>OX104128.1:37431919-47431919 GCA_944470555.2 Heterobilharzia americana
CTTGTACGGTGTCTTTTTCGCCTATATGTACTGAATTGAAGCAATTATAAGTTCAACCAACTTCTCTCATTTAGAGACAAACAGAACTGAGGATAAATCTTATGACAGATTCAACAAGATATCTCCTGTGCAATAAACTATTTTAAAGCTATGTCAAGAAATGTGGCATGAATTAAGAGCCGAGGCAATCAAGTAACCGAATGAAAAAAGGTAATGAATGATGTATTGCTTTAAATAAAGTGGAGAGTTTTATTAGTATTAGAAAAAATTGAATTACTAGTCCTTTTGAGAATACATATGCAAAAAAGAATCATTTATTGAGAGGCAAACTTCCTCCACAACCAACTCAGTGAACTACCTACTTTCAGTCTATTCCCCATTATTTGTTTTGATTACTAAATCTAAAATGATAGACACAATTGAAGCTGAGATTATTCAGCCATGTGTTCAAGTATATTGCCTTCAAAAATTGATAGCGTCGTAGAAATATATCCTCGAAGCGGTGTATCACATTTGCTGAATGCTTTCCTAACCTTATCTTCTACTGGTTAGAGTTGTGAAGTACTGGTTTAGGGAATTGGGTAGTTTCGTTATAACAAGCTTTTGTACTAAAATATCAATCAGTATGGGATTTGAGGGAGTCAGAAATCAACTAAATACTCACTCAGAACTTAATCATAGCACTAAGATATGGGTTGGTGAAATCATATTAGGCGTACAGTTGCGTCTGACCTCTATAGTCTTCAAGTTTCAAACAAAATATACAGATAAACAAAAGGAGTAGAAATCGGATCACCAATATTCTCAGTCATTGCAGGTATATTTATAGATAGTTGGGAAAACATGACCTTACAAATGTTTAATCCTGCACCTAAAATATTACGGCGATATCTAGGTGACACTCTTACTTTGTTGAAATCTGAACATATCCGAATTTTCCTCACACATATAAACTCAGTAGTAGACGCAATCCAATTCACTTACAAGATAGGAAATGAACAAGGAGACTTATGCATATTGGATTATAGAATAAAGCGAAGTACAGACGGTGGTTTGGATACTGGCGTCTACAGAAAACGTTACATTCTAACAGGTATCTAGACTTCAAGTCATCCCATCGAATGCCAGTTAAGGCAGACTTAGTCAAATGTCTAAGTGATAGAGATAGAAAACTGACTGGTCAGTGCAACCACCTAAACAAGGAATTGAAACGCGTTTATTAAGGAATTCGTAGGAAGACACAAAAAACGAGAGAATAGGAGTAACACGACTACGAATAATAACGACAATACAAGTAGAAAAGAGTTCACAGCCTCCATTATGTTAACATATAAGGAAGGTACATTAGAAACTTTACGTAGGATCGTCAACAATGGTGGAATTAGGTTGGCATTTAAACTTACAAACTCACTCAGAGATAAGCTTTTGTCAGTTGCCTAAAGGATCCGATGGGACCGATTAGTCAAGATAATCTAATCTATCAAATTCCATGTAATGACTGTGAGGTTAAGTACGTGGGTGAAACTAGCCGATGGGGGTCAGTTAGTTTAGTGGAACATTGTGATTTAGCTAAATATAGAATGACAGACTGGAATAAGATCAATGATCGAGAAAATAAGTCACTACTGTATTGCATGCATTGACCCACAACTACACAATAGGGTGAGGGAAAACCACTTTGCTTAAGTCCAATATAATTAGGTGGAGAGAGAGAGAGAGAGAGATGGGTTATTGAATTTTTATTCGTCGAATCAACACCCATCCAAACACATGTAACAGGGATGATGCAACACAATACAAGAGATATAGAAATATTTACTACCAATAAAAACAAAGATATGACTATAAGATTCAGATGTCGAAAGTGGTGTGATCACACTCAAATGGATATGGGCAATAATTTATGCTCGGAACGTCATCCAGTAAATCATATTCTATCACTGTGTGTTATAAATCAAATAAACAAATCTAATATGGAATTACATTCTACCAGACTGCTGAAATTTAACTCTTATATCAAAGAAGTTCAACTAATGTATCATGAGTTCGAACCCTGGTCCACCTACCGAGGTCTAGCAGCCACATAGTATCACACAATAAATGCGACTCACTGTCAACAGCACAAGGTTGCTAAAATGATTTTGATTCTACTTTTTTCAACAAGATGATCACTTCAATGAGCACAGAAAGTGAATAAATAGTTAAGCATGATACCATCAACAGTTGTTGTTATTAGTGATATTTCTAATGGACATGTCGTTATACTTGCCCTAATGTTTCGACTGGATATCTAACATTTCATTCATTTCCGTTAGAGAATATACGCAAATATCTACTGTTAACTTCAAAACACGAAAAAAATTCTTCATTACTTAATTAAGCACCTTTTTCTAAGCGAATTATATAACCCAGTTTTCTAGTGGTCATTTAAAGACAAAATTATTACTAAAACCTATTAAAATGCAGATCAATTAGAGAGTCTGAAGGAATGAAACGAAGAAAAGCTTGCCATATGACGACTAAACGAATACTCTGCAAAGATTTTGAGGTTGCATACATAGATCAAAGCAGTTGATAGCGGCTATCCAATCACAAAAGCTTAACTAGATGAAAGTTAGTAGACTCTAATGAGATGAGGAAAGCAGAAAAATCCTCATTGGTTATGGATGCAATTATATACAACCACACAAAATGATGGAAGAAGGTGAAAACTCATAAAACTTTTCATTAGAAATTCCTTATGGAGTACATTGTACCCTGAATCATGCACATCACTAATTTTACTAGATTGCATAATTATACACTAGTATTTTGATGCATAGTTGCATAAATTTATTTAGTAACTTGATGTGAATTGATCATACATTTTCAAATAGATCTCCTTCAGGTTTCAATCTCTTGAAGTGATCATATGCGAAGGTTGTTGATTAACTAAACATCGCTGATTCTGTGCAAATGAAAGTCATGAGTAGAGGTGAAAATAAGGAGGCACCATTTTTAGAAAGTTTAGTCAGGAAAAAAAAATCCAAGTTTGAACCTAATTTTGCTGATCTGTTGTATACTAATACATTCAATTTAATTTCCTTATTTCAATGAAGCACAGTCACTAATTATTGAAGCTCCACTTGGTTTTTCAACCATCTTCACAGGTTGTGTCAGACCATCACAAATGGAACATCAGAATATGGTAAATATCTTTTATTCCAATAACTACCGTGAGACTATTATTCAATATACTAACAAAAGATGCCCAAAAGCGAAATCGAATAATGATCTTTGAATTGAAATTGCTTATTTCCCCTAGGTAAGACTTAACAATGACTGACTATTATCCATTGATAGCTGCTACAGCAGCACAGTGGAATTTCCGAAGAAAGATTCAAGTAAACTATCTGTTTACATCTTATTAACGTTACAGAGTGTTCGCACGAGGGCTTACATGCCTCATACCTTTATTCAGATCAAGTTTATCATCCTCAAGCGTTAAAAGGATTAACTTCATCCGCCATAGAAACCAGTAAACAGTTTTGTATGTTATGAGACAGTCTAGAACATTTGAATAGATGCTTTATCACAGGCCACTGGAACTCCTTAAAGGACAACAAACGATTCAGTGAGACGGTTTCTCTAAGATTTATTGATAGTTTACTGGACCCTTTCAAAGTACAGTAATGAAAGATGCTCTCATACGAGATTGTTAATTTCAGCATTACGTACTAGCTGATATTTCGAACAGGATGTATAGATCATATTTTCGTCAAGATAATATGGGCAATAAATGGTATTGTATACACGTTATAAGGAATCTCACTTCACAAAAGTGTTCTGCACAACAAAAGCTATTTATCATAGTCATTAAAACTACCCGCTGTATAAGTGGACTTTTGTCTAAAAGGAATCATAAAAGAAATCCAAGAATCAAGAAAATTCTTTCATACTCTCTGCACAACTTCTTATCTTACAAATAAAAGTAGGACTATACAGTATGTTCACATAAACTATGTGTGACTGTAAGCAGTTCCTTTAAACACTTCACCAATTACACAAGCATAGGGAAGGGTTGAAAACAAACATCGCCTGATCTGGAATCGATAAAATGATAGGAGCACTTCATCCATCTGAATTGATTCAATCCTAGAAGTGTGTTTTAGAAATAGTGAAAAGTTCGACTGATTCGTTTATGTAAGAACACAAACCGAGTGAAACTATCATAGCTAGCCAGTTGACGTGGTTTCCAATTAACCATTTCATGGTACACCTACGATCCTTGAGAGTCGAGGAGATGGATACTGAGCAGTATAACTAGAATTCGAAAACTTCATTTCATGATGGCATTTCAGGCTATCAGATAGCTTTGAATTATCGATAGGAGCTGTCTTTATTCGTTACTAGCTAGAAGATAAGCTGTTGTATTGAGTTTGATAAAAACAGGGAGAATCAGTAACGTCGTGGAAAATTTTTGACTGTGAACAAGTTAACATTTCATATTCGATAGTTTATTTGGTATAGCACACAGTGATACAGTAGTATCTACTGGATGACGACGTTTCGATTAGAATTTATTGCTCATGTTCATATACTAAAATAATCATAGGATTTTCAAACTCCCTTCACATGCCTAAGACGGAATTCAGATCCTATGGTATTATTGCTATATAATTTATATGGCTCATCGTAAATTTTACGTAGAATCTTGAACAATACTGGGATAGGGTAGCATTTAAAAGCAGAAACTTACTCAGAGAGACATTTGGAAGGCTAAATGATCCGGTAGAGCCAATTAAGCTGTCCAGTGTTCCTTCAACTAATATCAGTACATGATGAATATCAACCTGGAGTTAATAAATCTCGACAAACCTCCAAACTGAATTGATCTAATGCTTATTGGTAACCAGCTTCGAGAGATAATTCCTGAAGTTTCAGCGAGAAGTCGCGACTGGTGGGGTAAACCAATTAGATGTGACGACAAATACTCAACGATGACATTGGGCGGCGGTTGTACTACATCGTGAACTGACAGAGGTAGGAAGTGTGGGCCACTGGATTCAGACTTAGTGGCTCAAAGGTAACGTGCTGCCATGTAACCTGAAGGCCCTGGGTTCGACCTCAAGCTGGGTGCGCACTGCTGAGGAGTCCCACACTAGGACGAAACAGCTGTCCAAATCTCCTCCATGATGAATACCAAATCACAAATAATCATCTGGTCATAGTATAAAAATAAGTGTGCAGAAAGAATACATAAGTTCTACACTGATGTAAGCTTATTTCTATTCCATATAAAATTTACATGTACAATTGCGAAGAGTCTCAGTTATCTCAAAACCAAGTTAGTGTGATAGCTGTTTGATATTTCCTAAACGTTTGATTTTTCTCTATCAGGGGTTTAGTGAACTAATCAATGTAATTTTGCATGAGGAAATAAAGAACTGCATGGTGCTTCAGTCACCATGTTTAACAAATCATTAGATGTGCAGACGTCAAACGAACTAAAGTAAGATATAATGAATGCATAGTCATACTACTGAATACTTGTTAGTAGTTTACATCTCTTTTGATCATTGTGTAGTATTTCGCAAACTTTTACATGACTCCTGTTTCACTAGCATATATACAAGGGATTTAAAACTATGAATTAATATCTCTAATGGTCAACATCCTAACCGGTGTTCTTAGGTGTATCATCAAACAAATCCTTCCCAGAAATCACTCAGCTATAGAGTGGGTCGTTGCTTGGCACAGGTGGTATGAATAAACACTCAACAGAAGGACATAAAATCACCAACTGACTGTTTTGCCCACCGCTGACCTTGAAGTTGGTCACACAACTCTTCCACCGATTGTCAAATAGTATTAATTAGGATATGATTGTTGAAGAACAGAACTAACAATTAGGTGTTCCAAAACAAATGCTCAACCAACACTTGGTATTTTCACTACAAGTTAATCGAAAAAGATCCAGTTGGTCGGAATTCAAGCACATTGAATCCTCCTATTTCATTTCAGCATTAACCCATAGCATGGCTCACTACATGTTTCTCTATGAGAAGAGTATACATTATTTGGTCACTGAAATGAAACCATTTTGATGCTAAATTCCTTGGTAGTGATTGTATCCTATGAACTAGATTGTGTTACGTGGTTTTTACAACCGATGGTTCACTCTCCTTTGCTTGCATAATAAAAATTGCCCACTTATCTATTTACTAATACTTTTAAGTTTAGAAATAAGAGTCTTTCAATAGCTTTGAAGGCTATTCTACCAATGACGCTAAGCGCATCCTATCGATTGCTCTTATGTTGAAATAATAGAGAAAATAATGTATTTGTAAATAATTCTAATTACCAAAGCATATTTTCAAATTATTTCCTATGTAAAGGTATAATTACAACCCAGCTCAGAGAACACGATACAACTAAGATGTTGATGCGTCCGCTTAATTCTAGTGTTGTAAGGCTCCAGTTTTGCATAAAACATTGTTATTGATTTGAAGATTTTCAACTTGGCATTGTCACACAATTTTTACGATATGACCAGCAGTTTATTTTCTGCCTGTCTCAAATTACGGACAAGGTCATATGTCATGGATACACATATTCACGTGTTTTTGAATTGATTATTATATTCTACGACGAATAAAGTCTCCCATCATCCAGCTTTGGTCTTCTCTCTATTCGTCCCGGGGTCACAGTCGGTGGCTATTGCGTACGAAGTTAGCTGCCAGTCAAGCGTGTGTATTATGTCCGTTCGGAATATATAACAGTTGGAGACGAAGGTATAACACATACGTTATTGCTGTAAAGACTGTGCTGACGAATGATAAGCTTTAGGTGGTTCAGAATAAAACAAGAAGGCCAACCAGTGCTTGAGTTTGAAACCCATTAAAAACAATTGTTTCATACATTCAAATGAAAAGCAAACGTAAGGACTAAGTTTCATAATTACTATAAAGTAAGACTTAAGAGGAATTGCCTAAGTGTATTGCTACAACAGTTTCAACGCTGTCTGATCTGTGAACGGAAATGTCATTGAGGCGATCTGCATAACCATAAATGACTCGTGAATGGATATCCAGTGACCTAGGCTTCTCGATGTATCGTTTGCAAACGACATTAATGTTGAAAATAAAGCTATTGTATTTGCTGAAGTTTAAGTTATTTCCGTCTAGTAGTCACATTTGTGTAAACATATGCATACCGTGTTTCGCTGGATTACGACTAAGTTTACTATTGGTGGCTCTAAGTTCCTAGACGATTGAGCATTTGAAATGCAACGGTTTACACGTTTGACTCCAAAAAATGAATCCCTTAAAATAAGTACCTTTGGTAGCATCAAAGTGGCTTAATCAGGCACACTCGGAAACGCAGTCGAAAATGGTATAGGGCATACCGAAGGGTAAGTCCGCTGTAGTCCACTTGCTTCACTCTCTTGGAGAATTAGTTTTCAGCAATTCATCCCATGAATTTGATGTTATTGGGTTTTTTTTTATCTAGGATTGTTGGAAGCCGTCACGGAGTAATCTCAATCGACATGTTTTTGTTCTGATGGCAAATAAGTGACGAACAGGTTATAGCTGATGCAATGAAACGTTGTACTATATGTGACAACGCAATATACAGTAGCTCTACTGCTCCTGCCGAAATGATGACCGACTATATAAACGAAGGTTGATGTTACTGAGTCTCTAAAAAGAATTTCCGACTGCTCAGTAAATGTTTCCATAAAATTATTTGCCTCGTTCTTATTCCATACGATAGCGGGAACAGCTTCTATTTAAGACTCAACAATGTTCTTATTTGATAGTTGTGGTATAGTAGGAGCTGATCTTACTAAAAAGATCCAAAGGAACAAGACATTTCATGTTGTCCCCCCCCTTGAGATTAGAATTCAGTACTCATCGCTTTAAACGCCAAACCTTGTCCAAAAGATCAAGTATCTAAATAAAGTCATTTATTCAATGAAACTGGAAAATAATTTTCAAAAAAATCATAAATAAACTAATTGATATTCATACAATAATGATGAATAGTGGCTAGCAGTGGAATCCAGGATGCGTATTTCGTCTTATTTGGGACTCGTCAGCTGGATATACTTGCCTCCCAGTGAGTGTTGTTCCCATCGGGATTCGGACTCAGGATCGATAGCTTCAAACGCCAGAGCATTATTCACCAGACAACGGAACCACGATAGCCACTTCTTATGTGACGGATATAGTTTTAGTGTTTATTGCTTATATTATACCGTTGTTGATTGAATTGATCGGTCTACTGGCATATGGGCCCCTGAGCGGACGCCTCGATATTGCTTGTATTTTTTTAATTATATAGTAATGATGGTTATATATAATTTTAAAAAAAACACAGGCAATATCAATGCATCCGTGTATGAGCCCATATACCAATTGAGACCGATTAATTCGGTCCAATCAACGATGATATAATATAAGCAATAAAACTGACTAATATTCAGTTAAATATTGACAAATTTATTATTATTTATCTGAAATAACACTGGTTTATAGACAGATCAGATAAACACAGAAAGATAGATAAAGATAAAAATATGCATAAGTATAAAACGCCCTATTAACTCGTCTAAATAAATACATGACCACATAAAACTAAACACACAGATATAAACATATATATGTATATATAAATACATATATGTATATACACACATTTAAATACAGTCTTCAAAATCTAAACATTTTTTTGAATCAGAAGTGAACTGCAGGTAAAATTCAATTAGAATTCGAAGGTTCATTTATAGGGGAATGAAGAAGGTGTAAAATGAAGGGGGGAAAAAAACGATCCTGATCATCAATTTCAATAAAATATAATTACATTACACATTAAGGAATAAGAAATATATAATAGCTAGAAATGTACCACCACTTTCAGACTATTGGTATTCCATCAGATTTTTTTAATAATAATTAAATACACACACACACACAATTTATTGTTTTCGATGTGCATCTCCATTTCTGTATTCATCTGAAGTACTAGAACTCTTTCTACTCAAATTTATATCACTCAACTGAGATATACTTGATTCTCGTTGCTTTGAAGCAACAGTCAAAGAGGAACTTGATGTTACAGACCCAGAATATGGTAAGGCACTTTTTAATACGATGATATCATTGTACTGATTTTGATAATGTTCTCGTTTTTGTTCTTGTTGTTCTTCTTGTTGTATTTGTCGCTTCTGTTGATTTAATACTGATGCTACAGGATATCCAGAGGTATCAGATCCAGTAGTATATGATGCATTTGATCCAGACACCGAAGAACAATAATGTCCATTGAAATTTATATGCTCTGCTAATAAGCGTAGACTAGAATCTGTATGACATGCCAACATTTCAATGAATTTGGTAAGATTAGCCTATATAGAGAAATTAGACAAAAAGTGACTCACTTGGAAAGTGGAATCTAATGAAAAAACAACCCAGAGAACCACCAATTGAATCATTTCCAGAAAATATTAGTGAATTGCTACAAGATGGATTTTCAAAATTCCTAATAACCTGTGGGATAGATCGATTCAGGTATAACTATGAGTACTCGTCAACATCATTAGACTGCTGTTACGATATTCAATGAACTGATAGGAGCATGAATTAGTAGACCACTGAATTTGAACCCACTGACTAGACGGAAACATCATAACTGTATAGCCAGACCCGACTAAGTTCAATCTATGAAAGGATGATGCGTCCCAAACTACGACGACATAGCTGTTTAGTACCCCTAGGTTTTCCATAGTTCCATGGTCTACCTGTGATGAAAACTACCTTGACATCTAGTTGTATAAAGCTCATTATGTGATGAAGGGTTTAAATATATGATGTAACTTTTAAAAGTTAGATGAATTAATCAGTGAATCACTGTTCAATGAACAGAAGAAGCAAAAATTAAGTGAACGCTAAGATATCACTTATACATATCACAGTGACCCAATGAGCAACGCTGGTTGCAACTTTTACTCTATGCCAGGAAGATCAGTTGGATAGCAGTAAGAAAAACATCAGTTGTCATCATAATCTATATAGCTAAGTTGTGATGGGAATTTACAGACTAGTTGGACTGCAGGTTGAACGAGAAGTGACAACAGTAGGGTGTTTCCCATGGATGACCAGCATTACAATCCTGATGCTGCCTACGCTATGAAAAGTGGAAGTCAGTAAGAAGACGTCAACCCCCAAAACAGTGCACTCCTAACACTGCAGTATTTCGGTGAAGTTGGTGTGTCCTGGCCTTAGGACAATTAAATCTCAGCCCGAAAATCCTCGAAATGCTGTGCCAGATCTCAAGCAGATGTCCTATAGGTTCCTTTCTCCCATACAGTCACCTTGCAGAAACAATATCCACTATGTGGGCAGCCGGGATAGCACCAACCACTTGCACGCTTTCAGTACTATGTAAAACCCAATAAACCATAACCTCCCTCGCCTTCACTTCCTGATACGGATATTAAGCATTTTCCGTTAACCTAACTAAGAGCACCTTACCACCATCCTTGTATAGCTCTGGAGTTATTCCATCTGGTCCTGCTGCCCTTCCTCACTTCGAGTTACCTACAACTTTCTCGACTTCTGCAATTGTTGGAGGCCTATCTCGATGTTCCATTCAGGATCCAACTGGGTTAGGAAACATCAATAGATTTCTCTAATCTCAGACAAACTGATTGATTGGAGAAGACTCATTCCAGTCGGCTCTGACCTCAGTGAAAAGCAAAAGCAGCTCAAGTGTGAACTGACTAAACGTCTCTACAATGAGTGTACGGAGTGGTGGGTGGCGAGAGCGAGCGACAGATATGGAGAAAGTATCAGCGTTAGGTAACATACGGCAACTATTGAGGTTTATTAAGGATACCTGCGGGAAGAAAACGACAGTTAGTGAAACCATATACGAGAAGGATTGGATCCTGATAACCTCTCAGGACAGACACCTACGATGCTGGGGAAAAACTTTAAAGCATAGTATAACTGGGCCACAGCAATTCTGCAGTTGCCCAACATACAGTTTGAACCTGAATGGGGCGTAGATCTAGGTTATCCAACTCCCCATTAAGTTGAAAAGACTGTTTCAATGAACGATACAAAGTAGCAACACCTGATGATGGGTTGACACTAGAAATCTTTAAGGGTGGAAGTAGGGCAGAGAAGTCTTCTTGTGACAACCATAAACGGATCGGTTCAAATAACATCACATCTAATATCATAGGGTCCATAGTTGCACGACGGGTGGCAGGAGAGGCTGTTGCCATCTAAAGTGACAACAATTAGTAGTGTACGGTAGGAATAACCGCTATCATCGTTCTTGTTTAACTTCATAGATGTATTGATTGTAATAAACTTAGAGACTTTACATAGATCGATCTGTTTCCTGGAGGAAATCTGAAGGATTTGGAGTACGAAGACAACATTTTCCTATTTGACGAAGAAGCCAACAAAGTAAAGAGTTTTCTGAAAACCTTGAGCGGAAATCAGAGGGTGTTTGATATGCACTTTGCACCTGTCAAATACAAGATGATACTTCAGGACTGCTCTGTACCAGCTCCTTATTAAGAGAAACAAAGTGAAGTGATAACGCTAGTAGATCACTTAACTCATTTGAGAGGCTACATGACGTCAGGCTGGTCGATTGCTGACGAAATCTCAGCTAGGATACTAAAAGACCATTTGTCATTTGCTAACATGTATTATATCTGGCACTAAGAAAACAAACGAGAGTACTGTGCTACAGTTTGCTGTATCCTGTTATACGTTTATAAAGCATGGCCGTCGAAATCAGATGTAAAGCAATTATTACTGGTTTTCAACTACAGGTAAAAGTATACGGAGAGTTGAACGATTGATTCACGGGTTATTAGACCAGCATTTCACCAACCAAGCTACGCCAAGATAACCAACTGCCGATACGGTTCAAACCTAAATCACCTATTATTCGTATGTGAATAGAAGGAACACATTTCTGTTCATGTATCATGTTCTCGAATCAAATCTTGTCAGCGCCACTACAGTAGAATTCAGGCATTCTGGTCAAGTTAAATCTCATACTAAATAACGTTACTTCATACAACACATACAAGGATACAGTTTTGTTTCTCCCCAATCACCACCGAAAGTGAACAGAATTTGATACGAAAGTAAACTTGATTGATTAATTCCAGTAATAATGACAAATTTAAGCACTGTGGTAAAATGTAAATCCATTTTAGATTTGTTTACTTGATATGATATAGCACACAATGATATAGTATTATTGACTTGATAACGTTTTGAGAGAAAATTTATTCCTAATAATCATATCAATATCGGCTTAAGGATCTGTCTACAGAAAACCGATACACTGCAACAAGTATTTGGACTTCAGGTCATCCCATCGAATGCCAGTTAAGACAGACTTAGTCAAATGTCTAAGTGATAGAGCTAGAAAACTGACTGGTCAGTGCAACCACCTAAACAAGGAATTGAAACGCGTTTATTAAGGAATTCGTAGGAAGACACAAAAAACGAGAGAATAGGAGTAACACGACTACGAATAATAACGACAATACAAGTAGAAAAGAGTTCACAGCCTCCATTATGTTAACATATAAGGTACATTAGAAACTTTACGTAGGATCGTCAACAATGGTGGAATTAGGTTGGCATTTAAACTTACAAACTCACTCAGAGATAAGCTTTTGTCAGTTGCCTAAAGGATCCGATGGGACCGATTAGTCAAGATAATCTAATCTATCAAATTCCATGTAATGACTGTGAGGTTAAGTACGTGGGTGAAACTAGCCGATGGGGGTCAGTTAAATTAGTGGAATATTGTGATTCAGCTAAATATAGAGTGGCAGACACAAATAATATCAATAATTTAGAAAAAAACACTTGGCTATTGCAATGCATGGATTAGCATACAACTACACAATAGGGTGGGTGGGGTTAAAACCACTGTACCCAAGTTCAATATGATTAGGTGGAGAGAAAGAGATTGGTTACTGAATCTTTGTTCATCGAATCAACACCAAACATATGCAGTAGGCGTGACACAACACCTGTGTACCAGAGATATGGGACTAATAATACGAGGTGATAGGACTATAAAAATCAGATGTCAGAAGTCGTGTGTGATTACATTGATTATGATTATGAGGAATAATTTATGCTCCAAATGTCATCAAGTAAATATTCCTGTATCACTATCGTGCGCCATAATATCAAATAAACAAATCCAATAAGGAAACGATTTGAAAAGTTTTAAATATACACTGTAATGGTGAGTCAATGTAGTGGCATGAAAGTTAGATTTCTTCGAGAAATAAGTCAAAAACAGATTCGTATTTGAACTTCAAATTACAATTCAAAAGAACAGTGAGTGACCAGCAAAATAGTATATAAAAGATTAAAGGGTATACCTAGAGAATTCATTCTATATAGACTATTTAGTTTCAGTAGTAGTTACTTTATATTAAAGCTGAAAAAGAATTTTCAGGAAACAATAAACTGAAAAAACTTACACGATAGGCAGCTGCTTGAATACGAATTCTAGCTTGTAAATGAGCTAATTTGGTATCAACAAATTCTTTACGGCGAATAGACTCTTGTTCTTCTTGTAACTGACTAGTACCCCAGTGACCAGTTTGATTGGAACATTGTACCTGTTATTGAAAGAAAAAAGGAAATATTTTTTTAAAGAATAAAGTAATTATACTGGGTGATGACTGAAGGTAAGATGAAAATTTGGACCACAGCCAGATTTCGACAAGCGACCATCAGGTTTTCTGCTCGATGCTCTACCAACTCACCTACGAGGTCTGACTGCTGATCAAATTTTATTTCATTTAAATCCATAAGGGTTTAACCCGACTATCATGTGAATTCGTGATGCGTTACTACCACTTGATCGCATTCACACCGGCCACGGTCAAAATTTTCATCTCACCTTCAATCATCACCCAGTATAGTCTGCCAAACTACGGCTATCTCAGATAATCTAATGATAATAAATTAATTGTTCAGCAAAGCAATCAAATACGGCATCATTTTATGATTCAAAACAATCGTGTCAACAGACAGTATCTAATCAAGGAGCATTGATAACAATAGTAGTAATCTTCAGATGGTTTTTTCACCTTACAATTGGAGACAAGTAACCAATAAGAGTATATTGATTGAGTGAATGGCTCAGTTGTCAAATGCATAAAACTATCAGATGCAGATAAATCCACGAAATGAAAAGACAAAATTGTAGATTTTACTCATAATTAAAGTAACAAATAATTGCAATATTCTTTCAAAGTGAATGAGGATTTTCAATTTAGAGGTAGTATTCATCACGGAACGACATCAGTTGAGGAATGATTGAAAGCCTGGAAGCATTGGACAGCTGGTTCGTCCTAATATAGGACTCCACAGGCTGTACGCACCACGAACTCAGCACATTCAGGTTTCATGGCGAACGCGTTAGCCATTCAACCAGTGGTTAACAGTTTTCAACTTCTGTTAATTCACGATATAGCGCGACTTTCACTTAAGGTTTTCAGTTGGTATCCGCTTCCCTTTCAACTGGTTGACCACACAGATCACGGCTTCTCATTAGAACTTCGTGATATTCATCTGGAAGTGTCTTTCTAATGAGCACTATATAGCAATTAGTTTGATCTCAATGAACGGGAGAATTTCTAATGGTCACTCGGATTTCGATTACACTTTAACGCCGTTTGTTTGCACATTTGTTCTTCCACAATATGCTTTTTGTATGCAGTATATCCAGTGCAAATAATAAATATACAAAGAAGGGTGTTATTATTTTAATTTAACATGCACGATCATACAGTCAACATCTATTGTGTGACGGCTAATGATATTACCTAGTTGTCGAAACCTCGGTAGGTGGATCAGGGTTTAAATCCGTGAGCCCCTAATTGAAAGTCATCTCATCAAACCAATGAGCTACAGCTCCACAATGGTGTTATTAATCAGCATTCACTTAATGTTATTGAGGAGTGGATAGATTTGGAAACCCTTCTCCGTATCACATTGTAGAGTGACTGTCTAAATCTGATTTCAAACTTTCAGTAAAAATAATTTCACTTATAAGACTGTCTGCAGTTTACTCAAATCTCATGACGAAAATTCTACTACTTACTAACTGGATAGCAGCAATAATGTTAAAGTAGAATGTGGATACTGTTTTAAAGTAACTTTCCACTTTAGATTATTTTAATTGATATAAAGTGTGTAATGGATGACATTTCGAGCACAAGTGATTGTTTACACTCACATTTATGTAGTCAGTTTCAAGTCTGATAACAATCTGAAGTCATACCAAGTATAGTTCACCTTTATATCACAGGCCACAAGATTTAGTTTAAGCCTATATGAATTTGTCTCTCGGAAAACAGCTACGAATCCGCAGTCGTTCAATCAGTAGTAACTAACAACAGTGGTGTACACAGATCTCAACAGAAGATAACGTTGACTGAGTTTGAAAGCAACGTATGCATATGACAACGCAAGATTTTGCACAAAAAACGGCACCTGTCCGAGTTACAATATTTTGCAATAACTATATGGCATGATTGTTCCTATAACGCAAAAGAGAATCTCCGGTGCTAAACACTAGATCAGTGGATACGAAAGTATATCTACGAGAATTGGAAAGAAAACTGACTTGGAACAGATGAACGGCATATTTCGGTTTATTTTAGTCACCGGCAACTATGAAAATACAGCTTGTGATGTTGTCCGGTCTCGATGTAGACTAGACTTAACTAAAGCCAACAGGATGACCAATTTCTTCAGATAATCAAGCACTATACCAGATCTCAAATAAATAACTCAACAACAATATGAATATACGTCCAAGGTGTTTATATGGTGTATTTGTTGGTGCCTAATTTGTACTTTGTGTATAAAATATGTGATAAGGTAAATGCAGTAAACAAGGATATGAGTGCAAGACGACAACACCTAACGCATAAGATATATTGAGACAGCTATAAGATCCAAGAGTTTTTCATCTGATCCTGACAGAAGCTGAGTGTGAAACGGGTAGGAAGTAGAAAGTTCAGATGAAACAATTGTCCACTACAACAGCTAGTATATCTGCTTTATGTCAACGACAAACATCCAAAGGTTATTAACAGTCATTTTTGATTAGATATGTGGCTTATCTAATGGCCAAAATTATGACGATATGTAACGCGCATATGCATCAGAGTTGTAGTTCGCTAGCTTAAGCATTCAGGTTTCAGCTAGTGACTCACAGAATCGAAACTAGATTTATTTACTGAGACTTGGAAAGAAAATTAATTTTATCAGTCGTTATAAAATAGATGCGACTTGTAACATAATACACGGACCTGTCGTTAGTTGCTAGGTTGGATTATTGACATTATACACAAACAGATACAGATCTTCACTCTTCAACGAATTTTCAAAGACAGGCAGTTGCTACATTTCTTGATTATAAGGTGGAATTTGATTTCGCCGACCGAGAGTTAGTGGCAGTGTCTAACTGCGAAGGAAGTATAGAGAGAGCGCATGTAATGCTTATATCAAGGATCTCTACCCGACCCTATGCGAAGTTATCATTTGAAGTTACAATAACTATTATATATTATATTATTTATTTGTCCCTTGGGTTCCTAGTGGAACATACGGCTTCAGTAGCACGTCTCCATTTCACTCTGTTTTCTCCAGTCTTTTGAACCTGGCCCCACCACTACCCAGAAGCTTTCACGTACTCTTCACACGATCTCCTCCATGTCACCCTCATCTGGGACGCACAACTCATCGTATCCCATACGGGTTCCACTCGAGTGCGTGGCGCATGATGTCCCCGAATAGTCTTCTCAGTGTATGCCCAATCCATCTTAACTTTCTTCCGCACATTTGTTGGGCGATAGGTTGTTGGTTGGTTCGTTCTCAGTCAGCCACAGTTCATTGTTGTTTGTTCTTATTATTCTGGCCACCTGATCTTCAGTATCGAGTGAGCGCAAGTGGCAGTTGTTGATGAATGTCTGTAGTTTGTTGCAAATGCTTTTCGTAATGCGCCAAGTGTCTCAACCATCGCATAGAAGCACTGACTTACTTGAATGACAGTGTTGAAAATCCGCACCATGTTCTTTGTGCTGAGTGCAGCAGATCTCCATACTGATTTCAGATTAATGAAGACCTATCTTGATGTCTTTCTGATATTGGCTTTGAAGTCCTCATCTGTGCCGCCACCGCCGCATGTAGTTGAAACGATGCTGCCTAGGTAGGTAGGTGAAAGGGACAACTTCCTTTAGATTTCTCCCGTTAATGGTGATTGGTGTTTGTTGTTGATGTTGTTGGTTGGGTATCTTCATCACCTCTGTCTTTTCTACAATCACTTGAAGTCCCGTTTTCGCTGCCTCTTCTGTTAACTTGTTGGTTTTTGCCTGTAGATCTTCAAGCTAGTGCGACATTAATCATCATCAGCAAAATGTAAAGCATCTAGGGTCTTTTCATCGACCCATCCAGAGTATGCCCATCGTCTCGCTTCTCATGATTTGCTGCATGATCCAGTCGACTACAATCAGGAAGACGATCGGTGATAGATAGTGGGAACCTTGTCTTACTCCTGTCTTCTCTTCAAAGGCATCACTGAGCACTCCATTGTGGATCACTTGGCATGTGGCGTCTTCATATAGCTGTTGAATGACGTTGCTAAAGGTTTACTATTACATTTATCTATTTCATATAGAACAAGGTGATACAGTGCTACTTACTAGCTTCTCTGTTTCTTTATGTCATCCTATTGCTTTATTGCTTAATATAAGATGTGGCAACTTGGACCATAAAGCAAAAAGGGCTGGTCCTATGTTGATGACTTACAGGATGACATTTCGAACCAAATTTATCAGGGCAAGCAAATCCTATACTCACATTAACATCAGTGTTTACTAAGGATGTTCATTGTCACCATTCTTATATAACTTTCTTACAAATTCACTGATGGAAGTAAAGTTATGTACCCCAGACTATTCAGGAATTAATTTCTTCCTAGGAGGGCATCTGGTTGACTCGGAGTAAGCAGATGGCACAGGAACAAACAGTTTAAGACTATTGGTGTTATTCATGAATAGGAAGAACAAGATATATATCCGCGAAGAAATATTTCTTCTCAACGATTTCATGATCAAACTGTACAATCGTATTCATAATCGGTAAAATTTGAGATAAATGTACTTACTTACTAATATTTCACTTGTTGAAACTGTTTGTCATCTATGTGAATACATTGATTCTAACAAGGACATCATTCTGAAGCTATATAAAAGCTTAAAGTCTATAACTAAAGAAACCGGCTTTTTCTCGTGTCCAGAAAAATATGTGTTCAACTTTCCAAATATATCACTATCCCCAGTTCAAATGTAAATCTTGCCGCTTGGACCTAAATTCTGTAACTTCAAAAGTCGACGATCACCATAAGAAAGTTCAGTTTGAAAACCTAATTAGTTAAATCAAGGATCTAGTTCCAGTTTCATATGATGATGCTAACTATTTCAAATCAACAGTTTTAAATAGCTATCGACATTTTTTATCAAAAGAACATCGAAACCAATTGAATGAACTAAAGAGAAATGAAAATTTGGTCACGATACGCCCGGACAAAGGCTCTAGAATAGTACTACTAAACAAAGCATACTATTTGGGAGAACGTTCACTCATTCTATCCGATGATAATAAATTCTTAAAATAGACAATACGGAAATATCCTACTGAGCAAACAGAGCTGCAATTGTTGAAAATACTGAAGAAAATGCGAGATGAATCATTCATTAGCAGAGAACCATATGAACAACTTCGCCCATCGGGTTCTACAATCTCCTCTTTATACGGTCTTCCCAAAATATACAAAGAAGGGATTCTACTCCATCCAAAACTAGATATGATCAATTCTCCATATCAGTTGGTCGCGAAATGCTTAGTAGAAGTACTTGAAGCTGTAAAGAAGAGGCTGTCGAACCACAGTCTCCGTGACATATTAGATTTTGTTGATTCAACAAACAATGTCAATTTGACAGGTAAAAGAATGATTTCATTGGATGTCGTATCCCTCTTCATAAATGTCCCACTGACAAAAACCATCTGCTTCTTATGTGAATTCATTCAATATCATAACATAGACGTTGGTATTCCAATTCACTACCTAAAAGAGCCTCTCCTTCGACGTACCCTCAATGTACACTTCCGATTTAAGAATGAGATCTACAGGTAGATAGACGGTGTGGCAATGGGTTTCCCACTAGGACCTTTCCCAGCTAACTGTTTCATGGAAAGCCTGGAAAACACCGGCTTATCATCAACAATAGATGAACTTCATGTCTACAAAGGATAATTTGTGATGAAAACATGAATCTTACAAACCTGTTTCAAATTTTCAACGCCCACCCTTCAACGAAATTCATTTTTGAATCAGAATCGAACTCAACCTTTCATTTTCTTGATGTTCAACTTCAAAGAAAAGACGACAGAACGACTTACAGAAAGCCTACGTGGGACGGACAGTTTATTAATTTTCAAAGTTCAGTACCTCTATCCAGGAAGAGAAATCTTATCCATTAACTTTCTTCGAGGATCAGGAAAATATGTATTAAAGACACTGTTGACGGAGAACTGCAAATACTTCGATAAACTTTAGCGGAAAACGCTTTTCCGCTCAGATTCAAAGATAAGAACATAAAGCCAAAGAACCCATTTCGCGCCAAAGGAGAACCTTTTGTTGAGTCGTAAATTCAAAAATGATATCGCTACAGACAACCTCAGGAAACGACTGTTGAAGTCTTTGAATGTAACATACTTCGCCGCCAACCTTCGAATTATTTTCTCTTGCAAGAAACCTTTTGGTCAATATGTGAAAGACAAGCCGACGCATTTGGCCACATCAACTTATGTATACCAGTTTATTTGCTCTTGTGGAGCTGAGTGCATCAGTCGTACCATGTGCCCGCGAACACTACCTAGTCTAGCTGGCAAAGAGAGAATGGAAATGTATCTTTACTTCAATAACAGACCACCTCGTGAACTCAGGTCACTTAACTTCTTTTGAGGGCTCATTCAAAATTCTCCACAGGGTTCGATGAAACCACTCAAAGGGAGTGAGATCAAAGCATTTGCTTATAGCTGAAGTATTAACCATCCAGAAGTTCAAACCCGCGTTATACGTTGAACCTTTATCTTTGTCATGACCCTCATAAAGCCTTGACTGTCACAGATTCATCCGGCATTATGTAACATATATTTCCATAATCCGTTGTTTATTTTCTACTCTGTCATCGGCTTATCCGGTATTACATAATTTCAATTTTATTTTCACAACCCTTCGTTCGTTTGCTTACTTTGCCATACATTTATCGTGTATTGCATAATTACATTTGATTTCATAATCCCTTGTCTATTTTCTCACTCCAAATCCAAATGTGTATTAATTAGCTTTCTTTGGTTGTTTAATATATTTCGCCCCCTAACCGGGAATAACTTAGGAACATTCTACCCACTGTAAGATATATTCACGAATGTATACAGATTGGTGAATGACTTCATCGAAAAGGAAAATTTTTCTTCGCTACAGCCACGTCTTGTCTTTTCCTATGAGTCTAATAATATCAACATTGGACTATTTACCAGTTACTTATAAAATAGTTGATATTAGATGTACGTTTAATATACGATTCAGATTTAATGACATGAACCTACTAGAAACAATTTTTTTTATTTCTGACGAAACATGTCCAGTGGACGAGCTGCTCAAACGATTCAATGATTATCATGCTGTCGATTAAATTCAATTCACTCTAGAAGAAGAGTTAAATTCAACATTTTATCTCCCAGATGTGATGTTAAAGAGTAGAGACGATGGCTCGATCTAAAGATCAGTCTATCGCAAAACCAACTTGAACTGGACAGTTCACTAACTTCTCTGATGAAAAAGAAATCTCATTCACTTACTGTGTTTAAGAATTCATAAAATCTAGCCAGAAGACAAGTTAGATGTTGAAATTGAAACTTTCAGAACAACACTATTAAATTAGGGATAACTTAAAAGACTTATTGATAAGAAAGTAAAGAAAAGAATTACTCCTCACCCTATAACAGTCCCGAATTCCGGTGGGAACAACATCACTCACTAGGAAGTATGCATGTCCAACTGACGAGTCCCAAATAGGACGAAATGAGCATCCTGGATTCTACTGCTAGCCACTAGCCATCTTTACTATAACTAGTACCTAGGAAAGTTTGAGTTATGAATTTGGAATTCAAAGGTGATACCATAACCGAAGTATTGAAGAGTAGTCTGTCGAATTATATTAATAGTACCGTTTATTCCTCTAGACTGAGAGTGGGGTTGGCCTTAACAATTGATTTTGGTCAGTTTTTCAATTTCATTTCACTTCATTATATATACTTTACTTTTATTATCATCATTATCACTATTCTACATACTTTTTTGATAACATTTGACCCTAGTTTTATCACTTGTTATAATTTTATCCCTTATTCGGTAAACCATTTTCTATTTCTTCCATATGAACAAACCCCACCATCAACACAAATTCTATATTTTGTATAGTAACTGAGCAACTTTCAGTGAATTTATCTAACACTTTACTGACTATAAATACAATAACACAGCTTGATAATGAAGTCATTGAAAAAAAAGCTTTCTTCGCTGATATATGTCTTGTTCTTATTTCATCAGTGAAAGGATTGCAAGGACGCAGTGACAGTGAAGGGAGAAGCAAATGTTAAAATCGATGTACTGAACAGTTGCATTATGAAAGATATTCAATTTTTTTCCTAGAAAAAATTGGGTCGTAATCACATTTATCCTAATGGTTGAACGCTGAAAAGACATGCCTTCAATCTGATGGATACCATCTATGTATGCCTTCGTGAACTCAAGAGAAATATTTCTGAACATGAGCATTTTGGTTATGAATTAACGAATAAAGTATGTGATTTATTTGAATTCATCATCATCATCAATATCAACGTATGACCAGGCATTAGTGCGTAACGGTCCGAGTTGCCACACCTCATATCAGCACATCAAGTAAAAAGGCAGTGAACCGAAGGATGAAGGAAAGAAAATTCAGTCAAAAGAAATATAAAGTACGAGAAGAAAGAAAGGAGGAATGAGAAAAATAGTGAGATTCGGTATAGCGTTGTTAAGATGAGGATAATGTGTGTATACATCTGCGCCACTGACATCAGTTCTCAGCCATGTGATCACCTAGAGTCAGTCTCCAACCACTGGTTCCCCTTGTCCCGCGGACCCAAACTAACCAGTCTGCATCGCCCCGCATACCTTAAACCAACAGTCAAAGACTTCATACATTGGAGGCATGTTTTAGTCTGGCCACCTCTGGTCTTTTTCCAGCCTAATACAAAAGTGGAATCTGAAAACCGTCCAAACGTCCTCAGAAAACTTTGAATGTTACAAATCCACAGTATTACAGCACACACCATATATTCCAATTACCTCAACAACTAACATCGACAACGCTCACTTCGTAGTTTCTACACATACCACCACCAGCAATGTTTTGGAGAGACATTGATAATCAAGAATCGAAAAATCTCCTTTCATATCATTTGTTAAGAAACATGCCTTAAAATCACACGGTGTAACAAATAACAGCTTACATTCAGTTCTTCACAATAATCCAAAAACATTATTAGGCTAGTGTTAAATAATGAGAGAATCGGTGATCATTTATTTCTGAAAACTTTTTCAGGAGAATGAGAATAAATCTTAACTAAAAGGCTATAGTCTGTAACAAAACCAATGCTTTGAATTTTCAGACAAAGGTTATAAATTAGCTACAAATTTATGGTGGATATATTAAAACGATAAGCAACCTTCTATAATAACAAAAGTAGTAGCTCATTGATTGATCTAAATATCAGATTATCTATTCAGACAGCATTGAAAACCCACTTTACCCATATTGATCTGATGTATATCGTGCGTTTGGCTATTAGTATAGTGCAAAATCATGCGTATGTGTGCGCTTTATTTAAATCTTACAAGATCTTCGTAGGAAATCAGTGGTAAAGGCATATTAGCAGTATGTTTTATACCCTTCTCAGGCCTTCAATACAGTGAATATGCATTGAAGAAACTTATGTTCTTTTACTCGGATGTAAGTATTAGACTATCATATTCATAGACATCATTACTAAATCCTTCAAAGGCATTTATCAAGAAACTCTCAAATTTGTGTCCATAAATTTTACGACACTAATGTGCCTCTGTGGCTCAGTGGATAACGTCATGGCATTTAAAGTGATGGGCACGAGGTTCGAGTCTCAGTGGCGACAATATCACTCTGCACTGGGGTGCATGTACATCTAGCTGACGAGCCTCAAATAGGATGAAACGCGCGTCCAGGATTCTTCTGCTAGTCACAACCAAGTAAAGTTGCTGACGCTTTCGTCTGATATTTAAAACAAATGACGTTGTTAAACGATAGTAGCATTAAGCTATCCACTCTGGTACTGTAAGGTTTCAAAATCAGACAAAAAGTAGTTAAGCTCCACAGGAAATTAACAATAATTTAATCAGTGATTCAAAAAAACATGAAAAATAAAAGAAATACAAACCTCAGATGCAAATTTTTCTCGTATACTATTCTCAATCATAGCAGCTGTATTAAAATCTTGGTATAACTGAGAATAGTCAAGTATTGAATTGAATATTGCTCGCAATTGACCAAGTAGTTGACGTGAACCAGCATCTAGTAAACATCTTGTGAATACACTGGAGAGAAAAGCTAGATGAGAATCAATAACATCTCCCAAATCTTCAGCACAATGTACTCGTTTAACAAGATTCTCCCAAGCACATTCAAGTACCTAGAATGCAATATTTTAATAAAAGCAGTTTAATGTATTTTTGAGATGAATGGGGATTTTTAATTTAGAAGTAGTATTCATCATGGACTGACATCAATTGGGGAACCATTGAAAACCAGATTTTCAATGGTTCCCCAACTGATGTCAGTCCATGATGAATACTACTTCTGAAATCAGTTTAATTATTCACCAATGTTACTCAACATTTTGTTAACTTTGAATATCATTCACACTAGGAAGTGACATTTTGAAAATATTGAGGCTCATCGAACCCAGAATTAAACATTGGGTCACATCTACTTTACAAGTACTGTGCAGTAAACTAGTCGCAGAAACCTCAACAAGTGAGGTGAAGTTAGAACTTGTGCTATATTGACTGAAAATCGAGAGGGCAGGTCAATGAACCTTCATCTATTTCTATGGCATATAGCTTAATAACACACTTCTTTGAAAGAGATATATTGACTAAGAACACAACCGTACAGGTAGCAATCAAAGTGAGTGATAACATGCTCACTGTTTTACTATATAGCTGAGAAAAATAGCCACTAAACATGGAAGCAATGAAAGGTTTTATCCGTTCGACTAATGTTGCCTTTTTAGCATAGTCTGTGTGTCATAGTACGATAATGTCATTAATGCAGAAATTAGGTGTAGAGTTTTGGTAGAAGAGGTGAGTCAGTTGCTGAGGTTGTAGCAGTCCGTGTGACAATTGAAATCACTGGTTATAGTACTCTAGATAGCATAACTCAGAACTAATCACAATGGTGCAAGTGCATACACGCATTATCCCCTTCCATAATGTCTCGAGAATATTACTGATACAAATTATAGAGGGACGGCTAATTTGGAAAAGCCCACCTAGCCCCATTATAAGTTCAGAACATGGGATAAAGATGGTTTTGTCATCAGCCTACCTGACGAGTATTCGGCAGAACTATCTTGATGTTAGAAAACTTCTCAGAGACCCTTCTAAAGGACATGATTCCAGAATATAGTCCTGTTTAATGAATTGAAGGAAACCCCTACTGTCAGGAAACATAAGAATTATTAACCTACAATCTGTAGGACAGTGTTTGAACTTCTGATGCAGAATAAATATTTGAGCAATGCATCAACGACCTCAGAGAAAATGAGCTATCGGCTCATGAATCAGCTTTTTAAATGTTTGGCAAAGCCTGTGAAGTATGAAAGTAACTAATATTTTGGATGCAAACGGTAGCGGACTGAAAATGCCAGAGTAGGTCAGCTAAATTCTATTTTGAAGTACTCCCTCAATTAGTGTTCCAGAAGTTTTTCACGATTGTTAGACGACATACCATCTACCTCAGAGTCTATTTTAATGAAACAATGTTTCTTACTGCCGGTGGTTCTCATAGCCTGAGGCACCATTATCAAATGCAAATGCTAGTTCTATATCACTCACTAATTCTTATAACTAAGTCATACAGGCCTTAAATGCTACCTGATGTCTTGTGTACCGGACTGTGACATACCATTCTACCATATATCCATCCAAATACACTGACAAGCATCGACAAGTTGAACGGAATATGCAAACATCCTGTATTTTTTAGCCAGACGTACTTCAAAGACACAAGCTTCTTTACTCATCAATTTCATAGCGTCCTGTGGATGCAGTCCATATTCATTTATACTTCCTCTAGTCTCAACAGGTAGTATATATGATCTGGATCGGTTTCTTATTTAGCTGTAATACTAGGTGAAATCAACGTATTCAAAATCCACCAAGTCTCAGAATCAACTTAGGATGTACAAAATTGTTAACACACTTCACACATGTCCAAGAAACAGTTATGGCAATCTTGGGTACACTAACACGATCAATAGCTGATTGCAATGTGATTTGTTTTAGTCCAAACTTGAATGGCAGAAGGAGGACGTCCAGTCGCACAGCGGCGAGAAATGTGGAGATTGGTGCTGGCAACAAAGCCGATTACAACCTTTATTGTCAGATCCGCAACTGAATAGTTCGCAATGGTTGCATAAACCACTTGCTTCTGAGGCTACATGGATGAACTGAGCATTTAAGTCCCTGGTTAGCGACATTATATTTACCGAACCCACTTATATTAGATCATTCAGAGATGATGGTAGAACTCATCTTTAAATATGAGATGAGTTCCACCATCATCTCCGAATGATCTAAATATACCGGATCTCACCACCTTCTCATTCTTTGTTTCTCCCTTCTCGTATTTTATATTTCTTCTGACTGCATTCTCTTATCTTTATCCTGCGCCTCACTGCCTTTTTACTTGATGTACTGATATGAGGTGTGGCAACTCGGACCGTTATGCAGTAATGCCTGGTCCTAGGTTGATCTGGATTTGATTTTGGGATTTGGGATCTTTAAATATATATGTAGGATGAAGTCTGTTGCAGCGCAGGTAATAAAGATGAAGAGATATCGTTTCCTTTTCCAGCTATATCTTACTCAGATAGAACTTTATATCTTAACAGGATACATGCTACTTTTGACGTCGATCTGGTCTACCAGAGTAACACTAGCTATGGTACATAGTACGGTACCAACACCACAGAAGTAAGCAACCAATGCCATAGCATCCTCTGATCAGCATGCTTTTAAACACACCTTTTGAGGTGATAAATGGAGAAGTTATTGAAAGCTCTTCACTATGATCTGGAGTGAGTCCCTAAATTACAATGGTGAGACTTCCAATAGTCCTTACCAGGTCTGATTAACAACAACTGCTAACGACGAGCAGACATTAATACTGAAATGACGTCAACATATCAGAACAGCATTGAGTATGGGACAAGTACAAGTGGTTCAGCAATATAACGGTAGAGCACATATATAAAACTTACTTCAAAATTAATATAATATTGTAATTGTTGAACAAAATGTCGAATTTCTGCAGCAAATAATTGTAATAAATGAAGTACTACAGCTAAATCAATCTGTAAACCATATCCTAAACGTGTAGTGCATAATTGTTGTTTCCATAGGTTGCTTAAAGTGAACTCCATTCGTTTAGCACGCCAAAGAAAATTGAATGAAAACAAATACATAAATCGACAATTATCTGTGAATATTGTAGCCAATGGACCGTCAATATGATAATCCAATGAAAATATATCCCATCCAGTATCTTGAGCTGTATATACATAAATACATACATTACGTAAAAGGAAAAAGAAATTTATTAGGAATTATGATGATATAAAACCATTTATATGTTCATTGCAATAGGATGATCAATTTGCAAATGATTTACATATCGTACGGTCCATGTTGACATAGCTGATGATAGCTGCTGAGTGTAGCTTTTCAATTGCCTTCCAACTGTAGTGTGAACAGGATTTCTTTTAAACATCACTGAGAAAAGATCATATGATGTAACCTCTAATACAAAAGTGTCACAAACTAATCAAATATACTACTGAACAACTTAATGAGCTCAGCTACGAAATACACGAAGCCACCGTTCAGTGATTATAAAACTCTGATTTGATTGACAAAATCTATAGATTAATTTATTCAGTGGTATATTTCGTTATAGTTAGTTTCACTTCACTGATATATTTCTGCTATCTGCCACTCAGAAAAAAATGTAGTGCAGATTGATATCATAATTGTTACCATTCACTACAACAAAGAATATTCGAAACTTCAGAAATATTATCATTGCTACCCCTTTGCGATTCAAACCTGTGATCATCCATGCAACTGTCGATTATTTTATTATTGAACTAATCAGTTTCCAAACATCTCACTGTCTCAGTAGGTTACAACCATTCAATCAATCGATCAAAATCAATATAGGACCAGTCATTATTGCGTAACAGCCCAAGTTGCCATACCTCATATCAACAAAACAAGTAGCAAAGTAGTAAGATGGAAGATGAAGGGGAAAGAAAAATTGGTCAGAAGAAGCAGAAAGTAGTAAAAAAGAGGGACAAGAAAGTAGTGAGAATAAGTATAGCGGTTAAGATAATGATAATGTGTGTACATCTTCGCCAATGACATCGGTTCTCAGCTATATCACCTAGTCTCCAGTAATCACTGGCTTCTCTTGTCTCGTGGACGCAAACCGACTAGTCTGCATCGCCCCACATGGCTTAAACGAATAATCAAGGACTTCATGCACTGTTGTTAGTCTGGCTTCCCTGAGCTTTTTTCAGCCTAAACCTACTTCGGCCAACATTTTGTGACGAAGCAGACGGTGGTTGGGCATGCATAACACATTTCGCAGCCATCTCGGTCGATGACGGTTTACAACCACATTAACTGTCTTTCCTCTCCTCCTTAAAACTCTACATCTTACTTTTGTGTTACTCACGTGGTGACAGCACAAAACATGGCATACGCTATGAACGCAACGATAGTCAAACACCCGAAGTTTTTTCATCTTCTCTACCTTTAGTGGTCGTGTTTCATACAGTAGAAACAGAGTAAACTGCAGCACAGTACACTCGGCACTTAATCGAAAATCAGTTATGGCAGCGGTGGCATAGGTAGCGTAACTTGGTGAAAGTTAATGGAACCTTTTGTATCCATGCAGAGATTTCGTCGGCCACTGGCCCACCTGAGCTGATGCAACTTTCCAGGTAAGTGAAGTGTTCAAAGCACTCAACCACTTCGCTCTCTATTGTTAAACAAGGTACAACTGGGACAACAATTTGGATGCGAGCGACAATAAACGCACCCCAAACATTTTCAGGCATTAACTTCGAACGTGTGAAAATTGGCTACCAAAGCAAATACGTATGCCTCTACAACTAATGTATATACTACTTTGATGTACTTATATACGTAAGAATACGTTAGAACGCTTGACGTTCACCGTGCCATATGATACAGACAACACTTTTAACTCTTCCATAGGTCACAGATGGTGTGAGTTGACAATTACTGAACTAATCTTTTATGTCCCCGTTGTGAGATTCCATCAGAAACAAACCTATTCGAAATATTGTTACATACAGATCGAGAAACTGTACATCTGTTTCTGTTGAGAAGTAAGACTTGCTACATATAAAAATCATCTGTTATAAAGATTTACTGTTTTATACTATGAATATTTTTTAAAGTCATACATTAAAATGTTCAATGTACAAACAGTTTTCTGTCATTGCACTAAACGTGAAGTGAAAAGATCAATTATCTGGATATTGACAAATTTAATCCCATGAACACAGCATCCAGTTTGTCTGAATTTGCTTAAACTTATCAAGAATGAAACTTGACCATAGAATGACGTGCGCATAAAAACAATATGTTCGATAGTAAAGCCTAAATAACTGAACATATAATAACTTCAAAGTGAAGATTTAGAAGACAGAAAAATATGTAGTATACACCAAGAGATCCAACTGATCCCAGAAGAACAATTGATTCAGCACTCTAATCCCCAGGGATATAGTATAGCCCTTGAGTTGATCAGTTCAAAATTGGAAGATAGTAATGAAGTTTCTGAAGGTCACCTGGAGACGATCTTATAGTTCAGATCTTAACAAACCAATAGTACACATAAAGCACTAGAAAAATATAAGTTGTATTTGGACAAATCTCAGTGTATTTGAAATAAAATAATTCCAATGTTTCGCATCCAGCTGACTGACAAAATCTGGAAGCAAGCGTGCGGTTAACATCTCCAGACTGTTTACACCATATAAGGCTATTTCTTCTTAAGGTAAATGAAAGCGAAAAAGATATGTATGGCCACAGAGCCTATCGAACATCTGCTTGAGGCCTGTCACATTTGGTCTTTTGCGGGTTGTTGTTTTGAGGTTTAGTTGTTCTAACGCCGAGTACAGAAAACCAAAACCGCGGGTACCGGGAGACCGTGCGTGTCCTATTTTTGAAGCCGACTTTTTCTAGCTCTCCCCCTTCTCGTAGGGAAGGCAGCATCAGTGTGGCTCTGGTGGTCAACCAAAGGAAACACCTTACTGCTGTCACACTTCCATCACAGTACAGTAATTTACATTACAATGATAAATACTTTTCATCTTACCACTATCCAACAGACTTATCCGGAATGGTAGGACTTCGATGGAATAAGCATTCCAGCCAGAGTAGCTCACTGGGTCACTGCGATATGCAAACCTAACCACCACGTCAAAGTAACCGCTATCAAGCACTGGACAATAACGTTATGCAACTTTAAAAAAAACAAAACAAATATGAACGCGCTCTAGTGACAGTGTATAACGCTTTGGAGCTTGAAGCAGTGGATACCGGGTTCGATTCCCAGTGGTAATAACATCACTAAGAAGCAGGTACATCCAGCTGACGAGCTCCAAATAGGATGAAATGCACATTCTGGACTCCACTGCTAGCCAACAAATAAGATACAAAATGAACAAACGATATTCTTTTGAATATTTATTGTTCACATTGAACTTTCAACATGAAGGAAATAGGAACTTCAAGTAAAAACAATAAAAGTAAACAGAGAACTCTTCTAGTTAAACTAACGTGAAGATATATCCAAAAGGCGAACATCTAAACGTTGAAGAATTTCTGGTTGTTCATATTGTGCATTAGTATCACGTATAGCTGTCTCCAATATACTACTTAATCGACTAATTACTATTTGTGAGCATGATTTATTTAAATTCGAACTAAAGAAAATTTCAAAACAAAATAAAATTAAACTGATCTATAGTATACAGTAAACGAGCAATACAATCAGTTAATCAAATACAGGAATGTAATTAGAAATATGTTTATTGTGTTATTATATGCATCTTTTAGAAATCGGTATAAAAATTAGTAATAAAGTAAGCATTTACTTTTAACTAATTATATTTTTGTTTTGATTAGATCACCTGAGATAACTTCATTTACGTTCAAAAAACACCTGGGTCATAGCTGACCTTAAGATAATGACTACTAAGTAGTTATCAGCCTGATGTTACATCATCTGTGTTGCCTGGCTTTTGTATGAATAAACAACTCATAACTGTCCGTTCACCATCACCATCACTAGATAGATGCGATGAGTGATGAAATTTCTAACTACATGTCGAAAGCCAAAGTAGTTAACACCAATCTAGATCATTTTTGTCGCTGTCATGACGTTAGTTTGACCGTAAAAGGTCGGGTTTATAACGCTTTGATGTAAGCAGTTCTGTTCTACATCTGTGAAATCTGGCCTCTACGGACTGAGGATATGCGATGACTCTGTGTGTTCGATCATCGTTTTCTCCGCAGGATTGCTCGAACCCGGGGGCAATACCATGTAAGTAATTCTTAGGTACAACAGTGTGTGTTTCGACATGATGGCAACCATCACTCAACAAATGAAGTCATCTGGAAACACCGTTTTCGGTGGCTTGGATTTGTGTTACGCACGTCGTCCTAGCGGCTTCCATACCGTTCATTGTTTGTTAGCTCTAGGAATTAATAGAACAACCAGAGCGGTGGTCAGCGTATGATATAGCGCTGTGGAATGATAGTTGTATCGGTTTGGCATCTTCTGGTGCGTCACGAACCCCCGGGTGGGGTCCGAGAGATCGCCTAGCTCAATGACTTGAGACGTTATCAGATATGGCTCAGAATCGAAACCAGTGTCAGTCATACTGTAGTTTCCCTTTATCTTCTGCGGCTGAAAAGTATTGAATGTTTTGCTTGGAATGTATTTTACAAGAACACACTTCTTATACACTTCCCATTGTTTATGTCTTCACAATATTGTTTACCTACTTTTTGTGTGATGCATTTCCTGATACCTATGCAGTACCATGTTTGTGTTCTCATAACAAACAAATAAAGAAGACGATGAAGATGCGATGATAAACAGAAGCTATTGGTAACGTGGTTGAAGTAACACAAGGCAGTCATCGTCTATCTCCATCACTCAGCTCTCATGACTAACGTTTCATTCACACGGCTACATACCAAAACAAACTAACAAAGCTTAGGCTAAGCTTCAATAATTACAATGTAACAGTCTGAATTAGAGAATGGAAGCTAAACTACCAGAAATGTTTCAGAGAAGACACCGATTTATAAAGTAAAGGACAAACAAATGAAACTAAACAGACACAATAGTCAACTTATAAATTATCAGAATAATCTGTCTGGTTAATATTATTGTGTAAGGTGTGTGGACTAATCATTTTCGATGTTAACTTGACTGCTATCATTTAAGTAAAAGAACTGCACTAATAAATGTCTTAACAAAAATTTTTGTTTAACTATTTTAGCAAAAAATCTTGCATTTCAATTTTCAACATACTCATTCTACGAATCGAAGTAACATGAGAGTACTAATGAATGCTCCTGATAACTTGTTACACTGAGCCGAAATATTAGTAATTGCATAACAACAGTTGTTTTTATTCATGAATCAACAGACCATAGAATGGCAGTTAACTCTGTACCACAACATCGATTTCGAAAAGGCCTTCAACAGCGTCGATCGAAAAGTAATTTGGAAACTACTTAAACACTACGGTGTACCACAAACCTTTAGCAACTTCAATCAACAATATGAAGACACCACATGCCAAGTGATCCACAATGGTAAGCAGCTCAATAATGCCTTTGAAGTGAAGACACGAGTAAGACAAGGTTGTTTACTATCACCGATGCACTTTCTGATTGTGGTCGACTGGATCATGCAACAAACAGTGAGGAGCGAGAAGATGGGTATACGCTGGACCAGGAAAAAGATCCTAGATTTGGATTTCGCAGATGACTGGGATCTAATGCCACATAAACTCAAAGACCTACAGGCGAAAATAACAAGTTGACAGAAGAGGTAGCCAAGACGGAACTTCTTCCAAGTGAACGTAAAGAAGATAGGTGATGAAGATACCCAACCAACCAACCAACAACAACAACAACAAACACCGATCACCATCAACAGCAGAAATCTAAAGCAAGTTGTCTCTTCCACCTACCTAGGCAGCATCGATTAAACCATAGCCAGCCGCTCAGACAACAATGTCAAAGCAGCCAGCATCGCAAAGATACCAAGACAGGTCTTCCTTCCTTCAATGATCTGAAATCAGTATAGAGATCTACTGCACTCCACTCCACTCAGCATAAAGCATGAACAAGATCCAGATTTTCAACACTAATTCAGTCAAGTAAGTCAGTGCTCCTATGTGATGGTTGAGAGACTTGGTGTCTTGCGAAAAGCATTTGCAACAAACTGCAGAAATACATCATCAACAGCTACCGTCTACGTTCGCTCACTCGATACTGAACATCGGATCAGAAGGCCAGAATAATATGAATAAGCAACAAGAAACTGTGGCTAGCTGTGAACGAACCAACCAACAACCTATCACCCAACAAATATGCAGGAGAAGAGAGTGGAGATGGATATGATTGGACATAGACTGAGGAGACCGTTTGGGGACATCATGCGCCAGGCCGTTGGGTGGGACCGAAAGAGGAAACGACGGGTTGGGCGTCCCAGCTGAGGGTGACATGTAGATCATGTGAAGAAGAAATGAAAGGTTGTGGGAAGTCGTGGAGCCAGATTGAAAAGACTGTAGAGAAGAGAATGAAGTGATGACTTGCTACTGAAGCCGCATGTTCCACTAGAAACCCAAGGGACAAATAAAATAATAATAATTCTTTCTATTCATGAATCAATCCACTAGCTTTAGAGAAAACTTAATTTTACGAATAATATTGCTTACGCTTATTCAAACCTTCACTTAAATATCAAATTACTAAAAGACATGAAAATCTTCAGGATTGAATTAGCTAAATATGACGATACTTAAAAACCAATTTTTCCACAGAAATTGTTGACATTAAAATATCGAAGTCCTTTCATCTTAACTGCTCTGATCGAACATGGATGTCAACATATTAGGTTGTTTAACTGGTGTCCAAATTTATCCATTCTGCTTAACTTGGAAATGTGAATGGATAAGCTTCGAATCTTCACTTTTATGCTAATATGTAAAGTATAAAAAAGGATACTGCACAATGTGACCGTATTGTAATGAAATGATCGAAAGTCCAAAGAAATGTCATCTATTTATCTTAGCTAGGATCATGATTAGATTTGAATCTAGCACACATCATAGAGTACAAGTCTAGAGACACTTATGCAACAATCTTGAATTAGATTCCACACAGCAACCTTGTGCACAATCGTGCAGTAAAACAATGAACCATACCTATTGTGTCAGGGTTAATAGAGTTCATGAGGTTGTGAACCTTAGTCAATTAAGATAGCTTGAACATGTACTGAGCACGGCAAGTCACCACCTACCTTGACGTGCTATTCTAGGAGAAGGTTGGACTAAATTGAAAGAGAGCACAGAGTTACTAGACCACGACCTGGTGCCAATTGATGAAATCTTTTACTGTTGGTCTGAGTCATATAGGGAGATACAGAGTGCATGGTTGACGTCTTCGAGATAAAAGGAATCAGTGGTTGACAACTTATAGTGAAATGGCCTCAATGGCACAGATATATACATCCCTTGACGTCTTCTAAAGCTCGAATATCCGCACTAACCTTTTATCTTTAAATTCCTTATTCTCTCAAACAACTTTGCCCACTTTCATATAACTTTTTCTATCCACTTGTTCTTCATATATATTGTGAAGTGTGGCAACTTGAACCGATTCTTTTGTGTGCGAGGTTACACGTTGATTTTATCTGTCTATCTGAAGGTTAATGGTACGGCTTGGTTACCTAGATCTCAGTAGGTACAGTGGATTCCAGTTCATGAGCCACTGGTTGAAGGTCAACTCGCTAAACCAATGGACCCACAGCTTCATTATTATTATTTTATTATTAGTCCCTTGGGTTCCTAGTGGAACATGGGGCTTCAGTAGCACGTCTCCAGTGACCTCTGTTCTCTGAGATCTTTTGAACCTGGCTCCACGACAGCCCAGAAGCTCTCATTTCTTCCTCGCACGACCTCCTCCATGTCACCCTCGGACGTCCAACTCGTCGCTTCCCATGCGGATTCCACTCGAGCAACTGGCCTGACGCGTGATGTCCTCAGTCAGCCTTCTCAGTGTATGCCCAATCCATCTCCGCTTCCTCCTGCATATTTGTTGGGTGATAGGTTCTTGGTTGGTTCGTTGCCCGTCCAGAGTTCCTTGTTGCATATTCTTGTTATTCTGGCCATCTAATCTTCAGTAACGAGCCAGGGTAGGTAGGCAGTTGTTGATGAATGTCTATAGTTTATTGGAAATCCCTTTCTTAACACGCCAAGTCTCTGAACCATCACACAGAAGCACTGACTTGACGTTGGTGTTGAAAATCCGTATCTTGTTCCACATGCTGAGTGCAGAAGATCTCCACACTGGTTTCAGGCTAATGAACGCCTGTCTCGCTTTTCCGATTCTGACTTTGACGTCCTCGTCCGTCCCGCCTGTAGTTGAAACAGTGCTTCCTAGATAAGTGAAGGAGGTTACTTCCTTCAAGTTTCTCCCGTTGACGGTGATTGGAGTTTGTTGTTGTTGTTGTTGGAGTTGTTGGTGCGGTATCTTCATCACTTCTGTCTTCTCTATATTCACCTGAAGTCCTGTCTTCGCTGCCTCTTCTATCAACTTGTTAGTTTTTGCCTGCAGATCTTCAAGTTTATGTGACATTAGGCATAAGTCATCGGCGAAATCCAGATCTTCTAGGTTCTTTTCCGCAGTCCAGTGTACCCTCCTCTTCTCGCTGCCCACTGTTTGCTGCATGACCCAGTCCACCACAATTAGGAATATCATGGGGGATAGTAGGCAACCTTGTTTCACTCCTGTCTTCACTTCAAAGGCATCACTGAGCTTCCCATTGTGGATTACTTGGCATGTGGCATCTTCATATAGTTGTTGAATGAGGCAGATAAAGGTTTGCGGTACTACGTAGTAGTGAAGCAGTTTCCAAATTACTTCTCGGTCGACGCTGTCAAAGGCCTTCTCAAAGTCGATGAAGTTGAAGTAGAGAGCTGATTGCCATTTTATACTCTGTTCTATGATGATGCGTAGTGTAGCGTTGCAATTTGGTCTGCACATGATTTGTACTTCCTGAAGCCTGCCTGTTCCGGTCGTAATTTTGAATCCAGTGCATCTTTAAGCCTCTCCAGGATGATGCGGCTTAATATTTTGCTTGTATTGGGTGGACAGGAGAGTGATTCCGCGCCAGTTCTTGCAAACACTGAGGTCTCCCTTCTTCGGCAGTTTGACAAGGTAACCCTTCTTCCAATCGTCCGGTACCTTCTCTTCCTTCCACACCTTCTGCAATAGTGGTGTGAGCATGTCCACTGTTGTCTCTGCGTCTGTTCTCAGTGCTTATGGCGGGATTCCATCTGGTCCTACTGCTTTCCCACATTTCAGTAGCTTTATGGCGTTCAGGACTTCCATTTTTGTTGGAGGATTTATGTTCACTTGTAGTTCTGTGGCTGCAGGTGGCATTTATGGACGAAGTGCAGGTGGTGGTCGATTCAAGAGCTTCTTGAAATGGTCGGCCCATTGTTTCCTCTGTTTCTCTTCTTTCGTAATTAAATTTCCGTCATCATCTTTTATTGGTTTCATCTGTGTTGATCTCTTCCCTGATAGCAACCTGGTTATTTGATACAATGTCGTCAGGTCTCTCTTACCTGCAGCCTGTTCTGCTTCACTTGCCAGTGTGTCGTAGAAGTGTCTTTTGTCTTTCCGTGCACTCTTCTTTACTTCTTTGTTCAGTGTTTTATACATTGTGCTCAGTTCCTCTTGTCGTTGAGCGTCCTTGCACTGGTTTATCTTCTGCTTCACCATCCTCCTCTCCCTGCTCTATCAGCTTCCATGTATCCATCGAGATCCATTCCTTATCTTCTTTCTTCTTCCTTCTTAATACTGTTGTGCAGGTTTCTTTCCACATAGCTTTCAAAGACTTCCAGTGTTCTTCTACACAGGTTTCTTCAGGGATGTTCCTCGATATCTCCCATTTTGTCTTGATGGCTGCTTTGAAGATCTCCTTTGCAGTTTCATCCTTCAGTTTCCGAGTGTTGTACTTGAATTGAGGTCTATCACCAGCTTCCTTGAAGGCTTTTAACTTGATTTGGAAGGTAGATTCCTTGCACTAGATAGTGGTCTGAACCTACATCTGCTCCTCTTCTTGACCTTGTGTTAAGTAGACTGCGTCTCCATTTTCTTGAGATTGAGATAAAGTCGATTTGATTTTTAGTGTGTCCATCTGGTGAAATCGAATCCATGTCGCTTTGTGGATATCCTTGTGCCTGAACACACTGCCTGACTCCAATCACCAAATCGTTGAATGCATAGAATCCTGCAAACGATTCTCCATTCTCGTTCATCACCTCACCGAGCGCCTCTCGACCCATGGTTAGTTCTCTTCCTGTATTGTCTGCTCCCAGTTTGGCATTCATGTCTCCCATTAGAATGAATTTTGATATCGCCAACTTGAGTGGTGTCTTGTCCAGTATTGATTGAAGTTGTCTGTAGAATTCCTCCTTCTTCTCTTGCTTTGCGTCATTTGTAGGTGCATAGCATTGTATGATTGTGACCTTTCTTCCTTTTGAGTTGAATCTTGCTGTCATGATCCTGCAGGAGGAGATTGGTTCTCACTGCATGAGAGCCTTCGATGCTCCTGAGGACATCATGATAGCCACTGGAAACCTCAGTGTGCTTGTGGTTGTCGTCTGGGTGACAATATCGGAGTAGATTATTGATTCTCCAGTTGACAGTTTGGAGAGTCCAATCCCATTCCATCTGCTTTCGCAAATCCCAAGCACTTCAATGGGATACCTTCTCATCTCCTTTGCAATCTGGGGTGCCTTACTGGGTTCAAACATCGTACGGACATTCCATGTCCCCACGTTTACTTTCGCTTTCATCGAGAGAAGACACATCGGCCCGGCTAATTGGCTTCCCGAAGTCAGGCTTTCACCAACTGGCGTCATTTCGCCTCTCCGATTCCAGCGGGGAATAAGTTTGTTTTCATGTTTTATATATAGTTTGTGCTTTGAAGTTTCTTTAGCGGTTAGATTTGTTTTACGGGGTAGGGTTGCTAGCCCTATGCCCAACCTTCCCTCTTTACCCGGGCTTAGGACCGGCTAGTAACTAGTGAACTAGTTAACCAGGCGAGGTTCCACAGCTTCATGCATAATACACATCACATAATTACAATAAAAAGTTTACTGATTCATCATAACGGTGAGGAAAACCTGTGTCAATCAACAGTCATTGGGTTTAAATTTCACTCCACCTACTTCGAGCTGGCCAGCTGAGTAGAGGTGAACTAAAAGATTTATTCTGGGTCACAAATGTGCTGATATATACATAATATGATTGAGAACTTACTCCAATAAATCCATAAGATGTTGAATAAAATCACCTTGTCCAAGGAGTAAAAATTTTCTCGTAGCCTATGAAGAAATGTATACAGACATTGGTTAAGAAGGTAGAATTAGTCATGGTGAAAAACAGTAAGATATTTGACCAAGTTATATATATATGGTTTGATTTTTCGATGTATGGGTCATTGGATTAGGGAGATGACTTTCAACTACTGGATAAGGAGCCCCGGCTCCGATCCACCTACTGAGATTCAGGCAGTCAAGTATTATCACTAGTTCACATACAATAGGTGTGGTTGACTGCCTACTGCACGAGTCTGAACAAGGTTACTCTTGAGTGTATTTCATTCATTTAATATACATATGATAGTCTGAGATTTAGTGTAGTGTACCCTTCAAAGGTACCCTATGAAAACCATTTTTCGCTTGCCAAGAACATCTTTCAGTTGAATAGGTTCCATCGGCTGTACCAGACTAAAAGACAACTGCTTTTATCATCACAATAGACACTTATATAAACCCTTATTATAAAGAAGTCACCTCTAATCCTAATAATACTGCCAAAACTGTGAATAGATGACACTAGACATTTTTCCTGTCAGTATTCTATACAAAGGAAATTGCTTTGAGTACATAGACTCAACTTATACTGATGTCTAAGGTCAAAAATATGAGAAGTTCAATTGAAGTTGCTTCAATCTCTTTTACTCTTGAAGTTCACAGTCAATCACAGGAATTCTATGACCAATGTTTACTATTCTACACTAAACCATTGAGGTGAAGGCTGTCTTCTGGTAGCACTACATGAAACTGTATACTGTTCTGGTTTTCGAACCTCCTAAAAATCGATATCAAAGTGTCCGCAAAAATAACGGATAAGTTACTTTTTGTGGCTTATACGTTTAGAAAGTTGACATTCAACTTTTTGGATGACAACTTTGAAAACCAACCACTTTACTAGCTGGAGTTTGACCAGCCACTAGGTAGTATGCTTCGCTTAGTGAACCAAGATGCACATGGTTGCTGGACTACGCACTATAGTATCTCCATACTAGATTCAGCTTTTCACACATCTTGAATGAATCCAACTTGCTGAAATGGCACATAAGATGCCTAACACCGAAATATCACCCACCTTTAAGCACGTTTATTTAGCAAGTGAAATTTGGCACACTTTTTAATCATTCCTAACAACGACCGTAACTGATTTTAAAAATACTAATGAATTCAATTTGGAGGTAGGTTGATATTTATTACAGATTGACGTCAGAGAACTAAGTTTCGTATTTGTTGGGACTCAATGGCAAGGTGTATTGACAACGAAGAGGAAATCAAGGTCCCTTCGGTGATTCAAACCTTATGAACCAAACCATATGATCTTCAGTATTGAATTAGAGTCCTTAATCGAGATATAACACTACCAATTATGTAAATCCAGTTAAACTAAGTCATTGCTTATTTTATTTAATGCCTTACTGATTACTGAATTTTCCCATTCCACTAAAGAACTAACAAAAAATCATATACTTCAAACTATTTTTGATGAAATACTGTCAAATTATAAACAATCAATCACAAAAGATTTTGTCAGTAATTATTCCTGTACAAAAGATAAACATAATAGGAGATTACATTGATAGAATAAAAACAACTAACCAATATTCAGAAAACGTTACTCACTTTCAAATGATCCAAGAAATGATAACGTTCTATTAAAGTTTCTAGCAGATGTTGACTAGTTTGCTTATACACATTACACACCATTTGATTAAATGATGGATCCAAATCTTGTTCAAACATCGATTCAACTGTTAAACAGAAAATAATGAGGTAAAGTGATTGAAAATCTGAATGCCATGGACAAGTAAACAGTCAAGTTTAAAAGCTCAGAGACTAGGATGTGAACCCTGATTTTTTTCATGATTAGCATCAATAATAATAATAATAACGATCACTTTATTCCAAACAACTTGTGGTACAATTCGAAATCCTCTGCATGATATATTGCAACAACAATAAGAAAATATATGGTACATATATACTCCTTTACAACATTCCTAAATGTGTTATTACAAGGATTTAAGTAATGTAAATAATAATAATAATAATAATAATAATAATAATAATGACGTGAACATTTTACATTATTAGTTAAATTACTGAAATGAGATTGGTTGTTAACTGTTACAAAGTTGATATGTGAGTTTTGTTCTAAGACGCTTTTGCTCACATAATATGTGTGCTAGGTAAAGTTAAATTCTTGTACTTGGCTATACGAGTATACAGTCTTATGTAATTTCTTCTTGTCCTCCCTAAGGAGATACAAGGAGACAGCTGTGAATGCAGAGGTTGCTCAGTGTTAGTTAACTGTTCATAAACTTTATGTGGCCTTATCGCCTCGACTCACACCGGTCACAAACTATGCCTTACACTAACACTACTACTTATTAGTGCCCGTTCGTTACTTAAGAATAGTAGTCTTATTAACCAAACGCACAGTATAACTAGTTACTAAATCATGGTCCACCGCCTCAATACTAGATATGGACCTGTGTATAGATGGTTATACTCATTATCACAGTAATAGTAATCACAAGTGTGGTGGAGGCTGTTTGGTCTATGTGTGTAGCCTTGCCACCTCAAATAAGATTCAAGGTGAAGAATATCAAAAACGAGAAAATTTTACATTGTTAGTTGAATTATTTAAATGGAATTTTTAACTGTTACAAAGTTGATATGTGATTTCTGTTCTAACACTTTTTTCCTCACAAAATATGCATACCAGGTAAGGTACAGTCGAATTCTTATACTTAGCTGTACGAGCATACAGTCTTATGTAGTTTCTCCTTGTCCTACCTAAGGAGATACATGGAGAGAGCTGTGAATGAAGCGGATGCTCACTGTCAGTTAAAATGACTGAAGCTAGAATTTAAATGTCGATCAACCACAGTGTTAACCAGTTGAGCCAGAGGTACACCATTTACCCTGCTGACGGCATTCAAAGCCCTACGCAACATAACATAGTCCTTTTTCAGAAGACCAGAAAAAATCAAAGGGGAACAATAGAAAAGAATAGGTAAAATGCAGAAATTCATAAATTGTACAAGTAGAAGTTGAGTTATATCAGACAGCCTCAGTTTCTTTATGTAATACGTTAAACGAAACATTTTTTTACATGTCAACAAGCTATGAGACAACTAATCAAGGTCAGAAGTACCACTTAACCCAAGATAGCTAACACTCGAGTTACTTTCTGCACAAATATCATCAATACAACAGGAGTCATGAGACCTAAGCAGCTCACAGAAGTCTTGTTTACGCCTGAGGCTAAAATGAGCAATCTGACATTTAGAAGAATGTAACTTGAAACCAATGGTCAATAAGAGACAAGAATTCATTCAATTCAAAGCAGTCTAAATGAGAGTTAACTGGAATAGACACCGTCAGATCACCAACCTACCTAATACAATTAGTTTCAACAGAATAACGTGAATCGTTCAAAAAGAACGAAAACAGAGAAGGAGAAAGTACGGCACCTTAAGGCACACCAGATTCAGTAACCAATGAAGTGGAGCTGTTCCCTTTATAGACAGTATAGTGTTTCCATTCAGTATTTCTGCTAGACTTTTTAAATTTAAGTAGATAGAGTGAAGATGAAGTTATAACTAATTCGATAGGATTCCAGAGCATTATATTTACATAAACATAATTATGATAGAAGACAAAGATAGCCATAGTAGGAAATTTTGTTGAAACGAAAAACTGAGATAATTCTCCGAAATATCACATGATGAAAAGTGACCGTTGAAGTTATGAAATCTTAATCGACTGAGATGATTTGGATATGTACTGAACATGCCACCTATCCTCAAAATGTTATGCCAGAGGAAGTTAAATCAGACTGGAAGAGAGTTCAGAGTGGCGAAACCAAGAAGTGGAACCAGTTCATCAAGTCCTTGGCTAGGATCCCCGAGACGAAAAGAAACAATAGTTGGAGATCGACTGCTGGCGACATGGCTGAAATTGAACAAATTGGTATATATGTATACACCCCCTGATATGTTCTAAAGCTATACCTTCAAATTGTTTATTCTCTAACAGAACTTCATCTACTTTGATATCCATCTTTTCAAACAGTTACTTAAATAATATATACTTACGGAGAACAGTATCACGGAAATTATTTCAAACAATATTCGCTTAAAGACTTAGAGCATATAATGTGTATTTTAACTCCTTGAATAAAGTATGTACACAACTGGTTTTTTGGATTGTTGCCACTGTAACTGAGGACTCGATAACTTCGTGCTCGCTTCCTATCTACGTGTGTCACTTCACTGATTAAAATCTAGAGATGTTATTCTGTTCTGCTCAATTCCTTCTCCATTGTGAAATGCATATAGTTGAAAATATTCTTGGATCAGTTGTGAGTCCTTCCTAATGTATTCCATTTTGTTCATAAAAAATGTCTGTAATAAGGTGGATACGAGTTTTCAATATCATTACTAGTAAATTTATGATTTTATGCTTTTGTAATTAATCCAGATACCATTGTTCCCATTGGAGTAACTTTAATCGATTTCTAAAATGTACCATTAAATACACTAATGTTTTCTACGTTCTGAAAGCTTTATATCATCAGTGAAGACAAAGGATACAGTATCTCTAACCAGTTCTAGTTTAATCGACATGTATAACGCTGCACAATCGAAAGATACCATTAATTTACCAGTGTCCATTTGAATGAAATTAATCTTTTCCAGGACTCCTTAGAAAGTTCTCAAGGCAGACTATAGGTTAGGGCCTCTGACAGTAAAATTATTGGTTTGGTCAACTTAAAAACCAAATAATAAATTCAATAAATTTTATTCGCTGTTGGCTTTGTTTTGTTATTTGACCATCTTTGAAGTTCTTCATGGTCTATCTGTCAAACTTCGCATAGAATTGATCTCAGATAACTTATACACATTCTCATCTTTGAACGGATCTCCAGACTTATCAAAATCATCCTCCCTGTCTATGACTACTGTGACATACCCTTTGTCTGTTAAGAGTATAGAAATATTTTCGTTTTAAACGCTTTCATTTATTGAACGATTAGTTCAGTGTAATCTTTTTTCTGTTTGTTTAGTGACACAATTGTTTGCCAATTTTTCTCATTCAATTCAGTTCAGAGAATTTTGATTTTAAGACGTCCTTTGTATTTTAAATTACTTGTTGCACCTTCATCAATGATAGCCTTGATAATTTGACTACTTAGTCGTTTGTTTTCTCGGTTGCAAATCCCATTGAAAAATTAAGATCGTTTTTTTCACATTTTACCGTTATCTGTTTTCAATTGATGCTATCAGTGTTCTCAAGTACAGTTTCGTTAGTAGTGTCAAATACAAGTTATTACTGTCGGATCGGACGATATGCATCAGTATTCATCATTTGTAGCATTTACTTTTCGGTTTGTTCATCTATTTTCCACCCTAATAGGCAGTTCAATTGGCTGTCCACATCTGATACTCTTTGGTAGAACATAGTGACGACTAAATATTTATGTAGCAAGATTATAGCTCCCTGGGGACATGAAACGTTTCTCATATGAAGTGTTCATACAATTAGCTTGATTTTCAAGCTACAAAGGCGTGTAAATTAGGTAAAATAAAGACATACAGCACTAACTAGGTAGTTACACATCACTGCACTGAAGCCTACATAACAAAGTGAAAACTTATCATCAATATTCGGAGAGACAAACTCATCTAAGTCAAACTATGCTGGAATTTAAAAACTCCTAGAATATCTACAGTATGGAAACATCACTTCTGATACTGTATATCAAGCACATTTTATAAATAAGTGTCTCATAGACGTCTTCATCTTGCTTCTATTAGATATGTACGACTGTCAACTGGTTCAACAGATAAGATGACTCACTACAAATACCAGTTGAATGAGATCGTTTGTAGCGTGAACATATCAAGCGATGTAACCAAAACAAGCCAATAAACCCAATAATGATGTATGTCAGTGAATTTCGTCATAGTAGAAAAATATAACTTGTTCTGATTGGTTCATCTATGATTCTAAGTAGTATACATCATTTTGGACAGTATCCACAAGATACCACTTGCTTAGACATATCTCAACTCATAATATTCTAGAAGCTGATATTTTGAGAAGTAGAATCGGATATCATATATGATCAGTCACATCAGTAATAAATAAGAAGGCATAGCAAAATATCTGAATACTACACAGTGAGCTACACCTACCGATAGAGAGAGTTTTGATGATACTTGGGTTTCGTAAACTTCGGAAAGTAAAATGGATTCAAACTAGTAATCAACAATTTGAATACTAAATGATAAAATCAATGAGCCATAGATTCATAATCAGTTATCTAGGTAATGACTGTATAAACAGTATATTGGCTAGCTTGAATCTTGGTGTCACAAACATAAATGAGGTACGTATGAATCAAGTTATTACAATTACATTACTAAAGGTGAAAAGAAATTCTGAAAAGTCTTGATATAAGATGAAAAAAGACAGAGAGACAACAGAGGACATACTCACACCACTATTGCAGAAGGTTTGCAAGGAAGGAAGAAAAGGTACCTGCAGATTAGAAGAAGAGCTACCTTGTCAAACTCCCAAACAAAAGAGACCTAAGTCTTTGCAAGAACTGGTGAGGAATCGTGCTCCGCTCCTGTCCACCCCAAGCAAAATATTAAGCCGCATCATCCTAGAGAGACTAAAATATACACTGGATTCAAAACTAGGACCGGAAGGGGCTGGCTTCATGAAATACAAATCATGTGCTGATCAAACTGCAACGCTACGCTACGCATCATCATACGAAAGAGCGTAGAATGGCAGTCAACTCTCTACCTCACCTCAACTTCATCGATTTTGAAAAGGCCTTCAACAGCGTCGATCGACAAGTAATTTGGAAACTACTTAAACACTACAGTGTACCACAAACCCTATAGCAACCTCATTCAACAATAATACGAAGACACCATATGTCAAGTGATCAACAATGGTAGATGGCTCAGTGACGCCTTTGAAGTGAAGACATGAGTAAGATAAGGCTGCCGCCTACCGTCATCGATCATCAACCTCGACTGGATCATGCAGCAAACCATGAGGAGTGAGAAGATGGTCATACGCTAGCTCGACCGATGAAAAGACCACAGAAAAACATTTGCATTTCACTGATCATCACTCATGTCTAAAGTCTAATGTTTAAGGCGAAAACCAACATGTTGACAGAAGAGGCAGAACAATCAAAACAGGACTACAAGTGAATGTAGAAAAGACAGAGGTGATGAAAATACCCAACCTACCAACCAACCAACCAACAACAACAACAAACACCGATCACCATCAACAGAAGAAATCTAAATAAAGCAAGTTGTCTCTTTCACCTACCTAGGCAGCATCGATTAAACCATAGCCAGCCGCTCAGACAACAATGTCAAAGCAGCCAGCATCGCAAAGATACCAAGACAGGTCTTCCTTCCTACAATGATCTGAAATCAGTATACAGATCTACTGCACTCCACTGAAATGCACTCCACTCCACTCAGCATAAAGCGTGAACAAGATCCCGATTTTCAACACCAACGTAAACTCAATGCTTCTATATGGTTCAGAAACTTGGCACGTTACGAGAAGCATTTCCAACAAACTACAGACATTTATCAACACCTGCCACCTACGCTCACTCGATACTGAAGAGCAGATGGCAAGAATAATAAGAATAAGCAACAAGGAACTGTGGCTGACTGAGAACGAACCAACCAACAACCCATCGCCCAGCAAATATGCGGAAGAAAGTCGAGATGGATTGGGCATACACTGAGAAGACTATTCGGGGACATCATGCGCCACGCACTCGAGTGGAATCCACACGGGATACGATGAGTTGTGCGTCCCAGATGAGGGTGACATGCAGGAGATCGTGAAAGCTTCTGGGCAGTGGTGGAGACAGGTTCAAAAGACTGGAGAAAACAGAGTGAAATGGAGACGTGCTACTGAAGCCGTATGTTCCACTAGGAACCCAAGGGACAAATAATAATAATAATAAATAAGATGAAATGATTGGATTGTCATGAAAGGTTATGATAGTTGCGTGTAATTTCGAGATACATTCAACTTAATGCAAAGATAAGTTAGCAGAATATGTCCCTTCCCAGTTAGCTGTCAAACAGCTTAACTTCTTATGCGAATAGCACGAGACTGTATGGCGATTGACAATCTTATATTGCGACAGGAATCTGTAGCTTCAAGTATTTATCTTCTGAATTCTCAGAGATTTTCTGAAGGGAGATGATCTAAATGATTCTCGAACATTGGCATTAGGGTTGAATAATTCAACATGCACATATATAATGAGCTACAATCACCATCTTTGACTGCAGCAGTAGTAGAATGAAAAAGACTATAGACTGATGTTATTCAACTGGATATTAACGTGAGATGTGTGAGTAACTCTAAATTTGTTGGATGGGGTTAGTAATTTTGTAGTTGGTCGGTGAAAACAAAGTGGAAGTACTCAAAATGAATTCAATGCAACTCAACTTGATACAGGTTTGTGAGCTAAGCTAGAAGCCCACATACTGTATGATGGCTTATTATCCAGTTGGCCAGCCTAGAGGGGATGAAACGGGATTCGGATCCAAGACCCACTGCTTAAAAGTCGAAGTTTTACGCCTTTGCGCCACTTGAAATCGCTCGTAGTAGATAGAAATACAAAAATATTTAATAGTTAGGCAGATAGACAGATAAGATCAACGTACAACCTCGCACACAAGTGTCTCACACTTCACAGAAGTATGCAAAGTACAATTTGATAAAGAAAGTAGTAAAAAAGTTAACAAAAGTATGTGGGAGGAGAGAGGTTAATGAAAATGCTAAAACTTGAGAAGACCTAAAAGAGTGATTGGAACCAGGTCATATCGCCAAGGTTCTTCAACCACTGATTCCTATAATCTCAAAGAACCCGACTACGTAGTCTACACCTTCCTATACAGTTTAGACCAACGGTCATAGACTTCACAGACGTGAGTACTAGACATCTTCCGGTTCTACATTTATTGAGTTGTTATCTTTCCAAATCCTTACGATAGTTATTATTTGCTTCTTGGTTCAACGGAAAACCCTCTACCGCATCATTTTAAAGTCCTATAACTCAAGTCACCATTCTAATTGGTTCTGTATTGAAGTAATCAGTCCGCATACTGCGTTTGCACTAAAAATTTGTCTATCTATCTGTCTATTTCAGGAAGACTCATACAAAACTAAGTTGAAGTAGTTTAGTTACTTCTATATTGTTTCGTAGCGATACAGGAAATAGAACAGCTCACAAAGGAAATCATATTATATAGTGAAATATCTAAATGTTTTCAAGACTAGTTGACAGGTCTCAACACCTGTCGTCAACACCCTTATCTTTTAACCCAGATGTGTTTAAATTGATCATATAGGCATATATATATATATATATATATATATATATATATATATATATATATATATATATATATATGTTGACATAGAAATCATCAACTATTGAAACACATGGTGTAACGCATCATATTTCAATCTCCGCAGCTTCACACAGTTATCACTGTTGACCATTGAACAGTAGATGTAAAAAAAAGCAATCCAGTATAGAACCATCGTGAATCGATTACACACGAATATTTACTTATCTGCTTAATCTGTAGATATTACACAATACATTTGTACGGTTTTAACTGGATTTTATCATTATCATCCTCTGAAGGGATAAACTTAGATCGCTAGATTAGAAAAAAAAGTAGAACGTAATCTTGAATGAAAGACACAATATATATTCCTCTGAATTAAGGTATTGCTTTGAAAAAAAAATTTCGTGTATTTCAAATGAATCAATACTTGACCAAAAGAGAAAAAGATACTGATCATCATAATTATAAACATAACATACCTTTTTTAAGACGTGTATGACGAATAGATTCACGATTTTTAATGCCATGTTTCTCACCACAAACATGAATTAGAAAATTGATTGATTTGCCAGTAATAAGAATCTAAAGGGGAAAAGTGATAGAAATATATAACTATCATCACTTCAGGAAATAATAAATGATAAATACTAATCCGAATCCTGTAACCCTGTATAAGTTTATACACAAGACTATGAGCCAGATTTCAGGCGTAACGGATTTTGACATAATCTGGTTATCTAGATTTTCAAAAAAATAAGTGAGCTAGGATAGAAAGTATAATTCAATGAGTGTTATTCACATTAAAATTTACTTGGTTATGGTTAGTGGAGGAGTTCATGACTTGCGTTTCGTACTAATTGGGACTCGTCAACTGGATGTACCTGCAATCCAGTATAACAACGTAGAATTACAAGTATTTCAACAACAAATAGTAAAGCTATTCACTGTTTGGCTCCTTTTGCTAGTTGCAACATAGAAGTACGATGACGAGGAGTAATATCAAACGCTTAAGAATTCATTGAGTAGTAGTAAAATAGCATTGGTTTTATCCAAATATGTACATGTATATTTATTTAGACTTTTTAATAATTAGCAAGTATTCTATTCTATCTGGAGGTTTGTGGAGGTTTATGAATTGATTTTTTAAATTGGAATTTATCATGGACTCACATCAGTTGGAGAAACATTGGAAACCTGAGAGTACTGGACAGCTGCTTCGTCCTGATATAGGACTCCTCAGCAGTGCGCACAATGACCCCACCCACCCCACCAGGGATCGAACCCATGACCTTCAGGTCCCGTGGCCACCACGTTACCATTGAGCTAGTCACTGGGTCGGAATTCAATGGTCCATATTTCCTACTTCTATCAGTTCACGATATAGCGCAACCTACATCCAATGTCGTCGTTGATGAATTCCTACCTAAAAAGTCAATTAATAAACCTTCAACAAACTTCCAGATAAAAATATTTTACTCCTCATTGGTAACTAGCTTCAAGAGGTGATTCCTGAAGTTCCAATGAAAAATTGTGACAGGTGAAGTCATCCAAGTTGAACATGAGGACAGTTACTCAACGATGACATTGGATGGAGGTCGCGCTATATCGTCAACTGTTAGAAGCTGGATTTCGACGCAGTGGCTCAATGGTAACGTGCTGGCCACGGAACTTGGGAGGTCCTGAGTTTGATCCCTGATGAAGTCAGAGGTGGGCACTGCTGAAGAGTCCCATGCTGGGATGAAACAGCAGTCCAGTGTTCACATGTTTCTAACGTCTCTCGAACTAATGTCAGTCCATGATGAGTTTCAACCTAAAAAATTAACAAGTACTTTGAGGCTAGTGGGGATTTTATTTTGAAGGCAGTAATCATCACGGAGTGACATCAGATGAAGAAACCTGGGAGAACTGGACGGATGTTTCGTCCTAGTATGAGACTCCTCAGGAGTATGCAACCACGACCTCATCGGGAATCGAACTCAGGACCTTGCCATTGACAACCTGTAAACGTTGTTTCGTCCCAGTTTGAAATTACTCGATATTATGTACTAATGATTATATGTAGTATTGAATTCAAAATCATTCAGATATAGGATTTGAATCTAATTGGCTTCTGTCAATTCACCGTACAATGTGCTGATTATTCAGTGTCAAGTGTATATCTATCCTCACAGGTAACTTGACTGACTACAGGGCTTCTCCTTAAAATTTTTGCAAGCTTACTTCAACATGAGTCACTAAGGACCACCGTATTATTATGTTTGATTGGTTTCTGGAAAGAAATGATAGCTTTCAAAGTAGTTTTCAATACATACTGATGTTGAACAACAACCAACTGTGCTATATAGTGATTTGGAAAAGTTAGAAAATGTGAGTCACTGAGTTCAGACTTAATTGCTGGGTAGCAGTGTTCTAGTTGTAGGAAGTGATGGTTTTATGTTCTCCATCTCAAACAGAGTTGTGAGTGTAGAGAGCTGAGAAGTCTTCAAATGGAACAAGACAGTTATCCAGTCCTCATATGTATTCAATGGTTTGCCAACCAATATCAGTCTGTGATGAGAACTACTGTGAACTTACTTGAATCTCTAAAAAGTGATAAAAATGAACTAGTAACTCGACAGATTTTTTATTGTAAGCATTTACCTAAATGTTTGGATACCCATATTTAAAATTGCAAACCGATTCAAATCCAATATAGATAGTGGTAAAGCTCATAAACCCAGTGGAAAACTATGTATGTAGTGTCGAGTTTAAGAACCATAATATAATTGGAAGCATCAAATGTCGTTATTCAATTTGTATCACCAATCTTCCATAAGGACTGTTGCACCTCTGGGATCGATTAGTTGAATTAGGTTGGAGAGGGTTCAGAGTGGCCAGGCCAAAACTTGGCACTAGTTCATGAAGTTTCTTACTTTTGATCTGAGCCGTGTCGAACGATGTAGACTGACTGGTTAAGGTAACCGAGACGAAGGGAATCAGTGGTTGGTGACTCCTGGTGATGCGGCTGAAAATCGCTCATAATGGCGCAGATGCATTCACTACTTGACACTAACCTTTATCTTTAGACCGTTTATTCTGTCACACAACTTTGTCTACTTTAATATCACTCTTTTTCTATTTACATGTTTTTTGTGTACTTCTTTGAAGTGTGGTAACTTGAGCCAATGTACATGAAGGTGAGGTTCTACGTTAATTTTGTCAGTCAGTCAGTCAGGGACTGATCACAAGGGAAAGCCTCCAGAAAATAAACGAATAGATTCCAACCACTTAGTTCAAAGCTCATTCCAAAAATCTCAAATAGAAACATACAATATGTTTTGTCCTTATACAATACACAAAAATTTGCGAAGCTGGTGGCCGTGAGGACAAATACTCAAAGATGAAATTGGGTGACGGTCACGCCATATCGTCAACTGATAGGAGTTGGAAATATGGACCATTGGATGACAACTTAGTGGCTCAATGTTAACCTGCTGGTCATGAAATCTGGAACGTTCTGGGTTCGATCCCTGATGAGGTCGTGGGTGGGCACTGCTGATGAGTCGCATACTAGAGCAAAACAGCTGTCCAGTGCTACCAGGTTTCCAATGTTCCTCCAATTGATATTAGTTCATACTGAATACCAACTTGAAAAATCACTAAATCCCTATAAACTACCCAACTTAAAAATTGTGGTGAACTGGATTATGTAGCGAACCATGAGGAGTGAGAAGATGGGCATACGCTAGCTCGACCGATGAAAAGACCACAGAAAAACATTTGCATTTCACTGATCATCACTCATGTCTAAAGTCCAATGTTTAAGGCGAAAACCAACATGTTGACAGAAGAGGCAGAACAATCAAAACAGGACTACAAGTGAATGTAGAAAAGACAGAGGTGATGAAGATACCCAACCTACCAACCAACCAACCAACAACAACAACAAACACCGATCACCATCAACAGAAGAAATCTAAATAAAGCAAGTTGTCTCTTTCACCTACCTAGGCAGCATCGATTAAACCATAGCCAGCCGCTCAGACAACAATGTCAAAGCAGCCAGCATCGCAAAGATACCAAGACAGGTCTTCCTTCCTACAATGATCTGAAATCAGTATACAGATCTACTGCACTCCACTGAAATGCACTCCACTCCACTCAGCATAAAGCGTGAACAAGATCCCGATTTTCAACACCAACGTAAACTCAATGCTTCTATATGGTTCAGAAACTTGGCACGTTACGAGAAGCATTTCCAACAAACTACAGACATTTATCAACACCTGCCACCTACGCTCACTCGATACTGAAGAGCAGATGGCAAGAATAATAAGAATAAGCAACAAGGAACTGTGGCTGACTGAGAACGAACCAACCAACAACCCATCGCCCAGCAAATATGCGGAAGAAAGTCGAGATGGATTGGGCATACACTGAGAAGACTATTCGGGGACATCATGCGCCACGCACTCGAGTGGAATCCACACGGGATACGATGAGTTGTGCGTCCCAGATGAGGGTGACATGCAGGAGATCGTGTGAGGAGTACGTGAAGGCTTCTGGATAGTGGTGGAGCCAGGTTCAAAAGACTGGAGAAAACAGAGTGAAATGGAGACGTGCTACTGAAGCCGTATGTTCCACTAGGAACCCAAGGGACAGATTTATTATGATGATATTAAAATTAGATCGATTAAATCTCATACATGAAATCCATTTTTCGATATAATAATTAATCATTACTTTACTAAAGTGTTCCATATTGCTGAAAAATTAAAATACTACATCATTGAATACACATCATATGAAGTAGATAATGAAATGAAGGTAAGAAAGTGTAAAAATGAAAAACCTATACAACTAGAGCAGTAGTAGTAGCAGTAAGTTCACCGTATGAAACAACTTTTGGTGGTGGTTTTTTCTTTAAGACGGATGGTTGAATAGTGAAGCTTTCATGGTTATCCTAGAAAAAATCATCAACAGAACTTAAGAAGGAAGCAACTTCAAATTCAGTAGCTATAGCTATTAATTTCTATCAATCTATGCATGTTCAATGAGGACCTAAAATTTCTTTATACGATTAACATTAAAACTTGGTGACTTAACAGACTGATACCGCATATTAGTGTAACTTCACGTCAACACCCCCAGGTGACCCTGTCAATGAAATTCAAGACACACGTTTCGTTTTATATGGGACTCGTAAGCTCGATGTAAGGTGAGATGCGCGTTCTGGATTCCATTTCAAGTCATCAAGATGCATACAATATAGTTAATATTTGGTAGTATCGAGGCATTTGCATACTCAACAGTGGTTGAGTAATTCGACATTGTATAGCAACGGAAAATTACAAGTACCAAATAAATACTTTTATGAAAACTATATAAAGTAATCGAAACTGCTTTTTACTTATAGTAAGGGTTGAAAAAAAACAGTCAGTATTACCTTATTTGCTTGATTCTCTGTTATAAATTTTGGGATCATATTACATCGAAGATTATATTTGTCATACCATAAACGCTCAATTTTCACGGAGGCATTAGATTCAATAAAGAATTCTTGATATGGATCATCTAACTGACCATCGTAAATCCATTGACTAATAAAATGCAATAAACTTGAAGCAATACTAGACATTAAATGTTGCATAATTGATACTACTTCATTATCTCCATGAAGAGTGTAGGCATACACTTTAGAAGCTAATGCACCACCTTTTAAATCATGACATACACTGCATAAACTAGCTAAAAATCTTAATCTTAATCGAGGTTCTTGAGTCCATAGTACTAGACGGGTTAATGTCAATGGTTGATGATTAGTTGATGTTGAGGAATCTCGACCACGTATTATTAAATTATCACTGGTACGATCACCACGAAAATCCCCTGCATTATGCATAAAACTGGTAATGTTTTCTGTAGACCTAGTGTAATCACTATCTTGATCTGATTGGTTAGTATGATCTCCAGAAAAATTATGTTTATCCTGATTCAATTGAGACTAAAATAAAAAACAAGTTCAAAGAGAAAGCACAACAACTAGTATAGTTATAATAACAATCTATACACAAATTTGTCAATATAACACTAATTACATATCAGTAACGAACTAGAGAAAAATATGAAGTATACCATGAAAATGATACAATTTGCAGAAAAAAGATACAAAAATATAATTCAGGTGGTTATTGCATATTAAGATAAATATGATGTCGTATACAATAATTATTTACGTTAACAATGTCTTCGATATCAACACTAAAGTGCTGAAAGTCTGGATATGAAAGTGGGTAATAATATATTCAAATATCCGTCAACGTATGAAAGATGAAACTATGCACTATCCTCACTACTCAACAGATCATTAAACACTGTGTTGACTTAACAAAAAGCCAAATGGAGAAAAAGTGTTTACTATAGATTTTATTGGATATCATATCATCTTATGGATAAATGGTGAAACAAAAGTTGTTGTTATTATTCCAAATATACCTCACCCCTCGCCTTGAACTTGTATTTAGAAGAGCTTAACATTTCTTGAAATTCATCCTTTTTTCTAACTTCTAAAATTGTTTTATTCTAAAGGCAAGTAAACTCGACATACTTGAAACTGAAAACTGGAAAATAAAGACCTCAATCTAAGAGATAGACACTTACATTCGGAGAATACAGTCAACTTCATAAATATGCTATAGTTTACGCAACTATATAATGTCTGATACAGCTATAAACCAGTTGCTTTCAGTTAAACTATTTGCTAGTCAGTTCACTAAAAGACGATGAAAATAAGATCACCATTACATAATACAAAAGGTCAGATGGCCAGAATAATAAGAATAAGAAACAAGGAACTGTGGCTGGCAACGAACCAACCAACAAGTATGCAGCAGGGGGTGGATTGGGTATATAATGAGAAGATGGTTTGAGGATATCATGCGCAAGGTCAGGCCGTCGAGTGGAATCCAAATGGGAAACGAGTTGTGCCTTCCAGATGAGGGTGACATGGAGGAGATCGTGTGAGAAAATAAGTGAAAGCTTATGGGCAGTGGTGGAGACAGGTTCAAAAGACTGCAGAAAACAGAGTGAAATGGCGTCGCGCTACTGAAGCCGTATGTTCCACTAGGAACCCAAGGGACAAACCATTATTATTATTATTACTATTATTATTATTACACGATATTGAATGTAACATGAAAACATGAAGAATCTATTTGCCTCTTACTGACCAATTCTCAAGTGATTTCAACACTCAGAGTGCATATTCTCTCTCAAGTGTCTTAATAATGCAGTCAGTTGCCTTGGGGACTCTGAGCCGTGACGTCATATAAATCACAATATGAAGATAGTTTGACATGAATTTGCAACCAACTAAAACATTTTATCTACTTGTCAGTAGCTTAATTCAAGAGGTGTTATGGTTCCCTAAATGTATGCTCCACTTAAAACAGTGTGGATGAAATCGATCTAGTAACGGGACGATTTATACAAAGAACATAACAGAGTTAAATTGGGAGCGAAATTTTATAATCACTGCACCTATGATGGAGGATATTTTGCATTTTACCACATTCTTTACAAAGGAAACAATGTATTTGCCTGAAATCTGAATAACTTTGATTTAGTTGTTTCTTGTTCGAATAATAGATGAATTGCTGATAAAAACTATTCAACGGAAGGGATGGTATAACGACCATACCTCCAGATGAAAAAAAGGATGTCACTAGTACAAATACCATGTCGATTTTCCTCTCTGAATACTTTGTAGAATTGGCTGTGTATCGTAGAACTGTGCCACGAATCAGAAGAAACCGTATCAGTTGATAAAGGTGTAAACTTTCGTCGCCTAAGGTAGCTGGGACACATACTAAGCATGCCTTGTCACTGTCAAACCCACCCCCATCTGCCGTGAAAGCTTAAGTAGGTTTGAGTTAGAAAAAGGTTAAAAAAACATCAATCCTTGTAACCTTTGGCTGTCGATCTGAGCCGGCTAGGGTAATGTTAATTTCTAAGGTACGGTATGCGCGATAATCAAAATAAGTGGCTGGTGAGAATCAATTGCACTGGCGTAGATACATTCATAAATTATCTTGATATAAATCGTCATACCTAATATCCTTATTCCTACCAACCCCTCTTAATCATTTCTTATGGAATTTTATGACTTTAGATTGAATATCTTTTCTTATTTCTGTATCTTTTGTTTTACTTTGGATCTTGGTGTATTTATGAGGTGTGCTACTTTGAACAGTTAGGCAGTATTCTAAACCCTATGTTGATATTGACTGACTGACACTTGAGTGTTTTACACACTGGATGAAAATCTAATCTATTTGGCTAGTGTATACTCTATTCACCATGTGCGCAGAAGATGAATTCTCTAAAAGCATACCTCTGTTAGTTGGATGCAAAAAGCGATCTTTGTAAATGATAATAACCTGTTTACAACATTCAACAGTACACTTTATTGCCACTTTACTTCGAATCTGAAAAGGGATTACATTTAATAGTTGCATTCATCAATTATTTTGGTGAAGTCTAATAATCACCGTGTCTGGTTTCGTACAAATGATGCTACACATTTTAGTTTGTATCTTTATGACTGCAGTAGCTTCCACAACAGATCTATACACTAGGTGATAAACCACACTTATTGACAATAGACGTCCAAAGATCGATAATTAAAGGGGAGTTTCGCTTTGTGATTGTTTAGTTGAAAATAGAAAAAGTCTACACACTAATAAGCCACAGCTCTAAATAAAGGTACACAAAAATAGACTATCGAAAGCATTACACACAAAAAAATAATAAAGCGGCATTCAGCTCATTACAAAACTTTCATCCTTTAGACTGCACTTCACTTTCCTAGGGGTTACTTTGTTTTAATCGATTGCACAGTTGGTTGATAACATTAAACGAAGGTATTTACTAGGATTTATTTAAACTTGAGAAAAATGAGCACTTAGGTCATGCGACAATTCAAGAAAGCTTAATTATTAGAATGAATACTAATAGTCATGAAAATCATAAAGTAATCCGGGTATATTTTCGTAACTTAAGTCATTGTCGTAATTTACGCGCGTTCTGGATTCATCTGCAGGCCATAATCAAGTAAATTATCATGATAAATAATCAGGCAATATGAAGGCATCCGCATGTGTCAATAGACGTCGAAAAATTCAGCCCAGTATAACAACGGAGAATTATACGTTTATCAACAAATATTAATAACTGATACGAGAGTTGGTTATCGTATCTTAGTGGCCTAGTGGATAAAGTTTTGGCGTTTGAAGCGATGGGTATATGGTTGGAGTCTCCATGGAAACAAAATCACTCACTGGAGTCCAGGTACATCCGGCTAACGAGTTTAAAATAGGACGAAACGCGCTTCCTGGATTCCTCTGCTAATCATCAAGATCAATATAGCCTAAAACACTTCGAACTCTTACTATCAAAGAAAAATATTATTTTGAGGACTGCGTCTTTCCTGTTAAGTCTCCGTGAACATCCTCTGTTGCTTTGACAGTGTAGAGAGTCTATTATTTTTAAAAAAGGTAGTATCCAAAACATACTGACGAATAATGAATATATATATATATATATATATATATATATATATATATATATATACTTTCCCCAGAGAAACAGACAGCTTCTAATGATGTTCATCCTTTAGTGTCCGGGATACAATGAGTAGGTGAGTAGGCGAAAAGAAAAACCAGAATAAATAAGTATCATAGTCCTTTCTGATTCTTAAGGATACATTCGGTAGGACAGACTGATATCCAGTAGAGAAGTGCGCTTCCTGCTTTATATCTTAGTGTAATACATACATCGAGTACACAGAAGCTAGCCATCAAGTTTCCGGATACTGGTAAAGTAAATTTAGCAAATTTTCAATGAAGAACTCGCTTCACAGCTATCTCAATAGAACAGAACCATTCATCAGAAAAAAGCCTATCACCGTCCCCAACCTGATGTGAAAAGAGATAAATGCTATAGATGAATCTCACGAAGTGGTCAGAAGAGACCAGTGAGTTTCAGCAGCTTCTTTGGAATTAGTGGATGCACGCGGACATATTATTGGAGCCTCCAAGCACAATGGGGAAGGAAAGAAACCCAAATGTGGACTGATAAGCAATGCATGCATAAGAACCACGAACAGTGGTGAGTAACGAGGACCAGAGATGAAAACGTTAGCAGCAACAGGTAACATCACACAGACACAGACACTGACCAACGAAATTGGGACAAAAAATCCAATGTTTAGTGAGACTGTAACGGAGGAGGATAGGTCTGCGACTCACTCGCAGGAGAGACGGCTGAAACAATGAGTGATGGTGAGTTATCAGATGAGCTGTGTACGCCAGGTAGTGTCCATCAAGGATCCTCACTCTTGTTATTTATATTCATTTTTATCATAGACGTCTATCTCGTAGTTTGACCCCAGGAATTGACCTAGCCACAGGAGAATCTTTAGGAGACACATATGACACAGTTCTATTAGGTGAAGATGCTGACAAGATGAAAAGTTCTGGAAAACTACAGTAACAGTTCGAATGTCTGTGATGCGTTTCTCACTACCTAAAAGTAAACGGTTGCTCCAGAACTGGTTTGTGTCGATACCCTGTCCAACAATAGGAAGTGATTAAGCGCGTTGACCATTTTATTTAACTGGGAAACCAAATTAGCTCTAGTGGATCCATGACGGATGGAATTTCTGCATGGGTACTGAAGGCTCCGTGAGCCTTTACAAAATTGCACCATTTATTTCGCCACTGTGATATCGGAATGCTTCTTAAAAGTTAAGTGTACCGTGCTGCAATTCGTGTGGCAACTCGGAATGTTACGCAGTAATGACTAGTCCTATGTTGATTTTGACGACGATGCAATTCGCTTCGTTCTACCATATGGCTGTAAAACATGACCACTAAAGGTATAAGACACGAAGAGACTTCAGGTATTCAACCACCGTTGCCTATGTACCAGTGGCTTCGTAGTACTATGCCGTTAATTCAGAAATCAGGTTTAGTGTTTAGGTAGAAAAATTGAGTCAGTTGCTGAGATTGTGAACGTTCATAGACGCAACTAGTTGGGACATGTTTTATGCATGCCTGGCTACCGTCTAATGCGTCGTACGTCAGCTCAAGTAGGTTCGGGATCAAAAACAGTTAGGGGCAGCCAGGCATGACACCAGTTCATGAAGTATTTAACTGTTGATCTTAGCTATGTAGGGAAATGTAAACTTCCCCGTGGGCGTCAGCATGACAACCGAAATCACTGGTTGGAAACTCTAAGTGGGTATGATTCAGAATCAATATCAATGGTACAGAGGCATCTGTATATTACCTCCCTCTTAGTTGTCATACCGAATTTCATTATCGCTTCATCCCTTCTTCTTATCTTAGCACGACCTTGTACCAATTTTAACTACTTCCTTCTCTACTTATCTATTCTTTATTTTGGTGCCTTCTCTCTTGGTGTGATGATATGAAGTGTGACAACTTAAACCCCTACGCAGTAATCCTGGGTCCCATGTTGATATGGACAGACTGACTAACTACTACTGAAGAAATTTTGATTGACTGAGCAGAAAGCAGCTTTACAATTTAAACACTAGCCAACAATTTTTACATGATAATCGCTTAATGTATATTATATCTTGGCTTATCATCAATAATGCAAATTAATAACAAGAACTACTTCCACACAGGATGAATGTCAATATTCTTTTAAAAAAATTGAATTCACATGCTCGTTGTCTGAAAGCAAAATACATAGTTTAAACAAATTGATAGTCTTATTTTTCCTGGGTTTATCATTCAAACTTTGGCTTTGTTAGCATTTATTTAGTAAACTAAAGTATTTCAAAAACTCACCACACCCAGTCGCTTAGTGAAAAATAATCATTAACTTAAAGTCTGTTATCACTGATTATAATCGGAATTCCAAGGCAGACAAACTTATTATGGAAACGTTGTTTCCGTATCACAAAGATAAGAAGAAGAATGAATACACATATACTCACTTCCAAAGCAGCGACTAGGCGATAATATTCAGTAAGGTGGTCATGCAATCCAGATGCTAAACACTGCAAAACAGTACCAGCAGACCTATCATTTTCAGCAAGGTTTACAAATTGTTTAATTTGATTATGTAACCAACCGCATTCAGAGATTCTGTGGACTGAATCTTGTTGGCCAGCGGAGACATCTACATTTGACACTAACTTGAAAAGAGATTGTACCAAATTTAGTGGATTAATATGCACAAAATACGGATATATATATATATATATATATATATATATATATATATATATATATATATATATATATGGTGAGGTAATATCAATAACTGCATAAAAACTTTTTTGATACCACAAATGGATTTTTCAACGTGAACCGTAGATATTAGTGATAAACAGTGGCTAGCAGTGGACTCGTCAGTTAGATGTACCTGGCTCCTAGTGAGTACTGTTTTTACTAAAAGTAGAATCAAGGACTAGGTGCTTTAAACGCTAGAGGGTTACCTACCAGGCCACTGAGTCACGATATTCACTCCTTATGCAACGGGGTTTAGTATAGTTTTGGTTTTATAGCTTGTGAACCATACACAATGTACATAATTTGTGGATGGTTCTTCCAATCAATGGTAAGCAGATTTGTAATTGGTCAAATTTAGTTCGTCTAAGCTTAAATGAGTTGGATTTATCCAGGTTCACCATCGACAAATTCAGTTTTACACAACTGAAGTGGTTCTCTAGTGTTTAGATCACTCTGGTTTGTCTAGCGAAACCTTCAGTTCAAAGCTGGTGGCTTCCCATTAGTCAACTTGTCTATAGACAGAGACAGTATTAACAGGATTGTTAGAAAATGCTAGCTTGTAGAATGTACTAGTTTTTAGGTGTGAAAACGATAAATATGACTTATCTTTTGTTTACATGTTTAGCACACTACTCATAATTCTAATAAATCCTTGAATCTGAATGCAGATCATTGTATGATATTAAATACTTAAAATATCACAACTATTACTTATTTTATACAATCCAACAATCATACGAATATCAGCACAAATATTCATTAGTCGAAAAAAATTTCAACGTTATCAAACCCTTGACAACCTTATACTACAAGATTCTGCTACGCAAATAAGTCATCTCTCAAAAGTGCTTCTAATAAAACTTAAGCCGCGAAGGACCTTAAAGTCACTTAAAAATGAATACCCTGAGCTATATTCGTATTAACTTGTGTACGTACCTTGTATGCGTTTAAATGAGGATGAAGTGAATAAGACTTGACTACTATTCCAAGGAGTGACACCTAAAAAGCTGTCTACAACGTTATAAATCATAAGATTAGACAACATACTGGACTAAAATTTGTATCGAATAACAATAAGTTAATGACTACGATTAGAGCTTAGTTAGTCAATACTAACAGATAGTGATGAAATCGTTCAAACCATTAATGGGAACATCTTTTGAATAAGCCACATATACATAAATAGGACAATTATGAACATATAGTTGGTATGATCGTATCCATTACTTAAGTATCACGAATTTGATCCATATTTTCTGAGAGTTCAAATACTATATTAGAAATCGGAGGTGACAGTTGACCACTAAATAGCTTACAACACTGAGTCAAAGTAATGTCTATTATTTGTGTAATTTAGGCTTGAAGGTTTTTATGCACATTATGAACACACTTTAAGAACATTAGCACTGGGTAGGTAGTCTTCATCAAGTTATGATTTCGTATTAAATTCTGATATATTCGGACTTGTCCGACTCAATCACTAAGCAAAGGGTACTAGGCATGATAGGTAAACCGATTGATGAGGTTATGAAACTTCACCGGCTGAGGTGGCTCGGACATGTGCTACCCATCCCGAGCTATCGCCTACTTCAATGTGCCAAGCTGGGGAAAGTTAATTGGATTGGAAGAGGTTTCAGGATGGCCAAACCAAGACGTGGCACTAATTCATGAAGGTCTTAACTGTTGGTCTGAGCCGTGTTGGGAGATGTAGACTTCCCCGATACAAAAGAAATCAGTGGTTGATAACTTATGGTGACATGGCTGAAAATTGTACACAATGGTGTAGATGTATCCACTCTTCCACGTCTTCTATAGCCTGAATATTCGCACTAACCTTTATCTACAAATTGTTTATTCTCTCATACAACTTTGCCTACTTTGATATAACTCTTATTCTATCCACTTGTTTTTGTATACTAATGCGAAATTTTGTAACTTGAACGCATGCACTTCTGTACGAGGTTCTACGCTGATTCTATCTGTCTGTCAATAACCAGATAGGATTGCATTACAGATAACTTGTTCAAAATGGAATAAAGGTTAATTCATTTCTTAGACTTTATTAGATACCTGATGATTAAACCATATGAATAACATGGTCTTTTGTGTCGCTCTGTCGATTTATTCATCTAAAGCCTATTTTCTGTTTTAGTTACTAAACTCAAAGAGTGAAAATGTGATATCATGCTATTTTGTGTTTGTAATTTTCCACCAGAAAAAAAGCATAAATACAGTGTGTACTTCTATGAAAGATAAACTTTGTGTCGAGTTTTTGTTCCGTGTTGTAAATGAATTCTCAGTATAATCTAATCACTCTTCAAAAATATCACTGAAATAATGTGTGAAAAATAGAACGGAAAAATATTCATCACTATAACTCAACAAATAAGTGCAAGCTTGTGTCGGAAGTAAGAAGTGACACTTATTGTGCGACAGAGGATGATATCACCTGTCTGTATAGATCTTACTAGGTAGAGTGTAGCTCTAATTAATAACTGATTTGTTGGAAGTTGATTGTCTACAGCAACTAATCGACTTGATAGAATAAATTCACGTAAATACTGTTATAAAATCACTAACTCCAAAATTTTAAAGTCATGCTATAAATGGTGGCCAGGATGCAAACGAAAACTCTAAAGAGTTAATGTCAGTTAAGATAATACACTTTCAACTGAGATATAGCATTCACGTTGATGAATTACCAGAACAACACCTTTGCAAGTAACAATATTGCTTTGCATAATATTCCAATAGTGCACATACTCCTAGAAATTGTTTAGTTCATCCTCAGTTTGGAACTCCAATGGTAGCTAAGTAATCTTAAATTGCTACCAAGGTCAGGTCTGCATAGAACCATTTTAACTGCATACATTTGACTGAATGTGATGAAACAATGAAATTGAGTCTGTTAAACTTTGAAAAGTTTAGAAAAAGTAAGAACAACAATTAGAAATTAACATACTCTGAACGAGTCATGTATGGGGTCATATTTAATCAGGTCGCCTCCAACACCATTAAGTACAAATACTAGCTCACGTAGGAGATCGGTTTCTGAAATCGTCGTCCGGCTGGCGGCTGAAAGATAAATATAATTATAGATGTGTTTTTTTTAACTGCTCCCTGTTTAATATAATCAGTCAAAGTGGAAAAATTCAATTTTTATGGAGTAAAAATGTTAGCGACTTACAGTAAATTCTAAGGTTCTATTAATCAGCAATACAGAGTTCTGACCCCTCACAGAAAGAGGTGATCACCATGATCTAATAACATCACAGTTACTAACGCTCTGATGTCCTAACTCATGGGTACTGAATTCGAATCTCATGGAGAATACCAACACACTTGGAAACATCCATTCATTGAAAGAATTTTGAAGCGCTTACTATCAATTACAAGTAAATAATATAAGACCGTAATCGAATGTAATATCGAAACACTTCAACAAGTAACCCACAGATCAAAAGACGGGAAGCTGAGATATGAGACTTGGCGTTTGAACCCCGCTCTATCTACCGAGGTTTTGGCGGCGAGGTAATTTTATTAACCTTCACATTATAGATATCATTCATTACTTATTGGATAAACAAGCGCGTAGTCGCTGAATGGCACTTAAATTTGATGCGATCTCGACATTTGACAGATAAGATCGTTTCGCCTAACTGAATTTATAGGACCTTCAAATTCAGTGTCATTCTGAGTGGGTTTTGCATTTTAGTGTTAGAAATACTATCCAGTAAATAATGCTATATCTCTGTGAGCCACTCCTAACGTATCCTTACTTGAGTACTTTTCTGTCACTGAACGTTGTTAATCTTATCTGACTTCACATTTATATCATATTATTTCCATCCCATTTTTCTGCATACGATAAAGTTGTTAAGTAAATAAATAGCTTAACAAATTGCACAAGATATTTAGCTTTTCCACTAAAAGCAGCATATCACGTAAATAGTTTTCGAGAATCGGGCGTAATGACTTGTGAAATCATTTCCATAAGCAGGATATAAGGTTTAATCAAACACACAAAACCACGATCTATTTTATCAACATAATAATATTTCCTGGCAAAACGCAACATGGTTGAACTGAATGGGATAATTGGATATTCCTCGGTCTTTTTTGAAACGATATTATATCGTAACTTAACCCAATATAAGTGCTTATGCGCAAGACTATGAGCTTTATTTATTGTAAAAGGGTGTATGACCGTTCACACAGTAGGTGGATAGAGGTTGAACATAGGATCTACTGTTTACAAGTCGAATGTTTATGCTAATCAGTCACATCTTTACAGAAAGAGACTGACTAGTGTTCAAAATGTCGCAGAATGTCAATGGCGCACAAATATTGACTCTGAAGCTGAAAATAGGCTACAAAACAATCAAATCATCGTAACCGGAAAAAAAGTAAGACGTTTTTACCAAGTATCATATATAGAAGTAACGGTTCAATAAGAGATAGTATTAAATAGGTGTGTACCTTTGGGTATTGTAGACTTCTTGATATGCTGGCTAAGAAAACGACGATTGATGTTATTACTTGATAAGGGAGGTCTGTAGGTATCACCAGTTGAGGGGCCCCACAGGTTAACCAAGTTGTCGGCTGTTGTATGTGACGGCGAGTCAACAGATCTTGTAGTAGACCTCACACTTGGGGTGGGGGGCTTGGATTTTGGTTGGCCAGAATAATGAGATGTCCTGAACACAAGAAATGCATTTGAAAAGCTACTTCAAATCTGTTTCTACTTTACTGTGGAAAATTAAGCACGGAAAAGTATCTAAAATTACTAACAAGTCCAAGTACAACAAAATACCAAGTCATATTGCTACAAATTAGAACACAAGATAATTTACCTTAATTAGACTATATGGAAGTCAACGCACGGTGTAATATGACTGGTTGGTGCCTAGTTCAACGAGAACGAAAGGTTATCTCTGGGAAGTCCTAACAAAATAACTTGTCTTTAATAACACTGTGTTAAGCGATTATTGTGTACTTCTTCCTACATGTCACATCTCAGTGATGTATTTTTTTAAGCATTAGTAGTTGAGTAATTGAGTTAATTGAGAACTTAGCTGCTTAATGTTACGCAGAGTTATTCTAGAAATTAATAGTTTTCTAAATCAAAAGCATGGATAAAAAACGAGATAGAAGGACTGGATGGAGAAATAACATTGTGAGATTTAAATATCATACGACAGATACATAAAAATATGGAATTCAAAAACTGCTGAATATCTTCTGGAGTTGCTCGAAAAAGAATATCTAACAAGTTCATTAATTGCTGCTATCCCTTCATTTTACTTTAATGAATTCTCGTGTCATCTATACACTAGACATCGAGTTCCGAGGTAGCTGATGACCAGATATACATACAATGAAAATGTTTTGGTTGGTGTAAATTCACTGGTTTACCCAGGTATCAGAATTGTTTACTGGATACCACACGCAGTGGTGCAGCGTTATTTAGCCAATGACATTTCGGATACACCACATTACATGCACCGTTGAGTACGATCATACATAATGTGCTAGAAATACCAACCATCAAATAATGCTGTAACGCTGCGTGTCACATCAAAATAAGCAGATCGAACATAAGTTCTTTACCAAAAACGTTATTACATAACCTCGACATTATTTTGTCCCAACTTTAACAAGAACATAAGCTAATAAGCAACACTTCAAAGATTTTTCGTATCGTCGCATGAGGTAATTTATTACAAATAAAGTTAAAATGAATGTTGGTACACACCGATCAGATTTTTGGGGGGTTTGTCAATAGTTCGAGCAAAATGATTGCCTATGATTATACTAGTAGCCGAAATTTTAAACAAGCATAAAGTAATGACTACTAGCAAATCACTTGTATTGTTGGCTTCCCGGTAAATGTAAGGCTCTATCTCACGCTAGTTTTGGTTAATAGACAGACATCTCATCACCACCATAAGCGGTGTGAGATACGCAATATCTTCAGTATCTACAGACACTTCCTTGACTATCACTTTCCCAAAGATAAACAATAATAGAAAAGCGCACATGCCGAATGAAATAATTCCCAACATATAAATTAACAGTCATATCAGGATGGTCATAAGGCTGGCATTGCTTTGACAAACGAGGAATTCAGTTCACTAGTGTAGACAACCAACGTAACAATTAAGTTATAAATACAAATCTACTGCAACGAGTTAACTCAGGCGACCAAATAATATTATAGGCTCTAAAAGCTTGGATATGATTACTGAGCAATGAAAGTGTAACCCGGCAATTATGTGCAGCTCCGTACCATAAACAATGAGCCACCTATTCTGAGAATGCTTGTGATGCTATGTGGAGTGAGATTTGAACTCACAGCATACTGGTTCAAAGTTGACCACCTAGACTAACGAACAACAGCCCTAATTAGCAATCTTGGTTGATATTGTCTTATCCTTGTCCATTTCTGACAGTCTAAACGCGCTTCAAACAATACGATGGAAATTGCAGTTTCAACGACAGAATGGATTATAATTGAAAAAACCTAACCCATTGAGACTGAGAATTGAAAAGGTTAATGAACCACAAACCTTTGAAGTTCAAAAATATTATTATCATGCGCTTGTACGACGCTTTACTCAGTGCACTTTTATGGAATAACACATAACCAGTCTAAATTGTGGTAGAATACCTGCGTCACCATAACCCTATAAATGTGAAGTTACTATGTGGCAGATACAGATCTACTGGTACGACAACTAGAGGTTAAAGCACTGAAGGTAATACTAGCTAAAACTTTTACATAAAGTGGCAATCGACAAAGTGAAAGCTCTCAGGGTTGGTAAAGTCAAATGCACAATTGCAAAACGACAAAATGTTTTTAAATGGAATCAGAGCTAGGATAAATATTATGTATCAAGAACTCACATGTCCGAAACAAAACCGCTGGAGCCATTGTTTGTTAAATTCGAACTCTTAAAGAAATTTTCAGAAACGGATGGAATGTTAAGCTTTCTCTGGAAAATAACCGAAATAACCAAAATAGCAACTTGCTTGACAAGAGTTGTGACTAGATAGTTGGTAGAAAAATTCAAGGATTTCCACCTTTCTTCTGACTGAAGGCTGAGGAAATAAGCAGATAGATAAATTACCAAGTTGTGCAGAAGATTAAGAAGACGTTTGAGTCTTGATGCACTAATATCTCGTCTATCAACTGAAACTGCAGTGCAATTACTTAACTAAGGTCTCTTACGTATTGACAACAATCTCCCTTCAGCCTCTGATAATGATGTTGAGTTCGAAGAACTACAGAAACTAATATCACTTATAAAGAACTTACCAAGTGAACAGATTATCACCGAAAGAATAGAAATGCTTTAGAGTATCTACTTATGCTCAAAATCAGCAAAAGCTCCTGAAACAACTTACCCTCTGTGTATGACTCACACCTATTCGATGTGATAATTTTGTTGATCAGATCACGGACAATTACCATCACACTTTCTGGTACAGTACCAAGCATTTCAAGGCATCAGTGACCTTGAGGGATTCAAAACTTCTTAGTTTTCTCACAAAGTGTAAGAACAAAAGTTCAAATTCAGCAATCAGATTTCATGTTGGCTACAGAGTTTAGGAATTCAGCTTCTTACTCCGTGTTGAATACAACTCAGTATGGTTAGTGCTGTGAATCCCCGATATCTAATATCTGTTTAGCGAGCTTATGTAAAACCAGTTGACTTATTCTTGCTTGCTTCTTGGTCTTGTGGAACGGTTCCAAGTCTTTGGTGGATTCCGACGGAGTAGATCCAACCGCTCATCTGCTATAGCTCTGGTATATAGAACAGGAGGTTGAGTGTTGGTTAGTTCGCCCTGGACTGTGGTACGGTCGGCTTCTTCAGATGTCGAGTTGACAGACAGTTGTTCGGACTGGTCCTTGCAGAGAGCTAGGGATAGTGAGGAGAAAACCTAGAAAAGAAAAGTGGACTAAAGGAGTAATCTACTTGCTCCCGAGTATGGCGGGGAGGGGTGCAAAGGTATGGAGATCTTAGGTAGGTAAGGCTAGCTCCCGGCAAGTGGAAGGGCTGAAAAGGGTTTAAATGGTTACGGCAAAAAGGAAGCTGGTTGTGGGGCAAAATAGCTGGAATGGTGTGACATCTATTGATTTCTTCTATTTAGTTCGTGTTTCGGTTATATGTGGGTGGGCTGTGGGTCACTGTGTGACTGTCTAGCCTCTTCTAGGGGCTTTCAGCAGATGGGGCGGAGACTACTTCCGCTGGTAATGGATTCCAGTGCTCACAGACCCGGGGGAGAAGAAGTGTGAACGCACGTGAGTTTTTGACATTTGGTGGACGATTCTACTAGGATTTTCACGAGGAACACCGTAGTGGCCACTCGGTAGTAATCCTCTGCTCAGGTGATCCGGGTTGTTCAGTATTTTGCAAGTCATTATTGAGTCACCTCATGACCTTCGTTAGCTAAGACAGGGTAAGCCTAGGTCTTTCCGTCCATCCTCATACAGTTTTCGTTGAATCCCAACAATCCCCTTTCCGGCTCATCTCCCAACTTTCTCCGGTGGGTTCGCGCCTCTTTTAAGTTGTGGTGAAGCGAAAGCACCATGGACCGCCAGGCGGGACAGTATGTAGGTCTTGTAGAGCTTCAGAAAGAGCACTGGGGCAAGGCCACCTAGTCGTCTGCGTGTGAAGTGCGGTACACTGTATGCTTTTGAGGTATCACCTGGGTGATCCGAACTGGTGCCCAGTTTCTCCGCCAAGCCCAGGTCTTTTTCTGCTGTGGTATGGGACAGACGTGAACTACGGAGATAGTAGGATACTTTCCGGGGATCAGGAGTGCGAAAAAACATTGACCAGCACCTATCCAGGTTAGATGCCGGTACGTTACTTGTTGCCCGCTCCTCTTGGAGTGCCTTTCGTAATGTGAGGTGTCTCTGGGTTAACTAGTGGCACAGGCCTGGATGTGAGGGTTTTTACTGACTATCCAGCATTAATGGAACCGGCCCAGTTAAGTTTTTTCCGGGTCAACTGGTACAGTCGGTGTTGGGTGGGGGCCGCCGGTCTGGTTTTCAACGTGTGGGTTCAGGGTGATGGTGGCCTGAGCACTCGGAGTAACTGCTGTTTGTTGTTGTCACAGTGTTTTTGGTCTGCCTCCACAGCAGCGAACATTCCCGCTTACGCTGCTCTTGATTTTACACTACGTCTCGAGCACTCTGGTAAGTACTTCTAGGGATTCCAAGTTCACAGCCGTTAGTCCAGGTGAGGTCATGGTTGCTGGATGCGAGGGGCATGGAAGTTCGCCGGTCGCCGCCGCTGCAACTCCACTTAGCCCCATCCGAGCTGATAACCACTCCCACTGTTGGGCGTCATAGCAGTGCTTATCACCTGGTTGCCGGTCACCATTACAGGTATTTCATGTATCTCAATGGTCGTGGGTTTAGTGGATCAGCCGCCTCTTCGGGTATCCTTCTCACATCCATGATTGGTCAGGTCTGGTTCTAATATTGGACGATCTGCTGATGACCAGGGTGTGTGACAATAAGAAAAACTCTTCAGCGCCCCCAGTTGAGCCTAGAATCACTCTCATTGGCGGGGGCTTCCCCAGGGGTGAATGGGTGCCTTTGTGCGGTCGAGAGCCTCGAGAGCGCCCAGAACTGACGTGACACAAAGGGAGTTCCGCTGCTGCTTGTCAACAATGTATTTATGCCCCAGAAGGCTGTCATTGCAGACAAGAACGTAAAATAGAATGATGGAGCTAGATCGGTTGCTGATGCCACCATGATTCGAGTTTTCTTTCCCGCCTTAACCCATTTGTTGTGTTGTCCGGCGGTTGCTGTCGCTGATGTGGGTCCAGGGCTTGGGGTGGATGTGGGTGTTATTGGTACAGATAGTGTTTTGTTCGGCTTGGAACAGCTAAGGCCTTCGACCTTTGGTAGGACACTGCCGAAGTCTTCTGAAGGGTGAATCTCCCCCATGATGGTTGATTAGATGGACACCCGCTTTTTGGCGGTTACTCGAAATTTATCAGTTACCCCAAGTAAGCCTGAGGCCACATGCGGTCTCAGAAGGCACTGTGGGCAAATGTACTGGGACCACGTGCATTGAAGGCAGGTCTCAAAGGTAAGATACTGACGTGGCACCTCTTTGTCACATCTACAGTGCACCCACCTATTGCAGCCGTTGCACTCAAACACCGCATCACTTTTGGTTACAGGGGGAGCAAATGTGTGGCAGTCACCCCCATGTCCACGGGGTTTATCCGAATGTTTCTGTCATATCCTTTGACGTTTCCCCCCAGTGGTTCTCACCAGAGGGTCGGGATAGCTGATAGGTATAGTATGAGGGTCAGCGTTTACTTGACCGGGGACAGTGACGTTTTGCAGTGCTCGGAGGACTGGCGGTCCGGCTAACTTCGAGTGTTGCAAGCTTTGATTGTTCAGTCCAGCTAAACCTAAGTGGTGCGTTTGTATCCTTTCTGGCTTTCTTCGTCACGTTTCGATGTCTTATAGCTCCAGCTCTAGTAGCTTCTGAGTATGAGGTGGTCAGTGACCGTGGTGGAGCATTTGAAGCGTGCGTTACCTATTTGTGCTCTCCTCGCGTTCTTGGATTTTGGCAATCTGGCTACGGTACAGTCACATTTTTTGCCCGCAAATTAAAGCTTCTAAACCTATACGTTATCTGCTAACTGTTGCTGTCATTTTCTCTGCAACTATTGGTTGCATATCTCTGGTTTTCATCAATAAGTGAACTTTGGTCTGGACTTTGGTTCTTCGCCATTTGAGGGGAAGTTGTAACATCTTGCTGCTTTATCTACCAGTTTACTGCAGAAGCTGAGGTCGACAGACAACCAATAACTTTGATCTGTGTTGTAGACAAGTCTCTAATCTTGCTGTTTTATCGTCAGACAATAAATTTTTGTTTCTTTATGTCCGTGCCTTGTAGCCTTAACATGAGTAACTTTATCGCTGCTGTAAACAGACCAATCCATAAAGCTAAGAGATCAAAAGTTTCGAATCCGTCACTAGGGTCTGAAAGTGGCTTATTTATCAACGGTCCTCCTGTCGATCTGCCTGATGTCATGACTGATGTATATAGTGGTGTTATTGCGAACAAGCATAATATTGTGGACAACAGTAACGCGATTGCTGATCTTCGGCGTAAACCAGACTGTTTTACACCTCTAATTTGCCCACTCAACCCCACAACGGACTTATCAGTGGATAGCCTTATCAAATGTGAAACATCGGTGAACTTTGTAGCCAATGAAGCTAGCAAACGATTGATTTCGTCGCACAACTCCATTATCCTCAATGTCCCTGATAGCCTTCCGTTAAGACGTGTTAAAAACGATCTCCTCCGAGCCTGCGGTTTGCATGAATCTGGTTGAACAGTCCGGAGTCTTAGGAAGAGGACCAGTAAATACCCCTGTCCAATATTATTCCAGTTTAGCTCACTCCTTGATGCGAGACACTTTTGTGGTTCACAGAAATCTGTAAGACTCTTAAGAAGCTGTGAGAACGTTAGGGCACTTCCAGATCTCACCCCATGTCAAAGGCGGACACACGTTCCGAAACCTTATGAAGTCCCTCCGAAAACTTCATCAAAACCAGTGGCCACCCGAAGCTTACTGACGCCTGGGAGCCAGCTCCTCACACCACGTGACATTGTAAGTGTAGGTCAAAAAAGGCTGACCGGGCATACTGTTACGTGTACATCAGCCGCTACCGTTTCACTATCCAATATGGTAGTAAACACCGAGACTGAGGGTCAAATCTCCGCCAGTTACGCATATTTTTTCTCAGATGATGTTGATATGGATGGCAACGGTAATGATACGTCTGATATGCACCTGAGCCCCCTGAGTTTATCGACAAAACCAGCGTCCCCCAGGTGCAGTTACGCTGTTAAGCTTTTACCGCCCTCAAATCCCATGTTGACCTCTGGGTGTATTGACAGCGCACAACCACAAAGTGCCATGTTTCGAAAACCTAAACCCAAAAGTCCAAGTCCGAGAATACCGCCAAAGTCAATGGAACAGGAACGTTTTAGCCAGCCACGAAGTAATTATATTCGGACTGTTAAACTTAATGGTTATAACGCCACCCAAAGAGTGACCCCGTTTCCTTAAGCAGACACATCACAACGTCCACCGGTATGACACCGAACACCGTAGCACTCTCACTAACCGACAGAAAGGTAGGATTCACACACCGAGGTGGTAAAAAAAGCGAACATGCGTTAGAATGTTCGGAACACAAATGCCTCCCATAGTCATGAAGACAAGGGTTACAGGAGAAACGACAGGTTTTTCTCCCCACATCCATCTACACAACATTTAAATCCGATGTATGCTCGCCTCAGTGCAACAATATCACCTCCTAGTTGGAGACCTGCTGTTCCTATGCGGCCTGTGATACCGGCTCCCCAACGTATTGCACCCTACCCCTTCTCACACAGAAGTGAAACCACAGGTCTACTTGGCTCATTTCCGCAGACACCCATACTCAGGGCTCATTCTGAAAACCCAAATTTTCGCGGACCTCAAAAATTACCAGCGCCTTTTGCTATGCAGATGATGACGCTGTCAAATCGGCTACCCTCAACCCTAACTCACAACTGCTACAGTGGTGGGGAAGATGTTACGCCAAGCCGTCATCCTCCCGGCTCATATACAGTGGGTCAACACCCAACACGATAGAGGATAATATCAGTAGTACCCCAGTGGTATCTTATTTCCCTATCATGTCCCCGAAATTAAATTCTACTCCATGTTCCTCACCACTACAGTTCCACCCAACCTGCTAGAAAAAGCTCTCCAAAAACTACTGCTTATCCAGTTCTTTGACCTTCTGTCTGATTAACGCTCGTTCCACACGCAACAAAATAAGTGAGATCACTATGTTATCGATTACGTCTAACCCCTGCCCAATATTTATCACTGAAGCTTGGTGTACTTCAGACACTCCTGATAGCGATATCTCTGCCGACAATTATACTGTGTTTAGGGGAGGTAGTTATAATGGTAGAAGTGGTGGTTGCATCATTTATATTAGGTCCGACATTGCTGCGACAAATTGTAGTACTTCGAAACTTAATTCGCTCAGTGACTCGGTGTGGGTTGTGGTGAAGTTTCCAAATGCTTAGGGTGTATCTACCGTCCCCCTTGCTCCACTGCAGATTATGACGACAGACTTGCGGGAGTGCTCACCCATGTAACAACATTACCCTACTCCATGAAACTTATATGCGGTGATTGTAATATGCCTGACATCAAGTGGCAGTCACTTGCTTCTCCTAGGCGGTCCGACGACTTAATTATTGTGTTGGATTCTGGAGGATGGCGCCAACATGCAATGCAACCAACTAGACATAATAGCATACTTGACCTAGTTTTCACGAATGGATTATTGCCTTTCACTCTTCAAGTCGGTCCAGAATTCCCGGGCAGCGATCACAGTGTAGTGCCTATGACTTTCGACTATCTCCATAACTTTGTTAGCCCCCAGGTCAAAGACAACTGCAGTTAGACGATATAAAAATACCATCTGAGAAGAGAGACATGTTGCCATGCTTGGACTGGCGTTTTTATCTCACCAGTAGCTCAACCCATGAACTAAGTAACATCTACAGTTCCATGAATGTAATTCACGATCATATTGCTCTGGAGGTATCAGCATTAAATTAGAAATCCGAAAGTGAATTTCATCCCTGAAAATGTACATATCGGCATACGCAGACATGCCAGAAATTTCTATCAATCTAATGACTTTTCACCCCTTGCCTCATCAAAAATTGCTCACGGGAACCTCAAATCAAATAAGTTACTGAAATCAATCAAGCAGGAAACTAGCTGCAAAGCACAACCAGGCAATGTTCATTGGTGAGAATTCTGACATCCCGTGCAAACTTATCTAGAGTAACTCCCAGTAATCTGATCATTGAGGGGACATTCTTTATGATGACTCAATGAAGATCTATCAGCTGTTTGGTAAACATTATGCAAGCTGCTCCACGCACGAAGATAGTGTACCAAACAAACAAATGCCCATTCCACCTCACCACTCGCTAAGTAATGCTTCCTTTACACAGAGAAAGATAGGTGATGCAGTTGCTTCACTAAAGGATTCATATTCTGCAGGACCCGATGGGATCCCATCTATTCCCCTTAAGAGGGGTGGTGAAGATATAACACTGATCCTCATGAAGTTATTCTCAGCACCTCTTACTGAGGCATGCTACCCTGACTGCTGGAAGCTATCATACATATTTCCCACGCATAAATCTAGGCCAACGTCAGGTATTCAAAATTATCGTCCCATAAATACTACATCTGTAGCCTCTCGTATCATGGAGAAGGTGGTTGTGCAAGAAATCACTGACTACGTGGCTGCGCATCAGCTACTTTCCCCTATGCAGCATGGTTTCCTAAAGGGTCGTTCATGTAGTACTTGCTTGCCGGATCATTTTGAGGCGGTCACCTGCAGACAAGATGAAAGTCTTTTCGCAACTGCACTATTTTTTGACTTAAAAAAAGCATTTGATAAAGTGCCTCATAATCGGTTAATTCTTACACTTCAATCATTTGGAATTAGTGATCCTCCATTACCGTGGGTGGGCTCATTCCGTAGGCAACGTACTCAAATAGTAAACTTCAGTCACACCTATTCCCCCCCACAGCCTACTTTGAATGGCGTTATTCAAGGTAGTGTGTTGGGCCCTTACTCTTCCACCTTTACACAAATGATATTTCTAACTTGATAAAATATGGTGAACCCTACTTTTTTGCTGAAGACTCAAAAACTGTGTGTAGTTTTCTTCACTCATCACTAAGTGAGTGTTTTAATAAAATCTAGGGAGACCTGAGGAATTTGTTAGCTTGGAGTGCAACAAAGCAACTTCCTCTCGACTCTAATAGATGCGGAATTGTCTGTTTCAATAACTCTTATCCAAACGTCCGTTTACACATTAGCGATTCTGTGCTGCAATCTTATAACTCAGCATGTGATTTAGGTATTAGATACTCTCGGAACTTAACGTTTACGGAATACGCCCAGTCACTTGCCTCCAAGTGTAGACGCTCGGTTGGCCTTTTGCTTAAACACGTACATACCAATGAGGCTAGACTGCTCTTATTCAACGTAATGATCCGCCCAGTACTTGAATATGGCACAATCATCTTCACCAATATGTGTGCTCCGGGTAGGATACTAATTGAGAATGTTCAAAAAAGGTTTACTCGCTACGCACTGGGCCCTCGCGAGGGACTTGATTATGAGGGTAGGTGTAAGAAGCTAAAAATTGACCCACTTTGGCTAAGAAGCCTTAAGCTCAACCTTAACCTATTTCTCCACCTTTTGCACGGCATTACTCACGCCTGTTGCCCTCCTACTTTTAAGCCTATGTCCTCATAGGTCTACGCAATCGTGAATGCACTATACCTGTAGAAAAGCACCACCTTAAACTTAGGTCACAATCCTTTATGTTACAGTACAGCAAGTTATGGAATAAGCTTCCACATTTTATTCGCCCCTGCATGTCTGCATTTCGGTTTCGACGTCTACTCAACGATTTTTTTCTCTTCACGAATATCTATAAATTTCTTGACATTCATATTATATCCACAAATACGAAGCATAATCGAGCAATCGGCACATAACAATGGTCAAGCTATTGCATCCACTGTGAACATGCTCAGACCTCTAAATGTAAGAATCGGTTTTATTAAAGCCCTGCAGCTCCTTTAATGCAGTAGGCCTTACGATTGCTTACGAGGGTATGAATACTGGCTCCTCTCCGTATAATGAACTTAAAGAATGCTGTTTATCTCTCAAAGCCACTACGGTACACCCTCCTCCCCCAAAATATTTAAGGGCCTTATAATGGAGGGACTATGTAGTTGACTTCACATATGTACATGAGGTCCGAATAATTCAGAAAGAATGGGGGTTTCTGTCTTCTCCAGATTTGATAGCGTAGTAACCTCTCTTTCCATATCTGCCCGTGCCTTTCCTTTCTTTTCCCATTTTCAGAAACAGCTGCAAGTCTACATTTGATATTCAAATTCAGTCTGAACGTGATTACTTTATGGGAACAACACCTGCTCATTGACGCCTACAATCGTGGAATTGCTCCCACTGTTTTGCAAATTCCGGATCGTCTCCAAGATTAACCTACCTACTGGTCATGATTTTTCTTGCAACGAACCGTCTGACCATTCCCAACAGTATTAGTAGCAGAGACGTTCTGAACAGATGATTAAACCGGAGACCAATTAACATATTGGCTCAGGAAGTCACTTACCCGCAATGGCTCCACACTACACATTTTCTAGTACTCTGTACCAAGAGACCTTTTCATATGAAACTTACCATGCATCAAATACACTTCTTGAGTGATGCCGCCTAAGCCAATACAAAAGATACCGGAGTCTATGTATAAACACTGCCACTTGGACTGTTGACTGTTTCAATATCCATTTTTATCCAATGCAACAAGTATTCCCAGCAGAATTAATCTATATTACCTTTAAACGTAACATAGTGGCCTGAAGATGCATTGATATAGCCATACACGTTGGTTATATAACTAAGGATACCTTATTGATACTCCAGATTATATAAAGGGGTTCTCTGTGGTTAGCAAAGCTAAAAACGGAAGGTCATTCTAAGTAATGAACTGTTATATTACCAGCTGGCAAACTGTGCGAATGGACTAGCAACGTCGGTTTGTTATAACGCAAACTTTGAACACTGCGCGCTTTTGATATTGGCAGTGGAACCTGTCTGTGAGATGGGAGATGGAAATCCATATCCGTCTCATGAACTTCAGCAAATTTAAATCACATTATGCGCACTAATGACTTGATATGTGGATCATTTAATACTAAATACCAGTTTGTAAACTTTCAAGAGGTATGAATTTGACAGTGCTTGTAAACTGGTATCCCTCATGTTAAGACGGTTACGTGAGGATAATGTTTATGGTTATCTAAACTTTAACGGCCTGTATAGGCTGAAAAGCGATACTTCCTTGTTCGTTTCATAACTAGCAGGACCTTCGGCAGATCTAATTGAGATTAATGACATTCCGTTAGTACCACTGAGGGCTCAAGTCTTGTAGATATTTTGAGATGTATTAACGTGATGAAGCCTGTAAACTGGCCTCTCTAACGTTAAGTTTTTTATTGTGGGAACATGGCATCTTTTGTTTTTATTTATTTAAGTGGCTTTTGCTTTTAACGCTGGTGATATTGACGACACTCAAAGCAGCAATATGAAACAGTCTGCTGGTTTTCGATATGAGTGCTATCTGGGGCGAAGAATCAACGGAAATGTGAGCTTAAGCCAGCTGGTGGTGGTTCATTCAGCCTTCTCAAGTATCTTCAACTCGAATTTCGCACGCTGGCAGTACCGCTTCCACGTGAGGTGATATCTTATCTCTTTTGGTATTAACTGGAGAAACGGCGAGTCGCAAACATACTAGAAATATGCTGGTATACAAGATACCTCCAGGAGATATTTTAAATGATCAAAGCAAATCGAAAGGAAAACATCCGCTATTTATTTACGGTGGGAGCTTGCGGTAGCCCAGGTCAGGCCCGAAAAACATCACTTGTCATCATGTACAGCGTGAAGCTTTGGATAACAACAGGTATTATTCCCATATAATGAATTAATTAGGAGAGATAGCAGTTTACAACCATCGTCAAGCTGGTAACCCTTGAAAGTTTACAAATGGTATGTGTTATAAAATAATTCATATATCGAGTAATTCATGGGCGTGGGATTTCCCTCTCTCATCACACAGATAGGTTTAACCCTCAGGAACAAAAGGGCGCAATGTTTAAAGTTTGCCTCGTAAACAGCCTACGTTGTTACTCCATTTGCATGGTTTTTATTTAGTAATATAGCCGTCAGGGAGGCTCATTTTGAAGATTCCACTTTGAAGCCATGTCTCATTTAAATGTACACATAAGACTGCTGCATTAGCAGTAACATACCACGTAACTGTTGAGGGGCGAGAATGCGTCTGGGCACGCCGTCTACTTCCTATTAGTGGTCGCTAATAATCCCGACCACCCAGCTGAGTTAGCTTCTGGCCCTCCTAGGAGGTAAATGCTTTGGAAAAATCTCCAGTTTCACATACACATCTAGGCTTCGCGATTAAGCTCGTCGATTAGGCCTCAACGAATACATGGCAACTGTCTGAGTGTAAGCCAACATAACTTGCTGTCTTTGTTACACTCTATCCTTCCACTGGGTTCTCGGTCCCTCTACCACTGCAATACACATCTTCATAATACCGTTATGCCCGTCCAAAAGGGTTGGTCTAGGTCACTGATACGTATAAAGCGACCCCAAATTAAGAGGGTAAACAGCCCAGGTGACAACACTCCCATGCGTTCATACTCCCTGCCCCTAAGACATCCGCAGGGAGCACATGAATGACACACACAGTCACTGCATCGTGCCACAAAGCAGTTCCATACGCGCTGGAAGTCAGACCACACTCATTTTCGTAAAAAGACGAAATGATGTGTCACTCGAAGTAACAGGATAGGTACAAAGAGTTTATGACGGGCTGCAGCGCTGTCTCAATGGAAGCTTGGTGAAACTATAATATCCGATGGCTACATTATCTACGTTAAAGTCATGGCAGTCGCTAATGCAACATTCGCAACTGACTTACGCTGGTGATGAGCGCACCGCAATCGCGACAGAGAAGTACCCTAACAGTAATACAAGTTCATGGAAAAACAATTGCCCGAATGGTTCCGGTACATCTACTCCCATTGCAGAGACCTGTCTGCACTCTGTAGAAAGGAGCTGCTTTCCATCACACAAAAGACGTCGTCCTTCCAGAACAAAGTGGGAGCAATTTCAAAAAGTGGAACAAACGAAGCCAAGTATAAAGTTACGCCTGGAGCCCCGTGCACAATGGTACATACGGAAAACACTGCACTAGGCTTCCGTGTCCCCACAGAGGGCTGCAAACGCATAGATAAGGATACCATCCACGGGTCTGCAATGAAACGGCCAGAATTCTTTCGACACCTCCACCGAGAAGCAACTTGGGAGAGTGCGGAGCGGGCCCGCCGGGAAGTCGGACATATTACTTAGGATGAAAGCCGGCAGCGGGTCGGTCAAGTCCGTCCGCTTGTTCAAAGCCAATATGTTTACACACTTACAGTTGGTCAAGAAGGAACAGCTTGACAGTCAAATGTGGGTCGCATACTGTTTCATCTCTTCAGTGACACTCCATTGTCTTCTTCGCAATAGCCGGGTGCTTTAAGATAAGTCACTAGCATCAAGGATCATCCCAGATACCGAAAAAGACAGTGAGAGCATCCTCCTTCAAGGCTAGTCGGATAGTGCCACTGCCTGCCTGCCTGCCTGATGAGCCATGGTCACTTAGAGAGGGGAAGGGGTGAAAAGCTCAAGTTGAGAATCAAAACAGAAACATCATGACGCTGGTACGCGGAATCCCAGAACTACCAAGTGAACAACCTGCTTAAGGGTAGTTCCTTCATGGTAGTGAACAGTAGCAGTGGTCAACAAATAAAGTCGACCACTATAATTCGCAGGTGAACGGCATCAGTAGACGGCTGACACCTATCCATCTCTAGAAAACTAGCCACGCAATCCACGCGCTTCACCTGGAGAAGCTCTGCGTGCGTGGTATAAAGTAAAAGAACGTATGGGATATGTGGGAGTAAACGGAGGCCCAAAAGACAGAAAGATACACAGCAACCGCCATGACTACTTGAGCCACTGGTTGTCAGATAGACAAAACCAGTGAGCCAAGCACATCAAGTAATGTTGCTTCTACTGCCATGTTTCCCCCCTCACTGACTCGAGGCGAAAAATCCGAAGTACGGCAACGCCAGTTCAGTACGGGAACCAAACTAATTTTGTGTTCCGCAGGCAAAAATACACTATGTCTTGTCTCCCAGTAAGTACATTCTAGTACGTTTAGAAGGCTAGGGGAAATTAGGGGGGACAAAGATGGTGCTCAAATACCTGCAGTCAGTACAATGAACTTACCTACTTGTATCATGGTCGATGTACTTCTGCGTGGTATTTCTGTGCTCCTGTTCCGAATTTGTCTGCTGCTCGCTTTTGCTATTCATTTTTCAGGTTTAACCAACCAGCCCTTCATCTATATGGAATCCTAGTAGTTTAACTTGGTCAGCGCGCACTATGCCATCTAGACCTGATGACGAAAGCATAAAACCCAGGTTCACAGCTGTACTACCCGCCCTACCTTCAAGAATATTGGGAGATTCAAGCGATAGCGGAGTATTTCCTGCTTTCGAACTGAGCTTGCCTCAGTATGATGGACAGTTATGCTGGTGTTTGTCTGTTCCATTCTTTGCTGTCTGCAAAGCATTAACCTTCTTACTCTAGACGCATCTTTTATGTACCGGAAAGAACGGCTTCCATTGTATAGCTTCATATTGTATATAACAGTCAGTTCACATTACCAAAATGATCAGACCTGTAAACTGGTTTGTTTTCATGTAACTTATGTTGTATGAAATATATTAATATTATCATTACCAACACCGTATTTTTAACCTAGTTTAACGGAGGTGCATGTCATGGATATGGAACTCCCTGCAGGGTAAAAGCTCTGGAGAAAAGTGACTATCTGTGTAAGCTCCCGTTTAAGAGCAACAGTAGTGAGAGATTCAGCTGTAATCTAGATCCCGGAATTTGTATGTTGCCATTTCGCCATTCATCGCACAAGATACGTGTCGGGGGCAAGACATAGATCCCTACCAGTATTTCAGGCGAAAAGAAAACGGTTACCAAAGCTGTTTTGTCTACGAGCTCCGTAATTGCCATCCCATAATCATCACCGGAAGCTTCAGCATGCTATCCGCACGTTTCAAAACAAAGGGGCACCTGTGACAGGTCTTTAAGTCATAGACTGAGAAGTGTCTAGAAGATCCGCCCCCCCAGAAAAGCAGACAGTTAAACGTTGACAGCCTGATGGTAATGAACAAACGATCACTCCTGTTGAGAGCACATATGCTCAGCAGCCCTTAATCCACCGCGGTCAGGTTGCGATAACATTTTCCACGACAGCTGTGGGGACTATGTATTCACAGGCACTGAACACCCTTGTGAACACAGGTCGTCTGTGAGATCATGACAGGTTACTTTACGGATGCCTGGAGGCTCACACCATTTCGCAGTGGATGAACTCTAGACATAGGTGAAGGGAGCAAACTTTGAGGCCATTACAGCCAGAATATGTTAGAGGCAACACACCGGCCATTAGAGAGAACCTCGTGGGTGAAGCGCGGATAAAGAGGTTGCCTCGGCTGAGCAGACCTGTTTCTAGTGGCGTCCACAACACAGAGTCCAATTTCCTGGTTTGCAGAAGGATAAGCAACTGGTTCAACGTAAGAAGCCATAGCAACGTGCATGGCTCCAGTGAAACCCGAAAATAAAGTTACAGAACAACCCTTAAACTCTTCAACGCATCACTTCACAAAGGAAATCGACTACCGAAGGAATCAGTCCTTTGATAGGTCCCAGCGAAGTGGCACTAGGCGGTCTAAGAATCTCAGGGAGCAGCTCAGCCCTTCAGACGTGAAATACACACGATGCAAAGCGACACCGTGCAAGCAATGTGAATGAACACTCTTTCACATCTCTATAGCAGAAAGTGTTGGAAAAACTGTATAAGCTCTGCCATTCAGGACTCCTGGTTGTGACGACCCGAAACCCATAATCCCAAAACACTTGCCCGAAGCACTTGCGAAACCGATCTGTGGACTCTTCAAGAATTCGCTGGAGTCATATAGGGTCCCTAAAGAAAGGGGAGGCACCATCTCGTCACTTAATTTCAGAGAAAGAGACAGAAGAAACCCTGTCTGTTATGGACTGATAGTCCCACTCTTATACTACGCAGTACGCTGGAAAGCCTGATGACAGACGAGACCCGGGAGTTCCTTAACAAGAAAAGTGCAGTTCATGCTGCTCAACACGGCCTTTGGAGTGGCAGTTTGTATGTCACCAACTTTCCGATTGAATAAATTTTGGAGGAACGTGAAGAAAGAAGCTGACTATGGAATGCTACAGCACAACCTGCAGTAACTAGTACTCTGGTCGTTGAAGAACGACTTGGCCTTCAACCCTGGAAGGTGTAAAGTAAAACACTTCAGGACCCAAGAGGCAAGCACAAATTCTCAGAGGCCCGAGACACCAACTCAGGCTCTAAGGGAACGGCACCCAACGTGAAGGTCACTGCGCTTCTTGCATACCCAAGCTGTTTCTGAATGATTTCAAATCCTGTTTGCGGCCACATCTAGGAGTCTTCAAAACTATTGGACTCCTGACACTTAAGAGAGACTCTAACCTCCCAAAGACAATGTTAAGGTATGCGACGAAATCAGTTTTTCAACTGGGGAGAAGACGCACTCCGACAGACAGAGGTACCTCAACCTATTCCTTTTGAGCTATCTCAAGATGAGAAGTAATCTTATTTTAGCCTACAAGGTCATCCACCGGTTGAGTCACACGAACGAAGTAACCTTACCTGCAGCATGGAGGTCATCACGAGAGAACCCCATCAATCTAGAGCATCAGAGGTACGATATCAGGCTCAGGTCAAACTTCTTTCTGTTAGCGAATGTGCCCTATGAAATATTTTATCGCGAGTAGTTGGGGCTCCCTCCCACTGAACTCATCCAAAAGAAGACCACAGGATTACGTTAGTTCGCATGACTTATCTGAGATGTACACAGTACAATACCGACACCATTAACCCATTGCTACTTACTGCCCACCTTCTTTTTCTTATGGTACACCTACATTGCCTTCTTGCCCCTCTCTAGTGACTAGACTCATGCTACCTACTTTCGCCTTCGGAAACCTCCTACATACCTTTTCTTATTATCTCTGTATACCTATTCAGACATCTATACAGGCAGGAATCACGAAAGTTGCCTAATCTTCCCGGCTACCCACAGCTTCTCGACCAACTCAACCTACAAACTGCAAACTCGACCCCCAAAAGCATTCGTTCCACCGGAGGTAGAAAACAGGATAGATTCTCTTGCCTGCTACGGAAGAAAACAGAATAGCGAGAACCAAGTCACAAGAACTAGGAGGGTGAGGCTCGCCAAATTAGCAAAAATGGGTATCACTGAACCACCCTAAGCATGGCTTACAGTATACCCAGAGGGCAGAGAATTCTGCACTAAAGTAAACAGAATTCGATCGACTTAGATGAAAGCAAGAACGGGATTTTCTCGAGGAGCAATCCCTGGACCACTCCTATTTTAACTATTCATAAAGGACCTCACCACTAAAATCTCCTCATGTATCCTCCTATTCCCCGACGACATCGAAATGTGGAGGACGACAGGCGACCAAGAGGATCCTAGGATATTCCAAAACGACCTGTTGTAGCTGGGGTCCTGGTCAGCTGCGAACGGTTTGGGCCTTAATTTGGAGAGATGGGGGGTTACGTATCTTCGCACACTAGAGGAGACGAAAATCAACTACACACTTAACAAGAGTGCAGTCACTAAGATATCTACAGAGAAGGACCTAAGACTAAATGTTTCTGACACTTTGGATACTACCAGTATTTACAAGCGAATGGCAGCGAAGGTGAACACCATTATGTACTTTCTAAGAAAGCAACTTGGATTGTTAACCCCAAAGTTATTCCTCATGGTATTCAAAACCTACGTTAGACCACACTTAGAGGTGTTCAGCACGATAGCCCCTCCACTACTAAAGAGAGATGCAAATTCTCCCGAGAAGGTGCAAAGAAGAGCAACAAAGTTGGTCGTTGGACCAACATGCAAAACATATGCTCAAAGCCTCAGACAACTCAACCTGTTCACACTAAGCTATCGGAGCAAATGAGGTGACCTAATAACAGCCTACAAGATCATTCACCAAGCGGGCCACTCAAATGAGACAACATTATCGGTCCAAAACCGACAATCCCATGGGCACCCCACTAGCATACCCCACCACAAGGCAAAGGCTAGAGTGAGATCTAACTTCTCCCAAAGAGTGTGTACCTTATGGAACCCGGTGCCGAAAGAAGTGGCCACAGCTAATTCAGTCAACTCTTTCAAACGACCATTGGATGAGTATGAGGGCGCAAATGGCTTACCACAAACATTTGTTAGTAGCAGTTAATGATACGTCCTTCCATCCCTGTACTCCCCAGCCCTAGTATCTGCAGTAAGACGCAACTCTCCTCTACATTATCATCAGTCACATTTGTCTTTTCAAAAGTACTTTTCACTTCTCTTTTTCTCATTCCCCACTCACCCCGTTTCTACCATTTTTTTAGTAACGCTTAACACTTACTTGCAGGTGCCTGCAACAACAGGAATTGCGAACGGTTGATTGACCTTATCAGCAGCTCCGTTACCCCCCCCCCTCCTAAACAAACCAAGCTACAATTTGTAAATAAAACACCTTCAAATAGACTAACACTACCTCCAAAACCATAAGCAGGAAAACGCAAAGACTTCCATGACCATCGAAGGAGAACGACCGGACAAAAAGAACCAAGTCTCAAGACCTAGAAGCGAGGGCTGAAAAACTGCAAGTTTCCTCTACTCGCACTACTGACGTTGGATCTTGGAACCTTCATTATAGTGAACTCTAAGGAAATACACTTTGGATTTTACTTGTAAGGCTTCTGCACTAGTGTTCATTTTTTAAATTAAAGCACCTGATTTTATTGAGATGTAAAAGTCCGGGGTTTTTGCAGCAATAAGTCTTAAAGTATTTTGAAATCCTTGTTTTTTTAATAAGCTAACATTCAAGGCTTTTTCCGCAGCCATCACACCATGACTCACAGTTGAAATATTTTGTGATTAGTCGTGTCCTTATCTACGTCTTTAACATTCCTAGCTTACATTATTCTAAGACCAGTAAAACAAAAGTTCCAGAGTATTTGTGCCCTGAACTCGTTGATTGCGCTTGTACATGAATGGCTGTTACGCCTTTTCTAAATTTGCGCAACTTAGTTTTGAATAAATGCAATAATTTTCTTCTCCCAGGTGAGTGATATATTCGTTATGACACTTTTGTTTCTATTAACTGTTGATTTCCATAAAGTGCGAAGTTTTTTAGTTTACTAACTTCTGTCTATATAGACATGCTTAAATATGTAGGCTTACTTACATATAGTAGGATCATCTATTGTATTTCCCCTCGAACATAAACTCATCAGCTTGATACATTCGGGATATTTATGTTACAACACTGTCTCATTTACATTGAGGCATCCTGAATATGACCTATTATCACTGTCCATGGAAAATGACTTCGGTTATCTAACCGGTTAGGGCAACGTAGTTGAGTATATTGGTGCGAATACGACATCCACTTGATTCCAAGTTGGCTGTGATTTGTATCAGTTTGCACGCAGTTATTGTGGATTAAATACAGCATATCATTGTGAACAGTTTTGTGCAGCGTGTTTATGAACTAAAAGATAAATGTAATATTTGTTTTTACCTAGATTTAAACATGGTTAGGTCACTGAAAATCACCATGAAATAAAGTGAGCTTTGAAGTTTTTCAGGAAAGTAATTCACTTTCCTCATCGCTAATTAAAGCAATGTTATTCTCATTACAATCAGATCGCTTAAATGTTATCTTATAAGTCTGTTGATCCTTTTAATGAGTTGCAAATAAACCCTGGTATTCATTCTTTCACCATGTACATTTATTATTACTAAGAAATCAAACGAAGCATCATGGTCTATCGCCTTTCCAAACAGCCATTAGAAAACCAAACATTTTGTTAATGCTCTGCATTACTCCCAGTTGGAACCACTTATTACTGAAACACCTGCAGAATGCTAGTTAATAGCTATATTACTTATACTATCATGTTCTTCTGAAGTTGTAACCAATGACTTTTATTCTAATAAGGCTTACACAAATAGCTTCTAACCAGCATTTTCCACACTGCTGAAAGTACCGAGTGTATCAGGAGCAGTGCATCCGTTATGTTGTTAACTAGATTTATGTTCATCACCAGGAAAGTTGATAGAATACGACCTATGTTACGTAATGCAAAATGTGGCAAAAGCATACATAGGAGATGTATTGAAAAAGAAGGTTGTCTATCGACTGGAATATGATGTTTCATGTTCGTTAAATTGCAGGTGGAAAATAAATTCATAAACAGCAACCCACTAGGTAGTGAGTGACACGTATTATGAAAAATAATAATGGTACTACCTCACAAACTAAATGCTCAAACCAAAAAGCCACAACTTCATCTATATGGTACCTGTTCATGTGATGACTCAGAAATGATCATCGTATTCCATAGGTGTTCATACCTGGTGTCAGTTAGTCAAAATCAACATTTTACTCGGTGTTAATGTGGATAGCTTACTGTTGCAACAGCATATATCATATTTGTACACACGAGGACATAAAAAAAGATACGGAAAAAGGCAGGAAAAATACTGACGGTCGCAAAATGTCATAAGAAACGGGAGGAAGGAACAAGGTAGGACCATTAGTGAAATACAATGTAACAATACGATTGCACCTACACCACTGACCGATTTTGCCGGTATCATCTGGAACTTCCAACCGTCGCCTTCGGCTGTCCAGTAGACCCCTACCTAAAAGTGTACATTCCCCTACATAACTCACACCAACAATCAGAGAATTCATGACGACCCCACGCTCCAATCAGACAACAGTTGACCTCATCCCAGTTTGAACCTACTTCAGCTAACATGCCACATCAACCAAATGATGACTGGACATGCCCACCATGTGACCGAACCACTTGAGTTGATGAAGTCTTACAACCCAGTCAACCAGGTTGCCTATGCACCAGACTACACCCAACCTGTATGTTCGTCACACAGTGGTTTGACGACATGTGTGTAGTGATTGCGATATAAGAACGGTTGAACAACTGGAGTCTTCTTGTATCTTCTTTCCCAAATGATCATGTTTGATGAACGCAGTGTAACAAACAGTTCTACGTGATGTGGAATGAATGTTGTCGACCCTTAGTAAGCAATCCGAATAATGATACTCAATATAGATGGTGCGATTTGGCAGGATTCAATGAAAGTCTTCGTATCTGTGCAGACATTTCGTGGTCTACCTAGATATGAGTGCTGATATGACTTGACAAATACTTGGGGTGGTCAACGCACTGAACCATTTCACCGTATACTGTCTGACGAGATATCAACGTAGGTTTGCCTAAAATCAGTGAAGTGGATTTTGATGATGATGTTGTCCATCCGCAAGTGGACTTGTTCAGAAGACTACGTATCTTGCTAGCATTGTTATATTACAAGTTTACATAGTTTACGTACACTCACAGAATAGGCATGGAGCATTGCCTTGTGCATGAATATAGACAAGATTGCTGAGTGCTTTTCGATTTCGGTTCGAACCCATTAATGGGTGTCTTGCGACAGTCTAAATTTTTCTAGTCAGACGAGGAGAGAGAGAGAGAGAGAGAGGTCTCCATAGACACATGTATGATAAATTGAGCAGATATGCGTGACAGAAACTACTTGACTTAGACAGTTTATGTGATGGTTTCATTGTGGTCTTTAGCGTTGTGCGTGTATAGGTTTCAGTAGTGTGACGTGCTTACCGAGCATCTGTTTCATTGAGTATGATGATAATGTAATAGTTGTTAGTGGATGGTCTGAATGTCACCTTCAGATGAAGAAGTACATCTATTTTAAGTGTGTCTGTGTTGTGGAGGTTGAAGACGTGTTCAATAAACCTGAGTTCAGATGTGATTCGGGTTTTGTTTTCGCATGTTTTTAAAAATTGTGAAGTTTCACTTAAGTGCACTGTTATAGTCGAACCTGGAATCTGAGATATCATGTTTGTCAGAGTGATTTGTGTGTGGTTGTATCAGAAGGGGATTTCTTAGCTGTTTGGGAAAATGTGACAAATGGTGTATGAACTCAGACACACTGAACTGCATCTAATTCCCATACATGGTAGTTTAATTTTACTCGTTTCCCTTTGCTGGTTGCTTCCTATACCCGATTTTAGTTAATTTTTCTTGACCACCAGTTTTGCTGTTTGCACTCTTTGTTATCCCTTTGATTATTTCCAACTGTACTTTAGGCTTTGTGACCTAAATAATATTGTCAGATCCAACATATCTTGTTACATTTAGCAGCAAATGAAGAATCTTTCAACATGAAAAGGTCAAACCAGACCATAAGCTATTGATCATTCACCTCAATCCCAGTAAACTGACTGGTTTTTAAGGGAGAATACAGTGGTCACAAGTAATACAATCTGATTATCTTGTAAAAATAAGATAAATATATTTAAATAATCTAAGCATTAGTAAGTGGTTTATAAACTGAATATATTTTTAAGATCGTAATAAAATATAAAATTAAATGTGGCCTTTTGTGACCTCGTCGGGACCTCTTTGGGGAACGAGATTGGTCGTAGTTGTCTCATCACGACTTCAAATGTATGACAGGCAAAATCACAAGGACTTTGCACATACGTGTAACAGTTCAAGTTGCCACACTTCATATTAGTGTGCAAAGAACAAGTGGATAGAAAAGAGTTATATCAATGTAGACAAATGTGTTTCCTAGGAAAAAGAATTTGAAAATAAAGTTTAGTAAATATTTCAAGCTTTAGAAGACGTCGAATAGTGAATACATCTGCGCCATTGTGACCGATTTTCAGCCATGTCACCAAAAGTCTCCAACCATTCATTCCTATTGTCTCTCGTGTCCCAACTAGACAGTCTACACCTCCCCATACGGCTCAGGACAATAGTCAGAAACTTCATCGACTTGTGCCACGTCTTGCTCGCACCACTCTTAATCGTCTTTCAACTTAATCCGGCTTCCCCTAGCATTTCACATCGAGGTAAGCGGTGGTTTGGCATGAACAGTACATGTTCAAGCCACTTTCAAATCTATATCCTGTTTATAAGTCCCACTGTAATTAGTTATCGGCCACTCTTATGTCTATTGAAAGGTCTCATAGGTTATGACCTGATGAATATAGCTTTGTACAATCATAATAGTGTAATGATTGGACATCTGTTGCTTTCTCTGCAATAGAAAACTTGAGACAAATAAAAGAATTTCAAATCATAATAAATGTGAGTTACGTAAATTCCCACTGTCTATTTTGATATGTTAATATTTTATCACAATCAACTCATTTCTTTATATTACCATCCCGTAATACAATGATTGGGGCAACTTTTAATGGCTTCTAGGGCTGAGAGGTGCCTTTTCGAGTTGCGATGCTTTGTGCTATTTCTATGAATATCATCAGCTTTCATGGCAGACTATGTCCTACGATTATATTTGCCCTTATCTGTTTATGGATAATTTAATCCTTCCAGTTTCTTTCTTGACGTTTTCCTCCCTATCTGAATATCCTGTGATTGATTCGGAGATATAAAAATAAGTCATTTGAATGTCGTTGAAATTCCAGTTTGGGTTTTTACTTGTTAGATGATTCATGCTTAGTTAGTTAAATAGTGTATTTTGCTCCTGTACGTAATATCTCTGTGTCTTTGTATATCATTAACAATCCCAACGCTAATGACAGCCTGAAATTAGGAAACGTAGGAGATATAAGAGAAAGTGCACTTACTAAAATACAAGTTTCAATATAGTAAGGCAGAAACTAGTTATTCAGCAACATGACATGCAAATAAGCATGCAAAAACCGCACTACTATTGAATACTTAAATGTACGTAAATGCAATGTCTGCAACAGGCTTCTTTGTAGATAGTAGTATGGCTAAATTGATCTGATGCATCTGTCTAGATGCATGACGTTATTACTAATGGGGTTCTGGTACGGGTACAGTAAGCTGTTGGCATGTGTCAACTTACACAACCCGTGTTCTAACTAGGGCGTCATCTAGTTGGTTAATTGTACAAAACAGCGCTGTTTCCTGATTTATTATCTGACGAGGATAGATGGTTTTTAAAGTTAGATTACATGAGGAATTGTGTTTAGAGACAAGTTCCGCAGAATCATGGGTTGGTCGTAAAAATACTGCGCTATACCTAAACTAGTTGAAGAGTCTTCACTTGAGAAGAAACTGGCTAGCAAAATGATAGTTGCCCAACAGTGACTTCCAGTGAAATAAAAGACGTTTCTCCATGTTTTGGGTTTTTGTTTTAATTTGCCTACATTTTAGTGATCATTGGTTTCGTTAGCAGATCCTAGGTTCAGGACTCATCAATTTAGTTGCCAGAGGATTATTGACGGTTGGGATCTGGATATGTCGACACTTGCTGGGACACATCCATATGACAAGTCTCAAGTACGAAATACTTCTGGGATTTCATTACTGATTGTTACCACATAGATAACCTCAATTCAATTCATGACAAAATCAAAACATCCGTACCAGAAGTTAAAAGTCACAGCTGAATTGTGCACTGTTCTGTTGTGTGCTCTAGTCAGTTTATTAATAAATTAGGCTGTTTCTCCGGGCTTAGGTTACTCGTTATCTTTACATACTTCATTTAACTGAGGCTACTCACAATGTGAATTAGACATGCAGAACACATGAACTTCTTCAGGGTTTTTACTTTGGGAACTATTTAAATCTCATCTCAGTTTCAACAAACTCCCTCCTTCTTTAGTTTTGGTGATTTATGTTAAAGTGTTTTTGTATACAAGAATTCTTTGTGGTCCTCTTTAGTTGCAGGTGATTAGAATTCATTCCTTTTTTCTGTTTGTGTGTAATTCCCAACATTGATGACTTCTAAAAATTACTAGCACATGGTTAGTTCCTTCACCAATTTTCAATTTCAAAATAAGCGGTACATGGTAATATTCTAAATTATTTCAGACTCACATCAGACTTAGTATACTCGACTAGTTTATGCTCTGTTATTGAGCATTATCTGTTGATTTATATTTATGGTAGCCAGCTGAAGATTTTGATCTATAAATCTCAGCGACGTTTTTCTGTGGTCGAAAAAGAAGCCTTATTTCATTTGACCAGTCGTCTAAGACGCCTAATACTGATGCTATGAAGGGGATCAAATTACGAAATGATTGCACAATAATGTTATTTTTTGTTAGTCATCCTACAATGTATTACTATTATTATTATTTGTCCTTTGGGTTCCTAGTGGAACATACGGCTTCAGTACGACGTCGCGATTTCGCTCTCTTTGCAGAATCTGGCTCCATGACTGCCCAGAAACTTTCATTTCTTCCTCACATGATCTCCTCCATGTCACCCTCGGACTCCCAACTCACTGATTCTCCCCTTGGATTCCACTGGAGTGCCTGGCCTCACGCGTGATGTCTCCAACCGGCCTTCTCAGTGTATGCCCAATCCATCTCTGCTTATTCTCCTGCATATTTGTCGGGCAATGGTTTCTCTGTTGGTTTGTTGCCAGCCAGCTAGAGTTCCTTGTTGCTTATTCTTATTATTCTGACCATCTGATCTTCAGTATGAAGTGAGCGTAAGCAGTAGCTGTTGATGCATGTCTACAGTTTGTTGTAAGTGCTTTTGGTGACGCGCCAAGTTTTTAAACCACACAGAAGCACTGACTTGACTGAATTGGTGTTGAGAATCCGGATGTTGTTGACGCTTTGTGGTGAGTGCAGTGCAGTTTATCTACACACTGATTTCAGATTAATGCAGGAAGTCCTGTGTTTCTGTCTTTGGGATCCTGGGTGCATAGACATCCTTGTCTGTGCCTGTGGGGCGCCACCTGTAGTTGAAACGATGCTTCGTAGGTTGGTGAGTGAGAGAGACAACTTGCTTTAGGTTTCTCGCTTTGATGATGATTGGTGTTTGTTGTTGTTGTTGTTGTTGTTGGTGGTGGTGGTGGTGGTGGTTGTGGTGGTTGGTTGGGTATCTTCATCACCTGTGTTTTCTGTACATTCACTTGAAGTCTCGTTTTCGCTGCCTCGCCTCTTCTTTCAACTTGTTTGTTTTTGCCTTCAGATCTTGGAGTTTGTGCGACATGAGACATGAATGATCATCGTTGGCGAAATGCAAATGTTCTTCTGTGGTCTTTTCATCGGTCGAGCCATTGTATGCCCCTCTTCTGGCTCGTCACAGTTTGTTGCATGATCCAGTCCAGTGGACCAGAGTGATGAAGATGATCGGTGATATTAGACAGCCTTGTCTTACTCCTTTCTGTCTTCACTTGAAATGCATCAGTGAGCTGCTTACCATTGTGAATCACTTGGCATGTGGCGTGTTTATATAGTTGTAGAATGAGGTTGCTAAAGATTTGTGGTACTCCGTAGTGTTGAAGTAGTTTTGAAATTACTTGTCGGTCGATGCTGTCGAAGGCCTTTTCAAAGTCGATGAAGTTGAGGTGAGGTGAGGTAGAGTAGAGAGTTGACTGCGATTCTATGCTCTGTTGTGTGATGATGTGTAGCGTAGAGTTGGAGTTTGGTGCGCACATGATTTGTACTTCTTGAATGCAGCCTGTTCTGGTCATAATTTTGAATCTAGTGCATCTTTTAGTCTCTCCAGGATGATGCGACATAATATTTTGCTTCGGGTGGAGCATGATTCCGCTCCAGTTCTTGCGAAGACTTAGGTCTCTTTTCTTAGGGATTTCGACAAGGTAGCCCTTTTAACAATCATTCTGCAGGTACCTTCCCTTCCTTCGCTGTTAATCCTCTGCAACAGTGATGTGAGCATGTCCACTGTTGTCTCTGCGCCTGTTTTCTGTGCTTCTGGAGGAATTCCATCTGATCCTGCTGCTTTCCCGGTATTCAGTAACTTCATGGCGTTCAGGACTCCACTTCTGCTCTTGTCGGAGGGCTTGTGTTCACTGATAGTTCTGTGGTTGGTCTGCTGGTGGTATTTCTGAACGAGTTGCAGGTGGTAGTCGATTCAAGAGTTTTTCGAAGTAGTCAGCTCATCCTATTTGGTAACTAGGTTTCCTCCACTACCTTTCATTGGTTTCATCTGTATTGGTCTCTTCCCTCTTTGATAGTAACCTCGTTATTTGGTATAATGTTGTCAGGTCTCTCCTACCAGCGGGCTGTTCTGCTTCACTTGCCGATGTGTCGTAGAAGTATCCTTTGCCTTTCCGTGCACTCTTCTTCACTTCTTTATCCAGTGTAGTGTTTTATACCTTGTGTTCAGTTCCTCTTTTCGTTGTCCATCCATACACTGCACTGCATTGGTTCACCTTCTGCTTCACCATCTTCCTCTCCCCTGTCAGTTTCCATCTGCCCGTCGAGATCCATTTCTTGTCTTGCCTCTTCTTCTTCTTTCCTAACACGGTTATGCAGGTTTCCTTCCACGTCTCTTTCAAAGAGTTCCAGTGTTTTTCCACGCAGGTTTCCTCAGAGATGTTGCTTAATGTGTCCCATTTTTTCCTGATGACTGACTGACGGGAAGATGTCGTTTGAAGTTTCGTCCTTCAGTTACTGTTCCGGGTGTTCAACTTCAACTGTGGTCTATCACCAACTTCTGTGGAGGCTTTCAACGTGTTTTTGAGGGTTCCTTGCACTAGATAATGAGTTGTGTGAACCTACATCTGCTCCTCTTGTTAATCTGATCTCGTGTCCCATAGGCTGTGCCTCCACTTTCTTCACATTGAGATGAAGTCAATCTGATTCTTAGTGTGTCTGGTGTCTTTTGAAATGCATGTCGCTCGGTTTGTGAATGTCCTTGTGTTTGTACACAGTGCCTGCAATCACCAAATGAATAAATGCGCAGAAGTGTGCGAACAGTTGTGCATTCTGGTTCATTTCAGCGAGTGCTTCTCGAGTCATGATGAGTTCTTTTCGTGTGTTGTCCACTCGCAGTTTGGCATTCATGTCACCCCACCCATTAGAATTGATTTTGATGTCGCCAACTGTGGTGGGTGTGTTGTCCAGTGGTGATTGCAGTTGTATGTAGAATTCCTCCTTCTTCTCTTGTAGGTGCATAGTGTAGCATTGTATGATTGTGAGCTTGCTTCCTTTTGATTAGAATCTTGCTGTTATGATGCTGATGGTGGAGGATGAGATTGGTTCCCACTGCCTGAGAGCGTTTGATGTTGTTGGAGGTATCATGATAGCTACTCCATAACTCAATATACTCGTGGTTGTCATCTATGTGACAATATCGGAGTAGATTATTGACTCTGCAGTTGAGAGTTTGAGAGTCGACTTCGATTGCATCTTCTTTTGCAGATTCCCAGTCTAGCACTTCTATGCTGTACCTCCTCATCTGTTATGAGATCTGGGAAGCCTTGTCAGGTTGATACATGGTGAGGGGATTCCATGTCCCCAATCTTACTTTCGATTTAATGAAGAGAGAGAGAGAGAGAGAGAGAGAGAGAGAGAGAGAGAGAGAGAGAGAGAGAGAGAAGACTTCCCGAAGGCTTCCCGAAGGGTTTGACCAACTGTTGTGATTTTGTTTTTCCGAGTCCAGCGAGGAATAAGTTTATTTTTAATGTTTTTTCTGTGCTTTGGATTTTGTTTAGCGATTGGACTAGTTTTCTGGGGTAGGGTTGCTAGCTGTATGCTTGATCTTCCCTCTTTATCCGGGCTTAGCACTGGCTAGGAACTAAGGAACTAGTTAACCATTCGAGGTTCATCCTACAATGTAATATGTTCTAATTATTTATATATACTATTCTATGAATTTAATTTTGAATGGGGCTGTTGATTTAACGTGTATGTAACACCATTGATTATCATTCAATTTTGTCCCGAAGGTTTAATGATTGGTATTCACTTTGTATTCGTGCGATAAGTTTGGTGAACTTTCAGCTTTTAGAGTTAATAATTCTAAAGACCTTCTTATTTTGACTTTTTGTATTATATGTTGAAAAAGGTGGAAACTAAATTATTCCCACTATTTTGTTATCAGACTGTTATCTTGTTTGAATAAGTTCCCAATATAAAGTATGCTTGTGAACGTTTTATTAATTTTGTTGTATAACGTTTAATTTCATCTACCAGGTTTCACTTGTATCACACTTATTTCTATCCATAAATTATGCTGTATATTTCTTAAGGATCGTCTCGAGATACCTGCTACAAATTTTTATTGGATGGATACTTTGTGGGATTCGTTCATCCATTATTTCTGGATTGGCTATTAAAGTATACAAAAGTTTTCGTGAAAACTTCTCACCCAAAACATGGTGATCAGTGTGTAACAATACATCAATCCTTGACAAATGTGAACGATCGTAGCAGCGCAGTTGCAGAAGTTATGCAAGATTTACGAACTACAAGTCCTATAAAGGCTCTTAAAGGATGGAGGAATGAAGTGAGTTGTTTTTCTCATCTTCCTTTGTTCTTTGTTTTTTTTCTTTTATAGGACAAACATATCCCAGAAAGACTGATCAAATATCGCAAAACAACTTTCATCTCATGGAAAGGCTTTAGCTTTCTAATATATCCACTTCCTTTATTCCCTTGGTTATTATTCTCTGTTATCTTCGGTATAGATTATATCCCATGCTTTATTGTGGTGGGCCCACTTCATTTTGGCCATCATATTTAATAAGGTAGGTCAATGGAATACCTAACCCTAGTTTAGTGCCTGCAAGTTGATTATTAGTGATGTGTAATCATAATGAATTACTGGTCATATAATTGCTGTCAACTGTTCAGGTCCCTCCATGATAAATCAACAACCAATTTTATACTAAAGTGATAGTATTTAGTCTCCAGTTTTCTCAATTTATCCAAAATCTTAGTAATTCTTTTCCCTCTTTATTTGCTTCATTTAATTCAAGTTGTGCAAAATTAAGAACTTTTGAGTATCACTTATTTTGTAATGAATTCAAACTTACTCCACTTACCTCAGCTTCAGCAGAAAAACGTAAGTAGTATAGTTCACAAAATTGCTGTATCACTCAGCTTATTGTATGAACCAGTGCATGGTTAATGAATTGGTTGTTTAAATGATGATTAACAAAGTCTATTTATGTATATTTATATGTACAAACAGGTTTGTCATCTAATATTACTGAAAAGTTTTTCTTATTGATAAAAAGAAGGCCGAATAAGAAAATATATTTTAGAAAAAGCAACGCCCAATTTTTTGCTTATTCCGGATAATTTCTCTCTTCACCATTATCATATTAGTTGGTTATCATTGCTAAATTTTTTCAGAATCAAATTAGTGTTTTATATTAAAATGGTTGGTTTATGATTGAAGTAACTTTGTCATAGAATTCATGGCGGTACTTTGCGCCTTATTCTTTTTTGTCTTTTTTTCACATATTTTTCATTATCTACTGAGGGAAATGCTTGTGGAGTGAGTGGTGTATCATATTCTCTAGAGCGTCTTTTATTATAGCAGTAATAGATAGAGGCTAGCAGTGTAATCCAGGATTCGCATTTCGTCCTATTTGAGACTCTTCACCTGGATGAAGGACGAAATGCGCATCCTTAATTCCGCTGCCAGCCACTATCCATCACTAATATATAATTAAAAACACAGGAAGTATCGAGGCAATCACACAGGAGGCCATATGCCAATAGAGACCGAGCAGTTTCGTTCAGTTTACGACGGTATAATACAAGCAATAACATGTCTTTTATTGTTTACTTTTTCAATTAGCTAACTCAAAGTATTAAACTTATCTGCATTATGGTGCATATATTGTGTAGACTGATTCCAAGTAAACAATTAGAATTTCTTTACATCTTGTTTTTCTTCTGATTCACAGAGTTATCATTCAGCTGTCGAGATATTTTAAAGTCCACAACTCTCACCCTACACTAATTACAGTTACAAATGTACAAGCTGATCGAATCCTGTCAGTGAAATCTTAATTGGTAGCTATTGAGGTGAATGATTCGGCACAACTGATGAATCATACGATGATAATTAAATATTGATATCTTTCTAAATTGAGTGCATAATTTCATAACTATATTACCACTATTACTGAATATGCGTGAAACAGCTTTTTATGTAAATATTTTAAAACAGGATTATGGCGTTTATATTCGTAATCGTGAAAAAGCATTGTTAAAAGTTGAACGTTCAGCTTCAAGTCTTTTGGGTATTATACGATATGGTGTGCATGTAAATGGATTTTTTTCAAGTCGAAGAAATTACTCTCAAAAATCTGATCGACCTACTAATGGAAACCTACAGAATTCAAATGATACTAATTCTCTTAATGGAATTGATCCAGACAATGTTTTCATGTGGCTTGGATTACGATCAATGGATAAACCTACATGGCCTGGAACACTTGATAATATGGTTAGTAATTATCCTATTGTTTCACTATTTCATTAGCGAACACAACAACTGGACTGAAGTAACTAGATAAGTATTTTACTTATGATATTGATAACTTCTGAGACACTACACTCAAATTATAAGTATTCTAAAAACCTCACTAGATGGATATCAAAAAAAAAATAAGTTTTCAGTCAGGCTAGGGGAAAGAACACATATTCATAAAACCTTACGACAGTTCATCATCATCATTATCAACATAGGACCAGGCATTACTGCGTAACGGTCCGAGTTGCCACACCTCATATCAGCACATCAAGTGAAAAGGAAGTGAGGTGAAGGATGAAGATAAGTGAATGCAGTCAAAAGAAATATAAAGTACGAGAAGAAAGGAAAGAGGAGTGACAAAATGGTGAGATTCGGTATAGCGTTGTTAAGATGAGGATAATGTGTGTATACATCTGCGCCACTGACTTCGGTTCTGGGCCATATCACCTAGGGTCTCCAACCACTGGTTCCTCTTGTCCCGTGGACCCCAACCACCTAGTCTGCATCGTCCTACATGGCTTAAACCAACAGTCAGAGACTTCATACATTGGTGCCATGTTTTAGTCTGGCCACCTCGGGCCTTTTTCCAGCCTGAACCCACCTCAGCCAACATTGTGTGACGAGGCAATCGGTGACTAGGCATACGTAGTACGTGTCCCAACCATCTCAGTCGATGAAGGTTCACAACCTCGTCAACTGACTTACCTCTTCTCCCTAAAACTCTACACCTAACTTCTGCATTACTCACATGGTGACACCACGGAATACGTCCTATACTACGAAGGCAACGGTGGTCAAACACCTGAAGCCTTTTTGTATCCTCCACTTTCAATGGCCATGTTTCACAGCCATACAGTAGAACAGAGCGGACTGCTGTGCAGTACACGCGACCCTTAATAGACAAACGAATATCACGGCGGCGCCATAGGTGGCGCAAATTGGCAAAAGCCAATCGAGCCTTTTGTATCCGTGCAGAAATCTCATCGGCAACTAACCCACCGGGTTGATCCTACTTCCCAGGTAAGTGAAGTGGTCAACACACTCAACCACTTCACTCTCTATTGTTAGCGGTGGTACCGCTGAAGACCAGTCCTGGAGCAAAAATTTGCATTTGGGTGGTGAAAATCGCATCCCAAACATTCTCAAATTCCCACTCAAAGTGTTCAGAAGACTCTGCATCTTGTCAGCGTCTTCACCTAACAGGACTATGTCATCTGCATATTCTAGATCTAAGGAAAATTCACCTGTGATTGGGTCAACGTCTTTGTAATTAGGTGACGAGAGGGAAACCTCCATAAGAATATCTATGATAAAATTAAATAAGAATGGGGATAGTGGGCATCCTTGACGGACACCACTTGATGAGTATAGCTCCCTGGACAACTCACCATAGGCTCTAACATGCCCACAAGTGTTCGAGTAGAGAGCTTTCAATAAGGTGATGTACTTACTAGGCACGCCTTTCAGTGACAGACTTCTCGATCAACGGAGTCAAATGCCGCCTTCAGGTCGAGAAATACAGCTATTGTCGGGCGTCTGTAAGCATGCCTATGTTCCAGGACCTGGCGCAGTGTGAATATTTGGTCGATACATCCACGGCCAGGTCTAAAGCCTGCCTGGTTTTCTCGGGCTTGCTGTTCCCGAGCTCCACTCAGGCGTCGGAGAATTATAGAACTTAGGATCTTAGACACTATGTTTGTCAGGCTGATTCCTCTGTGGTTATCACAAGAGGACTTCTCGCCTTTCTTGAAGACTGGGATGATCAGTGACTTAGACCAGTCGGAGGGGATCGTATTTGATTCCCATATACTGGCTAACACTTCCGTTAGCCTGACTAAGAGAACTCTACCACCATTCTTGTATACCTCAGCAGGTAGTCCGTCTGGTCCTGCTGCCCTTCCTTGTTTCAGGCTACCTACCGCTTTCTCAACTTCTTCTAGTGTTGGGGGACCTGTCTCTATGTCCCATTCAGGGTCCGACTGGATAGCGGGCAGCGCAATGGTGGCTGGAGGCCAGTTAAACTGTTCCTCAAAGTGTTCTGCCCATCGTCCCAGTCGCCTTCCCTGCGAGTGAATCGCCGATCCGTCCTTCTCCGCTATAACCTCACTAACTGTTGTTGACCATTTCCCCCCAGTCTCCTTAATAAGTCTAAATAACTGTCTACTGTTACCGATCGCCGCTGCCTTTTCCATCTCTTTAGCCTTTGCTGCCCACCACTGTTCACGATCGTTGCGCAGACTTTTCGTCAGTTTATTTTTAAGTTGCGCTCGCTCTTCATTGTACTCAGAGCCTGCAGGGATGCATTCACGTGCATCCATTAGTTTGGAAGAAGCTGCTGATATCCACTGGCTCTTTTTAGCCATTATCTTGGAGTCGGCTACAGTCTCCAGTGCTGCTTTTACAGTAGACTGAAGATGGCACCAAGCTTCTTCTGGATGAGTGACAGTCTTTTGTTCCGATAACTGCCTAGCCAACTTCTCACTGAACACGGCTTTGGTGTTTTCGTTGTCCAGCAGAACTCGTAGTGGTTTTGTTGCCAAATTTTTTCTACGTCCATTGAGACGCAGGCATATACGTGCTCGGACCAACGCATGATCGCTGTCCAAACACGTACTCCAGAAGGAGCGGCAGTCTTCCACCGATCCTCTCCAGCGATGACTAATAGCAATGTGGTCTATCTGTGTCCATCGCTGAGTCGAGCTCGGTGGACGCCAGGTCAGACAGTGCCTTTCTTTATGTCTGAAATTTGTGCTGGCTAAAAATAGGCGGTTATCTGAGCATAGTTGTAATAGGCGATCACCGTTATCTGTACGTTCAGCTGGGATTCCGAAAGTGCCACCTAAGTGCCTTTCTGCCTCACTCAGTCTACCCACCTGTGCGTTGAGGTCACCTGCAACAACCACTACGTCCGAACGTTTGGCTTTCGAGAGGAGGTTAGACAGTTTATGGTAGAACTCGTCCTTCACTTCATCCGAACTACAGTCAGTGGGTGCGTAAGCAGAGATTACAAAGAGACAACGGCGAGTCTCACTATTCCTTTTAGTTCTCACTGTGCCGTTCAGCCTCATAGCGCAGAGGCGACTATCAACTGGGATCCAGTCTAGTAGTGAGTTTTCTGCCCTGGTGCTTAATGCTATACCTACACCTGCAAGACCACGAGAGCTAGCTATCGAATCTCCAGAAACTCGAAGGGTGAATTTTGCAGATTCACCAGATTGGTCAGGAGAGGTCAGGTGAATAACCACACTTGGGTCCTGTATGCGTGTCTCACAAACACAGCACACATCCATGCCCGAGTTGCTAGAGTCTTTGCCAACGAAGCCTGTTGGCCAATTTGACGGAGGGTGCGGACATTGAAGGCTCCAATATGTAATTTGGAGCGTGGTTTAAGGAGACCAGGGATGCTGTTCTGTGGACTCAGATCGTTGTCGAAGGCTGCAGAGGTAGGAGAAATTGAAGATGATGCAGCATCATTAATTAAGAGACGTGAAGGAAGATTAGAAGGTAATGATGGAGGAGGAGGATAGCAGTCAGAAGAAACTTGGGTGCTGACAGAGTTGTGAGGGCGGTTGACACTTCCCGGCTGCCCACACCGTGGAAGGCTATTTCTTCTTAAGGTACCTGAAAGAGATTTGTGTGACCGCAGAGCCCATCGGACATCTGCTTGAGGCCTGTCACACCCAGCCTTTTGAGTATGATTATTTTGAATTTTTGTATTTTTGGGGCCGGATGGGCGAAAGGAAACGACAAGTGAACCAACACCGCCGGCCCGGCAGACCGTGGGGCGTGGTGGAGTGTGTTATTTTTGGGGCCGACCTTTTCTAACCCCCCCTTCCACTGAGAAGGCAGCATCAGCTTGGCACTGCTGGTCATCCAAGGGAAACACCTTACTGCTGTCACACCCCATCCAGCTAGCAGCAGTACGACTTCGCCCTCAGACCCCCATCATAGTGTAGCAATTTACACTATAACGGTAACTGCTTTTCGTCTAACCACTACCCAACAGACCTTTCTGGTATGGTAGGACCTCGAGGGAACAAGCGTTCCACCAGCATAGCTCGTTGGGTCATTGTGATATGCAAGCCCGACCACCACGTCAAGGTAGCAGCTATCGGTCAGGTTACGACAGTTAGTGTGAAGCATTTAGGCAAGTGTAGGTTTTATGACAGAAAATATCAAGTTATCAGGAATCAGTTTTTAAAAAAACTGTAGTCGGCACAGCTACAAGTTGATCACAGTGGTGTATATATAAATTTTTATTCATCTTTAGACTTTTTACTGCTCTATATTGACTTGTTTGCTGGCGATTCACCTCCTCAGGTTAGTTTGATTGTATCTACATTTTTCTCAATTTTATCTTTAGGTATTGTTGTTAAAAAGTTCGACTACCTGAACATTTGCAGTTTATTGTGAAGTTCTATGTTTTTCTGTGTAAATCCAAATCCTATTTAGGTTGTAGTTGGAATGTACATAGTAGTCTATCTTCTCTCAACAAGTCAAGATTTACATATGTGTTTCATCTATCCACTATCAGATTGTAGTCTTTCAACTCAACTTTATTATTCAGTCGAAAGTCTTTAAAGCCTTCAATATCCTGTCTTTGTAGTGTCTGTATCACCCGCCTAGATCACATGACATACATGAAATAACACCTCAAGCATCATTTTCAATTCTACTAACTCAATTAAGATGTGAAAGTATTTTCACATCAATCATCCGTAGTGGGTCCTCGTTTATATGGTTTGATGGAACAAGCCACCAGTTACGTTCACCACTATTCTCGAAAGGTCAAAATGAGACTTATCTCAGTGAAAAAGTATCCTTAGGCTTCACTTAACATATTTAAACTATTGTTGTGTGGAGATGGACATGGAGTGCATACAGTTAGTTGTAACTAATTTTCAGTTTTGTCATAACTCGTTCCATGTCATACCGTTGAACCATATCGCTCATGTGCAATAGGGTTAGAAATTATGCTGAAATGATCCAAACGGTAATATTCACCTTTTGCTTGTAATAGGCAATGTTTATGGTCAGTGTAGAAAGTGTTCACGTTCCTACTACACTCACCAAAAATTCTTCTGGTGGTCTGTTTATTTAACTGCTGTTATATTATTACTGGATGCATCTTCAGCAATAGACGTGACACTGACGAAATCAACGTAGAATCTAGCACACAGGTGTAACAGCTCAAGTTGCCACACTTCACAGTAGTACTCAAAGAACAGGTGGATAGAATAAGACTAAAGTCAAAGTTGATAAAGTAGTATAAGAGAAGGTTAGTGCAAATATTCAAGCTTTAGAAGATGTCAAGGGTTGAATACATCTGACTCATTGTGATCGATTTCCGGGCATCTCATCAAGAGTCCTCAACCACTGGTTCTCATCATCTTGCGGACTCCAACCAAGCAGTCTACTTTCTCCTCCCCCCCCCTCACACATATATACACACATATACACGATCCAAACCAACAGTAAGAAACTTCATCAACTGGTATCAACAATAAGAGTTTTATTATGAATTATCTTGATGCAACCTAACTTATAGATAAATTCACTTGAGAATTTATCTAATACATGTTTATTCAATTTAGAGATAAATGAATAATTTTGTATATTGTATCGACTGCACTGAAATGTGTTGATTCAACTAGTTTCTTAAATATGGTAAAAAGAAATTACTTTTTTTTTCTGTATAAAGTATATGATTAACAAAATTCACCTTGTAACTATGATTTAACAAAGTAATCTAAGTGAAATATAAATTTTCATATTTAATTCAGGCTGCTGGCGGTTTAACGTATGGTTTAGATGTAGTAGAATGTGCTCGAAAAGAATGTCAAGAGGAAGCAAGTATACCAGAACATATGTTGAGTAAATTAACTCTTGTAAATCAACTCAGGTAAATTGAATTATAAATTATCAGTCTATATAAAATTGATAGTAATGAAATCATTATTTCTCAGTTCTTCTTTTAATTTTATATTTACATGATTCAACTAAATGATGTTTTGAGTTTAAAATTAACTTACAATTAACTATTTTAAAACTCTAGACATACATTTTTAGATCATATTTGAATAATTAAAATATTATCCAAGCTTTGATTATCACTTTTCATGAGAATGATTTTAAAACGTTGTATTAGATTGTGAATAGTATATTCATCATAAAATGATATCGGTTAAAGCGTGAATAAAAATTTAGTATCAACAACTTATTGGTTTAATTATTTGAATTTCAACGATTATATCATTTACTTGGAATATGCTTAATCTAGCTTAGTTCAGGCAACTTATTTTATTTTTGTTTTTCCCTTTGGTTTCTGGTGGAATATACGGCTTCAATAGCACGCCTCCATTGCACTCTGTTTTCTGTAGTCTTTTCAACCTGACTACATGACTGCCCAGAAACTTTCATTTCTTCCTCACATGATCTTCTCCATGTCACCCTCGGACTCCCAACTCACTGATTCCCCCCTTGGATTCCACTGGAGTGCCTGGCCTCACGCGTGATGTCTCCAATAGGCCTTCTCAGTGTATGCCCAATCCATCTCCACTTTATTTCCCTGCATATTTGTCGGGCAATGGTTTCTTCCTTGGTTTGTTGCCAGCCAGCCAGCCAACCAGCCAGCCAGAGTTCCTTGTTGCTTATTCTTATTATTCTGACCATGTGATCTTCAGTATGAAGTGAGCGTAAGCAGTAGCTGTTGATGCATGTCTACAGTTTGTTGTAAGTGCTTTTGGTGACGCACCAAGTTTCTAAACCATATAGAAGCACTGACTTGACTGAATTGGTGTTGAGAATCCGGATGTTGTTGACGCTTTGTGGTGAGTGCAGTGCAGTAGATCTGCACACTGATTTCAGATTAATGCAGGAAGTCCTGTGTTGCTGTCTTTGGGATCCTGGCTGCATTGATCTCCTCGTCTGTGCCTGTGGGGCGCCACCTGTAGTTGAAACGATGCTTCGTAGGTTGGTGAGTGAGAGAGACAACTTGCTTTAGGTTTCTCGCTTTGATGATGATTGGTGTTTGTTGTTGTTGTTGTTGTTGTTGCTGGTGGTGGTGGTGGTGGTTGGTTGGGTATCTTCATCACCTGTGTTTTCTGTACATTCACTTGAAGTCTCGTTTTCGCTGCCTCGCCTCTTCTTTCAACTTGTTGGTTTTTGCCTTCAGATCTTGGAGTTTGTGCGACATTAGACATGAGACATGAATGATCATCGTTGGCGAAATGTAAATGTTCTTCTGTGGTCTTCTCATCGGTCGAGCCATTGTATGCCCCTCTTCTGGCTCGTCACAGTTTGTTGCATGATCCAGTCCAGTGGACCAGAGTGATGAAGATGATCGGTGATATTAGACAGCCTTGTCTTACTCCTTTCTGTCTTCACTTGAAATGCATCAGTGAGCTGCTTACCATTGTGAATCACTTGGCATGTGGCGTGTTTATATAGTTGTAGAATGAGGTTGCTAAAGATTTGTGGTACTCCGTAGTGTTGAAGTAGTTTTGAAATTACTTGTCGGTCGATGCTGTCGAAGGCCTTTTCAAAGTCGATGAAGTTGAGGTGAGGTGAGGTAGAGTAGAGAGTTGACTGCGATTCTATGCTCTGTTGTGTGATGATGTGTAGCGTAGAGTTGGAGTTTGGTGCGCACATGATTTGTACTTCTTGAATGCAGCCTGTTCTGGTCGTAATTTTGAATCTAGTGCATCCTTTAATCTCTCATTTCAGGCAACTAGATAACACTTTTATTCAAGGTTTAATTTGAAGTTCTTGATGGTTACTAAGTTATATCTTCTATGGTTTTTGTAAATATCTGTTTCTTTCTACTTCAAACATTTTACAACTGAGTTCACACCATATATTTTCTTTTCTTTATGTTTTTCACCCAGTATATTATTGCTTAATCACTTGATTGTTAGTTAGTGGTTAGTATATTTCGATTACTGTCTATGTAATAATATAAAACCACCATTTCATAATATTATCAATTAATATCTAACTACACTTTTAACGATTTTACTCCCACAGTTTGTAACTATACACATTAGCTAATTTAGAGTCACAAGTTTACGGTGAATGACTAATAACTCGTAAATTATTATATAAAAGTTAACAGTAATTAAGGTTCAGCTGGTTACTTTAAGACTACTCAAAAGCGATAAGTGTATTATTCGAGGTAGAGACTTTAACGCGTCTATTTTAACTGAACTTGAAAGTGTGTAAGCCTACAAAAAGGAAGTTCAAATATGACTTGCCTATGCACCAAAGTGCATATATAGTACACATAAACTCTAAGTGAATAAACATACCGATTGGAAAACTTCCAATTTGTTCACCTTATTGTTTAAGAGTAATAAATTGAATGATGCTGATTAGTGCTGTAATAATTCATTCCAGTCCTATGATATCTTGCTATAACTAACTATAAAATAACTTTTTAAGCTTGATGAGGAAGCACAAATGAAATATTTACTTTTCTTTACTTCACATGATGTTTTAATTGTTGGCTTTTTCGAAAAACAGGATAAAAATATCTTCAGTTTATTTAAGGTCAGAGTAATAATGGACCGTGTACATCCGAGTTTATATTATTTGAATTATCTCGGATATGTTTTCGAAACGTCATGTGTATACTTTCGAGGTATTTATTTCGTTATGATTTATGTCAGATAGTTGATGTATTTTTAGAGAAAAAAAAGTCATTTTAACTTTTGTAATTTATGGATAGTAAAAGATGCTTAATAAATGTAAGCTGAGTAATTTATAGACAATTAAGCACAAGTGTTTAACTAGTTGATCGGTATTACCAATCTATTGAAGTCAGCCACCTACAGTTTATCTGGTTCTAGTCGAACACCATTTCGTCAATGTGGATTATCATAGCTTACAAATAGGTCAAATTATCATTTTAACTATCCGAGACATCCTTGATTTGTTAGACTAGTACTGATACTGGGTGATGATTGAAGATGAAATGATAATCAATATGATGCTCCCCCTCTCTAATTCAGTTAGATTCGAGTTGGGATGAGAAGTTCAAACTAGGCGGCCAATATGAATACTATCAAGCGGAGGTAACGTGTTACAAATTCACATGGTAATCGGGCAAAAAACATGGTGATTGAAGTGAAATAAAAATCTGGTCAGCAATGGGACCTCGTAGCTCGGTTGGTAGAGGATCGGGCCGAAAACCCGGTGGTCGGTGGTTTGAATCCGGCCGCGGTCCAAATTTTCATTTCACCTTTAATCATCAGCCAGTATAAATAAGTAAGATCTCACTCCTTTATTTTTACCATTGATCTGGCTAGTGAAATCTATTGATATATGAGTGTTTTCTTGTCACTCATCAATTGATATACTCCGAAAAAAACTTGTTATATTATTATTATTAGTCCCTTGGGTTCCTAGTGGAACATAGGGCTTCAGTAGCACGCCTCCAGTGACCTCTGTTCTCTGAAATCTTTTGAACCTGGTTCCACGACAGCCCAGAAGCTCTCATTTCCTCCTCGCATGACCTCCTCCATGTCACCCTCGGCGACGCCCAACTCGTCGCATCCCATGGGGATTCCACTCGAGGGCCTGACGCGTGATGTCCTCAGTTGGCCTTCTCAGTGCATGGCCAATCCATCTCCACTTCCTCCTGCATATTTGTTGCGTGATAGGTTCTTGGTTGGTTCGTTCCCAGAGTTCCTTGTTGCTTATTCTTTCTGGCAATCCATCTGATCTTCAGCAGCGAGCGTAAGCAGTTGTTGATGAATGTCTGTAGTTTATTGGAAATCCCTTTCGTGACGCGCCAAGTCTCTGAGCCATACAAGAGCACTGACTTGACGTTGGTGTTGAAAATCCGTATCTTGTTCCACATGCTGAGTGCAGAAGATCTCCACACTGGTTTCAGGCTAATGAACGCCTGTCTTGCTTTTCCGATTCTGACTTTGACGTCCTCGTCCGTCCCGCCTGTAGTTGAAACAGTGCTTCCTAGATAAGTGAAGGAGGTTACTTCCTTCAAGTTTCTCCCGTTGACGGTGATTGGAGTTTGTTGTTGTTGTTGATGGTGGTGGTGCGGTATCTTCATCACTTCTGTCTTCTCTATATTCACCTGAAGTCCCGTCTTCGCTGCCTCTTCTGTCAACTTGTTAGTTTTTGCCTGCAGATCTTCAAGTTTATGTGACATTAGGCATAAGTCATCGGCGAAATCCAGATCTTCTAGGTTCTTTTCCGCAGTCCAGTGTATCCCCCTCTTCTCGCTGCCTACTGTTTGCTGCATGATCCAGTCCACCACAATAAGGAATATCATGGGGGATAGTAGGCAACCTTGTTTCACTCCTGTCTTCACTTCAAAGGCATCACTGAGCTTCCCATTGTGGATTACTTGGCATGTGGCATCTTCATATAGTTGTTGAATGAGGCGGATAAAGGTTTGCGGTACTCCGTAGTAATGAAGCAGTTTCCAAATTACCTCTCGGTCGACGCTGTCAAAGGCCTTCTCAAAGTCGATGAAGTTGAAGTAGAGAGCTGATTGCCATTTTATACTCTGTTCTATGATGATGCGTAGTGTAGCGTTGCAATTTGGTCAGCACATGATTTGTACTTCCTGAAGCCTGCCTGTTCCGGTCGCAGTTTTGAATCCAGTGCGTCTTTAAGCCTCTCCAGGATGATGCGGCTTAATATTTTACTTGGGGTGGACAGGAGAGTGATTCCTCGCCAGTTCTTGCAAACACTGAGGTCTCCCTTCTTCGGCAGTTTGACAAGGTAACCCTTCCTCCAATCGTCAGGTACCTTCTCTTCCCTCCACACCTTCTGCAATAGTGGTGTGAGCATGTCCGCTGTTGTCTCTGCATCTGTTCTCAGTGCTTCTGGCGGGATTCCATCTGGTCTTGCTGCTTTCCCACATTTCAGTAGCTTTATGGCGTTCAGGACTTCTATTTTCGTTGGGGGATTTATGTTCACTTGTAATTCAGCGGCTGCAGGTGGTATTTCTGGACGAAGTGCAGGTGGTGGTGGTGGTCGAATCAAGAGCTTCTTGAAGTGGTCGGCCCATCGTTTCCTCTGTTTCTCTTCTTTTGTAATTAAATTTCCGTCATCATCTTTTATTGGTTTCATCTGTGTTGGTCTCTTCCCTGATAGCAACCTGGTTATTTGATACAATGTCGTCAGGTCTCTCTTACCTGCAGCCTGTTCTGCTTCACTTGCCAGTGTGTCGTAGAAGTGTCTTTTGTCTTTGCGTGCACTCTTCTTCACTTCTTTGTCCAGTGTAGTGTTTTATACATTGAACTCAGTTCCTGTTGTCGTTGAGCATCCTTGCACTGGTTTATCTTCTGCTTCACCATCACCATCCTCCTCTCCCTGCTCTATCAGCTTCCATGTATCCATCGAGATCCATTCCTTATCTTCTTTCTTCTTCCTTCCTAATACTGTTGTGCAGGTTTCTTTCCACATAGCTTTCAAAGACTTCCAGTGTTCTTCCACCCAGGTTTCTTCAGGGATGTCCCTCGACGTCTCCCATTTTGTCTTGATGACTGACTCGTGAAGATTTCCTTTGTAGTTTCATCCTTCAGTTTCCGAGTGTTGTACTTGGGTTGAGGTCTATCACCAGCTTCCTTGAAGGCTTTTAACTTGATTTGGAAGGTTCCTTGCACTAGATAGTGGTCTGAGCCTACATCTGCTCCTCTTCTTGACCTTGTGTTAAGTAGACTGCGTCTCCATTTTCTTGAGATTGAGATAAAGTCGATTTGATTTTTAGTGTGTCCATCTGGTGAAGTCCATGTCGCTTTGTGGATATCCTTGTGCCTGAACACACTGCCTCCAATCACCAAATCGTTGAATGCACAGAATTCTGCAAACAATTCTCCATTCTCGTTCATCACCTCACCGAGCGCCTCTCGACCCATGGTTAGTTCTCTTCCCGTGTTGTCTGCTCCCAGTTTGGCATTCATGTCGCCCATTAGAATTTCGATATCGCCAACTTGAGTGGTGTCTTGTCCAGTGTTGATTGAAGTTGTCTGTAGAATTCCTCCTTTTTCTCTTGCTCTGCATTATTTGTAGGTGCATAACATTGTATGATTGTGACCTTTCTTCCTTTTGAGTTGAATCTTGCTGTCACGATCCTGGAGGAGATTGGTTCCCACTGCATGAGAGCCTTCGATGCTCTTGAGGACATCATGATAGCCACTCCCTCAGTGTGCTCGTGGTTGGCGTCTGGGTGACCGGAGTAGATTATTGATTCTCCAGTTGACAGTTTGGAGAGTCCAATCCCATTCCATCTGCTTTCGCAAATCCCAAGCACTTCAATGGGATACCTTCTCATCTCCTTTGCAATCTGGGCTGCCTTACTGGGTTCAAACATCGTGCGGACATTCCATGTCCCCACGTTTACTTTCGCTTTCATCGAGAGAAGACACATCGGCCCGGCTAATTGGCTTCCCGAAGTCAGGCTTTCACCAACTGGCGTCATTTCGCCTCTCCGATTCCAGCGGGGAATAAGTTTGTTTTCATGTTTTATATATAGTTTGTGCTTTGAAGTTTCTTTAGCGGTTAGATTTGTTTTACGGGGTAGGGTTGCTAGCCCTATGCCCAACCTTCCCTCTTTACCCGGTCTTAGGACCGGCTAGTAACTAGTAAACTAGTTAACCAGGCGAGGTTGAAAAGATAATTTGTTCAATAATCGGATTAACTTAGAAATTGGCTTAGTAGTACAAAACTGAAGTCCTTTTAGATTATCTACACGTCTTAGAAATTTAAGAGCATTCGAACATAGAAGTGAAACACTGACACTTTCGATGCAAATATCAGTGGGAGATAGCCAGCTACATCAGTCACTTTGTGAAATAGGTCTGGATTGCCTATCTCAAATAACGGATTTAGTCTGTGTTGACTGGAAGATATGATATTTGAGGTCTCATCATTCCAGGAGGATCATTTTGATTACTTTCGAAAGCAAATACGCTTTTTGAGGTTGTATCAAATTTCTTAACTGTACTGCGATATACTAGTGATCGGTGTCTTGAGAAAGATCAGGATCTTCAGTGGATTTTCACTTTGTCCCATCCTACTGTGCGCTTGTGTATAATTGCGTACAAGGCTTTAATGAGCTTTTTTCTAAATTCTTTATCTTACTAGGATCTGGAAAATTTGATCTAATATAAGTGTAAAACTCGGGCACTGTGGTCGATTGTAATTCTATTTTAGTTTGTTTGTTAGAAATATCGCACAGTGAAACAGTAGCATTTACTGGATAACGTTTCGGACACAATTTATTGTCCATATTCATCTCAGGTAACTCTACAACTTCGAGATAGTCTTTATATATTCCTAGTTTCCTCTCCTTCTCTGTGATGACAAGGGTTGTAGAATTTTCCATATATCTTTATTTATCAAATCAACACCAAACACATGCAATCGAAATAATGCTGCATCTGTCCCAGATATATGGAAAATTCTACTACCCTTGTCATCACAGAGAAGGAGAGGAAACTAGGAATAGATAAAGACTGTCTCGAAGTTGTGGAGTTACCTGAGATGAATATGGACAATAAATTGTATCCGAAACGTTATCCAGTAAATGCTACTGTTTCACTGTGCAATATTTCTAATAAACAGGCTAAAATAGAAAATTTGATGTAGCTAGGGTTTTGTGCTTGGATAGACTAATTGACTCTGGTCGACTACTTTGACCTGTTTATTTGACCTTGCAGTCGTTGCAAGGGAATTGGTAAAGTTATTTTGCTTAACTGGATCAATAAAACCTTTTAACCTACAAAGAAGGCACCTGAGAGACATTGCGTAGGATCCTCACTAGGGCTGGGATTAGAGTGGCATTTAAACCTACAAACGCACTTAGAAATAAGCTTTGTCGTTTAAAAGATTCTACTGATCCAACTAAGCAGAATAACTTAGTTTACCAAATCCCTTGTAGCGATTGCGTGGTTCTTGTTTGATACTTGTAATTGCCCGTTGCTATACACGGTCGAGATGCTCAACCTCTTTTGGCAAATGGGCTGCTATACGGATGCCTCGATGTTGCCGAATATTCATGATATTTTATTCATCTCGGTGACTAAGTGGAATCCAGGACATGCCTTTCGTCCTATTCAGGACTCGTCAGTTGTATGTACTTGCACTCAGCTAAGACTTGAACCCACTACCCATCGCTTCAAACGCCAGTGTTATCTACTAGGCCACTGAAACTCGACAGCCACATTTTGTGCAATGGGTATCAGTTATTGTATGATACTTGTGCTTGCGAGGTCAAATACATAGGTCAAAATAGTTAACCTGGGTTGGTCAATTATGCTATCCGAGCACAAAAACCCAGCTAAATCAAATTTGGTAGATACCAGAAAGGTAAAGAATTTAGCGAATAGTTCTGCATCCAGTTACACATAACAGGATGGGGACAGGGCGACAATCCTTAAAACTAACCAAGGGGGTGGGTGGAGAGAGGGAGAGATCTATAATCAAATCTTTATTTATCGAATCAACACGCAACACATGCATCCAGCAGGAATAACTCAGTACCTAGTGTTAATATATCGAAAGTCCTACTACTATCACAAAAAATGTGAAGGAATTAGAAGTATATAAATTATGTCTCAAAGTTGTGGAATCGCCTTGATAACACTGTGGACAATAAATTGTTTCCGAAATGTTATATGATCAATACTAATGTTTCACTATGTGATACATCTAGTATAAATCAACTAAAATGGAATAATATGAATCAAAGAACATAAAAACTCATTCAGCAGTTATTATCGTATTCCTTCAATGCTTTTTGAAAAACAACAACAATTCTTTCATCTGTTCTTTGTATACTCATGAGTCATATCTCTCCAAGTAGTAATCACGTTCTTCAGTTGTTAGGAAGCGTCAGAGGTAATAATACCTTTTATCTTCAGCTTGGACTTCTACTATCTTCTTATATATATATATATATATATATATATATATATATATATATATATATATATATATATATATATATATAATGACACCATAAGAAAGATACACTGATTTTATTTTCTTTCTTTCTAGGTCATTTAAATTTTTTATAAATACTTATTTTCTTTAGTGACTTCAATTCTTAACCTTGGGGACATGATCATATTGACTAATAAATTGATCTCATAAGACCTAGTCTAAAAGTTAGTGAATAGGTGAAGGTATGTATGTACAGTCTCTTGTCTGTGAATGTATGCCTATATATATATATATATATATATATATATATATATATATATATATGCAAAATCGCTGAAAATCTAGCTATTTACTTAGCGTCAGTTTGCAATTAGCTAGTACTTCAACCTTTTATCACCACTCTTTATTGTTTTATTTTCCGGAAATGCTATTGACTTACTAAAAGTGTAATCTATTATTCAAATTTGGATCATAAAGAAAAGTGCAAGTGAAATTTTTTGAAAGTGATGATAATATTTCTGTTTCATAAATTGAGGGATATTTATCAGAATGTATGAAAGGGAAGGGAACAATTATTCAAATGGTCTATTCTCTTACCGGTTTCTCATATCGATCTAAAACTTACTTTAAATAAGTTTGAATCCCGCTCCACCCACTAAGGTTTAGGTAACCAGATAGCAGTAGTATCATTAACCTTCACACAATAGATTTGACTCATTCCCTATTGTATGCGTATGCACAAGGTTGCTGAGTGGATTTCGACTTTTCGATTCGATTATCTAGGTATGAACTATACTTGAACAAACGAAAAAGAACAAGTTTTTTGTAGAATACAATCCAATCATTTTATTCTAACACTTTTCGTTAACCGCGAACAGCATAAAATCTGGAGTGAAAGGGGACACTAAAGATATCGTAAATCGGTGAGTTCGAAATCATTCGAACTGTATATTTTAAAGAACGGAAGGTTCAAATGTTTTACGGAAGAAGAAGGGACTGCAGGGAAATAACTCAGATGGTGTTGGTGATGAGAGACAGCTGTACGATTAAATTTAACTCAGTGAATTGCATTCATTAGACAGACAGATAAATAATAATAATAATTCAATCAGATAAGATAGGAGTACAACTAAATAGTTAAATGAGAAATTCATCATATTTCTTCCATGAGCATAGATCTCACTAATAAGGAAGTTTTGTGTTAATATATCTTCTTAGAAGTGTAAAACTAACTCTCAGTATTTCTTTAATACTATTTATCATTCCAAGGGTAGAATAGGATGAAAACCAATATAATTTTCAGAATCTAGCTTCTTTTTTAAGAAGTATTTCTATGGAATCTACTGTGGAAACTATTCACTTTCTTGATGTAAACACTTACCATAAGAAGTTTTTTTTAAAAATATTAATTATTCTGACACTTGTTCTTATCAGGGATTATTGGCTTGTATTCATTCTAAGTAATTCTAGTCTAAGTCAGTCTCAATAGACGTCATATACTTCAGCTTGTCGTTACATGCTTACAAGTACATAGTGATCTGATTAATATTCCCCTTTGGAATTGTGATAAGCATGAAATACAACTCAGTTAACAATTTAAACTATGTGATGTCATGAGAAATTATAATTGGCTTTAAAGAACACCAAAAATATTCCTAATATTTTATCTGTTGACTCTAGACAGTCGTTAACCATATTTCTCTACTGTTTTAAATAATTCCATTATTCTATCTTGGAGTGAAAACTTTCATCAAGTTCAACTATCATATAATCACTCTGTATAATGACTATACATTTAACTTGGCTGGATGATTTACTGAAGATACAGAAAGAAAGAAAGAAAACAATGTGATATACTCTATATCCTTCTAAACGCAGACGTAAAAGCTTATTGAAGTCAAGTGGATGGTTATAAGCAGGAAAGACGAGATAGTCATGCTGATTATATGTGCTTAAAATGAGGTGGTTGGGGAGTATGACGTATATACTCTTATTTTGTTTATCATCTGACTATCTGAGATAGCTGTAGTTTAGCAGACTAGTATTTAATACTGGGCGATGATTGAAGATGAGATGGAAATTTCGACCGTGGCCGGACTCGAACCATCGATCACCGGGTTACTGGCCCGATACTCTACCAACTGAGCTACGAGGTCCGACTGCTAACCAGATTTTTATTTCACTTCAGTCAATCTTGTTTTGATGTCTAGAGTAAAAATAAGCTGTGAAAAAGTTTAGGATAACCAAGCTAAGAGACATTAGCACTCCATAAACTCACCCTATTCTTCATCTTAATTGTATGGTTTGCATACCTCGAGATGTAAGGTATCTTGTTGACATTATCGAAATTCGACTACATGCACTTTATCTTCCTCTAGTTTTACCCTATCCGCCTATATATTGTCTTTTAACGAATAATACATTTGTCTCATTGGTCTTTTTCTCATTGTGTGCATACTACTAAAAAATATGGCAATTTGACCCAATGCACTTTTGTTCAATTGTTCTATATTGAGATGTCTGTCTGCCTGATATGCATCTGTAGAGATGATTGAAGATTTCCTGCGAACTGTCTTTTAACATTTGTATAAAGCATGACGTTGATTACTTGTATAGTAAGTTTTATTTTTACAATAAGTAGTCCTAATTTTGTATTATACTCCTTTATATCATTTCGATTTCTTGACATAATTGTATGATCCTTTCTTTTGTAGGTTTTGTCGATTTTCAAGATGATACATCCTTTTAATGAGGGTACAGTGGCCGGTGAATATAGCCCACCAATTTCCATTTAATTTTATGATTTATGACGGTTATTCAAAGTGTAATATTTTTTTTACTTTGGCTACAGAATTTCCATTTAAACATTTTTTTCTTTTCTAAACAGTTATATTTTCGAAGATGAACGTGGTGTTTGCCCACAAATCGAATATTGTTTTGATCTCGAATTACCGTCAGACTTCACTCCTGTAAGCTCTGATGGTGAAGTGGATAGTTTTCAGTTAGTTAGTATATCGGAGGTATGTTTCTTTATGTACAAAAGAATTTTCATAGTTCAAATCTGTACCCTGTTTATAATAAAAATAGTATAAAGTTTTTGTATTCTCCGAGTGCATTTAATTTCTAATAATAATAATAATGATAATAATAACAATAATAGGGAGATTTTCCTTTTTTGACACTTTCATTTTTATAAACTCTACAGTATGTGTACCTTTCACTGATAAACTGCTTTTAGTGTGAATATATCTATGTATGTTCAGAGTGAGTTGTTCACTGAGTTTTACTTCTGACTTTACAAAGAGTGACGTCACACTGATGATGATGATGATGACAAAGCTGTCAGTCTATCAGTATCAACACGAAATCTGGAATTACTGTGTAACATTCCAAGTTGTCAAATTCCATACGTACATATCAACATACAAGACAGCAAAACAAGACAGAAATGTAAAAGTCATGCAAAATATTTATACAAGGGTAAAACAAATAATAAAAAGTGATATAGCGAAGCGATGCCATATGTACCACTGACGCAGTATCATCTAGAACTTCCAACCGTCGCCTTCGGCCGTCCAGTAGACCCCTACCTAAAAGTGTACATTCCCCTACATAACTCACACCAACAATCAGAGAATTCATGACGACCCCATGCTCGAATCAGACAACAGTTGACCTCATCCCAGTTTGAACCTACTTCAGCTAACATGCCACATCAACCAAATGATGACTGGACATGCCCACCATGTGACCGAACCACTTGAGTTGATGAAGTCTTACAACCCGGTCAACCAGGTTGCCTATGCATCAGACTACACCCAACCTGTATGTTCGTCACACAGTGGTTTGACGACATGTGTGTAGTGATTGCGATATAAGAACGGTTGAACAACTGGAGTCTTCTTGTATCTTCTTTCCCAAATGATCATGTTTGATGAACGCAGTGTAACAAACAGTTCTACGTGATGTGGAATGAATGTTGTCGACCCTTAGTAGGCAATCCGAATAATGATACTCAATACAGATGGTGCGATTTGGCAGGATTCAATGAAAGTCTTCGTATCTGTGCAGACATTTCGTGGTCTACCTAGATATGAGTGCTGATATGACTTGACAAATACTTGGGGTGGTCAACGCACTGAACCATTTCACCGTATACTGTCTGACGAGATATCAACGTAGGTTTGCCTAAAATCAGTGAAGTGGATTTTGATGATGATGTTGTCCATTCGCAAGTGGACTTGTCCACTCATCCAGAAGAAGCTTGATGCCATCTTCAGTCTGCTGTAAAAGCAGCGCTGAAGACTGTAACCGACTCCAAAATAGTGGCTATAAGGAGCCATTGGATATCAGCAGCTTCTTCCGAAATAATGGATGTACGTGAACGCATCCCTGCAGGCTCTGAGTACAATGAAGAGCAAGGGCAACTAGAAAGTAGACTAGAAAAAGTCTACGCAACGATCGTGGACAGTGGTGGGCAGCGAAGGCTAAAGAGATGGAAAAGGCAGAGGCGATCGGTAATAGTAGACAGTTATTTAGACTTATTAAGGAGACTGGGGGGAAAAGATCAACAACAGTTAGTGAGGCTATAGCGGAGAAGGACGGATCTGCGATTCACTCGCAGGGGAGACGACTGGAACGATAGGCAGGACACTTCGAGGAACAGTTCAACTGGCCTCCAGCCACGATTGCGTTGCCCGCTATCCAATCGGATCCTGAATGGGACATAGAGATAGGTCCCTCAACACTAGTAGAAGTTGAGAAAGCGGTAGGTAACCTGGAACAAGGAGGAGCAGCAGGACCAGACGAACTACCTGCTGAGGTATACAAGGATGCTGGTAAGGTGCTCTTAGTCAAGATAACGGAAGTGTTAGCTAGTGTATGTGAATGAAATACGATCCCCTCCGACTGATCTGAATAGCTGATTATCCCAGTCTTTAAGAAAAGTTAGAGGTCGTCTTGTGATAACCACAGAGGAATCAGCCTGACGAACATAGTGTCTAAGATCCTAGGTTCTATAATTCTCCGACTCCTGAGTGGAGCTCGGGAACAACAAGCCCGAGAAAACCAGGCAGGCAGGCTTTAGACCTGGCCGTGGATGTATCGACCAAATATTCACACTACGCCGGGCCCTGGAACATAGGCACGCTTACAGACGCCTGACGATAGCTGTATTTCTCGACCTGAAGGCGGCATTTGACTCCGCTGATCGAGAAGCCTCTCACTGAAAAGTGTGCCCAGTAATTACATCACCTTATTGAAAGCTGTCTACTCGAACACTTGCGGACATGTAAGAGCCTATGGCGAGTTGTCCAGGGAGCTATGCTCATCGAGTGGTGTCCGTCAAGGATGCCCACTATCCCCATTCTTATTTAATTTTATCATAGATATTCTTATGGAGGTTTCCCTCTCGTCACCTGATTACACAGACGTTGACCCGATCACAGGTGAATTTTCTTTAAATCTAGAATATGCAGATGACATAGTCCTGTTAGGTGGAGACGCTGACAAGATACAGAGTCTTCTGAGAACTTTGGGTGGGAATTTGAGAATGTTTGGAATGCGTTTCTCACCTCCCAAATGCAAATTGTTGCTCCGGAACTGGCGCCCCGGCTAACAATAGAGAGTGAAGTGGTTGAGTGTGTTGACCACTTCACTTACTTGGGAAGTAGGATCAGCCGTGGTGGCTCAGTGGCTGATGAAATCTCTGTACGATACAAGAGTCTCAATCGGCTTTTGCCAATTTATGCCACCTGTGGCGTCGCCGTGATATCCAGTTGTCTATAAAGGTTCGCGTGTTCTGCACAGCAGTCCGGTCTGTTCAACTGTATGGCTGTGAAACATGGCCATTGAAAGTGGGAGGCATGAGAAGGCTGGCTTCAGGTATTTGACCACCGTTGACTTCGTATTATAGGCCGTATTCCGTGGTGTCACCACATGAGTAACTCAGACGTCAGGAGTAGAGTTTTAGGGAGTAGAGGTAAATCAGTTGACGAGATTATGAACCTTCATCGATTAAGATGGTTGGGACACGTACTACGTAAGCCTAGTCGCCGATTGCCTTGTCACACAATGGTGGCCGAAGTAGGTCCAGACTGGAAAAGTGCCCGAGGTGGCCAGACTAAAACAAGGCACCGATGTATGAAGTCGTTGACTGTTGGTTTGTGCCGTGTAGGGCGATGCAGACTAGATGGTTGGGGTCTGTGGGACAAGAGAAACCGGTGGTTGGAGACTCTAGGTGATATGGGTCAGAACCGATGTCAGTGGGGCAGATGTGTACACACAGTATCCTTATCTAAACGATGCTATGCCGAATCTCACCATTTCCTTATTCTTCCTTTCTCTCTTTTCGTACTTTATATTTCTTTTGACTGAATTTCCTTATCTCCATCTTGGAGTTCACTGCCTTTTTACTTGATGTGGTGATGTGAGGTGTGGCAACTCGGACCGTTACGCAGTAATACCTGGTCCGATGTTCATATTGATTGATTGAAGCTACGTATCTTGCTAGCATTCTTATGTTACAAGTTTACATGGTTTATGTACACTCACAGAATAGGCGTGAAGCATTGCCTTGTGCATGAATATAGACAAGGTTGCTGATTGCTTTTCGATTTCGGTTCGAACCCATTAATGGGTGTCTTGCGACAGTCTGAATTTTTCTAGTCAGACGAGGAGAGGGAGAGAGAGAGAGAGGTCTCCATAGACACATGCATGATAAATTGAGCAGATATGCGTGACAGAAACTACTTGACTTAGACAGTTTATGTGATGGTTTCATTGTGGCCTTCAGCTTTGTGGGTGTATAGGTTTCAGTAGTGTGACGTGCTTACCGAGCATCTGTTTCATTGAGTATGATAATAATGTAATAGTTGTTAGTGGATTGTCTGAATGTCACCTTCAGATGAAGAAGTAGATCTATTTTAAGTGTGTCTGTGTTGTTGAGGTTGAAGACGTGTTCAATAAACCTGAGTTCAGATGTGATTCGGGTTTTGTTTTCGCATGTTTTTAAAAATTGTGAAGCTTCACTTAAGTGCACTGTTATAGTCGAACCTGGAATCTGAGATATCATGATTGTCAGAGTGATTTGTGTGTGGTTGTATCAGAAGGGGATTTCTTAGCTGTTTGGGAAATTTTGACTGTCGATGGGTGCATCCAGTCAGAAAGAATCATGTCGAATGGATATACACCAACCTACACCTGTCTCTCATTAATAATCCTAGGTATCATTCTGATATAACTCCGTAACAAGCTAATTAAGACCCAATGCCCTTCACCGTTTCAGGTCACCTGCACCCTTCGCAACTTCCTGAGGATTTTAACATCGCTGTCTTCTTCATCAATTTTGCTTGCATCAATGTTCATAGTCATTGCATAGACTCTTCTGTCTGTCTACATTTGAGCTGCTCCCCTTCAGCTAGGAGGCTGCTTTACTGTGTTCACGTACATTCTTTAACTTAAACGAAGCACCTGAGATCTCCTGTTCCTTTGTTATATTTTTTTTTGGAGGTCAGTGTCTGTATACGCCGTTATTTTTACAGCAGATCTCAAATATTGCTGCATTTCAAGATGGTTGACATTTTTGTCTCTCATTAAGTGTTTGGAGACTTCTATTGCGAAAGCATCCTTGGAACTGCCATCACGGATCTGAGTTTGAAAAAGTCTTCCAGTTTTAGTTCTTCTACATACGTACAGTCACAGACATACGCATGTAGGAGCCAATACATAGGAACTACCAAAACATGCTACCTATAAGTAGTGATGGTCCTCTCCAGCTGTAACCGGTATTGTTACGGCTTATCTGTGCGTACCTTTGAGCTGAGGTTGGTACCTGTAGAGTAGAAAGTATCTCTCCTCGTTTCTGCAATTCCGCTGGCTACAAGCAGGTATGCTTGTGTGTAGTTGTAACAAATGGTGATCAATATCACTTCACTTTAGGTTATAGCTCTACCTGCAACACTATGAAAACTAGCTCAGTATTGTTTACATACTTAAGGACTGAATTTTGAAAAGTCACGACGCTGACTAAGCAAGGTTAAGTGATTAACCACACTTTGATTCTGTTCGCATGTACTGTCAACAACATACGTCTGTAATCCAAGACACCAAGGTTTTGGCTAGTGAGACTTGTCTGATTTGTCGAAGAGAGGTGCCAATTGATTTTTTGATGTGTATTTCGAAGCATGGTTTCAGGAGACTAAGGGCACTGAATTCTGATCTTTATCAAGGGTTGTAAACTTAAAAAGGCTTAAAGATGATGTACAATTATTAACAGAAGATTCAAAGAATTTTAAAAAGCGACAAACTAGAATATCGGCTGTCGATAGCAGCTTAAGGGCAGTTTACTTTTAACAAATATTCATTCAGCGAAAGTTTACTTCTGCTTCTAGTACTTGAAGAAAGAAGTGGATTTGCGTTAACGATTATCCGAACCTTGGTGTATGAGTATGAGTTTCACAAGATGGTTGGTTACAAGAGGTTTTTTTATATGGATTTAGCTTAATAACATTTGTACTTGAAGAAGAACTCGAACTATCAGTATTGCAAGTTTTGTGGAGCTCGGGAGAGTGTCCAATTTTTAAGGACAGTCTTTTCTAAAATCTTCTGATAAACAGAAGGTTGCATCAATTTAGGACTCTAGTTACCTGTGTTGAACACTCTACTGCTCTCACCTCAGTTCAACTTGACCTTTAACCCACACCTCTCCACCATATTGCAAAGTGCTTACAATGTAACAATAATCGATTTTAATCTCACCTCTGTTTCAAAGACTTTTCTGATAGGATAAAACCTAAAGAAACAACCAACCTTAAGTTGTTTGATCATTACGATAGGTAACCTAACTACCATATCAAGGCGGTAGCTGTCTATCGGTTTGATGTTTAATAAACTTTGAAATCGCTTGTCAACCAAACTATCAAATTGGAATTCACTTTGAATTTACCTGTTTAGTCTATGAGTATTCGTTGTTGTTTACATATCTCTGTATGTCTATTTCTGTAGAGTTTTCTGTCAGAAATTTAGCGCCATAATTCAGTCATTTAGTTAAAACTCTAAAGTTCAATGTAATAATGTTGTCGATTGTAATCCTTCTACTTTGCATTGTTTACAGGTGGATATTTAAAAGCTTTAAAATAGAAATAACCTATGAAATTAAATAAGAATTAATGAATATTCTATTATTTCATGGTTTTTTGTGACCTTTTGTTTTGATGTAGTTTGTATCAGTATATATATATATATATATATATATATATATATATATATATATATATATATATAATATTCTCAGATCGGATTGTTAATAACCTGATATTACGAAAGCAAATATACACAGGAATGTATTTGTTAGGTATTTACGTGGCTATCGAAGAACGATATCCAAATAACAGATTTTATTCTATCATTACATTTTTGGCTAAAATACAAATGTCAGTAAATATGTACTAGAGGAAATGAACGAAGTCCATCTTATGAATTTGAAGTTTCAGTTTGATAGTTGAAGGAAAAGAAATGTGTGTATGTGTGTATATGTGCTATCAGAATTTTTCACACTAGTGCTTAATTATTCTCTTCTGATCGAATGAGCTGTGATTGGTAGTTTTTAGTATTTATGTTGTTATCGTGTTTACATATGTACTCTGACTGAATGCTTTAATGACATAATCTTCAACCCGTACAATAACGATAACCCAAAGATATACATTATAATAATTTTATAGTGATTCTATTGAAAAGAGTAAAATTATACATTGAAGATTATTTGCGTTGTAGAAAACAGAAGAATATTTTGGGAAAAGAATACCTACCAATCAAAATATATCTAAACATATTCATCCTATTGATCATCAGCCTGAAGGTTTTTTCCTTGTCTCAACTGAAAAATAGATTATATACTCTGTATGTATAAAAATAATTCCTAGAAAATTATAATCAGGCTGTTGTGACCTTTCTGAATTGATTTTACCCATCGATCTCATTTCATATGAACTTATGGACACAATAAATAAACAAAGACAGGTGGAAAATCTTTGGAAAAATACACTATCATTGGCTTTTAGAAATATGTCCACATGAAAAGCAGATAGGCATCGTGATAGATCTTCTCTTATATTACGGCATTTGGACAACTGTGGATAAGAATTAGACTTTAAGGTATGGAAATATTGAGGATTAGTAATTTAAAGCGGAAAAAAATTTCTGGAACAGAACATATTGAATGATTAACTGATGAACACAGAGTATTATTATTATTATCATTTGTCCCTTACGTTCCCAGTGGAACACAGGACTTCCGTACCACGTCGCCATTTCACTCTCTTCGTTGCAGTCTTTTGAAGCTGGCTCCACGACTGCCCAAAAGCTTTCATTTCTTCCTCACACGATCTCCTTCGTGCCACCCTCGGACGCCCAACTCGTCATTTCCCCTTTGGGTTCCACTTGAGGACTTAGTGCGTGATGTCCCCGAATGGTCTTCTCAATGTATGTCCAATCCATCTCCACTTTATTCTCCTGCATATTTGTCGGGCAATGGTTTCTTCCCTGGTTTGTTGCCAGCCAGCTAGAGTTCCTTGTTGCTTATTCTTATTATTCTGACCATCTGATCTTCAGTATCAAGTGAGCGTAAGCAGTAGCTGTTGATGCATGTCTACAGTTTGTTGTAAGTGCTTTTGGTGACGCACCAAGTTTCTAAACCACACAGAAGCACTGACTTGACTGAATTGGTGTTGAGAATCCGGATGTTGTTGACGCTTTGTGGTGAGTGCAGTGCAGTAGATCTGCACACTGATTTCAGATTAATGCAGGAAGTCCTGTGTTTCTGTCTTTGGGATCCTGGCTGCATTGATATTCTCGTCTGTGCCTGTGGGGCGCCACCTGTAGTTGAAACGATGCTGCGTAGGTTGGTGAGTGAGAGAGACAACTTGCTTTAGGTTTCTCGCTTTGATGATGATTGGTGTTTGTTGTTGTTGTTGTTGTTGGTGGTGGTTGGTTGGGTATCTTCATCACCTGTGTTTTGTGTACATTCACTTGAAGTCTCGTTTTCGCTGCCTCGCCTCTTCTGTCAAATAGTTATTTTCATCTGTAGATCATTGAGATCGTGTGACCAGACATTAATCATCGTCAACGTAATCCAAATGTTCTTCTGTGGTCTTTTAATCAGTCCAGCATATGCCCCTCTTCTCCCATTTTTTCCGTATGACAGACTGACGGGAAGATGTCGTTTGAAGTTTCGTCCTTCAGTTACTGTTCCGGGTGTTCAACTTCAACTGTGGTCTATCACCAACTTCTGTGGAGGCTTTCAACGTGATTTTGAGGGTTCCTTGCACTAGATAATGAGTTGTGTGAACCTACATCTGCTCCTCTTGTTAATCTGATCTTGTGTCCCATAGGCTGTGCCTCCACTTTCTTCACATTGAGATGAAGTCAATCTGATTCTTAGTGTGTCTGGTGTCTTTTGAAATGCATGTCGCTCGGTTTGTGAATGTCCTTGTGTTTGTACACAGTGCCTGCAATCACCAAATGAATAAATGCGCAGAAGTGTGCGAACAGTTGTGCATTCTGGTTCATTTCAGCGAGTGCTTCTCGAGCCATGATGAGTTCTTTTCGTGTGTTGTCCACTCGCAGTTTGGCATTCATGTCACCCCACCCATTAGAATTGATTTTGATGTCGCCAACTGTGGTGGGGGTGTTGTCCAGTGGTGATTGCAGTTGTATGTAGAATTCCTCCTTCTTCTCTTGTAGGTGCATAGTGTAGCATTGTATGATTGTGAGCTTGCTTCCTTTTGACTAGAATCTTGCTGTCATGATGCTGATGGTGGAGGATGAGATTGGTTCCCACTGCCTGAGAGCGTTTGATGTTGTTGGAGGTATCATGATAGCTACTCCATAACTCAATATACTCGTGGTTGTCATCTGTGTGACAATATCGGAGTAGATTATTGACTCTGCAGTTGAGAGTTTGAGAGTCGACTTCGATTGCATCTTCTTTTGCAGATTCCCAGCCTAGCACTTCTATGCTATACCTCCTCATCTGTTATGAGATCTGGGAAGCCTTGTCAGGTTGATACATGGTGAAGGGATTCCATGTCCCCAATCTTACTTTCGATTTAATGAAGAGAGAGAGAGAGAGAGAGAGAGAGAGAGAAGACACATCGGTCAGTTGGCTTCCCGAAGGGTTTGACCAACTGGTGTGATTTTGTTTTTCCGAGTCCAGCGAGGAATAAGTTTATTTTTAATGTTTTTTCTGTGCTTTGGATTTTGTTTAGCGATTGGACTGGTTTTCTGGGGTAGGGTTGCTAGCTGTATGCTTAACCTTCCTCATTTCATAATAGTACATAATCCAGAAGATGAACAGAAATAAAAACAACGGAATAAGCCAGAATGAGAACTTGAGTAGAGTTAAAATATACTGATAAACAGATCACATAACTTTGACTATCTGATATGACATTGTTTGAGCAGACTTGTACTCATAATGGTCGTTGGTCCGAATCCTGTGGTGACCCAAATTTTGATCTCACCTTCAATGATCATTCAGTATAAGGAGATTACTATCGAGTCAAGGTTTTTAGAAAGATGAAATATTAAATTCATTTACATTGGTGATTACAATATAAAACAGTATCCCTTAGTTTTTTTACCCTTTACTATCCAGTAGCATCTGAGTAAATTTGGTTGTCATTTGAAAAAGAATCAACCTAATCATCTATTATCGAAAGGGAAACTATTTAAGAGTCATCAACGGGGAGATTCTCATAATTCTTCATTTTAGATTTTATACATCACGATCAGGCCATTAGCTAGGAAAATAAGTAGTTATACAGTAAGGCTTTTTAAGTCCAGGAGCATGTTTATGATTTTTTCCAAAGTTTGGAATTCTTATTGATCACTTAGATCGAAGCCATTCATCGTTGTAGACGGTCATTTCCTGGTATAGAATTAGAAGATTAACAAAAGAAAGCAGAAGAGCTATTTAACTAGCTGCAATTTTATCATATTTAAGTGTTGTATAACTGCTTAGAGTCTTTTTGTTCATTAAGTTTGGAAACACTAGTTTTCCAGTCAACTTTTTGTAGTGTTTTTCTAAGCTCATTTTCCTGGTTATGACGTTAAACGTTAACTTTCTTCTTCCACTTTACTGAGTCCATACTTGTCAGTTGAACAGCCAAATAAAATTGATTTAATATTGGCATTCATTATGATGTGACATCAGTTGGAGAAACGTTAGAAGCCTGGGTAGTTGTTTCGTCCTAGTATGGGACTTCTCAGCAGTATGAAATTATTATACGATGTAGTCAGGAATCGAGCCCAGTAGCTTTAGATAACGCAAGCAATACGTCTTCACTAAGTCACTGGTTATCATCATCATCATCATTATCAACATAGGACCAGGCATTACTGCGTAACGGTCCGAGTTGCCACACCTCATATCAGCACATCAAGTAAAAAGGTAGTGAGGTGAAGGATGAAGATAAGTGAATGCAGTCAAAAGAAATATAAAGTATGAGAAGAAAGGAAAGAGGAGTGGCAAAATAGTGAGATTCGGTATAGCGTTGTTAAGATGAGGATAATGTGTGTATACATCTGCGCCACTGACTTCGGTTCTGAGCCATATCACCTAGGGTCTCCAACCACTGGTTCCTCTTGTCCCGTGGAACCACTGGTTAGGAATCCGATGGTTCATATCTCCTACTTCTGTCAGTTCATGATATGGTACGACCTAAATAAAATTGAACTAACAGGTGCTATACTGAATGTAAACATCCATGTTACTCTTTTTTTACAGGGTATCAGTTTTCCAACATGCATTAATTTTTACTGATTATTTAATTACAAAGTTTTAAGTCTATAATAAGTCAGATTAGATTGTATCACACATAATTATTTGTAATCCCTGGTTTCTAACATTAAGCATGCACAAATTTATCTAGAAGAATGGTAGTTGTTGATGTTGTTGTTAACACTATGATGATATTGCAAAATATGTAGGGTCATGATAAATTAGTAAATTTGTTAAACTCGATTCAAAAGTTCACTGGAATTATAGTCTCCAGTCACCTGTTTTTCTTTTTTTTTCATTTTATTGTTAGGTTGTCTAACATTTCTAGGTTTAGAGTTTAACTAATATGCTATTGTATCAAGTATTCTTTCTTTTTTTTTCTCCTTCTTGTCAATTAGATTGTTGTATCGAATGTTGACAGTTTTAATATGTTTCTTTTTTATGCGACTGAATATTTTAGTATGAAGAAAAAGCGTTTTTTTTACTTCATGTTCATTATTTACATAAATTTAACCTTTTAGTTCGCATAAAAGACCCTAGAATCATTGATTGGAAACAAACATGCTGTTTCATACACAAGCACACATATGTATACATAAGTAAATATTTAATTCGCTATCCCAAATAGTCTTTCATTATCTGCATAAGTCGATGTCATTTGATTATCTATTTTGCCTGATCTATCATGAAACTTTTGAGTAATAACCTATCAAACAAACTTTTTTTGGAACTAGTTAAAATCAATTTCAATAGTTGTTATACAGTTTTCAAGTTGAACTCATAATAATTACCTATTTTCTTTGCATATGTATCATATTTCTGTTATTGTATAACACATATGAAATAACTGGAACGCTGCTGAAAATATACCTAATTTTTACTTCATTTTTCACCTCTTTTTTTAATGTTGTTGTAAAGATTAAACAGCTTATCTTCGATGAACGCTTCAAATCGAATTCAGCTATGGTTGTTTTGGATTTTCTGTACAGACATAAATTTATTGATCAAGACTCTGGTATGTACAATTTTCTCATTCTATCCATCTTATTGTTTAGTGTTAATACAACCTTGTCAATAATAATTATGAAGTATATGTATTCTATAATTAACTGGCTTTAGTACCATTTGATTATGTTTTAAATATAAGATATCAGATACATCTTATAGTCGATAAAAATTATCAGATATCTTGATATTAAGAGCAATTAGCTTCAAGGTAAGGTAAGTTTATTCCATTTTAATTGGTTTACCACACAGTAAAACAGTATTATTTACAGAATTACGTTTCTCATGCAGTTTATTGTAATATCAATGTAATTCCATAAGTTGGTTATTTATAAACCATATCTCAAAGTTGTGGAATTGCCTTGATATGACTATGGACATTAAATTGTGTCTGAAATGTAATCCAGTAAATAGTGCTATTTCACCGTATGATACATTGAATATAAATCAACTAAAATGAAATTACAATGTAATAATGGAGAATATTTATAGATCAGGTGGATGGTCTTGGTTGTATTGTGTTCTCTGAGCTGGATTGTTTAATTATGAAGCTTTCATCGTCTTTCTATTAATGTGTCCGTGAGTGGTTTAGTGGCTTGCCTTGACGAAATGGTTTCTCATTGGTTGTTTCCCTAGATTGTTGTGTCATTGATTGCATAGTAAATAATGAAAAGAAACAGAACTGACTTTCTTGTCATTACACCAACTATTGACCGGTGTTCACTAGCCTTATAGCAGACAAACTTAACGTAAGCTCTTCGGTCACCTTGCAAATGTGAATCTCGCACAACGTAGTGTGTGTACGTCTGTTTCTCATATTCCTTCAGGGTGACCTTCAAAGACTCTAACGATGGAAACGCGGTGAGACAAAAACGCTCCATAATAATCGATTCGTTTTCGGTTACAACACTTTGGACGGTATCGTCGCTCATCATGAAAATGAAGCTCCCTTTTATAGTACCTTTCGATTTCGTGCAACCAATAACATGGGACATTTCATCGTCTATTTTAATTGGACAACAGGTGACACAGGGATTGAGGGGGAAGGGGTAGGAAAAACAGTTTAAAAATTATTACCGTGGACCAAACGTATTTCTATTAATGATGTCGTCTGGCAAGACGATGAAAGCTTCACGATTAAACAATCAACCTCAGAGAACACAATACAACCAAGAATTACAATGTACCACAGTGCTCAAGCTTTACTTTTATATTGAGGTAAGTTTATCATGTTTCCAATAATCCGACCATTGAACTTTCAGCGAAAAGTCTCTTTTCGACGATTTCATTTCCTAAGCTGTACAATCACAAATTTATACATTTTTTCTAGTGTAAGGAGTTGATAGTCAAAAAAAACGGTTTGTCCATTACATGACAGTCAACACAAATAGTGTCAATTAATGAGTTGTCATTAAAATCAAAAAAGAACCCAAAAAAAACTGATGAGTAGTGAATATGAATCAGAATAAGTTTGAACAAGAAGTTTCGAAACTGAATTATGATCATAGTAAAGATGGATAGCGGTTAGCAGTGAAATCCAGGATGCGCATTTCATCCTATTTGGGACTCGTCAGCTGGATGTGCCTGCCTCCTAGTGAGTGGTCAGGCAGAACATAGCAACGCGAATGGGTAGCAAGTTTCTTAAGAAGTGAATAGTATCGAAACAGAAGGATGAGAAGAAAAAATGGGGGCAGTAGAGGAGACTGAAAACTAAGACCATGAAAGGAGAAGGGGTTGAACAATCTTCTTTTGTGTACACAGGTCAGGCTTCTCCACTTGGATGACAAGAGCTTCGGCGATGCAGAGAATACGAAGATATACAGCCTTTGGAAAGTTTCTTTTCACTTTGTCGATAACTTTAAACGACGAGGTTTTTGAGACATGGTGATTTTTGTTGACGATGTGTTCAATTATAGTACTCCTTATCGCTCCATTGTTACCTCTTCGTAACCACGCGGGATTTTGTTCTTGAACCCTTTTGGATAACAGTCGTATCGAACGACGTGTATACCTGGCTGCACAAGAGCAGGGGAATTAATATATGCACATAGAAGTGGTCAGATGCGAAAGTTTCTCCTTTGAGTTGTTAGGAATCACTGGGTAACAAGAGAATACTAGTCTCAGCGTTGATGCAAATAATTTCCTCCTTAGAGAGTTCGATATCCTCCTTTTTAGAGTTTCAGCGGCAGAATCACCTTTTAAGTTGTGATTCATATGGAGTATTTTCTTTGGTACGATGGTAAAGTCCTCTTTGCGAGGTTTACGTTTCATGTGTTTGTCTATGAAGTGTGGTGGGAAGCCGTTTTCAATCAGAATGTTGTTTAGAACAAAATTCCTTCTCACAAATAGGGACTGCAGATTCTTCTAGTGGGAGTGACAAGAGATATGATCAAATTTCGCGTATGACTCATTGGGACCCAGCTATTAAAGTTCGTCAGTTGACTATTCCACATTGGTTTTCTTTAAATTGACCTGCTTAACTTTACATCAGTTGTTTCTTGTCAGCTTTAAATCAAGAAAGTGAGTTTTCGATCAATTTTAGACCTCAAGGGTGAATCTAATTGCTGGTTAGCAGTTATTGAATATTCGTAGAACGTGATTCAAAACATATTAATGATCACAGATAATAAAAGTATCGTCCATGTACCTTTTGTACAGATGAAAACCTTCAATTGTTGACTTCAAGGGTCCATCCTCCAAAGTGGTCTTAAAGGAGTCTGCTATTAGTGAACCTAGTGGGGATCCCTTGGCGATTCCATCTTTCTGTCTGTAAACCACGTCGTTAAATGTGAACTGAACGTTGAGTGCACATCTAAGTAAGAGTTCCTTAAGGTGGAAGGTCGGTATCCCAACATTTATGTTGTCATCTATGTATCTGCATAAGAATGAGATAGTTTTGGCAAGTGACACATTGGTGAAAGGTGAATCAACATCAAGTGATATCATACATTTGTTAGATCGTTTATGAACCCTTGAAGTCAACAATTGAAGGTTTTCATCTGTACAAAAGGTACATGGACGATACTTTTATTATCTGTGATCATTAATATGTTTTGAATCACGTTCTACGAATATTCAATAACTGCTAACCAGCAATTAGATTCACCCTTGAGGTTTCGACGCTATTCACTTCTTAAGAAACTTGCTACCCATTCGCGTTGCTATGTTCTGCCTGACCACTCACTAGGAGGCAGACACATCCAGCTGACGAGTCCCAAATAGGATGAAATGCGCATCCTGGATTTCACTGCTAACCGCTATCCATCTTTACTATGATCATAATTCAGTTTCGAAACTTCTTGTTCAAACTTATTCTGATTCATATTCACTACTCATCAGTTTTTTTTGGGTTCTTTTTTGATTTTAATGACAACTCATTAATTGACACTATTTGTGTTGACTGTCATGTAATGGACAAACCGTTTTTTTTTGACTATCAACTCCTTACACTAGAAAAAATGTATAAATTTGTGATTGTACAGCTTAGGAAATGAAATCGTCGAAAAGAGACTCTTTGCTGAAATACTTATTCTTCTTTCAAATCATTATGTGCATATTTCACACGTTGAACTTTCATTAGCATAGTTATCCTCAATATACAATTAAGTTAATAAATTATCTAATGCTTTCTATATCATTATGATTTTATGAGTATTGATTAGGATTATTTAGCTATTGTTATATCTACAACACTTTGAATTTTTACGAGTTATAACTCAAAGTAATATGATTCACTATGAACAGCGATAACATAGAGGTGGTTAGTCTCTTACCAGATAAGTGCTAAATATGTATCTAAGCAGAACTAATCTATGAAGTATCGAAGTATGTCATCAATCCTAACTTTGATACAGCTTAGGGTCATAACCAGTCCTCTTAAATAAACTTATTAATATTGGTTGTTTATGTATTTGTAAGAAGTTAAGCTGAAGTTAGTAGTAGTTGTTTAGTTTCAGTTGCCTTGTAATTGGTTTTGTACGTATTATAGAAGTACAAGAAATTTTAGTTATCAATTTGTGATGAGAATTACCATTATATTAAGCCTTTCCCAACATTGTTGTGACTTAACGTTTCAAAGTGTAGACCACTGTAACAAGTAGTTGAATAATAACAAGCTTACCACTAACACTATGTGTTGGTCTACTTGTAATTATTGTTTTATTGAATCTAATTGTTCGACCTCTATCGGCAATATGGGCTACTATGCAGATGCTCGATATTGCCTGAATATTTATTAACATAATTTACTTGGTTGTGGCTAGCAGAGGAATCTAGGACGCACGTTTCGTCCTATTTAGGATTAGTCAGCTGGATATACCTGCACCCAGTTGAGTGATGTTGATAAAAGTAACATCATATTCGGTAGTATCTAGGTATTCGTATAGAAGCCCATATGTCAATAGGGGTCGAACAACTTGATCCAGCAAAACAACGTAGAATTACATGTATATCAACAAATAGTAATGACTAATACCCGTTGTATAAGACGTGGCTGTCGTACCTCAGTGGCCTAGTGGATAACTCTTTGGCGTTTGAAGCGATGGTCATGAGGTTCATATCCTAGTGGGGAACAACACTCACTGGGGTGCAGATGCACCCAGCTGATGAGTCCCAAATAGGACGAGACGCGCGTCCAGGATTCCCTCTCTAGCCATAGCCAAGTAAATTGCCACACTGAACCTATAGTTTATAGTTCTGGGTTTAAGGGTGCACACAGGTGAGAAGTCTATGATAGAATGGAACAACGTTCCAGTGTTCTTCATCATTTTCAGTTGTGTTATTCAGCTGTTGTCGATCCGTAGTGAAAGCTATGTTCAGATTAATACTGTTTCGTGAGTTAGTTCACCGGACAATAACTCTATATGTTCCCGACATCTTACAGACTAGTCTGTCATCTGATTAGCTTTAGATGAGCTTAAAACTTACAAACGTTGTATATTGTTAACTGGAAGACTTTGATAAGATCCACACTTTGTTAAACAACTTAGGTGAAAAAGTAAAAACATATTACCAGTGTTTCGTATCCACCAAATGTGATATAGTCTGTACTTGAGCACTATTTAGCAACAGTATTAATACATCAAATTCGGATGTAACACTGGTCTATGAGATGTTAAGGTGGATGCGAAAGATTTACTTCATATTCTGCTTTAGTAAATTTAAATCCATTGTATCCAGTGAGAGATGTACTTGTAAAATCTCGATGTAGTATATAAGAATTAAGAAAATAAATATTTTGTAGCTGTTTGTTTTAATTTCACTACACCAAGTACATTACACTTCATATAGTGAATTAAATTAACTTAGGCCACAAGTTTTTCGAAATAGTTCAATCCATTGTTGTCCAAGTTACTTTCAAATTTACCTAAATACCTATCAAAAGTTAAATATTTTCTCAAATATATATATATATATATATATATATATATATATATATATATATAAGGTAACTTTTGGAAGTAATGAAGCCTTTGAGTGAATAGTTTTGGGCTTTACTAGAACAGAATTTGAATGAATAGAACTTCATAATATGAGATTAAAACACATCTCTCATACATTGATTGTTGATCAAAACACGGATTGTATTTCTTGATTTATTTGTTATTTAGTTTAGAAAACAATAGTAACCAATCATCGGTAACGTAGCATAACTGGAAGTTGGTTGCATTGTTTCAGATGAGCTAATCTATTATCTTGCTTTGACAAATATACATCTGGTTATTGTATACTTTACCCGTCACCCTTACTTGCTTTTTTTTTCTTTGTTAGCTGCTTTTACTTCATAGTACCATTGGTACAGTAATTACTTTTTTTTATTTTCCACCATCTTTCTACTTCGAAATTCGGCAACTTAGGTTAGTTCCTAATGTTAGGTTTAGCTAATTTTTATTGAGCTGAAGTTTCATAGATATTTATATACTTTCTGATAGCTTCCGAGGATAATTGCTGTCAAGAGGATTTTTCTCATCGTAAGGTGTACTAATGTATTCGTCGTGGTGGTTTGGAATACTTTAAAGTGAGCATCCAATTAGTTTCCATTACTGCCTGACATCAGTTGGAGAACTATAGAAAAACTGTGAGCACTGAGTAGCTGTTTTTCTCAGCTTGGATTTTTTTCAGCAATAAGGATCGGTAACTCTGTTGAGGATGGAGAAGATAATTGTCAGATCTCATGGCAGGCATGAAATCTCAGTTTGGATACAAAACGTCCGCTTGGCGTTTGCAAGCTTGTGTCATCTGTGGCGTCGGCGAGATATCTGACCATATATCTCAAAAGATGACTACGATTGCGGCTACAAGACATTGCCGTTAAAAGTAGAAGATATGAGGCGGTTATAGGGATTTGATCATTGGTGTCTTCGTCGCATTGTTCGTGTTGGTCGGAATCACCGTGTGAGCAATGTTGAGGTGACATGAAGGGTAATACATAAGACTAAGACAGGTAAGTTGATTGATGGGGTTGTGAACATTAGTGGACATGTGCTTCGCATGCTGAGTCACCGCCTACCTCGACATACCGTGATGAGGGAAGTTGGATTAGGTTGGAAGCGGATTCAGGGTGTCCAGATCAAGATGTAGCACCAGTCAATGAAGTTTCTGAATGTTGGTCTGAGTTGTGTGTGGTGATGTAGACTGCTTGGTTTGGGTCCCCGAGATGAAAGGAACCAGTGGTTAAGGACTACTGATGACTCTTGGTAGCATAGATGTATTCACTCTTTGGCGTCTTCCAAAGCTTAAATATTCGCACTAAACTTTGTCTTCAAATTTTTGATCTTCTCAACCAACTTTTTCTACTTTGAAATCACTCTTATTCTATCTACCTATGTATGTATACTATTATGAAGTGTGGCAACTTGAGGTGATGCACTTGAGTATGAGTTTCTGCGTTGATTCTGTCTGTCTACAGGCTATTAGCACTCAGTCTTTAAGTTGGAACCCAGTAATCAGCAACTTCATACTTATTTCAATTTTTGATACAAGGCAGTCACCATCTAATGTCGTCGGGGGATATTCATCTTCATATCCAACTTGGTGGACCTAGTATGTTAGGATTTCTCCCTAGAGCGTCGAGGAATCCATTTTGGAGCAAGTCACTAGTCAGCATTGTTTGTTAATTTATTTGGTGGCTTATGGAAAGTGATTGATTTCGAAGTCGTTTTTATTAGGGATTAGGGATTGTGGCTACTTGAAGTTGCCATACATCAAAGGTATTCATTCTTCTCCATAGATAATTATGAATGAAAATCATGAAAAATCTACAAGTCGTAATTATCCTGAAAATGAGTAGATCCAATGTTTTTCAGTCAGTGATAACAAAATTAGCTGCATAATATTCAAGTCAAACTGATAGTAACTTGAAATACACTCGGTTTTTATGGAAATAACAGTTTAGTTATGATTGAATATTCAATTTCGCCTCAAGATGTTATCTGAAGCCATGTAGACAGTTACCCTGAAAGACATCAACCTCTAGAAGACAAAACAGTGTTGGAATCAAACGCAAGACACACCATACTACATTCTATGATGTTCTGAAATAAAACCACGCAGACTCAGGTATTCTGCCTCGACATCATGAATATCAATTTATTTTCTAGTGAATAATGTATAACTGTAGAGCCTGAGAAAGTCTTCCAAAATAAGATTCTTTGTTCAATATACTAAGTTTATTATATAATGAATAATTATACGATGCACAATATTTTCTTGAATATCTATTCCTGTTCATTATAACAACCTTGAATTGGTTTTTTTTGGCCTCCTGCTTTTAATGCTTCAATTTCTGAACAATTAAACTTACTAGTATTTAAAATCTGAAGTCTACAATTCTACTGTAGGAGATAATAATAGATGACAGAGTATTTTCAATGCTTTGATTAGAATTCCTAGAATGTTTGACCTCGTGTTTTTCCCTCACCTGCCAAATCTATTTCATGACTCGATCTCATATTATACCATGCTTGCTTGATATGTTGACTTTTCACCTGTTTAAATATTTGCAATAGTTTCATTTTACTAAATGAAGATAAAAGGTTGACAAATATAGATTTTCATACTATTTGTGGCGTAATAAAGTCATTAGCTTTCAAAGCAATAGTCAGTTTCTCAGTAAATACACTATATAGAAAAGTTTGAATTCAGTTGAATCACCGTAGCACTCAAAGTATTAAATCATACTTACATTCCTAATCTCACTGAACAACTTTATTATGGTCTCCTAGCTGACCTTATTCTTTTATATTCTACTTGGATATTTTGTTTTTCTATGCTTTTAAGAATGCTGAAAAATTTAGCCAACGGAGCTATGGTTCTACATTTCAGAGGCTGCTAAACACTCGAACATCCTTTAACGATCTCGGTTTTGTATTAATGTTTGGCATCACAAATTATTAATCATTCCAGTACAATTTGAAGAAATGGAACAATTCTCATTGGGAAAACGCTTTTGGTGTTATTCTATTATGCCTTTAGTGGTTCAGCATCTCGTATTCTCACTTATTGTGATATAATCTAGTATATTCCAATGATTTATGGTTGGATTTTTCCATTAAACAATGCATCTAGCCTTTAATGAACCTATGGCTGTATGTATAGCGGTTTAGAGAAACATTTGATCTAATTTATCTCTATTTAAATGTCCCATATACATTAAAAAATACAAATGATATATTTCCTCCATCCACTTTATTATTGAAGTTGAATCACTTATAATTCCTTTCTATCAATATTTCAGTGGTGTAATAAGTACTTGTGATGTTGTATCCAAGGGAGATTATTTCCATACTTTTATAAATTCAAATGATCTGATAATACTAGTCTGGTTAAACGCTTTCAACTCGTCTTATTAAGCCAAAAAGATAGATAACAATTTATTATTTCGAACAATAGTTGAGTATTGTAACTCTATGATTAAAAAGACAACATTAGTGTAATTTTGAGATAAATGTAGATTTTTAATTTAGAGTTAGTATTCATCACGAACTGACATTAGTTGGGGGAGCCAATGATATACTTTCAGTTGGATATCACGAAGTTCTAATGAGAAGCCGTGACCCATGGGGTCAACCAGTCGGAAAGAAAGTGGATGCCAACTGAAGACCTTGGGTGATAGTCACGCTATATAATGAATTATCAGAAGTTGGAAACTGTGAACCACTGCGAACTGACCCAATAACTGAATGGTTAACGCGTTTGCCGTGAAACTTGGGTCCTGGGTTTGACCCCTGGGCGGATCGCGGGTGCGTACTGCCGAGGACAAAATAGCTGTCCAGTACTCCCAGGTTTCCAATTTTCCTCCAACTAATGTCAGTCCATGATGAATTCCTACCTAAAATCAGTTAATAAAATCTCCACAAACCTCCAGATAGAAATCTCTTACTTGTTCACAATGCATACACAAGTATGTCTGTACGCGTTACTTGTTGGTATTGTTTATACAAAATAACGTTAACCCTCCCTCCCCCCCCCCAAAAAAAAAGAGTAATAATCGCACACGTAACTCCCTATTTGTAGTGTAGTATTCACATCTGATTACTAGTATATCTATTTGTATTCAGTTTTGTGACGTTTGTCTGGGTTAGCGAGAAAAAAGAACAGCATGATTATTTCACTTTTCTTGACTTCATTGTTTGTTCTTCTGTCTATTTGAAGATTAATTTTTCGCTTTTCCTAGTAATAATATGAATTCTTCATAGATAAGGGTACATGTATTCATAGTTAGAGAGATTATTAAGAAAATCACCTGAATACATATTGCTTTGAGTGTATACTTCTGGTGAATAACTACTTCAAATTGCATGCATATTTTGAAGTAACCGTTAGTTATAATGCTGTAACTTGTGTTACATCACTCACTGGGAGGTAGGCGCACTCAGCTGATGAGCCCTAAGTAAGACGAAACGCGCATCCTGGATTCCGTTGTTAGCCACTACTCACCATTACTATAACTGTTACTTAGTTTTTTTTTTCCCGGGAGTACAGTTATTCCCCTTTTTTAATTTCTTATTTTAGTGTGCGCTTGTTTATGTAACTAGTAATACAGTCAATGATTTCATTTGTGTCATAAGTTCAAAGGAAGATTCATTTTCACTACTACCACGTGATTGACTGTATACCAATAAATTTTCCATGTGATGTTTCAAGTGTACATTATATAAATGCATATAACGATAGTAATAATCATTAATAATAATACGCTCATTACAACTAATTCTTATTACTCCTATTAATGTTCTCAATTATTCAAAAAGAAAAGGGAATGGTTGTTACAAGGACTAACTAGTTTAACGTATTCTATAGAGTAAACATACAAACTGAAGCATAAATTTATTATTAAAAATGTATCGATGCACTGTTTGAAATCAGATCATCATTGTTAAAAATTGTAACTTTGAAGTTTCATATATGAATTTGAAAAGAGCAAGAACAACAATGGGATAACATGTATTACATTGATTTCGGTGACTAGTAGAGGAATCCAGGACGCGTGCTTCGTCCTGTTTGGGACTCGTCAGCTGGATGTACCTGCACCCCAGCGAGTGGTGTTGTTCCTACTAAGGTTCGAACACAGTGCCCTCCACTTTGAATACCAGAGCGTTGTCCACTAAGCCACTGGGGGTACGATAGCTAACCTCTTAAGCAACGAGTATCAGTTTTTGTAATGATGCTTGTGATTTTCCATTGCTATACAGGGCCGAATTGTTCGACCTCTGTTGGCAGATGAGCTCTTATGCGGATGCCTCAATGTTGCCGAATATTCATGATGTTAGATAAATCTTGGTGATTAGCAGAAGGATCCAGGATGCGCTTTCCGTCCTACTTGGGATTCATCATCTGAATGTATCTGCACCACAATGAGTGATATTGGTAAGTGTAACATTATATTCGGCAGTATCGAGGCATCCGCATTGGGGCCCATCTGCCAACAGAGGTCAAGCAATTCGGCCATGTGCAGCAACAGGAAATTACAAGTACCATTACAATGGATGACAAGTATACTCATCTAACCTCGGTTTTATTTAATTTCTAGTGTTATCATTAAGTTTGTGAAATAGTGGATAAAAAACCCTAGAACTATAGCTTTTATCAATCTACTCCCCTGCAAACTGGAATTTGCTGTTGTGTTGTTAGGATGAACGTCATGTCCTTGTGGTTTCACCTTACCTATCTGTGTATATAAAGGTAAACTTGTTTATGGTACTAAAATGATTGAAATGTAGATTTAACCCCACATGATTCTTATTCAGTGAATAAAAGTTTTTGATCCCCTTTCATTGCATTAACTGTCTGTCCAAGCAACCGCATTCCATTTCAATCCAGGGAATCTGTAGTGTGTAATAAGTACTCGACTTTTAAGGAAATGGGTCATGAGTTCACACTCCATTCCATCTACAGATATTATCGTGGTTAATGTATAGGCGTGGTTGGTCTCCTTCTACGCGATCATTTACGCACTTGTTTCTGTTGACTTGCCCTACTCTACTATCAAGAGCAATTTCTCAATTATATATGTGGCTTAGAAACTGTAACCGTTTTTCTTGGAAAAGTTGAGTAATAAAGGTAAAGGAAGCAATTTAGTTAAATTAGTGACACGTCATTTAAAATGAAACTTGGCACGAGTTGGTCAACTAACAAATGTGTACAGTTTAATGTAGTGCGTTATAAGCACTAATAGAGAGAATAAAAGAGGGATTGAGGTATAACTGTGGTTCATGTATTGTGTAATAACTATGATGAACCATCTACAGAACTACAGGTTTCTTAATCGAAACTGACGGTTCAAGACTAGATAATATAGCTTATAAATTAGTCACACTAATGTAGGTGTGATTCTTTTTCTTCCTCTTCTCTAACACTCTTTTCATACCATTAGTTTTACTACTTTTATCGTATTCGTCTTATTGATTTTACTGTAATCTGCACCATAATGCTGGGTCTTACGTTACTTTTTTGTATCCAGAGCTGCCCAAAAATTCCTCGCATACTTGACTAACAAACATTTATGTTCAATAATTTACATAAACAGATGAACATCAAGGAGTTTTCGAAAATTCATAGAAGTGCAGTGTCTGTAATCAAATCTTTTGAGATTAACTTCGTCAAATGATTTACATTGATGATAAACAAGTTTTTAATATTGTAGATCTATTTTATATGATCTTTATCGAAAATCACCAAAATGAGCTGTCGAAAGGGTTAAAAGTGAAGTCTCAGTTACCGATCAACACCACAATGTATCACAGATAAACTTTCGGTATGTTGACTAATTGGTAAAGTTCAGCCTCCAAGCGGAAATAAACATGGCAAGATCCCACATGTCACTAACTTCTTCAGTTGCATCTCCTAGTCTAGAACCGCGTACACCAGGTCATGGTGTTGTGGACTGTATCAATAAGTAGTGTGAAAGCCAAGATACTCAGCTACATCATTTACTGAAAATTCTCCATTTATCCAAGATATATTTCCTTGTCTCATTTTATTTTTCTTTGAGATGGCTCATTGTTAAACATATATGCAAGAGATTGACTATTGCCTTCAGACAAAATAATACTTAGGAAACAGTAGTGACCATACTGTCAAATTCATTTTCTTCAACGCAAACGGGTAACCACTCAGCATAGCTAATCGCTTATACGTGGCTGAGTGTTTTTTAAGCGTCATAGGTAAATCAACTGGGAAAATATAAAGCCATTGGACGGTAGGATTGACACACACATACTTCAACTTGGACAGCATACTTCATTCTTGGTATATTTGGTCTGATTTACAGTGTAGTTTACACAAGTACACTAAGTTGTTGGGTAAAATTCATTAGTGTAAAATTTGGGCACTGTGGTAGAATGTAATTCCGTATTAGATTTGTTTATTTGATATATAGTGCCTAATTCTAGGAATAAACCTTAGTTTCGTCATAAGACACATTCATCAAGATAATTTCATTTGACTGGTTACTTATCAAAAAGATGATATTTCTGAAGAGCTATCATGTGAATAATTTTAATTTTCAATGGAAATGAACAGAGTTAATTACTGTTGTAATGTATCCATGTATCCAACCTGACATGATCATATCAATCATTTGTTTATTGGAATAGCCAATCGGCAATTATTTTAACATTGCCTCAAATTGATTGTTTAAAATGACCCGACATATGTATAACTCAATTTTAACTCCATAAAATTAGGTTATAAAGTATGATAATTTTGGTTTTTAAATTTTAGTCATTCAAGTTGAGCACTTTTTATAATAACTTCATTTGATCATTGAAAAAGTTGATTCTTATTTTTAAATTATACTTTAGATCCAAGGCATGCAGAAATACAATCTATGATGCACGTCAATCTTCCATTTGATTAATTATGTTTGTATAAGTTATAATTTTTATTGTCTTTGATCTCTATTTTATCTTACAACCAAAAACTCCTTTCAACTTCAATACATTCGGTCATTATCCAATAGAAAGTGATTATTCCCTTATTCCTCTTAAGTGTTGCTTTATTTCTTTTAGCATATGAAATAGGGAGGTAGAACTTGAAAAGCTGTTAATTTAGTAGTCAATCTCAAAATGAGATTTTCCTTCTTGTACACTCATTAAAAGAGTCATACTTTTCAATTAACTATCTTAAAAACAATCTCTTTACGTAAATTGCACCTATCTATTGTTGGTCAGTGAGCATTTTCTTCATTTACCTCTAATTGTATTTCAGTTCATTTTATTACCAGATATACATTTTTCTGTGTATGAATATGCTGTTAAAAATGAGTGATTGGTGGTTAATCGTTTTTGTTAATTATATAGAAAGTCAATTTCCAACAGTCTTTTTTCTTATACTTTTTGCACTACAAATTCATTTATGTTTGCTATGAAATGTCCACCAACATAAAGACTAGGACTTCTTTCTAACACTTGACAGAAAGTGATACTGTAATGGCTTTCTTCTTGGTCAGTTTTTAATAATACAGAAAATACAAGAAATATTATTTGTAACAAATAACCAGGTGATAATCGGTAAAACCCTCGATATCTGCTTATTTACCTAGCTTCAAAACCTTTAGCTAAATGTTTTCTGGAATGATTTAAACTGTATCAGCTTTATACATAAATATTAGTGTATGTATGCAATAGTGTGAACCAGATTTTGATGGATATAGTTGCACCATAAGTTACAAAAAAGTGAAACGAATATTTATGGTGTACTTTATGCCAAAGAAAATCAATCAGGAAAGATACTTACCTCACAAAATTATTGCCAAATTTACTTAATTTCGGTCAATAGTCACTAGGTTATCACTGCCAGTATCAAATACGGTTGCTGATATCGACGTACGGCTAACTTTTCTCAAAGTCTAATACCTAACAAATTTTTCATCTTACTTTGTCAAACTTTATTCATTGAATCCACGTGAAAGCTAATCATATTTACAAAAAAAGTAATCAACAAACTCTCATCTATTTTCATCCCATTAGAAGATTCTATGCACAGATTATTACCACAGTTGGATGGGAAATGAACCAAAATAAAGAGCTAACGTCTACCAATCTTATGCTTTAAGTACGCAATAACCTAGTTTTCATGCAGTGACTTAACGGCTGTAACCCTTAGATGGTGGCTAAATTTGTTCATCTTCATAATCTATTAAAGATATATCGGTTGGAATGTTTGTAACTAAAGGCCTTACCATGCCAAGAATTTGTTACAGAGCAGTGCGACTAGTAGTTACCAATCTCATTTCAACAAAAGAGTCACCCTGATCAGTGAGCCAGTGTCTCTCAAAGACGATACTATCTTCCTATTGGTCAAACAAGGGGTGGGAAGAGTGTGGTGCTCAGAATACGAAGTACGCTCAACATTTCATGGAATTTTAGTGTCGCTATTTAGTTTTTTTAAATGACTGACCTAATCAAACAAAATCTACATTTAAAATGCCGCATTTGACCAGCTTTACACAGATATCTACTGAGCTCTTCGATTATGCCCCTAGATTGGTAAGACTGTCAATACTATTCCTTTTAGAAGTTCTTCAAGAATAGGTATCATCCCATAGTTTAGGTAACAGGAAACTTGCTACCACCCAATTGAAATTCTTTGTCGTATCGAAGTTTCACGGCATGCTCCGTTAGCTAGAAATTCAGCCCTAATGTAGATATACGCTCTTCCTGATACACATGCACAACCAAGGTGTGATTTTTTATCCGACCCAGACTGCCAATGTGGCAAGTTTGAATGGTTAACCTTCAGATATCTGGAGTACAAACCACGAGTTCTTGTGGGTGGTGTCATTCTACGACAAAAGAGCCATTTCTTCCATGGCAGTCTCTCATATTCCATATCCTATTCAACTGAATGGTTTAATAAGAGTTTAGAAACACTGGCTCATGTTGATTCGCATTCTCTACTTTCTGCAGCTCTGACGAAGCGAAGGATAAACTCTACCGAAAACTATGTAACCCATAAAAAGCAAACGTATAGATGTGAGTGTGGTAGTGAACGATATTATTGCACAAATAGGAAGATGAAAGGAGGTACTTCAGTTGCACTTTCAGAGTCTAAGTTCACTAAACTAACAATACCCGCTTGCTGTAACTAAGCTCAGACAGCCTCCTATTCCTAGCTAGCAACAGACGTCGTAAGACTTTACCTCATCTGGTGATCACTGTTCTCATCCCAGTAACCCATAAAGACAAACCATATCACTATCGGATACTTCTAGCGAAAAACTGTTGAGGATTATCATCTGTTCTGGGGTGCATGTTAAACAGTGATAAGGTATTAGCTCAGGCTCGTGTTTCAACACTTTTATTGACAATGCACTATGTTATGAGTTACACTTGGAATTTAGGAATTATGGTGCTACTCAGTTGCTTATGTAGAAGTGGGATTTGAACCTAGGACCAATTGCTTGGAAGTCAAATTTTCAGGCCAATGAGCAACATTTGCACCCTAAGGGATGTAAAAAATCACAACTAAAGTTCAAAGACGATATTAACAAGTCTCTGCATAAAGAAGGATTAGAAACGCATTCACATTGACATGAGACTTTTTGAGAGAACCCTGTCTAGTTCGTTGGAAAAACTATTGTGAAGGTTTTGAGTGGCTTCATCCAACAGTCAAGTAAGGCTGGTGGATTTCGACAGCTTTTTCCAAATTTACGGACGTAGGTAGTGAATTCCTACATTGTCTGAGAACAGGAAGTTTAGGAATACTTCGATTTTAGGTAATATAACAATAGGCAAAGAAGTTTGGTGAGAGTTCAAGTTTTTAAAAAGGCAAAAGTGTTGTATTATAGTATGCAGTGGCTAAACGGACTACGGCGAGAAATCTCCGTAGTTGGCGAAACTGATTCAAAAAAGAAGCGACTGGAACGATGCATAGAATCCCGTAAAAAAAAGTACTCAAGCTCACATCCAGCTGCTGTCATTTACGCAGTATTTAATTAAAGTTTGAATGACGACTTAGGATTACACAGTGAATAAATTCAATGGCTAATGCTGTAAGCAGTCTGGAATCAGGAGAGTGATTGGTCCTGACAACCTAACACCAGTAGCATTTCAGAACGTTTCCTACGATTTTTTTTAAAGATGGACGAGTTGACCAGGATTTTCACGTAAATCATGACCTAATCATTTGTCTCAGCTTTCGATAAAGATTCTTTTGCGCTAACCAAGGATAAACTAGCTTCATATACATAATATCTAGTTCTGGAACACAGTCACGAAATGCCTAACTGGAGCTGGTAAAGATATGGTTCACTAGCTTATGCGTTCGACCTTCAAGTGATTCGTCTCAGGTTCCATGCAGACTCCACTGACTTCGGTTTGAAAGATCGGTATTACCATAAGCCTTCACACATTCAGCGTAATTCGTAGCTCAGTACATGGAACTGCATCAAGTTGAGTTGCATCATTCTACGCTAATTATAGTAAAAGTTAGAAAAAAAGGTAGGCTTCAGATAGTCATTAATGTGACCAGCTAGTATACTAATCAACACGAACCGTTACCTTTTACCTGAGTGCGACAATCGAATACCATGATTGGAAGAACTTGTGTCATGGCCATTTACCTGGTAATTATATCACCTCAGAAAAGGTTCGTGTTAAGGTCCATAGTGAACTGCCAACCATACTGACTATTCATTTCCTTTTAACTTTTGTTTCAGACACGGTTTGCACTTTCACTTGCTAGTTGAATGCTCTAATTGACAGTGGTTTTTTGAGACTGGTCTACATCAAAATGAAAAGTAGCTAGGTGGGTTTACCACGTTACTTATCTGAAAAGTCTTATCAACTTTTAGTGGATTAAACATCAACAAAGTCTCAACACATTCAAAATAATTGTTCAGTCATTATCAGCTTACTTTATCTGTTGCTTTAAAGGTGATCTCTGGATGCCGATTTGGGACTAAGTGAGTTGTTGAACACCCTCTTACAAAAAGAAGAGTATCCTGTGTTAGCATCGTTCCTAAGACTGAAGACTCTTAATTGATCAGTGTTTGTGAAAAGGAATCTAAAATTCTACAGAAAGCAGTACGCTACAGTGTTTCAATAAGAATATCATACTAGCAGATGAAGATGTTCACAATGTGGTTACCTAATATTCGTATTTCAGTCCTGCTTATGTTGAATGCACAGATGAAAATATCTGTTTCATTCAGTATGCAGAAGAAAGTATAAACTCATCATGAACCTCTAAATAATTCATTGTAAAAACGATGTAATCTTCCTAGGTTGAAAAGCCTTCTGAACAATAGTGAAATGCCCGAAATAATCTGCATGAACAGTGCATCGAGGTATACAGAGATGATGTGGTTTACACTTTATTATAAGGGATAATGCCAAAACAGTCAGCCTAATATAACCCTGAACTCTAATCAACAAGTGAACATTCTTACAGCTCGTATACGGTAACTAGGGCATCGCGAATGCGGTTGACAAAATAGCTGATAAACCAGTGGTTACTAACGCAATCAACACATGACCTGGCACAGAAGTGCACCTACTCAAATCACTAAAATTCATACAAAAAGATCAAAACGGTATCAAAGCAGAAAAAGGCGTATGAGAGAATAAATTTGAAGATAATTATTAGTGCAAGTTTTGAAGCTTTAGAAGGTACCAAAGTGAATAAATACACCCACGCCATCGTGATCAGTTCCCAGCCATATCATTGAGCGTAAAAATTTGATTCCCATCGTCTAGAGGACCCCGGCCAGGTAGTCTACACTGAGCATTCTCCCAACTTCACCCAGTATTGTACTTCGATATAGGTGGTGGTCCGGCATGGGCAGTACATGTCTAGGACCCCTAAGTCTATGAAGGCTCGCAACCTCATCGACCGACTTACCTGCCACGCCTAGTACCTTTCGCCTGACCTCAACATTGCTCACATGGTGATTCCACCATATGGCAGCAATGCTACGAAGATACATGCTCAGAAACCTGTAGTCTCTGTATATCTTCTAATTCAGTCGGCCATTTTTCATAAAAATGGACAAGTTGTCAATTCAGATGACAACTCTTTATAAGCCCTTACTCGGCTGCGTGGGTTCGATTCGACAGCATTCGTTAGCGTCACACACCTGCTTGGAAATCCATTTACAGTCAGACACCACCACTACACCTCAAAGTCGACAGAATCAAATGCCACCTTCAGATCTAGTGCATCTTCGTTCAGGTCTGAAAACTGCCTGGTTCTCTCGCGTTTGTTGTTCTCGAGAGATGCTTAGGTGTATGATAACTATGGATCCAGGGATTTCGTATACGATGCTAGTCAAACTTACTCTCATATGGTGGTCACGAATGTTCTCTCCCTTCTTAAAGACTGGAATAAATGGTGAAGTAGATCAGTGTGACAGCAGTACCTCTGATTCACATACATTAACTAGTACATCCGTCGTACTAATCAGCAATTTCATAAGTCTGTCCTTAAGCAATTCGGGTGGGGAGCTGTCAGGTCCTGCTGCTCTGCATCGTTTCACATTCGAAAAAGTCTTCTCAGTTTCGACGACAGTGGGAGGATAGACCAACATCTGCATCCAGTTCAGATTTGGGGTAGATGCGGAACAAGTATGGCGTGGCTGCGGGCTAGTTGAAAAGGGCTTCGAAGTGTTCCGCCTAACGTCCTAGCCTTCTGGTCTTAAAGGTAATGAACGTCCCCTGCACTCGGTGGTGGTTTTACTAACCATCACTTGCCTCTTACTAGTATGCCCCATAATCCAAAATAATTCTTGGGAATTACCAAATGCTCATGCTTGCTACATCTCCCTCCCTCTGACCAACCCACACTACTCAACATCATTGTGAAGACTCTTAGTTAACCTACGTTTAAGTTGCTTCCGCTCCTCACTGGAGTCACAACCAGCAGGAATGAGTCCTCTCGCATCAATCGGTTCGGATGAGGTTGCGGAAATCCACTGACTTTCGCCAACCTTCAGATATAGGTTACGAATTGTCTCAACCTCTGTTTCCTTCTACAGCAGACTGAATATTATGCCAAGTTTCCTCTGGATGACCATTGCTGTCACGCTCAGATAGGTGCTCGATAATCTTCAGCCTACACTCACACTTGACATACTCTTCATTCAATGCAGATAAAACAGGCTTCACTGCCGCCTGCTTCACCGCCATCAATAAGGCACAGACATACACGACACCATACCAACATGTGACCAGGGTTCAAACAAGTACTCCAGAAAGAACGAAAATCCTCCACCGATCCTCTCCAATGGTGACTTATGACAGTTTGATCTGTCTTTGTCTGTCGTTAATTTGATATCGACGGACACCAAGTGAGACAATGTCGCTCCCTGTGCTCGAAGTTGATGCTGGCGAGAAACAAGTGATTGTCGGAACAGAATTGTAGGGGACAGTCACCATTGTCGGTTCACTGATGTGAGACACCGTAGATACTTCTGAGATATCTTTCCCATTGGTTCAGCTTCCCTATTTGAACGCTGAAGTCACCTGCAACTAAAACTATGCGTGAATGTTTTGCTTGATGTAGCGAAATTGGCAGCTTTCAATAGGGTTCATCCTGCATGTCATCTGAACTGCAGTCGGCAAGTGCGAAGGCAGAGATTTCGAATAGACACCGTCTAGTCTCACGATGCTTTCTAGGTTTTACAGGTTTGTTCAGTCGGACAGCATACAGATGGCTATTGAGTGATATCCAGTTCAGAAGCGTGTTTTCTTCTCGAGAACTTAATTCCATACTTATACCGAAGAGTCCACGATCTGCAGCCTCTGAATCTCAGGACACGTGGATTTTTGAAATTCACAACACTAGCCAGGTGAATTCAAGTGAATAGCCATGGGTTGGGATTCGAGAGTTCTGGTGATCAGTGCCTGTTGCCCGATTCACCATAGGGTTCAGAGGTTGAAGGCTGTAATATGAAACTGAAGTTGTGCCTTGAGGGGCTAGCAGTAGTATCTCCATGGCTTTGATTGTTGGCAATGGTCACAAAGTGATGGCTTGAGGAAGTTGTAATGGCCTGACGCTAGTATCAGGAATTAAAGGTTAAGGGAAGAGACAAAAGTAGGGAGTGTTGGTTACGGTGGATCGAGTTTGGCAAAGTGCTGAAAGCGTCCAGGTAGTTGATACTTTGAGCTGTCCTCACCATGGAAAGCCATTTCTTCTTGACGTAACTGACGAGGAAGGGTTCGTGTGTGATCACAGAGCTCGTTTGGCGTCAACCTCAAGCTGGTCACCTGCGATCATTTTGCAAGTTTGAGATTTTCGTTTGTCTCCGAATCCGACTATGAACCCAGGTTGCCGACATCGGTATTTAGTGGGGTAGTGCATGTGTGCTAGTTTTGTGGCTGACCGTTCCTAATTCCCATTCCCTCAGGGAATATAGAGTCGGAGTGACACCACCGGTCATCCAAGGGAAGCATCTTGCTGTTTTCACACTCCCGTCCAGTGAGCAGTGCGACCACCCTCAGACCTCCATCATAGTGTGGTTACTTACGCCGTAACGGTGACTGATTTTCGTCTTACCACTACCCAACAGACCCTTCTCGCACAGTGGGCCTCGACGGGACACGTTTGCGCGGCATGGCTCGTTGGTTCATCGCCATACGCCAGCCTGACCATCACGTCAAGGTGTCGGCCATCGATTGGGACATGGACATATCGGTCTATTAATATGTGTGCATTTGTAAGCAAGCGCTCAAGTGTTTTGTCTGGCCTAGGTAAAATTAACTTGTTCCTTTAGTCGTGGCAGTACGCGTATCTTTCGGACTTTCCGGGACTGGATGGATAATAGAGAATGTGTTCGCTAGTGGACTAGCCTCTCCTGTTTTACTTTCATATTCAGACCCGTCAGGTTGTGTTGTTTTGCATTGTCTCGGCTTAGAAACAGATTTCTCTACTTACAGGAAGTTTAAGGACCGATATCTGCGTCGTATTCAGGCTTTTGCTGGATGCTAGTGAACTGATGCGTTGCCATATGCCGGTCGAACTGTCCTCCAAATTGTCCTGTCGTTAGAGGTTGTTAGGGTACCATCGTGAATCAGTCGACCGCGTGATGTTGTGGTAGTGTTTAACGTGGAATTGAGCCCGGAGAAAGTTTGTGACGCTGATGAGAGTTATGTATATTATATATATATATATATATATATATATATATATATATATATATATATATATATATATATATATATATATATGTAGAAGGACGACTTTCAACACATAGGTCATAGGTTCATACCTTTCTTCTCCTACCGATGTTTTGGAAGTCAGGTTTTTTTTTGCTCTTACGAAATCTGTGGGGGCATTTTCTATTGTATGAATATGCACATGGTTGATAGGTGCACTTTTAATTCTCTTTTTTCGATTTTCAATGGATATGTGCGGACGGAATGGTCGTTTTAGGCGACGACGCTGACTAATGCATCAGCTAAAGTTTGAGTATATTAATCATGTCTGTCTCCTTTTAATCTTCCCTTTCAGTCTGCAGTTACTTTCAGCTCGGTCATAAGGTTTAAAATGGCTGGTTGCGTTGACCGCTTCACTTATTCAGTTGGTTGCATTAGCTCGGACTGGCTGACCGCTTACGAAATCTCAGCTGGTATACAGAAGACTCGTTTGTCATCTGGCTACTTGTGTATTTTTTGATGCCAAAGAGTATGCTTCACTACGATTCGTTGCATCCTTTTACACGCCTATGAAAGATTGCCGACTGAATTAGAAGATATACAGAGACTACAGGTTTCTGAGCATGTATCTTCGTAGCATTGCTGCCGTATGGTGGAATCACCATGTGAGCAATGTTGAGGTCAGGCGAAAGGTACTAGGCGTGGCAGGTAAGTCGGTCGATGAGGTTGCGAGCCTTCATAGACTTAGGGGTCCTAGACATGTACTGCCCATGCCGGACCACCACCTATATCGAAGTACAATACTGGGTGAAGTTGGGAGAATGCTCAGTGTAGACTACCTGGCCGGGGTCCTCTAGACGATGGGAATCAAAATTTTTACGCTCAATGATATGGCTGGGAACTGATCACGATGGCGTGGGTGTATTTATTCACTTTGGTACCTTCTAAAGCTTCAAAACTTGCACTAATAATTATCTTCAAATTTATTCTCTCATACGCCTTTTTCTGCTTTGATACCGTTTTTATCTACTTGCATGTTACTGTGCACCTCAAACTAATGTACTTGTGAAATTCGACGTTAATTTGCCTGTCCGTACGTATTCCCAACAGGTTATATTTGGAAGTGTGACTTGACTGATATTATCGGACGTTAAGTACAAGCAGTATATGGATATATAAATGAAAAGCACACTATCAGTTTTATTCTGTTCTGACCTCTTATTAAAAACGTATGGGACGTGAAAAAAGCAGTCATAATCCAACGATCCAGACGAAGAATGTCATCAAAAAGCATTCTGTAATAGTGATAAAAAGGTGACTTGTGTAAAAGTTACGTATTCGAAAGAACAGTTATCAATATGACTACGGTTCGTGAACACAAGGGGACTATTAGTAGTGATAAGTTAGATATGGCTTATACATATCTAAATCCGTATTAGCGTTGTGTACATTGCGATACTTAAGTGGTAAAAGCAGTTTTGCGAACAAAGCCCTGGAAATCCCATTACATATGATCCAATATTCTCATAGACTTGTAGGTAAAAGCCACCATTTGTTTCCCAAAGATTCCAAACTTACTTGGTACTTTAAATCCATCAACTGCTGCAAATTTCTTAATGAACTTCCAGATTCTCAAAATTTTTAAGTGACCGCGTTCTCCGTAAGTGTTGGCCGAGAAAACTGGCTATCGTTACTAGTTCGTAAGTGATTCACCTATGTGCAAATACACATACATATGTATAAGTCGAAAAAGGTAAAGCATTCCCGTCCTTAACACCAAATTCACCCAGAAAAAGCCTGACTTCAACGAATATATAAAACAATGGCGTTGAATAAGATGTATAAATATTTTGATACATGTACAATTTAAGTGTTATGCAAATGTGCAGTAACATTAGAACCTGCCAACAGTTCGTCCGGTACCCCGTACAGGTGTGACACGTCCACGAACAAATGTTCCACGACCACGAACTAAATGGAACATTACTTCAAAAAATATCAACTTACCACCCGCTCTTAACATTGCGTTTTTACCTCTTCCTGTTCCTAAACCTTTAGCGCCTTGCGGCCGTTTCAGCATAGGAGAATTCTTCAACATATCTGGAAGGATAAGGAATCTAAAAGATTAAGTAGTAACAAATAGAACCATACCGAATTTTACTGCCACGAATGTAAACCTGTTGAAGATTGGAAGTACGTCCATCACGAGAAGTCATGATAATATCATTCATGTGAACGTTCATATTATCTTCCGCCTCAACAAGTTTCCCACGGAAAACTTCGCCACTGACAGTTTCCAGGGTAACGACATGTCCCTCAGCATCATGCAAAACTTTGATAGGAATACCAACCGACATTGCAATCACAAAATTTTTCAAACGCGCGCCGATGAGTTTGACGCTACATTTTAGTTTCAGTCATCATGATAGTAGGCCAGTTGTCCTTCAGTAATCCTTGTAGTATATATTTCTGTGAACATGTAGTTTTTCTTGGAAAGCGTTGACTGAAGGCGGTAATACTGCTTCCTAAGGTAAGCAGTCATTGATTACGCGATGTGAGAAACACAGATACGCACTCAGTTGGTTCGACCGCAGTTTTTGAGATAAGCAATCTCACCAGAAGAGAAAAATGTGACGTACCACTGTCAAAAGTATTATTAATGATACGGGATACCAGTACTTCATTATCCCGTTTACTACAGTGAGATGGAGAGAATAAGCTTGGCCGACCTGATCGTTTCTCACTGGGTGGATTCAAAAGACTTGTAAAAACCTTAGTGCCTTCTTTTTGAGCACGCATCAGCACATCAGGACCCATTCTTGAGCATAAGCTATGCGCCTTAATTCAGTATTCTAAATGTGGTCTAACGTAAAGAGAAGAGAGAATTCCGAACAAATCCCGATCGAAACTTTCGGGAAATCTGCGGATAGACCATAACACACGGAAATCCTTTGCTGCTCCTGCATTGCAGCATACTGAAGTTCCCAAGCAGTTGCTTATGATGATACCTAAATCCCTTAGTTCGAAGAATGAGAGTAGTGGTGTAGCATCAACAGAATACCGGGAACAACTGCTGTCACGAATGAGCTCTGTTGTACTTTTGCCAGAGCTGATTTCCAGGCGCCGATGTTTAGACCAACCTACCAGTTGATTCAAATCTGCTTAAAGTACATGTTTATCAGCATCAACATGTTTGACTCTCCAAACATTTATCTCATCGGGCAATAGCAGCACCGAGGAGTTGAGCATTTGCAGTGATTCGCTAACATATAAAGAGAAAAGTGGACGACCTACGACTGTTACCTGAGGAGCTACACCTATCACAGGTTTCCTTCTGGACGGTTTCTGATCAATTATCACCGCTTGCCTTCTGTCGTACAGAAAGACCCTAATTTTGCTCGTGGTACTGTACCAAACTCGAAAGAGGGCATCTTCTCTAATCAGTTCACATGAGACACTTTATCGAATGCCTTACTGAGGTCTGCAAACACGACATCGATTGACATCGTACCATCAAGGGCTGTAACCTATCCCTCTCAGAAGATGAGGAGGTTTGTCAGACATCAGTGTCTGGTATGAAGGCATTGTTGCTATAGTGTCGAAAGATTATCTGATTAAACATGGTTAAGTAGCGTATCAAGAATTATTTTCCGTAAAACCCTAATAACTATGACAGGTGGACGCACAGAGCGGTAATCAGCTGTTAACTGCGACTACTTGCCCTAAAAAGTGGGCCGATTATGGCACCTATGCAGTCTCTGCGGTGGCGAATCTGAGACGGTGACACATTGGAAAGAATAGTGACCGGTTCGGTGACAATGTCAGCTGGCAAAGTTAGCAAGCTCATATTGAACCCATCAGAGCTATAGGATAGTGGGCAAATAAGAAGATTTTACCTTGTGTACTAGCCATGTATCCAGTGGTGAGGCAGTGCTGACACCACTGCTGAGGACTTCACAAATGTATTCCGACGGGCATTCAGCTTTAGATAGATTGGATTCCAGCAGATTCCCAGGACTCTCGACCGCCCACCATAGTCTCACTGCAAGGCACAGGCATAAACGACGCCATACCAACATGTGACCAGGGTTCAAACAAGTACTCCAGAAAGAACGAAAATCCTCCACCGATCCTCTCCAATGGTGACTTATGACAGTTTGATCTGTCTTTGTCTGTCGTTAATTTGATATCGACGGACACCAAGTGAGACAATGTCGCTCCCTGTGCTCGAAGTTGATGCTGGCGAGAAACAAGTGATTGTCGGAACAGAATTGTAGGGGACAGTCACCATTGTCGGTTCACTGATGTGAGACACCGTAGATACTTCTGAGATATCTTTCCCATTGGTTCAGCTTCCCTATTTGAACGCTGAAGTCACCTGCAACTAAAACTATGCGTGAATGTTTTGCTTGATGTAGCGAAATTGGCAGCTTTCAATAGGGTTCATCCTGCATGTCATCTGAACTGCAGTCGGCAAGTGCGAAGGCAGAGATTTCGAATAGACACCGTCTAGTCTCACGATGCTTTCTAGGTTTTACAGGTTTGTTCAGTCGGACAGCATACAGATGGCTATTGAGTGATATCCAGTTCAGAAGCGTGTTTTCTTCTCGAGAACTTAATTCCATACTTATACCGAAGAGTCCACGAACTGCATCCACCGAGGCGACTGGGGCAGGTAGTTTTGGTTTGGTGGGTTGAATTTTGTATAGCAATGGAAGGGTACGTGTGGCTTTTAACTTTTTCGCTCTCCTCACAGATGAAACTGCTCCTGCAAAGAAGCTGAATGTAACGTTACATCGGTGTTGTGTGGTCCCGTAGCTCAGTTGAGATCTCTTTCTGCCTCCCAGTCATTTATTTCAAGGACTATCAGTTTGGTGTTTAGTATTCGAGACCAGACGGGAAGATTTTATTCCAACTTCTCCGAAATACCACGAAGCATAACTTCGGATGTCGGCATTTTCTGGCGCCCTCTCACTTCGCATATTGAAGTCATCATTGGCACCGTCAGTTGATCATCCGTGCACGTAGTTGATGAACATTGCCCATTGACATGTGGGGGAATTCAAATATCTACTTGAGAACCCCTGACGACAGTTATCGGAGTTTGATGGCATTAGTCCTCACATCATCCGTCTTTGTCTTGTATGATATCAGTCTTTACTATCTACTCGTTCGTTAAGTGGTGTGAATTGCAGCAACTTGGTTTCATTCCCCCCCCCTCTTGAATGGAAGCCCACCTTCATATATAAAGTGAAAGTGGCAAATATCTTTATGGGAACCTTTGCTTTGCAGCAATCGACTTGTGTTTTCGGTCACAACAACACTAACTTCCCTATATTCGGTGTCAGAGGCCACTTGCAATACAGCCTTCCGTTCTATCTGCCCGAACACTTGCCCATCTTCGTTAGACCAGAAACACACCCATTGCGAGCTCTTGAGAAACCCCATATTCAACCTCCGACATCCCTAAAAAATAGAAAATGAACCCATCATTAGTTAATCGTACTATCTGCGGGGCAAAGAAGCTTCGAGAAAATGAACTAAAGTCGGATTTTCAGCTTCATTTTACCTGAGCGAGTGCACTAGGCACTGATTCACGCGGATCCTTCGTCTACAAAGTCAAGAGTCCAACATTTACATTTCGAACATTGGTATTTTCATGAAATTAGAGACATCAGTGATAAATTTTGCAAAAAGCCAAGAATAGATAGTTTGCAAGCACATTTCCCCAAGTATTACCGCTAAACCGGTGTGACTATAACTATAACTGACCGTCTTCTTCCAGGTACCCACGTTTTCTGCACTAAGCACGCAGACCTCAGCAGCAAGTGTTCAGGCTATAAGCTGCCCTATAACCTGAAACACTAACAGAGAGTAGTGTCCGGTCAAACTTGACTAAGATAACTACTGCTCATAAGATTTTAAATGTTGGACTTATTCATGATGGCCGGCTTCTGTTTAAATGCATGACAGCTGTCGCTTGCCACGGCCTTAATAATCAAACAGTGGCTGCCTTTAATATTTTCAGTCAAGCACTCCGATTAGTGATATTACATATAATAAACCTTTCACTGTCCACACGGATATTCACCTTCTACGGGCAGTCCTTATACCAAGAACCTCCCAACCCTGACAAGACATCTCTGCGTCTCTCTGCATGAGATTATTCCTTAATCTAAAATCCTGGTCACGTCTTCGCAGAAACGGTAACTGCTTACAACAAACAAGCAGCCATACTACGAACCACTTGGTGGATGGTCAAAGACAGCCACCACGAAGTGCGCGTATTACAAACGGGAATACAGTGATTCTTTCTAAGATGAAATCTGGAAACTTATCCATCTTATATCTTTAAGCAGGGAGACCTCAGTTACAGGGAACTATATGCATACTAGACAAACAACCCAGTGTTGATTTAGATATGTCGTAGAGCTCAGGAGATGCACCCTTTCTAGTTACAGCGGTTGCCAGTAAACACGAAAACACCAACTAACCACAGATAAGCCACCCATGGATACTAGAAAGCTTATTCCCAAGGAAAAGGCATTTATAACTGAAGTACATCTCGGGACATGCAAGCAGTGTTCAAACAACAAGTAAAACTCATTGTCTTCGACATACCCTCACCCCTTAGTTGAGAAAGTGTACACTCACGCGTATTAACGCTAATTTATTGTCACAACTCCAAGCCTCCCGCGACTTGCACACAGTAGCCTTGCCGTAAACTTAAAGACAGCCTCAAAACTACCACAAAGTTAAAATACTCTCTATCTCAGTCTGTTAAACGTGTTCATTATGGTCTGGCACAGATCAGTTTAAAATCTGACGCATCACATCCTCAACAAATGTTAAGGATAAGGATGTAACCTTTTAAAAATGTAGCCTTTGCCTTAACGAAAATAAGGCAGAGAATAATCAGATATTGCCAACTCTTATTACAGCACACTTGTCTACCCCTGAAACAGACGATAACACGCATGTATTTGTTTAACGCAAAGACACCATACCACTGAACGGACAACAATCGCAGCACAATCATCAGTCAAGTGGCAAATTTCTTTAAAAAGCACTTTTTGTCTGAAATGATGCGAAAAAATGCCTCAGTGGTTTAAAGTACAGAAAGCCTAAATTACCCGTTAATCAGACAAGAAAGTAACAGTAGACCTATGCTTAGAGTCATTGATGGGGTGGCACTTAAAGCTAATGTGGGAACAATCTTACTGTCATCCGGCCAGTAGAACGACTTTGCTTTCGGACCTCCAGTCATAATGCAACTTCTTGAGTCATGATAGCAACTGTTTCTTCCCACTGTTACATAAATAACCTTTCTAGTATAGTGGAGCCCCGAAATCTGAGCTTTCCAGCCAGCGCAGCTCCTCGGGTCAATGAGATATACAAGCCCGACCACCAAGTCAATACAGCAGCTATTGATTAGGGAAATAAATGCAATAAACGCAGTGGCTAGTAACGTTGCGGTAGCTCTTGCGAAATAATTGTTTGGCTGGCGTTAAATTTCCAACAACTTATTATTTTCGAACTCCATCAGCAAATTTGGCCAAATAGAGTTGAATCAGTTGTACGTTTGCTAGATGTATGACACATACATGTTTCACTCATAGTTTATAATTTAAACCCATTTTTTCGTCCATCCCTGTTAAGCTTATTACTACTCACTGTGGAATAATGTCACAGTCTGAGTTATTGGGTGTTTAAAATCTCCAGATTACCGCTTTTTATGTGAAACACCGGGCAAGTCCTGGTTAATGTCTCCAGATAAAATGGTTACAGTGTCTCCAGTAGATCAGTTACGCGTGGTGTAAGACATTACCACAGTGACACGGTCTCTATCACTGGGTGTGTTCGTCCACCTGGTCCTCCGGTGAGGGCAGCCAGAATGGAAAGCCAAGTAGTTAGAGAGGACAGACAAATCAAGGCTGGACCAAGCACAAAATTGCGGTAATTCAAGTGGCCGAAACTCCCTATTGCATTCAACGAAGAAATAGACGACATGCCTGAAAAATACTCTGGTTCGCGTTCACACCCTCTGCCAGAGAGGTGCTGTTCGCTATCTTCGCACGGCTGGGGCGTTTTCACAGAATTAAAAGGGTGCAAGTATCCGGCGCTTATCACCGGACTGGCGGTAACTGGGGGTCCACCCTGGAGAGTTGAAGGGCCCCGACTCTGTACTGATGGCGCTCGTAGGCTTGTGGCTCCGAATGGGACGCACGGCGTATGAACCTATTTCGGTCGCTGGCAAACACGCGCATGCAGCTGCGGATGTCGCCTGACCTCCTTGTGGATTAGACTACATCAAAGTTTCGTGGAGTAGTCTCCCAAGACAACCACCCGCTTTGGTCTGGGCGCCTAGGCAGTATCCCAAGCCTCATACAAAATATGAGTTTACAGTATGACATGAGGATTTCGGGGCTGTTACTCAACTTGTCCGCGAGCACTCGAACTCTCAACACTACGGACGTTTTGCCCTATCACTTGATCTATTGCTATCACATTGTTTCTGCTATTTTTTGCTATTACCATCGGATCTTTTGTCTTTATCTTTACTTCACTCAAACCCTTTCACTATCTGGGCTTCTGGCCTTTTTCTACTGTTTTGAGTCGCCAGACAGTTGCCTCCGTAAAGCTATCCTCCAGTGCGATATAAGAGTGGCAATATATTTCGAATGGTGAATTATATGAACACATGCCATTTTTAAGGGCAATATGTGAGTGTTGTTTTTCCCGGCTAAGCTGAGGAAATTCAGAAACAATCGATCCCAGTGCCATGTACATTCATCCGGGGTAGGTAACTGTTTGGATATTGCTGGTCACAAATACCGGGCAAAAGACATTTCTTTACACAGTGGCAGTGAAAATTTATACGGGTATAATTACTCATTATGGTCAGCATCCCGGCGATAATTATAATAATAATAATAATAATAATAATATATTTCATGCAACAAAGGTTACATGAATACAAACCAGTTTACAGGTTTGATCACTTTGGTAATGAGAGATGACTATTATGTACAATGTTATGCTTTACATTAGATGCTGTGATTTATGGCATATAGGAGGCATGTTGAAGCAGGCTCAGTTCGAATTTGAAGATTATCCGGTCACCGTTTGAATCATCCAATATTCTTGAAGGTGAGGCCGCATCACAGTCATGGCCTTGAGGTGTGCGCGTTCGTCATCAGGTTTCGGTGCCAATATTTCCCACTGACAAATGCGATTTGTAGGATTCCATTTGAATGCAGGACTGGTTAAGTAAATCTGAAAAGTGAATAACAAAAGCGAGCAGCAGGCGAAATTTGTAACAGAAACATAAAAATACGCATGAGTAGATCAACCATGATACATCTGTGTGAATTCTTTGTACTGACTGTTAAACTTACTTGAGGAAGTGTCCAGAACCAACTGTTTAGAGGTAAGCTTAGGTGGAAGAAGATGAAGGTGCGCGCGACAGTGATGAAAGTCAGTCTGAAGCTGAAGATATCACTACGAAATAGAAAGATTAGAGGATATTTGACCAGGTATTAACTTGTTATATACCTATGTACAAGCGTATGATGAAGTTATAAACATTTAGGTGAAATCCGTGGTTTTTTTTTTGTTCTTAGGACCACCACCCTTTATCTGGTCACCAGGGGAATGATCATGGTGTTGCCTGTTGAGCATTACCATATCGGGTCTACCGAAACTACATGATCGGTAAGAGTAGACTGGATATCTAACGTTTAGTATCAATGTAGCTGAAAATCTACAGGTATTCGATAAATGTGCTTTGTCTACGGATGGCGCGCCAAAATTGAGTTAAATACTGGGACGGATTAGGGGAGCGTTTGGGATCAGTATTTTATGGTGTCGTGCAGAGTGAAGCAATCGTTCGGGTTCGTGGTGTTGTTAACAGAGCCATTTTTATGAATTGGGCCAAAGGTGCGATCCTGTTCAACTACTGCTGTCACATTACGGCAGAGATTGCATAAGGCTTCATCATTAAACCATCAAGTAAGGCTTCAGGGTTGGCACTTCATACGAGGTCACTCTCGGTTAGCGTCATGATTGTCAGGAGTAGAACCCGCATATTTGTGCACAGATAGCGTTTATTACCAACATTTCCGGAAGCAATGTTGCACAGAGCCAGTAATTCTGGGGAGCCTGCAGTCCAGGATGAATGGTCTTCTGTTTTTTACATTTCTATTCGGTGAGAAGGGACAATTCGTACATGCTGGGTATGCGTTGGTATGGCCGGCTGTCGTAATCTGCATATTGGATGAGAAAGATTGATATAGAGGCACGATAAATGAGGTTGGTTATCTCAGAATTTAAGAAAACAGTACCGAAGACTAGTGTCTAAATAGGACATGAGGAATAAGGATGCTACATAGTTTACTAATGTGCTCATAGAATACACTGGCATTTTTATATTTTGCATTTCCCTTGTCCAAGTTTAAGCTGTATTACGAATACGTAAGGTTGGTGACTCTGATTTCCTTGTTTTGCCTTGGAGAATCAGCAAGAGCTCTGATATTCACTTGCAGCGTTTGGGTTAGAGAGGAGGAAGATAGTTGCTGCGATCTCAATAGAAGAGAGAGTGTAGGGTATATATTGGGTCTAATGACTCCAGATTAGGACGGTTACCATGATTCCACACCATCAGATCCGCCATTTCACGTTGTTAAGCATTTTTGCGTCATCTAAGTCCACCGCTACGCTACCTGTGCTATATGCTGTCACCTCTGTCTCCTCCTTGGCCTCCACTCTCTTTGCTAACTGTAGCGGTATGGAAGAGGTGAAGCTGGTTAGACTTTGTTGCACTGGTCATCAGGTACCTGGCGTCATTCGTAATGTTTGTTGTGTTGTTATCGCACATCCGGAGACCTCTTCTACCCCCGGGCGTCTCACAGATGCGGCTGGTTTCCATAACCCCCCACCATCAGACCTGTCACTTCATGTTGTCAAACCACTTTTATGTTTTGAATTCTCTTTTGACCTGTCGCCAACACTCTCGTACCATGTACTGTCATAAAATTTCTTCCTTCGAAAAAACCTTTTTTCCTTTTACTAGCCGTAATGTTACTTGCAGAAGGCTCACGAACACCGCAAGTTCGCTTTAGTATCATAGGGTGGAGGTATATGGGTACTTGTTCAGCAAGATATGCCTAGGGTGAGATCACAGAGAAATATGAGTACTGGTCGTTGTAGGCGTAATCTGTTTACGTCGGGTGATGAGTGAAACAATTTTTCATGGTCCAAGGTGGGAGGGGTGTTAAGCCAAGTGGCCAAACGGACTATGAAAAAATGGAGGTTACATAAGGTTAGCTACGCAGCCCAGTATGGCAAATCGTAACACTTTCAACACGGCTCTGCCTGCCTACTCTGGGTCATCTCTTACGTCAGATCTTAGACTAAATCATGTGCTTAGTTTTTGGTATGATATACTCATGTCCTTGTCCTGTACGTCTCCTTCGGGTCTGTGTACCAGCAGCACCACTGTACGCGGTATCGCCTTTTGTGAGTTGGCTGTCAATGAACCGGTGAGAATTGCTAAAAAGAAGGGGCTTATTAAGTAATCATTGAAAGTGGCCGAGAGATCGGAATGCCCGAACTGAAGGGGAAATTTTGTCCCACAGCGTACTATATCGTGCAATGAAAAATGTGCATTGGAGTTATTAGCAATGGTTGTTCATAGAAATGGTGTATTCGTTATTACGCAGACCTCATGTCGGTGCTGATTTAATTGGCTAAGGATACTTCACTGAGCTACTTTTGTGGCTGGTACAGTTAACTCATCTCTGTATATCGTGACCGATATACCTCAACGTAGTGTTTTTCTATTTTCGTCTTGCTTTTGGCCTGCTGTTCGCCTTTATTATCCATTTTTGAGGTCTAACTGGTCAGTTCTTTATTAATGTGGAGTCCTAGTGATGGCGGTCGTCAGTGTACGCCATGCCATCACAACTCTATGGGGAATGGACAAGTTTTGAGGTCAAGGCTGTGCCAGCTGCCGCACCTTGTAAGATACTCAGTGGCCCAAACAATGGCTAAATAAGTCCTGATTCCGAACTGAGCTTGCTTTAATCTGCAGGACAAGTATGTTGGTGTTTGGCTTTCTTTTGTCGTTTGCGAAACATCAACGTTCTTTCTTTAAACTAACCTCTTATCTTCCTTAAATAACGACCGCTAATGCTTTGCTTGCTATTACACGTAACAAGGAGTCAAAATTACCGAAGTGATCACACCTTTTAATCGGCTAGCCTTCAGATGGCTTGCGTTGTATGAAATATATGCATACTACTTATCGGATATAAAACGGTCGGACAGCCCGTTTTAGATTTGTCAAATAAAATGCAAACAGAGATGTCAGGTTGACCCCCATGCGTCTCAGCTAGGGTGGCTTCGGTTTCTGTACCTTACTTTGTTAGGAGGTCCTCCTTTATGTAGAAGGAGGTACCAAAAAAAAACCACGAATTTCACCTAAATGTTTATAACTTCATCATACGCTTGTACATAGGTATATAACAAGTTAATACCTGGTCAAATATCCTCTAATCTTTCTATTTCGTAGTGATATCTTCAGCTTCAGACTGACTTTCATCACTGTCGCGCGCACCTTCATCTTCTTCCACCTAAGCTTACCTCTAAACAGTTGGTTCTGGACACTTCCTCAAGTAAGTTTAACAGTCAGTACAAAGAATTCACACAGATGTATCATGGTTGATCTACTCATGCGTATTTTTATGTTTCTGTTACAAATTTCGCCTGCTGCTCGCTTTTGTTATTCACTTTTCAGATTTACTTAACCAGTCCTGCATTCAAATGGAATCCTACAAATCGCATTTGTCAGTGGGAAATATTGGCACCGAAACCTGATGACGAACGCGCACACCTCAAGGCCATGACTGTGATGCGGCCTCACCTTCAAGAATATTGGATGATTCAAACGGTGACCGGATAATCTTCAAATTCGAACTGAGCCTGCTTCAACATGCCTCCTATATGCCATAAATCACAGCATCTAATGTAAAGCATAACATTGTACATAATAGTCATCTCTCATTACCAAAGTGATCAAACCTGTAAACTGGTTTGTATTCATGTAACCTTTGTTGCATGAAATATATTATTATTATTATTATTATTATAATTATCGCCGGGATGCTGACCATAATGAGTAATTATACCCGTATAAATTTTCACTGCCACTGTGTAAAGAAATGTCTTTTGCCCGGTATTTGTGACCAAGTGATCAAACCTGTAAACTGGTTTGTATTCATGTAACCTTTGTTGTATGAAATATATTGTTATTGTTATTATAAGTAAAGTTTCGCTGGGTGTTCTTAACTCCAGCTCTATCGGATGCTTTCATATTACCACAGTACCCTAATATTGGGCGAACAATAACTTTGTATGGTATAAGTTCTGCCGCAGTTGTGAGTATGTTTCTGTGTAGAAGACCTATGAGCCTTCTCCCTTTGGAAACTACTGAATCTGCTCACCCTATGAAAGTCAAACTCCTGGGGCAGGCAATGCTGAGGTCATTCACAGGACTTAGCATTGGCAGTGAGGCGTCGCCCAAGTGTGGTGTCGCGTCTAGGCGGGGTTTGCTGAAGTGGGGGATGCCATTTTTATTTGGGTTCAGAGAGGGCTATCAGGTCACGCTCCATGCAAGTAATCTCTTTATATCATCTTGTATTTGAGGGAAACCTTGTGTAAGCGCTGAGCAGGGAAAGCGGCAGAAATCTCTAAGTCGCCTGTTGATAGGTAAGGTGCGCCATTTTTGGTAACGCTACAGATATCGCTTACGTTGAATGTGAAAACAACCGTTTTCATGCACCACCCCGGAACAACCACTTTGCATAGGTGTAGGGATGGAGCAGCGGCGAAGGAACTTCACCACTTGAAAGCAACCCCCTAAAGGTGTTCCAGACCGGGACGGTGACCTGCCTTGAAAACAAAATGATTTCAACTCAGTGGTCAAGATTCTGTTAGACGTCTTGTGGAGTGCTTACTTGAAGTCTAAGAAAAGTTTAGTTGCAAATAGGCCTTGGTCGCGCTGGCTTGTGCTACCGTCTGGATAGTCGAGATACCAGGTAGCGTGTAGCCGCGCATTTAAGAGTCCGTGCTATGCCGGAGAGAGTAGTTTGTTTGTCGTCATGTAGTCTGCAACTTTCTCTATAATCACTTTTTCTACAGCCACAGATACTACCGACGTGAGGTTTGTAGCTCGTTGTCTTTCTGTGTGCATGGGATATATGTACGACGCTTTCTAATTCTCAGGATAATTGCCACTGAAGATGGACATACTGAATTGCTTCTGAGAAGCATCAACGTTTTTTCTCTAGACTCACCTTCTATGCGCCTTGAATACCGGTGTCGAATGTTTACCTTGATACTGCGCATAACAGTCAGCTCACATTACCAAAATGATCATATCTGTAAACTGGTCCGTTTTCATGTAACTTATGTTGTATGAAGTGTATTATTATTACTGTTACTAAGAGGACCAACGGTATGTCTTCGCCACCTCCCCCCGGCAAGATGGTTGGAATTCCACTAGGTCCCCCGCTGCATGAGGCTCGAAGTGATGCCGTTGTAAGGTAAACGTCTTACTGAATGAAGCGCGCGTTATTTATCAAGTGAGTTGATGTTGACGGTTTATCAGTGAATTTTGTCTCATCCTCTTGTGTAAAGGAGCCGGCAAACTTATAACCGAACTGCTCGTTGATGTGCGGTGGGTTGCCGTAGAGGTTCCCGTTGTCCATGAATAAACTGGGAGCACTGTTTCTACAGCTGATCATCCCGGCCTTCACCCTCCACCAATATTTCCCTACCGCTAATTCTGTGGTGTTGAGTCTGTCCTTGTTTGACAGCTTCCAGCACCCTTCCCGCTTTAAATGTATCTGACGTTTTTTTGAGCACGACGAGAGATGGAAAGTCACTGGATCTATGGAACTCTCTGTCGTGGTTGAGCATGCAGTTGCATACTTTCGTAGGTGTAAAGTCAACTTTGTTTTTCCTTACTTCGCTTTGGAGCACTGGGGGAATGTAGTTTTGAGATATCCCTGTGAATTCATAAAATTCATCACAGTTTTCTTTGTCTGAACTGCAAATGATCGGAGGCTCTAAACTAGTCAGCGCAGAAAGGATTGTAGTTCGTTCCGTTTGGCACGTTTATAGTTTCTAGACAGAACCATTCCTGTCTTTCGGGTCACTTTTGCTGTGGATGTGATGGAGCCTCCGAATGCCATCTTGTGGAGGTTATCTGGAAATTGCGTGCCTACCTGGGGCTTTATAGGTATGGTTGCGTTTGTGAAGGCTAGGTTTGGGACGATATTGTGCCTGGTGGGGTGCCTCACAAGTCTTTGCAGACCCTCTATTTCAAGAATGCTCACAAGTTTATCAGAGTCCTTGGTGTCTAACTGGCTGGACCTTCTTCTGCAGCTTCGCACAGACCACAACCTATTTCTATTCATCACCAACTTTTGGCACAGCCGTCTCCTTTGTGCTACTTGCCCCCCTGCCACTCGATCTTGTTGCAATCAGCTACCAGTGGCGTGGGTGCAGACAGGACCGTCGCTCCATACGAAGTACCTGTCTTGAATCCGATCATGCTTTAGTGTACGCTAAGCCCGGCTTGAGTTTCGGTGGACATCAAAACCCTTACCCTAAACAGGTCGATACAAGCAAAGTAGTTGTAACTAACATCGCAGCTTAATACTAATCCGAGCCAGATTTAAGGCTAGCTGCCAATCCTTTGGAAAGTGTAGACGGGCACTAGTTGCACTTGCAGGACGCCATGAAAGTGGCGGGTAACCCATTCGCGGCTTGAAAGACCATCCCGCCTGTCTGCGCTGTGTCTCTCAGAGCTCTCTGCAACTTTGTGACCCTCGCTGGACCGTTTTGGCGGATAGTGAGTTCAGTGGCCCACGCGTGCCTCCTAGGCGAAAGACGTTTACGTGAGGGCTCTGAGGCTTGGTGGTCAGAACGTGCAAATGAGGTGGAAGCAGCAGCCGCACCTGCAATAGTCGGAAGCTGTTCCAGCTCACCCGGGCCGCTGGCAGCAGGAGCCATGGTGTCAGTGAGATGGTCTGTGAGGTAGAGGACACACCGATAAACAATTTTCGAAGACACCTAGAGCACTTGGAGGAGCGCTTCAAAGAGCAGTTTGGGTAGCCCGCGGCTCCAGTATTGCCAGCTTTGGTGTACCGTGCTCCGTGATCAGCTAACGCCGATCCACCTAACGAAGCTGAGGTCCATAAGGGACCACAAATTCCGAAACGACTCAGGGGCACCCAACTCTCTCTAGGAAAGGAGGAACAACTTTGGCCAGGGAACTATCTGGGTTGTCTGAGAAGGCTTGAAAGACCAAGGGTTTTTCATCTCTCTAGAATGAGGGTATCATCGTACCCATCCTAAAAAGGGTCTATGTGATATATATTATAATCACTAGGGTGTAAGTTTGTTACCAGACCGTGGAAGCACTGATCATGTTTTTGCCCTACTCTAGATAGTTGAACATCACCACTTGGATCGCAGGCCAACAACCGCTTTTCTCGACATTAGGGGTGCATTCAGTTCGTTGGATGAAGCTGTACTTTAAGACCGTCCGTGGGAGAATGGCGCGCCTGAGAAACTTATTAACATCTTGAAGGCTCTATATAATAGAATGTCGGGTAGGGTGATGATGTGCAACCATCCATCTCCACTGTTCCAAATCGACAGTGGGGTCAGGCGGGGCTGCGCGACTTCTGAGTTCCTCCTACGCTTTGAACTCGATAACATTCTTGAGATAGCTCTGAGGGAAGTTCATGATGTCGATATGAATCTACTACCTATAGAACGGCTGGCCGACCCCAAATATGTTGACAATATCGTCTTACTTTGCGATAACACACGGACTACTCAAATCTCACTAAATCAATTCATAAGTGTGGCATGCGCTTAGTACTTTTGCAGAAATGTTAGGAACCTGTGCCTGTGTTCACCTTTGATGGTGAGCCGTTGGAGGTAGTCGAAAAGTTCGTGTATCTGGCCAGTTGTGTGAATGGTGAAATTTCCAACCGCATATCCAAAGCCAGAATGATCTTCATATATATATCTTCATATAGTCTACGCAATCGTGAATGTACTGTACCTGTAGAAAAGCACCGCCTTAAACTTAGGTCACGATCCCTTATGTTACAGTGCAGCAAGTTTTGGAATAAGCTTCCACATTTTATTCGCTCTTGCATGTTTGCATTTCAGTTTCGGCGTCCACTCAACGAATTCTTCCTTTTCACGGATATCCATAAATTTCTTGACATTCATATTATATCCACAAATACGAAGCATAATGGAGCAATCGGCACATAACAGTGGTCAAGCCATTGCGTCCACTATGAACGTATTCAGATCTCTAAATGTAAGAATCGGTTTTATTAAAGCCCTGAAGTTCGTTTAATGCAGATGGCCTCACGATTGCATACACGGGTATGAATACCGGCTCCTCTCCGTACAATGAACTTAAAGAATACTGTTTATTACTGAAAGCCACTACGGTACACCCCCCTCCCAAAAAAACGACTTAATAACCCTATAATGGAAGGACTATGTGGTTGACTTAACATATGTACTTGAAAATGTACATCAAGTCCGAATGAATAAAAAAAGGATAGGGACCTTTCTCTTCTCCAAATTTGGTAGCGTAGTAATCTGTATTTCCATATCTGTTAGTGTCTCTCCTTTCTTTCCCCATTTGCAGAAACAGCTGCAAGTCGACATTTGATGTTCAAAGTCAGTCTGAACGTGATTACTTTATGGGAATAACACCTGCTCATTGACGCCAATAATTATCGGACTACTCCCACTCTTTCGCAAATTCTGGACCATCTTCAAGATTAACTCGCCTACTCGTCATGATTTTTCTTGCGACGAGCCGTCTGACCATTCCCAACAGTATTAGTAGCAGAGGCATTCTGAACAGATGGTTAAACCAGAGACCAATTAAAATATTGGCTCAGGAAGTCACTTACCTGCAAAGGCTTCACACTAGACATTTTCTAGTACTCTGTACCAAGAGACCTTTTCTTATGGAACTCACTACGCATCAAATACACTTCTCGAATGATGCCGCCTGTGCTAATGCAAAAGATGCTCGGAATCTATGGACTATTGACTGTTTCAACACCTATTTTCATCCAATACAACGAGTATTCCCAGCAGAATTGATCTATATCACCTTTAAAAGTAACGTGATGACCTGGATATGCATTGATATAGCCATACACGTTGGTTATATAACTGTAGATACTTTATTGATACTCCAGATTGTATAAATGGGTCCTTTGTGGTTAGCGAACTAAAAACTGAAGATCATTCTAAGTAATAAAGTATTATATTACTAATCAGCAAACTATGCGAATGGACTAACAACTTCGGTTGGTTACAACGCAAACTTTGAACAATGCGCGCTTTTGATATTGATAATGGAACCTATCTATGTGATGAGAGATGGCAGTCCACATCCGTCTCATGAATTTCAGCAAATTTCAATAAGATTATGCACACCAATGACTTGATACGTAAATTATTTAATACTAGATACTTTCAAAGGTTATGAATTTGACGGTGCTTGTAAACTGGTATCCCTCATGTTAAGTCCGTTAAATGAAGGCAACATTTACTATTATCTAAACTTTAACACCCTATGTACGCTGTAAAGCAATATTTCCTCGTTCATTTCATAACTAGCAGGACCTTCGGCAGTTTTTTAAAAATTTTTTAATTGAGTTTAATGACATTCCATCAGTACCACTCAGGGCTCAAATCTTGTAGACATTTTGAGATGTATCAGCGTGATGAAGCCTGTAAAATGGCCTCTTTCATGTTAAAATCCTTTTTTTTAACATGAGAATAAAACATTTATTTATTTATTTGGCCGTAGCTTCCTGTTGCCTTCTGCTGCCGGGAAGCAGTGAATGTTTTGTTCCGAAGGTACCTTACTAAAATCCCCTTCTATATTGATGACATATTTTGAATAGTGAGTTGTACGAACACATGCCATTTTTACAGACGGTATCTAAGTGTTATTTACTAATTGAAGCTGCGGAAGTTCACGAAGAAACAGTTATCAGGTCATACAAAGTCTCCCGGAGTAAACAACTGTTTATATATTGCTAGTCATGAATGCTGGGCAAAGTTGATATCGTTAAGCAGCAGCGGTAAAAATTAACGAGGGTATAATCTCTCGGCATAAGAGGTATCCTGACAGCAGTGAGTCATGTAATCTATAAGAGTGTATTGCACATCGAATATTGAGAAGAAGTGAATTTGAAGATTTGTTGGTATTCAGTAGGTCTGTACTATAAACAGATGGCAAGTGAACCTAAAGTTAAGTAGTGGGATAGACGCTGAGAGGAATTTTGGGTCTGGTGTTATGTGGTGTCATGAACAGCGTAGCAATGGTTTAGGTCTGTAACGTTGTAAACAAAGTCATTTGACTAAATAAGGCCACGTATGCAATTCTATCCAGCCTCTGTTGTCATTTTATGGTGGAAAAAATGAGAGGTTTCATCATCAAACTATTTAACAAGGTTTCAAGGATGGCGCACCATTTGAGGTCACTTTTGGTTAGCTTCGTTTCCAAGTGAGTGGTTGTCAGCATTGGGAGAACGCAAAAGGCACTTAATACCAACGTTTCTAGCTGATCTAATTGGAGCTATAAGTTTAAGAGAGGTTGTAGTCTGGGACGGATTGTCTAACTCCTGGTGATTTTGCATCCACAGGCGGTAAAAGATGACAGTTCTTATGTGTTGAGTATAAGTAAGAGGTTTATCTCGGTGCTCATGATATCCATATCAGGTGTGAAAGAAAAACATATAGGCATGAGAAGTGAAATTAGTCATCTAAGACTTCGGAGAGGCAATATTGAGGACTGGTGCATCTAAAGAGGACAAGATAAACTAGTTCTGTGTTCTGCTTATAGAATACCTTTTAAGTTTTATGCTGTACATTTCCCACGTCCTGCTTATAGCTGTGTTACAAACGCTGAAAGACAATGGCCCCGTTTTGCATTTGATTGCCAGCATGAGCTTGATATGCCTATACGGAGTTTGCAGGTTGTACAAGTGGAAATGTTGTCCTCGCATTAACAAAAAAATCAGGTTTGTCTCGGCACTACAAGTATTACTTGGAGAAAAAGCTTGAAGCCAATGCTTCCATCATAACAGTTTATACTTTTTGTTTGAAACATGATGAAAAGTTAATGAGGGAATGTATGCACAAACTGTTTACTTATTGCACCTCGCTGATGGTTCCAGAACTGTATAATTCACGTATGGTAGTACCATTTCACACCGAAGATTCATAATCTTGATGAATATTACTCCTGAGACCCAAATATCTTCACTTTTCCAACTCCCGCATCTAGAAGCAATAAACTTGTTTGCATGCTTCAGTTAGACTCCCAGGACATCTTGTCCGCCGTTTACACTGTTCGTGACAACCTAGTGGTCGGTAGGCGTTGGACTTTCCTGGTCACTTTTATAATGAGTGAATCCCAGATTTCGATAAGTATGGAGTTTTAGTTCAGTGAACATTTTTCATTTCTGGTTGCTGTGGTTGGGTACTGTGAGCGCAGTAAAGCTGGTTACCCTCCATGAAAGGCAGTTTTAGCCGTGGTCTGTTCCTTAAATGATTAATTTTGGGTGACGACCAAGCCAACACTTAGAACTGGATTGCCTTTCTACGGCGAGAAAAAACAGACAAAGCAGTAGGCAGAGAGAGAAGCGGGAACTCCAACAAGCTGAGTGTTATCGATGTTCATGTTTCTTCCCAATCAACTTTCTTTGTTATGGCGTTCATTATACGTACTTTTTCTACTGAATACTTAAGAACATAAATTTCATGCTTTCGTGTATTGTAGAACTTCTGCTTTTGATTACGATGTCGGGTAAGGCAGAATGTGCTCTTGGTTCGAGATGATAACTTATGGAAGTTTTCCAACCTTTCGTATGAAAGGCTGGTGTAGGTGTGGTGGCCGTCTCATCATAAATTAAGGGGGCCCAGTATACGAAATGTCATAAGTGATACTGTTGAAGTATTCGGTAAGCCGGAAAAGTCGCCAGATGATAAGAAGTTGACTAGTAACCGACCAAATCCAAAAGTTGATTTGGAGGCCTTCACTTTAGCAGGAAGTCCGTTCCACAGCTGAGTGAATTTCACGGCGAATAGGTTTGTACGCAGGAAGGATTTGAACGGTTTCATTGTGATGCTGTGTGTGTGGTTGTGCAGATCGTAACAACTGTCGTGTTTGAACTGAAACCCACCACTGGCTGTAAGAGTGAATTTATGTAACACATCAAAGAAGAGTGTCAGTTTAATTTTGAGTCGTCTCATCCAAAGCTGCTCTAGACTTAGGGTTCTGCATCTGGGGCCGCAGTCCTGTTTGCAACCATGCTCTAATAATCCGTCTGTAAAATACCTTTTTTGTCCGTCTTTTATGGAGATACCACCCAGTATAAATAGACAATATTCTAACAGTGGACGCGAGCAAGTTTTGTAGGGCACTGGCTTGACTTCTTTGAGGTGAAAGTTACGAACTACGCAACCCATAAGGATCCTAGATTTGCGAGTCTGTGATGCTACCCGTTCAGAAAATGTGAGGTCCCTTGGATATCTTAGTCCAACGTCACATACACTCTTAGGAACAGGAAGTTTCGCAGACTGAAGATGTAGTTGGATATCCTCCGATGGAGCACCAAAATAAATCCATCCACATTTGCCTATATTGAACTGAAGTTTCCAAGCGGCAGACCATGCGGTTATTATATTGGGCCCCCTTTGTATTAGTGCTTGGAAGTGGGATCAGTTATCATGGGTGAATGTGTATGCAACTTTTAGGTCATCAGCAAACAAGAGTGGTTTACCGTGTTTAAAGCAGCTGCAGATGTACCTAATACCCTGCCTTGAACTACGCCAGAGGTGACTGGCCTAGGTTTTGAAGTGTGTTAATGTGCCTTCACCACTTGAGTACGATTACCGGGGAAAGACTTAACACATCACGATAGCGGATAGTCAATGCCCATAGACATCAACCTACTTACTGACAGCAAGCGATCAACTATGTCAAATGCCTTGGAAATGTCTAGATAGAGTACAAGGACTAATTCGTGTCGGTCGCGCACGCTGGTTACGAAGTTATTATTGTAGGTCAAGGCAGCGAGTTGTACAGGACCTCGATTTTAAGAAACCATGCGGACTCGACATAATGATGTTGCTACCAAGCATTTGCTGAAGAACGCTTTCCTTAATAACTTTCTTCGTAGTTCTAGAAACTACGGGCGTAATATTTATTGGTCTGTAGTTACTGGCTCGCTTTTTTGGACCGGATTTGTATCTAGGTAGGACAAATGTTTTCCAGATATCAGGGTATGCGAAAGTTACCAAAGACAGAAAATATTTTTGGTAACAATGACGGAATATCAGGTCCACCAAATTTAAAGAAATGTGATGGTACCCGGTTTGTACCAGCGCTGCTGGAGCATTTTAGCGTTCCTATGGCTTGGCGAATATTGGAATACGTGAATTCGACTGTATCCATTGTCGTTAGTGGAGGGGAAGAATAACTTTTAGTAGAACAGGCCCAATTGGCGTCACACGGAACTTTGTAGGTTCCAGATAGCTAACTTCAAATAAGTCGCTGAACATTTCACACATATCCCATGGATTATTACAAACTTTCGTGTCATGGACAGGAGGAGGAATGTTGTGCCTGGTGCAGTTCGACAGCTTCTTAAGGAGTGCTGTTAGGGTACATACCCTAAACTGGACAGCTATCGCACTACTCTCTCCATTCTTCAAATACAAACCATGGTTATACGAAATGAAGTAAAGAATACCAAGAATCAACCGGAGTGCGTTGAAGTCGTGATGCCTGTAGTATCTTGTTGAGAGTTTGCGTAACTTTCTACGAGGACTTGCAGATATATACGGCTTATTGTTTAGTGGCATTTGTTTGAAAAGTCTCAATGGAACAAAGGTATCGAGACGAGTTTGAGTTGTAGTAAAGCATACAAACGGCTAATTTGAGGTCTACAGTGATGAAGTATGATCCCCAGCGGACGCACCGAACCACTAGATACGTCTGCCGCCAATCTAACCAACCGTAATGAAAGTACCAATTGAAGTACTGGTTGCAGGAAGTGGTAGTGGGCATAATACCGTTTGGTGATCACTTCCTGGGAACTTGGGGCCCACGTTTGTCAAAATAGGAACTACGTTGTGACAAAATATTAAGTTCAGTACACTGTCACCACCCATCCGAAAATATGCAGTGAATGGAAAAAGTCGTCCTACCTAGCCGGACCAGTAAGTGAATCCTGCTTAATTTCAGGTAGGCTAAAGTCACCGCATGTGCTCTTGTGGCCATATGGGAGAGTGGATGCATGTCTTAGAGCCGTAATCAATGGAATCTCATGATTGTTAAAGGTATCAGGTGCTCTGTAAACACATCCCTTCAATGCTGTAACATTCATGTAGTGTTCTGTGACCCATAGGGTGTCTCTTATCTTATCAGGAACCGTATTTTCTGATTTGAATATAGTGAGAGTGTTCAGGAAGTATATCAGATATCCGCCTCCTTTCTTGTTACTCCGGTCACATCAGGATTGCGAGTACATACCAGTACTTATCCTCTCATCTGGTATATTTGCGTGACAATTATTACAGGCGCCTCATATATGAGCGTGATTTCTTGTGATACTGATAGGTTGCTAAGGACGGACCTTACGTGTGTGAGAGCGATGCACGAGTAGTGGGAGTAATAATGTGTAAAGCTTTCTGATTCGCCGAACGGGGCAAGAGGCATCTCAGTGTTGCTTGACTGGGTATGGTCTGGCGTCGTCGCGTTACAAAACGTCTCAACACCTTGCTCACTTGTAGTTGTTGAGTTACTAGGATATCCTAGTGGTAATTCGACCGAACGGTGACCTGAAGTAGTATCACCTTAATTAGGGGGCAACGGAGCAATGTTTTTATTTGAAGTGTTCAGTGTGTACATCATATCCGCATACACTGCGTTTGATCTCATGCAAGCGTAGTCTCTAGCATCTGTATGTTTCACAGAGAGTAAGTAGTTTTACTACTGCAGGTGGTGGGTGTGTAGAGCTGGTGATACTGCTTGGAAGATCCAATACACCTGTTTTGTTTTCGCATCTGTTGATGCCACTTGGGTAGTTGGCTCCTAGGATTTCTGTGTACGGTTGGCTCTGTCCTTTCTGTTGTTCTGAGGGCGCTGAGATTAGCGGTTTAGAGTAAGGGGTTTCTGCATTCCCATCAGTTGTTTGTGCAAAGCTGCAGCTGATAGAGTTGTCTTCGATGAAACACAATCGCATTTTTGTGATTGTTGTAAACCTCTCTTCTGTGTTGTATTCCTTACCAGTCACTGCCTTGTGCTACAATTCAAAACGGACATAACTGGCGTTATGGTCGGTCGGGGGATGTTTCCTAGTAAGCAGTCGCCATGCAGGCGATCTAGGTTTTTTTCACAAAGTACCTCGCTGATGTTCTATTAGAAGTGGTTTTATGTTGGCCGTTCACACTGGTAATATTTTTGAATGTCACTGGCTTCACCTCACGGCGGTGTAATAGAGTAGAGCGGAGGCGAGCGTGTTACATTCATCCTTTAATATATGGGCGCAGGTCAGTTGAGCTACTGTTTACAATACCCCGCCTAATATTTGAGATACCTTCGCAGAGATTGCCGGATGTCCAAACGTCTTGGGAATAATCTGGTTAACCATCATCCGCTTCACGGCAACCTCTCCAATATAGAAGTTGGATGGATGTCTTCTACACTCCTTTTGCTTTCACCTCCAGCCCTTTCTCTGGGCCACTGCGAAGATTCCCGGTCGCATTACATCCAAGCTGCTCTCGCTCATCATGGGAAAAGCCAGTTAGAATTAATAATAATAATAATAATAATGTACATTTCATGCAACAAAGGTTACATGAACACAAACCAGTTCACAGGTTTGATCATTTTGGTAATGAGAAATGACCGTTATGTACAATGCTAAGCTATACATTAGATACCATTATTTATGGCATATAAGAGGTGTTTTGGAGCGGGCTCAGTTCGAATTCAAGGATTATTTGGTTATCGTTTGATTCCCCCAATATTCTTGAAGGTGAGGCCGCATCACAGTCATGGCCTTGAGGTGTGCGCGTTCGTCATACAGTTTTGATGGCAATATTTCCCACTGACAAATGCGATTTGTAGGATTCCATTTGAATGCAGGACTGGTTAAGTAAATCTGAAAAATGAATAACAAAAGCGAGCAGCAGGCGAAATTTGTAACAGAAACATAAAAATACGCATGAGTAGATCAACCATGATACATCTGTGTGAATTCTTTGTACTGACTGTTAAACTTACTTGAGGAAGTGTCCAGAACCAACTGTTTAGAGGTAAGCTTAGGTGGAAGAAGATGAAGGTGCGCGCGACAGTGATGAAAGTCAGTCTGAAGCTGAAGATATCACTACGAAATAGAGAGACTAGGGGATTTTGGACCAGGTATTCACTTGTTATATACCTATGTACAAATGTTTGATGAAGTTATAAACATGTGGGTGAAATTCATGGTTTTTTCGGAGAAGGTAGTCACCCTTTATCTGGTCACGGAGGGGGGATGATTATGGTGTGGCCTGTTGAGTATTACTATATCGGGGCTACCGAAACAATATGTTGGTGCAGAGTACTTACATGTAAGTACTGATAACTAAGGGCAAATAATAGTGTTGCATGCCTTGACAATGCGCTGACAGACATTTCTTTTATCTTTTCGGAGTAGAGGGATTATTTTAAGGGACGAATCTTAGGAATGAATGTTAAGTGGTGAGATCAATTAGGTTGTGAAGAAATGTAGGTTACATTCTACCCACATTAACAGGAACGAAACATGGTCAGAAACGCAGCAAAATGAGATCACTAAAATCCACATGCTTTCTGAATATGCCACTTGAGTACAGTGAAACAAAAGATGAAGAAGACAGTGGTAATTGGGAATGTCGCAAGTACGGATTGACGACTCAGTAACCGACAAAACATCGACACATACCGCCATAACTAAGACTTCCGAATGAAATCGGGTATATTATCTGTGAACTGTTGGTAGATGTGTAACAAAATAAACATGACTTATGCGCACCGACGCACCGTGTTCAAAAGAAAGGTAATACCAGCCTGTTCTAAACAAAATAGAAGTGACTCAATCAAACTACTCAGTCAGCCAGACTCGAAAATTCTGTGCCTAGACGGCAAATTCACAAAGTCGACAGCAAATCAGTTCATAGAATATTGTTTACCTTCCGTAAACGCTTCAAATAAAGTGGACGATGCAACTTTTCTGACTTCGCGGTCACCTCTTGATCCGTAGTCCTGACTTATGCGCCATTCTACACGCTGAAAATTGAATAACGAAAACGGTGGCTAAGGCCCAAACCATGTTTTCTAGTCGAATACAACCATCTAAGTGGAGTTGCATGCCTTCTATCAGTACGTGGTGTACACGCACTCAGACAACCTGTGTAATTCACTTGATTACAGAGTGAGTTTCTTCGGTGAAAAAGTTTGAACGTTCATAGTGCTGAGTATGGCAGACAGCAGTTTGTACAATGCTCAAACCCGATGATCGTATGGATCTCAACATAAATGTAAAGAGAAAGGGCGAGGCTAGTCCACTAGCGAACACATTCTCTACTATCCATCCAGTCCCGGAAAGTCCGAAAGATACGCGTACTGCCACGACTAAAGGAACAAGTTAATTTTACCTAGGCCAGACAAAACACTTGAGCGCTTGCTTACAAATGCACACATATTAATAGACCGATATGTCCATGTCCCAATCGATGGCCGACACCTTGACGTGATGGTCAGGCTGGCGTATGGCGATGAACCAACGAGCCATGCCGCGCAAACGTGTCCCGTCGAGGCCCACTGTGCGAGAAGGGTCTGTTGGGTAGTGGTAAGACGAAAATCAGTCACCGTTACGGCGTAAGTAACCACACTATGATGGAGGTCTGAGGGTGGTCGCACTGCTCACTGGACGGGAGTGTGAAAACAGCAAGATGCTTCCCTTGGATGACCGGTGGTGTCACTCCGACTCTATATTCCCTGAGGGAATGGGAATTAGGAACGGTCAGCCACAAAACTAGCACACATGCACTACCCCACTAAATACCGATGTCGGCAACCTGGGTTCATAGTCGGATTCGGAGACAAACGAAAATCTCAAACTTGCAAAATGATCGCAGGTGACCAGCTTGAGGTTGACGCCAAACGAGCTCTGTGATCACACACGAACCCTTCCTCGTCAGTTACGTCAAGAAGAAATGGCTTTCCATGGTGAGGACAGCTCAAAGTATCAACTACCTGGACGCTTTCAGCACTTTGCCAAACTCGATCCACCGTAACCAACACTCCCTACTTTTGTCTCTTCCCTTAACCTTTAATTCCTGATACTAGCGTCAGGCCATTACAACTTCCTCAAGCCATCACTTTGTGACCATTGCCAACAATCAAAGCCATGGAGATACTACTGCTAGCCCCTCAAGGCACAACTTCAGTTTCATATTACAGCCTTCAACCTCTGAACCCTATGGTGAATCGGGCAACAGGCACTGATCACCAGAACTCTCGAATCCCAACCCATGGCTATTCACTTGAATTCACCTGGCTAGTGTTGTGAATTTCAAAAATCCACGTGTCCTGAGATTCAGAGGCTGCAGATCGTGGACTCTTCGGTATAAGTATGGAATTAAGTTCTCGAGAAGAAAACACGCTTCTGAACTGGATATCACTCAATAGCCATCTGTATGCTGTCCGACTGAACAAACCTGTAAAACCTAGAAAGCATCGTGAGACTAGACGGTGTCTATTCGAAATCTCTGCCTTCGCACTTGCCGACTGCAGTTCAGATGACATGCAGGATGAACCCTATTGAAAGCTGCCAATTTCGCTACATCAAGCAAAACATTCACGCATAGTTTTAGTTGCAGGTGACTTCAGCGTTCAAATAGGGAAGCTGAACCAATGGGAAAGATATCTCAGAAGTATCTACGGTGTCTCACATCAGTGAACCGACAATGGTGACTGTCCCCTACAATTCTGTTCCGACAATCACTTGTTTCTCGCCAGCATCAACTTCGAGCACAGGGAGCGACATTGTCTCACTTGGTGTCCGTCGATATCAAATTAACGACAGACAAAGACAGATCAAACTGTCATAAGTCACCATTGGAGAGGATCGGTGGAGGATTTTCGTTCTTTCTGGAGTACTTGTTTGAACCCTGGTCACATGTTGGTATGGTGTCGTGTATGTCTGTGCCTTATTGATGGCGGTGAAGCAGGCGGCAGTGAAGCCTGTTTTATCTGCATTGAATGAAGAGTATGTCAAGTGTGAGTGTAGGCTGAAGATTATCGAGCACCTATCTGAGCGTGACAGCAATGGTCATCCAGAGGAAACTTGGCATAATATTCAGTCTGCTGTAGAAGGAAACAGAGGTTGAGACAATTCGTAACCTATATCTGAAGGTTGGCGAAAGTCAGTGGATTTCCGCAACCTCATCCGAACCGATTGATGCGAGAGGACTCATTCCTGCTGGTTGTGACTCCAGTGAGGAGCGGAGGCAACTTAAGCGTAGACTGACCATAATTTTTCACAATTATCGTGACGGATTTTTGTTGGGGTGATTGGAATCGTATGTGAAATTCCTCAGATTTCGGAATGGGTGGCTAATATTCGGATTTAGTTTACCTGGTTTCTATTGTGATTGGCTTCCTTTGAAACGATATTTATTGAACGCGGAGAAACTCATCTCTCCCGTCTGGCGTCTAGACTGTATGTTGTAGCCCTCTACTTCACGTGTATTATCGTCGACCTGGCCACACTTTTTGACTGGCATATACAAGATTCACTTGTTCAGGCTGCGGCTAGGACGTTGATGTGCCTAATATGTCTCTTGCGCTACTCCCACCTCTGATGAGATTCAGATTTCGAACATTTAACTATACGCAGCGGCTGGTGCTGATGACTTGCCGCCGGGAGTTCTCAAATGAATATGTGGGAAGCCAGTGAGTTTCGTAACAGGTCCAGGTTGGTATATGGGAGATGGGCATCGTCAGGCCAGACTTATCTTTTTCACGGACCAGAAAGCTGAAGCGTCCTCTTGTGGTGACCGTTTGGTAATCGGTCCGGACAACATCTCCCCCAAGATCCCAATATGCCACTTTTTCTGCTGCACAGGATACCTTGATATGGCAGATTTTGAGGCCCTGAATTCTAGCTGCTATCCAGCTTCGTATTTGGAGATGCTGTATTCGCTCGTAAGTCCGCCTATTCACCGTCCTTTGTTTTCCTACTTAACGTTTACCGTTTCGTACCATCTTTCATATTTTTAGTTTATGATGTAGTTCATAAGAACACTTGTTCACGAGCGAACACTTTAAACACATGACAAAGCTTAAAGTGACCGATCCATAGCGTTTTTCGTGAATGCAAAGTGAGTTTAGAGCAGTGCTTGTCATTTACGTGACTGACTCCGTACAGTGTTTTATTCCTCATGATTCACCAAATTGTCATAAATTATCAACCACTCCAAATAACCCTTTAGGTATGACAAAGAAGCCATAAAGTCTCTTCTCATGTACCTATCCTGAGAAAGATGGAATTAAGCACTCCGTCCACAGGAGTTCTTTAAAAATAGTTTGTCGTTAAACTCTGGAAAGTCTGTGAAGGGTTGCGCACAGAGGAGTACTTTTTGTGATAAATTTTCCTCTGCCATCAGTGCTTGCATTTCAAAGAACTAATTATCACTGTAGTTAGGGCTAGAGCCTGAGGAATCGAGTCTATCCTAGTTCTTCTCTTGAGAGCGGTCTAACAAAGGCGGCAGAATATGACTTCCGTATTGAAACGCTGTCACATTACGTCGCCAAGGATTCTCAGAAGGCTATTGTGTGAGGCTTGCTACTGGTCACTTGCTCTGAGTGCTACTTTGAAGATATACCCTTCATAATGAGGGACTGTATTGCGGTCAGTTTATTGCTCCAGCTAGGGATAATTAAGTGGTTCTTCTGGGCCACGCGTTCATATATTATCAGTTCTTGGGAGCGTTACCTCTGAATCGTCGTAGTTGTCGCTTAATATGCCACCGAGACAGACAAAATAACACGTGGACAGGAAAACTGCCACTATCGATCCAGTCTACGGAACTAGATTTAGCACCTACTGGAGAACTGCCATTTGGCTAACCCTTTCTGCAAACTTATGAAGTTGTTAGGAGGGATCATATACCACATACTACTGGCCTATGTTGAAAGGAATTTAGTTCTTACTAAGGAACACTACTGCTTTGGGGTTAGTTACTCCTGCTTTGCTAACTTTTCCGTGACAGGATAAGGCTGAGCTGCATCGACCGATGTGAATATCTACGGAGATTCAACGCCGATAGGTTTTCGTAGGGTTTTCCACTCAATGCTTCCAATGAAACCGGGGGGTAATGGAATCGGTGAGAATGTAAAACGACATATTGAGGATTTCCTAGCTACAGGAGGCAGGTAACTAGGGTTAGCGGTGTGCTTACCCACGAAAACTAGTGAACGGTGGTGCCCTTGAGGTATGCTTTTGGCATCTGTTTTTCTTTCCTAATTTACTACATTCGGCCACCCCAAAGTTTTCGCGTAATCACATGTTTCATATTACGCTGAGCTTTACGAAGGTAAGTACAGGGACGACGACAGACTGTTCTCACAGGAAAACTGGGACATATGAATGGAATGGTTTAGAAGATGGCCACTGCAGATCGAAATTGGTGGGAGAGGAGCCATGGTAGATGGTTATTGCGATACATAAGATTTCATGACTGACGATGCAGTACCACCCAGGTTTAATGAGTATGGGGACTGATGAGTTATTTTAAGCGGTGAGTCTTAGGATGGAGTAAACAGAAGGCATCAGTCACTAACATCTTAGAGCCTTGTTGTCCCGTCATAAAATATATGATTTAATCACCAAACCTTACCTCCCCAAACAAAGATCATGAACTTAGATGTTTAACGGCTACCTCTACATGCAGCCTTTAAATCGAATTGGCTTTGTTCAGATATATGACCGTAGGTAAGGGTATCACTTCATACTAGCAAACCATATCTCACATATGAATGTCAATCTTGGAGATCGCTTTACTCCGTCCAGGGCTGATTATCCAGGAGATCATCAATAAGTGATTCAAAAGCGTCACCGAATAAACTACGAGTTAAAACTCATGGAGTTACTGATTTGTGATGATTTACTCAACTACTAGGTGTCCACCAGCCTCGTTACACACCACCTGATTGATTTAATGTGTCAGTGATCTATTAATCTCAGTAGGTAGTTGGACTAGCATAACTGATTGTTGGGGTGAAACGGACGTTATATTTCGTCAACCACAACCATGGTGTGAAGATCATGACGAGAAATCGGGAACGGCGGCGATAAGCCCACTTTTTAGGATGATTTAACCCTACTTCATCACTGGGTAAGCTACAGTCGACCAATCTTCAATTGTAAACAAATACAACGTGAAACAGTTAAGACATGATGCGTGTCAGAGATTCAAGCAGGGAGCTAAGGTATCCTTGACAGAAAATGACCTTGGAGTCTAACTCAGTCACGATGTAAAAATTCTTGACTGGCTGTGGATGAATGGATTTTGCTTAAGTCTGACAGTTGCAACCTTGATACGAATCTGTCAATGGTTTGATCCTAAGTATTTACGCCAGGTCGTTTACATCTCCGTAGGACATAAACTAGGATTCGGGGACATCGTCTTTCTCTCCTCATTTGAAAAGACAAGAACTTATTAGAACTCATCCAGAGCCATTGCATTAGGTCCATTCGTGGACTAAGGCACAAGCCGAATGAGAACTGTGCAGCAGCACCGGATCTGCACTTATTAGAATATACAAAAATGAAAGGTGACGTAACAATGACATGTAACACTTCGGATACTTCAGGTCATCTGCTTCACCATTCCATTTAGCTGAGCTCTTATTAAAACCTTAGGATAATACCGTGATGTTAGAGCTGGAACACAGTATGGTGGACGCCGGGTGCAACTTTCAAACCCTAACAGCTCTCAAAGTTTAGAACCCGCTTCCCGCATAGGTTTTTCAGGTAGCACCGTTTGGGTCCAGCACACATGCAGTCAGTATCCACTTAAGGTTACAGAGTGGGTTTACAGACTAAACTACTCACTACCCGAACTCATTTCCGATTGTTGGCTCCTGTACCTAGGCATTCAAATGCGGCAAACGGCGGTCCTGTGACTCTAAATACGTAAGCCGCTTAGGCAAAAGCTTCCTCTATTCTGTCGACAACAATTTGAAATTATTTGGAATTCACTCTCTCTCAGAAGATGGTTTAAGACTAGAACTTTGACTTTCGAACTTTGTGTTGCAGAGATGGAGAACAGCGGCCCACTGGGCATTACATCTGGCTTAGGAGAATAAGTTTTGTGTTCGAAATTGTCAGTCGTTTTCTTGGTCCAAGGAAACCTGAAAGTCCAGAGGTAGCTCGTGGCAGAAGCTTCCCGCATGGCTTCATTCAAAAAGGAATTCAAAATCAGAAGAGAAATACACCAGAAAGAATAATACTAGCTTCCTGGTTTACTATCCTTAACAATGAAGACTAGTCTACATTGGGACATTGAAGTGGTGGGATATCCGAAATGGTGTCAAACCCTGTTCTGTAACCCTATATGGGTTTGATTATACTATGGAAAGCCTGGAAAACAGCGTAAGATGTTTTGACGGATGATTAAATACTACAAGTTTCTTCAAAGTACATTGTTAATAGGTTGCTTGGTGTGTTTTCGCATAATAATTGTGTTTGGAGGATAATTCAAGTGCGCTGCACTAAGAATCATGTATTTTCTGGGAAAGCTATTTAGGCGATTAAGTATATGGCAGACTTTGGATCTAATTTCACTAGGAAGTTATTTGCAGCCCCTGGTTATGGAATGATTGCCTCATGAGCAAGCGACAAATGAAATCATTATCCTGGCCTCGTTAAATGTTTTGCTCTGAAACTTGTTTGTATAACGAATACCGCTTTAATGCATACACAGTTCCGTTAATATATGACCCATAAGTTGGGAATTACTTGCCTGGTCGGACCTCACTTTGGAATTGGAAACTTTCATTACTGAAAAATGTCAGAGTTAGTTGTCAATTATCAGGTGGTCAGTTCTAAAATAGTTGAATTTCATCCCTTGTCTTGAATGTTCCATCGTTGAAGACGATAAAGGGTTGGAACTGTATTGATCAATGTACGCCGATTTTCATTCTTATCAGGGGATATTCGTATCTGTTCCAACCAATCTTTCCTCTTATAATCGGGCGAGAATAGCATTGGAGATAATGTAGTTCGACCTTAACGCAGGTTCTTTTTTTGGACTTTGGACTATGCTACGTGTTCATGGTACTAACCTGTTGCCCATATCGAAGTAGTTGGAATCAGATGTAAGCTGTGTATCAATGGTTAAAATTCCTAATGCATAAGCAAGTACATCTCATTTAGAAGGTTAGGAGCCCCTAAAACTGCGTGTTTTGTAGTCAACTTAATATTCCCTAAAATTGACTTCAAACAAGTATTACATGCATATGTAGTACTCTAACCTCAGATAGCCAGTCAAATAACTTTTTTATGACTTAATCAAACCCTACAGTCATATAAATATGCCAGATAGGTATAAGTACGTGTATTTCAACAACAAAAGGTTTGTGTAAAACAACCCTTGAAATTTCTGGTTGACCTAAATTTTTTAATGTCTAATTAGTGTGGGTATAGAGTTTCAGAACGTTCTTCATTTATGTAACTACCTAAAATTTTGATGGGAATTCTCAAGCACCGTAGATAAATGAGTGCCTTTTACACCATAGACATTTGCATCTATACAATTCAGAGCCCTACTTAATAGACTGAACATCCTTAACTAATTGTAGTCAGTGCTGTGTTTAGCATTATTATTCACAACCCGACCATCAATAAGTTCTAGATCTTAGGTTTACCACGGCAATTCATAAGTGGTTCCTTTGGCTAGTCTATATAGTTATGTGGTTGTATCTGTTAATTAGCACCCCGCAAAGATTTTTCACCGGGTAATACCTCCTGAAATATTCTTAGTTTTCCCATTTCATATCTTAACAGAGTGTATGACAGGGCCAATATGTCTGAATCGGTCGTGTAGTAGACGAAGATAGTACAGTAAAAGAAAGCATAAGTCAATACCCGGCAATTCTTTAAGCGTATTAAGGACAGTGTCAGGAAAAATACGATGGTGAGACCGTCACCAACAAGGATGATACCTTGATGACCTCTCACAACAGACAGCAAAACACTGGAGCACAGTTTAGTTGGCCTGTGGCGACGCCTCAGTTTCCAAACATCCAACCAACACCTGAATAGGACCTAGATGTCGGTCCTTAAACTGTCCTGTTAGTTGAAAAGGCTATTTCGACCCTGAAACAATACAAAATTCACAATGTTAACTTCATAATCTCGAAATAAAATATTTATTCGTTGTTTATCTATTTAAAACAACCGGACCTGATGGTTTGCCGTCCGAATTTTTTAAGCATGAAGGTAAAAAATGCTGTACAATTATGGAATACTAGTCAGTGTATGTGAATCAGAGGTACTGCTGTCACACTGATCTACTTCACCATTTATTCCAGTCCTTAAGAAGGGAGAGAACATTCGTGACCACCATATGAAAGTTTGACTAACATCGTATACGAAATCCCTGGATCCATAGTTATCATACACCTAAGCATCTCTCGAGAACAACAAACGCGAGAGAACCAGGCAGTTTTCAGACCTGAACGAAGATGCATCAATGCGATTTTCACCTTTCGACAGGGCATGCAACACAGACGTATTTACCGGTGACCGACTGTTGCCATATTTCTAGATCTGAAGGTGGCATTCGATTCTGTCGACTTTGAGGTGTAGTGGTGGTGTCTGACTGTGAATGGAGTGTCTAGCAAGTATATGATGCTAATGAAAGCTGTTTACTCGAACCCACGCAATAGTGAAAGGACTTGGAGAGAGTTGTCACGTGAGTTGAAGACAAGTAGTGGTGTCCGTCAGGGATGCCCAGTGTCACTGTTCATGTTTAAATTTGTTATGGGTGTACTAGAGGACGCAATTTGAGGTACGACTAACTTCACAGTGATTAGTTTACTCGCCAGAGGTCATCTTTTATACTTGGAATGTGCAGACGATATTTTTCTATTGGGTGAATGCTTTGACTAAATGTAGTTTTTGTGAAGTCTTAGAACTTAAATCTGAGTATGTTTGGCATGTGTTTCACATCTGTCAAATGTTAGAAACTGCTTCAGGACTGATCTAGATACATCACCAGTTTAGTGATAGGCAGTAAGTTGGTGGAATGCGGTGACCGCTCCATTTACTCTGAGAGTTGCGTCAACCCGAACAGGCTGGTTGCTGGCGAGATCTCAGTTCGTATACAGAAGGCCTGCTTGTACTTTTCGAACTACCTCGAAATGCAATGTTGGGTGAAGTTGGATTAGGTTGGGTAAAGCCTCAAAGTGGCCAAACCAAGAAGTAGCATCAATGCATGAATTCTCTGACTGTTGGCGTGGGGCATGTGGAGAGGTGTCGGCTACGTGCCTGGGATCCTCTGGACGATGGGAGTCAAAAATCTCAGGCTTGGTGATATGGCTGAAGATTGGTCACAATGGCTCTTTAACATCGCTTTAACATCTAAAGCTGCAGTACTTGCCTTATTTATTATTTTCGAATTGTTCCTCCTATACACCTTTGTTTATTTAGACATCAGTCTTTTTCTACCCACTTGTTCTTTGCATGCTACTGTGAAGCGTGACAATTTGTACCAGTGCATTTTCGTGTGATGTTCTATGCTGATTTTGTTTGTCTTACAGAAGACGCAAATTGAGACGGTATAAGAAGCTATTGGTGGAAGTTATATGTTGGTAATGCTCACAAGTAGTCAGTCACTAGGATACATCTTTTAATCATTGTTTGTGATTTGTATATGGGACATAATAAAGCTACAAACTTGCCATCAGTTTCTGTTCTGAACCTTGGTTTGGTTGGTTGACTAAAAGTGTCATTGAAATTATATCGTTTTTACCGTCGTAGTTGTTTTGTAACTCTAGGTAGGCGAAGTAATCAGACTAGATAATGTAGGCGAAAAACCTAGTGCAAAACAAAAGGGCTTACCTTACTTGTGAGTATGAAGGCATGCTTTACCAAGTACGTCGATGTTAAGCTTATTTTATTTGTTTCTTAACGTTTATATGTCTCTCTACTCGTATCCTACCCTATATCATATTCTTGTGTTGTTATAGAAACGCAATTGACTACTTATTTGCTTGAAGTTCTTAGTTGAGCATAGCATTTTGAACTCACACTAACCCTAAGACACCGATTTTTAAGCAGTTTCTCTCTTTCTCCGACTAGTATTACGCTTGAGGATGCACTGCGCTTAGCTTGCCAGCATCACTGGCTGATGTCGATGGTTTGCAGATACATATTATTCAGCAGTGTATCACCCATCTTTACTTGTAATCTTGATGCTAGTCTTGCCAAACAGACTACATTGTTGTCATAACATTCTGGTTCATAAATGAAACAGCCGTGAAATTTCACAGTTGGTTTTCGATTAGTTACGTTACCTCAGGCCAAGAATTACGCACATAGCTTACCTAATCCGTGCTTATATAGTTATTTCGTTGTTTTACATAGGTTCATTTCTGTTGTTATACCCATAAATTTTTTGACGGGCCCCAGATTACATATGGACTAGCATTCTGAAAGGCATCTAGGTGATTCACGGCATCTACTGTAAGTAGAATGTCTTGTAAGGAACCGTTACATATGGATTCATGTATCTTTCAATTATTTTTACACTGTAGTTTGGTTATCTGAACTTGAGAGATGCGTCCCAACCACTTACAGATCCATCATGCTTCTTCTCAAATGACCACGTTTTTAAAGCTTATGGAAGTCTTCCAACTAACAGTCATAGGCGGAATACCACTCGGATGTCACGCTATGGAAATGCGGACAATATCACCCCACAATCCAATGGTTATCCTGTGTTCAATCAGTGGAATCCTATTCACAGACTCGATAATATTGGTCTTTTTGGGCCTCCACCCCTTATCTTCGACAATGGAACAGGGAATCATGGGTAATGTCACATTTGAGAGTTAACTTTTTCTTAGTAGTGTCGTGCAGCGTCCATTTAACAAGCAGTATAATGAGAGGCAAATGTGGTCTAAGCCTCTAAAGAAAAATGACTATGAGTTATTTGAACAACCAAAACGAGGTTTAAACTTCCAGTTGTATGATAGTATACCAGTTACACAATCTGGACCGAATTGGACCCCAGTGGAACCTATAAAGTCATTCAATGATATTGAACTGCACCAAATAATCAAAGATAATGTGACAAGAGCTCAATATATACATCCCACACCAGTGCAAAAGTATGCACTGCCAATAATTACAGCGAAACGAGATCTCATGGCCTGTGCTCAAACAGGTTCTGGGAAGACGGCAGCTTTTCTACTCCCGATACTCAATATGCTTTTCGAGGATAACCACTGTGAAGCAGCTACTGAAGGATCTGTAAGCAAGAATTATCAGGTTTATTTATGTTATAGGCAATAAACTGTGCTGCATGTCCCGTGGCTTTGATCCTTGCTCCGACGAGAGAGTTATCTTCTCAGATATATGATGAAGCCCGGAAGTTTTCATATCGTTCCAACATCAAGCCTTGTGTAGTTTATGGTGGGGCCTCTATCCTCACTCAAATACGAGATTTATCTCATGGCTGCAATTTACTTGTAGCAACCCCTGGACGCCTTGTTGATATGGTGAGCAGAGGTAAAGTGAGTCTGGAACAAATAAGGTATGTCTCATTTCTATCGGTATTATTTTACATACAATTTCTAAATTTAGATTTTTTGTTCTGGATGAGGCAGATAGAATGCTTGATATGGGTTTCGAACCGCAGATTCGTCGGATTGTCGAACAACATGGTATGCCACCTGCCGGAAAAAGACAAACTTTGATGTTTTCTGCCACATTTCCAAAAGAAATTCAAGTATGTCTACGCACTGAAACTTTTCATACCTTGTCTAAATAATTTTTCAAAAATTATGTGTAAAGAACAAATTGCTTTTCTCAAATGATTTTTACGAATAAAAGGAATAAATTAATTGAAGGCCTATAACTTAATTTACAGACGCTGGCACGGGATTTCCTTCACTCCTACATATTTTTGGCAGTTGGACGTGTTGGAAGTACTAACGAGAATATTGTCCAAGAAGTTTTGAATGTGGCTGATAAAGATAAACCTGATATGTTGGTTAGACTACTTCAAGGGAAAGGTACGTGATTAATTCATCACCTAACCATTGTCTGCTTCTTCATATGAATTGATTATTGTTTCCAGAAATTTAGCTGCTTACACTTTGAGTTAAATCTGAAATATTTTTGTGTATATCTCTTATTTGAAGTTTCTTAACAAATGTCTTCTTGTCTTAATTTTCACAGTGACTTGTTAGTTAACATAGCCTCGTAGATTTGTGACTTGTAGAGCTGTGACTTTTTTGGTCCAGTTAGTGGGCTTTTGACCAGCAGTTTACGTGTTGGAAGGTTGCTACACTAACAGAGGTCGGGGCAGCTGGATATGGTACCATCAACCCTCACACAGTAGATTAGCAGCTTAGCGTACTAAAAGCTAGCTCAGTTATAGCATGATTTTGACTTTGAAGTCGAAGCTTCAGAGGTCAGTTAATGGTATGGTGGTGGCGATAAAAATACATTTCTATTTCGAGAAAACACCTTTTCTTGCTTGCATTTTTGAGACTACGCAGAGTTTGTGCACTGGATTATGAACTACATCTATTATGTAGGCCTATGCTATCCGTCGTCTAGAGCGAAGTGAGTTGGTCAGGGTTTGAATTTGTGACCCAGTTTGTGAGAACCAAGTAAATTACACTAGTGAGTTATTATTATTATTATTAGTCCCTTGGATTCCTAGTGGAACATAGGGCTTCAGTAGCACGTCTCCAGTGAATTCTGTTCTCTGAGATCTTTTGAACCTGGTTCCACGACAGCCCACAAGCTCTCATTTCTTCCTCGCACGACCTCCTCCATGTCACCCTCGGACGTCCAACTCGTCACTTCCCATGGGGATTCCACTCGAGCAACTGGCCTGACGCGTGATGTCCTCAGTCGGCCTTCTCAGTGCATGCCCAATCCATCTCCACTTCCTTCCAGTGCATATTTGTCGGGTGATAGGTTCTTGGTTGGTTCGTTGCCCGTCCAGAGTTCCTTGTTGCTTATTCTTGTTATTCTGGCCATCTGATCTTCAGTAACGAGCCAGTGTAGGCAGTTGTTGATGAATGTCTATAGTTTATTGGAAATCCCTTTCTTAACACGCCAAGTCTCTGGGTCATACAGAAGCACTGACTTGACGTTGGTGTTGAAAATCCGTATCTTGTTCCGCATGCTGAGTGCAGAAGATCTCCACACTGGTTTCAGGCTAATGAACGCCTGTCTTGCTTTTCCGATTCTGACTTTGACGTCCTCGTCCGTCCCGCCTGTAGTTGAAACAGTGCTTCCTAGATAAGTGAAAGAGGTTACTTCCTTTAAGTTTCTCCCATTGATGGTGACTGGAGTGTGTTGTTGTTGTTGGAGTTGTTGGTTGGGTATCTTCATCATCTCTGTCTTCTCTATATTCACTTGAAGTCCCGTCTTCGCTGCCTCTTTTATCAACTTGTTTGTTTTTGCCTGTAGATCTTCCAGTTTGTGTGACATCAGGCACAAGTCATCGGCGAAATCCAAGTCTTCTAGGTTCTTTTCCGTAGTCCAGTGTATCCCCCTCTTCTCGCTCCTCACTGTTTGCTGCATGATCCAGTCCACCACAATTAGGAATATCATGTTTCACTCCTGTCTTCACTTGAAAATCATCAGTGAGCTTCCCATTGTGAACTACTTGGCATATGGTGTCTTGATATAGTTGTTGAATGAGGCGGATAAAGGTTTGCGGTACTCCGTAGTAGTGAAGCAGTTTCCGAATAACTTGTCGGTCGATGCTGTCAAAGGCCTTCTCAAAGTCGATGAAGTTGAGGTAGAGAGCTGATTGCCATTCTATACTGTGTTCTATGATGATGCGTAGTGTAGCGTTGCAATTTGGTCTGCACATGATTTGTACTTCCAGAATCCAGCCAGCCTGTTCCGGTCATAGTTTTAAATCCAGTGCATCTTTTAATCTCTCCAGGATGATGCGGCTTAATATTTTGTTTGGGGTGGACAGGAGTGGAGCATGATTCCTCGCCTGTTCTTGTTCTTGCAAACACTTAGGTCGACCTTCTTCGAGAGTTTGACAAGGTAGCCCTTCTAACAATCATTGGGCAGGTACCTTTCCTTCCTTCCTTGCTAACCTTCTGCAATAGTGGTGTGAGCATGTCCACTGTTGTCTATGCGTCTGTTCTCGGTGCTTTAGGCGGAATTCCATCTGGTCCTGCTATCCCATCTTTTCCTTTGTTTCTCTTCTTTCGTAATTAAATTTCCGTCATCATCTTTTATTGGTTTCATCTGTGTTGATCTCTTCCCAGATAGCAACCTGGTTATTCGATACAATGTTGTCAGGTCTCTCTTACCTGCAGCCTGTTCTACTTCACTTGCCAATGTGTCGTAGAAGTATCTTTTGTCTTTCCGTGCACTCTTCTTCACTTCTTTGTCCAGTGTAGTGTTTTATACATTGAACTCAGTTCCTCTTGTCGTTGAGCATCCTTGCACTGGTTTATCTTCTGCTTCACCATCCTCCTCTCCCTGTTCTATCAGCTTCCATGTATCCGTCGAGATCCATTCCTTATCTTCTTTCTTCTTCCTTCCTAATATGGTTGTGCAGGTTTCTTTCCACATCTCTTTGAAAGACTTCCAGTGTTCTTCTACACAGGTTTCTTCAGGGATGTTCCTCGATATCTCCCATTTTGTCTTGATGGCTGGCTGCCTTGAAGATTTCCTTTGTAGTTTCATCCTTCAGTTTCCTTTCTGTGTGTTGTACTTGAATTGAGGTCTATCACCAGCTTCCTTGAAGGCTTTTAACTTGATTTGGAAGGTTCCTTGCACTAGATAGTGGTCTGAGCCTACATCTGCTCCTCTTCTTGACCTTGTGTCAAGTAGACTGCGTCTCCATTTTCTTGAGATTGAGATAAAGTCGATTTGATTTTTAGTGTGTCCATCTGGTGAATTCGAATCCATTTTGCTTTGTGGATATCCTTGTGCCTGAACACACTGCCTCCAATCACCAAATCGTTGAATGCACAGAATTCTGCAAACAATTCTCCATTCTCTATCATCACCTCACCGAGCGCCTCTCGACCCATGGTTAGTTCTCTTCCTGTGTTGTCTGCTCCCAGTTTGGCATTCATGTCGCCCATTAGAATTTTGATATCGCCAACTTGAGTGGTGTCTTGTTCTGTGTTGATTGAAGTTGTCTGTAGAATTCCTCTTTCTTCTCTTGCTCTGCATTATTTGTAGGTGCATAGCGTAGCATTGTATGATTGTGACCTTCCTTCCTTTTGAATTGAATCTTGCTGTCATGATCCTGGAGGAGATTGGTTCTCACTGCATGAGGGCCTTCGATGCTCTTGGGGACATCATGATAGCCACTCCCTGAGTGTGCTTGTGGTTGTCGTGTGGGTGACAATATCGGAGTAGATTATTGATTCTCCAGTTGACAGTTTGGAGACTCCACTCCCATTCCATCTGCTTTCGCAAATTCCAAGCACTTCGATGTGATACCTTCTCATCTCGTTTGCAATCTGGGCTGCCTTGCCAGCTGGGTTCAAACATGGTGTGGACATTCCATGTCCCCACGTTTACTTTCGCTTTCATCGAGGGAGAGAAGACACATCGGCCAATTGGCTTCCCGAAGTCAGGCTTTCACCAACTGGCGTCATTTCGCCTCTCCGATTCCAGCGAGGAATAAGTTTGTTTTCATTTTTTATATTTAGTTTGTGCTTTGAAGTTTGTTTATCGGTTAGATTTGTTTTAGGGGGTAGGGTTGGTAGTCGTATGCCCAACCTTCCCTCTTTATGAGGGCTTAGGACCGGCTAGTAACTAGTGAACTAGTTAAGCAGGCGAGGTTACTAGTGAGTTATGGCTCCAGTTTATTGTATACAGAACGTGGCTTAGCGTATATTGTCTTGTTTCTTGTTGGCTTTTCTACTAGCTTTGTTTTGTCTTTTGGTGTTTTGCTATCTTTGTGAGCTAGATGTTAGTGTTATTATTATTATTATTATCAGACCAACAGTTACTGTGTTTGTCCGCATAAGAAACATCCAAAAATGGAAACGAAAATTAAGCAAGGAAAAGAAAAATTCTCGCACTTTTTGCAAAACTTAGAACTTGGGAGTATTCAGATATTCAACTAGGGTTTGTTGTTCCTACGACTACTCATGATCATTACATCCAATTTAATATTCAACAAATTTCGACCTGCTTGATATAACTTTCACACTGTTGAAATACGTTAAAGCTTGCCAACTCCTGGTCAATTGAAATATTTGCGTAAGGTTATTCATGTATGTTTGTTGATGGATACTGTTAACGTGCTTTCACTATTGCTGCATGGGAAACTTCAGTTATAAATTAACACTGTACCCAGTCATTATTATTTCTTATGGGAGTCGCACTGACATTAAAGTCGATTGAGATCTACCCATCCACTTATTGGATGTCTCGTCTTTTGGAATGACGGAAAACACAAACCCTCATACTTTTGTTACCATTGGTAGAAAAATTCTTATTATTTGTAAATGGTCTATGATACATCGTTTTATACTGTTATTCTAGTTGAACTTTTCATATTTTTTTTGAGTGAACATTTTTTGATTCGTAAAAAATTGATAATCACTTAAACTTTGGTAACTAATGTGCTCTTTGATGATACTTTAGATCCAGATGGATTGGCTTTGGTGTTTGTTGAAACTAAGCGTGGAGCTGATATTCTGGCTAAATTTTTATGTCAGTTAAATTTCCCAGTTGCGTCCATTCATGGTGATCGTCCTCAAACTGAACGGGAACATGCACTCCAGTCTTTTAGATCTGGTCGTACTCCAATTCTCATTGCAACAGCAGTCGCTGCTCGTGGTTTAGATATTCCAAATGTTAAGGTTAGCTTCTGTTTTAGCGCTTTTTTCTTGGTGATGGTTAGTGATTGTTTCAAGTTTTTGTGGTATGAAGGCTGATAAAGTCTTATGACCGAATAACCTGACGTATTAGCAATGCTGTGTAACTTAGGATCAAAAATAATCAGTTTCCTTGAAGCCAAAGCAACACTCTGCCGGTCAGTGCTAATATGCAAGATTCCAGTTGTCATTCAAACCCTAACCAATATGCTCACACAGCTCAAACCAATAATATAGAAACAGTCGTATAATTCCTGCTCGGAGGTATTAGCTGTTGCAAGTATTCAGTGGAACTGTTGAAGTTGTGACTTTATTCCTTTATATACTGAAGTAGTTACCATACTAATACCTACAGGGTTTCATATTGCTTCGTGTAGCTGACCTTGAAAAGTTCCTACCTGATATTTCGTTACATATGGTTCATAACTTAAATGTTAAATGCCTTTATAGACCTACTACGACCTCGTAGTGTTAGTATACACATACAGTTTGTTAAAGGTTATGCTTTTAAACTAATATACCATGCCTCACAGTTTCGTAGTCATCTTTTGAGAACCTAGGTAGTTCTAAAAATGTGTCTGGCACCAATAAATACAAAGCAGGATTGATCTGCATCGACTCATAGTTTAAGGACGGGGAAGAGAGCAGGTGATTGGTACCAGAATCTTAGCCGAACCAAATCGGTTACCTACAAATCAAAAGACGGCTATGCTACAGCGCATTTCATTTTTCCCTCTACTTTTGTGGAAAATGACAATAAAAGATGGAAGGTATAAGAAAGCTACACGTTATTCATCAGATTTACTCCCATTGTATTGGCGTGTAGTGGAAAATTAGAGTCTTCAATGCTGGAGATAGACAGACAAAATCAACGTAGAACCGTGCACACAAGTGCACCGCTTCAAGTTATCACACTTCACAGTAGTATACAAAGAATAGGTGGATAGAATAAGAGTTATATCAAAGTAGACAAAGTTATGTATGAGGATAAACAGTCTGAAGACAAAGGTTGGTGAAACTGTTCACGCTTTAGATATCAAGGGGTGAACATATCTGCACCACTGTAACCGATTTTCAAACCACCAAAAGTCCTCAACGAAAGATTTTTATCGTTCTCGGGACCCTAGTCATGTAGTTTGCATCTCGCCACTTGACTCAGACCAACAGTTAGGGACTTTGTGGACTAGTACCACGTCTTGCTCTGGCTACCGTGAACCCCATTCCCAGGTAGTGCAACTCCTGTGGTGTTGTGTTATCTGAGCTCGATGGTTTAATCGTGAAGGTTTCATTGTCACTGTTAACAACATCATCAGGACAAACTTCAAAAAAGAGTCTGAAACCTGCCTGGTTCTCTTGAGTTTGCTGTTCTCGAGCACCACTTAGTCGTCGGATAACTACAGATCTTAGGATCTTGTACACTACGTTAGTGTAGCTCACCTCCCTATTGGGGTTACAAGATTTCTCACTTTTCGTATAGAGTGGAGTGATCAGTGAAGTAGACCAGTCTGGAGGGGCTACCTCTGATTCCTACTCACTAACTAGTACCTCCGTCACTAATGAGCAATTTTCTACGTCCACCCTTGAAAACTTTGGGTGGTAAACAGTCAGCTCCAATTGTTTTGCACCATTTCAGGTTTGATATAGCCTTCTAAACTCCAAGGAGAGTTGGAGAACCGACATCTACATTTCATTCAGGTTCAGGCTGAACGGTGAGCAACTGTGGCGTGGCTGTGGATCGGTTGAACCGTGCTTCAAAGTGTTCGACCCAACGTTCTAGTCGCCTGTTCTGGGTAGTTATCAGCACTCCATCCTTTTCGGTGATGGTTTCATTAACCATCGTCTTCTTACAGGCATTCTTAATAAGCCCAAATAGTTGCCGGGTGTTGCCTAACGCTGATGCATTCTCCATCTCTCGTCTTCGTCACCCACCACTGCTCGCGATGGACGCGAAGACTCTTGGTCAGTTTACGTCTACGTTGCTTTCGCTTGTTATCATGGTCAGAGCCTGCTGAAACCAGCCTTCTCGCACCATTCAGTTCGGTTGAGCTCACGGAAGTCAAATAATGTTTGCTAACCATGGGGTTTATGTTACCAACTGGCTTTACCTCTGTTTCTACAGCAGACCTAATATCACGCCAGGTGTCCTCAGGATGAGCATTTCTGTTACTTTCAGATAAATGCTTAGTCTAAATGGGTACTTGATTTCCTCATCTACCAATCAGCCATAAACAGGCTTCAATGCTGCCTCTTTCCTGCGACCAGTAAAGCGCAAACATACACGAACTTGCATTAGGGCGTGATAGGAGTTCGAACTGGTACTCCAGAAATATAAGCAATCCTACACCGGTCCTCTCTAACTATGGCTTATAGGAATATAATATATGTGTCCGTCGTTGGTTTGAAGTTGGCGGAAACTATGTGAGACAGTGTCTCTCTTTATCCCTAAAGTTAGTGCCGGACAGAAACAAGTGATTGTCAGAACAAAGTTGCAACAGACCATCACCGCTGTCAGTTCGTTGACATGAGATTCCATAAATACTTCTAAGATTTCTTTCCCATTGGCTCAGCTTCCCTACTTGAACGCTGAAGTCACCTGCAACTGAAACTATGTGGGAATGTTTTGCTTGATATAGTGAAATTGGGAGCTTTTGATAGAATTCATCCTACTTATAATCTAAACTTCAGCCAGTGAGATCGTAGGCGAGTAGGTATCGGCTAGTCTCACGATCCCTTCCAGTTATTACAGATCCATTTAGTCGAGCACTATATAGACGGTTGTTGACTGGGATCCAGTCCGTTACGTAGTAATGCCTGGTCCTGTGTTGATATTGATGATGGTATCCACTCTAGAAGTACGCCTTCATCTCTACAAATCGATGCTATCCTAACACCGACTAGTTCACAGGAGCTAGCCACTGGGTCTCCAGATACTCGTTAGGTGGATTTCGAAGATTCACTACTATGACCAGGTTATTATTATTATTTGTCCCTTGGGTTCCTAGTGGAACATAAGGCTTCAGTAGCACGTCTCCAGCGCTCTCTATTCTCTGCAAACTTTTGAATCTGGCTCCACGACAGCCCACAAGCTCTCATTTCCTACTCGCACAATCTGCTCTATGTCACCCTCGGACGCCCAACTCGTCGTTTCCCATCTGAGTTCCACTCGAGCAACTGGCCTGGCACATGATGTCCCCAATCGGCCTTCTCAGTATATGCCCAATCCATCTCCACTTCCTTCCAGTGCATATTTGTTCAGCGATAGGTTCTTGGTTGGTTCGTTGCCCTTCCAGAGTTCATTGTTGCTTATTCTTTCTGGCCATATGAGCTTCAGTAACGAGCCAGAGCAGACAGTTGTTTATGAATATCTGGAGTTTGTTGGAGATCCCTTTCGTAACGCGCCAAGTTTCTGAACCATATAGGAGCACTGACTTGACTGAATGGGTGTTGAAAACCCGGATGTTGTTCACGCTTTATGCTGAGTGCAGAAGATTTCCACACTGGTTTCAGGTTAATGAAAGCCTGTCTTGCTTTTCCGATCCTGGCTTTGACATCCTCGTCTGTACTTGTGTCGCCTGTATTTGAAACAGTGCTGCCCTGCCTGGATAGGTGGAAGAGACTACTTCCTTTAAGTTTCTCCCGTTGATGGTGATTGGAGCTTGTTGTTGTTGTTGGTGGTGTTGGTTGGGTATCTTCATCACCTCTGTCTTCCCTACATTCACTTGAAGTCCCGTCTTCCTTGGTTGCCCTGCCTCTTCTGTCAATTTGTTGGATTTCGCCTTTATATCTTCAAGTTTGTGTGACATTAGACACAAGTCATCGGCGAAATCCAAATCATCTAGGATCCTCTCCCCGGTCCAGCGCACCCCTTCTTCTCGCTCCTCACTGTTTGCTGCATGATCCAGTCAACTCGACCACGATCAGGAATATCATGGTGATAGTAGATAGCCTTGTTTTACTCCTATCTTCACTTCGAAAGTATCACTGAGCTTCCAATTGTGAATTACTTGGCCGGCATATGGTGTCTTGATATAGTTGTTGGATGAGGCTGATAAAGGTTTGTGGTACTCCGTAGTAGTGAAGCAGTTTCCGAATTACTTGTCGGTCGACGCTGTCAAAGGCCTTCTCAAAGTCGATGAAGTTGAGGTAGAGAGCTGATTGCCATTCTATACTGTGTTCTATGATGATGCGTAGTGTAGCGTTGCAATTTGGTCTGCACATGATTTGTACTTCCAGAATCCAGCCAGCCTGTTCCGGTCATAGTTTTAAATCCAGTGCATCTTTTAATCTCTCCAGGATGATGCGGCTTAATATTTTGTTTGGGGTGGACAGGAGTGGAGCATGATTCCTCGCCTGTTCTTGTTCTTGCAAACACTTAGGTCGACCTTCTTCGAGAGTTTGACAAGGTAGCCCTTCTAACAATCATTGGGCAGGTACCTTTCCTTCCTTCCTTGCTAACCTTCTGCAATAGTGGTGTGAGCATGTCCACTGTTGTCTATGCGTCTGTTCTCGGTGCTTTAGGCGGAATTCCATCTGGTCCTGCTATCCCATCTTTTCCTTTGTTTCTCTTCTTTCGTAATTAAATTTCCGTCATCATCTTTTATTGGTTTCATCTGTGTTGATCTCTTCCCAGATAGCAACCTGGTTATTCGATACAATGTTGTCAGGTCTCTCTTACCTGCAGCCTGTTCTACTTCACTTGCCAATGTGTCGTAGAAGTATCTTTTGTCTTTCCGTGCACTCTTCTTCACTTCTTTGTCCAGTGTAGTGTTTTATACATTGAACTCAGTTCCTCTTGTCGTTGAGCATCCTTGCACTGGTTTATCTTCTGCTTCACCATCCTCCTCTCCCTGTTCTATCAGCTTCCATGTATCCGTCGAGATCCATTCCTTATCTTCTTTCTTCTTCCTTCCTAATATGGTTGTGCAGGTTTCTTTCCACATCTCTTTGAAAGACTTCCAGTGTTCTTCTACACAGGTTTCTTCAGGGATGTTCCTCGATATCTCCCATTTTGTCTTGATGGCTGGCTGCCTTGAAGATCTCCTTTGTAGTTTCGTCCTTCACATTTACGATTAAATACTTATAATTCGTATATGGATTTCACAACTTTAAATATCTTGGTTATATTGTGTTCTCTGAGTTGGGTTGTTTAGGCGTGAAGCGTTCATCATCTTTCTAGATGACATCTTCAGCACTAACTTCAATCTGAAGTGAGCTATCAATATCTCCGTGACTGATTTAGTATCTTGTAATGACGAACTGGTTTGTGATTGGTTGTTCCCTGTGATTATTGTGTCATTGACTTCATAGATTCTCCTGTCGGCTGTTCCTCTGCTTGACCTCTATACAGTCAATGACACAACAATAAAAGGAAACAGCCAATCACGAACCAGTTCGTCATTACAAGATACTAAATCAGTCACGGAGAGATATTGACAGCTCACTTCAGATTGAAGTTAGTGCTGATGATGTCATCTAGAAAGACGACGAAACCTCCACGACTAAACAACCCAACTCAGAGAACACAATACAACCAAGACCATCCACCTGAGCTACAAATATTCTCCACGACTTTAAATATTTCACGATTGTGAAATATGGCAGAAAGGGGTGCTACGAATCATACTTTTATCTTCATAGATAGTGAAATATCTTGTCAGCATCATAAGTACAAAACAAATCATTTGTAGCCACACCGAGATTTTACTATTTATATAAAGCTATGAATATCATGCCCCCTGAAAAATTATACAATGTTATCCCGAGCATACTTTATCTTCAGAAAAAAAGATACTTGTAAAATGCAATCACAGCCTATCTATCTTTTCTAACTTCATTGGAAAGTAATGATATGAATGACGCTAGGGGAACGATACATCCAGTTAAACCAGCATGCATAAAACTGCATCGCTTTAATTTGTTAAACTTATCAACAGCATACGAAAAGAAATTGGAGAGAAAAATAGTGATAATGAAGTGGAAACAAGTGTACAGGAGGAAAGAAAGTAAATAAGTCGAGATTATTGCAAGGTTCAGAGCTTCGAAAATGATGGAGTACGTACACTTGAATCACTGCAATCCATCTGAGATGTGTCATTATAGGTCGTCAACCATAAATTATTATTATCTCGAAGACCATAAGCATGACAATCTGTGCTTCCCTACATAGTTCAAACCAACAGTTACAGAAAAAAGCAACGTGGTTGCTCACACACAAGTGTATCGGGTGAAGCTGTCACACTTCACAGCAGTACACAAAGAACAAAGTGGATAGGTAAGTCTTATTTCAAAGGTTATCGAAAATATTCAAGCTTTGCAAGACATCAAAGAGTGAACACATCTCCAACACTGAGATCCATTTCCAGCCATTTCATCAAGAGTCCTAAATCAATGATTCCTATAGTCTTAGGGACCTCACTCAGATAGTCTACACATCTTTACACATTCAAGGACTTCAAACACTGGTGCCACAACCTAGTCCAAACTGCCAAGACACCTCTTGCAACCCGATCCAACTTTTCCTACCATTGCATATCGAGGTAAGCGGTGGCTCAGCATACAAAGCACATGTCCAAGCTATCTCAGTCGATGATGATTCACAACCTCATTAGTCAACTTGTCTGCCTCACTTAGTACCTTTCGCCTGATCTGAACATTCCTTATACGATGATTCTGCCGCACGCGAGTATTGCTACGAAGATACAAATTCAAAAACCTGAAATCTCTTCACATCTACCTCTAACAGATGCATCGCATGGCCAAAAAACAGGGCAGGACAGGACGAACTGCCAAATAACGACAATCGGCCTTTAACAGGTAGTCGAATATTTCACCACTCAACACCAGAGATGACACCAGTCGGTAAATGACAAACGGGCATTCTGTACCCAAGCTGAAATTTCGTCAGTTAATGCAGCATACCAATCACATAAATTGGTCCACCACTTCACTCTCTACCATTAAACTAGGAATGGTTTCAGACTCGTCCTGGAGCATCATCCTACACTTGACACGTGCGAAATGCATGCCAAACATACTCAGATTTAAGTTCTAAGACTTCACAAAAACTACATTTAGTCAAAGCATTCACCCAATAGAAAAATATCGTCTGCACATTCCAAGTATAAAAGATGACCTCTGGCGAGTAAACTAATCACTGTGAAGTTAGTCGTACCTCAAATTGCGTCCTCTAGTACACCCATAACAAATTTAAACATGAACAGTGACACTGGGCATCCCTGACGGACACCACTACTTGTCTTCAACTCACGTGACAACTCTCTCCAAGTCCTTTCACTATTGCGTGGGTTCGAGTAAACAGCTTTCATTAGCATCATATACTTGCTAGACACTCCATTCACAGTCAGACACCACCACTACACCTCAAAGTCGACAGAATCGAATGCCACCTTCAGATCTAGAAATATGGCAACAGTCGGTCACCGGTAAATACGTCTGTGTTGCATGCCCTGTCGAAAGGTGAAAATCGCATTGATGCATCTTCGTTCAGGTCTGAAAACTGCCTGGTTCTCTCGCGTTTGTTGTTCTCGAGAGATGCTTAGGTGTATGATAACTATGGATCCAGGGATTTCGTATACGATGTTAGTCAAACTTTCATATGGTGGTCACGAATGTTCTCTCCCTTCTTAAAGACTGGAATAAATGGTGAAGTAGATCAGTGTGTAACTATACCTCCTTCCAAAGAAAAAACTTCAGTTAATCAATATGGGGTCTTCAGAGGGAGAGAGAGAGAGAGAGAGAGAGAGAAAAAAAGAAAGAAATTTGTTCTTATTGACTGTTCATTACTTAATGTATCAATACTGGTGTTATTGTATTTTTGTTTTCTGTCTTTCCAACAGCATGTAATTAATTTTGATCTCCCATCAGATATCGAAGAGTATGTTCATCGTATTGGTCGTACAGGCAGAATGGGTCAACCAGGTTCGGCTACATCATTCTTTTCTGAGAAGAATCAAAATGTTGTACGTGATTTAGTTGAATTACTTCGTGAATCTAAACAAGCTATACCACCATGGTTGGAAGCACGTGTCGCATATCCTTCAGGATCATCTGCTCGCCGTAATAAGATTGGAAACAATAATAATAATAACAATAATGTTAATAAAAAGTAGGTCCTTCGATGTTAACACTTTAGAATTCATTTTTATACATTCAGTGGTGTAATAATTTCCAAACATTAAAATTGTAGCTTTGGGATTCAGAAGATCCTCAACAATAAATAACTAAATAGGCATAAGTGAGAGCTTAATTACTCTAAAATTAAAGTAAAATTTTCAGTAAACGGTAGATATCGACATGTTACAGTCGATTGCATAGAAATTTAAACAGTCTATATCTGATTACAGGATTTTTCGAGGCCTAAGTATTAATAGTAATTATAAGAATATATATTACCTTAGTTACTTGCTGAAACTTAGTTGAGTGTTACACTAGTGCTAAACGAATCTCTGAGAACAATGTGTTGTTTGATTCAGCACTGAATCAAGACAGTTGACAGTTTACCTCATTTTATGTGCTCACGCTAAAGATTCTCCGATACCGCATTCTTTCCCTATAAAAGTGCATAACGCATACAACTATCTTTCATTCATGTGAATCTGAAAATACCGATAATATCGAGGAGTTCGCGCAGGAGTCCAAATGCTGCCAATAGCAGCCTGTCAATTTGGTCTAATCAATCAACAATGGGAATAACAAATTATAATATCTAAACTATATTATACTCGTCGCACAAGAAGTTTCTATCGTGACTCAGTGGTTTAATGGATAACACTCTGGCTCAAGCCTTAGGAGGGGCGGACAACATCACTTACTAGGAGGTAGGCCCATCTTAGATTCCACTGCTACTAGCCCAATATCCATCGTTAAATTTGAGGTTTTGTTCAAACACTCATCAAGAGATTGTTTTTCATCAGCGTTTCTGCTTTTTAAGACTGCATAGTTCGCTTACTTTTAGGTAAAGATAATTCCTAATTTGCTCATACATAATTTCGCGAAGGAGTATGTTCTCCATAAAGCTTACTGGATTGTAAAGCAATGGTCGTTGTTATGATCTGAAAGAATTGACTGTTGACTAAATTTTGTATAACTTGAGAACTTCAAGTGTGAAACGTTTATGCACTGTGCTGTAGGACAGTACGACAGTCCTGTCAATATCAGTCATAAGTGAAGAATTACTGTTTAAATGATACTCAGGTTGATATTAATTGCTTAGCATACAGGGCTGTGACTCATCATTCTAGGCACATGACTGTTAACCGTTGGGCCACGGGTTTGAACCTTATTCCATCTATCGAAGGATCTGAACAGCCAGGTAATATCATTAAACGTCATATAAATAGATGTTGCTCATTGTCTAATGCATGAGTGTTCATATCGTTGCTGAGTGCATTTCGTTTCGACTCGATAATGAACATTTTTGGGGAATAGTGGTATTTCTCAACTATTTGATAATTGTCCGAAATTTTAATGCCTAAATTACTGCGCATTACTGTACATACAATCAGTGCTCTGGGCAAAAGTTAATTAGTTTATATCTTAGTTACTGTTACTACTAGCTTTTCTAATAGTTGTCTGAAATGATTCGACTTGTATGTGAGTTAGATTTAACCAGGCTTTTAGAAACCGTTGCCATTGGTTATTGATATGCTGTTTTGAGTGGAAACTAGGTGATGGCATCAGTCTGCACTAAGCTGACTATGGTTTTTTTTAAAATATGCTTATCTTATTAAACCTATTTCATATCTTCTGATTTCACACTTTAGAAATCGTGCTAATTATGGTTCATTTGATTATCGACAATACGGTAACCGAAGTATCAGTTATGTCGGTGGATCATTGCCTATGAATCATAGCAACAACAATACTAATAGTGGTTTACCTAATGGCGGACTTGGATTGTTAGGAAATTGTTCATTGTCATTTCCAATCGACAATACTTCTAGACATCCTCAGCACAGTGCCTATAATCCATTATTTCAACTGGACAAAATCAACAGTCAAACAAAGTTTTCTGTAAAAATAATTCAGGTTATGTTAGTCGAGTAAACACATTTGGAGGAACGCACGAGCATCAAAACAATTCATTACCAGCACCTGTTTCTTTGTTTCACCATCAACCCAGGCTTCAACATCCACAACCAGCTACACTTCTGCCTACTGCGAATCCAAATGCTGCAATGCATCAGTTTTTAGCAGCAGCAGTTGCTGCTGGGATGCATCCAATGCGGTCTAACGGTGCGAACATTAATGACGGAAATATCACGGCAATGAATAGTGGTGGTTTTCAAAATCCACATGTTCATCCTGCAAATGGTGCAGCCTTTGCCACACCTACATATCAAGCTTTTCACCCAGCTACTGTTTTTCCACCATCGAACCAAGTTTCCTCTCATACAGTTTCGTCTAATGGTCGAGACGGTTCTGGAACTGTTGTGTTCCCCTCACCTGCTGGACTATATCACACAGGCAACTTAAATGGAGCTACTTCTTTAAGCTCGACAAGTTCAGCTAATCATCAGACTTTACAGCAGACACATCCAGCTACAGCGCTCATTCAAACTGGATATCCTGTTCAATATTACCCTCAAAACCAACAATTCTGTCCTGTGTCGAATGGAATTCAGCGTCATTCACCTCAACAACAACAGGCTGTAGTTGCAGCTGCAATGGCTGTAGCAGCAGCAATGAATAATGGTATCCAGTCGAATACTGACGGTTGCAATCCATACGTATCCCAACATTCTCAGATGGAGTGCAGTATTCCTCTTGATTCTGTTACAACATCTAGTCCATCTGCAAATATCTCTAAAAGTGGATCTATTATGCAACCGGTGTTTAGAAATGATGGTGACTGGTGGACATCGGCCACTCCAACATAATTTATACATCAAGTTAGGTAACATTTGATTTGTTCACTATCACAGTGATTATATTATCCATCTACATATATATGCAACTTAGTTGTTTAGCTCTTGTATTTCTGTAACACGCTATATTCATTATTCTGTTCACTATTATCATCACTAGTATGTGATATAGTGGTTTACAAAATTTTCATTTCCTCTTTGTCTCTGCTATCTACTAGTTGTTATCTATAAACTTTGCTATCTTGTCATGTTATATACCATTTATAGTTGAGTGTATGCACTTTTCTGAATCTGTTCTTGTTGCACTTTTTATAAATTTCCCCTTTGTACGCTACTATTCATTGGCTAATTTAAACACAAAATAACTGCTCTCGGATGTATCAACGTTGGATATATATATATATATATATATATATATATATATATATATATATATATATATATATATATATAGGTGAACTTTATATGCGTCTCATATTCTGTCTTTCGGTTTCTATTACTTCTCATTCTCCTGTTTTTATTAATGCATGATTTATTGAAATCAACTATTTAACTTTTTACTGTTAATAGTATTAAGTTTACTTTACTTCTACTTCTTTCTTATCTCTTTAAATTTTATGAGAATTCGCCTCCTCCTTTTTACCTGTTCTTTTTGTTGCTGTTGTTATCATCGATGTTATGCACAGAATATTATGGAACACCATTTTCGGTGTTATAATTTCTTGTACAGTTGCGATACTATTGTCAATTGTTCACTACTTATCTGTGTGGAATTTGTATTCATTTTACAGCAATAATGTGTGTATACACTTAGTCTCATTGAAGTTAGGATTTTCACTGGTTATGATGTAATTGTGATTGTGTTTTGTAATTATATGTTATGTGTTCATCGTTTGTTGTTTCTATCTGTTAACTGACTGTCTGAGTCTCACCATCACCATTAGATTCACATCTTAATCTGATGCGTTCATGCTACTTCTGTCTATCACTTTTTACTCCTCATTGTGTCCAAAGTCAAGCCTACTATCGATGTGTTTACTGTCTCTTCACATGTATGTGTGTATTGGACAGATGTTCTTATTTCCTCTATTTGACACCAAACACAGTCACCTCGTTGTCAATATTATCAGTATTTGTGTACACATATATGTGTGTTGAATGATGTCGTCATCAGTGTTGTTGTTCTCCATCGTTTGTTTACAATCCTACTAAACTGAATCCCGACGAACCTTTATCGCAACTCAGGGTTACAATTGTGCTATAATAACATTGAATTATGTGAGTTTTCTTTTAAGAATCAAAGATAATGGTAAAGGAGGATATTCTCAATATCAACCATTCTTTCATTATTCAACATTTTCCACTTAATCTCTAAACAACCTTCTCTTTCACTTTTATCTACCCTCTTGTCTTTTTGTTCAAACAATGTGTGTATACTCTTACTTATTTTTCATCTGCATAAAAGGCGCCTATGATCGTTTTAATTGTTCAGATTCTACAGGTGTTACCTTCGTTGATGATGCAGCATCTACCATCGAGCAAATGTAAATTAGCTAACTGTTTTTGAAGCTGTTTTTTAAAATTATTTTTATCATTCCCAGTTTATATCCTTCATTGTATACCGTTTTTCTTTTCTATTCTCTTGTTCGCTTTTATCATAATGATAACAAGTAGTAATAAAATAACATCTATCAAGGTTAAGCAAAAAGAAACTAGCCCTTTTATGATCAATAGTTTTGACATTGTTTATTAAATCATAAAAAAAAATGTCATGGTTATTGTTTTTTTTGCTATTGCTGCTATTATTTTTTGCTTAATTTCATTTCATATATATTTTGTTGTTTAGAATTATGAATGAATTAATCGGTTATGAATGATAATTGTTGGTAGTAGGTATTGTATTCATGTTACTCATTGATGATCCTATGACGACTGCCTGATGAAATGTTTATTTTTCATTTGGTGTAACTTATTCTTTTCCCCGATAAAATCTGTTTCACAAATACTCCCTAGTTTGTATTGTTAATGTTTTGTTAAATTGTCTGTCGATTAGAAAGTTGTTAAGTTGCCGATTGTATGTTTATTATCAGTCAACGTATTCCAAGCTGATAAACCTAGATTTCATTCATAATTTGGTGCAAGTGATCGGATTGACAGATTAGATTTAGTGTTTAAATCACTTCAATGACATTCTCTTATCTACTTCTTCAAGTAAGTAAACTCAATTGAAAGTAGTTTATAATTTTATTTAACAGGAAGTTCATTTCACGGGGAATAATCTAGGATTATGAAAACTGTTGAACATTTGTCTGCTACTACACTTCATAAATTTGATGTTTAACATCATTGTTGTCAACATTGTTTTTTTGCATTACTATAAAAACGTGGGGAATTTTTGTGAAATAAGTTCAGGAAATATTGAAGTATTGAGTAACTTTCTGAGAATATTGCTATGATTTAAAAGTTAGGAGTTATTCGTTGCATCAAGTTTTCGCAAGGTGGTGTAAATAATAATAACACTACTTAACTTACTGATCCTGTAAATCATATTCATTCCAATAGAGTGATTTCCTTTTATAGAGTCGTGAAAAAAGCTTGTCAGACATATGCTTTTTTCTGCCTAAGCTGCGATAATATTTTATTCTATTGAGGTCAGGACCACGTTATCACTTCAGTAAACTGTAGAGTTTAGACTTCAGATGGAATCAGTTAACCAGTGTGCTGACTCGTCTGTAAAGTGTTGTAATAACCTTTGTCGTGGTGTGTACCATAGTGATGAGCATAAACCACAATCGTTACACAACAGGCTGCCTCCGGATACAGGTCCATCGATATACTGACTAAACTACGAAATCTCACTGTACCAAACCTACTCTGTCAATTAAGGATATCTCACCATAGTCGAATAAACAGTCAACCTGTCTCTCTGTCTCTCATTTTAATTGAGGATCTAGCTGGATACTTAGTTTGAACAGACTAATCATTCCTATGGCAACCAGCCAAATCGTCGATAGTGTATATAATTTCCACAACTATTGCTAACTGACTAATTAGAAGTATGGAAATTATTGGATCTCTATGTAGGTATCGACAACAAAATAATGTGATCAGGTTTCACAACACGTGTAGATCAATAGCCAAGTACATAAACCTGACGAATCGTCTGATATATTCCCATATCTAAACGACTCAAGGGCACTAGTTTATGTTTTTATCTTGCTGATTGGAGCATGGTATATTTCAACAAATTTCAGCAACCTCAGTTTGAACAACCCACTTTTTGTAGGGAGCGATACAGCATTCTATCTGGAATGAAGTTATCTAAACATGCGTGTAAGCAGTTTAGATTGTAAAGGATGATGGTTACTTTTTTCAAAATGCACTTTCTCTTTACTTTCATGGCCGTCAATATGTTCCATTACGATGTGAGATATCGGTGATTTTTTTTTGGAGCTTCATATAAATACTATAAACTTCAAAGAAGTCTACATAGTGTAGTATCATTGAATACCTTAAATGCAGTAGGATCTGCATGCAATTTAAAAGTAATAAAATTTCCTATGATCTATTCTAATTTTCACAGTGGGGATTATTAATATGTAGAATTGTCAAGTCACTATTAATTGCTGTTAATAAAGCGTTTTTCACTAGAACACAATGACAGTCGATATCATCCAAAATAATGTTGCCTAGAAGCGTAAATATAGGATGTTTGTAATGTTTCCTATTGACTCTGAAGAGAGTTTTCTACTGAGTTCATTTTCATTTTTATCCTGCTTTCGTCTCTGCTACTTATTCTTTCAACTATGTTATGTGAGTGTATGATATCTCGAAGCTGAACGAAGAATATTCTTTTCAGTAGATATTCTCTTCAGGTTTTACAATTGTAAAATGTATTTGTACAGCCTAAAATCAAGTTAAGTTTGGGGCAAATACATTTTCGAAATGGAGTGAGATTTAGGGATTATAAGGAAATCGATTTTTCTCTTTATATTTTTCAATATTGGGATGATATATATACAGATAAATGATATGATGGTGAACAAAAGGATAACAAATAGGAAGTCAGGAGTGGTCTTTAGTTTACTGAAGGTCAAGAGAGAAGTAACCTTTTGATATGTTCTTTCTGAATGCAGAGTTCAGGCTTGATCAATCTTATTGTCATAACCTCCAGTATGTTGAGAAGGCGTTGGCAAGCTAAATGTGGTATCGTTTTTAAAATACGATAAATGATATTGAAAGCTTTATTAGCATATGTGTGATGGCGTGTATTTAATAGGTGCTCTAGGACTGAACCTTTCGCCACTTTCACTTTACCCTTTTCAAACCAAGCTGGTAAATCCTTTCTTATCCGAAGACCCACGCCCTATGTAACTTGTTTCACATGAACACTTAAGTTGTTGTATACAAGATGAAGAGCTTAGATTAGGTAGGCTATCCTTTAGTCTGACTACTGAATGATATACAAAACCGACGTACATAAAACGTCCTATTGACTGCTATAGCTAGACGTTGTGAAAGAATCTCACTTGCAGCGTCTCCCTTGAATTGTAAGGGCGAAAAAAGGCTTCTTCACTGTCATCAATTCCCATCCAGGACCAATATAGTTAATGTTGGCTTCGATACTTTTTAAGAGAGAATTTACGAAGTGGGACGTACATTCTTTTGATGAGATTACATACTCTATAATTCACATTGATCAACATGCGAACAGATTTGTTTCAATTTCCTCGAAGGAAAACTCCAGAAAATGGTCAAATAACAAATTGATGTTTAAAACTGAAAAGCAAATAGCAGAACATCTTTGGATTTGTGTCTCCTGTGAGTACCAAGTACTCACAAGAGAAAACCATTCAACGATATACTTCAAAAACTAGAATGGATATTTTAGTAATTTTTATATTCAAACAATGAATGACAGATAAAGTTAATGGTTACATCGAAAGTTGTAAATCTTCTTGGCTCACAATATGAGTCATACATCCCAATTGGAAATATTCATCAATGTCAAAGTCAATTTTCATGAGGATATTTAATATAGATGTTATCAATCCTAACATCCAACCATATTTCTGAAAGTGTTCTTCTCGTATACTATGTTGTAAGCTGAATGGTGCTTCAAGACAGCTTATAGGCGGTACAGTACCAATTTCATTGTCATTCAACTCTTTGGTTAATTTCATGAGGATATTTTTAATGGTATACTTTTTGTCTATCTGTTGTGATGTTTCACATCCTGGTGTAATCTGAAATAATGGGGTTATTATATCTTTACGAATATTCCTAATAATATCCTGTAGATCATTTAGCGTCTGTAAGATTATACTCACTAGTTGACAACGTAACCCTTTGGCGTCGATTGGATTACCTATATATTTTTGCAGACATAAAGCAAGCCTTCTTATTTCTGGTATACAGGTTACTCCACTAATTAAAAGTTGAGATAAATTTTTATCATCTATTTGACCTTTTTCAAGTTGTATACTTAATTGTTCCAAATAGACCAAGAAGTCTGGTATAAGGAAAATTATCTTCTCATTTGTTTTTCGTGGATGCCACAAATCATTTTGCAATATTCTTTTTGAGCCAGTTTTGCATGACGTGCCATGTGTAAGTTTCTCTCTACGATAAGGAAAAAAAGGAAGTGAATAGAATCTGTGAATAAGTCCATCTCACTTCACCAACAATCCACCTTTCTCTCTCTCTCTCTCTGATGTTTGTTGACTTTAAAGATGGAACTTTGTCACATTTTCCTCTTGACAGTGGTATTAGTGATGGTTGCAATATGCCGCGAACTAACCTAACTCAAAAAAATGTCTATCTCCAAATTACAAATTGATACTTCAGTGTTAACGTACTGAGTTCAACCTAATGCAAAGAGAGAATATCGAGGCAATCGCGCAGGAACCCCTAAGCCAAATAGAAGCCGGTCAATATGATCCAATCAACGACGGAATAAGACATGCAACAACCTAAAAACTACACCCATCGCACAAGGAGCGACTATCGTGATTCAGTAGTCTAATGCATAACGCTCTGGTATTTGAAGCAATCAGTCCTAGTGGGAGCAACATTGCTCACTGGGGTTCAGGTACATCCAGCTGAAAAGAGTTTTAAATAGGCGGAAACAGAGGGCCAGTCTTAACGTGAATAGATAAGTGTTAGTCATGAACTTCAGAACTAGCTGATTTGGATTAAAAATGACGCAACATAACTTTCCTCTAGATATCTTCTACTTCTGAGTCCCAGTAAGCACAAAACTTTAATGCAGAATCTCATGCTTACTGACTTTTAACACTTCCAGATTGTCAGGTTGAAATCTCACACTTGATCTAATTCCCGTAGAATACTGTAGGATTTCTGGTTAGCCTCCATGAAATTAAATGTTTAGAAATCAAGGCAGTATAATTCTAAACTGGTCATAGTAGGTCAAAATGCATTTAACCCTCTGAACATTGAGCACATTGTCCTACTTTTTTTTCTACATATTCCACCTTATATCTGTTTATAACTAAACAACGGGGCTCGAACCAGCAACCTGTGAGTGCCGGGTTTTCTTGTTACACTCTCTTTACATGTAAGCTAATCTAGCAGCTACAGTTATCCAAGATCGGCTAGTTGACAATAATCGACATCATTATTTTTAGTCTTTTCAGTCCCTCATACTCAATTTAGGTGACATGGATAGATAAGTAATTGTGCGAGGAAGTGAAATTTTTTATTATAAAGGACTAATTAGTAAGTGGTTTATGGATTCGTATTAATTTGTACTTATTTTTGTAATTGTGATTTTCGATGTACCGAAAACAATTATCATTTTCATTGAAAAATGTGTTCAACTTTAGATGATTATGCGTATAAACGCGATGCCATATTGACGTTACCTGATTCAAGTGCATCACTGATTTGACGTATATCCTCTAAACGTGTCAGATGGTTAATTGATGCATCTTAGCTGGTGAAACCAAGTCGAACATTCGTTTCAGCTACATCCTAGGTTGTATTTAATCTGAAGGTATTTGTTTCATTTCAAAATGTATACTAAACTACTGAAAATAACAGATCTACTATTCCCTTTTGGTGATAACTTGGTGAAAGAAAGGACTATACTATTATGTGACTATATCAGTCTATCTGATCGAATGGGTCTAACATAAGTAACTTATAAAATTGTCCAATTTTTTTTATCACAACCACTTTCCGAAGATAATCCACAACTTTGACTACAATTCGTCAGTGAATATTTCAAGAGAAAGTAATATATACTTTTAGTGACTCAAAGTCTTTTAGCTTGGATTTCAGTTTTAACTCATTTTCATTCTAATCAGTCAAAGTAATTCAGCGAAGAAAATTTCCTTCTCAATGAATCATTTTCATTAGTTTTACAATCATATTTATAGTAATAGCAAACGAAAAAGTAAGTTCATTACTTGTCATCAAAATGAAATGTCCTAGGATGAAATAGTAAATCGTTTCTGAACTTAAAAAGGGATTACGTAATCATGGGGTGTATAAGAGAAATACACAGTTGATCACGGTGATAGATAAAAAGATAATAGTCGGTAATTGAAATGAAATATAACTTGATTTTTAATAGGAAATTGGAACTAATGTGTTGAAGGCATAGGAAAGTAAACCATAATAATAATCAGTCAATCATTGAAGCAATAAAAAAACTCACCACACCAAATGTACAGTACTTCTTTTGTATATAGAGCTAAGGTTTTAATTGTTGGATTACCAATAACAAAACACTAAAACATAAATGACGAAATGCTACTCCTTCTGAGTAGTTCAATTAGACTTTGTATAGAATTTTGTAAGAAGACTATGAGGAAGTGATATGACCATAGTTGGACTGAATGGTCTAAGATGGAACCGTTGCTTGACTGGATGGCCAATATTATATGAAGAGGAAAATTCTTGTGTACGTTCAGGACGCCATAAGTTCGTGAGATCACAGATCTAGCCAGTTTCAAATGTTCTAACAGATCATTATTATTTATTATTATTAGTCCCTTGGGTTCCTAGTGGAACATAGGGCTTCAGTAGCACGTCTCCAGTGAATTCTGTTCTCTGAGATCTTTTGAACCTGGTTCCACGACAGCCCACAAGCTCTCATTTCTTCCTCACACGACCTCCTCCATGTCACCCTCGGACGTCCAACTCGTCACTTCCCATGGGGATTCCACTCGAGCAACTGGCCTGACGCGTGATGTCCTCAGTCGGCCTTCTCAGTGCATGGCCAATCCATCTCCACTTCCTTCCAGTGCATATTTGTTGCGTGATAGGTTCTTGGTTGGTTCGTTGCCCGTCCAGAGTTCCTTGTTGCTTATTCTTGTTATTCTGGCCATCTGATCTTCAGTAACGAGCCAGTGTAGGCAGTTGTTGATGAATGTCTATAGTTTATTGGAAATCCCTTTCTTAACACGCCAAGTCTCTCAACCATCACACAGCAGCACTGACTTGATGTTGGTGTTGAAAATCTGTATCTTGTTCCGCATGCTGAGTGCAGAAGATCTCCACACTGGTTTCAGGCTAATGAACGCCTGTCTTGCTTTTCCGTTTCTGACTTTGACGTCCTCGTCCGTCCCGCCTGTAGTTGAGACAGTGCTTCCTAGATAAGTGAAGGAGGTTACTTCCTTTGAGTTTCTCCCATTGATGGTGACTGGAGTGTGTTGTTGTTGTTGGAGTTGTTGGTTGGGTATCTTCATCACCTCTGTCTTCTCTATATTCACCTGAAGTCCCATCTTCGCTGCCTCTTCTGCCGAATTGTTAGTTTTTGCCTGTAGATCTTCCAGTTTATGTGACATCAGGCACAAGTCATCGTTGGCGAAATCCAGATCTTCTAGGTTCTTTTCCGCAGTCCAGTGTATCCCCCTCTTCTCGTTGCCCACTGTTTGCTGCATGATCCAGTCAGTTGAACACAATAAGGAATATCATGGGTGATAGTAGGCAACCTTGTTTCACTCCTGTCTTCACTTCAAAAGCATCAATGAGCTTCCCATTGTGAATTACTTGGCATGTGGCATCTTCATATAGTTGTTGAATGAGGCAGATAAAGGTTTGCGGTACTCCGTAGTAGTGAAGCAGTTTCCAAATTACTTCTCGGTCGACGCTGTCAAAGGCCTTCTCAAAGTCGATGAAGTTGAGGTAGAGAGCTGACTGCCATTCTATGCTCTGTTCTATGATGATGCGTAGTGTAGCGTTGCAATTTGTTCGGCACATGATTTGTACTTGCTGAATCCAGCCAGCCTGTTCCGGTCATAATTTTGAATCCAGTGCATCTTTAAGCCTCTCCAGGACGATGCGGCTTAATATTTTACTTGGGGTGGACAGGAGAGTGATTCCGCGCCAGTTCTTGCAAACACTGAGGTCTCCCTTCTTCGGCAGTTTGACAAGGAGCAGATGTTGACCTCGTTGTTGACCTTGTAACTTAAAAATAAACTGACGAAAAGTCTGCGCAACGATCGTGAACAGTGGTGGGCAGCAAAGGCTAAAGAGATGGAAAAGGCAGCGGCGATCGGTAACAGTAGACAGTTATTTAGACTTATTAAGGAGACTGGGGGGAAATGGTCAACAACAGTTAGTGAGGTTATAGCGGAGAAGGACGGATCGGCGATTCACTCGCAGGGAAGGCGACTGGGACGATGGGCAGAACACTTTGAGGAACAGTTTAACTGGCCTCCAGCCACCATTGCGCTGCCCGCTATCCAGTCGGACCCTGAATGGGACATAGAGACAGGTCCCCCAACACTAGAAGAAGTTGAGAAAGCGGTAGGTAGCCTGAAACGGGGAAGGGCAGCAGGACCAGACGGACTACCTGCTGAGGTATACAAGAATGGTGGTAGAGTTCTCTTAGTCAGGCTAACGGAAGTGTTAGCCAGTATATGGGAATCAAATACGATCCCCTCCGACTGGTCTAAGTCACTGATCATCCCAGTCTTCAAGAAAGGCGAGAAGTCCTCTTGTGATAACCACAGAGGAATCAGCCTGACAAACATAGTGTCTAAGATCCTAAGTTCTATAATTCTCCGACGCCTGAGTGGAGCTCGGGAACAGCAAGCCCGAGAAAACCAGGCAGGCTTTAGACCTGGCCGTGGATGTATCGACCAAATATTCACACTGCGCCAGGTCCTGGAACATAGGCATGCTTACAGACGCCCGACAATAGCTGTATTTCTCGACCTGAAGGCGGCATTTGACTCCGTTGATCGAGAAGTCTTATGGCAGTGTCTGTCACTGAAAGGCGTGCCTAGTAAGTACATCACCTTATTGAAAGCTCTCTACTCGAACACTTGTGGGCATGTTAGAGCCTATGGTGAGTTGTCCAGGGAGCTATACTCATCAAGTGGTGTCCGTCAAGGATGCCCACTATCCCCATTCTTATTTAATTTTATCATAGATATTCTTATGGAGGTTTCCCTCTCGTCACCTAATTACAAAGACGTTGACCGGATCACAGGTGAATTTTCCTTAGATCTAGAATATGCAGATGACATAGTCCTGTTAGGTGAAGACGCTGACAAGATGCAGAGTCTTCTGAACACTTTGAGTGGGAATTTGAGAATGTTTGGGATGCGATTTTCACCACCCAAATGCAAATTTTTGCTCCAGGACTGGTCTTCAGCGGTACCGCGGTTAACAATAGAGAGTGAAGTGGTTGAGTGTGTTGACCACTTCACTTACCTGGGAAGTAGGATCAACCCGGTGGGTTAGTTGCCGATGAGATTTCTGCACGGATACAAAAGGCTCGATTGGCTTTTGCCAATTTGCGCCACCTATGGCGCCGCCGTGATATTCGTTTGTCTATTAAGGGTCGCGTGTACTGCACAGCAGTCCGCTCTGTTCTACTGTATGGCTGTGAAACATGGCCATTGAAAGTGGAAGACATGAGAAGGTTACAGGTATTTGACCACCGTTGCCTTCGTAGTATAGGACGTATTCCGTGGTGTCACCATGTGAGTAATGCAGAAGTTAGGTGTAGAGTTTTAGGGAGAAGAGGTAAGTCAGTCGACGAGGTTGTGAACCTTCATCGACTGAGATGGTTGGGACACGTACTACGTATGCCTAGTCACCGATTGCCTCGTCACACAATGTTGGCTGAGGTGGGTTCAGGCTGGAAAAAGGCCCGAGGTGGCCAGACTAAAACATGGCACCAATGTATGAAGTCTCTGACTGTTGGTTTAAGCCATGTAGGACGATGCAGACTAGGTGGTTGGGGTCCACGGGACAAGAGGAACCAGTGGTTGGAGACCCTAGGTGATATGGCTCAGAACCGAAGTCAGTGGCGCAGATGTATACACACATTATCCTCATCTTAACAACGCTATACCGAATCTCACTATTTTGTCACTCCTCTTTCCTTTCTTCTCGTACTTTATATTTCTTTTGACTGCATTCACTTATCTTCATCCTTCACCTCACTACCTTTTTACTTGATGTGCTGATATGAGGTGTGGCAACTCGGACCGTTACGCAGTAATGCCTGGTCCTATGTTGATATTGATGATGATGATGATGTTGACCTTGTGTTAAGTAGACTGCGTCTCCATTTTCTTGAGATTGAGATAAAGTCGATTTGATTTTTAGTGTGTCCATCTGGTGAAATCGAATCCATATCTCTTTGTGGATATCCTTGTGCTTGAACACACTGCCTCCAATCACCAAATCGTTGAATTCACAGAATTCTGCAAACAATTCTCCATTCTCTATCATCACCTCACCGAGCGCCTCTCGACCCATGTTTAGTTCTCTTCCTGTGTTGTCTGCTCCCAGTTTGGCATTCATGTGGCCCATTAGAATGAATTTCGATATCGGCAACTTGAGTGGTGTCTTGTTCTGTGTTGATTGAAGTTGTCTGTAGAATTCCTCTTTCTTCTCTTGCTCTGCATTATTTGTAGGTGCATAGCGTAGCATTGTATGATTGTGACCTTCCTTCCTTTTGAATTGAATCTTGCTGTCATGATCCTGGAGGAGATTGGTTCTCACTGCATGAGGGCCTTCGATGCTCTTGGGGACATCATGATAGCCACTCCCTCAGTGTGCTCGTGGTTGTCGTCTGGGTGACAATATCGGAGTAGATTATTGATTCTCCAGTTGACAGTTTGGAGAGTCCACTCCCATTCCATCTGCTTTCGCAAATTCCAAGCACTTCGATGTGATACCTTCTCATCTCGTTTGCAATCTGAGCTGCCTTGCTGGGTTCAAACATGGTGTAGACATTTCATGTCCCCACATTTACTTTCGCTTTCATCGAGGGAGAGAAGACACATCGGCCAATTGGCTTCCCGAAGTCAGGCTTTCACCAACTGGCGTCATTTCGCCTCTCCGATTCCAGGGGGGAATAATTTTGTTTTTATTTTTTATATTTAGTTTGTGCTTTGAAGTTTGTTTATCGGTTAGATTTGTTTTAGGGGGTAGGGTTGCTAGCCGTATGCCCAACCTTCCCTCTTTATGAGGGCTTAGGACCGGCTAGTAACTAGTGAACTAGTTAACCAGGCGAGGTTCTAACAGATCATTGCCAATAGTCTATTCGTTTTTCATCTCTTTTAACATTTTCATCAACTACTATGTCTTTTCAAAATTTAATTTTACCTGAGAGTATAAAAGACAACTCTGCAACATGTTCACACCGATCCATGAAGACGATACCAGAACCTTTATCTGAATGAACCAACAACAAATCCTTACTTATGAAGTCTACTAGTTAGTTATCTATACTTCTTTGCTAATAATTTTATGTTCGGTATTACATTGATATACTGATGACAAAAGTTTAACATAGTTGACTTGAGTTGTTCTGGACTCTTGCTAGCAGTAAGTATTCTACTCCATTATCTAAAAGAATTGTTTCTACGATGCACTTCTAGTTTGCAGCTCAAATTCAGTAGTGAAGTTTGTTGACAAAAGGACAAAGCAGAAATAAACTCATCATTGGACTCCATTCTAACAGATTACCTCATGTCTAATCTAGAAAACACTATACTACGTTCGGTTATCTATTGTTTTCATCTATTTAGAAGATACATGGATGATACTTTCATTGTCTCCAATGAGGAAATTGATATTGATTCTACTCTTCGATTAGTTTCACGATGGAGGTTAAAAGTGACTCAGAATTTCATTTTCTTGATATTTCATTGAAGAGAAGACTTGATGTCACCTTAAGATGGTCAGCGTATAGAAAACCAACCTAGATTGGATCATATACCCAATTCCAGAGTTAGGTACCACTTAGACGAAAAATGAACTGAATTCATTCTGTTTGCACAAGAACAAGAAAAATTTTCACAAATGACACAACAGACGAAGAGGTGGAATACGTTTGAAAAGTACTTCGTCAGGACGATTATCCTTCAAAGTTCATTTCAAAAAACATGAAGCCAGTGTAGCGTCCACAACGAGTTCTTACTGTCTCTAAGAAGATCTTATGAATATTGACTTCAAACGGGGCAACGCAGCAGAACTGGTGAAGAATCGTTTTTCTAAGGCAATTATAAAAGCATTGTATTCTGCCGAACTGAGAATGGTGTGCTCCAGCTGACAGTTGATTCATGGCATTGTAAAGGACAAACTGTTTCTTTTGACCACATTCATGTGCTTGTATCAGTTTGCCTGGTGTTGCGGTGCTGGGTATATGGGTAGCACGAGGTACAATTTTCCAAATGCGTCTCCAATCACTGTTCTGCTTGGGTGTTCGGAGGGGAACGCAAGTCAGACAACATTTACAGCTGGGACTGCTCGGTCAACTCTGACCACATCACTTCCTCACAGCCTTCCTTCAAAATCCTATACAAAGTCGAATCAAACTGCTCAAAAGGAGTGCAGATTTGTCACTTACCTATAGCAGAAGGATTAGCAGACCAACAATTAAGGCCCGAGTTCTCTATACAGAAGAGGTACTGTACGCCCCTGATGTGATGACATGACAGTTGTTCCTGGTTTTAGCTTCATTTTTAGTTACTTATTTGGCTTTATGCTTAGTGGATCGAGGGGAATGTTGACGACGGGTCATTTCTATTGATATTGTACCGATTTACTACGTTGAACTTGATCTTACCCCTACTAACGTTACACCAGCTGACTCAGAGAGAAGATAAGGATACACCGTAAGTCCATACAGTGAATAATGATATTGCATCTGGCAAAATATGTAGAAAATGTACATGGCCTTAAAAGGGTAGATGGCCTAATCAGGGTATCAATGAAGGAGAAGAAAAGATAGACACTTTAAGTAAACTGATGATTGATTGACTAATTGTTGTCCTCATTCTTTTAAGTACGGACAGAATACTTGATTTTAACAGTGCAGTTTCCAAGACAAAACACTCTATCACCACTTTTTGGTAGATAGAAAAATAGTCTGCTGTTGATGAAAACAGTTCATTTTATAAATGATCTGCAAAATTCTAAGAAATCCGTCAGATAACCATTAAAAAACAGGTTGCACTAGAAATCTATGTTATCCTAGTCATACGGAAACTCTAGAGGCTATACCAATGATATTTTTAAAGTCAATCACTCTTATGTTATCTTATATATCAGCTATTTCAGTAGCGAAATTTAACAATTATTTTTCAGATTTAATGATAATGTCATTAACTTACCATAACGTTATGTGAAGAATCACAAGACCAACTGAAGTATTTCGATGTTATAGAAATTTGTATAAATCCATATCTTTCACCTTTTTTGTCGAAAAGGTTCCAAGATATCCATTTCTTTTGGTGGCTAAAGCTGTCGAATTTCATTCATTTGGTAGTTTACTGTTGTAGTTTATTGTCATTTTCAATTTAAGGATATTAATAACTCATAGGTTATTACTCGAGTCAACTGTTGTTGAACTTAAAGTAACATACAATTGAGAGTAACTACGACTGTCTTGCGGTAGCCAAATGCCTTATCATCTGACGCGAGTAGTTTAAGTTGCTGGCCAAGTACCTAGCCAACAGCGCGGACCTAGTCATCTTTATTTGGATAGCCAACAATTCTGATGGCTGTAGTCACCATCCAAACGTTTGATCGACGGCGCGCATTTAAGCCGTATTCTGCGACTTAGGTTTTTATGAGACAGGAGCCTTCTCGTAGTTCCTGCTGATAAACAAATATCAACCTGTGGGCCAACTCGCTGTCTTTTTGTCCAGCCATATGGTTTATTCCGGTGACATGCTGTCTGATATCTCATGGATGACGGCATAGTATGCAACTCACGATGTATGCGAGGTATGATGACAGCTGTAGGCTGTATGCCTGATGTCTCCACCGAGTGATATGCTATTAGGACCCAGCTGACCAGCGACTAGCCTATATCTCTGATATAGGCTACTGGTCAATTACGAGGTCCACCCTGGTGACTACATCAGCAGTCCTTATCGAACTCTGAAAGCGATGAAGCTTATATGACCATTCCTGGCTGAGTAAGGGTCTTCGGACGAAGTTGCCGATTGACTTTGAGGCATTTTCCGTTAGTAGGAGTTCATGGTCTGTTACGTACACCATTATCATGCACATGTGCGTAACTGGAAGCGAGCCGATCGGTCGGTGACGTTTAAGCAACCTGAAAATAAATAAGGCTTGTAAAACCCCATAACTTTCAGTCAAGGCATTGATATTGTTACATGAACCAATGGAAACGAAACAGTGGTTGATTATGAGCTTCTCCATTAGAACTTATCTTTGCGCTAAATGTATTCTTGGATCTGTATCAGTCTCTTACTTTAGAACCATCAAAATAAAAGGAAATAACCATCGATGAAACAGTACTTATTGCCACTGGCATTAAAAATGACATGATACATTTTTCACCTCAAATTACTTGTACTCTCTGTTGGTTGGATGCATTCAAATCAATATCTCTTTAATCTCGTTAAAAACAAGCACTGATATATCACATGATTATGATATACATTTTAACATACTATTCAATATCTTAATAATAAAAACTGGGTATACTAAATTTATACTATTTACTTCTGACAATAGTTCCATGTGATAGATAGTAATTTCCTTAAGTGAAATTCTAGTAACTGAAGTCACAATTTAGTAAATAAATGTGTACGATCCAACTACTACATACAAGTTTATATTAGTCAATTATAAGACTTGTCTGTTTAATAAAGGTTAGAGATACTATCTAACTAACTACTTAGAGAAAAAATAATTGTTCTCATGCGGAAACTTGCTTCTTGGAGCAGTCCTTCCATCTTCCAACAACGCGAAGCGTGTTACGCTGGTATAATTTTGAAATGATGGAGAATATTAGTAGCTTAGGTGAATGATCTTAACTATAAAATTGAAATGCTATCCATCCTCAGTGATAAAAGCAAATTTATTGCCAGTGTCCCATTAGAAGATATTAGAAAAATGGAAGGATAAGTAACTGCTTATTCAGTTAGGCTTTTGAATATGAATAGCATTAGCAAAGAGGAATTCAATTCATTGAAACGTATGGGATGCGGATTTTCAAATTTGTATAGATTACCTAAGATTTATGAAGCTAATAATCCTTTACGCACTGTATTGTCTGTGTCGTTCCCCCACACATAACTGGCAAAATGGCTGGTGAAAATATTGAATCCAGTTCGAAATGAATTCTGTAAGTTTTCATTGAAAGATTCTTTTCAAATTGTTAACTGTCTTAGTAACATGAATATAAAAAACAAAATTATGTACTATTTCGATGTAAATTGTTTATTCACTAACGTGCCATTGTCCAAGACTATTAGCATTCTCTGTGACTATATATCCTCTAGAAACCTCCCATTTCCTATTACTCCAAATTTTCAGAGGCAGCTATTATTGCTGTGTACCGACAAAGTCCACTTTACATTTGAAGCTGAACGCTTTCGACAAGTCGATGGTGTAGCTATGGGTAGTCCCTTAGAACCACTACTAGCTGATACTTATATGTCATATATCAAAAATCTGGCTGGTGATCTCATCTCTAAAGTTTCTCTTTACAAGAGATATGTTGATGACATCAAAGTAATTTATGAGAGGCATATGAGGACATGGCTCGTCTACTAAAAAGACTTAACACTATACAAACTCATATCAGCCTGAGTTGTGAAAAAGAGGATAATAATCAACTTCCATTCTTAGATATACCCCATGAACCGACGAGAAGATGGTCCAATAAGACGGTCAGTTTATACAAAGCCTACATGGATAGAACAATACCTGAATTTTTACAATTTTCGTCCAACCCAATCCAAGCGAGACTTAGTAAAATGCCTTTTTAGTAGGATCCATCGTATAAGTACAATAGATATGATGAATGACGACATCAAATTACTGACTAAAACACTTATGGAAAACGGATATCCTTTGAAGTTTATAACCGTTTTAGAGGTCAAGTAGCACCGAAGCCAACTCTAAAAACGGTTCCTAATAAAAGCTTCCATATCACTTTACTATACATAAGGGAGTTGAGTAGTGTAATTTTGAGACGTAGGCTTACAACAGCCATTAGGAAAACATATAACACAGCTAATCTTATCATTGTGGAAAGAACAAAACATACGCTTCACCACAAACCTAAACACTGCATCAATGATTACGTCAGATCCCATTGTGTTTACCAGTTTACATGTATGTGTGTAGTCACAGATATATAGGGAGGAGTAAGTAATCCAATCATGCAGTTGAGGGTGGGAGAACATGTACCTAAATGGCTTCAAAAACAAATGGGGTGTGAAATCTTGATAAATGCTGGTGAGAGACAACCCTCTTCATTTATAGTTAAACATATTGTAGAAACAGGTCACAAAATTAATGTTCAAACAGCTTTCAAAGTTTCATATAGTAACATTCAGGGATGTATACTGAGATTTGCGGAAGCCATAGCCAAACACAAATTCAGACCACCCTTATGTGTACAAAAGCAATTTTTTCTTACACTACACCTACCTTGGTAAAGTTTGTTTTCTTATCAAGATTAGGATCAACTACGCGACTCTTCCAGTATTTGTTCTCATTTTCCTTAATTTTAATCCCCTATTATGTTAACTGTTGTATTTGTCTTCTCATTCCTCAGTTTAATATACATTAAAGTGACAAGTAAATGTATGGTCAGATTGTTCGAAATGTATTATGCAAATTACATCACATTGTTGCGATAAACTTCGTCTTCTAATTACCCTATAGAACGATTTTGGTTGTGTTGTGTTCTCTGAGCTGGATGGTCTAACCGTTGAGCTTTCATTGTCTTTCCAGACAACATCAGTACTAACTTCAATAAGAACTTTATATCAGTCTAGAAAGACAATCAAAACTCCATGATTAAATCATCTAGCTCAAAGAGAACACTACAAACAAGATACTGTATAAATGCTTATCTAACAGTAATTGAAATTGTATGCGAAACTGTGAACTAGTGGCAAGTTATTTATTTGTCAATACAGGACAAAGCTGTATAGTTTAGAAAGACTTCGAAAACTAAGGAATCCAAGAAACCTTGAATGCAAGCAATGTAAAGTTATGGGTTCAGAAATATCTTTTATTATTAATATTATCCCTTGTCTTCCCAGTGGAACATGGGGCTTCAGTACCACGTCCACAGTGCACTCTCTTCGCTGCAACCTTTCGAACCTGGCTCAACGACTGCCCACAAGCTCCCATTTCTTTCTCACACGATCTCCTCCATATCACTGTGACCTCGGACGCAAATCTCATCGTTTCCCATCTGGGTTCCACTCGATGGCCTGATCTAGCGTTTTATGTCCTCAGTCGGCCTTCTCAGTGTATGCCCAATCCATCTCCACTTCCTTCCAGTGCATATTTGTTCAGCGATAGCTTCTTGCTTGGTTCGTTGCCCGTCCAGAGTCCATTGTTGCTTATTCTTTCTGGCCATCTGAGCTTCAGTAACGAGCCAGCGCAGACAGTTGTTAATGAATATCTGGAGTTTGTTGGAGATCCCTTTCGTAACGCGCCAAGTTTCTGAACCATATAGGAGCACTGACTTGACTGAATGGGTGTTGAAAATCCGGATGTTGTTCACGCTTTATGCTGAGTGCAGAAGATTTCCACACTGGTTTCAGGTTAATGAAAGCCTATCTAGCTGTCTTTCCGATCCTGGCTTTGACATCCTCGTTTGTACTTGTGCCGCCTGTATTTGAAACAGTGCTGCCCTGCCTGGATAGGTGGAAGAGACTACTTCCTTTGAGTTTCTCCCGTTGATGGTGATTGGAGCTTGTTGTTGTTGTTGTTGATGAAGCTGTTTTTGGTTGAGTATCTTCATCATTTCTGTTTTCTGTACATTCACCTGAAGTCCCATCTTGGCTGCCTCGCGTCTTCTGTCAACTTGTTAGTTTTTGCCTGTAGATCTTCGAGTTTATGTGACACTAGACATAAATCATCGGCGAAATCCAAATCTTGTAGGATGTTTTCCCAGATCCATTGAGCGTATGCTACTCTTCTCGCTCTTCACGTTTTGCTGTATGATGCAGTGGACTGCAATCAGGAATATCATTGGTGTTAGTAGACAGCCTCGTTTTACTCCTGTCTTCACTTCAAAGGCATCATTGAGCTTTCCATTGTGAATTACTTTGCATGTTGCGTCTTCATATAGTTGTTGAATGAGATTGTCGTCTGGGTGACCGGAGTAGATTATTGAATCTCCAGTTGACAGTTTGGAGAGTCCACTTCCATTCGATCTGCTTTCGCAGATTCCAAGCACTTCAATGCAATACCTTCTCATCTCCTTTGCAATCTCAGCAGTCTTGTTAGGTTCAAACATTGTGCGAACATTCCATGCCCTCACGTTTACTTTCTCTTCCATCGAGGGAGAGAAGACACATCGGCCAGTTAGCTTCCCGAACTCAAGCTTTCACCAACTGGCGTCATTTCGCCTCTCCGATTCCAGCGAGGAATAATTTTGTTTTTATTTTTTATATTTCGTTCGTGCTTTGAAGTTTGTTTAACGGTTGGATTTGTTTTAGGGGGTAGGGTTGCTAGCCGTATGCCCAACCTTCCCTGTTTATCCAGTCTTAGGACTGGCTAGTAACTGGTGAACTAGTTAACCAGGAGGGGTTCATAAAGATCTATTCACACAGATTACTATCCCTTCAATCACTTCTGTAGTCGACTGACCATGAATTAACTTTCAAGTACTTTTGACCTAATTACTGACTGTCTGATGATTCTATGCAAAATATTAGTCTCTATAATAATTGTTATTTATTATCATTACTTTATTCAAATTTAAGACTGTCAGTTATTGAAGTTAAATTCCTTGGTTCAAATGTTAAAATATTGGTTACAGAGAAGGAAATCAATCATATTTACATAGCATCCTGCTCAGGTTTGTCAAATAACTGTTTCAACAACTTTAAATATTATGAACTGATTGTCTGTATAGATCTTAGATGTGTATAATAAAATTTGGCAGGTTAAAACAACATTTAACTATAGAGAAGCTAAACAAGAAGTATGCATGTAATTACTTACACTAAGTAGAGTATTGTGTTATGAATATCTGTTGTTGCATCAATCAATCCTATTACTAGACATTTATCTCAGTTTTAGCTCTCAAATACTTTACGTCACTATTAACATCTGGTGTCATCAAATACTATGTTCACAATATGTCTGAATTCAAAATCGATTAAAGAAATAAATCCTAATTCAGAAATACAAAGAACTGGAATTTGGAAAATAAATTCACGTTATAATAATGTTGCTGTTAGCAATACTATTGTAGCATTGTTATATCTCTAATGACCTTGAGAAATAGTGAATTTAATAGCTTATTAAAAGTGTTAAAGTGTCAAAAGCAATTGATCAATGAACAAATAGCAAAATAGTTCTCTTTTATCAGCCATTAAAATAAGCATATTTTAGGGCTAAAAAGATACTATTTTGGTATTGTACAAAGTCAATTACAAAAACAAAGGATTAATAGTCAGTTTTGCTATATAAAGACATAAGTATTTACACATTCATGAAAGCTATATAATTTTCTGAAGAGTTATGTGAATAAACTCAGTTATAGTACATCATTGGACAAACAGAAACGTAATCGACAGTATACGTCAAAATAATCTGATTAGTTAATAATATGAAAGATTACAAATGACTTTTTACAGCCTACTTTAAATAGATGACTTAATGAATTTGTCACAAACAATATTATGACTGATGCATATTATCGTTTACACTAAGCATTCTGTTCCGATAGCCTAAGACTTCATATATTCCTTGAAAGCATTGTAATCCAGCGTTTGGCATGGCTAGAATACAAGCAAGCAAAAAACCTTAGCCTACTGGCAACTAGCTTAGACCTAAGAATACCAAAAATCTTCCACCAAATATATTTCATCATATTTTTCCCTTTCTGTTCGTTTTAATCTTTTAAATGTGTCTTCTGAATGTATCATGTAATCTTGCACATTTTCAAAATATTTTCAAACAAAATGAATAAAGAATGTTACACTGGATGGAAATGAAATTATAAAAACAAAAAATATAACACATAAATATTTTTAAGATTATTATCATAATATTATTTGTCCCTTGGGTTCCTAGTGGAACATGGGACTTCAGTACCACGTCCACAGTGCACTCTCTTCGCTGCAACCTTTCGAACCTGGCTCAACGACTGCCCACAAGCTCCCATTTCTTTCTCATACGATCTCCTCCATGTCACTATCACCTCGGACGCAAATCTCATCGTTTCTCATCTGGGTTCCACTCGATGGCCTGATCTAGCGTTTTATGTCCTCAGTCGGCCTTCTCAGTGTATGCCTAATCCATCTCCAATTTCTTCTTCTGTATATTTGTTGAGCGATAGCTTCTTGCTTGGTTCGTTGTCCGTCCAGAGTTCCTTGTTGCTTACTTATTCTTATTATTCTGGCCATCTGAGCTTCAGTAACGAGCCAGGGTAGGCAGTTGTTGATGAATGTCTGTAGTTTGTTGGAAACGCTTTTCGTAACGCGCCAAGTCTCTGAACCACCCCATAGCAGCACTGACTTGACTGAATGGGTGTTGAGAATTCGGATGTTATTCACGCTTTATGCTGAGTGCAGTGCGGTAGATCTCCACACTGATTTCAGATTAGTGAAAGCCTATCTAGCTGTCTTTCCGATCCTGGCTTTGACATCCTCGTTTGTACTTGTGCCGCCTGTATTTGAAACAGTGCTGCCCTGCCTGGATAGGTGGAAGAGACTACTTCCTTTGAGTTTCTCCCGTTGATGGTGATTGGAGCTTGTTGTTGTTGTTGTTGATGAAGCTGTTTTTGGTTGAGTATCTTCATCATTTCTGTTTTCTGTACATTCACCTGAAGTCCCATCTTGGCTGCCTCGCGTCTTCTGTCAACTTGTTAGTTTTTGCCTGTAGATCTTCGAGTTTATGTGACACTAGACATAAATCATCGGCGAAATCCAAATCTTGTAGGATGTTTTCTCCGATCCATTGAGCGTATGTTACTCTTCTCGCTCTTCACTGTTTGTTGCGTGATCCAGTCGACCGAAATCAGGGAGATGATTTGTGATAGTGGGCAGCGTATTCCTAAGATACCTATATGAAATTTTAGATTGTTGTACGAGTTGAATGAAATACCCCCACAAATATTAAGCTCGAGTTTCTATTCATTCTTCAGTCCAAATCAGATGCTAATGTAACACCAGCCGCCTGTTTCACTTTGTTGTCTTAAATACTGTTATTATTCTTAACACCATTCACATGCAATAATTATTTCGTCTACGAATATTATACAGGGAGTTAATCTGTTAAAATATTATCTGTTGAAATTTTGTATTTACATAGATATGTAATGTAGTTGATTAACTGATATATGTTACTTCCGGTAATAAAAGCATGCGTATATTGTCAGGCATCATATCCCATTTGGATAGTATAAAATTCTTAGTGAACAACATTAGCGCATAGATAAGGGCTTTGGGGATACTAAACACTATGAGAGTTCTCTTTTTACACAAAGTTACTGTCTGTATCTTTGCAATCAGTGGATACGGCTGGAAATAAGACACCATTTTCAGGGAATCTAGTAGTAGAAGTAGTCACTAAAAAAAGGATATTTTAGAAAAAGTTGAGTAGAAATAGTCGGTCAGAATAGAATGTCATTTTATGAACAACATTCTCTATGCATAATCTTTACGATCTCAAGCTAAGCTATAAGTTTAACAAAATGTACGAAAATCATATGTCAACTAAATACTGTTATTTTAGAGTTTAATAGTTCCATATAAACTTTTAGTCAGTAAAATCAGAAGTTTACTTCTAAACTGTGGCGTATGACTACTGTGAAAGGTCACAGATTGTTTTACTGAAAAGAAAGCAATTGATATTTTAGTAAAGATGTAACCGTTAGTAAATTATGAATGTATTTTGGGGGTTTATTGATTTCAAGTTGGTGTTCATTATGAACTGACATCAGATGGAGGGACATTGGAAACCTGGAAGCACTGAACAGTGATTTTATCCTAGTATGAGACTGATCAGCAATGCGCACCCATGACCCCGCTAGAGATCGGACCCGGAACTTTCAGGTTCCGTGGCCAGCACGTTACGATTGAACCAATGGGTCGTAATTTAGTGACTCATGTTTCCAACTTCTATCAGCTCACGAAATAGCGTAATGGTCACCCAATGTCATCGTGGAGTATTTGTCCTCATGGCCATCAGATTTGACCCACCGATCACGACTTCCCGTTGGAACTTCAGGAATCACCTCTCGAAGCTAATCACCAATAGACACTAAATTATTTAAATTTGGGGTTTTGTGGGAGTTTATTGATTCCAAGTTATTATTCATTACCATCCCGGCTCAGTGGTGACATACTGGCCACAAAACCTGAAAGGCCTGAATGCGCACCTCTGAGGAGTCCCACACTAGAATGAAACAGCTGTCCAGTGCTTTCAGGTTTCCAATGTCAATGAAGAATAGCAACTTGAAGTAAAGCGTGAATACCGTAGGAAACACTCATCATTTATCCCTTCTTAATTTCACCATAATTAACTAGTCATTCATAAACTTGACATGGACTCTAATATCTATTTACAACTCACCTGAATCGTTTAGTTGATATTTGATTGGAGCAATATTTGTTTTCCATTCAGATATGGCGTTCTGCAAATCTTCTTCATTTACATAGACTTGAATTTTAAAACAATTTACTCCGATTGTAATACGTGTCTCTGGTGTGTTAAAGTACTTTTGTATACCATTTTCAAGTTGATAGCTAACTGTTTTCATTTCTTCGAACCGATCAAAACTTTCAGGATAAATAATGATAACTAGATCTAGAATAAAGATGAAAATAGGCACTTTTGTTCAAGTCTGCTACCACAGTATTCATTGGTATCAATAAAAGATCCATGATACATTATATGTATACATTAAAAGTTTGAAGGAAATCATATAAATGATAAAACCAGATTTTTCAACTTCCATCGCCATCTTGTTTTCAAGAATTATTTGTAACCTTGATCAGATTTTTGTATTCAAACAAATTTTCCCGCGGACTAATTGATTTCAAATTGGTTTCCATCATACAGTGATCATTAATAGCTTATTTTGAAATGGATTTCTCGAAGACCTTTTTGAGAAGCAGTGACCTGTGATAACAAACCGTCGTGATGGCACTGTACGGTGGGGATGCTTTATCATGAACTGATAAAAGAAAGAAAATGATGACCATTGGATCTGAAAACGTGTTTATTACGAGACTTGATTACTTTGAGCTCGATTACTAACGAGGTCATGGGTGAACAACTTCGAATAAAATACTTATCCAGTGCTTTCAGGTTTCATGAAGGTTCTCCAGGTTTTCCTAAGATATCATCTAAAGGTGATAAACAGCTGATTTTTAAGGATATGCTCAACATGTAGACTTGTCAGCAAATCCAAGTCAGTGCATTACTATAGTTTTCGATGCAGGTTAGCAGTCTATTTATCAGTTTAATTTGATTTATTGCGAAACCGTAACTGTGTATTAGTTAGCCGAACAAATTTCACTGATCCTCTTTTCAGTTGTATATGTGTTAATTTTAGGTAAAAAACAACAACAAGTAAATCAATAATCTCATGTACTAGAAATTAGATTTACTTAACTTAGTAGCTACACTACATAATCATTCAACGTAGTCTGACTGTCAGTCAAGTAAAGCCAACACGGTAATGTGAAGCATCTTCTGATTAATCAACAGAAAATAAATCAAGGTACGAACAATCTAATGTTAGCACATTCAAATCAAGTTCTGGGAGTTTCTTGTTCAGATTTCTTGGGAATATATTCGTTTCCGTAGCGTTTCGGATTCATACTGGTCATAGATATCATCAGATAAGAAAAAAGGAGTTTAGGTTTTTCTGCCGATTGCCATCACCCATCCAGAAATGAAAAATATACATCACACGTCACTCTGAATGACTTAATCTGACAACAACGATATTTTCCCTACATGGAATACTTCAGTCAGGATTACAGATATCGAAATAAGAATGTCTAAGATAGCTGTGATTTAGCGACCTGGTGTTATAAATACTGGCTGATAACTGAAGACAAAATGAAAACAATATTTCACCAGGAGTCGAACCAGCTGCCTATGGTTTACAGGTAAGCACTCTACCGTGAGTCACTGATAAGCAAACAGTCACATATCACTGCTTTATGTGATAGATGGGCACAACCCTTGTTGGGTAAAGTGATATTAAGGATCGGTTAATCGATGCATACGTCGCCCATCTCGACTTAATCATATCTCCAACCGACAACTTTCCACTATGACAGTATAATGTTGTTAGGAAGGAATCTCTTGTAAATTCATCATATTATCTTTTGTCGTTAGGCTAAACAGAAATAATCGATGAGGTTTTAAAGAAACCTTAGCTAAAAACATAGTCGAAACAGCACACTTATGGCCCACTAGGCGACATAAGATGTCTGAGTTAAGAAAAACTTGTATTTCTCTGCAGCCATGTATTATCTTATTCATCCAATGTATGAATAAGGAATGTATGACTCTTCACTTCTCAGTTTATAGTAGCTGTTCAGTCAGATGTTCTCCTTTTGATTTATGTTAACAAAATATATTCATTTTACCGAGGAAAATTCCTGAAATAGTAACTGTCAAAGGGGTCCTGAGTCTATGATAAGAATCATACAATAAAGTGTAAGCTACCTGAGAAGCCTTCTTTGTCCCAGTATGGGACTCTTCAGCGTTACACACGCATGACCTCGCCAGAGATCGGACTCAGGACCTTCAAGTTTTAGAGTAAGACCGTTACTATTGAGTTGTTGAGTCGAAATCAACATTTTTCTGATTCTATTAGTTAACGTCATTGTCGCATGAAGGAATGAATGGTCTAAGTGTGACGGAAGTCCGAAACTCAATTTAAACAACAGACTCGGATGAATTTAAAATAATCCATTTCACTCGAAAAATAAATGCTGTTACCCGATGTATATGATGCAACCAGAAGTTACTAATACAAAGTGAATCGACTTAAATCAGGTACCTTTCCTTCTTACTGTACCAGATAGTGAGTTTTCTTCAATTATTATCAACAAGAAGGTTGTCTAAGAGGTTGAAATGAGTTAATTTCTAGTCTGTACATAAAGATATATCAGTAATCATGAAACTAAATTAAAAAAATTTTGTATTATTCAACCGTCTTACAGACAACCTTCTTCTTCTTTACACTGAAACTAAAATTATATACAACCAAAAGGAAGCAAAGATTATTCTACTTCATATTTTACAGCATAACTAAATACCCCAAGAAATTGGGGCCTTAACCAGCAACTCATACCCTTATTCTATAGCAAGAAAATGACCTACAGCTTTTACAAAATAAAGGTAAACAGGGGACCATACAAAAATCTATCAACTGCTTGTCGGCATAAAATCAACAGTATCTACAATAATGAAACAGTAAATTAACCGACTAAAAAGTAAGGTATCTGACAGATATTTTAGCTTATCCACGGTATTTAGACATCCGTTTGTCTGCTGTCCTTTTGACAATTGATACGGAATACTTGTTTTATTTCACAGTGCTCCATTTTGCTGATAGCGCATAGATTTCTCAGAGTAATTCACTGACTATCAGTCATTAGTCATGTTCACTGCCTGATATAATTACATTGCGTATGGTTTAATCAATACCCAACCAACAACAATAAGCACCAATCACCATCAGCAGGAGAAATCTGAAGGAAGTTGTCACTTTCACCTACCTACCTAGTCAGCATCATTTGAAGTACATGTGGCGGTGGCACAAATGAGGATGTCAAAGCAGCTAGAATCAGAAAGAAAGGCCTTCCTTCATTAATCTGAAATAATACGTGTGGAGATCTACTGCACTATACTGCACTACACTGCATTCAGCATAAAGTGTGAACAAGATCCGGATTTTCAACACTGAGTCAGTCAAGTAAGTCAGTATTTCTATGTAATGGTTGAGAAAGCTCGTTGTGAAGAGCGTTTCCAACAAACTGCAGACATGCATCGACAGCTGCCCACACTTGGTACTGAAGATAAGATGGCCAGAATAATAAGTATAAGCAACAGGGGTAAGCGACGGGTTGGGAGTCCAACGGTGACATGGAAGACATCGTGTTAGGAAGAAATGAAAGCTCCTGGGCAGTGATGAAGCCAGATTGAGAAGAATGCAGCGAAGAGAGTGAAATGGTGACGTTCTAATGAAGCCCTATGTTTCACTAGGAACCCAAGGGACAAATAATAATACATAGTTTGATCAAATGTGATATTTCTTACCAAAAGCTGGTGTCAACCTTTATATTCAGCCTAATTAAAACTGAGTCATTAGTCGAATATTTCAGTTAGCGTCAAGTAATAATTTATTATTGAGCACCATTCATTACTTTTCTAATACTCTCCCTTATAATTAGTGTTGTAGTGCAGACTGCATAATTTCATGTCATGATGCTATTTTCGCTTTTCTATGTTCATAATAATCTAGACTTTAGGTATATTTTCACTGCTTCAATGTGTACGACATTTGTTGACGAACTTCTATCTTCTTAGTGGACTTAAATCTTACCTTAGAAAAGAAGGTAGTTAAGTTTTCTAATCTACTGTATAAATCATTTCCAACTGTCAAGTTCACAAACGTCAATCTATCGGAGAAGAGTTCACCTAATCAGTGATTGGATAATTAAACCCTCAAATTATTATTTTATTACTACATAATATCTACCATTATGAAAATATTTTCTGTAAGTACAAAATTTTGTACATTAATTTAAGGCATGATAATGAATTTGGTTAGAAAAAGTACCGACTTCATACTAACTTCCTACAATTTCAATCTATAGACCGATTTTAACTTGGAATTCATACTAAATAATTCCTCTTCATGATTCTTTTGGCAAAGAGATAAGTGTCTATACTAGACGTATGCTCCAAATATGTCTGATCGATCACTTTCGATTCAACAATAGTCCTTATTCCACTCAACAACATTAAGTGGATATATCTGTCGGAAAATAGATGAATGTTGAAGCTAGTATACACTCTAATAGATTGAAAATGGGTGATGATTGAAGGTGAAATGAAAATCTCAGTTGCAGTGGGACCTAAACCAGAGACCTTCAAGTTACCAACCCAGTGCTGTACTGAGCCACTAGACTTCTCTGCTGGCCAGGTCTTGGGCTTATGTAAATCACCAATCGTGGTTAGTGACTGCAATTCAGAACCATGATATCTTTACAAAGGCATTGTTTGAAATCTAACTGTTTCTCTCATTCATTCTGCTGACACACTGGAATGAGCATAAACTGAGTGGCAAACAACACGTTTCCATAAATTGACGTTACTTATAGAGGAAATAGAATACCACGTCGAACAACTCAGGAACAAAGTGTTGATGTGAGTTGGTTGGAGGCAGTCGACCAACTATACCTAGGTTTCGTACTTGTTAGCATTCCTGAGCAAAGCGTATCTGCAAACTCAAAGGAAATGATGTTCTGTCGGAGAGTGGAACTCGTATCACCAAGTGTTGCAACGGACAGCATGACCACTTAGTTATTCGGGCTACTACTGATGTACATAGAAGTTGACTTCTGTGTGAACAATAAGCTTCAACTGCCAATACTTGAACGAATTACTTTTTCAAGAAATATTAAACACTTCACAATCACAAATTGGCTGCTATAACAACATAGTTGGTAAAAACCGGAAAACTAGAACACAGAGGTTAGAGACAGCAATCATAAAAAGTCGACTGAAATCTAACAAAGTGTAGAGACAAAATTGATTGTTCACAGTATTGCTACTTAAGATTCTTCACTCAAAAAGTAGTCAGTTACCTTAAATTTAACTCACCTAGCTAGCCAGTAATGTCAAATTGCCATTAATATCTTCTTGGAAGTATACAAAATAATTTGTCTCTTTTGTACCAGGTATCCTATACAGAGGTCAAGGTTCAAATGATCTGTCATTCAACATTCTCTCCGTAGAAATAAGTGAGCTGTCATTAACTGACCAACTCTTATTCACAGTGTCTTTAAAGGTGACCAAGGCAACTGCTGAGAGAATCAATTCCTTTTCTTGACTTTATGAAAAAGTGCTTCCTCAGCCAAAATCCCAAAATCTGATTGGTTATTTCAACAGTTGCTAGAGTAGCTATTAAAATCGCTTATTATTTGTTATTTCGAATGTTCTACACTAATACAAGGTCTTTGCCTATTCTGCAGAACTAAATAACCCATCAATCCAATGCAAATTATGAAGAATAGGATTATGTTACTTTTTCTCAAATTATTTCTGTCAGTATTTAAAAGAATGCAGTAGGATTTCTGTATAACCTTAACAAAAAAGAAACAAAGTTTGGAAAGAAACTCCATGACAACGACTAGTCGTTTTTAAGGAAAGTCAAAAGTAAACGTTAATTACAGAATACCCAGTAAACGGAGCCAATTCTTTTCTTCTCAGTATCTATTAATCTACAAGCGATAAGCAGAATAATTGACAGAGGTAAGAAAAAGTGGATGACTGAACTCGAACTTGTTGGCTGAATGGTAAAGTGGTTACAGAAAGACCTGAAGGTCCGGAGTTCGATATCTCATGAGTTCTACGATTTCTACAGCCAATAAGTCCCAAAATAGGCATAAACAGCTACTTATTACTTCAGCATTTTCATTGATTCAACAGATAATGCGAAACTTCGATAAAAATTACTTTAAAATAAATTAATCAATCACTCCACCAATTAAAACACAATACTACATACCTGGTTCAATTCGTTCCAATGTGAATCCATTAAATCCTTCTTCCTCTTCTAAACACCATTTTAATTGTAATAAATTTACATTGCAGAATATTTCATTTTCAAATTTTTCACGAACTTGAGCAATAAAATAATTCATTGACGAGTAAATACCATCGTTGATAGGCTGACAATCAGTCACGTGTAATTTAACACCGATTTCTCCTGCGAAGATTTAATCAATATAAATTTTATAAGGTAAAACGTGAACTATAAACTTTTCAAGTTTATCTATCGAAACTACTAAGTAATACATTAGTATTATCCTAAGTCTCTTTTATACATTATTTTGAATGGAAGTAAGTAGAATCAAATCACATATTCCTAAAGTATAATTACTTTCCAAATGCGTCGTTCCAACCTTAAAATGTGTAGCTTATATAAACCTAATTTAATCCAATGTGCATCTAGTCTTCTCAACTAGCTAACTAGAAATGAGATGGTTTGAACCAATCAACTTTCTTAGTTGAATTGTTGAACTGAACTCTGTTTTTTACTCGAAAACGCTGTTACCTGGTGTTAACATCAACTTCATATAGTTACTGACTAGTGTCGATCGATTTCATTGGTCTGTCAGTTGTATATACCGTATAATAAAGCGAAATTTAGAAATTTATCTTTTTTTTATTTGTAAAAAAGTGAACGGTAATGGTCAGGAGATTATGTTTTTGGTGATCAACTACCATCGTCATTCAGTAGGATTCATGCAAGAAATATAATTGAACCTGAAGTTTCATGGTTACTGACGTTTAGAAGCTATCAACAACTGCATAACTTGATCTGTCTGTTTCATTTCAGTGGCTAAAAAGTTTAAAAACATAACTTCTTTTAAATAGAAAAGAATTTTACACCTACTGACTGAATTTATAGAAGTGTAACAGTCAATAAAGAATTTAAAACTGAGTAAATTATCTTTTGTCGAGAAAGATTCTATTTAGTATTTTTATTTTCGAAGCAAACATTTTACGACATAACCACACTTTTTCTCGTGAAGCGGTTTTTTTTCGGTAATTTTGAGCACAAACGTACTACTATTCAAACTAAGCTACTAGATGCCATGGATACAGACCTTTAAAACACTACTATGATAGATGTCTGACTTCGTTGACTTTTTGTTCATGTACAAAGAAAAGGGGAAAATTCATTATGCTGCACAAGAGAGTATTTGTAAGTCTGTAAAATTTATTGAGGTTTGGGGAGTCAGGTGGTATTATTAACCCTCACACAATAGGCTTGACTGATAGCCTACTGAACGAATGTGCAAAAGGTTACTGAGTCCATTCCGAAGAAAAAGCTTATTGTTTATACCATGTCATTGTTAACTATAATTGATCCCAAGAGTAGAAATATGTTGCTGTTGAGAACTCATTTAATCTACCTCTGAAAAAAATGTTGTTGCTTGTATTATCCCGTCGTTGGGTGGACCGAATTGATCGGCCTCTGTTGGCATATGGGCTCCTACGTGGATGCCTCGATATTGTCAGTTGTTTCAATTTCGTGGTGGTGATGGCTAGTGGCCAACAGACGAATCCAGAACGCACATTTCTTCCTATCTAGGACTTGTCAGATGGATGTACCTACCTCCCAGTGAGTGATGTTGTTCCCATTAGAACTCAAACTCGGGACCGATTGCTTCAAACATCAGAGTGATATCTACTAGACTACCGAGTCACGATAGCCACTTCTTGTGCGACGGGTATAGTGTTAATGTTATTGCATGTATTCTGCCATCGTTGATTGGACCAAATCGATCGGTCTGTAGTGGGATATGGGACAGAATAATCCATACAACAACATGAAAACTATACCCATTGCACAAGATATAGCTATCATTACTCAGTGGTTTGCTGAATGACACTCTAGTGTTTGGAGCAATCGGTCTCGAGTTCGAATTCCAGTGGGGATAACATCGCTCACTGAGAGGCAGGCATATCCAACTGACGAGTCCCAAATAGGACAAAACTCACGTCCTGGATCCCACTGCTGTCCATTATCCATCAATAATGTATGCCTCTGGAACTGTTTCTCTTAAGTTCCTAATAGTTTAGATTAAAATGTGAAAAAGGAGTATGAGCAAAAGAATGGATATGTAACCACAACATCAGTTATTCACTTCGTCAAACCTTCATTCCACCTCTAAAGGAAGAAAAAGCAAGCAGTTTACTTGACTTTAAAAAGAAATAACTGTTTTCTTTTTCTAGAAATTTCTCTCATTGGGTAATCACATCGAACGTCTATCAACAGAGTGAAACTGATGAGTTCATTCTCTGGCATATCAGGTACTTGTCATCAAGTCTCAGTATTGTTGCCGACTTTTCTTGATACTAACAGTGGAATCCCGAACCTGAGCTACTGTAATCCTCTGTTAGCTAAACTACACAGTTGCTTGAAGGCTTTTGGCTCTTGCCTTGTAAATTAAATTCTGTTAGGTGCCTTTTATCAATTGTCAGTAGGGATTCAGGATCTGGACTAACAGAATAGTGAATTCTTCATACTGGATAATCGTGGGTAAGTCTTACCCTCCCAGAAACTTATGCATAACTTGACACAACTGTAGTCATTTTAAACAGCCTGTTCTACTCTATACTATCTTATCTGTCACACAGTATTCCTACAAGCATTGAAGTACTTATTTCAACAAAATATTGGTCTTTGCCATAATATATCATTCTTTCTTTTATACCTTCAATACTGTACAGTTTATAAGAAAGATATATTTGCAAAGGAAATCTAACTGACTGGAAATATTTGATTGATTAGTGATTGCTCATTTCTAATCGAACAAGTACTGGAAATTAAAGTATATTACGGAAAATAGTTTTTTCTCCTTATTGAAATTAGTTGAACTTAGTGTTAACTGTTGGAAAAACAGTTATGAAGACATACTACTGTAGTCATAGGTAAATAACCGCATGTTTTTCACTTCCATAAAATGTTTGAATAAAATATTCGATTCTCATTCTATAAGGTGAACGAATGATTTAACTAGGTGTAACTCAGTCATGCAATTCCAAGGTGACTTTCTTTATCAATCATAGTCTTTCGATTAAAAACTATGGTCTTCTTAACATGAAGAATAAAATGGTTTGGAAAATTTGACTTACTACGTTGAGTTACTCCAATTACATCGAACATAAGGAACAATCAATCGGCAGTGTATTTCATAAAGTTTCCATACTTGCAGTTTGAATGCCAGCCAGTGGATCAGATATTAAGGTTTGAACATATGTATGTTTTCTTCATGGAAAACAATTGGGTCTCACTTGATTGTGTCATTCTCACTGCAGATTGTATAGTTTTCAAATGTCTAGTTAACTTCTAGGTGTTATCAGTCTGCTGAAGTACTTAAGCAGGAATGAAGTGATTTGAAATATTAAGCTATATGATCTTGGCTGTATTATGTTCTCTGAGCTGGGTTGTTCAATCGTGAAGCTTTCATCGTCTTTCTAGACGACATCATCAGTACTAACTTCAGTATGAAGTGAGCTATCAATATCTCTCCGTGACTGATTTAGTAGCTTGTACTGATAAACTGGTTTGTGACTGGTTGTTTTCTTTGATTGTTGTGTCATTGATTGTATAGACTTTCCTGTTGGCTGTTCCTCAGCTTAACCTCTAACCTTTCTGTCGTTTATCATTTTCTCACTGGTTGATAGATTGGGTCTATGTCTATACACCTGTTGATTAATTACTAACCGACCTGAATGCCAAGCTTCTAGGAATTCTCGGATATTCTTTGTATTTCCACTGTCCGAAATTTCTACATTGTCCAAATTGAATTCATGTCCATAATTATCTACATGCATTGAAATGAGTGATGAAATGTCGTGTATGACATTTAATGGCCGATTGGTGTTCATTTAGACTAATGCGAAGAGGGCGACCACTTTGTCTAATGTAGTGTTGACTACAGTTATTGCAGTTGATTTTTAAAAATGATATTCCGTTTGTCTTCTTTGGTTGTTGCATCCTTTGGTCTGCATAATAGTGCTTGGAGGGAATTTATTGGTTAATGAGCCACACCAATTCCAAGTGGTCTCAGTAATCTTTTCGTGATTTCTGATATATTCTTTATGTATAGTACGATGCGTTTATTGATTTCTGTTGATGACTCTGTAGTTGATGATGTACGGGATAGCCATCTTCTGATAAAGTTTCGTGGGTAGCCGTTCTTCTTTAGGGTGAACATCAAGTAATTCTCTTCGTTTCTTCTTGAAGTTGTTGTACTGCAGTGTGTTCTCGCTCTTCTGAACAGAGCCTGCAAACAACTGATTTTGTGTGTTGTTGGGTTTTTGCTACTGTAGTTGAGGATTTGATCAGTGTGCGTTGGCTTCCTGTACACTAGGGTTTCCAGCTTTCTGGCATTTGTTCTACTGACCAGAACATCCAGGAATGGTAGTTGTTTGTTTGACTCCTTCTCCATTGTGAATTTGATGTCACTGAAAACGCTGTGCTGATGATGTCGTCTAGAAAGACGATGAAAGCTTCACGATTAAGGAACCCAGCTCAGAGGACACAATACAACCAAGACCATCCACCTCAGCTACAAATATTCTCCACTATAAGCTATATGAGCCTAGCCAATTCAGAAATATAGGTGATAAGCTTGCTTAATAAAGAGCCAATTAGCTGTCTATCACTTAGATCCCGTCAATGAGGCTAGAGATTACCGATGAATAGCAGGAGTGGTCTATAAATACACGTGTTAGTCAATACAAATTTCTATGATTTAAACTGAAAACAGCTGATGAAGCAGTTAAAACTAGAACTCAAATAACTGCCTACACATTTCATCAACAGTAGTGTAGAGCCTAGTTTGCTGGTGTGTCAAAACAAAGAAGGGATTGCAAGTATAAAGAAAGCGTGTCATGATGGGTAGCAATCTCTGATGTCATTAATATGCATGAACACTGAGAATCATATCATTTTTACCCAGACTCATCAGTTAGTCATGCATATACCAGCGTTAACATGTAAACTTCAAATTAATCATTCCATGTTGGAATATCACGACAAAAATAAAGATATTATCAAAGTATTCCCATCAGATGTGTTGGATGTTCACCCTATTATGTGGTTGGGTGTTGATAGATGCATTGCAATAGCCAAGCTTTCTTCTACATTATTGATCCTGTTGAAGTCGGTTACTCTACATTTAGGTAAATTCCTATGTTTCGTTAATCTAACTGATCCCAGTCGTCCAGTTTGACCTGTTTACTTGACCTTACAATGATTCCTTGATTGATTAGATTATTCCACCCAATTGGATCAGTCGGATCCTGTAGCCAACAATGCTTATCACCAAGTTAGTTCCTAGGTTTAAATGTCACCCTAACTCTAGCCTTGTTGGCAATCCTACGTAAAGCTTCTGATGTTCCTTCCTCATATGATGACACAACAGACGCTTTGAATTGCATTCTACTCATCCTATCACCATTATTCGTATTCGTGTCACTGCTTTTATTTCGCTTCGTATGTGTTCGTAGGAACTTCTTAATAAACTGTAGAGGGTAATCATTATTTATTAACACTTCTGTTATGTGTTTCAATTACTTGTTTAAGTCCTTCCATAGGCTAGTGAGTTTTCCAGCTCCATTATTTAGATATTTGACTAGAGCCACCTTCATTGACACTGAATGAGATGACTTGGAGTTTCGATACCTGTTAGAATGTGTCAGTTTCCGGTTGACCGTAGTATCTAAACCTTCATCTGTTCTTCGTTTCACTCTGCCATTCAACACAGTTAATTATCCTTTTTCATTCTCTACCTCCTATGTGGATTGGATTGCCCCAAATAATCGGCTTATATTTGCGAGAACCGGTTCATTGAACGCGATAGGTGTTCGCGTCACTTAATTTAGAAGTAACATTGAAGATATGATCAATACACCTCCAACATTATACAGAGAATAAAGTTCGATGACTACATAATATATCAACTGGTAACAAATCAGCTTATACAGAGCAGTTCTAAAATGAGTCAATCGTGGTCTCATTATTTGCTACTCAGGAAACCATCTAGCTATATTGGTGGTTAACATAGGTTCAGATTTCTGGGGCAGCTTAACTATGGATATATATTGGTGATGAGTATCGATTAGAATGAAACTCAAAGATTCCTGTCTAATAATTCCTAATAAATTATGTCAAAGCAAAGAATTAATATTTCTGAAGGGCACTTGAAACATTCACTCAATCAACAAAATTTCCTACAGTTGAAAATGAAATTAACAAGGAATAGTGTAAGAAAACTGACGTCTCAAAATTCATTCATCTGAAAAGCAATCTGTTTCCTACTAGTCACTAAAATTCCGAATAGATTTCATGAAATCATCAGGGAAAAAATGAGCACGAAATACAAGTACAGGATGAAAATATCTGATGTTGATCAACCTACATTGCACATTCATAACTAGTGATTTATTGATATATTTGTGTTACAAATGGACTATTTCTTCTCACTTCCATGTGAAGTCAAATGTTGGTTCAAATAAAACATTCGACAGTGACAAGAGGCAGTTATTTAGTGCTCCGTAGTTAGCAATAATTATTCAGAATAAAACTAATCTTCACAAATAATCATATCCATGTATAACAAGTGGTTCACTGTATCTTCAAGCCTACATATAGTCTCATTCAAAATAACAACGAACCAATCATGTCAAATAGGAAATGGAAAGGTCGACTCACTACACAACGATGCGGTTTCAACATTTGTCATACAATGCATCAATACAAGAATTTAACACATCAAGGAGAAAGGAAATATCAACATTGTGATATCACTCACTCTCACGTAGTAGTGAATAACTGAAGTCCATGTTATACATCTTCAGAAAGTTTCAGCATTCACTCAGGTCTACTTTCTATGTGGGTAATTTCGATACACATCTAAGTATCATACTAATAGATTGCAAATATGCAATAGGGATGAAACATCATGAAACCACGTATATCCAATCGATTTATTCGCAGAAATACACGTGGCTGATGGATAATGAGTGTGAAGGAACAAAGTTTTCGAGTGACTTCAAAGGCCAACTTACCAACTGCCAATCACCTCTCGGTATTTCAGTTGACAAGATGGTTTCTCACTGAACAAAGAAACGTGACTGTTACTCTCAACACTTGTCTGTCAGGGTGGCCTTCAAAGTCACTCCCATTTTGTACACAGTTCAAGACGGAAATATTGACGCCTCACTAATAAACATATGGTCACCCAAAAGACATCCCAGTAACAACTCAAATAACCGATCAGGCTGCTTTCCCCACTTTAACTAGGAGGTTACTTATTTCACAAAACACAGAAGTCAAGCTGGTTACTTCACTAGTTCGTAGACTGGCATTTTCATAGTAAGCAACATGAATGCGAATCAACACTTTGAGTCATCAGCCATTAGGGTGGAAGTTTTCAATTCCAACTTCCATTTCATGTGACTATATGATTAGAGGAAACTCAATGCGATAATTTATCCTACACCTGAACAATCAAAATAACCTATTCAACCATTGGTCTCATGCATTCATATCTTCATGAAAACTGTATGTAAATGATGCACTTCTATCAAATACAGTCATCGACTACTCTCTGTTTTCTGATATTCGTGACTCAGTGAATAATGAGGTTGTGAGTGAGAAGAGTCGTTATTCTTATCCAGTGCATCTGCTCCACCGTGTATTCACTATTAGTCACTCGGTCACTCCATCTTTACAATCAACCTAACTGCACACTGTTCGAAATAACTTCTGTGTCAAGAACACATGACTGATACCCTTCAACTAGTCCACAGTCATCTCTTGTTGAGACACAACGGAATGATCACGTATGACTTCGAGTCGTCCATAACAGTCAACTATCCGAATCATACATACCTTAGTTGACCAGTTTCCCACAGTGCTCTCAAAACACATACAGAAAATCTTACCACAACTGAGTATTCATTCACACAACTCATACTACCGACAATCAACAGTTGGATATTCAAAGCCCCAATCCACTCCATTTCACTAGATTAATGATGCATGCATATCATATGTCCAACAGAATATATGAATACGAATAGTTGAATATAAGTATGCGTGTCTTCCAGTCAAAATAGATCCTTGATGGAATTGTCATATCAAGGGAATAATGTGTACAGTTGGTGCACGCCTTCGTGTAGAAGGGTGTTAAGCAATTGATGAATGTGTTGAATATATACTGGTTGATGGATTATGGCCACCATTGTGATTCAACCTAATCACTAAGTTTCAAGCACATGTAGGTAAGCAGCAGTCGCCTCATTAACCGATTCTATGCCTCTTCATTATTATTACTACTCACCCACTTTTCTCTGTCTATACAAAATGCCTAATAACAGGAAGCATTTCCAATTGCTGGATCATGAAAACTGGGTAAACATGCTGACTGATGTACTGTACGTATCCTCCCGAAAGCTTAGTGCATACTGAAATTCGATCAGCATTTCATCTGCTCTTACAGATTGTTGTCTTCACTCCCTACTTTGTAGATTCATTACACACAACACTCTTGATATATGGGCTACGGAGATGGATGTCTCTGTATTACCACTGATCTTCGATGTAAACTGATAGGGGTTAACAGTCATACTTGTGACTCGTTAGTTGAGACTGTCTAAAATGTTTGTGCTCACACATGAAGTTTTATCACCGATTAATCTAATCCACTCCACCTTCGTTTTTAATGCAGGGAGGGAAGGGTGTGTATTTGGGATTGGAATTTAAGTGAGAATATTGGAGTATAACCGAATGATGACCTTCTTTGAAACTGAGATAATGTCACCAATCCAACTGACATTTACTGTCTAGTGCTATCCACATTTATCATTTATTCATACAAAGCTGGTTCTTATCAAGTTTCTATTGGAAAATCTCAATTCTCCATAATAGCCACACTTGATATTTTTATAGGGATCTGATGAAGGTATGTTACTGAAAAACAGAAGTGGTTAGAAAGCATACAAGTTAGTGCTGATGATGTCGTCTAGAAAGCTGATGATAGCCTCACGATTAAGGAACCCAGCTCAGAGAACACAATACAACTATGAAGCTGATTTGTACATTTCATCAACCCTTTACAGAATGGTCTAAGCACTAAACTATTATTTCTTTTGCTTAGGGGTTAGCTTACAGCTTCGAATATTTCAGATATGCCGAGTTTACCTAGCTGAGGAAACAAGGTAAATAATTTATCGACTCCGGCATGAAATAATAAAGTATAGGAACACTGGTCATAATGCGTCTTTCCATAACAAGAAACTGTAGAGTTTTTAGGTGTAACTGAGAAAAACAATCGATCCTCGCTGGCTTCTTAACTACCTACCGTTTTTGATAAAATTCCATAAAATTTGAAAAGTGCTCAACTTGTGCATATTGTGAATTCATTTATCTGAAATACTCAGCAACACCAGGAAAACACCTCAGACTGAAAGTAACTCGAATATGAACACGATTAAACTTTTCTCAATTTTTTAGTCATCATCGTCATACCGATGCATAGCTTGACACCAGAAACCACTTCTGAACAGTCTTATAAGTGAGCAGATTAATCTGCCTGCAATAGAAGGATATAGCCTAACTCTAGAACTTCCCCAATATCCATAACTGATATAAACCTGAAAATGTCTATTCATTGTTATAATTAAAGCATATTTGTGCAATCTGTTCACCAACAAAAATAATATTAACACAATATGTGGCAGTCTATAAACACCATTGAACGAATGACGCACACGAGTTAATTTATTCTATTCTGGACATTAAAATTGACCAATCAGATAATACGTAACCATAATCTGTTAATAGTCATTTGTGGCTATTGAAGTATTTGTTTTTATATTATCATCTTTTTTAGCAGTTTAAAAACTAATGATTCCAGTTGTAGAAGTGAACAGAAATCTCTTTTAAGGCTTTCCACAATCTAAATAAGACTATAAAATGCATGGTGTAATTTATGACCTTGTATGATGTATTTATTCTAAAGTGAATTCTGATTGGTTCCTCAAGGATATTCATTTGTGTTACAACAATTTGAATTAATTTTCGGTCAGACTGTCAGAAAGTTTTAGTTTGAATGACTAACACTAATAAAGTTAAGTGATGATTGAAGTTGAAAATGAAAGCTAATTTATAGCAGAGTTATAACTGGCAACCTTAAGATTACCAACTTAGCGCTTTTCCATCTAAGCTATACAACTAAAATTATTTTCAATTATCTACTTTTTTCCAGCTTTCACATGTAGATAAGTAATACTCCATTGTCATTTGAGCTTCACAGTAGTCGCATAGATTTGTCTTTTCATAATAATCTAAATCAATTTGAACTGAATGATTGAACTAGCAGTTTGCAGGTGACTAATTTGAATCCTGGTATGACACAGGCTTTCGTTTTGAATTCAAGCGTCTTCCATATATATATATATATATATATATATATATATATATATATATATATATATATATATATATAAATCGATTTTGTTTTAATCAAGCAAAGCTTTATTTTTATTGGTTATTGAATAAAATAAAACATGGCTCTTCTCTGTAAACACTTATTCAATGTTCAACTATGTAATTATTCTTTTCGCTGTTGACAGTTTTATTAGTATAAACCAACAGAAAGATATTATAACGTGACGTGGTCTATTTTCTATAGTTTCTTTTTCTTTTTTAGAAATGGTTATCTGTAGAATAGAGGATACATATTTTCGCCACCCTCAAGATTTATCATTTGAATTTACTTGCACGTGAATGAGTCACAGTCTTCCTACAGAGATTTCATTTCAGCATCTATCATCACATCAAAAGTTGGGGAATTATTCACTTGACTATCAATTCATCATTGTTACTCTGTTTTATATGTTAACTTTAGGAATCTTTTCATGGAGATGTAACTTGAAGGGATGAAACTGCTGACATCATATTCAATGAAAATGATCACCAATGTATCACTGAAACCTAGACTACCGACCCTATCATCTCGCTGTGAAGCTGAAGGATTTAATGGCTAGCTCAGGTTCCACGGCCAGCATGTTATCGTTGAGTCACTGGGTCGGGATCCAATGCTGGGGAATAAGTACCACTGAATTCTGACCCATTGGATTAATCGTAACGTGCTGGCCATGGGACCTAAAGGTCCTGGATTAAATTCCTTGAGGTTAGGATCATGGGTCCGAACTGCCGATGAATCCTATTTTAGGTCGAAACAGTTATCCAGTGCCCCCAGGTTTACAGTGTTTGTCCAACTGATATCAGACCTTGGTGAATCCCAACCCCCCCACCCCTAAATTGAATTGCTGAAGCTTACTTTTTATTGCGAAGAACAGAGCAACAGACGTCATACCTTAGTCAATCTTTGATATTTTTTACTTTTCACTACTCATACAAACATAAAATCCTTAAGTATATAGATTTACACGCCTAAGTAACTCAATCACCTCAGTCTCTGAAATTCCATACTTCCACTAACTTATTAATTTTCTTTTAATCACAATACTCCAAGTTTAGTTTAGTCTAATTTCTCATCAATGGCAATATGAAATTCGAAGATACTTTTGTTCCATTTTACCAGTGAATAATGTCAGTTTCACTTTGAATTACGAAGTGATACTGTTATTCTTAATTCACCTCTGATTGATTCACCTAAATGTTCGTTAATATTTTAAAAGATATTTCAAGTTAATATTATGGTGTAAATATGCTAAAAATTCACATCTATCACCTTTGTATTAACAGTCACCAAGCTATGCTAGCAATAATAAAAAAGTAATATCATAGAAATTTGATAAAAATTTTGTTTATTGGTATACAATTCAATATTCAACATGTCTGCTTTACTAAAGTTCTGTAACACTAACATGATCATACCATTTCATATAAAAATTAACTTGATTGAAGAAGAAAAATACTTTGTGTTTGTCTATCCACTATTTCACCATTAATCTATCATTTATTGAAATATGATTGGTCAGCCTGTCTCGCTTTCGATCACAAATGAAAAGTTTGTATACAATGTGGATGAAATATACTGATAATAGTATGTGTATATGAACATCGACATAAAATGATAGGTTGAATGATATTTTATTAAATTACACTCTTCAGATAAGCTAGAACAACCAAGCGTGTACGAATTATGATCGAAACAAGTCTTAACTCATTTCAGTATCTTTATTTTTCTGCTTATTTTAATGGCATGAAAATACAAAGACTGAAGAAGGAAAAGAATAATTCGTATGGTTACTTTTAGCGTGAAAAATATTTCTAATGGACTTGAATTAGGGTTAGAAACTATTTCTTGTCAAAGCAGGGCATTTTGATGAAAACAAAAAGCTTCCTGGAGTTGACAAAAGTTACCCAATTATAACTTTATGGCTGCTTCCAATCCTAACTATCTGGTTGATTAGGTGTAAACAAATTTATGAACAATAATTCTCAATAGTTGATTTATTTAAATTCAGTCAACTGAGTTCTTGTGCGAATGCCTCAATACTTCCACAAATTTTATTCTGATACCTTTGATGAATAATCAACAGTGATAGAATTCAAGAGGTCCGAAGTAGAAAGTATCATGTTTCCTGAAATGGTGGAGAATATTTGCAGCTCAGGTGAATGGTCTTGGTTGTATTATGTTCTCTGAGCTGGGTTGTTCAATCGTGAAGCTTTCATCGTCTTTCTAGACGACATCATCAGTACTAACTTCAGTATGAAGTGAGCTATCAATATCTCTCCGTGACTGATTTAGTAGCTTGTACTGATAAACTGGTTTGTGACTGGTTGTTTTCTTTGATTGTTGTGTCATTGATTGTATAGACTTTCCTGTTGGCTGTTCCTCAGCTTAACCTCTAACCTTTCTGTCGTTTATCATTTTCTCACTGGTTGATAGATTGGGTCTATGTCTATACACCTGTTGATTAATTGCTAACTGACCTGAATGCCAAGCTTCTAGGAATTCTCGGATATTAGTATAATTGTTTGTTTTATACCGTCGTTGATTGAACCGAACTAATCGGTATCTGTTGGCACATGGGCTCTTGTGAGGATGCCTCGATATTTCCTGTGTTTGTTTAGTTGTGGTAATGATGGATAGTGGACAGCAGTGAAATCCAGCATGCGCATTTCGGCCTATTTAAGACTCATCAGCTGGGTGTACATGCCTCCCAGCCAGTGATGTTATTCCCACCGCGATTCAGACTCGGGAGCGATCGCTTCAAACACCAGAGAGTAATCCGATACGTATTCCGCTGCTAGCCATTATCCATCATTACTACACCTAAAAAACACACGTAATATTGAGGCATCAACACAGGAGCCCACTTACAAATAGAGACCGATCACTGACAGGGAGGCAGGTACATGCAAATAACAAGTCCCAAATAGCACATCCTGGATTCTACTGCTAGGCACCATCCATCATTATTCTCTCATATTCTTCATGTTTCCTCTGTCCAAGATTTCTACATTGTCTGAATTGAATTCATGTCTATGATTATCGACTTGCACTAATTTTGCGGCATTCCAGTGTCATGACGTAGCAAAACATACATACACTATGAAACGACCAGCCACGCCTACAAATCAGCTTCTTGGTTGTTTTGTGTTCTCTGAGCTGGGTTCCTTAATCGTGAGGCTATCATCAGCTTTCTAGACGACATCATCAGCACTAACTTGTATGCTTTCTAACCACTTCTGTTTTTCAGTAACATACCTTCATCAGATCCCTATAAAAATATCAAGTGTGGCTATTATGGAGAATTGAGATTTTCCAATAGAAACTTGATAAGAACCAGCTTTGTATGAATAAATGATAAATGTGGATAGCACTAGACAGTAAATGTCAGTTGGATTGGTGACATTATCTCAGTTTCAAAGAAGGTCATCATTCGGTTATACTCCAATATTCTCACTTAAATTCCAATCCCAAATACACACCCTTCCCTCCCTGCATTAAAAACGAAGGTGGAGTGGATTAGATTAATCGGTGATAAAACTTCATGTGTGAGCACAAACATTTTAGACAGTCTCAACTAACGAGTCACAAGTATGACTGTTAACCCCTATCAGTTTACATCGAAGATCAGTGGTAATACAGAGACATCCATCTCCGTAGCCCATATATCAAGAGTGTTGTGTGTAATGAATCTACAAAGTAGGGAGTGAAGACAACAATCTGTAAGAGCAGATGAAATGCTGATCGAATTTCAGTATGCACTAAGCTTTCGGGAGGATACGTACAGTACATCAGTCAGCATGTTTACCCAGTTTTCATGATCCAGCAATTGGAAATGCTTCCTGTTATTAGGCATTTTGTATAGACAGAGAAAAGTGGGTGAGTAGTAATAATAATGAAGAGGCATAGAATCGGTTAATGAGGCGACTGCTGCTTACCTACATGTGCTTGAAACTTAGTGATTAGGTTGAATCACAATGGTGGCCATAATCCATCAACCAGTATATATTCAACACATTCATCAATTGCTTAACACCCTTCTACACGAAGGCGTGCACCAACTGTACACATTATTCCCTTGATATGACAATTCCATCAAGGATCTATTTTGACTGGAAGACACGCATACTTATATTCAACTATTCGTATTCATATATTCTGTTGGACATATGATATGCATGCATCATTAATCTAGTGAAATGGAGTGGATTGGGGCTTTGAATATCCAACTGTTGATTGTCGGTAGTATGAGTTGTGTGAATGAATACTCAGTTGTGGTAAGATTTTCTGTATGTGTTTTGAGAGCACTGTGGGAAACTGGTCAACTAAGGTATGTATGATTCGGATAGTTGACTGTTATGGACGACTCGAAGTCATACGTGATCATTCCGTTGTGTCTCAACAAGAGATGACTGTGGACTAGTTGAAGGGTATCAGTCATGTGTTCTTGACACAGAAGTTATTTCGAACAGTGTGCAGTTAGGTTGATTGTAAAGATGGAGTGACCGAGTGACTAATAGTGAATACACGGTGGAGCAGATGCACTGGATAAGAATAACGACTCTTCTCACTCACAACCTCATTATTCACTGAGTCACGAATATCAGAAAACAGAGAGTAGTCGATGACTGTATTTGATAGAAGTGCATCATTTACATACAGTTTTCATGAAGATATGAATGCATGAGACCAATGGTTGAATAGGTTATTTTGATTGTTCAGGTGTAGGATAAATTATCGCATTGAGTTTCCTCTAATCATATAGTCACATGAAATGGAAGTTGGAATTGAAAACTTCCACCCTAATGGCTGATGACTCAAAGTGTTGATTCGCATTCATGTTGCTTACTATGAAAATGCCAGTCTACGAACTAGTGAAGTAACCAGCTTGACTTCTGTGTTTTGTGAAATAAGTAACCTCCTAGTTAAAGTGGGGAAAGCAGCCTGATCGGTTATTTGAGTTGTTACTGGGATGTCTTTTGGGTGACCATATGTTTATTAGTGAGGCGTCAATATTTCCGTCTTGAACTGTGTACAAAATGGGAGTGACTTTGAAGGCCACCCTGACAGACAAGTGTTGAGAGTAACAGTCACGTTTCTTTGTTCAGTGAGAAACCATCTTGTCAACTGAAATACCGAGAGGTGATTGGCAGTTGGTAAGTTGGCCTTTGAAGTCACTCGAAAACTTTGTTCCTTCACACTCATTATCCATCAGCCACGTGTATTTCTGCGAATAAATCGATTGGATATACGTGGTTTCATGATGTTTCATCCCTATTGCATATTTGCAATCTATTAGTATGATACTTAGATGTGTATCGAAATTACCCACATAGAAAGTAGACCTGAGTGAATGCTGAAACTTTCTGAAGATGTATAACATGGACTTCAGTTATTCACTACTACGTGAGAGTGAGTGATATCACAATGTTGATATTTCCTTTCTCCTTGATGTGTTAAATTCTTGTATTGATGCATTGTATGACAAATGTTGAAACCGCATCGTTGTGTAGTGAGTCGACCTTTCCATTTCCTATTTGACATGATTGGTTCGTTGTTATTTTGAATGAGACTATATGTAGGCTTGAAGATACAGTGAACCACTTGTTATACATGGATATGATTATTTGTGAAGATTAGTTTTATTCTGAATAATTATTGCTAACTACGGAGCACTAAATAACTGCCTCTTGTCACTGTCGAATGTTTTATTTGAACCAACATTTGACTTCACATGGAAGTGAGAAGAAATAGTCCATTTGTAACACAAATATATCGATAAATCACTAGTTATGAATGTGCAATGTAGGTTGATCAGCATCAGATATTTTCATCCTGTACTTTCATTTCGTGCTGATTTTTTTGTATTGGTTCGTCTTGAAAGGTTTTACTGGAATTTTATAAACTCGATTTGGAAGGAGACTATTAGTAATGAAATGACTCTTTTTGCGTGTCGTTGTTGTAGAGACGTTGGTTATCGTTCATTCGTTTTGCATTAAACTCTGTTCCAGTGAAACAACGTTTTTGAATCATTCCCCTAAAAGTGAATTTTCTGCTTTGTCATCATTTATTGGGAGTCAGCTTACAGGATTCTCCGTCTTATGTTGATCAATTCACACCACGAATTTTTATCTGCAGTCAAACTCTTCCAGATATCTGCGGCTACTATCGACCCATTTTACAAGTGAACTTTGCAAGGCACTTCTCCTTAGCGGTTGATAAGCTTTATAGTTATCGACCTTTATTTTTCTAAAGGTTTTCAGATTTAATGATCATATCTTTAATGTAGCCTCTAAGTTGGTTGACGCAATGTTTCCCCCTCTCCATCAGTGATCCAGCTGTCACACATATAAATCCAATAGTAAGGGTAATCAAATTCACATACGAAGTGGAAAACGAACAAGGAAAATTACGGATGTTGGGATGCAGGATAAATATAATGACAGACATTGGTTTAGATACTACCGTTTACAGCAAAGCAACATATTCTAACGGGTACCTTTACTTCAGATCATGTCATCCAACATCAGATAAGTTGGGTTAAGTCAAATGTCTATATGACAGTATCAACATGAGTAGAAAGGAGTTCAGAGCCCAAATTGTGTTACCTTATAAAGAGGGAACATCAGAAACTTCACGTAGAATTCTCAACAAAGCTGGAATTCGGGTGGCATTCGAAGCAAGAAACTCAATTAGAGATAAGCTTTGTCCGCTAAAGGATCCGACAAATCGAATAAAGCAAAATAACCTTATCTACCAAACTGCATGGAATGACTGTGAGGTCAAGTACATAGGTCTAACTAGCCTACATTAACACACAACCACATGATAAGCTGAATAGTGAACAGTTCTAATGGGAATGACACAACACCTATACCAGAGATATGCAAAATTTTAAAATACAAATCTTAAAACGAAGAATATAATGTGACAGGACTATAAAAATCTGACTTCGCAAGCTGTGTCATTACATATGATTATCAGTAGCAAATTCTGCTCGAAATGTCATCCAGGAAATAATACTGTATCATTTTGTACTATATATCAAATAAATATATGTAATATGGAACTATAGTCTGTGTGTGAATAGCTTAGAAGAAAAGTCTGTCAATTAATTTTTGATAACTGCAGATTCACATGTGCACTGCAGTGCCATGTCATAATAGTCACATCGGAAACTTTATCGACAAACTTTAAGCTCAGCTTGTAGGGTCTAACAGCTGTATTGGTTAGCACTCAGTGATTGTTACTTCACTTCAATTATTAAACATCCTTCCTTAACGTAATTTTTCTTCTAGCTTCTGAGTCACAGTTCTAAGATATCATGGTTTTTACTACTCTATATCAAAATCAGCTGTCTTATATTGGGGTATGAGTTTTCTGTACACAATCAGTACGAGAATAATGTCCATAAAAGAAAGGGTACAAGCCAACGACTGCCAACTTAATTCTTTCATTGAAGTGAACTGAATCTTATCATTTCAGATTTTTCTTTACTTAAAATATTAGTAAACAAAAGATCAGTGACAGTAATTTTCCGAATATACTAGATATCGTAGATCAGTATAAACAAATTACATACTGAATGAACTTCACATTTTAGATTGGTGCAATTATATAACCAGTCAAACTATGCCCATTAACTTAATTATTGTACAACTGTCGATTAATCGACGAGGACATCCAGTAGGGGAGGACTAAAAATGAAGATTAAGAAAACTCCTCAGGTTTTCATCACAAAAAAAACCCCAATATAATATAGTTATTTTAAGCGACGTGCACTAACGTCTGGTAGGGTTGCGTAAGTCAGAGTAGTCTACGAATAGGCGTTGGTGACACAATCCATTATGCACAAAACAAAAAAAAGTAGCTACTGGACTAACAAATTGAAATCTTTTTTTTTCTCTTTAAACTGTAGTCACCACCATATAATGCGGAATTTGAGTGATTTTAAAGGCGACTTTAACAACTACTGAGGTAACCAATCAAGGTTCTTTGTTTTATAAGGAGTAACTTCCCAGTTTAAATCTAGAAACATGAGTCATTATTTTAACAGTTGCTAGGGTTACTTTCAAAGTTGCTCTACAAACTTAGTGTGTTAACCAAGCCTATCAACTCAAGGAAAAACCAAATCCACGAATGTTTCACTCTTGTCTATTTTTATCTGTATACTACTCATTAGTAAACTCAGGGCATTTATGAAATTTTCTCGCTCAGAGTTTTTTTATTTCTTTAAAAGATGTTTAATGTGTTGGCGCTCAAATAAATTACTGTGTAAAATTAATTCTGTAACCAAACAGGTGACTAAAGTAAAGTCGTCTCATTTCATATGACTCCCTATGAATGTAAAACATGAATAGGAGGGGGGATTATTTAAATAGTCCTATTGTGATATATCCTCTTAATCCTTTCTATCGAAGAAACAGAGCGATCTCTGCCAGAATTGGCTTAGTTTCAATTTGAAGTTTCTACTCAGACAACTAAAAAAAACACATTGAGAAACATAATTGATCATTTAAAGCAAGAACTCGAATTTTTCTTATTGAACACAGTGAATGTGGAAATGGTGAAACTTGATAAAAACGAGTGATAATAAAACGTGATAAGAAAGGCAAATTTAGGAATTTCAGCTAGGGTTGTGTATTAATATCACCTGTAAATGCAAAGCCATAAAGGGAACCCAACTTTTGGCAATGTATATGATAAGACAGTTTAATTGCAATCAAAGTAGTTAAATTAAGTAGTCTCGTTTATTGAATCCTTTTCATTAAGTTTCTCATTGAAGTAAGTTTGATTTCTTTGCCTTTTAGCCGTCTTTTGGAAATAATAGATGAATATACCAGTTAGTCTAAATGTAACCTTATCACTTTACACGTTCAGTAATTTATATCCCTCACGCAGTTACGAGTGCGCACTGTAGAGGAATCTCATACTAGGACGAAACAGCTATCCAGTACTTCCAGATTTTCAAAAATTCTCCAAATGATTTCACTCCATGAGGCTTGTCAACCTGAGTTCTGTCTATGTTGAAGAATACTAAAGTTGAAATCAGACCTATGCAGTTGTAAGGTTTAAAGCAGTCCAATGAATTCAGGATCGTTGGCTGGGATCCTACAAAAGTCGAGATGTTTCCTTTATATATGTTTTAAATTATTACTAACAAAAAATAAGTTGCCAGATAAAACTTATTAACCGTCTCTATTTTTTGGAGATTCGACTAAGTTCTAAAAAGAAAATTCGTGAAAATTTCAACTAAAATAATGAATGTATTCCCTTGGTTGTGGTTTGCCACGAAATACGGGATTCATCAGCTGGATGCACCTACACCCCAGTCAGTGATGTCGTTCTCACTGAGTTATCAACTTCGGCATTCATCTTTTGAAACGTTAGATACCTTTGCTTGCCACTAGCAATCAAAGTAAAACATAATGAATAATGAGACTAATCCAAGACATTAGCGTAGGAGCCCATATTCTAACAGATGTCAATGAATTCAATGCAGAATAACAACAGGTAAGTAAGAATATACAAAATTAATGGATATTAACTAATTCTGATACCCTGTGTGGACATGACTTACAACCGAGGTACTACTTTATCCAATCGGAGTAATATCATTCACACTTTCATTGGTTAAAATCGTAAGATAATATCTACCAAATAACCAGGTTACTATCTGGAAGGTAAGAGATCAACACAGATGAAACCAATAAAAACACTGAAGGAAATTTAGTTACCAAAGCGAGAGGAGAAACGAAGGAAACGATGATCTGACCACTTCAAAAAGCTCTTGAATCGATCACCATCACCACCACCTGCAACTCGTCCACAAATAAGACCATCAACCCAGCCACAAAACTACAAGTGAACGCAAATCCTCCGACGAAAGTCGAAGTCCTGAACGCCATAAAGCTACTGAAGAGCGGGAAAGCAGCCGGACCAGTTGGAATCCCACAAGAAGCACTGAGAACAGACGCATAGACAACAGTGGACATGCTCACACCACTATTCCAGAAGGTTAGCAAGGAAGGAAGGAAAGGTACCTGCCCAATGATTGTTAGAAGGGCTACCTTGTCAAACTCCCGAAGAAGGTCGACCTAAGTGTTTGCAAGAACAAGAACAGGCGAGGAATCATGCTCCACTCCTGTCCACCCCAAACAAAATATTAAGCCGCATCATCCTGGAGAGATTAAAAGATGCACTGGATTTAAAACTATGACCGGAACATGCTGGCTGGATTCAGCAAGTACAAATCATGTGCAGACCAAATTGCAACGCTACACTACGCATCATCATAGAACAGAGTATAGAATGCCAGTCAACTCTACACCTCACCTCAACTTTATCAACTTTGAGAAGGCCTTTGACAGCGTCGACCGAGAGGTAATTCGGAAACTACTTCAATACTACGGAATACCACAAACCTTTATCAGCCTCATTCAACAACTATATCAAGACACCATATGCCGACCAAGTAATTCACAATTGGAAGCTCAGTGATACTTTCGAAGTGAAGATAGGAGTAAAACAAGGCTATCTACTATCACCATGATATTCCTGATTGTGGTCGAGTTGACTGGATCATGCAGCAAACAGTGAGGAGCGAGAAGAAGGGGTGCGCTGGACCGGGGAGAGGATCCTAGATGATTTGGATTTCGCCAACGATGACTTGTGTCTAATGTCACACAAACTTGAAGATATAAAGGCGAAATCCAACAAATTGACAGAAGAGGCAGGGCAACCAAGGAAGACGGGACTTCAAGTGAATGTAGAGAAGACAGAGGTGATGAAGATACCCAACCAACACCACCACCAACAACAACAAGCTCCAATCACCATCAACGGGAGAAACTCAAAGGGAGTAGTCTCTTCCACCTATCCAGGCAGGGCAGCACTGTTTCAAATACAGGCGGCACAAGTACAAACGAGGATGTCAAAGCCAGGATCGGAAAAGTAAGACAGGCTTTCATTAACCTGAAGCCAGTGTGGAGATCTACCGCACTGCACTCAGCATAAAGCGTGAACAACATCCGGATTTTCAACACCCATTCAGTCAAGTCAGTGCTCCTATATGGTTCAGAAACTTGGCGCGTTACGAAAGGGATCTCCAACAAACTCCAGATATTCATTAACAACTGTCTGCGCTGGCTCGTTACTGAAGCTCATATGGCCAGAAAGAATAAGCAACAATGAACTTTGGACGGGCAACGAACTAAGCAAGAAGCTATCGCTGAACAAATATGCACTGGAAGGAAGTGGAGATGGATTAGGCATGCACTGAGAAGACCATCAGGGGATATCACACGCCAGGCTAAGCACTCGAGTGTAACCCAGATGGGAGACGACGAGTTGGGTGTCCGAGGGGAGGGTGACATGGAGGAGATCGTGTAGGGAAGAAATGAGAGCTTGCAGGTAGTCGTGGAGCCAGGTTCAAAAGATTGCATAGAACAGAGTGGAGTGGAGATATTCTTTTGAAGCCCTATGTTCGACTAGGATCTCAAGGGACAAATAATAGTAATCATATTAATAAAGAAATTCAGAACGTGGAGAAGTATTCGCTTTTCCTGTTAGAACTATTGTCACTCATCTGAATATTATGTCAATATACACACTGACCAATGACATTTTCATGGATTCTGTCTCCATAATAATAATAATAATATTTAACCTTCGTTATATTGATGACTGACATCTGGATGCAGTGAAGCAGGTTAATCCGTGCTTACTAGTTGATTATATATCTATATATCTACGAGTACTCAGTTTGGCTGACTGAATCAGTTTTGATAACTGTAAGTGTAACTATTTTCTTTTATGCTAATTGATTGATTAATCACTTGTTTCGATGACTGTTTTATCATAAAATTATAGACTCGACTTTTGATGTTAAGGTCAAATCGATTTATAGGAATTTGTTATTTTTCTTATCTCATCTTTTTATTCAAAAGTAATACTCATTATTATTGTCGTTATTTTTTTAATTATTTTAGAGTCTTTTGATATTACTGATAGATAGTGAGTGATTCATAGTGGAATCCAAGGCGTACAATTCATCCCATTTGGAACTTATCAGCTAGATGTACTTGTATCTATGACCAATTGCTTTAAATGTTAAAATGTTATCCCCTAGCCCAGTGAATCATGATAGGCATGCATACAGTTTCAATTAAGTATACAATTTTTCCTTCTCCACTTTCATAACTAAGTTTTCACTACTCATTGATTCATATACATAATGCTGAATTGCATTTTCTTCACTGATCAATATAATACAGACACTTTATACTGCAACTTGTTTGTGTATAGTCCATATAACAGTAGCTTTACTGTGTAAATCATCTTATTAACACTAGTAGCAATGATATCTTTCAAGTGAATCGATTTTATACAATACAGCTGTACAGCAATGATATGACCCGCTAGAAAGGATAAACTCGAACCTTTTACAAAATATTCAACAGTTTAAGTTACCATTAGTGATAAAAACACAGAGTGAAATTATAGTAAGCAAGGAAAATGCAATCAGTGACGCCCTTGAAGTGAAGACAGGAGTAAGACAAGGCTGTCGCCTACTATCACCGATCATCTTCCTGATTGTGGTCGACTGGACTGCACTGAACTGGATCATGCAAGAAACTGTGAGGAGCTGTCAGAAGATGGGCATATGGTGGCTGGACAGATGTGAAGACACCAGGAGATTTGGATTTCGTCAACGATGATCATTTATGTCTAGTATTTCATGTTGCACCAAGTCGAAGATGTGCATGTGAAAACTAACAAGTTTGCGGAAGAGGCTAGGCAGCGAAGGGAGACGGGACTTCCTTCAGGTGAACGTGGAAAAGACAGAGATGTTGAAGATATCCAACCAACAAGAACAACAGCAACAAGAACCAATCACCATCAACTCAAGAAATCTGAAGGAAGTGGTATCTTTCACTTACCTACCTTGGCAGGGCAGCATCGTTTCAACTAAAGGCGGTGGCTGCGGCACAGATGAGCATGCCGAAGCAACCAGAATCAGAAAGACAGCATGATAGACCTTCCTTCACTAATCTGAAATGATCAGTGTGGAGATCTACTGCACTTCACTGGACTAGATTGGACTGCACCACACTCAGCATAAAGCGTGAATGAGATCCGGATTTTCAACACTAAGTCAGTCAGGTAAGTCAGTGTTTCTATGTGATGGTTGAGAAACTTGACTCGTTGTAAAGAGCATTTCCAACAAACTCTAGACATACACATTACATCAACAGCTGGCACCTACGCCCACTCGATACTGAAGATCTTTTAGATGACCAGAATAATAAGAATAAGCAACAAAGAAGTCTGGCTGGCTGGCTGACAATGAACCAATCAAGAACTCATCGTCTAACAAATATGCAGGAGAAGAAAGTGGAGATGGTTCGGGCATACACTGAGAAGACCATTCGGGGACATCATGCACCAGGCCATGCTGACGAGTGAAACCCAAATGGGAAAGGATGAGTTGTGCATGTGATGGTGACATGGGGGAGATGGTGTGAGGAAGAAATACAGGCTTCTAGGCAGCCTTGGAGTCAGCTTCAAAAGTCTGAAGAGGAGCATGAAATGGCGACGTATTACTGAAGCCCACCAGGAACCCCAGGGACAAATATTAATAACAGTAATGAAAAGAAGAGGGAACGAATGAATTTGAATAAAATGTTGAAAATATCATAACAACTATAACATCTTACAATCACATTACTGAGTGGATTTGTCTCCACATAGCTGAAGTCAACAGTAAGACACTTGTTGTGTCGGCGCTGCATCTTAATTTGGTTATCTTACACTTTTTTCTAGCCTTCTCCCAATTAACTAAAAATTATTATTTTGCCTAACTGAAGTAACCCGTGTTTGGAAGACTGGTATTGTAACTGGGTGATGACTGAAAGTGAAATGAAAATTTGGACCACAGTGGGATTCGAACCAGTGAGAACCAGGTTTCCGGTGCGATGCTCTACCATTTGAGCTACGAGGTCCAACTGCTGACCAGATTTTTATTTTAATTCAATCACCAAGAGTTTTGCCCGACTACCATGTGAATTCGTGACACGTTACTACAGTTTGGTCATATTCACTAACCAAAAATTGTGAATTAAAGGTAGGCGATGGTTTTCATAAGTTATTCGCCTCCTTGTTACTTTAGTCAATAAAAGTTGACAACTCCTTCAGTTTATATTTCTTCCAGATCCCGAAAGTGATGCTTATCTTCAATAGTGTTAGTTTTGTATAGACTGTTCACATACGAACAAAACTATCAAGACACTTTTTTATCGGAAACCAGTAACTTCCTCAAGTTTTCTATACTGAGCAGTCATTTGCAGCAGTCAACGTGAGTTGTAGATACAGTAATTCAGAGCTAATTAGATTGTCAAGAGATCGCAGAGAATATTTTCAGTTATCTAGTTTTATTTAGTTTATATGCAGAACTCCATTGTTGATATTTGTGGGACAGGCTTATAATGGTATCTACTGGACAGATTTCCTTATATAACTAAATAGTCAAGGATTCTATCACTGAACTGTATAAACACTACTATGATGTGTTATTCTAAAGATGTCTTTAATGCTAGCTCAGCACTGATGAAGGACGATGGAACAAAATGTGGTTGCTTTTTTGTTTTCTATTTTTAATCTTGCCAAAGCGCTTCAAGTCTGTGTTCCGCTTAACTACGGGTTTTGGCATTCATATCATAGTTATCTAGACACCAGACAGCCGTTTCATCTACTTTTTTTTCCAGATTGCTGAGACAACCATGCTGTTCAGATTAACTAAATCTGGCCATTTGACCTGAATAAATGAGTAGGCTATAAATTCCATTTGTTAATTATTTATAAAAATCCACTGTCTACTTTTTCATTTTGCTCCACCATCTTAATAAGGTAAAATATAAAAAAACATTGAGGTATTCATAATTTAGGTGATACTTTCAAGTGAACTGATCATTTAAAATCATCTTAACAATCAGATAATTTCTCATATTGTCTTCAGAATGATTTTACTCGACAGAATAAGCTAACTGGTACTACTTATCTCATGAAAGAAGGAATTTTTCTCGAATGTTATGAGTGTATCTTGGCTTTTTATTGAGGGTGCTTTTACATCCTCTGTTTCTCTTCAGAAATCATATAGTATTAGTTGCTTGATGATTTTTAATGTGAACACTATAGACACTAAATTTTGAAGTACTTGGTCCTACATCTAAGTTTAGGCAAAATAATCAACACAGAGATGCTGTGACTTTTACTAGACAGGACGAAATATGCTGACCATCATCACATTCGAAAATCACTGTAATGTAGTTCATAGCAACACTGATACACTGTATAAGGAGTTTCAATTTAAAATTCCATAGTTGAAAGGTGTTTTATACTCTAAACTCTGATGTTAGGCTTATTTTCTTTAGAAACCATGCAGGTGTTATAGCAAACTGTGTTTTCTTACAAAATTTTACCACTAGCCAAAGAGATGTATTACTGAAAAAAAATGCATAGTTAGAAACTACAGGTATTGATTTCTAGGTTTTTCCATATAAGTTTCCATTGAATATAGAGTTTCCATTAGGGTTGATTTGCTGTAAGACTGACTACCCAGGCATGAGAATTTACCAGTATAAACAATTCAGTTTTCAAGTGATTTTCAAATTGGTCATCTATTTTACGACACTATGATCCATTTCAGTTAGCTAGCAGGGAGTGAATTTGTTCGAGTATTCTACCGATGGGCTCCACTCCAGTCGTATGAAATGGCTGCCTGGTATTTGAATCATTAAGATTATCATGAATACCTTCTTAATGTGCATAATATTTAGTTGTATATTTTCAGAGGTAGATGACTCCGATTCGGTAACAAAGTATGGGAACATTACAAAACCTAGCAGTTAGGTATCGTAAGGAATGCGCTGAAATTTTACGAATAATCATCCCAACAAATGTGTTTGACTGAGGTAAAAGAAAATAGATCTTAGAGAAAGTGATAGAACTTTTTTAGAAGAAACTAACTAACTAACTAACAGACCACCATAAAGTGAGGCTAGTTACGAAGCTTAACAAGAAATTTTCTTGTTCAACTGAATCCATCGGATTCACTTATTACTGATCCCGTCTTGTTACTAAACAAAGTGATAAAGACTGATAGTCATTGCAAATACAATAAGCCGTAGTCTGGAAATCAGCTCTTGATTTATTATAAATAAAGCACTTACGGTTAGTTCATAAAGCTTGATGATGTAGCGTACGATATCAAATAAAAAAGCCTGTCGTTTCAGAAGCTCAATGCTGACATTATGACTCCCAAGGATAAGTCTTCGATGAAGCTAACTTCAGTGCCTTCAGTGTCAATTTAACTGTTCCTTTGAAGTCCAGTTATATAGGCCATACTCAGAGAACCTTATTCTTAGGTGCTGTTGAACATGCATAGGCTTGACCTGGAAACAGAATCATTGAATCAATTCTTAGAGCCGATCTGTCATATTCGTGACATACGCAACATCAAAATAAAATTAACCATGCCTTATTCATAATATACAGACTACAAAAAGCTGCATGGCTATGTTTCTTATATGTGGAGGAAGATAGGCTGCATTTAGACATTTAAAAGAAATGTGTTCAATCTTTTTGTCTGCCCTGATCTACTAAACAGTTAACATACATTGAGTCATCGTATAGACACATAACTAACATTTTACTTTTTAATATCTTTTGTCCTCTGTATTCTCACCACTTAAGCATTCCAGTTGCGCAACGTATCGATTTATTATTACAGTTGTATTGTTTCTATCACTGCCACTACTGGTCACCTTTCCTGCCCCAGTGACCTAATGGATAAGGCTCTGGCGTTTGAAGAAATCAGGCCTACCTTTGATTCTACATAAGAACAAAGTCACTCACTGAGGTGTAGGTTAATCCAGTTGGTGACTACAAGATAGGACGAAACATGCGTCTTGAATCCCACTGCTTTCCCCATCGTTTCTTTTGTTTCTCCTCCGCTTTGGTAACTAAATTTCCTTCAGTGTTTTTATTGGCTTCATCTGTGCTGATCTCTTACCTTCCAGATAGTAACCTGGTTATTTGATACAATATTGTTAGGTCTCTCTTACCTCCAGCAGCCTGTTCTGCTTCACTTGCCAGTGTGTCGTGGAAGTGTCTTTTGTCTTTGCGTGCACTCTTCTTCACTTCTCTTTTCAGTGTATTGTTTTATGCATTGAACTCAGTTCCTCTTCTCGTTGTTCATCCTTGCACTGGTTCATCTTCTGCTTCACCATCCTCCTCTCCCTGCTCTATCAGTTTCCATGTGTCCGTCGAGATCCATCCCTTATCTTCTTTCTTATTCCTTCCTAATATGGTTGTGTAGGTTTCTTTCCACATCTCTTTCAAAGACTCCCAGTGTTATTCCACACAGGTTTCTTCAGGGATGTTCCTCGATATCTCCCATTTTGTCCTGATAGCTGAAGATTTTCTTTGTAGTTTCGTCCTTCAGTTTCTGTTCTGGGTGTTCAACCCCAACCGTGGTCTATCACCAACTTCCTTGAGGGCTTTCAACTTGATTTTGAAGGTAGGTTCCTTGCACTATATAGTGGTATGAGCCTATATCTGCTCCTCTTCTTGATCTTGTGTCCAGTAGGCTGACTGCGTCTCCACTTTCTTGAGACTGAGATAAAGTCGATCCGATTTTTGGTGTGTCCATCTGGTGAAATCGAATCCATGTCGCTTTGTGGATATCCTTGTGCCTGAACACACTGCCTGACTCCAATCACCAAATCGTTGAATGCGCAGAATTCTGCAAACAATTCTCCATTCTCGTTCATCACCTCACCGAGCGCCTCTCGACCCATGGTTAGTTCTCTTCCTGTGTTGTCTGCTCCCAGTTTGGCATTCATGTGGCCCATTAGAATGAATTTCGATATCGGCAACTTGAGTGGTGTCTTGTTCTGTGTTGATTGAAGTTGTCTGTAGAATTCCTCTTTCTTCTCTTGCTCTGCATTATTTGTAGGTGCATAGCGTAGCATTGTATGATTGTGACCTTCCTTCCTTTTGAATTGAATCTTGCTGTCATGATCCTGGAGGAGATTGGTTCGCACTGCATGAGGGCCTTCGATGCTGTTGGGGACATCATGATAGCCACTCGAGAACTCAGTGTGCTCGTGGTTGTCGTCTTGGTGACAGTATCGGAGTAGATTATTGATTCTCCAGTTGACAGTTTGGAGAGTCCACTTCCATTCCATCTGCTTTCGCAGATTCCAAGCACTTCGATGTGATACCTTCTCATCTCCTTTGCAATCTAAGCAGTGTTATTAGGTTCAAACATTGTGCGAACATTCCATGTCCCCACGTTTACTTTCGCTTCCATCGAGGGAGAGAAGACACATCGGCCCGGCTAATTGGCTTCCCGAAGTCAGGCCTTCACCAACTGGTGTCATTTCGCCTCTCCGATTCCAGCGATGAACAATTTTGTTTTTATTTTTTATATTTAGTTTGTGCTTTGTAGTTTGTTTATCGGTTAGATTTGTTTAAGGGGGTAGGGTTGCTAGCCGTATGCCCAACCTTCCCCGTTTATCTGGTCTTAGGACTGGCTAGTAACTGGTGAAACAGTTAACCAGGCGAGGTCTTGGCAATGAATATTCAGGCAATATTGAGGCATACGTATAGAAGCCCACATGACAACAGAAGTCAATCACTTTAATGCAGTATGACAAAGGAAAATTACCAATATCAACAAATAATAATATATTGTCCATGCTTAGAATGATGCATTCGTTTGAGACCTTACCGTTAAATTTCCTTAAAGCTTTTTTTGTGAGTAAAGAACACGATTTGTTAGGCTTGATAAATGGTATCACGCTGGAGAGTAAGACAGATCAATATTATTTACTACTGATTAATATGAGAAGTTGTCATCCACCCAAGACGATCAGCGTTGTATATTTTAGCTAAAGAAAGATACTAGGCAAGACAGGCGAGTCGATTAATGAGGTTGTGAAAGTTAGTCAACTGAGATGGCTTGAACATGTTCTGCACATGCTGATCCACCACCTGCCTCGACGTGTCATGCTGGGGGAAGTTGGATTAGGATGGAAAAGAGTTCAGGGGGTAAGATCAAGACCTAGTACTGGTCGATGAGGTCCCTGACTGTTGGCTTGAGCAGTGTAGGGAAATATAAACTGCCTGGTCGGCATCTCGGAGACGAAAGGAATCAGTACTTGAGGTCTGTCTGTGACATGACTAAAAATCAGTCACAGTGGTGCACATACATTCTAAAACGTGAATACTTCCACCAACTATTATTTTCAGATTCATTATCCTTTCACACTACTTTATCTTCTGTGATATTGCTTCTTTTATATCCATCTATTCTTTGTGTACTTCTGTGAAGTATGTTGGCTGAATTCTTATAGGTAAACAAACATAACAATCATCTGATGTTTTGTTGATGAAGCCTATGTTCACTTATGAATGTATGACATTTAGAACCTTACATCATCTAGTACTTATTTAGTACTGTTTCTGTTTTTCATACTGTGAGGTGAATTTTATGAACTGAATGTTCTGATATAATCTACAAGAATCAGGAATTTATTCGACACACAAGTCCAAGTAGTTACATGGACACAAATCTGGATCGTGTGTGTGTGCATGTGAGTATAGGTTATGTATGTAGTAATATGTTGAAGTAAGCTGAGAACTGTGTCATTCGATTATTCTAGACATTTATTGCTCATAGTTATATCAAAGTGGTCATACAATTTATGCCACTTACTATTTATTGATTTCGATAGTAATATGGTTTCCCATACATTTGGGATGGGTTTTGTCTCAATTCTATTTCATTGATTGGGTACTGAAAGGGGGAACAAAGATCCAGTACTCAATTTCTAACTTCAATTTAACGTATTGTTCTTCAGCTTTGTTACACTACGTCATCCTGTTGTTTGATTATGTATCACTGCATCCGTTGCAATTGCTCATGTTACTGTGTTCAAGTTTCTATGCTCCAAAAATCAAACAAACTTTTGCCAGCTAGTTTGACCTATACACTTGCATCCACAGTCATTCCACGATATCTGATGGATCGAATTATTTTATTCCTGTAACTAAAGCATAACAGGTGGTGGAACTGTGAAAATCAGGTACCGGAAGTTACGCGTCTATCTTGATATATATGTGAGAGATACATTTTGTTCCAAGCCTAATCCAGTAAATAATACTATTTCCCTAGACGCTTCGTTAAAGTAGCTGATTTGTAGTGGGATCACATTCCATCTTAGTGACCAAATTCTTTTATTGCAGATTCACTTACCGCCTATGTTGGGTACTTTCCCAGCGAATCAGTACTCTACGTTAATTCAGTCTTGATGACAGTTCTATGTTCTGTTTCCCTCTCAGGTATGCATTGGTATGAAATGTATTCATTTGTTGATATTTCCATGCATACAAATATATTTTACTCTTGCCACCAAGTAGACAGAACAAAATCTGTCACTGGTAGTTAGCAAAAACAGTCAAATATTTTGCATAGTCTACGTCATCTGTTATGTTAAATGTTTGGAATCAATTAGCAGGTAGATTTACTTGGTCTAGGTTCCCTGTTTGACAGCACTCAATAGCAAACCTATCTGCAATCATGATAAAACTATTGGTCCCTTGCTGAATTGAACTTGAGTTATCTATTGGTGGAGTCAGAGACTTAACTCCCATCTAATACCAAAAAAAGTGCACCACAGTGTCGAGTTACTTTGTTTAGTGACCAGATTGTAAAGCTTGACTGACAGACTTCAACCAGTGCTAAGCACTGAGGACTAAACAGTCACATGGGCTGGCTACCCAACTAGCCTACCGATCTGTTTACAGAATCTGTCTGTAGATGCCATCGCTGTACATATCACCAAACCAAATCTTTATACTCAAAAGAAGCTTTCATTTCAACGCCTTCCTAGATGTATTCCTTTCTCACTTTATTCAGTCCACCTGTTTGACTCTCATTATCTATCATTACATGAATGCCTATAACACACGTTTAATTGGTATGCTTTAAAAATATTATACAATTCTGTGGTCAATAAATAACCTGTTCCTCCTTATTTAAGTCTACACATTTTTATTAACTCTATTCAATTATCTAATGCACGTTTTTCAGACTGATTTCCTCAACTGTTTGCTACATGAATAACTCTAATTTCATTTATAAGCTGCTACCAGTAATATGACGTATTTTTCATAGACAGGCAGAGAAAATCAACGTAGAACCTCATACACTAGTGCCTTGGTCCAAGTTGCTACACTTCACAGTAGTACACAATAAAGGAGTGAATAGTATAGGTGTATAGGAGGAGAAACAACTTGTGCAAACATTTAATTAAGCTTAAGAAAATGTCAAAGAGTAAACAGGTAAATCAGCGCCATTTTGACTGATTTCGGACTTCATCGACTGATGTCATGTCTTAGTTGGGCCACCCTAAGCCTTCTTCCAAATTAATCCAATATCCCCAACATTGCATGTTGACGTAGGTGATCACTCAGCATGAGCAGTACATGTCCAAGCCATCTCAATCCATAAAGATTCACAACCTCGTCAATCAACTTGTCTGTCTTGCCTAGTATCCTTCGCCTGACTTCAACATCCCTCACACAGTGATTCTATGTATCAGTCTAGAAGCAATAATGAAGAACTAACTAAAAATGATCCATTTCTTCTTTCAGTATGGCTTTTTATATAATCACCTTTTGTTAAGATTCAGTTATTCTGCTGAGTTATTTGCAAAATTCCCTGTCTATATCAATGCGTGTATTAAAAGCGTGGCTGTCTAGCACTGAATTCATTGATGCAATCAGTGGCGGGTTAGGAAGGGTGTTAATCAGAACTACCAGTTGAATATACTATTAATTAATGAGTCAACTTTTGAAAAATTATTCACAAAACTAACTGTGACCGGTGAACTCGAATACAAACTACAGAATTACCCATCAGTGGTTGTCATGACTAATCATACCAATAACTCATGGGTTTCATATTCATGCTTTTTTAAAGTGTCTAAAGTCTTATAGGTTCATCAGTTTTAGGTTACCATTATTTCATACTGATATTTTTTAGCATTTCTAGGAAAGGGGTTAACAAATCCATTTGCAGACCATTGACGAAAATAAGAAGGAATAGTTCAGGCGTAGACTTGTTGATATTGTCGACCAATACTCTATGTCTCTATTCATGAGGACAAAATATACTCTCTGCAGAATACCGATCAATGATAAAAGAGTTTGAAAATGATAAAGGAATGGTAATTTCTCGATTTTCCAAGGACTCCGGTTCAGTTGTAATGAATAAAATTACATTCATAAGGTGAATCTAAAGCCTGATGATATCCCAGAACTCGAAAGAACCATTAGAAGAAATGTATGAGTTATCACAGAAGAAATTACTACGAAGCCAAGACAACTCCTGAAGATGCTGGTTGACAATTAAACCCCAAGGCTGCTACCGACCAGTGAAGTAAAAACTAATAAATGTAAATAGGATGGGCATGCGTATGATATCTGTTTTATCTATGATCGATTCTCTATGCCACAAACTTCCCCCTGGATAGAAAAAATCCTGGAACCGATTCGTGAGAAGTTATATGTGCACATTCAAAAAGACACATTTAAATTTACTGAAAAAATAAAACACTTGATCATATCGGATATGTTCCTGGTGTCATGTGATAACAGATCTTCATCCACAGGCAAATCCCCCTCCTGAAACAATGAACGTAATCTGCCAATAAACAACAGATATCCTGTTGCCCAAGTTTGAGATGAAACTTCTTCTCATGTATGCCAAAGACAATTTCATTTGAAGAACGTTTTGTACAGACTAGTTGGTGCAGTAGTGATGGATAATCCACTAGGTTTACTAATGGCTGTCATCTTCATGTCAAGGTATTTTGATGACACGTTTATTGTGCATAACAACATTCTTAAGAGGTTCAGCAATGCCCATCCAAATATAAAATTGACAATGGAACATGAGTGACTGTTAAACTTTTTTGACATTTACACGATAAGCAAACAAGATGACAAAACAAAAAAAGTGGATTTACTGTGAGAGTACTTATGAGGACTAACAGATAAACCGTTTTTCTCCAGTAGGCTACAAGAGAGGTTTAGTAAGAACATTATATCCTAGAGTAGGAAATCTATGTTTTGAAGACAGACTTTCAACAGAACTTAAGGTGATTGACGAATCCCAACCAACCATGGGTATTTGATGAAATTTGTGAGAAAAAATGAGAAGAATACAGCACAGTAGAAAAAAACCCAATGTTTTTAAGGACCGGGATTCTAAGCCGATGGTGTGACAGAAAGAATCTGCGCGTGGCTTGAAAGTGTACTATCCACCGCTGATCCAGCTGCCAAATTTGCTACACTGTGTAAAAGCTTGTGTTCAAAACGCACTACTAAGCAGACAAGTTTCCAAGTCTGATAAACTCCGACTGCATTTATCAATTCACAAGAAAATGTGCCAACAAATATATAAGAACGATAGAGAGATGGTTGTCTACTAGCACTATTGAACACACATCTAAGACTCTGTGCTTCAGATCTCGCGCCTCACTTAACATTGAAGTAGCGCACCCCGTAGATGATACGGGGCAACACATGACACATCAAAATACTTCATGGTCATCAAAAGACAGTTTTCATGTCCAATTCTAGGCACTGAATCCATTACCATTTTTGAATCTCGCTGAAGTTGTTTATTTCTAAGAAGGTAAGCATGATTTTGTTACTACCGTTGTAACTAGTGACAATTCACTTTTAATCGTTTTCACAATCTTGGTACTTTTATTCTATGCTCGTCCTTACTCAGGCACATATTATCCAATGTTTCATGTTTATTGAATATGGTATGATTACGACAATTTAAAACACTCATTGATCTTCTTGTTTTGATAGCTTCTTTCATAGGGTTATGTAACACCTTCTAATATATCTGATCTTGTCCCACTGATACAGGAACATCTTTTGCTCTCATTGGTATAACATTCCTCTAGATTGAATGAATTTCATCATTATAACTTCCTTCGTATTGTGGCGTGAAATATTTTCTCTAATCTTTAAAACATCAAGTGATATCTTAAGGTTCATCGTTTAAAGTGTGTTAAGATTCATTACACTCAGCATGGAGTGACTTTAAAGGTCACCTTAGCAATAACTAAGATAACCAATTGAGTTTCTTCACTTCAACTTGAAAAGTGACCTTTAACAAAATACAGAAATCTGATTGGTTAACTAAGCAGCTGTTACGGAAGCCGTTAGAGTCATTGAGTAGAACGACGCCACCTTATCCTGAAAACTCTGTACTCATCACATTGTTTGAGTGATTACTTAAAGTGATGGAGCATTCTTAGATCAGTTACAAAATTTTAAATAGAATTTAGACTTCGAACATCAGTTGTTTCAATAAGATCCTTTCTACAACCAGCAATAGTTCATTGAGTTAAAGTTTGGGGTAAATCAGAATATTGAGGCAAGATTTACTGAGTCAGTTGAATCCTAAGTTCCAATTACAAAGCGATGGATGAGTATGCTTACTTTAACCAATGAATTTGAAACTATAAAGTCTGTAAAAAATGCATAAGGCGTTAAACTAACAGTCAATTTAACAGTGAAATGATGAAGTTCTTAGTTCTCCTTTAACATCACTCTTCAAAATCTGTGTAAGCATTTGACATGAAGTAAGGAAACGAAATTTCTGTTTTATACATATACATATATTTATGTGATTACCTTAACATCTACAGACAGAACCTCCAGGTAATAAATCCTATATTCATGTAGGACTGTAAAGTATGTCAAGGCGGGGTAATCGAACCATCAGTGAGAATGTAAGATTGTGTATTATTTTCCAAGTGGTAAAATGATGCAGAAACTAAGAACAGAACGAAGAAAATGTCCTACGTATCTCTGTCACGTTTAAGAATTACTCTGTGGTGTAATAGTGGAAATTCTATACGCTTTAGATTACCACTGATGAAGTTAATATACCAACCAAAAACATAGTACAGGGAAATTCTGAAGTATGTGGAGTACCATTATCATATTCACAAAATAGATCCTAAATTAAGTCTGCTCCACTGTTACACAAATTAGAAAGTAAACTAGATCAAAAGAAAATATAAACAGGGATTCTTGACAGTCAGTATTCTTGAGAATATGAATGGGCCATATAATTCAAAGGAATCAGTCAATATGGATGAGCTTTAAATTCCACCAAGGTAAAATGTCTAACTGCTAGTAGATACTGCCGCTTCAGAATTATAACTGATCTCATTCAGTGTGGACTAAAATACTTTCTCATCACTCATAATAGTACAGCTGAAGTTCAATGTAGCAGAAAAGCTCTTCCAAACTATTTTAGGCAGAAAAGATGTATCATTACGACTCTTTTTTTACTACCAACTGTTTAACTTTGATTTATATCTCCAGTGAAACTCATCAGCAGTTCTATTTGTACAGTACTCCCTGACTAAAGATATCAAGAAGTTCAATAGGTTAGAGTGGTGTATTTGTGTAATGAGATGATTCTTTGCATACTTCACTGTTCTGTTCACTAAACTTTCGTCTTTTTAAAACATGTTAACACAACTAGATAGTATCAGATAGTCTTTTTGAAGAGTACACAAATAACTTTTTGTCAAAATTTAAACTAAACTGTAAACTGAACATGTTCATGCCTGAAATACTGGTCTCCATTTTGTCAACGTTGAAACTTGTTTTGAATCAAACTTATTGGTTCAAGTGCTTTATTAGAAACAAGGTTAACCACTTCAGAACTTTTCAAGGATGTCTAAATTTTCAACTGACTCTAAAAGTCATTCTAGCAACCATATAAATAATCATGTCTAGATGGCTTCAGATTCACTCCTGAGTATGCGGACAAAGCCAGTTTTTGTAAATGTCCATCTGGTCCAATGGTTTTCATAGTAAAAAAAATCTATTGTTTGAGGAAGAGTAAAATATTTATTATCCCTGTATGTGAAACTAGGTAGGTTACTTGAATATACTGCCCTAGTAAATACACTTGTTATTGTCTGAATAATCAGGAAAACCAAACATTTAACCCATTATTTGCAATAAAGTAGATGTAGTCTCTGGAATGCCGGTGCACGTCAACTTCTCGGAAAGCATCACCATGTTGTACTAATCAAAGACATAATTTCAGTTCAGACATATATCTTTGTGCTTGAATGGTACACTGAGATGACCAACTGGGGACATCACGCATCAGGCCCTCGAGTGGAACCCATATGGGAAACGATGAGTTTGACATCCCAGGGTGACATGGAGGTGATCGTGTAAGGAAGAAGTGAAAGCTTGTGGGGAGTCGTGGAGCCAAGTTAAAAAGATTGCAGAGAAGAGAGTGAAATGACGACGTGATACTGAAGCCCTGTGTCCCAGTAGGAATCTAAGGGATAAATAATAATAATTCCATTTATCCAGACACCTTATTGAGTGTACTAGTTTAATACATCACTGGGTTGGTGAAATTGTGTGGCATATTTAGAGGCAGTTCATTTGGATGACATCAGTAGGATGCTTTGCATGCATCAATATCGTTTATCAAATTATCGTTAGCCATTACCTCAGACCTACATCAGGTTAACATAGTCTGCGCTGAGATTCAAAAACTTCTGTGCTTTAGTCAAATAATACTCATAGAGTCATTCTTCTGAAGAGTAGTTCAGTGTGGAATGTAGCACCTAACTGCTGCTTCTGCATTTCCAATAATCGTTCACCTGATATTAATAGCTTAAAGTGGGAATTATATTGAAGAATACACTTATTTGATGCTAATAACATGCAGCGCGTTTATTCAGCATTTATGCCACAACAGACAGAAGAGAAACTTATTGTCTATTTAGTAACCTTCCTTATTTCTCGGATTGAAATGTAGGTTATAATCTATTTAGAGGTGGCCAGGAGTGAAATTCAGGACATGTGTTTCGTCTCGCTTAGAACTCATCAGCTATGTGCAGTTGCATACCAGTGGCAGTGTTCTTCTTACTGAGATCTGAACCAAGCCCACACGGCTTCAAATGTCAGAGATTTGTACAATAGGCGACGGAGGCATGAGAGGAAATGTGAATTATCGATTTTCTATTTAAAGAATCCATTGACTGTTTATTTCAATAACGATACTGATTACCTTGGGATATTTGTACGTATTTATTTGCCTGACGTACTAAGTGGTCTTTGAAGATTCATTCAGGATGGTCAGTGTTTAGAGAGGATTGACTAACAGCATAGAAATCATGAGTGAAATTATTACATTCGGTTACTTAAACTTCATTACAGTATTCTCATTCAAATGTATGTGATTGTGAATAAATAAGAATTTACAAACGTTAAGCAGTCAATAGAACAAATATCTATTCTACAATAATTTTGGACTAACCTGGATTTCGTTTATAAGCAGAGAATAGAATTTCTTGAGATCTTCTCATTATACTAGGGAAAGTCAGATAGGACTAAAGTTATACATCCATATCTTAGAAGAAGGTTTATCAAAGCTTTCTCCAATATATATATATATATATATATATATATATATATATATATATATCAACCGCAATCAATTGTTTTAATTACAATTTTCTAAAAGTATGGACTGAATTGACCTGAGGTACAAGCTTTTAGTTACTTCTATTGTTTATCTAGAAAGAAACTGGTAGTATTAATGATATTGTTATAATATTTTTAAGTTATAAGTTATTCTTCCGTTTATTGTTTTTTCAAGTTTCTCATAGTAAACTTGAGGAATTGTTAATCAATAAACTTGTGATGATTCTAAGGATAAAATAATGTATCATATATATTTAGATAGATCCCTTGATAAGTTTGAATAAAGTAAGTAAAAAGTGGCGAGATGTAGAGAAAATTCACGGATATCATTTTACTTCACGAATACTCCTCAATTCTTGCATACAGTCTAAGCGTGTAATGTTTATTAAGACAAAGGATATTTCAAAATATTGATCTCAAGTTGTACAACGCAATCACTAATAATCCCTATAACTTGTAATAGAATAAATTACATAGAGAGGTAAGAAATTTAAGAAAGAGAAAATAATAATAATAATTAGATAAAGAGTTATGTGATGAAGATTAGAATGAAAGAGAATTAAATCTTCCTTATACTAACATTCAATTTACAATAGAATATGACCATGAAATCAACACCATCATCAATATTAACATGGGATCAGGCATTACTGCGTAACGGTCCAAGTTGCCACAGCTCATATCAGTAAATCAAGTAGAAAGGTAGTGAGGTAAAAGATGAACATAAGAAAATCCATTTAAAAGAAATATAAAGTTAGAGAAGAGAGAAAGGAAGAATGAGAAAATGGTGTGACTCCTTATAGTGTTAAGATGAGGATAATGTGTGTATACATCTGCCCTACTGACATCGGTTCCCAGCCATATCACCTAGAGTCTCCAACCACTGGTTCCTCTTGTCCCACCGACCCCAACCACCTAGTCTGCATCGCCACACATGGCTCAAACCAACAGTCAACGACTTCATACATTGGTGCCATGTTTTAGTCTGGTCACCTCAAATCTTCTTCCAGCCTGGACCTACTTCGGTTAACATTGTTTGACGAGGCAGTCGGTGACTAGGCATACGTAGTACGTGTCCCAACCATCTCAATCGGTGAAGGTTCATAACCTCGTCAACAGATATACCTCTACTCCCTAAAACTGTACTCCTGACTTCTGCAGTACTCACGTGGTGACATCACGGAATACGTCCTATACTACGAAGGCAACAGGTGGTCAAACATTTGAAGCCTTCTCATGTCTTCCACCTTCAGTGGCCGTGTTTCACAGCCATACAGTAGAACAGACCGGACTGCTGTGTAGTACATGCCACCCTTAACAGACAAACGGATATCACGGCGGCGCCAATGGTGGGGTAAGTTGGCGAAAGCCAGCTGAGCCTTTTGTAACCGTGCAGAAATTTCATCGGCCACTGAGCCACCAGAGTAGACTTATCCTACCTCCCAGATAAGTGAAGTGGTCGATAAACTCAACCACTTAACTCTCTATTGTTAGTCGTGGCACCGCTGAAGATCGATCCCGAAGCAAATATTTGCATTTGGGTGGTGGAAACCACATCCCAAACATTCTCAAATTCCCACTGAAAGTGTTCAGAAGACTCTTTATCTTGTCAGCGTCTTCAGCATGAAAACTTGTACAGTATTATGGATATTAATGTGAGAAGAATTGATGGTAAAATTGAAAAGGCAATCCAAAGAAAACGCAAATGAATCGGAAAATACCTTAAATGTAACAGTTTCTGTTCTGGCAGCTATAAGCGTCGGCTAATCAAAACACTCTACAACTGTATGCAGTAGCTGATGAGTATTCGTGAAATAAAATGGTATCCATGAATTTCTTCCCTCTTGGTTTATCTAAAATTATACTATTTTCAGTATTCATCGTGGATCGATATAAGCTACCTAGAAAATCCTTAAGAACCACAGAGAGTCACAAAGCTACCTTCTTTCCAGTTTCGACCCCTCTGTTATGCAGCGAGTACACATAGTTTAATGAGGGGTCAAACTGAAGACCGACAGGTTTGTCTTAGTAAGCATATTGTCATTCAACTGATGTGGATATGTAATAAACATTTAGACAATAAGCAGTTCTGAAAAAACCTTTAAATTAAACAGCGAGCTAATTCTCATTACTTATTTTGGCTCATTTAGAAATGAGTTTCTCGAAATACCTAAGAGAAGCCATAGCCTATGAGATCAACCAATTCAGGTATGAAGACAATTATTCGGTGGTGGTACTGGATAAGAAACTAGAAAACTCTAGTCATTAGATTCCATCCTAGTCAACAAATGATAATGCGCTTGCCATGGCACCTAACTATCTTCAATTTAGCCCCACATAGGATAGTAGGTGTACACTTCATATTTACAGTTATGCTTTGGTTGATATTGATGTATATGGGAGTCAGTCACTTCTTCATTAACCTGTCAAATGAAATTACACACCCATTAGAAATGAAAAAATGAAATTTGCTCTTTGATGATGATGGTTCAAGGCCCTTAGTGTTGATGGATAACTTGAGTTACTGTTGACTGTTGACTGGTGACTGACCTGAGGGTCAGGTCAATGAAAACAAGAGAAATGTCAAAAGATCATATTTTAGCACCACAGAATAGCGAACTAGTTTGCATATCCAGACACTGAAAATGCAATTACAAAAACAACCAATCACCTAATTCAATTTACAAAGCTGCTTTAGAAATGTTTTCATAGATGTCTCTTTTCTTAGAAATTGTAGTAATACTATTGCTTAGGAATCTAGTGTAGACTTCATGATTTAATTACTCAACTCAGAGATCACAACTGTACCAAAATTAGTATGTAAGGTTTAGTGAGTTACTTTATCTCCACACTTATTAAAAATGGAAAGAGGGAAATAGTGATTTGAAGAGCAGCTAGGATCCAGTTCATTGTGTAACAAAGTATTGATTGGTCAGATAACTCAAAATATTTCAAGTTGGTAGACTGACATCAATTAGAGGAACAATGGAAACTTGGGAGCACTGAAGCAACTTATATCAGTCTACGATGAATACCTACTTGAAATATTTCTAAATCTCCCAAACCCCCTAGAAATTCAACTCATAGTATCTCAATCTGAAATCGAAATCAATCTTACCGGTCACTGAAAACTAAAGAGTGACAAATGACCGTTGTAGTTTATTCTGGGGATACTGGGAAGCTTATATAATCTCTCTATTTTAACGAAGATTATCATAGCCTATTGTCTAACCTTAGATTTACTTCATTAATTCTCATGACTCTAAAAGTAAGCAAAGCATTGAAATCTGAATTTTCAATGCAAAATAAATACGTTCTTGAAAACATTCGAGCTTTTCAAGTACGATTCAAAGTCGAATTCATTGGTTGATATTGACTTACTATTTGAAAACATTAGTATTCACCAGGGGTATGAGAAAGTGTAGAAATTATTTCTGATTCCATGACACAATCGTTCACAGTGTTCAGACGTCAAATCGATTAGTTTATTGGTAGTCTTAGGTTTTACCATTCAGGAAGCCTAACTTCATGTGTGGCTTATTGTCAGTAACAATGGAATTCAGTTTGACTGGGACTTCCCATCCAAGTAACTCCTACCACATAACACCAAACTGTGTAAACCCTTAACTCATGTAAGCACTGAGCAAGGTATACATTAAGGAAGAGAGATTTTCATGGAACTTTGAGATATTGGAAGTAATTGTAGATCAGGGGGATAATGTTGACTTGACAGATGTCCTTATTGATTTCCGATGACTCAAGACTCTCAACTAAACCTTACTCATGGACTAATCTGAAAACAGAAAAGGTTAAATGAAACTAAGCATGGTTATTGAAATCCAGTTGTTCTAGTGTCTTTGCAAAAGCAGCATAATCTTAAAAGAGACTGTCTTCTGTAGCCTCAAAATGATGATGGATTATGTTACAAACTTTTCAACTCAACAATCCAAGTCGGTATTCGAAATATTTATGCATTTAGGTATATCTCAAATCATAATTTTCCTTTGCAAACAAGCATATTCGGAACACAAAATCTGGCTCTTGAATATCGAAGTAAAAATTGGACAATATGGTAGGTTGTAATTCTATTTTAGTCTGTTTATTAGAAACATCACACATCGAAATAGTATCATCTACTGGATAACATCGTTTCGCATACAATTTATTATCCACATTCATTTCAGGCAACTCCACAACTTCGAGACAGAGTTCATATATTCCAAATTTCCTCTCCTTCTTTGTGATAATAAAGGTAGTAGAATAGTCCATATATCTGGGGCAGCTGCAGAATCATTTCGATTGCATGTACTTGGTGTTGATTCGATAAACAAAGATTCGGTTATCTATCTCTCCCTCCCTCCACCCAACTAAGTTAGTTTTCAATGTTGTCACTCTATCCCACCCGACTGTGTGATTGTGTGTAATTGCGTCCAGAGCTATAGCTCAGTTTCCCTCTAAATTTCTCATCTTACTAGGATCTACTAATCTTGATTTAACTAAGTTTTTGTGCTCTGTTATTCTAATCGATCCTGGTCGACAAATTTCACCTATGTATTTGACCTCGCAATCATTGCAAGGGATTTGGTAAACCAGATTATTTTGCTTAATGGCATCGATAGAATCTTTCAACCTACAAAGCTTGTTTCTAAGTGAGTTTGTTGGTTTAAGTGACACCTTAGTTCCAGCCTAATTGAGAATTCATTTGTGATACTTCTGAAGCGCCTCCCGTGTATAGTAACGCACCAGAGGCTTTGAATTCTCTCTCAACCTTGTCTAAAAGTTTGAAGGGCCATCTGTTCCCCACAATCCATAAATATATCTGCGACGATAGGAGATATTGGTGATCTCGTGGTAACCCGCTCAATTTATGTACTACTACTACTGGTAATAATGGTGACAAGGTTGAGAGAGAATTCAAAGCCTCTGGTGCGTTACTATACACGGGAGGCGCTTCAGAAGTATCACAAATGAATTCTCAATTAGGCTGGAACTAAGGTGTCACTTAAACCAACAAACTCACTTAGAAACAAGCTTTGTAGGTTGAAAGATTCTATCGATGCCATTAAGCAAAATAATCTGGTTTACCAAATCCCTTGCAATGATTGCGAGGTCAAATACATAGGTGAAATTTGTCGACCAGGATCGATTAGAATAACAGAGCACAAAAACTTAGTTAAATCAAGATTAGTAGATCCTAGTAAGATGAGAAATTTAGAGGGAAACTGAGCTATAGCTCTGGACGCAATTACACACAATCACACAGTCGGGTGGGATAGAGTGACAACATTGAAAACTAACTTAGTTGGGTGGAGGGAGGGAGAGATAGATAACCGAATCTTTGTTTATCGAATCAACACCAAGTACATGCAATCGAAATGATTCTGCAGCTGCCCCAGATATATGGACTATTCTACTACCTTTATTATCACAAAGAAGGAGAGGAAATTTGGAATATATGAACTCTGTCTCGAAGTTGTGGAGTTGCCTGAAATGAATGTGGATAATAAATTGTATGCGAAACGATGTTATCCAGTAGATGATACTATTTCGATGTGTGATGTTTCTAATAAACAGACTAAAATGCAATCCAAGTGTTTTTAACTTTTTAATGATCGTTTTGGCATCATCAAAGCATGTAAAATAGCTTCAAGTCATTATAGTGAAACAAAGTTTTGGCGTCTATACTTTGACAGTATTTGAGCATGCCTTTACAAACCCTAATTAGAACTAGCGCGAATTACTCTTATTTCACCGATTAACTTACTGAATTGAAGAAAAACGTAATAACTCTTTGATATGGGCTCCTATAATCTCGATGATTATTATCCTTGATTTTTTTTAGTTAAACACTTATCTTGAATACTGAACAGATTGCGAATAATTTAAATTTGATAAGAGGATGAAAAAAAGAGTAGAACTTTACCCTTGAGCAAATTTATGTCAGTGTGTGATAAGGTACATATACTAAACCAGTAGAAAGTAAGTTTTCGTCTGAAATCACATTCAGTTGCGTTTATGAATCCATGTACTCTTGTTATAGTAATTACGATAGAAAGAATGAGAAAAGTGCTTTCACTCTGCCTTATAAGAATATTCCTTACAATTTATGTTTAAAGGGGAGCGAATTTCAACTAGTGCATTCTCTGTCACATGATAAAGTCACATATTGAATCGTCTATTACATATATCTCTACATTGACTGTATTTCGCGAAAGTGTTTGTAACGAAATGATTAGTTTCCTAATTTTGAAATATCATACGTTCTAATAACCATTGTACTTTTAGACTGTATACATCTACTGAGGAGTATTCGTGAAATAAAATACCTACAAATTTCTTTCTTCTTGATGTTTGCAGAACTAAATGAGTTATATTGTTTTCCATATACTTATCTCACTTTATCTATGCATTACTTTTTCATAGTTATTAATCACTTTGTGTTCATCTAAGCTAATGATATCTACTTGACTTATCTTCACATATCGGCCGGTGAGTAAAGTGAAGATGAAATGTATTTTGTGGTAAGATTAAAACTGTTGGATTTCATTTTGTTTTTGAAAACTCAGCTGCTAACAAGCTGTCAGTCACTTCAACTGAAGAGTGTCTCAATTGGTGATATTTTTATCCTCCCAAATATGAAAAAGAGTCTACTGACCAAAGATATGGTAAATGACTTAATCAACATTTCATCCGTCCTCCATTTCATTCTTCATATTCGGCTCTATCTAATCAGAGTTAACACAACCCAAATGTTTATTTCTTATTCTGATAACCTACACAAAAGGCGTTCAGCAGTTGGGCCGATTTCCAGACCTAATTATCATTATTTCGGGATACCTCAACGGTACAAAATTTTCGACGCTATGAAAGGTTAGACCGAAGACCGTTATTAGGTTGTCTGATAAGACAGATCAATAGAATTCCAAGAAACCTATCTCGAAGCAAGTCACTTATCAACACTGGATCGTAACTAAGATGATGGTTTGTGACGATCGATTGGTTTCAAAGTGGTTTTTACTGGGACCTGACATAACTACGAGTACTGTTTGTCAATCAGACTATGTGCGATGGCCCTTATTATCAGACCTGTAAAAACTGCTTGTTGTTAATAGCTACTTTCGAGTAGTATATCTTTATGCGTAGAAATAAATGAAATAAAACCCCAGTATGAAGGAGTGGATGAAATTTATCTGAAACTGATCATGTGATAATTATAATTTACTTGGCATAGGGGTTCATATGCCAACAGAGGTCGAACAACTCGATCCAGTATACCAACGGAGAATTACAAGCATATTGACAAATAGTAATGATCATGTGATTATCGCGAAAACAGTCTACATGGTGCTACACAAGAATGGTCACAGATAGATACTTAGATATCCCCAACCAAAATCCATATTTCAATTAATAAACTTGTCTTTTGTATCCAACAAGAGCTATTAGTTACATCAAACTCAGCTTGTTTTTATTAAGTGGTGTGGAAATTTCTATTTCTCCCTTCGTTATCTTTTAAACTCTAACCTCTCTTGGTTACCTACTTAGACCTATTTAAATTTATAAATACAGCTCAACAAGTTCATTTATGATGAGACTATAACTAGTATAAAATATTATTTGAGGTGGAGTCCGGCAATGCTAATGTTTGAAAACTGAGGAGTGTCATAAATTGTTTAACTTTATTTCAAGTAACCGGTTTTTATGTCTGAGACATTATTATTATGTTATTAGTCCCTTGGGTTCCTAGTGGAACATAAGGCTTCAGTAGCACGTCTCCATTTCACTCTGTTCTCTGCAAACTTTTGAACCTGATTCCACAACTGCCCACAAGCTCTCATTTCTTCCTCGCACGATCTCCTCCATGTCACCCTCACCTCTAGGTTCACCATTATGGTTCATGAAATACAAACCATCATTGGGTTCCATCAACGACGGTGCAATACAAGAAATAACATTACAACTATGCCCGTCTCACAAGAAGTGGCTATCGTGGCTCAGTGGTGTATTGGATAACGCTCTCACGTTTGAAGCGATCGCACCGAGTCCGAATCCCGGTGGGAATAACATCACTCACTGGGAGGCAGGTACACCCAGCTGACGAGTCCCAAATAGGACTAAGTGCACATCTTGGATTCCACTGCTAGCCACTACCCATCATTACTATATATCATTCTTATTGTCAGAAGAATACAATTGTTACAACTTTACATATCATTTCTTATCATTTTCTCAAACCCAATGTGAATACTTACACCACTTCAACTTTTGATGGTGAATATCTGTGGAAACATAGATGAACGTTTTGTTCTGCTTGAGAACAGCTAGCTTCTTTTACTATAACTGCGTTAAGGTCCTTAACATCTACCGTCTAAAATAATTAAAAACCAGTTCCTTTCAAGACCAACTTGATCCTCACTGTAGAATGCATGTAGCCACTTCAGTTATCTATACTAAAATTCAGACTGAGTCACAGAAGAATGTATTCTCAAATATATGACGACTCCAGTTACAGCAGTGTAAATAGAGATAATTTTTTCCATGAGATGTTAATGTTCGCAAAAACAGTGGTTTTCGATAGTGGCTTGGTGTTCTCCGAGCTTCTGTACTGTAAAGTGGAAGTTACATCGTCAGACTTGATGATACCCTTATAACCAACTTCATAAAGAAGCGAAACATAGTAAAATGTTATGCGAATGTTTAGTTAGTCTTTTTGCTGAACTTGAATATTATTCATTTGTAAACTGGGAGGCAGATTTTTCCATGGTCACACTTATTCACAGTTTTTATTGGAGTAAGATTGTAATATTTGTTATTGTCACATAGTGCTTCATTATTGATTTTTCAGGGTGACTGGAATTGATTTATAGATGGCTGTTTCCTCCTAGTGTAGACTGGGTTCATATCCACACGTCGACTGATTGACTTTTCATTGGAATACGATACCTGGTGATGAAACGTCCACAACAAAGCATCAATGTTCAGAGAACACCAATTCGCCTTCATCCTCATTCTCAACTGCAAATATTTTTTATCATTTTGTCACTGATTTTCAGAGCGTAGAACTCCAATGCTATTCGAAAGGTTTTGAAGCCAAATGAATAATTAGTACAACTTATTTTTAAAGCAACAGTTTACATTTCCAGTTTCATCAGTCTTCTTCAGAATTATTATTATTATTTTTCCCTTGGGTTCCTAGTAGAACATAGGGCTACAGTAGCACGCCTCCATTGCACTCTCTTCTCTGAAATCTTTTGAATCACACTTTACGACTACCCACAAGCTCTCATTTCTTCCTCACATGATCTGCTCCATGTCACCCTCGCCTCAGATGCCCAACTCGGCCTTTCCCATTTGCATTCCACTCGAGGGCCTGGCCTGGCGCTTGTTGTCCCCATTCGGCCTTCTCAGTGTATGCCAAATACATTCCATCTCCACTTCCTTCTGCAAATTTGTTAGGTGATAGGTTGTTGGTTGGTTCGTTGCCAGCCAACCGGAGTTCCTTGTCCCATATTTTTATTATTCTGGCCATCTCATCTTCAGTATCGAGCCGGCGTAGGCGGCAGCTGTTGATAAATGTCTGTAGTTTGTTGGAAGAGCTTTTTGTGACGCGCAAAGTCTCTCAACTATATAGCAACACTGACTTGACATCGGTGTTGGAAATCTGGATCTTATTCACGCTTTATGCTGAGTGGAGTTCAGTAGATCTCCACACTGATTTAAGATTAATAAAAGCCTGTCTAGCTGTCTTTCCGATCCTGCTTTTGACATCCTCGTCTGTGCCTGTGCCGCTTGGAGTTGAAACGATGCTGCCTAGATAGGTGTAAGAGACAACTTCCTTTAGGTTTCTCCCGTTAATGGTGATTGGTGCTTGTTGCTGATGCTGTTGTTGATTGGGTATCTTCATCACCTCTGTCTTCCCTACATTTACTTGAAGTCCCGTCTTCGCTGCTTCAAGTGCTTCAGAATACTTACGCTTAAATTGCTCTGTTGATAAAAAATTGTTGACGTTGAATGCAGATTTTCTGAAATTCTGACAAAAAGTGATGATCTTTAAAGTCAGCAAAATCACAGGGAATAATAGACGAAGATGTACGATGATTAAACCACAATATGAGTGGAGAAAAATTTAGATAATGTTAGCCATATGGTTTTAACTCAATAGTTGAGTAGTAAAGTGGTTGTTGTAAAGCCTAATAGTTTTGACTATCTTAGCTGCAGATTAAGAATTAACAACCGTCCTAATGCAACAAAGCTTTTAGTTGATGACAGTTTCTAATGAAAGTGATCTTTAAACTGTTTATTTTCTTACGAACTAATCCTACAACAGGCGGAAACAACCATACAACATATGGGGTAAAGAGAACATGAGTTTAATTTGTTATTATTCACAGCGGCATAAGAGTAAAACATCGGCCAAGGCAGAAAGACATTACATCGTAGTGCAAACCGTTTGAGTGATGAGAATTAAGGACTAGGTGGGTGTATCGGTTACTATTTCGTGTGCATAGTCTAGTCCTACAGACCTCCAGATTGTGCTGCATTATCTTAATACTAAAGTCACTGACTTCACCATTTAGTGATTCAGGGTTTGCAAGCTATCTCATGGACAAATATGCCTTTCTGATGCGTCTCAATAAAGGAGAAACGTAGATTGAGTAGGATTTCCTGTTTCCCGACTTTCTAAATCTATGAGAAGAAAGATTCTAATTTTGCATGAAAAATATCATAAGATAAAGAAACTGATGTGAATAGAGTGACAAGATGGTCATCTTGACCATGCATCTGAGCAGATAAGGAATGAATACATCAGTAAAACTGTAACCGATTTTAGACAGCATCATTTATTGTCTCTGACAAACTTCATTCAGGTAGTTTGCCTTTCCAAACAGAGTTCAATTGAATAGTCAAGTTTCATAGTGTGGTCCAATTTCAGCATTGTCCTATTCAAGATTTTGTCGTAGGTGGAGAATAGCAACACCCTGTTACGTGTAACATGCATCCATACCAGTTCATTCACGGTACGTTTGTGACTTGCTCAGTTTAATCAACTTCTTTACTTGGGATTATAGTTTTAAAATTGTCCACATTTTGTTGATTTCACAGAATGAAGGGGTGTATTTTGTGGTCATATCTCTCCGTGTGATAAATATCTGGAAATCTTGTAAATTTTGAAAAATTTGCAACCAGCCAAGTAGGTTTGAAGTGGTAAAATGCTGACTCAACTAACCCCGTTTCACTCTTTACTCTTAAAAATGGTGGAATATCAGCCTAGTACTGTAGCACCATCACAGATGCAAATGCATGTAAAGTATTCTTAGATTTTCATCAAAAGTGTTCAAAATATTCCGCATATTGTAACTATTTATCTCAGTCTAGTGGAACTAATTTATCTGTGTACACTAGTTCAGTTGAATAATTTACTGAAACAAAAAAATTTCATATAAAGCTTCACATAAAGCTTCATTAGTGATTCTGTTAGGTGAACCAATTCCATTTACTCCAACTTTGTTCTTTGCACAGTTTAGCGTTGTTTACGTACTCAACTTGAGATTTTGATTCGAAAATGAATTATTAGGGTAAAGGTCGAATAAGTATTTGATGAGCGTGAAACTTGATGAAAATTGACGAGTTGAATGAAATGAACATATAAATATACAACTTGGATTTGACAGTCAACAAGTGGTATACAGTAAACAGTATGAAATTACCGTGGTTATTTTCACTGACTTTGTTCCTTGGTAAGAAACGATTCATCATTATAATTATCATTATTAATTGTCCCTTGGGTTCATAGTGGAACATACAGATTCAGTAGAATGCCGCCATTTCACTCTCTTCTCTGAAGTATCAAAAACCTAGCCCCATCATTGCCAACAACCTCTCACTTTTCACTCACACAATATCCTCAATGTCACCATCACCCTCATCCTCAACCTCACACGCACACGAACACCCGCAATTCGTCGTTTCCCATCTCAGTCCCACTCAATGGCCTGCTCTCACACCTGATATCCCCATACCATCTTCTCAGTCTACCTCATATCCAATCCAGACAATCCAGTCAATCCAATCCAATCCACCTCCACTTTCTCCACTGTCTTCTCCTGCATTTTTGTTAGGAGATAGGTTGTTGCTTGGTTTGTGGTCAGCCAGCCAACCAGATTTCCTTGTCCCATATTCTTATTATTCTGGTCATCTGAAGGTTCTTCAATATCGAGTGAGTGTAGGTGGCAGCTGTTGATGTAATGTATATGTCTGCAGTTTGTTCGAAATGCTATTCTCAACGAGTCAAGTCTCTCAACCATCACATGGAAACACTGACTTACTTGACTGACTTAGTGTTGCAAATCCAGGTGTTGTTCATGCTTTGTGCTGAGTGCGGTGTAGTGCAGTGTAGTGCAATGCAGTGCGGTGCAGTAGATCTCCACACTGATTATTTCCAATTGATGAAGAAGGGCCTGTCTTGCAGTCTTTCCAATTCTGGCTGCTTTGACATGCTCAGTTGTGCCGCTGCCACCACCACCTGTGGTTTAGACGCTGCTGCCCTTCCTAGGTAGGTGTGGGGTGGTTGGTAGACAGGTGTGTAGGTGTGTAGTTAGGTAGGTGTGGGGTGATAGGTAGGTAGGTAGGTAGGTGGGTAGGTGGGTAGGGACGGAGGGAGGGAGGGAAGTAGATGAAAGCGACAACTCTCGTCAGATTTCTCACATTCATGGCGCTGGTTGTCGTTTTTGTTGCTACTGGTTGGATATATTCATCACCTCTGTCTTCTACACCTCCTCCTGAATGAAGTCCCGTCTTCCTTCACCGTCCTGCCTCTTATGCCCACTTGTTAGTTTTCGCATGCTCATCTTCGAGTTCGTGTGACAAAAGATGTTAGACATAAATGATCATCGTTGGCGAAATCCAAATCTTCTTCTGGGGTCTTCTCATATTTCCAGCCAGCATATGCCCATCTCACAGTCTCTTGCATCTACCAGTCCAGTCTAATCCAGTCGCGTCGCGTCGCGTCGCGTCGAGTTGAGTTGAGTCGAGTCGACCACAATCAAGAAGATGATCAGTGACAGTGAGCGGCAACCTTGTCTTACTCCTGTACCCTATCTTCACTTCGCTTCAAAGGCATCACTGAGCTTTCCATTGTGAATCACTCTGCATGTAGCCTCATCATATAGCATATAGCTGCTGTTGAATGAGGTTGATGAAGATTTGTAGAACTCAAACCGTAGTGTGGTGTTGAAGCAGGAGCTGTTGAGTGACTTCTCGACGGATGCCTTTATGGAAGGCGTTTTTGAGGTCGATTAATTTGATGTACTGGTACTGTGGACTGCCACTCTATGCTATGTTCTGTGAAGATGCGTAGCGTTGAGTTGCTTGCAATTTGATTCACACATGATTTGTTTTTCATTTCTTTTGTTCCTACTCTTTGGTAACTAAGTTTCCCTCATTATCTTCCACTGGTTTCATCCATGTTGATCTCTTCCCAAATTAGTTACAATTGTTTACATGTCACTAAACTGTCCTAAACATAATTTTTCTCCATTTTAGCATTATTTGTACACAATTTGTCAGCCATTTCTTCATACCATCTTCAACGCCATAAAGTAAGTGATATAATTAAATTTTAGATGGAGTTATAATAGTGGTTTTGACTGATGAACTAGTTTACGAATTTGGTTATATTCACTGTTAGGCTTCCAAAAATATTGTGTGATAAGACCTCATTGTTAGACATGAAATTTTGTATCCGTTCATAGTTAAAGCTTACTTGTCTCTTCAGACGTGAACAAGGTGATGTCCATTTGAACACATTCGAAATGAACCTATTCCTAACTTGAAATGGAGATGATTTGCATTTTAGATAATCTAAAGCAATCGACAGGAAGCACTTTCCGCGCTTTTCAGCTCTCATCAATATGGTGTATTTGCAATTCTCACGGAACTTAGTCCTACAAACAGACACGTTACTAATGAACTATCTAGGCTTTGAAGATAGTATCCATGGAACCGGATTAGATATGTTGATTAATTACAGAAGTGAAACTGGAATGATGTCATCTTATCCGAAATACTGATCGGACTGCATCAATTTACATATCACAGATAATAAGTGTGGATTCGACTTAAACATTTTAATGATGTTGCTAATAACTCTCTCATATTATGAGGACTTGAGAACTTGTGTGAAAACTTTAAGACTCAAGATAATGTAGCTATCGGAACTGACACTTAAAAGTTATACTTCTAATTAAATGAAATTTGAAAGTAAGCATTTGCACGTGTATATGTATGATGTGACATGATTTGATCCTCAGTTTTAATTGAAGTCCAACAACAATGTGGTCACTGAATCACTTGTCTGAAAACACTTTCAACTAGTCCTGTTCTTCACTCACTTACTTTGTGACACCTATGCTAAAAATGGTTCTTCAGAACCAGTAAAATATTGCAGCTTTTGTTTCCAACACTGTACTATCACTTATTCTTGAAGTCAAAAATGAACTATTGAAGTTTTCAGGCTATGCCTGACCCTCTGTAGGAATGGAATATGTGAACGATTCAGCCATCAAATGGCTGCTGAATTTCATCTCCATATGGAAGTGCTAAGGAATAATCGAAGTCTATCGGTTAAGTTACACAGGAATAGCCTAGCTGAAAAATTTCCGGTTACAACATCTTTATTGCCTATTATCATTTGTCCCTTGGGTTCCTAATGGAACGTACAGATTCAGTAGAATGCCGCTATTTCACTCTCTCTTATGCAGTCTTTTCAAACTGATTCTATCACTGGCCACAAGCTCTCTTTCCCTACTCACACCACCTCCTCAATGTCACCGTCACACGCACAACTCGTCGTTCCCCATGTGAGTTCCACTCGATGGCCTGGCGTCAAGCGTGATGTCCTCATACCATCCTCTCAGTCTATTTCCGATCCAATCCAATCCACCTCCACTTTCTTCGGCACATTTGTTGGGTGATAGGTTCTTGGTTGATTCAGTCCCAGAGTTCCTTGTTGCTTGCTCTTCCTGGCCATCTGATCTGATCTTCAGTGTCGGGTGTGCGTAGGCGGCAGCTGTTGATGTGATGTGTGTCTGTTTTTTGTTGGAAATGCTTTTCGCAACGAGCCAAGTCTTTCAACCATCACACAGAAGCACTGATTTGACGTTGGCGTTGAAAATCTGGATCTCGTCCACGCTTGTTGCCGAGTGCAGTAGATCCGCACACTGGTTACAGGTTAATGAAGACCTGTCTTGCACTCTTCCCAATTCTGGCTGCTTTGACATCCTCATCTGAGCCACCTCCTGTGGTTGAAACGATGCTACTCTGCCTAGGGAGGTAGGTGAAGAGACTACTTCCTTCAGATTTCTCGCGTTGATGGTGATTGGTGCTTGTTGTTGTTGTTGCTGGTTGGATATCTGTCTTCTACACGTCCACCTGAATGAAGTCCCGTCTTCCTTCACTCTCCTGCCTCTTCTATCAACTTGTTGGTTTTCATCTGTAGATCTTCGAGTTTGTGTGACATGAGATATTGGAGGTAAATCATCATCGTTGGCGAAATCCAAATCTTCTTCTGGGGTCTTCTCATTTGTCAAACCAGCATATGCCAATCTTCTGTCTCCTCACGGTTTGCCGCATGATCCAGTCGAGTCAAATCGAGACGAGTCGAGTCGACCACAATCAGAAAGATGATGGATGGTAGTAGGTGGCAGCCTTGTCTTACTCCTGCCCCCTGTCTTCACTTCGAATGTGTCTCTGAGCTTTCCATTGTGAATCACTTGGCATGTGGCGTATTCATATAGTTGTTGAATACGATTAATAAAGGTTTATGGTGACTACAACATCTAGTCCCGGAAATTTCTATTGTTCAAAAGTTGATTAATTTCCTTCTGATTGCTGATACGCCTATCTAATGAGGTCGATAAAGCACTAAACTTAAGCGAAACACGGCTTCCTGCCAGTTAACTTTTAGTACTTAACAAAATAATACGGTACTCCACCTTACTGAATCACTAAGCCTAGAGAATAGAGATTATTTCACAAGCTGAACATTGCTAAGCACTTGAGATTTGACAGATACAGCAATTGCTAAACACTATCCACTCCTTTTACGCAATTCAAATATGTTTCAGAATCTTGAGCCAAACGTATAACTTCTGTAATGGTATTTTCAGGAGAAGATATTTTAAGAACAGTATGCATACTAAATGATTAGGTATAAGCGTTCAAAACGAATTTTCAGAATATTCAATCTATTCATCCTTATGTTTACTGACATAATATGTCAAAATGGATAGAGCCGAGTATGATTTTTATCAGATGTTTCAGACTGAATATCAGAGTATGATGTTTACATGGATTGCATAGTAACAATATAAAGATTTTAATATCGTTTCACTTAGATGAGTGGTTTAGTCGAGAAGGCTTCATTGTCATAAAAGACAAGATCATCAACTTCTTTTTGAATTTTATACTGATGATGTTGCTAAGAGTGACAATGAAAGCAATCGAACCATCATCTCAGAGAACACAACACCTTCAAAGTCATCCTCTTGAGCTACAAATACTCTCCGATATCTCAAAGCACTTTAAAAAACTGATCACAGAATAAGAAAGTAGCATAAATTTAGTAGGTTGTTTTTTTCAACTTCTAATAAACTTAAAAACAAGTATATCATGAAATCTGTGAAACTATGATTTCAATCTGGGATACTGAAAGACTTTTGTGAAGCTTACTAAAAGTATAAAATTGTAATGCCTACAGTCACATGCCATAACGAATATTCGTGTAAGGTTGACAAACAAAATTAAACCTTGATATTAAGTATTTTATCTCCCAGAGAATATTTGAAAAACGGTATAAACTTTATGGGTCTTTTGAGATCATAAACTGTACCTTCCACAGACAAAACCACGAAGTCTTTGCAAAACTCATCAAACTTCAGTCAGTTCTTTCTGTTTAGCTGAATTAATCTAATTCTGGTAAGTAATAAGAACTGTTCATCATTACTACCAAACTGAAACTATAGACAACATAGAGGTATCCGTGAATGAGATCATATACTAATAGAAACCAGTCAGTTCAGTCCAATCAACGAGGGGGGATTATAAGCAATAGCATCAAAACTATACCCCTTTGCACAAGAATTGGATATAGTTACTCAGTGGCTTAGTGGATAACTCTCTAAAGTTTGAAGTGATCAGTCTTGGGTTCGAGTCTTAGTTAGGACAGCACCCACTACGAGGTAGATACACCCAGCTGACAAGTCCCAAGTAGGACGAAACATGCGTCCTAGATTACACTGCTAGCCATTATCCATCACTAAAAGTATTAAAAACGTTTTTGGAATACTGAAAAACACTTGGTGTTTGGTATGAATGAAATTAAGTGGTCAAGGATCCATTATAATGAACGTGTGCAACGATTTTTTTTGTACGTTTGCATGATATAATCCGTCTTTACTCCTTAACTTACTTATATTCACCATTTCATTTTCACTAAAAATAGGACCATCGAAATGGAAGTCAACCAAATGTTTTTCGTAAGTATACTCTGTACTGGGTAATGAAGTAAAAATATTAATATATCTTGAAAAAATATTGAAAATCTTTCTAAAATATCTTTGAAGTTGTTATTGATCATATACTGACATGAGTTGGAGGAACAAATGAAACCTAGAAGCACTGGACAGCTGTTTCGTCCTAGTATGGAACTTCTCGGCGGTGAGCACCCATGACCTCCCTGAGGAGTCTTATACTAGGACGAAACAGCTGTCCAGTGCTCCCATATTTCCTTTATTCTTCCAACTGATGTCAGTCTACGATGAATAACAACTTGAAATATTTCTAAATCCCCACAACTTCCTCAAAATTCAATAAAATATCTTTGTATATGGATTTCATGCTAAGAAAATGTGCTGAAAGCTTGTCAAATGTATTGATGAAACTTATTAGAAAGGATTTGTTATTATTCCTTGAGAGATATGACTTACTTTTTTTGAGATATGTACAGTCACTTTCAGTTTACAAGTTTCAAAGAGAATAAACAAAATGTCAACCACTAAAATATCATTTTTCCATACTATTATTATTATTACTGAAGCTGATATACCGCAGTATATCTCTATACGAATCACACATTTATATCTAGATTAAAAAACGAAAGTCTATAATTTTGTATGATACTTGTAATTTCCTATCGCTATGCTGAGCAGAATTACTCAGTATTCGTTGACAGATAGGCTCCTACGCGATTGTTTCGATACTGCCAGATATTCATGATGTTATATTCATCTTGGTGACTAGCATTGGAATCCAGGGTACGCTTTTCGTCTTATTTAGGACTCGTCAGCTGAATGTGTTCTCATCCCAGCGGGTTTTATTGTTCCCACTAAGACTCGAAGCCATTACCAATTGCTTCAAAAAACAAAACCTTGTGCACTAGGCCATCTCTTGCGCAACGAGTATCATTTGTTGTTGTTTGACACTAGTTATTTCCAGTTGTTATGTAGGGCCGACAAGTCCCACATAAGACGACAAGCTCGCCCTGCATTCTACTGCTACACAGCAGGCAGAATAAAACCTTTATAATAGTCTGCATTTCGAAATAACGGTAACTCGTTAAAGGAACCGGACTAAACACACCTCGCTGATTATGTCTGATGTACTAAATACAAGTAAATATAAACAGGAAATTGATCATTTTCTTTTATTACTATTACTTGAGTCATGGTTTCTCGGTGGAACATACAGATTCAGTAGAATGCCGCCATTTCACTCTCTTCTCTGAAGTATCAAAAACCTAGCCCCATCATTGCCAACAACCTCTCACTTTTCACTCACACAATATCCTCAATGTCACCATCACCCTCATCCTCAACCTCACACGCACACGAACACCCGCAATTCGTCGTTTCCCATCTCAGTCCCACTCAATGGCCTGCTCTCACACCTGATATCCCCATACCATCTTCTCAGTCTACCTCATATCCAATCCAGACAATCCAGTCAATCCAATCCAATCCACCTCCACTTTCTCCACTGTCTTCTCCTGCATTTTTGTTAGGAGATAGGTTGTTGCTTGGTTTGTGGTCAGCCAGCCAACCAGATTTCCTTGTCCCATATTCTTATTATTCTGGTCATCTGAAGGTTCTTCAATATCGAGTGAGTGTAGGTGGCAGCTGTTGATGTAATGTATATGTCTGCAGTTTGTTCGAAATGCTATTCTCAACGAGTCAAGTCTCTCAACCATCACATGGAAACACTGACTTACTTGACTGACTTAGTGTTGCAAATCCAGGTGTTGTTCATGCTTTGTGCTGAGTGCGGTGTAGTGCAGTGTAGTGCAATGCAGTGCGGTGCAGTAGATCTCCACACTGATTATTTCCAATTGATGAAGAAGGGCCTGTCTTGCAGTCTTTCCAATTCTGGCTGCTTTGACATGCTCAGTTGTGCCGCTGCCACCACCACCTGTGGTTTAGACGCTGCTGCCCTTCCTAGGTAGGTGTGGGGTGGTTGGTAGACAGGTGTGTAGGTGTGTAGTTAGGTAGGTGTGGGGTGATAGGTAGGTAGGTAGGTAGGTGGGTAGGTGGGTAGGGACGGAGGGAGGGAGGGAAGTAGATGAAAGCGACAACTCTCGTCAGATTTCTCACATTCATGGCGCTGGTTGTCGTTTTTGTTGCTACTGGTTGGATATATTCATCACCTCTGTCTTCTACACCTCCTCCTGAATGAAGTCCCGTCTTCCTTCACCGTCCTGCCTCTTATGCCCACTTGTTAGTTTTCGCATGCTCATCTTCGAGTTCGTGTGACAAAAGATGTTAGACATAAATGATCATCGTTGGCGAAATCCAAATCTTCTTCTGGGGTCTTCTCATATTTCCAGCCAGCATATGCCCATCTCACAGTCTCTTGCATCTACCAGTCCAGTCTAATCCAGTCGCGTCGCGTCGCGTCGCGTCGAGTTGAGTTGAGTCGAGTCGACCACAATCAAGAAGATGATCAGTGACAGTGAGCGGCAACCTTGTCTTACTCCTGTACCCTATCTTCACTTCGCTTCAAAGGCATCACTGAGCTTTCCATTGTGAATCACTCTGCATGTAGCCTCATCATATAGCATATAGCTGCTGTTGAATGAGGTTGATGAAGATTTGTAGAACTCAAACCGTAGTGTGGTGTTGAAGCAGGAGCTGTTGAGTGACTTCTCGACGGATGCCTTTATGGAAGGCGTTTTTGAGGTCGATTAATTTGATGTACTGGTACTGTGGACTGCCATTCTATGCTATGTTCTTTGATGATGCGTATAGTAGCATCTTTTAGCCCAGTCAGTGTGATCTAGTCGTAATTTTGATTCAGGTGCACTTTTTAGTCTCTCCAAGGCTTTTCGTCATCACGACTTTGTTAATAAATTTGACAATATTCACTTAATACGCTCTCTGCCTGTATTTTTCCGCAGATCTGTACAGGAAAACAGCACTTAGGACATATCAAGAGAAGTACTAATAAGGGTTGCATTTTAATCTCAGTTACCGACTAAATGCACCGAACGTTACACTGGAAGATATAATAATAATAATTATAGCGCTAAGCTTATGTTACTTTAGCTTCCGGTATGAACTTGGGGATGAATACAAAATTGAGTTTAATTACGGTGGTGGTAGTTCAATCATTCAGTACAAAAGTCTTCAATTCCACATAGGTATCCTAAGAATAGACGCTGTATATTTGAGCATTTATATGTCCATTTCCATCTGGTGTAACATTTTTTCTTAATTTTGTCCTTAGCTTGAGAAACAACAGTTTGAGGACATTTCAAAAGGTTTGAGTATACGATACATTTAGTAGGTATATCTAAGAGTTGAAAACAAAAAAGAAGAATTTTCTGAAATATATCCAATGGAAAGCATTTTCGGTAGCTTAAGTTTTGAGCAGGGCACCAAAATCACAATTTAATAAGTGTTTAACAGTTGTGCAATAGTCTTCCATGTAATGGAATACAATCTTCACATCCTTTGTTACTCCCTCACTTTATAAACACAAATTCATGTTTGATAGCCTTAACTTTAAAAAATGAACTATTTTCATTATTTGATATCTATACATTGTAAACATGATACAAAATTAGCTTTTCAATTCTCACAATAGACTTTTTCCATTTCTACATACTTCATCGCTAGCCGGCCATGACCTCTCCTAACTGCTGTTTTCCTATTCAACTGTGATAAGAAAGTACAGAAAGAATCATTTTGCGAATAAATATCTTATTAATAGTGTAGAATAGTTAAGATAAGTAATAAAGAAACCGGTTTCCTATTTACAGATATTTAATACGTTGAATTTTGTCAAAATGGTGTGTGTATTCCAGTTACTACCAGACTCACAGAAGATGATTAACACTAACTGTACTTTGTTCAACAATTTTCAATCAGTATTTAAAATTTTCAATTGTAACTGTGGCATCGGTTAACTTTTATTGAAGAAAGAAGTGGTTCATTATTGCTAGCATCATTCGTTTATACAAAGTAAACTATAACATAGAAGTAGTATTCATCATGGACTGATATCAGTTAGGGAACCATTGAAATCTGGGAGCACTGGACAGCTGTCCCATCCTAGTTTGAGACTCCTCAACAGTACGCACCCACAACCCGGCTAGGGATCGAACCCAGGACCTTCAGGTTTCACGGCAAATGCGTCAACCATTCAGCCACTGGATCGGTTTCCAGTGGTTCACAACTTCCTCATTCAATCCCATTCATCTCCAAAAAAATACATTACAGTATAGTGCTCATTAGTGACTTGCTTCCAGATGGATATCATGAAGCTCTAATGAGAAGCTGTGACCTGTGCGGTCAACCAGTTGGATGTGAAGTGGATGCTAACTGAAGACCTTGGGTGACAGTCGCACTATGTCGTGAATTAACAGAAATTTGAAACTGTGAACCACTGGAAACCGATCCAGTGGCTGAATGGTTGACGCATTTGCCGTGAAACCTGAAGGTCCTGGGTTCGATCCCTAGCCGGGTTGTGGGTGCGTACTGTTGAGGAGTCTCAAACTAGGATGGGACAGCTGTCCAGTGCTCCCAGATTTTCAATGGTTCCCTAACTGATATCAGTCCATGATGAATACTACTTCTATGTTATAGTTTACTTTGTATAAACGAATGATGCTAGCAATAATGAACCACTTCTTTCTTCAATAAAAGTTAACCGATGCCACAGTTACAATTGAAAATTTTAAATACTGATTGAAAATTGTTGAACAAAGTACAATTAGTGTTAATCATCTTCTGTGAGTCTGGTAGTAACTGGAATACATACACCACTTGGACTAGGACGAAACAGCTGTCCAGTGCTCTCAGATTTTCAGTGGTTCCCCAAGTGATGTCAGTCCATGATGAATACCACTTCAGAATTAAAAATCCCCATTCATCTCAACAAAATACATAAACTAGAGTATGTTTGAGTAGAAGTTAGAATTTATCAGTTTTTTCACAGTTAATTACTTTTCCAGTTTTTTATTGTATAGCTCAATACGCATGTTGCTGCGCAATCGAGTTTTGGCTATAGCTTTCGATGTAACACCGTTATCAAGACAGCAAAGTAAAGATGTTAATTAGCTCGTATACATGTGCATATTTAATATACATTTTGAACTATAGTACTTCATTAACAAATAAAAAAGTTCATAAAATGTAGCATACATGTATAAGAAAGTATTCGTAATGTTTCGATTCAAATAGGCCTGGTATATGGATTTAACCAAAAGATAAGCGTTAAGAACAGTAAGTCTGCATAAGATTTATAATTTTAGAATAAGTGAGCCACAATTTAAAAGAACTAGATTATAAATCTAAACAATAGCAAGCTGTTAATAGAAGAAATACCATTGAGAAGTAATATAAATCCTATGAAAGATAATCAGAAGGGTTATCCCTTTAAGATATGCATAAAAATGTTATTAGATTTGAAGTGTTTAAAGTTAACCAGTGAGTCTCTTTTCAATGTTCATTTATTCACTTGATATGCTATGTAAAGGTTGTTTCATTAGCTGAATGTACAAAACCGAAAAAACAGTTTTCTCAGAGAAATGAAATGAAGAGTTTGGTTTACTAGTTTAAAATACTAGACCATGAAACAATATTGGATATTTTGTTTCCACGGTAGCCAATAGTCAGTACAGTGTCATTTGCTTTTTATCGTCTATGCATTCTGGAATGAAAATATACTACTGGCATAGAAGAAGGTGTTATTGACCCCCTTGCTTGAACTTTCCCTTTCTCTCTTTGTGAACATAAGTATAAATCTGACTGAGAACATGAAGTTCACTTAAATTCTTTCTTTTTTGAATAGAAAAATTCTGCAGAATGGAAGCTTTGAGCAGGATCTATGTGATAGAGGCTTTTGTATCACAAATACAAGATAGAGGGATATAATTCTGCCTATAACGTAGTGTAACAACAATAAGAAGGCGAATGTCATTTACTTGAATGAGCTCAGGAAGAGAAGATGAGTTGAACGTTTTGTAAATGACAAACGTTATCACAAAAGTAAGAATAAATCAGTGAATTATATAACTGGTAGTGGTTCAGAAAAATTATACAATTAAGTAAAGTCACTTCAGTTCATTTAGGCCTAAATACTTTATGTATAGTAATGATGGGCAGTGGCTAGCAGTGGAATACAGGATGCGCATTTCGTCCTATTTGGGACTCATCAGCTGAATGTACCTGTCTCCCAGTGAGTGATGTTGTTCTCATAGGGATTCGGACTCGGGAGCGATCGCTTCAAACGTGAGAGCGTTATACACACCACCAGGTACATCCAGCTGAGGAGTCGCAAATGGGACGAAATGCGCATCCTAGATTCCACTACTAGCCACTGCCCATCATTACTATACATAATTGAAACACAGACAATATCGAGGTATCCACATAAGAACCCATATGCTAACAAATACTGATCAATTCGGTCCAATCAACGACGGTGTAATACAAGCAATAACACTAAATACTTTAGTTAGTGAAGCAAACTTGCATAGATAACACTTCATGTAATCCCACCGATATTCGCAGCAGATATCTTGTAACCGGAGGGGGAATCAGTCTCCTTGGAGTCACAGCAAAACCTTACCGACAAGTGACAAAAAGTATGAAGCATTATTTGATTAGTCACTGGAAAGCAACCGATTTCATTTTGCCTGTGACTACCTAGGTAGAACGCTAGCCAGTGACCAATCAACCTATGTAATCCACTCCTACAGGAGGTTAGTCATCGCCTGGATAGCTCAGTGATGGCGTCTCTGACTGCAACACTTAGCGAAGCGGTTTCAAATCTCACAAGTGATACTGGCCCCCTTGAGGTTGCAGAAAAGCCCTGTTGGCGAGTGTTGACAAGCACGAAACCTGTGTTCAGGGATCCCTGCTGATTGTATCCAGCCAACTAACAGTAAGGAAACATCGTTCAATAGTTTCTATTTAATAGGTTTCTTGTTTATCTTGAAGATATAATCCCAAGTAAATTCGTTAGTGCATACCTGTTACCACACAGCATTGACTGGATGTCATATGTGTATGAAAACCATATGCCTTACTGAATACTTCCTTTAATCTATTTTAGAATGCATATCATGTAAATCTGGTACTCAAAAAGTTTTGGATGTTATTTTAAGTCCAGCTACAAAAATCACAGTCACTGAAAAAATCAAAATGCTCTGTCTGAAAACAGGACCGTTTTATAATTCGGTAAGCGATTTTTCTAATTTTTCTTATCATTTATTCGCTCATGTGTACATCTCATGATCATTCTTCATGCTTTTAAACTCTTGAAAGGAGTTTTTATTAGATACTAATCTATGGGGAATAAATCAGCGGTTAGTGGGTTTTTAAAAGTTATGATTATCAACATTTTACTAGTAGTAGTACAGTACATTTTCAAGGTCTGTAATTCTTTCTTGCGTAGTTTACATTGTTTTACAGTTTAATTTTGGAACACTTGAGAAATCGTAACCCCAGAAGTGTTCAACATGATTTTCGTCAGTATATTTTGTTTATCATTTGACTATCTGAGATAGCCGTAGTTTGGCAGACTAGTATTTGTAATAGGTGATGATTAAAGGTGAGATCTGAACAGCGACCAGTGGTCACTGGTTCGAATCCGGTCGTGGTCCAGATTTTCATCTCACCTTCAATCACCACTCGGTATATTTTGAGTCATTATGCTCTTCCATAGTGGTGTTCAACAATACGGCCTATGTTGCAGTGAGGATGACTTTGACCTTTCATGTGAACAAGATAGTTTTTAACCTACTTTTGCATATTTCTATAAATGATTTCGTGATGTTGCGTATTACGAAGCGATAGCTTCCAACATAGCTACTTTCTAGCCGTATAGTGACAATATTTTTAATATTGAACTTCAATTCCATGTGACAGTTAAGCATATTTCCAATAATTCCATTTCTCTGGATATTTGAAATACAAGGTTCTCGGTAAAGTTTCAGCGTCTTCTATAATCTAGTATACATGAATCTCACCTTTTGTTACACAACAGTAGCTATAAATCAACTGATTTAATGTTTGTCTGTCTAATTTCAGCCCGAAATGATCCTTTCCAACTACTAAATATCTGTTTGACTTAATTTTGATAAATTATTTGTTGCCACACGTTAGTAAGAGACACTAAATGAAAATTGTTTTACCTTATCAAAGCAATTCTCTTGGGTATGCGGCATGTAGCCTCTCTAAAAGGTTCCTGTAAACTATCTATTTGATCAAGGATATCAAGGATACCCTTCGATATTGGTTGGTTTTCATTAAATTAGAATAGATGTTGTCAAGTTAATCAATTCGTCTGTCGTTATCACTCGAAAAACAAATGTAAGGTTCATTTTGATAATTCAGAGTAAGTAAACAATATTAAAAACTTCGACTACAGTTTTGAGCAAACAATATTAAAAGTTGTATAAATTCGGTCTTTATGAACGGAAAAAAAAATGGTTGGGAGATATATTATATTATTATTTATCAATAGTCTCTTGGGTTCCTAGTAGAACATGCAGATTCAGTAGAATGCCGCCATTTCACTCTCTTCTCTGAAGTATCAAAAACCTAGCCCCATCATTGCCAACAACCTCTCACTTTTCACTCACACAATATCCTCAATGTCACCATCACCCTCATCCTCAACCTCACACGCACACGAACACCCGCAATTCGTCGTTTCCCATCTCAGTCCCACTCAATGGCCTGCTCTCACACCTGATATCCCCATACCATCTTCTCAGTCTACCTCATATCCAATCCAGACAATCCAGTCAATCCAATCCAATCCACCTCCACTTTCTCCACTGTCTTCTCCTGCATTTTTGTTAGGAGATAGGTTGTTGCTTGGTTTGTGGTCAGCCAGCCAACCAGATTTCCTTGTCCCATATTCTTATTATTCTGGTCATCTGAAGGTTCTTCAATATCGAGTGAGTGTAGGTGGCAGCTGTTGATGTAATGTATATGTCTGCAGTTTGTTCGAAATGCTATTCTCAACGAGTCAAGTCTCTCAACCATCACATGGAAACACTGACTTACTTGACTGACTTAGTGTTGCAAATCCAGGTGTTGTTCATGCTTTGTGCTGAGTGCGGTGTAGTGCAGTGTAGTGCAATGCAGTGCGGTGCAGTAGATCTCCACACTGATTATTTCCAATTGATGAAGAAGGGCCTGTCTTGCAATCTTTCCTATCCTAGCTGCTTCGACATGCTCATTTGTGCCGCCGCCACCACTGCGTGTGGTTTAGACGCTGCTGCCCTTCCTAGGTAGGTAGGCAGGTGTGTAGGTGTGTAGTTAGGTAGGTGTGGGGTGATAGGTGTGTGGGTGTGTAGGTGTGTGGTTAGGTAGGTGTGGTGTGGTAGTTAGGTAGGTGTGTAGGTGTGTAGGTAGATAGGTGTGTAGGCAGGCAGGAAGGAAGGGAGGGAAGTAGATGAAAGAGACAACTTCCTTCAGAATTTTTGCGTTCATGGTGACTGGTGCTTGTTGTTGTTGTTGTTACTTTTTGGATATCTTCATCACCTCTGTCTTCTCTTCATCCATTTGAAGGAATTCCCATCTTCCTTCACTGTCCTGTCTCTTATGCCCACTTGTTAATTTTCGCATGCTCATCTTCGAGTTTGTGCGACAAAAGATGTTAGACATAAATGATCATCGTTGGCGAAATCCTTATCTTCTTCCCTGGTCTTCTCATCAGTCAGAAAGCGTATGAGCATCTTCTTGTTGAATTTTGTTTATCACTTTTGAGTTCTCTCTGAGTTTACTGATATATTATGACTGAATATTACCCTATTTGCTTACTGATAGATGCGCTAGAGATATTGCATTGTTATATGTATACACCTATATCATGAAAAATGAACTCTAGCAACTAAAGATTTTCGTTACTATGTACAAAATTTTGAGTGCTGGGTTTATACACTCGTTCACTTCAATATTTCATATACTCACGATTTATATTTGCAGAGAAGCCACACTTCACAGTGAGTACTTTGCTATAATATTCTTCTTTATAGAAGTCATGAGTTAAAAGTACTGAAGAACTACAGAATATGATGAAATATATGTCTTGCATTTCTTGAATTAAACTGGTTGCCTAAATGATATGGAATTATGTCAAAGAAATTTTCATCATAGTTGAAGCACTGGAGCACAGCTGTCTCCTTTTTTATCTTCGAAACGCTCAGTAGTGGATATCTACGAAGTCAAGTAAAATCGAAACCAGGACTGTAAGGTTTCACGGCCACCAAGTAACTAGTCAGCCACCAGATGAGAATCCAGTGGCTCATATTTCTAAAATCCGTCAACTTGTGACTCATTGTGATACCACGGAATATCAATGGTGAGTGACTGATTTGATCGATATACATTTCGAAGCAATTTATTCGTGAGCGCTGGGTTCATAATCACACTAATTTTCTTGTCGATATGTGCTTAGAACTGTGAAATCAACCAACTCCTCAAAAACCCTAAATTGGACATTGAGTTTAGATGAAAACCGCATAAGTACATACATAAATTATTCCTCATATTAACTATTATTTGAAGAGCGTATAATGTGCAGTTTTCTCACTTATTTTCTAAAACATTTCAGTGCAACGATTTTGTTAGTGAACTTTCTGTTCACATTTTTGACGTTATGGGTAAACTGGAACCACAAAAGTGGTGTGCTGTAAGTTCATGATAACCTGGGGTTTTTGTCTATTCAAAAGCATATTCTTCATTTCTTGCCTGAGTGATTTATCAAGACCGTTTACGAAGTAGGCAGCTTATGACAGATTCGGTCAGTAGATAATCTGTGTGAATGTGAAAGACTAATCTAAATCACAAGATAATTTAAATCATTTATCATTTCAGAGCAGACCTTATACCTTAATAGATAAACTACTGAGCTCTTATCTGGATTTCACTCATTATTTTTAAGAACATCGTGATCCTGTATACAAGGTATTTGCTGAGCTTTAAGTATAGTAATGATGAATAGTGGCTACAAATAGAATCTAAGATGTGCGTTTTGTCCTGTTTGGGGCCCGTCAGTTGGATGTACCCGCCTCCCAGTGAGTGTTGTTCCCACCGGGATTCGAACTCGGGACAGATAGCTCCAAACGTCAGAGCGTTACCCACTAGACCGCCGATACACGACAGCTACTTCTTGGTCAGCGGGTATAGTTTTAGTATTATTTCCTGTATACATCCAGAAATTGAGTCCCAAGTAGGACGAAATGCTCATCCTGGATTCCACTGCCTACCACTATCCATCATTACTACAGGGTTGTTTTGACAACCTTACGGCCTCACAACTGCAAGTATTTCCTTATTTGTTGTCCATTGACTAATACAAACAACTTGATGGAGTCAATATTATATCTTTAGGCTTAGAGGTGTTCCATTTCACTTCAGAAAGCCCTAAATATTCAAGTGGGCACTTAAAGCGTAGGGGTAGACAGTAACTTCTTCATACGTCATTGAGGTTTAGTTTTATATCATCTACTATGTGGTAACGCGTTAGTTTTGACAACACATTTCATACTGTTTGTGACTTGTTTATTGAATGTGTTTGAATATATATGTTGTTGACCTAACTGACAGTCAATCCTGGCGCTTATCGCTTTATCACTCAATCAAAACAAAATTACTGGTTATCTTGAAGCATCTGCACAAATAGTTCATACATGAACATTAGCGTGTCGATTCAGTTTCAATAAATTCGAAACGAAAAAACCTTAATGACACGAAAACTTATTCCTTTTGTAGTGGGCGTTGCTGATGGATATAAGTAGAATATATTCAGAGGGCAGCAGGAACCATAGGGAAATACCACCAGTGGGTAAGAAGAGAAATGAATGAGACAAGGCGGACCTATTAAGAGTAAATCAAGATCGAATCAGAAGGGAAGTGAAGCATATTCTGCAAATGACTGTTGTAGTACAAGGTGTACCATATTTGATATTCATTCGAAGTTTGGCTACCTCCTCATTAAGGTTATCGACTCCTATTTTCCAGTTATTTACCTCTGGTGACTCCACCGCAGCCACTGCTATACCCATTAGCTGTATAATGACCTTGGCCAGCTCACTAATATCCATGGGCTGGGCTGCATTCAGTAGTCGTAGCTGCTGAGTGACGGCATTCAAGACACTTTTGATCAGTTGTGCAGCCAGTAACTGCCACTCGAGGTCTTCATCCAAAGTAGAAAGTGCTCGCTGAATTACTTTTGTCAACTTCACAGCCAATAACAGCGGATCTTTTTGTATTTGAAGTTTCGTGCTCCCGAACTGCTGCATTGCCAATTCCCTGTCCACTGCGCTGTCAGAGTTCACATCCAGTCGTTCAACTATCCTCTTTCAAGTCTCCGTACCATCCATGTGCCGCTTTCTCTCTGCTCCTCACCAACGTATCAAGCAACACGACCTTCGCTTCTGGATCCTAAACACCCACCAGTTCCGCGACCGACTCGAAGTCTCTGAGGAAGACCTCGGTGTCTCTATCGTGGAATACTATAGGCCATGGAATCTTCGTCACGTTCAGAAGCAACGACACCAATTGAAGAAAACGAGAAGACAGAAATGAAAGAAGGAATACCTATTATTGACATCGTATACAGTAGTTATCAAATATAGTACACCTCGCACTAAGACAGTCATTTGCATATTGTGCTTCATTTCCTCACATTGCCTCTTCGATTTCTCTCGGTAGAATTTGTGCCCATCATTGGTGATTGCCTATGATTTTTACCTCCCACTCAACATATATTTCTTGTATCTATTCTGATCAGCAACGCCGACTACACCATGACTCACTAGCAAAGCTCTCGCATTTGAGGTGAAGGTTGCTGAGTTCAGATTTCGCTGAGAACAGCAGAATAATCAGGTTTCAGACAATAAATTTTAGGTAGGATGAAATGTATGGTGTGATGCTCACTTAAATGCAATAAATCATCTACTTTCTTTTCGTATTTGTTGACTTAAATATCATGTAGTTGATGAAGAAGTTGATCAGATGTGGCGGAAAGTTCACAAACCTGAAGAAAGTTATACCTGGCACTATTAACTTATTAGATGTGGTTGATAACAGTTGTCTGGAACTAGAATAATAGATTCGTGAAAGGAACTTAATTACAACGCGATCGTGATGGAATAAGTGACTAAGTAACTATACCACAGACAGTGATCCACACTTATTTATATGGACCGATGAAAATACTTGGCTGCTCAAATCTCGGTAGATAGGGCGACAGTCGAACTCGTGACTTACCGGTAAATAGTAGAATCCTTAGACTTACGAGCAAAGGTATTCAACTAGTCACTGAGAATCACAAAAATTCAAGAAAGTTGTTTCACATTATTTTTAGCAGTAAAAGTAACATAAACCACTATAAAATCTTATTAAGACAGGAAACTCTTAGGATCCTCAACTTGTATGTGTGTACGTTGAGTTTTAAAGTGATTAGTTGTTATCAGTTCGGTCAGATTGCTAAGGGATATTGAGTGGTTGAAAGGGATAGGTAGGGAAAACTGACAACTTTTACAAATGAGTTAGCTCATATTCAAAGCATCAAAGCACATTCACTACTCAAATGGAAATTATTCTCAGCTACAGACTGCAATACACAATCAGAAACACTGACAATGAGGTTTGGAAAGTGCGAATAACCCCTTTTAGGACTGACTGAGTGGGATGCACTGACTTGCCACCGAGTAGAAAGTGACAAAATCAACGTAAAACATCGCATACAGGTGCATCGACTTAAGTTGCCACACGTCACAGTAGTACACAAAGAACAGGTGGGTAGAAAAGCAGACAAAGTAGTGTGAGATAATAAGCAGTCTGAAGATAATGGTTAGCAGAAATATTCAAGTTTTAGAGGATGTCAAGGGTCGAATATATCTGCGCCAGTGTGACGGATTTTCAACCATATCACCAAGAGTCCTCAACCACTGGTTCCTCTCGTCTCGGGAACCCCAACCAGGCAACCGACATCGCTTCACACGACTCAGATCACCAGCTGGAAACCTCATGGACTAGTGCCACGTCTTGGTATAGCCACCTTGAACCCTTTCCCAACTTATTCCAACCTTCTCCTAGCTTTGCACGTTGATTTAAGTGGCGGGTCGGCTGCACAGTACATGTCCAAGCCATCTCAGTCGACTAACGTTCATGACCCTAAAAATCAACTTGCCTAACTTGCCTAGTACCCTTGACTTAACTTGAACATTGCTCGCACACTGATTCCACTAAACGTGAGCAATCCTATGAAGACACCCTTGATCAAACCCTGTAATCGCGGCATGTCTTCGTCTTTTACCGGCCATATCTCACAGCCGTACAGGGGGACAGAGCGAACTGCTTTGCAGTATAACCATCCTTTGATAGATATTCAGATATGTCGCTTCCTTTAACCCTAACCATTAAAATGATTCGATCACTAACATTTTCACTGTAATCACCAAACCAGATAACTTGATATCAGAGTAAAATAAAGTCATCAGGTTACTCTGAACTAAAGTTTCTTGTATATGAAAAGTCTGACTGCATTTCTTTGTGGTTTGTTCAATAGTGTTCGGAGAGGAATCAGTCGTCCAAGATCACAGATAAGCATTGTTAGAAAGGGCTTAATAACACTAGTGTGATATGTTTTCGTGCAGATTACCATCTTAACATCCAACAAACAGTTAAATTGTTGCATTAGTACAAAAACCTTAAATTCGTACTGCTTAATATTATTATTACCCTTTTTTACCTGGCTCACTTTTTGATAACCTATGCTGAAATTAATTTCCCCTTTTTGGTGCTTTGTCATGAGCTGCTTCTAGCTTCAGCATCACTTTGCATGTTATTGTGATCGAAAATATTCGATAGTCAGGGATTTTGTTTTATTTTTCAATGATAGATGTACATATATGGTGAAAACCATAAAACTTTATCAGTAGCTATGAATAAACTCTAAAGGAAAACAGGTGGTCAGCACAGTATGCAAAATAAATGTTTCTCATCATTTAATTGATATCTATGTAAATGCTTTGATTTTGATACTCATTGGCGGATTCCAGTAATATTGTCCACCTGATGTTTGCGCAGAACGTCTAGTTTATGAAAAGAACTCATCGAAAGATCACCAGATAGTAACCGATATCATACAGTCATGATCTACGGTGGACATAACGATAAGCGATACGACTGACGACAGAACAATGACTTCTCAACTTGATATTCAACTGACACCACAAGAAGAAGATGGGATTCGAAGTATAATTACTTCAACCGAATAATAATGGCTGAAAACTCAGTTGTTTATATTTGCCTAGATGGCCTTGACTAGGGAAAACAAAATAGCATGTTAAAAGTGTAAAATGAACCAATCAGCGTTTAGTATTCTAAACTGGGATAAAAATAAATAACAGCATAGCGCAAAAAGGGCGCGAAAATAAGGTTTACATTTTACAATGATAATACAAACATTATAAGTTAGTTTTTCTTAGGGATTAGGTTTCCCTAAAATATACTGTAGCAGAGAGTTCATAAGATTGAATTTATCAAGTTATCCAATCTGTCTACTAACCCAAATACTGCCTTAACATATGAATTATTAAGCATTATCTCTTTCAGTAGTATACCATCACTTGATAACACGACTGAATAACGAAGAACAAGTGATGCGAATCAGTCTGAAACGTAAAATTTAAACAGGTGTACACTACTTTTGCAAGCTTCTGTCTAATTCAACAATGTCCTTGATATTTGTCTAAAACGCACTTTATTTTTTATTTCAGTTTCTTGGATTCTGTTATTACCCACCTAATGTACCAGGTGAGTGTGCAATGCTTAAAGTCACAATTAAGGGCTTATTCAGCTTACTACAACTTTCACTTCCTCTTTTTTTGGAAAAATGATATTATTAATATTCTGTTTAAAGTTTATGGCGATTTTGTACATTTCAGAGTTGGTATTAATCACAGACAGGCACCTCCAAATTAATTGTTGCAAATTCCTCTATAATGACATACTCCGAGATGGATATCCCAAGTTCTAGTGAGAAGCTATGAACTCTGTGCTAAAGCAATCGGAAAAGAAGCGGATGCCATCTGAACACCTTATTGGATAGTCACGCTATAATGCGGTTCAGCGAAAGCAGGAAACGTTGAACTGCTGAACTTCCGATCAATGGCTGAATGATTAACGCGTTCGCCAGAAGACCTAAATGTCCTAATTTCAATCTCTGGTGGCATCATAGGTGTACACTGCTGAGGGCTCTTATACTCGGACGAAACAGCTGTCCAGGGCTTTTCAATTTTCAGTGGTTCTCTGGATGATATTATCATTATTATTGAGGTTTAAATTAACAGTAACAAAAATAGGATTCCGCTGATAGATGAGGGAGAAACTTTAGCATTTACGCATATTTTTTGGTCACGGACTTGAAGATTCTGCTATCCTGAAGGATAGATATGAGCGAGAAACTCAGCAGTTGCTCATAGTCTTGCATTCACCATTGAATATCAAGTTTGTTGAATAACTCTGAAGAGCAGTTGCATTCTTCTGTGAATGAATTAAGTTTTAGTTAGACACCTAGTGTTCACAATGAGTCATAGCCTCCGGTGGAGCAGTCGTATAAGCAGTGAAGTGACTGCAAAATCTACGAACGTGGGGCGTTAAAGTGGAATTTGAATGTATGTGATTAAATAACGATACTAAGGGCATGAATAACGACTCCTCAACCCTAATTTCTCGTGCTTCACTGAGCCGTGAAATATTAGAAGATGAAGGCTATCGTATGAACGAGAGAAAGAGTTTTATTAACCAAAAATGTACAATGTGTACTATTTTCATGTACACAAAAAGATACTAACTGACAGATTAAATAACTTACTTTCAACGGTTGGCTGTAAATCAATCGTGACCACACATCAGTATAGATCAAAAACGTTTCCCCCAGTATCCATGGATTTAAAATGGCGATTTCTGTTTTTGGCAACTTCATGTCAAGAGGTAAGAAGGAACCATCTGTCTGTACTAGTAAGGTCACAGTTAACAAATGAACATTTGTAATAAATATCTGCTGTTATCCTTCATATACGTCTTGAAACTATTCCCCTCTACAAATTCAACAACTTTAAATCATTATCAAAACAAAACTTATCGAACTCTCTGACCAACAGCTTACAAATAGTGATAATTTTTGACTACAAGTCGTGACCGGTGGAGTCAAGCCTGATGGCCGTGAGGACAGATACTCAACGATGACATTGGGTGGCGGTTTGCACTATATCGTGAGCTAACAGAAGTTGGAAATATGGAGCATTGGATTCTGACCCAGTGGCTCAATGGTAACGCGCTGGTCGCGGAACCTGTAGGTCGCGGGTTCGATCCCTGCTGGTGGGGTCGTGGGTGCGCACTGCTGAGGAGTCCCATACTAGGACGAAACAGCTGTCCAGTGCTCCCAGGTTTCCTTTGTTCCTCCGACTGATGTCAGCCTTCGATGAATAACAACTTGAAATACAATTTTCTAACTTTTAATCAAGGTCATATTGTGGAATAAATGTACAAAGTAGTGATAAGTTACCTTCTGCATACATAATTGTGTAATTTCACTGAATATACCTCTGACTAGTATAAGAAGTTACAGACCCCTCACACCAATCAACAGTGCTAGCTAAGTAGATCAAAGTGATTTAAACACCAGAAACCTGTTTCACTCGTTTTGATTCTAGTTCATCAATGATAGACCACAATTAATTCAGCTCAGATAATCAAATTTTTCAAGATGCCGTAATTCTGACTGTTTCATACAATTTTAATTCTAGCAACACTTATAGTGTATAGCAGATCATATTGTTTCATTTGGATATTTTGGTTTCTATGAAAAACTATGATCAGGTTTCTTACCACACAGTATGTATTTTGCAGTCATATGATTTGATTCTCTACAATTTCATAACTAAAAGTATATTTAATCATTTGTATCTTAACATATTGTTAAATCAACAAGTGGGTGTGAGTAAATTGGTCAGTCTGTAAGTTTACAATAACCTTGAAAGATATTTTGTTCGTGATCAACAGTTAAATAATTCGATATGTTATGTTGGCCGGTAGGAAATAAACTGAAAGAAGGTTATGGATTGTAAAATGGTGATATTATATCATTTATCAAAGTTATTCAGTGTTTACCTGAATGGAGTTAGGAAATAGAGACTTCTGGCTATATTTCGTTGACAAGACAATAGTTAGCAATCACAGATATGTTAGATAACTTGATGTTCAGAAGAAACCATTGTTTCCATCAATCAACAAGTTGAATAGTATATAGTTAAAATGACACTTTTCTCTTAGTATTGCTCATTCTACTGACTTTCTATGTATATACATAGTATGTATAGTGTTAAAAGCTAGCAACTTGAACTGACAAACCACTGTAAGATATCTTATACTATTTAACATTATTCCAGTTGATCCACAAGTTCGAATCTTACATTTTAATGAAGATTAGCAATAATAATTACTCTGTAAAATAATTTCAAGACATTAACTTTAAGATTTTGGAACAATTAGCTCGCTTTATGAATCTTTATGAATCGTGTAATGTGTTTGTAAAGCATATTAATTCCTAACTCTGGTCATCCTTGTCATTTGCATTGATTTACTTGAAAATTAATTAAGTATTTAACCATTAAATAAACAAGAAAAAAGGCATCTGAGAAGACTAAATCTGAGGCTAAATAACACTAAAAACCAGTATGTAGAAGGTAATGCAACACTGCCGGTAGCTTAGAAACCATAAAACCGAAGAAAGTTTATTATGATTAGTAATAAAACCTTTTTAAAGAAACAAAGGCGGCTTGATAATTTCACTGTTGAAAACTCCAACAAATTGAAAAAAAAACATTTCTGAAAGCCTTTTTAAAATGAATTTAAATGGTGTATCCAGATGAATCTGATAATTCAATGAATTCATCATAGACTGATATCAATTAGAGGAGCACTGGAAATTTGGGAGCATTGTACAGCTGTTTTATCCTAGTATGGGACTTCTCAGCAATGTGCATCCTTGACCCCATCCAGCCAGAGATCGAACTCAGAACTTTCAGGTTCCATGGCGATCACGTTATCACTGAGCCAATGGGTCAGACCAAGTCGAATATGGAGGTCACGTGATATCATGAATTGACAGATGTAAGTAATATGGACCACTGGATCTCAAGCTAGTGGCTCAATGGTAACGTGCTGGCCACGAAACCTGAGGGTTCTGGGTTCGATCCCTGACCGGGTTAGGGTCGTGGACGCGCACTGTTGAGGAGTACCATACTAGGATGAAACAGCTTTCCATTACTCCCAGGTTTTCAATATCTGTGCAACTCATATTAGTCCATGTTGAATCCCAACCTAAATTAAGTAATAAATCTCCATGAACCCGAAGCTGATTACTCAATCCTGTGAGACCGTTAGTTAAATACGTTAATGTGTTCCTCCTACATAGATGCGATCACATGTAGGGAAAAACAACTATGTTCATTGAATATGACGTTACTGAATACTGGTCGGTTATTTTGTGGTAAACAGGATCACAACCGCTACATATGTAGAATGAACAATTTGCAAATGAATTGTAAATTGCACGGCACAAAATGATATTTCTCAAAGCTGAGTATTTTTTTAACTTCCACCCGACTGTGCCTATAATAGGGTTTCCGCTGGAAGCCACTCATCCATAAATACAAGGTGTGATCTCTAACACGAAACTGCCATGAACTGGTGAGATATACTACTACTGAACAACCTGAGTTGTCAGAAACTGCTCACAATGATCTGTAGTATTTCAGTAAACAGATCAGAGTTATCTTATCTAATCTGAGTACATCATTGATGAGCTCGGCCTCAAACAATCAAGACGGCTATACGCTGTTTAGATCACCGTGATCTGGCTGGCGAAATCCTACAGATCCGTCTAAGTGCTGAGTGTAACTACTCAAGTTGTTCAGTAGTAGTATTTTCTGCTACTCATATCTTTAAGACACTAGCGTTTGGTTTTTACTGATAAGCATATCTTCTATCAGAATAGCGTGAGAAATATGTCTCATTACTCTAACCGCTTTCTACTGACTATCAGATTTTGACGCATAGTTCACCCTCTCATCTAATGCTTAAAAATATCAATGTTATATTAATAGAGTTATGCTGAAATGGCGTCCGACTAAAGCTGATTTCTACTGAACTGAACAGAAGCTATAATATCCTGAATTCTGTACTGTCTGTTTAGTTGTTCTGTATTGATAATCAATATATGCAAAGAAGGCAAGCAATCATTTTTTTCTGTATTCTATACATCTGGAAGACATTTTCTTCTGCTTTTTATTCTACTAGTTTACGATCAAAATAAAATGACTTGAAAAATCTTTTATGGATAGGATATCATAAAGATATGTGATGGAGAAAGTTTTTTTCAACTAGTTTCTTCGCTAAGTTTTTCTGATGAAAATGAACCTTAGTCTTGTTCAAGACTAGCACCATCAATCTGATTGAAATGTTGCTCCTAAAATGTAAACTCCACATCGTTTTTGCAAAAATTAGTGATAATTTGAAGCCAGTCGTATTGAAAAGATGCACGGAAATACAACCTCATGCTGTCAAACGTTTTGATCAAGAGAACATTAGTGACAGACACATCAATGTATAACCTCACATAGAAGTGAATTGGTTTTAGTTACCACATCTCACAACAGCATAAAAAGAACAAGTGGATAGAAATAGTCTGATATCGAAGGAGACAGTAGTGGATGGGAGAAGAAAGAATTGAATATGCGTGCACTTTTAAAGATGTCATAAAGTGAATTCATCTTAGCAACTGCCACCGATTTTAAGCCCTTTAACTTAGTGTCTGCAACCATTGATCGTTATATCTTGAGGGCACCGAGTAGATGCTCATCGCATTGCTGCACACTTTAGATTAACTGTCAACAACTTCATGAATTGATCTCATGTCTTGATTTGACCCCACGTGGCTTTCTTCAAGCCCAGCTGTACTTTTTCTAACACTACATTTTGAGTTAGGGTGTGGCTCAGCATGCGCAGCATATGTCCAGGACATATTAGTCAGTGTAGGTTATCAACGTCATTGACTAACTCGCCTTCCTTGCTCAGTTCCTTGCACCTAGACGAAGAAATCAAGCTGGCATTAAATAAAACATGATTTCACTTTTTTAAATGTTTGCATGAGCATGGTTGGAGCAAACAGACATGAAATCTAGCAATTGTGAAATACATCAACGATATTCTGTAGCCCTACTAAGTCGTTCAGTCGAGACATTGACTAGTTATTAGACAGCAACCGACTTCGTGCAGTTTAGACCTGAATGGTGATTGAATCCTATCTAACGTTTTACAGTGTGGTCACCAAGTTAGGTACACTTCGATGGATGTTAGTTTGATGGACTCAATTGACAGAAAGCTCTAGTGTATCTCAATTTTCTGTTTACTGGCACTTGTCAGAAAGGCATTTTTGCTACTTCGAGTGAACTGATGTCTCATGAGATATTCAAACCCTTGTCGCTCAGCGTTATAGATGCGCTTCACAAACGAGTTCAAGAAAATAAAACCTAGGTTGGACAGGGCTTCCTGAGGATTCTCTTTCACCATCTAACATCATTCGAAATGAACTAATATAATGATTCTCCTAATATGATGGTTACATTGAAAAATAGTCGAAAGGATCTAATCAGCATTCAGGACTAGACGACATGAAATTGTTTGCTCTCAACTGATCAATCAAAACATCTAGTCCAGTCATAGAGCAAGCTAGTTCCTGGTGGAATGGCTCAGTAGTGACATCTCTGACTGCAGTACTAGGTGACTTCTGTTTGAACCTCTCAAAAGACATCACTTTCTTCCAGGCTGCGGATACGCGTTGCCAAGATATGCCAACAGTTGTGAAACCTAGGTCGAGAAAGACTTCCTGCCGATTATCGCCACTGAATTTACATGTTCAATCGATTGATGTTGTTAGTTTTATAATAAAACACAATTTCATTGCTAAAATGTTTTGTTTATATTCACATTTAAATATTTCATGAACTCATGTTATTTTTCTTATTATCTGTCTAACAGTAAAACATCCGACAATCAAATCAACAGCGTATAATATTATCACGTTCTTGTTACTTGACTATCAATTAAATATAAATAAACTTGAAGCTCAGGCTTAAATCCATGAGACATATTTTAGCTTACAGACTAACTGGTCCACTGGATGAATAGCACTGTTTATTAACTGCTAGACAGGAATAACATAGACTAACACTGAACCCACTTGGGCTTTTATTACACACCTGGAAGCATCTACAGGTGAAATTCAAGTCAGAAGAGTTTAAATTTCTATTTCCAACAGTTTTTTTCATGACAGAATTAATTTCAAGTTGCTTAGGATAGAAATATCAAAATATATTTCACTTGGAACTGACATTACCTAAGAAGTTACTAAAACTTGTTATTGTTAGATAATTGTTACGTCTCAGTTTTTGCCTACTTAGCAGTGAATATCCACAACCTTAAGAGTGTAAGAAAATAGTAAAGTTTGATCTCACAGGTAACACATCATCATTCAAGCACTTAGTTGTAAGCATACCGTTCACTGTAGTAGTTGGCGATAAGAAATAATAATCAGAAGCCAGAAAACGTGAGGTATTTGGTTTCAGTCCATTGCATGAATCCAATCAAGCTACTTTCATGATTCAACGGTTCTGGTTATGAAGGGGATCGGGGGTGATACGTGTTCACTGCTGAGAAGCCGTAAATCAAAATGGAAGGTCTGTCTGAAGATATCTTTCTTTCAGTATCTCTTCAATTTATGTCTATTCACGAATAAAACAACTCTTAAATTAGTCAGTTTATCAGGAAACTGCTGAATGAACAAATATGTCAGTTCACAGAACCCGTCAGTGTTCACATAAGTCAAATGGTAAAAACTTCTCAATTACACAGAAATAACATGATTGCTTAGGTTTGCAGAATAATAACGATAAATGTAAGTTTCATTCACTTGAAATCATTAAATCTTCTCAGTTTATCGACTCCACCAGTGAAAAACAAAATTTATTGGCTTAGGATGTGCGAATCATTAGCGCTACTCATTCTCAGACACGCGCCTTATTAGGTCATCATTATCTAAAGGCACTGTTTGATATTATGATGTTAATGTTATTATTATTATTATTATCACCTGCCCTTCGGGTTCCGAGTGGGACATATAGATTCAGTAGCAAATCGCCGTCACCATTTCACTCTCTCCTCTCCACTCTTAACAACCTGGATCCACCACTCCACCCAAACGCTTTCATTTCTTTCTCACACCATCTCCTCCTTGTCACCCTCAACCTCACACGCACAAATCGTTTCCCATTTAACTCCCACTCAAGGGCCTCGGACGGTACGTGATGTCACCAGATCGTCTTCTCACTTTATATCCAATCCAATCCATCTCCACTTTCCTCTGCATATCTGTTGGGCGATGGGTTCTCGGTTGGTTGATTCCCAGAGTTCCTTCTGGCTTGTTCTCATTATGCTAGCCATCCCATCTTCAGTATCGAGTGAGCGTAGATGTCAGATGTCGATGTGTTGTCTGTCTGTAGTTTGTTTAAAATGCTTTTCGTAACACACCAAGTCTCTCAATCATCACACAGAAGCACTGACTCACTTGACTGATATTAGTCTTGAGAATCCGGATATCGTTCACACTTGTTGCTGAGTGTAGTGCAGTGCAGTGCAGTGCAGTATAATGCAGTGCAGTGCAGTTGATCTCCACACTGATTATTTCAGATTAATCAAGGAAGACCTGTCTTGCTGTCTTTCCAATTCTGGTTGTTTTGACGTCCTCATTTGTGCGTGTGCCGCTGTGCTAGTTGAAACCATGGTGTCTTGACTGTGTAGGTGTAAGAGACTACTTCGTTTAGGTTCCTCTCGTTGATGGTAATTGGTGCTTGTTGTTGTTATAGCAGTGTTGATATTCAGCTGTTCATTACATGAATATACACTTAGTTGATGATTGGTGATATTGTAAAACTACTGAACCGCTGTTGTAAACGAAAAATTCCTTCAAAAAAACAATTCAATGTGCAGTTATTCATTAACATTTTAAAGAAGCTATTTGATTGTATCGATATTTTAATAGTATACAAAGCTGAACAAGAGAAAATATACTTAATTGTTCAACACAGAATGACGTTGGTGAATCGTAAAATCAAAGATTATTACTCTTCTAAGTTTTATAGAATAAGCAAAATGATTTGTTGGAACACATGTGAAGCATGTGGTTTAAGTACCATCACCTTAACCGAATGCATGCGATCAATCACTTAATCATAAAAGGATCTTCTGGAACACACCTAAGTCTGAGATATTAGTGAACCAGCTTTCCGATACACTTATATTCTCTGGTGTTAACCGATAAAACTGAAGTATGGTGGTAATTCTAGGTATAAACATTGGTATAGTGATGATATCTGGATTGACAGAAACTCACAACTCTGGAATAAAATGCAGCACAGATGTCTACTTTCTAAACAATTTAGGTAGTGAAATTAGGTTATTACTTTTCATTTACTATTTCACTGACTCAAAATTATTCCTTAATTATCATCATAACCTCCTTGAAAAATTGTGACTTCTGAAGTTGACTGATTCATATAAAGTGGTAATATCTCTTAAATGTGTCAAACTGAACCACAATAGAGAGATAACACCTCTGTAAAGGAAAAGTATATGATTTAAAGATAATTAATTGTATCCCGTGGTTTAAATTAACTTTTTTAGCTTAACTTTAAGATGCATTGTCATCTTTTATCAAGACTGTTCTACAAACTGATGTAAGATAACTTTTACTCAACTCCTGACATGATGTGTTACCTCTATTCTCCCACTGTTATCTAGTCTGCGAATATTGCTGTAAAACTGGACAACTTATAAAGTCAATGCTGTTAGCAGAAAAATTCACTGAAGGATTATACAATAACACATTGGCTATGTGTAATTATGTACCTATATACTCTTTTTTGTAAGTTATATTATTAAACTATAAATGTTGATTTTTTTTTTAGTGTGTAGCAACTTGCATTGTTGACTGTTAAACATTGGTTAGATTTATTTAAATACTTCCACATTGATAGTAGATGGCTCTTTCATTTTAAAATTCTGTATAATATTTGTGTTTTTAGCGAAAAATTGACAAACATTTAGCAGGATTGTCATAACTTACTGAAGGACTTAGCTTTTCAAGCTCTAGAGCTTTACCCACTGGACCATCAAGTTGTGATAGTCACTTTTTGTGCGACAGGTCTATTCATTGATGGGATAATACAGGAAACAACATAAAATGTAAGTAGTTAGTAGGTAGTATGCTTGACACTGGGTTGCATGTTGACATACACGACCGATTTGTCAATTCCTGGGCCTTTTTTCAGTATATACTTGAGTCTTCACACATATTTTGGGTTATATTGAAGTATCTTTCGTTAACTTCTTTATCGAGTTAGTTGGTGCGGGGATCAAATTATATTAACTGATAGGTATCTTCGATCATTCATGTTAGAAAAGGCAAGGTTTCCATTCATATCAGTCGACTAGAAGGCGAAAATGCTGTTTTTCAACCAAGAAAGAAGTTTACTGTTTCATATATCATGGCACCCAACTTGAAAACTCTTAAATGATCATAGTGATAACAGAGGCCACCATATTTAGAGATGGTAACTATCTCATACTTAATCAAACAATAAAAATTTTCATTCTCAACTCTTGTTTATGCCCACTTAGGAATTCCTTCGTAGTCTAAGTGAATCGTAGAAAAATCTTTCCTGAATCGCACTGAAATAATGTAAACTTGTTATACGCCTCATTGACAATGCATAACTATAATAAAATTTGAGTTTTCCTCCTATTAGGCTAGTAATTGAACAGAAGACGTGATGATTACCTTCACAATCTATAAATGATGAGTTAATACATGTGTGAATAAAAAAATTAAAATACAAAGAATGGCAATTTGATAACAAAACTGTTGCAGGCTAGAGAATAAGAAGCATGCTTCGTATTTCAATGGTTGTTCCCTCTCAAAAGTCAGTTTACAATACCATAACTGACAGGTACAAAAGTAAGCAGACAAAAAAAGTTACAAAAGAATACTATTAAATGATTCTTTATATAGGGGATTAAGCAGTGAGTATACGAAATAACATCATCATCAATTCCTAAAACTAGATCCATCAAATTTTAGATTTCAAATGATATTCCAAACGTAGAACATAAACTATAAACAGAAACTTCTCCAAAATTTCTTTCATGGTGTATAAGAGATATCAAATTCACAGGTTACAAAAATCAATGTACATTGAAGTTTATTGGAATTATATTTTCATGGTAATGAGGATGAACACTTTACCTCAAATACATCTACCTCGAAAAAGTCTTCAAAAGCGTCGACCGAAAAGTTATTTAGCACCTGCTACTTAAACACTACGATTTGAGTGCCAAAAACCTACACCAACCTCATTCAAGATATATATGAAAAAACCACATGCAAAGTGATCCACAATGCAAAGCTCAATGACGCCTTTGAAATGAAGGCAGCGAAAAGAAAAGGCTGCCGCCTACTATCAACAATCATCTTCCTGAGTGTGATCGACCCAACTCGACTAGAATGGATCATGCAGCAAACCGTGAGGAGCGAGAAGATGGGCATAAACTGTCTGGACCCATGGAAAAGACCCCAGAAGGAGATCTGGATTTCACCAACGATGATGTTTATGTCCAACATCACACAAACTCGAAGATCTACAGGCGGAAACCAACAAGTTGACAGAAGAGGCAAGGCAGTGAGGTGGGACAAGACTTCATTCAGTGAACATAGAGAAGACAGAGGTGATGAAGATACACAACCAACAACAACTACTACAAGTAAAACAAGCACCAATCACCATCAACGAGAGGAACCTAAACGAAGTAGTCTCTTACACCTACACAGTCAAGACACCATGGTTTCAACTAGCACAGGCGGCACACGCACAAATGAGGACGTCAAAACAACCAGAATTGGAAAGACAGCAAGACAGGTCTTCCTTGATTAATCTGAAATAATCAGTGTGGAGATCAACTGCACTGCACTGCATTATACTGCACTGCACTGCACTGCACTGCACTGCACTGCACTGCACTGCACTGCACTGCACTGCATTGCACTACACTCAGCAACAAGTGTGAACGATATCCGGATTCTCAAGACTAATATCAGTCAAGTGAGTCAGTGCTTCTGTGTGATGATTGAGAGACTTGGTGTGTTACGAAAAGCATTTTAAACAAACTACAGACATACACCACATCGACATCTGACATCTACGCTCACTCGATACTGAAGATCTGTCAGATGCCCAGCACACAAATAATAAGCAACGAATATCTCTGGTCGGGCAACAAAACAACCAAGCAACCAACCAAGAATCCACTGCTCAACAAATATGTTGGAGAAGAAAGTGGAGATGGATTGGAAATAAAGTGAGAAGACGATTTGGTGACATCATGTGCCAGGTCAGGCCAGACCATGCTGACGAGTGGAAGTTAAATGGGAAACGATTTGTGCGTGTGAGGGTGAGGGTGACAAGGAGGAGATGGTGTGAGAAAGAAATGAAAGCTTGTTGGGAGGGTGGATCCAGGTTGTTAAGAGTGGAGAGGAGAGAGTGGAATGGTGATTGCGACGTGCTACTGAATCCGTATTTTCCACTGGGAACTCAATATAAAAATGTAATAATAATAATAATAATAATAATAATAATAATAATAATAATAATAATAATAATGGTAATAAGAGTAATATTACGGTCAGTGATTTCAAAGATTATGAGGCAAACTGTTAACTCATTAAAAATATCATTTACGATATTCGGATCGAAAACGGACTAAATACATTCGGTAATTGGCTTTTAGCTGATTTCAGAAACTGAGTGGATATAAATGAGTGGAGAGACTGGAGAAGAGAGAGTAGAATGGGGATTGCGACGTGCTGCTGAATCTGCATGTTCGACTAGTAACACGAGGGACAAATAATATGATAATGAAGTGGATCATGGACTGACATCAGTTGCAGAACTACTGAAATCCCCACTATGAATCGAACTTAGGACATCTAGATCCCTAAGCACTGTCATAACCTCAGAGTCATTTACTCGGATCGACTGGTTGATGTCACAGGTCACTGCTTCTCTAGAACTTAGAGATATCCAAGTCGGATCATGTTCTTAATAAGCACTTTTCATTAATATATCTAGACGTTAATGAGGATTTTATTTTCAAGGTTGTCATTTCCTAGAAAAATTTATGTAAGGAATTTCTGCAACTTTTCGTGCAGTTAAGCTGCTATGTCAACACAGAATGTAGCACAGAAGCATACTTCTTGACATTAAATAATATCAACCTTGTCATTCCTTAAGTACAAAAACATGAGCAAGTAGTGAGTTATACTAAAACGATAGGAGTTAAAAATAATAAGACATACTAGATATTTCAAATACAGCAGTATATTGTCAAGGAAAATAGTGTTATGATGCGACATTAGCTTCCAGTACAAAGTGTTACTATATTTATTTCCAACTCATGGGAATTTAGTAATCAGATTAACTGTTATTTCAAAAATAGTAAAAGATTTAGCATCATTTTAACACTTTTCGAGTAACATTATTGAAGCATTTTACAATTTGTGTTTTAATACGATAAGTTAAGAAAAAATGCCTTATTCAATGGAATCAATGGTTCTTGTCTCCTGGCTTTCATTCAAAATAGCTTCCACTGAAGTTTAACAAATTCACTGTACATCCGGATGGACTGATTTAGACTAGTTTAGTGTTCATAACTATTATAATCTAGTCATTTGATTTTAGGTAATAGGGATATTTCAAAGTAAGTAGACTATATTCAAAAAAGTGGTGGAGTTATAATTGCTTGACATTAAGATTTTACAAGTTGATTAATATCCAGGACTATTTAACTTTTCAGGAACAGTATAGGTACAATATCATTTATGTTATTAAAACTTGTTCCAGCTTATTATTTACGGATTTATATGTTCACCCTTTTTTTAATACTTTACAGTGCGGTCCACTTTTGCATGATTATTTATGGCTGTGACGTTAAGCTTTAACAAGCAGTTTCTAGTTCAGAGATTCTGTCAGGTAATATATTGAAGAGTAGATTTTTTATGCAAGTGTATAAATATTTTTTCCTAATCATATTTTATGTATACCTTGCAGAAATATGAGACTGATGAAAGAGTAAAGTTAATTTTCGCTCATTTCTTAGAATAGTGGAAATTATTTGCATTACTTATCTGCATCTTAGAGGAAACTAGTTTCCCTTCAAAGACAGTCCACAGACTTCAAGCTTGTATTATATTTTAGCTCATATCTGGGGAAAGGCTATCTATCTGGCAAATAACAATCATAGCTTTACTACTACATACTCTGAAGTGTATTTTAACTTAATGAAAACTATCTATGTTTAATGATATTATTGATTTCCATAAGTAAGGCACAGTTGTAGTCTTCATTAAGCCATTACTTTAAAAATCAAATATGAACTAAGGTGAGATAACGCAGTATATCACTACATTTAACCATCATACTGAACAGTAGGATTGTTGGACAAGAATGAACATTCAGGATTCGAACGAAGCAGAACCTAACAATCTGGCTAAAATCCATACTGAGTGATGTGATCATGATTATTAAAATAAATTTCATAAGAGATGAGTCATCCAACTTGTATCAGTGGAGAATAAATTTAACAGCTAGACATCAGAGAAAGCGAAAGAAGGCATTCCTCTGGAGTTTATTGTGAAATCAGATATGCGGTTTACAGTCCAGTGAAATTAAATAAAATGAACTAGGGACAATGGGTATTTGATTGAGTGACTTAAAAGGCCAACCTGGAAACCGCTGAGATAGCCAATCACGTTTCAGTATTTTGTGAGGAGTTATCTTTCTGACTAGAGTAACAAAACCTGACTCACCAGTTGTGTAGACGGCCTTTAAAGTCACCCAAGTAATTGGTTATCTCAGTAGCTGCTAGAGTGCCATTTATAGTTACCTGTCATATTAACGGTTTCTAGTGTGGTCTTCAAAGTCGGTCAACCTCATTGACTTTAAGAGGTACTTTAACGGCTACCCCACCAACAACTGAAATAACAGGCTAACTTAAAGACTACCCTGGAAACGATCGAAATAATCAACTACTTCCCTTAGTTTTGCCTGGAAAAACAGATTTTCATAAAACACACGAATCTGATTGGTTAAAAGGGTGTTAAAAGGGTGGCCATTAAAGTCATTGCATTTAAATGAGCGACTTTAAAGGCCGCCATAGTAACTACTAAGGGAGCCAATCAGATTCCCGTATTTACACTGTGAAGGTAATATGTTATAAAATAAAGGAAGGTGATTCGTTATCTCAGCATTTGTAAGGGTGGCCTTTGAAGTCACTCATTTATATCGCTTCAGTTTCTGAAATCAGCTAAAGCCAATTACCGAACGTATTTAGTCCGTTTTCGATCCGAATATCGTAAATGATATTTTTAATGAGTTAACAGTTTGCCTCATAATCTTTGAAATCACTGACCGTAATATTACTCTTATTACCATTATTATTATTATTATTATTATTATTATTATTATTATTATTATTACATTTTTATATTGAGTTCCCAGTGGAAAATACGGATTCAGTAGCACGTCGCAATCACCATTCCACTCTCTCCTCTCCACTCTTAACAACCTGGATCCACCCCTCCCAACAAGCTTTCATTTCTTTCTCACACCATCTCCTCCTTGTCACCCTCACCCTCACACGCACAAATCGTTTCCCATTTAACTTCCACTCGTCAGCATGGTCTGGCCTGACCTGGCACATGATGTCACCAAATCGTCTTCTCACTTTATTTCCAATCCATCTCCACTTTCTTCTCCAACATATTTGTTGAGCAGTGGATTCTTGGTTGGTTGCTTGGTTGTTTTGTTGCCCGACCAGAGATATTCGTTGCTTATTATTTGTGTGCTGGGCATCTGACAGATCTTCAGTATCGAGTGAGCGTAGATGTCAGATGTCGATGTGGTGTATGTCTGTAGTTTGTTTAAAATGCTTTTCGTAACACACCAAGTCTCTCAATCATCACACAGAAGCACTGACTCACTTGACTGATATTAGTCTTGAGAATCCGGATATCGTTCACACTTGTTGCTGAGTGTAGTGCAATGCAGTGCAGTGCAGTGCAGTGCAGTGCAGTGCAGTGCAGTGCAGTGCAGTGCAGTGCAGTGCAGTATAATGCAGTGCAGTGCAGTTGATCTCCACACTGATTATTTCAGATTAATCAAGGAAGACCTGTCTTGCTGTCTTTCCAATTCTGGTTGTTTTGACGTCCTCATTTGTGCGTGTGCCGCCTGTGCTAGTTGAAACCATGGTGTCTTGACTGTGTAGGTGTAAGAGACTACTTCGTTTAGGTTCCTCTCGTTGATGGTGATTGGTGCTTGTTTTACTTGTAGTAGTTGTTGTTGGTTGTGTATCTTCATCACCTCTGTCTTCTCTATGTTCACTGAATGAAGTCTTGTCCCACCTCACTGCCTTGCCTCTTCTGTCAACTTGTTGGTTTCCGCCTGTAGATCTTCGAGTTTGTGTGATGTTGGACATAAACATCATCGTTGGTGAAATCCAGATCTCCTTCTGGGGTCTTTTCCATGGGTCCAGACAGTTTATGCCCATCTTCTCGCTCCTCACGGTTTGCTGCATGATCCATTCTAGTCGAGTTGGGTCGATCACACTCAGGAAGATGATTGTTGATAGTAGGCGGCAGCCTTTTCTTTTCGCTGCCTTCATTTCAAAGGCGTCATTGAGCTTTGCATTGTGGATCACTTTGCATGTGGTTTTTTCATATATATCTTGAATGAGGTTGGTGTAGGTTTTTGGCACTCAAATCGTAGTGTTTAAGTAGCAGGTGCTAAATAACTTTTCGGTCGACTCTATTGAAGACGTTTTCCAGGTCGTTGAAATTGATGTATTGTTGATTTGGCCTGTCATTTTACGCTCTTCCTCATGATGATATCTATGTTTTGCGCTGAAATATGATCCAAAAATGGTTTCTTCTTCCTGATGTTACCCAGGCAGCCAGCTTCCTCCGATCATAACTTTGAATCGAGAGCAGTTTGTAGTCTCTCCAAGATGGTGCGGTAAAATATTTTGCTTGTGGTGGTCAGGGTTGTAGCGTGCATACGCGCGAGTTCTGGCATAGACTTAGGTCTCTCTTGTTTGGAAATTTGACAATGTCGCCCTACTTCCAATCAATCGGCTGTACATTTCCTTCATTTCTTATTACCAAACCATTTGCAGTGGTGGTGTGAACGTGTCCGCTGTTGACTCTGCGTCTGTTTCTGGGTTTCTGGCGGAATGCCATCTCGTCATGCAGCATTCCGGATTTCAGAAGCTTTATGGCGTTCACAACTTCTGCTTTTGTCGCAGACCTTGTGTTCACTGGTAATTCTGTGGCTCCGTTGCTGCTGTTGTTTGTGGACCAGTTGCAGGTGTTGGTGTTGGCGGTGGTGGTAGTCGACTCAAGAGTTTTGCTGTAGTCAGTTCATGGTTTCCCTTGTTTTCCCTCTTCGGCGGTCACTGAGTTTCCCTCACTATCCTTCAATGATTTTGTCTGCGTTGATCTCTTCCCACTCAGATAGTAACCTGGTTATGTGGTACAGTGTTGTCATGTCTCTCCCACCAGAAGCCTGTTCCACTTCATTTACCAATGTGTCGTAGAACTGTCTCTCGTCTTCATGTGCACTCTTCTTCACTCCCTCGTACAGTGTAGTGGTTTATAGGTCGTACTCAGGTCCTCTTTTCGTTCTTCATCCCTGCCTGCACTGTACTGGTTCATGTTATACTTCACCGTCTTCCCCTACCCCCCCACCCCTCTATCAGCTTACATGTGTCCATCGAGATCCATTCCTTGTCTCCCCTCTTCTTCTTCCTAACTAACACAGTTGTGCAGGTTTCTTTCCACACAGCTTCCAAACGGTTCCAGCGTCATTCCATGCAGATTTCTTCACAGATGTTGCCTTATGTCTCCCATTTTCTCCTGATGACTGACCGACTGACGTGAAGGTGTCATTCGGAGTTTCGTCACTCAGTTCAGTTTCTGTTCCGTATGCTCAACTTCAACTGTGATCTATCATCATCAACTTCTTTGAAGGCATTCAAATTGATTTGGAAAGTAGGTTCCTTGCACTAGATAGTGAGTGATGTGAACACTCATCTGCTCCTCTTCTTCATCTGATCTTGTGTCCAATAGGCTGCGTCTCCACTTTCTTCACGTCGAGATGAAGTCGATCTGAATTTTAGTGTAGTGTATCTGGTGTCTGATGAAATCAAATTCATGTTGCTTTGTGAATATTCTTGTGTTTGTACATACTGCTTCCAGTCACCAAATCATTGAATACGCGGAAATTCATAAACAGTTCTCCGTATGAATATGATAAATACTAATTAAATCGATTCATATGAGTGGCATACACTTTAATATCAATGCTACAACTACTATTATTGCTACTGTCGTTCAAAAATCTACTGATATTCATCATCATTCATGATTAACTTATAGTTACATACCATGAAGAGGCCTTTGTTCAAGTACTTGCTATGATAACATTGTCTGATCAGTCCGGCTTGAAAATCGAAAACAGCGAATATTAACTAATATCTACTGGACAAGAAAATTCGCCTGGTTAACTAGTTCACTACTTACTATCCTATTTTAAGACCGGATAAAGAGGGAAGGCTGGGCATAGGGTTAGCAACCCTACCCCGAAAAATAATCTAACAGCTAGAGAAACTTCAAAGCACAAACAAAATATGAAAAATAAAAATGGACCTATTCCTCTCTGGAATCAGAGAGACGAAATGACGCCGGTTGGTGAAAGCCTTCGGGAAGCTAGTCGGCCGATGTGTCTTCACTCTCTCCATGAAAGCAAAAGTAAGAATGGGGACGTGACATGTCCGCACCATGAATGAACCTACCAAGGTTGCCCAGATTGCAAAAGCGACTTTAGAAGGCATAGTAGAGAAATCGCCCATTGTGTTACAGATGAAATGAGCGGAAACTGTCGAAAAGTTAACTAAGAACGAACGAAAACCTACCTTCCACTAGGAACCCAAGGAAAAATAATAATATAATGATATCATATTTATCCATAAAATTATTGTTTGCTTTCCTACGAATGATAAAGTATTTCGAAGTCTAAGTAAGATTAGATCAAATTTTGTTGAATAATGATGTTTTAGAAAAATGTATATTGACATTTTTGAAAATTTTGTATCTCAGTATCTAGTTTAACCTGAACAATGTACATTAAATGTTGCCAATCCAAAATGAAATGAATAAAAAATAATCTAAGCAATCCATTCATATGTTTTCTTTCTATCTTATCTTCTATAGAATGCTGGATTCTGTTAACTGTGCAACTGTATTTGAAATATTATTGTTCCATATAACAGTTGTTTTACGTTAGAGACCATTGCTCGTTTTCTGTATCACAAATAAAATATGCTACTTATACATTCTTTTGCATTTAGTTTATGATTTATTGGGATTGATTAATTTCAAGGTAGCTTTCACTACGAACTGATATCATTTAGAGAACTCTTGAGAACTTTACAAAAATACACAATGGTTTCAATCTGGTGTAGAAATCTTTAACCAAATGGTACAAATAAGAAAATGTAAACTAATTCGTTTCAACTTAGTAGCTGAGTTCTAATATGCTGCTTATGAGACCTTTTCAGCCTGAACTGGATCTCTCATACGTTCGTGGATGATTATCACTGAAGACACTGGTACTAGTAAGAAGAATCTGTCCAGTACTCGAGGGTTTCTAATGATTTTTCAACTGGTGTCAGTTCATGATGAAAAATACCTTGATATATTTTCATTATTTTATGCAAAATTAGTTCATATGACCTGACCTCATCATTATTAGTTTTCTTGTTATACGGCTGAAAGTTACTTCGGTTAACAGATCACACTGATTTAATGATAAAACCTCTTGGTCAGCAATACTCACCTCTGACTGTTTATTTCATTTAGTTGCATCCTGCAATCAGAATTATAAATCCAGGTGAATGAGTTGAATTCAGGGCTATAACTATTATCAGAATCCACGTCTACAGACTTAGATTGTCAGCTACAGTTAATATAAAAAACGATCCAATCAACCAGTTCCATTCACTATCCTGATGTTTATGAAATGGATAAGGTATAACAGGAATTTTTATTTAAAGTTGTTATTGATCGTATACTGACATTAATTGGAGGAACAAAGGAAACCTGGGAGCACTGGACAGCTGTTTCGTCCTGAGCTAACAGAAGTTGGAAATATGGACCATTGGATTCTGACCCATTGGCTCAATAGTAACGTACTGGTCACGGAACCTGAAGGTCGCGGGGTTCGATCCCTGGAAGGCGGGGTCGTGGGTGCTCACTGCTGAAGAGTCCCATACTACGGCGAAACAGCTGTCCAGTACTCCCAGGTTTCCTCTGTTCCTCCAACTGATGTCAGTCTACGATGAATAACAACTTGAAATATTTCCAAATCCTCACAACTCCCTCAAAATTCAATTCTTATTTACTTACTAGCTACTTCAAATGCTGTTTTCATTAATCATGAGCTTCGCCTAGACCTATACAAATGAAATAGCCTTCTATAATGTTCGGTTCTCTGAAAATAGTAACTTCTCTTAAGGCTTCTAGATACAATTGGTTCTCTTCTTCTTTACAAATGATTAAATCATTCACAAATCCTCATAGGTATCAGTTTCAAATACATTGAGAGTTAAATAATACTCTAATTACATAGATTATCAATAAAATATTGATTTATTTGAGAAAAACGAAGTACATAAGAAGTTTTCAATCACAATTATTTGCTTCATTCTTCGAATTGTATTATTTCATTCATTTATGTAGGCTTCTTGTAGCATAGATACCATCCCTGTAATAGTAATAGTAATAACAATCATAATAGTAACTAAAAAATTTTTATATTCTACTAGACAAAGGATACGGTGAGTAGATGTAAGAGATTTCAGAATAAAAGTTACACTCACTCCATAATGATGATAGCTAAGAGCATGCTAATCAACATGATTTCATAATTGATGTGTTGAATTGCACCGAATATGTGCAAATAATTACTGAACACTTGAATCATTACCATAATAAATAACAAATCAAGTTAAACTTTAGGTGATATGGGACAACTGTTACCTTTATTCTGATCTAATTCACTACTTCATGAGAAGATGTCTTTAAACTGACTGAGCTTAGCTTGAAATATAAACAGAGCATTTAAAGGATCTATTTAAAAAGAGGCAACTAAAATTAGAGATAAGATCCCACTGAGGCATAAAGAGTCTAAGATGAAAACATGGTTTGAAATTTTCTTACAAATGGATAGTGATTTCAGTTAGTTGACAAGAATCAGGTGGAAGGCAGTTTTAACAGTATCGTTCGAATTCTGATTTTCAGGATGATAGAGAGAGAGTGTGTGTGTGTGTGTGTTCAGAAGTGCTTGAGTTATCTTCACCTTGGTGAAGCATACCAAGATATGTCCGCATTTCGTGTGACCCGTATTCACCATCTATTTCAATGTTATGGATAAGTTAAAATTCTCAGCGTAACCTCTCTAACATTTTTTAATTGTACACTCATATTCGTAGTGGTCTTAGTGCACAGCAAGTTAGAAAGCTGTTTCTATTTGTAGTCAACATTTTATGGTAGCTGAGAATAGATGATTTTCGATGGAAGTATGTGTGATCTCAATCCCCCTTGACTAATTATACTAATATTTATCAATAGAATTTGAAGTAACAACCAAACATTTTTAACAATCTCTTACAAAATCAAATGTACATGTATGTTGTGGTGAAACCTATACGGCGAATTCATTTGTAAGTAACTAAGGCTTAGTAAAAGAGAACGACAGTGTTCAATCAGTAATGTACTCATTATTTTCTACTTCAAGGACAAACATATATCAAGCTCAATTTACAAACTTCACCTTTATATAGAACTTTTAGAAGCATTTTTACACTTTAGTAGTAGCTGTCACACAACTGGAATATGTTACTTCCTATTCTCATCAAATCATAATCAACTGGCTCGGAAGATTGATGGTTTATTTCACTAGATATTTCAAATTGATATCTTAGCAAATAATGATTGGCAAACATTCATCTATTCGAATAGTATACAAAGTGGTGACTTCAATGAGAAGTTTCGCTGACGCAATCTAATTTCATCTGTTTGTCAATACCTACTAGATATGATCAGTTGTTAAGCTACACTAACCAGGACGTAACCAATAACATATTGTCTAATTGTAACTGTAGACTGGATTCTATCGACCAAGTTTTAAATGTGATCACCGAGCTAAGAGGCTTGTCATCACGTCTTCTCAGTTAGCGGAACAAAAATGTTGATTGAGTCATAATCAACATCATGAAGAACCTAAACTGAATTATGTAAACATAACTACCAACAATCAACAATTTATTTCCGAAATAGGGCTGAAAAAACGTTGGTTTATCAATTGAAACTGCTAGAATTTAAAATTTAGTGGTTCTTTGCTCAACATGCGCATAAGTGACCTTGAGACTAAACTAGAGCCTTACAGAAACTATGGAATTCTGCGACAACGAATGAGGAAAGTTTAACATACTAACTTTATTCATTTTTGAGCTGTTCGTTTAAAAGTTGCATTTTAAATGACATTTTCTGTCTCTCTGAGGAAAACATTTCCAGGAAACTTCTAAGTTTCTCATCATGAATTTCTTTTTAAAGTAAATCATCAACTATAGGCTTCCGTCGACCAAAGTTAGAAATAATTTTTGTTTGTTGAGGCCAGTGAATAACCCAGAATGGTTTTGTTCAGATTGATATTCCTACTGAGGCTTCTTGTTACGTCAATAATACACACACAGCGTTATTTGATGAAAAAGATATCTTCTCCGAACTTCTCGTTTTCTCTAATCTTCTGATGGGTATTTTCGTTGGTTTGAAGAATAGGAGAGACTTTACAATACAGGAGTGACTCAGTGGGTTTCTGCTATACTCTGTCAAACTTACTGAAGCAAATGAGAAAGTTTATTTTCTGGAAGACTGCATTACGAATTATATGCATCCAAAATGGTTTTGGAAGTCTCTGGCTAGACATCATATATATATATATATATATATATATATATATATATATATATACTCGAAGTCACTTGAGCGTCATACCAGAAATATTATTGATTCCAGAAGTTCATAAACATTTGAGCGAGTGCTAAAAACATATCGCAGAGATCTGCCACTCTGTATTACTTTTCACCAAATTAACACCAATTATTTAGGGTTTAACCAAAGTTCTCAAAGTTGATTTACCAATTCATTCAATTTAGGATATATCAGAATCACCCTACCACCAGGTTGCAAAGTGGCTTTATTAAATTCTCGAGTCTGTTTGAAGACAGCTATTCGGCTGTTTTGACACTCTTGAACGTAACTGGAAAACGTATGTTATAACTCGGCGTAGAATCTCTACTCATCAACGTGCAAATAATACGGACAATCTGTTTCCCAGGTAAATATATAAATCATAACTTGAATATTGAAATGTCGATATCAGATCCAAAAGAGCTACCACTTAGATGCACCTTCAACGTGCAATCTTTCTTCCACGACATGAAGTGAAAGAATTGCTGTAAGTTCTCCCCTTGTTTTATATCGAGTTTAGAAAACAGCCGTCTAAGGTAAGTAAGTGACGAGATTTTGGTATCAAAAGGTATGAAGTTGATGCCTTCATAGTTTGACTTGATGACTGCAATTAAAACTAAATTTTAAGATTGTTGAACAGACATCTCCTCTCAATTAAATTCACACTTGAAGTAGAAAAGGAATCAAAGATTAAGTTCTTGAATGTAGAACTCGCTAGACGAGGTAAAGAGACAGTGAAGAGGTCTATGTATAGGAAGCTTAAATTAAATGGTCAGGTGATAAATTTCTACAGTTGGATAACTGTAAGTAGAAAAAGAATGCTAATCATATCCCGTAATTACTGTATTCAACACATCTTCAACACCAATCGCTTCAAAGAAGAACTCAAGTTTCTTGAAAAGGTTCTAGCTGAAAACAACACTATTCACAGTATCACAGATGATTCAGCATTCAAAGTCAAGTGGGATGTGTGAAGAAATTTATCGAAAATAGTACGTTTCTTTTTTCTCTGTATTCTAGAAGCTCCTTTTATATGCATAAAAAAACCTAAACTATATATCTAAAGGAAACATTTTCAAGCTTTATTATTACCCTGAACATAGAGTAAATACCTAAAAACTTCAATCTCCCTGTTTCTTTAATATTCACAATTTTGTCATATTTCACTATACATTTTAATAACTCAACATCGTCTTCCTTTTCTTTCATGTTACATAGATCTTACAAATTACGCAACTTCATGTTCTCACCTGTTAATGAACTTAGTTTCTATGCTCTTTTACGATTAATTCTAACCTTACACCACACTTAAATTTCTGACCTCAATTCAACTTGATCTTTATTACTACGTTTAGTTAAATAATCCTTGTAACTATTCAATATATTAAAACAAAAATGTATGAGTTATGGTAATTTACTTGGTTTTGGCTAGCACAGAAACTCAGGATGCGCTTTTCGTCTTATTTAGGACTCATCAGCTAGATGTATAATACTGGATAAATCGTTAGGAGCAAACCACCATAATTAAAATTCAGGCAACATCGAGGCATCCTTTATAGCAGCTCATATACCAATAGAGGTCGAACAATTCGGTCCAGTATAACAACAGAGAATTACAAGCATATCAACAAATAGTAATAACTAATACCGGTTGTACAAGAAGTGGCTGTCGTTCCTCCGTGGCTTTGTAGATAACGCCTTGGCGTTTGAAACATTGAGTACGAGGTTCGAGTCTCAGTGGGAGAAACATCACTCACTGGGATGTAGGTAAATTCAGCTGATGAGTCCCAAATAGGAGGAAGCGTGCGTTCTAGATTCTTCTGCTGTTCGCAACCAAATTAATTATGGTAATAAACATTCAGGCAATATCGAGGCATTCAAATAGGAGCCTATATGCAAACAGAAGTCAAACAATTCGATCCAGTAAAATAATGGAGAACTACAAGCATATCGATAGTAATCTATCATTTCCATTTGTACATTTGTGAAGAATTAAATCACCGACAAAGATATCATTGCTGAATTTCTCATTTTCTGAAATATAAACTCATTCAAGGTCTTATATAGATATTTATGGACTAGTAAACCCAATAAATTCGAAAAATTTATCTTTTTCGTTTTTATTAAACGTATTTTGTGTTTTCTGTTAGGGTACCCTTACAGGCACATTCTTCATATTCCTACTGGAGCTTAGTATGCAGATTTACTTATGATATGGAGTCACATTGGGAAATAAAATGTAAAATAATTGTAAAATATGGGTTATTGATACACTTTCCTATCCTATGAGATTCTAAAAGACATTAATCAGATGATAGGACATTTAATAGCTATTCACACATGCACGCAAAAAGTTATGACTCTTTACCATATCAAAGTTACGCATATAAACATCTTGAACTTATAAGGAGGTTGTTTCAAGAAGTGATATCATCTAAGAATCTGTAGGTTGAAACCTATAAACCGGGGATATATTTGTCAGCATGATACAAGTGACGAAATTCATGATAAATAGCTCACACTATTTAAAATTCCTAAATAAATGTGATAGGTTTGGCTTCAGAAAACAATGTAGCTGTAATCTTCAAGTTACCTGATACAGATTTGAATCAAACTTTGATAGAACAGCTAACACTGGTCACCAGTCGTTCATTTCATCCTTTTTGAGGAATTCACTAATTCGCGGGCTGACACTAGTTGAAGGAACATTGAAAGCCTGGGAGCACTGGATAACTGTTTTGTCTTAGTATGGGACTCCTCAGCAGTGTGGATCTTTGATTCTCCTCCTCAAGAGACCGAACCCTGGACCTTTACGTTCAGTGGCCAGCACGTTACCACTGAGCCACTCGTTTGGAATTCAGCGATCCATATTTTCAACTTTCGTCAATTCACAATATAGCGTGACCTTTAACTAATGTCATAGCTGAGTATTTATCCTCATGTCCATCAGGCTTGCCCCACCGATCACAACTTCTCACTGGGACTTCAGAAATCATCCCTCTTGATGCTAGTCACCAATAAGCACTAGATTTAATTTGTGGGCAATTTTTCAAGTTGATATTCTGACCCAGTGGCTCATCGGTAGCATGCTGGCCACGAAACTCGAAGGCTCTGAGCTCAATCCCTGGTTGGGCCAGGTCAGGAGTGCGGACTTCTGAGGAATCACATACTAGGACGAAACAGCTGTCCATTGCTCTCAGGTTTCCAATGTTTCTCCAACTGATGTCAGTCTATAATGAATACCAACGTGAAATATCACTATATTCCCTTGAAGCTCCCAAATTAAATCCACTAAATGTCTTCACTAAGTATCATCATATAATTTACATGTTGAAAGAAGTCGAGGATAAACACACCACTGATCAGTTCATAAATAGGATATCGTTTTAATTACCAATGAGAACTGTCTTAAAGGCTTATTAATCTATGGAATGAATAAATGAATGAATGAATGACTTTCTCGATGCATTAAATCAATTCACAGAGATAGTTATAAATGAAACCTACTTCACAAGATTTTACCGGATCAATTGTAGCTAAAGTCTTGTTAATAAGTTTGAACATTGTAAACGTAAATAAGGAGGCGCACTAAATTGAAACAAATGCAGAGAAAGAAAAAACAAATTTGTTTTTGAATTATTATTATTATTATTGTCACTATCGTCACAATTGGCATAAATACCTAAAGATAATGATATTAGTAAAGAATAAAATCAAAGGAGTTATAAGACAAGTTGGTGATTTTATACTTTATACCACCTAAAAGATTATTGATACTAGGTGATGACTGCAGGTGAAATGAAAACCTGGATGGAAACCGGATTCGAACCACCGGTCTCCAGTTTACCTAACTGATGCTAGGTGTGAGATCAAGCTGCTGACCAGATATTAAGTTCACTTCAATCACTAAGAACCTGTCAAATCATATCTGTCTTACAAAAACAATTTGTACAGCGGCTGGATTTAAACCAGCGACCATCGGGTTTTCTGGCCCGATACTCTACTAACTGCGCCTTGTAGCTCACTTGGTGGGCCACCGGGTGGAAATACGGAGGTTGCTGGTTCGAATCCCACTGCGGTTCAAAGTTCCATTCCACCTTCAATCATCAGTACTAGTCTGCCAAACCACGACTATCTCAGATAATCAAAATGATTATTGATAAGTGTAGAAAGTGTGTTTGCACCCATCACGTGTAACAGCGTTGGAGCAGTGAGCATTAACCTCGTTACAGATGAATTAATGGACATATCCTCAGACACCTCGCACTTCATAAGGATTGACCTATTCCCTGAAGGGTATTTGGTTAACTTGGATTAAGCAGATGATATTGTTCTGTTAGGTCCAGACTCTGACAAAATGTGTGGTTTTCTAAGTGTATTGAGTAGAAAACTGTGTATATTTGGCACGTGTTTCTCACATGTGAAATGTAAGCTCAGGCTTCAGGATTAGTCTACCAGTACTGTCACTTTGATTATGTGGAGTGAAGTAATTGAATCTGTCGACTGCTTCACATTCTTGGGGAGCTGCATCAACCCAAATGGCCTGGTTGCTAATGAAATCTACCAATTGCCAACTCGCTTCATCTCTGTCTCTGGCAAGCTATCTGACTACCTACTAAACGACGAGAAAACTGTACTGCAATCCGTTTTGTCCAGTTCACTTGTTCGCTGCCTGAAAAAGTGAACTATGGCAAAGGCAAGCAATCCACTTTGATACGAGGTTCTATGTTGATTTGTCTGTCCATTTCTCTACCTGTTTTGGAAAGGATTAGATTTCAGAAATATAAAACAGTGTTCATTCTGAGATTATTCCTGATAGTATCAACTATAAATATTAATATATCAAAATCCTGGAATCCTCAAAAGTTACTGAGATATGCGAAAAGAATTATCTTACAGAATGCAAACTTCTAAACATATAATTCGAGCGAATAACACTATTTGATAGTACATATAGCGACACTTATTGTAATTGCTATTTATGTAGGCTTTTTGCCATAAAAAAAAACATAGCTTCATGAGTCGTATTCTAATTGAAAGATGGAAGATTCAACCAATAACTGTCGTTACTCGTCCGAAAAATTAATTTTCATGATGACATAATTCAGTCATTCACAAAAGTTTCACATGATTTACTCATCTGTCAATAACCTGTATGCTTTTATTACACCAATCGTGAGCAGAAAATTTCTTCATCTCAAATTCAGAAGAAAACACAAACTTCGAGCTTCACATGAACAGTATAATCGTACAAGAACTGTTAAAATTCTTTTAACAAGAACTTTTAAAGACGAAATTTTTATGTATATATATTCATCTAAAAACTTTTATACCTACTTTCTTTCTAACGGCCCCCTAACATAAAGGCATTTAACCTTTATAAGGCAGCTGCCAAAAGGACAGAAATCTAATTCATGGACATAGAACACTTCTGATGTCAAACTTGAATTTCAAGTTGCGGTTTGACCTTCAATGCATAATTATTATTATTTGTCCCTTGAGTTCCTAGTCGAACATAGGACTTCAGTAGCACGTCTCCATTCCACTCTCTTCGCTGCAATCTTTTGGACCTGGCTCCACCACTGCCCATGGGCTCTCATTTCTTCTTCATACCATCTCCCCCATGTCACCCTCGGCACGGACACCCAACTGGCCGTTTTCCATCGTGGTCCCACTCAAGGGCTTGTCCTGACTCGTGATGTCCCCAGTTGGCCTTCTCAGTGTATGCCTAATCTATCTCCACTTCCTTCTGCATAATTGTTGGGTGATAGGTTCTTGATTGGTTCGTTGCCCTTCCAGAGTTCATTGTTGCTTATTCTTATTATTCTGGCCATCTGAGCTTCAGTAACGAGCCAGGGTAGGTTGTTGTTGGTGAATGTCTGTAGTTTGTTGGAAATGTCTTTCGTAACGCTCCAAGTCTCTGAACCATCCCATAGCAGCACTGACTTGACTGAATGGGTGTTGAGAATTCGGATGTTGTTCACGCTTTATGCTGAGTGCAGAAGATCTCCACACTGGTTTCAGGTTAATGAAAGCCTGTCTTGCTTTTCCGATCCTGGCTTTGACATCCTCGCTTGTACTTGTGCCGCCTGTATTTGAAACAGTGCTGCCCTGCCTGGATAGGTGGAAGAGACTACTTCCTTTAAGTTTCTCCCGTTGATGGTGATTGGAGCTTGTTGTTGTTGTTGGTGGTGTTGGTTGGGTATCTTCATCACCTCTGTCTTCTCCATATTCACTTGAAGTCCCGTCTTCCTCGGTTGCCCTGCCTCTTCTGTCAACTTGTTAGTTTTTGCCTGTAGATCTTCAAGTTTGTGTGACATTAGACACAAGTCATCGGCGAAATCCAAATCATCTAGGATCCTCTCCCCGGTCCAGCGCACCCCTTCTTCTCGCTCCTCACTGTTTGCTGCATGATCCAGTCAACTCGACCACAATCAGGAATATCATGGTGATAGTAGACAGCCTTGTTTTACTCCTGTCTTCACTTCGAAGGCGTCACTGAACTTCCCATTGGAACTGTTTGACGTTAACGTCGATTGACATAACATATCGGATAGACATATTTTCCATTGAAAGTTTCACAGGACTGAAATATAACTAATCAGCTAGACGTTATGTAGGTTTTAACTAGGTTGGCTTATCTATATTACCTTTATGTATATTAGATGCGTATTAGATCTCATTGAGCTTATTCATTTTAGATGCCAGATTATTTTCCACAAACACAAATAACCTGAGTAAATAATTTATCCGGCCATTACTATGAAATGAATACTACTTTTAGTAAGTTAATTCCCTGTTTAAATTTTATGAACCAAAAATTTCAGTTTAATTTTGATGTTTCGTTTTAGAAATGGCTGTTGAACACGATAATTTTGAATGAGATAGTCTGTGGACTGGAAATCTTCCGTTACATATATTTTCTATTGGTATACATTGGTCATCTTATTCATTACAGTTTCAGCAGCAGTAAATATTATAGAATTCGCATAAGATACGGTTGACAAAAGGGTCTGGAATCTAGGTTTCGTACCTGCTGGTACCCATCGGTAAGGTCTATTTCTAACCTTGAAAGAACTGATTCTCCTCAGAGATCTACACTCATATCAATCAGTTCTCTAATTAGACAGGTTACCACCAAGCTATTCACCTAGTGATGGGACTCTATTAGAACTAGCTGCCTTCAAGTTTTTAATGTCAGTCAAATAGATTTTTAAAGTTGTGAAGTCTCATTTCCTCTCTTTGTTCATACTTATCTTCTTTTTATGCCTATAGTTCCTATAAGCCTACTCGCTTGAGTTCCAATACTGAACTGTGAATAGCCATTCCATTTTGTTCTGTAATTTTCCAGTTTCTGTTGTGTTGTTGGGAAATTCGACAATCAGGACTCTGAACTTAAGCGTGAGTTTTTACGTTACTCATTCTGACAGCAGTTCGCGGCGTTCTACTATATGAATGTGCAACATGGATATGAGAAGGTTTCCGGTGTTTGACAGCTGTTTTCTTCATAGCATAGGACGTGTGTTGTGGTATCATCACATCATCAATGTAGAATTCAGGTTTAGAGTCTTGGGACGACAAGGGAAAGTTACTTGGTGCGGTTGTGAACTTTCATCTACTGAAATGACCAGGACATGTGTTATGCATCCCTAATCATCACCACCTGCCTCGTCTCGCAATGTAAGATGAAGTATGTTCATTCTAAAAGGAGGCTTGAGGCGGCCAGACTAAAATATGGCATCAGTGTATGAAGTCTTTGACTGTTGGTTTGAACGGTATGGATATGCAGTCTAGGCCATTGAGGTTCACTTGACAACAGAAACCAGTGCTTAAAGACTCTAGGTAATATGGTTCGGAATCGATGTCAGTGGTACAGATTCACCCACACTTTATCTTCATTTTTACTGCATTGAATTCAGCATTTTCTCGTTCCTCCTTCCTCTCTTCTACTGCTTTGGTGGAATTTTTCCTTCATCCTTCGTCTTTCATCTTACTACTTTGTTACTGCATGTACTGAGTTGAAGTGTAACAACTTGGCTGTTACACAATAATGCTTGGTCCTACACTGATATAATAAGATAGCCTGCGTATTCTATTAAATCAATATGGACAGGTACCCACAGGGAAATGAACATCAGGATATCCATACGGAAACAGCATGATAAGTATCGATACTGGGATTTGGAAATTTATCAAATATATGGTTTGATATTTACACTGATGAGGAGTTTTAAGTCACTGTAGGCTGAAAAGAGAAGAGGCATTAGATTATCAATGTGAGTTTACCAACAACCTAGATAATAAAACTGCGCGCAGATAATATACAAAGATTCAGCTGACTGTTAACAATTTTTTTAAGTCATGAATATTATCCAACTGTTTATCAAAGGATGAGTATACTGCACTACAATCCGTACTGTCTCCATGTACGACTGTGAGAAATATCAGATAAAAGTAGAAGACATGAAACATATATAGGGTTGTGATCACAGATGTCTTCGAAATATTGCTTGCGTTTGGTGAAATCAGCGCATGAGCAATACTGAGGTTAGGCGAAGAGTACTAAGCAAGATAGGCAAGCCGATTTCTGAGGTTGCGAATGTTAGTCGACTGAGATGGCTTGGACATGTACCGTCCATCACAAACCACCGCAGTAAATCTGCTAAAAACTGGGAAAGCAGCAGGATCGGATGGCATTCCGCCAGAAACACTGAAAACAGATGCAGAGGCAACAGCGGACACCCTTACACCACCACTGTAGAAGATTTGGAAGAATGCAAAGAAAGGTAAATGCCAATTGATTGGAAGAAGGGCGACCTTGTCAAACTTCCTAAGTCTTTGCAAGAACTGGCTCGGAACCATGCTCCACACCTGTCCAACAAAAGTAAAATATTATGTCGCATCATACAGGAGAGATTAAAAGGTGCTCTGCACTCAAAATTACGACCGGAACAGGCTGGATACCTTCAGCAAGAACAAATCATGTGCGGATAAAATTTCACCAGGACACTAAGCATCATCATAGAAAAGAGCATAGAATGGCAGTCAACTCTCTAATTCAGTCTCATCGATCTCGAAAACGCCTTCAATCGAGGAGTCGACTGAGAATTCATTTGGCATCTGCTACTTCAACACTACGATACTGGTGCCACAAATCTACACCAACCTCATTCAACAGCAGCTATATCATATATGATGATATCACATGCCAAGTGATTCATAATGGAAAGCTCAGTGATGCCTATAAAGTGGAGACAGGGTACAGGAGTAAGACGAGGTTGCAACATACAACAACTGATCATCATCCTGATTGTGGTCAACTCGACTCGAATCAACTGGAATGGATTTTACAAGGAACCGTGAGGGGCGAGAATATGAGAAAATGTTGGCTGGACAGATGAGAAAACCCCAGAAGAAGATTTAGATTTCGAAAACGATGATCACTCATGTCTAACATCTTATGCCGCACAAACTTGAAGGTCCACAATTTACAACTAACAAGTTGGCAGAGGAGGCAGGGCAGCGAAGATGGCACTCCCTTCATGTGAACGTAGAGACGACACAGGTGATGAAGATATCCGACCAGAAACAGAAACAACAAATACAACAACAAGCACTAATCACCATCAGAGGGAGAAATCTGAAGGAAGTCGTCTCCCTCACCTACCCACCTACCTAGGCAGCATCACTTCAACCAGCACAGGTGGCACAGGCACAGATGAGGATATCAAAGCAGTCAGAATCGGAAAGATAACAAGACAGGTCTTCCTTCATTATTCTGAAGCCAATCAGTGTGGAGATCTACTGCACTGCACTACACTGCACTGCACTGCACTGCACTACACTGCACTGCACTGCACTGCACTGCACTCAGCAACAAGTGTGAACGATATCCGGATTTTCAACACTAATGTCAGTCAGGTAGGTCAGTGCTTCTATGTGATGGTTGAGAGACTTGGGGTGTTGCGAAAAGCGTTTCCAACAAACTGTAGACACGATACATCAGCAGCTGTCCCGTATACTCACTCAGTACTGAAGATCAGTCAGATGAGCAGCATAATAAGGAAAAGCAACGGTGAACTCTGGTCGGGTGACGAACCAACCAACCATGAACCGATCGCCCAACAAATATGCAGGGGAAGAAAGTGTAGATGGATTGAGCATACACTGAGAAAACCATTCTGGGACATTACGTGTCAGGCCAGGCGAGGCCAGGCCGTCGAGTGGAACCCAAATGAGAAATGACGAGTTGTGCGTGTGAGGATGAGGGTGAGGGTGAGGGTGACATGTGGGAGATTGTGTGATGAAGAAATGCAAGCTTCTGGGAAGTGGTGTAGCCAGGTTGAAAAGACTGAAGAGGAGAGAGTGAAATGGTGACGGTGACGTGCTTCTGAATCTGCATGTTTTACTAGGAACCCAAGAGACAAATAATACTACAAAATATCAGTTGTATTAGAAGTGGCTATAATACCCTGGCGGCCTTGTGGATAATGTTTCGGCGTTTGAATCAATGGGTAGTGGATTTGTGTCTGAGTGGGAACGAAATCACTAACTGAAGTGCAGGTTTATATGTCTGATGAGTTCTGCCTAGGACTAAACGTGCATTGTGGATACCTCTGCTAGCGACCACCAAGTAAATTATAATAAATTTTTTTCAAAGGATAGGGATTTGAATCCAGTGGATAATGTTATTGTATATTTATCTTGACAGTACATTATGGTAGAGAAATTCCAATAAATGGAAAAATGACAAACTTTTCTACCTGTCCAAATCAACTCACCTGGTCACGCAATGGTCCAAGGGCTTCACAGAAATACACTAGCCGGGATTGAAGTTTATAAAGTTGATCATAGTCCAGGAAGAAGAATAATACTGTATCGTATGCCTTTCTGCATCCTGCACAAACTAAAATAAATGAAAAAACATAAGTTCAGTTATTGAGTAGACTATTTCTGGCATTCAATGTCAGTATTTGTTATTATTATTATTATTGTTATTATTATTATGACTGTTAGTATTATTCCATGATCCCTGGCCAAAACTGCTCAGTCAGTTGGGTAAAGCTGACGAAGCACTTGATTTCAAAACTGTAGTAAAACAGTAAAATGATTAGTGTAAGACATGAATTTTCGAAATTCAACTTCTTAACTGCTCAGTAGCTTGCTGTGATGAAGACTTTATTACTGATGTTATACATCTGTTCTATACTTCATAATGTACACAAGTCACTTACATGTGACGACACTTACTGTATAGATAAACAAGAATCATACATCCTGATCCTTGTATTCCATGATAAAATAAGATGAAAACTTGTACTTCGTAGCTGTTGTCAAGTTACCTATTGGAAGACTGTAGACTAAGGCCAAAAAGCTTCAAACGCCTTATGAACATGTATACTTGTCATAAGGTAAAGATTCATGCTGAAGCGACAGTTCACAATACTATCAACAGATTCTGATTTGTTCTGTAAGAAGGTTGAAGTATAATATTATCCAATGACCCGTAACTTGTAAGTATACTTTTATTTTATAACGAAAAAGCTCGCTTTGATTACTTTTAATGTCTAAGTAATATAAGTTCATGGATAAACTCAATGAATCATATATATTTTATGAACAAGAAACGAGAAAAGAGGAAATATAGTGCATGAGTAGTTAAATTAAGGTATATTATCTTTAATATCTCCAAGTCTTGTTATCCAATGAAGTACTTTATGTGATTTAGGGTTCATGGATTTTTATTTTTAAGGTGGTATTTATCAAGGACTGATATTAGTTAAAGAACCACTGAAAACCTGGGAGCACCAGACCGCTGTTTCCTTCTAGTATGGGACTCCTAGGCAGTATAGGTTCACGTCCATTCCAGGGTTTGGACACAGGACATTCATGTCTCGCGGCGAATACGTTATTCACTGAATGAACTACTGGGTTAGAGTTCAGAGGCCTACAGCTTCCTACTTGTATCACTTAGCTACACAGTGTGACAATTCAACAAGATTTCCAGTTGGTATCCTCTTCACTTCACTTTTCCATATAGTGAACTGACAGAACTAGGAAAATGTGGACTATTAAACTCCATCGCAGTGCCTCAATGAATAACCCGTTCATTGGGAGACTTGAAGTTTCTAAGTCAGGTAGCTGGAGAGATCACTGGAGCATACTCCTGAGGAATCTCATACTAGGAAGAAACAGCGGTCCAGTGTTACCACGTTTCGATGGTTTTTCAAATGATGTCATTCCATAAAGAATACTACCCTGTTAGTAACTTTATAGTTTGTTTCGTAGACACGTGTGTAAACCTGCTTGTAATCCAATCATTCGTTAATATTATGCAGTTAGAGAATAAGAATTTATGATCAGTTATATAAACTGTCGTTCGTTATCCTTCCTTTATATCCCTTTTGGTTTAATGTTGGTAATTCAATGTATTTTGAAGTATTGGTCTTGATTTGTTATGGAGCCTAGATAATAGAGTGCAACGCTTATCTTGATTTCCATTCATCCAAAAACTTAGGTACGAGAACACAAACAACTAATCTAGCGTTCAAAATTCACTGAAAGGACAGTCAAGGTGATAAATACTTGTATTATGGAGATATAAATCAAATCATATTGATGGATAGTTGAATTTTATATGAAATTTCAGCAGTATCCGTCATCACTTAATACATGTAAATTATCTATTGTCAATAAATTAGATCTGTAAATATCATGCACAATTTATTAGCTTCAACGATGTTAGCATCCGAAGCTAAAGCATTTACTTCTACCATTCTCGCATGGATCCATTGAATAAAAGATATTTATCTTTTCAAGCCAATGTCTTTTCTAATAATGTCTTGTTCGTGCATGTCATGATTCTGTATTTAAGTCTCGTTAAAACCTTTTTAATAGTTATTATTCGATGTTGTTATCGCAAATGGCCTATGTTACAACAGTTTCTTGAGATAAGACGTGGAATGTCTGAAAAAATGTTTGAAGCTTCCTAGCAAGGCTACTCAGATGGTAAAAGAAATGAGGAGGTATGACATGGAAGTGCTTGGAATCTGCGAAAGCAGATGGAATGGAATGGAAGTGAACTCCGCAAACTGTCAACTGGTGAGTCAATAATCTACTCGGTCACCCATATGACAACCAGCAGCATACTGAGTTTTCCAGCGGCTATCATGATGTCTCCAACAGCATCGAAGGCTTTCTCTCATAAAGTGGGAACCAAACTCCTCCTCCAGGATAAGCATCATGACAGCAAGATTCAAATCGAAAGGGAGGAAAGTCACAATCATTTAATGCTACGTGCCAACAAAAAATGCAGATCAGGAGAAAAAAGAGGAATTCTACAAACAACTGCAGTCAGTACTTGACAACATCCCACCCCAGTTGGGTGAGGTGACATGGATGCGGAACCGGGAGTGGACAACACAGAAAGAGAACTCATTCATCATGAGTGGAGAAGCACTCGTGAAACGATGAATGGGAATGGAGAACTATTTGCAGAATTCTGATCATTTACGGACTTGGTGATTGGAGGCAGTATGTACAAACACAAGAATATTCACAAAGCAACATGAATTTGATTTCATCAGACACCAGATACACTACACTAAAATTCAGATCGACTTCATCTCGACGTGAAGAAAGTGGAGACGCAGCCTATTGGACACAAGATCAGATGAAGAAGAGGAGCAGATGAGTGTTCACATCACTCACTATCTAGTGCAAGGAACCTACTTTCCAAATCAATTTGAATGCCTTCAAAGAAGTTGATGATGATAGATCACAGTTGAAGTTGAGCATACGGAACAGAAACTGAACTGAGTGACGAAACTCCGAATGACACCTTCACGTCAGTCGGTCAGTCATCAGGAGAAAATGGGAGACATAAGGCAACATCTGTGAAGAAATCTGCATGGAATGACGCTGGAACCGTTTGGAAGCTGTGTGGAAAGAAACCTGCACAACTGTGTTAGTTAGGAAGAAGAAGAGGGGAGACAAGGAATGGATCTCGATGGACACATGTAAGCTGATAGAGGGGTGGGGGGGTAGGGGAAGACGGTGAAGTATAACATGAACCAGTACAGTGCAGGCAGGGATGAAGAACGAAAAGAGGACCTGAGTACGACCTATAAACCACTACACTGTACGAGGGAGTGAAGAAGAGTGCACATGAAGACGAGAGACAGTTCTACGACACATTGGTAAATGAAGTGGAACAGGCTTCTGGTGGGAGAGACATGACAACACTGTACCACATAACCAGGTTACTATCTGAGTGGGAAGAGATCAACGCAGACAAAATCATTGAAGGATAGTGAGGGAAACTCAGTGACCGCCGAAGAGGGAAAACAAGGGAAACCATGAACTGACTACAGCAAAAATCTTGAGTCGACTACCACCACTGCCAACACCAGCACCTGCAACTGGTCCACAAACAACAGCAGCAACGGAGCCACAGAATTACCAGTGAACACAGGGCCTGCGACAAAAGCCGAAGTTATGAATGCCATAAAGCTGCTGAGAACCAGGTAATTAGCAGGATCAGATGGAATTCCGACGCAAACACTAAAAACAGACACAGAGACAAAAGTGGACTCGCTCATACCTCTGCTGCAGAAGGTTTACAATGACGGGAGGAAAGTTAGGCGCCCATTGATTAAACGTACGATAACATAAGTCCTTGCAAGAACTGGCGCGGAATCATGCTACAACCCTGAAGGCCTACAGGAGAAAACTAACAAGTTGGGAGAGGAAGCAGGGCAGAGAAAAACGACGAGAATTCATTCAGGTGCACGTGGAGAAGACACAGGTGATGAAGATATCCAACCAGTAACAAAAACAACTAATAAAACCACAAGCACCAACTACCATCAGAAGCATAAATCTGAAGTAAGTCGTCTCCCCCACCCACCTACCTACCTACCTACCTACCTACCTACCTACCTACCTACCTACCTACCTACCTACCTACCTACCTACCTACCTACCTACCTACCTACCTACCTACCTACCTACCTACCTACCTACCTACCTACCTACCTACCTACCTACCTACCTACCTACCTACCTACCTACCTACCTACCTACCTACCTACCTACCTACCTACCTACCTACCTACCTACCTACCTACCTACCTACCTACCTACCTACCTACCTACCTACCTACCTACCTACCTACCTACCTACCTACCTACCTACCTACCTACCTACCTACCTACCTACCTACCTACCTACCTACCTACCTACCTACCTACCTACCTACCTACCTACCTACCTACCTACCTACCTACCTACCTACCTACCTACCTACCTACCTACCTACCTACCTACCTACCTACCTACCTACCTACCTACCTACCTACCTACCTACCTACCTACCTACCTACACACCTACCTACCTACACACCTACGCACCTACCTACTTACCTACCTACCTACCTACCTACCTACCTACCTACCTACCTACCTACCTACCTACCTACCTACCTACCTACCTACCTACCTACCTACCTACCTACCTACCTACCTACACACCTACCTACCTACACACCTACGCACCTACCTACTTACCTACCTACCACATTATGCCTACCTACCTACCCCCCACATCTACCTACCTACCTACCACCCCACCCCACCTCACACCTACCTACCTGCCTATCTATCTACACACATACACACCTACCTACCTAACTACCCACCTAACTACCTACCTACCTACTCAGGCAACATTGTCTCAACTACAGGCGGTACAGGAACAGATGACGATGTCAAAGCAGTCAGAATCGGAAAGATAACAAGACAGGTCTTCCTTCATTATTCTGAAGCCAATCAGTGTGGAGATCTACTGCACTGCACTACACTGCACTGCACTGCACTGCACTACACGGCACTGCACTGCACTGCACTGCACTCAGCAACAAGTGTGAACGATATCCGGATTTTCAACACTAATGTCAGTCAGGTAGGTCAGTGCTTCTATGTGATGGTTGAGAGACTTGGGGTGTTGCGAAAAGCGTTTCCAACAAACTGTAGACACGATACATCAGCAGCTGTCCCGTATACTCACTCAGTACTGAAGATCAGTCAGATGAGCAGCATAATAAGGAAAAGCAACGGTGAACTCTGGTCGGGTGACGAACCAACCAACCATGAACCGATCGCCCAACAAATATGCAGGGGAAGAAAGTGTAGATGGATTGAGCATACACTGAGAAAACCATTCTGGGACATTACGTGTCAGGCCAGGCGAGGCCAGGCCGTCGAGTGGAACCCAAATGAGAAATGACGAGTTGTGCGTGTGAGGATGAGGGTGAGGGTGAGGGTGACATGTGGGAGATTGTGTGATGAAGAAATGCAAGCTTCTGGGAAGTGGTGTAGCCAGGTTGAAAAGACTGAAGAGGAGAGAGTGAAATGGTGACGGTGACGTGCTTCTGAATCTGCATGTTTTACTAGGAACCCAAATGACAAATAATAGTAATAATATAATTTTGTTAAACAGAAGATATAAGTGAGTGAAGGAAAATGGAGAAGATATAGTGCTCATGAGTAGTTCACAAACCATTTGGAGGTCCATTTGAGGCTAAGTGAAGTATATCTAACTCTGATACGTTAAAATTATTTTGCAGTATATCATTCTGATTTTCGTAGACATAATGTTTCTAAATAAATGGTTATGCTCAAGTGATTTATTAAGTGTTCAAAGTTGATGTTTATCATGGACTGGCTTCAATTTCAGAACCACTTGATATCTGTTTTGTCCTAGTATTGGACTCCTCACCAGTACGCACCCACGACGGAATGGTTAGCGCTTTCATCGTGAGACATCAAAGTCCTGGGTTCGAGCCCCAGCCGGGTCATGGATGCGTGCTGCTGAGAGGTTCCATGCTAGGAAGAAACAGCTGTCCAGTGCTCCCAGATTTCCAACGGTTCCCCAACTGATGCCAGTCCATTATGAATACTAATTCTAAATTAAAAATCCCTATTCGCCTCAAAAAACTTTCAGTTGATTACTCTTCAGTAACCAGTTAAAGTGTTTAATCTTGTCCAATCGGAGGTCAGCTTTAGCTAACGGTAAGGCTGTATTTGAATCTCCTAAGGGAAATCAGTTCCCTTAAGATCACACTTTCACCTTGTTGATAAGTGCCAACAAGCAGAAAACCTAGTTCAACCTTAATATTCTTGATAACAAGATAGTCATCATGATATACTTCCTCATTCTAAATTCTTTAAGATAGTATTTTTGAAATTAAAGTATATGTAAGTTGACTTTTTAAATCTTGTTTAATTTCGTTATCAGCTATTATGAGTTGATGCACTTCAATTGTTAATATCTTGTTTCAACTGTTCTTTGAGTTGATTTTACCTGACTGAAACGTTTCACTATCGTCAGACTTTCAAATTTAATGATAATTAGTGCAAATTATAAAAAATCTAGTTTTTATAATCATAGTAATTCATTATTAATACTCTTATATGTCTGAATTGTAGGACTATAGAAGATCAAAACAAGTTATCAACGCAATGAGTGACGTGTTTATTGTTAAATGCCTACCACATATAAACAACAAAGTATATAATAGTAATCTATGATAAAATGAAGGCACAGTGAACTTTTAAATACATCTTCACAACAGTATTACCGAAAAGTGTCTCTAAAGTTATATTTAGGGCTTGATAAGATAATAATCAGGTGAAAAAAAGTTGTGAATTACTCTTAAGACTACCCTACTAACTGCTGAGGTGATCAGTTCGATTTCTTTACACAATGAAAACCTACCTTTTTCAGCCGTAACAGAGAAATGTGACTGGTTATTCTGGTCATTACTAGGTTGGTCTGTAACTGTTTATACTACATACTATGAACGGATCTAGGAGTGGCTTTAATACTCACAGAAATAGCCACCGAGATAACCTCGAGTGAACTAATGTTCCACATGAGATTCGAACCAGTGTCACCCAGTGATCCAGTTAGAAACGTTACCACTGAGCTATTGGGGTCATGATTGACCTCCTGTAGAACTGGAAGACATACAGAAGATCAGTCGTGAACTTATCAGTTCACTGGTAACCTCTCTGACTTCAGCGCTGGGTGACGCGAGTTCAAACCTCAGAGAGGACATCAGTTTACAAGTGCCAAAATGCACGAAAAACAAGATCAAATGCTTCCCATCAACCGCCTACTATCAGGTAACGAGGCAGATTTTTATATATTAAAGAGGTTTAATTGATTGTTTTACTTGTTATGATGGCCTTTAGAGTCGATGAATTAAACCAATAAAGCTACTGAAGTTTATGCAAAGCCCATTTAATCTATGCTTTGAATGAGTGCAATTTTTGAAGCCTCTGTATCTTCAGCTACTCTAAAGGCCACCTTAGAAGTTACTACATGATTCTTTGAGCACAGCTAATTACCTGTAGTCAAACTGAGGTTATCAAGGGTTGTTATCTGAGTATTCTTTTACTAACAGGAGTGTTTATACATCTAGAATCCACATTGAATAATTCCTGTTACGTGTATTTGGTAGATTAAATTATTTCGTCTAAACGAGTTAAAAGAATTCCGAAATCAGTAGATTTTGTCTGTGGGTTAATTTGCATGTTTGAGTGCTACACTGGTCATTGCCTTATCAACAATCCCATGTAGGATTACTGATGTACCTTCCTTGTGTGACAGTTCTGTAGTGGCCTTGAATTCACTCCTAACCATGTTACGATTATTGTTCACAGTACTGCTTTTTCGTTACTACGCTTCTTTATGAACTTCAATATAAATTTAGAACGATTAGAAAGAAATAGACTTATCTAACTTGTTTAATTTCTTCATTTAAATTTTTTGCCTTATTGGATAAACTTCTAACTTGTATACGTACTCATTTAACCAGACCTACTTTAACATTTAACATAATATTATTTATCTCTTGAGTTCCCAGTGGAACATACACATTCAGGAGCACGTCACCGTTGCCGTTTCACTCCCTCCTCCGTAGTCTCAACAACCTGGCTCCACCACTTCCCACAAGCTGTCATTTATTCATCACACGATCTCCTCCATTTCATCTTTATACGCACAACTCATTGTTTCCCATTTGGGTTCCACTCGTCAGCATAGCCTCGCCTGGCCTGACGCGTGATGTCACCAGACTGTTTTCTGAGTCTATGTACAATCCAGTCCAATTCACCTCCACTTTCATCTCCTACATATTTGTTGAGCAGTGGGCTCTTGGTTGGTTGCTCGGTTGGTTCGTTGCCCGACCGAAGATCCTCGTTGCTTACTCTTTTTATACTGGTCGTCTGACTGATTTTCAGTACTGAGTGAGCATACGGGGCAGCTGCTGATGTATCGTGTCTACAGTTTGTTGGAAACGCTTTTCGCAACACCCCAAGTCTCTCAACCATCACATAGAAGCACTGACCTACCTGACTGACATTAGTGTTGAAAATCCGGATATCGTTCACACTTGTTGCTGAGTGCAGTGCAGTGCAGTGCAGTAGATCTCCACACTGATTGGCTTCAGAATAATGAAGGAAGACCTGTCTTGTTATCTTTCCGATTCTGACTGCTTTGATATCCTCATCTGTGCCTGTGCCACCTGTGCTGGTTGAAGTGATGCTGCCTAGGTAGGTGGGTAGGTGAGGGAGACGACTTCCTTCAGATTTCTCCCTCTGATGGTGATTAGTGCTTGTTGTTGTATTTGTTGTTTCTGTTTCTGGTCGGATATCTTCATCACCTGTGTCGTCTCTACGTTCACATGAAGGGAGTGCCATCTTCGCTGCCCTGCCTCCTCTGCCAACTTGTTAGTTGTAAATTGTGGACCTTCAAGTTTGTGCGGCATAAGATGTTAGACATGAGTGGTCATCGTTGGCGAAATCTAAATCTTCTTCTGGGGTTTTCTCATCTGTCCAGCCAGCATATGCCCATCTTCTCGAGTGTCGAGTCGTTCACGATCTAGGAGATGATCGTTGGTGGTAGTTGGCAACCTTGTCTTACTCCTTTACCCTGTCTCCAATTCAAAGGCATCACTGAGATTTTCATTGTGAATCACTTGGCATGTGACGTCATCATATAGCATATAGCTGCTGCTGAATGAGATTGATGAAGGTTTATAGTACTCAAACCGTAATGATGAACCTGCAGTCTCCGAATTACCTACTGTAACTAATGCAGTATAATTAATTAAAGTCCATATATCAATTATAGTTTAATGGATTAGGTAGATTACTACGTCAAAGCCGGCGTTTAGTTTTGAAAGTTCAAGAACTAACATTTTTGGAAGAATAGCATGGATCCATTTTATCATCTCAGCCTTCTTCGTCAGCTGCTTGCAACCAAGAATGTTTACAAGGACAAATTACAATGAAATATTGGACACACTTAAGTTCACTGAAAACATTTAAAACGGGTCAATAACATTAGCGAATTAAAGAAACTATCCACATTGAAATGAAGTCAAAATGTCGTGTAGATATGTCAGAAATATGTATCTTTTCAGACCATAAATTCGCATAGAAATTAGATAGGAGTTAAAAGTCAAATACTGTGAGATTTAGAACAAGGGATAGCTTACTGAGAAACATATTATGGAAAATTTATGCCCCCAAAGCCTCATTAACAAATACGGTAGGGAGAGAAAAAAGCAGTCAAATTATATTCATTCACATGAGCTTCGATGATGGCGTTACTGCCTTGTTGTTAAACTGAAGACTGTATACTGCAGTGGCCAGCACATATCTCATAGCAAAGCTAGTTTTTATTTTTAGAACCTCTAGGTCTTTGGAACAATCAAAAATCGACACGAATCCCTAACATGTTGCCTTCGACTGCATGTATTACCTCACACCTAACTATGGAAGCACTTAAACTGAGAGGAGGGAAAAAATGGCTTACCTTCGATATTTTGAATATATCACAAGGATCCAATTATTGGGAGGAGTGCAATTACTAGACACTTAGGGGACACAGGACACTTTGTAATAAGTAGAAATAATCAGCCATCAGAACTACTTCAAATCTTCTTCATTTCGTTGAATCTTTTTCAAACAAAAGTCTAGAATCAGATTCATGTGTTTGAAGAAATCAGTCTGTTGTCAACCTTCAACTATCCTATTGATCTAATTTCTTATCCTTCGAGTTGTTCGATTACATCATTTTCCTGTCATTAGATTTTCAGTCAACTCAAAATCCCAATTTTGTTCTACTGAGTTCTATTACATTTTTTATGCTGATTATTACCAACTTATCTACTCATCAACTTATGCAATTTCTTGTTTAAATGTTTACAGTATTCGTTCTCCAACCCCCATCTCATTTCTTCGAGGATTTATGTTCTGATAAGATATATTTCTGGTACGATTACACAACATCGGATATTCGCTTTACTCTGCTTTGCCATTGACTCATTTTGAGTGATTTCACTGAACTTAAATATGCTTATTATTTCGTTTTCATTTGTCATTGTAAATATTCTAAATTGTAAGTAGCTGACGAAGAGCATGTTATTCTGATCCAATATTTATTCGGGATCTACTAATGTTGATAAAGGGAATGATATATATTAAGCCACATTCTTATCTTTTTTTTAATTTTCAGGTTCAACAAATCTAATTCGCTCTGTTTATCTTCTAACTCTAAAGTATAGAAAATTCTACTATCAAAGAATAAAAAAATAATAAGCAGTTGATCAATAAGAAAATTAGAAAGTTGTCTGAGCATCTTTATCTGAGTATGAGTATTCTCAGGGTCACCTATTAAATAATATTGTATAACTGAATGCTGTTTTGAATAGACTCATCTAATATACCATTTTTGCTAGTTGAGATTACCAAGGCTCGATAAACTTACAATAATAGGTGACGACTGAAGGTGAAACGAAGATATAGGCTGGAGGAGGTTTTAAACTAGCTACCTGGCAAGCCTACGGTGTAATTATTATGAACGGATTGTAACGCATCATGATTTGACAAGACAGTTGGGCAAAATTCTTGGTAACTCAAGAGGAGTTAAAATCTGATCTGCTATAAGGACTCGTATCTCAGTTGATAAAGGACCAGGCCGGTAACCCGGAGGTCGGTGTTTCAAATCCTGGCTGAACCCAAGTTTACATTTCACCTCCAATCACCTAAATTCTTTACCTACATAAGATTCCATAGCTTTAAGGCTGCTCTTAACAAACGTTTCCTTTCAGACACTGCAGAAAATGGTAACCATATGAAGGAATATAATCAGTTAAAGTCGTAATGAAAAGGTTCAGAACTTTTTAAGATTGTATGAACAGTTAATGAAATTTACCATACTTCCTCTCTTAAGATCAGAAAATTCGTTGAAAGGAAACAAAATCCTAAATTGAATGTAGTAAGGAACTCTTAACCAGTTTAGTGGTATATTTGAACAGTGGAATTCTTCTATGTAAAGTAATGATGAGCAGTGGCCAGTAGTGGAATCTAGGATGCGCATTTCGTCCTATTTGGGACTCACACAGGAGCCCATATGCCAACAGAGACTGACTAATTCAGTTCAATCAATGACGGTGTAATACAAGCAATAACACTAGTGGGATTCTTTGTTGATACTTATTTCTAAAAGTTCATTATTTGGACTCCAACATTTTAACTATAATCTACACTTTTCATTTTCTGTTTCTACAACATATTCTTCATCCTTCTCCGCATTATTTCATCTGCAATCAAGTCAAATAGTTTTAAACATTATATTTTCGCTGAAGTTCATATAAGATGATCTCACTTCGGACTGGTGTCCATAAGGACAGTATAATATCATAAACATTATTACTTTTAAATAAATCAATAATAAACCAACAAACCTTGACAAATTCTGAATTGAACTATTGTCCAGCACTGATTTGTGACTTATTTCTAGATAAGACTTTCATAGATTGTTATAAGAAGTCATCACTGATAGAGCAAACCAAGTCGTATATTAGGTCAGGTACTCAACGATAGTATTGAATGAACGTCATGCTATATCACGAACTGACAAAAGCGGAAAAATGTTCACCATTCGTTTCCGATCCAGTAGCTCAGTGGTAACATGCTCATCCGGATCCCTGATGGGGTTATGGTTGTGGGATGATGAAGAGTATGGTACTCAGACCTAACAGTTGACCAATGTTCCCAGGTCTTCAATGGCTCCTTAAAAGATGTTAGCCCGTGATGAATATCAAAATCGAAACCTTTGAAATACATTTTCACATCATATTCACAGACTAAAAATCCTTTGAATGTTAAATTTATAAGTCTACTCAACAAAAATCAGTGAAATTCACTTACATTTACCATAATACTGTTTTGGATCTTTGGTCTGTAAAAAGATATTTAAATTGAATGAAAATACTATAGATTTGTGTATCAGAATACTATGTTCTGAAACGTTTTTTATAATATATAAGATATTATTAATCATTTAACTGAAATCTCATAGAAAACTATGATCCCAATGAGATTCATTTCAATTTGTTCATTTCCAAAACCTCAGTCTCTACTATGAAACCGTTATCGAAGATATTTTAATAAAAATTATTGACTAATGATGTTTTTGTTGCTTATTCAGGATGTTTAGTATGGTAAAACTAGCATAAATGATAATTATTTCGTTCAAATAAGTGTGTTGAATAAGTAATTTTAAGCGTAATTCTAATTAATCTCTTCATTTATAACGATGAACAGTGGCTAGCAGTGGAATCCAGGATGCGCAGTTCGTCCTATTTGGGACTCACTGGTCAGCTGAATGTAATTGCCTTCCAGTGAGTGATGTCGTTACCACCGGGATTCTGACTCGGGAGCGATCACTTCAAATGCAAGAGCGTTATCCACTACACCACCGAGCCACAATAGCCACTTGTTGTGCGACGGGTATAGTTTTAGTGTTATTGCTTGTATTACACCGTCATTGAATGGACCGAACTGATCAGTTTCTGTTGGCATATGGGCTCCTGTGTGAGTCCCAAATAGGACGAAATGAGCATCCTGGATTCCACTACTAGCCACTGCCTATCATTACTATACATAATTAAAACACAGGCAATATTGAGGTAACCGCACAGGAGCCCATATGCCAACAAAGACTGATCAATTCGGTCCAATCAATAACGGTGTAATACAAGCAATAACACTAATCTCTTCATTTGTTATATTATTTTCCATATTTATTTTAACAAAATATTTACCACTAGTCTTATTCGTGCCAAATAAAGTTTACATGGGAACATGCTGGATACCGGTAGTCATACAAAAGCTCTACTTCTTCATGTATTGGTTATATAATTGAATCTTTAAAGAAGTATACATCAGTGAAGCCATATTTCTTGGATGTTTCAATCAGAATATCTGTTTTTTGGGTGTAACAACCTGATTATGGTTTTAGGTGTTATGCAACCAGACAAGTGAATTGTCCTTAAGAACAAATTAAGGTACATAATATATTTCAGTGAACTAATAATATTCTCTCATGGTAGATATAAAACACTACAAGGATAATATCTCCAGTTATCCAAAGAAGTGAACAAATTTGCAGTATTAGTTTATTTCAATTTTTTTTCTAAATTATGGTTAAAATATACAATCACTAAACATTGTCTTGCAATAAGGAATGTGGGTAAGCTTGAAAGTATGATTATTGATGCCAAAGTTTAAAATGACTGATGATTTAGTTTTGTTAACGAGAATTCCGTGTTTATTGATTACGATAATGTGATTATCTGTTGAAATTTAATTGACATATCACCCTACTTATACATATCACTTTATGCCTATTATTTAATAAATTATATACTGTTAGATTCATTGGTGTAAACACTAAGTAACTAACTAATAATGTGTGTTAATATAACTCACTTCCAATTGAATAACATCATTGAATCATACGATATTATTCAAAACATGACCTTTACAGATTTTGAAGATGATAGGGAAGATTTTAGCTCAGAAGGAAGAGGATAATCGATTACTGTTCTTGTAGTGTTGAGTTCCTTTTAGTGTTGCTTATAAAAGATCATTTATGTTTTTAACAAGTTCCTTCTATTCGGACTATTTGTTACTGAATTACTAACATAAATTTTGAATCAATTTCTAAGATATACTCATCCTTTATTCGTTGACTTTTACATCAAGAAGTATCACCAGTATTATAACTGTACCTATCATCAATACAATGATTATTGTTATTATCAGTTCCTTAAACTTTACAGTAATTAATTTTTTACATATTATATGTAACTTTAAATTAAATTCTGACATATTCATCCATCCTATTCTTGCATAGATACGAATGCTTTTACTCTTCAGTTGCATCCCCTGAGATCGTCAATTTTTAAATTTTTAATGGCTCTGTCTACATTTCCGTGTGACTTCATTTGACAGTTAATGAATTAATTACTTATGGCATCATGTCTTGGTATGATGACATTTTCTCAGCATCATCTTAGGCAAGCTATGCTTTGTATCATAGAATAGACATGTGGAACAGGTGACGGTTATCATAAGGAGTATGAATATTTCTTATGAATGGAATGTATGCATAGGCATGAAATAAAGACAGCAATTATAGAGATAGATATCTCCTAGTTCCAGTGAATTTTTAGTAAAATAAACTATTCTATACTTGTCTCAAAAAAAGTGGAAAATGTTTAGTTTCTGTTTTCACTACTTTCAGACACATATCTTCCTTCTTCAGACAAAATGTTTTTATTGGAAATCATTCTAATTCAGTGTAAGTAAGGCTACTCGAGATTGACGAGTTAGCAGACTGGAATTTATAATGGAAGTGAAAGAAAAACATGGATTATAATAGGAATCGAACAGATTGTACACATCTCCACTAATTGGCTGTTTATTTACCAATATAATTTCACCTAGTTTACTAGTGCACAAGTTTAATAGCCGGTTCTAAGCGCGGAAAAAGAGGGAAGGTTGGGCGTGGGACTAGCAATCCTACCCGAAAAATCAATCCCATCGCTAAAGAAACTTCAAAACACAGAGGAAATATGAAATGACGACGTGCTACTGAAGCCCTATGTTCCACTAGGAACCCAAAGGACAAATAATATATAATAATAATTGATTAATATATCTTATATTCTTGAAATAACTTCAATGGACCTTATTCTACATAAATATTATCGAACATTTTTCTGGCCCTGCAAGTCACTTCATTGAATCTGTACATAGGTTACTACATTCACCTCGTACTATGGACATCACATAGTTGTCGTTTACTCTGTAACACAACAATAATTCAAATGAAAGCGAAAACACTGAGAAGTAAATTCTAAGTTAAATGAATAAATTCATAAAAGATATTCATTCTAATTTCTTATTAGATGACTAGGCTTCTTCCAAAAATCCTGTAAACAGTACAGAAATATCAGGGTCATTCCCATCACGGACTGATGTCAAAAAGTCAATGAAAATTTTGGAGCACTCAGTTGATATTACATCCTAATGTGAGACTCTTTGATGGTGTTGGTTTCGGGTTTTAAATGGTCACCCTGCTAATATCAATCCAACTACTTGGAAGTCTGTAAATATCCCATATGCGATTTTGGCATAATACCTTTAGCCGTAAATTTGCAAGAGATTTAACAGATTGCATGCCAGAAAGAATAAGCAACAAGTAGCTCTGGCCTGGCAACGAACCAACTAAGTACCTATCGCCCAACAAATATGTAGGAGAAAAAGGTGAAGATGGATTGAACATACAGTGAGAAGACCACTCGATGATATCACGCTTCAGGTCAGGTCCTCGAGTGGAAACCAAATGAAAAACGATGAGTTGTGCGTGTGAGTGTGACATAGAGGAGATCTTGTGATGAAGAAATGAAAGCTTCGAAGGAGTGGTGGGGCCAGGTTGAAAAAACTGTAGAGAGAGTGAAATGGCGATGGAGACGAGCTTCTTAAGCCCTATGTTCCACTAGGAAGCCAAGGGACAAATAATAATATAATAAGTAATACCATCCCAAGTATTTTTGCGCTTAAATATCTTCTGTTAACGCCACCGACAATATAACTTACTACTTGGTACAGAAAACGGCACTATCGTTTGACAGTTTAGTCTAAAATAGATGCTTCGTCCTATTTGTGAAATAATGCTCCCAATGAAATAATAACTTAATCATTCTAATAAACCCACGGAATAACAATTGTAATACTACAAGTCAGATTTTCTCCAGAAGTAATAGAATGTCAGTGTTAAACGGAATTGATCAACAATATCTTTGATAAACCAGCGTTTTGCCATAGTTCTTCTCTATTTACCTGCTTTATGAGTGTTGATACCAGTAGCTGTGCCAACAAGAACAGGGTAGCTTGACTATTTATCAGAGGGCATCAGGATAAACTGTTTTTAATATGTTGTAATGAAACAGTCTTCAGACAATTATAGTTAAAGAGAAGTACTTAATTAAGTCTGTCGAAGTCATAACCATCTGTAAATCTAAACCCCCGCTATATCCCCATAGATATTTGTATTCACCTTTATTCTACCTTGTTAGGAATGATTTTAGTTAGCATATCAATAGTGGTAGCCCTCAAATGCTTCCTATTCTTAGAATTTCTACTGTCTTAACTGTTGATTTTAATTTTCATACGCGTAAACTTGCGGGTTTATAGGTGGAGGAATTTTTCAAAACATAAAGCGCTAATGGATCACATTTTTCGTATAACCTTCGTTTTTTAATTAGGCCGTTTAAAAGTATTCTGTCTACCACGAAGTAACTAATGTAGATAGTGACGGAGGCATACATGCTTATAAAAAGGAGACAGATTACAAACATCAGGTTTGGTCAAAAGTGTATTGATAATTTGCTTTATCCCCCTGACTACCTTCACAGTACCTTTGATTTGTAGTTCTAACGTCTTCAAGGGTATGAACAGAACCCTTCAACTTAGATTTCACATTAGCAGAAATCTACACAAAATGTATATGATTGGCCCCTTGAACTCAACAGAGACAGAGATAGAAAGAGAGAGATGGATACATAGGTTACCAATTGCTGGCAAGAAATCTCTTCACCTTCTAAAGATTGTATACTGTGAAGCAGTGTATTACTTTTTCTAGTTTTAAGGCTCTAAATCATAGTATTGGAACGAGACCAATGTATAGGTTGCATCCATTTTACTAACCAGTGAAAGAGTATCAATAAATGAATGGCTATATGAATTTTCAAAGAATAAGTTAGCGTTGTACTCTCTACATGTCGAACCACCGCCTACCCAAAAGAACAATCTTGTCTTGCGTAGGGTATGACCTGGAAATAATTATAGGGAGACAGACAAAAATATGGCATCAGTTCCTAAAACCACTGAATGTCTTCTTGGACATTTGTACGGAATTATCATCCCCTGATCAGGGTTCATGACTCAACAAAACTTGATGTTTAGAGACCCCTTGTGATATGATTCACAATCGATCAAATTTGCATATCTTCGTTCTCGGCACAACTTCAAATCTTAGTATCAAAATTTTATTACACATGTTTGGGTTCTATCAACCTGAAAAGAGTCTTAAAAAGGTTCATATACTTCTCTACATCGTTTTATCTATTCTGCCTTCAGCAACCATGTCACTCAAGTATACTGAGCATACAAGTTTTTAATGTCAAATAGCATGTGGGTAATAAATACCAATCTGCTAGTTGTTCTATATATCCTATTTGACGATTAATACTCGTTATAGAAATATTTAGGAACTACAAATTCAGTGATCAGGCAATATGATAATCTATGCAACCGGTGGTACAGTAATCAAAGGAAATTATCAATCATTCACCACTTCTTCAGTCAAGGCTAGTGAATTATTCATGAAGAAATCCCGATAACTTCCTATACATTGAAGTTACTGCTGAAGATTTAGTCTCGAATTACAAGTGAAACTTCACTAATGAAGCATTCAGTTCAGAGAATGCAGCACTACCTATATTATGCATTCTTGGAAGTAATGTAAATTTATGAACTCTTGAAAGATATTCAAGCTGGAAGTACCACGAAAACTGAACTGCAAATAAATATTACCAGAAGGAGAATATTTCCTCAAAACAAATTGTCATTGAATCACAAATCTCTCTCACTATATTGATCAAATGAATCTTAAGTGATAATACTTATTGTGCATACATGAACATGAATAACAGTCGTTTGCAGGTAAACAGAGACTACCTGAAATGTTAACGCTTCTGAAATGAAACTAACACATTATTGTTTACTGCATAACTATTCCATCTAAACTAGTCTTCAGCTCTCATCTATGATTTCCATGATGTTTAATCACATAAACATTTAATTGTGGTGGGTTTGGTTTAAGCAGATTTAGAAATCTGGACATCATCAATTTAAGCTTGAAATCTTTAATGCTTGTTGGGTTGACATCAGATCGAGATATTCTTAAACATATTAAAAGCGTCGAGTCAACGACTTTGTGACTATATTTCTGGCAAACAAATGACGATGTGGTTCCATATTAGATTTGTTTATTTGATATAAAGCGCACAGTGATACAGTATTATTTAATTGATTACGTTTCGAGCATAAATTATTGCTCATAATCATATCAATGTAATCACACTTCTTTCAATACCTGATTTTATAGTCCTGTCACCTGATCTCTCTTTGTTTTTTGTTTTTTGATTGGTAGTAAAGTTTTCCATATCTCTGGTATAGGTGTTGCGTCATTCCTATTACATGTGTTGGGTGTGGATTCGGTGAACAAAGATTCAGTAATTAATCTCTCTCTCCACCTAGCTATATTAGACTTAAGTACAGTGGTTTTGTCCCACCCCATTTTGTGGTTATGTGTTAATGAATGTAATGCAATGGCCGAGTGTTTTTCTAGATTATTGATCTTATTGGGGTCTGCCGTTCTATGTTTAGCTAAATTCCTATGTTCTGTTAATCTAACTGATCCCGACCGGCTAGTTTGACCTATGTATTTGACTTCACAGTCATTACATGGAATTTGGTAGATTATATTATTTTGATTAATTGGTTCTATCGGATCTTTTAGCCGACAAAGCTTACATCTAAGTGAGTTTGTTGGTTTAAATGCCACCCTAATTCCAACCTTGTTGAGAATCCTACGTATGGTTCCTGATGTTCCTTCCTTGTATGGTCAATAACCTAGAAAAACACTCGGCCATTGCATTACATTCATTAACACATAACCACAAAATGGGGTGGGACAAAACCACTGTACTTAAGTCTAATATAGCTAGGTGGAGAGAGAGATTAATTACTGAATCTTTGTTCACCGAATCCACACCCAACACATGTAATAGGAATGACGCAACACCTATACCAGAGATATGGAAAACTTTACTACCAATCAAAAAACAAAAAACAAAGAGAGATCAGGTGACAGGACTATAAAATCAGGTATTGAAAGAAGTGTGATTACATTGATATGATTATGAGCAATAATTTATGCTCGAAACGTAATCAATTAAATAATACTGTATCACTGTGCGCTTTATATCAAATAAACAAATCTAATATGGAACTACATTCTACCACAGTGCCCAAGTTTTTCACTTATATAAATGACGATGTGGTCAGTCAGTGTGATTAAAACTGTATCTAAAGGCAATTTTAGAAGATTGGCATTCAACAAAATTAACACTAGACAAACACATGAAGACAAACAAATATTTGTTGATCAAGCGAAAGTTTACTCAGACAACCAATAATCAGGTATGACGTCGATTAAAATTATTACAAGCTAATGTGAAGAATAAACATTCGTGTTAAAGAATTTATTGAAAATTTTCTTAACTCACAATCTGATAACTCCCACTGTAACTTAACTATGCCACAGAAGTTTTTCGTAAGGTAAATGCTGAACAATTTTGATAGTGGGATGATGAGTTTTTCTTTTTCACCTTACGAAAACCCTGAGAGAACTGATTAGTTGTTACCTATCTCATTAATAAAATACCGAACTTTTACGTCTTACAGTCAGACCAGCATATATATATATATATATATATATATATATATATATATATAAACTTGTGTTAAGTATATGGTGAACAATAACCGCGGCAGCGTATTATGGTCCTGTTAATTAGATTCAGGCTATCTCATGAAAGTCGGTTCCGTTTCAGGCTATAAACTTCTCCAGCGAGGTTGGTTAATGAATTCTTCTCATTCAATCTAACTTCACATCTAACAAGATCATATATTCATTCAACTGATGTTCAATTGTCTACTGCTGTCACCAAAAGTTTCTCAAAGCAATAATTCACCCATGCAGTAGATCAGCTTTTTCTTTACTCTCAGATCATCTAACTTTCAATTGTGAAACTATAGTTTTCTTGTCACCATACTTTCTGTCTTACTATAAAAAATTATCATCTAATTTCTAACTGTACTCATGTATTATTCAACAGTTAAGCAATTAACAAGTAAAAGTTATGTTCTAACTAAACTGGACTACTTTTTAACTTACGTGACTGATGATTTCAAAACTTTTATGAATGAATTCTGCACTGACTAGATTGAAAGGGAATAAAATTAATTTATTCAAGTCATTATACATAGTTATAACATACCGAATTCTTTCTCAATACAATATAGTATTAAAATGGTGGAGAGTATTAGTAACATACTCCCTATTTTACAAATCAATAATATCCACACACACTATATATAAACGAATTCATGCATATATGTTGATACACATGTAAAAACTCTTCTATATAAGCTAAATACAGGCTATTTCATTGTATAATTCACCAATCATTATTCTAAGATGTGAATACAAATACTTATGCATAGTAACGTGAATTTGTTTATGCTGGTAAACTTATTAGTCCGTGTATTGAATAGCAAATATTTAATGATACTAAATTATACTTGCTATATATAAAGCCTAGGATAGCTGTTCTAAATGTGAACTTCAGATATGAGGTATGATATATTTCAGTAAAAGCATCAACTTGGAAACGATGTACTGCTGTTACTGACATGTTTCAACTCATCAACAGTTACTAGTGAGATAATTCATCAATGATATAGCAATTTTATTTTAATCTTTGAGCAATAACATCTTGTATAACCACTTAAATGCAGTAGAATAGATAATTTAGTTTGTCAAAGACAAAGTATACTTTGACAGACATGAAAGTCAAATGTATAATCCAATCTATCATGTTGTAATGAATAGTTACGGCTAAATGTTAACTCGTGGATGTGCATTATGTTGTAATTAAAACGTATCAGCTAACTGTTACTGTATCTCATTGAATTTTGGTGTTCCCTTGTAATTTGAGACCGAACCTATTACTCCAACCATCAAAACATCACCCACCAGACTATTGAGATGAGATAATTATCTTTTGGGCAAAGGAAGTCTAAAATAAGAAAAAATGTTCGTTGCTGATCCAACTGCCAACCAAAATCATTCTAATACAACTGACAATAAACTCAGGTTATTAATACAAAGGTAACCGTTCAATGTCCGCTTATCGACATGACCTATCAATCCAGTCCAGTTAAGTAAACAATGGCAAATTACAAACTGACATTTATTCTGAGGGAGTTGTGGGGATTCGGAAATATTTCAAGTTGTTATTCATCGTAGGCTGACATCAGTTGGAGGAACAAAGGAAACCTGGAAGCACTGGACAGCTGTTTCGTCCGACTAGTATGGGACTCCTCAGCAGTGCGCACCCACGACCCCGCCTTCCAGGGAACGAACCCGCGACCTTCAGGTTCCGCGATGGCGGTTTGCGCTATATCGTGAGCTAACAGAAGTTGGAAATATGGAGCACTGGATTCTGACCCAGTGGCTCAATGGTAACGCGCTGGTCGCGGAACCTGAAGGTCGCGGGTTCGATCCCTGCTGGTGGGGTCGTGGGTGCGCACTGCTGAGGAGTCCCATACTAGTCGGACGAAACAGCTGTCCAGTGCTCCCAGGTTTCCTTTGTTCCTCCGACTGATGTCAGCCTTCGATGAATAACAACTTGAAGTATTTCCAAATCTCCACAACCCCCTCAAAATTGAATCAAATACTGACAGCTTATCAGTTGTGTTGGATAAATCTGATTACATTTGTAAAGTAAATAAAAATACAGAAGTAGAGAAATGTACGATGGAATTGATAAGTAAGTATGAATGAGGTTAAGAAATCCCTTACAGATGTAATACACAGAATGAAGCGATTTCTAAGTGAAATAAACAGTGTCAGCTCGCTATATATGATGTCTATTGTTTCCATCAAAGAGACGTTTATAAATATGGATGATATGCCCAAGGATGTCATAAACTTATTATTCACATTCAAATCTGTTATCTTCTCAAAAAAATGAAAGGTATCTTTGATGTTGAACTTTACAACTTCCTAATCCAATGGTCGCAAGAGTTGTACCAGCCATTTGGCTGTCTCATGATACGGAGAGTTTGACATATCAAGGATTGGTCAGAGTGGTAATCCATTCTTATGCACTTTTGGTAAACCGTATAACCTTGGTGTTACTGTACCAGTGGGTCTGAGTGTTCCATACACATTTTGTGAAATGAAGCCATGCTGTTTCAACTTATTTAAGCATTCAGATAATTGTCTGTCAGTCTTCTCTGTTATCTCAGTACTAGTTGACAGTTTCTGAAATTTACTATGATCACTAAGACAGCTGTTCATTTTATACAGGTTTTCCACTTAGTTCATAATAACCACCCTTGAACCTTTATCGGGCCTAATGATCAATAGATTCTCGTTCATTCGAAGTTTACGAAAGGTTTCGCTATGTTTTCTAGTCAAGATGCTTTTAACATTCTGCTTGCTATTCATATATTTATAGCAACAGTTAATCAGGGTGAACTTGAATCTTTCCACCCCCTCACTTGAAGAAGGTGATATCTACTCTGTCTGAGAGTACAAGTTTTCATTCTGAACTTGAGTGTTTATTCTACTAGGTGTAATATAACTATAACAAAACTTAGGACCCAGAGATAATGCTTGCAGTGCTACCACATCAATATCAAAATTGGAAAAATTATGGACATATCGGCCAGGATCTGGAAAAAGCTCATTTCTAGAGTTTGGTTCTTCAAACTTTGAATAAGATGAATTCGTTTCCTCTCCGTTCTTTTGCTGACAGTACGAGGCTCAATACTCTCGCAACTGATTGACACTGGTCACTGAGTTAATATTTATAACACCTTTAAAATTATTTATCCCATTCCTTCTCACCTTACCCATGCTCTACGAGTTCGTATTTTACATACAGCAGAAACATTAGGAATCTATCTAAACAAGCCAGTACTGTGTATTCAGAAGAAATTCGTAAAGTCTCTTTCTTTGCCTTGGCCGTCTATATAGCTTAACTATTACAATAAGACCCTTCCTTTCATCCATCCTACAAATGATTATATCTAATACTTTACTACCTCTATTATTATTATTATTATTATTATTATTATTATTGCAGATTTGGCCGTCTTATTCTCCCCCCTGTTGTCTCTAATTACCGTCAACAACTTTCCACTTGACGTAACAATTTACTTTCCCTTTTTTCATCGCATTAGTTACTATCGCACAAAATATCGATTGTGTAAGAACCTATTTAACGTTTCACAAAATCTTTTTGCCATATTTTGAGGGGGTTGTGGAGATTTGGAAATACTTCAAGTTGTTATTCATCGAAGGCTGACATCAGTCGGAGGAACAAAGGAAACCTGGGAGCACTGGACAGCTGTTTCGTCCGACTAGTATGGGACTCCTCAGCAGTGCGCACCCACGACCCCACCAGCAGGGATCGAACCCGCGACCTTCAGGTTCCGCGACCAGCGCGTTACCATTGAGCCACTGGGTCAGAATCCAGTGCTCCATATTTCCAACTTCTGTTAGCTCACGATATAGCGCGAACCGCCACCTAATGTCATCGTTGAGTATTTGTCCTCACGGCCATCAGGCTTGACTCCACCGGTCACGACTTGTCATTGGAACTTCGGGAATACTTCTCGAAGCTAGTCACCAACGAGCACTAGTTCAATTAAATTTTGAGGGGGTTGTGGAGATTTGGAAATATTTCAAGTTATTATTCATCGAAGACTGACATCAGTTGGAGGAACAAAGGAAACCTGGGAGCACGCGCTGGTCGCGGAACCTGAAGGTCGCGGGTTCGATCCCTGCTGGTGGGGTCGTGGGTGCGCACTGCTGAGGAGTCCCATACTAGTCGGACGAAACAGCTGTCCAGTGCTTCCAGGTTTCCTTTGTTCCTCCAACTGATGTCAGTCTTTTTACTATAATTAATTTATGCTTTAGTTAACTGTCTTAATCACCGGATCAGTTATCAGCCTCTTGATGCGTTAATATTGATAAAATGCCATTCAACAATTCTCACCACTAGATTAGTATGTAATTTTACGTTTTGAAAATGTTATATATTAATATAGAGGGATTCAGGAGGAACAAATTGAAAAGAAATATTTCTTCGCTCACATTGTTTGTTTCACTGAATATATAAATGGGAATTTTCGTATTACTCTTAAAATTTACAAACTAGGTTTTCAAACCACACCCATAGTTGATTTTACCAACACTCTAACCTTTATTTTTTCTATACGTTTAGCTATAATGTTATACCCAGTTAGAAGCTATTCAGAAACTAGATTTACTAAATGTTGTGACTCATGCATAGATTAGATAACAGTGAAGAAATGATTAGTTTTGATGTAAGTAGCCTTTATGCCAATTAACATATCGACGTATCTGTGGAGGCAGTTGGAAATGAATTAAATGATGACCATGAGTTCGCACTTTCAACTAAGCTGCCCTACTGAGGAAATTGTGCTAGGTTTACGGATATGTCCAATGCCCGTAGTCCTTAATTCTTAAATTGAAGTATATAGACAAAGAGAAGGAGCTTGCTGCCGTAGAATCATCGGTATGGCTTATCGTTGCATACATATTTCTGATTAGTTGGGAACGGATAACTCATGACATATTTAGAAAGTAGATTAGACTTGCTCTTACCCTATGTGGTCTATGATTGTTTCCTGTAGTCTACTGTTATCACTTTCTATTCGTATATAAGGTTTGTGTGTATGTACTTGCGATGATAATAACACTAACAGTGTTCACAATTATAACCTATCCAGGTGAACTGTATATAACCTTTACTTGGTAACCATGCCTCTTGCATTCTGTATGCATAAGCGTCATTTATCTAACCATTAGTCGATAAAGATCAGTGTTTCTTAATTCCTTTATCCTATGGCATTCAAATTCCACTAGTGAAAATAAGAGATGATTCAGCGAAGAAAATCTTTCGCGATGATATTATTTTCTAGAGCTGCACAACCGAAATATATATATATATATATATATATATATCACAAACATATAACAGTCTATTGTTAAGCAATAGTGCGTAATTTCATCATTAACCTAGTGCTAAAAAACCGAAGTCAAGAAGAGTGGAAAGTAGTTGCATAATAATCTTTTAGACAGTAGAAATAACGACGAAGGCTAGAAGGTTGACAAGCTGATAATTGTTGGTAGATGAGGAATGCGAATATTGGGTGTCCACTTGATAGATAAATTTAAAGAAGGTGAAGAATGAGACAAGAGTCATAATGAAGGTGATAATAATAAACTAACTAATTATGGTGTAATCAAAAATTGTGAAAGTGTTAAGACCATGGTAAGATCAGAGATTGAATAAACTTCTTTGCACGCACAGATCAGGTTTGAATTGGTGAACTACAGGTGCTTCTGCTGTGCACAACTGTCGAAGGCGTACTCCTTTTGAACTATTCCATTTAACTCTACAAATGACACTGAAGGGGGACTCTGGTGAACCTGAATAGCCATAGTTGACCAAATGTTCAATAATCTAACTGTTAATTAATTTACATTCTCTTGTCAACAATCATGCAGAATAGTGCTCAGAGATACATTTGGATAGTGCACGCTGTGTGTTGCCTATGTAACTATCTCCACATGAGCAAGTAAATTTATAGACACACATTGAGGTGGCCCAAAGCGCCAACTTGTCCTTAACGCACTCTGGAAGTAATTACTGACTACAGAAGCAGATCTGTAGCTTCTCAGAGAAGAATGTCTTCTTCAGAGGTAAAGACGATTCTTTAGGATCTCGGCTGTCATAACGCCTTTGAAATCAACGTTCATTAACAAGGTCTTCTTTGAAACTGTGAGTACTTTCTGAATGATCTCTTCTTTTCTCTATGACTCGATGGCATGTTTTATTGAATTCTATTAGTTATTTCAACCAGAAAATATCAAATGATAAAATGTATAGTAATCGCTACTGAAGTGTTTTGTGAAACACTGTCTACTTCCTTTGTGCACAATATGTAGTGTCCTATGTGTTTTTATACTAGTTAACTTCAAGCCATTTGCTCAGTGGTCACCTTTATGTTCACTTCATCTGGTTATCTGGTTAATTTATCGAATAATTCAAATAAAATAAGACTACAAGTGTATAAGCCAAACTAATTTCCATTATCTTAGTTGTCAAACGGACAGAAATTTGAAGGTATAATGATCTGAACTAACAGTCTATGAATTGTTGGCTAGTTGATTCATGTATTAGAAACTGAAACTGGACTACGTATTAGATTTCATATGCACTTAAGCCACCAAAATTACATTGGAGTTATAGTATCAGTAACAACTGCTAAATTCTTATTGCCAGAAATATCCATGTAGCGTGAGACAAACTTCAAAAGGAGGTGAGCTTTTCTAACTCTCCTCCCTATAAGAGAACTGATAGTTTATCTTGATAACCTAAAATATCAATGTGTTTTTACTACCTAAATACATATGCTAACTGTATGCTTTGTTCATTTAATAGTTGATCTTTCATTTTTTTTATGACTTTATTCATTAGTTAATAGATAGAGTTTATGTCAAAAAGCTTTTTGATTGTAGTTTCATCGAAGTACCAATTCTGTGTGAATGCCTTAATATATTGCAGGATTCCTCTGTGTAAATTTTGTATGTCTTTCCAGCTTATCTTATGCTTGCAGTTATTCGTTTCCTCTGATGTTAGGAAGAATATCCCTTCATATCTTTTCTGATTATTATATCCTTGAACTTTCATCACAAAAGATGAAAAGATTTTGCTTAGTAGTCAGCTACAATCATACCAAAAAGTAAGATAATCGATTTGTTGGCTTATAGGGATGACTAAGCGATTGGTGAGTGGTATCGACGAGCATTCTTGCAACAGACCATTGATGGATAGTTTACTCCAATTTCTCATGAGTTTTTGCTCTTTTATGTAGTACTTGTGTATGATTGATTTTAAACTTTGTTCGGTTTTTGAGTCTTCAATTCTCCTGGACTTATTTGACCGAATGAAACATGTAAAAAAAGTATCATAATGTAGTGGTCGTTGCTGATCAGAATGGATATAAGTATTATGTGTTGAGATGACGGCAGAAATCATAGAAAATTATCAGCAGTGAGTGACGATTCTGCCCAGAGAAACCCAAGAGACAGTGTGGGCGTATGAAGAGCAAATCAAAAGAGAGGCAGAAGAGGAAATAAAACACATTGTGTAAATGACTGTCTTAGTTCAAGGTGTACCATATTTGATGACTACTGTACAAGATATCAATAGTAAAATTCCCTTCCTTCGTCTCTGTCTTCTCGTTTCCTTCAATTGGTGTCGCTTCCTATGGACTAGATGAAGATTCCATGGCCTACAGTGTTCGAGAATGGAGACATTAAGGTCTTCCTTCTACGAGTCAGTCGCAGAACTAGTGGGTGTCCGGAATCAAAGAGCGAAGGTTGAGGTGCTTGGTATGTTGCTGAGGGGTAGCTTAAAGACAGCATATGACCGCGTGGAACGGGGAGATGTGAAGGGGACTTTGTAGAGAACTTTTGAACGGCTGGAGGAGGAATTTGACAGCTCAGCGGACAGGACGCTGGCGATGCAGCAGTTCCGGAGCACGAAACTTGGAGTAGACAAAGATCCGCCGGTATTAGCTGTGAAGTCGATAAAACTACTTTGACGAGCACTTTCCACTACAATAACTATTCCAACCTCATTACACTAACTACTGATATTTTACCATGTGATAGAGGGGTTAAAACACTCGATGACTGAATCGAAACTACTTTCTGGTTAGAATCTGAATCTCCTGAGTCACATCTAAGAGTCAGAATGACAAACTGGAGGTCATTGATGCTAACTCAGTCTGACATTTCTTCCCAAATTTGTAAATAGTGCTGAATAATTTAAGTTTGTCTAATGATAAACCAATGTCTTAGGTGGGCGATCAGATATACAATTTTATGTTATACTCTGACCTTTCTAAGACTTCTTCAAAATCTAATTCTGTTCAACGAAGCGAATAGTGATTCGCCACAGATTATACATTTTCCGCATGCTAGACTCAATGATTTTCAAATAATCTTATCGACTGATGAGAAACAGACCTAACGTAAAAATTGAAAACCGTCGATAACAATAAAAAGGATATGCTGCAAATGTGTGACTGACTGTAGATTTAGGTACTGATCGAGTGCCTAATGTAAATGCTTACAAAAAAACTATGTGTATGTATTGCTTGTAAGAAAAGAAGAACAGTTAAAAAGACCACCTGGAATCTTCAGTTCTTTACTCAGTCTTCATCCACCCAACTATTTATTATACGAATGAATATGGAACAGTCGGCTTCATATTAGTTGGGTTCTACAGCTATATTTACCAAGCGAGATAACAGTGCATTTTGAACTAACAGGTTTTTAAAGTTGACCAAACTAGTCATAGTTACTATTTGGCTTCGAGTAACAAATATGAGATTGTTCTTTTCAGAAAACTTCTCGATTTCAAGGATGCTTTATCGAATCTAGACACAACATTAAGTAATATAGATGAAGGTTTATGGGGATTTTACTTTTTAATGTGGTATCCATAAAGAACCAATATTAGTCGGAGAACCATTAAAAACTTTGGGGCATTAGACATCTATTTCTTCCTAATATGAGACTCCTCAGAAGTGTGCATTAGTGTTCAGTATTGACATGCTTGGAAATGGGTATCCTAAAGTTCTAATATGAAGCCGTGACCTTCAAGGATCAGCCAGTCAGAAGTGAAGTTGATGTCAACTGAAGACCTTGGTGGATATTCACTGTATATGGTGAAATGAAAGAAGTAGGACATTGTGGACCACTGAAAGCCAACCTACTGGCTGAATGGTTAACACGTTCCCCATGAAACTTAAATACACCGAGTTTCATCCTCTGATGTGGTCGTCTTTGCGTGCAGCTGAAGAGCCCCGTACAAGGACGAAACAGCTGTCTAGTGCTCCCAGGTATTCAATGGTTCTTCAATTGATTTCAGTTTGTGATAAACAGAACCTTAAGCGTTTAGACATGATAAACTATTAAGGCTGCTTAAATTACAAACGGAACAAAGTAAAAAGTAGCATGAATATACTGCAATCAGGCATCTTAAATGGAAATACCTGTGACATAGTCTTCAACAACGATATCCAGAGAGGTGAAAATGCTCCACGATAAATACTACCATTCGTTATTTGCTTAATACCTTGAAGAAAGAAGCACAATGCAAGTATCTTACGACTTATTTGTTATCAATAACTAACTTGTAGCTCTTAACTTTAAAACTGCTCAACTATTCATCTTTCTAGTGTACTGGTAACTATGTAGCATGCATATGCATAGTTGTCAGTGTGAATACTTTCACTTATCATACCCGACAGTAATCATACACACATCTAGTAAACGTCAAAGACTGTTTGAATAGTGTTTTGACATGTTACTGATGAATACTATACATCGTCTTAGATTATCTATAAGCTGAAAGATGAACGGGATTTGGATGACACTAAGATATAAGAAAATCATATCTCATCTTTATCTAGCTACAGTCATGCGGCGTATATATTGAGGGTCCGCGCTAGATTGTTTGTCTGATGTAGCGCATTGAGGGATAAAGCACTATTCACTAGATAATGTTTTGCATACAGCTTTTGTGTCCTTAATCATTTCAAAACAATCACATACCTTATAAACTTTTTTTCTCATTTTTATAACTCCTGATTCTTTTCGAAATTTTTGTGGCCTAAGAGATTTAAGTCAGGTGGAATCAGCACAAAATCACTACAGATGTTAGTATTATCTCCAGACCTGATGCAGAAACGTTTGGTAATCAGTCTGCCTCTCCACCTAATTATATTGGTTTTCAAGACTTTCATCCTGTCACCTTGAGTCACGACTGAAATAACCAATTCGACTTCTTTGTTTTATACAAATCTCCCTTTCCTGCTGAAATGAAAAAACTTAATTGACTAACTTGGTCATTGCTAGGGTGGTGTTTAAAGTCACTCTACTCTTCTGAAGGCTTCATTATGGGTAAAAAAAAAACTAGAAGAAACTTGAGAACTTAAAAGCTACTACAGAAAAGACTAAAACAGCCAATTAGGTATCTTCATTTCGATTAATAAGCTCAACACAAAAGTACAGCTGAAAAATTTGATTCATCAAACGAAACACCTAGTTGTAACCTTATCTAATGATGCTGACCATTTTAAATCAACTGTTCTAAATTGCTGAAGTGACTTTAAAGGCCACCCTAGCAACTGATGAAACAACCCATCACATTTTCCACTTCTATAAAGAATTATCTTCCAAGCCATTACTGCCATGACCTGACTGGTTATTTTGGCAGTTGTTAGGGTGGCTTTTAAAGTCACACAAATCGTCCTATGGATTAAATAAATATCAAAACCAACAGTCGGCATATCCTATATAAGGGACATAAAAATATACAAAAGGATCTTCAGAAAAATGAAAAACTTAGTCCTGATACGCACTGACAAAGGTGCTGGAATAGTGCTTCTGAAAAAATCTGATTAGATAGTTAAGTTTTCACTTCCTCTGTTACAGGGAATCAAATTTCCAAAACACCTCGTTCAGAAATACCTTACCAAACAAATAAACAATCAGTTGTCCATGACATCGGAGAAAATGAAAAATGAAGCACTGAATAGAACTGAACTCTATGAAAAAAGCTGTTCATCAGGTTCCTCGACTCCTCCACTATATCGTCTATCTAAACTACACAAACAAGGTGTTCCCTCTCTTCAGATATTAGAAATGACCAGCTCTCCTCACCATTCACATGCAAATTGGCTCATCAAGATACTGGATCCAGTGAATAATGAAATTTTGAAACGTAGCCTCTGTGATATGTTTCATGTTGTCGTTTCAATCAACAATATCAGTCTGTCAGGAAAAAGGATGATTGTTTTGGATGTCATCTCTCGATTTACAAATACCCCACCGACAGAAACCATTTGTTTTCTGTGCGGCTTCATTCAGTTCTATAAATCAAGCACTGGTATCCCAAATCACTACTTAACAGAACTTTGTCTCAGATGTACTTTCAACGTGCCATTCAGATGTGACAAAATCTATACCGATAGATGGTGTGGGAACGGGATCACCTCTAGGACGCCTCCTAGCTGACTGTCCTATGACAAGCATGGAAGACATGACCTTATGGAAAATAATCGGCTAGCTTCATGTGTGACAATGATACATAGATGACACCTCTACTATTTGTGACGAGAATACGAAACTCGAAAACCTGCTTCAAACCTTCAGTAGAGCTCATCGTTTTATCAGATTCACTCAAGAAGAAGAATTGAACTCAAAATTTCACTTCCTTGACGTCCAACTTCGAAGAAAGCATGACGATTCAGTCCACAGATCTATTTACAAAGATCACTTTTGGATCGGATAGTTTAGTAATCTCCAAAGCAGTGTGCTCTTAATCAGAAAGAGGAATCTTACGAATTTACTTTCCTCAAGAAAATACAGGGGAGACATCATGCGTGATAATCTATAAAACTTGCAGGATGTCTTGATGAGAGATGGACCGCCGCTGAAATTTACAGATGATAGTCTGAATCCAAAAAATGACAAAGAACACGTGCGAACTACTCCGTAAGCCATTTTTCTGTTGGACCTCGAAGTTAAAGGAGATGATACGGTAAGTATATTTAGAAAGAGACTTCCGAGGTCCATAAACAGAACACTCTTTGCCGCCAATCTTAAAATCAAATTCACCTGTTTATAAACGTATTCTTCAGTACACAAAGGCTAAGCTACAGCATTGGACCACATCAGTGTGTGTATACCAGGTTACTTGCTCCTGTAAAGTCGAGTGCATCGGCCAGCTAGTTTATGCTACTTGCTCGCGAACACTTGGTATTTGTCTGAACTTTGCGCTTCAATATTCTGACTTACTTTGATCAGCTACTACTACCTATGTACTCCATCTAACTGCTATCACACGTTATTTGATACGGTAATTCGCTCCGCTGAATTAGGTTGAAAGGGTCAACTAATCAACGGAATTCCTCTATGAGATGATCGGAACGACTTCTTCCCATGATTATATATGGTATGATCATAAAGATTTTAGATCTTATTTCTTTTCCTGTTTTTCTCGAAATTCGAAGTGTACAAGGATCTCAAATAGCTTTAATTCTTGCATATTTCCTTCGTTCGTACTCTAACGATATCATTGAGTCCGTCGTCAGCGTTCAGATCATTTTAGACTACTTTTAATTCCATATTGAGTGGTAGATTAGCGTAACGGCTTAGACTTCGTTACTATTTTAACCATATTTTATTTTTTCTTTCTTTCACTTCAGATGAGTAATTTAATCCAGACTATAAGCGATTTTTAATATTTTTGGCTTGAACGGCTACAAACTCGTGAGTTCACAGTGCTAGAAATTTCAAAATGAGGATGAGGCAACTGACAGCTGCCTTCAGTTTGAATGGTTCTTGTGCTGACGTCAGTATACCGTGAAAACTACTTTGAAATCAGTAGCCCCCGCACAAAACTCTGATTCAGTGATATTATCTTTGCCAAATATTGGGATAGCCAATATTTCGGTATGTCTCATTCGTTCAATTCGATAATCCGATTTATGCATCTTAATATATTGAGTCGGTTAGACCTACTTGCTAAGACAATCTTGATTTGGATCTCTTGAACACCTGGGATCAAAATTATACCCTTTAGTTGGTGAAAATTACTGATTTATCTGTATCTGTTACTTTTTGTCATAAGGAATAATCATAAAGTATATTCCTCACGTATTTAAATAAAACATTTAAGCTACTTAAAATGAATTTCAGTAGCACGCTTTTGTACAACGATTTAAATAGTGTGACAAACTTTATTAGGTATATGAGCGTTTTAGTAATGTGTAAACTTTGGTGCTTTCTTCGCCATGACAACATCTAACTAGAACATAGGAATATGTTCTAAAAGCAAAATAAAAAATATACGATACAATTTAAAGTATTTACTTTATAATTCTTGTCATAAAAATAAAAATTGAAAATCATAATTCATGTGAACTTTGTTACAAAATTAATAATGCCATAAATAAAATTGATAAATGATAGCTTAAAGTTATTTCATATTTTTTTGAAGAATATAACTGAAATGAATGTGAGTGTAACAGTGCTCAGTGGACTTAGTACTATTGAATATCTAGACTTTGTTCTGACATGAAGTTAATCATCTCATTCAAATACCTAAGTAAAAATCACGTCGTCTTACAGATATCAGATTATGTATACGGCAAGATTGCTTAGCAGTAGTGAATGGAATACAAATGAATTCACAAAAAGAGGCTGTTAGGTTATACGTTAATTATACTTAAAGTTTTAAATACTTGTAGAAGTTCACTTAACACATCCCAAGGTGACCGCTAAGCTAACTATCTGAAGACGGTAATCACTTTGTTCGACATTAGATATTTTGAGTTACTTGGCGAGAAATTGTATCTGTTGTTGTTAACATTCAACAGAGATTTATTCTTTTATAGATACACTACAAATTACTGAAAACAGTTTTGTCCAGAATGAGACTTATACAATAAAAATATTTAAATCACATAATACCTGACAAAATTGTTCCGGTTTTATGTTTGCCATAAATTTATTGATTAGTTTAAACATTGTAGAACTAAAGAATGATGCACACTATAATGTACAGAAAAGATTATGAACTTTAATGTGCATGAGTACATTGATTAATTTTAATAATGATAACTGATAACTAACGCAGCCTCATTCATCTCACTACATTGAGAAAATGATCACAATTTTATGAATAAGAACTTCAAAACGCTTGATCATGTAAAATCCCAAGTGTTAGAGAGGTTTAAAACTCTCTCCTGAATGAAATGTCATCCTTTTCACTCAGATACAATATATCAGTCCATAAGTATCTATTATTATTTATTATTTTTCCCTTGGGTTCCTAGTGGAAAATACGGCTTCACTAACAAGCCTCCATTCAACTCTCTTCTCTGTAGTCTTTTCAACCTGGTGCCACCACTACCCACAAGCTTTCATTTCTTCCTCACATCATCTCCTCCATGTCACTCTCGTCTTCGACACCACTTTCGTCGTTTCCCCTCCCAATTCCACTCAACGGCCTGGCCTGACCTGGCTCGTGATGTCCCCGAATAACTTTCTCAGTGTATCCCCAATCCAATCCATCTCCACTGTCTTCTCCTACATATTGGTTGGGTGATGGGTTTTTGGTTGGTTCGTTACCAGCCTGAGTTCCTTCTTGCTTAATCTCATTAACCTGGCCATCTGATCTTCATTGTCAGTATCGAGTGAGTGTTGGTGGCAGCTGTTGATGTGTGATGTCTGTAGTTTGTCGGAAATGCTATTGGTGACTCGCCAAGTTTCTGAGCCATACAGAAGCATTGACTTGACTGAATTGGTGTTGAAAATCCGGATCTTATTCATGCTTGTTGCTGAGTGCAGTGCAGTGGAGTGTAGTGTAGTGCAGTGCAGTGCGGTGTAGTGTAGTGTAGTGTAGTGTAGTGCAGTCGATCTCCACACTGATTTTAGATTACTGAAGGAAGGTGTGTGTTGCTGTCTTTCCAATCTTGGTTTTGACATCGTCGTGTGTGCCGCCTGTAGTTGGAACGCTGATGCCTAGGCAGGTAGGTGAAAGAGACAACTCCCTTCAGGTTTCTCCTGTAAATGGTGATTGATGTATGTTGTTTTTGGTTGGCTATCTTCATCACCTCCGTTCCACAAGGATCTAACTAGAATGAATTATTGGTTATCATATTCCTGACCAAGCTTCACTTAAATAATTAATCAAAGAAAAATTTCGATTCCAACAGCAAACAGTAGATCATACATGACGAACGATTCACCTTTAACTGTAGAGTTCTGGTAAGTTGAACAAAAACCATTTTCCATCTTTCATTTTGACATCGAAATCGAATCAAGTAGACGAAGCGACCTCAGTATAACCTTTCCTAACAAAGAGAACCAACTGGTCACACCACTGAACCCTTCTTCGAAAAATACGGAAGCAGAATATCATAGATAAATAGTGACATCATACTTTTACATGCTTACAGACAGATTAATCAAATCAGGATGAGATAAAAATACTTAAGCTTCGATACTTACATACAGCTACTTTCGTGGTGAAGTTGTACTGGTGTTGATGTATGTTATGAAATTCAAAAGTTTAACAATATTAAGTTCATTTGAGTGAACATAAATCATGCATACTTTAAAGTACGTATATTTGTTATCAAAAGTGGAATTTTTTCATAACTATCATCTCTTCAAGATTGAATCATCAACAGCTCATTGAAAACAATGAATTTTGTCTAATAAGATACGCTTTACACATATTATTTCATTTCTTATAGTAGTACTTTGTCAAAAATGGATCTTATTAAATATAAATGGGTATTTCATCACTTCGGTCAGCCTTTGTAGAACATTCATCAATGATAGGATCCAAAAATTACAGACTGATTGCATATTTATCTGGATTATGATACACAATAGAGATTCGTAGTAAGTTATTCATCTTATTTTAGACTGCCTAAGAATTCAGCGGAATATATCAACAATTTCCTCATGTACATAAACTCAGTAATATACTCAATCCCATCCACTTACAAGGTAGAAAGCGAGAAAGAAGAATTACATACGTTGAATTGCAGAATAAAACGACTGATGGACACTGGTTTGAATACTACCGTCCACAGGAAACTGACACATTCTAACAGGTATCTAAACTTCAAGTTATCTCATCCAATTTCAGTTAAGCAAGGTTTATTCAAATGTCTTAATGATGCAGCTAGAAACTCAGTAGTCATTGTAAGGACTTAAACAAGGAATTGAAAGGCCTAAGAGAAGGGTTAATAATAAACCTCTACTATTTATCAAGAAATTCTTAAGGATACTTCACAAACGGAATAATAATAGTGAGACAAGTATGAACAATAAAGACAACACGAGTGGAAATAAGTTCAAAGCCTAAATTGTGTCACCCTCACAATAAAGGAACATGGGAAACTTTACATATGATCCTCATCGAAGCTGGAATTGGGTGACATTTAAACCTACAAACGCATTCAGAGAAATCTTTGTTGGCCTTAGGATCTGATAGAGTCAATTACACAAAATAATCTGATCTACCGAATTCCTTGCAATGACTATGAGGTACGATACGCAAGCCATACTAGCCAGTCGGGATCAATTAGATGAACTGAACATAGGAATTTAGCTGAAAATAGAATGACAGACTCAAACAACATCAATAATCTAGAAAAACACTCGACTATTGCAATGCATGGATTCACAGACAACCACACAATACAATGTGTGGGATGGAACCACTATACTTAAATCAAATATAATTAGGTAGAGATACAGAGAGAAAGAGAGATTGAATATTGAGTGTTTGTTCATCGAATGAAACATCACCCAACACAATGATGCAGCACCTACACTAGAGATATGTAAGATTTTGCTATCGATAAAATCAAAGAATGATGTGGTGACAGGACAATAAAATCAGATGTCGAAAGTAGTGTGGTTACATTATTTCATTTATTTTTATTATTTTTTATTTGTCCCATAGGTTCCTAGTGGAACTTGCGGATTGAGTAGCATTCCACCATTTCACCTTATTCTTTGCAGTCTTGTTAACCTGGCTCCACCACTGTTTCGATGCTTCCATTTCTTCACCAGACCGTCTCCTTCATGTCACCTTCACACGCACAACTCGTGCTTTCCCATTTGGCTTCCACTTAACAGTCCGGCCCGGTGCGTGATATCCCAAAACATTCCTCTCAGTCTATGTCCAATCCAGTCCAGTCCATCTCCACTTTCTTCTCCTGCACATTTGTTTGGCAATGGGTTCTTGATTGGTTCGTTGCCAGTTAGACTTCCTTTTGGTTATTCTGATCATTCTGGTCATCTGACCGATCTTCAGTACTGAGTTAGCGTAGGCGGCAGCTGTTGATGTATGATGTCTACAGTCTGTTGGAAATACTTTTCGTAACGCATCAAGTCTTTCAGCCACCACATAGAATCACTGACCTGACTGACTTAGTGTTGAAAATCCGGATCTTGTTCGCGCTTGTTGCTGAGTGCAGTAAAGTGCAGTGCAGTAGACCACATAGATTTCAGGCTAATGAAGGAAGGTCTGTGTTGCTGTCTTTTCTATCCTGGCTTTGACGTCTTCATCTAAGCTACCGCCTTTATTTGAGACGATGCTGTGTAGGTAGGTGGGTGAAAGAGACAACTTCCTTCAGATTTCTCGCGTTGATGGTGATTGGTGCTTCTGTTTTTACTGGTTGGATATCTTCATCAACTCTGTCTCCTCTACTTCCACTTGAAAGAAGTCCCATCTTCCTTCGCTGTCCTGTCTCTTCTGTCGACTGATTAGTTTTCGCATGCACATCTTCGAGTTTGTGTGACATGAGATATTAGACATATATCATCGTTGGCGAAATCCGAATCTTCTTCTGGGGTCTTCTCATCTACCCAGCCAGCATGTGCTTATCTTCTCGCTTCTCACAGTTTCTTGCATGATCCAGTTCAGTGCAGTCCAGTTGACCACAATCAAGAAGACGATCGGTGATATTAGGTGACAACCTTGTCTTACTCCTGTCCCTTGTTTTCACTTCAAAGGCGTCACTTAGCTTCCCATTGTGAATCACTTAGCATGTAGCGCAATGATATAGCATTTAACTGCTGTTGAATGAGGTGCATGTAGGTTTGTGGCACTAAAACTGTAGTGATGAAGCAGCAGCTGTCAAATTACTTCTCGATTGATGCTATCGAAGGTCTTTTCAAGGTCTATGAATTTGAGGCAACGAGCTGACTGCTGGTTTGATTATGAGCAGTGACTATTTATGCTCAGAATGTCATCAAGTCAATAATACTATATCACTATCTGTTATAAATGAAATAAACAATTTTAATTTGCGACTGTATGTGTTCTATCAGTCTCGATAGCCTCATCCATTAATCTAGCGAAATATTAGTTTCAAGAAGGCTTATTCAAATATTTTCGTGTTGTATCATTATCTAACAGTATTCAACTGAATTATTCCCGATTTTTAGAGAAATGATGACATGCTGCGATAGTTTAATCAGTGTTTAGTCGCTTTCATAACAATCTTCAGGAAATTGTTAAGAAATTTGAAAACGGGCTGCATTATAAGTCGACACTAACTGAATAGTCTTTGAGAGTAATATGTTACACCCGTGTTTAGTTCTTTACTGACTAGAATAAAAAATGTTAACTACTTAGATTAGTCCAGAATCTTCTGTAACTAACTTGCCAGCCAGATGTAGCTGAAGTATTCAATAGCATAACTTAGAAAAATTTAAGAACTAATGAAAAAAATGGTTTACAACTTTCCGACTTTCATCCGCGATAAATGTGACGTCGACTAGTGTTTTAGGGCGATTTCAAATCTCTACTATTGTTTAAGCTTAAAGGGGGATTTTGTTTAACAACTAGAAAAATGCTTAAATTCTAGTGGAAAAATTTCAAGATGGCACAATGATTAAGGGTATTAAACGATAACATATTTATTAAACGATCTTTGGCAGTTAAAAGGATCAGGCTATACAGTCAGCCGGTTAGTCAGTTATTTAATCGATTTTCTTTGGAAACCATCTCAGAACGCCGTTCAGTGTGTTCCACAGTGGGTACAACTGAGGATCAAACTACTTTTCAGATAGGTAGTTAAGAACAATCAGTTGACGAGTAGTACAGACTTACATAATCACGAAATGGACCTGTATATTCACACCCATTTAAAAATTTTCTTTCCCATTTTAATTGGAAACTCAAATTCAACACTTCATTCAATGTCGTAGTAATAGTTTGATTGCACTGACTGCATGCTGTAATAAAATAAAGGAGCAATTTTCAAATATCCAGAAAGTGTTTCAGAGTTAAACGTCTTAACTATAACCCAGTTTTACAAATGGAAAAGTTTCCTTTGAACTGAAATTCTCTATGTTGCACTTGATTGTTATCTGTGTGTATCTAATGATTTCACAAAGGTGCTGGAATAGTGCTTCTGAAAAAATCTGATTAGATAGTTAAGTTTTCACTTTCTCTATTACAGGGAATCAAATTTCCAAAACACCTCGTTAAGAAATACCTTACCAAACAAATAAACAATCAGTTGTCCATGACATCGGAGAAAATGAAAAATGAAGCACTGAATAGAACTGAACTCTATGAAAAAAGCTGTTCATCAGGTTCCTCGACTCCTCCACTATATCGTCTATCTAAACTACACAAACAAGGTGTTCCCTCTCTTCAGATATTAGAAATGACCAGCTCTCCTCACCATTCACATGCAAAGTGGCTCATCAAGATACTGGATCCAGTGAATAATGAAATTTTGAAGCGTAGCCTCTGTGATATGTTTCATGTTGTCGTTTCAATCAACAATATCAGTCTGTCAGGAAAAAGGATGATTGTTTTGGATGTCATCTCTCGATTTACAAATGCCCCACTGACAGAAACCATTTGTTTTCTGTGCGGCTTCATTCAGTTCTATAAATCAAGCACTGGTATCCCAAATCACTACTTAACAGAACTTTGTCTCAGATGTACTTTCAACGTGCCATTCAGATGTGACGAAATCTATACCGATAGATGGTGTGGGAACGGGATCACCTCTAGGACGCCTCCTAGCTGACTGTCCTATGACAAGCATGGAAGACATGACCTTATGGAAAATAATCGGCTAGCTTCATGTGTGACAATGATACATAGATGACACCTCTACTATTTGTGACGAGAATACGAAACTCGAAAACCTGCTTCAAACCTTCAGTAGAGCTCATCGTTTTATCAGATTCACTCAAGAAGAAGAATTGAACTCAAAATTTCACTTCCTTGACGTCCAACTTCGAAGAAAGCATGACGATTCAGTCCACAGATCTATTTACAAAAATCACTTCTGAATCAGACACAGTCTTATGTATGCTTTATTTCTGAAATAAGGTATACATTAGTTGTATGGCGACAAGCGATAAGACTTACGTTTTGAGCTTCCTGATGAGTGTCACCGAGAATGAAACCTAAGTTCAGGGCTTACTGCCAGTTACCTCCAACCACCTGAAATCCTTCAAAGTTCACAGCGATGATGAGCCTCCTAGCTTGGTGACCACGTTGCAAAAATGATCAAATGAATTCAGTCAGCACTTCAGACTAAACAATATGAAATTGATTACTATCCAGTAACCAAGCAACGTATAGGGTGACTTTGTCATTAGTTTTAGGAGAATATACTACTGATAAGTTTATGCTTCACAGGATACAAAATATTATATTTAGACCAAATTATATTTTGATTTTGGATACTGCACTGTTTAATTCAAATGGCAATGTTGTTTTAATTGTTTGATTTTCACGCAGACCTTTTTAATCTGCATTCACTACTGATAATCGCAGTTGAGGCTAAAATTTTTGTTATATTTCAAACTTATGACCTTTAACATAGTTGTTCAATGTTCTCTTGTCTGGATGGCTGCCACAATGAAGTATAAATAAAATTTTAGATTGGTTTCAGTCACTGATTTATCAATAAAATGTATTGTGTATTATCTAGCTACAAATAAGAACTTTTACCAAGGAGTTCTCCGACTTTATATAGAGAAGAATGAATATGTATCAAACTTTTTTTACCCAACTAGAAGTCAATAATCGAACATTAGGTGAAATTGGGTGAAACGGTCAACCCCTGATTTAAAAAAAGTAGTAAAACTACCCCTAACAATAGGCCAACAATCCTTAAGATCAGTAAACATCCAACATAAACACTCCTTTTTCAATGAATTAGATCCTGATGGAGTCATCTAACCTGATGATAAAACATCTGAAATCAAGAAACCACACAGCTCTGTTAACAGATACTGAATGATACGGTTGTGCTAGTTACTCGTAAAAGCGACATCAAAATATCATTAATTTTACTTAAAAACTCACAGTTTAAATAATTTTCCCTCTAAAATGTAATGCAATGGAAATTGAACATGGAAAATATGTATATTTAATCTGATAATTATGAAAGATGGATGTAAATGTTAATGTAGTGAGGTAAATCACCTGAGATTCACTTGTTAGTTGTAAAACTGGACGACATAAGCCTAGAAAGTGAAGTGATCACATACAAACGATATTTTATCATTAACCTCGTCAATGCCTTTGTAGAATGCTCTTGGAAGAGAAAGGGACAATAGTAAACTATAAACTGTTTTGTAATGATAATCACTAGTTGGTGAAGTTAATTAAATGTCCGATACATATTACGAAGTTCTATTCACAGAACAAATTGAATCAAACTTCCTTTCATATCAGATTTGTTTATTTTCTTAGCATACAGTGATAAAGTAGTAGTTACTTGTCTATCAAGTAAAACTTTATTACTATGTGCTATAACAAATAAACAAATCTAATATAGTTGTAAAACTTAGGCACTGTAGCAGAATGTAATTCCATATTATATTTGTTTATTTGTTATGTAGCGAACAGTAATTCTAAAATGCCAATCAATATGGGATAGGAGACAGTCAGAAATCAAAGAAATACTGAATAAGAACTAAAAATCGGTTGATGAAATCATATTAGGCGTACACTTGTGCTTGACTTACACAGTCTTCAAGTTTCAAGAAAAAAGAATGTACGCAAACAGAAGGAGTAGCAGTTGGATCACCAATATCCCCATGTGTTTGTTGATAGTTGGGAAGACATTGATTTCCAAATGTATAATCCTGAATTTAAGATATGGTGGTGATATGTGGATGACACATTCACTGTAATGGAAATGGAACATCTCGACAATTTCCTCACACACTTAAACTCAATAATATACTCAATCCAATTCACTTACGAGGTAGAAAGTGAAAAAGGAGAATAACCTATGTTGGATTGCAGAATAAAAGAACATACGCTGGTTTGCATACTACCGTCCACAGGAAACTGACAGATTCTATCTAGACTAGCCTGTCGGGATCAATTAGATGAACTGAACATAGGAATTTAGCTGAAAATAGAATGACAGACTCAAACAACATCAATAATCTAGAAAACACTCGACTATTGCAATGCATGGATTCACAGACAACCACACAATACAATGTGTGGGATGGAACCACTATACTTAAATCAAATATAATTAGGTAGAGATACAGAGAGAAAGAGAGATTGAATATTGAGTGTTTGTTCATCGAATGAAACATCGCCCAACACAATGATGCAGCACCTACACTAGAGATATGTAAGATTTTGCTATCGATAAAATCAAAGAATGATGTGGTGACAGGACAATAAAATCAGATGTCGAAAGTGGTATCATCACATTGATATAATTACAAGTAATAATTTATGCTCGAGATATCATAAAGTAAATGACACTGTATCACATTGCGCTTTATATCAAATAAACAAATCCAGTATGGAAATCCAATGTGGAACTACTTTCTGCCACACTGCTTCAGCTGGAGATGTATAGTAATGAATCAAACTTTCTGTCATTCTCATCCAATTATTTATGTTGAGCTCAGTAACAGGGTCACAGACATTATAGTTCAACTAATCATGTTACCATTAACTTCTGGGGAATGTGGAACACTTATGTGAGCCAGTCAGCGATGAGTAAAGTGCCCTTGAGGTCTACGTTCCTTTCACTTGGTTGACAAGTCAGTAAGCCAATACCTTGTTACAATGTATTTTGCATGGATTCGTTGCAGAAAATCGCTTATAACCTCAAAGCTTTTGGTTAACCCAAGCAGTTATTAGTGGTAATAAGAATTTTATATTTCCTATGAATATATTATCTTCTTTAATTTTTAGACAATAGTGATGTTCACCAACAAATCGGTTTGTTTTCCTAAAAAAATATCTTAGAAGTTAACATTTTTCAGCCATTTGATTCATAGAGAACTGCCTAAATCGAAACACTAAAGCATATAAAATTTCCAGTTGTCAGTAACTGAGGAAAAGAACTATTCCTATCATCTAATAGAGAGTGTTGATATTTATTTGAAGCAACTTCCTGATGGTTGATTATCTCAAAGTGGAGTATTCTCCATTAAAATATGCAAATAAACAGGACAGTGAGAAATAGACATTATAATATTGCATGACTCTGTCTGTCAACAGAATTTCGTATATCAGGTTAGCTGTTGTATGTTTGTAACTCGTGGTCATCTATTTATCATACTTTTCAGCACTTTTCAGTGAAGTACACTGATAAGTTCACGGATACTAATGCCTCTACTGTAATACTAGAACCCTTGTTGTTAATCATCACAGCCATTAAAGTCAATAGTAAACTTTCTAAACCTTAGAAGTATATGTTGCAAGTGTTTTGTACGCCATAACCTCTGACAATCAATTTGTGCGAATAGTGCAGTCCTACAAAAGGTTGATTGGGGCTGAACGGCTTGTTAATAATGTCGCTGACCTCAGTACTGAATCACTCAGACAGACAAACAGGATCAGCGTAGAAACTTCAGACACGTACATCATTTCAAGTCACCACATTTTACAGTGGTATACAAAGAACGAGTGGATAGAAAAAGAATGATATCAAAGTAGATAAAATTGTGTGAGACAATACACAATCTAAAGATGAAGGTTAGTGAGAATATTTCAGCCTAAGAAGATATTAGGGAGCATATGCATCTACTCCATTGTGACTGATTTTCAGCTTTGTCACCTAAAGTCCTCAACTACCGATTCTTATCTTCCCTAGCAGCAGCGCATTTCTAAATCACTTCAATTGACTAAGCATTACATCCTCATTGACCATCTTGTGTTGCTTGCCTGAATTTTTTCACCTGAGTTCAACACTGCTAAAATGGTGATTCCATCAAACGTCAGCAATGGTACGAAGACATTTACGCTCAAAAACCTGTAACCACTTCATATCCCCTACTTCTTATGGCTATGTCTCACAGCCGTACGACTACAGCGCAGTATACTCATCGTTTGATAGATAGTCAGATATCTCGGCAGTTGGCGTCACAGATAACGCAAGTTAACAAATGAAAACAGGCCTTGTGTATGTGAACAACCAGTGGGTTCAAGACAATGCAACTCCCCAAGTATGTGAAATGGTCAACGCATCCTATCACTTCACTTCCTATCATTAAACTTGTAGTAGTTCCATACTAGTCCTGTAGTCACTCAGACTTTTTGTATTGACAGGAAACTAGTTTCTTCATGGCTTATTGAGGAGTACTGGTAAATAGAAAAACAACATTGAAAACACGTAAAACTTAAACATCAACAAAAAGAATGGACTGTAAACTTCTTATGCAATAGATAATTATACTGCTATTTCAGATAAAAATGTATCCAGTTGATGAATGTCAGGTGAGATTCAGTCGATATTTTAACTTCCATCAAAAAATATTATTATTATCACAAAAGATACTGTCGAAATAAATTTGTTTACACTTTTTGTAGTATAAATTAATAACGCTCACTTTTAAGATTTCTTCAGTAGAATAACATTCTTTGAGTAAAAATAGATTCAAAGCTATAAGTGAAAAACAAGAAAAGAAAGGAAGAGAGAAGATATCCAATATCACCTACCTATCAGATAAAATAAAGTGATTCGTCGAATAGGCATAATGTGAATTGAACAAGAGGAAAATTTTCGTTATTTCACCTCACGATAATGACATGAAATATTTAACTGAAGTCTGCTCAGTTTTTAATGATTTTCTAAACTTAAAACAATAACAGTGATAATAGTAATGATAATAAGAATAATAATATTGGTGATAATGATCACATTTAGTAGACTTTGACTTCTTCCTATGATATTTTTTTAAAATTAGTTGAGAGATAAGTTATTCGTACAGAACTGCTCGACAATTTAAGAAAAAAGATGCACTTAACATATTACTGACTTATGAAAACCCATCATATCGGATAAATGTGCATGAGTGTATCAGTGTGCTATAGTAGTGAGGTTCAAATGAGTTGAAACTGGAAACTACTCCTGTTTTTCTGTAGATTTCGCTAGATAAAACAGAGCTATCTATTCCACTGACTTGAGTTTGTCCTTAGCCTTGATGTAAATGGACAGATTTAACGCATAGTATTTTGATTTAGCCGAACCAACAACAGCATCAATAACAAGCACTAATCATCATTAACGGGAGACGTCTAAAGGAAACAGTCTTTTTCACCTATCTAGGCTGCATCGTTTAAATTACAGGCGGCACAGACGACGATGTCAAAACCAGGATTGGAAAGACAGCAACACACACCTTCCTTCAGTAATCTGAAATCAGTGTGGAGATCGACTACACTACACTATACTGCACTGCACTGCACTGCACTCAGCAACAAGCATGAATAAGATCCGGATTTTCAACACCAATTCAGTCAAGTCAATGCTTCTGTATGGCTCAGAAACTTGGCGAGTCACCAATAGCATTTCCGACAAACTACAGACATCACACATCAACAGCTGCCACCAACACTCACTCGATACTGACAATGAAGATCAGATGGCCAGGTTAATGAGATTAAGCAAGAAGGAACTCAGGCTGGTAACGAACCAACCAAAAACCCATCACCCAACCAATATGTAGGAGAAGACAGTGGAGGTGGATTGGATTGGGGATACACTGAGAAAGTTATTCGGGGACATCACGAGCCAGGTCAGGCCAGGCCGTCGATTGGAATTGGGAGGGGAAACGACGAGTGGGGTATCGAAGACGAGAGTGACATGGAGGAGATGATGTGAGGAAGAAATGAAAGCTTGTGGGCAGTGGTGGCGTCAGGTTGAAAAGACTACAGAGAAGAGAGTTGAATGGAGGCTTGTTAGTGAAGCCATATTTTCCACTAGGAACCCAAGGAAAAAATAATAATAATAAATTTCTATTCAGACTTGTTTAAGTGAATTAGATCGAGAGAAAACTATGAGGTGAATAAGATAACTGAGAAATTAATTTCTGTTACTCTATCCATGTTGACGTTTTTCCCTAATCAGCTACCCCAATTTGATTCATTGAAGTCAACCAGGTACACTCATTTAATGTGACATATTCGTCTGACTGAGTAATCAAATGAAATGTCTTGCCTAAATAATACAGATTAGCTATCTGATACTTAGATCGGTCATATCTGGGTGATGAACTGTGTAACAATAGCAGTTGCTTCTAACTACTCATACTATTCAGTAATATATTCCTGATCTTACGAAGATTTTGTATCTTTGATCATAATCAATGATATTAATAATTTGAGTCATTTTCATTGTAAGTTTTCTTGACACTATAGTTGATCAATCAATTTAGATTTATTTCAGTTGTTTTTCACCTGAAAGTCTCCTGGATTCAAACACTTTCAAGACAAGAAATTTTATAAAGTTGTAAAAATTGGAATTGAATTTTCAGACAGTTGTAGAGTGAAGTATGCTGTATCTCATTAGTATATACGACTAAGAGAATGAACTCCAGATTTCATCCCAATTCCATTGTCATACTGAAATCGAAGTGATTAAGATTTTTTGCACCAGTCTGTTAATTTTAGCCTCAGGCGTAAGCAAGACTTCTGTGAGCTGCTTAGATCTCATGATGCCTGTTGCATTGATGATATTTGTGCAGAAAGTAACTCGAGTGTTAACTATCTTGGGTTAAGTGGTACTTCTGACATTTGTTAATCGTCTTATATCTTGTTGACTTGTAAAAAAATGTTTCGTTTAACTTATTCCATAAAGAAACTGAGGCTGTCTGATATAACTCAACCTCTACCTTTACCTATTCTTCTATATTGTTCCCCATTGATCTTTCCTGGTCATCAAAAAAAGGACTAGGGCTTAGAAAGCCGTCAGAAGAGTGAGTGGTGTGCCTCTGGCTCAACTGATTAACACTGTAGTTGATAGACATTTCAATTGCAGCAAGCAACTAGCTACAGTCATTTTTAACTGACACAGAGTATTTATTTCATTCACAGGTCTCCCCATGTTTCTCCTCAGGGAGGATAACAATAAACTACATAAAACTGTATGCTCGTACAGCCAAGTACGAGAATTCGACTTTACCTTACCTAGCAAGCATATTATATGAGGAACAGAGTGTTAGAATAGAAATCATACATTAACTTTGTAACAGTTAACAACCAATCTCATTTCAATAATTTAACTAACAATGTAAACTGTTCTCCTTGTTAGTATTCTTTACATTACTTGAATTTTTATAATAACACAATTCGAAATGTTGTGTAGGAGCATATACATAACATATGTTTTGTTGTTGTTGCAATATATTATGCAGAAGATTTCAAACTGTACCACAAATTGTTTGGAATAAAGTGAATTATTATTACTGTTGTCATTATTATTATTATTATTATTATTATTATTATTATTACTGATAGAATCCTTCAGAAGGCAGGGATTTGAGTCATTCATCATTCTAAGTATCAGAAGAAAACAATAAAATCTATTTACAAAAGAATTAGCATTTGAATATAAATCACACTACTCATATCAGCTGCAGTAATATTGGATTATTTGGACGCTTCTTAACTATTCAGAGTGGAAATCGATAGAAGTGGGAACAATAGAATAACGTGGAAGAAAAATAAGAGCATGATTGAACTGTAAATAAATAAATAAACTTCTTTCTAAATGCCATACTTCAACAGTATATACTACTAGATGTTATGATTTCAACGTTATTTTTGCATAATTACCTTGTTATTGTTATAGTGAATACTAAAAAGGTATTGAACAGTGTTTCTAGTTCTGTGAGATGAAAGGAAGGGTAAATTAGTGGTCAGTAATTTTAATAGAACACGTCAGTAGAGTGGTGAACAGTAACGCTATTCAATATTTTTTGAACCTACACGAAGTAATCACTGAGTGAATATTATGCATAACTTTATTTAGATAATTGATAAAGACTAGTTTCGTGATTAAGCATCAGTTTAGAAGTAGGTAACTGTATATTTGTATCTAAAATAAGTAATTCTGGTAATTCCTACAGGAGGTCAGTCGCGGCCCAAATAGCTCAGTGGTAAAGTCGCTGACTACAGCACTGGGTGACGCGGGTTCGAATCTCGGGTGGGACATCAGTTCCGTCGAGGTTGCAGATACGCCTTGCTGACGAGTGCCGAAAAGCACGAAACCTAGGTCCAGAGCTCCCTGTCGATTGCCTCCATCCAACTAACTTGTTAGTTGTACCTATATATTAAATCCTCTGAAATGAATACAAATTTATGGGTACAATAGAAAGACGAGTGAGTCATGAATTTTTAATTTCAGCTACTAGAAAACAAGGTCACCTCGAAATCAAACGAACAAAATGCCTTTAACTGGCTACTAGTGTTTTCGAGATGTCACAATGGCTTCTCACTAAGCTTCGTGTAAAAAACATATAAAGCTGAAACCTCGCAAAACGAATCCTACCAATGTAGTGAAAAGATACTTTATATGGATTTAAACCTCAGTGATGATTCATTCCACCGCCACCACTCTTAAGAGGAGTATATGAAACTCTCTAACAGGATCATTCTTTCCATCAGCAATGAAATCGATGTTCTTCTGTTGCTCAATGTTTTCAAACAACTTGAAGGACAAGCTTTCTCATCTGGACACTTCTGTTTGCTCATACCAATTCATCTACCCCTGTATAGCCACATCTATAGGTAGTTCAATAAGAAAGTTGTCTAAAAGTGTTCAGGATGAGTGTCACACGTGCTTACAAAGACCTAACAGTGAAACGATAAGAAATGAACTACGGTCACTCTATCTCAACTACTTCCACAATCACAGTCATTTGTAAAGGGAAAAGAAACCTTCACTTCAACACTGAAGCTCTTGTCATTGTCAGGCAGAAACCTGACCTTCGGATGCATAAGCAAACTATCCAACCTATTCTTCTTTCATGATCTTAGTTTACAGTCTTCGAAAGCACCTCTTTCTTTACACACCATTTACTTTTTACATAATTTATCATTCACTCTTGTCTCTATGCATAAACACATGATTTTTCAAATATTTTGGTTGGACCGGATTGATCAGTCTCTCCTACCATATGGGCTTCTATGCGAATTCCTCCATACTGCCTGTCGTTACATTTCATGCTAATGGTGGATGGTGGCCAGCAGTGAAATCTAGGGCGGACGTTTCATCCTATTTGAGACTCGTAACCGATAGGTGGGTACATTCAGTTGACGGCCATCCTGGATGTCACTGCTAGCCTTTATCCATCATTACTATAATTAAAACATAGGTAATATGGAGACATTCATACAGGAACCCATATGCTAACATCATCATCAGTATCGACATAGGACCAGCCATTATTGAGTAACGGTCCGAGTTGCCATACCTCATATCAGTACATCAAGTAAAAAGGCAGTGAACAGTAAGATGAAGATAGGAAAATTCATTCAAAAGAAATACAAAGTACGAAAAGAGAGAAAGGAAGAATGAGAAAATGGTGAGATTCAGTATAGCGTCTTTAAGATGAGGATAATGTGTGTATACATTTGCGCTGCTGACAACGGTTCTGAGCTATATCACATAGAGTCTGCAACCACTGGTTTCTTTTGTCCCACTGACCCCAACCGGCTAGTCTACATCGCTCCACATGGCTCAGATCAACAGTCAAAGACGTCATACATTGATGCCATGTTTTAGTCTGCCCCCCCCCTCCCACCTGAGACTTTTCCCTTCGTGAGCCTATTTCGGTCAACATTGTGTGACGAGGCAGACGGCGGCTAGGCATACATAACACCTGTCTCAACCATCTCAGTCGATGAAGGTTCACAACCTCGTCAACAGATTTACCTCTTCTCCGTAAAACTCTACACTTGACATCTGCATTACTCACGTAGTGACACTATTGAATACGGCTTATACTACGAAGGCAACAGTGGTCAAACACCTGAAGCGGTTATCATGATGTAGCGGTTATCATATGCTAACAGAGACGGAATATAGTTTCCAGCATGTAAAACTTATTATTTGCACAGTGGTTCATTTCGAAATCGATACTGTATTGAACGTTATACATTCATTCCATGTTGGTTATCAGATATGATTAGAGTAACAAGGCTTTGGCATTTGTTAAATTTTGGAACAACAATATTGAATTTTTGTCTTTCAGGTCCTTTTATGTTATGCAATTTTACTTATCAAGTTAATCCACATTAGCATTGAGTTGTAAGGTTTTAACGGTACTGCAGCATACCAACTGATTTCCTTTTAAATTGGTATTCACCACGGACTGACATGAATTCAAAGACCATTGAAAACCTGGGAGTACTGAACAGCTGATTTGTCTTGGTATGGGACTTTCCAGCAGTGCTAGGGATCGAACCCAACACCTTCAGATTCTAAGACCACAACCATTCTTAAGGTTACAGTCAGGTATACGAACTGAACCGACATTCGATGATTCCATCTATCGGTATTACACCTTGGTTTGATATATCTTTAGCCTTTTAACAACCTAATCCCACTACATTCAACATCTCAAGTCGAAGTAGTAATCGGTTAATTTTACAAAACACAATACTTCAGGAACATTTTATTATGAAATATACCAAATTCACCATCAATTCTAATGTAGTAAGATTGTAGAGTAAAGTAGAGATGAGCAATGAACAAATACTTAAATACCTAATTAGTATTATAATGGAAATAATTTACGTAGCAGTCAAACAAGACTTTTTGTATACATATTTTGATATAGTCTATAACCAGTAAGTCACTTTTAACTGAACGCTTTAGTTAATTAGACTAGTCAGTGTATTCAACAGCTCCATTACTGATGTATATCAGTTTTAGACCGTTATCTTTTGTTCGACTAATGTAATAATAAATATTCAGTCTTCTCATTCTTTTTCTGTCAAAATGTTTGATGTTCAGTCAAAACAATCTAACTTTCCAATTAACAATTAAATATGAACAGATAAGTTTGTTTATTTACATCTTAATTTGATGCTAAAGTTCCTTAAGATTAGTATTTCTTGAAAAAAATCTATATTCAATACAAATTATTATTATTTAATTGAAATATTTCGCTATAAAATGAAATTCACAGAATAATTTAATACAATTAACGGATCATGTTTTGGTTTATGATATTTTTATGTTCACTGAATACTATCTTAAGTAAGTGCATAATTAAAAAACATGAATTCTGAAATTTCGTCCCTAAAAAAGCTTCATCATCTACAGACGGATATATAACTTATGATAATCAATCCAATGTAAGTTCAATAATCAATATTACTTTTTTTTGTTTTTATTAAAAAAAATGCATAAATGAGTTGACTTTCATCTATTCATATATTTATTCACCTATGGAAACAGTAATTGAGAGAATGTTGACAAATAAAATTATTAACTTTTAGTTCACACTTACCCATAGGTCATAATTAAACTTTCAACTGATTTCATGCTGTGTAATTCTGAATACTCACCAAATTCTATGACAGTGCATCGTGACGATATCTTTCCTGGCTTGCTAAATGCATCCAATCCTATATAAAATCAACCATAGCCTGAATAGCTCAGTGATAACATCTTTGATTGCAATACTAGGTGTCATGGATTTGAATCTCACATGGGCTATTAATTCCTTCAAGGTTGCAGGCACCCCCCTTGTTGGTGAGTAACAACCCATTGATTGCCTGTAATCTACTAATACATCAAGTATTAAATAATTCTAAAAACTGTTTAACACACAACCACACATTTTCAGAAAGTTTGGAACATGAAAGGTAATTAGTAGCTTCGACCCCCATCCGTTTATGATTATTTCAAGAATTGTCTATTGACTTAGACACTCAACATCTAGTTTTCCAATTGTCATTTCTAACTCTGTTCAATATATAAACGCTTGACAGTTTAGGTGTATTACTAATTATCGTATTGTAAACAAGGGCATGTGGTAGTTGAGTTGGATACATATAAATTTACTTTAACATATAAGTTATACATATTCTTATAAACAGATGCTGTTGAGAATACCTTCGTTCTTAAGTACATTGTGTAAGTATGTCACATATGGTCATAATTTTGTTATATTATTGTTTGTCCTTGGGTTCCTAGTGGAACATAGGGCTTCAGTAGCACGTCTCCATTCCACTCTCTTCGCTGCAATCTTTTGAACCTGGCTCCACCACTGCCCACAAGCTCTCATTTCTTCCTCACACGATCTCCTCCATGTCACCCTCCTCTAGGACACCCAACTCGCCGTTTCCCATCTGGATCCCACTCGAGTGCCTGACACGTGATTTCCCCGAACCACCTTCTCAGTACATGCCCAATCCATCTCCACTTCCTTCTGCATATTTGTTGAGCAATAGGCTCTTGGTTGGTTTGTTACCTCTCCAGAGTTCCTTGTTGCTTATTCTTATTATTATGGCTACATGAGCTTCAGTAACGAGCCAGGGTAGGCAGTTGTTGATGAATATCTGTAGGTTGGTGGAAATGCCTTTCATAACGCGCCAAGTCTCTCAACCATCACACAGAAGCACTGACTTGACATTAGTGCTGAAAATCCGCATCTTGTTCACGCTTTATCCTGACTTCAATGCACTGAAGTGCAGTAGATCTCTACAATGATTTCAGGTTAATAAACGCCTGTCTTGCTTTTCCCATCCTGGTTTTGACATCCTCGTCTGTGCCACCGCCTGTAGTTGAAACGATGCTGCCTAGGTAGGTGAAAGAGGCTATATCCTTTAGGTTTCTCCCGTTGATGGTGATTGGAGCTTACTGTTGTCGTTGATGGTGTTGGTTGGGTATCTTCATCACCTCTGTCTTCTCTTTATTCATTTGAAGTCCGGTCTTCGCTGCCCTGCCTCTTCTGCTAACTTGTTGGTTTTCGCATGTAGATCTACGAGTTTGTGCGACATCAGACACTAGTCATCGGCGAAATCCAAATCTTCTAGGGTCTTTTCATCCGTCAAACAGCTTATGCCCGTCTTCTCACTGCTCATGGTTTGCTACATGATCCAGCCCACCACAGTTCGAAAGATCATGGGTGCTAGTAGACAACCTTGTTTCACTCCCGTCGTCACTTCGCTTCAAAGACATCACTGAGCTTCCCATTATGAATTACTTCGCATGTGGCGTCTTCATATAGTTGTTGAATGAGGTTGACAAAGGTTTGTGGTATTCCATGGCGTTGGAGCAGTTGCCAAATACCTCTCGGTCGACGCTGTCAAAGGCCTTCTCAAAGTCGATGAAGTTGAGGTAAGGTGGAGAGTTGACTGCCATTCTTTACTCTGTTCTATGATGATGCGTAGTGTAGCGTTGCAATTTGGTCCGCACATGATTTGTACTTCCTGAATCCAGCCAGCCAGCCAGCCTGTTCTGGTGGTAGTTTTGAATCCAGTGCATCTTTATTCTCTGCAGGATGATGCGGCTTAATATTTTGCTTGCACTGGGTGGACAGGAGAGTGATTCATTGCCAGTTCTTGCAAAGACTTAGGTCTCCCTTCTTCGGGAGTTTGACAAGGTAACCCTTCTTCCAATCAATGGCCAGGTACTTTCCCTTCCTTCTTTGAAAACCTTCTGCAGTAGTAGTGTGAGTATGTCCAGTGTTGTCTCTGCGTCTGTTCTCAATGCTTTTAACGGGAATCCATGTGGTCCTGCTGCTTTCCCACATTTCAGTAGCTTTATGGCATTCAGGACTTCCACTTTTGTTGGAGGATTTATGCTCACTTATAGTTCTGTGGTTGGGCTGTAGGTGGTATTTCTAGACGAAGTGCAGGTGGTGGTGGTGGTCGATTCAAGAGCTTCTTGAAGTGGTCGGCCCATTGTTTCCTTTCTTTCTCTCCTTTCGTAATTAAATTTCCCCATTCATCTTTTATTGGCTTCGTCTGAGTTGATCTCTTCCCAGATAGCAACCTGGTTATTTGATACAATGTTATCAGGTCTCTGTCTGTCCTACCTGCAGCCTGTTCTGCTTCACTTGCCAGTGTTTCGTAAAAGTATCTTTTGTCTTTCCGTGCACTCTTCTTCACTTCTTTGTCCAGTGTATTGTTCTATACATTGTTTCCAGTTCCTATTGTCGTTGAGCATCCATGCACTGGTTTATCTTCTGCTTCACCATCCTCCTCTCCTTTATCAGCTTCCTTGTATCCATTGAGATCCATTCCTTATCTTCTTTCTTCTCCCTTCCTAACACGGTTATGCAGGTTCCAGTCTTCATCCACACAGGTTTTTTCAGGGATGTTCCTCGATATCTCCCATTTTGTCTTGATGGCTGACGTGAAGATCTCCTTTGTACTTTTGTCCTTCAGTTTCCGGGTGTTGAACTTGAACTGCGGTCTGTTACCAACTTCCTTGAAGGCTTTCAACTTGATTTCGAAGGTTCCTTGCACTAGATAGTGGTATGATCGTAATTAGTTGAAGATAATGTATGTGCTTATGTGAAAAATTCTCTATATTTTACAACGTAAAATTATAATTCAATTTGTGTACAATTCATGAATATTTTAGATAAAACCTGTTACCCAACTTGAAGATGTGCTCCATAGTTTGATTTCTTACCAGGGTCCTTCAAATCCATGTAAGTCTTACTGAAGAAACTTTTTACTATCTTTTTACCAATAATTTTCTTAATTAAAGATAACGTATTCTTTATGGTATGTAACAGTTTCTCTTTTCTTATTTCAGCTTGTTTCGGTTGTAAATTTTTAGTATGGTCAGCTAAGACATTTATATTCGATAGTAAATACTATGTCCATGAGCACATAGAAGTGACCTGTAAAAATTTGAAAAATCTCTATACACCTGTAAGATTTTCTAATTTAAATTAAACTTTTTTTTTCATTTCTTCTATTAAAAAAATAATAATTCAGTAACACGAACTGACCACAATTGGATAATTCGTATAGCTGCTGAATCCTTTGTATTCAGTATAAATCGAGCTGTGTTGATCAACTTAACATAATTTACAGTTTAGTGGTAAATTGACGCAGATTTGAATCACTGAAGTAACATCAGTATCTTTGCGTCTATTAATAATTGGCAATAGTCAAGATACTTAAGTCGAGTGATGCTTCCAATCGATTTGCTTATCACATCTGACATTGTAACACAATAATATTTGATTATCATAATTATGATGTCAGGTATACGACTAAATATCTAAAAGCAGAGGGTGAAACTTTTTCAAAATCTCAATATTCTGGTGAATACACTGAAATATTTGACTTTTTGTCATGATTGTATACATAGATTAAAATCTACTACTGAAAATCTGTTAAATGGCTACGCAAATAAGTCATATAACATCATTAGTTGAAAGAACCAAACTAAGCAGATAGTGTTCATTATGATATGAAATATGAAGCAAGAAAATATTCTATTTAACAATGATATCGTGAGTTTTTGGCTAATACAGTGATGTTCAATCCTCTGTCCATATAATTAAACTCTTAATAATGGTGAAATTGATCATTATCTCACAGATCAAGTGCTTTGTTTGATTCTTTGACGTTAAAGGTAGAAGATATGAAGTGATTTCAATTTTCTGACTACAAATATCTTTGTAGCACAGTTCACATATGGTGGAAGTATCTTATTAGTAATCCCGAGGATAGTTAAGGTGATCAATGAGGTCATGAATTATCACTGACTGAGGTGACTTGGATACGTTATGCATACGGAACCATTGCCTACGTTGATATACAATGCTAGAAGGAGTTAGACTGATTTGAAAAAAAGATCAGTGTCCAGACTAAGACATGGTTCCAGTTCATGAAATCCCTAACTGTTTGATATAGATCTAGACACTTTTCAATGAAAACCTATCAGTCATCTGTCAAACTTCTTTATACAATACAACTGTCTTCAAAAAGTTGATGGACAGTTCATTATCACGTATGTAATCGATGACTTCCTATAAACAGAATATTCTGACTGGTAGTAATGATGGATCGTGACTACCAGTGGAATCCATAATGCGCATTTCGTCCTATTTGGGACTCGCCATTTGGATATACCTGCTTCCCAGTGAGTGATGTTGTTACCACCGAGATTCGGACTCGGGAGTGATCGCTTCAAACGTCAGATCGTTATCCACTACATCACCGAGCCACGATAGCCACCTCTTCTGCAACAGGTATAGTTTTTAGTATAATTGTTTTTATATCACACCATCGTTGATTGGACCGAACTGATCGGTCTCTATTGGCATATGGAATCCTGTTAGGATACCTCAATATTACCAGTGCTCCAATGGTAGTAATGATGGATCGTAGCTAGCAGTGGAATCCAGGATGCGCATTTTGGCCTATTCGGGACTCGTCAGCCGGGTGTTTTTTTTACAGAAAGTTAAAAAAAAATACCTACGTTACATAAAATGTAATCAATCCTAGGGGATTATATTTTTGTATATAGCCTGAAGACTTTTCAAAATTCACTTTCTTCTTTGGATTAAGATATGCTTGTTGAAATCCACTGACATGAGAAGGTAACTGGGATACTTGTTCAACATCATTTTGGTCCGCTTATTGTACTCATAGATCACAGATGGATTCGAAAGTAGACGAGGAAAAAATATGAATTTTCGTGAACTAAGATGACCAAGAAAAATGTTAAGCCTCACTATTCATTATTTCTCCTTAACATATAGTACGCAATTCAGACAAAAACAATTATGTTATCAAGGATCTAGAATAGAGCATAAGGTATGTACGAATGTAGTGGTCAATCCCTTGAACTAAATGAAAATATGTAAGCTGACTATATATTGTACCATGTGTGAAAAGAAACACCCCGTTGAAGGTATCTGCCAAAATGGCTCTAATGTCATGGCTATTACCCAGGTAAATAGAATGATACAACTGACAATTATGTGAATTCACAATAATCAAAGTAGCTATATCATCCGTTATGCAATCCAAAACACCACATACCATGGTATTCAATACAAGATAGAACAAAATTAGTCTGAAGAAAGGTTAAAACTGGTCAAATGAATGCAGGAAACTGGTTTACACGGCCATCGTCTGATGATCTGAGTCAAATAATGAGGTAAAAGATGATTATTTCTGGTCTTCAAGATATTTGGATAGCTTAAATAACAGATGTATTTTTTTACTTACCTCCCTTAATGATCTAAGCCATTTTGTTTGTCCTTCACGTAATAACAATTTACCATTTGTAATAATTCGAAACAGTGACCACCGGGTTTCCTGCCCCATGCTCTACCAACTGAATTACGAGATCAAACTGCTGACCAGACTTTTATTTTACTTCAATCATCAAGGGTTTTGCCCGACCACCATATGATATCATGACGTGTTACTACCGCCTGATTGTATTCACATTGGTTGCCTGGTCACTATGAATACTTGTCTGCCGAACCACGACTATCTCAGACAGTCAAGATGGTAACCAGTAGGATGCTCCCCCTCTCTAATTCAGTTAGATTTCGATTGGGGTGAGTAGGATCAGGCGATAGTACAGTGTCACGAATTCACATGACAGTCGAGCAAAACCCTTGTTGAGTGAAGTGAAATAAAAATGTGGTCAGTAGTCTGACCTCATAGCTCAGCTGATAGAGTATCGTGCCGAAAGCCCCTGGTGGTCACTGGTTCTAATACGGCAGCGGTCCAAATTTGCATTTCACTTTCAATCATCACCCAGTATAAAGAGATTGATTTGTTGGGTTCGAACTCTACGATAACAGTATAATCTCTTAGACATATGTCACAAAAGACGATTCAATGTTAAACATTATCGTTATTTCAAATAAAATCATGTGAAAACTTAAGAATTATTTTATCTACTCCGGATCATCTTCATCATCAGTTTACGAAAAGTGATTCAAACTGGATAGGGAAAGAAAACCAACTCACTGATGGCTAAGAATTTAATCATTTATCAAAATCTAACTAAAGTCCATGATGAATACTACTTCTAAATTAAAAAATCCCCATTCATCTCAAAAATACATTACTGTATAGTGCTCATTAGTGACTTGCTTCTAGATGAATATCAGGAAAGTGTAATGAGAAGCCGTGACCTGTGGAGTCAAGCATTTGGAAGTGAAGTGAATACTAACTGAAGACGTTGGGTGATAGTCATGCTATATCGTGAATTGACAGAAGTTGGAAATTGTAAACCACTGGAAACCAACCCAGTGGCTAAATAGTCAACGCGTTCGCCGTGAAACCTGAAGGTCCTGAGTCCGATCCCTAACCGGGTGGTGAGTGAGTACTGCTGAAGAGTCTCATACTAGGATAAGACAGCTGTCCAGTGCTCCCAGATTTTCAATGGTTCCCCAACTGATATCAGTCCATGATGAATACTACTTCTAAATTATTGCTTATTTTAAAGTGTATACTTTACGTATATACGCTTTTTATCAATTAGATGAAATCACATTAGTTAGTTAGTTACTTCTATCCACTATTACAATAATTCTGTTGGATTCTCAACTATGTCATTGGTAAGGTTAATACTTCCCCAAATATATTTTCTATTATATTTCAGTGCAAACGAATATTGACTGAATTTCTAGATTTCGCTTACGATTTAATATACAATTATTCTTCAGCTGATTTATGCGCAGTAAGTTGTAACAAACACTGATTATTTGTTTAAATAATTTACCCTTGATTACCTTTTATTTAAATTAGAGATATCTTTAGATTTTGAGGGGGTTGTGGAGATTTGGAAATATTTCAAGTTGTTATTCATCGAAGACTGACATCAGTTGGAGGAGTCAAAGCCTGATGGCCCTGAGGACAAATACTCAACGATGACATTGGGTGGCGGTTTGCGCTATATCGTAAGCTAACAGAAGTTGGAAATATGGAGCATTGTATTCTGACCCAGTGGCTCAATGGTAACGCGCTGGTCGCGGAACCTGAAGGTCGCGGGTTCGATCCCTGCTGGTGGGGTCGTGGGTGCGCACTGCTGAGGAGTCCCATACTAGGACAAAACAGCTGTCCAGTGCTCCCAGGTTTCCCTTGTTCCTCCAACTGATGTCAGTCTTCGATGAATAACAACTTGAAATATCTTTAGATGTTTCAAACTAGCATAAGGCGAACCCATGAAGCCATTAGACAACTGTTTTTTTTTAATGTACAGTTTTTCTATATTCATTAGTGTATCAATACACCTGGAAACAATTTTTCTTTGGGTTACAGGTTTCCATTGAATCCTCAAAGACGTCTGCCTTCTTCTCTAATTCTAGTATTTATTATGATATATAACGATTTAACCATATAAATGATCATAGTTATTTCAAACAAGCTAAGAATATTCCTAAGATAATGCTAAGCAAATTTAGAAGTGATGATATGGTGATGAAATAAGTATGTTCAACATACTACGACATAATTCATTTAGGGAGATACTAAAGCTGATTTATCTAAACGGGAATCTATACTAGCTGTTTTTGTGCCAATATTCACTTTGTGACTTCTTGAGAGTTTTGAAATACTGAACTAATTGAAATGAAGAATTTAATAGGAATAATAATCTGATAACTTAATACTGGTGTTGTTTGAAGCCTTCTTGAATGTGAAACGCAGTTCGATATTGTTTACAACAACTTCAGCATCCAGCTTAACAAGTGGGGAAAAAAGTAGACTAAAAGATACCTGAGAAGATAAATTTAGGTTTAATACTAATGATGGATAATAGCTAGCAGTGGAATCTAAGACATACGTTTCATCTTACATGAGACTCGTCAGCTGGATGTACTGCCTCCCAGTGACTGATACTGTCTACACAAGAACTCAGTACCAGGAATGATCACTTTAAACTCCAGAGCATTATGCGACGGCTTTAATACAATAAAACCGGTGAGCCCAAATGAGACTGAACGTGAGTTCTAGGCTCCACTGCTAGTCACTATTCATCACTAAAATAAAAATACCTGCGAAATCAAGGCATCTGTAATTATACATGATTAAAGATAGTATATATAATAATCTGAAACAGGTTGTTCTTAAGCAAATTGCATAGTAACTGATCAAGTAAGGGGGACTTTTTTTTCTCTAGTGGTCAGTCTCAAATAGCAAATTATTATGCAAGAATAAGAAAGTAAATGAAAACAGATAGAATAAGAAGGTGAAGATGGTTTCAAAGTAATACCAGAAGTTACGACATATTGACCGTCATGGTAGTGCAAGTAGTCAAATAAATCGACTCTGCTATGTGAAGCAGACGAATACGTAAACTATGTGACAAACTGATTAGCACACAATGATTAATTTTAAATACTTTCCTAGTATCTATTTGATGCTAAATGTCGACTAAGTTTGCAGGTATGGAGCTCTTTATTATTCTAATCTGTCCTATAGTTAGCCATCATGAGTAGTGCCTAAAAATGCTAATATATAGCAGCTTCATAGTATATGTGCAGTTGAACTGATAAACGTACCTTGAATTAGCAAAATCGGACAGTTTGTCCTTGTGTTTTGCATCCAGAGGTTGTAAAAAGTGTGACATGATTAGTCTGCTATAAATCCTCTTTTCAGGGCTTTTTTTATCTAATTTGCAATGATCTCGTTAACAATATTACCCTTGAATTCCAGTTTCAAAAACATTTATTGCTTAGAAACTGTTAGCATTCTTGACTTAACTTTCACAACATTGATACACTTAGTTAAAACCTCCATTAGATAGACATTACTATCAAGTAGGCCATGGATGTTGACGAACTCTTCCTCTATACCTTATGGTCAGCCAGTGCTTCCTTCAACGTTTCAACATGTGTATTTTTCTGTTTTTGACAAGAGTATGAAAGAGTTGGAATAATCCTCAAGATACTCACACTGATGTATAACATAATAGTGACGTAAGGCGTACTCAGGAGCGTAGACATGCTTCCTAGAACTATCAGAGTAGTAGTCATTGAAAACTGAATATCTTAAAATGATATTTTGCGGAATCAATGAAGTTAGTCCTGATTCACCCACAGCTTATTTTCTTTAGGAAACTGAATAATCTCCTATTTGAAATCTATTTCTTCATATATTTGCCCTATCCTGTCTCTAAAATGTCATACACCAAATCAATGAACTTTTGTTTAAGTTTGTAGGCTTTCTTTACCCATTAGTTAGATAGTTACTTTTCATTTGTGATTTCTTCATTGTATACATTTTTGTAGTGAAACTGTTGTCGATTTTCGTCTCATCATCTTTCATCTATTAACAGATTGCTGGGATATGTTCAAACCCACCAAAGATCAACTGTAGGTAACGTCTCTTTTTTTCCACCTTACTGGTAAACTGATAATTTTTCATTCAAAGTCTGAATACTTCTTCTACAATCAGTTTTTAATGCTGTAACCTGAAAGTTGAAGTGAATATATCTAATAGTTGGTCGTATGAACAATGCAATTAATAATGGTTAGATAGACGTTGGGAACTATTGAAAATATATGGAATATCTCTATGGTTAAGTCCCATGCGGTATACTATTTATCATACTGTGAATAAAGCTGAAATTCTTTACCTTACTCACTTAACTAACTATGTTACGATGAAACAATGAACTCAATGATAAGGATACTTGAAAAAATAGAAGTTATGATATTTTGATGTTTTGAAATAGCATGGAATTAAAAATTCTTCTGTGTCTTACCATAGAGCTGAAAGGAATTTTAGATGTTGTAAGAATATTGACAGAGATGTGAGAAAATGCTGAAGGGTAAAAAAAGTGAAAGGTTGATAAGATTGCGAAAGAACTTGAGTACCGACACAGTTGTGAGAGTATCTGAAAAAGAAGAGTTAGTAAAAGCGTTGTCTGATGGCAGAGTCCATGAGACATCTGCTTGAGACTGATCACATACGGGCAATTAGAAAGTTTGAGATTTAGCTTTGGTTAATTTGAGTCCAGGTAAAAAAGAACATATATCAACAGTGCTCGAAAGCTGCATGGTAACGACGAGCGTGCTGTTTTGGAGGTCGACTGTCAAATTTCTCTTACTATTTTGATGGCAGCATCAGCATATTACGATTTGTCATTCATGCAAAACACCGTACTGTTAACGAATCCTATCGACCCAGAAGTACGACTCTAGAACCTCGTCATAGCGTATTTATTGACACCGCTTTTTATCTTACCACTATCTATGTGACCTTTCTGGTGTGCAAGTACCTCAAGAGAATAAGCGTTCCACTATCATGGCTCCTTGGGTCATTGGGATATGCAAACCAGATCATCATGTCAATGTAGCGACTATCGGCTGGATATTTATGCACAAGATGGCTGGTTAGCTAACCAGATGTAATCTCTTGAGTTGGTACTTCATACACAAGGCTTTTTTGATTGTTTAATAATGAATATTCTTGCAGTTTTGCTTCTAATTTCCCCGAGGAATTAGTCAGTTGGTCCCATGGAAATACTCTTCATTCAAATGAATCATGAATGGTTTCATTGTAAATAAAGTTGTATAGATCTACGAACGGTTCAAGTCCAAGAAAGGCAGGTAATACTTGATGGAATTCCCTACTATTTTCCGTCAATGATCTCGTTTAGATAACATAAAAATTATCACCGTAAAAATATCATCCAAATAACTCAGTTTTTTAAGTAAATTCATTAGCATTCACGTCCACAGGATATTCATCTTCATCCCAATTATTCAAATCCGTATAAGATATCTGTCACTGAATAAGTTTTCTCTCGATTTTTCCTATTCATTCTAATCCAACAGTTATTTTGTTTAATTCATCTGTTAGATGATACTTTTGCTTCCTATTAAAAGACCACTTGGTATAAGTTGTGGATAAAAAGTGGTGAAAGGCGACTTCTCATTTGTTCAGTTTCATCATTAATTCCACTTCTGGCATTACACAGACGCTAACACAATCATCTTGACTTCAGGCCGTCGAAATTTATATTTGTGCCGAAGCTTATTATAACTTACTGTGTGCAAGTCAATAATCATAGGCTATGGAACAAATCTACTGTGTAAAGACTAAAAGTACAATTTAGCTGGTCAGTTAAACTGTCGTAAGTGAAGTACAGTCATAACTTGCTGCCTACTTCATACAAACCTTAGCATTTGATATAGTTGAGCAGACCATCAATAAGTGTAGCAGGATAATATGGGCTCATTTTTAGTATTTCGATGATTCGTCTCAACTGTCTAAAACGTAAACAGTATGAAAATGTAAACATAACAAGAAGTGAACATATTTTTAACAAGTTGACAAGAAGTTATGAACAGGAACAACAGGTAACGAAGATAAACTATAAACTTCATGGTTCACATATCAAAAATACCAAGAAATCAGTGAACTTAAAACATTTTTTTATTTTTATACTACTGTAAGTAGTCAACATTGAAGATAGAAAACTTTTGGTTCTATTTTCAAGTTGACCGGTAACTACTGTCTGCAACTATTAGAATAATTGTAGTTTCTTGGTATGTTAACATGCTAGTGAATATAAGCAATAGAAGTATATCATTCAATGAAACCATTTAAAAAGGATACAAGCAACTGTGTAAGTCAGCAAGTATTTCCTTCATGACAAAACTCCAGTATCAGCCAGTCATCAATTCAGTCGTCATTCTTTAGTTTTCAACTATGCTACTGATCAAGATTAAGAGAATATTTGCGACACTTGAAATTAGGCCCGAGATAAGGTCTTATTCTAACAAAATAAATACCTCCGCATCACACACACGGAGTTCAATATAATGAGTTATCTGAATGAACTGTCAAAAAACTACCTTTCTCCCTTCAGCTACTCTATGAGTCATCTTTTCAGTATATTGTACGATATGATCATGAGTGAAAACCCATACAGCTGACAATTTCGCCTGGTCCTAAGTCCGGATAGAGAGGGAAGGTTGAGCATAGGGGTAGCAACACTACCCCGTAAAACCAATTCAACCGCCGAAGAAAGTGGAGTTGGATTGGGCATACACTGAGACAGTTTAGGGACATCACGTGCCAGGCCAGGCCGTCGAGTGGAATCCAAAAGGGGAATGACAAGTTGGGCGTGCATGAATGATATCGAGGAGATGGTGTGAGGAAGAAATGAAAGCTTCTGGGCAGTCGTGGAGCCAGGTTGAAAAGACTGCAGAGAACAGAGTATAATGTGTTACTGAAGCCTTATGTTTCATTAGGAACCCAAGGGATAAATAATAATAATATTAATAGTTCTCTGTGTTTAGCGCCAGTTGAAGTTTATCGATCATGCTTAGCAATTTGGCAATTAAAGTTAATTGGTTTGATATTGTAGTGCATTGTATATTGGTATTTTATCAGTACGAAGGCCTGGAAGTAGCTTAATGTCTGATGGAACTCATTAACACATCAACATCCAGAAACATTCCATCGATTCACTTGGTAACCATAATGAGAAACTTTGATAAGTTCTAGGCAACAGATACTAGAAAGCTATCCATTAGTAACTGATTCACATACATAATTCAATTTCACAAGATGTAAGCTGTGGCCTGAATGTCTTGATGATTTCGTCATTGACTATCATCAGCGCTGAGTGACGAAGATTCGAATCCCCTATTTTTTTGCAGTTGCAGATATGCCTTGCCGATTGGCACCAAAAAACGAAGCGTAAGTCAGGTAGTTTTTCTGTAGATTGACTTCCTACATCCAACACCAAGATAATTTAATATACTGATTAAAGGATTCTGTATGATATCCACTTCTAATAAACGACAGATATTTGTATCCTTTCATCTCATTGTAAAGTGTGATCGTGTTGTTCATCTTTCAAATATTGCCTAATAGATGTAAACCTTATTCGTCTCCAAAACCTTTTTCAATGAAATCGGTTATATCGAATACCAAAGCATAAGGTTCATTGACGTAGATGATGTAGTGAATAAGGCATGAATTACTAAGAAATTTGAATCATCAACCTTTAAGTTTCACTTTATTACTGGTTTGTTCTTAAGTTACTGTTTCAAAAACAAAATTTAGTACGATAAGAAAGCATAGTTTCATCCTGTTTACTTATTTATTTTTCTAACTATTCACCTAACAGTTTGTCCAGTTTGCTTGTTGGGTGTAGCAGAGGGCAAGAATATTCTTCTATCTGATGCACTTGTTACAGAAATCCAATCCGTATTAGTACACGCGTGTGATAACCTAAAATTAGAAGTACAAGTGAGTAATGTAATTTTTTATACATAACTATAGATAGAGAAACTCAGAGATTTAACTTTGCTATCATTTTTTATTTTGAGAACAAAAATGATCATTTCTTATAGGCATATAGGCTCCTTATTCTTATTATTTGTCCTTTGGGTTCCTAGTCGAACATACGGTTCCAGTAGCACATCTCCACTGCACTCTCTTCCCTGCAGTCTTTTCAACTTGGTGCCACAACTGCCCACAAGCTTTCATTTCTTCTTCACATCATCTCCTCCATGTCACCCTCGGACATCCAACTCGGCCTTTTCCATTTGGATTCCACTCAACGGCCTGGCCTGGAGCGTGATGTCCCAAATGGTTTGCTCAATGTATCTCCAATCTAATCCATCTCCACTATCTTCTCCTGCACATTTTTTGGACGATAGGTTCTTGGTTGGTTCGTTACTATAGCAGAGTTCCTTGTTGCTTATTCCTATTCTTTCTGGCCATCTGATCTTCATTGTCAGTATCGTGTGAGCGTAGGCAGCTGCTGATGTATGATATCTACAGGTTGTTGGAAATGCTTTTCGTAATGCTCCAAGTCTTTGGTCCACCATGCAGAAGCACTGACTTGACTGACTTAGTGTTGAAAATTTGGATCTTGTTCACGCTTAATGCTGAGTGCAGTGCAATACAGTGCAGTAGATCTCCACAATGATTACTTCAGAATAACGAAGGAAGGCCTGTCTTGCTGTCTTTTTGATTCTGACTTTCCTAATTTGTGCTGCCGCCTGTAGTTGAGACTACGCTGCCTTGATTTGTGAAAGAGACAACTTCCTTCAGATTTCTCCTTTCGATGGTGATTGGTGCTTGTTATTGTTGTTGTTGGTTGGGTATCTTCATCACTTCTTTCTTCTCTACGTTCACCTGAAGTCCCGTCTTCGCTGCCTCACCTCTTCTGCTAACTTGCTCGTTTTGACCGGTAGATCTTCGAGCTTATCCGACATTAGATATAAATCATCATTGGCACAACCCAAATCGTCTAGGGTCTTTTCATTGGTCCAAGCAGAGTATGCTCTTCTTCTTGCTTCTCACAGTTTGTTGCATGATCCAGTCCTTATTCTAGGGTTTTCTAATCCTGATATTATGTTTTTAGATACTAACTAAGAAATTCATTATTAAAAAGCAATGTTGGTACCTTTGTACAAACAGCTAATATGTTAATAGATACTGATCACTTAAGTCCTGATAATAAAACAATGAGGAGTTTGAAAAACTAATTACAACTTATACCTCTTGAGAAATAAGCAGATTTCGTATATGAGTTGGCAACGGTATTATGGTCCAGCTTTAGAAGCGATAGACGCCAATATAGGGTCTCAGTGAACATACCAACATTGAAAAGCAATACATCCAACCAATGACAGAAATAAATACTTGTTCTGAATTTCTCTGTCAGTCACTATAAAAATAGTATGATGAAAAAAGTTGTATTTCAGCTAGATGCATCCGAAATGTTATCTAGTAAATACTACTGTTTCACTGTGGAATATATTTAACCACAATCTTCCATAGTTCCCAAGTTTTACTTCATGGCACACTGTCTCACGGTTTTAGACAATCTATTATTTCAACAGCAAGATATATCTAATAACAAGAAATAATTATATTGTAATTACTTATTGCTTTATTTAGTAGATATGCAAATGTTGATTATGTGACTATCTGCTTATCAATAAGCACGAGCTGTTTATCCATGTTTTTCAACCTTAGCAACTAATTTCATACTGCTTAATAGGTGTGCATGTCTAAATACCAACAGTATCATCTCTGATATCTTCGCACCTTAACTTATATAATAACTAGTAAACAGTTAGCTATTTTAGTTCAATTAGTAGGGAAGGCAATGGGCACAGTCTGCTTAAGGCTTACATATTCTTCTTTCTGATCATCTTGCTATAAATGTAAAATACTGGGTGAAACCCTTGTTGATTGAAATGAAATGAAAATCTGGTCAGTAGTCAGGTCTCGTAGCTCAGATGGTAGAGTATAGAACCGGAAACCTGGCGATCACTGCTTCGAATCCCACCGCGGTCTAAATTTTCATTTCACCTTCAATCATCACCCAGTATAATTATTAGTCTCCTAAACCACGGCCATCTCAGATAGTCAAAATGATAATAAATATAAAGGCTGATGAACCTTAAATATCTTAGATAGTTTTGATTTATTTAGATTGTTGATTGGTTAATAGTTAATCTTGAAGCGTACTTCGTGACGGAGATCCCGAAGTACTGATTAGAAACCGTGCCCTCTAACGTCAACCATTCGGAAGTGGCTTGACGGTTAACTCATTCGCCGCCATATCTAAAAGTCGTGGGTTCGATCCTCACGAGGTCATTGGCTAGCATTGGTGAGGAGTCCCATATTATGAAGAAACACCTAGCTAGTCCTTGCAAGTTTCCAATGGTTCACCAACTGATGTCAGTCTATGATGAATACTAGCTTAAAAATTAGGTTTATGCTTTAAATCATCAGAATAATAGACTGGACTGTGAATTGATTAGACATGTACTGAATTAGTCTATTCAAGTAAAAAAGACTAGAACACCCTAGAGAATCTAACAACATAAATCTGTTTCACCTCTGACTCTACCCCCTCATCTTACGTAATTTATGTCTGGCCAAGAGAAAATCGAAATTCACGTAAAAAATGTAATTTTTTACGAAAGTAGAGAAAAGTTTGATTATTCAGTTGAAAACACCGTTTCTCATAAGTGCTTACATTCAGCGTTTAATTTGATGACAGTTTATTTAAACTGAAAGTGACTATAAACTGTATATCTAATAGAAAGGTATAGAGTACTTCTTCAACTGTTTTATTCTTTTCTGAAATACTTCAACGGTAGGCGCTTGTAAACTTTTATTCAAACCTTATGCAAAATTATCGTATAAGCTGAAGCTGATGGATTGAATCATAAGATATTGTAGTATGATTTATACTGACTGATTTTTAACACCTATATAGTTAATCAACTTGTTTCAATTAGCTAATGATAAGATCTAACATTCCACTAAATTAGGATAATTGTTTTTCTATGATACCGTCGCTGATTGGACCGAATTGATCGGTCTCTATTGGCATATAGGCTCCTGTGCGGATACCTAAATATTGCCTGTTTTAATTATGTATAGGAATGATAGGCAGTGGCTAGTAGTGGAATCCAGGATGCGCATTTCGTCCTATTTGAGACTCGTCAGCTGGATGTATCTGCTTCCCAATGAGTGATATTGTTCCCACCGGGAACGCCAGCACGTTATCGACTACACCACTGAGGCACGATCACATCCTAGATTCTACTGCTAGCCACGATCCATCATTAACATTGCACTAAATTGTCAGTCAGTTCCTTACTTTAACTATTAGGCTTAAATGGTCGTCTTTCAATCGATTTAAATGGATCATCTCAGTAACTGAGTATCAACTAATAAGAAATAATTTGGTTATTACATTTCAATTTTCCTTCATGAATTAATTCAATCATTACATCCGCTTTCTTCTATTCATTTCAATCTGTTATACTTCACTTTAATGTTCTAAAAAGAAGTTGTTTACTTTTTTTATCCTTTTAAATATTTTAATTTTAGTGTACTCAGTTTCTTGATAAATTCTATCAAGAAGCCACTGATGTAGTTAAACATATATTGGAACCCCATTTCGTTTGCGAGGTAAGAGTTTATGATGTTCAGTTTTCTTAAATAAGGTTTTTAACAATCTGTTTTTTCAACTATGAGAATTAATAATTGTATACATCTAATGAACTTGTTACTTTAATGATAAAGTCATAATATACCTTTGCTACAAGTTAATTTTTATTGGATTGTAACAGAAAGTAGGATGCCAGAGACTAAGATTTCTTACTTGTGTTAGTTACCGTGATCAATGTGTATCTGTAGCTTCCATCAATAATTAGAATAATGATAAATAGTATTGATAAACTTTCTTGAAGGTGATTAAATGTGCAAAAAAACTGATGAAATATGTTAATTCATCATCAAAGAATAACTGAGGTTTTGCTAAATGATGTAACGACCAACTTTTGATAGATTTCCGTTGGTAGGTAGGTAGAGAGGTACACTGTTGCAGTAAGGTGCGTAGAACAGTGTGAGTTTAGTGATAACCACGAGAATCTCGAAGGGAAAACAGAAAGAGAAAAACATCAGCCGATGACTCAACAAGTATATAGGATGTACTTACGTGTAATAATAAACTATAACTTACAAACGGAACAAGGCCTTTACAATGGTTCCAACTAGTGAATGAATTCCATCAACTAGTATTTTAAGGTAGTCAGACTGAGCTGAGGAAAATTGGCTTGAAAAAACTCGTGAACATGTAGCGTCACACACTTCTCCAGAATCAATAGCCTAGGGTTCGACGAGATTCAACATTGATGCTGAACTAGATAGTTTTACCAAACTCCTTAAGCTGAAGGTACCCGGTCAAGCATCCTCACCATTTAGCACGCTGTAGTATTACGTTGTACTGCTCGTAATCGGCCCCTTAGCCAGTTAGTTGGAACGCATTAGTATCTTGACCCGACCTCCGAAATATACTATTCCATCCGACTACGCTATTGTGTTTTTTTTTGGTCTCGTATTCGTGAGTATATAATAAGTACGAATAATTAGTGATTGACCTCTGCGTCTGTTAAGCTCGCACTAGGACAATTCCTAAAAACACTTTGTAAGAGGGAAGTTGCTTCACAATTCTTCTGACCTATGCAATTTCATGAAGAAGCTAAGTGAAGTTTAGACGAAAACCGAACTATAGTTGAATTAAAACTAACTACCCCTAGATGAACGACCCGGCCTTCATTGATTTGTTAATCTATCTATTACTATGTTGAACTGTTTATCTTTTATGTATCAACTACCATTCACGTACGGTTTCTTAGGCACACTTTTCGAAGGAACCCATTGAGATGACATAAACGATGTAACTTTCATCATACTCTGCACCAATAAAAATATATGGCGTTTCTATCACTTAGTAAGAAACGAAGCCTACTAAGTGAGTCGAATATTATTAATGGTTGAAATAAACAGTCTAAAGAATGGGACTTTCAAACCCTAATTAGAAACTAGATAAAACCTCAGTTATTACGTTTCTGTGACAACTAAAAGTTAACCCTCAAATTAAACCAACTTCCATCCAAAACTTTTATGAAAAACTATTTATCTCATATACTTCTATATAACTTAAACCAGAATAACAATTACCAATTAAATAATGAAAAGCTGAGTTTTTCCATGGCAACCTTGAAGAAATCGTCACAAAATGATCTCCCCAACTGATAATCAATCGATAAGGAACTTCACTCCTGAGACCATAGAGCTATCAACAAACATTAGTTCATCACTATGCAAATTACCTAGCGGTCGTTAATAAAAGGGCAAGATCACTTCCTGTGTTAGTTGTTTTCTAATTACCAAATCAAACACTGTCGTTGTGCGATCGTTGCTACCGAGATGAGTTTGAACCTGAGCTTTTTCTACTAAAAGATGGTTACAAGTCAAAAGACAGTTTAGTTTTCATGGCTTTCCCCTCAGTCTTCAACATGTTCATCGTCAAATTTATTATACAGTGCAGCACTTTCCTTGGTGCTTAGCAGGTTCCGATTGAAAATCCGACTGGAAGTCAGCACTGTCCTGCCCTAGCTTGGTGGTCGGGGTGTTAAAATCCCACTCTGTTATAACCCAGTCGTATTCGATAGTTGTCATTACGGATATTAGTCGCAGTCATTGTCGATCCTGTTCCTCGTCACTAGGAGAGGGTCGATAGAGTCCTCCCACCAAACACGTAGTGTTTTCGACCCTAAACTGGTACCGGATTGAGTCTGGGAACTATCAGTACAGCGTCAGTGGGTTGTTGGCTTTTGAACTGGTTGGGTAAGTATACAGCTTCTATAACATCCTCCTTGTGCTTTTCCTTTCCTGAACATAAATATACCGTCTATATTTGCTTCAATATCGCTCATATCCGCCGATGATCAATTTTCCATCAGGATTACAATTTTTGGAGGAAAGTGGGAACAGGAAGATTCTAGCTCCATCATCTTTCCTCTAAGTCCCCTCACACTGTTTTGAAAGCACTTAGAGCTGCATCCCGTGACATACGGTGTTTTAGTGGTGGCTGACAGTAGAGGGTTGTGGGTAGTAATGAAAGTTGTTACCAGCTCCAATGGAACCAGCCTATGCATGCTTCCCACACTGGTTTCTGGAGTCGCTACTGAGTCAAGGTTGTTAATCTGAACGTCGTCTATGTATAACAATGATGGTCTGAGGACTGATAGTAACCATCATTTACTGTTTTCGCATTCTTGCTGATAATGTCCTTATCTGTGTACCACGCATGTAGCACTCCTGCTAGGGGCTCCGAGCATCTGAAGGTGACAGCTAGTAATCTAAGTGACACCATTATTGTCAGGTCCGGGAACGTGAGAGCCTACAAATCACCATCACCTCTAACCCGCCCAACTTCATCTGTTCTAGTAATCACTACCTTTATTAAACGCCATGACTATATTTTCCTCTTGGTGTATCTGTTGTTAGTTCTTGTATGCCGTGGACGACCATGTTTGTTGGTCTTTGCACATGAGGTACTTCGCAGGGATCTTGCTTGGCGAACATGGCCGGTTCGGCCTAGCATTTGTGCTGAATAACCGATTGATAACCAGTGTGCAAAGGCAAGGAACCCTTTGGCTTCCTTATTCGAGCCCAGGAACACACTCAACTCCGGTTTCCCTGGAGATGAATGACTACCTCTGTAGAGGCTGCACAGTTTTGTCTCTAAGTTCCCTAGTCCCAGTGCTCAGCATGTGGTGTACCGAGGCTGTTTGTCAAAGAGTTCTCTTTTCTCAAGTTTATCATCACATACAGGAACGTTAAATAAGATGATCGAATTTGATCGATAATGGACATTTTTGTTACCATCTGCAATGGGTAGGCTTTAATGGACAAGTTTTGCCCTCTTTTCCATTGTTACACATCTTTTACGATATCCAGCAGTGGTTGCCACCAGAGTGGCTTTACGGCTTAGGGCTGGTATGGTTGGCAGTCATTTGGCCATCTTTAGATTATTCATAAGCATAACTGTCCGTTGAGTATCACTGACTTTCTTAGTCTTAAGACTATCTTTCACGACAGTGGTTTTGGAGGATATCTGGATTTCAATAACTACTGAAAAGTTATTTATAGCTTCTTTAAACGAGCCTGTAGCTAGAAGTAATTTTATGTGGCACTTTGGGCCGACGAACCGCGACCACCTCCATGGGCACTGGCGCGAAAGCATAATATTGGTCTGGTAAATCCTTACCACATTGACAATGCTCACATCTGTTACAGAGGAAACACATGAAGGCTGCGTCATTTCGGATACAATGAGACCACATGTGTGGCATTCGTCATCATGGACAAAACACATAGCCAGAGGGTTTCTTTTCGTTCTGTCGTTTCCTCTTGGCCGATTTTATAGGCAGGTTGGGGTTTGAGCTACGTGTTGCAGTAAGGTTTGCATTTCACTGACTGAAAACAGTGGCCCTCTGAGTGCTGTGAGGGATAAGGAATTAACTTTTCTGGGACATTAAAGTTCATGATTATTTGGTTTAGTTTGACCAAGATAATGAGCAAGGATTCTTCGGGATATTTTTACACAGCTCCAGGTTCATTTTCCAATGAGAAACTGGTAGGCAGTAGCTTTAGTGAAACTACATGAGGTATTTTTGCTGCTAGATCTTACCAATGCATTGTTACTATGCATTTCAATAATTAGATGAGAGAAAAAGTAAGGGAAAAGCAGACAAAAATGTGTAAGTCAAGGTAAGGATGATAATCTTTGGTAATACAAAAATAGGTTATCAACCTTACCCTCAGTCCTCTAGTCTTACGACTCTAATGAATGCCAAAATTTACTCACAAGCTCAGGGTTTATGATCGACTGAAATATATAGTGCTACAGATGTAGCAACCTGAGCTACAGCAACTGATCGAGACAGATAGACTTACTACACCGTTTACTGTTTGGAGAACGATGGTAGTGACCAAGTTAGAATTTTACCTTCCACAGAAGATTTTTTGCAGAACAGTCAGTTCATAAGATATGAGCTTTGACTGGATTGTTGTAAATGTGGTTATTTTATAGTAGAATAGGGACGAGATAAAATACGTCAGTTTTCGAGTAACTGGTATTAACCACAACAGCATTCATATCCTCTTGTAGAAGTAGCCTGTCCTCATCAATGTGAATGAGTCTCCAGAGCTCTCCATCGTCTGAAAACATGTAGATGGAAGATCTATTACCCCCAACGCAACCCATTCAGGTAGAGTATGAACAGAAGTGGATACAAGAAAGGGTCTTTAGATACTCCACTCTTTACCGGTTTCCAAGAAGACAAAATTTCGGTTACCGTCATTGTCTGCCTACTATCGTAAAGCCAATCTTTGACTGTGATCTAAACTACATTATCAGTATCAAAGTTTTTCAGCTTCTTTAGGAGATAGAGGTGAAAAATCTTATCAAAAGTTTTTCTGAAGTCGATAAATATTATACCAGTTGGAATACTTACGTCACTGGTAGCAGCCAAATCCTCTCTTGGAATGATGAGATTTATCAGAAATTACTGCACAACCACAACCCACAGCTAAATGCCTATTCACCTCTGCATGCAACAGAATGGCATTACCGACAGTCTTTTCCAAAAGCATAGCAACTAAACTAGTCAGAGTGACCAGAAAGCAGTCAACCACTGGACGTCTATGGTCAGTATAAAAATCTGAAGGAATGACAGAATTTGTTCAATACATGAATAATACCTACTGACCACTTGAAATAACAAACGGGAAAGGTTCTTTACTCTTACTTTTAAGAACACCAGGTTTCAGTACCCGACTGTCCAAACCTACATAAATGCATGTACATTGTTTATGCCTTCTACTTCCTTAGTGAATACATTCATGTATTTTTACTAGTGTAATCCCGGCATTGTATAAACATTCATGGTAGAAGTCTAAGACTCTTAAACAGTTTCGTCAAGGTAGGCTGAAACCTCTTCTGTGGCATTTGATACCTTTGAGCTTACATCAGAACCTTGATTACTTGGACTGGTTATTTCAATGGGAGTTTCAGCTTGTTCGCTTTATGATCAACAGAATCCAGTTTCCTGTTGATGCGCTTAGAACCTACAACTGACACACTGAGTGAGATTCAGTTGTTAATCCAAATTAATCGCATCAGTGTGCGCCTAGGCTCGGTGTCCAGTGATACTAAACACCTTGAAATGAACCCGATTATTTTCAGTACAACCGTTCTTCCTAATTAATACATAACAGAGTGTTACAGCCATAGTTCTAATTCTTTTTAGCTTCCTCTAATATGCAGGACTTGGATGAACACGGCATTTTGCGTACCCATAATGAATTCGGTTTGCTGATAGCATGATCACCTGGCTTTAGTATGGTGTACATTTTGTAGTACAATTTGCTGTAATTATTACACTGCATACCATCATCCCTTAGAGGCAAGAACTTACCTCCCATAAAGGTAAAATGAAACAACTTTAACGTTGTTTTATCTCAAAATGGTCAAAGATTGAATCATTACCCGAAACACTGACTAATTCGACAATATGAAATGAAAACCAACTGATCAGCTTCTGAGTTCATCTAAAATTGAGATGAAGTACTCAGGATGATGCTGCAGGTATTTATTACGCCAAATAATATTTACAAGGAATACTCAATGGTGAAAATGTCTTCATTCACCCATTTTTTTCATGCATATTACGAATATTCTATGGAGAGATGGATCCCTTTTGCGGCCACCACTAAGTTTGAAAAATGAAGGAAACCTTCTTAGACATCCTACTTCTTAGAAATTTGCCTTAGTAGACGCGTCCATAATCCCATCAACCTGTATTTGGTTAAGCAAGATGTCTACAAGCTTTGAAGTGATTATGGCCAAAGGAAATATAGTGATGAATGTGAATCTTACACCTTGTAATTTTACAGAAGGTGTATTTCAGGATCCCAGCTTTTCGTGAAGCACGCGACACAGTGAGCTGCAGTCCTAGACCTGGTTTTAACACTGAATTCACTATAATTTTCAAAAATGACTGTTACATTTAGCATTCCGGACATTGTCTTTGCTGTCTGAAAATTTCAATTTGATCAACTGTAACCTAAAACTATTTCACAAAAGTTTTCAACCTTTAAAGACATTCAGGATATCAAAACTATCCTCCGTAACGAGTGGGAAGTCTGCATGAAAGTCGTCAACGGAGATAACAACTAATGACTTCGTGTTTTCGATCTCCCTGAAGTCCTTAATACTGTCAGAGTCAAGGTAACCCATTATCCACCGTTTCAACAATCAATCCTGGTTTCATTTTAACTGCGATTACTTTGTCAGGTGCATACGTGGAGATAGTTGTACTTATGTATTTAAGCTTCTTCTCATTCTCGTGGAGTATAAGTTCACAGCTGATTGACCTTTCATAGTAAGAATACCTGATCAATTTACTGTTGCACGGTCTGCTTAGCCCCTGCATGTCCACAGTGAATGGATGATCTTATAAGATTCACACAAGAAAGCACAAAACGATTCAGCCGGTTCATACGGTTAAATTTCGTGAGCAATATGCTTCATTGAATGCACACTGTAGACGAGGTTGTCACTGCTGTAACAAAGTTCATACTCAAGGAGAAAGTTACTGAGATCCATTTAAACCCCTTCCAAAAAAAGTCGTGGTATAACTTAGGATTGGAAAACAAGTAAACCGCAAATGAAAGTCAGAGAAAATTAAAGGAAAAAGGTAGGGATAAAAAATCTCCTAGATAAAGTAGAAACAGTCGACACTATGATATTCCAAGTGGAAGCTTAGTTTAGAGTACGATGTTTCCGTGAGAAGTTCATAGGTATATGCTTCGAACATTTCAGTAGCCCATTATTGATAGTAATCAGCATTTTATTGTTCATCTTACCTTCTCTTTGGGTTGCTAAAGCCTGACATAAGATTATCAACGTCATTCAAGCTTGAAAAACGTCACTTCATTTTTTTATTACACAATTGGTGCGATAAGTAACTCATAGAAATGTCATAGGTCATCGTTTTCTACCCCAACTTCTATTCCATAAAAATCCATTTGTCATTCAATCAAGTTATCATTTCTAGTATAATCAAGAATTTATTTATCGTAACATTATGTGTTTGTATTTCAGACTGTTCAACTGTGTAATGCTACTCATGTAGACGGAATGAATTATGCGGACTTTATATAAAACAATTTTTATCCAAACCAAAAACCATGTTGCTCTGTTAAAATATGAAGGAAAAACATAATTCAATCCTTAAACATTTGTTTTTTGAACAATTTGTAATGCATTGCACCATTGCAGCGTAAAGTGGTTTGCAAGGAAACAGGGAAAAGACATCAATGACCAAGAGTGATGAAATAGCCGGAAAATCTTCATAGATTGTTCGAATTTGAAGTTGACTAATCACTCGAACTAAATGTATTGCTTCCAAAACAACTTGCTTGTTAAGAAAGACGATGCAATTTTGTTCTATTTGATGAGATACTGATAATGTACCCCACCTAGGTGCCTTAAGTTCTAGAATAACCAAGATATACAGTTATAAGAAGCCCTATTTGGTAACATAATGAAATATATCGTTCACGTTTCACTGCCGGATGTGTTTGTGTACTAGAAATCAATCAAATGGAAATGATCAATGGAAATAATTGCAAACGTTAGGGGATATACCCGAAATTTAGGATTCCTAGTGGAATAAAGGGCTTCAGTAGCACGTCTCTATTGCACTCTGTTCTCCACAGTCTTTTCAACCTGGCATCAGGACTGCGCACAAGCTTTCACTTCTTCCTCATATGATCTCTTGCATGTCACCGTCAGCTGTGACGTTCAACTCGTCGTTTCCCCTTTGGATTCCACTCGAGGGCCTGGCGCGGCAGCCCTGGTAGGTTCATATATGGTGCGGATACTCCATGTCCCCAATCTTACTTTCGGTTTAATCGAGCGAAGACACATCGGCGGAATGGTTGCCCAAAAGCTTTCACCAACCAGCGTCATTTCGTCGTCCCGATTCCAGCGAGAAATAAGTTTGTTTTTATGTTTTATATTTTCTTTATGCTTTGAAGTTTCTTTAGCGGTTGAATTGGTTTTCCGGGGTAGGGTTGCTAGCCCTACGCCCAACTTTCCCTCTTTATCCAGGCTTAGGATCGGCTAGTAACTAATGAACTAGTTAACCAGGCGCCCAAAGTTGGTCCGGGTTAAAACCTGAAAGTTACAAAGTGAGCCTGAGTTAAAGGTTGGCCAGGCTGCATTCACTCCAACACTTTCAGACTTTGGTTATACATAGGCTTTTATATTGCATAACTAAACCCTTTTCATTTGAGGTATTAACTCTCTAAAGCTAACGAATTGAGTTCACTACCTTAAATAATTCCTGTAAATATATCTCAACAAACAATACTATATCTCTTGATTGATGGCAAATAAAGGATTTCAAGAGACTACTCTCGTTCTATCACAAACCAGTCAGACATATATCTGCATATACTACTTACTAATGATACTGCTAATTAGGCTACAACTTACAAGTTGACAGTGTTGCATAGTAAATCGAAAATGAGAAAAAAATATCACAGACAGCCGACAACCTTATAAGAATTGTTGGTTGTAACTATTTTATAACTAGAAGAATAACCTTTAGTTAGTTAGTTAGGTAGTGTAGGATTCAGTTTGCATTTAACTCAGAATAATTAGTGGTGTCTAAATACTGAAATGCGGGAAAGCAGCAGGACCACATGGATTCCCGCCAGAAACACTTAAAACAGACGTAGAGACAACACTGGACATGCTCACACCACTATTGCAGAAAGTCTGGAAGGAAGTAAAGGTACCTGGCTAGTGATTAAAAGAAGGGTTACCTTGTCAAACTCCCGAAGAACGGCAAGAACTGGCAATGAACCACGCTCCTGCCCACCCAGTGCAAGCAAAATATTAAGCAGCATCATCCTGCAGAGAATAAAGATGCACTGGATTCAAAACTACCACCAGAACAGGCTGGCTGGCTGGCTGGATTCAGGAAGTACAAATCATGTGCGCACCAAACTGCAACGCTACACTAAGCATCATCATAGAACACAGTATAGAATGGCAGTCAACCCTCTACCTCACCTCAACTTCATCGACTTTGAGAAGGCCTTTGACAGCGTCAACCGAGAAGTAATTTGGAAACTGCTTCACTACTACGGAGTACCGCAAACCTTTGTCAACCTCATTCAACAACTATATGAAGACGCTACATGCCAAGTAATTCACAATGGACAGCTCAGTGATGCCTTTGAAGCGAAGTGACGACAGGAGTGAAACAAGGCTGTCTACTATCACCCATGATATTCCTGGTTGTAATCGAATGTATCATGCAACAAACAGTGAGGAGCGAGAAGAGGGGGATACTCTGGACTGCGGAAAAGAACCTAGAAGACTTGGATTTCGCCGATGGCTTGTGTTTGATGTCACACAAACTTCAAGATCTACATGCGAAAACCAACAAGTTGGCAGAAGAGGCAGGGCAGCGAAGACCGGACTTCAGGTGAATATAAATAAGACAGAGGTGATGAACATACCGCACCAACAACAAACTCCAATCACCATCAACGGGAGAAACTTAAAGGAAGTAACCTCCTTCACCTATCTAGGAAGCACTGTTTCAACTACAGGCGGCACAGATGAGGATGTCAAAGTCAGAATCGGAAAAGCAAGACAGGCATTCATTAGCCTCAAACCAGTGTGGAGATCTACCGCACTGCACTCAGCATAAAGCGTGAACAAGATCCGAATTTCCAATACCAATGTGAAGTCGGTGCTCCTGTATGGTTTGGGGACTCGACGCGTTACGAAAGGCATTTCCAACAAACTACAGACATTCATCAACAACTGCTTACGCTCGCTACTGAAGATCAGATGGATTGCCAGAAAGAATAAGCAACAAGGAGCTCTGGGAACGAACCAACCAAGAACCTATCACCCAGCAAATTTGCAGAAGGAAGTGGAGATGGATTGGTCATACACTGAGAAGGCCGACTGGGGACATCACGCGCCAGGTCAGGTCGTCAAGTGGAACCCGCATTGGAAGCGACGAGTTGGGCGTCCGAGGTGAGGGTGACATGAAGATCGTGCGAAGAGGAAATAAGAGCTTGTGGGCTGTCGTGGAACAAGGTTCAAAAGATTTCAGAGAACAGAGCGCATTGGAGATGTGCTACTGATGCCTTATGTTCCATTAGGAACCCAAGGGACAAATAATAATAATAATAACAATAATAAATACAATCTACTGATGAATTTTGCTTAGCGTAAAGGTGTAGCTACGATTACATAACTGACTCACACTGGATGATTTGTAGCAGAAGATTTTAGACTCACTGTTATACAGTTTGACTTGTAATATCAGATGCTGAACAGGTCTCATTGTCAAACCAGTTATCTAGTGTTTGATGCAACTGTTTTGCCGATTTCAAGTTATATTACACACTAATTAATTTACTACACTTTCACATTCTGGTAAAGAAGATAGTTCTAAACAGTACAAGTAACATTATACATAGAATTTTATTTGTGTAAATCACAGAAGGTTCGAAATCAAATAATTCCAACGTTTCGTACGGAAGTCTGGTCCGAGCTTCTTCAGGGAAATAATCAAAATTTTGATTATTTTTCACCAACATTTACCCTTCTGAATTAATTGATAAGCTCCTTAGGAATTTAAAGTGACTGATCCCTTTGATAAATTTAAACTAACCATAGGATAGACACGAAAACAGCCTTTAAAGTACTACATAAAAGTGGTCAGAGCCGAGTGCTTAAATTTATTGAAGCTCTTGCCATCCGTAAATTTAAACCCCCTTTATGTATATAAAAACAATTCGTACTCACGTTGAACCTACCTTGGCAGTGTTGATTTTAGTTTTCATACGAAGGGTAAGGTTTTTTTTATTTTTCTCTCCCTTCCAATGTTTCCTAGTAACTTCATTGGCCTCTTTCGTAAATTTTCACATAAATAGTTCGAGAAATGCATGTGTGATCAAATTGTTCGAAATGTATAGCGCTAATACATCACATGTTTCACATAATCTTCGTCTCCTTAGGAATTGTAAGAAAAATATCAGTAACACAATTACTAATAGTAGTAATAATAGTGTTGATAATGATGTTAATAATATTAGCGGCAATACTGTGCATAGAGAACTCAAAACCTCCACAGTATTACCATACAAAGAAGGCACCTCAAAAACACTACACAGAATTCTCAATAAGGCTGGCTGGGATTAGAGTGGCATTTAAACCTACAAACTCAATTCGAAATAATCTTTGTAGGTTAAAAGATCCTATTGACCCAATTCAGAAGAATAACTTGGTTTGCTAAATCCCTTGCAATGATTCCGAGGTCAAATACATAGGTGAAAGTTGTCGACCAGGGTCAATAAGCCTATCGGAACACAAAAACCTAGCTAGGTCAAAATTGGTAGATCCTAGTAAGGTAAGGAATTTAGAAAAAGCTCAGCCATAACTATGCATGCGATTACACACAACCACACAATAGGATGGGATAGGGTGAACATTTTTAAAAGTAACATAACAGAATGGAGGGAGAGATTGATAATTGAATCTTTGTTTATCGAATCAACACCTAACACATGCAACAGGAATAACTGCACTTGTTCCGGATTTATGGGAAATCTTACTACCCATTTCACAAAGGGACGAGGAAATTAGGTCTATACAAACAATACCTTGACATGACTATGGACAATAAGTTATGTCTGAAGCGTAATCCAGTAAACAATACTGGTACACTATGAGATAAATCTAACAAATCAATAAAAATGGAGTTAATGAATGATATTAATCAAAATATTTGACAAAAATATGCATATTCGAGATGCACAGCAGTGCAACCGAAACACAACAGGTAATTCTAAGGCTAAACTTATTTCAGAGATTGAGAAGGAGCTTAAGTAAACAATTTTTAAAAGAAGACTAGATGTTTATTTGAACAATCTGATGTATTTTGCATAATACATTGTGAACAATCTTACCACACATTTAGTTGTCCAGTTAATTTATATTAAATCAAAGAGTGGGAGGACAAATACAACAATTAACATAATAGGGGATTAAAATTAAGAAAGACGAGAACAAAAACTGGAACAGCCGCGTTGTTTGATCCTAATCTTGGTAAGAAAACAAAGTTTACCAAGGTAGATGTTGTGTAAAAACAAATCGTTTTTGTTTACATTTGTGTTTGGCTATCGCTTCCACAAATCTCAGTATACATCCCTGAATGTTACTATATGAAACTTTGAAAGCTGTTTGAACATTAATTTTGTGACCTGTTTCTACAATATGTCTAACTATAAATGAAGAGGGTCGTCTCTCACCAGCATTTATCAAGATTTTACACCCCATTTGTTTTTGAAGCCATTTAGGTACATGTTCTCCCACCCTCAAATGCATGATTGAATTACTTACTCCTCCCTATGTATCTATGACCACACACAAAGATACAATGGGATCTGACGTAATCATTGATGCAGTGTTTAGGTTTGTGGTGAAGCGTATGTTTTGTTCTTTCCACAATGATAAGATTAGCTGTGTTATATGTTTTCCTAATGGCTGTTGTAAGCCCACGTCTCAAAATTACACTACTCAACTCTCTCATGTATGATAGAGTGATATGGAGGCTTTTCTTAGTAACCGTGTTTAGAGTTGGCTTCGGTGCTACTTGACCTCTAAAACGGTTATAAACTTCAAAGGATATCCGTTTCCCATAAGTGTTTTAGTCAGTAATTTGATGTCTTCATCTATCGTATCTATTCTACTGATACGATAGATCCTACTAAAAAGGCATTTTACTAAGTCTCGCTTGGATTGGGTTGGACGAAAACTGTGAAAATTCAGGTATTGTCCTGTCCATGTAGGCTTTGTGTAAACTGACCGTCTTATTGAACCATCTTCTCGTTGACTCAGGATTATGTCTAAGAATGGCAGGTGACTATTATTCTTTTTTTCACAAGTCAGGCTGATGTGAGTTTGTGGTGTTAGGTCCTTTTATTAGACAAGCCATATCCTCATGCCTCTCACAAATCACCATGATATATGTTATCTTAATTTTTGAATTTGTCCTCCCACTCTTAGATTTTATATAAATTGAATTGACAACTAAATGTATGATCAGATTGTTCACAATATATTGTGCAAAATACATCGTATTGTTCAGATAAACTTTATCTTCTAATTACTCTGTCGAAATTTTTAAAAGGGAGATACTGTTTCAAAAGAAAATTGGTTAAAGTTTAAAAAACAGCGGAAGAACTTTGTATATTAAAAATAGAATATGCAGAAATGAAGCCAGATAGTAACACAAACAATAAGTTATCCCTACTGAAAAAGAAATATTATGTAAACAAGAATAGAATGTAAATTAAGGAATACACCATAATCCATTATTTGATCAGAATAGCATGTGAATCCTATCGACAAAAATAAGGATCATTCGTAATGCTCTCTTATGACTTAAATCAATGCATTAATATGTAAACTATTCTACTAGAAAACAGAAGGATAAAACTGAGACCAAGAGGACTGGAATGTTATCAAATACCGAGAAAGCCTAAAGAGAATAATGAATGAAAATGTTTCGAGGATTTGGATGAAGACTATGTCTGTTTCTATTTGAAATGTTATAATCTCTCTCAAACAATTTATTCTAAAACCCCCACACGCCCAGTGGATACTTGTCCGTCCACCCCGTTACTCAAAGTAACAATACAAATCCACGTATATAGTTTACAATATCAGTGAAGTACCTGAGTGAGGTGATGCTTGACTTCACACAAATTGTTGTTCCTCTGCTTGATCCATTATCCTTGTCGGATCGAAAAATTCAGTGGATTTTAACACGCAGAGACACGTCTGGTAGTAAAAAAAGTACAGTTTTTCTCACTCAGATCCAGATTTGCTGTTTGAGGATAGGAGGCTGAGGGTCTATATTAATCCTTTTCCAGTAGGTTTCTGTACTTGTCCAATCTCCTTTTAAACAACTCAATTGATGATGCAGACACCACTTCTTCTGGGAGTCGGTTCCAGGCGTTGATTACTCGATGCAAGAACCAGTACTCAGGGGAGACTATGCTCGTCCTTTGCTTTTGTAGCCTACTACTATGTCTTCTAAGGTGTTCCAACCTAGTGGGAAGGAAAAGAGAAGATGGATCAGGTTCGACGTCACTTGTTAGAATCCTGTATAGCATGATTAGGTCTTCCCTCTGTCTGCGATAGGACGAAGTGAAGGAGTTCAGCTCTTTAAATCACTATTCATAGGTGAGGTCAGTCACAGCAAGGATCATACGAGTGGCTACCCTCCGAACTCTTTCTGCAAGGTCTGCGTCACCTTTCAGACAAGGATTAGTTACCTGTGTACAGTTTTCTAATTTGGACCTAACTAAGGATGTGTATAAGGTGGTGAACATATCACCACTTATTTTCATAAACGTTCTACGTGATGTCCAGAGAGTCCTAGAACTCCTAGCTGCTACCAATCAACAGTGAGCCGTGGTTTTCAAACCATAACTCACCGTGACTCCTAGGTCATTGTGGGTCAGTACTGACGGTGAAGAAGTCCCATCACTTCCGTAGGTCTTCCTGTGTGTCTGCTCCAAGTGCATGCTCACACATTTAACTGCATTGATTGGCATCAGGCACTTCTCTCACCAGGTAAACAAGCTGTTCAGGTCTGCCTGAAGCGCACGTATATCCTCATCATTCCTAATTTCCTGCCAGATTTTTACATCATCAGTATAGAGAACCACAGGGGGTTTCATGATATTTGGCAGCTCACTTACGTATAGAAGAAACAGAGGGGGGGCCAGGACCGTGCCTTGAGACGCTTCACTCTCTACTGACTTCCACGTGGAGAGTTGAGAAATGCTTCTTAATCTTTGTCTCCTACCAACAAGGAACTCTCTTATCCATGCGAGCAGACTGCCACTGATTCCAAAAACTTTCCAGTTTCCCTAGCAAACTTGAATGAGGTACTTTGTCGAACGCTTTGCTAAAGTCTATGAAAATGACATCTATAGGTATCCTATCATCTTTAGACATAACCCAACTTTCTCTGACAGTAAGGAGGTTCGTCAAGTTGGGAAATTTCTACGAAAACCATGCTGTGAACAAGACAAACAAATTGTAGCACTCTACGCGGACTGTAATGCGATTAATGATTATTCTTTCAAGGATTTTCACTACAGAACTAGACAAACTTAGTGTTCTGTAATTAGACGGGAAACATCCCGAAACTGCAATGCAGATTCGCGTAAACACAGCATCTCTCCAGTCACAGGAGATTGTATTTGCACTACCAGAAAGAGAATATAGATCCCAATGCGCCGGTTACACAGGGTGCAGGATGTATAAGCAGTATTACGTGAAGAAAAACCGGTCCCCATGATTTCTCCAGATGCGATAAAAAACGTCAAATAAATTAGGGTTATCATCAATTTCAAAAATAACTGCTCGAAAACCCCTTGTTAAAGAAATCGCGGTTCACAATTACTTCTCCCTCTCATCAATCCACGGACACTAGTTGGGACATTAGGACAAATCCGATTCATATAGACCAGCATTCTATCTGCAGCAGAAACACTCATGTTAAGATTGAGCAGCATTTCAATGACTATTTGCCGGACACGCTCACGCTCTGTAGTTGGTATGATTAAGCTGTCCTTATGGGCTTCATTAGAGGACATATCAGGTTCCACAATTGAGCATGACGCGGCCGCATGGTCAGGCGCATACTCTGCTGCTTCTTGTACATATTAATTTATGAATAGAATATTTACCAACTGCTGCTGCTTCGGGCGTCAAACGTCTCAATTCAGGTGCACAAAACTTCGCACAAACAGAATCAAATACCCAGTCAAACATGAATGCTGAAATAATGCGGGTCAATGCATTGATTAGGAATGCTGAAATGCGACAATTAAGCGGATTTTTACGGAATACCCGCATAATTCACGCACCTGAAGAATAATTTCAGCGTGCATGCGTAGATGCAGCCTCACTTACGCATAATTCCAGCCTTATTTCAGCACCAACCGCATTATTCCAGCGGTGCAGGGAAATTTTTGGTAAAACATTCCTACCCCTTACTCATGGATGACAATATATACGCCATTCACAACATTATTTCAGCACTGACGGCTTTATTTACCCAAAAATTCCAGCCTTATTTCCGCACTATTTCGGTAATGACCGCCTTATTGAGGCAAAATTTCCTCATTCTCTGCTTAAATTACGCAAAATGTCGCATTCTTTCAGCACATTTCTTTGAGAAATGAAAAAGTACACGTCGTTTTAGGATATTTATATTCATAGAAAGTATTTACAAGAAATTGATTCCAATTGTTGCGTCTCATTCATTTTCCTTTCCACAGTCAGGGTCTTTCTACGAAAAAAAATATATATTAATGGTGTACATAGCAGCACTGATGACGTTATCAAATATAATTACAATTTTCGAAGTAAACCTACCGCTTCCGTCTGTTCGTCGGTATTGCTGAAAGTTGTCCGCAGTAAAAATGAAAGAGGAGGAAATCAGTCGTTTATTTTAGCGGTGAGATGAATAAATGTTAAGGGGATGTACCCAAGAACTAACGAATGCTTTCGGCTTAAAACGCCTAACCACCTTGTCCCGTATATTGTGAAAGTAGGACTTTGTAGAAGCATCCATTATACCTTCAATTTCACGTTGAGATATTAGTGGACCGGCGAACTTGGAAGTGATAACAGCTACGGAAAGGATAGTGATAAACGTGAATCTTACATCTCATTATTTTACAGAAATTGCAGTTGATGATCCCAGGCTTTCTCGAAGTTCCAAGCATGGTAAACTGCATGCCGAGATCAGGTTGCAAGACGCTATTCATCATAACTTTCAAAGATGACTTAAGCTCATCTTGTACCTTGGCCATCATCTTCGCGGTCTGCAATTTTAGAATTTATTAATTGTAACTCACAAACACTTCTCTGAAGTTTTCACCCTTCTAAGAAAACTTCACTTATACGAGGTTTAGTGATTCTACCAAGGAATGGCCAAAGTTGCTAACTTGAACTCTTAGCTATGGACAACCTATCGTGTTTCAGTTGTATTTCAACATCTATTGTCGACTGACATTCATTCCATCCGACTAGAATACGTTGTAAATTGTGTTTTAAACCTATGTGGTAGTAAACCCCTTGTTAAAGAAATCGCGGTTCACAATTACTTCTCCCTCTCATCAATCCACGGACACTAGTTGGGACATTAGGACAAATCCGATTCATATAGACCAGCATTCTATCTGCAGCAGAAACACTCATGTTAAGATTGAGCAGCATTTCAATGACTATTTGCCGGACACGCTCACGCTCTGTAGTTGGTATGATTAAGCTGTCCTTATGGGCTTCATTAGAGGACATATCAGGTTCCACAATTGAGCATGACGCGGCCGCATGGTCAGGCACATACTCTGCTGCTTCTTGTACATATTAATTTATGAATAGAATATTTACCAACTGCTGCTGCTTCAGGCTTCAAACTGCTCGAATGCGGTGCAGAAAAGTTCGCAGAGAGTGAAATTTTTGTCTTTAGGTAAGGACAACATATACATAATGATGCGATGTAACCGATTGCTCTATTAACTTGCGTATTGTGAATGCAGTTAATCAAAGTTAAATTGCAGTGATTGTTTTTTATTGACATTCCTGGATACTTCACGGTGAAATCTACGACGTTTTACATATGTGTAACATTCACTACTGTTGAACGACGATTATGCCAGCCTTGAATTACTTGCACAAAAACAAATATTTACAGTGTGATCAATCTAAATTGGTGGGAAGGATAACACTTGAAGAGTGGGAAAAGCCTGAACTAATCTACTCACTTGGATTAAATGATTTTATGGATACTCACTGATTCCTGAAATCACTGAAGTAGGTTATTATTGGTCAGTGAAGTTATGCACAAAATAAATGCTGTCAAAATAGACGTTTATCTGCAAAAACACTGAGTTTTGCCAACGGTCAGTCGTGTCGACGACTCATAACGCTATCACCGAATATTGCGCCGTTTGATGCCAATAACCAATATTGATAGTGCGAGCGTAGAAAACTGGTAGTTTTTATTCTCTCACGTCTAGTTCTTAGGGCTTGGTTCGGGTTGTTTGGTTCACTCCCACAGTGTACGAGGAAATCCCCCTGCTTTCTTGCTTTTAGCTTCGGTGAGGTGGATGTTTTGTGGGTTAGTAGGTTGCAATTTGTAGAGTGATTAGGGAGCTACGGGTCGCTGGAAAGTTTAGAGAACTGCCGTGACTCCTGTCTGTGTAGTAAGGTAGTGGTAAAGGAATGAAGAGAGAATCATAAAAAATTTAAAAAAAAGAGAGGAAAAAAATAATAATCTAGGAAGAGAAAAGGGAAGGAGAAGAAAAGGAGGGGTGAAAAGAGAACGAAAGAAAAGTATTTGGGAATTGCCCGAATGGTCGCGTGGGTTTGGTTCCTACAGAAGAATTAGTAGGTAATGTGGGTGTATTAAGGAGGGAGATAGTGAGTGGTAGTTAGGAGGGAGTTGGGGCTACTGAGGTTGGTGACTACCTGAGTACGTCCGTGGTAGTCCATGCGAGGTGACATAACTGTCTAATCGCCTCTTGAAAGAGTCGACTGAAGGAGCTATAACGATGTGTCGCGGTAAGGCATTCCATAAAGCACATACTCTTAGGGAGAAAAATTTGGACCTGAGTGTGGTGTTGGCTCTCTGGTGTGCTATCTTAATGGGGTTTCCTCGTGAAGATCGTTCAGTTGCAGGCAAAATTGATTTGTTTGCATGGTCTGCCTGATGGGCGATCTTGTATGCCATAATGAGGTCACCCCTTTTCCTGCGATAACCCAAGGTAAATAGGTTGAGGTGTTTAAGTCTTTCAGGATACGTCTTTCCCCTTAGCCCCACAACTGATTTTGTTGCAGTTCTTTGTATTCTTTCAAGGAGATTAGAGTCTCTCTTGAGTGTTGGAGGAGCCACCGTATTGAAGACCTCTAGGTGCGGCCGCACGTAGGATTTGAAAATGGTGAGGAAGAGTTCGGGAGTGAGGGCGCCAAGCTGTCTACGCAGAAAGTGTAGAATGGCGTTCGCTCTGGTTGTCATACCTTTGTAGTTGGAGCTGGTGTCCAAGGTGTCGGAGAAGTTGAGCCCCAAATCTTTCTCCATGGACACTCTGGTGATAGCACGGTTGCTCAACATGTACTGGAAGTCGGTCGTACTTGCCTCATTTTTACTGATGTGCATTACTTTGCACTTTTCCAGGTTGAAGCTCAGGCCATTTTCCGACGACCAGAGCTCGAGTTGCTGCAAGTCCTTTTGTAGTGCTGACAATCAGCTTCTTCGTTTACCACCCTCCAAATTTTTATGTCGTCAGCGAAGAGGAGGATGGGTGAGGATATTTTGTCTGGCAGATCGTTGACAAACAGGAGGAACAGAAGCGGTCCTAGGATTGCTCCTTGGGATACTCCTGACGTCGACGGTCTCCACTCCGACCTTATTCTGTTCACTTTAGTGCAGAACTGCCTCCCTTCCAGGTACTCCTTGAACCAAGAGAGTAGGGGTCCACTTATACCAGCTGACATGATCTTGTGAAGCAGTACTGTGGGTGGGACACTGTCAAATGCTTTGGCTAGGTCGAGAAATACAGCATGTACAGGTTTTCTATTATCCCAGCTTTGTGTCCAGTCGTCCCAGGCGGTTAGTAAGTTGGTGGCACATGAGCGACCACTACGAAAGCCGTGCTGAGCAGTGTGGACAGTGTTTTCCTATTGAGGAATTCCCAGATGGTGTCAGCTACCAGGCTTTCCAACACTTTCGACACAATAGGGAGTAGGGCAATCGGCCTGTAGCTGCCAGGGCTTTTTCTGTCTCCTCCCTTGAAGATGGGTGACAAGATGGCGCTCTTCCATTCTTTAGGGAGTTTGCACGAGTCTATTGAGTGCTCAAAGAGGTTGCGAAGTGGTTTGGTAAGCACCTCGGCGCAGTTTTTCAGAACCACTGGTTTCAGGTTATCGCAGCCAGGGGACTTGCCCGGACGTAGCCTAGATAGCTTCTCGAACACCTTTTTCTCTGTAATAGAGACGTGACAGAGGTATTCGTTATTTGCGACCTGGTCGGTGTCGTGGCGAGTCGGTGTGGATCTTGTGTCAGTGCTGAGTTGGGCTTGGAAGTGTGAGCTCAAAAGCTCGGCAATCTCTAGACTGCTTAGCACACTCCCGTCATGGCCTGTGACAAGATTCACTCCCTTACTGGTCGACTTTCTTCTTGACATGAAGCGGTACAGGTTTTTGGGGTTGCTTTGTAACCTCGCTGCCAAGTTTGTTTGGTAGGAAAATCTGTCGTTACGCACTCTAATGTTACAGAGATTGCGAATCCTTTTGTAGTTCAAGAAGTCAGACTCCCTGCGTGATGTGCGCCACTTGAACCAAGCCTGCTTCTTGCTCCGGATAAGCCTCTCTGTCCCACGCTTTAACCATGAGGTTCTCATTGATTGTCTGTGTGTTACTTCTGGTACACTGTGACTGATGGCCCCAGTGATTATTTTCTTCACCTCCAACCAGTGTTCATCTATTGTGAGATGAGTCCAGTCCACTGGCCATGATGCATTCATGAGGTAGTCCCTCATGGTCTCATAGTTGGCCTTGCTGTAGCAAGGGAAGGTGTTGGGCGTCTCCAGTTGCAGAGCCTCCCTAGTTATCATGGAGAAGGTGATTACAGCGTGGTCACTGAGGCCAAGGGGAGGTTGGATGCAAACATCCTCAATGAGAAGTTCATCGTTCGTCAGAACGTAGTCAAGGCGCGATGCGTTTCCGTTAGGTCCCCAGCGTGTAGCATCACCCACTTTCTCTGAGAGGCCAGCAGTCTTAATTGCATCCTTCAGCTTCTGATTGAAGGATCTGATGCGTCTCCCTTCCGTCTCGAAGAGGATGGACGGGGTGTTGAAGTCGCCGGCAATGACTACGGAATCGTAATTTGCAGAGGAAGTCGTTAAGATAGCCTTGATGATCATTTCCTTATGTGTAGGGGAGCTGGTGGGGGACCGATATATGACTCCGAGCAGGTATTTGGTACTGTGGAGAGTGAAGTAGCACCATAGGGACTCTGGGAGCTGGGTTAAGGCCGTATCGCTAACCATCCTTGCCTTTAAACAGAGTTTACGTAGATAGCCACTCCCCTCCTGCTCTATGTTCCCTGTCCCTGCGGAAGAGTTCCATGCCAGTAACATGCATCTCTTCGTCGGAGATGTCGTGAGAGCCAGGATTCGGTGATGAATATGATGTCGGAGTGCTGATGTGCACGCAGCGTCCTCATTTCTGCTACCTTCCCTCTTAGCCCCCTAACGTTGCTGTACATACATATTAGAGTGTGCCTGGTGAGGGGGAGGTCTGGTTGTGTATTTTCGCAGGATGAGCGCTTATGTGGTTGGGTCTACCCTCGCCAGTCCTCATAGGACTGGCATTGTTCCGTTTTTTGGTGTTTTGTTTTAACTTGGGTGGGGGCTGTGGCAGTGGTGGCTTCTTTACTTGATGTATCTAACTCACTGGTCAGCGCCTGTGTGACGACCACTGACTCCAGAGGTCTTGGTGGTTGTCGTCTCTCCTCTTGCCTTGTGGGTCTAGGCTTACTTTCACATATACGTATTGAGCCACCCATGCGATCCTTCGCATTATACCATGCCTGTAGAACGTCTGTGAGGGAGGCATATGAGTCGAACTGGACGGCGAGTAGTCTGGGATTGGGTATGGTCTTCAGGTGCGCTGGCCTTGGCAGTCTACTGACGCTGTTGGCCGGTATACTGTTGAGACCAACTTTGGTTGAGAGCCATTGCCATTGTTGGACGTCGTGAAAGTACCGATCTTTGACCGAGCGGTCACTTGGCAATTCTGGAATCCCATGTACAACTATAGTGTTGTTTCTGTTGGGATTTCCAACCGCTGACTTTCTCTCCTCCTCTCTTATTGACCATGGCTTGTCAGGCCTGGCCCGAATTTTACAGGCATTAACAACGTCCGGTTGTCGCGAGAGAAGGAGTGTGTCTTCAGCCTCTTTGGTAGTATTTAGGGACACACGTAAAGGGGGTGGCTTATCTCGGGGTGCACGGCTTCCTCGAGAAAGGCGACATAAAGTTGCAGGGAGGGGAGGGAGTCCCAGCATCTGACAGTAGTCGGTCCACATTCGGCTGTCAAACCGTTCCCTCTCGACCAACAATGAGTCTGTCGATACATCGACGTTGAACAAAATGATCGAGTTGGTCCTCCTGTGACCTGGGTTCGTTGTGGGTGGCACGCCCGACTTCCCAATGGGTTTGAGTAATTCCACTGGTTGTTTCTCAGTCACGGTGTGTGGGGTGTTTGGAATGGGTTTCGTAGAGGCTTCAGCGGTCGATGTCTTTGGCCGCGCGCTTGACGTCCCCTGGGGCCGGGTAGGAGGTATGGAGACTTGACCTAATATGGTCCCCACGCGAGGTGGCGTGCCCACAGCTGGAGCTCTAGGTCTGTTTCCAGGTCTCTCTGTGTTATCTTTGGTGTTAACCCTACTTTATTCGAGGATGCTGGTAGCTTTTGCGTGGCGGAGAGCATCTCCTTCAGGCTTTCTGTGCGGAGTGCGGGCATTTTCCTGCACTCTGGACAGATGTACCAGAACCACTTGCATGGTTGTCTCTTCATCAGCTTATAGTATTGTCGGGGGACTTTGGTGTCGCAGTGGCAATGCGCCCATCGTTGACATAGGTTGCATGCAAATGCCTCATCGACTACCGAAACAACTTTGGTGCAAACACTGCAGCCATCGGGTGTCGTAATACAGCCTTCCTTCCATGAATAAGGTGCTACGGATTGTGGCGAACTGCTTGTGGCTGCCTTGTTCTGAAGCCTTTTACGTCGTCTTCTATTTCCAGGCATGGTATGATCCTTGCTCAAGATAGGACTAGTTTGTGACGGGCTAGTGCTACTCTGTGTCACCTGTCTGATGGCGACTGGAATTCTAGAAACATGGGTTGGCCACTTCTTTAGAAGTTCGGTGTTCTGCCCTACCTCTGTTTGTCTTCTAGTACAGACTAGTGTGTTGTTTCGGGTGTTATTGGCCGTTTTTGTGCACGACCGCGTTATCCGTGTCAAAGCTTCGGACCTAGCGTTTTGGGCAGACATGTCGCTATGATATAAACTTCTTGGGAAAACAAGTAGTTAACAACAATAAGAGGGTTGAAGACTGAATGCAGCAAAAGGACAGAATAGAAAGGGAAGATAATTTATGTTGGCTCACCTTCAGACACTTGTCACTTGATCCTCTGCTCTTGACCAACGAGTTTAACCGTAAGCTCCAGATGCGTATGTATAACCAGGAAAGATATTTCCTGGGGAATGACCTCCGAGGAGAACCGAGAGCTAAGGCAGTTTGGCAGTTGAAACGCCCAAGAACCACTGACAGGAGGTAGACCGGTTGGTTCAAAGGAATAATAATGCCAATTTTCAACTGTTGAGAAGTGAGCTGACGAATACGCAGGGGTGAGGTGCGTGGACGGACAGAAGTGCTGCAAACGTTCGATCTTTTTAGATTGAGTATTGCAAGTGGGAGTTTTTCAATGTGGAAAAATCCAAAAGCTGAGAGACGAGCGAAAACACGCCACTTTAGTGTGGAAAACAGAACTGTGAATAGGAATCATCTAAAGTCAGAAGGATGTCTATCTGTTGCTAAGTGGAATTTTTTTGCTTTTTTCATAACTTTTAGACACTTAATATCGTGGTAGAGTTTAATGCTCTTCCTTTTGTACCATACTTCACTGCTCAAAACTCTCAGGTTTCTCTACGCCTATCGATTTGATGATGCCTGTAAACTGGCTTCCCTCAAGCTAAATTCACAACCTGGGATTAAAAAAATTTCTTTATTTATTCATGAGGAAGTTTGCTGACTCACATTCAGGGCTTCGATACATTACGATTACGTTGACTTCTTGTCCCTTGCATTTTAGTCAACACCGCAGCATTTCACATGTCCCACCTCCATGTGTTGCTGTTTCTACACCTTTTACAGCTAAGTTATTCTTGGCGTAAAGGGTGACTTCACCACCGCGTGGTAACTTTTCACTACCTAATGGGACGAATCCTCGTAAGTCTGTTCCTCAGCCACTGATCCAGTGAGAGAGCCTAGCTTCTGAGATAGCAACGATGTCAGGGCTTTCGTTGCTTATTACATTACTAAGCTCAGCCCATTTGTTTAAAAAACTATGTGCATTTGTGTACAAGACAATAAAACTACGCAAATGAGTTTCCGTCCTATCCACAGAGGCTTTGGCATCATTTGTTGCAGAAACCTCACTACACGAAGAATCACTACTTTCAGATCTTGCCCATAAGCTGCTAATCTGGATTTCAGTTCTACTTCTGCCTCCCGCTTTTCGATTCCATCGGCAAGTGCCAGATTCTTTCGCACGAACACTCTAGATTCTTGAAGCCTGTGAGCATGTTTCAGAATCTGATTCCTCTCATCCGTTGACTTGAACACGACTTTAAGTAGCCGAAACTCATTTTCACTAGTGACCGTTTCCTGTTTTCCTACTCCATATATCTTGAGTGGAGTGAATTATGGCATATTTTCTGGTGAAGGCTGGCGTATCAAACTTTTTACCTTGCCGAGGTCATGTTCGAAACGTTTACTTGGTTCTTGGCCTCTACTTTCTTCCACTATGTGGGAAATTATGGACTTGTCAAGGATCTCTACTTTGTCTTTGTTATGTGGAGTGAGGAAAGCTGCCTCAATTACCGTTATTGGCTTCATAGCGTGCCCATTGGGCCTAGCTACTTGCCATTTTTCAGTGTCAGGTATGCTAGGTTTGCTAAAGCATAGTTCAGTGACCTTGACGCTATGAGCCCCAGAAAGGATGTGCATCCCATTCTGTTGAGTTCTTGTTAATGATCGGGTCGCCGAACTGGGTATGACCCGTGGCTTGCATGGTTCCGTCGTTGGAACTGAGAGCACTCCACTCCTGTTTCTTTCATCTAAAGTAGGCCTACTCTTACGGTAAGCAGTTTTCAAACTGAGTCTGCCAGCTCTGGGAATACGAGAACCAGAAGATACTCGCTTCACCCTGCTTGGTGCATTTCTTATAATTCGCTGTCAGCAAACCTAGTAGGTGGTCTACGCATCCGACTTGTAGACTGTCATGGGACGTTCTTACAATTTTTCACAGCAATCTGTGTGTCAATGGGCGCTGTGTCGTTATCAAATATCCCAGTTATCGACGTCGACTTTCTTGGTTATCGTATTTAGAAGTGTTTTTGCTTCTTCTATTAGAGTGCGAATATCCGAGCAGCACAGCGCACAAAGTTCGACACTTCCTGCTTTGCTGCACCTCTCGTGTGCTGAGGGTGTGATGCTTGGGCAGTTGTCGTGGAACCAACTCTTACATTCGCTACACTGCTTACCAGGGGCCACTGTGAAGTGGTACCCGGTCATACTACAAGCATTTTTACGAAACTTCTGGCCCACCATGAAGCAGAAACCATGGAAATTTACCCAGTAAAAGTTCCTGTCTCACTTTAATCGAATAATATCCCGATTAGAGCAAAAATATAACAGCCTTTGATGTGTAAACACAAGAAGTGCTAAGAATCTAGCTGAATGTGAAAAGTCACTCCCTCTTTCAAACAGCGTGAGATGGGTGACGGTCAGTTTAAGGAATCTATACAATATCTTCAACTTTGATAAACTAATGTCACATGATGGTAATTGTTCAGTCTATCATTCGTATTCTCGCACTCACTATTCCGGTTGCAACTAGTCAAGATCGCTGTAAATCTTAGATGTAAGTGATAAGACTTCAGTGTATTCGCGACAGACAGTTTTTCGATGCTGTACTAGATATTTGAACGACAAAAAACGAAAACTTCTACAGCAATGAAGCGCGGTGATTTCAAGGGTCGTGTAATTTCGACTCCGGCCACATGTACGTATTTACGCCGAAAAAGGGAAAGGCAGGTTCAATAGTTGTATGAGATACATATTCAGAAAAAAATAAAGAAGGACAAAGACTCTAATGTGTCTTTAGGTTTTCTCTCAGTCTCCACACTACTAAAAGTTTTTGTGCTCTGTCAAATGTGACAATTCATACACTTCGGACTATACATTGAAGTAAAAACGCCATAATGTGGACGAATTCACTGTAGTGTTAAAAATGAGGTAGTACAGTGGTGAATTGGTAATGAACCAATTGGATACTAAACACGACAATGAATACCCATTAAACACTTATATAGGGCCCTTCAGGGCCATATTATTCCTGTAATATGTGGCTTTTGTGTTTTATTTGGCGGTATGGTTTCGAAAGAATTATTTGGATTAAGGTAGAATCTTCGAAGAAGGTTGTTCAGGTCACAGAATTAATGGAAACTCTCTTACTTTATATTGTGAAATATCAGGATACGCTAAATATCATATTGGTGTAAATCTCAGTGTATTTGTGATCAGTAATTATAGGTATTTTCATCGAAGTCTGGTCCTAACTCAGGGAGGTTGTCGACAGTAAAATGCACGTGTTTATTACGAGTTACGAATCGTTGGGGTTATTTATTTAAATACATGTATTGTAATGAATGTAATATATCCAATGTCAACTTTTTACTTTGTATCCAGTATTTTCTTAACTCTGGTCAAATCTGGACTGAGATTGATACACAACAAGATTACCTATCAGTACTGCGTTACAAGAAACCATTACTTCATCGGACAATACAACGACTTAGCATGTTTTATTTCCTAAGGTCATACGGCCAGATAAAATGTCTGCGAAAACAGTAACTGTAAAGTGAAGAATGTTGGGTTATCAAGTTACAGGTTCGCATCGACCAGTCTTTATGGCATTCCTGTGTCTCCCACCTCCTTTTAAGTTAACATTAAAGGCACTTCATTTTAATCATATATACTTTGTGTACTACAAATTCTGATCAGCTTACAATTGAATAAGGTGTTCACTTCCTACCTAGACTTGCTTATGGGTGCTCGACTTGTGAAGCTTTTGGAAAAAATAAAACTAACTCCGCAGCAGCATGTAGCGTATCTTCCACTTTCTTGTATTACATGCATCTACAAATCTAACTACAGAAATGGTCGAAAAAATGCAACTAATAGTGTTGTAGGAGGATTACTTATTTGATGCTTTTTTATCGTCCTCTATAAATAAGTATACCTAGCTTTAACTTCTAGAACAATGGCGGTCTGTGTCATTAGTCGCAGCAGTTCTAATACTGCAACCGACGAAATGTGATAATCCGAAAATTCGGTAGGTGGATAAATAAACTGTCTACATAGCCATCACCTCCATATCAATGTTGTTAAAGTAGTTGGAGTCCTCGGTTTTGTTTTCTAATACACGTATACGCATATAGAAACACCACCTCATCTTAGTAGAAGCAAGTAAACTGTAATCATCCTAACCTATCTCTTCGTCATAGTGTCTAAAAGTGGGTAGTACGGGTATCATTTTGCATGCTTTTGTGAGTGACGCTCCATTGATAAACCTCGTGCTGAATTTTGTGACATTCTACCATCTTGTAGTTTGCTTTCATGCCTGTTTACTCTTGTAGTCGCAGCATACCCATCTGGGTGAATGAATGCAAATGCCGAGGAAACTACTCGAGTGCTTGACACCGCTTGCAAGCACTCCTCCTGTATATCAACTAATGCACAATGAGTTTTGAAAAACTGAAACTTGAAGCAGCTTAGATATGAATCACTGCCGCAGATAACCAAATAAATATGATAGTGTCTTGAGATTCGTTTGCACTATATAAAAGTTAAGTGTTGCTGTTCCCGAATCTTGAAAAACGTCAATTCCACTTCATCAAACTAGGGAGGTGGTTCATCAATGTGCATATTTTTCATACCTGACGCTTTGATTATATAAGTATGGAACAAAAGAGTCCGTTTCAGGTTTTATTAAGATGCTTACGGCAATCATATGGAGTTCTTTATAGTAAATAGTATTGGCATTTCCTAGGTCTCAGTAATGTGATAAAGTTACAAAGTAAATAAGAATTTTTTTAGTTACATCTGACAGGTAAACTAAAATGAAGTTACACTACCGGAGTGCCGAGATTTTAAGCGTAAAACGTAATTACTGTATAAAGTACTAGAGTTATGACTATTTAGATCTGTTTTCCCATTCAACAATGCAGATACTGAAAATTCCAGTGTCCACTTCGATGCTGTTTTGATGAACTGTAACTATTACAGTTTAGACTGGGATTTTCTAAACCAACTACATGTATTTACAAAGTGAGAAGGGGTTTGTTTGGTAGTAAGAAAATCTTATTTATAAAGGTATGAATTCCGTCTGTTCCTTATTACCACTTTCCTGAAACCTGGTCTTCCCAATTTAAATAAACACGGGATTCAATTGTAGAATTGATATTTCCGAAGAATATCTGGTTTACTAAAAAGTGAACAGGGTAAACTTAGCTATACAGCTCAAGTTCTGATTATATATAATTCTTTCAGATTTACCGCTAAAAGCATTGAACGAAGTTTCTTTGATGGTTTCTGCTTGCCGTTCATGGCCATGCAAACTTTTTTTCATGACGTATTCCTTAGACAATACTAAGATATGACAGGTTTGTTTTGTAGAAATGATTAGTTGCAGATTTTTTACATTTCATTTATGGTACTATTCTTCGTAACCCTAGAAGTAATTATGGAAACCACTGCAGCTTTTGTACTTCACTAAACTATGGTTTTTATTATTTTTTTTATAGCACCTATCCACACTTTCGTGTTGATATTTTAATTCTGTAATGAAATTCCGTACTCAGCAAAAGGGTTTCCAGCTAACTCTTGACTGCGGACAAAAGGAATTTGGAAGTACCAAATGTCTCCAGTGTCACATGGTTTACACACCTGGGGATAAGGAAGATATAAAGGCTCACAAGAAGTATCATCAGTTCAAATTATTTCCATTTGTTCGGGTAAGGTGTAGAGCTATTAGCCCAAATTCATTTGTTCATTAGTTATTAACTTTTCGTAACTTAGTGGAAAAGCTGTTCATAATATTCTAAGATGAACTCAAATAATGGCTAGCTCTAATTATTTTCAGCGACTCCATTTTTAATTTATATCTACAGATTCTCTAAGACGTTTTCTTGTATTAATTAAAGATGCAAAATGTGAAATAGTAGAGGTACCATAGGAAGCTAAACAAGTAAATTAACTAATAAATATAGAAGAAAATCAGAAACTATAAAAGTATTGAAAGAGCATATAAACAAATCAAAAGGACTACATATTTCGTCTGCCTTTCTAAAGTTCATCTTTCTGTCTTTCTCGAAAATATTAATAAAGCGTGGTGAGATACTTATTTACCTCCAATTTACACCGTATGATAGCGCGTCATTCTATGAAGTCACGTGATTTACGAGATAACTTCAGATCATGAATAAACAACTCTCCCTCATTGTACGATATCACTTCGTAAACTGACTTTTGATCTTGTTTTAACCCAGCTCTAGCTTGAGCGGATAGGGATTCACGTAAAAAGCAAGTTGCTTAGGCTGTTGTTTTAACCCAACTACTAGTTAAAAACCAATCTTCACTACCTAAATACGGTTGACTGTTGCATTATTTATAATGGAACACAAAAGACTAGGTTTCGCAAGCTTGGGGCAGAACTTCAGTCGCTAAAGTGTTTTACACTAGATGTTTTACAACCAGATAAACTTTGGGATAGCTTCAAACATAGTTCAACTCAAAAACATACTGGTTTGGATTTCCCTTTACGTAGATCATTCTCATAAAAATGTTTATCCAGGCACAAGGACTTTCCCATCATATCGAATGGTTTACCACCAAAAGTGAGTTCAAGAATATACACATTCTTTTTAATAGGTATAATTAAAGTGAAGTATTGTCAAAAAGATCAAAGGGATCTATGGAGTTAAAAAAAATAACATTTGTTACCTGCTATGGTAGTGGTGATGTTCAAGTACACTAATTGATTACTGGAATGTAACTAACTTCATGTTGTCTAGTTCTAAGTGCTGACCGAATCTTATCGATCATTTTGCAGGCTGACCATCAAGCTAGGAGATTCACTACTGCAATGCATTGAAACAGATGTTAGTTGGATTGAGGTAACTGGCAGGAAGCCCTTAACCTTGGTTTCATGCTTTTTTAGCAGGCCGAAAGATGGATATGTAGTCACTGGATCTGGGATGTGAATGAAATGCTTAATATTCACGATTCATCCCATAATTTCAGATATCTCTGTAGTTTGATAGCGACCAAAACTTTGGAATTCACTGGTAGTAGACCTATATCTCGGTGATTTCAGGGTACATTATTTAGTCTTTTTTAAAGCTTTGTACAGAGATGTTCTCACTTCAGAGTTACAGAGCACTTCCATTATGTTGCATTTTTATAAACAAATTAGCGGATGTTACAGCCAGAAAAGTCCACGAGTCAGTCTTATGAGTTGTGTTCTAATTTCGCATTTCTAGTTTTTAACAAAATTCTAGTCGTTTGGTGGGTCATTGCGGACTAAAGACGGTTCACAAGCCACTGGTTGGACTTGCTGTGGCAATAGTTCAACGCTACTGTCTAACATTTTAGATGCTTTCAGAGGTTTTTGCTGAGTTTGGTGTACCCAGGTTGCATCAGTGACAGCAGGTTTGTTGCTGATGACTGTTTGGAGAATAGATGGAGGATGCTTTAGTCAGCTCATTTAATTTTTAGTGTGGGATTTCACTGCCACACACACACTTTCCTGTTTTACTTGTACTTTGTAGTGTGCCTACTTTGATGAACCGTGAGACTGATTTTAATTAGTATTAAAGTTTTACTTTTTTCAGGGTGACTGAACAAAGTTGAACCTTTTTACTAGCATCAGAAACGAATAAAAAACAATTGCAATATTGACAACGATAATAGAATTTATACGGTTTGTTAAGCGAACCGCTTATACAAAAGTTTTGACTTGCAAATGGTCTACTCATTGAAAACAGTATGTTCTTTGTAGCCCTATAATTGAGCCTGAGATTGTCTACTGGCTCAAAGGAAGGATTTTAAAATTCTCTTTCCACGGGCTGTTTTGTGGTTTTTCGTTTCTTTTCAATTCTGAATTTTTTGAGGCCTCCTTCTTTAGTGATCGGTGTAGAACTACAGCGTTGACTGCATTTCGATTCTGACCGCTTCATTGCGAAGACTGTAAGTTAACTTACGTTTGAGTTGCTTTCGCTTCTTATTTTGGTTGGAGCCAACTGTAATGAGTCTTCTCTTATGAATCAGTTTGAATGGCGTTTCGGAAATCCAATGGTTTTTGCTAGCCTTTAGATCTTGATTGCCAACTTTCTTCACTGCTGTTTCTACAGAAGACTTTATATCACGTCAGGTTTCCTCAGGATGCGGATTGTTATCACGTTCAGATAAATGCTTAGCTATCTCCCGAAATACATACCTGACGTTCTTATCTCCTTGTCTCGCTTACAACAACTTCACCGTTGTCTGTTTTCTATGCGCAACAAGGTGTAAGTTAACATGTGCCTTTACTTACGCGTGATCGGAGTCCAAACACATACTTCAAAAATAGCGGCAATACGTTCTGTATCCATCACTAGTTTGGTATCGATGGATGCTAAGTCAAATAGTGTCTGTGCGTATGATCGCAGTTACTGCTAGCCAGAAACAAGTGATTATCAGAAAAAAAACCAATAATCACTGTTGTCAGTACCTTAGATAGGATAGATAGCCCCAAGGTGTCTTTCTGATTGGCTCAGCTTCCTTACTTGAACACTGAAGTTGTTTACTACCATGACTATGTCTAAAAGTTTTGCTTTATGTTGCGAAATTGACAGCTTCTGATAGAGTTCATTTTTTGTATCATCTGAACTACATTTTGTGGGCACGTAGGCAGATACTACGAATAGGCATCGGCGAGTGTCACAATCCTTCTCAATTCACACAAGTTCGTTCGGTCGGACAGTCCATAGATGTCTATTGACTGGTACCCAGTTTAGAAGTGCGATTTCTGTCTACAACTTGATGTCATGCTTATAGCAGCGAGTTAATGGAAGCTAACCATTAAATCCGTGGTCACTTGTGAAGTTAATTTTGCAGATTCACCTCATTGGCTTGTTTAGGTCAAGTGAATAACCAAACTTGGATCCTATAGCAAATCTTTAAAACACAACATACATTTACATCTCGAGATTCTGCAGTTTTACCTAGAGACACTTGATGTTTGATTTGGGACAGGTTCCAGGCATGAAAAGCTATAATATGAAGTCAACAGCGTTTTTTTGGGTGATAGAAAATGTTTTTTCGTCGCTTAAATCAGTACGGAGGGTCGCAGGATTGGAAGTTGAGAAAGTTTTGAGAGGTTTATTTTTCATATCAGAAAGTGGAGGCAATAGAGGTGAATGAGGTCGATTATAGTTGGTTAGGTGTTATATGCTGTCGGAAGCATATGGGCGGTTGATACTTTCCTGTTGCCCGTATCTTGCAAATTGTTGCTGTATGATAACTTGAAAAAGGATTTGTTTTGCGTAATTGCAGGGCTTATGCGAGATCTGCCTGAGTCTGGTCATTTATGGCCTTTTTGGAAGTCTAAGATTTGAATAATAATGGTATTAGAGAACTCAGAAAAGGAGGAGAAGGAATACAAATATGGCATATGTTATAATTTATCAAGAAAAAGTATAGGTTTTTAGAATCGCAATTCGTTAACGCATCCATATCACAGGTCCATTTTGAACCAAACTACCTGAAGTTCCAAAGTATCATTAGGGAGTTTCATGTCTTATTGTAGTCCTAATCAAACCTTGACGTTTCTATATATTCTAATGGGTTAAAATGCCTTCAAGTTATCTGTTGTCCAGCTAGTGTAACACTCTTCAGCTGTTAGTGAAGGTCAGTCTGGATTGGGTTGCTTTCCTAACATAACATTCTACACTATATCTCATCCTTGTTCACTAATAAGCTTCACTGCATGCTATCATGGCTACAAGAATCAAATATTCATACTCTTCGCACTTATTTCAACTTGAATGCCCATATATCAGGTATATTATAGGACAGTGAGTATAAAAAATCTTTCGAAGCCATTCAGATATCTTGTGGGTATCAATAGTGATTAACTTTTTCAATGCCTGAACAGGCCCTCAGTATTCATGTCCACATTTCGTCGAATACAGACTCATTAGAGTTTTAAAGCTGTTCTCAAATACGTGAAATATCCAACTTACTCAACTCCTCTGTTAAGCTAGGTGCCCGTTCATTCGGAATTTGCTGAGATTGAATAAAATGCAAAATTAACATTCTTGACGGACATTGTTTGACGTGATCAAATCTTGCGAGTGTCAGGAGTTGATCCAATGAGTATTAACTAGGATTTCATTGACGAAAATCACAGTTTTGCTTATGTGTTCATCTATTCAGCATTTACGGTGTCAAATACTCATGAGACTTCAGTAGTACTTCAAACTTCTGGTTATTATCAACCCTATTTCACCTCGTCTCTTCCTGCTAAAAAATATATATCCTCAACTTCTTCCTGTTCTGAAACTCTTGCTAACTTTTCAAGCTTAGAAAGGAACACCTATGATCTCCTGAAAACGCTCTCCAAACTACACACCACATTATTCGAGGTTCACATTCTCAGTCAAACCAAGCAACAACCCTTATTGGCCAGAATTGAACCTTAAATATATGCTGCACTTATGGAAAACACATATATTCGATTTTCGCCTGTGCCAGTTGGAATTTGTTGTGGTAATGGCTTTCATTAAAAGGGTTACCTGCCAGGTACATTACTTGATTAACGGCTCTATGGTCGTACGCTTGTAAGAACCTGTGATAAGCTGTCTTTCATGGTGTCTGTTTCACGTAATACTTATCAGTGATGTCTGTTGTCTCCATTTAAGCTTAAATTCATCATAGATGTACTCAAAATTTTAAAAAGATTGGTCTCCTCACTAGCACAATCTAGCTCGGTGGTGTTATATATATATATATATATATATATATATATATATATATATATATATATATATATATATATATATATATATATATATATATATATCAGAAATACTAACTTCTGTTTCAGCACTGGTTTTTATCAGTATCTGATCTACCAACTGAGAGTAAAGTAGTCAAAGACGTTTGCCTGCAAAATATAGGTCAGTCCTGGTGGATTATTGGTTTGCAAAATCTTAACAGAGTCTGATTACCAGCCATCAACGTACACTACTTGTGATGACTGTGTGATACCTGAATCTCTAGTAAAAACTGAGTTTACTAGATAACACTGCCCTCTACTTCACTAAAGGTTGATTAAAAATTCTAGGTATTTCATTGTCGTTGCCTTATTATTATTATTATTATTAGTCCCTTGGGTTCCTAATGGAACGTAGGGCTTCAGTAGCGCGTCTCCAGTGAACTCTGTTCTCTGAAATCTTTTGAACCTGGCTCCACGACAGCCCAGAAGCCCTCATTTCCTCCTCGCACGATCTCCTCCATGTCACCCTCGACACCGACGCCCAACTCGTCGCTTCCCATGGGGATTCCACTCGAGGGCTTGGCCTGCTGCGTGATGTCCCCAGTCGGCCTTCTCAGTGTATGCCCAATCCATCGCCACTTCCTTCCAGTGCATATTTGTTGGGTGATAGGTTCTTGGTTGATTCGTTGCCCGTCCAGAGCTCCTTGTTGCATATTCTCATTATTCTCGCCATCTGATCTTCAGTAGCGAGCGTAAGCAGTTGTTGATGAATGTCTGTAGTTTGTTGGAAATGCCTTTCGTAACGCGTCGAGTCCCCAAACCATACAGGAGCACTGACTTGACATTGGTATTGAAAATTCGGATCTTGTTCACGCTTTATGCTGAGTGCAGTGCAGTAGATCTCCACACTGGTTTCAGGCTAATGAACACCTGTCTTGCTTTTCCGATCCTGGTTTTGACATCCTCGTCTGTGCCACCGCCTGCAGTTGAAACAGTGCTGCCTAGATAGGTGAAGGAGGTTACTTCCTTTAAGTTTCTCCCGTTGATGGTGATTGGAGTTTGTTGTTGGTGCGGTATGTTCATCACCTCTGTCTTATTTATATTCACCTGAAGTCCGGTCTTCGCTGCCCTGCCTCTTCTGCCAACTTGTTGGTTTTCGCATGTAGATCTTGAAGTTTGTGTGACATTAAACACAAGCCATCGGCGAAATCCAAATCTTCTAGGGTCTTTTCATCCGTCAAACAGCTTATGCCCGTCTTCTCACTGCTCATGGTTTGCTACATGATCCAGCCCACCACAGTTAGAAAGATCATGGGTGCTAGTAGACAGCCTTGTTTCACTCCTGTCTTCACTTCGCTTCAAAGGCATCACTGAGCTGTCCATTGTGAATTACTTGGCATGTGGCGTCTTCATATAGTTGTTGAATGAGGTTGACAAAGGTTTGTGGTATTCCATGGCGTTGGAGCAGTTTCCAAATTACCTCTCGGTCGACGCTGTCAAAGGCCTTCTCAAAGTCGATGAAGTTGAGGTAAGGTAGAGGGTTGACTGCCATCCTATACTCTGTTCTATGATGATGCTTAGTGTAGCGTTACAGTTTGGTGCGCACATGATTTGTACTTCCTGAATCCAGCCAGCCAGCCTGTTCTGGTGGTAGTTTTGAATCCAGTGCATCTTTATTCTCTGCAGGATGATGCGGCCTAATATTTTGCTTGCTCTGAGTGGACAGGAGAGTGATTCATTGCCAGTTCTTGCAAAGACTTAGGTCTCCCTTCTTCGGAATTTGACAAGGTAACCCTTCTTCCAATCAGTGGCCAGGTACCTTTACTTCCTTCCACACCTTCTGCAATAGTGGTGTGAGCATGTCCGCTGTTGTCTCTGTGTCTGTTCTCAGTGCTTCTGGCTGGATTCCGTCTGGTCCTGCTGCTTTCCCATATTTCAGTAGCTTTATGGCATTCAGGACTTCCATTTTCGTTGGAGGATTTATGTTCACTTGTAGTTCTGTGGCTGGGCTGTAGGTGGTATTTGTAGACGAAGTGCAGGTGGTGGTCGATTCAAGAGCTTCTTGAAGTGGTCGGCCCATTGTTTTCTCTGTTTCTCTTCTTTCGTAATTAAATTTCCGTCATCATCTTTTATTGGTTTCGTCTGCGTTGATCTCTTCCCCCCCCAGAAAGTAACCTGGTTATTTGATACAATGTTGTTAGGTCTGTCTGTCCTACCTGCAGCCTGTTCTGCTTCACTTGCCAGTGTTTCGTAGAAGTGTCTTTTGTCTTTCCGTGCACTCTTCTTCACTTCTTTGTCCAGTGTATCGTTTTATACATTGTACTCAGTTCCTCTTGTCGTTGAGCATCCATGCACTGGTTTATCTTCTGCTTCACCATCACCATCCTCCTCTCCTTGCTCTATCAGCTTCCATGTATCCGTCGAGATCCATTCCTACCTTGTCTTGCCTTGTTTCCTCTTCCTTCCTAATACGGTTGTGCAGGTTTCTTTCCACATAGCTTTCAAAGACTTCCAGTGTTTTTCCACACAGGTTTCTTCAGGGATGTTCTTCGATATCTCCCATTTTGTCTTTATGGCTGAAGTGAAGATTTCCTTTGTAGTTTCATCCTTCAGTTTCCGGGTGTTGTACTTGAACTGCGGTCTATCACCAGCTTCCTTGAAGGCTTTTAACTTGATTTGGAAGGTTCCTTGCACTAGATACTGGTATGAGTGGTGTGAACCTACATCTGCTCCTCTTCTTGACCTTGTGTTAAGTAGGCTGCGTCTCCACTTTCTTCACATTAAGATGAAGTCGATCTAACTTTTAGTGTTTCCATCTGGTGAATGGTGAAATCCATGTCGCTTTGTGGATATCCTTGTGCTTGAACACACTGCCTCACTGCAATCACCAGATGGTTGAATGCACAGAATTCTGCAAACAATTCTCCATTCTCTTTCATCACCTCACCGAGTGCTTCTCGACCTGTGGTTAGTTCTCTTCCTGTGTTGTCCCCTCCCAATTTGGCATTCATGTCGCCCATTAGAATTTTGATATCGCCAACTTGAGTGGTGTCTTGTCCAGTGTTGATTGAAGTTGTCTGTAGAAATCCTCCTTTTTCTCTTGCTCTGCATTATTTGTAGGTGCGTAGTGTAGCGTAGCATTGTATGATTGTGACTTTCCTTCCTTTTGAGTTGAACCTCGCTGTCATGATCCTGCAGGAGGAGATTGGTTCCCACTGCATGAGGGCCTTCAATGCTGTTGGGGACATCATGATAGCCACTCCATAACTCAGTGTGCTCGTGGTTGTCTTCTGGGTGACAATATCGGGGTAGATCATTGATTCTCCAGTTGACAGTTTGGAGAGTCCACTCCCATTCCATCTGCTTTCGCAAATTCCAAACACTTCAATGTGATACCTCTTCATCTCGTTTGCAATCTAGGCTGCCTTGCTGGGTTCAAACATTGTGCGGACATTCCATGTCCCCACATTTACTTTCGCTTTCATCGAGAGAAAACACATCGGCCAATTGGCTTCCCGAAGGCCTTCACCAACTGGCTTCATTTCGCCTCTCCGATTCCAGCTGGGAATAATTTTGTTTTTATTTTTTATATATCGTTTGTGCTTTGAAGTTTTTTTAGCGGTTAGATTTGTTTTAGGGGGTAGGTTTGGTAGCCGTATGCCCAACCTTCCCTCTTTATGAGGGCTTAGGATCGGCCAGTAACTAGTGAACTAGTTAACCAGACCAGGTTGTCGTTGCCTTAGCAGCATCGCTTACTTGTGAGACAATCACTTTGTAAATAATATGAAAGTTAAGCTCAGAGTATTGAGCAAAATAAGTAAGTTTTTGATAAGACTATATCTTCTGCTAAGATGTTTAAGACGTGTATTCCTCATGTAAAGCCGTCATCTACTCTATCATTCATTGTTAGGTGAAGTACGATTGGTTTCGAAAATTCCTGATTTTGGACAAGTAAACAGATGGCATCAATCCAGAATATATTTTATTTGCCTGTTCGTAACAGACACAGTATAATGATTAGATTATTCTAGTACACGAGAATATTTCACAAAACGATGGTAGTAGCTTTCATTGTGAAAAGTCATTTCTTGTTAAGGACTGTTGAAGTGAACGGTTTTGAGTAGATATTTTTGTGTATAATGTATAGGGGATTCCTTTACTTTGTATTTGATTTGTTGTAGCTACCAAGGGGACGACATCAACAAGTTATTCAAGAGAATTTAAATGGTTCACGTGTTGTGGAACTACTGACTGATTGTCGACTTGGACAAGGTTTCTATGAACGGATATCATCCCTTTTGAATAAGGAATTTGGCTATGACCAACCTTTACGGAAGAGTAACTCTTCTTGCGTTAATGGCTCTGGTATGAGTTTATGTCCCGACTGGCGTGTTTTCGTTCATGTCATCGATCGGACACAACAAGTGGTAGGCTGCTGTGTTGTCGAAGAGCTAACTACAAAGAAAATATTAACAAAGGGTTACAAATTAAATCGTCTGATCGGTGGACGGAAAGCTCTTTTATCTTGGAGTATTCAGAGTGCTGACCAAAACCAAACTAATCATAATTCAATTCCCTTACATTTTGAGGACACATTATGTACAGACATTAGCGGACCAATATGTGGTGTTCGGCGGTTATGGGTGGAACGGGACCACCGTCGGAGGGGGATAGCTACGAGTTTATTGGATGCTGTCTTACAGAACTTAGTATATAGTCTTCCACTTCCCCGTACACAGATAGCTTTTGCTGAACCAACTGCAGATGGTGCGGATTTCGCTGTATCTTACGTGGGCCGTGAAGATATTTTAATCTATTAGTTTTATATTTCCATAACAAATATTGTACACCGATAATTTGAGATGATCAATAATAGCGGTGAAATTATTTATTTACTTTTATTTTCTAACTGTTTAGTCATTTTTTGAGCACACTCCATTACTTTCCTGAATGAAGTTAATTCACGATACTGTAAACTCAACTGTGTTTTTCTAATCGGAAAACCTAGAAGTTTACTGTTGAAGTGCTAACAATGCTGGTATGTGATGTATTACTCGAGATAATAGCCCGTTGTATCCTGTGAGATATAACCGTTTAAGGTAGAAGACATGAAGCAGTTAAAGGATTTTGATCATAGGTGTCTTTGTAGTACTGCTCGCGTTTGATATGAGAAATGTTGAGGTCAGGCGAAGAGTACAAGGCAATACAGGCAAGTCAACTGAGATGGCTTGGACAAATACTACGCATGCTGAGCCACCCCTACCTCGATATGCCATGCTAGGAAAAGTTGGAATAGGGTTCAGAGTGACCAGAACAAGACGTAGCACCAATCGATGAGCGGTGTTTTGAGGTTCAAACCACGTCCCAGGGGTCTCCGAATCAATAGTTGGGGGTTTTGATGACATGACTGAAAATTGGTCACAGTTGTATCCACTTTTTGACGTCTTCTTAAGCTTCAGTATTTGCACTAACTTTGATCTTCGGATTGTTTATTCTCTCATACTACTTTATCTTCTTTGATATCTATGTTTTTTAATCCACCAGCTCTTTGTATACTACTGTGAAGTGTGGAAATCTGAACTGATGCACTTGTGTGTGAAGTCCTATTTTGATTGTCTGTTTGACTCAAAATAACAGTTGAAAAGTCAGAATTCCGGGTCGATAACCATTTAATTCAGATTTCAGTAGTTGGTATCCTAGATTTCCTAGTTAACATATTGTTCATATTAATGCGCCACTGGATAATAACTAATATCATGTTGTCTTCAATGCTAGGTGTATTATGTTAATGATGTTTGTATTGAATCTATTATCCTCAATAATTTAATATCTCTATGAAACTAATTTGATTTTTGGAAGTTAGAGGATGTTCGCTGGAAATCTGTTTGCTGATCTTACTCTGTTTGATTGCTCATCAGCATGATGAATTAACAGGTCTGAAAAAACCTGAGGTTTTCTTTTGAATTATTTCGCAATCAGAGACATTATCACTAGATTACTTACACCTTAGCTGTTCGACTGATGTACTACTTGAGAGTGCAGCAGCAATTTCCTATCGTGTATTTCCATCTTCGTAACATCATATTACCACTTACTAACTTTTCAAATATATAGGTACCAATCATTAGTTCGTAAACTGGTCATTGTTAGCCTATGGTTCCATACTCTTACAGTCTGAGTACATCTAGTATGAATATTTTACCCTCATATGTTAGTCAGGAGTTAATTTCATTCCAGTTTATAAAATCGAAAAACTACATTGAGAACACGTTTTTGTCGGTAACTAATTTGCACCATTTTTCCCCTAGTGAATGCTTTGAGTAAAATCTGTAAAGTGATAACCATAGAAATCAGATTCGGATGAAAGGGATGAGTGCTCTCAAAGGGAAAATAGTCAAGCCCTATGGTCATATACGTCTTGTAAATATGAATGCGACGTCGGACAAAATTCAATATACTCAAATCGTTATTGTGAGCGATGTTAACTATGTGAATTCAACCTTATGACTAAAGTAAAACAAACTGTTAAATGGCAGTAATCAAATGTGCTGAGAAGTTAAGAACAACAAAAAAACAAAGTGGGTTTGAAGTTAGTTGTGATAAACTACCAGGTATACGAACTCGACCTAGTTGGGGTACCTGAGAGGAAAAAGGAATAATTATGAACTGGAGCAAAATAACACCATAAAAACTAACTTCTTCATGTGATCTGGTCTCATAGTTAGTCCTACCATTTCCGATATGATTATACATGTAAATAGCAGTGACCCAGTGGTACCGTACTGAAGTTCAATAATATATTGTGATAGAAGAATTGTGACAGCGTTTTGAAACAGGAAAATCAATGTAACTAAGGTAATTAAAGACACTGTAAACATCGAGCACAATATACAGTAAGGAACCGAATGATCAGTCTAATCTGAAATACTGACTTCCTTTTTAGTCATACAAGGATGTAAATGGAACCTTGTCTAGCTTGTGATAATACTACTACTACTATCAAAATAATGGTCACAGTAGTTGTAAATCTATTAAAGTGCATCTCAATCCAAATAACAGCCCGTTGATTTAAGAACCTGTATTATTAAAAAAATATACAGTAACAATATTTCGTTTGTATTCTCAAAACACATCCAGCCGCTTTCCAGAATAGTATAGTCCACAGTTTAAATCAGTGATCTATTGGTTTGAGCTCAGAATTTCAGCTATCGGATCACAAATGTAAGCTGTGTATTTGCTGTGGTGTTATTTACCACTTAATCAGTCTTTGAACTGTTGTGAAATGTAATATCTTGACAATACGTATTTCTATCCAAACATGAGATCAGCATAGGAATAACCATTACTGCGTAACGGTCAAAGTTACCACACCTCATATCAGCACTATAAGCAGGAAACCACTAAGACAAATCAAGAAGAATGCAGTCAAAAGTGGTAAAAAAAATAACCGTGGTAAGGCAACGAGGAGTAAAAAAAAGTGCTGAATTCAGATAATAAGTGGATAAACTATGCCACAGAGATCGATCCCGAGGCATATCGACTACAGTTTCTAACCACCAGTTTCTGTTGCCATGTGGACTTCATCCGGGAAGGTTGACAACCGACTCCACTCTTCTCCCAGAAACCCTCCAAACAAATGACGCGGTGACACCGCGACACGCAACGAAGGCGGCGCCCGTTAAACATCTGAAGGCTTCTGAAATCTACTATTTATGGTTATGTTTCACAACCATATAGTAGGACAAAGCGAACTGTAGTTCAGTACATTCGGTGCTTAATAGGCAATCGGACATGACTGTACCGCCACGTGGTGGATAACAAAAAAGACTTGCATCCGTGCAAAGGTTTCAACGATCCAATAAGGCTGGTCCGAATTCTGATACAAGTGGAGTGATCAACGCGCTCGACCACTTCACTTCCTGGTGTCAGACAATGCATAAGAATGGAGAGAGTGGATATTCCTGACGGACACCACTCGATGTGCGCAACTCCATAGCTCGCCGATGAGTGGTCGAGTAAAGAGCCTTCAGAGGAGTGATGTAGTTACTCGGCACCAGTTTTCAGTGAGAGACATTCCTATAAGACCTGTCGATCAACGAAGTCGAACGCTGCATTCAGGTTGAGAAATATAGCCATTGTCGGTTGCGGGTGGTTGTGCCTGTCCCAGAACCTGGTGGATGGTAGATATCTGGTTGATACACCCACGAACGGGACTGAGACCTGTCTAGTTTCCTTATTTTTGCTGTTCCCGGGCTCCACTCAGAGGTCTCGTAATTATAGAAACCAGGATCTTAGACAATATGTTCGTTGGGTTGATTTCCCTGCAATTATCACAAAAGGGCTTCTCACCTTTCTTGAAGACTGGGACCAGTCAGAGGGAATCATAGACTAGGAAACACTTCAGTCAACTTGACCAGCAATCCTCGACCACCGTCGTGAAACATCTCTGGTACTAGTCCCTTTATCGTTTCAGGTTATCTACTGTCTTCTCGACTTCTGCAAATGTTGCAAGCCTAATCTCATTGTTTTTACTCAGGACCCAACCCGATAGTAAGTGGATGCAATTTGAAGCGAACGCCCATCGTTCCTGTCGTGTCTCCTGAGAGAGAATCTCAGACCCATCCTTCCTTACTACAGTCTCGTTAAACATTAAACTGTTTGCTCTAGTTTCCTTAACAATTTTGAATAGTTGCCTACCATTACTTAAGACCGTCACCTTTGTCATATTATCTTTCCCTGCCTACCACTGATCGCGGTCATTGGGTATGCGCAATTTGTCAGTCATTTGTGTTGCTTCCGCACCTTATTGTGCTCAGAGCCCGCGATGATTATTTCGCGTGCATCTGTTAGTTCAGAAAAAGCAGCAGATATCCACTTTTTAAGAGTCAGCTGCGTTCGACAACGTTTTCTCATTATCAAGCAGACCTTGCAAGTCTCGCTGCTGTAATGTTTCTACGAAAATTTAGGCGCAACGATACCCGCTCTCCAACCAACGCGTGGTCATTGTTCAAGCATTAGCTCCAGAAGGAATAGAAACTTTCCACTGACTCTTTCCCTTGACAAGTGATTTCACTGTGGTCTATGTCCACCACTGAGCTGAGGTCAGCGAAGACCCCTTTGAAAAACAAACCGGTTTCTGTTTAAAGTTCGTGCTAACCAGAAATGGATGGCAGTGTGAGCAAATCTGCAGCAGGTGATCGGCATATTCCGTTCCTTCGCCTGAGATTCCAAGTGTCACCTAGACGCTTTTCTGCCTGATCTACCCTACCCACTTGTGCAGTGAAATCTTCTGCTAAGACAACCATATATGAGTGTTAAGCTTTCCATAGAAGGCTTCATTCTTCAGTAAAATTCACCCTTCACTTCATCCGAGCTGCAGTACCTGTTCGCGTAAGTAGGAAATATAAAAGAGATTGATGGTTTTCTCTATTCTTTTTAGTCGGTACTGTGCTGTTTTTGTTAAACGTCTTACAGATAGGTGACTGACTAGTAGGATCTAGTCGAGCAATGGGCTTTCTGCCTTTACTGAACGTTATTCTTCCACCTGCAATACCGCGAGAACTAGTCATCAAATCTCAAGAAACTCAAAGGGTGAGCTTTGTAGATTCACCATATTGGCCAGGTGAATTTGGGGGAATAACTGTACTTGAGTCTTGTATGCGTGTCTTAGAAACACAGCACACTTCCATGGCGTAAAATGCTACAGTTTTGGTTAACAGAGCTTATTTGTCGATTTGACTGAAGGTGCGTACATTGAAAGCTCGAGTCTGTAATTTGTAGCGCGGTTTCTGGGAACCAGATAACTTGGGAATGTTGGCCGATAGGAATGAAGGAAAATTAAAATTTAAGGATGAGAAAGGTGAGTATTTCAGTGAGGTGCTTAACGTGTCGACCTTGAGCATTAATTCTCCCGTCATGATTGTCCTCAAATGGCTGCATTGTAATAGTATCATATGATTAGTGACTAAGAATTTAATTTGTCTGCATGATGTTCATAAATTTAAAGCAGAACATTATCAATCTTATTATTCTTCGGAAAATACATTTCTCTCATTCTGGATAGTCTTGTCCCATAAACCATAAAACACGTATCATTGAAACTAGGATTCACACTTTTATTAGATAAGTCGTAGGAAATCTCGTTGATCCATCAAATAGATACTCTGTAACCGAATGACCAAGAAAATTTGATACACCTTATTGTTCAACTGTAACTGGAATGCTTGCATCTAACTTCACGGCTATCAACTGTAAATGGCTCATTTGTGCCTTAACGAGCAATCAATTACGTATTTCTGCATTCATGTACCAGTTAGTTCTTTGACTGACTACTGCCGTTTACGTTCCCTCTGTGTATTACTGCGAGGTGTGGTAACCTAAGCAATTGAACTTCTACATGACCTTATACTTTTGTTCGTATAAATAAAGCTCGTTCTACAACTCGTTTATATTCTATCCGACTTGTATTTTTAGGAGTTAAAGACAAATGAGTGATAATTACACAATAAATACAAGATGAAGTTTATCTGAACAATCTCCTGTATTTTGCATAATACATTGTGAACAATCTTACCACACATTTAGTTGTCCAGTTAATTTATATTAAATCAAAGAGTGGGAGGACAAATACAACAATTAACATAATAGGGGATTAAAATTAAGAAAGACGAGAACAAAAACTGGAACAGCCGCGTTGTTTGATCCTAATCTTGGTAAGAAAACAAAGTTTACCAAGGTAGATGTTGTGTAAAAACAAATCGTTTTTGTTTACATTTGTGTTTGGCTATCGCTTCCACAAATCTCAGTATACATCCCTGAATGTTACTATATGAAACTTTGAAAGCTGTTTGAACATTAATTTTGTGACCTGTTTCTACAATATGTCTAACTATAAATGAAGAGGGTCGTCTCTCACCAGCATTTATCAAGATTTTACACCCCATTTGTTTTTGAAGCCATTTAGGTACATGTTCTCCCACCCTCAAATGCATGATTGAATTACTTACTCCTCCCTATGTATCTATGACCACACACAAAGATACAATGGGATCTGACGTAATCATTGATGCAGTGTTTAGGTTTGTGGTGAAGCGTATGTTTTGTTCTTTCCACAATGATAAGATTAGCTGTGTTATATGTTTTCCTAATGGCTGTTGTAAGCCCACGTCTCAAAATTACACTACTCAACTCTCTCATGTATGATAGAGTGATATGGAGGCTTTTCTTAGTAACCGTGTTTAGAGTTGGCTTCGGTGCTACTTGACCTCTAAAACGGTTATAAACTTCAAAGGATATCCGTTTCCCATAAGTGTTTTAGTCAGTAATTTGATGTCTTCATCTATCGTATCTATTCTACTGATACGATAGATCCTACTAAAAAGGCATTTTACTAAGTCTCGCTTGGATTGGGTTGGACGAAAACTGTGAAAATTCAGGTATTGTCCTGTCCATGTAGGCTTTGTGTAAACTTTTTCTGAAATGCTATACATTTAGTTCCCTTGACAAATTCGAACATCGCAAGAACAAAGGCATTTGCAGAATAAACTGAGCTCATTTTATTTCATCAGCTGCAAACAGTTTACAACTGAAATGAATTATCAGTAGTAATTATAATATAAACACGCAGAAATAAATAGAGATTTGAAATCCAGAATTAACAATATGGTAGTGAGTCAAGGAAACAGAGGATTAATGGTTACACATCTTCGTCAAAATCTATGGTTATTCATATCTGATGAGATGGAAAATTCTGGAGCTGTGAAGTGGGGCGATAACGAACGAAAATCAGTGTAAAAGGAGGGATTGTTTAAGGGCTAACAGGTTACGTAATAACATGAAAATCGTCAGGTGATTAATAGTCAATAAATAACTTATGAAGAGATGATGCAATCAAAGGAAAAGGGAAAACTATATACATTCACATTTAAAAAATTATATACATTTACCAAGGTGAATCACAGTCTTCTTCTGAGTACATAGGTCGGGTTGTAAATGTTTGATAGCGAGATCTTCCGCAAACCGTGATAAACATGGTGTTCTTTGTTTGTTGATGATCCTGAAAGATTGAGAAACATCTATTTGGTATCCTGTTCCCATCAGATGCTTGGCTATTGCGCTTTTAAAGACCTTGCTACCATTCAGACACATATTTATCGGAATATACTCATATAATCGAGTAGACACCCTTCTTTCAGTCCATCTTAATTACTTGCTACCACAAGCACAGGTGAATTGATATACGCAGTTGAAGGTGACGTGAGATTGGTATTTATCTACTTTCGACTGTTATTGAGCGTAATGTATTGTAAGGTAAGATCAGTCTGGAAGCAGGGAAGCTCCTTCTCAGTGCAGCTTTTATTCTTCTGTCTATTCTCTCAGATGTCTCATCACCTCTGAATGCTACGTGAAAGAAAACAAGATTTTTTTCAACAGTTGGGTGTTTTGGTCTCTCAATAAATTCTTTTCCCTGCTTCATAATGAATTTCTTCGGGTATCCATTCTCTATAAAAGCCTTCCCACTTATCTCGAATTCTTCTTATTTATCTTTAGATCACAGCCTTTTTTATTCTAGTGAATAGCATCCTGACTAAACCACATTATAGCTGACAGGACAGAAGCTATTGTAGTGAAGGTGCTGATCAATGCACGTGTCTTTTCTGTGGACAGTTTTCTCAACTGTACCATCACATCGCCTTATACTTAGATCCAGAAAATTAAATCCGTCCTCATTTTCATATCCCATTGTAAAATTAATATTTGGGTGAGCTTGATGGAGAGTGTCGAACAACTTTGACGCATGATTCATATTATCACAAACAATGAAACTTTACCTATGTACTCAGAAGGAGACTGTGATTCACCTTGGTAAATGTATATAATTTTTTACATATGTATGTATATAGTCTTCCCTTTTCTTTCGATTGCATCATCGCTTCATTAATTACTTACTGGATGTAATTACGTAACCTATTAGCTCTTAAACAGTCCCTCCTTTTACACTGATTTTCGTTTGTTGTCACCCCCCCTCCCCCACTCTACAGCTTCAGAATTTTCCATCTCATCAGATATGAATAACCACAGATTTTAACTAAGATATGCAACTATTAATTCTGTGTTTCCTTGATTCACTACCATATTGTTAATTCTGGATTTTAAATCTCCAATTATTTCTGTGTTTAAAGTATGTTATGTTATTATTACTACTGATAATTCATTTCAGTTGTAGGCTGTTTGCAGCTGATGAAAAGCCATGAAATAAAACGAGCTCGATTTATTCTGGGAATGTCTTTGTTCTTGCATTTCTGTAAACTGACCGTTTTAGTGAACCATCATCTCGTCGACTCAGGAGTATATATCTAGGAATGGCAGTTGATTATAATTCTTTCTCACAACTCAGGTTGATATGAGTTTGTACAGTCCTAAGTCTTTTTAGTAGACAAGCCATATCCTCACATACCACCCACAAATTACTTTGATGTTACCTCTTGTAAAGAGAAACTTTAGAGATGAGATTACCAGCCAGTTTTTTGATATATGACATATAAGTATCAGCTAGTAGTGGTTCTAAGGGACTACCCATAGCTACACCGTCAACTTGTCGAAAGCGTTCAGCTTCAAATGTAAAGTGGACTTTGTCGGTACACAGCAATAATAGCTGCCTCTGAAAATTTGAAGTAATAGGAAATGGGAGGTTTCTAGGGGATATATAGTTATAGAGAATGCTAATAGTCTTAGACAATGGCACGTTAGTGAATAAACAATTTACATCGAAATAGTACATAATTTCGTTTTTTATATTCATGTTACTAAGACAGTTAACAATTTGAAAAGAATCTTTCAATGAAAACTTACAGAATTCATTTCGAACTGGATTCAATATTCTCATCAGCCATTTTGCCAGTTCATGTGTGGGGGAACGACACATAAACAATATAGAGCGTAAAGGATTATTAGCTTTATGAATCTTAGGTAATCCATATAAATTTAAAAACTCGGATTCCTACATCTTCAAATAATTAAAGTTGGTTAAAGGATTAAATTAGTTGATATTGTTCATGAATTCCATAGTTCAGAAACACGACAAAGAAGCATTCTGAGTTCAAAGCACTTCAAATCTTTGAAAGAATTACAGAGCAGATCAGATATAATCATTCTTAGACCCGATAAGGTATCAAGTATTGTTGTGATAAACAAATCTGACTATAAAAATAAAATGCTATCCATCCTCAGTGATAAAAGCAAATTTATAGCCAGTGTCTCACCAGAAGATATTAGAAAAATGGAAGGATAAGTAACTGCTTATTTATTTAGTAAAGCTTTTGAATATGAATATCATTAGCAAAGAGGAATTCAATTCATTGAAACGTATGGGATGCAGATTTTCAAATTTGTATATAGATTACCTAAGATTTATGAAGCTAATAATCATTTACACTATCCAAATTCTTCAAAGGGAATAACTGTTTGAAATTTTATAATAGATTTCTTCATTCACAAATTTCTTTAAAATTATATGCATAAAAAGTAACAAGTTAAAGGACTTGTAAGGATTCAAACAGAATAAAAAATATATATTTACATTATTACAGAGAAATGATTTAAGTTATTTATTTGCACCTTTGAATCGGGACATAGCCAAGGCCAATTTATATTTCTATATAAAGATCAGAAAAAACCAAAATAATAACGGCTAAGAAACTACTTATTTTTAAAATATAAGTATACTGTTGATGAAGCTATGATCAAATTACCTACATTAAATATGCTATCACAGTTAAATTTAGTAACAGTGAAGATGGATATTAGTTACAAAGTTCTGTGAATGAATTTGAGCAGAAATCCGAAGTGCTTATATAGATATATATATATGCTTCGTCTTATTGTAGGGCTCCTCAGTAGTACGCACTCACGACCCGGCTACGGAACGAACTCAGGACTTTCAGGTGTTACGGCGAACGCGTTAACCATTCAGCCACTGGGTCGAAGTTCAATGGTTCATAATTTCCAACTTCTGTAAATTCGCGATACAGCGCGACTATCACCGAAGATCTTCAGTTGGCATTCGCTTTCTTTCCCGAATGGTCACGACCTCGTATTAGAACTTCGAGATATTCATCTGGGACTATGTTACTTAAGAGCACTATATAGCAATTTATTTTGAGGTTAAGGGGGATTTGTTTTTAAGATACCATTCATCATGAACTGACATGAAACCTGAAGGTCCTGAGTTTGATCCCTAGTCGGGTCGTGGGTGCGTACTGACGAAGAGTCCTATACGAGGACTAAACAGCTGCCAAGTGCTTCCAGATTTTCAATGGTTCCCCAACTGATGTCAATCCATGATAGATCCCAGACAAAATATATAACAAACAAAGTGTATAAATCTCCCATGTAGCCCATGAATACTGTGCCTTAGTTTAAACGTTGTATGACTATTGGATGCTATGTGAAATGTTTAAATTTTGATTGCTAGACTACATAAAACATCATTTTGACTTACTTTTACAGCTGCTAAAATACGTTCAACATCTGATCGAATTTCTTTTTCAGGGATCTGATATATAAGTCTAGGAGTAGATGGTGACAAAGTAGCTGGTTTCTTTCGTGGTTCAAGATTTGGACTAGGTAAATAATTATCATATTCATCTGATAATTCTGGAAACTCTTTTTCTGAATCTATAACATGCAAAAACAGATATATATATATATATATATATATATATATATATATATATATATATATATCCAATCAGTGAGTATTTAATATCTTGTTTATGTGAAAATAAAGATAAAACAATGTTAACTTTATAGGAAAATTCTAGGGAGGATTTAGCGTATATACTCAGAAAAATCACATTTTCAAACGTTGTATTTATGCACTCATCGAAAATTGATTGAAATCACTCGAATAATAATGGTGAATTCTAGAAAACTGTTATGTAATAAGAATGATCTGGGATGAAATAAAAATATAAGGCGCTAAAAGAAGACTGATTTTACAAGACGATATCATTTCGTAGCTTCTCTAAAAACACACAACACCTAACATGGTTCACGATAATAAGTTATTCGTTAATATTTCTCTTCAGTTAGGTGAAGTCAAAGAAAATATTAATAGTCGGTGATGATTGAAAACGAAATGAAAATTTGGACCGCAACAGGATTCGAACCAGTGACCGTTGGGTTTCTGGTCCGATGCTCTACCAACTGAGCTACGAGGTTCAACTACTGACCAAATTTTTATTTCATTCCAATCACCAAGGGTTCAGTTAGTTCTGGATTGGGATGACAAGTCCTGACTGGGCAGCCAGTGTAAATACGATCAAGCGGTAGTAACGCATCACGAATTCACATGATAGTCGGGGAAAACCCGCCTTGGTGATTGAAGCGAAATAACAACCTGATCAGCAGTCGTATCTCTTAGCTCAGTTAGTAGAGCATCAGACCAGAAACATCGGTGGTCGCTGGTTCGAATCCGGTCGCGGTCCAAATTCTCATTTCACCTTCAATCACACAGTATAAATACTAGTCTGCCAAACCATGGTTATCTTAGATAGACAAGAAAGATAAAATATTGATAATCAGTCTTTATTATACTGAATCAAGTAGCCCAGGATAGATGAAGGGTCACATTCATTATATTCTGAACATACAATTTTAGGGTGAGCGTATTTGATTGATCCAAAGCGCTTGTAGCACATTTAATAATTTTAGATTGCGGTTATGTGAAACAATTGAAAGAGAATCATTAGTATTGATTTTTTTATCAGTTATCAATAAATCCCTGCATATAGATAATGCTGAACTTCTAATCTTGTTAAGTACATTTAGTTTAACCACTGAAGTGAATCTTCTTTCCCAAGGGTATTGTATCATTCTATTAGCTCTACGCATAAAAGTCTCCTGACAACTGTAGGGTGAACTTGTAGATATAATGTATGGTAGAGTTGTTAGCACTGGGAGACAAGATATCCCTGAGGTTAAATGCAGAGAAGTAGCGTAGAAAATGCGTTTGATATCCGACTGAAACCTTTGATCTGTCAACTACATTATCTGGCCACCTTTGTATAGTAAGTTAACGAAGACTGTTTTCTTTGTTACCGTAACTTTCTTCTCCATGAGTAGTTGGTGTTTACTGTGGCATACAATGATTTTTTCCGTATAACTACTGCTCTGTAAAACTGAGTGTATAAATTGTATTTCACCATCTAGTGTATCGCTGGTACATATTCTACAAGGTCTTGAGAATTGACACTTAACAAAACAACGTTTCAAGTTGTTATTCATCGAAGACTGACATCAGTTCGAGGAACAAAGGGAACCTGAGAGCACTGGACAGCTGTTTCGTCCTAGTATGGGAGTCCTCAGCAGTGCGCACCCACGACCCCACACCGGCAGGGATCGAACCCGCGACCTTCAGGTTCCGCGGCCAGCGCGTTACCATTGAGCCACTGGGTCAGAATCCAATGCTCCATATTTCCAACTTCTGTTAGCTCACGATATAGCGCAAACCGCCACCCAATGTCATCGTTGAGTATCTGTCCTCACGGCCATCAGGCTATGACTCTACTGGTTTATCCAACGTTTATCCTGGATAACAACCTTCTGATAGCTCCATCTGATGATTAAAATGTTCAGAAAACTCAATTAATCACTCCATTTTATATTCCGATGCCACATAAATATTTGGATGAACAATATTGAATAAGGTAGTACAGTCAATAATTGATTCATGATTTTCATCTATGACAAGAATATCATCCACATAACGTTTTTAGAAAGCAAAGTTTTGTAACATACTTTCCATTTGTTTTTCCAAGTACGTCAGCTAACAGGGGGTCCAAAAGAGATCCCTATCGATCTACTTGTTTGCTTTATTTTGAAAGTTGTATCTGAAGTTATGTGTACACCACAGAATGAGGTTCATCATTAGAGAGACTAGTAACAGTAGTTGAATTTTATTAGGTTTACATAGTAAAAAAAATAAATACCGCTACTTCATATAAAGGAACATTAGTAAAGAAATTTTACAGTGCTAGAGTATTTACAAGTTCTATGTTAGTTGCATGGAGGCATTCGGCAGGAAGTCTTTCACCTAGGTATCGTGCTTGTTGGCACTCCTTAGCAAAGCGTATCCGTAACCTCGATGGAACTGATGTCCCGCCTTAGATTCCAACACGCGTCACCCAGTACTTTAGTCAGAGATATTACTATTGAGCAAATCGGACCACGACTAACCTCCTGTAGGACAAGTTCAAACGAGCTTTCTATAGAATGAATTGATAAACAATCTCTTACTGACTTGAGAACTCCTGTAAACCACTTGTAAATTTTCGTCAGATAACCGAGCTGGTTATGAACTGCTTCATCTATCAATGTATGTATTAATGAGACTTGAAGCTGATACGACATATCAACTAGTTTGACCCTAAACTAATCATGATTGTATTACAATAAAATTTTTAAAAATCTTTTTTCTAAATACGTAGACTTACGGAATTATATCATTACAGAAGTTAGTGAATTTAATTCGACTTCCCATGGTAAAGTGAGTGTTTGTACACGTTTCTTTGCAATACACAATTAAGGTTTGAAGCTACTTATTAGCAGAGCTTTGGTTGTACATAAATGTTTAATTTTCATTTGTTTTCAACAGTTTGGTTAAACTTTGAACAAGGTTTCTAAAGGAGTCAGATGTTCGAAGTCTATGAAGTGTTCAAAGATCCAGTTGGATCAGCAATTAAGCTAAGTGATATTCACGAGCGTGGTTTGGCAAGCGGGCGCATAGTAACCTATCCTTGATGATAGTAAAGTGACAAGATTCTTCTTCATATTTAAAGAAAACCAGCTTCGAAAGTTGATCAATCGTTCATTCTAAATGGACTTCCTGTAGATGGATCTTTGAATCGAATGGTCAGTTCTCCTTTGAAGTTTGACATGAAGAAAATGAAACATTGAGTTCCATATAACTTCTAGGTAGGTTTCTGTGTTTTCCCGTTAAAATTATAGGGGAGGACGTGAAAATTTGGGAGAATCTTCGGTGTAACGGTATCTCTTCCAATTCAATCAGTTTGAAAAGATATAATCTGAATCTTATCTTAGTGAAACTAATCTTCATTGCTAGAACTAGAAAGTAATACATCACACATCATGCATTTCATTTGAATCATCCACAAGGGAAAGGAATATATTCGAAGACTACTTTGGTAGCGTCATTTAGAAACGAGTTAGAAATGTTGACATGAAGCTAAGGAAAAGTTTAAGGTTCATTGCTGTTGAAGTATTGTTTCTTTAATAGCCTGAAAAGTATAAATATATCTTTACCTTTACCTGTATGCACACCTTATCCCTTGAACCTAAGTTCTGTGGTTTCAAATCAAAGGATGATGAACTCGATACTGAATTTCACTTCGATCAATCAGACAAGAGGTCTGACTCTAACCTATAGTAGTTACTTTAATCATTTCAAATCTCTGGTAGCTCAAAAGTAAACCAAAACACTGTCTAAAGATCGCTGTAGTCAATTGAAAGAACTTGATGACAATGATCCACCTAGATAAAGGTACTGGGATAGTATTAATGAATACGATTTTACTTATTTTAACAGATAAGAAGCCAATGAATCAGAAAGATCCAACTGAACAGATAGGAAAGCAACTCGATCATACTGTTCAAAATGGGTGGGGATTAGACACTTATGTACAGCCGAAGCCTTTGCGGTTCAGAGCTTCAAAGCTCAATTGTTCATTCAGAAAAATATACGAACACTATCTTTACCATGGCCTTAAACAAATACACAGCACCTCCATTTATGTTTTATCTTTCCATTCTATTTCATTTAGTTGATGATTGAAGTCGAAGTGAAAATCTGGGCCATGGTAAGATCCGAAACAGTAACCCCTGGGTTGTCAGCCTGCTACTTTTATCAACTGAGTTAAGAGATCCGACTGCTGACCAAATTTCCATTTCACCTCAATCATCAAGGGTTTTTCCTGACTGCCGTTAGAAGTTGTGATGCGTTACTGTCGTTTAATCGTACTCACATTGGATTTAAATTAGCATGAGAAGTCCTAACTGGCCAGCCAGCATGAGCACGACGAAGCGGTAGTAACGCATCACGAATTCATATAGTAGTCGGGCAAAATCCTTGGTGATTGAAATGAAATAAAAAAACTGGTCAGCAATCACGTCTCGTAGCTCAGCTGTTAGAGCACCGGAGTGGTAACCCGGGCGTCGCCCGTTTGAAACCTGCAGCAACACAGATTTTCATTTCACCTAAATCACCACCCAGTATCAGTACACGTCTGCCAAACCATGGTTATCTTAGATACTCAAACTGATGTGTTCATATGATTATTTTCACCAAATCTTAACTTTCAATGCATTTTCATTAGTTGTATCAAACTTTTATGACCGTTCCTTGTGTTACGTAATACTATTTCATTCCCTCTATATTGTGTCTACATTGTCATATTACTTACATTAAGTTAGAATTCATCATGGACTGACATCAGTTGGAGGAATACTGAAAACCTGGGAGTCCTGGACAGCTGTTCTGTCCTAGTATGGGACTCCACAGCAGTGCGTACCCAATACCCCGCCAACAATCGAACCCCGGACTTCAGGTCCCGTAACCAGCACATTACCATTGAGCCAGTGGAGTCAACCGAGTAGAACATGAAGACAGTTACTCTACGACAACATTGGATGTAGGTTGCGCTATATCGTCAACTGATAGAAGTTGGAAATATGAACCGTTGGATTCCTACCCAGTGGCTCAATGGTAACGTGCTGGCCTCGGAACCTGGAGGTCGGTATTGGGTTCAATCCCTGATGGGGCAGGGTCATGGGTGGCGCACTGCTGGGGAGTACCATACAAGTAGGACGAAACAGCTGTCCACTGCTCCCAAGTTCCCAGTGTTCCTCCAACTGATGTCAGTCCATGATGAATTCCAACCTAAAATCAATTAATAAATCTCTACGAACCTCCAGATAGATATTACTTATTTATTTACGGATACATAGCTACGGAAGTAAGTCATCGAAAAGATAACTATCTTCGCTGTGTCCCCTGTGACCTCTACAATCAATACTCAGTTGAGCTTTTAAAAATGTCTCCGATCATCTAATACATCAATCAAAGTGCACAGTGATGCTGAGTCTCCTAGCCTGATGACCACATTACAAAACTGATCAATATAAGTCGGTCAGCATGTAGTACTTAACAGCATGAAATTGGCTACTCTCCACTGAGCAAGCAACGTAGCTGATCCAGTCTTATAAGTGATCAATCCCAGTCCGAATAGCTCAGTGGTAACGTCTCTGACTGCAACATTGGGTGACACAGGTTCGAATCTCACAGCGGACATCCATTCATTCTAGGTTACAGGTACGCTTTGCTCATGAGTGCTGACAGGCACGAAACCTACATGCAGGACTTCCTGCAGATTACCTCTAACAGTCTAGCATCAATAAACATTCGTATCTAACATTTCCAGGACCGCGAGCATGATAGCTTCTGTTTTCGAGGAATGCAGACATCAAAAGTGAGGACTGAAGTTTATTACTCGAAGGGTTCATATGTATATTAGTGATATTTGTGATAGAATTATTAATACTGGGTGATGATTGAAGGTGAAGTGAAGATTTGGACCGCAGCCGGATTTGAACCAGCGACCAACGGGTTTCCGGCCCCATGCTCTACCAACTCACCTATGAGGTACGACTGTTGACCACATTTTTATTTCACTTCAATCACCAAGGGTTTTGCCAGACTACCGTGTGAATTCGTGACGTGTTACTACCACTTGTTCGTATTCACACTGGCTGCCCAGTCAGGGCTTCTCATACCAATCCAAATCAAACTGAATTAGAAAGGGGGAGCATGATATTGATTACCATTTTGACCGGTAGTCACTGGTTTGAATCTGGCAGTGATCCAAAGTTTTTACTTCACCTTCAATCATCATCCAGTATCAATACTAGTCTGCCAAACTACAGCTTTCTCAGATAGTCAAAATGACATAATTATAAGTAATATGTTACAAAGAATACTTATATACTCACTTTCAGTAGTCCTGCGTCTACGAATAGCTAGTTCATATTCAAGCCTACACAAACCTTCTCCAAGACGTACACGAATCTGTTCTTCTGCTGCTCGAAGTCGTTCATCTGCGTCACATTGAATAATTTGCAACTCATTTTCCAACTCTTTATTGGCTATTTCCAAAGCAAACTCCATCCTATGCTTTGCCACCTTGAAAAAGTAAAAAGAAGCTTATACATAGAACTGATTATCAAGAACAGACACTCATCAACAGCTGCCGCCTACACTCACTCGATACTGAAGATCAGACGGCCAGAAAGAATAAGCATTAGGGAACTTTGGGGACGTCCAGCTAAGAACCTAACGCCTAACAAATGTGCAGAAGAAAGTGGAGATGGATTGGATTGGACATAAACTGAGAAGACGGTTCGGGTCATCACGTGCTGAACCAGGCCGTCGAGTGGAATCCAAAGGGAAAATGACGAGTTGGGTTCCGGAGGTGACATGTAGGAGGTGTGAGGAAGAAAAGAAAGTTTCTGGCCAGTCGTGGAGCCAGATTCAAAAGACTTCAGAGAACAGAGTAAGGTGGCGACGTACTACTGAAGCCCTATGTTCCACTAGGAACTCAAGGGACAAATAATAATAATCAAGAACTATCTACACTGCTCAGCTCCCAACTCCTTTAGACTAGAAATCAGAAAAACTACTTAAATTTGCCACTATACGATGAATAAAAATTTCCCACTTTCAAGCTGGAGTGCCATTTATCATCACGAAACCAATGGGCTGGAAATATTATCAAATGCGACTGAGTCGGTGTCAATGATTATATCACAGTCATTTTATTTCATGTGAACAGTAGGATAAACTTCAAAAGAATGGAAACATATGAGAAAAATTTCCCCTTGGAAACTTTTTGATTTGGTTCAAATCAAAATGACTAATTATGTTTGATTTTTCTTATAAATATTATTATCATTTAAATTTGTGTGGAGTACATTTTAGTACCTCATTTTATCAAGCTTTTATGATCGGTAATTTAATAATTCCCATTATTTTCAAGCTGTGCAATCGTATATATATATATATATATATATATATATATATATATATATATATATATATATATAATATTTGAAAAATTATATCCCATGAGGAAAACTAAACAGTATATGATTATCATTTGTCCTTTGGGTTCCTAGTGGAACGTAGGGCTTCAGTAGACGTCGCCACTTCACTCTGTTCTCTGTAGTCTCTGACTCAACCTGGCTCCACAACTGCCCAGAAGCTTTCATCTCTTCCTCACATGATCTCCTACATGTCACCCTCGCATGCCCAACTCATCATTTCCCATTTGGCTTCCACTCGACACCCTGGCCTGGCACATAATGTCCCCATACGGTCTTCTTAGTCTATGTTCAATCCAATCCATTCCTTTTTTCTTCCGCATATTTGTTGGGCGATGGGTTCTTAGCTGGTTCGATCCCGAAGTTCCCTGTTGCTTATTCTTTCTGGCCTTCTGCTCTTGAGTGTCATTATCGAGTGCAGGCGGCAGCTGTTGAAGTATGTCTGCAGTTTGTTGGAAATGGTTTCAGTAACGCGCCAAGCCTCTCAACCATCACATAGAAGCACTGACTTGACTGACTTAGTGTTGAAAATCCGGATCTTTTTCCTTATGCAGAGTTGAGTGTAGTAGATCTCCACACTGATTTTAGATTAATGAAGGCCCATCTTACTTTTCCGATCCTGCCTTTGACATCCTCGTCTGTGCCACCGCCGCCTGTAGTTGAAACGATGCTGCCTAGGCAGGTAAAAGAGGCGACCTCCTTTTGGTTTCTCCTGTTGATGGTGATTGGTACTTTTTATTGTTGATCGGTTGGGTATCGTCATCACATCTGTCTTCTCTACGTTCACTTGAAGTCCTGACTTCGCTGCCTCGCTTCTTCTGCCAACTTGTTGGTTTTCGCCTGTAGATCTTCGAGTTTGTGCGACATTGGGCATAAATCATCATCGGCGAAATCCAAACCTTCTAGGGTCTTTTTATCCGTCAAACAGCGTATGTCCATCTTCTCGCTCCTCACAGTTTGTTGCATGATCCAGTGCAATTGACCACAATCACGATGATGATCGGTGATAGTAGGCAACCTCGTCTTACTCCTGTGTCCTGTCTTCACTTCAAAGGCATCACTGAGCTTTCCACTGTGAATCACCTGGCATGTAGCATCCACATATAGTATATAGCTGTTGAACGAGGTTGAGAAAGGTTTGTGGTAAGGATGATGCCATAGGTATTTGTGATTATGATAACAATTGAAATATGAATGACAGCAAAGTAGATTACGTAACACATGGAATGGTTCATAGAAGGTATATAAAGTAGGAGGTTTGGACGAATTCGATAAATAATTTTAAAGTCATTGTCTGGGTTTGTTGAGTGATGGAAATCAATCAAATGTTCTAGAATCGAATTTCTAACAGACTTTCTCTCACCTTTATAAAACCAAGCAGGAACATGTTCTCGTATACATGTAGGAAGTATTCTCTGGCTACGGCCAATGTACCTTGCTCGACAACAGCAGATGAACTGGTAGATGCACACAGAGGTGGCTAAACGAGGAAGTTTATCTTTAACACAAATTGACAATAGTTTACGGTTGTGAAAATTCAAATGAAGTCTTACTGCGAAGAAAGTTCTATTGATTGATCCACATGCACGATTCTTGGGTACATCTGATGCTTGGTCACCTTTAAATTCTAGACTCAGCAACAATATTTTATTTCAGACTGAGTAAATGACCAGTTTAGTGTTTCTTTCCCGCATATTTTTATCAATAAAACGGCTAGGGTAACCGTTTCCGATAAGTGTGCTTCCTAAAAAAGATAGCTATTCATCACTACAGATATTTCTGATTCGATAACGGTGTGTGTGTGTGAGACAGAGAGAGAGAGAGAGAGGGAGAGAATGAATAAGACTTCTTTCTCCGTTGACAGCCACCCAACTACAAAAATTAGTTAGTTGTCCGTTCCATGTTGCTTTTCTACAGATAGATCTTTTGAGGCATCCATTCAGACGTCGAGTGAGAAGCACATCAAGAAAAGGAATAGTTAGTTCTTATTCCTTCTCTATGGTAAACTTGAGGGTTTGATGACATTCATTAACTGAACGAAGAACACCGTCCAGATCAACATTTTTGTCACAAGTAACAAACGTGTCGTACATTTGTCTTCTTTAAAATTCAAAGTTATTAAGAGTGTGATAAAGTTGAGAATTCTCTAGTTTCGACATCAAAAAGTTTGCTAACAATGGTCCCAATGGTGACCCCATCGCGATTCCATCTCTCTGTCTATAGATTTCATTAATGAAACTAAATCAGGTATTAAATGTGCACCTCGACAAAAGCTCTTTCAAGCAGCCGGTTGGTAGTCCTATGTCTAAATTATGTGCATCATTATAGTCATACATATTACAGACAGTCTCTGTGAGTGGCACACTCGCGAACAACGAAGTAACGTATAGTGAAAATATCATTTTGTCTAAAGCATTAAAATCTTAAACACCCTCAACAAACTGAAATATATCACGCATAGAAGAACTTAACACCACCCATTCCATGTATTACGTAACCTACTACTTTGTTATCATTCATACTTCAATTGTTATCATAATTACAAATACCTATGTCATCATCCTTTTTATGGTCGAAACAAAACCGATCATGTTGCGGAAAGAAACACTCAATAGGTAGGTTGTTATTTCCCGTTGCTATACAGGGACAAAATTCCCGACCTCTGTTGACAGGCGGGCTCTTATGAGGGTGCCTCATTACTCCCGATCATTCATCATTTACATTGATCTTGGTCACTCACAGAAAAATCCAGAGCACGCATCTCGTCCCAGTTGGGACTCGTCAACTGGATGTACCTGCATCCTAGTGAGGCTCGAACCCAGTACCAATCGCTTCAAACGCCAGAGCGTCATCCATTAGACCACTCAGGCACGATAGCGATTCGGCCCTGTATAGCAACAGGAAATTACAAATATCAGAATAGCAACTTATACTCGTTCCAAAAGAGGCGGCTATCGTGCACCAGTCGCTTAGTGGATAACGCTCTGGCATTTGAAGCAAAGAGTACTTGGTTCGAGCCCCGGCGGGAACAACATCACTCCACACTGGGGTGCAGGTACGTCCCAGATGACGAGTCCCAAATAGGACCAAACGAGCGTTGTGGATCCCTCTGTTAGTCAGTAAGACCAATTGAATAGGTAGATTGTTGGTCTACTCACAATATAAACAAAGATAAATCATGATTCGTTTAACATTGCTCAGAAATTACTTCGACATACTTTGAAAAAGCTTTTTCAGATTAACGCGATAACTACCAGTAGTTTAATTTCTTTGAAGACCTTCATTCCTTTGTAACTGAATACGTCTCAAAATAATCTTCGCAAAAAGATTCACGCGTAGAAAATTGTTAACTTAAATGAAATAAAACTAAAAGTTCACTTCAGAGGTGCCAATAACTTTTAAAAATTTTGTAAGCGATTCCGTTGAACACCATTTCTGAAACAACCAGCACTAACGACAACTTCCTAAAACGTTAGCTTCCTTAATGCTCACCCACCTTAATACAGATATAAGGTAGAAAAAAATCAACGTAAAACCTCTCACGGAAGTGCATCGCTTCAAGTTGTTACGCTTTACAGTAGGATACAAAGAACCAGTGGATATAAAAAGAAAGACATAAAAGTAGACAAAGGTTTTTGGGAGGAAAAGAAATTTGAAAATCAATATACACCAAACAACTTAGACCAAAAGTTAGAAACTTCATGGACAACTCCCAGGTCTTGATCTAGTATTCATGAGCTTTCTTCAAACCTAATCCAACTTTATCTAGCATTATACATCGAGACAGACGGTAGCTTAGCATGTGCAACACATATCGAAGCCATTTCATTCGAAGATTTTACCATACGTGAGAAATGCCACGAAAACTTCTATGGTCAAAACCTGAAATTACTTCATATCATCTACATTCAACGGTAACACATGCCAGTCACCTGAGCTAGTTAACATTCACAGCCTTACCAACTGACTTCACTCTTCTTCCTAAAACTCCACACCTCACTTCTACATTGCTGACGTGGTGACAATAGCACACTGCATATACCACAAGCACAACAGTGGTCGAACACGTGAAGCCTCACCACGTCCTCTACCTTGAATGGCTATGTCCAGCAGCCATACAGTAGAACAGGATGAACCACAGTGCAGTAAACTCCACCCTAAATCGTTATCTGGATACCACAAAAGTGCCGAAAATGGATTAGATTGGTGAATGACAAGTGAGCTAGTTTTATCCGTGCAGAGATTCTATCGGTCAGTTAGCCAATATGACTGGTAAAAATTCCCATATAGGTGAAGTGATAAGCGCGTTCAACCACTTCTCTTGCAGTCGTCAGACAACGCACCAATGCAGACTAGACCTGGAGCAACAATCTGCGGTTTGGTGATGACAAACTTATCCAATCATTTCCAAATAGTCATTCAAGGCTCTAGAAGTCACCGCATCCTATAAGCGTTCTCACTATTTCATCTACGTGCTCTAGATCTACTAAGGATTCTCCTGTGACTAGATCAATCCCTGTGAAGTCAGACGACGAGAGGAAGACCTCCACATGTATGTCTGTGATAAAGTTGAATAAGTTGTGAGAAAGGATATAGTTGACGGAAACCACTCGACGCACGCAACTCACTTCATATCTCTCCATGCTCTCTAACACGCCCATGAGTGTTCGAGTATACAACCGTCAAAAGATTGATGTCGTTACTCGGTACCCGTTTTCAGTGAGAGACAATCGTTTAACCTCTCGATCGGTGGAATTGAAAACCGCCTTCATGTTGAGAAATGAAGCTGTTGTCGGGCGTCGGTGAGTGTGCCGATGTTTCCGGGATCTGTTGGAAAGTGAAGATCTGGTCGATACACTTATAAGTAGGTCTAAAACCCTCACGGTTTTTTCAGGTTCGCTGTTCCCGAGCTCATAATTATAGGAACTAGAATCTCAGGCAATATGCTTGTCACACTGGTTCCTTTGCTGTAATCACAAGACGGCTTCTCACCTTTCTTGAAAACTGGGGCAATCCGTGATTGAAACCCACCAGAGGTGTTCGTATCTTACTCACATAGACTAGCTAACACGTCAGTTAGCCTGATCAGTAGTCGTTGACCACCGTCCCTAAATACCTCTGTCACTAGTCCACCTGGGGTGGTACCTTTCATTGTTGAGGACTACATAGAACTTTCTCGACTTCTGAAAATGTTGGAGGCCCTATCTTAATGTTTTTATCAAGGATCCTATTGAGTAGTGGGCAACGGAAGAGAAGATGGAGAGCATTTGAAGTTTTCCGTCCATTGTTCCATTCATCGTGTGTGGGTGAATCTAAAACCCGTCCTTCTCCGCTATGGTCTTACTAACCTCGGAACTTTCTGCCTCAGTTTTCTTAATAAATCTAAATAACTCTACTTTTACCTATCACAGTTGCCTTTCCCATCTGTTTAGCCTTCGCTGCCCATGAGTGTTCGCAGTCTACATCCGAGTAGTTCCTGCTCCTCGCTGGGCTTTTACAGGGATGCGTCTGTGTGCATCCGTTTATTCAGAAACTCATGAGATCCACTGGTCCTTTTTAACCACTTTTTGAGTCAGTTGCAGTTTATCACACTGTTTTATAGGGTCAAGCTATGAAAACTTGAAGACTGTCTAGTTCACGTTGGCTTTCGACAGGTTGATATTTGAAGCAAACCAGCTGACTTTCTTTTCAGCAAAACATCTACTGACTGAAATTCCAAGTTATCCTCGGATTCTGATGTCAGTTTGGTCGACTAATGACAATCACTAAGCATCTCTACTATGTATCATCTGTAGATCTCCTACGTAGACGAAAGATTCCAATAGTCTAGTTCAAAACAGTCCCCTCTGTATTGCCTATTGAGGAATTAGACGGTAGAGGCTTAAATGATGACCCCAATAGCCATACCATCCTTCTGTCTGTATAATTAATTGTTAAATTCCAAGTGAACTTTGAAAGTACACAACAGAACTTCTTTTCAATAACTTTTTTTATAAACGACAATGACCCACTACGTTAATTTTAGATATCAACAACTCACCATATCATGCTATCGCCAAGTGGCTCTCCGATTTCTTTCATCCAACCCAAGCTTTAACCTACGCGCCTAGCAAGAGGAGGATGCTAACGGATCAATAGTTCGATCCCTCAACACCTAGTCATTTATTGACATGTACCTTTACCGAATTCTGCCTTCGAAACTGTCTACAAAGTCAAGGTAAACAGTTCGAAAGGAGTACCACTTCGCAACCTGTGTACGGTGAAAGCACTGACAATTCCAGACAAATTTATGTGAATGTGTCCCAACCTCTTATTCTGCAAATGGTCTTAATTACTCTTTGTTTTTCTGATTGATAATAACTAATTAGTTCACTATTATTACTGTCATTATGATCTCTTTCTTTTTCTCATATTTACACTTACTAAGAGGAATCTACTCTATCCCGCTTCACATCTGCAAACAATTCTGACCTTGTCGAATTGCGTACCTTTCTTCACACCTGTACCAGCATTAATATCATTCAGTAAGCTCTTTTCGTCTCTAGAAACTAAATTAAACATGGTTGTAACGATGTAATTCTACCCTACTGTTTAATAATGTATTGTTATATGTTTGTTTTAGATATAAATACGACTGCATAGCACTAGGAGATAGCATCGCCACTAGAAAAGAAACTTTTGTCACTGATTTGCCTTTTTTTGCTTATTAACATATAAATGAATTTTGAAAATGCATAATTATTAAAACAAAGATTCTATACCTGTAATCTAATTTTGTATGTCTCTTCGACTAGAGATACTACATGAAGAAACTCTGATGCAGTACCCATTTTAGCTTGAATTAACTTGTTCTCCACTTGCATTATTCTCTCATTGTAGAGTGATTCTTTTGCTTGTTTAAATTCCCACTCCAACTCTGAAACCTCTGACTGTAATTCCTTTTTCAGTGATTCAATTTCTGCATCTGTGAGTTCTTCTCCAGTAGTTTCATTATGAAAATCTGGCTCTTGAAAATCTTCTTCATTAGAACGATCTTCATCCATTTGAAAATCCTCGTTAGTTTTTGACTCTTTTAAACCTTCATCAGCCATCATTAGATAAAAATCTAATGACCGAAACAACTAACACTGTTAACAGAAACTTCCAAATAAGATAAGTTCTAATTAAAACCAAACTATATCAACTCCGGAAGTACAGACTCACTAAAATAAAAAAATAAGGTAATGAGTACTGTACACATTGTGACTAAGACACTGAGGGTAGTTCCTGTGACGTGCATCTCTATGTGACACAAATTGTTTTATTATATGTTTACAGTAAGCTTCACTCCTAACAATTTCTAGGATTGAAGAGATACAAAAGGTAATCGTATCCACTATAAAAAAAATGGTAGAAACTTCAATAATGACGTTATCCCTCGTGTTTAAAAGTATGATTCCTTAATCCTCTTTTGAAAAATTACCACTTCCGATAACCGACTTTGTTCATCAAGTCTTGTAGACTGTGAATAAAATATTCTGGTCACACATCAAACATTTTTACATTATTTGGTTGTAATGCATGCACTACAGATTACCGTTGCTTTCTTGTTATATCCTCATTAGTGATATTCATCAGAGAGTCATATATGCAAATTAGTCACGTAAAAAAATTGCGAAAACATGATACAATAAGCAAATATCAGGTTTAATACTCAATGGTAGAAAATGGTTAACTACTTAGTAACTTACTTTTGTTACTGCATCTTTTGTAAATAAATAATAATCTTGTCTTATTGAATATACAACAATAAGTCAGCGGTCACTACCGATTCACTTTATTTTAGAGGTAACTCAAAAAAGCATCAACTTCCACAGTATCAAAAGTAGTGAGATATTAAACTCGGATAGCTTCCATGGGGAAAAACACCCATGTAACTATCATCTCTCCGTTCAATTACCTGAGTTTCTTCAACTTCCTAAACGGAAGCCTTCACTAACGTCTCAAACCAAAGGAACACTAAGTCTAGTCTCTTGGAACAACAAAGTCGATTTCACATTGGAGCTTCCAGCTTTTAAAACTAGAATATCAGGTGATTTTCGAGACATGCATGCAGGATAAATAAGCGTTGTTATCCATTTAAATTAACTTTGTAATTCACCCTGTAAATATTCAAAGATCATATGGCTAGTTCCTGTGAACTCAATGGTTTATGTAGGGCTGTGAGTTCTCGAACATAAAACAAACTTCGTAAATGAACGCCAGAAGCTACGATATTTACTGGCTTCTATTTGTAGCCTTTGCCTAAGCGATCATTGACTACAGTTTCGACGATGTGACAAGTTAGTTTTACAGAAAACTTTAGGCTTCACTACAAAAGGCAAAACACTAGAACACAGTTATAATGGTAGTGAAGCTGGATCAACCACAAAGGCATCTAAGGTAAATCCATGGAAACTTGTATCGAGAAACAGGCAAAAGTGAACATCTTTGAATTTTTGTAGGCATAATTCCTTGTAACTAATCAGTGAAACCATTTTTCTTGACACGCAGGCGGCATCCGATTCCGTCGACCAAGAGGTCTACTGAAGTGCCTCATGTTGTAGAGGATACCCTACAAATAATAATACTGTCCAAAAGTATTTGTATTAGAACATTTACAGTAGCATTAGAGCCCATGGTGGGGTATCAGGTGAATTGTATACGCCGTGATATCAATCAGTAATATCTACTCTTCAACTTTATTAAAATTTTCTATAGACATACTTCTGAAGGCTTTCTTATGCTTGTCTGACTTGACGGATAGTGACTTTATTACAGGTGAATCCTTAGCAAACCTAGATTACGTATATGACAGTTCCTTTAAATGAGGACGCTGACAAGATACAGAACCTTCTGGACACCTTGACTGACAAATTTAGAATCTTTGACATGCGTGTTTCCATTCAGGCACAAATTTTTGTTTTGATTGACCTCCACCGATACCTTGTCTAACAATAGAGGATGTGGTTGAACACGCTGACCACTTCACTTACATAGGAAGTCGGATAAACCCTAATAGGTCAGTGACGGACGAAATCCCTACCCAAATACAAAAAGCTTCTGTCAACCTGCGCTCTTTCGTGTCAGTTAGATATCCAATCACCTAATGAGCGTCGAAGGTAGTGCGCAGCGATACGTACCGTCCTACTAAAGGGTTGTGGAATAGTCATTTAAAGTAGAGGATATAAGACGGCTTCAGGTGCCCGACTAATGTTATCACCATAGCACTAGTTACGTGTCATGGAAGCAACACGGGAATAATGTCTAGTGCAGTTCGAGTATCGCGCATCGTCTAGTTTTTCCCCATCGAAGTACATACTGAATACAGCTTCAAAATCCAGACGATGGTTTCACCAGACTCATTTTTCCTACAAGAAGTTAAATATTCAAAATTAGTCTTGTCAGAGGGTGGCTTTTTTTCGATTACGAAGGTTGAACTTGGAAAAATGGTATACTTTAGACTATCGGAACTTCGTATAAAAACCCCGACCGTCAGCCACAACCCTGGTGGTGGTCATCTCTGTATATCATAAATATCCAAGACTTATGCCGATGAAATGCTTGTCCGTACGAGGTCCTACCATACCAAAAAGGTTAGCTGCATAATAGTTAGATAGAAGGCGGCTACCTCTATAGTGTTCATTACTATGCCATGATGGGGCTCCGAGGGCGAAGTCGTATTGCTGGCTGGGTGGAGTGTAACAGCAGTAAGGTGGTTTCCGTGGATGACCAGCAACGCCATGCTGATACTGCTTTCCTCGTGGGAAGGGAGGGTCAGCACTAAAAATAGCACATGCTCCCCTACTTTCCAGCATATCAGTGCCAACTATATGGGTTTGTATTTAAAGTAACAAAAACAAAGAAACAAAGACTCCGGAAACGCCATATGTGATCCACCTCGAGTAGTTTTCTCTTAAACTCTATGGTCACACACTAGCTCTTCTTTTCCAATTGCCTCAAGAAGAAACAGTCTCCCACAGTGTGAGTAGTCAGGAAGTTTCAACCGACCCCAAACCTCCGTCAACACTCAAATTCCTTCAGATCAGTATCAACTTCCTACGTTTTCACCTTCCAATATTTCTTCACGTCTCTCAGTCAATAATCCTACATCATCTTCAATTTCATGCAACTCTGAAGCTCTTGGTGACAGTTAGATTTCATGGAGTAACATCCCTGATCTTACACAAACCCACACCAAAATAAATATCATTGTCAATGTTGGTGCCCTACGTTATATCGGCCATTAAGCTTTGCTAGCCAAAAGTCTGTCATCTCGAATCATGGATCTGAGTTCATGAGACATACAAACAAGTGAGGTTATTAACCTAACTTCACCTGGCCAATATGGTGAATCTACAAAGCTCACCCTTTGAGTTTCTTGAGATTTGATGACTAGTTCTCGCGGTATTGCAGGTGGAAGAATAACGTTCAGTAAAGGCAGAAAGCCCATTGCTCGACTAGATCCTACTAGTCAGTCACCTATCTGTAAGACGTTTAACAAAAACAGCACAGTACCGACTAAAAAGAATAGAGAAAACCATCAATCTCTTTTATATTTCCTACTTACGCGAACAGGTACTGCAGCTCGGATGAAGTGAAGGGTGAATTCTACTGAAGAATGAAGCCTTCTATGGAAAGCTTAACACTCATATATGGTTGTCTTAGCAGGTGATTTCACTGCACAAGTGGGTAGGGTAGATCAGGCAGAAAAGCGTCTAGGTGACACTTGAAATCTCAGGCGGAGGAACGGAATATGCCGACCACCTGCTGCAGATTTGCTCACACTGCCATCCATTTCTGGTTAGCACGAACTTTAAACAGAAACGTATGAATTTTCTGATGTGGTTTCCACCGACCTCGGCTCAGTAGTGGACACACAGACCAACAATTGTCGGTAGAGAAGGTCGATAGGAGTTTTGCCATGTTTTCTGGAGCACGTGTTTCGACAGCGATTACCCACTGGTTCGAGCACGCATATGCCTAGGCCTTGGAATATCGGCACACTCACCGACGCCCGACAACAGCTTCATTTCTCAACATGAAGGCGGTTTTCAATTCCACCGATCGAGAGGTTAAACGATTGTCTCTCACTGAAAACGGGTACCGAGTAACGACATCAATCTTTTGACGGTTGTATACTCGAACACTCATGGGCGTGTTAGAGAGCATGGAGAGATATGAAGTGAGTTGCGTGCGTCGAGTGGTTTCCGTCAACTATATCCTTTCTCACAACTTATTCAACTTTATCACAGACATACATGTGGAGGTCTTCCTCTCGTCGTCTGACTTCACAGGGATTGATCTAGTCACAGGAGAATCCTTAGTAGATCTAGAGCACGTAGATGAAATAGTGAGAACGCTTATAGGATGCGGTGACTTCTAGAGCCTTGAATGACTATTTGGAAATGATTGGATAAGTTTGTCATCACCAAACCGCAGATTGTTGCTCCAGGTCTAGTCTGCATTGGTGCGTTGTCTGACGACTGCAAGAGAAGTGGTTGAACGCGCTTATCACTTCACCTATATGGGAATTTTTACCAGTCATATTGGCTAACTGACCGATAGAATCTCTGCACGGATAAAACTAGCTCACTTGTCATTCACCAATCTAATCCATTTTCGGCACTTTTGTGGTATCCAGATAACGATTTAGGGTGGAGTTTACTGCACTGTGGTTCATCCTGTTCTACTGTATGGCTGCTGGACATAGCCATTCAAGGTAGAGGACGTGGTGAGGCTTCACGTGTTCGACCACTGTTGTGCTTGTGGTATATGCAGTGTGCTATTGTCACCACGTCAGCAATGTAGAAGTGAGGTGTGGAGTTTTAGGAAGAAGAGTGAAGTCAGTTGGTAAGGCTGTGAATGTTAACTAGCTCAGGTGACTGGCATGTGTCACATACGCGTAGTCACTATGTTCCTCATCTGGCTGTTGATGGAATTAGGCTTAGGATAGAAAGAGTGTAGAGTCGGCCAGACTGAAACATGGTATGTTTATGAAGTTCTTGACTATCGGTTCTAGCAAAGCTGGGAAATGTTAACTTTCCGCTATAGGTCTGCCTGACAACAGAAATGAAGGGTTGGAGACTAGGCGACAAGCCTCACAATCGATCTGTGTGACGCGAATGTATCCAAACCTTATGTTCTTCCTAATTCACATACTGAATTCAGGATTTTCTTATTCCTCCTTTCCTTTTACCTCTTTCCCCTACTTCGAGTGTTTCTTTCCTTATTTACCTGTCACTTTAGTGATTTCCTATTTGATGCACTGACATGAAGTGTGGCAACTGAGAGCGTTATGCAGTAGTGTCTGGTCTTATTTCGATGGCGCTGGTGATGAACTTATGACGTTTCTGTCACCACCACGACGCGACTGTCTATTAAGCTTTGAGTGTACTGCGCATCAGTTCGCTAGGTTCTACTGTGTGGTTGTGAAAGATGGCCAATAACAGAAGAGAACAGAAGGCCGCCAATGCCTAAGTAGCACAATGCTTAATGTGATGCCACCACGCGGGTAACATAGAAGCTGGGGTTAATGTCGAGGAGATGATTGCGACTAGGTGACGTGGACTTTCGTCTCATATGGCTACAACAACAAGTGGACAACATTTGATCAGACGAAAACCAAAATGTACAATCTCAATTTAATTTTAAACCATAACCTAAGACAGAGGGAATAGACTGACACCTATGGAGTAGTTAAATCATCTCAGCCAGAAAACACTCCAGGTAATTCCAGAAATCAAGTGTGGATGCACGCCGGAAATTTAGGGTGGATTTCCGGAACTAATTATATTTCACAAAATTCCAATCTCAGAATGTCATTAAACAGTTACACCTTTCGTACCCTATGACTAGGTACCCGCAGATGCAAACGCTTGTACACTGCTTAGAAGCCAATGTACATTATTTCAAAACCTTCGAGTGCACTACAGAAAGTTTAGGCATTTTCTGTATATTTTAAAATTTTCTTAGTTTCTGGGAGAAATTTTTGACATTTATGGGAATATGAATGCACTGCCGCAGTGCAAACAAATATGCCCGGAACTGTACGGAATGAATGCTGAAAACATAATGACTTAAAATTTAGGCCATGTGTATTCTAATTACATGTGGTAAAGCATTGCGACCAATTGATCATAAAAGATCGTAATAAACTAGTTAATATTGACTTTGGTATAGTTGAACCTCAAAGTCCTAGCCATCCCCTGCGTACACAATAACCAGGCCCTAATATCTACACAATCTAAAAGCCTGATGAAAGCAGAATTCAGGCATTCAAAACGATAAAAACTGAAGTAAAATACAACCATTAAACGAAGATAGTTCTCACTTCGAAACAGGTGTACCACACATTTTGAATGAGAAGCCTCGAAATACTATATTCAATATCCAGTTTCTTTTCATGAGCTAGTGTAAAACAGCTGATTTCTTTGTCCTCACTTCTAGGTCTCTCAGAGAAGTTTCAGGTCTTTGGTGTATTCCGATACAGTAAGTTTACCCACTCGCCTGCTGTATTTCTGGTTAACCCGACGGGCGGTTGGCTGTTGATTAAATTTGCTTGAATTGTGTGGTTTTTGGAGGGACTGCAGTGTAGATGGGTTCTTCAAGTCCCATGCCAGCAGGTACTTTTTCTAAGTGGTTGTAAAAATAAGATAAAAAGATGTCTCCGGTGAAATCAACTGAGAAGATGGGCGAAGAAAAAGAAAAGACGACAAGGCGAGAGGAAGCGGAATGTGTGGGAAGTAGAAAGCTAGGTAGAGCCACCCAAGGTGAGTGTATGGGGAACTTTAATGAACATTGCGGGACCACAGAGCCAGAGGGAAGGGAAGAACCAGGGTTATAGGACGGGTTATGGGAATAGAGGTAGAAATACCGTTAGTAAGAGATGGTAACTGGAGGAGACGTCTACGAGTCACGTTCACGATGATAACGCAGGCTCAAAAGATTCATTGTGGGGTTGGCTGAGCCAGGGTGTGGTGAGTTAGTAGGTTGTACCAACCTAGTCCGTCTCTCAGCTAGATGAGCACTAACCGTGCTTCATAACTTACCGTCCTTAGAGTAAACTAGAATCAGAGAGCTGCAATTTAATGGAAGGCCATTCACAAAAAATAAGGAATAGAAGTGGACCTTGTGATACCCCGGATTATGATGTCCCGTAAGTCGAACAAACCCTGTTAACTCTTGTGCAGAATTCTCGGTAGTCTGAATAGTCCCACGACCAGGAGAGCGCTTGACTGTTGATATTTTGCAAACGAGAATGCTGTGTGAGGCTTTATCAGGGGCTTTGGCAAAATCCAGAAAAATCGCATGAACAGGGACTTCGGGCTCCTAGCACGCCACTCATTTAATCCCGACTGCCAGAAAATTTGAGGCGTAGGATCCACCCTTTCTGAAACCATGTTAAGTATCACTTAATGCTTCCTTCCTGTCCAAGTACTGCCTTACATGGCCGACTACCAGGCTCTCCGTTACTTTCGACAACATTCGTGGAAGTGCCTAGAACCGGAAGCACTTCTCGTTATACCCGTCCCCTCCTTTAAAGACTGGAAGCGGAACAGTACGATTCCACTCTGGTGGAAGCATTTGTTTGTCTAACGAGCGTTGAAACCGATTACGGGGTGGACCCCATGAAGCACCCACTTATTGTTTCAACGAGGACGGCCGGATTCAGTCGCCTTCCATTGATCTTCTTGTGAGGAGCTTTGACAGCTTCTGACGACCATAGTGGGGGTTACCCTCATTGAATGCGACTTTAGTGCATTAAGTAGTGCTGAAGGTTGCTCAGGAAGTTGTCAGTTTCGGGTGGATGACGTTGCGTAACGAAGGAGAGGTTCGGAGAGGTTCGCTCCATTTGGTACCTTCATAACTCAGGCTCTTTGGCTGGTGAATGTTCTTTGCTCCATGAATCGATATGGGTTCTTGAGTTTCGCCTCAAGCTTCCAGGCAAAGTTCGTCTGGAACGACTCGCTTCCTACCCATACTTTGATGTTATATCGAGCCATGTACGTGCTATGATCCAACTTTTTTCCGGAAACCCCCAGTTGTCCCATGCTTTTCGCTTTCTTCTCAGCAGACGTCCGATGCCTCGTTTCAGCCACGAGGTCCGCTTCTTCAGTATTGTTGTGACCACCGAGACGTTTGCATAGGCAGCCCTCTGAACGATGTGGCTTGATAAGTTCCCGGCTTCGATCAATCGAAAAGATATTCCGCTCCCGGGGCCATGGTGCTGCCATCGGATATCGACTCGTCGCCACACGGTCCGCCTTGATGTAGCAAAGACAAGGGCGAGATCCTTGTCATGATAGTCACTCATGGAATACCAGAGGGAACCCTGCCGTACTGTGATCGCTGATGTCTACTGGAGTTTGAAACAGAAGATGGTCACTGGCGGGAAGGTAGTTCAGTTTGGACAGCTTTCCGCTAGGATGTTATTGGGTCTCATCGCCATTACCCATTTTTTAATAATAACAACATTCATGAGTATTCACGGGTATACGGGCATGAATGAGTTACTGAAAAAATTACCTGTATTTTTATGGTAGGTAATCTCAGCCCCCTCCTATACTGTCGCCAGAAAATGTAATTGCTGCATATCCATGTAGTGGAACAACCCAGAAGAATATGGATGCAAAAATTCATAAGTTCGATAAGCGGGAGTGTTGTCCTCGAATTGACAAAAAACCGGGTTTTTTATCTCGACATTACATGTATCACCTGCAGAAAAATAAGGGTTGAAGCTGATACTTCCATCGTAACATGTTGTGCTTTCTGCTAAAGATGATGATGATAAGTAGTTCATGAGGGAATGCATACACAAAGTGTTTGTTTATTGTGCTTCGCTGACGATTCCAGAACTCTATAATTCATGTGTGTCGATACCATTTTGCATCAAAGATTCATAATCTTCCTGGATATTACGACTGAGATCAACACATCTGCATTTTTCAACCCCAGCATCCAAAAGCAGTAGATTTGAGTGCGTCATGTGAACCACCAGAACATCTTTTCTGCCGTTTTCATGGGTCGTGACAGCCCTGTGGCGGGTAAGTGTTGGACTTTCCTGGTCACTTTTATGATCAATAGGCCCTGTTCCTCGGTAATTATGAAGCTCTGATCCCGTGAACCTTCTTTGTTTCTGTTTGTTGTAGTTGGGTATTGTGAACGCAGTGGCACCGGTTACCCTCCGTGGAAGGTAGTTTCAGCCAAGGTCTGTTCCCTAAGTACTTAATTTTCGATGACAACCAAGCCAACATTTACAACTGAGTTGCTTTTCTACAATGAAAAAATCAAAAACGGAGCAGCAGGCAGAGAAAGAAGCAAGAATTCCAGCAAGGAGCATGTTTCCTGTGTCGACGTTTCTCCTTACCTAACTTTCTTTGTTATGGCTTTTATTGTATATTTTCTGTACTTTATACGTAAGAATATAAATTTCATGCTATCATGTGGCTTATAACCTTTGTTTTGTTCACTGTGTCGGACAGAGCAGAATGCCCCATTGGTATGTGATGATAACTTATTGAAGCCACTTCAGCGTTTCATAAAAAAGGCTGGTGCAGGTGTAGTGGATGTCTCATTAAACATTAAGAGGGGCATGTATATGAAATGTCGCAGAGGATAGTGTTGGTGTACTTAGTTGGCAGAATAAGTTGCCAGATGGTAAGACGGTAATTAGTGATCGGCTAAATTCAGAGGTTGATTTGGAGGTCTTGACTTCAGTAGGAAGTCTAATCCACATCTGAGAGAATTTTAGAGTGAAGAAGTTTCCACGCAAAAAGGATTTAAACGATTTCATCCTGGGCTTTGGTACTCAGATCGTAACATCCTTTGTGTTAGAAATTAAACTCACCGATAGCCGTAGGAGTGAATTTGTGTGGCACATTGAAAGGGAGTGTCAGGTTGATTTTGTGCCGAAGGTGGTTCTAGACTTGTGGCTATGCACCTGGGGATGTAGCCCCGTGTGCAATCGTATCCTATTAACCTGACTGTAAAGGTACCTCCGAATACCCTACATTTTCAGTTTGCCTTTGGTGCAGATGCCACTCAATATAAATAGACAATATTCTATTGGTGAAAGCATGCAAGTTTTATAGAGCAGCAGCTTGGCGTCTTTAAAGTAAAATCTACTGACTAGTCAACCCATTAGGATCCTAAATTTGTGAGTTTGTGATGCCGCTTGTTCAGAAAATGTGAGGTCACCTGAGTATTTTGGCCCAAGGTCAAAGCAACCTTTAAGAACAGGTGGTTTCATAGACTGAAGATGTGGTTGCATGTTTACCGATGGAGCATCAAAACGTATCCAGACACATTTACTTGTATTTAACTGAAGTCTGTCAGCAACAGATTATGAGGATGCGATATCAATCTCCTTTTATATTGGTGCTTGGAAGTCCAGACTCTTCGATAGTGTTCAGCAGGTTCCTGCCTAACCTCCGGCTTTTTAGGTTGTTCTGTTCCGATGAAGATTGAGAGTAAGGGCATAAAATCTCCTGATATAACCACCTAGTCATATCCCATATGACGTAAATCCGCGCATTACTTGGGGTAGTTGCCGATTACGTTCCATCTAGCTAGTAGCGGTTTTAGATGCTCCTTTTGCCAGATACATGGTGTTTCCAAATAAAAATGGCACCAGATGGAGTCTAAAGGCCCTTTTGAGATGGTCACTGATAAACACTGCCTCTCCATCACCACTCTCATGCTGCCTGCCTTCCCTGAACGGACGCACAACATCCATGCAAGCCGCGACGTCGCTAGTATCCGGAATTAGCCAAGCTTCTGACAAAATTGCGGTCTCCAAAGCCAGGTAGGAATAAAGCGATTGTAATTTCCCAATCCTACCTCGAACTCCCCCCACAATGCTGTGAAATTACTTGAAAAAGCTCCCAAAAACAAAGGGTGCTTAAGAGGTAGCACTTCATATATCTTGCGTTTCTGCATAAAAATTATCATAACACAGTCCGTTGTATTCTCCTTCGTTTTGTATTTTCCCCTGTCAACGTTCTAAACTTTTTCAGTTTGTTCCCCAAGTTATTTGATATTAGCTTATTCGCTCTTACATGGGATTGACTTCTGCACAAAAATACTTTAGGATTTGTCCTGGTGCGAACTTGACAGGCGCAAAGACCAATCACTAATTATTCGTAATTGTTATATACCCATGAATACGAGACCAAGGAAGAACACGATAGCGTAGCCGGATGGAATAGTATATTTGGATGGTTGTGCCAAAATACCGATGCGCTCCAACTAACTGGCTAGAGAGTCGAATACGAGCAGTGCAACGTAACACGACAGCGTGCCAAATGGCCAGGATGCTTGACCGGGTGCCTTCAGCTTAGCGAGTCCAGTTAAACTATCAAGGTCAGCATCAATGTCGAAGTCGTCAAACCCTAGGCTATTGATTTTGGGGAGGTGTTTGACGCTACGACACCTACAGAACTTTCTTCGCGTTGGACTATATATTTACGAATATACAAGTTGAAAAGTTCATCGAAAACGGGGTTCATCTTCGCTGTGACTGCTTTTTTATTATTTATTATTATGGTGCAATATCGAATGAGAGACACTTTAATTGCCCGCAAAAATTCAAAGTCTATATGACCGATGAGTTAAGCATGTAGACTGTTAGCCACGGGGAATCCAGTTCAACTCTTATCTTTCCACAATGGATTGTTTATGTGACATTGAGAACAGGAAAACAGTGTTATTTGTTCTCCAGTGAATGGCACGGTTTGACTGTGTGAAATATCAAACAAACCATGTAATATGAATTTATACACCACCACAGTGCATGTGTTCTACTATTATATGAATTTTTATCCTGTTAACTATGTATGGAAGTGTGAGTTTGTGGTTAGAGGTGAGTAAAACGACCAAAAAGGATGATTGGAAAAACTGGTTGGTGTTGCTCAGAATCAACCTTCGTGGCACAAATAAATTCACGCTGTCTTCATCGTAGAATTATGCACATATGCTTCAATCTGTCTTCTTTGGTTTTGTGGCTTTCGAAGACTTATGATTATGTTGCTTTCACATCTGTATCTTTTGGCTTATTCACTCGTATCTTGATGATACTTGCATATTATGTTCAGTCTCAGTGACGACTTTTCGGCATGACCAAGTCATCATGGTGTGGGGTTTCAATCCCCTAACTCTCAACCTGGCACAGAATAGGAGAATCTAAAAGCATGCATTAGATTGGGACGCACTGACCCCCTTCACAAATGCTGGGCTGCATGCATACATCAGCGAATCCACTCGTTGTAGCTGGAACGGAACAGCTTTCACGCTAGACTATCTTCTTAAGGGAAACCATCTGCTAACAGAAAGCGTTAAGGTGTAGACCCCTCTCCGAAGAGGTGTTCACGTTACGGCAGCGTTTACCTAGTAATTAGTGAACAAGTGTAGTGGGAGGGATCTCACCCTGGGGCAACGCAGATTACGCCTCTATGAGCTGATTTATGTCGACAGCGTCGTGGCGTGAGAGTGGAGTTGCCCATTAACTGGCCAACCCTGGGGAGTAGGAGGAGACGTCAGTAACGGAGCTTTCTCCATAAAACATACCCGCAGCTACAGCAATACCTGAAAAGCGGACTTTACGGTCCTCGAAGTTAACCCCTGCCATGGTCGTCGAAAGCTGTCGAAGCTCCGCACGAGGAGGTCATTGGAAGGCAACTGCATACAACAGTCTGCGTTGAAACGACATGCAGGTGCCCTATGGGGTCCACTCTGTAACCGGTTCCAACGCTCCTTAGATAAACACATGCTTCCACCAGAGTAGAACCATTCCATTCCGTTTCCAATCTCCAAAGGAAGAAACAGGCAGAACTGGAAATGCTGTCAAAAGTAGCAGAGAGCCCAGCAGATGATCACGTCAAAGAGTACTTGGACAAAAGGGAAGCGTTGGATGATGCTTAACACATTTTTGAAGGGCCAACTCCTTCCCATCAAATATTCTGACAGCCGGTGATAACTGGATGGCGTGCTAGGACCTATGTATTGCTGTTTGTGGGATTTTCCTGGACTTTCCTGGGGCAACAGTCTCACATGCCGTTCTCGCAGGCGAAATAGCGAGGTTAGTAATTAACCTTTGGGTTCTACCCTAGCGGGAAAACTATTAAGGCCGTAGAGAATTCCGCTCTAGCGTCGACAGAGTTTGATCGACCTATAGGACATCATCATCTGGTGTATCACAAGGAGGGATTCTGGGCCTGCCGCTGTTCCTCCTTTTTGTGAATATTCTCCCACTGAGTTCTAGTCATCTGATTCCACTTTCCACCGATTTTAGGTTGTGGAGAGGTGTGACGTGCGACACAGAATTAAGTGAGCCACAAAGTGGTCTTTTAGAGTGTGTGAATGATAAAAGACTAGTCTTTAGTTTGAATAAGTGCCAAACCGTGTTCCTTCACACTCTGAACTTGTAAAAGTATCTTACTCTCTCCGTGGTGGGCATCTCCACGAGACCACGGAGAAAGCCCCTAAACTAATACTGGCTGACAAGCTAGACATCAGCCCCAGCCATCCAAGGCATGACTTCAGAGTTTACCTAGTACCGTACATCATGCTCAAGCAGCTGGGTTCACTCACCCCGAATCTCTTCCTGAAGATGAACATGACCTGCATATGACCTCAATTACAGGTTCACAACATCACTGCATATCATGCCTGAAAGGTTGAAGTGCAAAGTCTTGCAACGAAGGGTAGTACGAGGGTGCGGCCGAAACCCTATGAAGACAGGCTGCAGGGACTGGAGCTAGACTGTCTCCGTTACCGCAAGCCACGTGGCAACTTGGTGGTGCCCTACGAACTAGTAAGCAATCTGAGCCACCAAAACGGTGGAAATATACAGAACGGTCACTGTGGCAATCCTCGTGGTAATCCAACGGGAATGTCCCATCAAAGGGTGAAAACCCGTATACAGTCACACCTTTTCCCTCTTCGGGCTTCTGGCCACTGTAAAATATTACATGCCAAGACTATTACTGCTGTCTATCTACAGTTTCAAGATAAGATCGAACAACTTCACAGCAGTACATGGCTCGCGTTCATCCAGCCGGACTGGGTTAATACAAGCAGCTGATGTAACACCACTGTAACACAGCCAACCACACACCGAATCTTTAATACTGCCGCCGTTATCATGAACCTGATTCAAGCTCATACTCCACTGTTAGATGCTTCACGTCAAGCTACATACCTCCGCTAATAATGCAACTGTCTTTTGTTAACACTATCCTAACTTTAATCTTACCCGTTCCTTCTCCCTCTGACTCTATGTTCCCCCCTTTCATTTCGATTCTCCTTAACATGGTCTTCTTTCACCTCCACTCTGAATGTACCTAGGTTTCTCCACCCCTCGTTCTGCTTCTTTTCACTTTGATTTTTCCCATCTCCCCTCCCTTCCTTTCTCTGGAAATCTTTTCGCCACTTTTGTCTTCTCTCTGCAACCAGTCTGAGTAACTTTTTGACGGCAGGAAGAACCCATCTACTCCGCAGTCCTAGGATAAGTCACCCAACCCCTAGAAAATCAACCTACACCCAACCGCCCGTCAGATATACCTGTGCTACGTCAGGTGAATGCGTAGACCTACAGCATTGAAATCCATCAAACACCTGGGACTCAATTATTTTATGCAAGCTCGAACAAGATCGCAGGAATCGGAATCTGAAGGCATCCAACCATGAAGCTACTACTACCTAATCAAAAAGGAAATTTCAAAGCTTAAGTTTTCCTAATGCAAAAGCGTTGGGAAGGATTTTCAGTTTTACAATTTAGAAAAACGGGATTGTTCGAAAACTGTCTTTGATTGTCTAAAATATAACTAAATTTCCGAGCTTTCAAACCTCTGTGTTTTGTTACAGCACATTTTAACCTTGAAAAAATCTTTGACACTACTACTTTTTAAATTCCGATATGTTAAGTGCACTTAAGAACTCAAAGCCAAAAGATCAGGAAGCGTATGCAAGTGTGATCGATGGGCTTAGCAAACTGTACTTCAATAAACTGCTTCCCCTGGAGAATGCTTATAAATTTCATGATTTTCATTCACCTCCACTTGAGAAGAGTGATTTCGAGTCGAAACCAATGGTTTTGCTTATCGGACAATATTCTACTGGAAAGACAACTTTCATTCGCTATTTAATTGGAGAAGATTTTCCTGGGATTCGAATTGGCCCTGAGCCGACCACTGATAGTTTCATAGCTGTGATGAATGACGTCAGAGCTGGTATTATTCCAGGGAATGCTCTTGTAATGGATCACAGGAAGCAGTTCAAACCTCTTTCAAAATTCGGAAATGGGTTCTTAAACCGTTTTCAGTGTGCACACATGCCAAATGGTGTTTTGGATGGGATAACGTTCATTGATACGCCTGGCATTTTGAGTGGAGAGAAACAACGTGTCGATAGAGGTTATGACTTTTCAGGTGTCATTGAGTGGTTTGCCGAGCGAGCGGATCGAATTATCTTGCTTTTTGATGCCCATAAACTCGATATTTCAGATGAATTTAAACGAGTCATTGAAGTCCTGAAGGTAATTTTTCCTATAATTTCATTCTGTGTAGTGAAATTTCATGAGGTCAAGTCGACTGTTACTATTCTTCTAGATGACACTGAAATCTTCGCTGTCAGTTTTTTTAATTTCCAAAGTAGGTACCAGTTCCCAATAGGGTATATTTTTACATAACGGATAATATCTCGGCAATCAAAATTTTTAACCGGTGTATTTCCACCATGCAAGATATATATATATATATATATATATATATATATATATATGAAAACAGTCAATATTGTCGCAAGATTGGGATGAGCAGCTAAGGAATAAGCATCCACATGAGTTGGTCGCAAGATGTTAACCTATAACACCCCTGTATGTGCAGTGCTTATTCACTTTTCCTGTTAAGCAAGAGTGACAGTTTGCTCGGACGTCATTCTGCATTTTAAGATACTAACCATCATCAAAATAACCTAACACAGATGCATTTAGCCACTTAGCCGTGCGAATTGGTTTAGAACTGCATGTTTCATGAATTTTAGGTTTGCAGACATATGCTAGTGTTAACGAATGCGTAACGTTTGACAATGACTTCTCGACAGTTAAGTTTTGAACTTTTGACATAAGTAGTATTAAACAATATGCAGAGGGTCTAGAATTCAAATTTAAAACGAAAGATAATACAAATTTGTTTAATTTTAGTTCACATGTTATTAAGTGGTTCTGGTTTGGTTGAAACTTTCAGGGTTGGCAAGATGATTTAACTTTGAATTGTGTAAATTGGTATAGACATAATTTCTTTCCCTCTAGTTCAAAAAATTGAATGTGTGATCATTCTAATCCTTTTCACTTAAGATGCTTCGTTTGTTATAGTTGCACATTTCTTTTTACTCTGATTATGATATGAAAATTTATTACCTGCTAAATGCAGCGTTCTGTTTACGGTGTTCTTTGTTATTTCACCTTATCACTCAGTTTACTACTAGTGACAAGTCTTAAGGCAGTTCTGTCCTGACATGTGATTTAATAACACTGTAAGAAAGTAGGTAACCTGTTAACTATGATCGGATTTCTATTAAGCATTAACGCCCACGTGTAATTGCAGTATACCTATTTAAATCCCATTCTACATTAGATCAATATGAAATGATAAACATATGACTATATTGTCATCTTAAGTATTTTGGTATCGTTATTTATCTTTGTTAACGTGTGTCGTGTGTTATTTACATGTCAACTAATGTTCTGTACACGATTTTAACGCCCTAGCTGCCTAATTTAAAACAAGATGAGAAAAGTAGAAATAAACTCAATACCACGTGCACGTTCGTGTAGTAGGCAATTAACCAAGTCTTTTGTGAAAGTTTTTGATACTGTGCAGTTGTCAAAACCGTGCTAGGTGGAGTGGTATTTAATCTCTTGACGGACTGATAGAAAGTCGAGTGCCTAAACCAGTGAGCCACAGTATAGCAAATAACCACCTGATGGCGTTCACTGTCTGTGAACAACACCCCTAAATGCAGTCAAACTTTATAACAACATATCTCGTTCAAAATATTGTGTGGTAATGTTAGAGCGTAATTACCTTTTCTCCTAAATCACCTTACTATTAACAAGGTTTGTAATTTTAAACGGGGACATTTCAACTTTGTGTTGGTGACTATCATGAGATCTGATCCCAATAACGTCTTCATATGTAGCAACATAGACAGAGCCCTCACTGCCTGTTTGCCTGGGTTAGAGCACCTCTTGTTCACACTTAATATGCAAGGATAAAAAGACCAAAATAATGCCATTTGTGTTCACTAAAGTTAAAAGTGAAAGATAAAGAATAAAGGGAGTTTAAGAATATAAGTGGAGACAAGATGTAGATGCATCTATATGACTGCTACTGATTAGGAACCATAGCGATACAAGTTTATAATCGCCGGGCTTCCCTAGCTTGTTGACCCCAACAAGAAAGCGTATATTTTCATGTATGGCTCAAACTGACCGCCAGGAACACTGATTAAAACAAGACATGACTTCTGTTCATAGTTTTATACTTCTCTCATCCTGTTCTTGTCTGTGCCTACATTGCGCACTGTGGTAGACAATAGTTAAGTGTAACAATTTCGTAAGGACTCAATGTCATACAGTTTATGATTTTTTTTAGTACCTCTGTGTTAATATCATTTATTCTTGTTTCATTACCACATGGTTAAAGAGCGTGCATTACTGCATAGCACACTTCGGTCAATACACATGCACATATCCCTCTCACGTAACGGATAACATTATGCGGTGGAAGATAAATTTGTATTTCATATCCGCTCTGAGACTTCGTCAACTATTAGTACTTCAGCTCTAGTACAGCTTTTTAAGTAATCGTAATATATGACGAGAATAACCACTTTCCCTTTTAATGCTAAACTAAGTTCAGGTTCAAATCTGTCCAGCAGCAACAATTTGGATTGAGGAATACATCTAAAACTTTTTCATATTGATACCTAAAAGACTGTGGCATTAACACGAGAGAATGCCTCATCTGCTTTCTTCGAATCTGCTGAGTAATGCGTAGAAAAAGACAGAAATGTGACTTTGTAAAAACTCTGATTAAAAGTATAAAAATATGACCATTCGGAACACATACTACTCAGTATTATCACTGCAAAAAACAGGCTCATAGAAGTTTTTAAGTCCAATCTTCAGAAATGTGATGTTTTTGCCTGCACCTTGTCCTGCCAACCAAACTTCCAGGAGACCTGGTCAACATAGTCAAACATGGCATTCAGGTTAATTTTCAGACAATGTTAAGTGTACTTGTGTTTCGTAATTTGATAGGAGATAAAAATAAATTATTGCATCAACAAATAAACCTGAAACCCATATGTTTCTGTCAGATTTTATATTTGTAAGCTCCATTTTCACCACCTGCCAACTGCGAATCTCAAAATCCTAGGAATTGTTTGTTCAATTCCTTCGTAGTTACCACAAAAGATTACTTTGATGCTGTCAGCGTATATTTATGCAGAATATCAGTGATAACGTCACCTTTGACTTCGAAGTTCAGTAGAAAGATTTGTTTTAGAGTTTGGTGGAGGGGCTTCTTGACCCTGCTTTCACATTTCGGTCCATAAATCTGGATGAATAACCATCCTATGAGAGTCCTCCACAGGTTTCTTTTTTGTGCTTCATGGCGTCATTGTTAGACACGCTTTTCGAATCCTTGAAGATCGAAAGCATCTAAAATTTATTTTCTAATTTGAAACAACCAGACTTTCGAAGTTGGTCGACTACCCATCTCACGTGGGTTTTTTGTGAACGTATCTTCAGATCGAATCGGCAGTCCTTCTTTAAGGTCTGACAGAATAACCCCATCGAAATCCGAAGGAGATATTCCGATTGGAATTCAAATTCTGAGTTGACATTGTCAGTGAAACTCTGCGTAAATGCTTGTAGAGGTTAATAAGCAGAACTTTCTGTGCTGCAAGTCTTCGGATAACCCTTTCATTCCAGGAAATACTTCGTCAATATGTGAATGAAAGTTGACGTATTAAGGTTCATCAGTTTATTCACAGGTTCAGTTGCTGCTGTAGAGCTAAATGTGTTGTTCTTAGTTGGATTCACTTGCGAAAAGCAATCACCAGCTGATGACAGGCGAAGATAGGACTGTATTGTCGGGCATCTATTTAACCCAGGACGTTTAGCTCATCTCAGGACGTTGCCTTGGGCCCTGTACAAGTCGGACCAAATCACCCAAAAGACGTGAGGCTGAGATATTTGTATGCAGCTGAAGTAAGTATTGGAAACCCTTAATTCCAAGTCAGCAGTATGTCCTAAAATAATGTAGGCAGTCAATTTTCTTGCTGTGGCCTTAAAATTATTTCATCTCATTCGTTTTTTGGTGCCCCACCTATCTTGCGTTTCTCCATAAGAATTATCATAACACAGTCCGTTGTATTCTCCTTCGTTTTGTATTTTCCCCCGTCAACGTTCTAAATTTTTTCAGTTTGTTCCCCAAGTTATTTGACATTCGCTTATTCGCTCTTACATCGGTTTGACTTCTGAGCAAAAACACCTATAGAACTTTATTTGCGTTGGACTATATATTTACGAATATACAAGTTGAAAAGTTCATCGAAAACGGGGTTCATCTTCGCTGTGACTGCTTTTTTATTATTTATTATTATGGTGCAATATCGAATGAGAGACACTTTAATTGCCCGCAAAAATTCAAAGTCTATATGACCGATGAGTTAAGCATGTAGACTGTTAGCCACGGGGAATCCAGTTCAACTCTTATCTTTCCACAATGGATTGTTTATGTGACATTGAGAACAGGAAAACAGTGTTATTTGTTCTCCAGTGAATGGCACGGTTTGACTGTGTGAAATATCAAACAAACCATGTAATATGAATTTATACACCACCACAGTGCATGTGTTCTACTATTATATGAATTTTTATCCTGTTAACTATGTATGGAAGTGTGAGTTTGTGGTTAGAGGTGAGTAAAACGACCAAAAAGGATGATTGGAAAAACTGGTTGGTGTTGCTCAGAATCAACCTTCGTGGCACAAATAAATTCACGCTGTCTTCATCGTAGAATTATGCACATATGCTTCAATCTGTCTTCTTTGGTTTTGTGGCTTTCGAAGACTTATGATTATGTTGCTTTCACATCTGTATCTTTTGGCTTATTCACTTGTATTTTGATGGTATTTGTATATCAGTGTTGGCAGGTGGAATAGTTACAGAGTGAATTCCTTATATGGGTAATAATCGACTGAGTTTGATCGTAATCCCCTTTATTATTATTATTATTATTATTATTATTATTATTATTATTATTATTATTATTATTATTATTATTATTATTATTATTATTATTATTAGTGTCTCAGGTTCCTAATTGAACATGGGGCTTCAGTTGCATGGGAATTCCCTTTCATGTTTTGCAACTGTGCTTCGAACCTTAAAAAGAGTATCAGCCTTTGAAAGGCTGTAGTTTTGCTATATTTTGTGAGACACAAGCTTTCATCCACAAGTTATTACTAATGACTGGAGAAACTTAGCAGTTCGTGTTTGTTGGTTTTGACCATTGGCTCAGGTTATCAACGCTAGATGCACATGCATGCAAACAGATAGTGTTATTAGCTTTCATACAAAAATATGATGAATAGTTTAATACGTATTTTATGCACATTTACTGAATCGCATATACTATTGACCGTCATTAATGTAATTTTGGGAGTGTATTCTTCCAACCCCCTCCTGTAACTGATTTTTCTAGTGCAGTATGATATTCTATCATCCTCACTACTTTCGGCCCCAAGGGTTCGGAGTCGTTGGTCATGTATATTTCATTCGTTTCACCTTATGTAAGAGATTTACACCACCACTATTTTCTTGATGCAAATAAAACACCAAATGTGTGAAGCATTCTGTCTGTGCTTATACTTCCTATTGGCATTGTTGTTTGTAATTAGAATCCCATTTTTTTTATGAAGTAATCAATGCCGTGTTTCAGCAACACATCGATACATCATAGAGTCAATCATTCATATTGGTAATTATTTTTGGCCTTGTCACTAAGTCATTTTCTAAATGGGTTTGGGATAGTGTCATTTGGAGGTTTACAATTTTTAGTAAAATATTGGCAATTTAACTAAATATTTTGAATGCGCTAAGATGTACTATGTATCCTTTTTTATTTCGGATGATTCATTTGGATGGTGGATTTGTATATTTCAGCTGGTCGTGTTTTGTAACTATGATGAATTTTGGAGGTTTATGTGGTTATGCTGTATCACCATATGCCATGTCGAAACCAATCAGCAGCCTTCTGCACATTCCTGCAGTAGGATATGAGCCACACATTGTGTTGGGGCTAATGATAATACGTGGCTGCCCAAACCTCAGTCAGTGGAGCGGGGTTCGAACACATAACCCACTTGTTGAAAGTCATCTCCCTAAACCAATGAGCTACAACCCCAAAGATGGCATGTTGATGCTAACTGACTGAACAAGAATGAACTAAAAATTTGTGTACGATTTATGAGAAAAAAATTATGCACATACTGTTAAGCAGTTTAGTAATGAAGATTTGCCCTTATCGGATTCTTATTGTCTCTACAGGGAATCTCATGTCAGCAAACTAACGACTTATGTATGTGTTGATCAAACATTAGAAGTATGTGAGTAATGATCATTTGCTTCATCCGGTTTGAGCAGTCCTCACTGCTGTTTATCAGTGACTTCTCCAAAGATGAACTCTGAGATGCTCAACAAACATTTACTGAGCACAAGGACATGCCATAATAAACTGGTATACGTCGCTTCGAAGTGAGAAAACTCGTAAGCAAGCACAACATAGATTCAAACACACTTCTTATTCACTCAGATGCTTAAATATTCAAATTCAACCCCCTCGCAACGTGGAGGATTTTACTAAAAGTATTCCATTCTATAGGGCATTCATTTGTTTGGTTCACTGCCAACATAGCATACCACTATCTAGGTATTTCAAAGTTTGGCATGAAAATACGATTTGGAATAGTGATTTCTCAAACTTATGGTGTAAAACGTAAACTATTCTAGTTGTAACGCAAGTTTACGCGTGAAAAATTTGTACCACCGCTAGTGTTTCCTGTACCCAAAGTATTCATCATGTCTTCAATTCAGATTGAGGCTCTTCCTACAGCAACTGGTGAACCATTGCCTTTGCTTTACTATAAGACGAGCGGTTCGTTCCTAACTTGGTAACTATTTTGTGTTCTCTGAGTTTCAATACTGGGTCATAGTTATTTAACCATTAGGCGTTCTGACACTATCAACCCGATAATGGAGATTTCGCAGTCAAAGCCTAAAAATATCAAACGATCGTCATTCCAAACTATAACTCTCCTCCATTATCGCAATTTCCAGTGTTCACTCTCTATTTCCGAAATACGAAGTATACGTAGACTGCAAAGTTGTAATTTGTACAACATTAGTTTACAACGTCCATAGTCACACAGAACAACATAGAAAATGACCAAATATACAAATAAAAAACTGAAGTTTGTGAATTTATTGACCTTGAAAGACAGAAAAAGAGAGTGGGCTCAAATGAGCTACCGAATGTAACTCAAAGTTACATCCTTTATAATCACTAATGCATTGGTCATCTTGAAGATATGTTCCTTCTCTGTAGTTTAAAGTCCCCAGTTCATATTGAATGGGTATTCAAAACTGTTTGTTTATCGATCCACTGTTCTGAAATCGAATTATAAACTAATATTCGCATATCATACTAGCTCATGAGCTTGAAAAACATGATAATTAATGTAAAATTAAGTCAGTCTTATTAGCCGAGCGACCTCAACAGACTAGTTTAAGACTTTTTAGTTGGTACTATGCAAAACATTTAATCTGTAGTTGAACTTCATACCAACGAAAACTGTAGCAACCGGCATTTCGCGTAAACGTACCATTTTCCCTGATAAAATTTTCACAAATGTAAATGCCGGTATATTAGTGCTGAAAGATAGACGAAATCAAGGTTAGAACCTCAATCAGAAATGCATTGGACCAAGTTCTCACATCTCACAGAAGCATGAAAAGAGCAAGTAGACAGAAAAAGTCATATCAAAGTAGAAAAAGGCGCTAACAAGGAAAAGGCATTTGAAAATCAAAGTTAGTGAAAATATTGAAGCGTTGGAAAACGTTAAAGACTGATTATGTATGCATCATTCTGACCAATTTTCATCTGTTTCACCAAGAGTCCTCAACCAGTGATTCCTATCGTCTCGGAGACCCCAGCCAATTAATTTAATCCTCCATATAGAGCTTAAAACAATATTCAAAGACTTTATGGACAGTTTCCACGTCTTGGTATGGCGACCCTGAGCCTTCTTCCAACCTAATTCAACTTCTAGCATAGCACGTCGAGGCATTCAGTGGTTCGATATGTGCAGTACTTGTCCCAGCCACCTCACTGGAATTAGGTTCACAATCTCATCGAATGACTTTCTTTCCTTGTCTATTACCCTTGGCCTAACCTCTCCGTCGTTCACATGGTGATTTCATCCTACGCGAACAATTCTGCGAAGACACCTGTGATCTAAACCTGTTACTTGTTCCTATCTTATAGGTTTAAAGGCCACCTACCACAGCCGTAAAACAGAACAGAACGGACCGCAGTGCAGTATACTCGTCCTTTGATAGGTAGTCAGATATCTCGCCAGTTGGTGCTGCAGATGACGCAAGCTTTCCATTAGCAAACGGGCATTTTGTATCCAATCTAAGATTTCATCAGCAACCATCCCGGTCGGGTTGATGCAACTTACCGAGTAAGTGAAGTTGTCGACACATCCCATCACTTCACTCTCTATCATTGAACTGAGAATAGCTGCAGACCAGTCCTGAAGCATCATCTTACATTTGAATGGTCCAAAACTCATGCCAAACATACTCCGATTTCTGCTTAAGACGTTTGTAGACCCTGTGTTTTGTCAGCGTCTTTTATGGATAGTTCAATGTCGTTTTTATACTCCAAGTCAACCAGATACTCTTGAGAGAGTAGAACAATCCGTGTAAAGTCAGAGGTGCCTAAGGTTATGCCTATCATTTTATTTATAACAAAGTTGAACAGGGGTGGTAACACCAGACATCCTTAGCGGATACCTCTGGTTGTTGTCGATTCAGATAACAACTCTCCATAACCCTTTTTATGGCTTCGTAAGTTTGAGTAGAGAGCTCTGGTTAGCGGTATATATTTGTTCGTTACTTTCTTTACAGTCAGACACTGCCACAACACCTTAAGACCGACATAGTAGAATTCCGCCTCCAGACTAAGAAAAGTGCAAGTATACTTATGTTCCATAACCTTTTGAAGGGTGGGAATCTTACCGATGCACCGTCGTCCAATTCTGAAACCTGCCTGGTTTTCCTGAGTTTGCTGTTCTCGAGCTTCAGTTAGGCGTCGGTTAACGTTGGACCCTAGGATCTTGGATATGATGCTGGTCAAACTAATTCCCCTATGATTGTCACGTTTCTCGTTTCTTATAGACTGGAACATTTAGTGAAGTAGACTAGTCTGACGCGACTTTCCCTGATTCTCGCATGCATCTCATAGCACTTTTTTCAGTCTGCTCATCAATTTCCTACCCTCCTTAAGAATAATTAACTACCGATAAACGTATATATGTGGTTTTCTTCCTGTAAAATTCTCTGTATGTAGTTATTGCTTAATGAAAGTACGAAAATGTCACATTTTGAGTAAAAGAACTAAATTTTGGCAAATCACTACCACTTGTATCGGTTTGAATCGTCGAAACTTCTGTATGCTTTACTGTTTTGCTTATCAACAATGTCTATCGCCTAGGTATATGGGAAGGTTTAAGCTCATTCCAAGGGAACTGTCTCAATCTCGAAGGTGAAGAAAAATGCTCTGTAGTACTTGTATGGAAAGTAATATGAAATAACTGCTCTTAAGGTCCTGATTTCGGTGATTATTTAACGACTGACTGATTTATATTTATTATTTATTTGTCACTTGGGTTCCTAATGGAACGTAGGGCCTCAGTAGCACGTCTCCAGTTAACTCTGTTCTCTGAAATCTTTCGAACCAGTCTCCACGATAGCCCACAAGCTCTCATTTCCTCCTTGAATGATCTCCTCCATGTCACCCTCGACACCGACGCCCAACTCGTCATTTCCCATCGGGGTTCCACTCGAGGGCCTAACGCGTGATGTCCCCAGTCGGCCTTCTCAGTGTATGCCCAATCCATCTCCGCTTCCTTCCAGCGCATATTTGTCGGGTGATAGGTTCTTGGTTGGTTCGTTTCAAGCCAGAGTTCCTTGTTACTTATTATTATTATTCTGGCTATCTGATCTTCAGTAGCGAGCGTCAGCAGTTGTTGATCAATGTTTGTAGTTTGTTGGAAATGCCTTTCTTAACGTGCGAAGTCTCTGAACCATACAGAAGCACTGATTTGACGTTGGTGTTGAAAATCCGGATCTTGTTCACGCTTTATGCTGAGTGCAGTGCAGTAGATCTGCACACTGGTTTCAGGCTAATGAACGCCTGTCTTGCTTTTACGATCCTGGTTTTGACGTCCTCGCCAGTGCCGCCATCTGTAGTTGAAACAGTGCTGCCTAGATAGGTGAAGGAGGCTACTTCCTTTAGGTTTCTCCCATTGATGGTGATTGGAGTTTGTTGTTGTTGGTGGTGGGGTATCTTCATCATGACGACTGACTGATATCTGCGAAAAACAATCCTGAGAAAATCGGAACTATCCAAGTCCTGAAAGGAGGTAGATCAAGAATATCTTCGGGTTCCAAAAACTAGTCTCACTCCTACATTGATCATATTCTTCAATTCTTGGTTGAGAAGTACTCATGATAGACAGACTTACTCCTAGGAGTTATGCGTAAATGCTTCTATAGAGTTCTGGGATGTTTATCTTTTTTTTAGCAGTCCGACTTATTTCGACACAATGATAAATTATCTTCGAATTTCCATAGGCTGTTCTCATATACAACTTATTTGTTTTCAGAATTGCTAAATGCTCTGTGACTAGACAGAAGAATGCTCAGTGGTTCATCCTGTGAAATATTAATTCGTTATGTTGTTATTGACATTAATGACTGTACTATTCAGCATAATGACATTTGTATAATATTAAGTTTATCTCATACATTTCTTTTTATAATTTAGTCAAATGAAGATAAAATACGGATTGTTTTGAACAAAGCAGATATGATTGATTCTCAACAACTTATGAGAGTGTATGGTGCTTTAATGTGGAGTTTAGGCAAAATCTTGAATACACCTGAAGTGGCACGTGTGTATATTGGCAGCTTTTGGGATCGTCAACTAGTATTTGATACTAATCGAAAGTTATTTGAGTTGGAAAAAATGGATTTGTTTCGTGATCTTGCCACTCTTCCTGCCAATGGTACCCTCAGAAAGTTGAATGATTTCATCCGACGTGCTCGTCTTGCTAAAGTAAGCATTTCTTTACTATCACTTAAATTATTTTATGTTTTCAAAAGAATACTGAACTTAAAGTTGGTATTCGTCATGGACTAACACTACTTGGAGGAGCATTGAAAACCTGGGAGCACTGGATAACTATTTCATCCTAATATGGGACTCCTCAGTAATGCGCACCCATGAACCCGCCACACCAGGGAAGGAACCCAGGACCTTCAGGTTCCGCGGCTAGCACGTTATCATTGAGCCACTGAAGAATACCAACCTGTAATCAATAAGTCCCCACAGACCTCCAGATTGAACCGATCTAGCACTGATTAGTGACTAGTTTCGAGAGGTGATTCCCGAAGTTTCAATGAAAAGTTGTGACCGGTGGGGCAAACCCGATGGACTTGAGGACAGTTACTCAACGATAGCGTTGGATGGAGGTCGCGCTATGTAGTGGACTGATAAGACGTAAAAAACATGGACCGTTGAATTTCGACCCAGTGGCTGAATGGTACCGTGCTGGTTGCAGGACCCGAAGGTCCTGGGTTCGATCTCTGGGTGGGCGGGGTCGTGAGTGTGCACTGCTAAGTAGTCACATACTAGGACGGAACAGCTATCCAGTGTTTGTAGGTGTCCAATGTTCTTCAAACTGATGTCAGTCTATGATGGAGACCAACCTGAAATCAATAAATCCCCACAAACCTCCAAACTAAATTAGTTATAACTAATTCGTTCACTATTATTACCTTTATTATGACTCCTATTTCTCTTTCTCATCTGTAAACAATTTTGACCTTGTTGAACTGCATACTTTTCCTTTTCCTTTCACCAGCATTCACATTATTTAGTAATCCCTCTTCATCTTTAGAAACTGAATTGAACATAATGCTAACGACACAATTCCCCCTTATTGTTTAATAATATATTGTAATGTGTTTGTTGTAGATTCAAATACGATTATGTAACTATAGAAGATGACATCTTCATTATATGAAAATTTCCTTCGTTGATTTCTTTTTAATGATTTAATGAACATTTTTCATCACCACTAAGCCGCTAAGGTCCCAACTAACCAGCTATAGGATTAGAGTAGATTTATAGGTTAGTCACTACATGTTAAACAATCTAGTTATCAAACCATGAATGATGAAAGCTCTAATCCCATAGGGGTTCAGTCCATGATTTCAACTCTAAGTGATGCCAACTGGAATTTTTGAAGAAGCATAAATATCCTCAACGGTACATATTTGCCTTGTTGATGATGATCTAAAAGTATCATATCTGGATTCAATGCCTCGTTTTGACTGAAATCTAACACTCAACACATAGCTATAAAATGTTCATAGATTTCATCACTAGCAAATCTTGATGAGTCTTTGATATCTCATGAACATTTCTGTCATTTCTTGCTCTATGATACATATAAAACTGTTTTAAAAAATCATATGAAGAAGATGCAAAAATAAAAATGCTTCTTTTAAGCAGTTATTTAATATTTCACGCTGGTATTCATCATAGACTGACATCAGTTGGAAGAACAATGGAAACCTGGGAGCACTGGACAGCTGTTTCGTCCTATTGTGGGACTCCTCAGTAGTGCCCACCCACGACCCTGTTAAGGATCAAACCCGCGACCTTCAGGTTCCGTGGCCAGCACGTTACCATTGAGCCCTTGGGTCGGAATTCAATGGTCCGTCTTTCCAACTTCTGTCATTTCACGACATAGTGCAACCATCACCCAATCTCATCGTTGAGTAACTGTCCTCACGACCATCAGGCTAACCCTACTGGTCACGACTTCTCATCGGAACTTCGGTAATCACCTCTCGAAGCTAGTCACCAATGAGCACCAGTTCAATTGAATTTCGAGGAGGTTGTGGGGATTCAGAAATATTCAAAGTTGGTATTTATCGTAGACTGACATCAGTTGGAGGAACAAAGGTAACTTGCGGGCACTAGACAGCTGTTTCGTCCTAGTGTGGGACTCCTTGGCAGTGCGCACCTACGACCTCGCCATCGCTCCCAGGTTTCGATTGTTCCTCCAACTGACGTCACTCTACGATGAATACCAACTTGAAATATTTCTAAATCCCCACAACCTCCTCGAAATTCAAGTTATTTAATAGTTGTATTTCGTAGTCGGTTTTGTGCTCCTCTTTTTGTAGACATAAAAGTCATTTACCAGTAAAATGTTTCCAATTTAGCGGCTTGTGCGTGATCGAATAACTTGATATTCATTACCCGCGGTCGCGGGTTCGATCCCTGGCGGGGGGGGGGTCGTGGGTGCGCACCACTGAGGAGCCCCATACTAGAACGAAGCAGCTATCCAGTGCCCTCAGGTTTCAAGTGTTCCCCCAACTAATGTTTTGTCTTGGTTTGAAACCCCATGACAAAGTATGTACTCATGATTCTATACTGGATTGTACCCAGTATCGTTAGATGTTATTACAACTACCACTGGGTCTCCAGCGCGATACTATACCAAACCCGCTGGTCGCTGGTTCGAATCCGGCTGCGGTCTAAATTTTCATTTCACTTTCAATCATCACCTGAGTATAAATACTAGTCTACCAAAACCATGACTATCTCAGATAGTCGTCAAAAGGATAATCAATGACTTAATGACAATGTTAGAAGATTCAGCTGTAAATGATCTGATTACTCTACACATTGCTTAGTCGAATGCACATTAGTGCAGAAATTCAGTCAGTTACAGGATATATTTTTGTAATTGATGCATATATATTGAATCGTATCGTATACCAGGTTGATAAATTAATATCACTCATAATAAGTCATGTCATATTGCTGGTTTAAAAGAGAACTTTTACAGTTATAATAATGACGATGTCATCGACGAATCTATGTGAAAAATATCCAGTTTTTGTTTTATGCGTATAAGGAATTGATAATTTATTGTATTGAACTAGCGAAAGATAATATCTGACTTGTTGTGGTATCACTACGTGAGTAACGCAGACGTCAGATGTAGAGTTTTACGGAGAAGAGGTAAATCTGTTGACGAGGTTGTGAACCTTCATCTACTGAAATGGTTGAGACAGGTGTTATGTATGCCTAGTCGCCATCTGCCTCGTCACACAATATTGGCCGAAATAGGTTCAGGGTGGGAAAATTCTCGGGGCGGTCAGACTAAAACATGGCACCAATGTATGAGGTCTTTGACCGTTGATCTGAGCCATGTGGAGCGATGTAGACTAGCCGGTTGGGGTCAGTGGGACAAGAGAAACAAGTGGTTGGAGACTGACTGTAGGTGATATGTCTGAGAACCGATGTCAGCGGTGCAGATGTACACACATTATCTTCATCTTAGCGCCGCTATACTGAATCTCACCATTTTTTCATTCTTCCCTTCTCTCTTTTCGTACTTTATATTTCTTTTGACTGAATTTTCTTATCTTACAGTTCACTGCCTTTTTACTTGATGTGGTGATATGAGGTATGGCAACTCGGACCGTTACGCAGTAATGCCTGGTCCTATGTTGGTTTGGATGGATCGAGTATCTAACTTGCTAAAACCATTCATAATTAATTCTCTTATTACTTTTATTCATTTCTTATTTCTATACTGTTTCAAGATGTGCCAACACTTGCCTCTATATTGAAGTTTTAAATGGTACAGTAATAAAATCCATGTTATTCGTTTTAGTCTGTACAACTGAGTAGTATCGCTAACCTTTGGAATCAAAGTCGTGCGTACGTTCATATAGTAGGTAATGAGCCATGCCTATTATAGGAGGGTTGTTGAAACCTAGTTAGAGGGAGCCTGGTTCAAGCCCGCTGCCCATTGTATAAGTCATATTCTAGTTGAAGGGGAGATTTTTCATTTTGTTTCTGAAATCAGTTCTATTACTCATTGAGATTTTGAATAATAGTAAGAGTTTTGTTTTATCTCAGGTGATACACACTTGTATAACCTTTGTATTCATCCTTTTTCTTTTGTTTTTTTTCTTAAAATATCTTTCAGGTACATGCTTATGTTATTTCTCATTTAAAAAAAGAAATGCCAACAATGGTAGGCAAAGATGCTAAGAAAAAGGAGCTTATTAATAATTTATCTAAAGTATACGATACTATATCACGTACACAACATATATCAATTGGGGATTTTCCAAATATAAACAGAATGCAAGAATGTTTAGAAGTACACGATTTTAGAACATTTTCTGCACTACAACCAAAATTGATCAAGGTTGTTGATGAAATGTTGTCTACTGAAGTAGCGAAATTAGTACAAATGATTCCACAGGTAATTTAATCTTTATTCAAAAGTTTTTATTATCAGTCATTTATATTACTTTTGTTATGATTAGTTATTCTGTATCTTTTTGTTTCCTTTGACATCAGTTTATGAAGTTGTTGAACTATGTAGGGTGATGCAGACTGGCCGATTGGCGTCCACAGGATAAGAGAAACCAGTGGTTAAAGACGTTAGGTGATATAACTCGGAATCGATGTCCGTGTCGCAGATGTACACATATATTATCTTCATCTTAACTCCTCTAATTAATCTCATTATTTTTTCATTCTTCATCTCTCTCTTTTACTACTTTATACTTCTTTTGGCCAGTTTCGTCCTCTTTCCTCATCTTCCATTTTGTTCTCTTGTTACTTGGTGCTCTGATATGAAGTGTGACAACTTAGACCGTTACGCATTAGTAATGCCTGGTCCCATGTTGATCTCGACGATGATGATTCCTCTCATCTCAACGTTTTCTTCATTTATCTTACCCTATTGGACTTATTCATTTGACTTTTTTTTCAAAAAGGTATCAACTTAAGTTGATTTACAGTGGTAACAATTTTTTTGCTTTGAAATGTCTTACACATATTGGGTCACCGTCTATTTTGGACTGAAGTAATTGGTAGTGGATTGGGAGATACAGGTTGCTAGGAAAGGAATCAGTAGTTGGAAACTCTTTGCAATCTGACTGAAAAACAGTTGCAATGGCATTCATAAATGCACTCTTTTATTTTTCGAAAATTAGAAGTATTGTAACTTGAAGTAGTGGACTTGTGTTTGAAGGTCCACATTGACTTGTATGTCTGAGTATTGCAGACTGCGTTGTTTTAGTTAGTGTTATTAATTTCACTTCCTCATTTTTTGTGTTACAGTAGTACTATGACCGGTAGTGTGACCTAATAGTGTACGAGCGATACGAACCTTACGCGCAAAAAAAAATCGACTCTAAACGTTAATTAGTATGTCAACCACCAAAACAACAATACCACCAACACGCGAAGGCAAGGAGAGAGGACAAACCGTTGACAAAGAGCTTTTTACTATCTCAACAACAATTGAGAGCAATGCTGAATATATACATCTCTAAATGACCTTGACAACATTAAATCCACATTTAGGTTAAAAGGACTAACAATCAATAAGAGTTCAGTTTGAGAGAAGAGGGGAGAAAGACTAGTAACGGTATGAAAACGGCATTGATAAGTTATTTTAAAGTTAAAGGCAAACATCAGGCAAAATTTATACAAAATTAGAGGTATATAGCAAGTAGTTTTTACATGAAATTCATTTTTTCTTTTAACTTGTGTTTTATCTCAGCCTCATACATCATGTAGTTGTCTACTTCACATGCCAATAATAGCCTTATTTTTACACAATCTTTGTAATATTATTCATCCAGTCATCAGAAATGTCAGCATGAAATTCACTTTAGTCTGGTCTACAGGTTTCACATAATATGAAGGCTGTCTATGCCTTTGCCTATACTGAATCAGTATGACTGAATGTTGTCATTTCTCTGTTCATTAAGAAGTAATTCTATGATTGCATAGCTGTAATTACAACAACGATCCAACAGTTATGCATACTAAATTTTAGACGTTACTGCTTTCTATACCATATAGACTGTTTACATCGTTTTTATGTCTAAATAATTATATATTTTGAAGCAGTACCTATTTGTATCTTTCAGACGCTAGATTAATCATTGCTGTTTATAATAGTGATTTATGTAAACAGTTTTGTTTGATTTTTTTTCTCTTTCCCTTTTCCCCAATTTACCGTAATTACCAATACTCTATTTCACACACACACACACACACACACACACACACACACACACACACACACACACACATCTCAGCACCATACCCCTTGATTTTGTGATCATGTTCACTCTCATTTAGACTAGCAGTTCACAAGATAAGACTTTCGGGCTAGCTAACATGTCCATCAGTCTGTAGTTTTCTAGACCAAACATTTTTTTATCGATAAAATAAAAGCATTCAGGTGATAAGTGAATAGAAGATAGGAAAAAAGAGGCAATTTCAACTGTTTTTTTCATCACCTTGATTATACTGATTCATATTTGTGTTCTATGTAAGCCTATTATCGACTGAACAGTAGATGATTCATTGATGTCACTGACATCAGCTGTCTTAACGAGTAGACAACAACACTGAAATCTGTGTATAAACAGTGCTACTGTTTACTCCTTTTTATTTTCTCAGTTGTATACTGGCAGTAAAAAGCATCAACTTTATAATTTCGTTCCATTTTTTATGATACTGTTTTTTCTCTCGGTTATCTGTCATTAAGTAATCAAGGCGTTCTGAAATTAATATCATTTGAATTCAATCAATTAAGAAGCGTAGTAAGAGGGATAGTAGTTCAGTCTAGTGATGTAACTATGACTCTCCTGGGATAGCCAAGTCTCTTGTGATCGAATTAGTTACGCTTGTATTTTGAGCCACTGGCTAGATGGGTAGCCGACGGCACACCTTTAGTCGCCATTGATCGGTTACACACTTTACTGGTGATTTTAATGGCTATGGTACTAAGAGTCACTGTCTAAACACTTGGTTAACAGCGTATATTGAAGACGTATTGAACTTGGTCAACTGTCATCTACCATCACGCAGAAAGTTAAGGGCTGAAGTACCTGGGTGCCACCTCACTAACTTAGGTGAGTTGAGGATTAGTATTGATCTAGCACTGGGTGTGAGATACACCTGGCCTTAGCGGTATAACTCAGACCGGGCACTCGGCGTCGTCTCAGCTAAAAAGGTACGGGTAAACACCTGGGATTTTGGGGCCTTCTACTTTAGTAGGAGTGGATGAACTATTGTGTACACCGTTTTCATGTATGGCAAATGACGTTGAGTTGACTTGGAAACAAGTAAAATTTTTGAAATCGTATTTTGTGTTAAGATCACTGAAAGTGACCGAGACAATCCTTCGATCTCAATTTCGTCCTTGTTGACTGTCATTACTAACCCTAATAAAACTCTTTACCTCTGGATTTCAACCTCGAGTTGCTCAATCCTTCAGATAATAATATATTATCAATCTTTCCTACTCTTAGGACTAGATGTTATTTTTTGGTTAGTCATCTAAGAGTTAGAATTAATCATTTGATGAGTCTTTAGGGCTACGTATTAAAGGGATGGGAGGTGTTACGCATACTTAGTCAATATCCACTTGAATACGCTTTGCTTTGTGGACAGAGAGGTGCGAAGGTTTTGAAGACAGAAATATGATATCCATCCACAAAGTCTATGATTTCTTAGTGTGAAAAACTTTATGGTTTTAGTATAATTGCTTGTATTATACCGTCATTGATTGGACCGAATTGATCGACCTCTGTTGGCATATGGTCTCCTGTGCGAATGCTTCGATATTGCCTGTGTTTTAATTATTTATAGTAATGATGGATAGTGGCTGGCAGTGGAATCCAGGATGCACATTTCGTCGTATTTGGAACTCGTCAGCTGGATGTATCTGCTTCCCAATGAGTGATATTGTTCTCACCGGAATTCGGACTCGGGAGCGATCGCTTCAAACGCCAGAGCGTTACTAAAACTATACCGTCACACAAAAGTAACTGTCGTGGCTGGATGATGTAGTGGATAACGCTCAGGTGTTTGAAGCGATCGCTCTCGAGTCCGAATCCCGGTGGGAACAACATGACTCACTGGGAAGCAGGTACATCCAGCTGACGAGTCACATACAGGACGAAATGCGCATCCTGGATTCCACTGTTAGCCACTATCCATCATTACTGTACGTAATTTTAGTTCAGCTATTATGGCATAGCAGGAATTGGAATTTGTGTCCAGACTTATCTATTGGTGGACTTCTGTCAAATCTTGACTATGTTATTACACCTTTACCTTCGATTTTGTTTTCTCCCGCCACTTTCAGCTTTGTTTTACACTTCATTATTTCTACTACGCACGTATTTTATATTGATCTCCCCTTCATTGTTCCGTTAGGAAATGCACCAATCTGGATCAATATGTAGTTGTAACACGTGCGTGTATTGTTTGTATGTCTGTCTTTATTTAAAAACTTGTCATAATTGATAAGAGGAATAGCATTTGAGACTAACTTTCCTCATGGAATGGTTTTCTAGACTTTTTCATCTTATAGGAAAAGATAAGATGTGATTGTAGCGAAGAAAAATTCTTCTTTTTGACCAAGTGTATATTGAATAACTGAAGTTAGTTAATTACTACACATTTGAATTTAGAGTGGGAAAATCGACAAGGGATTATGGAATTAAATGTAATTATGCAATATGGGATGAATCTATGACAGTCAAAGCTTTATGATGACCATGAGAAAGATAAAGGTTGAACATGCCTTTTTTGGACGTATAACACTGGTTTGAACTTTTAGATGGTTAGTGCTTCAGCTATAGACAAATGCTTTGATCTTACTACCTTCGAGTAGTTTGATCGAATCTTGTAGATGATTCTGAATCATATCATACTGAGGAGTAAAAAGTTATGCGAGTGTTATATGAAATATGTGCTGATATTTGTGTACATTTTGCAAAGCCAACAGTGAATTTTTTTCTATTCTCTTGTATACAGCATTATAATGCATATATAATTTATCATCTCTTCAACTACTATCCAACTATATAAGCAGAATAAAATGGATCTGTTACTAGTGTACATGTAACAGTCGAATGAGAAAGAAATTGCGTTTTTTTTTTGAGAAAGTAAATAAGAGAATAAAAGTTCAATCGGTCATAATGAAAAAAGAAACAACCAAGATTATAAATAGAATTAATGATTAGAATTGATCAGTAATTATGCAATCATATAGATGTTAGCGAATGATTAAGAAATCAATTTCAATAATGATATTGAGAAAAATGATAGTTCGAAGTTAAAGTATTTCAGCGAAAATTGTACAATCACAAATTTATACATTTTTTCTAGTGTAAAGAGTTGATAGTCAAAAAAAACGGTCTGTTTATTACATGACAAGCAACACAATAGATGAGTTGTCATTAAAATTGAAAAAAACTAATGAGTAGTGATTATTAATCGGAATAAGTTTGAACAAGGAGTTTCGAAACTGAATTGTTATCATAGTAAAGATGGATAGTGGCTAACAGTGGAATCCTGGATGCGCATTTCATCCTATTTGGGACTCATCAGCTGGATGTGCCTGCCTCCTAGTGAGTGATCAGGCAGAACAAAGGAACAAGAATGGGTAGCAAATTTCTTAAGAAGTGAATAGTGTCGAAACAGGAGAATGAGAAGAAAAAATGGGGTTAGTAGAGGAGACTGAAAACTAAGACCATGAAAGGAGAAGGGGTTGAACAATCTTCTTTTGTGTACACAGGTCAGGCTTCTCCATTTGGATGACAAGAGCTTCGGCGGTGCAGAGAATACGAAGATATACAGCCTTTGGAAAGTTTCTTTTCATTTTATAGATGACTTTAAACGACGAGGTTTTTGAGACATGGTGATTTGTGTTCACGATGTGTTCAATTATAGTACTCCTTATCGCTCCATTGTTACCTCTTCGTAACCACGCGGGATTTTGTTCTTGAACCCTTTTGGATAACAGTCGCATCGAACGACATATATAACTAGCTCCACAAGAGCAGGGGAATCGATATATGCACATAGAAGTGGTCAGATGCGAAAGTTTCTACTTTGATTTGTTAGAAATCGTTGGACGACAGGATAGTACTAGTCTCAGCGTTGATGCAAATAATTTCCTCCTTAGAGAGTTTGATATCCTTCCTTTTAGAGTGTCAGTGGCAGAATCACCTTTGAAGTTTAGATTTACATAGAGCTTCTTTTTTGGCACAGCGGTAGGGTTCTCTTTGCGAGGTTTACGCTTGATATTTTTGTTTTATGAAGTGTGGTGGGAATCCGTTTCAATCAGGATGTTCTTTAGAACAGAAATTTCCTCTTCTAACACATCAGGACTGAAGATTCGTCTAATGCGAGTGGCAAGAGATATGATCAGGTTTCGTTTACGACTGATAAGGACCCAGTTACTAAAGTTCGTCAGTTGATCATTCCACATTGGCTTCCTGTGAATTGATCTACTTAACGTTCCATCAGCTGTTCCTGTCAGCTCTACATCAAGAAAGTGAGTTTTCGATTGATTTTCAACCTCAAGGGGGAATTTAATTGCTGAATGGCAGTTATTGAATATTTGTAGAAAAGGATTCAAATTATATTGATGATCACAGATAGTAAAGGTATCGTCCATGTACCTTTTGTACAGATGAAAACCTTCAATTGTTGAATTCAAGGGTCCATTTTTCTGTTCTCTCTCTTAGTTTTCAGTCTCCCCCAAACCTCCTCCCTGATTTGCTTTACATCTTTCTGTTTCGACCCCATTCACATTCTTATGGCTATGCTCTGCCTAATCACAATTCAATTTCCGGTTATATCGTCATCTTATGAAACTTCTTGTACAAACTTATTTTGATTAATATTCACTACTCATCAGTTTTTTGGGTTCTTTTTTCATGTTAACGACAATTCATTTATTGACACTATTTGTGTTGTCATGCTTGAAAAACCGTTTTTTTTTTGACTATCAACTCCTTAATATAAGAGTAAAACCTGTGCACTGTTGTAGTAGAATGTAATTTCATTTTTATTGATTAGATTTATCACAGGGTGAAAATTCTTCAAACTAACATAACAGGGTGGAGGGATAGATTGATAACTGAATCTTTGTTCATCGAATCAACACCTAACACATGCAACAAAAATGACTCATCACCTGTTCCGGATATATAGAAAATGTTACTGCCCATCTCATAGAGACGAGAGAATCAGGACTATTATAAAGGATATCTCAAAGTTGTGTTGTTATCTTGATATGACTATGGACAATAAATTATGTCTGAAGCGTAATCCAGTAAACAATACTGGTACACTTTGATAAATCTAATAAATCAATAAAAATGGTATTAACTCCTTACACTAGAAAGAATGTATAAATTTGCGATTGTACAGCTTAGAAAATGATATCCTCGAAAAGAGACTCTTCACTGAAATACTAATCCTTTTTTCATATCTTAATGGGTATATTTCACACAGTTTAAAATTAGGTCGAACTTCCAGCTAAAATTAAGAATAAGTAACATTTTTCTTCAAAATATATACCAGTTCATATACATCAGACTTATATAACCTTAGACTTGACCTGCTACTTACTTCATATACAGCTGTAACTCAATTTTCGAGGGTTTTCAACTACTTACGACCATAGCTTTAACCTATGTTCAGTGTACATAAATGTTTACAACTAGGTAGTATCATGATTCTGGTACGTAAACCAATCCATGTTTCCTGGGTTACATTATCTTCCAAATAGGAATTATAATATAAACCACTAATCCATGTTTTGAACTTACTCCAACTAATCTATACTTGAGAGAATAGAACAGGTTTCATAGTTTGATGACGTAGCACTCGTCAGATACAAATCACAATATCTCTAGCTCAGATGGATGGTCTTGGTTGTATTGTGTTCTCTGAGCTGGGTTGTTTAATCGTGGAGCTTTCATCATTTGTCTAGACGACATCATCAGCACTAACTTCAGTATGAAGTCATACGGCAGATAGTGCTAATGATGTTATTTAGAACGACGATGAAAGCTTCACGATTAAACAACCCAGCTCAGAGAATACAATACAACTAAAATCACAATATCATTATTCCAAACGAAGTCAAGATATGAGGTATTGTTTAAATTTGTGTAAGTCACCCGCTTGACAAATCAATAAATCCCCACAAACCCTCAAATTCTAGTGCTCATTGGTGACTAGCTTCGAGAGGTATGATTCCTGAAGTTCCAATGAGAAGTCGTAACCGATGGTGGGGCAAATCTGGTGGACGTCAGTACAAATATTAAACAATGACATCGGGTGATGGTCGCGCTATATTGTGAAACATGGACCGTTGGATTCCAACTCAGTGACTCAATGGTACCGTACTGACCACGGAACCTGAAAGTCGTGGGTTTGGTCCCTAGTGGACTGGGGTCATGAGTGCCCACTGCTGAGAAATCGTATACTAGGACGAAACAATTGTCCAGTGTTCCTAGGTCTCCAATGGTTCTGCAACTGATGCCAGTCTATGGTAGATATCAACTGGAAAATATTTGAAATGCTGGAGAATATTTGTAACTCAAATGGATGATCTCGATTGTGTTGTGCTCTTCAAGTTGAATGGTTTAATCATGAAGCCTTCATTATGTTTCTAGACAGCTCACTTTATATTGAAGTTAGTGTTGGTGATGTTGTCTAAAAAAACAATGAAAACTTGATAAATAAACAACCATCTAGTGTAGGGAAGATAAAACAACTAGGAAACAATATTTGACCTGCACGAACTATGAGTCGGTTGTAGTTGTTCCACTTGAAAAAAAACAGCATAGCATATCAAGATCAACAATATTGAAAATAATTAAGCAGGAGCAGTAGTAGGGAACAAGAAGAATATCAGCATTCAGAGGAATATATACACTTGATAAATCTGAGTGAAAATATGGTTAATTTTCAGGTGTCATTTGAATTCAGTTAATACTGTAGACTCCATTCTCGAAATCCACATACATAATGGAATACTACTAAAATTGTCAGCAAAAGTCACCAAAGTTGTACCACATCCTACTCAAATATCATCATAGTGAATGTGTTTACAACTCAGTGTATTAGTTATGCTAATCGAAAAACCGGAATTCACGTAGTAACCTTGTACATATCCATGCAGTAGGCAATGGGACACACCTTATTGTGTGAGGACTAATGATACTGAAGCAAACGAGAAGACGGAAACGAAAGAAGGGATATTTATTATCAATATATGGTACAGTAGTCGTTATATGCAGTTCACCTTGCACTAAAACAGTCATTTGCATAATGTACTTACTTTCCTCTTCTGCTTCTCTCTTGATTTACTATTAATACGCTCGGGTTGTCTCTCGCGTTTCTCCAGGCAGAATCCTTACCTATTGCTGGTAATTGCCTATAATTTCTGCCGCCCTTTCAACTTATACTACTTATTTCCATTCTTATCAGCGACTTCTACTACAATACTATCTAGCTGGTAAAACCTCAACAGGTGGAAGAGGGTTGAGGTTGTAACCTACTGGTTACAACTCATCTCCCTAAACGAATGAACCACAGCTCCATTATTGAAACGACAAAGGCTATATCCAAAACTAGAAGACGAAATTATTGCTTCACAGAAAGTAATCTTCGCGTGCAAAATGAAAGTTAGCGAAACACTGTATAACGTTAACACCTCTTCTGATAAATCAAAACATAATGATTTGAGCAGGTTTTGAAGGAACTTATCGATCTAGAATCGTGGAATTTATCAACAGAGTGTTCACTTATAGTTTGCCTTCATATGGATTTTTGAAGTAACGACATGTGTATCACTAACAACAGCATAGGATCACTATTCAACGAAATTTGAAAGTATACACCAGTGACTGAAAGCTAATATACCATCCTCAAGGTTTGAAGGCTTTCATATCAACTCGATATAGTGTTAATGTTGTCCAGTGCCTACAAGTCTTATATTAGGACGAAGCAAATAACGAGTACTCTGTGATTCTGAATGACTTATCTCTTTTTGTCATTCCATAATAAAAGTTATCTTTGACTATAGAACATTAAGATAAACGAGGTAACGTAGAAGATAATGGGTGAATTTCTTTTTTAGTGGTTATATATGAATGTTTAAGAATGTTCAATGAATTGAGCTGAATAACTGAAAGACGTAAATCATGAAATGGATTCAGTCAATATTTAGAGATAAAAGATTAGTAGTATGAAAGAAGAATAAGACTAGAATTATATCGACAGATTAACTCCATTTATATATCTACGAATTTACTTGCTCCTGTGAAACAAGACGAGGAGCGAGAAGAGGGGGATACGCTGGACCGGTGAAAAGATCCTAGAAGATTTGGATTTCGCCGATGACTTGTGTCTCATGTCTTGTAGCGCGAAAATCGAAGATCTACAGGCAAAAGCTAACAAGTCGACAGAAGAGGCAGGGCAGCGAAGACAGGACTTCAAATGAAAGTAAAGAAGACAGAGGTGATGAAGATACCCAAACAACAACAGCATCAACAACAAGCACCAATCACCATCAACGGAAGAAACCTAAAAGAAGTAGTCTCTTTCACCTACCTACACACCTAAACAGCATCCTTTCAACTACAGGCGGAACAGGCACAGACGACAATGTCAAAACCAGGATCAGAAAGCGAGACAAGCTCTCACTAATCTGAAATCAGTGTGGAGATCCACTGCACTCACCACAAAGAACAAGATATAGATATTCATCAACAACTGCCTACACTGGCTTGTTACTGAAACTCAAATTGCCAGAAAAGATGAGCAACAAGGAAGTCTAGCTGGCTGGCTGGCTGGCTGGCTGGCAACGAACCAACCAACAAGCCATCCATCGCCCAACAAATATGCAGAAGAAGAAAGTGGAGATGGATTAGATTGGGCATACACTGAGAAGACTATTCGGGGACACCACGCACCAGGCCAGATCCTCGAGTGCAATCCAAAGGGGAAACGACGAGTTGGGCGTCCCAGCTGAGGGTGATATGGAGGAGATCATGTGAGGGAGAATTGGAAGTTTGTAGGCAGTGGTGGAGCCAGGTCGAAAAGATTGAAGAGAACAGAGTGGAATGGAGGTGTGTTACTGAAGCCCTATGTTCCACTAGGAACCCAAAGGAATAATAATAATGTGAAACAAGACATATAGATCGTAGCCACAGATTGATGTCAACATCTATACGAAAATATATTCCTGTCTGATTTTATAAAGATGATATGAAATGCATTAAAAGTTCCATCTTTGAACATTTGATCGATTTCATATATTCAATCAATCCAAATAATGTTTATAAGGGTTGTCTATTAAACTCATTGAATTATTTCATGTTTACTCCGTTATCAACTTTTAAAAACAATAAAGATTTTGGGTATCTACAACTTGAAATTTGATGTTTGTGTATAAAAAAAAGTATGACAACACTGGACAGTCGTTTCGTCCCAGCATGGGATTCCTCAGCAGTGTGTACTCATGGCCCCAGTCCACTAGGGATCGGACTCATGACCTTCAGGTTCCGTGACCAGTATGGTACCATTGAGCTACTGCATTGGGATTCAATGATTCATATTTCATGACATAGCAGGACCATCGCTCAATGTCATCATTGAATCCCTACAAATCGACAAATTAGATTTCAACTATTGTTTCATTTTAACAATAATATTGATATACCCATTCAATCCATTCAGTTACTATGGTCACATTAACTGGTAAGTTTATTCCATCAAATTAACAATAAGGAATTAAATGCTGGTCTGATATTATTAATCATGATAAATTGTACAAATTACACGTTGATACGTTGTTATCGCATATTAGCTTACCACTACTATTACTACATCATTGTACACATTTGTGTGTATGTGTGTGTGCATGTGTATCATTCTACCAATAAGTCGTATTTACCCATATATATATATATATATATATATATATATATATATATATATATATATATATATATATATATATATATATATATATAGTATGGTACAGTATAGTATTGCATTCAATCATTGACCCTAAATCCAAAAGCCATGTTCACTGATTTAAAAAAAACTCTATTATGATATAGTCGAACAGATTCAGGTGAAGTTTATTAGCAGTTGTAATCAACAACAGTGTTATGCAACCGTTATGATTAGTTAGTTTGTTTTTTGAAGAAAAAAAAGGAATGTGTTATGACTAACCCAGAGTTTACATAGATACATAGATATGCCTTAGTAAATGATAAATATATGTATATATTGCTACTGTTAAGTTTTCTTCTGTGTTTAAACGTCTAATTAATTAGATGTAACCTTTTTACAACTAAGCATAGTATTATATAGACGCTAAGACATATTTACACAAGATATTATTGAAACAATGAATTCATACAAATATTCTATCCAGTAGTGGAATCCAAGACGCATGTTTCATCCATTTAAAACGAAACGCCCGTCCTAGACACTCTATGGCTAGCTACTACAAGGTGAATTATAACAATGAATATTCAAGCAATACTGAGGTTTTTGGATAAAGAGCCATATGCCAACGGGTATTGATCATATAGATGTAATATAACACGAGAGGGGGGGGGGAGAGAGGAATTACAAGTATCAATATTCTATCTGTTATGAAACTGAGACTTGAGTAATTAATGTCATTGTATAAGATATTCAGTTGTGTGGTCAAATACTTGGTATTCTTACTTACTTGCTTGGTAAATGTGTTGACAGTAGCTAAATACTTTCCATCATCTTCTAAGAATCTCTTTCATCTCTGTAAAGTATAACTCAATATTAGACTGTTTGTTTTATATGATATACAATGGTGATATGGTATTATTTACTAGACAACAGAGTTTTCAGGAGAATCTACTGTGCATATACGCATACCAAAGTAATCCATACGACTTTCTTTACATGTGTAAAAGAGAATTTAAATCCTCTTGTAGTTTTATCATGCAGATAAGGTACATTGAAAATTTTGCATAGAATTCTTAATGATACTGAGATTAGTTAGGGTGGTATTTAAACGCACAAACTCATTCAAAGAGTAATTTTGTAGGCTATAGAGCCAATTAATGATTATAAGGTCTATTATATAGGTTAAAGCATTCGGTCCGATCAGAGTTAGTCAGAAAAGTGGAGCATAAAAATTTCACAAAACATACAATAATAGACCATACGCAACTATCACTCTATATTCACTGACTAATGATCACACTACACGGTGACAATTCTAAAATTTAATATAGTTAAAAATGGAGTGCAGAAGAGATTGATCACGGAATCTTTGTTCAGTAAATTACCATGTGATACATGTAACACCAATGATTCATTATATATTACAGATATCTGAAACATTGTACTATTATTAAGATAAAAGATGAACTGAACTATTAGACTATATAAAAGTGAAGTTTGAAAGTTCACAACATCGTAATCCAGTAAATAATACTGTATCAGTACTGTGGGCTATTATCAAATTAACAAATCTAATATGAAATACCTTCATCTCAATGCATATTTTCATGTTATTATATAAAACTTATCATTTCGAACACCAGACTATTATATTATTTTTAGAAGTAGTATTCATCATAGACTAACATCAGTTGGAAAACCATTGAAAATCTGAGAGCACTGGACAGCTGCTTCGTCCTAGTATGAGACTCCTCAGCAGTATGCACCCACGACCCGGCTAGGGGTCGAACTCAGGACCTCCAGGTTTCACGGCGAATGTGTTAACCATTCAGCCACTGGGTCGGTTTCCAGTGGCTCACAATTTCCAACTTCTGTCAATTCATGACATAGCATGACTATCACCCAAGGTCTTCAGTTAGCATCCACTTCACTTCCGACTGGTTGACCCCACAGGTCACGTCTTTTCATTAGGACTTCCTGACATCCATCTGGAAACCGACCCAGTGACTGAATGGTTAACACGTTCGCCGTGAAACCTGGAGGTCCTAAGTTCGGTCCCTGTTGGGGTCGTGGGTGCGTACTGCTGAGGAGTCCCATACTAGGACGAAACAACTATCCAGTGCTCCCAAATTTTCAATGGTTCCCCAACTCATATCAGTCCATGATGAATACTACTTCTAAATTAAAAATCCCCATTCATCTCAGAAATAATAAATAAATAAATAATAAAGCTACTTATAGATCATAATTTATTTGACAATCAATAAGACATATTATTATTCCATATTAGGTTTGTTTATTTGGTTTATAACACACAGTGATCTGGTATTATTTACTTGATGACGTTGCGAGCATAAATTATTGACCAATAATTTATGCTCGCAACGTCATCAAGTAAATAATACCAGATCACTGTGTGTTATAAACCAAATAAACAAATTTAATATGGAATTACATCAGACCACAGTGCCCACGTCTTACACCTACATATTATTATTATTATTTTTCCCTTGAGTTCCTAGTGGAACATAGGGCTTCAGTAACACACCTCCATTCCACTCTGTTCTCTTCAATCTTTTCGACCTGGCTCCACCACTGCCTACAAACTTCCAATTCTCCCTCACATGATCTCCTCCATATCACCCTCAGCTGGGACGCCCAACTCGTCGTTTCCCCTTTGGATTGCACTCGAGGATCTGGCCTGGTGCGTGGTGTCCCCGAATAGTCTTCTCAGTGTATGCCCAATCTAATCCATCTCCACTTTCTTCTTCTGCATATTTGTTGGGCGATGGATGGCTTGTTGGTTGGTTCGTTGCCAGCCAGCCAGCCAGCCAGCCAGCTAGACTTCCTTGTTGCTCATCTTTTCTGGCAATTTGAGTTTCAGTAACAAGCCAGTGTAGGCAGTTGTTGATGAATATCTATATCTTGTTCTTTGTGGTGAGTGCAGTGGATCTCCACACTGATTTCAGATTAGTGAGAGCTTGTCTCGCTTTTCTGATCCTGGTTTTGACATTGTCGTCTGTGCCTGTTCCGCCTGTAGTTGAAAGGATGCTGTCTAGGTGTGTAGGTAGGTGAAAGAGACTACTTCTTTTAGGTTTCTTCCGTTGATGGTGATTGGTGCTTGTTGTTGATGCTGTTGTTGTTTGGGTATCTTCATCACCTCTGTCTTCTTTACTTTCATTTGAAGTCCTGTCTTCGCTGCCCTGCCTCTTCTGTCGACTTGTTAGCTTTTGCCTGTAGATCTTCGATTTTCGCGCTACAAGACATTAGACAGAAGTCATCGGCGAAATCCAAATCTTCTTCTGGTGTCCTTCCATCTTCTCACTCCTCATAGTTTGTTGCATGATCCAGTCGATCACGATCAGGAAGATCATTGGTGATAGTTGGCAGCCTTGTCTTGCTCCTGTCTTCACTTCAAAGGCGTCATATATTGGTATATTTCCATTTTATTGATGAAGTAAAGGAAATATAATAAAATCTAACAGAATATCATGCATATATGATGGTGTTTGAATAATCAGAACTGTAAATGGTTTTTTCATCGAAACCAATCTGAAGAAGTGACTGGAAATCAAGTAAATTTTGTAAGTGTAATTGATTGCGAAGTTTAGGTAGCATCTGGTTAAACTCAATCACTCTGTGTTTTCTTTAAGATATTTGAATTACATTTTATTAAGATTTTTTTTGTTGCTAACTTTGAAAACTTGAAAATACGGCGCCAGATCCCCCATGATACTGGATGCTATTTTTAATTTCTTCCTTGAATTTTGGCTTGAAATTCATCATAAACTGACATCACTTGGAGGAACATTGGAAGCCTGGGACCACTGGACAGGTACTGTTTCGTTCTAACATCGGACTCCCCAAAGGTACTCACCTTTGATCCCACTTGACCAGGGATCGAACCTACGACCTTCAGGCCAGCACGTTACCACTGACCTGCTGGGTCAGAATCCAGTGGTCCATATATCCTACTTCTGTTAATTCACTATATAGCGTGGCTTACATGCATTGTCGCTGTTGAGTAATCGTCGTCATATTCAACTTGGTTGACTCCACTAGTCATGACTTCTCATTGGAACCACAGGAATCATCTCTCGAAGCTAGTCACAGACATTGTTTCTCTTTATGTCTGAAATTTATGCTAGCTAAAATTAGGCGGTTATCTGAGCACAGTTGTAGTAGGCGATCACCGTTATCTGTACATTCACCCGGGACTCTGAAAGTTCCACCTAAGTGCCTTCCTGCCTCACTCAGTCTACCCACCTGTGCACTGAAGTCAGCTGCAACACCCACCACTTCCGAGCGTTTGGCTTTCGAGAGGAGGCTAGACGGCTTTCGGTAGAACTCGTCCTTCACTTCATCCGAACTACAGTCAGTGGGTGCGTAAGCAGAGGTTACAAAGAGACAACGGCGAGTCTCACTATTCCTTTTAGTTCTCATTGTGCCGTTCAGTTGGATAGTGCAGAGGCGACTATCAACTTGGATCCAGTTTAGTAGTGAGTTTTCTGCCCTAGTGCTTTAATGCTATGCCTACACCTGCAAGACCGCGAGAGCTAGTTATCGAATTTCCAGAAACTCGGTGGGTGAATTTCGCGGATTCACCAGATTGGCCAGGAGAGATTAGGTGAGTAACCAAACTTGGGTCCTGTATGCGTGTCACTAGAATATATTCAATCTGCAGTCCCATACTTGGACGAAACAGCTGTCCAATACTCACAGGTTTCCTCCAATTGATGTCAGTCCATGATGAATACCAATTTAAAGTCAATTAATAAATCTCCACAAACCTTCAGATAGAATTCTTCTTTGGACATCAGACAGCCACTACATTTCCGAAGATATCAATAACTCCTAGAAAATATTTTACTGCTATTACACTCTATTATGGCCAGCTGTGTAACTTAATTCAGTGTTATCATCCAGGGTATATATATATATATATATATATATATATATATATATATATATATATATATATATATATATATATATATATATATATAACGATACATTGCTCCGATACGATATAACTATCGATAGAACAATGACTTCTCAACTCGCTATTCAACTGACACCAGAAAAAGACGATAGGATTAAAAGTATATTTATTTCAACCGAATCATGATAGCTTGAAAACTCAGTCATTTGTATATATCCTTAGATGACCTTGTCCAGGGAGAAACAAAATACCATATTAAAAGTGTGAAATAGACCAATCAGTGTTTGATATCCTAAACTGTAGTAAAAATAATTGACGTAGCATGGTTCGAAAAGGGCGCGAAAATAAGGTTTAAATTTTAAAATAATAATATCAACATATTATAAGTTAGTTTTTCTTAGAGATTAGGTATCCCTAACACAAAGACTTCAGACTTTTCATCTGTTAACTTCATAGTAAGACATCAAGGGAGTGAGCTTTCTTGGCAATGAACCTAAAATAGGTAATCTTGATAATTAGCACAAGGTAGTACCTGCATTCCAATCTACAAATCTCTTTACTTCATTATCACTTAGCCAAAGATACTCTATTCGATACTAAAATAGCACTAACGGTTTACACTATTAATATGTTTATCTGTTTCAGTATGTAGACTTACGTGATAATTCAAAAGTTACTGGATGATTTGTATGTATATATCCCATGTCATCTATGTTTAATAGTCGGAATCTTCAATGGTAAGCGACATATTGAATATAAAATAACAGACAGACTAAATCAACGTAGAACCTCGTATTCAGATACATCTGTTCAAGTTGCTACACTTCACAAAGGCATACAAAGAACAAGTGGATAAGAAACGACTCATATCAATATAGAAAAAGGTGTACGATGGAAGGGGAGGGGGATTTTAAAAATTAAGGTTAGTCATAACATTTAGGCTTTTGAAGAGATCATAAAGTGAATACATCTACATCATTCTGACCTATTTTCAATCATTTCACCAAAACAGTTCACAACCAGTCATCCCTAGTGTTTCATGGACCCCAACCAGGTAGCCTGTACCTATCTCTATAGCATAAATGCTATAATCATACTGTTATATTTTAGTGAATGATAGCCAAAATAATGTGATTATAGTGTTTACATGGAGTGAATCATCTTACCATACCTTGATTGAAATTCCAAGGTGTTTCTTTTAAGGCAAACTTCATGTTGACCTTTACTTGTCGTATACACAGCAATTAAATAGTCAAGTTCTATTGAGACGTCAACATGTACGTATAGTGTTATACTTTGTATTTATGAAGAAAAAACAAAAATTATGATTCATTGGAGAAATTATTATTCTGCCTGATTCATCGTAATTATCAAAGCGGCATAGTTAAGGTCGGGTTTTCTTCTTTACATACTTGATAATTATGCTTACACAGATCAGGCTTTAGTTCATGAATAGCTAAAGCCTCCGCTGTTTTAAGCAGTTGAAAACCAAGAAAACGTAGGAGGTTTGGACGAATTCGATAAATAATTTTAAAGTCATTGTCTGGGTTTGTTGAGTGATGGAAATCAATCAAATGTTCTAGAATCGAATTTCTAACAGACTTTCTTTCACCTTTATAAAACCAAGCAGGAACATGTTCTCGTATACATGTAGGAAGTATTCTCTGGCTACGGCCAATGTACCTTGCTCCACAACAGCAGGTGAACTGGTAGATGCACACAGAGGTGGCCAAACGAGGAAGTTTATCTTTAACACAAATTGACAATAGTTTACGGTTGTGAAAATTCAAATGAAGTCTTACTGCGAAGAAAGTTCTATTGAATGATTTGCATAGACGTGAATCATGATTTATCTCTGTTTATATTGTGAATAGATCAACAATCTACCTATTCAGTTGATCCTACTGACTAACAGAGGGATCCACAACGCTCGTTTGGTCCTATTTGGGACTCGTCATCTGGACGTACCTGCACCCCAGTGTGGAGCGATGTTGTTCCCGCCGGGGCTCGAACCAAGTGCCCTTTGCTTCAAATGCCAGAGCGTTATCCACTAAGCGACTGGAACACGATAGCCGCCTCTTGTGGAACGAGTATAAGTTGCTTTTCTGATATTTGTAATTTCCTGTTGCTATACAGGGCTGAATCGCTATCGTGCCTGAGTGGTCTAATGGATGACGTTCTGGCGTTTGAAGCGATTGGTACTGGGTCCGAGCCTCACTAGGATGCAGGTACATCCAGTTGACGAGTCCCAACTGGGACGAGATGCGTGCTCTGGATTTTTCTGTTAGTGACCAAGATCAATGTAAATGATGAATGATCGGGAGTAATGAGGCACCCTCATAAGAGCCCATCTGTCAACAGAGGTCGGGAATTTCGTCCCTGTATAGCAACGGGAAAGATTTTAATGCTTTAGACAAAATGATATTTTCACTATACGTTACTTCGTTGTTCGCGAGTGTGCCACTCACGGAGACTGCCTGCAATATGTATGACTATATTGATGCACATAATTTAGACATAGGACTACCAACCGGCTGCTTGAAAGAGCTTTTGTCGAGGTGCACATTTATTACCTAATTTAGTTTCATTAATGAAATCTATAGACAGAGAGATGGAATCGCGATGGGGTCACCATTGGGACCATTGTTAGCAAACGTTTTGATGTCGAAACTGGAGAATTCTCAACTTTATCACACTCTTAATAACTTTGAATTTTAAAGAAGATAAATGTACGACACGTTTGTTACTTGTGACAAAAATGTTGGTCTGGACGGTGTTCTTCGTTCAGTTAATGAATGTCATCAAACCCTCAAGTTTACCATAGAGAATGAATAAGAACTAACTATTCCTTTTCTTGATGTGCTTCTCACCCGACGTCTGAATGGATACCTCAAAAGATCTATGTGTAGAAAAGCAACATGGAACGGACAACTAACTAATTTTTGTAGTTGGGTGGCTGTCAACAGAGAAAGAAGTCTTATTCATTCTCTCTCTCTCTCTGTCTCTCTCAAACACACACCGTTATCGAATCAGAAATATCTGTAGTGATGAAGAGCTATCTTTTTTAGAAAGCACACTTATCGGAAACGGTTACCCTAGCCGTTTTATTGATAAAAATATGCGGGAAAGAAACACTAAACTGGTCATTTACTCTGTCTGAAATAAAATATTGTTGCTGAGTCTAAAATTTAAAGGTGACCAAGCATCAGATGTACTCAAGAATCATGTATGTGCATCAATCAATAGAACTTTCTTCGCAGTAAGACTTCATTTGAATTTTCACAACCGTAAACTATTGTCAATTTGTGTTAAAGATAAACTTCCTCGTTTGGCCACCTCTGTGTGCATCTACCAGTTCACCTGCTGTTGTGGAGCAAGGTACATTGGCCGTAGCCAGAGAATACTTCCTACATGTATACGAGAACATGTTCCTGCTTGGTTTTATAAAGGTGAAAGAAAGTCTGTTAGAAATTCGATTCTAGAACATTTGATTGATTTCCATCACTCAACAAACCCAGACAATGACTTTAAAATTATTTATCGAATTCGTCCAAACCTCCTACGTTTTCTTGGTTTTCAACTGCTTAAAACAGCGGAGGCTTTAGCTATTCATGAACTAAAGTCTGATGTATGTGTACAAGAGAAGTATGTGCAACGACTGTTTTTATGATGGCCATAACATTTCCCCATCCGTATTAGGTAGCTTCCCCCCCCTTCCCCCTTTGTCAATTTAACATTTGTATCCTTGGTTTATGACTGTTATTGTTATCATAATTGCCTTCAGTTTGATTAGTTTGTGGTGTTATTCAGTTAGTTGTCCTAATCTTTTCGGAAAACATTGATTTCATCTTGACCAACTTGTTCAGTCCTATTGCATAATACTTAATTGATTTACCAATTTCATCAGTTTTTCCACCGCCTTCTGTGAACCATTTCATGTGTTACAATTTTGGATGTATGTCTTATCATGATTTCGTGTAAGCAGTAATATCGTGTTGCACAAATACTAACAAATAAGATAGATATACTTCCAACCATATGTATATTAATGTTACATTCAGGATTTCATTGAATTAAGTATCCCTTATTTTTATGATACTTGTAATTTTCTGTTGCTATACAAACCTGGATTAGTCAACCTCTGTTGACAGATGGGCTCTTATACTGATGCCTCGACTTTGCTGAATATTTTTAATAATAATAATAATAATAGCCTTACTCCAAACTATTGTTTGTAGTATGATAGTATGGAATTATTAGCATGTAATTTTTCAACAAATTCACTCTCAGAACAATACTTTCAGACGAAATGGTTATCACATCGGAATAATGTTTATAATAACAGTATTCAAGGCAATAATGTTCTGGATAGGTATCCAGTCTATAACAAGGAATCAATAGAAATGTAAGCATAATTTTGGTGATGGCGGTTCATTCAGACGGTACAAATATCTGCAACTCAAGCTAAGCATCTGACGAATATAAATATCATATACTTTTTTGCATCGAAAAATCCATTTCCATATAACGTAACATTTTTTCTATGCTTTGTTATTGATTCGAGAAATGGGTAGTTAGAAACAGTTTAAAAATGTGCAAGATCGCATGATACATTCAAAGGACATATTTAAGTGATTAAAACAAATTGAAAGGAAAGAATTTAATGAAAAATGTTCAATGGATAAATTTGGTGATCTAAGGTTCAAGCAGGTCGTTGTCATGATGTTATATTGATCTTGGTGAATATTAGAGGTGGTTATCGTACCCCAATGGTTTAGTGAGCAACGCTTAGGTGTTTGAAGTGATAGGTATTGGTTTCGAACTTCATTGGGAATAATATCACTCCGGACTGGAATGCAGGTTCCAAATAGGACGGAAAACGCATCCTGGATTCTTCTGCTAGTCACCAAGATCAATATAAATGTCTCTAAATCTATTTTTGTCTTTTCAAATGCTTTCTTCAGTTTCTCAATTTGGATTAAATTAGGTAAATTGTTAAGGGCTAATGTAAATTAACGATTCTTTAGGAGGTGGAGTTAGTTGTTGATATGTTATCGTTTTCACAAGCATTTCAACGTTCTGTATTACATTAATTTATTCAATATAGAATACAATGATACAGTATTATTTATTGAGTAATATCTTGAGTACACTTTATTTCTTGCAATCAAATCAAGGTGAACTTGTCAACTAAGCCTTAAAACAGGAAGATAGTATGTTTCATTAATGTATGTATATGACTATGAGATGTAAATTGCAATCGAAACGTCATCCAGCAAATGCTACTATGTCATTTGGTGTTATATCAATTAGACTATTATATAATATGGAATGATATTCCACCACAGTACCCAAATTCTTGACTTGCACTACCTGAATATTCGTTCACTTAAATTCTTAACAGTTGACATAACTTTAATCTCCTGTTGTTGATTGAAGCGAATTGATCGTACCCTGTCGGCATATGTTATCGTATGTAATAGCATAAAAAGCTATACCCGCTGCATAAAGAGCGGTCATTGTAGCTCAGTGGCCTAGGGGATAATACCTCGGGGTTTGAAGCTATCGTTCCTAGGTTCGAGTCCGGGTTGGAACAATATCACTCACTGGGGTAAAGTTACGTCCAACTAACGAATCTGAAACGGGACGAAACTAACATATCTTTTACTTTTATTACGATCCAGTATGATTGTAAACTTCTTTATCTCTTCCTGTTTGTCTGTTTCATTCATGTCTGCATGCACCAATTGTTACTGTCCTGGTTCTACTTGTTTTTTCAAACTCACTATTCACTGTTTTGTGGTCTAGATATAATCCTAACTAGGCCTTGATTTTTAATGTCTCTAGAAGAGATAAACTATTTACAGCAACACAGTAGATGGATTTTTTGTAAGTTTATTCGTCTGCATACCTTTCTTTATTAACTCTGGTAATTCCCGGTCATATAATAATTGATTGTCTGTCTGTTTCCCATAACTCCATAACATAACTTAGCATCATGAGAATAAAACCCATTATTCATGTGTTGCTTTAGGAATCTTTTCTCTACTTGTTCATACTTCGCTTTCTGTTAACTTTATGTATATACTTTACTTCATTGGTAAAGATTGACTTTAAACGATATCTTAGCAACTGCTGAAATAATCAACTAGCCTTCTCTATTTATGAAAAACTACTTTTCTAGCCGGAATACCGTAACTTGATTGGTTATGTCAGCTGTTACTAGGGTGGCGTTTAAGCTCGGCCTTGGTAAATGTGAAGCTGTAGTTCAGTGGTGATGACTGGCTATCAGTGGGTCGCTGGTTCGAACCCCACTCCACCTACAAAGGTTTGGGCAGTCAGGTAGTTGTATCACTAACCTTCACATAATAAATGTGGCTCATTGCCTGATGCACAGATATATATATATATATATATATATATATATATATATATATATATATAATTGAATTTTTCTAGAACAGACGGAGAAATACGCTCCCTAGATAAATTGTTGTAACAGGTGGAAAAGTTACAAAAAAATAGTTAAAAAGGTATTACTTTTTCTCCTTTTAGAAGAAATCAATACACATGTGTAATGCACGCATCATTATAAAGTGTGTTTTCATGCCTAAAAATGTTATATTTTTTAAAATAAAAATCTTGGATTATTCTTATTGATAAAATTGTAGCCGAAAGAAAGATAGTAATTCTTGTTATTTCTCCTAAGTAACAACAATATTTCAAATTTACCTCCTATTTGTTTGCAGGCAAATTCAAACAAATCCTAGGTACGATTTATTGAACATGTATATAAATATATACATGTAGGTAAACACTGATTTGGTTTTGTGATACACGCCTTTCATTATATTTAGTTTTAAAAAAATTGTTTTATAGGAACGTGAAGCGATTGTGGAAACATATGGTCCAGCTGTTACAGGTGGAGCTTTCGATACATCTGGTACACCATTCAGTTTTCATGCCGGTGAAGGATTTGAAGAGGGTCGCTTTGAAAACGATTGGATAGTTAATCGGTGCCGACAACAATGGGATGAGGTAAGCTGGAATACTTTTGTTTCTCTCTCTCTCTCTCTCTCTTTGTGAAGATATCGATTTTATAATCTTTTAAAGCCAGATGAACACAACAACTTAGAACTTTGGATAATTGCTCATCGATTCAAACTGCATAGCTTTACAACAGAACATAAGAGGAGAGATTAGAGTTAGAAAGCGGAACATTAACAGAAAAAGAATGAGGTATTCAAACTTTGTGAGGCGATAAAGAAAATATGCATCTAAATCATTTGATTTTAAACGTCGTTCTAAGCTTTAGTCTACTTGTTGGCTAGCAATGGTATTCAGGAGGCGCGTTTCGTCCTACTTTGGACTCCCCAGCTGGATATATCTTCATCTCAGTGAGTGACGTTCCTACTGAGACTCGAGCCTCTTACCTATCTTTTCAAACTCCAAAGCGTTATCCACTAGGCCCCTGTGGTATACAGCCACTTGTGCAAGGGGCACGTGTAATTTCCCATTGCTATCCGTTCAATCCTGCATTAAAAATATCGTGGCGACATATGGATGACACATTAACTGTGTTGAAATCAGAACATATCGACAATTTCTTCACACATATAAACTCAGAAGTATCCGGTATCCAGTTCACTAGGAGAATTACCTATGTTGAATTAAAGGATAAAATGAAGGACAGGCGGCGGTTTGGATAATACCATTTACGATGCCGCCTGCCTAGGCAGGCAGATGAAAGAGACAACTTGATTTACGTTTCTCTCGTTGATGGTGATTCGTGCTTGTTGTTGTTGATCGGTTGGGTATCTTCATCACCTCTGTCTTGTCTACGTTCACCTGAAGGAAGTCCTGTCTTCGCTGCCCTACCTCTTCTATCAACTTGTCAGTTTTCGCCTGTACATCTCCGAGTTTGTGCGACAAGACATTAGATATAAATCATCATCGGCAAAATCCAAATGTTCTGGGCTCTCTTCATCCGTCAAACAACATATGCCCATCTTCTCACCCCTCACAGTCTCTTGCATGATCCAGTCGACCACAATCAGGAAGATCATCGGTGGTAGTAGACGGTAACCTTGTCTTACTCAGTCCTCTCTTCACTTCAAAGACATCATTGATCTTTCCATTGTGAATCGCTTGGCATTTACCATCATATAGCCGTTGAATGAGGTTGATAAAGGTTTGTGGTACTCTGTAGTGTTGAAGCAACTGCCAAATTACTTCTCAGTCGATGCTGTCGAAGGCCTTTTCTAAATCGATGAAGTCGAGGTAGCGAGTTGACTGTCGTTCTATGCTGTGTTCTATGATGATGAATAGCATGGCGTTGCAATTTGATGCGCACATGATTTCTTCTTCGTGAATCCATCCATCCTGTTCAGGTCGTAATTTTGAGTCCAGCGCATCCTTTAGTCTCTCCAGGATGATGCGGCATAATATTTTGCTTAGGGTGGATGGCAGCATGATTCATCACCAGTTCTTACAAAGGCTTAGGTCTCTCTTCTTTGGGAGTTTGACATGGTAGCCCTTCTTCCAATCTTCAGGTACCTTTCCTTCGTTCCTTGCAAACCTTCTGCAATAGTGGTGTGAGCATGTCCGCTGTTGTCTCTGCGTTTGTTTTCAGTGCTTCTGGCGGAATTCCATCTGGTCTTGCTGCAACTTTATGGCATTCAGGACTTCTGCTTTTGCCGGAGGGCTTATGCTCACTTGTAGTTCTGTGGCTGAGCTGCTGGTGGTATTTCTAGACGAGTTGCAGTTGGTGGTCTTGGTAGTGGTGGTCTTTTTAAAAGTTTTTTGAAGTGATCAGCCCATCATTTCGTTTGTTCCACCCCTTTTGAAACCAGGTTCCCCTCACTATCCTTCATTGTTTTCACCTGCGTTGATCTCTTCCTTCCCAAATAGTAGCCTGGTTATTTGATATAGTGTTGTCAGGTCTCTCTCTTACTACTGTTCTACTTCATTTGCCGATGTGTCATGGAATTGTCTTTGGGCGCACTCTTCTTCACTTCTTTGTCCGGTATAGTGTTTTATAGGTTGTGTTCAGTTCCTCTTCTCGTTGTTCATCCCTGCACTGCACTAGTTCATCTTCTGCTTCACCATCTTCCTCTCCCTCCTCTATCAGCTTCCATGTATCTGTCGAGATCCACTGCTTGTCCTGCCACTTCTTCTTCCTTCCTAACACGGTTATGCAGGTTTCTTCCCATATCTCTTTTAAGGAGTTCCAGTGTCTTTCCACGCAGGTTTTCTCGGGGATGTTGCCTAATGTTTCCTATTTTTTCCTGATGACTGGCTGATGTGAAGGTGTCCTTTGAAGTTTCGTCCTTCAGTTTCTGTTCTGAGTATTCAACTTGAACTGTGTTCTACCACCAACTTCTTTGAAGGCTTTCAACTTGATTTGGAAGGTTCCTTGCACTAGACAGTGAGTGGTGTGAACCTACATCTCTTCACACTGAGATGAAGTCGATGTGATTTTTAGTGTGTCTGTTGAAATCAAATCCATGTCGCTTTCTGAATATCCTTGTGTTTGTACACACTGCCTTCAATCACCAAATCGTTGAATGCGCAAAATTCTGCTAACAGTTCTTTATTGTCGTTCATTTCATCGAGTGCTTTTAGATTATGATTGGTTCTCTTCCTGTGTTGTCTGCTCCCAGTTTGGCATTGATGTCGCCCTACCCTTTAGAATTTTGATGTCGCCACCTGGAACGGGGTCTTGTCCATTACTGATTGCAGTTGTCTGTAGAATTCATCCTTCTTCTCTTCATCTGCATTATTTGTTGGTGCTTAGCGTAGTATTGAATGATTATGATTTTCTTTCCTTTTGAGTTGAATCTTGTTGTCATGATGCTGATCCTGTAGGAGGAGATTGGTTCCCACTGCATGAGAGCCTTCGATGTTCTTGGAGACATCATGATAGCCACTGAAAAACTCAGTGTGCTCATGGTTGTCGTCTGGGTGACAATATCGGATTAGATTATTGACTCTCCAGTTAAGAGTTTAGAGAGTTCACTTGCATTCCATCTGCTTTCACAGATTCGTAGCACTTCCAAGCCATACCTCGTCATCTCTTTTCCAATTTGGGCAACCTTGGTAGGTTCATACATAGTGCGGACATTTCCGGTCCCCATCCTTACTTTCGCTTTCATCGAGGGAGAGAAGACACATCGGCCAATTGGCTTCCCAAAGGCTTTCACCAACTGATGTCATGTCATTTCGTCCCTCCGATTCCAGCGAGGAATAAGTTTGTTTTTATGTTTTTTATTTTCTTCATGTCTTGAAGTTTCTTTAGCAGTTGGATTGGTTTTAGGGGGCAGGGTTGCTAGCCCTATGCCCAACCTTCCCTCTTTATCCGGGATTAGGACTGGCTAGTAACTAGTGAATTAGTTAACTAGGTGAGGCTCACTTATCGGGTTAAGGTTGATCAAATTGCCGATATCAAAAATTGAAGATTCCAGTTGATAAGTTTAAAAACCAATTACAATGATGCAGATGAATAATACAGGACCCTTTGTATCATTGTACATCAAAAAAGAAAGAATGAAGATGAAACAGGTAGTAAAGTTTATAACACATCAGAAGGTGTAAAAAAAAACTTTAAAATAGTAAAATGTGATGAAGGTAAAAGAGAAGAAATTTCCAAGATGTTCATTACAGTTCAAGTATGAATTTCTCTGTAGCACTATGATCTGAAGTCCCTCACAGATAAATTCGCATCTTTATCGTTTTCTACTTTAGCGTGTTTAAACTATATTTTATCCTTTTATCAATATTTATCAACGCGCTGGCCGCGGAACCTGAAGGTCGCGGGTTCGATCCCTGCTGGTGTGGGGTCGTGGGTGCGCACTGCTGAGGAGTCCCATACTAAGACGAAACAGCTCTCCAGTGCTCCCAGGTTTCCTTTGTTCCTCCAACTGATGTCAGTCTTCGATGAATAACAACTTGAAATATTACCTTATTTTGTTTATATGATAGTGGGATTATGTAAACTGGTAGTTGATGATACCAGCAATACATCTAAATTTCTTAATTTAATTACCGCCTTCATTATAAATTGTTTCAATCATTCACCTGATAATAATATTTTTTTTTGTTATTCATCATCTATAAACTGAAATTTTTATATCTTAAGTAAATAAATGACAAATCTGTTTTCTATCATATTAGAAGAAAAGTAGATTTAATGATTAGGTATACTGCCTAATCTGGAATGTTGACAACTAGTTAACTTGTCATAACGAAACTCAATAAAGACATTCAACGAAATTACTAATGAACTAATATTATTTATCTGCTGATTCCTATCTATATCAGCGAATAAACTTATCTTTCATAGTCTTCATCAGTAGTAGAAATCTATTTGTATTCATGTACACTGATGATTTCTATCCGAATGATTCTTGTTCTGTTATGATATACATTGCGATACAGAAAAATAACCAATTTAGATCTTGGAATTCTTTTTTTACTTCTTTATCAATATGTATTACTGCTTAAGTATATTATCTCATCCTCCAGTCACTACTATTTTCTCTCTTTCCTCCTTCCTCCTTCTCTCACTTACTCACTCTCGTGTAAGTTAGATCACTGACTATAGATTAGATAGAAAAGATACTAAACACTTATGTATATATTACACGTCATTTTGTCAGAAAAGTTAATAATAACTCGTAATCAAATCTAAAATTTACTAATAAAAAATGAATTAAATTCCTTTCAATTGAATAAACCTGACAAATTAATAAGAATATATATATACAATATATACTGCCTATCTAATAATTCATTTTAAAATGATTACACTATTTCATCATGAACAGTGAAAGGATATTGTACGAGATCAGAGATTACTTGTAAAATAAGATTGGGAGAAAGCTGAGGTTGGCAATGTCAATACGTATAGGATTACTTGTTGATTAGTCTTATAGGTATCATCTTTGGCAGTAGCGAGATAGATATCTGATCGTCGATATCAAATGATAACTAAACTGCATTGAAGCCTCTTCTAACTTGTTATATGGCTGTGAGATATGTTCGTTAGAAGTAGAAGATATGAATTGCTTGCGTTTGGTAAAACCACCTTATAAACAATGTTAAGGTCAGTTTGAAGGGGTAATAAGCAAGTTGATTGGTAAGGTTACGAATATTAATCGACTGAGATGGGTTGAACATGTGTTGCGCATGCTGATCTACTACCTACCTCGACATCCATGCTAGGAGAGGGGGGGGGTGGGTGCGAAGTTGGATTAGACTGGAATAACACTTAGAGTGGCTAAACTAAGATGTGGCACCGGTGTATAAGGTCTCTTATTGTTGATTTGAGTAGTATCAGAAGATGTAGACTACCTGACTCTTAGTGACATGTTTGAAAATCAATCACAGTAGTGCAGATGTATCCACTCCTTAACATCTAAAGCTTCACTGTTTGCACTAACTTTTATCTTCAAACTATTTATTCTCTTGCATAACTTTGTCTTATTCTATCCATCTGTTCTTTGTATACTACTGTAAAGTGTGGCAACTTAAACTCATCCACTTATATGGGAGGTTCTACTTTGATTTTGTCTGTTTGTTACTTCTCAGCTATACGAATAAGTTAGAGTACCACTACACCAAATAGTTATTTCCTATAGATTATTTATAACTTCTTTATTTCATATAAAATAAATTTATTCTATATTTAGTTAATATATAAAGCATAATGATATGAAAAATGTATAACTTCTTACCTTGTTCAGTTCATTCTTAACATCATAGGAATGATACAGTTGTTAAAATCATATGAAAGAAAACTCATTTATCCTGTTTAATGAACAATGTACACAAAATTTAACTGATTTCCATTTGTATATGACAGAGATTTGGCCAAGTTGACATTTTATACATATAGAAGTTGATGTTAAGATATATATACTAACCTTTTATGATAAAATATATTTGATAAAGATTAATTGGAGTCATACAGGAGGCAAAACGGTTGTCATTAGTCCAACAGCCTGGTGGTATATACATACATGATAATCAAACTAAGATCTTCTGAAAGCGTAAGCTAATCAACACTTGTACTAAAGTAGCAAACTGGGATGTGTGTATACAAGGATGGCGGTGGAGTTCCCTTAGTCAGGTTAACGGAAGTACTGACTACTACACGCGAATCAAATACGATTCCCTCTGACTGGTCTAAATCACTGATTATCCTAGTCTTCAACAAAGGCGAGAAGTCCTCTTGTGATAACCACAGAGAAATCGGCTTGATGAACGTAGTGTCCAAGATCCTAGGTTCTATAATTTTTCGACGTCTGAGTGGAGCTTGGGAACAGCAAGCCTGAGAAAACCAGGCAGGCAGCATTTAGACCCGGCCGCGGGTGTATCGACCAAATATCCCCTCTGCATCAGGTTCTGGAACATAGACCGACGCCTAACAATAGCTGTATTTCTCGACCTGAAGGCGGCATTCGACTCCGTTGATCAAGAAGTCTTATAGCAATGTCTCTCACTGAAGGCGTGCCGAGTAAGTACATCCATCACTTTATTGAAGGCTGTCTACTCGAACACTTGTGAGAGTGTTACAGCCTACACTGAGATATCCAGGGAGCTGTGTTTATCGAGTGGTGTTCGTCAAGGGTACCCACTGTCTCCATTCTTATTCAGTTTTGTCATAGATATTCTCATGGATGTCTCCCTCTCGTCACCTGATTACACAGACGTTGACCTAATCACAGGAGAATTTTCCTTAGACCTAGAATATGCAGATGACATAGTCCTGTTAGGCGAAGACGCTGACACAGATGCAGAGTCTTCTGAACACTTTGAGTGGCAATTTGAGAATGTTTGCATTTCTCACCATCCAAATGCAAATTGTTGCTCCAGGATTGGTCTTAAGTGGTCACACGGCCAACAACAGAGTGTAATTTTTGAGTGTGTCGACCACTTCACTTACCTGGAAAGTAGGATCAGTCCTGGTGCTTAGCTCAGTGGCCAATGAAATCTCTGCACAGATATAAAAGGCTTGGTTGACTTTTACCAACTCATGACACCTGTGGCGCCGACGTGATATCCGATTGTCCATTAAGGGTCACGTGTACTGCACAGCAGTACAGTCTGTTCTACTCTGTGGCTGTGAAACATACCCATTGAAGATGGAAGGTATGGGAAGGCTTCAAGTGTTTGACCGCCGTTGCCTTTGTGGTATAGGCCGTATTTCGTGGTGTCACCACATGACTAACGCAGACGTCAGGTGTAGAGTTTCAGGTAGTAGAGGTAAATCAGTTGACAAGGTTATGAATCTTCATCGACTGAGATGGTTAAGACAGGTTTTATGTATGCCTAGTCGCCATCTGCCTCATCACACAACGTTGGCCGAAACAGGTTCAGTCTGGAAAAAGGCCCGAGGTGGCATCAATATATGAAGTGTTTGACTGTTGATTTGAGCCATGTGGGGCGATGCAAACTAGCCGGTTGGGTCAGTGGGACAACAGAAATAAGTGGTTGGAGACTGACTGTAGGCGATATGGCTGAGAACCGATGTCAGTGGCGCAGATGTATATACACATTATCTTCATCTTAACAACACCATACCGAATCTCACCATTTTCTCATCCTTCATTTCTCTCTTTTCGTACTTTATATTTCTTTTGACTGAATTTTCTTATCTTCACCTTACAGTTCACTGCCTTTTTACTTGATGTGGTGATATGAGGTATGGCAACTCGGACCGTTACGCAGTAATGCCTGGTCCTATGTTGATTTGGATTGGATTAGAATATCTTTTGGATAGAGATTAAATGTTATAAAGCCAAAATACTAGATGATAATCTTTTAGCTTTCAAAATGATTGTTGTTACCTTTTTATATTGATCAGGATTTAGAACGCTTAAATTACATGTTCATTTATACACGAGTTTCTGTATAAAAAGAAATATATTTTTCAATGGTAATATATTCTACTTAACTGTTACTGAACACTACTATGATTATACATTCATAGTAAAGCGATTAGTTAGGCTTAATCATAAAAGTTCATTGTATTTTAAAAGTTAGGTCACAGTTACTACCAGTTTATATTTTTCAAAGCTAATGAATAAAAAACAATTGGTTGATTAGTTATGTGTTTAATTTCACAATCAATAAATCAGACGACATGTTTCGTAGTTGTTTTTTTTCATCAGTAGAACATTTTATGAATGCTAATTATAATCAACTCTTTACGTGATCTTAACCTAACATATATGTACTATGTCCGTGTGTGATGAATAATATCGACTTGAAAAAATCTCTATATCCTCACAAACACCCCAAATTCAATTGAACTAGTGTTCATTGGTGACTAGCTTCGAGAGGGGTGATTTCTGAAGTTTCAATAAGAAGTTGTAACTGTTGGTGGGGCAAACCTGGTGGATGTGACGGTTGCACTATGTTTTGAGCTGATAGAAGTAGGAAATATCGACCATTGGATACCGACCAGCAGGCTCAGTGGTAACCTAAAGGTTGTAGGTCGGGTCCTTGGCTGGGTGGGGTCGTGGGTGCTCACTACTGGAGAGTCCTGTACCAGGACGAAACAGCTATCCAGTGTTTCCATTGTTCCTCCAACTGATCTCAGTCTTTGATGAATACTAACCACTATATGCCATAATAAAAATACATGATTCTATCATGACTTATTTTCTTCTGAATTGAATGTATGACATGAATGAACTGACATTCAAATAAACATATAAATTAGTTCATGAGAATGGTAAGTTGCACTGATTAGTCAATAGAGAGTAACGCACTTCATGTTGTTTAGCTCTATATGCTCACTGAAATGTATCGATCATTTTGCAATGTAGCCACCAGACTAGACCACTTAGCATCGCAATACACTTTGATAGACGTTAGTTAGATAGACGCAATCGGCGGGAAGACCTTGGAGCAAGGTTTGGGGCTTTCTGGCACTCGTCAGCAAGGCGTATCTCCAAATATGACGGGACTAATGTCCCGCCTGAGATTCGAACCCCCGTCACTCAGTGTTGTAGTCATCGATGTTACCACCGAGCTATTCTGGACGCGGCTGACATCCTGTAGGACTGGATTAGATATACTGATTGATCACTGATGAGTAACCAACTTCATGTTGTCTAGTCCTATGTGCTGACTGAATTGTGTCGATCATTTTGTAATGTGGTCACCAAGCTAAAAAACCTCACCATCATGATGCACCGATGCATGAAGAACTTTGCCGATTGCTTTCATCCAACCAACATTTCTCTCCAATAAAAAATTACTAAGTAGTGTAACAATCGATTGAACACCATTATGAGTGATGCTTATTTGTTCTGTCTCCCTGATGTTCCATACTCTCTTTAAACTAGCTGATAAGTTGACCGTGACTAAGTTCTATCATCCTTTTCTGTCAAATACTTTGAATTACAACCGTCTATTTTTTGTGGAAATGAATATTGTTTTTTCTCTTTCCTATGTGCTGAACAGAAAGCAGCAACTAAGGACAAATAGTTGTATAAAGCTGAGTTCATATTGATTTCGCAGTTTCTCTTCAGCTGTTAACAAATTAAAATAAATAGAGGGATTGTGTCCGAATAAAGTAGCTGTACATAATGGGGAAGACAGATACAACAGGCAAAATAAATTGAAGAATGTTAGCGATACGAATGGCTCTTTGGTTTAAGATCTTGACTTTCAACCAATAAGTTGCGAGTTCGAAAACCACTCCACCTACTGAAGTTTGGACAGCTAGAGATAGTGGTGTGATTAGCCGTCACACATAACAGATGTGGCTCATAGCCTACTGCATGAATGTGTAGGGAAACATGGAACAGGTAGTGGTCGATTATTGATTTTCCCTCTCTGACTAAAGAGGTCAGGCTTAAGCGTTTAATTTTTTTGGATTCTTCACAGGGGAAGTGTTTTGTCGATTTATGACTTCATAAACTGCAAGTTTACTTACATTTGTCCTGAGTCGACTGATCTTGTGAGCGATTTTGAATTGTTCCACCTTAAACTGTTCAGAAAATCTTTAAAAAGATGTAATGCGATATCCCTTTATCTTTTGTGTATGATACATCTGCGATTATTATGTTATTCCATATTAGATTTGTTTATTTGACTTGTAACACACAGTAATACATTATTATATACCTGATAACGTTTCGAGCATAAATTATTGCTCATAATCATATCAATGTAATCACACTACTTGCAACATCTCATTCTTATTGCTCTATCACCTCATATTCCCAGTTTTTATGGATAGTAAAATTTTCTGTCTCTCGCATAGATGTTAATTCATTGCTATATTATATGTGATGGGTGTTAGTTGATTCGATGAACAAAGATTCACTAATGAATCTCTCTCTCCACCTAAGTATATTGAGCTTAAGTATAATGGTTTTATCCCACCCATCCTATTGTATGGTTGTGTGTTAATCCATGCTTTGTAATAGCCAAGTCTTTATCTAGACATCATCAGCACTAACTTCAGTATGAAGTCATACTGAAGATAGTGCTAATGATGTCATCTAGAAAGACGATGAAAGCTTCACGATTAAACAACCCAGCTCAGAGAACACAGTACAAACAAGACCATCCACCTGAGCTACAAATATTCTCCACTGTTTTAGATTATTATTCTTTCTAGGGTCTATAATTCAGTTCTTAGCTAACTTCTTATGTCCCGCTAATCTACCTGACCCCGACCGGATAGTTTGACCTATGTACTTGACCTCACAATCATTGCATGGAATCTGGTAGATCAGATTATTTTGCTGAATTGGTTCTATCGGATCCTTAAGCCGGAGTAAAACGTTCGTCTCTGAGTGAGTTTGTAGATTTAAATGCCACCGTTATTCCAGCCTTGTGGAGAATCCTACCTAAAGTTTCTGATGTTCCACACTGGGGGCTGTGAACTCCTTCCTACTCATGTTTTCGTTATTATTCGTACTCATGTTACTGTTATTATTTCTTTTGTGTGTTTGTACGAATTTTTCAATAAACTGTAGAGGATAATTATCAACTATTAGAGCACGTAAGGAAAGGTACCTGAAGATTGGAAGAAGGGCTACCATGTCAAACTCCCAAAGAAGAGAGACCTAAGCCTTTGTAAGAACTGGTGATGAATCATGCTGCCATCCACCCTAAGCAAAATATTATGCCGCATCATCCTGGAGAGACTAAAGGATGCGCTGGACTCAAAATTACGACCTGAACAGGATGGATGGATTCACGAAGAAGAAATCATGTGCGCATCAAATTGCAACGCCATGCTATTCATCATCATAGAACACAGCATAGAACGACAGTCAACTCGCTACCTCGACTTCATCGATTTAGAAAAGGCCTTCGACAGCATCGACCGAGAAGTAATTTGGCAGTTGCTTCAACACTACAGAGAACCACAAACCTTTATCAACCTCATTCGACGGCTACATGATGGTAAATGCCAAGCGATTCACAATGGAAAGATCAGTGATGTCTTTGAAGTGAAGAGAGGACTGAGTAAGACAAGGTTACCGTCTACTACCACCGATGATCTTCCTGATTGTGGTCGACTGGATCATGCAAGAGACTGTGAGGAGTGAGAAGATGGGCATATGTTGTTTGACGGATGAAGAGAGCCCAGAACATTTGGATTTTGCCGATGATGATTTATATCTAATATCTTGTCGCACAAACTCGGAGATGTACAGGCGAAAACTGACAAGTTGATAGAAGAGGTAGGGCAGCGAAGACAGGACTTCCTTCAGGTGAACGTAGACAAGACAGAGGTGATGAAGATACCCAACCGATCAACAACAGCAAGTACCAATCACCATGATCGGGAGAAACCTAAAGGAATTAGTCTTTATCGCCAGGTTAAAATGATTGCAGAGAAGAGAGTGCAATGAAGGCGTGTTACTGAAGCCCTGTATTCCACTAGGAACCCAAGAGACAATAATAATCATTAGCGCACGTTAAAGCGCTTATATTTTAGAGAAAAACTCGCCTATTCCAATGCCTTCATTAACAAGTACACAACCATACAATAGGCTGCGTGGGATAAGACCACTATACTTAAGTCCAATATAACTAGATGGAGTGAGAGATTGATTTGTGAATCTTTGTTCATCGAATCAACTAACACCCAAGACATGTAATATAGCAATGAACTAACATCTATGCGAGAGATATGAGAAACTTTACTACCGATTAAAGCAAAGACTGATGAGGTGACAGGACTATATGAATCAGATGTTGCAAGTACTGTGATTACATTGATATGATTATGAGCAATAATTTATGCTCGAAACGTCATCAAGTAAATAATATCGTACCACTGTGTTGTTATATCACTAAATTTTAAAAAAATTTAATATGGAATTGAATTCTACCACAGTACCCAAGTTTCACAACACATATACATTAGTTATTATGTTATGACTGAAATTTCATTCCTATTAAGTTCTACGATTTAATTTTTATTACTCAATGATCTTCCCTCCAACGACTACTTACAAACTTTATCACTATCATTTTGATTGTTAACATTCTACAATTTATTTCATATGTTGTATCTCGTAATCCTCAGTGTATGTTGCTACTTTATCTGGATAGAAAAGCACGTTTCTAATTTTAAGCATTCTAGTCTGATAACAGCTGAGGAGAAACTGCGAAATAAATGTGAGATCAATTCATTCTGGAAAAAAATATTTTTTACTATTTCTTTAATGAACCTATCGCCCAACAAATATGCAGAAGGAAGTAAAGATGGATTGGGCATGCACTGAGAAGACCATTCGGGGACATTACGCACCAGGTCAGGCACTCGGATGGAACCCAGATGGGAAACGACGAGTTGGGTGTCCTAGGTGAGGGTGACATAGAGGAGATCATGTGAGCCAGGTTGAAAAGATTGCAGAGAACATAGTGCACTGGAGACGTGCTACTGAATCCCTATGTTCCACTAGGAACCCAAAGGACAAATAATAATAATTTCTTTAATGAAAATGATGCAGAGAACACGTATGACTTCTGTTTAAGTTTAAGAGACAGAGTTACTCAATCTTAAAGAAAATAAAAGGTATCGATAATTAGTAATAAAGAGCATCACTAATGCATAGTGATGCAGATATAACTGAAGCATCTTTTCCCATTTGTCATCTAAAGTCTTCAGTCATTCATTGCGTCTATTTTATTTGTTGAAACTCTCAAACAGCCCAGAAAAAACAGTAGTCAGGGATCACATAACTGGATTCTACGTCTTAATTTGTTCAGTAAATCTCCTTGAATTCATATTGGACCTTGAATCGTGATGAACTCTTACCCAGATTTTAGGAGTGTCTAAAACTTGCCGGATAGCGTTGATAATTTATGAATTTGACTTATATATCTTGCTTGCAATCGCTTTTTTTCTATTAGTTAGCTACTTTCGAAATATAAGTACTCGTTATTATTATTCATAACCTCATCATATTTTCTACTTTTTTTTCAGGATTTCCTTAAATTGAATCCTGTGGATGGTAAAATCAGTGGAGAAGCCGCGCGTAGTCATATGCTTAAATCGAATTTACCCAATAGTACCTTGAGAAATATTTGGATTCTTGGTGATGTTGATCGTGATGGTTGTTTGGATGAGGATGAATTCTCTTTAGTTTGTTATTTGATTAAATTGAAATTAGAAGGTTATGAATTGCCATCTTGTCTTCCTGAGCATTTAATACCTCCATCGAAACGTAATGTTGGACAACCACTACGCAACGGCTATCATAAAGGTTAATTTCGCCGAATGAAAGTATTCCTGAATGCTGAGAAGCTAAAACCTAGCAAGGGATTAACTCCCAGCAGCTTATTTTGCTTTTCTGTCGTTATTGTTTAAATACCTGCTTTGCGCTTTTCTACCAATTGTCTAGTCAAAAAAAACTGTGGAATAAAGGTTTCTACGTATTCTTTCCGGTTCAAGCATGTTGTTAGTCTCCTTAAGATTTTTAATAATACTACATACTACTATTAAAATCATAAGTAGCACGAGTATGTTCAGTGTAAAAAAAGAAGAAACAATGCAACCAAGTGATCGTTTTCCCCACTAAACATGCGTTTTGCTTCCTTTTTGTCACTTACCCGTTTATCTGCCTTAGCCTGTTTGTTTTATTTCTAAGTCTCAGATCTATGACTTTTACGATTGATAATCACCTCCTACTCTTCTTTATCCTTTATACATTTTTGCATGTGAATTGCCAGTCATAATTAATTCTAAAGAGAATAGCTAATTAACTTTTTATTTGTAAAATAAAGTGCTACGTTCGTAGGTAATCATAGTGTACATTTCCTTTTTCATTATTCAATATTCACAATAATCATAATTATACTGGATGTTGTTTGAAGGTGAGGTGAAAATTCGAACCAGCGGCCACCGGGTTTCTGGCCCGATACTCTACTAACCGAGCTACAATTGTCAAACTGATTGAAGTGAAATAAAAATCTGATCAGCAGTCGAACGTTGTAGCTCAGTTGGTGTAGCATCGCACCAGAAACTCGGTGGTCGCTGGTTCGAATCCGGCCGCGGTCTAGCTTTTCATCTCACCTAGTATAAATACTAGTCTGCCAAACTGCGGCTATCTCAGATAGTCAAGTGATAATCATACTTATGTCAATGCCCATCTGTAATTAAGTGCAATGACAGTAGTATTGTTTTAGTAACAACTATGCTTTCAACGATTTCCACTGAAGTAAGCCAAACTGCATAACTCGTGGCACACGATTTATTTGATGTGATGATCGATGCATATATATATATATATATATATATATATATATATATATATATATATATATAACAATGGAGCATTCCAATGATAGATTTTCTTTACTGTTCATCTTTGATCTCCGGGTTTTGTTTTTAACAGGTTAGAAGATAACTAATAATGCCAATGGATCTTTGATCCGATAGACTGGAACTCCTTTGTAGATTAACCCAAACACTACAGAATATGACATCTGTATATCAGCTCATGTTATGATAGTTTAGCAGCGGGAAGACAAAAATGCTAAGTTGATTTGATAGTGATAGAAAGTATATAAAATTGAATATATGTAGGGGTATTTCCAAGAAGATAAGTTGTGAATGTAACTCCATTTATCACGATTCATTAAGAGCTTGTTATAACCCTGTTGCCACTTGTTACATCTTTGGTTGAAATAATCTAGATTATATATGCAGGCGCTTGGACAGTAACCTTCAGATTACACCCGTCACTGAGTTTCTCGATATATAGAAAAGGTATACTGCAACATCAAGCAATATGAACCTTAGGTATTTCTAGACCATTTTAGATATGAATATCCTATCGATTTTTTTTATCTCTTCAACTAATCTGATGTTGACAAGTTGGTTCACGTGCTTTCTCTCGAAACTTCCGTGCAAAATCATTGGCTGTAAAAAGGCACAAGGATCCATTGTTTTAAGTATCTGTAGTTGGGAGGTTTTCACGAGCACGGAAAAACAAATTTTAAGAGTAGTGACCAAAGTAAATAGCTCCACTGAAGTAGTTCAACTGACAAACAATAGAATGTTGTCAGTCTAGCAGTTTGTCTTATAGTTTGAGTATTCCCACTAAGTGTACAAAAAACATAATTCGTAATTTTCCAGTATTAAAAGATTTTCTGCTTAGTTTACGAAATAGTATCTCGTTAGAAATATCACCTCTGAATGGTACTCAGAAGTTCTCTGCTAGCAGTAGGAATACCTTTTTTCCCATTTTTGTAATAATGTTTGTTCATGGATCTGCCCGATTAGTGCGTTGTGTAGAATAGTAGTATCTTCTAGACTCTATTCAACTTACAGTCTTTTCAAATTCCGTTTGTACTGAAGGGTAATAAAACTGCTGAAGAGATGTGTCCGGCCCAAGTACATTTTTAAATGATTACCTCCTTATCGACGCATATGCATATGCTCTTGAGGAAAGAATAAAAAAAAGGCTATTCCACCTTCCGACTCTTCCTTACACGTAGATTTTATCGATGGATGTACTGTACCGAACTTGTTAAGTATCTTCAACTTTTCCATGCCTTTTTTCACACAAGATGAACGTATAATCTGACAGTAAAATGGAGATCCACTGAATGAACTAGTCATTCAGACTAATCCTTAGTTTAGCTGGAGAAAAAAATATTTGCTAATATGGAATCCGGTAGCGAATCGATTGCCACTCCACCTACCTATGGGTCTTAATAGCATGGGAACAGTATTCAAGTGGTCAGGCATTCCTTATTGTGAATCTTATCAATTAGATTTTTCGGTGAATAGATTTTTAGTCAAGTATACACATAGACTTTAACTACCTTAATACAATAAGTTGTAAAAATTCTACTACAGACCATGCCCTCCTCCGACTGTTTGATATTCCTTTGACTTCGCCAAACTTTTAATTATGTTCCAGTTACCTACACTTTACAAAATACACTAACAGTGTTCGACAGATAGGTTTTACAGCTGTAGACTATTGGGATTTCAGTAATATCAAGCAACTTTCTCACACAAAACTTGTAGAACTCTAATACTGAAATAATTTTACATCATAAACGCGCTACATACATGCACTACTCAAAGAAGAATATGTAAAGGATTTTGTAGTCATTGAAATTCTATTCTTATCTTCAAAGCATATACCAATATCTTAACAAACATAACAGGCTCATATGTCGTCGCGACTTTGTTACTACACCATATCAAATCAAATACAAAAGATAAATGATAGTGAATTAGCTGACTGAATTCTCTTTCCATAACTTTAGATTGAAGTAGATGATAAGGTGAAGCACACCAGACCATACTATGCCCTAAAACTAACCATAAATTATGATGATTAGAGATAGATCAGAGAAACTTGTACTCCTATTCAAGAAATTACAGACTGTAAGACTGTGAGTGATAGACTATAATGAAGTTTTTCCATTCTTGAAAAAGTATTCATCACAAAAAGTATGTTGATATCGGTATTCACAAAATGTTAAGAACCGATAGTTGGAGACCAAAGGTGATTCTCTGTTCACAATGGCAACTCACGTTTAGATTTAATATAAAAAGTGCTTCACAACCCCTAGGAACAGTGACATAACATTCATCCAAAGTAAAATGTGTCTCAGTTCTTACTAGCTTTTTAAAACGACTATGGTTTATATGAAAAATAAAGGAAACCAGACACCTTGGTTTATGCTACTAAAACTAGAACTATGCACTATATGCAAGACGTTCAGGTTAAGAGGTGAAAACCTTTAACAATCTTTGATACAGTTACCTTGCTTAGGCTGGAAAAGATCAAAAATGGCCAATTTAAGATTTCTAATAGTCCATGAAGTCTACGACTGATAATCTGATATGATGTAGGGCAGTGTAAGCCTCCCATTCGGGTCCGTACGCCAACTGAAACAGATAATCTAAGAGACTTGATGACATAGCTCAGAACCGATCTAAGTGGAGTAGGTGCATCCACAAATCATCTTTATCTTAATCACCATACCATAGTTTGGTAGTGCTATATACCCCTAATTTTGCACAGCTTTTGACCATGACTTTAAAAAAACCTACATGGCTGTTTTAACACTGTTATTAGTTTTTCTTCCCTCTGCTCTCAAGGCTGAACTCTCATTGGTTTTTAATTACTTTCACCTATATGTGGATTTAGCGTCGTCAAGGTCATTTAGAAATGTACATATTCAGCATCAATACCAACTGTATTGAGACAGTAAAAAGCTCTCTGTCAATGATCTGTCTTTTCTTGTCTTTGTAGTATTGTTGTAGTGGTGGTTGACGTTCTGATTTGCGTTAGAGTCGATTCGTTTGTGCGTTAGGTTCGTATTGTTCGTAGGCTGTTAGGTCATACTACCGGTCATAGCACGTAAATGCTTTACCCACTCATGTTCCCTCCTATGACGTTCTACTTTTTTCACTATATTTCCCATCAATTTTCCCCTATACCATCTTAGTGCCTTCTATACTGATGTGAGGTACCACGACTTGGAATGTTACGCTATATAATCGAGATCTTATGCTGATATTGATTGTTAACTTCAATTTATAGTGATTTGCTATATTGTAATGATACTCGTAATTTCCCTCTTGTTGAGCAATTCGGCCCTGCATAGCAACAGGAAATTACAAGTATCGAAATAACAACTGAAACTTGTTTCACAAGAGGTGGCTATCGTGTCCCAGTGACCTAGCGGATAACGCTTTGGCGTTTGAGACGATGGGTAATGACTTTGAGCCTCAGTGGGAAAAGGTACGCCCAGCTGACGAGTCCTAAATAGGACGAAACGCGCGTCCTGGATCAATATATATATATATATATATATATATATATATATATATATATATATATATAAGCATTTTATTAAAAATCCAATACATGCCTGTGGCTACGCATACACAAATCCAGTTATGTTTTACAAATTACTTCTTGGAAAGCACTAAAATATCTTAAAACTTTGCCATCCTTATTCAATAACCAAACAGCAAAAGAAACTGTGACAGCTATCTGGAGTTAGGTATTCAAAAAAGAAAGATATTCATACAAAGTAACACGATGACATCATAAAAATGAGTATAAGTAACTGTGTATAGCGTACACGATTATGAATCAGATACTAATTCACCATCCACCTTTCTTCGTCGAAGCTCAATAGCTTCATCATCTAAATGTTCATCAGATCCATCTACTTCATGAATATCAGGTGTCGACTTTTCAACTCCATTCTAGAATAAGAAAGAATAGACAACTAGTTTTTAATGAAGTAAAACAGATGAAGGCTTATCAAAGAAAATGTACACATTTTTTGTGCCTTTCGTAAACGGTGTAGACTCCTTAAAATAAGTTCATCTAGTCTATCTGTTTCATGTAATTCTAATATGATGAATGATAGTAAGAATTTTACACCTTAGATTGTAGATGCTTACGACAAAGTTATCGTGATGCTGAACTAAAGATAACAGTACAATTGATGTCAAAAGCTTCTTACATAAAGACTAAATCCTGTAAAACAATAACACCATCAAAGTGTACCTTAGTTCATTAGTTTATAAACAATTAACAAGATGACAATTCAATCTAGATTGAATAAATCTAGCGCTGATTGGTTACTACCTTCGAGAGATGATTCCTGAAGTTCCAACGAGAAGTCGTGTAGTCCGCCAAGTTGAACATAAGGACAGTAACTCAACGACGACATTGGATAAAGCTCACGCTATATTGTGAACTGACAGAAGTAGGAAATATCGAATTACAACCCAGTAGCTCAATGGTAACGTGTTGGTTGCGAAACCTGAAGGTACCTGGATTTGATCTCAGACGAGGTCATGAGTGCCCACTGCTGAAGAGTCCCACACTAGGACGAAACGGCTGTCCATTGCTTCCAGGGTTCCAATGTTCCTTTAACTGATGTCAGCCCATGATGGATTCGAACCATTCTTGTAGAAGCTTAAGCAATAAACCTTCCGATAGTAGTTATAGGCTTCATCCTTGATGAGTGGAGTAGAATCATTAGTCTTTATAAACAGAAAAGCTGTGGTTCACGTATAACTTAGTGAATGAACCTGTATGTGACTGCTGAGTTGAATTTTTATTTTCTTATTTCACATGGTTACAAACAGCTATTTTTGATATTGTTATAATGGACTAAAGAAACGAAAATAGGAATCTGCAACAAGTAAAGATGTAGTACCTTAAGAAAATCAGCAGAACTGTGTCTATGAAATCAAATGTGGAGATTGTAGTGCAGTATATGTAGGGGAAACAGTCAGGCAGGTAAATGTGAGAGTCAATGAGCATAAACTATGCCTAAAGCAGATCCCAAAGACCTCAGCAGAGGTTAAGAAACTATATTTAAAAAAATCCGCAATCGCGCTACACTCCATAGAAATGGGACATAAAATTGACTTTGATGGGACTATGGTTCTACAAAAAGGTTTTGGGTCATATCAAGAAAGATTGACAGCCGAAGACCTACATATATGGGCGAATCTAGACAGTTCTAACAAACAAGATGGAGTACAGTTAGCTGCCTTTTGGCAATCACTAATTAGTAAGCAGAGAGAGTTACTCAAAATATTTATCATCAACACTAGTCTCAACTTTATTGTCTCTGCATCAACTACAACACAATCTGGATTGATTTGGTTCATTATTACTATCATCATTTTTATCATTATTATTATCATTACTCATTTCCATTCTTTTTCCAGTAAATAAACGGAAAAATTCGTTAATACTATCCACCACTATATTCCAACTGAAATTGCATATATATATCCGCCTTATCCATTCCATTGTACTTATAAAAATTACCGAATGACCTATGACCTTTTTGTCTGGTATTTACAATCAAGATGAATATGATTTGGAGTATGTATAAACATACACATATTACATTCATACACACACCATATAACAAAAGACATACAATTTCACACTGAATGATTAGTTATCATAAGTTAGATCTCCGGTTCGAATTCAGCTGCGGTTTTAAATTTTCATCTCACCTTTAATCATCATCCAGTATAATTTAGAAAGACAATGACTATACAAAGAGGATTAGACAAGGAGATTAAATACACGTTTTTTGGATTCATTTATATATCCTTGATATTTCAATTTTGATTATTTCCTGAAGAAGTTAGGACCAAACTTCCATGTGAAACGTTGGAATTATTTGATTTCAAACTGGCTTTGACTTACACAAATACAATCTATATCTAGTGTCAACCTTCTACTTAGTACCTAGTATTTGCCATACTATGCGATCAAATCTTCTACATAGTTTAGATAAACTATTATCAACCGTATTATTCTATATATCTTTTGAAAGACATTTTACTGCAGACTTTTAGTATATAACTTAGTCGAAGGATTTTTATTGGCTCCGAAACCTATTCTGTACAACTTGTGATTACGAAATAACTACACATTAGGTAAAATTGTGCATGTATGTATATGAAATTAGATATTTCATTTTTATGAATTATAGTGAGTTGTAGTTATATGACTTTAATGTAGATGTAGATGACTTCAATTCCCCAAAATACAAAGATAAATCATTAATTTCTATCGTCTATTGTATACTGAAAAGGAAAAGAAGGACTAACGTTTAAAAGGTTGCAAATATTTTGTCTTTCATCCAGTTCAATTGGTAACTTATAGATATATGAGTAAAGTGTAGACAAGTTCACCGACATTCATACAGTCAAATGTACAGAAACTCACAACCACTTGAAGTTGGAATTACGTATTCTGCAGCTATCACTACAAGCATTTGATATATATATATATATATATATATATATATATATATATATATATATATATATATATATATATATATATATATATATATATATATATATATATAGGGAGCGAGAGAGAGAGAGAAGTCGGTAGAACCCGATATTTCTCTCGAAGTTCCCTGAATTGGTCATCTGTTTACAGTTACCTAGAAAGATTTTATCAATGACTACAATCTTCTAACAAAAATAGGACACTTGAACATAATAATCAATGCTTATATGATTGGATCAGTGAGTACATGAAAGCACTTAACGGGAAAATCCTGATAACCAATTTGATAAACATTGTATCCAAGATTCGAAGGTTCATATTTATCTTACGGGTAAATGAAAATCAAGAAAACTAGGCACATCTGCAAGTAATATTACCTTAAGGATACAGAGTGAAGTGGTTGAATGAGCTGACCACCTCACTTACATAGTGAGTTGCATCAATTCGAACGGACTGGTTGCTGACGAAATCTCAGCTCGGATACAGAAGACCCATTTAGCATTTACCAACTTGCATCATCTCTAGTGTCGACTGGTGAGATATCCAACTACCTTCTAAACGACCAGAATACTGCATATAGTTCATTCTGTTTTACTATACCGCCATGAGGCACAGTCATTGAAAATAAATCTGAACAGATTTTTGAATACAGGTATTTTCGTAGCATTGCTCATGTATAGTGGAATCACCGAGTGAGAAATGTCGAGATTATGCGAAGGTAAGTTAGTCGATGAGGTTGTGAACCTTTACCAAATAACATGACTTAGACATATGCTGTGCAGACTGAGCCACATTCTACCATGAAGTCCAGTTTTAGTGGAAGTAAGATTAAGTTTAAAAAAGGTTTAGGTTGACCAAACCAAGATGTGGTACTATTGCATGAAATCCTTCACTGTTGGTTTGAGACATATAGGAAAGTGTAGACTCCCTAGTTCAGGTCGTCGAGATTATAGGAATCAGCGGTTGAGACGTCTTGGTGACATGGAGGAAAGTTGGTCACAAGGGCTTAGATGTACCCCTTATGATTTCTGGATTTCTTCTCCTCCCTTAAATCATTGTCTACTTTTATATCACTCTTTTCATATTCATTTGTTCTTTGTATACTACTATGAAGTTTGGCAACTCGGATCAATGCACTTCTGTGCGAAGTTCTACATTGATCTTGTCTGACTGAGTGGCATCCAATAAATAATAATGTATCATTTTCAGACATATAGTAAAAGACTATTTGTTGTAGAAATGTCACAGAGCCAAAGCATACTTAACTCTTTGGCAAAGTTGGTCTTGTAAAAATGCGGCTAATTGGTTTAAGCTTTTGACTTTTAACCAAATAGGCCCTACTGTTTCAATTACTTCAGCATTGGCAATCAGATGGTATTGTAAATACTCGTACAATAAATGGGACTTATATCCTCGTACATAAACATGTATAGCGTTGAATTACATTATAATTTCATCTAGGTTGTTTGTATCTGCCAGACACTATGCATACTTGAGATTGATAAAAGTGAATAGAACGAAAATAGGAATAAACGACTACTGTAATACACATAACAACTTACAGATTCAGCTACTTTTTTAGATTTTCTAATGAATCGCAGGATTTGCGGTCGTGGAGGAAAGAAACAATCAAAGATCAACACAAGCATCTATAGATAGAGAATTAAAGTGAACTATCATTTTGAATAACTTACTAATCCAATAAACAAACCAGAAAAGATGGTTGATACACCAATAATTAAAAATGACATCCAAGGACGATAACCAGCATCTAAAATTGCTTGGTGGATATTCTAGAAAAGCGAATAGATAAGATTGAATTAATGATTATGAATACAAACCGTAATCAGGACGCCAAGATCCATAAAACGAATGAAACACTGCATACTAGTTAATTCATAGAAAAAGTATTAATATGTGAGAATTACTGAAGAGATGCTGGTGAATAATACCAAGGTAAAGGTGTTTCAGATTCATATTTTTTAGATTTTAGATAAACTTTGAGATCATCAAAATTTCTTAAACCATCATATACTCTGAATAATCCATTCTTCACACTAAAATATAAAACAAAACACATTTATATACGATTAGTTCAGATTGGGAAGAATACAATGAAAAAGTTAAAACCAAACAGGAATTAAAACGTTGGGTAAATAGCGAAATATATGTAAGAATTAGTTATGATTTCTAAAACTGCTGTGCGATGGCCGCTAACGACGTATGGATATCGACTGTCAACCACCAACATTCGACAAATCCCCAGTCAGTTATCAACCCAACTCATTGATGGAGAAGATTACAATGGACGCGTAGACATGTGGTATTGAGGTCGAAAGTCAAAGGCCAAAACAGCTAATAGATAGTTCACTATTTAAAATACTAATATCTCATTTTTTCTTTTCGATGAAGTCATTTACTAAGCTGTACATTCGTGAATACATTTTACAGTGGGTCAGGGGGCAAAATATATTGAATGACGAAAGGAAGTTAATTAATACACATTTGTGTTTAAAGTGGGAAAATAGACAGGAGATTATGAAATTAAATGTAATTATGTGATACAGGATGAATGTATGGCAAAGTAGGAAACTGAAACAAGATTTATGGAGATAAAATTGCGATTATGTAACACCGGATAAGCCTATGACAGAGTGTGAGGATAAACAGGGTATAATGAAAATGAGATTGTGATTACGTAATGCAGGCTCAATCTATGACAGTAGAAAAATGAATAAGGTATACATGTGTAGTTACCTGATACAAAATGAATCCGTGGCAGACAGGACTTTATGATGGCCATGGCAAAGATGAAGGTTGGACATACCTTTTTTGCATGCATAACGCTGGTTTGAACTTCTGGATGGCTAATGCTTCAACTATAGACAGATGCCTTGATCTTACTCCCTTCGAGTGGTTTGATAGAACCCTGTAGAGAATTTTGAATGAGCTCTCGAAAGGGGCTAAGTGGCCTGAGTTCACGAGGTGTTCTGTTATCGAAATGAAGATGCATTTCCGTTCTCCCTTTGCGAGCCAGGCTGGGTAGTGTTCACGGACACGTTTTATAAGCGGATGCACGGTACGGCCGATGTACTCAGCTCCACAAAAGCAAGTAAACTGGTATACACACATTGATGTGGCCCAATACGTCGGCCTGCCTTTCACATATTGACCGAAAAGTTTCTTGCAGGAAAAAATTATCCGAAGGTTGGCGGCGAAGTATGTTGTGTTTATGGATTTTGACAGTTGTTTCCTCAGGATCTCTGCAGCAAAATCATTTTCAAATTCAAGATTCGACAAAAGAATCTTTTTCGGCGCCAAATGTCTTTGTTCACTTGGGTTCTTTGGCTTTATTTTCTTATCTATGAATCTGAGCGGGAACCCGTTTTCCGCTAGAGTTCGTCGAAGTATTTGCAGTTCTTCGTCAACCGTGTCCTCAGCACATATTTTCCTGATCTTCGAGGAAAGTGAACGAATAAGATTTCTTTTCCTGCATAGGAGGACTGAACTCTGAAAATTAACAAACTGTCCGTTCTATGTAGGCTTTCTGTAGACCCATCTACGAAGTGCATTATCGTCTTTTCTTTGAAGTTGAACATCAAGAAAATGGAAGGTTGAGTTTGATTTTGATTCTAGAGTGAATTTGGTTGAAGTGTGAGCATTGTTGAATGTATGAAGCAGGTTTGCAAGATTCATATTTTCATCACAAACTATAAACGTATCATCCATGTATCTTTTGTAGACATAGAGTTCATTGATTGTTGATGATAATTTGGTGTTTCCCAGGCTTGCCACGAAGCAGTCAGCTAGTAGTGGTCCTAGTGGAGACCCCATCGCCATACTATCTATCTGCCTGTAGATCATTAAATCTGAAGTGTACATTGAAGGTACATCGAAGAAGAAGCTCTTTTAGGCAGTGAATTAGGATACCAACATCTATGTTATGACGTTGAATGAATTCGCATAGGAAGCAGATGGTTTCTGTCAGTGGGACATTTGTAAAGAAGGACAGGATATCCAATGAAATCATTCTTTTACCTGCCAAATTGACACTCTTTATTGAGTAAACAAAATGAAATGTGTCACGGAGACGGTAGTTCAATAGCCTCTTCTTTACAGGTTCCAGCACTTCCACCAGCCATTTCGCGATTGAATGATACGGAGAATTTATCATATCTAGTATTGGACGCAGTGGGATGCTTTCTTTATGTATTTTAGGGAGACCGTATAGACGGGAAATTGAAGACCCTGATGGGCGAAGTTGTTCATTTACTTCTTTGATTTCGTTGACTCAATAGTGTCAATTTGGCAGGCAAAAGAATGATTTCTCTATTTATCAAATAACTTACTACAACTTTTCTTAATACCATTTCCATTCTTCACTGTTTTTGTTGATTTGCTAACATCAGATGTGATGAATCGGGTTGTTACGCTGCATTGTTATTATTATTTTCCCCTTGGGTTCATAGTGGAACATAGGGATTCACTAGCACACCTTCATTGCACTTTCTTCTCTGCAGTCTTTTCAACCTGGCTCCACCACAGCCCACAAGCTCTCATTTCTTCCTCACATGATCTCCTCCACGTCACCCTCGCCTCGGACACCCAACTCGTCCTTTCCCCTTTGGATTCCACTCGTGATGTCCCCCAGTTGGCCTTCTCGGTGTATGCCCAATCCATCTCCACTCTCTTCTGCATATTTGTTGCGTGATAGGTTCTTAGTTGGTTCGTTCCAAGAGTTCCTTGTTGCTTATTCTTATTATTCTGGCCATCTGATCTTCAGTATCGAGCCAGCGTGGGCGGCAGCTGTTGATGAATGTCTTTAGTTTGTTGGAAATGCTTTCCGTAACACTCCAAGTTTCTCAACCATATAGCAGCACTGAGTTGACATTGGTGTTTAAAATCCGGATCTTGTTCTTTGTGCTGAGTGCATTAGATCTCCACACTGACTTCAGATTGGTGAAAGCCTGTCTTGCTGTCTTTTTGATCCTGGTTTTGACATCCTCATCTGTGCCGCCGCCTGTAGTTGAAACGATGCTGTCTAGGTAGGTGATAAAGACTAGTTCCCTTAGGTTTCTCCCGTTCATGCTGATTGGTGCTTGTTGTTTGGGTATCTTCAACACCCCCGTCTTCTTTAGATTCACGTGAAGTCCCACTTACGCTGCCTCATCTGTCAACGCTGTCATTCCAGGTTATTTCTAGGTACCTATGACTTTAGTGAACTAAAGATACTTTTATACACTTTTTGCATGATAGCTACACGGAATCCTGTTGATGAATAAAGCTTTAGACATTATTTAGCTTGGATTCGAGAAATACTTTTTTTAAACTGTCAACTTATATGCCGTTCACCTTCCGTAATCTAAGATATTCACACGAGTCCTGAAGAGCATGTCTGCAAATATAGTTTATTCACTTAATCTCCAAGAAGTAGATGAATAGATACATACAATGATGTTATTAGATATGGAAGTATATAAAAAAAAGTGGTTTCCATCAACACTAAGCACTTCTGTAAGATTAATTATTTTAAGTATTCAAATAATACAGATTCTAAGTCTAGGATTTCATTGAATCCATGAGAATAAATTCCCTTTTTTTCCAATAAAAGATATCATATATGACCAGTAAAACACATTATGTAGAAATAACATAGCACAACGAAAAAAGCAGAATGTAAGTGAACATGTTATGAAAAAAAAAACAAGTAAAGGCTTGTTAACGTGTTGAATTCTTCTACTCTCATGTTCAATTAACTATCTTTCAAGAAAAGAAATTCCTGATCCCATAAAATCATGTAAAAGAAAGTGGTTTTCTGGTCATGATTGTAGCAGTTTCTATTCATAAGCTGTACACAAACTCGTATGAAGTTCAAATGTGCTATATCTTATTAGTTATATTATGATTATGAACAATTAATTACTATGATTGTTTTACTAGATAGTGATATTCAGTAGGCATTCTTCCATGGCTATAAAAGTATTGACAGTGATAATCTTAATTTTCTCCTACTTGCAAAATTTATAGTAGTGATAAGCCGTAAGTAGCGACTTGTACGACGGTCAACGATAATATCAATGTGCTGTTTAAACTTCATTACATGACATATGGTTCCAATTTACGACTCATCAGTTGAGAATCAAATATCTTCACACCTGAACTACACCTTAGGAAAACTTACCAAGCTTTGAATGTATCTAGATTAATAGTCATCAGTTTTCAGGTAGAAAGTGGACGATATCAACAAACGTTATACCGTCTATCACATAGCTGAAGTGATTGTCCCCATTCTCCATGACTACTTTCAGTTTGAAACCCCCCTCTCTCTCCTTCATTGCCTCTTGAAGGTAATCCACCCCGCTACATCTGGTTTAACCAATGTATGGAACGATAGCAGTCACCTAACTAGTCAAACTATTTACGTAACCACGCTGTTAGAAACCTCTAGAACAAATAATTTATTAAATCAGTTATATGAAGGAAAAAAAGCTTGTCAGCACATAAGAACTTTTGCATATTTTAGGTATTATTCAAGATAAAAACCTACTGGTAGAGAGTTGGTAGCTTTTTGACGAAAAATATGAAACTGAGAACAGGACTTTCTGTCACATCAACATCTGCGATAAACGCATTAATGGACACATCATACGAGATCTGTTCCCAAGTTGAAGAAAAATGTCGGCAAGCTGGACACCAAGGGGCATAACTAGGATTTCACAAAGAAGACAAAAAGAAAAATCATTAATTATTATGATCATACGCTGGTGATTCAACTAGATGGGTAGACAAAATGAAAAGTAAGTACTGAGAAGTCACCATAAAAATAAGTTGGATTGTGGATCAAACATCTTAGTAAAAGACATGGAACGTTCTTTAAGACGACTTCTGGCTCTAATTTGGGTATCTAAGCGACGTCGTAAACAACGTACTTCATTTCTTAGGATATGAGGAGTGAATATAGTACTGAACGTGTACTGTTATGCATATACTTCATTTTATTCTCATATGGTTTATATCTTTTATTTATAGCTAAGCACCTCAGCGATGTTAGGTTTCGTCTCGCAAAGTTTGCTTAAAATCACCAGAAACCAGTGGTAACAACGCGTAAATAAGAGTTATCTCCATGAACTGCCAGAAATCGTTGCAGTTTTTTTTACACAAAAACATGATTAATATAAGACCTGAAACTAATGAGTAATGTCCCAATAACTTATTAAGGGTGATCACCTAGGTAGCGGTGACACACTATGCATGATAAACCGCTGACCTATTACATCAGCAACATTAGCAAAGCTTCACTTTAGTGTCAACCTATCTGACAAAGCTGAGATCCAAAATGAACATCATGTTTTGAAACACCACAAAATGGTCAACTCTTGCATGCTTAGGATATCCCATTACTCTGAAATGAAGCCAGTATTGTACTCCTTTCTAGAAATAGTTTCCTTATGTATAAAAAAACCAAGGTAAAGTCTGTTACCAGCGGCATTTACAATAGTAACTCCTACTATGCTGAACCAATTGTGTAAACTCAATCTCCGGAAACAAACCATTCCTAAGATTATACATACATTGGTCAAACTAAGGCTTTAATATCACAAAATGTACTACTGGGAGCGTATGTACAGTTGACACTTCCCAGCTGTCCACACAGTGGAAGGCTAGTTCTTCGAGAGATACCTGAAGAAGAAGCAATAATACATGGCCGTAGAGCCCAGAGGATATCTGCTTGAGGCCGGTTACACACAGCTTTTTTGAAAGTTTGAAATTTCAGTTTTTTGCTTTCAAACCCGAATATGAACCCCGACAAGCGTTCCACCAGCATAGTTCGTTGGGTCATTGTGATATACAAGCCTGATCACCTCAGGTATTAGCTATCTCATAAAATGTAAGGCAGTAAATGACATGTCTATCGGTAACATGATGTTCGACATCCTACAAACACGCGATATGAAAACAAAGGTATACTGAGATCATAACTTTGTTGCAATTCTCGCATTAACGCACCTCAGGCAGATTTTAAAAACGTTGACATACTATCCATCGTATGATATTTCCCTTGAAAGTTCACAGGCGGTAGTTTGTTTTGGAATGTAGTGGAATGCAGTCCTTTTTATTGAATTTAAGACCCGTTATCTTGAGATATGTACTTCCTTTACAGCTGTTTCTAAACTTCAGATGACTGTCGTTTGCAATATATCTCCTGTGTCATCCAAAACCTTACAAACATTATCTTGAAATCGCTAAGAATGACTTAGAAAATCTCCTGCAGGAATATGAAAGGTGTTATTGTCCTGTTCTGAATATCTTGTTCAGAATACGTATTCCATTAGGCATTTACCCACTGATCCAATTAATCACGGACCTCCAGAAATGTTTCTAGCCTTTCGCTTTAAAGTATGCATGAGGGAAATAGGGAGAAGTGTACATTCCGGATTTGCTGCTGATAACCAGGCAGCATAACGGTTTGTCGAGATCTGCATGGAAAAGCTTGATCGATTCAAGGCTCCTGTGACTTCTGTACTTGATGCACTGTAGTTAATTAGAGAAAGGAAAATTTTCCTATGGCAGTTATACACAATACATGCCTAACAACGTCGTTCTGATTAAAGGTGAGGCAGGTTCGATTACTGAAGTAAGGAAAAAAGGAGTACGTTTCCCAGCTTATAGAGATCGATATGACTATTTCATTGAATCTTTTCTGTTAAGTAAGATCGGTGCCAGTAGTTAGAGATGAGGCTACATGAACTTCAGTGACTCAGATTCTCTGCAAGTTTATCAAAGTACTGACATAAAATTATGAAGTCATACTATCGTTGGCTCGTGCATCTATCCTAAGCTTAGGAAACGTACTGCATGTAACCTATAGAACCTTTTCAGTCATATTTACGCGTCATTTCTGGTATCTCCTTGTTAGTTACTACATAGCACTTTCTACTAATATCCTAGGCTACAAGCATCATTCTTTATCCCCACCTAAAGAAGTGTTGTCATCTGCTCCCTACTTTTCAGGTAGGTTGGATGCATTGCAAGTGACGTGGGAAGCTTCTATCCCAGGCCGCTTTCTTGTGGTACTATATTTGTGGACAAAACAATGAGTCACCCTCCCTAGTTATTTGTTTACTTGGTGTTGAACAGGGCTTGCATATTGGGTGCGGTTGCCAAAAGATGCTATTTCTGGTTGACATTAGGTAACAACTTTAAATTCTAACTTCTATGAAGTGATCCCGTACCACTGTATTATTGCATCATGACCACTTTCGAAAGGATTTGTTTTTGATCAACTATGCGCATGGTTTTCCTATGGCTAAAAACTGGTAGTGTTAATTTACAACTGAGCTTATTTTCCCAAGTTGTGATGCTTCCCTACTACCAGTGCAGTTCCCTAATTCCTTATGTCCTTTTTAAAAGGTACTCCATATTTACGCTAATTCATATTCCAGTCCTCAACCATTTGCCGCTTTGTTGACTATATGAAAGACGGCAAATGATTATGCGTTGCTCCAAGCATCTAGATTTTGTCACCAGATATTTGCCCTTGTCTGTCGAAGATGTCTTTGTTGCACTTGCAGGAGTGTACACCTTTAAAAGCGAATTTAGAAACTGGCCAACTACCGTAAAGTATTCGAAAGTGGTAACCTAACTTTATTCTCAAGTTTATGAACCCAGGATCACATGCAAGGTCGCAGAAAATGCGCATTTTATGCATTGCAGCTGCTTACGGGAAAGAAATAGACAAAGCTGAAGATACTCTGCTTCATCTTACGAAGAAGTTTAAGAGGTAAGATTTGTGATACACGCATTTGCTGCCATAAGGGATAGTAAGAAAGAAAGCACCGACCATATCCACTGTTCTATAGACATGGATATCATAGATATACAGAGGAAATACACAACTATAACCTGTCCGTCTACTAACTTCCTGGATAGTCACAAGGTAGATATAAACTGCATTTTGATTTCCTGTGTTTCTAACATCCGCATCCTTGTTTGTATGCCACCATCAGTAGGATACAACAATACGTTAATGAATGTTCAAATCATCATACGGTTCCTACAAAAGCTTGAAAAGATAAGTTTCTAATCAGGATTTCCTGAGGGCAATCGAAAAGCTTCCAGGCATTCATGTCACCTTAATTATTACTGTATACAGATACCATGCAGGATACTAACAAAATGATATTTCAAGTACAATCGTATAAGAAAGCAACGACGAAACACGGGGAAATAACACCTCCATACCTTGTGACGACATTCGCGTCAGTTTTCTGCTAAGCAGAGACGAGTATGTGTAGATTCTCGAGTCTCCTCTTAAAGTTTTCATGATGCGTTTTTAAGTCCATTACAATCACTTATATGCTGTAGACAGAGAAAATGGTAAACAAGCCTCAAGATGACTCAAAGTCATCTCTGCGAGTAGTGGTCTCTGCAGTGGTCCGTCCGGAAGTAGCACCAAATTACGCGTTACTATGAACCATGAACGAAATGGGATTCAACAGACTTGTTTTTACAAGATCGTGAGAGTGGATCGCAATTTACCAATTATTTCCCATCAGCCATTTTCACAAGCAGGTTTGTATCCGTAGGCTTTTCCAAGAAGGAAGTAAAAGTTCAGCTTGACACAACTACTAAGAGCTACTTTTACGACTTGCGCGATAAAGCAGACGAGCGTACCAGGAGGAAAAGAAGTGATATAAGTTCTTAACACTGTACATTTCTCAGTCAATAATACTTTTTCATCAAACAAAGTATGTAGTAAATTATATGGGATCTATGTATTGACTAAAAAGGATCCTTTACCTTGTAACTCCACAGGCCATGCAAGCAGCCAGGGAATCAGAAGACGCGTTACAACTTCATGAATATTTGTATTTATTTTGCCTGTATACGCCCACCTTCTTATTGACCTTACCTGCTTCGTTCAATTAGATATTGTACAAAATAAAACGTGCTAAGAGACTTTCTATCTTGTTAATCTTCGAGGTTTGTCGAGTAAAGAAGGTTGTCTTGAATAAAAAAAGCGTTTATTAATTATAAAGAATGTCAGTCCCGACCTATACTGCTACCTTGACGTGGTGGTCGGGCTTGCATATCACAATGACCCAACGAGCTATTCTGGTGGAACACTTGTTCCCTCGAGATCCTACCATACCACAAAGGTCTGTTGGATAGTGGTTAGATAAAAAGCAGTCACCGTTGTGGTGTAAATTACTACACTATGATGGGGGTCTGAGGGCGAAGTCGTACTGCTGCTAGCTGGATGGGGTGTGACAGCAGTAAAGTCTTTCCTTTGGATGGCCAGCAGTGCCATGCTGAGGCTGCCTTCTCAGTGGAAGGGGGGTTAGAAAAGGTCAGCCCCAAAATAAAACACTTCCCCATGCGCCACGGTCTGCCCTGCCGGCGGTGTTGGTTCATTTGCCGTTTTCTCGACCATCCGGTCCCAAAATAATCATACACAAAAGGTTGGGTGTGACAGGCTTTAAGTGGATGTCCGATGGGCTCTGCGGTCACACAAATCTCTACCAGGTACCTTAAGAAGAAATAGCCTTCCATGGTGTGAGCAGGCGGGAAGTGTCAACCGCCCTCACAACTCGATCAGAACTCCAGTTCCGACAGACTTGTATCCACCTCCCCCATCGTTACCTTCTAATTTTCCTCCACGTCTCTCAATTAATGATTCTACATTATCTTCAATTTCTTCTAGCTCTGCAGCCTTCGACAACGATCTGAGTCCACAAAACTGCATCCTTGATCTCCTTAAACTACGCTTCAAATTACATATTGGAGCCTTTAATGTCCGCACCCTCCGTCAAATTGGTCGTAGCCAAAAACTCTAGCAACTTGGGCCATGGATGTGTGCTGTGTTTGTGAGACACGTATGCAGGACCCAAGTTTGGTTACTCACCTAATCTCTCCTGGCCAATCTGGTGAATCCGTGAAATTCACCCACCGAGTTCCTGGAGATTCGATAACTAGCTCTCGTGGTCTTGCAGGTGTAGGCATAGCATTAAGCACTAGGGCAGAAAACTCACTACTAAACTGGATCCAAGTTGATAGTCGCCTCTGCACTATCCAACTGAACGCCACAGTGAGAACTAAAAGGAATGGTGAGACTCGCCGTTGTCTCTTTGTAACCTCTGCTTACGCACCCACTGACTGTAGTTCGGATGAAGTGAAGGACGAGTTCTACCGAAAGCCGTCTAGCCTCCTCTCGAAAGCCAAACGCTCGGACGTGGTGGTTGTTGCAGTTGACTTCAGTGCACAGGTGGGTAGACTGAGTGAGGCAGGAAGGCACTTAGGTGGAACTTTCAGAGTCCCGGGTGAATGTACAGATAACGGTGATCGCCTACTACAACTGTGCTCAGATAACCGCCTAATTTTAGCTAGCATAAATTTCAGACATAAAGAGAGACGCTGTCTGACATGGCGTCCACCTAGCTCAACTCGACGATGGACACAGATAAACCACATTGCCATTAATCACCGCTGGAGAGGATCAGTGGAAGACTGCCGCTCCTTCTGGAGTACGTGTTTGGATAGAGACCATGCGTTGGTCCAAGTGCGTATATGCATGCGTCTCAATGGAAGTAGGAAATATTTGGCAACTAAACCACTACGAGTGCTGCTGGACAACGAAAACACCAAAGCCATGTTGAGTGAGAAGTTGACTAGGCAGTTATCGGGACAGAAGACTATCACTCAACCAGAAGAAGCTTGGTGTCATCTCGAGTCTGCTGTAAAAGCAGCGCTGAAGGCCGTAGCTGACTCCGAAAGAGTGGCTAAAAACAGCAAGTGGCTATCAACAGCTTCTTCCGAACTAATGGATGAACGTGAACGCATCCCTGGAGGCTCTAAGTACAATGAAGAGCGAGCGCAACTTAAATGTAGATTGAGAAAAAGTCTACGCAACGACCGTGAACAGTGGTGGGCAGCGAAGGCTAAGGAGATGGAAAAGGCAGCGGCGATTGATAACAGTAGATAGTGATTTGGACTAATTAAGGAAACTGAGGGGAAAAGGTCAACTGTGGTTAGTGAGGCTATAGAGGAGAAGGACGGATCTGAGATTCACTCGCAGGATACGATTGGAACCATGGGCAGAACATTTCGAGGAACAGTTGGACTGGCCTCCAGCCACCATTGCATTGCTCGCTATCCAGTCGGATCCTGAATGGAACACTGAGACAGGTCCCCAAAACTAGCAGACGTCGAAAAAGCAGTAGGTAACCTGAAACGAGGAACGGCGGAAGCACTGGACGGACTAACTCCTGAGGTATACAAGGATGGTGGTAGAGTTCCCTTAGTCAGGTTAACGGAAGTGTTAACCAATATATGGGAATCAAATGCGATCTCCTCTGACTGGTCTAAATCACTGATTATCCCAGTCTTCAACAAAGGAGAGAAGTCCTCTTGTGATAACCACGGAAGAATCAGCCTGGCGAACATAATTCTTCAACGTTTGACTGGAGCTCGATAGCAGCAAGCCCGTCAAAAACCAGGCAGACTTTAGACCCGACCCCGGGTGCATTGACAAAAAGTTCTCCCTGTGTCAGGTTCTGGAACACAGACACGCTTACCGACGCTTAACAATAGCTGTATTTCTCGGTCTGAAGGCGGCATTCGACTCCGTTGATCGAGAAGTCTTATAGCAATGTCTCTCACTGAAGGCGTGCCGAGTAAGTACATCCATCAATTTATTGAAGGCTGTCTACTCGAACACTTGTGGTGAGATGTCCAGGGAGCTAGGCTCATCGAGTAGTGTCCACTCTCTATTCTTATTCAGTTTCGTCATAGATATTCTCATGGAGGTCTCCCTCTCGTCACCTGATTACACAGACGTTGACCTAATCACAGGAGAATTTTCCTTAGACCTAGAATATGCAGATGACATAGTCCTGTTAGGCGAAGACGCTGACACAGATGCAGAGTCTTCTGAACACTTTGAGTGGCAATTTGAGAATGTTTGCATTTCTCACCATCCAAATGCAAATTGTTGCTCCAGGATTGGTCTTAAGTGGTCACACGGCCAACAACAGAGTGTAATTTTTGAGTGTGTCGACCACTTCACTTACCTGGATAGTAGGATCAGTCCTGGTGCTTAGCTCAGTGTCCGATGAAATCTCTGCACAGATACAAAAGGCTTGGTTGACTTTTACCAACTCATGACACCTGTGGCGCCGACGTGATATCCGATTGTCCATTAAGGGTCACGTGTACTGCACAGCAGTACAGTCTGTTCTACTCTGTGGCTGTGAAACATGCCCATTGAAGATGGAAGGTATGAGAAGACTTCAAGCGTTTGACTACCGTTGCCTTTGTGGTATAGGCCGTATTTCGTGGTGTCACCACATGACTAACGCAGACGTCAGGTATAGAGTTTCAGGTAGTAGAGGTAAATCAGTTGACAAGGTTATGAATCTTCATCGACTGAGATGGTTGAGACAGGTTTTATGTATGCCTAGTTGCCATCTGCCTCATCACACAACGTTGGCCGAAACAGGTTCAGTCTGGAAAAAGGCCCGAGGTGGCCAGACTAAAACATGGCATCAATATATGAAGTGTTTGACTGTTGATTTGAGCCATGTGGGGCGATGCAAACTAGCCGGTTGGGGTCAGTGGGACAACAGAAATAAGTGGTTGGAGACTGACTGTAGGCGATATGGCTGAGAACCGATGTCAGTGGCACAGATGTATATACACATTATCCTCATCTTAACGACGTTATGCCGAATCTTACCATTTTCCACAAACTGAAAATTCTACTGACTACAGCTCAACACCTCAAGAAATAAATTTTGGTTAAATTAGCCTCAGGTGATTAAGAGTTACCTATCAATAGGCAATAACCAAACCAAGTTAGTCAAAGGATTTAAAATAAATCGGTTAGTTCTTAAAAAGTCAGGCAATAATGTAATTCAATATTAGTAATAATCACGGAAAGCTGAAGACAGCAATATAACTTTCTTTACCTGCAGACTTTTGACAGTTGACTAGTATTTTCGAAGTATCTTGCTAAGAAATAATACCACACACTGATGAGAAAAACTGAATACTTGGTGCAGGATAAGAATATAAGCAGCTGTAGGTCCTGCAGGACAGCATATTTTGTGTCCACGAATGAACGTGAGGAAATGAAATTTTCTGCATATTCATTAGTCTGAGAGTTGTACTCAACTTAAACGTACAAAAAGTGAAGGAATATATTCTGATATGAGTGGGTTTGTCGAATGAGAGCAAAGATAGGTGTTTACGATAGCTATAAATTCAGGATTCTTCACAAGCTTTTGCGGCTTTTTAGTAAAGTAATTATTCATCCAGTTTGTTAATGCCCTAATTTATTAATAGCCGACATCTATTACTAACAATTTATTCTAATTTTAGCTACAGGATTTAAGCTGGTGATCAGACATTTATAGTAGGACAGATTAGGCTGTGATAATGAGGTCTCGACTGACCAGTAAACGGAGTTCGGTCATGAAAGGCAGACTATACCGAAGTCATATGTTATATATTGTTCTAGTACTATTCTTGTGATGCTAATAGGCAGAAAACAGTAAATGGTGCGATCAAGATTTTTGAAAAACGCTGTTTGATCATCGCTGAAATGTATCTGTACTACCGTAAGGAAAAGATATTTCCCAAGAAAGTTTCACGGAAACAGGCTTGAACCTTACACATAAAACACTTTTCTGAACCAACATATGCCTTTGCAGCTGTTACTGACGTCACAAATTGTAAATTGTCGCGTTATAATGGGTTTTCGTTCAAAAGTAGATTTAAACGTCACTGAAGGAAGCCGGTGTTAATTATATGAATTATGAGCCTAATCAAAGATAGGATGAAATCTAACATGTGCCAGAACAAGTGAAACCGGTCACTTCATCGTGCTTAGGTAAACCATGGATGTTTTTGTAGTACCGCTCGGGTATAGTGGGATCACCGTGTAAACCATATTGAGGAAACAGGCGGGAGTGAAAACCAAGTGTCTTAGGTTGGAAAATGAGAATGTCATGTGTGTATTTAGGGAGATAGCTAAGCATTTATCTGAACATGATAGTAATTCCCATACTTAGAAAACTTAGCGTGATATTCAGTCTGCTGTAGAAACAATGATAAAGACAGTTGGTTACCTACATACACAGGTTAGTAAAAGCCAGTGCGTTGACACAACATCGTCCGAACTGATTGATACAAAAAGATTAATTCTAGTTGATTTCAATCACAGTGAGTAGTGAAACCATGTAAAATATTAATTGACTGTTTCCACAAAGATTCCAAGCAGTGAAGTCATCAGCATTAAGTAACACCCGGCAACTATTTAGGTTCATTGGATATTGGCAAAAAGATGATGCCTAGTAAAACTATCACCGAAAAAGGACAGATGGGTAGTACGTTGGACAGAACACTGAAGCACAGTTTAAATGACCCTCAGCAACACTTCAGCAGCCCAACATCTAGTCCGAACCCGAATGGGACGTAGATGTTGGTCTTTCAACTGCCTTTGAAGTTAAGAAAGCTATGTGAAACCCAAAAAATGTCCGATGTGTCACGGATGGAAGTAGGGAATTACTGGTTAGAAAAGGGCGACACAATGTAGTGTATAGAGATAGCAGGTGGATGCATCAGAGTTGTCAACGTCAGTGACCACTTATTTTTAAGAAAAGGTCTTCTTGTGACAACCCCGAGGGAGTCAGTTCGATTGACGTTGCAGCTAAGATAATACGGCCCACATTTGTCCAACGAAGACCTAAGACTGATGATCTTAAAGAACTTCGCTAAGGAACTCGTGAAACCAATCCGTAAACTTTTCAAGTACTTACTAAAGTCATACAAACTCACTAAAGAATGGAAGCGCGTGATCATGTCACCCATGTTCAAGGGAGGAGACAAAACTTTTCCTGGTAGCTACAGACATTTCCCTACTCCCTATATTGTCCAAAGTATTATTAAGTCTGATAGCCGATGAGACTTGGTAATTCCTTAACAGAGGAAACACCGTCCATACTGCTCAGCGTGCCTTTCGGAGTGGTCGTTTATGTACCACCAAATTGCTGGCTGCCTGAGACAACTGGACTTTTAGCTGGGACAACGGAAGATCTAGGTAAAACATTTCGCACTTTAAATCTTATGTGACTCACGTAGAAGGTCTTCAGTACAGTAGCACCACGAAAATTCGAGAGATACTTCAACCTCTGAGGAAATACAAAGATCTGCAAAAAAATCTTGATTTTATCAGTACCATAACTGTAGTTATGGGACTAGGGAGGAAATCATACCCTGAAAGACTAAAACATCGAAACCTATTCACTTTGGGCTACCGCAGAAAGAGGTGTGACCTAATTATGGCACAAAAGATCATCCATCAGGCAAAAAACTAGCCTTGTCTGCAACATTTCAGTAATCACGGAGAAACTCCATCAGGAAAATACGTCAGAGAGATAACACCAGGCTTACACCCGACCTTTTCTCCTAAACAGTGTGTGCTTTATGGAATGTCTTGCTTCAGGATGTAGTCACAACTACCTCCGAAGATTCATTCAAAAGACGGTTACACAGTTGAACCATTTGGCATAACTTACCACAGACGTACTTAAGGAATTACTGACCTCACTAGCCCATCGCTACTTTTTTTTTACTTACTACTCATAATCTTTTCTATTGATATAACCATATTAACTACTAACTCTTCCCCAGCCTAAGTATACTTGAGCTTGAGAACAGCAAAATAGACGTTCTGAAACGAAACTGTGGAGTAGAATTAGGGTGGTACGAAATATTTCTTGTAATTCAAAGGTAGTCTCATCAGACTGGTCTACATCATTGAGCATTCCAGCACCTTTATTGTAAATTAATGAACTATCAATGCACTCACTTATCACTATAAGTTTAAAAGTATGCTTACAATTCCACAAACCATTCGCCTTCCAGCATTTGTTTCCAGTTAGTTGAGTTGAGATGAATAACACTGGTTGAACAGAATCTCAGTAAAATAATAAATCCAAAAACGTGTTTCAGAAATTTCATTCTTGCGCCACTTTACCTACTGTCCTAGAGACAGTATCCAATATTAAACAGCAACAGTGTGAGTAAAAAAAGTTGTAATTTTTGAGCTCTTATCTCTAGGTCTTAATGCTTGGTTCTTCTAGTTCGAAATACGCTCCTTAGGTGGTTGCAATTCCTGTTTTTGTAAGCACCAGCAAGTAAGTATTAAGCATTGTTTAAGCGGTAGCAGAGGAAAAAGAGTGGGTGAGGAATGAGAAGAGAAGAGTGGAAAGTACTTGTGGAAAGGTAACTGCCACTATTCATAATATTGAGAAAGTATGGGTTTTATTGCAGATACTAGATCTAGGAATACAGGCATGACTGAGCATACTTTCAGTTGCTGCCTGTGATTGTGCATCATAAGGCGTTTGCGTTTGCGTACTTATCCAGCAGTCGTTTGAAGGATTCAGCTGACACACCTGTGACTGCTTTTTTGAGCATGGTATTACACAAGGCACATGACCCGTGTGAGAAAAAAATTAGATCTCCTTCTTGTTTTACCCTATGGCGGGTATGCGATAGGGGTCCTCGACAGCCTGTTGGTTTCGGACCAATAGTGTTATCCTGCCGGGGTGGTCCGCCTGGTGGACGATCTTGTGGGCTGTCAGTAGGTCACCCGTTTCCTTTCGACGAGTTGAGGTGAGCAAGTTTAGTTGTCTGAGGGGTTGCTACAGGGACCTAATGGTTTGAATGGCTACAGTGATTATTAACCTAATAGAAGCAGCTTTTGCTTGGGACGCGGAAGCCGGTTAAGGAGAAGCTTCTTCCGTTTCATGAATAACCATCTGAACCACCTGAACCGTTAAGTCTTCGGGGTAGTCGACTTTCTGGCACAAGAATGAAGGTGACGAAACATATTTTCGGATGGATTATTTTACTTATACTTACCTGCTTAGACTACCGTCCAAAGACGTGAAGTTTTCTGGTAATTTCAAATAGCTCCTAGAGGAACAGAAAACATCTCCGCATGTAACCACTTTCTTAAATCGTGAGTTACCGAAGCCAAACGGTGCGCTAAGTATCTGGCTATAATCGTACCCCAAATGTCATCCCTCGGCAGAGCTAGGACAAAGTAGGACTCTACAAAACGCCTATGACTCCCTACAAGGTTGAAGAAGGCAATTGCCGACAACCGTGTGAAGACTTTGAAAGTGAATTTACCGAGGTTTATCGTCTCGCAAGTGAGTTATTGCCAGAAATTTTACCCACAGTCACCTTACTCACAATATTTGGGTCAGGCGAAAAACAGTCGGCCGCAGCCGATAGCAAACTTTATCGCCCTAAATCAATCTTCAGACTTACATGGACGAGAAGTCTCATCCCATGAATCTCCTGTAAACCTTGGGAAACTAAGGAAATTGTGCTGTGATTACCCTTTTTCTGACCTGACCAAAATTGATAGCCGAGGGAAGGAGTGAAATCCCGATTAGAAGTAGGAGCTGAGTCTCAGGAGACTGAGCATTTTCCCGCCATAGGGCCTCTGGATTAAATGATGTCGGCCGTTTTCAACGTTTTGTGCAGAAGCACCCAGAGCCCTCTTATTGAATGAACTTTATTAGGCAGCGTAATAGTCATAGAAAAACTATGAGGTAACTGCTGTCTTAGATGGCCGTCCCCCTCTGATATGAATGACCGAGAAGTAAGGTGACAGGAATCCGTCCTTTTTTAGGTGACAGACTAACATGAAGGTATGGTAGTTGTAGCGGCCAGAATCCAATAATCTTGGCCTGAACGCGGGAAATAACCAGGCGGTGCCAACTGACGTGAATCTGACTGGTTTCTGCGTTCTACTGTATAGCTTCCTAACTTCCGCGAGTGACGCACAGTCAAAGGTTGGATCAAAATATCAAAACACGGTTTGTAGTAATTCAATAGTAGATTCGTAACAAAATCCGTGGTACTACCAAAGCAACAATAAGTCATGTCAAAATTACAAAAATAACTCAACAGTGCCGTTGGGTAACTATACAGTCCAAACGTTCTCGGGTACAAATACGTACTACACGGTAAAAACTGGTTAAACAAATACAACTGTCAAGTACCTGTCGGTCAATAGGAATATACCCGACAAAAGGGATCAAAACTCTGCCTACAGGAATCAAATCAACAAACAAACGTTCCCAGTAGACAGTCATAAGACAAACAGTCAAATCACTGCACAACCGTAAGTTGAACCAAAACAAAATGTTGGGCGTAGTAAAACAACATCACCTTGTCAACAGTCCAGCGTCACATAATAGGAAAGTGGAACATTCATAATAAGTCTCAAACATACAAAGGCAAATACCGAGTGTAAAGTCAAATAAGACAGTTAAACAAGCAAATAACATTACACCGGCTAGGGCCAAAGGTACACCACTCATAACGAGGGTAAAAATGTCAAAATAAATGTCAATACAATCAAATAAGGGTGATCGGGAGGGATTTTCAGATCAATTTTCCGTTACAGTAGTATCATACTTAGCCTCGAAGGCGCCTTATTTCAGCTTCACATGAAATTAAGACACACGCTGCATTGTTGAATGAAACTCGATGACGTCGCCCAGTGTGAAACTGAAGAATAATTCCTAAGCTACCTGAACCTGTGAACAGATAGACACACACTTCCAGATGTAGGAGGCTCCAATGCACCGTCAGCTGACTGGACCAGGCTAACAAGGTAAGCAACAAGAAGTTCGTTACACCACGGATTGATGTAAACGTATATCTCCTTGGCCCAGATACACCACAATAAAGCAGCAACTTTATGTGATCATCAGCATGTCATACGACCACCGTTCCACTTCATGACAGTACACATTCCTTCCTTCATATCTGTCTTCCTGCTTCTTTCACTACCAGTTCTTGACTTGGCATACTTCGACCCAGATAAGGTAGGCTACACCCAGCAACTTGTACCTCTCGACGGGAATGGCTGAGCAGCGATCATCCCCGGATTCACCACAGCCATACTGTATCTAGTTGACATCAAGTTCGACCCAACCTACAGAAGGTGAACTGGGCAGTGATTAACCTGCCTTCGGGACTTAACAGTCAATCGGGAAGACGCGTATTACTTTTACAAACGATTTTTTCCCCGAGTAATCGAAGAGTTCATTTCACAAAGCTTGTGAGGGATTGCTCAAATTGTTCTAAACGACTGTTCGTATTCATCAGAGGGAGGACCAAGAGAAAAGGCGGAATTCCCTCTCTGGCGACAGATAAGAAGCCCAATAGTCTGGCAGAATCTAATCTGTCCAAAGCTGAATGTCTGTCTAATTACTTTGGTGAAGTCTACTCAGTAGATCATGACGAAGAGCTCAATAATGGGTGTCAGCACTGTTCCGCTAATAGATACAGTGTTCATAACAAAAGGAAGAGTCTTACAGTTGCTCATTAACCTTAAAGGTGGAAAATTCCTAAATCCCGATGAGTTGCATCCCAGACTTCCACCTACTCTGGCAGACATAATAATATATTTCACACAACATAGGTGACATGAATAGAGACCAGTTTACAGGTTTGATCTTTTCATTGCTGAGCCAGTCACGGATCCTTTCGATATGTTCTTAACTCAGACTAGCCACCCCAGAGACTGGAAAGATACCAGAATCAGCCCAGTTTTTAAGACCGGTAGTCACCATTTGGCGTCTAACTATCTCTCTGTGAGTCTGACTAACACAGTCGTCAAGGTTTTGGAAAAAGTAATTCGTGACAGGATGCCTAAACATGTGGAATCAACCAGTCTTTTAGCACCACAGACACACAGTTTTCGTACTGGGTACTCCTGCCTAACTAACCCCCTTATCGCGAGAGAGGAATGGGTTTCAGCTCTTGATTCAGGCTGCCAGTAGATGCCGTGTTTATAGACTTCAGCAAGGCATTCGACAAAGTGTCGTATGTGAAGTTACTGGTAAAGCTCCCCTCCTTCGGGTTTGGTGCTTCGTTGCAAGCTTGGGTTAGGGACTTTTTATACGATAGAAGGCAAAGAGTAAAGGTAAGTGGGACATTATCGGGGTGGAAACCTGTGGTGAGTGGAGTTCCTCAAGGAACAATCCTAGGCCCACTACTTTTCTTGTTATATGTCAAGGAATTGCCAAATATGCTCAACTCTTCAGTACTGTTATTTGCCGATGATGTAGAGATTTGAAGAGCCATACTCAGTGATGCAGATAGGTACGCACTTAAGGCGGATTTAGACGAACTAGTAGGTTGGTTAAAAGGCTGGTGCCTGGAAATCACTTCTGACGGAAGTGCAATAATGCACATTGGTCATGGTAATTGTTTCCATTATTCCGTTGATGGTACACCACTACTCCCAGTCTTTGAGCCAAAAGGCTTGGGTGTCATCACTAGTCATGGTTTGAAAACCCTGGCAAACTGTGATGCAGCTGCAGCAAAGGGCTTCCGTATATGGTGGTCCTTCCGCAGAACTTTCAAATGTTTTGATCAGGACATGTTTAGAATGCTCTACTCTACTTACGTTAGGCCTCACTTGGAATACTGCATTCGGGCGGCCAGCCCATGCCTGAAAAGACTGAAACTGAAACAAACTGTGGCGAAAGAATGTAAATGCTGTAATCCGCAACAAAATCTTTAGATGCGAAGTCAACTACGATGGAAGAAAACGTCTTACCATTCGCCCTGGTCACTGCAAGAAGACTCACAAGGAGTCCCAGAATAAACGTGTCGTATCTATCCACCAGTTCCAGTGATTCATAGTAATGCGTCTCTCCTAGGTCTCTGTACCACACCTGAAGCGGTTGTTTCCTTTTGTGAACTGTAGAAGTAGAACGTTTCTTGGCATTCACTCTGTAACCAAAAAACAGAAATTAGCCAGTTAATTGAAGGTAATATGGATGGAGCGGAAGCTATGGCTGGATATTTTCCCACAGTATTCGCCTAAGAGCCTACAATAGATATGACTTCGACGGCGAAAGCACTGACGCCAAACAGAATGCACTTATTGTGCTGAAAACTCCGGACAGAGGAAAATTGACATGGTGGGATTAGCTGCACTCAGTTTCTCTCAGAAAGCTTGAGCCATATTCAATAACCCGTTGGTTACAATGTCCAGACTCTCACAGTGAAAACATTATCATGTGGCTGGAACAACGTCAAAGTCAAGCCTATCCATGTGGCTGGTTATATGCAGCACCAACCAAATTACAAACCGAAGCGCGTGCCAATCACCGTTACTTAAATCCTTAAAAGAAAGATTCGGACTCGCTGACAATCTGCTTGCATAGATCGGAGGGCTCCCTGTCGATGCGATACAAGATAAGGATCAATTCCTAGCTCTCTCCATGGTTTTCGATAGACTGTAGGTTCCCACAAGACACAGTCCTGTACCGTTCAGTTCCTTCAGCAAATAGCCCGGCTGACAAATACCATGAAGTTTTCCTCGCTTCTTTACACTCATGATGGAACGTCTGGTTACAAATTAGGGAATTAGGGGTGACGAAGATGTGCGTTCACTTTGTACAGGCCTAAACAGTTTGTTTACTGGTCAGAAATGGCTGATCCTCATCAATGTAGGTGACCGTCTGAGCAAGCACATGGGGCAGGAAGACAGTGACACGTTCCATGTTAGCTGTACCTCTCTTCCCTCATTCTTAACTCACAATCAGTTAGGAGTGGGGGTACAAATACCACACAGCACCGTCGAATGGCGGCCGACTGTGATTTTAAGACACCCTGGGCATTACGCGGGACTGTTACCAAGAGAGATAAGTGGTGACATACTTTCCACCAAATGCACTTCCTCAATGAAGTCTAATCTAAGAAACTGTGCCCAAGAACCTAATCCTTGCCAGAAAAGTTAATTAAACCTTCCTGAAGGAGCTAAGGGAACACCCCCTCGTATGGTCCCTGTTATGTACAGCCTAACTTATGAAGGACGATCCACGGAGCTCTGCCTTTTCTCTTCAGAGGAGTGATCTGGTAACGCTACATAGGATTGCAATAAGTAACTACAGACTGGTTCGTTTTTCCCAAAGCTTCAAGACATAATGGTTAGGTGTGTATGGCTCTGAGGACTAAGAACTTGTTTCTAAGGTCGGAGGAATTTTAATGTGTATCTTGCACGACGCCACGAATCGTCATAAGGCTTTGATGGCAAGGTTCACACTGACAAATGCGATTTCTAGGATTCTATATGAATGCAGGACTGGTTAGGTAAACCTGGAAAGTGAATAACAAAAGCGAGCAGCAGGTGAACTTCGAAACAGGAGCACAAAAATACGCATGAGTAGATCGACCATGATACATCTTGCTGAGTTCTTTGCACTGACTGTAAAACTTACTTGAAAAAGTATCCAGAACCAACTGTTTAGAGGTAAGCTTAGGTGGGAAAAGGTAAAGGTGCGCACGATGATGATAGAAATCAGTCTGAGGCTGAAGATATCACTACGAAATAGAGAGATTAGGGGATTTTGGGCCAGGTATTCACTTGTTAGATACCTATGTACAAGCGTTTGATGAAGTTGTAAACATTTAAGTGAAATTCATGGTCCTTTCTCCGACGGTAACCACCCTTTATCTGGTCGCGGAGGGGATGATCACGGTGTTACTTGTTGAGTATTACCATATCGGGGCTACCGAAACAATATGTTGGTGCAGAGTACTTACACGTAAGTACTGACAAGAAAGGGCAATGATGAAAATGAGCTGACAGACAGTCCTTTTATCTTTTCGGAGTGGAGAGATTATTTCAAGGGACGAATTTCAGGGAATAGGTGTTAAGTGTATGTCTTCATTTTGAAGGGGGAAGCAAACCTTAAGGTCCTGAATTTAGCGCTAGGGCGTACGGAGCTGAAATCACCTTGAGAAAACATCTGATAGCATTTGGAAAATTGTTTTCAGGATTACTGATAATAAGCTGGCGAGAAATTCCTTCTCTTGAGGCAAGCGTAGAAATGAGACTTCAAACGATTAAAGCAACTAGGTTTGCTCCCATACCACTGAGTCTATGTGCGTGATACCTTTATGGTCCCAGATGTCCCCATCTAGAGTTAAATACAAGCCCACTGTCATCGTTCCAGTTTTGTAGATAGGTCATATCACTTCCTAAAGAAAACTTATTTTTACTAATATTGATAGTATTAATCGCTTTATTCCGAAAGCTATTTTGGGGATACTCTACGGAATTTACAGTACTTCACGTAGCATCAACTGGATAGAGATAATGAATATGTATACATAACAAAATGGAAAAAAGTAGAAATCATACGAGGAGAAGATTAAAATGTTCCCTCTGTCCACAACTTTCTTCAAATTGCACAGTCAGTTTAGGTATGAAACCACATTAGCAATTAGGTTCATCACGCGTAAAACGTAAGACGCTCATCTTCACTTCGCTTTCAAAAGCAGTTGATCAGTTAGTTCATTTCTAACACTTTCCTTATCACGCAGAAGGCGAGATAAATATGGTATCGTAGTTTTTATATTTTGTAGCACGTGCATAGAGTCTTATGTACTTCCTTCTCATCTTTCCAGGTGACCGACACGTGGAGAGCTTTGAGTGAAGAGGATGGTGGTCATCTGACAAAATAACTCCCGCCAAATGTTTACACTAGTTAATATGTTTATCTACAACAGTTTTAACTAGAAGGTTTGGGGGTGCACCACTAGTTCTGCCGACAATCTTCAAAGATCTGCACAATAGTCTTTTTTCAGCAAGCCAGGAAAAGGTAAAGGGGGCAATGGGGGAGAACAGACAAGATGCGGGAGTTTATGGAAGATAAGAGAAAAGGTCGAGTAATGCCAGATACTCTCAGCTTCCCAATATAGAAAGTTGGTTAGAAAATTGTTTCACGAACTAATGAGATACGCGAAAACCAGGAGAGGTTCGAAGGGAGGCACACACCGAGATAAATCACGCTTGCAACATTCTCGAATGCGCGACTATCAGTGGAACAGGAGCCGTGAGAACAAAAGTTGCTCTTCTTTTTGAGCGATGATTTTACATATCCATTAGACACGACCGTCATTTTCGCCAGACAACTTAAAAACAACAAAAATTCTAAATTTAGACCGAAACGCACCATTTGTATGTGGTGGGAGGTTTCTTTCTTCAGACTGGGGATTTCCACTACCTGGAATGAAAAGACGATAAAAATTTTTTGGTGAAGGAAAATATTACCGGAGATTTTCTACCACCAATAGTTATGACTATATCTGCAAAAATGATATGCACCAGTAAATTTTGGAAATTATTATTATTATTACTAAGTAGTTTATACAAGTTGCGTTCACGTCCAAAACTGAAGTTTATGGTCTGACATTTTGAAGAACTAAGCATGCGACCATTCTCGGAGGACCGTCGCCTAACAGTAGATAGGAAATCACCCAGTTGGGAAAAACCTGCTGAAGAGGAGATAGGTATGGAAACTGTTACGTCATCAGCGTATTTAATGAAAATGATATCAGCTGAAGACTGTAGGTCATGCAGAAAGAATGAGAAAAGGCTCGGGGAAGGAATGGCTTCTTGGGGAACTTCAATCACAGCAAACAATGAGGTGGGGCGCTTGCCTCTGTGGACAGTATGTTGTTTCCTATCAGAGAAATAGGAAAGCAGCCAGCTGGTTGTCCAGGACTCAGTATTTGTCCTGGTTAGCTTTTCCGGCGAAATAGGTCTTTGAACAGAATCAAATGTCGAGGTACAGTGTAAAGAGGCACACCTGACATACTTGGCATTCCTCTCGAAATCATAAGCAATATCGTGATATAGGAGAGTGTTGGCGTCCAAATTGCTTCTTCTGTTTTTATATGCAGACTGATTAGGGTCTCCGAAGGTCTTCAGTGAGGACTCAAGCAAAGGTATTACTAGCTTCTCCATCATTTTTAAGGACAGAAAGGTAACTGGACTCGGGCGGAATTTTGTACACGCGCCTGGAGTCCTAGACTTAGGCACGGGGACTATCTCGAAATCTTTCCGGGCAGCTGGTGTGGTGTTCTCTAAAAACGACCTATTGAACGTGTTAGCCAATGGATGGCATAAAATATCTGCACATTTCGTGAAAAGGAAGTTTGACATACCGTCCGGACCTGAAAATGTTCTTGCAAATTGAAGGAAAAATCGATAATTGCCCTGGATATACATAAATACATTAGACTACCCGCTTCCGTGATACTTCGTTTGCATTGTTCACTTAAGAGGCAAGGAAAAAGCATTCCATTCCAACCAAAATTTTATATGCCTAATCCACCTTATCACTTATGGGTAAAATGGCTCATGGAAATTCATGAACGTGTGGGGTTAAGTCTGTGTAAATGCAGCATTCAAGATGCATTCAGTCTTGTTGGTTGCGTCGAAAAATCAACTTAAGGAGCAGGTATAGGATATCATTTGATATTCCCTATTTATTTACGATTCAGCTTACGGGAATGTGTTTGAAATCTACGCGATTACATTGAGTTTTAGTAATATTAAGATTGGACTACCGATGAGCTACTTAAAGAAGATAATATTAAGACTTACGTGTAACAGTTGAAACCAAATAATGGAGAATATTTGTAACTCAGGTGGATGGCCTCGGTTGTATTGTGTTCTCTGAGCTGGACTGTCTGACCGTGAAGTTTTCGTTGTCTCTCCAAACGAAATCATCAGCACCAACTTCTGCATGAAGTGAGCTATCAATATCTCTCCCTGAGTGATTTAGTAGCTTCCCCTGACGAAGTGGTCTCTGACTGGTCATTTTCTTTGATTGTTGTATCATTGACTGCATAGTCTTTCCTGTTGCCTGTTCCTCTGCTTCACCTCTCACCTTTCTGTCGCTTATCATTTTTCTCATTGCTCGATAGATTGGCTCTATGTCTATACATCTGTTGATTGATCACTGACTGACCTGAATGCCAAACTTCCAGGAGTTCTCTGGTATTCTTTGTGCTGTTTCCTTTCTCCGTCCAAACTTTCCACTTTATCGAAATTGAATTCATCTCCATAGTTGTTACTCACGTGCATTGAAATGAGTGATGAAACATTGTGATGTTTAATAGCCAATTGGTGCTCATGTAGACGAAGTAAGCTCCCTTCTGGCTGTTTATATTCATGGCAATCCCACCAAATGTGCTACTAAGCGAAGCAATCTCAAAACAAAGGGTAAATTTGTGACGAAACATTTCAAGTTGACAAACTATTTGGACGATTCAATGATTGTCACTCGTCTATGAAATCCATTAAGTTCGCCGCTCCACTTCTTAGATGTGGCGCTAAAGAGAAGTGTGGCTGTTCACTTCAAGGACCAGTGTATCGCGAACCAGCCTGAATTGAACACTTCACAAACTTTAATAGTTGGGTACCGCTCGGTAGTAGAAGAAGTCCCATTCACTCGCTGTGTTCCAAAAGTCATAGAATCTCCTCAGAAGATAAGATAAATTTTGAAATTAAAACTCTTAGAACAACGTTACTGAAAAATGGATACACCAAAAGATTTATGGATGCCACCCCCGACGTATTGTAAGGTCATCTGTTGAAGTGTTTTAAGAATATTTATTCTCCTAACCTGTGGCTGATATTCACGAACTGTTGTTTGATTCGATAATGTTTGAAGGATAAGTTGCAGCTTATGTTCACATCTACGTGAATCTATAGACTTTTATTCTCCCATGTGGCTGACTGCATTGTACGTTGTAAGCGAGCCCTCCAGAGACGGATTACAGAACCACTACCCGAGGAAGCAAAGGCTAGCAAAGAATACTAACCTCATCCATATGTGAACAAATTATAAAATTAGGTCATTCAGGCGTTCAAGATTCACCTTTTAAGGTAGTTTACAAAACTAAATTGAGTTACATTTTCACCACTTATGCATAGTCGGAGCACCAGATAATATAAAGGGTCAAAAGGTGGGACTACCTATTCAAAAGCGTTTTATGAAACCTGTTTCTCTACATTGGTCTCGACAGTTCATTTTTATTTAGTTTGTGGGCTCCATTTGAAGACTGTAATCCGTGAGGAAGATTCAGCTTAAATAGTGGGGGATTGAAACAATAATAATGTTGATGATAATTATAGTGTTACCAGTTGATGACTTGAAGGTCAAATGATAACAAAAAGGGGTGGCATAAGATTTTCAAGTTGTTTATAAAGTGCACATTAGATTGAAAAGGGGTGAGAACGTTGATAAACAATCAAAGGATTAGGCAAGATAAGTGAGACAAGTTATTTGGAGTAAACTGAAAATGGTGGTGCGGGGTCATGAGTGTGCACTGCTGAAGAGTCCCGTACTAGGACGAAACAGCTGTCTAGTGCTCCCAGGTTTCCCTTGTTCCCCAGCTGACGTCAGTCTACGATGAATAACAGCTTGAAATATTTCGAAATCTCCACAACTCCCTCAAAATTCAATAAAAATGTTTTGTTAAAAGCTGCGGTTATTAGGAAGATCAAATGAAATGACACCGGAAACAAATAAGTACAAAAAACAGAGTGGTAATGAAGATGTAAGAGTACAAATATTAATCTAACAAAAAGGGGGAAGGGGGTGAAAAACGGTCAATGAGGACTAAGTTCATGAAGAGTAAAATAAATTAGGGCCAAGGTAGAGACAAAGACTGTACGTACTTCTTTTGCACACAAAGATCAGGCCTCAGTTCATGGATAGCCAAGGCCTCTGGTGTTTTTAGAAGCTGAACACGGACGAAACGTGAAGTGTTTGGGTGAATTTGATAGACAAACTTGGAACCCTTGTTTGAGTCAGTTGAATGGTTGTAATCGATTAAATGCTCAAGGGTAGAACTTCTGATGCATTTCCTTCCACCTTTATAAAACTAAACCGGAACATATTCTCGTATGCGTGTTGGTGACAACCTCTGAGTATGGCCGATGCACTTTACTCCACAGGAGTACTTCCATTTCGCTTCATTTTAAATACTGAAGTTTAATTATCATCATTTTGCACATTTCATTTTAATTTCTCCACTTGAACCGATCCCATGACCGAAAATTTCATAATGTGTGTTGACCGTTGGCGCGCGATCACGCTCCTACCCACCCAGAGCAAGCAAAATATTAGGCCGCATCATCTTGGAGAGGCTAAAGGATGCACTGGATTCAAAACTACGACCCGAACAGACTGGCTGGATTCAGGAAGTACAAATCATGTGCCCACCAAATTGCAACGCTACACTACGCATCATCATAGAACAGAGTGTAAAATGGCAGTCAACTCTACACCTCAACTTTGAGAAGGCCTTTGACAGCGTCGACCGAGAGATAATTTGGAAACTGCTTCAATACTACGGAATGCCACAAACCTTTATCAGCCTCATTCAACAACTACATGAAGTAACCCACAATGGATAGCTCAGTGATGCTTTTGAAGTGAAGACAGGAGTGAAACAAGTTTGCCTACTATCCCCCATGATATTCCTTATTGTGGTGGACTGGATCATGCAGCAAACAGTGGGGAGCGAGAAGAGGGGTATACGCTGACTGGACTGCGGAAAAGAAACTAGAAGATCTGGATTTCGCCAGTGATGACTTGTGTCTGATGTCACACAAACCTGAAGATCTATAGACGAAAACTAACAAGTTGGCAGAAGAGGCAGGGCAGCCAAGGAAGACGGGACTTCAAGTGAATATAGAGAAGACAGAGGTGATGAAGATACCGTAACAACACCTCCAACAACAACAACAAACTCCAATCACCGTCAACGGTAGGAACTTGAAGGAAGTAACCTCCTTCACCTATCTAGGAAGCACTGTTTCAACTACAGGCGGGACGGACGAGGACATCAAGGTCAGAATCGGAAAGACAGCAAGACAAGTGTTCATTAACTTGAAACCAGTGTGGAGATCTTCTGCACTCAGCATGCAGAACAACATCCGGATTTTCAACACCAACGTCAAGTCAGTGCTTCTGTATGGCCCAGAGACTTGGCGCGTCACGAAAGGGATTTCCAATAAACTACAGACATTCATCAACAACTGCTTACGCTCGCTACTGAAGACCAGATGGCCAGAAAGAATAAGCAACAAGGAACTCTGGGAACGAACCAACCAAGAACCTATCACCCAACAAATACTCACTGGAAGGAAGTGGAGATGGAATGGTCATACACTGAGAAGGCCGGCTGGGGATGTCACGCGTCAGGCCAGTTGCTCGAGTGGAATCTTCATGGGAGGCGATGAGCTGGGTGTCGGTGTCAAGGGTGACACGGAGGAGATCATGCAAGGAGGAAATGAGAGCTTCTGGGCTATCGTGGAGCCAGGTTCAAAAGATAACAGAGAACAGAGCGCATTGGAGACGTGCTGGTGAAGCCCTATGTTCCACTAAAAACTCAAGGGATAAATAATAAAAACAATAATATTGACTGTGCAAATTTTTTCCGCATCTATCTGATATCATGCAGATTATAAACACAATTGTACAGCCCGATAATAAAGTCTTTGAAAAGAAGTATTTCTCTGCTGAAAAATACTAACTTTGTTCTTTTTATTCACAAGTAATGACAATATATCGAATTTTCTCAGTAATTGGGATAGTCATTCGTTACAAGTATCGATTTACAGATTCAGAGACGTAATATAAACAAACACTGAAGCTACATGATTTTCTTCAAAGTTCACTAGTTACTGGCCGGTCCTAAGCCTGACAAAGAGGGAAGGTTGGGCATAGTGCTAGCAACCCTACCCCGTAAAACTGATCCAACCGCTACAGAGACTTCAAAGCACAGATAAAATATTTTTTCAAAAGTGATTTCCATAAACTGTTCGAAATATTTACTGCATGTTTACTTCCAATGAATCACCCAGTGATAATAAATGGTTACATTTAGTTCGTTACTATTTTAGGTTACTCTGAATGGTATAGAGAAAGAAATTGTATCCAACTGCTAAACATTTTCAAAACACAAATGCCTTCTCTAATACTGAAAACATTTGTTTCCTGACACAACTTTAAAACAAATATGATTCAAGCAAAAAAGTCACTACTTGTTTAACTGCCTTTTAAAGTAGACGATGTCTTCGAAGCAGTTAGGCGGAGACTAAACAAATAAATAAATGTTTTTATTCTCAAGTTATGAAGTTAGCATGAGAGAAACTAGTTTACAGGCCTCATCAAATTTATAATTACAGAGAAACATAAAAGGTTTTAGCAGTATTGAGTGATATAGAGGGAGAACATTAAACTCTTTCATGATACAAAGTGTCTAAATATTATGAAAATGGTAGGAAAATATCACTTTACAGTACATACACATCGTTCTGAGTTTAGGTCATTTCTGCTCACAATTCCTTTTCACATCAAGTGGCTCAATATTTGGTGTTTGCGTTGTGAGTAGTCGACATGATTGACTTATCTACAAGACCAAGTGTTTCGTAAGATGAACGTCTATTTAAACAGCAATTCTTATGTTTGTAGATTTATTGAACAACAGTAACTTACTTCAATGGTTTCAGGAATAAGTAAGTATCCATACAATCATTTAATCCAGGTGAATGTCCAAGTTCAGGCGTTTCTTACTCTTCAAGTGTTACCTTTTCCAGCAATTCAGATTGGTAGTACTGAAAACATTTGTTGTAGTGCAAGTAATTAAACAGTGGAAGAATCGTCGTTCAACGGTGGTGAATATTACACATGTGTAAAACTTCATAGACTTCACATTAAAGTATGCAACATTGTCAAGGAGATACATTGGCTGTTAACTGGTACAAGACAAAGTACTAGAGAAATCCATTGCATAGCATTATTATGGATGTGTTGCTGTTAGGTAAAGTGATCTGTCGAGTTTGATTGTTTATCCAGATTTGTGACGGACCAGAAATCTGAGACCAGTGGTTGTGCTTGGGGTTTCGTATGTGGTAGCATTTGGGGTACTGGTAGGGAGGTGAGTTGGTCGTTAAGCTGTTCAAGAAACAGGAAAATCGGGGCGAGTCAGTTGGATACCTCTAACATCAGTTTCCAGTATTAGGTGCGAAGTAGGATCTCCAGTAAGTTGATCGAACTAATGCTTAGGACTTTCTCGTCAGGCTGATACTGAAAAGAGAAGAGAAAAGAAGGCGCAAGGAGAAACTGGACAATGGAATACCACGTAAAACAAACTGGGAGGAGAGAAGTTCTTGTCTTTTTAAAGTCATTGGAACTATATGTAAACTTTAATTTATCCATATGAGAATGAATCTTCCTTCTTTTTGTTACATGAAGTTCACACGAGTTATTAGGTAGGCAGTTTTTGTTGATGAACTTAAAGGAAACACTGGTTATATATTTGTACTGCAGAGTCCCACCAGGTGGACTAGTAATCAAACACCCTCTATGAGTCCATTGAGGTAAAAAGTACTTGAGATTTATGATAGCTTTACTCTATACGTTTAGAGGTCCTAGTTTGCTTTCATTAGCCCAGAACGTATAGATATTTCCTAGGCGAGTGGTAGACCGATCATCTGTTAGGAGCTTATTAAGTGCAGGACGAAAGGTAGATAATGTGCCTGCGGTACGTGTTTCCTCAGAAAGTCCATTCCAGATGTGAGAGAACTTATTGATTAGGAAGTTTCTTTGCAGTTTGGTCTTACAACACTCATTTTCCACTAATAGGTTGTGATTACGTAAATAGTGAGTAGATGTTACAACTATTTTAATTTTGGGCCACATGAGTGCACTTGCTTGCGAAGTAATTTATAGTAAAATATAAGGTTCATTCTAAGTCGCCTCTTCCAGAGAGGTTCCAGTCCTAGCATGTTGCATCTCAAGATGTAGACTGGGCTGCAGTCAGCTCCTAGTGTTCTTAGTGTAAAGTGGCGTACTCCTTCAATTTTTTCTTTTGTCGCTTATACGAAGGCCACTTAAGATAAACGGGCAGTACTCTAAAATTGGGCGTATGCTCACTTTGTAGAGTAGGACCCTTGATTCAGTGCTATAGAAGTTACGGAAGATGCATCCAAGGAGTCTACGTGACTTAGATGTGATACAAGCCGTCTTCTCAGAGAATGTTAAGTCACTGGGATATCTAAGACCAAGATCTAGCACTGAAGAATGTCTAGGTAGCTTTTGCCCACATACTTCGAGAGACACATCTAGGTTATCGCTGCCTATGCTAAGCCAACCACATCAATGTTGAACTGGAGATGGGACTCGTCACACCATTTAGCAACTTCACCTAATTCTTGTCGAGCAGTAGATAGCGTATTACCTAGTTCATGGGTGTAACATGAGTATATAACCTTAAGGTCATCAGCGTATAGGAATGTTTCCCCTACAGTGAAGCACTTGCACACACTATTAATATGAGTTATGAACAACAAAGGTCCAAGGACACTGCCCTGCATTACTCCACTAGTTATGAGCCTAGGTTTAGTCTGCATGGAATTTACTTTGACGATTATGCTCCGATCACTAAGAAATGATTTTAGCCAATGAAGTAAAGGGTCATGGATGCCAATCGATTGTAGCTTATCAGAGAGAATACTGTATGGCACCTTGTCAAATGCCTTTGGCATATCAAGGTACAGAAGAATGACGATTTTACGTGCCTCGCGGCTACTAGTGATAAGGTTGAAGAAGTCGAAATGGCAAGTAACGCAAGACCTGTTTTTAATGAAACCGTGCTGAGACTTTGTGATGAGGTTTTCTCTAAGTAGGTAATCAGACATGCCGCTTCTAATCAGTTTTTCCATAATTCGGGAGACGACTGGCGTTATGTTGATAGGTCTGTAGTTCCCAACATTCGCTTTGTCACCGGCCTTGTAGCGAGAAATTATAAAGCTAGTTTTCCACCCGCTAGGATACTCCTGACTTTCCATTGATAGTGTGAATATCTTAAGCAAAAACAGCGGCATATCATCACCACTGTTTCTGATGACTATTGAGTTTAGGCCATCTACTTCCATACCTGTCGATAGTTTCAGGTTTTTGATAGCCTCAGTAATACTTTTGACAGTGAACTTCACTCTAGTACATGAACTAGCGGTAATTGGAGTAAAGCTAGTGGGGTTGAGGGCATTAGGGTTGAAATTAGCGGATGATTCGCTAAACAGTTCACTAATCTTGAGAGGATCGTTGTGTATCACCCCATTATGAATAGATAGGCTACATCCGTTGATGGCTTCAGACGTTTACTCAGAAGGGATGTCAACTTGTGTATTCTGAAGCCACTTTTGAGAGCGACGATTTTTTCGTTTACTGCGTGTTTCGCACGTAGTGTCTTGATAGATTCGTAAGTCTCATGAAGTAAGTGCAGTAACATGAAGTCTTTCGACGAGTGGTATTGTGATGATAATTTACTAAGTTTATTGCAGGATATTTTAGGGATATATGGGTCTGGCCACTTATAAACCTTAACTGTTTTCACGGGAGCAACAGTATCTAGACACAGCTCTATATTTCTATAGAAGAGTGTGTGTGTGTGTGTGTTAATGAGGCTGTGGTAAAGTAGTCACTTCATGGAGAGCACCTGAGTAGCTTGATGAGTACTTCTCATTGTTTATTCCTATAGCTTCTGTGCCAAGTAAAATTTGGAGGTTGCTTGTTTTTCTCATTGGGAGGGAGAATTGGTAAGCAACAGAACACCATCCTATGATCACTGTTAGAAAATTGGCTACTAACGTGGGTAGTGACAGGGATGATGTGACAGCGAAAGACTAGGTCCAGTATACTATCTTCACTCGTGGGTTGCTGAATGTATTGCTTCGAGTCATAGACATCTATGACAGCAAGCATTTCACCAAATCGTTGTGGGCCGCGACCGACCTCCCAGTTAACTTCAGATAAGTTAAAGTCGCCTGCAATCAGTTTGAAGTCGATAGTGAGGGATCGAGCGTGGGCAAATGATCTAGCCATCAGTTCATCATTTTCTTTTGTTGAAGATGGTGCTCTATACACACAGCCCATAAGGATTTTGTAGTTGATACCGTTTGTAACGATCCAAAGTGAGTCCGGCAAATCATTGAAGATGTCATCTTCGATCTTATTTGAGGTAGCAAGGCCACACACATAGGTCAAACAGCCTCCACCACGCTTGTGGTCCCGATTAGTGCGATACAGAGTATAACCATCTATACACAGGTCCACGTCTAGGATTGAGTCAGTACACCATGATTCAGTAACTAATAATGCGGTGGGTTTGGTTAGCGAAACTACTGTTCTAAGGTCGGATATATGGGAACGAGCGGGCATTGATAAGTGGAAGCGTGAAAAGGCTACTATGGCTTGCAAAGTAACTTACTATATCTCTTAAGCCTCGGTGAGGTGAAGAATTTCTGGTATTCAGCTCGCTAGACGATGCACTGCCTGTCTCGGACGTGACAGGACTCAACCGTGGGGTGTGACTGGTGAGTTTCTGTCTCTCACAAGTACATGGTTACTTAGTTTTCCACGGCACTCATAGGTTGTTAACGTGCACCCCTTCTTTACTGTTGGCGTAAGGTATGGTTTATGACCGGTGTAAGTCGAGGAAATTGGTTCCAGCCTTGTGTTATCAGGGGGTCGAACGAGCCCAAATACTATGGGTCGTACATATTGTGCGGGATCCGAAAAAAATCTTGGTAGGGTTCATAAGTGTAGAAGTTTCTTGCAGGGGGTGTACATCTGTTCCCAAAGTATTGACTAGGATTATTAAGATGCACAGCTGAACAGTGGTTAGGTGTTTGTGGTATGTAGGACATTCGAGCGTTCGGTACATTACTCGGCACCACGTAATGATTCCTATGATTAATGGGACGTGGTTCGAAGGAGTGTCTCGTGTGATGCAACCTCGAGTTATCGTAACACTCATTTCTGAAAAAAGGAGTTTGACGGAAAACTCGCCTTTTGGGTTCGTGTATTGCTACTGTCTTAGCTATGAAATATTCTTCTCCGTCATTAGAAAGCACGCTCCTGAAATGGTCCTTCTTCAGAAACGTTTTAGCTTTAGATGGTGAGGTTTCGCCCGAACTTAGTTTTCTGTCACCCAGCGGTTTTCTGTTTATGGTGACCTTAGGGGTACCAATGGTTTTCTTTTTAGGAGCCACTGAAGGATCAGGTTCGCTTGTAGCTAGATTTGACTGAGACTATTGTACCGAGGAAGAGGTATATCCAACAAAAGTACTGACCATGTTAGCACTTCCTGAAGGTCTGTTCGTGCACACAGCAGCCTCTGTGTTTAAAGGTGATGAACTGGTCAGACTACTCCTTTTTTGTTTTCTGCGTTGGTACGCGGTTTTGTCTTGTGCAATAGCAATATTTTTAAAGCTGCTATGTAACCCTATGTAGTCTTGTAGTTTAATAAATCTTTTGGCGTCAAATGAAGTAGTGAACTTGAAGATCATGGGGCAGCTAGACTGTGCTGACTTTTTGCGGAGGCGCTTACGGTCATAGTATATTCCTGTCATACCGCATGATTTTAATACCTTTGTCTTAACTACATCCAAGGGTAGGGTATCAGGTATGTCATAAATAATGGCCTGTTGGGACGACGGCAGTCTCTTCATTACCTCCGTTGCCAAGTGGTCTATTAAGTTTTCTGCTTTCACCACGTGGTCGTCAACTAAATTCGCATGCTCCCCTAGAAGATATGCTAGTGGATGGAAATCCTCAACTATTCTCCGAATCTCTTCCATCATGGTCTTAATGTTATCGATTTGTTTCCTGTGGTCGTTGATACTGCCACTCATGACTGATATGATGTCTTCAGTTCTAACAAAAGGCGTGGGGCATACCATTTCATCGAGGTCTGAGGTACTCGGAGTAACAATGCTTCTGTCACACAAAAGAGCACTGGAATGACCAAGTCTTTGCATTTTCTCACTAGAGCGGTCAATTTTAGAACGTTCAGCCTTAGATCTTCCCATCTAAAAAGACGATAAAATCGAAGCTTATTGTTAAAATAGAAAAACAGCGAACGGCTATACGTAGTATACCGAAACGTTGGTAACACAGTATGTGAGGAGAATAGCGGAGCTGTAAGCCAAATATATGGGATAGACTGAAATATTACTACAAAAATATAGTAATAATTGGTCAGACACAACAGGAAATCTGCAAATTGATATAATCAAGAACCACGTGGAAAAAAAGCCTAAAGATTCGACCTTACCGCATGACTAGAGAAGACCATCAAAAGAACTTATTATGCATCTAACCTAGTACTTCTGAGAACCACTAAGCAGGCGTTATAGGAAAAAAACACGACTCCAATCCTCGACACATCTAACTGTATATACCAATTTGAATGTACTTGTGGAAGTAAATACATAGGTTGTTCGGAAAGGTGTCCGTCTGGTCGCATGTTTGAGCATTTAGCTAAGTAGTTGAGGCAAGTCGAGTCAAAAATCATGCAGAGTTAGATTACGAAACACCTAATGGACTACTGACATGATGTTAACACCATTAAGTCCTTCTCGGTTGTCAGAGGAATAAGAAAATGCTCACAATTGTGGAAGCATGTGCGACTAGAGTTCGTAAACCGAGCCTATGTGTGCAGTAAGATGTGATAGTCACCCTGAATCTACCTTGGTAGAGGTGTTAAAATATTTTGAACTTATTGATTTAAACGTGATACAGAGACTGGAAGCCATCATTCTAATTGAGATTAAATCAAAAAGTTGGATTCGCTATATGGACGATACTTTGTGATCATAAAAAAAGATGATATAGAAAGCACTCACAGTTTGATCAACAACGTTTTCAGTGATATCAAATCGACAATGGAGGAGTCAAACAACCAACTACCGTTCCTGGATGTTTTAGTCAGCAGGACAAATGCGAGAAATCTGGAAACCCAAGCATACAGGAAGCCAACTCACACTGATCAAATCCTCAACTACATTAGCAAGAACACAAAAACTCAGTTGCGTGCAGGCTCTATTCAAAGAGCGAGAACACAATGCAGTACAACAACTTCACGGAGAAAAGAATAAAATTACTCGGTGTTCAATCTAGGAAGAACGGCTACCCACAAACTTAATCAGAAGATGCTTATCCTGCACATAATCAACTAAAACGTCATCGACAGAAATCAACAAACGCATCATCCTACTGTACATAAAGAATATATCACAATTCATGACAAGATTACTGAGATCATTTGGAATTGGTATGGCTGAGAAACCAAAAAATTCCCCCTAAACACTATTATGCAGACCAAAGGATGCAATGACCAAAGAAGGCAAACCGAATATGATTTACAAAATCAACTACAATAACTATAGTCAACACTATATTGGACAAGGTGGTCGCCCTCTTCGCCTCTGTCATTTACATGAACACCAATTGGCTATTAAACATCACAATGTTTCATCACTCATTTCAATGCACGTGAGTAACAACTATGGAGATGAATTCAATTTCGATAAAGTGGAAAGTTTGGACGGAGAAAGGAAACAGCACAAAGAATACCAGAGAACTCCTGGAAGTTTGGCATTCAGGTCAGTCAGTGATCAATCAACAGATGTATAGACATAGAGCCAATCTATCGAGCAATGAGAAAAATGATAAGCGACAGAAAGGTGAGAGGTGAAGCAGAGGAACAGGCAACAGGAAAGACTATGCAGTCAATGATACAACAATCAAAGAAAATGACCAGTCAGAGACCACTTCGTCAGGGGAAGCTACTAAATCACTCAGGGAGAGATATTGATAGCTCACTTCATGCAGAAGTTAGTGCTGATGATTTCGTTTGGAGAGACAACGAAAACTTCACGGTCAGACAGTCCAGCTCAGAGAACACAATACAATCATAATGTAATCGATCCCTAGTCCTTTTATTTTTCATTATTTATTCGTTTCGCCCTCCCAACCTAATCTTAGCTCTGTTTGACATAAGTAAATGATTCACTTTCATGTTGTCATACCTCAATCGGTGTGTTTGTTTGTATTGTTTCTATGTATTCCTCTATTGAACAACAGTATTTAAAATCGTGTATGTAGAGTAAAATGTTGATGAGTCCTACTGAAATTTATGAATTCTTTAGCATTCATTATACTCCTTGTGACATTCAAAACGAGATATTCGGTAGAAGAGGACTCTTTTCAACGAATTTATCCTCAAGTTGTGCATATATATATATATATATATATATATATATATATATATATATATATATATATATATATATATATATATATATATATATATGATATTTGAAGACTTCAATCAACGAGGGAAATTAAACTTAAATAATAGGATATTGGAATAACAATAATGGTGGTTGTAGCTGTAATAATGTTTCTAGGAAATGAAGTAAGGGTTGAACGATTAACGCGTTCACCATGAAACCTGATAGTCCTGAGTTCTATATGTGTCTGGTAGAGTCGTAGGTGCTTACTACTGAAGAGTTCCATACAAGGACGAAACAGTTGTTCATTGCTCCCAAATTTCCAGTGGTTCTCCAACTGATGTCAGTTTGCGGTAAATACTACTATCAAAGGAGGCTACTCAAGATTTGTAGATCTTTCATAGGTTGCTTATAGCTTACAAGGGGTGAATACTTGATAAAGCTAATAAACAGTCAAAAGGTTAAGTAATATGAATGAGATGAAATGAAAATACCTTGTTAACTGGTTCAATAATTGGTAAGATTATACAAAGTAACACCAGAAAATAATAATGATACTCATAATGATGATAGAAGAGTGCAAAAATTAATTTGACAAAAAAGAAGTGGGGAAGAGAAAAAAGTGATACGAACCACGACCAGGCCGTAGCAGAGACAAGGACTTCATATACTTCATTTGCATACGAAATTGAGGCTTCAACTGATGACTATCCAAGGCCTTTTCTGCTTTTAGAAGTTGAAGATGAAGAAAACTTAAGATTTTTGAGTGGTTTCGATAGACCACCTTAAAGTCATTGTTCAGGTCGGTTGAATGGTTAAAATTAGTTAAATGTTCAAGAATAGAACTCACAGTACAGTTCCTTTTACCTTTACAAATGGATATCCCTCAACAGACCATCTCCAAGTTCACCTCCCTCTATGGAGCAAGATACATCGACAGTAGTCACAGACTGCTGTCAACACGTATATGAGAACATATTCCAACCTGGTTTTATAAAAATCATGAACATTTAACTAGAACCATCATTATTTTTAAATTAATCTGTCATTATCGAAACGTAATTTTCCTCATGGATTGCAATCTTTAAATATCATATGTTTACGTGCAACTTGAGAAGAAATTCGTTCAAAAGAGTCCTCATCATTGGATATCATATTTCTTCTATTATTTTACTTGATAAATTCTTGGATCAGTTAACTCTTTAATATTTTCATCGTACTTGTTGTGGCTTTCATTTGTTTGACATAGTTCTGATCACCAACGTGATGAGGGATAAGAACAAGTGAAGATATAGTTGAACTTATTATCATTATATCATATTATTTATCCCTTGGGTTCCTAGTGGAACATAGGGATTCACTTGCACGTCGCTGTTGCCATTTCACTCTCTTCTCTGCAGTCTTTTCACTCTGACTCCACCACTGCCCACAAACTTTCATTTCCTCCTCACATGATCTCCTCCATGTCACCCTCACCTCGGACGCCCAACTCGTCCTTTCCCGTTCGGATTCCACTCGACGGCTTAACCTGACGCGTGATGTCCCCAGTCGGCATTCTCAGTGTATGTCAAATCCAACCCATCTCCATTTTCTTATTCTACATATTTGTTGGGTGATAGGTTCTTGGTTGGTTTGTTGTCAGCTAGCTAGCTAGCTAGCCAGCCAGCCAGCCAGAGTTCCTTGTTGTTTATTCTTATTATTCTGGCCATCTGATCTCCAGTATCGAGCCAGTGTAGGCGGCAGCTGTTGATGAATGTGTGTAGTTTGTTGGAAGTGCTTTTCGTGACACAGCAAGTTTCTGAACCATCACATAGAAGCACTGAGTTGACATTGGTGTTGAAAGTCCGGATGTTGTTCACGCTTTATGCTGAGTTGAGTGCAGTAGATCTCCACACTGATTTCAGATTTATGAAGGCCTGTCTCACTTTTCCGATTCTGGCTGCTTTGACATCCTCATCTGTGTCATTGCCACCTGTAGTTGAAACGACGCTGCTTAATTAGGTGTAGGTGAAAGAGACTACATCCATTAGGTTTCTCCCGTTGATGGTGATTGGTGTTTGTTGTTGATGCTGTTGTTGTTTGGGTATCTTCATCACCTCCATCCCCTCTACGTTCACCGGAATTCCTGTCTTCGCTGCCCTGCCTCTTCTGTCAACTTGTTAGTTTTCGCCTGTAGATCTCCGAGTTTGTGCGACATTAAACATAAATCATCGTCGGCAAAATCCAAATCTTCTAGGCTCTTTTCATCGGTCAAACAGTGTATGCCTATCTTCTCACTCCTCACGGTTTGCTGCATGATCCAGTTCACTACAATCAGGAAGACCATGGGTGGTAGTGGGCAGCCTTGTCTTACTCCTGTCTTCACTTCAAAGGCGTCACCGAGCTTTCCATTGTGGATCATTTGGCATGTGGCATCGTCGTATAGCTGTTGAATGAGGTTGATAAAAATTTATGGCACTCCGTAGTGTTGAAGAAACTGCCAAGTTACTTGTCGGTCGACTTTGTCGAAGGCCTTTTCAAAGTTGATGAAGTTGAGGTAGAGAGTTGACCATACATTATTGAAGTCAAGTATATATTGACAACAATATTAATCTCATCGATAAACAAGCAACCTTATACACAATCAGACTCTTGAATCACTAATGAGTTTTAGAATTTATTAATAATAGGCTCCAGTAAAGTATATTTCATATACTTTGAATAGGTGGAAAGTTGTTTTATTATACTACTGAATAACTTGAGTAGTCAGAGATTACTAACACTTACCTGTTGATTTCGCCAGCCAAACTAACTGAATCTGGCTATCTGAACACTTCAGCTCTGTGAACTGAATGTGTCCGGGTACACTTCTGATAATCTCGGCCCCGAAAGAGCAAAACAGCCGTTTGATGTTAGATCACTTTGATCTGACTACCGAAATCTAAAGATCAACCTGAGTACTTTCTAACTACTCAAGTTGTTCAGTAGTACATTTTTACAGTTCGTGACAATTTTGTGTCCAAGAATAGGCTTTGTGATCTTGCCTGGGTGGTTTTCAACAGAAATCTAGTTAACGCTACACTTTGGCAGTTGAAAAACTCCTCACCTGTGAGGATATTAAGGTGAATTGTACAGTTTGTAAACTATTCGAAAGTTCATTTAGTCATTTTATGACTTTAGCATTGCTGTCAACGTATTTTATTATCATTATTATTTGTCCCTTGGGTTCCTAATGGAACATAGGGATTCACTTGCACGTCTCCAGTGCACTATGTTCTCTGCAAACTTTTGAACCTGGTTCCACGACAGCCCAAAAGCTCTCATTTCCTCCTCACATGATCTCCTCCATGTCACCCTCACCTCGGACGCCCAACTCGTCCTTTCCCGTTCGGATTCCACTCGACGGCTTAACCTGACGCGTGATGTCCCCAGTCGGCATTCTCAGTGTATGTCAAATCCAACCCATCTCCATTTTCTTATTCTACATATTTGTTGGGTGATAGGTTCTTGGTTGGTTTGTTGTCAGCTAGCTAGCTAGCTAGCCAGCCAGCCAGCCAGAGTTCCTTGTTGTTTATTCTTATTATTCTGGCCATCTGATCTCCAGTATCGAGCCAGTGTAGGCGGCAGCTGTTGATGAATGTGTGTAGTTTGTTGGAAGTGCTTTTCGTGACACAGCAAGTTTCTGAACCATCACATAGAAGCACTGAGTTGACATTGGTGTTGAAAGTCCGGATGTTGTTCACGCTTTATGCTGAGTTGAGTGCAGTAGATCTCCACACTGGTTTGCAGCTAATGAACTTCTGTCTTGCTATCTTTCCAATCCTGGCCTTGACATCTTCGCCTGTGCAACCTGTAGTTGAAACAGTGTTGCTTAGGTAGGTGAAAGAGTCTACTTCTTTTAAGTTTCTTCCGTTGACGGTGATTGGAGCTTGTTATTGATTAGTTATATATATGGCTGTCTGTTTGAACTCTGGGCTACCGTTTTCTATCATCGAGTATATTGCATCAAATTTCTTATTTCCATATTGTTTTAATCGTTCAATTATGTCAACCAATCGTATTGTGTATTATCACGCGTTTTTCAAATCATTACAACCTATCGCTTCGCAAGTTGATAGGAAATTTAAGAAGAAGCACCACGGTGGATGGCAACGAGCTCTGAAGCGTATGACCATGGACCAAATGACTATTCCGGAAATACTTAGCACAAACTGCAGGTCGTTGCCGAATAAAGTTGATTACCTTCAATCACTCTTGTCCACAAGTGTTTATCGAAACACGGGTGTAATAATGCTACAGGAAACATAGCTTCATAATCTGTATGATGATGACTTAGTCTGCTTAAATGGTTTAAAATTATTTCGACAAGATCGAAGCTTTTCCAAGAAGAAATGTAGTGGTGGTGGTGTAGCAACATTTATTAGTACTAACTGGCCGTCCCTTAACTATATATTCTTCTGCTTCTCTAACGAAAAAATTGAGTGCATTACCATCAAATGTCGTCCCAAACATTTGAGCAAATACAAATACATATATATCACAAACATGTATGTCACACCTGACTGCAGTTTCTCAGATTTGTCAACTTTTGCTGATAAATTCACTGAATTTGCTGATCCGGTTCTGGGAAACTCATTGTCTGTTGTTTGTGGTGATTTTAACTCATGTGACTACAGTTTTCTGTTATCATTGGGTCATAAAAAAAGGTTAACTTTCCCACTCGTCTTGACAATACTCTAGACTTTGCATTTACAAATGAACCTGGCATATATAAAGCCCGTAAACGGGCTCCATTGCTAAATTCCGACCACTGTATTGTTCGTGTTTTGTCTAAAGTGTACGGAAAATTATACAAGAGAGCTTTTGCATACCTTTCAAGGAAAGTTCAATACAGATGCCATTCTCAAGAAAATATATTACGTTTGAGAAGCATGCTTATAGAAACAGACTGGGATATATTTGCTGATGAAGTTTTAGACAACACTGTTACCAATATCACAAGCTATCTCAGATTCTATCTTGATATCTGCTGCCCTACTGAAACAATTTACATGAGATTTGACAGACTTCCCTCTCCTCATCTCAAAGGGCTTCGGAGAGAAAAGGAAAGGTTGTATAAGGAGAGAGATCACCCTGGCGTTAAAAGGCTTAACTGCCTAATTAAGTCTAAAATACAACGTCTGAATACTTTATACAACCAGAAGTTCTCATCGTGTAAGAACTCTTCCATCATTATCAACATAGGACCAGGCATTACTGCGTAACGGTCCGAGTTGCCACACCTCATATCAGCACATCAAGTAAAAAGGTAGTGAGGTGAAGGATGAAGATAAGTGAATGCAGTCAAAAGAAATATAAAGTACGAGAAGAAAGGAAAGAGGAGTGACAAAATAGTGAGATTCGGTATAGCGTTGTTAAGATGAGGATAATGTGTGTATACATCTGCGCCACTGACTTCGGTTCTGAGCCATATCACCTAGGGTCTCCAACCACTGGTTCCTCTTGTCCCGTGGACCCCAACCACCTAGTCTGCATCGTCCTACATGGCTTAAACCAACAGTCAGAGACTTCATACATTGGTGCCATGTTTTAGTCTGGCCACCTCGGGCCTTTTTCCAGCCTGAACCCACCTCAGCCAACATTGTGTGACGAGGCAATCGGTGACTAGGCATACGTAGTACGTGTCCCAACCATCTCAGTCGATGAAGGTTCACAACCTCGTCGACTGACTTACCTCTTCTCCCTAAAACTCTACACCTAACTTCTGCATTACTCACATGGTGACACCACGGAATACGTCCTATACTACGAAGGCAACGGTGGTCAAACACCTGTAACCTTCTCATGTCTTCCACTTTCAATGGCCATGTTTCACAGCCATACAGTAGAACAGAGCGGACTGCTGTGCAGTACACGCGACCCTTAATAGACAAACGAATATCACGGCGGCGCCATAGGTGGCGCAAATTGGCAAAAGCCAATCGAGCCTTTTGTATCCGTGCAGAAATCTCATCGGCAACTAACCCACCGGGTTGATCCTACTTCCCAGGTAAGTGAAGTGGTCAACACACTCAACCACTTCACTCTCTATTGTTAACCGCGGTACCGCTGAAGACCAGTCCTGGAGCAAAAATTTGCATTTGGGTGGTGAAAATCGCATCCCAAACATTCTCAAATTCCCACTCAAAGTGTTCAGAAGACTCTGCATCTTGTCAGCGTCTTCACCTAACAGGACTATGTCATCTGCATATTCTAGATCTAAGGAAAATTCACCTGTGATCCGGTCAACGTCTTTGTAATTAGGTGACGAGAGGGAAACCTCCATAAGAATATCTATGATAAAATTAAATAAGAATGGGGATAGTGGGCATCCTTGACGGACACCACTTGATGAGTATAGCTCCCTGGACAACTCACCATAGGCTCTAACATGCCCACAAGTGTTCGAGTAGAGAGCTTTCAATAAGGTGATGTACTTACTAGGCACGCCTTTCAGTGACAGACACTGCCATAAGACTTCTCGATCAACGGAGTCAAATGCCGCCTTCAGGTCGAGAAATACAGCTATTGTCGGGCGTCTGTAAGCATGCCTATGTTCCAGGACCTGGCGCAGTGTGAATATTTGGTCGATACATCCACGGCCAGGTCTAAAGCCTGCCTGGTTTTCTCGGGCTTGCTGTTCCCGAGCTCCACTCAGGCGTCGGAGAATTATAGAACTTAGGATCTTAGACACTATGTTTGTCAGGCTGATTCCTCTGTGGTTATCACAAGAGGACTTCTCGCCTTTCTTGAAGACTGGGATGATCAGTGACTTAGACCAGTCGGAGGGGATCGTATTTGATTCCCATATACTGGCTAACACTTCCGTTAGCCTGACTAAGAGAACTCTACCACCATTCTTGTATACCTCAGCAGGTAGTCCGTCTGGTCCTGCTGCCCTTCCCCGTTTCAGGCTACCTACCGCTTTCTCAACTTCTTCTAGTGTTGGGGGACCTGTCTCTATGTCCCATTCAGGGTCCGACTGGATAGCGGGCAGCGCAATGGTGGCTGGAGGCCAGTTAAACTGTTCCTCAAAGTGTTCTGCCCATCGTCCCAGTCGCCTTCCCTGCGAGTGAATCGCCGATCCGTCCTTCTCCGCTATAACCTCACTAACTGTTGTTGACCATTTCCCCCCAGTCTCCTTAATAAGTCTAAATAACTGTCTACTGTTACCGATCGCCGCTGCCTTTTCCATCTCTTTAGCCTTTGCTGCCCACCACTGTTCACGATCGTTGCGCAGACTTTTCGTCAGTTTATTTTTAAGTTGCGCTCGCTCTTCATTGTACTCAGAGCCTGCAGGGATGCATTCACGTGCATCCATTAGTTTGGAAGAAGCTGCTGATATCCACTGGCTCTTTTTAGCCATTATCTTGGAGTCGGCTACAGTCTCCAGTGCTGCTTTTACAGTAGACTGAAGATGGCACCAAGCTTCTTCTGGATGAGTGACAGTCTTTTGTTCCGATAACTGCCTAGCCAACTTCTCACTGAACACGGCTTTGGTGTTTTCGTTGTCCAGCAGAACTCGTAGTGGTTTTGTTGCCAAATTTTTTCTACGTCCATTGAGACGCAGGCATATACGTGCTCGGACCAACGCATGATCGCTGTCCAAACACGTACTCCAGAAGGAGCGGCAGTCTTCCACCGATCCTCTCCAGCGATGACTAATAGCAATGTGGTCTATCTGTGTCCATCGCTGAGTCGAGCTCGGTGGACGCCAGGTCAGACAGTGCCTTTCTTTATGTCTGAAATTTGTGCTGGCTAAAAATAGGCGGTTATCTGAGCATAGTTGTAATAGGCGATCACCGTTATCTGTACGTTCAGCTGGGATTCCGAAAGTGCCACCTAAGTGCCTTTCTGCCTCACTCAGTCTACCCACCTGTGCGTTGAGGTCACCTGCAACAACCACTACGTCCGAACGTTTGGCTTTCGAGAGGAGGTTAGACAGTTTATGGTAGAACTCGTCCTTCACTTCATCCGAACTACAGTCAGTGGGTGCGTAAGCAGAGATTACAAAGAGACAACGGCGAGTCTCACTATTCCTTTTAGTTCTCACTGTGCCGTTCAGCCTCATAGCGCAGAGGCGACTATCAACTGGGATCCAGTCTAGTAGTGAGTTTTCTGCCCTGGTGCTTAATGCTATACCTACACCTGCAAGACCACGAGAGCTAGCTATCGAATCTCCAGAAACTCGAAGGGTGAATTTTGCAGATTCACCAGATTGGTCAGGAGAGGTCAGGTGAATAACCACACTTGGGTCCTGTATGCGTGTCTCACAAACACAGCACACATCCATGCCCCGAGTTGCTAGAGTCTTTGCCAACGAAGCCTGTTGGCCAATTTGACGGAGGGTGCGGACATTGAAGGCTCCAATATGTAATTTGGAGCGTGGTTTAAGGAGACCAGGGACGCTGTTCTGTGGACTCAGATCGTTGTCGAAGGCTGCAGAGGTAGGAGAAATTGAAGATGATGCAGCATCATTAATTAAGAGACGTGAAGGAAGATTAGAAGGTAATGATGGAGGAGGAGGATAGCAGTCAGAAGAAACTTGGGTGCTGACAGAGTTGTGAGGGCGGTTGACACTTCCCGGCTGCCCACACCGTGGAAGGCTATTTCTTCTTAAGGTACCTGAAAGAGATTTGTGTGACCGCAGAGCCCATCGGACATCTGCTTGAGGCCTGTCACACCCAGCCTTTTGAGTATGATTATTTTGAATTTTTGTATTTTTGGGGCCGGATGAGCGAAAGGAAACGACAAGTGAACCAACACCGCCGGCCCGGCAGACCGTGGGGCGTGGTGGAGTGTGTTATTTTTGGGGCCGACCTTTTCTAACCCCCCCTTCCACTGAGAAGGCAGCATCAGCTTGGCACTGCTGGTCATCCAAGGGAAACACCTTACTGCTGTCACACCCCATCCAGCTAGCAGCAGTACGACTTCGCCCTCAGACCCCCATCATAGTGTAGCAATTTACACTATGACGGTAACTGCTTTTCGTCTAACCACTACCCAACAGACCTTTCTGGTATGGTAGGACCTCGAGGGAACAAGCGTTCCACCAGCATAGCTCGTTGGGTCATTGTGATATGCAAGCCCGACCACCACGTCAAGGTAGCAGCTATCGGTCGGGAAGAACTCTTCCAATATATGGAAATTATTTAAAGAGCTTACTGGTAAAAAAAAAAAAACAGATGACAACACAAACTCGTTTGGATGTCTGCGAGTTAAACAAGTCATTTATACGTCGGCAAGCTAATTTCACCCTTCCTAATGTGCAAAATCAAACGGATAGCTGCTTTCCAGGTTTCAATACAAATAATGTATTTAGATGTCTAAAATCTTTGAATCCCTCCCAAATCTTAGGTCCTGATGGTGTTTCTAGTATCATTATTTAGAAAATGTGCAGATATTTTGTGTCATCCACTTACAGATATCTTCAATGTGTCGTTCTCTAAAAACATAATACCCACTGCTTGGAAGTAGATAAAAATTGTACCTGTGCCTAAGCCATCTTCTGAATCAGATGTTACTTTTCGACCCATCGCTATAACTTCCCCTTTTCTGAAGACAATGGAGAAATTACTTCTCCTTGTGATTGAGCCTTCATTGATGGCTTTCAGAGATCCAAAACAGTTTGCTTACAAACGCTGGAGGAGTACTTTAGATACAGCCACTGTCTTACATCATAATATTGTTCCTAGTCTCGACAAAGGTGTTAAGTATGTCCGTTGTGCCTTTTTGGATTACTCATCAGCCTTTGACTCTGTTCCTAGACCACTTTTGTTAACTAAGCTTGCCATAGCTCACACTGACCCATGGGTTACAAGATGGCTGCATTCTTATTTTTCTGAAAGGAAACAGTACACTATTCATAAAGGGATGTGCTCCACTTCATTGCTTACTGAAGCTGGTGTGCCTCAAGGTGCTGTACTTTCTCCCTTTTTGTTTTCCTTTTTCTTTGCACGATTTGCCTTATTCTGTTGAAACTAATTTTATCAAGTATGCTGACGATCTGACGATTTCTATTCCAGTAAACTCTTCTTTGGATTGCCCTAAATTAAATGAATTCTTGCCTGAAGTTGGTAAATGGTCTCTCTCAAATGGTCTCAAACTAAACCCCTCTAAATGTCAGACCGTTAATTTTAGCCTCAGGCGTAAAGAAGACTTATGTGAGCTGCTTAAATCTCATGACGTCTGCTGCATCAATGGTATTTCTGCAGAAAGTAAATCGAGTGTGAACTATCTTGGGTTGCGTTTTACTTCTGACCTTTGTTAGTCATCCCATATTTTATTGACTTGTAAAAAAATCTTTCGTTTAACTTATTACGTAAAGAAACTGAGGCTTTCTGGTACAACTCAACCGCTTCTTCTACAATTTATTAATTCCTGCATTTTACCTATTCTTCTGTATTGTTCCCCATTAATCTTTCCTGGTCTTCTTAAAAAGGACTATGTTATATTGCGTCGGGCTTTGAAGACCATCAGCAGGATGAGTGGTGTGTCTCTGGCTCAACTTATTAACACTGTAGTTGATCAACGTATAAATTCCTGCAAGCTACTAGCTACAGAAATTTTAACTGACAGTGAGCATCCACTTCATTTACAGCTCTCTCCATGTATCTCCTCAGGGAGGACAAGGAGAAACTACATAAGACTGTATGCTCGTACAGCTAAGTATAAGAATTCGGCTGTACCTTACCTTGCACACATTTTGTGAGGAAAAAAGTGTTAGGACAGAAATCACACATCAACTTTGTGACAGTTAAAAATCTCATTTCAATAATTTAACTTACAATGCAAAATTTTCTCGTTTTTAATATTCTTCACATAACTTAAATTTCTATGATAAAAGAATTCAAATGGCTGCAAAGTAGTATGTATATACTTATATTTTGCTGTTATTGCAATATATATTGCGCTGAGAATTCCAAATTGTACCACAAATTGTTTGGAATAAAGTGAATTATTATTATTATTATCTTCATCACCTGTCAACGTATACTTCAAGCCAATAATCTGTACATAAGTCCAAAAATATCATATAATCTTGGCACTCATCACACTACTGAGTCAAGTATTTCATACAAAATAAGGCCGAAAGAGGTAAGTCGAGATATTAGGGAGTGTATTCACAAACTGTCCAATTCAAATACAGTACAGACAAACCGGCATGCATTTATAATCTTAACAGTATATAATAAAAAATGCTTGTAAAAAGATGATGTAATTCATTTGTACAACATATTTCTAATAATCTGATCACACAATCACTTGTTATAGGTATTCATATGGAATATTATACAGTTTATGTATATTCCAAAGTGTTTCAGAAAAATTAGGGTCGTCTGAACCGCTTCATGCCGGAAACAAATGTTCAAACTCCTCAGCCTCTAAACCTATCATTGAAACTCATCTATTAAACCAGTTTGGTTTTAACCCATTCGAAATCTTACTCATCCACCTTCCGTTTTCGATTTCTAGACTGCCTCGCCCCTTCATTGTCCAGCCCTACCGTTTTTCCGTTATCTTTTATTATTAAATGTAAGTACATCCTGTTTACTTGCTCAGTCATCGGCTCACTTTTTTCCTCTTCCTCTTTTCCCTTCCAGATTCTCGTGGTCACCACCAAACTCACACTGCTGTACGCGCACCCTTGCAACAACGTACCTACTTACAGGCTAGACGAAAATGTATCAACAGCTGGTCGTTACAAGGTATTAACATTAATAGGTTTAAATCAACTCTATGTGTTCAGAAACAATTTTTCACTATATTATACCTTCCTTAGTAAATTCGGCTTTGAACCGAAGATTACTGCACCAATAATTTCCTCCTTTATTGATCTTTGTTGTTATTTTGATCTTAATCATAGTCTTCACATGTGATTAATATTCATTTTCGCACCCCTTAACTCCTTAATTTTTGATAAGAATTACCGATGACAAGTACATGTGTGATCAGGTTATTCCACCTGTGTTGGGTGAATAGATTACACGATTCAAACAAATAACGTCTTCTTATTGATTATCTAAGATGACCGTGGTTTACAGACTTGTACTGATACTGGGTAATGATTGAAGGTGAAATGAAAAGTTGAAACCGCAGCTGGATTCGAGCCAACGACCACCGGTTTTCGGGTTCGATGCTACATCAATTCACCTACGACGTGCGAAAGCTGACCACATTTTTATTCCACTTAAATTCCCAAGGATTTCGCCGGAGTAACCGTACGAATTGTTGACGCGTTACGATCACCACTTGGTTGTATTCACACTGACTGTCTGCTTAGTCAGGACTTCTCATCTCAATCAGAATCTAACTGAATTCGAAAGAGGGAGCATCATTTTGACTACCTGTGATAACCACAGTTTGCCAGATTAGTATTCATATTGTGTGATGACTCAAGGTGAAATGAAAAACTGGATTGCGAGCGGATTCTTATTGTTTTTTTCGGAGTTTGCAGAGAGTACTCTTGAAAAGGATCTTCTTAGCAAGATCGAAACGTGAAGGAATAATAAAAAATATTTGTTTATATTGTTATTTGTTCTAATATGCTACTCTGGGATTACACAAGTAAAAATACACCTTATAAGGGAAATGACTGTTTTTAAAAAGATGCTAATAGTATAGAATATCAACAGTAATGTTATAACTACTCACTCTACAAAGTAGTCATCTAGAGATCGTACATTAGACAGTCGACAGGAACTAATAAAACAAAAAACTTTTGTGCACAGTATCGACCATTTTTTTAAGGTGTCTAGGGAAACGTAAATCAGATACATCAACATAACTAGTAACGTGAATTGTAAACATTCATTCAACAAAATAGGAACAGATAAACAAAATATTACAGAAACGAAAATAACAAGTAGATAAGGGTATAAAACGCGGATAACACTCAGATACTTCCGATATATACGCATATTTTTGTTTTGACTTAGTTACATGTTGATTATGGAATCATCTGTTCTTAGTGTTGACATCATGACGCAATGTGATTTCACACTTGATTTGATAAAAACAAATGTTGTACTACTATCATCAGTAGTCGATTGAGTTTTTCGTAAATAAGCATCAGTGTACACAAAAAAAGGCATAGAGGCGATTACTTAGTTCGATTTATGTATCCTAGCGCTTTGAAACGCTCGAAATACATCACTAAGTCATTTTTTTTAAGAGCCTTCTCACTGATACCGTATTCTTCTTCCCGTTTGCCTTTTGAGTACAGCTTTCTTATTCTATTCCAGAGCAGCCTGACTAAACCACACTTATAACTGATAGAATAGAAACTAGTGCAGTGAAGGTACTGACCAATCTCGTCTTATACTCACATCTGAAAAATTGAATCTGTCCTCATTTTCATATTCTATTGTAAAATTCATATTTGAATCAGCTTAGTTGAAAGTAACACAAAACTTTGATTCAGGATTCATATTATCACAAACAATGAAGGTTACATCCACACACCTGCGATAATATGTCGTTTCCTTCATCACAGAGTTCATACATTTTCATTCGAGAAGAGCCATAAATATATCAGTGAGGATAGGTCCTGTAGACACTCCACCAGTTTACTGACTAACTTCTAATCTCTCAACCTAACATTACTCCAGTTTTTTCATGTGATTAGGTAATCTACGGCCTCTTTAACAACCTTTTCTTTTACACTCAAGACTGTTGGTTATGCCCCCTTTTCCAAATCTCTAAAATTTTCCATCTCGTCAGATATTGATTTCTGTTGATTTTGATCAATGTTCGTGATTACTAATCCTGTGTTTCCTTTACTCATGACCTTATTTCCATATGTATTTAAGGTACATTTTGTCATTATTATTAGTAATACTTCGTTTCAGTTGTTTACTGTTTGCAGCTGATGAAAGGCTGCGAAATAAAACGATCTCATTTTATTTTGCAAATGTCTTCGTTGTGTACTTTTCAAATATTCATTTGCTTTCTTATTCTTGTGTAATTATTCATTGTTTATCAAATACCACTCGGGTGAAAAATATACTCGATTTACTTTATCAGTCATTAAACCACTTGCGTAAGAATGGCCTGTTCCACATAATCAAAATTACGATTTGTAATCCCATATAATTACTCTGTTGATTATTTACACCTAAACTTCTCAAAATTATCATCTTTATGACCTACTATATAAAAGTATATTGAATGGGTAGAAAAAAAGTGTATGTCAATCATTAATTATACCTTCAATTTCAGTAAAAGTACCTTTCATTTAAGCTCACTGGACGGAGCTTTTTAACACTTTACATTTCAAACTGAATTCAGAATATTACAAGGTTATCTGAAAGTATACAAAGAAAACTTTTTATTTTGTATATATACTGAAAGTGAAAGAAAGTTCTTGTGGATTAAGAAGAGCTTTTGATTCAGAAAATGATGAAGTCATTAAAGAGAGTTTCCTTTCCTCGTGCTGTACACAAATCAACACAGTAGAATGACTAAAGGTGAACACATTTCAGAATAAAGAAATCCTTTGTCCACTAGAAAATGATAGGGATGTATATAATTCGTTTGTCATTTACCTTACAGGATGTCACCCTTATATTCCTTTTTATAACTTCAGTTTTATTATTACTATTGCCATTATTATTTATCCCTTGGGTTCCTAGTGGAACATAGGGATTCACTAGCACGTCGCCGTCACCATTTCACTCTCTTCTCTGCAGTCTTTTCAATCTGACTCCACCACTGCCCACAAACTTTCATTTCCTCCTCACATGATCTCCTCCATGTCACCCTCACCTCGGACGCCCAACTCATCCTTTCTCCTTCGGATTCCACTCGACGGCTTGGCCTTGCCTGGCGCATGATGTCCCCGAATGGTCTTCTCAGTGTATGCCCAATCCAATCCATCTTCAGTTTCTTATTCTGCATATATGTTGGGCGACGGGTTGTTGGTTAGTTCGTTTCCAGGTAAAGTGAGTTCCTTGTTGCTTACCCTTATTATTCTGGCCATCTGATCCGATCTTCAGTATGGAGCGTAGACAGTTTTATACTATTTAGTATTATTGAGCAGTATAATGTTTCCTAACAATGTTACTCCATCCATGGCTTTACCTTTTCATTCTATTCAATCATGTCTTGCTCAGCATTTAACATCCTTATATATTAGTATATTTCTCTTTTCATGATGGTGCTACAACTTTTTCCATTGTCCCCTGATGTTTTATTTCACTATGAACAATTATTTATCTTGCGCCTTTACTTCATAATGAGAACTTACGCGACTATTTCATATTCACTTCTGGTTGCCTGGACACAGCCTTGCTGTTTTTACTGTGAACGTACTCTCTGCAAAGTACTTTAATGGTGATAAACCCGCAGTTACCTCGAGATTCGAGCTTTATATTCTATTAGTCAACATTGCTTATTAATTTAGAACCGTGTTTCATACAAATCCTAGAGTTAAAATACCATTCGTTTACCTATTATAGCATGGAGATTAATTTGAGTAAACATACATGACTTCTAGTTACCATTAGGGCAGAGAAAGAAGGTGTAGCCTGTTACCAAGTAAGTTACATCTGAATTATTCGAATGAACACTTCGGCAGCATAAAATGAAAGTAAAATATCAAACAATAAAATAAAACCCCTTACAACCTACGATATTGAAGCATGAATACAGTGATAGTAATATCACATACTTAACTTCACTGAACAGAAATCCATTAGTAAGACAGAGAGAGGGGGGTAGAAGTGAAACCTGAGGACTCTGGTAAATTAAAATTCCACATTACATAACCTGATTTGATATCCCACGCAGCGGTAAAAGAGTATTTACTACATGAAGTCTGTTAGCACAATTTAATACTGATAATCTTACCAAAGTAATGAAGTGCCAATCAACTAATAATATTGGGTTACTGTGTCACAACATCAAATAAACAACCTAAAACAGTATCACAATAGAACAACATTAGTATATTCTATTATTTGACTATCTGAGATAGCTGTAGTTTGGCAGACTACTATTTACTCTGAATGTTGATTGAAAGTGAAATGAAAATTTGAACCGCGACCAGATTCGGGCCAGTGACTATCGGGCTTCTTTCTTGATGGTTTACCACATGAACTACGAGGTCCAAGTAGCTCAGTTGATAGAGCGTCAGTCTGGTAGCCTGGTGTCTAGTCAAGACTTTATTTTTAAGGGCTACTAGACTATGTTCCAAGGAAGTCATCGATAATGAACTGGATACTAAACAAAAACTTTGTTAGATAAGACGAAATCCCATAAAGTTCATCAATAAACACTTCAAACTTAAAAATGAGAAACTGAATGATACAACCGTACCAAAAAGGAAAGTGTTCATCAGACTACCATTCAAAGCGATGAATTGAGTTTACAAAATAATCGCCGATTGAACTCATGCATCGCACTAACTTATCCAGCTGCAAAATTAACAGTTGTCTGTGACACAAAGAACAAGATCAGAGAAACTAATTTAGATGTGAGACCTCCTCATGTTACCTCCAACTGTATTTATTTATTCACCTGTGCTTATAGTAGCAGTTATGTAGGAAGAACGGAGAGCGCCCTTACTAAACGAACCTCTGAACATGTACCGAAAAGCCTGTCATTAAGAGGTGGACGGCTACCAACCAGCGCCATTGACAAGCATATCCTCGATACAGATCATGCAGTCGGTTCAAGCATAGCTTTTAAGGTAATCAATAGACAAAGAAATAATATATTCCTACGTTATTCAGAAGCAGGAGCAATCCGTCGACTGGAGCCAGATTTATGTGTAGAAGTTTGTCGTTCATCTTGCATTGCCTTGGTGAGTTGTACTTTTCCTACAACTGTATTTACTATTTTATCTTTTCATCTTACTGTCTTACATATTATTCTCAAACATTATTCACATTCCCATCATTTTTTTCACTTACTTTAACCCATCATATTTTTATCATGTTTCTTAGCATATTCTTTCCTACTCATCTACCATTAACTCATATACATTACTTACTATTCTTTGTTGTTCTCCCCTTACCATTAGACGTCCTACCACCTTGAGCTGTAATCAACTTCCTTTACAAATATTACGTCCTATTTCGTTTGCGTTTACTGATCGATTTTAAAGTCTGACTTGCTGTGATTTGTTTCCCTGTATTGGTTGTTTAGGTAGTGATTCATCTATGTTTCCATATATACGTATTGATGTTAAGGTATAAAGGGTGTATTCAGTCTTGTTTCCTACAGAAGTGTATCAAATGACTTATGCTGAAGACTGATAGCTTATTGCACAAAATCCTAAATTAAGTAAGTATGTGAAAGATGTTGAGCATACGAAATACATTAAATTCAACCCAAAATATATTGTCCTCTTGCGTTTAAAAATTTCAAGCGGAAAACTAATTCCATTATGAGCAACAATTTATGCTCGAAACGTAATCAATTAAAAAATAAGGGATCACTGTGCGCTTCATATCAAATAAAAAAACCTAATATGGAATTACATTCTACCACAGTGCACAAGTCTTTCACTTATATTAACCCACCAATAACTGCATGAAATCAAAAGAGGTTTACTGAAAAATCACTCTTTTCATCAATATCATTATCAAACTGTATAATCGCATATACATATTCGACTCACATAGTAACAGAAAAGGAATCTTTCATGAAATATTCTTGAATGAAGTTTAAACTTTGTTGTTACAACTGTCATAGAAGTTGGACACCGAGTCTCATTAAATCATTATAAGAATATATATATATATATATATATATATATATTTTTTTTTTTTTTTAAATATAATCCCAGTGTTTTTAGTATAATTGCTTGCATTATACCGTCGATGATTGGACACGACTCATCGGTCTCTATTGGTATGTGAGCTCCTGTGCGGATGCCTCGATATTACATGTGTTCGAATTATAGTAATGATAGATAGTGGCTAGCAGTGGAATTCAGGATGCGCATTTCGCCCTATTTGTGACTCGTCAGCTGGATGTACCTGCCTCCTAGTCAGTGGTGCTGTTCCACCCTGCATTCGGACTGGGGAGCGATCGCTTCAAATGCCAAAGCATTATTCACCACACCACCGAGACACGATAGCCACTTCTTGTGAGACGGGTATAGTTTTTAGTATAATTGCTTGTATTAATCCCAGTATGTTTAGAAAATCAAAACAATATATCTCTGAATGTTTCGTTGTGTAAACCACAACTCCTTCAACAGAATATACGGAGTTTTATTCACATTGAAATATATAGTCAAGTGATATTATCAAATATATTTAGGGAACGTAGGTCATTGGTTGAGTGATTTTTCTGTCCAACCTGAGTAATCAAGACTATACTGGATGATGATTGAATGTGAAATTAAAATTTGAACCGCAGTTGGACTATGGACCAGATTTTTCCCCACTTCAGTCACCATCGTTTTTGACGGAACTCGTGTTGTATTACTACCGCTAATTTGTATCCACACTGCCTGCCTATTCAGAATTAGGACTGACTTTAAAGGTCACCCAGGAAACTACTAAATTAACGAATCAAATGTCGGAATTTTGTATGGAAAGATTGTTTTTCATAGAATTGAGAAGCGTGATTGCTTATTTCTCTTGATTTTAAAGGCTAGCCTAGCAACGATCGAAATAACCAATTACGTTTCGCCATGACGCGTTACTATCATTCGATAGTATTGACACTGACTGCTTAGTCTCAGATAGTCAAATGATAATCAATGATACTCCCTCTCTCGAATTTAGTTAGATTTCGGTTGGAATGAGAAGTCCTGACTAGGCAGACAGCTAGTGTGAATAAAATCAACTGCTTGTAGCGTGTCACAAACTCACATGGTAGTTGGGTAAAACTCGAGGTGATTGAAGCCAAATAAAAATCTGGTCAGCAGTCGGATGTCGTTGGTGAGAGTTGGTGTAGCATCGGGCTGGATACCCGTCGGTCGCTGGTTCGAATCCGTCTGTGGTCCAAATTTTCATTTCACCTTCAACCATCACCCAGTATAATTAATAGTAGTCATTAAAAGTTCATACTTGTTATTGTCATTTATCAAGGAGTATGTATGATAGTCAAAGTGTGTTTGTGTGTGTTGGGTGTAGAAGATGTATTATTTATTGTACTTTTATTTATAAATTGTTATTGTAGCCTTAATTAGAAAAGGTCATGACTAACACTTTTGTAGGATTAATGTTTGCCAAATAGGTGACAAGCTTACTCCTTATTTTGTGAGGTCATTAGTGACTTGCCTCCAGATGGCTGTCATGAAGTTCTAATGAGAAGACGTGACCTGTGGGGTCAACCAGTCGGAAGTGAAGGGGATGCTAATTGAAGACCTTGGGTGACAGTTGCGCTATGTCGTGCACTGACAGAAGCTGGAATTTGTGAGCCACTGGAAACCCACCCAGTGGTTGAATGGTCAACGCGTTCGCCGTGAAACCTAGAGGTCCTGAGTCCGACCCCAAGCCGGATGGTGGGTACGTACTACTGAGGAGTCCCAAGCTAGGACGAAACAGCTGTCCAGTGCTCTCAGATTTCCAGTGGTTCCCTAACTGATATCAGTCCATGATGAATACTACTTCTAAAATAATTGTCGGTGTTATTGCTTGTTTTACACCATCGTTGATTGGACCGAATTAATCAGTCTCTGTTGGCATACGGGCATATACCAACAGAGACTGATCAATTCGATCTAATCAAGGACGGTGTAATACAAACAATAACACTGACAATTATACCCTTCGCATAAGAAGTGGCTATCGTGGCTCGGTGGTGTAGTGGATAACGATTTGGCTGGCTGACCCCACAGGTCACGTCTTCTCATTAGAACTTCATGACAGCCATCTGGAGGCAAGTCACTAATGACCTCACAAAATAAGGAGTAAGCTTGTCACCTATTTGGCAAACATTAATCCTACAAAAGTGTTAGTCATGACCTTTTCTAATTAAGGCTACAATAACAATTTATAAATAAAAGTACAATAAATAATACATCTTCTACACCCAACACACACAAACACACTTTGACTATCATACATACTCCTTGATAAATGACAATAACAAGTATGAACTTTTAATGACTACTATTAATTATACTGGGTGATGGTTGAAGGTGAAATGAAAATTTGGACCACAGACGGATTCGAACCAGCGACCGACGGGTATCCAGCCCGATGCTACACCAACTCTCACCAACGACATCCGACTGCTGACCAGATTTTTATTTGGCTTCAATCACCTCGAGTTTTACCCAACTACCATGTGAGTTTGTGACACGCTACAAGCAGTTGATTTTATTCACACTAGCTGTCTGCCTAGTCAGGACTTCTCATTCCAACCGAAATCTAACTAAATTCGAGAGAGGGAGTATCATTGATTATCATTTGACTATCTGAGACTAAGCAGTCAGTGTCAATACTATCGAATGATAGTAACGCGTCATGGCGAAACGTAATTGGTTATTTCGATCGTTGCTAGGCTAGCCTTTAAAATCAAGAGAAATAAGCAATCACGCTTCTCAATTCTATGAAAAACAATCTTTCCATACAAAATTCCGACATTTGATTCGTTAATTTAGTAGTTTCCTGGGTGACCTTTAAAGTCAGTCCTAATTCTGAATAGGCAGGCAGTGTGGATACAAATTAGCGGTAGTAATACAACACGAGTTCCGTCAAAAACGATGGTGACTGAAGTGGGGAAAAATCTGGTCCATAGTCCAACTGCGGTTCAAATTTTAATTTCACATTCAATCATCATCCAGTATAGTCTTGATTACTCAGGTTGGACAGAAAAATCACTCAACCAATGACCTACGTTCCCTAAATATATTTGATAATATCACTTGACTATATATTTCAATGTGAATAAAACTCCGTATATTCTGTTGAAGGAGTTGTGGTTTACACAACGAAACATTCAGAGATATATTGTTTTGATTTTCTAAACATACTGGGATTAATACAAGCAATTATACTAAAAACTATACCCGTCTCACAAGAAGTGGCTATCGTGTCTCGGTGGTGTGGTGAATAATGCTTTGGCATTTGAAGCGATCGCTCCCCAGTCCGAATGCAGGGTGGAACAGCACCACTGACTAGGAGGCAGGTACATCCAGCTGACGAGTCACAAATAGGGCGAAATGCGCATCCTGAATTCCACTGCTAGCCACTATCTATCATTACTATAATTCGAACACATGTAATATCGAGGCATCCGCACAGGAGCTCACATACCAATAGAGACCGATGAGTCGTGTCCAATCATCGACGGTATAATGCAAGCAATTATACTAAAAACACTGGGATTATATTTAAAAAAAAATATATATATATATATATATATATATATATATTCTTATAATGATTTAATGAGACTCGGTGTCCAACTTCTATGACAGTTGTAACAACAAAGTTTAAACTTCATTCAAGAATATTTCATGAAAGATTCCTTTTCTGTTACTATGTGAGTCGAATATGTATATGCGATTATACAGTTTGATAATGATATTGATGAAAAGAGTGATTTTTCAGTAAACCTCTTCTGATATATTTGTTAATTGTTTGAAGCTGATTCACTCACTTATTTACTTGTGAAATCAGAGAACCTATTGGTTATTGGAAATGGTGTGGACATTATCGACTAATTCCTTGATAACTAGAATTGGAAATTATGAGAATAATCTCTTTCGTAGTGATTGAGCTGCTGTGATCTTCTGTTTCCATTCCTTGAGAACTGAAATTCAAATGATAATGAGATTTTAGTTGATTGTGCCAGTTGTGTAGTCAAAATAAAGGTTAGGATGCTTAATTAAAATATGACACTCCACGGAATCATGTTTCCTCTATAGTAAGAGCATATATTACTGAAGAGCAAGATATTCAGCGAAGAGACTCTTTTTAACGAATTTATTTTCAAGCTGTACAATCGTAGATATATAATTTGGAAAATTAAATCCCGTGAGGAAAACTAAAGACTATACGATGATGACGATGACAATAATAATCGAGCAGATAACGACAAAGGCATTTGTGATTATGATAATTTAGGTATTTTGAGGGAGTTGTAGAGATTTGGAATTATTTCAAGTTGTTGTTCATCGTAGACTGACATCAGTTGGAGGAAGAAAGGGACAAAGGAACTGGTGCTCATTGGTGACTACTTTCGAGAAGTATTCCCGAAGTTCCAATGACAAGTCGTGACCGGTGGAGTCAAAGCCTGATGGCCATGAGGACAAATACTCAACGATGACATTGGGTGGCGGTTGCGCTATATATCGTGAGCTAACAGAAGTTGTAAATATGGAGCACTGGATTCTCACCCAGTGGCTCAATGGTAACGCGCTGGTCGCGGAACCTGAAGGTCGCGGGTTCGACCCCTGCTGGTGGGGTCGTGGGTGCGCACTGCTGAGGAGTCCCATACTAGGACGAAACAACTGTCCAGTGCTCCCAGGTTTCCTTTGTTCCTCCAACTGATGTCAGTCTTCGATGAATAACAACTTGAAATAATTTAGGTATTAATGATAACAAGGTAGATTGCGTAACACATGGAATCGTTCATGGAAGGTATATAACTCAGAAGAGGGTGATAAAAACAGTGACTGTACATACTTCTCTAGTACACACAGATCAGATTTTAGTTCATGAATAGCTAAAGCCTCCACTGTTTTAAGGAGTTTGAAAACCAAGAAAACGGAGGAGGTTTGGGCGAATTCGATAAATAATTTTAAAGTCATTGTCTGGGTTTGTTGAGTGATGGAAATCAATCAAATTTCTAACAGACTTTCTTTCACCTTTATAAAACCAAGCAGGAACATGTTCTCGTATACATGTAGGAAGTATTCTCTGGCTGCGGCCAATGTACCTTGCTCCACAACAGCAGGTGAACTGGTAGATGCACACAGGGGTGGCCAAACGAGGAAGTTTACCTTTAACACAATAGTTTACGGTTGTGAAAATTCAAATGAAGTCTCGCTACGAAGAAAGTTCTATTGATTGATCCACATACACGATTCTTGAGTACATCTGATGCTTGGTCACCTTTAAATTTTAGACTCAGCAACAATATTTTATTTCAGACAGAGTAAATGACCAGTTTAGTGTTTCTTTCCCGCATATTTTCATCAATAAAACGGCTAGGGTAACCGTTTCCGATAAGCGTGCTTTCTAAAAAAGATAGCTCTTCATCACTACAGATATTTCTGATTCGATAACGGTGTGTGTGTGTGTGACAGACAGAGAGAGGGAGAGAGAGAGAGAGAGGGAGAGAATGAATAAGATTTCTTTCTCTGTCGACAGCCACCCAACTACAAAAATTAGTTAGTTGTCCGTTCCATATTGCTTTTCTACAGATAGATCTTTTGAGGTATCCATTCAGACGTCGGGTGAGAAGCACATCAAGAAAAGGAATAGTTAGTTCTTATTCATTCTCTATGGTAAACTTGAGGGTTTGATGACATTCATTAACTGAACGAAGAACACCGTCCAGATCAATATTTTTGTCACAAGTAACAGACATGTCGTACATCTATCTCCTATAAAATTCAAAGTTATTAAGAGTGTGATAAAGTTGAGAATTCTCTAGTTTCGACATCAAAAAGTTTGCTAACAATGGTCCCAATGGTGACCCCATTGCAATTCCATCTCTCTGTCTATAGATTTCATTATTGAAACTAAATTAGGTGTTAAATGTGTACCTCAACAGAAGCTCTTTCAAGCAGCTGGTTGGTAGTCCTATGTCTAAATTATGTGCATCATTATAGTCATACATATTACAGACAGTCTCTGTGAGTGGCACACTCGCGAACAACGAAGTAACGTGTAGTGAAAATATTATTTTGTCTAAAGCATTAAAATCTTAAACACCCTCAACAAACTGAAATATATCGGGGGTAGAAAAACTCTACACTTGCCTTCTAACAAGTTCCAAAATTTCAGCTAACCATTGAGGAATTCGGTGATAAGGATAATCAGCCACATCCAAAATCGGACGAAGAGGTAATCCCGCTTCGGTAGATCATATAGACGTGGGATTATAGAACCAACTGGTCGGATACGTTCATATAAATCTGCCAATTATTGACTTGTCCCTCATGCTTCTTAAGATACTTGTGAGTTGTGTTTCATTTATATATGTCTTGTTGGACTTACTTTCAGGTTTAGCATATATTACTGTCAGGAGATTAGTTTTGCCAGTTGATCAATATTCATACGAATACAATAATGAAATAAGGAAAAAAGTTATATCACACTGAAGAAGGACTGAAAGTATGAATATTATTGACGGAAGTTATAACATTTATTAACTTATAAAATAAGAATATGTTACGCTACGTAGATATTACACAGAAGAGCGAAATAGTAAACAGAATGAGTGCTTATTCATTACGCACCATATTCAAGATAAAATCAACACTAAAATTTCTTACATTGATGAATATCCTCATCTAAACATTTAGAAAAGTGACTGATTGACTGAAGAAATATATTCCTTTTCAATTAGGTTTTCGTCTTGGCCTATACATTAATATAAAAGCTTATAGTTCAATCAAAATATAAATCAAGTGGTGGGGATGGAGTGGTGAACAATCACTATAGATTTTAAGTAAGTTGTAAAGATGATAAGTTCTCGAAATTAAAGATGTAAATAATCAACAGAATAATTAAAATTGGTAATATGAAGCAGGTTATTCTTAGGTAAATAGTATGATTTCTGATGATTGTTCAGTGATAAACAATAAGTGATTACGTAATAACAAAGCAAACAAATGAAGAAGGGAAGAGGTGTACAACGTAATACTAAAAGTCTTTATCATATTGATAGTCAGAGTAATGAAAGAGATCGAATAAATGTCTTCTGAATACAAAGGTTAGGTTTGTATAGGCGGACCTGGTTCATTAAATACCCAATGTAACTAGCTTCACAAGAACAGTTGAACTGATGAATACACACGAAAGTAGCAGAATCAAGCAGTTTATCTTTAATTTCTTTCATCTAACATCGAGCGGTTGTGGAAGATACGATGGTTGAGAATGATTTTTATAAACCCAAGGCGAAGACCTAAGTGGAAAGGTATATATATATATATATATATATATATCATCAGATGTGGAACTACTGGAAATTAGGGAGAACTGGATGGTACACTATAATGGAAACTTGAATAGAATGGAATGGATACAGTGAAACATTATGCAAAAGGTTTCACGCTGTACATCATGAAAAAAGCTGTTCAGTTAGAATTTACTTTCCAAATATTTAATGGGACATGTTTCATTTACTTCAACAGAGACACTTTAGTGAATAGAGGGGTCTCAAGTTAAATCTTTCTAAATGTCAGACTGTTAATTTTAGCTTTAGGCGTAGACATAACTTGTGTGAACTGCTTAAATATCATGACGTCTGTTGCATTGATGATATTTCTGCATGAAGTAAATCCGGTGTTAACTATCTTGAGTTAAGTGATACTTCTGATTTTTGTTGGTCGTCTTATATTTCGTTGACCTGTAAAAAATCTTTTGTTTAGTGTATTACATAAAGAAACTGAGGCTGCCTGATATAACCCAACCTCTACCTTTACCTATTCTTCTATATTGTTCCCCATTGATCTTTTCTGGTCATCTAAAAAATGACTATATTATATTGCATAGAGCTTAAAAAGCCGTCAGCAGAGTGAGTGGTGTACCACTGACTCAAATGATTAACACTGTAGTTGATAGACATTTCAATTCCAGTAAGCAAGTAGCTACAGTCATTTTTAACTGACACTGAGCATCCACTTCATTCACAGCTCTCCCCATATATCTCCTCAGGGAGGACAAGAAGAAACTAGATAAGACTGTATGCTCGCACAGCCAAGTATGAGAATTCCACTTTACCTCACCTAGCGCGCATATTGCGTGAGGAAAAACGTGTTAGAACAGAACTCATATATCACCTCTGTAACAGTTAACAACCAATCTCATTTCAATAATTTAACTAACAATGTAAAATGTTCTCCTTATTAATACCCCTTATATTACTTAAATTTTTATAATAACACAATTGGAAATGTTGTGAAGGAATATATACATAACATATATTTTCTTGATGTTGTCGCAATATGTCATGTAGAGAATTTCAAACTGTACCGAAAATTGTTTGGAATAAAGCGAATTATTATTACCGTGTATATCTATGAAAATAAAAAGTAAATGGATTGGTTCAATTTTAAGTTGTGAAGTTGTAAGGCATTGAATGGGGATGTTCACCCCCAACAGGGAGGATAAAGTAAAAAGTATGACTTGATAAATGTTTTCCAACTTGGTTATAATACTTTTGAGGACCGAGTTTTCGACCCGATGCTACACCAACTGAGCTACGAGGTTTAACTGCTGACCAGATTTTCATTTCATTTCAATCACCAAGGGTTTAGTCCGACTACCATGTGAATTCATGACACATAACTATCGTCTGATCGTATTCATCCTAGCAGCCTAGTTAGGACTTTTCATAGTCAATATTATATTCCACTTCTGGAATTCAGTTAGATTTCCATTGAAATGAGAACTCCTAACTAAGCAGCCAGTGTGAATACGATCAAGTGGTAGTAAAGTGTCGCGATATCACACAGTAGTCGGGCGAAACCTTGATGATTGAAGTGAAGTAAAAATGTGGTCAGCATTCGGACCTCGCAGCTCAGTTGGTAGAGCATCGGGTTGAGTTTCCACGCCACCTATAACTATCATCCAGTGTCAGTACAAGTATGTCAAACCACGACAATCTCAGATGGTCAAAATGATAACCTACCCTCGCTGTTTCATACCGATTTTTTCGGTATTTGGATATTTCAATAGGATTTACGAGATGAAATAAAATGAAACTAATAAGTTTGACTTATGATGTGTTCGAGCTAAGCGAAGTATTAGGAATCGATTTACACATTTAATCACAACTTAGTTAATCCAGAATGAAATGTGTTTTCAAACATATGGAAGTAAATTCTTTGAGCAATACCTGATATAAATAACAAAGACTTTTACAAAAAGAAGAAACTACCTTATTTAATTCCTTCTTCAGTTTTAATAGCATAACTCGAGTATGTGAAAGTAATCAGTTATGAACTTTGACGGTTAAAATTTCTCTGAATTAATTTATTTCATGTATAATTCGATTAACCGCGTGTAATATATCTCAAACAAGCTGATAACACATCAAGTTGTCAAGACATTTTATATGAAGGATGAAAATAGGGTAGAGAAAGATAAATAAATTCAAGTGAATGTATAGAAGACAGAGGTGATGAAGATATCCAAACAACAACAGCATCAACAAAGAACACCAATCACCATGAACAAGAAAAACCTAATGGATATAGTTTCTTTCACCTACACCTAATTATGCAACATCGTTTCAACTACAGGTGACAGCGGCACAGACGAGAGTGTCAAAGCAGCCAGGATCGGAAAAGTGAGACAGGCTTTCATCAATCTGAAATCAGTGTGGAGATCTACTGCACTCAACTCAGCATAAAGCGTGAACAAGATCCAGATTCTCAACACCAATGTCAACTCAGTGCTTCTATGTGATGGTTCAGAAACTTGCTGTGTCACGAAAAGCACTTCCAACAAACTACACACATTCATCAACAGCTGCCGCCTACACTGGCTCGATACTGGAGATCAGATGGCCAGAATAATAAGAATAAACAACAAGGAACTCTGGCTGGCTGGCTGGCTAGCTAGCTAGCTAGCTGACAACAAACCAACCAAGAACCTATCACCCAACAAATATGCACAATAAGAGGGTGGGAATGGACTGGATTGGGCATACACTGAGAAGACCATTCGGGGACATCATGCGCCAGGCAAGGCCAAGCTATCGAGTGGAATTTGAAGGAGAAAGGCCGAGTTGGGCGTCCGAGGTGAGGGTGACATGGAGGAGATCATGTGAGGAGGAAATGAAAGTTTGTGGGCAGTGGTGGAGTCAGATTGAAAAGACTGCAGAGAAGAGAGTGAAATGGTGACGGTGACATGCTAGTGAATCCCTATGTTCCACTAGGAACCCAAAGGATAAATAATAATAATATGATAAATAAATGTAGATAATTTTTCCTTCGAACACGTGTTCACCGTTGGATGATTAGTGTATGTGAACTGCAGAGTGGCTTAGTAGAATGTTTTCTTAACAGCCTTTGTTAGTCTGCCCCTAAGTATCTCATCTGCTGTATCTCCATTGAATTCCAATCTCGAAATTAGCTTTGTCTTCACCGTATTGATAGAAGGCTGATGGATAGTATTTCAACGTGGATTTTTTTTATCTGTGAATCTCTTTGGATATCCATTTACGATAAAATTCAATCTTAAAAATTGAATTTTGTCTTCTAAAGTGTCAAGGGTACCAATTTTTTTTGGATTCGAGAGGAAAGGGAATGAATTAAATTTCTTTTTTGACTGATGGGAACCCAAATATAAAAGTTTGTCATTTGTTCATTCCACTTAGATTTTCAATAAATATATCTTGTAAGCATCTCATAATGTCTCCATGTTAAAATTATGACAAGTATTGGTGTCTTCTAGTATGATTCTATCTCCACTGTAAGTTTGATGTAGGAGTGACATTCATTGGGAAAGTATTTAAAGTACTTTCTGCAGGTCATAATTCTTGTCCAAAACAATCAATATATCATGAATATATCTTCTGTAGAATTTATAGTTACATAATGTAATAAGAAGATGGAGTTGGTTCGAGAAATGTGACGTATTTCCGCAATACATTTTTAACAATCTAGTCACACATCTACTTGTCATGGCATTTAATATGAAGGATTAAAATACGGTAAGATAAATTAGATTTGAGAAATATAGGGATAATAAGGAAGAATAATACATTTTCATACCTCTTTTGGTATTAGAGTGAGATAAAGATTACCAAGAAAAGTTTCGAAGGTAAAGACAAATTGTTTTTGAATACACAAAAGGGGATTTGAATTTTCGTTTAGCTAAAGCTACAATAAATGTGAGTATACAGTTTCGACGGCTCCTTTACAATGATCTAAAGGCTGTGTTTTGGGGGTCAATCCTGTGACCTGTTTCCGTAATGTACTTACCTACAGAGGATGACGTCTGTTTACCCCTGTATTTATCGGATTATTTCAATGTAATTGTTTTCGTAGACATTTGCGAATATACAATCTACCACCCTGGGGTTCATAATTCGATTACTCTTCCCAGTGTTTGTATGTGTCACTGCACTGCCGTCCAAAGCGTATACTTAAGTTCATTGAAGCCTTAACTGTACGAAAGTTCAAACCCCTTTTGTGTATTCAAAAACAGCTTGTCCTCACCTTAAACCTACTTTGGTTATCCTTATCTCGTATTAATACCAAGTGAGGTATGAAAACGTACTATTCCTCCTTATTATCCTTATATTTTCCAAATATTTTATTATATTAATTCATTTACCTTACCCCACTCTGTTTTCATCCTTTATATAAAAATACCTTGACAAGTTAATGTGTGATCAGACTGTTCGAAATGTATTGCGCAAATATATCACATTTCTCAGACAACCTTTGTCTTCTTCTTACACTAGGTAAATTCATGAAAGGGACTAATTGTTTCAAATAATTCGATTGGCCATTAAGATTAACAATCTCAAATTGTACTTGTATCTTTGAAAACGAAACAAATTTCCTATATATTTTAGAAGTAATATGCTATTTTATAAATTCATTGAGACTACCCTTTTCAGTTAGGGCATGATAACTAAAGCCTTAGGTTCTTTACCCCTTACTTTATAACTGACATTATTTTACAAGGAAATCATCGCACTGATAAATTACACAGTCGGTAAAGTGTCCACATTGCTTTCCTTGCTGAAAAAGTAACAAAAATAACCATTTCACATTCTAATTCATCTTCAGATGTGAACTTCATACTAGGATGTGAATCGTTAAAATATGTTTAAGTATCCTAAGCACATCTGCAGATTTCTTTATAGAGAATCAATGTCTCATCTACATATTAACAGGTAAATTGAAGCCCTGTAATATACATACTGCTCAAGTGAATGACTCTAAAGACCATCCCAGTATCCACTGAGATAACCGACTCGATCAGTCTATTCTAAGTAAAAATACAGAAGCCTAATTGGTTATCTCAGTGGTTACTAGCATGACCTTTAGCGTCGGTCATTCAGTTTATCATCTTCAAGTGGTAGACTTGAACTAACAAAAGGTCAGAGGAGGTCAATCTAAAACATGACGTCAGTAGATGGAGAGTAACTTCAAAGGTCACCCTAGCAAAACAACTAAAAGAAGTGGTAGTTTTTCATACAATAGAGGACTCTTGTTTGTTATCTGAGTGTATTGTTTACGAAGTCTGTGACTACTGGTATGATCTGTGTAAGAAATAGCATATTTACTAGTTGGAACCTGTGTGACAACCAGAATCCACTTTTGGAGACTCAATGTGACATGTCTCAGAACTGATCGCAGTGCTCAGATACATCCACACATTATGTTAAGCTTTATTGTCTTACTCTCGTCTTATGACTTTCTATTACTTTTCATAACTTTCATCATTATTTATCTATCTTTCATCGCAATAACTTTAACGTTGGCATGCTGATGTGAGGTGGGATAACTTGGACCATTACACAGTAATGCTAGACTGTATGTTGATACTGATTGACTGACTGACTGACTTTCAGTTTACCTGACTAAATCCTGATAATAAAGGATACAGTAGTGTAGTAGGTGCTGCTGACGAGAACAGATATAAGTAGTATATGTTGAGAGGGCGGTAGGCAGTTATCAGAAATGAGTGAAGATTCTCTCCAGAGAAATCCAAGAGACAATGTGGGCATATTAAGGCCAAATTAAGACAGAAGCAGAAGAGGAAATGAAGCACATTATACAAATGACTGTCTTAGTCGAGGGGATACAATATTTGATGACTACTGTACCAGATGTCAATGATAAACATTCATTCCCCGTCTCAGTTTTGTCGTTTCCTACAGTAGTAATACACTCAAGTAAGAACCACTATAAGGGTCACAGTTACACATGCAATTCATATTCCAGGTGTATTTTATTTGCATCTTTGTTAGGATGCTGAACAAACAAACGCTTGTTCATAAACTTGATAGGATTTGGTACAAAAGAATATCTGTTAGTAGTACTTCATCACCAGACCTCATCACTTCATCTAAACTAACACTATAAAGTTACTCGTTAAGTCTTGGTGACAATAAATTTCTAATCGAACATTTCAACATTAGCTGTTTACAGCCTAAACTATTCAAAGTAAGAAGGACATAGACAATATACAAGTTTTTAGGATGTATCAACATTTGGTTGATGAACACTGGTGTCTGTTTCAAGTTATGAACAACTACTCTATTTCATTCATTCATCTCGTACAGATAACTAAACACTCAAGAAACAAAATACTTTTACTGGGTGGTGACTGAAGGTGAGATGAAAATCTGGACCGCGGCCGGATTCGAACCAGAGACCACTGGTTCGGTAACCCGGTGGTCTGTGGTTCGAATCCGGTCACCGTCCAGATTTTCATCTCACCTTCAGTCATCACCCAGTACAAGTACTAGTCTGCCAAACTATGGCTATCTTAGATAGTCAAATCATAAATATAAAATAGTTGAGATCATATGTCTTACGGAGATGTTTTCTCTTCTACACTATACTGAGTAAACATTATCATACAATGGATTGTAATCAGTTAGGATTCATTTTTTTTTTCAACTTTTTATTGATTTCTACTCAAGTTGAGATCAATTTGTTACCGTATGATCTGATTATTTATCGCCTGTGTGTGTGTGGGGGGGGGCAATATTTGTACATACTTTTCCCACGGTCCATTATCATTATCTGAGTAAAACAATGATACATATTGTGTTCATATGATGAAAGTAAATTATGAGTAATAAAAATTCGAAATTTATTGATTTTATTTCCATTTTATAGCCTAATAGTACTAATCACTTGTTACTTTTATTTGTTTTCATTACAATTGTGATATATATGTGTTTTTATATGAGAAATGAGAAATTCTGTCAACAAATAAAATTAACAATATATTTGAATAGTTTTGTTACACTTTTCTATCGAGTTTTGTTTTTTACACTAAAAAAGTGGTTTGTTATCTGATGAAAAATTCATCTCAGCTAATTAATTGAATTTGTCACTCAGTGAAACATTTCAAGTTGTTATTCATCGAAGACTGACATCAGTTGGAGGAACAAAGGAAACCTGGGAGCACTGGACAGCTGTTTCGTCCGACTAGTATGGGACTCCTCAGCAGTGCGCACCCACGAACCCACCAGCAGGGGTCGAACCCGCGACCTACAGGTTCCGCGACCAGCGCGTTACCATTGAGCCACTGGGTCAGAATCCAATGCTCCATATTTCCAACTTCTGTTAGCTCACGATATAGCGCAAACCGCCACCCAATGTCATCGTTGAGTATTTGTCCTCACGGCCATCAGGCTTTGACTCCACCGGTCACGACTTGTCATTGGAACTTCGGGAATACTTCTCGAAAGTAGTCACCAACGAGCACTAGTTCAATTAAATTTTGAGGGGGTTGTGGAGATTTGGAAATATTTCAAGTTGTTATTCATCGAAGACTGACATCCTCCAACTGATGTCAGTCTTCGATGAATAACAACTTGAAATATTTCCAAATCTCCACAACCCCCTCAAAACTCAGTGAAACAGTATTATTTCCTTAATATAGATGTAAAACTTGGGCACTGTGTTAGAATTTAAGTCCAGATTAGATTTGTTTATTTAATTTATACATTTTCTGAATCTCTCCTATAAGTCTTACATCGTTTTTATTATATATGTTGTGTGTTGACTAATTCGATGAATACACATTCAGTAATTATATTGCACTTAATTACAGTGGTTTTATCCCTGCATTAGAGTAGTCGAGTGATTTTCTAGATTTTCTACAATTAACAGTATCAGCTTAAAATCCTACTCCATCGAAATATCTTACCTCTTTGCTGTATACCTTTAATTTTACCTACTGATTGCCCATGACCTTAAAATAACCTACATAACTGTTTTCACGCCGTTACTAGTTTTTCTTCCCTCTGCTCTCAAGGCTGGATTCTGATTGGTTGTTAACTATTTTACTCATATATAAATATTATTAGTCCCTTGGGTTCCTAATGGAACATGGGGCCTCAGTAGTACGTCTCCAGTGAACTGTGTTCTCTGAAATATTTTGAACCTGGCTCCATGACGGCCCACAAGCTCTCATTTCCTCCTTGCACGATCTCCTCAATGTCACCCTCGACACCCAACTCGTCGCTTCCCATTTGGGTTCCACTTGAGGGCCTGGCCTGGCGCGTGATGTCCCTAGTCGGCCTTCTCAGTGTATGCCCAATCCATCTCCACTTCCTTCCACTACATATTTGTTGGGTGGTAGGTTCTTGGTTGGTTCGTTCCCAGAGCTCCTTGTTACTTATTCTTTCTGGCAATCCATCTGATCTTCAGTAGCGAGCGTAAGCAGTGAACTAGTTAGCCAGGCGAGGTTAGTTTACTCATATACTGATTTAGAATTGGGTAATCGATCTTCAATTAACTCTTTTACACTATGATGAACGTAACTGGTAGGTAGATGAATCATTAGACCAAGATTATTTGACGCTTTTACATATAAAGATGATAGGATACCTAGAGAACCATTACGTAGAACGTTTACGAAAACGTTTACGACAAAATACACATCACATACTTAGTGAGCTTTAAATTTAAATTTATAAACTTCGACAAAACAATAACAAGACGTAAATTGTCTGAACCGTGTAATGTATTTGCGCAACACATTTCGAACTATCTGATCACACACGTACTTGTCATAGGTATTTACATAAAAACTCATGAAGATAAGGGGTGAGAAAATAAAATGGGGTCAGGTAGGAAGGCTGACTTAAAGGTCGAATAACAATGAAAATCAATAGAGCGAAAAAATAATAGTACATCGAACTTGGTTTTTCAATAGTTGAATTTACCAAAGGAGGTTTAATGTGACAACAAATTGTTTATGAACACATAAACGTGGTTTCAACTTCCTAATAGCTAAGGCTTCAACAAATTTAAGGATCCCTCCCCAACATGTTTTGTAAATAGGTGTAAAGGAAGTAGCCACATCAATCTTGTGACCTGTCTCAACGATGTGTTTGGCGATCGAAGAACTTGGACGTCTACTACCAACATTTATAGATTCAGGTGATTTAATTTGCTTCTGAAGCCACTTTGGAATATGTTCCGAGGCCCTTACTTGCATGGATCTATTAGTCCTCCCTATGTATGTGTCACTACACGTACATTTGAATTGGTAGATACAGTGGAATGTGACATTATCGTTCACATGCTGTGGGGGTTTGGGGGAATATATGGGCTTCGTGGTTTCGATTACTCGAACCCTGGCTGCATAGTAAGTCCTTCTAACAGCAGCGTTAAGTCTCTGCTTAAGGATTGCACTCTGAGAGTCACCTTTGTACGGAAGGCTGATGAAGACATCCTTCTTTGGGACTGACTGCAGTTCTAGTTTTGACGCTCTGCTAATTTTGTTCTGCCTGATAAATGTTGATGGATAGTTATTTTCCAACAAAATATCGTTCAGTGTTCCTCTTTCATCTTCTAAAGTATCCTCGGTGCATATTCGTTGAATTCTGCTGAATAAGCATCTTACTAACGTTTGCTTGTACTGAACTGGGCAAAAGCTATGATAATTCAGAAACTGACAGCCAAGATGGTGGATATCACCCACCAGTTTTGTGATAGCCATCAGAACCAGAAAAGCATTCTAACTTCTGAACATTTCAGAGCTATGAAGGAACTACGAGAGAACCCTGATATTATTATCCTCAGACCTGACAAAGGCTCAGGTGTCGTGATAAAATCGAATATAAGTGTAAAATGTCATCGATTCTTGAAGATGAAAATATATTCACTAAGGATTGTTCTTCAGAAGACGTACAATTGTTACAAGGAACTGTGACCGCTAATCTGGTGAAATTGCTCGAAATGAACGTCATTACCAGTCAAAAATTCGCCCTACTGAAACCAACTAAATTCGGATTCCCACATCTTTACGGTTTGCCCAAAGTAGATAAACCCAACAACCCCTTACGTCCCAAAATGTCAATGTGTAAGTCGCCAACGCATAAGCTTGCCCAGTGGCTAGTGGAGTTATTGGATCCCATTAAGAAGCAGTTTTGTAAGTATTCCTTAAAGGATACATCTGAAGTAATCAAATGCCTTGAGCATGTCAACATAAAGAGTAAATTTATGTGTTCATTTGATGTTAACTCATTATTTACCAATGTCCCTTTGGTCAAGACGATTGACATTTTATGTGGTTATATTTCTGTGCATAAGTTTCCGATACCCATTTCTTTGGATCGCCTAAAACAGCTGTTACTTTTATGTACAAACAATATTAAATTCACCTTTGAGGGCGAACATTTCCGCCAGGTTGATGGTGTCGCTATGGGAAGTCCTTTAGGTCCCCTCCTAGCCGACATATTTATGTCACACGTTGAGAACTTCGCCGAGAAATTAAACGACCGTGATCAGATAGTTCGAAATGTGCTGCGCAAATACATTCTTCTAGAAAGAGTTAAGAGGATAGCCACTCGTATGATCCCTGCAATGGCTGGCCTCACCTGTGAAGATCCACTTAAAGAGCTGAACCTCTTCACTTTGTCCTATTGCAGACAGAGGGGAGATCTAAGCATGCTATACAGGATTCTAAGAAATGACTTCGGACCTGATCTACCTTCTCTTTTCCTTCCTACTAGGTGGGAACACCTCAGAGGACACAGTAGGAGACTATGAAAGCAAAGAACGAACATAGTCTCCGCAGAGTACTGGTTGTCGCGTCGAGTAATCAATGCCTGGAACCGACTCCTAGAAGAAGCGGTGTCCACATCATCAACTGACTCGTTCATAAGATTGGACAAGCACAGAAATCTACTGGAAGAGGATTAATATAGACCCTCAGCCTCCTATCCTTTAATAACAAATCTTAATATGAGTCTTAGTGTTGTCGAGGTCATTTAGAAATGTATACACTCAGCGTCTCATCCAACGGCCTGTCTTCTCTTCTTATCTTCGCACGTCAGTGGTATTCTTGTTGTTGTGATGGTTGAGGTCCTGATTTGAATTAGAGTAGATCCACTTTCCTGTTAGATTCGTATCTTTCGTACTTTACTAGCCTCGTATCGCTCGTAACCTGTTACGTCATACTACTGGTCACAGCACTCTTGGCTTAGAAATACTTTATAAGTAACAGAATGACCCTGCGGATAAGCCATTTAAATCATACTGGTTTTTAAACAAATTTCCACGACACCTTATCTGCTCAGATGCTTTTGAAGACATATATGAATATTCCTTATTATCTTAAAAGTAAGTTGCTCACTAAAAACGAGTTTTTCGTCTGTTGCACCTTAACTGAAAAACTTTAGGTCCCCCGTACATATCAATCAAGACAAAGTGAAGGAAATGTCTGCTTGAATTAGATATTTTTCAAATCTATAGGTCAGGGCCCATCGCTTCAGTTGCCAGAGCGTTATCCACTATACCACCGAGTCACAATAACCACTTCTTGTGCGACGGTTTATGAGGATTTACATATTGATTTCAGGTTGATATTCATCATAGACTGATACTAGTTGGAGAAACACTGGAAACACGCAAGCACTGGATGGCTGTTTCGTTCTAGTGTGGGACTTCTCAGAATTGCGCACCCCATGCTTACTAAGTAAGCTTAGCCTAAGAAATTCATGAACATCGGCACTCTTTATCAAGTCAAACATTAAACCTTGAAGGATATTACGTACGATTAGAATCCGCATCACTGAGCTTCAGATAATGGCTTCACGTATTTCAACTTACTGATCACTGAGTAGAAAACTAGATCGATAACCTATTCTCAACACGGAGTACAATAAGCAGTAGAAGAAATTGTTAGGAAGTGGCCAAAAATGGAAATCATCATTCAAGGTCATTCGCCATTGGGGCAGAAATATTTTCCTTTCAGATCTTGATTGGTCAAATTAATTTTATTGAACAATTTCATCTTTAAGCTGATTGGTGATCTAGTGACTTCATTTTATGAGTGGATATTGTATTTAAATACTGTTTTTTGTCTGGTAAAATTTTCTTTGAGTCAGTCGCAGGCTATTATTTTGTCTTCTGGTTTTCGTGGCTCAGTGAAATATCAGGTGCGGAGGAGAACAGTCGCATCACGCATATCCAGTTCAAGTATCTCGTTACGTTATTACTCGTTCCGCTTATTATCAAAACCCACGTCCTACTCTCATTTAGTCACATTAGAAATTGGTCTATAATAGCTTTTAATCATTTTGAAGCAATTCTTTACCTTATATATCACCCTGAGGCAGTAATGCTGCTGCTACAGTTTTTTGATTCTGGAAAATATTTTTAGAATACTACACCTTTTGAGGTTGTACATAAGAATTTGAGTTAAATACAGTGCTAGTTTCTATCGCAGTTCTTACAATATTATCGATTTTTAATCAATAAGTACGGTTACCGCCAACTGATAACACTGATACCTGATAAGAAAGTAAATATACTGAATAGAGCTTGTTTCGGCCGATCATTACCAAAAGGTGTACAAACATTAAAATCAATGACTGTTCAACTTTCACACAGACATAATACGTTTGGAGATAGTTTGAAATATTTCTTAAAGAGTTTAGTGCATCGACTGTTGTGTGCAAAAAAGAATCTAAATGTCTCATCACCAGTTGTGGATACTGTCTTGTAAACGATTACTCAAAGGAATGACGGTCTTAATTAGTGAAAGGTTTCAAAATGGTATTCTTTCAGGTTATTCTATTACTTTTATTTCTTATATTCTGTTTTGTAAAAGAAAGGCAATCTGGATTAAGATTAAAAAAAAGGATTGAATTAGTTTGCTAGATATTCGTCTACTTAAATCGTATGCATGCCAATTTTTTCGTATGTTGCCTAATCTCTTAGATGGTGCTGTTTGTTTCGTTTCTTATGTAACTCTATCGTCTTTACATTTCTTGAAGCTACATCTCATGACACATAAGTCATTGTTGATTTTGATGCATAATTTATGATTTTTTGCTTTCGCAGTAATGGAGTAACTTTGAAGGTCACTCAGAAAACTACTGAGATGGCCAATCAGGTTCATTAAATTTATATAAAGCTACCTTCTTAACTAAAATCGAGAAAAATGATTGGTTATTTCAGCAGTTGTTAAAGTGACCCTTACGGTCACTTCAATATTTTGAATCTACCTGTTATATTAGCCGAAAAGTGGAAAACGTGATAAGTGTTACTGGTGGTACTACTTTATTTATATTAAAAGTTATTTTAATTATGACTTTAGGAGGGCCAGATTGCGTGACTCATTGTATAGGTGGATTGAGTATACACGACTGGGCAGGTGTATTCGATACCAATTATATGCAAGGTCAGTGTCCAGACCGAATCGACAGAATCACGTGATTAGAACAACTGCAAACGGGCTAAATTATAATACCCCCAACTCACAGTACTTTACATGCTAAAACTTAGTATTACCGCGTAATGGGCCAAGTTGTCACAGGTAATATCAGCATATCAATGTAGAAGTCACCAAGATAAAAGAGAAAGATAATTAAAGAATAAGTTCGAATTTCTATCCCAAGAACTATTGTATGTAGCTGAAGAATATCCATGAGATTAAATGAAAACCTAGGCCTTCTTGGGTTGTTCACAATTATTTTTAAGAAAATGAAAACTAAACAAAAACTGTACATGAATAAAAAGTGAAATATATTAGTTATCCTCAGAAGAACTGAATGCAGTGTAACATGATAAATGACTCTATTTGATGACCTTATGGAACCAACTGGATTGAAATATTTCTCTGTCAATATTCATTAATATTTCTCACTCCTTTTCTTTTAAGATGTGCATTTTAATGAATTGTTGAGAAGTATTAACAAACGACTTTGAAGGTCACCTAAAATAATGATATGCAAAAGTTATATTACGAGAAATTAACTTCTAATTAATTATTTTACTTATATATATTCAATAACACTAATCATTATGCAAACATTGATACTGGTTCCCAGTCCAGTGAAAGAAACTGCAAAAGTGATAAGGGAAATGAAACCTGCAATCGGTAAGTTTAAATGATTTGAAATGATGATAAATATTCAGGCAATATCAAGGCATCTCCATAGGAGCCCATATGCCAGCAGAAGTCGAACAATTCTATCCAGTAAAACAACGATGAATTACAAGCATACCAACAAAAGTAATCACTAATACATATTGTACAAGAGGTGGCTATCATGTCTTAGTGGCCTAGTGGATAACGCCTTTGCGTTTGAAGCGATGGATACTAGTTCCAAGTCTCAGTGGGAACAATATCACCCACTGAGGTGCAGGTACATCCAGCTGACGGGTACCAAATAGGACGAAACGGGCGTCCTGGATTATTCTGCTAGCCACAATCAAGTAATTTGTCGTAATTAATATTCAGGTAATATCGAGGCCTCCACATAGGAGCCCATATACCAACAGAAGTCGAACAATTCGATCCAGTAAAACAACGAAACAATAGTACCTAAATCATCGAATACACCTAGGATATATGGTACAGTGAAATTATATCAAGAAGGTTATCTAATTAGACCGATAGTGGACTTCTAGAACACTTCTACATATAAGTTGTCAAGTTTCCTTACTCATATATTACAACCAATGAGAAACGATTCACAAACGAGGTTAGCAGACTCATTCGATGTAGTAAAACGATTTACAGACACTAGAATCAGTGATGAAGAAGTACTAGTTAGCTTTAACATCAACAGCCTTTACACAAAAATGTCAATCGAAATGGTAATGAATACCCTAAAAGGAAGACTAGAAAATGATGAAGGTCTAAAAAAAAGAACACAGCTCTCTATAGAAGACATATTAACAGGAGTAGAACTTTGCTTGACAACAACGTTCTTCACATTGGATGGGAAGTTGTACCAACAAATATATTTATGGATTTATGGGGGAATAAAGCGCTCTGAAACCATATCTTCGATTAAAATTTGATGGAGGTATATTGATAAGAAGAATTTCGAAGGATTCCATTCATATATAAACAGTCAGATGGATTCAATAAAATTCCCTATGGAAATAGAGAATGAATTCAGAATAGCAGAAGGCACTTTAAAAACAACAGTATATAGAAAACCAATGCATTCTATAAGATTTCTGAATTACCACTCAGCCCACCCAGCCACAATAAAACGAGGGTTAATCCAGGGTCTGACAGACAGAATACGTAGATTAACAACATGCCCAAATGACCAGCGAAATGAAACGAATCTTTTATCCATGATGTTATCAAAGAATCATTACCCAGAGCAATTCATAAAAGATAACATTAAGAAGGAGAAAGAAAAGCCAACACCGGAAGTCAGTGGTATTACCACAGAGGAAAGATAAATCGGAATCAATTAGAAGAAACTTTTGACAAACTGGTATTCAAACCAATGAATACGATTAAAAAATATATTGAACTTAATTAAAGATCCGGTTAAAAAACTAAACAAGAACAATGTGGTGTATAAAAGACCGTATGCAGACTGCCTAATAATCTACGTAGGGCAAATATCAAGATCGTTGAAAACCAGATTGAATGAACATCAAAGATGAGTCGAACAAAGACTATTCCTACAGAGGGATGAAAATACAAAAAAATGGAAAAACGTTTATCTATAGAAGCTCACTTATGGGACAAAAACATAACATCGATTGGAACAACACTACCATAAAGTCCACTAAAAACAAATGCGGACTAGCTTCGAGAGATGATTCCTTACGTTCAAATGAGAAGTCATAACCAGTCGGGCAAACCTGGTAGACAAGCGGATATTGAGTTGTGGTCACGCTATGTTATGAACTGAGAGAAGTTGGAAATATGGACTATTGGATTTCGACTCACTGCCTCAATCGAAACGTGTCGGCCACAAAACCTAAAGGTCCTGTGTCCCACCCATACAGGGGTCAAGGGTGTTCACTGTTGACCAGTCTCATACTAGGATGAAACAGCTGTCCAGTGCTCTCAAGTTTCTGATTCTCCTCCATATGATGTCAGTCTATGATGAATATCAACTTCAAATGGAAGGAAAGATTGACAACTGAATCCATGTTTACACATATTACCCGTAACACATGGAACAAAGATGGTTGATGTTTGTTTCCCGGCACACTTCTCCCCTCCTCCCCCCCCCCCCACCTAATTTATTTAGCGTGAAAAACAAAAACGCCGATGATAAATGACTGGCTGATTCCTCTACTTAAAAGACAATGTGTTTGTGGAACCAAGATATATTCCGATAGGAATCTGATTACTTGAGCCCAGATAAGCTATCTGTATTTAGATTGGCCTAGAAAATCAGCATCATTTGTCACATTAAATCTGTTTTAAGAAAGTAATCTCCTTCTGGTTAAATTGAATCTAAAATTAATTAGAACTTAGTGGAGAATTTTATTCTATAGTGAGTGTTGTTTAATATTTCAGGGAGCCTGTTCCAAAATGTGTTGAGTGTAGTCTTTAGGATTATTATTATTCATCCCTTGGGTTCCTAGTGGAACATAGGGCTTCACTAGTACGTCACCATCGCCATTTCACTCTCTTCCATGTCACCCTCGCCTCGGACGCCCAACTCAACCTTTCTCATTCAGCTTCCACTTGACGGTCTGGTCTGGCCTGGCGTGTCTTGTCCCCAAATGGTCTTCCAAGCATGTATCCAATCCAATCCAATCCATCTCCACTTCATCCTCCTGCCAATTTCTTGGACGATAGGTTCTTGATTAGTTTGTTGCCATCCAAAGTGAGTTCCTTGTTGCTTATTCTTATTATTCTGGCCATCCATCTGATCTTCAGTGTCAGTATTGAGTGAGCGTAGGCGCCAGCTGTTGATGATGCATGAAGTATGCAGTTTGTTGGAAATGCTCTTTATAACGCTGCAAGTCTCTCAACCATCATATCGAAGCACTGATTTACTTGACTGACATCAGTGTTGAAAATGCGCATTTTGTTCACGCTTTATGCTGTGTGGAGTGGAGTGGAGTAGATCTCCACACTGATTATTTCAGGTTAATGAAGGAAGACCTATCTTGCTGCCTTTCCGATGCTGGCTGGTTTGACATCCTCATCTGTGTCATTGCCACCTGTAGTTGAAACGATGCTGCCCTGCTTGGGTAGGTAGGTAGGTATGTAGGTAGGTGAAGCGACAACTCCCTTTACATTTCTCCTGTTCATGGTGATTGGTACTTGTTGTTGTTGGTGGCGGTGGTGGTGCTGTTGGTTGTGTATCTTCATTACCCGTCTTCGCTGCCCTACCTCTTCAGCCAACTTGTTGGTTTTCACCTATACATCTTCGAGTTTGTCCGACATAAGACATTAAACATAAATCATCATCGTTGGTGAAATCCAAATCGTTTAGGGTCTTTTCATCCATCAAACAGCGTATTACACAGTTTGTTGCATGATCCAGTCCAGTTCGGTCGAGTCGACTACAATCAGGAGGATGATGGGTGATAGTAGGCGGCAATATTGTCTTACTCCCTCGTGCCTTCACTTCACTTCACTTCAAAGGCATCACTGGTCTTCTCATTGTGAATCACTCGGCATGTAGCACCACATAGCATATAGCTGCTGTTGAATGAGGTTGATAAAGGTTTGTGGCACTAAAGCAGTAGTGTTGAAGGAGCAGTTGCCAAATTACTTTTCAGTCGATGCTGTCGAAAGCCCTTTCAAAATGGATGAAGTTGAGTTGTAGAGTTGACTTCCATTTTGTGCTCTGTTGTATGATGATGCGTAGTGTAGCGTTGCAATCTGATCTGCACATAATTTGTTTTCCCTGAAGCCAGCCAGCCTGTTCTGGTCGTAATTTCGAATCCAGCGCATCTTTTAGTCTCTCCAGGATGATGCGGCCTGATATTTTGCTTGGGGTGTACAGGGATGGAGCATGATTCCGCGCCAGTTCTTGCAAAGACTTAGGTCACTTGGGTTTTTTGGGATTTTGATAAGATAGCCTTTCCTTCTCTTCTTCCAAGCTTTCTGCAACAGTCGTATGAGGATGTCCGAGTTTTGTTATGATACTAGTAATTCCTCGTTGCTATACAGGGCTCAATTGCTCGATCTCTGTTGGTAGATGGGTTCGTATGCGGACGCCTTGATACTACTGTTTATCCATGATATTACGTTGATCTCAGTGACCAGCAGAGGAATCTATGACTCACATTTCGTCCTATTTGGGAGTCGACTTACTGGATAACGCTCTAGTATTTGTAGTGAATGGTACTGGGTTCGATCCCCAGTGGGGACAACATCACTCGCTAGGGTGACGATACATTCACACAACTGTCAATCATATAGAACAGTGTATTGGATAAACATGCTAACGAACAATGAGTAAAGACTATATATATATATATATATATATATATATATATATATATATATATATATATATATATATATATATATATATATACTGCCTGAGGTTAAATGTCCGAATAAATATTGCTAAAATATTGTTAGTGTGACCATGGGCAGTACGGGCAGTAAGAACTTTTGCGTCAAAAACCTACCTGTAATATAATAATAATAATAGTAATTGAATTCTGAGGGAGTTGTGGGGATTTGGAAATATTCATCGTAGACTGATATACTGGGACGAAACAGCTGTCCAGTGCTCCCAGGTTTCCTTTGTTCCCCCAACTGATGTCAGTGTACGGTGAATAAGAACTTGAAATAATAGTAATATCATTAATAACAATAATAATGATTATCTCAATGATAAGCATGATGGAAACAGCATAGTACTGTAGACACTTAGACAATCAATGTAGGCCAAAACTTAGAATGATAAAAGTTACTTAATACTAAAGGGTGAAGTATACAGCTAATCATAGCCTAAGCAAATAACACATGAATATGAAAGGGGTGAAGAAGAGGATGATACTTGAATTTATATTTGAAGTCATTTATTAAGTTTTCTCCGGCCAAGACAGAGATAAAGACTTCACAAACTTTTTCTGCACATGAGGACTAGGGTTGGTTTCTCTAATTTTGTGGAATGCGATAGATAATTTTGAACGTTTTGGCCTTATCTATTACATGACCATTATCGGGCGAATGTGACGGAATTGAACTTCACATTGACTTCACTTGTCCCTTTTCAAGTCAAGAGGGTTTGTTAAGCTGCCTAGTTGTATACCCATACGAGTAGCTGAAGAGATAAATACACAGAGAAGTGTCAAAACCGGGTGGCTTGTCTTTTGTGTGAGCCGAATAGAAAATGACAAGTAATGGTTAGTAGAACAGAAAGTCCTTCTGAGGACTGTAGAACAATATTAGTTATTGGGGTCCAGGTACATCTAGCTGACGATTCTCAATCGGGACCAAGATGAGTACAACATATTCAGGCGGTATATAGGCCTCCAAGTAGGAGCCTATCGGGTAACAGAGGTCAAGTAATTCAACCCTATATAGAAACGGAAAATTGCGAGTATCTAATGACAGCAATCACTCAAATTTGACGAAGCAGTAAATTTAAATCAATCTCAATGACCTTAAGGTTGGAAACTATCAAGTTCATTTGCAGATACTATAGTAAAGATGATAATCTTGTCATATACTAGTCTCTAGGTTACCAGTATATCCTTAGTGGTTTGTGTATGCTACTAAATGTTCTGATGATAAGCACAGTATGCATATACACACACACACAAAACACAGACTAAACTACACACGAAGTTTAATGATGTACCTGTTGAATATCCAATTATCAAAGCAAAACCTTCATTGCAGGTAGAACAAGTTATGTTGAGAATGTGATGAATTTGGTGAAAACACTGAAGTTTCTTCACCTTACAGAAAAATGAAGACAAGTAATATTTTTTTGTTCCTTTCAGTAATACTATGTCTATTCAGTTAATCAGGTACAATATAACTACTAATGTTTTTTATTCCCCAGTCGTATCATATTTTGTAGATGATTAATTATTATCTGAAGAAGTACACGATCAATAGAAACGAAGAAGTGACAAGTTTGATTACAACACAATCTGATTTTCAGAGATAACTAGCCTTCAAGAACGACGTTCTGTTGGTAGGAAGGTTAGACGGAACTCTGAAACGAAGTATGTGCGAGAAAGCCAACATCCACATACACATTAATTTAGTGCCATGTCTGGTCAATACACGGGGAAACTGATGAAAAAATTAGAAAACCGTGCCAAGGATATTTGCTCCGATGATGGTATACAGAAACAGTTTGGCGCCAACTGTGACTTGCTTCATACGAATGGCTATCCAACAAAATTCGTAATTATGGATATGAATGTTATGAAGGTTAAGATAACTATGTCATTTCGTAGATTCTTCAGAGCGGAATTTTAAACTTTTTCTAAGTTTCGTTGCCTCATCTTTTCTTTATTTTTCAGTGATAATCCACACTGCCTGCTAAGCTGTTCAGAGGTTAGATTGCAGAATAAAAGGAAGGACAGACGGTGGTTTGGATACTACTGTCTATAGAAAACTGACACATTCTATCAGGTATCTAGACTTTGAGTCATCTCATCCAATATCAATTGAAGCAGGTTTAGTCAAGTGTATATTTGTTGGAGCTAAAAATCTGAGAAGTCAGCACAAGTGTAGTGAGCGTTGCTGACCAGAAGATATATAAGAAGTATATGTTGAGAGAGCGACAGAAATCATAGGCAATTACCAGCAATGGGTGAAGATTCTCCCCAGAGAAACCCAAAAGACAATTTGAGCGTATTAAGTGCAAATCAAGATGGAAGCAGAAGAGGAAATGAAGCACATTGTGCAAATGACTGTCTTAGTGGAAGGTGTCCAATATTTGATGACTACTGTACAATATATCGAAGATAGACATTCCTCCCTTCGTCTCCCTCTTGTCGTTTCCTACACTAGGACCTAAAGAGTGATTTGAAACATACAGGAAGCACTAATAATTACTAATTACCCTCTACCGTTTACTAAGAAATTCGCACGAACACAAAGGAAATGAAATAATAACAGTAATACGAGTGGAAAGGAGTTCACAGCCTCCATTGTGTTACCCTATAACGAAGGAACATCAGAAAATTTACGTAGGATCTTCATCGAAGCCGGAATTATATAGTATTTTAACGTGCAAACTCACTCGGAGATATGCTTTGTCAGCCTACGGATCTGATAGATTCAATTGAGTAAAATAATATGACCTACCAAATTCCATGTAATGAATGTGAGGTCAAGTACACAGGTCAAACTAGTCGGTCGAGTGATTTATATTAGCGGAATATAGGAAGATAGTTAAGTGTGGAATGATGGACCCGAATAAGATCAATAATGTCGACAAACCTCAGTTATAGCAATCCATGAATTGACACACAATAGGATGGGATAAAACCACTGTATTTAAATCGAATATAATTAAGTGAAGAGGGAGATTGATTACTACATCTTTGTTCATCGAATCAGCCAACACCCAACATATGTAGCAGAAATGATGCCACACCCATAACACATGTAATAGAGATGATGAGATATGTATATGACAGATACTGGAAATCTTATTATCAATGGAAACAAAGAATATAAGGTGACGGGACTGTAAAAATCGATTGTTGAAATAGGCGTAATTACATTGATGTGATTATGAGAGATTATAATTTATGCTGGAAACGTCATCAAATACATGATAGTGCATCAAGTAAACAAATCTTTTAAGCTGTAACTTTTTATAACTATCACTTTTAATCTTGTGTAATTGCTTTATTGATTTCTGAAGCTTATCATCTTTATAACTTAAAACCTACAGACATTTTTCAGCAATAGTCCACCATTTGATTGAATTTTTAGTTGATATGTTAGATTGGAGCCAAAGGCGAAGACCCAGTTGAAAAGGAATATATTTTTTTGCTCAGTCAGTGTTTTATTCTAAATGTCTAAATAGGGAAAATAGATGATTGATGTACATTATTCCTTGCTAGCGATAGCACTGTGGAAATAGTTATGATTCGAAAACTGTAATGGCTGTTAACAACGCACGGATATCGAGCGTCAGCCACCAGCATTCAACAATCTTCCAGTTGATTCTCGACCCAAATAATTAATGCAGAAGATATAATGAACGTGTGGAAATGTATATTGGGGTCGGAAGACCAAAGATGATAACAAGGGAAAATATATGTAATATATAGATACTTAACTGTTTAAAATACTACTATTTGATTGATTGGTCCACCATCTGTCTAGCTATACAGGTGATAACATAAAGTACATTTTCAAGTTGGTATTCATCGTAGACTGACATCAGTTGGAGGAACAATGGGAACCTGGAAGCATTAAACAGCTGTTTCGCCCTAGTATGGGACTCTTCAGCAGTGCGCACCCACCACCCCGGTAGGGGTCGAACTTGCGACCTTCTGGTTCCGTGACCAGCACGTTAATACTGAGCCACTGGGTTGGTATCCAATCATCCACATTTCCTACTTCGGTCAGTTCACGACATAGCACAACCGAACTAGTGCTTATCGGTGACTAGCTTCGAGAGGTGATTCCCGGAGTTCCAATGATAAGTCGTGACCAGTGGGGCTAGCCTGACGGTCTTAAGGACAGTTGATCAACGATGACATTGGGGTGGCCGTCGCGCTATGCTGTGAACTGAGAGAAGTTGGAAATATGGACTATTGAATTTCGACTCACTGCCTCAATCGAAACGTGTCGGCCACAAAACCTAAAGGTCCTGTGTCCCACCCATACAGGGGTCAAGGGTGTTCACTGTTGACCAGTCTCATACTAGGATGAAACAGATGTCCAGCGCTCTCAAGTTTCTGATTCTCCTCCATGTGATGTCAGTCTATGATGAATATCAACTTCAAATGGAAGGAAAGATTGACAACTGAATCCATGTTTACACCTGTTACCCGTAACACGGAACAAAGATGGTTGATGTTAATTTCTCGATGTACTATTATTTTCGCTGTATTGATTTTCATCGTTATTCGGCCTTCGTACTTGACCTCTTCTCATTTTTCACCCCTTACCTAATGAATTTTCATATAAATACCTATGACAAATATATGTGTGATCAGATAGTTCGAAATGTGTTGCGCAAATGCATTACACGGTTCAGATAATATACATCTTTTTATTGTTTTGTCTAAGCTGATAAAGGGAATTAACTGTTTTAAATATACGTCTTTATAATCCAATCCACCCAATGCTCAACTTATTCAACTCTATCAGGTCAAATCCTGAAGTTTTTAAGTAGTATATATATATCAGTAGTCTGGTACCCAATATTTTCTTAGCTATCATTTCACCTTTTGGGGTACATCAAATTGAAGAGTAACCTTTATCATATTCTAGAAGAAAATCTCTGTGTAGTTGTAAGGTGGTGAGCCAGAACAATCTAATTAATTATATTGTAATAATGTATAGTGGCTAGCAGTGGAATCCAGGATGCGCAGTTCTTCCTATTTGGGATTCGTCAGCTGGATGTACCTGCCTCCTAGTGAGTGATGTTGTTCCCACCGGGATTCGGACTCGTAGGTGATCGCTTCAAACGCTACAGCGTTATCCACTAAACTACCGAGCCACGATAGCTACTTATTGTGTGACGGGTATAGTTTTAGAGTTATTGCTTGTATTATACCGTCATTGATTGGAATGAATTGATAAGTCTCTGTTGGCATATGGGCTCCTATTCGGATACCACGATATTGCTTGTGTTTTGTTAACTATATAGTAATGATGTAATACAACAAGCAATAACACTAAATCTAATTAATTCTTGCTTTCGACTTAAAAGTAACCATTAACCATACAAACAGAATTGTTGTCTATTTCTTTACACAGGTAAGAGTCTCTTGACAATTGGCACTATCTTGTAGGAATACGAATAGAAATTCACTTCCGGCATACCTATGTTATAGCATGTACAGTGTACTACTCTGCAATAACCATTTCGTCTGAAAGTATTGTTCTGAGAGTTAATTGGTTGAAAAACTACACGCTACGAATTCCATACTGTCATACTTATTGGTTGGAATAAACCTATTATTACTATTGTTGTTGTCATTATTATTATTGATAAGAAATATTCTTACTTTATTTGGGCACTTACCATAATACTGTACTGATGTATGTGCATATATTGTTAATTGACAAGTGGAAAACAAAAAAATTAACCGAAATCTAACATGACTGACTTCAAAATTTTAGAAGGTAGTCTAGACTATTACATTGTCATTATTTGTTTTTGTTTTCATTATCTCAAGGTCATACAATCGTACTATGCATATTAACTCAATAAAATAAGTGAGTGAAATGTGTAGCATTATTCCCTGTGTGTTATTTATGAAATAAGATGAAATGGTTTCTCAGACATCAATAATGCTATTTGCTTTCTGAATAATCTTTCTTTAAAATAACTTCAATAGAAATTATTATCGTCTTTAAATTAATCAAAAGTTGCTTCGTGTTTTATAACTTTATATTGAGAAGAAATAGTAAAGATATGATACAGTTTTGATAAAGTAATTAGTAAGTGCAAGCAAGTTTTCAAATAAAGCGCCTATTGAACATTGAAAAAAGTTATTATACATTTTGGTAAGGTAGCCATATTATATAACGTAAAATGTTCATATTAAACACGTCAATTGATTATATAGATGATAATAATAATGTTTTCTCTTTAGCAGAAACTCATTCTCCTTGTAAAGTACCATATTAAAAGAGGGGACTATTATTTTATGACATATTTTAAGTATAGATTACGTTTAACGCTGAATGTGCAATCATCTAATATAAGGCAGACAAATTTCTGTAGCTCTTCATACCTTTCTATAAGTACACACAAATATCTAAGTATACAAAATAAAAGTTAAGGTTAATTTGAGATAATAAATACTTGTAGAAGATCCACTACTGATTTTAAATATACAGCGGTGAGTTGAGTTTACAAATATGAACGTTTTGCTAAAAACAGGTGTGAATTTCCAATATTAAGAATTCTGATATCATACTTTATTGTAATCTGTTACTTGTACATTGACTAAATTTAACGGACTCTGACCAAGAATTCTCCACATCCGGTTCAACACGTGTGCTGAACCGTAGTAGGTTACCTTCGTTTTCAGAGATCAATGTGATTGTATAAATGGAAATTGTTATGATCCTCGGTATGTGACGATACAACGCTCCAGTGTGATGCGATTAACGATAGAACAATGACCTCTCAACTTGATATTCAACTGTCACCAGAAGACGATGAGATTGGAAGTATATTACTTCAACCGAATCATAATAGCCGAAAATTTAGTCGTTTATATATCCTTCGATGACCTTAGCCAGGGAGAACAAAATAATGTATTAAAAGTGTAGAATGGACCAATCAGCGTTTAATATCTTAAACTGTGGTAAGTAACAGAGCATGGCGCAAAAAGGGAGTGAAAACAAGGTTTAAATTTTACAATGATAATATAAACATATACTCTTAGGGATTAGTCATCCCAAACAGAAATGGTAAAATTTATTAAAGCCGCTATATTATTCACAAATAAGTGAAATGTACATGCCTATTTATTTGAAAAGTTTAAAAGCTACATAGTATACCTACTTCTTAAGCCACAGTTTGTATTCATAAATAGTTCAGAAATAACTTTCAATTTATTCAGTAAAGATTATTTATTGTATTGTTTAAAACGGAATCCTAATGAAGTATGAGCACTAAAAGGACATCTTGAAGATCTTAAAAATCTTGGTTGTGAAGTGTTGTTCCATAAAATATATAAGAGAAGAGACACTATCTAGAAATATAAGTGTTAGTAAGCCGTTGTTTTAGTAAAATTATCCTCAAGACTTTGACTTTATGCATAATCAACAAATGGTTAGGAGAATTGAGAAGCTACACTTCCATAGTTGCCACTGACTAAATCAGCTTCCTTTGAACTGAAAACTCTTTATACACTTTTTATTTGAAATTGAAGATTTCAGTTGTCTAATCAATGACAGCAGTGAATTGGACTCCCGTAATAGAAGCTAAGAAAGCATGATTGTTATAAGAGCATTTCCATAGGAAGAGTGGTTTCTATGGAAGTTTGGATAAATAATGGCATTTAGCGGACAGTAAAGTGTGTGTGAGAGAAAAAGAGTAATTTAAAGAAAGGGCGTTCAATAAAGAATCAGAGGAGATTGGCCTATATCTCGTACTTGATATAAATTCATCCTTTCTGAGTAGTAGGAGAATGAAAAGAGACTACTGTTTAGTATAACTTCACTTCCATTGTTTGATTGTCTGTTACTGTTGTCTAATGTACATCACTTAAACATTGTAGTCATACGCCACTGGACTACAGCATCAATCATATTACATTACCAGTAGATAACGTTAATCTTATGGGGATGAAGGTAATGTAATAGAGCCACTTAGCGTCCACAGATGAAGTGCAGAAAGAATGCTCTAGTCTCAAACTACTAAACGCGATGATAAAACTACGCCAGACTAAACAAGTTGCAGCAGAAGGATGGAAATCACTTAGCAGGTAAATGACAATAACTTTGAGGTAGTAGAGATAATTTGTAGCTGAAGACGAAGAAGAAAACAGTTTGAAGTTCTCTGAGCTTTAAGGCTTGTTCCTAGATATTTCATTACAACACTAGACTACTTCATACAGGAGTGAAGTATTTTCAAGTTACATAAATGTTTATACTGGATATTCGCTGGCCTTGGACGCTATTGGTTTGTGGTGCGGGGTGAACTTTTTTATCAGACGTTGATCTTAGTATTTGTTATTATCATTTGACGCATGTTGTTGTCCTGATTTCTAATTTGCTTGAGTGATTTCCTGTCGAATGATTCCTTTTTAATAGTTCATATATTGGCTAAAAATCTAAGTGTCCACTGACTACTATTTGATTAGAAAACCATTCTTCCAAGAATTGTCTTGGAGTTTTTAGGTTTGCGTGTTGTAGTATCTTCCCGTTATTCTAATCAAAGTTGTGGTTGGGCTCATCTATATGCATCGAAATCAGCTTTGATTTATCATAATCACTGGTTTATTTAACGACTAGACTTGCCAACATAGCGATGTGGACAGTGTTTGCAACCAATTTTGTAGATGGTATTTGTCTTATCTTATTTGCATAATGGATTCTTGACTTTCTATAAGATATTCTACAGGGATTTGGTTGATTTGTATGCCATTTTGATACCAAATGAATGAAGTAGTCAGTTTCTAAGATATCTCTGATATTTAGTAAAGTGAACTGAGATAATTGTCCTAACTTCTCTTCTGTTGATGAAATTGATTCGATAGTCACTGCTTGTGATGTTTATCTTCTGACTTCCGTAGTTTTTCAATATGGCAATGACTCTTAACACATATGAGTAGTTCTCGTACACAACACTTATCAGATGTTCATTTATTGCTGTTGTAGTCTAAAACTTGATCTTTGTATATCACCTTCTTGAACACATAAGCCTGTTAGGTTTCATCGTTTAAGTAAATACCTTGTAACTATTTCACCAACAAAAGAAATAGTATACTCGATTTGATAGCATAAATATACACTAAACGTCTTTTTTAGCAGCTACATTTCTCTCCCACTATGAAACAAAGAATTATGTTCATAGATTTGATAAACGCATAGCTAAAAGGTCTAAGTACCGTCCATTGTATGAAGGACAAGAAAATGACCTTTTTGTATACCATAGATCTTCAAGAAGGTTCAACATTGTAATACACTTGAATAAACTGGTTATCGTTTTCGCTTCAATGACACATTTAAACACAAACTGCGTGATATCACTACCAAACAGAATTTTTAAATGATCCTTTCGAAAGACTAATATATTGACTAACTGATTGATAAACTTATGTTTGATTTATTGCCAAGTATATGATTAATAGTCAATTCTCGGGAACACTGCAACTTAACAAAATCAAATAATCCAATATCATGACCATCGGTGTAAACAAAATCAGATCTAAATGTACCTATAAATGATTTCACCAGTTAGAAAAAAGTTTGTCTCTATCTGTCTCACTTGTCAACAACTAGTATTAAATAGTTGATGTTACTTTCATACACAATAACAATACTTATTATTATTTATTATTAGTCCCTTGGGTTCCTAGTGGAACATAGGGCTTCAGTAGCACGTCTCCAGTGACCTCTGTTCTCTGAGATCTTTTGAACCTGGTTCCACGACAGCCCAGAAGCTTTCATTTCCTCCTCACACGACCTCCTCCATGTCACCCTCGGACGTCCAACTCGTCGCTTCCCATGGGGATTCCACTCGAGGGCCTGACATAACAATACTTAAATTCATATTATAGTGGCTGGCTTCAGGAAAGATAAATCATGTGCAGATCAAATTGCAGCGCTACACTACTTTAGGTTGGATTTCATCATGGTCTGACATGAATTATCAAACTTCCACAAACCTCAAGACAATTAATCTAGCGCTCATTGGTGACTAGGTTCCAGAGGTGATTCCTGAAGTTCCAATGAGAAGTCGCTTAACAGTGGAGTCAACCAAGTTGGACATGAGGGCACTTACTCAACGAAGACATTGGATATAGGTCACGCTATGTCGTGAACTGACCGAAGTAAGAAGTGTGGACGATTGAATTTCAACCCAGTGACTCAATGGTAACATGTTGACCACAGAATCTGAAGGTCCTGGGTTCGATCGCTGATGGGATGGGGTCATGGGTACGCACTAGTAAGGAGTCTCATACTAGGACGAAACAGTGGCTGTCCAGTGCTCCCAGGTTTCCAGTGCTCCTTCATCTGATGTCAGTTCATGATAAATACCAACCTAAAAGCAACGAATAAATCTCCACAAATGTAAATATTATTCACAAAATGGTTATATTCTTTATGATAAGAAAGTGGGTTGAAATACTAAATATGATGGTGTACACTATCACAGTTGAAATGAAGAATAAAAAATATTCAGTCTTTGGCTCTAGTATACGATAATATCATGTGAATTGTGAGTTCTCTATACACTTTGCAGTCCCTAGAAATAGAGTCTTGAATGTAGGTTTAGGTCGACAGGTAACCAATTTGTTGCAGATAGATACCTTCATCTTAGTCAATAGTAATGTTCGTATTGAGACTAGAATCCACCTATAGTAATATTGAGATATCCATATGTGGAAGACATACGAAAATGGAAGCTGGTGAATTTAGTTACGTAAAGTCAATGGTAAATTACAAACCCTATGTTGTGAATTTGTATAACAATCAGATAAACAGTATAAAAACAATGCAGATGTGAAATAGCTGAATTTTAGTCAATAAATGGTTCAGGCAACTAGCTGAAACTTTTATGTGGTAGTCATGCCTATGTACAGTGACATTGCAATCAAGATACACCGGCTGGAACGATTTGTCCTTGTGAGTTTATCCCATCATGTTAGAAAAGCCATTTGAAAAGTAGTAGTGTAGTGGGCACTGCTGATCAGAATGAATATAAGTAGTGTATATTGAGACGTAGGCAGAAATCATAGGTAATCACCAGTAATAGGTAAAGATTCTACAAAGCAAAATCCAAGAGACAATGTAGGCGTATTAAGAGCAAATCGAGATGAAAGCAGAAGAGGAAATGAAGCACATTATGCAAATGACTGTCTTAGTGGAAGGTGTCCAATATTTGATGACTACTGTACAATATATCGATGATAAGCATTCCTTTCTTCGTCTCAATCTTGTCGTTTCCTACAGTAATAGTAGTAGGAACAAAAGCAGCTTCCTTCATAAAATAAATATAAGTAATAATGTATTTTCGACAAATTTTCATCAGGCTCTATACTACAAATACACTGGTTCATAATAATGCATGTAGATATAGAGTAGTAACACGAATTTTTAAAATTGGTGATTATCTGTACAACTGAATGAATCGTAATGTATTTTACAGGATTTTGAGTAGTTAATTAATAGGATGACTAACATGTATGGGAGATAATTAATTCCAATCGAAGAACTCAGCAAGAAATATGTACGAAGAGATCAAATGGGAACCATACAAGGAATAAGCTTTGTTGTAAATTCATCGTCCAGAATATGATTGGACAATAGAAAGTGTAACTCTGTATATCATTTCCCACTAGCTACAGTGACAGATTTCCTTCATTATTTTGTGATAAGGTTTGTACAAGACTAACTGAATTCATAAAAGCATACTGATATGTCATATGCGAAATCCTTTTCCAGATGTCTATATCCTCTTTGGCATATATTGTTATAAAGCCTCGAAACATTTGAGGGAAAATCAGTTGTTGTTTTTTCATCGTTTCATCATTCAATAATACAGCAGATATATCCGCTTACAGTGTAGACAGATTACACTATGATAGAAGTATGAGGAATAAATCATGTTACAAAACTGATAAGAATATGATAACATTAAAGGGCTTTTTTTGCGTGGTCAGTATTTTTGTTAGGTTATTCCCAAACTCTAAAAAAAATTAATTAGAAAAGTTTAGTTGTAAAGAAGATGTGTACAACTGTATTGTACAGGCTGTATGGTTCTCCTGGGAACTGACCTAACCCTATAGCATCTAACATTTCATAAGAGGCTTTAAACTAATGCCTTGAACTCACTAATAACTCGGAAGTATTCCTTTTTGTATATATGACATAAAAACACCGAATTGTGAGCAGATAAGAAGTATCAACCACACCTGTTGAACATTAACAATCCTCTTCATCTCAATTCTTTCCTTATCCGTTAACAAAAACAGGTTTCAGCAGTTTCTTTGATGTCTTATCCATGAAACCAAAGCTAACGATCTAGCCTCATAAAAGAGAATCATAGGTACACTGAAACTACACTGTAGACTAAAGGTTGAAACATTCAACGTCCATTCCTATTGTCAAATCACACAACCCGCTAGACCATTCTCGATCAGAGATGTACTTAACATAATCGTCAAAATCAGTTCAATCTGGTCAGTACAGTTAATTAATAAATCAATCAAGATACCCAGAGCTGGACGAATAGATTACGAACTTTTATAACTACATTCATATGGACATGAAACGAAATCTGGTCCATTCCCTTAGTCATAGAATCCATATTCCTAATATTTATTAAGATGAAATAAGTCTTCTTAAAAATACTTTCACTGAAAACGAGTATCCTGAACACTTTATTGTAAAAACTATGAGGTAGAGATAAGTTAATCATTCAACTTTTTTGATCCCTGAAAATAATTATAAGTTTACGATTTAATCGACAGAAATACTGAAAAAATTTAAAGGCTGCCAAACTCAAACTGACTTTTTCTAATGTCTGTCTAATGTTTTAAATATACGTGAAGGATAAAATAACACTTTTAGCCGCCTCGATCGTGGTCATTTCTGCTAGGTGAAGACACTGACAAAATGTAGGGTCTTCTGAATACATTGAGCAGAAACCTGTTTGTTTTTGGCATGTCTTTCACATCTATCGATTGTAAGATGGTGCTCCAGAAATGGTTTGAAACAACCTAAAGTTTAAGGGTAGGGAGTGAAGTGGTTGAATGTATCGACGACTTACATCAGACCAAACGGGTTAGTTACTGACGAAATGTCATCTAGGATACAGAATTCGCCAACTTGTGCCACCTGTAGCAGTGACGACTGGCGAGATAACCGACTACCCAACAAAGGAGGGGTACGTTATACATTTAAGAAATGGACGTCCAAAGTAAACGGTACGAAGAGACTACAGGTTTTCGAAAAAAATATCTTTGTTGCCTTGTCCGCGTATGGGGAAATCACTGTGTGAATAATGTTGAGGCTAGGTGAAGGGCACTAGGCAAGGAAAGTAATTCAGCTGATGAGGTTCTGAACTAGCCTACCTCAAAATGCGACCCTAAGAGGAGTTGAATTCGGTTGGAAGGAGGCCCAAGGTTTGAAGACCAAGATGTGACACCAGTGCATTAAGTCTCAGACTGTTAGTTTGAGCTCTGTAGGGAGATGTAAACTACCTGGCTAGGATCCGCTAAACGACAGGAATCAGTGATCAAACTATTCTTAGTGAAATGGCATGTTTTCACTCTTTGATGTCTTTTGTTGCTTGACTAACCTTAATTTTCACATTTCCTCTCTCCTCATATACTTTTGTGTACTTTGATATCACTCTTCACCTATCCACTTGCGTTGATTTTATCCGTCTCCATTACTTTTCTTTGCTTGAAACAGAACTGCTTAAATCTATGCATTTCTTTTGACACGTTGAGTGTTGTTTGCATCTGTCTACACTTTGCTACCAAATAGATAAATATCTTTCAAATGGTTTTATTATTAAACAATGATTGAAATTCATCAATAGGAAAGGTTTTCACGTGGTGATACCATATTGAAGCTGAACAGGTTCAAAGATGATCCTATTCACCTAAAATGCACAACCTGAGTTCATATTACCCAATCAGCCACAGGTTTAGATAATAATGATGGTTAGTGGCTAGCAGTGAAATCCAGGACGAGCATTTCATTTTATTCGGGACTCAACAGCTGGTTGTACCTGCCTCCCAACGAGCGGTGTTGTCCCCACCGGGATTCGAACTCAGGACCGACCGCTCCAAATGCCAGAGTGTTATCCACTACACCACCGAGCCACGATAGCCGCCTGTTGTGTGACGGGTATAATTTTAGTGTTATTGCTTGTATTATACCGCCATTGATTGGAATGAATTGATCAGTCTCCATTGGCATATGGGCTTCTATTCAGATGCCTAGAAATTGCCTGTGTTTTAATTATATATAGTAATAACGGTTAGTGGCTAGCAGTGGAATCCAGGATGCACATTTCTAATACAAGCAATACTACTAGAACTATACCCGTCGCACAAGAAGTGGTTATCATGACCCAGTGGTCTAGTGGATAACGCTCTGGCGTTTGTAAGTGATCGCTCTCGAGTTCAAGTCCAGGTGGGAACAACACTACTTACTCGGAGGCAGGTATGTCCAGCTGACGAGTCCCAAATAGGACAAAATGCGTATCCTGGATTACACTGCTAGCCACGATCCATCATTGTTATAATTAGAACACATGTGACATCGAAGCATCCGCCAATAGAGACCGATCAACTCGGTCCAATTAACGACGGTATAATACAAGCAATAAAACTAGTTATCTGGTACTCTTTGAAAAAAAACCCATAGAGAAATCATCACTTTTCAAACAAATTAGTTGCAATATTTTTTTAATTTTAATACTGAAAAGCATAGTTTTAAAATATAATCAAAAATAAAAGTTCATACAAGGAAACAATTATATTTTGCTTTAAAAATTCACATCATATCTTTCTTTCAGTTAAGAAAATGATTTATAATAAAGATGACGAATAATGGGTAATGGATAGCAGTAAAATTTATCATTACTATACATAATTAAAAACACAGGCAATATATGAGCATCCGCCAATAGAAATTGATCAATTCGGCCCAATCAACGACGGTGTAATACAACCAATAAATAACCCTAAAGATGACGAATGATAGAATTTATTAACCATTAACTGTACAGTATACTCTCTAATCTTCATGATAATCAGCTGTTGAAGTTTAACGCTGTGTTTGTTATTCGATGATAAGAAGAGGTTGAAAGCCACACATACACGCACACACACGACTTTCTTTATTATGCAGAATTCGGATTTTTTTTAAAAACTGATAAATAATGAATGAATAGTCTTTGAAAATTTGCTTATTGAATTAATGAATGTTGAACATCCTGATTTTTTAATCGTTGTGTTAATTCAGTGTCATTACCATCAATTAAATTATGAGATAGAGTATTTGGATACAGATTATCTGATGATTGTATATTTTCTTGATTCATATTAGATATACTAAGTTCTAAGCTAGAATATGTTGATTCATGTTCACTGTCAGAAGAATAGCTTGATAAAGATGATATTCCACTATTACCACTATCCAGTGAAGTTTGACTTAAATGATTATCTGTTAGAGATGATTTTGTAGTTATACTCATTTGATTATCATGAGTATTAAATTTTTGGAGATTACGTAAACGTTTATGTAATTTTGCTTGAGCTTTACGAATATCACCTTGCCAATCAGCAGTTGATAATATTTTAATCGATTTTAAACCAATACGATATGTTCGAAATGCCCAATGAATATTTAATCCATCAAGTAATCCACATGTAGTAATAAAAACAGTATTCATTAATGGGAAATATTCAACACAAATTTTATATGTCTCACTTCCATAAGTGATATATGCTATATACCAGAATGGGAAAATCATTAGATTACGTGTTATAATAAAGAATATTGCAAATATTAAAGTTACACATGCAACACGACGACGATCAGGTTTGTAACCAATTGTACGATAAAACCATCTATAAAATAAAGTAAAATTATACCTTTATAATTCATATTAGATTATTAGAGGAAATATTTAAGGTAATTGAAGGAATATGAGATATAAACTGAAATTGATTACCACTGTAGATATACTGAACTTTGAAGATTTAAATAGTATATCAGTTTGCTGACATAATTTTACAACTTCTCAGGTAATTATAAACTATCTTGACTGATTTAATCAGTGTAAAGATTTACTGCACTCAGTATTAAGAACAAGATCCGGATTTTCAACATTAATGTCAGTCAAGTAAATCAGTGCTTCTATATAGTTCAGAAACTTTACGTGTCACAAAAAGCATTTCCAACGAACTATAGACGTGCATCATCAGCAGCTGGCGTCTACGCTCACTCGATACTGACATTGAAGATCAGATGGATGGCCAGAATAATAAGAATAAGCAACAAGAAAATCTGACCTGCTAACAAACCAACCAAGAACTTATCACCCAACAAATATGCAGAATAAGAAAGTGGAAATGAATTGGATTGAGCATACACTGAGAAGACCATTTGGGAACATCATGCACCAGGCAAGGCCAGGCCGTCGAATGGAATCCAAAGGGGAAACGACGAGTTGGCCGTCCGAGGGTGATATAGAGGAGATGGTGTGAGGAAGAAATGAAAGCCTATCGGCAGTGGTGGAGCCAGGTTCGAAAAACTGCAATGGAGACATGCTACTGAAGCCCTATGTTGCACTAGAAACCCAGAGGACAAATAATAATAACATGTGATTCGAAACTGAATGATCTAATTATAAAGTTCTCATTATCCTGCTAAACAATACCAACACTAACTTTAATATGAAGTCTTTCTTTTTCAATTTTTAGTTGGAAGAAATATGTTTAATTCTCATGAGTCATTACAAATAATTTTCACATATACTGACGCTTTTGTCATATCTTTCAGAATGTATAACAATGAAAATGAATTCATTGAAGAGCACTTCTAATTGATATCTACTTGGTGGCTAGCAGTGGAATCTAGGATGCGCGTTTCGTCCTATTTAGAACTCATCAACTGGATGTACCCTCATTCCACTGAGTGATGTTATTCCTACTGGGACTCGAACAAAGTACCTATCGCTCCAAACGCCAGAGCGCTACCCACTAGGCCATCAGGGCAAGTCAGTCACCGCTTATGCAACGGAGCATCAGTTGTTGCTTTCGATACTTGTAATTTTCCATTGCTACACAGGTTCGAATTGCTCGATTCCTATAGCGAAAGCTGCGATACTGCCTACTTGTTGTGTTGATATCTTTTTGACGACTAACAGTGGAATCTAGGACACATATTTCATCTTATTTGGGATAACAACAACTGATACCTATGGTATTCCTGTCCCAAAGGCCTAGTGGATAGTAAAGCGATAAGTACTGAGTTCGAGTCTCAGTGGGAACAAAATCACTCACTAGGATCCACGTATATCCAGTTGATGAGTTCCAAATTACACGAAACACGTGTCCTGGATTCTACTGTTAGCTACCGAACAGACATTAATATAATGAGTTAGTAGGCAGTATCACAGCTTCTGCATAGAAATCCATCTGTCAACTGAGGTCGAGAAATTAAAAGTAGCAAAAGTAAAACTTTGAATTGTGACAAACATATCTATAACGTTAGGCGTATAGGAAATAATATACAGCCTATTAAGTATTAGAAAATGAACAATTACGAAAATAAGTCAATTAAGTACAACTATGATAAAGTGTAACGGAATTAAAAGATACCTTTGATTGACAAACGGTGTAGATAATTCTGTTGTTAAACGATAAACTCCAAAGAATACACAACTTCGATATTGCTGAAATTAAGCAAAACTATATTGTTATTACATTTTAAACAATCATAGAGATAATCAACTTGTGTGAATACTTTTCACTAATATATACAAATGATACAATTTCATAACAGTCTAGTTAAACAATAAATATTCAAACATCAATATGTCTAGGAATGATCAGGTAATTGATAACTTTTGAAAATAAACCAATAGAGAGACAGAATGAAATACAATCCTTTACAATCCCTGACGGGGTCATGGGTGCACACTGCTAAGGAGTCCCATACTAGTACGAACCAACTGTCCAGTGCTTCCAGGTTTTCTTTGTTCCTCCAACTGACGTTAGTCTACGATGAATATTAACTTGAAATAGTAAAGTAGTTAAAATTGCCAGGTGTTTCAACAAAGGTAGGAATATAAAAAATAAGAATTTAGAATTCAATACGAGTTGGAATGGAGAAAATTTCTTTGAAAGTAATACAGAGTGAACATATTCACATCACCAACAATTGATTCTTATCACTTCAAGAACTCTAGTCAGGAGGTCTACACCTCTTTGTATAGCCCAAACTAACAGTAAAGATTTTATAAATTGACGATATGATAGAGTATGACTATCTTCAACTTTTTTTCTAGCCTGATCCTTCAATTGATAGCAATGTGTAGACGATGGTTCAATGTAAGCGAAAATCCACTTCGTTTATAGCATGTTTATAATCTCATCAACTGCAATCACCTTCCTTGTTTTATATTTTACTTTTAAACTCAACATTTTTCACATGGTAGTGGTTTCACTACACAAGGGGGTATGCTAAGATGATATCTATGATCGAAAAGCTTCAACCTACTCACATCTATCTTACCCAATCCAGGAACTTTAGTGCAGTATCCCAATCATTCAGTAACAATAACGGAAAATAATTGAAGATAGTAATTGTGTGTAGATTTGTGCACTAAATTAATTTCTACACTCACTTTATGAAAGATAGTCATATCACCTGATCATTTCATCTCAAAACTATAAGTAACTCCTAACATTTGACAGGCGTAAAATGCACGCCTAGGATTTTTAGATTTTTACCCAAAACACTCAAAAGATACTGAATTTCATCAGTTTCTTAAAAGACTAGGATTACGTTGGGTGTGTATACCAAGTATATCAGGTACTCATCGGAAAGCTGATGAAATTTTTTGAAGTGAAATGTTAGCACGATGATATTCATCAGTGTAACTTTAACAAAATTTTAAAAAAGGAACAATGGGAGTGGACATTGCTGGGTGTCATTACGTCAGTTGACAACTCTTTGTATATTTTTACACAGTTGCATGAGTTGGAGAATAGAGTCTTGATTAGTTTAATAAATTTCCTACGGACTCAATTCATAGTCTCAGTTATATATTATCAAAATATTTCTTAACATATGGAGCCAAATATCAACTTCAAGTCAATTAGTACAGTTAGGGTCAGAAAGAATAAGCAACAAGGAACTGTGGCTGGGAACGAACCAACCAAAAACCTATCACCCAATAAATATGTAAAAGAAAGTGGATTCCACGTTCACTGAGAAGACCATTCGGGGAAATCACGCACCAGACTAGGCCAGGGAGTCGAGTGGAACCTAAAGTGGAAACGACGAGTTGGGGGTGTTAGGATGACATAGAAGAGGTCATGTGAAGAAGAAATGAAGGCTTATGGGTAGTCGTGGATTCAGGTTCAAAAGATTATAGAGAAGAGAGTGAAATGGTGAAGTGCTACTGAATCCCTATGTTTCACTAGGAACCTAAAGGACATATGATGATGATGATGATGAGGGTCATACAACGGTGATCATACCTATGCTTCAAAAATAATCGAACCCAGGTTTAGGTCTAAAATTTGATTCCCCTTTAGCGATCTAGACGAGTCTGACGTGACTACTTCTGAAGCCCATACACTAGATAGTACTAAAGATATTGTCATCAAACGTTTTTCAATGCCAATCATTTAGACTTTTAGGCGAAAATCACCGAGTCTTACCGTCTTGCAGCGTTTCAAATGTGAAACAGTCTACTCAGCTTAGTGAAAGAGCCGACTTATACATCCCATTTAAGTTGGAGTAGTTTCTTTAGAAACGCTGATTAATCGCCTAGCACCGGTAACTTCTCCATATTTTACACTTGCTTCACACAGCACTGGTTGTGGTCACTACGAAACTCTAAGCTTATATATTTTGAATGCTTTCGCTTTTCATTGTAACCGGAACTAAGTAGAAATTGTCTCATCACATCAATCAGTTGTGATGAGGTTGAAGGGATACGCCGGTTTTTAATGATCTACGGTTGTACGTTACTGCCTTTAACACTGTTTATACAATAGACTGAAAGTTATGCTACCCTTCATCGGAACGGGGATTGTCACCATGCTTACATAAAATCCTTATTACCTCCTTCTTAAATACATATTTGAGATTTCCGTTTTCCAACTGAATAGAGACAAAGTTCTCTCATTTGTCTATTTTATACCATCAACTGAGGCACAAACACATGATAGAAGTCAAAGGGGTACTCAACAAGGAGCAACACTCCTTTACCTGTCCTCTCCAACGATGCTTTATTTCAATATAACTTGTCTGCATCCAACATTGGTTTGATGTCGGATAAGTATTCGCAACCAGAGTTTCGGCTACCAAGCTTATCTCTTCTTCCAAAGAGTCTTCTATGCATACCCTTTGGATCTAGTTGAATAAGCACCGAAGCCTCACTCGTATTGAGGAGAGACGTTAGCGAACCCAAACATAAACTGGACTCTTTCCCAGAGAAAGTATTTACCAAGCTTCTGTGCAGGAGTGACTATCATGGTTTGATATTTAGACACAAATTTAATTGTCATAAGATAAACATTCTATGCAACTGAGATCAGGATAATTGGAAACAACCACATGACAAATTCTTCTGAAAACTTAGAATATATAAATAGTAATGTCATATCCTATTGCACTTATCAATTTCATTCAATTAGTGAGTGGTCACTTATACACAGAGGAGACTTATCGACCCTTCCAAGTAAAGACATTGGAAAACATTTCATAGGGGTTCAAAAACGGAGTGAATTATCTGAAACTATCAACACCTGTAGCAAACATCCAAGCACTTCAGATTGCAAAGCAAACTATTGAGACCATAAAATAAATCTTCGTACATCTTTGAAACTCACTTAAGTGTCCTTAAATTTATCAAAACCTTAGTTAAAGAAAGTTTAAGTTACCTTTATATGTTTGCAACCTATTTGTTATCACATCAGTAAGTTCAACTTTGAAAACAAGGTCAATCTATCACCTCTTTTTTTATTTTATTGTTGTTTTGACCTTCAGCTCAGTCTTTTCATATGAAGTTTTTCTACTTTCTCACTAATTACAATTATAATTCAATTTTCAGCTTTTGGGGGATTTATTGATTCTAAGAGGTGATTCCTGAAGTTCCAATGAGAAGTCGCAACTGGTGCGGCCAACCAAGTCGAACAAGAGGACACTTACTCAAAGACAGCATTGGATGGAGGTTGCGCTATAATTTGGTTGTATTGTGTTCTCTGAACTGGGATATTCAACCGTAAAGCTTTCATCGTCTTTCTAGACGACATCATCAGCACCAACTTCAGTATAAAGTGAACTGTCAATATCTCTCCCTGAGTGATTTAGTAGCTTCCCCTGACAAAGTGGTCTCTGATTGCTTATTTCCTTTAATTGTTGTATCATTGACTGCATAGTCTTTCCTGTTGGCTGTTACTCTGCTTCACCTCTCATCTTTCTGTCGCTTATCATTCTTCTCATAGGTTGGTACATTGAGTCCATGTCTATACATCTATTAGTTGCTGACTGGCTAACTGACCTGAATGCTAAACTTCTAGGAGTTCTCTGATATTCTTTGTGTTGTTTCCTCTCTCCGTCCAAAATTTCTACATTGTCGAAATCAAATTCATCTCCATAGTTGTTATCCATGTGTATTGAAATGAGTGATGAAATGTCGTGACATTTAATTACCAATTGGTGTTCATTTAAATGACGAAGGTGAAGAGGGCGACCACTTCGTCCAATGTAGTGTTGACTATAGTTATTGCAGTTGATTTTGTAAATCATATTCGGTTTGCCTTCTTTGGTCGTTGCATCCTTTGGTCTGCATAATAGTGTTTGGGGGAATTTGTTGGTTTGTGAGCCATACCAATTCCAAATGATCTCAGTAATCTTGTCATGGTTTCTAATATATTCTTTACATACGGTAGGATGATGCGTTTGTTGATTTCTGTCGATGACTTATATATATACATATATAGGATTTCAACCCAGTGGCTAAATGGCAACGTGCTGACCACGGAACATGAAGCTTCTGGGTTCAATCTCTGGCTTGGGGTGGAGGGCTCACGGGTGCGCACTGCTGAGGAGTCCCATGCTAGGACGAACCAGCTGTCCAGTTCTTCCAGGTTTCTTATTTTTCTCCAACTGATATCGAAATCCAGGAGGAATAACTATCCAAAATTATGATTGCCAATGATATAAAAATATCCGGTGTCTAATACAAGTACAATGGTGATTAACTTGTTGACATCTTATTGTTTTGACGAAATTAATAAAGATTGATAGAATGTTGTAAATCTTGAAGTTGAATAAGAAAGAACATTGTTATTGTTGTCAATTTTAGCTAAATCACTGAAAATGTTCAACTATTTGGTTCTTAAAATCTTGATGACAATAACCACACCATCTTTTCTTCCCTATACAACTTAGAGAAAAAGTTAAGGGGACTACATTGTTTAGCATTACTATATATTCTTGTCAATCTTAACTTCTTTTTACTTTACATCTGATTGTTAGCGTGATCATTGTGTTTCAAGTATGCATCATATATCCCGTAAATAGCTATCAGTATCCAAAAAGGGTTGAAAGAAGCGTAAGTATTAGTCACACTATAATTTCTTAATATTTATCAATAGATAACTAGTAAATGGAGTTGATAACATTTGAAGTCATGGGATTTGAAGTGTAAATTTATCCATTACAAGTTTAATTCTATTTGTCAATTTTTGTAGATAATCGTCCTGAAGAAAAAAAGGGCTAGGAAAATCATCTAAATAATCAATTATGGTTATACAAGATAAAATTCACAATAGATAACAACAACAACAATATCGGTTTAATTAATATCAATATTATTGACATACCACAAGGAGGAAAAATGCAAAAGATGCAGCCCAGTGATGTAAAAGAAATATGATCAGTTGTTTGTTCCACCAATAGAATGGCATAGAAACAGCATCTATAAATCAGAAAAGATAGTTTATGAAAATTGAAAAAAGGCATATGGAAACTTAACAAATATCCAAGTATTTTTATAAAAAAATTTATCAATGACTATCCAGCATTATTAGCAGTCAGATGAAGTATGCGTGTTAATCAATGATATCCGCCTACACAGGACAAAGTAGTTCAAATGAGTTGGAACAGATCATGAAACGGTATGTGTGTGTGATAGAGAGAGACAGACTAAATCAATATACAACCTCGCGCACAAAGGCATCGCTTCAAGTTGCCACGTTTCACAGGAGTGTGTAAACAGCAAACAGGTTGAAAATGAGTGATAGCGAGAGAAAAAAACTTTGAAAATCAAAATCAGTGGTAATCTTTATACTGAAGACGTCGAAAAAAGAATACATCTGTTAAATTGTGACCATTTCACTGAAAGTCTCTCATCAGTGAATCCTATCGTCTTGAGTAACCTAGCCGGACAGTCAGCATGGTCAAAAAAGACTGAGAGCAACAGTCAGTGACGTCATGCACTGGTGCCATGTCTTAGTCTGGCCACTCTAAGCCTTCTCCCAACCCAATCTAACTTTTCCTAAGATTGCACTTCGAGTTAAATCGTGACTCGGCATGCCCAATATATAATCCAGTCACCTCATCAATCGACTCGCCTAGTACACATCACATAACCTAGATAGTTCCACCAAACGCGACCACTGCTGCGAAGATGCCTGTGATCTAAAACTTGTTACCGCTTCACATTTTCTCCTTTCAACGGCTGTTTCACATTCATATAACAAGAGAGAATGAACGCCAGCGCAGTATACTCATCGTTTAATAGGTAGTCAGATATCTCGCCAATTGGCACCAGAGATGACACAAGTTGGCAAACACTAAACGGGTCTTTTATATCCCAGATGACATTTCGTCAGCAACCAGTCCGTTCAGGTTGATACAACTCTCTAAGTAGGTGAAGTGCTCTATGTATTTTAACTGCACATCGTATCATTAAACTAGGAGTGGCTGCAGACCAGTCCTGTAGCGTCATCTTAGGTTTGACAGGTGCTACATGCATGCTGAACAAATACAGATTTATATTCAACACGTTCAGAAGATTCTGGATTTTGTCAGGGTCTTTACACAGCAGGACAATATCATCTGTATACTCCAAGTCAACCAGATGACCCTCAGGTTAAGCCATGTGAAGTCAGGCGTAATTAATTTTAGGTTCATTAGTTCATCTATAACAAAACTAAATAGGAACAATAACAGTAGGCATTCATGATGGAAGCTATATAATTGGTCAGGACTCCTTTCACGATCCAACATTGCCAAATCATCTCACCGTCGACTGAGTGAGATCCCGCCTTCTGGTCGAGAAATATGGAAAGTATCATTTGCCGGGAAGTATGCTTGGGTTTCAAAACCCATCGAAGGATGAAAATCAGATCCATGCACCCTTGTCCAGATTTGGGACCTATCTGGGTTTTTGACACGATATTAATCAAAATGACTACCCCATGGTTGTCACAGGAAGACTTCTCTCCTTCCTTATATACTATAATCATCAGTGAAGTAGATGAGTCTGATGGGACTACCTTTGATTCCTATCCACTAACTAGAACTTCTATTACTCTAATCGGTGATTTTCCACCTCCATCCCTAAAATCTTTGAATGGTAGTCCATCAAGTCCGGCTGTATCAGATCGTTTCAGATTTAAAACAGTCTTCTCAGCCTCAAGAACAGTTGGAGGACAGACATTTACTTCCCATTTACGCTTAGATTAGATGCTGCGCAACTCGATCGTTGCTGTAGATCATTTGAACTGTGCTTCAGTTTTCTGTGCAATGATCGATAGAACTCGATCAGCACTTAGGACTAGACAACATGAAGTTGATCACTCTCCAGCGACCGATCAACAGGTCCAGGTTTCATGCTTTTTGGCACTAATCAGCAAGGCCGATTGCCTTTGTCCAACTAACGTTCTAACCATATGTCCTGAAAGGTTATCAGCCTTTCATCTTTTTCGGTGACGGTTTCACTAACCGTCTTCTTCTTGTTAGTTTCCTTAATAAGCCAAAATAATTGCTGGATATTAACTAATGATAATGCCTAATCCACCTCACGCTCGCTATTATTACGAAACTTCTCAGTCAATCTACTTTCGAGCTGCCTTTATTCTTTATCGCAGTCAGTTGCAGCTGGAATGCATCCTCTAAAGTTAATCACCTAAGATGAAGTTGTGGAAACCCATACAGCATACGGTACACTGAATATTACGGCAAGTTTCCTCATGATGAGCATTGCTATCACGTTCAGATAAACGCCTGGCTATTCCTATCTCCGTAAATACATACTTGATATTTTCATCATCTAGGCGAGCGGGGTATACATAAGTAACTTAGATGCATTTTCAGCGAGAAATGATACTTTGCTGAAACTTATCTTCTTACTGTTTTACTCGAAGTTGTTAAACACCACAACTGGAATTCACATATAGACGTAAACAGGATACTTCAAATCTGTATTCATTTTATACAGTTATGGTAATTAACTCTCGCTTGTTGTATCACATACAAGGCATTATGAAACAGAAATGACAATGACTGAAACGTCTATTAAAATTTTATACTTTATATTAAGTGATTTAAACTTACCACAAAGAAAGTAACCAATGGAAATAGATAGTGCAATAAGACCGGAATGAGATACACACCTTTATGACAAAAACAACAACAACGAGAATGAAATAAAAATAATAAATACAGTTTACACATGATGAAATTAGTAATAATGACAGATGACATATGAAAGACAAAATATTTTTAAAATAACTTCTATTATGACTGATGATGGCATTGTATAATGGGAAATTCTCTACTGGTAGTTATATTCAAAGTAGTATCAATGAATTACTTTAGAATATATATGATATCCTCAGTTAAATTTTATGGATAAAGTAATACTAATCTCACCTATTCGTCTCTTATGCATAATACAATAACTTCTAGATCATCAATACCAACATAGGACCAGGTATTATTCCATAACAGTCCGAGTTGCCACACATTATATCAGTACATCAAGTAAAAAGGAAGTGAACTGCAAGATGAAGATAGGAAAATTCAGTTAAAATAAAGATAAAGTACGAAAAGAGAGAAAGGAAAAATGAGAAAGTGGTGAGATTCTGTATAGCGTCGTTAAGACGAGGATAATGTATGTAAACATCTGCGCCACTGACATCGGTTCTCAGCCATATGATCACCTACAGTCAGTCTCCAACCACTGACTTCTCTTGTCCCGCAGACCCCAACCACCCAGTCTGCATCGCCCCTCATGGTTCAAACCAACAGTCAAAGACTTCATGCATTGATGCCATGTTTAAGTCTGGCCACCTCGGGCCTTTTTCCAGCCTGAACCTACTTCGGCCAACATTGTGTGACCCGGCAATCGATGACTAGGCATACGTAATACGTGTCCCAACCAGCCATCTCAGTCGATGAAGGTTCATAACCTCGTCAACTGACTTACCTATTCTCCTTAAAACTCTACACCTGACTTCTGCATTACTCACGTGGTGACACCATGGAATACGGCTTATACTAGGAAGGCAACGTTGGTCAAACACCTGGAGCACTCTCATATCTCCCACCTTCAATGGCCATGTTTCACAGTCATACAGTAGAACAGAGCGGACTGCTGTGCAGTACACGCGACTCTTAATAGACAATGGGATATCACGGCGGCGTCATAGGTGGTGTAAGTTGGCAAAAGTCAACCGAGCCTTTTGTATTTCGTGCAGAAATTTCGTTCAAGGATAAATGATGGAACAAATGATGCTAAATGAATACTGAAATAAGTGCCTTTAATGAATGAGAATAACTTGATAATTAGAAATTGGATTTCATTGATGGCCAATATCCATTCGTAATATCAAATAAGAATAGCTGGTATACAAATTCAAATTCTATGGTCTGAATACGCTCTCATATGACGTAAAACATGAGGCAATTATATAAAAAACTTAATGTTATGCTGTACTATGAATCAAAGTTGTGTTAGGCTCGCATTATGGATGCATAGTGATTTCATGGTTAGGAACTATACAACTCACAAGATTGAAACACTAGACACGACAGGAGTGAAAACTTACCGCGACCTAAATGACTCTCTTTAACTAACTGTAATTTAATCAGTCGGTCAATATCAACATAAGGCCTTGTATTACTGTGTAACCGTCCAAGTTACTAGACCTTATATCAGTGTATCAAGGTGGATGGTACCAAAATGAAAGATAGAGAAATGAGGAAAAACGTAGTCAGAAGTTGTGACGGGAGTAAAACGGAATCAAACAATCATAACAATTAGGAGGATGGTATGGGGATACAGTTGCACCAATATCATCGATATAGACCATATCACCTACAGTTATTAACCACCGATCTTGATTGTCACGCGAACCTCAACCACGAAGTCTAAATTCACCTACATAGTCCGAATCAACAGTCGCAGACTTCATGGACTGATGCCATGCCGCAGTCTGGTTACTTCTAACTTTTTTCCAGTCTGAACCGAATTCAGTCAACATCGTACGATGAGGAAGATGATGACTAGTCATGCATAACACATGTCCTAGCCATCTGATTCGATGAATGTTTACAACCTAATCAATTGACATTTTTTATTCTACTCACAGTTCTACGCCTCACTTCTGCGTTACTGATGCTTAGTGGAATTGTACATAAAGTATCCAAACGACCTGATTAGTAGTCCTATCAAAGTAAGGCATATTACGGACAAAAAACTAAAATTGTGTGTAAAAATTTTCGTATCAGGCACGACGCTTTGTTAGTAAATGGTTCATTTGAGAGAAAAATATACGATAAACAAGCTGCATCTGAAATTGTACTCCTCTCCCTATCCTAAAGCTAACGGTTTAGATCGGTTCTACAGAATCGACCTGTATCCTGTGTCAACGTTTCTAATACTCTTCATTGTTCGTGATCATTTCAAGAAACTTAGTTAGCAAACAATTACCTCGATCAATAATCACATCTGGATAGCACCAAAAATTAACGAGATCCATTAGCTTTAACAAACCTTTGGTTTCAGATAATCAACTGTTGTGGATGATTTTTCGATAGCCTACTGAATAAGAAATGAATTTATGCACAAATAGGGACTGCAGTCATGTTACGATATTGGCGCAAAAATCATGAGTTAACCCCTCAAAACCTAGTGGATATGTTGAGCTGGCAAGGTTTAGTGTTAGCATTTACTCACGGTAGAAACAGAACATCTGTGTAGAAGTAGTATTCATCATGGACTGACTTCAGTTGGGGAACCATTGAAAACCAGGGAGCACTGGACAGCTGCTTCGTCCTAGTATGGGACTCCTCAGCCGTACGCACCCACGACCCCACCCACCAGGGATCGAACCTAGAACCTTCAGGTTTCACGGCGAACGCGTTAACCATCCAGCCACTGGGTTGGTTTCCAGTGGTTCACAATTTCCAACTTCTGTCAGTTGACGACATAGCGCGACTGTCACCCAAGGTTTTCAGTTAGCATCCACTTCACTTCCGACTGGTTGACCCCACAGGTCATGGCTTTTCATTAGAGCTTCGTGATATCCATCTGGAAGCAAGTCACTAATGAGCACTATACAGTAATGTATTTTCGAGATGAATGAGGATTTTTAATTTAGAAGTAGTATTCATCATGGAGTGACATCAGTTGGGGAACCATGTGTGTGTTAATGAATACAAGTCATCTAAAATTTCATGAAGGTGAAAGATGAAGAGCAGGAAGGGAATAGATTGTATAACACGGGATAGTATTGTGAATGGAAATAGAAGCTTTTCTGAAAAGATCGAAGAAGACAACTATTATAGACAACAATTATATGGACATTTATTTAATCTTGATAAAATAACAGATATTAGGTGCTAGGTGTATTTCTGAACTGGAATAAGTATACAATCATGTCTATAAATGAAAACTACTTACACAATTGGATTATTCCAGAGATCAGGATTAGTAACTAGAGCTGTTACACATAGAACACTAACAATAGTTGCATGTATAGATGATACTGCTCTGAAAACAAAATGTAAAGACAGATTAGTTTATTGGAATTCATCATCATGATACAACGTAAAAATAAATTGAAAAAGTAAACTTTAAAGAGGAATATAATTGTTTTTACATGATACCGTCGTTGATTGGACCGAATTGATCAGTCTCTATTGGCATATGGGCTCCTGTGCGGATGCCTCGATACTGCCTGCGTTGTAATTATATTATTGATGGATCGTGGCTATCAGTGGAATTCAGGATGCGCATTTCGTCCTATTTGGGACTCGTCAGCTGGATATACCTGCTTCCCAGTGCGTGATGTTGTTCCCACCGGTGAAAGCTCCAGAGTCTGAATCCCGGTGGGAACAACACTCACTGGGAAGCAGGTACATCCAGCTGACGAGTCCCAAATAGGACGAAATGCGCATCCTGGATTCCACTGATAGCCACGATCCATCATGGTCGATAGCATCGCGTAAAAGTTCTTTTTTCCCCATTATAAGACTGTGAAACATGGTCGTTAGAGACAGACATCAGAAGAAAAGTAGTTGATGATATTGTAAACCTTCACTGACTCAGGTGGCTGAAACATTGGTTATGCCTGCCTAGCCTTCATGTACCCCATCAGACAACGCTGGCTGAAGTGGGTTCAAGCCGGAAAGAAGTCAAAAGTGGCTAAAATAAGACACTGCATCAGTCCATGAGATCTTTGACTGCTGATCTGGGCCATGTAGAGATCATGTAGAGGTCGGAGTGACAACCGAAGTCGGTGGTTGGTCTACAATCGATCGCACGGAAGTTGACGCAGATACTTTTTTATCTTCAAAGCTATGAACGCTTTCACTAACTTGACATGGTGGCCGGGATTGTATATCATGATGACCCAAAGAGCTATGCTGGTGAAACCCTTGTTATCTCGAAGTCTTATCATACCAGAAAGGTATGTTGGATAGTGTTTAGACAAGAAGTATTTACCCTTAACATATTCTTAAACAAAGAGATGATGCAGTTCGGTGGCTTTGATCAAGCATCAGTGGTTAGCGGTGATCCAAAACCACAGGACGTATGTCACACTACATATTTCATAATACAGGACAACTGTTGTGGCATCAAAAAGGTGGTAGGTGACCGGCCTCAAGCGGATATCCCCTGAGCCCTGCAGTCACGCGATAACCCTTTTTTTCATGTGCTTCAAAAAGACTTAGCCGGGTCACTGATGCGTGTGGTGTTTGTGAGACATGCATACAGGATCCAAATGCAGTTATTCAATTAACCTCTCCTGGTCAATATGGTGAATCCACAAAATTCACCCTCCGGCTTTCTGGCGATTTGTTGGCTAGTTCTCGCGGTTTTTTCTAGGTTTAAGCATAGCCCTAGGCAGAAGGACAGAAAGCTCACTCCTAGACTAAATCCCAGTCCACAGTCGCCTCTGAGCTGTCCGGCTGAACGGCACAGTGAGAACTGAAAGGAGTAACGAAACTCGTCGTTCTCTCTTTTTAATCGCTTCTTACGCACCCAATGACTGTGGTCCAGATGAAGTGAAGGATGAGTTGTGTCGAAAATTGTCTAGCCTCTTCCTGAAAGCCGAAAGTTAAGACGTGGTTACTGTTGCAGATGATTTCAATGCACAAGTGGGTAGGCTGAGTCAGGCAGAAATGTACTTAGGTCGCACTTTCGCAATCCTGGCTGAACAAACAGATAACGGTGGTAGCCTACTACAAGTGTACTCAGGTAACCTTTAATTTATAGCTAGCACAAACTTCAGACATAACGAAAGACATTGTCTGAGACTAAAACATGGCAACAATGCATGAATTCGTTGTTTGTTGCTTTGAGCCATGTAGGGCGTTGCAGATGGTTGGAGACTCTAGGTGATATCACTCAGAACCGATGTCAGTGGGGCAGAGGTATACACATATTATCCTTACACTAAACGATAGTCTGTCTCATTATCCCCTCATTCCTTTTTTTACTACTTTCTACTTCTGTTGACCGATTTCTCTTTCCTTCTTCATCTTCCATTTTATTGCCTTGTTACTTGATGTGCTGATATGAGATGTTACAACTTGGATCGTTACGCAGTAATGCCTGGTCCTATGTTGTTTTTGATGACGATAACTCTTCTTTAACACTTTCTACTTCAGTATCATTCTTTTTCTATCCACTTACCTTTAATCTGTTGCTGTAAAGTGTAGTGACTTGAACTTGTTGTTTGCTTTTCCTACAGGTTCTGGTTAACATGACAACTGGAATCGAAGGCTAGAGACTGGGCAACAGATCAGAACTGGTAAGCAAGGTAAGTCAAATTATGAAACAGAACAAGACATGTGGATTACCGAAGCTCAAATTCAGCAAGTGTACAACTGTGAGGTAGTTCATGAGGAGTTAATAGTTACACATTGTATCAGGGCAACAAAAGTGCCAAGATGTTCCCAGCACAGTTGATTTTATATAGTAAATAGTACTCAGCTTGAATCAAGACCAATGAGGATTGGAAATTTTTACTCAGAAAGAGAACCAAGAAACTATAAACAAGCTGGCGAAGTTGAGGAATAGCGACCACAACTGAAGAGGCCACAGATAATCGTGAATAACTATTCCGTAGACAGGATGACCAATAGGTTCTCGATGTTGAGTGAAATACACCTCCTGAAACTTTCACAGTACTGTGCAGATTTGTTCCACAGCACTTTCTTCAACTGTACACTCCTAGCGTGAAATAATCTACATTAATATGAGTGAATCCAACCACAGACGTTGGTCTTACCTTTCTATGGACACCAAAGTAAAACTAGGACAAGTTTGTACAAAGTGTGCACTGTTTAGTTGTTTTCTACATTGTTATGCTTTTTTTCCTACTCGTAAAATCGCTTGTGGTATATTATTGGTTGTCAAGGTCGTTTCTGCGTTCGTTGGCCGTGGTCGCTATTCCTTAATTTCACCAACAAGTTCATGCAGTCGGCTTCGAAAATAGATAGTTTTCTGAAGTGAAATTTATGAGAAATCCAGATATTGTCGAAAGTGTCTCCACCGGCAAACAACACAATCAGTCTGAGTGTGAATGCATACGATAATATATCCATGTCACATGTTTGAGAAAACCAGAAACTGTATATCACAGGTTATAGTGACGCACAAATGTAGCCTTTACCTCAAGAAATCCACCGGAAAAAAAGAGAGAATCAGACCGAGGCCAATATTCCAGTGAGGTCAATCGCCCAGGAGAGAAATCTAGTAGCGTTGAAAGTTGATGTATTGCACCTGGTTATAAGAAAATATTTCACTGAGCATCTCGGACCGTCGTTTTTAAGATTAAGACTGGTTGTTGACCTTTGACATCTTAAAAACAAGCTGTAAAACCACTCCTCTGCTTAAAGTATTGGCTACATAACTCCGCGGATGGAACAAACACCATTTGATATATATTAGCTGGTTTCTAGGTAGACTGCAAGGTCAGTAAATGAAAGCTTTTATAAAAGGACCTACACATCAAATAACCAATTTTTAATAACGATTTGAAGTTATGTTCATTTTACTGACTTACCGAGAATCCCATTCCATTTTCTGGGCTCGAGACAAATTGCGATATGATCCATTATACCGATTAAATATCCAAGGGCTGATAATATGGTGAATTGATAGACAGATGATAAAACTAAGTAGGGACCATTTAAAATAATATTCAGCACGTGGTCCATGTCTGAGGTCACCGAATACAGAAAAAGCCTCCTCGAGGCCTCCACCTAGCGGCATCGATAAAGCCGTTAGCGTGGACAAAGAAAAAGACTGAAACCTGATGAATAAATTCACTTTACATATTCTAAATATATTTTTGGCCAATGATAAGAACAGATTGAAGCGACCTTGTAACAGGATTATCATTGGCTTTTACCACTATCGACTTTTGATTCAATCTTAGTCCAGTTAAATTTAAACCAATCAACGTGTAAATATTTGTAAGGTTAGGAGTCTGACATGCGATTTTCACTATTTCTTTCAGCAAGCAAAGAGAAAAATGATCCAATATGTTTTTCAAAATAGGCGTGCTAATTGCTACGATCATTAGGGTTGCGAAATCTGTCTCCTCCGACAGTGGCCCCATCCAGAAAAATACCTGACGAAATATTTTTTATGGTCAGAGTCCATATGACCTTACTACGTTGATCAATTACTGTAGATGGCCAGACATATATGTCTCCGATTGGTTACCTATCATAAACAGCTTTTATATCCATAAATTATCCAATGAAAACACTATTAGACAGATTGTATAAGTCACAGCTGTTTGAAATTCCGTTTCGCAAGGAAGTCTGGTCCGAGCTTCTTCAGGGAAATAATCAAAACTAAAATATCAAGGATATATGTGTGCATATATGTATAAATGAATTCAAAAATGTGCATTTAATCTCCCTATCCAATCCTCTTCGTATAGTCACTGTTTTTTTTTGTTTTTTTCTAAATTATGATAACTAATCATTCAGCGTGAAATTGTATGTCTTTTGTTGTATGGCATGTGTGTGTTTTTATGTACTCCAACTCATATTCGTCTTGATTGTAAATATCAGACAAAAAGGACACTGGTGACAGTCATTCGGTAATTTTATAAGTACAAATTGCACAGGATGAGGTGAATGTGTATACAATTTCAGTTGGAACAATGTGGTGGATAGTGTTAGCGAATTTTCTTCGCATTGATTTACCGGAACAGAGTGAAAATGAGTGGTAATGATGATGGTGATGATAATAATAATGCATCAAAACAGTCCAGGTTGAGTTATGCAGAAATAATGGAGTTTGAGACTAGTGTTGACGGTAAATGATTTGAGTTACTCTTTCTGCTCACTGACTACCAATTGCCAAGAGGCAACTAGCTGTACTCCATCTCGTCTGTTCAAACTGGCTGGGTTCGCCCATATATGTAGGGCTTCGGTATGACCCAAAACCTTTTTGTTGAACCTTAGTTCCATCAAAGTCAATTTTGTGTCCCATTTCTATGGAGTGTAGCGCCATCGCGGATTTTTTTTTCTAGTTTCTTAACTTCTGCTGAGGTTTTTGGGATCTGCTTTAAGCATAGTTTATACTCATTGACTCGCACATTTACCTGCTTGCTTGGCTGTTTCCCTTATATATACTGCAGTACCGTCTACGTATTTGATTTCATAGACGTAGTCCTGCTGATTTTCTTTAGGTACTACATCTTTAACTTTCATTAAGTTAGAACGTAAGGTATTTGGTGCACGAAAGTAAACTCTTATGTCGTATTTGTTGAGAATCTTTCTTATTTCTTTTGAAGTCTGCTTTCGGTATGCAATTATGACCATGCTTGTCCAATTCTTCGGAGGGAGTTTCGGTACATCCTTAATTTCATTTTTTAAAACACGTCTAACGAAACCTTTAGGATAATTGTTTGCTTCCAGTGTGCGGCAAACTAACTTTAACTCTTCTTCTTTGTCCTCTTCCGTTATAACAAGACGGAAGGATAGATAATTCATATTCAGATAAATTACGGTCGGAGAGATTCGCTACTACCCTATTCATGTTCAGAAAACACTATGATGTTGGATAAAATTGAAAGCGCTTGTCAGCTAGCATGCCTATGAAGCATTTAAATTTATATGAAAATAATTATTTTACAGCTGATTGATTCACATGCAAATCGGGTAGGCTGCTCCAATAATTTGGGCTGACGCATATTATTGTAAGAATACATTTTAACGACATTCCTCTTGAGAAGAATGTGCGTTATAAATACAGTACATAGTTCGGAATGCCTACTTAAATTTCGCCACCATCTTGTAAATTTTCCTCACAATACACTGCAGCATCTTCGCCACAATTATCGATTAACGATGAACAATAAATATACATTAATGTTGGATAGTGGTTAGCAATGGAATCCAGGACTCGCGCTTCGTCCTTCTTGGGACTCGTCAGCATGGTGTAACTGCCCCTCAGTGACCTATGTTTTTCCACTAAAACCAGAGGACATCACCCACTGGGGGCAGGTACACCTAGTTGAAGAGTCTCGAGTAGGACGAAACGCGCGTCCTGTATTCAACTACTAGCCACTATCTCTCATAAAATATGACTAAAACACAGGCAGTATCGAGGCATCCGCGTAAGAGCCTATAGGTCAATAGAGACCGGTCAATTCGGTCTAGCCAATGATAGGATAATATCAGTAACAAAATATAAACAGCAAAGCTGGTAATGTAGCTCAGTGACAGCATATTAGTTCCTGTACATGTCAGATGGTCACACTTCTTGTGCCAGAAGTGATAAAACTGTCTGGTTGCACACACCCAGACAAGGGAACATTGACTAAGTGAATCCATGACTGGATGTGCAGTTTTACGAAATAGTTTCTAGCATTCATCATTTTAGGAAGAAAATGAGGCCATTTTGCCCATCCCTGGTTTCATATTAATGCTTAATACATGACACTGTCCTGTAGGTATGTTTGCTGTAAGCTTACTAATGAATTGTGTCTGATGGTATTAGTGATGCGGTTTAAATGGTAGAAGTGAAGTGGTTTACAGCTTTATCCAATCTAATTATACTCCCTCGAACGTAACTGAGCATACTAGCAACTGTCTTACATCGATATTTCACTTGGAAATAGCCTTATAAAGCAATAGATTTCATAGACTTCGGACTCGGAGTACATATCATAAAGTGGGGGTATGTCTCACTGTCTCAGTCAGTTGACTTTCAACCAGTGGGCTGTGCGTTCGAAAGCCACTCTGACTACAGAATTTTGGGTTGGCTTCCAACATGGAATCACTAGCCCTCACACAATAAGTGTGGCTCACTACCTACTGAAGAAACATGAACTTGGTTAACGAGTGCATTTCATTTTTGACTGTGACCTATTATCAAACTTTTAAAAGTACGAATTGATGTCAGGTATTCAAAGGCATCAGCAACGTTAAAGGTAACTCCCGAAATCTTGTGAAAAAGTTCTACAATTTTGTAAGAAATGATTTTCGGACTGGCGATTAAGAAAACTATGTATGATATCACTACTTCTATCTAAGATCTATTATTAACAGAAATCGCCTGATGATTGAGAGGGATGGCAGTCACCTTCACCCGTTACCAATGTTTGTCAACTCCTACCCAGATTAATAACTTTTTGATCACACAATTTTTTGATTTAGCTATAGCTCAGATGGTGCACGTGTTCAACTATGCATATGACTGAAATGCACGTATGACCAAATAATTTAATCGTTTTGGAGCAACCTCTAGTTGACCTTGAAAAGACTAATCAGAAACAAGCATGTTGTTCGTTATTTTCGGTGTGCAGAGAGAGGTTCAACAAAATTTTGTGATTTCTCTTGCAATTCAAACAATACAGAACTTGCTTGGTTTTTCAAGGTCTTATAGGCAAGCTGAGCCGCAACTGAAAGTATAAAATACTCGTCTAGTTTTGAGGACCAAAGCTTTGTACGTAGATCTAGGTATCAAGGTCAATGATTTAGACAAGAAGTTTGAAGCTTAAAATTATCCCACAAAACAGGCATTAGTTCACATGTAAGCACTTTTGATAGTCATTGTGCAAAGGCAAATGTAAAATAACTTCTTCACTGAACACAATAAAGGATACAATGTTTGCAAGGCAGTAGATTGAACAAAAAACGTAAGACGTCGCTCTCTACTAATCTAAATTTTATATCTTGTTTCAAGATTTGTGTGAAGCTAGAGATATAATGCAGGACACTAAGAAACAACAAGTGTTGAATTTAGACGACCGTTCACCAAAAATTTCAAAGCTTTAATGTCATGAAGTAGGGTTGAAAAGTAAGTTTCCATTACAAGCTAAGGCTTGTAAGAAGATCATACGACGTTGACACCACATAGAAATGGAAACCTAGGTAAACCCATAGCTTGAAATCAAAGTTTTTTAACTCTATCTGGAGGTTTGTGGAGGTTTATTAATTGATTTTGGTCGGAATTTATCATGGACTGACATCAACTGAAGGAATACTGGAAACCTGGGAGCACTGGACAGCACTGTTATGCCCTAGTGTGGGACTCCTCAGCAGAGCGCACCCATGACCCTACCCCATCAGTGATCGAACCCAGGACCTTCAGGTTTTGTGGCCAACCCGTTACCATTGATCCACTGGGTCGGAATCCAATGACCCATATTTCCTACTTCTGTCAGTCCACGATATAGCGTGACCTATATCCAATATCTTCGCTCAGTAAGTGTCCTCAAGTTCGGCTTGGTTGACTCTGTCAGGTAGTTTCAAATATGATAAGCACCGAAAAGTATATACCGCTTTTCCATTTTTGTCGTATCACCTCTGTCATATGAAGGTAAATACTGAAATGTTTCTTCTAACGAAACTTATGGAACATAGAGAAAATTCTTATAATTCTCAGCTATACGAACAAGAACTAATAAGGAATACTATAAGGTGATTTTCTTTCGTTTTCCCTATCCATAGCATTTTAATTCATGCTGAATCGACTAAGTCACATGTATCTATCGATTCACTTACAATGGGTTAGGAGAAAAAAGCCGTACTCCATTTTTTGGCAGAGCTGTCGAAAAACAGGACTCAGTGGTCTCAGGAGTACAGTTTCTAGACCTATGTTAGACACAGAATACCCAGTAAACACTGAATATTGAGTTAAAACAAGTAACAGATAAGATAGCTGATGTTCTTGGTTTTTTGAGGCTGTTGTTATCGGTCACCTAAGATCGTATTTTGCGTCATGTAACAAGCTGGTAAAATGGTTAACAAAATCTTTAGAGCCCATCTAGAGTTAATTGGTGATCTACAGTTTAAAAGATACATTTGAATTTTCTTCCAAAATAGATCATGTCATCATTTCAGATAAACTCATACGATGTGTCTTCCTTATTTCTACATACATCAGTGAGTGAAACAGTTGATATAAGCTGTCAGCAGACTGATCTGCTCCTGTTGTTCGAAATCGAAATGAAAAAACTACTATTCCTTTGTACAAGAAGTGTCCATTTCCAATTCAGTAACCAACTTTATCAACACATTGATGGAGTCTCCATGAGTTCACGTGTAGGACCTGACTCAAGAGATTTCTACACGGGTTATCTCGAACAGACGAGCCTGAGTTCAGTAATCAGAGAAATAACCCATTACGGCAGATAGGTTGATGACACTTTTGTTTTCTGTATTGTTATGGAACAAGCAAGTGTGGTGTTTGACAAGCTCAACCAGGCCCATCCTAACATTGGAATATGAGCATGAAAACGAGTTCACTACTATGGTAGTCAACATGAAAAGAAGAACTGATGGTAAGATTGAAAAGGCTATCCAAAGAACAGATATATAGACCGGAAAATACCTAAGAAATAACAGTTTCTGTTTTAGTAGCTATAAGCGTGGGCTAATCAAATAACATTGCAGCAGAGCCAGGAAATTCTGTTCTGCGAACAAGTTAGAGAAAGCGCTAAACATTATTGAAGAGTGTCTCCAAGAGAATGGATATCCTAAAAGATATATTATGGAGCATGGAAAGAACTCCCAAAGGAAGGTAACTTTAGTCGTTGCAAGAACTGGCGCGGAATCATGCTCCTGTCCACTCCAAGCAAAATACTAAGCCGCATCATCCTGGAGAGAATTAAAAATGCCCTGCATTCAAAATTATGACCGGAACTGGTTGGCTGGCTGGCCTCAGGAAAGACAAATCGTGTGTGGATCAAAATGCAACGCTACGCATCATCATACAACAGAGCATAGAATGGTAGTCCACTGTACCTGTACCTCAACTTCATAGACTTTGAATAGGCATTCGATCGAGGTGTCGACCGAGAAGTAACTTGGCAACTGCTGCTTCAACACTACGGTTTTAGTGCCACAAACCTTTATCAGCTTCATTCAACAGCAGCTATATGCTATGTGATGCTGCATGCAGAGTGATTCACAATGGAAAGCTCAGTAATGTCTTTGAAGTGAAGTGAAGACAAGAGGGAGTAAGACAATGTTGCCGCCTACTATCACCCATCATTTTCCTGATTGTGGTCCAGTGGACTGGATGATGCATCAAACCGTGAGGAGGGGCATACGCTGTTTGATGGATGAAAAGACCCTAGACGATTTAGATTTCTCCAACGATGATGATTTATGTTTAATGTCTCATGTCGGACAAACTCTAAGATATACAGGCGAAAACTGACAGGTTGACAGAAGAGGCAGGGCAGCGAAGACGAAACTTCCTTCAAGTGAATGTAGAGAAGACAGAGTTGATGGAGATACCCAACCAACACCAACAGTAACAACAAGAAGCACCAATCACCATGAACGGGAGAAACATAAAGGAAGTTGTCTCTTCACCTACCTACATAGGCAAGGCAGCATCGTTTCACTTACAACCCAACAACACACAAAATCAGTTGCGTGCAGACTCTATTCAAAAGAGCGAGAACATAATGCAGTACAACAACCTCACGGAGAAAAGAATAAAATTACTCGGTGTTCAATCTAAGAAGAACGGCTACCCACGAACTAAATCAGAAGATGCTTATCCCGCACATAATCAACTAAAAAGTCATCGACAGAAATCAACAGACGCATCATCCTACAGTACATAAAGAATATACCACAAATCATGACAAGATTACTGAGATCATTTGGAATTGGTATGGCTCACAAACCAACAAATTCCCCCAAACACTATTATGCAGACCAAAGGATGCAACGACCAAAGAAGGCAAACCGAATATGATTTACAAAATCAACTGCAATAACTATAGTCAACACTACATTGGACGAAGTGGTCGCCCTCTTCACCTTCGTCATTTAAATGAACACCAATTGGTAATTAAATGTCACGACATTTCATCACTCATTTCAATACACATGGATAACAACTATGGAGATGAATTTGATTTCGACAATGTAGAAATTTTGGACGGAGAGAGGAAACAACACAAAGAATATCAGAGAACTCCTAGAAGTTTAGCATTCAGGTCAGTTAGCCAGTCAGCAACTAATAGATGTATAGACATGGACTCAATGTACCAACCTATGAGAAGAATGATAAGCGACAGAAAGATGAGAGGTGAAGCAGAGTAACAGCCAACAGGAAAGACTATGCAGTCAATGATACAACAATTAAAGGAAATAAGCAATCAGAGACCACTTTGTCAGGGGAAGCTACTAAATCACTCAGGGAGAGATATTGACAGTTCACTTCATACTGAAGTTGATGCTGATGATGTCGTCTAGAAAGACGATGAAAGCTTTACGGTTGAATATCTCAGTTCAGAGAACGTAATATAACCAAGACCATTCACCTGAGCTACAAATATTTTCCATCATTTCAATATGATAACATAATTGAAAACTGAATCATGATTGGGCGGAGCAAAGCAGCAAAAAGGAATAACAAATAACTTAGGAAGTGAATGATATCAAAACAGAAAAATGAAAAGAATAGGTATGGGGGGAGGTAGAGGAGATTTCAAGGCCTGAAAAAGTATGACCATGAAGGGAGTATGGATTGAACAATCTTCTTTGGCGTACACAGTTCAGGTTTCTTTATATGGGTGGCAAGAGCTTCGGCGATGCAGAGAATACAAAGACATACAGCCTTTGGAACGTTCCTCTTGAGTTTACAGATGACTTTGAACGAGAAGGTTCTTGACATAGGGTAGTTCATGTTCACGATGTGTTCATTTATAGCACTTCTTATCGCTCCGTTGTTACATCTTTGTAACCACGCAGGATGGTGTTCTTGAACCGTTTTGGATAACGGTCACATCGAACTACCTGTATACCTGGCTTCACAAAAGCAAGTGAATTGATATATACACTCAGAAGTGGTCAGGTGTGAAAGCTTCTCTTTTGAATTGTCAGAAATCACTAGGCTACAAGAGAACACTAGTCTCAGCATTGATACAAAGAATGTTCTCCTTAGAGAGTTTGATATCCTCTTTTTTAGAGTGTCAGTTGCATAATCACCTTTGAAGTTTAGATTTACATTAAGCTTATTTTTTTCTCCTTCAGATGTCAAGTGAACTATATCAGCACACGAATAATAGTAGGTCATTCAAACACGTTGAAGGGATAGGGAAAGGAGACTTACTGAGAGATATATGACCGTAAAGAATGTCAATGGTTTTAATTAGGAGCACTTTAGTGAATAAGGAGTTTTTAATAAGTTCGTCACCCTACTCATTCTCCTCCCGGTTTCGATTACTAGAATACCTCATCTCTTCGTTATGAAGCTCTACCGCTTGTCAGTTACCTTTTATTAAGTGAAAGTGGATCCCATGTACTTTCTGATTCGTCAGCTCACCTTTTTTCTCTTCTTCTTTCTCCTTCTAAATTCTTGTGGTCACCAGCAAACTCACACTGCTCTACGCGCCCCTTGCAGCAACGTACCTACCTGCCTACCTACCTACAGCCTAAACGTAAAACCTATCTTCAGCTGGTCATTATGAGGTGACATCAAAGGAATACAATCTCTTATCTTTGATATTAACAGAACTAACATAATCAAGAAGTTTAAATGCGTCTTTCATGATGACGTCCATTCTTAGTGATGAAAGTAGACCTATAACTGATATTCCGAAGGACAACCTTAGAATATTAGAATCCTAAGTAACATCTAGTCTAGTAAAACTCTTGAATATGATCACTATCAGTAAGGAAGAATTCACTTCCCTCAAACCTATGGGGTTCGACCTACCTAATCCGTATAGATTGCCTGAAACGCATAAAACTAACAATCCTTTACGTCCTATACTCACCATGTTCCGTTCATCTACACATAAATTGGAGAAATGTTTAGCGAAAAATTTAATTTTTATCCGAAATGAATTATATAAGTTTCCTTTGAAAGACACTTTTGTACTTGTTTATTATTTATTGACGTGCTCCTAATTAAAACCATTGACATTCTTTACGGTCATATATCTCTCAGTAATTCTTCTTTCCCTATCCCTTCAACGTGTTTGAATGACCTACTATTATTCGTGTGCTGATATAGTTCACTTGACATCTGAAGGAGAACATTTTCGACAAATAGATCGTGTGGCCATGGGAAGTCCCCTAAGACTATTGCTAGCTAGTATTTACATGTCATACATTGGAAGCTTGACTGGTGATTTCATCAGTAAAGATACTGTGTATAAGAGATATATTTGATGATATAATTGTGATATGTGACAAGCATGAAGATGTGATATGCTTGTTAGAAAGAATTAACACCGTAAGAAGCAATATACGCTTAACATGTGAAGAAGAGAAAGACAACCGTCTGTTGTCCCTGAATATACTCCAGAGTCGTAGGGATGACGGCTGAATTGCAGGAAACGCACTCGGAGAGGTCAGTATATGAGTTTCTATAACTTTTGTCCGGCCTAATAGAAGTGAGGTTTGGTAACTTACCTATTCAAAACGATCCAGAGTATTTCTACGGATGACTCAATGGATGATGACGTCAAAATACTAACTGAAACATTAGTGGAAAATAGATGTCTATTGAAGTTCATAAACCGCTGTGAAAATCAGCCAGCTTTGAAACCCAGTCTGTACTCGAAGAAATGCGTTTATATTACGTTATCATACTAAGGCGAATCTAATAGCGTAATATTAAAGAGAAGGTTAATGTCTGCCGTCAGCAAAACATACTACACAGCTAAGCTTATCGTAGTTGAGAAGACCAAACACCTGCTGCAACATAGACCTCAACGCTGATCATCCTACATTCGCACTACCCTTTAAATTTCATTTCTCGTTATACCTAAAAATTAATATAGAATTAAGATTAGGACACCGCCGTAGATTGAAATTCATCTATTTTACTTCCTAGCCATATCATATATGGAGAATTCTACTCACTGAACAATGTTTTTGGCACAATTCGTGTCAAGGTATAATGGATCTGCAACATCATCCAGTAAATATTATATTATAGAGAATATTTGTAGCTTAGATGAAAGATTCTAATTGTGTTGTATTCTCTGAGCTGTATAATTTCGTGGTGAAGCTTTCATCGTCTTTCTGGACAACATCCTCAACCTCAACTTTAATATGGATTGAGCTATCAAGATTTATCCATCAGCAGGTTGAACTGTCTCTATCACAATCATGTTCACAAGCCAACTGAATTTTATCGAGTGAAAATAAAAGGATCAAGGTAGTAACCAAAATATTTACGGACTTAAAATCATAAGATTTTGTAAGAAGATGATTCAATAAATAAGTTACCAAGTCAAATATGTAAAGTTCTGCTAGCCTAGCTTAGCCTAACGAATGAACATATAAATTAAACAAAGAATGATGTAATTAAATAAGAGTCAAGAACAGGTTATCAAGGTGGACAGAGGTTGACTACGACTTCTTTTCGCACACATAATTCAGGTTTAAGGCGTTTGATGGCTATTGTCTCAGAGAATTTCAGTAAAATTTAGCTTGTTTACCTGTTAATTGCCTTGAAGGGACTAAGGATATCTGTTTGACATCACCTGTCACTCAAATAGCGAGTGATAACGCTGTTGAAAGTGTTATCTTCTCTTGATCGTACACTCTTCGGAATGTGTTCATAAAATCTTAGGTAGACCTTCTCTCTGTTCTTTCAATGTATCTGTTTCGGGAGCTAAATGTAAATTGATTTACACAGCTGGATGTTATATGGAAGGATATCTTCCAGCTTTTGATCAGACTAATGAACACATCGTTTGTTGTATAGAAATAAGACTGACTGCAGGAAAGTTTTAGTCATTTATTTCTTCAGTCATTTGTTAATATTTCCTGTAATGGCACCAACTTTGAAATTGAGTCGAATAAATATTGACTTTTTGCTGACCTTTTTTTCTCAACCTCTATTTCCAAATATATCCATAAATGTTTAAGGATATCCGTTGTCTCACACGTATCATTCAAGGATTCGCAACTCCTCCTCCAGTTTATCCCTGGAAAATATTTTCATTCTATGAAAAAGTGTTTCAACTAATGACCGTTCGTAGTTAGAGGTAAAAAGGGACTAAACTTCAGGTAGGTACCATTCCATGTGCTGTTTCGATGAATGAACGATTGGAGTGTACCATCCGTCCTACATTGTATGGTGATGTCCAGAAAATCAAACTTTTCATCATTTTTTTTCTTTTTCGTGGTAAACCAAATGTTGCTATGAGCGTCATCAAAATGTGCTAACAAATGCGACACATCAGGTAAATCATCACAAGCAATAAAGATTTTGTCAACATAGTTGATGTTAAAAGTCTTTTCATCAATTGGATCTTTAAGTTTTATATTTTCACGATTGGCTCGTCACGAAGATGCCCACCAATATGGGATTCTATGGTTCCCCCATCAATCTACTGATCGAGTTCGTTGTTCGAGCAGAACTGGAAATCCTTGGTACGCAATAGTAGGAGACGATTTAACTCTTGCTGGCATCGGATGAAGCTGGGAATACTGGCGGATAATATGTATGTTTTTCTGGAGGGGTAAGCTTGTGAACAGCAAAGGTACATCCAAACATGCAATGAAATTCTTGGAAACATGAATCTAATTGGAGTTTTTAACAAATTGGAAAGAGTTTTTGAGGGTGAATGCAGCCAATATATAAAACAATCAATCAATTTGCTTATCATTTCTTCCAACTTCTTTGTGATTTGTCATTTATGTTATGTTGGCTTAGGCGTTTTGGTAATTATCAATTTGGAATTCCAGTGAATCTTCAAGAGTCGACTTCATCTTAAAAAAAATAATTATTCTTATTTATTATTACAATGTCCAAACATTTATCTAGTTTCAATATCAGTATCCCATTGTTATGCTTCAGATTATTTCATACTATCTGATGCTCTTTCAGCAACATTTCCGACTGTCAGGTTGTTAAAATGAGATATTGGTTAGCAATTTCAATCACTTTAGCTTTGAATCAACCCTTTCTATCACAACTCATGGAGTTTAAATCTGTCAGTTGGCTAAATGACAGAAGAGGCAGTGAAAGCGTGACTTCAAGTGAACGTAGAGAAGACGGGGGTGATGAAGATACCCACACATAAACAGCATCAACAACAAGCACCAATCACCACTAACAGGAGAAGCTTAAAGGAAGTAGTCTCTTTCACCTACCTGGCTGGGCAGCATCGTTTCAACTACAGGCGACGGCGGCACAGACGAGGATGTCAAAGCAGCCAGGATCGGGAAGACAACAAGACAGGCTCTCACTAATCTCAAAATAATCAGTGTGGAGATCTACAGAACTTCACTCAGCATAGAGCGTGAACAAGATCTGGATTTTCAACACTAATGTCAGTCAAGTAAATCAGTGCTTCTATGTGATGGTTCAGAAACTTGCTGTGTCACGAAAAGCTTTTCCAACAAACTACAGGCATTCATCAATAGCTGCTGCCTACGCTGGCTCGATACTGAGGATCAAATGGTCAGAATAATAAGAATAAGCAACAAGGAACTCTGTTTGGCAGCGAACCAACCAAGAACATATCACTCAACAGATATGCTTCAGGAGAAAGTGGAGATGGATTGGATTGGGCATACACTGCGAATGCTGACTGGGGACATCACGCGCCAGGCCAGGCCGTCGAGTGGAATCCAAAGAGGAAACGACGAGTTGGGCGTCTGAGGAGAGGTTGACATGGAACAGATGATATGAGAAAGAAATGAAAGCTTGTGAGGAGTCGTGGCGCCAAGTTGAGAAGACTGCAGAGAACAGAGTGAAATAGGCGCGTGCTACTGAAGCCCTACATTCCACTAGGAACCTAAGGGAAAAATTATAATATAGTTAGCTGAATAAGATCTTGAACCGATCTTCTGTATAGATTTTGTCAGTAAATTTCCTTGGGATATGAAAATAAAATCCAAGTGATAGTGTTGCAGATTCAGTTCTATTCAGTTCTTCAGTGGATAGATCTTGAATGTGTAGCGGAGGTTTTCTAAAAAAACTTTTCGCCTGATTAACTAGTTCACTAGCTACTAGCCGGTCCTAAGCCCGGGTAAAAAGGGAAGGTTGGGCATACGGCTACCAACCCTAACCCGTAAAACAAATCTGACCGCTAAGGAAACTTCAAAGCACAAACGATACATAAAAAATAATAACAAAATTATTACTCGCTCCAATCGGAGAGGCGAAATGACGCCAGTTGGTGAAAGCCTACCTTCGGGAAGCCAACTGGCCGATATGTCTTCTCTCCCTCGATGAAAACGAAAGTAAATGTGGGGACATGGAATGTCTGCACCATGTTTGAACCCAGCAAAGCAGCCCAGATTGCAAACGAGATGAAGAGGTATCACATTGAAGTGCTTGGAATTTGCGAAAGCAGATGGAATGGAAGTGGACTCTCCAAACTGTCAACTAGAGAATCAATAATCTACTCCGGTCACCCAGACGACAACCACGAGCACACTGAGGTAGTGACTATCATGATGTCCCCAACAGCATCGAAGGCTCTCTGTCATGTAGTGGGAACCAATCTCCTCCTGCAGGATCATGGCAGCAAGATTCAACGCAAAAGGAAGGAAGGAAGGTCACAATCATACAATACTACGCTACACTACGCACCTACAAATAATGCAGAGCAAGAGAAGAAGGAGGAATTCTACAGACAACTTCAATCAACACTGGACAAAACCTCATCCCAGTTGGCGATATCAAAGTCCATTCTAATGGGTGGGTGACATGAATGCCAAACTGGGAGTGGACAACACAGGAAGAGAACTAATCATCGGTGGAGAAGCGCTCGGTGAGGTGATGAACGAGAATGGAGAATTGTTTACAGAATTCTGTGCATTCAACGATTTGGTGATTGGAGTCAGACAGTGTGTTCAAGCACAACGATATCCACAAAGCGACATGGATTCGAGTTAACCAGATGGAAACACTAAAAGTCAGATCGACTTTATCTCAAAATGAAGAAAGTGGAGACGCAGTCAGCCTACTTGACACAAGGTCAAGAGGAAGAGGAGGAGGAGGAGCATATGTAGGTTCACACCACTCACTATCTAGTGCAAGGAACCTGCCTTCCAAATCAAGTTGAAGGCCTTCAAGGAAGCTGGTGATAGACCTAAGTTCAAGTACAACACTCGGAAACTGAAGGACGAAACTACAAAGGAAATCTTCACGTCAGCCAGCCATCAAGACAAAATGGGAGATATCGAGAAACATCCCTGAAGAAATCTGTGTGGAAGAACACTGGAAGTCCTTGAAAGCTATGTGAAAAGAAACCTGCATAACCGTATTAGGAAGGAAGAAGAGAGAAGACAAGACAAGGAATGGATCTCGACGAATACATGGAAGCTGATAGAGGAGGGGAGGATGGTGAAGCATAAAGTAAACCAGTGTAAGGATGCTCAACGACAAGAGGAACTTAACACAACCTACAGAAACACTACAGTGGACAAAGAAGTGAAGAAGAGTGTCCCCAAAGACGAAAGACACTTCCACGACACACTGGCAAGTGAAGCAGAACAGGCTGCCAGCTGGTAGGAGAGATAGAGACCTGACAACATTGTATCAAATAACCAGGTTGCTATCTGGGAGGGAAGAGATCAACGCAGATGAAACCAATAAAAGATGATGAAGGGAATCTAATTACCAAAGAAGAGAAACAAAGGAGACAATAGGCTGATCACTTCAAGAAGCTCTTGAATCGAACACCACCACCACCTGCACTTCGTCCAGAAATATCACCTACAGCCCAGCCACAGAACTACAAGTGAACATAAATCCTCCAACAAAAGTCGAAGTCCTGAAAGCCATAAAGCTACTGAAATGTGGAAAACAGCAGGACCAGATGGGATACCGCCAGAAGCACTGAAAACAGACACAGAGACAACAATGGACATGCTCACACCATTACTACACAAGGTGTGGAAGGAAGAGAAGGTACCTGGCCATTGATTGGAAGAAGGGTTACCTTGTCAAACTGCCGAAGAAAGGAGACCTCAGTGTTTGCAAGAACTGGTGCGGAATCACTCTCCTGTCCACCCAGAGCAATCAAAATATTAAGCCACATCATCCCGGAGAAGCTAAAGGATGCGCTGGATTCACAACTACAACCGGAACAGGTAGCCTGGCTGGATTCAGGAGGTACAAATCATGTGCAGACCAAATTGCAACGCTACACTACGCATCATCATAGAACAGAGTATAGAATGGCAGTCAACTCTACACCTCACCTCAACTTCATCGACTTTGAGAAGGCCTTTGACAGCGTCGACCGAGGGGTAATTCGGAAACTGCTTCAATACTACGAAATACCGCAAACCTTTATCAGCCTCATTCAACAACTATATGAAGACGCCACATGCCAAGTAATTCACAATGGGAAGCTCAGTGATGCTTTTGAAGTGAAGACAGGAGTGAAACAAGTTTGCCTACTATCCCCCATGATATTCCTGATTATGTTCAACTGACTGGATCATGCAGCAAACAGTGGGGAGCGAGAAGATGGGGATACGCTGGCTGGACTGCGGAAAAGAAACTAGAAGATCTGGATTTCGCCAATGATGACTTGTCTGATGTCGCACAAACTTGAAGATCTACAGGCAAAAACTAACAAGTTGGCAGAAGAGGCAGAGCAGCCAAGGAAGACGGGACTTCAGGTGAACATAGAGAAGACAGAGGTGATGAAGACACCCAACCAACAACACCAACCGCAACGACAAACTCCAATCACCATCATCGGAAGAAGGTTGAAGGAAGTAACCTCCTTCACCTATCTAGGAAGCACTGTTTCAACTACAGGTGGTGGCACAGACGAAGATGTCAAAGTCAGAATCCGAAAGACAGCAAGACAGGCGTTCGTTAGCTTGAAACCAGTGTGGAGATCTTCTGCACTCAGCATGTGGAACAACATCCGGATTTTCAACACCAACATCAAGTCAGTGCTTCTGTGTGGTTCAGAGACTTGGCGTGTTGAGAAAGGGATTTTCAACAAACTACAGACATTCATCAACAACTGCTTACGCTGGCTCGCTACTGAAGATCAGATGGCCAGAATAATAAGAATATGCAAGGAGCTCTGGGAACGAACCAACCAAGAACCTATCACCCAACAAATATGCACTGGAAGGAAGTGGAGATGGATTGGGCATACACTGAGAAGGCCGACTGGGGACATCACGCAGCAGGCCAGGCCCTCGAGTGGAATCCCTATGGGAAGCGACGAGTTGGACGTCCAAGGGTGACATGGGGAGATCGTGCAAGGAGGAAATGAGAGCTTGTGGGCTGTCGTGGAGCCATGTTCAAAAGATTTCAGAGAACAGAGTTCACTGGAGACGTGCTACTGAAGCCCTATGTTCCATTAGGAACCCAAGGGACTAAGAAATAATAATATTGATGATAAAGTCTTTGAGAAGGTCAAAGGGAAATTCTCACAAGTCTTGCTGTGAAGACTCTGTATGAAGTTGATAAATTTTATCAGACATATAATTATCAAATCACTGACCTCAGTCATAAGTTTTCATATGACTGTTTTAGATGATTCAATATGAAATTTTATAACACATCAAAGCTTTTAAAATAGATGGAGGTAGTTAACATGAAAGTAGACACTTGAAAGATTGGTGAGGAAATCAGTATGACTTTTGGCATTCATTATAAGAATAGAGTTGAGTGATTTTCCCGGATATTCTGCACTACATCATCATTAAGTGACTTGAACGACTGAGTAGGGAAGAATTCCACGAGAAATTTCATACATGAATTCCCCTTTTTCAATTTGAAACGAGAAAGAACAATAGTTAGGGTAGGATAGAACGTATCCATTTCATTTCAGTGGTGCCTTAACTGCTCACAACTTTAATTTCCTGAAAGAAAACAGTCTACTAACTAATGGTTAAGATGCAGAGTAATAGCCATTGGATTTTAAAAATGTAGTAGTGAGTCTAAATTCATGTAGATTAGGGTGAAGAGGGCAACTACTTGTTCAGTGTTTTGCTGATCACAGTTATTGCAGTTGACTTTGTAAATTATATTCAGTTTGTCTATTTTGGCTGCGACTTCCTTTGATGTGGATTATGTAGCTTGAAGACAGTTTGTCGATATCAATTCCAAATGACCTAAGTAGTTTCGTTATAATCCTTGATGTACTTTTAATCATGCTAGAATGGTCTGTTCATTGATTTTCGTGGATGACTTTTTTAGTTGATGATGAAGTAAACAGAAATCTTGTGATGGAGACGCTTGGGTCTTTAGCACAGATAACAGGTAATTTTCTCTGCTCCTCCTTCAGATTGTTGTACTGCAACATGGTATTACTCTTTTGAATAAGGTGTGTACACAACAGATTTCGTGCATTATTGTTGTGCTTCTACGCTAGTTGAGGATTTGATCAGGATATGTTGACTTCCTGTTGAGTCTACAATTTTCCGGCACTGGTTCGACTGACTGAAACATCCAGGAATGGCAGTTTGATGTCTGATTCCTACTTCAATGGGAATTTGATGTTGTTGTGAACATTGCTGACCAAGTGGTGATTACTTTCTAACTCATCATTTTTAATGATAACAAAAGTATCGTTCGTATAGCAGATACAAGTTTTCCGTTTGATCATAAAATGATGGCTTCCATCCTCTACATTACTTACACTACAATTAATCCATATATTAGTGACCTCATTGGAGTCCATTTCCTCCTTTTGTATATCTTACTACTGAATTGCAAGTATGTTGTTAGACACAGATCAATAAGCTCCATACAACTTGGACGCTGCATTGTATATTTCATAAACCTCGTGTCGTCGGCGAAGAGAGATATAGCATGCGAAGCCAGTTGTGGTTCAGTTGGTGTTTGATGTCAAAGAGTATCATTACTTCTTTGTTTTTCATGTGAACGCTCTTAATCCCCTCAGAAGCGCTATCGGGGATTTGATGGGATGCCCGCATGACTCCACAATGCATTTCAATTTGCTCAGAAGCTCTCTAAACTGATTCTTTTTTAGGATCTTCGCAAATAAGACCATTGATCGTACAAGAATGTCTTGTTTATTTAGTTTTAGTTTAGGTAATATAGCTGTCAAACTTCTGAATAGGGTTCATATCATCAAGTGGTTAATGTACAGTTTGTCTTTGACCAAATCCTTTTTGGTGTAGTTTTCCTTGTTCATAACTGCAGTGGTGCGCCTTTTTCCTGACAGGAGTAAAACAATGCTCCCACCACCTTTTGGGTTTTAATTGTTTTTTTGTTCTGGTGGTTGCCTGGGTGTGATCTTTTTTATATCCGGTCAATGGTACGACTGTAAACCATATTTCTTCTTGAGTTTCCTCACTTGATCCTGATATTGTAAGCGAAGATTTCAATGTAGTGGGGACTTATGTTGTTGTAAAACCGGACTTTTCGAAGCAATGCTTTCACTTTTTCTCAGCGTTTGTTTTGACAAGCTGGTTACGCAGTCGTTTATTTCCTACGTTGCAAGTGCTTTGGAAACTCTGGTAAGCTTTTTTCCGAGGAAATTCCTTCGGTGTTCGTTGTGTTGCCCACTTAAATTTCTAACTGCCGTATTTCGTATTGTTAAGTGCTGTGTCGTAAGTATATCTTTGTTTTTTTGGGTTGTCAACCGCAAGTTGGGACTTCTGATAATTTGCATTTGTGATCAATTGTAACATTCGTCTTTCGTTCTGTTCAGCCATTTTAAAATTTTCTACTACAATGCTAATCCCATGTTACCTGAAAAGTAACCCTGATTGGCGTATCCCACTCTGGCTTTCAAAATACGGTTGAAAATCTCATCATTCCTACCTCCACTAGCACTTATACAACTATCCAGGTATGAGAAAGGTTTTACCACTTAAGGTGATTCACCGTCAAAGATAAGTGGAAGTAGAGATTCTTACCAAACTTGTAAAAGGATTCTGCACCTCGTCCGTTCAAAGCACAAGCCATACTTGAGGACACTTATTAGCATCTGAGTAAGTGCGATTTGTATAACCTATAAGTCTTCGCATAGCAAGATAATATTATCCGCATAATGAAGATCGGAAAGTTTTTCACCTGGTTTTTGACGTAGACTACTATCGTGCACCTACCTAAGAGTTGTCTCAGACTGTCACCTGTTGTCGAAATCAAGTAAATCTGCCTAACCCAACTGCTCGATTAGAGGTGATTGTATGCCTTTATTCTGTTTGAGGTGTTCTTTTACAGAACCTCCAAGGTACTAACAACCTTCTAAATAACACCAGCCTCTAACAGACAATTGCAGAGCACAGCCCTTCCTAACAAATCAAGGGTAGCCATAAGCGGTATAATCACATCACTAAATGATCGAAAGAATCTATCCAGTTTAAGAACAGGGAAAATCATTTCGGTTACACTCGTGATAAACCACTAACTAGTTCTGTCTTACGGGAGTTGGGGTCTGTGACTGCAGAGCCAGACAACATAGATCGAGATCTCTGAGGAAATATAAGTTCACTCGATGCAGCAGCTGCACCTTGCTGACGATTACTAACGGGCACGAGACCTGGGTACAGGTACAAGGCTTTCTATCGATTGCTTCCAACCATCAAACAGTGATTCTGAGGTACGTACAGCGTCCCAGTTCCCACTGAAAAATGAACATGTGATCAATCCATCTACAAGCTGAACGAAACCCAACCTGTTCCTCTGAATCAGCTCTCCGCGCACTCTCTATGGCCTGAAAATTATAGTAGCAGCCAATATTTCCCACGTAACGGGTAGCAGATTAATACTTTGGAGGCTGTCACAGGTATACGGTCGGCATCAGGATAAGCAATGGCACTACTTTATGATCTTTCGACTTGTCACGGAAGTTGTGAGGGTTTGTCTGAGCCGGGTGCATCATGGGATTCTAGTACTTTGAGTTCTTTCTAAAGGTAAGCTTCGTTAGGCATGTTAGCGCTAACTGACCCAGGAAAACTGAGAGCTGAAGTTAAGGTTGGTTTAGCTGTAAGCCAGCTAATTTGCTTTCTCAACTGTTCCACTAAGCATTCTAGCATCTATTTTAAAAATTCGAAACAAAATCCACTTAGAAACCTTGTGCACATTGGTGCATTAGACAGTGAGCAGTATCTATTGTATGAGGATTAATGATACTATCTGGTTGCCCAAACCTCGGTAGGTAGGAGCAGTATTCTAACCTGTGACCCATCAATTGAAAGTCATCTACCTAAGTCAATAAGCCTTAGCTTCACAATCTGTCTTAGTAACACCAGAATTCTTGCTGTCAGTTGCTCAGATGAGCTGGAATAGCTTTCGACTGTTATCAGATGCAGCTTCTAATCGGATTTCAATAACAAAGTTCATGATCTCAGAGAAAGCACTGTACGCTTTGTCATGCAAGGGATTTATGCACACCACTGCAGTTGCTATCCTCTTGAATACACCAACGTGCTTCAAAAGTTATGACCTCATACAGACTCAGTTCTTTTTGGTAGAAGCTGCAAGCAGACTTACTCACTGTGCCATCTTGAAGATGCAACTAGTGTTTATTTGCTCTTACCAGAGGTTTGAAAGCTAGTTTTGAATATAGTTTGCATTGATTACTCATTGTAATCCTGGGTACAACCAATACACATAAGTTGATCTATTTGAGACAACAATCACGACGATTACCAAAACGCTACACCAACTTAGAGCTCACTGTCATGTGACCAAAGTCGAATGGCGGACTCAAGGAGAAACAATAGTTCTAAATTCACCAACGTCATCGGTATGCACCTGACATGTGATCTATTTGACATCCAAATAGAGTAGAAGAGAAAGGGCATCAAGTTGGCACAATTGCACTGAAAGTTAGTGCCGAATAGAAATATGCGATGCTTTTCAAAAAGCCGCTAGTAGTGATCCTTAAGATTCGATGTGACCGATCATACCCATTTCTCGAGTGGACGATCCTCCTTTCAGCCTAGATGCCAAACGTATACATCGAAGTACTCAGCTGGCACTATGATACCTGTAAAGTGCAATTGTTTGAAGTAGTCACCTAGTTGATGGTAGAATTTAAATCCAGCTGTCTTGAATAAATAGAAAATGTAGCACATGAACACTACTGCTTTGAAATAGATTCTTTAACTCCACAGGTTAGATTTTTTGGTATTCACCTATCAGGTGAGAATTGTGGGACAATGAGTTTCACCTTTTCCCCTTTGACTACCTATTCAAACGATCTCTGCTAAAAAACCTTGGTCATCAGTCCTGTTCTTTGAAACAAATATGAGACTGCCATTGAAGGAAAGCAGCATGATGAATCTATGGATTCTAACCACCCACACCTTCAGAGTGTTACTTACATGCTGTTAACCCACTTATTTTGGTTCCATTTTATGTAAGATACGGAAGCAAGTCATTTGTATGACGGCTAAGACCTACGTAGTAGATGAGTTAAGTTTCACCTGCAAGTGGTTACTACGCACCACAATGTGCAATATTGTCTGAAACCTGTAAGCAAAAGCCCCATTGTGATCAAAAAAGCAAGGGATAAATTAATGCAGTCAATAATCGCTGATATGATCTATAAAATATGTGGAATAGCACAGGTCGTTTACTGAGCAACATAGATACCATAACTGTAAATCAGTCCTGTTGACCGATAACCATTCATTAAATATATCCTCTTACTTTCGTTTATATTTTTTACTGTCTTAATCATCGTGTTACCTTCTCCTAGCTGCTGTGTGTGCAGCAGTTTGAAGTGATCCACCGTTAGGCATCAAATTCCACACAGTAACGATGAACCAGCCTTCTTCTTAAAAATATTTAGTTTGCAGTATCAAAATATTTTAAATTAAACAAATTAATTGAAACCATTTAATCCACATTGAATAATGCATAATTCAAGAAACAATGAATATTAATCCAAAGGCAAAATTGAATCCAAAAATATAGACTAGACAAATACAAAACAAATTCAACATTATCAACATGCAAAAAGTGAATATGAAAGGCAAAGAAATACCTGAAACGGATAAATTGATAAAGAGGATGAAATGAAAGACTGAACCGAACCGATAAATTTATCAAAAAACTCAACAAAAACTGAAAACTTGGTAGAAGAGATGAATATAAATTGTAGAAATAGGTTGATTCAACCGTATTATGATGTATTATTTTTCTGAACTTTTGACATCCAATCTGAAAGTTCTTTTTTCAGAAAACGCCAACTGAAATAAAATGCATATAGACGAAACATTTAGAAAATATCTTAAACTTCAAAAAGGTATATTGCAAAATCACTAACCGTTTAATATGTTTATTTCTGTAAATGATTTCAAGCAGAATAAAAGCAACCAAAACTAGGGAATGCAATTATATAAAAGTGCGATAAAGCTATACATATTTACCTTCATTTACCAAACTAAAAGATAATTTTGTCGTAATCACTGCACATTGTTTAACTATTTACGTTGAGAGCATGAGGAGAAGGCCATTGACTGTTGAAAGGATCAATGTTATGATGGTGAGGAATGCACTGTCAACTGCTTAAGGATTGCTAGACACAACCATAGGAATTTAATTTGATAGTGAAAGCTTACTATATCACGATAATACAGGCTTGATGAACTTTTATTCAAATGTACAACACTTTACGGTCAAAAATTAATTCCATATGAGTAAGTTTTTGAGAATCGGCAATTCACACTGAGACAAATATCTATGCTGTGAATTACTGATATGACTAACCCATCTACCTGCACTGAAGGAACACAAAAGTTATGCACAGAGATGCCTTAGTTATCCCCACATCACTTCTTGTGCAAGATTTGATGTGAATTTGGATAAGCTTGGAAAACATACAAGATTCCTGAACATATTTTATAGTCCCTAGTTAAAATATACAAGATTTAATTACATATCTTGGAACTTTTTGAACGCAAGGTCACTTAAAAATCATTCGCTGCTCTCGTATAGTTCTATTATTAGCATACTTTCAACTGAAGAACTGGATACCTCATAGTTGAAAATATACGATTTTTTATAAGGTAAAATGAAATAGTTGATTCAGGGAGAGCGATGCAGAAAGCGATTAACATAAACGCCACACCTAAGTTACTATATTTAAATCAATCTTCTGTCTAGTCCTCCCAGATTTTCAATGGTTCCCAACTGATGTCAGTCTATAATGAATCCTACCTCTAAATTAAAAATCCTCATTCATATCAAAAATGCATTTATTTGTTAAACCACTATGTGCGCGCTTTATAATTGTTTTTTTTTCCCTTAGGTTCCTAGTGGCTGGTTCGCTGCCAAACAGAGTTCCTTGTTGCTTATTCTTATTATTCTGACCATTTGATCCTCAGTATCGAGCCAGCGTAGGCAGCAGCTATTGATGAATGCCTGTAATTTGTTGGAAAAGCTTTTCGTGACACAGCAAGTTTCTGAACCATCACATAGAAGCACTGACTCGACTGACATCAGTGTTGAAAATCCAGATCTTGTTCACGCTCTATGCTGAGTGAAGTTCTGTAGATCTCCACACTGATTATTTTGAGATTAGTGAGAGCCTGTCTTGTTGTCTTCCCGATCCTGGCTGCTTTGACATCCTCGTCTGTGCCGCCGTCGCCTGTAGTTGAAACGATGCTGCCCAGCCAGGTAGGTGAAAGAGACTACTTCCTTTAAGCTTCTCCTGTTAGTGGTGATTGGTGCTTGTTGTTGATGCTGTTTATGTTTGGGTATCTTCATCATCCCCGTCTTCTCTACGTTCACTTGAAGTCCCGTTAACCAGGTATAAGCAACTTATAACATTTTTTAAGACTTTTCGTCTGGAAGGATTTTAGCGAAAAAATATATATATATCCGCTTAAATTAACTGCCTTCTGATGTAGTCTTCATTGTAGCCTACTACGTCGGGATTTTACAACTAAAATTACATTAAACAGAATAAATCAAAATAATTAAGTGCCTAATTTAAGAAAAAAATTCAGTAACATTTTAATTTGAAGACGAGATAGGAGTAAAATGAAAAAGATAAAATAAAAACGAAATTATTTAGTCGGAATATTAGTAAGAATATTGAAAAAGAGAGATAAGTGAATATTTAATCCATACAATAATTGTTTTACCAGTGCATGTTAAAGTGTAACCTACTTTCTTTCTGCTAAGAAAAGGATCAACTAGATGACACAAAAAAGTCAGCAGAAATTCGGTTCCAAAAGTAACGTTAAATGCTTTCATTGTATTCATACTACATTGATTGTTCTCTTGTCAATTAAAACCATAACTGTTTTACAGCTATACATTGACTCTTTGTGGAACTGTTCAAGTTTTATGTTTATAATATCGGATCAGTTGTACATTTATTTTCAGATCAGTAAATATTTTTGTTTTATGTACTCATGATGGCAATTATACAATCTATGATTCTCACATATAAGTCATAATTTAATACGCCTAAATAGTATTATTTTAAGTACTTCATAATGAAGTTAGTGCTAATGATGTCGTGTAGAAAGACGATGAAAGCTACACTATCAAACAATCCAGTTGAAAGAACACAATACAACCAAGATACTTCATAGTAGTTTTAATCCTAAGTAAACAGAGTAGAAATTGAACTAATTATTAATTAATGAGATATACTCGTAAAACACTGAATAATCTCTAAATAAAATTGAATAGGTGACTAGTGAAAATGAAAATATAAATTTATTGACCTCACACATATGTAATACTCAAATGTATGCTGCTGAATAAATTAGCCCTGAATCAAAGTAGAGCAAAGTGTTAAATGATACAAAAGAAATATTTGAAGACATTTTCATTACAAAATGCTATTTGCTGAAGTCATTCAAATCTAAGAAAAAGTAAATATTTGTCTCATTCTTACTTGAAACTCCGCAAAAGGATTAATTCTAAACTTGTTTTACGGCATTCAGACAGATTTCATGGTGAACACGTTATCATTCCGCTTGCAAACCACAAGAACAACTACTAGGTGTTGTTGTGCAAAATTCTATTTATCCTTATTGTGAATCGAATATTAGAATAACGGTAGTTTACTGATTTAGAAATGTTATATATCCACTTCATTATGATGATTAAAACTTTTTTAAGTTTATGGCTGAGAAATACATAGCATACACCATATACTTTGCTGGTGTTTATAAAAAGCATAGGTATATTTCAAAAGTAATAGTAACAATGAAGTATCATACCTTTGTCCAAGTTGTTCATGCTGCGATAAACAAACAAAAACAAAAAAGCAAACTCTGCTAAAAAGGTAGACATATGAAAGTAGAAGGCAAACTTGCAACAATTTGGTAAAAGAAGCTTGTCTACACGATATTATTGATCAAGACAGGTAGTATAAGACATTTGGATTACGAAATCAGTCGTCATTACTTCAAGTGCATATAAGGATGAGAAGAAATAAACAAAGTAATGACTCAGTGTTGTTGCTCGTATTATCCCACCGTTGCTTGGATCGAATTGATCGGTCTCTATTGGCATATGGGGTCCTGTGCGGATGCCTCGATATTGCCTAAGAGGCAGGTACATCCACCTGACGAGTCCTAAATCGGGTGAAACGCGCGTCCAGGATTCCACTGCTAGCCACTGTCTATTATTAATAAAGTAATGGCTTGTTTTTCCCTTAGCCATTCAAAAACACATGGTTCTATGAGTATGACAATAAAAGCACCGTATTTATTTAACCATTATTACGAAAATCGAACAGGAATGCACTCAATAATCTTGTATAAATTCGTGCAGTAGTCAATGAGTCGCACCTATTGTATGAAGGCTAATTATACTACCTGGCTGCCAAAATCTCGGTAAGCGGAGAGGTGTTCGAACCCCTGATAGTTAGCTGCATAAACCAATGAGCCGCTTCTCCTCTAACAAATTTGGAAAAATATTCCGTTTGTAAAATACTTTATAACTTTCTACCCACAATTCTATAGGAGTAATTCCCCACCATAGTCATTTTTAGTTGCACGAATGGTATTTGGTGTATCCAAGTTAGGTGCTAAGTGATGTGTTGCATGATTAGAATCAATATATAGGAAGATGAGTTATTAAACACGAAATTATTTCAATAGAATTTTCCCCTCTTCTTATAAACTGGAGTAATAATCGGTGAAAACTATTTTGAGGGTTATACTCTTTTCCTATGCGCCTATTAATATCTCGGTTGATCTAGCTAGTAATTCTTAATCACCGCCATTATGCAAGGTTGTAAGTGACCAGTCTTCCTGCTTGCAGTTTTGCGAACCTTCGAGAAAAGCCATGGAATAGGGAAAATAATTTTCAACAACTGACACCGATCGGTGTCACTGTTATATAACTTCTCTAGACTGTATCAAACCCACACCGCAGACCTAGTTGACATGGGTGCGATGCAATCAAAGTATACGAAGCGTACCGCGTCGCTGGATTTAACTGAGTGGAAATCTGGTAGCATACTTTATGATTTCGGGAAAAATACGCATGGTTTTCCTAGGTATTCAAGTATGGCTCGTATGTTGAAAGATTATTAACCACAGGAAACAGTGTTATTCAGGCTAATTCTCCTGGATTATCACAAGAATATCGTCTGTTACAAAATGGAAACATACCAACCTTCGAGATTAGCCTGCTGACTTTAGATCTAAATGTAATGACTAATCGGTAACTTTCATAAGTCAAGCTGATTTTTGATAATGCCTGGATATAGTCCATCGGGAGCTATTTATCTGATGAGCTGTTTTATTTCATACTCATATATCCCATTTATTCGTGTGGTTGAATGACTTGCAGCTTAAGAGTTGTCAGACGGCAATAAAACTTCTTCATAAAGTAAGCTGTACATCGTCTTAATACTTATACTGATCAGTAAGCGCAGACATGATATTCAGTTTATTCGTACTGTCTAATACATGTAAACGAAGTTAGATGGCATAAAGGACAATATAGCCACTAAAATCAGATTTTGTAGTGATAAGAACAGATACTCCTATTACACATCTTAAGATATCTTTTCCCTTCAATAAGAGAACCTGTATGATGCAGAATGACCTTATCAGAGGTAATGCTCCGCACACGAGAATCATATGAAGGGAAGATAAGTTTTATAACCTATAAATCCCATTATGAGAATTGGAAACAGAATACACAATGGGGAATGTTGAATTATTCTCAATTTGTTTTGAATGTTTCACTCTGCATGATCATTTACAAAGAAAAGAGAGACAATCAGCAGGAAGCCTTGGATATAGGTTTTGTGCTTTTGACACTGGTCAGCAAGGCGTATCTGCAACGCCACGGAAAGTGGTCTGCCCACTGAAATACGAATCTGCATCACTCTGCTGTTTGTCTCTAACCAACTAACATCCATCAAAATTGTATCGCGATGGTGACCCTCCTGGCTTGGTGACCATAATGGGAAAATGATCCATCAGAATTCAGCCAGCACACGAGAATAGGCAATATGAAATTGGTTTCTATTCAGTGGTCAATTAATGGCAGAGATTTATGGTTTCGATATGCCAACCTCAATGGGTAGCATACATTTTCATCAACTCCATGCACCGTTTACTTCTCAGAAGTAGAATTTTTATAATGTATATGTGTCAGCGACTGCAGCTTGTAAAGAGAAAAGGGGCATACAGTGACCGTTAGACATGATTTGCTATATGAAAAATAATTATATCGATGACAAGGGGAAATTAATAAGTGCTGTTGACGGATGTTCAATTTCTTTAGCCTTAAAGATCCATTTTAAGTAATAAAAAGTTTCGAATACAAAGTAGCGAAAAAAATTGTTTAACTCACAGTTTGAATATTTTTATCCACATGTGCAGAAATCAGTGAAATATGTTGTAAAAGCGTTTCACACCTGGAATTATTGTACGAATATAGTATAAGATTCATGAAAAAAAACGTACTGATAACCACTGAGCTAAACGTGCCAGTTACATTTGCTAGATTTCCAAGTTGGAATTCATTATGGACTGACATCAGTTGGAAGAACACTTGAAACCAGGGAGCACTGGACAGCCACTGTTTCGTCCTAGTATGGGACTCTTCGGTAGTGCACACCCATGGTCCCGCCGGGGGTCGAACACAGGACCTCCAGGTTGCGTGGTCGGCACGTTATCATTGAACCACTTGGGTCGGAATCCAATGGCCTATATTTCCAACTTTTGTCGGTTTACGACACAACTTGACCATCACCCAATTTCATCGTTTAGTACTTATGCTCACGTCTACCAGGTTTCATTGTCCAAGTTAATATATTGTAAGTAGTTTTCAATGTCGTGAAACCCGGAATGATTGGTTACTGTAGTAGTATGAAGTAGTTGATACGGGTAGGTCAGTGGGAGTCAAAAATACTTTAAAGTATGAATTTATGTACTTGAATTTTATTAAACGTTGAATCTACTAGGCTGGTCACCTATGTCCAGCCTGAGGATAGACATTCTGAGTCCTATCGATAATTGAGGTTTCTTGGAAGACGTAGTCCCTTATCACAGCAATAACATGCACGACACTGCATCATGAAATTGGTAAGTTATGAGTTCTATTGCTGAGGATTTACTGTAAGGAGTAACGAAAAGCTTCAGAATAAAAATAAGTATCTCAAAATTCATTGAATTTCAATAGTAAGTCGACTTGCCTTAACTTCTGACGAAAATCAATTTCAAATAATTTCGATCGCATTATGATTAATCGAGACTGACAATATTAGCATGTATGATGGAGAAGGTTGTTAATATGAATTGTATGTGTTTTTTACATTGTGTAACGGTCATTATTATCACTTAACTAGTTTATTTTACGTTAATCTAAAAGTCATTTGCATTTGAATACCATTTTGATGAAACTTGTTGCGAATGCCAGCATAGAACTTATCGGTATGTGTGACGCAATGAGCGAAACGCCTACACATTCGTCATATTATATATATATATATATATATATATATATATATATATATATATATATATAATTCTCATTCGGTATAATTTGACCATGCCACTCACATCCTTTTAGGGTTGATCATTTTTCGGTGACTTTATAGGCCACTCTAGCAACTGTTAAAATTAAAAATTAGGCTTCTCTACTTCAACTGGATGGGTGGTTTTCCCCACAAAATATCAACACTTGATTTGATTTGAGTGGACTTCAAACCTACTCTACTTTTCTAAGTATTTTTGAGAATGACTCTAAAGGCCACCCGATCAACTTTTGGAATAACTAATCAGGTTTCCATATTTCTGCTGAGAAGGTAGGTTTTTATAATAAAATAAACAAATGCAATTAGTTATATCAGCAGTTGACCTTTAAAGTCAATCATTATTATTTTATGAGTGTAAGAATCGACATAACGAATATTGTGCTTAGAACAGGATTCTGATACATTAACAAGGATAGCTCAATAACAGGAAGCAACCTGTAAAACTTCACAGTAAAGAATTCAAGGATACTAAGTTCTATCAAAATATATAACAATGAGTAGGTTAGAATGTTGATGATAAAAAATATTCTTAAGCAATTAATCACAGCATATTTATACAAATTCCAGCTACATGTTAAATTAGAAGTTGTTGAATTGGTTATTTAAATGTAAAATATTAGTTGGATTGACTGTATGTAATTATCAAAAAAAAGATAATATAGTCAGTTAAATATACGGTTAAACCAATAAAGTGAAGTTGTTATATCCTGATGAGTTGTAAACATAGAGTTCAAGATTCATTTGACTCTGGAATTCAATCACGAATTTAAACATTCAGAGACGTTCTTGCAGTCTGATTTACTTGTCCAGCCACTTCATTGGTTGACAAGCTTTATGTGTCTACCATATTAAGTCTGAACTTCGAAATTTCTAATCGTGTGGTCCCAACTGATACCTTCTGTTCTGACGTAGTGGCTTGATTTGTATATCAGAATTACCCGACCAGTTATGCTGGTGAAACGCCTGTTTCCTTGACGGTCTATTCTATCGGGAAGTTCTACTGGATAGTAACAAGACAAAAAGCAGCTACCGTCATAGTATAGATTACTACGATATGGTAGGGGCTTAAGGGTGAAGTTGTGCTAGAATGGAATGAGTTGTGGCAGTAGTAAGGTGTTTTTTGTAGATATTTGGCAGTTTCATGCTGATGCTACCATCCTTATGGGAAGAATGAGTTAGAAAGGTTCACTCCTGTAGTATTTCGGTGCCAAAGGTAAACATTTTACAACTGGATTCAAATTAATGAAAGCTGAATCTTAAATTCCCAAAAAAGCCATATATGAACCAGCCTCAAGCAGATGTTCCTTGAACTATGCGGCCATAAACCATTATTACTAATCCAATTTCTTTTTTAGATACTTTAAACAACTTCAACCTCTACGCATTAACGTCAGGTAGAAATAATAATGTTTTCTATATCTGTCTATCGGAAGTAACCTTCCATGATGTTGGTAGTCGGAAAGTGTTAATCACCTTCACAATTCTGTCAGCTCCCAAGCTCCCTCAGATCACTGTCAACCTTCCACATCTTTGCCTTCTAATCTTTCTTCAAGTTTTTTAATCAATAATCATCCATCAATTTTAATTTATTCCACCTCTGTAGCCTTTGATAACGACTCTAGTTTACGGAACTGAATACCTAGTCGCCTAAAACCACGTGTCAAATGACACATTAGAATTTCCAATGTATGCACCCTCTATTAAATCGGTCAATAAGCCTGGCTAGTCAAAACTCTGGCATGTCAGGTCATGCATGTGTGCTGTTTCTGTAAGACGTAAGAAGCTAAGTATGGTTATCCTGCTAACCTCACTAAAACAAATGTGATAGTCTGCAAAATTAATCCTTCCAATTTCAAGTCATTTGATTTCTAGTTCTTAAAGTCTCACAGCTGTAGGTAAAGAATTAAGTCCTCAGACAAAAGGCAGATTGCTCGACTGGATCCCACTTCACAGCCCTTTGTTCTCTATTCAGTTAAATCGTGCTGTGGGTGCTAAATGGATTAGTGAAACTCGCCGTTGTCTCTTCGTAACCTGTGGATATACATCCACCAACTGTAGATTGGATGGATTGAAAGATGAGTTGTATAGGAAATCGTTTAGCCTTCTACTGAAAGTCAAACCCGCAGATGTGGTTGTCATAGCAGGTGATTTTAGTGCAAAAGTGAGTAGACAGACAAAGGGCACGCAAACGCTTCCCTGCAGATTTCGAGCACAAGAAGGAACCGAAGTAACACAAAGGCAGATTGAGAAGAAGTCTAGTCAGTGAGTAGTGCTGAGTAGCAAAGGTATAAGAGATGAAAAAGGCAGCGGTGATAGGTAACAGTAGAATTTTTACTGGACTTACTAAGGAAACTAGGGCAAAGACTTCTGTGGTTAGAGAGACCACTCAGTAGAAGGATGAGTCCGCTGCTCAGTGCTTATCGTAGCAGGAAATTTCCGCGCACAAGCGGGAAATCAAAATCGGATAGAAAGGGACTCAGATGATATTCTTGGAATCCCAAGCGAACTAGCAGATGACGCACTTATATACGCCTTAATGCGTGTAGTAACCTTTAGACACAACACCATTCGATGAGCAGCTCGAAGATGAGAAAACTATGGCTACTTCCATTGAGAAGGGAAGTAAACAGTTATTTGAAGTGGGAAACATCACACATTCTGGAAAAAACCGATATGCTAAACAAAAAGCTCTAAAAAGAGTTAATATCGTGAAGAGATAAGACGGTATAAATGGATTTCAGCAACCTCTCGCGAACTAATAGAAGAACGTGAAAGTATTCTCGCTAGTCCGAAGCACAAAGGAAGAGTGGAAGCTACTAAAGTGTAGACTGATGAGAAGTCTACGCAATAACCACCAACAATGATGGATAGAGAAGGTTAGAGAGATAGAAAGCATCTGCTTAGACTCATCAAGGAAACAGGTGAAAATGTTAGCTGATTAGTGAGACAATAGTGGAGAAGGACACGTCAAAAATTCAATCGCAGCAGAAACAACTGGAAATGTGGGTGAAACACTTCGAGGAACAGTTCAACTGACCACCTATGCTACACTTGCCCCCTTTCAAATCACATACTGGATGAAATAGATTAAGACAAAACGATTACCAGAAAAGAATTAAAAACATGGATGAGGTGGATAGAATCCTAATGAGAGCTAGAACCCGTTTCGTTATCAAGGTCACACGATGCAGCGCAAGCTAGTAAGATAGAGTTCAATGCCTTTAGTGATGGATGCTTCAGGTGGTGGATATATAGCAGCTGCGCACTTGCTTCTGGCTAAATAGAGAAGTGACAAAAGTTGTAAGGTTGATATTTGGAAGAACAGAAGTTGTGCTTATTCGCATGACTACTGTGCTTCACCTCAAATTAGCAGCTGCAGTATTAACCATAAGGATTTCAAGAATGATAAGTTCAGATTTCATGATACCTTTGTATATTTTAACTTACAAAACGGGCTCATTAATTGTTCCTCATAGCATCAAAATGCTTCGAAGATGTTTCCGATATTTTTTCACCAAAACACCGACGTACATACAGGAGTATTCTAATCCACAAGAATCGTACTGTTTTGATTCTAAGACAAATCCAGCAAATATGTTGCGAGGGTAGCCGATGGAGCGATGAAGCTGAACTGGTAGTTCAAAGGTTCAGCCTTTTTACTTCGAGATAAGTGGTCAATGCATCATCCAATGAAAGATCCTTGCTGTAATATACATCACATTACTGGGGGTTAGGAAGAAGAATCAACCGACTGTCAAACTCAAATTATTTTCGTAATTTGAAAAACCTAGCTCATTGGGTCTGTCACAGCAGAAGCCCGTGGTTACAGACTACATGGCAGGGCTTTGAATCGACCAGAGTGGTGCATATACACTCATATTTTACCTCATCTTATTCATTATACCAAATTTCACTGCTCTTTTATTCCTTCTTATTTTCTTTTCAGGCCGTTCTGGAACTTAGAATACTTTTTTCCTTGTTTCTTTATCATCATCATCGATGTCTTCTACCTTTATGTGCCGATATGAAGTGTGGAGGATATTGTCTTGTTAGGTGAAGACGCTGACGAAATGTAGGGTCTTCTGAACACGTTGAGCAGAAACCTCAGTATGTTTGCAATGGCTTTCACTGGCGCCTGTCAAATGTAGGATGACGCTTCAGGGCTGGCCTGCAGTTACTCCTGGTTTAAGGGTAGTGAGTGTAGTAGTGGAATGTGCCAACCACTTCAATTACTTGGTGAGTTGCATTAGCCAGAATGGGTTGTTTGGTGACGAAACCTCAGCTCGAATACAGACGACCAGTTTTGCATTTGCCAACTTACGCTATCTTTGGTGCTGGCCGTGAAGATATCCGACTATCTATCAAAGGAAGGGTATACTGCGCTGCAGTTCGCTTTGTCCTGCTATAAAACTATGATGCATGGTCGTTGAAAATAGAAGGTATGATGCGGTTGGAGAGTTTTGATCATGGCTGTCTTCATAACATTGCTCGCGTTCGGTGGAATCACCGTCTGAAAAATGTTGAGATCAGGCGAAGGGTACTACGGAAGACAGGCAGGTCGATTGATTTGGTGGTGAACCTTAGTCGACTGGATGGCTTGGACATGTGTTTGAATGCCAACCCACCGCCTACCTCAACGTCCCATACTAGGGGAAGCAGGATTAGGTTGGCAAGAGGTTCCGGAAGGCCAGACCAAGACAAGTCGATGAAGTTGCTGACTGTTGGTCTCAGCCATGTGGGGAGATGTACAGTACCTGGTTGAGGTTGTTGAGACGCTAGGAGTAGGTGGTTGAGGACTGACTGTTGTAGACATGGCTGAAAATCGGTCAGAATGGTAGAGGTGTATTCAATCCCTGACATCTTCTAAAGCTTGAATATTTGCACAAACCTTTACCTCCAATTTGTTTATGCTTTCACAAAACTTTCTCTACTTTGATCACTCTTTTTCTATCCATCTGCTCTTTGTGTTCTACTGTGAAGTGTGGTAAACTTGAGTGGATGCAACTGTGTGTGAGGTTCCTTGTTGATTTTGTTTGTCTGTCTGTCTCTTTTTGCGGCAACATGAAACGTTACACAGTAATGCCAGAAAGATAGACATGATCAAAAAACAAAAGACATCATGTTTCATATTTTTCAATGGCTAAATGTCACAATCGTTTGCCATAGAGTTGACTAATGGATAGTGAATTAGCCTTTCAATCAACAGTCAGATATCTCACCAGAACAGCAAATGATGTACATTTCATAAAAAATCACCTTTCAAGATTGACTCAAACTGCTAAATAAATGCGAAATTTTCGCATAACATGAAACCGTTTGGAATATAATGGATTTGATCATCATTTCCGACAAGAAGTCTTGTAATTATATATTAAGCGATAAAAGCAAAAACTTACTGCATGACTGAACAGGATTCTGATTGTTGCAGATCGCACTAAAATACAAAAAGAGATGAAGAGTATAAGAATATGTAGGTAGTGATGTGTCGATAAAGTGAAGCAGTGAAATTATGTCTAGGAATCTTAAAGCATAATAACAGTATGGTAGCACTTACGTTATTTGAAATGTCATGTAACGGAGATCGATTGTAGTAACTATGATCTACAGTTTCTTCGAGTAACTTCGATTCTTCGGCTACATCACACAGTATACGCCTGCCTGACTCCACATCCGTATCGTTTAAAAGTTGGGATTGTTCACTCCATGATTTTTCTTTTTGTAGCTATATATAAAATATGTTAGTGCATACCCAAAAAGTGAACAAATAAACAATTAGTATTCTTCAATAAACAAGTGATGAATGTTAGTCATTTGAAAGGCAATGAAATGTCAGCGTCTGATGTGTTAGAACTCATTTATGCATTCAGGAATAAAATGTGTAGTTGATAATATATGAATTTATTTGTCGCTTACTTACCAGTGAATAGTTTCCTACAGTATCAGTAAACGTCAAGTTGCAATGGAATTAATAGTGCTATATTAGACATTCCTAGTTCAAAAGTAACATACTAAGAGGTAAAAGAAACTTAAAATATTGAGATCAAAAGGCTACTTTAGAGAGGATATAAAAAAAAAGGATTAACACTGTAAGAGAAATACAGCGCTCATGAAGTGTTAATATCTAAAAGTGAATAAAGTAGATGTTATTTTGTTGGAGGCAATCGGCAGGAAGCCCTGGACCTAAGTTTCGTGCTTTTTGGCACTCAGATAGGACATCAGTTCCGTCGAGGTTGCAGATACGCCTTGCTGACGAGTGCCAAAAAGCACGAAACCTAGGTCCAGGGCTTCCTGCCAATTGTCTCCAACCAACTAACATCTACTAATGTGCACCGTGATGCTGAGCTTCCTAGCTTGGTTGCCACATTGCAAATATGATCGATAGAATTCGGTCTGCACTCAGGACTAGACAACATGAGATTGGTTGCACTCCTGTGACTAAATAATACATAAAAGTGAATTTAGAATAGGTGAAATATATCGAAATATAAAATTTTGAAAATAAAGATCACCACCTCAAAATGTTGTCACTTAGTTGATTTGTAAAGCTTTAAATCCCCAAAGTTTACAATTTTATCATCTTTTAATCAGTACATCAAAAAATTGGAAATTTTTTAGCAGTATTTATTTGTTTATGGGAAAAGATAAACTTTTGATTAGTAGTCGCACACAAAGTTACAACTAGCACTTTTATGTGGAATTTAAACATGCAAATCTCTATAATTCATTTCAAATAACCTTACTGAAGCACTTGTTTATGAGAGTTTTTAAATGATGAATTCGACTGGAAAGTGACTAAAGCAAAGTAATCTCATACCATGATTCTATAATTCATAGAAACGCGTGATAAGCCAAATTCTAAAAGGATTTCGTATTGTTAGATATAAGTAAAGACAGCCGTAACAAGGTGTTTGCCCAGAAAGACTGTTATCAGTAGAGAAGTCACATTTTAGCTATCATTACGAAGGGGTTCAAAATATGGATCTAAATGTATCATACATCACTCTGTTTCATTCGCTTTCAGTGACTTCAGTAAAAATTTCTGGATAATGTGAACCAACAATATTAATTCAATTTTTATTTCGTATACTTATAATTAAAGACAAAAATCAAGTATAACAAAAACCAGTACAACGCTGATATATCCACAAACATTAAAACATATAGCTACACATCCGAAAAACAAGAATGACAACTATATAATGCCATACGATATTAGTCTGTCAATCGATTATTTTTACTTGCTGTAACTGGATCATATCATCCACGCTTTTTGGCTTTGTCCATTTTCTCTGTATCTAGAAAGATGAGCTTGTTGCTTTTTCATCTCATTTGTTGGTCGCACATTCTCAATATATACAGTTATGACCAGTGATAAGGTGTTCGTCGGTCGTATTCACTGCATATTTAAAATACAACCATTAACTACAGAAAGGAGACGGATCATCTAAGGTACATTCAGTATTTTAGTTGTACCATCCTACAGATAGATGATAAACAAAAAATTCACGAAACAAATTCATCGTCAAGTGTAAAACGTGTAGGTTTGCTTTCCTACGGTATAAATAGCAAATAGTTGACAGAACAAATAGGATAGTTAGCCGTCTGTTCGCTAAATCAATGAAGCAGGACATAGCAAACAATCGATGAAAAACAGGAGGATTAAGCATTAAGTTGAACTGATGGGGAAATATTCCGACCCGATGATCTAGCAACTGAGTTATGAGGTCCGACTGATGACCACATTTTTATTTCACTTCGATTACCATGGGTTTTGTCGGACTACCATGTAAATTCGTAACACGTTACTATCGCTTGATCGTCCAGCCAGTTGGACCTCGTAGCCCAGTTGGTAGAGCCTCGGGTCGGAAACCCGGAGGTCGCTGGTTCGAATCGGGCCGCTATCCAAATTTTTATTCCACCCAGTATAAATGCTAGTCTGTCAAACCATGACTACCTTAGATATTCAAAATGCTCAACAAAATATTTGGTGAACAACGAATTTATACAAAGAAAGTGAGTTATGAGATAATGAAATTATTGTAGCAACTTACTCGGTTATAGCAATTTTTTATATTTTTGTTGTTCATCAGATTGACTGGAGTAAACATAGAAATTGGAGTAGACTTAGTATTCTTTTCCGTTTTAAAATGTCTTGGAGGAGTCATGGAAAACAAACTTGGCGCACTGGAATTGTTGCTTGGATTACGAGAGAGTTCGCAACTCAGATCATCTTTATCTACTTTATTCTGTGGACTCAACACGATTAATGATGAACCCTTCTTATTATGGAATTTAGTGCATACTGGCTCAATCTGTTTTTTTATTTTAGACGGTTTCCAGGATGGTGAAATGACATCTTCGTCAACTGTCTGCACAGTTTCACTATCTGGATCCACAATTTTTGCATCAAAATCTTGATCACTGTAAAAATAAATAGACGAAAGATATTTACCAGTGAATGGGATACTCTTCAGTAGTATTAGTAAGTAAGAATAGAAGATATCGTTTCCTGACAGTTATTATGGGGGGGGGAGGCAGAGTTTTGTATTGGTCAAGGTTAAAGAAAGAGCGTTCTGAAGAGTAATGACTTGGTATGATATATTTGACTATCTATTGAGGTAAAAGAACATTTTCTTCGAAAGACAATCGAAGAATAGGAGATGATTCTAAATTTGAAAAATGAGTTAAAGCTAAGACTCATCAATGAAAAAAAATCACCCTAATACTTAGATATTCTTTGTTTGGAAAGTAGAAACTGGGTACAGATCATGTGCGAATGAACGTTGAAACATTTTATTCATCGAAAGGTTAAACAAAACAGATGGAAATAAACAACGCAGGATACGGTATCACCGTAAAATAGTCCAAGTAGATACGATTTACACTAGAACAATGAGGAAGGGGTAAACAAAAGGAAAGAGGCAGGTCGGACATGAGATGGTTAAGGAGAAACAAGAGGGTAATTTGAACGGTAAAGTTAGGTATACGATACATAGCATAAAGACTAACTTAACTAGCCAACTGTTCAGATACATATGGACGAATTTGCTATAATCCATGAATTATTAGTTGAGACTCAAAAGATTAGACTTCTAAACAACGACAAGTTGTCACTGATGAAGCTTAATTAAACAGGATGACTCCAGTATTCAGCGACATACATCAGCAGAAATAGAGTTACACACTTCCTAGGAGTGGTCAGTGAATTACTTTATAGCCGACTAATAATTTTTTGGAGACTATCTGATAATAAATTCAGATAGAAAAGAGTTACTCTGTTCTCAATGTGAAGGCCAAAATAAGTTAGGTATTAGTCAATATGATAAATTTAATTAAGCATGGCTGAACTAAATTACAAACCTGTCAGTTGGCATTGAGTTAGGTACAGTTGCTACATTGACCGCTTGTTCCACTGTTGGAAGATGCTTAGACGTAGATCTAACTGTTAAATTTGAAGGAATTAAAAGTGAATACAAAATAAAGTGAGTTTGTTTTAAACGAATATTCACACATTCGAGATTCTCAATGATTCCTAGAGTAGAAATCAAATAATTATTATTTAAAAATGCATCTGAAAGTTAATCTTCAGCATTACCAATTGTTAGATAATTATCGTATTGGGGAATAGTTTACGAAATGAAGTGTTATGTCTCAATGTTTTCAGAAAAAAAGATGAGTATAGTTTATAATACAAAAAAACTACGTTAGAATTACTGTTGTGAAATCTGTCTACTTAAAATGTTGCAAACTAAGAGAGTGGTACTCAATAATGAAAAGATCTATTAAAAATAAATAAATATTGAAACATTGAATATTTTCAGCTACACACCGGATGCAGACAAAAGGCAGGATTAAGGTTCAACGTTGCCTCACTGTCGATCGTAAAATAATTTAGTGAAATAGAAAGCTATAGAATCAACTTCAAATATGAAATTCGGTTTCATTATGATTAAAATTTCATTCATTTCATTTTTGATTTCAGTTCTTTAAGTAGTACCAGCTAAAAATATTTAAAACGTGACTTTATTTCAAGTTTTTCTTGTAATAGTAATATTCAACCTCAGGCAAACAAACGCTAAAAATTTGAGGGGTATGTCCATCCATCCATCCAACATAGGACCAGGTACTGTTGCGTAACGGTCCAAGTTGCCACGCCTCAATCACCACATCAAGCAAAAGGCAGTGAACTGCAGGATGAAGAAATATAAAGTAGAAAAAGAGAGAAAGGAAGAATGAGAAAATGGTGAGATTTGGTATAGCGTCGTTAAGATGAGGATAATATGTGTATACATCCGCGTCACTGACATCGGTTCTCAGCCATATGATCACCTACAGTCAGTTTCCCACCACTGGTTTCTCTTGTCCCGCCGACCCCAATCGGCTAGTCTACATCGCTCCACTTGGCTCAAACCAACGGTCAAAGATTTCATACATTGGTGGCGTGTCTGGCCACCTCGGGCCTTTTTCCAGCCTGAACCTACTTCGGCCAACATTGAGTGACGAGGCAGACGGCAACTAGACATACGTAACACATGTCCCAACCATCTCAATCAATGGTGTGTAGCAGCTGGACTTCGAAAAGATGCAGTTAACTTAAACAAATTCATTTACCGATGATCTAGTGAATCACGAACTGGTCTAATATGAAGTCAATTGGTATAGATATCCTTGATTCTAACAGTACTATGAAATTATCTTAGATACCTTAATAGTGTTTATCTATTTAAATGACAGGTAGGAAAATGAGAACCAAATATAAAGTAACAAAAAACCAACTGCGAAGACTATCACTTCTGATTACGTTGATACTTATTTTTAGGCTCCATATTTTTCTGGGTTTTAGCTTTGGTTCCATTTTTCTTTTGATTTACACTCTTTTTCTTAACTTTGACTAGTTCGTATGCTTCCTGAAAACGTTTCTTTTCGAGCTCATTCCTTTTTGAACGGGTAGTAGAAAAGAATTTTCTCTTTTTAAATGTAGACGTTGGTTTGATAGGCTTCTGGAAGGATATTGGTGTTCTTATTGACGTTTGAAGAATTGAAGTTGGCGACTTCAATTCAGGTGAACCTAGAGATGAAGAATCGGACTTAGGTGCTGGAGAACTCATGTCAAGCTGAGAATTAGCCGCTAAGTCATTTCCCTCTTTATTTAGTAATCGTGCACTCCTTCTTCTTTCTGTAAAAGGTGCTGCGTTATTTCGAACACGAAGAGGTGGATAATCAGGATCTGAATCTCTTGATTGCGAAGGTGAAGTGGTTACAACAGTTATAGGTGGTGATACAGCTTTATTCGATCCCTGTATTGTATCATTCAGCACTTCTTTCTGTTCTAAAAACAACATAGAGAATAAATCAATTACTCTAGGAGAGAAAGGCAACGAAAATCTAAGTAGATTGCTATAAGATAGTTGTATGTATGCAATTCGACAAACTAAAGGTGAAACATAAACTCACATGAAAACATATGTGATAAGTAAGATAGGGGAAGAGAGATATTTACACCCACATATTTGAGCATAATCAGTTGAGTGAAAGATGATTTGAACCACCAATACATCTTTCGTAAAGTTTTAATTATATAGGAATACTTACAAAGCATAGAAATCAACAACATAGAACCCGATATAACTGTAGGGTTAGTTGAGATTGCCCTACTTAACATTACCAGATTCAGATGGAAGTCAGTACGAAGATAAAAAAATGATAAATGAGTGAAACCTGGGGACTGTGGTAGTTTATAATTCCACACTGGATTGTCTATTTAATTTAGTACAGCGATACATCATTATTTGCTAGATGTTTGCAGGATGCAATCTTTATCACTGTATGAACAAAAGACCAAGATTATGACATCAGACTGAATGACGATGATAATTTCTTTTATGCTTTACATAGATGCCTAGTTAGTAATCAGTCAATTCACAGGTTTTGATCTTATTGTTGTTAGGACTTATCAGAAATGTGTACTTGCTACTTCTAGGAAAATCCTGTTAACTCAAGAATTCTAGATCATAACATTTAGTTTTATGGTCAGATACTTTGCCACTAATTTAATCAGGTGATAAGTGACCAGCAGCCTGCTTAAACCTTGAGTTAACAAAAATTTCCCACCAAATATATTTCACCAAATTTTCCCCATCATTTTGTTTTAGTCTTTTAAATATCTTTTAAATGTATCATGGCTTTTCAAAATGTTTTCAAACTGTCATTTGCCGTGGTAAGAAAAAAAGTACAACACATTACTATTCCTAGGATATCTATATGAAATTACAGATTTTCGTACTAGCTAACTGAACTACTATCACCATAATTGTACTCAATTTTGTATTCATCCCCAAGTTCAAAGTAAATGCCAACGTAACACCAGCTACTCATTTCACTTTGTTGCATTTAATACCGTTATAATTAACACTATTCAGATGCAACAATTATTTCTCCTTAAAAATAATTTACGGCGAGCGTAGTCATTGAAATATTACCTGTTGAAAATTCAACAATGTACCCCACACATGGTTTTTGGAATAAAGCGGTTATTAATATTATTAATAACTCATAACACTTAGTTTTATGGTCAGATACTTTGTCATCAATTTAACCACGTGATAAGCAATCACCTATAGGCGGCTGAATGATGTGTAGAAATTAATCAATAAATGGTAGCTGCCAAAGACTAAAAAGGTTAATAAACACTTACCAGCCAAGTTTGAAATTTGGCCATTACTACTCTGCGGTGAACTGTGTTTGGTGACAGTTATAGATGATTAGAACCTTACACCTGACTTTCGCATTTGCTTGTACATCTAGATACTAGCTCTTGGACTAAAAATCTGATCTTATTTTTATCTTAAAACTGAGTGCGAAGCTACTTTCTAGATGTAAAGTTATTGTGTTGAAATCAAAGAGCAAAGAAGGAACACTCGATTGCCATCACTTCTCCAGTCAAATTTCCATAAAAACAACAACAAAAACTGAGAGTAACATTATCCGTGTTCACTATTGGGTTAACGTCTGCCGCCATCAATCCAGATAATATCTCCAGTTAAATTTAAAATGATTTTTGGAACAAAACTTAAGGGGACAGTAATCCTTAAAAGATTTTCGGTAGATGATTTCACAGATATCCCTCAGATGCTTTTCGCTTGGCCTAACCCCTTTGTATACTTAGTCAAACCAGCAGTTTACAAAAATATGTCTTCACATTCTGCGTTCATTGGAAAGACTGATAAGTTTTGTTTAGGCTCAGTGCTTATATTCTTTCATAATAAATCAAATTAGAATTATAAAAGCATACGATTGTAGTTTTAATCTCATGAAATGTTGGTGATAAAAGATTACAACAAGATAGATTATTTAACGTAATCAGATAGTCCCCTTGTAAAAAATATTTTATATTCTTTAGGTAAAATATACAGGAAATTAACTTACTACTCTCTCGTTTGCTACTTGGTTTTTTGAGACGAGTTCTAGATTTTCCTTTAAGATGGACTATGGCAGATAGTTTAGGTAAGGAAATAACTACAACAAAATTGAGAAGGAAAGGTGGTAAAATTTTCCTCTCAAAGCAAAATAGTCTTGAGTTTTAAGTCTTAGTGTGACTAAATATAAGAATTATGAAACATAAAAACAGTACTTTTGAGCAATATCTTTCTTTAAAACATCATGAAAAACACATGACTTAGTATTAGTTCTGGAATGAAGCGTATTTACAGCTAAGCCAACAGTATTGCTTACTTGGGGTTTCATTTATCAGCAAAACAATTCTGGAAATCTCATTTATAGAAGGAACAAATGGATTACAGAAATTCAACATTAGTCTACAGAGACTCAACGTAAATTTGATGTCTACGGGATTATAGTAGTTTGACTTACTTTATTCATCTCTGTGCAACTGGATGTTAGCCCAAAACAAGCAGTACTGATAGTATAAGTAGCTATATTTGCTTGACGTAATTTTCACAAAACTTAGTTAGAATTATGAGAAAACACAGCATCTAACTCCACAAACACTAATGATAAGATATACAGATTGTAACAGCATATCGATTTAAACTAGGAGTAACAAAATGGTGTCAGCGTTAAGCACTATAGGTAATAACCATTTCGTTATAAGGAATGTAGTTTTCCAGCTCAAGAAGTAATTCTATTAAGGCAAAAAATATATAAGCAAGTACAATACAACTAAATTTGACATTTTACCCAGTTACATTTTATAGGCTAACCTGGAGTTGGACATTTATATGTCCAACTATATGTTCAACTCAGTTACTACTGAATCGTAACTATTTTTAATACCGAGCAACCAAAAAAGGTTTATGTTGTTGTTGATTGCGCACTAAACTGTCTTAACAGTTTTCACAGTAACCAACTATAACAGTTAGTTCCTTCACTCGTATCAGCACTTCATGTAGACGTAGGTAACATACGAGGAAAATTTAAGGACTCAAATAAAAATTCGTTTTAAGTTGGTTTTCATTATGGAATGACATCAGTTGGAGGAACAATGGAAACCTGGAAGCACTGGACAACCGTTCAATCCTAGCATGGGACTCTTTAGCAGTGTGCACCCATGACCCCGCCCAGCCACGACTAGAAACCAGTACCTTCAGGTCCCATGGCCAGCACGTTACCATTGAGACACTGGCTTGGAATTCAATGGTCCATATTTCCAACTTCTGTCACTTCACGACATAATGCGACCATCACCCAATGCCATCGTTGAGTATTTATGCTTACGACCACCAGGTTTGCCCCATTAGTCACGACTTCTTATCGGAACTTCAGGAATCACCTCTCGGAGCTAGTCACCACTGAGCAACATCGGATTCCAACTCAATGGTTCAATAGTAACGTGCTGGTCACGGGACCTGAAGGTCCTGGTTTCGATTCCTGGAAGGGTGGTGGGTGCGCACTGATGAAGAGTCTCATGCTAGGACGAAACAGCTGTGCAGTGCTCCCAGGTTCCCAATGTCTCTCAGATTAATGTCAGTCCGTGATGAAAACCAACTTAAAATATCTCAAAATTCTCACAAACCCCCAAATTCAAAAATCCGTTTACTATATCAACTAAAGAAAACGACAGATTTTCAGAATGAGTAAGAATAAAACTACTGATAGAGCTCATAAAGGATATTTCAAAGCATTTCATGGCCAATAAATATTATAAGCCACCATAATTCGTAAGTTTTTTAATTACAAAATGTATCAGTTATTCTCTGACAAGTCATACTGAAATGACTTCTATGCAACGGTAAAAGCCTTTAAATATTGGTCAATACGACTGAAAGTTTTTGAAAGAAAGCTTCTATTTTCACTGAAGCTATCTAAACACAAATTGGCCTATGTAACCTACATTTTATCTTTTGGGCACTGATGATTTCAATGTGAGAGTAGAAAAGTAGTTAGGTGGCAGCGCTGAAATCTCAGCGGAATGAATGAAATAACAGCAGTCGCCTGACACAAGTGTGATCAGACAACCAGAATTTCTGGGCACCATGAACTTCCAACACAAACATGCACTGTCCAACGTGACGTCCATCGACATTAATCAAAGATAGGTGACATAACGCCACTAGTCATCAGTAGGAAGGGTTAATAGAAGACTACCGCTTTTTTGAGAATGAAGTTTGGATAGCGGCTATGCGCTGATTCGAGCATGCTTATATTTGGATCTGAATGAATGTAGAAAAACAGCAACTGCAAAACCGTTCTAATTCAAGCTCAATTATGCAGACAAGAAAACCTCTTTCAAAAAAAAGCCGACACAAGACTTATCGAAATAGAAAAACGCCACTCATTTTCAAAGAGCCAGTCGGCTATAAAGGCAGTACTGAAGACAGTAAAAAGCCCTAAGTAAGGGTTAGAAAGACTCACTAACTTCTCAAATAATGGACAAACATTAAAGCGTTCCTGATGGCCCCAAGGACAAGGAAGAGTGGAAGCCACTTAAATGTAGACTGATGAGAAGTCTACGCAATAACCACCAACAATGATGGATAGAGAAGGTTAGAGAGATAGAAAGCATCTGCTTAGACTCATCAAGGAAACAGGTGAAAATGTTAGCTGATTAGTGAGACAATAGTGGAGAAGGACACGTCAGAAATTCAATCGCAGCAGAAATAACTGGAAGGATGGATGGAACACTTCGAGGAACAGTTCAAATGACCTCCACCTACACTCCGCTTGCCACCTTTCCAGTAACATCCTGGATGAGATATTGACATAGAGTCTCTAACACTTGCAGTTGACAAGGCTGAAGGTAATCTGAAACGAGAAAACGGCAACAACCTCCGATAGACTAGTGTCAGAGGTATTTACGGATTGCAATTGATGAATGAATACTCATCAGATTAACTGAAGTATTAGCTAGCATATGGAGACCAGACGCGCTGCCCCCTGACTTGTCCCGGACAATCACTGTCTCACTCAGTTTTCATGAAAAGTAAGTAATCCCCTTGTGATAACCTCAGAGGATCAGCCTGAATAACGCAGTGTTTAAAATTCCATGATCTATAATCATTAGATGCCTGAATGAAGATCAGGAACAGCGAACCTGAGAAAACCAGGCAGGTTTCAGACTTAGTCATAGGTGTGTCAACAACACTTCCACATTACACCAGCTCTAGGAACACATGCACATTTACCGAAGTCAAACAATAAAAGTACTTCGTGGTCTGAAGGCTACATTTAACGCCCTCGGTCCAAACATCTTATGGCAGTGTCTCTCATGAAAACTGGTGCTCCGTAATTACATCACCCAGTTGAAGACTTAGTGTTTGAATACCTGTAAGAGCGTTGTAGCCTGCGGTGCACTATCATGTGAGTTGTCTATACACTGAGTGGCGTTCATTGGTGACTGACCTTGTCATTGGAGACTTCCTAGTAGACCTAAAGTACGCAAATGACGTAATTCTGCTAAGTGAAGGTGCTGGCAAAATACATAATCTGCTGGCGACCTTTCGATACAAATTAAGTTGGTTTGGGATGTTTTCCAGCACCTGGAAGCAAATTGCTGCGCCACGACTGGACTGATCCTTACCTATGCCTTGTCTAACAAGACAGTGGAGTGGTTGAACGCGTTACCTACTGCATTTACTCAAGAACTCATATCAATCTTGATGGGTGGTCAGTGAGTAACGAAATCCCTGTACAGATACCAAAGGCTTCCTTGGTCTTTGGCAACTTATGCCATGCATGGTGTCGATGAGATGTTCGATTACGCAATAAGTATCGAGTGTACTGAACTGCAGTTCACCCTCTTCGTTCTACTATATCACTTTAAAATATGATGAATTAAGTTAGAGGACACGAAGAGGCTTCAGGTGTTCAATCACCATCGCCTTCGTATTATTTGTCGTGTTGTGGAACCCTCACGTTAATAATGGAGAGATTAGATACAAAGTTTAAGGTGAAAGAAGTTAATGAATATCATGAGTGTTATATAGTTCCTCGGTACTCCCTTCACAGTCAGACACTGCCACAACACCCCATGGTCGACAGAATCAAATGCCGCCTTCAGGTCAAGCAGTAAGGCAAGTGTCCAGCATGTAGATAGGTATAACTGTGTTCCATAACTTATCGTAGGATAAAAGTATGATCAATACACCATTGTCTAGGTTTGAAACCTGCTCGGTTTTCTCAGTTTTGCCTTTCTTGAGCTACCTTTAAGCATCGCATGACTATGAACCCAAGGGTGTTGGATACAATGTTAGTTGAACTGATTCACATAAGAATGTCACAAGAAGGTTTCTATCTTTTCTTATATTCCTGAACGATCGCTGATGTAGACCAATGTGACGGGACTACTTCAAATTCCCATACACCACCTAGTACCTATTTCTCTCCTCAGTAGTTTCCTATCCCCATCCTGAAAAGCCTCGGGTCACCAACCCGTCAAGTCCTGCTGCTTTGTTTTGTTTCATACGCTACGCGTGTCTAGTCACTGATTACGCCATTGAGCAGTATTGGCTACAACGAATTTAAGCTGGAAAAATATCAAAGTTATACATCATTAATATATTTCTGTGTACCTCATGTATAGATGTGGTATTTTTATTTAGACCAAATATATCATCTATCCATCGGCAAGAAAATTCAATTTCTTTAAGAAATTGGTCAATTTCATCTTATTTAAATTTTATGTTTAGGTTGGGGAACAGTAGAGGCAGGCAAACTAATGTATAATGTGAACTGATAAAATCTTTAATTGTTGGTCTCAGTATTGGGGGTAGATGACGACACATATCGGTGGTTGGAGACTTTAGGTGATATGGCCAAGAATCAATCTCAGAGACGCAGATAGATCCACACATTATCTTCATCTTAATTACCATATCAACATTTCATTATTGCGTTACCCTCCTACTCCATTCCCGTCTTCTTTTAACTTTCTACTATTCCTAATTAATTTACTTCTTATTTCCCTACCTTTCTTTTTAGTATCTCTTAAGTCGATGTGCTGATATGTAGTACAACAACTTGGAGCGGTATATAGTAATGCCAGGCCGAATTTGTATACTGAAAAAGTGACGTTTAGGTATCAATAACAATCAGTTCATGAATGAATATTAGGAAGATAAACTTGATAATCGCTAATTCATGTAGAAGTAGACTTGTTTGAATATTTATCAATGAATAAATAATTAAACAGGATATTGTTCATTTCATCCGGAATTGTGTGATACAATATGGATTCATACAACTACAAATAAAGATAACTGTTTATTGAAATAATGAAAGATTTTTTGTTCGAATCACATTCTAATCTTTGTTTTTCATATTATGGGTCAACAATAAGTTCCAAATGTACTTTGTGTATGGAAATTGTCAATTTCTTGGAAGGAAAGTTCACGACATATACATCATTCGCTGTAAAAATTTTTCATGCCTGTTTGCTAACATGATCACCTGTTGTTAATTATTTACAGGTTGGTGGTCTTATTCTTTTTAGCATCTCGCCTTTACTGGACTTTCTAAAAATTAATCACTGTTGAAGAGTAGCTAAGAAATGAATACCAACCTGCGATCAATAAATCCCTCACAAACCTTAGAATTGAAGTACTAAGAAATGTTATTCTAAAAGGTTTCTATAGATGCTAAAGTCAAACGTGAAGTAAGCTGTGTTAACTTAGTCAGATGAGCCGCATTCAACTGTAATGAAATGTGGTAAGTTGACAAGAAAACTATCACACTTAGCAGATTACTTCATTATTAGGATATAACTGTATTGCACATATAACATAAATTATGTTATTCGTATCAATAAAGTACCTGTATATTCTTCAGGAGTAAGTGGATAAGTAACTTCAGCCGGTGAAACATCTAGTATGTAGGATGTTGATACATCGCAAAGTTTTTTCGTTCGAACGCATACAGAATGTTTTGACGATGTGCTATATTTCTTACCAATTAGCGCAGAATTACTGCTGGTGTTAGGTTTAAAAGCGATGGGTTCCAAAGAGGAAGAAACTTCTTGATTTGGCCAATCCTCAGTCACGAAAGATGAAAGTGAAAATGAACTGTCTGGTTTTGATACATCAGGTTCTGTTACACACAAATTTGAAACAGATTGTTTCTCAATAACCTGTTAAAAATTTTATAATTCTAGTAAGTTTAAAATCAGCAAAAACATAAATTTTCTAAATCCAAACCCATAAAATGCATTTATAACTCATAAGCAAATAAATATTGTCTAATTCATGTAAACAACACCTAATATACTAGATCGACTAGTTGACAAGATATGTGAGACACATAGCTAGCTAAACTTTGTGTCACTAAGACATTTTTATAGATCATCAAACTACGGAAAATAGAAGAGATAAAATATGGGATTTTAGACTGTCATGGGTAGTCTAAGTAAATTGAAAACTACCACACTAGACGAAATAGTCTTTCACTTCTCATTGACGAAATTCAATACAGTGAACTGTACAAAAGTGACGACTTGCTCATTACTATGAAATTAACAATATGGAATGGAATGATTTATTTTCAGAATTAATATGCCAAATCTAACTTCAGTTGAACAGTCTGGTTCTGGCTTCATTCTTCTATTTTACACCACTTTGGAAACAGTGATCAACTATAGTTATAGGTTATTCATGTTTACACGATTAATCAGTTTGATGTAAAGACCATAGCCTCATGAAGATATATGATGAAACCCAAACTTCAATGAACAGAGACCTAAGATTATTTGTGTGATTATTTAGCAACGAAATGCTTTAGTAACTGAATGTGCCTTTATGTATATAAAGACAATGAAACCGTAGATTGAAGGTAAAAGCTACGAACTTTCACTTTCGAGCACTTGGACAAGCAGTAACATTTACATACATCATGAAAATACAATGTGAGATGGATTCTCTAGATGACCTGAAGCTTAAGACAGAGTTGCTAAAAGAAATTCAATACATAATTACAACGATTATAAAATCACTCACTTGGGATTTTGAAGCAACATCACCTTTGAGGGATTCAGTCGGACTAAGATAAGGTGAACTATCAGAAATCACTTCAGGTGTGTGAATTTGTGGTTCTTTTGAAATAGTAATGAGTTGATTTACATTTTCGCTCATACTCAACAATTGGCAGACAGCCCTAGCAGATGAGGCGGTAGAAGACAATTTATCCACATACTCTTCACAGGGACCTGAACTGATAGCAGCTACGAAATTTAAGCCCAGAAAAGAGAATGCAAGGTGATTACAAAATTTTCATTGCGGTTGATTGTTAATCTCAGTAAATGTAATGTTAGTATGGAATAGAATATAACAAAAAAAAAATCAACGCGGACTTTTTTGGCAAGCCTGAAGCAACTATTTAGATAAATAATGGTTAACTTATATTAATGATGGATAGTAGCTAGCAGTGGAGTCCAGGATGCATGTTTCATCCTATTTGGGACTCGTCAGGAGGATGCACCTGCACCCCAGTGAGTGATATTGTTTCCACCAGGACTCGAACTCGTGACCAATCGCTTCAAACGCCAAAGCGTTGTCCACTAGACAACCAAACCACGATAGCCACTTCTTGAGCAACGGGTATAGTTTTAGTGTTATTGTTTGTATCATACTGTTGTTGATTGGTCATTCGCGTAGGAGCTCATATGCCAACAGACACTGATCAATTCGGTCCAATCAACGACGGTATGAGACAAGCAACAACACTAAATAATAAACTTATTTTAAAGTTCTACATTATCCACAAAAGTTACAGTGAAATAGACAGGAAACTTCAAAAGGTTTTGATTACACCAGAAAAAACCGGTCAACTTCACTGTCGTAATAGTAATTTGAGTGTGGGTGAATATTACTGTGCTGATGTCTAGTCAATTATTCACTCAGCTGGGTCACCAAAATATGACTTAGCTTACGACTTTGACACTACTTACTACAAGCGGCAGTAGGTTATACCATAGCTCCAATGGAATGAAAAAAAGCCTAAACTTAACAGTCAGTCACGGGTAGTAAGGAGATCAACGGTCAACTTAAAAATTTCTAACAACAAATGTACAGTTTAACTCTTATCCACCCCAAAAAATTGCCTTGCGTAGATAATCATGAAAGGAATTACACAAGAGTGTAAAGGGAAAGTTGGTAACTCTTTAACCCCCTTATGTTGTCAAAAGATCTATTGTTCTGTTTAGTACAGAATCATTCTAATTAAACCTTCATAGACTATTACTAAGAAAAAGAAGCAAGTGGACAGTAAAAGCAACAAAGCATTATATGTGATTTATCAACAACCTTTATTTGCAAGACTGCTAGATACGGATGTTTAATATTTCTCTAAAGCAGGTCAATAAATGCTGCAGAAGTTGTCTAGAATATATCAAAAATTGAAGACTTGAAATTTTGAATTTCCAAATCAAATTCCTTTACAAAGTTACGAAACCTTCATTTTGGGTTTACGATATCATTCAATAGCTGACAGTGAAGTAAGCGCAATGGAATTAGGAAGAGTACACCAAAGAGCCCTCAGGACAAATGAATTTAGTAAACGCATAGTTGTGCGCAGGAATAATGATCTAACATGAATGGGAAACTTGGTTTATTTATACCAAGGTGCAAAATAGCGGCCTGTGCATAACAATTACCTTCTTAGAAAAGATTTACGTCAAAAATATAAACATTTCAATTCATTCTGGTCTTTACCTATTCCATCAACTTTTAACTGAGTGTAGAAACTAACACTATTATTATATTATTATTTGTCCCTTGGGTTCCTAATGGAACATAGGGCTACAGTACAGTTGCACGTCTCCAGTGCATTATGTTCTCTTAAATTTTTTGAACCTGGCTCCACGACAGCCCACAAGCTCTCATTTCTTCCACACACTATCTCCTCCATGTCAACATCACCGCGTATGCCCAACTCGTCGCTTCCCATCTGGATTCCACTCGACGACCTGGCCTGCTGCGTGATGTCCCCAGTCGGCCTCCTCAGTGTATGCCCAATCCATCTCCACTTACCTCTGCATAGTTATTCTGAAATAGGTTCTTGGTTGGTTCATTCCCAGAGCTCCTTGTTGCATATTCTCATTTTTCTCGCCGTCTGATCTTCAGTATCGAACCAGTGTAGACGGCAGCTGTTGATGAATATCTGTAGTTTGTTAGAAATCCCTTTCGTAACACGCCAAGTCTCTGAACCACATAGCAGCATTGACTTGACGTTGGTATTTAAAATCCGGATCTTGTTCCACATGCTGAGTGCTATAGATCTTCACACTGATTTCAGATTGATGAAGGCCTGTCTTGCTTTTCCGATACTGGCTGGCTTTGACGTTCTCGTCTGTGCCTGTGCCACCTGTAGTTGAAACGATGCTACCTAGGTACGTAGGCAGGTGAAAGAGACTACTTCCTTAAGGTTTCTCCTGTTCATGGTGATTGGTGCTTGTTGCTGACACCGTTGTTGGCTGGGTATCTTCATCACCTCCGTCTTCTCTACGTTCACCCGAAGTCCTGTCTTCGCTGCCCTGCCTCTTCTGTCAACCTGTTAGATTTCGTCTGTACATTTTCCAGTTTGTGTGACATTAGTCACAAGTCATCGGCGAAATGCAAATCTTCTTCTGGGGTCTTTTCCGCGGTCCAGCCAGCGTATCCTCATCTTCTCGCTCCTCACTGTTTGTTGCATGATCCAGTCAGTTGAACATAATCAGGAATATCATCAGTGATAGTAGACAGCCTTGTTTTACTCCTGTCTTCACTTCAAAAGCATCACTGAGCTACCCGTTGTGAATTACTTGGCATATGGTGTCTTCATATAGTTGTTGAATGAGGTTGATAAAGATTTGTGGTATTCCGTGGTGTTGAAGTAACTGTCAAATTACTTCTCGGTCGACACTGTCGAAGGTATTTATAAAGTAGATGAAGTTGAGGTAGAGGGTTAACTGCCAGTCGTTCTATACCCTGTTCTGTGATGATGCGAAGCGTTGCGATTTGGTCGGCACATGATTTGTACTTCTTGAATCCAGCCAGGCTGCCTGTTCCGGTCGTAGTTTTGAATCCAGCGCATCCTCTAGTCTCTCCAGGATGATGCCGTCTAATATTTTGATTGCTCTGAGTGGACAGGCGTGGAACATAATTCCGCGCCAGTTCTTGCAAACACTGAGGTCTCCCTTCTTTGAAAGTTTGACAAGGTAGCCCTTCTTTCAGCCAATCGGGAGGTACCTTTCCTTCCTTCCAAACCTTCTGTAGTAGTGGTGTGAGCATGTCCGCTGTTGTCTCTGCGTCTATTTTCAGTGCTTCTGGCAGGATTCCATCTGGTCCTGCTGCTTTCCAACATTTCAGTAGCTTTATGGCATTCAGGACCTGCTTTTCTCGGAGGGCTTGTGTTCATCGGTAGTTCTGTGGTCGCAGATGATATTTCTGGACGAGTTGCAGGTAGTGGTCGATTCAAGAGTTTTTTGAAGTGGTCGAACCATCGTTTCCTTTGTTTCTCCTCTCTCTTTGGTAACTAGTTTTCCTGCACTATCTTTCATTGGTTTCATCTGTGTTGCTCTCTTACATCTCAGATAGTAACTTGGTTATTTGATACAATATTGTCAGGTCTCTATCTCTCCTACTTGCAGCCTGTTCTGCTTCACTTGCCAGTGTGTCGTAGAAGTGTCTTTTGTCTTTGGGGGCACTCTTCTTCACTTCTTTGTCCAGTGTAGTGTTTTATAGGTTGTGCTCAGTTCCTCTTTTCGTTGTTCATCCCTGCACTGCACTGCACTGGTTCATATTCTGTTTCACCATCTTCCTCTCCCTCCTCTATCAGCTCCCTTGTGTCCGTCGAGATCCATTCCTTCTCCAGTTTTTTTCTTTATTCCTATTATGGTTATGCGGGTTTCTTTCAGAGAGTTCCAGCATTCTTACACTGAGGTTTCTTCAGTGATGTTGCTTAATGTCTGCCATTTTGTTCTGATGACTGACTGACGTGAAGATGTCCTTTGAAGTTTCTTCCTGCAGTTAGTTTCTGTTCTGGGTGTTGAACCTGGACTGTGGTCTATCATCACCAACTTCTTTGAAGGCTTTCAACCTGGTTTGGAAGGAAGGTTCCCTGGACTAGATAGTGAGTGATGTGAACCTACATCTGCTCCCCTTCCTGATCTGATCTTGTGTCCAGTAGGTTGTGTCTCCACTTTCTTGAGATTGCAATGAAGTCGATGTGATTTTTAGTGTGTCTGGTATCTGGTGAAATCAACTGCATGTCGCTGCCTTGTGAATATCCTTGTATTTGTACTCAGTGCCTCCAATCATCAAATCGTTGAATGCGCAGTAGTCTGCAAAGAGTTCTCCATTCCCATTCATAATTTCACCGAGTGCTTCTCGACCCATGACTGGTTTTCTTCCTGTGTTGTCCGCTCCGTTTGGCATTCATGTCACCCATCAGAATGTTGATGTCACCATCTGGGTTGGGGTTTTGTCCAGTACTGATTGCAGTTGTCTGTAGAATTCCTCGTTCTTCTCTTGATCTGCATTATTTGTTGGCGCGTAGCTTTAAATGATTGTGACTGTATATCACTTACCTATTTTCTAATTCTTTCAAATCTTCAAAGTCTAGGTTTACTTGAATATTTATGAAACGAAATTGAAGCACTTTCTCATAGATTTTAATTCCATGTACCGAGAAAATTTGTAAGTAGGATCGATACAGAAGTTCGGTTTGAGAATTCACATACCAGTTAACCCGACTTGCATCCAATCAATGAGGGCAAAAAGTTAAGTTGAAGCCAGATTAGTCACTATTACTAGTCGATACGTAAGAGAAATCCCACAGTCCAGAACCCTGTCTGAAAAGTTATAAAACATTTGAGAAACAATGGGTTAATTCTAGTATTACAACCATACAAAGGTCCAGGCGTTGTAATAATGAACGATGATGATTGTGTTACGAAGGTGAATACCTTAATGAGTGGCATATTAAGATTCAAGATTGACAGTAGAGAAAAAGACAACTATTTCAGTAAAAATAAGATTACAAAGCAACTGAGGAAATTTCGGGAAAAGTTGACGGATACTTACACAAAAAACTAACTAAGAGCTCATTGATCTCGTCAACCTCTTATATCTGGTCTACCTGAGATACTTAAGCAAAATGTTCTATCATGACATATGCAGTCAATGATTTGTTGGCAGGAAAAGGTTGAAACTTGTTCGTTGGAGGTTGGCTAAGTACTGACTGACTATCAAGTGCTAAATGTGTCTTCTGTATCCGAGCTGAGATTTTGTTTGCAACCGCCGCGTTCAGGCTTATGCAACTCTCCAAGTAACTGAAGAGGTCGATACATCCCACCACTTCAATCCCTATTATGAAACTGTAAGTACTTCCAGCAGACTAGTCCTGAAGCACCATCTCACATTTCACAGGTGCGAGACTCATGCCAAATATTTTCAGATTCCTGCTTAACGCATTCACAAGACCCTGCATTTTGTCAGCATCTTCACGTAGCAGGACAAAATCGTCTGCATGCTGCGAATCAACCAGATGACCTACATGGAGTAGGCCAATGCCTATGAAGTCAGACATACCTCAGATCATGTCTGTAATGAAGTTAAATAGGAACGGTGACAGTGGACATGCCTGGCGGACACATCTAGTTATTATCAGTTTGGATGAACTGCGGTCTATCACCACCAGCTTCCTTGAAGGCTTTCAACTTGATTTGGAAGATTCCTTGCACTAGATAGTGAGTGGTGTGAACCTACATATGCTCCTCCTCCTCCTCTTGACCTTGTGTCAAGTAGGCTGACTGCGTCTCCATTTTCTTCACATTGAGATAAAGTCAATCTGACTTTCAGTGTGTCTATCTGGTGAATGGTAATATCCATGTTGCTTTGTGGATATCCTTGTGGTTGGACACACTGCCTGACTCCAATCACCAAATCGTTGAATGCACAGAATTCTGTAAACAATTCTCCATTCTCGTTCATCACCTCACCGAGCGCTTCTCGACCCATGATTAGTTCTCTTCCTGTGTTGTCCGCTCCCAGTTTGGCATTCATGTCGCCTATAGAAACTAACACTAGGTGTGGTTAATTTAATTAACCAACGATGGTATAACTTAGGCCAGATTTATCGAAAAATGCAGATATACTTATGAAAGACGAAGCCGTCAGAGACATGGAAACAAAACTTTGATAATCGTTTTTCACAACTTTACAACCAATATTTATCCATCTCTCAAGAAACCTGAATTTATTGTGGACAGACATAGTATGAATGGTAAGTCTTCTGTGATTCGATACTCAGCGAAATCCAAAGTGGTAAAAATATTTAAAAGAGGAACTACAGATACATGACAATGAAAGTGGAATTTCTCCGGAAGCTTTCCTTTCTAAAAATAACTCCGTAAGAAATTTAAAATCGTCTGGCGTAATATGTTTATTTTTCATAAAGCAGGTATTTGTTCAGTAGCAGTATAATTTAGATTTGAAATTCCAGTAAATTAATAGAACCAATCTATTTACATTTTGATTCATGATATGTAAAAAGGCCTGTAGTCAAATCTATTGCATGAGGGCTCTTGATATTATCTTCTTGCCCAAAACTTGTTAGGTAGAATGTAATTCGTACCTGTGACTCATTACTTTAGTCAACATATGCTTTATGAGCCAGTACATGCTTGATGTGAGTTGATGTTCAATAAAAACAACTCAGTTAACTTAAAAGTAAATGAAGGTAATACTAACCTTCAGCATACATCAAACTAGTGTTCTTAGGGCTTTCTTGTTCGACGTTACTCAAATCGTGTTTAATTATGGGTTCCAGTACGTTTAGAGAAACTACTGGAGAAGTTTGCAAGGATCTGGAATTTAAAAAAAAATACTTGAAATTTTGACGAGATTAGAAAAGATATTCAATAAATGCATGAATCCGTAACGAAGAAGAAAAGCAGTTTTAATCCAAAACGAATAAAAAAAAACCTGAAATAAGATATCCAACAAGTATTACACACAGAACTTACGCCTTACGATGCTTTTCCGGTGTAGATTTATCCAAATAAGCTTCTATTGTTTTTTTATTTGAAATTATACTGGTAGGAGAGAGTTTTTGGTGAAGCTTATCATTCGTCCTTGAACGAATACTACTCGAACTTTCATATGTCCACACTGAATCAACCGGTGTAAGAATTTCACGAAAAAAACCAAATGAAGATTCCTCTGCTTTGGGTGATGCTACACTTACATTATCATGGATTTGAAATGACATGTCTTTCTCTATCAAAACCAAAGGATGTATTTCACTTTCGTGCATAATTGGAGAATAGGCAACCGATGATTGATATGAAGTATTGGGCTTTTTACAGCTTTTAGGATTCAACTTCTACAAAAGATAATCAAATATAGTTTCCAAAATTTACCTCAATCAGTTTTGGCCCTGAATTTTTTTGAGATGCACTTTCATTCTTGATGGATTCTATACTTATAGGCGAATTTGCGATGGGACCAAAATGTTGACAGTTCACAGTAGACTGAGTATTAGAATCAATCGTCTTTCCAAATTTCCTCTCAAGATACTGAAAATGAGTACAGTGTTAAATGAAGTTTTCGTTAAGTAACTTCAGTGAGGAATTAAGCGGTTAATAGATGTATGCTAGCAATTCCCTCAAGCATAAAATGTGAGCATCATCCTAAGAAATATACTTCCTTGATCATAAGGAAAGCTAGCGTTGTAAAATTCATAAGAAAACGTTAATACAAATAAACATTTTACCTGAAACAAGCGGATGAAGACATATACCACGGAACATAAAATTAACAAAAACTAGAAAGAAGAAAAAGTATTAATGTTAGAGACTAAAATGACAACAGATGCATAAAATGCATATTTTTGTGTAACTCCCAAAAGTGTGAGAAGTTTCATCTAGCTTTTCTTCTTCTAATGCCTATATTTCTAAACGCATACCGAAGTACCGAACACTTAAGTTCTCATACTTCAATAACATATTTTCAGATGATGAGAATAATAAACGAAACCGCTGGTTCAAATATTGTAGTAATTTACCTTTAATTTACCTACAAGCGCCATCCCCCCTTTGTATATACAGATATGATTGTCGATAAAAGCTATCTCAGGTAGCGAATTCATAATCCAGTTTAGCTTGAATAGGGGGAGAACGACAATTGCAACAGAACATGATACTATTTCATTTCGCCGGTTTCTGGTCAGTTGCTTACAGCCTAACAACATTTAAATGTCATACTGAAGTGGGCGTTGCTGATCAGGATGAATATAAGTAGTAGATGTTAAGAGGGTGGCTGAAATCATAGGCAATTACCATCAATAAGTAAAGATTCTGTCCAGAGAAATGCAGAAGGCAAGATGGGCGTATTAAGAGCAAATCAAGATAGAAGCAGAAAAGGAAATGAAGCACAATACGCAAATGACTGTCTTAGTGAAAGGTGTACAATATTTGATGACTACTGTACAAGATGTCAATCATAAACATTCCTTCCTGCTTCTCAATCTTCCCGTTTCCTTCAATTTTACAAAATGATGAAGTTGGTTAACAGGGATAGGGACATGATTTGATAAAAAATTACCAACACCCTCATAAAGTTAACATGTTAAGAGTTTTCAGGTAAATGTGTGATTCAATAGAGATTTTGAGAAAAGAATATGAATGTTAGTAAAGGATTACTTAAGAAGGTTGAATCAGTTAGTTGATGATAAAGAACAGAAAAATGACGCAATAATAAAATGAGTTGAACTCAGTTAGTAGAACGATCATCAGAATTATTTGCGAACAGTCAAAAGATGATGCCATGAAATAAGAGGAGTAAATTATTAGTTTATTGATTTTAGTTGAGTTCAACTCCATATTGCCTCCATCCAACTAACATCTAACATATTATTATTACATCATTTTTCTGTTCTTTATCATCAACTAGCTGATTCAACCTTCTTACATAATTCTTTACTAACATTCATATTTCCTCAAACTCTCTGTTGAATCACATATTTAACTGAAAACTCTTAACATGTCTCGTTAACTTTATGAGGATGTTGATAATTATTATCAAATCACATGCCTTTCCCTTTTAACTAATTTCATCTAACTGTAAAAGTTATGTCCTAATTCTTTTGTGATATGACAATTTAAACGTTGTAAGGTTGTAAGCAACTGACGAGAAACCGGCGAAATAAAATGGTATCATGTTATTCAGCCTCAATTGTTGTTCTTTCTCTTTTCAAGTTTATAAAGGGGAATGAGTACGAAAAGTTAAGCTATTTTCCCAAGTTGATGCTATGAAAAGAAATCATGAATTCAGTTATCAGAGTAATTTATTGAGATAGTTATGAAAACCAATAAATGTTATCGATAACAATGCCATATAGCTACAAAAGGAAACTTGTTACTGAATCGCGACACAACAAAGTGATTACTCTCAGTCATGAAATACAGAATAGAAACGAAATTTATGCTGAAGATATTCCTGACAATTTAGAGAGATGGCCAGAGTTGGCAAACTAATTAGCCTAATGAAAGTAAATAGCATGTCAATGTACTTGTTTAGATTTTCTTTGTGTTAAACCAAAAAGTGTACATGATCGGACAGTTAACCAGAATAATATAACAAAAAGGTATATCAGAATTTTTCCAAGGTATAGTTGTTATACCAAGAAATTCATTTCAAAGAGTGTGATACACAGAAAATTAAAAGCATAGTTAGATACAATTTCTATAATTAATCATCTACTAACAATAGCGGCCTGCTTGGGCTTTGAGCTACCAATAGAATTTTTTTCCCTGGAGACACTGCATTAAATTCTTCACTTTTAGTTTGTTTTTAAAGTGTTCTGAACTAGCCATTGAAACTAATGTGCAGTGGTATGAGTTGTAGATAGCGGATATCGTTGTTTAGTAAATGAGTTTCAATATTGCAGTTCATTTCACAGAAATCTAGTGATTCAACGACCTATGAATTTACCAGAAATTAAAAAATGTTTGAGTTACTATACACCTTTCTTTCAATAATTATTTTGCCCTATAGGCTTGCAATATGATATTTAGAAATGAGAGAACTCCTTGAAATCTGAGGTGATTTAAATTGTTTCTTTTGTTGAAAATAATGACGTCATTGAGATAATTCCTTTCACCATTTTGTGATACAGTCACTGTTTTATATGATACATCCAATTATATTAAAGTTGTATCAAGTTTTTCTTTCGGATAAAACCTAGCAGCACTACTGCATTGAGTAGCAATACAAGACAATGAAGTTCAAAATGCATTCACTTCAAGGCATTCTTGATCTGTTTCATCTTTAACTAATTCACAAATACAGTGAATTAACACTTTATTTCATCAAGATCAACATTAGACCAGGCATCACTGCGCAACGGTCCAAGCCGCGATACCTCACGTCAGCACATCAAGTAACAAGGTAATAACATTGAATTTGAAGAAGGAAAGAAAAAAGGAAGTGGAAAGTAGTAAAAAAAGGAAGAACGAGATGATGAGATTAGATATAGTGGCGAGTGTGAGGATAATATGTCTACACATCTGCGTCACTCATATCGGTTTTCAGCCATATCACCTAGAGTCGGTCTTGTCCCGCGGACCCCAACCACGCAGTCTGCATCGCCCCACATGGCTCAAACCCACAGTCAAAGACTTCATACATTGATGTCGTGTTTTAGTCTGGCCGTTTCGAGCCTTTTACCAGCCTGGAACCACTTCGCCGAATATTGTATGACGAGGCAGCAGGCGACTAGACATACGTAACACATGTCCCAACCATCTCGGTTGATGAAGGTTCTCAACAGTGTCTACTAACTTACCTCACCTCCTTAAAACTCTCCACCTGACTTCTACGTTATTCACGTGGTGACACCACGAAACATGGCCTATACTACGAAGGCAGAGGTGGTCAAACACTATATGACGGCTAGATAATAGGACTACGACTTTGTGGTCAAACTCTCTTCATTATTCGTTCTACCACATTCCAGACCATAAAGTGAATGAGTACCCCAGTCATTGATAAAATGTAAGCAGAAAGGGTATAGTCTCAGTGGTTTGGAAATTACCAAACATACCATGAGCCTCTTACTTTAAAACCTACGTTTTACAACTATAGTATTACAGAGTAACAAGAAGTCTAGTATACTCCACTTATTCATCAGTATTGTTCCCTATCTCATAAATTAAAGTGATTCACCTTAAAAAAGGTCAGGCAGGATTGTAGTTGATTTGGCATACTTGAAACGTGATTCTGATAGCCTGTTCTTTGTGAAGGGATGCTTAAGAGCACTTTTAGTTAGGTTCGCACGAAGATTTGTTTTTTTAGGTGTGGAATAAAATATCAGACAATTCGAGTTTCGACTCGAACTTCTTATTCGCTTTGGATATTGTTAAATATCAATTGGTCGATACCGGACTACGTAATGCGTATACAGGTATATTAAACAAAAGTGAGTTGTTTGGCATTGCTAACAAGTGATTACGGACAAAATGTATATCCCCATCGTTCAACACTTTCTGCTCTCAAAATGTATTATACATTGTAAAAACTGTGATCTAATGAACTACTAATTATTTATGGACATAAAAAGTTGACGTACTTGACGAAATGATTGCAAACGTGATAGAATACTGACTAGATTAGCTTCTTGACTTTCTTCCTCAAGAAAGGATGATGTAAACTTCAACTGCATAAAACTCTGGTCCAATGCTGTCATCGAAATTTTCGCTTCAACCACATATCCAGAAACTGATGGTGCCCATTCACAAAAATCTTTAATTCGCTCAGTCATTGTGAAACGCATGGCGATTAAATCTGTTTCAGCAACTAAGTTTCAGTTACAAATAGTTCAAATATATAAAAAAATTTAAAAAATACCGTATTACTGTATCTCTAATAGTTTACTACTTACTAATCTGAGGTGCAAAAGGATAGTTGGTTGTGATGATATTACTATCCAGTCTTTTAGATTCAAAGAATGGGTTTCATTGTCTCTTTTCATGACTATATTGCTTCTACTGTTATCTACTTTACATAGCATACATGTCAATTTATAGAACTTCTGTTTGTCTTGCACATTTTACATCATAGTATGCATTTCCTACAATTTTACTCCTGGTGAACTGCTTGACGCAACTGCTTATTTGCTTTCAGACACATGTTTCTGACTCTGTCTTTGACGGTTTCAAAAATCATCCGGCCACTTTCAGACTCAATGTCTTATTTGTTTCTTTTTCTATCTTATACCTTGCTTTATTGTACCGTATTCTAGTATTGTAAGATTTCAAGCATAACTGCACCATTTCATTTTTAGTTTTTTCAACTAAATCTGTGATACACTGTTTCTTCTGGACCGCTTTATATTCATGAGCAGAATTGATTGGACCATTCACAGTAAAATTAACCTTTGAGTAATGTGAACGACATCTAAGAAAAATCTTTCCAAAAATGAACTAGTACCTTCAACGTAGAAAAGTTTCCACAATTCACTAGGATGTGTTTCGATGAAAAGGCTCAAATGCCAAAACATTCATGGTTATAGTGAGTTTCATTTTGCCAAATAAATTTTTTGTTTCAATGCATTGATTATCTTCTACGTGTATGTATACAAAACGATAATCTCCTGATAAGCCTGTACTGATTGTACACAATGAAATTTACAAATAGTTAATTGCAATGAGGTTTTTTCATTTAACCCTTATTTCAAAAGTCCCAACTCTTCCACGTATAAAGAACACTAGTTATTGTTTATGATTAAATGAGATATCTGACATCGATTTAAAACAAAATACACTCAGATGTTGATAACTCTTGGTAAGTAGTGATTTTGAAACATACATATGCATTTTCAAAATGCTCAAAAGAATATGTGACGGTAGGAATAAATGCTTTACACAGAAAATCAACTAGCACTTTTTTAAAACCTGTCTTATCTCCGGAAATATTCAGTCGTGTAGTATTGCTACACATTTGTGAATCAGTAGTCTGTGCACATTGAAATAAATTCAAAATGTCATGTAGTGACGTCATAACTCCATATCTTATTTGAATTAAACTTAGCGTAAAACTCAGATAAGGGTGAAGAAAACAGCATTGTGGAACTTACGGGAATAAATTGCGTAATCCAATGAATTAGTAGTAATCAGAATACAAAATGTGATCAAAAATAATGAGTAGAATTCAGTATATTGAGGTTTAATGTGAACGGAAAATCTTATGAAGGAACGATACTGTAATCATATGAGTGAAAGGTCAATAGAATAGGTTACTCGGGAAATTGAAGAGTAACAATAACAGATTGCTTTCAAAAAAAAAAAAACAAATCTTATTTCATTTGAGTGATTTCAATAACTTTAATAAGGTGAAGATTTGAATTGTTCTGCTTTTTGAACGATTTCAAAGGACCTACTTAACGCCTTGTGTCCATCAAGAGCTAAGTAAATGCGTAGTTGGAAATACTTGCTTCTATCAATCATCATCTCTTTGTGACATGTTCAAAAAGTGAGATAAACAATTCTTTCTGTTCTTTCAGTGTAAATACACGTGAATTGGTAAACACAATCACAGCCAACGTGTAAGGGGTCTTTGAGATTTTCGATTATATCAGCGAGTAACTAGTTCGAGATAAAAGAACTAGCTTCCCTGAGGATTTGTGCAGTATAAGCCCTGAAGCTGTAGTCAACGAAGACAAACCACTTACAAACCGTTATTGAGTCAATTTTGCTGCATTCTCTACCACTGTATTTGTTAAATTTTGTGAGCATCTATTTCCCTTCAGATACTTCTCGAGCAGCAATAATTCCTTCAAGTTCACTTATTAGTGATATTCTTATCAGATGCTCATTTATAAACAACTGGATAGAAATTGTTAAAATTCAGGTGGATATAATTTAAAATGCCTTTGCGATGAATAGATTTCTGAAGTGTATGGTCTGTTTAACGTTGAATATTCATATCCAGAAAGTTGAATTTACTACTGTCTTCGTGTTCGATTATAAAGTTAGCGCTTAGTGCGGCTACTGAAGATTCCAAGCAAATAAGATTCGTGGTGTAAGGCCTTAAACACTATGAACGTGTCGTCGACGTATCTAGAGTAGGATGTTGTTTCATCGGTTCATTGCTAATCCATCAACTTTGCAACATACATTAGTGTGAAGCTAGAATTGGATATCTCTAGTAAGTACTAAACGCTTCTGAAATGCGGGTGTTGGTAGAGGGAAGAGATCAGCGTGCTCATAGGTATCCGTAGTTTCAAGAAGAGATACCTATGTCAGTAAGTGAGTTAGATCAAAACAATAGCAAAACCTTAAAGATATGACGCTATTCTAGCGTTCTGATTAACTGGAAAGAGTTTTTCAGAGTATACTTAGCCCACCTGACCTATAACTACTACCTTGATGTGATGGTCGGGCTTGCCTATCACAATGACCCAACGAGCTAAGCTGGTGGAAAACTTGTTCCCTCGAAGTCCTACCATGTCAGAAAGGTCTGCTGAATAATGATAAGACGAAAATCAGTTACCGTTGTGTGGTAAATTACTATACTATGATGGGATCTGAGGGCGAAGTCGTACTGCAGTTAGCTGGATAGGATGTGACAGCAGTTACGTGTTTCTCTTAGATTACCATCAGTGCCACGCTGATAATGTCTTATCAACGAAAAGGAATGTTAGAAAAGATGAGACCAAAAAACAGCACACTCCTCCCTGCCCCACAGTCTTTCGATGCTGGTGGTATAGGTTGTTTGTCTATCCAACGTTAGAACAATCAAACCTCAAAACAACACCCAGCAAAATTCCGCGTGTGACATGCCTAAAATGGATGTTCCATAGGCCCTATGGTCACAAGTCGTTTTCTCTTTCAGGTACCATAAAAATAAACAGCCTTCCACTATGTGAGCAGCTGAGAAGTGTCAACGATTAGCGCACTCCCAGTAGTAGACAAGACCCAATCAACCGTAACTATCCTCCTCAACTCTGTCTCCTCCTGTGCCTTCGCCTTTCACTCTGCAACCACTGCCAACGATTAAAGCCATCAAAACTTCATTTCTAGTCTTTTAAGACCCTGCTATCGATTCCATGTAGGAGCTTTCAAAATCCGGACTCTATGTCAAATCGGATAGCGAGCAACGCTCATTGAAACTCTGAAATCTCTACTCATGGATGTGTTGTATGTCTCGGAGACATGTATGCAGACGCCGAGTGTGGTTATTAAGTTAACTCCATCTGAACAGGGCTAAATCTTCAAAATTCACCGTAAAAGTATCCGGAAACCCAATGACTGGACTCGTTGGTTAAAAGCATGGCATTGAGTTGTAGAGGAGAAAGTGCGCTCCTCGACTGGATACCAGCATGCAGGTGACAGTTACACTTGTCTGTGCTCGATTGAAAGATGAGAACGTTAAGTGTGTATTTAGGTAGGAGGTAGGTAAGCATTTATCTGAATGTGACAGCGGTGTCCAATCTGAAGAAGCCTAAGGTGATATTAAGTCTGCTGTAGAAACAGAGGTAAATAAAACTAGAAACCTACACTCGAAAGTTGGCAAACGTCATTCGATTCCCGAAAAGTCATCCAAACTGATCAATGCAAGAAGACGCATTCCAGCTGGCTCTGACAACGACGAAGAGACAAAGCAACTCAAACGTAAGCTGACCAAGAGTTTTCGCGTTGATCGCGGGCAATGGTGGGTGGTGAACAGATACAACAGGGATCAGCTCTGAGTTATTTAGTATACCGGCAAAAAGACGATGCTGAGTGAAAAAATCTCCGAGAAGCATGGTACCGTAATAACCTTCCAGCATAAGTGACTACAACGTTGGGCAGAAGACTTTGAAGCATAGTTCAACCGGTTCTCAGGAACGCTTCAGTTGCCCAACATCCAGCCTGAACCTGAAAGGGACGTAGATGTCAGTCCTCCAATTTTCCTTGAAGTTTAGAAAGCTGTATCGAACCTGAAACGATGAAAAGCAGCAGGACCTGACAGTTTGCCACCTGAAGTTTTCAAGGATGAAGGTAGGAAATTGCTGCTTAAAGTGATGGAGGTACTAGGTAGTATGTGGAAATCAGAGGAAGTGCTGTTAGACTGGTGTTCTTCATTGATCGTCCCAGTCTATAAAAAGGTAACCATAAAAGAATTAGTTTGACCAATATAGTGTGCAAGGTTCTAGGCTCCATAGTTATCCGGCGCCTACCTGGAGCTCAAGAACAGCAAACATAAGAAAACCAGACAGGTTTCAAACCTGCACGGTAATGTACCAATCAGATTTCTACCCTATGACAGGTTCTGGAACACAAGCATACTAACTGGCGGCCGACACTTTCCATACTTAATGACCTGAAAGCGGCATTCGACTCTGTCGACAGTGAGGTGTTGTAAGTGTCTGTGAACGGAGTACCGAGTAAGTTTAAAACGCCAATCAAATCTCTCTACTGGAACGCATGCAGCCATACAGAGGCTTACAGAGAGTCGTCATCCAAACTGATAATAACTAGATGTGTCCGCCAGGCATGTCCACTGTCACCGTTCCTATTTAACTTCATTACAGACATGATCTGAGGTATGTCTGACTTCATAGGCATTGGCCTACTCCATGTAGGTCATCTGGTTGATTCGCAGCATGCAGACGATTTTGTCCTGCTACGTGAAGATGCTGACAAAATGCAGGGTCATGTGAATGCGTTAAGCAGGAATCTGAAAATATTTGGCATGAGTCTCGCACCTGTGAAATGTGAGATGGTGCTTCAGGACTAGTCTGCTGGAAGTACTTACAGTTTCATAATAGGGATTGAAGTGGTGGGATGTATCGACCTCTTCAGTTACTTGGGGAGTTGCATAAGCCTGAACGTGGCGGTCGCTAACAAAATCTCAGCTCGGATACAGAAGACACATTTAGCACTTGATAGTCAGTCAGTACTTAGCCAACCTCCAACGAACAAGTTTCAACCTTTTCCTAGCCAACAAATCATTGACTGCATATGTCATGATAGAACATTTTGCTTAAGTATCTCAGGTAGACCAGATATAAGAGGTTGACGAGATCAATGAGCTCTTAGTTAGTTTTTTGTGTAACTATCGGTCAACTTTTCCCGAAATTTCCTCAGTTGCTTTGTAATCTTATTTTTACTGAAATAGTTGTCTTTTTCTCTACTGTCAATCTTGAATCTTAATATGCCACTCATTAAGGTATTCACCTTCGTAACACAATCATCATCGTTCATTATTACAACGCCTGGACCTTTGTATGGTTGTAATACTAGAATTAACCCATTGTTTCTCAAATGTTTTATAACTTTTCAGACAAGGTTCTGGAATGTGGGATTTCTCTTACGTATCGACTAGTAATAGTGACTAATCTGGCTTCAAACTTAACTTTTCGCCCTCATTGATTGGATGTAAGTCGGGTTAAGTGGTATGTGAATTCTCAAACCGAACTTCTGTATCGATCCTACTCACAAATTTTCTCGGTACATGGAATTAAAATCTATGAGAAAGTGCTTCAATTTCGTTTCATAAATATTCAAGTAAACCTAGACTTTGAAGATTTGAAAGAATTAGAAAATAGGTAAGTGATATACAGTCACAATCATTTAAAGCTACGCGCCAACAAATAATGCAGATCAAGAGAAGAACGAGGAATTCTACAGACAACTGCAATCAGTACTGGACAAAACCCCAACCCAGATGGTGACATCAACATTCTGATGGGTGACATGAATGCCAAACGGAGCGGACAACACAGGAAGAAAACCAGTCATGGGTCGAGAAGCACTCGGTGAAATTATGAATGGGAATGGAGAACTCTTTGCAGACTACTGCGCATTCAACGATTTGATGATTGGAGGCACTGAGTACAAATACAAGGATATTCACAAGGCAGCGACATGCAGTTGATTTCACCAGATACCAGACACACTAAAAATCACATCGACTTCATTGCAATCTCAAGAAAGTGGAGACACAACCTACTGGACACAAGATCAGATCAGGAAGGGGAGCAGATGTAGGTTCACATCACTCACTATCTAGTCCAGGGAACCTTCCTTCCAAACCAGGTTGAAAGCCTTCAAAGAAGTTGGTGATGATAGACCACAGTCCAGGTTCAACACCCAGAACAGAAACTAACTGCAGGAAGAAACTTCAAAGGACATCTTCAAGTCAGTCAGTCATCAGAACAAAATGGCAGACATTAAGCAACATCACTGAAGAAACCTCCGTGGAAGAACGCTGGAACTCTCTGAAAGAAACCCGCATAACCGTAATAGGAATAAAGAAAAAAACTGGAGAAGGAATGGATCTCGACGGACACAAGGGAGCTGATAGAGGAGGGAGAGGAAGATGGTGAAACAGAAGATGAACCAGTGCAGTGCAGTGCAGGGATGAACAACGAAAAGAGGAACTGAGCACAACCTATAAAACACTACACTGGACAAAGAAGTGAAGAGTGCCCCAAAGACAAAAGACACTTCTACGACACACTGGCAAGTGAAGCAGAACAGGCTGCAAGTAGGAGAGATAGAGACCTGACAATATTGTATCAAATAACCAAGTTACTATCTGAGATGTAAGAGAGCAACACAGATGAAACCAATGAAAGATAGTGCAGGAAAACTAGTTACCAAAGAGAGAGGAGAAACAAAGGAAACGATGGTTCGACCACTTCAAAAAACTCTTGAATCGACCACTACCTGCAACTCGTCCAGAAATATCATCAGCGACCACAGAACTACCGATGAACACAAGCCCTCCGAGAAAAGCAGGTCCTGAATGCCATAAAGCTACTGAAATGTTGGAAAGCAGCAGGACCAGATGGAATCCTGCCAGAAGCACTGAAAATAGACGCAGAGACAACAGCGGACATGCTCACACCACTACTACAGAAGGTTTGGAAGGAAGGAAAGGTACCTCCCGATTGGCTGAAAGAAGGGCTACCTTGTCAAACTTTCAAAGAAGGGAGACCTAAGCCTTTGCAACAACTGGCGCGGAATCATGCTGCTGTCCACCCCAAACAAAACATTAGTCCGCATCATTCTGGAGATACTAAACAATGTACAGGATACGAAATTACGACCGGAACAGGATGGCTAGATTCACGAAGAACAAATCATGTGCTGATCAAATTGCAATGCCACGCTACACATCATCATAGAACAGGGTATAGAACGACTGGCAGTTAACCCTCTACCTCAACTTCATCGACTTTATAAATACCTTCGACAGTGTCGACCGAGAAGTAATTTGACAGTTACTTCAACACTACAAGTGCCACAAATCTTTAACAACCTCATTCAACAACTATATGAAGACGCCACATGCCAAGTAATTCACAACGGGTAGCTCAGTGATGCTTTTGAAGTGAAGACAGGAGTAAACCAAGGCTGTCTACTATCACTGATGATATTCCTGATTATGTTCAACTGACTGGATCATGCAACAAACAGTGAGGAGCGAGAAGATGAGGATACGCTGGCTGGACCGCGGAAAAGACCCCAGAAGAAGATTTGCATTTCGCCGATGACTTGTGTCTAATGTCACACAAACTGGAAGATGTACAGACGAAATCTAACAAGTTGACAGAAGAGGCAGGGCAGCGATGACAGGATTTCGGGTGAACGCAGAGAAGACGGAGGTGATGAAGATACCCAGCCAACAACGGTATCAGCAACAAGCACCAATCACCATGAACAGGAGAAACCTTAAGGAAGTAGTCTCTTTCACCTACCTACGTACCTAGGCAGCATCGTTTCAACTACAGGTGGCACAGGCACAGACGAGGATGTCAAAGCCAGCCAGTATCGGAAAAGCAAGACAGGCCTTCATCAATCTGAAATCAGTGTGAAGATCTATAGCACTCAGCATGTGGAACAAGATCCGGATTTTAAATACCAACGTCAAGTCAGTGCTGCTATGTGGTTCAGAGACTTGGCGTGTTACGAAAGGGATTTCTAACAAACTACAGACATTCATCAACAGCTGCCGTCTACACTGGTTCGATACTGAAGATCAGACGGCCAGAATAATGAGAATATGCAACAAGGAGCTCTGGGAACGAACCAACCAAGAACCTACCACCCAACAAATATGTAGTGGAAGGAAGTGGAGATGGATTGGGCATACACTGAGGAGGCCGACTGGGGACATCACGCAGCAGGCCAGGCCCTTGAGTGGAACCCGCACGGGAAACGATGAGTTGGGAGGCCGAGGCGAGGGTGACAGGAGGAGATAATGTGAGGAAGAAATGAAAGCTTGTGGACAGTGGTGGAGCCAGGTTGAAAAGACTACAGAGAAAAGAGTGCAATGGAGGCGTGCTAGTGAAGCCCTATGTTCCACAAGGAACCTAGGGGAAAAAATTAATAATAAAGTGATGTACACTATTCATTCAATAATGGTCATGTAACAGATGAGACGATAGCATTTAAAATTATCTATGGCATTCCACAAAATTTTTCGAATGGAATTCCCACTCACATGTAACAGCTGAAGATATAGGAATTACAGAAACCAACTCTAGTCTTCGTGAACAGGAAAAATTTGTGAAGCCTTTATCTTTGCCTTGGTCAGAAAAAAACTTAATAAATGACTTCCAAGATAAATTGGATTTTCGTCCTCTTCCCTATCTTCATCCCTTTCACGTACATGTATTATATGCCTCGACTATGATGAGCTATATCTTCATCCTTTAGTACTACGCAACTTCTATTTTTCGAAGTTTTGACCTACATTGATTGTCTAAATGTTTGCAGTACAGTGGTGTTCCCATTATTCTTATCATCACTGAGGTTATTATTAGATATGTGCTATTCGCATACTTCATGTCCTATTTACCACAGACAAAAGAGTTCACTATGATTGGTTTAATGTTTTACATCTGATAAGATTTACGTATATTAGCGTAAAACCAGACGACAGCTAATCGAAAACAATATTGTTCGCTTATATGTCTTCTTCCAATTTTGATAATGAGAATTTTTAACATTTTTAAATATCGAAATTATCCGAAAGGCTTTAGAAATTATAAAGTACGTCTCATACCAGAATCTCTTCGTACAAGGTGGAATCAAAATCGTCTAAATGGGATTGAGCAAATAAAACGTAGTTTGACTTGGTTTCAACCGACTCCCACATACTGACATTATCAATATACGTGTGACAAGAAATATCAACACACATGTGTACATACAAATCTCAATCTGTAATTCATATATTCTTCACACATTATACATTACACATGGATAACATCTTTGTTCAGCAATTTGTCAACGCAGAACACTTGCCAATTTATCATATATGAGCTTGGATATTGTAAATTCCGGTTTACTATGATTTCGATGAAGCTATTAGCTTTAAGTATAGCGAAAGGTCATTTGAAACATTTATTTTGTTTCACATTCATTGGGAAATGCAAATAACAAAATAATAAAGATCATGTACCCATTGCTCAAATCTTTTCGAAACTCCAAGGGGTCGAAAATTCAGGAAAATATAGATCACACGATAACTAGCAGATTCAAAATGAACAGAAGCAAGAAGTGAAGTGAGCCTGACAAATATATGACTGTCTCACTTTGTGGGAAATTGATAGAAATCAGTGGAAGTGTTAAATCACAACAAGAGAATAATAATGACCCAGTAACTTACGCTCAATGTTCAAACAATCAAGAAATTCAGGATATATGGTTAGAACTTCCCACGTAGCCTGACCTCGTGATGCACAGCTCTATCAAAAACGCAAGGAATTTAAAAAAGAAGTAACAGGATTATATGTATCACAAGTCATGAGGTTACTTTACAATGTATTTAGGTAATCCTGTTGACCTATGGTACCCGTAAAATACATTTTTCATTACAGTTAAAAATATGATACAATTCACGAGGCAAACACTTAATACTAAGCACAGAGAAAAGTATATGATAAGCAAAAATAATTTCTTTGAAAGAAAATATTCTTTTCAGCAATCTAAATGGGAACAGAAACAAATTTTAGACAATAGTCTGTTATTTTAACTATGTTTAGTAATGATGGGCAGTGGCTAGCAGTGGAATCCAGGATGGGAACGACATCACTCACTGGGAAGCAGGTACATCCAGCTGACGAGTCTCAAATAGGACGAAATGCGCATCCTGGATTCCACTGCTAGCCACTGCCCATCATTACTAAACATAGTTAAAAGACAGGCAATATCGAGGCATCCGCATAGGAGCCCATATGCAAACAGAGACTGATCAATTCGGTCCAATCAACGACGGTGTAATACAAGCAATAACACTAATAGTCTGTTATCTTCTGGTGTGTGATAGGCTACATTAAGATCGTTAACTTGCTATTTAGTATCTCAAAACTGAAGTTTAAAATGTCAATCGAACCTCTATCGCACAGAAAAATCTAATCTGTATATGCATATCCTGAGCTACAAACATTTGTCACCGACCTTCAGATATGTTATCGTCAAATGAAGGACTATATTATGATGAGACTACGTCAGTACTGCAATAAAGGATAATATATAGAAATAGATATCTCAAAACAAAACAGTGTGTAACATACCGAAATTTGTGAATCTGTATCAGACGGTTTCAAACAATAAGAAGTGATTCTATCGGCACCCATATTGAAGTCCAGCCAGAAAACATTCGCTTCATCATTAGGAACTTTAGGGCACTGCAACTTTAAATAACAAACAATATATATTGAAAGGCTTTTATCAATGTAATTAGTTGATACTTCAGAGTTGTATATAATTACGAGCAGTTTAAACAACGTGTATAGAAAATATACTAACTTTTTCAACAATATTTCGGTAGTTGAATATTTAGAAAGAGAAGGTATATCCGAATTTGCTTGAAATTATCCTAAAATTCGGTTAATAGCTGAGTAATTAAGACACCAATAAATTTAACTAGAGCTCAATAACCTGTTCAATGTAATTCCGTTTTGATTCGTTGATGTCCATACTTTAGTGATATCTCTATATGAATAGGAAATATGTCAGAAAACAGTAACCTAGCAAAGTCACAACAACCAACAAAATTTCGTCTATGGTGTATGAGCATTAATCAGTATCTATGGGATATTTCATAAGTGGAGAATTGAAGAACCAGATTCAACCCCAAGTTTTTATTATAAGTAACTAGTAACGAATCATTTTTATCTGAAAAATATTTGACGTAATAGAGCTGAAAGAACGTAACTCAGCCATGCTTGAGCAAACTAAGTCAGTTGACAGACATGATCTCCGTCTAGTGGTGAGGAACTTTTCAGTTATAGTCTATTTATTAGAATGCAAACACAGAAATAGTATCATTTACTGGATAACGTTTCGGACATAATTTAATGTCCATATTCATAACATAATATGGACATGAATATCAACAATAAGTTGTGTCCGAAACGTTATCCAGTAAATGATGCTGTTTCTGTGTTCGGCATTTCTAATAAACAGACTAAAATGGAGTTACAATCTACCACAGTCCCCAAGTTTTACTCCTATATTGATGAAATTTTCGGGTTATCACTTCATCCGCTGCACTCAGTGTTGTTTTGTTGTTTGAAAATGAAGGGCTCTAAAATAAATTGAATTCATTTTAATTTTAAAAATGTTGCTCATCCATTCAAACAATCGTGACTGACTGAGAGCCGCTATTTTGACTTGGGCTTGAATATCAAAATGACCCAACGACCTATACTGGTTGGAAGGCCTACTCCCTCAGGTTCATGCAGTGCCAAAAAGGTCTGTTGAGTAGTGGTGAGACGAAAAGCAATTACTCTTGTAGTGTAAACTGCCACACAGCGGTGGGTGTCCAAGGGTGAAGTTGCACTGCTGGATGGATGAGGGTAACGGTGGTAAAGTGTTCCCCCTGGATGGTCAGTAGTATCAAGCTGATTCTACTTCGACGGTGAGAAAGGAAGCAGTTACTAAGGCTGAACCCCAAAAACAGTACAGTCTCCCAGAGCCGTCAGGATAGGTTTTTTTATCCAGTGTTTGGACGACAGAATTACAAATCAATAATCCTGAAAAGGCTGTGTGTGGCAAACCTCACGCAGATGTCCCATGAGATCTGCAGTCACAAATATTTTTCTCTTTCAGGTACCATAAGAATAAATAGCCTTCCACTTTGTGGGCAGCCAGGAAGTGTCAACCAGCCGCACACTTCCAGTAGTACACAAGACGCAGTCAAAAATATCCCGGTTATTCTAACGCTGGAGAGAGTAAACCCATATTGCCGTTCCTGAAAGGCCATGGGGAAGGGAGGAGTGCGCTATTCTTGGGGCTGAACCGTTTTTAATGAGCGTGGCACTATTGGCTATCTGCGGGCGACATCTTACTACTGTGACACCCCATTCAGTCGGCGTTACGATTATGCCATTGGACTTCTCTCGATGAAAGTGAAAGTAAACGTGGGGACGTGGAATGTCCACACTATGTTTGAACCCAGCAAGGCAGCCCAGATTGCAAACGAGATGAAGTATCACATTGAAGTGCTTGGAATTTGCGAAAGCATATGGAATGGGAGTGGACTCTCCAAACTGTCATCTGGAGAATCAATAATCTACTCCGATATTGTCACCCAGACGACAACCACGAGCACACTGAGTTATAGATTGGCTATCATGATGTCGCCAACAGCATCGAAGGCCCCCATGCAGTGGGAACCAATCTCCTCCTGCAGGATCATGACAGCGAGGTTCAACTCAAAAGGAAGGAAAGTCACAATCACACAATGCTACGCTACACTACGCACCTACAAATAATGCAGGGCAAGAGAAGAAGGAGGAATTCTACAGAAAACTCCAATCAACACTGGACAAGACCTCAGTTGGCGATATCAAAATTCTAATGGGCGACATGAATGCCAAATTGGGAGGGACAGCACAGGAAGAGAACTAACCATAGGTCGAGAAGCGCTCGGTGAGGTGATGAACGAGAATGGAGAATTGTTTACAGAATTCTGTGCATTCAACGATTTGGTGATTGGAGTCAGACAGTGTGTTCAAGCACAAGGATATCCACAAAGCGACATGGATTTCACTATTCACCAGATGGACACACTAAAAGTCAGATCGACTTGATCTCAATGTGAAGAAAGTGGAGACGCAGTCAGCCTACTTGACACAAGGTCAAGAGGAGGAGGAGGAGCATATGTAGGTTCACACCACTCACTATCTAGTGCAAGGAACCTGCCTTCCAAATCAAGTTGAAAGCCTTCAAGGAAGCTGGTGATAGACCACAGTTCAAGTTCAACACTCAGAACAGGAACTAAAGGACGAAACTACAAAGGAAATCTCCACGTCAGCCAGTCATCAAGACAAAATGGGAGATATCGAGCAACATCCTTGAAGAAACCTGTGTGGAACAACACTGGAAGTTTTTGAAAGCTATGTGGAAAGAAACCTGCATAACCTTATTAGGAAGGAAGAAGATAAGGAATGGATCTCGATGGACACATGGAAGCCGATAGAGGAGGGGAGGATGGTGAAGCAGAAGACAAACCAGTGTAAGGATGAATGACGAGAAGAGGAACTGAGTTCAATGTATAAAACACTGGACAAAGAGGTGAAGAAGAGTGCACGGAAAGACAAAAGACACTTCTACGAAACACTGGCAAGTGAAGCAGAACAGGCTGCAAGTAGGAGAGATAGAGACCTGACAATATTGTATCAAATAACCAGGTTACTTACTATCTGGGAAGAGATCAATACACATGAAGCCAATAAAAGATGAATGGGGAAATTTAATTACGAAAGAAGAGAAAGAAAGGAAACAATGGGTCGACCACTTCAAAAAACTCTCGAATCGACCACTACCTGCACTTCGTCCAGAAATACCACCTACAGCCCAGCCACAGAACTACAAGTGAACATAAATCCTCCAACAAAAGTGGAAGTCCTGAATGCCATAAAGCTACTGAAATGTGGGAAAACAGCAGGACCAGATGGGATACCGCCAGCATCACTGAAAGCAGACGCAGAGACAACAGCGGACATGCTCACACATCACACCACTACTGCAGAAGGTGTGAAAGGAAGAGAAGGTATCTGGCCATTGATTGGAAGAAGGGTTACCTTGTCAAACTCCCGAAGAAGGGAGACCTCAGTGTTTGCAAGAACTGAAGCGGAATCACTCTCCTGTCCACCCAATACAAGCAAATTATTAAGCCGCATCATCCTGGAGAAGCTAAAGGATGCGCTGGATTCAAAACTACAACCGGAACAGGCAGGCTGACTGGATTCAGGAAGTACAAATCATGTGCAGACCAAATTGCAACGCTACACTACGCATCATCATAGAACAGAGTATAGAATGGCAGTCAACTCTACACCTCACCTCAACTTCATCGACTTTGAGAAGGCCTTTGACAGCGTCGACCGAGGGGTAATTCGGAAACTGCTTCAATACTACGAAATACCGCAAACCTTTATCAGCCTCATTCAACAACTATATGAAGACGCCACATGCCAAGTAATTCACAATGGGAAGCTCAGTGATGCTTTTGAAGTGAAGACAGGAGTGAAACAAGTTTGCCTACTATCCCCCATGATATTCCTGATTATGTTCAACTGACTGGATCATGCAGCAAACAGTGGGAGGGGGGCGAGAAGAGGGGTATACGCTGGCTGGACTGCGGAAAAGAAACTAGAAGATTTGGATTTCGCCAATGATGACTTGTCTGATGTCTCACAAACTTGAAGATCTACAGGCAAAAACTAACAAGTTGGCAGAAGAGGCAGAGCAGCCAAGGAAGACGGGACTTCAGGTGAACATAGAGAAGACAGAGGTGATGAAGACACCCAACCAACAACACCAACCGCAACAACAAACTCCAGTCACCATCAATGGGAGAAACTTAAATGAAGTAGCCTCTTTCACCTATCCACCTAGGCAGCACTGTTTCAAATACAGGCGGCAAAGACGAGGATGTCAAAGTCAGAATCCGAAAGGCAGCAAGACAGGCGTTCATTAGCCTGAAACCAGTGTGGAGATCTGCACTCAGCATAAAGCGTGAACAATATCCGGATTTTCAACACCAACATCAACCAAGTCAATGCTTCTGTATGGTTGACAGACTTGGCGCGTCACGAAAGGGATTTCCAATAAACTACAGACATTCATCAACAACTGCTTACGCTAGCTCGTTACTGAAGATCAGATGGCCAGAATAATAAGAATATGCAACAAGGAGCTCTGGGAACGAACCAACCAAGAACCTATCACCCAACAAATATGCACTGGAAGGAAGTGGAGATAGATTGGGCATACACTGAGAAGGCCGACTGGGGACATCACGCAGCAGCGAGTGGAATTCCCATGGGAAGCGACGAGTTGGACGTCCAGGGGTGACATGGAGGAGATCGTGCGAGGAGGAAATGAGAGCTTGTGGGCTGTCGTGGAGCCAGGTTCAAAAAATTTCAGAGAATAGAGTTCACTGGAGACGTGCTAGTGAAGCCCCATGTTCCATTAGGAACCCAAGGGACTAATAAATAATAATAATAATAGTAAAGCAATTTACACTACGACGGTAAATGCTTTTCATCCTAACACCATCCAACAGACCTGGCATAGTAAGACACCGAGGGAACAAGAATTTCAGCCAGTATAACTCTTTGAGTCATTCTAAGATGTACGCCCGACCACGACGTCAAAGTAGCAGCTATCGGTCGGGGAAGCGTGACTAATGATCCTCTAACATGTGTTGCATATGCTAAGTTACGGCCCATTTCGTCGTCTACTGCTACCAGAAGTTGGATTCGTTTGAAAGAAGGCTAGGCATGGCAAGACCAAGACGTGACATCAGTGCATAAAGTCTCTAACTGTCGGTGTGAGTCATTTAAGGAGGTGTAGACTGACTGGTTGGGGTCCCAGAGACGACAGGAATCAATGGTTGGAGACCCTCGGTCACATGAGCACAGATATATTCAGTGTTTGACGTTTTCCAAATTTTGCATGTTTTGACTAGGCTTCATTTTTAAGTTCCTTTTCTTCCCATGCATCTTTGATATCAGTCTTTTTCTATCCACTTGTACTATGTGTTGTTGTGTGAAGTGTGACGACTTGAACCGGTGCGCTGGTGTGTTGGGTTTTACATTTATTTTGTATGTTTGTCTATCTGCTCATGCATTATCCAAATTCTTTAGGGAAACTGAATGCATGTATCTGGAAACAGTGGCCATCTGGAAGGATTTAAGAAAAAATTTCATGTGACTGAGGTAGGAAGTATAGTGGCAGCTAGTTTGAATAAACATTTTTAATAAAAGTAGAAGCGTGTACCGTATCGTTATGGCTTATATACACATACATCAAGGCTACATTTATGAATTTATTTTTTGTAAATGTGTTTGGTCTAGCATGTACTGAGCAAATTTTCGTGCTCATACAACTACAGAGATATTGTTAAGCAGAAACACACAAAAATCAGTAACAAATGACATCATATACTTATCAACCGGCTTAGGTTATAACACTATATACTGGGAGAGTAAAGTGGACAACAGAAATTGCAAAGAAATAAAATTAATGGTATCAGAGGAAGGGACTAGAATGAAGAGGCAATAATAAAGGAGACAAAACATAGCTGTACATGGAGAAAAATAAAAAGCAGATACACCTGTGCAGTTTCCTCCTTGTAGGAAGTTTATAATTTCCTATACAACCTGAAACAACACTGTGTGATTTTCAGAATTAATGTCACGCCTAGATTCAACTTCCATTTCATTTTTCTCCAACTTCTTATACTCCTGTTAAGCTAACGTTCTAAGCTAGATGGTCGCCATAAAATGACACAGGTTCTAACATACTCAAGCAATGAAGTTTCATGATTTTCTTATTTGATCTCCCTATCTTAAGTAGTACTTTACAAGTAACTTTCAGATTGGTCACACAATTATTCTGGTACATGGAAGTAACATTTCAAAATCGAAGATGTGTCGCAGACTGTGATGATTCATTAGCTTTCTCAAAGCCGAAGGACATGTCTCCTCATATTCGTGATAACGATGAGCTGAGTGCTATTTTATGTGATCTGATACTGTTTTTACATACTTTTGGAAATTCTCTCAAGGACTAAAATAATTTAGGTTTCTCGAGACAAGAGGTCAGATTATAATTTTTCTGAACATAATTATATACTATGTAAATGTAATATCATAAAAACAGACAGACCAAAAATGCAAAAAGTATTTCCTTTAATTTTCCCATACATAAGAGAAAATTCATATTTTATTAATTTGTGGATTCAAGGAAAACTCACCGACAAATTACACAGCTTCAAAGATTCGCAAGGAAGAGAGACTACTCTACGAAGATAGAGAAGAGTGATTAATGAATAGTAATTCAAACTTCGGATTAACTTTCGTAACACCATTGACTGTATTTAGGAACGGTCGAATTTCCTGGAAAGAGAAAAAAATAATAATAAAAATGGTACTGCAGTATGAAAATTTGTATCAAGGTAGAATTTATTATGGACTGAGATTATTTGAAAAAGTTATCGGAAAATCTGGAAGCGATGAACAGCTACTTCGCCTTGGTTTCATACTCCTCAGTAGCGTGTGCCCATGACCGTGTGTGAAATCAAGCTCACGACCATCAGATCTTGCAACGAGCACGTTGCCATCTAGCTATTGGTTCGGAATCCAATAGTAAATTTTCCAACTACATTGTGAAGATTGACAATACAGCGTGACCATCATCCAATAACATAGATGAGTATTTGTTCTCGTAATCGACTTGGTTGACTCCATACGTTACAGCTTCTCATTAGAACTTGAGCGTATTCATCTTAAAGCATATCGCTAATAGACGCTAGACATTATTTCAAGTGGTGGTTTATCAAGATCAATTGGATCCAAGGTAGTATTATTCACGAAATGACGTGAGTTGAGGAACCACTGAAAACCTAGGAGCTATAGTCACCTTGTTTTGTTCTGGCATGGAATTCCCTTCCACAGCATGGGAAGCCAGGAAGCGACAACCACCACTGAAGTTCCCTCAGATCACTGTTCACCTTCTACAACCTTAACTTCTAATCTCCCATGACGTCTCTCGGTCAATATATCTACATTATCTTTAATGTCTTCCGGCTCTTCAAAACGATGAGTTCAGCTCAACAATGAGAGCACTAAGTTCGCTTTCAGTGAGAAACTGGCTTGACAGGTATCGGAACAGGATAAAAGCACTCGTCTAGAAGAAGCCTGATGCCACCTCCAGTCTGGTGCAAAAGTAGCTCCTGAACAGCATAGCCAACTCTCCTAGAGTGGTTTAAAAGAGTCAGTGAATCTTGACGGCTTCTTCTGAATTAATGGATACACGCGAAGACGTATCTGCAGGCTCGGATTACAATGAGAAGCGTGAGCAACTCAAATGCAGGCTTACGAAAGGTCTACACAATGACCATGAACAGTACTGAGTAGAGAAGACTAAAGCGGTGGAAAAGGCAGCGGCGATAGATAACAGTATACAGTTCATTGTATAAGGTGCATTTTTACTACCTCATAGGAAAACTGAGGCGGTGAGGTCAGTGACTTGTGAGACCATAGGGAAAAAGGATAAGTGTGTGATTCACTCACAGGAGAGACGTCTGAAACGATGCGAGGAACTCATAGATGAATAGTTCAACTGACCTACAGCTACTATCCTACTGCCCGCTATCCACTAAGAGCCTGAATGCAACATCGAGACAAGACCTCGAGAAGTCGAGAAAGTGGTAGCTAACCAAAAACGAGGAAGAGCAGCGGAGCCAGATGAACGAATTCCAGAGGTATTTAACGACGTTGGTGAAGGATTTCTAGTTGAGCTAACAGAAGTGCTAACTGGTGTGTAGGGATCAAACACGATTCCGTCTCACTGGTCTCAATGATTGACCATCCCAGTCAAGGTGAGAATTCTTCTTGCGTCAGCCATAGAGGAACCACCCTAGTGGACATAGTGTCTAAGATTCTAGGTTGTATAATCATTAAAGGCCTGAGTGGAGATCAGGAATAGCATCCAGAGAAAACCAGGCAGGCTTCAGACCTCGCCGTGGATGTATAGACTAGATTTTCACCCTCCGCCAGGTTCTGAAACACAGGGATACTCACTGACGCCCAACACTTGTAGTGTTTCTCAACCTAAAGGCGGCATTCGATTTCATCGATCGAGAGGTCTTACTGAAAAGGGTACGGAATAAGTACGTCACTCTCTTGAAGGCTCAGCACTCGAACACCCGTGGGTATGATAGAGCCTATGGTGGGTGGTGTGAAGTGAATGGTGTCTATCAAGGATGCTCACTCTCTTTATTCTTATTCAACAGTAACATAGACGTATTTACGGAAGTCGCTATTGTCTTCTCACTTCTCAAGGATCAATCATATCACAGGAGAATCCTTGGCAGATCTAGAGTACGCAGATGAAAAAGCCCTGTAAGGTGAAGGTGTAGGATCTTCTGGACACCTTGAGAGACAATTCCATTGTTTACAATACATTTGACACCATTTAACACCGAATTGTCGCTACAGGACTGGTCTTCACTGGCACCCTGTCTAGCAATAGGAGTGAAATAGGTGACTTACCTGGGAAGTCGGATTAACTTGAGTGGGCCAGTGACCGACAAAATCTCGGCATGGCTCGCTTAACCTTCGTCAACTTATGCCGTTTATGAAACCATCGTGACATCCGATTTCAAATTAAAGGTCAAGTGAATTGCACTGCAGTTCATTCTGTCCTACTATATTGCTGTGAAACATGGCCATTAAAGGTAAATGATGTGAGAAAGTCCCACGTATATGACCACCGTTGGTTTAGTAGCATAAGCAATGTGTCGTGGTGTCACCACATCAGTAATGTAGAGGATAGTTTTCGTTTTAGCGAGAACAGGAAATTTAGCCAGTGAGGTTGTGAACCTTCACCGGCTCAGGTGGCTGCGACATGTGTTATGCATCCTAAGTTATCATGTTCCTCGTTGCGCAACGTTGGTTGAAGTGGGTTCAGGTTGTAAGAAGGTCAGCTGTGGATAGACTAAAGCATGACATCAGTGCACGGAATCTTTGACTATTCGTCTGAACCAAATAGGGAAATGTAGACTCCGCGGCTGGAGTCCGGGTAACAACGAAAAACAGATGTTGGAGACTCTAGATGACATTTATCGGAATAGATGCATGGCGCTGATATAGCCACACATTATTCTGACTATAATAATCATACTGAATTCAGTATTTTCTTATTCCTCTGTCCTTTACTTGCTTTACTACTTTCCACTACATTTAACTGGTTCTTTTTTATTTCTTTATCTTTAATCTTAGTGATTTCTCGCTTGTTGAGTTGATAAGGGGTGTGACAACTTGAACCTTTATGCAGTACTGCCTGAGTGGGGGATCCATCTGCGCGCACGAAACAGCTGTTGAGTGTTTGCAGGTTTTCAACAATTCTTCAAATAATTTCAGTCCGTGATGAAACCTCTCTTGAAACCAATCAACCCGCCAAAGACACAAAAAGTTATATATGCTAGTTATGGTTTAAGACAAATTCGAATCACGAATATATTCGAAACATAGATCAATGTAAATCTTTTATACTGAATTCAGTTGGATGTGAGCTTTTTGTTGATGATCACTTAACGAACTGAACACAAGCCAACAATGAAAACTTATTATAACTGTATCATAGAGATACTGGAGTAAGGAAATAAGGAATGTGGATAGTTGTACTTTAATAGATAACTTCGAATGCTTGAAAAGCTTTCATTAATAAACTTAGTGGATAATATCAAATCGTAGATGTAATTATAAGCCTGTTTCCAACTCATTCTTTCACGTCTTACTGTCCAGAAGTCATTTTCTAACTAAACAGGCCACTTGTCTTACTTGTCAAACCAGATTATACGGGCTTTCTTAACCTATCGTTATTCGTTATTGTGACTTTCATGTTTAGGTGCATGAGCCATGAACCAGTGTTATCATCCAATAAAAGTTCGCCACAACTAATTTGACTTTTGTTTACAGGGAGGCTGCGGCAGTGAAACCAGTGCCCCTCCAACCGCGTAAACACCACAACTCAAGCCAGCAGATGTTTTAAGTATTGATCTATGAGCCATATTTTTTGAGGGTTTATGATAATAACCTGGTACCCTGGTTGAGGTAGAGAGATTGGGATTTAAACCCTGAACTTATTGCTTAAAGACCGAATGCTTAAGTCAGTATGCCACAGCTCTTTTATGAAATGAAATTCATGCAAAGGAATAGTTCGTGGTCTGGTACCGTCATGAAGTATATCATACTATATAAAATTCTGCTAACTGGTAGCTAAATAAACATCAAGTTATACCAAGTTGCAGGCAATTCAGTTTTTCGAAAGAGTAAGTCCAGTCACCAGCTTAGTAAGATTTATTTGATTTTCATAGGTTTAAACAGAACTAACCGCCTCCGATCAGAATGACCAGCGCACTAGAAGTAATAGAAACCAATGAAAAGAACTCTACGACATGTTAGATGTGTTTGTGTGACATCGCATAGGGTGATACAATATTATCTGCTTGATATGTCTATATGTAGATATGTATTTAAATACAACATATATATGATAATCTAGTATGGAATTACATTCTACTACAGTGCCCAGATTTTACGCCCATATTAAAGATTCTAAGACGCTTGTATAATATGAGTTAAGAATGACTTGAGGCGAGTAATAACAGGCAGAAAGAATTTGCATGATGCTCCGATAAAATCTTAGGAACTGCTTGTTACGGCATCTTGCATGTTAAATGTTAATTATGCCCATCACTTCGGAAAAAGTAGGATGAAATCGTATCTCTTTACAATAGGAATGCACAATCATGACCCTCAACAAGTTCAAAATGCGTAATTATTAATCCAAACCTTCGGAGAAACACGAATTGAATTTTACTGAATTATCCATTTTTCGACAGTCTTAAAATATTCTGTTTCTTGAATGAGTGCTGTAGGTATTTTTGAAATGAAGAGATATTTTTGAGCTAAACACTATTTTTAGGTTTTGTTGTCGCAATCCTCAACATGAAACAGCTCAGAGGGATGAGCAGGAAAACAAACAAATTTCTATTTAATTTTTCCACCCATTTAGATACTAGATGGTTTCAGCACCCTTCTAAACCAATTTTTGCAGTGTCCGTTATTGGCTACTAACACCGATAAATGTAGCACTGTCATTGGGTAGTAATAATGTTAGCTGACCTATCTCCTTAATGATTATCACAGTAAAGTTCTGTCTTCGCATCAGATGGTAACAATTATTGGCCAAGAGCGAACAAATGAAATCATTATTCACTCCTACACGCCGACTAATAACTTAGACCAGCTAATAGTCTTAAACCAACCTCTCCAGGTGATTCAGTTAGAACTACTGATTCATCTTTTGGATGAAACACTACCTTCATTCAAACTAATTTAAATATTCTATTCAGGTTATGACCGAATAAATGGCAAGCTGAACATCTGTGGGGGCCAGTAAAACATTTATTGAGTATTTTTTCACAGCAGAATAAAAATTAGTCGTCTGACTCAAAAACAACTTCACCCTCAGTTCTAACTAGCTAAGTTTGTTTGAAATGTCTAAAGCTCTACACACCATTAGCCATTGTCATTTTACAGATTATTCTTCGTTTCCACCACTTACCCCGACTGGCGATCACCAAATAGATTTGTTCTTCTGCTGAACTATAGCTGCTTTCGCTCTTTATCGTATTAAAAAACATTCAGTATCAATAGATATTAAAGCTATCCGCGATTCTCTACTTTTCTAAACAATCAGTTTCTGGTTGTTTTGTATGAATGGTTATTTCCAGGACAAACTGCATATAAAATCTGGTCTAATCACAGCAAATACAGCTATCTGTTAGTTTAATTTCTTAAATACATAAATGGCGCATTCCTTAATTGTGCTTAAAGAGGCTTTTTATAAGTATGCTTTCCACACCTACTTGGACAGACATGCATGAAATACATGTTAGAACCAGCATGCTACTGATTTCCAACTCGTGGACCAGAACTATAATTTTCTAGTCATCCCAATAAAAACAGCTTTATTTCTGGCCTGATTTCAGCGGTCGACAGGACAGATGCTTTCAACATCTTTGGTTAACTAAAGTACTAACTGTGAACAAATTACTGGTGCAATACAGTTTCTATAGGCAATTACCAAAATTAGTTTACAACTTCTGGACCCCGAAAGTACTTCTTAAGTGCTCTCTTCCTACTTGCAAATCAGAGTAACTCGTTTTCATAACATAATTAGCGGACATATGAATTCCAGGTTACTTCTTATTCTTATTGAACTATTTAATCAGAAAAGAGATAAAGGATGGGGACTAAGTAAATAAGGAAATGTACAATGAAAACAATGAGAACCCTACATTTGTAATCCCATAGAAACCGGATAGACCATCCAATCCATACAGCGGATCTTAAAGTTTCAAAGATAACTACATAAAAAGGAATTAATATTCGAACACCCTATGAACCATATTAGTTTACCTGTTTTAATCTAAACAACAGATCATATTAACAGGATTTGGAGACATGAGTTAAGTTGTCCTGGCAACTTCGGGAGTAAATTTCGATGAAGGATACATTTGATATCTCTTCCGATCAAACTGTCTAAGGTGCAGACCATCATCATACTTTTCCAGGAACATATGAAAAATATGTCTCTATAGTAAGAAATTTTATCTTTGAAGACTTCAACAAACCAAAAAATGACCATCAGCCTACCATCTAGATTTAATTCAGAATTCCATATATATATATATATATATATATATATATATATATATATATATGCTTTCTAATCTTGTGAACTTATCTACCACTGAAAATTTTTTAAATTAAATACATGAAAAATGTTTAGAATAAAATTTGTGAATCGTATGTGAGTTAAGATAAAAAATACTCATGTACTTACGAATTCAAAGTTTATACCACCAATATTGGAAAATTTTCGTGCAAGTGATGGAAACTCTGGGGTGATATAAGTTAGCGCAAACTCTTCCTGGTCATCTCGGGGAATCAGTCTGAGAAGGAGAGCTGAAGAATGAGCTTGGAGATCGAAATCCCCCAGGTGACGTAATTTTCCCCCAAAGCTGGAACTTCAGAGAAGTTCATTCAGAGTAACTTATAAGTGGAAATGGACTTACATAGCTGTTTTCAAGCTAAAATTATCCCACAGTTTGTTTCTTTTTTTACTTGGAATGCCAGAAAGAATTGAATTTAGAGATGCAGCAACCTGAAAGAGAAGTTTCAAAAGAAGTCTTGAAAATAGGATGTTATGAACTACCAAACATCATTAAACATCATTTACACTAGGCAAGTAATCTAAACTAGTTCAAACGTCATACGTTTTAGTCAGGTTTAGATTGGCATCTACATATGTAATTTCATGGAAACAGATGTATGTATCATCAAATTGTTTGATTAGCATAGTTTTAGTAATCTCAAGTTTCATATAAACCACAACGATGTAGTGGTGGAAAAAACAGCTGATTAGTAACATTCTCATCAACAACTAACCAAATGGAAAACGTAATGGATGAAAATACACTCAAGACTGTGTTTTGTCTGGCTGTTTGATACCTCTTGCCACGGTACTCAATAACGGAATTTTAAACGCAATTTGGCTGCAAGTCAAGTGTTAATAAATGAAATATTCGGCACAATGTGTGAAAGATGACTTGGGCTTCTTTTTAAAAGTGAAAGTTAAAGAAGTGGGATCTGGATTACTTAAAAAACTGTGATTTTTACAAAATGCAAAGAAATATCAAGACCAAGTAGAAATCTCTCCCCAACTCGTTGTTGCAGAAGTAACAGCCAATGTTGGCAGCAGAACATCCATACATGTTTACACTTATTCAAATAAAAAACCGAAAAACATGATTTATAACGAAGTTAATTTGAGTGATATAGAATCAGTAAAATTTATAATCACAAGCGGCTAGTATTGAAAGCCACTAACACGATGTTTATAAAATAAAAAGTGATTGTGGAGACTAAATTAACAAGTTAAACAACATCAAAGTGCGATTTTCACGAGAATTTAAAATGTATGTGATCATATCGACAACTGTATCACATTACGAAAATAAAATCCCTTAGTGGTAAATAAAAACATGAGGTGATTGTTATATTATGATGAAAATGAATATCATGCTCACTTCCTAAAATAAGGTTGCATCGGCGCAAGATCACACATAACAGTTAGATATTTCACAACTCCACATCTCTAAGTTATATATTTGAAACACAGACACCTCTACTTTCAACTGGTCAGTTCGTAAACTACACCTATAGACAGATAAGTAGAGCTCGGAATGCACACTGTCGTCTAGCTTTAACAACAAATAATAAGCACTGCAGTTAACACAACAGCTAGTAAAATTTCACACACTGTACGAGTATGAAATGTTGCTAGCATTAACTTAGGAAACGTTTAGTTCTAATGGACACAATTTCTGCTGATTATATGAAGGACTTATGAATAGTTATTCGCATGGAATGCCGGTTGAAATGCTACCTTTGAATATAATGCACACTCACAAACTATTAATTTAAAGAGTAAATCAGACAGTACGATATTATCCAATTTTGAAACGCTGATTTTCTGATTACTGACTTAGAAAGTCCAAAGATAGTGGCCGGATAGCAATGGTTTGCCAGCATTTTTCCCACTGCCGTAACAAAAGAGTTGCAAGACAAGACCTAGTTTACAATGAATTCCACCATCACTACACAACGTTACTCAGGTTTACTTCACGTAAGTGTGAACTGCAAAATGGGCGAGAATATAACACTGGGAACGTATGTCGACTTATGCTGAAAAATTCCTTGGTAACATACCACGATAAATTCGATAGTGGAGGAGCTTAACAACACACATAAGCAGCCAACAAATGGAAATAAGTCAAGATAGAGCAACAGAAATCAAAAAGCAGTAAGTTACTTGTAACTTCGACTGAGCGAGGGTTTGCATATCTTTGTGCCACTTAGATGAATTCTGTATGATATCTAGTCAACATTTTTGAGGAAATAAACCGACTCCCACCAGACAGCCTTTTAAATAAGAAATGCTCTAACCATTGGTTTATCGCGGAATATATGCCAGTGACAAGCAAAGACACATCACACACACTTGCATGAAACGGAAAAAGAAAGTCTGTATTTCCACAGAAATACAATAATAATAAATATAGATTCAACTCCTTGGCACTTATGTTACCAAGTACAAGTAGAAATTTCTGGGATAATCTAGTTTAACTCTCAATCAGGCGATGGAAGAGAAGGTAGAAACGATAAGGGGATTGAAAGATGTAAAACGGGTACGCAACTTTTCCTGACTCTTATATCACTTTTTATTTATAATCTGCTATTGCTTGCTTCGAAGTCAGACAATAACTAAGAATTCACGGAAGAACCCAGAATTGAATTAGATGACAGCTCAGTTTTTCTAACCACGAATATCCAGTATCTTTTTACAAGCTAGTGTAAACCAATTGATTTTTTCTCACTCTCTTCTAGATCTTATATCCTCACAGCTTTACTTGGCTAGAAGGCTGTTTAAACCTTTCCAATCTCTTCAAAACACACCGAACCATTTCCACCCGAATGGATCGATAAAATGAAACACAGACCTGTAGTTTGCAACATGGATAAGTAAACTCACATCACAACGGTCTACAAATTCCGATCTATCATCCGAAACTATTTTCAGCATGCGAACCAGGAACTTCTCAACAGTACGATAGGCAGCTTAAGAATTGTAATGTGAATGACAATCCTACTTGAGACAGAAGTTTTGGCTAGTGGCTAAAAAAACGGGATTAAGGTCAAGGTGTCACCAACTACCTGTAGGACCTCTTCCAAAACCGATTTCAACAATGACCATGCTGTAGGCTCATTTAACAAAAAGGACTTTTCGAAGAGGTGATCTGAAAGACTGTAAAAACTAGGTTAAGTATACCACAAATGGGAAGTAATAGATCAAATTGCTTCAGGGCTTCTTCAGGGTAACTGCGGATGGCATTTCCAACACACAGTATCAAATCCCTTAGTTCATAATGTTGTATTCTTTCCGAAGACTGAAGGTCATTCAGAACTTCGAGCAAATTCTTATTTTTAAAGAATTCGGATGGCTGACTATTCAGAAGAGCCAACCTAGAAAACCGTTCCATTTGGTGACTAACGCCTTACTGCGCAATTGGTTAACAGTTTTCAAGCATTAAAACAAAGACTTGCGCATAAACAATACATCACAGCGATAAATTTTGTTGACAATTAGCTTTCCTTTCAGCCAAATAAGCTTTTGGTGTGTAAATATAGCATTAAGGTGATAACATCTGGTGGTTTATGTGCTGTGTATATCCAAAAGACAACATCCAACATCGACCGTGAAGCGTAGGAAACCGATAGCTTTTGGTCAGTTTTGTCTAGTTTATGGGCCTTTTCTCTTGTTTATTGGTTCGCCCCTGTGGCAGTCAATAAATCCTGTTTTCCCGCTCTTGGCTTTGGTGAGATGAATGGTTTCGTGGGTTGCTATATAAAACTTGAAGATTGAGTTAGTTATGAAGTTACGGGTTGTCCAGAGGACTAGACGTCTTCTGTGACTTCTGTCTGTGCAGATCCCAGAATAGGAATGGCAAAATAGTAAGAAAAGGTTTATGGGAGGTTTCCGAAGGATAGAAGCAGATAGTATCAATCTTGCTACCAGAGAGGAATTGGAGGATAATGCAGGCGTATCAAAGACGGAATGATAGCAGGTGATATGCAGGAAGAAAGCAGAAGTGGACTAGTGGGGCCAGTGATGCCTTCAGTCTGCCGATGTTAGGCCTTTCGAATTACTGTATCTGTCCAACTTTCCTCGGAATGAGTTTACTGAGAGGCCTGTGGCTACATCGGGCTGTCGAGCATTCCATTAAGCCCAGGCTCCCAAGTGGGAAAAGTTCGACATGAACCTGGAGTTGACTCTATGATGCATTATTCTGATGAGTTTCCCTCATGATGAGCACTATGCTGTAGGAACGGTTGATTTTTTCGTTCGACTTGTTTGGTAGCTGCTCTCTTAGCCCATCATAAAGTCACACCTCTTCCTGCGATAGCCCGAAGCGAAGAGGTCTGGGTGCCTGGTCTTTAAGAGTATATCTTCCCCGTTAGTCCAGCAAGAGATTTCGCCGCAGACCTTTCTGTTTTCATAAGGAGATTGAAGTCTCTTTTCAGTGATTCGTTTGCTACCATATTGAGGGCCTCCAGATTCCGTCGTGCATACTATTTAACACCGTTAGAAACAGTTCAGAAAAGCAACACCGAGCTGTTTAGGCAGAAAGTGTGGAATGGTGTGTCAGCACAGTAACTTAGCTTGTATTTGATTCCGCCGTCCTTGCTTCATCCATCCCAATATGCATTACTATGCGCCTTCCAGGTAAAAGCTAAAGCTGACCCCTGGCGGCCAGTGTTCTGGTTGCTGCAAGTCACTTTGAAACACACCGCAGTCGGCCTCCCTGCTTACCACCCACCATATCTTGATGCCATCAGGGTAAAGGAGGCTGAGTGAAGGGATTCCGTGTGAGAAATCGCTGACAGAAACAAATAAATATCTTTATTCTCAAGCTATGAAGTTAACATGAGAGAAGCCAGTTTACAGGCCTCATCAAATTGATGACTGCAGAGAAACATTATAGGTTTTAGCAGTACTGAATGATACAGAGGGGGGACAGGGGGGAGATAGAGATGGAAGGATAATTTCCTTAGCCTGAAGTGTGGTGAAAGGTGGTTTTGGGATCTATCCGTGGTCAGCTTGCTCATCCCTCATGGATCCCTAGGTCACCTAGTAGTGTGCTCGATCCCCGTTTTGGGTTTCACAGCCCTCTGTGGCCCAGGGTTGTCAACATGCAGTGGGGTCAGTCAACTGAGACTCGATGGAACGTTGCTCACTCAGAGTAGAGATGGCAGTCGACCCAGAATCGCCCTCGCGACACCAAATGATGTTCTTAAACATGAATAAAATCTGCCGACTTCGTGCAGAACTTTTTGTCTTCAGAATAACCCTCGATTCACAGTGGCACATGTCTGCCAATACCCAACTTTCCTACTTTGTGAGTAGAGACGTTTTAAAATGACCTCTGGCAAATTCCTTTGGGATCACGTGAACAGGGGTCTTTAAATCTCAACACGCCGTCCATTTGTCATAGGCTGTCAAAAGTTTCTTGATGTAGGACCTACGCCATCGGACGTCATGCTCAGCATCATTTACTTCTCTCTTCCTGTCCGATTATTTTCTTACATGGTTATGCATCAGGCTTTCCATTACTTTCGGTAACGGTGGTAGAAGCGGTGTAGGCCGATAACGCTTCGGGTTCCGCTTGTCTCTTTCTTCGCAGAGCAAAGGGAGAATAGTGCACTTTCATTCATGCAGGCTGTAACCGGTTGTTGGTAGACCGCGCAAGACGTCCACTCGTTGTTTCCACATAAGTGGTTCGAAGTCGTGGCATCCTGAGATTTCCCTTCATGTCACTTTAACAGCTTTCCGAAGACCGTAGCAAGGCGGCCCATAGTCCAGGCAAACCTTCTGGAGTGAGTAGCGTTGAATGTCTTTCAGGCAGTCGGTAATTTTAGTTAGGCGACTGAGTGTTTAGTAATGCAGTGAAAGTTGCACCGGGCGTATCGGTGCTCTTAGGTTCAGAGACGTTCCCTGCATTCTGAACGGATTCTCTCTGGCCCACAGGTTTCCTCTTCAACGTGAATCGGTAAAGGTCTTAGGGATTCCTGCCAAACTTCTGGGATAGGCTTATTTGGAACTAACCCCTATCTCTCTGGACCTCAGTTTTGCACTAATCCCTTAGAGCCATACATGCGTCGTGGTCTGACTGTTTCCTTCGGAGTCTCAATTTTACTATGCTTTCCCTTTGGGATCCAAGAGACGCCCAGTGCCTCGTAAAACCCATGACGTTCACTTCTTAGGTGCCACCTTGACTACGAAGACATTGTCGGAGGTCGCTCCCCGAGTGATTTCCTTCACTTTTTCACGGTAGTGGCCAGTAGAGAGGGAATTCCACTAGTGACAGCATACGGCAGTTGGCAGAAGCTGGTTAATCTCCGCTTAGGTCAGCTTATCGTAGCGAAAGCAAGAGCGAGATCCCTCCTGTGATAGTTACTGGCTGACGACCAGACCAAACACTGTCCTGACGTGAATACGAACGTTTTCTGCAGGCAGACGGCCGTTAGTTAAAAGATAATTTTGTCTCAGCCGCTTTTCATTTGATCCTCAGAGAATTCGGCGTCAATCTTTTCATAAACTCAAGCTTTTTCGACAGTGCACAGGAGGTTCTGGCCGAGCGTTTGGAGTAAAGTTGCGCTGTCCTGATTTGAGTCCAGAATTCAGGTAGCAAAGTCCTCTGTACGACCGCATGGTTGTACCTCATGGCCATCACAGCAGATATTGACTAGAGTAGTTCTCAATTTTATTTCATGCTGTGATTGGGGGGTCGATCGAATTATCCAACCACGTACTCATGTGTCCGGCTGTGAAGTGGGATTCAGCGGAGTCTGGAAACCCTATCGGCACCACTTCAGTGGTCGATTCACTTTTGAACCGGTCACCCGGAAATAATAATGATGACTGCTTTGTTCCAAACAACACTCGTGGTATAGTATGGAACTCTCGGCGTGTAATAGCTCGACATATTCATTTCCTATACAATACCTTACAGTGAAATAATCGTTACATTTTAATGATAACAGCAATAGTTTGTCCTTGCAAATAAGAGCACACACTGGTTTGCATGCATGATTATGCAGTTATGCCACTTGAATTTCTATGCCGGTTCAAAAGTGGCAATTTGAAATACCCAACGCAATGTGCCAGTGAAGAGGAATACGTTAAATTGCAGATAGAATATCAGGTCCCAGTTGCCAAAAGATCTAACAAACATGAAGTTCACCATGGAAATATTTCACTCAAATATGGAAAGGGAAGGAGCCCCAAACTGCATATTTGGTACATCCTGTGGCAGCCACGATAACTATGAGTATGAATGAGTGCCGTAGTATTCATGTGCTTACAGTGCGTTAGAAACAGTGATCAGAGTTTGGGAATGACTGTTCATACCCAGTGAGAAAAACGTTTGTTTACTCATCAAGAGCCGCGGTAAAGTCGAGTCTATAAGCTTCTTTTTCACGTCGTTCTTGATTATATCAATTTGCAGATTTCCTGTTGTGTCTGACCACTTATTACTATATTTTTGTAGTAATATTTCAGTCTATCCCATATATTTGGCTTACAGCTCCGCTATTCTCCTCACATACTGTGTTACCAACGTTTCGGTATACTACGTATAACCGTTCGCTGTTTTTCTATTTTAACAATAAGCTTCGATTTTAACGTCTTTTTAGATGGGAAGATCTAAGGCTGAACGTTCTAAAATTGACTGCTCTAGTGAGAAAATGCAAAGACTTGGTCATTCCAGTGCTCTTTTGTGTGACAGAAGCATTGTTACTCCGAGTACCTCAGACCTCGATGAAATGGTATGCCCCACGCCTTTTGTTAGAACTGAAGACATCATATCAGTCATGAGTGGCAGTATCAACGACCACAGGAAACAAATCGATAACATTAAGACCATGATGGAAGAGATTCGGAGAATAGTTGAGGATTTCCATCCACTAGCATATCTTCTAGGGGAGCATGCGAATTTAGTTGAAGACCGTGTGGCGAAAGCAGAAAACTTAATAGACCACTTGGCAACGGAGGTAATGAAGAGACTGTCGTCGTCCCAACAGGCCATCGTTTATGACATACGTGATACCCTACCCCTGGATGATGGACTGAAGGCTGCATCATTTGACCACGCTCGATCCCTCACTATCGACTTCAAACTGATTGCAGGCGACTTTAACTTACCTGAAGTTAACCGGGTGGTCGGTCGCGGCCCACAACGATTTGGTGAAATGCTTGCTGTCATAGATGTCTATGAATCGAAGCAATACATTCAGTAACCCACGCGTGGAGATAGTATACTGGACCTAGTCTTTCGCTGTCACATCATCCCTGTCACTACCCACGTTAGTAGCCAATTTTCTAACAGTGATCACAGGATGGTGTTCTGTTGCTTACCAATTCTCCCTCCCAATGAGAAAAACAAGCAACCTCCAAATTTTACTTGGCACAGAAGCTATAGGAACAAACAATGAGAAGTACTCATGGAGCTACTCAGGTGCTCTCCATGGATGACTACTTTACCACAGCCTCATTAACACACACACTTTTCTTCAGAAATATAGAGCTGTGTCTAAGTACTGTTGCTTCTGTGAAAACAGTTAAGGTTTATAAGGAGCTAGAGCCATATATCCCTGAAATATTCTGCAATAAACTTAGGAAATTAGCATCACAATACCACTCGTCGAAAGACTTCATGTTACTGCACTTACTTCATGAGACTTACGAATCTGTCAAGACACTGCGTGCGAAACACGCAGTAAACGAAAAAATCGTCGCTCTCAAAAGTGGCTTCAGAATACACAAGTTGACATCCCTTCTGAGTAAACGTCTGAAGCCATCAACGGATGTAGCCTATCTATTCATAATGGGGTGATACACAACGATCCTCTCAAGATTAGTGAACTGTTTAGCGAATCATTCGCTAATTTCAACCCTAATGCCCCAACTCCACTAGCTTTACTCAATTACCGCTAGTTCATGTACTAGAGTGGAGTTCACTGTCAAAGGTATTACTGAGGCTATCAAAAACCTGAAACTATCGACAGGTACGCGGTTAGATGGCCTAAGCTCAATAGTCATCAGAAACAGTGGTGGTGATATGCCGCTGTTCTTGCTTAAGATATTCACACTATCAATGTAAAGTGAAAAGTATCCTAGTGAGTGGAAAACTAGCTTTATAATTCCTCGCTACAAGGCCGGTGACAAAGCGAATGTTGAGAACTACAGACCTATCAACATAATGCCAGTCGTCTCCCGAATTATGGAAAAACTGATTAGAAGCGGCATGTCTCATTACCTACTTAGAGAAAACCTCATCACAAAGTCTCAGCACGGTCTCATTAAAAACAGGTCTTGCGTTACTTGCCATTTCGACTTCTTCAACCTTATCACCAGTAGCCATAAGGCACGTAAAATCGTCCTTCTTCTGTACCTTGATATGCCGAAGGCATTTGACAAGGTGCCACACAGTATTCTCTCTGATAAGCTACAATCGATTGGCATCCATGACCCTTTACTTCATTGGCTAAAATCATTTCTTAGTGATCGGAGCATAATCGTCAAAGTAAATTCCATGCAGACTAAACCTAGGCTCATAACTAGTGGAGTAATGCAGGGCAGTGTCCTTGGACCTTTGTTGTTCATAACTTATATTAATAGTGTGTGCAAGTGCTTCACTGTAGGGGAAACATTCCTATACGCTGATGACCTTAAGGTTATATACCCATGTTACACCCATGAACTAGGTAATACGCTATCTACTGCTCGACAAGAATTAGGTGAAGTTGCTAAATGGTGTGACGAGTCCCATCTCCAGTTCAACACTGATAAATGTGGTTGGCTTAGCATAGGCAGCGATAACCTAGATATGTCTCTCGAAGTATGTGGGCAAAAGCTACCTAGACATTCTTCATTGCTAGATCTTGGTCTTAGATACCCCAGTGACTTAACATTCTCTGAGAAGACGGCTTGTATCACATCTAAGTCACGTAGACTCCTTGGATGCATCTTCCGTAACTTCTATAGCACTGAATCAAGGGTCCTACTCTACAAAGTGAGCATCCGCCCAATTTTAGAGTACTGCCCGTTTATCTTAAGTGGCCTTCGTATAAGCGACAAAAGAAAAAATTGGAGGAGTACAACGCCACTTTACACTAAGAACACTAGGAGCTGACTGCAGCCCAGTCTACATCTTGAGATGCAACATGCTAGGACTGGAACCTCTCTGGAAGAGGCGACTTAGAATGAACCTTATATTTTACTATAAATTACTTCGCAAGCAAGTGCACTCATGTGGCCCAAAATTAAAATAGTTGTAACATCTACTCACTATTTACGTAATCACAACCTATTAGTGGAAAATGCGTGTTGTAAGACCAAACTGCAAAGAAACTTCCTAATCAATAAGTTCTCTCACATCTGGAATGGACTTTCTGAGGAAACACGTACCGCAGGCACATTATCTACCTTTCGTCCTGCACTTAATAAGCTCCTAACAGATGATCGGTCTACCACTCGCCTAGGAAATATCTATACGTTCTGGGCTAATGAAAGCAAACTAGGACCTCTAAACGTATAGAGTAAAGCTATCATAAATCTCAAGTACTTTTTACCTCAATGGACTCCTAGAGGGTGTTTGATTACTAGTCCACCTGGTGGGATTCTGCAGTACAAATATATAACCAGTGTTTCCTTTAAGTTCACCAACAAAAACTGCCTACCTAATAACTCGTGTGAACTTCATGTAATAAAAAGAAGGAAGATTCATTCTCATATGGATAAATTAAAGTTTACATATAGTTCCAATGACTTTAAAAAGACAAGAACTTCTCTCCTCCCAGTTTGTTTTACGTGGTATTCCATTGTCCAGTTTCTCCTTGCGCCTTCTTTTCTCTTCTCTTTTCAGTATCAGCCTGACGAGAAAGTCCTAAGCATTAGTTCGATCAACTTACTGGAGATCCTACTTCGCACCTAATACTGGAAACTGATGTTAGAGGTATCCAACTGACTCGCCCCGATTTTCCTGTTTCTTGAACAGCTTAACGACCAACTCACCTCCCTACCAGTACCCCAAATGCCACCACCCCATGAAACCCCAAGCACAATAACTGGTCTCAGATTTCTGGTCCGTCACAAATCTGGATAAACAATCCGACCCAAGAGACCACTTTAACTAACGGCAACACATCCATAATAATGCTATGCAACGGATTTATCTAGTACTTTGCCTTGCATCAGTCCATCTAATAGAAGTCAATTGACAGCCAATGTATCTCCTTGACAATGTTGCATACTTTAATGTGAAGTCTATGAAGTTTTACACATGTGTATTATTCACCACTGTTGAACGACAATTCCTCCACTCTTTAATTACTTGCACTACAACAAATGTTTCAGTACTACCAATCTGAATCGCTAGAAAAGGTAACACTTGAAAAGTGAGAAATTTTTCACTCAGGCGTTAACGCCTGAACTTAGACATTCACCTCGATTAAATGATTTTATGTATACTCACTTATTCCTGAAACCATTGAAGCAAGTTATTATGGGTCAATAAATCTACAAACAAGAATTGCTGTTTAAATAGACGTTTATCTGAAGAAACACTTGGTCTTGTAGATAGCTCAATCATGTCGCCTACTCACAACGCAAACACCAAATATTGAGCCACTTGATGGGAATAAAGAATTGTGTACAGAAATGACCTGAACTCAGAACGAAGTGTATGTACTGTAAAGTGACATTTTCCTGCTATTTTCATAACATTTAGACACTTGGTATCATGACAGAGTTTAATGTCCTCCCTCTGTATCATTCAATACTGCAAAAACCTTCTATGTTCCTCCACAATTATCAATTAGATGAGGCCTGTAAACTGGCTTCTCTCATGTTAACTTCATACCTTGAGGATAAGGATATTTATTTAAATGTCTGATACACAGTCCCATGAGATGCAGAACTGACAGTCGAGCCAATAGATGGAATTATGGAATTATGATGTTATGTGGGACTAGCACCACTCCGACCCGGCTTCCTGAGCAGCACCGACTATTGCTAGGTTAAATAGTGCTTCTCCGGTCAACATGGCTTTTTCGGCTAAATCCACCACCCATTCACCATTTTTAACAGCGGGAATGAATAATTTATGTCAGAACAGCATGTCTTCCAACGATACCTACCGTACACGCGTAACTCATCTCCAGTGTGCTAATTTGTTACAGCATAGATCACAGAACAGCTTCTTTGACTCCTTTGTCGTTGCATACAACTCTCCCGAAAACGCACTCTTCTCCTCCATACTTTCAAGCTTCTATGAGGAATTTAATAACTTATCCGATCTCCTCCGTTTCGCTCCAGAATCATCTTAATCTCTGGCTACTGAAACTGGTGCCGTCACCGAATGCGGTATTATCACTGAGCCGTACACACTTATTTGACTAGGAGAACAATTTTAATCCCCCTTGCTGTTCCCATCTCGTCCACATGGCTATAAGGTCTACTTTAAGGCAAGTCGGGTAAATACTTAGACGCATGTCACTCCTTTTCAGGCTGCCCATGGTGATAATCACAAAATCTCGGTGCCACTTTTGTATACCAAACAAGATGTATTAACGTATAAACGCAACAAATGCGACCGGATCAAAAAGAGGAGGTGGCTGCTTACTATGCTCCCTAAATACGCTAAATGTCTTCCGGTCAGAAAATGCAGCGCTCAATAGGATCATGGGTTGCCATGCACCACAGCACGCTAAACATATATCAGGGTATCGGTAAGCCGTATGTATAGCATCCAGAATTTCATCTGGAAGTGAATCCTTACTCCCTGAAGCACTTAAAAAGGCATCTTTGCTTCAGTTTGTCAAAACAACACATGCACGGACTTTAATTTACCAGGGATTCAGTGGGACACGTATACAAGCTATTGCAGGTATGATAACAGATATAATAAGATAGTACACTAGATTTACTCAGAGTTAGTTTTTTTCATCTTAAGTGATCGTTTTATATCACAAATTAATATAACTTATATAACAGTTCACAACAGTCGTTAACAATCATTAATATGTTTCATTCAGTACAAAGCTATACTTCTCTTGAGTGAAAAACGGAAATTATCACTTAGTTGAGGAAAATTTTCAGACATGAAAAATAAGTTGGAAAACATATACATACATGAAAACGACTGAGCAGAGAATGAAGGCGCAATTTGAGTTACAAAAAGATCAGGTTATACATTATACAAGATTGGATTCAGGTAGATATGAAAAATAAGTTCACTTGTCTTCATACGTGTGGATACATGTACATATGCACCAATCTTTCTAGCGCAAATGACATGTTGTAAATAATGGAGAGGGTATGACGAGTGGGTATATTCAGACATAGTTAGGATTAAAAGCAAACGGTTAAAAGAGGTAAGACGACCGATTCAATAAGCGACTAGGATGTTCAAGATGGTCGATAAAAGTGGGTTACTTTGCCTAGAAGGTTATGAAACAGTGAATGGCAATTACAGAGTGACTAACTTGAAAAACATGACTTTCAGTGATGGACAAAAGTATAACTGGAATGAGTCAGTTATGTAGCGGCCATAGTTGTAACTCGTTCTGATCTGCCAACTACTTCTAGCCATAGAATGCCCCTCTGAGTTCGTCCAAATCAAGAGTGCACCACTGATTTCCATTTTAAAGGCTCGTGACACGCATGATTCGAGGGCGAAAAGTTGTTCAGAGCTGCAGTTTTCACCCGTAAGGGATATTGAAACGTAGGCGGGCTCAAGGGTGCATCATTTACAGATGTCGTCACTGTGACAACCGGTTTTTCATGAACCGTTCGCTCAACTAACAGCAGATTGCTTATTGGGGCATACTGCTTTCCGTCAGCAGAACCTCGGGCAATAGGGAGTTGTAGCATTGGTAGTTGTATTTGTTAACGCTGAACTTTGATAAGTTGTTACTGAATTTGGGGTCGGGGTTGATGATGTTACAGGAGTTTGTGACGTATTTCTGTTATACGCAATAGGATGCCTACCAAACAAACGATCACTGACAGTTTGATTCCGATTTAGGCGTTCTGAAAGAGTTGATGGTGTGGTACCTAATTGTGATAACTTGGTGGTTGCATTACTCAAATTGCTGGAAGATCCTGACTCTTCAGTGGTTGTCAGGCCGATAGGTTTCTGTCGTTATGAAGAAGTACGGGGTTACATACACCAATTGCACGTCAGAAGGCGACGCTGATAAATCACCACCACTTTCCGACGTTTCAGGGACAGCTGGAAAACATGTGACCAACGAGTTGGAAGATGCGAAACTACTTGTTCCTGGGGTTCGTTTTAAAATAGTAGGACGCCGTCGAGCAGAAATTGGACCAAGATTCGAAGGAGAAGCAGATATTATGGGTTTAGCGGCAGGAGTCGTGATTGGACATATAGTGTTCGGGGTCATAAAAACACGGGAAATGATGGCCTGCTGTACGACCGAAACTGAACGTGTAACTTGCTGAGTAGGAAGTGATGGTAGTAAGCTTGATGATATGGCCACATTTTCTTTGGATCCACTAATACCACCAGTACAAACAGGAACTCGTGCCATAGAAGTAACAGACGTTTACGTGAGAGGTGATCCAGATGATAAAATCTGATGCGATTGGTTATTTATTGAGTAAATTTCCAATTCGGGGTTATTCACGCTAAAACCGCTTTCTTTCGACTGATTCGGTCCACCAAACGACCGTGCATTGCTACCAGGGAAAACAAAACACATCCCAGATGTTAGCACATCTTCGGCATGGCCAAGATCTATATCTGACGATCTTGTATACACAGGATTTGCAACAACTGATGCCGAGGTGAAAACAAACGGGTTGTTATCGGACCCTGTAACTAATATAGTCGGTGAAATATTAGTAGCTGCTGTAAAAGTATGAGCAGTTTTCGTATCTAATGCATAGCTCAACATCGTACATAATAACCATTTCTTATTGCCGAAATGATCAAACCTGTAAACTGGTTTGTATTCGTGTAGCCTATGTTGTACGAAATACATGTATTATTACTATAATTTGTCACCACTCTGGCTAGAGATGAAAATGCACTTGACCTGATGTAACGCCAAGGTATTTGCCCTCTCTCCACCTATGTCAAGCCCGAGTCCCTAGCTAGTGACCACAAAATGGTATAGCGAGCATCAATGCTTTCTTCTTCTAATGAGTTACCTCTAATGTCTCACAACCAGACTACAAAAGTAGTCACAAGACATGCTGGGATGTAGCTTGATTATTGATTAGGAGTGGTTGATAGAAGTGTTACTTTACCAGGGCCGGTGAAAAGCTAGCATTAAATATGCTGTGCCCCAATTTCCACTTTTGCCGTGATACCATGGTCTCTCTGCGAAAATGAAAATGGCCTGAATCCAGTAAGCCTTTCATGCTTCGGGAAGTTCATTGAAAACCGCACAAGATCTCAACAAATTACCTTAAGCATCAAGGTAATTGAGGAGCTCAGATCTCCTCTTGGTATCATTAATTCCATTCTTCAATATCAGGGGGTGTTAGTCAAAAGTGGTGAGATCATTAAACTGCCTGGGTGTTCCAAAGTACGCACTCCCGTAGAATTTCTAGGGAGCGTTAGAATCGGCCAAGGCAGAAGATTCTTTTTCTCCCTCAAGTCGGAAGATGTAAGTTAGCCATTCAGTGACATGTTTGCTACTAGCCGTATACCATCAACCATCTCCAGCGAGAATTCCGCTTTAATTAAAATCAACGATCAATTCTTCCCCCTTAAAATGAAACTTACTAGCATAAATGGGTTTACGTGTGCTTACGCACATGAGACCATTCAAACCTTCAGGTTTTCCAGGGGCGCAGTCACCTGGGGAACGGTTTCACATTTCTTTAAAAATGTGGGTCCTGATATGAATCTGGTCTGAAGACTAAACTCAACAACCATGGACGTTTAAATAGTATACCGGTTGTGTCTAGCTAGAACTGTGGAGGAATTAGTAACCGAAAGTCTTCCTCGACACGTGCTCAAGGATAATGTTGTCACGTCCAGTTGGCACGGATTCCTAGGTTTCGATTATGCATGGCTTGTCACCCCGGTTCATCTTACTTCTTGATCGCGAGCCGTGATCACCATCACTGATGGTAATAATAATTCATTCTTGAAGTGACAGGTGCGTATGGATCCTACGGATACGATGATAACATAGGTGGCAGAAAATCTCTGGTAATGATTGCTTACCAGCTGTTTCATCCCGGGCAGTGGAACTCCCCAGTCTGAAAAAAGATTTACATCGCATACAGGTAGTGTACTTTCGGTTAGTGGTTGAAGTTTTGTCATGCTTTTAGGTTATCTGACCGAAATGAAGGCCATGTTTAATGGAGATGTAAAAGCATCACTCAAAAAGAAGGTGAAACGAAACAGCAAGCTCTTTCTCAAAAAAGTAATACTGGGCAAATTACTCAAGTGCCTTAATTTGAAGGATAAAATATGTTAGGGGAAGTGCCATAGAGGATTTAGTGTTTTTCAATTGACAAGTATCTACAGGTTCATTGAAATGTCAGGATATGCTGTACAGACAATAAAAAAATAATAGTCATAATATGTCATCTGCCCGATGAAACTATCTATTTTTGTTTGTTCGTGCTTAACTGAACATATTCCCAACGCAGCCGCCATAATGCTTCACATCACGCCTAGTGGCGGACAGAATGATGCTGTTTAACTAATTGAAGTAAAACAGTGCAGTGAATGCACGACTCACTGAAACACTGGATGAATAAATTCGAGGGGCTCCATGAAAGTATCTTCATGTGGTGCCGTAAGAACGCTCGTCACAGGTTGCACGATTGCGTAAGAGTTAGTTGAGGATGGATACGGTAACACTTGAGAACAGTACCGATGAAATATTGTAATTCAAATGTAATTGCAGGTTTTTGAAAAATTTAACCTCACTTAGGTAGCTAGTTCCCTAGTTACTAGCCAGTCCCAAGCGTGGATAAAGAGAGAAGGATGGGCATAGGCCTAGCAACCCTACATTAGAAAACCAGTCCAATGGATAGACAAACTACAAAGCACAAAGAAAATATAAGAAGTAAAATAAACTTGTCTCTCGCTGGAATCGATGAGACGAAATGACGCCAACTGGTAAAAGCCTTCAGGAAGCAAGTATGCTGACAGGTCTTCTCTCTCACGATCAAAGTGAAAGTAAGCATAAAGAAGCGGAATGCCTGCATCATGTATGAACCTACCGAGGCCCCTAGGTTACAAAGGAGATGAGAGGGTATAGCATAGAAGTGGTAGGCATCTGCGAGAGCAGATGAAATGGAAGTGTACTGCCCAAATGTTTAACTGCAGCGTCAATAACCAAATCCGATACTGTCACACAGACTACGACCACGAGCACATTGAGTTTTCGAGTGGCCATCATGGTGCTTTCAACAGCATCAGTGGCTCTCATGCAATGGGAACCAACCTTCTCCTGTAGGATCAGGATCATAACAGCAAGATTCAAACCAAAAGGAGGGGAAGTCACAATCATACAATGCTGCGATATACGCCCACAAATAACCCAAATCAAGAGAGGAATTCTACAGATAACTGCAGTCAGTAATGGCGAAAACCCACCCAGATGGTGACATCAAAAATCTGACGAATGCCAAGCTGTGAGCTGACGACACAAAAAGAGAACTGATCATTGGTCGACAGGCACTCAGTGAAGTGAACGAGAATGAGGGACTCTTTGCAGACTTCTGCGCATCCAACGATTTGGTGATTGGAGGCACTGGGTACAAATACAAGGATATTCACAAAGCAGCAACATGCAGTTGATTTCACCAGATACCAGACGCACTAAAAATCACATCGACTTCATTGCAATCTCAAGAAAGAGGAGACACAACCTACTGGACACAAGATCAGATCAGGAAGGGGAGCAGATGTAGGTTCACATCACTCACTATCTAGTCCAGGGAACCTTCCTTCCAAACCAGGTTGAAAGCCTTCAAAGAAGTTGGTGATGATAGACCACAGTCCAGGTTCAACACCCAGAACAGAAACTAACTGCAGGAAGAAACTTCAAAGGACATCTTCAAGTCAGTCAGTCATCAGAACAAAATGGCAGACATTAAGCAACATCACTGAAGAAACCTCCGTGGAAGAACGCTGGAACTCTCTGAAAGAAACCCGCATAACCGTAATAGGAATAAAGAAAAAAACTGGAGAAGGAATGGATCTCGACGGACACAAGGGAGCTGATAGAGGAGGGAGAGGAAGATGGTGAAACAGAAGATGAACCAGTGCAGTGCAGTGCAGGGATGAACAACGAAAAGAGGAACTGAGCACAACCTATAAAACACTACACTGGACAAAGAAGTGAAGAGTGCCCCCAAAGACAAAAGACACTTCTACGACACACTGGCAAGTGAAGCAGAGCGGGCTGCAGGTAAAAGAGACAGAGACCTGACAACACTATATAAAATAACCAGGCTACTATCCAGGAAGAGATCAACTCAGACGAGACCAATGAAAGGTAGTGAAGGAAACTTAGTCGCCACCAAAGAGGAGAAACAAAGCAAACGATGGACTGGCCACTTCAAAAAACCCTTTAATTGGGCGCCGCCACCACCAACTACAACTCGTCCAGAAATACCACCAGCAGCCCGGCCGCAGGCTTACTAGTAAACACTAGTCATCCGACGAAAGCCGAAGTGTATCCCTGAACGCCATAAAGGTACTGAAAGCCAGGAAAGCGACACCACCAGGTGGACTTCCGCCAGAAGCATTGAGAACGGAAGCAGAGACAACAGCGGACATGCTCACAACACTAGTACAAAAGGTTTGGAAGGAAGGAAAGGTACCTCTCGATTAACTGAAAGAAGGGCTACATTGTCAAACTTTCAAAGAAGGGAGACCTAAGCCTTTGCAACAGCTGGCGAGGAAATATGCTGCCGTCCACCCGAAGTAAGCAAAATATTATAACGCATCTCCCTGAAGAGACTAAAGGATGCACTGGACCCAAGATTGCAACCGGAACAGTTTGGATTCGGGGATTAAAAATCATGCGCGGATCAGCTTGCAACGCCACAGATCAACATAAAACACAGAACGGAATGGAATTCAACTCGACCTCAACTTAATCGATTTTGAAAAGGTCTTCAACAGCACCACCGGGAAGTAATCTTGAAACCGCCTCAACGCTGGTTTTAGTGCCACAAAACTCTATCAACAACATTCAGCGACAACATGAAGACGCCACATGTCAAGTGAATCACAACGGAGGGTTCAGTAATGCCTTTGAAGTGAAGACAGGAAGGGGTAAGACAAGGTTGCCGCCTACTATCACCGATGATCTTCCTGATTGTGGTCGACTGGATCATGCAGCAAGCTGTGATGAGCGAGAAGATGAGCATACGGTGGCTGGACCGATGAAAAGACCCTAGACGATTTCGCCAACGATGATAATTTAAGTCTAATGTCACACGAACTCGGAGATGTACAGGCGAAAACTAACAAGTTGACAGAAGAGGCGAGGTAGCGAAGACGGTACCTCCTTCAAATGAATGTAGAGGAGACAGAGGTGATGAAGATACTTAACCAACCAACAGCAACAACAACAAGCACCAATCACCATCTACGAGAGAAATCTCAACGAAGTTGTCTCTTCCACCTACCTAGGCAACGCAGCATCGTTTCAATTACAGGCGACGCTGGCACAGATGAGGACGTCAAGGCCAGGATCGGGAAGACACCAAGACAGGACTCCATTAACCTGAAATCAGTGTGGAGGTATACTGCACTCAGAATCAGGCGTGAACAAGATCTACATGTTAAACACTAATGTCAAGTAACTCGGTCCTTCTATATGGTTCACAGACTTTGAGCGTTTCCAGTTAACTACAGACATATATCAACAGCTATCGCATACGCTCACTCGATACCGACACTGAAGATCGGATGGATGGCCAGAATAATAAGAATAAGCAACAAGGAACTCACTCTGACTGGCAACGAACCAATCAACAACCTATCGTCGAACACATGTGCAGAAGGAAGTGGAGATGGATTGGGCATACACTGAGAAGGCCAGTTGGGGACATCAGGCCAGGCCGTCGAGTGGAACCCAAATGGGAAAGGGTGGTTTGGGCGTCCGAGGCGAGGGTGACGTGGAGGAAATCGTGTGAGGAGGAAATGAAGGTTTCTGGACAGTCGTGAAGCCATATTGAAAAGGCTGCAGAGAAGAGGGTGAAATGTTGACAGCGACGTTCTGGTGAGGCCCTATATCCGACTAGGAACCCGGCGGACAAATAATAATAAGATTTTTTTACAGTGAGAATCAAGGAGACAGAGGGAGCAACTAAGGCACAAGTAAGTGATTTACGTATATTTTTTAACTTATGTACATGGTGTCATGCCTACTATCATATGTACATTCACAGGTATCGCATATATATTCTGACTAAACTTACTGGATTTCATGGCGTTTCCACTGTGCTTTCTTTGATGGAGTACATCAGAAGATGTCTCCATCAGTGACGGTAATAAGTGGTTGGCACGGTTGAGATACTTAGTCACCGAGGTAGTCCTAGTTGTCGAAATCTTGTCCGTGGAATATAGTGACAAAGGTATGTGGATTTACCGGACAGGGTGTGACGCCTCATACATTTAATGGACCTACTATACTGGGCGTTGTGCGACATACTTGTGACTTGGTTAGTATGTTGGGGAGTCTGCAGGAGGACAAGGATATTTCTGGCATATGTATGAACTAGATAGTTGAGCTGATGCCGACAGAAATATGGTTCCATATTTTAATGCATTTACTAGAGAAACCTTTGGCTAGAAGGGATGCTCTAGAAGCTTTCGTTTCAACACTGTAGGCTTGATCGCGTGGACTGTAGTCAGCTTCTGGTGTGGAACAGACTTCCCCACCGTTGTAGGGGAATTTTTACGTAAAATCCTGCAGAAAAACATAGGGTCAGCCTTAAGACATCTCATCCAAAGCGGTCGTAGATTAGGGGGTATGGGCTGAGACGCATGGTCCTGACCACATTCGTAACCAAGTGGCTTAGTAGTAAAGTGCTCTGAACACTCACAATCCCAAGTTTACCGTCCAAACGGATGCTCCCTAAAATAAGAGAACAATCTTCTAGTAGGGACAAAACGCATGTTTTTCGTGGCAATGCTTTAGCTTCGTGGTTTAAAGCTACGAACTGTAGAGCCTAGTAGCATTCTGGACTTAAGAGTTTGTGTGGCAATATGTTCAGAGAATATTAAGTCTTTGGAGTAACTAGGCCGCAAATCGAGGAGACTATGTGGCATCACAGTTTGGAGGGACAACTGTAGACAAATAGAGGGTACTCCAAAGGATATTCAACCACCTTTATCTAAGTTGAGCCAGGGGTTCCACGCAATGGGCCTAGTGGTTACTGGGTTAAGTTTGCTCCGTAATAGCCTTAGGAAGTAGGGTAAGTTGTCACACGAGGATGTGTGTGCAACCTTTAAGTCATCGGCAAACCAAAATGGTCTGTCAACCAAACGGCATTTGCAAAGGTCATTAGAATGACCCTAAAATACAAAGAATATGACATGTTTACTCATTAGGATATGTACGAGAAACCTAAGGTTATGCATATATTTGCGGGCATGACACACTCCAAAAACCTACGTATGCATGTTACGTGGAAGTGGCTTCCTTGTTCTTCTGTTCATCGCCCTGTCTCCTCTCTTCGTGTTGTAGAGAGAATCCAGTAAACTTGCTGCCAGAGTGGGACTGTTACATTTCATCATTTCTCTTCTGAAATATCACTGCCTAAGTCTTCAGACAGTCACAAGCTGTAATGGACGTCTCCATGTCTCAACCAAGTCACGCCTCTGTATACATGCAGGATGCGCCAGATGACCATCCTACCATGAAGCCTTTCGGCTGTCAGCAGGAAACAAACCTGGGGCAGCGTTTGCGTCAGGCACGCTTTCAAAGTTTTGGGTGAAGACTAGGGGAATTTATTGATAGCGAAAGCCGGGAGGCACACGTAATTTCCCGAAACTGGTAAACCTCTCACTTGAAGTTGTCAGAAGTGTCCAGATGCACACGGGGCTTACCCTGAAATTCTCAAAAGTAGGCACTTGCGCTCAGAGTTTGTCGTTGAAATTACAAATGTGCCCTAAGTTTTCCACCGTGACTAAATTTCCAGAAACGAATGTCGTAGAGAATGTATTCAAAACTTCCTCACGAAAAAGTAGCGTATGTTCATCAAATTTCGGTCCCTTTTACTCTTTTTTGTTGGTGCTGTCTGTAGAACTGGGCAGGTGATTGCTAGCACCACCTCCCCCTTTCAGGCAGTTCATGAGCCTACTACTTCATCTCACTCCGTAGCATCATATTATCTCGACAGCCCTGATTTGACAACACCCGACAGACAATACTATGGTCACCCCTCCCCCATGACTACATGGAGCGTGGTTACCACCACAGCAGAAACCATGAGTTTTGTTGAAACGTTTATAACTTCATGTGCCTTTCGCACATAAGCTTTCTGCACACAAGAGGATACCTGGTTCCGAATCCTCTATTCTCTCCATTCCATAGTGGTATCTTCAGCTTGAGGTTTGTTTTCATTACCTCCGTATGCACCTTCATTTTCCCCATACTCTGACCTCTAGCACTTCGTTTGGGGTATTTCATCAAGTAAATTTTGTAGCCAGTACAACTGACTCATCCACATATATGTATATGTATATATATATGTATGTGTGTGTGTATCATGAATGATATACTCTCGCACAGTATTTTTGTGCTCTTATTTCAAATTTCGCCTGCTGCTCCCTTTAGTGATTATTTTTTCGTCTTTAACTGATCACTCCCTCATTCATCTGTAATCCTAGTAATCGCAACTGTCAGAGCGTACCATACCATCACAAGTTCATGAGAAATGCACAAGATTCAAGGTCATAGCTGTGCCGTCCTCCTCACCTTCCAGAATGTTCGCCGGTTCAAACAGTGGCTGAATTATTCCTAATTTCTAACTAAGCTCTCTTCAATTCGCCAAAAACGTATGTTTACGATCAGCAATTTTGTTTTCGTTGCTTTTTTCTTCAGGCTCGTCACTTATATGCCGCGAATAACAACGTCCAGTGCATCGCTTGTTATTGTACGTAACTGTGAGTTCTTATTACCAGAGTGGTCATTCCTCTAAACCCGTTTACCTTATGTTGTATTAAATGTATCATTACATTGTAGGATACATTAGGCCTACCGAGTTCCGTTTTTCTCTCGCATTTTGTTGTTGGTTTAACAGAACACAGTGTGGAAGGTGAGCGTTAAGGTTGTTCACTTTAAGCGCCACTACGGATGAAGGCTCGAGATTACCTAGTGGGAAGATTGTGTCATAAGAATGCTCATCTACAAGCCAGAATGAGTCGGATCATTCGTGCAAGACTGTAGTGTAATTCATCTGTCTCACGTTGCAGCAAATATATTATAAAAAGGATTCATGAACTGTTTCACTATGCTCGCATTCAGAATATCATTCCGCACTATAAAAGACGAAATGTGATGGAAATATACAAGGCAGGTACTCAGCCAATATGGAAAACACCACACAAAAGCTCAGTATGACTTTAAGGTGGAAGTGCACGCAGCTTTTCTTCGACACTGTCGGTGAAAATGTCCTTTAAAGTCATTTTGCAGTTAGGTCCACTGATTCAGCTGTATCAACAGCTGCAACACTTACGGCAAGCAGCCCCTTGCGAAGTCAGATTAATATGGCCAACTGGCTTCTGTTCGAAGCTAAGCGAAATAGATTTATGTGACTTGAATAGTGAAGAGAACTCCCTATGCCCCTGTTACTTGGGACTTCACGTCGGGAAACCCTTATTTAAGATATCCCATCTTTCAAAACCAGACCTTTGCAACACTCCACCAGTTGTGGGAAACAGACTGCCACGTTGCCGTCAGGAGAAAACCATCGTTAATATTTCTTCAAGCTTGGCAGTCTGTTTACTTTTGGTGGTTCTTGGTCGTTTCAACTGCCCACAGGCCTTAGCTCCAGGTCCTCTGCGGAGGCCACTCTTCAGAAAACACTCCCCCTGACCGCACGAAATGCATCTGAGACCCACAGTTAAACTTGTTAATTAAGCACAGAAGATAAAGTGACCACTTTCTGATGGTTAGCTAAGCCGAATTACCCCCCCTTATACACTCTGTTCTTCGGCTCCATTCAACTCTTAATCTCTCTATCACTGTTAAATGAGTTTTTAAAATATTATCATGCCGGTCGAGGACGGTAGATCTGACGCGGATAATGTCGTCATACACCAGGAAAGTCGATTATGGCCGAAGAAACTCCAGCCTATATCCGCAGCCAATTAGAGGCAGTGCAGAAGGCCAATCTCCAGAAGAAGCGGTCACCCTCTACCTCTACGATACACGTATTTACCACACAGTTGATGCAAAAAAACCCCAATATATCACAAAGTACTTCCACCCCTGGAAGGGTTCAGCCTGCGCCTTGAAGGAGAAAATGCCAGGACAAGCGCAGGAATAAGGTGGTCAAAAGCAGTTCACTTCACACCATATCCAGGGAAAGCAGGTTGCACCATGAGATCAGATGACTGAAGCATATGGACTAAGGTCTTGCCGGTGGTCAACGACGTATTCTCACGCAAGTTACGTCACCGATGGATACACTGTGTAATCAAAAGTTCAATAACCCCTACCGCTGCAACTTCATAGTAAACCGAAAGCAAAGCGCCAAAGGAGTCAGCGATGCCAGTATTATTCGAACTAGCTATCTTAGACCCAAATAAGCAAATGCTTCCCCAGCGGAAATGTGCAAGTGGCTCTTACTTGTCATCGGGCACACTCTAAAATGTATGGACACCAGCGCTGGGGGAATAAGGAGGAAAAGAACAAAGATGCGAACGATCCGCAAACACCTGTACTCTGGCATTATATCTGTAACAGAATCCTGACTCTTGTTGGACGTCTCGTATACTGGGGCCTCTCAGTGTGTGATAAGGCACCCACCATACATACACCGGCCTTTCATATAAAGCTCTGGGGGGACTTCTATAAGTTATGACCCCAAACTAACGGCACACTCTGCCCTACCCGGCATTTTGTTTCCATTTGTTTGGTATGGTTGAATTTCTGTATGTGGCTGTGTGTGCAGAGAGTTTAACATATTTGCAAGTTGTCTTTCCAGATGACAGACCTGGAGAGAGGTGGAGATGCAGAGGATGCGTGTCATCAGATAATATATTTTTAGCCAGTAGTCTATCAGGGTTCAGATACCGACCCACGACTGCCATCATCAGCCCGGTTGGGGGTGTGCTGTTCGCTCTACTGGCAGCCTTTAAAATTCTATGCAATACGAAGTAGTCCTCCTTCCACAGCCCAGGAAAGAATAAAGGGGAACAATATGTGGGTGCAAGTAAAACACAGGAATTATTGAAATATAGGGGCGGAGGCTGAGTTATACCAAGCAGTGTGAGTTTCCCAATACAAAAAGTAAAGCGAGGTATTTCCCTAAAAATCAGTAGGATATGAGGGGACCAAGCAAAATGGAAAGATAGGCATGGGTCAAAATGAGCCACTCTTGCTACTTTCTCTATAATGGGGCCGTCTACAAAACAACAGTCATCGGAATAAAACGCTGCAAAAGGGTCTTTTTAGTGTCTTAAGCCGAAATTAACCTTCCGACACTTGGAGGGATTGGGTCTAGGGACATTTTAGAAAGATCAGCGACTGATTTCGTTTAGGAAGTTATTTAACCAAGAAAAATCGGAAGAGAGGATGGTCGCCATCGATGCTATCAGGTCATCGGCATACTTGACAAAGTTAGCTTTGGTTGAGGTTGCCAAGCCATGCAAAAAGAATGAGAAAAAGAAAGGAGAAAGAACAGCACCTTGAGGCACACAGGCTTCACTAAACAGCGAAGTTTAGCATTTTTCTCCATGTAGAGTGTGCTGTCCTCTCCGTAAAATATGAATCATACCCGTTTACAATCCAGGAATCAGTATGAGTATTGGAAAGCTTGCTCAATAAGAGGAGTCTAGGGATATAGCCAAGAGAAGTACAATCTAAGAGGGCAGATTAACACACTTAGCAACCTTGTCCAGACTGACGACAATACCATGATACGAAACAGCTGTAGCACATAAGGTATTTCTTCTGGGTTTGTAGGCAAACTAATTTGGACCCCTGAAAGCATGCGAAGGAGGTTCGAGCGCACGAGGCAACAGTTTTCCCATCATCTGTAGGAGTGGTGAGGTAACTGCGTTCCGCCGGAGTTTCACTTTTGCTCCATCAGATATGGATTTAAGTACCGGAACTATTTCAGTTTCTTATCAGGCGGTTGGTGCGTCATTGTTATCAGCAAACTCAATAAAATGTTAATGAGTGGATGATACAGAATATCAACCTGCCCCGTGAAAGCAACACCAGGCATGCCATCTGGCCCGTGGCAGCGAGGTTTTAGTGATCTAAGGCACTTAAACACCTCTGTTTAATTGAATTTGGGAGAACCGCAGTCTATTATACGCGAAGAGCCGGATAAGATAGCAGTCAAATGTTTACCTACGAACTACTCGTTGAGCGTGCACACGTCGCCGCAGGTTTCATTTCTGAGTTTCCCCCTCCCAATAAGGCCACAAAAGTTTCCACATACTGCAGGCGTTTTTACATGGCACAACCCTTTGCTTATACATTAAATTTAAGCGTTTTATTTCATACTTAATCGGGCAGTTAAGTCGTTTAACACCAGCATTTTTCTTCAGTTTGTACAGTTTTTCTTCTACCTGTGACATATTGGAGTGGACAGGAAAAAGCCTGCCGTAATGTAGCAATAATGTACTACTAATAATGAGTTATATGAACACACACCGTTTTTAGGGCAATAATTCAATGCTGTTTCCCTATTGGAGTTGTGAGAGTTCAGAAAGAAACAAATCATCATGCCATACGAAGTCTTTTGAAGTAAATGACCATCTAGATATTGCCTCTCACGGATATCGGATAGGAGCGATATCGTTAAACTGCAGTGGTGAAAGTTAACAACGGTATAATCACCCAGTATGAGAAGTAATAATGAGCCATGAAATCTAAAAGAGTATATTGCATACCGAATACTGTTTGGCTCCATAAATTATTTGACTGCTCCCGATCTTTCGTGGTTTCTGGAACATCCATACAATCGACTCGTCAGCCAGTCAGGATTCTTCTTGCGACGAACCGCCTGAAGTTTCCCAACAGCCATAGTGGCACAAGTATTCTGAACAAATGATCAAACAAGAAACCAATATGCCTACTGGCTTGGAATATGGCTTACCTGCAGTAATTCCACACTACATGTTCTACAGTACTCTGTATCAAGTGGTCTTTTTAAGTAAAAGTTACCATGCGTCAAATACGCTTCTCGGATGATGCTGCTTACGTTAGTATGAACGATGCCCGAAGTCCATATGTAACTGCTGCCGTTTGGACTATTAACCGTCTCAATGTCTACTTCCATCTACTATTAGAAGTATTCCCAGTGGAATTAATGTATACTGCCTTGAAACGTCACATGATGAACTGGAAATGCATTGATTTAGACACTCACCTCGGTTATATAACTGTGGATACCTACTGAAACTCCAGATCGTATAAATAGGTCCTCTGTGGTCGGCACAGCCAAAAACTGAAGAACTATCTAGTGAACGGATGTTTATATTACCAAATAAGAAACCATGGAAATGCACTAACAAAGTCGTCTGGTTATAACGCAAACTTCGAATATAGCACGTTTTTGTCGTTGATAGTGGAACCCATCTGTGAAATAGCAGATGAAAATTCATGCCCGTCTGTTGATTTGCAGCAAGCTTTAATAAGTTTATGCATATCAATAACTTGCTTTGTGGATTATATAATTCCTGGGAGTATTCTGTAAACTTTCAAAACCATCATTTTGACGGTGCTTGTGAACTGATATCTGTCATGTTAAATCCATTATATGGGAATGGGGATTTTTTCTATCTTCACTTTGACGCGTTGCATATGTTGTAAGCGGTATTTTCTTTGTCCCGTAACCGCGATCTGATGTTTTTGATGGAGTTAAACGACCTCCCCTCCGTACTATTCAGGACCCGTAAAATCTTGTGAATTTTTCCGCATATATCGATGTGACGATGCCCGTAAGCTGGTTTCTCTCATGTTAAATTACTAATGTGAGATTAAAAATTTAGTATTATAAATGAGTCTGGAGACATGTCTGCATTCAATGAGTTCATAATCTTTACAGATGGCAAGCGAAACCGGGATGGTCGACGGACACAAATTTGGGTCCGGTGTTATGCAGTGTCACGCAGAGTGTAGCGATTGTTTAGATCTATAACGTTGTTAGCAAAGTCATTTGCACAAATAAAGCGGGGGACGCAATTCTATCCAGCTGCTGTTATCATATTATAATGAGGAAAATAACCGGTTTCACCGCCACACCATCCAATAAGACTTCAAGGTCGGCGAGTCGTATGAGATTATTCTCGGTTAGCTTCGCTTCCAGGTGAGAGGTTGTCAGGACAGGAAGAACCGCACGTTTGGATGCAAACGGTACTATATACCAGCATTTCTAGTCGCACTCCCAGTTGGAGCTATGTATTTAGGAGAGGTTGTAGTCTGAGACGGATCGTCTAGCTTCTGGTGATTTTGCATCTCTAGGTGTTACAAGGCGATAGTTCCCACGTGTTGAATAGAAGTTCGAAGTGTATTTCCACGCTCAGTGTGTCAGCAAGATCCGCCATCATAATTCGCAGATCGAATGGTAGAGAGGAACATGAAGGCATGAGAAGTGAGGTTGGTTGTCTTGGAATTTTGGGAAGCAATACTGTCAGCTAGAGCATCTGAAGAGGACGCGAGGAGTGAGCAGCTATATAGTTCTATATTCCACCCGTAGAATACCCCAATAAAATTATTTCTGCTGAGCAGCAAACAAGAAAGCAAAATCTTAAATAGCATGTAGCAAAATCAGCTGTGCAATCCAGAGCACCATTTTCAAGTATTTTCTAATCTGTTTTATGTAACATACATCCGAGTTTATGGATATTATCATATGTAAAACTCCTATGCATGGTCCTCTTAGAATGACACCTAAAGGTTTTTTCTGCCCTCTGTCATATATATATACGGTTATCTGAGCTCAGGGGTGGTACAGGCTTCTAGGTTTCATAAGTTCCAGGTTCATTCACGAAAATTAAATCTAATATGGCGCTAAAACGAGTTGGAAGGTTGAAGAGGTTACTGTGACCAAGAGAATGCAGGAAGCCTCTAGCGCAAGAGTTGAAATCACCGCAGACATCATATAATGAACCAGTGAATCTGGATAATTTAGAAAAGCTACAACCAGGAATAACATGAACATTAGTGATGCTAATGGAGCCATATTTATCCGAGCTTTTCGGACGAACATTGACAGTCATACAGTCTACATAGTCAGTATAATAGGCAAGATATGCGTGATTTGATGAACACGACTGAGCATTGGCAAAGGTATCTACACCTCCACTGTATTTTTCGCAGGACTACACCGACCCCGGAGAAACAACTTGAGATCAATTAAAGAAACTAGGTTGTTATTATACAGGTCATGCGCCCAAGTTCCTTGTAATGTTAGAATAACATAACAAACAATATGAGCGAAGAAATATTTCTTTTCAATTAGTTCCTCATCAATGGCTCTACACTAATATAGCATTTTCAAACGTAAAATTACATACCAATCTAGTGGTGAGAGTTATTCAGTGAAAGGTTATCAATCTCAAAATTTCAAGAAGGTGATAATTGGTCAGGTAATTAAGACAGTTAACTAAAGCAAAGATTAATTATCGTAGAAAGATTTTGCGAACAGGTTCTTACATAATTGATATTTTGTATAATGATAACTAAAGAGCAAAAATTAACTGTTACGTAAAATGGTAAATTCCCGACCGATAGCTGCTACCTTGACGTGGTGGTCGGGCTTGCATATCACAATGACCCAACGAGCTATGCTGGTGGAACGCTTGTTCCCTCGAGGTCCTACCATACCAGAAAGGTCTGTTGGGTAGTGGTTAGACGAAAAGCAGTTACCGTCATAGTGTAAATTGCTACACTATGATGGGGGTCTGAGGGCGAAGTCGTACTGCTGCTAGCTGGATGGGGTGTGACAGCAGTAAGGTGTTTCCCTTGGATGACCAGCAGTGCCAAGCTGATGCTGCCTTCTCAGTGGAAGGGGGGGTTAGAAAAGGTCGGCCCCAAAAATAACACACTCCACCACGCCCCACGGTCTGCCGGGCCGGCGGTGTTGGTTCACTTGTCGTTTCCTTTCGACTATCCGGCCCCAAAAATACAAAAATTCAAAATAATCATACTCAAAAGGCTGGGTGTGACAGGCCTCAAGCAGATGTCCGATGGGCTCTGCGGTCACACAAATCTCTTTCAGGTACCTTAAGAAGAAATAGCCTTCCACGGTGTGGGCAGCCGGGAAGTGTCAACCGCCCTCACAACTCTGTCAGCACCCAAGTTTCTTCTGACTGCTATCCTCCTCCTCCATCATTACCTTCTAATCTTCCTTCACGTCTCTTAATTAATGATGCTGCATCATCTTCAATTTCTCCTACCTCTGCAGCCTTCGACAACGATCTGAGTCCACAGAACAGTGTCCCTGGTCTCCTTAAACCACGCTCCAAATTACATATTGGAGCCTTCAATGTCCGCACCCTCCGTCAAATTGGCCAACAGGCTTCGTTGGCAAAGACTCTAGCAACTCGGGCATGGATGTGTGCTGTGTTTGTGAGACACGCATACAGGACCCAAGTGTGGTTATTCACCTGACCTCTCCTGACCAATCTGGTGAATCTGCAAAATTCACCCTTCGAGTTTCTGGAGATTCGATAGCTAGCTCTCGTGGTCTTGCAGGTGTAGGTATAGCATTAAGCACCAGGGCAGAAAACTCACTACTAGACTGGATCCCAGTTGATAGTCGCCTCTGCGCTATGAGGCTGAACGGCACAGTGAGAACTAAAAGGAATAGTGAGACTCGCCGTTGTCTCTTTGTAATCTCTGCTTACGCACCCACTGACTGTAGTTCGGATGAAGTGAAGGACGAGTTCTACCATAAACTGTCTAACCTCCTCTCGAAAGCCAAACGTTCGGACGTAGTGGTTGTTGCAGGTGACCTCAACGCACAGGTGGGTAGACTGAGTGAGGCAGAAAGGCACTTAGGTGGCACTTTCGGAATCCCAGCTGAACGTACAGATAACGGTGATCGCCTATTACAACTATGCTCAGATAACCGCCTATTTTTAGCCAGCACAAATTTCAGACATAAAGAAAGGCACTGTCTGACCTGGCGTCCACCGAGCTCGACTCAGCGATGGACACAGATAGACCACATTGCTATTAGTCATCGCTGGAGAGGATCGGTGGAAGACTGCCGCTCCTTCTGGAGTACGTGTTTGGACAGCGATCATGCGTTGGTCCGAGCACGTATATGCCTGCGTCTCAATGGACGTAGAAAAAATTTGGCAACAAAACCACTACGAGTTCTGCTGGACAACGAAAACACCAAAGCCGTGTTCAGTGAGAAGTTGGCTAGGCAGTTATCGGAACAAAAGACTGTCACTCATCCAGAAGAAGCTTGGTGCCATCTTCAGTCTACTGTAAAAGCAGCACTGGAGACTGTAGCCGACTCCAAGATAATGGCTAAAAAGAGCCAGTGGATATCAGCAGCTTCTTCCAAACTAATGGATGCACGTGAATGCATCCCTGCAGGCTCTGAGTACAATGAAGAGCGAGCGCAACTTAAAAATAAACTGACGAAAAGTCTGCGCAACGATCGTGAACAGTGGTGGGCAGCAAAGGCTAAAGAGATGGAAAAGGCAGCGGCGATCGGTAACAGTAGACAGTTATTTAGACTTATTAAGGAGACTGGGGGGAAATGGTCAACAACAGTTAGTGAGGTTATAGCGGAGAAGGACGGATCGGCGATTCACTCGCAGGGAAGGCGACTGGGACGATGGGCAGAACACTTTGAGGAACAGTTTAACTGGCCTCCAGCCACCATTGCGCTGCCCGCTATCCAGTCGGACCCTGAATGGGACATAGAGACAGGTCCCCCAACACTAGAAGAAGTTGAGAAAGCGGTAGGTAGCCTGAAACGGGGAAGGGCAGCAGGACCAGACGGACTACCTGCTGAGGTATACAAGAATGGTGGTAGAGTTCTCTTAGTCAGGCTAACGGAAGTGTTAGCCAGTATATGGGAATCAAATACGATCCCCTCCGACTGGTCTAAGTCACTGATCATCCCAGTCTTCAAGAAAGGCGAGAAGTCCTCTTGTGATAACCACAGAGGAATCAGCCTGACAAACATAGTGTCTAAGATCCTAAGTTCTATAATTCTCCGACGCCTGAGTGGAGCTCGGGAACAGCAAGCCCGAGAAAACCAGGCAGGCTTTAGACCTGGCCGTGGATGTATCGACCAAATATTCACACTGCGCCAGGTCCTGGAACATAGGCATGCTTACAGACGCCCGACAATAGCTGTATTTCTCGACCTGAAGGCGGCATTTGACTCCGTTGATCGAGAAGTCTTATGGCAGTGTCTGTCACTGAAAGGCGTGCCTAGTAAGTACATCACCTTATTGAAAGCTCTCTACTCGAACACTTGTGGGCATGTTAGAGCCTATGGTGAGTTGTCCAGGGAGCTATACTCATCAAGTGGTGTCCGTCAAGGATGCCCACTATCCCCATTCTTATTTAATTTTATCATAGATATTCTTATGGAGGTTTCCCTCTCGTCACCTAATTACAAAGACGTTGACCGGACCACAGGTGAATTTTCCTTAGATCTAGAATATGCAGATGACATAGTCCTGTTAGGTGAAGACGCTGACAAGATGCAGAGTCTTCTGAACACTTTGAGTGGGAATTTGAGAATGTTTGGGATGCGATTTTCACCACCCAAATGCAAATTTTTGCTCCAGGACTGGTCTTCAGCGGTACCGCGGTTAACAATAGAGAGTGAAGTGGTTGAGTGTGTTGACCACTTCACTTACCTGGGAAGTAGGATCAACTCCGGTGGGTTAGTTGCCGATGAGATTTCTGCACGGATACAAAAGGCTCGATTGGCTTTTGCCAATTTGCGCCACCTATGGCGCCGCCGTGATATTCGTTTGTCTATTAAGGGTCGCGTGTACTGCACAGCAGTCCGCTCTGTTCTACTGTATGGCTGTGAAACATGGCCATTGAAAGTGGAAGACATGAGAAGGTTACAGGTATTTGACCACCGTTGCCTTCGTAGTATAGGACGTATTCCGTGGTGTCACCATGTGAGTAATGCAGAAGTTAGGTGTAGAGTTTTAGGGAGAAGAGGTAAGTCAGTCGACGAGGTTGTGAACCTTCATCGACTGAGATGGTTGGGACACGTACTACGTATGCCTAGTCACCGATTGCCTCGTCACACAATGTTGGCTGAGGTGGGTTCAGGCTGGAAAAAGGCCCGAGGTGGCCAGACTAAAACATGGCACCAATGTATGAAGTCTCTGACTGTTGGTTTAAGCCATGTAGGACGATGCAGACTAGGTGGTTGGGGTCCACGGGACAAGAGGAACCAGTGGTTGGAGACCCTAGGTGATATGGCTCAGAACCGAAGTCAGTGGCGCAGATGTATACACACATTATCCTCATCTTAACAACGCTATACCGAATCTCACTATTTTGTCACTCCTCTTTCCTTTCTTCTCATACTTTATATTTCTTTTGACTGCATTCACTTATCTTCATCCTTCACCTCACTACCTTTTTACTTGATGTGCTGATATGAGGTGTGGCAACTCGGACCGTTACGCAGTAATGCCTGGTCCTATGTTGATAATGATGATGATGATGAAAATGGTAAATTGTTGACGGTAATTAGAGACAGTAGGGGGAGAGAAAGATGATTAAGTCTGTAATAATAATAATAATAATAATAATAATAATAATAATAATAATAATAATAATAATAATAATAATGGAGCTATTGAAATACTAGTTATGGTGAATTGTGTGGTGGATGAAATGAAGAGTCTTGTTGTAATAAATGAGCTATACAGATGGCCAAGGCAAAGAAAGAGGCTGTACGAATCTCTTCTGAACACACAGACTTGGCTTGTGTAGGTGGATTCCTATGGCTTCTGCTGTATGTAAAAGACGGACTCGTAGAGGATGGGTGAGGTGAGAAGGAATGTGATAAATAACTTTAAAGGCATTATGAATGTTAACTCGGTGGCCGGTGTCAATCAGATGAGAGAGTATTGAGCTTCGTGTCAGTCTGGTTTCCCCCTTACTTAGCCATGAAGGATGATGCTCGGCGATTCGACGACGGACTTGCCTAACTGTACGTCCAATGTAACTAGCTCCACAGGAGCAGTTGAACTGGTAAATGCACATAGAAGAGGAGAAGTCAGGGAGTCTGTCTTTAGTTCGTGTGGTCATCATCGGCCGGCTGTAGAAAACACAACATAACTTGGCGGCATTAAATGATCTTCTTATGGCATTTCTTAAGCGTTGTGTCACAATTTCGCTGATGATGTCACCTCGAAATTGTAGTCTTAGAAACAATGGTTTCTTGGAGACTGTAGGCATTCTGGTTTTCATATTGGATGTGTTCATATTTTTAGCCAGGAACGTTTCTGGATATCCATTACTACTGAGTAGATCGTGGATAATTTGAAGCTCTTCGTCAAAAGTATCATCTGAACAGATGAGTCTTGCCCGATGGACCAAACATTTAACGAGATTTCGTTTATATTGCAAGGGGACGAAACTCAAGAAGTGGGTGTATTGACCTGTTGACGTTGGTTTCCGATACACACTTCTTTTTATAGTTCCATCCACCTTCCTTGTCAATCGGACACCTAAGAAGGTGATGCTGCCGTCATTTTCTGTTTCAATAGTGAAGGTTATTGCTGGATGGACGCCATTGAATTCATCCAGTATGATCCTTGCATCGTCCTCATTATTCACAATCAAGAATGTATCATCTACATAACGGCAATAAAATTCTAACCTGCTTATGATGCTTTCCAGAGGGCCATTTTCTAATTTTGCTAATAAGAAGTCCGCTAAGATTGGGCCCAGTGGTGACCCCATAGCGACACCGTCTGACTGTCTATAGAATTCCTTATTGAAGAGAAAGTGTACATTCATTGTACATCGTAAGAGAAGCTCTTTCAAGGTGGGTGCCGTAATTCCAATTTCTATGTTTCTCTTTTCCAGTTCGCTACATATGAAGTCCACTGTTCCCATCAGAGGGACATTTGTGAATAGGGATGATACGTCTAGGGATATCATCGACTTATTATTCACATTCAAATCTCTCATTTTATCGATAAAGTGAAAAGTATCTTTGACGCTATGCTTTACAACCTCCTTATGCAATGGTTTCAAGAGTTGTACTAGCCATTTCGCCGTCACATGGTATGGAGAGTTTGGCATGTCGAGAATCGGTCGGAGTGGTAATCCATTCTTATGCACCTTTGGTAAACCATACAACCTCGGTGTTACTGTGCCAGTGGGTCTGAGTGTTTCATACTCATTTTGCGAAATGAAGCCTTGCTGCTTCAGCTTTTTTAAGGATTCGGATAATTGCCTCTCCGTCTTCTCTGTCATGTCAGTATTGGTTGGTAGTTTCTGAAATTTACTGTCATCACTGAGAAGTCTGTTCATTTTATCTAGGTATTCGGCTTTGTTCATAATAACCACCCCTGAGCCTTTATCCGGCCTGGTGATCAGCAGATCCTCATTCATTCGGAGTTTACGTAAGGCTTCTCTATGTTTTCTAGTCAAGATGCCTCTAGCATATATGAATCAAATTGTCAGCAAAAGAAAGGAGAAGAAAAGAATTCACCTTATTCAAAGCTTGGAGAACCGGACTCCGGAAGTGAGATTCCCTCCAAATCCTGGTCGGTATGTTCATAATTTTTCCAATGTTGATCTTGACATGGTAACACTACAAGCATTATCTCTGGGTCCTAAGTTTTGTGACAGTCATATTACACCTTACAGAATAAACACTCAAGTCCAGTTTGAAAATTTATACTCACAGACAGAAGGCTTATCACCTTCTTCAAGTGAGGAGGTAGAAAGATTCAAGTCTACTCTGGTTGACTGTTGCTACAAATTTATGAATAGTAAACAGAATGCTAGAAGCATCTTGACTAGAAAACATAGAGAAGCCTTACGTAAACTCCGAATGAATGAGGATCTGCTGATCACCAGGCCGGATAAAGGCTCAGGGGTGGTTATTATGAACAAAGCCGAATACCTAGATAAAATGAACAGACTTCTCAGTGATGACAGTAAATATCAGAAACTACCAACCAATACTGACATGACAGAGAAGACGGAGAGGCAATTATCCGAATCCTTAAAAAAGCTGAAGCAGCAAGGCTTCATTTCGCAAAATGAGTATGAAACACTCAGACCCACTGGCACAGTAACACCGAGGTTGTATGGTTTACCAAAGGTGCATAAGAATGGATTACCACTCCGACCGATTCTCGACATGCCAAACTCTCCATACCATGTGACGGCGAAATGGCTAGTACAACTCTTGAAACCATTGCATAAGGAGGTTGTAAAGCATAGCGTCAAAGATACTTTTCACTTTATCGATAAAATGAGAGATTTGAATGTGAATAATAAGTCGATGATATCCCTAGACGTATCATCCCTATTCACAAATGTCCCTCTGATGGGAACAGTGGACTTCATATGTAGCGAACTGGAAAAGAGAAACATAGAAATTGGAATTACGGCACCCACCTTGAAAGAGCTTCTCTTACGATGTACAATGAATGTACACTTTCTCTTCAATAAGGAATTCTATAGACAGTCAGACGGTGTCGCTATGGGGTCACCACTGGGCCCAATCTTAGCGGACTTCTTATTAGCAAAATTAGAAAATGGCCCTCTGGAAAGCATCATAAGCAGGTTAGAATTTTATTGCCGTTATGTAGATGATACATTCTTGATTGTGAACAATGAGGACGATGCAAGGATCATACTGGATGAATTCAATGGCGTCCATCCAGCAATAACCTTCACTATTGAAACAGAAAATGACGGCAGCATCACCTTCTTAGGTGTCCGATTGACAAGGAAGGTGGATGGAACTATAAAAAGAAGTGTGTATCGGAAACCAACGTCAACAGGTCAATACACCCACTTCTTGAGTTTCGTCCCCTTGCAATATAAACGAAATCTCGTTAAATGTTTGGTCCATCGGGCAAGACTCATCTGTTCAGATGATACTTTTGACGAAGAGCTTCAAATTATCCACGATCTACTCAGTAGTAATGGATATCCAGAAACGTTCCTGGCTAAAAATATGAACACATCCAATATGAAAACCAGAATGCCTACAGTCTCCAAGAAACCATTGTTTCTAAGACTACAATTTCGAGGTGACATCATCAGCGAAATTGTGACACAACGCTTAAGAAATGCCATAAGAAGATCATTTAATGCCGCCAAGTTATGTTGTGTTTTCTACAGCCGGCCGATGATGACCACACGAACTAAAGACAGACTCCCTGACTTCTCCTCTTCTATGTGCATTTACCAGTTCAACTGCTCCTGTGGAGCTAGTTACATTGGACGTACAGTTAGGCAAGTCCGTCGTCGAATCGCCGAGCATCATCCTTCATGGCTAAGTAAGGGGGAAACCAGACTGACACGAAGCTCAATACTCTCTCATCTGATTGACACCGGCCACCGAGTTAACATTCATAATGCCTTTAAAGTTATTTATCACATTCCTTCTCACCTCACCCATCCTCTACGAGTCCGTCTTTTACATACAGCAGAAGCCATAGGAATCCACCTACACAAGCCAAGTCTGTGTGTTCAGAAGAGATTCGTACAGCCTCTTTCTTTGCCTTGGCCATCTGTATAGCTCATTTATTACAACAAGACTCTTCATTTCATCCACCACACAATTCACCATAACTAGTATTTCAATAGCTCCATTATTATTATTATTATTATTATTATTATTATTATTATTATTATTATTATTATTACAGACTTAATCATCTTTCTCTCCCCCTACTGTCTCTAATTACCGTCAACAATTTACCATTTTACGTAAGAGTTAATTTTTGCTCTTTAGTTATCATTATACAAAATATCAATTATGTAAGGACCTGTTCGCAAAATCTTTCTACGATAATTAATCTTTGCTTTAGTTAACTGTCTTAATTACCTGACCAATTATCACCTTCTTGAAATTTTGAGATTGATAACCTTTCACTGAATAACTCTCACCACTAGATTGGTATGTAATTTTACGTTTGAAAATGCTATATTAGTGTAGAGCCATTGATGAGGAACTAATTGAAAAGAAATATTTCTTCGCTCATATTTTTTGTTTTACTAAATGTCTAAATGGGAATTTTTGCATTAGAATAATATGTGTATGTATTTCGTATGATAAATTATATGAAGTCGTGCTGCTTTTACAGGCAATAGCTTAATGTTATTGCTGCAGGTGAGGCTCAGAAAATTTAAAATGAATACGTCGTTGCGCCATACACAGTCTGCCACAGGATGCAATTATTCACATGTTGCTGGTCGCAGATTTTAGATAACAACCCTCTCGCTACACAAAAAGTGAGCAGTAGCACAGGCACTGTCACCCACCTCATCAGAAAATAGAAACTAGAGGCAAGGTTGCATAAGCAAGAACGCATTCACCGCAACAACACCCGAAATACAGAAGCACCAGTGAGATTGATGAAAACCCTGGACAAACAGCTACAGAAGTAGCACTTTCAGTTCATTCATGGATCAGAGGGCGGTCACTGGTAGGGAAAACAGCGCAGAACAGAAGTTTACACAGACCACAAAACATGATCACTTTTTATCTATTATATCCCTTTAAGCTGCAGCCTTGGCCAAACAACTAATGGGGATGTTGAAACCCATTACTCTGAACCGCTAATCTTAGCGCCATCGGAGCAACAGAAAAGATACAGTCAACCACACACACAAATCCTAGACACCAACTACCCAAGTGGCGTCGACAGATGTGAAAGCACAACGGGTCTATAGAGTCCTCCAAGCGGAATCACCAGCCCTAAGCACTCACCACCTACAATAGTAAAACTACCTACCCCCTCTGTAACAAATACTAGAGACGACGCTTGCATGAGGTCAAACTCTGTTCATCTGGATACAATGTACACGCTGAACACAAATAAAGACATTCCTCTGTTCTCCCCTGATAAAGGTGATACTATTTCAAGTCACTGTGCGGTCGATTTACCACTAGGATATCCTGGTAACTCTACAGCTACAAGCGAACAATGTGTAGAGACGTTCTGTAACGCAACTATGTCAGACTATACTCAGTCAAGCGACACTGAGATACCTTTTGGCCTGGTTAGCGAACTAGAAAGCTTTACACACTATTACTCCTCCTACTTGTACATCGTTCTCATAAACGCAAGGTCCGTCCTTAGCAAACTATCAGTATTAAGAGGAATCGAGCTCATTTATAAGCCGCCGACAGTAATTATCACTGAGTCTTGGTGTCACGCCAACATACCGGATGAAGAGATAAGTATTGACATGCATACACAATTCCAGTGTGACAGGAGCAGCAAAAAAAGAGGAGATCGCCTGATGTACTTCCTGAACCCTCACACCGTGTTCAGGTTGGAAAATATGGTTCTTGATAAAGTAGGTGACCCTCTGCGGGTCACAGTTCACTACATGAATGCTACAGTACCGGTGGGATGTGCTTACAAAGCACCTGGTACCCTCAACAATCATGAGATTCCACTGATTACGGCTCTGGAACATGCATCCACTCTACCATGTGATCATAAGATCATATACGATGACTTTAACCTACCTGAAGTTAAGTGAGATTCACTAGGTGTGACAACTTTTTCCATACACTGTCTATTTTTAGATGGAAGCAAATTGTCAAAACCCCTACAGGAGGTGACAATGTATTTGCCATAACATAAACCCTGTTTTGACAAATGTAGGCTCCAAGTTCCCAGGAATTGATCACAATACGGTATCATGCACACTGCCACTTCCTGCAACTAGCACTTCAATTGGTACCTCCGCTACACACTAAATAGTATGTAGAGACTACAGTAGAACGGACTGGCAGCAGATGTGTCCAATGATTAGGTGCATTGACTGGGGATCATTCTTCACCACTACATACCTCAAATTAACCATTGATATGTTTTACTGCAACTCTAAAGCCTGTCTCGATGCCATCGTTCCACTGAAAGATTTTGAAAAAATGCCACCAAAGGATAAGCTATATATAACTCCCAACGCTAGTAGAAAGTTACGCAAACTCTCAACAAGATACTACAGACAACACGACGTCGATGCACTTCAGCTGATTCTAGGTACTCTTAACTATGTCTCGCACAACCATGATTTGCGTTTGAAGAATGAGGAGAGTCGCGCACTAACTAGCTCATCTAGGGTATATGCTCCCTCAGCACTCCTTAAGAAGCGATCGAATTGCACAAGACACAAAATTCCTCTTCTTATCCATGACACCAAAGCTTATAATGATCCAGTGGATATGCATGAAATATTCAGCGACTTATTTGCAGCCAGTTATCTGGAACCTATAGGTTTTTCGTGTGACACTAGCGCGGTCTGCGCTTCTAAAAGCCACTCTTCTCCTCAACTAACGACAACAGATACGGTTGAATTTACATACTGTAATAGTCACCAAGCCATTAGGAAGCTAAAATGCTCCAGCAGTGCTGGCACAGACGGAATATCATCACATTTCCTTAAATTTGGTGGCCCTGATATTCCATTATTATTACTTCAAATATTTCCCTCTCTTTGGAATCTTTCACATACCCTCATATGTGGAAAACATCATTTATTCTCCCTAGATATAAATCTGGTTCAAGAACACTGGCCAGTAACTACAGGCCAATAAATATTACGTCTGTAGTTTCTAGAATTGTGGAGAAAGTTATTAAAGAAAGCATTCTTCAGCACATGCTCAGTGGCAACATCATCACATCGAGTCAGCACGGGTCCCTAAGTTCGAGGTCCTGCATAACTTGCCATCTTGACTTCTTTAACTTTGTAACCACTATGCGCGACCGACACCAATTAGTCCTTGTACTATATCTATACATTTCAAAAGCATTTGACAAAGTAGATCATTTGCCGTTAATAAATAAGCTGGTGACTATGGGAATTGACTATCCACTATTGGGATGGATTAAGCCTTTCATCAGTAACCGCACTCAAGTGGTGAAGGTAGATTCACACACTTTAAAACCTAGGCCAATCACCTCTGGTGTTGTTCAAGGCAGTCTATCAGGTCCCCTTCTCTTTGCTTTATACGTCAATGACATCTGCAGCTGCTTTACACACGGTAAACCAGTCCTGTCTGCTGATGAGCTAAACGTTGCACACACATTCACCCGTGATAATTTATCCCACTTCCAAGCACTAATACAAAGGGAGCTCGATACAATATCTGCATGGTCAGCTGCTTGGAAACTTCAGTTCAATATCGGCAAATGTGGCTGGATATGTTTTGGTGCCCCACCGGTGGGTACCAAAGTACATCCTCAGTCTACCTGTTCTTAGAAGTGTACGTGACCTTGGACTAAGATGTTCAAGGACCTCACGTTTTCTGAACAGGTAGCATACCAGACTCCCAAATTTAGGATCCTGATGGGTTGCCTAGTTCGTAACTTTATCCCTAAAGAAGTCAAGTTACTGCCCTACAAAACTTGCGTACGTCCACTGTTAGTACGCCTTCCATTTATACTGAGCGGTATCCGCATAAAAGACTGACAAAACATAGAAGGTGTTCAAAGGTATTTCACAGCTAGGTTGTTGGGACGCGATTGCAAACAGGACTACAGCTCCAGGTGCAGAACACTAAGTCTAGAAACACTTTGAATGAGACGACTCAAGATTAACCTGACGCTATTCTTTAATGAGTTACATAGATACACATTTACGGCCAGTGGTGAGTTTCAGTTAGAACACAACAGTTGTTACGATCTGAGCAACCACATCCATAGCGTCAAAAGGAAGTCGTTCAAGTCCTGCTTGCGCATGAACTTCTTCACCGTCAAATTCTCTCAGTTGTCAAACAGACTTCCAGCTAAAGTGAAGGCCTCCAAATCAACTTCTGAATTTGGTCGATTACTGGCTGACCTCTTATCATCTGGTGACTTCTACGGCTTATCGAACACACCAGCAGTCTCCTTCACGACACTTCGTATGTCCAGCTCTCTTAATGTATAATGAGAGCCACCACACCTACACTGACCTTTCATACGAAGCGTTGAGGAGGCTTCCATAAGTTACCACCTCAAACTAGCGGCACATTTTGCCCCCCCAACGCGGTGATCAAAAACAGAAACTCTACACCACATGACAGCATGAAATTTATATTTTTAAATGCTCCACAGAAAAAGGATATACAGTGAAAGCCATGGCATGGGAACTTAGGTTGGGAAAAACATAAAAATAACAAACACTCTCCCTGTTGAAATTCTTGCTTTCTCCGCCTGCTGCTTTGTCTGTTTTTTCTCCTTGTAGAAAAATAATTCAGTTCTAAACGTTGGCTTTGTTGCCATTGAGAACTATTTACTTAAGGAACAGACCATGGCTGAAACTACCCTTCATGGAGGGTAACCAGCTTTACCATGTTCAGAATACCTAACTACAACAAGCAGAAATAAAAAATGTTCACCGGACTACAACTTTATAACTGCCAAAATCTAGGATTAACTCATTATAAAAGCGACCAGCAAAGTCCAACGCTTACCAACTGCAAGGCTGCCATGACCCGAGAAAACGGAGGGCAAGATGTTCTGGAAGTCCATCTGGCGCTTTCAAACAAGTCTGTTGCTTCTGGATGCTAGAGTTGGAGCAGTGAGGACATTTGGCTTTCAGTCATAACATTCATCAAGACTATGAGTCTTTGTTGTGGAATGGTGTTAACATGGATAAATTATACAGTCCCGGAATCGTCAATGAAGTACAATGTGTAAACAATTCATAAACTTTTCATCATCATCTTTTAGGATTTGTCCTGGTGCGAACCTGACAGACGCAAAGACCAATTACTAATTGTTCGGACTTGTTATATACCCACGAACACAAGACCAAGGAAGAACACGATAGCGTAGTCGGATGGAATAGTATATTTGGATGGTTGTGCCAAAATACCGATGCGTTCCAACTAACTGGCTAGAAAGTCGAATACGAGCAATGCAACGTAACACGACGGCGTGCCAAATGGCGAGGATGCTTGACCAGGTGCCTTCAGCTTAGCGAGTCCAGTTGAGCTATCGAGGTCAGCATCAATGTTGAAAGTCGTCAAACCCTAGGCTATTGATTTTGAGGGAGTGCGTGACGCCACAGATCACTCCCCCCTAGTGGATTTGTGAGGACTCTAAGACCATACCAGCCGGAAGTAAAAACCCAGTAGTTTCTCCACTGGTAAAACTCTTCCGATGGGCTCACTGCGTGAAGTAGCCCCTGGTTGTCTGAACCTATTATAGGGTGTCATGGCAATTAAATAATAAAATACAATAAAATGAATTGGACGTCGGTCGCGGTCCTCAGTTCCTTTTGACGTTCCGTTCAGTGCTCGTTGCACCTGGAATATAAGTAAAAGTCTTCAATACCACGAAAGCGGTTCGTAAAAATGAGAATTATTTATGTATAAACATATCGAAAAATAAAAATTTGCGCCTATTTTCACCTTTTTTAAAAGTTCCATTACATGGTAATAAAAATTGATATAAAAAGGCAAAGTGTACGAGGATTTGTGCATTGCCGGTAAATAAGAAAAATAGTGCCTCGGAAAAAAATTTTGCAAGCAAAAATATATGGTTGGCACACACACCGCTAAGTTGAATACGACTTCAGATACTCCGGGAACCTGACGGTCTGACCTGATCTTGTTTTCTGTTGCGCCGATGGTTGTTGCAGCTGTGCATTACCAGGCACATCGTCGAGAATTTCGATAATTGAGTTATCCGTCGGTCGGCTGTAGCGAGCTGAAACGTCACTAATAATGGGGTGACCTTTGAAATAAGCTGGTTTCAAACGGTCAACGCTAACAGTATCTTCACGTCCGTTCCGCTCAATTATATAGAATTTCTCGTGTCGCTTGATCACTTTGAATGGCGCATCCTGGGGTGGTTCAGATGGTCGACGAGCGGCATCGTGGCGAACAAACACGTGTGATGTCTTCTGTAAACTGGGGTGGACGAAAACATCAGTCGTTTGCGGTCTAATCGGAGAAGGCCTAACTGAACGCATTGCGTTTGTAAGCCTAGTCACGTAAGATGCCCTGTCGGAAACGTGTTTGAAAGTTGAAGGGGAAACAAACTCACCTGGTAGGCGAAGAGTGGTCCCATAGACGAGTTCTGCAGGGGTGCATCCAGCATCAACTTTCAACGCGTTACGAATACCTAGTAGGACTAGAGGCAGAGCCTCGGTCCACTGAGGTATGTTTGCAGCTGAAAGGGAAGCTTTCAGCTGTCGATGGAAACGCTCTACCATGCCATTTGCTTGTGGATGGTAGGCTGTCGTTCGGAACCGAGTGCAACCTAAAAGTGCCGTTAGAGCGTGAAATAAGCCACATTCAAATTGGCGCCCACGGTCGGTTGTGACGTAAGATGGACATCCGAAGTTCGCGATCCATCTTTCGACGAAAACACGAGCAACTGTTTCAGCAGTAATATCTTTAATAGGTACTGCTTCCGGCCATCGTGTGAAACGATCAACACAAGTGAAAAGGTAGGTACATCCATTAGATTCTGGTAGGGGTCCTACAATATCTATATGGACGTGGTCGAAACGCATGCTAGAAATGAGCCTAAAGGGCTTTTCGTGTGTCGCGTGACTTTACACTTTTGACAAGCTAAGCACGACTGAGCCCACTCCTTAACGTCTTTGTTCATCCCAGGCCAGCAGAAACGTTGTGCGATAAGCCTAATGGTGGCTCGTACACCTGGATGAGAGAGTTTGTGCAACGTATTGAAGACGTTGCGTCGACAACTCTTCGGAACTATTGGGCGTGGTTGACTAGCAGAGACATCGCACAAAATTGTGTCCTTGTCTGATCCAACAGGACAAAGTCGCAGTTTGAGAGTTGTGGACGACAACTCATGATGCAGCTCAAGGTCTTCCTTTTGACGCCGAGCTAGTTCAACGAGATCAACACCCTCGATATAGTTTATCGAAGCTATTCGAGATAGTGCGTCGGCTGCGGAGTTGTTTGCTCCAGAAATGTGGCGGATGTCTGACGTGAACTGGGAAATGTAATCCAGCTGTCGCGACTCACGCGGGGAGTATTTGTCAGACGCCGAGCTGAGGGAAAAGGTTAACGGTTTGTGGTCTGTGAAAATAATGAAATCACGACCTTCCACAGAATGTCGAAAATGGCGTACAGAACAGTACATGGCTAGGAGTTCCCTACCAAATGTACTGTATCTTGTTTCCGCGTCTTGCAGCCGCCTCGAGAAAAAGGCTAACGGTTGCCACTGGTTGTCAGTCAACTGTTGCAAAACTGCTCCAATTGCTGAATCAGATGCATCAACAGCAATACTCAAAGGAGCATTGGGGTCATGATGCATAAGCATGGTTGCGTTCGAAATGGCTTCCTTGACTTTAGAAAAAGCAAGTCTAGCCGCGTTGTCCAGAGACACGAACTTCGCAGTTCCTCGAAGTAGATCTGTTAGTGGTCTCATGACAGAGGCACAGTTAGGGATAAACCTTCGGTAATAACTTACCAGGCCATTGAAAGTGCGGAGATGTTTCACAGTGGTCGGCTCTGGATAGTTTGTGATAGCCGCCACTTTATCTCTCAATGGGCGTATACCTTTGTTGTCAATGGTATGCCCAAGGAAGCTGAGTGATTCAACTCCTATTTCACACTTCTGTAAGTTGACTGTGATGCCATGTTTTTTAAGTCTTTCGAATGCGAGGTCCAAATGTTTGAGGTGAGTTTCCTTATCTGGACTCGCAATTAGACAGTCATAAGTGTAGACATGAACAAAATTCAGACCACGGAAGATATCGTCCATAAAGCGTTGGAATGTTTGTGCTGCATTCCGAAGACCAAAAGGCATGCGCAGGAATTCAAACAGGCCAAAAGGAGTAATAATGGCTGTTTTCGCGATATCTTCTGCTGCCATAGGTATCTGGTTGTACGCTTTGACCAAGTCGATTTTGGAGAAAATGTTCATGCCGCATAAGGTTGCGGTCAAGTCGTAAACGTGAGGTATAGGGTAGCAGTCCGGAGTTGTTTTGGCGTTAAGCCTTCGGTAATCACCGGTCGGACGCCAGTCGTTGCTATCCTTTTTGGGAACCATGTGCAATGGCGATGCCCAAGGACTGTTCGACGGTCTGATAATGCCCAGTTCGAGCATGTGGTCGAATTCATTTTTCGCCGTTTGCAGCTTATCGGGGGCTAAACGGCGCGCTTTGGATGCCACAGGTGGACCTGTGGTTGTGACGTGATGCATAACATTGCTGGTTATGCACGGAAGAGTGTGTTTCGGTTGCTGTAACTCTGGATATTTCTCCAGAACTGCCTGGTAGGACGCGTCGCCTGATTGTTTAGTCCTAACGATGGCTAAACTCGGACCTACATAGGTGGTGCCGCCAATAGATAACTTTGTGTTGTTATCTATCAGTCGTCGACGGCGAGCATCTACGAGTAGATCGTAATGGTTTAGCAAATCTATGCCAATGATGGGCATAGAGACGTCTGCCAGGAGGAAAATCCAGTGAATAGGTTTGCGTAAACCTAAGTTGAGGTAGGCATACCGTCTCCCGAATGTCGCGATTGCCTTGCCGTTGGCTGCTTGAAGATTGAAGGATGGGTCGAGATGACGCTCCTTTGTCGTTGCTGGAAGAACGCTAACTTCTGCGCCGGTGTCGACGAGGTAGCGGACTTTCGTTTTAATGTCGGTGACGTAGAGCAAACGGCTTTTTCCGCCGGCTACGGTTGCCGTGAGCACGTGCCGGCGTGACCGTTTCCCGAGTTTGGGTCCTTCTTAAAACGGCATGGTTTACGACATTTTCTGGCTTCATCCCCGTAAGTGTTATGAAACCAGCACCATTCAGGGTTTTCCACCCTGTTGGGTTTCGTTTTAGGGCTACCACGCGACTTGCTGCGATGCGCCAAGGTGCGTTTCTGTGAAGTGCTACATGATCTAGGACTTCGAGATCGTAGCAACCGTTTCACAGAGTTGCACAACTTGGTCACCTCCGAATCCTGGCGCTCTGTTTTGTCGCAGATAGAATATACGTTGGAGACGGGTCTGCTGGATATCTCCAGTATTTTATCTGCTGAGGCTGCCAGGTCGTCGAGTGGGACTGACTGCAGTGTCACCAACACGGTTTGCACCGGTTGTGGTAGTTTCGAGAGAAATAGTTCTCGGAAAAAACCATCGTCAAATGTTCGTGCACCGATTACTTCTCGCATGCGTGCGAGGACTTCAGTAGCTGAGTGGCTGCCTAGCTCGATGTTACGAAGCAATTCGTCTAGACGTTGGCGATCTGTGAGATCGCTTTTCTTCAAGAGTGCGGCCTTTAGAAGTGCATAAGGGTCACTTACTTCAGGATTAAACATGTTTGCTGTAACATACCTGTTTAATTCTCGCGGTAGTGACCGTATGACAGCAAGAAATCGAGATTGAGGATCTGAGACACCCTGTTCTCGAAAATCGGCCTCGGCATACAGAAACCATGTTTCTGCATTGTCTGGCCAATATGGCACGAGTTGGATCGTGTTCGAGGTCGGCTTAATACGAATAAGCTTGGGAGTGTGGTCGGACATGAGAAAGTGTAGTAAATGGATATATAAATGTTATCGAAATGAAAACAATAAACAAATATAAAATGGAACAGGCTCACCAATTCAATACTTGTTATTGGTCGGGATATTTGATCACGTCGGGCTCACCAATTTAGGATTTGTCCTGGTGCGAACTTGACAGACGCAAAGACCAATCACTAATTATTCGAACTTGTTATATACCCACGAATACGAGACCAAGGAAGAACACGATAGCGTAGTCGGATGGAATAGTATATTTGGATGGTTATGCCAAAATACCGATGCGTTCCAACTAACTGGCTAGAGAGTCGAATACGAGCAATGCAACGTAACACGACAGCGTGCCAAATGGCGAGGATGCTTGACCGGGTGCCTTCAGCTTAGCGAGTCCAGTTAAACTATCAAGGTCAGCATCAATGTCGAAAGTCGTCAAACCCTAGGCTATTGATTTTGGGGAAGTGTGTGACGCTACAAGTACACACTGTTACAATGGAAGTATTAGCTTCAAGCTTTATTTTTCTCCAGATAATACCTGTAGTGTCTAGATACAAACCTGGTTTGTTTGTCAATGCGAAGACAATACTTCCACCTGTCCAACTTGTAAATTTTCTGCACACTTATTCTGTTGGGATGTTCCACTATATGAACATGCAGCACTTATATCTTCTAGTGACAACGGGTAGGAATTCAGATTACCTTCCATGAAGATGAATGTAATTTGTATGTAAACTTATTCATACCTGTAAAAATTGTGCCTATATATCCAGGAGTAACTATTATTGTTATTATTATTATTATCGCATCAGTATTTATCATGGTGTCAAAAGTAACTGTAGGTTATAAAAAGAACAGAAAATATCACTTCACAGCACATACAGATTGTTTATGAGTTTCGGTAGTCTCCACTCACCATTCTTTTTTCACCATAAAGAGATACCAAAGCCGTACAATATTCGACGCTTGCGTTGCATGTGACCAAAACGGTTAACCTGTCGACATAGTTCCGTGTTTCATCAGATAAACGTTTATTTTAACATCGGTCCACATGTTTATAGTATCGTTGTTTAACGAAAACTCACTTCATAGATTTCAGGTAGCAGTAAGTGTTAGCATAACCGTATTATCTACGTGAGTATATCAGTCTTCGCATTTCCCACTCGCAGTGTGACCTTACTCAGCAATAAATATGTAATCCATCACAAATAGTTGTTCCTGTACAAAGAAACAAACATTTTAAGAACTATTATCCAATGGTGATGGAGTTTTACAAATGGAATTTACAGTGAATTATACAGCATTATCAAGGTTTGTTTACTGTAAATTATCTTCTATGAAACGGAGTTAAATGAGGTGAAGTACTAGAGAAGTTCGTTTGCGAATATGTCTCTGAGTCACTAGGAAAGTTTATTTCTTAGGTTCAGTTGTTTGTCCAGATTTTCACTGCCATTATGACAGTCAAAAGGCCTTAGATCATTCATTGTAGTTGGGTTTTCTTACATGGTTGCATCTAGGGTGTTTGTAACTGGGCGAGTTTGCTGTGGAAGGTTTCAGAAAGTCGAAAATCAATCGAGGAAGACCAGTTGAAGAATTCTTTCAATAGTTTCTGGTATCAAGTACGAAGTTGTATATTCAGTAAGTTGACAGTTTCGGTCAAAGTTATGCTCAAGGTTTTCTCTTTAAACTTAGGCTGAAAAGAGAAGAAGAAAGGGAAAGCACGAGCAGAAACCGGAGTGACGTACCACACAAGACGAAATTAAGAAGAGAGAAGTTCCTATCTTCTTAGAGACACTCGAGCTATGTGTACACTTTAATTTATGCATATAAAAATAACTCTTATGATTTTCCTAAGTAAAACAAGTTCGAGTTTTTAGGGTATACCGTGTTTATTTGCAGACGTATAGGTTTAAACTGACTCTACATCAAGGTGATAAATATATACTTTACTAATGTGTACCTTACTGACTACACAACCTAAGCTAGTGGAATAGCAGTCCATTGAGAAAAAAGTACTTGGGATTGGTGATAGCCTTACTTTACACGTTCAGGGGTCCTAGTATGTTTTCATTAGCCCAGAACGTATATATTGTGACCAAACGAGTGACAGACTCATCATCTGTGAGGAGCGAAAGACAATAAACCTGCAGTACGTATCCCCTCAGGAAGTCTATTCCATGTGTAAGAGAACTTATTGAGGAAGAAATTAACTCGCACATTGGTCTTACAACACTGTTTTAGCTAATAGTTGGTGATTACGTATGTTGTCAGTAGGTGTTACAACTATTTTAATTCCTGGACCGCATGAGTGCATTAGCTTAAAAAGTAGTTTATAATAAACTATAAGGTTCATTCTAAATCGCCTCCTCCGGAGAGGTTCTAGTCCTAGCATGTTGCATCTGGAGAGGTAGTCAAGGCTGCAGTCAGCTCCCAGTATTCTTAATGTAAAGTGGCGTTGTACCCCTTTGATTTTTAGCTTGTCGTCTATTCGAAATCTGCTTATGACAAATGAGCAGTATTCTAGAATTGGACGGATGCATACTTTGTAGAGTAGGACCATCGGTTCAATACTATAAAGTACTATGAAGCGCCGACCTTGAAGTGTTATAGAATGGTCTTACGGTGAAACTTCATATATTCTCCACCGCAATATGACAACAATAATTGGAAATGATTGCATCTTTGGCTTAATTTGTTCAAATGACCCAATTTACAACGTTATAGACCAGAACAATAGCTATTCTCTTCGTGACACCATAAAATACTTGCCCCAAATCCCCCCGTGCATCCCATTATTTAACTGTAGTTTTGCATGCCATCTGTAGACAGTACAAATTTGTTGAATACTGACATATTTTCAGCTTCATATGTTCGATATGCAATATACCGTTATAGACTACATGACTCACAATTCGCAAGATACTTCACATACTCATTCATTATGCCCGTTTCGATTTTCACTGCTGGTGTCCAACATCATCAATATCAACATACTACCAGGCATTACTGCGTAACGGTCCGAGTTGCCACAGCCCATATCACTAAATCAAGTAAAAAGGCAGTAAAGTGGAAGATGAAGAAAAGAAAATTCTGTCAAAAGAAGTATGAAGTGCTACAAGAGAGAAAGGAAAAATGAGAAAGTGGTGAGATTCGGTATCGTGTCGTTAAGGTGAGGATAATGTATGTATACATCTGCCCCACTGACATCAGTTCTCAGCTATATCACCAACAGTCTCCAGCCACTGGTTCCTCTTTTCCCATGGACCCCAACCACCTAGTCTGCATCATCCCACATAGCTCAAACCAACAGTCAGAGACTTCATGCATTGATGCCATGTTTAAGTCTGGCCACCTCGGGCCTTTTTCCAGCCTGGACCCACCTCAGCCAACATTGTGTGACCCGGCAATCGATGACTAGGCATACGTAATACGTGTCCCAACCAGCCATCTCAGTCGATGAAGGTTCACAACCTCGTCAACTGCCTTACCTATTCTCCTTAAAACTCTACACCTGACTTCTGCATTACTCGCGTGGTGACACCATGGAATACGGCTTATACTAGGAAGGCAACGTTGGTCAAACACCTGGAGCACTCTCGTATCTCCCACCTTCAATGGCCATGTTTCACAGTCATACAGTAGAACAGAGCGGACTGCTGTGCAGTACACGCGACCCTTAACAGACAAACGGATATCACGGCGGCGCCATAGGTGGCGTAAGTTGGCAAAAGCCAGCCGAGCCTTTTGTATTCGTGCAGAGATTTCATCGACCACTGAGCCACCAGGGCTGATGCTACTTCCATGGTAAGTGAAGTGGTTGACACACTCAATCACACTCTCTATTGTTAGCTGCGGTGGGGCACTGTTGAAGGCCAGTTGCGGAGCAACAGTTTGCATTTGGGTGGTGAGAAACGCATCCCAAGCATTCTCAAATTGCCACTCAGTGTGCAGAAGACTGCATCTTGTCAGCACCTTCACCTAACAGGACTATGTCATCTGCGTATTCTAAGTTTAACGAAAATTCTCCTGCGATTAGATCAACGTCTGTGTAATCAGATGACGAGAGGGAAACCTCCATGAGAATATCTATGATAAAATTGATTGAGAATGGAGAGAGTGGGCACCCTCGGTGGACACCACTCGATGAGCATAGCTCCCTGGACATCTCATCACAAGTGTTCTAGTAGAGAGCCTTCAATAAGGTGATGTACTTACTCGGCACGCCTTCCAGTGAGAGACATTGCTATAAGACTTCCCGATCAACGGAGTCGAATGCCGCCTTCAGGTCGAGAAATACAGCTATTGTGAGGCGTGGGTAAGCGTGTCTATGTTCCAGAACCTGGCGCAGCGTGAATATTTGGTCGGTACACCCTAGCCCTGGTCCTAAGCCTGCTTGGTTTTCTCGGGCTTACTGTTCCTGAGCTCCACTCAGAAGTCGAGGAATTATAGAACCTAGGAACACTATGTCCGTCAGGCCTTTGTTGAAGACTGGGATAATCAGTGGCTTAGATCAGTCAGAGGGGATCGCATTTGATTCCCATAAAGTAGTTAATACTTCTGTTAACCTGACTAAGAGCACCTTACCACCATCCCTGTATACCTCTGGAGTTAGTCCTTCTACCCTTCCTGGTTTCAGGTTACCTACTGCTTTTTCGACTTCTGCTAGTATTGGGGGGCCTATCTCAATGTTTCATTCAGGACTCGATTGGATAGCGGGCAACGTAATGGTGGCTGGATGCCAGTTAAACTGTTCCTCGAAGTGTTCTCCCCATCGTTCCAGTCGTCTCTCCTGCGAGTGAATCGCAGATCCATCCTTCTCCGCTATAGCCTCACTAACCGCAGTTGACCTTTTCCCTTCAGTTTCCTTAATTAGTCCAAATCACTGTCTACTGTTATCAATCGCCGCTGCCCTTTCTATCTTTTTAGCCTTCGTTCACGCTCACGTGCATCCGTTAGTTCGGAAGAAGCTGACGATATCCACTGGCTCTTTTTAGCCACTCTTTCGGAGTCAGTTACGGCCTTCAGCTCTGCTTTTACAGCAGACTCGAGATGACACCAAGCTTCTTCTGGTTGAGTGATAGTCTTCTGTTCCGATAACTGCCTAGTCAACTCACTGAACACGGCTTTAATGTTTTCGTTGTCCAGCAGCACTTGTGATGGCTTAGTTGCCAAATATTTCCTACGTCCATTGAGACGCAGGGATATACGTGCTCGGACCAACGCATGGTCTCTATCCAAACACGTACTCCAGAAGGAGCGGCAGTCTTCCACTGATCCTCTCTAGCTATGACTGATAGCAATGTGGTTTATCTGTGTCCATCGTTGAGTTGAGCTAGGTGGACGCCACATCAGACAATGTCTCTCTTTATGTCTGAGATTTATGCTAGCTAAAATTAGGCGGTTATCTGAGCACAGTTGTAATAGGCGATCGCCGTTATCTGTTCATTCAGCCGGGATTCCGGAAGTGCCACCTAAGTGCCTTTCTGCCTGGCTCAGTCTACTCACCTGTACATTGAAATCACCTGCAACAACCACCACGTCTAAGCCTTTGGCTTTCGAGAGGAGGCTAGACAGTTTTCGGTAAAACTCGTTCGTCACTTCATCCAAGCTGCAGTCAGTGGTGGGTGCGTAAGCCGAGATTACAAAGAGACAGCGGTGAATAACCACACTTGAGCCCTGTATGCGTGTCTCACAAACACAGCACACATCCATGGCCCGAGTTGCTAGAGTCTTTGCCGATGAAGCCTGTTGACCGATTTGACGAAGGGTGAGGACATTAAAAGGCTCCAATATGTAATTTGGAGCGTAGTTTAAGGAGACCAGGGATGCTGTTTTGTAGACTCAGATTGTTGTCGAAGGCTGCAGAGCTAGGAGAAATTGAAGATAATGTAGCATCATTAATTGAGAGACGGGCAAGAAGGTTAGAAGGTAATGATGGGGTGGGGGATGGATACCAGTCTGTCGGAACTTGAGTTCTGATCGAATTGTGAGGGCGGTTGACACTTCCCGGCCGCCCACACCGTGGAAGGCTATTTCTTCTCAAGGTACCTGGTGGAGATTTGTGTGACCGCAGAGCCCATTGAACATCTGCTTGAGGCCTGTCACGTCCAGCCTTTTGTGTATGGTTATTTTAAACTTTTGGGGCCGGATGGTCGGAAAGAAACGATAAATGAACCAATACCGCCTGCAGGGCAGACCGTGGGGCATGGTGGAATGTTATTTTTGGGGCCGACCTTTTCTAACCCCCCTTCCACTGAGAAGGCAGCCTCAGCATGGCACTGCTGGTCATCCAGGGGAAAACTTACTGCTGTCACACCCCATCCAGTTAGCAGCAGTACGACTTCGCCTTCAGACCCCCACCATAGTGTAGTAATTTACACCACAACGGTGACTGCTTTTCATCTAACCACTATCCAACAGACCTTTATGGTATGGTAGGACCTCGAGGGAACAAGTGTTCCACTAGCATAGCTCGTTGGGTCATTGTGATATGCAAGCCCGACCACCACGTCAAGGTAGCAGCTATCGGTCGGGCTGCTGTCTAACAGTATGGCTTTTACCCAATACTTGTGACCAGCACTATCCAAACAACTGTTTGCTTCAGAAAATTTTGTATGGCGCAATGATTTGTTCCTTTCTAGAAGTTTCAGCTTTACTAAGGAAAATAACATTCATATATTGCCTATAAAAGTGGCATGTGTTCGTATAGGTCGTTGTTCGAAATATATATTGTTGTTATCATATATTCCCACAAAGTTCCTCATCCTAATGAATTGGCCTAGTCATAGAGAAGATTTGTAGCTAAGTCTCCTGAAAAACAGGTTTCAACATCACCTGTTACTTTGATGTCTTCAACACCACTGACAATAGTTTTGTGACACAAAAAAAGGCAACCGTTTCCTACTTCAACAAATCAATTGTTTGGTAAAGATCACTAGTGCCTACTCGTGGAACACATATGGTAAGTGAATAGTCACAACCCTCTAGCTAAGTGACCGAAATCACATATTAAGTTTCCTAGTAAGCTGGAACAAACTTTCTGCTGAAAAGATGCACGTGATTGTGCACAGAGATTGTTCTCACCCGTCCATAAAGCCTGTTTATGAGTGTCAAAACATATTCTGCTTGGTCGTTTTTATCTCTGATGACAACGTAAAACATAAATGGTAGGTCGGATTCTTTCAACGAGAAGCTGAAAAAGTTGGGGAATTAAATTGTGTCAGTTTGAAAGTTACCATGATTTCCAGTACCCTGAAGTAGATGAATGAGCTTGCGATTGTTGCCTCCATCGTAGCATACAGTAGTTTTTAGTCCACTACGTATGTGCATCAACAAAAATCAGTGGTATGTTCTCCTGCCACCATCCGACGGATTCAGACTGAAGTCTTTACCAAAGTGTTCGTGTCACCGGGTATGAAAATGGAGCATTTGTGAGTTTCCTGCTGCTAAAATGCATTCAGAACAGTTTTGATGTGTGTTCAATCTCCATAGTAAACCAACGGATATAGATACGTGCAAGCAGCTTCAACATAGGGAATGCATGGTAAAACACTACGAAATTATTTCAGGACTTGCTATCCAAGATAACGAGGTAATCCAATTCTTCAATAACACATAAAAGACATATCTCCAGTCAAAAGCGAATTGAAGTAGAGATTGTGATGTTTGAGATTACTATCACTATGAGATGTCGGTTACTATGCCTCATGTAATCCGAAAAAGAGTTATTAGTTTTCGATCTCGTAATGTAGTCGCTTGAATGTTTCTCAGAAGTCACTGATAAGTCGCGTAATTCATCTCTTGGCAATAGTTGAAATTCAGTTCCAACTTACAAAGCTATAGTCACATTATCACCTTTGGAGAGTGTTGAGAACCGATTAGTTTGGAGAGAGCATTGGCCTAGGAGCATGCTCACACCACTATTGCAGAAGTTTTGAAAGGAAAGGTACCCGTCGATTGGAAAAAGAAGGGGTACCTTGTCAAACTCACAAAGACATGTCTTCACAAGAACTCGTGCGTAATCATGCTTCACCCCTGTTCAGCCCAAGCAAAATGTTAGGCCGCATCATACTGGAAAGACTAAAAAATCCTCTGGATTCGAAATTACGACCGGAACAGGCTGGCTGGCTTCAGGCAAAACAAATCATGTGCGGACCAAACTACAACGCTACGCTATGCATCATCATAGAACAGAGCATAGAATTCCATATTAGATTTGTTTATTTGATTTATTACACACAGTGATCTAGTATTACTTTACGACGTTTCGAGCATGAATTATTGCTCATAATCATATCAATGGGATATGACATGATTATGAGCAATAATTTATGCTCGAAACGTCGTAAAGTAAATAATACTAGATCACTGTGTATTATAAATCAAATAAACAAATCTAATATAGAATTAAATTCCACCACAGTCCCTAAATTTTACACGCATATTAACAGAGCATAGAGTGGCAGTCAACTCTCTACCTCAAATCCATCGAATTTGATAAGGCTTTCCATCGAGAAGTAATTTGGCAGCTGCTGCTTCAACACTACGGTTTTGGTGCCACAAAACTCTATCAACAACATTCAGCGACAACATGAAGACGCCACATGTCAAGTGAATCACAACGGAGGGTTCAGTAATGCCTTTGAAGTGAAGACAGGAAGGGGTAAGACAAGGTTGCCGCCTACTATCACCGATGATCTTCCTGATTGTGGTCGACTGGATCATGCAGCAAGCTGTGATGAGCGAGAAGATGAGCATACGGTGGCTGGACCGATGAAAAGACCCTAGACGATTTCGCCAACGATGATAATTTAAGTCTAATGTCACACGAACTCGGAGATGTACAGGCGAAAACTAACAAGTTGACAGAAGAGGCGAGGTAGCGAAGACGGTACCTCCTTCAAATGAATGTAGAGGAGACAGAGGTGATGAAGATACTTAACCAACCAACAGCAACAACAACAAGCACCAATCACCATCTACGAGAGAAATCTCAACGAAGTTGTCTCTTCCACCTACCTAGGCAACGCAGCATCGTTTCAATTACAGGCGACGCTGGCACAGATGAGGACGTCAAGGCCAGGATCGGGAAGACACCAAGACAGGACTCCATTAACCTGAAATCAGTGTGGAGGTATACTGCACTCAGAATCAGGCGTGAACAAGATCTACATGTTAAACACTAATGTCAAGTAACTCGGTCCTTCTATATGGTTCACAGACTTTGAGCGTTTCCAGTTAACTACAGACATATATCAACAGCTATCGCATACGCTCACTCGATACCGACACTGAAGATCGGATGGATGGCCAGAATAATAAGAATAAGCAACAAGGAACTCACTCTGACTGGCAACGAACCAATCAACAACCTATCGTCGAACACATGTGCAGAAGGAAGTGGAGATGGATTGGGCATACACTGAGAAGGCCAATTGGGGACATCAGGCCAAGCCGTCGAGTGGAACCCAAATGGGAAAGGGTGGTTTGGGCGTCCGAGGCGAGGGTAACGTGGAGGAAATCGTGTGAGGAGGAAATGAAGGTTTCTGGACAGTCGTGAAGCCAAGTTAAAAAGGTTGCAGAGAGCAGAGTGAAGTGGGGACGTGCTAATGAAGCCCTCCCTATGTTCCACTAGGAACCCAAAAGACAAATCATATAATAATAATAATAATAAGTAACTTTCTATTCACTAACGTAATGTGATATCGACATTTGCAACTGTTTTACACAGTTTACAGAACACTGACATATTCTTATGAATATCCAGATAAGTCGATGAGACTAAAACAATCTGCGATAATACTGATTGATAAGTTCTTAAAATTTGTTTCTAGGATTAGATGGTATCTTTGACACATTTAAAATTGAGGCGATTTAAGTCATTTAAAATGCCTTGAAAGAAAACCTGGAACACAAAAACAACGTAAAATTATCTGGAGGCATATGAATCGATTGATTATAATGAAAGAAAACACTCCCCTATCTTTCAGTAAGATACAAACAATAGAACACTAAATCAAATAAATGCAATAAATAAATAAAAACTGAATCCACGAATACCTACAAAAAGTATAATCATTAAAATAATAGATACAAAATAGGTGGCAAAGAGTTAAATCATCACAGGGTTAGTGGATTTTTCAAAAGTATCGTCATTTGCCTTGAAAACGGCTAGTATTGCTGCATCGTCTAAACTGTTGGCCGCATACAATTCCAAACCACTGTTAGAGATAAGAGATTGAGCTTCGCTAGCATTATTTCCTTCTAATCTGATAATAATTGGGATATTAGTTACTTTCTCTTTCAAAGCTGATATCAGACCTTCAGCAATAGTTTTACAGTTGACAATCCCACCGAATATATTGACTAGAATACATTTAATGCGAACATCTCCTACAAGAAAAAATAAACTAGGTAGAAAAAAAGTCAACGTAGAAGTATGTTGTAAAAAAAAGTAACCTGATAGACGAATTATCATCAAACAAAACTCAAAGCTTTAAGACTATTTCTGTATGGTCAATAAACGAAAGTGTTATGATTAGACACTAGAGCCAATAAACACAGAGATGTGAATACTTTTTAGATAGCATACAAACGATGAATTATTGCTATAAGAAAGCATTTTCAAGCGAATTTACTTCTCTGTCATTCAGACCCAGTTGAATCTTGGATATGATCAATCGACTGTAAGACACTGGTTCACACTAAAAATTGTTAATTCTGTTTCTAAGCTTTACAGTCAAACTAATAACAAGATGATGTAGGGTGTTACTCTTTTGTTAACAAATTCGGAAACTAACCTACCGCACACATCCATCTAAATTAAAGAACTTTAAAGTGAATCATAACAGTTTAACACATTATAGGAAGGTAGATATACGAATTACTTATCAATCTAGTACAAATACGCGTTAGAGTCTATGATGAGATATCCGGGGAGATGTACTCGTCGAGTATTCATCAAGGGTCCCCACTTTCTCTATTCTCATTCAATTTTATCATAGATATTCTCATGGAGGTCTCCCTCTCGTCACCTAATCGCAGGAGAATTTTCGTTAAACTTAGAATACGCAGATGACATAGTCCTGTTAGGTGAAGGTGCTGAATAGATGCAGTCTTCTGCACACTGAGTGGCAATTTGAGAATGCTTGGGATGCGTTTCTCACCACCCAAATGCAAACTGTTGCTCCGCAACTGGCCTTCAACAGTGCCCCACCGCAGCTAACAATAGAGAGTGTGATTGAGTGTGTCAACCACTTCACTTACCATGGAAGTAGCATCAGCCCTGGTGGCTCAGTGGTCGATGAAATCTCTGCACGAATACAAAAGGCTCGGCTGGCTTTTGCCAACTTACGCCACCTATGGCGCCGCCGTGATATCCGTTTGTCTGTTAAGGGTCGCGTGTACTGCACAGCAGTCCGCTCTGTTCTACTGTATGACTGTGAAACATGGCCATTGAAGGTGGGAGATACGAGAGTGCTCCAGGTGTTTGACCAACGTTGCCTTCCTAGTATAAGCCGTATTCCATGGTGTCACCACGCGAGTAATGCAGAAGTCAGGTGTAGAGTTTTAAGGAGAATAGGTAAGGCAGTTGACGAGGTTGTGAACCTTCATCGACTGAGATGGCTGGTTGGGACACGTATTACGTATGCCTAGTCATCGATTGCCGGGTCACACAATGTTGGCTGAGGTGGGTCCAGGCTGGAAAAAGGCCCGAGGTGGCCAGACTTAAACATGGCATCAATGCATGAAGTCTCTGACTGTTGGTTTGAGCTATGTGGGATGATGCAGACTAGGTGGTTGGGGTCCATGGGAAAAGAGGAACCAGTGGCTGGAGACTGTTGGTGATATAGCTGAGAACTGATGTCAGTGGGGCAGATGTATACATACATTATCCTCACCTTAACGACGCGATACCGAATCTCACCACTTTCTCATTTTTCCTTTCTCTCTTGTAGCACTTCATACTTCTTTTGACAGAATTTTCTTTTCTTCATCTTCCACTTTACTGCCTTTTTACTTGATGTACTGATATGAGGTGTGGCAACTCGGACCGTTACGCAGTAATACCTGGTAGTATGTTGATATTGATGATGACTGGACATACACTGAGAACCCTATTGGGTCATCACATGCCAGGTCTTCGAGCGGAAGCCAAATGGGAAAGGACAAGTTGGGTGTCCGATGGTGACATGGAGGAGACCGTATGAAGAAGAAATGAAAGGTTATGGGCAGTGGTGGAGCCAGGTTGAAAAGTCTGCAGAGAAGCGAGTGAAATGGTGATGGAGACGTGCTACTGAAACCCTATGTTTCACTAGAAATCCAAGGGACAAATAATAGTAATTTATCATCGAATAGATTGAGTTAAAGTTGGTTTTGTAGTGTCTAAATAACAGGGCAAAAAAATTTACTAATAAAACAGAAGATCTAAGACAAGAAACCAGCTACATTAAAGACACCTGATTCACCAACAATTACCCTCTCAAATTCATTGATAAGTTCCTTAGGAATCGTAAGAAAAAATATTAGTAACACAGATATCAATGGCGGTAATATTGATGCCAATAGTAGTAGTGGCAATACTGTGAAGAGAGAATTCAGAACTTCTACAGTATTACCATAGAAAGAAGCCACCTCAGAAATACTATGTTGGATTCTCAATAATGCTCGGGTTAGACTGGTATGTAAACCTACAAACATTTAGAAATAAACTTTGTAGGTTAAAAGGTCCTATTGATTCTGTCAAACAGAATAACTTAGTTCACCCTTGGAACGGGTGAGAGGTCAAATACATACATAAAAACCTATCTCGATGAAAATTGGTAAATCCTAGTAAGGTAAGGAATTTAGAAAAAAGCTCGACTGTAGATATCCATCCGATTACCCAGCATCGTGGAGGGATAGATTGATAACTAAATCTTGGTTTATCGAATTAACACGCATTACATGCAACAAGAAATAACTCAGCACCTGTTCCGGACATTTGCAAAATCGTACTACCCATTTCACAAACGGGGCAAGGAAATTACGACTATATAAAGGATATCTCAAAGTTATGTAGTTATCTTAATATAACCACGGACATATAAACAATCCAGTAAACAATACTGTTACACTGTGGGATAAATCTAATAAATCAATAAAATTGGAATTACATTCTACCACGGTGAGCAAGTTTTACTCTTACATTATCGAATGAATTCAACTTATAAGCGTATATACTGTATAGTTGTGGAAAATTCCCAGTAAAGGTAGAGGATATGAGAAGACTTCAAGTGTTTGACCACATTTACCTTTGTAACATACACCATGTCAGTAATCCAGGAATCAGGTGCAGAGTTTTACGAAGGAGAAGAAAGTCACTTGATGAGGTTGTGTCTTCATCTATTCAAGTGACTGGAAAATGTGTAACACACCCAGTCACCGTCTTCTTCATGTAACAATTAGGTTCAGGCAAGGAAAGAGTTAGAGCCATAGCATGAGTCCATAAAATCTTTGACTGCTGGTCTGAGACTTTTAGGGAAATGCAGAATTTCAAGCTGGCAGGAATCAGTGGCTGCAGACTCTAGGTGACATGGCTCACAATGGACTTCTGTGGAGAAGATGTGCCCACTCACTGTCATCCTCTTAACCATCACACTCAGTTCAGTATCTTCTTATTTCTTCTTATCTTATCATAACCGTGATGTAGTGATCCCTGGTCCTATATTGATGTTGACGAAACTTGAAAATAAATCCTGGGTACATTCTGAATGACTATATTTCAGTCACATTTAAAACAATATATTCCGTAACTTACCACTGATATGACTTCATCTTTTATCCCAAAGTTTACAATTTAGTGTTAGATCCAACTAGAAAATAATCGGTACATAGTTTTCATCTTTATCCCAGTCACTGAAATATAGTGCGGAATTAATTAAACAGATGTTTTATTGTATTTTTGAGATGAATGGGGGCTTTAGTTTAGAAGTAGTATTCATCATCGACTGATATCAGTTGGGGAAGGATTGAAAGTCTGGGAGCACTGGACAGCTGTTTCGTCCTAGTATGGGACTCCTTAGCAGTACGCATCAGTCGGAAGTGAAGCGGATGCTAACTGAAGACTATAGATGATAGTCGCGCTACACCGTGAATTGGTAGAAGTTGGAAATTGTGAACCACCGAAAACCGACCCAGTGGCTGGATGGTTAGAGCGTTCACCACGAAACCTGAAGGTCCTGAGTTCGATCCCTAGCCGGGTCGTGGATGCGTACTGCTAAGGAGATATTTTATTGTTATTGGAAACACTGAGCGACATTTAACCGCATATGAGATGGAATCCAAGATGTATAACACTTTAGAATATAGGCAAAAAGTATGAGATTCAGTGTTTCATATGATATACAATGGGATATGTTTGACTGGGTCTTGTGTACAACTGGAAACTTGTGGGTGGTTGACACTTTCCGGCTACCTATACAGTGGAGAGCTAGTTTCTCTAAAGGTACCTGAAAAAGAACAGATAGTGTGTGACCGCAGAGCCTATGGGATATTTGCTTGATGTCAGTCACATGCAGCCTTTTGGCAATTTTGAGATTTGGGTTTTCTGCTTTGAATCCGACTACGAATCTCTATTGGAAGCATCAGAAGCCGCGAGGGGTTCGGGCAGGGGGAGTGTGTGTTATTTTGGGTGCCGATCTTTTTAATCCCTCACCCCGCTTCCCATTACGGAGGTAGCATCAGCGTAGCCCTGCTAGTCATCCAAATGAAACACCTTACTGATGTCACACCCCATCCAGCTAGCAGCAGAACGACTTCGCCCTCAGATACCATCATAGCGTAGTATTTTAGACTGCAAGAGTAGCTGCTTTTGGTCTTACCATTATCCAACAGACCTTTCTGGTATGGTAGGATCTCGAGGGGACAAGCTTTCCACTAGCATAGTTCGTTGGATCATTGTAGCGGCTACCAGTCGGGTTAGTAGAGCTATAAACATCGGAGGTCAAAAGCTGGCTGGTAACGTAGGGATAATAATCAGTAATAAATTGTGTTCGAAGAGCTATAGAGTAAAATAAGTGGTACTGTTTTTAATATCAAATAAATAAATCTATCATGGGTTCACATTTTACTATGCAGCCCAAGCTTTACGCGTACATTACAGAATTTAGTTAAGAACACACACAAGAAAAATATGACCTAATTCTTGGTTGAAAAACTTGGGCACTGTGGTAGAATGTAGTTCCATATTAGATTTGTTTATTTGATATAAAGCGCACAGTGATACAGTATTATTTACTTGATTACGTTTCGAGCATAAATTATTGCTCATAATCATATCATATGATTATGAGCAATAATTTATGCTCGAAACGTAATCAAGTAAATAATACTGTATCACTGTGCGCTTTATATCAAATAAACAAATCTAATATGGAACTAATTCTTGGTTACCTAAAGCTTAATAATAAGTCAGAAAAACAAATAAAATCAATACATTTAGGTTAGCTACAAAGCATCAGTTACTCACTAGTTAGTAAACGAAATGCCCGTTCAACCTGAAGCTTTGTAACACTTCCTCCTAGGTCGAGGAAATTAGCCGGTTTACCATGATGAAAATGAATCAAGTCCATAGTAGCCATAGCCAGTCCAGCGCCATTTACAATACAACCAATATTGCCATCATTCAAACCAATATAATTTATACCATTGTGTGTGGCATCTGCTTCTAAAGCTGTTACACTATTAGGACCAGAAGCAGCCACTTCAACAGCTTCAACTTCTGAAGCCATTTTACGAATTTCCGGTTGTCGATATATTGCATTCTGATCAAAGGCCAATTTTGCATCGAAACACACAACATGACCATCTTTTGTCTCACCAAAAGGATTAATTTCAACCTATAAAAACAATTGCAATTTTACAATCACAGGTTTATAGTAAATTTAGGTCTATTATTGTACATACTTAAACTTGAAGAGCTATATAAAAAGCGAAACAATTAAGACATGAAATTCGTAATTGTTCTGACTGGTCGAAAGCATTCAATGTTCTATAAGTCTATATTAATTAGCTTACTAGATGAACTGTGTTGCTTGAACTTTTAAACTACATCACCAGAAACATTAGGTGCAACAACATTCAGATTGGAGCCCCTGGCACTAGCTAGTTTGTCACGACTTTCCACCACCCTGGCTGCTTTCTTCTCGATTTCTTTTTCTCTAATCTTCTTGGTGCTTTCTCGCTTATTATGATGTAAGATGTGGCAAATAGAACCACTACACAATAATACCTAGTCCTATATTGATCTTGCCTGCCTGTTTGTTTGTGACAAAGTTAAATAAGAATGGGGACAGTGGAAACCGTTGAATGACACCACTCGACGCACACAACTCATCTGATACCTAAATATAGGCTCGAACACACTCACAGGTGTGAACATACACAGCTTTCGGGAGAGTGATGGCTTACCAGGCATTCCTTCCGGTGAGGGACGGCGGAGTTGAATGCTAACTCCAGATGAAGTGTTGGGTGCCAGTGAGTGTACCTGAGTTCCAGAATCTGGTGGAGGGTGAATATCTGGTTGATACATCTCCAACCAGGTAACAAGTCTGGTCTTTTCTCGGGTTAACTTTTCAAAAGGTCGCCCTAGACGTCTGATGGTAATAAAATTTCAAAAGCTGTATTTTCGTCAGACTAACCTCACCTAGCTTACTGGTTCACTAGCCGATCCTAAATCCGGATACACAGAGAGAAGGCTGGGCAACTGCAATCAGCAATGCACAAGACCATACCCAGATGGCGACACCAAAATTCTAATGGGTGAGGCGACATGAATGCCAAACTGAGAGCACACAACGCAGGAAGAGAACTCACTATGGGTCGAGAAGCACTCGGTGAAATTATGAATGGGAATGGAGAACTCTTTGCAGACTTCTGCGCATCCAACAATTTGGTGATTGGAGGCACTGAGTACAAATACAAGGATATTCACAAGGCAGCAACATGGAGTTGATTTCACCAGATACCAGGCACACCAAAAATCACATCGACTTCACTGCAATCTCAAGAAAGTGGAGACACAACCTACTAGATACAAGATCGAATCAAGAAGAGGAGCAGATGTAGGTTCACACCACTCACTATCTAGTCCAGGAAACCTACCTTCAAAACCAGGTTGAAAGCCTTCAAAGAAGTTGGTGATGATAAACCACAGTTAAAATTCAACATCCAAAACAGAAATTGAAGGACAAAACTACAAAGGACATCTTCACGTCAGTCAGTCATCGTAACAAAATGGGAGACATTAGGCAACATCACTGAAGAAACTTCTGTGGAAGAACACTGGAACTCTCTCAAAGACATGTGGAAAGAAACCTGCATAACCGTACTAGGAAGAAAGAGGAAACAAGACGTGGAATGGATTTCGACGGACACACGGAGGCTGATAGAGGAGGGAGAGGAAGATGGTGAAACAGAAGATGAACCAATGCAGCGCATTGCAGGGATGAACAACGAAAAGAGGAACTGAGCACAACGTATAAAACACTACACTGGACAAAGAAGTGAAGAAGAGTGCCCCAAAAGACAAAAGACACCTATACGACACACTTGCAAGTGAAGCAGAACAGGCTGCAGGTAAAAGAGACAGAGACCTGACAACACTATATCAAATAACCAGGTTACTAACTGGAAGGGAAGAGATCAACGCGGATGAAACCAATGAAAGATAGTGAAGGAAACCTAGTTACCACCAAAGAGGAGAAATAAAGGAAACGATGGTTCGGCCACTTCAAAAGACTCTTGAATCAACCATCACCACTAACCACCTGCAACTCGTCAACAAATACCAACAGCAGCTCAGCCACAGGACTATCAGTGAACACAAGCCCTCCGAAAAAAGCCGAAGTGGAGTCCTGAACGCCATAGAGTTGCTGGAAGCAGAGAAAGCAACGCGACCAGATGGAATTCCTCCAGATGCGCTGAAAACAGACACAGAGACAACAGTGGACATGCTCACACCACTATTGCAGAAGGTTTGGAAGGAAGGAATGGCACCTGGAGATTGGAAAAAGGGCTACCTTGTCAAACTCCCAAAGAAGGGAGACAGCCTCTAATAACTGGCGAGGAATCATGCTCCACTCCTGTCCACCTCAAGCAAAATATTATGTCACATCATGCTGGAGAGACTAAAAAATGCTCCGCATTCAAAATACGACTAGAACAGGCTGGTTGGCTGGCTTCAGGAAAAACAAATCATGTGCGGACCAAATTGCAACACTACGCATCATCATAGAACTAGGCATAGAATGGCAGTCAACTCAACCTCAACTTCATCAAATTTGAAAAGGCATACGACAGCGTCGACCGAGAATTCATTTGGCTGCTGCTTCAACATTACGGTTTCAGTGCCACAAACCTTTATCAACCTCACTCAACAGCAGCTATATGCTATATGATGCTACATGCTAAGTGATCCATGGTGGAAAGCTCAGTGACGTATTTGAAGTGAAGACAGGGGTAAGACAAAATTGTCTACTATTATTGATGATCTTCCTGATTGTGGTCGACTAGACTGAGTCATGTAACAAACTGTGAGAAGCGAGAAGATGGGCATACGCTGTTTTACGCACGGAAAGATCTTAGGAGATTTGGATTTCGCCGATGATGATTTATATCTAGTGTCTTGTCGCACAAACTTAGAGATCTACAGGCGAAAACTAACAAGTTGACAGAGGAGACAGGGCAGGGAAGATGGGACTTCCTTTAGGTGAACGTAGAGAAGACAGAGGTGATGAAGATACCCAACCAACAACAGCACTAACAACAAGCACCAATCACCATAAACGGGAGAAATATAAAGAAAGTTGTCTCTTTCACCTAACTACCTACTTAGGCAGCATCGTTTCAACTACAGGCGACACTGGCACAGATGAGGACGTCAAAGCCAGGCTCGGAAAGACAGCGAAACAGGCTTTCATTAATCTGAAATCAGTGTGGAGATCTGCTGCACTCCACTCCACTCAGCATAAAGCGTGAACAAGATCCGGATTCGCAACACTAAGTCAGCGCTTCCATAAGATGGTTCACAGACGTGGAACGTCACGGAAAGCATTTCCACAAAACTACAGATATCAGCTGCCGCCTACGCTCACTTGAGCGTTTCCAGTAAACTACAGACATACATCAACAGCTACCGCATACGCTCACTCGATACCGACACTGAAGATCGGATGGATGGCCAGAATAATAAGAATAAGCAACAAGGAACTCACTCTGACTGGCAACGAACCAATCAACAACCTATCGTCGAACACATATGCAGAAGGAAGTGGAGATGGATTGGATTGGGCATACACTCAGAAGGTTGATTGGGGACATCACGCGTCAGGCCAAGCCGTTGAGTGGAACCCAAATGGGAAACGAGTTGGATGTCCGAGGTGAGGGTGACATAAAGGAGATGGCATGAGGAAGAAATGAAAGTTTCTCGGCAGTCGTGGAGCCAGGTTCAAAAGACTACAGAGAACAGAGTGAGATAGCGAAGTGCTACTGAAGCCGTATGGGCCACTAGGAGCCCAAAGGACAAATAATAACGACCATGATAATGTTTGTCAGATTGATTCGCTTGTGGTTATCGCAAGAGACTCTCCTTTCTTTCTCGAAAACTGGGACAATTAGTGATTTAGACTAGTCAGAGGGAATCATACCAGATTCCTGTACGCTGGTCAGCACTTCAGTTAGACAGACTTATGATCTTTGACTACCGTCCTTAAACACCCTTGGTACTGGTCCACCCTTCATCTTTGCTGGTTATAGACAGTCCTCTGATCATGTAGAAGATTTTAAGGCCTTATATCAATGTTCCATTAAGTATGTGACTGGATAGCATGCAATGAAATAATGGCTAGAGGCCAGTTGAACTGTTCCTCGAAATATTCCATTCAGCATTTCAATTGTCTCTGCTGAGAGTGGATCGCAGACCCACTCTTCTCTGCTATGGTCTAAGCACCGACCGTTTTTCTCTAGTTTCTTTGATTAGTCTAAGTAACCGTTTAATGCTAACTATCGCCAACGCCTTCTTCATCTTTTTAGCCTTGGCTACTCACCATTGCTTGCGATAATTGTACAGACCTTTTATGTCTACATTTGAGTTGCTTCCACTCTTTACTGTGCTCGAAACCTGTAGGAGTACGTTCATATGCATCCACTAGTTCAGAAGTTAATGACACCCAATAGGCATATTTATTCCTCACTGCACTCTTCATTGGAACAGTGCACAGGTGAATGTCAATTAGGATCCAGTCATTCAATGCACTTCATGTTTTAGCGCTTAGTGCTACACCTTTACCTACAGGACTAAGAGAGCTGGCCATCAAATCTCTAGAAATACGAAGGGTGAATTTTGCGGATTCACTATATTCCCCGGGTGAGGTTAAGTGAATAACCCCACTTAGGTCATGTATGAGTGTTTCACAAACAAAAGACGCACCTACAGCCCGAGATGCTAGTCTTGGCTAGCGAAGCTTGCTGGTCAGTTTGATGGATGTTTACATTGTAAGTTGAAATGTGAAGTCTGGAGGTCAGTTTTAGGAGACCAGGAATGCTATTACATGAACTAAGATCGTTGTCAAGAGCTGGGAGCAATTCTAGATCAAGTAGGAATAATGATTGAGAGATGTGGAGGGAGATTAGAAGGTAAGAATACAGAAAGTGGACAGTTATCTGAGGGAGCTTGAGTGCTCAAAGAATTGTGGGGACAGTTGTCACTTCCCGGCTGTACTTACTATGAAAGATTGGTTCTTCTCAAGGCAACTGCAGGAAAAATTGAACTAGTAATAGCGGTGCGTGACCACAGAACCCAGGGGATATCTTTTTGAGGCCAACCATATACGGTCTTTCTAGGAGTTTGAGGACTAGCTTTGACTGGGTTGGAACCAACCAGAAAACTCATACTACCAGCATCGAAAGACTGTGAGATAGGGGAGTTACTTATTTTGAGATCAACATTTTCTAACTTTATATTTCCGGGAAAAGTCACATTTACCATGGTACTGGTGGTCAACAACTGAAAACGCCTTACTGCGGTCACACTCTTATCCAGTCAGCAATACGACTTTGCTCTAAAATTCGCAATCATAGAATAGTAATTTACATTATAATGGTAACTATTTTTTGCCTTACCACCATCCAACAGACCCTTCTAGTATAGTAAGACCTCAAGTGAACACATATTTCATCGGCGTAGCTGGTCGGGTCACTTTGATATGCAAGCCAGATCATCACATCAAGGTAGCAGCTATCGGCAGGCCTCTATAGCATTTTCCATGATATACCTTAAATGATAATTTTACAACTTGATACTCTGAGATCCAAGATTCCTTAGATAGTTATTGTTTACAGTATATTTACATCATACTAGGTGTAGTTATTGAAGCTGGTTGAGCTTAGTTTTAATAAGATTAAAGTATTCATAACAGGGACAAAGGATTATGTGCAACTTCTGATTAAAAAAACCCGGTAATTTTAATGGTATCGATAACTGGAATTTAGAAATTCACGGCCAATTAACCTGAAATTGGCTGGAACTTGATAGTTTTAACTACCTCGCTTAAGAAAATGGTCAGAATTTTATTGGTTACACAAGGAATGATTCTTTTGTTACTGAACAGGTAAATCTAGTGAAAGCTTTCATAACATGTATTATCAATCAGGATATTAATTAATTGCTTAGGCTTTCAATAAAGAAATTCTAAACCTCTCCTAAAATTAAGATACCCAATTGTATATGTATTTAACTAACCTGGACACAATCAAGTGCTGTAAACATTTTGTACAGTTTCTGAATTTGTTTACAAGCTTCTCTATACAGTTCTGTTTGAGGAATGAATCCAAGAACTTTAGCAAATCTGGATGCTTGTTCATCTATAAAACAACCAAAGATAATTCATCCAATCAGTTAACAGTATTATTAGTAAACATATCTAATCTATGTAAGATGATATTTATAGTGTTCAACTGTAACATAGTCTACTAATAAGCACGATGCTCATTTAAGTGCTATTTTTCGGAAAACCACAATAAGTATACGATCTACTAAAACAATTAAGTGCGTAACTTTATCAAACAATGACCATCTCGTAACCCTAGAGGAGGAAGAAGAATAAAGGATTTCTTTCCCTAAAGTATTTGGTGTGAGGGACATATGTACATTCTAAAAAACCTCCATCTTCAAAAAAGTAATAACAAATAGGCATTCATTCAACAATAACCTGTCAAACTATAAACACAAGACAAAAACGAAAACCTATAAAGAAGTTAACAGGCAGGTAATTTAAGGTGCTCCAGTGTACAGAAGCTGAAAGTGAGAGAGAACTTAGACAATATAAAAGTAAAAAGGGTTGATCACTAACTTCCTTATTGATAAGTAAAATATATCAAAGAAAATCCCCAACTTATTATGTTCTCTTAATATCTTATCGTTGTCACTAACTTAAGCGATTCAAACAATTATGTAAAAGGGCCATTTCATATACCTGATTCTCATTTACTCATTTAAAAGTATTCATCGATATGCCTTGTATAAACTTACTTTGATTGGACTTTAATCTCTCGAATTCTTAATTATGTCATCTTCCAATGCTTTACCTTCAAAACTGCAGTCAACATATTAAAAGTATATAATTATGTTTACTTTAATCACTTGTTCATCGATGTTGTATGTCACTGGTATGAAATCGGTGAAACTTAAAAGATTCATCTTATTCTGCAAAACAAGTAATTATAAAGTTATTCAAAGAGTTCACGTGCTGCCAAATTTTTCAGGTACAAACAACTTATTGTGCCACAAGAGAGTTACTCAAACTTGCCAAGCACTCTAGGACAAAAAAGCAGTGCTTAATAAAACCACATTAGAAAAGGATGGATGGGATACTTTGAGAAACAGCTCAACTAGCCTCCAGCTATTAGTTATTTGCATAGTATCCAGTTGGATCCTTAATGGATCATTGATATAAGGCCTTCAACCCTTACTGAGGTTGAGAAGGGTATAGGCAACAAGAAACAAGAAACAATAGACGGCATCAACAACACATAAGTGGAATTTAAACGTGATCATCGAGGATTAAAGGTTACGCCAACTGATGTGCAAGCTAGTGTATGGGAAAGAGATATGATCTCCTCCGATTAATCTCAATCACTGATTATCCTAGTCTTCAAGAAAAAAAAAGAAAGTCACTTGTAGTGACTACAAGCAAATCAGTCTGACGAGCATACAGTGTTTTACTATCGCATCATTACCTTATCACTACCGCTCATCTAGGGCGACCTTATGAACAGTGAACCTGAGGAAACCAAGCAGGCTTCTGACCTAGTCGGCGATGTATCAACCAGGTACTCCCCGTTTCCACTTAATTTTGTCACAAGGAAACAGGTAGGGAGACAAGATCAATATACGACTAGGTATTATATTACGTAGTGGTTCCATTTGCCACACCTTACATCACATCAATAAGTGAGAAAGCATTAAAGATTAAAGAAAAGGAGAGAAGTCAAGGGGGTAGAAAGTAGTGATAAACTATAAATTCGTAATAAGAGAACACTGAATTCAGTATTTCGAATAAGATGTGGACAGTGAGTGGATACATCTGAACTACAAAGGTCGATTCTGAGTCATGTCACCACTGATTTCCGTTATCACACAGACACCAACCTGAAAGTCTACATTTCCCTAAACATCTCAGACCAAAAGTCAAAGACTTCATGGACTCACGCCATGGTTTTAGCCTGACCGGCTTTGACTCTTTTTCAGCCTGAACGTAATTGTAGCATGAAGAAGACGGTGACTAGACATGTGTAACACATTTTCCAGTCACTTGAACCGATAAAGACATACAACCTCATCAATTGACTTTCTTCTCCTTCCAAGTACTCTACATCTGACTTTTGGATTACTGATAGGGTGATACCATGACAGATAATCAATGCAGGGAAGGCAACAGTGGTTGAATACCACTATATCTAATGTCCGTGTTTTACACCTATGTGATGTAACGGAGTGTACTGCAGCGCAGTGTTTTCAGTCTCTGTTGGATATCCAGATATCCCAGAGGGGCTAGAGATGGTGTAAGTTAGCGAAAGCCAAGCGAACATTTTTTCCGTCTGCTGAGATTTGGTCGATCAGATATCTACCAGAGCTGCTGCTTTCACTAACGACAAGCACAGGAACAGCAACAGATGCTATTGTCAATAATTATCAATCGGTGATTTCAAGGTGATGTGGTGTGTATTGTCATCACATTGTATGCATATGTGAATAAGTGTTTGTACGTGTTTGAAAAGCCTTGTAGATGAAAGATAAGGTCTACAAATGTGTATGGATGGATGCATTTAGTTATAAATAGTATACGTTTTGCAGATATTATGTACAAGTAGGTGGGGGCATTCAAACTTTCTTTCTGTTAAGTTCACAAGGATTCATCATAACATGAGACATCAAATTTTTTATGTTTTCAACGTCAATTCTGCGGTAGTGGAGGATAGCATGGACTGCAAATGCATTATTTATTTATTTGACATGGATTCACCGCTTGTATACATTCTGTACACAAATAAAAATTTTATTTGACCCACTTTATCATCACTTTGGTTTTATGATCTTGATTACTATTACCAATCATCATACGTTACTTACGTAATAAGTTCAGGAATAACTGAGTTTAAACTAGGTCAGATTACTATAACAATCACGAGATGAGTAAATGGAGTACCTGGTATTTTTCTACAGAACTACCTGTCTCAATGGCATCAGTATCTGCACGTTTAATACTTATATCGTTTGGTTATTAAAACAGAACAAAAGAGAGCTTGTAGCACACACCAAAGGGGTAGTATGTAACACGCAACGACAAGATCGCAAAACACAAGACAACTTCCAAACTGATATAAATAAAGCAAAAGATGTTGTCCTGTACCAGAAGTTGCACAGCTTGTCATTACGACAGAAACCAAACGACTTGCATACATTATGGGCAGAGATTTTGTTGTTAATTAAAAACCATCACTCACTTAGGTGCAGGTACATTCGGATGACGAGTCACAAGTAGGACGAAACGCGCGTCCTGGAATCTTTTGCTAGTCACTAAGACTAATAAAAGCACTTACCTATCAAACTGTTATGATACGTCACAGAATTTTTATATGGTGAAAATGCATTTTTATTCACTCGTACTTTGCATTATACAACATGTTATTTGAATGAAAACGTGTTACTAGGCTGTTCAATATAAGAGATCAATCCAAAAGTTCTCATAGTTTTTAAATTTGAGTCTATGATCAATTTGGATGACAAAGTCGTAAGTTTGAACTCAATACATCTAATTCGTTCTAAGCAACAGTTGACACTACCGGGCAATTTGACATTAGAAACATAGTATAAAACCTGAAGTATCACATTTAAGTCGTTTCTAAGTACTCCAGCATCACATGAAAATTCAGATGAACAAATAAACAGTAAACAAACTTCTAAGCACTAACCAGAAACACCGACAGTTAGGTCAATGGGTTCCTTGATAACAGCGGTAGGGTAATTCTTGGCTAGCTCTTCAATATCCATTCCACCTTGTTTACATGCAACAATGACAGGTGAATTGGATTCTCGATCCATAAGAATGGCAAAGTAAGTTTCTCGTTGGATATCAAGTGCCTCTGCGACCATAACCTTAAAACAAAATCCAAAATAGAATCAATCAGGTAATCAAAGATTCAGATAAAAACTCTAAAATCGCATCGAAAAACACTCAACAACCACGTTCACGTTCGTGCAGTAGGCACGGAGTCACACCTAATGTGTGATCTAACTATTCAAACCAGCTCTTCAGACCTCAGTATGCGGAGTGGGATTAAGACCCATGACCCAGTGGTTATAAGTCAACTGGTGAAATAAGTGAGCCACAGTTCCACAAAGGTGCTTATTAGGATCGTAAGGAAAAGAGCCAGAAAGATGTTCTTCATTGCATTCTCCTACAATACGCAGTCAATTAATTTGAATTATCCTTGCGGTGAGGAAGTACTGAGGAGATAATCGCCTATTAGTGACCAGTACAAAGTATTCAGAAAGTTGTGCTCACTCAGCGAACCAAAATTTCATTTCCATCGACGAGATCAAATACCGCCTTTAGATAAAGAAACACAATAAGCATCGAGGGCAAAGAGGGACATCTGAGTTCCAAAAACCAACGGAGAGTAACGATTTGTTGTCGTCTAGCTCCAGTTAGGAGTTGGATGATTACATAATCCAAGACATAGTTGGTCAAACTGATTACTTTGTATGTCGCAAGAGGATTTCTCTAGTCTCTTGAAGACAATGACAATCAGAAAATAAAATCAGTCGGAAGGGGATGAAACCTGACTTCCACATATAAGCTGATACTCCAACTTGTCTAAGCTACAATCTTGAGACACAGACCGATAGCTGCTACCTTGACGTGGTGGTCAGGCTTGTATATCACAATGACCCAACGAACTATGCTAGTGGAACGCTTGCTACCTCGAGATCCTAACCATACCAGGAAAATCTGTTGGATAGTGGTTAGATGAAAAGCAGTCACCGTTGTAATGTGAATTACTACACTATGATGGGTGTCTGAGGAGGAAGTCGAAATGCTACTGGCAGGATAGGGTGTGACAGCAGTAAGGTGTTTCTCATAGATTACCAACAGCGCCACAATGATGGTTTACTAACGGGAACGGGGCAATTAGAAAAGGTGGGCCACAAAAAGTGCATACTCGTCTCTGCCCTAAGGTCTTCCAGAGCTGGCGGTATAGGTTTCTCCTATCAGCGATCAGAACAAACAAACATTAAAACAACATCCATAAAAGGTCTTGTGTGATAGGCCTCAAAGTAGATGTCCTATAGGCTCTGAAATAATAAAAAAAAGCCTCTATCAATCGCCTTATGGAAAAATAGCCTTCCACTGTGTGGGTAGCCGCAAAGTGTCAACTACCCACAAGTTTTCAGTTGTACACAAGGCCCAGTCAAACATACCCTATTCTCCTCAACTCCATCACCTTCTTCGCCTTTATCTCCTGTACTAAAATCAGGTCTCTTATGCACTACCCAACCTCTCACTCTGCAACCACTGTCAACGACCAAAGCCATCGAAATCTCATTCCTAGTCCCCGACCCCCAATCGATCTCCTGTAGGAGTTCTCAACATCCAAACTCTATGACAAATCGGACAGCCAGCAACCCTCGACAAAACTCTTGAATCTCGATCTATGACTGTATGCTGTCTCTGAGACATGTATACATGACCCGAGTTCAGTTACTGAATTGATTTCAAGTTGGTATTCATCATAGATTGATATCAGTTGCAGAAACACTGGGAACTTGGAAGTACTGGACGGCTATTTCGTCTAACTGATGTCATTCCATGATGAATATCAACTTGAAATCAATAAAAATCCACACAAACCCACCAAATTGTATTGAATTGACCTCACTCAGCAATAGTAGTGAGTCTTCAAAATTCACTTAAGGAGTAACCGGAGACCCGATGGTTATCTCTCGTGGAATCGCTGGTATAGATATAGCATTGAGTTGTAGAGCAGAAAGTGTGCTTCTCAACTGGACACCAGTAAACAGTCATCTATTTGCTTTTGGACTGAGTGAATCCGCAAGGACTAGAGAGATCACCCGATGCCTACACGTAATTTTCACCTATCAAACCACTGACTGTTGGGATGATGCAAAGGATGAATTTTATGAGGAGCTGTCAACTTTGCTACAGAAAGCAAAAGGTTCAGATGTGATCATAATGGAAGGTGACTTTAAAAATCAAATACGGAAACTGAGCCGATCGAAAAGGTAACTTGAGGATATTTAATGAATCTAATTCCAAAGAACTGACAACATTGATTGTCTGACGAAAATTTGCTCTCATAATCACCTGTTTCTGGGCAACAATAATTTCAAGGATGAGAGACACTGTCTTACATGAAGCCCACTAACTTCAAACCAGCGACGAACACAGATAGATCACATTGTTATAAGCGATTGTTTGAGGATTGTCGCTATATCTAGAGCATCAGTTTAGACTCTGTTCACGTGCTGATACAGGCTCGTGTATACCTCCACCTTACTGGTCGCAGGAAACAGTTGGTTGAAAAAAGGAGGATGCCAAATATGTATTTAGGGGGGAGTCAGCTAAGCATTTATCTGAACATGACAGCAATCCTCATCCTGAGGAAACCTGGAGTATTATTAGACCTACTGTAGAAACAGCGGTACAGAGTTGGCAACCTACAGTCGAAGGTCAGCAAACGTCATTGGATTTGTGCGATATCATCGGAACTGATTGATACGAGGAGACTGATTCCCGCTGCCTCTAACTACGATGAAGAGCAAAAGCAATTCAAACATTAATTGACCAGGAGTTTTCGCATCAATCACGAGCAGTGGTAGGTGGTGAAAAAGTGTGAGATAGATGGAAGAGGCATCAGCGTTGCGTAACACCCAGCAACTATTTGGGCTTATTAAGGATACCGGGAAGAAAAAGACGATGGTTGGTGAAGTCATCACAGAAAAGGAATGTACCCTGGTAACCTCCTGGGGCAGAGGGCTAGAACATCGTGGAGGACACTTTGAAGTACAGTTCAACTGGCCTACAGAAACGCTTCAGGCAGACAGACAAACAAAATCAGCGTAGAATATCACACAGGAAAGCATCAGTTCAACATGCAGCCTGAACTCGAATGAGACGTAGATGTCGATCCTCCAACTCTCCTTGAAGTTGAGAAGGCTGTATCCAACCTGAAACGACGCAAAGCAGCAGGACCTGACAGTTTTCTACTCGAAGTTTTCAATTATGGAGGTAAAAAATTACTCAGTAGAGTGACGGAAGTACTATATGGTGTATGTGAATCAGCGGTAGTTCCGTCAGACTGGTGTACTTCACTGCTCATCCCAGCTTACAAGTGAGGGAAGTTTTCTTGCGACATCCATAGGGGGAAATAGTTTAACAAATGTTGTGCGCAAGATCCTTGGGTCTACAGTTATTTGATGCCTAACTGGAGCTCGAGAAGAGCAAACTCGATAAAACCAGATAGGTTTCAGACATGGAACAAGGTGCTTCGATCATACTTTCACCGTCCGACATGTCCTGGAACATAGGCATACTTACGGACGGCTGATATTTACTATATTTTTGACCTGGAGGTGGCATTTGACTTAGCCGGCCGCGAGGTGTTGTGGCAGTGTCTGATTGTTAAGGGAGTACCGAGCAATTATAAAATGCTTATCAAAGCTCTCTACTCGAATTCGTGCAGGTACCAAAGGGCTCATGGAGAGCTGATATCTAACTAACGACAAGCCGTGGCATCCTCCAGGGATGCGTGCTATCAGTGTCCCTGCTCAACTTCGGTACAGACGTACTAGGTACATCTAGCCCCAGACATCGACCTTCCTTCTTTGGAGGGCATCATGTTCACTTGGAGTATGTAGACGATATTGTCCTGCTTGGTGGAGATGCTGATAAAATGCTGAGAGGGTCTTGGGAATGTGTTGAGCAGAAATCTGAGTACGTTTGGGATGCGTTTCACACCTGTCAAATATAAAATGATGCTCCAAGATTGACTTGTAGGTACTTCCAGTTTAGTGGTAGGGGGTGAGATGGTGGGATACGTTGACCACTTCATTTACTTGGGGAGTTGCGTCAAACTAACGGACTGGTTACTGACGAAACATCTGCTCCGATACAGAAGACCCGCTTATCGTTTAGCAGCTTGAGTCATCTGTGGTACCGACCGGGGAGGTATCCAACTATCAATCAAAGGACAAGTATACTGCGCTCCAGTCCATTTTGTTCAGTTATACGACAGTGAGACGTGGTCGTTCAAAGTAGAAAATATGAAGAGGTTACAGGTTTCTAACTACAAGTGTCTTCGTAGCACTTCTCGTATATGGTGGAGTCACCTCGTTATCAATGTAAAGGTCAGACGAAGGGCAATAAGCAAATCGATAGATGAGGTTCTGAACCTTCACCAACTCAGGCGTAGTAGACATGTGTAATCCATGCCAACCACCGGCTACTTCGACGTGCAATGCTAAGTGAAGTTAGATTCGGTTGACAGAAAGCTCATGGTGGCCAGACCAAGGCGTAGCACCAGTCTATGAAGCTTCAGACTACTGATTTGAGTCGTGTAGGAAGGTGTAGTCTACCTAGTTAGGGTCCTCCAGAGTACTCGGTAAATTCATTAATAAGACTGTAAGCCTTCACTATCTGGTGTGGCTTGAATTTGTGATGCGTATATTGGGCTTCTGCCTACCTCGAAACATGATGTCAGGCGAACTAAGACAAGGCTGAAAGAAAGCTTAAGATAATCAAAGCAAGACGTTGTAACATCAATTATCTAAGACAGACGAAATTAACGTAGAAGCTCACACAAAGTGCATCCGTTTAAGTTGCCAGAATTTATATTAGTATGCAAACAACCAGTTGGTAGAAAAAGACTGACATCAAAGTTGAAAAAAGTGTATAGGAGCAAAAACAACTTGAAGATGAAGGTTAGCGAAAATGTTCAAGCTTTAAAAGACCTCAAATGGTGAATACATCTGCGCTACGGTGACCGATTCTTGGTCATTTCCCAAAGTGTCTTAGGATGCCTCACGGTGATTTCACAACATGCCAGGAATGCTACGACACATGGTTAAATATTTGTCACCTTTATGCACCTATAACTTCTAACCTGCATGTCTCACAAACTTACAGTATGACTCAGTAAACGATTGCATCGTAAACTCGTACTTTGATATGTGGTCGGGTATCCCGCCGATAGCATAAATGACGTAGTTTTACAAGTGCCAAGCGGACCTTTTATATTTGAGTTGAGATTTTGTCAGAGGCCAAACCATTCGAGGTGATACGACTCCGCAGGTTAGCAAAACTGTCAATGCATTCCGCCTCATCGCTTCCTATCCTTAAAGTAGGAGTCGATGTCGACCAGTCCCAAACATCACTTAACATTTGATAGGCTGAAAATAGATACCAAACACACGATGATTTTAGTTCAATACTGAGAAGAATCTGTATTTAGCCAGCGTCTTCATCTAGGGAGACTGTCATCCGCGTACTCTATCTGACCAGGTGTCTTTCTGAAAACAAATTTATCCTTGAGAAGTTGGAGGTGCTTGGGGTTGCACCCAACAGCACGTCTGTAGCAAAGTTTAACAGGAATGGTGACAGCGAATATCTTTGGCAGGGACCACTGGTGATCGTTAATCCAAATGATAACTCTCTAAAAATCCTTACAAAGCAGTAAAAGGCTAAGTAGACAGTTCTGATTAGCATAACATACTCGCTTGATACTTTTCATGCAATGAGACACTGTCACAATGCCTCTTGATTGACGGGATGGAATGCAGACTTCAAATAAAGAAACATGGCAAACGCCGAGCGTCAGTAAGGATGTTTGTGTTCCAATGCCCATCAAAGGGTCTTGAAACCCGCCTGCTTTACTCCAGTTTGTGGTCCTTCAGTCCCACTTAGAAGTTGCATGATTACATACCCTATGATGTTGGGTACAATGCAGTCCAACTGATTTCTTCATGGTTGCCAAACGACTTCATACTTTTATAAAATTGAAAATCAGTCTGATAGGACTAACTCTGATTCAAATATACACTAGCAGCTCCATCTACTATTTCTTTACCTTAAACCTTGAAAACTGGTGACAAACCACTAAGTTCAGCTGCTTCACGTTTCAGATTTAAAACACTCCCCTCACTCCTCAGTGAGGGTTGGGAACTAATGCGTGCAAAGCATTCACGTTCGGAATGAATCTGTGACATCTGAAGCACCAGCTGAAGTGTTCTTCAAAATGTCTTAGGGGACGTGGAAGTTGCCTGCCTTGAAACGTTATCAGAAGCTTATCTGCTCCGTTGACAGTCTTCCACACCATCACCAACTAGTTTTCTTGATAAGACCAAATAACTACCGAGTACATACTATGGTCGAGGCCTTCTCCGTCTTTTGTGCCAATGACTACCGCATGCATTCGCAGAGAAAACTCCAAGACAATTCATGCTTGAACTTGTGCACTATAGAGGAGCGAAATCTACTTTTGTTAGTTTGGGACCACATGGTAAAGTAATCACCTAGATAAAAATCCGGCTACAGTTTGTTGTCCGAAACTATAACAGGCTAACCATAGGACCATGATAGTCATCTTTTATTATTTTAATCTTTTGGATTCTGAAAGTAGTAGACTGTTAGTGATATGGAGCAAGTACTGAGTCATTTCCATTGCTACATATGTCTAGCGTTGATACAACAGCGATACCACTCAATGACCATATACATAGCATACGTTTTGTATCTCATAGAGTGAACAAAAGAGGATCAAATGGCTACGAGTATATGACCCAGGTCTGGAGAACAGAACATCTAAAATTGTAAGTTATTGTATCGGTTTTAAATCAGCAAATAAAATTTAAGTTACTTATCTTTTTATCTCAGATGGTACTAGATATCAGGATTTTCTACGCTGATAATATAGTTTGGTAAAAAAGATATTTGCAACTTGACACTATATGATCTGACAAGTTTGCTCGTCTAGCTTGATTTTTACCGTTACCTATATAAAGGGATTTAATTAACGTATTCGAGTGTTTTTAGAAGAAATTACACCGGAAGTGAATGGTTTTTTAGAGAGATACAACAAATGCTTGCCAGAAAACAAGTGAATTGATTGAAGTATTCCGCAAGCGACTAAACTGCAAACAGTATAATCTAGGTGACACAGCAGAGCCGATAACAGTTACACAAATTCAGTGTTTTACCTCCATTTAAAAAGTAATGCCACAGTTTGCTACTTGCTTCTCTAACTGGTTTTATCTTGAAGGTTCCATGAAGGTTGATATATTTCACTTGTTTGCTTTACAGTTTGCTGGTTCTCACCTGAATGTGTTGGTTTGACTTGTGATAAATTGAAGTGGTACGTAGTTATACCAAGTCGAACGTTCAGTTTTAGCGGTCCATGGTAAGAAACTCACTCCGACATTTTAGTATGATTTTCAATCCGTCTATTGATGTAAGTGCTCACTATCCGTAATAAATCATAAATTTTCGTATGCTTTATGTAGCGTAGAACGACATAACCGGTAGTTGGAACGGTTGTGATTGCAAGTCTCCCGAAGGAATTATTTCTACTTAGTAAGAGATTTAACGTATGGAAACCACTTTACACAACGTCTCGATCATAAGTGAATCATCTTTTATGCAAAAATCGCTACTTTACTGACGGTCCGTAGAGTTGGAGAGGTACATGTTAAGACCTGAGATGTCCTGCAAAGTTGTCCGAGTATATTCACTAGCAATTCTTTAAGATTAGCTATCAGGGAAATTTAAACACATCAGTTTCTATCATTCAACAAAATAAACAATTAGCAATTGGTGCATGGAATTCAACTTAACCACTAGTCTCTGGAAAAAGGCAGTTTACCAATCCAAGACAGTTTAAGTAATTTGATTTCCTGTCAACTGAATTCAATGGACCAATTTATATATTGTACACAACAGCCAATTCTATCTATTTCAACCTGGGTAACCGAAGTGTATCCGAACCCTCACACTAGTACGACTTGTAGCTTAGCACATAAACGTCTGCAGCTGGTTGAGTCACACCATTAACTGTGGTTTATTCCCTGTTGCCAAAGTTGTTTAGTGCATAAATAAAAAATGTGACGTAACTATAGTTATGTTTGAACTTAAAAGTTAAAGATTACCCAAATTTGAGAGATAAACAAACCTGATTGACAAGAATGCCCTTGGATGTTGTCTGCTTTGTAATAAGGTGATTCCCAAGCATCTTAGAGACGATGAGTGTCATTTCATCCGGATCTTTCGTCAGATGAACTCCACCCTTGAACCCATCCTGAAATATGCCCATTCCCCTACCACCTGCTGGTATTTGGGCTTTAACAACGTACTCCTTAGCCTATAATTCAGTGCTTGGCTATGCAGAAATATAATTACCTTAAAGACATCTTTAGTTTTGCTGGCTTCAGCCTGACTTTGAACTAATACAAATCGTTGTACATTTATGCCATAGTCAGACATTAATTTTTTGCACTGGAATTCTTGGAGATTAATAGAACGTCTCCAAATTCGAGTGACATCATGCACGAGGCATATTGCTTTCTTCAGTCGATTCATTGTTTCCGCGACCTGGAAGTATCAACTGTCCTTGGATTTAGTATCCCCAATGGAAGCTTCAAACACGTATAGGTTTCAGTACAGATGGTATAACTCAGTAATGCCTGCATAACGAATCAAATGTTTAAAGTCTGTTCTCAGATATGAAACTTCAGGTGGACGACATGAGGCACGCAAATTTTGCTCACTCCATTGATGCAACAAGTGACGGTAAGAAAAAGAAAGTCAAATGAGTACATCAGAAATAAGTTTCCTGAATCATGCATCTATGTCCAGTACCACTAACGAGTAATATGTGGCTAAAAATAAGCAAAAACCGGTTCTTACCGCTTGAAATAGAAAAGGAAAATTAAAACTCTATATGAAGTGTGTAATAGTTCACATAGTGGAAACCAGGTGCTTTTGACTACGTGGTCCTTAAGGCGATCTTTATGAAGTCTAACTTTTGACAGACAAGCTACTACAACAGATTATCGCCGGTGTAGCTGCTTAAACTATACAGATGAAGGAAAACGCAGCTGTTGACGAAAACAGATATTGAAAGTCCCCAACAACCGACATCAGTGGCGTGAAAGAGGAAAATTTATAGTCTTGATCACTCGCGTCCATTTCCCGGGGCTTGATACTCACTGTTTGGTTTGCTTCTGCAGTGGGCAATAAAATTTCTTCTATCTGTCGCTTTTAGCCCGGATAAGGTGAGTGATTTTATGAGTTGGTAGGTGTGATTTATAGAGTGATCAAGGGTTGCCGGGAGGATGGAGGGTCCTTCCTGTCTCTTACCTGAGTAGGAATAACGGTGTGATGAAAGAGTATGTGGGACTTACCGGAAGGGTGAAAGTAGACAATACGGGTCCAGCTACTAAAGGCGAGTAGATAGCATAGGTGTATCAACAAGAGATGGTGAGTGGTAAGTAGGGAGGGAGATTTGGCGGGCGACTGAGGTCAGTAATACCATGGGTAAGTTTGTAGTAAGCCTCACAAAGTGACGTAGCTGTTTAACCGTCTTTTGGCTGTGTCTATTTCGAGGGCTGTGACTTCATCCCGCGATAACACGTTGCACGAAGCATATACTCTTAAGGAGATGTTAGACCCAGGCCTGATGTTGGCTGTGCGGCGCGCCACACTGTCAGAGTCCCCTCCTGATGGTTGCCATGCTTCAAAACAGAGTTAGTGTGCTTGCGTGACTTGCCCGACGGATGATCTTGCGGCCCACAATGAGGTCGCCTATCCTTCTGTGACGGCCCAAATTGAAGAGGTTTAGGTGTTCTCGTTTTTCAGAGTACGCCTTTCCCCTCAGCCCCACAACTGGTTTTCTTGCAGATCTCTGCATTTTTTCGAGGAGGCTGGAGTTTCTCTAGTGTTGGGGTGCCACCACACTGAATACCACTAAGTGGGGCGTACATGGAATTCAAAAACTATGAAAAACAGTTTAGGAGTGAGGGCACGAAGCTGTCTAAATGGAAGTGTAAGGCGGCATTCGCTTCGGTTGCCTTTTCCTTGTAGTTAAACCTGACGTTCAGGGTGTCCGAAAAAAATGAGCCACAAGTCTTTGGTGATGCTTTAGTGATAGCTCAGTTTCTCAAACTGTATTAGAATTCAACTATGAGTGCTGCGTCACTAATTATATGCATTGCTTCGTACTTTTCTGGGTTGAAGTCCAAGCCGTTTTCCGCTAACCGGAGTTCCAGTAGCCGCAGGTCACTTTGGAATGCTGCGCAATCGGCCTCCTCATCTACTCCCGTCCTAGTTTTATCACCATCAGCTAAGAGGAGGGTGAGTGGGAAGATTTTGTGTGGTAGTTTGTCGACTAACAGGAGGAAGAGGTTTCAGGACTGCTCCATGAGATGCTCCTGATGTGGATGGTCTCCACTCTGACCACGTTCTCTGTACCATGGCGCAGAAACGTCTGCCTTCCACGCACGCTATAAATCGCGGGGGCGGGGGCTCGCTGGCGCCGGCTGATACGATCTTGCGAAACGAGACTATGAGCGCGACATTTTCAAATGTTTTAGCTGGGCTAAGAAGAGAAGCATGTACCGGTTTTCTGCTGTCCCAGCTAAGTACCCAGTCGTCCCAGGCAGTCAGCAATTCGGCGGTTCAAAAACGACCGGTTCGAAAGGCATTCTGAGCAGTATGAACAGTGTCCCCCTGCCAAGGACTTCCCAGATCTCCTCGGCCATCAGGCTTTCTAATATGTTAGATGGTAGTGGGAGCCAGGTAACCGTTCTGTGGCTGCCAAGATGTTTCCTGTCTTCTCCCTTAGATAAAGGTAGGAGGATCGCTCGCTTCCACTCCTCATAGAGTCTGTATGGCTGTATTAAGTGTTCGTGGAGATCTCACTTTGGCTTTACGAGTGCCCCGGCGCTAGTGTGTTTCTCTTCTGTCTCGAAGAGGGTGGGGGAAGCCCAGAAGTCACCGGCGATGATTCATGATATTTTTCGTCCTGTGGGTTCCTAGTGCAGCATAGGGCTTCAGTAGCACGCCGCCACTAAACTCTCGTCTCCGCAGTCTTTTGAACCCGGCCCCACGACTGCCCAGAAACTTTCATTTCTTCCTCGAACGATCTCCTCCATGTCACCGTGGGACGTCCAACTCGTCACTTCCCCTTTGGGTTCCGCCAGACGGCCTGGCCTGACACAGTCTTCTCGTTGTATGCTCAATCCATCTTCACTTTCTTTTGCCAGCGATGCTTTCGGAGTCGCAAGCTGCGGAGAGTCGCTAAGATTCTCCTGATGACCATTGCCCTATGGGGAGGGATGCTAGTGCGGGACCGAAGTATGACTCCGGGCAGCTATGTGGTACGGTGAAGGGTGAAGTGGCACCGTAGACTCCGAGAGCTGACCGAGAGCCACGTCGCTGCCCCGAAAGGGAGTTCAGACAGTCACCCCAACTCCTGCTCTGAGCTCTGTGTCGTTGTGGCAGAGTTCAATGCCAGTTACACGCATCCCTTTGTCACAAATCTCCAGGAGAAGACAGGATTCAGCTACCATCATCATCGTCACTATCATCTATTGACGTTGGACCAGGCATTACTGTGTGGCAGTCTGAGTTGCCGCACCTGACACCAGGACACCAAGTAACAAGACAATAAAATGGAAGACGAAGGGAAGAAGAATCAGCCAGGAAAAGTATGAAGTACGAGGAGAGAGAGAAGAGCAATAAGAAAGTGGTGAGGTTCGATACAGCGTAAAGATGCGGATAATGTGTACGTACATCTGCGCCACTGATATCGGTTCTCAGCTATATCACCCACAGTCTTCAACCGCTGGTTTCTCTTATCTCACGGACCCCAGCAGGTCAACCTAAATCACCCCACATGGCATAAACCAACAGCCAAAGACTTCATGCACTGATGCCATGCTTTGGCTTGGCCATCTCGAGCCCTTTTCCAGCCCGGACCTACTTCGGCCAACATTGTGTGACCCGGCAGTCGGTGACTAGGCATGCGTAGCACGTGTCCCAACCACCTCAATCGATGAAGGTTCACAACCTCGTCTACTGATTTACCTCTGCTCCCTAAAACTCTATACCTGACTTCTGCATTTCTCACGCAGTGGCTCCACGGAATACGACCAGTGCTACGAAGGCAACGGTGGCCAAACATCCGAAGCCCCTTCTCGTCTCCCGCCTCCAACGGCCGTGTTTCACAGCCATAGAGTAAAACAGAGTGGACTGTTGTGGAGTACACGCTACCCAAATAGACATTCGGATGTCACGGCCGCGTCATGGGTGGCGTAAGTTACGAAAAGCCGGCCGAGCCCTTTGTATTCGTGCAGAACTTCTGTCGGTCACTGAGCCTTTAGAGAACAGATGAACCCACTTCCCAGGTAATTCAAGCGGTCGGCACTCAGGGCGTATACTGGGTCCGATGACTCCAGACGATGGTGTTTCCCTTTAGTCCCTGCCATCAGACCCGCCGTCTCGCGCCAAACATTTCTGGATTATCTTAGTCCATCACTACTTTACCTATGCCTAGTGCTGTCGTTGCTGTTTTCCCCCGTTAACCCTTACTCTCTTTGCCAACCGTTGTAATGTGGCTGGCATGGAGGGGGCTAGAGATCGTTCCACTGGTCATCAGATATCCGATGTTATTCATGATCTTTGTTGTGCGGTTTTCGTACATCCAAAAGCCTCAACCATTTTTGGGCTTCTCATAGATAAGGGTGGTTTTCATGGGCCCCTACCATCGGATCCGCCATCTCCTGTTGCAAGGCTGTTTTTCTTTATGCTGTTGTACATTAGCCTTTTAGCCTGTCATTACTTAACCTATACCATTTGCTATCTTCTTTCCCCCACTAGCCTCTGCTCTCTTTGATAATCGTAGCGGTACGGCTGACATGGAGAAGGTTGGAGGTAGCTGCGTTGGTTATCAAGTACTCAGCGTCGTTCGTAGCGTTTGTTGTGCCGTGTCTTCGAGCATCCAAAGGCCTCAACCGCTCTTGAGGGTCTCGTAGATGAGGGTGGTTTCCATAAGTCCCTACCATCAGATCCGCCATCTCCTGTTGTCAAGCTGTTTTTATATTTCGAATTGTCTCACAACCTGTCGCCGATACTCTTGTAACGTATACCATCATAAAATTAATTTTGAAGAAGCTTCTTTCCCTTTTGCTAATGGCAATATTTCTTGCAGAAGCCTATGATCACTAAACGTTAGCCTCAGTATTGTAGAATGGAGGTATGGGGATGGTTGGTCTGCATGATATAACTAGAGTGAGACATAAGTTGGAAATATGAGTCCTGGTGATGATAGGATAAGTTTGTTTGCTCGGAGTGAGGAATAAAATATTTACTTTTCATGGCTCAGGGTGAACAGGTGTTGAGCTGAGGGCTCAGTTAGGTTACGAAGAAATGGAGGTTACATAAGGGTAGCTAAAGAGTTCACTGTTGCAAATAGCATCACACTCCGCTTCCTGTCTACTGTAGGTCAGTTTTTTAGATTTTATACTAGCCAATGAGCTTAGTACTCGTCACCGTATACTTTTTTCATTGCTGTTAGTCTCCCTTGAATCTAGGTACCATCAGCGCCGTTGTACATGGTATTACCGTCTGTGATTTGACTGCCAACGAATTGGTGAGAATCGTCGGATGGAAAGGAAGCGGAAAGATTGTTCCACAGCGTACCTTATCGAAACATTAAAACCTACATCGGAGTTTTGAGCGGTACTCGATTATTGAAATGGTGCGTTTGCTATTACGCAGACCATATGCCGGTGTTGATTTAAAAGCAATAGGACAGTTCGTTTTAGGTTTTTTAAACAAAAGACGAAAAAGATGGGTTAAGTTGAACTTCAGGCGTCTCAGCCAGAGTGTTTCTGATCCCAGCTTTTTGCACCTAGCTTCCTTGTGAATTAGTAGGCTCCGAGCGAAGTTTCGTTGGATATTCTGTACTTGAATTCGATCGGATACTTTCATGTTACCATAGATAACCGTGCAATACTAATATCGGGCCAAGCATAACTTTGTGTGCTATAAGTTTCGCCCCAGGGTTGAGTATGTTTCTGCGCAGAAGACCTATAAGTCTTCTGCCTTTGGAAACTATTGAATCCGCACACCCCGTAAAATCCAAACTCCTGGATTAAGTAGCTCAGAGGTCCTTCACAGCCTTGAATAGCCACAGTGCGGTGGCACCCAGGCGTAGTGTTACGTCTGGGTGAGGTTTATTGAAATGGAGGATGCCACTTTTATTCGGGTTTAAAGGGAGCTGCCAGGTCATATTCGGTGTGAATATTCTCTCCAAATCATCGTGCATTTGAGAAAAGCCCCGTGTTAGTGCTGCGCAGAGAAAGACGTGGAGTGTCTTCAAGCTGGAGAAAAAGCTCTTACCAATCCGCTGCTCGATCCCACCGAATCTTCCTGTGAACTGTCCTCTTTTATTACGTCACTAAGATAACATCTGCCAAACAACTGATGAGCAACTGACTTGTTTTTAGAGCTTTCATTGTCACCAATATGGTAAATCTTTCCGGCATTTTGTTGCGTAATATTAACCAACTCTTCGCCCCCCGTCAAACTCATTTAGCCGTTGAACGCATTTGGTCTTGATTTTCAGCTACTCACCCTTCCCTCCTATCTACTGGGAAGCATTTCTTGTAAAATGCCAACGCGACTGATAAGAGTCGTTTCCCATTTCTGGAATACCTTGTTTCATTTCATCTGCAGACATACCGTCTAGCACCCATGGAATGGCTAGTCTGAAGTCATGGTCACAAGATATTTACTGGTATTTCCCGTTATGTTCCACTCTAATTTGTTAGATATCGTCATGTTTCATTTCCATCGAAACTTCTCCTGCCAACTCCCTAATATGAAATGTCGTTGGAACTTATGTTCAGATATTATCAGTTTGTGGGAGTTGAGGTGTATATGAGAAAAAGCAAGAAATGATTCATACAGATGAAGCTGTAAGAATTGAGACGAGAAGGCAAAATATAGGAGAAGCCTGACGGCTCGGTCTGGTGGCGTCTTTCGTTGCGCCGGTGGTTGCCGTACCTTTATATTACCAGGGACATCGTCAAGAATTTCAATAATTGGGCTATCCTCCGGTAGGCGGTAGTGAGCTGAAGCGTCACTTATGATGGGGTTGCTTTCAGAAAAAGCTGGTTTCAAACGGCCAATACCAACAGTATCTTCACATCCGTTTCGCTCGATCATATAGAAGTTATCACGCCGCTTGATCACTCTGAGTGGTTCATCGTAAGGTGGCTCAAGTGGTCGACGAACGGTATCTTGTCAAATGGACACGTGTGATGTCTTTTGTGAAACGGGGCGAACAAAGACATCGGTTGTTCGGGGTCCAACAGGAGTAGGCCTAACTGAAGGCATTGCGCTTGTAAGCTCGGTCATGCAAGATGTTCCGCCAGAAAAATGTTTGAAAGTTGAAGGGGAAACAAACTCACCCGCATCCAGCATCAGCTTTCAACGCGAACACCCTGTAGGACCAAGGGCAAAGCCTCGGTCCACTGAGGTATGTTTGCAGCTGAAAGGGAGGCTTTCGGCAGCCGATGGAAACGTTCTACTATGCCATTCGCTTGCGGGTGGTAGGCCGTCGTTCGGAACCGAATACATCTCAAAAGTGCAGTTAAATCTTGAAATAATCCACGCCTGAATTGGCGCCCACGGTCGGTTGTTGCGTAGGATGGCGATCCAAAGTTCACGATCCATCTTTTCGCGAAAATGCGAGTGACGGTTTCTGCAGTGATATCTCGTAAAGCGATCCACGTGGGTGAAAAGGTAAGCGCATCCATCAGATTCTGGTTGGGGTCCCACAATATCCACATGGACGTGGTCGAAAAACATGTCTGGGACTAGATAAGGACTTAAAGGGCCTTTCGTGCATCGTGTGACGTCACACTTCTGACAAGCTAAGCGCGACTGAACCCACCCCTTGACGTCTTTGTTCACTCCCTGCCAGCGGAATCGTTGTGCAATAAGCCTGATGGTGACCCGTACACCTGGATGGGACAGTTTGTGGAGCGTATTGAAGACGTTGCGTCGACAACTCTACGGAACTATTGGGCATGGTTGACTAGTGGGGACATCGCACAAAATTGTATCCTTGTCTGATCCAACCGGACACAGTCGTAGCTTGGGAGTTGTGGACGACAACTCATGATGCAGCCCAAGGTCTTCTTTTTGACACCGGGCTGGTTCAACGACATCAACGCCTCCAGTACAATTTACCGAATCTATTCGAGATAATGTGTCGGCTACGATGTTATTTGGTCCCGAACTGTGTGTAATATGTGTAAGCCAGTTGTCGCGACTCAAGAGGAGAGTATTTATCAGGTGCCGGGCCAAGTGACAAGGTTAACGGTTTGTGGTCTGTGAGAATGATGAAGTTAGGACCTGCAACCGAATGTCAAAAATGGCGAACAGAACAGCACATAGCTCGGGGTACCCTACCAAAGGTACTGTACCTTGTTTCCACCCCTTGCAGCCGCCCTGAGAAAGAGGCTAAAGGTTGCCACTGGTTGTAAGCCGACTGTTGCAAAAGTGCCCCACTTGCTGAGCCAGATGCATCAGCAGTGACACTTAAACGAGGTTCGGGGTTGCATTCAAAATGGCCTCCTTGACTTCACAGGAGGCAAGCCTAACCACATTGTCTAGAATCACGCGCTTCTCAGTTCCTCGAGGTAGGTCTGTGAGTGGTCACGTGACAGAGGTACAGTTGGGTCAAACCCTCGGTAATAACTTATTAGCCTATTGACGGTGCGGAGCTGCTTCACAGTGGTCGGCTCTGGAGAGTTCATGATGGCCACCACTTTATCTGTCGATGGGTGAATACCTTTGTTGTCAGTGGTTTGCCCAAGGAAGCTGAGTGATTCAACTTCTGTTTCACACTTCTGTATGTTGGCTGTGGTGCCATGCTTTATCAGTCTGCTGAATATAAGGTCCAAATGTTTAAGGTGAGTCTCCTCATCTGAACTCTCAATCAGACCGCCATAGACGTAGACGTGGACAAAATATAGGCCGCGAAAGATATCATCCACTAAGCATTGGAGTGTTCGTGCTGCATTCCGAAGGCCAGAAGGCATGTGCAGGAATTCGAACAGGACGAGAGGAGTGATGATGGCTGTTTTCATGATATCTTCTGCTGACACAGGTATCTGATTGTATGCTTTGACCAAGTCGATTTTTGAGAATATGTCCATTCCGCACAAAGTCGGTGTCAAGTCGTAAACATGGGGTACCGGGTAGCATTCCGGTGTCGTTTTGGCTTTAGGCTCTCGGTAATCACTAGTTGAACACCGGTCGTTGCTATCTTTGTGGGAGCTATATTGAACGGTGATGCTCAAGAGCTGTTTGACGGTTTGACAGTGTCCAGTTCCAGCATGCGGTCAAACTCACCTTTCGCTGTTTTGAGCTTGCCAAGAGCTGAGCGGTGTGCTTTGGAAGCCGCAGGTGGACCTACGGTTGTGACGTGATGCATAGCATTGCTGGTTATGCGTGGCAGAGTATGCTTCAGCCGTTGTGGCCCTGGATATTTCCCTAAAACTACCTGGTAGGACGCTTCGCCCGGGTGCTTAGCTCTAACTGTGGTCAAACTCGGAATTACACAGGCGATGCCGCCGATGAATAACTTCGTGTTGTTATCCATCAGTCTTCGACGACGTGCATCTAAGACCAGATCGTAATGGTTCAGCAAATTCATGCCACTCATGGGCATACAAGCATCAGTCAGAACGAAAATCCACTGAGTAGATATGCGTAAACCTAAGTTGAGGTGGACGTACCCTTTCCAAAATGTTGCGACCGCCTTGCTGTCAGCTGCTTGAAAATTGGAGGATGGGTTGCGATGGCGTTCTGTCATCGGTGCGGGAAGAACACTGCCTTCTGTGTGGATGTCGACGAAGTGGTGAACCTTTGTTTTTACGCCAGCAAAGTAAAGCAAACGCCTTTTTCCGCCGGCTACGGTTGCGGTTAGCGCATGCTGGCAGGACAGTTTCCCAAGTCTGTGTCCAGGTTGAAACTGCAGGGTTTCTGGCATTTCCGGCTTCATCCCCATAGGTACTGTGGGAGCAGCCCAATTTACAGTTTCGCACCCTGTTATGTTTAATATTTGGATAACCACGCTAGTTGCTGTGATGGGCTGAGACGCTTTTCTGCGGTGTGATACGTGACTTAAGGCCTCGGGCTCGCACCAGCCGTTTAACAGAGTTGCGCGTCTTGGCTACCTCTGAACTCTGGCACTTAGGTGTTTTGCAGGCCGGATATACGTCGGAGACAGGTCTGCTAGGGATCTTCGGTAGTTTACCTGCCCAGGCTGCTGCATCATCGAGTGGAACCGACTGAAGCGTCACCTTCATGGATTGTACCGGTTGTGGTAGTCCCAAGAGATACAGTCCTCGGAAAATGCCATTTTCGAATGTTCTCGGCCCAGTATTCTCTCGCATGCGTGCAAGGACATCGGCAGGTGAGTTGCTGCCTAGCTCGATGTTACGAAGCAACTCGTCTAGGTGCCGGCTACCTGAGATCACCTCCTCAGGTGTACAGCTTTGAGAAGTGCATAGGGATCACTTACCCCGGGGCTAAACATATGCCGCGTAACTTAAACATTTGATTCCCCTGGTAGTGAACGTATGACAGCAGGAAATCAAGAATGTGAACCTGCAACTCCCTGTTCTCTGAAATCTGCCTCGGCATAGGGAAACCATATTTCTACACTGTTTGGTCAATATGACACGGGCTGGATAGCGTTCGCTGTCAAGTTGACGTGCATAAGCTTTGGAGTATGATCGGGTAGGGCAAGAAATTACATATGGATATATGAATGTTATCAAAGTGAAAAAGACATACAAACACAAAATGAAACAGGCCCACCAATTTGAGGACTGCCGCCGCATGAACCTGACACGCCCAGGGCCAATCACCAATTATCCGTACCCGTTATATACCCACGAATAGGACACCGAGGAAGAACACAATAACGTAGTCGGATGGAATAGCGTATTTGAGAGGTCGGGCCAAGATACAGATGCGTTCCAACTAACTGGCCAGAAGGTCGATTACTAGCAGTACAACGTAAGGTGACGGTGCTCCAAGTGGTGCGGATGCTTGGCCCTTTGCCTTCAGCTTAGCGGACCTAGTTAACCTATGGAGGTCAGCATCAATGTCGAATCTCGCTCAACTCTAGGTTATTGATCCTGGAGGAGTGCGTGGCGCAGCAAGGTCACTCATCTACTGTTGTCATTTCAAGAAAGCTAACTCCTAACCAGGAGTTGTACTATCCAACTATAGTGCCGGAGGCTGTTTGGTTAGGTAGAACCCAGCCGGTGTAGTGGTTTCTACCTGATGCTAGGCAGCCGTCACTTTCAGCTACTCGGCTTCAGGGCTGTAAATCGGCTGCTTAATCCTGGGTTTGAACTGCAGTCCATATTTCCTATTTCACTTTCCAGATGCCCTTCCTGTCACTTCATCGCTAAACCATTTTTATCCAGGCTCAGGTCCTTCTTTCTCATCTATATGTAGCCTAATTAACTTTTGTTCTCCATTATCTGAGGGACTCGTTATTCTTTGCCTTTTATGTTAGCCCTTTGAGCCATACTCATGCTTAGTGAGTCGGGAACAATCTTTAGTTCAAACTGCAACTATTTCAGTATTTGACCAATTCTGATGGAAACTCGGGTATGGTGTTTTCGTGCAGCTCTCTGGTTGTGGGCTTTTCACTTATCAGCTGATAACTACGCATATCCTTTTGGTGGCTAAAGCTGCTCATATGACCCATCAGAGAGCATATTAAAACAGGGAGAATGCCATCATATTTGTAATAAGGTTGCACTACACTGGGTTGTACCTGTCCGTTTCTTAGTATTATCGATGCTATTAATTTTTTGCATATATATATGATCACTTTTCGTAGTGGTCGCTTCTTATTCCACTAACGACATATCCTACTCCAACTCCGTTCAGTAGCTTTTGTCCGGCTTTCGACCAGTAATCCTCACCCCTTCACCTGTTGCCCTGTTATCAGCCGTAAGGTTTCATATTGTTATACACAATGATCAACGGATAGAAAGTGGTGCTACATCGCGCTACGACGGGTCTATGGGGAAGCAGTCGCAACATATGCATTGTGTGTACCACACTGAAAAGTCTTAGATACCAGCACAGACTTGGCGAAACAGAAGTGGACGAACATATAATTCATGGTCGTCTGCAAATTGTCCCGGAACACCACAGATCGTGTGATCATTAACAGGTGCGCGAAAATCGACTGTCCACCACCAATGTTTTACAACTTCTCAGTTGACTTTCCAAATCGGCTAAACGATGCAATATACACACCGTAAAGAGTGGAAAGTTCGTCTAGGAAGAAGGCTTAAGGCGCTGGGTAAATTTTGACCGGTTCATTTCCGGACTGGTTGTTAAATCCACTTATCAGAACATTATTTTCCCATACAGCTAAGTTCGCGGATAGCAGCTAGAGATATGAGTTGAAGTCGCTCAAAAATATACAGTAACAATCCTTTGTGTTCCACCTTTTATGCTTTGATGGTTTCCAAATGCTAAGAGGTAAAATGTTTACGTCGCTCAAGGTTCCGTTCCATTACATATCAGTTTGTGCTGGAATATTTTTCATGTACTACTAAGACAGTAACGCATAGTAATGTGGCGTCACATGCTTCTCCAGAATCAGTAACCTAGAGTTGAGCGAGATTCAACATTGATGCTGACCTCCATAGGTTAACTAGGTCCGCTAAGCTGAAGGCAAAGGGCCAAGCATCCGCACCACTTGGAGCACCGTCACCTTACGTTGTACTGCTAGTAATCGACCTTCTGGCCAGTTAGTTGGAACGCATCTGTATCTTGGCCCGACCTCTCAAATACGCTATTCCATCCGACTACGTTATTGTGTTCTTCCTCGGTGTCCTATTCGTGGGTATATAACGGGTACGGATAATTGGTGATTGGCCTCTGGGTGCGTCAAGTTCGCACAAAGACGACTGGCAGAGTAACTGTATTTTCTCGCTACATCAAGCATGTGAATCACACATCGGTTCGGAATTACGACCACGTTTTGTGCAGTTGTGCTCTCTAGTTTGATCAAAGAATTTCTGTCAACATGTGAATAATTTGAAACGCTTAGCAAAAGTTTTTGATTGCCGACTTATCAACGTTTGTTTCTTGAGCGAATATCAAGGTCTCACTGTAACGCTTTCGCTTGAAAGCTGTTGTTTTTCGTCGATTCTATACTGCCTCAAATCCAAGCACTGCAGATGTTTTCCGATGGACTTGATTCTTGCTGCTTGATGCCCGGAGTCCATCCAGAATACAAACATAACGGATGGGGCAAATGTATTGTACCACCTCACCTTGACCAAGCTGAAGTGTCAGTCATGTTGGATAAAATGAGTACGGGCCAAACATGTCATGAGATCTCCTGGAAAATCTACGCTTTATCTTTTGTTTTACTTGTTTGTATTATATTTTTCCTAAGCTTTGAAGTGGAGTCTCTCCAATCAGCGATCTTGATCAGCAATACGAAGGCCAGGTGGGTTGCGGTTGTCTTCTCCAGTGTGTTTGTTGCTAAGTAGAATGCCAAAACTGCATAAATATGAAAACAACTTGAATATCGACGTATTCTGTGCTGTTTCCATTCTGCTAGGGGAATCCTACATCTGAAGATATCCAACAGATTCTTTTCAACCCCTAGTAGAAGGATTTTGATGAACAAGCTTCTGAAAGTTGCCATTTCCTCTCAGTGCAGACATCATGTAACAGCCAAAATCCCGTAATCTTGGCCCGAACGCAGGAGTTAACTGGACGGTGTCAACTGACGTGAATCTGACTACTTCCCAAGTTCTACTGTGCGGCCTCCGAACTTCCGCGCGTGACGCACAGTCAAAGGTTGGATCAAAATATCAAAACACGGTTTGTGGTAATCCAATAGTAGATTCGTAACAAAATCTGTGTTACTATCAAAGCAACAATAAGTTATATCAAAATTACAAAAATACCTCAACAGCGCCGTTGGGTAACTATACAATCCAAAACGTTCTCGGGTGCAAATACGTACTACACGGTAAAAACTGGTTAAACAAATACAACTTTTAAATACCTGACAGTCAGTAAGAATATTCCTGACAAAAGGGATCAAACCTCTGTCCACTAAAATCAAATCAACAAATAAACTTTTCCAGTAGACATTCAAAAGACAAATAGTTAAATCACAGTACAATCATAAGTTGGACCTAAACAAAATGTCGGGCGCGATGAAACAACATCATCTGGTCAGCAGCCCAGCGTCACATAATAGGAAAGTGAAACTTTCATGATAAGTCCAAATCATACAAAGGCAAATACTGGGTGCAAAATTAAAGAAGATAGTCAGACAACCAAATAACATTACATCGGCTAGGATCGAAGGCACACCATCCATAACGGTGATAAAAATGTTCAAATAAATATCACTGCTATCAAATAGGGTGATCAGAAGGTACCTTCAGATCATGTTTTCGTCATACACCATTGTCCCACTTTCTGACCATACCGTTTCGAGGGTCCGTTGTTTCGCTCGCAGTCCAAATACCTTCATTTCTGGCTTTCTCCGGAAATCATTCCCCAGGATCTACCGAAGGTAGTTTATGTTTACTCACCTGGAACTTTCAGACAAAGCCGTTGGTCAGGTAAAAAGCCTCCGTGACAAGTGTTTGAAGGTGGCCTAAACGTTTTAACTGCGCATTGTCAGTATTCGTTTCTCTTCTTCTAAATACCACTCAGCTGATTTTGATGACTCAGAAAATGCAGCACCATGACAGGAACCACCTCAAAAAGCCTGTGTGCTTGCAAGGTTCATAAAAATAGAAAACCTGGATAATTCCAGGACGTCACCGCCCCGCGTATCCACGATTCCCGTAGCGCCGCCGCGCCGGGCCTGTCGCATTCCTGTCGTGCCGGATGCCAACTGTAACGAAAGATGAAAAAGAAGTTGTGGGGAAGCTCATCAAGGACTAAGAGTACCGTCACCTGAAATAATGCCCCAAAACCTCAGCAAATGGGTAGCAATGGTGCGCGCAGCGTCAATATCAGTGGATCTTATTAGATGGTAGTTACGAAATCAGGTAACACATTCGCTTGGGGGTACGTCAGAAGTGGGTACGGGGCTATTACGACAGAAGCGCTGCTCAGAAATACTATGAGTTCACAGTAAAGCCAACACGTAAGTGGTTTTAGTCTCACCGAGAACCTCGGGATACACCAACTATTGAAGGTACGCTACAAGTCACCCATGGAACAAGAAAGACAACCAAAAGTGAAACCGAAGTTTGCAACAACTCGCGCCTGCTCCTCAGTCATAGTTTTCCACGATCAAAGTACGCGAATTTTGCAGAGGCACCCATTGAGCAGGTGGAAGCAGCAGCAGAAAATGAGACTGCATGCAGGCAGGATGCACAGTGTTACTGGACTTGTGTTGCGAAAGGATAGAAGGGAATGGAAGTTTCGGATAGAACAGAATCGGACAAAACACCTGTAAGAATGAGAAGGAGAATAAGGGCAGATCCTATTACCTAGTTTCGCACCTCTAAGTCTCATGAACCCTTATTAGACAGGACGGAGGAAAACGTCAGTACCGTATCTAATGGATACTCCCTAAGGCTAGAATCCTGCGTAACCTTGAGAAATTACGTCGGCCGTCACATAAGAGACGGTCCCCCAGCATGCACCATCATTACCACAAGCGTCTGTAGGCAAACGTAAGAAAGAAAAAATGCGATCTCCCTTCCACAGACCATGAATGGCGCATGCCTGTAAAATCAGAGCCAGGCCGGATAAAATATGGTCCACGAGAAGGAATCGGAAAAGCAATAAAAATGGTTGCACACTTGGCAACCAACAACGAACCTGATGTAACTTCTCGTCTTGTTCTACTCTGCCGCACCTCGTTTTATCTGCTTCCTGGAAGACTTCTGAATCTCTCAGCAGATTACAATGTCTTCCAGTTCTGCGAATCTTAAACTGCAAAGAAGATAAGAAAACGCCGAATTTGTCCTAGTAACGCTTAAGTTATATAGAACTATTCCAGCTCTGCGGTAGCAAAAAGCTGGGTTGTGACCAGTTTACCGAAGAATAATTACGAGCTAGCAAGAAAAGGTATTGTAACTGCCTAACTCACAACTTTGTTGAAGTTATCTTGTTTCTAATGTCTGTTATTCTTCATTTTGTCAACTGGTTGCCTCAAATAGCGGCTTTACTTTTGTTTTCAACATTCTTTGCTTGCTTTTCTGAGGATAGAACCAGGTGCTGGTAATTTCTGCCGGGCGAACTGTATTGGTGCGTAAAAATTAAGTTTTCCGATCCGTATCTCAACGTCAGGAGTCCCACCAGTGGCTGTAGTCGTTCAGTTAAGTTACCCCATCCCATGAATGACTTCTAAACCGAGGTTATTAAACTTAAGTCTGATATTTCAGAAACCTGGAAGACAGTCATGATTGGACAATGCAAAATGGATTGTCTCCTGCCACTGGTGTATGTCAGACGCCAAAAGTGACTCATCACTAGGTTGGTGAATAAAGTGAGAGAGGCTAACTGACTCCGTGGCCACAGAAGTATCCAGTTGAATGGGACCTTCCTTTAATGCAATAGTCTCCAGCGTCTTTGGTAACTTGCCAGTAGACCGGTCAGACTGATTGCTCACAAGCATGAGGCTTGACTGACTCAGCTTCCAATGTTTATCACCTAAGGGAAAGAACAAGCGGGTTCCCAGGTCCCCTTCTATCTCAGTTTAATTCGCTGTGCAACCCAAGACTTCCCTCTGACTTTCAGAGGATCATGACGTCTAAAACGTTACATGACAGTGCTAAGATATCCCCTGACCCAACTTCTTATCGGCATCGCATACGCAAATTCAATTGCTGACTGACTTCGCAAGCTTCACCAGGACCACAACGTATTGAAAGTGGACCACAGTCAATTAGTCAAGAAGATGATGACTGACTAGGACTCCACTGGCTCAAAGCTTTTCCATGGGAATCAGCGGAGAACTTGTACGTATAACAGTAAGCAAAAAAACACATACTCCGCACCCTCAACTTGGATAGACGTAGTATCCACAAAACCCAAAACGAATTCGGAAGCCTTTGGTTTGTAAAACTTAACGCCTTATAGTTTACAACTTCAGTAATCCTGAACGATTATCAGCCTTTGTAGACATACAATGATACATCTACTATAAACGAGCCTTAAAGACTTGGAAGTTTGCATAAAAACTAACAGCATACCACACCAGGCTAAATAATCCACACACAAACCTCTAATACGCGTGGCGTCAAAACGTGGCCTAAATTGTATATCCGCCTCCTCTTTGGGTCACAAGTAATTGAATTCCGTCGCACAACACAACAAAGTCACATGAAAACAGTATGTTAGTGTCACTTATACTTCTTTAAATGGGATTTGGAGGTGCTTTTTGGTAAATCTCAGTAACAACCTGGTGAAAATACCCAAGGAAACAGAATAGATTTGTAAGTCACTTCGGAAACGTGTGAATGATACAAGATTTGTATTACACTTTGGATTTCGTGTTTGGGGAATGGTAAGCAATAGTTGCTCGGGTTCTCCGTTTGTCCCAATGAAATACTTTCTTTGATTAGAATGTTCAGTTGTCTTACCTGTTCGGAGAAACTTGAAACGATAGAGATAATCAATTAATTTGCCATCATTAAGGCTGTTACACATTGTCTTTAAGACGATAAGTAGCTTCTTGAGTGCAGCTTATCTGTATCACATGAATCTAAGTGCTCATTCAATCTCCTTTTTTGAAAACCCGGGGACTTCTTAAGGAAGCCGGATACACAGTTTATGTGTTGTAACTCTTAGTGCCTTGGCGCAGATGAAGAGGATTGCGGGCTGCGTGAAACTGCATGGTCAAATACTCCTGATATTCAAGTATCGTGCTTGGTGCAGTTCAGTCCGCCGTAATTTAATCGGGTTGTTATTGAGATTTATGAAAAAGCACCTCCGAATCCCATTTAAAGAAGTATAAGTGACACTAACATACTGTTTTCATGTGACTTTGTTGTGTTGTGCGACGGAATTCAATTACTTGTGACCCAAAGAGGAGGCGGATATACAATTTAGGCCACGTTTTGACGCCACGCGTATTAGAGGTTTGTGTGTGGATTATTTAGCCTGGTGTGGTATGCTGTTAGTTTTTATGCAAACTTCCAAGTCTTTAAGGCTCGTTTATAGTAGATGTATCATTGTATGTCTACAAAGGCTGATAATCGTTCAGGATTACTGAAGTTTGTAAACTATAAGGCGTTAAGTTTTACAAACCAAAGGTTTCTGAATTCTTTGTAGATTTGTTATGAAGTGGCGAACCCGTGTTGTGTAAATGGCTATATGATAAGTACTGGGTACTTATTCTATCCTAACTTGGTGACTTTTCTCATCTAATTAGTGTCTGCAGCTTACTTTTTACTGTTGCCTGTGTTATGGCATCTGAGTAGTTCTTTGTCCGGATTCAAAGTAACTGAAACATTCAGGTTACATTGAGGTAGTATTCTAGCAAATTTACCACTTCAAAACTCATAGCCCTAGCTGAAGCTTGTTGAAGAGCAGGATTTCGAAGTTATGACGAAAACACGTAGATTTTAGCCAAAAAGGAAATAAACCAAAAGAGATGCCTTTCAAGCACCACTTGCCTGTTGTTCCTACTACCGTTTATCACTTCGATATTAGTGTCTTTTTTTGCGAATTCGACGAATAGAAGTAATTCTGGTTTAGTTTTCTGAGTGTCTGCTTATCTCCGCCATGAGGGTACGACAGAATAAGCATCCCTAGAATATTCGATGTTCCGTAGCGAACTCTTGAGGGTTTCGCAATGCAGTTTCTGTTGCGGATTCGTTTCATCAGTATCCTCAAAATTACTTGTGCAGTGAAAATGAACGAATGACTTAGTTTCCTAATTGTCATCCACATTATACCTTGAAAGTCGAAGGATAGAACGTCTGTATATTTTCGTGTCAATCGTGATTCTTTTTTGCTGTTTCTCCTCTCATTCTGATTAATTCTATCGTCTTTTTACTACTAGTTTTTCAACCAATGCACTGATTCACAATGTCCATATTTATTTCGTTTTGATATATAGTTCGGGATGTACTAGCACACGTTTCGTTACGGTTTCGATTACTGATTGTAACACGCTTAGTAGAAATGAATCGGGCAAAACCTTTAACCGTTTCTCAGTTTTTATATTCAGTCAGTCTTTTGGTTATATTTACATAGAAATAGTCGTGAATTCACACAGCAATTCAAATGTGTTGATTGGCTACACTGTTTTGTCAGCATTCAGCTCTTTTCAATGTTGTTTTACGGGGTCTACTTCAGCTACGAACGTCGGATGCATAACATGTGAGGATATAAAGTAAGTAAAATGGCTAGCAAAGCTGTTAAGTACTTTATGACGGAAATGAAATGGTAGGTTGGATAAATTCCTCGCTTAAGCTTTTCCATAGGTCACCAATACTAAGTATATAGTGATTAAAATGACTTTCAATCGTTATGGACATCTACTCATTATTTTTAGTAATTTGAGTCTTATCTTTTACGGTATTCACAGCGAGTTCATAAAATTTGATTTATTACTCATCTCGTTGTTTTGAAAAACGTCAGTCTTGATACAATGACTATCACCAGTACCGATAACAAAAATGTGTACTTAAAATTTTTTTTCCTCGCAAAACTATTCTTATTTTACTAGAGATCACTAGACTTGCTGTTTTACATATTTATCTACCACTTCAAAAACATGCATGTTTAATTTGCCAAAGAACTAGGCTGAATACAAAGGAATATTACTTAACATTCTTGTTTAGCTTAGGACGCTAGAAAACAAGCCACATCTGTTGTATGAAAGCCGGTGTTATTACCAGGTTACCGCTTCCTCAGTTGACAAAGTAATGTCTAAACACACTAGTCACAGGGTAGTTAGTATTCAGCTGCTTAGTTCGTTCATCCGGATTAAACAACTCAGCTATCCGTAGTGCCATTCTGAGCTTTGTTGTGTATGTCGTTTGATTTAGAGTGCAAGAAAATAATATTCACATAAATGCATAGAGTTGCAGTGCTGATCGGGAACATAAGGATGAGAAGTTGTACTATGGTATAGTAACAGAATGTCTACAACATTTGGCAGTTCTGCTTAATTTAGTAGATGCATAGAATGATCACTGATGTAAGCTAACTAATAACTAGCCGCTAATTAATTAGTTCACTGCTGTTTAGTACGTAACTAGAAATATGGCTAGCGATTCACAGCAAAGATGTTCTGTCGGGTAACCAGTTGGATTCCTGCCTAGCATCAACTTAAGAAATTACTGCCTTTTGGTTAAGCTGCTAAAATCATCAGAACAGCAGGCACAATTATGTCTAATTATACTCACCAACCTTGTGCACATTCGTACAGGATGCAATAAATCACATCTATTGTGTGAAGCCTAATAATACTAACTGGCTACCCAAACTTCAGTAGGTCGGCTGGTCCTCGAAATACATATTCATCACCATAAGTTCCTGCAGGAACTAATCACATCCTTGAACAGCAACTTCGAATTCTGTTATCCTGTTTCATACAGTTTTCTACTTAACGATGAGTCCAGTAGTCACACAACTGAGAAGTCTTTTAAAGCTTCCGAGAGTCAACCTTTTTCTGAGCAAAACTAGGATAGATAACCTATGTAACCTTCAAGCCTAAACGAAAATGGGTCATTATTTTGTGGTCACTTTGAGGGGAACAGCAGATTCACAAGCATCAAAATTGGCCACTCTTTGTTCTTTCGCACATGCTCTCAAAGTGGAATCTACGCACCCCTTCACTGCACTCTCTATACTTGACTAAAGTTATCCCCTGGCGTTATCATGCTTCTTATAGGATATAGCGTTTCGTGCGCAAATTCGCGTATTTTCTGTATGCTGTATACATATTTTACCTATTTTTATGGTTTCTAAGCCGTCTTCTGTTACTGAATCGTGTTTCATACCGTTAATTCGTGTGCAAAGTATTGGTTGCACTTCCACCCCTTAGTTGGGATGAAAGTACATTTATCTATGAAGAATGATGCTCACAAATCAAAGTAAGTTAGTTGGACCTTCAAATAGCAGCAAAAAGGATTTACGATTGCAGTTTTCACTTCAAAATATATGCTTACAAAACAGAAAATACGTTTTCACACAGAACACTATATCACCTGGTGGTGACTTTTAGCCGCATCCCTTAATCTTGAAGTACTTGCCTACCAGTTCTGAATCATCATGTTGCATTTGAGGAGTGCGAAATGGATGTCAAACATACTCAGATTTCCACTGAAGGCATTCAGAAGACCCTACATTTTATTAGCGTTTTCACTTAGCAGAACAATGTCATCCGCCTATACTACGTCAACAAGGGGCCCTCTAGAGAGTAGATGAATCCCAGCAAAGTCGGAGGTGCCGTAAGCCATATCCATCAGTACATCTTTCACGAGGCTGAACGGGGACGGTGACAGCAGGCATCTCTGGAGGACATCTCTGCTTGCTATCACTTCACATGCCAACTCTCTATGAGCCCCTTACACAGGTGCATAACTTTAGGTAGCGAGCTATGATTATCACAGTATATTCCTTTGGCACTCCGATCACTGTTAGCCACTGCCAAAACACATCATGGTCGACATTGTCAGATGCTGTCTTCAGGTTAAGAAATATGGTGTGTCGGCTGCCGATAAGTTTGTATGTCTTCCATAATCTGATGAATGGAGAATATTTTGTTTGATGCAACCTCGTCCAGATCTGAATTCTGTGTAGTTTTCTCGAGCTCCAGTTAGACATCGGATAGCTATAGACCCAAGGATGTTGGAAACGATATTAGTTAAACTTGTCATTCTATGAATGTTACAAGAAGACTCCTCTCCCTTACAGACCGAAATTATCAGTGAAATAGACCAGTCTGACAGGACTACCGCTTATTCCCACACAGTAACTAGTACCTCTGTTACCCTAATCAGCAATCTCCTACCTCCATTCTTGAAAACTTGTAATGGCCATTCGTCAATTCCAGCTGCTCTGGATCGTTTCATGTTTAAAACAACCTTGTCAACTTCGACAAAAGTGTGTAGATGGACGTCTACGTTCCATTCATGGTCGGGCCGGATGCTAGTCAACTGAAGCCTTGTGGGTCATTTGAATTATACTTCGAAATGTCCTGCCTAACATACTAGCCATCTGTTCTCAGAGGTTATCAGGGTCCCACCTTTTTCAGTTAAGGTTTCACTAACCATCATCTTCTTGTTCGTATCTTTACTGATTCTAAATAGTTCTTCGGTATTATCTAATGTTGATCCTTTTTCCACCCCTCTCACTTTCACCACCCACCACTCTTCTTGATGATTGCGAAGACTCAGTTAATTTACGCTCCAGCTGCTTTTGCTCTCCTCCCTAAATACGTCCTCATTTTTCAATCGAGCATTGATAAGCTTTCCTATCACTTATTTCCTGCGACCACTAAGGTGCAGACATGTACATACTCGTACTAGCGAGTGATTGGAGTTCAAACTAAGCAGCAATCCTCCACTGATCCTCTTTAACTGTGGTTTATTGCGATATGTGTCCATCGTTGATTTGTTGTCGGCGGACGCTATGTAAAATTGTTTTGCCTTTTGCTTACAATTAGTGCTGCCTAAAAACAAGTGATTATCGAAACAAAATTGCAACGGACGATCATCATCTGTTCATTGGCACAAGATTTCCTAAATACCCTCAGGATGTCTTTCTTATTGGCTCAGCTTCCCTACTTGGTTTTTGAGGTCCTGCCGTTGTGATTAAATTTGAACGTTTTGCTTTCTGTAGTATAGTTGACAGCTTCTCACAGAATTCATCCTTCTCATCATCTGAACTACAGTCGGTGGATGCCTAGGTGGAGATTACGAATAGTAATTGCCTATCTCTCGTATGTCAAATTTAATTAGTTTGGACGTTCAAGATTCTTAGTTTGACTTTACCGTGATATATATTCGCGAATATAAAAATCTGACAGGTCTGCTATGCAGTAGGTCGTATGTAGATAGTGCAACTAATTTAGTATGTGTCCTAGGCTGCGAGTTGGATATTTGTAAGGGTTTATGATGCTACCAGGTGTCTAAGGTTGTATATAAGGAGCGTGACTTGACCCTAGACTCTACTCCTTGAAATGCAGATGTGTATGTATGCATCATTTTGTAAAAATGACCGTCCTATCGCAGTATTTTATTGCAGTATCCAATCTTGTCAGTTACTATACCGTCAGTTGGTTTTCAGCCTAAAATGTGAAACCTTTGAACGATTTTTAAGTTCATGACCTGCAGATTAAAAGTCAACTGCTTAATTCAAGTTATCACACTCGATTCTACTTGGGAAGTGAACAAGTAATAATGAAAAATTGTCTTGTGCTAAAAAGTCGATTTTTTTTGCGATAAACTGTAGTATCTGATATGCTAAGAACCGGGTTATATTAGTATTCATCGGGGACTAATATCGTTCGGAGAGCCATTGAAAACCTATGAGTGTCAAGCGATTACTTCTTTTCAGTATGGGAATCTTCAGCAGTGTCCACCAAGTTCTCGTCAGGGAACAAGCCTGAAAAATCAGTCCTCTTGAATCTCCAAATTGAATTACTATCTGCAGTAATCATGGGTAGTGGCTAGCAGTGGAATCCAGGACGCGCATTTCGTCGTATTTGGGACTTGTCAGCTGGATGTACCTGCCTCCCAGTGAGTGATGTTGTTCCCACCGAGATTCGGACTCAGGAGCGATCGCTTCAAACGCTTTAGCGTTATCCACTAGACCACCGAGCCACGACACCCACTTGTGCGACGGGTATAGTTTTAGTGTTATTGCTTGTATTACACTGCCGTTGATTGGACCGAATTAATCAGTTCCTTTTGTCATATGGGCTCCTGTGCGGATGCCTCGGTATTGCCTGTTTTAATTATGTATAGTAATGATGGGTAGTGGCTAGCAGTGGAATCCACTGAATTACTACCTGTTGCTAATTAGTTACAAGTTTCAAGATGAATATCCTGAGGATTTAATGAGAGTAGCTGTAACTTGCGGAGTCAACCAAGTCCTAAGGGAAGCAGATGCTTGCTGATGATCTTAAATAATAGTCCCATAGTCGCCATTTAACAGAAGTTGGAAAATGTGGAGCACTGAACTCTGACCTTGTGGATGAATGGTAACACGCTCGCCGCAGGTTTGATTCTTTGTGGGTTGAGTACACTCTACTGAGAAGTCCCATACTAGGACGAAACAGATGTTCCAATGCTCCCAGGCTTTCAATAGTTTTCCAACTGATGTCAGTTCATGATGAATACTACCTTAAAGTCAGTCAATTCTCAGGAACCTCTAAACTGAATCCACGTTATAATCTGAAACCTGGTGTTTAAAAATCGGAGTTATATTCTGTAATTAAGTTTTAACAAAATGAATAAAGACTATTGAATTGGTAATGCTTTTTGCATGAAGTATTCAAATATCAAAGTTGATGGTGGCCTTACGATTTCAGTTACGTATCTAAAGTTACTGAAAGTCATACTCTACTCATCCTTTCGACCCACTTATGCCATAGCCAAAAAATTTCCAAAGTATCTGTTATGATATGGAGAAAGATTGATAAATTCTTCGTAAGAAGCTGCTTATGCCCAAAGCCTTTTTCAACCAATGACTTTACTTCGAAATTTCGAAGCAAGTTTGGGATTTACTATACCAACCCCAAAATAGTAGAGATGGGAATATTTCTGAATTCTATGGAAGTCCTTCAGTTCAAAATTTATTTACTAAAAGCACATTAAAATCAGCCACCACTCTGGAAAGTTCTCGACATTTCAAACTCCCTGGACTCTGACTGCAAAATGGTCAGCACAACTCTTGTAAGTGTTGCACAAGGGAGTTGTAAAACAGGTTAATGAAGATACCTTTCAGTTTGCTGTCGGGATAAGAAATGAGTGTTCATAGTAAGTTCATGATATCTTCAGACATCTTATCCCTTTTCAGTAATATACCCTTGTTAGAAAAAGTGGGTTTGATATGTAACGAATTGAGAAAGTGAGGTAAGTAAATTAGATTCTTTGTGCCTGAATTCAATTAGCGTCTCACAAGAAGTATAATGGATGTATACTGCTTCTTCAGCAAGGAATACTATGGATAGTCAAATGGTGTTGCAATGGGATCCACATTGGCTTCAATCCTGGGTGTCTAGAAAGCATAACAATTGAATCAGGATTTATATTTGGAGTTTCTGGAAGTTTTCGACTACTTAGAACTAAAATACACTCAGCAGCCTTATACGTATTCGTGCAGTAGACAATAAGCCACACCTACTATGTTGAGGGCTAGTGATTCTACCTGGCTATCCAAACCCTGGTAGGTGTAGTGGGTTTCGAACCCGTAACCCACCGGTCAAAAGTCATCTCCCTTGACCAGTGAGCTACTACATCCGAATGGTGTTTTGCCTAGCATAATGCACGTCGGGAAAAAAAAACCTTATCATTCGTAATGGATTTTGACTTTTAATACAAAATTGCTACTTTAGTTAAATATTATGCATGAAAACACTAAGTTTACTTGTTTTTTTTGGTTCCAGTCCTCAATATGGTTATGTATCATGATCGCAACTTAATCATCAATTACATCCCAACATCCATTACAGATGCCGACCTAACCAACCTGTTTTCGTCAGTTGGTAGTATCAAAACGTGCAGAATAATCCGAGACAGAAATAGCGGCTCGAGTTTTGGCTTTGGATTCTGTGAGTATGAGGATTCTGATTCTGCACACAAAGCAATTACACGGTTCAATGGCTATCGCATTGCTGACAAAGTTTTAAAAGTTTCATTGGCTAAGTTGCAAGGACGGCTTTGTCAGAGCTCAAATCTGTATGTCAAAAATTTCCCACTCACACTTAATGAGGATAATTTGACAGCCGAGTTTGGACGATTCGGTCGTGTTGTTCAGTGTCGTATACTGCGTGATCACGACACTAACGTTTCCAAAGGGAGCGCCTACGTACTGTTCGAAAATCCTTCTGATGCCGAAGCTGCTAAGCGTTCGCTAGATGGGCGGGTTTGGCCCGGTTCTGCAGACACTCATGTGTTATCTATAAAGTTTGCTACTCCACCCTATCGGCAGTCGGTCAGTTCAGCGAAATCTAGAAACAATTTTAAAAGACCATTTGTTCATCAAAATTTCCGTAACGATTGCTTCAACGATCCTCTCTCTGCTAATCTAACATCACATTCCAAGACGTCAGCGCCTGAAGTTTACGCACCTTCAGGTCAGCAGTTATCTTTCATCCCAAATAATATATGCACAGCATTAGCCAACTCTGTTCAAGGATCATTACTGCAATCTCCCGCTATTCAACCACAACTCAATCCTCAGGGTTTACTGTGGAGTAATGATTATCCCAATACTGAATATCAAAACCCTGCTTCTGCCTTAAGTCTAGCCTCCGGTTACTTAACCCCATATATCTATTCTCAACAGCCTTACTCAAACCTGTGGTTACCTCTTCAACAGAACTACCTCAACCAAATTCCTTTAACTGCCTTATGTACCAATCAACTAGAAAGCTATGGAAACTCAGTGCAAGGTTGTCCCATATTTACTAACGTACAAAATACATTTTATTCTCCTAATCAACAAAAGTCCAACTTTCCTGTTCAGAACTCGGATATGATATTTAAACAGTCGAATGGGTTGCCTAACTTTAGTCGATCAAAGCCAATCAAAAGTGATAAAAATGAATCTACGTCGGTATACATATATAACATCGGGAACATGACGGAAGCACAAACATACGTTCTATTTTCACAGTTTGGACCGGTCATAAATGTTTCTATACCAAAAGATTACAAAACGAATTCTTCTAGAAATTTGGTTTTGTTACTTACAGTAACTTTCAGAGTGCACAAAATGCCATAGACGTGATGAATGGATTACTTTTATCCGGTAGACGATTACAGGTTTCATTTCGTCAGAGTAAAGGAAGATCAAATAAGTTTGGATCTGTTAATAACTGTCGTACTGTAGAAAAATCAGTTTCAAAACAAAAAGGAGAAATTCCAGATTCTGGTTGTCATAGTCCACAGTTATCAAGTGATAAGTTAGATGTCACCAACGTTTTACCGTCTGAGAATCTTCAAGTGTCAGACACAATTAAAGCATTATCTGACTTGAAAATATCCAATGGAAATGATATACAGCCTTTAAAATCAAACGATAATGTGTAAAGTGAACATATAAAAGTTAGTAGAAAGAACTAACTGCAATACTGACATTTTGTTTGTTTTTGTTTTTGTGGACACTTCACTTTCTTCATTAATTTATTTGTTTGCACACAAATGACACCATGTACATAAATACAAGAGACTAATTTTACTAACTATAAGCGTTTGCCATTACTATGGGATTATGACTTCAGATCTCTTTCAGCTGTTTACTGGCTGCTATTTTTGTTATAAACTATTCTTCAGAAAATTGCCAAATTCTTTACGTCCGTAGCGGTTAAGATGTACGTTTGACATAGCCAAACTACTGTGTTGTGTCAGCTTAGAGTTCGTGTAGAATGATAGTTTCATTATTATGCAGGTCATTAAGAAAGTTTGTCAGATTGAAACCTTTATTTCTCGCCAACGGAAGTTATGTGTTTAGAGTTACAACTGATGATTTACGCAAGAATGGAACTTGGACTATCCGAAGTGTCGAATAAAGTTTCGGGTGAGGACATAGTATGGGTCTATCTGCATCACTGATGCCGATTTTGATTCCTATCGCCGAGTTTCTATTCATTTGTTTCATGAACTTTAGCCTGAAGTCTACGCGTGTCAAACCAACTGTTAAATATCCATGGAGTAGTATCATTACTTGTCCAGGCTGCCGTTGGAATTTGAAACCCAACCTCACTCGATCTAAGATTGTACATCAAGGTGGCTTGTTATGTGCAACACATTTCGTAGCTATCTCAATCAATAAAATCTCATAAAGTGTCTTACTGCTTTTAAGCAAGACTCTAAATCTGACCATTGTTTTCCCGACTTTGCTATTCCGTACCATGCATTGGATTGACATAAGAGCAACGGTTATAAAATACCTGGACCTATGGTTCATTTGTTTTAGGAGAAGGGTTTGAGCCTCGCTCCGCCTACTGAGGTAGCCGGGTAGTATCGTTAGCCGTCACAATAAATGTGGCTCATCACCTACTGCACGAATGTCCACAAAGTTGCTAAGGGCATTTTAATTTCGATTCATATCTCCTGCCTTTCTTGATTATGTTCCACAGCCTCAGAGTGTGACAGTAATCTAATGCTCCCTAGCAGATAATCGGATATCACGTTGGCACCCTTAGTATTGTTAGTTGACAACTGAGTCTCATATTTGTTCTGAGAATTCATATTGTCATTGTCTTCATCCAGCATGAATAAGGCCTTGGATCGCTGACACTACATTAGTCAGTCTGATAATTCTACATTGACCATAAGAGGAGTTTTCTCCTTTCTTGTAGACCAGGGCAGTTAGAGATTGAGATCAATCATAGATCATTTCTGCCACCCATTTCCAGTTAGCACTTCAGCCACTTTCATTCATAACTCCTGGTCATAATCCTTGAATACATCTTGTGCTAGACCATAAGAGTGCACTACCCTTCCATACTCCAGGTAACCTAGGACCTTCTCAGTTTCACCAAGAGTTTGAAGCTTGATATAAATCAATAACATAGTAGAGTATAGGTGCTTATGTACCGGGCTGTCAGTCGCATTTATTATGAGAGCTTATGATACTACGCGGTTGCCGAATTAAGCGGAGCTGGATCTAAATCCTGGGTTAAAGGTCAAGTGCTTAAGGTAGTTGGATGTATTGGAGTAGTCAGAGGTCATCTGAAGTGTCCTACCCATCTTAACAGTGATCCCATTCGCTAGTGCATCACTATACCACTTCCATCACATGTAGTTTTGCTAAACGCAAATGTTTTCATCCTTCATTTGTATGAAAGTAAAACTTTAGTACTGGTGTAGATTGTAATCGTACCTCTGTTTCTTTATAAGATATGGTATCTGAACGCACAAACTCATTTGGAGACAAACTTAGTTGTATACTGTCACATACTGTCTCCAACCTCAGTTGTCGCTTGCTATATGGACTCCTACCTGGAAGTCTAGACTTCTCAACACGCTTAAGATTAAAAGTCAACAACTTCATGGACTAATGCCTTTTTAATCTGATTACTGTTGAACTCCTCTCATGCCAAACCTACTTCAGCTTACATGTTGCATCCGAGTAGAAAATGACGGTAGGAATGCGTAAAGCATGTCCAAGCCATCTGAAGGCATACAACCTTTTCAACTAACTTATCTATACCATAAACAGTACATTATTGGCATGGCAGTACAACGGTGGTCAAACACTTGAAGTTTACTCATGTTCTCTACCTTTAATGGTCATGTTTTGCAGCCGTAGGGTTGAAAAAAGTGAACTGCAGCGATATGTGTGGCAATTGAATATCACAACGCTGCCACAAATGGTGTACTTTGTCAAATGTCGATCGAACCTTTTCCATTCGTGTAAAACATTCGTCCCTCACTGGCCCATCAGGCTTGATCCTGTTTAACAAGTAGGTGAAGTGGCCAGCATACCAATTCACAACGCTGCTTACTGTTAGACACACCAACCAGTTCTAGAGCATAAATTTGCATCCGGATGATGAGAAATGCATCACAAGCATTCACATGTTGCCACTCAAGATGTTCAAAAGATTTTACATCTTACTATATTCACTTGACCGAAGAATGTCATGTGTAGACTCCAGGTCTGATAGGGGGTTTGTGGGATACAGTCAATCGATGTAAAGTCAGAGGAGGAGAGTTGAAAATTGATTTCCACTTTCATTGCAAAATTAATTGAGAATGGAAAGAGTGAGAGTTGATGACGCTGTTGTTGATCGGTTTCAGCTTTCGACGTCCAACTATAATGTTGTGAGTCTGAATTTTGTTTCACTTACAGTGGACTTTTTGTCAACCAGGTGGTACAAATTTGTAGGTGGCTGTTGAATGCATTGTGATTCAGTTAGTGCATTACTTACTCAGTCTTCTAACACGCCTATGAGTGTTCAAATGTCGAGCTTTCAACAGGTTGGCGTACTTACCCTTCAATTATTTCAGTGGGGCACACATCATAAGACCTCTCTGCCAATGGGGTAGAATACCGTCTCCAGGTCAAGAATTCCAAAAGTTGTGCTTGTGTCAAGAGACCCAATGGAGGGTAAATATCTGTTTGAAACACCGACAGTCAAGTCTGAGACGTGCATGGCTTTCTCGTGTTTTTTCTCTAGCTGCAGTCAAGTGTCTTGGGGGATTATAGAGCATTGAGCCTTAGACATTATATTCATCAGACATACCCCTGTGTTCATCATTGGAGAGTTTCTCTTACATCACATCATGATGAAGATAACATTCTGGCTACAATTTATTGTTCAACATAAACTACAATAAACGTCTTTTATCATTACTATCCCTCCTACTACTTTTGCATTCTAGAGGCAGTAAACTGTCGGTGATATGGAACAAGTACTGAATCATTCCTGTTACTATATGTTCTTGAAACCGATACACCAGTGATACAATTCGATGGCAATGTACACGGGATATGTTACCTGTTACACAGAACGAACAGAAGAGAATGAAATGGCTAAGAATATGTGATCCAAGTTTGGAGAGCTGCATATCTAAATTTATCTTTCCACCTTAGTTGATACTAGGTGTTTTCTGTTCTGATAATATACTTTGGTACTCATGATATTTGTCTCTTGAAACTGCATGCTTTGACAAGTTTCCTCTTCTAACTTCGTTTTTCATAATACTCCGGTCTACGGATTACCGCTAGCTTCACATGTTCATGTGTATTTGTAGTGGAGGGTCACATCACGAGAAGTGATTGCTCGCAGTCCTCACTACAAGGATTCTCATCTTCTGAGCACAGGAAAATGAGCTTCATTTGTAGTTAGAAGGATAGTAACACTACCAGGTTATTAAGTTGAGCGATGTCATGTCTGTGAACCGCTGGTCACAGTCCAACCATTTAGTTCGGTGTGTCACACCTGCACAGTATTCCATTCGCGCTAAAAAAGTCTTTTGACAAGGTAATCAAAAGACCGATACCCATAGTCCACTCTGATATGAATAGCATTGCGAGTGTCTATATTGGGTGATTTATTCGATATCCTATTTTGAGAATACGTCGTTTGCACATATTCACGATAAATACTGTGAATAATACTCATATATAGGTCATGTTTATAAACTTCAGGAGTGCGGAATTGAATGGAGAAAACTGCCAATGATTAACTCATTTATGCCCAACCAGTTTTTATGTGTTAACAGACAAATGATATGAGCTGAGTGTTGAAACAACAGAATAGAATAATACCATAATATAGTCATACACTTTAACCAGTCGTAGAGGTTAGTAGTGTAACACAGGGTGGCCTCTTCGTCGTATGTACTATTCATCAGTTAGACGCTCCGGTATTCCAGTTTTCTGGGATTCCTGATAAGACTAGAATCCAGCACGTATTACTTGAAGTGGCGGTATAGACCACGTAGTTACAATGGCCACATCTTGTTCAACGTGTGATAGCTTTGTTATCGGGATTTCAGATGTTTCTCGTTACGACAACTCCAACACTCATCGGGTCGGAGGTGCACCCACATGACAAGTCTCACGTAGAACGAAACAGGCGTGATGCATTCCACTGCTAGCCCCTACTAAATATCTAACTTGGACCTGATTACTTGCGATTCCGCGGCATCCTTGTTGGTAGTTCTTATGTCACTATATGCTGAACTATTCAATTTCATTTATTGAAAACAAGACACCGAGAATTTAAGTAATTAAGCGTCGCTTACGGAATCTTTGAACCCGTTTCTGAACAAGAAATATATCAAAGGAAATTTCTGAGTCCGACCACTGTGAAAGCAGTTTGATCTTTGCAAAGGGGAAACACCCATGGTGTAGGTGGCAGGGAAGTGCCAGCCACACTCACAACTCTGTAAGGACTCGAGTTCTCTGAGATCACTATCAACGTTCCAGTCTTTATTCACATCTGTAGGTTGATGTTCCTACATCGTTAGTAGTCTCTTCCAGCTCATGAGGACGCTTCAGATGCATGACTACCGTTGCCTCCGTAGCATTGGATGTATTCCGTGGTGTCACCATGTCAGTAACGTAGAAGCCAGGCACAGGGTTGTAGGCAGAAGACTATAAACAGTGAATACGGTTATGAACCCCCATCAGAGGTAGCTTGGACGTGTGTTGCTTATGCGTAGTCACTGTCTTCCTCAACGCATAATGTTAACTGAAGTACTTTTACGCCGGAGAAAGGTTGAAGTTGGTTAGACTACAACATAGCATCACTGTATGAAATCATTGACTGTTGGTCGGAGCTATGTGTGTAAATGTAGACTTCCGGTTTCGGATCCTCGTGACAACAGAAACCGGTGATGGGAGACCAGTAGATATGGCGCGAAATCGATCATAGTGACCCACATGTACCTATATATCATCATCAAAATGAATTTCCATATTTGCTTATTCTTCTTTTTGATATCTTTCCTCCACTTTGACTGCTTTCTTTCGTTTTTTATCTTTCACCTAAATACATCGTTGCTTAATATTCTGTCGTGAAATGCAACGACTTCGATCGCTACGCAGTAATACCAGATTCTATGTTGATACTGTTTATCGTGGTATAGCAAAACTTATGGTTCCTATTTTGGAATGAAAGTGAAGTTAGTGGTTTGTACCTTTTTACGACATACTTGAGCCTTTTCTAGAATTCATTAGCTTGAACTAGGTCGCCTTTTTAAAGTTTAAACATGCCGTTGTGTCGATGTATTTAGCGGTTAATTGTATTCCAACAGATAGCTGATACTATCTGGAGGTTTATTAATTGACTTTAGGTTGGAATTTATCATGGACTGCCATCAGCTGGAGGAACATTGGAAACCTGGAACTACTGGACAGCCACTGTTTCGTCCCACTTATATGGGACTCCTCAGCAGTGAGCACCCATGACTCCACCCAGCCAGGGGTCGAACCTAGTAACTTCAGGTTCGGTGGTCAGCACGTTACCACTGAGCCACTGGACTATTAGATTCTGACCCAGAAACATATACTCTGTACGGCTGTAGATTACATAAGTATGAAGCTCGGTTACAGCAGAATCTGATATGATGATCAATGTACCATTGAGGTATTCATTCACCATCAGATCTTCGAACGAAAGCACAACTGCTGGCACCCCAAACTAGCTGTATTTATAGGCCTTGGTGTTGGTATCTAACACAGTCTATCGAGAAAACTTATGACACTTTCCCACTAACAAGGGGAGGGACCAAATAAGTTCATTACCGTGTTGAATATTGTGCACTCTAACATCAGTGGAAGTGTTTGATCCTATGATGAGGTATCAGGTGAGCTGTGCGCATCAAGTGGTGTCCCTCACAAATGGGCTGATAGAAGTCGCCTTCTCCTCCTCTGACTTTACATTGATTGCCCGTATCACACAAACCCCCTATCACACCCGGAGTTCACACATGATATAGTCATGTTAGATGGAGTTGGTGATGAGGTGCAGTCTTCTAGAAACCTCGAGTGGCAATCTGACAATCCTTATGATATGTTCCTCATTACCCGAATACAGATTGCTGGTCCAAAACCGGTCTGTGTTAGGAGTGTGTCTGATGATATGCAGCAGTGTAAACTAGCAGTTTGGCCACTTCACCTATTTGGATAGTGGGATCAGCCCTGATGGGTCAGTGACGGAAAAATCCTCTGTATGAATGCAAAAGGGTCGATCGACATTTACCAACATACGCCGTTTGTGGAGCCGTTGTGATATTCAATTGCTTACTGATTATTATGTATACTGTGCTGCAGTTCGTTCTGGTCAATTTTACCGGTGTAATACATGGTCAGATGAAGTAGGAGGCAGACTAAGACTTCAGATGTTCTGCTATAGTTTTACTTTTGTACTGTAGCATGTGTTTCACGTAAGCACAGTATGAGCAATGTTTCGGTTAGATGTTTGTTGTTTTTACGTTTATAAACCTGCATTGACTCTGATAGGGGAGACATGTATACAAGTGCGTAGACACTATACACCATTTTACTGTGTTAGCTGAGGTAAGTTTGGGTTGATAAGTTTTTATAGGTCGTCAGACTAAAACATGACATCAATGCTTAAATTCTCCAACTGTTAGGCTGAGCTGAGCTTGGAAAGGTAGGCTTCTAGGCTGAAATCCATGTGACAGCCGGGATTGGCATTTGAAAACGGTAAGTAGTATTGCTCAGTATTGATCTCATCCCGAATTTTATCATTTTTCTTTTCCTTCTTCCACTATTCTGACAACTTTCCACTATCTTCGGTTACTTTCCTACTCTTTCCTTCTGTTATGAAGCACTTCTGTAAGTTGTGACGACTTGTTTTGACCAGCTATGAAAATACTCCCAGTGGCTGGGCTTGACTAGAATAGTTTGGTACCATTAGTGAATCAAGCTTCATCCTAGTTGTGTACAGATGTAATAAAGGCATCTAGAACTTATATGTTGCAAATCTTATGATGACGAACCCTTCCTTCAGTGCACATATATTTCTGCATCATTGTATACTAATCACATTAATCTCAGAAAGGAGATAATATCCTTCAAGTTGTTTAACCATTTTGGTCCTACCGATGGTATTACTTACAGCAGTCATAATATTTTTCTTAACTTGAAGAAAATTAGGCTCAAGAAATTTGTTGTTGGTTTAAACTGTATCATGGCCTGAAAATCTCTGTTTAATATTTATTCTTTATGAAAAGAATAAGACAGACATACTTTGCATCGATTGACAATAAAACTATTGGCTAAGTAATAGTTAGTCTTGTAGACATTAACACAAACTTAAACGAACTGTAGAATTCATTATTCTCAATGTTAAGTTATACACATTCTTGAATCTATTAGTGGTAACATTTTAATGAGTATTTATTATTGGATACATTTTTTGTCAGAAAAAGTACACAAGCAGATTACCAATATTCATTTATCAATTTTATCTGTAAGTTTGCGGAGATTAATTAATTAATTTTAGGTTGGAATTCATCATAGACTGACATCAGTTGGAGAAACAGTGAAAATCTGGAAGCACTGGACAACTGTCTCGTCCTAGTATGGTACTCGTCAGAAGTGCGCACCCGTGACCTCGCTCACCTAGGGATCGAACCGAGGGCCTTTAGGTTCCGCAGCCAGCACGTTACCATTGAGCCACTGGGTCGGAATCGAATGTTCTATATTTCCTACTTCTGTCAGTTCACGTTATACGGCTACCTTCATTGAGTAACTTTCCTCATGTACGACTTGGTTGACTCCATGGAACCCTAAAGGTTCTGGGTTCGATCCCTGGCTGGCGCTGGTGAGGAGTCCCACATTGGGACAAAACAGCTGTCCAGTGCTCCCAGGTTTCCAATGTTCCCCCAGCTGATGGCACTTCATGATGAATTCCAACCTATCATCTATCAGTCTGTTAGAATACTACTCAATTATAGTCTGAGCATACTTTAGTTTCTTGTGGAACAAGTCGACGAACTAACATGGAAGTAACCTAGAAGTTAGCATAATGAACTACTACTGTGGAACATTATTAGCTAAATAGCATCTAAATCAATAGTTTTTAGGGTTATGATGACAAAACAGAACTGTCTAATGCCGAGAAAGGTATGCATTTAGTCTAAGAAAAAGACTATTAGCCTTCTGTCCAGGTGAGTCAAGTTGGAGAATAGCTTTGTTAATACTTTGTGACTGTTTACCTCATACTGGTAAAGATGCTGACCAGTTTAAGGATAAGGAGTGAAGTGAAGGAATCCATGGACCACTTCAGTTACTTTGGGAGTTGCATTAACCCGAACCAGCTGGTCACCGACGAAACCTCAGCCCGGATACAGAAAGCCCATCTGGCATTTATTAACGTTGTATCATCCCTGGTGATGACTGGTGAGATATCCCACTACCTCTTAAAGAACAAATATACTACGCTAAGGTTCATTCTGTCCTGTTGTTCGGCTGGTACGTGATCGTTCGAAGTAGAAAATATGAAGCGATCACAGTTTTTTAATCATCTACGTCTTCGTAGTGTTGCTCACGTATGATGGAATCACTATGTTAACAATGAGGAAGTTAGGCGCGAGGTACTAGGTAAGACAAGCAAGTCGATTGGTCAGGCTGTGAACCTTCTCTGACTGAAGAAGCTTGGACATGTACTGTGAATGCCAAGTCTCCGCCTACCTCTGAGTGTCATTCTGGGTGAAGTTGGATTCCATCAGAAGACAGTTCATGGTGGCCAGACCAAGGTGTCGCACTAGCACATGAAGTCCCTGACTGTTGATGTAGATTACTTGGTTGGGGTCTTAGAGGCGACAGAAATGAGGGGATAAGAACTATTCATGGGGCAGCTTGAACCTACTTACTTTTGTGCCAGCTTCTACTTTGGTTCTGTTTGTCACAGTAGTGTATTTTCCATTACCAGCTTAAACCAAGTATAGCGCAATCAATGTCTCATAAAAAGATCACTTTGATCTGCTCGACTGGACCAATTGCAATGTTCTACAGGTGGGATTGATCCAGTTATCTTTTCTGTTTATTCTGGTATTGATATGAGTTGTTTCAAATTAAATCGAACCAATGCCCTATATCTGATGGTTATCAGTACTCACTGCTGCCTACTAATGTTTCTTCTCTACACTGTTCTTAATTCGCAGACGTCATCATTAAAATATTCAGAGTGACTAGAAACTTATGTTATGCAAACAAGTTAGAAGAAGAACTAGGGATTATTGAAGAATATCTTAGAGAGAATAGATATATTGATATTTATTATGCAGTAAGGTAAAGAAACCTGCGTGGAAGAACACTGGAACTCCTTGAAAGATACGTGGAAGGAAACCTGCATGACCGTGTTAGGAAGAAAGAAAAAAAGAGATAAGGAATGGATCTTCACGGACACATGGAAGCTGATAAAAGAGAGAAAGATGGTGAAGGAGAAGATGAACCAGTTCAGTGAAGTGCAGGGATGAACAACGAAAAGAGGAACTGAAAACAAAGTATAAAACACTAGACTGGACAAAGAAGTGAAGAAAAGTGAGCGAAAAGACAAAAGGCACTTCTACGACACATTGGTAAGTGAAGCAGAACAGGCTTCAGGTGTGAGAGACAGAGACCTAACAACACTATGTCAAATAACCAGGTTACTGTCTGAGAGGAAAGAGGTCAATACAGATGAAACCAATGAAAGATAGTGAAGGAAACCTAGTTACCTTGTAAAAAGGAGAAACAAAGGAGACGAAGGGCTGACCACTTCAAAAAACTCTTGAATCGAACACCACCTGCAACTCTTCCAGAAATACCACCCTCAGTCCTTAACGCTATAAAGTTACTGAAGGCTGAGAAAGCAGCAGGACCACATGGAATTTCTCCAGAAGCACTGAAGCACAGACAACAGCTGACATACTCATACCACTATTGCAAAAGGTTTGGAAGGTAGGAATGAAGGAAAAGTACCTCCCGATTGGAAGAAGGACTACCTTGTCAAACTCGTAAAGAACGTAAGCGACCTAAGTGTTTGCAAGAACTGATGCGGAATCATGCTCCACCCCAAGCAAAATATTAGGCCGCGTCATACTGGACAGACTAAGAAATGTTCTCGATTCAACTGTATTACTGCCGGAACAGGCTGGCTGGCTGTCTTCAGGAAGAACAAATCATCTGTGGATCAAATTACAACACTACGCTACACATCATCATTGAACACAGCACAGAATGACAGTCAACTCTCTAACTCAAATCCATCGAATTTGAAAACGCCTTCGATCGACGTGTCGATCAAGAAGTAATTTGGCAGCTGCTGCTGCTTCAACACAACACTACACTACACTACACTACGGTTTTAGTGCCACAAACCTCTATCAACCTGATTCAACAGCCACTATATGATGCTATATGATGCTGCATGCCATGTGATTCACAATGGAGAGCTGAGTGATGCCTTAGAAGTGAAGACAGGGGACAGAGTAAGACAAGGCTGCCGCCTACTACCTACCACCGATGACCTTCCTGATTGTGGTCGACTGTACTCGACTGGAATGGGTCATGCAACAAACTGTGAGGAGTGATAAGATGGTGATACACTGTTTGAGGGATGAAAATATTCTTGGTGAATTGGATTTTGTGAACGATGATGATTTATATCTAATGTCTTGTTGCACAAACTTAGAGATGTACAGACGAAAACTAACAAGTTGACAGGAAAGGTAGAGCCGGGAAGATGGGAATTCTTTCAGGTTAACGTAGACAAGACAGAGGTGATGAAGATACCCAGACAACAACAACAAGAAACACCAATCACCACGAACGGAAGGAATCTGAACGAAGTTGTCTTTTTCGCCTACCGAGGCAAGGCAGCATCGTTTCAACTACTGCAGGTGGCATAGGCATAGATGGGGATGTCAAAACCAGGATCGGAAAGGCAGCGAGACAGGCCTACCTCCACTTATCTGAAATAAACAGTGTGGTGATCTACTGCCCTCAGCATAAAGCATGAACAAGGTGCGGATTTTCAACACTAATGTCAGTCAAGTAAGTCAGTGCTTCTATGTGATGGTTGAGAGACTTGGCGCCTTACGAAAAGCATTCCCAACAAACTGCGCGCATCATACGTGAACAGCTGCCACCGACACTCACTCAATACTCAAGATCAGATCAGATGGTCAGAATAGTAAGAATAAGCGAGGAGTAACTGACTCTGGCTGACTGGCTGGCTGGCTAGCTGACAGTGAATCAACCAACAACCCATCGCCCAACAAATATGGAGCAGAAGAAGGAAGTGGAGGTGGATTGGAGATAGACTGGGAAGACGGTTTGGTGACATCACGCGCCAGGCCATGCCGTCGAGTGGAATCCAAATGGGAGATGACGAGTTATGCGTTTTAGGGTGATATGAAGCAGATCGTGTGAGGAGGAAATGAAAGGTTGTGGTCAGTCGTGGGGCCATGTTGAAAAGACTGCAGAGAATAGAGTGAAATGGCGACGTGCTACTGAAGCCCCATGTTTTACTAGGAACCTAAGGGACAAATAATATAAGATAAAGGTAAAGAACTGGGTCAAGAGAATTAGGCGCCCAACTATAGAAAAGAAGAAGGTGTTTCTCATCTTGCGTTCTAGGGAGATACAGTATCTGAGGGAATAGACGTTAGAATCATAGAAGCTTTCCTGTAACTAAACATGTGTCAGCATCTCATACCGCATCCTAACTTAACCAGTTCAAATTGGATGGATATCTTAATCATACCACCTCTAACTACCTTTCTGAATTAACAAACACTTGCTGTAACAAGCAATTCGAAAGGAAGGGCATCCATTCACTTCGTTGAGAATATTCTGAAGAGCTTAGACCTGAAAGGAAGCAAGATTCTTTGGTTATTCACAGGAGGGCAACCAAATTTAAGTTGTCTAGTCATTTATGCTGACCGAATTCTGTTGATCACTTTGTAATGTTGCCACCAGACTAGGCAGCTTAACATCGCGATGCACTTTGACAGATGTTAGTTGGATAGAGGCAATTGGCAGGAAGCTCTAGACCTAGGCTTCGCGCTTGTTGGCACTCGTCAGCAAGGCGTATCTGCAACCGGTAGGGAAATGATGTTCCACCTGAGAGCTTCCTGTCGAGTACCTCCATCCAACTAACATCGATCAGGTTGCATTGAGATACTCAGCTGCCTAGTCTGGTGACCACACTGAAAAATGACCGATTGAATTCGATCAGCGCATGAGACTAGACAACCTGAAGTTGGTTACCCTCCCGAAACCAATCAGTGTGTCCTATCCAGTCCGACAGGAAGTCAGTCATGGTCTAAATAGCTCAGTGAAAACTTCGCTGACTTAAACACTGGGTGACGCGGGTTCGAATAGAAGGCGGGACGTCAGTTCTGTTGGGGTTACAGATGCGTCTTGCTGACGGTTGGCAACAAGCCCGAAATCTAGGTTCAGGGATTCCTACCGTTTGCTTCTATTTAACTTACGTTGAAGCAAAATTCTCACTGGTGCAATGGATAAACCCTCCACAAACACAGGACACCAAGCTAATACTTCGAGCACTTTTGAAATAATAAATGTATAGATAATGTCACACTATCGGTGAATAAAAGTATGCGAATAAGCCTTTTCTGTCGAAGGTAACTCTCACCAAATTGTGAAAATGTTTTGAAAACCTTTATAGCACTAACTGGTAGTCAGAAGCAAAAGCTTTTTGTTTACTTAATGTAGTAGTATTCAGCAATAACACACCATCATAAGACACATCTATAGATCAAACCACTGATTATATTATTTTTCTCTTGGGTTCCTAGTGGAACATACGGCTTCAATAGCACGTCTCCATTCCACTCTGTTCTCTACAGTCTTTTCAAACTGGCTCCACTACTGACCACAAGCTCTCATTTCTTCCTCACACCATATCCTCCATGTCACCCTCACCGCGGACGCCCAACTCACCGTTCCCCCTTGGAATTCCACTCGACGGCCTGGCCTGTAGCGTGGTGTCCCCAGTCGGCCTTCTCAGTGTATGCCCAATCCATCTCCACTTCCTCCCACTGCATATTTGTTGGGTGATAGGTTTTTGGTTGGTTCCTCGCCAGGCCAGAGTTTCTTATTGCTTATTCTTTATGGCCAGCCATCTGATCTTCAGTGTCAGCATCGAGTGAGCGTAGGCAGTTGTTGACGAAAATCTGTAGTTTGTTGGAAAGGCTTTTCATAACGCATCAAGTCTCTGAACCATATAGAAGCACTGACTTGACGTTGGTGTTGAAAATCCGTATCTTGGGAAACATGGAAATACCTAATTTGGTTGTATTTCAATGAATGCGTTGTACTACATAATCTCAGAGTGATTACAGTTAGATGGCTGTTATAAATTTGATGTTATAATTTGTGAATTTTCATGGTTGACCGGATCGTATCAAGTGGCCACTATTGGCATATACGCTGCCACGTGGATGTCTGAATATTCCTTGTGTTTCAATTCTATATTATTGATGGATGATAGCAAGCAGTTTGAAGTTTTATCCTGGTTAGAATTCCTCAGCCGAATGCACTTGCCTGCCAGTTTTCCCTTGTTAATTGATTAAAATCGATCAGTGATGGAAATTATCATTAAACTAATCCATTCGTAATACACTTTTCATGGGTGTTGAGAATCCGTATCTTGTTCACGTTTTATGCTGAGTGCAGTAGATCTCCACACTGATTTCAGATTATTGGAAGCTGGTCTTGCTTTTCCGATCGTGGTTTTGACATTCTGGTCTGTGCCGCAGCCTGTAGTTAAAACGATGCTGCCCTGCCTAGGTAGGTGAAATAGACAACTTACTTTAGGTTCCTCCCATTGATGGTGATTGGTGCTTGTTATTCATGCTGTTGTTCGTTGGGTATCAAATCAAACCACTGGTTGTATGAAATATCAGAGTTGATCATGGATATTTGAATGCTGTGTGCACTGATCATTCATCTTTGCATGGTAATATATCTGTCTAACCAGGGACAAGTATATCAGGTATTCCTTCATATCACACCAAAACAACAGCAATAGATTTTGATGGCATGAAATTTACAGAATACTCAGTACAGCTTTCATATCTGTAAGCGTGACGTCATTCAGAGTAATGCAATAATATGAATCAACTGAGTTTTTGCAGTGGTTGATATTTGCATGTCTGAGGTTTGACTAATTGGCTTAAGGAGTTAACGTTCAGGCGGTGGGGCAAGGGTTCGAACCCCGCCCTACCTACCGACGTTTAGACAGTAGGATGGTAGTGTCATTATCTATCACATGATAAGTGCGGCGCATTGCCTATGCGGATGGTTGCTGAATATGAGTAAAGCGAAGTGTGTAGAGCCAGTTATTAGTGTATCTGTTGCTTCAATAAGTGCAGGCTAGTGTGCTAAACCTTATGTAATGTTACAGAACACCAGTCGAGGAAAACTAACAGCATTCTTTTCGATAACTCGTTCTTCTTCAAGTTCAACAACATTATAGATATGCTTTCATCTCTATACTCTGAAAATGTTTTATTACATTCTTTTAACCGATTATGTTGCCTAAAATAAGTAACATTTTTCCTCAACCTATTTATCTTTAAGGTAGCATTCATCACGGACTGACATCATTTAGAAAAAACCTGGGAGCATTCGACAGTTGTTTCATCCTAGTATGGCACTTCTCATCAGTACGCACCCATGAACCCACACCACCGTGTATAAAACTCATGACTTGCAGCTTTCACAGACAACACCTCAACCACTCACTCACTCACTCACTGCGTCGAAATTCAACACTTCACAGTTACTTACTTCTCTCAACTCGTGATATAGCACGACTATCAACCAAGATACTTATTCGCCATACGCTTCACTTCCAACTGGTTGACCCCATATGTCACAGATTCTTATTCGAACTTCAAGATATCCATCTCACTGAGGAGATCCCCAGTAGGATGGAGCAGTTGTTGAGTGCTCTCAGGTTTTCAATGTTTCTCAAACTGATATCAGTCCATGATAAATACCTAACTGAAAATGTCATTTATTTGATGATAGTTAGTGGTGGAATCTAGAACGCGCATTTCTTCTAATTTGGGACTCGTCAGCTAGATGTACATTCATCCCAATGAGTGAGTGGTAGTGAGGCCACTGGAACTCGAACCCAGGGGGAGCCATTCATCAGCCTGCTGAGCCACGAGAGCCATCTGTTGTGCAACGGATATTGTTTATTGTATATTGGTTTCATGGTTCTTATACTAGACTGGATCGATCTCTTTTCTGGCACATAGGCTTCCTGGACCGACTGATAAATATTAATGATAAAAATTGCCTAGCGAAGGAATCCAAGAGGCATGTTTCGTCCAATTTCGAGCTCGTCATCTTGATGTATTTGTCTATCAGTGAGTGATGCTGTCCTCACAAAGACTGGGAGGAAGGTATATTCTACTGACGAGTCCCCAAAAAGACAAAACTCTTATCTTAGATTCCACTTCTGGTCACTCTATCATTATTTACAAGATTAAAACTGAAGATAGAAGTTTCTTCGCTTGAACCATCATTCTTTTCTTTTCTATGTAGCATCAATAATTTTTGACGGAATAATATTACATATCGATTCAATCTTTGCTCTGCATTTTTGATTATTGCATGAAAAAAAAAATCAATACACTTTCAGTGTACTGACTAAATTAATTTTTTCATTTATTTAATTTACTCGTTTGTTTTTAGATTGTATAATCATCGATTTGTTGCTATCACGAATCATTTTCTCATTTATGTCAAATATATATATTCGTCAGTTAGTTATTCCAGTGAAAAGTACATTACAAATGGATTAGTTTAATGATAATTTTTTCCCACTGATCGATTTTATTCAATGGACCAATGAAAACTGGATAGTATTGTCACACTATTATGATATATTCAATCATTGAGATTCTGGTACACCCAGCTGACTAGTTCTAAATAAGACAAAACTGGCGTCTTGGATTTCACTTTTAGCCACCATTTATCAATAATATCAAAATTAAAAATACCGCCAAGACCAAGGTTGATGTATAGAAGCTGATATGTCAATAATGGCTGATCAGTTCGTTCCAGTCATCGAGAGAGGTTCACAAACTATAACATCAAATACTGTGCTTGGGTAATACCTCAAGTTTCGTATCGATGTTATTGGCTTGTTGATAATGAGTCTCAAGTAATCCTTTTGAATATCTGATCAACAAATTACTTATCAATGCATCAGATTCATGGTAAAAGTTAAATATCATTTGACTATCTGAGATAACTTGGTCGCACTCATCTGAATCCCGATCTAACTGAATTAGAGAGAAGGAGCATCATATTGATTATCACTTGACTATCTGAGATAGTCATAGTTTGGCAGACTAGTATTAATACTGGATGATGATTGAAGGTGAAATGAAAATTTGGACTGCGCCTGGATTCGAACCAGCGACCACTAGGTTTCATTTCACCGTCAATCATCACCCATTATACTAATCTCCCAAACTACGGCCATCTCATCTAGTCAAAATGATAATTGATCTGGTGCTCCCTCTCTCTAATTCAGTTCGATTTGAATGGGAATGAGATGCCCTGACTGATTAGTCAGGGCAAAACCCTTGGTGATTGAAGTGAAATAAAAATGTGATCAGAAGTGGGACCTCATAATTCATTAGACAGAGGATCGGGCTGGAAACCCAGTGGTCTCTGGTTCGAATCCAGCTGTGGTCCAGATTTTCATTTAACCTTCAATCACCACCCAGTTTAAAAGTTAAATATTCTGAGGTGATATTCATCACGGAGCGATATCAGTTTGAGAAACATTGAAAACCTGAGAGCACTCAACAACTGCTCCATCCTACTGGGGATCTCCTCAGTGAGATGGATATCTTGAAGTTCGAATAAGAATCTGTGACATATGGGGTCAACCAGTTGGAAGTGAAGCGTATGGCGAATAAGTATCTTGGTTGATAGTCGTGCTATATCACGAGTTGAGAGAAGTAAGTAACTGTGAAGTGTTGAATTTCGACGCAGTGAGTGAGTGAGTGAGTGGTTGAGGTGTTGTCTGTGAAAGCTGCAAGTCATGAGTTTTATACACGGTGGTGTGGGTTCATGACTGTGTACTACTGAGGAGCCTTATGCTAGGACGAAACAGCTGTCAACATTTCTTCCAGGCTGATGTCAGTTCATGATGAATACTATCTCAAAATTAAAGTCTCCATTAACCTCAAAACACGTTAAATATTCTGTTTTCTTTAATCGAGTCGATCTTAAAATCTTGTAAATAAATTCCAAAAATATTTACGGCAAACGTTATTGATTATTTCCCCTTTCCCTATGCGTTTTCCTGTCACAGCTTTTTTTTAATCCACTTACTCGATTGAACATTCGAAATAATGTACAGCAATCGATAGCTATATGATATAAACAGACTGGTATATCCTACCTGTCCAACCTACAGCAAAATCTTGTCCTCATCTCATGTGCATACATGTGTTATAAAGTGTGTGTGTGTCGTTGTGTATGTGAAAGAACAGATGGATTACTATTTGTGTAGGCGTATTATAGATGTGTTCAATGATTACTTCAAGTATTTGGAAAATGTTAGATACTTAAATCTAGATTTGGCTTAATACTGCATACAAATATACAAACATACACGTGGCACAACATATTGAACACTGTACAATTGATTGAAATAGCTTGATGATTCATACATTATTGAATGGGAAGGCTGAAATAAAAATAAGTAAAGAGGATGATTTAAACAAAACAGTAAACTTTTCCTATACCAAATCAGGTTTGACGTTAAAAGGTACCATTTTCTTCTAACCTTTTGGTTCATAAAACCAGTTGAATTTTCTAAATATTTTTTTAAAGGTCAATTATCTGCACTCTCTTCAGTTCATCATTTTCTCGAAATACTTATTTAGACGAGAAAGTTAAACTTCAGAGAAGGCATATTTCAGAGATTCTTCACTAAATTATCAACAACTAATGCAGCCATGATTCAAAACCGTTACACTCTGCGGTGACGGTTTCGAACCACGCCATTACGTATTCAGTTAATTTGACAAATTAGTTTTTTTATTGTTTAGCCAGCATTAGGGAAAATTATTATTATTTTTCCCTCGGGTTCCTAGTGGAACATACGGCTTCAATAGCACGTCTCCATTCCACTCTGTTCTCTACAGTCTTTTCAAACTGGCTCCACTACTGACCACAAGCTCTCATTTCTTCCTCACACCATATCCTCCATGTCACCCTCACCGCGGACGCCCAACTCACCGTTCCCCCTTGGAATTCCACTCGACGGCCTGGCCTGTAGCGTGGTGTCCCCAGTCGGCCTTCTCAGTGTATGCCCAATCCATCTCCACTTCCTCCCACTGCATATTTGTTGGGTGATAGGTTTTTGGTTGGTTCCTCGCCAGGCCAGAGTTTCTTATTGCTTATTCTTTATGGCCAGCCATCTGATCTTCAGTGTCAGCATCGAGTGAGCGTAGGCAGTTGTTGACGAAAATCTGTAGTTTGTTGGAAAGGCTTTTCATAACGCATCAAGTCTCTGAACCATATAGAAGCACTGACTTGACGTTGGTGTTGAAAATCCGTATCTTGGGAAACATGGAAATACCTAATTTGGTTGTATTTCAATGAATGCGTTGTACTACATAATCTCAGAGTGATTACAGTTAGATGGCTGTTATAAATTTGATGTTATAATTTGTGAATTTTCATGGTTGACCGGATCGTATCAAGTGGCCACTATTGGCATATACGCTGCCACGTGGATGTCTGAATATTCCTTGTGTTTCAATTCTATATTATTGATGGATGATAGCAAGCAGTTTGAAGTTTTATCCTGGTTAGAATTCCTCAGCCGAATGCACTTGCCTGCTAGTTTTCCCTTGTTAATTGATTAAAATCGATCAGTGATGGAAATTATCATTAAACTAATCCATTCGTAATGCACTTTTCACTGGAATAACTTACTGGTGAATATATATTTGGTATAGTTGAGAAAATGATTCCTAACAACAATAAATCGATGAATGTCATTGTACGATAGAAAAACTGTACACTGAAAGTGTATTGATTATTTATCTTTCATGCAGTGCAAAAATTGAATCGATATGTAATTTTATTCCATCAAAACTAATGAAGTGATTGCTGGTTCGAATCTGACCTCAGTTCAGATTTTCATTTCACCTTCAATCATCATCCATTATAAATACTAGTCTGCCAAACTACGACTATCTCAGATAGTCAAGTGATAATCCATGCGATGCTTCCCCTCTCTAATTCAGTTAGATAGTGATTGGGATGAGAATTCCTGAGAAGTCGGGCAGTCAGTGTGGGTAGGATCGAATGGTAGTAAGCGGGTCATGAATTTGTATAATAGTCGAGCAAGACCTTTGATGGTTGAAGTGAAATAAAAATGTGGTCAGCAGTCGGATGTCATAGCTCAATTGATAGAGCATCAGGTCAGAAACCCAGTGGTATGTGGTTCGAATCCGGCCGCGGTCCAATTGATGGTTGTAGGGAAGAAAAATCCTTTGTATTTTTTGCTGAAATTATTTGTTAATCTATACATTAATGATTTTGTGTTAGAAGGAGTAGAACATTCCAAAATTACATCTCGTCAAGGGTCAAAATACATTGTATAACTTGAGGAAGTTATATCATGCAGCTAAACAGTAAGAGTAGGGAAATAAACAAGGGATTAAAAGAAATAATTGTAACCACGTAATACGAGGATTTATCGAGAGTAGTCTGGGTTTCATTATAGCCGTAGTAGAAACGAAGGCTGAATGTACTTCTTTTGGTAATGTAGAGCTGGTTTGAAATTCTGGTTTCCCAGTACCGCAACTACACCTGAATGCCTTGATTTTAATCCATTTGTGTGATTCTAGAGGGTTTTGAAGGAGTTTTCAAAAACATATCAATAATCTTAATTCACATTCTGTGTTCTCTTTTTGCTAACCTGTCTACATAGTGTTCTCGAGCGCATTTTACAACTGGGAGAATGCTACTGCCAATGTACTGATCCCCCTAAAAACAAGTAAACTGGCATACACCAAGTCATATGGCTCAATATATCAGTTTGTTTTCCACATATTGATCGAAAGTCTTCTTGCCGGGGAAGATGATTCGAAAGTTAGCAGCAGAGCATATTGTACATAAGGATCTTTATACTCGTTTCTTGAAGATATCTGCAGGAATGTCATTTTTGAATTCAACAATCAAGAAAAAGGCTTTTTTCAACGCTACATATGTTTATTGAGTGGCTTTCTTTGACTTAGAGTTCTTATCTAGGAATCTAGATGGGAAACCATTTTTAGAAAGTTTCGCACTTTTTATCATATTTTACATCAATCTGTTACCTGATGATAAACGAGTATAGTTTTATCGATCATCTAAAATGCAATCAATTACTTGAGCATTTGTACTATTCCACCAGCTGGTTCAAAGTGTACAGGAAATTTTATACACGAATTCCCCTTTATGAATTTGAAAGGAGCTAGAATAACAGTAAGGGGCAGGATATAACGGATCCGTTTTATTTCCATGGTATCCTGTTAACTGCTTTCAGCCTAGAATATCAAAATATATAGTTGTACTAACAACTTAACATACTTTACTTCATGTAAAGAGAACCGGATATCGATCAGGGACAGAAATAGTCGTATAGTAAAGGTCCATCGGAACGGCAACTTCAAGGAGAGTTAATAAATGTTCATACTCTAAACACATAAACTAATGGGAGTGTTTCGAATAAAATAACGACAATTAAGCTCAGTTAGTTGAAAGATTCGATAAGAACAACAACAACTGATGCGACCAAATAAGAGTAAAGGAAAGAACATCTGAGGTTGATAAAGGATAACGTCACCAAATAACAAGGAAGAAGGGTTACCAAGGTAGATAAACGTCTATCATAGCTTCTCTTTGAGCATATAAATCAGGTTTGAGACTTCGACGACTATAGCTCCCGCAAACTTTAGGAGAATTGAGCTCGTTTGTTTGCTTATGATCTTGAAGATGTCTACTTGACGTCCAGCGTCAATCAGATTCCAGATGATTGCACTGTTCAAAGTGTTACTATCTCTCATTTGTAGGCTCTTTACAATATGTTCAGAAAATCTAAGGTATACCCTTCTTTCTGTTCTCTCAATCATTCTTTTTCTGTACTTACATGTAGATTGAAATATACAGTTGGAAGTAACATAGGAAGTGTAACTGTTAACTGCTGACTTTACCAAAGGGCAGATTTTTTGATACACAGGAGTTAACCTCACTGCAGGGAAGATTGTGGCTGACGATGTCTTCAGTCATTTGTTCATAGTTCTTACGGTGTCATCACTGCTGTTGATAAGTGTTTGTAGATATCCATTGTCCCGTAGGCATCTTCCAACTCTTCTTCTCCTTTATCTCTGCAACATATTATTGCAGGACAAGACCTATTAAAATTCATGTGAGAACATTTTCATATGCTTTTTTAATTGATGAACCTTTGGAGCTTATGATCTGTCCAATGTTGTACTAGTATATTCAGAAAATTGAAATGTCCGCTATTTTCTTATTCGATGGTAAATTTAGTGTTCTTATAAATATTATTCAAACGATTTGATAAACGATATACTTGAAATAAATCATTACAAGCAATAAAAGTGTTATCAACGTATCTAGTGTATAGTGTAGCTTCACCGATTCCATCTTGAAGTTTATCTGTATAGGAAATCTTTGGATTACTTTAATTCGACTAATTTTAAATCTCGTAAACTACTAGTGAAACGAACTACTCACTGCCAGCATGCTGCCTGTAGAAGACGCTTGTTACGTGATTTTGCAATCAAACATATCTGTATCGTCTCACATCATTTCATCCTGTATCTTGTGGTTATTTAAGAAACGGTTCATCAGTTCGCTATAGTTACTGATTAGAGTGAAGTAAAAATCTGATCAGCAGTGGGACTTCATAGCTCAGTTGGTAGAGCATCGGGTCGGAGACCTGGTGGTCGCTGGTTCGAATCCAGCCGAGGTTGGAATTTTCATTTCACATTCAAGCAAGTGGCTGATTGGCTAACTTTCCTGGGCTAAGACAGTTTCATCCTCCTGTTATGGTTGTGTTAGTATATACAGAATTCGACTTCTCTATTTTACGTAGAACCAATAAACGATAAAGTGATCGTCATCTTTCTTACCATAGTTTGAATTTTTGTCGTTACATAGTGCGTTTCGTTCTCTTATGTTTGTTGTTTGATGACTGATCTTCTTAATCCTAAGCAGTTGGGATAGAACACTTTACCCGCCTATTAGTCTATCTCTAATCACTTAAAGAAAAGCGGTTACAAAAGGGTTCTGTAAGCTACCTCCTATACTCCCCGCTGAAATGTTTACATTTCAAAAATATGAAGTCTGTTCCGACCGGGTTTACTTACTCGATTTGTTATACTGTATTATCTGTAATGACTAAGTGCTGATGCTTTTTCGTCTAGTCTATAGGTAAGTTGTTGCTAGGGTTGATTAGGAAAGTTTGAATAAATTTGGTCGTGGCAATCCACTCACTTAATCAACGCAGTAATCGAGAAAAGAGAAGCAGGCTAATGAGTGATCTAGCTAGTAAGTAGTGATCATTTACATTCATTGCTAAGAACAGCTGGTGACAGTTAAAAATAAAAAAAATGAGAAATAGAGTAAGTCAAAACTAGAAGTAGCGTAGTTAAGGTTTTGAATGAAGTGACAACTAGTTTTTCTTTCTGAACAGTACCCCACCAGTGTTCTGTCATCAATGTGTATTCATCATGGACTGACATTAGTTGGCGAAACATAGGAAATCATGGAGCACTGGAAAACCGTTTCTTCTTCCTATGGGACTCAGCAGCGTGCACTCATGAGCCCGCCAGGGACTGAACTCGTGACCTTCAGGTTTCGTGGTCAGCACGTTACTATTGGGTCACTAGGTCGGAATCCAACGGTTAATATTTCCTACTTCTGTCAGTTCACGACATAGCGACCATACCAACTTGAAATCAATAAATCTCCACAACCCCCTGAACTAAACTAATGTGGCGCTCATCGGTGACTAGCTTAGAGAGGTGATTCCTTAAGTTCCAATGAGAAATTATAATCAGAGGGGACAACCAGGTCGAGCGTGGGGACAGGTACTCAAAAATAACATTGGATGGAAGCCGCACTGGATCATCAGCTGACAGAAGTAGGAAATATGGACCACTGGATTCCGACCCAGTGGCTCAGTGGTAACGTGCTTGCAGGAGAACTCGAAGCTCCTGGGTTCGGTCTGTGGCAGGGTCATGAATGCACTGAAAATTCTGTACTGTAAACATAACCATCGTTTGGAATATAGCAAATGTATTATTATTATTACTAACTCCTTGGTCATATTTAGAGTCTTAATGGTAGGGTGCTTTACAAAAGTGCCAGCGTACGCAACTTCTGGTAAGCCATACTGACTCAACGGATGATCACGCTTGAGCATCGCAAGAAATTTACTTCAAATTCTTCCGTTCGAAGGATGATATTGCTGTCTCCATAAGATCTATGCTTATCCCCTTCAGAAATCATTAGATTGTAGTTCTCAGAAGTTTCAGAACTAGATTATACAACTTTTTTTATTGTTGCAGTGCTAATTAAATGTTACAAAACGTGTTGCAAGCTTCAGAGACTTCAGTTTTCCATTTGTTTGAAACACATAACCAGTAGATCTACACATAGACATACAAAGCTGAGCTTATATGACAGAGTGGTTAGTTTTCAGCATCATTTAATACAAAGCTAAAAGTCATGCATTGATTACTTCACTCACGAACTAGTGGAATAACGTTGAGGATTAAGATGATCTCCATGTGATTACCGAGTACACCTTTGTGGTGTGTTTTCCCCCAAGTTATACTAAACAGTAATATGTAACACGCCAGTCTCTTTTTCTCATTGTTTGAGGTATCAGGAAGAAATCAAATTGGGTTCTAGCATATATTGAGTGAACCTAATTTTTTCATTCCAACTTGTAATTGTAAGTTTCGCAAATCATTGCTTTAATCCACGGAGACGTCTTTACAGTACAAAGCTGGATTAACTATGCTAGTCAGTTTTGTTGTTTTAGAAAGTAGAAGGCCGCATAGCTGACATCTGTAAGGATGTTATGGTTTGAGTTGACGGTACTTAAGGTTTTAAATTATACGACTTTGTGGACACTGTTTACACAACGTCCATTAGGCATTCTGTGATGTGTGCACTTAGATGAGAATAGCAAGTGAAACAAAAACACGGTTATATAAACGAGAATATAAATACTCTGGTATTAGCTATACTGAATGCCTAGTTATCTCGTAACTACTGTCTCAAACGTTATGTTAGCTATTTCATAACTTCAACAGTACACGAGTGGAATACACCTAGAAATCCACTCACTTTCTAGCTTAAGGAGTCATAAGGTGTTCAAATAATCGCTAATTGGATAATATAATGCACGACACTCTGCTATATGGTACATAACTTTTGAGGAGTAAAGATGCTAAAAGGTTACTGTTATCAGAACACATGTCTCTTTAAAATAGTGTTGATATGTGATAGTATCATCAAGTAACTAATGTTGACGTTATGGTAGAGTTTTACTCTAGTTTTCAGCTCAGCTCCAAGTTTCAGCCCGGATATCATCTGCCTAAACGTTATTCTCTTAGCAGAAAACATCTTTAGCAACACAACCATGTGTAAACAAGCACTCCCACCAGAGCACTCTGTTAACGCTCTCTCAAAACTGATCAGTGAATCCCTCCCCCTGAACTGTTTTACTGCAACGTGCCTATATTCTCCAGGTAACCGGCTTGTTGACAATACTTACCTTTCCGTGAGCAGACATGCGCGGGAAACGTCTCACTGATTATTCGCCATCTAGTAAGAAGCGATGCAGCAGACCTCCCTGGAAGCCGACTACCTCCTCTCATCAAACTTTTAGACATTTAGGCTCCTCCTAGGCTGCTGAAGAAATAGGCCTTGGCTACAGTCAACGATAACCAGAATTCTGGACTGGATACCACCCCACCTTCGCAAGGTAAACCACACCACCTCTCTTGGGACTGCTTCAACAACGGTAACTGCCCGAATTGGAAAACTCAGTTCCCCCACCCTTTATTGGCGCACTACTACCAGCGCAGAGAGGAATCCTGAAGGTCAGTTAGCCTTTCCGTGGTTTAGAGATCTGTGCCACTGATCAGCACACTTAGATCTCGTCCACCGCTATTATCGCTAAGTCAACTCAGGTGATATGTGGGTTAGAATCCGACTGGGCCACTAGGAGGCTTACAGTGGTTGCGTAACTGGGTCTGACCAGTATTCACCAGTGCACATATCATTTTCGGCTTTCCTGGCCAGTTGGTCAAACGACCACACAACTAGACAGCATCATGTGCAGTTTCTTCACGTCGATACCCTGACACGTTACTATGGCTAGGCATTTGGTTACCATAAGAGAGTCATAGTTGAGTTTGGGATTTGTGGAAACGGGAGTAAATCGGAAGTTGAAATCGTCAATGTTCACAAACTAGGGATACACATTCCATGTGCTTAATATAAGTAACCACTAGTTAACTTGGAACCTCGCCTCACTAGTTACTAGCCGGTCCTAAGCGCGCATAAACAGGGAAGGTTGAGCATACGGCTACCAACCCTAACCCGTAAAACAAGTCTAACCGCTGAAGAAACTTCAAAGCACAAACGATATATAAAAAATAATAACAAAATTGTTCCTCGCTCGAATCGGAGAGGCGAAATGATGCCAGTTGGTGAAAGCCTTCGGGAAGCCAGTTGGCCAATGTGTCTGCTCCCTGTCGATGAAAGCGAAAGTAAACGTGCAGACATGGAATGTCCGCACAATTTTTGAACCCAGCAAGGCTGGCCAGATTGCAAACGAGATGAAGAGGTATCACACTGAAGTGCTTTGAATTTGCGAAAGCAGATGGAATGGAAGTGGACTCTCCAAACTGTTAACTGGAGAATCAATAATCTACTCCGCTCACCCAGACGACAACCACGAGCACACTGAGGGAGTGGCTCACGACGAGTTGGGGTTCTGAGTGTGACATGGAGGAAATCGTGTGAGGAGGAAATGAAAGCTTCTGGTCAGTGGTAGATCCTGGTTGAGAAGACTGCAGAGAAGAAAGTGAAATGGCGGTGGCGACATGCTGCTGAAGCCCTGTGTTCCACTAAGAACCCGAGGGACAAATAATAATCAGAATACTATTTACCTTGGAAAAGTGAGTTAATCTAGAAAAGGGCTGACCGTTATCTCAATAATATTAACTAGCAATCTTTAAAACCATCCATTAAGCTGTAAGCCTACCGAATGCAATTTTAAGAGTTATAGATTAGTTGCCATCGGTGACACTACTCAAACTCGGCCAGACTTTTATTCTTCAGCTTTTAACGACTTCTGACTTATTTGTTCCCAATCCACCTTTTTCCTTCTCTTTTTCCGCTTAAACATCGTCTCATATGTATTTAGTGCTATGAAGTGTGACATTTTAAAAATTAGGCAAATTCGTATATTCCAAGGTTGTTGTGTATATCTGCTTGTTTTGTTGTTACACAGCCAATTTCGACTCCCTACAGACTTACTTCACGTAAATCATATAAAATACCTACTTGACTAATCAAACGGTAGAGCACCGGGTAGGGAACCCCCTTTGTCGCTGGTTTGAATCCCGCCACAGTCCAAATTTTTTTACACCTTCAATCATCACCCAACATCAATACTACGAAAGCAACGTTGGTCAGACAACTGAGGCTTTCTTATGTCTTCCACCTTCAATGGCCATGTTTCACAGCCATAGAGTAAAACAGACCGGACTGTTGTGCAGTACACGCAACCCTTAATGAGCAATCGGATATCACGTCGGCGCCACAGGTGACGTAAGTTGGCGAAAGCCAGTTGAGCTTTTTACATTCATGCAGTGAACTGAGTATATTAAAAGCTTTCGTGGCTAATCAATGTAATGTTATGTAGTCTGAAGCAGTAACCAAATTCTACTCATCAGATGCATAACTTGGTCTAGGTGCTAATTTACTCAAAATCACAGTACATCATATCCGTAATCTTCAGAAAACTCATATCCTCTCGGAGATTCGAAGCCATAACACTCAATACTGAGGTTAGAGACTTTATGGTTAAGCTTTTTGAGTCAGAAATAGAGTAGGTACATGAATTACTCTAGGATACAATTCACTGTAATGTTGCATCACTCTGCTAAGTGGGTGCATTCCAGATTTGTTTGACAAACTTCGATCAATACTGAGAACTTGGAAACTACATCGATTTCTATTTGGTGATCAATTTGTATTTCTTTCTATCATAAATTAAGTCGGTAGGTTAGTCACAGTAGCAACAGACGATCACCGTCAAAGTGAGCAGTTATAGATTTTAGGATCAAACAAGTTGTTTGTTACAAATGCCTGGCACTGTAATAGATAATGAATGTGATCTGAAAGTATTACCAAAAAAAGAATTTTTTGTCAGTTGATCACTGATTCTACAAGGAATGTCGGTTTGGAATGAGGACTACCTTAAGATCAAACAATCAGTCAATCAATGAACCTCCAGAAACCCACTTTTCATTGATGATATGCTTCTAAATAAGATGTCCAGAAGTTCGAGTGGGGAAAACCAAATCGGATATGAGGACCAATTCTCAACGATGACATTAAATAATGACTGCACTGCATTGTGAATTGAAATAAGTAAGAAAATATGGACCACTAGATTCCAAACCAGTGACTCAATAGAAACGTGTCCATCGTGAGACCTGACAATCCTGGGTTCGATACCTGACAGGATCATGAGTGAACACTTTTGAGGAGTCCCGTGGTAGGACAAAACGACTGTCCAAGACTTCAAGGTTTTGTGCTAGTCTGTGAGTTATACTCCCTTGTCCATGCAAAAATAGATAGAGTGAGAATGCATAAATGACCAAACAGTTGAAAACTGAAGCTTGGACCAATAAGTCATAGTTCAATAACAGGCGGGAAACACCAACTAACTACTCTTTAATTAGTACCTGCTGCTCAGTTCAGTTAGCATCATTTTCAGATCCACTGTAAATTCCTAAATATAGAAATAAAAATACTTTGCGATCGTTTAGTTGGTGGCTGGCAGTGTAATTCGGGACGCGCGTTTCGCCGTATCCTGAACTCATCGGCTGGATGCTCCTACGGGTACGAGTACCAATAACTAATAATTGGCAAGTGTTGCGTAAGATATAGCTCTCGTACCTCACTGGTCTAGTTGATAACTCTTCGATATTTGAGTTGACGAGTACTGAGTTCGAGTCTCATTAGGAACACCACCACTTACTCACTAGGGTTCAAGTGCACCCGGCTGACGAGTCCAAAATAGGACGAAACGCACATATTCGATTCCTTTTCTAGCCACCAACATGCAAATAAAAAATATTCAGTCAGTATCGAGACATTTGCGTCGGAGCCCATCTGTCAAAAACAGAGGTCAAACAATTCGACCCAGTATTTCAACAGGAAACTATAGATAATAATTACCAACACTTTTCGATCTAACTATTAAACTGAATTTGCTGTCAGCATTGATGCTGAACAGTCATATCTTCCTGGATGTAGGATTACGCACTAGTTAGCTATGCACTATGGCATAGAAAATGTAAAGATTATTTAGTATTTTAATTGTTTTCAATTGCTTGTTTTTATGCTTACTTACGTAAATTAATACAGTTTTAACTTTATTATTATTATTTCAGGTTTCCAATAAACTACTTAGCAGACATGAACTATGAGTCGATACAATTTTGAATAATCATTATTCAATCAGGAATAAAAAAAATTAGCCTTTCCTACTGTTGGTCTCATAATTGGAATTATTAATTTGACTGATACTTAGTTCTGTTTGCAGTGATCACTCTCAATATTATCGAGATATTATCTATGACAGTGATACTAAAACTTGTACAGTACAACGTGAGTATGCCTTCAGTTCCTTTAGATGGGAACTCTTACTATACAGTAAGGAAATAAAATCTTCAGGCGAACATAATTATGTTCACCTATGTAAACAGTTAAGATCTTATTCATTAGATGAGTATATATTCTTCAAAAGGAAGCGTTTGACACTATGCTGAGTGAATGGAAACAAATAACACATCACAACTTGTTCGATAGATTTTGATCAGCATTGAAGGCATTGGATGGCAACAGGTGATCGAACTTCTACTTTTCTTCACTATCAGTTTTGCAGTTAATCCAGCAGTCTGTTGAGTAATAAAGGTCCAAGATGAGGATGGTACAACCAGATGTAATCCAGTCACTAAAGTTAGCAATGATTTCCTTTGGAAATTTGTTTTAAATTTTTAATAGCATCAAGAATACGACATGACATGTGTAGTTGTATGCCACTAGTATCGTTCATTTAGATTAGGTCGAACTGAGTACATCTGTAAAAGTAGTTGGACTGATTCATTTCAGATAACGAAAGTGATCGTTGAGATAACTGCAATTCTGGTCGACTGCTTCAGCCCGCTAAAGATGCGGGAAATAAATTAGGTGTTAGCTATATGTTATATCTCAAAAAAGAGTTCCAGAAATTCCCCATGGAGCAGATTATCAACTCATTGTTTTACTTCATGACGTATACTTGTGATGAAATCTTTCTCAGTTTATAATGAAAGAACTTTAGATATCATGAGGAACTAAACTGAAACGGTTACAGGAACCAAGCTATAAAATCTATTCTGGATAACACTGATAACTCCAGCATAAAACTAGTCATTATCTCCTTGCCTGTTGGCTAACAAATGTAGTAGTTACCAGCTGGGTCGTAATATTCCCAGAAAATGTCAATTTGGAATTCGGAAATTGCTTCAACACTACAGAGTACTACACATCATTATCAAGCTCATTCAACAGATATATGACGATGCCATAAGCCAAGGGATTAACAAAGAAAAGCTCAGAGAAGTTTTTGAAGTTAAGACACGAACAAGACAAGAATGACGGATACTATCACCAACGACCTACCTAAATGTGCTCGACTAGGCTGGAAAAGGTGATACAACATTGTGAGAACTCAGAAGATGAGGATACACTGTTCGCCAGATGAAAAACCCTTGCTGATTTGGATTTCACCAAAGTTGATGATTCATATCTATTGCCTTGTCTCACATATGTGGAGATCTACAGGCGAAAACCAACAAATAGAGAGAAGAGGCAGGGAAGGGAAGATTGGTATTCCTTCCGGTTAACTCAGAGAAATCAAAGGTGATGTAGACACCCAACGAAGCACCAGTCACAATCAACGGGAGAAATCTGAACGGAGTTTCAACTACAGGTGGAAAAGGCAAAGATGACGATGTCAACACCACGATCCGAAAGACAACAAGACACACCTTCCTTCACTAGTCCAAAATAATCAGTGTGGCGATCTACTGCACAACTGCACTGAACTTCACTTCACTTCACTTCACTACCCTCAGCATAAAGCATGAACAAGGTGAGGACTCTCAACACTAATGTCAGTCAAGTAAGTCAGTGATTCAATGTGATGGTTGAGAGACTTGGCGCCTTACGAAAAGCATTTCCAACAAACTGCACGCATCATACGTGAACAGCTGCCACCGACACTCACTCGATACTCAAGATCAGATGAGATGAGGTGAGATGAGATGAGATTGCCAGAATAGTAAGAATAAGCAAGAAGTAAGTCACTCTGGTTGGTTGGCTGGCTGGCTGGCTGACTGGCTGACGGTGAATCAACCAACAACCCATCGCTAAACAAATATGCAGAAGAAGAAGGAAGTGGAGATGGATTGGATTGGATTGGATTGTATCGGAGATAGACTGAGAAGATGGTTTGGTGACATCACGTGTCAGGTCAGTTGAGGCGAGGCGAGGCAAGGTGATGCGAAGCGAGGCGAGACGAGTCCATTCCGTCGAGTGGAGGGCGAATGGGAGAGGACGATTTGTGGTTGTTAGGGTGACATAGAGGAGATGGTGTGGGGAATAATTGAAAGCTTATTGGCAGTGGTGGATTCAGGTTGAGAAGACTGGAGAGAAGAGAGTGAAATAGTGATGGTGACGTGCTACTGAATCCTTATGTTTCACTACGAACCTAATGTGACAAATAACAAGAATAATTTGGATTTATGGTTCACTGGCTGAGGAGGATGACTTTGAACCAGTGCGTCTTGGATTCAAACATCGCTCCGCCTACGGAGTTTATGGCATCCAGGTAATAAATATCATTAACCCTCATCCAGTGAGTGTGGTTGGTTGCCTACTGCACGAATATCTGGAAGATTATTGAATAGATTTCGATCTCAAAGTTCTCAGTTGGTCAGTTGGTTGGTAGCTGTCTGAAACCATCATCTCACTCATTTCACCATATATTTTTGCTTTACAATTGTTCCTTTCTAGCGCAAAATGCTATAAACCGATAACTGTTTAATATTTGATCATGATAATTAGGGATTTGAGAACTGTTAGCGTTCGTGCCAAATTAGTTGGCCGTTAGTCTTTGAATCACTGTCAGTCACCTGGTCCAGCGGTATCTCACTGGGAGTGTGGACTGGTATTATTTCACATTGAACTTTTGACATGACATCAGCTGTCTTCAGTTGTGCAAACTATCAACTACTGTTTGAACAGGACAGTGGTAACGTCCCTAGTGCAGGTGTTAAGTGATATAGAAGTATGCATATAAATTACAGTGTATTTGGCTGCCGTTTTAGTATATTGGCCAGCTATAAGAAAGATGATTGGCTGAACTAATTTCGAATCAATAAATTCTGGTTACCAAATCAAGAAGTGATAAGTACTTTTAGACTTATTATTGACTTTTTCTTCACTAAGTTAAAATATGCTAATTGTTCTAAAGAATAATTAGAATATCATGAGCGTGTGTGTTCTGATTTGCCATCCACACGTTATTAGCAATCAGTGACAGATCTTCTCTGTCTAGAGTACTACAGGTTGCTGATTTTCTTAAAACTAAATCACTCTATATCGCTGACAAATATATATCCTTATCTTTTCTCAATGATTTTGTTAAACTGCCCTTAGGTAACATGCGATTTGGAGTGTAGTGTAGTCAAGGATACACCCCATTGACAGGCCAGGTGTTCAGTGTTCAAGGCCTGCCATTACCGGGATGCCACTTGCTTTAGGAATGGTCTGTTAGTTGATTGAAGGCGACCGGTAAGAAGCCCAGGACCTAGGTTTTGTGCTTGTGGGGACTCGTCAGCACGGTGTGTCTGCAACCTCGATAGGACTGGTATCCTGTCAGAGATCTGAACCCGCGTCACCCAGTGTTGTAGTCAGCGACATTACCACTGACCCATTCAGGCCGCGACTGACCTTCTATAGAACTGACTGGTCACTAGAGAGCAACCAATCTTGGGTTGTCTGGTTCTGAGTTCTGACAAAGTTCTATCATTCATTTACAGTGTGATCCTCAAGCTTGGAGGTTCAGTATTGAGATGCAGCATGATCAAAGTATGTAATCCAGTCTTTCAGGAGGTTAGTCACGACCCGAATAGCTCACTGATAATGTCACTGACTACAACACTGGGTGACGCAGGATATCAGTCCTTTCCAGGCTGCAGATGCGCCTAGCTTACGGATGGCAACAAGCATGGGACCTAGGTCAAGGGCTTTCTGACGATTGCCCCCAGCCAACTGAGACCTACCAACATGCACCGCGATGCTGAGCTGCCTAATCTGATGGTCACATTGCAAATATTATCGATAGAGTTCTATCTGCATTCCGGACTAGATAACATGAGATTCATTGCTTTCCAGTGACTAATATGTTAGGGGTAGTCTCCCTCAATAGCATAAAGAGTAAGACCTTTTAGTTGACCTTAAAAGCTCAATATATCCCCACCAGTTAAACCTGTTCTTAACAGTTAGTTATGCTGTCTAGATCCTAAGACTATGAGAAGGAGTAGTAGTAGGAGGACATGAAATGGATTCTGAACCTTAAACTACTAGTTGGAAGTTGGGTATTGAAACCAAGTTGATTACGATTTATTTATGTATTTAAACCAACCACCTGATAAGCTGTATAAATTACAATAAAATATGTATGCCTTACTTCAGACTATAATCAAATGTCCAATTTACTATTGAAAGTAGTTAATGTGTTCAAATGAAAGTCCTTTTATATCTTACCAATTCAAAGGTATAATGATATTGGTAAAAATGATGCATTTCTCAGAAGCATGATAAGTCGAAACTTAGTCTGGCTTGATGTATTTCATTGATGATCTTTCTGATTGTGGTCGACTGAACTGGATCATCCAACAAACTGTTCGACCGATGAAAAGATCCTAGAAGATTTGGATTTCACCAAAGATAATGATTTATATCTATTGTCATGTCACGCAAACTCGGAAATGTAAAGGCGAAAAGCAACAAGTTAACCTAAGAGGTAGGGCAATGAAAATGGGACTTCCTTCAAGCGAACGTAGCGAAGACAGAGGTGATGAAGATACCCAACCCCAACCAACAGCAACAACAGCAAAAACAACAACAATACCAAGCACCAATCACCATTAACGGGAGGATTGTAACCGAAGTTGTCTCCTTCATCTACCTACTCACCAACCTCCCTACATACCCAAATAACTACCTACCCAAATACCTACCTACACACCTACCTACCCACCTACCAACCTAGGCAGCCCAGCATTGTTTCAACTACAGGTGGAAAAGGCAAAGATGACGATGTCAACACCACGATCCGAAAGACAACAAGACACACCTTCCTTCACTAGTCCAAAATAATCAGTGTGGCGATCTACTGCACAACTGCACTGAACTTCACTTCACTTCACTTCACTACCCTCAGCATAAAGCATGAACAAGGTGAGGACTCTCAACACTAATGTCAGTCAAGTAAGTCAGTGATTCAATGTGATGGTTGAGAGACTTGGCGCCTTACGAAAGCATTTCCAACAAACTGCACGCATCATACGTGAACAGCTGCCACCGACACTCACTCGATACTCAAGATCAGATGAGATGAGGTGAGATGAGATGAGATGAGATGAGATTGCCAGAATAGTAAGAATAAGCAAGGAGTAGGTCACTCTGGCTGGCTGGCTGACTGGCTGACAATGAATCAACCAACAACCCATCGCTAAACAAATATGCAGAAGAAGAAGGAAGTGGAGATGGATTGGATTGGATTGGATTGTATCGGAGATAGACTGAGAAGACGGTTGGGTGACATCACGTGTCAGGTCAGTTGAGGCGAGGCGAGACGAGTCCATTTCGTCGAGTGGAGGGCGAATGGGAGAGGACGATTTGTGGTTGTTAGGGTGACATAGAGGAGATGGTGTGGGGAATAATTGAAAGCTTATTGGCAGTGGTGGATTCAGGTTGAGAAGACTGGAGAGAAGAGAGTGAAATGGTGATGGTGATGGTGATGTTGATGGCGATGGTGACGTGCTACTGAATCCCTATGTTTTACTACGAACCCGAAGGAAAAATATTCGTAAATAAATTTCATATTTTGTAGTCACGTATGTTCTCAGTTTCACATTGTGTTTTAACCTTCAAATTTTCCATAATGCTACTGGTTGTTACTGACCACTTCAATGATATATATGTACTGAATTCTACAACAGCTAACGAGATCGAAGCCTATGCAACAGATCTATGCCAACATTGATGTCATCAAAAATAATCATTAGCTGGATATGTCATACATTTAGTTAATTTGAGAAATTTGAACAATGCAATGACAAAAACATTTGTAGAATTAAATGAGCTCATTTTATTCCATTACTTTTTATCAGCTGCAAACGGACTACAATTGAAATGAATTATCAGTAGTAATAATAACATAACATACTTCAAACACACAGAAATAATAATTGGAGATTTAAAATCCAGGATTAACAATATGGTAGTGAGTTAAGGAAACACAGGATTAATAGTTACATACCTTAGTCACAATCTATGGCTGTTCATATCTGATGAGAATATTCTGTAGCTGTAGAGTGTGTGTGTGGGGGGATGACAAAAAACGAAAATCAGTGTAAAAGCTAGAACTGTTTAAGAGCTAATAGGTTACGTAATCACATGAAAAGCTTGAAAATCGTTGAGTGATTAATATTCAGTAAGTAATTAATGAAGAGATGATGTAAGTACTACCATATTATTAATCCTAGATTTCAAATCTCCATTTTTTTCTGCGTGTTTAAAGTATGTTACTACTAATAACTCATTTCATTTGTAGGCTGTTTGCAGCTGATGAAAAGCTATGAAATGAAATGAGGTCATTTTATTCTGCAAATGTCTTTGTTCTTGTATTGTTCAAATTAGCTGGATACACTACGGAGTGTCACCTTTTCTCATGGTATACCCATTCACAAGTGGTTATGTAATGAAATAGTGCTATATCAGAGACTTTCTGTTTCCAGTTAGTTATAGAATTGTAAGATTTCAAACCCCTAAAGATTACCATAACATTAAATAAAAGTAACACTATGAAAAGAGAATATTCTTCTACATAAATTCTCTTCAGGTTCTTCAATTATAAAATATATTTTGTACAGCGTAAAATCAAGCCAAGTTGGGGGGAAAATACATTTTCAAAATGGAATGAGATTGTGATGAAATCGACTTATTCATTTTTAAATTTGTTACAATTAAGATGATATATATACAGCTGAATAATATGATGGTGAAAGGAAAGATAACGAAGAACAAAGAAGATAGGAGTGGCCTTTAGTTTACTGAAGGCCAAGGGAGGAATACATTTTGAAAATGAGCTCTTCGAATGTACCGTTCAGGTTTGATCAGTTTTCTGGTGACAGCTTCAGCTATGTGGACCAGGTGTTGGCGAACTACATGTGGTAATACTTTTGGAATATGATGTATAACATTGAAAACTTTATTAGCATCTGTGAGATGTTCTGTATCACCTAGATGTACAGGGAAGCGACTGTTCACCACCACCAAACCAGTTAAATGCTCTTATATCCGAAACGCACCTACTTAACCCCACAATGTATGTAACAGTTTCCACAGGAACAGTTAAACTGATATATGTAAGAAGAGATAACGTTAGGTAGGCTACCCTTTAGTCTCAGACTGAGCATTGGCCGAGTACTGAGAGATATGAAAAACTGACTTGTATAAAAACGTTGTATTGACTGCTCTAGCTAAGCTTTGGGATAAGATGTCACCTGGAGCGTCTCCGTTGAATTAGAAATGCAGAAACAAAGACTTCTACTCCACTGTCATCAATTCTCGTTTAGGACCAAAAGTAATTGTAATGTTAAATTTGATGAATTTAACCGGATATTTGTGTTCACTTAGAATATCGCGAGTACACAGTAGGTCCTTTTGTACACACTTCTTGAAACAAATCCATCTTATTCTAAATGTTAAACACCAAACTTAGACAGTTATTTGCGTGGGTTATACTTAACTTCTAAGTAGTATGCACAAATAAGCCTTTTTAACATCAAACTGATGATTATTTTAGTCGTCTGTGCAATTAAATAACCGTAAATCAAAAAAAAACTAGAGTTCATTGGCTGGTTGCTTGTGATGTAAGTTAGTTTATCTTTTAAACAGCTGCAATAAGTATTCTTTTTAACTTGTTTTAACTTATCACTTGAAAGAAGCAAGTTACGACCAAGTTTAACTTATTTCTTTTTCTCAAAAAGCATGATTAAGTCTATGGTGAAACAATGTTCTTAAGGCATTCACAGATGATTGATGAGTACCAACCCCTTTTCCATTGCCAGTTAATAAGTGAAATATCATCGTAACAGAGACCATGTCTGACTACTAAGATCTAAATGTTGTTGGTAGCTAAATGGTCGATTAAGTTTACTTCTGAAACCGATAATAACTTTACACTCACTCCCATCACTGTAGACAATAGATGATTCGGCTGTTTATTGTTCTGTTTCTTCCAAACTTGTTAACACTTTAGATATCTATAAAGACTTTTTACTGTAAAGCAGGGCGTTGATATGTATGTAAGGTGTGTAAGATTTTAAAAGGATAAACTTATTATCGAGTTAGTCAGTACTTTAACAAATAATTTATTTGTACTAAATAAAGATTTGATGAGAATGAAATTAGTTCTAATGTAATATTAAAACAAAGTCCTACTAACTAAGCATTAATCAAATGAACTTTCATTATCTTGAACTCCATTAGCATGCATTAACCCTTGAATAATTTTCAATAAAAAAAATTGTATATTAATTATTCCACGTCTAAACTTACTGTTCATGAATTAACAAGAAAATATCGAATTTCACTATATATTCTTTTAGCGTAATTAAATGAGTACAGAAATTGAGTTTACAAATTTACCAGTGTTGTTTTATTGCTTCATTTGTCATTAGACACTATTGAATAGATCATTTAATGAGGTGAATCGCTGGTATGAGCGGAGGACGAAAAGGAAGTATTCATCTTCATAGCAGTTTGCTTGAACCTTGGGTTACTAAATTTATCCATCGAACATTTTTCATCATATTCTTTCCTTTCAATTTGTTTTAATCATGTAAATATGTCATTTGAACGTATCATGTACTCTTGCACATTTTTAAACTGTTTCCAAATCTCCGTTTCTCGAATTAATAAGAAAGCAGAGAAAAAAATGTTACGTTATATGGAAATGAACTTTTCGATGCAAAAAGTATATTATAATGATATCCATCAGATGCTTAGCTTGAGTTGCAGATATTTGTACCGTCTGAATGAACCACCACCATCAAAATTATGCTTGTATTTCTGTTGATTCTTCACTATGGACTGGATGGCCATCCAGAACCAGCTGGCTGTTTTACATTATTGTCTTGAATACTATTATTATTAACATCATTCAGATGTAATAACCGTTTTATCTGAAAGTATTGTTATAGGAGTGAATTTGTTGAAAGATTACATGCTAAGAATTGCATACTATCATACATTATTGTTTGGAATAAAGCTATTATTGTTATTATCTGATTCAGTGTCATCAGAAGCACTTTTATAAAGTGATATTGCAACATTTGATAAATACAAGTGTTTCAAGGGGGTAAACAGTGGATTGGTGACCAGGGTTATGCAAGCTCATCACGGATGTTTTCGTGTGAGCATGTGTGTGTGTGTGTGTGTGTGTGTGTGTGTGTGTGTGTGTGTGTGTTATTTTCAGTAGTCAGGGCATCACAGTCAATTTTCAATCAATAATTGAAATAAACATTGGATTGAACACTTTTTCATATACCCACCTGGCACTTTTTAACATATTGGTTTACTTCGATTCCAAGTTTGTACCTGCGGTCGTCGAGAGAAAGGAATTTATTCACTTTATGAGTTAGCGCTTTTGAAATATTTTACACAGGAATGAACCTTATATTGTGGTTTAATTGATGGTGACTAGCATTGGAATCCATGGTGTGCTTCGTTCTATCTCCAATTCGTTAACTGGATGTACTTGCACGCCAGAAAGTGAGTGACTGTATTCCCATTGAGATTCGAAACCAGTGTTCATCGATTTAAACGCCAAAGTATCATTCACTGAAGCAAGAGAGCCATCACTTGCGAAACGAGTACCAGTTGTTGTCTATTGATACTGGTGATTTCCTTTTGCTATACTGAGTCGAATTGCGAGTATCAATCAATAACAACCAATGTTTGTTACACAAGAGGTAGCTCTGTCCCCCCACCTCCTTAGTGAATAACACTTTGGGATTTAGAGTGACAGGTTCGGGGTTGAAGGCTCGATGAGAACACTATCAATCACTCAGGTGCAGGTTAATAGAGATGACGGGTCTCAGATAGGACAAAACGTACGTTAGTAACTGCACTGCTAGCCACTAAGTAAACTACACCATAATGAATATTCAAGTAGCATTGAGGCTTCCATTTAGGATGTCGTCTACCAACCAAGGTGGAAAAATTTGACGCAATCTAAAAACAGAAAACTAAAGGTAGGAATAAACAGGCATAAACTTTGTTGATAAGATAACATTCTTGGCAAGAGGTTTTAAATAAGCTTTGACTAGCTTCTTCAATTCACCTCTTGTTATCGACCATTTCAATCTTTCTCCATTTCAAATTCTCTTTTACTGTTTTTTCTCTATCCACTGAAATTTATGACACAAATAGTTTGGTTGTTTTGAAAACTATAACCTATGTAATTTTATTAATCTATTTCATTATGTATTGATTTTGTAATTGTAAATTACAATACAGTTAACTAATATATTACCATTCTAGGTGTTACCCTTTTAAACACCTTTATTTACTCCCTATATTGATCGTAAATTTGTTCGATTGTTAGTAGTAATAAAGGATTATTGGAACCATTGGTTAGCACCATTGAAAATATGGTTTTGTAGCTGCCTGTTGTTCATACTAAAATTTCAGCCAGAGAGAGAGAGAGTTATGATCAGCTAGTTGCTGGTTCCTCATCAAAAATTTACATTTCACTACATCTTCATGTCGCACCAACAACCCTAACAACAACAACAAACTCCAACCACCATCAACGGGAGAAACTTAAAGGAAGTAACCTCCTTCACCTATCTAGGAAGCACTGTTTCTACTACAGGTGGCTGTGGCACAGACGAGGATGTCAAAGTCAGAATCGGAAAAGCGAGACAGGCCTTCATTAACCTGAAACCAGTGTGGAGATCTTCTGCACTCCGCTCAACATGTGGAACAAAATCCGGATTTTCAACACCAATGTCAATCAAGTCAGTGCTTCTGTGTGGTGGTTGAGAGACTTGGCGCGTTGCGAAAGGGATTTCCAACAAACTACAGACACTCATCAGCAACTGCCTACACTGGCTCGCTACTGAAGCTCAGATGGATTGCCAGAAAGAATAAGCAACAAGGAACTGCAGCTGGTGACGAACCAACCAAGAACCTATCACCCAACAAATATGCAGAAGGAGGAAGTGGAGGTGGATTGGATATACACTGAGAAGGTCGACTGGGGACATCACTTGTCAGGCCAGGCCCTCGAGTGGAATCCCCATAGGAAGAGACGAGTTGGGCGTCGGTGTCGAGGGTGATATGGAGGAAATCGTGCGAGGAGGAAATGAGAGGTTGTGGGCTATCATGGAGCCAGGTTGAAAAGATTTCAGAGAACAGAGTGGAATGGAGACGTGCTAGTGAAGCCCTATGTTCCATTAGGAACCCAAGGGACTAATAGTAATAATAATATAATATCATATCTTCATGCATAACGGTAAGCTTTGCTAGTTCACTTGCTCGTCAGTGCTGATTATTTATTGACAAAGCTATCCTGCGGTCATCTTCAATGGAGTTTTATGAGAAAAATCTGGAAATTAAGTTGTAGATATTTACTAATATTAGCCTAGTACAAGTTTATGTAAGTGATGACTGTTTTTTGTTGTCTTACCACCTAGTATGAATGAGTAGGGTAATTTAATAATGCAATACATCTTAGCTTAGTTTAAGGAGATTGTAACTAAGTTCATATTCACAAAAGTTGGTCTACTAGGCTGTTTCAATCACTGAATGTCCTCTGAAACATAGAACTACTGCAAGAAATACAGTTTTCTGATGATCATAACAAAATATCAACGTTCATAAAACTCACTCAGTAGTCTCTGAACGAACTTGAATGTTATTGATCAGAAAGAATAGAAAGTAATTCGTGTGGTTAAAGTTCGTTCAACTATAGAAGACCTCACTAGAATTCAAACATCATTTCATGGAGAACTATTTTTCTAGGGTAGACAGAAGACATATCTGTTTATTTGAGTAGTTCCTAGTTCACTCAGCACAGTCCTCTCAGTGTCTTTAAACAGTCCAATAACATTTACGCTATACGAAGTCATCGAAATTAGTTGATGACATTAATTCGTAAAATTAGCGGTTGTAAACCTTGAACGCGGCACACTTGTCCAGTATATCGGTTCAATGATCAAAATCAACCACAAGTCAATTACTTGAAACTGGGATAGAACAGACGTTTACATTAAATAACACTACAATGCAAATACTGTATGCCAACTACTCTGTGTATCGATGGCTACTGTGATGTAAAAAAAATGCAACATGGTTAGGATACAAGATTGTCAAATTTGAACATAAATGTCAAATGTGTACATGAAATCTTTCCTGTTTTCTTGTTTAAGCCCTCCGACCTAAACCATATTTTGACAGCATAAGGATAAGAGACAGGGTTAGTGTACTGAAGTAGAAACATTCATTCAAATATTTTGAGATAGTTGTATCCTAATTCTGGTTCAGGTATGATTCTATGCATTTGAATGACTTAGAAAATCTCAGCTTCCTTCAGCTTAATGATATAATGAAAACACATAGTTCCATGTGACTTTAAAGGCCACCTCAGAAACTGCTGACAAATCAAGTTTCTTTATTTCGCTTGGGAAAGTAATTTTCGGTAAAATAAAGGAATGTAATTGACAACGTTACCATTTGCCAGGGTGGCCTTTAAAGTCACCCTTGGAAGTTAGTTTTGATGATTGCAGTGATGCTATGGTGGTCCCCCTGAGATGAAATATTCACCTCAAGAGTGATATTAAATACCGATCTAGCACTTGACAAATTAACCAATTAAATTTTTAAATTTTGACTAGGGAGGTAGTTTTTCATAGATTCGAGGAATGTAATTGGTTAATTCAGCAGTTGCTAGGGTGGCCTCTAAAGTCACTCCATCTCTATGCGCATTACAATAAGTAAACGCATATTCATACTCGAAATTTCACTCTACTCTACGCAGTTTTCGGATATCATTTCAAGAGTGTGATTTGTGACGTCATCAAACCATTTATCCAAATTGTTTGTGCTTCCAACGAATTCATTGGTACTTGCTCCTGAGAATGTACCGTTAGAAATCCTAATAACCTGTCCATTTTGAAAGCTATTTTCTTCAAAGGATTTTGCCTCAAGAAATCTTACAAAACAGAAAAATTGGTACCTTATTACTATCATTGTTATTTGTCACATTGGGTTCCTAGTGAAACATAAGGATTCAGTAGCACGTCGCCATCGCCATCAACATCACCATCACCATCACCATTTCACTCTCTTCTCTCCAGTCTTCTCAACCTGGATCCACCACTGCCAATAAGCTTTCAACTATTCCCCACACCATCTCCTCTATGTCACCCTAACAACCACAAATCGTCCTCTCCCATTCGCCCTCCACTCGATGGGATGGCCTCGCCTCGCCTCAACTGACCTGACACGTGATGTCATCAAACCATCTTCTCAGTCTATCTCCGATACAATCCAATCCAATCCAATCCATCTCCACTTCCTTCTTCTTCTGCATATTTGTTGGGCGATGTGTTGTTGGTTGATTCACCGTCAGCCAGCCAGCCAGCCAGCCAGCCAGCCAGCCAGCCAGCCAGCCAGCCAGCCAGCCAGCCAGCCAGCCAGCCAGCCAGCCAGCCAGCCAGCCAGCCAGCCAGCCAGCCAGCCAGCCAGCCAGCCAGCCAGCCAGCCAGCCAGCCAGCCAGCCAGCCAGCCAGCCAGCCAGCCAGCCAGCCAGCCAGCCAGCCAGCCAGCCAGCCAGCCAGCCAGCCAGCCAGCCAGCCAGCCAGCCAGCCAGCCAGCCAGCCAGCCAGCCAGCCAGCCAGCCAGCCAGCCAGCCAGCCAGCCAGCCAGCCAGCCAGCCAGCCAGCCAGTCAGTCAGTCAGCCAGCCAGAGTGACCTACTCCTTGCTTATTCTTACTATTCTGGCAATCCCATCTCATCTCATCCCATCTCATCTGATCTTGAGTATCGAGTGAGTGTCGGTGGCAGTTGTTCACGTATGATACGCGCAGTTTGTTGGAAATGCTTTTCGTAAGGCACCAAGTCTCTCATCCATCACATAGAAGCACTGACTTACTTGACTGACATTAGTGTTGAAAATCCGCACCTTGTTCATGCTTTATGCTGAGGGTAGTGAAGTGAAGTGAAGTGCAGTGCAGTTGTGCAGTAGATCGCCACACTGATTATTATTTCGGACTAGTGAAGGAAGGTGTGTCTTGTTGTCTTTCGGATCGTTGTGTTGACATCGTCATGTTTGCCTTTTCCACCTGTAGTTGAAACGATGCTGCGCTGCCTAGGTTGGTAGGTGAGTAGGTAGGTGTGTAGGTAGTTATTTCGGTAGTTAGGTAAGTGAAGGAGGCAACATCTTTTACATTTCTCCCATTCATTGCGATGGTATTTCTTCTTCTTGTTGTTAGTGTTGTTGTTGTTGTTCGTTGAGTATATTCATTACCTCTGGCTTCTCTACCTTAACCTGAAGGAAGTTCCATCTTCGCTGCCATGCTTCTTCTGTCAACTTGTTAGTTTTCGTCTGTACATCTCTAAGTTTGTGCAACAAGACATTAGATATAAATCATCATCGTTGGCAAAATCCAATTCATCAAGAATATTTTCAGCCCTCAAACAGTGTAACACCATCTTATCACTCCTCACAGTCCGCTGCATGACCCATTCCAGTCGAGTACAGTCAACCACAATCAGGAAGATCATCGGTGGTAGTAGGCGGCAACCTTGTCTTACTCTGTCCCCTGTCTTCACTTCTAAGGCATCACTCAGCTCTCCATTGTGAATCACATGACATGCAGCATCATATAGCATCATATAGTGGCTGTTGAATCAGGTTGATAGAGGTTTGTGGCACTAAAACCGTAGTATAGTGTAGTGCAGTGTAGTGTTGTGATGAAGCAGCAGCTGCTGCCAAATTACTTCTTGATCGACACGTCGATCGAAGGCGTTTTCAAATTCGATGGATTTGAGTTAGAGTTGACTGTCATTCTGTGCTGTGTTCAATGATGATGTGTAGCGTAGTGTTGTAATTTGATCCATGAATGATTTGTTCTTGGTGAATCCGGTCAGCCAGTTAGTCTGTTTTTGTCGTAATGTAGTTGAATGGAGAGCATTTTTTAGTGTGTCCAGTATGATGAGGTTTAGTATTTTTTCTTTGTGGCGGACTGGCTTTTAATGCCTAAACAAACAGAATCTTTCATGTAACTGCAAATAACGTTTATGAATGTTTCTATAACTGATCTACAGCTTGAAAATTGTATGGCATTGAGTAGTTGAAGTTTTATTTCTTTCCGTGTTACTCAGAATAACGTTGTAATACTTTCTGGACACAGTGAAGTTTATTTAATGGAATGTATCAAAAACATTACACAATTTTCATCCTTCTCTTATTTTCTCCAAGATGAGCTAAAAAAGATAACTTTGAGACGTATTTAATTTAACAGTTAACAAGTGTAGTGGTAAGACTCTACCACAATCGTCTATTTGAAGCAGGTAAACGTTTTTCAGATACATGAAGTAGTTTTTTGTAAATTTTTTCCCAGATCAAAAGGGAATGTGCGGCTTGTATGATAGCTACATGAAAGGGATGACTATTTTTTTTAGATATTATTGATAATTCTTTTCAAGGAATATGGGAAAATAGGAAAGACAGACAAACCTGTAAACCTTCCACACTTTAAACCACTGAGAACTGTTCACATATATCTGTAAGAAGCCTCTTATTGAGATTTGTGAGAAGTGGTTAATGATAAGTAAGTATCAGTTTTGCAAGGAGGAAGCAAATACTGAAATTCATCTAATCTTTTTGTATCCATGCATCAGAGTGTACATTTTTAACATTTCTTGTAAATTGTGATCTTCACTGGTCAACTAACTGTCTATTACCATATATTCACTTTGTAGTGATAAAATGTATATAATGTCTGCAGGATTCCATATTTGTCCGATTTATCAATGCAGCAGTAAATAGACTTGAAAAAGTCACATGACTTCTTCAATGTTTTTCTGTTTTTCTTCTCCAGTTGTTTTACTCAGTATACAGGTTTCAATACTACCTGTTCTTTTTAGGCTCCGTGAAGTACATCATCTCCATTTAAGTCATTTAGAATTTCTTGGGATACACAGCTGTGAAGTAGCTGTACAGAAATATATTCAGTTCATAGAAATCGTAGAGTTACAAACATCTTAAGGTCTGGTAATCATAAATCGAGTTAATAATGAGATGATGGAAGGAGTGCCGAGTAGGTACATCACCTTACTGAAGGCTCTCTAACTGAATACTTGTGGGCGTGTTACAGCCTATGGTGAGATGTCCAGGGAGCTGTGAACGTCAAGTGGTGTCCGTTAAGGGTGCCCACTGTCTCCATTCTTATTTAATTTTATCATAGATACTCTTATGAACGTCTCCCTCTCGTCATCTGATTACACAGACTTTGACCTAATCTCAGGAGAATTTTCGTTAGACCTAAAATATTCAGATGACATAATCCTGTTTCGTGAAGAGACTGACAAGATGCAGAGTCTCCTGGATACTTTGAGTGGGAATTTGAGAATGTTTGAAATGCGGTTCTTACCACCTAAATGCAAATTGTTGCTCCACCACTGGTCTTCGACGGTGCCACGGCCGACAATAGAGAGTGAAGTCATTGAGTGTGTCAATCACTTCACTTACCTGGGAAGTAGTTTCAGCCCTGCCGTAGTGACTCAGTGGTCGATGAAATCTCTTCACGGATACAAAAGGCTCGATTGACTTTTGCCAACTTACGTCACCCGTGGAGCCGCCGTGATATGCGACTGTCTATTAAGAGTAGGGTGTACTGCACAACAGTTTGGTCTGTTTTACTCTATGGCTGCGAAACACGGCTACTGAAGGTGGAAGACATGAGAATGCTCCAGGTGTTTGACTACCATTGCCTTCGTAGTAAAGCCCCAATTCCATAGTGTCATCACGTGAGTAATGCAGAAGTCAGGTGAAGAGTTCTAGGGAGAAGAGGTAAGTCAGCTGACATGGTTGTGAACCTTCATCGACTGAGATGGCTGATTGGGACACGTGTTGCGTATGCCTAGTCACCGATTGCCTTGTCACACAATGTTGGCTGAAGTAGGTTCAGGCTGGGAAAAGACTCCATGTGGCCAGACTAAAACATGACATCGATGTATGGAGTCTTTGACTACTCTTGGCTTCAGCCATGTAGGGTGATGCTGACTAGTCGATTATGGTCCGTGGGACAAGAGGGACCAGTGGTTGGAGACTGGCTGTAGGTGATGTGGCTGAGAACCGATATCAGTGGCGCAGATGTATATACATATTATCCTCATCTTAACGACGCTATACCGAACCTCACCATTTTCTCATTCTCCCTTTTTCTCCTTTAGCACTTTATATTTCTTTCAACAGAATTTTCTTTTCTTCATCTTTCACTTCACTGCCTTTTTACTTGATGTGGTGATATAAGGTGTGGCAACTCGGACCGTTACACAGTAATGTCTGGTCCTATGTTGACTTGTATGGATGGATGGACTATTGATAGAAGGGAGTAGTAGATAATCACTCACAAGCACCAAAACTGTTTGTCAACTAAATTGGAATGCTCTAAATAACAAGTGTCTATTTGCTTACGAAAAGCAGTAGTGGAGGCGTTTCACGTGTATGTTATTATTCAGTTGTGGAATAGTTGTCTTAGACTTTTAATTTCAGAGAAAGCTTACTCTGATTCTAGTCATTTCGAAGTTTGTAACACACATTATCATGTTGTATTCATCTTGATGACTTGAAGTGGAAGACAAGACGCGTGTTTTGTCTTATTTAGGACTCGTCAGCTGGGTGTACCTAAACCTCAAAGAGTGAGTGATATCATTCCCACTGAGAATTGAACATCATACCCATCTCTTCAAATGTCATTTTTGCATCTCTGTAGGATATACATGATATAGCGGTGAAGTAAAGTATTTCGAATTAATAAGATAATGGTGGCGTTGTAAGGAATCCTTTTATTTCTTACCATATCTGAATAGAGATATGTAGTTTCATTGGTGAAGAATGATTTAATTTTAATGAACTTTTAGTCTACGTTGCAGGCAAAGAAAGCGAGACATTTCATGTATCAATTGCTCACTTGCAACTTCATTATTTACCACATAGTCAGTTATGGGTTTCCTTGATTAATTCTCACCTAATGTTTCAAATATCAGGTAGTAAGTGACCTTAAAACAAAAATTCATTGGTTTCACACTATTGTTATATAATAATTTAAGAGTTTTTACCAAAAAGATTCTAAGTGAAGATAAGTGTCAGGTAACTTGTGAATATGATGACTAACATTTTTCGAATGAGTAAAATAAATAAACAATTTTCACCAAACGTGATTTATTTATCCTTTATTTTGTAACTAGGATTGTTTTTCTATGAAATCCAGATGATTAAATGGCAATTGGGCAAATTGAATTAAGAGAGAAACTTCATAATTGACCCCTAATATATACTTGACCTTAAGTATTACTGTAAATTGCAAACATGGCAACAGAATATGCATCCCGATGTATAGTAGCACACCATGAGTTACTTTATGACTTCTGAATTAAACCGGTACATACATCCTTTCAAGACAACAGTGAACATGCTCACACCACTATTCCAAAAAGTTTGGAAGGAAAGAGTGGTACCTGCAGATTGGCAAAAGGGCTACCTTGTCAAACTCACAAAAACCTGACTGACCTAAATCACTGCAAGAACCCGTGAGGAATCATGCTCCACCCCTGTCCACCCAAAGCTAAATATTAAGCCGCATCATACTGGAGACACTAAAAAAATGATCTCCATTCAACTACATTACGAAAAGAACAGACTAACTGGCTGACCGGATTCACCAAGAACAAATCATTCATGGATCAAATTACAACACTACGCTACACATCATCATTGAACACAGCACAGAATGACAGTCAACTCTAACTCAAATCCATCGAATTTGAAAACGCCTTCGATCGACGTGTCGATCAAGAAGTAATTTGGCAGCAGCTGCTGCTTCATCACAACACTACACTGCACTACACTATACTACGGTTTTAGTGCCACAAACCTCTATCAACCTGATTCAACAGCCACTATATGATGCTATATGATGCTACATGTCATGTGATTCACAATGGAGAGCTGAGTGATGCCTTAGAAGTGAAGACAGGGGACAGAGTAAGACAAGGTTGCCGCCTACTACCACCGATGATCTTCCTGATTGTGGTTGACTGTACTCGACTGGAATGGGTCATGCAGCAGACTGTGAGGAGTGATAAGATGGTGATACACTGTTTGAGGGATGAAAATATTCTTGATGAATTGGATTTTGCGAACGATGATGATTTATATCTAATGTCTTGTTGCACGAACTCGAAGATCTACAAGCCGAAAGGAACAGAGAGAAGAAAAGAGACAGCTAATCGGGAAACTGAGTCACTATTTTGACGGAATCACTGCAATAAAAACTCCAGTGAAGGAGATCGGAATGTGTCAACAAAAACAGTACCACAAATGTATAACATCACTGTGTATGATTTTCTCTACGACGTAGATCATTTTTGAATGGCCGATACAGCGGATATCTTTATATCTGTCTGTGTTCATAAAAGGCTCTTTTCTTCATACTTAAGCTACTTTCAGGAGTACATTAGAGGTCATTTTCCGATGAAATACTATTTGTAAGACTGGATGAACTGGAATAACTGTTGTCTATGTTAAATAAAGTTCCAACTTTTGAGGTTGTGTAAGATAAAAATTAGAGAAGCGCACCTTTTTCTATAGGTTGGGATACACTTGTCTATAACTTTAAGAAGTTAAAAAATAGTGTCACATTGACTATCTTCTCAGGTTTTCAGAGGGGTTCTAATTTCGGTGCCATCACCGACAAGATAGCAAACCTTCTTTATGATATCTGTTATGCATAGCATGCTATTACTGCAATCAACTACATTTGTCAGTGATGTATGCCAGTGGGGTGGTTTCCAGGCATCATACAGGTTTTCCTAAAACTACACTGTTTTACGTAACATTCTACATATTCGTTATAGGTATTGTGATACCAACTCCCCTATCAATGTTTATCATTTCATAATTTCGGTTCCAACTGACCACACAAGCTGTTAAAGTGAGAAAGGACAAAATAGAGGTTATTTAACTGGATTTCACTGCTCTATCGTTCAAAAGTCCATACATGGAAGCTTTTTTGTAACAGATTATGTACCAGAAACGGGTCTTTGAAAACCCTAAAGCATCCTATCAATTAAAAGTCCTCGGTTATTAATAACAACAGTTTACAGCATAATAAGCTTGTTTTGTTCTATCTGTATAGTTTTGAAAGAAATAAATCAGTTTCATGTTGAATGAAAAGTTTTTAAAAATATACACCAAAATAATCAGCATTTTAAAAAAAATTTTTTCTATGAAGAATTGTAACTAACTGTTAAAACTAGAAATGTTTATTTTCCAATTTATTCCTTTTATTGATTTACTACTATATCCACGGATTATTTGTTCAAAGTTTACAGTTATTTATTGATATAATTTAGTGCAAATACTAGATTAATCAACATATACTCAGTGCAAAATAGAATGACTTGTTCATTAGCATTCAACGTAAACCAGAAAAACAATGAAAACCAGACAACATGATGTATATCGTGGCTGTAATTTGTAATTTTTGTTAGCAGTGTATGTATGTGACTCTCCACAATGAATCTAGGCCAAGAACTTAATATTTCTTAGTGAACACTTTATTATCCAGCCATTTTTTTAATATTCAGTGGTCGTAATATTCAAAAGCCATCTGGTTAATGATATAATACGTAATATTAATTAAAGTGTGCTAAGAGAAGTTGGAAATATAGACCATTGGATTCTGACCCAGTGGCTCAGTGGTAACGTGCTGGCCACGGAATCTGAAGATCGTGGAGTTCCATCCCTGAAGGGGTCGTTGGTGCGCACTGCTGAGGAGTCACCTACTAGGACGAAACAGCTGTCCAGTGCTCCCAGGTTTCCTTTGTTCCTCCAACTGATGTTAGTCCATGATGAATAACAACTTGAAATAATTAAAGTGACCGAGTGGAATAGTGATAAATAAGCGAATGATAGTAACACGATGAGATGCTTGAATTGTATACGGATACCAACTGTTCTCCCTCAGATCGGATACTTCACTGAGCCGTGAAAACCAGAAAACAAAGACCAATCTTTGATGATAAGAAAGACAATTTATTCGATGAAAACAAATCATTTAAATACAGTTTTTATGAGTAAATAAAATTACTAGGTCAAAAGTTGGGTATTTATTGTGATTGGTCGACTGTAGGGAAAGTTGTCCAGTAAGGTTTTTCCTGACTACACAGTAACATAAAACAAATATTGAAGCCAAAACTTAAAATGTTAATTTCCAATTAGGTCACTTCCTATCAAAAATTGTCTTAAGATTCACAAATTTCCCACAAATTATTCAAAAGAATTGCACTAATCTACTACTGAATTGTAACTAACTTTGAGTTAGATTTCCAAAAGTTCTAACAGAAAGTATAATTTAGTACGACAACAGATATAAATATCTCAAAGCCATAAAGATTAAGATAAAACGAACTACTGAACTGCAGCGTTGTTGCTGTAATACAGTTTATTCGAAGTGGGAACAATACTATATGAATTTGCTAGTGCACACTTTTAAGAAGTCCCAAATTATAGGATGAAATCTTTGTCGACGTCAATCCGTGGTGAGAAATTACTCTCTCTTCATGTGACCAGTACTATTCACAGCATGAGGACAGAGTTCTTAGGATTTACTTCCTTTTCCTAACACCAATTTAATGCTATCTTGGGTGATACTATATCCTAAAGATAGGTAAAAATATGTGTGACTACAATATCTGTATCCCGCAATCAAGAGCTGTGTGTCTTCTGAATACTTCACACTGGGATTCGGGTAATTTTCACTTCTCACTACTCTGAATGAACAAGTTTAATAAATCATCACTGTTTCTTAATAAGTGAGAAGTGTAAAAAAGAAAAGTTTCCAACGCCATTCATATTTTATTAACAGTTATTTGAAGTTTGAGAATTTATGCTTTTGAAGGCATTGGCGAAACACAAAACTTTGTTACAGTGAGGAATATTATTATCTCTATCTTTCAAAATCTGTAACATCTTTCATAACTAATTATGTTCCACATTTTCGATGAAAAGATGACATTGACAGAGAGCATCCTTCAATAAAATTACGGATTTTCAATACTAATGTCAGTCAAGTAAGTCAGTGATTCTATGTGATGGTTAAGAGACTTGGCGCCTTACGAAAAGCATTTCCAACAAACTGCACACATCATATGTGAACAGCTCACTCGATGCCCAAGATCAGATGAGATGATATGAGATGAGATTGCCAGAATAGTAAGAATAAGCAAGGAGTAAATCACTCTGGCTGTCTGGCTGGCTGACAGTGAATCAACCAACAACCCATCGCTAAACAAATATGCAGAAGAAGAAGGAAGTGGAGATGGACTGGACTGAATTGGAGATAAACGGAAGAGATGGTTTGATGACATCACATGTGAGGTGAGGCGAGGTGTGGCGAGGCCATTCCGTCGAGTGGAGAGCGAATGGGAAAGGATGATTTGTGGTTGTTAGGTTGACATGAAGGAGATGTTTTGATGAAGAAATGAGAGCTGTCGGGTAGTGGTGGATCCAGGTTGAGAAGACTGCAGAGAGGAGAGTGGATATTAGACATCATCAGACATCTGAATATTCGTTGAACGTTTTCGGGCATAATATTGACAGATGAATGTCGAATTTATCTATCCAACTGAAAGGTTCTACATATCTTGTTTTGTTTGACTTCTGTTATACAGCATCCAGTTCAATAGAAAGACACTTTCACTTCTGACATCCCGCATACACTCAGCAATATATAAGCAATGTTTAGCTTTCAGACATCGAGTGAAACTCCAATCTAATGTGTTTCTTTTGTTATGTCATCACATGACAGCTTATTGTTTTGTTAAGTTTTCAGGTTTTATTTTTTACTAGCGTCTGAATATGTCATTCATGGTGTTCGAACCCATGTTTATGTCCATCTTTTCTTAACTCTAATAATTCACCACAGAAAGTGGTTCATAATATGTTTCAAAAATTGTGCATGATAAAAGTACAGTCGCTGGTGACAAAGTTGTAAAATTTACATCCTATATACAATTGTGAAATGTTGGTGATTGAAAGAAACAGACAGAATTCCCTTTATCTACCAAAATCTCTTTCTTCTTGGCATTTATTTACAAAAAGTATTTACCAATTGAACGGTACTTTCTACAAACTGTTTGCCAGTAAACTATACGAGCTATCACTCAACTTCTTTCCGAAAGTTAAGATTTATCATATATGGACACTGTACACGAAAATGCACGATTTTGGCTATCTTTATTACAACAACATATCAAAACTTTATCAGTGTGTCTTGAAAGACATTATAAGTTATCATTTCTAGTGGTGAATAAAACTACAGGAGTCGAAGGAACTGAAGAAATTGTGTAACTACAGACCATGCTGTAATGATGAGTACTCAGAAGGTGTTTTCTAGTCGGTTTACAAATTCTGAAGCAGAGAAAACAGACATAAGCGAAGTATTCATTGAGAAAAAAGTAATAAATCCTACGACAGTATTCATCACGGGTTTACATCAGTTGGGGAACCATTAAAAATCTGTGAGTATTGGACAGCCGTTTCATCATATTACGGGACTACCATGTAGTACACATCCAAAACCAGGTAAGGGATCAAATTCAAGACCTTCAGGTTTCATGGGGAACGCGTTAACCATTGACTGAATGGTTAACTGCCTTCGCCATGAAGCCTGAAGGACTGTAGTTCAATCCATGGCTGGGCGGAGTCATGGGTGCGTACTGCTGAGGTGTCCCGTACTAGGACGAAACAACTCCCAGGTTTTCAGCGATTCTTCGAGTGATATCAGTCCATGATGAATACTACCTTAAAATTGATATCCTCACTAACCTCAAACTACAATAAATTCTACGTCTAAACTTCCTTGGAGCACCTGAAAAGTCAGTTTTCTGGTTACTGAAAGCCTACAACCAAAGATACCAGTAGACCCAATTGACTGAAAGCAAGAAAGCAGTTTAAATTTTATCAAGAGGATGAAATAAATTCAATGTAATATTCAATAATCGCAGTTATGGTGCTATCTTTTCTCATACCATTGTGACTCCTCGAGTTTGAATCCTGATGTGCAAAACTTTGGACATCAGTCTAGGCAATGCAGTTACTCCTGGCTCATAAATACTTAATTTATTATATTCTCAACCCATATTTATGTTTAAGAACTTTCCTAAGCAGAATTCAAACTAAGACGACGACTTTATATTCTCTCAGCTTTGATATTTTGTGGTGGACGTTTCGTAATCAGGATTGATGACATCATCAGCAGAAACTTCATGGTGTCACCAAGCCTAGTGAAGAGAAGTTTATGAAAAAATATCAAAGACCAGAGAACATCAAAACCATCATCATGCCCTGTAGCATATTTCAGAAATAAGTTGTAGACCACCACCAACAACCAGGAGTGCTTACTCGCTAGATTTAAGTGATTCAATTGACGGATAACCGTTTCCATAATTTGAAGTTGAACTCATGAGTAATGTCTTCTGATTGGCTCAGTTGAAAGAGCTGATTTCTTCAGACCATCCAATTCTGGTTGTGAAACAAATTGTAACTTATCATCTGAATATTTTGGTTTCCCAAGAAAGTCAGGGTAACGTTTCTCGGTTATCGATGAGATTTATATATTTTAAGAAATTAGGTATCAAATCTTTCTGTTCACTGCATGCTACAGAAACTATTGAGATCATATCTTGTGTTACAAAATACCGTTTCATTCCTTAAATACACTTATGGAGTAAGTTTTATCTTTGATAGGAAACTCATCTCAAATATTCTGTCATTTTGCTGGTATATTTACCAGCATACAGCTGAGAAGATGAGTCTTTGAAAAGATAATTATCTTCCTTGTAACCTCTGTTAAGTTCCTGAAATTAGAATGTGACTAGGGGGAGGTTAATGTATACTAATGACTGTAGTCATTTTTCATCGTCGTTTGAAATAAGTGTTTGCATTGCATGGCAGTAGACATTAGAGATTATATTTTTACCACTAACTATACAGTTATTGGACTATTCAGTATACTTTATTATAGCTGTTTTTAATTGACTTATGGAGTTTCTGTCCTTCATATATAGGTTGACACTGTTACAAGTCAGTTAGAAGTAGGTTTTATTGAAGTGACTAGTCATAATAAATAAAGCGCTTAAGTCGAGCACTTCGACTGTGTATATCACACAAGGAATTACAAGTTTCAATAAACAACAACGATAACTGATACACATTGCATAAGAGGTGGATATTGTGAACCAATGGCTTAGTGGATACCATTATGGTATTTCAAGTGATAAGTACTGAATTCAAGTCTCAGGGGAAAAAACATTACTCACTGGTGTGTAGGTGTATTCAGCTGACGAGTCCCAAATAGGATGAAACATGCATCCTGGACTCCCCTGTTAATCACCAAGGTGAATACAAAGCATTTAACTGCATTATTTGTTCACAACGCCAGTTCGTAAAAGAGTATTCCAAAATGAAAATGGTACGTAATTGTAAGAAACTGTAGAAAACATGTGAGCTCATTTTCTATAGTAATCACTTAAGAGTTATCGTCTTTTTTATTTAGTATAGTAGATACAATCCAATTTGTTTGTGGTACTGAAATCTCAAAAATATCTTCAGAGGGTAGATTACAGGCTTCACATTAGGTTTATAGTTCACTCGTGAGGAATAACTAACAATCCCTGTCCATCAACCTTCGAAAGTTAGCTGAATAAGTCCATACTGATGACAAACTGTAAGTTATGCCACTTTCCTGCTTCAGACCATATGCTGCAAGGCAACAACCTTAGAATCAACAAGTAGACGTTTTTGCGTTACTCTAAAGTATCTTACCATTCTCACTACAGTATTCTCATATACTATAACCGGTCATGAGACCTAGCAGCCTACAAGAGATATGGACCTAAACCACAAAAAAATCTGTTCTAATCGCTGATAAGAGAACATCAGCCATAACAACAACAATACCACCGGCAAGCGAAGACAAGAAGATAAGACGGACTGTTGTCAGAGAGTTTTAACTGTCTCAACAAAAGTCAAAACAGTTGAGACTGATGCTGAATATATGCATTTCAAGCGACTTTGATAAACACTATATTCACTGATAAGCTAAAAGAGTTAACAAACAATGAGAGTTCAGTTTCCAGAAGCAGTGGGCCCCACGGGGGCACGAAACATCAATAATGAAGTTATTTTAAGGTTATAAGTAAATTATTATGCAAAAGTTAGACAAAGTTTAGTAGTATATGACATCATCGCCTTCAATCATGTTAAATTCATATCTCTGAATTATTATGGTGAGAATATTAGCTTTTAAAACGTTCAATCATTAGAAGGGAACTTTTTCGTTCTAGGAAGAGTGAACATCTTTCTAATCAAAGTATTTTAACATTCTATGTTTCATCGATTTTTCACTAGAAATCAATTTCAAGTTCTATTTACCGCTTGGTATTAGTAATTCAACTCACCGAAGTATCAGTTTCGTTTATATACATGGAATACAAACTTTGTAAGCTTCTGATTACAAATAATAAAAAAAACACTGATGACAGTAATAGCAATCATCAATAAATCCTATTTCTGAGATATAGATAAAAATCATATGATACACCATAACAAGTAATTGCTGATAAATTATATCCTACATATAAACATAAAACTCAGTAAGTTTTACATCATCAGATCTGATCTGTTAATATTCTACTTAAATAGCAATTGAAAAGATCTGCACAAAATTTAAGTAGCATACATTTAAAGTACATAGACAATTTTTACTATTTTTTTTTGTCAATTTAAGCGAAAAACTATCGATTGAAAAGTATGATGGTGATTGTAAATCTAAAGATTACACTTTCAAAGTGATGGTTTTTTTTTAGCAAATTTCGATATCTACTTGCTAAAAATCATGTTTTTAAAGTTGTTGGAGAAACAAAAGAAACCTGAGAGCACTGGACAGCTGTTTCGTCCGAGTAGGGGACTCCCCACCAGTGCACACCCACGACCCCTTCATGGATGGGACTCCACGATCTTCTTATTCCGTGGCCAGCACGTTGCCATAGAGCCATTGGGTCAGAATCCAATGGTCCATATTTCCAAATTCTGTTAGCTCACGATATAGTTCAAACTCCACCCAATTTCATCGTTGAGTAACTGTCCTCACGACTATCAGGCTTTAAAGTTGACAGGAAACCTCAGTTAGATGTTACATAAAGAGAACATTTAATCTTGAGAATTAAGACAGCTTAACTTCAGCTATGACCTTAAACTCATATCTGTTTAAAGCCTTATTAGTATATTTTAAGTGGTTAGAGGTAAGTAAACAAGTTTTATCTATCAATTCTCAGAAACATGATAAGATGACAGTTTGATCAAAGTTAAGAATTCAATAACATTTGTTGTTTGCATAATATGTGCCTGGTTTTAAAACTTCCGATGTGATCATTGCCAATGTAATATTGATTTTCAAGATTTTTTGATGAAGTAAAGTTAACTAGAATTACAGATGATGTTGGAAAAGAATTCGGGAACAACATAGTCAGAGTTAAGTAACAAAAAAACCATTTATTACACAAAATCGGGTACTTTCGCTTTGATTATTCAATGGAGCTTCTCAGGAGTGCTCACCCATGACCACTTCAGGGATCGAACCCAGGACCTTCAGGTTTCCGCTACCAGTACCTTACTATTGAGCCAGTGGGTCAGAATCCAATGGTCCACATTTCCTAATTCTAGCAGTTCACAATATAATGCGGCCTCTATCCAATGTCATCGTTGAGTAACTGTCCTCATATCCAGCTTGGTTAACTCCACTGGTCGTAACTTCCCATTGGAACTTCAGGAATCATCTCTTGAAGCTAGTCACCAATGAGTGCTAGATTAATTCAGTCTGAAGATTTGCGGAGATTTATTAATTGATTTCAGACTGGAATTCATCATAGAGATGATTTCTGAGGTTGCAATAGGAAGTCGTGACCAATGGAGTTAAACAAGCCGAATATGGAGACAGTTACTCAACGATGACATTGAATGGAGGTGGTGTTATATCGAGAAGTGCCAGAAGTAAGAAATGTGAACCAGTGGATTCCGACCCAGTGGCTCCTTAAGGTCCTGGGTTCGATCCCTGGTGGGGTCGTGAGTGTGCACTTCTGAGGAGTCTTTACCGAGACGAAACACCTATTCAGTGCTCCCAAGTTTCCAATGTTCCTTCAACTGATGTCAGTTCATAATGAATTCCAACCTAAAATTAACTAAGCAGCTATGACTAGAAATATAGAGAAATATAAAGAACAAGGATGAGTAATACGACGTTTATAAAAGCAGCACTGTCAATAGCAACATAACAATAACGAGGATGTAGAAAAAAAGTGATATGCTTTCACATTGAAATCGCTTGCCAAGTAGAAAATAGTAATTCATTGGAATTAATTTTAGTGATTCATTGGTGCGTGGTTTGGACTACTTTTATCTCTCTACTTCACTCCATCTCTCAGTGTTTAAGTGTATTGATTCCGTTTAATTTTCATCTTTTCAATAATTTATGTCAGTTTCTGTATTCTTGTTATAAATAACACATATACTGACTATTGTTGACCTTAAAATTTGAACGAAAGTAAAATGATGATTAGTACATTTTTGGCTCATATTGTAAATTTGATAAGCTCAGTATTTATTATTTCACCTTATAAGTAACTATTTCATTAACAAAAACAATAAAAGTATGTTATAAATTGCCTTAGTTTAGTCTATATTTTGAAACAGGAAGCACTGTTTCAACTACAGGTGGCTGTGGCATAGACAAGGATGTCAAAGTCAGCCAGTATCGGAAAAGCAAGACAGGCGTTCATTAGCCTGAAACCAGTGTGGAGATCTTCTGCACTCAGCATAAAGCGTGAACAGCATTCGGATTTTCAGCACCAACGTCAAGTAAGTCAGTGCTTCTGTATGGTTGAGAGACTTGGCGCGTTACGAAAGGGATTTCCAATAAACTACAGACATTCATCAACAACTGCCCACACTGGCTCACTACTGAAGATCAGATGGCCACAAAGAACAAGCAACAAGGAGCTCTGGGAACGAACCAACCAAGAACCTGTCACCCAACAAATATGCACTGGGAGGAAGTGGAGATGGACTGGATTGGGCATACACTGAGAAGGCTGACTGGGGACACCACGCGTCAGGCCAGGTACTCGAGTGGAACCCAGATGGGAAGCGACGAGTTGGACGTCGGTGCCGAGGGTGACATGGAGGAGATCGTGCGAGGAGTAAATGAGAGATTGTGGGCTGTCGTGGAGCCAGGTTGAAAAGATTTCAGAGAACAGAGTGGAATGGAGACGTGCTAGTGAAGCCCTATGTTCCATTAGGAACCCAAGGGACTAATAATAAAAAAAACAAACAATATTTTGAATATATGTGCAGGTAGACTGATTCAATTTTTCTGTAAGTGTGAATCATTGTAATCTTTGTGTTACTGATATGGCATTCCCGTTAAATAGACTCTGAAATGAAACTGATGACCATATCTAGGTTTACAAACATCTGCAATATCTCGTCCAAAGTGTTATTCTGTATATGAGATGTGTAAATGTTTGTACTGCATAAAAATGAGGTGTTTTTTTATCATAAGAAACTATCACTTAGAAAAATACCTCTAAACACTTATCCCACTAGAGATGTGGATCTGATGAAAAGCATATTGGTATCACACCGCTTTGATTCGTTGTTCAATTAATTCCATTATTATAGTACATTGTTTGGTGTTATATTCTACAACTTTGTAACTTCCTATTTAACTAGCTTCACTTTTTTTTTTTAGGTGATTTAACAAAAACAGCTGGTAACTAGACCCCTTTAGTACATCAATGAGAACTGGCTTTTTAAACACACCATTACATTAAGTTCCATTAAGGTGTAAACTATCTGTTGACTGACTTCTTTATCTAAAACTACATTCAATGCACCAAACTAATATTGTAACTACCAGTTGTTGATAAGATTTTGTCTAGCCTGTAGATGGGTAAGTTATTGCAGGGAGCGCACAGAGCAGTGTGAGTTTGGTGGTGGCCACGAGAATCTAGAAAAGAAAAAAGGAAGAGAAGAAAGGTGAGCCAACGACTCAGTAAGCACATAGGATATACTTACACTTAATAGTAAAGGATAACTGACAAGCGGTAGAGCTGCAAAACGAAGAGGTTAGGCAGTTTAAAAATCGAAACTCTAAGGTGAATGAATAAGATTTCGAATGCGCTACAATATGTCACTCACCTCATGGGTCACATTATAAAATATTTTACAGACTTCTATCAGTGTTAAATAGATGCAACTAGACGATTGTATCTCATATAGTATAATTGTTTCTATATCATACCGTTGTTGATTGGACCGAATTGATCCGTCCCTATTGGCATATGGGATGCTGTGCGGATACCTCGATATTATCGGTGCTCTAATGGTCCAATCAATGACGGTATGATGTAAAAACAATCATACTAAAAACTATACCCGTTGCATAAGAAGTGGCTATCATGGCTTGTGGGTGTAGTAGATAAGGCAGTCTCTCACTCCTGAGTCCGAATCCCGATGGGAACAACGTCACTCACTGGGAAGCAGGTACATCCAGCTGACGAAACCCAAATAAGACGAAATGCGCATCCTGGATTCTACTGCTAGCCACTATTCATCATTACTATCTCACACAGTTTCACTGACAATTTGTAGCTAATTCGTTTTCAATGTTCAATATAAAATGATTGTTTTAACAGGCCGATTTAAGCTGGGAGTATTTGATCATACAGTCTTACTATTTACTTTCTTAGCATTATAAGTTTTTTTTAGTTCTCTGCTTACCCTTCATCTGACTGTAAGTAGATAGACATGTTAAACATCTCTAATACTTCAAGTATGTCCTACTCCCCTGAATATTAGTTGATATATTGGATTTTCCTATGTACTTCAAGCTTCATTGAAAATTGTAATCTGAAACTACGTATTCAAAGTTCTACATTCCATATGAACGAATAGGATTTTTGAGTGTTGTTAAAATGAGTCAGAAAGAAGTAAAGGAATGGAACCCTAAGTTGTTAGTGACTTTTAGTTCGAAAATTTTATTTCAGAGAACTGATGAATTTAATTTACATTCAATTCCAGACTCCATTTCGTATAGTTAATTTATTTGTCCAATTTCAATGTCTAAAAATCAATAAAAGATCATTCGAATGAAAATGAAGTTGGTATTAATATGTGTTAATGTCCAGAAAGGAGGTTAGTTTGAGTGGTGTTTAGCTATATGCATTTTGTTTTTACTGTTAACTTTTTTTGATCTATATGATTTCTATCTTCTAAAAAAGTATTCTCTAGCGCTGCTCTCTTAGTATTCAAGTTAGTTGGCAAAGTTATTCCAGTTTCTAATTTATCAATATCTCAAAGTTTTTCAATGTAGCTTATAAATATGTCAATTGTTACCAAGACGGAAGTAGCCATTGAACATTTAAATTAATTTTATTTAGTTTATTATTTTTCACTTGGGTTCATACTGGAATATATGGCTTCAGTAGCACGTCACTATTTTAATCTCTTAGCTGTAGTCTTCTCAACCTGCCTCTACCACTGCCTATAAACTTTTATTTCCTCCTCATACCATTTCCTCCATGTTACACCAACACACCCAACTCGTCCTTTCCCATTTGGCTTCCACTCAACGGACTGGCCTGGTGCGTGATGTACACAACCCGTCTTCTCAGTGTATGTTCAATCCAATCTATCACCATTTTCTTCGTATATCTGTTGTTGATAGGTTATTGGTCGATTGGTTTCAGATTAGTGGAGGTAGGCCTGCCTTGTTGTCTTTACGATCGTGGTTTTGACATCCTCATCTGTGCCTGTGCTGCCTGTAGTTGGAAGTGTGCTATCTAGGTAGGTGAAGGCGACAACTTCCTTTATATTTATCCCGTTCATGGTGATTGATGCTTCTTGTTATTGTTTGTTGGGTATCTACATCACCTCTGTATTCTCTACCTTAACCTGAACGAAGTCCCATCTTCGCTGTCCTGCCCCATTTGCCAAATTGTTAGTTTTCGCCTGTACATCTCCGAGTTTGTGCAACAAGACATTAGATATAAATCATCATCGTTGGAAGGTCATCAGTGATAGTAGGCAGCAGCCTTGTCTTACTCTATCCCCTGTCTTCACTTCTAAGGCATCACTCAGCTCTCCATTGTAAATCACATGGCATGCAGCATCATATAGCATCATATAGTGGCTGTTGAATCAGGTTGATAGAGGTTTGTGGCACTAAAACCATAGTGTAGTGTAGTGTAGTGTAGTGTTGTGTTGTGTTGAAGCAGCAGCAACTGCCAAATTACTTCTTGATCGACACGTCGATCGAAGGCGTTTTCAAATTCGATGGATTTGAGTTAGAGTTGACTGTCATTCTGTGCTGTGTTCAATGATGATGTGTAGCGTAGTGTTGTAATTTGATCTTTGAATGATTTGTTCTTGGTGAATCCGGTCAGCCAGTTAGTCTGTTTTTGTCGTAATGTAGTTGAATGGAGAGCATTTTTTAGTGTGTCCAGTATGATGCGGCTTAATATTTAGCCTTGGGTGGACAGGGGTAGAGCATGATTCCACACCAGTTTCTGGCAGTGATTTAGGTCAGTTAGGTTTTTTGTATTTGACAAGGTAGTCCTTCTTCCAATCGGGAGGTGCTTTTCCTTCATTCCTTCCTTCCAAACGTTTTGGAATAGTGGTGTGAGCATGTCCGCCTCTGTTGTCTCTAAGTCTATCTTCAGTGCTTCTGGAGAAATTCCATCCGGTCCTGCTGCTTTCCCGGATTTCAGCAACTTTGTGGCGTTCAGGACTCCACTTCTGCTCTTGTCGGAGGGTTTGTGTTCACTGATAGTCCTGTGGCTGGGCTGCTGGTGGTATTTCTGGAAGATTTGCCAGTGTTGATGGTGGTGGTAGTAGTGGTTGATTCAAGAGTTTTTGAAGTGGTCAGCCCATCTTTCCCTTTGTTTCTCCTCTTTAGTGGTAACTAGCTTTCCTTTACTATCTTTCATTGGTTTCGTCTGTACTGATCTCTCCAAGATAGCAACCGGGTCATTTAATATAATAATGTCAGGTCTCTATCTCTCTTGCCTGCAGCCTTTTCTGCCTCACTTGCCAGCGTGTCGTAAAGATGTCTTTTGTCACTGCGCCTACTGTTATTCCCTTCTCTGTCCAGTCTAGTGTTTTATAGGTTGTAATGAGTTCCTCTTTTCACTGTTCATCCCTGCACTAAACGGCACTGCACTGGTTCACCTTCTGCTTCACCATCTTCCTCTCCTTGCTGTATCAGCTTCCATATGTTCGTCGAGATCCATTTTTTTGTTTTACCTCTTCTTCTTCCTTCCTGACAAGGTTACGCAGGTTTCCTTCCACATCTCTTCCGAAGAGTTCCAGTATTCTTCCACGCAAGTTTCACCAGAGATGTTGCTCAATGTCTCCGATTATTTCCTGATGGCTGACTAGAAGATGTCCTTTTCAGATTCGCTCCTCAGTTCAGTTTCTGTTCTGGGTGTTGAACTTGAACTGTGGTCTATCATCACCAACTTCTTTCAAGGCTTTCAACTTGATTTTGAATGTAGGTTCCTTGCACTAGGTAGTGAGTGACGTGAACACACATCTGCTGCTCTTCTTCATCCGATCTTGTGTCCAGTAGGCTGCGTCTCCACTTTCTTCACATTGAGATGAAGTCGATCTGATATTTAGTGTAATGTGTCTATCTGGTGCAATCAAATCCATGTCGCTTTGTGAGTATACTTGTGTTTGCACACACTGCCTCCAATCATCAAGTCGTTGAATGCAAAGAAGTCTGCAAACAGTTCTTCATTCCCATTCATCATTTCACTGAGTGTTTCTCGACCCATGATTGGTTCTTTTTTTGTATTGTCTCCTCCCAGTTTGGCATTCATGTCATCCCACTCATTGAAATTTTGATGTCACCACCTGGGACGAGTTCTTGTCCAGTACTGATTCCATTTGTCTTTAGAATCCCTCCTTCCTCATCTTGCTTCGTGTCTGCATTATTTGTAGGTGCTAAGCGTAGCATTATATGATTGTGACTTTCCTTCCTTTTCATTCCAATCTTGCTGTCATGATCCTGATCCTACAGGAGGAGACTGGTTCCTACTTCATGAGCGCCTTCGATGCTGTTGGGGACATCATGATAGCCACTGCAGAACTCAGTATGCTCATGGTTGTCGTCTGGGTGACAATATCGGAGTAAATTGTTGACTCTCAAGTTGCCAGTTTGCAGAGTTCACTTCCATTCCATCTGCTCTCATGGATTCCTAACACTTCTATGCTATATCTTCTCACCTATTTTGCAATCTAGGTAGCCTTGCCAGCAAGCTTCAAACATTGTGCGGACATTCCATGTCCCTATGCTCACTTTTGCTTTCATCGAGAGGGAGAAGATACGTTGACCAATTGGCTTCCCGAAGGCAGGTTTTCACCAACCAGCGTCATTTCGTCTCTCCAATTCCAGGGATGAATAAGTTTATTTCTATTTTATATATTTTCTCTGTACTTTGAAGTTTCCGTAGCGGTTGGATTCGTTTTCCAGGGTCGGGTGGCCAGCCCTATGCTCAACCTTCCCTCTTTATCCGAATTTAGGACCGGCTAGTAACTAGTGAACTAATAAACTAGGCGAGGTTGTTTAACTTAATAGGTTATCCGATTCTAGGTTGTCAGGATTTCTCAAATGATGTTTCCTGTAAAGGTATTATCTAGTATGAAGACTAGAAAGAGATATGATTGAAAATTATCCTTCAGCAACAAATCTGGTTTATTTCTGTCATAAATAAGTGCAGAGGAAAAAATCATATTCAAAAGCAAAATTATCATCTAAACAAGAATGAACAGGTGATAGACTTCAGAAATTTCGACTTTATTCAGACACAAGTGATAACTGTTTTTCTCAGGTTCTTCTTCATCATGGACTGAGATCAGCTGGAAACCCACTGGAAATTTCGCATCCCTGAACAGTTGTTTCGTTCTGGTATGGAACTTCTCAGCATTACGCGCTCACGACTCTACCACGGATTGAATGTAGGACCTTCATGTTCCACGGCTAGCACGTTATCATTGAGCCATTGGGTCAGAACCCGGTGGTCTACATTTCCTACTTCCATCACTTCATGAAACAGTGTGACCTTCATCCAATGCCGTGGTTGAGTAGTTGTCGTGACGTTTGACTTGGTTCACCTTACCGGTCACAACTTCTCATTAGAACTTCAGGAATCTCATCTTAGAGAAAGTCAATAATGAGTTCTAGGGAATAGTTCAATTTAGAGGTTTGCGGGGATTTATTTATTAATCTCAGGGTGGTATTCATGAAGGAATGACATCATTTAAAAAACGATTGGGAACTGATGTCAGTCCGTGATAGACGCCAATCTCAGATCAATAAATCCCCACAAAACTCCAAATGAAACTAACTTTCTTTTGTTTTTCTTTGAAGACACTATAACTACATTGTTGGATGGTAGGTTGGATTTGTTTCGTTTCACACAGGTTATAAGTATATATATATACGTTCAGATAAATGATTTTAAAGCAAAACAGAACACATTGAAGTATCTCATCCAACAACAGAAATATTCCAACTCACACAGAGTAATAACTCAAGTTGAATACTTGATCAACATCGAAATTGAGTCAACTGTCTATTGAGCTCATCATTATATCACCTCGTTGCCCTTCTTTTTTCTCTTCGAATAGTCCTGATGGCCCACTTACTAAACTGTAGACTTTACCTCTACTCAATCTTCGTCATAGTATGCTTTTATGTTTCAAAATAAACAGATGATTTTTCCAAACATCTAGGGATGTTGTAGTACTTCAAAAGACTTTGCCTTAGCCATTCATTGTCTTGTCAACTAAACCATTACCTGGATAATTCAATATTTTCTCCCAGTAATCATGTTCATTAGAAACTCATGATCTAGTCGTTTTTCATTACAAAAACAACTCAGACTAAATTGATTAGAGTGGAAAGAAATTAATTGACAAAGTCTATAGCTTTCATTAGCATAAATGTTAAACTTGGGCATTATGGTAGAATTTAATTCCATATTAGATTTGTTTATTTAATATACATACAACACACAGTGTGATAAAGAATTATTCACTTGGTGACCAAATTCCAAGCATAAGTTATCACTATTCAGAATCATATCAATGTAGTCACACCACTCCTTTCCATATATGATTTTCATAACCAGTCCTGTCACCTACTATTCCTTCTTTCAATTGGTAGTAGAATTTTCCATATCTCTGGTATACGTGTTGCCTCATTCATATTACATGCTCTGGGTTTGATGTTGATTTGATGAACAACAACTCAGTAGTCAATCTCTCCCCCTCTCTCTCTCCACCTAATTATATTGAATTTTAGATTGGAACACTGGAAACATTGGACACCTGTTTCGTTCCACTTGTGTGGGACTACTCACCAGTGCACATCCACGACTCCATCCCAATCAGGGTCTGAACCCACGACCTCCAAGCTACGTGGCCGGTACATTTGTTACCATTGAACTACTGTGTCGGAATCAAGTGGTCCATATTTCCTACTTCTCTTACTTCATGATATAACACAACGTCTATCCAATGTCGTCGTTGAGTAACTGTCTTCATATTCTACTTGGTTAACTCCACTAATCATGATGTTCTCATTGAAAGTTCGGGAATCACCTCTCGAAACTATTGCAGTGCTCCGAGGTTTCCAATCTTCCTCCAAATGAGGTCAGTCAGGTAAAAAAGCTAATAGTATTTTTAATCAACTAACAACGGAAAAAGAAGTGTGCAACTTTTCTTTTAGTATTGCAATTTTTCTTCCGATCAAAGAATGATCAGTTAAATTTTGTTGCGTATATTCTTAACAAAATGAATGAATGGATATTTGGCATTGATTTGTCAATGACACCGAACAGCAAACTATATCTATTAACCTGAAAGAAACATTTATTATATCGGAATCCCATATCTTTATCATTCAGGGGTATATTTCGTTAATGTAAACAATCTGTATTATATTCCACATTTAAACTTTGATGAATACAGTAAGTAAGCAAGAAAATAGAATATATTTAGTTATAGTAAGCTATTAATTAGAGATTAATGCCAAAAATATCGATGAGATCTTCAGATGAAGCAGTTTTTAAGAGTTTGTGTAAAAAATCCTCTTGGATACTAGGTAAACATAGGAAGATGATTAAATAGTAATCTAAGTCTGACTGAGAAATTCATTATTTTCTCACCTTCACTATACTCCATCATTCGTTTGTTAAAAATTTTGACAAAAATAATCATCATCATTATTCAAAAACAAACGTTTAACTTTTATTGATTTTGGCGCCTAATTATCACCTACGTTTTGCAGTATATGATATCGTCATATCAAATAAACCATATGACTTTGACTGATAATACTGTATGTGACCAATACTTCCAGGTTTAGATAAGTATTTACCTTATGTTAAAGTATGTGTAAAACTTGGCCACTATTGTAGAATGTAATTCCAGATTAGATTTGCTTATTTAATTTATAATAAACTATATTATCATTAGTATTATTATTGTTTATCCCTTGGCTTCATAGTAGAACATAGAACTTCAGTAGCACGTCACCATCCCCATCCCCATCATCATCCCCATCGCCATCGCCATTTCACTCTCTTCTCTGAAGTCTTATCAACCTACATACACCACTGTCCATAACACTTCATTCATTCCTCACAACACCTCCTTCACATCACAATAACACACTCAACTCCTCCTTCCCCTCGTTGGACTGACCTCACCTCAATTCACCTCGCCTCGCGTGACGCCTGATGTCCCAAAACCATCTTCTCAGTGTATGCTCCATCCATCCAAACTTCCATCTGCTGCATTTGCATTGGGCGATGGGTTGTTGCTTGGTTCGTTGTCAACCAGTCAGAGTGACTTCCTCCTCGCTTATTATTATTACTATTATTACTATTATTCTGGCCATCTGATCTCCAGTATCGAGTGAGTGTAGGTGGTAGCTGTTCATGTATGGTGTCTCGAGTTTGTTGGAAATGCTCTGCATAACGCGACAAGTCTCCCAACCACCACATGGTAGCACTGACTTGATTGACTAACATCAGTGTTGAAAATCACTATCCTGTTCACGCTTCATGCAGAGTGCAGTAGATCTCCACACTGATTATTTCATATTGGTGTAGGTAGGCCTGTCTTGTTGTCTTTACGATTGTGGTTTTGACATCCTCATGTGAGCCTGTGCTGCCTGTAGTTGAAAGTGTGCTATCTAGGTAGGTGAAGGCGACAACTTCCTTTATATTTCTCTCGTTCATGGTGATTGGTGCTTCTTCTTCTTTGTTGTTGTTATTGGCTGATTGGTTGGGTATCTTCATCACCTTTGTCTTGTCTACGTTAACCTGAAGGAAGTTCCATCTTCGCTGCCATGCCTCTTCTGTCAACTTGTTAGTTTTCGTCTGTACATCTCTGAGTTTGTGCAACAAGACATTAGATATAAATCATCATCTTTGGCAAAATCCAAATCACCAAGAATCTTTTCATCCGTCAAACGGCGTATGCCTATCTTCTCGCTCCATACAATTCCTTGCATGATCCAGTGTAGTCCATTCGACCATAATCAGGAGAATTCTCAGTGATAGTAGACAGGACACTTGTTTTATTGCCTTGCTTTCCACCTCATTGAAATTTGATATAGTTTGAAATGTAGCGAGCAACCTATTTATTTTATGTTTTATGGTGGGGGATATCAGTTCCTTCAAGGTTGCAGATATACCTTGTTAACGAGTTCCAAGAAGTGTGAAACCAAAGTCTAGAATTTTCTCTCAATTTCCTCTAACCGACCAACGTTCCTGAGGGATGGCGTAATAGTTTTGACGACAATATTATCTTGTTCAAATACAGCAGTATAAATTTGCTCTACATAATACGTCTACATTCTGAATTGCATTCAAGGAGTTAAGGTAGCCCGAGACTATTGCGACATTCCACACTGAAAAAGAATAAGCATTCGAGTACTGCTTAATCTTTACTGACAATTCGGCTATATTTCAGACAGTTGTAGGGAAAACTGCCTTCAAAGTTTTCAGAATTCTTTGGCTCATCTAGATCAGCTCAACTCAGCCTTAGCTGAATACTTACATAAATATAATCACATGGTGATAACGAAAATGCCGATTATGACACAGCATTTTCTTTAAAATAATAATCAATTTATTTGATTTTAAAAGAAAGATTCACTGCATCAATTAGAATGGGTTACTGGTTGTTTGATTTGAAGGCATTAGCAGAAAACATATTCATCTGTCTTCAATAAGCGGGAAAACATAACAAACTATTATTGGCAAAGTCAAGGTCATGTGCTGCAAAATGATAGCGGATAGGCCTGGCTATCGATTGATTAGTCATACACATTCACTCAACAATTTGAGTAAATTTTACAAAACGTAATACACTACTTAAAATAGGCAGATGTTAAAAGCTAAAATTTATTGATATTAAATAAGGTTATTTGATGTATCACACGCTGGGATACAGCATTATTCAATTGATGCCCACATTTCAAACAGAAATCATCAAGGCTCATAATCATATCGTTGTTATGACACTCATTTCGATAACTAATTCCTATAGTCCTGTCACCCCACACTCTTTGTCTTAATTGGCAGTAAACATTTTTATATATCTGGTGTATATGTTGTGTCATTCCCATTGAATGTGTTGGTTGTTCACCGTATTGTGTGGTTGTGTGTTAATGCATCCAATGCATTAGCCGAGTGTTGTTCTGGATTATTGGTCTCATTGGGGTCTGTCATTCTATATTTAGCCCAATTCCGATGTTCCCCTGATCTAACTGACTGTGACTGCCTAGCATAACCTATGTACGTGACCTCTCAGTCATTGCATTGAATTCGATAGATAAGATTATTTTGCTGAATTGATTCTATCGGATGCTTGAGCCAGCCGACATAGCTTATCTCTGAATAAGTTTGTGGGTTTAAATATAAACAGACATGAGGATTAGCAACGGAATCGCTAATATCCCCTATCGTGACAGATATATTTATAGATAGTTGGGAAAGCATAGTTCTACAAACGTTTAGTCCTGGGCCAAAAATATGGTGGCGATATGTGGATGACACATTTACTGTGTTGAAATCAGAACATATCGACAACTTCCTCATGCATATAAACTCAGCAGTAAACGCAATCCAATTCACTGACGAGGTAGAAAATGAGCAAGGAGAATTGCCTACGTTGGATCGTAGAATAAAACAAAGGATAGATGGTGGTTTGAATATTTGGCGTCTGCAGGAAACCGACACATTCCAACAGGTATCTAGACTTCAAACCATCTCATCCAATGTCAGTTAAGGCAGGTTTAGTAATTATCCTCTACACTTTATTAAGATTTTCGTGCGAACACAGAAGAAGAAAGGAAGTGATAACGATAATACGAATACGAATAATAGCAATAGTAAGCGCAGAGAGGAGATCACAGCCTCTATTTTGCTACCATATAAAAAAAGGAACATCAGAAACTTTACATAAGATCCTCAACAAGGCTGGAATTAGGATGGCATTTGAATCTTCAAACTCATTTATAGATAAGTTATGTCGGCTGGCTCAAGCATCCGATAGAATCAATTCAGCAAAATAATCTTATCTATCGAATTCAATGCAATGACTGAGAGGTCACGTACATAGGTTATGCTAGGCAGTCACAGTCAGTTAGATCAGGGGAACATCGGAATTGGGCTAAATATAGAATGACAGACCCCAATGAGACCAATAATCCAGAACAACACTCGGCTAATGCATTGGATGCATTAACACACAACCACACAATACGGTGAACAACCAACACATTCAATTGGAATGACACAACATATACACCAGATATATAAAAATGTTTACTGCCAATTAAGACAAAGAGTGTGGGGTGACAGGACTATAGGAATTAGTTATCGAAATGAGTGTCATAACAACGATATGATTATGAGCCTTGATGATTTCTGTTTGAAATGTGGGCATCAATTGAATAATGCTGTATCCCAGCGTGTGATACATCAAATAACCTTACTTAATATAGATTTCGAGAAGGCCGACTAGGGACAACATGCGCTAGGCCCTTGAGTGGAATCCAAAGGGAAAACGACGAGTTGGGCGTGTTAGTGTGACATGGAGGAGATCATGCGAGGAAGAAATAAAAGCTTGTGGGAAGTCATGGCGCCAGGTTGAAAAGACTGCAGAGAAGGGAGTGCAATGGATTTATGCTACTGAAGCCGTGTGTCCCACTAGAAACCTAAAAGAATAATAATAGTAATATGGATTTCAAAATAGTGGAGGATATTTGTAGGTCAGGTGGATGATCGTGGTTGTTTGTGTTCTCTGAGTTAGGTTGTTTAACTAAGAGGCTTTCATCGTCCCTCTAGACGACATCATCAGCACTAACTTCAGTACAACGTGAGCTGTCTATATCTCTCCATGAGTGATTTAGTAGCTTGACTAGATGAATTGGTCTGTGATTGGTTGTTTCTTTTGATTGTTGTGTCATTGACTGTATAGACTTTCCTGTTGGCCGCCCGTTCCTCTGCTTCACCTATCACCTTTCTGTCGTTTATCGATTTTCTCATTGCTTGATGGATGAGGTCTATGTCTAGACATCTGTTGATTGATTGCTGAATGACCTGAATGCCAAGCTTCTAGGAATTCTCTGATATTCTTTGTTTCCTCCCTCTGTCAAAAATTTCCATATTGTCGAAATTGAATTTATCTTCATATTTGTTATCCACGTGCATTGAAATGAGTGATGAAATATCATAATGTTTAATATCCATTTGGTGTTCATGTAGACGAAGGTGAAGAGGGTGACCACTTTGTCCAATGTAGTGTTGACTACAGTTATTGCAGTTGATTTTGTAAATGATATTCAGTTTTTCTTTTTTGGTTGTTGCATCCTTTGGTCTGCATAATAATGTTTGGAGGGAATTTGTGATCTCAGCAATCTTGTTGTGAGTCTTCGTAATATTTTAACCATTCAAATATAATTATTCGCGTAACTTAATACAATTAACCCTGTCAGAAATGTCGTAAAGGAATATGTCTTTGTTGCAATATCCCACTCTGAGAATTCCAAATTTTATCCTGATCTCCGGTCGGTATTCAGCATAGGCTGACATCAATTGGAGGAGCATTGGAAACTTTGGAGGACTGGACAGCTGTTTTGTCCTAGTATGGGACCCCTTAGCAGTGCACACTTATGACCCATCAACTAACAAGTCACCACCGAAAATGTTGATTGTGTGATGAGTCAATGCTTATAGTTTTGTTAGACCACCACATAGTGGACTAATTTGAAATATATATAGTCTGGTGGTTATAGGGATTTATTTATTGATTTCACAGACTGATGTCAGTCGGAGAACCATCGGTTATGGGTGCGTACCGCTGAGGAGTCCCGTCCTAGGACGAAACAGTCATCTAATTATCCCACGTTTCAAAAGATTCTACGATTTGTCAGTTCATGATGTATACGAACCTAAAATTAATAAATCAATCCCCACAAACCTCTAAATTGAATTAATCATAACTGTTTGAAATAAAGCTATTACTATTAGTCAAGAGAAAGGTGTTCAGTATCTTCGTTATACCTTTTTGGATTACTCATCAGCCTTGATTCCTTCCTTAGACGACTTTTGTTAAATAAGCTTTCCGCGGTTCAGTATGAGCCATGGGTTATAATGTGGCTGTATTCTTATTTTTCCGAAAGGAAAAAGTATACTGTCTATTAAGGGAAACACTCTACTTCATTGCTTACTGAAGCTGGTATACCTCAAGGTCTAGTACTTTGACCTTTTTTGTTCGTTTTCTTTTTGCATGATTTATCTTATTCTGTTGAAACTAGTTTTGTTAAGTATATTGATGACTTTTACAACTTATTGATTCCTTTATTTCACCTATTCTTCTCGATTGTTCTCCGTTGATCTCTCCTTGTCTACTAAAAAAGGATTATGTTGTATTGCGTATGGCTTTGAAAGCCGTCAGTAGGGTAAGTGGTGTCCCTCTGGCTCAACTGATTAACACTGTAGTGGTAGAGATTTTAATTCCAGCAAGCAACTAGCTACAGTAATCTTAACTAACAATGAGCATCCACTTTATTCACAGCTCTCTCCTTGTTTAGTCTCAGGGAAGACAAGAATAAACTACATAAGACTGTATGCTTGGACAGCCGAGTACGAGCATTCGACTGTACCTCACCTAGCACGCATATTATGTGAGGAAAAGCGTGTTAGAACACAACTCACATATCAACTTTGTAACAGTTAACAACCAATCTCATTGAAGTAATTTAACTAACAATGTAAAATATTCTCGTTATTAATATCCTTTATATTACTTAAATGTTTAGAATAACACAATTGGAAATGTTGTGAAGGAGTATATAAACATACCATATATTTTGTTGTTATTATTGTTGCAATATATCATGCTGAGAATTCCAAATTATACCAAGAAATGTTTGGAATAAAGTGAATATTATTATTACTATGTCTTGTTCACTTTCAGATTAAATCACAATAATATTGGACTAGTTTTCTGTTTTATTCCACCTGCTAATAGAATTTTTCAGGTTGATTATTTTTTAAGCTATTATACATTTTTTTAATGATCAAGTCATCACTCGTATCTCAGTATGGTTTATGCATATCGATTTTTTCTGACTGCAACTTTCATGAGAAATTCATTCACTAGTGAATAGTTGGTTATGCATACACCACCTTATCTTTCTTACTTTTTATTGTATCAGTAAGAATAGTTCATCTTACAGTATGAAAGTTTCTGGTATTGTTATAAGTGTGAACCAACATTCCCGATGTCATCTACTGAATCCTCTGAGCTGTTAATGTTAATTCTTAGAAAAAAAGTAACTTTCCATGAGATGCAAATCTCTAGGAGTAAGCCTATAAGTAAGTAGGAGTAAATGAGTTAGTAAGATGAAATATTGACTAAACTTATCGACAATCCCCTACGATATTGGAGTCGATTAACATGATAAGTGAATGGATTAACACGTTCGCAGTGAAACCTGAAGGTACTGAGTTCGACCCCTAGCCGGGTAGAGGGTGCGTACTGATGAGGAGTCCCATACTAGGACGAAACAGCTGTCCAGTGCTCCCAGATGTTCAGTGGTTCCCCAACTGATGTCAGTCCATGATGGATACTACTTCTGAATTGAAAAAGTTGTGTCGAGAGAGAAAATAATTTGAAAATGTATCATTAACATTCTGTCCAAAACTGAGATTTGTTGACATACTTGTAATTCTCCGTTTTTTTGGATCGAATTGTTCGACCTGTATTGGTAGATGAGCTCTTATGTGGATGCCTCGATATTACCCAAAACTCATGTCCTGGATTCCTCCGCTGGCCATAGCCAAGTGAATTATCATAACAAATATTCAGGCAGTATCAGGGTATCCGTACAGGATCCCATAGCTCAATAGAGGTCGAAGCACCAAAGCAGTGTCAAAGCGCTGGCAGTAACGACTAGATTTGAAGCATAAGCGTACTTAAACTAAGGAATGTTTTCGACGAGCTGACCTAAAAACAGTAACATTTCAAATAGTGCTTTTGAACTGCAGTCACTAATTTGTGAGTATCGTGTAAATTACTATGCTATGTTGCGAGTATCAGGACAAAGTTGTAGTACTGACTAGATAGGTAAGATGTTTCCTTTGGATAACCAGTGATGCTACGCTGATGTCACCTTCCCTATGATAAGGACGGGAGGTTAGAAAAGGTCGGACTGAAAATAACACACCACCCCATCGCTATATGCCAATGCATTACTGACAAATATTCCCTGATATTTCAGACCTGATTATCGACTATGCCATTAAGTTAGGTGTTAGTGAAATGTTCTTTCATTTGAAATTTCTGCACGGAGTGAAATCTGCTTTTTATGAAACTATTTTTGTGTAAGTACGGCTGGGAGGACTGGTGATGGTTAAAGGTAAACTGTGAACCTAAGCCACTGCATAATCAAAACCTTTTGGATAACCAGCTGGACGTTGTACCAGCTGAGCTACAAGATCTAGTTGTTTAATGATACTTTTATGAAAGCTAATTTATAACTCATAGCCATAACAATCTGAAATCTAATGCTTAGTTTGTCAAGAAGCTAGAGCAAAAGTTAGTATTATTTTCATATCCAGGACTAGTAATCATAAAGCCTTCAGATAAATATCTACTGGGTTGTACATGGACAATATTAACAACTTTAGTATTACTTTTAATTAGCACAAAAACAAAATCAAAACTCTCACTAAGTATCGAACATTACAGTGAATCACCTGTTGTTAACTCCAAGAGTTAATATATGATTCAGCTTTGTCTAGACATATATTTTGGAACTGACACTGTATTCATCAACGGCAAACGTGTTGATTATTACTTTTAATTGACAGAAATCAGAAAATCATGAAAAAATACACCCTTGAAATATAACTGATGCAGGTAGATCCAGCCAACAAGCCTCAGTGAGACAAAACCAACGTCCTGCTATTTACTATTTACCTTTAACATATCACAGACGGACTTACGGGTTATATCGAGACATAGTTGCGTGAACTTAGATTCTAACACAGATCGAAATATACAGTTTAACCTGAAGAGTAACAAGAAATAACAGGTCATGATATCATACCCTTAAGATATGTTTACTACAAATATCATAGAAATGCAATTATAAGTCAATCAAGTTTTCATATACCTGTCGGTTTATGAAGTTGGTTAGGAACAGAATGGTTAAATTTGTTGTGTCGGTGTGAAACTCGGTTACTTCAGTTACATTTGATTAATTATGTTAAGTATTAAGTTGTAATTTGATATCTGTTGAAAACGTTGTGATTTGTACTTTGCTTAGTTTCAGTCGGATAATAGAGGTCTTGATCAGTGGATGCTGTTGAGCAACAATATATTGTCAAGAAAGCTGGTATTAAGTTGGTATTTAAACCTCCAAACTCATTCAGAGATAAACTTTGTCGGCTGGCTTAAGCATCCGATAGAATCAATTCAACAAAATGATCTAATCTATCGAATTCAATTCAATGACTATGAGATCAGGTACATACGTCAAACAGGCTGATTGGGGTCAGTTAGATTAGAGAAGCATCAGAATCGAGCTAAGTATAGAATGACATACCCCAATAAAAGTAATCATCTAGCCAAATAACTTGGCTTATGCAACGCACGCATTATTACACAATCATTGAGTAGAGTGGGATAAAATGATTTTACTTGAATGCAATATAATAAATTCTATCTGGGGGTTTGTGGAGATTTATTCGTTGATTTTAGGTTGTAATTCATCATGGACCGACCTCAGTTGGGGGAAGATTGGAAACCTCGGAGCACTGCAATAGTTTCGAGAGGTGATTCCCGAACTTTCAATGACAACATCGTGATTAGTGGAGTTAACCAAGTAGAATATGAAGACAGTTACTCAACGACGACATTGGATAGACGTTGTGTTATATCATGAAGTAAGAGAAGTAGGAAATATGGACCACTTGATTCCGTCACAGTAGTTCAATGGTAACAAATGTACCGGCCACGTAGCTTGGAGGTCGTGGGTTCAGACCCTGATTGGGATGGAGTCGTGGATGTGCACTGGTGAGTAGTCCCACACAAGTGGAACGAAACAGGTGTCCAATGTTCCCAATGTTCCAATCTAAAATTCAATATAATTAGGTGGAGAGAGAGAGGGGGGGAGAGATTGACTACTGAGTTGTTGTTCATCAAATCAACATCAAACCCAGAGCATGTAACATGAATGAGGCAACACGTATACCAGAGATATGGAAAATTCTACTACCAATTGAAAGAAGGAATAGTAGGTGACAGGACTGGTTATGAAAATCATATATGGAAAGGAGTGGTGTGACTACATTGATATGATTCTGAATAGTGATAACTTATGCTTGGAATTTGGTCACCAAGTGAATAATTCTTTATCACACTGTGTGTTGTATGTATATTAAATAAACAAATCTAATATGGAATTAAATTCTACCATAATGCCCAAGTTTGACACGTATATTAATGCCATCAAGTGTCTGTGCTTACTTAGGTTGATAAATCTGAACCAATAATATCAAAGGTTTGTTAGACTAGAATATGCTTTATGGGTGAGAATTATACTGTGTAGGAGATAAATGCCAGAGTTCTGTGTAGGTAAATAAGTACTGAACCGAATTGTATTATGATTTCCATGTGATTTGTTTTCCATCTGGTGAATATATTTATTCTCTTTAACACCTTTATGTTTCCTACCTTGTACAATTTCTAATCCGGTGATAGCACAGGTCATTTTTCAGTTATTATTTCCACATTAACTAACTAATACTTATTATAGAATTAGTATTCATCATGGACTGACATCAGTTGGGGAATCACTGAACATCTAGGAGTACTGGACAGCTGTTTCGTCCCAGTATGAGACTCCTCAGCAGCACGCACCCACTACCCGGCTGGGGGTCGAACTCAGCACCTTCAGGTTTTACGGCGAACGCGTTAACCAGTCAGCCAGTGAGTCAGTTCTTAATGGTTCACAGTTTCCAACTTCTGTCAATTCACGACACAGCGCGACTACCACCGAAGGTCTTCAGTTAGCATCCACTTCACTTGCGACTGGTTGACCTCACAGGTCATTGCTTCTCACTGGAGCTTCCTGATGTCCATCTGGAAGCTGGAAGGATTTTGTGTGCGTACTGATGAGCAGTCCCATACTAGGACGAAACAGCTGTCCAGTGCTTCCAGATTTTCAATGGTTCCCCCAATTGATGTCAGTCCATGAAAAGGATGAGGTGGATGTGAATACAATCTCAGTTGGAATACCGTCGTGAATAGTGTTAACGAATTTTCTTCGCATTGATTTACCGGAATACAGTGGAAATGAGTGGTAATGACTGTGGTGATGATGATGATGACAGTAATAATGAATCCAGCCAGTGCAAGTTGTGTTGTTGTTGATGCAGAAATAATGGAGTTGAGACTACTGTTGACGGTAAATGTTTTGAATCACTCTTTCTGCTTACTAATCAGTGATTGCCAAGAGGCAGCTGAATGTACTCCATCTCTTCTGTTCAAACTGTCTGGATTCGCCCATATATGTAGGTCTTCGGCTGTCAATCTTTCTTGATATGACCCAAAACCTTTTTGTAGAACCTTAGTTCCATCAAAGTCAGTTCTGTGTCCCACTTCTATGGAGTGTAGCGCGACTGCGGATTTATTTATTAGTTTCTAAACCTCCGCTAAGGTTTTTAGGGTCTGCCGTAAGCATAGTTTATGCTCATTGACTCTCATACTTATCTGCCTGACTGTTTTACCTACATATACTGCAGTACAATCTCCATATTTGATTTCATAGACACAGTTCTGCTGATTTTCTTTAGGTACTACACCTTTTACTTTCAAATTAGAAAGTAGGGTATTTGTTGCACAAAAGTAAACTCTGATTTTGTGTTTGTTGAGAAGCCTTCTTATTTCTTCTGAAGTCTCCTTTCGGTATGGGATTATAACCGTGCTTGTCCAATTGTTCGGAGGGAGTTTCGGCACATCCTTAATTTCATTTTTTAAAATACGTCTAAAGAAACATGAAAACAATGACTATACGAAGAGGATTTAACAAGGAAATTAAATACAAGTTTTTTGAATTCATTTATATATCCTTAATATTTTAATTCTGATTATTTCCCTGAAGAAGCTCAGACCAGACTTTTTTACGAAACGTTGGAATTATTTGATTTCAAACTCGTTGCGACTTATACAAATGCAATCTATATTATATCTAATGTCAACCTTTTACTCAGCGCCCAATATTTGCCATACTATACGATCATATCTTGATCACAGTTTATATAAATAATATTCGAGGTTTGAATGTTTTATCGTGAACTGCAATCAAGGTATTAAATTTGTAGTTATTGGCATTAAAATGGATCTTTCAAGAAACGTACACTAAAATATACCCATCTTCAGCTGTGTGTGAGTGCAGTGAGTTCTTACTGAAACAAAAAGTATATAATACAAAGAGAAAGAGTGACAATAAGTTGAATATTCTTCATATCGATTTACTTAATATTTTGGACACAATAGAAGATGTAATCTATTTCTACTTTGCACTAGACTTACGAAATTATTAGCTGAATGCTTATGGTAGCTATCTAAACTTCTTTAAGAGATAACTTGCTTCATTGCTACTTGTAAGGTGTCTATTATACCATGGAACACACATAGTAAGCTATTTTTATAGCGTTCATAGAAGTTATTTTTTTTAATGAGTCAATATTCATTGACTTGTTTCATTAATGTTAAGTTTTGCATTGGATTGATTCGATTCCAGCCATAATTCCTGCAATAACCTTACAGATCAAACGTTTACCTTACCGTCATTTTGAATTAAATAATGTCCATTACAATAATCCCTCTGATGTATTAAAACGAAATCATCTGGTGCGATTTTCCCTGTCGTTACCATAAAGTGAGAGAAATATTCAACTAGGGATTTTCAAAAGTTTGGTTAAAATAAAACGTCACAACTGTTCACTTTTTTTTAGTTATATTTTATCTACTCATGAGTAGGCAGGCAATAAATAGTTCATTTTTGAACTTGGTGACGGATGTCGACAACATTTTTTCCCATATCAAAGTTGGTTTTTGCTACTTTTTACTGTAAATATTACCAACGACGACATGCAATTTTGACATAAGAATGGTAGTCAGCTGTTTAAAACAAATTCCATAAATGTTCAAATGGTACTCAAAAACTCCCAGGCAACATGTTCTTAGTATAAGGGTTTTCACATGGTACCGTCGCTGATTGGACCGAATTGATCGGTCTCTATTAGCATATGAGCTCCTGTGCGGATGCCTCGATATTGCCAACAATCTAATTATGTTAGCGATGGATCATGGCTAGCAGTGGAATCCAGGATGCGCATTTCATCCTATTTGGGACTCGTCAGCTGGATGTACCTGCTTCCCAGTGAGTGCTGTTCCCACCGGGATTCGGACCCGGGAGCGATCGTTTCAGATGCCAAATCACTATTCACTACACCACCGAACCACGATAGCCACTTCTTGTGAGACCAGTATCGTTTTTAGTATAACTGTTTTTATATGATACCGTCATTGATTGGACCGAATTGATCGGTCTCTATTAGCACATACTTGTACTAAAAACTATACACGTCGCACAAGAAGTGGCTGTCGCAGCTCGGTGGTGTAGTGGGTATCGCGCTGGCGTTTGAGGTGATCACTCCCGAGTCCGAACCCCTTTGGGAACAACATCACACTGGGAGGCAGGTACATCAGCTGACGAGTCCCAAATATAAGGAAGTGAGCATCCTGGATTCCGCTGCTAGCTACGATCCGTCGTTCACATGTTCTTAGTTGTATACCTTTTCTCGCACTGTATGCCTTAGATGTCATACCAGTTTGTAGAAGTTTTTTATTGTTTGTTTAACAAGTTAGCAAGAAACTTGAAACCAACATGCATTAATAATCTCATAACATAGCCATTCCTTCAACTGTTTAGTTAAAAATCTAACTCTTTATGCACCACCATTCTTCTACTTGCATAACAGTTTTAAATGAATGCTACCGTTAGTTGTATAGATGGTTCCGTCTTAATCAGTACTAAACTGACCATTGTTCTTTAAGATAAATTTAGTCATCTGTTTCAGCCAACATACGGCTGATTAGTATGAAGTGGCATAAATGCAAATTTAATCATTGAACTAAAAGCATGACTTCAGTGTTATCTAATTCGATCAATCACTTTAGTAACCAGGTATACATACTAGGGTATATATGACATAATGGATTACTTCATTTCATATATATATATATATATATATATATATATATATATATATATATATATATATGAGTAAATTCGGTGTGTATAGGGATAAAGGGAAATAAAACTATTGTCACGTAGGGACTAGATAATAAAATGTTGAAATTCTTAAGCAATTATGTAACTGAAGGTAAAAAATAAAATGATAACGATAAGAGTACAAACAGAGATAATATTTGCATTCATTCGAGTGACTGATGTTTCCAGCTAGTAAGATTTACGCACCTGCCACTTTCAGTGATGAAATAAGAATAGTAGAGAACTCCTTAAGGTCTGTAATGATGAAAACAGCTGGAGAAAAGCGCCTTCAAACGGTGCCGAAGAAATGATTTTATCTAACCTTAGTGTTCAAAGGAGATGCAGCTGCAGAAATGTTGACATTTAAACTCAGAAATCTGATATAGAAAGCCTTTTTTTCTGTCACACTATATTTGAAATATACTACCCGCTGTATGACACCAAGTTAGTTAAAAGACAGGCTTCTGAATCCGGTCACATTTATATGCATTTATAAATTTAACTGGTCCTATGAAGATAGGTACATAAATAGAATGACTTGACAATCCATCAGAAGATCAATACTCGCCTATGTAGTAGATACTGAGCATATGATTGACAAAACCTCAGTTTATGTGCCACCAATTGCTAAGCATACCAGTTAGAATTTCAAACTTAATTTAGGTATTCAAAAGATGTTTATTCGTTGCCTTTCCCTCCCACGACCTTCAACTTCAACCTCTATATATATATATGTCATGTATTTGGAGAAAGTGAGTTAGGTAGTTTTTCAAAGAAAAGTAGGATTTTTCCTACATATTAGGTTGGATTAGCACACCTTTACAATGACTGGATAAATAAATGAGGGTTTTAAAAGGCGCTACAATGAACGTGAGCTAAAATCAATAAATTTAAAGAAGAATTTCGTAGGCAACATTCATTTACAGTTATGACGGTAGCTTGGAGTTCAAAATATGTCTCCTTTTATCCTTCATCTTTAAAAGATACACTTTATTAGAGAGATATGAATTTTATACTTGGTATCCATTAGATGTTTCTATTTGTGCTGACATTGTATTCTCTCATACATAACCATATTCATGTAAGTGTTAAGAAAGCTAAGGGAAAGGTTAACCTTTTAATCCTAGTGATATGTTTTGTATCATAAATGAATCAATCATCAACTTTCCTTATTGAACATTGATTAACATCTTGACTACTAAAAAATACCTTATATGAAAAGTCATCCTAAAAATTACATTTCATTAGACACTTATTTAGAATGTGGTTTAAAGACATTATCCTGTGAAATGATTTCTCAGTTAACTTACAACTTCTGACTTGATAGACAGTATGAACTGCAGCTTAGTTATACTAACCATCCGTGTATTTCTATTGCAGAGTTACTGTCAGTATGCCTTAAATTAAACTCCAAGAGGCTGTATGAATCCAAAATGCAACTAATTTCTAGATATTCAATGTCCTTCTTCGATTAAACTACTTTTTGAATTCCTATCATTGTTCTCTTAGTATTATCATGTCTTGATGGATTGTGAATTTATCTGATAGAAAGTTAACATGATGAAAAGTTGACAAGTGTACAACTTCCAAATAAATAGGTTGATCTTGAGACACTATTATGCTTGACTTTTGATATATCCACCTGTTTTTACCTTTCAGGTGTTGGGTTTATCTATCAAATTGACTATTTTAGTCTTCTTATCAAAAATGATGAATGGATTTTCACTAAAATCAGAGGTGAAAGCTGCTTTCCTTTAATAAACCTTAGTTAATTATAATCAGAGTTGACAATGAATAGATGCTTCGTACTATGACACTAGAATTAATCTATGTGTAAGTATCGTTACTCTATACCTCCCACAAGATCAGTCATCCTACATCTCAGGTGATATTTCACTCTAGTTTCCAAAGCACCATAACAATTGAAGTTCTTCATTGTATCTATATATTAAATCCAAACTTTTTTCCTTTACGTAGACATAGAAAGTAGCTAATAACACATGAGAACAGAACATGCAATTTCTTTTCATTTCTGAGACTTCAGTGATCAACTATCATCACTCAGTAGTCTAGGGGTGTTACGCTTTGGTCTTCATTTCGATGGATTTCAGTTCCAAGTCCTAATGGGATACAGACCACTCGTTGGAAGACAGGTTCATACACCTGAAGAAACCTAAATTAGGACAGAAAGCCTGTTCTGTATTCCACTTCTAGCCGTTAACCATCATAACTATCCAAACAATTACGATGGTTATAATAATGATAGTAATTTTCGTCATGATGATAAATAGAATGGTGTAAGAATAAAAATTTATTGTTTAATCAGTACATGAAGAGTTAAAAACCGAACAGTATTACAGTGAATAAACAATCTGATTAGCAAAGGAAATTATTGATTGACTTGCTTTACTGAGCATCCTACTCAGATGCAACCAATGTTGTGTTTACAAATGAGGAGAGGAAGGTTCAAGGAGAAAATATGCAACACAATGGAGAGATTTCATCACATCACCATGTTCGGATGTTTATATGAGAGGACTGACGGAACAACTTCCAGGAAATAAGGCAGAATGTAAAACTATCAGTTTACATGCGTCTATACGACAACCCAAATCATATAATCCTCTTTAGTAAGACAGACAGCTTCACTAATCAAGTAACAATCTCCGTTAATCCAACCGAACTATACCACAACTATTCAAAATTTCGTATATTATTTCGTGAATAAATTTGAGCAATACTGTGAAGACAATAGAAGTCAGATACAGGCAATCTTCGGTCATCGTCAACTCAAGAAGATCATGTTTCACAGGAATTGAGCATAACTCGTCTTACTGATAGGCTACATGTCTATTCTTTTCATTCAAACTTAAATTGTAACACCATTAACAGTGATTGAGATCGCAGTGCATCAGTCTACAGTTGGCTCCACGAAGCTTTATTCCCTTCGTCCTACCTGTGTCGAGACTGCCAAGAGATATATACCAGTTCTGTTAGTTCCTCATCCATGATAAGTTAAGACAAAAAATCCTGCCAGTTTGTAAGGGAGTACACAACATACACAGACCAATATTCAACTAGTTATGTGTGATTAACGAGGGTGACATGGAGGATATGGTGTGAGGAAGAAATGTGAGCTTGTGGGCTGTTGTGAAGGCATGTTGAAAAGATTGCAGAGAAGAGACTGAAATGGTTATGTCGATGGGCTGCTGAAGCCATATTTTCCACCAGGAACCCAAGGGAAAAGTAATACAGAAGAAGAATATTTATAGTTAAAACGTAAATAAATGTCCGTCAGTGGCCAGATGTCAAAATCTCTTTATGGGATTAGAAGGTAATTGTTTTCGATTTGTGCCTGAAATGGATGAGGTCTACAATTAATCAATTACGAATGTCCTTCATGTGTTCATCTTTGTTCTCATTCTTTGACATTCTGATTAGGCCGCCAAAAAATTACGTCCTCGTACACTTCGCATAAATAATTGTACAATGTGTACGCTAGCCATCTAACTTTGCCCTGTAGGAGTCAGCTAGTATGATGTTGGTGGCAGTATGATCAATAGGAAAATTATAACTTGAAGAGTGCTAAAAGTTAGGACACACGTTATTGCTTAAATTATCCGGTCGTTGAGAGGACCAAACTGATCGGTCCCTATTGGGATGTGACCTTCTATATGGATGCCTCTATATTAGCTTTGTTTCAGTTTTATACTAACAATGGATAGGGGGTATCAGCGGAATCTATCATTGATATAAGTCTGAAACCACAGAAAAAAAATCAAGGCATCCATACAGGAGCCTATATGCCAATAGAGACCGATCAATTCGGTCCGCTCAGCGACGGGATAATACAAGCAACAACACTAAAACCACACTCATCCCACAAGAAGTGACTATCTTGACTCGGTGGTCCAGTGGATGACGCTCTAGAGCTTGAAGTGATCGGTCCTGAGTTTCAGTCCTGGTGGTAACGACATGACTCACTGGGAAGGAGATACGTCCAGCTGATGAGTCCCAAATAAGATGAAACGCGCTTCATGGATTCCACTGTTAGCCACTATCCATCATTCATAGTTAGGACCAACGTTAATCAAAGAACCTAATAGGAAACTGATAAGTAGCGACAAAAAGGTATCCAATAGAGAAATTGTTTTCAGATCATGATGAGATCATGATTTATACATGTAATAACACAACAACCTGATTTGACAAATTCGAAGTCGTGGGACCAATCAGATTGGTTCGTTTATGGCTTCATTTTCCGAGAGTTTTGTTAATATATATACTATGTACTAATCGTGAGCTAACAGAAGTTGGAAATATGCAGCATCGAGTTCTGGTCCAGTGGCTCAGTGGTAACGTGCTGTCCGTAGGACCCGAAGGTGGAGGGTTCGGTGCCTGGCGTGGTTGTGGGTGCGCGCTGCTGAGGGGTCCGTGCTGGCACGGAACCTCTGTGCAGTGCTGCAGGGTTTCCTTTGTTCTTCCAGTTGATGTCAGTCTACGATGAATAACAACTTGAAATACTACGTATTTGTCAAATGAAGTTATCGTTGTTCTTGCAGTCATAGGCCGGTTTTGTGTCTCCTGATTTTCGCGGCACAGTGAAATATAGGGTGTGGGGGAGAACAGTGGTATTACTCGTATCCAGTCTTAGTATCTCGTATTACTGGAACTCACGTCATACACCAACTCACATCAGAAACCTAAACCGAGTTTAGGATAGTGAACAGTGACCAAACCGTCGAGACAGAAATGTGATAGTAATGTACACCTGCTAAAAATGATTCTTCGAAATGGAAAATCTTTCTACATTGAATCATCTTTCTTTAATTTTGGATCAACAGTACTTCACAGGAAAGAGAGAAAATCAATTTTTTGAAACATAAAACTGAAGAAAGAAATACTTTTGGGGATAGTTTTAATACTAAGCAAAGTGTTAGTTTTGGTAGATTGGATAAAATAATTGAAATTGAAGGTTTGTAGGGAATGAATAAATAACTGTTTAGTGCTGATTAGTGAGATGCTTCAAGCTGAGATTTCTTGAAGTTCTAATGAGAAGTAACGACCTATAGGATCAGCCAAATTGAGTGTGAGTACACATACTTGTCAATGACATTGGATGATAATCGTACTATACCGTAATTTGATAGCAATGGGAAATGGTAGACCATTGGATTCCGATCTGGCGACTCAATGGTAACCTACTCACTACGACACTTGACAGTTTTGGGTTTCAGTCACTGACACAGTCATAGGTGTACATCTTTGAAAAGTCTTACATTAGATCAGTGCAAACCTATGGAAAATAACGCTCATATCTCAATCTACGCATTGAAACTCTTATATGGAATCAAGGTATTCAATCGCAATTACTGTTACTGATCGTTATTCATTTAATCATTCTAATAATAATACGGAGCTAATGGAATAGTGGAGAATCAGCTGTAGTGTTTAGTGTAAGGCTGATACTATAGGAGTCAAGTGACGATAACACAAGGTATCTAAAACCAATACACATACACATTTTCAAGTTAAAATCTATATAATATATTCTCCGTTACTACAAAGGTATGATGTACACGAATTACACAAATGCAGAACTAACCGACAATAAGATTTTTCTGCATCTTAACGTAACATGTTAGTTGTCTAATCTTCATTGATGTTCAAGGGTTGAAACCAACCATAGTACGATTAGACCTATATAAAGGTTCCGCACTTTTCTAGCATATATGTGTGAATTTCTTTTCAAGAAATTAGGAACAAAAACAAACATTCGATTTATCAACAATAAATCAAATGCTCGAGTTACGTGTAAAATCCAAAACAGGATTTATCTGAAATACAGTTCTACATTGAATAATAGAATCCAAATCTTGAATCGTGAGGTACCATGAACCAGGATAGATACAGATATCTAGGGACGTTAAGTGGTGAACGAGATATGATTTAACAGATTGATTCGCCAAGACTGTAAATGAAGTAATATTATAGGAACCATGACTATGCTACTCAAACATACTAAGTAGTATAAAACTGAAGGTATAAAAAAAGGATGCAAAGGGAACATCTCATAGGGTGAGAAGTAAGAAAGAGCTAACAATATGTAAATACTTTATCAGCCCTGTGCCGCTTCATATGTTTTCCTTCACCCAATAATTTCTGAAGAAAAATAAATGTCGATAACGCTATTAGAAGACGAAGATTATCTGGAAAATGTGATGTATTTGCGCAATACATTTCGAACAATCTGATCACACATTTACTTGTCAAGTCAATTTATACATGAAAATTAAGAGTCAGTATAATGAAAATGAAAAGGTTGTGACAGTAGTCTTGGTAATATAATCAGATAAGGATTACCAAGGTAGATTAAGTGAAACAGATCGACAAACTTCAGTATGAGCCCCTGATTATTCCGGTATAATATCTCAAACGATGTTTTCTTATTAACCCTGAGATTCATTTCAACAATATGTTTTGCTATATATGACGATGGATGTCTATCACCTGCACTTATCAAGGTTTGTGTGTTAAACTGTTTTTCTAGCCATTTGGGTATGTGTTCACTCATCCTAGTCTGCATTGAACGACTCCTCCTCCTCCTCCTATGTATGTATGCCCACACATACATGTAAATTCGTAAACACAGTGGGATGTAATGTAATCATTTGTGCGAGGTTGAGGTTTGTGGTGAAGCAGGTGTTTTGTCGTCTCAACAATGATAAGCTGAGCTGCGTAGTATGTTTTACTGATAACAGATTTTAATCTCTGCTTCAGTATCATACTACTTGTTTCCCCTCTGTTTGGTACTTTAAGAAATGTGTTTTTCTTCGGGACCGAGGAAACTATAGGCTTTGGGGTCAGCTGTTTTTTACAGTGGTTGACAAATTGTAATAGATAATCGTTTTCCATTAGAATACCTGTCAGAAATTTATTCTCATCATCCATCGTATCAGATATACAAATACGTTGGATTCTATTGAACAAGCATCTTACTAAGTTTATCGAAGCATTAGTCATTCGTAAACTTAAGCCCCCGCTGCACATACGAAAGCGATTTGTTGTTTCACTTAATTTACTTTGGTAATCCTTATCTGATTATATTACCAAGACTAGTGTCACAACCTTTTCATTTTCATTATACTGACCTTTAATGTTCATATATAAATTGACTTAACAGGTAAATGTGTGATCAGATTGTTCGAAATGTATTGCGCAAATACATCAAATTTTTCAGATAATCTTCGTCTTCTAATAGCGTTATCGAAATTTACTAAAGGGACTAACTGTTTTAAAAATAAATGTGTTTAAAATTAAAATGTCTAGTGTATGCGAATCATGGAACCATCCAAGGCATACATGGATCTTTATTATTACCTACCAACTAGGTGAACGATTGTTAGCTACTTCTTATGCAACAGCCAATATTTAAGGGGTACTGATACTCTTCGTATGCGGAAAACTCAGTAGGTGAGAGATAGTAGTAACCAATGAAGTGGTTCACAACTAATCATGCATCTATATCTGTGAGGAAAGATAGATTATCCGCAATTGGTAAGTAGGTGATCAAACGCGGTATACCAAATGAAATACGTAGGCCACAGTGTAAAAAGTGTGGACTTAGATGAATATTTGGTAGTATTGCCCTTAAAATGTAGTTTGTGTCATTTCTGCTGTCAATAGAGCATGAATAATAGTTGCAAAGTTGAGAGAAATATACATTATTATTAGCTCTATTTTGTCGGAAAATAAGTTATTTTTCTTGATAGTATTCATCATAGACTGATAACATTTAAAGAACCACTGAAAACCTGGAGGCATTGGACAACTATTTTGTTCTAGTAGAAGAGTCCTCAGCGATGCACACCAACGACCCTGCTAGATATCGAATCCATGACTGTCAGGTATCGTGGAGAGCATATTACCATTGGGTAACTAGAAGGTGAATGTTGCAAATTTCTCCATTCCTGTCGATTCATGATGTAACAAGATCATTATTCCGTTTCTTCGGTGAGTATTTTTTACTCAAAACTAACTTGGTTGACTTCACAGGTCATAACGTTTCACTAGAATTTTAAAAAATCTTATCTCGAAGCATGTCACTAGTAAGCAGTGGACAGTAATTTAATTTGGAGGTTGGCTAGGAGGAATGATTGATTTCATGGCAGTGATGAACACTACATTTAAATCAATGAATCCTCATAAACCTCCCAACTGAAATAAATTCGTTATGATAAAATTTTTAATAGTGATGGTAATTAAAATTGTGGTGATATTTAACTTAGTGACCAATTATGTTCTTGGATGACATACCTTTTTGTCAGAAGTAAGTGAATTTGACCTGTGTAGTTGTACTGTGTCACTTCATAGGTTTTCAGTAACACTACATGCACAAGAAAATGTAACTTGTGGCAATATTTTTTAAAGGAATAAGCAAACTACTGATAAAATCAAAAGCAAGCAAATGTCTTAAATGTATTTTTCATAAAGTGGGGGTTCGACACCAAAAATACCAAAGATACCGAAAATATGTAATCACTATCGTGTGGTTTCGTAGACACATTATCCATCATAAAGATACCACATTACACTGGATTAACCAGCCTGAGTGATAAAAACAGAAAAGAAGAAAGAAGCCAAGCCAATAGATAATTTTAAAGTAAACATAGGTATCAGGTTATAGTAGGAACGTAAAAGCGAATAAAATACACCCGATACCCATCAGAATCGTCACACAGTTACTGTTCAAGTTGAATCAAAACAGTTTATCATTTTAACGCTAATAGTTAGATAACATGGTTCTAAATTGGATGACAGACTCAAACCTCATGACTAATCAGTTTATACCTGTCAAACAAAATAGTTGAAAGATCAATAATTAACGTGTTCCAAGTAGCATTATTTGCTGAAGCCTAATGACTAATTTGAAGAAACAGTGGAATTCTTGCAAAGAGGAAGTGATACTAACCTTTTTTAAGAGGGTTTTCAGTGGTGACTGAATTCCAGACACCTTTGAATATATGTTGGCATAATCGTTTTCCCATTCACAGCAGATTTAAGTATCAGTTTATTTTAGGATAACTTACTAAAGTTGTATAAATTTCTAACAAAATGAGGGCATTAAAAAGGTATTCTGACTTAATTTCAACACATCTCTAAAAACACACGTTACACCTTTGGTGATATGTGCACATTTAGAAAGCTTTAGTTTCTGTTCCTTTCAGTTATCATACTCAACTTACTGCGTTTATTTGTTATGAACCACTTGACAGCACAGAGACATCGATACAGATATATAAGCTTAGATATTACAAACTTTAGCTTACCATTTCTTTGACGAAGCTGTCAGCCCTAAATAGTGAAACCTGAATGAAACCAAGCCCTGTAACTGAGTCATGATGTGTTCATAGCGAGATCTGATGAAACCAATCAGAATTCTTGGTCAGATTGTGCACATAATCTACTGAGGATTCGCCAACTTAGATAAAACAGATGTTCAATGTTTTCAAGTTTTCAATGGTTCTTCAATTCATATCAGTCTATGATGAATAACAATATGAGGAACAAACTTGTTTTACATTCTATTTATTGAGAAATACAAGTAACGAAAAAAGTGACTCATATTAAAAATACTCAGATTTTCCTAAACCATCAAATTTCAAATCATAATTAGTGCTACTTGTAAAATCTTTCGTTTTGATACAGATTTTCAGCCTTTATCATTGAGACTCAAAATGGATTTTATTATTATTATTTTTCCCTTTGGTTCCTGGTGGAAAATACAGCTTCAGTAGCCCATCCACATCACCATTTCAGTCTCTTCTCTGCAATCTTTTCAACATGGCTTCACAACAGCCCACAACCTCTCATTTCTTCCTCACACCATATCCTCCATGTCACCCTCAACACCGACGCCCAACTCGTCGTTTCCCACCTGCGTTCCACTCGACGGCCTGGTCTGGCACGTGATGTCCCCAGTCGTCCTTTTCGGTGTATGCCCAATCCATCTCCACTTCCTCCTTCTGCATATTTGTTGGACGATAGGTTGTTGGTTGGTTCGACACCAGCTGCAGTTCCTTGTTCCTTATTCTTTCTGGTAATCCATCTGAGCTTCAGTAACGAGCCAGTGTAGGCAGTTGTTGATGAATGACTGTAGTTTGTTGGAAATCCCTTTCGTGACACGCCAAGTCTCTCAATCACCACACAGAAGCACTGACTTGATTGACATTGGTGTTGAAAATCCGGATGCTGTTCACGCTTTATACTGAGTGCAGAAGATCTCCACACTGGTTTCAGTCTGATGAGTGCCTGTCTTGCTGGCTGGCTTTGAGGTCCTCGTCTGTGCCTGTGCTGTGCTGCCAGCAGTTGAAACGATGCTGTCTAGTTGGTGGGTGGAATAGGCTACTTCATTTCAGTTTCTCCTGTTGATGATGATTGTAGCTTGTTGTTGTTGGTTGGGCATCTTCATCACCTCTGTCTTCTCTACGTTCACTTGAAGTTCCGTCTTCATTGCCCTACCCTGCCCTGCCTCTTCTGTCAGCTTGTTAGTTTTCATCTGTAGATCTTCGAGTTTGTATGACATCAGACACAAGTCATCGTTGGCGAAATCCAAATCTTCTGGGATCCTTTCCGTCGTCCAGCCAGCGTATCTCCCTCTTCTCGCTCCTCAATTAACTATAAATAAGAATATGCATTTTCTCAAAATGATACATCAAACAGGAAATTGTCTCCCTCTTAACTGCCTTCTGTTAATACTGATTGTGTTGTTTTGAGTATTCAACTTCATCAGTTTATATACAGGTGTAGATGATGTGCCAAAAGACAGTGAATTCGTCACCTTCATCAAATCTGGTTGATTTTGCTTTATTTAACCTTGTAAGGGTAACCGGATACACAATATACGAAGTGATTCAACTTGTTAATCCTCAGCACAATATATAAAGCACCAGTGACTACACTTTCTACATTCCATAGTGATTGTGAGTGAATCCACTCATTACTGTTTTCGATTTGTTGTACATAAATGCTTTCTGAAACCGATGACACAGTGAGGTACCTCTTACAAATTCATAAACACCCTTAAAACACTTGATAAAGGTACTTCAGATGTTAGTTTAAACAAGCACCTGGAGTAAATGTGTGGATCATTACTTTAACCTTTGTCATAAATGATATCCTTGAAATATCTGGTGAAGTGTTTTTTTAATGTTAGCATAGATCCACCGTAGGCAAATACTTTCTGCATTGGGTATACGGATGATTGCATCCTACTATGAGATAGAATACAGACCACGTTAATCACACATAACTAGTTGAATATTGATCTGTGTATGTTGTGTACTCCCTTACAAACTGGCAGGATTTTTTGTCTTAACTTATCATGGATGACGAACTAACAGAACCGGTAAATATCTCTTGGCAGTCTCGACACAGGTAGGACGAAGGGAATAAAGCTTCGTGGAGCCAACTGTAGACTGATGCACTGCGATCTCAATCACTGTTAATGGTGTTACAATTTAAGTTTGAATGAAAAGAATAGACATGTAGCCTATCGGTAAGACGAGTTATGCTCAATTCCTGTGAAACATGATCTTCTTGAGTTGACGATGACCGAAGATTGTCTGTATCTGACTTCTATTGTCTTCACAGTATTGCTCAAATTTATTCACGAAATAATATACGAAATTTTGAATAGTTGTGGTATAGTTCGGTTGGATTAACGGAGATTGTTACTTGATTAGTGAAGCTGTCTGTCTTACTAAAGAGGATTATATGATTTGGGTTGTCGTATAGACGCATGTAAACTGACAGTTTTACATTCTGCCTTATTTCCTAGGAGTTGTTCCGTCAATCCTTCCATATAAGCATCCGAACATGGTGATGTGATGAAATCTCTCCATTGTGTTGCATATTTTCTCTTTGAACCTTCCTCTCCTCATTTGTAAACACAACATTGGTTGCATCTGAGTAGGCTGCTCAGTAAAGCAAGTCAAACAATAATTTCCTTTGCTAATCAGATTGTTTATTCACTGTAATACTGTTCGGCTTCTATCTCTTCATGTATTGATTAGACAATAAATTGTTATTCTTACACCATTCTATTTATCATCATGACGAAAATTATTATTATTATTATAACCCTCGTAATTGTTTGGATAGTTATGATGGTTAACGGCTAGAAGTGGAATACAGAACACGCTTTCTGTCCTAATTTAGGTTTCTTCAGGTGTATGAACCTGTCTCCCAACGAGTGGTCTTTATCCCATTAGGACTTGGAACTGAAATCCATCGAAATGAAGACCAAAGCGTAACACCCCTAGACTATTGAGTGATGATAGTTGATCACTGAAGTCTCAGAAATGAATAGAAATTGCATTTTCTGTTCTCATGTGTTGTCTTTTATTTCGGAGGGAAATACAAAAGCGGCCTGCCTCATGCACTGACAAAGAAAATACAAAAATAATTTTAAGCGAGAGTTTTAACAGACAGCAGTTATGAGTTCTTCTTTGCATGCGTTTGTATTTCTTCTCAAAGAACTTGCTTCCTACCTTATATCAATATGGTAAACTTTTCCTATACCTTCAAAATATGATTCATTATGATCATTTCTCACCTTGTGTTCCTAGTGGAAGATAGAACTTCAGTAGCACGTAACTACCACCATTTAACTCTCTTCTTTGCAGTCTTCTCAACATAGCTCCACGACTGGCCTTAAGCTTTGATTTCTTCTTCACACGATCTCCACCATGTAACCCTCAGACAACCAACTCATCACTTCCCCGGCCTGACCTGACTCATGATGTCTCCAAACCGTCATCTTACTCTAAGACCAATCCATCTCCACTTCCTTCTTCTGCATATTTGTTGGGTTTTAGGTTCTTGGTTGGTTTGTTGCCGATCAGAGTTCCCTATTGCTTATTCTTATTATTTTGGCCATTTGATCTGATCTTGAGTATCGAGTGAGTGTAGGCGTAGGCAGCAGTTGTTGATGTATGATCCTTGCAATTTCTTGGAAATGCTTTACGTAAGGCGCGAAGTATCTCAACCACCACATAGAAGCACTGACTTACTTGACTGACATCAGTGTTCAAAATCCGCATCTTGTTCACGCTTTATGCTGAGTGGAGTGGAGTAGATTTCTAAACTGATTGGTTTCAGATTAATGAAGGAGGCCTGTCTTGCCGTCTTTCCGACCCTGGCTTTGACATCCACATCTGTGCCTCTGCTGCCTGTATTCGAAACGATGCTGCCCTGCCTAGGTAGGTGAATAGGAGGTAGGTAGGTGGGTAGGCAGACGGGTATGTGGATAGGTGGGTTAAAGAGACAACTTCCTTTAGATTTCTCCCATTCATGGTGATTAGTTTTTCCTGTTGTTGTTGTTGGTTGGGCATCTTCATCTCCTCTATCTTCTCAACATTCACCTGAAGGAAGTTCCGTCTTCGCTGCCCCGTCTCTTCTGTCAACTTGTTAGTTTTCGCCTGTACATCTCCGAGTTTGTTCGATATCAGACACTAGACATAAGTCAAGATCGGTGAAATCCAAATCTCCTGGGGTCTTTTCATGTGTCTAACAGCGTATGCGTATCTTCTTGCTCCTCACAGTTTGTTGCATGATCCAGTGTAGTCCAGTCGGCCAGAGTCAGGAAGATCATCGGTGATATTTTAATATCTTAACTTCGTGTTCATTTTTTTTTACATGTTACCCTTGAAATTGCTTTATCATAAAATACTACACATGAATGAGATTTCTGGTAATTTTAACCAGCAAACATAGTGATTCATTTTCGCCAGCATATAAACTCTTAAGCAAGGTGTTTAGCTAGACGCTTTCATAAATTGAATGATCAGTTTACAATTTATATCCACATTTCTCACAGTACAGTTTTTTTTCAACCTTTCGACTGAGGAGTCAACAAGGTTTTCATTGAAAATCACCCAATCAAATTCATAAAGTGGTATATCTGACACAAAAGTTTAATGAACTAGTAAAATACACTTTTCGAAAACAACAACACTCACAGTCACCTCCGGCTGATCTGTAGATTTTGTTAGTCTATCCAGAGTGTTTAGAGAAACAGTCTATCAACAGCCCACTACAAAAATTTCATCTTAATGAATTGAATTGTTAGGATTCACAAAATCTAATGAGCTGATTGGTATGGATCAGTATGCCATAAATTAGATGACTAGTTTGTAAGCTACCTACAAATTCCATGGTGCACAGTTGTGTACGCCGCTATTTGGCCTGAACTTAAACAGGCGAAACTACCAATCAATTTTTAAAGCATCCCTTTATAATTGGCGAGATGTATCAATCATTGTGAGGGGATTTTAGCTAATAATGTTGCTGAATACTACTGAGGCTTTCATGCTAAATAACTCATTCCATATTAGATTTGTTTATTTGATTTATAACACAGTGATACAGTATTATTTATTTGATGATGTTTCGAGCATAAATTACTGCCCGTAATCACATCATCACATCATCACACTACTTTTAACATTTGATTTTATTGTTACATCATCTCACATTTTTCGTTTTTATTAGTAGTAAAATTTTCCACATCTCTGGTGTATGTGTTGCGTTTTCATTCGACGAACAAATATTCAGTAATCTATCTCTCTCCCTCTACCCAATTATATTGGACTTAAGTACAGTAGCTTTATGCCACAGATACTATAGTGTGGTTGTGTGTTAATGCATGCATTGTAATAGTCGAGTGTTCTGCTGGATATTATCTGATATTATCTGGTCTGTCATTCTATATTCAGCTAAATTCTTGTTCGGCTATTCTAACTGAATCTAATCGGTTAGTTTGACCTATGTACTTGACCTCACAGTCATTCCATGTGATTTGACAGATCAGATTATTTTACCTAATTGGTTCGGTCGGATCCTTAAGTCAGCCGACACAGTAACCCCTAAGTGAGTTTGTATGTTTGAATGCCACCCTAATTTCAGCTCTGTTGAAGATTCTATATAAAGTTTCTGATGTACCTTCCTTAGAGGGTAACAGAGTGGAGGATGTGAACTCCTTTCTACTTGTGTTGTGGGTGGCATTTAAACCTACAAATTCACTCAGAGATAAGCTTTGTCAACTGGCTTAAGGATCCGAGAGAACCAATTAGGCAAAATAATCTAATTTATCAAACTGCATGTAATGACTGTGAAGTGGAGAGAGAGGCTGACTACTGAATCTTTGTTGATCGAATCAACATCGAACCTAACACATGTAATAAGAATAACCCAACACCTATACCAGAGATATGGAAAATTCTACTACCAATTGAAAGAAGGAATAAGAGGTGACAGAACTATAAAAATCGATAGTTGAAAGTTGCATGATTATATTGATATGATTATGAATAATGATAATTTATGCTCAAAATATGATCATCAAATAGATAATACTGTATCACTGTATTGATTGGTCACAAGAGTGCAACCAATTTCATGTTGTCTAGTCCTGAGTGCACACCGAATTCTATCGATCATATATGCAATGTGGCAACCAAGCTAGGAAGCTAGCATCACGGTGCACGTTAGTAGATACGCCTTGCTGACGAGAGCCTAGAAGCATGAAATCTAGCTCCAGGGCTTCCTGCTAATTACCTCCAACCAACTAACTGTATCACTGTGTCCTATATCTGAAAAATAAATCTAATATGAAAGATGTAGGTTATTCACTGTATTCCATTTGATGTACCCTATTTTTACTTATACACTGACGTTTAACAAAATAAATATAGCTAGCTACCATTTGAATTTCAATTGATACCAACAGTACTGATAAACACTGTTACCAGGGCTATATATATTAATATAAATAAGATGGTTTATGTTTACCAATTGTTTCACCTACAAAGTACTTAAAGTAGGAAAGACATAAGGACATTACTTTTATAAAGTTTGATCGTTTTTTAATTACACTGTGGATTTATAAATCTAGACAAAGCAGATTGCCTAACTGAAAAAAGAAATGAGATTTTGGAAAATTGAAGGTCAGTGTTTCCTGCATATGTAAGCAGAAATAAAGCAATATAGGTCAGTTGTTGAAAGATATTTTTGCTGTGGTATCTCTTATATTAGTTTAGTGTCAACACTTATACAACATACAATGAAGGATAGACTAAAAGTAGCTCGCAACTGGTTTCTAACTACACACATATTTCAGTAGTATATTCAGTTAAAACATGCCTAATTACCTGCACACATCATTACACCTTTCATAAAAGACAATAAGAGTTCAAGGTCATTGACTATTATCTTGTCATAAATCAGGATTTCTTTCAACTTCAATTGTTGCCTCCATGTTTTATGGACAAACTGTTTACAGGTTGATCATTGGAAAGGTAATAGTAAACATAATTAAAACGATAAAGAGGAAGGGATTAGTAAAACTTTGAAAACATATCTGGATAAGAGAGGATAGAATTAGTTACTGTAGTTTGTCATTTCAGTTTATCAACATAAGATCTTGTTGAAAAATCAACGTGATCAGAAACTCTGAATGGGATAAAAATTATTGAAGACTTTAAATAATAAGGTTAGTATACGGTCATTTCAAGATGTCTCTTGTATTAAAATGGGACAGATTGCCAGTAATTACCAAATAACTATTTATGAACAGGTTTCATTTCCAGTTATTTAATGTACTACCTTTAATAGCCTACTAGTTATGTCAGAGAAAGCAGCCCCATATGACTCAAGGCAATGCGTTCCGGTCTGTGTCTAGACATAAACATTTTAGCATCTTTAATATATAACTTCTATTTAGACAATGTGCCACACTGAAGAAAACGGTGACTCATACTTACAGAATACGGGGGAAACATGTCGATCAATTTACATCTTTAATGTTAACAAACCTCGCCTGGTTAACTAGTTACTAGCCGGTCCTAAGCCCGGATAAAGAGGGAAGGTTGGGCATAGGGCTAGCAACCCTACCCCGTGAAATCAATCCAACTGCTAAAGAAACATCAAAGCACAGAGAAAATATAAAACATAAAAACAAACTATTCCTCGTTGGAATCGGGGAGATGAAATGACGCCGTTTGATGAAAACCTGCCTTCGTGAAACCAATTAGCCGATGCGTCTTCTCTCTCTCTCGATGAAAGCGAAAGTAAGAATGGAGACATGAAATATGCGCAAAATTTTCGAAGCTGTCTGGCAAGGCTGCCCAGATTGCAAAGTCGATGAGAAGGTATCACACTGAAGTGCTTGGAATTTGCGACAGCAGATGGAATGGGAGTGGACTCTCCAAACTATCAACTGGAGAGGAATCAATAATCTACTCTCATGTTGTCATCCAGATGACAACCATGAACACACTGAGTTCTGGAATGACTATCATGATGTTCACAACAGCATCAAAGGCTCTCTATCATGCAGTGGGAACCAATCTCCTCCTGCAGGATCAGGATCATGACAGCAAGTTCAACTCGAAAGGAAGGAAGGTCACAATCATACAATGCTACGCTACACTACGCACCTACAAATAATGCAGATCAGGAAGAGAAGAAGGAGGAATTCTACAGACAACTTCAATCAACACTGGACAAAACACCATCTCAGTTGGTGATATCAAAATCCATTCTAATGGGTGGGTGACATGAATGTGAAACTGGAAGTGGACAACACAGGAAGAGAACTAACCATGGGTCGAGAAGTGCTCGGTGAGGTGATGAACGAGAATGGAGAATTGTTTGCAGAATTCTGTGCATTCAACGATTTGGTGATTGGAGTCAGGCAGTGTGTTCAAGCACATGGATTTCACCATTCACCAGATGGACACACTAAAAATCAGATCGACTTCATCTCAATGTGAAGAAAGTGGAGACTCAGTCAGCCTACTTGACACGAGGTCAAGAGGAGGAGGAGCAGATGTAGGTTCACGTCACTCACTATCTAGTGCAAGGAATCATCCTTCCAAATCAAGTTGAAAGCCTTCAAGGAAGCTGGTGATAGACCACAGTTCAAGTACAACACTCGGAAACTGAAGGACGAAACTACCAGGGACATCTTCATGTCAGCCAGCCATCAAGACAAAATGGGAGATATCGAGGAACATCCCTGAAGAAACCTGTGTGGAAGAACACTGGAACTCTCTCAAAGACATGTGGAAAGAAACCTGCATAACCAAGCGTATTAGGAAGGAAGAAGAAAGAAGATAAGGAATGGATCTCGAAGGATGTCCACATAGAAGCTGATAGAGCAGGGAGAGGAGGATGGTGATGGTGAAGCAGAAGATAAACCAGTGCAGTGCAAGGATGCTCAACGACAAGAAGAGCTGAGTACAATGTATAAAACACAACACTGGACAAAGAAGTGAAGAAGAGTGCATGGAAAGACAAAAGACACTTCAACAACACACTAGCAAGTGAAGCAGAACAGGCTTCCGGCTGGTTGGAGAGATAGAGATCTGACAACATTCAATCAAATAACCAGGTTACTGCTATCTGGGAGGGAAGAGATCAACGCAGACGAAACCAATAAAAGATGATGACGGAAATTTAAATACCGAAGAAGAGAAAGAAAGGAAACAATGGGCTGACCACTTCAAGAAGCTGTTGAATCGACCACCACCTGCACTTCGTCCAGAAATACCACCTGCAGCCGACTCACAGAACTACCAGTGAACATGAATCCTCCAACAAAAATTGTGGAAGTCCTGAGCACCACAAAGCTACTGAAATGTGGGAAAGCAGCAGGACCAGATGGGATCCCACCAGAAGCATTGAGAGCAGACGCAGAGACAACAGCGGACATGCTCACATCACACCACTATTGCAGAAGGTGTGGAAGGAAGGGTAGGTACCTGTGAATTGATTGGAAGTAGGGTTACCTTGTCAAACTCTCGAAGTAGGGAGACCTCATTGTTTGCAAGAACTGGCGAGGAATCATGCCGCTGTCCACCCTAAGCAAAATATTAGACCACATCATCTTGGAGAGACTAAAGGATGTACTGGATTCAAAACTACAACCGGAACAGGCAGGCTGGCTGGCTGGCTGGATTCAGGAAGTACAAATCATGTGCCGACCAAATTGCAACGCTACACTACGCATCATCATAGAACAGAGTATAGAATGGCAGTCAACTCTACACCCCACCTCAACTTCATCGCCTGTGAGAAGGCCTTTGACAGCGTCGACAGAGAGGTAATTTGGAAACTGCTTCATTACTACGGAATACTGCAAACCTTTATCCGCCTCATTCAACAACTATATGAAGATGCCACATGCCGAGTAATTCACAATGGACAGCTCAGTGATGCTTTTGAAGTGAAGACATGAATGAAACAAGGCTGTCTACTATCTCCCATGATATTCCTGATTGTTTTCAACTGAGTGGATCATGCAACAAACAGTGGGGAGCTGTGAGAAGAGGGGGATACGCTGGCTGGACCACGGAAAAGATCCCAGAAGATTTAGATTTCGCCGATGACTTGTGTCTGATGATTTAAGGTGAAATTAACATTTAGACCACGATAGGATTGGAATCAGTGACCATCTTCAATTATCACACAGTACAATAAAAATCTGCCAAAACTACGGCTAACTCAGAGAGTTAAAATGACGACGAATATAATACTCCTTCTTTGTAATTCAAGTCGCTTTAGATTGGGATGAGATATCCTGATTGAGCAGCCACTGTGAGTATGATCCAGTGATAGTAGCCCGAGATTTTCGTAACTTCCTAGCAGATTTGCTGTTTGTTAGTTGGATTGAGGCAACAGGCAGGAAGCCCCAAACCGAGGTTTCGCACTTGTTGGTACTCGTCAGTAACATGTATCTGTAACCTTGACGGAATTGATTTCCCCTCTGAGATTCCCAAACGTTGGGGCCCAAATAGCTCAATGATAATGTCACTGACTACAGCACTGGGTGACAGGGTTCGAATCTCAGGCAAACTTCTTGAAGTTCTGTAGAGAAACTGTAACTTTCAGTGTCAACCAAGTCAAATGTGACGACGTCTATTCACCGATGACATGGAATGATAGATGTATTATACCCTGAATCGACTGAAGTCAGAAAATCTCGACCACTGAAATTCAACTTGGTGGATTAGTAACAAAGTATTCACCATACAACGTGATGATCATAAGCTCGATTCCTGGTGACTTGTATGACGTGGACTGCTAAAGAGTCACACAATAAGAAGAAACGGTTGTTAAGTGTATCCAAGTTTTCAATAGTTTTATCGTTAGTCTTCGACCATGAAGAACATCGTCGTAGAGGATGTGAATTATGTGGTGTACCGGGAATGGCGGCGATAAGTGTTTTTTGACGAGATAGCCTAAACTAAAAATCATTTCGAGTAAAGCAAGAACGATGAATTAAAAGGATTAAATGGGTTTGATTGGGAAATATAAGTTGCTGTATTCCTCAATTAAAACTCTTTGTAAGACAGGATTCATTCGCTGACTAACATCAGTTGGAACACTATTAAAAACCTGAGAGCACTGGGAAGCTGTTTCGTTCAAGTATGGGACTCCTCAGCATTACTGCGTAGTGAGATGAATATCCCGAAGCTCTAATGATGAGCCGTGATCGGTAGGAACAACTATTCATAAATAAAGAAGATGCCAACTGAATACCTTGTTAGAAAGTCGTAATTGACAGGAGTAGGAAACTATGAATCGTTGAATTGGAACCCAGTGGCTGAATGGTTAACTCGGTCACCGTGAAAGCTGAAGGTTCTGAGTTCGGCCCCTGGATAGGCACGGTCATGTGTTGTGCTACAACTGATTTTTTAACTTTATCCAAGTTTATAAAGACAAGTGATAGTAATACTAGTATGACAGAACTGTCATATACCTGGTCATTTACTACATTCTTTCTGATCTAAAGCGAATGAACACTGCCATCATGAAATAACTCTACAAGAAGAAGTAAACCGGTTGATATTCGCGATCTTAACTAACAAGTTACTTTGAAATAATAAGAGGGAACTAAAGTAGAAAGGCAGGCAACATTTACACCTATAGATTTTCAGTGATAAAGTGTACTTATTAGGCAAATAACCGTCATATGTTCAAGTAGAATGTCAACTTTCTGTATCCAGTCACATTTGACATTATACTCAAATGTCAAGTTGTTGTTCATTTAACTTATGATCTAAATTCACAGGAATCGTTCAATAAATTGTTTTTAGCACTTACAATATTAGTAACAGAGTAGACACTAAGAGAATGGCATTTAAAGCTTTCATTTCAAAAGCAAAACTTGTTCTAAGCAGAATCTGAAGAATAGATTTGTATATTTCTTCAGGATACACTTCTCGCAAAATTCTTTGGAAAATTGTCAATATTATACATCATAGTTTCAACGAGAAAATTTGTAATCTTAATACATAAAGTATTTCAAAGCATATCACCTTTCGTAAAATTTAAATAAATCTGAAGAATGAAGACTGATAAAGAACATTGAGTATCTTCCATTTGGAAACGAAATTAATTGTGAATACCTAACTGTCAAATCACAACTGGAAGCATGAAGCAGTTTTGGAAATCTGATTCATTCATTCATTCATATCCCTTGCCACTCGGATTAGACTAATCTGCAGTGCCGATATGTTAGAAGAGAAAATATGTGTTCTAAAGAACATCCTGATTGAAAATGGATTCCCAACACGCTTCATAAAACAAAAACAGCAAACAGAACCTTATCACCGTAACAAAATAGACACTCTATGCGAACCTCAACTTCAAAGTTGATTCTGCCACTGACAGTCTGAAAAGGAGGATATCAAATGCTCTAAGGAGAACATTCTTCACATCAAAGCTGAAACTAGTATTCTCTTGTCACCCAATGATATCCAACAACTCAAAGGAGAAATGTTCATATCTGACCAATTCTATGTGCATAAATCAATTCACCTGCTGTTGTGAAGCCAGGTATATAGGTCTTTCAATGAGACTGTTATCCAAAAGGGTTCAAGAGTACTATCCCGCGTGGTTCCAAAGAGGTAACGAAGGAGAGATAAGGAGCACTATAATTGAACACATCGTAAACACCAACCATCCTATCTCAAGAACCTCCTCGTTCACAGTCATCTATGAAGTGGAAGGAAATCTTCCAAAGGCTGTATCTCTTCGTATTATCCGCATCACTGAGGCTCTTATCATCTATATGGAGAAACCTGAACTGTGTACACAAAAGAAGATTGTTCAACTCGTTCTCCTTTCATGATCTTAGTTTTCAATCTCTTACTACCCCACTTTTTTTTCACTTTTCTGTTTTGACACTGTTCACTTGTTAAGTAATTTGCAACTCATTCGTGTTGCTATACTCTGCCTGACCACAATTGAATTTCCAATTACGTTTTCATGTTATGAAACTTCTTGTTTGAACTTATCTCGACTTATATTGACTGCTTATCAATTTTTCGCTTTTTTGATATTAATGACAACTTGTTTATTGACAGTGTTTGTTGCCTGTTATGCAATGACAAACTGTTTTCTTGACCATCAAATGGTTCCAGTAAAAAAATGTATAAATTTGAGATTGTATAGCTTTGAAAATGAAATCATCGAAAAGAGACTCTTCTCTGAAGTGCTTTTTCTTCCTTCAAATCATTCACATTCTATCAGTGTGCTACATTTAAAAAAACTGTGTATGTTAACAGTCCAATCAGATATAGTTTACACTACTGCAAGTCACCGCATATTTCAAATAATTTTAACGTTTCACATTGAAGTATAGTTAAAGCTTCTTAGGGGAGATAATCAATGAAGGCGATTACGACTAACAATAGACACACACACACAGCATTCGACAAGAGACATACAATTTCATACTGGGTGATTAGTACTGACTATTCAAAAACGATCAGATTCGAAAATTAAACATACATCTATGGATTCATTTATGTATCTTCGACGTTTTCATTTTTGATTATTTCTCTGAAGAAACTCGCAACAGACTTCCCTATGAAACGGAATTATTATTTTATTTTAAGCATACGACTTAGGACTTACACAAATACAAACTACATCAAATATTGGCCTTTTAACCAGTAGCGAATATTTGCTATACTATTCGGTCGAATCTTGATCATAGTTACATTAAATTAACTTCTCGAATAGCCCTAAATGTCATCAAATGGACGTATTTAGAGATTAACACTAAGAAGTAGTTTCATCTTAATCGATTTAATGTTTGGTTCTAAACTTGACGAGTTTTCAGCATCTACATAAAATAAAGGGATCATCTTTCGTCTTGTTTAAAACTTCCAGCAGATCGGATACAAACAAAACTAATGGAGAATATTTGTAGCTCAGGTGAATGGTCTTGGTTGTTTAATCGTGAAGCTTTCATCATCTTTCTAGATGGCATCATTAACACTAACTTCAGTATGAATTTCGACAATGTAGAAATTTTGAACAGAGAGAGGAAACAAAGAATATCAGAGAATTCCTAGAAGCTTGGCATTCACGTCAGTCAGTCAGTCAGTCAATCAATCAGCAATCAACAGATATATAGACACAGACCCAGTGTATCAACCAACGAGAAAACTGATAAACGACAGAAAGGTGATAGGTGAAGCAGAGGAACGAGCGGCCAACAGGAAGTTTATACAGTCAATGACACAACAATCAAAGGAACACAACCAATCACAAAGCAGTCGGTCAGGGCAAGTTACTAAATCACTCATGGAGAGATACTTACACCTCACTTCATACTGAAGTTAGTGTTAATGATGCCATCCAGAAAGATGATGAAAGCTTCACGAATAAACAACTCAGCTCAGAGAACACAATACAACCAAGACAAACAAAACTTTAAGATATACTTATGCATAAGATGTTGTATATGCGTGTACGTGCTAGAAGCTTACATGAGAAGTGGCGATTTGTTAACCTATTTAAGTTTTCTAGAGATTTTGAAAATTCATACTGAAATATAGGTTATATTATTCCATAATCAGATGACTGAAGATCAGAACTTCATGAATCAAGCTTTCATCTCTAACCTAAAGGATTCATTTTGATGATTTCAACAAACAAGCTATTGAACACTGGAACTTTGCAATATCATCTTCAGTTAGATGCTTTACACAATGAAATGTAATCTCATTGACAAATACGAGTGGTGATGGTATTCTTCAACTTCATTTATTTTATTTATATTTATTAGTCCTTTGGGTTCCTAATGGAACATAGGGCTTCACTAGCACGTCTCCATTCCACTCTGTTCTCTGAAATCTTTTCAACTTGGCTCCACGACAGCCCACAACCTCTCATTTCTTCCTCACACGATCTCCCCCATATCACCCTCAGACGTCCAACTCGTCGCCTCCCATCTGAGTTCCACTCGAGTACCTGGCCTGACAAGTGATGTCCCCAGTCGGCCTTCTCAGTGTATGCCTAATCCAGTCCATCTCCACTTCCTCCTTCTGCATATTTGTTCAGCGATAGCTTCTTGGTTGGTTCGTTCCCAGAGCTCTTTGTTGCTTATTCTTGTTATTCTGGCCATCTGATCTTCAGTAGCGAGCCAGTGTAGGCAGTTGTTGATGAATGTCTGTAGTTTATTAAAAAATGCCTTTCGAAACGCACCAAGTCTCTCAACCATACAGAAGCACTGACATACTTGACGTTGGTGTTGAAAATCCGGATCATGTTCCACATCCTGAGTGCAGAAGATCTCCACACTTGTCTGAATTTAATGAAGGCCTATCTTGCTTTTCCGATCCTGGCCGACTTTGACATCCTCGTCTGTGCCACCACCTGTAGTTGAAACAGTGCTTCCTAGATACGTGAAGGAGGTTACTTCCCTTAAGTTTCTCCCGTTGATGGTGATTGGAGTTTGTGGTTGTTGTTGGAGTTGTTGGTGTGGTATCTGCATCACCTCTGTCTTCTCTATATTCACCTGAAGTCCCGCCTTTCCTGCCTCACCTCTTCTGCCAACTTGTTAGTTTTCGTCTGTAGATCTTCAAGTTTGTGTGACATCAGACACAAGTCATCGCTGGCAAATCTAAATCTTCTAGGTTGTTTTCCGCAGTCCAGCCAGCGTATCCCCCTCTTCTCACTCCCCACTGTTTGCTGCATGATCCAGTCAGTTGAACACAATCAGGAATATCATGGGGGATAGTAGACAGTCTTGTTTCACTCCTGTCTTCACTTGAAAAGTATCAGTGAGCTTCCCATTGTGAATTACTTGGTTGGCATGGGGCGTCTTCATATAGTTGTTGAATGACATTGATAAAGGTTCGTGGTATTCCATAGTGTTGAAGTAACAGTTGCCACATTGCTTCTCGGTCAACGATGCTGAAGCCCTTCTCAAAGTCGATGAGGTTGAGGTGAGGTGTAGAGTTGACTGCCATTCTATACTCTGTTCCATGATGATGCGTAGTGTAGCGTTGCAATTCGGTCGGCACATGATTTGTACTTCCTGAATCCAGCCAGCCAGCCAGCCTGCCTGTTCCGGTTGTAGTTTTGAATTCAGTACATCCCTTACCCTCTCGAGGATGATGCCTTCAACTTCATAGTCCATTTATATTTCACTGGAATCGAAGTTAGCAGAGGAAACAATAACTCAACTCTCCCTTAGTAACAAAAATGGTTTGATTGAATGACTTTTCGACTCCTTTAAACTGGAAATTAATGTGAGAATGAAATGAATGTGAAAGAAATTGAATGAACTAATGAAGCATTGATTCAATGATTTCAGTCTCTCTTCTGATAAAAAATCCAATTGAAAATTGAGTACTTTTATCATGATTAAGATAAACAGAAGCTAAACAGTATATCCATGCAATAATATGAACTCAATGGATCAAACATTAAAAATGAGAGATTAGAAGACTAAACAAAATACTAATGCAAACAGTGATAGGATGATAACGGAAACAATATATCCCGGTTCTAGTTATCAAAACAAGCTAGTTAACCACCTAGAAAGAAGTTCCAATGGCTAGGTTCTTTTCAGATTATTCTGATCAGAATATTGCCTCAAACAACATTAAATATGAAGAAGTGTAGTCAACCATATGACAATACAATTCATTAACTGACGACTGACATCCATCAAAGAGTACCGTTACGAGGAGCCTACTAGCTTGGTGGGCACACTGAGAGATGGTCGTTAGAGTTTGCTGAATACTCAAGACTATAAAATGCGAAGTTTGTTGCCAACTGTTGGCTAGTCAATGAATCTAGTTCAGACCCACAGGCGGGCAGTTGTGGCGTAGATTTCTAAGTGATAACTTTTCTAACTGCAACACTACTGAATTGCGTAGGTTCGAATCCGATAGGGCACATCATTTCCTTCTGGCCTGCAGATAGGTCTTGCTGATGAGTGCATGAAACCTAGGTAAGGTAAAGTTTCTGTCCGATATCAATCAAAGTCAGCCTCGATGCTGAGTCATCTAACCTGGTTATGATGTTGCAAAATGATAGACAGAATTTGGCTAGCATTTAGGACTGCAGATTGTGCAATCAGTTCGCATTCACTAGCCGATCAACAAGCTGGTGATCGATATCCAACCTATTGTTTAGGTAATTTAAAGAATAAACAACGGCCATCATCATCGAAAGATTCATCCTGTGCCTCAATTTGTGCATGCTATTTAGTGCCATGGTAGTAATAGTAAACAGTTTCGTTAAATCAATTTTATTTTATTTGTTTAGAAAAGAAGGTATTTCACCATTTATTTATAATGTTTATGAGATAGTTAACTAATCGAGAATATGTGGCAGTACATAACATCAGTTAATCTCCCATTCAGTTTATTAAAACTTTTGATATACTGACTAATATTTTTTTCTACTCACAGTTATTCTCCCCTCATACAGTGAAATATATGAAGTTTTTTGTCTTTCATCAACTTTTATACCTCTTACGCTTCTGTTTGATTTATTCAAGTGAATTTAACTTGTGTTCTCTCTAGAGGTTTCACAGTTTTTCTTGAAATAAAACCATAAAATCAATTTTCTGATCATAGCTTGTTAAATGCAAGGCTTGATATACACATATACGCGCACAAACACATGAACACGACGATTACATATTGGAAACCACTTTAAATAATGGCCTTTCATCAGCTGCAAATAGTATACAGTTGAAATGAAGTATTAGAAGTAATAATGGTATAACATACCTTAAATATGCAGAAATTAATGAACATTTGAAATCCAGGATTAACAATTAGGTAGTGAGTCAAGGAAACACAGAATTAATAATCACTAATCTTAGTCAAAATCAATGGCAGTTTATGTCGGATGAGATAGAAAATTCTGGAACTGTGCAGTGGGAGGGAGGAGGCAGACAGCAAACAAACATCAATGTATAAGAAGGGGTTGTTAAAGAACTCATAGGTTACGTAGTTACGTAGGAAATTGTAAAACCGTTAAATAATAAACAGTCAGTAAGTAATTATTGATGCAATCAACAACAAAATTATATACCATGGTATAGATTTTGACAGTAAAATTGTCGATCAAGGATTTTCATCGGTGAATTATTTTATGTGTAAATTTCCCTTTGTTTGTTATCTGTTGGAATGTAATCACTGGTAAGTTATTCTTGGTTGTGTTGTGTTCTCTGAGCTGAGTTGTTTATTCGTGAAGCTTTCATCATCTTTCTGGATGGCATCATTAACACTAACTTCAGTATGAAGTGAGGTGTAAGTATCTCTCCATGAGTGATTTAGTACCTTGCCCTGACAGACTGCTTTGTGATTGGTTGTGTTCCTTTGATTGTTGTGTCATTGACTGTATAGACTTCCTGTTGGCCGCCCGTTCCTCTGCTTCACCTATCACCTTTCTGTCGTTTATCAATTTTCTCATTGGTTGATAGATTGGGTCTGTGTCTATATATCTGTTGATTGCTGATTGATTGACTGACTGACTGACTGACGTGAATGCCAAGCTTCTAGGAATTCTCTGATATTCTTTGTTTCCTCTCTCTGTCCAAAATTTCTACATTGTCGAAATCCATACTGAAGTTAGTGTTAATGATGCCATCTAGAAAGATGATGAAAGCTTCATGATTAAACAACCCAGGTCAGAGAACATAAACAACCGAGACCATGCACCTGAGCTACAAATATTCTCCATCAGTTTTGTTTGTATCCGATCTGCTGGAAGTTTTAAACAAGACGAACGCCACTGGGTTGGTTTTCAGTGGTTCACGGTTTCCAACTTCTATCAATTCACGATATCACCCAAGGTCTTCAGTTGACATCCGCTTCACTTCCCTGTAGTTGACCCCACAGATCCAATGCTCCCTGATTTTCAGTGGTTCCCCAGCTGATGTCAGTTCGTGGTGAATACTACTTCTAAGTAGCATGTGAAGTGTTTTTATGCCACCTCAACAACTACGTTTCCTCAGCCTAAGGAAAATATAATTTATGGTAATTCATGTCCTTATTTTTTCCCTTTGCCTCTCCTTATCTTTCTGATTATGTATTACTTTACTTCGACAAGATCAAAGAATACAAATCTTTAGACTGCTGAAATCAGTAATGTTTTGTAATAAACAAAGATAGAAGAACAATAGTTTGTACCAATTTTAACATAACGGATAGTCGTCTACCATACATGTACTAAAAATTTATTGGAAAAGCAAGACAAACCTTCATTAACCTGAAATCAGTGTGGAGATCAGCTGGACTCAGCATAAAGAACAGAATCTGGTTTTTCAACATTAAGCCAGTCAAGTCAGTGCTTCTTGTGATGGTTGAGAGACTTAGCCCCTTACGAAAAGCATTTCCAACAAACTTCAGACACATATACACACAAACAGCTGCCACCTACACTCACTCGATACTGACAGTGAAGATTAGATGGATGGCCAGAATAATAAGAATAAGTAAGGAGGAACTCACTCTGGCTGGCAGGCTGGCAACGAACCAAGTAAGAATCCATCACCCAACAAATATGCAGAAGAAGAAGGAATTGGAGATGGATTGGATTGGTCATACACTGAGAAGACCATTCGCGGACATCATGCGCTAGGCCAGGCTGTCGAGTGAAACCCACATGGGAAACGACGAGTTGGGTGTCCATCAGTAACATGGAGGAGATCATGTTAGGAAGAAATGAAAGCTTCTGGGTAGTCGTGGAGCCAGACTACAGAGATGAGAATGAAATGGAGACGTGCTACTGAAGCCATATGTTTCACTAGGAACTCAAAGGACAAATAATAGTAATAATAATAAAAGTTTTTCAATTTAAAAACTGTAAAAACACGCATACACATGCAAATTAAACATCCAACTTCAATGTTAATTCATATGAAGTACTTTTGTGAAAGTTTGGAGATTTCATTCTGTTTACTTGTCAATTGATTAAAATGAGATTATTCTCAACACAGAAAACAGCTTCATAGTGCAGCATTAAACTGTTATATACACTTTAGTAAAGCAGTATCGGATTTATAACCACACTGATACTACTCAAAGTACAGTTGGTAGGATATTTTATTAGGAAGTCTATAGGTACATATGCTGAAGTGGATTGATGTGAAACTAAATAATTCTGTTTTTATTGCTCTTTGTCCTTGTTGTACTTTCGGTTTAACTGTTTCACTCAGCTCTTCACACATGATTACTTCAGTCTGTTGCGTTGTCTTTCATACATTTTTACACTACATGATTCAGTTATCGTAAACAGAAATGCAGCTAAAAATTGGTTTCATAAACTTACATCCATTTAGCATCGGTCGTATCTTAAAGAAACCAGATATCAATCGTTTCGATCCAAGTCTGTCATTCTTCCTGATTTATTTTTAATTTTTTTTCGTCTTAAATCGATTTATTATTTGCTTAGGACTCTACTTTGATTTACTCAATCTATTAGTCAGTTAGAAACTACAAACAAGTCAGTTTCACGCAAAGTTTTTGTTATAACAGAATGATGCGCTGTCACTTTAGTGTCAGCAAACCTAAACACTAAACATAAATTTATTTAGAGGTAATATTCATGACTAATTGATATCAATTGGGGAACCTTTGAAAATTTTGGAGCACTGGACAGCTGCTTCATCCTGGTATGGGACTCCTTGACAGTACCCACCTGCGACCCCATCCACTAGGGGTCACACTCAGCACCTTCAGGTTTCACGGTGAATGCATTAACCATTCAGCCTAGGGGTCAGTTTTCAGTAATTCACAGTTTCCAACTCCCATCATTTCGTGATATAGCACAACTATCAGCCAAGGTCTTCAGTCTGCGATGAATACTACCTCTAAATTGTAAATCCTTATTCATTTATTTATCCTCATTTTCATTTGTGGCATAACATTGTCTTACTGAGAACATTGCAGACACAATAAGATCATATTTCGTGTTCAGCCATAGAATTCCACTGTTAAATAAGAAAAGTGAACATACTTTGAACTCTACAAATACAAGTGATTACAAGTTGGTATTTATCACGGACAGATATCATTTACAGCTAACAAACAATGAACATCTGAGATTTTCCGAAGTTTTAATGAGCTATTGTGAGCTAGGGAACAAGCGAAGTAGAACGTAAGGACAACGATTCAACTATGACATTCAACGAAAGTTGAGCCATATCGCGAATTGACAGAAGTCGGATTCCAACCCATTGACTCAATGGTAGCATACTCGGTATGAAACTCCAAGATCCTGGCCTCAACCCGTAATATGGTCATTAGTACCCTCTGCTGAGCAGTACAACGCTATGGCGAAACATCTGTCCATTACTACTAGGTTTTTAACGGTTCCTCAGTTGATCTCAGTGTCTGACGAATACCCAAGCGAAATCAGTAAATCCCTACAAGCCTCTTAGAAAAAATTAACTCTATTTTGAAAATATCAGCGCTAAGAGTTTATCATTTGGGTCGGTTCAAACATTTAGGAGAATGTTTTATGCATATATAAGTCGTATATTCATTTAATCGTATCACATAGCCATTAGATTTCTGGTTAGTTCAACTTATTTCACTATTGATTACTTAGAATTGATACTACTGACTGTGAAGATCATGATCCAAATAATGTACCTATAACTACAAACTTTTGTGCTAACGGCAAATGAAACAATTAGTAAGGAAATAAAGCTACCTAAAGAAAGAAAATAGGCAACGCTGGAAAGACAAAAACATAACTGATAGATCATTGGAACAAGTTTAGTTTCAAGAATTTTGTTGTTGAACCGGTCAGTACTCCTTCGTTGTCTCCAAAAAAGTGTAGTGCATATTATAAGATACTATACAAGAGAACTGAAGGGCAAGTGTAGTAAATGAGTAATAAACCTGAAATCTTACAGTTAGTATGTGCAAATCTTTAGGGATTTTGAAAGACTAGGTGATTCAGTTTTAACGTCATCAAAACAAACTTCCATTTACACTCTCCAATTACACTAACTCATTTACCATGTTCCTCGAATCAAATTCGGAGAATTCCCTGTGAGACACGAGTTGGCAGTCATAAGAGGGATAGTTTACCTATACGTAATATATATCATTCAAAATAGTTGTATGAAAATACTCGATTCCTAAAAACTGTCGTTACATTTATCTTTTTATACTTAGGAAAATTGAAAAAGCGAATCAACTATATAGACGTGAGAAATCCATGTTTTTTGGAGAAAATATTCACTCAAAGATTAAGGCCAAGTGCTTGATTATATGGTATGATAAGGAGAGCACTGAAAGATGCATACATGCATGAATCTTTCCAAATATCTATTTTCTATGAAAAGCACTTCAAATATATCACTGAGAAAAATTTTTTCTTGTGAATGGAAAAGTTGAATGAATCCTGATATCATTTAACTAACAGGTATGAATTTCTGCACGAATACGAAACACTAGGTTGGCTTTTGCCAATTTATGCCACCTATGGTGCCGCCGTGACATCTAACTGTCGTGTGTACTGCACAAGAGTCCATTCTGTTCTATTCTACGTCTGTGAAATGTAGCCACTGAAGGTGGAAGACATGAGAAGGCTTAAGGTGTTTGACTACCATTACCTTCGAAGTATAGGCCGTATTCCTTGGTGTCACCACGTGAGTGATGCAGAAGTCAGGTGTAGAATTCAAGGGAGAAGAGGTAAGTCAGTTGACATGGTTGTGAACCTTCATCGACTAAGATGTTTGGGACATGTGTTACGTATATCTAGCCACCATCTGCCTCATCAGAAAATGTTGGCCGAAGTAGGTTCAGGTTAAAAAAGCTCGAGGTGGCCAGACTAAAACATGACATCGATGTATGGAGTCTTTGACTACTCTTGGCTTCAGCCATGTAGGGTGATGCTGACTAGTCGGTTATGGTCTATGGGATAAGAGGAACCAGTGGTTGGAGACTGGCTGTAGGTGGATATGGCTCAGAACCGATGTCAGTGGTGTAGATGTATACACACATTATCCTCATCTTAACGACGCTATACTGAATCTCACCATTTTCTCATTCTTTCATTCTCTCTTTTCGTACTTTAGATTTCTTTCAACCGAATTTTCTTATCTTCATCTTGCGCCTCACTGCCTTTTTACTTGGTGATATGAGGTGTGGCAACCCGGACCGTTACACAGTAATGCCTGGTGCTATGTTGATGACGAGGATGATTTTTATCTTAAGATTATCTGTGAAGTGGATATAAAACAGATGAATTAATCATTTCCGAATGAATATACATGAAAACACATAAATTCCTTTCAAAGTAGAATAACTTCACAAAAATAATCAGCTAGTCACATATAAAATACACAAGCCATGAAAATAAAATGTAAAATATTCAAAAAAATCAGTTAATTAAATAAAGATGGATAGTGGCTAGCAGTGGAATCCTGGATGTGCATTTCGTCCCATTTAGGACTCGTCAGGTGCATGTACCTGCCTCTCAGTGAGTGATATTGTTCCCACCGGGATTAATTAAGCGTAATAGTAACGTCGAAAATCTACTAGTTGCAATAGTGTTTACACAAAAGTGAAACAACGAAAAGAACTGTTTGATGAGTAAGCAAAGTTGGTGATTTCGATGGGTGAAACTTAGGAAGCTAGAAATTATTGATAGAAAGCTACTCGGTGCACATAGTTTACGGCCTTAGAGTGGGATTAACTTACTTTATCACTTGTAATTATGGAAACTGAATTCTTAAATTCATACACACCAATTATCTTTTTTAAGGTAGTGTTTATCATAAACTGACATTAGTTAAAGAACTACTGAAAACCTGGAGGCACTGGACAACTGTTTCGTCCTAGTATGGGACTCCTCCACGATCCCGTCTCACCAGTGACGGAACTCAGGACCTTCGTGTTTCACGACGAGCCGGCTAACAGTTCAGCCGCTAGGTTTCAGTTCAGTGGTTCACAGTTTCTAACTTCGATATAACAGGACTGTTAATCAAGGTCTCCTGTTGGCATACTCTTCTCTTCCGTCTGGTTGACCCTACAAGTCACAGCTTCTCATTAGAACTTTGTAATATCCATCTGGAAGTGTGTTTCTAATGGGAACTATACAGAACTGTATTTTGACGTTGATAGGGATTATTAGTTTTAGGTAGTATTCATCACGGAATGCTGAGGAGTTGCGTACTAGGACGAAACACCTGTCCAGTGATTCCAGATTTTTAATAGTTCTCCAACTGTTGTCAGTCAGTAATGAATGCTTTAGTCATCACCCACGGCTATCTCAGATAATGAAAATGATACTTTATTTGATGGAAATGAAGCAGAATATTGATCAGTGGTTAAAACGGACAGAACTAGTTATATATATTAAAGGTCAGTCAGAACGCAGAGTTAATAAATGGTCATACTTTATATACACAATCAAATGGAAGTTTCTCGAACAAAATATCCACAAGAATAACAACCAAATTATTGATGGATTTAATGCTATATGATTACGTAAGTGGGTCATACTATTAATAAGCGAAATATTGTCAGTTAAGCGCAGTTAGTGAAAACATTGTATATGAAGTTGATTAATAAAGATGTAATCAAATAACAGTCGAGAACACATTACCAAGGTAGACAGAAACTGACTATGGCTTCTTCTTGGATAGATAAATCATGTTTGAGACGTTTAATGTCTATGGCTCCAACAAATTTCAGTAGAATTAAGCTCATTTGCTTGTTTATTATCTTGAAGGAACTGAAGACATCTGTTTGATGTCCAGTGTCAATTAAATGTCAAATGATTGTACTGTTCAAAGTGAATTCTTCATGAAGTTCAACTGTTAAATGGTTTGTAATTAAAGTTAATAGCTTAAATAATAGTGTCGTATATCAACTTTCAATACTGTACCATAAAAATCTGAAATGTTTACTCAACATTATCTCAATTCGTCAGACCTAGTACACTGAAAACAATTTTTACGCTTATATGTCTTAGTTTTATACTAACTTATCAGTTATTTCATCTTGGTAGAATGAATATTCCCATCTAGACATTTAGAAAATAGACTGGTTACGAGAAGAAGTATATTCCTTTACAATTGAATCTTCCTCTTCGGTTTTACACTAACATAAACCCTTATAGTTCAGAAGTAGTATTCATCATGGACTGACATCAGTTGGGGAACCATTGAACATCTGGGAGCACTGGACAGCTGTTTCGTCCTAGTATGGGACTCCTCAGCAGTACGCACCCACGACCCGGCTAGGGGTCGAACCCAGGACCTTCAGGTTTCACGGCGAACGCGTTAACCATTCAGCCATTCATCCCATACTAGAACGAAACAGCTGTCCATTGCTCCTAGATTTTTAATGGTTCTCCAACTGATGTCAGTCCAAGATGAATACTACTTCTAAATTAAAAATCCCCATTCATCTCAAAATACCTTATAGTTCAGCCAAAATACTCATCAAGTGGTATAAGGGTTGGTGAACAATAATTACAGATGTTAAGTAAGTCACAAAGATGAGAAGTTTTAGAAATTACGATGTAAATAATCAATCGAGTAACTAGAATTGGTAATATCAAGTAGGTTATCCTTAGGTAAATGTAGTGACTTTTGATGCGTGATCAGTCATAAACGATAAGTGATTACGTGATAAGAAAACGAAGGGATATTGACAGAAACAAGAAGGGGAAGAGGTGTACAAAGTAATTCTAGAAGTTACATCATGTTGACGGTCACGGTGATGAAGGTGGTCGAACCAGCTTCTTTTGAATACGAAGGTCAGGTTTGTTAAGGTGGATTACAATCTCCTTTGCTATGTGAAGTAAGCGAGTGCGTAAATTGGAATATGCATTTAGTACTTCAGCCGCTCCTGAGCAACTAGTTACATTGGGCGTATAATGAAGCAGGTCCATTGTCGAATTTCTGAGCACCACCCATCATGGTTGAACAAGCGACAAATTAGAACAATAAAGACCCTCATACTTCCACACCTAGTTGACACAGGGCATCAAGTAGATACTAGAAAAGCTTTCAAAATTGTTCATCACATTCCAATTATTACTATTATTATCATTATTTTTGCCTTGGTTTCCTAGTGGAACATACGGTTTCACTAACACGTCTTCACTGCACTCTCTACTCTTCAAACTCTTGAACCTGGGATCACGACTGCCCACAAGCTCTCATTTCTTTCTCACATAATCTCCTCCATGTCACCGTCGGACACCCCATTCATAGTCTCCTCTTTGGGTTTCACTCGAGTGACTGGCCTGGATCGTGATATCCCCTAATCGGCCTTCTCTGTGTATGCCCAATCCATCTCCACTTTCTTCTGCATATTTGTTGGGTGATGGGCTCTTGGTTGATTCGTCCCTAGAGTTCCTTGATTACAATCCAATTAATTTACCCCAATGGATTACGCACTCGCTTACTTTACATAGCAAAGGAGATTGTAATCCACCTTAACAAACCTGACCTTCGTATTCAAAAGAAGCTGGTTCGACCACCTTCATCACCGTGACCGTCAACATGATGTAACTTCTAGAATTACTTTGTACACCTCTTCCCCTTCTTGTTTCTGTCAATATCCCTTCGTTTTCTTATCACGTAATCACTTATCGTTTATGACTGATCACGCATCAAAAGTCACTACATTTACCTAAGGATAACCTACTTGATATTACCAATTCTAGTTACTCGATTGATTATTTACATCGTAATTTCTAAAACTTCTCATCTTTGTGACTTACTTAACATCTGTAATTATTATTCATAAACCCCACCACCTCACCACTTGATTTGCATTTCGATTGATTTGTAAAACTATATAATAGCGTAGAGGCCAAGACGAAGAAATACATTTGGTCCACGTCTAGCAGTCTTTTGTAAGTGTTATTTTCTACCCCTTTCCCCTCACTCCCTGTGTCACTTATTGTCGAATCAAAATTGATGATGAAAACATCCCACGAAATCGAAAAGTACTACAAAATAGAGTAAACTGGGGAAGGGTTACTTTATTTCCATGATGAGTGAGTTGGTCATTCAAAACTTTGAGTGGATGGACTATGTAGGTGTGAACGAAGCGGAGGATTATGTCTACAGAGGAGTTTTTGAGGTATGCTTCCAAACTGATGCACCAACCTCCATTCCACATCCTGGCACACAGATAGCATGCCCTTGTCATGCAACATTCCATATATTCTGCTAATGGAATCCACACTCAATTGTTGTATACAATTCAGATAAAAAGCAGCAGCTTGGCGTACAAAAGAAATTTTTCAACCTTTGCTGGTTTCATGATTTTAATCTTTAGAGTTTCTAAATGTCTCCATCTCCTTCTAACGCTTTATTTCCATTTATTTCCTGCATATTAACAATTACTACTTGTTTCTACACCCACTTTGGTTTACAACTTATTCATTCATTATTATTTGTAATGTTGCTCAACTCATTATTCAGACAAGTTACTTGTTCTTCTTGTCTAATTGAAATTCGTAAGGAGACTAATTGCTTCAAGCTGATCACTTTCAAATGAAGGTTTCTATGCTATAATGAGCGGCACTCAGCCTTTTTAGACCTCGTTGCTTGTTACCAACTCTTTTTTCCATTCATTTCCAACATATTATCCAACTACTGCTACTTGACTTTAGAGTCACAAGGTAACTTAATCTCTTAGACTTAATTGTTTGTTCAAGTTTACGTTGCCATTATTTGAGTAATTAAAGGATAGGCGGATGTTCATACGGTGATAGAGTGAAACGAGTGAATAAGGTCAATTATTATTATTATTATTATTTGTTCCTTGGGTTCCTAGTGGAACATAGGGCTTCATTAGCACGTCTCTAGTGCACTCTGTTCTCTGCAATCTTTTCAACCTGACTCCACGACTGCCCAGAAGTTCTCATTTCTTCCTCACACCATATCCTCCATGTCACCCTCACCTAGGACGCTCAACTCGTCGTTTCCCATCTGTATTCCACTCGAGGGCCTGGCATGTGATGTACCCGAATGGTCTTCTTAATGCATTCCCAATCCATCTCAATAATTCCCGCTTATTAGATAGTAAATTTCGTGGCAGCATAGTTTTATTCTTTTATATATATCTGAACCCACTTCATCCAGTGTTTTAGGCAACTAGACTCAAGAACGTTGCTGTCGCTACGATACAGTTATTTCTAGTTCATATTACCAAAATATTATGAAATGTATTGTTTTGCTTTCTACTGGCAGTCATAAAAATAACGCCAACAAATCTCCTTGGAAATGTTAGAAAATGAAATATAAATTCATCATTTGAAAATAGCCCATAACGAGACAATAATGATTGATAAAAGATAGAAATTCAATACGAACTAAAATTAGCATTTACCTCTTGAGAAAGTATAAACGTAAACTGTATCCTATTTCCTGAGTACACTGTACTAAACAACACACTTAAACGGATATGTGTACACAGGTACATAGTTATAGAGAGTCTCATTTTCAGGAAATGAGTGGGAAGAATAATTGTAGTCAGCCAACTGTTCCAACAAAACAGCTCAACATTCCTATCGAGTCACTCACTCTATCCAAAGGTATGAAGAGGTAACAGGAAACAAACGAAATGATTTGCACGAAAATAGGAAGTCAAACAAAGACATTAAACTGTGTAATACAATCAGAGTAAGACTATTCTTTAAACGTGAAAAATAAATTCATTTTAATCACTTTCCTCTGGTCAGCAAGTAGAATAATCCATTATTTATGTAATACTAATCATTATATCCTTTACAAATGTCAGTTAAATCATAATCATTTACTAGTGGAAAAGGGGGATAAGAAGTTTCTCAAATCTCTCTTATTTCAGTGCTCAATACAAACTTGAGGAGTACATTCTAAGCTTAACCTAATTATGAGGTAGTATTCATCAAGAACTGATATTAGTTAAAGAACCATTGAAAACCTGGGAGCACTGGACATGTGTTTCGTCTAAGTATACGACTCTTCAGCAGTAGGCACCTTAGGAAATAGTAGTACTATATCATGAACTGACGGAAGTTGGAAACTGTGAGCCGTTGAACACCAACCCACGGGATGAATGGTTAATGAGTTCTCCATGAAACCTGAAGGCTCCCCAGTTTGGTCTCTGGTGAAGTCTTGGGTGCGTAGTGCTGAGTCAAGTACTAGGGCGAAACAGTTGTACAGTGCTTCTAGGTATTCAGTGGTTCTACGACTAATATCAGTCCATGATGAATACTACCTCAAATTAAAATCTGCCCTAATACATTAACCTAATTTGTTTAAGCTAAGCTAAATTTACGCAATGCATTTTTGATTGGTTGAGTTGAATCTAATTAAATAAGAATGACAGGTAATTGCTCATAATGAAGATATAACGCGGAAACGGGGTGTTGTCAAAGTCATTTAAGCGTAGGCTGAGGTACCAGTAGGGGTGAAAAGTTTGATTATACTATCCATTGTTTTTGCCTGACAGTATTCATTGTACATTAGTCATATGGTGACTATTATTATTACTCAAAGCACGAACTTGTTACGATCCGAGTTTCAAGAAATGAACCATACAGTAATACTTAGAAGAAAAAAACGTGATATAGAAGGAGAAAGATATAAAAAGAAAAGTAATGATGTTATGATTGACTTGATTGTAGCTAGCAGTGGAATCCAGGACGTGCGTTTAATTCTATTCTGAACTCGTCAGTTGGATGTACTTACACCTTAAATAGGATGAAACATGTATCCTGGGAACGAACCAACCAAGAACCTATTCCCAACAAATATGCAGGAGGAAGTGGAGATGGATTGGGCATGCACTGAGAAGGCTGACTGGGGACATCATGCGTCAGGTCAGGCCCTCGAGTGGAATCCCCATGGGAAGCGACGAGTTGGGCGTCGGTGTCGAGGGTGACATGGAGGAGATTGTGTGAGGAGTAAATGAGAGGTTGTGGGCTGTCGTGGAGCCAGGTTGAAAAGATTTCAGAGAACAGAGTGGAATGGAGATGTGCTAGTGAAGCCCTATGTTCCACTAGGAACCAAAGGGACTAATAATAATAATAATGATAATAATAATAATAATGTATCCTGTATTCCATTGTTAGCCACAAGCAAGTCACATATAACAATAAATATTCAGACAGTATCGAGGCATCCGCAAAGAAGCACACATACCAACTGAGGTCGATAAATTCGATATGGAGAATTACAAGGCTCCATAAAATAAAACTGAAAGTGATTAGTTAAATAAGCAGTCATAAAGATGGGAAGGCTGAGCATGTGTTTAATGAATCCACGACATAAATGGAACTTTGTCTCCTCTTTATGGATCAGTTTTTCATGTGTTTTTCAAGATCTGTGAAAAATGATATGGGTCAAGAAGTTGTGAGGAGCTCGAAGATATCCAGTGTTCATTAACAGGACGTACTTGTAAGCCACAGCAATCGATAACTATCTGTACTTTCTGAAGATTTTACAACTAGCCTACATTTGACATCCGTTTTATATACACTTGTAGCACTGACAGTAAACAGCTTGTTTGTATCAATCTGTTTAGGATGACGAGTTTGTTTACTACGGAAATGCAATATGAATTTGGTAAATACTAAAGCATGGTCAAGGTTGAGATAAGTTTACCTAATCAACTGTCCTCTGAACCTAGAAACCAGACATATACATTCAAGTCCATAGCTAACATTATGACATCTGTCGAGTGCACTCATTACAGAAGGTTACGAATCTCATGGTAGAACTCACTCTTAACTGAACCTTGGGTACGTTGTTGGAGAATAGGCAGAGATGAAGAAGATAGATCTTTTCTCTTCCCAGTTACCGGCTGATGCAATCACATCTCCCAGCCTAACTGCACACATACGACTGTTATTCACGAACCAGTCGACTTTCGTGGCTTCAGCTATGACAATGCGTGAAACACCAACCTCAGCGAATCTTATATGTAGGTCATTAAGATACAACACACATCAATAACGAAACTTTCCAGAATCCTAGTCAATCAGCTTGTTGTCCGGTCTGTATCAATGTTCGAAAGCTGAATGTAGCCAGATTAAACAGTAATTTCATGATATTTGAGTCAAATATTACACTGAAGGACAGCTTTATTGAGGCGACTGTTCAGCCCTTCAAGATGGTGCAAACGGACTAGAGTTGTAGTCAGTAACAAGCAATTGAATGAAAAGGCGATACACGAATATACGTTTGGGAGTGATAACGAAGGAACAGTATAGTTCGGATATAAAGGTAATGACGATGTAAGCATAATAAACTGAATCATTGGTTAACGTCTTTTATTCTTCATTGTTAGTGCTGATTTATAACTTATATTTAGATTGCAATGGTATCCGGAAGCAGTTTTCATATGGGCCTCTTACTCGGATCTCTGACTTCATACCTGTTCTACAAGGCGGTGGAGAAACGTGAAGTACTACCTTTTCATGGTTGCTGGTAACAAGAGTAGGTTCGTATACTGTTCATACCCTCTAGATCCTGGAGCTGATATGCACCACTGGTTTGAAATCAGAGCTTATCACCTACCCTACCTAGGTGAATCCTCCTTGACCGAGAATAAATACTCCGGTAGAAAAACTCACTGCCCTGAGAAAGCAGTGAGTAAGACGTCTCTAGTATAGGTTAACAATACATCACCGTAAAACAGCATTTCGATAAGGTAACAAGGATCATCCCAACCTCAGTCACACCAGAACATTTGACAAATCCTTACTCAAGGTCGTATTATACTTAGGTCACCTATCAATCAATCAAGTGATAACCGCTTCTCTGTACTTAAAAAGAGGAAAGCTATCAATCTGAGCAGAATAAGAGTCGTCGATTTTTGTTCAACATATCAGACCCTGCTATAAGAAGGCAGCTAAACTAAAAATCAACATTTTAACTCATTGGTAGATGACACAGAAACTCCTTAGCTTCAAAATTTGATCCACAGTCCTATACAGTTAAGATAAATCTCACTGAATAGTTTCAAGGTTCATAAAGTCAATCAGACTAAGTTACTATACACTTGGCCTAATGCACCTTTGTAGTTATGTAAATTAGAGTAGTGTTGTTGTATAAAATCCTCCATTCTGTCACACGACAGTTTTTGCTTTTTGATGCTTTCATGGCTTATTGAACAGTTGCTATTGCATTCAGGTCTGTATTGTATTTAGAATAATGATAACTTCAGCGCTATATTTCCCTCAGCCACTTCATCTGAATTATCACGAAATCAATAATTATGACAATAGTCTTACTTACTGAGATTCACTAGGACTAAAAACCCATCCAGTGGTTAGAAAAAGCAGAAATTGACATAATGTAGTAAGAAATTATAGCAGGAACTATGATAAAGGTTAAGAATAAACACTAAGTTTTATCATTATGTATATTATACGACATAAACCTCTCGAAAACTGATAGAGAATTAAAAAAAAACATTATGAACTCAGAATACAGGATTAGTAAGTCATTAGATAGATATGTTGAGAAAACAAATTGTGTAAAATAAAGTGAGTTCAACTTCATTAGTCCTAAGATCATACTGAGAAACCGGTATCCTTGAGCGATAGATTGAACAGAGTTACAAATATTACAAGAAAGCCTACAGAACAATAGATATTCACAGGAGTTTATCAGTAACTCCAAGAAGATTACAGTCGACACAAAGCCGGTAGTAAGCCACCGCAACTTTATAGGTTATTATATTGCTTAGACGATCAAGAGAATACTAAAGATAGCATAGGCAAGAACCTTTCCATAGATTGGTTTAGTTCGTTTGTAGCAAAACAATGCTTTTTCTACTGTGGTCAAACATTAGAGGGTACTTTTCTTAGGATATATCTTCTTGCATGTATTAATTTACAAGTAACTGCCAAAGCACGTGCATTGGAAGAGCAGACAAATAGGTACACTTCAGATTTTCTGAACACATCCCAAATAGTGGACAGCTTAGTGGAAACAAAAATTAGAACAGTACAACTACTCAGCATATGACTGACGCAGGATACCAGCCAGACGTCTTCAAGCATTTCTGGACGAGTAGCGAACCAACTAGCTGAAGTCTGCAAAGATTTACTGCTACAATAGATACACTTATCACCCTACATATTTTTGTAGATCAATTAGTCTATGTCATATAAAGAAGAAACACAGAAATATGACATCAAGTTTATATTCATCATGGGTTGACATCACTTGGAGGAACATTGGGAACCTTAGAGCACTGGACAGCTGTCTCGTCCCTGTTGTATGGGACTGTGCAGCAGTGCGCACCCGTGACCCCAGCGGGGATTGAACACATAACCTTCGGGCTCTGTAGGCAACATGTTATCACTGGGCCATTTGGTCGAAATCCGACATACCATGACCGTCATCCAATGTCATCGTTGAGTATATGTTCTGATGACTATCGGGTTTGCCCCACTGGTGACGACTTCTCATTGGAACTTCAGGAATCACCTCTCAAATCTAGTTACCGATGAGCACTAGACCAGTTGAATTCGGGAGTTTGTGGGGAATTAAGTTATTTTTCGACCAGGTCGCTCAATTTTAACGTGCTGGACATGGAACCTGAAGATCCTGGTTTCGATTCCTAACGAAACTATGAATGCGTCCTACTAAGGAGTCCCATACCACGACAACTGTCCAGTGCTCCCAGGTTTCCAATGTTCCTCCAGTTGATATCAGTTCATGATGAACACCAACTTGAAAAAATCACCAAATCCCTACAAACCCCCCCCAAGTTAAATATCACATCAGCTACGTTAAGTCTCATAAGATCCCAATCCTAATGTGTGGGTTCAGTTAAAAAAAGGTGATATGTGTGTATAAATTAAGAAAGTCACAGCTAATTAAGGAACTCACTATACAGAAAAAACATTTATCAGTTATTTCTAAAGGTGAAAACACCTTCAACTGTTAACTAAGTTTCATCAGACTGAAGAAATTCACTTTCGTTCTCTGATCACTGGAGAGTAAACAAATCCATGTTGTCCGGTCCTATGTCGTGATCGAATTCTATCAATCATTTTTCAATATGGTCATAAGGTTTCCTGCATGTTGACACTAGTCAGTATGGAGTGTTTAAAATGTCGAAAAAAACTGATATTTTGCCTGATATTCGAACCCATATCAGAAACCTTACCATTGGACTATTCAGTTCACAACTGACCTCTTGTAGTATTGGATTAGATACTTTGATTAGTCACTGGATGGGAAACAATTTTAGGTTGTTTAGCTTCGGCAGTTTAGTCACTTTATTATTGCAGTTTCAAGGTTAATTTGAAGTTGAACTTTTTCAATGATCAATAGACTATGAAAGATGGTTCATGAATCTTTAATGATAAAAGTTATCAGTTAATGACATCTTAAATTATACTAGAGTTGTGGTAAATAGAATTGTTCATTGCAGCATTTATTTCACAACTGACTAACATATATGGAAGAGTTAGTTGTCAAACATTATTATCATGAACGCTTGAAATACAAAATAAGATCATTAAACTATAGTCTAAGATAAGAGATAGACTGTCACAATGAATATAACTTCATGGCACTAATTTTCCCACTCTCAGAATGACATTTTCATCTAGTCTTCTTTGTTTTTTAATTCAGTGAATAAAAAAGTTTAAATGAATCATAAATACATTTCTTTGTTGTAACATTTATGTCTTGATAAGAGAAAAAAAAGTATCAATACTTTGATGTTGATAATTTGTTTGTATATTTCTCCTTTTTTGTTACAGTAAGACGAAGGACAAAAGAGGATGAATCAACTTAGATCAATAAGCCTGAAAAAGGTAGATGACCATTTCAAAAATACACGAAAATAAACTGTAACCTGTTAAACTTATAACCTTGCCTAGTTAACTAGTTCAATAGTTACTAGCTCGGATAAAGAGGGAAGGTTGGCAATGAAATAGCAACCCTACCCCATAAAAACAATCCAGTCAATAAACAAAATTCAAAACACAGAGAAAATATAAACAATATAAACAAACCTATTCCTCACTGGAATCAGAGGGACACAATGACACCAGCTGGTGAAAGCCTGCCTTCACGAAACCAATCAGCCAACGTGTATTCTCTCTCTCTCTCCCTCTATGAAAGCAAAAGTAAGAATGAGGACATAAATTGTCCACAAGATGCTTGAAGCTGGTTGCCTGGCATGGCTGGCCAGATTGCAAAACAGATGACAAACTATGACATAGAAGTGCTAGGAATCTGCGACGAAACTGCAGTTGGAATGGAAGTGAAATCTCCAAACTGTCAACTGGAGAGGAATCAATAATCTACTCCAATATTGTCACTCAGACGACAACCGCGAGCACACTGAGTTCTGCAGTGGCTATCATGATGTCCCCAACAGCATCGAAGGCTCTATCTCATGCAGTGGGAACCAATCTCCTTCTCCAGGATCAATATCAGGAACATGACAGCAAGATTCAACTAGAAAGGAAGGAAGGTCACAATCATACAATGCTACTCTGAACACCTACAAATAATGCAGACGCGGACCAAGTTCCAGGTATTGACATCAAAATTCTAATGGGTGGGTGACATGAATGCGAAACTGGGAGGAGACAACACAGAAAGAGAACCAATCATGTGTCGAGAAACACTCAGTGAAACTGTTTGCAGACATCTAAGCCTTCAATGATTTGGTGATTGGAGTCAGACAGTGTGTACAAATACAAGGATATTCACAAGGCAGTGACATGGATTTGATTTCATCATTCACAAGACATACTACACCAAAAATCAGATCAAATTCATCTCAATGGGAAGAAAGTGTAGACGCAGCCAACTGGACACAAGATCAGATGAAGAAGGGGAGCAGATGTATGATCACACCATTCAGTATCTAGTGCAAGGAACCTACATTCAAAATGAATTTGAAAGCTTTCAAAGAAGTTGGTGATGATAGACCACAGTTCAAGTTCAACACCCAGAACAGGAACTGAACTGAACTGAACTGAATGGCGAAACCACAAAGGACATCTTCACGTCAGTCAGCCCATCAGGACAAAATGTAGGACCTTAGGCAACAGACCTGAGGAGACCTATTTGTAAGAACAATGGAACTCTTTGAAAGCTATTTGAAAGGAGACCTGCATGACCGTGTTAGGAAGGAAGAGGAAGAAACAAGACAAGGAATGGATCTCGAAGGATCCCCACATGGAAGCTGATAGAGGAGGGAGAGGAAGATGGATTAGCCATACACTGAGAAGAGGGTTTGGGGACATCACACGTCAGGCTAGGCCAGGCCAGGCCGTCGAGTGGAAGCCAAATAGGAAACGACGAGTTGGGTGTCCGAGGCGAGGGTGACGTGGATGAAATGGTGTGAAGAAATAAAAGGTAATGGATAGTTGTGGAGGCATGTTGGTAGGACTGCAGAGAAGAGAGTGAGATGGAGACGTGCTAATGAACCCCTTTGTTCCACTAGGAACCCAAGGGATAAACAACAATAATAATAATGTTTCAAGATCCATTTAGGGGTATAAGAAGCCCAGACAATACTATGAGCAAACTATTCCTGTTCTAAAGGGAGCGATATTTACGAGTTTCGAATGTGATGGAGATAAATTTGTACAGATAATTAAGAATGGATGGATCTAAGCACTGAAGACGACCTACCTTGTCTTCCGCAGTCATAGGGCTAATAACAGCTATGGGCCCCCTCTGTGTGCATCTATCAGTTCATCTGCTCCTGTGGAACTTATTGCATAGGCCGCACGAAGTGTATTCTACACATATGCATTTCTGAACACTATCCTGAACAGACGTCTACAGGATAGCGGTAATCGATTATTGGTTCAGTTCTTAAGCATCCAGTTAACTCTGTTCACTCGACTATACCAGAGTCTTTCAAAGTCATTTATGGTGCATAACCAAACTTTTTGAAGGGTGTGCGGATTCACCACCTCAGCACAGCGGAATCGTTGATAAACTATCAGAGGTATAACCTCTACATTCAGAAGAGGTACATCCATTCTCTAGTTTTATCTTCGTCATGATCTTCTGATGACTTCTTTCATTTTATATATCAACATTGTTACTTTTTTAATTTCTTAACTCTGTAAATTTTAATTCCAGTATAACTGCCTCACTTTTCCTACCTGTTCTAATACTTCCTAGATTATTATGCAATCCCCTTGTGATTCTAGAAAAAATGTTCAACAAATTCTAAAAACGTGCCGTGTGTTAACCTCTCAGTCATTACCTAATAATCGGAAAAACAAATTTTTTGATGACCTTGTACTGATCTGTTAGCCACTGATGGACAAATATTCCCAATGTAACTGAGTATACGGATATTCAGCTTCTGAAAATGCTTCCGAAAATCCATAAGGAAGAAATTTTACTTCAGTGGATTGGCTTTCGCCAATTTTCTACTTTACACTGCTCAAGTCTGATGACATTTATGATGTGCACATCGCTTGACTGATCTGAAAGTAACTGCTAAAATCCCAAATCAACCGATTCTAAATCTTGGGTGTGTCATTTCGTAGGGTCCAAGTCTATCGACTCCTTTATGTCTGAAATTATGACACTATATACAGAATATATGATCTTAGATACTGTATTATTTGTCTTGGATATCTTTTTGACGCGTCGCTAGCCCTTCTTTAGGAACGACACTTTCTAGTCATCTCATTACCTATATTCGCTACCTTAGTCTAAAAACATTAGGATTCTTTGTCACCCTTTGAGGTTTTGGTATGACTAGAAGGTAAAGCACAGTGCTTAGCAGGTGGCTGGAGTAATTTAATGGCTAACCAAATGATTTTGTGGTTGATGCACTTCCCAGCCCCCCTAGCCTTCAGAGTACATCCTCAAGTCCTTGAAACAAGTGTTTTATCACTAGTTCTCTCATCCTGAACCTTCACCTCTTCAGAAACTTCACTATCAGACACCCTGCTAGCCTTGTGTCCCTGTATATTGTGTTTATCAATGAAACTGAGTCATAATCGAACTTGACGTTGATAGTAAAACCGATTACGACGGCATTAGGTAAGAGCTTCATGGCTACCAAATGTTCAGTCACTTACCAAATTAGAACGTTAACACGTTTGTCGCAGAAGTTGAAGAGTCAGGAGGATGTGCACTGGTCTGCTTTAGGGTTAATAAGTGGTAGGCATTAGACCGGTAAAAACCTGGTAAGACCAAATGCTACCACTATGGTACTGAATACCTTCCTCGAAAGGGAAATGACGTCTAGTCAACTATAGTTGCTTTTGGTACGAACCATAATTATAAGTTAAACGAAAAGGGATCGTACAGAAAAAGTTTGAATGACCAATAAAAAGTAACAAATGTATGTTAACGAGACGACAAAATACAGAAAAGTACATACCACCTATACAAAAACTAAGTTACGCAATAAAACACTAAGCAGAGTTTCACTTTAACTGAAATGTCTTCAATTACGGTGAACCAAGATAGCTTTTGATACGTATAATACAACAAAAGTCAAAGTATTTCAAAGCATAAAATTCGACACTTTTTCAAAAAGTGTAGTTTCGATATGAAATCACTTCTGGGTTTTAGATTGCACTCCATGGAGTGTGTTTGTGTGAATCGACTAGCTAGATTCAGAAACAGCTGTGCACTGCTGGTACGTTTCCAATGTTCCTCCAACTGATGTCAGTCCATGATGAATACCAACTTGAAATATCACTAAATCCCCACAAATTTCAAAATTGAATTAGTATAGTGACTAGATTCGAGAGGTGATTCCTGGAGTTCCACTGAGAAGTCGTGACCAAAGGCGCAAACCTGATGCCCGTGAGGACAAATACTCAAAGACGATACTGGGTAATGGTCACGCTATGCTGTGAAGTGACAGAAGTTTGGGATGTAAATCACTGGATTTTGACCCAGTGGCTCAGTGGTTACAAGCTGGCGACGTAACCTGCAGGTCCTGCTATCGGTCAGTGGTGGGGCGGGGTCATAGGTGCGCACTGCTGGGTAGTCTCCTACAAGCTACAGGAAACAATCGTCCAGTGCTTTCAGGTTTTCAATTTTTCTCCAACAGATGTCATTTTATGATGATTACCAACATGAAAACTAAACTGGGGGTAAATTTATTTTGAAATCGAGTGTCGTTGGGATTTTTATTCGAATAATGGCAGGTATGTCACTTTAGTGACAAAGTAGAACCGACAAGGATATCGAACAGTCGAGTTGCTACTACTACCATCATTACCAACAGTAACAAATGACACTAGTAATTAGCACTTATAATAATAATGTAATAATTAACCTCTTGATAGAAAAATGAACTTTACTATGCTCATCACAAGTTGACTGATTAGATCAATGTAGATTGACTGTGGAACACTTCGAAACACATTGTTTACAATAAGTTACCTCAAAAACAAATAGTTAAGTGCACGGTATAAAAAAAGAAAACAGTGTAAACTGAAAACTGATTATAGAGAAACCGTCTCCTTTGTTTTGTGATTCCACTTTCTTATTCCTTATTTTCTTAAAATAGTCTGTACACATCTATTATACCACATAATGTCATTGAGATGATGAAGAATATTAGTAACTCAGGAGGATAACTTTGATGGTGTGGTGTTCTCCGAGCCGGATGATTTACTGGTGAAGCCTTTATTATCCGTTTACCTGATTATCAACTGGCAATGAAGTATCATGATATATTTTCGCTCACATCAATGCGTATAGACAGTTATAAACATGAATTCGACTAGGAAAATGTAGAAATCCTTGATAGAGGAAATATAAAAAATGTCACAGAATTTTTAGAAGCTTGGGATTCCCGTCAGTCAGTAATCAAGAGACATATTGACCTTGACCCACTCTATCAACCAATAAGAAACAACAAAAAGGTCAAACTATACGCTGGCAGAACAACCAGTCAAAATAGGTGTCGAAACAATGAAAGGATTTCTGTAGAAACAACCAATCCCAGCCAAGGTCATCACGACAAGCTAACAAGCCGCTAGTGGAGAAAATCTCACAGCTCACTTCTTTCTGAAGTTTGAGCTGTTGATTTTGTCGAAAATGACAATGAAAGCTCCACAATCACACCACCCAGCTCAGAGACCACAACACGGTTAAACATAATGGTTTTTTTAAGGTTGTATTCATCACGGACTGATATCATTTGAGGGACATCTATTTCGTTATAGTATAGAAATTCTAAATGGTTCCCCAACTGTTGTCAACTTGCGATGAATACAGCCTTAAGTATGAAATCCTCATAAACCTCAAACTACATAACTATGTAGTGCTTATTGGTAACATGCTTCAAGATGGATATCTTAAAGTTCTAATGAGAAGATATGAGTATCGGGTCAACCAGTCAGAAGTGAATTGGATGCGAAGTGAAGATCCTTGTGAATAGTCGCGCTCTGTCGTGAATTGAAAGAAGTTGGAAACTGTGGACCACTGAACTCCGACCCAGTTGCTGGATGACTAATGCACTTACCATGAAACCTGAAGGTATTGAGGTTGATCTCTGGTGGGGTGGAGTCATTGGTGTGTACTGCTGAGGAGTCCCTTGCTAATGTGAGACAGCTGTCTAGTGCTCCCAGGTTTTCAATGGTTCCCCAGCTGGTATCAGTCCATGATGAATACAACTTTAAAAACAAAATCCTTATAATGACATTATCATATTCAGTGGGTGACGATTCGAGCAGAGTTCACTATTCATATTCACGTCGTTAAGTAAAAGGTTACTAATTTGCTACTCAAAAAAATCGATTATTTGTTTACCTAACATTGCATTAACTTGATTTAACAACTTAATAACGTCTTTGTAAAGTCTCTAACTTTAGCTATAAGTGATATAGGTCTTGACTTCCAAAAGAGCTGAGGTTTTTCACCAGGCTGAAGATACACCTTACTGATGAGTACTGACAAATATGAAAACAGCAGCAAGCAAGGCTTCTTGAAGATAGGCTCATGTTGTCTGTCAGTAAGCAGAGTATGACATATTCTTATATCACCCAACTGACTGGTAAAGTTGTAATCCGATTAATATATTTGAATCAACTCTTAGTACAGAAAACCTGATAACCACATTGATTTCCACCCAATGGCCAATCTGCGCAAGCATAAGAATAACTTCATCTGATTTCAACTGCTGTGCTAACTGATAGTGAAGTTAGGGTTGAATGGAAAACCTATTTGTAGTTAACGAACGTTTTGTGTACTCTTGTCGACAGATTACAAACACAAGGCAATTCATCCTGTACATAATTTGTGAAGGTTACACGTAACTGAGCACCTCTACTTTACTAGCGTGCGATGAAGCTTATACCAAGGGAATACTGAAGTTAAGCGTAGCGTGTTAGATAAGGTAGGAAGGTTATTCAAAGAAGTAATTGGGACATATTTTACGTATACTGAAACAAAGTCTACAACACTGCCCAATGTCAACTAGAGTAGGATTAAGTTAAGTGAATGCCAGAGATTGTCAGACTAAAGCAAGGTAACGACCCATGTAGTCTGCTATTAGCAGTGTTAGCCTTTTAGGCCAATGTAAGCTTCTTAGTTGGCGTCTGTAAGGTAATCAATGTGGATGTTTATACACTTTAGTTGATGCGGCAAAGAATCGATTTCAAAATTGTGAATTCATCCACACTATGTGTCTGTTGAAGGCTTAGATTCTCTATGACTGTTGTCCCCTTTTACCTCAGATGTTTCCTCCTTTCTATCTTTGGGGTTTTGCAACTCGTGGCATTTCTTTCTCCCTCTCTTTCTCTCTCCCTTGATACTCTGTTTTGCTGCTATGCCAGTTCTTATATTGTGCATGTGTATATCTCCTATTTGGCAAGGAGGATGAGAATCAACCACCACTGCCCAATCTAACAGAAAAATTGGTTTGGCATATAACTTGAACTAGCAACCACAAAGTTATGATCGCAGACTACTGACGACTAAATTGGGCTAAATGCTTGATGGCTAATGTGTATTTTCATCTCTCGTGTCAATCAGTAGAGCATTGTGCTGAGAATACTGTGAACACTGGTTCCAATCCTCTTTAGACCTGAGTTTCCTTTCAGCTTCAGTTATCACCCCTCAGACTTTATGAATGCTAAATTACGGAAGGATTACAACTGAATTTATGAAGAAAGGCGATTAACCGTCATAAAGTAGTCTATAATTAACTCAACTACACGATCATTATGATATCCACATCACACTTCTACTTCTGTGCTTGTATTAATCGAATGTAAAGTAGAATAGTAAAATACAAAGTTGTATTTGTGGCATTTTTGTTTGTATAGAGGATAAAAGTAGAGAAGTCAATTAAATGTCCAATTGTCAATACCTAGTATCATCAAAAAACGCCATTAAAAGTGCATTTCTGTTCAACCAATTAAATTGAAACCACTGACCTTCTAGAAATGGCGTGATCAAAAGTCGGATCACTTTCACATCATACACAATCACATGTGACGTCTGAAAACTATTTTACTACCAATCATCAAGACTTCTTCTACATACACAATAAACAAAGCGTTAATTAGATAGGAATTCAATGATTTTCGTAAATAGAACAATCCAAAAGATCCATCTAAAACGTAAACTTGTTTTCTTTTTCTAAACTCTTTATCTATATGTGCTATTTAAGTTTATTCAGTATGATTCCATATGGATTTAAACTACACAATCAGGTAGTTATTATTTTGCTGATGATACTGATGAACTTTGTGACAAACATTTCAAAAGTATTCACGGAGCCTCTAAGAAAACATTTCTTATCTAGGAAATGCTATCGAATCGATATTTTTTTCTCCAGATTGTAAGTACTAGATATATTTCAGAAACAAGCGGAACTTTAGTGGTTAAGTATATATTTGTGTAGTTTATGGTAAATTATATTTCAGTTGTTGAAATGATAGAAAAGGGTTGTTTCTCAGGCTGATGATGATGATGATGATGGCAGTTTAGCGTTCTCTAAGCTTTAATATTTTATCGTGGATGTTTCATCCCGAGGCTTAGTGATATCTAGACACTTTGTTGTCAAGGTAATTATATGGTTCCCTCCGAAAACTGGGATACAAAAAAATGGATATAGAGTGAAGAGTACATGAAATTCTGAAGTTGGATGCTGTTGCCGACAAAGATAACTCGAATTTATTCATTGTCATCAAAATCAGAAAAATATGAAAAACTTTATCGATTGATAATGAACTGAAGACGATTAGACGAATATTCATCCACATAGCGATTTACTGAGAAAGGCCTGAAATTTAAACAAAATACTGAGTGAATTCCTGCAGTTATAAAGAAGACTTTATTTTTGAATACCGAATTCATAGGTGATTTGCTGGGCAAAAAATCCCGATAAAGAGATCCACTGAATCCCTGAGAATGGCATGTTTTTCTTCTAGTCTATATATCATCTTTTGTAGTCGATAAATGACCTCAGACTGTTTTACGGATAAGTTGTAGTTCACGCTTTATGCTGAGTGGAGTAGATCTCCACACTGATTTCAGATTGATGAAGGAAGTACTGTCTTGCTGTCTTTCCGATGCTGGCTTTGACATGCTCATCTGTGTCTATGCTGCCTATAGTTGAAACGATGCTGCCCTGCCTATGTAGGTAGGTGAAAGACAACTTCCTTTAGGTTTCTCCCGTTAATGGTGATATGTGCTTGTAGTTGTAGTTGTAGTTGGGTATCTTCATCAACTCTACCCCTGTCTTCTCTACGTTCATTTGAAGGAGGTGTCGTTTTTGCATTTCTTCCTCTTCTGCAAACTTGTTGGTTTTTGCCAGTATGTCTTCGAGTTTGTACGGCATAAGACAGTAGATTTAAATCATCATCATTGGCGAAATCCAAATCACCAAGAATCTTATCATCCGTCAAACAGCCTATGTCCATCTTCTCACTCGTCACGGTTTGTTGCATGATCCAGTCCAGTTGAGTTCGGTCGACCACAATCACGAAGATCATCGGTGATAGTAGGCAGCAACCTTGTCTTACTCTGTCCCCTGTCTTCACTTCAAAGCCATCACTGAGCTTTCCAATGTGAATAACCAGGCATGTAGCATCATATGGCATCACATAGAAGCTGTTGAATGAGGTTGATAGAGGTTTGTGGCACTAAAACCGTAGTGTAGTATTGAAGCAGTAGCTGCCAAATTACTTCTCAGTCGACGCTTCGATCGAAGGCCTTTTCAAAGTCGATAAAGATTAGGTAGAGAGTTGACTATCATTCTATGCTCTGTTCTATGATGATGCGTAGTGTTGCAATTTGATCCGCACATGACTTGCTCATCGTGAATCCAACCAGCCAGCCAGCCAGTTCCGGTGGCAAATTTTAACTCACAGCATTTTTCAGTCTCTCCAGAATGATGTGGCTTAATATTTTGCTCGGGATGGACAGGATTGGAGCATGATTCCGCGCCTGTTCTTGTAAAGATTTGGGTCACTCAGGTTTTTTGGGAGTTTGACAAGATAGTCTTTCTTCCAATCAACAGGCAGGCACATTTCCTTCATTCATCCATTGCTTCAAAACCTTCTGCAATAGTGGTGTGAGCATGTTCGCTGCTGTTGTCTCTACCTCTGTCTTCAGTGTTTCTGGAGGAATTGTGTCTGGTCCTGCTGCTTTCTCGGATTTCAGCAGCTTTGTAGCACATGTTCACTAGTAATTCTGTAACTGGGCTGCTGGTGATATTTCTGGACGAGTTGCAGTTGGCGGTGGTGGTGGTGGTGGTGGAGATGGTCGATTGAAAAGTTTTCTGAAGTGGTCAACCCATCGCTTCCTTTGTTTCTCCGCTCTGGTAACTAACTTTCCTTCACTGTCTCTCCTTGGTTTCATCTGTGTTGATCTCTTCCACCTCAGATAGTAACCTGGTTAGTTGATGTAGTGTTGTCAGGTCTCTCCCCTTGCCTGCAACATGTTCTGCTTCATTTGTAAATGTGCTGTAGAAGTGTCTTTTGTCTTTGAGTGCACTCCTCTTCACTTCCTTATTCAGTGTAGTGTTTTATAGGTTGCAATGCACTAGTTCGTCTTCGGCTTCACCATCTTCCTCTCCCTCCTCTATCAGCTTCCATGTGTCCGCCATGATCCATTCCTTGTCTTGTTTCTTCCTCTTCCTTCGTAAATATCGCTCGTCAATATCGCTCCCTTTAGAACAGGAATAGTTTGCTCATAGTATTGTCTGGGCTTCTTATACCCCTAAATGGATCTTGAAACATTATTATTATTGTTGTTTATCCCTTAGGTTCCTAGTGGAACAAAGGGATTCATTAGCACGTCTCCATCTCACTCTCTTCTCTGCAGTCCTACCAACATGCCTCCACAACTATCCATTACCTTTTATTTCTTCACACCATTTCATCCACGTCACCCTCGCCTCGGACACCCAACTCGTCGTTTCCTATTTGGCTTCCACTCGACGGCCTGGCCTGGCCTAGCCTGACGTGTGATGTCCCCAAACCCTCTTCTCAGTGTATGGCTAATCCATCTTCCTCTCCCTCCTCTATCAGCTTCCATGTGGGGATCCTTCGAGATCCATTCCTTGTCTTGTTTCTTCCTCTTCCTTCCTAACACGGTCATGCAGGTCTCCTTTCAAATAGCTTTCAAAGAGTTCCATTGTTCTTACAAATAGGTCTCCTCAGGTCTGTTGCCTAAGGTCCTACATTTTGTCCTGATGGGCTGACTGACGTGAAGATGTCCTTTGTGGTTTCGCCATTCAGTTCAGTTCAGTTCAGTTCCTGTTCTGGGTGTTGAACTTGAACTGTGGTCTATCATCACCAACTTCTTTGAAAGCTTTCAAATTCATTTTGAATGTAGGTTCCTTGCACTAGATACTGAATGGTGTGATCATACATCTGCTCCCCTTCTTCATCTGATCTTGTGTCCAGTTGGCTGCGTCTACACTTTCTTCCCATTGAGATGAATTTGATCTGATTTTTGGTGTAGTATGTCTTGTGAATGATGAAATCAAATCCATGTCACTGCCTTGTGAATATCCTTGTATTTGTACACACTGTCTGACTCCAATCACCAAATCATTGAAGGCTTAGATGTCTGCAAACAGTTTCACTGAGTGTTTCTCGACACATGATTGGTTCTCTTTCTGTGTTGTCTCCTCCCAGTTTCGCATTCATGTCACCCACCCATTAGAATTTTGATGTCAATACCTGGAACTTGGTCCGCGTCTGCATTATTTGTAGGTGTTCAGAGTAGCATTGTATGATTGTGACCTTCCTTCCTTTCTAGTTGAATCTTGCTGTCATGTTCCTGATATTGATCCTGGAGAAGGAGATTGGTTCCCACTGCATGACAGAGAGCCTTTGATGCTGTTGGGGACATCATGATGGCCACTGCAGAACTCAGTGTGCTCGCGGTTGTCGTCTGAGTGACAATATTGGAGTAGATTATTGATTCCTCTCCAGTTGACAGTTTGGAGATTTCACTTCCATTCCAACTGCAGTTTCGTCGCAGATTCCTAGCACTTCTATGTCATAGTTTGTCATCTGTTTTGCAATCTGGCCAGCCATGCCAGGCAACCAGCTTCAAGCATCTTGTGGACAATTTATGTCCTCATTCTTACTTTTGCTTTCATAGAGGGAGAGAGAGAGAGAATACACGTTGGCTGATTGGTTTCGTGAAGGCAGGCTTTCACCAGCTGGTGTCATTGTGTCCCTCTGATTCCAGTGAGGAATAGGTTTGTTTATATTGTTTATATTTTCTCTGTGTTTTGAATTTTGTTTATTGACTGGATTGTTTTTATGGGGTAGGGTTGCTATTTCATTGCCAACCTTGCCACTTTAGCCGTGCTTAGAACCGGCTAGTAACAAGTGTAGTAGTTAACCAGGAGAGGTTGTAAGTTCACAGTATGATACATATCTGTTATTTGAACTGGTATTTATAAATTAGGTTTTTAGGAGAGAACAGAATTTATATCTGGGCTATTTAAAACCAGGACTCTAAACAGTTTCATCTGGTGGCTCAAACAATAGGATAGCTTCACCCCGGTGGACCAAGTTTATCCTAAGCGAACAGCTGATATCTCTATGAACTACGTTCGGAGTGAATGACATCGACTATTGAAAATTTGCTTGGCGCATTAATTCGCTAGCGTGGTGTAGGCAGATAATTTAGTTCAGTTTTGAGGTTCACATTGGATGTCTTACTGCATATATTTGTAAATTTAAGTACTGACAGAGGATGACGATCAACTAAATACATCAGCAAGTACTCTGACTCATTTCAGAAGTGTGTTGAGATCAGAATGTAGAAGAGAAACCCGTCTACTGCGGCGCGTGCGCTGAGGCATAATCGTATAATAACGTAGGACAATATAACTGTATTATAAGCGAATATAGTTAGATGAAAACAGAGAAAACGGTTGCCGAAGCTGTGTCCATCGAATCTACCCTTAGTAAATACAATAGGAATGACACAACAACTGATCAATGCTTGAAAAGTCACCCAATAAATATTAATGTATCACGGTGTACTATATCAGATAAACAAACCTAGGGTGGAATTACCTTTTATCATAGCGCCGAAGGTTTACTCTTTTAATAAGGTACTGATAAATCAGTGAAGAATAATTCCAGAAAGTATCATGTTAATGGTTTCAAATTTACAGTAACTTCTTAGTTGGGTGCCAGGTGGATGGAGAGAATCAACTGTTAGATCTACTTGAACCAGATTTATTGCTTTTTGATACTTGTCAGTAGGGCTTGTCTACAACCTCGACAGAATTGATGTCTTATGTGAAATTTGAATGCGCAAAAGCCAGTGCTGTAGCTGGAGATGTTACCACTTGGGTAGCGATTGACTAGATTTCTTTTGTACAGAAGTTAATACTAAGAAACATGAATTATGATCTAATTTTTAAATGTATGGATAGTTAAATTTATTGGAAATTAATTGCAGAACGAACTCTTACTGTGAAGGTTTGAGTCATCTAAAATGCAGGAAACTCTACAGCTCAACTTTAATTACCACTACCTTTCATCTACTTTCTAGACCATGTAATAGTAATAAAGTAATCTCATATTAAAATTGAAAACCTTGCTTGGTTAACTAGTTCACCAGTTACTAGCCGGTCCTAAGCCCGGGTAAAGAGGGAAAGTTGGGCACACGCCTAGCAATTCTACCCCGTAAAACAAATCCAACCGCTAAACAAACTTAAAAGCATAAACAAAATTATTCCCCGCTGGAATCGGAGAGGCGAAATGACGCCAGTTGGTGAAAGCCTGCCTTCGGGAAGCCAATCGGCCGATGTGTCTCCTCCCACTCGATGAAAGCGAAAGTAAACGTGCAGACATGGAATGTCCACACTACGTTTGAACCCAGCAAGACAGCCCAGATTGCAAAGGCGATGAGAAGGTATCACACTGAAGTGCTTGGAATTCGTGAAAGCAGATGAAATGGGAGTGGACTCTCCAAACTGTCAACTGAAGAGGAATCAATAATCTACTCCGATATTGTCATCCAGATGACAACCACGAGCACACTGAGTTTTCGAATGACTATCATGATGTTCACAACAGCATCGAAGGCTCTCTGTCATGCAGTGGGAACCAATCTCCTCTTCCAGGATCATGACAGCAAGGTTCAACTCGAAAGGAAGGAAGGAAGGTCACAATCATACAATGCTACGCTACACTACGCACCTACAAATAATGCAAAGCAAGAGAAAAAAAGGAATTCTACAGACAAATTCAATCAGCACTGGATAAGACACCACCTCAGTTGGCGATATCAAAATCCATTCTAATGGGAGGGTGACATGAATGCCAAACTGGGAGGGGACAACACAGGAAGAGAACTAACCATGGGTCGAGAAGTGCTCGGTGAGGTGATGAACGAGAATGGAGAATTGTTTGCAGAATTCTGTGCAGTCAACGATTTGGTGATTGGAGTCAGGCAGTGTGTTCAAGCACAAGGACATCCACAAAGTGACATGGATTTCACCATTCACCAGATGGACACACTAAAAATCAGATCGACTTCATCTCAATGTGAAGAAAGTGGAGACTCAGTCAGCCTACTTGACACGAGGTCAAGAGGAGGAGGTGCAGGTGTAGGTTCACGCCACTCACTATCTAGTGCAAGGAACCTGCCTTCCAAATCAAGTTAAAGGCCTTCAAGGAAGCTGGTGATAGAACACAGTCCAAGTTCAACACTCGGAAGCTGAAGGACGAAACTACCAGGGACATCTTCACGTCAGCCAGCCATCAAGACAAAATGGGAGATATCGAGGAACATCCCTGAAGAAACCTGTGTGGAAGAACACTAGAAGTCTTTGAAAGCTATGTGGAAAGAAACCTGCATAACCAAGCGTATTAGGAAGGAAGAAGAAAGAAGACAAGATAAGGAATGGATCTCGAAGGATCTCCACATAGAAGCTGATAGAGCAGGGAGAGGAGGATGGTGATGGTGAAGCAGAAGATAAACCAGTGCAGTGCAAGGATGCTCAACGACAAGGGGAACTGAGTACAATGTATAAAACACAACACTGGACAAAGAAGTGAAGAAGAGTGCACGGAAAGACAATAGACACTTTAACAACACACTGGCAAGTGAAGCAGAACAAGCTGCCGTCTGGTAGGAGAGATAGAGATCTGACAACATTGTATCAAATAACCAGGTTACTGCTATCTGGGAGGGAAGAGATCAACGCAGACGAAACCAATAAAAGATGATGACGGAAATTTAATTACGAAAGAAGAGAAAGAAAGGAGACGATGGGCTGACCACTTCAAGAAGATCTTGAATCGACCACCACCTTCACTTCGTCCAGAAGTACCACATGCAGCCGACTCACAGAACTACCAGTGAATATGAATCCTCCAACAAAAATGGAAGTCCTGAGCACCACAAAGCTACTGAAATGTGGAAAAGCAGCAGGACCAGATGAGATCCCACCAGAAGCATTGAGAGCAGACGCAGAGACAACAGCGGACATGCTCACACCACAACACTATTGAAGAAGGTGTGGGAGGAAGGGTAGGTACCTGTGAATTGATTGGAAGGAGGGTTACCTTGTCAAACTCTCGAAGTAGGGAGACCTCATTGTTTGCAAGAACTGGCGAGGAATCATGCCGCTGTCCACCCTAAGCAAAATATTAGACCATCATCTTGGAGAGACTAAAGGATGTACTGGATTCAAAACTACAACCGGAACAGGCAGCCTGGCTGGATTCAGGAAGTACAAATCATGTGCCGACCAAATTGCAACGCTACACTACGCATCATCATAGAACAGAGTATAGAATAGCAGTCAACTCTACACCTCACCTCAACTTCATCGCCTGTGAGAAGGCCTTTGACAGCGTCGACCGAGAGGTAATTTGGAAACTCCTCCATTACTTCGGAATACTGCAAACCTTTATCAGCCTCATTCAACAACTATATGAAGACGCCACATGCCAAGTGTGATTCACAATGGGAAGCTGAGTGATGCTTTTGAAGTGAAGATAGGAGTGAAACAAGGTTGCCTACTATCCCCCATGATATTCCTGATTGTGTTCAACTGACTGGATCATGCAGCAAACAGTGGGGAGTGAGAAGAGGGGGATAAGCTGGCTGGATGGAGGAAAAGATCCCAGAAGATTTGGATTTCGCCAACGATGACTTGTGTCTGATGTCACACAAACTTGAAGATCTGCAGACGAAAACTAACAAGTTGGCAGAAGAGGTGAGGCAGCAAAGACGGGACTTCAGGTGAATGTAGAGTAGACAGAGGTGATGAAGATACCGCGCCACCACCACCAACAACAACAAATTCCAATCATCATCAACGGGAGAAACTTAAAGGAAGTAACCTCCTTCACCCATCTAGGCAGCGCTGTTTCAACTACAGGCAGCACAAGTACAGACGAGGATGTCAAAGTCAGAATCGGAAAAGCAAGACAGGCGTTCATTAACCTCAAACAAGTGTGGAGATCTTCTGCACTGAGGAAGTGGAACATGATCCAGATTTTCAACACTTATTCAGTCAAGTCAGTGCTTCTGTATGGTTCAGAGACTTGGCGCGTTGCGATAGGGATTTCCAACAAACTACAGACATTCATCAACTGCTCACGCTCGCTACTAAAGATCAGATGGCCAGAAACAATAAGCAACAAAGAACTCTGGGAATGAACCAACCAAGAAGCTATCGCTCAACAAATATGCACTGGAAGGAAGTGGAGATGGACTGGATTGGGCATACACTGAGAAGGCTGACTGGGGACATCGTGCGGTAGGCCAGGCCCTCGAGTGGAACCCTGATGGGAAGCGACGAGTTGGGCGTCAGTGTCGAGGGTGACATGGAGGAGATCGTGTGAGGAGGAAATGAGAGGTTGTGGACTGTCGTGGAGCCAGGTTGAAAAGATTTCAGAGAACAGAGTGGAATGGAGATGTGCTAGTGAAGCCCTATGTTCCATTGGGAACCCAAGGGACTAATAAATAAAATAATAGTAAATGATATTAAAATTGCTGAATTCCCTAAACAACATTAAATACTAGAATGTAGGTGAAGTATTGGTGTTGCTGCATTCCCTCAGTTGTATGGGTTGATCTAGTGCTCAAAAAATATAACACCACTAAATTTCTCCTCCATGTTAGCAAATATTTACTACCTTCTGCACAGATGAGTTCTGTCTGTTAATAAATAGGTTAGATGGGATAGCTTTTTTAAGCTGAACTCTGTGATAATTAGGTAACCTTCATTTACATATATCAAGGTCAATCGTATAAACGTTAGCCGATGATTGGCTATTGAATTTTTGTTGATGTTAAAAATGGTAATAAATAAGAATACCATAAATAATTTTAGAGATAATATACTTGAATGCAGTTTGCTTACGTTTTATTTTGGTTGAGTATGGAAACACTTACGCTTGCCGAGATGTTTGTTTTATCCAAACATATCTGTCGAGATAATTACCACTTATGCATAAAGAAAGGTGTATAAAACAAGGAGACTGTACTGCGAAAGTAGTTCGCATGACACTATGGCATATCTTTATCGAAGAACATAAATTAGCTGAAGTCTCAGGATCGGAAAAGCAAGAGAGGCGTTCATTAGCCTGAGACCAGTGTGGAGATCTTCTGTACTCAGCATAAAGCGTGAACAAGATCCGGATTTTCAACACTAATTCAGTCAACTCAGTGCTTCTGTATGTTTCAGAGACTTGGCGCTTTTCGAAAGGCATTTCCAACAAACTACATACATTCATCAACAACTGCCTACGCTCGGTAATGAAGCTCAGACGGCCAGAAAGAATAAGCAACGAGGGACTGTGGCCTTGGAACGAACCAACCAAGAACCTATCGCTGAACAAATATGCACTGGAAGGGAGTTGGGATGGATTGGGCATGCACTAAGAAGACCATTCGGGACATCACATGCCAGGTACTAGAGTGGAACCCAGATAGGAAACGATGAGTTGGGCGTCGGTGCCGTGGGTGACATGGAGGAGGCCGTGTGAGGAAGAAATGAGAGCTTCTAGGACGTCGTGGAGCCAGGTTCAAAAGTTTGCAGAGAACAGAGTGCACTGGAGACGTGCTACGGAAGCCGTATGTTCCACTAGGAACCCAAGAGACAAACAATATAATAATAATAATAGTAATCGTTACCTTCATATCTCGTGTTGCTTGTATGCCAATAATCAATTACACTCAAGTTAGCTTCGTTGTTAGATTCTAAAGATAAGTATGAATGAAGTCTTAACCAGTCGAATCAGACAGTAAGTAATACACAGACTACCAGTATCCTTATTGAAATGACTGACAGATTAATACGAAATATGAGGACGCCACTAACACAATAAAACACTTTGATACGAATACCAACCGTCCTCCCTCAGACCTGATGCTTCACTGAGCCGTTAAAAGATAAAAACTGGCCTGTGACTATAGGGAAGACACTTTATTTGACAAAATATGCATCATTTATTTACACCTTTCTTCAGAATATAAAGTCACTAGATTGGAAGTTGGATACGTATTTTGATTGGTTAGTAGTAGGACGAAATTATCCAATGAGGTCTTTCCCTGCCCACACAGTAACATAAAGCAAGGTTGAAATCTAAAACTTCTACCTTAGCAGCTGACAACTTAGAATGTTGATTTCGGTTTGGTCCGCTTCCTATCACTTATCTAAGAATGTTGTTTCAACACAAGACAATACTTACCAAAATGATACATTCACGATAAGGACGAGGAATATAAATCAGATTTTGAAACTAACAAATGTCAACATTGATTGCCACCATTTGATGATTTTATGTGGAGTCAGTGATTAACAGTGGTGCACAGTTAGTCAAGTTAACTTAATTTTGGTACATGACCAGATATGAAAGACATTAGAGTGATTTTGTATACAGCATTGTTTGTATACTGAACAAAATGTATACCAATGGGTATAAAAACCTCATGTTTGCAACATTCATCAAGAAACCAGTGTAATAAAGTTATCAGAGTTACTAGATCCAAACGTCCATTCTAAGATTATTTCATCATGTAACTTTCTTTCTTCAACACAAAAATATTTACAATATTCACGATCAATTTTTGATGAAAGTCTACTTGAATTACTAGGCTAAAAATTCAACATGACGCCAGAAAAAACAACTAAAACATAACAATAAACTTTAGAATGAAAAAAAAACTACTGTTAAAATGTACACAATGAATGTTCAGTTCATCTTTAACAGTAATCTCTTCAGACAAGTTGATGAAATGACTATAGGATCTCCATTGGGCCCATTGTTTGCAGATATGTTTCTGGCAAAACTGAAAAATAGTTCTTTTGAAAGATCAAGTTGTCAATATGAAGTCATACTGTTAACCTATTGATGATACCTTTTTATTCTTACATAAGTGTCTATGCATTAGTTCTTTTCTGAACCATTTCAACAGTCAGCACCTATGAGTTTATTTTATTTATAAAACTGAAATCAATAATTCGATAAATTTTCTTGATGTGCTAATGGTAAGAAAAGAAGAGGGTTCTATACTCAGAAGTATATATGGGAAACTGACGTTTGAGGCATAGTACACACACTTTGTTATCTTCGTATCGATGAAGTACAAAAGTTTTACAATTGGATGCTTGGTATTTAGAGTAAGATTGATATTTTAGGATTTGTCCTGGTGCGAACTTGACAGACGCAAAGACCAATCACTAATTATTCGAACTTGTTATATACCCACGAATACGAGACCAAGGAAGAACACGATAGCGTAGTCGGATGGAATAGTATATTTGGATGGTTATGCCAAAATACCGATGCGTTCCAACTAACTGGCTAGAGAGTCGAATACGAGCAATGCAACGTAACACGACAGCGTGCCAAATGGCGAGGATGCTTGACCGGGTGCCTTCAGCTTAGCGAGTCCAGTTAAACTATCAAGGTCAGCATCAATGTCGAAAGTCGTCAAACCCTAGGCTATTGATTTTGGGGAAGTGTATGACGCTACAATATGATCCAAGAAGTGTGTCGAGAAATAACTAAGTGAAAACGAATATCCGAATAAGTTCATCAAAGTTAACACTACAGTTACTTTGGTCCTAAATGAGAATTGATGACAGGGGAGAAGAAAACTTTGTTTTTGTGTTTTCACTTCAACGGAGACTCTCTAAGTGACATCTTATCACCGCAACAAGCTAGAGCAGTCAATACAAAGTTTTATACAAGTCGACTTTCAGTAGTTGACCAATACGAAGTACAAAACTAAAGGATTTCATATGTAATCTTACCTATTTATCTTGTTTACATCAATTTACTTGTTCCTCTGGAACAAGTTACATGAGACAAACGATTGGGCATATGCATCTCTGAATGTGAGATTATTTATTGAATCGGTTCGGAAAAGGTGAAGTAAAAGCGATGAAAAGTTCTGTCCTATTGTACCTAGAAAACATAGGGCATCACATTGGTGCTAATAAAGCTTTCAATGTTATATATCGTATTCCAAAAGCATTATCATGTGCAGCTCGTCAAAGCCTGCTCAGCATAAAGGAGGTTGTCACCATAAGGCTGATCAAACCTAAACTGTACATTCAGAGAACTCATTTTCAAAACGTATCCTTCCCTTGGCCTTCATTAAACTAAACGCCACTCCTATCTTCTTTATTCTTCATTATCTTTCCGTTCAGCATCACAGTATTCAGCTGAATATATTTCATTCTTATAGTTACAAATTTAGAAAAGAAAAATCAATTTCTTCACAGTTCCACTCCATTTTGAAAGCGTATTTGCCCTTAATATGGCTGGATCTTACGATGTAGAAATGCGTTCTATAATTGTAGAACCTGAAGAGAATTAATTGAAAAGAATATTTTTCATTCAAATCGTTACTTTATATTAACTTTTAAGTAAACAAAACTTTTAAATCACTGAAAAAGGTACCATATTCAACTCTTAGTTTATACACTGTTCGAAAATGTAAACCACTTGTACAAGCTGGGACACGAGTAGATGAAGAGAAGGTTCAGAGTGCTTAGATGAGGACATAGCCTCAGTCCGTAATGTTTCAGATTGTTCGCATGGGTAATGTAAGTGAAAATGGCAGAAGTACTGATACCTACATATCTTACCTTTCTGGATAATTTTAATTTTACTGCTTCCTAACTTTTATTCCCTTCCTCCATTTCTATCGTTCGCTATTTCTGATATATTCTTGCACTATTTCGATGCTCACATTGCTGATCTCTCTCTCTATGCTGTTGTACAAGAAGGACAATTTGACTTGATACGATATAGTTGGAGACGCTATTTTGTTTGTCTATATACCTTATTCGTTTAATTTGATGTAGTTTCAGCCATGATCCCATTATGAAATAACTTCTGCCAAGTGCGTGACTATGACGTGTTGATTCAGCAATATGCAGAAGACGTAATTCTTACAGTCTCTGATTGACGATTGGTAATCTTGTAAATCATTTAGATGAGACTTTTGTGACCCATGTTACTGATGTCGTTTAGATGTGAACGTACGAAGCCATTAACAACATTTCTTCTTCCTTTTGCCAGGCACATTGTGACAGCCACCAGAAAGGACACTCAACATAATCTGCTTCACAGCCATAGGTAAATTTATAAATGCTCGCTGATGAAGATGTACAAGAAACTCTGTCTTTCACTTTCTATAGTAAGATATATATATATATATATATATATATATATATATATATATATATATATATATATATATATAGTTGTGAAAGTTAGCCTCAACGTTTATACCAGGAATGTCTCTATTACTCCAAAATTCTTGATTAGGTCATCCACCTTACCGTTCTTATTACACAAAGTAAAAGTAACGTTCTTACAACAGAAGAGAGTTTAAAAGGTGTTTATATACGTCTTAAGACTTTTGTTTTCTTATCTCGGTATAACAAAGTTAGCTAGAACAGGATACACCTATATGCACATTGGAAGTCAAGGATGTTACGTTATCTCCAAGATGATGTTGAATATATGACAGAAATGTTACATGTATCAATCAAAAAGACTTTTTCCAGTAGCCAGAAGTTATAGTCTTGTGTTATCAAGATAAAACATACATTTGTTGCAACGTTTAGCACTACCAAATCAGAGAACAATGAACTGGTTAAGAAGGTGATGATTTTGGAATGTCAAAACCGTACTACCTTTAGATAATTCCTTTAGTCAACCTGAAACATGATGCTTCTTAGTCAATAAAAGTTTGTCCTTACTCTTAATCCTCAGTAGAATTTTATACTTTAACAACCTTTATTAGGTCAAAAGACACGAGGTATTCAAGTGATTATGCTGTTTCAGTACTGCCTATCACACTATAAAGAAATCAACTTGGAAATCATGAAAAACTAAGCTAATCGATAGCAAGCTGAAAATGTCAAAATGAGCTACATACTTTCAGTAGACAGATACAACCATAAAACAGAACCATATGATACAGGAGAGCAGTTGCTTAAATTATAACACGGAGAATATAGAAAATAAAATTAACCTGCAAACTGTGGAAACCAAGACTGAAATTTTTTGATTTTTCTAGGATTAATCCAAAAACTTATTTGTAAAACATAACCTCTTAGATTCTTACTATAAGGTTTTAATTCAGAAATTTCAATTCTTACAGATTATGTTAACTTTCAAATTGGAATCTGAAATCATATTTACTGCTTCAATAGTATAACGCTCATTATAGTTGTGTACTAATGTCGGCATGATTAAATCCATTGATGTTTTCAAGCTTTCACCCACGGTCATCTCTCTTTCGACTGATATTTCATGGATAATGTGATATGTGGATTCGATAGATGATGATAAACAACTTACAACTACTAAATTTAGTTTCACTTTAATTTCATATCCATCTTTTACAGCAAAACAAATTACTTACGTCTATTTTCTGTTTTCTTCTTTCACTGAGACATGGGTACATTTCTCTGGGTTATTAAATGTGATAGGAAATTTAAATAACTCCAACAGTTTTGAAAGACAGACTGATGTCCATATTTGGGAATCATGGTCGATGAAAGTCCTCGTGTTACCATCTTAAAGCTCTGCCAACTGGGCTACTGTAGGCACTTCAAGATCACGTTTAACAAGATAAATCATCCATCACTTAAGTAAGGACAGCGAGACTTGATGGTAACAATTTGCTACTGAAATCGAAGCAGCTACTGCATTTGATAATGGTGGGAGGCTGCTCTAACTAATCTGTGTCACTGATAGTTAGAAGCGGGACATCAGAGAGACTTTCTGTGAGGTAGATAGTATGCTGATTGATATCCTTTGAAGACACCTACAATAATGGACGAAACATAACGAAGAGTCATTCAACTGACCTCCTGTTGCAACAACATTAACTTTAATACGTTGTACTCCATGGTTAGTTAACATCACCCCACCTAACGAAGTGGATTACCAGAAAGAACCTATTAAAAGAACTTATCCTTAGCTCCTTTCAAAGATGAAGGTATGACTGTGGTTAGTGAACTAATTAGACTGTTTGAAAGGGCATGTCAAACTTGAAGTGTTTTATCAGTCTGAAATATAGACACTGGTATAACCATTCTTTAAAATGATTCTAAGTGGTAGATGAAAATCATTACTGTGTCAGTTTTTTACCATTACAGTCTAAAATATTAGACGCCATCATTGTTTGCAGGGTATGCAGAACGCATGCAAACCTGTTTCATAAGAGACAGGCCAGATTCCATTCAGGTTTTGGATTCATTAATGTGTTCATTCTCCACTTCTTGAACTTTATATGTATTGAAAAACAAAAACCGTTTTCGATTCGTTGGACTAGGTTGTGCTTTAGTGGCTTCCATTAGGGAAGTGTGCTCCATATGAGTTCGTGAACATTTTGAAAGCTCTATGCTTTAGCACCCCAATACACCAGACCAAAATAATGTTAAATAGGAATAACCCACTACACCACTTCTCTGAAACTTTGTCACTGATTAAATTTTCGAAAAAGCTGTGATGAAGGTGCGTGGTGTTGGTGGTATAGACCAACTACCAGGTGAAAGACAATTTGACCTTGTGTATGTAGACGATATGGTTTAACAATTTGGTAACATGCAGTCTATTCAAAGTGCACTCAATAGATTAAAGATAAGGCTCCTTAAGCACGTTAGTTGCCTTGCACAACTGATATACAAATCGTTTATACAGGGTTTATCGGAACCTGTAGTTGGACATACACTCGGTGATCAAAAAGTCTCTGTTCTTAGTGTTATTGCTTGTATAAAACCGTCATTGATTGGACTGAATTGATCGGTCTCTGTTGGCATATGGGCTCTTGTGCGGATGCCTCGATATTACCTGTGTTCTAGTTATAGTAAACATGGATAGTGGCTAGCAGTGGAATCCGGGATGCGCATTTGGTCCTATTTGGGACTCGTCAGCTGGATGTAGGACGAAATGCTCACCCTGAACTCCACTACTAGCCACTATCCATCTTTACTGTTGCTGTTCTTAGGTATTTGTAACATTTCTGATGGAGGTGTGACTGATGAGATTTCCAACTATATATTGAAAGCCATTGTAAAGTATGCCACTGCAGATCAACTTTGGTAACATCATGACGGTAGGTCTGCTTGAGAAGGTCAGGTGTACAATGCATCGGTACAAGCCATCACACTCTACACTTGAAGTCTCTGGGCTCAAGATGTCTAACGGCTCTGAGTGTTGAGCCGTAACTACCTCACCAGGACTAGTAGTATCCAATGAAAACATAGGTTAAGTAATTCTAAAGTGAGATGGGGTTTGTTAGGTTGTGATGGAGATTTTCATTCACTGACTTAAGCCATATTGGGACACTGACTTCGGTGAACTGGACATATACTCCGAATATCGTCTCATCTACTCTTACACCTTTTTCTGTTCGCTTTCCCTGAGAATAAATAACGTAGCACCACGGGATGTACGACAGATGTGTCTGTTAGCTCCTCACATATTCGTGGGTGGGGTCCTAGAAATAATGCAACTATTTCGCTTGAGACAAAAGCAGGTATCACTTGGTATCGATCATGCAGCAGCCTCATTGTTTCATATATTATTGAGAAGCAAAACAAAAACTGTCTCCTTAAGACTGTTTCTTTAATGACCTGTTTCCATTTTTGTTTCTGTAATTTTTTTCCCTTCCTTTTGTCTTTATCTCTTTCATATCCTCCTTTCATTAGTTTATCACTTCGTATGATGCATTTCTTGATGCCTGTTTTAAATGAAATAATAATATCCAAAATTGTAATGTCCCCAAAACTCTTATTGTACCCATCTTCAAATGAAAATGTCGTTTACAACTCATATACCTTGAACGAGGTATTCAGTGACTTGATCGTAAGTTGATTAGAAAGATGATGAGTGAAGAAATATCTGCTTTAGCTACGTGATAATTTTCCAAACCAACCTGCATACGTTAATGAGTAATCGGTCAAACACATTTGATCGAGATACAATGATACATTCGAAACTGCAGTTTCAGATCAATATACTTTTGATTCGACTTAGTTTGTCTCTGTAAAACTGACTGAAACGTGATGAGTATACTACAAAATACCTTGTTATACAACTATACATCACTTGTTATTTGTGATAAGTGTAACAGAAATGAATCTAATGCTTTCGGCTGGTGTTTTATGAGTAAGAAGATGTATTTAAAACTGTTTATTAAGCAACATCACTCTACATGGATAAGCTAAATGCCTATTATGATACCCATAAAAGTATTACTCTTATTTTCAAACTGATTGGAAGAACACTAGGACTTCTACTTATCAAACTCCAAAGTAAAATGTTTCCTCCATATCTATCGAGTTGTACTGTAAATAATCGATGAGAAACGAATAAACATATGATGTTATAAGATAAAATAAATCATAAGAAATGTATCTTTTAATTACGGAGTGCTTAAAGAAGGTATTATGAGTTGTCGATGCAACATAAAATGGACAATGAACTATTTTCTTTGTGAAATGAATGCTGATTAGTTCTCCTAGCCAGATAATGAAACGTCCGAAGAACAATTCTTAACGCTCAGAGAACAGTAAACAATTGTCAAACCAGCATCGCTATTGATTTTTTTAAATATATACAAGACTATATCACCTGCGCTTATTTCGATTACATAGTGAAAACAAGATATTCGACCTAGTATATACTGCCCAGTGTCTTTTTTCATATGATTCCTTCCCTCACAGTCCTGTAAGGAAAGAAATCATATGAAAAAAGACACTGGGCAATTAACAAAAAAGTAAATTGGTAATAAAACATAAACAGAAGTCAGTTAATGATTCTTTTTTGTTCTGTCTACCGTTAAATGGTTTTATGCATAAACGATAATAAACAAAATAATTTCCATTTTTCTTTCTTTTCATACTGGGTGATGATTCAAGGTGAAATGAAAATCTGGATCGCACACGGATTCGAACCGGCGACCACTGGGTTTGCGGCCCGATGGTCTACCAACTTAGCTATGAGATCCAACTGCTGAATACATTTTTATTTCACTTCAGTCACCAAGAGGTTTGCTCGACTACTTAAAAGATAAACAATATGATGCTTCACTTCTCTAATTCAGTTAGATTTAGGTTGGGATAAGAACTCCTGACTGGGCAGTCAGTGTATGATCAAGTGGTAGTAACGTGTCATAAATTCACATGGTGGTGGATCAGGATGCATGGTGATTGAAGTGAAATAAAAGTCTGACCAGCAGTCAAACCTTGTAGCTCATTTGATAGGGCATCGTTCTGGAAACCCGGTGGTCATTGGCTCGAATCCGCCTGCAGTCCAAATTTTCATTTTACCCTGAATCATCACTCAGCATCTTTCTTTTCAGATAAAAATAAACATGAAAGTTGTAGTAGTGTTTATAGAAGAATCCTTATCCACTACCAAATAAATACAAAATGCTTATCTGTTTGTCCACGCCGAAAATTTGAAGATAATTCTAATTACTTTTATAAGCTTTACTGATCTCTACGGTTGTGAAAAACTGGACTATTTGTAGATAAGCACATTTGTTGGAAATTTTTAACTTTTGGCTATGTGTGCTACTAAACAGCAAGTTTATTTCTATACCGACTTCCTGACACCCATGCAGAAGTTTCCAGTCATATGAGGATCATTTAAGGATTGAACCGTTGCCTTATGACATTAGACAAAAGCTCGTATGTGATGGAGTCTAGTGCACTAAGCTAACACAGATATAACTGACTTTAATCTTGCTGACGGGACTTACTGATGAACAATTTCGTTTGTCTCAGGCTTCATGTTTATTTTAGATATTTCTTTTGTAAGCACCGTGTGGTATTTCTGTGTATAGGAGATAATGCATGTTGATGATGGGTAGTACCTAGCAGTAGAATCTAGGACGCGCGTTTCATCGTATCCGGGACTCGTCAGCTGAACATACCCGCGATGTTGTTCCCATTAGGACTCGAACTCGGGGCCGGTCGCTACAACGGTTATCCACTAGACTATCTAGTCACAAGTATAGTTTTAATGTTGTTACTTGTAATGGCCCAATAATGCATTTCGATTCCACTAGAGTTTATATCAAAATGAAACCTTGATTAAATCAGAAATATACATCTGTGAAAAGAAATAACAAGAAAATATTGAAAGAAATTATGCGATCATTGCTAGTACTGATAAGTCTCAAGTTATCCGTCAAGGAATCCTACAGGTAGTTTAAAAGGAAATAATCAAGAAAGAAATAACCTAGAACATCAAGTAGAGTCAGTTAATTTCAAAGGATGCACACAAAACAGGCAAAATGGACCATTATTTTCGTTATCTTCAACTTGAATCCCCTAAGATTTTTATAGATTTATCTTCTGAGCCTAAGAGTTCTATGCGTAGTTTTATCTAGTTAAGGGTGTCAAGGTTTGAGGAATTGACAATAATATCAAGTATTATACTCCAAATAGATCGGAAATGATTTTTAGGGACCTTAGTATACAACAAAAGATGACAAATTTATCCCATTTATTCTGTATTTTAATCTGAATTCATGAACACAAGTATAAAGTCAACACTTTTAGTGGAAGGTGAACACTAATCACATACTACTATATACATAATCAATACCTACCATTCAATAAACTGTAGACTTTTTACCTTTCGTGCACCCCGTTTTTCGTGTGTACACAATTTCATATTCATCCATTATTCATTTGATCCTTGAACCTATAAGGAGAACTGTGGCTAGTAGACTTTAGTATAACACGGGAATGGTGACTTTAAATAATTTAGAGAGTTTCCAATAGTTTCAGAGAAATAATGTCTGTATCAGTAGTTTCTTTTTATGACCTAGCAATCCAGGGATGATTTGGTGTCTGTTTAATTTCATAATACAACTCACTGGTGACATCTGAGAACTGTTGCATTGCATCAGGAATGCTTAAAATTAAAAATCAATAACTATCCAGCTAGGGTGTAATCGGCTGGTGATTGTTCACTTATTACAAGACTAGAATATCCTCAGTTCGTACTTATGTGATCCTATCAGTGTATGCTGATAAATAACTGTTGTTTAGAAAATATTCTCCAGAAACTTCCTATTTTAATGAAAATCACTTTCATTGATTAATTCATTGAAACGTTCATAAAACGTGGGTGGCAGGCATTCAAAAGGAAGATGAAATTGACTCAAGTGAATAAAGTAAGTAAATTAGTGTCGATTTTCGCTCAGCGTTTAGTTGACATTGTGGTCACTTTCACTACTGTTGCGTTTTATACTCAGCTTATAACTGCACATGTTTATTAGGAAGACGCATGGAAAAGATAACGTGGATTCGAATCCAAGTCATGAGACTAGTTCCTTTAAGGTTGCAGATACTCCTTGCTGACATGAACTAACAAGTCTGAAACTTAAATCCTGACAATAGTCTCTAACTAATTAACATCCATCACAGTGAACCGTGATGGTGAGTCTCTTAGTTTGGTGGTAACATTCCGAAATGATTGATCAAATTCGCCTGGCACTCAGGATTAGACAACATAAAATTGGTTGCATTAAAGTAACAAGCCACAATATGCGTTTCGTATTATTTAGGAATCGTCAGTTCAATGTACCTTAACCTCAGTGAGTGGTTTTGTCCCCACGGATGCTCGAACCCAGTACCCTTCACTTCAAACACCAGAGTGTTACCCACTAAGGTACCGGTGCACGATAACCACCTCTTCGTAAATTTTTATTGCATCTTTGCAAAAATGCAGGTCATCCAATAAAATGTATTCAGTTCGTTTCGTGTACTTTAGATCTTTCACAAACATGCTAATTTCGATACCAGTTTACAAATTAGTTCATCAGCTTTTAGGTTATTCGATCGAGTTCAGTCAGGTAACTACTCCTAATCATTGATGAATTATTGGGTAAACGATTATTAGTTATGCATAATTAGTAGTTATTTTTGGTTATACTACTAAATTCGAAGCAATAAAAAACCGCTGACAACAACGGAAAGCATAGTGTTATCAGGTGATTAGAAAATTCAGCGTTAGAATAGAAAATAAATGTGCACAGGTATTCTTCTTTTCATTTAAGACAACTTAATGGTTAAATGAATAGAGATCCTTTCACCTAATTAGCTGAGATAAATCAGATGAGTTGTATATGACTAACGGGGCATGACACTGAGAAGACCATTCGGGGACATCACGTGCCAGGCCAGGCCCTCGAGTGGAATCCAGATGGGAAACGACGAGTTGGGCGTCCTAGGTGAGGGTGACATGGAGGATATCGTGTGATGAAGAAATGAGAGCTTCCGGGTTGTTGTGGAGCCAGGTTCAAAAGTTTTCAGAAAACACAGTGGAATGGAGGTGTGCTGCTAAAGCCCTATGTTCTACTAGGAGCCCAAGCGACAAAATAATAATAATAATAATGCGGAAGATGTCTATCAAAACACCCATCATCTATTTCAACAATGTGATTTTCTAAATCTGAATAATCGTCTTTTTATATATCACAAACATGTAACAGACTATTATTGAAAAGTATGGCAGAGATGTATCAGTGAGTATGCACTTTCTAAACGTATCTTTGACAACTATCCTACATGGTTGTTGAGGGGAGAATGTAAATCAATTAACAGTTCAGTTCTTGAACATTTGGTCAGCTTTGAACATATAACTTCATCAGAGTTGTCTGTTAGTGTCATTTACAAAGTCAAAAGGAATAGTTCAAAAGGGGTAGGCTTTCAACAGTTGTACACAATAATAAAAAAACTCGCAATTCATCAATTTAAGCTTGATTTCTCCAACCAGAAGATGTTTATTCAGTCTCTTACTTTACTATGGTGTTAATACTTTCACGGTTTTTTGATCTCATTATAGTTACTTTGTTTACTATTATCACCTTGATTATGACCTTTGTTTCTTTCTTTGTCTTTGTTATATCTGTCAGGTGAATGCTCAGTCTTTGTATTTCACATCTACTAACAATTTTCGTTTTATCAAATTCCTTACCTTTCTCATTATTACGATTGTCTAAAAGGTTATTACACAACTTCTTCTCATTCTTGACCTCAGGTTCGATGCTAGCTTGATGACGCAACTGTACCTCATTGTTCAATAATGGACTGTTGTACGTTTGTGATACATATATATATATATATATATATATATATATATATATGATTGTAGTGCTTTAGAAAATGATATCGTCTAAAAAGAAAATTTACTTCGTTGAATTACCTCTTCTTTTCCTTATGACTGGTGAGTAAGTAGAAAACTACGAGTTCCATCTAATTGAACTCTAGTAATTAGATAACACACGACTGGTTATTTCGCTCATTTAATGACAGTCTTAGAAAATATCACTTTTGGGCCTGAGGGTTGAGCAGTGGTACATCAAATTGCATGAATAAGTGAAGTGTGTTCTAAATTTGTCAAATGCTTATTATATCGCATTATGATTGGTTTTTTAACTTATACACCTTTTGCCTTCATTTGTCATTTGTTTGCGAAAGTAACGTTTGATGTAGTGAGACACACCGATGTAAAACGGTGTACAGTTTCAAAGCATGTCTTGTGCTTAGCTGATTTCAGTGCGGTTGTTTTCTATGTATCAGTCCAATCTTCTACTTGGCTACTAAGTTATAAATCAAAAGGATGATCGTATAACAGCGATAACATTTATCAAATTTGTGTGACTTAAATGAAAGTCTTTTATCGTAAAACTTTTCGAAGATAGACTACATGAGGGAGAGAGATAACACCTGACAAATGTTATTTTCTGAGGGACATCAAACAGATGACAATCTATAACGGATTTATTAGTGTATGGCTGTTACTTCTTATTTGCTAATGACCCTGAAATTCAGAGTCTAGTGAATAGCTGCCATTTTAAGTAGTTTCCATTGTCTTAGTATATGGATCATGGACTTAAGCGTAATGTAAATCAGGCTATACAAAAAACAACTGATAAGTAGGAAATGGTAAGACAACCAATCAATTGATAGTTATAATATGGTTCGAACACAGTACAACTATCAGGTATATCAGTTTAGTGCATGGGATCAAATTTGAGTCAGTGATTTAAGCCGGTAAAGCAGAAGTTTAGTAATATCTTGATCATAATTATCAGGAAAGAGTTGTGCAATATACAGCTGATAAGAAATTCACCTTTTTACGACTTGTCCTCAAATGTAATAGAACAGTTAGGGAAAACCAACTACAAATTGAACGTTACGGTAAAAGAGATCTACACAGCAAATTTGTCTTTCATTTTTTTACTAAGAGAAATGTTTATGGAAACAATTGAAGGTGTTTTAAATTTTTATTTTCAATCATTTTCAAAGGTGTACGTCATAGAGTACAGCATGCGGTGATGCTGTGGATGACAATGTGTTCTGTAGTAGGTAGGATGTCAGAATATGGTAATCATGTACAGGAATCAGTAAGAACTCATAATTACGTCGTTTAACTCAACTTGTTACCTTGAAAAGGCTCAAATCTAACCTACTTAAAGTTCTCAGTCTTATATTAACTTATTGATTTTATTTTCGAGATAGATATATAAAAAATTTATTGATACAATATTTTAATCCCCTGTACCCAATTTTCGTCTCAATTCTATTCTAATTAAGACTTTTATGTGTCTCAAACATCATAAAGTAAGTAGAACTGTGTGATGCATAGAATTCATGGTTTTTTTCGAAAATATTCATATTTCCTTAGGCTGTAAATGATGTTTAAATAAACTATGTCTTTCTCCTGTTCGAAGGTATTAGAAAGATATGATTTATAAAATTGATCTTAGCGACACAGATGATTCTGTGATATATTTTCTAACGTAGTCCTCTTGAGTGGTTGTCACCTGTATCCTTCATTTTAACTCAAAACATTTTATTATTCAACCTTCAAGATGTAAATCGATATTCCAGTCGTTGCTGAAAGCCCTTTACAACAGAGCTAGATAGTTATGTTCTGCAAACAAGTTAGGGAAAGAGTTAAAGTTTACTGAACTGCATCTTGGTGAGAATGAGTATTCTAAGGGATTTGTCATTAAGTATGAATAAGAAACTGGTTGATAGGACTGAATATTCAGAGAACAGTCAAGAGGAATAAAGGACAAATAAAAAGAAGCTTGCCTAGAGGCAAACTTGTATAGGTTTATGATACTACGGGCTCACTGAACCATCTCAAATTGGATACATATACTGCTTATATGGTAGCAAGTATATTTGAGGAACTGAAATGAGGTCACCTATTTATTCAGTTCTTTGAGTATATTTAATAGAATTCGTACTCGTATTTGTAGCGTCGCATACTTTTCCAGAATCAGTAGCTTAGGGTTCGACGAGATTCGACACTGATTCTGATCTTCATTGTTTCATCTGATAAGGTAAGCTGGAAGCACGCAGCCAAGCATCAACGCCATTCGGCACGCTGCCTCGTTACGTTGCACTGTTCGTAATCTACCCTCTAGCCAGCTAGTTGGAACGCATCGGTATTTTGGCAGAACCTCGCAAATACATTATTCCATCTGACCACGCTATTGTGCCCTTCTTTGGTCTCGTATTTGTGAGTATATTACAAGTACGAATAATTAGTGACTGGCCTCTGAGTTTGAAGTGAAATAAGATTTTAATCAGTACAATCAGTAAATACCTGGCAGATACAAAATATCCGGTCCATGCTCCTAATGCTTTTAAAACATGAAAAAAACTCCCAACTGAGACATTTAAAAACACAAAGTAATTCAGTGAGGAAAAATTTCTTTTCTGCGAATCATTCCCAGCAACTGTACAATCAAATTCATAGTAATAAAAAACAAACAGATGAGTCTATTATTGGCTAATAGGTCAGGATTAGGTCACGAAAACGGAATGTTCTACGGTGAAATAGTTGGTCGATTGTAGAGTTAGAAAAGAACTGAGCAACCACTTGTGTATGAGAAAATAATATGCAGTAAATTAACGTCGTTACCAATAGGTTAAAAATTAACAGGTCACAAATAATAATACTAACTGAAATCAATAATCGGACTAAATTATGTGAAAGTAAACTTCAGAGTAAGAACTATTTGTTATTATTATAATAATTACTTGTCCCTCGGGTTCCTAGTGAAAAATAGGCGTCCAGCAGCACGTAGCTATTTCACTCCCTTCTCTCCAGCCTGACTCAACCTGGCTCCACCACTGCTCACAAGCTTTCATATATTCCTCACACCATCTCCTCTATGTCACCCTCCTCTCGGACGCCCAACTCGTTGTTCCCCATGCGGGTTTCATTCGACGGCCTGGTCTAGCCTGGCAGGTGATGTCCCCAATCGGCGTTCTCAGTTTATGCCCAATCCATCTACACTTTCTTCTCCTGCATATTTTTTGACGACAGGTTGTTGGTGGGTTCGTTGTCAGACAGCCAGAGTGAGTTCCTCCTTGCTTATTCTTATTATTTTGGCCATCCATCTGATCTTCAGTGTCAGTATCAACTGAGCGTATGAGGCAGCCGTTAATATGATGTATATTTGTAGTTTGTTGGTAATGCTTTTCTTAAGGCACCAAGTCTGTCAACCAGCACATAGAAGCACTGACTTACTTGACTGACAGTGTTGAAAATCCGGATGTTATTCAAGCTTTATACTGAGTGCAATAGATGTCTACACTGATTAATTTCAGATTTATGAAGGGAGTCCTGTCTTGCTGTCTTTTTAATTCTGGCTTCTACATCCTCATATGAGCGGCCGCCTGTGGTTGATACGATACTTCGTTTACATTTCTCCCGTTGATGGTGATTGTTGTTGTTGGTCGGCAATGGTAACTAATCAGTAAGCGTAAGATGAATAGTTAAGTAATAAGGAAGGATTATGATCATTGCAAAATAAGCAAATGAACGTGTCTATTCTGTTTACAGAGCTCAGGTTTTAATTGTTGGATTGCCAACCCCTCTGCTATCCGTAAGTGAAGAATCCTCACTCCTTTCGGGCCATTTAGCTTGGCTTTGTGTAGGATTTATAAAGAAGACTATGGGGAAAGTGACATGACCAGAGTTGACCAGGCTGTCCAAGATGAAACTGTTACTCAGTTTTCGTTTTCTGCTGGACAGCCAGGCAGGAGAGTGCTCAGAGATGCGTTTGGAGAGACTGCACTTAGTACGTGCGTGTGTATGTATGTTCACTTGTGTGGCTCCACAAGAGCAGGTGGAATGATAAACAGATATGGATGTGTGATTTTAATTAGTATTATTATTTTTGACCTGTTTATTTCTAACCTATCAGTCATCAGGTTAATATAGGAGTAAAAAATGAGCACTGTGGTAGAATTTAATTTAATTTTAGTTAATTTGTTAGTTATATCACACAAGGCGACAGTATTGTTCACTGAATTACCTCTCGGATATAATTTATTGTCCTTAGCCATGTCAGGATACACTTTTACTGGGAGTCATCACGTTACTGCACTTCATATTTTCCTCATACGCAATAGATTATGCAACCCCTTTCTAACTCTATGATCGATCAATTATTTCACTCTAGAACATTTCGCTTTCATGACCTAATGTTGACTTACTGGCCAATAATAAACTAATCTGCTTGTTTGTTATCAATATAAATACGATTGTAGAGCTGTTGGAAATGATTCGTTGAGAAGAAACTTTTCTTCACTGAGTTACTTTGGGATTTTAAAATACCGAATGTACAGAAAAAGTCTGAAATACTACTCTTCACGGAAGCAATTATCAAAAAATGCTTTCAACAGGACTTATGTCTACAGAAAGAAAATGTAATCAGTCTCTCGGTCGCGTGATAAATTTAGCTTGATCTTGTTTCATTACATAGTTCTTTGTTTTACTCGCCATTGACCTCAGCTCACAATATTATGTGCGACAGGGTTAAGAGAGAATTCAAAGCCTCTGCTGTGTTACCATGCAAGGAAAGCACCTCAGAAGCATTACGAAGAATTCTCAATAAGGCTGGGATTAAAGTGCCATTCAAACCAACAAACTCGCCCAGAAACAAGCTTTGTAGGTCAAAAGATCCTATCGATGCAATTAAGCAAAATAATCTGGTCTACCAGATTCCTTGCAATGATTGCGAGGTCAAATACATAGGTCAAAGCAGTCGACCAGGGTCGATTAGAATGAAAGAACACAAAAACTTAGCTAAATCAAGATTAGTATATCATAATAAGATAAGAAATCTAAAGAAAAACTCAGCTTTAGCTCTGCATGCGATGACACATAATCACACAGTAGGGTCGGATGGGGCGACAGTGTTGAAAACTAACTTAGTTGGGTGGAAGGAGAGATTGATAACCGAATCTTTGTTTATCGAATCCACACCAAATACATGAAATCGAAATGATTCTGCACCTACCCCAGATATATGGAAAATTCTACTACCCTTGTCATCACAGAGAAGGAGAGAAAATTAGGAATATATAAAGTCTGTCTCGAAGTTTTGGAGTCACCTGATATGATTATGGACGATAAATTGTGTCCAAAACGTTATCCAGTAAATGCTACTGTTTCACTGTGTGATATTTCTAATAAACAGACTAAAATGGAATTACAATCGACCACAGTGAAAAAGTTTTACCCTTATATTATGTATTTCACTCCTTCGCATGTTATTAGTTATTCCATTTCTCACATTTCTTACTTTCTCTGTACAACTAATTAGGGAAGCTTCTGGTGTATAACATAGAAATTAGAGTGAAGTTAAAGGCTACTCTAACAAATGGTAGAATTCAATTCCATATCAGATTTGTTTATTTGATTTATGACACACAGCCATCTAGTATTATTTACTTCATGACGTTTCGAGCATAAATTATTACTGCTCATAACCATATCAATGTAATCACACTACTTTCAACATTCGCTTTTTATAGTCCTGTCACATCTTATACTTTGTTTCTATTGGTAGTAATCCAATTCGTCCGTAACTACTGGTGATTTCCTCACGCACATAAACCCAGTAGCAGCTGAAATCCAATTCAAGGAGAACTACTTGTGTTGAATTGCAGGAAAAAAATGAAGGACAGACGGTGGTTGGGATAATACTGTCTACACAAAACCGACACATTCCAACAGGTATCTAAACTTCAAGCCATCTCATCCACTATCAGTTAAGGCAGGTTTAGTCATATGTCTAAATGATAGAGCTAGAAAACTGGCCAGTCAGTGGAAATATTTAAACAAGGATTTGAAGCACATAAAACAAGCGCTAATAGTTAATCATTATCCATCACACTTTACTGAGAAATTCGTACGAATATATAAGAAACGAAAATATAACAGTAGCACGAGAAGGAATAATAATGACAACACGAGTAGAAAGGAGTTCACAGCCTCCATTGTGGAACATGAGAAACCTTACGTAGGACCCTCATTGAAGCTGGAATTAGTATGGCATTTAAACTTACAAACTCATTCAGAGATAAGCTTTGTCGCCTTAACTATCGGATAGAAGCAATTAGACTACGAAACATGCCCACTGAGTCATAGAAAAGAAATAATTCAGCGAAGAAAATTTTCTTTTTCGACGATGTCATTTTCTAAAGCTGTATAATCGTATTTATATGTATTATAAACACATAACAGTCTATTACAAAACAATAGGGTATAATTGTATCAATAACCTGGTGCTAAAAAACTGGAATCAAGAATGTAAAGTAGTTACGTAATAATCTAAGACAGTAGAAATAACGAGGAAGGCAAGGAGTTTGATAAGGTGAAAATTGTTGGTAGATAAGAGTGTCCACCTGATAGATAGATGTAAAGAAGGTGAAGAATGAGAGAAGGGTCTTAATGAAGGTGAAAATAATGAACTAATTAATTATAATTAAATCGAAAAGATGAAAGTGCTTCATCTAAAAATGAAAGTGTTAAGACCATGGTAAGATAAGAGATTGAATATACTTGTTTTGCACGCAGAGATCAGGCTTGAATTGATGAATTGCCAGTGCTTCTGATGTGCACAACTGTCGAAGGCGTACTCCTTTTGAACTATTCCATCTGACACGACAAATGACACTGAAGGAGGATTCTGGTCTAGCTTTATGTCCAGAGTTGACCAAATGTTCAAGAATTGAACTATTAATTGATTTATATTCTCCCCTCGACAACCATGCAGGACAGTGCTCAGAGATAAGTTTAAAAAGCGTGCGCTTTGTGGGGCCTGTATAACTAGATCCACAGGAGTAAGTAAATTTGTAGACACATTGAGGTGGCCCAAAGTGGCAACTTGTCTTTAACGCACTCGGGAATGAGTTGTTGACTAGAGAAGCTGAACTGCAGCAATTAGCAAAATAATCTAATTAAGAAAATTCCATGTAATGACTATAGGATCAAGTACAAAGGTCAAACTACCCGGTTGGGGTCAGTTATATTAGCGGAACATAGGATCGACAAGATCGATAATCTCGAAAATAACTCAGATAATGCGATGCATGCATTAACACAGAAACACACAATAGGGGATGATAAAACCAAAGTACTGAAGTCAAATATGATTAGATGGAGAACGAGATTGATTACTGAATCTTAGTTCATCGAACCAACACCCAACCCAACAAATGTAATAGGAATGATGCAACACATATACCAGATATATGGAAAATTTTACTATTAATAGAAACAAAGAATGATTAGGCATCAGGACTATAAAAATCAGATGTTGAGAGTGGCGTGATTACGTTGATATGGTTATGAGCAGTAGTAATTTATACTCGAAACGTCATCAAGTAAGTAATACTAGATCACTGTGTATTATAAATCAAATAAACAAATCTAATATGGAGTTAAATTCTACCACAGTGACCAAGTTTCACTTAATAATTTTCGTTTGTATGCAACTGATGAATATTTGCAAATAAATTTATATTCTCCAAGTCTAGTACTTCTTGTACTGTCCAAATTTATCAAGTAATCCAAATTCAATTCAAAAATCCTTAAAATTGAGGGTGAATGAAGTCCTGTATAATATGTAATATGCTAAGCTGAGTCCCACTATTACTTAGCCTAATATTAATAAAACCAAATATAAGTACAGATAAGATAATTTACTTCATTTTCTTTGATCACCTGATTATTATTATTATTTTCCCCTTGGGTTCCTAGTGGAACATAGGGCTTCAGTAGCACGTCGCCGTCGCTATTTCACTCTCTTCCCTTCAGTCTTTTGAACCTTGCTCCACGACTGCCCACAAGCTTTCATATATTTCTCACACGATTTCCTCCATATCACCCTCGGACACCCAACTCGTCTTTTTCCCTCTGGGTTGCACTTGACGGCATGAGGCGTAGTGTCCCCAGTCGGCCTTCTCATTGTATGCACAATCCATCTCCACTTTCTGCATATTTTTTGGGCGATAGGTTCTTGGTTGGTTCGTTCCCAGAGTTCCTTGTTGTTTATTCTTTCTGACCATCTGAGCTTCAGTATTGAGCCAGCTGTTGATGAATATCTGTAGCTTGTTGGAAACTGTTTTCATGACACGCAAGTCGCTGAACCATATAGCAGTACTGACTTGACATTGGTGTTGAAAATCCGGATGTCATTCAGGCTTTATGCTGAGTGCAGCAGATCTCCACACTGATTTCAGGTTAATGAAAACCTGTCTTGCTGTGTTTCCGATCCTGGTTTTGACATCCTCGTCTGTGCCACCTGTAGTTAAAATGATGCTGCCTTGCCTAGATAGGTGAAACAGACTACTTCCTTTAGGTTCCTCTTGTTTTTGGTGATTGATGCTTGTTATTGATGCTGTTGTTGGTTGGGTATCTTCATCACCTCCGTCTCCTCTACATTCACTTAAAGTCCCGTCTTCGCTGCCATGCCTCTTCTGTCAACTTGTTAGTTTTCACCTGTAGATCTTCGAGTTTGTGCAACATTAGACACAACTCATCGGCGAAATCCAAATCTCATCGATGCAGCCATTGTATGCCCATCTTCTCACAGCTCCTCATGGGTTGCTGCATGACCCAGTCCACCACAATCAGGAAGATCATCGGTGATAGTAGGCGGCAGCCTTGTCTTACGGTCCGAGTTGCCACACCTCATATCACCATATCAAGTAAAAAAGCAGTGAAGTGGAAGATGAAGAGAAGAAACTTCAGTCAAAAGAAATATAAAGTACGAAAAGAAAGAAAGAAAGAATGACAAAATGGTGAGATTAGGTATAGCTTTAAGATGAGGATAATGTGTGTATGCATCTGCACTACTGACATCAGTCCTCAGCTACATCACCTAAAGTCAGTCCCAAACCACTGGTTTCTCTTGTCTCACGGACACCAAATGGCTGGTTTGCATGGCCTGACATAGCTCAAATCAACGGTCGGAGACTTCATACACTGATGTCATGTTTTAGTCTGGCCACCTTGAACCTTTTTCTAGTCTGAACCTACTTCATCCAATATTGTGTGATGAGGCAGATGGTGGCTAGGCATACGTGACACGTGTCTCAACTATTTCAGTTGATAAAGATTCACAACCATGTCAGATGACTTACCTCGTTCCCGTAAAACTCTACACCTGACTTCCGCGTTACTCACGTGGTGACACCATTGTAATATGGCCTATACTACAAAGGTAACGGTGGTCAAATACCTGAAGCCTTCTCATGTCTTGTCATGTCAGGATAATACTGGAATCCGATACCAAAGAGTGGTCAACGGTAACCCTCCCCTATAATTTTGATCTTTTTGGGTTACCTAAAGGAACTCTGAAGATGTGTGTAAGCATGCTTGATAAGGCAACAAAATGTACAAAGCAGTGAAACCTATGTATGCTTGACTTTAATACAAGAATATCGATCATTTATTTGTGGATGAGTTAACCTGGTATTTATATCAGTGCTAGCAACCCTTATTCAGATGAAACTTGGCGTTATATTTAGTCTGCTGTAGAAACAGTGATGATGATAGCTAGTAACCTACAACTAAAAATTAACTACAGACAGTAGATTAAAGTAACACGGTCGAAGATGATTGCCGATAGAAGACTCACTCTAACTGGCGTTCATCACAGAGAGGAAAGAATGCAGCATAAAAGTAAACAGACTAGTAATCATCTTTACAACTTCTGTCCTTTATATCTGACTGAAGTTAAAACAGGACTTAGTGAAACTTTCCCAGACGTTTTCAAGGTTGTTGGTTAGAAATTACTGGTTGCAGATATACTGTTGAATATGATCCCACATACATTTCACTGTTAAGAGATTGACTAACTACCTAAGGTGCTGTAGATATGTCCGATAAAGTAGAGTATTGATAAAGTGCATTTTCTGAATCGAGTTCGCTTACGCAATCTCATGAAAGCATGTGGCAACATATACAGAATTTTCATCTGAGATGAGGCTGAAATGGCCTATAATTCTTAACCTATGATCGCTTCCTGTTAGTTTCCGAGTTATTAAATCACTATATAATGGAAAATTCTATTCAAAGTACTGGTGTAATGGGCGTTGCTGATAAGAATGGATATAAGTAGTATATATTTAGAGGGTGACAGAAATCATAGGGAATTACCAGCAATGGGTTACGATTCAGCCAAGAAAAACGGAAGACACAATGCAGGTGTATGAAGAGCAAATCAAGAAAAAAGCAGATTAGGGAATGAAGCCCACTTTGTAAATGATGGTTTTAGTGCAAGTTGTACCGTATTTAGCGACTACTGTCCCACTGATTCACAACAAGCATCCCTTCCTTCGTACTTGTCTTCTTGTTTCCTTCAATTGGTATCTCTGCTTTTGGACGTGAGGAAGATTCCGTGGCCTGAAGAATTCGAGGATGGAGACACCAAGGTTTTTCTCAGGGACTTCGAGTCGGTTGCGGAACTGGTGGGTGTCCGGGATCCAGGAGCGAAGGTGTTGGTGGTGGTGGTACTTGGCACGTTGCTGAGGGGTAGAGCGAAAGCAGCGTATGACGGTGTGGAACGTGGAGAGGGGAAAGATACTTAGCAGAGAATGGTTGAACGACTGGAAGTGGAGTTGGGCAACGCAGCGTACAGGGAGCTGTCGATGCAGCAGCAGTTCCGGAGCAGGAAACTTGGAATAGAGGAAGATCTGCTGGTATTGCCAGTGAAGTTGGCTGAACTACTTCGACCAGCATTTCACACGTTGGATTAGGATTCCCAAGAACAGTTGTTGGCTGCACAGTTCACCGAAAGTGTGCTGAATACCATTGTCCAGCAGCTACGACTAGTCAATGCAGCCCAACCCATGGATTTTAGTGAGATGGCCAAGTTGACCAGACAACTGATTGATACGGCAGTAACCGCAATGGAGTCACCAGAGGTAAATGACTGAAAGGAACAAGAAGGCAGGTATGAAGAGTGAAACGTTTATTGTCAACTAGTCGTTAAATATGGTACACCTCGCACTAAAACCGTCGTTTGCAAAATGTGCTTCATTTCCTCTTCTGCTTCTTCTTGATCTGCTCTTCATACACCTACCTTGTCTCTTGCGTTTCTCTTGGCTGAATCCTTACCCATTGCAGGTAATTCCCTATGACTTCTGCCACCCTCTCAACATATACTACTTATATTCCTTCTTATCAGCAACGCCCACTACATTGGTAACACACTTTTTTTTAAACTTTTTATGAACATAAAATTCAACAGTTTGGAAAAATCTGAACAACTCACTTAAAACTGTGAAATCAGACTAGCTGAAGAAAATAGACATTCTCCGTAGTTTAGTGGACACAATTTTCAAACTACCAGCCAAGAGGAAATGGTCTACACCAGAATTACTTTGAAAAGGAATTGCATTAAGATTCTCTTTTTAAAATACTTTGGATGTGAAATTTGAGTATCGGAAAGAAAAAAAACCAACCAGTTGATAGTTTGTTGCCACCGATAAACTGTAAAGTAGTTTCCCTTACAAACTGACATCAGTTACATGACTGTTGAAAGCACGGAAGTGTTAGGAAACTGTTTTGGGACTCTTCAGAAGTACACACACCTGCAAATCCGTGGTCGATGGAGCACACGACTATGAAGTCTCGGAGCAAGCTGATCACCACTCACCCACTAGGTGGGAAGTCAGTGATCTACGATTCCATACAGTGATTTATTACCTTGACTTTAAAATGTACAGAACTACCTCAGAAATCACGACAAGATAACTGAGACTACTTGGAATTGGTGTGGCTCATAAACCAACTAATTCCCTCCAAACATTAATATGCAGACCAAAGGATGCAACAACCAAAGAAGACCAACCGAACACCATTTAGAAAATCAACTGCAATAACTGTAGTCAACACTAAATTAGACAAAGTGGTCACCCTCTTAGCCTTCGTCTACATAAACATTAATTGGCTATTAAACGCCACGACATTTCGTCACTCATTTCAATGCACGTGGATAAGAACTATGAAGATGAACTCAATTTCGACAATGTAGAAATTTTGGATGGAGAGAGGAAACATAATGAATATCAGCGAATTCTTAGAAGCTTGGGATTCAGGTCAGTCAGTCAGTCAGCAATCAACACATGTATAGACATAGACTCAATCTATCAACCAATAAGAAAGATGATAAACGACAGAAAGGTGATAGGTGAAGCAGAGGAACAAGCAGCCAACAGGAAAGTCTATACAGTCAGTGACACAACAATCGAAGGGAACAATCATTCACAGACGACTTCGTCAAGGCAAGCAAGCTACTAAATCACTCACGGAGAGATATAGATAGCTCACTTCATACTGAAGTTAGTGCTAATGATGTCGTCCAGAAAGACAATGAAAGCTTCACGATTAAACAACCCAGCTCAGAGAACACAATACAACCAAGACTATCTCATGAATGTTTATTTTATGACGAACTTCTTTGTCAACAAAGTATTTAGATTGTTAGCAGAAGGATGATAACTTAGAAATAATTTTTTTTTAAAAAGTTTTCGTTTTACCATCTGTTCAGTAAGTTCATTGCATATGTTTCCTTACTTTAAAAATGGATCTTAAACAATCAATAAGATTCAGTGATTTAATTATTCAGTTCGATCCGAAAGAAATGAAGTTTACTTTTCAATCAGACAGTGAGGCATAATTAACCTTTTTGCAATGTTTTCAGTTTTATGTTTCGGCTGCAGCCGCTAATGTGAATTGTAATATATTACTTAGTTGTCACTATCGTTTTCATTTCTAAATGATTATTCTATTAAAATCATCGTTTCTGAATCCACTAACAACATTTCATGATCCTTAAAGACAACGTTTTCACAGCAAGTTCCACATAGAATAAAAGGCTTACTGCAAATGTCTATCGATTTTGTGATCTAATTCGGGTAGTTTTTATGTTAAAATCTATAGTTTTCTGGTGTTTGAAACGATGGGTACCGGTTTTGAGTATTATTAGGAATGATTTCACTCACTGAGAAGTAGGAACATCCAGGTGACGGGTCCCAAATAGGATGAAACGTGCATTCTGGATTCCACTACTGGCCATTATCCACCATTACTATAATTTATGATGGTTGCTTATATGAGAAAAGCTAAATATTATTGGGAACGCCATACTTTTCGTGAACGGTATGAGCAGGAAAGTATTTCAAACTATGAAGATTAACAGGAGATATTTACTTTTATAGGATAGTAAGGAAGGTCTAATTTTCTGTTCCAAATTTAAATGAGACGTCTTGTGGGTAAGGTCAATTTTTATGTTTAAGGAGGCACTTCAATAAAAAGAAGTAGAGCTTTTCCATCTCTGCATATGAAGCGTGTTCCAGAAAGCGTATCTTATTCAAAGTCTAGTGTCCTGCATATTTGAATACTTATTAGAAAGGTAACCATTACGAGCCATACAGACTTTTTTGTCAAAGAGAATAAAAGTAACCACAAGCTTGGTGTAGCCATTTGAAATACAGTGGTCACTAGCTGGAATCCGGCTGCTGTTCAAATTTTCATTTCACCTCCGATCATCATGTAGTATCAATACTAGTCTCCTGGACCACGCCCATCTCACATAGTCAAATGATAACCAGTATGATACTCCAACTCTCTAATTCAAGTACATTTCCATTGGGATGAGATATCCTGACTAAATAGTCAGGACAGGACTGATCAAGTCGTAGTAACACCTCATGAATTCACATGGTAGTCGGACAAAACTCTTGATGATTGAAATGAAATAAAAGTGTGATCAGCAGTCGGACCTCATAGGTGAGTTGATAGAGCATCGTGTGGTGAAGCCGGTGGTTGTTGGTTGGAATCTGGCTGTGATCCATATTTTCACTCCACCTTCAATCATCACCCAGTATAAGAACTAATACAAATGACTTTTCCTGGACACTGAACATGAAAGGAACTTCCTGAAATCTTTTCATGCAAATATTATCATCTGTAAAAATATTTAGTTTTTAGCTGAATGCCCCACTTTCAGTTATAATGTAACATTTTATAACTACTACCACCCATATTACTGTTACAAAAACATAAAGATACAGATTATTGACTCATCAAGATAATACATTGTATAAACTATGCACATTGGGAAGTATGACTGTTAGTGGTCATACTTTCTTTCACAAAACAGTTAGATTTATATCACGTCTATACTAAATTCATTTGTATGTAAATGTCCGTTTAGCAATTTATGTTTAACCATAGTAAAAGTTAGTTAACAGATCATAACTGTACTTAATCGAACAGTATTCAGATGGCGTGAAAACATGAGTTGCAAATGCCTATCAGAGGGTTACTATTGAGTTTACAACTACCCACGAAGAGAAAGCCATCAACTAAACTACCACGTTTTTTTTTTTACTTAAAAGGGATTTAAGCGTTCAAAGAAGGCCTTTTGCTACATTGTCCAACATCAGTTTTATAAGTGCTGGAAAACATCTCTTGGCACTGTTATTACCGTTGATGCTTAAAACTTATGTTGATTTAATTTACATCAGTCTAAAGACAAGGTCAAAGGAATTAGAAGGGTAACAAAGATGAAAATCACCTTGCAGTATACCTGTGACTAGTTTATAACAACCGTCAGTTATGTCGGTTTTGTCTTAGAATCCACCTTTTCATCCTGCTTCAGAATACAACTAAATGATTCATTAAAATAGAAGAAGCTAGAAAGGGAGATACTTTGGAGGAATTGCACCATTACAATGCTGATACAGCCTACGCCAATTTAGACACACACACACACACACACTCTCTCTCTCTCTACATAAATTCTATCAAAAATGAATACCCATACGATGAAATTCATGTTAGTATCCTTTCATTTCTGTACTTTTTTCTATTGAGTCACAAAAATTTTGACGGGAAAGTAACTAAAAAATGTTAAATCTGAAGAGAAAAAGTCATAATGAAACTGTATATTTGTCTGTGAAGGGTAATTTAACACTAATATCCACCTGCCATTTTACGAACTCTTAAAGAATTGTGTTGAACCATTGTGAGAGGTTACCAGGGAAAGTGTTATCGAACACCATATGGTCTGGCTATCCGAAAGTGAGCATAAAACAATAACATAATCTGTTAGTGAAAACTTACAACAATAGGGTTTTTCGTATTCTTGTTGTTTCATCTTTCAAAGTAATCTAAAGGTCTACGCTGAACTACTTCTCCAAAGGAATACGTTTTCACCACCGTCATAAAGGAGTAACTATATATTACTGAAAATGTAGACGATGTACTTGGAAACTTTTTGTAAATTCTCTTCCTCTACGATAATCTTTCAAGTTAATTTTATTCCACTACACTATGCTATTTTATCTCGTTATTATTACGATTACTATTCCATACATTATAACAACACTTGACCCTTATTTTGAAATTTTTCTTATTTCGTGTACTTAATCCACTTCAATCCGTCTTATCTCCATCATAAACGTAATATCTGGAATTTTTTTAGTGCAACCAACTAACTATTTATGTTATGTAAATACAACTATACAGTTTGGTAATAAGTTTGTTGAAAGGCAAAGTTTCTACTGTTAAAAAAAAACAACCTTAATCTTCGAAAAATTAATTCACTTCAAGCTTGTATTCTAAACTTAGAATAATAAAGCACTTATAAGTAGAGAGATTCATTTTTCACGAAAATTACATTATCTACGGACTAAAAGTTTAACAATATAAGCAGCAATAAACTTAAAGGTTTAAAGTATCCTTTCCTAACACTATGTCTATCAAGTAGTAAATCAGTCTAGCATATTGAAGACAAAAAATGTCTAAAATCTACTCTTCTAGGATAAATTCTTCAACAATTCTAGTAGTTATACTGCGTGATGATTGAAAGTGGAGTGAAAATATGGATCACAGCCAAATTCCAACCAACAACCACCGGCTTCACCACACGATGCTCTATCAACTCACCTATGAGATCCGACTGCTGATCACACTTTTATTTCATTTCAATCATCAAGAGTTTTGTCCGACTACCATGTGAATTCATGAGGTGTTACTACGACTTGATCAGTCCTGTCCTGACTATTTAGTCAGGATATCTCATCCCAATGGAAATGTACTTGAATTAGAGAGTTGGAGTATCATACTGGTTATCATTTGACTATGTGAGATGGGCGTGGTTCAGGAGACTAGTATTGATACGCCCAACTCGTCGTTTCCCATCTGGGTTCCACTTGAGGGCCTGGCGCGTGATGTCCCTGGATGGTTTTCTCAGTTTATGTCCAATCCAATGCATCTCCACTTTCTTCTTCGTATTTGTTGCACGACAGGTTGTTGGTTGGTTTGCTGCCAACCACAGTTCCTTGTTGCTTATTCCTTCAGGCTTTCTATTGTGAATCACTTGACCTTTAGCATAATATAGCATCACATACCTGTTGAATGAGGTTGATAAAGATTTGTGGCACTAAAACCGTAGTATTGAAGCAGCAGCTGCCAAATTACTTCCAGGTCCAAGCTGTCGAAGTCGATTAATTTGAGGTATGAATTTGACTGTCATTCTATGCTCTGTTCTATGATGTTCCGCAGCGTAGCGTTGCAATCTGATCCGCACATGATTTGTTCATCGTGAAGCCAGCCGGACTGTTCCAATCGTAATTCAGTTGAATCCAGAGCATTTTTCACTTTCTGCAGGATGATGAGCGTAATATTTTGCTTGGGTTGGACAGGGGTTGAGCATGGTTGCGCACCTGTTCTTGCAAAGACTTACATCTCCCTTCTTTGAGATTCTGACAAGGTAGCCCTTCTTCCAATCAACGGGCACGTAAATTCCTTTCCTTCCTCTCTTCCTTCCAAACCTTCTGCAATAGTGATGTGAACATGTCCGTTGCTGTTGTCTCTGCCTCTGTCTTCAGGGCTTCTCGCGGAATTCCATCTGGTCCTCCGGCTTTCTGAGCCTTCAGCGAATTCTATGGCGTTCAGAACTTCACTTCTGCTTTTGTCGGAAGGCTTGTGTTCACTGGCAGGTCTGTGGTATGTCTGGATGAGTTGCAGGTGCTGATGACGGTGGTCGATTCAAGAGGTTTTTGAAGTGGTCAGCTCATCGTTTCCTTTGTTTCCCTTCTTTGGTAATTAGATTTCCTTCATCATTTTTTATTGGTTTCATCTGTGTTGATCTCTCCCATCCCAGATAGTAACCTGGTTAGTTGATATAATGTTGTCAGCTCTGTCCTACCAGCAGTCTGTTCTGCTTCACTTGACAGTGTGTCGTGGAAGTGTCTTTTGTCTTTGAGCGCACTCCTCTTCACTTCTTCATCCAGTGTAGTGTTTTATAGGTTGTGATGAGTTCCTCTTTTCATTGTTCATCCCTGTATTGCACTGCAATGCACTGGTTCGTCTTCTGCTTCACGATCTTCCTCTCCCTCCTCTATCACTTTCCATATGTCCGTCGAGATCCATTCCTAGTAACTAGTGGACTAGTAAATGAGGTGAGGATCCTGGATTCCACTGCTACCCAATATCCATAGTTAGTTACTACATGAAGATAATTCCAAAAAGTAATATCACATTTGATTATGAAGATAGTAACCCCACGCAATTTAAAAAGGTTAAAAATTCCCATTATAAAAGTGATAACGAACGATCCTATTCGCTTATATGTCTTGTTATGAAGATAGTGTTTAAAACTTATTTGAGACCATCCACTGAGTAGAAATTATAGAGAACAATGCAATAACAAAGACATTTACACTATAAAACCACCCCGTTTTATTTCACCGCCTCTCATCAGCTTCAAATAAACTACAATCGAAATGAAATATAAGTAGTAATAACAACATTACACACTTCCTAAATATACAGAAATAAATGAAGATTTGAAATCCAAAATTAACAGTAAGATAGTCAGTCGGTCGAGAAAATACTGGATTATTGATCACAAACAAATCTTACTCGAAACCAATAACCATTGATAAACATCTGATAAGATAGACAATCCTGAAACTGTGGAGGAGGGCAGCGGTGGACAAGAGAGAAACATCAGTGTAATAGGAAGGGTTGATAGGAAGCTAGTAGAATACATAATCATGTGAAAAAACTGGAAAAATGTTAGGTGGAGTGATTAAGAACCAATAACCAAACAGAAGGAAGACACATGCAAAATATTATATACAACTACCAAGGTGGAGAAAGATTAATTACACTATCTTTACGAAAACATAGATCAGACTGGAAATGTTTGATGGTGACGACAGCTTCGACAAACCGTAATCAACATGACATTCTTCGTTCGTTGATTATCCTGAAGGATTGAGAAGCATCTGTGTATAGTGCTTTGTTGCCATCATGTGCCTACCCACTACACGCGTGAACATCAGGTTAACTTTCAGATACAAATTTCTCAGGATATCTTCATCAAATCGAGTAGATGCACTCCTTTCATCCCTCCCTATCTACTTGATTCCACAAGCACTGGTGACTTGATATACATAGTTGGGTGGTGGCGAGAGATGCTTATTGGTCTACTTCCGACTGTGTTATTGAGCATGCTACATTGTAGAGTGAAATCCGTGTGACAGTGGGGAAGCTGCTTCTCAGTGCAGCTTTTATTCTCCTTTCTATTCTCCTGTCAGATGTCTCAACATCTTCGAATGCTAGACGAAGGAAAACTAGTCTCTCAATATATTATTTTGCATGCTTCATGATGAGTTTCTTCACATGTCCATTGTGCATGATAACACACTCAGGGATACCGAATTCCTCTTCTTCTTCTTCTTGTTTGTCTTTTGAGCATAGTGTTCTTATTCTAGTTAATAGTGTCATGATGACTACTAGTATTCGATGTTAATTGTAGACTGTTTGGAGCTGATGAATGTTGGTGAAGTGAAATGATGTTATTTGATTGTTTAAATGTCTTTGTTCTTGGATTGTTCAAATTTGTCAAGGGAACTGAGAATGTATGATATTGTAGAAGTTATTTCGTAACTATGAATATAATTCAGAGATGTTATAAACACCTGGAAATAATACTCAGTATGAAAATCTGAAACAGGAAGTTTGTATACAAAGAAAGATGCACCAATATGACTCCAGTGAAAGTAAACAGAAACAGCTATGCAAAACTTCACCTTTTCTCTATCCTTCAAAAGATGGATATAATCTATAAGTTTATTGAATATCGCAAATAATAATTGACAATCCTGCATGTTTTATTTATCATTTCAGTAAAGAATATTATCAGTAGTATTACCAAAATGCTTTTTTCTCTATCTCGAACGACTTAAAATGTGATGATATATAATCATAGATAAAGTAATAGCTATGTCATTTTATTTCACCAACTGACTGCTATTGCAAAATGCCAGCTAACTTAAAAGTAGACTTTTAGCAATACAACCTAGTTTTTATTGGGATCACTCTAAGGAGAGGCATGTAATATTTACTAACAGGAAGTGTCAATATAAAATATGAAAGAACTATAGTTTAAAATGATTAATCATTCAGTGTTAGCCTTTAAATACTGTACTTTAATTCACCTATGTTTTTAAAACAAAATTTCTATGTAAATCCGCAATTCTAAGGAAGAGTATTCTTTGAAATAATGTTGAGAACAGTATTAACCATTTGCTGATTATTTTCTGATATAATGGAAAGTAAGATTACGTATTTGACCATTTAATGTGTTGAATAGTTCACTTACTTATAGGAAGCTGTGTATATTGGTCAGTCGACACATACCAGATTTTTGAAGTGTCTTATCTCTATCAAAGATTTCAAATAAATAACAGTAAATCTGTTGAAGAGACGATCAATTTATCTTTTAATGATATTCACTATTCACTTAGAGTAAACCACTCCTTCAAGGTAGTCTATGAAGTACAACTTAACCTTTCGAATACAGTAAGTCTAAGTATATTTTATCCTGCGGACTTTCTAGCTATTAGTATAAAGATTATAAAGCTTTATGCATTGAAGAGATTTATTATACGTCTTTCACTTAAGATGCTTTTTTCTTATTTTCAAGGTTTCAAAATGTCACATCAGCGCTTGCCTAATTCTTGAGTAGTATTGTTTTTCTATTGCTAAGATTTTTCGTAAGGTATTTTGTTCTTCAAATATCTTTTTCGATAACAAGATTCCTTATACAAAACTGATAATCTTCATTTTATTTGAAAAGAGTAAGAAAACCATCATCATCATCAATATCAACATAGGACCAGACATTACTGTGTAACGGTCCGAGTTGCCACACCTCATATCACCATATCAAGTAAAAAAACAGTGAAGTGGAAGATGAAGAAAAGAAACTCCAGTCAAAAGAAATATGAAGTACGAAAAGAAAGAAAGAAAGAATGACAAAATGGTGAGATTCAGTATAGTGTTAAGATGAGGACAATGTGTGTATACATCTGCGCCAATGACATCGGTTCTCAGCCATATCACCTACAGTCAGTCTCCAACCACTGGTTTCTCTCGTCCCGCGGACCCCAACCACCTAGTCTGCATCGTCCTACATGGTTCAAACCGACAGTCAGAGACTTCATGCATTGATGCCATGTTTTAGTCTGGCCACCTCGGGCCTTGTTATAGCCTGGACCTACTTCCGCCAACATTGTGTGACGAGGCAGTCGGCGACTATACATACGTAAGATGTGTCCCAACCAGCCATCTCAGTCGATGGTTGGCAACCATGTCAACTGACTTACCTTTTCTCCCTAGAACTCTACACCTGACTTCTGCGTTACTCATATGGTGATACCAAGGAATACGGCCTATACTACGAAGGCAACGGTGGTCAAACATATCAAGCCTTCTCATGTCTTCCACCTTCAATGGCCACGTTTCACAATCACACAGCAGAACAGACTGAACTTCTGTGCAGTACACACGAACCTTTATAGACAAGCGGACATCATGGCGGCGCCATAGGTGGCGTAAATTGGCAAAAGCCAACCCAGCTTTTTGTATCCGTGCAGAGATTTCATAGGTCACTGAGCCACTACGGAAGGGCTGAAACTACTTCCCAGGTAAGTGGAGTGGTCGACACACTCAACCACTACACTCTATTGTTAGCCGAGGCACTACTGAAGACCAATCCTTGAGCAACAATTTGTATTTGAGTGGTGAGAAACGCATACCAAACATTCTCAAATTCCCACTCAAAGTGTTCAGAAGACTCTGCGTCTTGTTAGCGTCCTCACCTAACGGGACTGTGTCATCCGCATATTCTAGGTCTAAAGAAAATTCTCCTGTGATTAGGTCAACCTCTGTGTAGGCAGGTGACAAGAGGGAGACCTCCATAAGAATATTCATGATGAAATTGAATAAGAATGGAGACAGTGGGCATCCTTGACGGATACCACTCGATGAGCATAGCTACCTGGATATCTCACCATAAGCTTATTTGAAAAGAGCAGGAATACCAGGGGGAGCAGGATAAAACGAATCCATTTCATTTCGGTGGGATCTTATCAACTGCCTAGAATATCAAACCATAACAGTTTCACTGACAACTTAACATACTTTAATTCATTCAAAGAGAACCGAATATCGGTCAGCGGTTAAGGCGGACAGATATAGTCACAGAATAAAGGTCAGTCAGAACGCCAGCTTCAAGAAGAGTTAATAAATAGTCATACTTTATATAAATAATCTGATGGAAGTTTCCCGAGTAAGATAACGACAACAGCAGTAAACAAAATATTGACATTATATGATTACATAAGCAGATCATACGATACATAAGCAAAACATTGTGATTATCATTTTGACTGTTTGAAATAGTTGTGATTTTCATTTCAACTTCAATCATCATCCAGTATCAATACTAGTCTCCTGAACCACGCCCATCTCACATAGTCAAATGATAATCAGTATGATACTCCACCTCTCTAATTCAAGTACATTTCTATTGGGGTGAGATATCCTGACTACACTGATCAAGTGGTAGTAACGCGTCATAAATTCACATGGTAGTCGGACAAAACTCTTGATGATTGAAATGAAATAAAAGTGTGATCAGCAGTCGGACCTCATAGGTGAGTTGATAGAGCATCGTGCGGTGAAGCCGGTGGTAGCTGTTTCGAATCCAACTGCGGTCCAAATTTTTATTTCACCTTCAATCATTACCCAGTAAGAAATATTGTATGTTAAACTCAGTTGTTTAAAACATTCGATATGAAAAAAAGATGATGTAACTAAACAAGACCGACGGAATAAACATTTAATGTTGATAAATGATTGTGTAATCAAATAACGGTCATGATGGATTACTTTCATCATCTTCTCTAGGAACTTCAACATACCACAACCATATATATAGCGAATAAAAACAGAAAATTGAATATTATCAGGTGATTGTTTAACCACAACTCAATGGTACCCTTTCACTCCTTGCTCAAAGATTACACTTGGAGCACTGAGGTTGGCATTTGTCTTCAAACCCAATAGACACGATTAGTTGATGTCTTCATGATCCTCTGATCTATTAGTTTTGGAGGAGACTTCAGTCACTCTAGCAGAATATAATTCCACACTAGATTGATTCCTTTGATTCAGAACGCAGTGATAATGCCACATCAGAGTACGCTGTGAAGTCAAGAAGAGTGACCTTCCTATTTGATTACGTCATCGTCTATCGATCTTATATCTCTATTCCTTCACTCATACATAGTTGCATCACCTTTTGTTTGTACCTAGTGTTTTAACTAACTGAGATCAACTCACCATAGTCTCGTTGTTTATTGTATGATCTACTTACGTAATCAATATTATGGTTACTACTCCTGTCGCTATTTCATTCGAGAAAATTTCATTAGGTTATGCATATAAAGCATGACCATTTATTAACTCTCCTTGAATTCGCCGCTATGGTTGACCTTTAATATATGATTAGTTCTGTCCGTTTTAACCACTGATCAATATTCTGCTTTATTTCCATCAAATAAAGTATCATTTTCATTATCTGAGATAGCCGTGGGTGATGACTGAAGCATTCATCACTGACTGACATCAGTTGGAGAACCATTAAAAACCTGGAATCACTGGACAGGTGCCTCATCCTAGTATGGGAATCCCCAGCATTCCAAGATAAATTATTGATTATTATTTGTCTCATGGGTTCCCAGTGGTTTCTAGTAGGGCTTCAGTAGCACGTCGCCATTTCACTGTCTTCTCTCCAGTCTTTTCAACCTGGCTCCATCACTGCCCGCAAGCTTTCATTTATTCCTCACACCATATCATCCATGTCACCCTTGACTTGGACACCCAACTCGTCGTTTCCCCTTTGGATTCCACTCGACGGACTGGGCTGGTGCGTCATGTCCCTGAATGTTCTTCTCAGTGTATGCCCGATTCACCTCCACTTTCTCCTGCATATCTGTTGGGCGATGTTGTTGGTGGGTTCATTGCCAGGCGAGAGTTCCTTGTTTCTTGTTCTTTCTGGCCATCTCATCCTCAGTATCGAGCGTAGGCAGCTGTTGTTGAATGTATTTAGTTGCTGGAATTTCATGATACATACTACCTCAAAGTTAAAATCCCCAGTCATCTCAAAAATGCATTACTGTATAGTGCTCATTAGTGACATGCTTCCAGATGGATATCACGAAATTCTAATGAGAAGCTGTGACCTTTAGGGTCAACCAGTCGTAAGTGAAGCGGATGCTAACTTAAGACCTTGGGTGATAGTAGCACTATATTGTGAATTGACAGAAGTTGAAAACTGTGAACCATTGGAATCCAACCCAGTGGGTGAATGGTTAACGTGTTCACCGTGAAACCTGAAGGTCCTGGGTTTGATCCCTAGCCGCATCGTCGGTGCATACTGCTGAAGAGTCCCATGCTAGAACAAAACAGTTGTCTAGTGCTCCAGGGTTTTCAATGGTTCTCCAACTGACGTCAATTCATGATGAATACTACGTCATAAAAGAGAATTTGTGTATGAAACAAAGAATTTAGTTTTTATTATTGCCAGTGACAAAGTAGGTTAATCCCTCTTTACAGCCGTAGGCTATGTGCGCCAAATGCTTTTAATCAAAATTACTCGCACTGATGTTCCAACTCTTTTCAGATTCTTAAAAGAGAATTGGTGTCTGAAAGTTCATCTTACATCTGTAATACTTTGACTTATGTTAATTCTTCTCAGTAGTTTTGATGTGTTGTATTTGCTGGTATATTCCGAAATTGTTAATATCCATTATAAATGTTATGCACAATTACAAGAGGAATATGCATATAGTTGTGTGTGTACAACTTTAAAAATCAAAACTGCTAAACGTCGATCCTATTCCTACCCGCTTGTGTTTCAATAATGTGTCTGAGATTTGTCTTAGACCCTATAAATCAACGTGAAACATGCTAACTAGTTGAAACTACCTATAAGAGTAATATTGTCCTCGAATAAATGAAGCATTCAGACGTGAAACTACTCAATATATCACGGCCTGATAGCAACAAATCATTGATAATGAACCAAACTAACAGGTAGCAAAACATTGAGATTGGTTTATGGTCAAATAATTTCGTGCTAGTTCTGGTGGGCTGGACTGAATCATACAACGGACAACTGTGAGGGGTGACAAGATGGGTATACGCTGACTGGACCGATGAAAAGACGCTAGGAGATGATTTTGATTTCGCCGATGATGACTTATGTATAATGTCTAATGTCGCACAAACTCGAAAATCTACAGGTGAAAACTGACAAATTGACAGAAGAGGCAGGCCAGCGACGACGGGGATTCAGGTGAACCTAGGGAAGACAGAAGTGATGAAGATACCCAACCAATAACAACAAGGAGCACCAATCACCATTAACGGGAGAAATCGAAAGGAAGTTGTCGCTTTCACCTACGTACCTAGGCAGCATAGCTTCAGATGAGGATGTCAAAACCGGGATTGGAAAAGCAAGACAGGCCTCATATCATTAATCTGAAACCATTAAGTGTGGAGATCTACTGTACTGCACTCCACTCTACTCAGCATAAAGCCTGAACAACATCCGGATTTTCAACACAAATATCAGCCAAGTCCGTTGTTCTATATGGCTGAAAGACTTGGCGCGTTATGAAAAGCATTTCCAGCAAACTACAGACACATATCACACCAACAGCTACCGCCTACAATCACCCGATACTCGAAATCCGAAGGTAAGAATAATAAGAATAAGCAAGAAGGAACTCACTCTGGCTGGCTTGCAACGAACCAACCAAGAAACCAGCAGCAGCAGGAGAAAGTGGAGATGGATTGGATTGGACATACACTGATGAGACCATTTGGGGACATCACGCACCAGATCAGGTCCTCGATTGGAAGCCGAATGGGAAACGATGAGTTGGGTGTCCGAGGGTGACATGGATGAGATGGTGTGACGAAGAAATGAAAGCTTGTGGGCAGTGGTGGAGCCAGATTGCAGAGAAGAAAATGAGATGGAGAAGTGCAACTTACGCCGTATGTTTCACTAAGAACCCAAGGGGCAAGTAATGATAAATAAATAAGTGGTTGTCTACTTTGTATAGATATATTGATAATCTATAGAAAAACGCATTTTTTTCATCCAGGTTTAGAATCACTGAAAATCACTCACAATCTCTTAGTTACTTTTAAACGCATAGGATGTTTTAGACAGAACTTGAGGTTACATTTAGGAATTATACTGACATAGGCAATTTTCGGTAAAACTGTACTGAAAAATGTTGTTGCTTGTATTATACCATCGCCAAAAAGATCGAATCGATCGGTCTTCATTGTCATAAGCGCTCCTGCGCAGATGCCTCGATATTGTCTGTGTTTAATTTATGTATACAAGTAAAAACATTATAACTAAACGTGTTGCACAAGAAGTGGTCAACATGACTCGGTAGTCTAGTGGATAACATTGTGGCATTTGATGTGATTGGCTGTGAATTCGAGTCCTAGTGGGGAGAACATCACTCACTGGGAGGCAGGTATATTCAGTGAGACGAAACGCGCATCCTGGATTCCACTACCAGCCACTATCCATCATTAATATACTGAAGAGATAACTATAACTACATCTAGAACAGGTTAGTCCGGGTTGTATTAATGAGTAGATTCCCCTCCAACACTAACAGATCAAATGGTTATGAAAGCATCTACTGATCGTATCTTTTGGGTTTGAAGGTAAATGCCAACCTCAATGCTCCAATTGTAATCTTTGAGCAATGAGTAGAAAGGGTATCACTGAGATATGGTTAAACAATCACCTGATAATATTCAATTTTCTGTTTTTATTCGCTATATGTAGGATTGTGATATGTTGAAATTCTTAACCTGCTATGTCCTAAAGAAGATTCCATTATAGTGTAAAACTATTCGATGCAAGTTTGTTCTAAAATCTCTCACATTAAATTTCATATCTATGTCTCAATTGGTATGTCTAACAGACAACTAAACACTCACATGTATATAGAACCTGATCAAAAGGTATAAAAGTTGACCGATTTTAAATGTTACTATATTCTTTTAGGCTCTATTTAGTTAGTAGCAATCAGAAAGTTGAATAATTAAGCGATCAGTTCATTTTATAGTAAAACAGACAAACGTTTACGTAAACACTAAGTAGACAGAGAAATTGAATTATTTCATACTAGGAATCACATGGAATACAGTAGAATATACTGAGTTTAAATTTAGAAATAGAGCAAACTATTTCACTTGTGTTTTAAGTCAGGAAATTATGAACATTATTTTCGAATTTTATACTCTACCACAGTACACAAATTCTACTCCTACTTAGATAATAAATATTCGTCGCCATTATAATTGATGCAGTTATTTTCTTATTGTTTTCTACAGAATTACAATAAAATACTAATTGGAAGCAATTGGAAAACCATCGAAGTGATTTAGAGAGATGATTATCACCAATGAGTCACAGATTCAAACTCTGCTCCACGTATTCAAGTTTGGGCTGCCAAATAGTCGTTACACAATAGGTATGGCTTATTGTCTATTACATGGATGTACACATGATTGCTAAGTGCGTTTCGTTGGTATGAAAAGCCAGTCGGAAATTTAAACAAATAGGTAAAGGTTGAATAAGCTTTCCTCACACAGTTCTTAGGCACTGGTTCAAATCCTTTTGGAATAACGGTTTTTGTTTCAACTTCAGCCATCACTTGATAACATTCCGTCAAAATACAGCTATCCTAAATGAACTTATTTCATTCTATAACTTTCTGTTTAATCAGAAAGTGTTTCCAAGTCAATGAAGCTCCTTGTCAGGAGATAGATATTGTTATGCATCATAGGTTATTACATGTAAGCATTCCGTGTAAGGGTTATCCTTCTATCCACTTCTTTCGCAAAGATGGATTAATTTCTTGGGTCCTTAGGACTTGTAAGAACCTTAACAGTTACACATCTTGCACTCCTATGGGAATAATCGGAAGACTACAAACTTTAGTTTTAGACGTAAACGTAACCTATGCAAACTACTTAGGTCTCATAATTCGTTTTCTGTTTATGATGGTGTATTAAAGAAAGTTACAAGTGTGATTTGTCTAGGTGTGCGTTATCCCTCGGACCTTTCATGGTCCTCTCATGTCTTGTTAATCTCCGAAAGAGATTTCCGCATAAGTTTCTTATATTACGAAGCTGAGAGTATCAAGTATAACTCAATCTCTTCGCTTGTTTTTTAACAACTCCTTCATCTTGCCTCTATTGTTCCTCTTTATTCTTTCCTAGGATGCTCCAAAAACTATGGCATACTGCATAGAACGTTGAAGACTGTCAGCAGGACTACTGGCGTATCTCTAAACCGTCTAATTAAGACTGTTGTGGACAAACATCTTAACTTGTGTAAACATTTAGCAGGAGTTATTTCATTAGCTGAGCAGCATCCACTTTACTCACAGCTCTCTGCATATCCGTCATCAGGTGAGACCAGGAGCAAGTATGTAAGACTTTATGCACATACTAATCAATATAAAAGCTCAACAGTACCGTAATCAGGTTATATTCTGTGCAATGAAGAAAGTGTTAGAAATGAACTAATCAACTTTCGTCATACATTCTCAGTTCCCTTGACAAATTTGAACAATCTAAGAACAAAGACATTTAAACAATCAAATAACATCATTTCACTTCACCAACATTCATCAGCTCCAAACAGTCTACAATTAACATCGAATACTAGTAGTCATCATGACACTATTAACTAGAATAAGAACACTATGCTCAAAAGACAAACAAGAAGAAGAAGAAGAGGAATTCGGTATCCCTGAGTGTGTTATCATGCACAATGGACATGTGAAGAAACTCATCATGAAGCATGCAAAATAATATATTGAGAGACTAGTTTTCCTTCGTCTAGCATTCGAAGATGTTGAGACATCTGACAGGAGAATAGAAAGGAGAATAAAAGCTGCACTGAGAAGCAGCTTCCCCACTGTCACACGGATTTCACTCTACAATGTAGCATGCTCAATAACACAGTCGGAAGTAGACCAATAAGCATCTCTCGCCACCACCCAACTATGTATATCAAGTCACCAGTGCTTGTGGAATCAAGTAGATAGGGAGGGATGAAAGGAGTGCATCTACTCGATTTGATGAAGACATCCTGAGAAATTTGTATCTGAAAGTTAACCTGATGTTCACGCGTGTAGTGGGTAGGCACATGATGGCAACAAAGCACTATACACAGATGCTTCTCAATCCTTCAGGATAATCAACGAACGAAGAATGTCATGTTGATTACGGTTTATCGAAGCTGTCGTCACCATCAAACATTTCCAGTCTGATCTATGTTTTCGTAAAGATAGTGTAATTAATCTTTCTCCACCTTGGTAGTTGTATATAATATTTTGCATGTGTCTTCCTTCTGTTTGGTTATTGGTTCTTAATCACTCCACCTAACATTTTTCCAGTTTTTTCACATGATTATGTATCCTACTAGCTTCCTATCAACCCTTCCTATTACACTGATGTTTCTCTCTTGTCCACCGCTTCCCTCCTCCACAGTTTCAGGATTGTCTATTTTATCAGATGTTTATAAATGGTTATTGGTTTCGAGTAAGATTTGTTTGTGATCAATAATCCAGTATTTTCTCGACCGACTGACTATCTTACTGTTAATTTTGGATTTCAAATCTTCATTTATTTCTGTATATTTAGGAAGTGTGTAATGTTGTTATTACTACTTATATTTCATTTCGATTGTAGTTTATTTGAAGCTGATGAGAGGCGGTGAAATAAAACGGGGTGGTTTTATAGTGTAAATATCTTTGTTCTTACATGAATCAACTTTTGTTTTTTTTATAGTAATCTATCCAAGAATTACACAGCATGATGTTGAGTATTATGAATCTGAAACAATTGGTCTGTTTTATGAATTTGGATAATGTAATTAAAAGACGTAGATTATCTGAAGAATGTAATGTATTAGCGCTATACATTTCGAACAATCCGATCACACATTTTCTTGTTAAGGCGGTTATATATGAAAACTGGAAGTGGGGGAAGAACAAATCTGACATAAAGGAATTCAATAATAAAAAAGATTATTATTATTATTGAATTACTTTATGTCATATTTGTCCTTCCCCCACTTCCAGTTTTCATATATAACCGCCTTAACAAGAAAATGTGTGATCGGATTGTTCGAAATGTATGGCGCTAATACATTACATTCTTCAGATAATCTACGTATTATAAATCTAATTGCCTATAGGACTGTTTACCTAAGTTGGAGTTTCTGTGTGTTTCTAGCTGGAGTTAGGAAGGAATACATCTCAAACTTAACGGATACATACAAACCAGTAATCTATTTATTCCCACTCTATTACTTTTGAATTCAAGTACTATTCAACCAACTTAAGCATACGTGAATATCAGTATATGAAGATACAATGATACTGGTTGGGTTAGATAACAATGCCAGCGGCTAAAATGATTTCACTTCAGGGGACATCAGACATGTCATTCATTGAAATAGTGTTATTTACTGGATTAGATTTCTAACATAGTTAACTGCAGCAGAGAATGATGGATCACTGGTCGATTTTCATACGACGCTACTGTAGGAACAATGGATTAGGCTCTTCACTACCCTTTCATAAACCAAAGAATGGTTGAAAACTTATTTAGCTCAGGTGGCTAACTAGTCTATATGTTCTCCGAATGAATACAAAGTTTCAGCTAGCCCTTGCTAACTCACATCACTTACTGCACTGATGAAATATCCGATAACTTACCAGGTAAGAAATTCGTGGCATAGCACTTTATCATATCCTACTATAAACCTGCGAAGTAAAGATTTAAAAGTTAAGGGACACCAGAAGTCTCTAGGTGTTCGACCAACTTCTTTATTTTAGAGTTGAAAGTCTGTTTTAAATCTGTTACATAGGAAGCATAGGAGTTAGATAAATTGGTCAGGTGGTTATGGATCTTTATCTACTAAAGTGTCTAAATGTTGGAAGGTTTAGAACAGCATCAGATTCTATTGCCTCACAATATTATATGATTTTTTGGCTCAGTTTTTGAGGAGTCAGGCAACCTTCATAGATTTCTAATCGTTGCATGAATAATTACTAGGATAATATTTAAAGTTCCCTTCTGGTAAAATAACTGTTGAAAATGCTTCAGTTTTTCGTATTTATATTATTCATCAATTGCATTAGAATTTAGTAGGTAATGGGTGTTTATCAACTTATTTACTTCCATGGAGCTGAGTGCGGCTTCCGTACCAGGTGCCAGTTTGTGAAGCGTACTCGTCACCGCTATCAAACATGACTGGCAAGGGAATAGCGAGAATCTATACTCAGATCAGTAACAGAACACGTAGTGAACGTTTGGAATGGAGTGTGAACAGACTAATCGAAAGAAGTAAGGTTAGTACATCTTGGCAATGCTGAAGTATTAGTAATTTAAAAGTTCAAACCATCATTACGCATCCCAAAGAAGAATGTGCAGCCGCCTTTTCTGCCATAACCAACGTGAGGCATTGGTCACGCTATGAAATTCTCTACCGATGCAGTAATCCATTTATTCCCAATCTACTGCTATCGAATTCAAGTATTTTTTAATCAACGTGGATATCAGTATATGAAGATACTACGATATTGGTTGGGTTAGACAATAATACTAGCGGCTAAAATGAAGATTATCGAACAGCATGTTTGTCACTTTTTTCTTCATAATACTTCTATTTAATTCGTCTTTGTATTTCAAAATGACTAATACATTCAAACTTTTCATATTGTTCCTCAATAATAACCTAAAATGCTATACTACGAAGCAGCTCAATTTCACATTGTGTTCAATCTTTGGGAATTAAGAACATATCAGAGATACAGACAGGCAAAATCAACGTAGAACCTTGTGTAAAAGTTCCCACACTTTACAGTAGTACATAAACACCAAGTGGATAGAAAAATATTGATATCAAAGTAAACTTAAGTGTATGAAGGGAGAGAAAATTTAACAATTAAGTTTGGTTAAAATATTTAGGCTTTAGAAGACGTCAACCACTGATTCCTACCTAATATCTCGGTTTACATCTTCTTAGATAGCTCAGATCATCCGTCATCGACTTTATGCACTAATTCCATATCTTAGTTTGGTCACCCTAAGCCTTCTTCTAACGTAATCCAGCTTCTTCTAGCATTGCACGGCAAGGTAAGCAGATGATTAGGATGAGCAGAAAATATCTCATTCACCTTAATCGGTAAAGGATATGTCCCACTAGCCCAAATGTAATCCCTAACTCCTTCGTTAACTCCATCTTTTGTTGTCCAACAAAGTGTGAATTGGTTTTCAAGAGTTATTTTGCATCTGATAAGAGTAAAGTGAAGTACACACTAGACATTATTAGGTTCCTTCATATGGCGGTTAAAGGTAGTCGTATTAACTAATATCAGTAGTTCACTGGATTTTCAGGTAGACGATAAGTGTTTAAGAAGCTTCAAACAAAAGATTCACTACTGGTGGTACGTATATGGAAAGGTTGAGTGACTTCGACTAGCCATTCATGCTAGGATGAAATGCACATCCTGGATTCCACTGCTAGCCACTATCCATCATTACTGTATAGTTAAGAACACAGGCAATATCGAGGCATCTGCACAGGAGCCCATACGCCAACAGAGAGTGATCAATTCGGTCCAGTCAACGACGGTGTAGTACAAGCTATAGCACTAGTTTACATAGATGCTTGTATACCTGAAACAGTTTGATCGAAAATTGTCGACTTGAATTAAAGATAGCATCGATATGACGTAACTGAAAACACATAAACTGAATGAATAAATATGCAGAACTAAGATTGCCAGCATACAGAATATTCTACGGGAAGGGGGTGGGGGTGTTTTCAATTACGTCATATCAATCTCATCTTTAATTCAAGCCAACAATTTTATCTATCAATCTGATTCAAGTATAGAAACATTTATGTTAAAATTATTCTGGATTGTAAGCAGCAGATGAGAAACTGCGAAACGAAACCAAATCTCACGTTACCGATCTCTTTAAATTTGTGAAGAAAAAGAATTGTATGAAAGAATGTAATTTGTAGACTCTGTAAACATTTCACGGTGGTTCAATCTATTCAGCTTATTTAATTCGGTCATATCAGGTAAACTGGGGATCAAAGATGTGAAAAGATAGTTCAATTATGCAAAATCTATACATAAAACTCTTAGTGATTGAAGTGAAATAAAATTCTGGTCAGCAGTTGAACCTCGTAGCTCAGTTAGTAGAGTACCGAGTGGGCAACCCCGTGGTCGCTGGTTCGAATCCTGCCGCGGTCCAGATTCTCATCTCACCTTCAATTATCACCCAGTACAAACACATAGAATCGATGAAACTTACGAAACACTTTAAAATAGTACAAACCACTTAAAACTTAACATGGAGAAAGATATACGTATACACATATATGTACTGATATAGAAATAATCATCACACTAGTGAACATTTTTATTTCTCTGTATACAGAATACTGATAACAATAAATGTTTATCTTAATGGGATCAGGAAATAATAACCAATTACAATGTGACTGAGAAAATGAGTAGACAATTTCTCACAGTAAAAAAAGAAAATTCATATTTGATTCAATTGTTTGTTTGTTTTTAAACTATCTCCATAACAATACAGAAGTTTGCATTCATCCATGAATAAACAATATTGATAATATTCAAAGTGATTCAGTATGCAAGTAAGATAGTTGAAGAAAGTTTGCATATATATATATATATATATATATATATATATATATATATATATATATATATATATATATATACTAAAATTAAACCCTTTCCTGTGTATTATTGAATACAAGAAAAAGGCATATCATCAAATGAAACAAGAACATGTATAAGAGGGAGTAGGGGGCTGGGAGGAATATGTAGATTGATGTGTACACAGTTCATCTGAGAAGATAAAAAAAACGACCGTACTACGAAATCTTTTCATAATTATCTTATACAGGAAAATGTACTCCTCTACTTATACGTTTATTTTCAATAGAAAAAAAAAGTGGAATTGTAAAGGTTAGTTTTATTTGTTTATGTCAATTGGGGTAGTAGTAGTAGTAGTAGTAGTAGTAGTAGTAGTAGTAGTAGTAGTAGTAGTAGTAGTAGTAGTAGTAGTAGACAAAAATATATCCTCTAATAGAATAAAGAGGTATAATCTCTTTAGCGTAGTATTACAGTAATATTAACAACAACGTGATAAACTTATATGGATGTTATAAATCCCATCCGCAGATAACAGCAGCAGCTTAACGAAACAATAGTATGTTAATTGTTAAGTTTATTATCCATTCATAGAATGCATAGCTTATACACATCTATGCTATAGTACAAGTTGGAAAGTGTTACTCCTCCTACACATTGTACGCTATTTATTAATTTCCAATAGAACACATCGAAAGCATACACTTAGAAGTGAGATAATTATGGCAAAATGTATTGTTTCCGTTTCATTTTGTATATTTTTTTTCATTTGATATGTGAATAGATAGAGTAATGATAGATAACTACACTGAATACAATGAAAGGTTCTTCGGCAGTGACTATTAACCCTTCCAAGATAATCTTCCTTATTATGCACAGGAAGATACACATATACACAGGTAGAGAATACGCTTCTTCTCCTTCGGTTTTCCTTTAGGTAAATAACTAACGAAAAAGACTCACTTCTAAATGATATTTGAAGAAAGTAGGAGAATAGGAACTGAAAGTAGAATGAATTACACTGAGAGAAAAGAGAATATACACGAAAGAGAAAAATAAAATAAAGAAAAAGTGAATGAATGAATGAATTATCACCTCCATCCGTTCACAATGTGAATCATAACAATTCATCAGACTAATTTAGTTCAAACTTAAAAAACAACAAAGATGATGTACATACAACCAGAAGAAAAACTTTAAAACTCAGTGAAGAAAGGGGGGAAGGAAAAGCCTAAGGCACATTGTATAATCAGAACAACTTTTCTAAGTAAATGGAACGTCATACTTGTTCACAGGAATGCAATTCACAAAATAGTAATGGGAATGTGAGATACAATTGGATGATATACAACATCATTTAGAAATTAAATATTCGAAAGACAAGCGAAAAAGACGATAGAATACACAGAAGAGAACTAAATGAAAGAAGTTAGTTACAAAATGAGAACTATTTACCCCCAAAAATCCGATCAGTAAATCTAATAACCCCTGGCATAGAAATGAACAATCTTATTACTTATCAGAATGATTTAGTTAGTTGACTACTCAGAAAGTTGTAACCAGAAATAAAGAAACTAAGATAGAATTGCCATAGTAACTAGGAGATGAATTTCAGGGAAAAGGGGGGTGGAGACATAGAACTGTCACCCAATGCTAGATAGTTGATAGAAAGACAAAAGGTATTCCTTAATGGAGAATTTTAAAAATAAAATAAAAAACAATTTGGGATTCAAGGGAGTTCATTATGAAGTAAACTTTCCTCACAAAAATAGACAGGAACATAAATACAAGGATAGGAAACAAACAATGAAGAGAATAATAGGGAAATAGGTGATAATCAAGAACTACCACCAGTTGGAGGATTTTTCTTTGATGTATTAATTACATCAGAAATTATACTTCTTGATGATAAAGCAGCTTGATGACGTTGAAACTGTTGTTGTTGATATAATTGACGATCTAATATTCGATCATTATTTGTCCATCCATCAAATGCCTTATAAGTATAATTTATAAAGGCTAAATTTTTTTGATAACTTTTCATAGGATCCGTAACATTTGCTAGTAAAAAGATAACATTAAACAAAAAACATAACTAATTAAATGGTATTAATTGCACAGTTAATAATAATGACAGTGATCTGCTTGAACCTTGAACTACCAAAATTATCCATTGAACATATTTCACCAAATTCTTTCCTTACAATTTGTTTTAATCATTTAAATATATCCTTTAAATGCATCATATACTCTTGCACATTTTAAAACTCTTTTCAACTCTCTATTTCTCGAGTCAATAACAAAGTATAGGAAAAACTGTTACGTTATATGAAAGTGGACTTTTCAGTGCATAACAGTACATCATATGTCTCTAGTTGGTATTCATCATGGACTGATTGAGTGACTGAAGGAACATTGGAAACCTGCGAGTACTAGACAGATGTTTCGTCTCATTTGCATAGGACTCCTCAGCAGTGTGCACTCACGCCCCCGCCAGTGATTCGACCCATGACCTTCAGGTTCCATGGCCAGCACGTTACCATTGACCAACTGAGTTGGAGTTCAATAGTCCATATTTCAAACTTCTGTCAGTTCACGAAATAGCGAAACCATCATCGAATGTCATCGTTGAGTATTTGTCCACATGGTTACCAGGTTCGCTCTACTGGTTACGGCTTCTCATTAGACCTTCAGGAATCAACTCTCGAATCTAGTCACCAATCAGCACTAGTTCAATTGATGGTAACATGATGGCCACGAAACCTGAAAGTCACGGATTCGATCCCTGGTAGGGTCTTGGGAGCACACTGCTGAAGAATCCCATACTTGGACGAAACCGCAGTCCAGTACTCCCAGGTTTCCGATGTTCCTGTAACTGATGTCAGTCCATGATGAATACCAACTTGAAAAATCTCTTAATCCCCAAATTCAACATCATATTTCTATTCGTCAGTTACTTAGCTTGAGTTGCAGATTTTTGTGTCGCCTGAATAAACCACCACCACCAAGCTTACGCCTGTATTTCTGTTGATTTTTCATTAAAGACCGGATGCTCATCCAGAACCAGCTGGCTACTTCAGATTATGGCCTTGAATACTGTTATTATAAACATCATGGAGATCCAATAACCATTTCGTCTCAAAGTTATTGTTCTGGGAGTGAATTTGCTGAAAGATTACATGCTGAGAATTCCATACTATCATATATATTGTTTGGAATAAAATTATTATTATTGACTAACGCATCAATGAGATATAGTTATTCATACTTGTGTCGTAGACGGATGAAAGGTGCCACGTTATTCATCGAAATGACATTGTTGAAGAGGAATTTCAAACATAAGATAATTTTGATAGTGTTGTGTTCCCTCAACTGGATACTTTAATAGTCAAGCTTCCATTGTCATTCTAGACAGAGTCATGAGTAATAACAAAGACATCTGCAGAATCATCTCTTCATTGATTGCTTATCGTTTGTCAATCACTTTGCTGAACGTTCTTCTAGTTTCTTCATATGATTACGCAACAACTTCATCTCTTGCACTCCTGTCTGTTTGTTGTTTTACCCACCCATCCCCCTCCCCCGCCAAATTTACTCACCTATTCAGTCCTAGTTAAAGTTATCTATCGAGTACGGTTTAGTAAGTTTTTATGTTGGTAGTAACATAAGTAAACCATATTTACACTAGTGTCAGTTTTATAATTTATTCAATACTACATAGTTTCGGAACCATAGTAATGAAAATGGAGTTCGAAACAATGACCATTTAGTTGAAAGTACAGTAATTAAATTAAAAAATATCATTCTTAATGAGACAACACGGTTTATTCAATTTATATTGGGACTAAAATCATAAATTTTTATATTAATGTTGAATCGTGTTGGACTTCTATGATCTATGTCTCGAATAATGAATCAATAAAACCACTATAGTAATGATGGATAGTGGCTAGCAATGGAATCCATAATGTGCGTTTCGTCCTATTTGGAACTCGTCAGTTGCATGCACCTCATTCTCAGTGAGTGATATTGTTCACTGTATTGATGTGAGTAACGTCTGACTACTTAAAATATTCAGTAGTATATCCAAACATATTTCCATATTCAATCAGGTTATATGTAAGGCGAAAGATACCACAGGCTCGTTTCTCTTATGTTATACAACTACAGGTTTATTGAATTCGTAAGTGTTAAATATACAGATTGCAATAGCTTCAAGTTCAGATTCACTAGCTTATGAAAGGAAACATGAATACTTCCATGAAGTCATTGTCGAACATTACGATACACTTGAAGATGTGAAATCATAGACTAAAAGATAAACTGGATGGAAACCAGGTGTCTAATTAACATTTTTAACCCTAATGCATCAAGTTGCTTGTCGTTTAACCATTAGTCTATTCTTCTCCCCATCAATAAATACTAAGGTTCAAAGAAGAGTCTTCCTTGAATTACAAAGATGATTCTATGATGGAAATTATTTGTTTGAGGAGAAATTCTTTATTTGATACATCAGTTAAAAAAACAGAGTAAAAACAATTGTAATCTACTCGGTGGATAACAATGGAATACCGTAGGCGCCTTTGGTCGTTTTTGGGACTCGTCAACCGGATGTTTCTCCGACTGAGAATCAAACCAAGTATCCATCGCTTCAAACACCAAAGAGTTATCCACTAGGGTACTTGGGATTTCCCGTCGGTATACTTCCCCACCAGTCCAGTGGATAACACTTTGTCATTTGAAACAGTGGGTACGAGATTCGAGTCTCATTGGGGTGCAGTCACATCCGGTTGACGAGTTTGAAACAAGACATAACACTTGTCCACTCTCAGCCACCAAATATCCAGGTAGTATCGAGGCATTCGCATAGGAGCCCATCTGCTAAAAGAGATCGAAGAATTAGACCCAGCGTAGCAATGGGAAATTGCAGGTATAAAAAAAACTTTACAACCTTATTGACTAGTTAATCTTTCTTGTCTAATTACATCACCTATGTCCAATTCACAGCTCCACTAAGTATTGGAAATATCTGAAGTATTCTCAAGTTGTTAGGCAGTAGAATACCTCTGAACATTTATCCTACTAACCCCATTCTATTTTAATCTCTGATAAAAGAACAAAAATTGATATTATATAAAGTTGAAAGAACTTACACCAACTTAAATCAGCATTAGGAAATTCATCAAAATTACTGGTATCATCAATTGAACGTATATTCACAGGTATTGCAGCTGGCCTCTCTCGTATATGTTCCCAATCGACACCATGAAGAAATGTATGCTTTCGTATATCTTCCATGCTTGACAAACGAGTTTCTGCAGCACAACATAATGATTGTATCAAATTTCTTGCATGTACACTGATAGGCATTTCATGAGGAAAGAATAATGCCTCTTTCCAACTCATTATCTTCTTGTATGTTTCTTGTGGTGTAGCTGAACAAAATGGGGGATAACCTACGAAGGGAAAAAAGACATTTCAAGAATTCAGGTAAAGAGTAAAAGGGAATTATTTTTGAAAATCAAGGTGAAAAAATGAAATTTCAAGAAACTTCAGGTTGAAGTAATAAAATCAGGCAATCCAACGACAGCGTCACATATCAGAGATAAGTTAGCTGATGTAATGCAATATAGGATCTAGAACAATCTCCCTCTCAGGCTAGTAGACAGCTGGAGTCTTGTGATTGAAACTAATCTCTTTTTATAAAAAAAAAAGTGATTTGAATGGATACGTATTTTCGTTAAGAAAAAGAACTACGTGCCCGACTGCACCCCTGATTAGGGTTCGTCGGGGGTTTCAACCTACCAAAGTGCTATGATGAGCCTCTACCTGGGGGGTTAGAGAATTCCTGATCATTTTGAAGCCAACATCAGGCAAATCTATTAGACATGAAGTTTTATTACATTACAACATACAATCAAAGTGTTCATAAATGATCTATAAATTGACACATAATTAACTTTGATCCAAGGTCACGCAACGGGGCATACTCGATCGATAGTGGTTTGAAGCGAAATCGAAACAGATCCACAAAACAATAGATACCTTTAGACTGTAAGTATGAAACAAAATTACTAACAAAAACAGAAATAATTGCAGTTCCATAAGCAAAGAAAATATTCTCAACAAAAAGAACTTGATTATTGTGTACATAGGGAAAAAACCAGAATGCAAGATAACTACGTCATCTTAGGGTTACTAAAGAGGCAAGGAAGAATATGTAGTAAAGTAGGCTTTTTTGTAAGCATAACTATGATGTTATAATTTTAATGACAATATGTTTTAGCTATCCGGAGAAAACAAAAGCAGAATCCCTAAAGTAGTTGATCTGAGAAAGTCGACTTTATTATTATTATTTGTCCCTTGGGTTCTTAGTGGAACATAGGGCTTCAGTAGCACGTCGTTAACGCCATTATATGCAGTCTTTTCAACTTGCCTCCACTACTGCCCATAAACCTTCATTTCTTCCTCACCCCATCTCCACCATGTCACACTAACACGCCCAACTCGTCGTTTCCTATTTGGCTTCCACTGAGGGGCCTGTCTCGTCGCGTGATGTCCCAAAACGGTCTCCTCAGAGTATGTCCAATCCAATCCATCTCCACTTTCTTCTTCTGCATATTTATTGAGCAATAGGTCCTTAGTTAGTTCGTTCCCAGAGTTCCTTGTTGCTAATTCTTTCTGGTCATCCATCCGATCTTCAGTATCGAGTGACTGTAGGCGGCAGCTGTTGATGAATGTGTGTAATTCGTTGGAAATGCTTTTCGTAACGCGCCAAGTCTCTCAACCATCACATAGAAGCACTCACTTACTTGACTGACATCATCGTTGAAAATCCGTATCTTGTTCTTTATGCTGAGTGGAGTAATTCTCCACACTGATTTCAGATCGATGAAGGAAGGCCTGTTTTGCTGTTTCCGATCCTGGTTTTCACATCCTCATCTGTGCCTGTGCCGCTTGTAGTTTAGACGATGGTGCTCTGCCTAGGTAGGCAGGTGAAAGAGATAAGTTTTTTTCGGTTTCTCCCGTTGATGGTGATTGGTGCTTGTTGTTGTTACCGTTGGTGGTGGTGCTGGTTGGGTATCTCCATCACCTCTATCTTCTCTACGTTCACCTGAATTCCCGTCTTCGCTGCTTTGTCTCTTCTGTAAACTTGTTAGTTTTCGCCTGTACATCGTCGAGTGTGTGCGACATGAGAAATTAGACATCAATCATCATCGGTGAAATCCAAATTGTCTAGGATCTTTTCATGCGTCAAGCAGCATATGCCCATCTTCTCACTCCTCACAGTTTGCCGCATGATCCACTCTAGTCCAGTTGGCTACAATCAGGAAGATGATCGGTGACACTAGGCGACAAGCTTATCTTACTCCTTCCTGTCTTCACTTCAAAGGCATCACTGAGCTTTCAATTGTGAATCACTTGGCATGTAGCATTATATAGCATCACATAGCTGTTGAATGAGGTTGATCAAGGTTTATGGCGTTAAAACCGTAGTGTTGAAGCAGCAGCTATCAAGTTACTTCTCGGTCGACGCTATCGAAGGCTTTCTCAAAGTCAACTTCACACCTATATGCAGCTAGCAGTGGTTTTTATTCACTTTATATTCAACCATGTGGGTACTTTTATTACTTTCCAAGCTTTTCTGGGTTCATCTCACTTCCAATAAACAGGAACATCGATATAACTGTTAGTTATGTTCACATAACCGCTTTACGTCATAAAGAGCTAAAGTTAGATAGAAATCAGTCACTTATTTGAGAATTCTGCCCACCATACATACTATGGATGCATACCATTTCCCTATTCATCTTCATAATAAGTTGAACAGAAACGCTTCTAGAACATGAATGATAGATGCAAAGAAGTAAGAGTTGATTCATCTGCCAATTCGTATAATAATCAGTCCATATGTGATATAATGTTAACCGTATGAGAACTAAACGTCAACACAACCTGTAAATGTGATAGCTAATTAGGTTTCTGTATTGTATAAAACGATATATGGAAACCTAATTGGTTATTTCAGTAGTTGCCAGGGTGGCCTTTAAACTTGCTCCTAAATGTTATTTTCATATTAGACACAAGTGATTATTGTCAGTCATTGAATTCTGGTTGATAGAATTTGTTTGCATCTGGTGTAAACATCTGAGATTTTGGTTGTATTATGTTCTCTGCGCTAGGTTGGTTAATCATGTAGCTTTCATCGTCTTCCTAGACGATATCATCAGCACTAACTTCAGTATGAAGTGAGCTGTCAATATCTCTCCCTGAGTGTTTTAGTAGCTTGGTTGTTTTCTTTGATTGTTATGTCACTGACTGTGTAGATTTTCCAGTTGGCTGTCCCTTTGCTTGACCTCTGACCTTTCACTCGTTCATTATTTTTTTATTGGTTGATAGATTGGGTCTATGTCTATACATGTGTTGATTGCTGACTGACTGACTGACCTGAATCCCAAGCTTCATTTCTGATATTCTTTGTTTCCTTGCTCCATCCAAAATTTCTACATTGTCGAAATTGAATTCATGTCCATAAGTATCCACATGCATTGAAATGAGTGACGAAATGTCGTGACGTTTAATAGCCAATTGGTGTTCATATAGACGAAGGTGAAGAGGGTGACCACTTTGTCCAATGTAGTGTTGACTACAGTTATTGAAGTTGATTTTGTAAATGGTGTTCGGTTGGTCTTCTTTGGTTGTTGCATCCTTTGGTCTGCATAATAATGTTTGGAGGGAATTAGTTGGTTTATGAGCCACACCAATTCTAAGTGGTTTCAGTAATCTTATCGCGATATCTGAGGTTTACTTATTACCATTATATTTCAAAAGGAGAAATAAAAATTAAGTAGAGAAAACATGAAAACAATTGTAATAGACAGTCATGATAGAAAGAAAATAATATTTTGCAGTAAAAGAAATAATTGAATTCGAAATATTTTGATCGTTTACATCTGTTTGTATATATACTCAAATGTACACGTGGTTATATGACTGATAGGAGTTTATGTATAGACGATTATCCCATTTGCTAGAAGTTATTATTCCATCTGTAGTTCCCTGTAGAATTAATACAGGCATGTATTCGACTGTATAATCCTACTGCCTAGAAGACGAATATCCTGGATTTTGTATCTGAATTTTGAAAAAATAAATCTTTATAATAAGCTAAGAACTATAACTGATAAACCTTGCTGGAGTAAACTTAACACATATACATACACACTTCTGACTGAAGAAGTTTTGAGGGGATAAAAGTCAAATAAAAACAATCAGACAACATTTTTTTTATGAATCTTTTTCTAGTAGATATGAAATTGAAACGACCCCAACAACCAAGTTCATATCTACTGGGTTAGATGTGTACTCAGAACTGAAAGTAGTAAATTCTTTCCAAAAAGCCCCGTACCATCGATAAGTCATACAGACATAGTAACGTGGAGTATAGCATTAAAACAACATATCGCCTCAAAACTGTAATGCTTGGTAAAATTACCAGAAGCAGAAAAATATTAAAATAACCAAGGTGAAAGACAAGAGAGAGAGAGAGAGAGAGAGAACGAAATAATTACAAAGTATTAAAGATTTTGATGGACCTATATATCTGTTACTAACCATTACCGAGTACCTCCAACCATTAATGTGTAATACCTTCAGAATACCAGTCAGTCAAATTACATTCTTTGATGAAAATCAATTATTTCAAGTGTCAATACTTGACCTTTTTTTACCAGTCTAATCCTATCCCAACTAACATTCTGTACCATTGACATGTCATTGCTAATCTGATGAATTGATTATACAGTGGCGACGATGAAGTTTTTAGTTGAACAGGTCGAACATTCTCATTTCCACGGTATTCAACAGTCATTACTCACACCCATACAACAGTACGCAGTGTATAACTACGAAATTCAACTGACCCTTTTATAAGCAGTCATGACACTCCATTATTGGTCCAACGGTCACTGTTTTATTCTGATACATTTGCTCTTACTGTTTACAAACCCTTTTTCACACATCTTTTATATCGTCTTTGCTATGATCGGTAGTACGGCCTAACAGTCTACGAGCAATAGGAACTTAATGCGCAGACGGATCGACTCTAACGCAAATCAGAACGTCAACCACCACCACAACAATACCACCGACACGCGAAGACAAGAGAAGACGAACCGTTGATAGATGGCTTTCTACTGTCTCAATAACAGTCAATACAGTTGACAACAAGGCTGAATATATACATTTCCAAATGACCTTGACAACACTAAATCCACATACAGGTTAAAATAGTTAACAACCAATGAGAGTTTAGCCTTGAGAGCAGAAGAAAGAAAAACTAGCAACGATTTGAAAACAGCTCTGTAAGTTATTTGAAAGTCATGGGCAAAACATCACGTAAAAGCTATGGAAAATCAGGGGTATCTTTTACTTGTTGATCATTAACTGGAATGCATCACTTTGGATAAGACTGAATTACTGTATTGACACGGATGTTTTCCAAAGTGTTTTTGTTGTTTACCGAAACAATGAAAGGCCTCTATTTTGACCGGTTTCTCCTTCCTTTTTATTATTACTCCGATCGGTTTGTAGGTGTAGGAGTGATTATTATCTGAATATTGAGTGAGGAGCAATCAATCACGAAAAATATTCCACTAGTTTTCAGGTTATAACGTAAGTAATCAGGCGTTTTGTTGGCTCCGGAGACAGTGTAGAATACCATACGTCAAGTGAACCTTTTTCTATATTATAGTCTTGGAAAACTATACTTCTTAATGGTTCCGGACGCATGCCGATCTTCATTGTAGATGTTCAGAAAGATATGCTTCACAGCACAACTATATCGTTTTCACGTTGTAATTCGATCAAATACTCTGTGAATAAACCTTCTCCACAAAAGTATGAGAATGAAAATAACTCCGGTTGCTGTTCTACTACTGCATACAGAACATTAAAATGCTATTCAGTTTAGGGAAATGTAGAATTACTACTTTAATTACCTTCATTGAATAAATCTATGGTTTTATCACAGTTCCTAAAAACCCCATCATGAAAGCTATCTACTGAAGTGTACACAAACTTTAATCAAGATTACGTGACCGAAAAAGCATTGGGTAACATTAAGCTAACCTAATATTTTTTTACAGATTAACATTAATCTTGTTGTTTTGTTAATAAATATATTTTTCTACCGTTTGACATACTATCTAAAAGGGGCTTATGAATGTTTTGTGAACAACACAAATTTTGTAATACTGCTATTCCTTAATTGTAACCTTTTCCTATATTCATCCCTTAAATATAAAAGTACGAATAACCAGTATTGTATCGAAAAACTGAAAGTTAATTAACAGCGTTGGTAGTGCAGCTCTGATTCTACCAATCAGAATATTTGTACGACGTCCTAATTTCTTGTATCTTGATGTTCGACACACCTGAAATATTTTAGTGAATTAAAGTAAATGCTTGGTGTATTGTGGATATTCACTTGACTCATAACTTTCCGATGTCTATCCTCAGAGAAATTCATTTAGCAAAGAAGACTGAATTATTATGTAGTGCTTCAAGCTGCCCTATGTCATTTCAATACATCAAAATAAGACAAAATAAAAAAGAGGTTGTAGAAAGCCATAAAAGTGAAGGAAGAGGAACCAGTCGTGGATATATCCGTGCCACTAAGATTGAATGTCAACCACATAGCCAACATCCTCTGACCATACGTTTTCGTTTCCTCGTAGACTCTGATCTAGAAGCTGAGATTTCGCCCATACGGCTTAGACTGACGATCAGATACTTCGTGAAATGGTACCACATCTCCATGTGGTCACGCTTAGCCTTATTTCCAACACAACTTTGATCTAGTTTACATAACATATTGGAATATTAAGTGATTCAACCGCCAGAGACGATGAAAATCGATAACTTATTTAACGTCTAACATCTATGTTCCTCGCGCGATAGTTCCATAATAGATGACAAATGTTACTTTGGTCGCCCACCTGAAGTCTTTTTACGTCCTCTACCTTTTATGGCCTACATTCACAAAGCCATGTAGTAGGATAGAAAGAACTACTATGTAATAAATTCGACTCTTAGTTAGCAGTTATATATATCTCGCCGACACCACATAATGTGTCAGCTGATAAGAGACAGGAGAGCTAGTTCAGCGAAGAAAATTTTCTTTTTTCGACGATATCATTTTCTAAAGCTGTATAATCGTATTTATATGTATCATAAACACATAACAGTCTATTACAAAACAATAGGGTATAATTGCATCATTAACCTGGTGTTGGAAAACCGGAATAAAGAATGCAAAGTAGTTACGTAATAAACTAAGGCAGTAGAAATAACGAGGAAGACAAGGAGTTTGATAAGGTGAAAATTGTTGGTAGATAAGAGTGTCCACTTGATAGATAGATGTAAAGAAGGTGAAGAATGAGAGAAGGGTCATAATGAAGGTGATAATAATCAACTTCGAGGCGGCCCAAAGTGGCAACTTGTCCTCGACGTGTGTCTACAAATTTACTTGATCCTGTGGAGCTAGTTATATGGGCCGCACAAAGCGCACGCTTTCCATAGTTGTGCACAGCAGAAGCACTGGCAATTCATCAATTCAAGCCTGATCTCTGCGTGCAAAAGAAGTATGTTCAATCTCTTATCTTACCATGGTCTTAACACTTTCATTTTTAGATGAAGCACTTCCATTTTTTCGATTTCATTATAATTAATCAGCTTACTATTATTAGTATTCTAGGTCTACTAAGGAGTCTCCCGTGACAATCCCTGTAAAGTCAGACGATGAGAGATAGATATGTATAGCGACGTCTATGACAAAATTTAATAAGAAAATAGAGAGTAGATATCCCCGATGAACGCTATGGCGTATGCAACTCACCTAATATCTCACAATAAGCTCTCAAACGCTTATGAATGTTTGAATACAGAAGCTTCATCATCATGATGCACTTAGCTAACAACCTTTTTATTGAAAGATTGATATAAGATCTTTTGATAGATGTAGTCGAATGCCGTATATTATTAAACGTTTTTATAAAACCACAGTGAGGTTATATTAAAACTTCCTTAATATATTGTAATCATTGTTATAAACATTCAACAAAAAACATGATATCATTTTATGCATTCATTCAGTATTGGTTTTAGGCACGTGAGAAACTACAGCAGTGATAACTTGACTACTTTGGTTGATAACAAATCATTTTTCACAGAGTGAATGCTATGATAATGTAAGATCAGTAAAGCAAACAAATTTTATATTCCATAAGGAAATATCTATTCAATTATGCATTTATTTAAACTCAACACGCAAATTCGTGTTAACATGTAGTTGGCGTAATAAAAGATAGAACATTGTTGATCTCTGAAAACTAAGGAGGTAGTCAAAAAAAGACACAGTAGATTAATTGACATTGATTTCACGTTTAGTTTTCTTCAGTTAACCAGAATAGTGAAAACCTAACCGATCATTGAACAGATACTTTAACCTTGGATGGGATTCAACGGCGACGCTGGATGGAAAGTGGTGCTAGATTGCACGTTGTCTACGTGAAATTTCAAAGAGGTCCACAATCATCATTACCGACCGATAGCTGCTATCATGACGAGATGGTTGGGTTTACATATCACGATGACTCAACCAGCTACGCTAACTAGAACATTTGTTCCTTGTGGTCCTACCATAGCAGAAGGGTTTGTTGGATATTAGCAGGACGAAAACCAGTTACGATACGCTATATGAGGGTTCGAGGGTGAAGTCGTACCTCTGACTGGATGGGGTGTGATAGCAGTAATATTTCCCCTCTGGATGCCTAACAGCAATATCCTGTTGCTATCTTCACTAAGCGAAGGGAAGAATAAGAAAAGACAGATCCTCAAATAGCAAACTCCTCCATGTCTGCGTTTTGGATTTGTCCAATCCGGTGTCAGCAAAATCCTTAAAAAGGTTGCGTGATAGGCCTCAAGCTGATTTTCTATGGACTTTGTGATAACATAAATCCTTTCTTTTTTCCCCCTTGAGGTATACCCCAGAGACAACCTCCAAGGTGTAGGCAGTCAAGAAGTGTCAACCGTCCACACCATTCTAGTAGTATATGAAACCCACTCAAAATACAATCCTTACTTCCGCCTACTCCATTTCCCCCACCTCTTGATATCAATAACAAGCCCTCGCATCTTTGGCTCCACTGTGCAACCATTTTCAACGACCCAAGGCAGCAAAATACCATTACTAGTCGTTTAAAACCTCAATGTCAATGTCACACTCGAGCTTTCAGCGTCCAAATCGAACAGCAGGCATCACTCACCAGAAGTCTGGAACCTTCAGTCATCGATGTACGCTGCGTTTTTGAGACACGTATATAGGATGCTGGTGTGGTTAATCATTTGACCTCAAAAGACCGATGCGGTAACTCAGCAAATCCAACCTTACGCGTGCCCGCAGGATCTCGTGGAATCACTAGTAAAGGTACAGCGCTACGTTTTGAGCAGAAAGTGTACTTCCCGACTAGATACCAGTCAACAGCCATCTGTGTGCTGCCTCAGTGAAGAGATCGGCAAGGACTAGGCAGGCTCGCAAGATTTGCCGACACCAGTTCGTATTCCCATCTATGCGCTCACCGATTACAGTTCGAATGATGCAAAGGATGAATTCTAACAGAAGCTGTCAATTTTACCACAGAAATCAAAACGTTCAGATACAGTCATACTACCAGGCTACATTAATGATCAAAAGCGAAAGCTGAGTCAATTGAAAATGCGTCTGGACTCTACTTACAGAATGACATGACAACCAAACGACAATGGTAACAATCCGTTGCTATTTTGATCTGATGATCACTTGTTTCCAGGAGAAAGCATTAACTTCAAGCATAAAGAGAGACATAGTATCACATGGTATCCACCGACATCAAACCAACGATCGACACACAGAAGATCACATTGCTGCAAACCATTGTTGTAGACGTTAGATGAAGGATTGAGGCTCCTTATGGAGTACCAATCTAAATTCCGACCACACGTTAATACAGGCTTGTGTGTGTCTGCGTCTTACTTGTGTCAGGAAACAGGTGATAGCAAGCCGTATGTGTGCTTGTTTGGAAAATGAGAACATCAAGTACATACTTAGGGAGATACCAAAGCAATTATTTCAATGTAACATTAATCCTCATCCTAAAGAAACCTGGAATGGTATTAAGTCTGCTGTAGAAACAGAGGTAACCTACATCGAAAGATTAGCAAATGTCAATGAATTTCCGCAACGTCATGTGAACTGACTGATGCAAGAAGACTGATTCCAACTGGGTCTGATTACAATGAAGAGAGAAAGCAACTGAAATAAAAGTTTACCATAGGTCTTCGTAATGATTGCAAACAGTGGTGGGTGGAGAGAGTGAGAGAGATGTAGAAGGCATCAAGGTTAGGTAACACCCGGTAACAATTTAGGGTTATTAAGAACACGAGCAAGAAGAGACCGAAGGTGAGTTACTCTGATAACCTCTCACGACAGGACGCCAGAGCGTTGGATGGAACATGCTGAAGGTCAGTTTAGCTGGCCTAGAGCAACGCTCCAGTTACCCAACATCAAGCTCGAACCAAAGTGGGACGCAGATACCGGTCTTCCAACTGTCATCGTGGTTGAGAAGGCTATTTCAAATCTGAAATGATGAAAAGAAGCAGGACTCGACAGTTTGCCACTCGGTGCTTTCAAAGATGGAAGTAGGAAATTACTGTTTAGAGTGATGGAAGTACTAGATGGTTTATTGGAGTCAGAGGTAGTCCCGTTAGACCGTTCTACTGCACTGACCATCCCAACTAATAAAAAGGAGAGAAGTCTTTTTGTGACAACCATAGGGGAATCAGTTTAACTAATATAATGTCCAAGATCTTAGGATCCGTAGTTATCCAACGCCTAACTCAAAGCTCAAGAACAACAAACTCGAGAAAATTAGGGAGGTTCAAAACCTGAACGAGGGCACATCGACCACATGTTCACCCTCTGGTCGACACTTGCCGTATTTCTCGACCTGAAGGCGGCATTCAACTCTGTTGACCGAGAGGTATTATGGCAGTGTCTGACTATGAAAAAAGTATCAAGCAAGCATATAAAGCTAATTAAAGTTTTCTACTCAAACTCTCGCAACTGTGTAAAGGCTTATGAGGAGTTGTCATCTGAATTAACGACAATTAGTGGTGTCCGTTAGAGATGCCCGCTGTCGCTGCCTCTGTTTAGTTTCCTGATAGATTTGCTAATCGACATAATCTTAGTTACGTCTGAATTCACATGCACTGATCTACTCCCTTGAGGGTATCTGGTTGACTCAGAGTATGCAGTCATCCTATTATCCTGTTTGGTGGGGACGCTGACTAAATGCAGGGTCTTGCGAACGCCTCGAAAAGATATTTGAGTATGTTTAGCATACCTTTCCTATCTATTAAATGTAATATGAAGCTTCAAGCCCATTCTACAACTAATCCCAGTTTAAGGATAGAAAGTGAAATGGTAGAATGCGTCGATAACTTCACTTACTTGATTGTTTGTATCAACCCGAACTGGTTGTTTGGAGATAAAATCTCACCTCGAATACAAATTGCCTGTCCAGCACTAAACCAACTTGAATCATCTCTGCTGCCGATGAGATATTCCAATATCTGTTAAAGATGTATGCCGGACTGCAGTTCGCTAATGTCTTACTATACAGCTGTGAGATGTGGCTGGTGAAAATACTAGATATTAAGAGGTTTCATGGTTTTGAACGCATGTCTCCACGACATTGTTCACGTATGATGAAATGACTATATGAAAAGTGTCGAGGCTAGACAGAGGATATTGATTAAGAAAGACAATCCAATTGATGAGGTTGTGAACCTTCAGCGACTGAGGAATTTTGGATGTGTGCTGTGCATGCCAAGCCACTGCCTACCTCGACGTGCAATGCTGGCTTAGGATGGAACATCTTCCAGCCTAATGCAATTCAGGGTGATCACACCAAGATATGGCACCAGTCCATGAAGACTCTCACTGTTCGTCTGAGTAGTGTGGGGAGACGTAGACTGTCTGGTTGGGGTCCTCGAGACGAAAGGAGTCAGTGGTCGAGGATCCTTGGTGACGTGGTTGGGAATCAACCACAATGGCCCAGATGTATTCACTCCTTGACATCCAAAGCTTGAATATTTGGAATATAAAAAAATCTTCAGATTGTTTATTCTTTCACGTAACTTCGTCTACTTTGATATCACTCTTTTTCTATCCACCTGCTCTCAGTATACTACTGTGAAGTGTAGCGACTTGAACTGATGCTCATGTATACGTTTTACATTGATTTAGTCATTCAGTCAGTTGGTTTTAGTCATGTGAGGTGTCTGGCTGAAGTCTTCGAAAAAACGGAAACGAGTGAATGAAGACTTCTGGTGGCAACCCGGCTGAAAATCAGTCACAACAGCATAGATATATTCACTCTATTACGTCTTCTGAAGCTTGTATGTTTCGACTACCTTATATTTTTCAAATCTCTTCTCGTACACACCTTTTTCAACCTTGATATCAATCCTTTTCTGTCCGCCAGTTCGCCTGCTACTGTTAAGTATGGTGACGTGAACTGATGCGCTTCTGAAAGAGGTTCGACTTTGATTTTGACTGTCTGTTTTATATCAGTCATTTAACAATTTTCGACCACACTATTGAGATGGTTTTGTTTGTCCATTTGCTAAAAGTTTTATACACAGTGAAGTGATAGTACTACAACTGTAAACAGCAAAGCCTATTTTGCGGAACTAACCAAGCTACCTCACGATAACAGTAATAAGGATCATCTAAAAAGATGAGTTATGCTGTATAGATAATTCGCTTAGACTGAAAATGTTAACTAGACAAAGAGTCTGAATGGTTAGTGCATTAGGGTATAGCAAATTCATTTTCACAATTGAAAGAGTGAATGATAACCGATGTGGCCATCACGTTGTTGTTGATGGGAGCTGGATGAAGACTGTCAAATTTTCTACATGACTACTGCGATAAGTGATTCAATACAGTGGTGGAATGTTTGGTGCCAGATTCAAAGGGTCAGTCAGAAAGAAACCGTGACCAAGTCAAACTTCATGTTTGCAGACATTCAACAGAAAACTGTATAGAAACGGTCAGGCGGTTGGTGTTTCTATATACGTTCGAATAAGAATCATTCAGTGCTAAGAGAACTTGTTTTCACACGAAATTACAAGTATGCCTTGATAGTGAGAGCCAATAAGCTTGAAACTTGAGAGTAGGGTTTCCTGATAATTGACTTAAAAACACCTATCGCCAAACTGTTTTTCGATGTCCGACCAAAAGACTCTATCATTCAAAAGTTACAGGAGTCTCTGAAACTAGATAATGAAAAAAGCTTTCACTTTTTCAGATATCTTCAGTTGAACAATTGTGGATAAATGCCTATTTTGCTCCCTAGTAAAAATTTGTCCGTTAGATAGTATTGTTTCATAACAAAATACAGCCCAAGTTCAAATGATTAAAGCATAATTGTTCTTATGTCATACCATCGTTGATTGGACCGAATCGATCGGTCTCTTTTGGCTTATACGGGTGGCTATCGTTGGTCGGTGGTTCAGTGGATAACGCTCTCTCGTTTGAAGCGACCTCTCCCGAGTCCGAATCCCGGTGGGAACAACATCACTCACCGGGAAGCAGGTACATCCAGCTAACGAGTCCCAAATAGGATGAAATGCGCATCCTAGATTCCACTGCTAGCGACTATCCATCATTACAAGTTCAAATGATGTTATCATGAAAACAGAATGCACTCCTCTTGACCTTTCTTTTTGACTCAACAGTCAGGAGGAGATTAATGAACTAGGAGGCAGTCAAACCTTTTACGTGAAGGTTGATTATTCAGAGTGGCTTTCAAAACCTCAGTCGCTCAAGTGAAGTTCGAACTTCTTTGATTGTTGACCTCTTAAACTAGTGAAACACAGATGGAAAAAAACAGATTTCTGATAACCATTATCATCATCGTCAAGATCAAAAAAGAACTAGGTATTACTGCGCGCGACGCCACAAGTTACCACATATCAAGTAACAAGGCAATAAAATGGAAGATAAAGAAAGAAAGAAAAATCGGTCAAAGGAAGTAGAAGTAGGAAGTAGTAAAAGAGAAGAAGAAAGCATGAGGAGATAATGAGAACAAGTACAGCGGTTAAGGTGAGGATAATGTGTGTATAAATCAGCGACGCTGACATCAGTTCTCCTTCATATCACCTAAAGTCTCCAACTATTCGTTTCTCTTTGCTTGCGGACCCCAACCAGTTAGCTTGTGGCTCAAACCAACAGTCAAGTACCTCATGATTGATCCCATATTTTAGTCGAGCCACTCCCAACCCAGCCATCTCAGTCGTTGAAGGCTCACGAACGCATTAACTGTCTTACCTCTCCTGTCTAAAACTATACATCTGACTTCTGAGTTACTCACGTAGTGATGTAGTGGGCGTTGCTGATAAGAATGAATGTAAGTGCTCGTCGAGATAGTTTAGACAACTTCACTGGCAATACCAGCAGATCTTCCTCTATTCCAAGTTTCCTGCTCCGGAACTGCTGCTGCATCGACAGCTCCCTGTACGCTGCGTTGCCCAACTCCACTTCCAGTCGTTCAACCATTCTCTGCAAAGTCTCTTTCCCCTCTCCACGTTCCACACCGTCATACGCTGCTTTCGCTCTACCCCTCAGCAACGTGCCAAGTACCACCACCACCAACACCTTCGCTCCTGGATCCCGGACACCCACCAGTTCCGCAACCGACTCGAAGTCCCTGAGAAAAACCTTGGTGTCTCCATCCTCGAATTCTTCAGGCCACGGAATCTTCCTCACGTCCAAAAGCAGAGATACCAATTGAAGGAAACAAGAAGACAAGTACGAAGGAAGGGATGCTTGTTGTGAATCAGTGGGACAGTAGTCGCTAAATACGGTACAACTTGCACTAAAACCATCATTTACAAAGTGGGCTTCATTCCCTAATCTGCTTTTTTCTTGATTTGCTCTTCATACACCTGCATTGTGTCTTCCGTTTTTCTTGGCTGAATCGTAACCCATTGCTGGTAATTCCCTATGATTTCTGTCACCCTCTAAATATATACTACTTATATCCATTCTGATCAGCAACGCCCATAACAGTGACACCATGAAACATGCTATGAAGGCACCCGCGGTCAAACACCTGAAGCCTTCTCATGCCTTCTAACTAAAATGGCTATGTTTCACAGTCATACAGTAAAACAGAGTGAATTGCAGCCTAGTAGCACTCGATATCATGGAGGCGCCACATATGGCATAAGTTGGAAAAAGCCAACCGAGCCTTTTATATTTCAACCCATAATTACATCAACTATACAGAATACATTTGAAGTTCTTTGGATGGTTTACAAATTATTTTAGTAGACTGCACAATCTTGATCGATAAATCCGAATCATCATCACCTTAATATGAATCTGTGGTGTTATCAAGTCTTCACTTGTCAATTGTACTTTCGAATGCCTCTTTTCACATAAGTGACAAAGTAAAGAGGTACTTATAGTGGCACGTTACGAGAAGCATTTTTAACAAACTACAAACAAACATCACATCAACAGCTGCCACCTACGCTCACTCCATACTGACACTGAAGATCAGATGGATAGCCAGAAAGAACAAGCAACAAGGAACTCACTCTGGTCTGGCAACGAACCAACCAACAACCTATCGCCTAAAAAATATGCAGCAGAAGAAAAAGGAGATGGATTGGATTGGACATACACTGAGAAGACCATTTGGGGATATCACGCAACAGGCCAGACCGTCGAGTGGGATGCGAATGGGAAATGATGAGTCGCACGTCCGAGGGTGACATGGTGGAGATGGTGTGAGGAAGAAATGAAGGTTTATGGGCAGTGGTGAAGCCAGGTTGAAAGACTGGAGAGAAGAGAGTGAAATGGTGACAGAGATGTGCTACTGAAGCCCTATGTCCCACTAGGAACCCAAGGGACTGATAAAATATAGTAATATATATAGTGGTCTAACTAGTTTGCAGTTCAAATATCATACAGACTAACCAAACTACGTTAAATGCTTTACAGCTCAAAACTTGATGACTATAGGAGATAGGACAAGTAGAACCTATAAAATCAATTTGTAAAAACTGGCAACAGCAATACATTAGCCAACCTAGTCGTAGGATAGGTCCCAGAAATAGTGAACACTACCATTGAGCTATATAAATACACATAAAAACTAGCAACAAACTCGAAGGAGGTGGAAACCCTATACTAAGAAAAGTCATAAACAGAAAAATGATATTTGATGAAATAGATAAGAGTAAACACGAAGACAAACATAACTGACAAGATTTTGTCGAGAGAAATAACTTTTTGCAACTCAACAAAAACTCAGAATTCGGACAACGAACCAATAAAAAAATTTCAATAATAAACTTGAGTAGTTCGAATCCATTCAGGCTGATGCATAGCATTTCGCCAGCCGGTCAGATCAAAGTGATATAAATAGCAGATGGTCGCTTCCGTCGTTTGAAATCGAGCTCATTAGCGATATACCCGGACAAATTCAACATACAGAGGTGAATTGTTCACATCACTTGAATTTGTCTAACAAACTTAGATGGATCAGTATAACCTTAAGTAGGATGATCACTTTGCAAACGATTTACAAATTGTGCAGTCCATGTATACATTTCACAAAACCGTAAACGAGCAATATAGCCCTTCAGTGCTTAGATTCACTTAAATCTGGCTAGCGGAATCTATAGATCAGCCTCACTTCTTTCTAACTACTCAATTTGTTCATTAGTAGTACCTTTCGCCAGTTTATGATAGTTTTGAGTCGGAGATCGCATCTTGTGATCTTCACTGAGCGGTTTCCATTCAAGAAAGCACTTTTGACACTACAGTTTGAAAAGGAGGGGGTATTTGAAAAACTACTCAGCTGTGAGAAATGTCAATTTGGACTGTGAAGTTTGTAGATCATTTGCAAACTGATTACTTTATTTAAGTGTCAGTTATCCACACTAGTAAGGTTTATCTTCTCCAGTCTGCTCTGTAGTAAAAAAAAAATCAAAATTGAACACATGTTGCTTACAAACATTCTCCATAACATTATAAAATAAATCCCATTTAGTACTAGTGAATAGTTTTTGTAAACTTTCGTGCAGCTTAAAGCTAAGGTAAGTGATAATGAAGTTGTCTGAATTATTGATAAGATGTGTACACACTTGAATACAAAAGCTTGTTTCAAATGATAAGAAATGTATCAGTTTAAATGTCTACACTACACAAAGATACATATCGAAAAATAAAGCAAGAGAGTAGAATGATGTTAGAATGAACATAAAGTGTACCAGATGGGAGAGAATGAAAAAAGATTCGTTGAGAACCCCTTTAAGGCAAATCAGTAAGGGTTTCCAAACACTGATTTTTTTAACCCAATAAAACTTCAAACAGTCAGCCTACAACTTCCCACATAGATCACATCAACAAAATATGGAGTTGTATAAACTGACACTATCTCCTGTTTTGTTTACTTTTAGACCTTCTATAACCTGAGGAAAGTAGTGGCTAGGCATGCACAATACATGTCCCAACCACCTCAACCGATAAAAATCCGCAATGTTATCAATCGATTTGTCTTTTTTTACCTACTATTATATGCTCAACATCGACATTATGTGATACCACTAGTGATCAAACGCCTGTAGTCTCCTAATATCCTTCCACATTCAAAGACTGTCTCACAGATGCAGTATACGAAAAAGCAGGATGCTATGATCAAAGATAACAGAAAAGTTCATCTAGCGATCTATCCAATCCCACCTGCTGTTGGACAGTCTTAATCACGAACCAAGACCAAGCATTACAATGAGTGTGAATAATGAATAGGGAGAAACAATGACATGATAAACGCATAAAATTGGTTTCCATGCATAAATTTACCGCAAAGAATCCTTATAAACACATACACTGAAATGAAACTCACGTTGAATAAGTAGCATAGTACAAGTCACTTACCTATGAGCATTTCAAACATGATCACACCAAGTGACCACCAATCACAAGAATTTGTATAACCTTTGTGTTGAAATACTTCGGGTGCAATATAATCTGGTGTTCCAACAGTGGAATATGCCTTTTAAAACAAAAAACAAGAATGAGACAATTTTGACAAACTCTCAAGCATAAAAACAGATAGATCAAAGAGTAACGTCTGGGGATAGGTCTCTACCAGGGTACCTTAGTTCAATACTTGTAAATACTCATTGCTTGAATTCACAACTCAGTACTGAGTTCGATCGGTGGTGGGGCGAGGTCATGCGTATGCACTTTTGAGGGGTCCGAGAGAAGTGGGACGAAACGGCTGTCCAGTGCTCCCAGGTTTCCAATGTTCCTCCAACTCATGATGAATAGTAACTTGAAAAATCACTAAATCTCCACAAACTCCCATACTCAATCTAATTAGATTAGTTGAATGGATGAAATGTAACATGTAGAAAGTATGCATTACCTTCAATAGGTTAATAATGAAAGGAAATCATACATTTAGCATGGATACAATGAAGGAGGTGCGAAAAATGACTGAGGATTCATCTCAATACCCCACAAACGTTATAAAGGATAAAATAGTTGACTGCACAATAGAATATTAAGAGCGACTTTAAAGGCCACCCTAGCAACCGGTGAAACAACCAATCACGTTCCTACAATCTATGAAAAATTTTGTCTTCCCAGACAAAATACCGTAATCTGATTGGTTGTTTGCCAGTTGTTAGGGTGGCCTAGTATTAGACTACCAGTCGTTTGAAACTTCATAATTCCTTTTTGATAGAATGGCGGTGAAACCATGACCGGATAGTTTTATCACTGAAATGCAACATTCTACACATGCGCATAAATTGTTCTTTCATCTTTTTAAAACATGAATCTATCCGCGTTGTTATGAGTAATTAGGCTAGATAGGAAAATATAAAAAAAATATGAAATTCAGAACAGACGATGTTGGTAGAAAACTGCTGTTTTATGCGTACTCAGTAAGCATGAGAGCAACAACTAATCACGAGTATGCTTACAATGTTCATCTCTTGTTCTCATTCACTGACATCTTGATTAGGCCGTCTAAGCATTTAAGGCCTTGTACACTTTCTATATATTTCCTTAAATCCAATATTATGTGTATTGTATGGGCTAACAGGCTAAGTTTATCTTCTTTCTGAGTCAACTAGCTTGATTCTAATGCTAACAGAATCAATTCTAAACAGTAACTGTATGCAATAATAATAATAATTAGCAACAGCACTCGATATTTCCTTAAGCTCACTAATAATAGTGTAAGAAACAACAGTAGTGATGAAATATTGTATACTTTCCATTAAAATAATCATTTGCACAATGTGTTTCATTTTCTCTTCTTCTCCTATATCAATTTGCTCTTCATACGTCTACATTGTCTCTTGCTTTTCTCTGGGCAGAATATTTACCCATCGCTTCGAACTGTCTATGATTTCTGCCGACCTATCCAACATATACTACTTATCTCCACTTATATCAGTAGCATCCACTACAAAAGGACCAGATTGAAACTGAGATTAATACCAGTAACAACGATCATACCGTCAGATCACAGATATAACAACTACTTAAATTAGAGTATTTTATCTGTATTATTTAAGCAGTGACTATAATTTCATATCACTATCACTCGATGTAAACATTCAATTCGACATTCAAAATTTACAACAGAATGATAAATACTAGACATGTGAAAATACAATGCAGTAGAATGTTAAACGAAACCTTAACAAGATAAAGTCCTTTAATGCCTCCCTTATCAAAGTAACCTAATATTTCCCACTTGGTAGTGTTTCAATCTGATTATATCCTCTTCTCTAGTTACATGAAATCCATTCTTCTGATGCATTCATTTTGTTATTTTTCAACCTTTTTATATCTTTACTCGCTACTCAATAACAAGATTAGCTATGTAGGTACTCTTATTCGATGCAATAAAGTATGACCTCAAAACGAATTGATATGATTGGTTGAGACGAATACATCAACCACTTTTTTGCCTACTCTGTATCTATCTAAATGAAAATAATTAGATATGAATGGTAGGCGCCTTTATAAGATAGGGATCAGAAGTCCTGACTGCACAGTCAGTGTAAATACAGTAAAGCGATAGCGATGCAGCACAACATCACATGGTAGTCGGGCGAAACCTTAAGCGATTAAAGTGTAATAAAAATATACAAAAAGACTGATTGAGCGAAGAAATATATTCCTTTTCAATTAGGTCTTCATCTTGGGCTCTACACTAATATATACGTTTACAATTTAATCAAATTACCAATCATGTGGTGTTTCGGAAATAATGATGTAAATAATCAATAGAGTTACTAAAATAGGAAATATGAATATTGATAGAAACAAGAAGTGGAAGAGGTGTACAAAATAAACCTAGAAGTTACATCATGTTGACGGCCACGGTAATGAATCATAATGACTCTCTAAGATCTTATTCTACTGAAATGCTGAAAAATGTTACAGAGAGATTTCATGCTGTAGAAGAGCTTCCGGAAAATTTAAAGCAGGAATTTTTGAGTTATATGATGAATGTGGTCAATGCACGGAAAGAAAAGAAGCTCGTTAAGTTGATCAAAACTCTTGAAAACTGTACACCAGAGATGAGATTCCCGACCAATCCGGGTCAGCTTGTGCATAATTTTTCTAGTATCGATCTAGATGCTATACAATTAGAAGTTTTGTCATTTGGACCAAACTTTTGTGATAGTCGTAATAGAATTAGTAAGATGGAAACGGAAATACAGCTTGAGAACATGTATACGCAAACAGAAGGTTTGATACCATCATCTAGTGAAGATGTTGATAGACTTAAGATTACACTCGTTGACTCTTGCCTAAAGTACACGAGTAGTAGGAACAGCATGAAGAGTATATTAACGAAAAAACATAGAGAAGCCTTGGGAAAGCTTAAAACTAATGCAAATATCGTGATTGCTAAGCCAGATAAAAGGTCACGAATAGTTTTAATGGTAAAAAAGAGTACATAGACAAAATGAATTCTTTACTTAGTGATGAAAGTAAATTTCAGAAATTAGCCGCTTATAGTGATACAACAGAGAAAACCAAGAAACATCTAACTGAATCACTGAAAAGGATAAACTAAAAAGGTTTCATTTCAGAAAGCACCTTCGAAATGCTGAAACCTACTGGAACCGTTACACCTAGACTTTACGGCCTACCGAAACTGCATGAAAACGGTCTGCTTCTACGACCAGTTCTTCACATGACTAACTCTCCGTATCAAACAACAGCAAAATGGTTGGTACAACTTTTGAAGCCTCTCCACAAAAAAATTGTGAAGTACAGTCTCAAAGATACCTTTGAATTTGTCAGAAAGATTGAGAATCCGGAAGTAGATAATAAGTTAATGATTTCGTGTGATGTTTCATCTCTTTTTACTAACGTTCCTTTAATGGAGACAGTAGACTTTATTTGCAACGAACTCACGAAGCACGGCATGGAAATAGGTATTCCAGTCCCCACATTGAAAGAACTACTTCTGAGGTGTACGATGAATGCACAATTTCTTTTCAACAATGAACTCTACCGGCAATCTGATGGTGTTGCTATGGGGTCACCCCTTGGCCCACTCTTAGCAGATTTTTTCCTGGTAAAACTTGAGAATGGTCCACTGAACGATACTATAAGCCCTTTAGAGTTATATTGTCGTTACATGGATGATACCTTTATAGTTCTCAAAAGTGAGACTGATAAGAATGCTGTTCTGAATAAGTTCAATAGTGTTCACCCGGCAATCAACTTCACAATGGAAGAGGAGAAAAATGATAGTATCCCATTTCTTGATGTTCTGTTGGTAAGAAGGTCAGATGGAACCCTGAAACGAAGTGTTTATAGAAAGCCAACATCAACAGGTCAATATACGCACTTCTTTAGTGCTGTACCCCTCCAATACAAAAGGAACCTAGTGAAATGCTTAGCATACCGTGCATCAGCTATTTGCTCACAGGATGCTATAAAGGAAAAGTGCGCCAGCATCCGTGATCTGGTTAGTAGCAATGGCTACCCAGACAAGTTTGTAACTAAGCACATGAATATTACGAGGATTAAGAAAACAATGCCAACAGTTCCTAAGAAGCAAATCATCTTGAAGGTGCAATTTAAGAGTGATATTGCCAGTGAGATCATCACACAAAGCATAAAAAGAGTCTTGCATAAAGCATTCCCAGCTGCTAAATTATGTCTCACCTTCTACAACCGCCCAATTCTAGGTGCAACAAATAAAGACAAACTGCCCGGTTCTGCAACTTCCATGTGTATTTATCAATTCAACTGCTCCTGTGGAGCGAGTTACATTAGGCATACAATGAGGCAGTTCCATCATCGAACTTCTGAGCACCACCCATCATGGTTGAACAAGGGACAAATTAGAACTATAAAGAGCTACATACCTGCACACTTAGTTGACACAGGACATCAAGTGGTTACTGGAAAAGCCTTCAAAATTATCCATCAGATTCCAATTAATTTACCTCATGGATTACGCACTCGGTCACTTCACATAGCAGAGGCGATTGCAATCCACCTTTACAAACCTAGCCTTTGTATCCAAAAGAAGTTTGTTCGACCACTTTCATTACCGTGGCCGTCAACATGATGTAACTTCTAGGTTTATTTTGTACACCTCTTCCACTTCTTGTTTCTATCAATATTCATATTTCCTATTTTAGTAACTCTATTGATTATTTACATCATTATTTCCGAAACACCACATGATTGGTAATTTGATTAAATTGCAAACGTATATATTAGTGTAGAGCCCAAGATGAAGACCTAATTGAAAAGGAATATATTTCTTCGCTCAATCAGTCTATTTTCTAAATGTCTAAATGGGAATATTCAATGTAAATAAAAGTATGATCATAAATCGAGTCTCGTGGCTGAGTTGGTAGAGTACCGGGTGGGAAACCTGGAGGTTTCTGCTGCTAATCCCATAGTAGTGTAAGGATTTCATTTTACCTTTACAATCTTCACGGAGGATCTCTTCTTGTCATTGTGAATATTCAAGCTTTAGAAAGCATCAAAAAGTTAATACATCTGCCCCATTGTGACTGATTTCCCCCATGCCACCAAGATTCCTCAACCACTGATTCGGTTCGTCTAGAATACCCCAAAAGACGTAGTCTGCATCTCCGAACACCGCTCATCAATTGGTGTCACTTCTTGTTCCGGTCATCCTGAACCCTCTTCCAATATAATCCAACTTCCACTAGCATGGCTCATCGAGGTAGGCAGTTGTTGAACATGTGCAGTACATGTCAAAACCATCTCAGTCGACTTACATTCACAACCTTGTCAATTAACTTGACTATCTTGCCTAGTAGCCTCCACCTGACCCCGACATCGCTCACATGGTAATTCCCTCCACATGCGAGTAATGCTACGAAGATACCTACAGTCGAAAAACCGTAACTGTTTCATGTCTCCTACTTTTAACGACCAGGGAGATTCATAGTTCCGAAAAAATGCCATACTACTGTAACATCCTAGTACAGACTACTACATCATAGTTGATATAGGTCAACAAAACCTAACTTTCTTTACTTAGAAACTACCCTAAACAACAACGAAAACTTTAGCTAACATGGAGTGGTAGGTTCAATTCAATTCACTGACACAATTTCCAATCCACTGCTTTAGGTGACAGATAACAAGAAAAAAAGTTAGTTTCTATGTACTTTGAGTGGATTTCATACCACATTCTGACGACGGAAACTTTTAGACAATAAATTCCACAAAGAAATCACTAGACAGAAAACATAATGGAGTTTTTTTTAAAAGGACGTTGACGGTTTCCTTCATTTTTCTTCACTAAGGTTTACTTTTTATCATCCTAGTACACTTAAAGACTAGATAATAAAGTCTTAGGGTGACCTGTAGGAATCTGATGAACACGACAATATGCAGCAATGCTCCATTTCGAAACTCATCTCAATACGCGCTGTAGGATATTATCATATTATGATACCGGTAGTATCTGGCAAACCGAGAAATAATTTGGCAGCTGCTGCCCCAACACTACACTACGGTTTTTGTGCCACAAACCTGTATCAACCTCATTCAACAACTGCTATATGATGCCATATGATGCTACATGCCAAGTGATTCACAATGGAAAACTCAGTGATGCCTTTGAAGTGAAGACAGGAAGGAGTAAGACAAGGTTGCCGCCTACTATCATTGATCATCTTTCTGACTGTAGCCAACTGGACTAGACTGGATCATGCAAGAAACTGTCAGGAGCAAAAAGATGGGTATACGCTGTTTGACGCATGAAAAGATAAACTCGAAGACCTACAGGCAAAAGCCAACAGGTTGACGGAAGAGGCAGGACATCAAAGACGGGACTTCCTTCAGGCGAACGTAGAGAAGACAGAAGTGGTGAAGATAGCCAACCAACACCACCACCACCACCACCAACAACAACAACAACAACAACAACAACAAGCACCAAACACCATCAACGGGATAAATCTAAAGGAGGTTATCTCTTTCACCTACCTAGGCAGCAAAGTCTCAAATACAGGCTGCACAGGCACAGATGAAGATGTCAAAGTCAGGATCGAAAGGGCAGCAAAATAGGCCTTTATTCATTAATCTGAAATCAGTGTGGAGATCTACTGCACTCCACTCCACTCCACTCAGCATAAAGCGTGAAGATGCGGATTTCCAACACTAATTGGCAGTCAAGTCAGTGCTTCTATGTGCTGGTTGACAGACTTGGCGCATTACGAAAAGCATTTCCAACAAACTAAAAACATTCAACATATCATTAGCTGCCACATAAGCTCACTCGATACTAACACAGATCAGATGGTCAGAAATAATAAGCAACAAGGAACTCTGGCTGACTGGCAACGAAGCAACCAAGAATCGATCACCCAACAAATATGCAGAAGAAGAAAGTGGAAATGGATTGGATTGGACATACACTGAGATCATTCGGGGGCATCACATGTCAGGCCAGGTCCTCGAGTGGAACCCAAAGAGGAAAGGACGAGTTGGGTGTCCAAGGAGATGGTGTGAGGAAGAAATGAAAGTTTATGGGTAGTTGCGGAGCCAGGTTGAAAAGACTGCAGAGAAGAGAGCTAAATGGCGATGGTGATGTGCTACTGAAGCCCTATGTTCTACTAGGAACCCAAGGGACAAATAATAATCATGTTGCTATGTAAGCTTTACGTAGCTTGACTAACAACGATGCTCACTATTATACACAAGTAGCTTATGATATAAGTAATTTTAATTATTCTTTTCATTTGTCCCTATATTTTTAATCTAGAGTGCCATACTAAGCTTGCAGGATAGCAACAGTGTTAGATAACATTTAAGAGAGATGACTGGGAATGAGAAATGTAAGAAATAAACAATTAATGCTAGATAACAAACAGCAGATGAGTGAGATAAAGAATTATATCATTAATCTGAAACAAGATCAAATTATAGACACCAAGGAAGTGACAAACTAGCTACACTCTCTTTCTGCATGCATAGGTCAAGTTGAAAGCATTTCATAGCAATCGCTTCGACGAAGCGTAGAAATCCAAACAGCTTCTGCACGTTTATCATTTTCTAAAAGAACTCAAAGTATCAACCTGATTTCTGAGGTCTACAAGGTGTCTGGGGATTGTATTGGTTAGAATTTCACTTCCTTTTAAGCCCATATTCTTGGGGATATGGCAAGCGAAGGGATTTGTTCGTTTCTTACACATTACATAGATTAGCAATGATTTTAATGCTGGAAACAAACGTCTCAGCTTTTCAATAACTGGACGTATTATTGAAACGAGACGTAAAATCCATGCACAAAAGTCGTTTGAGCCCATCTATAACTTATATTGCGGACGTTTTTTAAAAGTTGTTTCAACATAGGAGGTTTAGACCAACCTTTATGGGTTCAAAAACAATTAGTTGTCACATTGAACCTTCCCCAATAAATTCGGTTTTGAACCTAAGTTTACTGTAATATCAACGACTATTGCTATTTTTTTTACTGTATACGTGTGAGGAGTAATCGTGAAATGAAATGACTTCATTCTATTCTACAAATCTTATCCTTGTTGTATTGTTCAAAATTATTCCTATCGTAAATGGCAGTTGTTGAGTCCACCCCCCCCCCACCCAACTTCTCAATGAAACTGGGTGAAACATCGTTTCAAATGCCAAGACGCATCATCCTGCGAAAAGTCAATAGTCTCCGAATTATTAGTTCAATACTTTATCAAAATTAAAATTTGGTTATAGAGGTGACAATAAAAACTTGTTATTCAATGAACAAAATTAAACAAAATGAAAGATGAACACAACATGACTCCCCCCCCCCGCCCCTCCCTTTTGTACAGGATCTAGAAAAGGTATAGTACGTGGTAGAGAGAAATAGAGCAGGCAATAACCATAATTATACATATTTATTATTTTTAGCTAGAAAGTCTTAAAAAGTGCATATTCCTTTAGCCTACTGAATAGACAATAAATGACCTCTACATTTTAAAAATGACGTGATATGTAGTCGGATCATTTTTTTTAAGTACATTTACATAAACACACACAATCACGTGTAACATTGAAAAATCCTATCAATCATCTCGATTTATTCTGAACATTTGTAAATACTAAGGTGTTCTCATTAGATATGAATTCTATTTTTCGTTAGTTGGTTGGAGGCAATCGGTAGAGAACCTTGGACCTAGGTTTCGTGCTCTTTGGCACTCGTCAGCAAGGCGTATCTACAACCTCAATGGAACTGATATCCCACCTGAGATTCGAACCCGCGTCACCCAGTCTTGTAGTCAGTGACTTTACCACTGAGCTATTCGGGCCACGATTCACCACCTGTAAGACTGGCTTACATGTATTAATTGGTTGCAGTCCCGTGACCAATCAATACATGTTTTTCGTTAATCGAACAAGTACAATGTGTATGCAATAAACAACACAATGTGAATTATATTTCGTTTTCGCGTTCGAAAATCAAATAACTTTAAAACAACTCTAGCAGCAATCAACATAACGAATTTGATTCCTTTATTTCGGCTAGAAGGCAGATTTTCATAGAATACAGAAGTATGATTGGTTATTCCCTGACTAAAATGGTGAATGACATGAAACTGATATGTTGTGGTGAATATGCCTTTTCGATAAGCATAAACCCATGAAGATTTCTATCATCCAATGACAAGCTTATACTCAAAATTGACTCAAAAGATACGAATATGATGAATACTCGGTGATGATTGGAGATGAAATGAAAATTTGGACCGCAGTCAGATTTGAAACAGCTACCACCGGCTTTACCACCAAAATGCTCTACCAACTCACCTACGAGATACGACTGCTGACCACATTTTTATTTCACTTCAACCATCAAAGGTCTTGGCCCGACTATCATATGAATTCATACTGGCTGCCTAGTCAGGACTTTTCATCTCAATCCAAACTACCTAACTGAATTAATGAGGAGCATCATATCGATTATTATTTTGAGTATCTGACATAGCCTTGATTTGGCAGACTAGTACTGATACCGGATTATGATTGAAGGTGATAATCAATATGATGCTCCATCTCTTTAATTCAAGTAGATTTGGAATAGAATGAAAAGTCTTGACTAGGCAGTCAGTGTGAATACGATCAAGCGGTAGTAACACGTCACGAATTCACATGGTAGTCGGGCAAAACTCATAGTGATTGAAGTGAAATAAAAATGTGGTCAGTAGTAGGGACCTTATAGCTCATTTTGCAGAGCATCGGGCCGGAAACCCGGTGACCGTTGGTTTGAATCCCGCTGTGGTCCAAAATTTTCATTTCACCTCCAATCATCACCCCAATATCAATATTAGTAAATTAAACCACCGCTATCACATATAGTCAAAATGATAATCAATATAATGAATAGGTTATTGTTCCATATGATCTCAAATAGGCCAAATAATTATTCTGTCAGCATTTGGATTTGAAAGAAATGCAAAACGCTGATATGAAATGACATTTCCAGTAATAATCTGTTGAAAACACTTTTTCGCTGATTAACAATACTATCTAGTTATCCAGGATAAAGTGAGTGTGAAGTTAGGGTATAGCAAGCTGATCTAGTTATTTTATAAATCGTACATTTTAAGCTTGGATCTTCAATCCTTCATTTTAAAGTGTGGTGTATACTTCGTAAATCAACTCATATACAATATATTAAAAATTCATATTGTACTAATTATACCAAGACACGTACGTGAACAAGGTTGTTTTTAATTAAATCTCATCAAGTTTCATTGTAGTTTATATAACTTTTAACGAATTTATAAAATATGAAGTTGAAATTTAAAGGTGACATTGTCAGTGAGACTATTAATACAGAGTAGAAAAAGTCTTGCAAAAAACATTCTCAGCTGCTAAATTATGTTACATTTTTTACAACCGCGTGATTCTAGATGCAAGAAATAAAGACAAACTGCCCGGTTCTGCAACTTCCATGTGTATTTATCAATTCAACTGCTCCTGTGGAGCGAGTTACATTAGGCATACAATGAGGCAGTTCCATCATCGAACTTCTGAGCACCACCCATCATGGTTGAACAAGGGACAAATTAGAACTATAAAGAGCTACATACCTGCACACTTAGTTGACACAGGACATCAAGTGGTTACTGGAAAAGCCTTCAAAATTATCCATCAGATTCCAATTAATTTACCTCATGGATTACGCACTCGGTCACTTCACATAGCAGAGGCGATTGCAATCCACCTTTACAAACCTAGCCTTTGTATCCAAAAGAAGTTTGTTCGACCACTTTCATTACCGTGGCCGTCAACATGATGTAACTTCTAGATTTATTTTGTGCAGCTCTTCCACTTCTTGTTTCTATCAATATTCATGTGTTTTCTTAATACGTAGTCACTTATTGTTTATAACTGAAAACTCCTCGAAAATCACTCCATTTTCCTAAGAATAACCTGCTGATATTACCAATTTTAATTACTCTACTGATTAGTTACATCTTAATTTCTAAAACTTAAAATCCATAATTATTGTTCATTAACCCCCTACCATTTGATTGTTATTTTGATTGAAATATGTGTTTATGTTGGTGTAGAGCCCCAGACGAAGATCCAATTGAAAAGGAATATATTTCTTCTCTCAATCAGTCTATTTTCTAAATGTCTAAACGGGAATATTCAATGTACTGAAATATGAATCAAAGGTAATTTGTGGGTCAACGATGACAAGGACGAAGATTGTAAATTTTAGAAGAATAATAAAATTAGTAACCGATGAATAATCACAATAGTACGACAAGGTAAACATGCGTTCAGATGGATGGATAAAGAAGATCAGATTCCACTGCTAGCCACAACGTATTGTAAATATAAAATTGAAATACAGACAACATCGAGGCATCCAATGCAGAAACCAATATGCCTATAGAGGCCGATCAATTCAGTTCAATCAACAACGGGATAATACAAATAAAAACATAAAAACTATACTCGTGGCACAAGAAGTGAATGTCATGACTCAGTAGTCTAGTAGATAACGCCTTGGCATTTGAAGCGATTGTTCCCGGGTTCGAGTTCTCATAGGAACAAAATCGCTCACTGACAGGCGAGTACAAATAGGACAAAACGCGTGTCCTATATTCCACTGCTAGCCACTATTCATCATTAATATAAGAGTAGGTCAAAGCTTGGAAAAGAACAATAAGGTTGCGTAACATCTGAGGACCGTAACATGATTCGAAACGGCGACCACCGCATTTCCCACCCGGTACTCTCCAACAAAACTACGAGAACGCTTACGTTTTATCCACTCTGTTAGCACTATGAGTTAGATGCAACAAAATAGAGCTTCTCGTAAATGTAGGCCATCCTTTAACCAACCACGAAGGTAGGTGTTCGACAATAAGTTGGTTAAGTTGCTTATTCGTACGCATGATTTAACTATCTCCGCAGGAGCAATTTTTATTGTTATTATTTATCCCTTGGGTTCCTAGTGGAACATAGGGCTTCAGTTGCACGTCTCCATTGCACTCTTTTCTCTGCAGTCTTTTCAACCTGGCCTCACGACTGCTCACAAGCTTTCTTCTTCACATGATCTCCTCCATGTCTCTTTGGAAATCTGGGCAGTTTGGTCAGCCAGCTTCAAACATCGTGCTGATATTCCATGTCCCCATTCTTACTTTCGCTTTCATCGAGAGAGAGGAGACACATCGGCCAACTGGCTTCCCGAAAGCTTTCAACAACTGGTGTCATTTCGCCTCTCCGATTGCAGCGAGAAATAAGTTTATTTTTATTTTTTATATTTTCTTTGTGCTTTGCAGTTTCTTTAGCGGTTGGATTGATTTTACAGGGTAGGGTTGCTAGCCCTATGCCCAACCTTCCCTGTTTAGCTGAGCTTAGAACCGGCTAGTAATTAGTGAACTAGTTACCTAGGCAAGTTTCCACAGGAGCAATGAAAATGGTTAATATACATAGAAATGGCGAAACTAGGTGACTTCTTCTTTGTTTGATACGAAACAAATCATCAACTAGAAAACGATAGGTAGAGATTTATTGCATAAAAAGTTCTTCCGGTCTGTGGAATAGGATCTTACTAAGTATATCTCCATTAAATTTTGGCCTTATGAATAGCAGCTTCTTTCAAACAGTTACTGCCTCTAGTCTTCTACGCATTCTACTCATATGCCTTTTGATAAAACTGCGAGGATAGCCTATTTTAGTTAGCTAATTTGAAATAGATTCTAATTCACTCAGTACAGTCTTTTCAGAGTACAGTTTCCTTGCTAAGACTCTCAAATATTTCATTAATTTCTTTTTGTACCGTAAAAGTGTGGAACTAAAGAAGTTTGTGTAATGACATAGAGATTTGCTTCTTCGGTACACGCTCCTCACCTACTGAATAGAATATCAAGGAATTTTAGCTTCTTGTCATGTTCTTCTATTAACAAGTGAAAGCATAACAAAAGACCTTTTAAAGTAAAACCAATTTGGTTTAATTCCCTCTCTTTACATAGAAAAAAAAGAAAGAATTTTCACGTACTGAAAAGGAACAGATATGTTTTATTTATCGTTCATTATAAATGTTTATAAAAAGCGTTCTCTTCATTGACAAAGATCGAATAAGAAGAACCTGACCTACATATAGACATCAAGTCAAAGTAAATTCTCTAATAAAAAAAGTATAGGAAATGAAATCAAGAAAAGAAAGGGAGAAAAAATGTATCAAAGACTATTAGTTACATAAATACTGAAAATATTAGATTGAATTGATAGAGACACAGAGATAGATTGGAGGGTGGGGGTGGGAGGTGGTTGCATTTAGCTTTTATAATAGATAACAACCAACCCTATAATAAAAATGTGATCACCTTTATTGTGCTGAAATTAGGAGTATCTTAAAAGAAAGAAGGAACTTTGACATTACTTATTCTATCATATATTTAATACTGGGTGATGGTTGAAGGTGAAATAAAAATTTAGACCGCAGTCAGATTCGAACCAGCGACCACTGGGTTTCCGGTCCATTGCTCTACAAACTGAGTTAAGAGATTCCACTGCTGATCAGATTTTTATTTCACTTCAGTCACTATGATTTTTGCCCGACTACCATGTGAATTCGTGACGTGTTACTACCGCTTGATCGTATTCACACTGACTGCCTAGTCAAGACTTTTTATTCTATTCCAAATCTACTTGAATTAGAGAGATGGAGCATAATATTGGTTATCATTTTGACTATCTGTGATGGTTGTGGTTTAGCAGACTAGTATTTACACTAACTATCATGTATTATCATAATGTCATCATTTACCTCAAAATCTGTACATTAATTGATAATTAAACGACCCTATGAGAGGGAAAGAGAGAGAGTTTTCTAGTGAATAGAAGGGACTAAAAGAAGCTCAGTTTATTTACTTTATGAATACAGATAGTGTGGATGTGTGTGTGTGTACGCCAACTTACTGGATAAAGGCTTTTGAGCATTTGAAAAAAGAACAAGTATTTCAGCGAAGAGTCTCTTTTTAGCGATTTCATTTTCAAAGCTACACAATCTCAAATTTATACATGCTTCTAGTGTAAGGATTTGATAGTTCAAAAAGACAGTTTGTCCAGCTTGGCAACACAAATAGTATCAATAAATGAGTTGTTATTCTCTTCTAAAGAACATCCTGATTGAAACGGATTCTCAACGGGCTTCATAGATGAACACGTCAAACCTAAACCTCGCAAATAGAACCTTACCACCGTACTAAAATAGACATTATATGTGAACCTAAACTTCAAAGTTGACCCTGCCGCTGAAACTCTAAAAAGGAGGATAGTTATCAACTGCCCTAAGGAGATTTTTTGCATTAACACTGAGAATAGTGTTCTCTTGTCACCTAATGATTTTCAACAATTAAGAGGAGAAACGTTCACATCTGACCACTTCTATGTCCATACATCAATTCACCTGCTGTTGTAGAGCCAGGTATATAGGTCGTTTAATGCGACTGTTATCCAAAAATGGTTCAAGAGCAAAGGTAACAATGCAGCGATAAGGAGCCCTATAATCGAACACATCGTGAATACCAACCACCCTATCTGAAGAACCTCCTCGTTCACAGTCATCTATAAAGTAAAAAGAAATCTTCCAAAGGCTGTGTGTCTTAGTATTTCTCTGCAACGCTGAAGCTCTAGTCATCCATGTGGAGAAATTTGAACTGGGTACGCAAAAGAAGATCGCTCAACTCTTTCTCCTTTCATGATCTTCGCTTTCAGTCTCTTGTAATCCGACTTTTTCTTTTCCTTCCTCTGCCTTGACATCATCCACTTCTTAAGTAATTTGTTATTCATTTTTGTTGCTATGGTCCAACTGATCACAATTCGTCATGTTACGAAACTTCTGGCACAAACTTATTTTGATCAATATTCACTACTCATCAGTTTTTTTGGTTTTTTTTATTTTTTATTTTAATGAACTCATTTATTGACAGTATTTGTGTTGTCTGCCTTACCATGACAAACCGTTTTTAACTACCAACTCCTTACACTACAAAAATGTATAAATTTGAGGTTATATAGCTTTAGAAATGAAGCCACCGAGAAGAGACTCTTCGCTGAAATACTTATTCTTATTGAACATTTCACAAAATATCATTTTCAACTGAAACTAGTGTTGTTAAATTACCTTATAAAACTATTCAATCGTTTGGTTTTGCTCAAGAGTTTTCAAGTTAAATTGAAAATGTGCTTCATTCATAAACATAAAGTTACATAAAACCGATTTCGATGAAAAGGATGGATGAATGACTTTAAGTTATTTCTTTAAGAAAATCATTGAATAATTAATAATAAGGGTGACAGTTCTAGATTAAATAACTCAGAAAATACCTTCAGTAAATAAACTGGCGTTAAACGCTAAATTTCTGCCGGTCAAACAGCATAATGAGAAGATGAAGAGATTATCTGAAACATGTGATGTATTAGATAATCTTCGTCTTCTTATTACGCTGTTTATATTTATCAATAGGGATCAGTTGCTTTAAACTTCTGGATTATTCATGAAGTATTTTGAAGAATATTTCTAGTATATGTACAACTCGACCGCATCATTCAGTGATTTGCCTTCCGTATTTCATTATGAATCAATACAAACTAATATATTCAACTCAGTATGATCCATGTCTATGTACTAGACTATGAGGTATCCTGACTTTTTATATAAGCTTATAATACTATTCAGGTGCTAAGAGAAAAATAGATGAAGCTAGTTTATGAGAAATGTTATGTGGACTACTTGTATCCATAAAGATAACTGGAAAGACAAAAAAACTACACAGTTACTCAATCAATTGTTTTAGGTGTACAATTCATTTTCAACTCGAAACAACATGTTGACGAGTATTAAAACAATCTATAGTAGGAGAGTTAAACAGGCAAAACAAAATTTAAAACATATACGTACAGAGCTACGAACACTAAGACTACTCTCTTCTGATTGTCAGTTGCCTAAAAAATTGACCATGAAATTCTGATCCCAACTGGTTCACATCAATCCAAATGACAAAGTAGTATAATAAGTTATGTATAAGTGGAGGTTTATGATCCATGTCAGTTAGTTGGTAGAGTAACATCTACGGTAAAACTACAATTTGAATTGGTGGAGAATATTTGTAGCTCAGGTGCATAGTCTTGGTTGTATTGTATTCTCTGAGCTGGATGGTTTTTTAAGCGTCGAGCTTTCATCGTCTTAGACAACCATCCAGCTCAGAGAACACAATACAATCAAAACTACAATTTACACACTTTTTTTTCCTTTTCACTCTTGTTACAATTACAACCAGATCAGCATTTAACTACAATAGGACAAGAATAAATTGGATAACCCTATGACAAACGTTGCACAGAAGGGCAGCACTTTACCACACTATACTTCCCAGAAGCATACAAATAACAAACAGATAAAGCTGTATGCGAGGAAAAGGAAATTAGAAACTAAAAGTAAGTCAAAATATTCAAATTTCAGAAGACATCAAAGAGTGACCGATTTTCAGCTATGTTACCACCAGGAGTCTTCATTCATTGATTTCTATTTTTTTCGAAGACTTCAACCAGACAGTTTCGTACATGGCTAAAACCAACATTATCATCATCATCATGATCAACATAGGACCAGGCATTACTGCATAACGGTCCAAGTTGCCACACATCATATCACCACATCGAGTAACAAGACAACAAAATGGAAGATGAAGAAAGGAAGAAAAATCAGCTAAAAGAAATAGAACTAGAGGGTAGTAAAAGAGAAGAAGGAAGCATGAGAAGATAATGAGACCAAGTATAACGGTTAAGGTGAGGATAATATGTGTATGAATCGGCGACGCTGACATCGGTTCTCACTCATATCACCCAAAGTCTCCAACTACTCGTTTCTCTTTTCCTGCGGACCCCAACCGGTTAGTTTGTATCGCCGTACATGGCTCAAGCCAACAGTCAGAGACTTCATACATTGATGCCATGTTTTAATGTGGTCACCTTCAGCCTTTTTCCAGCCTCAACCACATACTTTGGCCAACATTCTGTGACGAGGCAGACAGCAACTAGGCATAGTAACACGTCCTAGCCAGCAATCTCAGTCCACCAAGGTTCACAACCGCATCAACTGATTTACCTCGCCATAAAAAGTCAGAACCTTTATGGATAGATGCAAAGTATTGGTTTGGCCACACTAAGCCTTATTTCAACTCACCTCTACTTTGGTTGGCATTGCAAGTAGAGGTAGGCAATGACTCAGTTTGAGCAACAGTCATTAAAGTCACCTCAGTCCATGAAGGTTAAGCAAGTCATCAACTGAATTGTCTAACCTCTTTCTCATATAGTCATTCCATTATACGTGAACAATGTCGTGGAGACATCTGTGTTCAAAACCCTGAAACTTCTTAATATCTAGTATTTTCACCAGCCACATCTCACAGCTGTATAATAAGACATTAGCGAACTGCAGCCCAGCATGCATCTTTAACAGATAGTGGAATATCTCATCGGCAGCAGAGATGATTCAAGTTGGTTTAGTGGTGGACAGGCAGTTTGTATTCCAGGTGAGATTTTATCTCCAAACAACCAGTTCGGGTTGATACAAACAATCAAGTAAGTGGAGTTATCGATGGATTCTATCACTACACCTCCTATCCTTAAACTGGGATTAGTTGTAGAATGGGCTTGAAGCTTCATATTACATTTAATAGATAGGAAAGGTATGCTAAACATACTCAGATATCTTTTCGAGGCGTTCGCAAGACCCTGCATTTAGTCAGCGTCCCCACCAAACAGGATAATAGGATGACTGTATACCACAAAAGTAACGATTATGACGTAATGTGTTGTTGCTTGTATTACCCCGTTATTGATTGGACTGAATTAATCGGTCTCTATTAGCATATGGGCTTCTGTACGGATGTCTCAATATTGCCGGTGTTTTTGATCATATTATTAATGGATAATGGCTAGTAGTGGAATCCAGAATGCGCGTTTCGTCCCACTTGAGACTCATCAGCTGGACGTACCAATCAAGGACAGGATAATAAACGAAACAACATTAAAACCACACCCATCGCACAAAAAGCGGCTACCGTGGCTCGGTGGTCTAGTGGATAACGCTCTGGTACTCGAAGCGATCAGTCCCAAGTTCGAGTCCCGGTGGGAACAAAACTCACCGGGAGGGAGGTACATCCAGGTAACGAGTCCCAAATAGGACAAAACGAGCACCCTGCATTCCACTGTTAGCCAATATTCATCATTAATATGGTTTTTGTGTAACATAAGCAAACTATACACTGGAGTAAGTCAATATACGAAAAGGGTATCTAGTATGGCATTTAGTAGATTACCAATCAGTGAATTTCCATAATTTACCAAGTAAGTGTATATTAGTTAAGATCACGTTTCAGAGATCCATATGTAAAAGCACAAATTTTAGGAATTTGGCCAGGAAGATATACTGAAAAATGAAACCAGGATGTTTCTGAAATTCTTACAGCATATGATTGCTTGTATAACATTACATCCCACCTAATTTTTATTTTTTGCTTTACATGCCTTCACGAATGTCTAACAAAAGTTCAATGTACTATTATACTTCCTTTATTGATTTTCTTTTTCTTCAAGGCCTTTATAACTTGGCCTTCTCACTTGACCTTCTTTCATTTTCTCACCCTGTGGTGATAAATGCTTTTGACAAATAAATATGATCAGTTTGCTCAAAATATGTAGTAATTATAGTTTTGAGTTTTTTAGCTCAGGATGAAGATGGTAACTATTTTGGTATTCTCTGAGCGTTGAATTTTATTCTTGGACATTTCAGCAGTGCTTATTTTGTAAAGAGGTAAAGTATTTTCAACTTGCATGAATGTCTATTTGGCATGTTTGCGACCTTGAACGTCATTGGCTTGTGGATAAGCGTGATAATTATTTTTCAGTCACGTGCTAACCTTTGTAATTACCTTTGATTGTTTGACGCAATCTCCGATTTTATTGACATACGATAATCATAGATAACATCATATTACTATCCTGTCTACAAGACAAAAAGGTGGTAACTACAAGCCTTACAAGTAGTCATTGCAATAATCTAACGCAATGAAGATAGGAGACCTTTCTGAGGGAAATTGATATCAAGGAGTCGCAAAAGACAGAAAACGATTAAAAATACTAATATCCAAATTCTGTTAAATTTCAATGTCAATAGTCAGTTTTAAAACAACTACTGCGCCTACATTTTGCCAACAAGTCAGAGGAATAATACAAAATATTTGTTTATTTTGTTATTTGTTCTAATATACTATGCCGGGATGACACAAGTAAAAATACACGTTATACTCAACAGTAAACGTTCAATTCACTTTTCTAGGTCACATAAAAAGCTGATGAAAGCCCAATATTCACTAGTCGTTTTTATTAACTGATTAAATCAGTTTCATGAATTCTTTAAGATATACTATTCAAGAAAGATTAAAACAAAGATACAATTCGATTGTCTAATATATAGGTCAAATGACAAAACTAATTTATAATAAACTAAGTAACGATTGGTTATTCGTCATTTGCTTATTTCAAGGTCAACTAGGCAGATAGTAGCAATTGATTGGCTGTTGAGGAATACATGCCTGTATGTATATGATGACTATGACAAGTATGAATGATAATAATGTACTTTATAAAATTGGTTTACGAAACAGATTGACTGATTATATATTCATGCTAAGAACAAAAGTGCTCGTGAATTAACTGGACACTTTAACAAAGCCGTAGTGAATTTTGCAAAGACTACTAGGAGTGTAATTGATTACCAATACTAAACATATTTCTGTATATATTGTAAGCTTTACAAACAGATATCAATGCCGAAAAATAAGTGTATCCACAAAGGAATCAAGGGTGTTCAAGAATATGGTAAATACTAAGGTTTGAAGTGGTAATAAATATCATGATAATTGAAATCGACTAGGCATTACACGAAATTTCAACAGCTTAAAGATACTTTTGCAATGATAGAACAATCTGGTCAGAGAACTGGATTATGCACAGTACGTTAAGCTATAAATAAAATCTACACCAGAATCTTAATAATTACAAAGTTGAAATACAGAGATTATATTCTAGGGAACTAATGTGTTTTCATGAATAAAGTTTGACAAAATCCCTCATAATTTCGGTTACTTATTTATGTTCTCAAATATTGTTCTGGAAATTACCAATAACAATCTGAAATGAAAGACTATGTACGATTGAGACTGTCTGAAGGTTGCTGTAACACTACAATACATAAGAAGTCAACTAATCCCCACAAACCTCCAAATATATAAAGTCACTCAAATGAGTAGATTTAATTTGGCTTTTTTAAACGATATCGTCTACTACGGCATACTTTATGGGTCTCCTTAAACAGGCAATATTTACAACGGCAACCCATTTGCACTAGATAGCAATGAATGGATGACCTTAGACCATCACTGGCTACTAGTGTAAACTATAAAAAGAATTTGAAGATAAAAGTCGACGGACAAGCAATCACAACAAGAGTGAGAGATCTGGTACATCTGATTAATAACCACAATTATTACACTTCAACTCAGCATAGAAAAGTGAAATCAACAGGTAGGAAATTCAAAGCAATAGACAGACAAAACCAATGTAGAATATCGCACAAAAGTGCATCAGTTCATGTTACAACGCTTCACGGTAGCATAAAATGAACAAGTTCTCCGACCAGAGAAATTCAGAGAACACTAAACCACCATCATCCACATCCTGAGCTACAAATCTTTCCCATCATTTCAAAATAATTTGAGCGTAACGCGCTTCTCTGTATTCGATAATGGAAGAACTTCATCAGTCGGAGAGATTCCACTCGGGAACAGCTTTTCTTTTTACATGAATGTTTACAACGGAATATCTTGCTACAAAGTGCTAGATTCAGACTTCAGTCCTACTACTAGATGGAGGATTGTACAATAAAGAGACAGAAAAATGGTACGACTAATGATATCAGATGCACACAACCGATTAACCAAATACAACAAAATAATTACAACTCAACAACAAATTTTGGAACCGATCATCGGAGTAGATACGATGGACAAACTGACAACACCCATCAATATAACAACTAAAACCAAAGGTGATGAGAGGCCAGAAGTTGAATGGTTAACTACTCAGGTTATCATAAGCAACAGAGAAGGAATTAACAAATGGTTTGGTAGTGAATCTTTCAGAACGCCTATTATCTATGATAGAATACGATTTGCCTCAGAAAAGACTGAACTACAACACTGGAAATGTAGACAAACTTAGTTTCTGCGCTTCTCTAAAGTCTATGTTGAAAACCTCAGGATCAGGTGCAAAGAAACAACAGGAACGACATCAGTTAGTTGTACCTCTAGTGAAAATCAAAAGAAATCAATCAACTGCTAAGTACAAAAGAAAGAAATGCACTAAAATCGCTAATGACTGATAAGACAATTGTAATATCGCCTACGGATAAAGGAAGGAAAAAAGTAATCGTGAACAAAACGGACTGTCAGAAAAACGCAAGAACTACTAAACAATTAAACAGTTGGGCAATCAGATCTAAAGGAAATTGAGTAGTTTAGTAAAATACGGCAAAATCAGAAAAGAAGAACAATGGAGGATGAAGACAAACGTACCAGTCGTATCGAGGTTCTACGGTCGACCTAAGGTACATAAAACAGATAGCCCATTACCTGAAACACCTTCATTCAATATTTTATCGTTCGGTTTACGTGGAAGAATTGTATTCCCCGATAAGTTGAACTTAGACAGCATTTCGTTGAACAGCATGTTGCTTACAGGCACTCAGTATAGGAGAAAAAAAAGTCGGAATGCACTCAGGAACCTCATACAGTAGGCGATCAATCACATCTATTCTGTGATGCTTAATGATACCACCTGGTTGTCCAAACTTCGATAATGCGGACCGGGGTTCAGACCCAAAACCGAGTGGTTGAAAGTCATCTCTCTTAACTAATGACCCACAGAGCCAAATCCAATATACAAGATAGACGATAAACAAAATAGTCGAAAAAGTTAACCCGTTTCAATCCCCTTCAAATTTGTGTAAAACAAACCTACTGATTCATAGATGGCATCAAATCTGCAAGCACATAACATTTTCAAACAGTATTATTATAAATTTATTTCTTAGTAATTAACTATTTGGGTGCCACTTCCCCACAGTCATTGTAACCTTATTCTCCTACTCTTACGTCATCTGTGTCACCATGATATCTGCTTGTCGATTAGGAATCGAGTGTACTACGATGAAGTTTGCCCTGTTCTATTATATAGCTGTGATGAAACATGACCATTAAACGTAGAGAATATGAGAAGGCTTTAGGGGTCTGACCATCGTTTCCTTCATAGCACAGACTGATGTGTTATGGTGTCACCATGTCAGTAACGCAGAAGTTAAATGCAGACTCTTAAACAGGAGTGGAAAATCAGTTGATGAAGTGGTGAACCATCATCAAGTGAAAAGGCTGAGTTATGTGTTACGTATAACAAGTCACCATCTGCCTCGTCATGCAATGTTAACTGAAGTAGTTTAGGGCTAGAAAATAGCTCGAGAACTGGGAGGAAGAGACATGGCATCACTGCATGCAGTTTATAACTGTTGATCTGAGCTGCGTAGGGGAATACAGACATTTTGGTAGGGGGTCCACGTGACAACAGAAACCAATGATTGGGGAGTCTAGTTGATGTGGTACAGATATATTCACACACTGTGTTCATTTTAATCACTCGACTGACTCTAGCACTTTCTCATTCCTCCTTTATCTCTTTTACTACTTCCTACTGTGTTTGACCAATTCTTCTATATTTCTTCATCTTTCTTCTTACTCCTTTGTTACTTATTGTGCTGATGTAAGGTGTAGCAACTTGAACCATTACGCATTAATGCCTGGTTCTATGTTGATACTGAAAGGATACAAAAAAAACAAGCCCCTATCTCACATGTGAATTGTTGATGAATTGATAATTCATTGGTCGATAAGTAACAGATCTAGGTAAATAAACGCAAATAACAACAATAGTCATAGGGAAGATGAATCAATCATGTTTACCCAACTGATGTGTCCCTTTTCTGAACCATGACGAAATAAACTATTTATGATCAAATTTTATATACACCGTAATTTTAAACAAATGGATAAATAAGAGTTTACAGTTATCGTGCTAAAGAATAAGAAAAACTCGTTACAATTTGTGCCAGACAAATAGCTATGATAAGGACACAATAAGTGAGAAAAATACTCGAAGAGTACATCCAAATTATTATTATTATTATTATTTTCAATCAATGGACAGGAAAATTTGTCGCTAGATGGGCGTGGGGATAAAATATTACGATAATAATGATGATAATAATAATAATAAATACCGAATAAAGGAAATAATAGATTCAGAGCATTAACAACAGCAGAAAACAACATAATACAGAATTCGCCTCATTAGTTACTTACAACTACTTAATCAGTATTATGTGATTAAATGATAGAGAGAAGTATCGTCAGAGAAAGATATGATTTTGAGGCTAGTAGGGATCTCAATTTTAAAGTATTGTATTCCTCACGAACTAATATCAGCTGCAGAACCGCTGGAAACTTGGGAGCACTGGATGGCTGTTTCGTCCTGGTATGGGACTCCTCAGAAGTACACACCCATGTGCTGCTGACGAGTGGCATACTAGGAAGAAACAGTTGTCCAGTGCTCCCAAGTTTCCAATAACTCTCCGACTGATGACAGTCCATGATGAATAGTACCTTAAAATATATGATTATCCCTATATGAAATAATGAGAGAGTAACACAGAGATGCTTCATTCACAAAAATATTTTGAACAAAATAACTTACTAATCTTCGGCGTTTCTTATTCCAACCTTCGGCTCTTCGTCTAGAGTCGGTGCGACCAGAAGCTGTTATATAAGGAATAATTTAGAATAATAAGTAGTAGTGGTAGCAGTAGTAAGCTGAAATATCAGTCACACATTAAACAGAGATGCACTGCAAGTTACTGTCACAAAAAAACATCAAACTTGTTCACTTTTTAACTAAACAATAACAGAAATAATCTATCTATATTGCAAAGGTTCATTTATGACTAGGCTACAGATTATGAAATGGGACAGTTAACAACATAATTTGTCACAAATCCTTACTCTGTAGTCAATAAATACAAGAAAAGAGAATGAAATTACAAGTCTTTGTCAGACGATGATCGATTCACAAAGCTTATGCCAAGAAATGCGAATAACAACATAACATAAAATACAGTTAGCCAATAATCTAGATATAGGAGTGGCATATTTCTGCATAATAACAATAAGTAGTGAACTCAAACAAAGTCGATGAATATGATAACAAAACGGCACTATAAAATCCTCATCTAGCTATTATTATCATTATTATTATTTGTCCTTTGGGTTCCTAATGGAATATAGGGCTTCACTAGCATGCCCCCATTCCACTCTGTTCTCTGAAATCTTTTAAACTTGGCTCCACAACAGCCCACAACCTCTCATTTCCTCCTCGCACGATCTCCTCCATGTCACCTTCGACACCGACGCCCAACTCGTCGCTTCCCATCTGGGTTCCACTCGAGGGCCTAGTCTGACGCGCGATGTCCCCAATCACCTTCTCAGTGCATGCCAAATCTATCTCCACTTCCTCCTTCTGCATATTTGTTCAGCGATAGCTTCTTGGTTGGTTCATTCCCAGAGTTTCTTGTTGCTGATTCTTATTATTCTGGGCATCTGATCTTCAGTAACGAGCCAGCATAGGCAGTTGTTGATGAATGTCTGTAGTTTGTTGGAAATCTCTTTCGTAACGCGCCAAATCTCTCAACCATACAGAAGCACTGACTTACTTGACGTTGGTGTTGAAAATCCGGATCTTGTTCCACATGCTGAGGGCAGTGTAGAAGATCTCCACACTGGTTTCAGGCTAATGAACGCCTGTCTTGCTTTTCTAATTCTGACTTTGACATCCTCGTCTGTGCCTGTCCCACCTGTAGTTGAAACAGTGCTTCCCAAATAGGTGAAGGAGGTTACTTCCTTTAAGTTTCTCCCGTTCATGGTGACTGGAGTTTGTTGTTGTTGTTGTTAGAGTTGTTGGTGCGTCATCTTCATCACTTCTGTCTTCTCTATATTCACTTGAAGTCCCGTCTTAGCTGCCTCTTCTGTCAACTTGTTAGTTTTTGCCTGCAGATCTTCAAGTTTATGTGACATCAGGCACAAGTCATCGGCGAAATCCAAGTCTTCTAGGTTCTTTTCTGGTTGGCAAATGGCGTCTTCATATAGTTGTTGAAGCAGTTTCCAAATTACTTTTCTGACGACGCTGTCAAAGGCCTTCTCAAAGTCGATGAAGTTGAGGTAGAGAGTTGACTGCCTATACTCTATACTCTGTTCTATGATGATCTGTAGTGTAGCGCTGCAGTTTGGTGCGCACATGATTTGTACTTCCTGAATTCAGCCAGCCCGCCTGTTCCGGTTGTAGTTTTGAATCCAGTACATCCTTTAGTCTCTCAGAAATGATATGGCTTCAGATTTTGCTTGCTTTGGGTGGACAGGAAAGTGATTCCACACCAGTTCTTGCAAACACTGAGGTCTCCCTACTTCGAGAGTTTGACAAGGTAACCCTTCTTCCAATCAATTCACAGGTGCCTACCCTTCCTTCCACACCTTCTGCAATAGTGGTGTGAGCATGTCCGCTGTTGTCTCTGTGTCTGCTCTCAGTGCTTCTGGTGGGATTCCATCTGGTCCTCCTGCATTCCCACATTTCAGTAGCATTATGGCGCTCAGAACTTCCACTTTTGTTGGATGATTCATGTTCACTTGTAGTTATGTGGCTGCAGGTGGTATTTCTGGACGAAGTGCAGGTGGTGGTCGATTCAACAGCTTTTTGAAGTGGTCGGCCCATCGTTTCCTTTGTTTCGCTTCTTTGGTATTTAGATTTCCTTTATCAACTTTCATTGGTTTCATCTGTGTTGATCTCTTCATTTCCAGATAGTAACCTCCTTATTTGATGTAATATTGTCAAGTCTCTGTCTCTCCTACCAGCAGGCTGTTCTGCTTCACTTGACAATGTGTCGTTGAAGTGTCTTCTATCTTTGGGAGCACTCTTCTTTATTTCTTTGGCCAGTGTTTTAGACGTTGTACTCAGATTCTCTTCTCGTTGTGCATCCTTGCACTGGTTTATCTTCTGCTTCACCATCACCATCCTCCTCTCCCTGCTCTATCAGCTTCCATGTGGAGATCCTTCGAGATCCATTCCTTGTCTTCCACCTTCTTCCTTCCTAATACTGTTGTACAGGTTTCTTTCCACATAGCTTTCAAAGACTTCCAGTGTTCTTCCACACAGGTTTCTTCAGGGATGTTCCTCGATATCTCCTATTTTGTCTTCATTGCTGACTGACGTGAAGATTTCCTTTGTAGTTTCATCCTTCAGTTTCCGAGTGTTGTACTAGAACTGAGGTCTATCACCAGCTTCCTTGAAGGCTTTTAACTTGATTTGGAAGGCAGGTTCCTTGCACTAGATAGTGAGTGGCGTGAACCTACACCTGCTCCTCCTCCTCTTGACCTTGTGTCAAGTAGGCTGACTGAGTCTCCACTTTCTTCACATTGAGATGAAGTCGATCTGATTTTTAGTGTTTCCATCTGGTGAATGGTGAAGTCCATGTCGCTTTGTGGATATCCTTGTGCTTGAACACACTACCTGACTCCAATCACCAAATCGTTGAATGCACAGAATTCTGCAAACAATTCTCCATTCTCGTTCATCACCTCACCGCGCACTTCTCGACCCATGGTTAGTTCTCTTCCTGTGTTGTCCCCTCCTAGTTTGGCATTCGTGTCACCCGCCCATTAGAATGGATTTTGATATCACCAACTGAGGTGGTGTCTTATCCAGTGCTGATTGAAGTTGTCTGTAGAATTCCTTTTTTTTCTCTTGCTCTGCATTATTTGTAGGTGCGTAGTGTAGCGTAGCATTGTATGATTGTGACCTTCCTTCCTTTCGAGTTGAACCTTGCTGTCATGATCCTGGAAGAGGAGATTGGTTCTCACTGCATGACAGAGAGCCTTTGATGCTATTGGGAACATCATGGTAGTCATTCCAGAACTCAGTATGCTCGTGGTTGTCTTCTGGATGACAATATCGGAGTAGATTATTGATTCCTCTCCAGTTGACAGTTTGGAGAGTCCACTCCCATTCCATGTGCTTTCGCGAATTCCAAGCACTTCAGTGTGATACCTTCTCATTGCCTTTGCAGTCTGGGCTGCCTTGCTGGGTTCAAGCATCTTTTGGACATTCCATGTCCCGGCGTTTACTTCCGTTTTTATCGGGAGAGAGAAGACACATCGGCCAATTGGCTTCCCGAAGGCAGGCTTTCACCAATCGGCGTCATTTTGCCTCTCCAATTCCAGCGAGGAATAATTTTGTTTTTATTTTTTATATTTCGTTTGTGCTTTGAAGTTTGTTTAGCGGTTAGATTTGTTTTCCGGGGTAGGGTTGTTATACGATACGTTATTCATTAGAATATAATTATTTACATAATCAATCACTATTCTAGTGATAAAGGCAATTTTATCAACTGATTGACAGCTTAAATGCTGTTGTTTGTATTACCCCATTATTAATTGGACCAAATTGACCAGTCACTATTGGCATATGGGCTTCTGCACGGAAGCCTCAATATTGCCCGTGTTTGAATTATATATTAATCATGGATAGTGGCTGACAATGAAATGCAGGATGCGCGTTTTGTCTCACTTGAGACCTGTCATTCGGATCTACTTGTCTCTCAGAGACAGTGTTGTTCCCATCCGTCCAATAAACAACGGGATAATACAACCAACATCATATAAGCCATACCCATAGCACAAGAAGTACATGTCTTGAATTGATGGCCTAATGGATAACGCTCTGGCGTTTGAAATGATCGGTCCAATGTTAGAGTCTTAGTGGGAACAACACCGCTCACTAGGAGGCAAGAACATCCAACGAATGAGTCCCAACTAAGGAGAAACGCGCGACATGGATTCTACTGCTAGCCACTATCCATCACTTATATCACGACTGACAGCTTGTTGTTCGAATAACAGCAAGTACCGGTGATCAAATGATCTTAACGTAAGCACTTATCATTGATGGTCAAATTCAAATATTTCCTGATAACGAAGGTAGATTTTACCCTCATTGGAGAGTAACAAAATAGGAATTCGCAACAACAAAGGAGATAAGCAACACTTCAAATTGTTACACTCAGTAAAACAGTACACCTAGTAAACACCAATGAAAGTGGAAATATATTATGATTACCAAAAAGAGGGAATACGAAGAGTAACTAGAAAATTTAGATATAATGAGATTGTAGTGAAAAACAAGGGACAAGATATGAACGTAACTAAGTCCCAGTTGTTACATTTTACATAAGTATGCAGACAGTGGTATCGACAAAAAACAAGAAAAGAGACTAATGCAAATCAGTGTAACAACCCGTCATCAGACAAATAGAAGGAGAAAAAGACGATGGAAATGAAGGTACAGACTAAAATTATCACAAGATTTCGATGATGATACGACATCGAAGCAGCGATTTACAGCGGATAACCGATAAATGCACTTAACTACTTTATAATAAATAATCCATTACTGAACACGGTCTTTCTAAATCCACCTGATTATTATCAGTATTACACATCAGAGAATATATTAAATCTGTGATTTTATTAAGCTTTTAAGAAATAAACGAAAATTATTTTATCAACATTGAATACAATGCCTCCTGGGTGTACTACTATATATGTCATTGGTGGCTTGCATGCTTACTTATTACCAGTATCTACATTGAAATTGAATCGAAACTCATTCAACAACTGTATACATGTGCTTTCAGTAGGCCATCAGCCACACCTATAGGGTAAGAATTAATGATAATAACCGGCTGTCTAAACTTTGGTTGATAGAGCTGTGTTTGAACTCGTCACTCACTGGTTTGAAAATTAACTCCCTACACCAATGAACCACAACTCCACATCTACATTGAAAACTATGTAAAACAGCGAATTAACGCAGAAACTTGGACATAAAAGAATCACTTCAATTCATAACATCCCGTGGGAACATCACACAAAAATTAAGTGGGTAGTATAAAAGTGATATTAGATTAGATAGGAAATAAATAAATGATGGTTATTCAGAAAACTTGAGATTCTGAAGATGATAAACAGTGTATAAATAAATCTGTATCATTTTAACCGAATTTGAGGTATACTATCAGGAATCTCCATCGATTGATTTCTATCATCTCAAAAACATCAAGCCAAACAGTCTATATCTCCTAATACAGACAGTTTCCGATTGGTATTAAGATTCGCTTAGTTACTCTTAGATTTCTTTCAGCCTAATTCTACTTTAACTAAAATAATGCACAGGGGTATATAGTAGCTCTGGAAGCCTTCTCAGTTGATGAGGTTTACAATCCCACCAATTCATTTGTTTCCATTGCCTGTACTTAATTCACATTTGACCTCAAAGTTTCTCACATGGTGGTCTCGCTACACGGAAACTGTGCTACGAAGACAATGGTGGTAGAAACCAGCAATCTCCTCGTGGCTTGAGCCTTCATCAGTCATATCAAACAATCGTAAGAAAGGGCAGTATACTCCTCCTTTCATATGTAGTTAGATAGTTTACCCGCCTCAAAGATAATGCATTTTTGGGAATGCCAAACATATCATTCATATCCCCACTGAAATTTCGTGAGCAACCGACTAAATTGAGTAGAAGTAACTTCAAAGTAAATGAACTCATCTACCCATTCCATCAATTTACCGTCTAGCATTAAATCAGATGTTGATTTAAATAAATTCTGAAACTATCTTCTTTTTGGCAAGTCAGAAAGGCAGGTTAAACAGTGACATTTTAGTTCAGTGCGTTCATAAGACCCTAGATGCCTTCAGCATCTTCGTCTAACAGAATATTGTTGTCTGTTCACTCTAAACCAGCCAATTTTCTTTCGGTTAGTTTATCAATTTCTAAAGAATAGGATGCATGCAAAGTTATGAGCACCAGAACGTGAATAATAAACCCTAGTAAGAATGACGGCAATGGATATATTCGGAAGACACTACTGGTTGTTACCATTTCAGCTGACAACTTCCTGAATGTAACTATGACTTCCAGTAGAGAGCCTTAACCAAGCTTAATCTAGACAATAAACGATTATGGAACATAAGATCTAAGATAAGGTCCTAGAAAAACTGATTCCGTCGTGAGTTTTACAGAAAGAATTCTCTTCTTTCCGGTTATCTGAAATAACCAAGTATGCGGACCAGTTTTATAAGATTCTCAGATTTTTATACACTAATTAGTAGTTCCTTTAAGCTGAAAGGTAATTTTCTATCTCAGGTACTGTTGCGCTGTATCGCTAAATGTTGGTTCTGAAAACTTTTATGAAATACTAAGTGATAAAAGGCTAATCAAACCTGAATATATCGATACTCCACTGAGAGTATACTGCACATGTGTGAATTTATATTAGTGTGATAAGCGGATGTGAAGTGTGGATAAAGGAATAGTGATGAAGTAACCACAATTTGTATTTACAAGGTACAAAATTCAAGTCAAATACCTTCCCAGATGATAGATTTGACCAGTATCGTCCATTCAACGCTAAAATAGTATCTACATACCATTAGGAATTCGGGCCATATGTCTATGAAGAAGATATATCTCCTATATAAATTTGAAGTGGACAGACTCATTACTGATAGTATTGAGTAGAACTACTCGTTACAACGGTTGAGTTCAGATGAAACTTATCCTGATCATTCCATATCATAATCTACATGACGAACTGATATCAAATTAGTACAGTTGTAGGATAAACAAATTCTGATCCATAAGCCAAAACAAATGATATTCGTTAGCGGAATAGTTTTTAAACGTTTAACATAGGTACGGAATACACTTTTTATTATTACCACTATTATTATTTTTTATATTTTCTTTGTGCTTAGAAGTTTCTTTAGCGATTGGATCGGCTTTACGGGTACGGTTGCTAGCCCTAGGCCTAACCTTCCCTCTTTATCCGTGCATAGGACCGGCTAGTAATTAGTGAACTAGTTAACAGCTGCCTACGCTCGATAATGAAGATCAAATGGCCAGAATAATCAGAATAAGCAACAAGGAACTCTAGGAACGAACCAACCAAAAACCTATCACTCAACAAATATGCAGAAGAAAGTGGAGATGGATCATATAAACACTGAGAAGGCCGAATGGGGACATCACCTGCCAGACCCTGGAGTGGAATCCAAAAAGGAAACGAAGAATTGGGCGTCCCAGCTGATGGTGACACGAAGGATATCATATGAAGACGAAATGAAAGCTAGTAGGCAGTGGTGGCGCCAGGTTGGAAAGACTGAAGAGAAAAGAGTGGAATGGAGACATGCTACTGAAGCCCTATATTCCACTAGGAATTCAAGGGGAAAATTATTATTGTTATTATTATTATTATTATTAGCATTATCAATAACGACATTCGTTATCCTTTGAAAAGATAAGGCACTGATAATCCAATCCATAGGTTACAAATACGACAAATAACTGAATAAAATAGTTTTTTATTTTACACCAAACCGCATGACATAAGTATGGCAGTTGAAAATAAAGCATAGACAGAAACAAGATTATTTTTTAAAAAAATTCTGTTTAGTTTAACCTTGTGGATATGTTGACGCATACCTTACAAATAAGTGTTAATTTAAACACAGCATGACTTCGATTAGAATAACCGTAACCAAAAGAAACACGTATTACAATTATTATGTAGTGCTATAGGTGGAATGTATTCTTTTTGTCAGTTAGGAATATATTAAGAGAATAACCTAAAAAGAAAATTCACAACTCTTCATTGAATGATCTAAAGGAAAGTTAAATGTAGTTTCAACTCCATCCATCTTAAATCAACATAGAACCAGACATTACTGAGTAACGGTCCGAGTTGCCACACCTCATATCACCACATCAAGTAACAAGATAATTAAATGGAAGATGAAGAAAACAAAATTCTGTCAAAAGAAATATAGAAGTACGAAGTGAGCGAAGGGAAGAATGAGAAAATTGTGAGGCTCGGTATTACGTCGCTAACATGAGGATAGTGTTTGCATGCATCTGCACCACATCACCTACAGTCAGTCTCCAACTACTGCTACCTCTTGTCACACCCACCCCCAACCCCAACCGACTACTAGTCACCATCACCACACATATCTCAAACCAACAGTCAAACACTACATACATTGATGTCATGCTTCAGTCTTCTCCACCTCCAGCCTTTTTCCAGCCTCAACCACAGACTTCAACCAACAATCTATGAAGACACAGATGGAGACTACGCATACTAACACATGTCACAACCAGCAATCTCACTTCATCAACGTTCACAATTACATCAACTATCTCACCTATTCTCCATACAACTCTACGCCTCACTTCTCTGTGTGTCTTACTCATATGGTGACAACACGGAATACGGTCTATATTACCATGGCAACCGTGCTCAAACACCTCAAGTCTCCTCACATCTCCCACCTTTAATCGTCATGTTTCATAACCATACACTAGTACAAAGGCGACTACACTCCAGTACACTCGACCCTTAATAGACAATCACATGTCGTGGCGGCACAAAAGCTCGTGTATGTTGGCAAAAGTCAACCGAGACTCCTGTATTCCTGCAGAGATTTCATCGACAACTGACCCACCACAGCACGGATGAACCTGCTTCCCAGGTAAGTCAAGTAGCTAACACAACCAACCTTTACACTCTTTATTCTTAGCCAAGGCATCGTTGAAGACTAATCATGGGGCAACAGTTTGCATTTGGGTCGTGAGAAACAAATTGCTCCTCAAGGCGATCATAAGACTTTGCATTTTGTCAGTGTCTTCATCTAACAGGACTATGTCATCTGTGTATTGTAGGTCTAACGAAAATTCTCCGGCGATTACGTCAACTTCTGTGTAGTTATAGTTTAAAGTAGGTTTAAACCTATTATTAACTTCTCCATGAACAGAACTTTGAAGGATTGTGAATGCTCCCAGTGGCAGAGTACGGAGGAAGCACATAACGCTAATCAAAGCTCTCTACTCGAATTTACGCAGCCATGTCAAAGCTTATGGAGAGTTTTCATTTGAATTGACGGTAACTAGTGGTATCCGCCAGGGATGTCCACTCTCATCGTTCCTAGTTCACTTCGTTATAGAAGTACGAATGGAGATAACCCAAGGTTCGTCTGAGTTCACAGGGATCCACATACTCCCTGGAGGTCATTTAATTGATTCGGAGTAAGCAGACAATATTGTCCTGTTACCAGATAAACGTCGTGTCTAGATAAATGCACCATAGTTCCATATAAAGGGTGAATAAACGAGCGTTACTGTGATCGATTTTTAGCTGCATTGCTAAGAGATTCCAATAACTAGTATATATATCCTTGCACAACTTATATTAGCAGTCATAGACATTATGCCTAGGTGACATCATCCTTTGATCTCAAAACTACCAGCCTTCTTCCAACCTGACCCTAGTTCAGGTAACACGACATAAGTGGCGAATCCGTATGCACAAATAACCATCCCATACAACCCAGTAGGTGAACATTTACAACCTCATCAGCTGACTTTCCTTCCTAGTACGCTATGCGAAACTTCAACATTGCCCATAAGATGATTTCATAACATTTACATCATGTTATAGACAAACATGCTGTAAGCCTGTGATATGATTCCTTCCACTTGCAGTAGTACATTAAGAAAAGGTGGACGACTTATGAATAATAAACTCATTTTCATAGGCAGTCAAGTATTTCACTGAGGTTGTAGTGGCCATAATCTGGCTAGTTTCTCATGCATATTAAAATTTCGTCAGTAACATGTTTCTTTAAACTAATGTAATTTCGTATTTAGCTTAATGCATCCCCATCTTCAAACAAGGAGTAAGTTTACACCAGCTCTGAAGCATCATCTTGCACTACACAGGTGCTAAACGCATATTCAACGCTCACATTTTCCCTCCAGGTGTTGAGAAAGTACCCTCATTTTATGAGTTCTTTCAATAAATAAAACTGTACGGTATGACTGCTATGAGTCACTAAGAGGTTTTCAGATGGGAACTCAATCTCTGAAAAATCAAAATTTAGTAAAGTCATGTCTATTGATGCGCATGTACAAAAAAGAACAGAGATAATCAGACAGACAAAAAAAACTTAGAACCTTACACACAAGCGCATCGGTTCAAGTTACCACACTTCACAGTAGTATGTAAAGAACAAGGTTATAGAATAAAACTGACATCAATGTAGACAGTGGTATGTGAGACGCCGAGAGGGGATTTGAACATCAAGGTCAGTCGAAACACTTAACCTTTAGAAGACGTCATGGAGTGAATATATCAGCCCCATGGTGACCAATTTTCAGCTATTTCACCAAGAGACCTTAACCACTAGTTTCTGCAATCTTGGGGACCCAGCCAAACAGTCCACACACCCCTACACGGCTCAGATCACTAGTCAGAGATTTCATGTATTAGTACCACACCTTATTCTGGTCACCCTGAGCCTTCTTCCAATCTAATGGAGATGGTGGACCTTTTTAATTGAGACAACAGTAAATATCATCACGTTAGTAAATTTTCATAGGACTGTATAGCCTAAAGTTGACAGCTTTTACTGGCACGATGTGCTTCATCGCCATTCTTCTCAACATAAAGATTAAGTAGTAGAGATAGATAACGACAACAATTAGGTATATTATGAAGTCAGATGTCAAGGAATAACAACAAATCATCCAACTATTATCACGTAAAAGATTAAAGACTTGAAAGAAACTAGCAGCATCAAATGATATATCTTGAATGGTCTTCTGTACGTCTTACATATCAGAGTAGATTTTGTTTCCCCCAGAGAGTTTACTGGCAGACTACGTGACCTAACCAATTCATGTAAACAAGTACTGTATTTTTATTGAGTGACCTGAACATTTCTTTCTATCTAAGATCATACAGTTTCTGAATTCGAAAATTCTTTAAAAGTAAACAATCCTGCGGAGAATTTGACTGTATGAACAAATTATCACTGAAAACACTCCATAAGTCCACAGTTCAATCAAAAATCACAATTATGGTCGAATTTATATTCACGAAATTTTTAAAATGAAAATAATCGTAAAGAGATTACTTTATCCAAACAAGCTCTTCTATCAAGGAAGCTCCGAAACATGAAGAAACATCTCACTATTCAACAATGTATCATAATTATTATATATATCCTATGACAGATTATTAATCACCGAAATATGCAGTTTCACTCTATCAATATAAATGATAGTGTAGTGGATGCTACTGATAAGAATGGATATAAGTAGTATATGTTGAGAGGTTGACAGAAGTCATAGGCAGGTCCCAGTGATGGGTATTCTACCCAGAGAAATGCAAAAAACAATGTGGAGGTATGAAGAGCAAATAGAGATAGGAAAAGAATAATAAATACAACACATTGTGCAAATGGTTATTTTAATGGAAAGTGTACAATATATCATCAATACTGTACACAATGTCATAGTAAACATTCCTTCCTGAGTCTCAGTTGTTGTCGTTTCTTACAGTTGTTTATTGTTATGTCATGGTTAATTGTGAGATTTAGTAATTTATTCACATTATGCATAGATGAGCTTCATGTCAGAAAGTAATGTATAAGAAAGTAAGATCCTAATGAGTCATCGGAACAAAAAGTTCTATTTGTCTTCGATAAATTAACGAATAGATGACTCAGTCAGTCAGTCAATCAATAAGCTGGACAAAAAAACAAGAGAACGACTGTAAGGGATTTAATAAATCATGAGAATGAGATCATTTTTGCAATAACATGCTTGTCTGGGTTATATTTTTCCCCACTGATTACTATTGTTACCAAGGTTTAACAATAATCGAGCATTTAGGTTGGAATTCATCAGGGAGGAATACTGGAAACCTGAGAGCATTGGATAACTGTTTCGTCCTAGTATGGGACTCCTCAGTAGTGCGCACCCACGGTCCCGCCAGGGATAGAACCCAGGCCTTTCAGTTTCTGTGGCCAACATGTTACCATTAAGCCATTAAGTGGTTACTTGTGTTTACTCTATACAAGAGTGAATTGATGCTAGTATTTATCAGCATAACACGAAAAAAAATCAGAAAATCGAAGAGAGTATTGTTATCTAAGCGGTTAAGTGGAAAATGTGAATCATAGAAAAGTGTTATTCGTTGTATAATTTTATTTATTTTGAAAATTATTCTACTTAAGATATAATCGATAATCGATCAGTTCAAGAGCTTTTGACTGACCTATCATCCGTTATGTATGACTTATCGTTCGGAAATAATTGCATGTTGACTGAAATCCATTACTGTGTACTATCGCATATTTTTGCTTGAAATGCCTCGTTTCATCCTATACAAATCATTGGTGTGTTATAAGTCAGATTATTCAGTTGTGTATAGAGGTGAGTCACATTGCCTGAAATATACGGACAATAAGCACTAGACTTTGTGTGTTCTGTTGTAAACGCTTGCGATGGCCGGATTGCGTGACTCATCATGTGGGTGGATTGAGTATTCGAGATTGGTCAAGTATATTCAAGACCAATCACATGCAAGGTCAACCATTTAGACTGAATCGGTAGAATCGGCAAATAAAATTATAACAAGTGTACAACACCACTGCAACAGTAATAGGAAAAGAAACTATAAAAGGGTACAAAGTGATATAATCAATAATAATGACAACAAAGCATATGAACAGGTGTTAACTATAGGCTACAGATTAATAATAAGTGTTCAACTTACAAAAATCACTTGGTTTAGCTTGCGATAAATCTTTGTAGAAGTCAGTTCGATGCGCTTTTTTCAAACCTGTGCACAAACCAAAATCACTCAGTTTAATATGACCCTACAGGTGATGATGATGATGATGATGCACATGCATAAATTTATCCATATTTATTGCATATATAGTATTCGATATGCATAACGATAATATGGTCCCGTGAGGTATAGGATATATGATAGGAGAGAAAAAGAAAACAGGGGAAAAAGAGAACATGTTAGGCCATTCAAAAAAGAGCAAAAGAAAAACACAGAAAAAACAGAAACAGAAACAAAAAAACACAGAAAAACAGAAAGTGAACTGCAGAAATCAGATAGACACTTGTGTTCATACATACATTCTCTTTAATATCACACATTTCAACAAAGCATTGTGTCGGTAATAAGAAGACCAGTTAACAAATAGATGGCTACTTAATGCTTGTTAGACAAGCCAAAATAGTGTTTTTTTCTTGCCAATAACCGCAGACAAATTCATTCCATCTACTAAACTTCATCATAGACATTTAATTCTCAATCAATCGATTCAGACAAACGAGAAAATCCATCCATATAGTTACAACTTATCACTTAATACAAGAACCTCTCCAACTGTAACGAACTAAAAATCACTGCTACATTGATTGTTCACTGGAGAACAACCCAGTCTCATGTTGTCTGGTCCTGACTGTTGACTGAATTCTGTCAATCATTTTGTAATATGTCCATCAAGCTATGAAGCGTACTATCACTTATTGGTCACATTGCAACCTCGAGAGAAGTGATATCTCTTCTGAGGTTAGAACCCAAATCACCCATTGTTGTAGTTAGCGTCGTTACCACTGAACTACTTAGGCAGCAATTGACTGGATTGGTCGCTGTCAAATAGTGGGTGCTGCTTGAATTCTACTGACGATAAAGAGTGTCAACAACAATCAAACCTAGTTCAAACACAACTTCCTACAGATTGTTTTCAATCAACTAACATAAAAGTCAGTGGTTTCAATATTTCTCTTGATAATGGATTAACTAGCGATTGGTTCATCAATATATTCATATTCTCAACTTATTTTATATATATAACACACATTTATTAAGCATGAGAACTGAATTTCATCACGGACATACAATGGATACTACTTACATATAATGAAACGTACTAATACATGCAAAAGGTAACGATCCTCTTCGCATTCTTACAAACAATCAAACAAAGGAGTGTACATATATATATAAAGAGTATATGTAATGCATAGAAAATGTACACGCAGTTGTCAGGTCAAGTTTAATAAGTGAACAGGTCATTTCAAAATGACCTTATTTTATGATAATGTTTAAAACGATAAACTTATTGAATATATCTTTTTCAATTCTTTGTTTACTATTAACTTGATGAACAATACAGATTTATGAAAGATAACATTTACAAGATTCCGACTGCACCTTAATAAACAAGTACTAGAGAATTGTTATTTCCATAGGTACCAGTAAATCGATTCATTGAGTTAAAATGATTTGATCACAGATGAGTTTGTAGCATTACTCGTGTTTGTTGGAATCATATCGGGGTCAAACGAAAAGCTTTTTTATTTGTCCCATGGGTTCATAGTGGAACATAGGGCTTCAGTAGCATGTCACCATTTCAATCTCTTATCTGCAGTCTTTACAACATGCTTCCACGACTGCCCACAAGCTTTCATTTCTTCACCACACCATCTTATCCATACCCTCAGCTGAGATGCCCAAATCGTCGTTTATCATTTCAGTTCATCTCGAAAGCCTGACGCCTGATATACCCAAATGCTCTTCTCAAGCTATATCCACTCCAATCCATTTCCACTTTCTTCTCCTGCATATTTGTTGGGAGACAGGTTGTTGGTTTGTTCGTTGCCAGACAGACAGCCAGCCAGCCAGCCAGCCAGAGTGATTTCCCAGTTGCTCGTTCTTTCTGGCCATCCATCTGATCTTCAGTGTCAGTATAGATTGAGCGTAGGTGGCAGCTGTTGATGTTTGATGTCTGTGGTTTGTTGGAAATGCTCTTTGTAACGCGACAAGTCTCTCAACCATCACATAGAAGTACTGACTTACTAGACTGACTTAGTGTTGAAAATCCGGATGTTGTTCACTCTTTATGCTGAGTGCAGTACAACGTGGCGCAGTGGATCTCTACATTGATTTCAGATTAAGTGCTTTGAAGTTTCTTTAGCGATTGGATTGATTTTCCGGGGTAGGGTGGCTAGCCCCACGCCTAACCTTACCTCTTTATCCGGGCTTGGGACCGCCTAGTAAACTAGGCGAGACGAAAGGTACTGGGGAAGATACGCAAGTCACTTGATGAGGTTGTGAATCTTCAGCGACTGAATTAGCTTAGACCTATGTTGCCCATGTTAAATCACCGCCAACCTCGAAGTCCCATGCTAGGCGAAGTTGGACTAGGTTATTACAAGGCACTAATACATGAAGTCTAAGGTGATTTTATTTGTCTATCTGTTAGAGCTTCATGGTCACAGTAGGCTAGACAGTTTTGCTCATAACTCATCCTTCGTTTCATTCAAACGACACTTAGTGGGTGCGTAAGGAAAGATTATATACATACAATGGCCATTTTCCTTTTTCTCTTCACTTTAGAGTTCAGTCGAACACTGTCTAGCCTACTTTCAGATCCATTCGAGCAGTGCATTTTCTACCTCAGCATTTAGTGCTATACTAACAAGACTATGAGAAGTAGCCATCGAATCATCAGACAATCAAATAACGAACTTCGTAGATTCACTATATTGGTAGGATGAGGGGTTACGTAAATAACCCCACTAAAGTTCTCTATGCGTGTCTCATAAGTACAGCATAAACTAATTGCCCAAACAGGCTAGAGTGTTGCCATGTGAAACCTTTCCAAGATGACCGCGAGTGCAGGTATAACGGCAAATGCCTTTTGTGTTACCACCACCATTCAACAGACCTATCTGGTATGACAGAACCCAAAGGATTAAATGTTCCGAACAGTATAGCACAATGGGTCCCTGTGAGATGCACGGCGAACCACTACGTCAAGACAGCAGCCTATCAGTCAGGGTTCCGGGTTCATTGACGAAATGTATGAGTCTGAATATCTTATCAGTAAGTTCGTTTTGGTTAAAATATGAAAACATATATCAGCAGTTCTGCAGTTTAGCATCCACTCCCCCGGTTTAGAGGATCATAAACGTTGAACTGTGATATTAAAAAACATTACCAACCTTTGCATCAAGTAATAAATTATCCGGTTTGATATCACGATGAATGAAACCCATTTTATGAATTGAATCAATGGCCAAAACAGTTTCTGCTATATAAAATTGTGTTTGAGACTCTGTTAGAGTATCCCGTTTCATTAATAAGGTCATCATATCACCTATATAAAATGAAGACAAAACAAATAAAAGAGAAAAGATTGAAAAGTAAACTAAATATCATGATAAGTTTTATTTAGTAATAAATAATTATGCTTTTAAATTCCATATGGATACTGTTTTACTTAAGCTGTTGTAACACTACTCATAAGACAGTAAAAATGAAAAATTTGTTGAAGTTTTGACTGATTTTTCTTGTGAATGATTATTTATTGTAAAATACAAATATGGGAAACCATTGGAAACACTGGTTAACTGTTTCGTCTTAATATGAGACTCCTCAGCAGTATGCACCCACAATCCTAGCAGGTACTGAACCAACGATCTTCAGGTCTCTCAGTGAACGTGTACCTTATTCCAACTACACTTATCACCTAACATCAAGCTTATTTACCGTGGATTTTTCAAAACAAAGGCTTTCTATATTGCTGAAAAATTTTTCGATACCCTTAAAAACAGAATGCATTCATTAACTTACCTGTTGTGAGGAACCGATACCTTGATGTATTTATCCATCCAAATCAACATAGAACCAGACATTACTTAGTAACGGTCCGAGTTGCCACACCTCATATCACCACATCAAGTAACAAGATAATTAAATGGAAGATGAAGAAAACAAAATTCTGTCAAAAGAAATATAGAAGTACGAAGTGAGGGAAGGGAAGAATGGGAAAATTGTGAGGCTCGGTATAATGTCGCTAACATGAGTATAGTGTTTACATGCATCTGCACCACATCACCTACAGTCACTCTACAACCACTGCTTCCTCTTGTCACACATCCCCCAACCCCAACCGACTACTAGTCACCATCACCCCACATATCTCAAACCAACAGTCAAACACTACATACATTGATGTCATGCTTCAGTCTTCTCCACCTCCAGCCTTTCTCCAGACTCAACCATATACTTCAACCAACAATCTATGAAGACACAGATGGAGACTACGCATACTAACACATGTCACAACCAGCAATCTCACTTCATCAACGTTCACAATTACATCAACTATCTCACCTATTCTCCATACAACTCTACGCCTCACTTCTCTGTGTCTTACTCATATGGTGACAACACGGAATACGGACTATATTACCAAGGCAACCGTGCTCAAACAACTCAAGTCTCCTCACATCTCCCACCTTTAATCGTCATGTTTCACAACCATACACTAGTACAAAGGCGACTACACTCCAGTACACTCAACCCTTAATAGATAATCACATGTCGTGGCGGCACAAAAGCTCGTGTATGTTGGCAAAAGTCAACCGAGACTCCTGTATTCCTGCAGAGATTTCATCGACAACTGACCCACCACAGCACGGATGAACCTGCTTCCCAGGTAAGTCAAGTGGCTAACACAACCAACCTTTACACTCTTTATTCTTAGCCAAGGCATCGTTGAAGACTAATCATGGGGCAACAGTTTGCATTTGGGTCGTGAGAAACAAATTGCTCCTCAAGGCGATCATAAGACTCTGCATTTTGTCAGTGTCTTCATCTAACAGGACTATGTCATCTCCGGAGATTAGATCAACTTCTGTGTAGTCAGGTGACGAGAGGAAGACCTCAATAAGAATATATATGATAAAATTGAATAAAAACGGAGAGAGAGAGAGAGAGAGAGAGAGACCACGATGCCTTAATGATCAATGAGCAAATGATCGCATTCAATAATTATATGCATTTTTATGCACTAAGGTAAGAAACAAACCTGTTGTGTGAAGGATAAAAAAATTCTGGTTGAGTAGATGGAGATATTTTCGAACTCATTACTTAGAAATCCATGATTGAAATCAATCAGCCTCAACCTCACCATCACTTGGAGAAGTTGTTGAATCCTGATTCCAAACTAGTAGTGTACACAGACAGCAGGATCTAGAATAAAAATATGGTGTACGAATCTACTTTGGTAGTTGTTAACCATGGAAAGGCAACATCTGACGCTGCTTCATTTGTTGGTTTGTGAACCAAACTTGGAGTGAAACGCTCGGGTGCATGCGGAGTATTATAATTCTGATATACACCATGTAGCAACATTTAAAATGAAGACTTCAGAGCGTTTATCAAATTCCCGTTTATCCATATCATAAATATATCCCTTTTAATGTCTTCATATCATGTTAAGTGGCCTTTTTTTGGTGCCGGTTAGGTGTCAAGTTTATGTCTTAAATAGCAAAAACCAGTTTATTACCTTCACCTACCAAATATCTTTTTTAATTGCTCTCTTATACATTGGATAATGGTAGTACGTATATACCGTAGGTGTCCTGAAAAACTCATATCAGTTCATGATGAATATCAACTTGAAATCGATCAATAAATCCCCCATAAACCCCTTAATTAAACTAATCTAGTGCTCACCAACGACTAGCTTCAAGAGGTGATTCCTGAAATTTCAATAAAAAGTCGTGACCAGTGAAGCAAACCTGGTTGCCCTGAGGATAACTACTCAACGATGACATTGGGTGATGGTTGAGATATGTCGTAAACTGACAGAAGTTTGATATATGTTCCATTCGATTTCGACCCAATGACTCAATGGTAACATGCTGGTTACAGATCTGAAAAATGCTTTATCGTATAGACCCTTAAGAAATTCATCATCAATGATCTTTCAGTATTGTGAATTTTCGCTTACGCTAAACAGTCTCAAGTGTATGTTTCTTGATAAAAATAGGTTAAAGAATTCTTGAAAAAAACTAGCAATAACTCCACAATAAACTGTGTCTACCTGGATCAAGTTTAAAAGATTGTGTCGGGTTTTCATAGTTACACTCGTTATTTTAACTATATATACAATTCACTACTATAGACTATTTGAACACATGAGAAACTGTAGATGAGCAATAATACGAGTGGTTCTATATTAGATTTGTTTACTTCATTTATAGCACATAGTGATAAGGTGGTTTGAATATTACCGTCTAAAGAAAACCGACACACTCCAACAGGCATCTAAACTTCAAATCGTCTCATCCAGTGTCAGATAAGGCAGGTTTAGTCATATGTCTAAATGATAGAGCTAAAAAACTGACTAGTCAGTGAAACGATCTAAACAAGGAACTGAAACACGCAAAGGAAGCGCTAATAATTAATAATCATCCTTTGCCTTTTATTAAGAAATTCGTACGAACACATAGGAAACGAAATCATTACAATAACACCAGGACGAATAATAACGAAAACACGAGTAGGAGGGAGTTCAAAGCCTCCATTGTAGAACATCAAAAACTTTACGTAGGATCCTCAACAAAACTGGGTTTAGGATGCCATTTAAACCCACAAACTCACTCAGAGATAGGCTTTGTCGGCTTAAAGATCGGATAGAACCAATTCAGCAAAATAACTTTATTTATCAAATCCCATGTCATAACTGTGATGTGAAGTACACAGGTCAGTCAGGATCAGTTAGAATAGCCGAACATAGGAATTCAGTTAAATATAGAATGACAGACCAGAATAATATCAGTAATCTAGAAGAACACTCGGCTATTGCAATACATGCATTAACACACAACCACATAATAAGGTGTGATAAAACCAAAGTACTAAAGTCTAATATAATTAGGTGGAGAGATTGATTACTAAGTCTTTCTTCATAGAATCAACCCCACCCAACACATGTAATAGGAATGAAGTAACACTTATGCGAGAGATATAGAAAACTTTACTACCAATAAAGACAAAGAACATGAGGTGATAGGACTATAAAAATCAGATGTCGAATGTAGTGTGCTTACGTTGATACGATTATGAGCGATTTTAACTGATGCTGGTAACGTCATCAAGTAAATAATACTAGATCACTGTGTGCAATAAATCAAATAAACAAATCTAATATGGAATTACATCAGACCACAGTACCCACGTCTTACACATATATTAATAATACTACTGATCTTTTAAATAACCAGTCTAGAGGTTGACTGTTAATTAATTATGAATGAAGCTTGCCATGCAGACTAATTTCAGTTCCATCAAGATATAGGTGTAAAAAGCAACAAGGGTTTATAAGGAAGAAGCATATACTGGACAAAAAGAGATCTTTTTAAAGCACCTTTTATCAGTATTATTGCTTGTATTATACCGCCGTTGATTGGACAGGTACATCCGGCCAACGAGTCCGAAATAGGACGAAATTCGCATCCTGGATTCCACTGCTAGGAAATATCCATCAACTTTTATTACATAAAATTATCCCACTCCAGTCAGCCTAGTAAACATATTATGTTAGGCATCTCAGGATGTAACGTAAACCCCTAGGCGATAAGAAAAACTCCCACTTCAACGACCAACCAACCATCACCAAAAATGTTGATTGCATAGGGAGTCAATTCATAAAGTTTTTGCTAGACCGCGACAGAGTTGACTAGTTCAAAATATATCCAACATGGAGGTGTATAGGGATTTATCTACTGGTTTCACCAGCTGACAGTTGGAGAATCATTGGTCATTGGTACACCACTGCTGAGGAGTCCCATACTAGGACGAAACAGATGTCTCCAGGTTTCAAATGATTTTCTAACTGATCCAAGTTGGCGACAAATACCAACCTAAAATCAACGAATTTTATTTTCTTGCAAATATTAGACAGGAGATGATTACAAACTTTAGTTATGTCAGTGTCGTAGGTGGTGTTATCACCTAGAAAATGTTTCGAATGCACAACTACAGTCTGAATCAGTCCTATTATATAAAGCATACAAAACTGAGAATAAAATAGTCTCAATCACATCTTCCTTTGTCATATAACACTTTAAATACTGTGGTTAGTAACTTGTAAATCACATACATGAATAACAATTGTCTTATCAACACTTTCTAACGTCATTCATTGTAAGACATTACACATTACTATTTGATATGCGTACCACACACACACACACACACACACACACACAACAGAACACACATTCGAATATGAATAGTGTACTATTCAACCTGAAGTGGCATATACATATGTGGAATATTAAATTCATTTGCGTCAAGTCTGTACTTTTGCATACGTAATGAAGTAATGTTTGACTATGCAATCAATTAGATCGTATTCATATATATATATATATATATATATATATATATATATATATATATATGGTGGAATTTTCAGCAGCGTATCGAAAGTCAGAGTGATGTACAACAATCACGGCCATCTTTAGAGCAGTCGCGGCACTAGTCCGACTATAAAAGCTTGGGTTTACAAACCTTCAGTGCGATTACTTCTGCTCTACGACAGTGAAAGCTGGGCTGTCCGAGCTGAAGATGCGTGATAATCACCGTTGTCTGCGTAGGACTACCGAGAGATTCCGCAATTCAGTGACTTAAGACGCTATAAGATATGGCTCGGAATCGAAACTGATGGCGGTCATGCTGTAGCTTCCTCCTAAAGTTTGCTGATAAGAAATAGTGGGTGTTTCGTTTCGAATGTGCCTTACTGGATTGCCCTTCAAATCATGCTATTCTTATTGCTTTTTATTTTATTCCACTTCTCTTTGCTTTATTTCTTCATAATGCTGTTATATTTTGTGTGGCACATTTCTTAGTGCCACTGCTGTATCGCGTTTGTGTTCTAATAATGAAGCTCACTATGAGGCAGAAAAGACTTCAAACTTGTGTGCAAGCTTAAGCTGTAAAAAAACAACCTTTTTTATGATGTTAGTATTTGACGCCGTATACATACCATAACATATGCCTACTATCACCGATGATCTTCCTGATTGTGGTCGACTGGATCATGCAACAAACTGTGAAGAGCGAGAAGAAGGGCGTACGCTGTTTGACCAATAAAAGGACCTTAGAAGATTTGCATTTCCCCGATGACAATTTATGTCAAATATCTTATGTCTCGCACACTTGAAGATTTACAGGCGAAAACTAACAAGTTGGCAGAAGAGACAGGTTAGCGAAGACGACACTTCCTTTAGGTGAACGTAGAGAAGACAGAGGTAGAGGTGATGAAGATACCCAACCAACAATAACAACAACAACAAGCACCAATCACCATCAACGGGAGAAATCGAAAGGAAGTTTTTCCTTTCACCTACCAAGACAGTATCGTCTCAACTACAGACAGCACAAGCACAGATGAGGATGTGAAAACTAGGATAGGAAAGACAGAAAGACATCCCTCCTTTCATTAACCTGAAATCCGTGTGGAGATCTACTGCGCCATGCTGCATTGCACTCAACATAAAGAGTGAACAACATCCGGATTTTCAACACTAAGTCAGTCTAGTAAGTCAGTACTTCTATGTGATGGTTGAGAGACTTGTCGCGTTACAAAGAGCATTTCCAACAAACCACAGACATCAAACATCAACAGCTGCCACCTACGCTCAATCTATACTGACACTGAAGATCAGATGGATGGCCAGAAAGAACGAGCAACTGGGAAATCACTCTGGCTGGCTGGCTGGCTGGCTGGCTGTCTGGCAACGAACAAACCAACAACCTGTCTCCCAACAAATATGCAGGAGAAGAAAGTGGAAATGGATTGGAGTGGATATAGCTTGAGAAGAGCATTTGGGTATATCAGGCGTCAGGCTTTCGAGATGAACTGAAATGATAAACGACGATTTGGGCATCTCAGCTGAGGGTATGGATAAGATGGTGTGGTGAAGAAATGAAAGCTTGTGGGCAGTCGTGGAAGCATGTTGTGAAGACTACAGATAAGAGATTGAAATGGTGACATGCTACTGAAGCCCTATGTTCCACTATGAACTCAAAGGACAGATAATAATAATAATAATGTACCATAGCATAGGCACTATCTTGAAAAGCATAAGATGAGAAATAATGAAGTCCAGTGATGACGAGTATGTTGATACACTAATCAATGAATTGTAGGTACAATGTGTCAAAGTGAAATACACAAAATACCTACTTAGACAGTAGTATATGCTTCACGTAAAGATAAAAAAGAAATTTCAAAAGTTAACAAATCATTTAACGCTGGAACCCTATGGACAGTGTAACTATTATGACTATGACTGTAATAATCCACTTAATACAATTCTGCATATGAAAAATAACAATTAAAAGTCTTTTATATAGACAAGAATATATATTTTGAAACTAGAAATAACTTATTAGAATACATTTAAGGCATAATAATAACATACTAGGAATGAGCACTAGTTCAATTAAATTTTGAGGGGGTTGTGGAGATTTGGAAATATTTCAAGTTGTTATTCATCGAAGACTGACATCAGTTGGAGGAACAAAGGAAACCTGGGAGCACTGGACAGCTGTTTCGTCCTAGTATGGGACTCCTCAGCAGTGCGCACCCACGACCCCACCAGCAGGGATCAAACCCGCGACCTTCAGGTTCCGCGACCAGCGCGTTACCATTGAGCGCACTGCTGAGGAGTCCCATACTAGGACGAAACAGCTGTCCAGTGCTCCCAGGTTTCCTTTGTTCCTCCAACTGATGTCAGTCTTCGATGAATAACAACTTGAAACACTAGGAATGCATCAAAACACTTCAAATGTGGGTGTTTACATAATGCACACTTAAACTGTCCCGAGTTTATTCATTCCTATAAACACTTTTATATTTTCAATATGATAACTATTTGACAAAAAAGTAAGATGCATAAGTCGTAAAGGCAGAGTGTAGACAAGATGTATATCAGCTGATTGACACAAATGTCAGTAGGAAATGTATCAAATAAGTCAGGAAGTGATGATAAATACTCGTCAAGTAATCAAGACACACAAACATACACACACACACACCCTGAACTAAATTTTGGACAAAACAGTCGAGTCACAAGATTTACAAACAGAAGAAAGTGCACAACAAAATCGATGTTACCCTCGTATACAGTATGTATATTTAGTATACAACAAGAGATAGAAACAATGGAGGAGTGCAGTTTACAGTGTGTTGAATGAATCCGCACCTATTTTTTTCACTGAGGAAAAGAAACAATATCAGAGTATCTCTGTTAATTAGTTGCCTTAACAAAACTTTTCTTTATCATTTTGACTATCTGAGATAGTCATGATTTGGCAGACTAGTATTAATACTGGATGATGAATGAAGGTGAAACGGAAATTTGGATCGCGGCCGGATTCGAATCAGCAACCAACAGGTTTTCCGCCCGACGCTCTCCAAATGAGCTACGAGGTTCCACTGCTGACCAGATTTTTATTTCAATTCAATCACCATGGGGTTTTGCCCGACTACCATGTGAATTCGTAATGCGTTACTACCGCTGGATAGTAATCGCACTGGCTACCTAGTCATGACTTCTCATCCAAATGCAAATCTGACTGAATTAGAGAGGGGGAGCACAAGCATTTGAGAAAGTAAGTGAAAAACTTGAAGTAATAAAACGAAAATGATGGGACAGATGATAGTACCGAAATTAATTTCGTGTATGGGCTGGAGATACTACGTAGATACGTACAGTTTGGTAGGTGGAATAGGGTTCGAACCTATGACCCAACCGTTCGTAAATCGAGTGCAAAAATCAATGAGCCACACAGCTCTATCAGAAGTCATTCACTGAAAGCTGTCTACTTGAACTCAAGCAACCGTGCAACGGTTTATGGAGAGTTGTCATCAGAATTGACGACAACTAGTGGTGTCCGGCAGTGATGCCCGCTATCATCGTCCGCATTCAAATTCATTATAGATCCATCAATGGACACAACCTTAGATACCCCTGGCTTGACATAGATCGATCTACTCCAAGCAAAGCATTCGGTTGACTTGAAGTATTCAAATGACAATGAACTGTTAGTCTGGGTGAAGAAGCACACAAAACACAGGGTTTTCTGGACACGTTGAGCAGAAGTCTGAGTACGTTTAGAATGCGTTTCGCTGTCATCTATCAAATGTCAGATAATGCTATATGACTGGTTTGCAACTAATGCCAGTTTAATGATAGGCAGTGAAATAGTGGAATGTGTTAAGCACTTCACTTATTAAGCGAGTTGCATCAGCCAGAACAGGCTGGTAGCTGACAAAATCTCAGCTCAGATACAGAAGGCTCATCTAGCATCTGGCAACTTGAGTCATCTGTGGTGCCGGTGAGATAGCCGACTACCTTTGGAATGATAAATATACCACTCTACAGTCTGTTCTCTCCTATTGTACCACTATGAGACAGGGCAGCTGAAAGTAGAAGACACGAAGCAGTTACAGGGTTTTGATCACAAGTATCTTCTTATCATTGTTTGCGTTTCGTGGAATCACCATGTGAACAATGTTAAGGCAAGGTAGACACGAAGTTGTGAACCTTCATCGGCTAAGGTTGCTGGCATATGTGCTGCGCATGCCGAATCACTGCTCACCTCGACGTGGCATGCTAGGGAATGTTGGATTCAGTTGGAAGAAGACACACAGCAAAAGCACCGAGAAGTGGAACCAGCATATGACTGTTGATCTGGGCCGTATATGGAGGTGTAGACTACTTAGCTGGGTCCCTGAGATGACTGGAATCAGTGGTTAAGGTCCTTTGGTGAAATGACTGAAGGTCGGTGGTCACAATGACCGAGATGTATTTACTCTTTCATGTCTTCTAAAGCTTCAATGCATTGAATAACCTTACTTTTTAAATTCTCACGCGTCCCATACGCCTGTGCTTACTTCGATATCCGTCTTATTTTATCCACTTATTCTTTAAATACTGCGGTAAAATATGGTAACGAACCGATGTAATTGTGTGCGATATTTTACGTTGATTTTATCTGTCTTAAACACGCTGTAGAAGAAGCATGTTGTGTATATTCTCATAGACTGCTTATTCAAGCATACGACAGTGACCTAAATATGTTTTGATTCAAATACAACTCACATGTCCCTGAAAAATGATCCACGCATATGTATAATCAAATCTTAAGGTTAATTGGAAACCTAGGCTATGGTAGGATTCGAAGTAGTGGCCTTCAGTAACTGATCTACCAGTGAACATTCAAAGAGTTCATACAGCTGAATTTGAACATCATGTAAGGAAGAAGTGGAAAAGATAGTTATATGACGAAAAAGAATTGTATTTACCTTCTAAGTTAGAGATTTGAAACAAATCCATCGATAAAAATGAAATGAATTATACCAAAAATCTACATTTTCATGCCTATCGCGACATACCTATAACTGAATCGAATGTAACCCATCAAAATGAAGCAGCAACACAGTCTGTTATATATTCTACTGTATGGTTGTTAAACATGACGATTAAAGGTGGGAGATGTGAGGAGACTTGAGTTGTTTGAGCACGGTTGCCTTGGTAATATAGTCCGTATTCCGTGTTGTCACCATATGAGTAAGACACAGAGAAGTGAGGCGTAGAGTTGTATGGAGAATAGGTGAGATAGTTGATGTAATTGTGAACGTTGATGAAGTGAGATTGCTGGTTGTGACATGTGTTAGTATGCGTAGTCTCCATCTGTGTCTTCATAGATTGTTGGTTGAAGTATATGGTTGAGTCTGGAGAAAGGCTGGAGGTGGAGAAGACTGAAGCATGACATCAATGTATGTAGTGTTTGACTGTTGGTTTGAGATATGTGGGGTGATGGTGACTAGTAGTCGGTTGGGGTTGGGGGATGTGTGACAAGAGGAAGCAGTGGTTGTAGAGTGACTGTAGGTGATGTGGTGCAGATGCATGTAAACACTATCCTCATGTTAGCGACGTAATACCGAGCCTCACAATTTTCTCATTCTTCCCTTCCCTCACTTCGTACTTCTATATTTCTTTTGACAGAATTTTGTTTTCTTCATCTTCCATTTAATTGTCTTGTCTTGTTACTTGATATGGTGATATGAGGTGTGGCAACTCGGACCGTTACTAAGTAATGTCTGGTTCTATGTTGATTTGGGATGGATATTCAAAAGATTCTGTTTGACGACAGAGTATGCTAAAATTAGATTTCGTATTTATTGAGATCGAATCAGCAACCGACCCGTAAGTAAAACTCATGTACCCCGTAATATCACTAACATAACTTTATTCTGCTAACCTAATAATTTCCTAGGTGATTCAACTCACCGAGACTATCAAAGCTAGAAAATACATGACATCTAATCCTACCTAATCATACAACTTATGGGACTGTCAACTCTCGGAAGTGGTGGATTTTTAGGATTTCTCAGCAAATCAGTGTTTGTTTAAAATGAATTTATTTGGACAACTGGATTTCCCTGCCAAAAATATCGCATACAAATCTAAACTCACTACTTCATTCGAGATATAGATTATTAATATCTCCCAGAAAATGAATTTTTCGATAATGTATCTACAAAATAAACTGCAAATACTGCAAAAAAAACACTATATCGGACAAGCTGGTCACCCTCTCCGTATCCGTCTACATGAACAACTAACAGTGAAGCGGTATCACATATCTTAGCTCATGGCAATGCATACGGACAACTGTGGATATGAATTTAACTGAAGAAATGTAGAAATCCTGAATAGAGGAAATATGAAGAATGTCAGGGAATTTTTAGAAGCTTGGCATTCCCGTCAGTCAACGATCAACAGATATTAACATTCATCCAATCTATCAACCAATAAGAAGATCAGATTTAAGATTATCAGGGCAGCCAATCAAAATAAACATGGAGGCAATGATAAGACCTTGGCAGAAACAACCAATTACATGCAAGGGCTATCAGGATACACTGCTAAATATATAGATCACTTTTTTATGTTGTGTCTGGAATGACAATGAAAGCTTCACGATTAAACAATCCAGCCCACAGAACACAACACAATCACAAATTTTCCTAATCATGAAGAGACAGGTTATCATGAACAAAAATAAGGGGACTAAAAGACGAGGATGAATAAAGTTATGGTCAATAGACAATTTAAAAAAGCAGTGTTCGTGTATGGATTACAAGCTCCAGTAAACTAAAGTAACCTTAAAGTCTGATTTTCGAAAACCAACTATCGTTTCTGTGAAAAGAAATTAAGACGAAAACCTTAGGTGTTGATCAGTGCGTCACTAAGGATAGGCATCTGTTAGTACATGATAAGTTTTCACATGTTCTATTCTCTATGGCACTTAATAGTTTTTGATCATGTCATTTATGACTCAGCAATGTAATCAGCGATAAAATAGCTTCAAATGAAGTTTAAAAGCTTACAATATAGAAAGAGTTGACCTATTTCATAATCTTAAAATATCCCTCCTTCCTTTTAAATGTTTAAATAATTGCAAAAAAAAAACAATTGGCAAGCATTTTTTTACACTTCTAACTCCTTGCATAACTAAACTATTTAACTTTTCATCAAACAACAATTATTATTTTGCGAAATTTTAAAAATGTGTAAATAGTTTCCTGTCACTTTTTTTCTCCTATCCAACTCCTCTACTCCCACCCTACATACACCTTAACGCCCTTAACTATCGTAGAAAAAAAAATGTTGTTAAGTTAGAAATAAAATAAAATATCGAGAATGTGTGTGTTCTGTTAAAATCTATATGAATTTTCAGTAGTACTATTTTATAATCTCTTTCCTTCGATGGAATTATTCTTACTATCATTCAAATGAATTTAGACAGCATAAAATTACTGTTACCATGGTGAAATTATATTGGCGTCAATAATGTTACGATATAATAATATTCAACATTTCATTGTATTTGATATTCTTTTGTTGACTAGACCAATGCATACAGATAACTCAATTTGAAGGTTTGTAGGGATTTATTTATTGGTTTCAGGTTGGTATTCATAGTGGACTGATATCAGTTGGAGAAACATTGGAAACTTGGTAGAACTGGATATCTGTTTTATTCTAAGTGTGCGACTCCCCAGTAGTGTGCATTCCTTCAGGGATCGAACCCAGGGTCTGCAGTTTCCGTGGGCAGCACGTTCCTATTGAGTCACTAGGTTGTCATCCAATGGTCAGAAGTAGTAAATGTCGACTACAGCTCAATAGCAACATGGTGGGCATGAAACTTGGAGGTTGTAACATCGATCCCTGGCAGGGTCATGGCTGAGCACTGCTGAGGAGTCACATACTAGAACGAAACATTCTCCTAGGTTTGTAAGGGTTTTCCAACTGATGTCAATCCATGATAAATATCAACTTATAAGGATAACCACTGAATTCTCTATGATATTAAATATAATAATAAATAAATATGTTCGTCAACGGTCCCCTAGCTACAATAACCCCTATGGTCCCAGTTAATACATACGCATAAGAGTTGAGTTAATGATATTGATGTTTTATTGGATAGATAATTATGCAATTGATCTAATCAAGTATATTTCACTGGTATCTTTAACTGAACTTTGTAAGTAGTTATTGAGATTGGAGATTAACTCAAGTAAATATTCTGTTTAATAAAGCAAACACTCAATATTTTACTACAAAGGAAAAAATACTGAGGGCATATAGTAGTCAAGACCTTCTAATGTGCTAAACAAAAGTAAGAGAAGAATAGTCAACAATGAAATTGATAACAATAAAATAGACATCACAATACACTAGAGATTGATACTGATAGCTTTACTTACCACCTGGTAGGAATTCCATAACTAGATAGAGATTAACTGAATCTTGAAATGAATAGAACATTTTCACAACCCATGGATTATCTGCTTTGACTAGAATATCACGTTCAGCTCTAACATGAGCCACCTGATAAGAGAAACAAATTAGAGGTAAGAAAAAAAAAACAATTATCACACAAATTGCGATGTTATATCTATTTCCCAATCGCTGATTGGATCAAATTAGTTGGTCTCTATGTGGATACCTTGATATTGCCTATCATTTCAGCTTTATAATAGTGATAGATAAGTGACTAGCAGGACACGCGTTTCGTCCTATTTGAGACTCGTCAGCTGGATGCACCTGATTAATCGCTTGAAACGCCACAGTTTTATCCACTAGGTCACTGAATCATAGATAGTCAGTTCTTGTGCAACAGGTATAGTTTTTAAAATGCTGTTGGTTCTGAGTCTCAGTCTTAGTGGGAACAACATAGCTTACTGGGAGGCAGGTACACCTGGCTGACGAGTCCTGTATAGGACGGAAAGTGCGTCCTGGATTCCACTACTAGTCACTAACCGTTATTGCCGTTAAACTCATCAGACTGATAAGTGTTATATCTGGTTGTTCGGCTAACAGCTTGAATGCAGTAACTCAGTGACAATAATCGTCAAAAATATAGAATTCAGCGGTTTACTTTCCTTTCAAAACACGTTTATTTTTATAGGTTTTGACGCTGTTTTTTTACACAATACTTCTCGTAAACTGCTTTCTGTAATAAATCTATCTCATCAACAAGCTTGCAGAAATGAAAACAGTTACCTAATGTACAACAGACAATTCATCATGTTGACAAACATCTTCGCAACAGCAACAGGAGAAAACAAATCAATGGAAGAACATGATTACGTCTTCAGTGAACCAAGTATGCATGGAATTCAAGTAGAAACAATACAACTTGTACATTCTATAGTAGATTCTTTGTATTTCATATTCAATTACTGACACCTTGTTGATATTGATAGTAGGTAGGTACGTGTGCATGTGTATACATGCATATATATAAACGCTATCACCTGATAACATCACATGTGTCAATATTGTCTTACATAGTTTAGATCAGCAACAAAATACGATAACTCAAGGATGGGTAAAAACATGGTCAGTAGTCGAACCTTGTAGCTGAATTGGTAGAGCATCGGGCCGGAAACCTGGTAGTCATTCGTTCGAATCCGGCTGCAATTCGAATTTTCACTTCACCTTCAATCATCATCCAGTATAAAACTAGTCTGCCAAATCACGGCTATCTCGGATAGTCAAAATGAAAATACAACATCTTCCAAAAAACATGCGTTTTCGTTTTTACGTATGCTATGTTTCTTAAAACATTGCGTATGAATCACATCATTTTTACCAGTACTTACATATACTGATAGACACTCAGTTGGATAATGTACACGAAAAATAGTGCTAGTGCATGTATTTACGTAAAAAATGCGAACAGAAGATAATAGAAACAAAGAAAACCGAAGAAAAGTCAAAAAAACATAGTTTACGATATGTATTGTGGGTACAAGTGAAAACATTAGCGCTGGTTAGTGTATAAACAATCTAGAACAACAAAGTGAAAAAGCGGTAGAAATGAAAAAGGTTGTATAGTGTTATGATATACTAGAAGTGATTTGCTTTCCGATAAGAATGAAGATTATGATATTATAGACAAATAGTGTTACTGCTTGTATTATACCGTCGTTGATTGGACCGAATTGATCGGTCTCCATAAGCATACGAGCTCCTGCGTGGATGCCTCGATATTACTTGTGTTTTTAATTATATAGTCATGATGGATAGCGGCTAGCAGTGGAATCCAGCATGCGCATTTCGTCCTATTTGGGACTTGTCAGCTGGATGTACTTGCCTCCCAGTGAGTGGTTATATCCCGACTGGGATTCGAACTCGGGACCGATCGCTTCCAACGCTTTAGTGTTATCCACTAGACCACCGAGCCACGATAGCTAGCCGCTATCCATCATTAATATAAGCAAATATTTACTATCGCTCTTCCCCTTCTAATAAGCAACTATAAAAAAATTATGATTATTGCTAACAAATTAGAATAGAGCAGCAGACATGCTACAATTAATGGCCTACCTTACGATTATTAAGAAAAACTATGAAAGGAGACAGCTATTGATGATACACATTTTTCATTGGCATATATACATGCAAGGAAAAAGTGACAAACCTATACAAGAAGGTTAAACAGCTTAGAAGATAGGATGTTCACCTCCTCTGTGTATCCTGTAAATCCATTATTTCAAAATCTTCAGTAAATTCTAACAAAACAAACGATGCAAATAATTACAGTCGTCTTTGGGTTCATCTTAATGCTAATGAAATATTACTTGGATTGCAAAAAATTTCGATGAGTATCTACACGTTCATCTGCTCTTGTAGAGAAACACTTTTCGTCACGTTCGAGTATGACTGAGCAAAGGGGAATGTAGAATCATGAATATCTGAATCCTCCAACATGCAGATGACTACAAACATACAGTTTCTGAATCATCATTTGACATTATTTAAAAGGTCAAATAAAACTTATCGAAAGGTGTGCGCCTACACCTACTTTGTATTACAGAAACTTTGGGGATATCCAATCCTAAAACAGAACTAATACCCTGGACCTGTCTTACTATTTTCATCATATGTTTCTGACATCTCGATTTTCCTTATTTTTATTTTATTCTATTCTAATCCATTTTATTTTGTCTGATGAGTATTCCCCTTTGTTGATTCACCTAATATTCATTCAGCTACTTTTAAATGAAATCACAACATATTCATTCACTCATTCGCCTCTAATCTTGTGTATTTAACTTTCAGTCTCCTAAAGGCTTTTCTAGTCGATTTAATGATTCATGAAATATTATCCTCACTTATATCAATGCACTTTATAGCATTCTCCTCAATTAAATTTCCTTAGGTTTTACGCCCAGTATTGGACTCGTCAGTAGTACACACCTACGATCCTACCAACAGGGATCGAACTCGGGACCTTCGGGTTTCACGACGAACACGTTAACCATTCAATCAGTGGGTCGAAATTAAATGGTCCATAATTTCCTACTTCTATCACTTCGCGATATAATGTGTCTATCATCCAAGATCTTCAGTTGACATCCGCTTTCCTTCTCACTGGTTGACCCCACAGGTCATGGCTTCTCATTAGAACTTGGTGATATCTATCTCGAAGCATATCACTAATGAGCACAATACAGTAATGGATTTTGAGGTAATAACGATTTTAATTTTGAAGTAGTATTCATCATGGAACTCCAACCCAGTGATTGATGCATTTGCCGTTACAAACCTGAAGGTCTTGAGTTCGATCCCTGGTGGATGGGGTTGTGCGTGTGTACTTCTGAGGAGTCCCTTACTAGGACGAAACAGTTGTCCAGTGCTCCCAGGCTTTCAATGGTTCCCCGATTGATGTCAGTCCATGATGAATTTTACCTGAAAACTAAAATCCCTATTCACCTGAAAATAACAAAAATGTTGGCAATACACATAATCATAAGAATATTCAGAACAGCATGTTAATGCAAACATGTGTTCTGTCAATCAAAACAGGTCAATGCTTAGAAAAGAACAATAAAGATTTGTAATTTTACAAAAAGAACATGAACATAATCGAGATATGAAAGAGGTTAGAAGAGTTAAAATGAAAAAGTGAAGGAATGGGATTTTACTGTCATTTCCTAGGCCTTCCGTAGTCAATGCATGAATAAAATTCACAGAAATGTCTTTTGGAAGCAGAGCCTAGGACTGTTCCTTTGAAGCCCTATAACTTCAGGCATATATGTAGGAGAGCTTCATAGGAAATGTTCCGTAGAATTTGATAATTCAATATGAGCATTTCCAGCTTTCTCACTTCATAACAGAGCATATATACACGAAATACTTTCGCTAGAATACCGCGCTTCAGTTGGCGATACGAACCGTTACTTAGTAATTTTGAAACCTCGTGTTGGAATTACTGGATACTTCGCCCCTCAGCTCCTTGGCAAGTTATCCTCAAGGAGATAAATTCCTGAAAAACACTGAGGAAAAATGACGAATAACTTGTACAGAGTACGGGAAACAGAAGCGAATTGGTGGTGAGAAATTGTTTTGATCCTTGTAATGTCTCTTTACTATACACGGTCAAATCGCTCAGTTTCTGTTGGTCTATGGGATTCTATGCAGATGCCTGAATACTGTCGGATATTCATGATGTTATACTCATCTTGGTGACTAGCAGTGGAATCCAGGACGCCCATTTCGTTTTATTTGGAACTCGTCACCCAGATGTTGTTCCAACTGAGATTTGAACCTAGTACCCATCACTTCAAACGCCAAATCACTATTTACTAGGCCACTAGGGCGTAAGAGTCACAGTGAACAGCAAGATTATTTAAAGTGATGTAATCACTGAAGTTTAGTTTATAGATTCAACCGACTGTTGAATGACTTTTAGTCAGTTAACATGAAACAATTGGTAGTACTAAATAATTATTGACGATTATGTCAAAGACAATATTATTGGTGATCATAATTAAAATATAAAAAATCATTCAGATATTAAGGGGGAAGGCATCGTATAATTACAACAACAAAACTTGAGAGTGACTACAACATTTTTAGCCGTCATTTGTTTGAATAGAAAAAAACCTTAAATCTGTTTCAGTTTCATATAAGTGAAAAACTTGGGCACTGTGGTAGAATGTAGTTCCATATTAGATTTGTTTATTTGATATAAAGCGCACAGTGATACAGTATTATTTACTTGATTACGTTTCGAGCATAAATTATTGCTCATAATCATATCAATGTAATCACACTTCTTTCGACATCTGATTTTATAGTCCTGTCACCTGATCTCTCTTTGTTTTTTGTTTTTTGATTGGTAGTAAAGTTTTCCATATCTCTGGTATAGGTGTTGCGTCATTCCTATTACATGTGTTGGGTGTGGATTCGATGAACAAAGATTCAGTAATTAATCTCTCTCTCCACCTAGCTATATTAGACTTAAGTACAGTGGTTTTGTCCCATCCTATTGTGTGGTTGTGTGTTAATGAATGTAATGCAATGGCTGAGTGTTTTTCTAGGTTATTGATCTTATTGGGGTCTGCCGTTCTATGTTTAGCTAAATTCCTATGTTCTGTTAATCTAACTGACCCCGACCGGCTAGTTTGACCTATGTATTTGACTTCACAGTCATTACATGGAATTTGGTAGATTATATTATTTTGCTTAATTGGTTCTATCGGATCTTTTAGCCGACAAAGCTTACCTCTAAGTGAGTTTGTTGGTTTAAATGCCACCCTAATTCCAACCTTGTTGAGAATCCTACGTATGGTTTCTGATGTTCCTTCCTTGTATGGTATCACAATAGAGGTGTTGATTTCCTTTCTACTTATGTTGTCACTATTATTTGTATTTGTATTAGTGTTATTATTTTGCTTCTTATGTGTCCGTGTGAATTTCTTAATAAAATGATGGGGATAATTATTAATTATTAACGCTTCTTTTATGTGTTTCAATTCCTTATTTAAGTCCTTACAATGACTAGTGAGTTTCTCAGCTCTGTTATTTAGACATTTGACTAAACCCGCTTTAACTGACACTGGATGAGATGACTTGAAGTCTAGATATCTGTTAGAATGTGTTGGTTTTCTGTAGACGGTAGTATCTAAACCACCATCTATCCTTCGTTTTATTCTGCAATCCAACATAGGTAATTCTCCTTGTTCATTTTCTACTTCGTAGTGAATTGGATTGCGTTAACTACTGAGTTTATGTGTGTCAAGAAACTGTCGATATGTTCCGATTTCAACACTGTAAATGTGTCATCTACATATCGCCACCATATCTTAGGTGTCGGATTATATGTTCGTAAAGCCATATCTTCCCAACTATCCATAAATATATCTGCTACTATAGGGGATATTGGTGATCCCATTGCTACTCCTTCTGTTTGTCTATAATCTTTCCCTGAAACTTGAAGACTGTCGAGGTTAAGCATAACTGCACTCCTAACATGATTTCACCAACCGATGCCTTGGTTCTTTGAGTAAGTTGTGAGTCAGTATCTAGTTGATTTCTGACTGCCTCCAGTGCCATATTGATTGGTATTTTAGTATAAAGACTTGTTACGTCAAAACTAACCATTTTTTCATCCTCTTCTATGTGCAGGTCATTAAGTTTTTGTTTCAACTCGTAAGAATTTACTAGTCTAGAGTTGGAACGGTCTCTAACAGGACGTAATACTGATGCTAAATACTTTGATATCTCATATGTTGGTGTGTTCCGGAAGTCAATGTATAAAACAAGACTAAATCATCACACAACAAAATGGCTAACAGAGTAACAGATAACTAACTCTATAATTTTTACATTTAATAATAGTTTCTGAAAAGAATGAGATGAATATGAGATCAGAGTGGTACCACTTAAGAAATAAAAGAACTGAAATAATAATAATAATAATAATAATAATAATAATAATAATAATTGTTAAAGGGGTAAACAATGCTTACTTGATCTTTCTGTAGCATATCTGCTTTGTGTAAAATCTTCATAGCATAGATGTAGCCATTGTCTTGTTTTTGAACTAATCTCACCTATAGGTTGGCATAAACACGACAAGGAATGGAGAGAGGACAATGAAGATATGTCACATAGGTTATAATATTGCAAATAAAATAAGCTAAGAGCATAACATATACCTCTGAACCATTTACTGACCACATTAGAACCGAAACACATTTGCCACATTATAGATAACTTACTGACAATCAGTTGAAATGAGTTAAAAATGGTAGTAGTATACATTAACTGTCATTGTTTTGTATAACAAACAGAAAATAACAACTGTCATACAAAAGTAACTAGATCAGGTATACAAAAGTGAGGCCTGACAAATAATTATCACTCTTCGATGTAATGACTGATAGAAAGTTACATCGTGAGGTTTGCACTGATGATGATGTCTGGCATGGTATTGAAACGTCTGTTAACTTAAATCGCAGCTCAAGTTGACCATCCTCATCTGAAGCTACTTTATGAGTACTCTTAAATATGTCAAATCTTAAGCTTTGTAGAATTCATCAGTATATAAGATATGTGACCTAAATTGAATTGATATTCCCACACAAAAACTCATACTTCAGTGTCACTTAATACTACATTACTACTGAGCTAGTTAATTCGCTTAAACAACAGGTCATGGTACCGAAAGTAGTAGAATATTTATATAGTCGTGAATATCGTACCTAAGGAAATGAATGTAAACATAAAACATCTTAATTGACGAGTAAAATTTGGTAAACCATTAAAATAAATAAAGATTTGAGGCAGTCCACTGAGTATTTCAAAATTAGGCATGACCATATCGAGAAAAGACTCCTCAAACTATGAAAATGCAACAGTTTATGAGAATATGACGGTAAATCAGCATATACAAATAATGTTGGTAATCTGCAATCGATCTCTGTGTTAACAACAAAATATATTGGATCAGATCATTATTATTATTATTTGTCTTTTGGGTTCCTAGTGGAACACAGGGCTCCAGTAGCACATCGCCATTTCACTCTCTTCTCTCCAGTCTTTTCAACCTGGCTTCACGACTGCTCACAAGCTTTCATTTCTTCTTCACATCATCTCATCCATGTCACCCTCACCTCAAACGTCCAACTCGTCGTTTCCCAATTTGATTCCACTTGAGGGCCTGACTTGGCGCGTGATGTCACCAATCGGTCTTCTCAGTGTATACCCAATGCAATCCATCTCCACTTTCTTCCCCTGCATATTTGTTGGGCGATAGGTTGTTGGTTGGTTCGTTGCCAGGCCAGTCAGCTAGAGTGAATTCCTCCTTGCTTATTCTTATTATTCTGGCCATGCATCTGATCTTCAGTGTCAGTATCGATTGAGCGTATGCAGTAGCTGTTGATGTGATGTAAGTCTGTAGTTTTTTGGTAATACTTTTCGTAACGCGACAAGTCTCTCAACCATCACATAGAAGCACTGACAAAACTGACTTAGTGTTGAAAATCCGCATCTTGTTCACGCTTTACGCTGAATGTAGTAGATCACTACACTGATTGGTTTCAGATTAATGAAGGGAGGCCTGTCTTGCTGTCCTTCCGGTCCTGGTTTTTTATCCTCATCTGTGCCTGTGACACCTGCAGTTGAAATGATGCTAGCCTGCCTAGGTAGGTAGGTAGGTGAAAGAGACAACTTCCTTTAGATTTCTCCCGTTCATAGTGATTGGTGCTTCGTGTTGTTGTTGTTGGTTGGGCATCTTCATCTCCTCTATCTTCTCTACGCTCACCTGAATAAAGTCGCATCTTTGCTGCCTCCTTTGACAACTTGTTGATTTAACTCCATATTTTAGATCTATTTACAAAATAAGCGGTAAACGGTATTTTTTAAAATCTTATGAACGTATCGACTGTTTTGAAGAAGTGAAAACTCTTTCCATTTGCAGATTTGTGGCAATTTATTTATTGATTTCAGGTTGGCATTCATCATGGACCGACTTCAGTTGGAGAATCATTGGAAACCTGGGAGAACTGGACAGTTGTTTTGTCCAACTTTGGGATTCATCAGCAGTGCGCATTCATGACCTTCAAGTCCCGTGGCCAGCACGATACTATTGAGCTAACAGGTCGGAATCTAATACTAACTCAAAATAAATAAATAACTCCCCAAAAGCCTCGAAACTGAATAATTCTAGTGTTCATTGGTGACTCGCTTCGAGAAGTGATTCCCAAAGTTCAAATGAGAAGTCATGACCGGTGGAGCCAACCAATTCGGATATGAGAACAGATACTTAACGACGGCAGTGGATGGAGGTCGTGCTGTATCGTGAACTAATCGAAGCAGGAAATATGCGTCACTGGATGTCAACCAAGTGGCTCAATGAGAACGTGTTGCCCACGGAACCTGAAGGTCCTGAGTTCGACCTCAGGAGGAGTGAGCACACTAGAACAAAACGGATGTTCAGCTCACCCAGGTTTCCAATGTTTCTCCAACTGAAGTCAATCCAACATGAATACCAACCTGAAACGTTTTTATTTGTTCGACAAGAATTCGTTCACAAGCTGAGCATCTATAACTAAATTTCATTTCTACTGACTTTTGATTTTCTCCACAATTACGTTTTATTTTGACACCAGTTTGATTTATTATCTCCCAAATAAAAGATATGACTAGTACATATGTGAACATATTGCTTCAAAGTAATGGATTAAACTATCCAGCACCAAGAAGCCAATACAACCGAGGAAATTACCTTTAAAAATACTTACAATGTTTCGGCTAAATTATAATCTTTTTGAGATGAATGAGGATTTTTTAATTTAGAAGTAGTATTCATCATGGATTGACATCAGTTGGGGAACTATTAAAAATCTGGGAGCATTGAACAGCTGTTTCATCCTAGTATGGGACTCCTCAGCAGTACGCACCCACAACGTGGCTACAGATCGAACTCAGGACCTTCAGGTTCCACGGCGAACGTGTTAACCATTCAGTCACTGGGTTGGTTTTCAGTGGTTCACAATTTCCAACTTCTGTCAATTCACGATATAGTGCGACTATCACCCAACGTCTTCAGTTAGTATCCACTTCACTTCCGACTGGTTGACCCTACAAGTCATGGCTTCTGATTAGAGCTTCGTGATATCCATCTGGAAGCAAGTCACTAATGAGCACTTTAGAGTAATGTACTTTTGAGATGAATGGGGATTTTTTTTAATTTAGAAGTAGTATTCCAGATGGATATCAGGAAGCTCTAATCAGAAGCCGTGACCTGTGGGGTCAACCAGTCGGAAGTGAAGTGGATGCTAACTGAAGACGTTGGGTGACAGTTGCACTGTGTCGTGAATTGACAGAAGTTGGAAATTGTGAACCACTGGAAACCAACCCAGTGGCTGAATGGTTAACGCGTTCGCCGTGGAACCTGAATGTCCTGAGTTCGATCTGTAGCCGGATCGTGGGTGCGTACTGCTGAGTCCCACACTAGGACAAAACAGCTGTCCAGTGCCCCCAAATTTTCAATGGTTCCCCCAACTGATGTCAGTCCGTGATGAATACTACTTCTAAATTAGAGTCATTTTTTCCGTTTTTCGGTTCATCAAAAAAACTAATGAAATTTCAGCATGGATACACAAAAATTCAAGTATTCCTAGCGATATCGATAAGATAACTAAATACTTGTGAAGAGACGAGTGCACTGTGCAACACTTCGTTTCTTTCAACTACTTGACTGTGAAACAGTTATTCGAAGTGGGAGAGCAAGTAACTCCTACATAATTGACAAAAATCACCTTGTTTCTTCAAACCACCCCATATAAGCAGTGAAGATATGAAGCACAGAGTTAGTTCATGAAATAGTACATCTTCATCACCTCAAGAGGTTGTGATGTGTTATGCATGCTTAGTCACTGTTTATCCTGATGTGCTATATTAACTTTGGTAGAATTGGATTCAAAGAAAGCTATGGGTGACCAGAATAAGTGCATCAATTCAACAAGTTTCTATGACAACTTGAACGATTACTCAGTAATTCCAGGTGAAGTGATTTTCACTGATTGGTTGAATAATTATGAATATATAGAACCAAATCATTTTTTAATAACTCAGGAAATAACTTTTCTTCAAAAAATTCATCTTCAGGCCTCATTAAAAATAATTTGATTTCACAGCGAATAAACAAATTTTTACATCCCGAAGAAAATGGTATTAGATTATGAAGATATGGTTCAATGGTCTAAGTAATCAACTACTAACCAGTTAATCATGGGCTGGAATCGACTCTACCCACTACAACCTGCATAAGGGGGGTAGTAAGAGAGTTTTACTCCAACTTTCAGCTCAGCTCCTAGTTCCAGACCGAACCTCGTCTGCTTGGATATCATTATTAAGACTTCGAGGGAGCAGTCTCCTAACCGAGCAGGAAGCATTATAGCAACGCCTTCATATGAAAATCAAAACTCTTATCAGAGCACTCTGTTAACTACCTCTTAAAAATGGTCAGCGTAATCCCAAGACTAACCCCCTTCAACTGTCAGGTTTCAACACATCCAAATTCTCCGGGTAATTGGATCATTTGATCGTATTTACCCCCCTGCGGATAGATGTGCGTGGGACATGTCTCACTGGATCTCCAAAATCTGAATGTACGTCCAGTGGGTACGATTCAAAGGTGAACAATACGGCTTTGTATACACTGTATCTTTAAAAAGGTGCTGTGGTCACTATGATCTACTCCCTAGAGGCCATCAGCATAATTTGGAATATCCAGACAATGTCGTCCTGATAGGCTGGGTGAAGACGCTTACAAAAAGTAGGGTCCTCTGAACAAACCGAGCAGAAATCTGGATATGTTTGGTTGAAATGCGGTTCGCACCTGTGAACTATAAGATGATACTCCAGGACTTGTCAACAAACACTCCCAGTTTAAGGACAGATAGTGAGTGAAGTGGTGGAATGTGTCAACCACTTCAACTACTTTGGGAGTTGCATCAGTCCGGAAGGGCTGATTGGTGACGAAGTCTCAGCTCGGATATACAAGGCCGGTTCGGTATTCGCCAATTTGCATCATCTGTGGCGCCGGCGAGTTATCCGGCTATGTATCAAAGTACAACTATACTGTGCTGCAGTCCATTTTGTCATCTTATGCGGTCGTGAGATATGGCTGCTGAAAGTAGAAAACATGAAGCGATTACAGGGTTTGAATCACAGATGTTTGTATAGCATTGTTCGCGTTTGGTAGAATTACCCTAGGAACAATGAAAATATCAATCGAAGGGTAGTTAGCAAGATAGGCAGGTCGATTGATGAGGTTGTGAACTTTCACCGACTGAAGTGGCTTTTGCATGTACTGAGCATGGCGATCCGCCACTCACCTCGACGTTCGATAACAGTCAGTGTCGGATTATGTTGGAAGAGAGTTCCGGGTGGCCAGACTAAGAAGTGGTACCAGTCTATGAAGTCTCTCACTATTCGTCTGAGTAATGTGGGGGAGATGTAGACTGCTTGGTTGGGGTCCTCGAGACGAAAGAAATTAGAGGTTGAGGACTCTTGATGAAATAGCTGAAAATCGGTCACAATGGCGGATACATTCACTCCACGACATCTTTCAAAGCTTGAATATTTGCACTGACCTTTAATCTTCGGACTGTTTATTCTCCCACATTACTTTGATATCAGTCTTATTCTATCCACTTATTCTTTGTATACTACTGTAAAGTGTGACAACTTGCACCGATGCACTTGTGTATGAGGTTCTACGTTGATTGTGTCTGTCTATGATTACTTTGGTCATAAAAACTGTAATTTTGTGGAATGCTACGCTGCCATCAAACAAAGCCAATTACTCACAAGAGTAGAGGACTTGATAGAATTAGTACCAATGAAGTTACCCAGTTAGGTAATGAAAGTTTCACGATGAAGCAGATAACAAGGTTCATAGGAATCTATCGAGAATTACCAGGAAATAATCTACTAATGATTGAGCAGCTGAAACCAATAAAATCACTGGTCACTTCACTATTCCTCCTCAAGTACCCCCGTGAATGTAGTTTTTTCATGTTGTTTTGGCATTTTAATAGCAACGATCATTAGAAACCGAAAAGTTCTCAAAGGGGAACACACATTTATGAGGATACCAGCAGCGAAAGTCTTGGTGATATTGATAAAAGGCTAGATGAACAAATCCTCCCAGACGTCGAGATTAAAATAGATCTTGAGTAGTTCACATTCTAATAACCAGGGCATTATCCGATATAATAACAGAGGAAATCAGATTTCCTCCATCACGAAATATTTTCTTGTTTAATAGAAAAAAGGATAGTAACATTTATGCGATTCATTGATTAGAAAACTTTACTTTTAATTCCTAAGTCAAAGGTTCAAACTTCACTGACATTGAGTAACGAAGTCAACGTAGAACCTCATACACAAGTGCATCGCTTCAATTTGCCACACTTTACAGTAGTATACAAAGAACAAGTGGATAGAGTAAGACTGATATAAAAGTAGACAAAGTTGTGGGACAACGGTTAGTGTGAATATTCAAGCTTTGGAAGATGTTAAGGAGTGAACACATCTTCGCCATTGTGACCGGTTTTCAGTCATTTCACCACTGATTCCCTTCGTCTCAAGAACCTCAACCAGACAATCTACATATACCCATGCGGCTCAGATGAAGTTAGAGACTTCATCGACCAGTGTCGCGTTTTGGCCTAGTCACTCTGAACCCTCTTCCAGACTAACTCAACTTCCTCCATCATGGTACGTTGAGGTAGAAGGTGGATCGGTATGCTTAGTATATGTCCAAACCACCACCAACATCGTTCACATGTTGTTACTTCCAATAAACGCAAGCAATGCTATGAAGACATCTGTGATTCAAATCATGTAACCACCTCATATCTCCTACCTTCAACAGCCATGTCTCATAACCACATGACAGGACAGAACGTACTGCATTGCAGTACACTGGTGGTCCTTTGATGCTCAACCGGATATCTCACCGATACAACAAATATCTGAAGTTCGCAAATGCCAAACGGGCCTTCTGTATTCGAGCTAAGATTTTATCGTTAACCAGCTCGTTAGAGCTGATGCAACTGCCAAAATAAGTGTCGTTGTTAACACATTCCACCACTTCGCTCACTATTCATCCTTAAATTGGGAGTTTTAATAGACCAGTCGTGGAGCATCATCTTACATTTAATAGGTGTCAGAGAAATGAATACCAAAAATACTCAGATTTTTGTTCAACACGTTCAGAAGACCCTGCATTTTGTCAGGGTTCCCACTCAGCCTAACGGGACAATATCATCTGCATACTCCAAATTAACCAGATGACCTGTAGAGATTAGGTCAATCTCCGTGAAGTCGGACGTATCTAAGATTATGTCCATTAGTACGCCTATGACACCTTAGCCATATAATGAACTTTAGGCTCTCAAAACTAGTAATGAACATAGTGTTTAAACTTAAACAGACATTCTACAGTTGAGCAATAAATTTATTTTCTAACTGTAAGCCTTATATACAGAAAAGACTCAGTTCATAGTACAATATTGGAACTAAACACCAAATATGTCAGAAGTACGACTAGCCGACCAACAAACCAATCGATCGTGTCAAACTAACGCCTCATCGGCATTGTTAATACAGTTAAGCATTCCCAGTAGTTCGGTCATTTGTATAATTTTATCACAAATACCTACAATAAACCGTTGGATAAGTGATGAGAATTACGATAAGTTTAATATTGATTTATGCATCCTATATAAGACAAGAATAATAGCAAAAGAAAAAGAGAAAGTGCCACAGTGTTCTTGAAAATGCTACCCACCCCACTATCAGATTATGGTAGCATACAAGTGAACTGTGACTGACTAAAATCAATTCAATTACAGGTAAACGTGTATCACATGACGTACACATTATTATTGAGTAAACACATGATGATAGTAGTAGTTATCAACACTTTTATATTATTACTGTTGATACCAACAATACATTGGATTAACTTATTATGGAATTACTGTAAAGTGTGATTTCATTCATACTGTAAAGAAAGAGAAACATAACAAATTAAATTTGCATATGCATGTGTACCAAACAACAAGCGTTAATTTCAACCTATATATGTATGCATTGGTTAAAAAAATTGGTACAAACTGTAACTTTTAGATGTTGAAATGATGGAGAATATTTGTAGCTCAGGAGGAGGGTTTTATTGGTGTTGTGTTCCCTGAGCTGGATGGTTTACTCGTCAAGCTTTCATTGCCATTGTAGATACAACACCAGTACAAACTGTAGAGAGAAGTGAGCTATGAGGTTTTCTCCATAACTTAGTAGTTTGTCTTGATGGTGTGATTGGTTGTTTCTGCCAAGGTCTTATCATTACCTCCATGTTAATTTTGATTGGCTGCCCTGACAATCTTAAATCTGATCTTATTGGTAGATAGATTGGGTGAACGTTAATGTCTGTTGATCGTTGACTGACATTCTTCGTATTTCCTCTATCCAAGATTTCTACATTTTCCCGGTCGAGTTTATGTTCACAACTGTCTATACGCACTGAGACGAGCTAAGATATGTGATACCGCTTCACTATTAGTTGATCTTCATGTAGATAGATACGAAGAGGGTGACTATTCTGTCCGATGTAGTTTTTCGCGGTTTCTGCAACTTATTTTGTAGATAACGTTGGGTTTACCTTTCATTGTTATTGCATCTTTTGGTCTATATAACAGAGAGTAGAGAGATTTTGTAGGTTAGTGAGCTACATCGATTCCAATAATCTAGTCGTGATGTCTGAGACGTTCTTCATGTAGGGTAGGACATTTCGTTTGTTGATCTTCAAGACTGACTTTTTGGGCTGATGACGAATTATCCAAACATCTTTTGATGAAGTTGCATGGATAAGCATTCTTCTGGAAAACAATCATTAAATAGTTTTCTTCTTTTCTCCGCAAGGTGTCTTTGCACTTTTGAACAATGTCAGTTGGTGACATTAGTTAGGTGATACACCTTTCAAATTTCCTTCACGTAGATAACTCAGAAAAACATCGAATTGATGAATGCTGACTAAACTTATAAAATCGTCAACCAATCACAAACAAATTAATAGTGTTACGATTCATTTTCCGTTTTCAACTTCGTGGATAAATTAGATCATAAAGAAGATAGAACAAACCTAAATCTTTTCTTCAAAATAATTTTCAACGATACTTCAACGATTTAAAAAATTTGGATGAAATTATTAACGACGTTCCGCTGATGGCGACTGATATTCAACTCATTCACTGGAGTCCCACTTTAGTCTGTTTATTAGAAGTGTCATACAGTGAAACAGTATCATTTACTGGATAACGTTTCGGATACAATTTATTATCCTTATTCATATGAGAAGATATGATTATGGACACTGAAGACCTGAGAGCATTGGATAGCTGTTTCGTTCTAGTTTGGAGCTCCTCAGCAGTGCACACCGAATTCGAACGATGCTGTCATATTCATATGCTAAGATCTAGGTAAATGTCAGTATCGTTCGCAGAAAATGACTAGTTAGAAATGTCAGCTCGATTAAATAATTAATGATAACCATAGCACCCATCTCAATACAATAATAAAAGCTATGCTTACTTTCAAGTTAAATTATCGACTAGTGTTATTGCTTGTAATATCAATCAACGACGGGACAATACAAGCAATAATACTAAAACTATACCGGTCACACAATGAGTGGCTATCGTGGCTCGGTGGTCTAGCGAATAACATCTTGGCGTTTGAAGCGATCGGTCTCCATTTCGAATCCCAGTGGGGACAACATCACTCACTGGGAGGCAAGTACATCCAGCTGACGAGTCCCGAATAGGAGAAAATGAGCGTCCTGGATTCCACCGACAGCCACTATCCGTCATCTAAATTATACAGTCGACCACAGTTAGGAAGATCATCAGTGATACTAGATAACTTTGTTTTACTCCTGTCTTCACTTCAAAGGCATCATCGAGCTTTCCATTGTGAATCACTTGGCATGTAGTAGCATATAGCTGTTGAATGAGGTTGATAAAGGCTCATGGCACTAAAACCGTTGTGTTGAAGCAGCAGCCTACCAAATTACTTCTCAGTCGACACCTTGATCGAAGACCTTTCCAAAGTCGATAGAGTTGAGGTAAAGGGTTGAGTGTCATTCTATGCTCTGTTCCATGATGATGCGTAGAGTAGCGTTGCAATCTGATTTGCACATGATTTATTTTTCCAGAATCCAACCAGCCTGTTCCGGTCGTAATTCAGTTGAATCCAGTGCATCCGTTAGTCTCTCTAGGATGATGTGGCTTAATATCTGGTTTGAGGTAGACAGGGGTGGAGCATGATTACGCGCCTGTTCTTGTAAAGACTTAGGTCGCCCTTCTTTAGGAGTTTGACAAGGTAGTCCTTCTTCCAATCAACGGGCAGGTATCTTTCCTTCCTTCCTTGTAAACCTTTTGCAATAGTGGTGTGAGCATGTCCACTGTTGTCTGTGCCTCTTTTTTTAGTGCTTCTGGAGGAATTCCATCTGGTCCTGTTGGTTCCCGGCTCCCAGCAACTTTTTGGCGTTCAGCACTTCACTTCTGCTTTTGTGGGTGTGCTTGTGTTCACTGGTAGTTCTGTGGCTGGGCCGCTAGTGGTATTTCTGAACGAGTCACAAGTGGTGGTCGATTCAAGAGTTTCTTGAAGTGGTTAGCCTATCGTTTCCCTTGTTTCTCCTCTTTGGAAACTAGATTTCCTTCATTGGCTTCATCTGTAATGATCTCTTCCCTCTTAGATAGAAACCTGGTTATACGATGTAGTGTTTTCAGGTCTCTCCTCTTACCTGCAGCCCGTTCTGGTTCACTTGCAAGTGTGTTGTAGAATTGTCTTTGCGTACACTCCTTTTCACTGCTTTGACCAGTGTAGTGTTTTATACGTTGTGTTCTGTTCCTTTTTTTCATCTTGTCTGCATTGGTTCATCTTCTGTTTCACCAGTTTCCTCTCCTCTATCAGCTTCTATGTGTCCATGGGGACCCATTGCTTGTCTTGCCACTTCTTTTTCCTTCCTAACACGGTTATGCAGGGCGGAAACCTAAAGTTACTCTTTTAATAGCTATTATAACCTCTCATCAGTGTACATATCTACACTTAAAAAACTTATTATCAATCGTTTAAAAACAAAACATCCTATAGCAGAAAAGCGAATCAGAGTAAGTCAGAGAACAACGCTAAACTATTATTCACAAACTATCACCATGTTTGATGGTTATATGTATTTAAATTCCAACGCAAGAGGTGAGTACAGAAAGATAACAATCAATCAGAGAATGATAATTAAAAAAAGAGTGACTATTTGAAAATAATTGAAAACTATATTCATTTTATACAATAATAAACCACTGTGATTTGGAATCAGTTTTCTGTAATCATCTACTGATGATCATTAGCTAATGTTGAGGTATGGGTTACAGTCGCTTTTCCTCTTATCCACAACAAGCAACTAATATTAAATGTACATTTTATTATTATTTTTTGACATTTGCAATACAAAGAAAGAGATAGACAAGTATTTTCTAAACAACAAATAATCAGATGAATCATCATTTATTTCACCTAGGTTAATTAATTATTCATACATTGTGCAATATGTACAACAAGGGTGTGGAATATTGTATATATATGCACTCATATACATAGTTCAGTTGCGTATAATGAATTTCGATACACGATTGAAATTTATAGATAAATACATAAAATACAAATTTTTTTTCAAAAAAAAAAAGAAAAAGGAAACTTAGTCATCAAACAAAATCAGTTGCTTAAATTTTATTGTTTGAATTAACTACAGTCAACCAGTAGGTATTCGGAAACTTTGCACATCATTTGAAGATAATTTACATGTCTAGTTGGTATTAGTTACGGGCTCAGTGAAGGTCAGCTCAAGGCCGATGATGTCAGCACGGATAAAAACATAAGCTTCCATCAAGTAGTCAAAGTATACTGACTGCTTTACGACTTGATTACTGTTTGATATTTTTCGATCTTGAAAGTTTGTTTTTCTAGAATATTTCATTACCAGGATTAGGCGACTTCATCAACATTCACCGAACTTAAACGTTATTGGTTTTTAGGTAGGAGGTGACTTTTGCCTCCTTTTTTAATCAGAGGTTGACCTGTACAACTGTTGTTATCACTTGACCTGATGGAAAATTATTGATTTCTTTGATTGATTTCCAATTGCCTCATCTGTTCCTAGTAGTTTGTAAGCTTGCTACCTAACTAACAAACCCCAGAAGTCAGGAGATTAAAGTCTACGATCCATTGGTTGAAAGTCAAGGGTTAGGCATAGGGAACTCAAAGTCTAAGAAACTCACCAAAGAATAATACTATTGTCACTTAGGTAACTGACTCTAAAACATGTTCCAATGTTCCTAGATTTAAATGATCAGAAGATAATCCAATGAAATAAACAACACCATCTTATCCAGGAAACAGTTTTCTCGTTATGTTATTCAACTCCATAGAGGGGACTAAATGTATAAAAATCTCTAAAAACTAGTCTACACACAGAGAGACCAATAGCAATACAGACAAAAAGCATCCATGAGTTACAGTTTTATGTCACAGTTGGGTAAACAATATAGATGAAGTCAGCTATGTGTATAATTGCTACAAAAACTACTGGGACTTCGTAATTCATAAATGAATTATCCACACGTCTTAAACTAATCTAACAGAGAAATGGAAACCAAAGTACTATATCAAAAACTTTTAATCCGAACCAATAAATATGAAATTATGACGCAACGTCTCGTTTATTAGTCACAATGTTTTTTGACGTGTACAGAAAAAAAAAGAATATGAAGATTGAATTTCGAGGTTTGTGTGGATTTAGTGATTTTTCAAAATTGATATTCATCATGAACTGTGACATCAGTTAGAGAAACATTAGGAACTTGAGAGCACTGAACAGCTGTTGCTTTCAACTTGTATGGGACTACTCAGCAGTGTGCATCATGTAGTGAATTGACAGAAGCTGGAAATATGGACCACTGCACTCCGACCCAGAGGCTCAATGGTAACGTGCTGGTCACGGAACTCAAAGGTCCTGGGTTCGAGCCCTGCACACTGCTGAGGAGTCCCATAATAAGATGAAGCAACTCTCCAGTGCTCCTAGGTTTCCAATGTTTCTCTAACTGATGTCAGTCCACGATCAATTCCAACCTAAAATCAATTAACAAATCTTCACAAACCTCCAGAACGAATTATCCTAGCGCTCATTGGTGACTAGTTTCGAGAGATGATTCCCGAAGTTCTAATGAGAGGTTGTGATCAGTGGAGTCAACCAAGCTGAATATGAGGACAGTTACTCAACGATGACAATGCATGTAAGTCACGCTATATCATCAACTGACAGAAGTACGAAATATGAACCATTGGATTCCGATCCAGTTGGTCAATGGTAACGTGCTGGTCAGGGAACCTGAAGGTCTTGGGTTCCATCCCTGGTGGGGCGGGGTTGTGAGTGCGCACTGCTGGGGAGTCCCGTACTAGGATGAAACAGCTGTCCAGTGCTCCAAGGTTTCCATTGTTCCTTCAACTGATCTCAGTCCATGATGAATACCAACTTGAGAGATATGATATACTGCTATGCACTGAAAAGTCCACTTACATATCAGGTAGTATTTTTTTCCTATGCTTTGTTACTGAATCGAGAAATGGAGAGTTGAAAAGAGTTTTAAAATATGTAAGAGTACATGATACGTTTAAAGGATATATTTAAATGATTAAAACAAATTGTAAGGAAAGAATTTGGTGAAAAATATTCGATAGATAATTTTGGTACCTCAAGGTTCAAGTAGGCCTGTCACTAGCTAGCAGAGGAATCCAGGGAATAAAGCGGATGCTCAGTGTTAGTTAAGATTACTGTAGCTAGTTGCTTGCTGGAATTAAAATGTCTACCAAATACAGTGTTAATCAGTTGAGGCAGAGAGACACCACTCACCCTACTGACGGCTTTCAAAGCCATACGCAATACAACATAGTCCTTTTTTAGTAGACTAAGAGAGATCAACGGAGAACAATAGAGAAGAATAGGTGAAATGCAGGAATTAGTAAATTGTAACACTAGAAGTTGAGTTATACCAGATAGCCTCAGTTTCTCTATGTAATACACTAAACGAAAGATTTTTTTACAAGTCAACAAGATATGAGACGATCAACATTCGAAGTAAAACTCAGTGCAAGATAGTTAACACTCGATTCACTTTCTGTTGAAATACCGTCAATACAACAGGAGTTATGGGACCTAAGCACCTGACACAAGTCTTGTTCATGTTTGAGGCTAAAACTAACAGTCTGACATTTAGAAGGATTTAACTTGAGACCATTTGAGAGAGACGATTGGTCAGTTACAGATAAGAATCTGTTTTATTCAGAGCAATCTAAGTGAGAGTTGACTGGAATAGACACCGTCACATCATCAGCATACTTAATGGAATTAGTTTCGACAGAATAAGATAAATCATGCAAAAAGAAAGAGAACAGAACCGAAGAAAGTATTGGACCTTGAGTCACATCAGCTTCAGTAAGAAATAAAGTGGAGCGCCTCTCTTTATATACAGGATACTGTTTCCTTTCAGAAAAAAGAAGAATACAGTCAGTTAACGTCTCCTTGGTTAGGACAACTGACATTTTATGTGATTATATTTTTGTGCATAGTTTTGCGTTACCTCTCTCTCTCTGTGTGTGGATCATTTGAAAAACAGTTATTACTTTTATGTACAAACAATATTAAATTTACAGTTGGGAAAGAACACTTTTGTCAGATTGATGATGCTGTCAAGGGAAGTCCCTTCAGGTTTCTTTATGGGAGATATATTTATGAGGTACGTTGAAAACTTAGTCCAGGACGTAATCGAAAAGGCTCGTTTATATAGAAAGCATGTTGATCATGTATTTATTATATGTGGTAATTCAATTTAATCCAATTGAATTATAAGCCCACTCCATGGAGCACAGAATAGCATATTCCTGACATATGTAGAAGAAGAAGATGATTATTTCTGCATCTTAAAGATACTACTTAGTGGATGGCAGGATGGATCCACGAAATGATCTGTTTTCAGAAAACCTATATGCATAGATTTCGTCCAGTTCTATAAAAGCATGTACTGGTCAGATGAGTTTATTGAATAAAATTCAACGATTATACACAGAGAGTACTTTGAAAGATGAGACAAGAAGGTGGACTGAAACAGTGATGGAAAATAACTAGCTATCAAAATTCATAAGTCGGTACAAATTGTCTACAGTACCGAAACGTATTCTTCACGTTATCCCGAAGAAAGATGTCATCATCAAGCTTCCATAAAAATTTAACTCTTATGGTACATTTTCTTAAGCAGAGATAATGCTGAAGTTAGAAGAACATGATATACAGCTAGGGTCAGGTTAACAGGAACTACCAAACCTGTATACTTTCTTAAGCCATTACAGCTTATGAACAACATAATTACATCCTACTATGTCTACCAATTTAAATGCACGTGTGGTGATACTCAGTCAAGTAGAACTTAAAAATTCATCCAAATAAGGACCTCAGAGCTTATTCCAAAGTAGTTTCAAAAACTAACCGAATCATTTGGAACCATAAACTTTAATATCTAATGTCCAAGCTCTTCAACTTCAAAACATCATTGAGACAGGTCATAGAATTGACATTTCTACATCATTCACGACCAGTTAGAAAACATGGCGACATATATTAAAATTAGAAACACGTTGTTATTGCATTAATCTCTGAAACTAAGGTTACGTGATTTTCGGTTATTTTGACCTTTGGTTTAGCCTTATCAACTGATCTCTTTCCATATTCTCACGCCACATCCTTTTGTAACCTTTTATATAGATTACAAGTATCAATTAATAATAAATTTCGTGCAAATACTTAAGATTGTTCGAAATGTTTTTTTTTCCAACTTGGTATTCATTATGGACTGAGATCAGTTGGAGGAATATTGGAAACCTGGGAGCAGTGGACAGGTGTTTCGTCTTGGTATAGGACTCCTCAGAAGTGCGCACTCATGACCCCGCTCCACTAGATATCGAACCCAGGACCTTTAGGTTTTACGGCGAACACGTTAAGCATCCAACCCCCGGGTCGTTTTTCAGTGGTTCACTTGCTTCCAGATGGATATCACGAAGCTCTAATCAGAAGCCATGACTTGTAGGGTCAACCAGTCGGAAGTGAAGTGGATACTAACTGAAGACGTTGGGTGATAGTCGCACTATATCGTGAATTGACAGAAGTTGGAAATTGTGAACCACTGAAAACCAACCCAGTGACTGAATGGTTAACACGTTCGCCATGAAACCTGAATGTCCTGAGTTCGATTCCTAGCCAGGTCATGGGTGAGTAATACCGAGGAGTCCCATACTAGGATGAAACAGTTGTTCAATGCTCCCAGATTTTTAATAGTTCCCCAACTGATGTCAATCCATGATGAATACTACTTCTTAATTAAAAAATCCTAATTCATCTCAAAAATAATGAACTCTCCATTCTCAACTTGTACTGACCTGACTATCATAACAACCAATTTAACCGAATAGATAGAGGTCTAAGATTTAAAGTGTAACTTTGTAGTTACAATCGATATACTAAAACTTGATTGTAAATTAAATACAGTTAACTAATAAGTAGTACATTGTGGGAGGTTGTAAATCATTGGCCCAATATATTAGGTGTGGCTTATTACCTATTGCAGGAATATAAACAATAATGGGTGATTATATTTCGATTACACATGATAAAGGTTTATCAATATCACGGAGAACAGAAAGTATAAAAAAGGATTCATATTTTACAAGAGAGATAAAAACAAAACAATACTGATTCATATCACGAAAAATTTCAGTAGACTCTAGCGAAAGTTACCCATTCATGCATTTAAACGTAAGCATAGTTAGTGAATTACATAACAGCATCTGAATAGGTGTATCCAGTAGACACATATACACAAATACAGTAGTCTCAACAGCATCGAGAATAAAAGACAAATGATTGTAATGCTGTAAACATTTTCAAGTTGAATAAACTAACCATTTAGTCAATCAATCAGTCCATTACAATATTATAGATAGTTATGTAAGCAGTAAGCAGGGAAACGAAAAAAAAACTGAATTGTATTGTAGTATAAAATAGAAGAGAATCAATGTAGTAATTGTCATTCAAAAGGGAGAGTTATTCGATTCCACTTTAAATCAGGAAATAATGAGTATTACTGAAGTTATGATCAATATTGCTGTAGATATTGTCTATGTCATCGTTCTTTGTTATTTCTAATAAAACTAGCATACTGCTTTAAGTAACCAATTACAAGTGGAGCTGTAGCTCAGTGATTTACGGAGATGATCTCCGTTCCACCTAACAAGGTTTAAGCTGCTAGGTAGTATTACTAGCCCTCATAGAATACGCGTGGCTCAATGTCTACCATGTGAATGAACACAAAGTGGCTGAGTGTGTTAACTACTCACAGTTGCATATCTGAATCTTTCTACTTTTATCCCAGAAGAAAACGTTTTGATGTTTAGCATAAGGACGATATTTTACTACTACTATTGAATGATAAAATATAGTCCACTTAAATCATATTTAATTGGTTGACGATTATCACTCCATAAGCGGTTTATATTGATTTTCAATGCCCAATTGCTTCTATAGTATCGGAAGAACCCTGTTCGCACGCAATAACTTTCAAAGATAAAATGTTACAAGTCATCTGGAAGTTCATATATCTAGGTGTTTGTGAGAGTGCTGACAAAAAGCATGATAAATGAAATGTACGCTTATTTAGATCACTTTTTAAAAGTTAATCCATGATTGTGAAGAGTTAAGTATGCACCAATTTCGCATAATAAGCTTTCAACGCCAATGAAACTGTATATCTCTGAATTGAGTATACTCGACGGTACTATGTCAAAACAATGTTCTCCATTGTCTAACTTTCATGTATTGGTAACACTAAGATAAGCAAGTATGCTTTAGTACACTGGATACTTTTATTCTATTTGGAGAAGACTATCATTTCAATATTCGATCAAAAAAGAAAGGACTTACTTCACCGAAAGCACCTTTACCAATTATTTTTAAAGGAAGGAAATCATCAACTGTTAGCCGCGCTCTCTTCAGTCGAAGAAATTCACTTTCTTTCAATGCATGTTGTGTACGTTTAATTTGTTTCTGTTATGTTATAAAACAGGAAAAAAAATATAACAGCGTTCAATATAAGGAGAAAGAAGTAGTTTCCAACGACAGTAACAGAAAAGTGTATATCCGATCAGTAATATATTTTTGAGATGAATGGGGATTTTCAATTCAGAGGTAGTATTCATCATGCATTGACATCAGTTACGGAACCATTGAAAATCTGGAAGCACTGATCAGCCGTTTCGTCCTCGTAAAGGACTCTTCGGCAGTACGCACCCACGACCCGGCTAGGGGTCGAACTCAGGACCTCCAGATTTCATGGCGAACGCGTTAACCACTCAGCCACTGGGTTGGTTTTCATTGGTTCACGGATCGTGGGTGCGTACTGCCGAGAAGTAACATACTAGGATGAAGCAGCTATCCAGTGCCCCCAGATTTTCAATAGTACCCCAACTGATATCAATCTGTGATGAATACTATCTCTACACATATTTGATCAGTTTATTTGTTTATTCAAGAAATCTTAATGCATACCTGGTTGGATAGTTTAGATTACGAAGTCAGCTTGCTAAAGCTTGTAAATATGTATCGAAGTAAAGTTGATTTCATTGTTTAATCGCATTTTTTGAAATAAACTGCATCGTCATTTATCCCGCGGGTTATTTACACCTTCATCCAGTTGTCACAATAAGTGGGACGCAAATAATTTGTCAAAGGTAAGCTGTAACTGGATAAATGTATTCTTGAATAAGAAATCCCCACTAGGTGAGATTGAGGGGATTTCGGTCGATTCCGACTTCACTGAAAATATATCTGACATAATTACGCAGAAGAATGTTACCACTCTTGATTTATACTAGCCCTATTAGAGGTCATTAATTTATATCAGCACAGACTATGCCGAACTCCCGCCCACCTTGATGTCCCATCCTAGGGAAAATTGGATTAGGCTGGAAGACGGTTCAGGGTGACCACATTAAGACGTGGCACCAGTTCATGAAGACTCTCACTGTTCGTCTGAGTATTATGATGAGATGTAGACTCCCTGGTTGGGGTCCTCGAGATGAAAAAGAATACGTGGTTGAAGACTCTTGGTGACATGGCTGAGAATTGGTCACAGTGGTACAGATGTATTCACTCCTTGACATCTTCCAAAGATTGAATATTCACACTAACCGTTATCCCAAAACTTTGTCTACTTTTATATCAGTCTTACTCTATCCACTTGTTCTTTGTAAACTACTGTGAACCGACACACCCGTTTGCAAGGTTGTACGTTGACTCTGTCAGTCAGTCACTAGCCCTACAATTATCAAATATCAAACCACATTGTAGAAAGCTTTATTTGCTTTCAATATTCTTCACAGTTGATCAAATCTAACGTCTACTGGATGGTAACCAACTTCATCTTGTCTAGTCCCATGTACTAATCGAATATTCTATGAATTATTTCGCAATGTAATCACCAGGCTAGGAGACTCATCATCGCGTTGCAATGAGAGAAACGTTGGTTGGAGGGAGACCTGTTTAACTTAGGTGTTGTGATTTCGGGCTTCCTCCTAATTACCTCGATCCAAGTAACATAAATAAACGTTTGTCACAGACAAACTTCTATGGATTATTTCAAACTGTTTAACTAACGACTAACTTAGTTTGGATATTAAATCTATGATAAAAATGTATCTCAAAGTATACAAAAATTCTTGAATTCACTGTGTCAACGTTGATAGGAGTAACCGATAGAATAACATCAATTCGAATGTTCAACTATTCAGTCAGCTAGTGTGAAAGATAAATTGTACATCGCGAGTTGACTAGTGATGAGTACACAAACCATTGGAATTCGATCCAGTATTTCAAAGACAATGTGCTCTCAACAAACCTTGAGGATATTTAGTTCTTCTTAGCGACGGTTTGTGCATATGGAATGAGAGAAATGAAAGGACTGAAGCTTTAGAACTTGAACTAACTCGTCTTATTAATATTTCACGTCTATTGCAATCTATTGAGAGTCATATAGAGCAGCTTACCGCTGTGAATTAAACATTTGCCCGTTAGTTAAATGATAAATTACTTGTGGTTTTAAAGATTAAGTAATTAAGTCAGTAATTCTGTGTCATTAATTCGAAGTGGAATTCCCTCATGAAACGACATTCGTTGCAGTATTATTAAAAACCAAGGAATGCTGCACAAGAGTTGCGTCAGAGTATGCTGATTCTACGGTTGAATCTCGCCTAGTTTACTAGTTCACTAGTTACCAGCCGCTCCTAAGTCCGGATAATGAGGGAAAGTTGGGCATACAGCTAGCAACCCTACCCAGGAAAACCAATCCAATCGCTAAAGAAACTTCAAAGCACAGAGAGAATACGGAAAAAATAAAAACAAAATAATCCCTCGCTGGAATCGGAGAGGCGAAATGACGCCGATTGATAAAAGACTACGGGAAACCAATTGACCAATGTGTCTTCTCTCTCTCTCCATGAAAGCAAAACTAAGAATGGGGACATAGAATGTTCATACAATATTTGAAGCTGGCTGCCTGGAAAGGCTGTCCAGATTGCAAAGGAGATGACAAAGTATAGCATAGATGTGCTAGGAATCTGCAGATGGGACGGAAGTGGACTCTCCAAACTGTCAACTGGAGAGTCAATAATTTGCCCCGATATTGACACCCAGACGACAACTACGAGCATACTGGGTTTTGGAGTGGCTATCATGATGTCCCCAACAGCATCGAAAGCTCTCTCTCACGCAGTGAGAACCAATTTCCTTCTGCAGGACCAAGAACATGACAGCAAGATAATACTCAAAAGGAAGGAAAGTCACAAACATCCATTGCTACGCTATGCACCTACAAATAATGCAGACGCGGACCAAGAGAAGAAGGAGGAATTCTACAGATAACTGCGTTCAGTAATGGACAAGATCCCGTTCCAGGTGGGTGACATGAATGCCAAACTGAGAGCAGACAATATAGGAAGCGAATTAATCATGGATCGAGAAGCACTTGGTGAAATGATGAATGAGAATGGAAAACTGTTTGCAGACTTCTGCGCATTCATCGACTTGGTGATTAGAGGCAACGTGTACAAACACAAGGATATTCACAAAGCAGCTACATGGATTTGATTTAACCAAACACCAGGCACACTACACTAAAAATCAGATCGATTTCATCCCAATGTGAAGAAAGTGGAGACTTAGCCAGCCTACTGGACACAAGATCAGATGAAGAAGAGGAGCTGATGTGGCTTCACACCACTCAGTATCTAGTGCAAGGAAACTACCTTCAAAATCAAGTTGAAAGCCGAAACCAAAGAAGTTGGTGAGAGGCTACAGTTTAAGATCAACACCCAGAACAGAAACTGAAGGACGAAACTACAAAGGACATCTTCACATCAGTCAGCCCATCAGAACAAAATTGGAGACATTGAGCAACATCCCTGGTGAAACCTGTGTGGATGAACACTGGAACTCTCTGAAAGCTATGTGGAAAGAAACTTGCATAACCGTATTAGGAAGGAAGAAGAAAGAAGATAAGGAATGGATCTCGACGGATACATGGAAGCTGAAAGAGAAGGGAGAGGAAGATGGTGAAGCAGAAGACAAACCATTGCAAGGATGAGCAACGAAAAGGGGAGCTGAGTACAACCTATAAAACACTGGACAAAGAAGTGAAGAAGAGTGCGCGGGCAGTCCACTAGGGACAAATAAGAATAATATAATAATCTACGGTTGGCAACTTTTAGATTAGTCAACTCTTTAAAATAGAGTTACAGTTCAATAAAGATAAAGTCTGAAAACAATGAGGAACACTAAACCAATATAACTGAATCAAACCGACATCCTTACTGCTGATACATAGATGTTTACACAGACAACAGCTTGGTGCAAAGATAGTTGGATATAGCGACAAATCAATCAAATAATTGTGAGGTTGAGGAAGCCGATGCACAGACTGGATTTACATTCTAATCCCCTTCAATAACTCCAAATATGTATAAGACAAGTTGCATTCAATAGAAAGTATCTAAATTTTTTTTATCTAAAAAAAATACCATTCAAACGCATATAAAAAGAATGACAAAATTACCATGAATTAAAGATTCTGATTTACAGCACTCCAAGTTAATATCATACTCGAAGATCTACAGGCGAAAACTAACAAGTTGACAGAAGAGGCAGCGAAAACGGGAGTTCATATGAATGTAGAGAAGACAGAGGTAGAGGTGATGAAGATACCCGACCAACAACAACAAGTATTAATCACCATCAACAGAAGAAACCTAAAGGAAGTAGTCTCTTTCACCTACCTACATACCTACCTACCTACCTACCTAGGAAACATCGTCTCAACTACAGGCGGAACAGGCACATATGGGGACGTCGAAGCCAGGATTGGAAAGACAGCAAGACAGGCCTCCCTTCATTAATCTGAAACCAATCAGTGTGGAAATCTACTACTGTATTCAGCATAAAGCGTGAATAAGATCCGCATTTTGACACTAATTTCATTCAAGTGAGTCACTGCTTCTATATGATGCTTCAGAAACTTGACACCTCACGAAAGCATTTCCAACAAACTACAAACATACATCACATCAACGGTCGCCTCAAACGCTCACGCGATACTGACACTGAAGATCAGATGGATGGCCAAAATAATAAGAATAAGCAAGGAGGAACTCACTTTAGCTGGCAACGAAACAACCAAGAACCTATCTCCCAACAAATATACAGAAGGAAGTGGATATGGATTGGGCATACACTGAGCAGACTGTTTAGGGACATCACACGCCAGGCTAGGCCAGGCTGTCGGGTGGAACCCAGATGGGAAACGACGAGTTGGGCGTCTAGGGAGAGGGTGACATGGAGATCACGTGAGGAAGAAATGAAAGCTTCTGGGCAGAGGTGGAGCCCGGATGAAAAGACTGCAGAGAAGAAAATACAATGGAGATGTGCTACTGAAGCCCTATATTCCACTAGGAACCCAAGGGATAAATAATAATAATTGTATAAGTTAATATCATATTACAAGGGCAAAATAGTCAGCTCATGCTTTAGACGTAGTACATAATCTACCACATTTTATAGTTGTTCTTTGTTGAGAAAATATTTTGTCTTTAGTGACCGGTATAATTACCGCTGTAATGAAACCTTGACATCCCTGGCATAATCATGTTACATAAGCGTGTACTGGTGCACTACAATCACCTAAGTAGAATCGATGAAACAATAAAATATCGACAATCAAAACACTACCACATATTTCAAACTGAAGAAAGTGGCAGTTAAACCTCAACACAGAAAAACTCTCACTCAGATACCAATAAAACTACAAGAACACCTGTAACCACATCGAATTTTCGCGTTTAAGAGGGTCAGATAAAAAGGATATAACAATTTATTTGAATAGCTAAGGATCGAAATCCTCTTCTATTAGTAGTGTGTATCATGATAAGGGAGACAAACAACCATGAAAGATGAACAGGTTAACAAAAAAACAAGGTTTCAACAGTGTCATTACAGGATGCTTGTAGTAGGTGACGAAATTACTCAATGTTTAAAAACATTTGAACTAGTGGATCACAATGTATCCAATCCAGGGCAACTTCCCTCAGATAAGACTTGAAAATTATCGTTTCAGTGATTCTTACAACAGAGGGTATACGTAGTAGAGTAGTGCCAGACTAGTACAACTTGTAGTCGCCTCAAATTTTCTGTGCATTAGTATGAGAAAATCAACTAAACGCCCTAGAAACCAATGACTATTTATTTTCTAATAAAGTGAAATATTATGACTGAAATTGTCTAGACGATGAGAATTTAGAGTTCAAGGTTGAGATATAGAAACACAAAAGTAATACAGTAAAGACATATAATCAACAAAAGGCTCGTAAAACCTAAGAAAAATAAAACCAGGGTACATGTAATACCTTTTTCTCTCGTAAACCTTTCCCACGTTAAGAAGAAATCTAGTCGACATTATATAAATGAAGGGAAACTGAAGCATTACCACACGTGAGGTACGTCAATTCAGATACAGACAGACAAAATCAACTTAGGCCCTGATACACAAGTGCAGTAGTATAAAAAGAACAAGTGGACAGAATAAAACTCACATCAAAGTAGACAAAGGTGCATAGATGGAATGGGAATTTGAAAATTAACGTCAATTAAGACATTCAAGCTTCAGATACAGAAAGAAATACCATAAACTGCTCTTTGTGGTCATGTATGCCACTATATACATGCTGTATGATTCAAAATTAATTTCAAAAAGACCATAACGATTAAAATACACCAAAGACGTAAGACGAGTACAACTCTGTATGCAGCTGTGACTCTCACTGGTCTTGTCACTTGATTTCCAACCGATAGGTTACCAGTTCGAAACCAACTCCACTTACCGAGGTTTAGGCACCCAGACAGTGTCACTAGCCCTCATACAATAGGTATAGTTGATTCCCTACTGCACGAATGTGGGCAAGATTGCTGAGTAAATTCCAATTTTTCGATTCAACAATCCTGTATTTATGTATACGGTTAAAAGCTAGGCAGCGATGGGTGGGAAATTATATGACTGAAACTGCTACTGGAAAGTGGATTTTTCAAATATGATTGATGAAACCTATATATACTGGAATGAAAAGTAATCAAGTAACTATGTGAACGTTTGTGCAATAGACAGTGAACCCTACATTAAGTGACAGCCGACAATACTACATAGTTGCCTGAACCTCAGTAAGGAGAGTTGAATATGAACCTATGACAGACTGCTAAAAGTAAGCAGCCTAAATCATTGAGTAACAGCCCCTTCCTCTCCCAGAAACATATTGGGAATCTACATCACAACTAGCCCTGGCATGAGTAGGAATATGTCTGCAAGAATCATAGTGAATACGCAGGTTTCTAGAGAACTATAGGGTACATGAATTTATCCACTAAAAAAGGTCTGGCAGATCTATTTCTATCCTAATCCCCAGGTAATACGATATAACCACCTACGAATTCCAACAGTTGATGGCCTCTGTAAATGAATACAAAGGAGTAAGTAAGTATATGGTCACTACAAAGGGGTGTTAAACTGAATAAACAGATGCAAGACAATATTATATATCCCCATGCAAATGGAGGTCAGATGGGAAAGAAATACATTGGACAATTCGAAAAATTGAAATACACTCAGTAACCTTCTCCATATTAATGCAGTAGGCGATAAACCACATTGATTGTGTGAGGGCTAATGATACTACCTGGTTGCCTAAACCGCGGTAGTTCGAGCGATGTTCAAACCCGTGATCCACTACTCTCAGAAAGTCAACTCCCTAAACTAATGAGTCACAGTTTCTACTGAACAATTACAAGAGTAAATAACAGAAAATGAAACCAGCAAAGAATAAGCAAACACTAGAATAACTAACATGAAGGGAACCCATTAAAGTGATGATTATTTACTTTACAATAAGTGATTTATTAAAAGACATCCCTAGTAATGACTCCCTTTAACTACACTAACTTTAGAAATGTTGTTGATCGGTGACCGACAATGCAGTTTACGACATTCTCATACATTTCACCATAGTAAATTCTCATGTCGACCTCTCTATATACAATCCTTGTCAAATATATCGTCTGAACTAAATTTTTAATCGATACCGCCAAAAAAAATTTCATTTTTAAGTTTAACGCAAAAATGCTCACTATGCTGACAATCTTTTATTTGCTCACACAGGTTAACAGACATGTATGTGCGCATTGTTTCAAACTTCGCTTACTATCCTCGTTTATGTGATGAACAAATGAATAATGAACCCATTGTTTGACAAAGGAATTCATCAAAAGTATTGGTCAACAAAACAGTTTTAACAAATTTGAAGAAAAATGTTTATTACACTACAAAATGGCTATCATAAACTAATAGTTGAATGAATATTACTCTCAAGGAAAGAAAATTATACGTTATCACTATGAATATCAGTGGAGACTTCAAAAGGGGATGATCAATTTGCAAGTGACTTACAAATTGCACGTGGATTTTTCTTACAGTTGAGTAGTTTTTCAACTGCCCTACTATGGCGTTTCCATTGGAAACCATCCAGTCAAGATCATAACGTGTTATCTCTGATACAAAGGTGTCATGAACTAACGAAATATGCTACTACTGAATAACTTGAGTTGTTAGAAACCCTATACAGGCTGATCTGTAGATTTCGCCGTCCGGTGTCTAGATCACTATGATCTGCCTGAGTTTAATATCTCAGAGATGTAGCTATGTATGTCAAGCTCATGAAAGCCTGCTATGCGTGAAAAAAATGTCACTGATTCCATCAATAACATCATTCAGGGAACTTAAGGCTATCTTTGCAGTTCAAGTCAACAGATAAATCTTAATTTAAAAGGAATTACTGGATGTCAAAATTTGCAAGCTTTCTTGAAACTTTGAGCAGAAACTTGGCTACAATTAGCGGTGCCATCACCTTACTAGACAAGATAGATGAAAGCTAAGGCACTGTATGGCTGTGAAACATGGCCATTGAAAGTGGAGGATACAGAAAGACTCCAGGTGTTTGACCACCGTTGCCTTCCTAATATAGGACGTATTCCATGGTGTCGCCACGTGAGTAATGCAGAAGTTAGGTGTAGAGTTTTGGGGAGAAGAGGTAAGTCAGTTGACGAGGTTGTGAACCTTCATCGACTGAGATGGCTGGTTGGGACACATCTTACGTATGTATAGTCGCCGATTGCCTCGTCACAATGTTGGCGGAAGTAGGTCCAGGCTATAGCAAGGCCCGAGGTGGCCAGACTAAAACATGGCATCAATGCATGAAGTCTCTGACTGTCGGTTTGAACCATGTAGGACGATGCAGACTAGGTGGTTGGGGTCCACGGGACAAGAGGAACCAGTGGTTGGAGACCCTAGGTGATATGGCTCAGAACCGATGTCAGTGGCGCAGATGTATACACACATTATCCTCATCTTAACAACGCTATACCGAATCTCACTATTTTGTCACTCCTCTTTCCTTTCTTCTCGTACTTTATATTTCTTTTGACTGCATTCACTTATCTTCATCCTTCACCTCACTACCTTTTTGCTTGATGTACTGATATGAGGTGTGGCAACTCGGACCGTTACGCAGTAATGCCTGGCCCTATGTTGATAATGATGATGAAGGCACTTAAAAACGGATATATATACACGAAGAAATCATAGTCCAAATAATGATTATTGCAACTGTAATAATAGAAATCACAATGTTTACATTATCTGATGTATGTTGTAAACAGCATGATTCTAGTTGTTTTACTATCTACTTACATACAATAGGGTGCGTTGAAACTTGGTAGGAAGATTTATTTATCAATACATGGTAATACTTAACCATACTATATTACTTCATACAGTTTAAAAAAAGAAGTGATTATTGTCACAGCTAATAGTTGTTGATAAACAACACACTGTTGTAAACATTCCTTTAGAAAAACATCTTAAATAATTAACACATGAAAAGCCGCTCACTTGTTCTTCAGTTAAACCTTCACTTTCCATCATTGATTCCAAGATTTTGTACCTGACAAGAAAACAATCAGTGGATGGAAATAAACCAAAATATTTACATCATGTATCTTGGAGGTTAAAAACAGTAGATAATTTGAATTGAAATCAGTAGTTAAAGATGAATCATGTACACTGCTCATATCTTGGTTCTAGATAATGTAAAACTTGACACAGTATATGCAAAGTAAGATTTTCTTCACATGACGTAATACGATAACATTATTCAGGTACGCGGAAAACAATATGACAGGATTGGCTGACTAAATCAACCTAGAGCCTCCCACACACATGCATTGGTTCAAGTTGGTACACTTTACAGTAGTATACAAAGAGCAGATTGGTAGAAATGAAATGATATCAAAGAAGAAAAAGTTGTGTGAGAGAATAAACAATTCGAAGATTAAAGGTTAGTGCAAATATTCAAGCTTTGAAAGATGTCAAGGAGTGAATGTATCCGCCATTGTGACCGATTTTCAGCTATTTCATCAAGAGTCCTCAACCTCTAATTTCTTTCGTCTCGAGGACCCCAACCAAGCAGTCTACATCTCCCCCACACTACTCAGACGAATAGTGAGAGACTTCATAGACTGGTACCACTTCTTGGTCTGGCCACGATACGACAGGTAATATAATGCTATATGACTGATCTGAAACTAATACTAGTTTATTGATAGAGAGTGAGAAAGTGGAATGCGTTAACCTCTTCACTTATTCAGGGAGTTGTATCAGCCCAAACGAGCTGATGGCTGTCGAAATCTCAGCTCTGATACAGGAGGCTCATCTAGCATTTGCCAACCTGTCTCATCTCTGGCGTCGGTGAGATATCCGGCTGTCTGTCAGCAGACGAGTATACCGCGCTGGAGTTCGCTTTGTTTTGTTAAGCGGCTGAGAGACATAGCCGTTAGAAGTAGAAAACATAAAGCGGTTACATGTTTCTAATAGCACGTTTCTTTGCAACATTGCTTGCATTTGATAGAATCACCATATGAGCAATGTCGAGATCAGGTGAAAAGCACCAGGCAAGGTAGGCAAATCAGCCAATGAAGTTGTGTACCTTCAACGACTCAGTTGGCTTCGACGTGTGCTGTGCATGCCGATCTACTGCCTACCTCGACGTGCCGTCTGAGGGAAAGTTGGATTAGGCTGAAGATAAGGGGTGGTTAGACAAAGACGTGGCACCAGTCCTTGAAGTCTTTCACTGTTCGCCTGAGTCGTGTAGTGAGATGCAGAATGCCTGGATGGGGTCCTCGAGACGAAAAAAATTAATGGCTGAGGATTGACTCTTGGTGAAATGGCTGAAAACCGGCCACAATAGCCTAGATGTATTCAGTCTTTGAAATGTTCTGAAGCTTGAATGTTCGAACTAACCGTTATCTTCAAATTGTTTATTCTCTCACACTACATTGACTACTATGATGTCACTCTTTTTCTATTCACTTGTTCTTTGTATACTACTGTAAAGTATGGCAACTTGAACCGGTGCACATGTGCACGAGGTTCTACGTTGATCTCGTGTGTCTGTCTTAAGAGGTAACTGTAACAGAACAGTAACAAACATACCTACATAAAGTTTTAAAATCATTGGAAGATCGTTTCGCTTGCTTGCGTTTGAAACTACCCAGACTGATTTAAGTAAGCACAACAAAAATGATTCTCACTTGCTGTATGAAACGAAAATCACAATTAAAATGGTCTTACTCATGCCAGAGTTGTTTTTTTAACCATATTTTTTATCAGGAAATTGCTTTGAAAATTGAAAAGAACTTGACGAGGCGTAGCTAGTCGGATCTCATAAATCAAGTCTACAATCTTGAACGGCATTGTCATTTGGTCTTATCAGCTGTTAAACACACAAGTCACACATACCAGAAAATACTGATGAGTGAAACATTAAATTAAATTCCCAGTGTTAAAATGGTACAGGAACCTAGCATACTTATTTTGTATACTCCGATGAAATAAAGTAGTTCCACAAAGTAATCCACATCCGAATGGATAGCGGTTGATGTAAATGGCTGATTTTTAGTCACATTATGTAAAGCCTCGATTGTCTGATGCATTGATTTGAACAGTCTTAAAAATAAGCCATGAAAATACTCATAACAACAGCAACTTCTTAGTTTGAAAGAATGGAATTCGGTGAACAATGAGAAAACTAAGTGCGCACTGGCATTCTGAAGTCAAAGTTTGCAGTATCGATTAAAGTAGATGATAGAACTCGATATTTCACATGACATTCATGACACCATTGTAATCTCCCGGCGAATGTATGGCTAGATTCTAAGATGGAAGGAGTTATCGAAACCGATTAGACGGTCCCTTTATTTGCTCCACATGAAAGTCAAAATGGGAAGAGAAACAGACAAAAATCGATCTTAAACAACTGATCCCCCAAAACCTGTAAACACTATGTAATTTTTGATTTTAGTTAACTGACTAAATACCAGTCTTATGCATAAGATTATTATTACAAGAATTATTGAAATCAGTCATGTCGAGGTAACTCGATAATTTTGAAACCTCATTTTTAAGGGTGTAACTGTTTGCTTTTTACGGTATGGAGATAGTACAGCAAACCTAGAACAAGCACTGAGTTAGTTCTATTGCTTATGAGGATATCCAGAAAATTCACCTATCCCTTCTACGAAGAAAGAGCAAGACCAGAACAATAACAATCAGGTCTTAAATTTGCAGATTCCCCATAATATAACTACGAATACCGAACCCTATTTGACAAGTTCTTCAGTAAATAACAACATATCTCTGCGTGGTGCATGTAGTGAAGGAATTGGAATGAAACTATACTTTGCCAGTTCTACTCGTGTTAACTAAACAATTACCCATTGATACGGCTTGGATTTGCTGTATGTGCACACCACATTGTGATGTTTTTCCTAAGCTATTCCATTTGAATGGCCTCGCAACATACTGTTCAGCGATACACGGATTTCTAAGTTAATATCAAATATATAAATAACGGTCCGTGTACTCTCCCTCTTACAGGTCATTACCAGCAGCGTTGTCTTCTAATTTATTTGGCTACGATACTGATGGCGTATAAGTAGTTGAAGAACATAGCATCAAAATGACTCACCAGTTGCTTTTCATCACTCTGGATTTCTCATGAACAGTGCTAGTACTCTTTAACTGGTCCACCAATTCTCCACAAACCTGATTAAACAGTCACCGTGGTATAAGCTGATTTTCCTATAATCTCTTGGATTTCTGCTAACCAAAACTAACTACAAACACTAAACAAGTGATCCACCATATGAGCTGGATTGTTTTTCTCCGTTATGCCAGGTCACTCAAATTATTTCTGTTTATTATCCTTGCTTGACGTTTAACAACCACTTGACGACCCTTGAAATCGATAATACCGGAAGGAATAAAACAGTACAAAGTCTCCCCAAAACTGACAAGCTTCAGCATCATATCATATTTTTGCACACTGTTTGGTATTACTTTGTTGTAGCATCAGCCTTGAACAAACATATTCATTCTTTCAAGAAGTTTTAGGTCACAAGGATTATTGCACATACGACCACTCTTGTGATACACTTTCGAAAAAAATCTTTTGCGCAACCCACGTCCGTAAACTGAAATACAATGATAGGCTATTATGAACAGGCAAATACAGATATTGTGAAGCACGAAAATGATACAAACCCAACGAAAGGTGTACTTAACGTGTCATATGTAACCGACTGTTTGACCACTTTTTGTTTGTTCATTTGTGTCCTATACCTTTTCATTTTTGGACTCTGTTGTCATATTATGTAATGTGGGGCAATTAAAGTGTTCATTTTATATGGAGTTTGTCTAAAAAGCAAATATTTAAACTGACCTATTTTGACGTTCTCGATATTGAACAATTAAATTGTCGTAGTAGTATTCCAATGTAACTTTTGCAACTTTCACTTTATCCAATGTATGACTGCTCACATTTAGTGAATTTGAAGGGGCGTTGGCACGATTTAGTGATGTGGTAGAAGACGACGATGTCAGTTCCCCACTACCACCATTTATAGCTTGACTACTTGTTGTCATCGAAATGATGTCAGGTTTCATCATTGTCGCAAGGGGGTTAGTTGTTAGACTGAGGTTGTTATACGCATGCGAACTAGCAGTTGACATTTTTTTCAATTTTCACCGTTTAGATTTTAGTAGGATTATGCTCAACCTCATTGATGTACAGTAATCAGTCTGAAAAAAAGACAGATCAGGTCAAGTTACTATCTTTATATATATATATATATATATATATATATATATATATATATATATATATATATATATATATATATATATATCACGAAAGCGTACCGGCGTATATGTAGTAAGTTATGAGGTGGATCTGTTGTATAAGGGCTACTAACAATACGTGGCTGATTAAATCTATGTGAGTAGAGAAACATTCGAACTTATAACATTTGAAAAACGGTTACAAAAATCACTGAACCACTTGTTTGAATTTTCTTAAATTACCACATATTTTTGCACTATTCTGAGTTAATCAATAGAAGGATATTCAAAAGGTTGCTTCAGCCAGCTAACATATACACCACTTTATCACTTGGATATTAAAGAGCCACTGAACACAAATCCATAAGTTCTCTTAAAATGGCAAATTTAGGGTAGCACCGGATTTTTCCCATTCGCTGACAACCAGGTTTACTGTAATAATTATCGGCAACCATGTGTAGATCAGTACAAGCTTCGAGAAGCAATCTGTTACGGTTATTTCACTACATTCCTTCACGTACAATGAAGCCTCAACCGCGTCTTCTGTAACCCTTGGGTCCATTGCAGAAAACTATGATACTTCAGGTGCACTGGAGATCACTTAAGCATAATGAGAGTAGTCAAGCTAAAAATGCTTAGGAAGTACTTCAAAAACCAAAACAGAGTAATCGCGACACAGAATCAGGTTATTTAGCTGGGGGAGTACTGAAATGGAAAACAACCCGTACTGCAGGTCTCCTTACTGCACAACTCTCTCGCTTATTTGGTTCAATGTAATTATTAAATTATGCTTTTTAATGTCCTTATTTCGTTTCAATACGTATCCTAAATGAAACATACATTGCTTTCATTTTCATATCTAAAACTGTGATGAGCAGTTTTATTATTTGGTCACAGTGAAGGGCAAGCACGCAGAAAAAAAGCTCACACTCGCTTGTTTTAAAGATATGGAATCTAACATTTGCATCGAATAATATAGTACCTGAAAGTACCTGGTAATCACCATGGTGAGATGAAGAGGCGGGCTGATGGCCCTATATTGTTTTCGTAAACTCAAGAATGTCGTTAGCACGATTCTCAGTCAAATGCATCTTCGCAAATAAATACTAATGGAAGGAAGTGTCGTGTTAAGACAGATTCAGTCCAGTTTAGTAAAGATATCGCTGAAAAGTTTTACATTAATGCCCACAATTTGCGGTACATTGTAGGTTTTATTATTCTTTGAAATGACCAACAAAACGTGCTGAATCTATGTATTGCGCCAGAAAATCCCATTGGTCCCCAATGTAACGTTTGACAACCTGGGTAAAGCATCATCTTGAATTTTGAAGGCTTAGTGAGTGCAAGCATATCTTCATGTTCTTACTGAGATCCGGCTCATGCGGCTGTTACACATATTTTCTATTTTCCAGATGATGCTCATCTGTCGGGGGATCACCGCTTTTCGCTGTTGATCTAGTTTCAACAAACGAACTTGGATACACCTTATATCAACAAAATATGTGGGACGAAATTTAAGGTCAAGAAAACATTGCTAAACTTTTGTAACTTTGAAGTCATGACCTCTTAGATAACGAACTAGAGTAAGAGAAATAGGTTGTGACTTCATTACAGGTGACAGCAGAAAAACTAATGAATTACCTAGCATGTTACGGGTGATCAAAGGATTCTGCCTCACAAGATTATGCTAACGATAATTACTAACGGAAAGATTTTCATTTTTACAAGTTACCAGAAATCTTGAAAATCTTAAGTAAGATTAGCATTTAAAACACAACTGACCATCTGAAAGACTTAAATAAGTAAGGCATTAAGATAAACATTTGAAAGTCGCATAACAACTAACACGCTTCACGGTAACAAAGTACTCGTCAACATTACGGTTATGTGAAGTGAAGCTTCATTCACTAGGGGAATTACAATGTCTCACTTAATAAATTGATGCAACTGGGAAATTTTCAAAGACCCGACCATAAGTTTAAGGGTTGCCCAGCAGCACGTTAACTTTCCTCTTACTCTGTATAAGACATTAACGATAATCAGCCGCGAGAGTTCGCAGCTCTCTCACTGTACCTAGTCGTAGGGATGGTAAACACGTCTTGTATATTGGTCTCCTTGATAGGCAGGAATAAAATAAACTTCTGACCGTATAAACCTCACCACATTTATCAGGATGGAAATATATACGAAAAAATGAGACAGAAACTTCGTACCTGCCGCAAAAGCTTTATTTGAAGCGCTGCACAGACGAAGGTCGTTCACTGCATATTTCATTCTACTTAACTGGCTTCAACGTCCAACACACGTCCAACATCCATCCATCATTAGTACGAGAAGAGAATGCTCTGTTTTTTAAACACTCCCCCCTTAGTCTTCATGCCAAGTTCTTTTGTTCGGCTGCACTTCTTCAGTGGTGGCAGAACTCTTGCCATTTTACCGTCTTATAACTTTGGAGATAGTGATAATGTTTATTTGAAGGTTTTATTTTGCAAACTGTAGGCTAATGTACCTGGTAAAACAACGAATCTGCTGTAAAAAAGTGAATAAACCTCCTGCAGTTTATGTTTTTGCAAGCACTTTTAAGTACTAAGCGTTATTTAAAAACCATTGCCAGAATAGGACCATTAGGAAATGAGAAAATGAGAATGAAAGGTAGGTGTGAAGAATAAGTGGGAAATGCTGGGGTTTTATTGAAGATACAGGTGCCGGGTAGTGCATGGATGGATGAGCATATCTTCAACTACTACCGGCAAACGTTGGTGATGGGCCGTTTGTGCTCACGTACTTATCGAGCGGTTGTCTTGAAGGAGTGGACTGATTTGGCTGCGACTACTTCTTTCGTTGGAGCGTTTCATGCATTACGCACTCTGCGAGGGAAAAAACTGAATCTTACCCTCATCTTCGCCCTCTAGTGGGGTATTCGGGTAGGGTTCCTACGGGACTGTCGGTTTGGAAGCGATAATGTTATCTCGTTAGGTTAATCCACCTTATGGATGATTTTGTAGGCTGTTACCAAGTCGTCTATTACCTGTCGAAAGCTCACGGTGAACAAGTTGAGTTGCCTTTGGAGTAGCACAAGTTCACAACACCGATAGTGTTTTTGATGCTCACTTCGGATATTGTTCTTGTCGTCAACCCCAGCATCCATAAGGGTCAGTTGATCTTTTTCGACCTCAAATAATTCGTGGCAGGACAAAAGACTTCGCGACACTGGCCTCTGAATGCAGTATCGGTGGACTACTAGTTTTTGCTCTTGAGGCAATTGGTACAAAAATAAACTACACATAAAATTAAAAAGATAAGTTATCGGCGACTCAGTCTCTCAGCCCATACTGTAACCATAGGCGGACATCGAGTTTGCGTTTAATATACCTTGATAAGGTAGCCTGTGCAATCCCCACTACGGAAGCGTCTGAAGGACTCGAAAGGTTTTACGTCGGTATGGAGCCTGCCACTCAGTTCAACGTATTTCAAGCAATACGAACCGGCTACCGCCACGGGTTCATGGTATGGTTAGCGCGCGAATGGATTGGGTACGTCATCTCAGGCTGTCTCTTGAACAGTTCTTGTGCTTTCAGAGAAGAGGACTAAAGAATATAGTCCACCTAGGTTCATATGTGGCTGCCAGTGACTCGATGAAGGCACCTGTGACCAGACGATTCGAAGACTTGTCATACGGTCGTAAGTGCTAGGTTGGTACGAAAAGCACTGCTTCCACTGTCAGCGTAAGATTTAAGGCAATAACAGGAAAAGACCTACCGCTGCTTTTTTGCCAAGGATGAGCTCACCTGCATTTCACTGAGCCCGAATTTGTGACAAACATCATACCTTGTATCTACAACTTTATTTCCATTAAGACTTAAGGCTAGCCCATTGTAGTCTATCCAACATTGAAGTTGCTTAAAATCACTCTGGAAAGTTAGCTCGTTGTTTCCATCCCTGGTTTTATCCTCTTCCCATCGTCAGAAAAGATCATGAATTCGGAATGTGTTTGCTGAGGTGAAAAACTAATACGAATGAAGAAGAGGAAATGTTTCCTAAAAAGAACTTTGAGCAACTCCGCCAGGGCATATCGTTTCCTTGGATGGATTAAGATCCATCTGGAACTCAGGGACGCGATCACCTAAACATGATGATAGACGAGCAAATAATCGTGGGTCTATTCCCGCCCACTCAAACTCGTTGGTAAGGCAGTTGCATTTGATAACCGAAAATTCGAGGCATAGTACGTTCACTCTACGCTGCCTGGCTTAAGCTCCCCTTGTTAACTTGGCAGGTCTCAACTGCTACTACGCGTTCATGGCTTCAGTAAACCATTTCTCGCTAGAACGTCGGGTAGCTGGCGAAAATCATTACCATAATTTTCCAGTCCTATGAATCTGCTTTACAAAGCCTCAGGTTAGTGCACTATGCAGCCATGTGTAGCTATGTGTCGCTTTATTTCTTCGTTCACTTTACGCACTGGAGATTAACTGACACGTTGCACGAAAGTTCGTAAAAGTGATCGCAAAGCAATACCACTCAACAACTCCCTTGAAAATTCTCTTTCGAACCATGTGCAATAAGTTTGAGATGATGCATGACATTTGCAGTTCACATTGCATCCTTTCGGCCGGGTGGTTTCAAGAACTCGGTTGAGAGATTGCAACACAAAATACACCACAAATGGCTAAAATGCCGTTAATTAAATTATGCACGTTTATTTCTTCTTTGACTCAGCCGTAGGAGCCAGTGTAACGAAAATGACGAAGCTACGCTCACAAGATGGAGGAATATGGGGTAGAAGCTGAAGCATTGATGAAAGAGAGATATTGTGTGCAACCCACTGTAACGGTTGGAAGTCGTCACCTCAAGCTACCTACAGACAAGCGAAGCAGTGACTTCATGGTCATGTGATAAAACGAAATGCTGTAACATATGTAACACGCAATATAATCACCCAACATGTGCATGTATCCTTACTTCATTTTGCGACTCCGAGTAACAAACCGACGAAGTTGGCTTACAGGGTGGTATCTCATAACAAATGAAAGTTACATTTCACAGAGATCTTAGGGTGCCATGACCAAAACGCCCATCAAGTAACGTTAAGCAGGTGTAGCAATGTTTTGCGTGGTGCTTGAGCTGAGAAAAATTCGAAAACAAACCTCATCTAAGACTGTACACTGACCATGCATAACTAGAGCGAAATGGCTGACCAAAGCAAACGCAGGAGATAATACTACGACGTATACGCAGTAAGCAGTTATTTTTGGAACATAACTACCCCAACAGTTGGCCACCGGGCACCTAACCAACTGGTTTAGAACTTGAAACTGGATTACACTAAACAGAACGAAGCCATAATTCAGACTAAACGCGTCGGCCGAAGCGCGCCTTAGAATTTCCCCACTAATACTATCAGTCAAGTGGAGTGGAGAAGATATGAAATATTTCAGGACCTAGATTCAACAACAAAAGAAAAAGGCTGCGCAAAAGCTACTGCATACAGCTACATCCATAAGAGGCGGCGAAGTTAACAAGATTGATCAACGTAAATTTCCAACAAAAAAATGGCAGCAAGAGCATCGACAAGAATAAAATAAGTTCAACGCACGCCAAGAGCAGAGAAGCATCTGCATCACATATAGGAACAGCGTAGAGAACCAGCGAAAAGAAAATGAAGTGCATACACCAGTAAATTGCCAAAAGGCGCCAACAAGACATATATAGAGCAGTCAGTAATCATGACCAAGTTCATCCCTTAAGTTCATGATATCTGGTACTCATTTGTGATTTCCTGGAGTGTTACTTTCAGCCACCGTTCCATTTTAGACAAAACAGGAGCACACATGTCAGCATCTGTAGGACATCTTAGAATACAGACGAAAACAAGACACTTAAATTGGTCTTCTGCCACCCATAAAAGTTTAAAACGCTCACACTCTTTATTGACAGGCATGCTTGACCTAGTCATTGCTTGAATCTTTTTTAGTGTTCAAACATTGTTATTTAGTCCAAAAAAGAGATTATTGCCCTCCAGAAGTGTGACGGAATTCTGAATATTTCATCAAAACAAATATCTTCAGAATCCCATGGCAGTATAAAATTTGTGCAACGGTCATGTTCTACAATGCTCAATTTCCTGAAAATAATGCGTACTTTTACTGCATCACCAAGCGATTTATGGTCAACAAGAAACGGGTCTTCATACCTTTTGAACCGTGATTCAAATGTAATTTCTACAAGTAGATCAAAAATCAAAATCGTGTATTTGAAAAATGAGAGAATCCATATAAGATAATCCAAGTTACACTGATGTTGATACCGGTCGTATTTCACCCAGCTTTTCAGTAAGTGCCTCAGCGGTTCTCATGGTTGTTTGTTCACCTCTTTTATCTTGTCGCTCCATCAGTATTTGGATTTGACTGGAAGAAATCCTTGCCATAATTCTAGTCGCCAGATATATGTCTATATTTAATACAAGGATACATCATTAAGTAAACCAGGTACATAAATCAGCTGACCAAAGTAATTCAGATGGCTCCACAAATATTGCAGTTGTCAAAACCAACACATTAAGTAAAAGCACAATTATAAAAGTGAGAGAAGGATGTAAGAATGACAGTGGAGACTCAAAGAAGGATCCCTGAGCCTCAGTAACATGAAGAGTCAAGTTTATGTACAACACTAATATCATCCGTTAGCTATCTAAAGAGTAAAAAGATTCGGTAAAAATAGTCAAGATCATATCACATGGAACTAACGCCTAGTTAAAGCAAGATCTGTAAAGAAAATCAACTGCCTACTTTAAAAACAGTACCCATGCATGCAGGTATACAAAACTTTAGAATGCATGAACAGATAAGTAACAATGGATAGTGAAAACTGACATTTCATTTTTATAAAGGCATTTCATCCTGCTACGCGTATTGTACTAACTTATGGTCAAAGTAAACCATCCCCGGATACAACTAACCTTCAAACTAATTCCAAGATACTTCCAATTTGATATGTCACCTAATACTCCCAGATGTTATTTTCATCTTCGAAATAAATGAAGTAAACCAGTGAGGAGGTTCATTAGGCACCAGTTCATGCTATTGAGATCGGTAATAATGACTAAATACTGAGATCATGAGTCATAAAACCAAATCCAAAAAAGGGAACAAAGCAAACCAACACACAAGCCGACAGTGAGCCTTGAGCCTCTGAGCGGTAGTAGAATTCTGCGATTTATTAAGCATTTATATGCCAAGGTTCTTCTCTCCATCAACCAGATGGGAAATAGGGAAAAGCACATGAACGAACTAAAATGTGTAGAACTGATCACGAAAAAATAGGAAGAAGACGACGAATATCACCAAACTCAAAAGGACGGGAGTCAATGCATTAAAGCAGGTCCCGTTCGCTTAAGCAGTTCAAAAATGCATCACCTTTGAATTTTCCGATTTGAAGCCCCAGTTTTTATCAGGTGTCCAAGACTTCACAGTTTTCAGACTGCAGTCTCGGCGAATCATTTTAGACCCTCAAGAAGTTCCTTAGTCCACCTGATGTTTGCCACATTTTGATTTCATCAGTGAATAAAGGAAAGTGACTAGAAACCCTCTCACGTAAGTCGCTTATGGATAATAAGAGCTGAAATTCCATGTGACAGGATGTAACTCATATACTCTGCACTGTCGGCTGAGTTTCTCAGCGACATGAGTATATTTAAACATATAACGATGTGCATAGATAAACTTACGCATAACGACGCTCTTTTTCTGATTTCATCGCTGATGAGGTGGTATTAACTCCAAAATGTTTAGAATCATGAAGCTGAGTTGAAAATATCCCTTTATCAGGAATATTCCTGAAGATGTATTCTGCATCTCGAAAACCGCAACTCATGATGACCTCAGGTTTATCCTTACAGACTCGTGAGCGTGTGTGACAAGTAACACGGAGAACTTGTTTACACTTTTGAATGAGATCGCAAAAGGCTATTACTACCAAATGGTTTTAACAAATGTAAAGGTCATACACTCAGTTGCAGTCCAAGTTTGAGGTTTGAGGCCAAAGGTCATGCACATATGTTACTCCCTTCCCAACAGATCTCGATGCTTTTCTAACCATCTCTTGAATGAATCGATGAAAGAAAAAACGTCAATTCTCCCAACAGGCAGTCTCAGCAACTGACCAAAAAGTGAAAGTGCTGTCACTCTCCGGTCACTCAGTTTAAACTTATCGATTGTACACCCCCCTTATATCCCCTAAGTGCTTCATTCTTGTTGGTACCAGAAGAGTACATATACATGTATATCACGTCCAGGATTGTTATGTTAAATCCTGAACATCAAAACAGGCTGCCCTTTAGTCGGCGATAGAACTTACTGCTAGTAAAGCCCGTGAGTTTTGATCGACCCGAAAATGTGTTAGGAAAAGGTTTCACTGATGAATGTGACGAGTGTTACGTACATAACTAATGCAATCCTAAAGCCACATGCTGCAAACAAACAGTAGCGTTATTTGGTTTCGAAACAGTATATCCGCGTGGCCACCATTCCACCATGTATTACGAGTACTGAGTGGTGGGTCAAATCATTGCCGTGCTTGGTGCCGCTCTTATGCCTCATATGTTTAGCTCCACATTGAGGAAGCCAATATACTGGTCGCTTCTATTAGCAGATCAGCAAATAATCTTCACGTGTTGGAAGAGTGTGTAGATCAAGGTGGTAATCAAGTTCTGCTTGGATTCTCATGTAATCGCTGTGGGAAATTCAACGATGAGCTTATTTAGTGTGTACAAGGAGAAAATTAGGGTCCACGAGTGTGTAATTTTTTGTAGTCCACCATTTACCAACTTCCAAAAAGAGGATTTGGAGTCGAGCATCACTGTCCGCCGTTTACAAACAAGGAAGTTCATTACTCTTTAGGGCTGAAGGTTCATGATTTCGAAATCTCTTGGTTTGATTAGAAGTGCGGAATGGCATAGTTTGGTATGTCCATTACTAACATCCGTCAGGACGAAATCTCTCATCTTCTACCATCAGACTGTAGTCAGCGTTATCCGATTGTCAGAAGACTCCAAACGTGAGGACCTTCGGTTGAGGTATTTACACTTGCTGAATGACAGCTACTTGGTCTGCATTTCATTGAGCTCTGTCGTGATACTCCTTTTTGTTAGAGGGCTTGCGGTTGTTTACCCCTTCATGCCGTGGTATACCATGGAGTTAAAGTAGTGTATGTGCGTGAGCTGCTTGATTGTCGGCTCACACCACTGCCTTTGAGCCCAACCTGTCCGTTGTTGTGTGCCTCCTTTTGATTCTTCATAGCAGTAACAGAAGCAGCGTCTTTCTCCAGCATTTTGATCACTGTCACAACAATTTTCATCGGCCAGTTTCCGTGGGAATGTCTCTAAAACTAAACGTCTTTTGGGCAGACAATGATGCCTTGACCTGTTCCAACCGATTTGTCTGTCCAGTGGAAGAAGCCGTGAAGACTCAGTTAACCTAACGACTTCAGCCGGCACCCCAGGAAATGTAGACGCTATTCCCACAGGTGTCAACGCAGCAGCCTATCATGGTAAAATGTGAAGTTCTGAAAGTCAGCTGTTGAGATCTATTCAGAGTGATGTATGTAGTATCTCTGCTGTACCTGTAGCCAACGATATTGCACGGTGTGTGGGAGTTGCAGCATGTACACATTAAACTGAATTTAGAAACAGCTTTGTTCGGGGCAAGGTCACCGTCTGGAACATGTGATGCAGAAAGGTCGATAATTCCCAAGCAGTTAGAATAGAAGCTCCATATCTGCCTTTTCTCAGTGGCACTGGATGCAGAATAAGGCATGAGTGGTATGAGAAGGCGGTGTCTTGTATTACCTTTTCATGCATGGAGAAATCAATCGCTGTCTTGAAAGTGGCCATGCTACTATGGTACATCTTCCGGGCGCCAAAACGCAACTGGGTCTCTGATAAATAGGTTAAATTGAATTAACCGAATAAGCCTCTGGATCGTCTCCTGTTGCTTGAGGTGTTTCAAGTTTTGTTTTAACCAGCCTGCGTCCCAGTGCGCTTTGAATCCATTTTGCGCTCTATTTGTGCTGGTTAACACGCATATCCAGAGAGCCCCTGGTTCAGCCAAAGACTGAATACCAGTCCATTTGATTTGTGTTCCCCATTCGGCACCTACACGCTTGATAAGGTACCAATTAAACGAGAGCAGATAGAGTCAGGAGGGCTGACCAAGCATTAAATAGTAGCAACACAACCAGCACCCCTACACTACTGTGATGGTGGGGGACATACGACTATGTTCTGGAGGTAGAACTACGAAATGGAACGCGGTACCTGTCGCCGGCTTTACGAATGACGGCCAACCGATACGCATCACAGTTTCATCTCATTACTGATTTCATTACCGCTGTTGTTTCCACCACCCCTTCTGTCATTTTCCTTGCTCTGTCCCTTGTATCGTTCTGTTTTTCACCCCGCACTAGTTATGCAAATTCCTTGCCCATCTAAAATTTTCCATTTTTTACTTATTCCCTTCTGTCTTTTGCCTGTTCCTCCTTTGCTCGCTTCAGCTACCTCCCAAATCTACCTATCTTTCTTTAGAAGCCAGTCAAAACTACTGTTTGCCAGCACCATATTCGGGGGCCCCATCGGCACCACAAACCCATGACCAGTCATACCACTCCCCAAATATTTATCCAATATTCAACATTCGTCACGCCTAACAAGGGCAAAGCAGGTGACAGTGTAGATTCCTCGAAGGGGATTCCATCAAAGACATGAAGGTATTCCTCAATAAATATAAAAAGACTACAAGAAGTCATTGGTCTTTGTAACTTCGTAAAAGAGGTACTGAAGGCCGGATATCCTTTTCCTTAGCAGTTAACCTGAACAAAAGTAGGGCATATCACAGGATCAAATAGTAATGTATCAAGGTGACCGAGGACTGAGACAGAGAGAAGTCGTGGTCAAGCACGAGTTTTTGACCTTGGATCAATGATTTTGCCCAGGTCTCCAAGAGAAAAGCTAGTGGCCTTTAGATGACACAGATCGGTTCATATGGCCTGTATTTCTGGGTGTCTTGTAGGCTGTAAACAAGTCAAGCCGTCTCCCACGGCAGCTAGGTACATGAACGCCTAGAACTTTGGGTCTATGAGCGCAATTTTCACTGTATCCTTACAGCCCTCTTTTTTGAGCTTTGTTCTGGACTTACCCCAGGAGGTGAGATGGTGCGGGGGTTTTGCAAAGCTTCAGCTGAAGTCGTACGTTGGTCCTCTAGGGGTCAGAAAATGACTCCGAGATAACCCCAACCAGTTGTCCTTGCCTGAATTGAAAAACCGCATAGGTTTTCCAGCAGTCCCATGGATGATAAGAGCTACGGCTTCCTTTCACACAAATGTTAAAACCGGGCATTTGTATATTCTTGGGTAAGGGGAGAGAATGTTACATAGACAGTACGAAAGCTTTACCCTATGAGAAGTGCAGAAAACATTGAAATAACTGACTGAAATGCAGACCAAGTAGCTGTCATTCAGCAAGTGTAAATACCTCAACCGAAGGTCCTCACGTTTGGAGTCTTCTGACAATCGGATAACGCTGACTACAGTCTGATGGTAGAAGATGAGAGATTTCGTCCTGACGGATGTTAGTAATGGACATACCAAACTATGCCATTCCGCACTTCTAATCAAACCAAGAGATTTCGAAATCATGGACCTTCAGCCCTAAAGAGTAATGAACTTCCTTGTTTGTAAACGGCGGACAGTGATGCTCGACTCCAAATCCTCTTTTTGGAAGTTGGTAAATGGTGGACTACAAAAAATTACACACTCGTGGACCCTAATTTTCTCCTTGTACACACTAAATAAGCTCATCGTTGAATTTCCCACAGCGATTACATGAGAATCCAAGCAGAACTTGATTACCACCTTGATCTACACACTCTTCCAACACGTGAAGATTATTTGCTGATCTGCTAATAGAAGCGACCAGTATATTGGCTTCCTCAATGTGGAGCTAAACATATGAGGCATAAGAGCGGCACCAAGCACGGCAATGATTTGACCCACCACTCAGTACTCGTAATACATGGTGGAATGGTGGCCACGCGGATATACTGTTTCGAAACCAAATAACGCTACTGTTTGTTTGCAGCATGTGGCTTTAGGATTGCATTAGTTATGTACGTAACACTCGTCACATTCATCAGTGAAACCTTTTCCTAACACATTTTCGGGTCGATCAAAACTCACGGGCTTTACTAGCAGTAAGTTCTATCGCCGACTAAAGGGCAGCCTGTTTTGATGTTCAGGATTTAACATAACAATCCTGGACGTGATATACATGTATATGTACTCTTCTGGTACCAACAAGAATGAAGCACTTAGGGGATATAAGGGGGGTGTACAATCGATAAGTTTAAACTGAGTGACCGGAGAGTGACAGCACTTTCACTTTTTGGTCAGTTGCTGAGACTGCCTGTTGGGAGAATTGACGTTTTTTCTTTCATCGATTCATTCAAGAGATGGTTAGAAAAGCATCGAGATCTGTTGGGAAGGGAGTAACATATGTGCATGACCTTTGGCCTCAAACCTCAAACTTGGACTGCAACTGAGTGTATGACCTTTACATTTGTTAAAACCATTTGGTAGTAATAGCCTTTTGCGATCTCATTCAAAAGTGTAAACAAGTTCTCCGTGTTACTTGTCACACACGCTCACGAGTCTGTAAGGATAAACCTGAGGTCATCATGAGTTGCGGTTTTCGAGATGCAGAATACATCTTCAGGAATATTCCTGATAAAGGGATATTTTCAACTCAGCTTCATGATTCTAAACATTTTGGAGTTAATACCACCTCATCAGCGATGAAATCAGAAAAAGAGCGTCGTTATGCGTAAGTTTATCTATGCACATCGTTATATGTTTAAATATACTCATGTCGCTGAGAAACTCAGCCGACAGTGCAGAGTATATGAGTTACATCCTGTCACATGGAATTTCAGCTCTTATTATCCATAAGCGACTTACGTGAGAGGGTTTCTAGTCACTTTCCTTTATTCACTGATGAAATCAAAATGTGGCAAACATCAGGTGGACTAAGGAACTTCTTGAGGGTCTAAAATGATTCGCCGAGACTGCAGTCTGAAAACTGTGAAGTCTTGGACACCTGATAAAAACTGGGGCTTCAAATCGGAAAATTCAAAGGTGATGCATTTTTGAACTGCTTAAGCGAACGGGACCTGCTTTAATGCATTGACTCCCGTCCTTTTGAGTTTGGTGATATTCGTCGTCTTCTTCCTATTTTTTCGTGATCAGTTCTACACATTTTAGTTCGTTCATGTGCTTTTCCCTATTTCCCATCTGGTTGATGGAGAGAAGAACCTTGGCATATAAATGCTTAATAAATCGCAGAATTCTACTACCGCTCAGAGGCTCAAGGCTCACTGTCGGCTTGTGTGTTGGTTTGCTTTGTTCCCTTTTTTGGATTTGGTTTTATGACTCATGATCTCAGTATTTAGTCATTATTACCGATCTCAATAGCATGAACTGGTGCCTAATGAACCTCCTCACTGGTTTACTTCATTTATTTCGAAGATGAAAATAACATCTGGGAGTATTAGGTGACATATCAAATTGGAAGTATCTTGGAATTAGTTTGAAGGTTAGTTGTATCCGGGGATGGTTTACTTTGACCATAAGTTAGTACAATACGCGTAGCAGGATGAAATGCCTTTATAAAAATGAAATGTCAGTTTTCACTATCCATTGTTACTTATCTGTTCATGCATTCTAAAGTTTTGTATACCTGCATGCATGGGTACTGTTTTTAAAGTAGGCAGTTGATTTTCTTTACAGATCTTGCTTTAACTAGGCGTTAGTTCCATGTGATATGATCTTGACTATTTTTACCGAATCTTTTTACTCTTTAGATAGCTAACGGATGATATTAGTGTTGTACATAAACTTGACTCTTCATGTTACTGAGGCTCAGGGATCCTTCTTTGAGTCTCCACTGTCATTCTTACATCCTTCTCTCACTTTTATAATTGTGCTTTTACTTAATGTGTTGGTTTTGACAACTGCAATATTTGTGGAGCCATCTGAATTACTTTGGTCAGCTGATTTATGTACCTGGTTTACTTAATGATGTATCCTTGTATTAAATATAGACATATATCTGGCGACTAGAATTATGGCAAGGATTTCTTCCAGTCAAATCCAAATACTGATGGAGCGACAAGATAAAAGAGGTGAACAAACAACCATGAGAACCGCTGAGGCACTTACTGAAAAGCTGGGTGAAATACGACCGGTATCAACATCAGTGTAACTTGGATTATCTTATATGGATTCTCTCATTTTTCAAATACACGATTTTGATTTTTGATCTACTTGTAGAAATTACATTTGAATCACGGTTCAAAAGGTATGAAGACCCGTTTCTTGTTGACCATAAATCGCTTGGTGATGCAGTAAAAGTACGCATTATTTTCAGGAAATTGAGCATTGTAGAACATGACCGTTGCACAAATTTTATACTGCCATGGGATTCTGAAGATATTTGTTTTGATGAAATATTCAGAATTCCGTCACACTTCTGGAGGGCAATAATCCCTTTTTTGGACTAAATAACAATGTTTGAACACTAAAAAAGATTCAAGCAATGACTAGGTCAAGCATGCCTGTCAATAAAGAGTGTGAGCGTTTTAAACTTTTATGGGTGGCAGAAGACCAATTTAAGTGTCTTGTTTTCGTCTGTATTCTAAGATGTCCTACAGATGCTGACATGTGTGCTCCTGTTTTGTCTAAAATGGAACGGTGGCTGAAAGTAACACTCCAGGAAATCACAAATGAGTACCAGACATCATGAGCTTAAGGCATGACTCACCAATAATTGAAAACGTAAATCATTCAGCGAATATTAACGAAGTCAGTCAGGAAGGGTGGATAGTTACTGGCACTACAAAAAGTAGTGGCAGTAGGTCGAAACCATCTTCAGCATGTTGGCATTGTAGTGGTTGGATCTTTGTCTGTTTGAGAGTCACCGATGCAAGAAGTGTTCTTGGTGAGGTTATACAGGGGACTCTTACAAAGTCAAACGGCTAAATCAGCCACAGGTGTACTCAAAAAGACATCAGGATAAAAACTTCAAGTCATATTCAGTTATAGCACTACAAGGAAATGGATCAGTGTCGTGAAGAAAATATACATCCATAAAAATAAACGGATAGTAGGTTCGTTTACAGTTTGATATAGCTGTCGACATAACACATCAGAAAAACATGTCGGCGAAAATTCACCCAACTACTCAGACCACTCACAGTGCATCAAGTGGTCAGATACACATTATTGGTGAAGTTCATTATACTGCTGTGCATGGCAATGAGACGTGTAATGGAATACCATACGTGACAGATCGGCCACCTTTAGATCTTCTCGGTTTGGACTGGACAATAAGTCCTTATCGTTTTTGTCACTTTTTTTCTGTTTTCGAGGGACCAAGGATGAGGTCTAAGGTTGTTGTTCAAGAGTCCAGTCCTGTATAGTTAAATATCTAATACAAGGATGTATCACTTAACTTTGTTATCTTACCTTCTTAATATGCACTTTCCTATAGTCACGTTCATCCTTCATTTTGAACTGTTAATTTGTAATACTCAGTTGTCACTATCCTTTTCCTTTACTTCTGACCGTGTGTCTACCCAGTCTTCTCAAAAACCATAAACCTTCCTGGATGCGCTTGGTGTGATTATGACAGTTTAACTGCACAGCGGGAGGAATGTAAAGAAAGTTGTCTCTTTCATCTACTTAGGCAGCACTGTTTCAACTACAGGCGGCACAGGCACAGATGAGGAAATCAAAGCCAGGATTGGAAAGGCAGCAAGACAGCCCTCCCTTCATTAATCTGAAACCAATCGGTATAGAAATCTATTGCACTCAGCATAAAGTGTGAATAAGATCCTGATTTTCAACACTAGTTTCAGTCAAGTCAGTGTTTCTATGTGATGGTTCAGAGACTTGGCGGTTATGAAGAGCATTTTTATCAAACTACAGACATTCGTCACATCAACAGCTGCCACCTATGCTCAATCGATACTGACACTGAAGATCAGATGGATGGCCAGAGTAATAAGAATAAGCAAGGATGGACTTACTCTGGCTGACTGGTTGGCAACGAACCAACCAACAACCTATCGCCCAACAAATATGCAGAAGAAGAAGAGGGAAGTGGAGATGAATTGAATTGGAGTGGATTGGACATACACTGAGAAGACCGTTTGGGGACATCACGCGCCAGGCTAGGCCAAGCCGTCTGGTGGAACCCTCATGGTAAAGGATGAGTTGGGTGCTCGAATCGAGGGTGACATGTAGGAGATGGTGTGAGGAAGAAATGGAGGTTTATTGGCAGTGGTGAAGCCAGGTTGAAAAGACTGGAGAGAAGAGAGTGAAATAATACAAAGAAAACTTAACAGTGAGTAGGTTTCAAGAATTTAGTTAACTGCTATTTGAATATGAAGAGTTGGGGTTAGTATATCAAAGTTATTTGTGTTGTTGTAACATTAAAAACTAAGTGTGGTCCAAACAATTCACTATCTGACTGGTAAGGTGGTAAGTTCCTTTATTTCGAAAGTTTTATTTATCAATAAATGCGAAATAAAAAGAAGATTGTTCTTTACCAAGGTGATTAGAACGTATACAATCTACTTAGTTTCTCTAGGTGTTTTTACTTTCTTATTTATCCACACTTAATGGAGTATGAATAGTACATAGCTGATCCTTTGACTGATTTAAATGTTTATAGCTTTGTGCATACAGCGAAGTTGTAGAAAGCATATACTTAATGAAAGTTACTTCGATGAATATGCTCTACACATGTTTTTCTGTCTTTTCGATCTCACTAAAGGTTTTCTGCATGTTAGTTGTGTCCATGCCTGTAAAATGTAGATCAAATGACTACCCTAATTAATGTTATGAATGTACTGTATTAAAGATACTACAGTGGCATTGGTGTAGTTCTGTTCAGAGAGAATTCTGTATTGTTTGAATTTATTCATTAGCATTGTTGTGGTTGATGATTTGAAATTCAATGGTCTAGGATAATTGTCAAAAATTCTCATATCTATATATGAATGTGGTATTGTGGCCCTGTCTTAAATGGAAAGTAATGAACAGGCTTTGTTTAGCAAATTTGGCACAGTTTTCTTCCACATAGTTGCTGGTTTAGTTTGATCTGACGTTTCTCATTTAGGTTCAGAGAGAACTTTCAGAAGAAATCAATGGTAATTCCTATTGAAGCCATTCACAAGCTGTCGAAGAGTGTTTCAAGTTTCAAAAGTTATCTAAGATCTTAATGACTCATCTAGATCAGTTATTTCCAGATTTTTCCTAATATAACTCTCAGATTAAAACTCACTGAGTGTTTCACCTTGTGATAACCAATAAAATTATTTGACTTTTTTAAATATCCTTCCAAATACTTCAGCGGCTTTGTTATTCAACTTCAGAATGTGAATTGCTCAACGAAATGTAATCATACATCCATCATGATACTGTGATACTTCCAGCATATTCCTTCCCTTCCCCCTCTTGATAATTAGGAATGTGTTTACAAGTTTTCTCAGCAAAATACTTCTATCCTTACATAGAGGATATCTTTTAATTATGCTTGCAGTTATGTAATATTTTTCATCATCAGCAAACAAATCTGTAATCACAGCAACTTAAAGGAAATAAGGTGTCATGTTTTATAATAATAGTTTGTAATTAGTGTATATACGTGTTGTAGTCTGTAAATGTTGTTGGTCTAAGTTTAAAAGCTCACCTAAATGTGATATCTTTTTCAGCAAATTGTTAAACAAATTTCAACTAGTTTCTTGTTTTTGAAGTAACTTGTGAATAATTTTCGAGATTTCGAAGTGTCAAAAAGTATTTATTAAACGACTTTTTTTCAAATAGATTGTGGTAAATGAGATATTTATTTGACCGTAGATTCACTAACCATTCTGTCATTGTTTTTTGAGTTATGGCTCATTGGTCTGAGCAGTTAAGCTTCATTCAGAGGGTCACCCAACTTCTTACAACGTTTGTGTAGCCATATAATGTAATCAGACTTCATAAAATAGATGTGACTCATTGTCTGGTGAATGAATGCCTGCTGCTAGAGTTTGATTCGTAGTACTAAACGCCTTCCAAAGAAATAGATATAGGCAGTCAAATAATAATCTTAACCCCCACCTAATGAATAAGACCTTTTCAGGTTATATTTGTTTAGTGGTCCCCATTGCTTATTTTGATAGCTAGTTGTATTCTCACTCTGTGATCTACTTTCAGTCTCGGTAATCGTGAAATCTTTGAGTTCTAAAGTATAAGTGATTATACCGCTGAAAAGAAGTAATCAGTTACTATTGACAACATGCTTTATATCCATCCATCCAAATCAACATAGGACCAGACATTACTGCGTAACGGTCCGAGGGGTGAGGCTAGAAGTTATCTCCAGGTGTTCTGTATGAAAATATGTATTTTCTGTGCTTTGTAAGCATATTTTTGAAGTGAAAACTGCAATCGTAAATCCTTTTTTACTACAATCTGAAGACTCAATTAGCTTAGTTTGATTTGTGAGCATCATTCTTCATGAATGAAAGTGTTTACGTACCATCTAGGGTGTGGAATCTGAACCAATACCTTGCACATGAATAAACGATATAAAGTATGATTCCATGGCAAGGCGTTTTAGAAACTATAGAAACAGTTTTCAAAAATAAGCATACATCGTACACGAATTTGCTCAAAGAACGCTACAATCCGTAATGAGCATGATAACACCTAGGGGTAACTTTTAGTCTCACCCGTCAAAAGAAATATAAAGTACGAAAGAAGAGGAAGGAAGAATGAAAAAATGGTGAGATTCGGTATAGTGTCGTTAAGATGAGGATAATGTGTGTATACATTTGCGCCACTGACATCGGTTCTCAGCCATATCACCTAGAGTCAATCTCCAACCACTGGTTTCTCTTGTCTCACGGACACCAACTAGCTATTTTGCATCGCCTGACATGGTTCGAACCAACAATCAAAGACTTCATACAATGATGCCATGTTTTAGTCTTGCCGCCTTGGGCCTTTTTCTAGTCCAAACCTACTTCAGCCAACATTGTGTGACGAGGTAGATGGCGACTATGCATACGTAACACGTATCGCAACTATCTCAGTCGATGAAGGTTCACAACCGCGTCAGCTGACTTACCTCTCCTCCCTAAAACTCTAGCCCTCACTTTTGCGATACTCACATGGTGACACCATGGAATACGGTTTATGCTACGAAGGCAACGGTAATCAAACACCTGAAGCCTTCTCATTCAAACATGTTTTATATCTGATTTACTTCAGGGGATTCACCCTGTTTGTTAGTTCAAAGCTGTCTTATATGTTAGTTTGTTTCTCTGAAAATGTGGTAGAAGCAACCAGAGATTTTAAATATCAGTTGAAAAAGGTGGAGTTATTGAGAGTGTCATATACAGCCACACTTCTCTCAACTAGTGTAAACATACGGTAGGCTAGTGAATCGTAGCATTTGAATGAAGTTTGTTTAAATTATGGTTCTCATGTTAGACTGAAAGATTGACTTCATGTTGACTACGTTTATTTGTTAAAAAAGACTACTACCCTAATCAACTTTTATTTACTGTAATCCATCTTGATGAACTTAGTGCTGAGTCATATTGTCAAATGTTGTTACATGAGCTGGAATCACGGGAATTCTATCTTCAAGAGTTGAAAAATACACTTTTCAAACGTATTGAAGAAGCTGAATATCAAATGAATAAACTTATCTGTTTAAGAAATGAAGAAACTGAAGAAGCTCAGAAAGCCAGCAAAATGTTACGTTCCAGCATAGCAAGATTAAAGGAACGCTTTCAAATTGAAAAGTCAGAATTAGAAAATAAGGTAGGTTTACAACTTGTTCATCTAAGTTAATGATTTCTGTATTCTTTGGTTATTACCATTTTGTATCGAGATAATAGGGCATTTTGTAGAGACTAAATAAGTTTATGGAGTACAATCAGTTACATTTATTTGCAGAGAACATCCTCACATACAGGTGCATCAACTCAAGTTGCCACACTTCACAGTAGTACACAAAAAGCTGGTAGATAGAAAAAGTAGACAAAATAGTGTAACAGAATAAACAATTTGAAGATAAAGGTTAGTGTGAATATTCAAGCTTTAGAACACGTCAGGAAGTGAATAGATCTGGGCTATTGTGACCGATTTTCAGTCATATCACCAATAGTCAATCCCCAACCACTGATTTATTTTGTCTCGAAGATCCCGACCAAGCAGTTTGCAACTCCTCACGCGTCTTAGACCAACAGTAAGAGACTTCATCGACTGTTGCTAGGTCTTGGTCTGACCACCTTGAATCCTCTTCTAACCTAATCCAACTTTCCGTAGCATTGCACACCAAGATAGACGGTGGCTTGAGATGCGCTGTGAATACCCAAGCCAACTCAATCGAGCAGGGTTCACAACCCCATCAGTTGACTCGCATTTCTTGCCAAGTGCCGTTTGCTTCACCTCAACATTATTCATACGGTAATTCCAGGAAACAGGAACAATGCTACGAAGGCATCTGTGATTCAAACCCTTCATATCTTCTACTTTCAAAGACCATGTCTCACGGCCGCATAACATGGCAAGACGGACTGCAGCGCAGTATACTCGTACTTTGATAGATATAGGATAACTCGCCAGCGCCACAGTTGAAGCAAGTTAGTAAATGACAAACGGACCTTCTGTATCCGAGCTGAGATTTCGTCAGCAACCATCTCATTCGGGTTGATGCAACTCCCCAAGTAAGTGAAGTGATCGATACATTCCACCACTTCACCTCCTATCATTAAAGTGAAAGTGGTTGCAGCAGACTAATTCTGGACCATCATTTTATAATTGACAGATACCAAACGTGCATTCCAAACCCTCAAATTTATGCTCAGTGCGATCAGAAGACGCTAGATTTTATTATTGTCGTCACCCAATCTAACAGGACAATATTGTCTGTATGCTCCAAGTCAATTAAATGACCACCAGGGAGTGGGTAAATCCCTGTGAGGTAAGACCTACCTGTAATTATATCTATCAGTACGTCTGTAACGAAGTTGAATAGAAACAGGGACAGTGGACATCCCTGGCGGACATCACTAGTTGTCGTTAATTCTGAAAACAGTTCTTCCTAAGACCTGATATGGCCGCGTGATTTTGAGTTAAAAGGTTTCATTAGCGTTTTATACTTGCTCGGTACTTCCTTCATTGCCAGACACTGCCACAAAACCTCATGGTCAACAGAGTCAAATGCCGCCTTAAGGTCGAGAAATATGACATGTATGTAACTGCAATTGTGACTGGTTAACTAGGCGTGCTTTAATTCCATATAGAGAAACTAAACACACCATTTTTCCCCTAAAACACTCAACAATTATCCACAAGCATATTGAGTTGTGACTGTTAAACTCTATGTAGCAATCAGTGAGCAGCAGTGGAATTGGTATCTGTGTTTCCATCATTCAACCTCACTTAGTTAACTAGTCCACTAGTTACTAGCCGGTCATAAGCCCGGATAAAGAGGGAAAGTTGGGGATAGGGCTAGCAGCATTACCCCGTAAAACCAATCTAATCACTAAACAAACTTCAAAGCACAAAGTAAACATAAAAAATAACAACAAAATTATTCCTCGCTGGAATCGGAGAGGCGAAATGACACCATTTGGTGAAAGCCTGCCTTCGGGAAACCAACTGGCCGATGTATCTTCTCTCTCTCGACGAAAGCAAAAGTAAGCATGAAGACATAGAATGTCCACACAACGTTTGAACCTGGCTAGCAAGGCTACCAAGGTTGCAAAAGAGATGAGAAGCTATGGCATGGAAGTGCTAGGAATCTGCGACGAAACTGCAGATGGAATGGAAATGAACTCTCCCAACTGTCAACTGAAGAGTCAACAATCTACTACGATATTGTCACGCAGACGACAACCGTGAGAACACCGAGTTTTGGAGTGGCTATCATGATGTCCCCAACAGCATCGAAGGCTCTCTCTCATGCAGTGGGAACCAATCTCCTTCTGCAGGATCAGGAGCATAACAGCAAGATTCTACCCAAAAGGAAGGAAATACAATCATACATTGTTACGCTATGCACCTACAAATAATGCAGACGCGGACCAAGAGAAGAAGGAGGAATTCTACAGACAACTGAAATCAGTACTGGACAAGACTACAGCCAGGTTGACGACATCAAAATTCTAATGGGTGGGTGACATGATTGCCAAACTGGGAGTGGACAACACAGAAAGAGAACTGATCATGGGTCGAGAAGCACTCGGTGAAATGAACGAGAAAGGAGAACTGTTTGCACACCTGTGCGCCTTCAATGACTTGGTGATTGGAGGCAGTGTGTACAAACACACACAAGGATATTCACAAGACAGCGACATGGACTTGATTTCACCAGACACACTACACATTAAAATTCAGATTGATTTCACCCCAATGTGAAGAAAGTGGAGATGCAGCCAGCCTACTCGGCACAAAATTAGATGAAGAAGGGGATCAGATGTAGGTTCACATCACTCACTGTCTGGTGAAAGGAACCAACCTTCAAAATGAAGTTGAAAGGATTCAAAGAAGTTGGTGATGAACGAACACAGTTCGAGTTGAACACCCAGAACAGAAACTAATTGGAGGACAAAACAACAAAGGACATTCTAATGTCAGCCATCAGGACAAAATGAGAGACATTATACAAAATGCCTAGTGAAACCCCTGTTGAAGAACACTGGAACTCTTTGAGAGAGATGTGGAAGGAAACCAGTATAACCATGTTAAGAAGGAAGAAGAAGAGGCAAGACAATGAATGTATCTCAACGGACTCATGGAAGCTCATAGAGGAGGGAGAGGATGATGATGAAGCAGAGGATGAACCAGTGCAGTGCAGTGCAGGGATGAACAACGAAAAGGGGAAGTGAATAAGACATATACAGCACTAGACTGGACAAAGAAGTGAAGAGAAGTGCACGGAAAGACAAAAGACACTTCTACGACACACTGTCAAGTGGAGTAGAACAGACTGCAGGTAGGAAAGACCTGACAACATAATATCAAATAACCAGGTTACTATCTGAGATGTAAGAAATCAACGTAGATGAAACCAAGGAAAGACAGTACAGGTAACCTAGTTACCAAAGATAGAGAAACAAAGGAAACGATGGGCTGACCACTTCAAAAAGCTCTTGAATCGACCACCACCTGAAACTTGTTCAGCAACTGCAGAATTACCAGTGAACACAAGCACTCCAACAAAAGCAGAAGTGGAGTCCTGAACGCCACAAAGTTGGTGAAATCCGCAAAAGGAGCAGAACCGGATAGAATTCCACTGGAAGCACTGAAAACAGATGCAGACACAACAGCAGCGGATATGCTTACACCACTACTTTAGAAGGTTTGGAATGAAAGGAAGGTACTTGCCCACTGATTGGAAGAAGAGTTACCTTGGCAAACTTCCAAAGATTAAAGTCTTTGCAAGATTAGGCGCGGAATCATGCTCCACCCTTGTCTGCCTCAAGCCAAATATTAAGCCACGTCATCCTAGAGAGACTAAAGGATGCGCTGGATTCAAAATACGACTGTAACAGGCTAGTTGGCTTTAGGAAGAACAAATCATTTGCGGTTCAGGTTGCAACGGTACACAACATCAAAGGACTGCACATAGAATGGAAGTTAACTCTACTTCAACTTCGTTGATTTTGAAAAGGCCTTCAACAGCGTCGACTGAGAAGTACTTTGGCAGCTGCTTCTTCAACACTACACTACAGTTTTAGTGCCATAAACCTTCATCAACTTCATTCAACAGCCACATGCCAAGTGATTCACGATGGAAAGCTCAGTGATGCCTTTGAAGTGAAGACATGAGTAAGATAAGGTTGTCTACTGTCCCCATTGATCTTCCTGATTGTGGTCGACTGGATCATGCAACAAACTGTGAGGAGTGAGAAGACGGGCATACGCTGGACCGATGAAAGGAGCCTAGAAGATTTGAATTTCGCCGATGATGATTTATGTCTAATTTCTTATGCCGGACAAACTCGATGATGTACAGGCGAAAACTAACAAGTTGGCAGAAGAGGTGAGGTAGCGAAGACCGCACTTCCCCACAGGTGAACGTAGAGGAGACAGAAGTGATGAAGATACCCAACCAACAATAACAACAAGCACCATCGACGGGAGAAGCCTAAAGGATTTTGTCTCTTTCACCTACCTAAGCAGCATCGTTTCAACTACAGGGGGTGGGATGGATGAGGATGTAAGAGCCGGGATCGGAAAGACAGCAAGACATGCCTTACTTCATTAGTCTAAAATCAGTGTGGAGATCTACTACTGCATTCAGCTCAAAGAACAGGATCCGGATTTTCAACACTAATGTCAGTCAAGTGAGTCACTGCTTCTGTGTGATGCTTCAGAAACTTGACACCTCATGAAAAGCATTTCTAGCAAACTACAGACATACATCATCAACGGCTACCGCATACGCCCAATCGATAGTGACACTGAAGATCAGATGGATGGCCAGAGTAATAAGAATAAGCAAGGATGGACTCACTCTGGTTGGCTGGCTGGCAACGAACCAACCAACAACCTATCGCCCAACAAATATGCAGAAGAAGAAGAGGGAAGTGGAGATGAATTGAATTGGACATACACTGAGAAGACTGTTTGGGGACATCAAGTGCCAGGCTAGGCCAAGCCGTCCGGTGGAACCCACATGGGAAACGACGAGTTGGGCATCCGAGTCGAGGGTGACATGTAGGAGATGGTGTGAGGAAGAAATGAAGGTTTATTGGCAGTGGTGAAGCCAGGTTGAAAAGACTGGAGAGAAGAGAGTGAAATGGCGACGTGCTACTGAGGGCCTATGTTCCAGTGGGAACTTTAGGGACAAATAATAATAATAATTATAGTTGCTATTATTCACTAGATTACACTTATTCCATTTGGTCGTTATATGATGTAAATTCATATAAGTACATATTGATTGAAGGTTGTGAAATCCTAATGCCTCTATAATTTCTAAGTTCAAGTTATTCGTCGTCATTGGTTTTCTAGAACACTAGTAGGCCTGTCTCCGTTCTGGTAAGTTAATTGCTATTTGAGCTCCACTTTTGAATATAAAAGGCTTCCAGCAGTAGTGTAAGCATTAGTTTCGTTACGTCTTTATAAAAAAGTGAAGTTGGAATATCCTATTGATCGTTTTAACTAAGCTTAATAATAAATGTGTGGTTATTTCACATGATTCTTCCATTGTTGGGAGCTTCGTATCATTTTACCTTTAGTCATTGTACTTATTTTTTAATTTCCCTGCTTTCATGAAGCTTTTGTGAATGATAGCTAATATGAGTGATAGTTAAAAAACTGTAGCCATAAAGTAATACCTTTCATATTTATTCAAAAATAGACTCTATTATGCTTCCCCTTCAATATACAGGATAATTTATGAGTTTTATCTACTGGAAAAAATACCAGTTATTGAAAAGTCTATCCAACCTTCGAAAATAAACATCCTTGATACCTTTAAACCTGTTGATAAAGTTATTCAAAATAGCTTCGATCAGAAAAGCGAACTTTCTATGTAAAAGTCTCGAATGAAACTAAAAATAGACTTGCATCTTTTGAGTTCAGACAAGCAACACAGGAAACCGTATGACCACATATCTGTGAAATATACCAAGAAATAACTACGCATAAAGTTTGATGTACAGTGACTTTGACTTTCTTTCTTCTCTAACTTTTCTCTACAGATATGCTCTATTCAAGACACTTATGAAGGTAGGATCACAGAGCTGAATAATGTGTTGCAGCAATCTGAAAAAACTCGTGATAGTTTGTTCTCAAAACTGAAAACATCAGAATTTACAATTCAAGTAGGTTTTTTAAGTTTAAATTTTATTTGTTTCAAAAATTATTGGTGGATAGTGGTAAGCAGTGGAATCTAGAACACGCGTTTCGTCTTATTTTGGACTCGTCAACTGGATGTACCTACCTCCCAGTAAGCGATCTTGTCCCCACCAGGACTCGAACTTGGAACTCACTACTTCAACGAGTCACGATACCCACTTCTTGTACATCGAGTTTCACTGCTAGCCGCTTTCCATCAATAATACATAAGTCAAACACAGACAATATTAAGGCATCTGCGTAGGAGCCCATTTGCCAATAGAGACCGATCATTAGAAGACGGAGTTTGACAATAAAATGTTAAAGTTTTTAATCAGTTGTGAAACTAAGGGCGAAAAATAAAGTGATAATGATAAGAGTACAAACAAAGATTACATTTATTCGGGTTATCAGGAAGGAATTTATTGCAATTGTATCTGGATTGAAGTTGAAGGCCATGGAAAGGAAAGGGAGCGAACATGCATCTTCTGAATACATAAATTAGGTTGAAATTTTTTAATTGCTATGGCTTCTGTTAGGCTTAGCAATAGGAGGAGCACAAACTTAGAGTACTGAGATGAAACATTTTGAACAATAGTAAATGTTGAAGTTTTGTCAGTCTTGTGCTCAGATCTTCTAGATGGGTGAGTATTGAGCTTTTGGGGGATTTCACTGTTCCTTTACCTAACCACGCTGGACAGTGTTCAGTGAAGCAATGATAGGCTTGCCGAGTCTTTCTACCTATGTAACTATCTCCACAGTAGCAGTTAAGTTTATAATTGCACATAGATGTGGTCAGATTTGGAAGCCTATCTTTCAACTGCATTGGCATCACACAGCGAGTAGTCAATTTCAAACATAATGTGGAGGCAAAAAAGGTTTTTTGTATCAGATTTCTAAGTTACAGTGTCAGTGTTTCTGCAGCTGCAGCTGCATCTCATTTGAATGTTAAGGTTAGATGCAACCGTTTCTTTGGCACCATTTAAAGGCGGTTTTCTCCAGCTGTTTTCATTATGACAGTCTTTATGAACTTTTCAGGATAGCCTATCTCATAGAAGGAGTTCTCTATTATACTTAATTCATCGTTTAAAGTATCAGCTGTGAAAATCATACTGGCTCGAAACATCGTCTTGTACGTAAGCGGGACAAATAATCAGAAATATGTATTTCGACCAACCCATGATTTCTTACAGTGAATACTGAGTATGACACTGCCGTGATCAGTTTGGTTCACTCAACGACGGAATAATACAAGCAATAATATGTTTTAAAAAAAATGGCTCATATATGAAGTCCCTATTTTGTCAAATCTTTTTATGTACCACTATAAAAGTTCTTATGGGAAATAGACAGATTGATGAGGGTTATTACAAACGAATGCAGCAATTCTAACTGCTAGATTCTAAAAAACTTACAAAAAGTTGTTCAAGAAGACATAATGAAGCAAGATGATTCGAAGAGAACCAATCGATAAAAGTTTACTAGTTGTTCAGAATTTTAATAGCAATAAAAACTGAACAAATCTTTGACACTACTCTCAACTGTGAAGTATTTCAACAAGTGTTTCTATCTGTTGGTTCATTGAGAACTTTAGAATGGATGGATTGTATTTCAAGAAATGGATCAAAATAGTAGTTATTGATTTTATCGATTTTTGCAATGTTTTGGATCATCGTTAACTTAATCTTCTAAGTAGTATTGTGTTAAGATAGATATTAGCTTGTCTCTTGATGAAGGAGAAGAACTTGAGAATTGTAGTTGAATAATATTCTGTGTTAATTTTTTCTCTTCATATATGCCAATATAATAGGCCAGCATCACGTACTAGCCAACTAGCTATCTCATAACGTAAACTTCATATTTCAGATTATTTTTTAGTGTTATTGCCTGTATTATACCGTCGTTGATTGGACCGAATTGATCCGTCTCTGTTGGTATATGGGCTCGTATGCGGATGCCTTGGTGTTACCTGTGCTTTAATTGTATATAGTAATGATGGATAGTGGCTAGCAGTGGAATCCAGGATGCGGACTTCGTCCTATTTGGGACTCGTCAGCTGGATGTACTTCTGCCTCCCAGTGAATGTTGTTCCCATAGGGATTCGAACTCAGGACTAACCGCTTTAAACGCTAAAGTGTTATCCACTAGACCACAGAGCCAAGATAGCTCGATGGTCTGGTGGACAGCGCTATGGCGCTTGAGGCGGTTGGTCCCGAGTTCGAGTCCCGGTGGGAACAACACTCACTGGGAGGCAGGTGTACATCCAGCTGACGTGTCCTAAATAGGACGAAGTCCGCATCCTGGATTCCACTGCTAGCCACTATCCATCATTATTTTGTTAAATTTATTTCTACTGTATTGTTATTTCCGTATTAACTATTGTCTTATGAGAGTAGAACTTGGTCGTTATGATAAGACACAAAAGAAAATAAGCAATAAAGGACTGTTGGATTGTATAAAGAAAGTGTAAAATGTTATGTGATTACATTGATATGATAATGGTCAATAATTTGTACTGGAAATGTCATCCAGTAAATAATACTGTGTCATTACGTGGAATATCCACTAAACTAATATAATACAGAGTTTACGTTGGCCTGATTTGTCATTTTACCTTTGCGTCTATTCTTACTTCATTAAACTGCTCGGTATATGTTTTGTTTGAAGTTGCTAGGTAGGTAGGTACTTTCACAAAGCTGTTATTCATCATGATATCCGACTCAACTATTCTGGAAAGAAGATGTGCTACTTGGGTTGACCACCATTATTGTATGATTTATCTGTTCGATCATCATCTGATGAAAACACCATGTTTGTAATCTTCATATACGGTTGGGTATGTTTACATGTCATGGAGATTGTCATTGGTTGCTTAAAGTCGCCATTAAACACGGGCTTCGGTGACTTGAATCTGCGTTACGAATGTCTCCCCAACAGATACTCTTTTATTTGCTTGTCCTGAGATTAAAAGGGAAGCGAAGAGGTGGTCATTACATAAATTGACTCCATTGAACGATTGATTCTTGCATTGAATTAACGTCTGTTGGTGTTTCACAACTTCCTGGATAAGGTATATAAGGGATCATATGTCCTAGTAGGTTAAGATGTTATGAGATATACCTTTGAATTGAAATCAGTGACGATGATGTCTTATGTTTTTGTGAAAAGTAACACAGATATAGTGAACGTTCTCATTTAGCTCATCTTATCGAAGTAACTGTTTGTTTCAATCTTTTTTTCTTTTCTTGTTTCATTTCGGTTTTGACTTCATCATGATCTTATATTGACTTTTGTAGTTCATAGCTTGAGGATCATGGTGAACTGAGTTTACGTTTAGTCTCTGCTTTAATTCTATTATGTCTAAAATGTTAATCAGTAAACAACACTATCCTACTATATGATAGATTCGATAAATAGTTGTGAAGAAAAACTTTCTTCCTTCTCTAGAAATTGACTTCCAAGTATGTATTGACCGGATATCATCCAGATTCCTAGATCACTACTATCCTAACAGAATGAAACGTTTGGGTTTTTTTCAGAAGTTTTCGTTCAGTTATTTCTTTCACCGCATTGATTAAAAATGTTATGTTTCGGAAACTGCTATCCCCGCTAAGCATGCACAGATATCGACTGTAAGCCACCGACATTCAACAATTTCCTAGTTGATTCCCGACCCTACTAATTAATGAAGAAGACACGATAGACGTGTAGTTACATGTACTGGGGTCGAAAGACCGAAAACGAGAATAGGGAAAAATATATCTAGTGTATCTTGGTTGTATCATGTTCTCTGCGCTGGGTTGTTTAATCATGGAGCGTTCGCCATCTTTCTAGCCGATGAAGTCCTTCATACGGAAGTTAGTGCTGATAATGTCACCTAGAAAGACAATGAAAGATCCACGATTAAACAACCATCCAGCCGAGAGGACACAATGCAACCAAAACTATCCACCTGAGCTACAAATATTCTTCATCATATTGATACATAGACAGCTATTTAAAGTACTACTTGATTGGCTGATCCACCGTCTGGCTGTCTGTCTATCTAACTATAGACGTTATAACATAAAGTACATTTTGATTGGTCCGTCTTCAGAGTAGTCTCTTCTCTCTATTCCCATATCAAATTGACAATTCATTTCAATACTCATGAGGTAAGTCGTTGTGCTCACTTATTTAGGTTAGGCAAAGCCAACAAATCAAATAACTCAACACTTGTTGACATTCAAGCAGTTCAATGTTATAGTTATAGTAAAGATGGATAGTGGCTAGGAGTGAAATCCAGGATACACATTTCATCCTATTTGGGACTCGTTAGCTGGATATACTTACCTCCCAGTGAATGATGTTGTTCCCACCGGGATTCGGACTCAGGAGCGATTGCTTTAAACGCCAGAGCATTATCCATTACACCGCCTAGCCACGATAGCCACTTCTTGTGCGACGGTTATAGTTTCAGTGTTATTGCTTGTATGTTATACCGTCGTTGATTGAACCGAATTGATCCGTCTCTATCGGCATATGGGCTTCTGTGTGGATACCTCGATATACCTGTGTAGTTCTAGTTCACTGTTATAATAAAAAAAACATCTTAAAATGTCGTAATGTTATTTTTTTCGCTTTCCTATAGGATCTTAACAAGGAAATAGCAAATAGTAGAAAAGAATTAAGTGATTCAATGAATCGTATTGCTCATCTTCAACAGGTGAATTGCGATCTATCCAATGAACTTGCTAAGTACAAATTAACCGCCCAAAAAGCATCATCTCGTGCAGAGAATTTAGCAAACCAATACAATGAATTAAGATGTAAGACTGAGCAAGGTAATCAGTTCTGTTTAAAAAAAAATCTGCTCTGTTCTCATATAGCATCACTACTTTATAATAATAATAATAATAATAATAATAATAATAATAATAATAATAATAATAAAGGTAATTTGCTTGGTTTTGGCTAGGAGAGGAATCCAGGACGCATGTTTCGTCCTATTTGGGACTCGTTAGTTGGATGTACCTTCACGCCAGTGTGGATTGATGTTTTCCCCACTGTGAACCGAACTCAGTCCCCATTGCTTTAAACTCCAAGGCGTTATCCACTATGCCAAGGAGGCATGATAGTCACTTCTTGTACAGTGAGTATTAGGTATAACTACTTATTGATATTCTTGTAATTCTCCATGGATTCTTATGTTAGATACAACCAAGTAAATGACAATACTTAACATTCTGCCAATATTGAGGCATCCGCATAAGAGACCATATGACAATATAGGTCGTACAATTCTACCCAATAAAACAACGGAGAATTAAAAGTATATCAATAAATAGTAATAATAATATTCACTTTATTCCAAACATTTTTTGGTATAATTTGGAATTCTCAGCATGAAACAGTATTGTAACAATAACAACAACAAAATATATGGTATGTTTATATACTCCTTCACAACATTTCCAAATGTGTTATTCTAAACATTTAAGTAATATAAAGGATATTAATAACGAGAATATTTTACATTGTTAGTTAAATTATTGAAATGAGATTGGTTGTTAACTGTTACAAAGTTGATATGTGAGTTGTGTTCTAACACGCTTTTCCTCACATAATATGCGTGCTAGGTGAGGTACAGTCGAATGCTCGTACTCAGCTGTCCGAGCATACAGTCTTATGTAGTTTATTCTTGTCCTCCCTGAGGCTATACAAGGAGAGAGCTGTGAATAAAGTGGATTCTCTGTGTTAGTTAGACTTACTGTAGCTAGAATTGGTTGCTAGAATTAAAAATGTCTATCAACTACAGTGTTAATCAGTTGAGCCAGAGGGACACCACTCACCCTACTGACAGCTTTCAAAGCCATACGCAGTACAACATAGTCCTTTCTTAGTAGACCAGGAGAGATCAACGGAGAACAATAGAGAAGAATAGGTGAAATGCAGGAATTAGTAAATTGTAACACTAGAAGTTGAGTTATACCAGATAGCCTCAGTTTCTTTATGTAATACACTAAACGAAAGATTTTTTTACAAGTCAACAAGATATGAGACGATCAACATTCGAAGTAAAACTCAGTGCAAGATAGTTAACACTCGATTCACTTTATGTTGAAATACCATCAATACAACAGGAGTTATGGGACCTAAGCACCTGACACAAGTCTTGTTCATGTTTGAGGCTAAAACTAACAGTCTGACATTTGAAAGGATTTAACTTGAGACCATTTGAGAGAGACGATTGGTCAGTTACAGACAAGAATCTATTTTATTCAGAGCAATCTAAGTGAGAGTTAACTGAAATAGACACCGTCACATCATCAGCATACTTAATGGAATTAGTTTCGACAGAATAAGGTAAATCATGCAAAAGAACGAGAACAGAAACGGAGAAAGTATTGGACCTTGAGTCACATCAGCTTCAGTAAACAATGAAGTGGAGCGCCTCTCTTTATATACAGGATACTGTTTCGTTTCAAAAAAAGAATACAGCAACTTTGTGACCCTTGGGTCAGTGTTTATTTTTATCATTTAAAGGGTGACGAGAATATATGAGTCATTGTACTCATGTTTTGTAGTAGACTCATTATTTTTCCTTTGGTAAGAGATAGAATTTTCACAACATCATATTACAAACAAGATAGTTTAACTTCTTAAAAATTATAAATGAATGTTAGATTGTTTAATTAGTAGCACTGGTAATCAAACAGCATTTGATATCTCAAACATAATAACGATAATGATATCAAAAGTAACATTTAGGAACTTATTCAAGATTTGTTCGCTAGATTGTGAACTAAACTTATGTGTGAGTGTTTGTAATTCTAAATGGTTACCTACATCGAAGCAGATAGTGGGAGGTTCGAAATTATATTTAATTGCTTGGTAGTGAGAACCTAGTCTAATGGCTGACGATTTCATACTTTGTGAGCCTAAGATACAGCTTACAGCAGAGAGATAAAAACATACTTAAGAAATCAGTATTCATCACGGGCTGATATCAATTGGAGAACCATTGAAAGCCTGGAAGCTAAGGACAGTTGTTTCGCCCTGCGCACCCATGACCCTGCCAGAGATCGAACTCAGAAACTTCAGGTTCTGTGGCCAGTTCACATCTTCCCACTTTTGTTAGTTCGTGATATAGCGTGACCTCTTCTCAGTGCTAGCCATGAAACCTGAAGGCCCTAAGTTCGACCCCGTCTGGGGTCACGGGTACACACTGTTGAAGACGGGATAACCGTCAGTTGATGACCTTTGGTAACGAACTTTTATATGGGCGTTTTGATACCAGGGTATCAGGATTTAGACAGTAGATGCATCTCAACAGAGTGTTTTTATTCCATTTTGTGTTGAACACTTAGATTTAGTTGGCGTTAAGTAGTTCCCAAAGTTTACGTTAATTTATAAGGCAAATAAACCTTAGTTCGAAAAGAATGATGCCTTCTGCTGAACTGCTGACCGGCAATTATCGATGTTTTTTGATAGATAGATAGAAGGGATTTAAAGTTATGAATTTTGAGTACCTACACATACTTATTTCGAAAACTAATCCTTACTGAAATCCAGGTACTTTTAAGTAACGATATCCAGGCCAAAGGATACCGCTATGTGTAATTTTGTTTCTATTCACTGATGAAACACTGACAAACATTTTTATTGACTATTCATTACCAATGAAATAACTAAGTAAGCTTTAGATTGAACTTTATAAGCATTTATTAAAATCTCTTCTTTTCTCTTCGTTATTAGCAAATAGGAATTCTGTTCAAAATGAGAAAGCTGTACGCGTAGCATCTGAAAGACGTTCTTCAGCTGAAAATGCCTTAGCTGCTGCACATCAACGAGCTGATAACTTATCTATGCGCAATACACAATTAGAAAGAGATTTGGCGACAATAAAAGTTCGTGTTGAAGAACAAACAAAATCGAATGAAGTTGCAATGGCCAAACTTAAACGACGCTTAATGGCTATACATAGTGAAGCTTCTAAGTGGAAAAGATCATACCAAGAACAAAAAGTAAACATACCTTAATACTCTATAAACAAATTTTATCAATATAACTTTGTGTATAAACTTACCATAACCAAATACAACTGAAATATTATCGAAGGTGGTGTCCTGTTGTCGTTAAATAGTACCTACCAGTTGATAGACACTGATTAATTTATAATTTGGTTAGTGGTAGCTGAAAGTGAAGTCCAGGACACGTGTTTCTCCATGTTTTGGCTGAGTATACCTACACCTCAGTGAGTGATGATATTAGAAGCGATGGCTACCGGGTTCGAACCTCAGAAGGAACACCATCACTCATTGGAGTGTGAGTAAATCCTACTGACTGTCCCCTAATGGGACGCAGCGAGTATCCGACATCCCACTGCTACGCACCACTAAGTGAATTATAGCAACAAATATATAGACAACATCAAGGCATCCTCACTGGAGTTCATATGCGAACAGAGGTTAAGCAATTCAATCCAGTATAACAACAGAGAATTACAAGTAAATCAAAAAATCATAATAACTGATTAATTAAGTTTTGTAAACCAACTACGTGAAAAATTTTCATGGTAATAGGGACAGTTATATGTTAAAAGAGAGGAGGGTTAGTGTTAATCAATAGCCTGTTATATAATAATCTGGTGTTTGGAGCGATGACAGGTGGTTGGTTTCAAGTGAAAACAGTAGTACTTCGAAAGTTTATGAGGATTTATTTACTGATTTGAGGTTGATATTCATCATATACTAACATTACTTGGAGAAACATTTAACAGTTGTTTCATCCTAACATGGGATTCCTCAGCAAAATGCATACATGATCCGGATGGGGATCGAACCCAGAACTTTCAGATTCTGCTCCCAGCACGTTGCCTTTGAGCCATTAGCTTGAAATCAAGTGGTTTACATTTCCTACCTCTGTTAGTTCATGATATAATGCAACATTCATTTAATGCTGTCGTGGAGTATCTGTCTTCATTTCCGACTTGGTTGGCCTTACCGATCATGACTTTTCGTAAGAACTTCGGGAATCTCATGTCAAAGCCAGTCACCAATGAGCACTACAGTTATTCAGTTTAGATGTTTGTGGGGATTTATTCATGGATTTCAGGTTCATATTTATCATGGACTGACATCAGTTGAAAAAAACACTGGAAATCTTGGGGCGCTTCACAGTTGTTTCGTCTTAGTCTTTGGTTCATCAGCAGCTCTCACCCTTGATCCCACCAGGAACCGATCTCATGATCTGTAGGCCTCCCAACCTATGTTATTCTATGATGAATATCAACCTGGAAACAAAATACGTCACCTGTATTTGAATGTTGATTACCAAACCATAAGTTATAATGGGATGATTTGACAAAGTTTAGTTAGTATAATGTAACTTAATTCATTTTTCAGAAAGCAGTTACGGTGAATAAATTTGTTATCTTTTTAGTTAAGTTTGTTTATAGCTATCCAACCATTGAAGTTACTATTCTAACCATAATATGAACATCACTGACTGCTATTATGTACATATGTAACAAGACTCTGCAAACAGAATGTACTGCTGGTGTGCTCAAGTATGAATGCTTTAAGAGTTTATTATTTGTATAATTGTAAGATAGAAAGCTATAGGTATAAATTCTGTCCAGTAGACGTGAATTCAAAATCTGACGACGTATGATGTAGTACATAATCAGTTTTATAGTTACTAGGCAGGTATATCAGTTTATACGTCATTATAATATATATATGACTTTCACTTTACGCAGTTACTCCTTAACGACATTCATATCCATAACGCAAGTGTATTTAGTGCTCATCTAAATCAAACTTGTTTTGATCTACGGTATATATAACGATACAATGCTCCAAAGCGATATGATTAACGATAGAACAATGACTTGTCAACTCGATATTCAACTGACATCAGAAGAAGCCGATGGAGTTGAAAGTACATTTACTTCAACTGAATAATTTCATAGCTGAAAGTTCAGTCGTTTATGTTTCCCTAGATGACCTTGACTGGGAAAAACAAAATAGCATATTAAAAGTGTAAGATGGACCAATCAGTGTTTAGTATTCTAAACTGCGGTAAAAATAAGTAACATCGCATGACGCGAAAATAAGGTCTAAATTTTACAATAATGATATAAAGCATATTATAAATTGATTTTTATTAGAGATTAGGAAACCTTAACAAACCTCTTGAACGTTTTGTTACTTCATACTTACTCATTGTAATCTTCTTTCATATCCTTATTCTTGTTTAATGTTGGATATTCATACAACTACCAATTTCACGTTCCTGCACTGTTGTAAATATGGTAGCTTTATCCATCTCGCGTTTGTAATATTGTGGCGGTTTCACTACCCAGTATTGGTTTATTGTAATTGGAAAATAATGAAACATCTTATGAAATTTACAGATGTCCTACTTAATTATCAGACTAATTGCTTTTTTAAACAATTTTTTTTACAGAATATTCGTGATTTAGACTTACAGAAATCGAACGAAGTGATTCAAACTATGCTAGATGAGCGTCAATATTTACAGAGTGAGTTGACTTCAGCAAAGAATAATATCAAAGAAAATGTGCTAACCATTGAACATCTTAAAAGACAAGCTGCTTTAGATGCATCCAATGCTTCAACACGTCTCTTAGCAGCTTTGACAACTGGGGAAGAGGGTGTTGCTACAGCATTAGAATTAAAACAATGCATTGAATCACAACTTCAACCAGAATTAGAATCTATTCGATCACAGTGTAAAAGTTTAGAATCTGAACTTATGGTTAGTAAGTTCTACTTTTAATTAAGTGTAGAACTTGAGCACTGCCCATTACTATTACTATTGTTTTTATCATTATTATTTGTCCCTGGAGTTCCCACTGGAACATAGGCCTTCAGTAGCATGTCGCCATTTCACTCTCTTCTCTCCAGTCTTTTCAACCTGGCTCTACCACTGCCCATAAACCTTCATTTCTTCCTCACACCATCTCCTACATGTCACCCTCGACTCGAGCACCCAACTCGTTATTTCCAATGCAGGTTCCACTCGACGGTCTGGCCTGACGCGTGATGTCCCCAAACGGTCTTCTCAGTGTATACCAGATCCAATCCATTTCTTCTTTCTTCCTCTGCATATTTGTTGAGAGATAGGTTGTTGGTTGGTTCGTTTCTAGCTAGTCAGCTAGTCAGCTAGCCAGCCAGCCAAAGTGAGTTCCTCCTTGCTTATTCTTATTACTCTGGCCATCCATCTGATCTTCAGTGTCAGTATCGCGTGAGCGTTTGAGGCGACCGTTGGTGTGATGTATGTTTGTAGTTTGTTGGAAATGCTTTTCGTGAGGTGTCAAGTTTCTGAAGCATCATATAGAAGCAGTGACTCACTTGACTGAAATTAGTGTTAAAAATGCGGATCTTATTCACGCTTCATGCTGAATGCAGTAGTAGATTTCCACACTGATTGGTTTCAGATTAATGAAGGGAGGCCTGTCTTGCTGTCTTTCCAATCCTGGCTCTGACGTCCCCATGTGTGCCTGTTCCGCCTGTAGTTGAGACGATGTTTCCTAGGTAGGTAGGTAGGTAGGTATGTAGGTAGGTGAAAGAGACTACTTCCTTTAGGTTTCTCCTGTTGATGGTGATTGGTGCTTGTTGTTGTTGGTTGGGTATCTTCTTCACCTCCATCTTTTCTACGTTCACCTGTTAGTTTTCGCCTGTAGACCTTCGACGTTGTGAGACACAAGACATTAGACATAAATCATCATCATCGGCGAAATGCAAATCTCTTAGGGTCTTTTCATCGGTCAAACAGCATATGCCCATCTTCTCGTTCCTCACAGTTCGTTGAGCGATCCAGTCCACTCCAGTCGACTACAGTCATGAAGATCATCGGTGATAGTAGGCAGCCTTGTCTCACTCTTGCCTTCACTTCAAAGGCATCACTGAACTTTTCATTGTGAATCACTTGGCATGTAGCATCGTCATATAGCTGCTGTTGAATAGAACTGATAAAGGTTTGTGGCTCTGAAACCGTAGTGTAGTGTTGGGGCAACAGCTGCCAAATTACTTCTCGGTCGACGCTGTCGAAGGCCTTTTCAAAATCGGTGAATTTAAGGTAGAGATCTGAGTGGTATTCTATGCTGTGTTGTACAATTTTGTGTAGCGTAGCGTTGCAATTTGATCCACACATGATGTGTTCTAGCTGAAGCCAGCCAGCTTGTTCCGATCGTTATCTATTTGAATCGAGAGCATTTTTTATTCTCTCCAGGAAGATGTGGCTTAATATTTTGTTTGAAGTAGACAGGGTTGGAGCATGATTCCACACCAGTACTGTTCTAATAAATGCTTGACTTCATTTTAAACACTGAACGAAACAGTTGATTGAAGTGAGAGTTGTGTGCTGTATCTTTATTAGAAAAAGTAGACCCATTTTACTGGTTGCTATGATATCACTGCTGGTAATCTTAAATTGTTTTACACCTGTCATCAAGTCTTCCTGATGACAAGAATAAACTCTACTTATTTTTGCCACGTCTACATGCACTTATTCTTCGAAATCGTTGATCACGTGTACAAAAGTAACTGGTAGTGTTGTTTTAGCTTTCATACTGCGTAAGTTGTCAATGATTTATCGTTTTGTTTTTGTCTCTACTCTCATCGATCAGGATAGTTAAACTGAGACATTTACTGTGACTTATCTATCTTGTACAATAAATTTAGTTGTTGTTCATTTTATACATTGATATGTTTTAATCATCCCTTTTTTTATCTATTCTTTATCATTGGTTAACTTTTCTTCCTCGGGATCTATTTAGAAATCTAATGTTCGGTGTGAACAATTACAAGAAAATTTAACAAAAGCTTATGAAACAATTGAACAAACAAAATTAACAGAAACTAAACAACGTGATAATTTTGACAATGAATTAAATTTGTTAAGAGAACAAATTCGAGAAGCAAAAGAACAAATTAGTATCAAATCTAAATTGTTAGAAAAAGCAGAAAATCAGGTAGTTAAGTAGTCAATTTTCGTATTTTCGACTCATTTACTATTCAATCTGTAAACTTAAACAAACATGCTAGTTCTCTTGATTGGAACTGATGTAATCTGGTCATTTATATATGTGAATAAACATTTGAGCAGTAACCTTTAGGTCATACGCTTGATGGTCACTCAGTTATTCGATAAGTAGTAAAAACTATAAAATAACAGATGTAGTTCAACATCAAAATACAATGACCTTGGCTATCTCAAGGCTATTCTGAAAGGTCACATTTATTTGATTTATCTTTTCAACCAATCTAATGTTAACAGTTATGTCTACATGGCTTTTCTCGAAACTTCTAGGCGAAATGATTGGTTGTAGAAGGTTTCAGTTAGTTAGAACCTAGTAGAAGAATTGGTGCAATCTTATTAAAAACCATAAGAGAAACGCTATCAAGGTGTCAGGAAAAACAGTATTCTTACTTATTGCTATACTTGAAATTCTCCATTGTTTTATTGAATCGAATTGTTCGGCCTCTAATGGCATATAGGCTCTTATGTGGATGCCTCAATATTGTCTGAATGTTGATTATGGTAATTTACTTGGTTGTGGCTAACAGAGGAATCCATGACGCACGCCTCGTCCTGTTTGGGACTCGTCAGCTGAATGTACCTGCACCCCAGTGCGGAGTGGTGTTATTCCCACTGAGACTTGAAACATGCATCCTGGATTCCTCTACTAGCCACAACAAAATAAAATAACATTCAGGAAATATCGAGGCATCTGCATAGGAGCCTATATGCCAATAGATATCGAACGATTCGATCCAGTAAAACAACGGAGAATTACAAGTATATCGATAAGTAGTAATAACTAGTACCCGTTGTACAAGAAGTAGCTATCGTGCCTCCATGGCATAGTGGATAACGAACGCATCGGCGTTTGAAGCGATGGGTACGAGGTTCGAGTCCCAGTGGGAAAAACATCACTCCGCACTGGGGTACATGTACGTCCGAATGATGAGTCCCGAATAGGACAAAACGCGCGTCCTGAATTCTTCTGCTAGCAAATTACCGTAAAATACAGTATTCATCAATATTAGATATCTACTACAACTTTCTCTCAGACTTAAGACTTCAAGGAAATAAACTGCTTTGTATCTATTGTCAAATATGTAATTTTTTATATACTGCGTAACATTTTAATTTTATTCAATTACGCTTTATACTTTGTTTCATAAATTTGAACAAACAGATCAGTGCTGTTTAGAAAGGGTATGTTTTCCATTGTATAGCTCATCTGTTTATATGCTTGCACTTTGTAAAAGATAATTTAACATAGTAGCATAAATACTGAAGGAATTTAAGATAAATACTATGATTGTTATTTGTTTAAATGCCCTGTAGTAAGGCTGTTTTAATTGTGCTCTAATCAAATTTTGTTGCAACAACTTAATGATTCATTAGTCAATCTTTCCTATTCATTTATAGATTATATGCTTCAAGTAGCACTTACAGTTTCTTGTTATGTTTGATAACATCAAGGCGACTGATTTTAATTTGGTAGTAATGTAAGATACGACAACGAATGAGATGTAGGACAGAATGTTTATTATGACATTTTGTACAGTACAGTCATTTGCACAATGTGCTTCATTTTCTCTTCTTCCCCTATCTCGATTTGCTCTTCATACATTTACATAGTCTTCTGCGTTTCTATGAGTAGAACATTAACCTATCTCTCGTAATTGCCTATGACTTCTGCCGACCCCCTAACATATACTACTTATATCCATTCTTATCAGTAGCACCCCGGTTTTCGGTGAAAAAATAGATGTGATTATCATTGTTGTGTGCATACAGTAAGTGTTTTTGAATTCTGTACTTCATTCACTCTTAAAGTCGTGAATTCAAGGTTACATAGTGCAGTCAAGTGATTGGTTATGTAAATAAATGCGATGTATGAGCGATGTTTATTGCTTTACTTCAGAGTCAGTTGTACTTCTTCAGGCTGATTGAGTTTGAATGCGAAATTCAGTGGTCATATCATTGAACTGCCGTTCTAATCTTCAAAGTAATTATATATTCTAGGCATAGGAAGCACATGCCATATATTTTCCCATGTCTATCATGTCTGTTTCAATGGTGCTTCGTAACGTACAACCAATGTTAGAACATTAGTTCATATCAAAGGACTTACTGAAAAAAGCAACATACAGCTTCAGAAGCACGTCGCCATCGTCATTTCAGTCTCTTCTCTGCAGTCTTTCCAACCTGACTCCACCACTTCCCAGAAGCTTTCAATTCTTCGTCACACGACCTCCTTTATGTCACCTTCGGACACCTGACTCATCGTTTCCATGCGGGTTCCACTCAACGGCTTGGCCTGGAGCATGATGTCCCCAAACAGTCTTCTCAGTGTATATCCAATCCAATCCGATTGAATCCATCGCTACTTCTTTCTCATGCATATTTGTTGGGCGATAGGTTGTTGGTTGGTTCGTTGCCAGCCAGCCAACCAGAGTGAGTTCATCCTTGCTTATTCTTATTACTCTGGCCATCCATCTGATCTTCAGTGTCAGTATCATTTGGGCGTATGCGGTAGCTGTTGATGATGTATGTCTGTAGTTTGCTGGAAGTGCTTTTCATGAGGTGTCAAGTTTCTGAAGCATCACATAGAAACAGTGACTCACCTGACTGACATTAGTGTTGAGGATCCGGGTCTTTTTCTTTATTCTGAATGTGATTCATATGTCTAATACATGATTATGTACAACAGACTGAAATATTGTCAGTGAAGCATGTTTTGATCGTATTTTTGATTGTACGTGATAGAATTGACCTACATGTTTAATATGTTCGTTTCCTATTCCAATTGCTGTCCATCACAAACTGAATTTGTTAGATAATAGTCAGCCTTGAATTCTTGCATTCATTCTCTTTCCTATGTTTTAAACACATTGAACAATAGTCAATTTGCTTGGTAAAATGAATAAAGATGACGATCCTGTAATTTCAGCAAAAATTCTTTACTGAATTCATCATCGATTGTGAAGTAAGCCGGAGAAACCAATTGAGGGATTACTGTTATTTACATTTTGAAAAGGGTGCAAACTACAAACGTGATATAAATACCATTTTGCAATTATAAAATCCTTTGTATATTAAATTTTAGAAATACTCTTTATGCTGGCCTAAAACTCCTACAGCAAAAGTTGATAGTTAAAATATTATTCATGGAATAAACTTCGACAAGCGTGTGATTATATAGTCACTTTTTATTTCTGTTCTACTGAACACTAATTGGGGGTAATAAATGACAATTTACCCTCCTCTATACCAATAATTCTTAGATAATTGTAGGTGTAAATTAGATTAGCAAACGTTTTGACTGAATCGAACTTAAAGACAACGGGAACATTTTAAAAACTCAACAGTTGAAACATTTAATATTGAATTAGCCAATTAAAAAACAAACCAGTCTACCAATCAGCATACAGAATTGTTCATTCATTTATTTCTTTAAGTCCTACCCTGTTTAGTGTTCGAGGATTCAAGATGAAATCATCTGGAAATAACTAATTAATCTTTCTGTGATATACATTCTATGTGCTATCCCAAGTAACAACTAGGTGAAACATCTGATAGACACAGGACTCGATGTTCAGATCTCGAAGGCATTTAAGATAATAAACAAAACAATACTAATATACTTAGATTCCCAGAGGCAATTGCTATCAAAAGAATAAAACCGAATTTATGCATTTAAATAGAGGCAATTGTTGACCTCCAATTTTAGACAATAACTTTGCATTATTTCTTGCGGTACATACTGGAAAGGAGTTAGGATAGTAATAGCACCAAAATTCTCATGATTTAGCTACATTTGTGTAATGAGTCCTAAAAGGATACAATGCATGTATCATACACTCATGTATAGACCATTAATAGACGGTATGAACAAAGATTCTGTGTAATTAACTTCTTGTTTTGTTTAAATAGATAGCTATCATAGCGTTACATTGAATCTATTCAATGTAATCCCTTTTATGTAACTTAAGAGGAGTTATTCAACGTTTTTATATGTTCATATTATATATATATACTTCATCGCCTAATTTGATGTATATTTATCAATGATATATTTTCATCTTTCATAGTCTATACTTCATTTTTGTGAAACACTTCATACTTTCATTCACATTTGTTGTATTTAGGTGTGTGTGTGTGGGGATTAAGTGATTTTTTCACGTTGGTATTCATCATAGATTGACATTAGTTAAAGGAACATTGAAAAAAACCTGGAAGCGCTGGACAGTAGTTTCGCTCTAGTATGGAATTCTTCAACAATGTACACCATATGGTTCATGGATATATTCCATACTCTAGAAATAAACAGCTGACCAGTCCTTTCAGGTTTTCAATGTTCCTCCAATTGATATCATTTCATAATGAATATCAACTTAAAAAATTACATTTGTTGTGTTCTACACAAATCTTGAAAAATATTGTCTTCAGCTTGATTCTAATATTATCTTTAATTTATTTAAGGCTGAACAGTATAAATCTGAATTAAACAATCTATTTATATCCATGGACAACAAACGTGCATCCACTGAATATGAATTGAAAAATCTAACAAAACAATTGGATGAATTGAAATCAGTTCATGATAATGTACAGAAACAGTTACACAATAATCAACGTACAATCTCCAAGTTAAAATTAGCACGAGATACTGCATTGAATGGATTAGGTAAAATCCAAGTGGAATTAAAAGATACACGTGATAAATATGAAAAACAATTAAAACAGAAATCAGAAGAAATTGTATATATTCATCAAAAGTTGAAACAAGCTGAAGTTAAATCACAAGAAGCCAATATTAAAGTAAGCTTTATTTTATGTTACTGTGTGGTCAAGAAAAGCCTTATTGGACAATTTCATCCTTCAGTTGGCCAATCAGAATAAGTTATTTAATTTTTGACCTAGTGATTTTGTATTTACATGAAAGCTGTATATAAACGGCCCAATTCTGTCGAATAAAATTGCTTTAGTTACATCCACAAGTCGGTCTTTGTTTTCTGATTTTCGGTACTCAGTGAAGTATAAGGTTCTGAGGAAAAAGAGTCGCTATTTGTATGCAGTCTAACTGTCTCATCACGTTAAGATCGTTTGTATAATTATTATTATTCACTCGGTCACTTCAAAAAACTACCGGCAATCAGTATCGGTGATAAAAACCCTACCTTAAGCGCGTTTGAAAGCAGCAACTTTATGGCGTTCAAGACTTTGGCTTTTGTCAGAGGACCTGTATTCAATGGTAATTTTGTGACTGGGCTGCTGGTGTTATTTTTGAACGAGTTGCAGGTGGTGGTCGATTCAAGAGCTTTTTGAAATGGTCAGCCCATCGTTTCCTTTGTTTCTCTATCTTTGGTAACTAGGTTTCCTGTACTATATTTCCTTGGTTTCATCTACGTTGATTTCTTACATCTCAGATAATAACCTGGTTATTTGATATTGTGTTGTCAAGTCTCTATCTCTCCTACCAGCAGCCTGTTCTGCTTCACTTACAAGTGTGTCGTAGAAGTGTCTTTTGTCTTTCCGTGCACTTCTCTTCACTTCTTTGTCCAGTCTAGTGTTTTATAGGTTGTGTTCAGTTCCTCTCTTCGTTGTTCACCCCTCCATTGCACTGTACTGGTTCATCATCTGCTTCACCATCTTCCTCTTCCCACTCAATCGGTTTCCAAGTGTCCGTCGAGACCCATCTCTTGTCTTGTTTCCTCTTCCTTCCTAACACGGTTATGTAGACTTCTTTCCACATCTCTCTCAAAGAGTTCCAGTGTTCTTCAACAGGGGTTTCACTAGGCATTTTGTATAATGTCTCTCATTTTGTCCTGATGGCTGACATTAGAATGTCCTTTGTTGTTTTGTCCTCCAGTTAGTTTCTGTTCTGAGTGTTCAACTCGAACTGTGTTCGTTCATCACCAACTTCTTTGAATCCTTTCAACTTCATTTGAAGGTTGGTTCCTTTCACCAGACAGTGAGTGATGTGAACCTACATCTGATCCCCTTCTTCATCTAATTTTGTGCCGAGTAGGCTGGCTGCATCTCCACTTTCTTCACATTGGGGTGAAATCAATCTGAATTTTAATGTGTAGTGTGTCTGGTGAAATCAAGTCCATGTCGCTGTCTTGTGAATATCCTTGTGTGTGTTTGTACACACTGCCTCCAATCACCAAGTCATTGAAGGCGCACAGGTGTGCAAACAGTTCTCCTTTCTCGTTCATTTCACCGAGTGCTTCTCGACCCATGATCAGTTCTCTTTCTGTGTTGTCCACTCCCAGTTTGGCAATCATGTCACCCACCCATTAGAATTTTGATGTCGTCAACCTGGCTGTAGTCTTGTCCAGTACTGATTTCAGTTGTCTGTAGAATTCCTCCTTCTTCTCTTGGTCCGCATCTGCATTATTTGTAGGTGCATAGCGTAACAATGTATGATTGTATTTCCTTCCTTTTGGGTAGAATCTTGCTGTTATGCTCCTGATCCTGCAGAAGGAGATTGGTTCCCACTGCATGAGAGAGAGCCTTCGATGCTGTTGGGGACATCATGATAGCCACTCCAAAACTCGGTGTTCTCACGGTTGTCGTCTGCGTGACAATATCGTAGTAGATTATTGACTCTCCATTTGACAGTTGGGAGAGTTCATTTCCATTCCATCTGCAGTTTCCTCACAGATTCCTAGCACTTCCATGCCATAGTTTCTCATCTCTTTTGCAACCTGGGCAGCCTTGCTAGCCAGGTTCAAACGTTGTGTGGACATTGCATGTCCTTATGTGTACTTTCAATTGTATCAAGAGAGTAGACATCGGCCAGTTGGTTTCCCGAAGGCAGGCTTCCACCAAGTTTGTTTAGCGATTGGATTGGTTTTCGGGAGTAGGGTTGCTAGCACTATCTCCAACTTTCCCTCTTGTTCTGGGCTTATGACCGGCTAGTAACTAGTTAAGTAGGCAAGGTTGGGTAGTGACTAACATCTTGGAAATAGCAAGTTCTACCTGTTTTTTTACAAGGGGTGCCCCCCTTATATCAGTAGCCTAGTGAGTAATGTTCTGGCGTTTGAAATGCAGGATGTTAGGTTCCAGTTTTGGTAAGAAGACTACCACTCACTTAGATGCAGACGCATGTGGCTGACGAGCCCCAAGTTAGACGATGAGTGAAATTATGTAACAAACGTCTTTGATTTCCTCATTTGAATGGCATTTGTTTACTATAGTGTTCAGGGGAGAACAAAATAAGTTTTTATGCTGTAGTTTTAAATCTTAGCTTGATTATTGCCGAAGAGGAATTCAGTTCTACGTGTTACTGTACCCATATTGGCCTTAATTAGCTATAGATGTTTGGTCATCTGTGAGATGTTTTATAGATAGATTACACGACTTTGTGATGAACTGTAAGCATTCTTGCATATCGAGGAAGAGGATATTCTGGATTCTTTGAATCTAGATATAATGTTTGTTAACAATTAACACCAAGTTTCATCTGAAATAATGAGTAAAATCATAATTTTGCTGAGACTAAAGATTTCACAGATTATGGATACACTGTCGGAAGATATTTCAGGCTGTAAACTTTATTTTCATTAATTATTTTATTTACCAACGGAGATTTTGTTTAACATACTTGCTTCAATTTGGGGGTTTGTGTGGATTTAATGATTTTCCAAGCTCGTCTTCATTATGGACTGACATCATTTGGAGGAACATTGGGAACCTGGGAGCACTGGACAGCTATTTCTTCCTCGTATGAAAACCTCTCAGTAGTACGCACCAATGACTCCGCCCCACCAGGGGTCGAACCCTGGACCTTCACGTTTCGTGGCCAGCACATTACCGTTGAGCCACTGTACGGGAATCCAGTGGTCCATATTTCGAACTTCTATTAGTTCACAACATAGCGCGACCATCACCCAGTGTCATCGTTGAGTATTTGTCCTCATGGCCTCTAGATTCGCCCTATCAGTCATGTTTTCTTTGAATACTTATTCTTGATTTTGTATTCCCCGTTCACAAGTCACATTCAGTTATCTCCTCTTTTTGTGTGATTTAGATGCTGTAGGTATACATTTCTCATGGAATTTTATGGTTTTTACGTATACATAAAAAGCTTAGGTTTATAAGTCATGAATAAATTATATGAATTAACTGTAACGTTCGGCTCGAACTTTTGTCCATTGTCCATTGATGAGTTAAAAAATCATAAACAACTAGTACAGTTATGTTAAATGAAGTCTAATAATGCTCATCACCGGTAGTTTGTTAGATCATAAACACTAAGAGATATTTGGGCATTGTGACTCTAAAGTGTTTACACTATTGGTTTACCGAATACTTATACTGGGTGACGATTGAAGGTGGAAAGAAAATCTGAACCGCTGCCGGACTCGAACCAGCGGCAACTGGATTTTCGGCCCGATACGCTACCGATTGAGCTACGAGGCCCAAATTTACCCATGTCAACATCTGTTTGTCCATCAGTGAACAACTTTATATTCCAGTCTAACGGAATAAAACCGTTCTTCAAGGTTAGGTAAACACTTTCTCGACGTTCGTAAATCTGCTCTAGTCGAGGGCTGCTATTTATTCAATCTCCATCCATCCTCATTAACATAGGATGAGACATTACTGCGTAACGGTCCGAGTTGACACACCTCATACCATTAGATCAAGTAAAAAGGCGGTGAAGTGGAAGATGAGGAAAAGAAAATTCAGTCAAAAGAGATATAAAGCACGAAGAGAGAGACAGAGGAAAAATGAGAAAATGGTGAGATTCGGTATAGCTTCGTTAAGATGAGGACAATGTGTGTATACATCTGCGCCACTGACATCGATTCTGAGCCATACCGCCTAGATTCAGTCTCCAACTACTGGTTTCTGTTGTCTCTTGGACCCCAACTGGCTAGTTTGTATCCCTGCACATGGTCTAAAGCAACAATCAAAGACTTCATACATTGATGCCATGTTTTAGTCTGGCCACCTCGGACCTTTTTCCAGCCTGAACCTACTTCAGCCAACATTGTGTAACGAGGTAATCGGCAACTGAGCATACACAACGTGTGTCCCACCATTTCAATCGGTGAAGGTTGACAATCATGTCTAGTGAATTACCTCTCCTTCCTGAAACTCTACACCTGACTTCTGTGTTACTCATGTGGTGACATTACGGAATACGGCCTACATTAGGAAGGCAATAGTGGTCAAACACCTGAAGCCTTCTCATATCTTCCAATATTCAATGTAATTCTTAATCAAATGACTTTTTATCTGCATACATCGAATACTTCACAGAAATTTCTCCAAGATGATTGGTAGCTTAGTTAATTTTTTGTATATTTTATCACTGAAATTTTTTTTTTTTAGTATGAGAATCTTTTAGAAGAATCTAACAATCAATTATCTTTAAATCAAAATATTGTAAAACAATTAGAAAATACAATGAATGATCAAAATATACAAATAACAAAATTTAAAGAAATGGAATTAAAAATAACTGAATTAAAAAATTCACTTACAGAATCAGAGATTCGTTTACAATCTGCTCATAATTCACAAGAATTGAATGAACAACGTTATAATGAATTAGAGAATCGATTTCATCAATTACAATTACAATTGAATGAACGTGAAAATTTATTAAAAGTTCTAGAAAATGAAATTCAAACAAAAACTTGTTTACATAATGAAAAATGTGTAGAATATGAAGTATTAAAGGTAAGCTGAAATTCTAAGTATAATGAATTTTTCAACTAATCCATTAACATGGTTTATTTCAATAATTAGTGGAACTTAAAATAAATTATCAAGACAATATGTTTTATAACTGAACTAGTCATGATTAGCAGAAGAATCTAGAACACGTGTTTCGCCCTATTTAAGACTCATCAACTGGATGTATCTGCTTCTCAGTTAGTGATGTTGCTCCTACCTAGACTTGAACCTCATACCCATTGCTTCAAACGCTGAAGAGTTATTCATTATTACTATTTGTCGATACATGTAATTCTCCGTTGTTATACTGAAGAATCTCAAATGAGACGGAACGCGCACCGTGCATCCTACTACTAGTCATAACCAAGTCATTTATACCAATAAATATTCAGATGATATGGCCAGGCATCTTTGTGGGTATCCATATGCCAACAGAAGTTGATCACTTCGACCCAGCATAACAACTGTGAGTTATAAGTGTCAACAAATAATAATAGTAGTATGTATTCATCACGGACTGAAATCAACTAGGGAAGCAATAAAAACCTAGGAGTATGGGACTCCTCAGCAGTAGAAACTCACCACCATGCTTAGCCAGGAATCGAACTCAGGGCCTTCAAGTCTCATAGCAAATGTGTTAACCATTCAGCCAGTGACTTGGAAATAAATGATCCCTATAAGTCTCAAAGTACATTACTATACACTGCTTATTAGTGGCATGCTTCGAGATGGATATCCTGAAGTTTTAATGTAAAGATGTAAGGAGTGGGTAAGTGAAGGAGATGTCAACTGAAGACCTTGATGGGTAGTTGAGTTATATCTTGAATCTACAGAAGTAGGAAACTGTGGACCATTAAACTTCTATCCAGTGGATGGTTAACACGTCCACTGTAAAACCTGAAGGTCCTGGGTTCGATCCCTGGTGGAGTTGTGGGTGTGCACTGCTGAGGAGTTGCACACTACTACGAAACAGCTTTCTAGTGTTCCCAGGTTTTCCATGGTTCCCCAACTGATGTCACCACTAGTTCTTCTTTTCCCGTGGACCCCAACCACCTAGTCATTCTGTTAATAAATGTACAAACATGAAAAACTCTGTTGGTCAGCCAGTCAGGAAGATGAAAACAAACAAACCACTTTAATCTCCTTTACAATCATACTTGAAAAGGGTGAATAGTTTATAATTCGTTCTAAATTCACCCGGGTGGATGAAGTTTAGAGCCATATCTATGAATACTCGAACTTATATACTATTAACATTAATAAGACACACCTAATTGTTGACGTAAATATCTGCCGCCATACGTCCGCTACTTTGTAAGACACTGTAAGACTCCAAAGTATATCATTACTTCATGAATATCATCATGGAAGTAACTGTTGTTATAACCCGCTAACTAGTTGATCAACTGTCTCAATTACTTGTTCGTAACCGGTATCTACGTCCCAATTACTGCAAAATTCGTAAACGTTACCTAATAAGCAGAAGAAGAAAACTACTTGAAGTGGAGAGCTTTTATGTCCTCAGTGGACGATAAAAGTACTAAACAGGTAAATTCAAAGTTATAAAAATGAAACTGAAATAAACAAATCTGATTGGCTATTTTAATTGTTGTTAGGGTGACTGTTACAACCACTTAGATTTTTAAGTATAACACTAGTCGTCTATTCACTTTTAATTGATCTTAAAAGAATATCTAGTAAACTAATCCTATTTTACTACTAACTTTAAACTGTTTGAAATCTTTCCTCTAATTTTCATTATTATTTTTTACCTATTATAATATTAGACACAATTTGATAAACAAATTTCTAGTGCAATGAAAACAGTGGAATTTTCTACTGGACAACAAAAAGAAATAGAAATACAAAAACTTAAAATTGAAGAACAAAAGAATCAACTTCAACAGGAATTATTAGAAGTTCAAAGAATGAACAGGCAACTACAATCGGATATTCGAAATTTAGAAAATAATGTATGATATTTACTTTTATTTTCGTAAAAATCCATTTTCCTCTTAAGGGAGTTTGTGGGGATTTTGAGATTTTTTTTTCAGATTGATATTTCTCATGGATTGACATCATTTGGAGAAACATTGAAGACCTGAGAGCACTGAACAGCTGTTTCGACCTAGTGCGGCACTCTTCAGCAGTGCATACCCACTACTTTCAGGTTCCATGGCTAGAACGTTACCATTGATTCACTGAGTGGGAATCCAATGGTCCATATTTCCAACTGATGTCTGTGAGGACAAACACTCAGTGATGACATTGGGCGATAACCGTGCTGTGTCGTGAACTGACTGAAGTTTGAAATATGGTCCACTAGATCCCAACCCAGTGGCTTAATGGTAATGTACTGACCACGGAACCTGAAGGTCGAGGGTTCGATCCCTGGCTGGGCAGGGTCTTGAGTCCGCACTGCTGAGTAATCCCCTACAAGTGGGACGAAGCAGTTGTTGAGTATTTCCAAGTTTCTAATAATGCTCCAACTGATGTCAGGCCATGATAAATTCCGACTATTTTCATTTTTGTTTTTTCAACAGTTGCATTAGGATACTGAATCTCTAAACTTGGTGCTGTAATTGGAGCTAGTTTACTTCGCTGCCATACAATGAACCACGTCAACCTGCACCGTCTTATTGCCGCGGTAATTTTTATGCATATGTAATTTCCAAAAGGCTTATTTGCTTTAAATATCTCTTTGCGCCTACAACGATAACATTTCCGGTGGATTAAGTTCAGTAATGCGATATATATATCATGATTTCAATATTCACTACCAGTAAAAAGTCATTTAATATGGCTTCACAAACGTTTCTGTGAAGTCTGTAGGTTGGTATGGTAATTATTTGCTATTCAGTATTAAGGAAGCATGACTTAAGACAGTACTAGAGTAATACTCTTGTGGTCATACGAGTGAAATCCTAACTATTTTAGTTTGAAACCGCTTCCACATTAAGTATGTTCATGACCTCTCTTAAAGATTCCATACTCGAACATTCCTGGTGCTGTTAGAATCTGTGGTGCGCTTATGAGTGACACTTTCATATAAGCTGGTGTCTGGCTAAGAAATTCAATCTCCATTTTTCTTAAACTTTATCACAGGAATCTTTCTCCCTTCATCTAACATTAAAAGGATTGACTTCTTTGTGGGTGATTCCATAACTGAATTAAAATATATAGATTATACAAATTTGTTAAACAACGAAGTTCATAAGGTATAGACTCTTCTGACCCTGAGAATGTTCAAAATGCATTTCTCATCATTCAAAAGCGAAGTATTGCTTCAATACTAGTTGGTATTGATAGGTAGTGAAATGCTTTCATAAGCTGATAACTTCACTTACTTGAGAAGTGAAATCAGACCTGATGGGTCAATGGCTGACGAAATCTCTACACAAATACAAAAACTTCAATTGAATTTCACTAATTCACATCATCTGTGACATCGAAGAGATATTCTATCACATGACGAGAGTCTAATGTACTAGATATCAGTCTGCTGTGTCCTACTATGTGGCTGTGGAACATGGTCATTAAAGATTGAGGATGTTAGGAGGCTACAGGTTTTCGACCACTTTCACCTCTGTAGCATTTTTCAAATGTCAGTGGAAACTGACGACAGTAACTCAGAAGTCAGACACAGTCTAAGAGAGAAGTGGTCAGTTGGTTAATGAAGTTGTGAACCTCAACAGTATTAGCTAGTTAAGAGATGTCTATTTACCATCCACCTTCAACGTAATATGTTATCCAGAGCATAAATAGATTTGTAAACAGATAAAGATAATCAGATCATGGCATTACTCCTAAGTCTCCGAATGTTGGTTTGAATCGTGTGGAAATAAGCAGACATTCAGCTTGGAGTTGTTTTATGAAAAGATAAAAACGGGCGATTTGGAAACTACGTCTATGCTTTGAATTCTTTTTAACTATCTTTTTATATTTCGTTATTTGTTCTGTTTCTTCTTTCCCTTGGATGTAGTTCCTTATAACTTTCAATCAGATTAGTTCTCTTGTCTTTCATATTTTTACCTCCTATCTTGATGTAAGGTGTGGTACTGGAACCGTCACTCCTTAGTGCCGATTTTATTGTTTATATTCAATTAATAATTGAATGACAACCTGTCAACTGAAGAAATGTAAGCGCTATGACCAGTGGTACAACCTAACACTTCACGAGCGATCCGAACCTAACGTACAAACGAATCGACTCTAACGCAACAATATTACCAACGTTTGAAGACAGGAAGAAACCGTTGACAGAGAGCTTTTTACTGTCCCAACAATTGTCAATATAGTTCACAGCGATGCTGAATATATACATTTCCAAATGACCTTGACAACACTAAATTCACATATAGGTTAAAATATTTAACAACCAATGAGAGTAGAGGGAAGAAAAACTAACAATGATGTGAAAACAGCCATGTAGGTTATTTTAAAGTCATGGACAAAACAGCATCCAAAAGCTATGCAAAATTTGCGGTTTATGCCAGTAAAATGGACAAACAACATTATTAACCGAAAACTCTGTTGTTGAAAAACATTATAATCATTAAATACGGATTAGCTTAGCCAAAATTGCAGTAACCATAAAATCTAGTCCGTAACCTATATGTTGGCAAAGTATAAATGAGGTAACTGTAAATATGTTCGATTCTCAACGTTTTCTTTAAAATGTTTACAATCCTTATATCAAGGAGAATATACATTACTACTTTGACCGGGGCACCTAGACTGTCATATGCTTCGACGGTATTCTTGTGATCTGCCAAGGAGGATGAGATAATATATTGTCTTATAAGTTGTTAGGGCTGTATGCTATTTACCTGAACTACTCTCCCTACATGCTTGTTATTATTTCTTCATATTTGATATAAATTCTGTCGTCAAGATAATGAACTAAATGATCCTCATTCGTTTATTTCTTAATCTGAGCTGTGTTAGTAGGAAATTATTTCATGAAGTTGTATAACGAATGCAGAAAAGTAGGGACCAATAAAACTGGAAAGTAGCCACACCCCGGAAATGAACTGTTGGTATTTAGAATTCCACCGACATTTTTCTCATTATTCCCTTCTAGTTTATAGAAATACAGATACTGTGTTATCTAACTGCGTTCAAATTGCGCAATGCTATAAATGTTTAAAAATCTATTTATGTGCAATAATGTAAATCTTTGAATACCTTGGTAACTATAAGCTTAAAGAAATATGTTACCTTAGCGGAATAGTTTTCAATAGGAAATTTTGGAAGTTGATTGGCTATTGGTATTTTCCTTGTAGCACTAATAAGTAGACAGAAAAATGCTTTTATTCGTAGGCATAAACCTCCAAATAGAATTAATGTAGCACTCATTAGTGATTAGGTTCAGGAAGTGGTTCCCGAAGTTCCAACGAGAGGTCATGACCAGTGAAGTTAATCAAGTCGAACATGAGGACAGTTATACAACGATGACATTGGATGTAGGTCGCACTATATCATGAACTGACAGAAGTTAGAAATAGGGACCGTTAAATTCCGACCGAGTGGATCAATGGTAACCTGCTGGAGGCGGAACCTGAAGGCCCTGAGTTCGATCCCTGGTGGTGTGCGGTCGTGGGTGTGCACTGCTGAAGAGTCCCATACAAGTCGAACGATACGGCTCTCAGGTGCTCCCATATTTCCAATTTTCCTCCAACTGATGTCAGTCCATGATGAGTTCCAACTTAAAAAGAATTAATAAATCTTCACAAACCTCCAGATACAACAATGAAATGTTTGAATCTATTTTATGCAGTACTTTTATGCATTTCTATGTACTGTTAATCCTTACATAAGTTACCCTTCAATGTCAGATATAACGGCGTCTTAAGATCAATCCGTCAAGAAAAACGCGAACAGTTCAGTGAATCAAATTGTTCTTGGTGGTGATATCATTCAATAAAGCTGTGAATTTACATTTAAATCTATTACAAGCTGATAACTATCGATTCATGGGATAATAAATTGAAGTTATATCATTGCCATAAAGCTTGAGAACAGAATGATAATGTGTCTCTAAAGTAGGAAAGATACTCCTTAACAAGCTATTGAGGGGGAAATAATCTGAAAAAATATGGAGCACAAGAGAATAAAAGTCGCGTCTAAAGATGAAATCAGATGGTTGAGTATCAACTTGAAGGTTAAGTACACGTACGTATGAAACCGTGGTTCATGCCGGCTGACTCCTAGTTTCTAATACCGAAGCATAATGCTTTACAGTTTTCCACTACTTAGTAAAATTAATCAAGTAATGACAATCAGAGTCTGGCAAAGCTACATATGCATCCTCGTAGCGTAGCTCGCGTTTGATAGATTCACTATGTGAACAATGATAACGTCAGGTGAAGGGCACTATGCAAGAAAGCCCAATCGATTGATGAGGCTGTGAACCTTAGTTGACTGAGATCACTTGAATATGTACGGTGCATGCCCAACCACTGCCTAACGATGTGCTATGCTAGGGGAAGTTGAATTAGGTTGGAAAAGGGTTCAAAGTAGTCAGATCAAGTTCGGGCACCAGTTGATGAAGCATCTTACCGTTGGTCAGATCCTTGTGAGAGGATATAAACTACCTGGCTGGGGTCCCCGAGACAAAATCAATCATTGATTGAGAACTCTTAGTGATATGACTGAAAATTGGTCATAATGGTGCAGATGTATTCATTCCTTGACATCTTCTGAAGCTTGAATATTGCTTATACTCCTACACCACTTTGATATCACCCCTTTTCTATCCACCTGTTCTTTGTGTATTACTGTGAAGTGTGGCAACTTGAATCGATGCAGCTATATGCAAAGTTCTACATTCATTTTGTCAGTCAGCTACCTGATTACCAATTCATAGAAGTAATACTTTTGTTTTTTTTTTAACTGAGTTTGCATCATGAAGTTAAATAATTTTTTCCTTTTTTTCCCTTGGTAAAGTGTATCTCCTCAAAATGTGTAAATAAATCTCTATACAAAACAGAAATTTTCAGTAAGATAATCTTTATTGTGATATCTGTAAAGCAGATCTATATTCTGAATACTTTTTTCTCAGTATCTATAAGGAAATTTTTAACTCCTATATTTCTATACATTTCTTTGTAGTTAATAGAACAGAATTGTAGTCAAACTAAAAGTATCTCTGAATGTAATGAATTCAAATATCAGTTGAAAACAATAACTGAACAGTTCAATACACAGAGTAAGGAGTTGGATGATGTAAAACAAAATATTGAATTGTTGAATAAGGAGAAACAGTCACTCCTTCAACAAGTGGAGCAAGAAAAACAAAAATATGCACAAGTAAGTGAATCTGTTTTTCAATGTTTCCAAAGGTATCTGGATTGAAGTCAGTCAGAGAAACATTTAAGACCTAGAAGCACTGAATAGGCTGGTTAGTAGTGTTTGGAAACTTTTCAGCATTGTTCACCCCACAACCCAATGTGAGATCGAACTCAGGGCCATCAGATGTCACAACGAAAAGGTTACCATTCAACCACTCAGTCGGTATTCATGTGCCTACATTTTTCAACTTCTGTTGATTCATATAACTTGATTATGGTGAGTATCCTTGCTGACATTGGAAATGATTGGTTCCACAGGTCATGGCTTTCCATTACAACTTTGAGAAGTCCATCTCGAACTGGTGGGCATCAGAACAAATACTTGTCATTACCATTTAACGATGGTCCCACATCATGAAACGACAGCAACTGGGAAACGTAAACTACTGAATTACGACCTAGTGATTGAGTGGTAACGTGTACGCCGTCAGAACTGAGGGATTTGGAGTTGATCCGACACTAGATCATAGGTGCACACTAACGAATATTCTTAAACTAGGATGGAACAGTTGTCGAGTGATTCCAGGTTTTCGATGGCTCTCTGATTAACACCGATTTGCGATGAAAACGTTTTTAAAATCAATATGTTCTCCACAAACTTCAGAATTAGTTATTTCAGTGTTATCTTTCAACCACTGAAATATTGCCATCAGTCACACGAAGTGTGTTCTACCCAAACACTTCTCCGAACACTATACTAATTTAGTGTTTAAACGACATTGTAAAGCTATCTGCAGCTCGATTTTTGACCATTTGGTTATCTCTGGTCACTGTGCTCCACGACAGTCTTCTTTTAACCTCATTTATAAAATGAAGTCAAACATTTTGAAAGGAGTTCGTATTCACCAGCTCAATGCATCAGAAGCTTTGGCGATCCAGCATTACAAGGATGCTCTTTGTGTTCAAAAAAGATGCATTCAATCTCTAGTAGTCATTTCTTTGTTTATTTGAAGTAGTCTTATCAGCAGTTTTTGATGACCTTGAGTTTACCTTCTAGTCGTTATCATGTTGACTAAATTGACCATTTATGGTGACTTTATATTAACGACCCATTAGCTATTGCTGCATACATATTTTAATGTAACTATAATTACGGTTGTACATCATTTGAAAATGACTCGTCGATAAGAAAAGTTTCTTTGCTCAGTTGTCTTTTATTGATATTTTCATGCTGTTGCTCATTGAACTCGTCAAAAAAACTTGTGAAATTCTTTTTGCTTCAAATCCCTCTTAATATTCACTTCCATTGTCAAAATATTTCCATATCATCCTACTGATTACTGCATTCAAATCAAATTAGCATTTGTAAAACTAATTCAAAGATTTTTTTAGATACTTTCACTTGATGATGTTGCATTCACACACATACCAATCTGACGGTTCACTCTATTTATAATATTCCTCTTGTAATCAATAATTTACTGAATTAATGAAGCAATTCGCTGTGAGGAATTGACAGGTATAAGTCCATGAATGAAAGGCATAACTAAGGTTTCATCTAAGATAGCAGTAAGAACTGATATAAATGAATGTTGCTGGGATCCATCTCACCTCCATATAACAACATCTCTCTCTCTCCCTGTTTGGTTATCCTGAAGGTCCTGAGTTCTATCTGTACCCAAATCGTGGGTTCGTACTTCTGAGGAGTCGCATAAAAGTGCTCCCAGGTTTTTAATGGTTCCCCAACTGGTGTCAGTTGGTAATGAATACTACTTCTAGATTATCCATTCTGTTTTCATTTCGATTAAAATCAGCTCAAAATTTATTATGACCTGTTGTTTTTAGTTGAATTCGCTCATCATCATCTCTCCATAATGGTAACTATCTCAACCATAAGGTTATTTATTCCTTATACAGACTATTGTATAGTAATATACTTAAATTTATCACTCTAAAGTCGCGGGAGGAAATCACTGAGAGGAATTATTCTCTGGATTGTTTCTTGCTTTATCTATTAAAGTACTAAGTCATGTCTTGTTTCATGATATATCTTCCAATGTACATTTTGTTAGCCATCTTTAAATAACTACAGTATCCTAAACAATTGACATTTTATAAAGACAATATCTTAACAAACCAACACTCTGAAAGAAGAATATTCTTTTCAATAAATTCTCGTCAGATTCTACAGTTATAAAATACGTTTTGTACAGCGTAAAATCAAGCATTTTCAAAATGAAATAAGACTGTGAGGATATTGACTTATTTTCTTTCACACTTGTCACTATTAAGATGATATATCTGCGGATAAATAAGTTGGTAGCGAACGAAAAGACAGTTGAAGTAAAAAGAAGACAGGAGTGTGACCTTTAGTTTACTATACACGAATTTTTCTGAAAGAACAGTTTAGGTTTAATCAATCCTATAGCGATAGCCTAAGTTATATTGAGTAGGCGTTGGTGAGTTACACGTGGTAATGCTTTTGGGACGTGATGTATAACATTGAAAGCTTTATTCGCATCTATATGATGCCTTGTGTCTACTAGATCCATCCATCCATTCAATTCAACATAGGACTAGGCATTACTGCGTAACGGTCCGAGTTGCCACACTTCACATCAGTACATCAAGTAAAAAGGCAGCGAAGTGGAAGATGAAGATAAGGAACTTCAGTCAAAAGCAATGTAAAGTACTAAAAGAGAGACAGGAAGAATGAGAAAATGGTGAGATTCGGTATAGCGTTAAGATTAAGATAATGTGTGTATACATCTGCGCCACTGACATCCGTTCTGAGCCATATCGCCTGAAGTCAGTCACCAACCACTGGTTTCTCCTGTCTCGTGGACCCAAACTGGCTGGTTTGCATCGCTTGACATGGCTCAAACTAACAATCAAAGACTTCACACATTGACGCCATGTATTAGTCTGGCCGCCTTGGGTCTTCTTCCAGTCTGAATCTACCTACTTCGGCCAACACTATGTGACCAGGCAGACAGTGGCTAGGCATACCTGTTTACTAGATGCTCTGGGAAGGAAATCTTCAGCACTTTCACTTCGCCTTTTATGAACCAAGTGAGTAAATGGTCTCATATTAAACTCCTTTGAGGACAAGTAATAAATCTTTCCATCCTATGCTTAGTGTGTTTTATTCCAGTGACTTTAGTTCAAATGACTGCATCAACCTTGCTCCTTTCTCCATTAAAGTTAAATAATTCCCTCTTATATCTTGTTAGATATTATTAACTGTATACTTTTTAACGAAAACATTTTTAGTTGGAGAATGAATTTTTCAAAGAATCAAATTCATATAAAGAGCTAAATCGAACTCTGACTAGTCAAGTCTCAGAATTGAATACTAAATTATACAATACAGAAAAATTACTACATGAAACAGAATATCGACTTGTTCAAGCTGACCAGAAGATGAAATTAGCTTGTCAAGAATCTAAACGATTGGCTATTAAAGCAGCAACTGCTAAAACTTTCTCTCAGTTGACAGACTGTTCATTATGTCCTGATGAAGTTAGTGATAAGATATCAGATTCTCTAATTCATCAAGACAGAAGTTGTGATCTTGTTGTTGATGAAGTTGTAGATGATAAAACAGTTATACAAGGACATAACAACTCTAATACTACTTTTAAATTGTTTCCTGAAAACAAAAAATTCCCAACTTCATGCCCAAATGATCACAAAATACCAAATTCTAAACGACTCTCTGTGAGTTTTGCACCGATCCCGTTCATTGAAACTTCGGAGAATATTAGACGACCTGTTGGAATTTCATTAGATCCCGGTTAGTTTTAATCTTCAATATCTTGATATACCATTTTTAATGTTTTTCGAAAACTGAAAAATTAATTATTTGTGGGTGTTATAAAAAGTGTACTCTAAGTGTTTAGAATATTAAAATGATAAACAGAGCATAACTCCAACATTCAAACTCATCGTACTAATAAACCTCATTTTACCAGACAATGTCTGTTTTACCTCTTTCTAGTAAACTGACATCACACTGTCTAGCTTTACTCCCTTTAAAACAATCTTAATATGAACACCTAACATAATCAGTAAGCATCATATGATGCCTCAAGTATGGTCTGCAGTTACTCCCAGTTTAAGGATAGATAGGAAGTGAAATGATGGAATCCGTCGACTACTTTAGTCACTTGAGGGGTTGCATCGGTCGGAACTAGTTGGCTGCTGATGAGATCTCAGTTAGGATACAGAAAACCTGTTTGGCATTTTGCCAACTTGCATCATCTTTGGTGCTCGTGAGATATCTGAAAACCCATGAAAGGATGAGTAAGCTACTCTGCAAATCATTCTGTTCTATTATACAGCTGTGAGATATGGCCGTTAAAAATGGACCTGAAGAGAATTCGCGTTTTCGACCACAGGTGTCTTAGTAGCACTACTCTCATATGGTGGAGTCTCTATCATGTGACTAGGCAAGTCACCCAATGAAGTTGTGAACCTTCAGTGACTGCGGTTGCTAGGACATGTGTTCCGCATGCCAACTCACCACCTACTTTGATGTGGATTGGTATCAGAAGTTGAACTAGGTCGGAAGTAGATTCGGAATGGCCAGACTAGAAAGTCGTACCCATCTATATTGTTTCTTTCAGTTGCTACGAATCGTGTAAACTTCCTGTCTGGAGTCCGCAAGACGATATGAATCAGTAGTTGGGGACTCTTAGTGATATGAATGAAAAATGGTCACAATGGCACAGATGTATTGGCTCTAGAACCTAAGCGTTTTGACTAGCCTTCATTTCATATTCTCTCTCGTTCCATACACCTTTGTCTACTTTGATATGAATCCTATTCCATTCACTTGCCCTTTTCACAATACTGTGAAGTGTAACAACTTGAACTGATGTATTTTTATGCCTGATTTTATCTGTACGTTTTTGTCATATCCGAATGCCATTCTCCATTTAGAAATTTGATGCGGTGACCACTCGTTTCTACGGCATATTCAAGCAGAAGTGACAGTTAAAAGTGACGAAATGTAGTTGCTTGTCAAAGCTATCTTTTCAGTAATCACCTTCAGAGTTTCCTGTTTGTCATCCAACACTTGCATAATACTGCTTTACCTATTCTACAAGCTTGTAATCCCTTTTTGAAACAAATTAAAGCTTTATTACTGTCTTCCATTTATCTTATGCATTTTTAAATCATTCAGTGTTTAATCCGTTGTATTCAGCTGAGATGCGTCATTTTTATTACATATCTTGGCTAGATGTAGACTTGATGAACAAAGATTCAGTATTCAATCTCTCTGTCTCCATCTAATTATATTTGACTTAAGTGCAGTCGTTTCATCCCACCCATCCCACTGTTTAGCTGAGTGTTGGTGTATTCATTCCAGTATTATTATTATTATTCATTATCTTTCTCTTGGGTTCCTAGTGGAACATAAGCCTTCAGTACAACGCCTCCATTCCACTCTCTTCTCTACAGTCTTTTCAACCTGGCACCACAAATGCCCACAACCTCTCATTTATTCCTCACATGATATATATCCTCAATGTCACCCTCAACTCAGACGCCAAACTCATCGTTTCCCCTTTGCATTCCACTCAACGGCCTTGTCTGGAGCACGATGTCCCCAGTCAGCCTTCTCAGTCTATGCCCAATCCAGTCCATCTCCACTTTCTTCTTCTCCAGATTTGTTGGGTGATAGGTTGTTGGTTGGTTTGTTGCCACAGTGAGTTCCTTGTCGCTTATTCTGATTATTCTGGCCATCTGATTGATCTTCAGTAGGGAGCCAGCCTAGGTGGCAACTGTTGATGAATGTCTGTAGTTTGTTGGGAATGTTTTTTGTGACACACCCAGATTCTGAACCATACAGAAGCACTGACTTGACTGGTATTGGTGTTGAAAATCCGGATCTTGTTATTTGTGCTGAACTCAGTAGATCTCCACATTGATTTCTGATTAGTGAAAGCCTATCTTGCTGTCTTTCCGATCCTGATGTTGACATTCTCGTGTGTGCCACTGCCACGCCTGTGGTTGGAATGATGCTACCCTGCCCTGCATAGGTAGGTAGGTAGGTAGGTAGGTGAAAGAGACTACTTACTTTAGGTTTCACCCATTGATGGTGATTGGCGCTTGCTGTTGATGCTGTTGTTGGTTGACTATCTTCATCACCTCCCTCTTCTCCACATTCACTTGAATTCCCGTTTCTGCTGCCCTACTTCTTCTGCCAACTTGTTAGTTTTCGCCGATACATCTCCGAGTTGGTGTGACAATAAACATAAATCATCGGTTAAATGCAAATCTTCCAGTGTCTTCTCACCCATCAAACAGCCTATGCCCATCTTCTCGCTCCTCACGGTTCGCTGCATGATCCAGTCAGTCGACCACAATCAGGAAGATGATTGGTGACAGTAGGCAGCAACCTCGTCTTACTCCTGTCTTCACTGCAAAGGCATCACTGAGCTTTCCATTGTGGATCACTTGGCATGTGACGTCTTCATATAACTGTTGAATGAGGTTGATGTAGATTTGTGGCACTCCGTAGTGTTGAGGCAGCAGCTGTCAAATTACTTGTCAGTCGACGCTGTCGAAAGCCTTTTCAAAGTCGATAAAGTTGAGGTAGAGGGTTAACTGCCATTTTATTATACTTTTTTCGCATGCATTGCAGTAGCCAACATATTTTCTACATTATTGATCTTATTCTTGTCTATCATTCTATATTTAGCTAAATTCTAATGTTCATTTATTCTAACTGCCCCCGACCGGGTAGTTTGACCTACGTACTTAACCTCTCTGTCGTTGCATGTTATTTGATAGATCAAATTATTTTGCTTAATTGGTCCTATCAGATCCTTAAGCTAGTCGATAAAGCTTATGTTTGAGTGCATTTTTAGACTTAAATGCCACTCTAATTCCAGTTTTGTATAGAATCCTACCTAGATCGAATTAAGCAAAATAATATAATCTACTAAATTCCATGCAATATCTGTGAGGTCAAGTACATAAATCAAGATACGCAACTGAGGGTCCGTTAGATTATCGAAACATAAGAATTTAGTTAAATATAGAATGACAGATTCCAATAAGATCAATAATTTTCAAAATAACTCGGCTATTGCAATGCATGGATTAATACACAACCACACAATAGGATGGGATAAAACCACTCTACCTAAGTCCAATATAATTAGAATCTTTCTTCGTCGAATCAACCCCAAAACCCACAACTGTAATAGGAATGATGCAATATCTATACCAAAGATATAGAAAACTTTAACACCAATAGGAACAAAAAATAAGCGGTGACAGGATTATAAAAACCAGATGTTGGAATTAAATTCTACCACAGTGGCCAAATCTTACATTTATATAAGACTTACCAGAAGTTTATTAAAACTTCCTTAATGATATAAATACATCATTTCGACTTTGTTCTATTCTGTTAATTTGTATTTCTCAGCATTTTTTTTCAAACTTGTATTCATAACAGTGAATGAAGAAAGTATCAAGTACTACAAAATTTCACATTTGAGTTAATTTAGCAAACGAAACATCAAGCTTTCATCTAGTCAGAAAAGTCATTTACAGCTTTATGGCTACTTCTTACTACTGGATGTTATGAAGTGTGAAATACTTAAGTTAATCACTGGTGCCATGTTATCAATATTGAGTTAATCTAAACTCTGAATGATTAATTTAATTTTGCTAAGCTGTGGATTTCATTGTTGTATCAGATTACTGAAATGGAACTGCTTACATTTAGACTTCATGTAAAGATACACAAACCAAGTTAAAATTTGTTACCTTGAAGAAATTTGAGCAATGAATACTTATTATATGCATACTACAGATATTCACATTGTACGGTGAATAGACATTTAGAAGAAAAACAAAGAAAAACCTATAATTTGAGAAAAGATGCTTTTCAGTCAAGTTAATTCCTGAGTTATATATTGTTAATTATATGTGGTGAAGTAATTTTTAGAAGTGATCAACATTGGAGCATTGTAGGTTAGTATATAGGTATAGGTATAGGTGTAGTATAGGTCATCCTGTCAGTCACTTGAAGACACACTTTTAGTTTTAATTTCAACATCTCTAACTACGCCCGTTCCACTAAGTTCGGCGTATTCTACTAAACTATGGTTATCTTAAACAGTTTTGTTAGCTCTGTGTATTTCTTTGTCCACAATAGTTTTTTGTAATCAGCATATTTATACTGTCGAAAAATGTCAACACTTCAGATAGTACTGCTGAGGAATTGAACTTGTTGAATGGATATCTCCATTTGAGCCAAAGTCATGAATTTCTGTTGATAGAAATTTTAAGATTACACAGATCACACAATCGAACACTGTGTAATGAAGCATATGGACTTGAGGTTTCTTGTTTTAGGCAGTCAGATAGTATCACCATCGTTTCTTATACCTTACTGCATGAATATGCTCAAAATTTCTGAGTAGTTTACCATTTGACTCGATTTGTAATTAATCGTATTACTCTAATCCCCAGTCTTTGTTTTCATCGACAAAATTTCATTTTAAAAAAATGAAAAACAATTTTTTGGAAAGTGTGGAAGTTGCTTAATCAGTGAAAACGCTTAAATCCAGAGTAACAAATCATTTTAAGTTGTTTGGTATGTCAGAAACAAGCTGTTTCCATCAACATATTTGTTATTTAAATTTCGATGCGTTTCATATTGTAAGTAACCATTTAAAAAATCATGGTTACCTTTAGTTTTATTTCACATGTGTTAAAAATTCATTTTAAGGTGTAATGACCAGCTGTTGATAGGTTTTCGTCTAACCTGTAGGTAGGTACGTTGTTGCAAATTGGCGCGTAGAACAGTGTGAGTTTAGTGCTAATCATGAGAATTTGGAAGGGAACAGAAGAAGAGAAAAAACGTGAGCCGACGACTCAGCAAGTACATAAGATATACTTACATTTAATAATAAGAATAAGAATAAAAGGTAACTAACAAATGGTGGAGCATTGACAATGAAGAGGTGAGGCAGTCTAGAAATTGAAAGTAGAACGTGAATAAGTAAGATGTTGAATGCGTTACAGTGGTATTAAACTGGCTGACTGTCATATTTTAGCTTTTATTGACTTCCCATCAAAAACTTTTTCGTAATGTGGTTACTTGAATCACTATACGTAATGTTATTCGTTTGTTCACACCTACTGGATTAGGATTTTCTTGGTATCTAATTCATTTCTATGTTTATATGGCTGTGTTTTTCTTTGAGAAATGTGGAAAAAAACAATGTCACTTAGTGTTTTCAGATCCTGAAAGTCTGGAAATCTGAAATAGCGTAGATCAGCAGTTATTCATGATGGAACAATGGTGGAAATCATTCATCTAGTTTAGCACTTTCACCTTCGGTAAGCTACATTATTCTATTGACGTGTTTTGCTCTACACTAGTTACCAAAGAGGAGGAACAAAAGGAACAATGGGCTGACCACTTAAAAAAAACTTTTGAATCGACTACCGCCTGCAACTCGTCCAGAAATGTCATCAGCAACGACAGAGCTATCAGTGAGCACAGGCCCTCCAACAAAAGCAGAAGTCCTGAATGCCATAAAACTGCTGAAATCCGGATAGGCAACAGGACCAGATGGAATTCCGCCAGAAGCACTGAGAGCAGATGCAGGGACAATAGTGGATATGGTCACACCACTACTGCAGAAGGTTTGGGAGGAAGAAAAGGTACCTTGCGATTGGAAGAAAGGCTACCTTGTCAAAATCCCGAAGAAAGAAGACATAAGCCTTTGCAGGAAGTGGCGCGGAATCATGCTGCTGTCCATCCTAAGCAAAATATTATCCGCATCATCTTGGAGAGACTAAAGCATGCGCTGGATTCAAAATTACGACCGGAACAGGCTGGCTGTTTTCAGGAAGAACAAACCATGTGCGGATCAAATTGCAGCGCTACACTCCGCATCATCATGAAACAGAGCATAGAACGGCAGTCAATCCTCTACCTCAACTTTATCGACTTTGAAAAGGCTTTCGACAGCGTCGACTGACAAGTAATTTGACAGCTGCTGCCTCAACACTACGGAGTGCCACAAATCTACATCAACCTCATTCAACAGTTATATGAAGACGTCACATGCCAAGTGATCCACAATGGAAAGCTCAGTGATGCCTTTGCAGTGAAGACAGGAGTAAGACGAGGTTGCTGCCTACTGTCACCAATCATCTTCCTGATTGTGGTCGACTGACTGGATCATGCAGCGAACCGTGAGGAGCGAGAAGATGGGCATAGGCTGTTTGATGGGTGAGAAGACACTGGAAGATTTGCATTTAACCGATGATTTATGTTTATTGTCACACCAACTCGGAGATGTATCGGCGAAAACTAACAAGTTGGCAGAAGAAGTAGGGCAGCGAAAACGGGACTTCAAGTGAATGTGGAGAAGAGGGAGGTGATGAAGATAGTCAACCAACAACAGCATCAACAGCAAGCGCCAATCACCATCAATGGGTGAAACCTAAAGTAAGTAGTCTCTTTCACCTACCTACCCACCTACCTACCTACCTACCTACCTACCTACCTGTCTACCTACCTACCTACCTACCTACCTACCCACCTACCTACCTACCTATGCAGGGCAGGGTAGCATCATTCCAACCACAGGCGTGGCAGTGGCACACACGAGAATGTCAACATCAGGATCGGAAAGACAGCAAGATAGGCTTTCACTAATCAGAAATCAATGTGGAGATCTACTGAGTTCAGCACAAATAACAAGATCCGGATTTTCAACACCAATACCAGTCAAGTCAGTGCTTCTGTATGGTTCAGAATCTGGGTGTGTCACAAAAAACATTCCCAACAAACTACAGACATTCATCAACAGTTGCCACCTAGGCTGGCTCCCTACTGAAGATCAATCAGATGGCCAGAATAATCAGAATAAGCGACAAGGAACTCACTGTGGCAACAAACCAACCAACAACCTGTCACCCAACAAATCTGGAGAAGAAGAAAGTGGAGATGGACTGGATTGGGCATAGACTGAGAAGGCTGACTGGGGACATCGTGCTCCAGACAAGGCCGTTGAGTGGAATGCAAAGGGGAAACGATGAGTTTGGCGTCTGAGTTGAGGGTGACATTGAGGATATATATCATGTGAGGAATAAATGAGAGGTTGTGGGCATTTGTGGTGCCAGGTTGAAAAGACTGTAGAGAAGAGAGTGGAATGGAGGCGTTGTACTGAAGGCTTATGTTCCACTAGGAACCCAAGAGTAAAAATATTAATAATCTATTATGGATGTCTTCGAATAGTTGAGAATTTCAACTTTTGGGTTTTTTACTTCAGATATTCTTGGTTTATTAAATTTTTTTTCATTCTTTTTTTAAAGCTGGTGACTTGGAAGTTCTAATTCGTCAGGTTACAGATACATTGGATCGACAGGAAAATGGTTGTACTCTCTTATCTTAGACTTTGATTTGTAGTTCTTTTTTTATCAGTTTGAATGAATCATTTAGTAATGTTGTTCATGGAAGTATAACATTACAGAATACTTTGTAACTCTAAAATAAATTCCTTCACTTCTACCTATTTATGTCTTATGACCAATTTGTCAAAAGACATCGCTGAACAAACATTCTGTTTTACATTCAGTAATAATATACGATTCGATTTTGAACAAGTCTTAATTGGTGAGACTAAAAGTTATCTCCAGGTATTATAAGTTTTCTGTGTGAAAATACGTATCCTCTGTGTTTTTTAGGGATATAATTTGAAGTAATAACTGAAATTGTAAATTCTTCCTGCCGAAATTTGAAGACTCATTCAACTTTGATTTATGAGCATCATTCTTCATAAATAAATGTACTCACATCTTAACTAGAAGGTGAAAGGGTGACCAATACTTTACACATGAATAAGCGGTATTAAGCATGGCTCAGTGATGGAGATCGTTTTAGAAACCATATAAATAGATGATACATATATATATATATATATATATATATATATATATATATATATATAAAATATGCGAGTTTGCTCATAGAACGCTATATCTCATAATAACCACGTTACCACCTGGGAATAAATTTTAGCCTCATCTGTCTTATTTTATAATTGATTTTTAATCGGTTGCACTAAAATTTCTGTTTACTGGTCAATTTTTTTGTTTTACAATTGAACATTACACTTTTCGAAACAATCTTTGTATGAAGAATTTATGCTAAAAAACGAACATATAACAATAAGCCGTTTATAGGTTTTGTCTAGCCTGTAGGTAGGTAAGTACGTTGCTGCAAGGGGCGTGTAGAGCAGTGTAAGTTTAGCGGTGGCCATGAGGATCTGGAAGGGAAAAGCGGAAGAGATTAAGGTGAGTCGACAATTCAGCAAGTAAACGTGATGTACTTACACTTAATAATAAAAGATAACTGACAAATGGTAGAGCTTGACAACGAAGAGGTGAGGCAGTCTAGAAATTGAAAGTGGAAGGTGAATGAGTAAGATTTCGAATACGTTGCACTACTTTCCCTTCTTAAGAGGCACTGTCCTCAGTGTCTGGTTGTACCTGAGTGAATTAGAGGCTATATATAGTATGTGAAGCTGATGGGAGTTACATTCCAGTTGATGGCTGCTGTTGGGCTCACGTCCGTCTAACCATGAGCGAGCCTCACCCCACCTCCGATACGAAAATGTAACGACCAGTTGTTGATAAGTTTTCGTCTAGTCTATAGGTAGGTAGGTACATTGCTGCAAAGAGGCACGTGGAGCAGTGTAAGTTTAATGGAGACGACGAAAATCTGGAAGGAGAAAGAGGAAAAACGTGAGCCAACGACTCAGTAATTGCAAAGATACCTCTAAAAAACTAAAAATCCACATGAAAGTCACCAAATTTGTTCATTAGTCTCGTAAAACTATTTAAATTCTATGGTCAACCATCATAGTCACTCTTAAGAATTACCTTCAGCTAAGATTTTAAATTACCACGACGAAACAGGTCAGCTAGTTGCTAATGTTAGCCGATTTTGGATTATGTTACCTTTAGTGACCTCAGCATATTTCATAGAAAATATTTGATTCGTTTAAGTATTTTAAAGCAGTAATTACAAATCGCTGACACTAATCTATCTACCGAGGTTTGGGCAGCCAGGTAGTCACATTAACCTTTATACAATAAGGTATAGCTGATTGCTTACTACACGAATATGCACAAGGTTTTCAAGTGCTTTTCGTTTTTTATATATTTTAATCATCCAAATTTATCTTATATTCATTTATGCCTGCAAGAGTATCTGTTGAACACACTGAACATAAGTGTCCTAAAAGATCACTTACGTCAGAAAGGAAAATCTTACTTCTACTTGCAACAAGATGGTCAGTGAAGCTACAAATGAAACTAATTAGAAAATATTTTTCGATGAATACAAGCAATCTTAAATAACATTCTCTTTCTCCATTATGCACGGACGCTTATTTCTTCTCCTGCCTTTGCTTGTTCATGCAGTCTTTTCGATTATCCTGATATTTTGAGACATTTTTCAATAGTTTAACTCAAGTATTCGATAACAGGTCTTTCTTAATACGCTAGTGACTCAATCTATCAATAGTTACGTCCCTTGTGATATTCACACAGCTATTGCTTAGCATATGAAACTCCTTAGATATTCATCAGTGGCTGTCCACTATTTTAATGACTAAAGTCTAATAATTTATTCAGAGGTTGTCCACATCATTTAATACATGTATAAAGTGTCTGTGCTTTATTATAGCAAACAAAACTAGCACTACAGTGAAAGTATTCCAGGATTCATATCCTCTTTGACACAAATTTGTTTTGTGTTATTAAACACTACTTATACAAATAGTTTTCCTTTAATACATCATACTTCAATGAATGGTCTAGGGATCTGTAAGTAATATTTTATGAATTTAACTTATAATACTTTTTGTTAAAAGTTGTTCTCTATCCTGTTTAAAAAAGATAACATTTGTTTCAAAATCTTCGTAGTTTCGTTGAATATAATTCTACTTCCTAGATCCAATCATTAAGTAGTCATATGAAACGCAAAGTTTTCGTAACAACTGTTACGTAACATGGTGATGGCTGAGCTAATCTCTGTCACGTGGGTAGCCAACAGTACGAGTTCTTAGTTGGTCTTTTGGACAACCTCAAACTCAAATACTGAAGGAAATGAGAAATTTTTTTTCACAAATTCCAGCAACAAAAAATAAGTAACTAGTTACAGGGTCAATCTTAAATATGTTAGCTTACATTGAAACCAAGTTCAGCTGAGTGGTTAAACTCTCACATTCGGAGCAGCACTTATATAGTTTACTAGGTCAACATAGAATGTGACATGCTGCTATGACAGTTTTAGCTTATATGATCACGAGAAGAGAATAAATGCTGATTTTGGATACAAATATACGAAGTTAGACTCACAAAAAAAGTGAAAGACAGTCTGCACAGTACATACTTCACTCATCAACAATCAGAATTATTCTTCTTCAATAGAAAGTAAGTGTGGAGTAACTAACTCATGCATGCCATTTAATCTGAATTCTTAACTAGTTACACCGTTTTTTCATGAACCTGTATGTGCAACTGTAATTGTTTCAAATAAATTTCAAAGTGAACGCAGATGTATAGACAGACTTATTGACCAAATTCTCATAACAGACAAACGCCAATAAAACATGACAGAGACAGGAAGGGCGGAAGACAGTCGTGCCCTGGTATGTGATTCCAATATTTTTATAATGTTCCCAAAAGTCTATCGCTTATCTTATTATCCCAGACACTGCTGATCCACCTGCATCAGATAGTCTAAACAACAGGGGATAATGCCAAGAATACATTGGGATGTTGTATTAAAAAATGAACCAACAAATTCGAAACCAGTGGCAAGAAGACAGATTGATCACCGTATATATCAGTACCATTAGACAAAAATTATGAGATAAGTGTTAAATGTACCAACAAATAGAATATACATACGTTCTAGAAGACAAACAGCACAGTTGCATTTGTCATTACTTAATACATAGGAATGAAATTAGTTTTAGTAGTGGTACACAGAATATTTCCAAAAATGTCTGAATAAAGTTACGTCGAATAGGCAACATGATTCCCCACCATAACACCAAAATATAAATATGAACTTTCGAAAAGAAAAAAAACTAAGTAGTGTGGATAGATATGACAATAAGTGGATGTTCAGGGTTATACAATAATGCGATAGTTAGTGACTATCGTGCTTGTTCACTGGAATATTAAAAGTTTGTAGCTAACAAATGTTAAAACGAATGGAGAGAACATGCCAAATGAGAATTAATCAAAGATTTGCAGGCCTGATTACGGAAGTTTTATTTACTGCATAACGTCCCGATGAGGAGGAGGATCACTAATGAATGTAGATTATACTCGGTCGATGCTAACAGTCTTTGCTTTGTTAAGGCTGTAGGTAGTTACGAGTTTACCACTTCTACTTAAGACTCTGTATAAACCATTATAAGCTGGTTCTAGTGGTAATTTGACGTCCTTGTGTCCGAAAGAAACTTCAGTGCAGTTGATTGGCTTAGGTAAGATTTGTAATGGCTATTGCTGCGTTAGTGGAAGTGACATTTTCTACTCACTTATATAGTATTTTGATAACTGCACATAGTGCGACTATACTGTTTGCAGTGAAAGATACCCCACGTAATCGTGAAGTTGTCCCATGGACCAACTCTGAGGTGTAGCAGAGAATATTTATTTTCCCTGTGACCCTAATTTCAAGCAGGACCAGTGTAAGATCAGTGAAGCAGTTGTTGTGTGTAGAAGCTTCAGTGCTCGCTTAGGTAATTTGTGCAAGCGTCCCATCAAGTCAATGAAAATGGGATGGTATGTTTCTCCAGGCATGTATTTATTTCCGTCGAAGTCGGTGAGCTGTTGAAACAAGTAACTTCTAGGTTGTACTCCTGTATCAGTGGTGATGACTGAAGGGGTACACAAGTTGAATCTCCGGTTATTTACAAGCTCCTTGGCAACTCCTATGGCTGAAATGTTCGGCAATAGAATAGTGACAGAACAGTGAGTAAATCTATCCAGACATATGAGATGGTTGGAAATGTTAGAGGGAAACGGTTTCCCAACTATATCTGCGTGCATATGCTCATACATAGTTTGAGGAGTACGAAACTGACTAACTGAAGCTTTGGGTGATGAAGAACTCATATACTGTTTACTGAAAGCAGTGTGTCTCATAGCTCTTAGAACAGATGGATTGAGTTTCCCAACAGATCCGTCATATATGACTGTGACAGTCCTCAACTGAGTTCCCGGAAAATGTAAGTGGATCATTTTTGAGGACATCACCTACTCCATTTTGAATTCACTATTTGTTACTTCGATAGAGGTTGGTAATTTATATCCAGACACAGTATATTGTTAACGTGCATGCGTTACAATATATCACTACTGGCACGCTTAATGTGTCGAATGTAAAAAGTGAACAGTGATGAGAATTCTAGGTACCATATCTTACGTGCAGAATGGTTGTCTTGCTTGAATGATAACCCTTTTCGATCTGTGCAGTCTTTAAAAATGGCGTCACTCAGTTTGCCATCCCTTTGATGTGAGATTAATTGGAAAAAGTAAAGAAGTGGTCAGTGTGGGATTTAACGCCATTGGAAGTAGGATAACTGTGTCGAGCTAGTATCCGCAGGCACCTCATAATCCTTTGGAGACAGGTCGACGGATATTAAAACTCGGATTAATAAGTTAGTAGGCATGCCTATGAATCGAAGCAAGTGATGATCATGCTATAGTCCTCTTGTTTCTTCTATCACTGCAAAGAAAAATGAAAATAGTGAGTTCATTTTTGAAGATATCTCTGAGACTACTTCTCAAATAACCCACTTCCACTTTGTTTGCATTCTCTTTTCAGTCTCCTGCGTCTGAAATACTAAACAGATAAGGATATAACTATCAACTCCCTACCAAGTGTACCCCAATTCCCTATGTTGGATTCAAGCGTGTAGCAAAGAATTTTAGTGGTCACTATTCACCTCTTGTTGTAAAACTGATGTAACAGAGATATTAAAGCCGTCCGTCACAAGTGGTAACAGAACGCTGATACCTCTCTCGCAGAAAAATTTCATTTCTCTATGTAGTTGCTTAGTTTTTTCAAAATATTGAGGGACCTCTGTGAATAGGATAATTACATTGAAAATGTCCTCGTGAGAAATCAAAAAATGGTTTGAAGACAGTGGTGCTGTTCGGAATGATGTTATGATACAAACTGACTGGTCCTGAAAACGGCATTATTGACTCAACAAATTGAGCAGTAGATGGTCTTTAGTGGCAAGCAGTCCCCAAAACCAATAGCCTAGCGTTCAACGAGATTCAATATTGGTGCTGGCCTTCATAGTTTTAACGGACTCACTAAGCTGAAGACACATGGTCAAGCATCCATACCATTTGTCACGTTGTTGTGTTACGTTACGTTCCTCGAAAGTGATGCTCTAGACAGCTGGTTAGGAGGTGTCAGTATTTCGACACGGGGCATGAAATATACTATTTTATTTGGCTACTCACTTGTGTTCCTTCCTAGTCCCTCACTCGTGCGTCTATAACAAGTACGATTAATTAGTGATTGACTCCGTGTCTGTCAACTTCCCCTTAGATCAATTCCTAAACTGATGAGCCAGAGGTGATATGGTCTTTTCATGGCATGCACTTTATCTGAAACCGACTTTGCATCTGGATTATCTGTCAAATGTTATCAGATCTTCCATAAGCTTTTCATGAATTCACACTTATTAAGCTTATTCCTAACTGCCTACTTATGAAGCCTTCTGAAGATGGCTTTCATATGCCTCATGTATGCTAGCGGTGATTAAGTCGCAAGTGTGAGCGTATGCAGAGGGGACTCTGAAGTGGACCTGGTAAAGGGAACGCTAAAACATTTCAGCAGCGTTCATCCGTCCAAAGATTATAAAAACAAATTCATGTACACCAAAGGGAGCGATAATGGCTGTTTTCGGGATACCTAGATGGATGGTAGTACGGTGATGGACCATAACAAAACAATTCCTCCTCAGATGATACTAAGTTCACGTATTTTATCCAACTCTGCCCTGATGGTACCACGTTTGTTCTGATTTAGATGCCTGCAATGTGTAAATACTGGCGGTAAGTTTGCTCTGATGGGATGTATAATGTCATACTTTAGACCTGTAAGATAGCATTTGGGTTGCAGAAGATCAGTAAATCAGTGCAGCAACTTAATATGTGGGGGATGCGTGCTAATAAATGTTAAGCTCGTGTATGCTAGGACAACAGCTGCGCCAAAAATGTAGGCTTTATGGTTTAGATAAAATAACAATCCACGATGTCATAAAAAAATCGATTCCAATGATAGACAGTGGCACATCTTCCAGTATGAAGAACAAAGTGAAGACATCAAGTGCGGAAACGAGTGTCTAGGTTTTTGTCTAGTGGTACTATTGGTGTACTTTCTTCGGCATGAAGAGATATAGCCAGGTTGGGACGTTGGCTTTTGCAGTTATTATGAGGAAAGATAACCACTACTGTTCTTGTATACACAAGAATCGTAGTACCAGGACATTTATCTGTTACGTAAAATAAATGACTCTTAGAATTCTCAGTGGTGATAATAAGAGACGTGGTAGATAGTCAGTTGATTGGTTTCCCAAAAGTATAATAATACCAATTACCGAATTTACAGATGCATATTGGTGTAACAGATATGATTATTACACCTATTTGTGAAAATCTTTGTTAATGTTGACTGGTTTCGCGGGTAGTGACAATCCCTAGGCTCATAGGAAGAAATTTTTATATAACCCACGCTAAATTACATGCTTAATTCTTGTTCTCATTCATAGTTATAAAGGTCAGTGGCAGAAATGCGAGTGATAATCATGCTTAACGAATATATAAAAGCGTCACGCAAAGAAGGAAAGGAAGCAGTTCAACCAATTCGTTTTCGGAGAAGTAATGTTTGGCAGTAGCCCTAAGAATGCACGTTGGTAAGCAACAGGAGGCGAGGCTAATAAATGGTTTGTGACACCAGTAGACGCTCACTCGATCTCCTGATGGATCAGATATCCATGACCTGTATCGACACGAATTACTTCTTTTATGGTTAAACCTGTGGCTTGTTGTATCTGGCGTTATTTATTCGGTAAAGAGATCTATTTGTCGCTTCCCGTTGATACTCTGATGTGAGTCACAAGTGTGTGGTACGGGTAGTGATAAAGGGCACACACCTATCCGCAAACGGTTAGCCGTTGCTGCAAGTTTTTCAATTTTAATGTTGTAATCACAAAATGCGAAAATTTGGTGGGTATCTTCTGGCAGAGATCAGAACCATATCCAGTACAGAAATCCCTTACCTATCCTGTGACCTGCAGCTGAAGTCTGAATGCATCGCAACATCTGCGAAAGGTTTCATCTCCTAGTCCTACTTCGCTTAAAATATGGTGTAGAGCTTTCCCACGAGACAATGCGGAACACCGAATATTTGAATGTTCGAGATTACCATGAGCAGATTGTACTTGTTCTGCGGTATCAAATACAGTGATAACACTGAGAAGACCAAGTTTCATATCATATGAGGTAATTCCGTTCGAGATGGAATGTTTTAATCTGGCAAGCTACATTTGAGAATCTCACTGGGTGAAACTAGGAATAACAAGAGAGAAGGCACTGACGGATTCCAGCTTGAAAGAATCGTTGAAACTAGTATCTGATATGATTGTAGATGCGAAAATAATGAACGGAATAGAAACGCAGGAAGTATTTATTCAAAATGAAGACTAGGCTAAAATACAAACAAGAGAAAAAAACAGCAAGTGTGATGAAAATGAGTTTGAGCAAAGTGAATCCAGCATGTATATTCGTCGAGTAGGTTCAATACTGCACCAACAGCAACAATAGAAAAGGCTGGAGACAGAGATGACAGGGTTCAAAAAGTTGTCTTTATTTGCGTTTGTCATCACCCTGGCGAGTTCAAATGGTTGGTGATCGATGAGAAGAAACATTTTTCCGCACTCAGAATCAGTGAACCTCTACTTTCTGTATCTAAGAGTCTCGGTAAAGTAACAAAGAACGCATAAAAGAGAGCAAGTTAACAGTGGATTCGTTTGTTACCTAGTGGTGTGACCATAGTTGGACATCGGGCTTGTGTCCGAAGGACTGTGATAAAGTAACCTGGACCTCTGCTACGAAGGCATCTTTGGTTTTAAAAGGTCGTAATGGATGATCAGAAGTGTCTGAAATGTTGCATATCATTTTGAAGCTCACTTCACAACTGTTCAAACTGCATGGGATGTAGTTCAGCTGCTCCCGTACGTTCATCGTGCTTCAAACTTTAGTCTACGAATAGGTTATGTTCACCTCCTCAGGCTGAATTGTAACTAGATATTTTGTTTCCAGAGATAAGGAGTAAGGAATGTGATACAGCTGTGGTCATATGCGAGTGTTAACGACTTGTTAAAAGCACCTATAATCGAACTAGTCAAAGATTCGTCACGGGAGTATGAGTGCTAGATTGGTACGAGATGCGCTCCCGCTACATTTGGGACAAGATTTAAGGTGACAATGGAATCAGAATATGATATTCAGCGAAGAGGCTGTTCTCAAAGAATTTTTTTCAAGCTGTACATTTATATGTACATATTTGAAAAATTATTTCTCCTGAGGAAAATCAAACACTGTATGATGATAATTGTAATAAAAGTGATGATGATATAAGTACTTTTGATTGTGATGATGGTTGGAGTAGGAGTGATAGCAAAGTATGTTGTGTAATCTATAGGATGGTTTCAAAGGAAACATTGTTCATAAATCTAGAATTTAAAGGTGACCAAGCATCAGATCTTTTGCGTAAACCAATCAATAGAACGTTCTTCTCAGCAAGACTTCAGCTGACCCTTACCGGCTGTAAACTGTTCTACTTTGCGAGAAAGATAAACACCCTCATTTGGCCGCTTTTGTGTGCACTTACCAGCTCCCCTTCCCTTGTGGAGCAAGGTTCATCGGCTATAGACCGAGACTGCTTTCTACGAGTAAAAGAGACCATGTTCCAGCTTGGCATCAACCAACGTTTTTAGTCTCATCATATACCACTTTACTGACAAACCACTTTTGTCAGTTTTACAACTCTTTCATACGTTATATGCATTCTATGAACCACCCCATATATTACGTAGTCTTCTTCATCCACTATCGTAATCACAAGCACCTAAATTATCACCACATAGTGCTTGGTCTTCCTTAGAGAATATAATTCTTCAAACATCGGGTATGTGCAGATGTACATTTCGAAAAACATTCCTTTAAAAGAGTCTTTTCGCTACATATCCTGTTTCTAATGTTAAAATGGGAATTACTGAAAATAGGATCGCACCTATCGGGACATTTCAACCAAGGAGGCCTTCAACTCTACGTTGTTAAGTCTGGATGTTTAACAAGCATCATGTTGCAGATGTGCAACTTTACATCTTTCAAAACTGAAGGTTAGTTTGTCATAATCTGTCCAACGTCGAAGTCACTACAAATTATGCTGCAAAGTTAGTCTCCAGTTTCCATCCCTAATTCCCCTCCATACGGTCACGTCGTCAGCAAAGAGAAAATTTTCAGAATGCGTTTGCAGAAGTGAATCAATAATGTCAATCAGTAACAGGAAGGGCTTCCCAAACCAAACTTTTGGAGACTCTTCTAGGGAATCTCGTTTCTTCTGATAAATCAGTGTCCATTCGGACCTGAGAAATTCGGCCGCCTGGATACTGCGATATTCACTCCTCGATTATTCAAATGATACATGTTCGTACTAGCTAGCCCACAAGATAGTTGTGCATGACGCGGTCGGAAGTCGTAGAAAGTTCGACGCATAACACGTCCATTCTACCCTGGCTATCAATAATGGTAATTCAACTATCCACTGTGGTTAGTGGGCTAGTAGTGCATGAATAACTTCTTAAAAAACCAAGCTAATAGGATCTGTAAAATCTAGTGAATATCACGTAGTTGTGTGAACCGTCGTAGATCAGAGATCATCATTTTAGATGGAATGCACAAAAGTCACAGTCCAGTAGTGTGTCGAGTCGTGTTGTTCGTTGCCCTTCAAAATGGGTGCATCCTGACCACATGCCCAGGGTTTATGCCCCATACTCTAGGTAAAAAATAGTGTGAATTAATGTGATGAAGTACTCAGTAATAATTGAGGGACAGTAACATGAGCTCTAACCAGACTCGAGGGAGCACCATCTTTTAGGTCATCAGCTTAGAATGCACCCGATGGATACTCAGATCAACGGTTGACACTTTCTCATCTTTCTTTGACACCCACAGTTACTGGTGTATGCAGTCGTTGGTGACAATGTTTGAATTAGTTTCCGAGACAAAAACTTTACCAATTCAGGTCATTTGGACCTGTTGGCTGGAAACGTTTGCGCTATTTTGACTAAGAACCTCTTTCGCATTTGATTCGAAAGTATGAGTGGGCCAGGATTCGTACCAACCCTCATGGTGCTTCAATGCTTAAGTGTGGCAATTTCTCACATACGTTATGCGTCTGAAGATAAACTGACAGCTCCTCTCATTAGGCTAAGCCCATTGGTTTCTTCTCACCTTCGGAAGACTGAATGCGCGACTCAGAAACAACTTGGCTCATCTGCCACATTTTTATAGTGAAGTTGGAACTGAATAACCTGTAGTGTGCATGGTTTTGCGCTATGTGAACGCTGGGAATTTTGTAGCTTGATAATCACACTGTTCACCAGTGTCCGTCCCAACACTTTCTGAATGCTTATGGTGTCAAGCTTCCTGAACCTCCTACGACCCCACATGATGAGATGAGTCAGCTCCATTTCGCAATGAATACATGGTCACTTCTAACGAATACTGGGGCTACAGACAACTCATTAGGTTCTATTCATTGAGACTGCTGGATGTCCGAGAGAATCCCTAGCTCCTCTTTTGCATCGAGTTGATGAGATGCCAACAGTACATCTTAAGGCCCTTCGGGGTTGGTGTAGATTAAGCTGAAGAGCCTTTGTTTCGCTACCTGGCCGTTGCCATCATCGTTACTATTTGTCTGGGCCCTAGCTGATAGCAGCTAATGTCCCAAAGCACCCCATGATTGTCGTCCCAAAAGCTTTATCGAAAATAAGGATAGCCCCTCAAGTTCACGAGGTTTATTAAGTCACGTCTGCTGGTAGTGGAGTTTTCTGTTTTTACAAGAGGTCCAGTTAGCGAGTAGAATCCATTAGACTTCTTATCTCCAATTAATCTCAAACGCGGTCACTTCCGTATCATGCTTTGATAGTACTTTTAACCTCTTCCAATCCACCGAAACTGCATCCCTGACTGGCGAAATCCTTTTCAAAGATCTCAACCACTCTTATGCGCCTCAAATATAATGGTGGTTTCCACAAATCCCCACCATCAGATCCGCTATCTCATGTCGTTAAGCCGTTTTTAGGTTTTGAATTATCTAACAACCTGTCGCTAATACTCTTGTACTATATACTATCATAAAATTCCTTCTTTTGATGAAATATCTTTTCCTCTTACTGATAGTAATGTTTCTTGCAGAAAGATTATACCCACTGCACATTCGCTTTCGTATTATAGGGTGAAGGTATGTGGGTACTTCTTCAACAAGACATTCCTAGATTAAGATAAAGGTCAGAGAAATATGAGCGTTAGTTGTGATAGGCTAAATTTATTTACTTGTGGTGGGGAGTAAATGATTTATTTCTCATGGGTCAGAATGAAAAGTGTTAAATCGAGACGTCAGTTAGGTTATAAGTAAAATTTTATTTCCACATTAGTAAGTTAACATGAGAGAAGCCAGTTTACGGGGATCACCAGTGATATAGGTCGAAAAATCTACAAGATTTTAGGAGTCCTGAATAGTACATCAGGGTAGTTACACAGTTCACCGTTGCAGACCGTATCGCACTCCGCTTGCTGTCTACTCTAGACCAGTTGTTCTGTTAGATTTTAAATTAACTTATGTTCTTAGTTTCTGGTATCACATAATGTTATCCCTGCTGTGTTAGTCTCCCTTGGGTATATGTACCAGTAGCACCATTGTACATGATATCACCGTTTGTGGGGTGGCTGTCGACGCATGGGTGAGGAATTCATTGGGTAATCGTTGAAACTGACAGAGAGATCGGCATCCTCGTATAGAAGGGTGAAGTTTGTTCCACAGAGTACTATATTGCGTATTTAAAAATTAACATCTGAGTTTTGAAAGGTACTTATTTATAGGAATGAAGTGTCTGCTATTGAGGAGACTATGTGTCGGTGTTGATTTACGAGTAACAGCATAACTTATTTTATATTTATCAAACACAAGATGATAAAGAAAACTTAAGTTGGGCTTCAGGCATAGCAGCCGGAGGTTATTCTAATTCTGGCTTTTGGTACCTTACTTTCTAAGGAGGTCCTTCGTTATGTATAAGTAGGTGCCGAGTAAAGTTCCGCTCGATTTTATCAACTCGAATTCTACCAGATACTGTCGTATTACCGCTGATAATTGTGCAATGCTCTAACACTGGGCGAACCACAACTTTGTGTATTATAGGTTTTGCTTCAGGTGAGAGTGGTTGTGTGAAGGAAAACTGAGTATCCTCCCTTTGTAACGTCACACACTTCCCCAAAATCAATAGCCTAGGGTTTGACGACTTTCGACATTGGTGCTGACCTTGATAGTTTAACTGGACTCGCTGGGCTGAAGGCACCCGGTCAAGTATCCCCTCCATTTGGCACGCTGTCGTGTTACGTTGCACCGCTCATTTCCGACTCTCTAACCAATTAATTGGAACGCATCGGTATCTTGGCACAACCATCCGAATATACTATTCCATCCGACTAAGCTATAGTGTTCTTCCTTGGTCTCGTACTCGTGGGTATATAACAAGTCCGAATAATTAGTGCTTGGTCTTTGCGCCTGTCAAGTTCGCACTGGGATAAATCCTGAACTCCCTTTGCAAACAACTGGACCTGAATACTCTTTAAAAGTCAGACTTCTGGGGTAAGCGACTCCCAGGTCTTTCACAGCGTTGAATGTCCGCGTTGGGTTGCCACCCAAGTTTGGGGTGGGATTTGTTGAAGTGGATGCCACTTTCATTTGAAATTAAGGCGAGCTGCTAGGTCACATGTGAATTTTGCGTTCAGATCATTATTTATTTGAGACAAAAGTCGCCAGTCCTGCGCAGGGAAAGGTGTAGACTATCTTCAACTGGTCTGGGAAAAGGTAAGGTGTGCCATTTCTAGTAAAGCTACAGCTGTCGTTTACATAGGTTAGGTAACGTAAGGTCTTAGTACATTGCCTTGGACGACGCCACTTTTTATAGGTCTAGGGTAGGAATACCAAGTTCTTAATCTTAAACCACGTTAGGTGAAACGTCTTAGGACAAACCTTTTACTTTTCCTGAAGCTATAAAATGAAGTATCTTTTAAAGCTAGTAAGAATCCGCTTCACATGGAATTGCTACGGTCTACGGAATCAAGCTTAGTGTTGAAACAAATGCTTTTAGAACACCCTCTCAAGCTTTCTATCGATCAAATACCCATAAATATGGAACCATACTCCCGTTGATATCAGGGATCCCAGTTCAAATATATCCTTCTGAAAACTTCCAAACGTACTGACTGATTCACAACTATACCTGAAACGATCAGAATACTTATAAACATTTATTCCTGAATTTGCAGGTGAATATCACTTTTACGGACACGGTCGAAACATTTTTTGGTGGAAAATCTTTGGTGATATCTTTTTCAATATTCTTTCACCGTCTCCATTTCATTCCGGGTAGCGGAAATCCTCAGTGTGAAAGAAAGAAAATCTTACATCACATACAAACGGCACACTGTAAGTCAAATGTTGAGGCCTCATTATGCTTTTAGGTTGTCTGGCAGAAATGAAAGTCATATTTAACGAATATGTAAAAGCATCATTCAAAGAAAAGGGTGAGTAGAAGACGTTAAAAACTAACGTCTGATTAACTTTCTTGTGCCTTGGTTCGCCGCTCTGCGTTTCCTCTATTCTTACTGTAAGTAGAATCTTAGAAACCCGTAATTAGATTAGAATTACAATATTTCCCCAGTACTATTCTTAAATATCACTGCGTCCATCTTCAGGCAACTCCTCCACAATTGTGCAAACTGTGATGAACATCTTTGTGGCATCACATGAAGATATTTCCATGAAGCCCCCTGACACTAATTCATCCAGTGTTTCATTCAGTGGCGTCATTTCGTCCACTGCAGCTGTGAACAGTATACAAAACTGAATAGAAATACCTACAACTTTATCTACAGATGCGGAATCTTTGACACGACCTCGAAATTCAACGGAATTTCACCATTTTTCACCAAGCCGCTAAGCACGATGCAGAGCATTAGTGCGGCTACGGTGGAAATATGTCCAATGAACAAACAAAAACGGGTCGCTTCATCAGGGAGATAATATATTGTTATCAATATTATTTATTGTTGTCTGTACATTATATCTTGTCGTTTCAATGAACTTGGAGATGCATGTGTTTTAAAAAATAAGCTAAATCTCCGTGCTACTTCCCTCAATGTACGTGATCCTTCGGACGGAAACACTTAAGAAATTCGGCCACCACTGCCTTTCTTGAGAAGGAACTTGCCGAGTTACTTACCCTTCTCTTTGAATGATGCTTTTACATATTCGTTAAATATGACTTTCATTTCTGCCAGACAACCTAAAAGCATAATGAGGCCTCAACATTTGACTTACAGTGTGCCGTTTGTATGTGATGTAAGATTTTCTTTCTTTCACACTGAGGATTTCCGCTACCCGGAATGAAATGGAGACGGTGAAAGAATATTGAAAAAGATATCACCAAAGATTTTCCACCAAAAAATGTTTCGACCGTGTCCGTAAAAGTGATATTCACCTGCAAATTCAGGAATAAAAAATTATTTTTTTCACTTGGGCTTGAGGGAAATATCGTGTTGATGCCACGCAGAGATAGAGGTAAACTGTCTTCAACTTGTCTGGGAAAAGACAAGGTCTGCTATTTCTGATAAAGCTGCAGCTGTCGTTTACGTAGGTTAGGAAAAGTAACTTTCTTAGTGCACTCTGGATGACGTCACTTTGTATAGGTCTAGGGGAGGAGCAGCAAATACTGGATTGCACCATTTACAAGGAACCCTCCAAGGATGTTCCAGGCCATGACAGTAACGGTTCTGGAAAACTGTGTGATTTCAACTCAGAGACTAAGCGGCTGTGAATCATTTTATGGAATGCTTGCTTGAATTCTAAGAATAGGGTAGTTACAAATAAGCTTGCTCCTAATATCTTCTAAGTAATCAAGATAGCGGGTAGCGCATCACCGGCCCTCTCAAGAATCGCTGTTGTGCTTGATATAGTAACTGGTTTGTGGTCATGTAGTCGACGACTTCCCCCACAATCGTCTTTCCCATGTCCTAGATGCTACTGACGTGCTGTTTATGGGTCGGTAGTTTTCTATATAAGATGCTTGTGCTTGGGATATATATATTTATATTCGGCAGTTTCAAGTTCCCATGGTAATTACCACTGGTAAGGGACATGTCTAAGAGCGGTGTGTCTTCGCCACCTCTTAGCAAAATGGTCAGAATCCCACCAGGTCCAGCCCCCTGTGAGGCTGGGAGTGATGCTCCCGCAAGAGAGATGTTTTGTTGAGTGAAGAGCATACTTATGGCGCCACACACCCCCAAAATCAATAGCCTAGGGTTCGACGACATTCGACATTGATGCTGACCTTGACGGCTTGACTGGACTCGCTAAGCTGAAGGCACCCGGTCAAGCATCCTCACCGTTTGGCACGCTGTCGTGTTACGCTGCACTGCTCGCATTCGACTCTCTAGCCAGTCAGTTAGGACGTATCGGTATCTCGGCCAGACCTCGCAAATATACTATTCCATCCGACTACGCCGTTGTGCTCTTTCTTGGCCTCGCATTCGTGGGTATATAACAGGTCCGAATAATTAATGATTGGTCTTTGTGTCCGTCAAGTTCCCACCAGGACAATTCCCTGACCACTACTTATCAACTGAGTTGACGTTGACAGTGTATCGATGACTTTTGCTCTGTCCCCGTGTCTGAAGGAGCTGGTAAACCGATAGCTGAAAGGCTCGCAGACTCGCAGTGGGCCGTCGTATGCGCACCCACTGTCTGTGAATAAACTAGAAGCACCATTTCTGGAGCTGTTTGTCCGGGTCTGCATCAATCGCACTAGTGCCTTTGTATTACTACCTTTGTTGCAGCGAGTGCGTTCCCGTTTAACGGCTTCTAATACCCCTTCTACCTTAAATGTGTTGTACCTGTTTTGGGCTTGATAAATGATGAAGTCACTGGACTTGCTTTTCTCAGTTTCTGTTTGGAGCGTTGGAGTGATATATTCTTGAGCTGGTCCCATATATTCATGAGATAGGCCACATAGTTCTTCGGTTGAACTGCCGATAAAGTAGAGGCTTCAGTCTACTCACTGCAGAAAAAGTGTACTTCATCCCATTTAGCATACCTGTAGTTTCTAGACAGAACGTCTCCGTCTTTTGGACCAGTTTTGCGCTAGGTAGGTTGTGGTACCCATGTACTGTTTTGTGATCGCTACCTGGGAGTCGCATACCAACTTTGAGCTTTGTTCGTGTGGTTCCGTTTGTGAAGACTCGGTTCAGGACGCCATTGTAACTGGAAGGGTCCTCGCATGCTGTTGCCAACCCCCTATTCCAAGAATGCCTATAAACTTATCAAAGCCTTTTGGATGGATGATTGATTGGCACGTTATATCTGGCATGTTAAAGTCACCACACGTAATTTTGGCCGTGTTTGGTAGTGACACCACACTAGCGACCACGCCTGTTCACTTATTGTCGAGTTCGACTGTGGAGCAAGAGGGTTGGTAAGTGCATCCTATTAGGAGAGACTCAGAGTGAGTAATTTTGGCGATAACCCACACGAAGTCTTCAATCTCGTTTAGCTCAGAGATTGAGCACTGCGTGGCAGTGATACCGAACTTCATGTAGATAACGTGCCGTCCTCCATTACCATGTAGTCTATCCTCCCTGAACAAAGAATTGTTGTCAATGGAGATTTCCGTGTCACAAATATCAGAGGTACACCATGCTTCTGCAATCATTTTCATGGACGGGCCAAATTCAGAGACAGCAATATAATCGCTTTCCTTTTGTTGCGTACGCAGCGGGCCTTAATCGAGCAAAACGGGAGTGAGGAAAGAGTACAAAAGTGTTTGGATATATCTCGAAAAAGTCAGCACCTCTGTAAATTCATTGTGGGTTTTTTTAGGTGCATCAAGCCAGCGGTGTCATGACCTCTAGTACAGCGTAGCCATTTGGTACTGCTTACCCCAGAAGCAGAGAGGTATTCACCATGAAATACGGGTCTCCCGGACGGTAGTTATTTGGTTTGACCATAGGACCAACTGAGAAATAACTTTTAGCATCTTCTGCAGTGTGGCTTTGCGAAGGTGTCATGGCCTTTCGGCCATTCGTATTTCTTTCGCCTATTGGCTTGGCTACCAAACTGACTTTTCTGCAGTTCGATTAACTTGGGTGGGTCCTCGGTAAGGTTTGCCCTAGAGTGTTTGGTGCTATCCATACTCTTTGTAGCCTGCTCATTTGCCACACACAGGTTATGCACCGGCCTATATGATAGTAGATTAGACTGATTACGCTCCAGGCTTCAGGACTGTCCTATGCTGACAGGGTGCTTGTGGCTGGAGCCCGGCATGTTCATAGGCCGAGTAGCCCTGGGCGGCGACACAGGAATGTCTTCAGTATCGTGTTGGATCGATAGCTTAGCACTTGGTTTGGCAGTGATTTGTGTGACGGGACGAGATAGGGACTGGCCCTCTACTTCTGAAGGTAGTGAGATCGCTTTTGAGAGATCATATGGCTGTCTTCGAGTATGGTCAGTGGATTTGTCCAAGCCTATCGTCGTGCCATCGGCTCTACTACGTCTGTATGTGAGTGAGCCATTTTGGGGGCCTTGTTTACCTCATTCCGTTGTTTTTCTACAGAAACCAGTTCGTTAACACATTGTGATGCTGTTGTGGGTACCACAGCCTGACTACAGTTTGCAACCTTTGGTATTCTTATGCGATCACGTCTTGACAAGGTGTTAAGTCTCATGAAAGTTTGACACTTTAAATGCTGTGGATATACTGATAAACCAACTGCATGGTGGGAACTGTTTGGCGCGGTCAGAGCTTTCAAATTTGGGCTACAAAGGGCAGGCATATTCCCTCAACTTCTTGGGGGGACCGACTACTTGGTGTTCTGCAGAAGATATATTGTAAGCTTGCGAACATAAGACTTTTAGTTATTTGATAAGTTCGTGGTCGGGAATATTTTATTCTAATAGGTTGGACGGGGACAAAACTGCCTTATTAACCCAACTAGCTATGAAATTTAGCGCACTATCTGATTTCAACGGGCTTTCAGCATTGGCTTCTGGATTGGGCTGAAAAAGATGCATCAGAGGTAGGATGATTTCTAGCTAGGCGTTCATATCTCACAGTGATTTCTGCAAGGTTATCAAATCTTCCTTATTTTGCAGTGTTGTGTAGCTTCAGCATCAAATTGGGGACCTTAACCTGAGGGCCTCTTTTAGGGCTTGATGTCGAGCCAGTTAGCGGACGCGCTCTTTCAGTTGAGAGGCTAGGATTGAGTTTATGTGCATGGGTAGCACATGAACGTCCGTTCTGTGACAGTAGCTACCCGTTTATGAGGTTCGTTATTAATGAAACACAGCGGTTACAGAATGTTTAGCAAACGACCTGTTTGACAGATTTGGTGGCTGCAAGATGATGTTTCTTCACAGTTTAGGGAAAGTATGTTGCGAAACCATCGCGTCACGATGTCAACAGTGTTAGTTCGTGATGAAATAAAGTGTGGTAGACAGATAACTTCCCTTTAAGTTATTCTTCGTTTTGGTTCCTCCGATTTTTCGAAAGCAATTTCTCTGGTGGTACTGTGTTCATCTAAAGGGGTTTCCCTTGAAGGTGATATTCATTAACGCTTCAGAAGAAGAGTACGATCCTCAGGATACTGAGTTTCTGAGAAAAAGATTCAATATATGCTCCGAATTTTTATTTTGAATGGATAGATCTTTTTAACCGCGTAGAATATCAATAAACAGGAGCAATGTAACATCCATCATCAGCTGATAAGGTAATACGATACGTCAGTGATGAGCTGAATAAGGTTACAACGTCAAGCTGTGTCAAATATATGCTGTCGCCGTATCAAAAATCATGCACACCATCACTTTCCCATGAATTACTAAACACTCAAAGGCCTGATATCGCTCCGCGATGATAGTGAATTTTACAAACTCCAGCATTATTGAGATAGCTCGCATTATTAGTAAAGCCTCTACAACGCTGTGTCGGCAGGTCAGCTAGCGATTCTTATGAATTCAATTCAAAAAATAACGTAACTAACTATTGCAGAGAGTCAGGAGATTGCAAGTTATGATGTTACTTTACTGCACACTAGTATTTTGACTGAAAGACGTTTTGAGTTCCTAGGCTGGCTGGTGTGGACATACGTAGGCAGACAGATCACCTTCGAACTTCAGCCTCATCATCAAAGCACTCAACCTTTGTCTAAATCCGACACCTTCTATGTTTATAGGAAAATCACATTAGAAGCAAATAGAGTGGCGGTGGGATATACAGCGTCCCCTATCTCTGAAAGCCTCACTATGTTTCGCACTGAACCCATGATCCGTGCCTAAGCCACCAAACCATGTACTAGGTTCATATACGCAGATGATACGCCCGTAATTTTAAGAACGTCTGTGCCCAGAACCTACATGTGAACCTGAAAACCCAAAGGGGCGAACTGCTATTCTTTGACTGCTTACCTGAAAACATGGAGATGGAGGTCGAAACTTACTGATTTATCTTAAACGAATACATTCAAGTCGGTGTCTAGACTATAACTCGTCACATCCACTCGATGCTAAACGTTTACTCACTTAGAATTTATTCAGGAGGGCCACAAAGCTCATAGCGAATAAAAATGACAGACAAATGGAATTGAGAAACGAGAGATCTAATACATCCCAATAACCTACCCAAGTATACCATTTAAAAGATTCGAAAACGTGAGCAGAAGGATCCAGGAGGAAGACTGAATATAAATTTCTGGATGAGCGCAGTAACTCTACTGTCTCGTTAACGTAGAACTGAGTGCATAGAAAGGATTTTGAAGAGGCACCGAATAAGAGCCTTCCACAAGACAATCGGTGCTACCAGAAGTGCTTTAATCCATTTAAAAGATGAAACCCCTTTTACCTCCACACAGAAGCGTGTCTTCAAGTTAAGATGTATCGATTGTGATGCCCATAATCACGGAACTATCCCCTGAGACCCTTGTTCTGACCAAGGATCATGTAGGTTACACAAAATTAACGGCCAAATAATCCTGTGGAAGTAGAAAATTTGCAGTCCAACTAAAGGGGCTACTGTTCACGCCACCTGTCGCAGTTAGAAAGTGACACTGAAAACATTAAACAAATCCAAAAAACGCCTTCGAAACAAGGAAAGATGGGTAGATGGGCATTTCACATGATCCTGAATCCTAACACACTCAGCAGAAAGTATGGTCCTAGATATGCGACCAGCTTGGACAGCATGTCGAAAAGTAACACGTGACAGTAACCATGGCAAAATTATGCAGAAACAAATAAACCAAAATTTGTCATTCGTAGTGCTTTTCTCGCACACATTCACATTCGGTCACATGTCCACACGCATCTTCATCTTGACTTCCAGACTGATAACGGATAATAGTGACGTTCACTACCATTTTCTCTTCATTTAAGAACAACACGAGATGGTGTGTCACCATTTACTGCTTAAACAGTGGATAACTTGTACAGGTTTTATGCTCCAAAGAAATCATTTCCGCTATTTCACGGGGCGTGAAAAATTTATTTGCAGGGTATCGTCGAATCTCTGCTTTTTCGCTTCTGAACAAATAGAGCTATGCGGGAAGTATCTGGGAATAGTCCGAATAAATTCCAGTTATTGTGCTATTCAACAGAAAGCGGTGGTGCTCATCGAAGTATGTCTCCCATTCTTCCAGTGTTTTATCAACAAGTATAGAAGCTCTGTCTCACTCAGGAACATCTCCGTCGTTTGTATAGTAGTTTTAAACGATACCCTAAGAAACAGCCACTTTATATCATCACTTTAAGCTTCAATTGATTATTAATTAACCTACTCACTATAGGTGGTGTTTCGCTCTCTGACCGTTTGATGACACAAAGCTTCTTGACCACAACCCAACACAACTTTATGAGGAATGCGCACTATCAAAGGTCACGGCTGCACTACCTGTCGTACTTTCAAGAGTATTCGGTGCTCAAACAGTGGTTGAATAATTCCTGATTTTGAACTGAACTCGCTTCAGTCTGCAGAACATTTGTGCTGGTGTTTAGCCGTTTTGTTCTTCGTTGCTCGGGAACTACCAACGTCCTTGCTCCAAACCCACTTTTTATATGCCGTGAATAACAGTGTCTAATTTACTGCTTGCTATTCTATATAACAATGAGTTCATATTACCAAGGCGGTGGGACCCGCAAAAACTGGTTTATTTTCATGTAGCTTGTGTCGTATGAAATGTGTTACTTTACTATAATCAGTGCCACAAGGCTTCAAATGTAAATCTAAGTTCGTTTTGAAGGTATCAGAGAGGGGGTACGTAACAGATTCTGCGAGGAAGGGGTGCCACAATTTACATTCCATAGCTCTAAATAGGTTACCACGTAATCTTTTACGCGCTTTCTTATGCCACACTCTTGACTGGTGACCTATGGGATGGCTCTATTGATTAAAGCTTAACAATAATTCACTGGGGTGAAGGGGATTGTAAGCAGTGTGATTATATCCCCTTCCAGCCTTCCATACTGCGCTGGTCGCAGCTTAAGAACAGTTAAGCGATTGGGATAAGGTTAACACCACAATCCAATCACCCTTTCCATAGCTTTTTTCCGAGCCAGTTATGGGATCACAATCAACTTCAAGTATGAGGACATCGCCAACGAATTTTTCCAAGAAGAAAGGAGTATAAACATCATATACTGTGGTAAAAAGTTGGACCACCTAAGGCCTACGAAAGAAAAGCCAGGACTATATATCTTGTTGGCCCCAAGGCAACAACAGACCAAGGTTTCAAACGTGTCGCTCAGAGTAACTCCTGGATCCTTTTCACTGTTAGGGTGATTGATATGTATTACACCCAGCAAATGAGAACTGGGACTATATGCGTGATAGTCAGTGGTCATTATCCTGCACTCCATAGCATCAAGAGGGAGCAGCCTTTCAGTAGTCCAATTTAGAATTCTGGGAAGGTCCTCCTGGAGGACCGAAATGCTGATCGGACCCCGCGGTTACCTCTTAATACCAAGATCATGGGAGCATAACAGTGAGTGAGAATTGAGGGTTCCTAGCAGGTCACTGATAAAAAGAGGGTACAGTAGTGGACCCGGAATAGAACTCCTAGGCATACCACTCAGTATCTTAATCCAGGTAGATTAAGAGTAACCAACCATAACTGACTACAACCTAGTGTAGATAATCTCTCCGCCAACTTAGTAACTTTTCATGCATAACAACCGATTGAAGATTTTGCTCATAGAGTCATGACTCGCCCCGTTAAAGGCCTTAGGAAAGTCAAAAAACCGACGTGAATGGACCTTTTCTGTTCAATAGACAGAGTTAGGCGATTTCGGGCTATCAGCAAGGTGGTGTTGAAAGAACCCTCAGGTAAAAACTCGTGTGGAGAGTTGTTTAAGATTGACTTCTTAAGTTGGTAATCACGAAACGAGCCATTTATTAATCTCTCCATGATCTTCGCAGCTGAGGAGATCAGGGGGCTGGTCTCTGGGTAGAGGCGATTAACTTGTTTCTGCTGGGACGACGGCCACCCGTTTCTATTCGGAGGGCAACCCAACCTCAAGAAATGGATACCCAAAGAGGTTGGCCAGCTGGACGTCCAGCATCCCGGCACTTATGAATGAATGCCAATAATTCGCGAAGACTTAATGGAACTCAAGTTCTTTGTTTTGAAAGAATTTCATGTACTGCATCTGATACATGTAGCATTCCCTTCGCTTCAAGAAAGAAAATGAATGAAAGCGCTGGCCGCCTTGTGGAGTTGTCCAGGGCAGCGTATTGGGTCCACTTCTCTTCATAACATACATCAATAGCACATGTGGGTGTTTCAAGGCAGGCAAGGAATTCTTATATGCGGATGACCTACAAATAGTATACACATGCCTTAGCAGTCACTTCACCCCGACTATTAGCACTATGCGAGAGGAACTAAGGTATGTTTGCAAACGGTGCAACACCTGGCGGGAAAATGTGGCTGGATATGCATAGATGACTGTGGACTTGAACTAAACTTAATGATGGCCGGGCATTCACGCCCAAAACTGAAGTCTACACATGACTTATTATTATTATCATTTATAAATCGTCCCTTCGGCTCCTGATAGGACCTAGGGCTTCAGTGGCACGTCTCCATTTCACCCTGCTCTCTGAAGTTTTTTCAGCCTGGTTCCACGACAGCTAGAAGTTCTCATTTCGGCCTATCACGATCTCCTCCATATCACCTTCACCTCGGACGCCCAACCCGTCGTTTCCCCTTTGGATTTTGCTCGACGGCCCTGCCTGGCCCGTGATGTCCCCAGTCAGCCTTCTCAGTGTATGCCCAATCCATCTTCACTTCCTTCCCCATATTTTTTGGGCGATAGGTTCTTGGTTGGTTCGTTCCCAGAGCTCTTTGTTGCTTGTTCTTATTATTATGGCCGTCTGGTCTTCGGTAACGAGCCAGTGTAGGCAGTTGTTAATGAATGTCTGTAGTTTGTTGGAACTCTGTTCCGTAACGCGCCAAGTCTCTGAGCCATACAAAAGCACTGACTTGACGTGAGCGTTGAAAATCCGGATGCTGTTCACGCTTTCTGCTGAGTGCAGAAGATTTCCACACTGGTTTCAGGCTAACGAACGCTTGTCTTGCTTTTCCGATCCTAACTTTCCCACCCTCGTCTGTGCCGCCGCCTGTAGTTGGAACAGTACTGCCTAGATATATGAGACAGGCTACTTCCTTTAAGTTTCTCCCGTTGATGGTGATTGGAGCTTCTTGTTGTTGTTGGTGGTGGTGCTGGTTGGGTATCTTCATCACTGTCTTCTCTATATTCACTTGAAGTCCCGCCTTCGCTGCCCTGCCTCTTCTGTCAACCTGTTAGTTTTCGCCTGTTGATCTTCAAGTTTGTGTGACAGACAAAAGTTATCTGCGAAATCCAAATCTTCTAGGATACTTTCCCCGGTTCAGCGTATCCCCTCTCTTCTCACAGCTCCTCACTGTTTGCTGCATGATCGAGTCCACTACAATCAGGAATATCATGGGTGATAGCAGACAGCCTTGTCTTACTCTTGTCCCCTGTCTTCACTTCAAAGGCATCACTGGGCCTCCACTTGTGAATTACTTGGCATGTGGCGTCTTTATATAGTTGTTGAATGAGGTTGATAGAGGTTCGTGGTATTTCGTAGTGTAGAAGCAGTTTAAAAATTACTTCTCAGCCGACGCTGTCAAATGAAGGCTTTTTCAAAGTCGATGAAGTTGAGGTAGAGGTTTGACTGTCATTCTATGCTCTGTTCTATGATGGTGCACAGCGTTACGATCTGGTCCGCATATGATTTGTACTTCCTGAATCCAGCTAGTCTATTCTGGTCGTAGTCTTTGGTCCAGTGCTTCCTTTAGTCTCTCCAAGATGATGAGGCATAATATTTTGCTTGGTGTGGACAGGAGCATGATTCCGCGCCAGTTCTTGCAGACACTTAAATCGCCCTTCTTTCAGAGTATGACAAGATAGTCCTTCTTCCAATCCACAAGTACCTTCCCTTCCTTCCACACCTTCTACAATAGTGGTGTCAGCATGTCCAGCGTTGTCTCTGCATCTGTTTTCAGTGCTTCTGGTGGGATTCCATCTGGTCTTGCTGCTTTCCTGCATTTCAGTAGCTTAATCGCGTTCAGGACTTCGACTTTGGTTGGAGGGCTTGTGTTCAGTGGTTGTTCTGTGGCTGGGCTGCTGGTGGTATTTCGGGATGAAGTGAAGGTGGTGGTGGTCGATTCAAGATCTTTCTGAAGTGGTCAGCTCATCGTTTCCTTCGTTTCGCTCCTTTGCCAATTAGATTTCTTTCATCATCTATTGGTTTCGTCTGTGTTGATCTCTTCCCTCCCAGATACTAACCTGCTTATTTGATACAACGTTGCCAGGTCTCTGCCTCTCATACCAGCAGCCTGTTCTGCTTCACTTGCCTGTGTGTCGTGGAAGCGTCTTTTGTCTTCCCGTGCACTCTTCCACACTTCTTTGTCCAGTGTTGTGTTTTATACGTTGTACTCAGTTCCTCCTGTCTTTGAGCATCCTTGCACTGCACTGCTTCATCTTCTGCTTCACCATCTTCCTATTCCTCCTTCATCAGCTTCCATGTATGTGTCGAGATCCATTCCTCATCTTCTTTCTTCTTCTCCCCTAATACGGTTATGCAGGTTTCTTTCCACACAGCTTTCAAAGAGTTCCAGTGTTCATCCACACAGGTTTATTCAGTGATGTTCCTCGATATCTCCCATTTTGTCTTGATGACTGTCCTTTGTAGTTTTGTCCTTCAGTTTCCGTTCTGGGTGTTGAACTAGAACTGTGGTCTATCACCAACCTTTTGAAAGCTTTCAACTTGATTTGGAAAGTTGCTTGCACTAGATAGTGAATGGTTTGAACCTACAGCTGCTCCTCTTCTTGACCTTGTGTCAAGTAGGCTGCGTCTACACTTTACTCAGATTGAGATGAAGCCGATCTGAATTTTAGTGTGTCCATGTGGTGAAATCCATGTCGCTTTGTGGATATTCTCGTGCTTGAACACACTGCCTGACTCCAATCACCAAATCGTCGAATGCACAGAATTCTGCAAACGATTCTCCTTTCTCGTTCACCACCTCACCGAGCTCTTCTCGACCCATGGTTAGCTATCTTCCTGTGTTGTCTGCTCCCAGTTTGGCATTCATGTCACCCATTAGAATCCTGATGTCACCAACGGAGGTCTTGCCCAGTGCTGATTGCAGTTGTCCGTAGAAATCCTCCTTCTCCTCTTCATCTGTATTATCTGTGGGTGCATAGCGTAGCATTGAATGATCGTGGCTTTCCTTTTTTTGAGTTGAACCTTGCTGTCATGATCCTGGAGGAGATTGGTTCCCACTGTATGAGAGCCTTCGATGCTCTTGGGGACATCGTGATAGACACTCCAAGACTCAGTGTGCTCATGGTTGTCGTCTGGGTGACAATATCGGAGTGGATTATTGACTCTACAGTTGACAGTTTGGAGAGTCCACTTCCATTCCATATGCTTTCGCAAATTCCTAGCACTTCAGTGCCATACTTTCTCATCTCGTTCGTGGTGTGGGCAGCCTTGATGTGTTCAAACATTGTGTGGACATTCCATGTCCCCACTTTTACTTTCGCTTCCATCGAGAGAAGACACATCGGCCAATTGGCTTCCCGAAGGCTTTCACCAACTGGCGTCATTTCGCCCCTCCGATTCCAGCGAGAAACAATTTTGTTTCCATTTTTATATTTTGTTTGTGCTTTGAAATTTCTTTAGCGGTTGGGTTCGTTTTCCGGGTAGGGTTGCTGGCAGTATTCCCAACCTTCCCTCTCTACCCTGGGTTAGGGCCGGCTAGTAACCAGTGAACTAGTTAACCAGGTGAGGCTATGGAGTCAGTGTAGGAATTCAAAAGGTTCACAGTTTCCCTTTCCTTGCTTCCATGTGGACATTCAGGAAATATAATTGCAGCCATCGTCTTTAAAAACCAGAGGTGGCAGTTTTTGTGTGCTCACACCCACAAATCACATACATCTCTTTCTAAATTCCCTGTCATGATGGGATTTTGCCGAATCTGTCTCACTAGGGACGTCGTGTATCATCATACAAATACTTAGAAGGCTGACTTCTGTACTCTGATGCATCATCTATTTCGTTGACCTTTATTCCAGATGCCCAACGTAAGGATGAATTCTCAGGTCCTCCTCGCCGATAGGTAAATGAGGTTCTAACAAAAGATTTACCGCATCCCTTTGCAATGCTTTAATGAGCAGCATACAGATAATAATTCCATCAGGGAGCCCAAATCACCTGATGCATGCAAAATCTCGTTTCTTATTTAGATGAGAGTACAAACAGTGGAGTTCAGCAATACAAAACTTCCCATTTAGACATTTAGTGAAGCAAACAATGTGAGCGAAGAAATAATCCTTTTCAATTAGTTCCTCATCAATGGCCCTACACTAATGTAGCATTATCAAACATAAAATTGTTTGATCAGTTTTCACCCTCTCGATACTTTGAGATTGATACCGTTCCATTAAACAACTCTCACCACTAGATTGGCATGTAATTTTACGTTTGAAAATGCTATATCGGTGTAGAACCATTGATAAGGAACTAATTGAAAAGGAAAATTTCCTTGCTCACGTTGTTTGTTTTAATAAAGACGGTGGATTATTGCAGACTACCTACCATAAGTCTACATGATCAACAATAGGACTACCTGTAACAAAAAGGTTAATATGGGATACATATGTATATATTAGTACATCAAACACCTGTGATAACCTGACATCTTCCTCCAACCTTCTGACTAAATTTTTATTGCATGAGTAGCACGTTAGGTGCTGACAAAGAAATATTTTACAAAATGCACCTTATTCATTATAAATTCGCATGATGAATGGATAACTTACCTAAACCGAATGACGATGCCGTAAGCAGCTACAAGTCATCTTATAGACAGTAGACTGGTACTAACATGCCCAATGTAACGCAGTCACTCAACTCGACATACTGCGTAGCAAATCTTACAACTAAGTGAAGAAAACTACACCGAAAGAAGACATCAAGTGAAATTGTTCCAAAACAATTCCGTCTCAAAGACAACTTGAATGAAATATTAGCCAGGAATGCCGGCCACGCAACGCTAAGTTTACGTGACAACATGCTGTTTACTGGCACTCCCCATTAGGTTGTCACGACCCATGAAAACAGCGGAAAAAATGTCCTGGAATTCTACTTGGCGCATTCAAACAAGTCTATTGCTTCTGGATGCCGGAGTTGGAAAAATGAAGAAATTCGGTTCTCAGTCGCAACATTCATCAAGATTATGAATCTCTGATGTGAAGTGGTACTAACACGCGTGAATTACACAGTTCTGGAATCATCAGTGAAGCATTTTGCACCCCAACTTCAGCGCAGTTAACTGTTTGCGTAGGTAATTTTACTCACATAACGCTTTCGCTTACCAATTACACGGACGTGATAATGAAGAGACTTACTGAGCAAGCACTAACGTACGTTATTATTTGCAGAACGCAAAATTAGTATGGTCAAAATGGCACGTTTGGCTTCACGTTAACTAAACGGTTTACAGCGGTTTGCATCTTTCGGTTTCTCCATCACGCAGCAACTACAGAAGGGGAGTGATGAATATTATACATATATATTTATTACGCATGCATCAGACCTACAGTTTCTGTACAACGTTCACTTGAAAAAGCGTTTCTGATGCATACGTTCATTAACTTCGTCCGTCTACAGTCATTCCCATGACGTGCCTCAGCAGCCAACTTCTTGTGTTCTTGTTTCTTGCTGCTTATCGGTCCACACATAAGAAGTTGAATGGGAATGAAAAGTGGTATATATAATACAGTGAGCCTTATTCACTCTATTTACAGTCTGCAACAGTTCATACTTCCTCTATAAATTGCGCAGTACTGAATCCATGTTTCTTTTTGTGTGTCAATAAAGTTCCGCGGAATCGATCTGTTACCCGTCGTGCATTAACTACCCTTACTTAGCAGTGGAGCATGTGGCATTACCAAACGCCCAGCCTTGACTCAACAACTACATGAATGCATATATCCATTGTTCTCTGGTTTCATTTACCATCGTATTTCCTGTCAGCTGGGGGTGAAAACTGAATCCATAATTCCTTTTTCAATCCAGTTTGAAGTCCCAGTTGGCTCACTTTGGCTTGTGAGCGTCATTCTCTGTAAATAGCTTTGACTGATTTCCACTCGAGATGTGGAGGTGGAACCAACACTTTACACATCAATAAATGGCACAAAACGCAATTCCTTGATAGACGGCATTTTAGTAACCGTACAAAAATGCATTGAAGACGCAGAAACTAGACATGTTTACACAGAATGGGACAGCGTAAAAGTCGCACGGTAACATCGTGGAGTGACTTTTGACCTCGTACAGATTTTAAGTAGGAACTGTTCAAGAACCCAATCCTCCAAGTGATTCATTAAAAAATACGTCTCAGCATCCCACACAGAAAGAAGAAGATTTAGTTTTTCTGCCTGAAGTCAACCACTTGCAAATTACTACTGCCTAAACGGCCAGACTGTAATGGATTGAGGGTTACCAACATCACAAATGATCGCGCAACGTACAACAAAGGCTCAAAGGGACAGGGTCAACTACCAAACATGCGTGCAGAACACTGGCGGGGGAATCATAGGGCATTCTAGTCACTAATGTAAAAAGAGCGTAACCTTTCAGTCAGTATAGAGTCATAATAGCTTAGAGCTTCAATGCACTAACTCCGAGGTGACTAAATCACAGGCCCACAAATTTCGAACCAAATTCCATCCGGTAAATGAGACGTTCGAACACCATCCAGATGCCCGAATTTCACAACGGCTAGGTCGGGCAGGGGTCGAGGGGGCTCCGATCCTCGGCAGTATTCAGGACTTGGTAGGGATCTCGTGACAATAAAAAAGGCGCGCGCTTCTCCAGTTACTCTTTTCCAGAGGGTCGGTAAACTTCGGACTGGAAACCAGCGGTAGTCATTCAAGTACATGAAGGTGAGAATCAGCCAATTGTTTCTAATGATAGATCTCGATATCTTTCGTTGTAGAGGTCAGTACTAAGTGACTCGTTTCGCGATTATTTACTTGGGAACTCATTCCTGACTGACTGTCATCATTTGTTTTTACTTTAGAGATCATGTAGCACCATCTTGTTGATGGTATGTAATGGCTGGGCTCTATCTGCTAAACGGAGAAAGCCTACTCATGTCAAGTCGCTTGTCGTCTCCGACGCCTTTGACAGGGTTAACCCAGATATGCTAAATAGGCAGCTTCAGCTTATAAGCATACATGCTAATATACATGAAAGGTAGCTCATTTGATTTTCCTTAAGACTCAACTGCGGTCGCTTAATATCAGCTCCCCCTCCCTTCATCAGTCTAGTCCCAGATGCTATGTGGTTTGCATTGGGGTTCCCTTTTTGTCCCTTTCGGCTCTCATAAATGACTTCAAAGCGACGCGGGGTTCCCACTGACTGTAACATGCTACTGATCTGAAGATTTGGGGGAAATTACTGGAATCTATGAGTTAGTTTCTTCCAAGATAACCCACGCAAACTTTTAAACCTAACAAGTGAAATCCCACCAGCCCTGCTGCTTTCAGAAGGGGGTTAGACACCCATTGTACAGATGGGTTGTGCTCGGTAAGTTTTCTGGTGTATTACAAGACTTGGTTGGTAGCATTACCAGGAGAAGGATAAATACTTGATAACTGAGTATCACTGTTTCTTCGGGTGTGTCGGGGGCAGGAAAGTATCTATGACTATCTCAAACAAAAAACGTAGTCAGTTACCGCAGATGTAGAGCCCAACGAACCATCGTTTGCTCTTTACACTGCTTGAAGTTTGAAAACTTGGCTGATGGATTTTGGTCAGTGCCAAGGAGCAAGGGTCAGGCAGATACACTCGCCGCCCACCGGTGAACATTTTTTATGCACAATCCAGTGGCAGCCCTGACTGTTTGGTGATTTCATCATTGAATGACACAAGCTTATTCGACTGTAGTTCTGGAAATTAAGTGGCAGGCCCATGGGATTTTGCTTAACACCTGTAGTTTTGAGGTGGCTTCTTGTAAAACTGGGTCGAGTGAGATATAGGTTCTTGTAGGTAATGAAACTTTGACCACGTTTTCAATTTCATCTGCAAACGTCTCCAGCATATGGGGAGTTTCTTCAACCAGTCCCATGTCATTTTAGCCAAATCGATATTGTCAGTCTTCCCTTCAGTTGATGGCAGCGGGCCAGTCAGAACTTGGGAGTGGAACAAGGGCTCACACTGTTGGACAGGTTAGCAAAAAATGCTTATCTAGCCCTTAGCTACCAAGCGTTTTGTCTGACGAGCAAAGTAAAGTCATTCTGAAGTTTCATGGAAGCGTTTAGAAACGAGCATATGTTTCCCAACCGATTAGCAACGCGTTTTCCCGGTCAGTAATTGTGGCTAAATATTACTTTAGACGATTGAGAGGTATTTGACTTAAAGTATGAATGCTGTACTCCAGTAAGGCACCTGATTTTCTGTTCTATTTCATACACTAAAGCCTTGAAAATGCGTTATTGGTGCCAAGTTGCAAGACTGGATAAAGAAATACATCAGTGAAAGATAGAAACAGCCGCGCATCACTTCTCACATGGTAACCACACATGATTGGTGTGGGACCGTGTACAGTCACAAATCATAACTGGTATCCACACAATGAGCAAGGTTACCTGTTTCATTCCTTTCAGAAGACATCTTATTTAATAATATCTTAGGCTCAGTATGATAGGTGGCCGCCACAAGACTCTAGCACCCTGATGAAGTGACTTTTCCCTTTTTCGCCCTAGGCCAGTAGTGGCAATAAATTAGTCAAACCGGACCGGAGTGACCACAGCAAATTCCTATTGTCGCGCTTTATTGCCCAGTTTTTCTTAGAAAGTGGTCAAATGAAGATTACATTGTAGTAAAGTGTAAAGCAGATGGTGGAAAGGCAGTGTATCGCTTCATTTTCCTCACCAAGCTAACCTGAGGTTGGCTGGACTCGTTATGTACTTTGTACTGGACCCATATTAGATATGGTTGACAATGTGGGGGGCAGGGATCGAAATCAAGTTTGAGGCATAACGTCAGTATTCTCTAATTAGTTATGAGGACGAGGGAATGACAGTTGTAATGTGTGGAACTTGATTAATTATGACTTCTCAGTTTTGGAAATTTCATGATGACATTTTTAACCAGAACTGTGATTTGGGTGCCACTAACTCAGGAACTCATGGGACAATACAAAATCAGAAGACCCTTTAAACGTGATTTCACCAACCGTATCGAGACGTATGCTTCATACACTGCATGATCAAGCAGCACAACCATGCCAGAACATGTCACTTCGGTATCTACTGAATTCGACTGCAAAGAGAAATTACATCCAAACAGTGCTGATAGTGAGCGAACTCATTCATTTTGTTTTCTTGACTTTCCCTTGCATGTGTTTTTTTAGCGCTAGTGAATAGTAACCTCCAGCCAACACTTAAACGGCTTAATTCTTCGCGGAGTCCGTTAAAATCACCCTTTTGAAAGTATGATATCATCATTCCAGTCTAAAAGACTGGCTGCAGGCATTTGGTGGCTGAATAGAGCTCTTTTTACCGGACTCCTGTGGTTTTTCAGGTTTAGGGAAATATCCGTGGGATCATCCCTTTTTGTGCCAACTGCTGGCAGCCATAAGCTGTGGGATAGCTTGATGCTGAAACCTCAGGTTAAAAATCTCGTCGCCGCAAATTATGCCTGAACTTATATTCACAGCATAAATTCAGAAACACTTTCAACGCGGTCGCTAATCTGGGCCTCAAACAGAAACTGGAAAGCCCTGCTACTGATGGTGTGACTTATGACTGTGTCAGGAACACTATTTATGGCCAAAGGCAGGACGTATTAGCAAATGGGGTCTTGCCCTCGTATAAGCCGGTGAAAAGTGGACTGCTTTAGGGAGTTATGTTGGGTTCTACTCCATGTGAATGAGCTACTCAGAAAAGCCAGGCCTTCGCTCCTAAGATTTGCTGTGGAAGTCTGTACACAGCTACGGGGATAGATAGCTCCCGCATGATGACTCAAATGCTGTGGTAGATAAATCAATGAGACGATATTTAGAAATTAACATCATCTGTAGTATCCTCGTGTAAATAAGCCACAACAATCCATGTAGCTGCCTAACCGGCTGCAGGGCGTTGATCAAGGTACCTGAATACAAGAACTTGGGAATCGTAGTTAGTCATGGCCTTAAAACTTCAGTTGGTCGCAAAATAGCAGTTGCCAAAGATCTTTGAATCTTTGGAATTTCGCACCAGGCCTTTCGAGACTTGGATGAGAGCATATTTGCCACTCCGCACCCAGCACACAACTGATTTCATTTGGAGTGTGAGATATAGACCGTAAGACTGTGTTTCAAATATGAAACTGATATGCAAGCCAGCGAGTCAAGAGGGAGAAAGCTAGGATTAGTGAAGGCCTTCCAAACCTTTTTTACAAAGGACGACTGTGACATTATTCACTCTTTTTGTCGTAAGATGTCAAGAGATCTTACACCTGCATACTACATCATAAATAATGATTTATGGGCTAACTTTTCCAATTTTTTCTTGTCTGGAAATGCTCACCTTAGTGGACTTTAGAATAGTCCATAGACCGTAGATGAACTGATGAATCGCATGGTTATAAAGATCTGATATCTGAAGTACTATCCACGCTTTCCGCTGGCACAGTAAAAGCAACATTAGAGCACCACAGTACTACCACACACGATTGTCTGTATGAACCAATAGAACAGTGTCCTTATTCCTGAAGACTCTATTTCAGCCGAAGAGCAATGGGTGTGATTTTTAATGCAGTAAATAAAGTGGTTCGTCGTGAAACTAGGGTTATGATGTTTTGGAAGTGAGATAGGTTATGCAGTGTTATTTTACTGAACTCAGTGGTGGGCTGGTTGTCTGATCAACACGGTACTTTCTCGTGGGCTTTCCAAATTTTAGATATGGTTCATCTGGATGTCTGCATTCCGGTTGAAGTGGAAGGAAAATATGGGGAGTTTTACCCAGTACGTGCACTATACGTTGATTATTTTTTTCTAGGGTGTCATAAGTGGATTAAAATCTGTAGAGCAACTCAATGTAACTTTGCTAGATTCTACCCACTCAAAGGGACTAGTGGAATTTACCCTTCCTCCTTCTTCTCTGCGGCTCCCACCTAAAGAATCAGCGACAGTTTTAGAGCCGGTTCAAGGGCAAGAAGTTGATGTATTGATAAGTTCATCACCAGGTGAGCCTTTGGCAGACGAGTCATCAGGTGACGTTGCTTCCAAGCTTTCTGCTTGGTGGCCTGGTGTTGTACGGAAAGTTGGTGGAAGTTTCGTCATTGTGGAATTAATGGCTGATTTTTCCGCCCAAAGTGCCATTTCAAGTGAAGTATCTGTTCTTCCCAACAATCGCATTAGCGTTCCACACTCATCGTCCCTGGAGAAAACTGATATTGTTGAGAAGCATCAGCTAAGACCACGGAGCCACCATCATAACCTCACTGCATCGTCTTTCCATATGCACGCTATTGACATTCCGGATGAGCTAGCTCCATAGTAAGTTCAGGCCATAATTAACATTTTTATTTAGTATTCCTGGTTAATACTTTTATTTTCCTGTTCCTTTTAGTTGCAAGGAGCCTGCTAACTACCATCATTTTGCCCGGAGATGTGGCTTACCTGTTCTAATTACTCTAGCACCAGACACCCTCAAACCTCCATCCCCAGTTATTAAAGGGGATAATGAAACCTACAACTTGATGGCTCGCTTGTTAGTTATATCTACGGATGTTTCCACAGTTAACAGAGCATCAGTTATCGACAACACATTCGTGGATATGCTGAGACAAAAAGTGTCTATTTTGCAACAAACTGAAGAACTGTCGAAGAAGTTAGTGGCATCGCGTATTAACCAGGTATACTCTTTATATTCTCACCAATTTTGTAGCAATCACCAATTATTGAAGAGTTTCGCATACCAACGGACTTAATTCTCTACGCGATTGGTGCACAGGGTTCCAATATCAAACGTGCCAGTGCAATCGATGGTGTACTTACTGTGAAACTTGATCGTCAAACTGGTAATATTCGAATTTCCGGAAAGGTTAGTTTACTAAATGTAAATGTTTATTGTAGTTACCTATGTATGGACACACTTGCAGGTTCACCATTATTGTTGAGATCAGTTATTTCAGGCGAGACGATGTTAGCTTTATTGTCCGCATAAATATAACCCGCTGGTTGCCTTCGGCTGCTAAATATTTAGTTGGTCTTTATGTGTAATGCAAGGTTGCTTCTCGGTTTGGTTTCTCAATGACTTTGAAGTAGTTAGATTAACGGCTGAAAAGTAAACAATGGATTTCTAGAGTCAGAAGTTGAGTAGTATGCCAGTTTCTGTTGGTAAAGTTACCTTCTGTGAACTTGAAGTTTGGTAAGGTTGTTTTATAACTGCCATCCCATAAAGATACAAAAATAATTTAAAATTCAACAATGATTATCATGCCTTTTTTTGGGGAAAAACCCAGGTTTCGTTCAACTCCATCCCGTTGTGTTGGAACTTTATAAACTACCAACTAACCTCATACTGTCATCTTGTGATATCTGCAATACACTAATGCGATATGGAATTACATTCTGCCAGTACCTAGATTCTGTACTTACGCTAAGTTAGCAAATGCATCAACTGCAGACAAAACCAGTTGAAGCTGTTACAGTAAGATTAAGGTAGAGAAGAATTAATTGATCATGCCCAAGCATAACCACAACCCATTAAGTTGGTAGCTGTTGATTTGAGCTGTGTCGAGAGGTGTAGTTTGAGTATTGCATGAGATATCCCAGGCAGACATACCTGGTTGTCATTTCTGATGATGACTCCATAATCCCTTTCACGGCTGCATGATTAAGAGTAGAGAGCTTTTATTAACGTCATGTACTTACTCAGTACTCCTTTCACACTAAGACTGCCACAATACCTCACGGTCAACGGAGTCGAGTACTGCCTTCAGACCAGGCAATATGACCGCGTCAGTATGTCTGTCTCCCAGATCCTTATTGGCTGGCTTGCCTTTCTTACTTAGTACCTTTATCCTGACCTAAACATTGCTAACGTGATGTTTTCACTAAATCTCGACCGGCCTTGACGTGCTGGTCGAGCTTGCATACTACGATTAAACGAGCTATGCTGATAGAACTCTGTTCCTTCGAGGTCCTACTATGCCAGAAAGATCTGTTGGATAGTGTTAAGACGAAAAGCAGCTACCGTTGTAGTGCAAATTACTACACTGACATTCTGTGGGCTAAGTCGTACTGCTGCTAGCTGGATGAGGTGTGACAGCGGTAAGGTGTTTTCCCTTGGATGAGCAGCAGCACCATGCTAGTGCTGCCTTCTCAGTGGGAGGGGGGGGTTAGGAAAGGTCGGCCCCCAAAATAACACCACCAAGCCCAATGGTCTCCCGGGAACAGCACACTTACGAATAAACGTTACAGACTACTATCGTCTTGATATTTTGTGAACAGTTCTCTTAAGATTATGACGAGCAATAATGGTTATAATTTAAATGAATATCATTCGTCCATTCAGTACAGGTTTCTGTGCATCTGTCCAGATCAATGTAGGCGTAACCAGAGTAAAACTTTAAAAAGTTTGAATGTTTATAACGGTGAGCCAGTTTAACAAAACCTGTCATAAGCGTCGCCACAAATGCATTGTGTAACGGCCCGAGTTGCTACACGTGTCGCCACATCAAGGAAACCAGCGGCAAGATGAGAATAGCAAGAAAGTAATCAGTAGTAGGAAGTCGCAAGAAGAGAACAAGAAGGAATCCAACCATGATGAAATTCAAGATGACCATCAAGATAAAGACAACGATGGGATGGATCTGCACCATTAACATCAATTCTGAACCATATCGCCTAGTCTCTAAACTTTATACCCTTTTTTGTTTGTTAGGTCTTAATAACTGTACCGTTAAATATCGCCGTTACCTTTTTAATTTCTGCCTACTATGGCTCTTTATCATTACGCGGACTCATTGGCCTCAGAACTTGTGTAAATGCATCCATCAATTCAGAAGAAGCCACTGAAATCCGCTGATGCTTCCTAACCCTTATATCGGGGTTACTTACGGTCTTAAACTGTTTTCAGAGTAGAATAAAGATGATTCCAGGGTTCTTGGGAATGAGTGACGTTCTGGCTAGACGGCTACTCGTTAAAACGACTATTAGTATTCTTACCACCTAAATGCCGTCGAAACAGTCCTGCAGATGTAGTCTTTCTATACTCATTTAGGTGCAGACATGCATGGTCACTACCTAAAAACATGCCCAAGAAGAAGCGGTAATCTCCCACTACTCTCTTCAAGTACAACTGCTAGCAACATGGTCCGTCTCTGTCTACTCTTAAGGTTAGTGAATACAAATCCAGACAGTGCTTTTCTTGATGTCTGGAGTTCGTTGTATCCAGAAATAGGTCTTCTGATCAGCTGTAGTAGGCGGTCGCCTTTATAAGTTCGTTTGAAATTGCAAACGTTTCTACCTAAATTCATTCCTGCTTGACTTAGACTAATCATTTGTGCATTGAAATCATCTATTATGATAATCACTTCTGAATGTTTTAATTTCAGTGAGCGGCTATACAGTTTCTGGTAGGACTCATCCTTCATTTCTTCTGAACATTGGTCAGTGTGTGCGTAAAAATAAAAAGACGAATTTCACTCTTCTTTTTAGACATCACTTCACCGCGGCTCACAGGCTACCGTCAGATGAGATTCGGTCGAACGGTGCATTTTCTGCTTTCAGGTGTAGTGCTGTACCTACACCTGCAAAACTATAAGACCGATTCCGCTGATACTGTAAAATGTCAGGACAGAGAGGAGTGTGCTATTTTAGAGGATAATCTTTTCCAGTCTAGCATGGTACTACTAGTCATACACAGGAAACACCTTACTGCCGTCACAGCCTTTCTCCCTCGGACCCCACCATAACGTAGACAATTACTTCTTTTTCTTGCCACCAGCCAACAAATGTGCGTAGTGTGGTAACACCTCCAGAAAAAAGTGTTCTCACCAGGATAGCTATTTGAGTGATTTATATGCAAGCCTAACTGGCATGTCATGTCCGCGCGGCTGACATGACCGTTTAAAGTGGATCTAAAGACACACTTGTCTCAGTAGAATTGCTCTCATATAGTGGGAATGATTAACCTGCAAAATCAACATAGCTCCTTGCATACAGCTGCATCGTCTCAAATTGTTACACTTCACAGAAGTACACAAAAGGTGGATAGAAGAGGAGTAATCAAAGAAGACAAAGTTGTGTGAGAGAATGAATGATCTGAAGATGAAAGCTGGTGTAAACGTTCCAGCTTTAGATGTCAAGGAGGGGATACCTCGCACCACTGTGACTGATTTTCAGCCGTGTCACCAAGACTCTCAACCACTAATTCCTTTCGTCTCGAGAACTCCAAACACGCAGTCTACATCTCCCCACACGGCTTAGGTCAACAGATTGAGACTTCATCGACTGATGCCGTATCTTTCTCTGACCACTGTGAACACTATTCCATCCGAACCCAACTTCCCCTAGCAGGTCACAAAGAAGTAGGGGGTGACCTGCCATGCACAGTACATGTCTAATCCATTTCAGCCTATGAAGGTTCACAACCTCGTCAACCGACTTGTCTAGCATCTTCCACCTGATTTCAACATTGTCCACACGGTGATTCCAACACATGCGAGCAATGCTACAAAGACACATGATCAAAAAGCTGTGACCACTTCATGTTTTCTACTCTTAACGGTCATGTCTCAGCCGTACAACTGGAAAAAATGGACTGGAGTGCAACATATTCCATAAGTATTTGGATATCTCGGGGTCATCAGAGATGCAAGTTGACAAATATCGAACGGGTATCCTGTATCATCTTTTTACACAGTATTGAGTGCTATTTACAGTGGTTTCGCTCAATTTGTGATTAGCATTAGTCATTGCGAATAAATAAATGTTAAGCGGTTTTCCACCCATCCATCCAAATCAACATAGGACCAGACATTACTGCATAGCGGTCCGAGTTGCCACAACTCATACCAGTACATCTGGTAAAAAGGCAGTGAAGTGGAAGTTGGGGAAAAGAAAATTTAGTCAAAAGAGATATAGTGTACTAAATAAGAGAAAGGAAGAATGAGAGAGTGGTTAGGCTTGGTCTAGCGTTAAGATAAGGATAATATATGTATACATCAGCGCCACTGACATCAGTTCTGATCCATATCCCCTAGAGTCAGTCTCCGACCACTGGTTCCTCTTGTCTCGTCGACCCCAACTGGCTGGTCTGCCTCTCCACACATAGCTCAAACCAACGGTCAAAGACTTCATACAATGATGCCATGTTTTAATCTGGTCGCCTCGAGCCTTTTTCCAGCCTGAACCACCTACTTCGGCCAGCATTGTGTGACGAGGCAGACGGCGATTAGGCATAGTAACACATGCCTCAACCAGCCATCTCAGTCGAGTAAGGTTCATAACCGTGTCAGCTGACTTACCTTTTCTCCCTAAAACTCTATATCTGACTTCTGTGTTACTCACGTGGTGACACCACGGAATACGGCCTATACTAGAAAGGCAACGGTGGTTAAACACCTAAAGCCTTCTCATGTCTTCCACCTTCAATGACCATGTTTCACAGCGATTGAGTAGAACAGAGCGGACTGTTGTGGAGTACACGCGACCCTAATAGACAATCGGATATGACGGTGGCGCCATAGGTGGTGTAAGTTGGCAAAAGCCAACCAAGCCTCTTGTATTTGTCCAGGGATTTCATCGGCCTCTGAGCCACCAGGTCAGGGCTGGACCTACTTCGCAGGCAAGTGAAGTGGTCGACACCCACCACTACACTCTGTTGTTAGCCGAAACACCACTTAAGACCAATTCTAGAGCAATAATTTGAATTTGGGTGGTGAGAAAAGCATCCCAAACATTCTCAAATCGTCACTCAAAGAATCCAGAAGACTCTGCATCTTGTCAGCGTCTTCACCTAACAGGACTATATCATCTGCGTATTCTAGGTCCATAGGAATATCTGTGGTAAAATTGGATAAGAATGGAGACAGTGGGCACCCTTGACGGAGACCATTCAACGAACACAGTTCCCCGGACATCTCACCATAGGCTCTAACGCGTCCACAAGTGTTCGAGTAGAGAGCCTTCAATAAGGTGATGTACGTACTCGGCACGTCTTTCAGCGAGAGACATTGCCATAATACTCCTTGATCAACGGAGTCAAATGCCACCTTCAGGTAAATAAAAACAGTTAGTGTTGGGCGTCGTTAAGCGTGTCTATGGTCCAGAACCCGGCGCAGTGTGAATATTTGGTCGATATGCCCATGACCAGGTCTAATGTCTGCCTGGTTTTCTCGGACTTGTAGTTCCCGAGCTCCACTCAGACGTAGAAGAATTATAGAACCTGGGATCTTGGACACTCTTCGTCAGGCTGATTCCTGTGTAGTTATCACAGGAGGACTTCTTGCCTTTCTTGAAGACTGGGGTTATTGGTGATTTGGATCAGTCAGAGTGGATGGTATTTGATTCCAATATACTAGTCAACACTTCCGTCAACCTGACTAAGAACACTCTACCGCCATCCTTGTATACCCCAGGAGTTAATTCGTCTGGTCCTTCTGCCCTTCCTCGTTCCAGGTTACCTACTGCTTTCTCGACTTCTGCTAGTGTTGGGGGGCCTATCTCACTGTTCCATTCAGGATCCGACTGGATAGCAGACAATGGAATGGTGGCTGGAGGCCAGTTAAACTGTTCCTCGAAGTGTTCTGCCCATCGTTCCAGTCGTCTCTGCGAGTGAGTGGCAAATCCATCCTTCTCTGCTGTAGTCTCACTAACCGTAGTTGACTTTTTCCCCTCAGTCTCCTTAATAAGTCTAAATAACTGTCTACTGTTAGCAATGGCCGCTACCTTTTCCATCTCTCTAGCCTTCGCTGCCCACCACTGTTCACGGTCGTTGCGTAGACTTTTTCTCAATCTACTTTTAAGTTGCGCTCTCTCTTCATTGTACTCAGCCTGCAGGGATGCGTTGACGTGCATCCATTAGTTCAAAAGAAGCTGCTAGTATCCACTGGCTCTTTCTAGCCACTATTCCGAAGTTGGCTACGGTCTTCAGCGCTGCTTTTACAGCAGACACGAGATGGCACCAAGCTTCTTCTGGATGAGTGATAGTCTTCTGTTCCGATAACTGCCTAGCCAACCTCTCACTGAACACGGCTTTGGTGTTTCCGTTTTCCAGCAGCATTCGTAGTGGTTTTGTTGCCAAATTTTTTCTACGTCCATTGAGACGCAGGCATATACGCACTTGGACCAACGCGTGGTCGCTATCCAAGTACATACTCCAGAAGGAGCGGCAGTCATCCAACGATCCTCTCTAGCGATGGCTGATAGCAGTGTGGTCTATTTGTGTCCATCGCTGAGTTGAGCTTGGTGGACGTCACATCAGACAGTGTCTTTCTTTGTGTCTGAAATTTGTTTTTAGGTAAAAATAAGCGGTTACCTACTCACAGTTGTATTAGGCGATCACCGTTATCTGTTCATTCAGCCAGGATTCCGAAAGTGCCACTTAAGTGTCTTTCTGCCTGACTCAGTCTACCCACCCCGCACATTGAAATCACCTGCAACAACCACCACCTCTGAGCCTTTGGCTTTCGAGAGGAGGCTAGACAGTTTTCGGTAAAACTCGTCATTCACTTCATCCGAGCTGCAGTCAGTGGTGGGTGCGTAAGCAGAAATTACGAAGAAACAATGGCGAGTTTCACTATTCCTTTTAGTTCTCACTGTGCCTTTCAGTCGGATAGTGCAGAGGCGACTATTAACTGGGATCCAGTCTAGAAGTGACTTTTCTGCCCTAATGCTTGTTATGCCTACACCTGCAAGACCGCGAGAGCTAGCCATCAAATGTCCAGAAACCCACAGGGTGAATTTTGCGGATTCACCAGATTGGTCGGGAGAGGTAAGGTGAATAACTGCACTTGGGTCATGTATGCGTGTCTTACAAACACGGTACACATCTATGGTCTGAGTTGCTAGAGTTTTGGTCAATGAAGCCTGTTGACCAATTTGACAGAGGGTGTGGACATTGAAGTCCCCGAGGTGTAATTTGTAGCTTGGTTTTAAAGGAGACCAAGGATGCTGTCCTGTGGATTCAGATCATTGTCTACGGCTGCAGGGCTAGGAGAAATTGAAGATGATGTAGTATCGTTAATTGAGAGAAAATTAGAAGATAATGATGGGGAAAGTGGATAGCAGTTGAAGAAACCTTGAATGCTGACAGAGGGGTGGTTGTCACTTCTCTGCTACCCACACCGTGAAAGGCTATTCTTAAAATATCTGAAAGAGATTTGTGCGACCACAGAGCCATCGGACATCTGCTTGAAGCCTGTCATACGCAGCCTTTTGTATATGGTTGTTTTGGGGGTGACTGGCCGAAAAGAAAGGATAAATGAACCGATACCGCCGGTCTGGCATACCGTGGGGTATGGTGGAGTGTGTTATTTTTGAACCGACTTTTTCTAACCCCCCCTTTTCGCTGAGAAGGCAGCATCAGCATGGCGCTGCAGCTCATCCAAGGGAAACACCTTACTACTGTCACACCCGATCCAGCTAGCAGCTGTGCGACTTCGCGCTCATAGTGTAGTAATTTACACGACAACGGTAACTGCCTTTCGTCTAAGCACTATCCAACAGACCTTTCTGATATGATAGGACCTTGAAGGAACAAGTGTTCCACCAGCGTAGCTCGTTGGGTCGTTGTGATATTCAAGCTCGACCACCACGTCAAGGCAGCAGGTATCGGTCAAGTGTAGTTTATAAAAAGATACAGTCACATCAACCCCTTTAAGTGATGGGACCACATATTTTGTAATTGCGATTCAAGTTACCATTCCACTTCGAGCGAATCTTTGAATTTCAGAAAATTAACTACATTTCGGTGTGATAAGTTTTTGAATTGAGGCTCAAGAGCTTTCACCCAAACTTTCAAGCTATTCACTTTCATTTTTTTATTGTTCCAACAAATATGGACCTGGTATCAAACAGATGTCATGCCATTTCTTCATTTTAGACACACGAAGCTGTTAACAACGCTAAAAAGCTACTCGATTTCTCCCAAGACGTCGTTCAGATACCTAGGTGCTATGTGGGTCCCATCCTAGGATCGGGTCGCCGTCATGTTCAGCATATTGTTGATAGGGTGGGGTTAGTCGGAATCAAGATTTCTAAATCACCCGAAGAGGATCATGAACATGTTTCATTTCAATTAACAGGCACCCAACAGGCTATACGCGACACTCAGTTGTTTTTGGAATTTCAAGTCTCAAGCCTGCAAGAGTTGGATCGGCTTCGGGGTGTTGAAGATCCACCGTCTATATTGAAACCCAAGGACGTGGCCACACTTAGCGACATGCAAAGGTAACTTTAATGTCAACAGTATATTTCTCTCAGTAAATAAATCTCATTAGTTCTCACGTAGATATGGAATTTATATGTTGTGATTAGATTTCCGTCATAATGTTTTGTCATTTGGGTTATTTCATGAAGACTTTAGATCGTTGTTTGTTATCGTATTTATTTCATAGAGACTGTTTTCCAATGTAGGGTGTTAACTTGGGTATCTAGTTCATTACTATGGAGCTCTTAGCGCCGAATAACTACTAACGTCACATTTTCTACAACCAACTTTAATCAGTTTAGTCCTCATAGACAGTGACACTCAGTGACTTGAGGCGTTGTTTCACAAGATCTGCAGTTGAAACTAGTGGTGGCTTTCATGTAGTTTTCTTTTTTATCGTAAAAATACTAAAGCAAGTATATTAGCTGGGTATGACCGATCCGAAGTAGCTATCTCTTGGGATCTGCTGTCAGGCAATTCTACTTCTTTTTCGCTCTCACATTGAAGAAACAGCTTCCACGGTGCTGGCGACGGGAAATTGTTAATTACCCCAATCGCCACCGGTAGTATACAAAACCTAATCAAATTTAATCTACCCTTATATTTGTCTCCTCGATAGCCTTCATCTCCTGATAACTATTAGACCTCGTGAAACCTCAACCTCACTTTTTGACCATAGGCTTGCGCCAATCTTGCAGCAGTAATCTGCACTTTGATAGTGCAGAACACACCATATTTATGGACAATGATCGCCAACTGATTGGATGCTGTTTGTAGTCTACATGTTATCGCACAGTAGAATGATATCTTCCACACGCTCGAAATTGAAAAGCTTCACCTGTAAACAAGTCTACTGTATCACCCCGTCCATTTCTTTCGGGATTGTCTCTAGAATTCCATTGATGACAAAGTTGGAGAGTGATGAAATTGGTCAACCCTACCTACCATAGGTTTGGAAAAATGGAGATAGGTGACTGTGTACCGTTGCTTTAACTGGGATGTTTAAGTATAGGACTTTCAAGATGTTAACAAACTTCTCAGTAAAATACGATAGCAGACGATTTCAGAGTACAACCCTATCTAACGAATCGACGGCATTTCTAATATCGGGGAATACGAGGATCGTTGATCTGGATTACGAGTTATGTTGTTGGAACTTCTGATCGGAGGTGAACAAATAATCAGTACATCCGGCACCCGAACGAGACCCACTCTGCTCCTTGCACATATGATACCCATGCGTTTTGCAGACCTGTAAATTGTGATAGTAGCAAACAATTAAGCCGTTACCAGTAACTCAGGTATCCTGATGTTTATCGTGCATATTACTCAGATCCTTTTTGAGGATGGATACAACAGTGGATTCATTCTGGAATGACAGAATACTCAGTCTGCCATACCTTTTCAAACATCATAGTCAGTTTCTTGACTACAGTTTCACCTCCATCCTTAGAAAGGAGTAGGTTATTTGGACCTGTGCTTTAATACTTAGTGTTATTTACCTCTGCTTCGTTAGGTGAACGTGTCCTAACTGTCGATAAGGTTGATATTGCTTAAGCAGTAGTTGAGATAAGATGTTTTTTCACTGTTCCATCCAGCTTTTCAAGTGTCTGCGTAAGTTGGCGGTTGGCATACCATTTTCTTCACAAACCGTCTTACTAACGCCAGCCTTCTTGATGCTTGTGGCTCAGATGAGCTGACAGGTGCTGCAGGTGTGATAGTTCTCAATACTCTCACTCTATCAAAAGCTTTGCTTGCTTTGCTTTGCATGCATTGTCTCAATCACGCTTTAATGTGGGATGGGGCGACAGTTCTTAAATCCAGTATAGCCAGATGCAGGGGGAAATTAGTTCCAAAATCTTTGTTCATTGATTCAAGACCTAACACATGTGCCGGATATGATTCATCAAATATTTTCAGTTATTTCGAAAATTTTACTACCATTAGAACAAAAAATTAAGAACTTCTAGACTAAATAAGTGAAGTTTGAAAGTCATGCGGTTATTTTGATATGATTATTAGCCATAAATTCTGTTCGAGACGTCATCCAGTAAGTGGTACTATTTCACCGTGTTCCATATCGAATAAACAATGTACTATGGAAGTGTTTTTCACAATTTTTCCAGTGGGTTATCCGCTGTGTATTAAATACTATTCTTTTCTATCTCAATTGTATTTTTATCGGCAAGGTAGATTAACATAGACATATGGTATTCATTCTTGACATCATGGAGGAATTAGTTAATAAAATGTGCGATGTATAATTTTGACTAATGAATTCGTGTAATTTCGTGCGTATTCGTTTAATGATAAGTACTCCACATTACCCTTTTCTATTACTTAAATTGCAGTAATGATGAGTCTTTGGATTCTCCTACTCATCGTGAAAATGGTCACATGTCACACAAAGTTGGCAGCGATTGTACTCATGATGTGAACTCAAACGGATCTCCACATAGAGAGGATTATGAGAAGAATGAAGCTGTACATAACAACCATTTGAATTCTTGCCCTCACCCTAGAGGTCGTCAACCACGGTCTCGACCTACAGTCAAACATAATGCGAACTCCAGACAGGGTATGTTTCTAGCAAAATAATGATAGTCGAGCTCCGAATGTGAGAAGTATAAATTAATATGTTTCGGATCTCCCCTTTTTTTGTTTGTGTTCTTTACTTTGATTTGGATAGCCTAATAAGGCCTCAAACGTTGAGTGTGACTGGAATTCTAGATTACTTCCAAATTACGACACAACAAGTCTAAACAGTATGGGACACGTGTATAGTTTATTTTCGGAACTGCACTTTTGATAACCATCAAGTCCCAGGGTTTTTAGTCGTACATATAGTATCCTACTTGATGCTAAATGACAGTTGAAGATTACATAGGCTTTTTAATTTTTTTCATTTTAATGTTTTACCCTTTCTGTTTTTCATCTCATTGCATCTAGAAAACTGTAGTAAGACGAACTGTTCCACTGCATCTCTTCATGTGTTTTCTAATGTTTGATGAGTAGGCTGCGAGGAATATAGGATGCCTTATTTATATCTTGTTTGCTTTCAATGATTAGCTAGTGAGATATGACAAGATTACTAAGTTGTTCTCAAAGTTTCTTTAGTTTCATTTCGTTATTTCCTATTTATTTATATATCGGCTTTAACTTTAGATTCACGTCAAATTCCGCATAATCAACATGGCGGTAATGGAATCATTCAGGATTTTGGAGGTGATCACTCAAACTTTCCTAAGTATGCAGCGAACCGTGTGAACCCCAAGAACCTTAATCACCAAAGGAATCATCAACCAATACATCGTCAAAATTCTACTGGAACCCGAGGTCAAAATATGTGTGCCCCTATGGTTAGCTGAATAATCTCTTTCGATCAAAAGAAAATTTCTCACATGCGACTCATGTTTCCAATCAGTATCCGCTTTTACCTCTGCTTCAACGATCCTGAGATCACATCTAATCAGTGTTTGTTCATTTCAGTCCTATTCTCTATGCTACTTCATATTCTCTGTGTAAAGGAGTTTGGATAACTGAGAGTCTGTTGAGGTGTGATCTCTTACTAATGTTCATCCTTTTATTCTTTAATGCCCAACTTTTGTTGCCTTTTCCCTCCTGGTGATAATCAGTTATTTCCCTAAACAGTCATAATTGTTAACCATGTATTGTACATTGTTTCCATTATAGTATCTGAAATCACCAGAAAATGAACTATCACTTGCTTGATTACTTCACAGTATTAGTAAATAACTTTACTCTGAACTTGTGTCACATTTCAGCTTAATACCTCAATTTAATGTACAAATTACAAGTTATTTGACAGGATACACTGGAATACGTAGTTTGCATGATACTTTTTTTTTTTTAGTGCATTCATCATATACTTGATGTTTATTTGTTTGCAGTTAGGAGCAAAGAGCAATTAGTTTATACATAGGAGGTTGAATATTGTTATGGTGTTGAATTGCCAACAGCTTTATTTATTTTAGATTTAAGTGAGAAATGCATGCACAACATTCATGGCTACTTTGATTGATTCGAGAGCATATGACCTAATAAATGTAATTTTTCTCTAGAAATCTGTTTTCAGAAATAACAATCACTCGTCGTAATGTTTTGGTCTAATTGGATATTTTTTTTAGGAGTCTGTCTGTCTGTAGAGACTTTTTCATTTATGCAACACATTACGTTCGGTCAATGTCTGTGAAATATTTCTTGATGAATAGACTGTCTATGCCAGTTATTGGTCGTGGTTATATGTGAGTCAGCTGACGGTAATCGTGTTTGACACAAGGTATGGTATGTTATTGAGAATAATTCGTTTATGAGAAAAATCGATTGAACTGTGTAGAATTTTATAAATTATTGAATGGTAACGTTTGGTTTCTCATTTGATTTCATAAATGATAATGCCAACATCTTGATTTTCATGAAAACTCCTATATTGTGGATTATAGGATGTGATCTCTACATTCTGTCAATAGTTACCTGGTGAGTCCAAGTATGACTACAAATGACTCAGTTACAGTACAAATTGGTTTTCGCATAGAATTTCATTGCTCAAATAACATGCCCATGAATTCGTTCCCAAGCCAAAATATATCGATATAAGAATAATTTACATAACTGGTTTGTCATCCTTTCAATATAATCTTCCAAGTGGTTTTTATTTTCCTACTTTTCACTTCATAGCCTGAATCAAAATCAATTCAAACAATCTTGAGAAGCACTTCCAACTTGATGAACTCGCTTCATAGCGCCGATTAAACTTGAGAGTTTGAAATGTTAGCTGCATTATTTTAAGCTTTGTCTATTTAATGCACAAACCTGCATATAGTTGCTTGACTGTTGAAATAAAGTGAGCTAGGACATAGTCCTGTTCCTACTGCTTGTAGAACTGTGAAGTCTATTGTACAACCTATCTCAGGTACAACTTGACCATCTTGAACATGTGAAATACTTTGATCCTTATTTTCATTACTCGTAATCTCGATTGAAGTAAAGCTGTCTATATTGCTATAGAAGTATCTATTCTCATCAATCTAACGTTGTACTATTATTATAAACATCCAGTCCATAGTGATTGCAGCTGTCGAGTGTAAGTTAATCATTACATAAGTAAGTTGTAATATAAACTCAGTGTGTTTTAAAAAGTCAAAACAAGGTTTTTCTGGACATTTCGCTGCGTGCCACAGCTTCCGCAGCGGAGTTTGTACTGTCTGAAACAAGTTTTCTCACTTAGTCATATGCTTGGAAGGTATATATGAGGGTCCTCAGGAAAAAAGTATTACCCATGTAGCCAATGTTTATATGATAAAGCGTTCAGTTCAGAGTTATTTAGGAGATGACTATTCGGGCACACATCACGAATCAATGCAATATGATGATGGTGATTTGGTTTGTCACTGAATTGGTTAAAATATCCCAACCTCAAAAGTATCTCATTGTAGTATGAACTTTAATTCAGCTAATTTTGTAAAGAAGCATTCAGCTAATACAAAGATTCATTTCGAAAAATCGAATCGAAACGGGCTCAGCATCCTTGTGCACATTTGTAGGCAATGAGCCATATCTTTTATGTGAAAGCTGATGAACTAGCTAGTTGCTCAAACCTGGGTAGTTGGAACCCGTGACCTATTTGGTTGATAATCATAAGTTCATATGCCCTTAATAGAAAAATGTGGAATTACGGTTCTCACTGAATTACTTAGCAGCTACAAAAGTAATATACATGAACATAAAGATAATTTTAGTCCGGGAAAGTTCACTTTTCAATTGCGATGTATATACTTTCATTGTATTGTAAAAGTTCCACCTAATGTTGTGTCCAGTACCCCACTACTTCAGAAGACCCTCACATTTGTTACACTTGAGTATTCGTGTAAAAGGTATATTTTGTGAAGGCCACTCCCCCCCCTCATTGGTTGTGCTAGATAATATTAGTGAAGAAAATATGAAATATAGCAAAACCGAGGGTTTTTATACGACAGTGTTGGGAGTGTTAAATTTCATGAGAAGTATTCGGCTCAAGGTGGGTAGTGTTTGAGAAGTTATTCACTTCATTAATACAGGATTCCATCAGTTTGATTGTACATGCCACTGTATACATAGATGATTTCAGAAGATTGCAAGTAATTAAAAGTTTAAGAACAGATGTGGTTACGTATTTTAGCAGTGGTGTAGGCAGAACATTTATTTTACACAGTGTAATAAGGTAACAATTATCTGAGAAAGGTGGTGTATTCATGAGATACATTCCGAACAATTTGGTCACACATTAACTCGTCACAGCATTTTATAAGAAGGGGTAAAATAAATAGATAGATAATACAAATTTTGGAAAATATGAGGATACTAAGAAGGAATAATGCATTTTCATACTTCCTTTGGCATTAAAATTAGATAGAGGTTACCGTCTTCTTATTACACTGTGTGAATTCATCAAAGGGACTAATTGTTTCAGAATATTTAGTACCATCGTACGACCAGTTATAAAATCCGTGTCCATGACATACGCTTTGTAGAGTAGACCTGGGTAATATTCACAGGTGTTAGATTTATTGCTACGCAAAAGAAGCGGATCTATTAAGTCCCTATCAAACAAGACGTTCTATTGAATGCCAACTATGATTACTTGATTTGAACCAAATGGTTTGTTAAAACTATGATCACATAAATATTAGCGTTCATGAGGGATTTTAATTGGCAATGGTTTTGTTCTCTTATTGAAGAAGTATTGTAGTATTCGTTGCTGATAAGAGTGGATATAAGTAGTATATGTTGAGAGGGTGGCAGAAATCAGGGAATTACTAACAATAGGTAAGGATTCAGCCAAGAGAAATGCAAGAGACAATGCAGGTGTATGAAGAGCAAATCAGAAGAGGAAATGAAACACATTTTGCAAATGACGGTTTTAGTGCAAAGTGTACCATATATAACGACTACTGTCCCACTTGTTGACAAAAGGCATTCCTTCCTGCATACCTGTCTTTGCTTCTTTCAGTATGAAGTCATTTCACTGGAAACAGTTGACTTTTAAAGATGTTCGTACTGAGACTTTCATGCAATGCTTCACAAAACTGGGTAGTATTTCTGCAAATGATAATCAGTCTGATTGCTTTCTTAATGATATACTTCTTTATTTACAACTGCGAAGTAATATTTTCTCATTCACATTTAACATTCAACCATTTAACAGTTTCTCTATTATGATTCAACGAACACTAAATCTTGTGAATATCTAAACACTGTGAAATACATGCTTAATCGAACCCATCTATCTTAAACAGTTGGAGAAATAAGGTTTTGTTTCCGCTCCAATCTTGATTTTTATACGCGAAAACATAAAACTCCCATAGACATGGTTATATGGGTCCACCAGGATAAAAAATGTCAAAGTTACTCAAAATGTGATAACTGTTGACTGGTTTCAATGTATCAATGATGGATATCAATATATGGATAAATGTTGGCAGGACTTTATTTTTCTCTTCGTTTAATTCTAATAATTGTAAAACTAACAATGGAAAGATAAATCTAACAAACTTTTAGTTCATATACTCCTATATAGTATCTTATTAAGTCTATTTGGAGGTTTAATAATTGATTTTAGGTTGAAATTCGCCATAGACTGACATCAGTTGGCGAAACATTGGAGACCTCAGAGCATTGGATATCTGCTTCGTCGTAGTATTGAGACTTAGCAGTGCGGATCCATGACCCCGCCTAGCCAGGAAGTCGAACCCAGGTTTCGTGGCCAGCACGTTACCATTGAGTCACTGGGTTGGGATCCAATGGTCCATATTTCCTACTTCTGTTAGTTCACAATATAGAGCGACCTACATCCAATGTCATCGTTGAGTAACTGTCCTCATGTGCTCACTGCTGTGGAGTTCCTACAAGTAGGACGAAACAGCTGTCCAATACTCCCAGGTTTCCAGCGTTCCTCCAACTGATGTCAGTCCATGATGAATTCTAATCTGGTATCTTAATAAATGTTTATGATGAACATAAGTCCAACGAAAACTATATTATTCAAACATCACTTGGCTTATCACATTTCATCAAAAAGAAAAAAAGTTTTTTCGTATAATCTTTCTTTTTCGCTAAACAAAGTCTTCTACAGTTGATAAGAACTCAGGCAAGGCTTTGCGGTCATCTGATCAACTTAGCCTTTTAAAGCTACAATCGGTTGTGATCTTTTATGCAGTATTGTTACTAAACTACAACTTTGTACTTTCCAGTCTAATGCCACTTAAATGTTCAGTGTATGCTAAACGATTTCATTCAATTTCTTTGTATCAGCTACTGAGTTACAGCTTCAGACGTATACCATGACATCGTGCACATCAAATACCTAGCATAAGATCTACTAATATACAAAATAACAATGTCGAGATAAAGTTTCTCAATAATTTCATTCTAAGTAAAAAGCTGTTTCTGTGACCATTCATAATCATGCAGTAATGTTTCAGAACTTCACTTTGACAATATTTTTCAGAGTTGGCAATAAAAGTATTACAATCAGTTCGACGCGTATTAATTAGCCTTTAAAAGCACAATATGTGACATTTTCAGCTTCGATCGATTTTTAAAATGGTGCGTGTTATCTGTACAAACCTATCAGTGGTTACCTCAGAGGTAGCTTGTTGTTGAAATTAACTCTCCATTATGTAATGACCTAGTTACGATAGGAAATACTGACCGCTCAAGCCCAGCCTAGTATCTAGAAGGCTGCAATTTGTATTCCTACCAAAACTGATGGTTGGTTAGATGTATGGTTGGTATGTCTGTCTCTAACTGGCTTGAGAAGATTACAGCAACAAGAACATTTTGAACGTAGCTCGATGAGAAACTGGCTAGGCAATTATTGAAACAAGATAATGCCACTGATCCTGAAGAAACCTAGTGTCAGCTTTAGCATGCTGTAAGAACAGCATAAATGGCCGTAACTGGGTGTCAGAAACATGATAGAAAGCGTCAGTGGATTTCGACGATTCCTGAATCACTTAAAATGTTGACTAACCAGAAGCTTAAACAATGATCGCCAGTAGTGGCTGATAGCGAAGGCTAAGCAGATGGAAAAGTCTAGGCGGTAGGTAACGGTAAACGGTTATTTAGATTAATCAAGGAAAGTGGGGCAAAAATGTCAGTGGTTAGTGAGTCGACATTGGAAAAGGATGGGTCTGTGATCCACTTACAGGATAGACGACTGTAGTGGTGTGTGGGACATTTTGAAGGATAATTCAACTGGCTACTATTCCGTTGTCTGTGATCCAGTCGGATCCTGCATGGAACATTGAGAAGGTCTTCGACTTTTGTCGAAGTTAAGAAGGCTGTGAGTAACATGGGATGAAGAAGGGCAGCAAGATCAGATGGACTAATACCGGAGATATTTAACCGTGGTGGTGGTGAATTATTGGTTGGGTTAGCTTAAGTGTTAGCTAGCGAATGTGAATCAGATATTGTTCCCTCTATCTGGTCTCCATCATCGTTTTTCCTAGTCTTCAAGTAACGAGAGAAATTCTGATAACCTCTGGGGATGACCATTGTCTCTAAAATCCTGAGTATTATTGTTATTAAACGTCTAATGGGATTTCCGAAACAGCCAAGCCCAGAAATTCAGGCAGGTTTCAGATATGGTCTTGGCTGTGTTGACTGGATATTCACCCTCCAGTTGTATTTCTCAACCTGAAGACGACATTCAGTTCTGTCGATCCGAAGGTTTCTCACTGCAGGCGATTCAAGATAAGTATATCACACTGTATTTTAACACCCGTAACTTAGTTAAAGCCTACGGTCAAGTACCCGGGGAGTTGCGTACATTGAGTGGTGTCCACTTTCTCCGTTTTAATTCAGTCTTGCTCTGCATGAACTTGCAGCGGTATCCCTCCTCTCTTCCAAATTTACGGAGATTGACATTGTTACAAAAGACTACCTAGTGGATTTGAAATACACAGATAACGTAGTCATGTTAGGAGGCTAACAAGATGCAGAGTCTACTAGTCGCCTTGAGTGGTGATTTAAGAGTGTTCATATTGGATTTCTCACAATCCAAGTGTAAAGTGTCGCTACAGGAGTGGTCTTAGCTGATGCCTCATCTAATGTTAGGGAGTGAATGGGTTGACCACTTTGCTGACCTGGGTAGTTGCATCAGCCCGATTGGGTCAGTAACCGACGTAATCTCTGCGCGGATACAAAAGGTTCGATTGGCTTTCATCAACTTACTGCATTTATATCTCCGCCATGAAATCTGATTGCTGATTAGGTGTAATGCTATGCAGTTCACTCTGTTCGGCTATGTGGCCATGAAAAACGGCCAATAAAGCTTCACTTAGATGATAACCGTTGTTTTCATAGCATTCTACATATGTCTCGGTACCATCCGGTCAGTACTGTAGAAGTCAAGTTTAGAGTTTTAGGCAGGAGAGGAAAGTCGTTCAATACGATTGTGAAGGTTCATCGAATCAGGTGGCTGGACATGCGTTATGTATACCTATCTTCTTCACCACTCAATGTCAGCTGAAGTAGGTTCAGGCTGGTAGGAGATTAGGGGTCTCCGGACTAAAATATGGCATTATGCAGAGGGATGTAGACTTCCGGGTTGGATTCCGCACGGCGAGAAACCAGTGGTTAGAGACTATTAGTGATATGACACAGAACTGATCTCAACGGTGCCATAATGAATCCAAGTATTCTCTCATTCATCCTTTCTCTAATTTTATGACTTTCCACTGCTTTCGACTGCTTCAGTTTCATATTAATGATGGGTAGTGGAATCTAGAACACGCGTTTCGTTCCACTTGAGGCTTGTCAGTTGAATGTACTTGCCTCCCAGTGAGCAGTATTGTTCCCACTGAAACTCAAGCCGAGGACCGATGGCTTCAAATGCCGGAGGGCTACATACTAAGCAACCAAATTACGATGGCCGCTTGTTGTCTGACGGGTATGGTTTGTATATTGTTATTTGGTACAGTTTTAGTGGGAACAGCGTCGCTCACCGGGAGGCAGGTTTATCTAGTCGATGAGTCCCAGACAGAACTTAAAGCACATCCTGGATTCCACTGCTAGGCACTATCCATCAATAATATATTGCATATTTATATAACCTAATATCCTTTGAGTACAGCATATTAATTTCGGAAAATGACAAATTTTTGACCAGTTACACATCAGAAAAAGTTATCCAGTTCTACTTTTTCCCTAGAAACGTTTTAGTTGGTTCCACTACTAAATTAGAGTAATTTGCAATTCATTATGATCCCTGAGGACAAATTATAAGCATAGTTTATTTGTGATGATATGATTTCCCTTGGACAGTTTTATTTCCCAAACATTATGAAGCTGAAAATCGTTTATTGAACCGTAAATCTAAAGGAGGTTAAATTAACTCAAACAATATTAGACACAAAAAGTTTGTTTTTATATGTTTGTGTGTGTATTGGATGTCTGTGTTAAATTCTGATACAGATAGTAAATGTCAGTTCACTTTGTTGCTTGTTGTTTCTAATGAAAACGAGTTTGGTTATAATCAGTGAAATACTTTCATATTGATTTTGAATTGTCTTGAGAAAAGATTATATATGGTTAAATGCACTAAGATTCAGTGTGAAACACAGCATAGTTATAGAGATAGTATTTATCATGGACTGATATCAATTGGAGAACCATTGGAAATGTGGGAACACTGGGAAGCTGTTTCGTCCTAGAAGGTGACTTCTCAGCATTACGCACCCACAACCTGGCTATGGATCGAATTCAGGACCTTCAGGTTTCACGGCATACTTGTTAACCATTCAGCCACTAGGTCGGTTTTCAGTGGTTCGCGCTATATCGTCAATTGAGAGAAGTTGGAAACTGAAAACCGACCCAGTGACTTAATAGTTAATGCGTTTGCCGTGAAACCTGAAGGTTCTGAGTTCGAGCCCTGGCCAGGTCGTGGGTGCGTAGTGCTGAGAAATCACCTTCTAGGACGAAACAGCTTTCCAGTGCTCCCAGATTTTCAATGGTTGCCCTATTGATGTCAGTCCGTGATGAGGACTGCCTCAATTCCCATTCATTTCAAAAATACACAACATAGTTATCTTTCTTTCATATGGTGTACAAAATTCAGATCTACTTCTCCAACAGTTAAATCGCTGTAAACTTAAGTTTACATCACATGATTAGTGTCAAATGTCTTGGAGACGTGTGTTCGTGTGTGTGTCAGTTAAAGTTACTTTTGATTGGTTACTTTTCGAAAGGCATACTCATTTGTCTAACAAATCAGCAGATGTTGTCATAGATTTTCCTCATGCAGAGATGTTCCCTTTTTAATTCTTGCACCAGTTGATCCACCACTGTTGGGTTATGTGCTCCTGCGAGGATGCCTCAGTATTCATTAATGATAGGTAGTGACTACCAGTGGGATCGTCCTATTTGGGACACGTCAACTGGATGTACCTGTCTTCCAGTGGATGGTGTTGTTCACATTGGGACTCAAACTCGGGACCAGTGGCCTTAAACGCCAGTGCGTTATCCACTAGACCACTGAGCCACGATAGACACTTCTTGCGCTACGGATATGGTTTTAATGTTGTTCTCTGCCTCTGTATTTCACTGCTAGCTACTATCCATCATTACCATGTAATTAAAACACAGGCAATATCGAGGCCCATTTACCATTAGGGGCTGATCAGTTCGGTCCAATCAACGACGAGATAATGCAAACAACAACACTGTCTCGATATTGCCGGTGTTTTAAGTATTATTGGTGAGTTCGAGTCTCAGTGGGAACAATATCAGTTACTGGGGTAAAGGAACATCCATTTGACGCGTCTCAAATAAGACGGAACGCATGTCCTAGATTCCACAGCCAGTCGTCAAGTAGACTACAATATTTCGACTAGGTTAAATGACTAATTACAATGGGGCACTTTGTGTTGTAACTGTATCCTACATAGGTGCAAATTATTATACTAATTCCTGGTCAATTATGCACCAAATTTAGTGGTGAGATTGTTACTTTAGGTCATCACTTGGTAAGGTTGACTTATTGTGAACGTGTAGCAACGATTTTTCTACTCAAGCTAAATAGACAATTAAAAGATCGAAATGGTAACCATCAAATCTTGTTTACATTATCCAACAGTATCCAAATCACAGGAGAGTAGTGAATTAAAAGTGACTGGTATTAAAAAATGTAACCGATTTTAGATTTGTTTATTTGATGTAGCATACAGTGATATAGTATTATTAACTGGGAGTAATAACAATAAACAATAAATGGTACTGAATCATATATTCTATATTATCGAAGGTGAATAGTAGGTTAATCACTTCTTATCCATTTGTGTTAGACTGCAACTTTATGCATTTCAACATTTTGTTTGATTTATTCGAAGATGTTAAGGATGGTAACTCCAATTATGATTAAGTGCTTATAAGCAGTTTCTACCAGTGTGTATATATGTGGCGATGGTTTAATCACCATTATTAAAAATGGAGGTCACGCTGTCACAAACTGATGGAAGTAAAAAATAATGTTAACCATTGAATTCCAATCCATTGGCTAAGTGGTAACGCCCTGGCTGCTCAACTTTAAGGTTTTGAGTTCAATCTCCTGCCGTGTCATGGGTGCGTACTACTGAGGAGTTCCATACTAGGGTCAGATAGCTGTCCATTGCTTCTATCTTTTCAATATTTCTCCAGCTGATATCAGTTCATGATGAATACTACCTTGAAGTAAATAAAATCCTCATAAATCTCAAACTAGATAAATATTTGACCACGGATTCATTACCTTCAAAACCTATTTGGCACAGTTTCCGCCTTATTTATAAATCCATAGGATAGGAGAGTTTACTGTGAATGGATTGACTTGAATCGCCTGGTAAGTCAAGACGATATAAGTGCTTCTCTTTAGCCTATACCTAACAAAGTTTTGTTATGAATTGCAAATGTCTAAATGTTTGACTATTGATTTCGTTACATGAATGTACAGTCATTGGAAGTACTTTATTATAATAATTATAAAAGCTCAGCTAGACTGTTTCTTTCGACTGATTAAATAAGCTAACAGCTTATCTCCTCAGTGAATCCATCTTCAATACATATTTCAAGTAAAACTGCTAGAGTTTCGAATATCACTCATAAATGTGCTCAACAAATCATATTGAATGTAAGATCTAGGATAACTTGTTTAAGTTTTATTCAGTCTCATTATACTAAGGGAAACAAAGTTACGAGTTTCCACCGTCAAATGTCTTCTATTCAACTAACTGTGGTTTTTGAGATGAACATATCATTAAGTCAATTCTGATACTGTAACGGATCGAATTGCACACATATAAGTATTTTATTTATAGCTTACATACGTACTGATGACTACATCTGAATACACTTCTGAGGTGATTTATTTGTTGTGTTACTCATATGACTACCATTCTAATGTGATACGCTCTACGTAAATCTTAGTTATCTAATTTTCAGTAGTTTTTCCGACTTTACAAGCGTTATCTATTTAAGGTCAGTTTAGCATAACCTGCAAATGGACGGGCTTCCAATTAGGCGCACATGCATGAGAGCGGTGTATACAACAGGCCATGTACTTCCGTAAACGGAAAAGGCCCTAAAGTCCTGGGTATATGCCCTTATCTTCTCATCTAAGATGGCATCAAATGCTCCACCTGGGTTGTCTCCCTAAGGCCGGTTGTATCTCACACCCATCGGTGGGCTTGACCAAGCCCATCTCACCTATATTGTTGAGGAAGCACGCAGACGTTTCAGCCCTAATAGCCTGTTTGGAACTGGCAGACAACTGATCAGGTTCAGAAGTCAATCAGTGATTGCTCCTGAGGACCCATTCCTCAGCCAAGAGGTATGATAAGAGCTTCATCGCTGGTGCAGTTATCAGCGTGGACCACATCGGTGACCTGCAACCGAAACCAAAGATATAGGCGAGCATGCCGGTCAACTCCGGGGAGATAGCAGGCATGTAGCCTTACCTTCATCATACCTTGGATGCATTTGCGTACTGTCATAAACAAGCAGGTTAAGTGCTCCATAGTATTTATAAACATCTGAGTAGTTCCACCATTACCCTACGCTGAGTAGGTTTCTTCACTAAAAATCCAAGCTCCGATAAAACATCCGAATACTTATTGAAGGGCAAGTATAGTGTACTGCAGTCCGTTCTGTCTTGTTGTACGGCTGTGAGACATGGCCGTTAAAAGTAGGAGACATAAAGTGCCTACAAGTACTTTCGTAGCGTTGCTCGCTTGTGGTGGAATCACCGTGTGGACAATGTTGAAATCAGGTGGAAGATGCTAGACAAGTCGGTTGATGAGGTTGTGAACCTTCATAGGCTGAAATGGATTAGACATGTACTGTGCATGGCAAGTCACCCCCTACTTCTATGTGACCTGCTAGGGGAAGTTGGGTTCGGATGGAATAGTGTTCACAGTGGTCAGAGAAAGATACGGCATCAGTCGATGAAGTCTCAATCTGTTGACCTAAGCCGTGTGGGGAGATGTAGACTGGGTGTTTGGAGTTCTCGAGACGAAAGGAATTAGTGGTTGAGAGTCTTGGTGACACGGCTGAAAATCGGTCACAATGGAGCAACTGTATTCACTCCTTGACACCTGAAGCTTGAGTCTTTAAACTAACCTTTATCTTCAGATTGTTTATTCTCTCATACAACTTTGTCTTTTTTGATCACTCCTTTTCTATCCACCTGTTCTTTGTGTACTAATGTCAAGTTTGACAACATGAGTCGATGAAACTGTATGCGGGATTATACGTTCATTTTGTCAGTCATAGGTTGATATCTGCCTATCAGAGGGACTCAGCAGAAGTTCTACCGTCCTGCGGCTAAGCCGAAGATACCATCTCCATCAGAATCGTTTGCAAAGCCAGATTTTGACCAAGGACGATAAAATAGGAGTTGTTAGCTAGGAATTCATGCACATTACTAAGTGGATGGGGAGGCATTGTTACCCTTAAGAGAGTCATAGTTACTTGTATCCCAGTTACGTCTCCTTTGCTTACGTGAAGTTGGACTATGCAACATGTAGAATGTTCTCTGATAAACTAATGTCATGCAGAGAATTGTTTGGAGTTGTACGTGCTTTGAGGTTCGTTCTTGATGCTTCATTGTCAGGCCAGGTGGCCTCAGCATTTATTTCTTAGAGAAGCTGCATGAATGTTTATGAAGGATATTTGACTTATACTGTTAACTCAATGTCTGACTGTTGGTTTGCTTGACTGATTTTTAGATGATGGATCTTTGCTTAGTCTGTGTACTGAGTTGCTGTCCCCGTCTCTTGACTGTCATTTGATTAGAGTACCAACATTCTAGGGACTCTCTTGTTGTATATCTGAACTAGACCGTTGTCGTATCTTAACACTGTCCCAATTGAAGTTATGGTAGAATTCATATGCATGCATTGATGTCAGTGATAACATATCACACCGTTCAACTACTACTTTGTCATCATTATTATTTGTTTCTTGACTTTCTCGTGGAACATAGGGTGTAAGTAGCACGTCACCATCACAACTTCACTCTCTTCTCTACAGTCTGGATAAACTTCACTCCACCACCGTCAACAAACTTTCATTTCCCCCTCACAAAATCTCCTCCATGTCACCATCACATCAGACACCCAAATCGTCGTTTCCCATTTGGATTCCACTCGACGGCATGGAATTGCCTGGCCTGGCCTGGCCTGGAGCATGATGTCCCCAAACCGTCTTCTCAGTATACCTCCGATCCGATCCGATCCGATCCAACCCATCTCCACTTCCCTCTTCTTCTGCTGCATATTTGTTGGGAGATAGGTTGTTGGTTGGTTTGTTGCCAGGACAGCCAGCTAGGCCAGGCCGGCCACCCAGCCAGTCAGCCAGCCACAGTTCCTCCTTGCTCATTCTTATTATTCTCGCCATCCATCTCATCTTCAGTGTCACCACCGAGTGAGAGTAGGCAGCAGGTGTTGATATGATGCATGTCTGTAGCTTGTTGGAAATGCATTCCGTGATGCTCCAAGTTTCCCAACCATCACATAGAAGCACTGACCCACTTGACTGACATTAGTGTTGAGAATCCTGTTGTTGTTCAGGCTTTGTGCTGAGTGGTGTGATGTGTTGTGTTGTGGTGTGGTGTGGAGTGGAGTAGATCTCCACACTGATTGATTTCAGATTGATGAAGTGAGGCCTGTCTTGCTGGCTTTCCGATGCTGCCATTGACATCCTCATCTGTGCCTGTGCCGCCTGTAGTTGAAAAGATGATGCCTACATAGGTGGGTAGGTGAAAGCGACTACTTCCTTCAGATTTCCCCCTTGATGGTGATTGGTGCCTGTTCTTGTTGTTGGTGGTTGTGGTTGTGGTTGTGGTGATGGTGGTGGTGGTGGTGGTATCCTTATCACCTCTGTCTACTCTACGCTCACTTGAAGTCTCGTCTTCACTGCCCTGCCTCTTCTCACAACTCGTTAGCTTCCACCCGCAGATCTTCGAGTTTGTGTGACATAAGACATTAGACATAAACCATCATCGGTGGCAAAATCCAAATCTTCTAGGTTCTTTTCATCGGTCTAGCCAGTATATGCACATCTTCTCACTCTTCACAGTTTCTTGCATGATCCAGTCCAGTTGACCATAATCAGGAAGATCATCGGTGATGATGGTAGTTGACAGCCTTGTCTTACTCCTATCTTCACTTCACAGGTGTCAGTGAGTTTTCTGTTGTGAATCACTTGGCATGTAGCATCATCACCATCTAGCATATAGCCACTGTTGAATGAGGTTGATAAAGGTTTGTGGTACTAAAACCGTAGTGTAGTGTTGAAGCAGTAGCTGCCAAATTACTTCTCGGTTGACGTTGTTGAAGGCCTTTTCAAAATCGATGAAGTTCAGGAAGAGAGTTGACTGTCATAGAATCTTTAATTAAGTATGCCTTCTGTAGATTATTCACTTAGTATGATGAAATCACTACCTTTTTAATGTCTGGTTTTCAACAGTTAAACAGCTGATGTATCTTATTGGTAAAAAAAATAGTCAGTTTACGAAAACCATCACTGTTGTGTATGTTGATATTATGTAAATCATGAAACTATTGAAAATTAAATTATCTATAAAGAAGAGATACCTCATTTTTATCTCCCTTCTATTTATTTTGGAGAAAGTGTATAAACTTCACTTGTTATTTTGGTCTTCAAGAATCACTGAAACAGAACATTTTCAGGATGTATACTAACCCATTTTCATTTATCTAAATATAAATTGTCACTATAGTTTTTTCTTACGTTTCTAGTGCTTCATTTTGTAATAAAGGAGAACAACACTAATCTCTACAGAATGTTATTACACTTCTCTTTTCATTGTGTTGAAGCTAAAAACATTAGAGCAGATATATGAAACACTGGAAAACTGTAGAAATTGAAATGATTACTTCATTTAAAGGCGAAGGGAGAAAAGCAATGCCTTTCTCATATTATCAAAGCAATATTCATCATAAGTTGCAGAATCAGTGAAAACCTGAAAGCATGGGACAGTTGTTTTGGCTTGTTATGGGACTCCTCAGCTGTACGCACCCTTGACCGTGTCAGGGATCGGACTTAGAACATCCAAGTTCCACAACGAAGGCGTTAATCATAAAAGCTACTGCTACAGAATACAATAATCCACAATTTCCTATTGGTGAATACTACCTTGAAAATAAAATCCCTATTAACCTCAGAGTATCAAATATCTTAAGAAATAGGAGTTTTAAATCATTAACCTTGCATGAAATTGAGTACGTTCCGTTCACATTTGATTCTTTACCCACGTAAACTCATTCAGATGACCTTTGCAACTGTATGACGCAGGTGTCTACATTGAATTAATTCGTTTCGCTTCATACTAATTATGGTATGAAAATAGTGATAATGATATTATAGAGGTAGTATTCATCACGGACTGACATCAGTTGGGGAACCATTGAAAATCTGGAAGTTCTAATGAGAAGCTGTGACCTGTGGGGTCAACCAGTCGGATGGAAAGCGGATGCCAACTCAAGACCTTCGCTGATAGTCACGCTATATCGTAAACTGAAAGGAGTTGGAAACTGTGAACCACTGAAAACCAACCCAGTGACTGAAAGGTTAACACGTTTGCTGTGAAACCTGAAGGCCCTGAATTCTGTCCCTAGCCGGGTGGTGGGTGCGTACTGCTGAGTAGTCCCATACTAGGATGAAACAGCTGTCCAGTGGTCCCAGGTTTCCAATGGTTCTCCAACTGATGTCAATCCATGATAAATACTACCCCTTCAAATTGAAATTCCCATTCATCTCAAAAATACAGTGATAATAAAGGGTTAATTAGAATTAGCCATTACTTTACTGTTTATTTGTAAGCGACTTGTTGTTTGTCTAGAACTCAGTATGCTTACAAGCAGTAATAAAGTTTAATATTTAAAAAAATAACTGTCCAGTCAAATTTTGGTGGAATCATCTTCACTATAGTCGATCATTTTCAAGAAAGCAGCTCGTATGACTAATAAAATTTACATTCCTCAGCAGCCAAGTTGACTGCATGACTACACGTGGGGCGATGCAGACTAATCGGTTGCGGTCCGCGGGACAAGAGTAACCAGTGGCTGGAGACTCTATGTGATATGACTGAGAACCCATATCAGATGTATACACACATTGTCCTCATCTTAACGCTATGCCAAGCCTAACCATTTTCTCATTCTTCCTTTTTCTTATTTAGTACATTATATTTCTTTTGACTGAATTTTCTTATCTTCATCTTGCGCATCACTGCCTTTTTATTTGATGTGCTGATATGAGGTGTGGCAACTCGGACATTTACGCAGTAATGCTTGGTCCTAGGCTGATCTGGATGGATGATGATGATGACATGAAAACACTTGTCATCCAAAAGGCTATTATGTAATGTAAAAGAGAAAGGAAGGTGAAACAGTTTTAAAGACATTCAAAAACAACATCTATGCTATTTACTAACATGTACTAAAATATGTTGGCTGAGGTGGGTCCAGGCTGGAAAAAGGCCCGAGGTGGCCAGACTAAAACATGGCACCAATGTATGAAGTCTCTGGCTGTTGGTTTAAGCCATGTAGGACGATGCAGACTAGGTGGTTGGGGTCCACGGGACAAGAGGAACCAGTGGTTGGAGACTTTAGGGGATATGGCTCAGAACCCATGTCAGTGGCGCAGATGTATACACACATTATCCTCATCTTAACAACGCTATACCGAATCTCACCATTTTGTCACTCCTCTTTCCTTTCTTCTCGTACTTTATATTTCTTTTGACTGCATTCACTTATCTTCATCCTTCACCTCACTACCTTTTTACTTGATGTGCTGATATGAGGTGTGGCAAACTCGGACCGTTACGCAGTAATGCCTGGTCTTATGTTGATAATGATGATGATGACTAAAATATGATGAGATTAAATACGGGGGCTTTTAAACAACAAGTCCCAGGGATTACATGCACTTTTTGAGGGGATTATTAAATCAGTAACCAGCATTGTTCTAACAGTATATGACATTTAGTTTATGGGCAATAAAATGAAGAATCTTAATCAGGTTAGTAAATTATATGAAAACAAGTAATCTGAGCTTCACTAGTCTAGCAGATGTAAAAGTCTACTTTAACTGACTATCCGTAAAAAACGAATAGCAGGCAATTCATTCTACCGTTTTGTTCTAATGAGTTATATAAACATTCTGATTTTAATCACGGGATGAGGACTTCGAAAAAGGGGTCGAATATGTGAACATGATGTAATCAGGGTGACTGATAGTCAACAAAATTACTCGGTAAAATCTCCGATAAATTGTATTACTAAAGAATTTTAACTGTATTTTACACTGAAGAAGATCAAGGACGTTGGCAAAACCTCACGTTTCAGATAAGCAGTTTTTGTTTTGTTTTAAATGTTAGATGTTAGTCAGTGATAAGTTCTGTTTCATCTAGGTTTTATGTTTATTGATAGTCATAGTTGAAGCAGATTTACAACCCTGAAGAACTTTATGTAACCGACTTAAATTTGAACCTGCATAACTCATAGCATAGGCGGCTTCAGCTTAAACTCTTTGGAACGTTTTAGAGTCTAAATGGATTTTCCGAGAGAAGGGGGAGGGGAGGTGAAAGTCTATCTATATTCAGGTTTTTCGACCTTAATTTCATTGGAAGTTTGTACCATGTTTACTGTATAACGACCTTAACATTTTGTTTTATGACCTCAATAAGGTTGTTAATCCTAGTGAATTTCAACCTTCATATGGACTAAGGCGATCTTAAACGTGTCACCTGAGAGAAATGACTTTACTTTTTATAAACTCAATGAGAAATACAATAAATCAAATAATTAGGTCAATATTCTTATATAACTTATAAATAATGTTATTGTTTGTAATTTCCTGTCGTTGATTGTACCGAATTGATCGCTCTCTCTTGATATATGGGCTCCTGTGTGGATATCTGGATGTTCCCTTTGTTTCATTTACATATTTAAGATGGATATTGGCTGCCAGACTAAAACTACAGGCAGGTGCGACCAAATGACGAATCTCAGGTGGGACGAAATGTGCGCCCTGGATTCCTATACTAGTCGCCAATATCAGTATAACATCATGAATATCCGACATTATCAAGGCACCCGCACAGAAGCCCATCTTCCAACAGAGATCAAGTAATTCGGCCCTGTATAGCAACGGCGAATTACAAGTATCATAACAACAACTGATACCCATTGCAAAAGAGGTGGTTATCATGCCCCAGCCAATGTTTGAAGCGGTGGATGCTGGGTTCCAGTCTTATTGGAAACAACATCACCCACTGGGAAGCAAATGCATCCAGTTGACGAGTCACAAATAGGACGAAACGTTCGTCTTAGATTCCACTGCTAACCACTACCCGTCACCCATTTGTAAAATGGCCTTGAAAAGAAGAATATGCAATTTGGATATGTAGATTTTGTTGAACTGTTATACTTATCCTATATTAGAACTTTTGATAAGCACCTACTTTATTATCTTACTAGAAAGCCTCTTGTATTAACCTGCTTTTACTCCACTTATCATTATATTATTTTTTTATTCTGAAAAAAATCATTAAGCCTCTTCACTTCCTAGATAAAATTTGACTGAAGATTCATAAAATACTGTGAACTATGGATTTGTAATTCACATGGTTGTGAATAATTGAGAGAAAAAAAGCAGAGAATTGTCACTTGTTTTGGCTGTATTCACTACAGAACTTGGCAAGGTAACCTGTGACTAGACAATTGTGTGAATTCCAGATAGTGTGTATAAACACAAGGATATTCACAAAGCAGCTACATGGATTCAATTTCACCAGATACCAGATACACTACACTAAAAATCACATCGACTTCATCTCAATGTGAAGACAGTGGAGACGTAGCCAGCCTACTGGACATAAGATCAGATGAAGAAGAGGAGCTGATGTGGCTTCACACCACTCAGCATATAGTGAAAGGAACCTACCTTCAAAATCAAGTTGAAAGTCGAAATCAGGTAAGTCGGTGGTGATAGACCACAGTTCTAGTTCAACACGCATTACAGAAACTAACTAGAGGACGAAACTAAAACGACATCTTCACGTCAGACATCAGGACAAAATGGGAGATATCCAGCAACATCCCTGAAGAAACCTGTGTGGATGAACACTGGAACTCTTTGAAAGCTATGTGGAAAGAAACCTGCATAACCATATTAGGAAGGAAGAAGAAAGAAGATGAGGAGTGGATCTCGACGCATACATGGAAGCTGATGAAGGAGGGATAGGAAGATGGTGAAGCAGAAGATGAAGCAGTGCAGTGTAAGGATGCTCAAAGAGAGGAGGAACTGAGTACAACGTGTAAAACACAACACTGGGCAAAGAAGTGTGGAAGAGTGCACGGGAAGACAAAAGACGCTTTCACGACACATAGGCAAGTGAAGCAGAACAGGCTGCTGGTATGAGAGGCAGAGACCTGGCAACGTTGTATCAAATAAGCAGGTTAGTATCTGGGAGGGAAGAGATCAACACGGGTGAAACGAATGGAAGATGATGAAGGGAATCTAATTAGCAAAGAAGCGAAACAAAGGAAATGATGAGCTGACCACTTCAAAAAGATCTTGAATCGACCACTACCACTTGCAACTAGTCCAGAAATACTACCGGCAACCGCAGAATTACCAGTGAGTACAAAGCCTTACAACAAAAGCAGAAGTGACATCCTGTACGCCATAAATTTGTTAAAATCCAGGAAGGCAGCAGGACCGGATGGAAATCCACCAGAAGCACTGAAAACAAATGCAGAGACAACAGCAGACATGCTCACACCACTATTGTAGGAGGATTAAAAGGAAGGAAGGAGAGGTACCCGCCCATTGTTTGGAAGAAGGACTATCTTGTCAAACTCCCAAAGAAGGGAGACCTAAGTGTTTGCAAGAACTGTCGCGGAATCATGCTACACCCCAAGCAAAATATCAAGCCGCATCATACTGGAGAGACTAAAAGATGTGCTGGATTCAACTGAATTACGACCGGAATATACTGGCTGGATGGCTGATCGGCTTCAGGGAGAATAAATCGTGTGCAGATGAAATTGCAACGCTGCGCTATGAATCATCACACAACACAGCATAGAATGACAGTCAACTCTCTTCCTGAACTTCATCGATTTTGAAAAGGCCTTCAACAACGTCAACCGAGAAGTAATTTGGCAGCTACTGCTTCAACACTACACTACGGTTTTAGTACCACAAACCTTTATCAACCTCATTCAACAGTGGCTATATGCTAGATGGTGATGATGCTACATGCCAAGTGATTCACAACAGAAAACTCACTGACACCTGTGAAGTGAAGATAGGAGTAAGACAAGGCTGTCAACTACCATCATCACCGATGATCTTCCTGATTATGGTCAACTGGACTGGATCATGCAAGAAACTGTGAAGAGTGAGAAGATGTGCATATACTGGCTAGACCGATGAAAAGAACCTAGAAGATTTGGATTTTGCCACCGATGATGGTTTATGTCTAATGTCTTATGTCACACAAACTCGAAGATCTGCGGGTGGAAGCTAACGAGTTGTGAGAAGAGGCAGGGCAGTGAAGACGAGACTTCAAGTGAGCGTAGAGTAGACAGAGGTGATAAGGATACCACCACCACCACCACCACCATCACCACAACCACAACCACAACCACCAACAACAAGAACAGGCACCAATCACCATCAAGGAGGAAATCTGAAGGAAGTAGTCGCTTTCACCTACCTACCCATGTGGGCATCATCTTTTCAACTACAGGCGGCACAGGCACAGATGAGGATGTCAATGGCAGCATCGGAAAGCCAGCAAGACAGGCCTCACTTCATCAATCTGAAATCAATCAGTGTGGAGATCTACTCCACTCCACACCACACCACAACACAACACACCACACCACACCACACCACACCACAACACAACACACCACTCAGCACAAAGCCTGAACAACAACAGGATTCTCAACACTAATGTCAGTCAAGTGGGTCAGTGCTTCTATGTGATGGTTGGGAAACTTGGAGCATCACGGAATGCATTTCCAACAAGCTACAGACATGCATCATATCAACACCTGCTGCCTACTCTCACTCGGTGGTGACACTGAAGATGAGATGGATGGCGAGAATAATAAGAATGAGCAAGGAGGAACTGTGGCTGGCTGACTGGCTGGGTGGCCGGCCTGGCCTAGCTGGCTGTCCTGGCAACAAACCAACCAACAACCTATCTCCCAACAAATATGCAGCAGAAGAAGAGGGAAGTGGAGATGGGTTGGATCGGATCGGATCGGATCGGAGGTATACTGAGAAGACGGTTTGGGGACATCATGCTCCAGGCCAGGCCAGGCCAGGCAATTCCATGCCGTCGAGTGGAATCCAAATGGGAAACGACGATTTGGGTGTCTGATGTGATGGTGACATGGAGGAGATTTTGTGAGGGGGAAATGAAAGTTTGTTGACGGTGGTGGAGTGAAGTTTATCCAGACTGTAGAGAAGAGAGTGAAGTTGTGATGGTGACGTGCTACTCACACCCTATGTTCCACGAGGAATTCAAGGGACAAATAATATTAATAATAATAATTATTATTATTGTTGGTCTATGCGATGATTGGAAAGTAGTTGTGTCATGTAAGGAGTTTGGTTTCAAAGATTCTTCATTCTATATATTAAATGTCAATATATTTCTGAAATCAGTAAACAGGATGTTGGATATTAATATTATTATCACGAAGTTGTAGAAAATATTACTGAAGTGTACAATGAATTTTTACCTATTATTCTAACTTAATGTTTACAAAAGTTTTCATGAAGTATTCATGAAGTCAATTAAGCACCACATCTACAGATATACTATTCACCAAACTATAAACCAGCTGGCTGAAGCATAATAATCGCAAACATAGAGTTACGCTACAAATATACTAGTGAAGTAATTCAGTTTTGAACCAACTTTATCATCCAGCAATTCATTTTGCATATGAAGGTTAAAACGAACATTTCCTGACATCCAAATGACATGAAAAAAGTGGCTCTATAAAGAGAAGTATTCGCAGGAACCGGACGCTTAACGCACAATAAACACACTTTCTCAGATTTATACTTATGAAACATAATTATAATATAACCAGATGCTTGAAAGTCGTAGTAATGTCATTCTATTACAAGGAGTGTATGAATAAACAACCATTAGGTATTTGTCATATTTTAAGTTAAAGTGGACATCCTGGACAATTTATTCAATAAAACTTAGCTTACAGAAATACTTAAACATGAATTGATGACAGTAGATAAGAAAACTTTGTTTCTTTGTTTGTGATTGAAAGGATATTCTATCATAACTTCTAATTGAATTACTAAATAAAACCTTCTACTCAGGACCTCTTAGTGTATCTTTCAGATAGTATCCAACCTTCAGCACAGGAATTAAAGATATTGACATGATATGAGCAATAATTTATCCTCGAAACGTCATCAAGTAAATAATACTTTATCACTGTGTGTTATAAATCAAATGAACAAATATAATATGGAATACTTTGTCTGGGTTTGGCTCATGATTCTGTAAGGCAAACCACATGGGACAAAGATTAGACACCTGAGTTAATGAATACGCAAACGTTTGTTGAATGTGATCGGAAAAGGTGGAGAAAGGTAGATAAACAATTTTATACTGGATAATCACAGACCGCTATTATAGATGCTAATATGATATTTGATGTGGCACACCATATTCAGAAAATACTACTACATGTAACTCACTGATGTCTTCTTTGCTCAAACCAGAACTCCGCGTTCAGGCATATATTCCCTTCTTGACCTTCTGTAGATTAAAGGCTGATTTCTACATCTCCGCATATCTCTTCACTTTCCTCTTCTCAAATAATTTCTTTATTGATGTTCACCTTCATTGTTTAGTTACTGCACAAATCGTCTAGAACTATTCCTTTTTACTACTGTAATTGTTCCAAAATTCCTGCTTTGAATAACATTAACATTAGTCTCTTGTAGTATGATACCATTTCAGTTACTTGAGACATTGGCGGTTTTATGATTACTAGCGGACTTAAGTTCTGTAACGTCTCACCTCATTCATATGATTTTCCTTATAACGTTGACCGTCTGTCAGATATAATCTAACCTTGAACTGTAAGTTATTCTTCGTTCTCCTACATTGTATATATTTGTTATAATACGGAATGGTTGTTGAAGGCGAAATGAAAATCAAATTCACCAGTTGCCTTGGAGTTATCAGCCTGATAGTCTATCAACAGAATTTATGCTACCTGAATGAGGATTAAATGTTCATTTCAGTTCAATCATCAAGATTATGATTATGTTTTTAGTATTCATTATTCTTGTGATATAATCAATTATTGGAATGAATTCGTCACCACATCCATTATGCATATGTAAGTCATTCAAGAGTAAGCAAACCTAAAATTGATTCACGTACCATCTTGAACCGAAGAAAAGTATTTACTATGAACTTGGCTTTCATTATGTTGAATAATTCTATTTTAATAAGCTTACAGTCCTATGAGAAAATTATCTTCATTCACTGGGAGGTTTAGTGTTACTCTTGTGGCCTAACAGAAATCATCTTTTACAGAATTTGTCAGGGTCAAGGAAGAGAAGTAATGGTGATTTACGAAATAAGAACAACATTTTCTTTAGGGTCTTGCGTATTCAGAAGTGACCTACTTGGGAATATTTATAATAAAAACAACTGTCGTATGTTGATCTTACGTCAACCCATTTAAAGAGTTAATATTATATTGTGCCGCTTTAGAATATTCACTTCTGTGTCGATAATTTTTAATTCCGTTACAGGATTGAAAAATAACTAAACGATGCTTTCCATCTGTTGAAGTAAATCTTGTTGAATGATATCTGCTTGATATTCTATGAAATTAATCACCAAAATAAGATGATTTACAAATTACACGTCAACATCCATATTTCTTACAGCTAAAAAGTTTCTTCCAACTGCCCAACTATGGTGCCAACAAGATTTCCACTGGGAACCATTCAGTCAATATCACATCTTGTGACCACTCAGGCTGATTGTGGTTTCTATCCTCTCAAGTTGTGTGGTAGTAGTAGTAGTTGTTGTTGTTGTTGTGTCTTTCGTTACTTCATGACACTGTTTTGTCAGAGATCACATTTTGTGGTCTTAGCTGGATGGTTTTGAACGGAAAACTTGCTGACTGGCACCAAAGTTGGGCAGTTGAAAAACTTCTCAGGTGTAAAAAATATCAGCAAGAATGTTGGGATTTGTAAATCATTTCCAAATTGATCATACAGTTTTAAGTATACTGGTCCATACAAGTCAGCTGGCCAGACTTAGTCAGATTGGGATACGCTGATGACCAACTCTGCCTGTAAAGACAGGTAATGTCGTCCAGTGTTTACATTACTATGATCTGGCTGGCGAAACACTACAGATCAGTCTAAGTGGTTTCTAACTCCTCATGTTATTCAGTGGTAGTACCTTTTAAAGTAGGCGACTGTTGTATCCCATGCATTACTATGACACTATTACCTACCCAATGTAATGAAGCAACGATAAGCACTGTAATTCATTGATATCTTTTAGAGATTATGAAGTAAGAATGATCACGCTCTCAAGGTTGAAATAGAATGAACAAAATAAGGAGATCAATCCCTGTTTAAACCTACAGCTTGGGTAGGAATCAGTTAATCGTGCGAAAGAATATAGTCGAATGAAGTTTGACTAACTCAGATATTGTGTATTCATCTTTAAAACTGAGGCAATCATGGATCAGATTAAACGATGAAGCTGGCAGTTTATAAGAGGAATCCTTAATTTACAGATCTACATGAATAGTGACCTACATACTGTTACACAATAACACATCTGAGTCACATCTACACACAATTTACTTTCATTTCCCTTGAACTCAGGGATGATTGAAGGTGGAATGAAAATTTCGGTCACGACACTATTCAAAACAGTGATCATTCGGTTTCCGCTCCGCTCCGCTCCGCTCCGCTCCGGTACGGTACGGTCCGGTCCGGTCCGGTACTCCACAAACTCACCCACAAGGTCCGACTGCTAATCCCACTTTCATGTCACTTCAAACACAAAGGGTTTCACCCAACTGCCATGTGAATTCATGACTTGCTACTACCACTTGATCGTACTAACAATGGTTATCCAGTTAAGACATCTCATCTTACTCCGAATATATTTGTTTCAGAGAGGTAGACTGAAGTGAAATAAAAATGTGGTCAGTTGTCGAGTGTAGTGGAACACCGAGTTTCCGACCCTGTGGTTTGTGGTTTGAATGGTGCCGTATACCGAATTTTCATTTCACTTCCAATCTTCATCCAGTATAAATACTAGCCTCCCAAACTACGTCTATCTGAGATGTTTAAAATGATAATCATTTTTACTACCTGAGATATCCGTGGTTTGGTAGACTGTTGGACGATTATATATGTGATGTAGCCAATAAAATTGTGCTATTCTGTATTTGACCTAGAACATTTTAATGGATATGCGAAGTTTATTTATATATAATATAGTTTATCAAATGAAATCGTCCTTACAGTCGCAAGTCAGTCTTTCTCTTTTGATACTTGTATGAGTCAGTGAAGATTAAGGTGCTGAGTTAGAATAGTCTTATTGGCATTCAGTTCTAGTGTACCACGGCGTTCAGTGTCGTTATCACCTATGTTTTATTCCACTCAGTCACTTGACACTGGCTGCTCAATCAGGACTTCTCATATCAATTCAAATCTATTTGTTTCATGTGATAAACATTTTCTTAAGACAGTAAATACTTTCAGTGATAGAGATTAAGCATGTCAAGATCAATATATGCATATATTTTTAAGGATTACTAAATATTACGCTTATATATAAAGTAAATTATACTAACTCTGCTTCAATTTGATGCGAAACCAAGTTGTGTGGGTAGAAGGTTGAAAATTGTAATAAAGATGAAAAGTAGAATGGAATGTAAGCTGGATTTAATTTTCATTTATTTAGTTAAAATGTAATTGATTAAGTGAGTAAGAGAAGAACACAGATATTGTGATAGGTAAAACTACCATGTATACAGAAAACAATTCTTGTATTTTATTAGAGTATAATCACTTGATTTTTACCATTACGGTAGATTTTTACACATATCTATGTCTGTATAACAAATCAGTGCGGTAAACGTATTCATCATCATTATATTATAAACATCGTAAATCTTCATACTTTTCAGTGAAAGGTGGAACGAATTTCAAGAACTAGGTGGGAACTCTATTCACTTCATAAGTGAATATTACCTTTTACTCTGAAAATCCCTGTTGCGGTGATTTACTGTGCGGAAACTCAATAGATATAGAGCAAAAAGACAGCATTGTTAATGACAAAATTCCTATAACCAGCAGTAATTTATTTCGTTGGAAATTATCTCCTATTCTGCATTCCATTCCATTCACTTCATATACGTTTTATTCCCATCCAATATTATGTGTTCCTTTCGCCTGTTTTCTCACCAATTCATAGTTGTCATTTTCTACATTACTACCGACATACTATCTATACCCATTCTTATAAGTAGCTGTCACTGCAACTGTATGAAACGTATAATTACTGTCATACCTAAAGTTTGAAAGTATTTCTGAATTTCTACAAAACTTCATCTCTTCTAGTTTCTTTTATCGGACTTGATTAAAATGAATGACTTCCGATGTGTTTTATGTTGCAAACGGATAACCGAAAGAATTCAGTTGTAAACATTAGTTGTTTTCTGTAAATTGCGTTCTCAGCATAATCAAAACTCTTTTCTCATTTATTACTTGAAACTGTAACTGATAGGAATCGTTCAGAAATGGAAATCAAAATTTTAAGTGATTGAGCGTTTGGATAGAAGTGTTTTTGAATCAGGTTTTGATTTATGTCAACGTAGATCGACACAGACCTCGTCTGGTTAACTAGTTCACTAGTTACTAGGCAGTCCTAAGCCCGGGTAAAGAGGGAAGGTTGGGCAAAGGGCTAGCAACCCTACTCCGGAAAACAAATCCAACCGCTAAAGAAACTTCAAAGCGCAAACAGAATATCAATAGTAAAAACAAACTTATTCCTCACTGGAATCGGAGAGGCGAAATGACACCGGTTGGTAAAAGCCTGCCTTCGGGAAGCCAGTTGTCCTATGTGTCTCCTGCCTCCCGATGAAAGCGAAAGTAAACGTGGGGACATGGAATGTCCACACTATGTTTGAACCCAGAAAGGCAGTCCAGATTGTAAACGAGATGAAGAGGTATCACACTGAAGTGTTTTGAATTTGCAAAAGCAGATAGAATGGGAGTGGACTCTCCAAACTGTCAACTGAAGAGTCAATAATCCACTCCAGTCACCCAGACAACACCCAAGAGCACACTGAGGGAGTGTCTATCATGATGTCCCCAACAGCATCGAAGGCTCACTCTCATACAGTGGGAACCAGTCTCCTCCAGGATCATGACAGCAGGGTTCAACTCAAAAAAAGGAAAGTCACAATCATTCAATGCCACGCTATGCACCTACAAATAATCCAGATGAAGAGGAGAAGGAGGATTTCTACAGACAACTGCAATCAGCACTGGACGAGACCTCCGTTGGTGACATCAGGATTCTAATGGGTGACATGAATGCCAAACTGGGAGCAGACAACACAGGAAGATAGCTAACCATGGGTCGAGAAGCGCTCGGTGAGGTGATGAACGAGAATAGAGAATTATCTGCAGAATTCTGTGCATTCGACGATTTGGTGATTGGAGGCAGTGTGTTCATGCACAAGGATATCCACAAAGCGACATGGATTTCACCACATGGACACACTAAAATTCAGATCGGCTTCATCCCAATCTGAGTAAAGTGTAGACACAGCCCACTTGACACAAGGTCAAGAAGAGGAGCAGCTGTAGGTTCAAACCACTCACTATCTAGTGCAAGGAACTTTCCAAATCAAGTTGAAAGCATTCGAAAAGGTTGGTGATAGATCACAGTTCTAGTTCAACACGCATTACAGAAACTAACTAGAGGACGAAACTAAAAACGACATCTTCACGTCAGACATCAGGACAAAATGGGAGATATCCAGCAACATCCCTGAAGAAACCTGTGTGGATGAACACTGGAACTCTTTGAAAGCTATGTGGAAAGAAACCTGCATAACCATATTAGGAAGGAAGAAGAAAGAAGATGAGGAGTGGATCTCGACGCATACATGGAAGCTGATGAAGGAGGGATAGGAAGATGGTGAAGCAGAAGATGAAGCAGTGCAGTGTAAGGATGCTCAAAGAGAGGAGGAACTGAGTACAACGTGTAAAACACAACACTGGGCAAAGAAGTGTGGAAGAGTGCACGGGAAGACAAAAGACGCTTTCACGACACATAGGCAAGTGAAGCAGAACAGGCTGCTGGTATGAGAGGCAGAGACCTGGCAACGTTGTACCAAATAAGCAGGTTAGTATCTGGGAGGGAAGAGATCAACACAGACGAAACCAATAGAAGATGATGAAAGAAATCTAATTGGCAAAGGAGCGAAACGAAGGAAACGATGAGCTGACCACTTCAGAAAGATCTTGAATCGACCACCACCACCTTCACTTCATCCCGAAATACCACCAGCAGCCCAGCCACAGAACAACCACTGAACACAAGCCCTCCAACCAAAGTCGAAGTCCTGAACGCGATTAAGCTACTGAAATGCAGGAAAGCAGCAAGACCAGATGGAATCCCACCAGAAGCACTGAAAACAGATGCAGAGACAACGCTGGACATGCTGACACCACTATTGTAGAAGGTGTGGAAGGAAGGGAAGGTACTTGTGGATTGGAAGAAGGACTATCTTGTCATACTCTGAAAGAAGGGCGATTTAAGTGTCTGCAAGAACTGGCGCGGAATCATGCTCCTGTCCACACCAAGCAAAATATTATGCCTCATCATCTTGGAGAGACTAAAGGAAGCACTGGACCAAAGACTACGACCAGAATAGACTAGCTGGATTCAGGAAGTACAAATCATATGCGGACCAGATCGTAACGCTGTGCACCATCATAGAACAGAGCATAGAATGACAGTCAACCCTCTACCTCAACTTCATCGACTTTGAAAAAGCCTTCATTTGACAGCGTCGGCTGAGAAGTAATTTTTAAACTGCTTCTACACTACGAAATACCACGAACCTCTATCAACCTCATTCAACAACTATATAAAGACGCCACATGCCAAGTAATTCACAAGTGGAGGCCCAGTGATGCCCTTGAAGTGAAGACAGGGGACAAGAGTAAGACAAGGCTGTCTGCTATCACCCATGATATTCCTGATTGTAGTGGACTCGATCATGCAGCAAACAGTGAGGAGCTGTGAGAAGAGAGGGGATACGCTGGACCGGGGAAGGTATCCTAGAAGATTTGGATTTCGCCAATAACTTGTGTCTGGTGCCACACAAACTCGAAGATCTACAGGCGAAAACTTACAAGTTGACAGAAGAGGAAGGGCAGCGAAGACGCGACTTCAAGTGAATGTAGGGAAGATAGAGGTGATGAAGATACGAAACCAACAACAACAAACACTAATCACCATCAACGAGAGAAACTTAAAGGAAGTAATCTCTTTCACTTACCAACCTAGGCAGTATCGTTTCAACTACAGACTGCGGCACAGGTGAGGATGTGAAAGCCAGGATCGGAAATACAGAAAGACAGGCGTTCATTAACCTGAGACCAGTGTGGAGATCTTCTGCACTGCACTCAGCATGTGGAACATGATGTGGATTTTCAACACCAATGTTAGGTCAGTGCTCCTATATGGTTCGGAAATTTGGCGCGTTACAAAAGGTATTTCCCATTAACTACAGACATTCATCAACAATTGCTTACGCTGGCTCGTTATTGAAGATCAGCTGACCAGAATAATGAGAATAAACAACAAGGAACTCACTCTGACTTGCAACAAACCAACCAAGAACCTATCGCCCAACAAATACGCAGAAGAAAGTGGAGATTGATTGGGCATACACTGAGTTGGCGAACTGCAGACATCAAGCGCCAGGCCAGGTGGTCGAGTGGAACTCAGATGGGAAGCGATGAGGGCGTCGTTGTCGAAGGTGACATGAAGGAGATGGTGTGAGGTGGAAATGAGAGCTTATTGGCAGTCGTGGCGACAGGTTCGACAGACTGTAGAGAACAGAGTGCACTGGCGAAGTGCTAGTGAAGCCCTATGTTTCGTTAGGAACCCAAGGGATAAATAATAAATAATAATAACACAATAATCTTATTGGACGATTCCGTAAATTATATGGCCAATGAAATTGTGCTATTCTGTATTTGACCTAGAACATTTTAATGGATATGCGAAGTTTATTTATATATAATATAGTTTATCAAATGAAATCGTCCTTACAGTCGCAAGTCAGTCTTTCTCTTTTGATATTTGTATGAGTCAGTGAAGATTAGGGGCTGAGTTAGAATAGTCTTATTGGCATTCAGTTCTAGTGTACCACGGCGTTCAGTGTCGTTATCACCTATGTTTTATTCCACTCAGTCACTTGACACTGGCTGCTCAATCAGGACTTCTCATATCAATTCAAATCTATTTGTTTCATGTGATAAACATTTTCTTAAGACAGTAAATACTTTCAGTGATAGAGATTAAGCATGTCAAGATCAATATATGCATATATTTTTAAGGATTACTAAATATTGCGCATATATATATATATAATCAGTTTGTTTAGTTTCTGTATATTACCCACATTTTTCAAGCTCTGATTCTTGAAATCTCAAGGAAGCTCTCTAAGGCATGATAATTACTGAAGATTTTAGGAACGGTTTCAAGGTAGAATTTCTGACCTTGATTAAGCAGACTTTATCTGTTTCAAGAATACCGAGTTTTATGCTCATTTCTACAAGTGTTTTCGTCTAATAGAATTCACGTTTTCTCTGATTTAAATGAGCATTGCCCATAGTTGTAATAGTTACACTAGTATTTCAACGGATGTTTAGCATATATTATTCATATTACTAATATGTGGTATTGAGTGATTATTGAAGGAGAAATGAAAATTTGAACTGCAGAGCGATTCGAACCAACGACCACAGAATTTCTTGTCCGATGCTTTACCAACTGAGCAATGAGGCCCAACTGCCGATAAGATTTTTATTTCACTTCAATCACCAAGGGTTTAGCCTGGCTACCATGTAAATTCGTGACGCGTTACTATCGCTTGATCGTACTCACACTGGCTGCTCAGTCAGGACTTCTTATCTCAAACCAGGTCTAACTGAATTAGAGAGGAGGATCATCATATTGATTATTATTGTGACTATCTGAGGCAGTCGTGGTTTTGCAGACTGTGATTTATACTGCGTGAAGATTGGAAGTGAAATGAAAATTCGGTATACGGCACCATTCAAACCACAAACCACAGGGTCGGAAACTCGGTGTTCCACTACACTCGACAACTGACCACATTTTTATTTCACTTCAGTCTACCTCTCTGAAACAAATATATTCGGAGTAAGATGAGATGTCTTAACTGGATAACCATTGTTAGTACGATCAAGTGGTAGTAGCAAGTCATGAATTCACATGGCAGTTGGGTGAAACCCTTTGTGTTTGAAGTGACATGAAAGTGGGATTAGCAGTCGGACCTTGTGGGTGAGTTTGTGGAGTACCGGACCGGACCGGACCGTACCGTACCGGAGCGGAGCGGAGCGGAAACCGAATGATCACTGTTTTGAATAGTGTCGTGACCGAAATTTTCATTCCACCTTCAATCATCCCTGAGTTCAAGGGAAATGAAAGTAAATTGTGTGTAGATGTGACTCAGATGTGTTATTGTGTAACAGTATGTAGGTCACTATTCATGTAGATCTGTAAAATGTGCACTCATTTTTCACTGTTCCATATTTTCATGATCCTTGGTGGGTTCATGAGTGCTTACTCCTAAACAGTCCTATACCAGGACTAAACAGCCATCAAATGCTACCATTCAGAGTAGAATATTACAATTGAATACCAATTATTCTGTATTCCAAGCATAATAAGCTATGAAGAAATTATTTCAAACTGGTTTGTTAACTCACAAAGTGTATTCCATTCCATATGAAACATGTCTTTTTTTTCTTATTATGTTCTACTACTTATAAGTTAAAGTAAAATATCTGGATTATCGGTTCACTTGAATAGTTTCCAGTGTAGCCTCATGCTTTATAAACTTTATATTACTTTCCCAAACTAATTCATAAATTATTATTTTATAAAAAAGGACTTTAATATATATTTCTGCAATATCTAATCAACAGTATTATGTCTAGTATGCTGATATTTGTAATAACATTCTATTTTCATCTACTATTGAAGAGAAAAAAGAAATTTCTTTTTGACGAAATCCTTCACTTAGGTGTACATTCGTGAATATAAAGTAAAAAGGATAGAACATTCCAGGTTAATTTCTTGTCAACGGCCATTATAAAATGCATCCCAAAGGAAAGTCACTTAACAAGGGAATGAGAAAAATGATTACAAGATAAAAATAAAGCTAGTTATGCTACATTTAGGTCATTGAGAGTGATTGGTAATCTACGATGACCGTGGCAAAGAAAGAATTTGTACACGGTGGTTTGAACTGTTGAACCGCTGATGCTTCATCTATGCCCATATGTCTTAGCCTCACTCCTTTCGAGTGGCTTGGTCACAATTTGTACAGAATTTTGAAGGACCTATGGTAAGAAGCCAAACTTCATGAGTTTACTAAGTGTTCTGTTGCACAGCTGAAGATGGATTTCTGTCCCCTCTGTGTCATCCAAGTTGGATGTTGTTCGTGACCATGTTTCTTAAGCTGGAGCATGGCAAAGCCGATTTAATCAGCTCCACAAGAACTAGCAAACTGATATACACATACTGATGTGGTCAAATGCTTCTGCTTATTCTATGCACACTGACGAATGAGGAGAATATGATTCGAAGACTGACGGCAAAAATGTTCCGTTTATGGACCCTGATAGTCTCTTTCTAAGTATATCTGCCTCATTATTTCCATTTAATTAGAGGCTCAACTGTAAACGTTATTTCAGAGCAGTATGCATGCGTTCTGTGGCGTTTTGAGGCTTTAGTTTCTTGTCTATAAATTTCAGTGGGTGTCCATTATTCATCATCTTGGAAGTCAACTACTTTTATTTTGTAATCATTTTGTTTATTTCCCTATTACGTGACTTTCTTTTGTGATACAATTTACAATGACCGTTAACCAGAAATTACTCTAGAGTGTTCTATCCTTTTTACTATATATTCACGAATGTACAGCGAAGAGAATGATTTTGTCGATAAAAAAACTCTTTCTTCGCTTCTGCAGTTGTCTATGTTTCCCTACGTTCAAATGGGACCGTTTTGATATATACATATATAAAGATAAGTGGGAGAAACTATGATGAGTACGTTCCTTTATAATGAATATTTGATTCTGTCTCAAGTTTTCCAAATCAAGTAGTTTGAGAATTGTAACAAGATATGTAAGCGAGCAATGTTTTTTCCAATTCTATTTCATCAGGCTTCACTCCATTACATAAAACTTGCAACTCATGTAAAATATGAACCACCTAAGATCATTTGTGAGTCAACGATAATAAGGATGCAAATTTTGTACTTTAGAATAGTAAAACTGGTGGTAGTTTTATATAAGTAATATTTTATATATTCCTAGACTGTTTACATATCAAGACAAGATTTTTCTGAACGTTTCACGGTGTATACCACAGCTTCTTCATTAAAATATTTGGAGCATTATTAAAATTTGCCCATGGGTTTTCCAGTGGAATATACACAGCAAGTAGCACGTCACCATCACAATTTCACTCTCTTCTCTACAGTCTGGCTCAACCCGACTACACCACTGTCCACAAACTTTCATTTTCCCCTCACAAAATCTCATCCATATAACCTTCACCTCAGACACTCAATTCGTCGTTTCCCATTTGGATTCCACTCGACGACCTAGAATGGCCTGGCCTGGCGAATGATGCCCCCAAACCGTCTTCTCAGTATACCTCCGATCCAATCCGATCCGATCCCACCCATCTCCACTTCTCTCTTCTTCTGCTGCATATTTGCTGGGAGATGGGTTGTTGGTTGGTTTGTTGCCAGGACAGCCAGCCAGCTAGACAGACAGACAGACAGACAACAGACAGACAGCCACAGTTCCTCTTCGCTCATTCTTATTATCATCCACGCCATCCATCTCATCTCCAGTGTCACTATCACGTGAGAGTAGGCAGCATGTGTTGATGTGATGCCTGTCTGCAGTTTGTTGGAAATGCATTTCGTGATGCGCCAAGTTTCCCAACCATCACATAGAAGCACTGACCCACTTGACTGACATTAGTGTTGAGAATCCTGATGTTGTTCACTCTTTATGCTGAGTGGTGTGTTGTGGTGTGGAGTGCAGTGGAGTGGAGTGGAGTGGGGTGGAGTGGAGTGGAGTGCAGTGCAGTGCAGTATAGTGCAGTAGATCTCCACACTGATTGATTTCAGATCAATGAAGTGAGGCCTGTCTTGCTGTCTTTCCTATCCTGGCATTCACATCCTCATCTGTGCCGGTGCTGCCTGTAGTTGAGACTATGCTGCCTACATAGGTAGGTAGGTGAAACAGACTACTTCCTTCAGATTTCCCCCTTGATGGTGATTGGTGCCTGTTCTTGTTGTTGGTGGTGGTGATGGTGATGGTGATGGTGGTGGTATCTTCATCACCTCTGTCTTCTCTACGCTCACCTGAAGTCTCGTCTTCACTGCCCTGCCTCTTCTCACAACTCGTTAGCTTCCACACGTAGATCTCCGAGTTCGTGTAACATAAGACATTAGACATAAACCATCATCGGTGGCAAAATCCAAATCTTCTAGGTTCTTTTCATCGGTCTAGCCAGTATATGCACATCTTCTCGCTTTTCACTGTTTGCTGCATGATCTAGTCGATCACAATCAGGAAAAATATTCTGATTAGTGATAGATATTTACACAGACAGACAAGGTAGTTCAAAGGCTGGAAAAGAATAATAAGGTAGCTTAATACCTGAGGATGAAGGTAGTGAATAAATAAAGTTTGAATTTAGATATAGTAATGGTGTAAAAGGGGTAACAAAAAACTTATTAGTAAGTGTTTGCTGGCCAAGGCAAGGATAAAGTTTACAGGAATTTAGCTTAAATACAAAGTTTTTCATTGTTAATTTCATTTTCAGTAGCCATGTAGACGGTGATCTTGATCGTGTTGTGTTCTCTGAACTGGCTCGCTTAGTTGTACCACTGACCAGTCAGAAGAGACATCACACTCAAACGAACACTCCAGAACAGAATACATTAAAAAGACTGGAAAATAGGAAAGATATCGTTATACTTTCAGCAGACATACGAATAAACAACCCAACTCAGAGAACGCAACACAACCAAGACCATCCACCTGAGTTATAAATATTTGCCACCATGTAGACGGTGAGTTTGAACTCTATCGGAAAGGTTGGGTGGGATGCAGTAGATCACTTTGAACGCTTTTTCCTTATTCACTGTCTGACCACTATCAATTAAATGAGACAAAATAAAGCTACTGATAGATTTGACCTGTCCTTTTGTCAGCCATGAAGGTTGGGTGTTCGTAATACCTTGGTTAAGTTGCCTAGTCAGTAGCCTGATACAACTGTCACTACAGGAGCAATTAAATTCGTAAGTGCAAATTGAAATGATGAAACTTACTAATTTGTCCTTCGTTTGATACGAAACAAATCGTTGGCTAGAAAACAAGGGAGAAATTAGCTGTCTAAAAGGCTTGCTGATGGTCTATGGAACAGAAAGTCACTAAGTATATTCGCATTAAATTGTAACCGTATGAGTAATGGCATCTTTCGAACAGCTGCTGCCTGAAGTCTTCAACCCACTCTATTCATGTATCTTTTTATAAAACTGTGAGGATAGCCTATTTTACTTAGTGAATTCTAAACGAACTCTTACTCACTGTGCAGAGTGTCGTCTGAACAGATTTTTCTTGCTTTGGCTGTGAGAAATTTCATTGAATTCTTTTTGTACCGTAAAGGTGTGGGACTAAGTTTGTGTATTGACATAGAGATTTGCTTCTTCAGTACACGCTTCTGTGGAGTAATCCATCTCGTTTTCTACTTAATAGAGTATAAAAGAAATTTAGCTTCTTCCACTGTTCTTCTTCACAAGTGAAGGGTGTACGCTGTTAAAATTCCTCAGTAGTTCGTTCTTTTCCATATTCCCATCACTTATATAATAAATGTGTCATTCACATATCTATAATACATATCTAACTTGTGATGTCATACTTCAATGATCCATTATTTAGTCTGTCTATCAAGATGTGTCTAGTCGAGAACCCGTTACGATTCCACCCACTTTTCTATAACATACGTTACTGAAAACAAAGTGTACACTCATTGTACGCATAAGAAGTAATTCCTTAAGAAATTCGAATGTTGATTTGTTTTCATATTATGTGCTGATGTATGAAATCCACTGTCGAAGTGCGTGACATATCAGTGAGTAATGATGAAGCAATTAGTGATGTTATACATTTTCCCCTCACCTTTTTTATTTTAGAGATCAAATCGAAGACATCCTTCACATTCTTTTACAATTAGTTGATGAATGGTTCCCAAGGTCTGGACCAACCATGCTGCTAGTTTATGATGTGGCGAGTTACAAATATTAAAGACTGGATGAAAGGGATAGTCCCGGTTTATGAATTCTAAGCAGACCATAAAACCGTGGGATGCCACAATCTCTGTAGGCTTCAGTGAATCATGCAATGATGATGAGATGACACCTGTTTGTTTCAGTCCTTTAAAGACAGTTGTTCAACTGCTTTTATGCATTGAACACTTACTTAACATGTTTGGGATGAGTAAGCAGATAACTGCATGAAAAATGTTTTGATTTGGAGGATTTGTTGATTTCAGATTGGTATTCATCATGGACTGACATCAGTTGGAGAAACATTAAAAACATGGGAACACTGGAAAGCGGTTTCGTCCCACTTGTATGTGACTCCTCAGCAGCGCGCATCCGTGACTCCACGAGGTGTCGGACTTATAACATTCGGGTCCCGTGGCCAGCACGTTACCACTAAGCCACTGGGTAGGAATTTGCTAGTCCATACTTCCTACCTGTGCCAATTCATGATATGGCGTGACTTCCATCCAATATCGTCGCTGAGTACCTGTTCTCATGTCTAATTTGGTTGACCCAGCTGGTCACGACTTCTCATGGAAACTTCGGGAATCACCAATGTGTACTAGATTAATTCAGTTTGGAAGTTTGTAGGGATTTATTGATTTTAGGTTGGTATTAATCATGAACCGACACTAGTTGGAGGAACGCCGGAGACTTGGGAGCAATGGACAGCTGTATCGTCTCACGCTAGGATGAAATAGAGTAGGAAAGTAAAACATAATCTAAAAATAATCAGTCAATAAGAGTAAAATGAATTTTGAAGCATTGAAGAAACTCAGAGGATTATGACTACGGAAAAATAAGAGAATTGACATACATCTTCTTGACGCAGGACTCGGGCTTGATTTGCTGGATCGTTACAGCTTCTGACATAAATGAATGACGAATTTGCACTTCTTTTGAGCCGTTTGGTTTGACTATAAAATGATATGAAAGAAAAGTGTAAAACAGTAGAGTGGAAAGAGTTGACCAACTTGTCCAAGATGGAACTGCTGTTTAACTTGGCACAGTCAAGTAGGATAATGCTAGGAGATGGGCTTGGAAAGATTGCTCTGTGTGTGGCTTAATTGACCAACCCTACACGAGCTGCTAAACTGATAAACATACATGCATGTGGCCTAAAGCACCAGTTTGTCCTCTACGCCTCCTTGAATCACTTGTCGGTTGGAAAAGAACATACGCAGTTTGGCAGCATAGAATGTTTTTTCGAAGGCTATTTTTCAGTACTTCTGCTGTTTTGTCTCCTTTGAACTCAATATTCATGAATAAGGTTTTAAGAACAGCTGTTTTAGGTTCATGATTCAGCAGTTCTGAAAAAGTACTTTTTGGAGGTTTCCCAATTCCCTCTATACCCTCTGACTGTGCAGTCTCTTTCTAACTTTAAACAAAATTCACTATCTCACCCTAAAACATTCCGTGCTGATGGTATAGTGTTGATCTTCTAGCCAATAACACACTAATTTGTTTGTCTGTTATTACTGTAGATTTGATTCTACAGCTACTGAAACTGACTCGTCGAAAAGAAACAATTCTTCACTGAATTGCTTTTTTTTTGAGGTCGACGGGAATTTCAATTTGGAGGTAGTATTTATCATGGATTGACATCAGTTGGAGAACCATTGGAAACCTGGAAGCACTGGACAGCTGTTTCATCCTAGCATATGACTACTCAACAGCAAGCACCCACCACCTGGCTAGGGACAGAATTCAGGGCCTTCAGGTTTCACAGCGAACGTGTTAACCTTTCAGTCACTGGGTTGGTTTCCAGTGGTTCACAGTTTCCAACTCCTTTCAGTTCACGATATAGCGTGACTATCAGAGAAGGTCTTGAGTTGGCATCCGCTTTCCATCCGACTGGTTGACCCTTCAGGTCACAGCTTCTCATTAGAACTTCATGATATCCATTTGGAAGTATGTCACTAATGAGCACTATGCAGTACTGTATTTTTGAGATGATGAGTACTACCTCTGAATTACTTTATTGTTTTTGAATGTTTCACTGACTTTCAGTTTACTGTTGTCGAATCAAAATTTCTGACTGGAGTCTGTTTATTATTTTTAATATGATCACAAAGCAAGAAGACTCATCAGCACCGTATGACGTAGCTTCGGAACTCTGAAGTTGCAGATACACCTTGGTGATAAGTACCGATAAGCACAATATCTAGGTCCAAGGCATCCTTCTGACTCTCCCAATCTACAATGAATTTTCAATTACTTCGAAGAAAAAATTGAATGCAGTAGATATTTGATGACAAAATTTCTGCTAATTTCCCGAACTTCCCAGTTATGTATCCCAACTTCATATGGAATAAAGTGAAGTATGAGGATGTTTAGAACCATTTAGAATACAGGTTGAATCATTTCACCAGTCACCCTAAAAAGCTAAAACTGGACACTGATTAATATTTCTTTAATTTTGTGTGTAGTTACCAGAGTGAGTTACTAAGGATACTGGTAAGTTGACACATGACTCTAAATCATTTCGGGTCTCATGTAATCTTTTATGTTCATTCAACTTGAATCTATTTCTGAGATTGGGTCATGTATTTCTGTAAAAAATGTGGGTGATTTTATCTACACTATACTGGAAAAATTATTTACTTACTATGTCTTTTTTGCAAGTCATGGTCATAATACTGAAACCGCAAGTTTTATTGTATGAGATAATAATACTGGAATATGAATCACGAATTCATTGATTTTTTGATTGACATTTTTGATGATTATGGTTTATCTACTTAAAATTAGCATCAGTAGTAATATACTATTTCGATTGAAAAATTGAACCACTAAGTAGCTCATTAATAGAGAAGCTATGTTTTGGAACTAGAAAACATGAATATCAACAACCAGTGATTGTGATAGCCGTACACTGGGCTTAAGAGATCGAGAAGTGGCTTATAGGTCTTACGACTGTAGGTTGCGTCTAATATGGTATGTAGTGTAATGTGAAAAAAGAGATTAGATTATCACCTGATAAATAGAGTTAGTTAACAGAATGAATGATAATATAGATATGCCTGTAAGGATCTCATGTTTTCTTGATACAGAAAGGTAAAGAGAATTTCGGTCTCGTTTTAATTCGCATGAACTAATTCACATTAGATGAACTCAGTTCAGTTTCATTGTAGGTAAAGAAGTATTCAAATATTCTGTGACTTCCAACTATCTCTTGATAAATACTGATAAGAGTCTATCATAGCAGTGTTAGGCCGGAAAACAGCTAAACTATGATTAAAGTAAGAAGAGCAATTCACTCAACAGCTAAATGCTATGTGATGCTACATGCCAAGTGATTTACAACGGAAAGCTCACTGACACCTGTGAAGTGAAGACAAGAGTAAGATAAGGCTACCACCTACAAACACCGATGATCATTCTGATTGTGGTCGACTGGACTGTGAGGTTAAGTACATAGGTCAAACCAGCCAGTCAGGGTCGGTCGGATTAGCGGAACATAGGAATTTAGCTAAATATATAATGGCATACCCGAATAAGATCAGTAATCTATAAAGACACTCACCTATTGCAATGCATGGATTATCACACAATCATACAATAGGATGGGTCGGATAATACCACTGTACTTAAGTTCAATACAATTAGGTGGAGAGATTGATTGATTACTGAATCTTTGTTCTTCGAAGCAACCCTCAACCAACACACACGTGATAGGAATGATGCAATACCTATATCAGAGAAATGGGAGATTTCACTGCTAATAAAAGTAAAGAATAAGAGGTGAAAGGACTTCAAAAATCAGGTATCGAAAGGAGTGTGATCACATTGGTATGATTGTGAACGATGATAATTTATGCTGGGAACTATATCAAGTGAATAATACTGTATCACTGTGTGTCCTATATATCAAATAAACAAATCTGTCATAGATGTAATAGTACATCTGTTGTGTAAAGTTGAATATTATAAAATTCAAAAATATCATCCTATCGTTGACAACGTTAAATGATATTTTTTAATAGAAGTATTTATTCTCCAAACCACTGTATATCACATGAGATCCGTTTGAACATGCTATTGGATACAATATACTTAGGTGCAATGAATTCATTACTAGTGGCTAATAATTCCAGTAAAATATCATTAAATATCTTTTTTTTAATCATTTGCGGACCAAATTGCAACGCTTCGCATCATCATAGAACAGAGTATAGAATAGTAGTCAACTCTACACCTCAACTTCATCGACTTTGAGAAGGCCTTTGACAGCGTCGACCGAGAGGTAATTTGGAAACTGCTTCATTACTACGGAGTACCGCAAACCTTTATCCGCCTCATTCAACAACTATATGAAGATGCCACATGCCGGCCAAGTGATTCACAATGGATAGCTCAGTGATGCTTTCGAAGTGAAGACGGGAGTGAAACAAGGTTGTCTACTATCCCCATGATATTCCTGATAGTGGTCGACTGGACTGGATCATGCAGCAAACAGTGAGGAGCTTTGAGAAGAGGGGATACGCTGGACCGGGGAAAGTATCCTAGTAGGTTTGGATTTCGCCAGCGATGACTTGTGTCTGGTGTCACACAAACTTGAAGATCTACAGGCGAAAACTTACAAGTTGACAGAAGAGGCAGGGCAGGGCAGTGAAGGAAGACGGGACTTCAAGTGAATATAGAGAAGAAAGAAGTGATGAAGATACCACACCAACAACTCCAACAACAACAACAACAAACTCCAATCACTATCAACGGGAGAAACTCAAAAGAAGTAACCTCCCTCACCTACCTAGGAAGCACTGTTTCAACTACAGGTGGCACAGGCACAGACGAGGATGTCAAAATCAGCCAGGATCCGAAAGACAGCAAGACAGGCGTTCATTAGCCTGAAACGGGTGTGGAGATCTTCTGCACTGCACTCAGCATGTGAAACAAGATGCCGATTTTCAACACCAACGTCAAGTAAGTCAGTGCTTCTGTATGGTTGAGAGACTTGGTGCGTTACGAAAGGGATTTCCAATAAACTACAGATATTCATCAACAACTGCTTACGCTGGCTTGCTACTGAAGATCAGATGGATTGTTAGAAAGAATATGCAACAAGGAGCTGTGTGAACGAACCAACCAAGAAGCTGTCGCTGAACAGATGTGCACTGGAAGGAAGTGGAGATGGATTGGGCATACACTGAGAAGGCCGACTGGGGACATCACGCGGTAGGCCAGGTACTCGAGTGGAACCCCGATGGGAAGCGACGAGTTGGACGTCGGCGTCGAGTGTGACATGGAAGAGATGGTGTGAGGAGTAAATGAGAGCTTGTAGGCTGTCGTGGAACCCGGTTGAAAAGATTTCAGAGAACAGGGTTTTAATGGAGATGTGCTACTGAAGCCCTATGTTCCATTAGGAGCCAAAGGGACTAATAATAATAATAATAATATTAACTTGGTATCAAGTTACTCCGTGATTTTACTTAGCAGAATATATGATTTAAACACTGTGCTCATCATTATCTCTATTAATGATTTATCGTCATTTTTATAAAATGCTTTAAATGCACCATTTGTACTGACAGAAAAAAAATTTATTCATTGTTTGATTGAATAAAACACTTCATTGTTGATTTTTTGCTTCAAAAGTATACTTATCATATACAAATATGTAAAAATCATTATAATCTTTAATTTATTCTGTCACAATTAGTTTAAATAACAGTCAAGGAAATTGAATAAGAGTGATTGTGGTATTAAGCACTGACATACATTACATCAGTTATTAGACCTTTATAGTAAATCTTTAGTTAGATTAAGTATAAAGTGTTTTATTCTCATTTATCTATCCTAATCAATATATACTGAAAAATAGATGTAAAATGATGAAAAACGCTGAATCTGATACACTTGTATACCATAACACTTCATATCAGCTCAGTAATAAAGGAGGATTGGTAAAAGTCAGTTCAAATGATGATAAATATATTTAAGGAAAGGTTAAAAGACAAAAATTCATTTAGGAGATTAAAGAAACGTATGTAAGTAATGAGGTGTTTAAGAAAAGATGTACACATCGGTGCTACTATTTTTGAGTCATATTGTCATGAATTTTTATCGGTCGATTTCAATAGTCATCAGAACTCTAGTCAAGACGATGGCTAATAATTGGTCATGCAGATTTTAACTCTTTTAGTTGATTGAGATTTTTGGTCTGAGTATCTGCTTTAACTGCTATACGCATAGGATCAGTGTTACAAACCTACAAAATATCTCTTAGACATATATATTCCCTCTCAAATGATTGTATTCAGATATATCTCAAAAAAGAAGACAAACAGGGAAAGGGATATACAATCAAAAACGACATCTAATTTCCTTACCTTCTTCGACGTGGACTAAATTGACGATAGTTGAATAGAACTTTTATAGACTTACCAAAATCTTGTCAGTCAAAACTAGTGAAATTATAAAGCAAATTGAATAGATTTATTTTAGATGTCAGATAGCCATATACAGAATGATAATTCACGTGTATACATAAGTTTATTTGGTCTCTTTAGGAGTTGTTCAGCTACAGCCATTTTGTGAAATTAGCCTTAATTCTACAGACGTTCCAACTCTTCAAAACGACATGACTTAACCGATTTTTGTGCATTTCAGTTTTCTTTTTGTTGAAATGCAGACTACTAATTAAACAACTATAGATAAAGAAACTAATGTACTTCATCAGTAAATTGTAGCTCAGTTTTCTGAAAAGATTCTATGTTTCGTCAGCCTTTCATTTGCCATATACTATACGGATATTTACAATGAATTACAGAATCTTGAAGTAGATAATCCATTCTTGAGAACGAAAAGTGAGTACGAATCAAATTCATTAGCAAGCTAGTGAAATATGAATTTGAGAAATTAGTGATCTATGATTAATTCAAGCTGATATAATCATCTTATCAGATAAATTACCAGTCATTCCAATCCATATTGTTCATATGAAAAATATTATTGGTTTGCTGTTTGTGATGAACACTTGTCTCACGAACAAATGACAATGCTGCGAAATCGAATGGTTAACAAGTACCCGTAAAAGTGTATGGTGGAGAATATTTGTAGCTCAGTTGGATAATCTTGGTTGTATTGTGTTCTCTGGGCTGAGTTGCTTACTCATGGAGATTTCATCCTCATTCTAGACACCATCTTCAGCAGTAACCAAAAGTTTGGTTAGAGTCAGGGTCTATAATATTTCTGAACCGTAATAATGCCATGAATTCTGCTATGATTATTAGTTTTAGGCATTGAATAAAACCATTTAGACTCACTTAGACATGGCTTTAGTTAGTGTATCAGATCAGCTGTAGATTTCTTAGTTTTATTCATGACCGTATTTAAAGGCTCCTTGATTTCCTCATATGGTCCTGTTTGAATATTTTCGTCGCTTCTGTTGAAGCAATCCAATTTGTCCATAACTACTGTTGAATTGCCTTCATCAGACTTAATGATTACTATGAGATTGTCATTATGTAGATTAATCAGACCTGAATTTTCAGCTTTTGTTAAGTTTCTTTGTATCTTCCTTTGTCTTTTCAGTGTTAAAGCACATTGTGCTTTAACCTGCTTAGCTGTTGTGGCGTTCACCGAGCTTAATGCTACTTCTGTGCAAGGTATGACATCTTCTGGTTTTAGATGACCTATTGCCACTTTGCAGTTTAGTCCTTATTCGTCTCAGCTGAGCTCAGCTCTTAAGGTCTATAATACTTGTGTTTCGTATTCTTGCTGATGGTAAATAAACCGATATCACAAAGGAGGGGATATTATTAGGAATATGCAAGCCATTTCTCAAAACTATGGAGTTATCTGATATGAATGTGGGCAATAAATTATTCAGTAGCTGACACTGTTTTCCTGTGTAACATATCTGGTAAAAAAACTGAAATGGAGCCCATGATGAAGCTGTATAACTGTTTAGTTTTCTTGAATAACTATTCAGCAGATCTTGGATAGTTTGTTGAGCAATCTTTGACTTCTGTGGCTATAACAAGTTGATTATAGGCATTTAAGATATACTGCAAGTTGTTATTCATCGTAGACTGACATCAGTTAGAGGAACAAAGGAAACCTGGGACCACTGGACAGCTGTTTCGTTCTAGTATGGGACTCCTCAGCAGTGCGCACCCACAACCCCGCCAGGGAACGAACCCACGACCTTCAGATTCCGTGGCCAGCACGTTATCACTGAGCTACTGGGTCAGAATCCACTGGCCCATATTTCCAACTTCTGTTAGCCTACGATATAGCGCAGTCACCACCCAATGTCATCGTTGAGTAACTATCCTCACGACCATCAGGCTTTGCCCCACCGGTCACGACTTCTCATTGGAACTTCGGGAATACCTCTCGAAGCTAGTTACCAATGAGCACCAGTTGAATTGAATTTTAAGGGAGATATACCTAAACACAATAGGCTAGAATAATAAAAAAGATAATTACACCAAGCTCAAGTGCTCCAGTCATTCATACTAGTAATCATCACATCTGAAAGTAGCCCCAAAATGGTATCATTTTTACTAATATTTAATTTAGTCTTCTAATGGGTTGAGAAGCCAAAGAACACTATCAGTTATCTAGTCTAAGAGCAATTCTATTATTAAAAATAGAGTTCTTATGTTGACATAAATGTGGCAAATGAATTACACTACTTCTTATACATCCTTCAATCCTTTAAACTTCAGGTATTTTTATTTGCAATTCGACAATGAATTCAACAGATACGGTAAACAAATTATTCAGTTTGAAGTAACCGAAGGTAATGTTGATGAAGGGATTATTCATTATACATCTTCCAAAATATTCCAAGGTATCATTTCGTATCCAAAGTAGACCTTATAAAAAACGTTTCATTTGACTCTTTTTGAAGTAAGAAATAGTTTCTCTGGAATAACAGATTGAATTAGGTATCCCTTTATTTATAGTTAAAATGCATCCAAATATTTAGAGGAAGGCATTAGCCATCGATTTACTAAGATCTAAAAAGTTGATCGGATGGAAAATTAGAGTTCACACTTTTAATCGATGAGAAGTAATCAAACATTAAATCAACAGTGGAGCTTGTTGAATAAGGCTGACTGGTAATAATCACACTGATATTCGATATGCGATTCGAACCAGCGGCCACCAGATTTCCGACCCAATGCTCTAACAACTGAGCTACGAGGTTCAGCTGCTGACCAGATGCTCCTCCTCTGTAATTCAGATACATTTCGATTAGGATGAGAAGTCCTGACTAGCCAGCTAGTGTGAATACGATCAAACAGTAGTAACGCATCACCAATTCACATGGTAGTCAGGTAAGACCCATGGTGATTGAAGTGAAATAAAAATCTGATTGGCAACCGGACAGCGCAATTCAGTTGGTAGAGCGTCGGGCCAAAACCCTGGTGGTGACTGATTCGAGTCCGGTAACGGTCCGATTTTTGATTTCACCTTCAATCATCACCCAGTGTAAATAACAGTCTGCCAAACTGCGGCTATCTCAGACAGTCAAAAGGATAATTCTAATTTCAAGTTGGTTTCCATCGTGGACTAATATTAGTTGGAGGAACATTGGAAACCCGGAAGCACTCGACAGATTTTGCGATTTACCTTGCTCTACAGGAGCAGGTGAACTGGTAGATACATATAGAGGTGACCTGTCAAGTGATATTGTCTTTTACACATACGGAGAACAATTTACTACTAGTAGAGATCAGATGAAGTTTGGTTGAGAAAAAAGTCCAACTGATTGATCTTGGAAGACAATTTTTCAGGATATTTGATGCTCCAGCACCTTTGAGTTCCCGACTCAGGAATAAAGTCTGTTTAGAAACTAAGCTGATTTGGCATGTCTTTCTAGTAAATTATCAAAAATCGGCGGGAGTCACTGTTTTTCAAAAGCGTCTCTCATTAGACGTCAAGTTCAACTTGTGTACAGTCTTTGCTACCAATATTGTGGATTCGATAGCAGAGTGATTGAATGAAGCGTTTTCACCTCATTATCGGTACCTAACTGTAGAAATTAGTTAGCTGCCCGTTCTTTGTAGATGTATCTTTTCAGCGTTCCACTGGCACGTCTCGTAAGCAGAACGTCAAGGAAGGGAATCGCCGACTCGTGTATATCTTCCAGTTCACCTTCTCTTGTGGAGCAAGCTAAATCGTAGTCAGAGAATGCTGTCAACATTCATACAAAAACATATTCCCGCCTGTTTTTATTAGGATGGAAGGAAATATATTAGAAGTTCTATCCTTGAACATTTAATCGACTGATTCCAACCATTCAACCAACCGAAACAATGATTTTAAGCTTGTCTATCAATTCATTCAGAAATATCTCACGTTAACTCCGTGTTCCTCTTCTAAAAACACCAGAGGCGTCGGCTATCCATGAACTGAAGCCTGACTTTTATATTGCAAAAGAAGCATGTACAGCCTTTATATCTATCTTGACCTTAACTAATTTTGGTCTTGGTATGCTTCATTCCTTTTTTTGCTTTTTCAACTCTCCCTTCTGTTCAACTAATCTCCGTACTCTTATGCTTGAGCGATTCCAATCCCATTAGGAGATATTCACAAAAGAAACAGTTGTAAAAGTAATATATCTGATATACAGTTGTGACTTATTTGCGAACGAAGTATATTCTTGGTTGTATTGTGTTCGCTTAGCTGGGTTGTTTAATCGTGAAGCTTTCATCATCTTTCTAGACGGCATCATCAACACTAACTTCATCCACCTGAGCTATAAATATTCCCCACTATTTCAAAATTATACGAACCAAGTATATCTCCTGAACAAATTTACTACTTGGTGAATAGCAGTGGAATCCAGGACGGGTATTTTATCCTGCCTGGGACTCAGCTGAATGCACCTGTCTCCCAGTGAGTGGTGTTTCAGTGTGTAAAATATACCCATCAGGAAATGACAGAAGACCAAGTGTTTCAGTGAATAGTTGCTTCTTTGCGATTTCAATTTCAAAATTGTACAGTCGCCAACTGACACACTTTTCTAATGTAGGGATTCAAAAGTTAAAAATGGTTTATCAAGCACTACTATTATATTATTATTTGTCCCTTGGGTTCCTAATGGAACATAGGGCTTCACTAGCACGTCTCCAGTGAACTCTCTTCTCTGAAATCTTTTCAACCTGGCTCCACGACTGCCAATAAGCTCTCATTTCCACCTCACACCATCTCCTTCATGTCACCTTCGACAACGACGCCCTCATCGCTTCCCATCTGAGTTCCACTCGACCACCTGGCCTGGCGCTTGATGTCTGCAGTTCGCCAACTCAGTGTATGCCCAATCAATCTCCACTTTCTTCTGCGTATTTGTTGGGCGATAGGTTCTTGGTTGGTTTGTTGCAAGTCAGAGTGAGTTCCTTGTTGTTTATTCTCATTATTCTGGTCAGCTGATCTTCAATAACGAGCCAGCGTAAGCAATTGTTGATGAATGTCTGTAGTTAATGGGAAATACCTTTTGTAACGCGCCAAATTTCCGAACCATATAGGAGCACTGACCTAACATTGGTGTTGAAAATCCACATCATGTTCCACATGCTGAGTGCAGTGCAGTCGATCTCCACACTGGTCTCAGGTTAATGAACGCCTGTCTTTCTGTATTTCCGATCCTGGCTTTCACATCCTCATCTGTGCCGCAGTCTGTAGTTGAAACGATACTGCCTAGGTTGGTAAGTGAAAGAGATTACTTCCTTTAAGTTTCTCTCGTTGATGGTGATTAGTGTTTGTTGTTGTTGGTTTCGTATCTTCACCACCTCTATCTTCCCTACATTCACTTGAAGTCGCGTCTTCGCTGCCCTTCCTCTTCTGTCAACTTGTAAGTTTTCGCCTGTAGATCTTCGAGTTTGTGTGGCACCAGACACAAGTTATTGGCGAAATCCAAATCTTCTAGGATACCTTCCCCGGTTCAGCGTATCCCCTCTCTTCTCACAGCTACTCACTGTTTGCTGCATGATCGAGTCCACTACAATCAGGAATATCATGGGTGATAGCAGACAGCCTTGTCATACTCTTGTCCCCTGTCTTCACTTCAAAAGCATCACTGGGCCTCCACTTGTGAATTACTTGGCATGTGGTGTCTTTATATAGTTGTTGAATGAGGTTGATAGAGGTTCGTGGTATTTCGTAGTGTAGAAGCAGTTTAAAAATTACTTCTCAGCCGACGCTGTCAAATGAAGGCTTTTTCAAAGTCGATGAAGTTGAGGTAGAGGGTTGACTGTCATTCTATGCTCTGTTCTGTGATGATGCGAAGCGTTTCAATTTCATCCACACATGATTTGTACTTCCTGAATCCAGCTAGTCTATTCTGGTCGTAGTTTTGAATCCAGTGCATCCCTTAGTCTCTCGAAGATGATGAGGCATAATATTTTGCTTGGTGTGGACAGGAGTATGATTCTGCACCAGTTCTTTCAGACACCTAAATAGCCCTTCTTTGGGAGTATGACAAGATAGCTCTTCTTCCAATCCACAGGTACCTTCCTTTCCTTCCAGACCCTCTGCAGTGGTGGTGTGACCATGTCCGCTGTTGTCCCTGAGTCTGCTCACAGTGCTTCTGGTGGGATTCCATCTGGTCCTGCTACTTTCCTGTATTTCAGTAGCTTTGTGGTGTTCAGGACTTCGGCTTTGGTTGGAGGGCTTGTGTTCAGTGGTTGTTCTGTGGCTGGGCTGCTGGTGGTATTTCGGGATGAAGTGAAGGTGGTGGTGGTCGATTCAAGATCTTTCTGAAGTGGTCAGCTCATCGTTTCCTTTGTTTCTCTTCTTTGCTAATTAGATTCCCTTCATCATCTATTGGTTTCATCTGTATTGATCTCTTCCTGCTTATTTGATGTAATATTGCCAGGTGTCCTTCTCTCCTACCAGCAGCCTGTTCTGCTTCAGTTGCAAGTATGTCGTAGAAGTGTCTTTTTTCAAGCACTGAAACGTAAGTGTGAGTCATGTTCCACACATATTCAATAGCTGCCATTCAGTAATAAGATTCACCATTGAGGTCGAAAATCGATCGAAAATACACTTTTTTGCTGTAGAGCTGACAAGAACAGCTGATGGAACTTTAAGTAGATCAGTTCACAGAAAACCAGTGTGGAATGGTCAACTGACGAACTTTAATAGTTGGATCCCAATGAGTCGTAAGCGAAACCTGATCATGTATCTTGCCACTCGCATTAGACGAATCTGTAGTCCCAATATGTTAGAGAAGGAAATTTTTATTCTCATGAATATTCTGGTTGAAAATGGACTGCCAACACTCTTCATAGACAAAAGCTTCATGCTTAAATCTCGCAAAGAGAACCTTATCACCGTACCAAAAAAGACACTCTGCATGAATCTAAACTTCAAAGGTGGTTCCGACGCAAAGACTCTAAAAAGGGAGGTATCAAACGCTCTAAGCAGAACATTCCTTGTATCAACGCCGAGAATAGTATTCTCTGGTCATCTAATCATTTCTGACAACTCAAAGTGAAACTTTCACATCCGATCACTTCTATGTGTACATATCGATTCACCTGCTCTTATGAAGCCAGGTATATAGGTCGTTCGATGCGATTGTTATCAAATGGGTTCAAGAACACTATCCCAAATGGTTACAGAGAGGTAACAATGGAGCGATAAGGAGCGCTGCAATCGAACACATCGTGAACATGAACCACCACCCTATCTCAAGAATCTCCTCGTTCAAAATCATCTATAAAAGTGAGAAGAAACCTCCCAAAGGATGTATGTCTTCTCATTCTATACATCACCGAAGCTTTTGCCATCCATAGGAGAAACCTTAACTGTGTACACAGAAGAAGATTGTTCAAGCCTTTCTCCTTTCATGGTTTTATTTTTCAGTCTCTGAAGTCTCCTCTACCTCCCTTCATACCTTTTCTTTTTGTTTTTGTGTTTTGATACTATTCACTTCCTAAGTTATTTCGTATTCAGTCTAGCTGCTTTCCTTTGCCTGATCACAGTTCAGTTTTCAATTATGTAGTCATGTTACCAAACATCTTGTGGAAACTTATTCTGATTAATACTCACTACTCATCAGTTTTTTTGCTTTTTGATTTTCATGACAGCTCATTTATTGACAATATTTGTGTTGCGTGTCATGCAATGATAAACCGTTTTTTTTCACTATCAAATCCTTACACTAAAAAAAGTGTAGAAATATACGATTGTACAGCTTAGAAAATGAAATCGTCGAAAAGAGACTCTTCATTGAAAAACTCGTTTTTCTTTGGTAATAAGAATAACAATGAAAATGTGAAAATTGAAAGGATTAAAAATTACGTTATTTTGAACGTGACTCAAAAAACTTGGTAATGTGTAAAACTAGAGAAGGCTAGAGTATTAGTTGTTCAGAAGCAACGATAATAATGTAATAGGAATAGAGAAGAAGCCTGTAACTATTAAGCGAAAAAGTTCAAGAGGAAGTAAGAAAGCGATAGAATGGGATAGGTGAAGAGGAGAATACCCTAACCGAAGGAAGAAATTAAAACGACGAAAGCATAAAACGAATAAACTTAAATAAGTTAACAATACATCGAAACCTCTATTATTATTTTTATTATTCGTCTCCTGGGTTCCGAGTAAAACATAATAGTTTCAGTAGTACGTCTCCATCACCATTTCACTCTCTTCTCTACAGTTTGGCTCAACCCGACTATACCAATGCCCACATGCTTTCATTTCCCCCTCACATCATCTCCTCCATGTCACCCTCACCTCAGACACCCAAATCGTCGTTTCCCATTTGGATTCCACTCGACGACCTAGAATGGCCTCGCCTTACCTGGCCTGGCGCATGATGTCCCCAAACCGTCTTCTCAGTCAGTATACCTCCGATCCAATCCGATCCAACCCATATCCACTTCCCTCTTCTTCTGCTACATATTTGTTGGGAGATGGGTTGTTGGTTGATTTGTTGCCAGGCCAGCCATCCAGCCAGCCACAGTTCCGCCTTGCTCATTCTTATTATCATCCACGCCCTCCATCTCATCTTCAGTGTCAGTATCGAGTGAGAGTTGGCAGCATGTGTTGATGTGATGCCTGTCTGCAGTTTGTTGGAAATGCATTTCGTGATGCGCCAAGTCTCTCAACCATCACATAGAAGCACTGGCTTACTTGACTGACATTAGTGTTGAGAATCTGGATGTTGTTCACTCTTTATGCTGAGTGGAGTGGAGTGCTGTAGATCTGCACACTGATTGGTTTCAGATGAGTGAAATGAGGCCTATTTTGCTGTCTTTCCGCTACTGGCTTTGATGTCCTCATCTGTGCATGTGCTGGCTGGAGTTGAAACGACGCTGAGTATGATTGAAACCTCTACTACAGTAGATTCATTATGACTACCTTCTCTATCTACAGACATAGTTTTGGTTTACCGACTCTATGAATTCAATAAATCTTGCTGAAATAGTGCTTGTTTCTCATTTTTAGTACTTAGTCAATCGTATATGTCAGCGCATGTTGAGTAAACTGAAAGCAACAACAAGAAAAAGACGAGAGGTAATAATATATTATCTTTTCATGTCTACTTTAACTGTATTCACCAACTTTAAGCATATTTATCAATCAATACACAGTATAGTATGTACATAGTTGTATGCTAATTTTTAATTAATCGACCTTATTCTATGAATGAATTTATTTAGCGTACTCTTTCGCATTATTTACACAAAACTAAATAAATAATTGAAATAATAAGGTATTAAATCCATTTGTTTAAACTCTATATTAGAAGGTGTATTGTAATATGTGGATTTTGAAGCCTTTCACTGTCTCAATCATAATATTATTCCTTGTGCTATTCAATGATGGTAATATTTCTTTTCGGTTACTTCTGTTTTTATAGTATAAATGTTTTGATAAGTAATAAGATTGCTAAATTTGAGGATTACTTTTATAAATGATTAAAATCAATGTTAGTTATGATGTTATTACTTGTAATTTTCTATCGTTGATTGGATCCAGCCGCTTAGTCTCTACTTACATATAAGCGCCTTTGCAGATGCTTTGATATTGTTTGTAGTTTTAATTCTATAGTAAAGACTAATAGTGACTATCAGTGGAATCCATGACTCACATAACTCACTAGCCTAGTGGATAAGGCTTTAAGGTTTGAAGCGATCGGTCCTACGTTCAAGCCTTAATTGGAAAAACATCACTCAATGGAAAGTAGGCACATACAGCTTATGAGTCTCAAGCTGAATGAAAGTACGTTCAGAATTCCGTGGCTATCCTCTGGCTATCATAAGCGTCACTGTTAGTTATTGTTATGAGTGAAGCATCAGTGAAAATGCTAACTAATGTATCTTTTTAATATAAGTTATAAACAGTTATGTTTATCATCACTCAAATTCACTTATTCACAAGCATTCATTATTATTATTATTATTTGACGCTTGTGTTCCTAGTAGAACATACGGCTTCAGGAGCACGTCGCCATCACCATTTCACTCTCTTCTCTACAGTTTGGCTCAACCCGACTATACCAATGCCCACATGCTTTCATTTCCCCCTCACATCATCTCCTCCATGTCACCCTCACCTCAGACACCCAAATCGTCGTTTCCCATTTGGATTCCACTCGACGACCTAGAATGGCCTCGCCTTACCTGGCCTGGCGCATGATGTCCCCAAACCGTCTTCTCAGTCAGTATACCTCCGATCCAATCCGATCCAACCCATATCCACTTCCCTCTTCTTCTGCTACATATTTGTTGGGAGATGGGTTGTTGGTTGATTTGTTGCCAGGCCAGCCATCCAGCCAGCCACAGTTCCGCCTTGCTCATTCTTATTATCATCCACGCCCTCCATCTCATCTTCAGTGTCAGTATCGAGTGAGAGTTGGCAGCATGTGTTGATGTGATGCCTGTCTGCAGTTTGTTAGAAATGCATTTCGTGATGCGCCAAGTCTCTCAACCATCACATAGAAGCACTGACTTACTTGACTGATATTAGTGTTGCGAATCCGGATGTTGTTCACTCTTTATGCTGAGTGGAGTGGAGTGCTGTAGATCTCCACACTGATTGGTTTAGGATAAATGAAGTGAGGCCTGTTTTGCTATCTTTCCGCTACTGGCTTTGATGTCCTCATCTATACCTGTGCCACCTGTATTTTAAACGATACTTCCTAGGCTGGTGAAAGAGACTATTTCCTTCAGATTTCTCCCGTTCATGTTGATTGGTGTTTTGTTATTGTTAGATTTTGAATGTTCCTTGCACTATGTAGTGAATGGAGTGAACCATATCTGCTCCTCATCTTCATCTGATGTTGTATCTAGTAGGCTGGCTACATCTCCACTTTCTTCTCATTGAGATGGAGTCGATCTGATTTTTAGTGTAGTGTGTCTAGTGTCTGGTGAAATCAAATCCATGTCGCTGCTTTGTGAATATCCTTGTGTTTGTATACGCTGCCTCCAGTCACCAAATTGTTGAATACACAGAAGTCTGCAAACAATTCTCCATTCCCACTCATCGTTTCACTGAGTGCCTCTCGACCCATGATGAATAAGTTCTCTTCCTTTGTTGTCTATTCCCAGTTTGGTATTTATGTCATACCACTCATTAGAATTTTGATGTCGCCATCTTCGTTGGGGTGTTGTTCACTACTGATTGCAGTTGTCTGTAGAATTCCTCCTTCTCTTCATCTGCATTATTTATAGGTGCGTAGCGTAACACTGTATGAGTGCGACTTTCCTTCCTTTCGAGTTGAATGCATCTTGCTGTCATTATGCTGATCCTGTAGGAGGAGATTGGTTCCGACTGCATGAGAGAGAGCCTTCGATGCTGTTGGGGACATCATGATGTCTACTAGAAAAGTCAGTGTGCTCGTGGTTGTCGTCTGGGTGAGAATATCGGAGTGGATTACTTATTCCTCTCCAGTTGACAGTTTGGAGAGTCCACTTCCTTCCCATCTGCAGATTTCAAGCTCTTCCATGCTGTACCTGCTCATCTCTTTTGCAATCTGGACAGCCTTGGTGTGTTGGTACATTGTGTGGACATTCCATGTCCCCATGTTTACTTTTGATTTCATCGAGAGAGAGAGAGAGAGAGAAGACACATTGGGCAATTGGCTTTCTGTAGGCTTTCACCAACCGGCGTGATTTCGTCCCCCTGATTCCAGTGAGGAATAAGTTTAATTCTATTTTTCATAATTTCTTCGTGCTTTGAAGTTTGTTTAGCGATTGGATTTGTTTTCCGGTTCCGGGTTGCTAGCTGTGTGCTCAACCTTCCCTCTTTATCCGTGCTGAGGACCGGCTAGTAAGTAGTGCACCGGTTACCTCAGGTGTGATTACTCACAAGCATAGCACTTACTTATAGCTTGTTAATGACACCTTTATTTGTATATTTATTTCTGAGTACTCCTTGAGAATTATCTAGGCATTGAATAATCTCATTTTGTCTTCGGAAGTTTTAAAGTTTCATAAAAAATAAATAGTGAACGAATAGTGAAATACTTCAAATACTGAAAACTGACTTTAGTGATTTAGCGTACTCCAAGGCGATGTGCGAAATATAATCCTTCTAATTAGCTTATTTATTTTAAACTACTGAAATGTATTTCAGTAGAACTAAAATACAATGAAGGTTTTCTTTAGACTGTTCAAAGATGCATAGCAATATCACGTGTGATAGGCTAAGAAAAAAATTTTCTAGCTAAACAATGTCAACTGGTACATAGTCACTATAAAGACATGATCATTTTGGAAAGAAGTCATAACATAGGGAACTTTTTAGAAATCATGAAAGTATCTTAGATTTCCCATCTCAGCTAATTATCTTTTCAGTCAGAAAATAAGCTATCCTGTTCAAACAAACAATGTAAATTTTTTTGTTTTAATGTTTCAGGTGATTTCTTCTGTGGGTAGGTATACACAGTTATCTTTGAACTCATATGACCACATATTCTAGATTTAATAGGTACCTTTAAACAAACTTTGCAAGAAAAATATTTTCATGGATTTTTGGTAGTTTTCGATATAATTTCGATCAGTGATATATGGTCATATATATAATGCCCTTCGCTATATGAGACCTTTATAGAGGAATATCCTCCTTAGGTTGTCTTATTAGACAACCTAATATTCACACATGATCATACTGATTGTATCGAAAGTTTCAATAGACTGATTGGCTGTGAAAGCTTTCAGGGATTCCATTACGTTCCCTTTATTGTATGTATCATAAATTGGGATGGATGTAAGTAATACAAAGGCTACTACATTTCCACTGTATGAAATGTGTATAACTGAAGAATTATAATAGATTTGCATACTGGCTAAATTCCACCCTTCTGTTGATTGTGTTCAAGGATTCTGAGCATACACTTTCCAACGTATCTTTCAGCACAGTCCTGCATGGCTGTCTGGAGGCCGGGGGGTAGTGTGTAAATCAGTTAACAGTTTGATTCTTGAACATCTGGTCAATTCTGGACATATAGCTGAACCAGAGTCCTCCTTCACTGTTATTTATAGATTCCAGGCTCTATCGAAGGGTACAGAAGATAATACTGTAGCTCAGCATAGCCATTTTTGTGGCTTCTCAGCTAAGAGGAAATGGTGAGACAGCGACTTATGCAGGTTACTCATTTAGTTCTACTATGTAAAGTCTATGCAATTTAAGAGGAAGTAATCACTTTATCTTGAAAAAAGTTTTCAGACAACTGGTACATGATGAAGAGACATAAATGAAACAGTATTTGTGGATAGTATCATCAATTAACAGTCGACTTAATAAGCTATATATATATAATGAAATTCAGTCCCCAGTGTCTGGATGTTTCGACCGTTCATGAAGACAGTACTACATAATTCAGGAAATCATCAAACAGAACTAAAAGAGGATATAAAAGTAATTAAGGTGGTTAACGTTATTACATAAGTGTATTTAAAGCATGAAGATATCTGCACCACTGCGAAAAAATGTGAGCTCCATTACTCACATCTTTCAATCACTGATTTTGACTATCTGATGGCTTAGGCTGAGATAGGATGTGATTTTTCGCTTCTTCTTTCCTGTTTAAGCGATTTTCATTCTCTATTAGATGGTCAAAGGTTAGATATTTATCAATTTTATCAAATGTAGTTACAGGATAATCAACGAAATGAAAATCCTCAACTTTTCAGAGAAATAAGCTTACAATTCAGCTGTTTTTGGAGACGTAACTGGAAAAGAATAGAACGATTCATAATTTTAACCTTCATTTTGTCAGACAACCAGTTTTTTGAGGTCTTCTGCTTTAGTTCTCCGAGAGAACTTTAAGTATTGTTAGATTGGTCTTATGTATTTACTAACTCGGTCCTTGCTAAATGTCGCCTTGTCATCAATAAATTCCTACGAACTTCCACACGTCTTGGTTATTAATTGAGTCAAAGAAATCACTAATTTTTCATGACAGATGATATTATGTCAAGAGGCGACTCATTACTACAATACATCGAATTACACTTTTTTCTATCATCAGACTACCAACTTGCACAAAATTAACCTCAAGAGTGGTTCAAAAAGAGATCTTTTGATTCATTAATATAGGAGTAAAACTTGAACACTGTGGTCAATTTTAATTCCATTTTAGTCTGTTTATTAGAAGTATCACATAGTGAAACAGTAGCATTTACTGAATAACACCTCGGACACAATTTATTGTCCATATTCATATCAGGTAACTCCATAATTTCGAGACAAACTTTACATAGGCCTAATTTCCTCTCCTTTTCTATTATGACAAGAGACAGGTGCAGAATCATTTTGAGTGCATGTATTTGGTGTTGATTCGATAAACAAAGATTTGGTTGTATTGATCATGAACTGACATCAGTTGGAGAACCATTGAAAATCTGGAAGCACTAGACAGCTATCTCATCTTAGTATGGGACTCCTCAGCAGTACGCACCCACGACCCAGCTGGGGATCGAACCCAGGACCTTCAGGTTTCACAGAGAACGCGTTAACCATTCAGCCACTGGATAGGCTCTCAGTGGTTCGTGGGCATTGGGTGCGTACTTCCAAGGAGTCCCATACTAGGATGTAGCAGCTGTCCAGTGCTCCCAGGTTTTCAATGGTTCCCCAATTGATGTCAGTCCGTGATGAATACTACCTCTAAATTAAAAATCCCCTTTCATCTCAAAAAAGATTCAGATATAACTCTCTCCCTCCACCCAACTAAGTTGGATTTCAATGTTGTCTCTCTATTCCACCCGATTGTGCGATTGTGTATAATTGCGTCTAGTGCTATAACCGAGCTTTTCTCAAAATTTCTTATCTTATTAGAATCGACCCTGGTCGACTACTTTGACCTATGTATTTGACCTCACCGTGATTGCAAGGTATTTGGTAAACCAGATTATTTTGCTTAATTGCATGCATGGGATCTTTTAACCCACAAGGCTTGTTTCTAAGCGCGTACATAGGTCAAAGTAATCCACCAGGGTTGTTTAGAATAACAGAGCACGAAAGATTAGCTAAATCAAGATTAGTAAATCCTAATAAGATTGAATGAGGAAATTTATTTCATGGAGAGATGTTTGGAAGAAAATGGTTATCTTCAGAGGTCTATGTATAACTGCGGAAACAGTCATAATTAATACTTTCGAGAAGAAACCTTTATTTCCCCGTCTAAATTTCAAGATGGAAAAACTAATGAACAAACTTAACAAAAGAGTTAGAAATCACCTTCACAACATCTAAATTCGTCTTCATATGCCAAAAAGAGTGTTCACTACAACCAAAAGTCGATAGGTTTCCGCATCATGACACCTCTAATTGTATTTACCAATTCATGTGTACATATCACAACAAGTACATTGGAAGAACAGACAGAAGGGTTGAGACTGGATTTAGTGAACATATTTTAAATAAGTAAGGCTTAAAGGAGTTAGAACGTCTTAAAACTTCCATTATTGAACATTTAATGGACATAGGACATGACGTCTAGATCTCGAAAGTATTCAAAATAATTATCAAATAAAACAATGTTAAGCAAATAAGGTTCACAGAAACAATTGCAGTCAAGAGAATTAAACCAAAACTACGCATCCATAAAGAGACAGTTGATAACTTTCAACTCCCTTGGTAGCCATCCATTTGTTTTATCATAAGTCCTTCCAAAATTTTATTTATATACCTGTATTGTCTTATCTTCTTTTACACATGATTTCATAATTGATTCCTGTTTCATCTCCATAATTTTGTTATCGTATTCAAACCAACTTATATTTACGTTATTAAGTTACCGCATACACTTGAATAGTTTTTATACTCTATTTTTTCACTGAACTTATATTGAAAAATAACAATTTGATTATATAAACATAGGATAACTTTGATTAAGTTGATCACCTGGGCTTAGACTTCTTTAATCAGTATCAATTCTTTCATTGCCTTTCATCGTCATCGTATTCTACAAAATTCGTTGTATTAACTGTCTATGGAAATCATTTGACAGTTTGATGAATGCATAACAGTAGGTGACAGCTTTCTGATAATTAGTTTTTGTTGAGATAGTAATATATTAACTTAATGTATTATCAGGGTTAGGGAAACAGTATTATTTTGGTGTTCTTTAGTACAGTAATGTAGAATCGGTTAATTAATCAACCAATTATTATGAAAATATGGAATTAAACGTTTATAAGGAATAGTAACGACACAGTGGAACATATAACCAAAATCTAAGGAGATCAAAGTAAGTCCTTTCAGTATATTCTTGTACACTGTGTTTAATAGTCTGAAGTGGTGATGCCTAAAAAGGAACATAGTTTACGCAGTTAAGACTCCTTACTTATTTTAAGCAGTCTTTATTTTTATGGTTCTTTTAATGTAAACTTCTAGATGGAGTTTCTACGAAAAATTAATGTAGTAAGTTATAAGTATACGAATAGAAAGAAATAACATGGATACTGGTATGTACTCCCATATATCGAATCACTTCAGTAGGGAAAAGTCAAGAAGAGATCAGGTAATGTAATGAATACAGTGATAACTCAAGTAGTGTTTCTGTTAATCTTCATTTATAAACTTGTGTGCAGGAAAATAATACGTCAAACAAGGATACTTCTCGGCAGTGCGCACTCCTCTCCCTGCAGGGTTCGAAACCTGGAGTTTCAGGTTCCGTGGTTAGCAGGTTAATATGATGAATACCAACTAGAAATCAATAAATCCTTGAAGTCCCTCATACTGAATCCATCTACTCTACATTGACAACAAACTTCGAGAGGTCATTCCTGAAGTTCCGATGAGAAGTAGTGATTAATGAGGTAAACCTGGTGAACGTGAGGAAGAAATCTCAGTGGTGACATTGAGTGAAACTCACACTATGTCGTAAACTGACAGAAGTCGGAAATATGAACCACTGGATTCCGACCCAGTTGGTCAATAGTAGGGTGCTGACCTCGGAACCCGAAAATCCTTGGTTCGATACCTGGCGGGGTGAGCAGGATCATGGATGCGCGCTCCTGAGGTGTCCTTTAGTAAGGGAAAATAGCTGTCCAATGCTCCTAGGCTTCCAATGTTCCTCCATGTTCTGTCAGTTCATGACGCATAACAACATGAAATTTATATCAAATTGTATAAATTATAAAGCAGTTTCAAACTGACAAGATATTATTCATGGAAACAAGTGTAACATACATTGGGAATGATGCAAGTGAAATAAATGTCACAGAGTTTCAAGGAATTATAAGCTTAACTAGCCACAGGATTGTTTGATGAATGTTCTTGAAAAAGGCCAAAAAGAGAATTAAAGCAACAATTTACTAAGAATTTAGTAATAACTTCTTGGCCTACTTGACTGTAAAACATCTTTAAAAAAGTCGAAATGTCTGTGAAATTGTCTGAGATGGGAGGCGATTTCATACACTGGTAATTATGATATAGGGTGATGGCTGAAAGTGAGATGGAAGTGGGGTCACGACAAAATTTGAACCGGCGACCTTACAGAGACCTCCTCAGTCCCCTACAAGATCCATCTGCTGACCAGGTTTTCATTTCAGTCAACGAGGGCTTATCTGATTATCGGTAGTCAGTTCATTGCTTCTCTCCTTAATTCAGCTTGATATAGGATTGAAACGAAGTCGGCAGGCGGTCACTGTGTTGACAATGATAGGATAGTTATGTGTCACGCATTCACAAGACAACTGGACAAAATATTTGTTGAAATCAAGACCTTCTCAGTATCTGCGCTTACCTGATCGATTGACTGAGTTCTAGGCGAGTGATTCCCAGGCCTGTGGTTCGAATCCTGGCATTACCTCACCTTTCAGCGCACTCTTGGTTGTCACCGTGTGTCGTAAATCTGCCATTTGCTTGAAGATCTAGATAAGTAATCAGTAGATGAATAAGGTAGGATCTGAAACAAGACAGAAAGGAGGATAGATCAAAAGTTAAGTAAAACATTCTTGAATATGGTTTGGTGTGCGGAAATTGTCAGGGGTGTGGAACAGTATGGACTGTAACACTGTTGACCAGAAGATTAAGTATTATTCTTTTGACGGTAAGGGTTTCGGCAAAAGGAAAAATAGAGATAGAAGAATACTAGCTGGTGTGGATAAGTCGGCCAATTTAGTTATGCATGGTAAATTGTGGGTGGGATATGCTTTGCGTGTCTAAGCAATGCCTATCCCTCAAGCTATGACTACGTATATAGTAGTAGAAGATGTAATACTCTTCATATTCCTTAGAATCTTGAATATCTTATTCCCTGTCTTCCTCCTGAGGTAGTGTATGACATTGCAGCAACTTAAGTATGTAAATTTGAACAGGAGATTCCAAATTACACAAGTCAACCATCAAACACTACCAGTGGAGCCGCTGATTACTTGATGCTACGGAGTAACAGAAGTTTGTTTATCAAGTTTACAATGCAGCCACCAAGTCAAAAGTGAAAGCAAATGAGTTGGAGAAGACGTCAGCATTAGTTCCAACTTCATAATTATTTCGGTTTACTAGGGATACTACCACAAAGAAGACGATGGCTGGCTAGATCGTCAACAAAAAGGATGGGTCACTGGCAACCTTTCAGAAGAAACAGTCACAGTCTTGTTCGAAACATTTTGAAACACTAATGATGTGACCTACACTTGTGCTTCACTGTCTTAGCATCCAAATTGAATCTGAATGGGATGTAAATGTCAGTTCTTCAACTGTCCTTGAGATCGGGACGTTTGTTTTAAACTTGAAACGATGCGGAGCAGCAGAACTTGTTGGTTTGATATAAGAGGTGCTTGAGGAAGGAGACAGAAGACCAATCAGTTAAGGTGTTAGGTAATTTATGGGAAACACAGACACTCCTATCAGACCTGTCTAGACTGTCAGTTACTCAAGTGAGTAAGAAAGAAGAAAGGTCTAATGGTGATAATCGTAGGAGGATCAGCCTAAGCAACATCGTATCCAAGTTCCTAAGGTGTAAAAATATACGACATTTAACTGGAAATGGAGAACAAACATAAGGAAACAAAACAGACTTTAGACCTATGGAAAAGTGCGTGGATCAGATCTTAATCCTTCGATAGATTTTTGGAAATAATTGTGTTTAACGGTGGCCAACAGTTGTCATATTTCCTGACCTGAAAGTGGCACTTGACTCTGTCGACTAAAAAATGTTGTGAAAATATATTACTAACTGCCTGAGACTTAGACCGACATACCTGTTTGCGGGACTATATTGATTTTATCTTTCTAACACTGCAACGCGAGAAGAGAGGGATACGCGGGACTGCGGAAAAGATCCTAGGAGATTTGGGTTTCTCCGATGACTTGTGTCTGATATCGCACAAACTTCAAGATCTACAGGCAAAAACTAACAAGTTGGCAAAAGAGGCAGGACAGCGAAGATAGGACTTCAAGTGAATGTAGAGAAAATAGAGGTGATGAAGATACGAAACCAACAACAACAACAAAACCCAATCACCATCAACGGGAGAAACTTAAAGGAAGTAGACTCTCTCACTTATCTAGGCGATGCAGCACTGTTTCAACTACAGACTGCGGCACAGATGAGGATGTGAAAGCCAGGATGGGAAATACAGCAAGACAGGCGTTCATTAACCTGAGACCAGTGTGGAGATTGACTGCACTGCACTCAGCATGTGGAACAAGATGCGGATTTTCAACATGAACATCAAGTCAGTGCTTCTTTATGATTGAGGGACTTGATGCGTTACGAAAGAGATTTCCAACACACTGCAGACATTCATCAACAACTGTCTACGCTGGCTCGTTATTGAAGATCAGATGGATTGCCAGAATAATGAGGATAAACAACAAGGAACTCACTGTGACTTGCAACAAACCAACCAAGAACCCAACGCTGAACAAATATGCACTGGAAGGAAGTGGAAACGGACTGGATTGGGTATACACTGAGAAGGTCAACTGGGGACATCACACGCCAGGCCAGGTCGTCGAATGGAACTCAGATGGGAAGTGACGAGTTGGGCGTCGGTGTCGAGGGTGACATGGAGGAGATGGTGTGAGGTGGAAATGAGAGCTTGCGGGTTGTGGTGGAGCCAGGTTGAAAAGATTTCAGAGAACAGAGTAGAATGGAGGTATGCTAGTGAAGCCCTATATTCCATTAGAAACCTAAGAGACAAATAAATAAATAAATATAATAACACTGCACCACTATACAGTGTTTTATAGTTAGATGTTAAGAGTCGATTGACGAAAAGCCTTGGATTTTGTAAGTGCTCATCATCAGAACACATTTCGCGGTTGAAAGAAAACAAATGTTCCCTAGTTACTTCAAAACCTATGCCACTCATTACTGAAACCAGATACTCTGACATCATTTTATTAAGTCACACTTAACTTCAAGTAGAACTGAATCATTTGCATAGTACAGATGTATATCACTGTGTGAATTCACTGTCAATATTTAACACTAAGATCTTAAATTGTTTCATCTGACTCCAAAAAATAAGGATTACAGTTCCTAAGTGAAGCTTACTTTTAGGGCAACCAACTGACAAATGATAGTCTTTACAAAGATTCTCAAGGCTTTCAATAAGTGAAAAAGTGTAACAGCAAACGATAACTGTATCGTTATTTAGAAAGCCAGCGAAATAACATTTTTTTTTAACTTACATTGTCGATAAATTTTTTTTGATGTTGACATTGACATAACTGAAGTTTCTGTAAACTTACTTTCATAATGTTATACAGTGCTTTGAGTCATCCAATCGAGTAAGTACAATCATCTCAGTAGTTCTTGCCTACATAATTATGATTTCGGAGTTTTTCATCATCAGTTCTTCAAGATAAGCTTCCTGTGGCAAACATTTAAGTGATGAGAGTAAATCTAATGGTGACTAATGTAGCATAAAGCACACCACTGAAGATACTTTGGTAGATGTAGTTAGTTAATCAGTTGACTTTTATGTTTAGTTCAGTTTGGCGACTTATGAGGAAAATTGGAAACCAGGAAGTACTGGACAGCTATTTTCTCCTAGTATGGGATGCCTCAGGAGTGCTCATCTATGATCCCGCCCACCCCGCCAGGGATCGAACCCAGGATTTTCGGGTTCCGAGGTCAACACCCTACCATTGACCAACTGGGTCCGAATTTAATGGTCCATATTTACGACATAAGGCAACCATCACTCAGTGTCATTATTGAGTATTCTTCCTCACGTTCACCAGGTTCACCTCATTAATCACTACTTCTCATCGGAACTTCAGGAATGACCTCTCGAAGTTTGTTGTCAATGTGGAGTAGATGGATTCAATTTGGAGGTTTGTTGGGATTTATTGATCAATCTAAAAAAATGAACAAGTGTTTCAACTGAATTTTATTGTATTGAATTGTATTTATCTTTTGATAATAACTTCCTCTGGAAGCGACATAAAATTAAAAGTCTAATCTAATGAACACTGAACGCATTATACTGTAGTTTTTAATCAGTTATAAAGTACACTATTTTATTCTGCTATTTCAGTTGGGTTAATAGATAAGTAAATTTGGTGACTCGACAGATTTCGCCCATACATCTTATAATTTAAAAGCTTACTAACTTTTACTTCGGTTACAGAGAACGTGACTACCTTATATATGGTATGTATATGCTAAGCAGTAGCTGAAGATAATTTATATAAATTTTGTTAATTGATGTATTTGAGAAGCTAAATATAAACCTTTTACAAGTAGCAGCTATTAACAATAAACTGTTGGTTATTCACTAAGCATGAATTATTATGCTATCATGTTTGCAGAGAATGTAATTCAAAGGTGTATCTGTATATAACCGGTTGGACTATTTTACATTAAAGATACTGATAAAAAGCACTCTCTTGTGATAACTCCATTGTAATGAATTCTAAGATTCTTTACATACATGTCATTCATTATTAGCCTTGACTTCCCACTTGCTTAGTTATTATTGTTACTAGGGGTTACAACAGAAAGTATGTTTTATCAAAATACACTGGAGGAAACAGAAGTTTCAGAAAGATTTATATCTCTAGATCAACATTATGTGTTACCTAATTATTTGTTGTGTGTGTGTGTGTGTGTGTGACCGTTTCTGAAGTTAGGCATTAGGTCATCATCACATCAATGTTTTTTTGAGGTACTAGTTCAGTTTATATTTGTGTATTATCACAATATCATTTCTATTTTATCATGTTTCGATAAATCTTGTTCATTATGGGTTGAATGCTAACCACTGTTTCGAATATCTTGCAGACTTATTATCAGTATTCAGCGTTATTTGTAAAGAGTAAAGATAGACAACTAAATATTTTTATTGCCATGTTTTGTTACTACCATTACTTCTATTTCAGCCAGCATAGAAAGTTTGGTCCTTATGAAAAACATATAGGAATGATGACAGCTGAAATATTAGTACATATTCTGTATATCTAAAGAAATGTCTACTGAAATGCCTCCTCAACATGTAATCTACATTTATCGATATAATTAAAAGACGAAGAGATGGCATCGTTATAAGTTGCCACTGAACTCGTCACTGATAGTTTTTTTCCCTAGTCCTTATAATGAAGACTTACAGTCAATAACCGGGGATTTCCAACTGAATAAAAACTTTGTGGATGAAGAAATAATATTTGTGATGACAAATGTAACTTTATTAATTCATTATATGCACTTAATATTCATCAGCTAGTGAAAAAGGATTCACTAGTCAAGTGGAAAGCAAATCTACAATTACATTTTTTGACTTTAGACTAAGAACAAAAATTTCCAGGACCTTGAAGAGGTCAGTTTACAGAAATCGTACACAGAATGGTCAACTAGTATATTTTTGCTTTTATTATGACGCTTTATGGAGTCATAAAGTGGTATATTGGCATGAAAACTCATACAGTCTCTTTGCTTGAGAATGAACTCTAATGACTGATTTCTAGATTTGTAAAACTTGCTTAGGATTCAGAAGAATACCAAATTATTGTACGCAGTTATCCCAATAACCAGTTTCTTAATTTTCTAATCAAAAGAATTAATATGAACTCCGGACATAAGTCCCCTGCGACTCAAACTATTAGATAATCAATATCTTAGTACATAACACTTAAAGGGTAAAATATCTTCAAAGATTGAAAATATTCTCCAATACCTAATGATAAGAGAAATTTACCTGGTTCGGTAAGGTGTTTTCTGTGTTGTGTGAGACATTGTGTAAACACCAAATTGAGTGCAATATATTCAAGTTGAGACGTAATGACATATGACTTTGTTATGTGAACATAAGTCTCAGTAATTCGTATTCAAAGTTACCAGCTACAACATAATTATGATTCAGCGGGGTACGGTGCTGTGGTTATGATAATTGCTTATATTCTCAAGAACAGAGATGACTTTTTATATGAAATTTTAAATGAAACGGTAATGACTCAAAATATCTGAGGGGTAAAATTTTGAAAATTAAGATTATATTCATTATTTAAACTCTAAGACGAACCAGAAATTTGTGTTTGTGCTCAGTTATTCTTTACCAGAATTGCAAGACTGTTCAAAGTTCTGTATCAACACTAAAATATGTTTTTTTAGAAGTTGATTTAAACAGTAGACTTGTTCAATGTCTCAAAGACATTTTTACATTATTTTTTCATGTCATATTATTATTATGATTATTTTATGCAGTCAAACGAATACGTAACTGAAATGTTGAACTATTTTATTCACTTTTATCTTTTTCAGTACTGACTCACTTCCGAGATCAAGAGTGTTAGACAGATCTGTATTCCTAATCCAATAAAACAAAAAAAAATGCCTTACAAATTGAAACATAAGTGGTTCTGTCAACTATAAATGTAACTCAGATTTACTCGAACGATGTGTATTTGTTTTATCTTATTTTTCATAGAATAGGATCGTTTTTCATCATTCTGATTGTTTATATCATTTGTTGCGCTTTTACTCATCCTTTTAATGATATACAAATAAGCTATTTAGATGACAGAACAAATAGTTTGATTTCATCTTGAGTTCTTAATACATAGAATATAGGCATATGCATATGCTTATAACTATTTCACTATGATACTCCACAAATCTCTGAAAGAAAACAGTTTGTATTTTTATATAATCATTATTTTCTATAGGCATTTGCGATGAAAGGAATGTATTGGTGCAGATATCTACCTAATATATGAGTACTCATACTGCAGAAATGTTATCAAAGTATTCTACAAAAGAGTAATGAATAATATTCATTGGTTGCCGTAAGAGATTTATTGATAAGGTCAAAATGAGAACAGCAGAAACAAGTGTTCTTTAGAAATCCAAAGAGAAATATGTGTTCCACCATCTGACTTTCAAGGGGGATGAACTCATGAATCGGATCAACAGAAGAATAAAAACGATACTAAAGATCACTTTTATAGCAGCTAAATTAATTTCCATATACGAAACAAAGTGTTCACTACAACAATCGAAAATCGACAGGTTTCCGCATCATGTCACCTCAAATTGGGTCTACTAATTCATCTACACATGTCACAGCACGAACAGTGAAAGAACAGGCAGGAGGGCTGAGACTAGATTTCGTGAACACATACTAAATAGGTTAAGCTTAAAGAAGCTAAAGTATCTTAAAAGTTCCACTACTTAACATCTGATAGATACACGAGACAACATTCAGATCTCGAAAGCATTTAAAATATTTTACAAACAAAACAAACCTGAGTATGCACTGGAAGGAACTGGAGATGGACTGGATTGGGCATACACTGAGAAGGTCAACTGGGGACATCACACGCCAGGCCAGGTACTCGAGTGGAACTCAGATGGGAAGCGACGAGTTGGACGTCGGTGTCGAGTGTGACATTGAGGAGATGGTGTGAGGTGGAAATGAGAGCTTGCGGGTTGTGTTGGAGTTAGGTTGAAAAGATTTCAGAGAAGAGAGTTCACTGGAGACGTGCTAGTGAAGCCTTCTGTTCCATTATTAACCCAGGGGACAAATAATAATGATATAATAACTCCTCCCAAAATTCTGTATTTCCATCTACTTTTACAATAAATTTCACAGTCAATTCCTAGTTCATCTCCACCAGTTTACTACTTCACCCTATCTGACTTGATCTTAATCGATGCAAAACACTTTGACCCTATATTTATATTTTTAACTCATCACATACACTTAGGTAATACTTCTGACTACATTTTGATTAGTCACATATAGTAGGATGACAATTTGATTATATAAACGCAAGCTAACTCCAGTTTTAATAGTCGAAAATTATTTCTACTGAATGATGATTGAAGGTGGGATGAAAATCTTAACTGAGGCCGGATTTTCATTGCACCTTCAATCATCACCGAGTAAAAATACTAGTCTGTCAAACTACGCTATCTCAGACAGTCAAATGAGAAAATTTTTTTCACTGAAACGTCCCTAATCCGTATCAATTCTTTCATCATGTCATCAATGGACTATCGTCCTCTTGTTACGTGAATTATGAGAATTTTTTTCCATAAGTATCTTATAAAAGTATATTCTATATGCAGTTGAAGAGGAGGCGGCGAAATACAATGAATTCACCGCATTCTGTTAAACTTGTTTCTCTAGCTTTGCTAAAATATTCATTGGAACTTCAGAGTAGGAGAGTCTCCTAAAAATTCTAGATACAACTTTTTATAACTGTTAATAATCTAACGGTGTAGACATGCAGGTCCTTGAAAACCTCTAATTTTAAGATAAGGGACGAAGAAATCTATTTTAAAGAAAATCACCTGTTATTTCATAGTCACCAGAACACCTGAACAATATAGCTTACTTTATTTCAAGGTACCATATCGCTTAAACCAATTAGATGCAAGACTGATTCAGTGCAAAGAAGTAAATTTTCTAATGAAATTCTAAGAAAGATTAGTATAGCCTATTTACTCCTCAGTAATCCCTACACAGAAGGTCATAGGGTTAACGGCCAGAACAGCATCTGTTACTTGTTATCTCAAGTGTTATAAACAATATGAGTTCTGTGTATTCTGTCTTGAAAATAAATTCAGTTATTCAATGGACATAACAACAGACAGATTTAAGAAGTTAGTTTATTGTTAATTTCAAGAGCCGTATATGGTATGCACAAAGAAAAGTTGTGTTCGAAGAATCCAAATCAACCATAGACATCATTCTTGAAGATTGGTAACATTTTCATCCCTTTTTAGTATATTTTTATTGCATAAGGCATAGATGATGAAAGAAATGGTGCTGATGGTATTCTCTGCTTAAAAATGTGCACGATTAACAACTGAAACTAAGAATTACACAGTAGCGCATGCGTTCAGTATTTTTCGATCGCATTAGTATCTAGAAGTGTCGTATAATAGATTTTCTAAACACTTTTACAAGAAATATGAAAAGATGCATATAAAAGCCTGAAAAGAATGGTATGAACAGATATTTGGAAAAGTGTAAATGTATAAAATAGCAAATTTATAATTTGTGCATTAATTCAACAGAGAGAAGAAATTTTTTGTCATTCAATAGTGATTAGTCACTGGATAGTAACCAACTTCATATTGTCTATTCCAAAGTGTTGATCAAATCCTACCGATCATTTTGCAATACAACCACCAGACTAGGAGATACACCATCGCGATGTACTGAGACAGATGTTAGTTGAATGGACGCCATCAGTATGAGATTGTAGATCTAGATTTCGCGCCTTTTGATACCCACCAGTAAGGAGTATCTGCAACCTCGAATCTCAGGAGGAACATCACTTCCAGGGCTTCCTGCCAAGTGCCTTCATTCAGCTAACATTTATGTCATTCATTTGATCTGCAGTAGAAATCAGTCAGTTTACTAATTTATCTGAACCTCATGTTAATTGCTGCATGAAACTAAAACGTGTCATAATTTTCTCAGCGGATGGATATTCAGTTCAGTCTTATTACATATACCTAATTTCAATACTTTAAATGTGTGCTATCTGATCTTATTGTAGTGGTAGGTAGTTACAAATCCCGTTGTACAAAAGAAGTGACTGAATCTATGATCTGAGGGGGAATATATGCAACTTAGAAGAACAACTTTGATGCTGTGATGTTCTTTGAGCTGAGTCGTTTATTTGTGAATTGTTTTTTTATTCTAGGCAAAATCATAAACACTTGTATAGTTGGTCGTATTATTACTGTCGTTGGTTGGAACGAATTGACTAATCTTTATTGACATAGGGGCTCTTGTATGGATTCCTCGATATTTTCTGTGTTTTAATTGCGGTAATGATGGATAGTGGCTAGTAGTGGAATCCAGGATGCAGATTTTGTCCTAGATGGGACTCGTCAGCTGGATGTACCTGCCTCACAGTGAGTAATGTTATTCCCATCGGGACCCGAACTCGGGACCGATCGCTTCAAACGTCAGAGCGTTATCCACTAGACCACTGAGCCACGATAGCCACTTTTTGTGCAACCGGTATAGTTTCAGTATAATTGCTCCGAATCCCGGTGGAAACGACGTCACTCACTGGGAGGCAGGTACATCCAGCTGACGAGTCCCATCTAGGACAAAGTCTGCATCCTGGATTCCATTGCCAGCCACTATCCATCACTGCTAAAATCATAAACACATTTGTGGAAACATGCCAACGTAGGCACTCATGAAAAAACTGTAAAAAACACTTTATTGGAGAGGGTTGTCGCCCTGTTATAATCCTTCTACTAAAAGTGAAGAGTCATGACATATCTTAGTTTAAATCAATTTCGGACATAAGTTTGATCAACAAAATGTAGAAATCCTGGATGTAGGAAGTACAAAAAGTGCCAGAGGATTATTAGAAGCTTTGCATTCAGGTCAGTCAGCGATCAACAAGCATACTGACCTTGAGCAATCTATCAATCAAATTCGGTTGGTCCAGAATGACCAGGTTTACACAACTCTGCTGACATAAATAGTATTTGATTACATTTCGGCAGTCTGCAAATGCATCAATGAAAGTGTAAGATGATTCTTGATGATTACATAGGAGGATTTGTGCATCAGTATATGGAAAGTCTTCTGTTACAATGAGGAAGACATTGGACAGAGTATTACATTTATCATTAAAAAAAAACAAAGGAATAAGAAGATGAATATAGATGCAAGGTATAGATGATATGTAATTTGAGGTCAGCGGGAGGTGTCACTGTAAAGATTCTACAGAAGGATACAAATGTAGTGAGATAGTACTCGGACGATGGGAAGTGTTTCACTTAACCATATCCTCGAAGTTTGCATATGTGAATATGCTGATGTAAACACTCGGTGAGGTTCTCATTCATACTTTTGACATTTAGTCGTTAAGATAAGCTACAATGACTTCAGACTGCATGTCAAAAAAGCATTATTCAAAGTTAAGACGGTAGATTTGATATATCGTACATAATTTGATTTCTTTTACTGATAGAGTCAAACATCTGTCATCTGTATGAATTATTCGTATACACATGACTCGAACAACCATTCTAATAGCCAATCGGGTTTTTTCAGTGGTCGTTAAGGTAGTCTTTATATGGCTGCCTACTCTCGATACTGGAGATCAGATGACCAGAAAGAATAAGGAACAAGGAACTTTGGTCTGGCAACGAACCAACCAAGAACTCATTGCCCAACAAATATGCAGAAGAAAGTGGAGATGGATTGGGCACATACTGAGAAAACCGTTTGCGGACATCACTCATCAGGCCCTCAAGTGGAACCCAAAGGAGAAACTGCGGGTTGGGTGCACGAGGGTGACATAAAAAAGATCGTATGAGGAAGAAATGAAAGCTTGTGGGCAGTGGTGGAGCCAGGTTGAATAGACTGGAGAGAAAACAGTGAAATGGAGACGTGCTACTGAAGACCAAAAGTTTCCATTAGGAACCCAAGGGACAAATAATAATATAATAATGAGGTAGTCTTTCAGACATATTACTCTTATTCTATACATTACCTTTGTATATACCATAATAACTGAAACCGATTTCCTAGAAAGTGTGTGTTTACGTTTGCATGATATATTCTACTGAATCGAGTGGACATAACATTGAGATTACAGTTCATTTTCTGTTTGTAGGAATGCGAGTGCTTAAAAAATGTGTCAATCTAGTGCAGGAATAGTAGTTTAATAATCTCTATACAGAAAAAGTCCATATAGACGGACAATTCAGAACCATTTGAGTCACATAATTACACTTTTATATAGTCTTTTTACTGCTATATATTAGAATGAGATAGACTTGTTACATTATCTTATAGTTTATATGATGACTAGCGGTGGGATTGAAGACTCGCCTTTCATTCTGTTTGAGACTGACCTATCACCTATAGGTATCCTGACCCCAGTGAGTGATGGTATTTCCACTGAGACATGAACCCATTTCATAAAATCATTCATTTTGTGGAGTTTTCACTGAACCAATATGTCACACTTAGTGGCTAACATTCATATTAAGAATTATTTATCATTTACTAGGCTAAATTGCACTTCATATTGTAGTTCTGAAGCATTAAATGAATGCTTCAGGTTATAAAAGCCTATTCATTTTCACTCTTTTGTAACTTGCTTGATACGAGTTGTCAAATCATTGTTTTCATGAAACACTTTAACATATAGTGTAACATTTCTGTCAGAGAATTTTGTTTCAAAAACATAAAAGTCTATTAGTTAGCTATATATTCTCTCTTCTCTGATGCTTCCTACTCAGTTTGACAGTAGCTAACACAAAAGACTAAAAAAACAATGTGCACTCGAATGATAATTCTACTAACTTATAATCTGGAATCATTTGAGCATTTTGCTTTATTTTAGTAATAATGAAAATTAACACTATAGTCGAATTTATTTGTAGTTCTGTGTTAGATGGTATCAGGAAATGCGAAAAGTATTTCAGTATTACTACTTTCATAATATTGAAGAGGTAATTAACAAACCGATAGCTATTCCTATTTGTTCGCTCATTCAGTTACCATTTGATTCATGTCACAGCAACTCTATCTACTATCTACTGACAGTATAAACTCCTTTCTAGTCAGAAAAGAATGAAATACCATTTTCGTGTCCATTTTAACCAATAGAGTAAATGTGATGTATCGTGTGAATCAACTCATGTATACACATGTATATAACTGAACTTTTAAAACCTTCATCATATAACTAGACACTGAGTTTTATACTAAACCATCACAAATTTTAAACTTTTTGAAAAATATTCATGAGTCAAATTAGCGGAGTTCTGGATTATTGTATTAAGGGATTAATTGAATATGAAACCCAGAAAGTAGTACAAATTCATTCGAAAAAAATTGGTATCACATTCAGACTTATACAATTGGGAATAATCATGTATGTGATTCTTTGGGTTATGGTTTATGAAAAAGGTTATCAATCATTCGATCAAGCAGTGAGTGGAGTAACGGCAAAATTGAAAGGTGTAGCATTTGCCAATGTGACAAATAATCCAGAGATTGGGGCTAGAGTTTGGGATGCAGGGGATTATGTTATACCACCACAACAGAACTCCGCATTCTTTGTGATGACAAATGTTGTTTATACATCAGGACAAATGTTAGGAGTTTGTGAAGAAGCACATGATGTACTTGGAAACAGTTGTTACAATGATTCACAATGTCAAGCTGGACATTTAGTTCTACGAGGTAGTGGAATACAAACTGGACGGTGTGTAAATTCTACAAGACAAGCAAACTTAAGTGTCTGTGAAATATATGGATGGTGTCCTACAGAGCATGATATTATTCCTAGACCTCATTTACTTGGATCAGCTGAAAATTTCACTGTAATGATAAAAAATAATATTGAATTTCCGCGTTTTCGTGTGAAAAGAAGAAATATTTTAAGTTGGATGAGTCGTTTATTCTTAAAAACTTGTTTATATAATCCAAATGATAAAATACTTAAATATTGTCCCATTTTTCGTCTTGGTGATATATTGAAATATTCTGGTTCAGTTAATAAAGACATCTGGGAGACTGGAGGTATGGTATCTATTCACATTGAATGGAATTGTAACTTAGATTTTGATGAAGAATATTGTCTACCAAAGTATATATTTCGTCAATTTGATGACTTTCAATTGAATGTAGCTAAAGGATGGAATTTTCGTTTCAGTCATCATTATCTTGATGGTGGAAAGCGTAAACGTAATATGATTAAAGCATATGGGATACAATTTTTTATAACAGTCTATGGAACTGGAGGTAAATTTGATATACTTACATTTTCAATGAATTTAGGCTCTGGTTTAGCACTTCTTGGTATAGCTACTGTGTTATGTGATTTAATTGTATTAAATATTACAAGTAAGAGAAGTGTTTATCGTAAAGCAAAAATTGATCTAATTGCTGAAAAGATTAAATTAAAACAAAATGAAAAAATTAATGACGTAAACAATATAAAGTCAAATCTTTCATTCTCTGAAACTTCTAATTCTGAAAAGAAAAGTCAACTGATTGTACGACGTCATCTTGATGAATTGAGAACACCTGAAACAGAATATCCACCTAAACTTCCAACTTTAAATTCATCTAATCATTATAATAGTTTAGTTTTAAATGAAACATCAGAGAATAAATCAATAGATATCATTTCTGATAGAAAATTAACAACTCAGTTCCCTTCAATTCAACCAAGTTTTCTTGGATTGTTATCATTGTGGAGAGAAAATTCACCTCCAAGAAATTCTTATTCTCATAATATAATGAATATAACTTCAAGTGTTCACAATAATGGAAATAAAGTTGACAGTTTCTTACTTCCATCTATTAGTCCTATTCAACTAAGTTCTAATGACAAATATTTGTCAATACCTTAAAGAATATGGATCATTTCATTCAGATTCAAGCTTGTCATAAGATAGATATCTGGAACTAGTATCAATAACTTTTATTTCAACTTAAAATGATCTATTTGTACTCTTATATGCCAAGTTATTCACCAGTTACACTACATTATGTTATTTCGATATGGAAGGAAGTATATACACTTGAGACAAATTACACATATAAAACAAAAGAGATAAGTGATCAGAATAAACTAACTGAACGTTACCGTCATCTTCCTAATATTATTTAGTAGACATTAAAAACTATATAAATATTCCTTGACTGTTTGCACTTTCCTATTTTCTCTTGTAAGCCATATTATTATTATTATTATGAGTGCCTTGGGTTCCTAGTGGAATGTAAGGCGTAGGTAGCACGCCTCCATTGCACTCTCTTCTCTGTAGTCTTTTGAACCTGGCTCTACCATTGCCCACAAGCTTTCATTTCTTCCTCATACGATCTCCTCCATGTCACACTCGGCACCGACGTCCAACTCGTCATTTCCCCCTTGGATTCCATTCGAGGGCCTTACCTAGTGCGCGATGTCCCCAATCGGCCTTTTCAGTGTATGCTCAGTCCATCTCCACTTCCTTCCAGTGCATATTTGTTCAGTGATAGGTTCTTGGTTGGTTCGTTCCCAGAGTTCCTTGTTGCTTATTCTTTCTGGCCATTTGATCTTGAGTAACGAGTGGGCGTAGGCGGTAGCTGTTGATGATGCATGTCTGTAGTTTGTTGGAAGTGTTTTTCATGACTTGTCAAGTTTCTGAACCATATAGCAGCGCTGACTTGACATTAGTGTTGAAAATCCGAATTTTGTTCTTTGTGCTGAGTGGAGTGCAATAGATCTCCATACAAGTTTGTCTTGTTTTTCCGATCCTGGTTTTGACATCCTCGTCTGTGCCGCTTGTAGTTGCCTAGTTAGATGAAGGACTTGTAAGCCATATAGTTTGCCTATATGTTTTATCTTTTTGACACAGTGGCATGCTTTTGAAATTTAACTCCTTAAAATTGTTTCTTAACATCAGTTTCTTCAAAATGTTTACTGATATATTGATGATTGTCGAAATTCTCTACCATATGGAAAGATAAGATTGTGGTCATAAAGTGGAATATTAACAGTTTCCAGTTTCTCTTCTCATTATGGTTGGGGAAAATATCTTCTCCCAAAAATTTTATTTAGGAAATAAAAGATAGACAAAGATAATAAATTAAAAAAACAATTTCCCAAAGTGGTAATAAGTTGATAAATCTATGCATTACTTTGATTTTATGTTAAGTAATATACTTACGTTCGTCATTATAGGGGATATTAAAAAAATTACTGAAGAAACGTATTCAGAGGAAGTTTCATATGTTCACATTTATAAGTGGTATTCTTGTTTGAACTAAGTATTTATTATTTATTAGATAATTCCATTCTATTCGAACTGGGTTTCATTCACTCAATTTTAAAGTAAAAATGGATGAATTCGGTGATGAGCTTTGTTCAGTGGCATAAAGTTCAGGATATAATTTTGTATCCATCGGCAATTCCCAGTCAAATTTCGGCAGTAACTTTTTCTAGTATAAGTTTTCGCTTGGTAGTGTGCGATCATGTAGTTTTCAAAGCGTATAATTGTGGAAATTTGTTGCAATGATCTTGGCGCAGTTAGCTTTATTTTATCAGATAAGCAGGTGGAAAGAACTTGAACTATTTAGAAATTCTGTGCTTTATTAAAACACCTCTAATTTGTTCATGAGTCTCCAGTGACTATAAAAATGATGTCAACTTGATAATAAAAGTAAGTTTTAGTGTTACACCGTCGTTGATTGGACCGAATTATTCAGTCTGTTGGCATATAGGATCCTAGGCGGATGCCTCGACATTTCCTATCTTTTAACTATGTTTAGTAATGATGGGCAGTGGCCAGCAGTGGAATCCAGGATGCGCATTTCGTCCCATTTGGGACTCGTCAGCTGGATGTACCTGCTTCCCAGTTAGTGATGTTGTTCCCACCGGGACTCGGACTCAGGAGCGATCGCTTCAAATGCCAGCGCGTTATCCACTACACCACCGAGCCACGATAAAATCGCTGGTTACAGTCGGATGGCTTTGGTTAAAGGTAGCGTTACATTGCAAATTGATGAAAGTAGTTAATTGTTGACTATTGGGATACAACCCACTAGTTCAACAGTAACGTGGTGGCCATTAAAGCTGAAGGTCCTAGGTCTGATCCCTGATGGGGTCACGAGTATTCATTGCTAAAGAGATCCATAATAGGACGAGACAGTTGTTTAGTCCTCCCAGGTTTCCGATGGTTTTCCGACTAATATCAGTCCGTGATGAATACCAATCAATCCTAACAACCGTTTAAATTAAGATTATTTTGTCTATTTATACTGGGTGATAATTGAAGGTAAAATAAAAATGTGATCTGTGATGGGATTCAAATCAACAACCACCAGGTTTCAAATCTGACTGTTCACTAGGGCTTTATTTCACTTCAGCCATCAAGTGATTTCCTCGACTACCATTTTCATTTCACCTACAAGTCTGCCAAACCCCAGCTATCTCAAAAAGTTAAACTGATATTTTATGTATCTTTATTAATACTTTAGATTTAGTGTCGCCAATTTATTACCAAAGCACTTTTTGCATTGTGCTGATATAGCAGACAAAGTTTTATCTTGATGGAGCTATGATCAGTGTGACAACAAAAAGAGTAGTATCACAAACCTAGTGCTTGTCTCAACTGTTTACAGTTTAGCTTGATGGAAAGATACTCTTTTATGCATACAGTTAATTTGTGTATGTATATGAAGTGAAAAATGTTTAGGTCGGATGAACTGCATTTGAATGCATTATAAACAAATATTGCCACTAATCCAACAGGCTATTACATGTGCAAACTTAGTGAGATATATCTTGAACAGATTATGGATATGCTATGAAGTATGGCCACTTCTTACAAACCAGCAACACATTATGCAATGATCAACTTCGAGGAAGTGTCCCCCGGGTTCCCTACCTGGAGCTCTACCAACTTATTTCACCTTAGTCACCGAGGGTTTTTGCCCGACTAACATATGAATACGTGACGCGTTACCATCACTTGATCGTCCTCACACTGGCTGTCTAGTCAGGACCTTTCATGCTAATTCAATTCTAATTGAATTGGAGAGGTTCCATTCTAACTGATTTATATGATTTATTACAGACTGGTACAGTATTCTTTATTTGATTACGTTTGCGACATAATTTATTGTCCTTAGATATGTGAGCTGGTGTCAACTGTATCTTGCCAACTGAGACGTAGTTAACGCTGTGGGGTTATCCACGAATATTAGTATCTTCTGTAAGCAAAAGCTTGATAGTCGCAGCTTAATCAACCACATATTGATCGCAATGCTACATATGTTGTTCTTGTAGACGATAAATCCGTTACATATGGATGACACACTAGTTTCTTGAAAGTTACCACGTTTTCTCTCTCTGATCTCAATTGAATATTCCTGTTTATCCCTTTATGTATAAAAAAAACTATAAAAATGTTGTTTTAGTAACAGTTTGATTTGCAATGAAGTTATTCACTGCCCAAGTTGGTCTGTTGACTTCGCTATCTATATCGGGTTGATCTTTGACAGTTATGTTAAATTTCGTTTCAGTCCTAAGGTATTTGGGGGTTTGTGGGGATCGAATGATTTTTCAAGTTGATATTCACCATGGAATGATATCAGTTGGAGGAATATTGGAAACCTCGAAGCACTGGTCAGCTATTTCATACCACTTCTATGGGACTCCTCACCAGTGCCCACCCACAATCATGCACAACCAGGGGTCAGATCCAACACCTTCAGGTTCCGTGACCACCACTTCACTACTGGAGCCATTAGGTCGGGATCCAATGGTCCATATTTCCTACTTCTGTCACTTCACAATATATCACGACCTACATCCAATTTTGTCGTTGAGTAACTGTCAACGTGTTTGACTTGTTTGACTCTAGTGGTCACGACTTCTCATTGGAACTTCAAGAATCACCTCTAAAAGCTAGTTATCAATGAACACTAGTTCAATTTAATTTTACGGTTTTTGGTGGTTTTTCAACTTGGTATTCATCACGGATTGACATCAAATCCTTGAATATCTTTTCACTTTTCTCCAGAGAATAAGCGTTTTTAAATCCCTTTAGTCTTAGAAATGTATCCGCTTTTTTTGAACAGACATTCAAGATAATTAGGGAGCTATCTGAATTATATCCTACAAAAAGCTCTTGATATCAGAGGTGAGAGGGCAGTGGAGTCTACAGAATTCTAATCTCAACCTTTAGATTTTCAGTTTGAATTAAAACTTTTCCTATTTGACCTGTCAATTCTGTATATTTAGACATAAATCCGCAAACAAAGTCTTCTTCCAGTGGTTTCATTTATATTCCGTTTTCACTTTTTTGCATATGAAAATATAACTGTATATCAAAAGTCTTCATTTTGATTGAAAGAGTTGTGTACATCAGAACTGGATTTCCTAATGATTTTACTCATGTATTTTGCTTTGTTTACCCTTTCTGCTGTCAACCACTTTATGAGGTGAGTCTATAAGGAACATAACTTTAAAAATCATTGGGTTATTTCACTTAATCTGTATACAGTCTGGTTGAGATTGAGAATGAAACTAATACAGGTCTCAACTTCTGATACTGAGGGGTTGAGTAAATCCTCAATTTCGTTCGTTCTTTTCTCATAGCACGGTTACTTCTATATATAAGCTACTTCTATCATTATCTCTAAAGTAGTAATGTTCCATTCACGAAGACAATATTCACCTCTGTTTTCTAAATTTAGAAAGAAGGATGGCACAGAATTTCAAAAGCTACTGCAGAAACGACTTTCATGTTAGTCCCGAAAGTGTCGACGAAAAGTTTAAAGTTGTTATTCATCGTAGACTGGTATCAGTTGGGGGAACAAATGAAACCTGGGAGCACTGGGCAAAGCTTGATAGTCGTGAGGACAGTTACTCAACGATGACATTCGGTGGCGGTTTTGCTTAATCGTGAGCCAACGGGAGTTGGAAATATGGACCACTGGATTCTGACCCTGTAGCTCAATGGTGACGTGCTGGCCACGGAACCTGAAAGTCGCGGGTTTGATCCCTGGCGGGGTCATAGGTGCGCACTGCTGGGGAGTCCCACACTAGGGAGAAACAGCTATCCAGTGCTCCCAGGTTTCCTTTGTACCACCATCTGATGTCAGTCTACGGTGAATTACAACTTGAAATATTTCCAAATCCCCACAACTCCCTCGAAACGTTTGAAACCTTTTTCTACTTACATAGTAATATCTGATCGTACCATTTTCTTTTGTAACCGTATTCGGTGTATTGGTTAGCTTTTACGATAATATTACTGGTGATTGCAGTCACCTCAAAGTATGAATCACTTTTGCCACTGCTACATTACAGACAGAATTAGTCGCCTTACCGCTAAAATGGTTTTTAATCAGTAAACATTGGTGAAGATATTAAACAGATCACTATCTATTTATGCGATTCTTACAGACCTTAAGTAAGTAGACTTGCACTTACACTGGTGACAGCCGGTGTTTTGAAGATGTTCACGTCAACCAGAAAAAATGTACTCCTGCTGGTATCAGTCATAAAGATATCAAGTTGGTGCACAACATAGAGTGGGATCGATTGGAGAACCATTGGGAACCTCGGAGCAATGGTGAAGTGTTTCGTTTTATTTTGGGACCCCTTAGCAGTCAGCGTCCATGACCCCACTGGATATCGTAACCGGGATCTCCAGGTTGCCACTGTGCTACTGGATCTAATGGTTCATATTTCTCTTCTTCTGTCAACAGTGCTACCTTCATTGAATGCCATCAGTGCATATTTTTCCTCATAGGGAACTTGGTTTTTCCTCTTGATGAATGCCAGCTTAAAGTCAATCTCCACAAACCTCCTACTGGAATAAACATTTCGGTTGAAAAAAGTCAGCGAACTCGTGTTTAAAAAGTTATCATCATAAATAAGTTTATGTTATATAGTAGTGGATTCCCCGGATATATGTCGCTGAATTTCACCATTATAAAAATGAAGCTGTAGTTTCTCTTAACTACTGGAACATTTATACATTGAATTAGTTACAATATTCCTCATAAATCACACTAAGCCTAAGTAAAATTGGTCGGAGTTCGGGATGTATGGAAGATTATTTGAAGTATCCGCTTTGCTGTATTAACGTTTACTATCTACCGCCTGTAGTTCTTGTGATATAGCCTCACCATCATAACACATCTATCCTTCGATAAGTGATTTTATTCAACGAGTCAAATAAAATCAATATGCTTAACACACCTACACTGCACTCTACTCAAAAAAGTTGGTGAGTACACATATGAACAAATTTGGGGGAAATATGCATAAAATATGCAGCTTTTTTGGTTCTTAAGTGTATCATTTGACTATATGAGATAGCCGTAGTTTCGTCCCGGGGTTGCAGTCAGTGACTCTTGCGTACCAAGTTAGCTGTCAGCTAAGCGCGCATATTGTATTCGTTCCGGAATACGTGTACCAGTAGCCTTCGAAACATAACAGTTTAAGCCTATACCGACTTTTTTCGGTAACTGACTCACCAGGGCTGGTTCGAGTTCCCAGATATGCGATATGGTTATCTACAGTTAAAAATTTCAAGAAATCTTTATTAATACCATCAGACTTGTTGTTGCAAAGAAAGATTAAGAACTAAATTTCATTGTTGAAACCTTTTGAGATAATCGTCGTTTGGTGGGCTAGTCTTTTGGATTACCGGCTGAATACTGTACCAGCTTTACTACAGGACCAATCTGCTGATTAGGTCTTCCCTTCACGAATGAACTTAAGTGGTAAATGTCGTTATATAAACCGAAAGTATTCAATGGCGGCAGATTTCAAGCCTTAGCATTAAAGCAGTATCCGTAATGACTTACTAGTTTACAGGATACAGTCCCGGGATTTCAAGAGATGGGTGGTTAGTCTAAACCATACTGGGAACAATGTGACTCAGATGCAGGTACATGCAGCTGACAAGCCTTGAGTAGGGTAAAACCTGCGCCGCGGATTCCACACCTAGCCTCTCTCTAGAATGTTGTGTCTTAAAGCAAATATTCACCGTTTAATGAACAATAAAATTTGAATTCAATATTGCATATATTATATGTTGAAAATTAGGAATTCAAGAAAAATGGTTACAAACTTAACCTTATTCCGTTTTTCATAATATTAATTATAGGAGTTCATTTCTCGAAAATATTTCATTGTGTTGCTTTTAAGCTAGAAAGTAAAGAGTTTCATTTTCCTATACTTTTTAAACAACTCAAGAACTTCTCATCTGTTGGTTAACATCCTTTTTCATTGAACAATTACTTGAGAAATCTTTTTGAAATGGATTACTTTTAAACAATAATTGAACTTCCATCACTATATCGTATTTAGTTGAGTATCGTCACCTTAATCACAGATCTAACCTCAAACTCATTAAAAACAATTTCATAGCTTCATTTTAAATGTATTAACCTCGCCTGGTTAACTAGTTCACTAGTTACTAGCCGGTCCTAAGCCCGGGTATACAGGGAAGGTTGGGCATAGGGCTAGCAACCCTACCCCGTAAAACAAATATAACCGCTAAACAAACTTCAAAGCACAAACAAAATATAAAAAATGAAAACAAACTTATTCCCCGCTGGAATCGGAGAGGCGAAATGACGCCAGTTGGTGAAAGCCTTCGGGGAAGCCAATTGGCCGATGTGTCTTCTCTCGATGAAAGCGAAAGTAAACGTGGGGACATGGAATGTCCGCACCATGTTTGAACCCAGTAAGGCAGCCCAGATTGCAAACGAGATGAGAAGGTATAACATCGAAGTGCTTGGGATTTGCGAAAGCAGATGGAATGGGAGTGGACTCTCCAAACTGTCAACTGGAGAATCAATAATCTACTCCGATATTGTCACCCAGACTACAACCACGAGCACACTGAGTTATGGAGTGGCTATCATGATGTCCTCAAGAGCATCGAAGGCTCTCATGCAGTGGGAACCAATCTCCTCCAGGATCATGACAGCAAGATTCAACTCGAGAGGAAGAAAGGTCACAATCATACAATGTTATGCACCTACGAATAATGCAGAGCAAGAGAAAAAGGAGGAATTATACAGACAACTGCAATAAACACTGGACAAGACCTCAGTTGGCGACATCAAAATTATAATGGGCGACATGAATGACAAACTGGGGGGGGGGACAACACGGGAAGAGAACTAACCATGGGTCGAGAGGCGCTAGGTGAAATGAATGAGAATGGAGAATTGTTTGCAGAATTCTGTGCATTCAACGATTTGGTGATTGGAGGTGAGGCAGTGTGTTCAGGCACAAGGATATCCACAAAGCGACATGGACTTCACCAGATGGACACACTAAAAATCAAATCGACTTTATCTCAATCTCAAGAAAATGGAGACGCAGTCTACTTGACACAAGGTCAAGAGGAGGAGGAGCAGATGTAGGTTCAGACCACTATCTAGTGCAAGGAACCTTCCAAATCAAGTTAAAAGCCTTCAAGGAAGCTGGTGATAGACCTCACTTCAAGTACAACACTCGGAAACTGAAGGATGAAACTACAAAGGAGATCTTCAAAGCAGCCATCAAGACAAAATGGGAGATATCGAGCAACATCCGTGAAGAAACCTGTGTGGAAGAACACTGGAAGTCTTTGAAAGAGATGTGGAAAGAAACCTGCACAACCGTATTAGGAAGGAAAAAGAAAGAAGACAAGGAATGGATCTCGATGAACACATGGAAGCTGAAAGAGCAGGGAGAGGAGGATGGTGAAGCAGAAGATAAACCAGTGCAGTGCAAGGATGCTCAACGACAAGAGGAACTCAGCACAATGTATAAAACACTGAACAAAGAAGTAAAGAAGAGTGCACGGAAAGACAAAAGACACTTCTACGAAACACTGGCAAGTAATGCAGAACAGGCTGCCGGCTGGTAGGAGAGACCTGACAACATTGTATCAAATAACCAGGTTACTATCTGAGAGGGAAGAGATCAACGCAGACTAAAACAAAAAAAGATGATGACTGAAATCTAATTACGAAAGAAGAGAAACAAAGGAAACAATGATATGACCACTTCAAGAAGCTCTTAAATCGACCACCACCACCATCTGCACTTCGTCCAGAAATACCACCTGCAGCCGCTGAACTACAAGTGAACATAAATCCCCCAATGAAAATGGAAGTCCTGAACGCCATAAAGCTACTGAAATGCGGGAAAGCAGCAGGACCGAGTGGGATTTCGCCAGAAGCACTGAGAACAGATGCAGAGACAACAGCGGACATGCTCACACCACATCACTATTGCAGAAGGTGTGGAAGGAAGAGAAGGTACCTGGCCATTGATTGGAAGAAGGGTTACCTCGTCAAACTGCCAAAGAAGGGAGACCTCAGTGCTTGCAAGAACTGGCGTGGAATCACTCTCCTGTCCACCCAGAGCAAGCAAAATATTAAGCCGCATCATCCTGGAGAGGCTTAAAGATACACTGGATTCAAAACTACAACCGGAACAGGCAGGCTTCAGGAAGTACAAATCATGTGCAGACCAAATTGCAACGCTACACTACGCATCATCATAGAACAGAGTATAGAATGACAATCAGCTCTCTACCTCAACTTTATCGACTTTGAGAAGGCCTTTGACAGCGTCGACCGAGAAGTAATTTGGAAGCTGCTTCACTACTACGGAGTACCACAAACCTTTATCCGCCTCATTCAACAACTATATGAAGATGCCACATGCCAAGTAATTCACAATGGACAGCTTAGCTCAGTGATGCTTTTGAAGTGAAGACAGGAGTGAAACAATGTTGTCTACTATCCCCAATGATATTCCTGATAGTAGTCGACTAGACTGGATCATGCAGCAAACAGTGGGGAGCTGTGAGAAGAGGGGGATACGCTGGCTGGACTGCGGAAAACAACCTAGAAGACTTGGATTTCACCGATGACTTGTGCCTGATGTCACATAAACTTGAAGATCTACAGGCAAAAACTAACAGGTTGATAGAAGAGGCAAGGCAGTGAAGGAAGACGGGACTTCAAGTGAATATAGAGAAGACAGAGGTGATGAAGATACTTCACCACCACCACCAACAACAACAACAACAAACTCCAATCACCATCAACGGGAGAAACTTAAAGCAAGTAACCTCCTTCACTTATCTAGGAAGCACTGTTTCAACTACAGGCGGGACGGACGAGGACGTCAAAGTCAGAATCGGAAAAGCAAGACAGGCATTCATTAGCCTGAAACGGGTGTGGAGATCTTCTGCACTCCACTCAGCATGTGGAACAACATCCGGATTTTCAACACCAACGTCAAGTCAGTGCTTCTGTATGGTTGAGAGACTTGATGCGTTACGAAAGAGATTTCCAATAAACCACAGACATTCATCAACAACTGTCTACGCTGGCTCGCTACTGAAGTTCAGATGGCCAGAAAGAATAAGCAACAAAGGAGCTGTGTGAACGAACCAACCAAGAACCTATCACGCAACAAATATGCAGGAAGAAGTGGAGATGGATTGGCCATGCACTGAGAAGGCCGACTGAGGACATCACGCGTCAGGCCAGTTACTTGAGTGGAATCCCCATGGGAAGCGACGAGTTGGACGTCGTTGTCGAGTGTGACATGGAGGAGGTCGTGCGAGGAGGAAATGAGAGGTTGTGGGCTGTTGTGGGACCAGGTTCAAAAGATCTCAGAGAACAGAGTGTACTGGAGACGTGCTAGTGAAGCCCTATGTTCCACTAGGAACCCAAGGGACTAATAAAAATAATAATAATAATATTTTAAATGTATTATTCACAGTTTCCTGTTTTACTGATTGAAAAACATTTTCAAATAGTACCAGAAACTAATTTTCTGCGTAATTCACATCTTAGTTGTTTATAAATCAATGGTTCTTATTGATTCTAGTTTGGAATTCATAATGGACTGACATCATTTGGAGGAACATTGAAAATGTAGGAGCACTAGACAGTTATTTCTTCCTGGTATCGGGCTCCTGAACAGTGCACATCCACGACTCCGCTTCTCCAGGGATGAAACCCAGAACCTTCAAATTCCGTGGCCAGCACGTTACCATTGGAGCCACTGGGTCCGAACCCCCTGGTGACTAGCTTCTAGAGATGATTCTCGAAGTTCCAATGAGAAGTCATGACCACTAGAGTCAAACAAGTCAAACACGTTGACAGTTACTCAACGACAAAATTGGATGTAGGTCGTGATATATTGTGAAGTGACAGAAGTAGGAAATATGGACCATTGGATCCCGACCTAATGGCTCCAGTAGTGAAGTGGTGGTCACGGAACCTGAAGGTGTTGGATCTGATCCCTGGTTGTGCGTGATTGTGGGTGGGCACTGGTGAGGAGTCCCATAGAAGTGGTATGAAATAGCTGACCAGTGCTTCGAGGTTTCCAATATTCCTCCAACTGATATCATTCCATGATGAATTCCAACCTAAAATCAATTAATAAATCTCTGGATAGAATGGTTGTTATTGTTTAGATTATGTTAATTCATTTCTCAATGAGTTTCACTACTTATCGTATCATATTATCTGTTTAAATGGAAAAGTTCGGTACATTTTGTTTTCAATTTACAATTTGTTACAGATATTTGAAAGTCCTAAATATTTTGATTAGGAAATTAATAGCACTTGCAGTCATAGCTGTAGTAGCTCAGTTGTTAACGTTGGTTACTCTAGGACCTGAGTGACTTGGGATTGAACTACAAAGATTATATCAACTCTTTCTAGGTTTAAAAATAAGCTTTACTGACAAGTGCCAACAATTGCAAAACTTGAGTCAAGCAGGGGTTCCTGTCGACTGGTTCTAACCAAATAACATCTATCAAAGTACACTGCGATTGGGATCCCCCTTGTTTGAGGTATATTCTATCAACAGACTTAACAGGAGTTCTATGAAGATCATACTAATTAATCACATTTCCATTTGTCACTCATAGTTTGGCTAAGTTTTGATGTTTAATTTGAAAATACCAACACTCTTGATAATTTTTCCCGGTCTACTTATAACATTTAGCTTCAGGGGATAGGAGAGTACCTTTTTTAAAAGTAATCACTGCGAAAATCATCATACTGATTTCCTAAATGAGTTTAGGGATGATGTCAGACTTGGGATTTGAATGGAAAGTTATAAAACTTGCGAATATATTACTCTTCCACCAAGGTATTTACTCACTTGGGTCTTATATTCGAAATCTATACATGGAAAAGTGAGAAGTATGTTGATGGAGGTGTTATAAAATTCCAAGGTGAATAGAAAAAATGGTTAAATTGTATTCAGACAAAAACCAATATTAGCTTAAAGTAAAATTAGTAAATGAAGATCTTGTCAATTCAGCTTTTCTATTGCTTTCACTTTACTGAAGACAAACCAATAGAAAGTAATCAAAATTAATTCCTAATTACTCATTGGTTAATCTGAGGCAGTTCTCATTGGTAGATTGTTTTAATACAAAGATATAACCGTTAAAGTTGCATTGAAGACTTGGATCGTGGCTAGATTCGAATGATAAGCTTTTAGATACCAGCATGCCTGCTGTGATTAAACTTTTTACTGCCGCTGCTCATTTCCATTCTAATTTTAGACACCGTAAAATTACTATTTCTCAGTAACTTGGCTGAAATAAAAACACAACATAAAACAGAGTTTAAACACAAGTAACAAAAGTATGATATATTTGGTAATGACAGAAACTCCAACTTGTTTTGAAATCAGGCAATGCCTATGGCTTTGATGCAAAAGACCTGGACAAGGTTTTTACACAATGTTAATCTTTTTGTTTTAGGATGCAAGTAAGAGATTTTGAGAAGGAATATGTACCTTACTAACTCTTCCCAAAAGGTGTTAAACCTAGTTTCTATACTTCTCACCGACCAACCTTATGTATTGAATATCAAAAACAAAGTACAATAATGAGACTGAATTCAGTTTGACTTAATCAATAACACTTGTGCAGCATTGAAATCTGAGCAGTTAATCAACGGCCAATTTTTAGAGATAAAAGTGTAAACGAGTTTGTTTTGAAACCAATAAAAATTCTTGTTGTTTTAGTCAAATCACAAAACCTGTGTTAATATCCATCAGGAATAGTTCATTTATTATGTGATCCAAATATGATAACATGTTAATTGGTTTTAGGCAAATGGTACGAGTACCTGTTCGAACTAGGTTCTAAGCTTGTTGACGCTCTTCAGCAAGGGGTATCTACAACTTCAGTGGAACTGACGTCTCCTCTGACATTCAGACTTATGTCAACCAGTGTTACAGTCAACAAAGTTACAACTTATCTATTCAGGTTATGATTAACTTCCTCTGGGACTGCATTAGATACATTGGTAGGTCGCTGGAGAGCAATCGATTTCATGTTATCAAGTACTGAGTTTTAAACGAATTCTGTCGACCGTTTAGCAATGAGATAACCGAGATAGGAGGCTCACAATCACAGTGCACTGTAATGGATGGATGACTAAACAACATGAAATTGGTTGCTTTCCAGTGACTAACCAATTTATGTAATTCAATTCTACAGGAGGCCAATGATTACGTGAATTGCTCATTTGTACCTCACAGGTGACAATTTCCTTGAGGTTAGAGATAAACCTTGCTGACGAGTGTTAGCAAGTGCAAAACTAAAGTGAAGCAAGGCTTCCAGCTGATTGCCACCAACCAGTTAACATCCATCGAAGTATACCAAGACGATGAAATTTCTAGCATGTTGGCTGCATTGTTAAATGATTCCTCTTCAGTGAACAATCAACGAACACGTGATATCAATTTAGGTTTCTCCTGAGAAATATCTAGTTGTAATCCATCCAAATCAACATACGACTAAGCATTACTGCGTAACAGTTTGAAATGCCACAGCTCATACCAGTACATCAGGTAAAAAGGTAATGAAGTTGAACATGAAGAAAAGAAAACTCAGTCACAAGAAATATAAAGTATGAAAAGAGAGAAAGGAAGAATGAGAAAATGGTGAGATTCCGTATAGCGTCGTTAAGATAAGGATAATGTGTGTATACATCAGCGCCACTGACATCAGTTCTGTGCCATATCGCCTACAGTCAATCTCCAACTACTGGTTCCTCTTGTCTCGTCGACCCCAACTGGCTGGTCTGCCTCTCCACACATAGCTCAAACCAACGGTCAAAGACTTCATACAATGATGCCATGTTTTAATCTGGTCGCCTCGAGCCTTTTTCCAGCCTGAACCACCTACTTCGGCCAGCATTGTGTGACGAGGCAGACGGCGATTAGGCATAGTAACACATGCCTCAACCAGCCATCTCAGTCGAGTAAGGTTCATAACCGTGTCAGCTGACTTACCTTTTCTCCCTAAAACTCTATATCTGACTTCTGTGTTACTCACGTGGTGACACCACGGAATACGGCCTATACTAGAAAGGCAACGGTGGTTAAACACCTAAAGCCTTCTCATGTCTTCCACCTTCAATGACCATGTTTCACAGCGATTGAGTAGAACAGAGCGGACTGTTGTGGAGTACACGCGACCCTTAATAGACAATCGGATATGACGGTGGCGCCATAGGTGGTGTAAGTTGGCAAAAGCCAACCAAGCCTCTTGTATTTGTCCAGGGATTTCATCGGCCTCTGAGCCACCAGGTCAGGGCTGGACCTACTTCGCAGGCAAGTGAAGTGGTCGACACCCACCACTACACTCTGTTGTTAGCCGAAACACCACTTAAGACCAATTCTAGAGCAATAATTTGAATTTGGGTGGTGAGAAAAGCATCCCAAACATTCTCAAATCGTCACTCAAAGAATCCAGAAGACTCTGCATCTTGTCAGCGTCTTCACCTAACAGGACTATATCATCTGCGTATTCTAGGTCCATAGGAATATCTGTGGTAAAATTGGATAAGAATGGAGACAGTGGGCACCCTTGACGGAGACCATTCAACGAACACAGTTCCCCGGACATCTCACCATAGGCTCTAACGCGTCCACAAGTGTTCGAGTAGAGAGCCTTCAATAAGGTGATGTACGTACTCGGCACGTCTTTCAGCGAGAGACATTGCCATAATACTCCTTGATCAACGGAGTCAAATGCCACCTTCAGGTAAATAAAAACAGTTAGTGTTGGGCGTCGTTAAGCGTGTCTATGGTCCAGAACCCGGCGCAGTGTGAATATTTGGTCGATATGCCCATGACCAGGTCTAATGTCTGCCTGGTTTTCTCGGACTTGTAGTTCCCGAGCTCCACTCAGACGTAGAAGAATTATAGAACCTGGGATCTTGGACACTCTTCGTCAGGCTGATTCCTGTGTAGTTATCACAGGAGGACTTCTTGCCTTTCTTGAAGACTGGGGTTATTGGTGATTTGGACCAGTCAGAGTGGATGGTATTTGATTCCAATATACTAGTCAACACTTCCGTCAACCTGACTAAGAACACTCTACCGCCATCCTTGTATACCCCAGGAGTTAATTCGTCTGGTCCTTCTGCCCTTCCTCGTTCCAGGTTACCTACTGCTTTCTCGACTTCTGCTAGTGTTGGGGGGCCTATCTCACTGTTCCATTCAGGATCCGACTGGATAGCAGACAATGGAATGGTGGCTGGAGGCCAGTTAAACTGTTCCTCGAAGTGTTCTGCCCATCGTTCCAGTCGTCTCTGCGAGTGAGTGGCAAATCCATCCTTCTCTGCTGTAGTCTCACTAACCGTAGTTGACTTTTTCCCCTCAGTCTCCTTAATAAGTCTAAATAACTGTCTACTGTTAGCAATGGCCGCTACCTTTTCCATCTCTCTAGCCTTCGCTGCCCACCACTGTTCACGGTCGTTGCGTAGACTTTTTCTCAATCTACTTTTAAGTTGCGCTCTCTCTTCATTGTACTCAGCCTGCAGGGATGCGTTGACGTGCATCCATTAGTTCAAAAGAAGCTGCTAGTATCCACTGGCTCTTTCTAGCCACTATTCCGAAGTTGGCTACGGTCTTCAGCGCTGCTTTTACAGCAGACACGAGATGGCACCAAGCTTCTTCTGGATGAGTGATAGTCTTCTGTTCCGATAACTGCCTAGCCAACCTCTCACTGAACACGGCTTTGGTGTTTCCGTTTTCCAGCAGCATTCGTAGTGGTTTTGTTGCCAAATTTTTTCTACGTCCATTGAGACGCAGGCATATACGCACTTGGACCAACGCGTGGTCGCTATCCAAGTACATACTCCAGAAGGAGCGGCAGTCATCCAACGATCCTCTCTAGCGATGGCTGATAGCAGTGTGGTCTATTTGTGTCCATCGCTGAGTTGAGCTTGGTGGACGTCACATCAGACAGTGTCTTTCTTTGTGTCTGAAATTTGTTTTTAGGTAAAAATAAGCGGTTACCTACTCACAGTTGTATTAGGCGATCACCGTTATCTGTTCATTCAGCCAGGATTCCGAAAGTGCCACTTAAGTGTCTTTCTGCCTGACTCAGTCTACCCACCCCGCACATTGAAATCACCTGCAACAACCACCACCTCTGAGCCTTTGGCTTTCGAGAGGAGGCTAGACAGTTTTCGGTAAAACTCGTCATTCACTTCATCCGAGCTGCAGTCAGTGGTGGGTGCGTAAGCAGAAATTACGAAGAAACAATGGCGAGTTTCACTATTCCTTTTAGTTCTCACTGTGCCTTTCAGTCGGATAGTGCAGAGGCGACTATTAACTGGGATCCAGTCTAGAAGTGACTTTTCTGCCCTAATGCTTGTTATGCCTACACCTGCAAGACCGCGAGAGCTAGCCATCAAATGTCCAGAAACCCACAGGGTGAATTTTGCGGATTCACCAGATTGGTCGGGAGAGGTAAGGTGAATAACTGCACTTGGGTCATGTATGCGTGTCTTACAAACACGGTACACATCTATGGTCTGAGTTGCTAGAGTTTTGGTCAATGAAGCCTGTTGACCAATTTGACAGAGGGTGTGGACATTGAAGTCCCCGAGGTGTAATTTGTAGCTTGGTTTTAAAGGAGACCAAGGATGCTGTCCTGTGGATTCAGATCATTGTCTACGGCTGCAGGGCTAGGAGAAATTGAAGATGATGTAGTATCGTTAATTGAGAGAAAATTAGAAGATAATGATGGGGAAAGTGGATAGCAGTTTGAAGAAACCTTGAATGCTGACAGAGGGGTGGTTGTCACTTCTCTGCTACCCACACCGTGAAAGGCTATTCTTAAAATATCTGAAAGAGATTTGTGCGACCACAGAGCCATCGGACATCTGCTTGAAGCCTGTCATACGCAGCCTTTTGTATATGGTTGTTTTGGGGGTGACTGGCCGAAAAGAAAGGATAAATGAACCGATACCGCCGGTCTGGCATACCGTGGGGTATGGTGGAGTGTGTTATTTTTGAACCGACTTTTTCTAACCCCCCTTTTCGCTGAGAAGGCAGCATCAGCATGGCGCTGCAGCTCATCCAAGGGAAACACCTTACTACTGTCACACCCGATCCAGCTAGCAGCTGTGCGACTTCGCGCTCATAGTGTAGTAATTTACACGACAACGGTAACTGCCTTTCGTCTAAGCACTATCCAACAGACCTTTCTGATATGATAGGACCTTGAAGGAACGAGTGTCCTACCAGCGTAGCTCGTTGGGTCGTTGTGATATTCAGGCTCGACCACCACGTCAATGTAGTAGCTATCGGTCGGTTGTAAATACAGTTATAGTCACTTAGAAGACATGACAAATTAACAAAAAATAACTAATTTAAGCATAAACAGCAACAGATACTTAGTAGTATATCATGATGAGAATTTTTGGGATTGACAGTTTGATTATTAGAATGAATACACTCACGAACTATTGGGGAACAGTATGATGATGAATTGCACAAATTTTTAGGCGAATTATTGTGAAATGTATCAACAGAAATGTTAGAGTTAATGAACTATTCAGCAAGTATTGTAACACATTCAAAATCTTACCCATTCACCTTCCACCTTCGATTTCTAGACCGCCTCACTTCTGCATTGTCAAGCTCTATTGTTTGTCAGTTATGCTCTATTATTAAATGTAAGTCCATCCTATGTTCCTGCTGAGTCGTTGGTTCCCGTTCTTTCCCTTCCCCTTTTTTGCCCTTCCAGATTTTCAAGGCCACCACCAAAGTCACACTACCCTACGTGCCTCGTGCCACAACGCACCTACCTACCTACCTATCTACAGGTCAGATGAAAACGTATCAGCAGCTAGTCGTTACAGGGTGACTTACCATAAACATGTTGGTATTACTTGAGGAAATCCAAAAATAGGGACACAATTTCGACTGAAGTGAAATAAAAATCCGGTCAGCATTCAGACCTTGTAGCTCAGTTGGTAGACTATGGGGCCGGAAATCTGGTGGTCACTGGTCGGAATCCGGCCATGGCTTAAATTCTCGTTTCATCTTCTATCGTCACCCAGTATAAAGACTTTAACTTCAATCTAGTGATTAGTGAACTGAAACCATATGCCATTCCCAAAATGGAAATGGTGTTAAGTTCGGTATATAAGTTAACTGTAGATGGGATACGAACATAGTGTGCACTAACACTAATTTAATTTTAAAAAATGAATTCTTATTTACCCAAACTTGGAAAGGAGACTCTCAGGAACCTTTGGAATCATAATAACACAGTAATTACCAAACCATATAAAAAGGATCTTGTATAAATGTGGACAACTGCCTACGCTCGTTACTGAAGCTCAGATTGCCAGAATGAATAATCAACAAGAAACTCGCTCTGTCAACGAACCGACCAACAATCTATCACTCAATAGATATGCAGAAGGAAGTGCAGATGGATTGGGCATGCACTGAGAAGACTATTCAGGGACATCACGCTCCAGGCACTCGAGTGGAACCCAGGTGGGAAACGACGAGTTGGGCGTCGGTGCCGAGGGTGACATGGAGGAGATCGTGTGAGCAAGAAATGAGAGCTTGTGGGCAGTCGTGGAGCCAGGTTCAAAAGATTGTGGAGGACACAGTGGAATGGAGACGTGCTAGTGAAGCCTTATGTTCTACTAGGACCCCAAGGGACAAATAATAATATATAATAAATGATGACAGAAAATTGTATCTGAAACCTTATCAAGTGAACAAGACTATTCCACTGTGTGACGCTTCTTATAAACAGATCAAAATAAAAAAAGATAAACTGGATTTCTTTCCAAGAAATTTGGAACCAAAGCGACTCTTCAACAGTACTACAGCAACTCTGTATTCAATGCAAACCAAAAAGGGAATATAAGAGACACGCGTAAATCACGATAGGACATGAGACAAAAAATTGTTCAGGGTAAATAAAACACCAAGGAATAATAAAAGGAATCCCAACAGTGTCATGAACTGGAAACTGTATCAATATCCAGGGGTGTTAAATGTTGACAATGATACAAGTGAATAGAAAGAACAGTCGTCATGGCTAAGTTGACATTATAGGAATTTATGAGTTGTACTACTGAATGATACCAAGTAGTATAAAACTGAAAGTATAAAGAAGCAATATCACACAGGTCAACGGAGAACAATTTAGGAAGGAATTAACAGGTAAGAACCTTCAACTTCTTACCTTTACTAGTTACCATTAGATTTCTGACGGAAGTTACCATTTATTTTCACTAAAATGCATTGAAATTTTATAAACTGATAGTCATCAATTCGAAAAAAGGTATGGAGTTGATTCAGATAGTATACACAATAATCGCAATGTTTATGGTCATCGGTTCCAGAACAAATGGTGGTACACCGAAGAAATACTGCATGAACTCTACCAGTGTGTTGTTATGCTTGATAACGATGCAGTCTTTTCCAAGTTAAGGACCAATCAGATTAAAAAGAGAGATGCTTTGTTAGTTTGACATTGTTTTACTACATCAACCAAACGGACAGTTAATATCCTGATGAAATCTGTGAACTCAAAATATCAGCATTGATAAAAAGTCTAACGGGATAAAATAGACTTTATAAAGCCTGCAGCTTAATAGGGTGCGGTGTACGAAGTTCAAGGTGAACAAATATTCTCGAGCCTGATTTCAGCAGTACTGAAACGAAAGAAAACATTTTCAAATAAATAGATCCTTAGTTATTTATTACTGTTCTTTGGTGCTTTACGAGCTTCAAAGTTAGTCTTTCAACGTCTTGTTGTGTACCCTATGTAAATACATTTAAATATGTTTGTAAATATCCTATTTACCAGCATTAAATATTGAATATTGAACAACACAATTAATTACACCTTAAAAATTCTATGCTTTCTGTCTTTTGCTTTATCTGTTGTTGTCGTGTATTCTGTTGGCGCTTCTTGGTCAGAATAAGGTTTATAACATTCTAGTAGGACAGTGGCATTGTCTACTAAAAATTTCCATACTGACATTAGAACTTATTTGAAACTTACACCATTGCAGGTATAGAGTTCCCGAAAGCTTCATCGTGATACTAGACTACTTCTACAGCACTAGCTTCAATATACATTTATTTATTTGTTTCTTGGGTTCCTAGTGGAACACTTCGATCTTCAATACCAATACCAAGTCTCCATTCCAATCTCTTCTCTACACTCTATTCAACATGCCTACACCAATGTCCACAAGCTTTCATTTACCCCTCACACCATCTCCTCAATGTCACCCCCAGCTGGCACGCGAAAATCGTCGTTTCCCATCTACCTCCCATTCAACACCTTAGACTGGCCTATCATCTGATCTCCCAGAATGGTCTTCTCAGTGCATGTCCAATACAATTCTTCTCCATATTGAATGGATGATAGGTTGTTGATTGGTTCGTTGGCAGCCAGTCAATCAGTCAGCCAGCCAGCCACAGTCACTTCCTTCTTACTCATTCCTTCTGACCATCTGATCTTCAGTGTTAGTTAGTATTGAGTGAGTGTAGGTGGCAGCTGTTGATGATGCATGTCTGCAGTCTGATGGAAATGCTTTTCGTGGCACGCCAAGTCTGTCAACCATCACACAGAAGCACTGACTCACTTGACTGATATTAGTGTTGAGAATCCGGATATTGTTCACGCTTTATGCTGAGTGGTGTGATGTGATGTGGTGTGTTGTGGTGTGGAGTGTGGTGGAGTGGATTGGTGTGGAGTGGAGTGGAGTGGAGTGGAGTGGAGTGGAGTGGAGTGGAGTGGAGTGGAGTAGAGTGCAGTGCAGTAGATCTCCACACTTATTGGTTTCAGATTGATGAAGTGAGGCCTGTTTTGCTGTCTTTCCGATGCTGCCATGGATATCCTCATCTGTGCCTGTGCCTCCCGCAGTTGAAACGATGTTGATCTATGTCTCTATGTATACTTTCGCTTTCATCGAGAGAATACATATCGGCCAATTTGCTTGCTGAAGGCTTTCATCAGCCAGCTTCATTTCGTCTCTCCGATTCCATCGAAGAATAAGTTTCTTTTTTTTTATATTTCGTCTGTGTTTTGAAGTTTGTTTAGGGATTGGATTGATTTTCCGGGGTAGGGTTGCTAGCCCTTTGTCCAACCTTCCCTCTTTTTCCTTGCTTACGACCGGCTAGTAAATTAATGAACTAGTAAACTAGGAGAGATTATTAACTTCATAAGGATTTGATATTATCTCCAGATATTTAGATTTAATTTATATATGAAGTCTAATATTGGATTGATTGATGAGGCAGTGGTAAAAAATGTTGAGTGTTAAATCCACTAAAAGTATAGGTACTTTAAGAAGTGCTCTGTTTCTCGTAGAAAGATTTTCAATTATTTCAAAGTAAGTTATAACTAACCGAATAGTATTATCCACTTTAAATATTAAAATAATTGAGGATAAGGTTGAGCGACCAAATAAGAAGTTACTAAGTAGTAGCTTACACTTCTTTACAGAGAACGTCTAGTGTTACTAGTTGCGGATATCATAATTGAAGATTCAAAGGGAATGAGAAGTAGTCAGGTGTTTCATTCTATGAGAAAACTATGTAAATTTCATCTTTGCAATTACAACACATGAAAGTAACCTGATAAAAAGTTGCAAATCTGGTTTTAATGATGATATTTATTTGACACGAAGATATAAAAAAAGGAACTGATTGCAGACTATACTGTTTTCCTCTTAGGGGAATTACCTTTTTGCTCTACACTTAGATACTCAAGAAAAAGAAGAGATTTTTTCAAATTTGTTTCCACCTAGAAAGTCAAAGAATCTTAGATACTGAAAATATACAAGGAGACTGACTTCATTATAATAATAATATCTTGTTCCAACAGAATGGGCACGGCTCATGGAAGTGAAATTGAATTACCACGTGAAGTAACTATCGAAAATAAAAGGAATGTTGAACTACTTTAAGATAAAAGTAAAATACCTTACTTTTAAAAGGAGGATAATCGCGATTTCAATAATTATTGATTTCCTTTTTCCTCTCTTCATTTTCTTACTCTAAATAATGATTGTAATTACTTAATGATCCATTTTCCTTTGTTCATAATTTATTAGACTTTAACATGTGATGATTAGCTATTCTCAAGTATTCTAATGTTTTAAATATATATTTAGGAATATGAAGCTATAAAAATGAATCTTTTGTGTACCATTACATTTTATTTTGGTTTATATGATGAAATATAAGCGGTAATATACACCGATATCGAAAATGGGAATCTATTCTGATTTTCCTTTCTAAACGGGTTCAAATAAATGGATATATTTTTTTAGTTACTTTAATATGATGAGTAAAATATAACAATGTGAATAATGAAACAGTCCTTAGACCAGCTAAAACATGCAGTCATCGAGGAGTTACTCCCTAAAAACTACTGAAACCACTCAATGAAATAAAAATAATACATGTTTTCATTATTTTGTTTGCTAGTTCAAGTTATATTGTTTATTCTAAGGGTAAATATGATTAGTCATTTGATGAGTGCAATGATGGAGCTGGATGTTCTTACAGGAATAGAAAGCAATTCATGCAGAATATCATCTTTAAGCTAACAATAAGATGGAACTAAAAATAGTAATTAAATACTGTTAAATGTCACCATATACAGAAATTAGATTAAAATGGAAAACATGTGCCTATATGAGATCACTATTCTGCACTATATGAAACTAGTTTCTAACACTTCTGAATGCCTAGAGAATTCCAATGACAAGTAAGGATCCTTTAATGGCTTCCTTATCAACTGATCGGAAGAGAAAAAACATTCGAAAAGATCTTCATGATATTCTTGATAGATTCCTCATAGTACTTTCTCTGTCGATAAATTGTAACAGTTTGGAGATTTGTGAGTGTGAAATGATTTCAAGGTGTTAATTATCACAAACTGACATCAGATGAAGGACAGATAAAAACATCAGAGCACAGGATATCTCTTTCACCTTAGTCCAAGATTATTCAACAATCCACCCCTTCGACTTTATGAGGAATCGAACACAAAATATTCAGGTCTCGTGGTAATCACATTGCCACCATCTTTTACCAGTGATGCAGATAATAGTCGCTTTATAACCCACATTGCTAGAAATCGAAAGGTGCGAACCATCGGAATCCGACCTGCTGACACGATAGTGAAGTGCTCAACGCAAGATGTAAAAGTACTGGGTTCGACCCGTGGTGGGATCGTAGGTCACGCATCAGGACTAAATAGCGGTCTAGTACTCCCAGATTTAAGGTGGTTCTTTGACGGATGAACTCGTCTAGTTAACTAGTTCATTAGTAACTAGCCGGTCCTAAGCACAGATAAACAGGGAAGTTTGGGCATACGGCTAGCAACCCTACCCCCGAAAACAAATCCAATCCCTAAACAAACTTCTAAGCACAAACAAAATATTAAAAAAATAAAATTAAACTTATTCCTCACTGGAATCAAGGAGAGGAAATGACTCCAGTTGTAAAAACCTACGAGAAACCAATTCATCAGTGTGTATTCTCTCCTTCGATGAAATCAAAAGTAAACATGGGGACATGGAATGTCCACACAATGTATGAACACACCAACGCTGTCCAGATTGCAAAAGAGATGAGCAGGTACAGCATAGAAGAGCTTAGAATCTGCAGATGGGAAGGAAGTGGACTCTCCAAACTGTCAACTGGAGAGGAATAAGTAATCCACTCCGATATTCTCACCCAGACGACAACCACGAGCACACTGACTTTTCCAGTAGACATCATGATGTCCCCAACAGCATCGAAGGCTCTCTCTCATGCAGTCGGAACCAATCTCCTCCTACAGGATCAGCATAATGACAGCAAGATGCATTCAACTCGAAAGGAAGGGAAGTCGCACTCATGCAGTGTTACGCTACGCACCTATAAGTAATGCAGATGAAGAGAAGGAGGAATTCTACAGACAACTGCAATCAGTACTGAACGACGCCCAAATCAAGATGGCGACTCCAAAATTCTAATGAATGGTGTGACATGAATGCCAAACTGGGAATAGACAACAAAGGAAGAGAACTTATTCATCATGGGTCGAGAGGCACTCGGTGAAATGGTGAGTGGGAATTGAGAATTGTTTTCAGACTTCTGCGCATTCAACAATTTGGTGATTGGAGGCAGTGTGTACAAACACAGTGATATTCACAAAGCAGCTACATGGATTCGATTTCACCAGATACCAGATACACTACACTAAAAATCAGATCGACTTCATCTCAATGAGAAGAAAGTGGAGACGTAGCCAGCCTACTGGACACAAGATTAGATGAAGAAGGGAGCTGATGTGGGTTCACACTACTCACTATCTAGTGCAAGGAACCTACCTTCAAAATCAAGTTGAAAGTCGAAATCAGAGAAGTTGGTGATTATAGACCACAGTTCTAGTTCAACACGCAGAACAGAATCTAACTGAAGGATGAAACTAGAAAGGACGTCTTAACGCCAGTCATAAGTGCAAGATGGGAGAAATTAGGCAACATTCCCGAGGAAACCTCTGTCGAAGAACACTGGAACTCTTTGAAAAAGATGTGGAAGGAAACCTGTATAACTGTGTTAGGAAGGGAGAGGAACCAGGATAAGGAATGTATCTGGATGGACATATGGAAACTGATAGAGCAGGAGGAGGGAGAGGAAGATGGTGAAGCAGAAGATGAACCAGTGAAGTGTGGGATGAACAACGAAAACAGAAACTGAACACAACCTATAAAAAGGTGGACAAAGAAGTGAAGAAGAGTGCGCAGAAAGACAAAAGACAATTCTACGACACACTTTCAAGTAAAGTTCTAAAGGACAAAAAGCTGTTGAAATCCGGTAAAACAGCAGGACCAGATGGAATTCCGTCAGAAGCACTGAAAACAGACTCAGAGACAACAGTGGACATGCTCACACCATTGTTGCGGAAGGTTTGGAAGGAAGGAAAGGAACCTGCCCGTTGACTGGAAGAAGGGCGACCTAAGTGCTTGCAAAAACTGGCGTGGAATCTTGCTTCACCCCTGTCCACCTTAAGCAAAACATCAAGCCACGTCGTCCTGGAGAGACTAAAACATGCTATCGATTGAATTAGATTACTACTGAAACAGGCTGGCTGGCTGACTGACTGGCTTCAGGAAAAACAAATCATGTGCGGATCAAATTGCAACGCTAAGCTACCCACCATCATAGAAAAGAGTATAGAATAGCAGTCAATTCAACTCAACCTTAAGTTCATTGATTTTGAGAGGGCCTTCTATCTGGGCGTCGACTAAGAAGTAATTTGGCAGCCACTGCTTCAACCCTAAGGAATACCACAAACCTCATTCAACAACTATATGACAACGCCACATGCCGAGTGGTCCACAACGGAAACCACGTGATGCATTTGAAGTGAAAACAGGAGTAAGACAAGGCTGCCGACCACTATCATCACTGATGATCTTCCTGATTGTGGTCGACTGCACTGCAGTGGTGTAGGATGGATCATGCAAGAAACTGTGAGGCAGGAAAAGAGGGGAATATGCTGGCTGAACCGATGAAAAGAAAGTAGAAGATTTGGATTTCGCCACTGATGATGATGATTTATGTCTAATGTCTTATGTCGCACAAACTAGAAGATCTACGGGTGAAAGCTAACAAATTGGCAGAAGATGCAGGGCAGTGAAGACGGCACTTCAGGTGAGCATAGAGAAGACAAATGTGATGTAGATACCCAACCAACAACAACAGCCATAACAACAAGGGAAGGCACTAATCACCATCAAGGGGGAAATCTGAAGGAAGAAGTCTCTTTCACCTACCTACCTATGTAGGCAGCATAGTTTCAGTTACAGGTGGCACAGATGAGGATATCCATGGCAGCATCGGAAAGACAGCAAAACAGGCCTCACTTCATCAATCTGAAACCAATCAGTGTGGAGATCTACTGCACTGCACTCTACTTCACTCCACTCCACTCCACTCCACTCCACATCAGTCCACTCCACCTCACTCCACACCACAACACACCACATCACATCACACCACTCAGCATAAAGCGTGAACAATATCCGGATTCTCAACACTAATATCAGTCAAGTGAGTCAGTGCTTCTGTGTGATGGTTGACAGACTTGGCGTGCCACGAAAAGCATTTCCATCAGACTGCAGACATGCATCATCAACAGCTGCCACCTACACTCACTCAATACTAACTAACACTGAAGATCAGATGGTCAGAAGGAATGAGTAAGAAGGAAGTGACTGTGGCTGGCTGGCTGACTGATTGACTGGCTGCCAACGAACCAATCAACAACCTATCATCCATTCAATATGGAGAAGAATTGTATTGGACATGCACTGAGAAGACCATTCTGGGAGATCAGATGATAGGCCAGTCTAAGGTGTTGAATGGGAGGTAGATGGGAAACGACGATTTTCGCGTGCCAGCTGGGGGTGACATTGAGGAGATGGTGTGAGGGGTAAATGAAAGCTTGTGGACATTGGTGTAGGCATGTTGAATAGAGTGTAGAGAAGAGATTGGAATGGGGACTTTGTATTGAAGATCGAAGTTTCCCACTAGGAACCCAAGGGAAAGAAATAGTATAATAATTTGATTGAAAAAATTCTGTTATCAGTGACACCTAGATATGTTATTTGCTTTTCGTCAGCCACAAGTAACTAATATTTCCATGTGACAATTTCATAAGATCTGCTGACTAAAGCAGCATAATTAATTTATACAGTTAAACATAAAGTGTTTAAACTGATGCTTACAGATGCTTTTTCTCGGTCGATATTCATCAAAGGTTAATATCAGTTCGACAAATATTAAAAATCTGGGAGCACTGGGCCTGTTTTTTGTCCTAGTAAGGAATACTGAGCAGAGTGGACCCATGACCCTACCAGGGATAGAACATAGAATGATCAGGCTCCACAGCTAACACCTCACTATTATCGTTGAGTATTTATCCTCACATCCAACTCGGTTTTTATGATTTACTTCACAAAGCAAAATAAAATAAATGATTTAACATTGTCAGTCCCTTAGTTAACCAAACGTTTCCATTGGTTTTATTGTTCTGATCAACAATGTACTCTATATGTAAGCAGAGAAGATTTAAGCGTATTGCTTCAAGGCAGGTACGAACTCCATGATATGACGTATACTTCAGAACAGTATAACCTTTCACTTACTTATGTAGGTTAGTAAAATATAACTAGGTTTGAAAATTGTAAGTGGTTGAATTCATTCCAGTAAACTTCAAGTAGCGTCCTCAACAATAGACGTAACTTATGTCATACATTTAGTCCCCGTTATGAACTTGAGTAACTCAGTGAGAACACTGTTTGCAGGATGAAGTGACTTCGTTTATTTCATAAGATTTTCTGCATACAATCTGAATTAATAAGTAAATAATCGGTGTAACAAATATTAACATACCTTATATGATGCGTTTTTTAAGATATCAGTTAGTGTTTTAGAGATTGGATAAGTATTGTAGTACTTCCTTATCGAACATCCATATCAGAGGAAATAAGATGTATCCTTAATAGTTACAACATCAAAGTATTCTTAAAGGTGACGAACACATTACACTCACGCCTGTGTAAATTAAAAGATCTAATTCTCCATTCAGAACAACAGAACTGTGTTTACAAGGTAGACTGTAGTGAATGAGATGCCACATACATTGGAGAGACATCACATCAAGTACTAACACGATTAATCGAACACGGTCGAAGTTGCAAGAAATCACCTAGAAATTCATATGGTCTGTAAAAACTTGAAAAAAGTCCTGCCAACGCGGCTCATTTCTTTTATTCAGGTCATAAATATTCGAAAAGGTAAAAAGTCTTACAAAATAGTTTTCTTTCTGACAAACAGTGGGCCATTGGAAAAGCTATCTAAATCTGTTCGTACCTTTCTTCGATCAAAAGGAAAGATCGCTTAGACATCCCATAAATATGCCGAAGAATAATGACTGGCATGGATAGTTGCAAATAATATATGAAGAGAAGGTAGAACACAACTTCATTTCACCATATTTCACATGACTTATTCCGAATTTCGACTTCTTTTCTGAGTTATATACATTCTATAAACCATTCTATATACTACATAATCCATTTTGTTATGATTCATACTTCTACCGTTATCAAAATTACCTTTATCAATATCATTATTGTGAATTATTATATATTGTTTGATATTCAAATATTCATCTTTGCAAAATAGTAATCTATTCTTTCTCACCCCTGATGACTCACAACTCAAGTGAACTTTACATAGTCAAACTAAATTTCCCCAACCTTCAGGCTTCATGGGAAGCGCGTAGACCACTCAGCCACTGACTGGGAGTCCAGTGGTTCTCAGATTGCAACTTCTGTCGATTCACGATAAAGATCGATCATCGCCCAAGGTCTTCAGATTGCATTCGCTTCCCTTCTGACCGGCTGACCTCACAGGTCACGGCTTCTCATTAGAACTTCATGATATCCATCTGGAAGCATAAATGGGCAACATATCGTGAGTTGACAGAAGTTGGAGACTGTGAACCATCCGATCCAGTGGCTGAATCGTTAACGTGTTTGTCAACAAGCCTAAAGGTCCTGAGTTCGGTCACCAGTCGAGTTGTGGGTGTGCACTGCTGAGGAGTCCCATAGTAGAACGAAAGAGCCATGCAGCGCTCTCAGATTTCTAATGGTTGTCCATCTGACATCATTCCGTGGTGAATACTACCCCGTTCATCTCAAAAATATAATATTTATTGAAATTGAAATGTCACTACTTTTCTGTTAAAAGTATGATGATAAGGAGACGTTACTTCATCTTACTTGCGTGATCAAGCATTTATTGCGAAAATGGTGCATTAGTGAGTTAGCTGAAATCATTATATTTCATAAGTAACAAAAATATCAAGTTGAAATATTATATAATAAAGAAAGTCAGTTTGTGAAGGTATTTGGCAGGAAGCTCTGATTCAACCAGGTTTCATGCTTGTTGGCAGTCGTCAGTAAGTTGTATCCGGTTTTGAATTGCAAGCCACGTGACCCATTGTTGCAGTCAGACACAATACATTGAGGCTTAGAGATCACACTGCGAAATAGTTGATAAAGCTGGCTTACTCCAGTAACCTATCAAAGGAGGGAAGTGTTTCTGAAAGGACGAGAAAGAAAAAAGACTAGTACAACTTCAACGTGGTAGAATGTAATCCCATATTAGATTTGTGTATTCGATTTGTAGTACACAGGGATTCAGTATTATTCACTTGATGACGTTCTCAGCATAAATTATTATCGCTCATGATCATATCAGTGTAACAACACTGGTTTCGATACCTGATTTTTATAGTCCTGGCACCTCATATTCCTAGTTTTGATTGTTAATAAAATTTTCCGTATCTCTGGTATACCTGTTGCGTCATTCCCAATACATATGTTGGGTTGCATGTTGATTCGATGACCAAAGACTCAGTAACCAATCTCTCTCTTTGTACCTAACTGTATTCGACTTAATTACAGTGGTTTCATCCCACCTACCTATTATCTTTTCTAGTTTATTGATCCTATTTGGGCCTGTCATTCTATATTTAACTGGCTAGTTCGACCTACTTTTGTTCACCTCACAGTCACGGCATGGAATTTGATAGATCAGATCATTTTGCTGAATTGGATCTATTGGATACTGAAGACAGACAACAAAGCTTATCTGTGAGTGAGCTTGTAGGTTTAAATGCCAACCTAATTCCAATCTTGTTGAGAGTCCTCGCTCAAAAGGTAACGTAATCCAGGCTGTGACCTCCTTTCTACTCGTGTTGTCGTTAATATTCTTCCTTGTGCCACTGTCGTTATTTTGCTTTCTAGATGTTCTCACCAACTTCCTAATAAGTTGTGGAGGATAATCATCTATTATTAATGCTTCTTTTATGTGTTTCAGTTCATTGTTTAGATCCTTACATTAACTAGTGAATATTTTTGAGTATCATTTGGAAATTGAACTAAACCTGCATTAACTGGCATTTGATGAGATGACCAGAAGTCTAGATACCTGTCAGAATGTGACGGTTTTCTGTTGATGGTAGTATCCAAACCACCATCTTTCCTTCCTTTTTTTCCTGCAATCCAACATAGGTAATTCTTCTATAATCATTTCAATTGAATTGGATTGCATCTACTATTGAGTTTATATGTATGAGGAATTTGTCGATAAGTTCCAATTTCAACACAGTAAATGCGTCGTCCACATATCGTTACCATATCTTAGGTACAGGATTAAACATCCTTAAGGATATGTTTTCTCAACTACACAATCCATAAATATATCAGCTACTATTGGGGATATTGGCAGTCCCATTGGTACTCTTTCTGTTTGTCTATATATTACGTCCTGAGACTTGAAGACTGTGGAGGTCAGGTACAACTGTAGGGCCTAATATGATCTCATCAACCGATTTCTTGATTCTACGAATAAGTTGTGAGTCAATATTCAGTTGATTTCTGACTGCCTTCAATAGTACATTGATTGTTATTTTAACATAAAGACTTGTTAAATAAAAAGTAACCATTTTTTTCATCTTCTCCTATATGTAGGTTATTAAATCTTTGTTGTAACTCGTAAGAACTGACCAGTCTAGAATTTGAACGGTTTCTAATAAAACATATGCTGAGATCTACTATAACTTTCACTAAATGTATTATCTTAATCCCCTTGACCGATTCAGAAGCAATTCTTTCTCATAGGCAAACTATAGTTATTATCGTTTTCTTGTTTGTACACCGAAAGTGAGATAAAAGGTTATTAACCCTTTATCTTCTTCACAATCAACCTAAATAGGGTGTGACTATATCTCGTATACAATGGTGAAAGTTGTGGGAATCGAAACAAGAAAACCTGATCTATATATTCAAAATAAATATCATCCTACTTTGCATTTCTTTATCTAAAAATAGAGTATATGCATTCTATATGGACATTTCTACCATATACTTTACTTTTCAGTCCTCATACTAATATTTTATTTTGTCTCCATCAGTTCATTTGTAAAAATTTGTTTTCAAATGTTAGTACTTTCATAATCTTATTGTTAATATTATTATTGGAAATCATTTTCAACTTTTATGTAAAAATTGACAATCATTTTGCTACTTTTTCGTCAGATAATGTTTACGGTTCTACTTGAACGTAAATCATCGCTGCATCAGGATAATATACTCCTTATATTGTAAATTTTATGTTTATATTGATTTCATTGTATATTATTATTATTATTTGTCCCTTGGGTTCCTAGTTGAATATAGGGCTTCAGTAGGACGTCTCCATTTCACTCTCTTCTCTGCAATCTTTTCAACCTAGCTCCACGACTGCTCTCATTTCTTCCTCACACGATCTCCTCCATGTCACCCTCGGCACCGACGCCCAACTCGTCGTTTCCTATCTGGGTTCCACTCAAGGGACTTGCCTGATACGCAGTGCCCCCGAATGATCTTCTCAGTGCATGCTCAATCCATCTCCACTTCCTTCTAGTGCATATTTGTTGAGTGGTAGGTTCTTGGTTGGTTCGTTGCTGGACCAGAGTTCCTTGTTGCTTATTCTTTCTGGCAATATGAGCTTCAGTAACGAGTGTAGGCAGCTGTTGATGATTTCATTGTATAACTAACACTAAACTGTTAATTTTTCTTCAAAATCCAAAATTCACATCCACTTGGTAAGTTCTCCATTTTCTCAAAACATTGATAGTTTCATTTCTAAAATAACATTACATTATATCTTACATCGGTTATCGTTTTTCATCTGTTTCATAAATTTATAATTATAGACCTTCAGAAAGTCATGAGCTCAATCCTTCGTTGGGTCGTTGGTGTACAGTACTGAGAAATACTATCCAGTACTCTGGAGTTATTACAGGTTCTCCAAATGATTTCATTTCATGATGAATACCACCCGGAAATTGGTTAACTCTAATAAATCATCAATTAAATCATTTTGATATATACTTCACTCATTCATTTCATGTAACTCTAATCCGTTTTCACCTTCATATGCAAAAATCCTTTGAATTCGAAGGTCACCCTTACAATTGCTATGATAGTCTAATACATTGTTTTATGCAAAACTACTGCACTAGCTTAAATATTGAAACTTGAATGGTTATTTCAGTAGTTGTTAGGGTGGGCTTTGAAGTCATTTTTTACAGTGTTATCAGATTACTGGATTAACTTTAAGGGTGATCCTACAACTACTGAAATGACTAATTAGATATTCATACCTTAGATAGAAGAATAGTTTTTCATAAAATGCCGGGACTTTATACTCTATTTCAGTAGTAGTTAGGGTGGCTTTTAACGCCTTTGCATTATTGGGAGTGATTTAAAAGTGACGTTGACGTCTACTTTAATAACAATCAAAACAACCAATCGTACTTTCTCATTTCACACTAATCTGCTTTTCTAGCCAAAATGAGGAAACATAATTGGTCATTTAATTCGTTACTGAGGTGACCTTAGAAGGATGACTTTAAAGTCCACCCTATCAGTTGGCGAGACAGCTAATTATATTTCTTTATTTTATGGAAAGTACTTTTTCAGGCGAAATATTGAAGCTTGATTGGTCCTTCCAGGAGTTACAAGGGTGACCTTTAAAGTCATTTCATTTTACACATAATCTGAACTTTTCTCACATCACGCAAATTGGCAAGCAGAAAAGACATTTGCAAGTTTAACACATTTGATAAATTAGGGGTCTAACACATGTTAGTTTCAACTTTTGTTTATTTCGCAAACTGAAACAGCCTGAAATATTCAACGTACGACTACTGTGTATAACTGAAACCGGTTACGAGGCTTCACAACATAATAGGAAGAAGCTAACATCACAATAACCCACATGATAATTGAATGATTCTGAAGTTCACCCTAACACTTATTGTAGAATCCAGTTGGTAGATTGACTCTAAGTCTATCTGTAGGAAGCTCTCGCAACTATTGGAATGACCAATTTAACTTCCGTATTTTGGCTGGAAAGTACTTTTTCATGAAATATAGAAATTGAATGGGTTATTTAAGGCGCCTTTAAAGTCATTCAAGGTGAATATTAGAGTAACTTTAAAGGCACCCTAGCAACTGCCGAAATAACCAATTAGGTTCAGATATTTCGCCTAGGTGATTAGTTTTTCATCAAATAAAGAAACTTAATTGGGTTATCTGTACAGTTGTTGGGGTGGTCTTTAAAGCCAACCCTAGCAACTGATGATAAGCTGACTACATGCTTTATGTGATGAAAAAGTACTTTTTCTAGTCGAAATGTCAAAGTTTAATTGGTCACTCCAACAGTTTTCTGGGTTGCCTTGACAATTAATCCTTTGAAATGACTTGTTACTGTTGTGACTTTAAAGGCCACCTTAGCAACAATCGAAATAACTGACTAGGTCCCTTCTTTCTGTTGGAAAGGCAAGTTTTCATAAAATATAGAAGTCTAATTGACTTTTTCAGTTGTTGTTAGGGTGTTCTTTAAAGTCACCACCTCTAAAGTCACTCCGATAGTACGGAAAACCTGCAGATTCTTCATGACTAGCTTTCTCTTTTAGATATATGTTGAAATACACAAACTGAATAGCTCATTCATAGAGCTTACTTTTTATGATAACTAGTAGCCAACTCAACCTCGCCTGGCTAACTAGTACACTAGTTACTAGCCGCAAGCCCGCTAAACAGAGAAGGTTGGGCATAGGGCTAGCAACCCTACCCTGTAAAACAAATCTAACCGCTAAACAAACTTCAAAGCACAAACAAAATATAAAAAATAATAACAAAATTATTCCTCGCTGGAATCGGAGAGACGAAATGACGCCAGTTGGTAAAAGCCTGTCTTCAGGAAGCCAATTGGCCGATGTATCTTCTCTCCCTAGATGAAAGCGAAAGTAAACGTGGGGACATGGAATGTCCGCACTATGTTTGAACCCAGTAAGGCAGTCCAGATTGCTAACGAGATGACAAGACATCACATTGAAGTGCTAGGAATTTGCGAAAGCAGATGGAATGGGAGTGGACTCTCCAAAATGTCAACTGGAGAATCAATAATCTACTCCGATATTGTCACTCAGACGACAACCACGAGCACACTGAGTTTTCGAGTGGCTATCATGATGTCCCCAACAGCATCGAAGGCTCTCATGCAGTAGGAACCAATCTCCTCCTGCAGGATCATGACAGCAAGGTTCAACTCAAAAGGAAGAAAGGTCACAATCATACAATGTTATGCACCTACGAATAATGCAGAGCAAGAGAAAAAGGAGGAATTATACAGACAACTGCAATCAAAACTGGACAAGACCTCAGTTGGCGATATCAAAATTCTGATGGGTGACATGAACGCCAAACTGGGAGGGGACAACACAGGAAGATAGCTAACCATGGGTCGAGGAGCGCTAAGTGAAATGAACGAGAATGGAGAATTATCTGCAGAATTCTGTGCATTCAACGATTTGGTGATTGGAGTCAGGCAGTGTGTTCAAGTACAAGGATATCCACAAAGCGAGAGACATGGATTTCACCAGACACACTAAAAATCAGATCAACTTTATCTCAATCTCAAGAAAATGGAGACGCAGTCTACTTGACACGAGGTCAAGAGGAGGAGGAGCAGATGCAGGTTCACATTACTCACCATCTAGTGCAAGGAACCTGCCTTCCAAATCAAGTTAAAAGCCTTCAAGGAAGCTGGTGATAGACCCCAATTCAAGTACAACACTCGGAAACTGAAGGATGAAACTACAAAGGAAATGTTCATGGCAGCCATCAAGACAAAATGGGAGATATCGAGGAACATCCCTGAAGAAACCTGTGTGGAAGAACACTGGGAGTCTTTGAAAGCTATGTGGAAAGAAACCTGCACAACAGTATTAGGAAGGAGAAGAAAGAAGACAAGGAATGGATCTCAATGGATACCTGGAAGCTGATAGAGGATGGGAGGATGGTGAAGCAGAAGATAAACCAGTGCAGTGCAAGGATGCTCAACGACAAGAGGAACTGAGTACAATATATAAAACACAACACTGGACAAAGAAGTAAAGAAGAGTGCACAGAAAGACAAGAGATACTTCTACGAAACACTGGCAAGTGAAGCAGAACAGGCTGCCGCAGGTAGGAGAGACCTGACAACATTGTATCAAATAACCAGGTTACTATCTGGGAGGGAAGAGATCAACGCAGACTAAACCAATAAAAGATGATGACGGAAATCTAATTACGAAAGAAGAGAAACAAAGGAAACAATGGGCCGACCACTTCGAGAAGCTCTTGAATCGACCACCACCTGCACTTCGTCCAGAAATACCACCTGCAGCCACTGAACTACAAGTGAACATAAATCCTCCAACAAAAATGGAAGTCATGAACGCCATAAAGCTACTGAAATGCGGGAAAGCAGCAGGACTAGATGGGATCCCACCAGAAGCACTGAGGACAGACGCAGAAACAACAGTGGACGTGCTCACACCACACCACTATTGCAGAAGGTGTGGAAGGAAGAGAAGGTACCTGGCCATTGATTGGAAGAAGGGTTACCTTGTCAAACTGCCAAAGAAGGGAGACCTCAGTGTTTGCAAGAACTGGCGTGGAATCACTATCCTGTCCACCAAGAGCAAACAAAATATTAAGCCGCATCATCCTGGAGAGACTAAACAATGCACTGGATTCAAAACTAGGACCGGAACAGGCAGGCTGGCTGGCTTCAGGAAGTACAAATCATGTGCAGACCAAATTGCAACGCTACACTACGCATCATCATAGAACAGAGTATAGAATGGTAATCAGCTCTCTACCTCAACTTTATCGACTTTGAGAAGGCCTTTGACAGCGTCGACCGAGAGGTAATTTGGAAACTGCTTCATTACTACGGAGTACCGCCAACGTTTATCCGCCTCATTCAACAACTATGTGAAGATGCCACATGCCAGTAATTCACAATGGACAGCTCAACTCAATGATGCTTTTGAAGTGAAGACAGGAGTGAAACAAGGTTGTCTACTATCCCCCATGATATTCCTGATAGAAGTCGACTGGACTGGATCATGCAGCAAACAGTGGGGAGCTGTGAGAAGAGGGGGATACGCTGGCTGGACTGTGGAAAAGAAACTAGAAGATCTGGATTTCGCCAGTGATGACTTGTGTCTGATGTCACACAAACTTGAAGATCTACAGACGAAAACTAACAAGTTGACAGAAGAGGCAGGGCAGGGCAGTGAAGGAATTCGGGACTTCAAGTGAATATAGAGAAGACAGAGGTAGAGGTGATGAAGATACCACACCAACAACTCCAACAACAACAAACTCCAATCACCATGAACGGCAGAAACTTAAAGCAAGTAACCTCCTTCACCTACACCTATCTAGGAAGCACTGTTTCAACCACAGGTGGCACAGGCACAGACGAGGATGTCAAAGTCAGCCAGGATCCGAAAGACAGCAAGACAGGCGTTCATTAGCCTGAAACGGGTGTGGAGATCTTCTGCACTGCACTCAGCATGTGGAACAAGATGCGGATTTTCAACACCAACGTCAAGTAAGTCAGTGCTTCTCTATGGTTGAGAGACTTGGCGTGTTACGAAAGTGATTTCCAATAAACTGCAGATATTCATCAACAACTGCTTACGCTGGCTCACTACTGAAGATCAGATGGATTGCCAGAATAATGAGAATAAGCAACAAGGAGCTGTGTGAACGAACCAACCAAGAAGCTATCGCTGAACAGATGTGCACTGGAAGGAAGTGGAGATGGACTTGATTGGGAATACACTGAGAAGGCTGACTGAGGACATCACGCGGTAGGCCAGGTACTCGAGTGGAACCCCGATGGGAAGCGACGAGTTGGACGTCGGTGTCGAGTGTGACATGGAGGAGATGGTGTGAGGAGTAAGTGAGAGGTTGTTGGCTGTTTTGGAGCCAGGTTGAAAAGATTTCAGAGAACAGAGTTCACTGGAGACGTGCTAGTGAAGCCCTATGTTCCATTAGGAGCCGAAGGGACTAATAATAATAATATAATAGTACCCAACTCAATATTCACGCTAATTTGCTACGCTAAACATCATAACGTTAACTAAGTGTTTTATCACTTGATAGTTATATGATTTGATTTGGTACGTACGAGCAATGTGTTGTGATTTTTCACTTTCTCTTCTCCGAGAAATGGTCATCTTTAAAGTTTGGATTTTCTGAAGAAGTGGTTTACATGAGGTTCACCTTTTGATTTCGTTGGGATCTTATAAGTACATTTATATAATGAGAATGTAAACTGAGCATGACTGTTTTACTGAATTCCCAAAGCTCTACAGAGACCAAGACGTAAAGCCAGGTACAAAGAAAAGCATATCAGTTAATCATCATGTTAATCAGTTTTTTGTCTCATCAGAATGATACTTTTGCACAGTAGCTTTCTACGAGGAGTCTTACGAATGTTATTGTATTACTAGTAAGTAAGCAGTTGATGTTAAAACAATTTATTTAATGTCACTACTTCTCTTCATTGAAATAGTTAAAATGTCATTGGTTTTCTTCACTAACCAATAGCAATATTTCTAGGTGGATAGATTAAACAAATATTGTAAGGATATGTAAGGATTCTCTTAGTAAGCTAGGAACAAAACTATTTGAGCGATAACCGTGATAAAACTAAGTCCATGACTCCTACGGACGTAGCATACGCTAACGACTACGCTCTGATTTCTCATTTCTTCATCCAAGAATTCTTAAACATTGAAAGCCTTTTGACAATCTGACAATGAGATTTATAAAAAGACTAGCTAGTGGATTATTAGAGTATGAAACCCAGAAAGTAGTACAAATTCATTCCAAAAAAATTGGTATCACATTCAGACTTATACAATTGGGAATAATTCTCTACGTCATATTATGGGTTATGATATATGAAAAAGGCTATCAGTCATTCGACCGAGCAGTGAGTGGAGTAACGGCAAAGCTGAAAGGTGTAGCATTTGCCAATGTGACAAGTAATTCTCAACTTGGTGCTACTGTTTGGGATGCAGCTGATTATGTAATACCGCCACAACAGAACTCCGCATTTTTTGTAATGACCAACTTAGTTTATACACCCGGCCAGACATTGGGACGCTGTGAAGAAGCACATGATGTACTTGGAAACAGTTGTTACAATGATTCACAATGTCAAGCTGGACATTTAGTTCTACGAGGTAGTGGAATACAAACTGGACGGTGTGTAAATTCTACGAGACAAGCAAACTTAAGTGTCTGTGAAATATATGGATGGTGTCCTACAGAGCATGATATCATTCCTAGACCACATCTGTTAGCATCAGCTGAGAATTTTACTGTGATATTGAAAAATAGCATTGAATTTCCACGGTATCGAGTAAAACGTAGAAATATACTAAAATGGATGAATAGTTTATTCTTAAAAACTTGTTTATATAATCCAAACGATGAAAAGCTTAAATACTGTCCCATTTTTCGTCTTGGTGATATATTGAAATATTCTGGTTCAGTTAATAAAGACATCTGGGAGACTGGAGGTATGGTATCTATTCACATTGAATGGAATTGTAACTTAGATTTTGATAAAGAATATTGTTTACCTAAATATGTTTTTCGTCGTCTCGATGATTTTCAAAGTGAAGTAGCTAAAGGATGGAATTTTCGACTAAGTCAGCATTACCTTGATGGTGGTATACGTAAACGTAATCTAATTAAAGCATATGGGATACAGTTTTTTATAACAGTCTATGGAACTGGAGGTAAATTTGATATACTTACATTTTCAATGAATTTAGGCTCTGGTTTAGCACTTCTTGGTATAGCCACTGTACTTTGTGATATGATTATACTAAATACAACACGAAATCGTGGTGTATATCGTAAGGCTAAAGTGGATTTAATAGCTGCAAAAAGCCATGTAGAACAAGTGAAAGAAATCAATAAGGGGAGAAATAATCATATTATTAAGGATTCCTCTAAAAATTCATCTACAAATCAACATGTCAATGAAATGAATACACATAAAGAAGATAATTTTAACACAAATAAGTCTATGATGAATGAACTAGTTTCACAAAAGATATGGTTACATGATAAAAGATGTAAGAAAGTATCTTTAAGCAATAAGATTTTGAAGAATTATTTAAAAAACGAGCAACTTTTCTTTGATTCACCAAGTTTCCTTGGATTTCAATTCACACCAATATCTTCTTCATTAAAAATTACACATAATAAAGATGAAATAATCTATGAAAAGAATTTCAATGATACCACAGTTAAATGTACATGTACTATGAATATTAATTCAACTGGAACTTCAAATGATATTTCCTCTTTTATTTCATCAACTAAACCTTATAAAAAGATGTTTGATCCATTAAAACATTAATCTTAGTTTTGTCAAATACAATAGTAAATCACATTTACTACCAACAATTCTTAAAACACTTTTGAAAGAAATTCGATTCACAATCATCTTACTATAAATTATATTGGTTTAAAAACTATTTTAAGATTATCAGAATATTGTTTGTATATATATTTAAAGAAATCAGAAAGTAATGGTAAATAAATTAGAAAATCTGTATTCAAGTATTATTGATAACTTTATTTCAACATATGATCAGCTATTCAACCAGCCAAGTAAGTAGTAGCTATGATATAAAATATTTGACTATTTCAAATAAACTAAGTGTATATATATATACCCTGTTTTGTCACATATTGATCCTCTATGGACAAATGTTTACGTTCACCTTAATGATAGTCCACTAGATTTGTACTTCTTACATCAACAAACTAGTTGACTCTTAAAAGAAAGGAATTCAATTGTATTCCATAGAATTTCGCTGTAATGAATTCCAAGTGGATGAAGACTTCTTTTTAAGTAGGTTTTCATCATGGACTGACATCAATTGGAGGAACATTTGAAACCTGGGAGCACTAGACGGCTGTTCCTTTCTAGTATAGGAGTCCACAGCAAGGGGCATCTGCGACCTTCAGGTTCCGTGGCCAGTACGTTAACACTGAGTCACTGGGTCGGAATCCAATGGTCCATACTTTTAACTTCTGTCAGTTCACGATATGGCATGACCTACATCCAATTTCATCTCTGGGTAACTGTCCTCATGTTCAACTTGGTTGACTCCAATGGACATGATTTCTTATTGAAACTTCAGGAATCACCTGTCGAAGCTAGTCACCAATAAGTTCAGACCCAGTGTCTCCAATGGTAACATGCTGGCCACGTAACCTGGAGGTCGCGGGTTCGATCCATAGTGGGGCTAGGTCATGCGTGTGCACTGTTGAGGAGCCCGATACCATGAGGAAGTAATTGTCCAGTGCTCCCAGGGTTTCTAATGTTCCTCCAACTGATATCAGTCCATAATGAAAACCAACTTAAGATTTCTCTAAATTCCCACAAACCCCCAAAACTTCTTTTGTTTCTTTTTCTTCGATGAACAAAATAGCTGACAGTAATCAACATATTTGCATCGTACACAATATATATACACACTAGACATATGGTTTCACTCAGCTATCTGACGTGTCTAGAATGTAGGCAAAAATATGATCTATTCTATTACATTACTAATGAAGGTTCAAGTTACTCGGTTTTCACTTACCGTTGTCGTTGTTTTCCATGCTCTTTCATTTTATCCAACCTGTTCAATATGACTGCTAGCTTAACAATGTGTTGTCGTCATTGTTTCTTTGTATTAATATAAATTGAAAGATAAATTACTATATGGTATGTAAGATACATCATGAGATGATTCAGAATACTGAACACATAAATTATTATATTATTATTTGTCCTTTGGGTTCCTAGTGGAACACTATGTCCAATACAATTCTTCTCCATATTGAATGGATGATAGGTTGTTGATTGGTTCGTTGGCAGCCAGTCAGTCAGCCAGCCAGCCAGCCAGCCAGCCAGCCAGCCAGCCAGCCAGCCACAGTCACTTCCTTCTTACTCATTCCTTCTGACCATCTGATCTTCAGTGTTAGTTAGTATTGAGTGAGTGTAGGTGGCAGCTGTTGATGATGCATGTCTGCAGTCTGATGGAAATGCTTTTCGTGACGTGTCAAGTCTGTCAACCATCACATAGAAGCACTGACTCACTTGACTGATATTAGTGTTGAGAATCCGGATATTGTTCACGGTTTATGCTGAGTGGTGTGGAGTGCAGTAGATCTCCACATTGAATGGTTTCAGATTGATGAAGTGAGGCCTGTTTTGTTGTGTTTCCTATCCTGGCTTTGACATCGTCATCTGTGCCTGTGCCACCTCCGCCTGTAGTAGAGACGTTGCTTTCTAGGTAGGTAGGTAGGTAGGTAGGTAGGTAGGTGAAGAGACACTTTTCTTTAAGTTATTCCCGTTCATGGTGATTGGTGCTTGTTGTTGGTTGTGTATCTTCATCACCTCTGTCTTCTCTATGCTCCCCTGAAGGCCTGTCTTCACTGTCCTGCCTCTTCTACCAACTTTTTAGTGTTTTTTTAAACGATCTTCGAGCTTGTGTTGCATAAGACATTGAACATAAATCACCATCGTTGGCGAAATTCAAAGCTTCTAGGTTCTTCTTATCGTTCCTCTATTCATGATAACTTCTGAGTACTGCCGTTGAGGGGTACATTTTTTAACACGTATAAGTCTGTTTCACAGCATTTGATTTTTGCAGAATTTATGCTTGATCATCAAGTATTATCATTGACAAGCCACAGCTGTTATCAGAATGCATCGAATGCAAGATTTCAGTGTTTAGAACTGCACAATGGGGCAGACTTTGTGCCGAAAATAAATCAGTCTATGTATGGCTTTGGTTAGTGACTACGTTGTCGAATAGTACTCGTTAGTAGTAATCATCATTACTGACTCATATCCATTGAAAACGTACATCTTACAAAATTTGAGAGAATTTACTGAATCATACAGTCTTGAGAAATTTACTCTTCCTTGAAATCCAATGGTGTCTATTAAAACGAGTCCTTCAATGAAATATTGATTAAGCGCATGTCTTGAGGTTATGTAAAAACTGTATCCTTAACTTCAGGTGATAATATAAAATTTTAGTCATAAAATTAACAAAAAAGGTTAAGAGTTTTTAATCAAAGCTACTTTGCCACCAGAGTTCGTATCCGTCCACTAACCTTTTGATATACCACATGTATTTACCGTGTTTAACAGAAATGACTATATTACATACAATTTAACTTTATGGTACATAAATTAAAAGCTAATGAGGGTGTTTAACATTAGAGTCTTGCAATCGTCTGTCAAGAAGTTATGGTTATCACATAAATGTTTTTACAGCATATATTTTATTAAAAGTTTAGTGATAATGTCTTAGTCTTCGAAACTAAATAACACAGTTTGAAGGATTTTCAGTTTTGTAAGTAAACCTACACGATTAGAAAGGAGTTCAAAGCCTCCATTGTGTTACTCTATAAGGAAGGTATATCAAAAACTTAACGTAGGATCCTCAAAAAAGATGGAATTAGGGTGGTATTTAAGCTTAAAAATGCACTCACAGATAAGCTTTGTCACCTGACTTAAGGATCCGATAGAACCAATTAAGCAAACTAATGTAATTTACCAAATTCCATTTAATAACTTAGAGGTCAAGTATATTGGTCGAATTAGCCGGTCGGTGTCAGCAAGATCACGGGAACATAGGGAGATAGTTAAATATAGAATGACAGACCTAAATAAGGTCAATAGTCTAGAAAAGATATCGGCTACTACAGTGTATGGATTAACTCATAATCATATAATCGGAGAAGATAAAACTTCTATATTTGAGTCCAATATAATTAGGTGGAAGGAGGGATTGATTAGTGAATCTTTCTTCATTGAATCTACACCAACTCAACACATGTGATTGAAATGACGCAGCAGCTATGCGAAAAATATGAAATTTTTTGCCACCAATGAAAACAAAGAATATGAGGTGACAGGACTATAAAAACCGGATATGGTGTGTTTACATTGAAATGATTATGAGCGATAATAATTTATGCTTGAAACGTCATCCAGTACATAATACTATATCACATTATGGGTTATAAATCAAATAAACAAATCTAATATAGAATTAGACCTGTACGAATTCATAGCGAATAGAAATACAGTCACGTTGGTTAACTTCAAATACCATATTCAGGATAGAATGTATTACATTGTTGATTCCCTTAGTTTAATGCTTCTATCACTTACTTCATTTGTAGAATTTCATCAGAAATTTAAACTTTGTTATCATCATGCAATAAATTCAACTTTAAAAAAATTCTCATTTAACTACGTAGCTTGGATGTGTCCCATTTTTTTTCAACTTTGTAAGCGACAATGAACTATAAATTTTTATTAAACTGAAAGCCAATCTATTGTAATATCACAATACGAACCTGGCCATTGTTATCTACAATGATAACAATTTACCATGTTGAACTACTTCACGTTTTAACAATTAAAGTTTAGATTATTAAACTATATAGTATAATAATTACGTAAGTTACTTTCGTAGCTAAATGGTAATTAGAAAAACATAGTGGAAGTTTTATGTTTGTTTACGAATACTTTAGAAGTCAAACACTTCCTGGGAAATGTCACTAAACATCATTTTATCGTAATATTCTGATAGGGGCTGTGTGATGAAAAAACGAAGTGTGGTGTAGCTTGTATACAAGAAAGGATTTATTTGACATATCATTTATTATAACTCTAGCAAATTACGTCATATCTTGTAATTGCATCGCAAGGTTTCCTTACGACATCATGACCAGATAACTTCTAGTAATCTTTTTCAGAAAGTGATTAGCTTTTCCCAAAGTATTTTGACATTTTAATATCAAAACACTTGTTGCTTTTCCCATGGTTAGTTGAGTCAGATTTAGTTCATCAGTGGACTAATACTTAACTGTTAAATAATGTAATAAAAAAGCGGTATCATACAAGTTCGTCTACTACTACTACTGCTATTACCCAGCGTATTATTCAAGAATATCTGTATATTAAAAAGGTGAATACCAGAATTCTTTGGTATATTTAAAAGAGAATAATGTTCTACTAAAACTATGTTTGAGTTGAGCATCCTAGGGTGACATGGAGGAGATGGTGTGAGGAAGAAATGAGAGCTTATGGGCTGTCGTGGAGCCAGGTTCGAAAGGTTGCAGAGAACACATTTCACTGGAGACGTGCTAGTGAAGCCTTATGTTCCATTAGGAACCCAAGGGACAAATAATAATAATAATAATAAAACTAAGTCTTGTGTGACATGATTATTGCAAATGAATGAAATAAAGCCCGAAAACTTGATAGAATAGAAAATTCACATGGAGTCTTTGACTTCGGTATTGAGTGAAGTAGGTTCCACTGACTGAGACACACCTAGTTTCATGGTAGTGTATGCATATCAACAAACGCAAAACCTAAATCCAAGACTTTCTTGAAAATAAGTATTAACATTGATCATCAAATTCAGTGCATTACGGATTCGGGTCATAACATGGCAAACTAGATCGACAGACACTGATCAGTCTAAGGACCTTACGACTTAACAGTTACAGTATTGACTGTATTGACTGGATCATGCAGCAAACAGTGGGGAGCGAGAAGAGGGGATACGCTGGCTGGACTGCGGAAAACAACCTAGAAGACTTGGATTTCACCGATGGCTTGTGCCTGATGTCACATAAACTTGAAGATCTACAGGCAAAAACTAACAAGTTGACAGAAGAGGCAGGGCAGGGCAGTGAAGGAAGACGGGACTCCAAGTGAATATAGAGAAGACAGAGGTAGAGGTGATGAAGATACCACAACAACAACTCCAACAACAACAACAACAACAACAACAAACTCCAATCACCATCAACGGAAGAAACTTGAAGGAAATAACCTCCTTCACCTACACCTGTCTAGGAAGCACTGTTTCAACTACAGGTAGCACAGGCACAGACGAGGATGTCAAAGTCAGCCAGGATCCGAAAGACAGCAAGACGGGCGTTCATTAGCCTGAAACGGGTGTGGAGATCTTCTGAACTGCACTCAGCATGTGGAACAAGATGCGGATTTTCAACACCAACGTCAAGTAAGTCAGTGCTTCTGTATGGTTGAGAGACTTGGCGTGTTACGAAAGGGATTTCCAATAAACCACAGACATTCATCAACAACTGCTTACGCTGGCTCGCTACTGAAGATCAGATGGATTGCCAGAATAATGAGAATAAGCAACAAGGAGCTGTGTGAACGAACCAACCAAGAAGCTATCGCTGAACAGATGTTCACTGGAAGGAAGTGGAGATGGACTTGATTGGGCATACACTGAGAAGGCTGACTGAGGACATCACGCGGTAGGCCAGGTACTCGAGTGGAACCCCGATGGGAAGCGACGAGTTGGGCGTCGGTGCCGAGTGTGACATGGAGGAGAAGGTGTGAGGAGTAAATGAGAGGTTGTGGGCTGTTGTGGAGCCAGGTTGAAAAGATTTCAGAGAACAGAGTAGAATGGAGGTATGCTAGTGAAACCCTATGTTCCATTAGGAGCCGAAGGGACTAATAATAATAATAATTGACTGTTTTATGAATAAAGAGTTTGTAAATAGAAGATTCTTAAGGGTTTTAGATGCCTGAAAACAATATATATTAATATATATATATATATATATATAATATATATCAATATATATTAATAGACAATAAGTTGCACAATGGAGAGATTAATCTCCTAGTAATAAGGTATCAGTCGCCTTACAAGCTTTTCATTTTTCAAAAGTAGAACTGCTGATGCACTATCTATATGTATCATGATCACTTTAACAATGAAAGAGAAGGAATATAGAATGTGAATTACCAAATTCTAGTCATGCATGGGCCCAAAAAAAGTACAATATCATGTCTAGACGGTTTGTGAATATTTCCGTAAAAAAAACACTCCTATGGATAAAGTTTTATCCATTCTTTTGTGTTATAGAAATTAAAGTTAAAAGAATGTTATTAATTTAAATTTACCTGTAATTTGCTTAATATTGAATTTAACAGAAAATATTAAATATGTATACGAGTTAGCTTACATAAAATTCATAATTATTCCAACAAAACTTATTAAAAAACTGACCTATTTTTGATTGCTATCAGGTAATTTTTTCAGCAAACAATATTAATTTTACAGTTATATCATTCATGTTTTATTTGAAATTGACAATAAGCTTACAGTAATGTTGACTCTGAGAGGAGTGAATCAAATTAATATATGATGGGAACATAGAATCATCAATGTTTCATAAAAATGTTTCGAAGTACTTTATGTGGACATTTCTTCGAATAAGGTATACTGTAACGTCAGTGGTGAATAAAACGAAACTATTTCAGGCCATAGACATATCTGAAAACAGAAAGTACAACTATGGAAGCAAGATGAAAGTGATAGATAGACAATTTAACTTATTAATCCAAGGTTCATGATAATTATCATTTGTCCCTTAGGTTCTTAATGGAATCCTTTGGTATTCAGTAGCACATCATCATTCCACTCTCTTCTCTGCAGTCTTTTCAACTTGCATCCACCACTGCCCACAAGCTTTCATTTCTTCCTCACACGATCTCCTTCATGTCACCCTTGGACGCCCAACTCATCGTCTCCCATTAAGGTTTCACTCGACAGCCTAGCATGGAATGTGACGTCCCCAAATAGTCTTCGCAGTGTGTGCCCAATTCATCTCCACTTTCTTCTGCTGCATATTTGTTGGGTGATAGGTTCTTGGTTGGTTTGTTGCCAGGCCACAGTGAGTTTCCTGTTCTATATTCATTCTGGCCACCTGACTGATCTTCAGTAACGAGTTAGCGTAGGTGGCAGTTGTTGATGATGCATGTCTGCAGTTTGTTGGAAATGCTTTTCGTGGCACGCCAAGTCTCTCAACCATCACATTGAAGCACTGACTCACTGAAAATCCGGATGTTGTTCACGCTTTATGCTGAGTGGTGTGATGTGGTGTGGAGTGCAGCGGATCTCCGCACTGATTGTTTCCAGAATAATGAAGTGGGGCCTGTCTTACTGTCTTTCCGATCATGACTTTGACATCATCATCTGTGCCTGTGCCACCTCCGCCCGTAGTTGATACGATGCTATCTAAGTAGGTAGTTGAAAGAGACAACTTCCTTTAGGTTATTCCCGTTCATGGTGATTGGTGCTTGTTATTATTGCTGTTGGTGTTGGTTGTGTATCTTCATCACCTCTGTCTTCTCTATGCTCCCCTGAAGACCCATCTTCGCTATCCTGTCTCTTCTGCCAACTTGTTAGTTTTCGTCTGCAGATCTTCGACTTTGTGTGACATAAGATATTACGCATAAATCATCATCGTTGTCAAAATTCAAATCTTCTAGGTTCTTTTCATCGGTCTAGTCATCATATGCCCCTCTTCCCGCTCCTCATGGTTTGTTACATGATCCATTCCAGACCGGTGCATTGCAGTCAACCACAACCAGGAAGATCATCGACCTATCCACTATTACTTATCTTCATCTCAGACTGATTGGTTGGTTGGCTGGAAAAAGGGAGCCAGTCTGTCGACTGTTGGCTGGAAACAGCCTATATGATACCTTTCAATTTGCTAGAGGCTTAAATCATATTGATGTATTTAAGAAGTTCATGGTGTCGTTTTGGTATATCTTTCTTGTTCACAGGACTTTCTTCTCCATGGAACCTTAAATATCATATACCACGACCATCGGCTTCTCTTTATGCCAGCAGCAGAGTTCACCCGTCTGCTATTTATATGTACCACGGATTACCAGTTCCGATTTAACAATAAACGTTACTGGTAAACTGGTGAGGTAACGGTTACGAGTTAATTAGGTTCCACAATGGTAGGTATCTTTTAGCCAGTTTAGTGAATACAAAAAATAAAGATGCAATTGGTGAAACTGGGTTTTACATGAGGTACGTCAAAGACATTGCCATTATTTTCAATAATTTATCCCATGCACTTCATTCGCTGAAACGTTCCAATAATGCTCCCAACAACGTTGAATTTGCTATGGAATGCGAAATGATGACAAGTTCCATTTTATGAATATTGCCATAGAAATTAGGACAGACGGTACTTTTCAAAGGTCCACTTATAGAAAGAGCCTGTGGAATGGTACCAACGTGAATTTTAGTAGCTTTCTTCCCATAAACTGCAAACGAGGATAAGTTAAAACTCTAACTCATTGAGTTAAAATGTTACATTCCGATGATGAAGTGGAAGAATAGTTGCGGACAGCTAAAAAGATGCCTACGGGACAATATATATCCAAAAGCATTTATTAGCAAATATGAAAAAACGGAAGACAAAAATTCGAAATTAAAGTCAGCAAAAAGCCAGTATTCACCCTCCTCGATTTCAAAGGTTGTGATATTGCAGGGATTATGAACACATGGAGTCAGGTAAATTCCTGTTTCACAAAAACAGGCTCTTTATACTACTGAACAACTTCAGTAGTTGTAAATTATACAGTCTGATCTCTAGATTTACCCAACCAGATCAGAGTGATCTAACCACCGGAAGGTCGTTTTGCTCAGTCAGAGCCAAGGCTGTCAGCTGTGTACCCGGAAAAATGCAGCTTACAACGGTGAATTACTTCAGACCACTTGCATCTGACTAGCATAAACTTGTATACCTAAAACGGCATAATCAGTTTATGGATGATTTATTAATTACACGGTCTATGTCGACATTTATCACAGGTGAACAGTTTTCTAGCCACCCACTGTGATGTCAATAGTTTCCATTAGAAATCATTCAGCAAAGATCACAAGGTGTGATCTCTGGGGCCGCAGTTAGACAGCTGTAAAGAGTGCCAACATGGACCGTGCAATTTCTAAATCATTTCCAAATGTGTATATCAATTTACTTATAACTACCAAAGCAAAAGCACTGGACGAATGGAAAGGAAGTGAATCTTAGGGTTGTTATACACATTCTGGGTAACTTATGACTGAGGGGAAGTAGCGCTTGGAAGAACGCACTCACTCGATGTCTGATTAACACTAGGCAACAAGCGGACGTCTTTATTTGCTACAAAACAATAAACAAATAGTCAAACAAGCTCAATTCTCCTAATTTTGCTGAGAGCATGGTCATCAGTTGCCTCTAACCTGGTTTATAAGTTCAAAGATAAGCTACAGTCAACCTCTGTTTAATTGAATTTTGAGGGTTTGTGGAGATTTAGAGATTTTCTAAGATGGTATTCATCGTAGACTGACTTCGGTTGGAGGAGTAGTGGAAGCCTGGGAGCTCCAGATAGCTGTTTCGTCCTAGTATGGGACTCTTCAGCAGTGCGCACTCATGACCTCACGCCACAATGGATCGAACCGGTGACCTTCAGGTTCCGTGGCCAGCACGTTACTATTGAGTCAGTGGGTTGGAATCCAGTGGTCCATATTTCCAACTCCTCTCAGTTCACGACATAGCACGACCACTACCTAATATCATCGTTGAGTATTTGTCCTCATGGCCATCAGGTTTGTCCCACTGGTCACGATTTCTTATTGGAACTTCAGGAATCACCTCTCGAAGCTATTTACCAATGAGCACCAACTCGAATGAATTTTGAGGGGTTTGTGGGGATTTCGATACTAGTAGGAAACAGCTGCCCAGTGCTCCCAGGTTTCCATTGTTCCGCCAACTGATGTCAGTCTACGACAAATACCAACTTGAAACAACGTCTGTTCACCTTAGCAACCCTTCTTGGTTGCCATTTGACCACATCATACATTATTTCACGTGGATGTTTACTCTTTCACGCTTATTTCGTTGCATCATCCGTACTCATAATGAGTGTTTTTAATTAATTAAACTGAACTCATAATATTTTCCCAATCGCATAACCAACTCACATGATCTTATAGTGTTGATCCCCTCTGTTTGGATGACTACTACTGTAATCGTTCTTATTTTGAATAGAGAAATTTTGATTAAATTTTGAATACAATTATGAAAATTTGTTACCATTTAATAACCTTCTCTGGATTTGGTGTTCTGAATCAAAGCAAGTTAAATTTTTAGTGAAACTGAATAGTAATGATGGACAGTGGCTAGCAATAGGATCCAGGATGCGCATTTCGTCCTATTTGGGACTCGTCAGCTAGACGTACCTGCCTCCCAGTGAGTGATGTTGTTCCCATAGGGATTCGGACTCGGAAGCGACCACTTCAAACGCCAGAGCGTTATCCACTACACCACCGAGCCATGATAGCCAGTTCTTGTGCAACGAGTATAGTTTTAGTGTTTTAGTGCTCGTATGACACCGATCAATTCAGTCCAATCAACGACGATGTTATGCAGGCAGTAACACTAAAACTGAATATCATGAAATTTCAGGGTGTACAAAATTGATAAGATGCCATCGAAATGAAATAGATCTGTTTTTTTATTCAGCTTCCATTATTATTCTCACTCTTTTCGAATACACAAATTAGGATTCGTATAGGAAATATTCATATTTATAACTCAGCAAGCATGATAATTTTTTTCTTCAAGGATTATATTATTACCACACATTATTGTCTTGCAGTTCACTTTGTGATCACATACTACTTTAGATTAAATGCTTCACAAGAAAGTCTTGGAACTCAGTAGAGGGATTATTTGTATTTCTTTTCAAGTTTTTATATTTCCGTTAATAGTTGAATGTAGATACACTTGATAAACAATTTAATTGATTTTGTCAATCTAGGTGAAAAGAACATATTATGTTTGTTATAGGAAATATCTTGAGAGAAACAATTAAGAATTTTAAAAATTCCCATCATGTAATTTAGAACAAGACATGTAAGCGAATAATATTGTTTTCAATTACATCCTCTTCAGGCTTTACTCTAATACAAATAGCTTAATATATATAAAAAATTAAATCAATCATGTAGATTTGTCGGTTGATGTGATAATGTTTCATATAACGGTGGAGATAATAATGTAAATAATAATAATGAAATTGATGAAAGTGATAACGTTGACTAAAGCACATGCAATGTAGATGATAATGATGATAAGAACCAAGATATCAGTATGAAAATGTATACACTCCAATAATCAAAACGGGTCAAAAGCTTGTGAAAATAAAAGTTGCGTAATAGTGAAGGGCAAGGTAAGTGGATAAACAAAGCCTAGACAAATACAGTAAGTATACGAACGGGGTAGGAAAAATAATAATGATAATCATGAAAACTGAGTGATAAAGTTATTAACTAAGTAATCCCTGGCCAAGTGAGAGATAAAGAATGTACAAACTTCTTCTAGATACAAAGGCTAGGATTATTAGCTTGAATTCCAACAGCTTCTGCTATGTGTTAAAGACCAATTTGAATACCTGTTGAAAGATGAGATGGTATGCGGTGTATAATCGTGAAAGCAATGTTCTTATCTACTGAGTGACCACTATCAACGAGGTGAGATAAAACTGAGCTTCCGATGGATTTTATCTGTCCCTTTCGCAACCATGAAGGTAGAAGCTCACCAACACGTTTGTTAAGTTGTCTAGTAGTACGCCCTATATAGCTTTCTGCATAGGAGCAGCTAAACTTGTAAATACACATAGAAATGGCAAAACTAGATAACTTATCTTTTTCCTGAGCAGTAACAACTTGGTCGACTGGAAAATGATAGACAAAGTTGTGCGGCGTAGAAGGTTCTTTTAATGGCTCTAGAGAGTCTCTTGTATCAAACTTCTCAAGCCACATCTCCATTAAATTGCAATTTCATAAACAAAGGTTTCTTTTGTATGATAATAGTACCAGGGTTGTTCAAACTGGCTTTGTCCTTGTGTCTTTTTATGAAACTGTTAGGGTAGCCCATTTCAAGCAATGAATTACGGATATAATCTAACTCCCTCAGTACTTGATCATCCGAACATATTTTTCGTGTTCTGTTAGTGAGGCTTTTGACCAGGTGTGCCTTGTACCGAATTGGTGCATGACTAATAAAATGTGTATACTGACTTATAGATATGGTCTTCCTATAAACACATCTACTGAGTGAAACATCTTCTCTGCTGCTTAGCAAGACATCTAAGAAGTGTAGTTTACTGGCATTTTCTTCCTCACAAGTGGAAGTGAATGAAGCGTGCACTTCATTAAATTTTCTTAACACTTCTTTTGTATACATTTTGATTATTGGAGTGTATACATTTTCATACTGATACCTTGGATCTTATCATCATTATCATCTATATTGCATGTGCTTTAGTCAACGTTATCACTTTCATCAATTTCATTATTATTATTTGTATTATTATCTCCACCGTGATATGAAACATTTATCACATCAACCTACAAATCTACATGATTGATTTAATTTTTTATATATATAAAGCTATTTGTATTAGAGTAAAGCCTGAAGAGGATGTAATTGAAAACAATATTATTCGCTTACATGTCTTGTTCTAAGAAACAATTAAGGCAAGCGACAATAATATTGACTTTACTGGTGTATATTGCTGTTTAGACATTTCGATGGGCAGTTTGAAAACAGAAATTAATAGTTAAACAGTACACATCGATATATGAGAGGAAACGTTATATATTAAAACAACTAAAGTAAATTACACTGACAAATGTTTCATTGGAGATGGAATTCCATTCAGAAAGTTTAGTAAATTAATTTCGGCACTAAGCTATTGCAACTTTATCTTTTAACTTGAGCCGAGAATTTTCGAGAGAAATGTTTGAAAAGACCGTACTGAAGTTACGAATGTTTAGTCGTCTCTCAGTTTTCGAGGTATAGAAGATCTATATTCTTATATATTCCGCTTAAATCTTGGGCTAGCAAAAAGTTTCTGCAGGATATATCCCATCAAATTCTTCCACTTCAGGTTGATTTATTCATTAATATTGTCTTCTGAAAGCATCATGCACTCAAGCATATCTTAATATCTTTTCGAACTACCGCTTTCATCCTAAGAACAAAAGAAGGGAAAAACGTTCCACCGGTTGGAAATGGATTTGTAAATGCTCGAAAATATTGGAGAATATCTGTAGCTCAGGTGGATGGTAATCGTTGTATTGTGTTCTCTGAGCTGGGTTGTTTAATCATGAAGCTTTCGTCGTCTTGCTAGACAACATCATCAGCACCAACTTCACTTTGAAGTGAGCTGTCAACATCTCTCCATGAGTGATTTAATGCCTTGCTCTGACTATGTGGTTTGTGATTAGTTGTGTCATTCTCCTGTTGGCTGTTCCTCTGCTTCATCTCTGACCTTCCGGTTGTCCATCATTTTTCTTATTGTTTAATAGATTGAGTCTATGTCTACACATCTGTTCATTGCTGACTGACTGACTGACTGACTGACTGACTATCTGACTGACATGAATACCAAGCTTCTAGGAATTCTCTGATATTCCTCGTGTTCACTCGCTACGTCCAAAATTTCTACATTGTCGAAATTGAATTCATGTTCATAATTATCCACATGCATTGAAATGTATTATGAATGTCGTGACGTTTAATAGTCAATCGATGTTCATGTAGACGAAGGTGACGAGGGCGATCACTTTGTCTAATGTAGTGTTGAACACAGTTATTGCAGTTGATTTTGTAAATGATATTCAGTTTGTCTCCTTTGGTTGTCACACATTTGGTTTGCATAATGGGATTTGGAGGAAGTCGTTTGGCTTATGAGCCACATCAATCCCAAATGGTTTCAGCAAACTCGTCATGATTTCTGATATATTTTCTATGTAGTGTAGGATGATGTGTTTATTGATTTTTGTCGATGACTTTGTAGTTGATGATGTACGGGATAGGCATCTTGTGATAAGGTTTTGTGGGTAGCCGTTCTTCTTTATGTTGGAAATCAAGGAGTTTTCTTCATTTCTCTGCGACGTTGTTATACTGCAGTGTGTTCTGGCTCTTTTGAATAGAGTCTGCATGCAACTGATTTTGTGTGTTGTTTGGTTGTTGCCAATGTAGTTGAGGATTTGGTCAGTGTGTGTTGGCTTCCTGAAGACTTGGTTTTCCGGCTTTCCAGCATTTGTTACATTATGTTGAATCCTCATGCAGTCAATGAAAAGGAAGGCCTAACTACCCATATCTCTGAACAGCGTATGCGAAATAACATATCGTACACACTAACGATAACTAAACCACAAATACTCACAGACAAATTATACTTCTCATCCATTTTACTTTTACCACACACTAACAAACATTTTCATGTGTAAAGGTATTCGTATAAGTGACTTTAAAGGCCATCTTAGCACATAGTGAAATAACTATTTTTAAAAATTGCTTCTCCAGACGAAATAGACAAATATAATTCGTTATTTCAGGGATTCTTCGGTCAGTCTTTTTCAATGGCTTCAGTCACCACTTTATTTAGCTTTACCAGTGACTTGATATAGCCTGATTTATTATGTGTGTGGACCACTGTATATGAGGACGCTTGTACAAATACCTTCAGATTTCACTGTTAATGGCCAAAACAGTTTCGCCATAAATAGAAAAGGCGATAATAGAGCAGGTGTATTTGCAACATCAACGGCAACATTAGTAGAATATACAAAATTCAAGGTTTATACGTACATTACAATGGCCTAGGCTGTTTTCAGGGCTACTAGATTCAATTTCTATTGACTTTTCACCTCTTCAATCAATTTGATACTGGTTCACGTATTTTGTCGTGAAACTGTGAAGCAAAGTGATTGGTTGGAAAATGCTTCAGGCATGTATAGCTTCTCGTCAAGATTTTGTCAATCTTTCTGTGAACTATAACAGCTCTAAGGTCACTCCATTCATATTTCCACTTTGAACACCTAAGTAACATTTGATAAAGACTGCAATTATTCCCATGTTACAATGTGATCTGAAATGTCGCCATTATTCTTTCCAGATATGCAATAACTTGTGCAGGCTTAATTCCCTGGACAAGATGCCTTCATGAGGTCATGAAACATCAAGGATTTATTTCTATATCTCATTGGGATTTAAAAATATATCTCCTTTTTCACTTCCACTAGCTTGCTTTTCTACCTACTGATATGACAGTGGGCAGTAGGATCACCTGCTGACCAATAGGTGGTGAAGTGGTGTGAATGCATTGTGACTGAGTCATACTGATCAAACTGGAAGTCATCACGATAAATATCTGTTTATTGATATTCTTAGTTGCTACGTTTGTCAGCTACATCATGGATAAATTGGACGATGTATACGTTAAGGAAATCTCTGTTTTTGTGAAATGTCATATATTCAAATGTTATGTTTTGAACAGGATCGTTTACTGTGCAAGTAGGAACTTTAGATGTAGCTGAAATGCTTATGAGTCGAACTTACAGAGAGTTTGATGACTCGATAGCAGTCAAAACTTTAAGCATGAGTGCTTTGTACTTCTGGGTAAATGAGGAACACGGAGACAGAGTACCGTTATGGTGGTCACCTGAGGAATATATGCAAAACACTAGTATGCTTCGAAATTGGTAACTGAAATTAAGCATAAAGTACTCGGAAGTGATTACAGTCAGACTTCACTTTCATATTTTTCAAGAAAAAGACGAATGGAATATTCGCATTAACCATCTATTTTTCCCTAGAATTAGGTCTGTGACTAACGGATATTGAGTAAACATTCAAAACGTTAGTGGCTTACCTTCAAACTTGTGTCGAATAATTAAACTGGTCAGTGTAATTTTCAGATTGCGAATATCTGATATATTTCTACTGTGCCATTTTTAGTCATTAATTAGAGCAGTCTTGCGAAAAAAACAATCTGAATGACGAATATTCTTTTGGATAAGTCCTCTTGAAGTTCTACAATTATAAAATGTATATTTACACCGTAAGATCAAGCAATGTTAGGGGCATGTACATTTTTTCAAATGAAGTCAGATTTAGGGATTGTAAAGAAATCTATTCATCTTTTTTTAAATTTGTCAATATTGGGATGATATACATACAAAACCAAGCCGGAAAATCCTCTCGTATCCGGAGACGCACGTGCCTAAATGCACGCCCTATGTAACTTGTTCCACAGGAACAGTCAAACTGATGTATGCAAGAGGAGGGGCTAAGATTAGGTGAGCTATCCTCCTTTAGTCTCAGAATGGACATTGGCCTACAACTGAATGATAAACAAAGCCGACTTGAATAAAACGTCCTATTGACTGCTCTAGCAGTTAGGCTTTGTGATAGAATATCACTTACAGCATCCCCCACAAATTGTAAGCGGAGAAACAAAAGCTTCTTCTCCATTGTTATCAGTTCTTGTTGAAAACCAATGCAGTTGATGCATTGATGATGCTTTGATGAACTTATGCAAATATCCGTTTTCACTTAGAATATCATGGATGCACAGTAGTTCTTTTTCTACACACTCCTTGGGATGCTGCAGAACGGAATCAATACATATGCATCTATCAAAGACTAAAATAGTATCATTCACGTATCAACATTACAACTCCGTGTTGGCTGTTTGATCTTCCAAATGTTACCAAAAATATATCTTCAGATATTGGCCCCAATGGAGATCCCATAGCCACTCCGTCAACCTCTCTGTACAGATTACTTTTGAAGATGAACTGGACATTCCTTGTACAGTTTAGCAATGGTGCTTTTGAATTCATAATAGAACGTTAGTAAACAAATGTATGACATTTGGGGGTCCCATGAGTTTGTTTAAAACATTCAAGGTTTTTAATCTGTCTACAAGCTGAAGGTGTTTTTCATGCTTCATTTTGCTAACAAGTCACAAAGGTTGAAATAATTGTACTAGCCACTTAGCGATAGCATGGTAAGACTAGTCGATCATGTCTAGGATAGGGCGAAGAGATGCCTCAGGTTTGCGTATTTTTGGTAGGCCATAAATTTGTGGAATCATGTTGCCCATAAGTGATAACCGGAGAAGAATCTATGTGGTAAAAATCATCTTAAAGATCTCATAACCCATAAGAATCTGAAGTTTGAAAATCAACCAAGAGATACAAACGTGTTTTTGAGCCTTAATTTTCAACGCCACCATGCAATAACATCTTGGAAAACAGAATAATACCTGTTGCTACTGTGTTTTACTACCTGAAGGAAGCATCCAACTCCACTGACTGATCGATCTTGTTATAGTGTCTCGTACAGAAAACAGTACCTGAGAAACACCTAACTCTAATGAAGAATGTTACGATCAACATTTTTAGTGATTTCAGTTTTTATGATACACAACTGTCTCAGGTGACTATTTTTACTGGTTAGGGTTGTACATATATTATGCATGCCAAACTTCTGAATATTCAGTCACACTAAGCTGTCTAAAATAGTGAAGGGGTGGAAGGTTTGATATCAGTCACTCAGAAGTACTCATGAAGATATTGACTAAATTTTTGTGTTTGAAGAAGAGCAAAAGCTTATGGTTACAGGTATTAGTTGGTATGCATCGAAGATAAACACGATAATGTGGGCAAGTTGAAATATTTTCTTACTCTGGCTCTCCAAAATCTTATTATTTTGTTAACACTAGTTCCTGTCTTGTAAAGAATAGGTTACTGCTTAATTTTACATTCATGTGTATCTATAAATTCATATTCTTTTGTGGAGGTAACTATTTGAACTCGACAAATCACTAAATTTAATAGTTGGGTACCCTCTTAGTAGCGAAAGAAATCTCACTCACTCGTTATGTGCCAGAATTCACAAAGTCTGATCATAAGACATAACGTCTGTTGAAGCTGAAACTCTTAGAACAAAACTAGTGAATAAAGCATGCCTACAGAAGATTTATTGACAAAAACTTACAGAGATGAACTACCCTTTACCCGATTACCGTATAGAAGAAAATTTTAATCATCAGATTGTTCTCAACTAAGTGATTTCCTACATACTACCGTACAGTAGTCCTCCTTGAAAGGTTTTTGTATTTAATTTTTTAAAATGGCAGACCACAAGATTTAGTTTAAGATGCAAACATAACGTATGTAAGCAGTTTAAGTCTAATGATCCCTGTTTTATTGATGATTGTGCATTGAATAATGTTACATTTGTGATGTAACTTGGTATGTGTTTTTCTTCGGATCTTTCCTGATCCTGGCACATCTAACTAATTTCCAGTAGGATCTTCCACCTAACTTACTACATTAGGAAGCTAAGAGTATCTAGTATAACTTAATCCTACCTCTTACGTTTTATCAGCTACATCTAGCCTAATCTCCTCCATTGTTGCCCTTTATTCTTTACTGGGTTGCTAAATAAAGGCTATGCTCTGTTGAGTAGAACTTCAAAGATTGTCGAAAGCATTAGTAGTGTAACTCTAAACCTTCTGATTGAAAACTGTTTTGAGAGCAGACATATTATCTCATGTAAAGGTATAGCAGGAGTTATTTTATCAAATGACCAGCAATCTCTTCACTCAGCTCTCTGAGTGTTAGTCGTCAGGCAAGACCAGAAGCGAGTATATACGATTTTACGCAATTACTACTCAGTATAAAAAAATTTACAATACCGTCTTTAGCTCGTATTCTGTATGAGGAAGAAAGTATCCGAAATGAACTAACTAATCTACTACTTTTTAAAGCGAGCTATTTAAGGATAACACAGCTTGCTATTGTTTAAGTATTATAAATGTAATTCCTAATGTGACTGTTTACCTAAGTTGACTTTGTATTTTCAATGAAGTTGTAGATGGAGTAAATATTCTTATCTTCGATATTTACGATTTATATCTGCTTCATTTTTCAGCATGTATACATATATTTTATTGTAGTGGGTGCTACTGATAGGGATGGATATAAGTAGTATATGTTGAAAGGCCGACAAAAGTCATTGGTAATTACCAACGATGGGTAAATATTCTACCTGAAGAAACGCAAGAGACATTGAGGGCGTATTGAGATCAAGTTGAGGCAGGAGAAGAGGAGGAAATGAAACATATTGTGTAAATCACTATTTTAATAGAAAGTGTATAATATTTCATCAATACTGTTCAAAGTGTCACAATAAAAATTCCTTCCTACATTTCGTTCTTTGTAGTAACCACTACACTACTACTGTTTAATTGATCCTAATATGATATACTAAAAATCCTGTAAAGTATTTTCCAAAATATCTTTCAGAATAAAGCCATTATTATTATTATTATTATTGGAAAACTTTTGAATTCAAAGTGGATACAATGGGTGAAGTATGAGAAAGCCATCTGTTGAAGTGTATCAATAAAAACTTTTTTCTGCTAGCTTGTAGTAGTTATTCTGAAGCGATTAAATATTCTACTGATGAACACAATATTTACTCATCGTCTTCGTAGGTAATCAATCAATCAGTTAATCAGGTGATTTGTGAAACCATTAGCAGAATATCTATTAAAGCGTTTGAGTGTTTGAGAAGACCAACATTATGAAAAAATAAAAGATGGATTACTAAACACGGCAGCTGTCTTATTCATTCAGTGGATATTTTTCGTTGGCTTCGTTCTTCATTCTTCATGATATCTCATTCACCCTGAGATTTTATTAAATTTATTTCACCTTATTACAAGTCATTTGTGATTGGTGATATTTCATCCTTTTTGAAAATTAGTCGTGCAAAATGTTGTTTGTTACTGTTAGTAATCATTACTACTGTTAACATTTTTATCAGCATCTTAGCTAAACATTATCTTTATTATTTGTTGATAGTTGTAATTTTCCTTTGTTATATTAGATTGAGTTGTTCAACCGGTGCTGGCAGATGGTCTCATATGAGGATGCCTTGATACTGCCATATGTTCATGATGTAAGGTTCATCTTGGTGGTTAGCAGTGAAATCTAGGATGCGCGTTTCATCCTATTCGAGACTCGTCAGCTGAACGTACCTGCACACCAGTGAGTGATGTTGTTGTTCATTCTACTACCAACCCTATCCAAGTCAATTACTATTATTAGCATAATTTTGAATAGTTCATTTATGACTATGTTTTGGTTACTGAAATTTATCAGATGATCCTTATCATAACTATAACAATTTGCGTGTGTTACCTGTGTTTCATTACGTTGGGAACAATTACAGTGGTTCCGTCTCCATAAAATTAGGATTTTGTATTGTTGAAAGTATCTGAGTACTTTATTTACCATTCCTGAACTGAACTGGGTCAGTTCACAGTTGGCTATGATGAATTTAATTTGAAGATTCTGTCTAAATTTGGAGATTATTGCCTATATGGAAGATTTTGAGGCTATGAGGTGAACTTATTACATTAAGTTTATAATCTCAACTCATGTAATCATAAATCAATTTCTCTCACCATTTACACAAGAAGTAAGAACAAATTATTGTAAAAATAATTAGTAACCTTAGTCTGACCATTCAGGAAGACGCATTCAGTGGCAGTAAGCTGAAAGAGTACCTTTAATCCTAATTAACCCATTAATTCACCATTGTCAATCAGTGTTATGATAATTTTCACATTTTAGTGTTTACACAGTTGATAGAAATAGATTGGTGATCATTTTATACTGCCATGTAAATCTTACGACATTATCATATCTTGGATATAGGTTATAAAACTCAGAAAATCGACTGTGTTTTCTCAGATCTTTGTAATGAAATGTCTTGTGCTCAAGTGTGAGTAGCAACACTGAAAGTAATATGCAGATATATTTCACATAGGATAACATATTCATTCTATGCTCCACTAGGAATCACTGTCAGGCAAACAGTATCTTAATACATTGCAATAATACTGATTTCTCCGTATATAATGCTTAGACACAGGTAATCTTAACTTACTGAATGAAAAAAATGCGCATAAAATTGTCTATGGGTGTACTGACTATGCAATAGTTTCTGTTTTTTTCCGAAAAAATGTCCAGCAAATGAACAGAGGTGAGGAATTCTGAAGTACTTGTCACTATATACTATATAGTCTTATTTAAGTAAACTGTGGAATACTGTCTTGTATACGAATGAATTTTCCATACAACTATAAGAGACTGTCAGTTTAAACTGTCACTAGTAGCATGACTAATAATATCCATTAGTGGAAGTTTGAAATTTTCTCTTCATATTTTCGATAACTGCAATAAATAAGATGTGATATAAATCTGAATTTTCGTAATTCATGATAGTTTATAATGAATAATATTGAGCCAATGAATGACAAATTAAAGCATTAAACTTTCAGTAGTAATTAAGTAGTAATTTAAGGTTGAAAAAATAATGTTATCAAAAATTTTCTTTTTTTTCAAATAATAAATTATCCCATAAATTATAGCTGGAAATAATCCTTAAGACAAAGTGGAACAGATATCTTTAGTCGGTTCCATAATATTTTGAATAAGCAGTGATAATGTACAGTCTGTTTCAGGAGAGTAGAATTTCCTGAAAAACAACATGAGAGCTGTAAAAGGTGAAATATTGGACAACTAAAACTGAACTGAATATATCATATGGATATGAGTTATTTCCACTTGTATAGGGAGTATTTGATGCTAGAAACTGCAGATTGTGGACTACAGTAAGCTGTGAATACTTAATTATGTGTCAAATATAACACATTTAGCCTGACGATATTTTCTAGTCATCATAGAGAATATAGATGAATTCAGACTTGCTTTTAGGAGTCATCAGTGAGAATCTGAATTCCGACAATCCTCATTATTAATATAAATGACCTGTTAATGGTAAATTGTTTGAGTATATTTCTACCCAGGCTATTCGATTGGTTAAAGTTCATAAATTAAACTTTCTATTCATTTTGATGATTCGTGGAAATTTGTTGATTTCGCGGAATGACATCAGTTGGAAATCCACTGGAGGTCTGCGAGCAGTCGACTTTAGTTCCTTCTTTCATTCAATGCCATCACTGTTTACCTATCATCATGTCTGACAAAATTTTCTCACTGATCACTGCTTCTCATTGAAACTTCGGTAAATGTCATATCAAACCAAGTCTATAATGGACAATCCATATCGGACGCGATGACAGTTAATCAACGATAGGATTGAATTAAAATCCCTATTATATCACAAACTGGCCAAAACAGGAAAATGTGGACTATCGAACTCCAACCTAGTTGCTTAATTGTGATATGCTGGCCGAGGAAACTTAAGGTCTTCGGTTTGTTCTCTGAAGAGATCGTAGGTGAGAGCTCCTGAAGAGTTTTAGATTAGGATGAAACAGTTATCCTGTGGTTTCAGGTCTTCAACGGTTCTTCAGTCCGTGATAAATACCAACTTAAACTTTCCACCAGAAGTATGCTGTCCACAAACGTTTTCTTAGCAAGATGGAAAATCTGAGGGTTAATCTCAAATACTTATTTATCTCACCAGTTTTGTTTGTTCTGATATACTTTACCTGTAATACACGAGTTTCAGAAAGTACGCTGTATCGTAGCAATATGAACGTTACAGTTATCTACCTTTTATAAATACAACACCGAGTTATTACTATATTGAGAAATTCGTTCCCAGTGCCAGCTTTATAACAAATGAGACAGTCGTTAAATATGATACACCTTGTACTTAAACCGTCATTTGCAAAATATGCTTCATTTCCTCTTCCGCTTCTTTCTTGATTTGCTCTTCATACTCCTGCCTTGTCTCTTGCGTTTCTCCTGGCGGAATCCTTACCCATTGTTGGTAACTCCCTATGATTTCTGCCACCCTCTCAACATATACTACTTATATCCATTCCTATCAGCAGCGCCCACTGCACCACTACTACTTATTTCTGTTTGTGATATGAATAAGTCAGTTACTCAGTATGAATATTCCCAGTAAAATGTTATAACAACTAGGGTTAAACTTCAGTTTGAAGTGAATCTGACTTATCTAGGTTGTTTTTAGGTTCATTCAACCTTAGCGCAAAACACACCCTATTGACTAAGTCTCATAGTTTCGTATTTTTGATGTGATCTGATGTGATAATAATAGTAAAAAGAACACTAAGATTTTATTCTTTCCTGAAATAATTTACTATGAACTTTATTATGCTTATCAGACAGTCAAAATCATACAGTTAGTTCAGTCAGAATGTTAAAAGTCAACATATTTGTGGTTAGTAATCAGATAACAAACCAACGACTACTACTCATAATAATATAATATTCAAGTACAATTTACAGCTATGAATTTAAGTGAGCGGCCAACCATGTCATATAGTGGATACAATTCTCAAAACGTTTTGCTTAGTTATTTTGTCTAGTTTGATTCGTAGATTAGTAGTAAAAACAATTATGACGTGGTATGAATCAGTATATTTGGGATGAGGTATTGTTATATTTCTATTTTCAATGATCGTCAGGTCTTTCTTTTCTGATAGTGTATTTCCATGCCATTTACGTTAACCTCTGAAAAAATCAGCTTTTATTCGTAATTTTCTGGGCTTATTGGTTTCAAATTGATATTCACTACAGACTGATATCAGTTGGAGAATCATGACAAACTTGAATGCACTGGAAGGATGTTGTCATCATGATATGAGACTCCGAAGCAGTGCGCACCCACGACCTTGCAAGCAGACGATTTTAGGACCTACGGTTTTCATGTCAACCACGTTGCCATTGAGCTACTTGATCTAGGTTCAGTGGTTCTCGCTTTCCTACTTCTATCATTCACGATATAGTGCAAAAACGTGAACCATTAAATACTAACATAGTGGCTCAATAGTAATCTGCTGAACATGCAATTTGGAGGTCATGGGCTTGATTCCCGACACGGTCATGCATACAGTGTCGAAGAGTTCCGTACTAGGAGGAAACAGCTTTCCACTGTTCCCAGTTCTTCAATGGCTCTCCAGAGGATGTCAGTATGTGATGTGTATCAACTTGAAATCATTTTTATTCTAACTGGAGAGTTGAATTTGAGCATAACACTTAAACAAATTTAGTAGGACCTGTATAGTAACAAAATCAACAGTGTTTGCTCTTACTATATGCAGTATAACACTGTGGTAACAACGCAGTATTTTTGTACTTGTATTTGTTTTCCAAAAGGCCGCCTTCTGAACAATTCAAACATCCTTAGCATTTTCATTCAGTGAACAATATATTTAACTATCGTTAAACAGAATTCTTCAACTGTATGTATAATTCTCTGACGATAAGTAGCTCTAAAGAGCTTTCCTGTTGATAGTCTCAAGATTTTATTGAGGTTTTTCAATTACTCACCCATATATTTCACTAAACTACTGATATATCTGCTAGGGTTCATAGTGTTAAATGTTAAGTTAACTATTAGATGTGATACAAAACTAAATTCTCTATTGATTAATGAATTATGTTGAAAATTGAAACACTCAGAGAAACACAAGAAATAACTGTCATGTCTTTGAGTTTTCTTTGTCTTCTTAATTTGTTCCTTCTTGTTCTTCATTTTAACGAAACTGTACCAACAATAAGTCCTCTCTTTTAATCTGTTATTAATCTGCTTCTGTATGGTTCAGAGACTTGGCGCGTTACGAAAGAGATTTACAACAAACTACAGACATTCATCAACAACTGCTTATGCTGGCTCGCTACTGAAGATCAGATGGATTGCCAGAATAATGAGAATAAGCAACAAGGAGCTGAGTGGACGAACCAACCAAGAAGCTATCGCTGAACAGATGTGCACTGGAAGGAAGTGGAGATGGACTTGATTGGGCATACACTGGAAAGGCCGACTGAGGACATCACGCGGTAGGCCAGGTACTCGAGTGGAATCCCCATGGGAAGCGACGAGTTGGACGTCGGTGTCGAGTGTGACATGGAGGAGATGGTGTGAGGAGTAAATGAGAGGTTGTTGGCTGTTGTGGAGCCAGGTTGAAAAGATTTCAGAGAACAGAGTTCATTGGAGACGTGCTAGTGAAGCTCTATGTTCCATTAGGAACCCGTTTCGGTCATCTTACTTTGAGCAATACCGCCTTTAGTCCTCTTGAATCGTGGTAACTTACCATGGATTGACTTATTTGTGCAACTTAAAATGAACTGATAATACATTTACTTAGAAGGGATATTTCAGTTGTTCAATTGTATTTTGATATCAGTATTCCTTGCAACTTTCGAAACGACTTTCAGATAAACGAAATATATTTTTTAGAATAAAACCTTTCAGTAGAATTTATGGTTTAGAGCTGAGAAACAAACATCTGAACTACTAATCCAACTTCATATACTAAGTTACCCTAAAGAAATTGGATAATGCGGTGAGAATACCATTTGAAGAATAAGATTATGAGTTTATTTCAAAGAATTTTCATTAGGTGAATAAAATCTGAATAAATTAGTAAGTAAACTTTATGACCAACATTATCATACCTAATATTGAGAGTCCTAATGCCTTGAAGAAAAGAACAGAAATGCAGAAACAAATAACAGATAAACCAAAGTGAGAATTACATGTATCCAGTTTGTCTCACTGAATTTGTTACGTAGGCATATTTTGTATTCTGAACTGTGATGCATTCCCATCTTAAAAATATTACCTGATTTCTAAAGACGTTATATAAATATTCATTATTGTCATTATTTAAGTTGGCAGAAGAGGCAGGGCAGAGAAGATGGGACTTCCTTCAGGTGAACGTAGAGAAGACGCAGGCCATGAAGATATCCAACGACGACGACGACCATCACCACCACCGCCACCACCACCACCACCACCAACAACAACAACAACAAGCACTAATCACCATCAACGGAAGAAACCTAAAGGAAGTTGTCTCTTTCACCTATCTAGGCAGCATCGTTCCAACTACAGGTGGTGGTGGCGGCACAGATGACGATGTCAAAGTCAGGATCGGAAATACAGCAAGACAGGCTTTCATTAATATGAAACCAACCAGTGTGAAGATCAGCTGCACTGCGTTCAGCATAAAGCTTGAACAAGATTCTGATTTTTAACACCAACAACAAGCCAGTGCTTATATATGGTTCAGAAACTTGGCGCGTCATGAGTGGAATCCCAAGGGGAAACGACGATTTTGGTGTCTGAAGTGAGGGTGACACAGAAGAGATAGTGTTAGGAAGAAATGAAAGCTTGTGGGCAGTTGTGGAGTCAGGTTGAACAGACTGCAGGGAAAAGATTGGGGTGGAGATGTGATCTTGAAGCCATTATGTTCCACTAGGAACCCAGGTGATAAATAATAATGAATAATAAATAATTATTTACTCACTTATCCAGGTCATATGCAGCTGCTGATGAAATTCACTTGGAATAAAGTGACCATTTTATTCTGCTAATTTTGTTCCCCTTGCGTTATTTAGATCTTTTTACAATGCTGTGGAGTAATGTGTAATTACTTCAAAGTATATTCAAAATAAAATTAACTGTTTGCGAAATATACAGTTCATGGATAAGAATCTCATCAAGATGCTCTATTGAAACCCAATCAGTCAGATTATATAATTTTATCAGCCTGGTACCATAGTTGGCATGAAGATTGCAAACATGAAAGCTGTACAAGACATACTACTGAAGGACTTGAGTAGTTGCAGATGGTCAGAACAAGTTAACCTAAACGACTGAAGGATATTTCAGTCATCTTAGGCAGAAGTGATAAGCAGTGTGTGGAGATTGATTCACCTCAGAGAACTAAGCCATCCAAACTACTCAAATCCCAACTGATTCCAGCAGATTTGTCGTACTAAGGATCAAATCAGACGTTTGCAAATCACCTAGTCTGTGGTGATGATGAATTTATGAGCTTGAACATAGACGAGTAGAACAGCTGTCCAGTGTCTAAACCGCATTGATCTGGCAAGTGAACAAAGCTGATCGGTGTGAGTGGTTTCATGTCGACCATTTTCAAGGTGTTCTTGATGGCTGATATAAGGGTTTTCCGCTTTGCATTTCGAAAGAAATGTCCGAAGTTGATCTTCGTTGCTACTTTATTTAACCATCCTGGAAGGGTTTCTCGAATACTAGAAATTAAACTTCTAACTATGTAGTCAGCCGAACCATTCCCATCTGACCAGTCACATATATAAATGGACAATAAGGTGCTTATCAAGAATTTGAAACAATTAGTCCCTTTTATGAATTTGGATAACTCATTTTCGGGTCTTGATAACACAAACATGTCGAAAATCATAGATTGTAAGGCTTATTTAAATCCATCTGAATGTATTATCACCTTATATCTCACTGATCACATCGTCTGTAAACTGCAGCCAAATGTTTAATCATTTGTCAGCCGCTGAAATATAATACACTTCTTTCTGATTGGATGAGGACACCAGTTCTTGATTGGTACGTTCAGTAACATTAGGGAATACTGATTTTTCGCAATAACTGAACACTTAAGAGTTTATATCAGATTTTATTAACAAAAGAATAAACTTTAGGCACTCTTGTAGAATGTAATTCTATTTTCATTTGTGTTAGATACATCAAACAGTAAAACACTATCGAGTAAATAGGACTGAAATAGTTCATCGTAATTCACTTGTATTGAAGGCAAAAGAAGGTTTTCCTAAACATGTTTCTATTTATGGATATATTTGTTCTTTCCAACGAAAGAACACTATGACATGCCGTTTAAAGTTTCAACCTCATCTCTCTATGTAAACTGTTTTGCCACTTCATTGAACCTACTGAAAATAATTCCAATCTATGCATCATCCGCATGCTAGCAAATAAATTCTAATTTTTCAGTCAATAAGTCTGATTTATCTTGGATTCGACTGACATAAATATTTTGTTTCTATGATGTTATTTGATAGTTACTATACTGTAAGTACTACTTAAGTTCTTTGAAGCTTCAACCTGTGTTCTCTGAGTTGGGTTGTTTGATCGTGAAGCTATCATCGTCTTTCTGGACGACATCATCAGCACTAATTGCAGTATGAAGTTGGCCCCACCGGTTACTATATCTCATTGAAGCTTAAGGAATCAACTCTCAAAGCTAGTCACCAATGAGCACCAGTTCAATTGGATTTTGAGGGATCTGTGGGGATTTGGAAATATTTCAAGTTGTTATTCATCGTAGACTGACATCAGTTGGAGGAACAATGGAAAGCTGGGAGCACTGGACAGCTGTTTCGTCCTAGTACGGGACTGTGGTGGGGGCAAAGCCTGATGGTCGTGAGGACAGTTACTCAACGATGATATTGGGTGGCAGTCGCGCTATATCGTGAGTTGACAGAAGTTGGAAATATGGGCCCCTGCGTTCTGACACACCTGCTCAGTGGTAACGTGCTGGCCACGGAACCTGAAGGTCACCGGTTCGATAGCTTGTGATGTGGGGTCGTGGGTGCGCACTTCTGAGGAGTCCCATATTAGGACGAAGTAGCTGTCTAGTGCTCCCAGGTTTCGATTGTTCTTCTAACTGATGTCAGTCTACGATCAATATCAACTTGAAACATAGGAATTTAGTTAAATATAGAAAGTCAAACACCAATAAGATTGACAATCTCGAAAAGCACTCTGCTACTGGATTGTATACTGAAGTCCAATGTAATTAGATGGTGAGAGAGGTTGATTACTGAATCTTTGTTCATCGAATCAACACCCAATATAACAGGTGTAATAGGAATGACGCATGCCAGAGACATGAGAACGCTTACTACCAATAGAAACAAAGAATAAGATGTGATAGGGCTATAAACATCAGATTTTGAGAGTGGTGTGATTACATTGATGTGATTACGTGGAGTAATTTATACCGGAAACATTATCAAGTAAATGGTACTGTGTCACTGTTTTATAAATCAAATAAACAAATCTAACCTAGAATTGCCCAAGTTTTACACCTATAATAGTTTTTTTTTAAAAGTTTTTATACTATTAGTTTGTACTGGCCGTAACATCAAAATCTTCTGAAGTATGCCTCATTTTTGTGCAACCCCCACTGTCATACATGCAGAGAACTTACGTTTAGGATTTAAAAATGATTTGCATGCGGTGAAATTCCCTTTCAAAGATTCTCAGGTAAAATCATTCCAAAAGTTCAAAGTGTGCTAGTTTTGCAAGATTTTCTGTGTTATGCAATAGCTTAGAGCTGTGACAATTGAAAATCGATTATTTTTGGCTAAATATCTTTAGTAGTATCCAAAACCTGTTGATCCATCAAAAAATGTGTTTTCCGAGATGGTTTTTTCAGAGATCTAGGAATCAATAATTAGTTGCAGTAGAAACAGTCTAGACTTTGTATGGAATATCTCTCACTTCTTTTCTATTAGGTTCAAACGTGTAACGCTAAGAGTTGTTACAAGCATGACTGTGATATTTAGGTTTAATTCTGTCAACATTTAATTTTCAATATTTAATGAAGATATTATCAAAGGTTTCTCGTGAGTTTATTATTATTGTTTTTTTCCCTTTGGTTCCTAGTGGAACATAAGACTTCAGCAGCACGTCACCATTGCATTCTCTTTTCTGCAGTCTTTTCAACCTGGCGCCATGACTGCCCATGAGCTTTCATTTCTTCCTCACATGATCTCCTTGATGTCACCCTCACCTCGGACACCCAACTCGTCGTTTCCCATGTGGGTTCCAATCAACGGCCTGGCTCGTGATGTTCCCAAATGGTCTTCTCAGTGTATGCCCAATCCATCTCCAGTTCCTTCCAGTGCATATTTGTTGGGTGATAAGTTCCTTGTTGCTAATACTTTCTGGTCATCTGACCTTCAGTATCGAGCCAGCGTAGGCAGTTGTTGATGAATGTCTGCAGTTTGTTGGAAATGCTTTTCGTAACTCGCTAGGTCTCTGAACCATATAGAAGCACTGACTTGAAGTTCGTGTTGAAAATTTCTGATCTTGTTCTTTGTGGTGAGTGGGGTGCAGTAGATCTCCACACTGATTTCAGATTAATGAAAGCCTATCTTGCTTTTCCGATCCTGACCGGCCTCTACATCCTCGTCTGTGCGTGTGCCGCCTGTAGTTGAAACGATGCTGCCGAGGTAGGTGACAGAGGCTACTTCCTTTTGATTTCTCCTATTCATAGTGATTGCTGATTGTCGTTCATGCTGTTGTTTATTAGGTATCTTCATCACCTCCGTCTTCTCTACATTCACTTAAAGTCCCGTCTTCGTTGTCTCTTCTGTCAACTTGTTAGTTTTCGCCTACAGATCTTCTAGTTTGTGCGATATTAGACATAAATCATCATCGGTGGAGAAATTCAAATCTTCTAGGTTCTTTTCATCTGTCCAGCCATTGTATGCTCATCTTTTTGTTTCTCTCGTGAGTTTAGAACTGACTTTTTAGCATATATTTTCTTAGTATTTTGCCATCATTTATCTTGCAAAACCTGGTTATCATATAGTAAATTGTTCATCTGAGATTAACATACACTAACAGAATATCTAAAATAAAAGAGCATCGATTGAAGAATGAAACTAACAAATTGGAAGAAATCGATGTTCACGAAAGATTATAGAAAGTGAAGAAGAGGTGGCATTACTTTGCTTAGGCTTTCAAGGAAGATGAAGATGAAAAACAGAATTGTAATTTTGGATAAAAAAACAAACAAAACCAACTCTTTCAATAAAGATCTTGGAGACCAATAAAGTAGTTTTCTGAATTTTTAATATGAAAGTATCCCATAGTGCTTATTCGGTGGTTTTCAGTTCTTTCAAAATCGGGTTATTAAATAAAACAGTAGTTTGACTAAATACACTTTTATCTTTAGGTTTTTGGACTCAGTTGTTTACATATTACTGAAACTGTTCCCATTGCAACAACTGAGGATGCTGTCTGTCACTAGACAGATAGTAATTTAAAGCCAACAGAATCGCTGTTTACCCTGGTTTAAAACCTCACCTATTATCATCATGTTGATTTTATGATACCTGGATTATTTTGTGCAAAACGATACTAACCAATAGATTTTCACTTCAAAAATTATTGATAGTTCTTGGACGCCGGACTATACCTATTGAGTCATCGAGAAAAGAATAGATGAAATACATTTCGACTCCCTAATTATTTTTTATGTGTTATTCTTTACCCCCGCCCCCTCACTCCCTGTGCCACTTGTTGTCCAATCAAGATGGACGAGGAAACAACCTAGGTGATTGTCTGCACGAAATCGTCAAGTACTATAAAGCAGCGCAAACTGTGGAAGGGTTGCCGTATTTTCATGATGAGCCATGACACCATCCAAAGTATTGTCACCGAAAACAAATCAATCTTTATGGAGCGTTTTTGTGTCGCCGCGTTTCCGTCTTTAGAGTCTCTGAAGGTCGCCCTGAAGCAATACGAGAAGCAGACTGATTGGCGCATTTCTGAGATTTTAAAAAATCTTATTTGAGGCCGTAGAGTGGGTGCGTTCATAACAGATAACTGTCCTGCAATTTCGTCTGCATTATGCCAAGTTTTTCCCAACTCACATCACCTCCTGTGTCGTGTGCACATCATTCACGACGTGATCAAAAGGGTAATCATATATACCAAATTATCTAGAAAATTTCAATGTTTGCAGAGATTACAACCTGAGGTGCTGCAATACTTCTTTTGGATGTTATACACAAAGAATGTGGAGAGGTTAGTGTCTTTGAATGCATCATGCAGCAGTCTCTAGGCATCCTCATAGGAGTCAATCTATCAACAGAGGTCTAGGAATTTAGCCTTGCATCGCAACGGGAAATTACAATTATCAAAACAATAACTACACTCAATACAATTTGAAACAGGCTCCCTGAAATATTATACAACAATGTCACTAAAGAACAAAATTCATTACAAATTTTAAGTCCATTTTGAATTTAATCTTAACCTGAAGGCGGTTACTTTGTTAAAACAGATTTAATGTGGCAAGTGATGATTTTCTAAGCCAATCAAAATACAGACAGCTTATCTAAGCTCAACCAATCAGATTCCTAAAAGTAAGTGTCCTAGTCCAATAGGAAAGTATCTTGACCACACAAATAAAATAGCTTTTAAACAGAGGAATCAGCCAATCGTTTTCCATTTCCAATTTATTTTTTTCACCATAAATAAATTAGAGGGGGGATATACTGACATTAATAATTGAGTCGACAAAGTCCAAGGTATTCGATAAGCTATGAGTATTTAGCTGTTTTCTGATTGATTTAAGGACGTCTGACAGCCATTTGGCGATAGAATGGTTCGACAAATTGTTTATGTCCGAAATTGGACGTAAAACAAGATATACTTTTTATACTTTTGGGAGGCCATGTAAACTAGGAGTAACAGAACCAGAAGTGGCTGGTGATAGACTCATTATCCATTTTCTTCGGAAACTGAATGAACTTTCAATTTGTTCAGTGGTAAAATTTTGAGCAGTCTGTTTGAGAAAGTTACTCTTATCTAATAAGACAGAGACCATTTTTACGTTATAGTCTGAAGGATTCATCAGGACAATACAAGCGCCTTTATCAGGACAAACTAACAGCAAATCTTTACTTTTTTTACAAGATTTCAGGTAGTTGCTTTCTACGCTCCTTTGTAAACAATTGTTTGCAATGTGGCTTGGTATTAAGATATTGATGACAACAATAAAAGACAGTTGATGTGAACTGTTCAAGTCTTTTGTTTGAAACTGGTAGGAGATCACTTGTTTGTTTAGTGAGGTTTGCAAACTAGAATTTTGTGTCGAAATCACTGTCAGTTCATGAAGTATCACAAATTTTCAGACTTGTAGATAATAATTGCATTTGAATGGGAGTCAAATCTACCTTGGAATAACTGAAAACATATTTTTCTGGTGCTTATGAAAAACGAGTATGTTTGTCTGATGGTTTAAGGCATCTCATCAACTTACCTTCGTCGTTACTTTCTCTTGTTCAAAAGTTTGTTACGTAACTATCTGCTATTCATGATTTCGATTTTCTAGCTTACTAATAAAATTATACACTATGGTTTAATAATAAACTGTTATTACGTTTATTATATATAAATACGATTGTATAGCTTTAGAAAAACAAGTTTTGTCAACCTGTCCTTGATATTTTGCAACACTACTTCACTAAGCAGTAAATATAGCCTTCTATATATTCTAGGTTGAATTTGATTTAGCGAAACGTGAAGCAAACAGTTGATTAGATCACAGAGATCAGTTATTACAACCTGATGTCGTGCTCGAATTGTGTTCTCTGAGCTAGATTGTTGAATTGTCTAATCGTTGTTTAATCTCAGAAGCACCTACAACTGAAGAAATAAACGACTGTGTCACTAACTTATCAAAAAACTACTAACAAAAATGGAGGGACTTCTTTCTTCAAAAAGGATTGAATTACAACACAGGAGATGCTACGAAACCAGAATTCTTTGCTGCATTAGAATCATCACTTAGAACATCAGGATTAAGTGAGTGCATTCAACAAGAAATACACCAAACAATCATACCGCCAACCAGGCAGAAGAGACATCGTGCTCAAATGAACACTCAAAAACAGAAAACATTAAGAAGACCGACAAATAGGAAAGACATCGTTATATTTCCAGCAGACAAAGGACGCATAACCTTAGTCATAGACGAAGAAGACTATATCAAAAAGGCAGAGGAATTATTCAAAGATGAAAATGTATATCAACCACTTGAAACCAACCCTATCCAAAAGTTCGACAACCAAATCAACAAAACCTTGAACAAACTCTTCAAAGCAAAAGAAGTAACAAAGCAAGACAAATGGAGTATAAAACCAAATGGACCTGTCCTTCCTCAGTTCTGTGTCAGACTAAAACTACGAAAACCCGGTATCCCTCTACGACCAATAGTCTCACTTCCAGGGACTCCAATATACTACATATCAAGAGAACTTTCGAGAAAACTGAGATATCTCGTTCAATTAAGCGAACATTACATCAAGTCACCAATGAAACACTTAGAAAAGATCAAAAACATTAACGTAGAAAGCGACAAATTAATGGTATCCTTCGATGTCACAGCACTATATACATAGATCGAATCCCAACTGGCCAAGAAAACTATGTCCATCCTGCTCAATGAAGACAAAAGCATTTCAGAATACACAAAACTCAAATGTTCAACTCTGATGGATCTCATCGACCTTCGTCGGACAACATACTTCCTATTCAACTGCAAGATATACAAACCGATGAAAGGAACCCCAATGGGATCACCGATATCCGGATTAAAGGCAGAAGCAATGATGTAGAGATAGAAGCCATTATTGTACCTGTGATCAAACGAAAAATCTGAATTCGCTATGTGGACGACACTTTTGTTATCATTAAGAAAGATGATATAGAAAACACTCACAGTTTGATCAACAACATTTTCAACGACATCAAATTCATAATGCAGAAGTCAAACAACCAATCGCTATTCCTGGATGCTTTAGTCAGTAGGACAAATGCTGGAAAGCTGGAAACCCAAGTCTTCAGGAAGCCAACGCACACTGACCAAATCCTCAACTACATTGGCAACAACCAAACAACACACAAAATCAGTTGCATGCAGACTCTATTCAAAAGAGCCAGAACACACTGCAGTACAACAACGTCACAGAGAAACGAACAAAATTCCTTGATTTCCAACATAAAGAAGAACGGCTACCCACAAAACCTTATCACAAGATGCCTATCCCGTACATCATCAACTACAAAGTCATCGACAAAAATCAATAAACACATCATCCTACACTACATAGAAAATATATCAGAAATCATGACGAGTTTGCTGAAACCATTTGGGATTGATGTGGCTCATAAGCCAAACGACTTCCTCCAAATCCCATTATGCAAACCAAATGTGTGACAACCAAAGGAGACAAACTGAATATCATTTACAAAATCAACTGCAATAACTGTGTTCAACACTACATTAGACAAAGTGATCGCCCTCCTCACCTCCGTCTACATGAACATCGATTGACCATTGAACGTCACGACATTCAATAACTCATTTCAATGCATGTGGATAATTATGAACATGAATTCAATTTCGACAATGTAGGAATTTCGGACGTAGCGAGTGAACACGAGGAATATCAGAGAATTCCTAGAAGCTTGGTATTCATGTCAGTCAGATAGTCAGTCATTCAGCAATGAACAGATGTGTAGACATAGACTCAGTCTACTAAACAATAAGGAAAATGATGGACGACAGGAAGGTCAGAGTTGAAGCAGAGGAACAGCCAACAGGAGAATGACACAACCAATCACAAACCACATCGTCAGAGCAAGGCACTAAATCACTCATGGAGAGATATTGACAGCTCACTTCAAAGTGAAGTTGGTGCTGATGATGTTGTCTAGCAAGACGATGAAAGCTTCATGATTAAACAGCCCAGCTCAAAGAACACAATACGACGATTACCATTCACCTGAGCTACAAATATTCTCCACTACTTCAGAATCTAATTTGTATATAGCTACAACTTTTATAATTAAAGCAGTGAATGCAGATCACTTCAGCTCATTTTTCTTGATATACAATTGTAGGTAAATTTGCTCAGTTGTCTCCATTCATCGGAAAATGTTTGAATTTATAGAAAATGAGAGATAATTCTGGGAATAAAATTTTCTTGTTCGATAATATCATTTTCTAAAGTACAATAATATTTTTATATATCATAAACATATAACAGTCTATTATTAAACAATAGTGTATAATTGGATGACTAAACCGGAGTGTGTTCAGAACAAGTTGCCGCTTTGAGCCACCTCAATGTGTGTCAACAAGTCCACTTTCTTCTGTGCAGCTAGTTATATAGACCGCACAAAGCGCGCACTTTCCGAACGTATTTCCGAGCATTGTCCTGCATAGCTGTTGAGGGGAGAATGTAAGTCAATTAAGAGTTCAATTTTGAACATTTGGTCAACTCTGGATATTCAGGTCCACCAGAGTCCACCCAAGTCCTCAATCAGTGTCATTTATACAGTCAAATCGAGTAATTCAAAAGGAGTACGCCTTTGACAGTTGTACGCAGAAGAAGCATTGGCAATTCATCAACTCCAAGCTGATCTCTGTGTACAGAAACGTTTGTCCAATCTCTTGTCTTATCATGGTTTTTACACTTTCATATTTTTTCGATTTCATTATAATTAGTTAGTTTATTGTTGTCACCTTCATTATGACTCTTGTCTCATTCTTCACCTTCTTTACATCTACCTATCAAGTGGATACTCAGTATTCGTATTTCTTACCTACCAAAAATTCTCTACCAATTGTCAAACTCCTTGCCTTTCGTCGTTATTTCCACTGTCTAAGAGATTTATATGCAACTACTTTGCATTCTTGATTTCGGCTTTTTAGCACTTGATTAATGTAGTTATACCGTATTGTTTAATAATGGACTGTTATATGTTCATGATATAGAAAAGTACGATTGTACAGCTTAAGTGACCAATTTTCTATCTACCATTACTTACATGTCACTAAAGTTTCATTGATGGTTCTGATTGAGTAACAGAATCAACCTAACAACTACTTCATAAATATTATTTCATCCACCTTCTCGTTTAGAAGCTGATTTAAAATAATATCAGTATGCATATTTGTATAAGTTATTGAAAGCAATTTAAAACAATTAGTTCCCAGTTCAGTACAAGCAAACGTTAGTAAGGTGCTTATTCAGCAGCATTCAACGAATATGCATCGAGGATACTTTAGAAGATGAAAGAGGAACACTGAACGATATTTTATTGGAAAATAACTATCCATCAACATTTATCAGGCGGAACAAAATTATCAGAGCGTCAAAACTAGACCTTCAGTCTGTCCTAAAGAAGGATGTCTTCATCAGCCTTCCGTGCAAAGGTGACTCTCATAGTGCAATCCTTAAGCAGAGACTTAACGCTGCTGTTAGAAGGACTTATTATGCAGCCAGGGTCCGAGTAATCGAAACCACGAAGCCCATATATTCCCGCAAACCCCTACAGCATGTGAACGATAATGTCACATACCATTGTATCTACCAATTCAAATATGCTTGTGGTGACACATACATAGGGAGGACTAGTAGATCCATGCAAGTAAGGACCTCGGAACATATTCCAAAGTGGCTCCAGAAGCAAATTAAATCACCTGAACCCACAAATGTTGGCTTCAGACGCCAAACATATTGTTGAGACAGGCCACAGGATTGATATGGCTACTTCCTTTACACCTATTTACAAGACATATTGGGGAGGGATCCTGAAATTTGTTGAAGCCTTAGCTATTAGGAAGTTGAAACCACCTTTGTATGTTAAGAAACAATTCTTTGTCACATTAAACCTTCTTTGGTAAATACAACTATTGAAAAACCAAGTTCGATGTACTATTATTTTTTCGCTCTATTGATTTTCATTGTTATTCGGCCTTCAATTCAGCCTTCCTACCTGACCTCTTTTGATTTTCTCACCCCTTATCTTTATGAGTTTTTTATATAAATACCTATGACAAGTATATTTGTGATTAGATAGTTCGAAATGTGTTGCGCATATACATTATACGGTTCAGACAATTTACGTTCTTCTTATTGCTTATTGAAAGTAAGTTAAGAATCGCTTTGCTTCTGCATTGTATTTATTTTACTCTTCATATCGGCGTTTTTTAATTATTTTATTTATTATCAAATTAACTTACACAACAGCATAAAAGTAGAATTGTGAAATTAAACTAATCATATATATATATATGTCAGTTTATTTTGAAGATTATTTATTCATTTTCTGGGGATTCTTTTTTATTTGGTGATGATGGTTCTACAGATGTGTTTACTTCATCAGATGGTATGTCTTCTGAATGAATTAGTGTTGTACCAACAGCTGTATCTTCTAGATTAGTTTGATCTTCATCATCATCATCATTCACTTTGCCATCATTATTATCTGATTGATTATGTTTTATATAATCTTGTTGGTCATCTTCTTGATGTTCATGATCAGAGCTGCTGATCTCTTTAATTTTATATGACTTTTTTATATTTGTCTTTTTACTGATACCAACTTTATTATTTTCATGTAGTTTTGTTAAATAAGCCTTTTCATTAGCTAGTGCTAGTCGTCGAATATTACTTATACATCCAGCACTTGCTGTCTGAAGTTCTGGATCCTGAAAACAGAAAAGAAAATAGTTGAGTTACTAATGTAACATTTTCTTAAATAACAACAATTTCAATAACGTTCTCAGAGAGTTGCATCAAAAGACTCAAAATTTTTATGTGCTTTAATCTTTGGTTAATCTACTAATTTCTAGGTGAATATTTGGATCTCAAAGTTAGAACTTTTCTGCTAGCAAAGGTCATCAAAGTAAACTACAAGATATGGGTTATCACTATTTCGATACATACTGAACTTTATATACCTTGATTGACTTTTTTAAGCGCATAGCTACTGAAGAGAAAGAAATGCCACACGGTGATAGACATCATAGATGTGAAATTCAACAAAATCCTGGACATTCCATAACAAGACCTTATATTAAACGTTTCTTTGTTTCAGCCCATAAACTAACAATACAAACTCATTAAATAGTGAACTAAACAGTCCAACAACTGTAATCAAAGATAATGATCAAACTTATATAAACCCATACTGAAAGAACAAGTATTTCAGCGAAAATTATGATTTTAATGCCAGGGATCCAGGCACAGTGTGTCCCAGTAACTGCTTCCAATTTTCTAACATTATATTTGGTAGCCTACCGATGAACCTTGACTCAGGGTAGAGAGTCAAAAATAAGGTTTAGATGACAGTGATTTGCATTCATGAATAGATAATTGAATGATTTTTGCATAATAACTGAACACCTAGCTTTCTTCTTCCAGATTAGAATCATAGTTTTGAAACCTCAATATTTTCTTATTGGCCAAGGTATTCAACCAAGAAATGGCTTATACTTCACAACATATCATTCAAACGTGATGTATCTCAGGTTAAACACTATTGAAATTAAGTGTATAGTTTAAAAACCGAAAATTAGGTCAGTGGATCCGCGGAAACTAGCGGAGAATACATTTATATTGCGTGTGCCTAACCACCATCTGCCTCTTTACGTGTTCTTAGCTGAAGTAGAAATAAGGTGCAAGAAAGTTTACTTTTATGAAATAAAAAAATGACATGAATTGACAAGGCTCTGAATGACTATCTGAGCAACGCACTGAAGGATAGGCTGGTTAAGTGAGACCTACAAGAAAACTAACACTCTCAGTTGTGTCCACATGAAGAGATGGATTATATCAATCCATGTAAAAAGATGAATCCAGTTCTCAGTATGTTACTAGACTTCAGTTATTTTCTCCATCTCTTCCTGTCTGATGTTTGTTTAGTTTAGCGTCTCTATTCTCTGTTTTAAATCAAAATAATTAGTTAACTTAAAGCTTGAGTAATTTCTAATAAGATGTAATATTGAAGTTTGACTTATAAGTCAGAAGATCTAAATAAGTAATGCTCGCAAATTGAAAAGATATTGCTGCTCGGTAACTATCCTCCGGAGATTATTAAGAACTTTATAAGGATCCATAAGAGAAGGTAAGTGGTGATATCAATAGCAGTTGTTAAGTACTTAAGTGAGAGTTCAAATCCCCTGAAACGCTATCTTAGAGCAAGAGTCGTTGGGCTCTTTATCCATGCTGGGATCAGGATGGCACTTCAGTCAGCAAAATCATCCAAAGAAGAGCTTTTTAGGCGGAGAGATTTTGGTAAATCTAATTCAGTAAATCACCCTATTCTGTTGAACAGCATAATTGTGAGGTTAACTCTGTAGGTCAAAATAGCCATTCGGGGTCAGTCAGGATAGTGGAGCACGAAAATCTAATGAAATGCAAAATGCTTGAACCTTCTAAGATATAAATCTTGAGGAGAAACTCGGCTGTCACTCTACATGTACCCATCCATAATCATACCAAGAAGTCAGACAAGGTCAGAATTCTAAAATCCATTGTAGTTAGATGGAAGGAAAGATCGATTGCAGAACCGCTGTTGATTGAATCAAAGCCTAACATATTCTCCTTTTTAGATAGGAATAGAGAGGAAATAACTAACGGGAGAGAATAATATGGTACCCTTTTGTTTCGCCAAGTTCTTGTCAGCTGCTTACAATCTAAAAACAGTTAGATATCATATTATAAAAGAACTACAACATACGTGTTTTCACTTACATGAAGTTAGTTAACAGGAAACGACATGATTTAACAAAGGATACAAACATTTTTATAAAGTTGACAAGACTCGCAACGAAGTTTCAGTCATATGCGTGTCTCAACAGAATTTGAGAAAAGAACATCAATACTCATAAAAGATTACACAGGAAGATTAACAAGTAGGCTACTTGATGATAAAAACAGACAAATTGTGTAGTAGTAAGGTAAGTTAGACTTAGTTGATAGAACGATATTCCAAATAAGGTATGAACAGAGGAAAGGTTCAGCCGAAAGTTGATGCCATCAAATAAGAGAAAGAGTGAAATATTAGGCTACCTGAGTAAAAACAAACTTATCATTGGTGCTTTTTGAACACATAATTCCGGTTTCATTTACTTGATCCATACAGTTTCAATGGACTTGAGAAGGCTTGGATCACACTGCTTGTTGATTACGTTGAAGGATTATAGGGCATTTATTTGGTACCGTATGTCAATGAGGTGTCGAGTGACTACACTACTGAAAGTAAATATTCCCCTGAGACCTGCAGTTTTTGATATATTTTCTAAGAATCTAAAGTATGCCCTCATCTCTCTGTGACTGCTACCACAGATGCTTGTAAACTTATAAACACATGTATCAGGAGTGACTAGAAACACATTGCAGATATTCAGAAGATTTTATTATCATGAAGATAAAAGAAAGAAAAACTATTGGACTATTCATAAAAGTGAAGTTTGAAAACTACATAACTTATTTATTATGAGCACTAGATCTTGCTTGAAACGTTATCCAGTAAATACCACCTTATCACTGTGTTTTAATATCAATAAACAGTTCAGTATAGAGTGCTTCTCTTTCCATCACTTATTTCTTCGTAATCTCAAAAGATTACAGCTAGGAATTTTCGCATTTTTCAAAGACTTCTTATATTGTCCTCTTCATCTATTCATCTTAAGGATAAAGCAAGTGAACATTTACAATAACTTTAAATGAAAAGTAATGGTTAATCCTGTATCAATCCTATCAGTTGTTTTTTCTTCATTTGGAGGAAATTTTGTCAATATCCGGTTTACATGAACAATTATTAAATAGCCACTCCATTGCATCATTCGGAACTATTTAACGCAAAACTCCAATATTCTGTCATTTCGCTTTATTAAATAGTATCATTTACACTACAAAAGAACCATCTATAATTATGACAGAAACGTAACTTGCCATTTCTAAACAGTCTGAGACATTTGCTTACGGGTCACATACTTGGAATAAACTTTAATTATTTTTTAAGCCTGCTATAATGGTTGACTCTACGGCAAAAAAATAAGCCGGAGAAATTCATAATTAAGCAGTTTAAGAGGGAAAAAAATCAGCATCTAACTCAGTAAAACCTTTGGAATTTTATACGATTCAACGATAAGCTTTTCTTTAAAGACAACCATATGAACAGCAATAAAGATGACTCCATTTTTTCAAGTATAATATTACATATGAAGTTGATACATGAAATGAAATTAACTATTTCTAACAGTGTTATGATGTTTAGTTGAGTTATTGGTCATTAAGGATATAATCTCAAACTGATGAACAAGCAAGCTATATACCTTTCTCACAATATTATATCATACCATAACAATATTGATTAAAATGTGCTTTCAGTTAACTACTTACCGATGAACCAACCATCTGTAATAAATACTTTACAACGCCAACTTTATGCATTGAAACACAATTATTCGGATCACGACTTAATTGAAATAAAGCTTTGGCTGTTGATCTATGAACATTTGGATCTGATGATTTCAAAAATTGAACGATTGGTGTGACAGCTCCAGCATGACCAAAATCAATACGATTTGTTCCCCAAGTACAACATTTTGCTATTGCATCAGTCAGTGGACATCGAAGACGTTCATCTCTCTGTAAATTTTACAAAATATACATGAATTAAAGTATATACCTATGTACTTTTCTTGTTGATAGTTACTACAGAAGTGTGCCTGAAATAGTGTAGAAACTCATATTCCCTCAGAAGGTTAAATCTGCATGATCCAGTAACAAAGTTAGAGATTTTACAGTTCATCCGTCTAAGCCCTAACTAACTTTCTATAATACTAGACTTTGTAGACCGGATGGTAATTTGAATGGAATGAACATGTCGAATCCTGATGAATTTTGATTTTCTTCATCACAATCGTGTTTAATAGTACTAATACTACTACTTGAAAGTAAACACAACAAGATACAATTGTTGTGGAATTTCACTGATTTCTAATGCTGCCTTTTAAAAATCTTAGAGTTTAGTCCCTCTTATTACCTAAAACGAACGAATTTCTTGATTAAAAACGTACATTTTATGCTTTCAGACAAATCGATTTACATCGTGTCGTATTCATCTTGATGACTAGCAGCAGACTCCAGGAAGCGCGTTTCGTCCTTCTTAGGACCCTTCATGCAAACTTAGTTAGAAATAAGCGTTTAATAATCCACGGATTTATAAATTTTTACAACTGGTTAACTCTTCTGTTACAGTTTATGCTAACACAGTCGTTACAATGTAATTTTCAAAATGAACTAATATTATTTGTAGCTCAAGATGAGGATATAATTTTTTGATGTTCTTTGAGCTTCGAGGTATGTTATGGGATGTTTCATCACCATATTCATCGGGTTCATCATGATTTACTTCAAATAAGAGTCTGTAGTTTGAATTCAAAATGATCTGGGACAGTTTTCTGCTATCAAGATCATTTTTTTCACTTTTACTTAAGTTGTATACATGTGCGTGTATTTAAAGTGAATATGCAGCCAAGAATTACCCTCTTGTTATATATTTTTAAGCACTCATGGTAGTTATACTACTGCAAAATTATCTGCGTGATAAGTAAATGGTTTTATTTGGGTAAAGAAATAAATTAAAATCAACTTCATTGATAGTTACCACTTCCAAATGGTAACAGTGCTCATTACAAGCGAATTACATCGAAATCCATAGAAAAGGACTTAAACTACAGCTGTTTAAGTAGTAGAACAGGTGTAATGAGCTAGAATTTTATAACAAAAGTTTCTAGATGATGAGTATTTTATAGTTTAAGTGTTAATAAAATTAATTACAAAAGTTGATATTTAATAATCCATATAGAATATTGGATGGCCTGCTTGAATCTTGGGCTACCAAAATTTCCCACTGAATATATATATCAAATCTTTTCCTTTCAATTTGTTTTAATTATTTAAACATATCCTCTGAACGTATCATGTACTCTTGCACATTTTTTAAAATGTTTCCAACTCGCCGTTTCTCAGGTTGATAACAAAACATAGAAAAAATGTCACATTGTATGGAAGTGGGCTTTTCAATATGCAAATATACATCATATTTCTATTTCTATTCGTGTACTGGCTGAATGAACAGTCACCAACAAACTTATGCTCGCTTTTCTATTGATTCTTTATTCTAAACCAGACTTTAATCAAACACAAAATGGCTGTTTCACATTAGTGTGTTGGATACTGTCATTATGAACATCATTAAGATGAAATAATCGTTTCGTCTGAAAATATCGTTCTAGGAGTGACTTTGTTGAAAAATCATATGCTGGGAATCATCCAATATATCATACATATTGTTCAAAATAAGGCGATTATATATATATATATATATATATATATATATATATATATATATATATATATATATATAGTACGTTAGTATATCTACTGAAGAAAAATATTCCTTCAGGAAATTTGTACTGTAAATCAACATATCAAGAAGAAACATTTATTACCGTATGCGTTAAACGTGATAATAATGGAACAACACCATGATCCGTAATTACAGCTAAATTCTCTTCATCCTCCGCAATCTTTGATACAGCAGCGCAAACAGCAGCCAAAACCTCTGGATCTTTCGATTTAAGCAAACTGACAATCAGTTCAAGTCCACCAACAAATGAACGTACTAATTCACCAGCATCCTATTATCATGGTGAATTACAGCAGACGAAAAAAGATGTTACAAAAAGTTAGATCTAATAAGGATGTTATTAATTAATTACTTGTTCAGGATAAAATGAAATTATTATGCAAGGGTCTGTGTTTAAATTATGATTTAACTCATGCATTTTTAGGTGAGTATGTAAAGTTAGTCAATGAGATTAGGAAACTACACTATCTGAGGTAGTTTAGGTACTTTTTTTACAAGTTTTATAGTCAGCTTACGCTACCGTTCAGTTCTTGATAGAATATCAGTAATAAGGTCAAGAATGTTCACACCTTGCAACAAATGATAAAGTTGATAACTGTTAATTTCAGCATTTTATGCCAGCGTAAGCCTTCAATATAAGATATCAAAGAGGTATTATAAATTTGAAGTTGAAAGCCATCGGCGACACGAGTAATACTTGACTGTAGTAAGGCAGATTTAATCATACCTACCTCTTTATATCCCACATGAACCATTTCTCTCTGACACTTCCCTCTGATTTTATATTGTAATACAAGTCTGGACATCTCTAGATGAGAAGATTACTATCTAGTATTTAGGTTGTCTGGTGAAAGATAGTAAACATCAAAAAATGATTGTGAGAAGATACTGGATTAGTGTGACTGGATGAGAATTAATATAATATATAGACTGGAAGGAAGCGCAAACGCATGATGAATATTCTTTTAGATCATTTCAAGCATTCAGATACTCAGTCGTATAATACAAAAAAACTAAACAGAAATCTGATTTTAGGGTTAATGAGATTTTTTTTTTTAGGGTAGCATTCATCATGGACCGACATCAGTAGGTGAATAATTAATGCATTTGCCGTGAAACCTGAAGGTTCTGAGCTTCCCTCCCCCTAAAACGTCGTGGGTGTGTACTGCTGAAGATTCTCATACTGTAACGAAAAAGCTGTCCACTATGCTTAGGTTTTCAATAGTTCTCCAAATGATGTCAATCTGTGATGAATACTACCTTAGATTAGCCCTAACATAACTTACGTTAACAATTAGCATCCACACTATTTTGAGGTACTTTCGTAGGTTTATACGCAAACCTGATACTACTAGGATATCCAAAAATGCTTCATCACTTCATCTATCCATCCGAAGATATTTTAATCCGATGGTTATTTCTTAAAACATATTTTACTTTAGAGTGAGAAATGACAACTAAAGAGAAATAAATTTTTCGGTGATTTCAGTGAGTACCTTGTTTCATTTACTTTAGATCGAAAAAGTATTTTGTCTAAATCCTTAGCCGAACACTATTCCATATCAGATTTGTTTATTTGACTTATAATACATAGTGATACAGTAGTATCTACTTGATGACGTTTCCAGCATAAATTATTAGCGCTCATAATCATATCAATATAATCACACTACTTTCAACCTGTTAATTTTTATAGTCCTATCACTTCTTATTCTTTGCTTTTATTGATAGTTGAGTATTCCATATTTCTGGCATAGGTTTTATGTTATTCTTATAACATGTGTTGGGTATTGATTTGATGAACAGAGATTAGGCAATCAATTTCTCTCTCCACTTAGTTACATTGAACTTCAGTATGCAATCCGATAACCAAGTATTCTTCGAGATTGTCTATCTTATTCAGGTATGTCGCTCAACATTTAGCTAGATTCCTAAGTTCCACTAATCTAACTGACACCGGCCGGCTAGTTTGACCTGTACACTTGACCTCGTAGCCATTACATGGAATCTGATAAGTTAAATTAATTTGCTTCATTGGTTCTATTAGATCCTTAAGCCAGGCGATGAGTGAGTCCGTAGACGTAAATGTGACCCTAATTCCAGCCTTGTTCAGGATCACCAATTATTAACGCTTTTCTTATGTGTTTCAGTTCCTTACACTGACTAGTTAGTTTTCTAGCTCTTCGTTTAGACATTCTACTACACCCACGTTAACTGACACTGGTTGAGATGGCCTGGATTCTAAATACCTGTCAAAATGTGTTGGTTACCTGTAGATGATGGTATCCCAACCACCGTTTGTCCTTCGTTTTATTTTGCAATCCGATATAGATAACTCTTCTTGTTCATTTTCTACCCCCTAAGGGAATCAGATTGTGCCTGTTACTTATATGGAATTACACTCTACTACTGCTTAAATTTTACACTTATATTACTGAACACAGTTCATCTACTAATCCTACAACTTATAAATGATAATGCATGAAATCTGTCAAAAATTGAAGAAGTAAATAATGAGGATAAAACGGAACCTATCAGGATTTCAGACAGTCTGGTAAGTTCATCTAAAATCTAGCAAAATAAAGGAAAGTTTTTATGAAAAAAATTTCTTTGAAACAACATAATTGACGAGGGAGTTTGAGATCGTTTAGGCACGTGCCAACACATTTCTGTTCACAAAATAACTGCCATAATTATTTATTGTGTTTTAGGTTGAAATTCATCATGGACTGACATCAGTTGGAGGAACATTAGAAACCTGGGGGCACTGGACAGCTGTTTCGTCCTAGTATAGGACTCCTCAGCAGTGCGCATCTAAAATCAGCTAATAACCCTCCACAAACCTCTAGATAGAATTAATCCAGCACTCATTGATAACTAGCTTCGAAGACGATTCCCGAAAATCCAATCAAAAGTCGTGACTAGTAAAGTCAACCAAGTCGAATATGAGAATAGTTACTCAGCGACAACATTAAATGAAAGTCGCACTATATCGTGAACTGACAGAAGTGGAAAATGTGAACCAGTGGATTCCGACCCAGTGGCTCAATGTTAATGTGCTGGCCACCAAACCTGAATGTCCTAGACTCGAGCTCTTGCGGGCGGAGTCATGGGTGCTCACTGCTGTGGAGTCTCACTGTAAGGCTAAACAGCTGTCCAATGTTGTCAGGTTTCCAAGTTGGGTTGAAGTATGCAGACGATATTGTTCTCCTGAGTAAAAATTATGACAAAATACAGGTAGGATCTTCTGGACCTGTTGAGCGGAAATCTGAATAGGTTTGGCATGCATTTCCTGCCTTTCATACGTAAAACGATGCTTCAGGACTGGTCTGCGACCATTACCAGTTTAATTAGGCAATGAAGTGATGAAATGTGTCAACCACTTCACTTACTTAAGGAGTTACATCAGTTTGAATGGGGTTGCTGCTGATGAAAGGGCCTACTGGCATTTGTCAGCTTGCATCACCCGTGGTGCCGGCGAAATATTTGACCATCTATCAACGGACGAGTATCCTGTCCTGTAGTTTGATGTGTCTTGTTGCACGGCTGTGAGACATTACCATTAAAGCTAGAAGACATGAAACAATTACAAGGTTTGGGACATTGGTGTTTCCATAGCATTGCTCGTGTTTGGTGGAATCATCATGTGACTAGTGTTGAGGTCAGGTGAAAGGGGTTCGACAAAAAAGGCAAGTTATTCGATGAGGTTTTGAATCCTAGTCGACTGAGATGGCTTAGATACCTACTGCACATGCCAAACCATCACCTACCTTTATGTGTCTTGATAAGTGAAGCTTGATTACAGTGGAAGAGGGTTCAAAGTGGCCGGATCAAGAAGTGGCACCAGTCTGTGAAGTCTCTGACTGTTGGTCTGAGTTGTGTGGAGAGATTGTAGACTGTCTCGCTGGTATAACCAAAACTATAAGAATCAGTGGTTGAGGACTCTTGATGATATGGCTCAGGAACGATCACAATTGCATAGATGTATTCACTCCATGACATCTTCTAAGGCTTGAATATTCGTACTATCCATTATCCTCAGATAGTTTATTCCATCACCCAACTTCATCTACTTTGATATCACTTGTTTTCTATTCACCTCTTGTGTGTATGCTAAAGTGATGTGTGGCAACTTGAGCTGATGTACTTTTGTGTGAGGTTCTACTTCAATTCTATCCATCTGTTTCTTTTTGACATTATATGTCTGACAACATCTTCAGACGCTTGTGACTGTCAAGTATGCATGTTCTGCAGCTTCTTCAATTATTTGATAAACAAAATGTTACTCAAAGAATACGTTTATGTGAAATCTGTTTGGTAGACATGAATTTTTGTAAGAGAATTACAATTTCCTAAACTGTGGTAATTTAAATTTGTCGATATGCTCTGATTACCACGATGCTATTCATTAGGTGACTAATTTATGAAGTTTTGTGCTTACTTAAATACCTTTTCAAATGTTGAAAGTAGTTGGAAGTCTAATGCTTAGGAACTTTTCCGGATATCTACTGTTTTAATTAATAGTATATCAGATGGTTACACTTGAGAGCTTTTTTCTGAGAATCGATATTCTCTCCTTTGCATAAAACTTTAATATGTAATTAAATTTCACACTGAATAAACAAGAACTTTGGTTGGTTGGAAATGAAATGAAAAAGTTCACTTTCCTTGATATGTATGTCGAAAACATGAGAAGTAGGATATTTGCATCACGTAACCAAGAATGTCAACTAAAATCGATCCAAAGATTTTTTTAATCCTTTTGAGTATTTCTAGTAGCTTTTTAAATGAATTTCCAGAATAAACTGGCGAGTGTAATAGATGATAAGCGAAGACGAACTTATGTATAGCAAGATATTAGGTCTTGTTGTTAACTACCTACTATAATAATATGGCCATGTATAAATAAAGTACTCAAATGATGACGCCTGTTGGTGTAAAATATTCTGAAATGACACTGGTAAACATTTCTACCGGATGTAATAGGCTATATCCGTTCAGAAGTAAGTCTACTGTTGTTATCTTTATGCCATCTGAGGATTCATGAATTTGAAATACTTTATACTAATAAGTCAGCTAAACGTTCATGTAAATAAATAGAGTACGATAGAAGATAGGATGATGTATTCTTTGTTTACTATCTCAGTTAATTTTTACAAGATTTATAATATTTTTTATTTCAGATGCCACAAATAGCTGGCCCAAATCTGTAATTTGAGAACATATACTATGATGAAATGAAAAGCTTAAGGTTCATCTTGATTGAATAAGCTAAACGTTGATAAAAACATTTAGTTATGTTAACGATCACACGTTTGTTTCCGGAGTAGGGAGAGATTTTCCCTGAAATGAGTAGAGAACATGGTTAACATTTAGTTTTTTTCTGGCTGGCCTGAATTTCTCTACTGAGACAAATATACCATATATAACTTCTTAGTCCTATTCAATTCAAGGATTAAAATAAATTTTATGTTAGAATTCATTATGTATTGCCATCAGTTGGAGGAGCATTAGAAACCTGGGAGCACTGAACAACTGTTTCATCCCAGTATGGAACTCCTCAGCAGTGCACACCTACGATACTGCCAGGGGTCGAACTCAGGACTTTGAGGTTCCGTGGGCAGCACGTTACCATTGAGCCACTGGGTGGGAAACCAGTACTTTGAAAGTCCTGTGTTTGATCACTGGTGGGCGGGATCATAGGTGCGCACTGCTGAGAAGTCCCATACTAGAATATAACGGCTGTCCAGTTCTCTCAGGTTTCCAATGTCCCTCTAACTGTTGTCAGTCCACCACAGCCTAAAATCAATAAATAAATCTTCGCAAACCTCTAGATAGAATAAAAGTAAATTTTTCGGACTACTTGGGATTTAATAATATTTATTCTGTACTGGGTGATGACTGAAGGTGAAATGAAAATTTGGACCGCGGCAGTATTTGAATCCAGTGGTCGCTGGTTCGAATCTGTCAGTGGTCCAAATTTTCATTTCACCGCCAATCATCACCCAGTATTAACACTAGTCTGCTAAACTACGGTTATCTTAGATAGTCGGATGATAATGTTCATTCTTTTTCTACTTATCAAATCCAATCGAATTTATTATCACACAATAAAACTACTGATTCGCAAATTATCATGATAATTGAACGGATAATCTTAACGGATACAACATTAATAGTAGTGAAAACACCAACCTTGGCATTCTGAATACACGGACATAACGCCCAAGCAGCGTATGATTGAACTTTTGGATTTGAATTCTTTAACAATGACCACAGTAGACGTACACCATCTAAACTTTCAATAATACTAAAGGAAGGAAAGAACAATATTGTGATAACCCTCCACTTTGTTAATAAAGACGAATAGTAATGCAAATAGATAACTCCGAATGGAACAAGCTACAGAATAAAGTAATGCCAACATTTTTATATAACATTTGCAAACAAATTAAACATACTATCCCTAAATGTATCCTTTTCCACCAAAATTATACTTTCTCATTTCACTAATAGACTACTGCATAAACAGGTGATTTATTACAGCGTATATCTGACTTCAGACAAAACACTAGAATTATTCTTATCATTTCCACTTTTTTCTAAAATGTTAAGTATCATGCTTTTGTATCTTAGGCCAGGTTACCATATTGTTATTATTGATATTTGTCCCTTAAGTTCCTAGTGGAACGTAGGGCTTCACTAGCATACCTCCATTCCACTCTCTTCTCTGCAACCTTTTAAACCTGGCTCCACGACAGCCCACAAGCTCTCAATTCCTCCTCACACAATCTCCTCCATGTAACCCTCACCACCGACGCCCAACTCGTCGCTTCCCATCGGGGTTCCACTCGAGAGCCTGATCTGGTGCGTGATGTCCCCAGTCGTCCTTCTCGGTGTATGCTCAATCCATCTCCACTTCCTTCCAGTGCATATTTGTTGGGTGATAGGTTCTTGGTTGATTTGTTCCCAGAGTTTCTTGTTGCTTATTCTTTCTGGCCATCTGATCTTCAGTAACGAGCGTAGACAGTTGTTGATGAATATCTGTAGTTTGTTGGAAATGCCTTTCGTAACGCGTCAAGTCTCTGAACCATCACATAAAAGCACTGAATTGACTGACATTGATAGTCAAAATCCGGATCTTGTTCTTTATGCTGAGTGCAGATCTCCACACGAGTTTCAGATCATTGAACGTCTGTCTTGCTTTTCCGATCCTGGTTTTGACGTTTTCGTCTGTTCCGCCTGTAGTTGAAACGATGTTACCTGCGTATATGAAAGAGGCTACTTCCTTTAGGTTGTTGTTGTTGGTGGTGTTGGTTGGGCATCATCAACACCTCTGTCTTCTCTACACTCACTTAAAGTCCCGTCTTCGCTACCACGCCTCTTCTGTCAACTTGTTAGTTTTCGCCTGCAGATCTTCGAGTTTGTGCGACATTAAACATAAATCATCGGGAAGATGCGAATCTTCGAGGCCCTTTTCATCGGTTCAGCCATTGTATGCCCATCTTCACGCTCCTGACGGTTTTTCACATGATCCTGTCGAGTTGTCCACAATCAGGAAGATCGTGGGTTACAGTAGGCGGTAGCCTTGTCTTTCTCCTTTCTTCACTTCAAAGGCATCACTGAGCTTCCCATTGTGAATCACTTGGCATCTAGCCTCTTCATATAGTTGTCGAATGAGGTTGATAAAGGTTTGTAGCATTTTGTAGTTTTTAAGCAGCTGCCAAATTACTTGTCGGTCGAGGCTGGCGAAGGTCTTTTCAAAGTCGAGATAGAGAGTTAACTGCTATTCTATGCTCTGTTATATGATGATGCTTGACGTATCGTTGCAATTTGGTCCGCATATGATTTGTACTTCCTGAATCCAGCCAGCCTGTTCCGGCCGTAGTTTTGAATCCAGCGCCTCCTTTAGCCTCTCTAGGATAATGCGGCTTAATATTTTGCTTTCGGTGGACAGGAGAGTGATTCTGCGCCAGTTCTTGCAACGACTTAGTACATGTCGCCCTTCTTTGGGAGTATGACAAGGTAGCCCTTCTTACAATCAATGGGCAGGTACCTTCTCTTCCTTCCACACCTTCTGCAATAGTGGTGTGGTGTGAGCATGTCCGCTGTTGTCTCTGCGTCCGTTCTTAGTGCTTCTAGCGGGATCCCATCTGGTCCTGCTGCTTTCCCGCATTTCAGTAGCTTTATGGCTTTGCGTTCAGGACTTCGACTTTGGCCGGAGGGCTTGTGTTCACTTGTAGTTCTGTGATTGCTGGTGTTATTTTTGGATGAGTTGCAGGTAGTGATGGTGATGGTCGATTCAAGATCTTTTTGAAGTGATCAGCTCATGGTTTCCTTTGTTTCTCTTCTTTGGTAATTAGATTTCCTTCATCAGGTTACGATAACAGGTTAAGATACCTACTTTAATAGTGTAACAGTGGATTGTTTTTTATTCATAGTTATTTACTTGATTGCTTAGAATGCTTTGGATTGGATTAATGACGATTTCGGTCAAAATAACTTTCTCCTTATGTAAATGTAAAAATGCTTTTAAAAATAAATGGATTATAAGTGTATTGGTTATTCCCGTATATAAGTAGCCTACTTGCTGGAGTTATTAAATTTCCTATCAAATAGGAGGAAAAAGGCACCCTCGATTCCACTGTGAGTCACCAAGATGACTATAACATCATAAATATCTGATTGTACCAAGGCATCCACATAGGAGCGTGTTCATCAAGATAGGCCGAGTAATTTAACCTTCTATAGCAACGTGAAATTACAAGTATCAAACGAAAACAGCAACAACAACTGACATCAGTTGCACAAGAGATGAATCTTGTGCCGTAGTTGACCAGTGGATAATGCTTTGGTGTTTGACTCGATGCGTATGAGGCCCAGCTCTCAGTAGGAGCAACGTCATTAACTTGAGTGCAGGTCAATCCAGCTGTCGAGTCCCAAGTAGGATTAAAAAAGCGTCCTAAATTCCTCTGCTAGTCAGTAAGAGGAATAGTTTCTTATCGATTTATATAAACATAAATAAGAAAAATGTTTGGTGCATGAGCATGTTGATTAGGGAGACTTCAATCAATCTTGATGATATATTACAAGCCATTATTTAATGCTCTTTGCGCGGATAACTTTCAAGTTTATTCTTTCAACGGAATATACTATTTGGGTCAATTTCTTTTGCTTCTTCCATACTATTACACAAAATTTATCGTTTCTCTCTTCGGTGTCTTCAACAGTTGGTCATCAGCTGTTGTCACTTCAAAAGATGACGTCACATCACATACTACTTATACGCATTTTTATGAGTAGTACGAATTAAAAGACATTTTGAAATCTTTAGATAACAAAGAAGCATAGCATTTATCAAGGTACTTTTATATGAATCTTTAAAATGAATAAAAAGGATGGGGGGATTCCAAAAGATACGTATACAGAAAGTTTTACTTCAAATATTGATATATTTATATGTTCCATGTAAACTTTACGAATCCCACAGTTTTTCGAACTATCTCCCAGAACACATAAACAACAAGCATTGAATGATTTAAAGATTGACTTTGGTAACCAATGGAATAATCAGCTACGTTTCATAACAAAAAAGGAAACCTCATTGATTGTTCTAGTAGTTGCTACAGTGGCCTTTGGGTTAACTCAGAAATTTGATTTAACAAAGGATAGCTTCAGATACTTCATAACAGTCCAGGACACACGTTATAGATTCCACTGCTAGTCGCCATCCATCCTTAATATGAAGGATTTGAAATATAGGCAATATCGAGTGATCCACATGAAGGCCTATTAGTCAGCAGTGGCCGATCAATTCGGTCCAATCAACCATAGAGACATCCAAAAGAACTGCTTTTGATATGCAGCTGTATTGACTAATCTATTTTGTCCATTTATTTCATAGCATAATCCTACTTAAACCAAACTTATTTCTTTGTCTGATTACTCAATTGTCAGGAGTTTGCATAGCAAAAGTTATTTTATCAAGATGAATTTGATGAAAAATTAGACATTTACAGGTGATTCTTTAGTTTTATTGAGTCATTTACACCAACCAGTTGGGAAGAAATATTTACGATTAAAATGATAGCAACTCTAAAAGTCATTTACGGCGGGGGGGGGGAACAATAAGAAACAAAGTGAAATACATCTTCTAAACAAATAATGTTCGCAGAACAAAACAATTGGAGCAAAGAATCAAATAGCAGGCACGGCCAGTTCAAGAATGTAACCTGACTGCCATGGTGCATTGATTAGGATGACGTCTAGAAGCAATCAGTTATAATATAGAATATGTAACATACAGGTTTAAGAACACAAAATACAGATCCTTAAAACATTTTGAAAGTCACAGTGCTATTATAGAGTAAATGGAATTCATTCCTAGACGCCATTTGGAACAATAGAATTTCAGGTAATCTATGATCATTTCTGATCGCCATTCAAGCGATAAATGACGTTCAGTAGTAAGTTTCATCCGGTTTATAGCAAATAATTCTCGATACATTTAAAAAAAAACAAGTCAGGTATCCGACTCTCCCCCCAGTACTCGAATATAAATAAACTTCAAGGAAAATAAATAAATGAAACTCTCAAGTATTACATCACTGTTATTACGGTGACTAATGAAATGTAGGTTTGTAAAAATAGAAACAACCTGTCAAGCATACCCACCAACATATGAAAGACGAACAAAAATTTCAGTGAAGAATCCCTCTTCGATGACTTCATTTCCAGAGCTGTACAATCCCAAATTTAAACATTTCTCTAGTATCAGCATTTCATAATCAAAAACGATTTGTTATAAATAGTAGGACAATCACAATATTGTTATCATTTATTGTTTTCCCCCTGGGTTCCCAGTCAAACATAGGGACTCAGTAGCACGCCTCCATTCCACTCCCCTCACTGCAGTCTCCTCAACCAGACACCAAAACTGCCCAAAAGCATTCATTTCTTCCTCACATGATCTCCTCCATGTCACCATCACCTCGGAAGCCCAAATCGCCGTTTCCCCTTTGCATTCCACAAAACGATCTGGCGTGTGACGTCCCCTGTCGGCCTTCTCAGTGTATGCCCAGTCCTGTCCATCTCCACTTTCTTCTGCACATTTATTGAGCGATAGGTTCTTGGTTGGTTCATTCCCAGCCAGCCAGACAGCCAGACAGCCAGACAGACAGCCAGCCAGCCAGACAGCCAGCCAGACAGAGAGACAGACAGACAGACAGACGGCCAGAATTCCTCCTTGCTTATTCCTACTCTTCTTCTGGCCATCCATCTAATCTTCAGTATCCAGTAGGCGTAGGCGGCAGCTGTTGATGAATATCTGTAGTTTGTTGCAAGTGCTTTTCATGACACACCAAGTCTCTCAACCATCACACAGAAGCACTGACTTCACATTGGTGTTGAAAATCAAGTCGGATAGTGTCAATAAAATCAACAAAACCAAATACTGGTGACTAGTGAATATTCATCAAAATAAGTTTCCACAAGAAGTTTCGTAACATGACAACATAATTGGAAACTAAATTGTGATCAGGTGGAAGATAGGGACAAGAATGAGCAGCAAATCACTTAAGAGGCGAATAGTGTCAAAACAGAAAAATGAAGAGAAAAGGTGGTTGGTTTGTGGCAGGGGTAGAGGAGATTGAAAACTGGGACCATGAAAGGAGAAGTGGTTGAGCAATCTTCTTTTGCTTACACAGTATAGCTTTCTCAATACGGATGGCAAGAGCTTCGGTGATGTAGAGAATGTGAAGGTATACAGCCTTTGGAAGATTTCTTTTCATTTTATAGATGACTTCGAATGAGGAGGTTCTTGAGATAGGGTGGTTTGTGTTCATGATGTGTTCAATTATAGCACTCCTTATCGCTCCATTGTTACCTCTCTTTAACCATGTGGGATAGTGTTGATGAACCCTTTTTGATAACAGTCGCATCGAACGACCTATATACCTCGCTCCACAAGAGCAAGTGATTTCTATGTGTAAATTTCCCACCATAATTTATATGAATGCCAATGAGCTAATGTTTAGTGATAAAAAGGAAAACAGCGAGAAATTTATCAATTTGGTAGCCGTTTTTTATATACGCATGTATATATAAATACAGTCCACTGTTTGCTTTATTTCTTCTATCACTTACAAAAATGAGATAGGAGTCCATTAATTACTTGGCATTTCTGTATTAGTTGATAGGATCTCTTTCGTCCGATATCAGATTCATCCATATATATATATTCGTATATCCCTTACATGTTTTGAATTAAAAATAACACAAATTTAATGTACACTATGATTATCGATATGCAGCATCTATCAACACTCGGGGGATATATATAATGCATAGACACGTATGACACGAATGCACAAAGTGGGTTTGATTTTTCGCATAGCTGAAATTTCAATGAACCTAAATATAGGGTTCTAACGACTAATGTTTAATTGGCTAAAGGTTATTTTGGGGTCAGTTGTGTAACCTGTTTTCTATAATATGCTTACCTATAGACTATATCTGTCTGTTATCTGTAGTTAAAGGATTATAAGAATGCAATTGTTTTTCCAGACATTTAGGGATATATTCTACCACCCTAGATATCATATTTCGATTACTCACCCCCGTTGTATGCATCACTGCAAACATATGGGAACTGTTATACGCAACGTAATCACCTATATAGCGATGAGGTTCATTCTGGAGCATTAAAAGTATTATTTTTAGTCCCTTCGGCCCCTAATGGAACATAGGGCTTCACTATCATGCCTAAATTCCACTCTGTTCTCTGAAATCTTTTCAACCTGGCTCCACGACAGCCCACAAGCTCTCAATTCCTCCTCACACAATCTCCTCCATGTCACCCTCAGCACCGACGCCCAACTCGTCGTTTCCCATCTGGGTTCCACTCGAGGACCTGATCTGGTGCGTGATGTCCCCATTCGACCTTCTCAGTGTATGCCAAATCCATTTCATCTCCACTTTCTTCTGCATATTTGTTGGGTGATAGGTTCTTGGTTGATTTGTTCACAGAGTTTCTTGTTGCTTATCCTTTCTGGCCATCTGATCTTCAGTAGCGAGCGTAAGACTTTGTTATTATTTTTTATATTTCGTTTGTGCTTTGAAGTTTCTTTAGTGGTTAGATTTGTTTTACGGGGTAGGGTTGCTAGCCCTATGCCCAACCTTGTCGGTATAGGACGTGTTCTTTTAATTTGTTAATTCAGCATTGACCTTAAAGGGGACATCATGATAGTATACTTAGGTTCATTGAAATTTCAGCTATGCGAAAGTTCAAACCCACTTTGTGCATTTGAAAACAATCCATCCTTACCCTAAACCTTTCTTGGTAATCTTTTCTCTCTCGTTTTAATGCCAAATAAGGTGAAGAAATGTATTAATATCCTTATTTTTCCCAAATTTGTATCATCTTAATTTATTTATCATACCTCATTCTATTTTTTTAATCTTTCACAGAATGTGACTTGGAAGTAAATGTGTGATCAGATTATTCGAAAACATTTCTAGTAAAACTTTTAGATAACTATTATACTTTATTCCTTAAGTGTACGTTTGTTATTTGTTGTTAACTTTGTAGTTGTTAAACAATCCTGCTTTGTAAAGATAGCTTCTAGATTCATGTATTTCTCTATTCAACACTAAACTTTATGATTTAGATAATTAAACATTTAAGGAATTTTTCATTGGAATAATTTCGTTGCTCTCTGTGATCGTGTACTGCATATTATAAGATGTTACTTTCATTATAACACTTACTGGTTATTTCATTTATATAATACACATAAATGACTATTCATGAGAAAAAAATACCAATAGTAGTGACTTAATTAATAATATTTTAATTAAATATATAAAAAAAGTAATGGAAATAAAAGAATAACATAATTGTAAATGTCAACTTACCTAACTGTTATCGCAAAGAACAATCATACATGGAATGAAAAAAAGTCATACGTGTCTATGCATTATATATATCCCCCGAGTGTTGATAGATGCTGCATATCGATAATCATAGTGTACATTAAATTTGTGTTATTTTTAATTCAAAACATGTAAGGGATATACGAATATATATATATGGATGAATCTGATATCGGACGAAAGAGATCCTATCAACTAATACAGAAATGCCAAGTAATTAATGGACTCCTATCTCATTTTTGTAAGTGATAGAAGAAATAAAGCAAACAGTGGACTGTATTTATATATACATGCGTATATAAAAAACGGCTACCAAATTGATAAATTTCTCGCTGTTTTCCTTTTTATCACTAAACATTAGCTCATTGGCATTCATATAAATTATGGTGGGAAATTTACACATAGAAATCACTTGCTCTTGTGGAGCGAGGTATATAGGTCGTTCGATGCGACTGTTATCAAAAAGGGTTCATCAACACTATCCCACATGGTTAAAGAGAGGTAACAATGGAGCGATAAGGAGTGCTATAATTGAACACATCATGAACACAAACCACCCTATCTCAAGAACCTCCTCATTCGAAGTCATCTATAAAATGAAAAGAAATCTTCCAAAGGCTGTATATCTTCACATTCTCTACATCACCGAAGCTCTTGCCATCCGTATTGAGAAACCTATACTGTGTAAGCAAAAGAAGATTCCTCAACCACTTCTCCTTTCATGGTCCCAGTTTTCAATCTCCTCTACCCCTGCCACAAACCAACCACCTTTTCTCTTCATTTTTCTGTTTTGACACTATTCGCCTCTTAAGTGATTTGCTGCTCATTCTTGTCCCTATCTTCCACCTGATCACAATTTAGTTTCCAATTATGTTGTCATGTTACGAAACTTCTTGTGGAAACTTATTTTGATGAATATTCACTAGTCACCAGTATTTGGTTTTGTTGATTTTATTGACACTATCCGACTTGATTTTCAACACCAATGTGAAGTCAGTGCTTCTGTGTGATGGTTGAGAGACTTGGTGTGTCATGAAAAGCACTTGCAACAAACTACAGATATTCATCAACAGCTGCCGCCTACGCCTACTGGATACTGAAGATTAGATGGATGGCCAGAAGAAGAGTAGGAATAAGCAAGGAGGGATTCTGGCTGTCTGTCTGTCTGTCTGTCTGGCTGGCTGGCTGACTGGCTGGCTGGCTGTCTGTCTGGCTGTCTGTCTGTCTGTCTGGCTGGCTGGCTGGCTGGCTGGCTGGCTGGCTGGCTGGCCGGCTGGCTGGCTGGCTGGCTGGCCGGCTGGCTGCCAATGAACCAACCAAGAACCTATCGCTCAATAAATGTGCAGAAGAAAGTGGAGATGGACAGGACTGGGCATACACTGAGAAGGCCGACAGGGGACGTCACACGCCAGATCGTTTTGTGGAATGCAAAGGGGAAACGGCGATTTGGGCTTCCGAGGTGATGGTGACATGGAGGAGATCATGTGAGGAAGAAATGAATGCTTTTGGGCAGTTTTGGTGTCTGGTTGAGGAGACTGCAGTGAGGGGAGTGGAATGGAGGCGTGCTACTGAGTCCCTATGCTTGACTAGGAACCCAGGGGGAAAACAATAAATGATAACAATATTGTGATTGTCCTACCATTTATGACAAATCGTTTTTGATTATGAAATGCTGATACTAGAGAAATGTTTAAATTTGGGATTGTACAGCTCTGGAAATGAAGTCATCGAAGAGGGATTCTTCCTTGAAATTCTTATTCTTCTTCCATCTTTATTGATTATTAGTTGATCTATATGTTTGTTGTTAATGATGATGAAGAACATGATGGCTTAGTTTGAAGCTTGTGCGGGTTGATTTATTTCAAGATATCAGTCATCATTAACTGGTATTATTTGGAAAACTACTTAAAACCTGAAAGCGCTAAATATCTGTATTTCCCCTCGAATCTATGTTTTATGCCATCTTGAAATAAGTCACTGTAAACTTGAAACTGAATTAATGTTTATTGCTTATTCCTGATATACTTGAAGATGGATATCACGAAGTTCGCATGAGAAGTCATGACCAGTGGAGTAGAGCAAGTCAGGCATGAAGCGGATTCCAAATGCACCCCTGGGCAGATATTCTGTATACACTCTTAACCTCTGTACTCTGAGCTCTTGGCTGAATGGTGAACGTACTTATTGAGAGCTCTGAATAATCTGAGTCTGATCCCTGTTGTGTTTGTCGATGCGAACCGTTAAGAAGTCCAAAGCTTGAACGAAAGAGCTGTTCACTGCTCCCAGGCTTTCAGTGGTTCTCCAAAAGATTTCAGTCTGTGATTAATACCATCTGGGAATATGTTTGTGATAGTGTAATATTATCAGATAGGCAGGTTGTGTAATTTTTCTGATATAGACACAACTAATACCTCTCACATATAGATAAAAATACATAAAATGTTTAATTCTGTTAGGCACAAGAAAAGAGAATCAATCATCTTATTAGTGGCACCAATAAAGATAATAATAATAATAATAGTCAGACTGGTAAGGGTAATGGTAATGAAACTAGTTATCTGAACGGCTGAAGTAGTGGTATTATTGGCAATTTAAAAAGGATTAACTGAAGTTATTAACATATAAAGTTGAACGACACATCATATTCCTCTTAATTAATAATGTGGACAAAATAAATAAATAATAAAATGATCCAAATTATAACATATAAAAGCTTGAGTATTCTTCTCTCGCTACGAATAAGAGGACAAAATTCTATCGAAAGACAGTTAAAGTTTGGTACTTTTGTAGGTTGTATGAATGACAGTTGAAATCAGTATAGTTTAATTCCAGGTTCCTTAGAGAAAATTAAAAAGTGTTTCACATAACTTACTTCCACTTATTCTACTCGCTGCTGAAAATTCCTAACCAGACTTCCCTAAAGAAGCATAATAACTTTTGAAGATAGGTAAATTATCTGTTGCTGACTAATTTTAGACATCGTAAGATCACTATTGTTGAATTACCCTTTTATTTAAACTATTATTATTATTTGTCCCATGGGTTCCTAGTGGAACATAGAGCTTCACTAACACGTCGCCATTCCACTCTGTTCTCTGCAATCTTTTCAACCTGGCTCCATGACTGCCCAAAAGCTCTCATTTCTTCCTCACACCATCTCCTTCATGTCAACCTCAACTGGGAGGCTCAACTCGTCGTTTTTCATCTGGGTTCCACTCGAGAGCCTGACACGTGATGTCCCCAATCGACCTTCTCAGTGTATGCAAATCCAATTCATCTCCACTTTCTTCTGCATATTTGTTGGGTGGTAGGTTCTTGGATGGTTCGTTTCCAGCCAGCCAGAACTTCTTCTTGCTTATTCTTTCTGGCCATCTGAGCTTCAGTAACGAGCATATGCAGTTGTTGGTGAATATCTGCAGTTTGTTGAAAATGCTTTTCGTAAAGCTCCAAGTCTCTGACCCATATAGAAGCACTGACTTGACACTAGTATTATTTTATTGTTATTTATTAGTATTATTTAAACAGCTGAATTTTTATTTTATCATTTATGACGTTTCCAATGGTTAAACAATTTTTGGAAATATAATAATGGACTTATATCAACTAACCTATGGTCATTCTAACTGACACCGCAATACGACATAAGATTGGTTGTCAGCATATGGTGTTACAGTTTTAAGCGAATAATATTAGTGATAAGTATTTTGATTTGGATCCCAATATGAGAAGAAGAATTGACGATAAGACTGAAAAGACGATCAAAAGAAAAGGCACATGGACCGGACAATACCTTAACTATAACAGTTTCTGTTCTAGGAAGATGCAGTATCTAAGAAAGTAGACATAAAAATCAAAAGAGTAGTGAGCAGGAACTTTCCTATAGCTAGACTTGTACCAGTATACAACACATGCTCATCAAACCAGTCCAAATGGGATAATTACCCTGGTCATATCATGCCCAACAGTATTTATGCATTCATTGGAAGGACTGAGAGATGAGCGTCTATCTGGTTCGCTGAGTAAATCTTCAACAATCTCGGATTCGAAATAAACAAAATTCTAACCAGTACAATTACCAGACACGTCATAGACAAAGGAAAACAAGTTGAAATCTGGAATGCTTTTAAAATAATAAACGTAAAGGAAATGTTTGGATTACTGCATTTCGGGAATGCAGTTGCAGAGAAATGCTTTCAACCTGACCTTTGCATACAGAAGGAGAATGTAGTTAGCCTCTTATCCCCTTGTTATTTTTTTATTATTAGTCCCTTGGGTTCCTAATGGAACATAGGGCTTCACTAGCATACCTCCATTCCACTCTCTTCTCTGCAACCTTTTAAACCTGGCTCCACGACAGCCCACAAGCTCTCAATTCCTCCTCACACAATCTCCTCCATGTAACCCTCACCACCGACGCCCAACTCGTCGCTTCCCATCGGGGTTCCACTCGAGAGCCTGATCTGGTGCGTGATGTCCCCAGTCGTCCTTCTCGGTGTATGCTCAATCCATCTCCACTTCCTTCCAGTGCATATTTGTTGGGTGATAGGTTCTTGGTTGATTTGTTCCCAGAGCTCCTTGTTGCATATTCTTTCTAACAATCCATCTGATCTTCAGTAGCGAGCGTAAGCACTTATTGATGAATGTCTGTGGTTTATTGGAAATCTCTTTCCTAACGTACCAAGTCTCTCAACCATACAGAAGCACTGATTTACTTGACGTTGGTGTTGAAAATCCGCATCTTGTTCCACATGCTGAGTGCAGAAGATCTCCACACCCGTTTCAGGCTAATGAACGCCAGTCTTGCTGTCTTTCCGATCCTGGCTGACTTTGACATGCACGTCTGTCCCTTTGACGCCTGTAGTTGAAACAGTGCTGCCTAGATGGATAGGTGAAAGAGGCTACTTCATTTAAGTTTCTCCAGTTCATAGTGATTGGAGTTTGTTGTTGTTGGTGTAGTATCTTCATCGTCTCTGTCTTCTCTATATTCACTTGAAGTCCCGTCTTCCTTCACTGCCCTGCCCTGCCTCTTCTGTCAACTTGTTAGTTTTCGCCTGTGAATCGTCAAGTTTGTGTGGCATCAGACACAAGTCGTCGCTGGCGAAATCCAGATCTTCTAGTTTCTTTTCCACAGTCCAGCCAGCGTATCCCCCTCTTCTCGCTCCCCAATGTTTGCGGCATGATCCAGTAACTTGAACACAATCAGGAATATGATGGGGGATAGTAGGCAACCTTGTTTTACTCCTGTCTCCACTTCAAAAGCATCACTGAGCTAAGCTGTCCATTGTGAATTACTTGGCATGTGGCATCTTCATATAGTTGTTGAATGAGGCGGATAAAGGTTTGCGGTACTCCGTAGTAGTGAAGCGGTTTCCAAATTACCCCTCGGTCGACGCTGTCAAAGGCCTTCTCAAAGTCGATGAAGTTGAGGTGGAGAGGTGATTGCCATTCAATGCTCTGTTCTGTGATGATGCGAAGCGTTGCAATTTGGTCTGCACATGATTTGTACTTCCTGAATCCAGCCTGTTTGTTCCGGTTGTAGTTTTGAATCCAGTGCATTCTTTAGTCTCTCCAGGGTGATGCGGCTTAATATTTCGCTTGCACTGGGTGGACAGGAGAGTGATTCTGCGCCAGTTCTTGCAAACAATGAGGTCTCCCTTCTTCGGCAGTTTGACAAGGTAACCCTTCTTCCAATCACCAGCCAGGTACCTTCTCTTCCTTCCACACCTTCTGCAATAGTGGTGTGGTGTGAGCATGTCTGCTGTTGTCTCTGCGTCTGTTCTCAGTGCTTCTGGCTGGATCCCGTCTGGTCCTGCTGCTTTCCTGCATTTCAGTAGCTTTATGGCTTTGCGTTTAGGACTTCGACTTTTGTTGGAGGATTTATGTTCACTAGTAGTTCTGTGGCTGGGCTGTAGGTGGTATTTCTGGACGAAGTGCAGGTGGTGGTCGATTCAAGAGCTTCTTGAAGTGGTCGGCCCATCGTTTCCTTTGTTTCTCTTCTTTCGTAATTAGATTTCCGTCATCATCTTTTATTGGTTTCATCTGTGTTGGTCTCTTCCCTGATAGCAACCTGGTTATCTGATACAATGTCGTCAGGTCTCTCCTACTAGCCAGCAGCCTGTTCTGCTTCACCTGCCAGTGTTTCGTAGAAGTGTCTATTGTCTTTCCTTGCTCTTCTTCACTTCTTTGTCCAGTGTAGTGTTTTATACATTTTACTCAGTTCCTCTTGTCGTTGAGCATCCATGCACTGGTTTGTCTTCTGCTTCACCATCCTCCTCTCCTCTATCAGCTTCCATGTGTTCATCGAGATCCATTCCTTGTCTTCTTTCTTTTCCCTTCCTAATACTGTTGTGCAGGTTTCTTTCCACATAGCTTCCAAAGACTTCCAGTGTTCTTCCACACAGGTTTCTCCAGGGATGTTCCTCGATATCTCCCATTTTGTCTTGATGGCTGGCTGACGTGAAGATGTCCCTGGTAGTTTTGTCCTTCAGTTTCCGAGTGTTGTACGTGAACTGTGGTCTATCACCAGCTTCCTTGAAGGCTTTTAACTTGATTTGGAAGGTCCCTTGCACTAGATGGTGAGTGGTGTGAACCTACATCTGCTCCTCTTCTTGACCTTGTGTCAAGTAGACTGCGTCTCCATTTTCTTGAGACTGAGATAAAGTCGGTTTGATTTTTAGTGTGGTGTTTCCATCTGGTGAATGGTGAAATGCATGTCGCTTTGTGGATATCCTTGTGCTTGAACACACTACCTGACTCCAATCACCAAATCGTTGAATGCACAGAATTCTGCAAACAATTCTCCATTCTCGTTCATCACCTCACCGAGCGCTTCTTGACCCATGGTTAGTTCTCTTCCTGTGTTGTCCCCTCCCAGTTTGGCATTCATGTCGCCTATTAGAATTTTGATATCGCCAACTGAGGTCTTGTCCAGTGTTGATGGAAGTTGTCTGTAGAATTCCTCCTTCTCTTCATCTGCATTATTTGTAGGTGCATAGCATTGCATGATTGTGACCTTCCTTCCTTCCTTTTGAGTTGATCCTTGCTGTCATGATCCTGCAGGAGGAGATTGGTTCCTACTGTATGAGAGAGAGAGCCTTTGATGCTGTTGGGGACATCATGATAGCCACTCCAAAACTCAGTGTGCTCGTGGTTGTCGTCTGGGTGACCGGAGTAGATTATTGATTCTCCAGTTGACAGTTTGGAGAGTCCACTCCCATTCCATCTGCATTCGCAAATTCAAAGCACTTCAATGTGATACCTCTTCACCTCGTTTGCAATCTGGGCTGCCTTGCTGGGTTCAAACATAGTGCGGACATTCCATGTCCCCACGTTTACTTTCGCTTTCATCTAGGGAGAGAAGATACATCGGCCAATTGGCTTCCCGAAGGCAGGCTTTCACCAACTGGCGTCATTTCGTCTCTCCGATTCCAGCGAGGAATAATTTTGTTATTATTTTTTATATTTTGTTTGTGCTTTGAAGTTTGTTTAGCGGTTAGATTTGTTTTACGGGGTAGGGTTGCTAGCCCTATGCCCAACCTTCCCTGTATACCCGGGCTTAGGACCGGCTAGTAACTAGTGAACTAGTTAACCAGGCGAGGTTTCTTATCCCCTTGGTGAATGTTATTTAATCCTCTTTCATTTTTCTTTCAGTTACGTATACGTATATATATTTATTATTGTTGTATTCCCATTCTTATGTTTCTTATCTACTTACAATTACTTTCTCTTATATGTTATATGGGTTATCAATCATTTTGTTGTATAACTTAAGATGATTGATTTGCTATTTTTAATATATCTTATGTTCTAATGACTATTGTACTTTTAAACTTTATGCAGCAGCTGAAGAGTACTCATGAAATAAAATGATGTGATCATTTTAATCTGCAAATTTTGTCTTTCTTGCTTTATCCAAATATTTTTAAAATATTGAACTTTATGCTATCTTGACTATTACTTCATATAAACTTTAAGTAAATGATATGATTTTGTAGCAGTGCTTAAATCATAAACAGTTTTTCAGATATGTATTTATTTAATAAAACGCTTATGCTCAAATTTATATATTGACAGTGGCTTCCTGGAGTTATGAGGAGTTTAATTAAGACCTATGGAGAAGAAATAATTCAGCGAAGATATCATTTTCTGTAGCTGTACAGTCGTATTTATATATATCATAAACATATAACAGTCTATTATTAAACAATAGGGTATAATTAAATCATTAACCTAGTGCTATAAAACCGAAATCAAGAATGCAAAGTCGTTGCCTATTAATCTCCTAGACAGTGGAAATAACGACGAAGGCCAGGAGTTTGACAAGGTGAAAATTGTTGGTAGATAAGAAACGCAAATATTGAGTGTCCACTTGATAGATAGGTGTAAAGAAGGCGAACAATGAGACAAGGGTCATAATGAAGGTGATAATAACAAATTAGTTAATTATAATGAAATCGAAAAAATATGAAAGTGTTAAGACCATGGTAAGATGAGAGATTGAACACACTACTTTTGCACATACAGATCAGGCTTGAATTGATGAATTGCCAGTGCCTTGGCTGTGCACAACTGTCAAAGGCTTACTTCTTTTGAACTATTCCATCTGACATGATAAATGACACTGAAGGAGGATTCTGGTCGAGCTTTATGTTTTCAGTTGACCAAATGACCAAGAATTGAACTGTTAATTGATTTACATTCTTCTCTCGACAGCTATGCAGGATAGAGCTCAGAAATACGTTTAGAAGGTGCGCGCTTTGTGGGGCCTATATAACTAGCTCCACAGGAGCAAGTGAATTTGTAGACACACATAGCTGGGTACCTCTCAGCAGAAAGAGAAATCTAATCCATTCTTTATCCTCGAGAATCAAAAGAATCTGGACGAGTGCTGCTATCGACGAAGAATTCGACAAACTACGGAAGATTCTCATGCAAAACGGATATCCGTCCAAATTTATTGATAGGAACTTTCAAGTAAATGAGAATACGGAGCGAGTACTCACAGTTCCTTAGAAGACATTGTTTATGAGCGTTGTTTTCAAAGGTGATACGGTAGCAGAGATCCTGGATAATCGGCTGTCTAGATCACTGAAGAAGACATTCTTCCCTGTGAAGCTCTAGTTCAACTTCTCTAGTGAATAACTCATCCCAGAGTAGGTTTAAGACAAGTCGCCGTTTGGGCCACCTCAATGGGCATGTTTCGTAGTCTAAGACCTATGGTTCAAATAATAAGTCAGTAACATCGTATTTCTATCTCTGTCACTTGGTTCAAACACTTCAACACTGATTTTGTGATTTTAAAAATATATACACGAATTTTTTTGATACTAGGTGATAACTGAAGGTGAAATGAAAATCTGAACTGCAGTGGGATTCGAACCAGCAACCGCCGGATTTTTCGGCCCCGTACTCTACCAACTTATCTTTTGTTACTTTTTGATTTGAGTGGAATAAATAGACTTATGAAAATTTGTATTGTGCTTCTTAAGAGTAGACCTGCCTTTTATTTTTATCCACAAGTGGACTATTGACAAACATGTTCTGAAGACAGGTGAATCATTTTCACTGTCATGTGATCACTGGCTTGTATAGGCAGTATAATCCAACATAAAGTAAGATGAAGCCCCAAAATATTTATAACGTTGTTTTTAACTAAGGGAATGCTTCGTTAAAGTTAGAAGTACACAAACAATATGAGTTAAATCTCTGCTGAATTCGTTACACTGATAAATGAAAATGTTTAATAATTAAACGAAAGTAGCTTATGATCAAATCTTAATGTTCAGCGATGATTATCTTGGATATAGGTCTCAAGCCAATGAATTTATTTACTGTTACACTTACTATCTCACAGAAAGTTGTATTAATTTCCTTAACATGACTGACCAATGAAATATGAGTATCCAATTATTCACACTTCCCAGCCTGGCTGGCAAAGAGAAAACAGAAATATATCTTCAGTTCAATAACTGAACACCTCGTGAACTCAGGCTACTTAGCTCCTTTTGAGAGCTTGTTCAAAATCCTCTACAGGGTTTGATCAAACCGTCTGAAAGGAGTAAGATCAAGGGATTTGTTTTTAGCTGAGGTAGTAGCTACCTAGAAGTTCAAACCAGTGTTATGCTTCGAAAAAAGGTACGTCCAACCTTTATCTTTGCCATGGCCATCACGAAGCTTTGACTGTCATAGATTCATGCTGTACGTGTATTTTCATTATCCTCTGTTTATTTTCCTACTGTTGTCCAGCTCTATCTAGTATTGCATAGTCGTAGTTTTATTTTCACAACCCTTCGTTCATTTTCCTACTTTGCCATACTCTCATCCTATAATCCTTTGTCTGTTTTCCCACTCTAAACCTAAGTGTGTATTAATTAACTTCGTTTAGTTATTCAGTATATTTTGCCCCTCTAACCCAAAATAATTCTGGAACGTTCTGCCTACTGTAACACATATATTCATGAATGTACAGAATTATAAATGACTTTGTCGAAGTAAAACATTTTTCTTCTTTGCAATCACCTTTCGTCTTTTCCAATTAATCATTAATAATATTTTCATTGTAAAATGTTGAAAAAGAAGTTTGAAATTCTACAATTTTACCTCATACTCTCAGGTTCTTCAGCACATTTCCCAACAGCTTTAGTTGTATTAGTTAGTAATTCTTGATTTGTTCTTGTTAATAGAGATACTAATGGTGCAATTCCTCCAGCTTTACGTATTGCACTTCTGTTGACTGGATCTTTAGCCATTTCACTGAGTGCACCAACCACATTAACTAAAACCTAAAATAAATACAGTAATATAGAGAGCTATAAAACAGAGTAGTACATAAAAGAAGATGAGTATATCAAAAGTTATATCAGGTAATGAAATGCTGTACTCACAATGTTACCACAACAAAAGAAATGTGTCACTCATGTCACCATCATTAACATTTTGGATATCATTTAATCATCATAAATATATGAGGTGATCCAAACTAATTCGGCTGTATGGGCTCACTTTGTCTTAATACATGGCTGACTATCTTAGCCTCGAACGGGCGAAACACCGTCTGATGTTTATTTCACTCTGAACTGGCTGGCAAAATACTACAGATCAGCCTGAGAAGTTTCTAACTACTCAAGTTGTTCAATAGTAGTATCTTTTGTTAGTTTACAACACTTCTGTGTCAGAGATAATACTTTATATTCTCAGCTGAATAGTTTCCGATGGAAACTTCATTGACTGATACCGGAGATGAGCAGTTGAAAAACTACTCCATTTTGAGGAATGTCAACATGGACCAGGGAATCTGTAAATAACTTTCAAATTGATCTTTCTATTATACCAGTTCATTTGTATGATCTACATAATGAAAGCAGTAAAACAGAACCACTTTTCGTCGTACTGCTCAAGTCCCTTTATTATAGTGACTTCTGTCTCGTAGCCTAAAACGTTAAGTAGTTATCAAACTATGTAAAACTCTGAAAACATTAATAAAGAAGAATATTTGCAATTTAAGTGGGAAGAAAGCTAATAGTTAGTATTCTTCAGTAGTCGATTCAGTCAGTCTACATCGCTGTTGAACCTGGCAGTACTACAAAGCGGTTTATATGGCCTCATCCTTTATAAATACACTATAGGCATCAGATGTTAAGATAGTAAATTAGGGGAGAATGTAATCGAAGGTATTAGGACGTCCTAAGAAGAAAACAAAAGAGTGTCAGAATATAATGAAGTTCGACATGACAATTAAAATGGAGGTAATATGTGGATGCATCTATCCCAATGAACTCGATTATGAACCACACCAGACAGACAGACAGAATTAACGTATAACCTCGCATAAAAGTGCATCCATCCGAGTTTCTACACTTCACAGTAGTATACAAAGAGCAGGTGGATAGAACAGGAGCGATAGCAAAGTAGACAACGTTGTGTGAGAGAAGATAACGGTTTTAGAAGATGTTAAGGAGTGAATACATTTGCACCATTGTGTCCAATTCTCAACCATGTCACCAATAGTCTTTAAATATTGGTTCCTTTCGCATCGGAGACCCCAGCCACAGACTCTACATCTCCTACACACGATTTAAGCCAACAATCAGAAACTTCATGGACTAGTGCCACGTAACGGTTTGGCCACCCTGAATCCTCTGTCAAACTAATCCAATTTCCCTTAGCATGCTATATAATGGTAGGTGATGAATTGGCATGGACAGTGCATGTTCAAGCCACATAATTCAATTAAGGTTCACAGCCTCATCAATCAACTTATTTGGCTTGCCTAGTACCCTTCGCCTGACTAATATTACCCGCAAATGGATTCAGAAAATGACCATATTTATGGTATCATCAGTTGAAATCATATTGACAGAGGGTTAATAAATTGAATATCCATCAAAATATCAGTTCAAAGTCTCTTCAATGGTTAACATTGAAAATTTTACGTTACATTTTTTTCACCGAGTCCCTGATACTACTGTTAGAATGTAGGAGGAAAACAAAATATTAAAACCAAGAAGTTATAGATTTGAAATGTTTATATAATGGTAAGGCTTTTCCTTGATAAGCTGTATACTTGTGCTTTAAAGTGTGACTTGAAGAGAAATTTATATTCTGGTAATCCTCGCTTCTGAAGGTCTGAAGAAGAGCCTGAAGCATGTTTATCCTATGTCCTAGAATTGAAGCATTCTACCGAAACAATTTAATTCTATATTCAATTCAGGATAAAGAATGGGAATTCAAAAACACTGGATAGACCGATAGAAATACAATCTGTTGTAGTTTTCTAATACATTTAATATTGAACTATTCAACAGAAAATGAGCCACTTGAGAAAAATGGTTAATCACACAATAAAACAGAAAGTAGTTTTTTATGACGGTTTTTTTAGCGATCAACTTTATTGGATTTGATTCGTAAAAAAATGTTTAAAAATGAATGAATGTGTCGTTGAATACACGCAGACCATTTTGCACCAAATAATATGCTCTCCTCACTATATTTATTTCACAGACAGATCTATAACGCCTATTCTCTATTGAATTCCTGGAATGTTTAAAACATGACTTTCGGTAAATACCCATCCGCTCTTTTAGTTCAGTTACTTGAAGACTGGAGATTAAATGCCCACATCAATCAGTTATTAAGGTATACTGCATAATCAATAGAAAAAATTTCACTTTATGAAATTTTTATATTCATCTATCGTTCTTGTATTCATAGTTATAAGAGCTTGTTATATCCAGTAACTTTTGCACTTCAGTCTATTTTTGCTATTCAGGTTGATATTCATCTGATACCAGTAGTAGAACCATTGAAAACCTGAGAGCACAAAACATTTGTTTTGTCCTAGTATGGGACTGTTTAGCAGTACGCACCCACGACTCCACCAGAGATTAAACTGTGGAATTTCAGGTCCCATGGCCAGTACATTACGATTAGGCCACTTGGTCGACACCTAATCGTCCCCATTCCTACTACTACCAGTTCACAATATAGCATGGTCTCAGCCGTGGTTCTGGATGAAGGTTATGCTGTATCATGAATTGACAAAGATAGCAACTGTGGAAAACTGGGTGCTGACCCAGTAGTCCAATGGTAACATGCTGGTCATGAGAGCTGAAAATCCTCCGTCCGATCCCCTTGTGAAGTCATAGGCGTGTACTGCTAAGAAGCCCCATCCTAGGACGAAACAGCTGTCCAGTACTCCTAACTGATGCCAGTTAGTGATGAATACCAACCTAAAATCAACAAATAAATTACCACAAACCTCTAAATTTAATTTTTATGATGTTTAAGTTGAAAGTTGGTATACATAAACTGTAATAAATTAAGTATCCACAGAAACAGTATTGAAACAGATGAACGTTATAACCATGCTTTTTAAAGCAACAACAACCATTGAAATAGGTAGCTAAACTAAGAGAAACAGAAGAAAAAATTCAAAAAAATAAAAGTTCTTATGGTGTTTACTTTCTTTGTTCTCGTGAATAACTGTATTCGAGGTGAAACTGAATCAATGTAAAGATAATTGGCCATCTCTTAGGAAGTAGTATTTCAAGAATGAAAAAAGGGGTACTATGAGTCTATAATACAGTATTATCACGAAACGTATACACTACTCAGCTGGTAATTCTATATATATATATATATATATATATATATATATATATATATATATATATATATATATATATATATATATATATATATATATATATATATATATATATATATAATTATTATTTATCCCTTGGGTTCCTAGTGCAACTTTCCTTCCCTTTGATTTGAACCTTACTATCATGATCCTGGAAGAGATTGGTTCTCACTATATGAGAGCCTTCGATGCCCTTGGGGACATCACGACAGCCACTCAAAAACTCAGTGTGCTCGTGGTTGTCGTCTGGGTGACAACATCGAAGTAGATTACTGACCTTCCAGTTGACGGTTTGGCGAGTCCACATCCATTCCACCTGCTTTCGCAGATTCCTAGCACTTCAGTGCTATACCTTCTCATCTCGTTTGCAATCTGGGCAGCCTTGCTAGGTTCAAACATAGTGCGGACATTTCATGTCTCCACGTTTACTTTCGCTTTTATCTAGGGAGAGAAGATACATCGGCCAATTGGCTTCCCGAAGTCAGGCTTTCACCAACTGGCGTCATTTCGTCTCTCTGATTCCAGCGAGGAATAATATCGTTTTTATTTTTATATTTTGTTTGTGGTTTGAAGTTTCTGTAGCAGCTGGATTAGTTTAACGGGGTTTGGTTGCTAGCCCTATGCCCAACCTTGCCTCTTTACCTGAGCTTAGGACCGGCTAGTAACTAGTGAACTAGTTATATATATATATATATATGATTATCGTTAAAGAGGTTCAAATATCTCATTAATGTAATTCCTAACAGAAGTAAAATCATCGAGTTTCCTAACGATATGCTACAGAAATGGCTCAAGTCCTTATGGTATTCTTAACAAATTATGAAGGATTACGGGTAAAGTTGTATTTAGATGACTGGATGTATTTCACTTATGAATGCACACTTCAAGCCTTAAACAAATAATCAATTGAATTTTGAGGGAGTTGTGGAGATTTGGAGATATTTCAAGTTGTTGTTCATCGTAGACTGATATCAGTTGGAGGAACAAAGGAAACCTGGGAGCACTGGACAGCTGTGTCATCCTAGAATGGGACTCCATACTAGGACCCCACAATAGGACGAAACAGCTGTCCAGTGCTCCCAGGTTACCTTTGTTCCTTCAACTGATATCAGTCTACGATGAACAACAACTTGAAATAATCAATCGCTTTACTGTTTATGATCAGGATAGTTTTTGCAAAGGTTTTCCCTTTGGAAAATTTACTGAGTAATGCTTTTCTTCTTAAAAGGTCAAAAGATCATAATAGTAGTTAGTGCAATTATTTTTATATCATACCGTCGTTGATTGGACCGAATTGGTAGGTCTCTATTGGCATATGGGATCTTGTGAGGATGCCTCGATATTACGGGTGCTCTAATGGTAGTATTGGTGGATAGTGGCCAGCAATGGAATCCAGGATGCGCATTTTTCATCCTATTTGGGACTTGTCAGCTGAATGTACCTGCTTCCCGGTGAATGTTGTTTCCAGCTGACAAGTCCCAAACAGGATGAAAAATGCACATCCTGGATTCCACTGCCAGTCACTATCCATCCTTACGATCATAATGCTGGTTTTGAAAGTATTTGGAATGTGAGTTTTAACAAGATATTGAGAATAAAGTATCATGTTCATTATTTTTTTCGATTGAATGACTAAATATCATGACGGACACTGACGGATCTCTTTAATTCACTAGTTCCCACGCCGAAAGTTACTCAAATTAAGATATCAAAGTGACTTCATCTCTTTTTCAGTGAAACGTTTTAATCTGTGTTGTGATTATATTCCCATAACACGGCATATGGCTCGCACTTTTCATATGTAAGATGATGCTTCAGGAATGGTCTGCAACCACTTCCAGTCTAATGATTAGGTGTGAAGTGGTAGAATGTGTCGACGACTTCACTTACTTCGGGAGCTGCATCAGCCCATATGGATTGGTTGTTGATGAAATCTTAGCTTGGATGCAGAATGCCTGTTTTGGTATCTACCAACTTGCGTCCCCTCTGACGCCGACTGGAGAGATATCCGACTGTCTATCAAAGGACGAGTATACCGCATTTCAGTATGATTTGTCTCACTATACGCATACTAGACACGTCTGTTAAAAGTAGAAGACATGAAGCGATTACAGTGTTTTGATCATTGGTATCTTCGTAGCACTACTCGTGTTAGGTGAAACCACCGTGTGAGCAGTGCTGAGGTTAGGTAAAGGGTACTAGTCAAGACGGGTAAGTCGACTGATGAGGTTGCGAACCTTAGTTGACTGAAGTGGCTTGGATATGTACCACGCATTTCGAGCCACCACCTACCTCGGCCTGTCATGCTAAGGGCAGCTGGATTAGGTTAGGAGAGGGTTCAGGGTGACCAGACTAAGGTGTGACACCAGTCGGTGAATTCTCTGACTGTTGGTATGCGTCATGTGGTGGGATGCAGACTGCGTGGTTAGGGTACTCGAGATGAAAGGAACCAGTTGTTGAGGACTAACTCCTGTTGACATGGTTAAAAATCGGTGACAATCGTGCAGATGTATTCACTTCTTGACATCTTTTAAGGCTTGAATATTAGTACTAACGTTTATCTTCACATTTGTTTTCTAATACACTGCTTTTTTTACTTTGATACTTGTATTCTTATATCCACTTGTTCTTTGTATACTACTGTGAAATGTAGCAACTCGGACGGATGAAATTCTGTGGCAGGTTTTACTTTGATTTCACCCGTCAGTCATTTCAGTGTCTTTTATATACAATTCTTTTGTCTAGGTCTTTAATTGGGACAGGTTATGACTCTGTATTACTTTGTATTGATTCATTTGATAGAAGATGCAGTTTTACAAAACTTTTAGATATTGGTCGACATATAATTTGATTGGGGATTACGAGAATCTGTTGATTACAAGGTTATAATCATCACCCTCTAACATCTTGACTATATGGATCCCACTGGGAGAAAACCATCAAGTTTCTAAGAATATGCAGTAAATTTAGATGTTGTGATGGCAGTTTTGTCAAATAAGGGAAAATTATGACGTAAGGACAAATATTTACCAATGGCATTGGTTGGTAATCTGACTGTATCAGAAGTACCAGAAGTGGACTGTTGGATTCTAACCGAATACCTGAAAGATATAGCGCTTTTAGCAGCGACAAATTTCCCTGAGCTCAATCCCTCAAGAGGTTTTTGAATGTGTCCTGGTAAGGCATCTCAATCTAGGTCTAAACGGCTAACCATTTCTACTAGGCTTTCAATATTTCTCCTTTAATGAATACCATCTTGAAATATAATCTGAATTTAGAAATATTTTCACAACTCTATTCTAAATGTGAAGTGAATACATGGATAATCTGTTAAAGGTGATTTGAGCATGCAGACACCTTGAGTTTCGCTCATAATAGAACTTTCTGTTAAGTGGGAAAATTAAGAAATTAGTTGATTATACTTCTAACCTTTAGGTTTATTGAATCACTGTATGTCATTATATCTATGCACAAATTATATTTTAAAATACTTGAGGACAGTTTTGAAGTAAATTCATTTGTTAAAATCGTTGTTTTAATAATTCTTCATGTAACAGCGATTAAAATGTTTACATTTTTGACTGTATACACAATTACCACTCGTTTACTTCTGATTATTATGCAAAATCATGCCTTATTTACAAATAATACCTACAAACAACCGGAAATTATATGAATAATACAATTAATTTTAAAAAGTAACACTAATTGAAGAAATATTTACAAACGTCAATTCAACACAGAAGGGGAAGAAGTAAACAGTCTATTATATTATGGATTATTTTACGTATACAATTCAACATAATGGTATTGAATATGTTTAAAGGAAACCTGTTTCAGTTCCTATAAATTTATAACATTATAATCATTAATAAGTATTATACAAAATAAACCAGGAGAATTTAAATACAATTGAAGAAGGCAGAGAGGATTGAAATTCATGACCTAACTTTATTTCATTAGTTAATTTACCATTTTAAGGATACTTGCTTTCCGATAAATGCTATATAGGCTTTGATGTGTAAGGATTTCTGATATGAATAAAAATGAAGTTAACTCTTCTGGAAAATCTGGGAATTTATTTTGTCATTAAAATTCCTAAAACTATAGATTTTTGCATAGTTTGGACTCACTGACAAAGTATTCCGTCTCATTCTTAGAACTTAAGGATTTATAAGTTCACTGAAAATGACATACCAAGTTGATACTTGGTTCATTCTTAGTTTTAAGTAAGATATTGATCAGAAAAAAAAAGATTCCTAGAAATCTAGACTAGTTATGACAAAGTTGTGGCCTATATTATTCCATTGGTAATTGGACAGAATTGATCGGTCTCAATAGGCATATGGCATCATGTGTGGATGCCTCGATATTGCCTGTGTTTAATTGTACACTCCCAAAGAAAGAAGACCTAAGTCTTAGCAAGAAATGGAGCAAAATCATGCTTCACACCTGCCCACCTCAAGCAAAATATTATGCCGCGTCATCCTGGAGGGACTAAAGGATGCGCTGGATTCAAAATTACAACCGTAACAGGCTGGCTGGCTGGCTGGCTGGCTGGATTGAGGAAGAGCAATCATGTGTGGATCAAATTGCAAGGCTACGTTATGCATCATCATAGAACAGAGTATATATAGGCAGTCAACTCGACTCAACCTCACCTTAATCGATTTTGAGAGGGTGTTTCTTCGATAACGTCGATTGAGAAATAATTTGGCAGTTGCTTCAACACTACGCAGTACCACAAATCTTTATCAACCTCATTCAACAACTATATACTATATAATAATACATGCCAAGTGATTCACAATGGAAAGCTCAGTGATGCCTTTCAAGTGATGTGAAGACAGGGATAAGACAAGGTTGCCACCTACTATCAACCATGATCTTCCTGATTACGGTGGACTGGATCATGCAGCAGACAACTATGAGGAGCTGTGAGAAGATGGGCATACGCTGGCTGGACCGATGAAAAGACCCTAGAACATTTGGATTTCACCGATGGTCATTTATGTCTAGTGTCGCACAAACTCAAAGATCTACAGGAAAAAACAAACAAGTTGACAGAAGAGGCAGGGCAGCAAAGACGGTACTTCCTTCAAGTGAACGTAGAGAAGACAGAGATGATGAAGATACCCAACCAACAACAGCATCAACAACAAGAGGCAACAATCACCATGAACAGGAAAAATATAAGGGAAGCAGTCCCTTTCGCCAACTTTGGCAAGGCAGCACCGTTTTAAACAACAACAGGTGGCACATATGAGAAAGTCAAAGACAAGACCAGAAAAACAGCAAGATAGGCCTCCCTTCATTAATCTGAAACCAGTCAGTGTGGAGATATACTGCACTCCACTCAGCATAAAGCGTGAACAATATCCGGATTTTCAACACCAATGTCAAGTCAGTGCTTCTATGTGACGGTTGAGAGACTCGGAGCGTCACGGGATACACTTACAACAAACTATAGACATATATCACATCAACAGCTACTGCCTACTCTCATTCGATACTGAAGATCAGATGGACGACGAGGATGATAATAAAAACGAGGAAGGAGGAACTGTGGCTGGCTAGCTGACTGTCCTAGCAACGAACCAGTACAACCCATCTCCCAACAAATGTGCAGCAGAAGAAAGTAGAGATGGATTGGATTGGACATACACTAAGAAGACCATTTCGAGACACGACGCACCAGGCCAGACCGTCGAGTGGAAGCCAAATGAGGGTGACATGGAGGAGACCATGTGAGGGGGAAATGAAAGCTTGTGGGCAGTTGTGGAGCCAGGTTGAAAAGACTTCAGAGGAGAGAGTGAAATGGTGACGTGCTACTGAAGACCAAAGGGGGTTCCATTAGGAACTCAAAGGACAAATAATAATATAGTATAATAATTTGAGCAATTGCGTTTTATCTACGTTTGCAGAAAGTCACCACAATCCTCGAAGGAACTATCGTCAATTATGAAGTTGAATTACTCCCATTTAATTTAAAATCAAGTTATGATAAAATCGAAGGTTATGAAACATTTTGAAGATCTGCATAAACTATTTGGAACAAAATTATTTTGAGATAAGGAATATTTTCAATAACTTCTTCTTCTTCTTCTTCTTCTTCTTCTTCTTCATGATATGAATATGGACAATGAATCATATCCGAAATGTAATTCAGTAAATAATACTATTTCACTGTTTGACTTTCCAGTCAAGGGACTAAAATGGAACTTTCTTCTCAGGCCTTACAACCAAATCCATAAGAAAATGTGAAATATAATTATTGAAGTAAGGCATAATGTAAAATTATTTCAATATCAAAACAGTCATTATTATCGGTAATTGGGGATCAAATCAAATGTATATTTTTATCAAGTGGAATAGTAAGCAGTCTACTGTGTTATTTGTGCAATGAAATCACTGTGGACAGAACAATTTTATAATGAGACAAAATCTAGAATTAATGACTCATTCAAATACATCTATACAGTTGTGTCCTACAGGAGGGCAGTCGCGGTCCAAACAATTCAGTGATAACGTTACTGACTGCAACACTGGGTGAGATGTATTCTAATCTCACGGGGGACATCACTTCCCTCAAGGTTATGGACACACTTTGCTGACGACTGCCAACGAGCACGAGACCGAGATCCAGGACTTCCTGCTGACTGCCTCCAACTAACTGACATCTATCAAAGTGCATAGAAATGGTAGGTCTCCTACCTTAGTGGCCACAATACAAATATGATTGACAGAATTTGGTCGGGACTCAATGCTTGACAACATGAGATTGGCTGCTTTCCAGTGATCAGTCAGTGTAGGCTGTGGCCTAGACTTCGCAGCAGCACCCTACATTTTATCCATTAAACTTCATAAACAAATATATGTTGAAACCTAGAGAGATAATAAAGAAGGGTAAAGTTAGTAAGAAGCCTCTGTAGAGATTAGACTATTTCAAAGGTGGTACTGCCTTTGATATCTTAACCCGCCGATTGAGTAGATTAGCCGAAAGGACATTCACTGCAATGAAACTTTTTGTCAGCTTTTTAACCAAACCATTACTGACAGAGCAACTCAAAGATAGGTTACCAGTGATGGCCACTTCAATGTGGATTTATGAGTTCAAATGCTCCTATAGAGCTAATTAATAGACCGTACTCAAAAGGCTCTATCTATGTGCGTTCGTGAACATGTACCAGCTTGTAATTCCATATTAGATTTGTTTATTTAATATAAAGCGCACAGTGATACAGTATTATTTACTTGATTACGTTTCGAGCATAAATTATCATTACTCATAATCATATCAGTGTAATCACACTTCTTTCGATATCTGATTTTATAGTCCTGTCACCTGATTTTTCTTTGTTTTTTTGATTGGTAGTAAAGTTTTCCATATCTCTGGTATAGGTGTTGTGTCATTCCTATTACATGTGTTGGGTGTGGATTCGATGAACAAAGATTCAGTAATTAATCTCTCTCTCCACCTAGCTACATTAGACTTAAGTACAGTGGTTTTGTCCCACCCCATTGTGTGGTTGTGTGTTAACGAATGTAATGCAATGGCCGAGTGTTTTACTAGGTTATTGATCTTATTGGGGTCTGCCGTTCTATGTTTAGCTAAATTCCTATGTTCTGTTAATCTAACTGACCCCGACCGGCTAGTTTGACCTATGTATTTGACCTCACAGTCATTACATGGAATTTGGTAGATTATATTATTTTGCTTAATTGGTTCTATCGGATCTTTTAGCCGACAAAGCTTACCTCTAAGTGAGTTTGTTGGTTTAAATGCCACCCTAATTCCAACCTTGTTGAGAATCCTACGTATGGTTTCTGATGTTCCTTCCTTGTATGGTATCACAATGGAGGTGTTGATTTCCTTTCTACTTATATTGTCACTATTATTTGTATTTGTATTAGTGTTATTATTTTGCTTAACCTCGACAGTCTTCAAGTTTCAGGGAAAGATTTATAGACAAACAGAAGGAGTAGCAATGGGATCACCAATATCCCCTATAGTAGCAGATATATTTATGGATAGTTGGGAAGATATGGCTTTACGAACATATAATCCGACACCTAAGATATGGTGGCGATATGTAGATGACACATTTACAGTGTTGAAATCGGAACATATCGACAGTTTCTTGACACACATAAACTCAGTAGTTAACGCAATCCAATTCACTTACGAAGTAGAAAATGAACAAGGAGAATTACCTATGTTGGATTGCAGAATAAAACGAAGGATAGATGGTGGTTTAGATACTACCGTCTACAGAAAACCAACACATTCTAACAGATATCTAGACTTCAAGTCATCTCATCCAGTGTCAGTTAAAGCGGGTTTAGTCAAATGTCTAAATAACAGAGCTGAGAAACTCACTAGTCATTGTAAGGACTTAAATAAGGAATTGAAACACATAAAAGAAGCGTTAATAATTAATAATTATCCCCATCATTTTATTAAGAAATTCACACGGACACATAAGAAGCAAAATAATAACACTAATACAAATACAAATAATAGTGACAACATAAGTAGAAAGGAAATCAACACCTCTATTGTGATACCATACAAGGAAGGAACATCAGAAACCATACGTAGGATTCTCAACAAGGTTGGAATTAGGGTGGCATTTAAACCAACAAACTCACTTAGAGGTAAGCTTTGTCGGCTAAAAGATCCGATAGAACCAATTAAGCAAAATAATATAATCTACCAAATTCCATGTAATGACTGTGAAGTCAAATACATAGGTCAAACTAGCCGGTCGGGGTCAGTTAGATTAACAGAACATAGGAATTTAGCTAAACATAGAACGGCAGACCCCAATAAGATCAATAACCTAGAAAAACACTCAGCCATTGCATTACATTCATTAACACACAACCACACAATAGGATGGGACAAAACCACTGTACTTAAGTCTAATATAGCTAGGTGGAGAGAGAGATTAATTACTGAATCTTTGTTCATCGAATCCACACCCAACACATGTAATAGGAATGACGCAACACCTATACCAGAGATATGGAAAACTTTACTACCAATCAAAAAAACAAAGAAAAATCAGGTGACAGGACTATAAAATCAGATGTCGAAAGAAGTGTGATTACATTGATATGATTATGAGCAATAATTTATGCTCGAAACGTAATCAAGTAAATAATACTGTATCACTGTGCGCTTTATATCAAATAAACAAATCTAATATGGAATTACATTCTACCACAGTGCCCAAGTTTTACACTTATATTAATGTGCCAACTTGGTTTAGGAAAGGAATAACAAAGAATAGTTCCTTCTCACATAGCAGATAGTGGATATCAAATCACACCTTTTCGGTGATTTATTGTCTTGCTTGCAATCTCTTTAAAGAGGAACAACTACACCTCTTATCTATAGCCAAAGCTATAGGAATCAACTCAAGCAAACTTGATCTATGAGTTCAAAAGAAATATCGACATCCATTTTGTCTACCTTGCCCCATAGTAAAGTCAACTTATTCTATGAACTTTCTTACCATAGACTTTTGATTTTAACCTAATACCCCTTCTACACTTTACTACTCATTTCACTGGTAAACATTCACTTTCTAATGTTATTATTTTATGCATCTTTGTTCATTCATACCATCATCAATAAGCACTTTCAAACGTAATGCAACACTTCGCATTTCTTATACATTTTGTTATTTTATTTAACATGATTTTTTTCACCGCAAGTGAATATAACTTCATCGCTGTATAGTGATTATTTAACCCTTAGTTAAAAAAAAACACTCAAATATAGCTATCAAATAGACTGCAGAACACATTCATACCTCAGAGAGGTATATATGAATGAACTATTAATTCTAGATTTTCTCTTCTTATTTCCCAACCTTTCTGTCTATATAGATTTCATTGCACAACTAACACACTAGACTGTTTACTATTCCATGTGATAAAAACTTACATCCATTCGATTTGACCCCCAGTTACTCATAGCACTGAATATTTTGATACTGAAATAATTTCACATTATGCCTTACTTTGTTTATGGTATTCCGCCTATTCTCATGGATACGAAATATATTTAGAGGATAATTATGAGATGGATCTCTTGAAGATCCAATGAGAATTTGTGATCTATGAAGCAAATCATGCAGTACGTGTGCACAAATACTCAACGATGGCAATGGGCGATGTTCTCACTATTTCGCAAATTAACAGAAGTAAGGAAATATGGAGGATTAAATTCCAACCAAGTGGTTCAGTGATAAAGTGCTAGCCATGAAACCTGGATTTCCTGGGTTAGATCCTTAACAAGGTTATGAGTGCGTACTGTTAAGAAGTATGCTACTTTCAGGATTTAAGTGATTGTCCAACTGATGTGAATCTGTGATGCACACAATCTTCATTATTGTTTTAAGGATAAATCATGAATATAATGACGTATGAAACAGACAAGTATTCTATAGTAATGATGGATAGTGGCTAGTACTAGAATCCAGTCTACACGTTTCGTCCTAATTGGGACTAGCCAATTGTATGTACTAGCTCCCCAGTGAATGGTATTGTTCCCAAGAGAACTCAAATCGGGAACCAATCCCCTCAAAACCAAGAACGTTGTCCACTGGGCCACCGAGTTACCACTGCCATACGCATCCTAGATTTTACTGGTAGCTACCATCGGTCATTATTATACAATTAAAGCGAGAGGCAATTTCGAGGTATCCCCCCAGGAGTCCATATGCCAATAGAAGCTGATCAATTCAGTTCAGTCACCCATAGGATAGTACATGAATCAACATACAGATAAGTATTCGTTCATAATTTGAATGGGCGCAATTCACCACTAAAGATAAATTCCAAAGATTTATACATTTTACAAAAAATATCTTTCATAAGAGGAAAGGAGGCAGAAAAATAAATGGCTACCTCATTAGGATTTCATAAGTGTATTTATAATTGGTAATGATTGAAGGTGAAATGAGAATTTCAGTCATGGGAGTATTCGCATCGGTGACCACCGGGTTTCCAGCCTGCTACCATACCAATTAAGTTACGAGACCCGACACCTGATCAGATTTTCACTTAACTTCAATCACCAAAGGTTTTCCCCGACTATAATGTGAATTCGTGATGCATTACTACCACTTGACAGTAATCACACTGGCTATCCAATCAGGACTTCTCATCTCAATCCAATGCTAACTGAACTAGAGAGGGGGAACATCATATTAATTATCATTTTAACTATCTGAGATAGTGGTGGTTCGGCAGATTAGTGTTGATACTGGGTGATGATTGAAGGTGAAATGAAAATTTTAACCGCGGCAGGATTTCAACCAGCTACCATTTAAACCATTTATACAATGCTTAATTTATTCAGTTCTGTCAGTTCAGATTTCGATCTCGAACTCTATAAAATACAATTAATGAATTTATATATTGTGTATTAGTTACTGTAGTTCTGTAAGAGATGCTGAACAAAACTTTAGTGTATGAAATTTACTTAAATATGATACTAGTGGTAAATAGAATAGGTTTAAAGCGTCTTCAAGAAGGAAACTGATGCCTATAGCTGTTAATCTTCCATAGTCAGGTGCCCTAATTTGTGATAAAATTCAACATAGGCATAACTAACTATGAACAAACCTACCTCTTCTGGTTGTTCATTTAATAAACTGACTAGTTTTTCAATTGTTCCCAGTTTTTGAAACTGTTTCACATTCTCTTTAGAAATCGCACATTTCCAAATAGCTCCTGTAGCCGACGCCAACAACTCTTTGTTATCTTCTTTATTTAGTAAAGCTATCAATGGCTCTAGACCACCAAATGTACGGACTAAATCACGTGTCTCAAGTTCTTCAGCACACTGTAAAAATAAGAATATTCACAGGGTAAAAATTATGAATGCTGCTTTGTGTGAACAGATTCTCTTGGAGGTTAGAAAGAAACTGTTCACAGATAATAGCCTTCTAGCTGAACCATATTGACGCTTAAAAATGGAAATTGAACTAGGGATTCTTAGGTTTAAGTACAACAGCATTTTGTAAAAGAAAACTGTCTGGTCCTTGGATAGAACCAATATTCAGAATATCGACATAAACATATTTCCTGTGAGTTCATGGGTAAACACCAACCTTGTTTTACCTCTCGACATCAAGTTAGTCTACAGACATTCTTGAGGGTTTCATTTAGCTATTTATGGCTTTCTTATGCACTGGGTGAAATGATGAGTGGGAATTGAGAATTGTTTGCAGACTTCTGTGCATTCAACAATTTAGTGATTGGAGGCAGTGTCTACAAACACAAGCATATTCACAAAGCAGCCACTTGGATTTGATTTCACCAGACACCAGACACACTACACCCAAAATCCGATTGACTCCATCTCAATGTGGAGAAAGTGAAGACGCAGCCTGCCTACTGGACACAAGATCAGATGAAGAAGAGGAGCAGATGTGCGTTCATACCACTCACTGTCCAGTGCAAGGAACCTACCTTCAAAATCAAGTTGAAAGCCGAAATCAAAGAAGTTGGTGGTGGTAGACCACAGTTGAAGTTGAACACTCAGAAGAGAAACTAACTGAAGGACGAAACTATAAAGAAAATCATCACGTCAGTCATCAGGACAAGATGGGAGACATTAAACAACACAGTCGAGGAAACCTCTGTCGAAGAACACTGAACTCTTTGGAAGAGACATAGAAGGGAACCTGCACAACCGTGTTAGGAAGGAAGAGGAAGAGGAAGAGGCGAGACTAGGAATGGATCTCGACAAGTAGATGGAAGCTGACAGAAGAGGGAGAGGAGGATGGTAATGGTGATGGTTAAACAGAAGATGAACCAGTGTAGTGCAGTCCAGTGCAGGGATGAACAACGAAAAGAGGGACTGAACACAACCTATAGAAACACTACACTGGACAAAGAAGTGAAGAAGAGTGCACGGCAGGACAAAAGACACTTCTACGACACATTGGCAAGGGAAGTGGAACAGCCTGCTGATAGGGGAGACCTGACAACATTGTATCAAATAACCAGGTTACTATCTGAGATGGAAGAGATCAACGTAGATGAAACCAATGAAAGACAGTGAAGGAAACTTAGTTACCGAAGAGGAGAAACGAAGGAAACGATGGGCTGATCACTTCAAACAACTCTTGAATCGACCACCACCTGCACTTCGTCCAGAAATACCGCCTACAGCCACAGAACTGCAAGTTGACACAAGCCCTCTAACGAAAGTCGAAGTCGTGAACGCCATAAAGCTACTGAAATGCGGGGAAAGCAGCAGGACCAGATGGAATCCCGCCAGAAGCACTGAGAGCAGACTCAGGGACAACAGCGGACATGCTCACACCATTATTGCAGAAGGTCTGGAAGGAAGGAAACGTACCAAAGGTTTCCCCGACTATAATGTGAATTCGTGATGCATTACTACCACTTGACAGTAATCACACTGGCTATCCAATCAGGACTTCTCATCTCAATCCAATGCTAACTGAACTAGAGAGGGGGAACATCATATTAATTATCATTTTAACTATCTGAGATAGTGGTGGTTCGGCAGATTAGTGTTGATACTGGGTGATGATTGAAGGTGAAATGAAAATTTGCACAGAGCTCGGACTCAAACCATCGGCCACCGTGTCCCCAGGCTGATTTTCTACCGAGTGAACTGAAGTGAAATAAAAATCTGGTCAGCAGTCGGACCTCGTAGCTCAGTTAGCAGAGCAACGTGCCAGAAACCCAGTAGTTGTTGGTTTGAATCCGGTTACAGTCGAAATTTTCATTTCACCTTCAATCATCATCCAGCATAAATACTAGTGGGACAAACTACGGCTATCTCAGATAGTCAAATGATAATAATCCACTCCCGAAGATTCATCCTTGTTTGAATGGCTCTATGGTACTGTCTCTGAATTAAACACTGATTGATGTGGGCGTATATCTCTGAGAGGCCATAGGTCGTCTCTAGGTTATAAATACACCTTACTGAGGAGTTCCAGCAAGTCCAAAACTTAGGTCCATGGCCTTCTGCCGGCTGCTTTCAGCCACCTAACGAAAAGAACCTTCACATTAAGCGCTGTATGGCTGGCTGGTTTCTCTTTCAACGAACATTACTGGGAAATCAAGTTTACTAGATATTTTTAGTATGAATAAGAATTTAGTCACTCGCATTACTGTCATAAACTAGGTTTACTTAACATGAAAATCTAAAATCTTACTTTAAATATAGTTGAAGCACAATGCATTTGAAGTTCAGCATTATCACGTTTCAAATTTTTCACCAAGTCACCAATCATATTTTCTGTACGTATTGCAACACGATAACTTTCCTAATTCGGGAAATAAATAACAATGTTTGAATTGTTTTAAACTATGGTATACACTTTTCGTACGTTATTCATAAATAAAGTTAGTAATAACAAAATCAAAGTTTTGAACATCTAAAAAGTTAGGTAGTGGCATAGGATCAGCTAAAACTGGATAGCGTTATATAAAAAACCAAGTGTGAATAAAAATTCCTTTTTAAAGGTACACGTTGATAGTGTTGACATCCTAATTTTTACAGAAACCTGTACTGCGTGAAGATTCAATACACTTGAACAACGCTACAGAGGAAAATAAGATAAATAATAAATAGAACCAGGCGAAGATAACGATAAAAACAGATGAAAATGAAAATGTTTAGAATTCAAAGTCGTTTGACTCGCGTACATAATAACTCTGTTGTACAGCTATTATTATTAGTTATCCCATAGGTTTCTAGTGGAACATATGGCTTCAGTAGCACGTCGCTATTTCACTCTCTTCTCTACAGTCTTCAAAACCCTGCTCCACGAGTCCCCACAAGCTTTCATTTCTTCCTCACATCATGTCCTCCATGTCACCCTCACCTCAGACGCCAAAATCGTCGTTTCCCCTTGGGATTCCACTCAACAGTCTGGCCTGACGCGTGATGTCTCCAATAGGCCTTCTCGGTGTATGACCAATCCAACTCCACTTTCTTCGGCATATTTCATGGGTGATGGGTTCTTGGTTGGTTCGTTGCCAGCCAGCCAGAGTTCCTTCTTGCTTACTCTTATTATTCTGGTCATCCATCTGATCTTCGGTATCGAGTGAGCTGCCTTGCCTCTTCTGTCAACTTGTTTGTTTTGCTTGTAGAGTTTGTGTGACATTAGACATAAATCATCATTGGCGAAATCCAAATGTTCAAGGGTCTTTTCATCGGTCCAGCCAGCGTATGCCCATCTTCTCACAGCTCCTCATAGTTGTCTGCTGCATGATCCAGTCCACCATAATCAGGAAGATCATAGTTGATAGTAGGTGGCAACCTTGTCTTATCCCTGTCTTCACTTCACTTCAAAGGCATCACTGAGCTTTCCATTGTGAATCACTTGGCATGCATTATTATATAGCATATAGTTGTTGAATGAGGTTGATAAAGATTTGTGGTACTGCGTAGTGTTGAAGTAACTGCCAAATTACTTCTCGGTCGACGCGATCGAAGGTCTTTTTAAAGTCGATGAAGTTGAGGTAGAGAGTTGACTACCATTCCACACTTTGTTCGACGATGATTTGTAGCGCTACGATTTGGTCCGCACATGATTCGTTTTTCCAGTAGCCATTTTGTTCTGGTCGTAATTCAGTTGGATCGAGAGCATTTTTTATAGTCTCTCCAAGATGCTGCGGCTTAATATTTTGCTTGTGGTGGAGCATTATTCAACGCCAGTTCTTGCAGACACTTAGGTATCCCTTCTTCGGGAGTTTGACAAGGTAGACCTTCTTCCAATCAACCTTTCCTTCCTTTCTTCCTTCTTAATCGTCTGCAATAGTGGTGTGAGCATATCAGCTGTTGTCTCCACGTCTGTTTTCAGTGCTTCTGGAAAAATTCCGTCTGGTCATGCTGCCTTCCTGCATTACACCAACTTCTGGTGTTATTTCTGCATGAGATGAAGGTGTTGATGGTAGCGTTCAATTCAAGAGTTGTTTGAAGTGATCAGCCCATCGTTTCCTTCGTTTCTCCTCTTCGGTAACTAAGTTTCCTTCACTGTCTTTCATTGGTTTCATCTACGTTGATCTCTTCCATCTCAGATAGTAACCTGGTTATTTGATACAATGTTGTCAGGTCTCCCCTATCAGCAGGCTGTTCCACTTCCCTTGCCAATGTGTCGTAGAAGTGTCTTTTGTCCTGCCGTGCACTCTTCTTCACTTCTTTGTCCAGTGTAGTGTTTCTATAGGTTGTGTTCAGTCCCTCTTTTCGTTGTTCATCCCTGCACTGGACTGCACTACACTGGTTCATCTTCTGTTTAACCATCACCATTACCATCCTCCTCTCCCTCTTCTGTCAGCTTCCATCTACTTGTCGAGATCCATTCCTAGTCTCGCCTCTTCCTCTTCCTCTTCCTTCCTAACACGGTTGTGCAGGTTCCCTTCTATGTCTCTTCCAAAGAGTTCAGTGTTCTTCGACAGAGGTTTCCTCGACTGTGTTGTTTAATGTCTCCCATCTTGTCCTGATGACTGACGTGATGATTTTCTTTATAGTTTCGTCCTTCAGTTAGTTTCTCTTCTGAGTGTTCAACTTCAACTGTGGTCTACCACCACCAACTTCTTTGATTTCGGCTTTCAACTTGATTTTGAAGGTAGGTTCCTTGCACTGGACAGTGAGTGGTATGAACGCACATCTGCTCCTCTTCTTCATCTGATCTTGTGTCCAGTAGGCAGGCTGCGTCTTCACTTTCTCCACATTGAGATGGAGTCAATCGGATTTTGGGTGTAGTGTGTCTGGTGTCTGGTGAAATCAAATCCAAGTGGCTGCTTTGTGAATATGCTTGTGTTTGTAGACACTGCCTCCAATCACTAAATTGTTGAATGCACAGAAGTCTGCAAACAATTCTCAATTCCCACTCATCATTTCACTGAGTGCTTCTCCACCCATAATTCATGACTTCTCTTCCTGTGTTGTCTATTCCCAGTTTGGCATTCATATCACACCACCCATTCGAATTTTGTTGTCGCCATTTTGGTTTGGGTGTTCTCCATTACCGATTGCAGTTGCCTGTGGAATTCCTCTTTCTTCTCTTCATCTGCACTATTTGTAGGTGCATGGTGTAGTAATTTATGATTGTGACTTTCTTTTCGAACTGAATGCACCTTGCTGTCATGATGCTGATCCTGGAGGAGGAGGAGGAGGAGATTGGTTGCCACCGCATGACAGAGAGCCTTCGATGATGTTGGGAGAGGGACATCATGGCAGCCAGTAGAAAACTCAGTGTGCTCGTGGTTTTCGTCTGGGTGAGAATATCGGAGCAGATTATTGATTCCTCTCCAGCTGACAGTTTAGAGAGTCCACTTTCATTCCATTCCAGATTTCAAGCACTTCCATGCCATAGCTTCTCATCTCTTTTGCAATCCAGGCAGCCTTGTTATGTTTGGAGATTTTGTGGACATTACATGTCACTATGTTTATTTTTGCTTTCATGGAGGGAGAGAAGGCATATCGGTGAATCGGCTTCTCGAAGGTCGGCTTTCACCAACCAGTGTCATTTCGTCTCTCCGATTCCAGGGAGGAATAAGTTTTTTTATATTTCGTTTGTGCTTTGAAGTTTATTTAGTGGTTGGATTTGTTTTCCCCGGGGAAGGGTTGCTAGCCGTATGTTCAACTAGTTATCTAGGTGAGGTACATAATAACTCAGTTGTTGAGCTATAGATGGAGATCACTGCCATCTGGAGAATAAAGGAATCTGTAAATTTCAGTAGGACTCATCAGCTTTTTACTCTACATACATGATTTTATATACTGTTTTGCAATAAATGAATACATACATACATAATACAGACTAAAACATTGAATGAGGCATAGTAACAGTGTGAATCGCGTACATATATCAAACAGAGCTAGGATTAGGTTGGGAGGCAGTGACGAACTGATAATGAAAAATAAAAAGACTAGGGATGGATTACTTCATTTCGAACAGAACAACTAGTAGTCAACTAGATAGCATAATAAATGTGCACACTAAGAGAACAAAGGTGTTAGGTAAATAAACACATTTATTATGGTAGTAATAGTATGAGTGAGTGATAACAATGAGAATATAAATATTGAAAAGATTAAAAATTATTTCATTTTGAAACAAGGTAAATGAACACCAATTAACAAGCTTGGTAACAGTGTAATACTAAAGGAGGCCAGAGTAGTAGTTGGACGATAACCATGATAATAACAATGGAGATAAGTCATTTGACGAGTAAGCAAAGGAGTTCAAGAGGACACGACAGTGAAGAGGCAAATATGCAAAGTATCAGAAGAAATAAAGTGGAAAAATAAGACCTTTATGAATAAAAATAAATAAGTTCGAAATACTTCAACACCTCTACTTTGGTAGACTCTGAACACATAGGCTTGGTTTACGAACTCAAGTGGCACATGCTTCCATGATTTCAAGGATTTTCTTATTCCGCTATCTGTTGGCGGCCGAGAAGGTCTTAGTGGTGTCAATGTCATGCCTATAATCCATTAGGTATTTCATAATCGAACACCGCAGGATTTTTTATTTGGCATACCTCAACCACTTAAGTAAATGCGCAGTCATGAGAGTAGACAGATACCTTTGTGTATGATCTATGTATTTGTTTCCACAAGTACTTTCTAATTGGAGGCATACCTTTTCCTTATTGCAACCACACCGACCTGGTGGTGTTCAAAAATACTAGCTTAGTTGCATAATAAGTTCTTTTGATGGCCCTGTTTAACCTCCGCTTAACTACTTCTAAAACATCGTCTCCTTTAAAAGGCAGTTTAATAAATACTGACTTTTTGAAGCCATGAGAACTGGTGTTTTGCATTGTCTACTTTTTGAATACTTATTGACAAATCCTTCATAATCAATCGTACTGTCAGAGCAAATTTTCTTTGCTCTATCAAATAGGGTTTTGATTATGTCTCTTTTACATTGATTTAGAACAAAACTCTTGACGTGGAGATATTGTCAAATCAATCTAATCCTAGCTCAGTTCGACACAAGTAAATGATTCACTGCATGTTGCTATGCTTCAGTCAATGTCTCGGTCTGTATTATCCGTGTAGGTATTCATTTATTAAAGAACATTATATAAAATTCTGTATGTAGTGTATCCAGCTGACGAGTCCTACTAAAATTTATGAACTCAATAAATCTTGCTTTAATTACGTTTTTCGCTTATTTTAAATTTGTATTGGGAGACAAATGTTTTCGAATCTGTAATTATTTGTTGATTGAGTGAAAATGACTAAACGTTTTAATATTTACGAAGTTTATGCTAAGTCATCAAGTCTAAGGATGATGAAATGTCAAAGAACAGACGTCAAAGATTGAAGAATATCAATGCAATTATCATTTTTATTCCAAGCTACAAATCTTCTCTACTATCTCAATCTCAGATTAGTTTATTACCTGCATAACTAATATTAGTTGACTAGTTATACCAAATGGAAAGTCGTACCTCTGGGAAAAATAAACTCACAGTGAAACTAATAAAATTTGCTCAAAAGAATCTGTTTATAAGATATTTTCATGTAAAATGTTCATCATTATTCTATATTAAATTGGTTGAAACCGATTTCCTACTATTGTGATAAAATTAAAAATGATATCTAACTTTGATAGTAAACAAACTCTTGGAATTTGTTTATTGATGATCGTAATTTACTGATGTTATACTGGATCAAATTCATTTACCTCTGTTGGTATACGGCCTTCTATGCAGATGCCTTGACAATGCTTGAAGATTCATTGTGTTATGATCTGTGGGTGCTGACTAGCAGAAGAATCTAGAATGCATGTTTTGTGCAATTTAGGACGCTTCAGTTGAATTTACCTGCATCTCAGTGAATGATTGTGTTCCGACCGGGACTTGAACGCAGCATCCATCGATTCAAACGACATAACGTAATGAAACCCCAGCATTAATTCCCTTAGGAACCTAATAGAGGTCGATCAATTTAACCTGGCATAATGATGGGAAATTACAAATATCAATAGATAACCCATTACACAACAGGTTGCTCTCCTGCCTCACTAGCCTAAGGGATAACACCCGTGTCTGAAGCGACGAGTGCTACGTTTCAGTCTCAGTGGAAACACAATCACTCACTGGGATTCATGCACATCTAGCTGATGAGTCGTAAATAGGAAGAAACGCATATCGTTTTTTCTACTGCCAGTCACAACTAATAAATTAAAACTCTTTGAGTGTTATTTATTAATTTATTATTACTGATATAATGGAAAAGGGTGTACTTACTTCAGAAGCACATTCTTGTAAGGTTCCAACAACTGGAACAAGCATATTTTCATGCGGAGATTTCAAAAGACGAACTAATAATGATATCACACCTGCACGCTTCATAGCTAGTTTATTTTTTCTGGATTTACTACAGGACCATAAAGCTAATGCACCACATCGTGCCACTTCAATGTCACGTTCAACTTCACTTGTCATTGGTACACTATTCAGACTTGGACAGTCGAGTAGGGCAACCTAAAAGTAAAAAAGATATTACACCCATCATAAGCATTTAGGAGATATCTTCGCAGATAAGAAGAAGAAGAAGAAGAACTGCGATGGCAGTGACAACTTCGGTTCAAATAATTTGTAAGGGTAAAAGTTTTATAGCTGTATATAATAGTATTCTGGGGAAAAGTTTAACCTAACTGATGCAAAGCTATCAGAAAAGTGTAATTTTATTCAGAAATTCTGTTGACAATATTGCTACAAAAAATTCATTCACAATTTGTCATATACTGGTCACCGATAACGAACACAGATTGAATTCCATTTTGGTTTGTTTATTAGAAATGTCATACAGTGAAATAGTATCATTTACTGGATAGCATTTCGTACACAATTTATTGTCTATATTCATATCAGATAACTCTATAACTTTAAGACAGAGTGTCTGCTGAAGAAGCTGTGGCATACACAGCGAAACGTTCAGAAAAATCTTGTTTTCGATTTTCTAAACATGCTGGGACTAAATAAAAACTTACCTATATAGAGTTTATATAAGCCTAATTTTCTCTCCTTCTCTGTGATGACAAGGGTAGTAGAATTTTCCATATATCTGCGACAGGTGCAGAATCATTTCGATTGTATGTATTTGGTGTTGATTCGATAAACAAAAATTCGGTTATCAATCTCTCCCTCCACTCAACTAAGTTAGTTTTTAACGTTGTCGCTCTATCCCACCCTACTGTATGATTCTGTGTAATGGCGTGCAGGGCTATAGCCCAGCTTCTTTCTAGATTTTGTATCTTATTAGGATCTACTAATCTTGATTTAGCTAAGTTCTTGTGCTCTGTTATTCTAATTGACCCTGACCGGCTACTCTAACCTATGTATTTGACCTAACAAGATAAGAAATTTACAAAGAAGCTCGGCTACAGCTCTGGACACCATTAAACACAATCATACAATAGGGTGGGATAGAGCGATAGCGTTAAAAACTAACTTAGTTGGGTGGAGGGAGAGATTGATGACGAAATCCTTGTTAATCAAATCAACACCAAATACATGCAATCGGGATGATTCTGCGTCTGTCCCAGATATATAGAAAATTCTATTACCTTAAACATGGATAGTGGCTAGCAGTGGAATCCAGGATACGCATTTCGTCCCATTCGGGATTCATCAGCTGGATGTACCTGCCTCCCAGTGAGTGGTGTTGTTCCCACCGGGATTCGGACTTGGGAGCGATCGCTTCAAACGCCAGATTGTTATCCACTAGACCACCGAGCCACGACAGCCACTTCTTGTGCAGTGGGTATAGTTTTAGTGTTATTGCTTCTATAATATCGTCGTTGAGACCAAATTGATCGGTCTCTATTAGCATATGGGATCCTGTGCGGGTGCCTTGGTGCCTGATGATTCCCAAATAGGACGAAGTGCACATCCTGAATTCCACTGCTAACCACTATCTATCTTTTCTATACCTAGAACATAGGTATACTGAGACATCCTCACAGGAGTCCACAAGCCAATAGAGACCGATCAATTCGGTCCAATCAACGACGGGATAATACAAGCAATAATACTAAATTCTATTACTCTATTTATTGATATACTTGTAATTCTCCGTTGTCTTATTGAATTGAATTGTTCGACCTCTATTGACATATGGGCTCCTATCTGGGTGCCTCAATGTTGCCTGAAATTGAAATTTTTACGCTTTTTTAGATAGAAAGACTTGGGAAGTATCAGTTTAGTGACATTTAAAGTATTTCTAATGATTTATTTTCCAATTTTTCTTTGTTAGTTTTCAGTGAATGGTTGATATCTTTTGCCAGTTTACATTTATATAATGGAAGTATAAATGTATCCGTCTGAAAACTTTTACCGAAGAAGAATAAAATCTTTTTTAAAAAGTAGCTGATAGTCGTTAGATAACTCGAAATATACAGATTAGTCAACCGATTACGTAAACTAGGATTTCATTTGATACAATCATTATCTATTCTTTACTTAATGAAATATGATTTTACACTTTTAGTTCAAATCAACGATCCCTGTTACAACGTAAAACAAAGGTTTCACTGAAGTGAATTTCTCTTTGCAACAGTTTCATTTTCACAAGCTGTATAATCGTAATTATATATGACTGTGGAGCTAGGTACGTAGGACGTTTATAAAAAAACATTTCTTATCACATTTTAGAGCACCTCGTAGTATGTTTAGACAAAGGGGAAAGTAGAAGCATAGACTTATCAATCCTCCATGTAGTTGACTACAACCATACAACTTCTAAATGATATTATTTTACATTATTTATCGAAAGATTCAAGCATACACCTACTTTGCATCACAGAAACCTTGGCGATACATAATCTTAAATCGAAACTATGTTTATATGGTCCCTTCCACTACCCTGGAGTTAGTTTATCATTTTGACCACAGGTTTCTTACATCTAGCTTTCTCCTCTTTTATTTTATTTTGTTTCAATGCATTTCAGTTTGTTTGACTGATATTCATACTTATTGTTTTACCAAATCTTTACACAACTACTTTTAAGTGAAATCACATCATATTCATTAGCTTATTCACTTCCTATCTTACATCTTTGGTCTTTAGTTGAGGACATTTGGTGACTGGCTGAAAATCGATCACAATGCTGTAGATTTATTTACTCTTTGACATCTTCTAAAGTCTGAATATTCAGACCAACCTTTATTTTCAGATTGTTTATTCTCTCTTTCTTCTTTGATATCATTACTTTTGTATCCACCTGCTCTCTGAGTACTACTGTGAAGTGTGGTAAATTGAGACAATGAACTGGTGTATGAGATCCTAAGTTGCTTTTATCAGTCAGTTAATCTATCATATGTTTCCAATTGATTTGATGATTCATACAATATTATCCTCACTCAAATTAATGCACTTTGAGATTCTTCTTGTTACGAAACTGAAACACACAAATAAATCTGTTATTGTCTAGCTCAACATTTAGTTCATTTATAGGACTATTCGTTAAAATAATCACTATTTCTTCTGTGTTAATCTACAACAGTTAGGAAAGCTTTTTGAATTGATAATCTACAAATGGATGAAATCAGATAGTTCTATATATAATAGCTGAGTAGTGAAAAATAAATTCACCATAACCACTGTGAATGGTTATATCCATGGAAATTTGTGCATTTTATAAAGAATTAAATTGGTATTCATCACGAACTGACATCAGTTGAAGAACCACTGAACACCTGGGAGCACTGGACAGCTGTTCCATCCTAGTATGGAACTCCTCAACAGTACGCACCCATGAACCGGTTAGGGATCGAACTCAGAGCGTTGAGGTTTCACGGTGAAGGTGTTAAGCATTCAATCACTGGGTTGGGATTCAGTGGTTCACAGTTCCCAACTTCTGTTCCCAAACTAGTATCAGTCCGTGATGAATATTACTTCAAAATTAAAGTCCCCTTTCATTTTAAAAATATATTATTATAAATAAGTTTATAATGAATGTTTACACCCAGTGATGTTATTTGGTTTCGGTAATATTTTGAGCAACCTTACTGCCCGTGATCACACCAACTGTTAGAATTATTTGTTAATACCAAAACTAAATAACAACATTGTGTGTAAACATTAATTACAAATACACTATAAATGGGTTTTTCCCTCATGAAAGTGTAAATATATCTCAGTACTTTGAAAGAAAAGTTCTAAGAGTCTGAGTACTAAAAAATTATTACCACTGGAGCATATTTTCATACCATTAACCTTCAGTTTTTCTTCTTAGAAAGATATCTCAGAGAATAATGCACATTCACCGATGCATACTCATCATTACTCAGCTCTACACACATTCCATAGGATTCTTTTCATCAAAATGATCATATAACCCAACTATTCATAGAAAAAAAAGCAAATTACAAAACTCATTAAATATATAATATAAACTGGTAATTAATAGTATACATGTATATTAAACTTACTAAGCGTTTTATACCACCATACTGTCTAACTGTACGTCTTGCTCGATGAAAATTAGCCACATTCGCTATAACCTCAGCACATAAACATTTTAAATCACGATTTGGACTACGTAATAAATTTACAAGTGGTTGTAAACCACCAATATCTGCGACAGCTTTACGAATTTGTGGATTTTTTGTAATTTCCTTTAAAATTTTCAATGAACCCAGCTAAAGTTTTATTAGAATTAGAAAGAAAGAATAGAATAATAAATAAACTCATGATTAATTTCAACTTGTTATTCATCATAGACTGACATCAGTTGGAGGAACAATGGAAATCTGGGAGCACTGGATAGCTGTTGCGTCCATAGTATAGGACTGCGGTGGGGGCAAAGCCTGATGGTCGTGAGGACAGTTACTCAACGATGATATTGGGTGGTGGTTGCACTAAATCGTGAGCTAACAGAAGTTGGGAATATGGATCAATGGATTCTGAGCCATTGGCTCAATGGTGACGTGCTGGCCACGGAACCTAGAGGTCGCCGGTTCGATCCCTTGTGGTTCGGGGTCATGAACGCACAGTGCTGAGCGGTCCCACACTTGGATGAAACAGCTGTCCAGTGCTCCCAGGTTGGCATTGTTCCTCCAACTGATGTCAGTCTACTATGAATAACAACTTGAAATATTTCCAAATCCCCACAACTCCCACAAAATTCAATTCATGATCAATTGTAAGTTTATTTTGGAAATCATGATTTTATGATATTTATTAACATGTAAAAACAAGTTTATTTTTAAAGAGAGTTTTATAAAACTTGGGACAGATTTAAAACAGTATAACTAATTAAAAAAGCACTGAAATTCATGGATTATTGAACACTCGTCTTGTTTTATTTCACTTTTTTAAATAGCCTTCAGTAGGAATCATCTACAGAATATTCGATAATCATGAACAATTGGTTCAAATATTTACTATAAGCTGAATAATTTACTTTATTTAATTTCTTCTAAATAATGTGGAGAAAGTTTGACAATAAGACTTTTGATACTCGGTTATAATTGAAGGTGAAATGAAAATCTGTGAGATCGGCAAAATTTGAACAAATTGGTAACGTGTAGGTAGCTGATCCAAATCTTCCCGTGATCAAGTTTCTTATCTTACCTTTAATCATCATCCATTATTATAAATACGAGTCTGCAAAACAGTGGTTCCCTTAGGTAGTCATACTGAAAACACATTTATCCAAACGTACATATTTAAACAGGATTTATTTTTAGAATTTAAATCAGAATAAACCTTCACTGAAGAAAATCTCTTTGATGTAGATCATCAAAGAAAAATAAATCATTTTTTAAAGGTTAAGGAAGAACTCCAGAAATCTTATGAAATACAGCACGAAACTGATAGGATTACTCTTAAGCTATACTGTTTCCAATTCTATCACTGAATTCTTACATCTCTCAAAAAGGAAGTTTGCGATGCCATGAGTGAAACAACAGACAATGAAGTCATTCCAAGAGTTGCGACGACTTGAACTGTCATGTATTAATGTCATTTTTTTCATTTGGATTCCGACTGGACTAAATTCTGAGTATTCATAGTTTTACTATTCACTGAATAGAATAGTAACAGATTATTTGTAAGAATCTGTCAAGCAAGGTTTCACCACCATTCAAACACAACAATTAAGTGTGTTTAAAACATCTATGTAACGTTATATCCTTATGATCCATACAGCATCTGTTTACTGTTGTAATAGCGGCTTCTAGTTCAAGTATATATAGAAATAAAGTGCATAACTGCGTTATTTTCACAAACCCTTTATGATACTACATCTTAGTAACAGCAGTAGCTAACTGACAAAGCTATTGAATAACAATCTGCCATGGCTTGGTAATCAATGGTTATTAATAATTTTGGAGACCTTTTTATTTTTTCACTAAGTTCATCTGTTGTCATAAAACTTGTTACAGTCATTTCCACGCTTTCAAAAGTTATGCACATCCTTGAAGCTAAAAACAAGCTTATAATCTGAAGCTAAGGTATTTTATGGATTAAAAGTCAATCGGTTTTGCTTGTGAATCACTTTTTTCATCAGACCAAATGTTCTCAATACAAACTTATCTAGCTCTTTAGCTAAAATGTAGTTATATTCCTGGATACATATATATGTAACCACAGTAGGTTTAGTCGCTGAATACAACTAATGGTATCTATGTACTCAGAGTAGATAAAGACACCTCTGAATTCAAAGCTCATAAACCATTTTAAACAGAATGCATCTTAGTTGAAGCCTTGAGGTTGATGACAATAAGAGCCTATGAATATCATAACAATACAACCTTGGAGTAATAATGTCGATAGTAGAGTTTGGAGACAGGATTCTTTGTTGTCAGTACACCTAGCTATTTTATTGATAGACTAGACTGATACGAATACTGTCTGTCTTGTACCGTCAAAAACGATTATTTGTACCACCTCATGATAAGATGATGTCGTTGGTAGTGATATAATGAAATTTTTATAATGACTGGTATGCATTCGACAGATGATTTTGTTATAAGAAAGATCCACTCAAATGTGATATTACTAGACACAATGATGCTTGAAAAGTATATCTGCTGCTACGTAAACTCACTCCAGATGAAACTCACAATTTCTATAATTTAACTTTTGCTTATAATTCGTTCATCTGAAGTTTTCATTTCACTAGTAAGTCTGTTAATTGAAATTTTGGGTAATGATTTGTTATAATGAACTGAATTTACTTGTTCAAGGTTCAGTAGTTGATTTGAATAATTCAACAGGCAAGTGAAATTGGGTAAAGATGTTCCAATATCGCAAGTATTTCTTTTTCTAACCTTAGCCTATCCTAATGAATAGTTTAACCTTACTCAGACGATCTAAAGAGATTAAACGTGTAATTGAACAATTAAATTTTAGTTTTTCCTTAGTCTATTTATCAGTTTCACTTACTTTACAGCGAATTTCATCGGTTTCAAGTAAATTAATAAGAACTTCAATTCCACCAACATCACGAACGGCCAACTGACAAACTTCAGTTTTTAAAGGCATATCTTTCAGGGCACACAGAGATATAATAGTTGATGTTTGATTTCCAGCCTTTGAAAAATGTTGAGAATTAAAGAAATAAAGGTAATTTACAAAATTTAGACAATGACTTCAGTTTATAAAAGTGTTCATATGGTAGAAGCATGGAAGCAGTTTGTAAGAAAGCCTTTATGCATATTTGTTGGTCACTAACTGACTGACAAAATCATTGAAGAACCTCGCAAACCAGTGCATTGACTAACGTTGCAACATTTTACAGTAGTATGCAAAAAACAGGTAGATAGAGAAAGAGTAATATCGAAATAGATAAATTAGTATGAGAGAATAAACAATCTGAAGATGACAGTTACTGCGAATATTTAAACCTAAGAAGATGTCAAGGTGTGAAAATATCTGCATCATTGTGACTGATTTTCAGCCATGTCACCAAAAGTTTTCAACTATTGATTTCTCCCATCTCGGGGGCCCTACAACGCAGTCTACATCTACCCACGTGACTTAAACCAACAGTCAGAGAATTCACAGACTGGTGCCACATGTTCGTCCAGCAACTATTAACCCTCTTCTAATCCAATCCAGCTTCGTCTAGCACGGGACGTCGAGGTAGGTCGTGGTTCAGTATGCTCAGTATATATCCAAGCCACTTCAGTCGACTAATTTTCATAATCTCATAAGTTGACTTATCTTCCTTCCGTTGTACCTTTCACCTGACCTCGACACTGCTCACATAGTGATTCCACCAAAGACGACCAGTGCTACAAAGACACACATGATAAACGCCCTGTAACCACTTCGTGTCTTCTACTTTTAATGCTTATGTCTCATAGCGGTATATCAGTATACTCATCCTTTGAAACGTAGTCGGATATCTCATAAGTTAGCTTCACACATGACGCAAATTCGTAAATGCCAAACGATCCTTCTGTATTCCAGCTAGGATTTCGTCAGCAACCAACCCGTTTAGGCTGATACAACTTCTCAAGTAAGTGAAGTCAACGACACATTCAACCACTTCACTCACTATCTATCATTAAACTAGGAGTACTTGAAGTAGATCATTCCTAAAAGATCATCTTACAGTTGACAGGTGTGAAGCGTATATCAAACATACTCAGATTTCTGTTCATCCCGTTAGTACTTTCATCTTCATTTTAGATGGAAAGATTTCTGAGGAGTTTGCAGAAAAATAATCATATACGTAGAATGAAAGTGTTTTTTTCCAAATGCGCATTTCTTAGAAAATCAGCATAATATGCAAACCAAATCCTTGAGATTTAAAATGGTCTGTTGAATTTCATTTGGTTTATTAAGGGCTTCTAACAAATTTCATAATTATAGTATCATTGCTTGTATTATCCCGTCGTTGACTGGACTGAATTTATCGATCTCTGTTGGCATATGGGCTCCGTGTTCCAATTATAGTAATGATGGATAGTGGATAGCAGTAATGTTATAATACTGTAATGCAATAATACTAAAACTATACCCGTCGCACAAGAAGTAGCTATAGTGGCTCGGTGGTGCAGTGGATAACGCTCTTGCATTTGAAGCGATCGCTCCCGAGTCCAAATCGCAATAGGAGCAACATCATTCACTGAGAAGGGAATACATCCAGCCGACAAGTCCCAAATAAGACGAAACGCGTATCCTGGATTCTACTGCTAGCCACTATCCATCGGTATTAAAACTTTATAACTGTTTACATCACAAGAACATATTTGATTAAAAATCAACAAAAGAGCGCACCATTTTGTAGAAAAATAAAATACGTCAGCTGCTAGTGGTTCGTCACTTATTTCTGTTGAAATACAGATCTGGAGCTAATTTGTAGGCCTTTTACTTCTTGCTTTTACTGTAAGTGAATAAGTCTGCTCAATTTCGATTGGCTAACAAGAGTTATAAAGGAGAATGAGCAATTTTTCAGTACTTTACTGCCTCAGCCGTACTTTTCTCAATAATAACAGTAAACCATGTACTTCAATCGATTTAATTTGATATTTCTCAATCAAAATCTGATTCTTTATTTCCACAGTTTCATCAGCTATGACGAACAACTGAGAAATGTGCTTACAACTAAAAGCTACAACTTATCAGTCACCTGATTATGAAGAAAACCACTGTACTAGAGTAAGTAAATGAAGTAACCTACCTTCAAGTATTTGATCATTTTCCCAATCTGCCAATATTCAGATGGTAAATCGGCATTTGCATCTTGTCTTCGCTCTGGAATATCATCATCTAGTTCAGTTTCACTTTCTGAACTAGGTTCACTGCAACTGTCATCCATTTCAGGGGAGATACATCTAGGCAAATAAACAGCAGAAGGAGATGGGCAAAAGATTATTATCTTTCATCAGACAAAAATGGAAATAAAAAGGAAACGAATGAAGAAAAAGAACCGAACCGAAAGAGAGAAAATCTTTGAACCACCCTTCAGTTGAAACCTCAGCACTGCTTAATCTCTCAGCCTTCCCACCTTGATGACATTCGTATATCTTCTATAATCTATTCAAATACATATTGAAATAAGTGTTAGTCAAACATTTATTGTCAAACAAACGGCGTTCAGCGTAAAAATGTTTACGGAACTAAAAAGTGATCACAGTAAATATAAAAAAATGATATTAACTGAAAGAAAGCACTTTACAATACATGCTGTACTGAAATATGCCCACTGTTAACCAAAATATAATGAACAAAACGCCTCCTACTTTTTTGCTTGCTTAAAATCATAAGTTTTGGTTAATATTTTCATCAAGAAATTCAAACGTATCATGCACACTACTTACAACTGTAGTAGTAGTAGTAATAGTAACATTAGTATGATTATCTACCAAGTACAGATTAGTTTTAACATTATAAGTGTCCACAATGTCATCATTATTGACATTGTCATTTACATTAGGACTGTCTAATATGACTGTCAGGTGCCCGTTTAAGTTACTACTTATTGGTTTAAAATTGTTATCAGAACAAGCACCAATAGATTTTGCATCAGACTGTATTGAACTAGACGCCGGTGATTCTGATAATGTTGAAGAAACCGTGTAAACAGATGACGACAGTCTATAAACAATTTAATCATGATAGGGGAAAATATAACAAGAATCGGTTAGTTATTGGACAGAGCTATTAAAAATGCCTGCACTATAATAATTTCAGACAGACAGAGAGAGAGTATGTAGATTGACTAGATATTTTGACAACATATTGTGTTCTAACTCACGGTTCACTTGTTAATGATACTGACGAAATACGCCAGAAACCTGCATCGTGAAATGGCCGAGCTAAGCATGGGATAGTGATCATTTCGTGGTGCACTTCTCTAAGTACCTGCTGAAACATTTTCACTAAGGAAAGCTAGATAACCATTCAGCTGTCTGTCATCTTCCAGTTCAAGGTTTTTATTAATAGGGATCACACAGAGATCTTAAAATATTGATATTTCTATTTGAAAAATTTCGAATAGGGTCCTTGTTATTCTTCAAATATCTAAACAATCCCATTTGATCATAGAAAAACACAGAGGAATTTTCAAACATTTATCTTATTTGGGACTTCTCTAATGCTTGAACTAATTTTATTTTGGTAAAGTAGTATGATGACTGTCAAACCGAGTGAAACAGTATTTCAGAATATTCCTCCCGTTTTATATGAAGACAACCTTCAATCGTCAAGCGTAACTGTTTGATTTACCCACCTTATATACTCTACGAGGATGATAGCTAGTATGGAGGAACCAAAGGTGGATTATTGACACCTATTAGAATATAGTTCACTACTTTACAGCTGAAATTATTATCATGCAATAAACAAAAGAGTTTCATGATGACAGTATAAGATGTTAGTAGCTCATTTAGTCGTCGAGTTAAAAAGAACTTCAGTCGTTCGATTCTTCTAATTCAATCTCTCTACTGCAATTTTCCTCTCTCTTCCATTGAAAGTTAAGTATCACAATCTCTACAAAAAGCGTCACCAGTGAATGTTTTAAAAAAAAACTGCATTTTTCAACCTCCTTAATTAATCATTACAAAATCTTGAAAAAATAAATCCATCATCAAACTGAAAGATCCCATGCTTCATTACTTCGATTTCATCTTTACTCATATAAAAAGACTGTTAATTTAAGTAAGAAAATGTTTTCAATTATGGAGAGTTTGTGAGTATACTCACTAGGTAGAAAAGGAAACATAGTCTTCCCAGAAGATTTGGTAAGTCGTACTAAGTGTGGTTTTTTTAGACTATTTCGTAAATAGTATCCTCTTGTTACTATTCACTCAACTTCAGTATGACTCCCTACATTTAGCACTTAATTATCACCAAGCTTTTATCAGCTAAGATTCTGTTTTCTCCATGAAAATATAATTCATCTTTAATACATAAAGTTTTCTCTACTATGTTGACCGTTTCTTTCAACCTTTCCCACCTTAACTTGACCTGGTAAGCTCCAAGACTACTATCTACTGTGTTTTTCTCCACATTTTTATTTGATAATGTTTTTTAATGCATTTCTATTTCAAATCATGGTGTCTATGATTATGTCTATGAGGTATTAGACTGAAGAATACAACTGCAGTCCCAGCCAGGTGGCTCATTTTGGAACCTTAAGTTCCTGGGTTCGATCCCAGGCAGCGTCATAGGTGCACGCTACTGAGGAGCTCCATAAAGGGCGAAACAAGTTTCCACTGTCCCCAAGTTTTCAATGATTCCCCAAATGACGTCAGACCTTAATGAATACTAACTTGAACTTCATATGTTTAGAAGTAGTGTTCTATCATTTGGCGTGGTCTTTCTAAGTTTGTAAGAAGAACTAGGTGTTCACAAAATTGCATCACTTACTTTTTATGTTTCAATTCCATTGGTTCTAAATAACAATATCTGGAATAAATTTTAAAAAATGTTAGAAAGTAAAGACAAGAATAAGAATTGTAGGAAGAGAAATGAAAAAAAAGACCGAAAAAATAATAAAAGCTTATTTATAATATGCTACCAGTAATTCTAGAATTAACAAACTCCAGTCACTACATGTGGCGGCACAGACGAGGATGTCAAAGTCACAGAATCGGAAAAGCAAGACAGGCCTTCATTATCCTGAAACCAGTATGGAGACCTTCTGCACTCAGCATGCGGAACAACATCCGGATTTTCAACACCAACGTCAAGTAAGTCAGTGCTTCTGTATGTTTGAGAGACTTGGAGCGTTACGAAAGAGATTTCCAACAAACTACAGACATTCATCAACAACTGCTTACGCTGGCTCGCTACTGAAGATCAGATGGCCAGAAAGAATAAGCAACAAGGAGCTCTGGGAACGAACCAACCAAGAACCTATCACCCAACAAATGTGCAGCATGAAGTGGAGATGGATTAGGCATACACTGAGAAGGCCGACTGGGGACATCACGCGTCAGGCCAGGCCCTCGAGTGGAATCCCCATGGGAAGCGACGAGCTGGGCGTCGGTGCTGAGGGTGACATGGAGGAGATCGTGCGAGGAGGAAATGAGAGCTTGTGGGCTGTCGTGGAGCCAGGTTGAAAAGATTTCAGAGAACAGAGTAGAATGGAGATGTGCTAGTGAAGCCCTATGTTCCATTAGGAACCCAAAGGACTAATAAATAAAAATTCTAGAATTATTCTACAACTCTTCGCTAACAATTAGTAGTTCAGCAAAACTGACTGACTAAATTTGATAATGTTAAATGCATTACAAAAGACCAGGAAAACCTTCAAAAAAAACTGATTTTTTCTGTCATCAAAATTCTTAACAACAACAACGAATTTTCAGATGACTTGAAATACGTTCATATGTAAATGTTCACCATTAGTTGTAAGAAACATATGAAATCCTGAAAAAATTAAAGCCATGTAAACGTTACCGGTGTACAGCATTGCATAAAACACAGGTAGTGAAGAGTTTCATAGACTTTACAGCTACTATACTGTTAAAAGGTACATTCAGCATATTAGGATCGTTTTAGGTCAGATAAGACACTTACATAAACTATGAATCCGTTCGTGGTTATGCCATACTAACTTCATGAGAAGTGGTCATCACGTATGTCAAGAAAATCACCACGACAAATAGTATCAAATAATACAAAAAGTGGAATATTTGTTCAGCTGAAACGACAGATAAGATCTTAGAGACGATTTCGCTAATTTATTCAAACTCCTGCAACAATTCCCCGAAAACAGCTATATGAATTATCATCGTAGAACACTAGGCCATTGACATAAAGGTAAAAGCAACGCAGTTTGGTGGTGTTTAAAGGGCAAGAAAAGTGGTAAACTTTAAGGCTTCTAAGTTTTGAAAGGGTGAGTTTATTTAAGATTACTTTACATACATTACATCAGCAACATTTGTATCTAAATCCTCAAAAGCATGTATCACTGCTATGGTCATTTAAACTATTCAGTCATAAGGAAAAGGAGTTTAAATATTGTGTAAAATTAGAAGTTGTCTTCATACTACATATTATATCTAACGTGTAAAACAATAGGGAAGACGATAGTCTCAGAATGACAATGGCAGTGGTTTTACTTTTCAAAACTCAGACATTTCATAGCGAAATTTCTACCATTAGCACTAACTTCATAAACTAAGTCAAAGTCCTCATAGAAATTCCCACAGTCCTTACAGTTTCCAATTAATTTATCAACTCTCATAATCTTAATGAAGCAAAATGAATGACCTAGTAGAGACGCTTTCTTCACTTATAATCTGTGAATTATCGTTCTAACTTAATTCAACATATGGTCAAAATTAATCACATCTCAAAGTTTATATGGTATATGTTTTTAGTATGACTGTTGATTTCTAAATTGGTGTCTTATATTACATTTTGTATTTTCTTTCAGAGAAGAATAAAGTAAATTGGCTAGTAAAGACTTGGGACATAAAAATATTTGTAAACTAATGAACAAGCTTATAAAACACCACGGTTCCTCCAATCTACAGCAATTTTACTCTCGTCTGTTGCAGATTCAGACAAGGCTGTGTATGAGGTTGACTCTACATACCCCATATGTCTAGTTTGATTTCACTTACAGAGTTGCCATTTCAGCTTGAATCCTGCTGCATATCAGACCTTCATTTTACCTGCAACCACCATCTCATATAACAAATACCAGTGTACAAAATTACAGCCACCTCAAACAGTAACACATATAATTAAGAGGAATTTCTTAAAAAGTTTACCTAGCTTTAAAGCCATTTAGGTAAGCAAATTCAGGGCTCAGGCGCTAGAATTAGATTGAATTGTAATCTGTAGGATTTGAAAGTGTTAGGAATTATATTAAGGTGGTAGACCGGTCAATATACAACAACTTGAATTTAGTCTAAGTAAAGTCTGTTTTAACTCAATACTTATTCTCCCAAGTGCTAAATACTTTTCTGCTGGTTCATTTATCAGTCACGAATGCGAGATAACATACGTTTTGGGATCTATCACAATTGTTGCAGTAAGCCCTATATGAGAGGAATGCTCACATAAGTGTGGCACAAATGCTAATTAAAACGTTCCGGGTGAAAATTCTCCTCATCACTTAGTACAAAAGTGCATAACTTTCTCGTATAAGTAACAAAGAAGCGGGTTGGCATGATTCAACAAGTACCTACCTTTTTAAACTTCCATTACTATGACACAGTAATTGTAATTTAAAAATGCTGATGAATGTGTAAAGTATCATTGTGGATAAAGGTTCGTCAATATGAAAACAGATTCAATGTTACTTATCTAATGATGACTGGAAATACGATATTCACGGTATAAATGTGGGACGAAAATACTCCATTACTGCCATTATTTTACTAGTATAAACTCATCAGTGTAACTACTTTGCAAAAAAATCAAAAACAGGTTCACTGTACAGTTTAAAAGCTAGTGTTTGCAACTTTTAGTTGTCCTATTTCAACAGATAATCAAAGAAAAAGGTAAATGAACCAAATGATAGATCCAATGTTAATTCTTCTTTCATCTATTTAATATATAAAACTTATGGGGATTAGCCTTGTTATCAGTTGAAGTGTATTGCGCCATGTTTTAGTCTGAAATAAGTCGAGGTGAATTCGTTGCACACAGGTGGATAATGATGAACAAACCTGGGGTAGTACACGAAATACCAAAACTAAATTTTTAATATGTTCACCAACAGCAGTTGACTAGTTTCACTCTAGTCTGTAGTTGACCTACCCGTAGATGGTGCATACAGAAATCTAAATATGCTCGAGGATGACCTTTCATTGCATTAAAAAACAAGATCAAATAGGATCTTTGCATAAAAAGACGTCAGTTCAGGCCACTGCACATCATAATAGCACAAGCATTAGGAAAATTATATTTAAGTAGATGTAGTGAATGACAAGAGACCTAATAAATACATGGTTAGTAAAAATGGTCAAAATTTTGAAGATGACAAGAAATCTGTACATCTGCGCTGTGGTGACAAATTTTGAGCCACATTCTCGAGAATCGCTAACCCCTAATTTTCATTACCTCAAAGACTCACACCAAGTAGTTCAAACCCTCAACGGTTAAAACCAATTGTCGAAAACCTGTTGGTTTGCTTTTCGTTCTATCCTAGTCACCCTGATCTTTTTTCTAATGTGGTGCCGTTTCGCTTATCAGTTTGTTTGTCTGCAAGTATGAGAAAAACTTGAGAATACGTAACAAGACAGAAATCAGTAAACAAGATGAATGTACTCGAAATAATGGTGGTAACTACCAGCAATCAATAATGTTTCACGAAGTCAAAAGGCGGTAATAAAAGGGGAAAAAGAAAGCAAAGAATACAAACGAGTGACTCTTTAAAAATTAAAAACTAAACAGGCAGTTATAGTCATAGAATTAGTGAATAATTAGTTGGTTAAGTTTTTTTATGATCTACTTAGGTGGATTTATTCCATCTAACCATCTGTAACCGCACAATATATTTTCAAAACAATTAACTGATTGAGGAATGGCTTCAACAGTTGACAGTACATTAAAGATGGAGCAGGCTCAGATTTTAATTGCAGTCTGGTATATGTTTCTAGGTGTTCAGATTTCTGAATGCTCTAGAATGGCCACCACTGTTAGGTTGGTCATCACTTAGAGAATTCGAGTGTAATCTTCCGGCAAAGGTCATAAGGAAGGATAAAATATTTCTTTCGGCACTTCATTTAAGAAGCAATGGGATCGCAATTCTGCTTGACTCAAAGTAAATATCTCATGCCCTTTTTATGCATCTAACACATCATCCATTGTCCAGTGCGCTGCTTACTAACAATCAGATAAATGCTGTTCGTTTTTGAGCTCTGTATGGCATCAGAGTTGTCAGGAACTAATGAACAGTACATGGAAAAAATTAGAGGTAATCAAGGAAAAGGATGTGGTATTTTGCTTTATCATTTAGTTCCAGATGCGTCCCTTGAAGTGAGACTTGTGAAGACGTTAGTTGCGAATTCAGTCTTTTACTATGTAAATTTACTACTGGTACTATCTGCTGCAAATTAACCTGGTAACCTGATGACTTTGTATCAAAACGTTTTGGATGATAGAATAAACACTTCCTATAATCCTAATGCTGCTTATTTAAACTCATATAAATGTCATATTCAAGTTTCTTCGATGCGATGAAAGCAGGTTACTACTAGATTTTGTAAAGCGCATGCGTACTGAAGGTCTATGAGAGAAAAAGTTTCAGTCCCAACCTAGGTATGTCATTTTTACGCCTCATTTCAACATATGCATCAGATGATGTGTCTTGCTTTGACGTTAAATATTATAGATCATTAACTTCAGTGTTTCAGATTTAAAACTCATGGCATTATCGGAAGTTACGATCATGCACACACACACACAATCATCTGTAGGATAAGTGTTATTTTTTATACTTTATCATTTCTTGATAATATTCTCGCCCAAAATAAGGTCTGTTCACCTAGTTTACTACTACAGTAAATAGGTTTACAGACAGTCAAATTATTCTAAATCTGCTTGTTGAATATTTCATCAGTACTGCAAGAGACGCCAGTAATATCATGCATCTTTTGCCTTTTGTTGCTGATCACTCTTAGAACAAATAAACTCATTGGTTTCCCAGGGAGTTCGTACTATTTTTGATAAAAGGTGAGGGATATTAGGCGTCGTTGACGATCATTACTCAATAGCATAGTTTGTGGTACGTAGTAGTCACAGTGTACAACCATTTTCACATCAACAGAACTGAGCCAGAGTGGTCGATCAGAAGATAAGTATTAATGTAGTAATAATATATTTTACCAAAGCCTTCAAAAAATCATTCACTGAAGACTGATTCAGAAGCTGGATATTTTCAGAATCAATAAAGAAAGTAGAGAATGAATTGAGAACTTCCCTAGCGAACGTCATCGGTTTACTTCCGTTGTAGAAAGTAATCAGATACTGATTATCTTATGGCATAATTTCAGCCTTCTGTTTTTACTCTTTATCAATCAAATACTGAATTAAGTCAATTCATTTTATCTACTACAGAAAGTCATTTCAAATACCCTAAGTAACGCTTTCAAAACAATAATGAACCCTCGTTCCTCCGAAAATTTTCATGACGAATATACTCGTTAACATTTCTGCAAGATCGGGTGAGGACCTATGAGGAAAGATTTATTGGAAACTTGAAGGTAACAACGTGTTTTGCAAAATTCCTCCGAGTTTCACCTCATGTTCTTTTGGGCTTTATGTTTCCCTGATTTTTGCCTCGCACTTTTCACAGACTTATCCTCACTTTTCCCTGCTTTTAGAAAATGGTCCCTTCACTGACAGTTTGCTTCTGACTTTTACTGGTCTCATGAATTGCCCCCTCGTTTCCTTTCGAAAATGTTAATCGAGAGGTTGCCTCAGGGGCCAGTTTAACTTCCAACAGGTAATATTTATTGATTTTTGAGCTCTTCTTTTGAGAGATTGCGAAATTTGCCATCCTAGTTAGGGTTTATTACAAATTTGTATCCAAAACATTCCTTAACTGTTAAAGCTAGCAAAATGTTTTGCTAAAAATCCAAAGATGAGACAGTGTGTTTGCCAATTGGAAAGTTCTTAAAGAACGCCAGTCCGAGTAATTTGATAACAGCATATAAATTCCAGAATGATATCTTCATTGATTTCAACACTATTATTTTCAAACCACATGCCAGTAATCAACTGTTCTGCATACTCATGTGCATTAAAATACAAATTCAATTTAAAAATTGTTGCATGATGACAATATTTTCGTAAAAGCAGCCGAAAATCCACTTTATTAGTTAACATCCAAAATATTTGAATTTGCGTCATTAGACCTCACCATGAAAACCTAAATGACCTAGAGTACACTTCCAACATCTAACAACAATAATTCGAGCGTAGGAAACCTTTAGTTTTTGGCAACTTACGTCCAGTTCTTTGGGCTTAGAAGTGCAATCCGAAATTGGTATGAATTGGCTAATTTCTTACTTTTTCATGAATGTATTAGAAGAGGGTATTCAATTTCTTTTTACAAGCCAGTGTATACCAGTTGATTTCTTCGCTCTTGCTTCTAGTTCCTGTGGAACGATTTCAGGTCTTTGGTTGATTCCGCAGCAGTCGATCTACCCACTTTCTTGCTGTAGCTCCGACTGTCTGGACGGGCGGTTGCATGTTGGTTAAATTTATTGTGTGTGGTTTTTTCAAGTATTGCGGTGCAAATGCGTCCCTCAAGTGTCGTGCCACCAGCCAGTTGATCAGTTATAAAAAGAGGATAGGAGGGATGTCCGCAGAAGTCAAGGGAGATGGAACGCAAAGAAAAAGTAAAAAAAAGATACGATAGAGAAGGGGAACGAAGAATGAACCTAGGTAGATTCAAGGGAGAAGAGTGGTAAGGGGGGACATTTATTAAGTAGTGTGAGAACATAGAGTCAGAGGAAAGAAAAGGAGCAAGTAAGATTATTGGAAGGTCCACGAGGGTGGAGATAGTGATGCCATCAGTAGGAGATGGTAATTGGAGATGTCTACAGGGAAGTATAAGGTTGAGCCAGGTTAGCGATGATAGTGGCGCTACAAAAGATTCGGTAATGGCTTGGTCGTGCTGAGTTGTGCAGAGTTCATAGGTCGTATCAACCTAGTCCACATCACGGCTGGATGAAAGCAAACCATGCGCTGCTCTGTAACTGTCCAACCTCTTCTTGAAGTTGTCGACAGACGGAGCAGTGGCAGTCCCGGTAGGCAGTGCGTCCCAGTGGCCGCAAACTCTCAGAGAGAGGTGTGAATGCATACGGGTAGTCGCCCTTTGGTGGACGATTCTCCTTGGGTTACCATGAGGATCACCAAGGTGGCCATTCGGTTGGATTCCACAGTTCGGATGACTCAAATTACTTATTTTAGAAGCCGTTATCAAGTCACCACGTAATCTACAACAGCTAAGGGAGTAAAACTCCACATCTTTCAGCCTATCCCCATGGGGTTGTGCCTCTTCCTCACGACACCCTTTGTTTATCGCCTCTGGAATTTCCCAAGGTGGTCCACATCTGCTCCCAGGTATGGTGGTGTAATGATTTTGTGGACCTCTGAGTGAGGCCATATATAGGTCTTGTTCAGCTTCAGGAAGGGTTCCGGAATGAGAGCACCTGGTCGTCTGTGCATGAAGTGCAGCACTGAGTAGGCTGTGGAGGCATCTCCTGGGAAGTTGTAGCTAGTGTCTAGCTTGTCAGTGGGCGCTGGTCCCGGGTCCGTCTCCGTCGTGGTGTGGGAATGCTGTGTTTCACCAAGAGGGCCGGGTATCTTTTTAGAGGTAGGGGTGCGGAGAAAGATGGTCCGGCACTTATCCACATTAGGCACTAGTCCGCTAATACTCACTCACTCGTCAAGCAGTCTGAGATCACTTTGCAGTGCATTTGATCCTGCTTTGGATACCACAGCTCTCCATAACTTAGCATCGCCAGCATAAAGCAGAATTGGAGAGCCAAGACTCAGCCGAGGGCCGTTCACAAAATGAGGGAATAGAAGCTGGCCCATAATTGCTTCTTGTGATGCGCCAGATGATGGTGTCCCCAAGTCGAGCAAACCCTGCCGGTTTTTGTGCAGGATTCTCTGTCGTCTGAATAGTCTTGTTGCCGGGAGAGCGCTTGGCCCTTGATACCCAACCTCAATATTTTGCGGATGAGAATTGTGCGTGTGACTGTGTCGAGGACCTCTGCAAAATCCAAGAAAATAAATGTGAACAGGAACTTGGAGGTCCCAACATGCCGTCCACTCATCACCGGCCTCAAGAATGCTTGAGGTGCGGGACCTACCCGTTCTGAAACCAGGTTGAGCGTCATTTGGGTCCTCTCTTGTCAATGTATTACCAGCAATGGTCGTCAACTAGGTTCTCCATTACTTTTGACACTACTAGTAGAAGTGCAGTAGGTCGATAGCGTTTCGGGTTCTGCCTGCCTCCTCCCTTGAAGAAGGGAAACAGAATGGCCCGTTTCTGTTGTCGTGAAAGCATGTGATTGTCTAAGGAGTGTTGGGCCGGACTGCGGAACGGACTGCATGAGGCACCCACGCATTTTTTTAACTCAGCCGGCCGGATGTCATCACACCCCGGGGATTTCCCTACAAGGAGCTTTGACAGCTTTTTGAGGACCATAGTAGGAGTTCCTTTTATTCCAGGCAACTCTACTGCATTTAGTAGTGCTGGATGTTGGCCGGGCAGTTGACACTCTCGGTTGCATGGCGATATTTTCAGTTGTGTCGAAGGCGGCGTGAAAGGTTTCGGCTGTCACTAGTCCAGTGGGGCTCCCTCCGTTTGGGCCTTCAGAAAGCAACCCTCGTGGCTGGCTGATTTTCTTCCTGCCGTGAATCGATACCGGTTTTTTGGTTCGCCTCAAACTTCTGGGCAAGGTTCGACCTCCTGCGTCCTCGTTTTGGTGTTGTACCGATTTCCTAGAGCTATATGGCAGGACTAATCGGACTATTTTCCGGAGATCCTCCACTCATGCTATGCCTTCCTCTTACCCTTCAAGGGGCACTTAGTGCCTCATTTCGGCCACGATGTTCGCTTCTTGGATATTGTTGTGACTACCGGGACGTTTCTGGAGACAACCCTCTTGATGGTATCGCTCACTAGTTTCCAGTGTTGATCAATCGAAAGGTTACTCTACTCCCGAGACCATGGTGCTGTCCACAGATATTGGTTCATCGCCACTGAGTCTACCTTACTCCAGCAAAGAAAAGGACGACATCACTACCATGACAGTCTTTCTTGGAATACCAGATTGAACACTACCACGCCATGATTGCTGCTGCCAAGGGGTTTGAACCTGAACGTTTTCTGCTAGCGGATGGTGGCTGGCAAAAAGGTGGTCCTGTTTGAACGGTTTTCCGCTTGACCCCCAGCTAGTGTCATCGTCAATATCTTATACGGTTCAGCCTTTTTTGATCACGTCGAGTGGGTCTAACTTCGACTTGAGACTCCCCTGTTCTGGTGAAGGTGGAGGGTTGCAGCATTAAAGTCCTAGGCTACGGTGACCCGGTTATATCCCATAGACGCCACTTTCGACATTACTTGGAGCGGTTGTTGGTTATATTCCATTCTGCCGGTAGGAGTTCTGTAGATCCCTCCTACCAGACACTTGATATATACAGCCGTAAAGTGGCACCAGGAGAGTCCCAGTGGCTCGTTCACTTTTGAGATGGGCACTTATAATCACTAACACTTCTCCTTATTCCTTGAGCTCTCTGTCTCTCCCGGACAGAAGCGTACAGTCCACACTGGCTTGATGTCACTAATATCCGGCGATAACTGAGTTTCCGCTGGGATTATAATCCCCAGGGCAAGGCGGGAACAAAGAGGTCTTAGTTCCGCTATCTTACCTCTAAGTCTCTTCACATTGCTGTAGAGCTTTTGTAACAGCATGAGGTGTCTTAGTGGTGGCAAACTGTGGGGGGTTGTGGGTAATGGCGAAATTTGTTGTGGAGCGGCTAGCTCCAGTGAAGTCGGCCCAATCGCGTTTTTCCTCGTGGTGGTTTATGAGGATTTTATGGAGCCGTGGCTGGTTTAGATGTCCTGTCTATTGACAGTAGTGGTGACTTCGGCATTAAGCAAGGCTGTCGTTCGCCGTTGTGGCAGTGTTCAGGGCCTGCTTTCGCAGCAGCGGACGTTCCGTTGATGTACTCCTTAACTGCACACCAAGTTTGCAGTATTTTGGTTAGAAGTTCTTGACGCCTGAAGTTATTAGCCGTCGGCCAGGGGATATCAACGTCATCACATGTGAGGGACATGGCAGTCTGCTGACCGCTGCCGCCATTCCGTTTAATCCTATCCTTGCTGATAACCATCGTGAGTATACTTCTCTATTAATGCACCGGTCGTTAGTTTTGGTATGCCGTAGACAGCCATGGTTGCTGGTTTCAGCGTATGCGACGCTTGCGACCAGAGTTGATATGTCCTATCCCTAAGGCTGGATAACCGGTTGAGGACCAGTGTGCGCTACGGCAACAGGAATATTTCCATCTCCTTAGCCGAGCCCAGGGTCACCCTCATCGGTGTGGGTTTCTCTTGAGGTGAGTGGTTGCCACTGTAGAGCCATCGCAGTTTCGCTCCTAAGCTGCCCAGTCCTAGTGTGGAGCATGGCGTTTGCCACTGCTGTTTGTCAAAAGACTCTTCTCTTAAGAAGACAGTCGTGGCACACGCGGACATTAAATAAGCGTAGTAACATTTCTTAAGCTGAACATGGCACGTCGTGACGTTTTTGCTCGTGAATATCCATGAACGGGGCCTGAAGCTCCGTTATGAGCTTCTGGTTTCGCTGTTTCGTTCGAGCCCCGCCGAAAACATAAGCTTCTGCTTCCCAACTGTTTGTCTTCGCTGAAATTATCTGCCCACAATAACAACAGACTGCTTAACTAAAGAAACTGTGGGGGAAAATGGACAACTGAAAAACAGTCTGAATCCACTGTGCGCATTGTTTCTTAAAAAAATATATTTTCACTTCAGTAATCCTTGGTTCCGCGACACGCAAGCCCGTAACGTTGTCGGCTTAGAAAATCTGTTTGTGAACCACGGCTTTAAACTGTGGACTGAAATTTGGTGACCGAAATGATGGGATTTAAGTATTATTATTCGTCCCTTGGGTTTCTAGTGGAACATAGGGCGTACGTAGCAGGTCTTCATCTAACTCCGTTTCCTGCAGTTTTTAAACCAGGCTGTACGACCGCCCACAAGCTTTCGCCTCTTTCTCACATCACCTCCATATGACCCTTGGACGCCCAACTCGTCGTTTCCCGTTTGGATTCGACTCGAGGGTACGGCTCGTGATGTCGCCGAATGGTCTTTCCAGTGTGTGTCCAATCCAATCCATCTTCACTCTCTTCTGCATATTTGTTGAGCGAAAGATTCTTGGTTGCTTTGTTGCCAGAGTGCTTTGTTGCTTATTCTTTCTGGCCATCCATCTGATCTTCAGCATCGAGTGAGCGTAGGCGGCAGCTGTTGATGAATATCTGTAGTTTGTTGCAACCGCTTTTTGTGGCACGTCAAGTTTCTGGAGCATATTGCAGCCCTGGCTTGACATTGGTGTTGAAGATCCGAATGTTGTTCACGCTTTATTCTGAGCGTAGAAGATCTCCTCACTGGTTTCAGGTTAATGAAGGCCCGTCTTGCCTTCCAATTCTGGCCTTGACGTCCTCATCTGTACCACCTGCGGTCGACATGATGCAGCCCGGGTAGGTGAAAGAGACAGCTTTCCCCCGTTCATGGCGATTGGTGCCTCTCGTTGTTGTTGCTAGGTATCTTCATCACCTCTGTCGTCTCTACGTTCACTTGAAATCCCATCTTTGCTGCCCTGCCTCTTCTGCCAACTTGTTGGTTTTTGCCTGTGGATCTTCGAGCCTGTGCGGCATAAGACATTAGGTATAAGCCTTGGTTGGCGAAATCCAGGTCTGTAAGGGTCTTTTCATCGGTCCAGCTAGCATATGCCCATCATCTCGCTCCTCACAGTTCCTTGCATGATCCAGCTCAGTCCACTCCAGTCGACCACAATCAGAAAGATCATAGGTGATAGTAGGTGGCAGCCCTACCCTACTCCCCCCTGCCTTCACTTTGAAGGCACCACTGAGCTTTCCACTGCGGATCACTTGGCATGTGGCCTTTTCATACAGCTATTGAATGAGGTTGATAAAGGTTAGTGGTTCTTCATAATTTTAAAGCAGCTGCCAAATTACATCTCGGTAGACGCGTTGCAACCTGACCCCACATGATTTCCTCCCCCTGAATCTAGTTTTTTCGAGTCGTAATTTTGAATCCAGCACATCTTTTGGTCTCCCCATCATGATGCGTCACAGTATTTTGCTTCGGGTGAGCAGGGTTGGAGCGTGATTCCACATCAGTTCTTGCAAAGACCAGGGTCTCTCTTCTTGAGAGTGTGACAAGGCAGCCTTTCTCCCAACTTGCAGGTGCCTTGCCTTCCTTATTTCCAATCCTTCTGCAACGGTGGAGTGAGCCTGCCCGCCGTTGCCTTTGCGTCTGTTTTCAGTGCTTCTTGAGGAATTCCATCTAGTCCTGCTACTTTGCTGGATTTCAGAAAATTTGTGGCGTTCAGGACTCCACTTCCACTTTCGTCGGAGAGCTCGTGTTCACTGGTAGTTCTGTGGCTGGGCTGCTGGTGGTATTTCTGGACCAAGTGCAGGTGGTGGTGGCCGATTCGAGAGATTTTTGAAGTGATCGGCAGATTATTTTCTTTGTTTCTCCTCTTTGGTAACCGGGTTTCCTTCACTATCTTTGTTTGGACTCATCTGAGTTGATCCCTTCTCAGATAGATAGTAACCTGGTTATTTGACATAATATTGTCAGGCCTCTGTCTCTCCTGACAGCAGCCCGTTCTGCTTCACTTGCTTGCGTGTCATAGAAGTGTCTTTTGTCTTTGCGCACACTCCGCTTCACTTTTTGTCCAGTGTAGTGTTTCTATAGGTTACCTCCAGTCCCTCTTTTCGTTGTTCATCCATGCACTGCACTTCACTGCACTGGTTCATATTCTGCCTGAGCATCTTCCTCTTCATCCTCTATCAGCTTCTACGTATCCATGAAGATCCATCCCTTGTTCTGTTTCTTCTTCCTCCCTAGTGCTATTGTTAGGTTTCCTTCCACACAGCTGTCAAAGGGTTCCAGTGTTCTTCAACAAAGATTTCTCCGGGGATGTCGTCTAACGTTTCCCATTTTCTCCTGATGACTGAGGTTAAGATGCCATTTATAGTTTCGTCGTTCAATTTCCGTTCCGGGTGCTGAACTTGGACTGTAGTGGTGTGAACCTACATCCGAACTCCTTCTTGATCTTATCTTGTGTCCATGGGGCTGTATCTCCACTTTCTTCGCATCGAGATGGAGTCAATCAGATTTTCGGTGTAGTGTGTCTGGTGAAATCAAATCCAAGTGGCTGCTTTGTGAATATCCTTGTGTTTGTACACGCTGCCTCCAGTCATCAAATTGTTGGATACACAGAGGTCTACAAACAATTCTCAATTCCCACTCATCATTTCACTCAGTGCTTCTCCACCCATGATTCATGACTTCTCTTCCTGTGTTGTCTATTCCCAGTTTGGCATTCATGTCATACCACCCATCAGAATTTTGATGTCGCCAACTGGGGTAGAGTCTTGTCCACCACTTATTGCAGTTGTCTGTAGAATTCCTCCTTCTCTTGATTTGCATTATTTGTAGGTGCATGGCGTGGTAATGTATGATTGCGACTTTCTTTCTTTTTGAACTGAGTGCATTTTGCTGTCATGATGCCTGTCCCGGAGGAGGAGGAGGAGGAGGAGATTGGTTGCCACTGCATGAGAGAGAGCCTTCGATGGTGTTGGGAGAGGGACATAATGGCAGCCAGTAGAAAACTCAGTGTGCTCGTGGTTGTCGTCTGGGTGAGAATATCGGGGCAGATTATTGATTCCTCTCCAGCTGACCGTTTGAAGAGTCCACTTCTATTCCATTTGCAGACTCCCTGCAGATTCCAAGGACATCCATGCCATAGCTTCTCATCTCTTTTGCAATTCAGGCAGCCTCGTTAAGTTCGGACATTGTGTGGACATTCCATGTCCCTAGGTTTACTCTTGCTTTCATCGAGGAGGGAAGACACGTCGGCCAATTGGCTTGTATGCTGACTTTGCCGTAAATCCCTATGCATGTAGCCTCGGAGAACAAAAGGACCCACACTGACGATTTCAGGAATCTGTGAGTCTCCACGTAACCATGTAATCTAAGTGAATATCTAATCGTGTTATCTTTCACAGCGATAAAGATTTACGCCATCAGAATTCGATATTTTGGAGCAAAGGAACAAACATCTGGAGAACTGCAGACTAATGACAATGGGTTATTCATGCTGTTCACGCCAAGGTATGCAGCATTATCAGGGAGCTATATTCACTTTTGAACGAAGTACTACAGAAGTCTGTCGCATGGCATCGTTGTGAATATGTTTACTTTGGAATCAACAGATGAGTTAATCTCTTGGATTTTGGTATCCGCCTGGATTTTCAGTGTCGTTGTGACCGTCCAGAAGCTTGAGTAGTTCGGGTATTGATAGGCTTTCATGAAGTAAGGGAGTCAACTGAGTGAATGGGATTGGTAATTCTTACTTATTGGGCAGTAATTTACGTTGAAGCAGAGGTTCATTCCTTTTAATAACCATCAGCCGCTGAGAATTGGTGACATATATTCCTCGTTTGTGTCCCGTTGTCGTCATTGAAGGTTCTCTTGATGGTGTTGGTCTTCGAAGTTTTAAGTTAAGTCCTTTATTCGTCTAGCGTTTGGATCCCCAGACAGTCCGGTAAGTTTCCACCGTAATTCATTTCTTTTATAATTTAACGATATCTTCGTGTCGCAACCAACTGAAATTTTGGTGGAAAAATAACAAAAACTGGCGCAGCCTGTGCACATTTGTGGTTGGAAATCGCTTATGTACTAAGAGGTCCTATTATGTCTGTGATTACAGTATCAGTACTGGCCGACCTTCGTGTTGCACTATCCTGTAATGTAGAGTTAGTCTGTCGCATAAACATAGTCAGTATTTGACTCACGTGCCTCCCTGGTTAAACCGTTCCATATCTGAGCATATTAAACCATAACGAAGTTCTGCCTGGTGATTATTTTGAAATGCTTACTTATGATAATAGCAATTTATTTCACATAATAAATTACATCAACATGTCCTTTATAGGCAGCATCTCAATGTTATCTTTGCCGGTGAGGCTAAGAAAATTTAGGAAGAACAAATCGCCACACCATACATAGTCTGCCAGGATGCAAGTATTCGTATGTTGCTGGTTACAAATATCGGATAACAACCCTTTCGCCGCACAGCAGTAGTGAATAGTAACACAGACATTGTCACCCGGTATGAGCTTTAACCAGGCAACTACGATTAAATCCCGAGACTTCATTTTATGTTCACAGAATGCCGAGCACAAAAAGAGCTGAAAATGCGAATATTCGGTGAGTTTTTAGGGTTTGCAGAAAGCATTTAAAAACTACATTTAGATCCTGGTATCTACCGATGACAGCTCTTGGGTTCAGTACCATACAGTGTCAAGTAACACAGTGGTTGTCTCGGTCTACGTTTTTGAAAACAAATTCATGTGATTAAAGTAAGCCAAAGCCGTAACTCAATCCAGAAACTACTGTCACTTTTCGGCCCACAGTACCTAAGGTTTCCTCACTAAACCAGTCAATATGTCCTTAAGGTCAGCGCTTCAAATGAGGTCAGTTTCAGTTTTCTTCACTACCAGGCGAGTGGCTGTTATTGGTCGCATACAAACAGCATGTAGCGCCGAAATTTCTAGACACAATCCTAACCGAAGTCATAAGTTTGGGGTGAACCGTGGAATTAATTGCTGTTCAGCGGTCCTATTGTGAGTCTGTCTGCGAGAAAGAGAACGAAACATGGGTATAGAACAATTTATCGCGTACCTGAGTCAATGAGTGACAAGATCTGAACAGAAAAATTAAAGAGAAATCAGATGTAGATTTAACGGTTGTTGCACAAAAATGGTCTGACTTTCCAGTAACAAACTATGGTGAAATAGCAGTCGGTGACTTTTAACGCACGACAGGCACAAAGTATAGGGCTGAAACTGTTTGTCTGACCTGCAGAGCATATCAGTTGACATGTATAATCGGGAACTTAGGAGACAGGGGATAAGTACACGTTATGCAAACGAGCGTACACAGATGCCTGCGAGTACTAAGTAAGTTTTGGCATGAAGAAGTGAATGATTGGGAGTCTTGGTCTGTAGAAAATAAGCTAATTTGTTGTGTAGACGCTTGCGAGGAATTCTGAGAACAGACTGTTTCCAGTAATGCAACTAAGTGCATTTGAACGTCGTTTGGAGTCGGGCGACTATGCTGTTCACCATATGTATACTACCCTACCTCGACGATACAGGTTACTCGGTGGAGGGGAAACTGCAAGATGCACACAATTCTCACCGTTCTGACTTAAGAGCTGTTCAATTCACAAAGTAACATTTAGAAAGAGATCCCACCTACATTCACTTGAAAGTTAACCTATTTCACTACCCTGGAGATACTAGGGTCCTATAGAGCTATCTCTGAGTGCTTCTGTTGCAAGGCGTCTACCAGACTGTAGACTGTAGACATCATCTGAACCTAAAAGCAAGTTGACAAGGCGATTAAGCTGCAACACGGAAGTGCTGCCGCGTAGGGTTGCGGGGAGCCTATTCCAAATCATACTGTTAAACATAGTAAAGAATTTACATCTGACCTGTTTATCGCATCTATCTATTGCCAACATCAGTGAATGATTTCTACAGTCATACTGTGGTGCGTATCTCCAAGCAGGTAGGAAGGAACAGTGTGACAGATCATGAAAAATTTTGTGCAAGAGAGCCAGGTTGTGCCTTAGACGCCGTTTCCATAGCGGTTCAATAGACGGCATAGTACACGTTTCTCTGTGGTCTATATTACCAGCTCTAGTCAATAATTGTCTAATGAAACTTTTTTGGACATATTTAAGTCATGATTTGTCAGTTCTTTTCATGCTGGAAAAAGAATCAGCCATATTCCAATATCGGTCCAAAGCAAACCTTGAAAAGAACAAGTTCGGCCTTTTTCGTATGCAAGGGTCTTCAGGAGGGGACCTTATAGCCTCCTGGTTTTAGAGGCGATAGCTGTGATATGCTCGTTGAAGTCAAGGTTACCATAGCACTGGACATAAAGATCGCATACCTTACTGGGCACTTGAATTTGACGATCTCCTAGGTGTAGGGTGCTGCTAAGATAACGCTTTCGGAGGTATAGGATTCCACATCTTTCATGGTTGAATCCAAGTTGCTATTCCGAACTCCGCTACAGTGGTTTATTTAAATCTTCCTGGGCTGCTGACAAACCTTCGGTGATTGCACCGTGCTGGAAGCTGTAAACACTGTTGAGGTCGTTAGCATAAGGATATGGTTTCCAATGCATAACTGCTTACATATTTCATTAATATACACGAGAAAGAGTAGACCGAAAACACTTCCTTGCGTCACACCACTTGCAATTAGTCGAGGGTCTGAAAAGCAATCGCTTAACTTAACTATCTGAGAATGTTCATGAAGTGATGATTCAGACCACCTATGTGGGGAGTTTTCCACACCAGAAGACCTAAGCTTCATGAGCAGTCTCCGATGAGGTCCTTCGTCAAATGCCTCCTTGAGGTCGAAAAACAACGCAGCAACAAAAAAGCCTTGATCACTCCTTTGTATGATACATTCAACGCAATCTACCATGCACGTGTCACAGGATCTGGTGCTCAGGAACCCATGCTGAGAGGTCGATAATAAGTTGTTATCGAGCGGGCAATCCACAACACTATTCTTTATAATCTTCTCCATCGCTCTAGAAACCACCGGTGTGAATTTAATTGGACGGTGATTATCTAAATGTGTAGTTGGTCCGGGTTTATGAGTAGGGATCACATAATTAGTTTCCGGATGGATGGGTGGCATGGATTAGTGATCGATACGGAAAATAACTTCGAAAGCAACAGAGGTATGTCTTCACTTCCGTTTTTAAAGGTAACAGCAGGTGTCCCATCTCGACCATCAGTAAAACGAAGTTTTAGAGTGCCAATTGCCGCAGAAATATCTCTTGCCATAAACTCAGCGTTTCCGATCCTGGAGGAAGGCACTGTTGGCAGCTGTAACCCAAATATATTGCTGTCATTTATAACCGGGGCAACAAAGTGATTACTGAAGGTCTCTACAGTTTACTTAGGGTCATCGTGCACCTGACCATTACCAACAATACATCTTATCGTTTTAGATTTAGGTAATTTCAGCCAGGACTTGAGAACCTTTGTTAGAGATTCCTTATTGCCAGAAGATAGGGCATGACGTTCCCGTCCGCTGGCTTCTTCGCACTCTTGGGCTTCTTCAGTAACCTTTTGAATGGGTCATTTGATAAAAGCAGGATCTCTTTCGTTAGTGCCGGACTCAGTTATCGACCACAGTCGCGTTGTGGCTTGTCACTGGATGTTCGCAACCAAACCCACCCAACAAATTTTCCCAGCACTTTATCTCGTTTGACTCCATCCGGCAGAAGACGATTAACGGTCAACATACCTGCTTGATAACGCTGCATGCTTCAATGTGAATTCGATGTGCGGAACTTCACCGCTGGATAACAGTCTTTCAAATAATAAGTTATTCGTACCGCAACAACTAATTCCGATAGCTTACACCTGTATTGCTGTGCAAGGCCATACTGCGAGCAGGAAATGGGTGGACTTAGATATTCACGCGGAGTATATAGTTATGCTAACACTTACTGTTGCCTGAAATCGATGGAGTGAGATTTGTTGGCCAGAGATATTATAAACACGTGAAGTGATGTTAGAATAAACTGTTGTCTGACGGCGTGCGGAACTACGGCGTGCCGGGTTAAGGATCTCGATCACATGTAACGCAAACCCGGAAGGTTGTGCTATTTTGGTGGCGTTTATTGTGAAAAAGAATGATGGGTCGAAACGACCGAAACTCATAGACAGTCTGTATGCACCGTGAAATAATATTTTTCTGTTTTTTTACAGCCTGCGGTCACTTTTGATATCATGGTTGACGTTGATGCCATACCTTCTGCAGCATTCAGGAGGGCTTAACTAACGGAAATTTCCCGACATTATCAATTTGGTGATACGCGTAAACTGGCTTCTCTCATGTTGAACTCACAATTTGAGAATAAAATGTTCACATATTATTATCCGTTATTTTGCATTCCTACATTGTGAAATCTCGAACGGCTATACCCAGGACGGTTTGTTGAGGCGGGAGAGCGGAAAATATGCAAAACAACAGCAGGCCTCACTTCAAGCAGTGCCGCCAACAAGGCGAAACCAAAAATTAGCCACAGCTGTGAGATTTTCAAGGGGAGATAATAGGGTCAGTAACTAGTAAACACCAATAGAGATAATTAATATCCAAGCAACCTAAGGAACTTTATTACGAAACTCAGGGTCACGCCAAAAACGATAATGCGAATCAGATGACTGAAAACACTGCAACAAAAATCGGTCGAAGAAACAAGAGTACATGTTAGGGAGTGAATCTGTACCACCCAGATCCCCCAAAGGAACCCGAAATTTCATGACCGACCACGAGAGACCGGAAGTTTGCGGAAACCACACGGCCACATGTGTGAATTTCCGATTAGCAAAATATCGTTCGAGAAAGGCCTAACTCCTCGAGTTGCTCGTATTGCGTCATGTGTCCAACTTTGCATTATTGGCGGAGCCCATTTTGGCGTCCACTTATGACAGTGCGATGGGCAGCAGAGTGCTATATCTGGCAGAACTACGACATTTAGAAGCGTTTGCGACCCACCGTATCAGCGGATGTTTAATCCCGGTCTAACAGACGAGTTGAAACTGAAACGTGTCACATTATCCTCTGTTGACCTTGCGGTATGCAGACAACTTGAAGCTGCCCTCTTGCTTCACTCCAAAGCCGGGTCTGTGTTTCGCCCGAATAGGCCAGTACCATACACAGCCCCGCCTGTCGTGGAGCGAGGGCTCGAATGGCCTCGATAGATGTGACGGCCAGTGAGTTTTTCATCACGGGTAGCCCCAACAGTTGTTGTATGGATGGCGAATGGCAGTATACGTCGGCGCGCGGGACGCCCCGCATGACTGAGCGTGGTTGTTGAAAATCAATATCCATTGCCACCATCTGAATACCTATTTAAAATTATGAATGTTTGTAAGTGCTTTGCAAAGTTGAACTCATTTGCAGCAGACCAACCGATTTCGGTAGCACAGAAATACGAGGGACTCATGACCATCAACACTCATAGGAGGCTGGTCAGACATAGTAGTTTCCCTTTAGGCACATCACCGGCTATATTTCACAGGCTAATGGATCTTATGTGGTACAGTATCCCTAGCTCCGCAGCGTACTCAGAGCATAGAGTCATAATGAAGGCAGGAAAAGGGGGCTTAGTGCGCAAACTTGACCTAGTTCTGGAGAGCTTTAAAGAATATGGGTTTTGGCTTCTGGTAGACAGATGTCAACTTTGTGCGGGAAAAGCTATTTGTATTGAACTTGTCGTAGACAGTAACAAAAGGCACCAGAGTTCAACTAGGGACAATGCGATAAAATCTACACCATATTCAGCATGCGTCACAACACTACGTTAATTTCTGCGTCTGATAAGCCACCACGGTACAGCTTTCGTTGATCGTCATTTCCTTTGAAGTCCTTTGACGAAGAATGCAAAATGGTATTGTTCATCTAACTGACAGCAGGCATTCGGTAAAATTAAGAAGATGCCTATCTCAGGGTCACAGCTTACTCACTACAACCTACCACTGCACGGCATGGCTGCATTTGGCTCTTCAAATTGTGGTATTGGTACGGTAACGTCACACATTTCCCCAAATGTTTCCGAGAAAACTATAGTTCTTCAATTCTAGCCACTGACGTCAACAGAACACAATCCTAGTCAAGTTGAAAGAACCTCATCTGTTATCTTCTCCGTCTAAAAGTTTGGCAAATTATTAACGGACGACAGTTCGCCCCGTCGGCGGATCCTAGACCCTTACTGACAGCATTTGCGTGGGAAGCGGGATTTCACTTTACTCTGTGAATCTCCTTTGACGGTGGGCTGCCAGGCCGTTGGGTTTCAACCTAATGATACACACAGAAGGTGGTCTGAAGTTTGTCACGTGGCAAAGTGTATGATATATACTACAATCAGCAAACTCACTAGTTTGCTCGGACGCTTAGTCGCCTCCGAAATCATAGTATCAGATGACAGCAAGAAGTTCAGCTCCGCTGCAGCTTCAGCTTTTTGAGAAAAAATACTATTCAGCAGTCACTTTATCCTCCGTAACACCCAAAGTTTAGTGACCAGGCAGAGAGATAGGTGAACACACTCAGACGGCCTTCACTGGAAGAAGATGAAATGGTCAACACAATCATCGGGATCTTTCTTGCAAATTGAAAAAGCATGTGGAATCTCGACGTACCAAACAGAAAATCCCCTGCAGTTTGCATTTTTGTTCACTGGATAAGACGCTTGACTCTGCCACACTGAAAGCTAAGTCAAAGCACAGTGAGCGACTGCAAAAAGCGCGGAATTTCTTCTTGGTGATAAAGTTATTGTCAGAATGGACCAGGGTAACAATCCCTGCAGATGGGAGTAGTCAGACATAAAGTTGAGATGTGGCTTCATGAACGACAAATTGGTTTGGAAATTTGGGGAAAACAAGTAAATCATATGAGACCCACCACCCGAGCCACAGAAGAACTGATATTTCTCCCAGCATGTCACTAGATCTGTTGCTGGACGATTCACAACAGTCAAAGATCAAGTTATAACTTCTAAGCAGTATGAATAATCACTAGAATTCTGCAGGCCTGTTAAACGACCGTCCAAACGATCTGGTTTAAGAAACTCGTCAATAGATCCCGTTGAATCTGAACTAACCCTCGTAGCTGTGAATTTTTTCCCGTAAAAGAGCCAATTTCTCCTAAATTCCTTAAAGAAGCCTGAAATTTCCTGGAGGTTTGCACAACCAGTGAAGCATATGGTCACCGTTCAAGGGTGAATCAGCAAATATATATGTGCGTATGCATAACCAGAACATACCATTGCCTAATCACGAAACATTCCACGTATGCGGCGGTGCACGAAGGTGAAAGTAAAGATGATTAGAAAACTGGTATAGCGATGTAGGTATGTTAAATATGAGTTAGCAGGAAACGGGGTTCTATTATCCCACAAGTTAATGCGGCCAGGGATTGGTGCGAGCGGAGTAGTCAGGTACAACGTATTTAACACTTGTTATGTCATTTGGCATTTCCCAACCTTGTGACTAAAATGATGGGAAACATGTCATTTCTGGAGACAGATAAAAACCGCTGAGACGAGAGCCGGGCCCTTTCACTTCTATTACAAGACGGAGAGGTGATGTTCAAGCTTGTTGGCTTCATTCACTAGGTGGACCTGCCTCCAAGAGACTACAGTTATAGCTGTCTGCCGAATTACTAGTAGCGAACCACAATAATTTTTCATGCTCCTAGTTGGTATCTGTATACAGTTTCCCTGTTGGGCTTGTTTGCGATCAGTGGCACTAGCGAAAGTAGCAGCATTCCAAGGCATCTAGTCAAGGCCAGAAGACAGTGCTCCGTAGTTATGAAGCTATCGGGTACTGTGGTGACTTAGTCCATTGTTCATGAGAACCGAAGTCCCGGGGGTTACCTCACTGTCACGTGTACTATCACTCGTGTAACTTTCGCACGTAACTGCAAAACTAACTGGGCTGTAGAAATAACTCATTTCTCCCACCATATTAGGTGTGTTGACAGTAAGTTGAAGAGTGCATCAGTACCGTCGGTTGGTCCCAGCCAGACTCTCAGACCGTTGGGACACCCAACCACCTTGAATAAGCTATGGTTCATCTAGATAAAAAGTAAGTGGTAATGAAACTGGTGCAGTGCCCGTGAGACTCCATTGCGTACAAGCTCTTAGCTTAAGGTTGACCTTCACTCCCCGGTACGCACCAAAGGCCACTACCACGATGGGTGAGAGGATTTGTAATTTCGAAAATTTCTCGTTTAATTAGCAACCCGGAATGGAGATTTCAGCTGGGTAATTTACCAAAATCTATCTAAACAAAGTCTGTGTAGCCTTCATATGTGGACCCTACCCATATTTCTACCATCACCGAGGTCGTTTGTTCGCGAGACCCCGTTGTGAAGGCTACATCATGCGCAAAACTGTGAACAGCCGCCTTAACAGGTGAGCTGTATTCGCTATTTGTTTGCTTTTGCTAGGATAGCCAGTATCAGTACTAGTTCCCATTCCCGACTACGATATTTTCCCTGTAGTATGAAAGCGAAGAAGTTTTGAAAATTGTTCTGAAGCGAGCATTACTCAACCAGATAATCAGTCCACTAGCTTTTGGAGCAGTCTTGGTTGTAACTAATGCGGTTCTATTGAGTTTCGTGTATATGGAGTGCTTGGGACTTTAAACAGTAGTTTAACCCATCTCATTAGGTTCGAATCTGCTTTACATCCGTATTTCTAGGATTGAAGTACCGCGTAATGGACGATATTCCGAAAAACCTATGGCAAGGTAACCTACCCTAGAGCTATTTAGCCTGTCCTTATGCTACTGTTGAGATCAAGAAGACCGCTATGCGTTTTGCTTTTTCATTCTGCACACAAAAGTAGCCTCCTAGGTTGCTCCGAAAATCATGTACAAAACAAGCCTAATAGCGTGTTTACGACCTATTCTGTGTGGCATCGAACTGCATGTTTTACATACGTGGCGCCTAGAAGATTAGCAGGGTGCCAACACAATGCTTTCTCCTCAATTAAGCAGCCTACCAGCAAATCTACTGTTTATGGGTGCAAATGTATCGAAAGAAGCCTCATGAAGATCGGTTTAAGGGGTTGAACCTCTTCACTGTATCCTATCGCAGACAGACAGTAGACCTAATCATGCTATAAAGGATTCTAAGAAGTGACTTCGAACTTAGCCTATCTTCTCTTTTCCTTCCAACTAGGTCGGAACACCTCAGAAGACATAGTAAGAGTCTGCAAAAGCAAAGAACGAGCATGGTCTCCGCAGAGTACTGGTTCTCGCCTGGGACCGATTCCCAGAAGAAGTGATGATCGCATCGGCGATTGACTCATTCAAAGAGGGATTAGACAAGCACGCAGATCTACTGGAAACGGATTAATGTTGGCTCACAGCCTCCTATCCTCAAACAACAAATCTGAAATGGAGTACAAACTGAGGCGTGAGGATTGTAGCACATTCGAAACCTTACTTATCCACCCTTCGCTTTACACTTCTTGTCAATTGTCGTTTACTACTGGGTTTAAATATGCTTTATGTGCATGCTGAGTGATTGGTTCATGTTTTCTGCTTACTTTTTTCCTTCCAGGTTCTCGTGATTACCATTAGGTCCACATGTCCCCCTACAACGGTGTGCCGGCCTACTTACAGGCTAGTCGAAAACATGTCAACAGCTGGTCTTTGCAGGATTGATTATTCATACTTCAGGGTTGGCCTGATGGTTGATCGTTGCAATGTCAACGTTCTACATGTGACGTTGAGCCACAGAGAGGTTATATCTACTGAGCAGAAATCCTGTAAAGACCTGAAGTAATTCCACAAGACCTATGAGTGAGCAAGTGAGTTGGTCTGCGCACACCCTCAAAAACAGATATTAGGTATGTCAGATGTTGAACAGTATCACATAAAAACTTCCATGGCCACAGAAAAAGTATAACCGAACAAAACAACTGAGTCTCAAGACTTAAAAGCGAGAGCTGAAAAACTATAAGATTGGAACTCGCACTATTGATGTTGGACCGAATACAGAAGGCGGCCTTATCTAGCGTGTGCGCAACACGATGACAAGAGTATCGCCCCACCGAACACATAAAAAGCACCGTCACCATAAAAATCGTGACAGGTCTCGTTCACCCCTCAACCAAATTTCTGACCGGAATTTATGCAGGGGAGATAAGGAGTCTCCTGATAATGGTATGTTTACTCAATCCCGTTCTTAAGCCTTCGTTTAGTCGGACGCACTGGAGTAGATATATCGCTATCAGTTACTGAAACAAAGTAAGTCGGAATCATACATACATTTCTCCTTAGTGCTCTGCGAGCGAAACTGGGTCTGAGTCCTTTGGAGACTGAAGACACACTCAGATCAGAGGGAACGGCTGATAACCAAGCGGATAATTATGTTCATGCACCAGCTAAGGATTTAAGAAAGTTGAAAGAGTCTGTTGCCATCAAAGAAAAGTTGAATGTCTTGAGGGAGAAGAGGGCGTTGTATGACAAACTTGGTCAGGAGAAACTCTCCATACCAATTGAGCATGAGTCAGATGTTCAGTCATGGGTAGAAAAAATGCGAGAGAAGGAGCGAATTCAAAAGCAGGCTTCAGAAAGGGTAAGCAGTGTGTTCCAGTGGCCGAGTAGCAATGTTTTTAGGCGAAACTTCTCTCCGAAATTGATGACCAGTTGGGTGTTTCCGAGTTTGTTGAGTCAAAATTGTCCATTAATAACAAAAAATACCAACCTGGAGACCTAGCTGGGTTGCGTGTCGAACACAGTGCTACTCGTTTTGTCGATGGCCAGTCTGTTATTTTGACAATCAAAGATACAGGTATATCCACTTTTTCCTTTATATTGCCCACTAAGATATAGGTTTTCCCTAAATTGTATTGGTTTCTGGCTTACCCATATTTCATTTCATGCATATTTTACAACTGTTCAGTTTTGCAATTCTTTCGAGTTAGTTTGAGACGTCTAAATCTTAGTCCCAATCAATTATTTCAATTTGCGATTGTTGAGTATGCGTTCAAGCATTACGTTTATTCCAGCAGTCTATATTCTTCAAATGCATCTCAGTAAGAGTAATAGTTACCTATATGCATTCTCCACCATAGGGATTATCGATGCAGCTGACTTTTGTATGATGTTTTGAGAGTACATCTACAACTCGGAAGACTTCGAAAGCAGTTTTACTTAGTTGATTTGCTGTGTCGGTTCACGTGTCAGATGGTTATTACCACCTCCCAGTAAACAGGAGTGTACCAATAAGAACTAAAAATAATCTAATTTTACCTTCATACGTTGGTTTGGTTGAAAAACTAACTGCATACGATAATCCAGTAGATGCGTCTTACTTGTCTAACCACAACAGTGGTAATATTTGTCATTGGTATTAATATCTACCTGGTATCTTCGGTTTTTATCTTGAATGGGTGCCTGCATCCTTTATGGTCACTGCCAGTAGGTTTATGTGTTAACAACAACAACCTTAGAAAAAATTTTCGTCAACTGAACCTCAGTGATTGCCTCTTTCGCCTAAATGGTTACCCAGAAAGATGGAGCCATTACACAGTCATTCATTCTTATTCTCCCCTTTTGCAGTTCAAATGGAGTACAATGTAATCAATTCTGCCAAACTTTTAGAAAACCGAGTCTCATCATTATCATCAATACCAACATAAGACCAGGCATTACTGCGTAACGGTCCGAGTTGCCACCGTGTCTGCCGTTATAGATGTAGCAATTACCGACGTGAAGATGTTTATGGGCTGGCTAGTCTCAAAGCACAGACAGATGTTCTATCTTCAAAATCCTTTGCTGAGAGTCTGATAGTGGTTTTCATCTCCCATAAATATGGTTCGCCAGTTGCTACAACCAACACCCACTTAAAATGAAAGTAAAAGCGTTGTCTGATTTCATTCGCCGGTGCTGATTTACTGATTTCCACACATAAGCATCAAACTAGTATTTATGTAAGATCTAGTTAGGCGTTTTCCAGATTACGGTACCAATTCCTATCTTATTTCATTTCCAATGTACTATAAAATCATCGGTTTGAATGACTGATGGCATGTTTTAGTCTTGCCGCCCCTAACCATTTTGCAACCTAAACCTGCTTCATCTAACATTGTGCGATGAGGCAAACGGTGACTAGACATGCGTAACATATGTCTCAGTTATGAGTCGATGAAGGATGGTAACCTAATCAACCTACTTCCCTTTCTTCGCTAAAACTCTACACCCAAATTGCGCATTATTGACCTGCTGGCACCATGCGCCATGCATAATGCTATGAAGAAAACGGTGATCGTCTACGTGTAGCTCTCTCTCTCTCTCTCTCTCATCCCTACCTTTAGCTGTCATGTTTCATAAACATGTAGTAAAAAAGAGAGGACTGCATTGCAGTACACTCGCCTCGTAATAGGTAGTCGGATGCCACATCGACACCGCGAGTGGCGTAAGATTTTTGAAGTCAATCGGATGTTTTGTTTCTGTGTATATTTTGTTGGGCACTGCCCAATATTGGAAGACTGACACGACTTCCCATGTAAGTGAAGTGGCCGACCCGTCGAACTGTTTTACTTCCTACCATTGGACAAGACACCAATGAAGGCCAGTTGTGGAGTAATAGTTTGTGTTCAGGTGGCGAGAAAGGCATCCCGAACATTCTGAAATGTACTTACTCAGGAGCTGAATGGAGTGAGGGAGTTTTGGAAGACCTCTGTATGGATGGAGTTGAATGCCGTTTTGAGGTTGTGAAATGCAGGCAGTGTTGGGCGTTGGTCCTGGTACCTGGTACGTGGTGAGAATAAATGTCTGGTTGATACACCCATGAACAAGTCTGAAAGTTGCCTAGTTTTCTTGAGATGGGCGTTACTGAGCCTGGTTTAGCCGTCCGATTATTATAGAACCTAGAATCTTAGTCACGATGTTAGTCAGATAGGTTCCTCTGTGGTTATCATAAGATGAAGACTGGTACTCTCAGTGATTGAGAGCGGTTAGAGAGGATTATATATATTCGACTCCCACACAATAGTTAACACTTCATTTAGTCTGGCCAATAATCCTCGACCACAATCCTTAAATGCCTTTGGTACTGGTCCATCTGGCCCTCCTGCCCTTTCCCATTTCAGATTGCTTACAGCTTTCTCAACGTCTGTCCTGCCTATGTCGTGCTCAGGAAGCACCTGAATAAAAGGCAACGCCGTGCCACTTGCAGGCCAGTCAAACCGTCCATCCAAGTGTTCCTTCCATCGTTCCAGTCATCTCTGGCCAGTGAATAGCCGATGCACCCTTTTCCAATAGAGTCTAATCAGTCATTCACCTTCAACCCCACTTTCTCTGATAAGTATAAACAATTGTCTGACATCACTGTCGCCATTGCCTTTTCCATCTCTCTATAGACTTCGCTGTCTACCGCTGTTTTAGCAGACAAACATGTTCTCGGAACAACGCATCCATGCTGTCCAAACACGTGCTACACAATGATGGACAACCTTCACCTGACACTCCAGAGACAACTGATAACAATGTGGTCTATCTGTGTCTACCACTGAGTTGATGTCGGTGGACGCCACGTCAGACAGTGTTTCTCTGAACGTCTAAAGCTCGTATTGGCCGAAAATACATGATTATCGGAGTGCACCTGTAACAGGTGATTGCTATTATATTTTTGTTCGACTGGCTTGGATTCCGAAAGTGCAACCATAGTGCTTTGCTCCCCGACCTAGCCTACTCACTTGTGAATTCAAATCACCTGCAACAAAAACCACGTTTGAATGTTTGCCATCCTGTAGAACGCTAGACGGTTTTCATCAGAACGTATTCTACACTTCTTCTAAACTACAGTCAGTAGGTGCAAGGAGGAAATAACGAGTTTCACTACTCTTTTTAGTTCTCACTATACTATTTAGTCGAACAATTCGTGGGTGACTGTCAACTGGGATCCAGTCGAGTAGATCACTTTCTGCCATGCTTGCACCTGCAAGAGCTCGGGAACTAGTCATTGAATTTCCAGATACTCGAAGGTTGAGTTTTGCAGATTCACCATATTGACCGGGTGAGGTTAAGGGAAAAACCTTACTAGAGTCCTGTATGCGATTCTCAGGAACACAGTACATCCATGTTGTGAGATGCTAGGATTTTGGCTAGTGAAGCTTGGTCGATTCACTGGAAGGTGTGGACATTGGAAGCTCCAGTGTGTCGTTTGGATCGCGGTTTCAGGAAACAAGTGACGCTTTTCGATGTAGTCAAATCGTAGTCGACAGCTGCGTAGTTTCACAAGGTTAAAGGTAGTTAAGGAATGTTTACCGAGAGATGTGAAGGGAGGTTAGAAGTTAAGGATGTGTAAGGTGAACAGTGTTCTGGGGGAACTGGTATGCTGACAGAGATCGGAGGATGGTTGACACTCCATGGCTGCTCACACCGTGGAAGACTATTTCTTGAGGTATCTGAGAAAGAAGGGTTAGGGGATGACAGCAGAACACAAGGGAAATTTGCTTGAAGTTGGTCGGAAACGGCCGTTTTAGAGGTTTAATATTATAGTTTGATTTTCTGGAATCCGACTATGAACCCATATCGCCGGAACTGGTATGTTACGGAGTAGGGGAGAATGTGCTGCTGTTTCGCCCTACCTCTTCTAACCTGTCCTTTCCATATTGAACGGAAATATTAACACGGGATTACTGGTCGTCTGTGGTAGAAACCGTACTGCTGCCACACTTCTTCCAACCAGCAATGTACCAATTTGTTTTCAGGCTCCATTTTGGCTCAGTAGTTTACACTGTAACGGTAACTACTTTTTGTCTTACTACTATCGAACTGAGCTTTCTGATATGGTAGGAACTGGAGGGAGCATGCAATCCACCAGGATAGCTCGTTGGGTCATTGTGATTATGCAACCCCAACCACCACATCAAGGTAGCAGCTATCGTTCGGGTCAAGGGTAAGAATAGTACTGCAAGTGCGAAATATTAAGAGCAGTATTTCATAACAGTTTATTTCTGGGAGTTTATGATGATAGTAACCAGAGTGTGACATTCATCCATTATCCAAATCCAACCTGACAATATTGTCTTTTGCTCCAAGTTGCTAAACTCTATCAAGACAACGCAACAAGAAAGTTGTGGAAATAATAAATTCCGTCAAAGTCATAGGTACTTATAAGGTAATAGAAAAGAAGTCACACCAAGTAACGAAGTGTCACCTACAGACTAAGATCATGTTACCATTAGTTGTCAAATGTCGCTATCGCGTGGATGCCAATCTGATTTTTGACATTCCTTTAATGGCTCCGACCAATAGCCTTTTGTGTCCGAAGGTCCGTAGGCTTTTTTAACCTAGAGTGATTCGACACGCTTAACGTATCCCATGCGCATCAGTTGATGAACGTCGACAACCCAATCATTATTATCTAAGACTGCACCTAACCTGTGTTTGTTTCACAATATGCAGTCGATGCTGCCTAGGTAATAGTGTTCAAATAATTGAAACCGTAGGATATAAGGGACTAGTTAGCAGTACGCTTGGCCCTTAATAGATTGTGGGATATTTCACCGTCTTTATAAGTGGCATAAGTCGGTGGCAGCTACTAGAACGTTTCGTATCCGTGTCGAGTTTTTGCCGGTCACTTACCCGTCTTGGGTGATCTGACTTCCAAGGTAAGTGAATTGGTCAACGCGTTTTACCACTTCCCTATTGTCGGATGAGATACTGATTCAAGTCAGTTCTACATTTGAGTGGAGAAGCATCCTGTCGGTATCACATAAGCACGTGTTTATAAGAAAGTTAAATAAAAATAGAACAACTAAACGTTCTTGGTAGACACCGTTTAACGTTAACAACTCACCTGAAGGCTCACCAAATGCTCTAACGTACCCATGAGTATTAAAGTTGAGGTTGTGTCAGTCAGATTTGCACAAAAAGTTCCCAAAGCGAACTCGATTACTAAAACAGCACACCATCTTATCTCGTAACTTACGAACACCGTTTGGCTCGGTCTATCGAGTTGTTTTGCCAGTTTCTAACCATATTGTTGGTACCCGACCGATAGCTGGTACCTTGACGTAGTGGTCGGGCTTGCATATCACAGTAATTCAACTAGCTATGCTGGTGGAACGCTTGTTTTCTTGAGGTCCTACCTTGTCAGAAAGGTCTGTTGAATGGTGGTAAGACGAAGAGCAGTTACCGTTGTAATGTAGATTACTGTCCTATGATGGGGGTCTGGGAGCAGAGGCGTACACTGTTGGTTGGATAGAGTGTGACAGCAGTAGGCATTTTCTCTTGGGTGGACAGCAGTGGCTCGCCGGTGCTGCTGTCCCAACGGGAAGCGGGAGTGGGGGTTATAAAAGGTCGGGCCCAAAAATAACACTTCGCCCTGCCTCGCGGTCTTCCGGAGCCGGAGCTACGGGTTTCTGCTATCCAGGGTTAGAACAACCAAACCTCAAAACAACATCCCGCAAAAGGCCGTATGTGATAGGCTCCAAATATATGTTCCACGGGCTCTGGGGTCACACGAAATTTTTTCTATTTCACTTACTTTAAGAAAAAATAGTCTTCCACGGTGTGGACAGCCGGGAGGTGTTAACTGCCTGCACGCTCCTAGTACATATGACCCAATCAAACATAACCTATCCTCCTCAACTGTCTCCTTTGCCTTCTCTTCCTGATACCAATGGTGAGCCTCTTACGCCTTCCCCAACCTCTCACTTTGCACCTATTGTTAACGACCAAATCCGTCATTCTTAGTATCCTAAGGCCCCGCCATCAATTTCATGTCGGAACTTCCAACGTCCGAAATCTGTGCCAAATTGCCAAATAGCATCACCTACCAGGATTCTAGAATCTCTAGCGATGGATGTTTCTTGTGTCTGTGCGACACATATACACGACCCGAATGTAGTCATTAAATTGACCTTACATAACCGTAGCAGTAACCGAATACCCAGTGGCTATCTCTCATGGACTCGCTGGTGTAGACATAGCATTGAGTTGTAGAACAGAACATGTGCTTCTCGACTGAACTCCAGTAAACAGCCGTTTATGTGCCGTTCGACTGAATGGATATGTAAGGACTAGAAAGGATTGTGAGGCTAGGAGATGCTTATTTCGTAATCTCCGCCTACGCATCTATCGACTGCAGTTTGGATGATGTAAAGAATGAATTCTATGAGAAACTGTCAACTTTACTACAGAAAGCAAAACGTCCAGATGTAGTCATAATGGGGAGGAACTTTAGCTCTCAAGTAGGGGAAGCTGAGGCAACCGGAGACGCATCAAGGGGTATTTACAGAATGTCATGCCAACGAACCGTCAAGGACGATCGTCTGTTAGAATTTTGCTCCTACAGTCATTTGTTTCTGGCAGCCATCACTAAGGAGAGACACTGTCTCACATGGCGTCCATCGACTGCAAACGATCAGTGGACATAGATCCTATTGCCATAAGCAATCGTTGGAGAGGATTGGTGGAGGATTGTCATTGTATCTGGAGTACCAGTTTGTACTCCAATCACGCGTTTATACGGGCTTGTTTATGTCTGCGCCTTACTGGCTTCAGGGAAAAGAAGATAGCGAGGTCTAACTGTGCTCAATCAGTAGATGAAGACGCCATGTTCGGATTTAGGGAAGAGATAGCTAAACATTTTTCTGAACGTGACAGCAATGCTCGTCTTGAGGACATCTGGTGTTATATTAAGTCTGCTGTAGAAGCAGTGGCAAAGACAACTGGTAACTTACACCCCTAGGGTTAACAAACATCATTGGACTTCCGCAACATCACCTGAACTGACTGATGCGAGAAGACTGATTCCAGCTGGCTCTGACCACGATGAATAGGGAAAGGAACTTAAACGTAAATTGACCAGGAGTGTTTGCGTCGATCGCAGGCAGTGGGGGGTGACGAAAGCAACAGAGCTGGAGAAGGCATTAATGGTGGGTAACCTTCGGCAACTGTTTAGGCTTATTAAGGATAGTAGCAAGAAGACGATGATGAATGAAGCCATCACCGTGAAGGGTGGGACGCTGATAATCTCGCGGGATAGAACCTGGTTGATGACGAAATCTCAGCTCGGGCAAGTGAATTAACAAGGTTGTGAACCTTAGTCGTTTGAGATGACTTGGATATGTACTACGTAAGTCCAGTTGCCACCTACGTCCATGTGCCATGCTAGAGGGAGTTGGAAGGCGGTTTAGAATGGCTGCACCAAGACCTGGCATCAGTTGGTGAAGTCTCTTGCTGTTGGTCTGAGCCATTTGGGCAGATGTAGACTGCCTGGTTGGGGTCCTCGAGACGAAATGAGTTGGGGATTGAGAACTCTCAGTGACGGCTGAAAGTCGGTCACAATAGAGCAGATTTATTCACTCCTTTGGACGAACTGTTATCCTCAGATTTTTTTATTCTCCCACACTACTATATCTTCTTTGATATCAATATTTTTCTATCTACTTGTTCTTTGTGTACTACTGTGAAGTATGGCTGATGCACCTGTGTGCGGGGTTCTGTGTTGATTTTGTCAACCAGTCATATTGTAGGTACTAAACATGTTTATCATTTTGAGAATTGTTATCTACTGTAGCTTAAGTTTTCGTTTGCAGTCTAAACTTTTTATCTTAGATGATAATTAAGAGTGCTGCTTGAGCATATCCACTGTCATTATCTCTCTTGAAGAAAGTTGAAATGAGTGCGAAAATTTCATTTTACATGAGATTTTTATCATATCTAGACTTATGCAGATTTTAAGCGTTAAGGCATAGGGAAAAGTGAGCTAGATAGAAAAATTTATTTTTAGATAGCGAAACTTAGTTCATAGACTGTAAAATAAAAGTTGAACTGTGCCTATACCTAAGGTGATAAAAATAATCTAATGAACTTATATCTCCAATGGTTTAGTTTGTGAAGGTAAATAACAATCGCCTTCAGTGTGTGATAAATGCTGGTGACTCATTTTGTTGACCTATTGATAAGTGCTAGTGTAGTTCATGGTTGTCGAAATCTCAATTACTAATATCCATCATTTTACCGCTTATTTCCGTGGATATATTTTGGCTGATTTGATGTACTTAGATAAAATATTCCGTTAGAGAAAGAAGGTAGTGGCAAAAGTTAGTCGTCTAGACGTAAGTGGATATTCATTTCGCACCTGTCATACTTAACTCATCTGGTAGTCGAATGGAAATGGGGCACTATTTCATGAAGTCTAGGGATATATATATATATATATATATATATATATATATATATATATATATATATATATATATATATATATATAGTGGGGTGATTAAAGCTCTTTCCTTTCTCTCCATCTGTTTACTTTATCTGGTCAGTTTTAATGTCACTGTGTGAAGTTGCGACTCTTTGGTTTAGGGAGTTGACTTTCGACCACCAGTGGTTCACGGGTTTAAACACTGCATCACCTAACAAGGTTTGGGAAGCCAGGTAGTATTGTTAGCTGTCACTCAATGGGTGTGGCTCATTGCCTACTTCATGAATATGCACAGGGTTGCTGTATGCATTCCGATTGATTCAAAGCAGTGGTTATCTGGTTCACTAGTTTCAATCTGTTTTTACCTTCTATGGCCTTAGCAACTGGTCATAACACCTCAACCATTGTGAAACTTACAACACGTAAACCCGTCTACATCTAGACTTCTAAGCATATTGAATGGAAACATGAGGATGATGTGTTTTACACTTGTTGAATGCTGTCTGATCTCATAAGACTGATATATGTTCTTAGTCTAAGTAGCATGAAATAGCCAAATATTTGATTCGCCTCACTCTTGGTATGCTTGATAAACCTAGTGGACAAGCTGCAGAAAAGTCCTTACTGGGTCACATTTGGTGTGCCTATTAAAGGTTCATAATGCAGCGTGCCAATCTGCTCATCTTTCCTATTGACTCGTTAAACATGTAAACCAGAAGTTATGGTTCAGTTAGAGATGCATGTAGATGTTAGATTGTGTTAAAATCGATTTTATCGGCACAAATATTCTTATATAATATTTATTTGTTCAACATTTTGATGTGTAAATCCCATGAACTTTATTCGTTTTATTTTTGGTGCCTTATGACTTTTGCCTCTGTTGTTAGTTTGATCATTCCAGGGTATTTTCGAATGCAGCCTCTTAGGACAGGACGCGTTTCTAGTGCCTTATCATTTTCCATCATTTAGCACCTGGTCCTCAAATTTTTGCCACCAAATTTTGTTGGGAAGATTAGGAAGGGTATAGTGAACTAGGAAATAACTGCATCTTAGTAAATATCTCGGACTCTAAATCACACTTATCGATAAGAAGTCAATGATAAACCATTGTATGTTTCCTAGTACTGAAATTATTTCGAAATCATCGTGATGCGTATGCTCATTGGAACAGATGGACTGCACTCTTCGCTTACGTAGATTTCTTTGTTTAAGTGCTAGATAAAGCAGTGTCACACATGTTTTAATTTTTCAGTGTCTGCTGGATATTCAGTATGCTGAATAGTTATGGTTTGTCACAGCCACATACAGTCTTTATTTCCATTGTTTATGGTGAATCTAGATTCTTTTGTGATTCATGAAACTGTTTTACTGCTTTAACCAACAAATGTTTCCACTGAGATATATATTTTTTGGTGATAAGCTTACTACTCTTCTGTAACACTGTGTGCCATTCTTTACCAGCATGTGTTTAGAAATGAAGAAAATTTTTTTCATTAATCTGTCTCATGTATCCATTGTGATTTGTTTGAGAAAATAAACTTTGATTGTGGTCACTAGAATTTATTAAATAACTTCCAAAATGGTAGGAGTACTAACCTAAAAAATCGTGAAAATATTTTCCGATTCACTCTTTAAGACTATGTCCTATCCCAGTAAACTGATGGTGAATAATGTATAGGATATTGTTGTTTAGTAAGAAAGTTTATTTCATACAGTATGTTATGCTTATCGTGTGACAATGATTTTATCTTCAAAAGCTGAGTAGATTAAACTATCTTTGAGCACTCTATATGTGACTAATTTTTAAGTTCCAAGTCAACTGCATCAATTTTACAAAAAGAGGAAGTGACTTCAGGTTATAGAATTTTATTCAAACAGGTTTTTCTGTGGACTGCTGCATACATCTTTTAATTTGCCTCATTGGAGCTGTGGCTCAGTGGTTTACGGAGATGAATGCCCATCACTGGGTCACACGTCCGAGCCTCGCTCAACCCACCAAGGTTTGGGCAGCCAGGTAGTATCATCATCATCATCATCATCATCATCATCATCATCATCATCATAGAACCAGGCATTACTGCGTAGCGGTCCGAGTTGCCACATCTCATATTAGTACATCAAGTAAAAAGGCAATGAAGTGGAAGGTGAAGAAAGAAAAACTCAGTCAAAAGAAATATAAAGTACGAAAGGAGAGAAAGGAAGGATGAGAAAATGGTGAGATTCGGTATAGTGTGGTTAAGATGAGGATAATGTGTGTATACACCTGCGCCACTGACTTCGATTCTGAGCTATATCACCTAAGGTCTCCAACCACTGGTTCCTCTTGTCCCACGGACCCCAGTTGGCTGGTTTGCATCTCCTCACATGACTCAACCCAACAGTCAAATACTTCATACATTGATGCCATGTTTTAGTCTGGCCACCTCGAGCCTTTTTCCAACCTGTACATACTTCGGCCAACATTGTGTAACGTGGCAAACGGCAATTAGGCATGCGTAACGTGTGTCCCAACCATCTCAGTCAATGAAGGTTCACAACCGTGCCAACTGACTGTAGTAGTATCATTATCCCTCATACAATAGGTGTGGCTGATTGCCTACTGTATGAATGTGCACAAGGTAGCTGAGTTCGTTTCGTTAGTTCGTTTGTACCGCGCTGAAAGTAATTATAACTGATTACAAATACTTTTATTATTTGTGGAGTCGAAAATCAACATATTAATGGAGTTTGAATTTCTGACTGGTTATATATGATACTTTGTTATCACTCAATGTACAATTCGCAAACTTGTGGTACCTGGATTACTGCACAACACGAGTCTTTTAAAGCAGGTAAGAGATGATAGTCACTGAAGTCTCAAGGTGTTGTTCATTAATTAGAAAGCTGATGAAGGTATTTATTAGGTATGTCAATGTTACTTCATTTCTTCAGTGTGTGCAGTTCAGGAGGATCAAATTTAAAAAATCAGTAAGATAGGAATTTACCACCCTTTCTCTAACTTTTCTCACTTCCCTACGAACACACACTCATAAACAACAACGCACTATTCGTTGGTCACATTTACAAGATCCTAGAGTACAGTATGTTTCCCGGAACCTGATAGCATCTATACTTGGTGTCGTCGATGTTGATGTTATGTTTTATGTTGTGGAGCTGAGGTAGCACCTCTCTGTTGTTACATTATAAGGTTCATATTGTGTAAGAATTAACTAGAAAGTGAGACTCTCTCACCGTCTGTCAGTGTGCGTGTATCCATCACCACTTAACTACTATCGTATATGAATGCTGTCGTCAAACTAGTGACTTTTTCAAGTGAGTGTACTAGATAAGTATCGTGATAATAGTAGGAGGCTTCGATGCACAGGTTAGGCACATTGGCTGAAATGAAAGACGTTTTTACGACGGGTATTGACTTATTATTCACAGTTCGGGTAGTATTTATCGTCTGGACTCTAGTTCAAACTGCACTCTATTTGCATTCAGCACCAACTTGCTACATAGTTGTCACTGATGTGCTCTTTGACATCCTTACCTTAGCGCCCAAGGCTAAGCTGAAATAGTCAATCTGCTGTCTTCACGATCTACATAATCATCTTGGATAGGCCAAAATAGATTCCATCCGACATCGTGACCGCCTATCAAACAAAACTCCATCTCTTTCTGTCTGGGCAGCTGGGTATTATCATAACTGTGTTTCATAGTCTGATGCTAAAGATCTGTACCGGTGCTTGAGTTGCGACAATTTGAATCTGATGTTGTATTCAAATATTCAGTGTTCTTATACACAGTGGGAAAATGATTGGATAGTAATGCATTATGGTAAGCTTCTCATTTTGTGTACAGCACCAGTGTCATCATGTTTTTCTAGTATGATTTCTTTTGTTAACGTTTAATTTACCAAAATGCAGGGGAATTAGATTTGTTTGTGGCTGAGAAGACTTCACATTTAGGGCTAGTGGAAGCAAAGATACGCAGTTATGTCATCCTGTTTGTGAGTTATCTGAAAAATCAACCTATAAGAGATGTACTTCTCTTCTAAAGACAAAAATTAGTGGTAATCTACACCTTTTTATCGATTGATTGAAATCGAAATGGATTCAGCAACCTTGGGCACCTTCGTGCAGTAAGGCACACCTATTTGCCAAAAGCCTAGTAAGTACAAGGATGTTCTAACCCGTGACCCACTGGCTAAAATTCATTTGCTTAAAACAATTAGTCACAACTTAAGTATATACCGAGTTGAAAATAATGCAAGCTCTTGAGGAAAAACTAAATGGAGCTAATGTACCCCATTGACTTCTGCTGTCACGGAAAGAGAATAAGTCAGTCAAAGTATAATTCATGAATATAGTCCAGTTTTGTTGTATTTGTCAAGTTAAAGGTTCTATACGTACAGATACCGAACCGTTCACAATCCGATCATCACTTAAGGAGATTCACTTCATTATTGTGATTACTACTGTGTATGGCACTCGCAGTCAAGAGTCATTTTCGAATTTATCTTTCTTTTGTTCAGATGTTTTGGATGATTCTGAGGATGTCTTGGTCAATGTAAATATGATTGATGATGAAAAAGCGGATTTAAATCGGGAAAACTTGAGAAAAACTGCCGGTTTAGCAGGAATCGAAGATCAAGAGGACGAAGATGTGCTCCTTGGTCTACGTTCAAAAACCGTTCTAAGCAAATACGATTCAGAGATAAATGGGATTAAGAAAGATCAATTTGTCATAAGTTCTGATGGATCATATAACACAGAAAATGAACGCTTATTGAAGCTGTTACAAGCCGAACTGAAGGAAGGAAGAGTAAGTGTTCATTTTATGTAAAATTTAACCTTGAAGCCTATTTAAAATGATTTTATCACTGAAAAGTTTTACTTTAATTTATTTTCAGCAATCTTTACCGGATACAGAACTTCGCATAGCTTCTCAATACTATACAGCCGAAGAGATGGCTGCTAAATTCAAGAGACGTAAACGTCGTGTTAAAACAGTTCGACAAACACTGGCTGCTGATGAACTTATGAGCGAATTACCAGAACAGTTAGCTTCTTCTGATTTAGGAAATCGTTCAACACGGAGGAACGATCATGTTGAAAATAATGATTCATCTATGAGCGAAGTATATCCAAATGAAGATTTATCAGCGATACCTTCGCTTATAGCTGATGTTAAAGGTATGCTCTTTATTTGCTTTTTTTTGCAGTCGTACATATTCGAGAATTATACCTCGAAAATCCAAATTAAAACCCCTCAGCAACCTTGTGCACATTCATATAGTAGGTAATATGCCACTTCTATTATGCGAAGGCTAATGATACTTACTATTTGGTTGTCCAAACTTAGGTAGGTGGGACAGTGCTCAAGCCCGTGACCCACTGGCTGATAGTTAACTCCATAGGCCAATAAGCCACGACTCCACGAAGTTATAACTACCGGATATTTACCCTTCAGAATTAATTAGAAGGTTTATGAGAAGCAACAAAAAACGAAAAATTAGTCTAACCAGTAATTGCGATACGATTAACGGATAAATACAAAACCCGTACAGTCTTGGTGTATAAATAAGAGTTTTATCTCAAATATGCTGCACATCAGTCCACCTTGTCCTTCTGTACGACTATTACACATGACCATCGAGTATAAAGGATATGTGAAGATTACAAGATTTTAATCTTAGGCGTCTTTGGAGTACTATTTGCATGTGGTGACGCCATAGTTTGTACATTATTGAGTTTAGGTGTAGAATGTTAAGTCATCGAAATATTTAGCTTCTGAACATCCACTTGTTGACATGAATTGGAAATGTGTGCGTCATGTCTAGCCGCTACCCACTTCGGCGTGGTCGTAATTGAGGTAAGACTTAGTTGCAGGAATATATGGGCGAAACTTAGTTATTGTGAAAGAATGTAGTTCAGTATTAGATTTATTGATTTGATAAAGCATACAGTGATACAGTATTATTTACTGGGTAACATCTCAAGCAATAATTATTGTCCATAATCACATCAAAGTAATTATAGAAAATCAAAAAGTTTCGATTTTCTTAGTTAAATCACTTTGTATTTGGTTTTTGTGGTAGTAAAATTATCCACATACACATACGCATACGTATTACATCATACTTATCACATGCATCGGGTGTTTAGGTAACCAATCTCCCCACTTAACGATGATGGACTTGGGTACAGTTGCTTTATCCCCAACCTATTGTATAGTTGTGTGTCAATACATGCATCGCTACAGCTGTTTTTTTCCAGATTAATAATTTTAGTGAGGTACGTCATTCTACATTTTATTAAATTTACACTCTCTGATATTCTGACTAACTGGGACTAGTTCGTTTGACCTATGTATTTGACCTCACAGTCATTGCTTGGTGTATGGTGGTTCAAAATTTGTTGAGTGGAATCAGTAGGATCCTGAAGCTGACCTTGTTGAGAATTTCGTGTAGTTTCTGATGCGCCTTCCTTTATATGTCAGCACAACAGAAACGTTGAAATCCTTTTTGCTTGTATTGGTACTACTCTTCACAGTACTGTTATTATTTATCCCTTGGGTACCTAGTGGAACATAAGGATTCAGTTGCACGTCTCCATTTCACTCTGTTCTTTGCAGTCTTTTGAACCTGGCTCCACGACTGCCTACAAGCTTTCCTTTCTTCCTCACATGATCTCTTCCACGTCACCCTCGGATGCCCAACTCGTTTCCCATGCGGGTTCCACTCGACGGCCTGGCCTGGCGCGTGATGCCCCTGAATGGTCTTCTCAGTGTATACCCAATCCATCTCCACTTTCTTCTGCATATTTGTTGGGTGGTGGGTTCTTGGTTAGTTCGTTCCCAAAGTTCCTCGTTGCTTATTCTTTCTGGCCATCTGAGCTGCAGTAACGAGTGAGCTTAGGCAGCAGCTGTTGATGTTTCATGTCTGTAGTTTGTTGGAAATGCTTTCTGTAACGCGCCAAGTTTGTGAACCATGTAGAAGCACTGACTTGACTTAGTGTTGAAAATCCGGATGTTGTTGACACTTTACCGTGAGTGGACTGCCGTGCAGTGCAGTGCAGTATATCTCCACACTTATTTCATTTTAATGAAGGTCTGTCTTGGTTTTCCGATCCTGGCTTTGACATCCTCATCTGTAGTTGATACGATGCTGCCTAGGTAGGTGAAAGAGACTACATCCTCTAGATTTCTCCTGTTGATGATGATTTATGCTTGTTGTTGTTGGTTGAGTATCTTGATCACCTCTGTCGTCTCTACGTTCACTTGAAATCCCATCTTTGCTGCCCTGCCTCTTCTGCCAACTTGTTAGCTTTCACCCATAGATCTAGTTTGTGTGACATAAGACAGGCATAAATCATGGTTGGCGAAACCCAAGTCTGTAAGGATCTTTTCATCGGTCCAGCCAGCATATGCCCATCATCTCGCTCCTCACAGTTCCTTGCATGATCCAGTTCAATCCAATGCAGTCGACCACAATTAGAAAGATCATGGGTGATAGTAGGTGGCAGCCTTGTCTTACTCCTATCTTCACTTCAAAGGTGTCACTGAGCTTTCCATTGTGAATCACTTGTTATGTGGTGCCTTCATATAGTTGTTGAATGAGGTTGATAAAGGTTTGTGGTACTCCGTAGTGTTTAAGCTGCTGCCGAATTACTTCTCGGTCGACGTTATCGAAGGAAGGCCTTTTCGAGGTCGATGAAGTTGAGGTGTAGAGTTGACTGCCATTATATGCTTTATCCTATGATGATGCGAAGTGCAGCGTTGCAATTTGATCCGCACATGATTTGTTCTTCTTGGAAACAGCCAGGCTGTTCCGGTCGTAGTTTTGAATCCAGCGCATCTTTTAAACTCTCCAGGATGATGCGGCTTAATATTTTGCTTTGGGTGGACAGGGAGGGAGCATGATTCCGCGCCAGTTCTTGCAAAGACTCAGGAGTTTGACTAGGTACCCCTTCTTCCGATCTACAGGTACTTTTCTATCTTTCCAAACCTTCTGCAACATTGTTTTGAGCATGTCTGCTGTTGTCTTCGGGTCTGTTTTCGGCACTTCTGGTAGAATTCCACCTGGTCACCCTGCTCTCCCGGATTTCAGCAACTTTATGGTATTCAGGACTCCTCCTCTGTTTTCGTCGGAGAGCTTGTGTTCACTGGCTGGTCTGTGGGTGGGCTGCTGGTGGTATGTCTGGATCAGTTGCAGGTGGCGTTGGTCGTCGATTTAAGAGTCTTTCTTTTGAAGTGGTCGGCCCATCGTTTCCTTCGTTTCTCCTCTTCGGTAACTAAGTTTCCTTCACTGTCTTTCATTGATTTCATTTACGTTGATCTCTTCCATCTCAGATAGTAACCTGGTTATTTGATACAATGTTGTCAGGTCTCCCTTATCAGCAGCCTGTTCTACTTCACTTGCCAATGTGTCGTGGAAGTGTCTTTTGTCCTGCCGTGCATTCTTCTTCACTTCTTTGTCCAGTGTAGTGTTTCTATAGGTTGTGTTCAGTTCCTCTTTTCGTTGTTCATCCCTGCACTGGACTGCACTACACTGGTTCATCTTCTGCTTGACCATCTTCCTCTCTCTCCTCTATCGGCTTCCATGTGTCCGTCGAGATCCATTCCTCGTCTTGCTGCTTCTTCCTTCCTAGTACCATCGTGAAGGTTTCTTTTCACATCTCTTTCAAAGATTTCCAGTGTTCTTCGACAGAAGTTTCCTCGGGAATGTTGTTTAATATTTCCCATTTTGTCCTGATGGCTGACTGACGTTAAGATGTCACTTGTAGTTTCGTCCTTCAGTTAGTTTCTGTTCTGGGTGTTGAACTCGAATCGTGGTCTATCATCACCAACTTCTTTGATTTAGGCTTTCACTTGGATTTTGAAGGTAGGTTCCTTGCAATAGATAGTGAGTGGTGTGAACCCACATCTACTCTTTTTCATCTGATCTTCTGTTCAGTAGACTGGCTGCGTCTCGACTTTCTTAACATTGAGATGAAGTCGATCTGATTTTTTGTGTAGTGTGTCTGGTGAAATCAAATCCAAGTGGCTGCTTTGTGAATATCCTTGTGTTTGTACACACTGCCTCCAATCACCAAATTGTTGGATACACAGAGGTCTACAAACAATTCTCAATTCCCACTCATCATTTCACTCAGTGCTTCTCCACCCATGATTCATGACTTCTCTTCCTGTGTTGTCTATTCCCAGTTTGGCATTCATGTCATACCACCCATCAGAATTTTGATGTCGCCAACTGGGGTAGAGTCTTGTCCACCACTTATTGCAGTTGTCTGTAGAATTCCTCCTTCTCTTGATTTGCATTATTTGTAGGTGCATGGCGTGGTAATGTATGATTGCGACTTTCTTTCTTTTTGAACTGAGTGCATTTTGCTGTCATGATGCCTGTCCCGGAGGAGGAGGAGATTGGTTGCCACTGCATGAGAGAGAGCCTTCGATGGTGTTGGGAGAGGGACACAATGGCAGCCAGTAGAAAACTCAGTGTGCTTGTGGTTGTCGTCTGGGTGAGAATATCGTAGCAGATTATTGATTCCTCTCCAGTTGACAGTTTGGAGAGTCCATTTGCGTTCCATCTGCAGATTCCTCGCAGATTCCAAGCGTATCTATGCTATACCTCCTCATCTTTTTGGGAATCTGGGCAGACTTGTTAGGTTCGGACATTTTATAGACATTCCATGTCCCCATGTTTACTTTTGCTTTCATCGAGGGAGAAAAGACACTGGCCCATTGGCTTCCCGAAGGTTTTCACCGACCGGCGTCATTTCGTCTCTCCGATTCCAGCTGGGAAGAAGTTTGTTTTTGTGTTTTATATTTTGTCTGTGCTTTGAAGTTTCTGTAGCGGTTGGATTGGTTTTACGGTGTAGGGTTGCTAGCCGTATTCCAAATCTTCCCTGTTTATCCGGGCTTAGGGCCGGCTGGTGCACCAGTAAACTAGGCGAGCTTTCACAATACTATTAAACAAAATAATTTGATTTACTAAATACCATGCAATGACTGTAAGATAAAACATAGATCAAACTAGTCGATTAGGGTTAGTTAGGTTATCAGTGAATAGGAATTTAGTGAAATGTGGAATAATGAACCCTACTAAGATCAATAAATAATCCAGAAAAAATTAAGGAATTACAATACATGCAAACAGACAAGATTACTGTGCAACCAGGAACAGAAGTGCATCGGTTCAAGTTGCCACACTTCACAGCAGTACGTTAAGAACAAGTGAGTAAAGAAAGAGTGATATCAAACTAGACAGAAGTGTGTGGTAAAAGAGAAAAGACTAAATGAAGGTTAGTGAAAATGTTCGAACTTTGGAATACCTCAAAGAGTGAATACATCTACGCTATTGTCACCTATTTTCAGCCAGATCACGGATGGTCTTCAACGACTGATTCTTGTGATTTCGAAGACTTTTATCAAACAGTCTATGCCTTCCTACATGACTCAGACCGTAAACACAGACTTTATGAGTTGGTGCCGTCTCGGTCTCGTCACTTTGAGCCATTTTCCTACCCAACCCCACTCCGTTTGACGTTACAAGTGGAAGTAGACTGTGACTCGATATACGCAGCACATTTAATCTTCGAGCCATCTCAATCCCTGAAGGTTCATTATCTCAACGACTGACTTACCTGCCTTGCCTAGTACCCTTCAACTGACTTCAGTATTTATCAAGAGTTGATTCCACTATAGATAAGCAGTGCTGCGAAGATACTTGTGTTCGACAGCTGGTAATCTCTTCGCACTCATTCCATAGAATATCTGCTTGGGGTCTGTGACAAAAGAACTTCTTGAAGTGGTTGAACTGAGATACGATTGTACTAACGCCAGACAAGAAAAACCCATACCACAGGCACCGAAGTACTGAAAGGTAGGAAGGAGTGTGCTATTTTTGGGATCAACTTTATCTTACACTCCCTCTTCTCATGAGGTCAGTAGTATCAGCATGGTATAACTGGTTGCCCGTGGAAAACACCTTATTGCCGTCAAACTCCGTCTGGCCAAAAGTAAGACGCCGCCCGCAAACCTCCATCATAACGTAGCTATTTGTAGTATAATGGTTAATAGCTTTTTGTCATACCAGTATCTAGTGAACCTTTCTAACATGATAGGACCTCAGGCAACAATTGTTTCAGCCAACGTACCTCGTCGAGTCATTGTGACATGCAAGCCTGATCACCACACCATGTTCGGAGCTACAGCAATATAAGCACTGACATAATCATACAATAGGTTGGGGACAAAGCAACTGTAACCCAAGTCCATCATCGTTAAGTGGGGAGATTGGTTACCTAATCTTTATTCATCGAATCAACACCCGATGCATGTAATAGGTATGATGCAATACGTATGTGTATGTGGATAATTTTACTACCACAAAAACCAAATACAAAGTGATTTAACTAAGAAAATCGAAATTTTTTGATTTTCTATAATTACTTTGATGTGATTATGGACAATAATTATTGCTTGAGATGTTACCCAGTAAATAATACTATATCACTGTATGCTTTATCAAATAAATAAATCTACTGAGTCAAAGGGAAATGAAGGATAACTAGGCCAATACCTGGAATTGATTCGAGTGGGTCTGAGCTGTGTAGGGAAGGGTGGACCATGAGTTTTCAAGCTGTTACAAGTTATATGGAGTAGGAGGCCGTTGATTACCTGAGAAACACCGAAGAAGCAAGCCGGTGTTACGGAAAAGGTGTATTTGAATGCTGTGCTTAACTTTGAAGTCTACAAACCACTTCTCATTGCGATATAATCTGACAGATTTGAACTTCTAGTCTAGTTATTTTCTGTGTAAACGATACCAATTATGAAGTATTTTTGTATTTGAAATTATTCTGTCACCGTATGCAAACGATATGTAGACTAATCTAAAGTGATGTTTATATTTTCACCAAGTTCGAAAGGGTCTTTAAAAAAAAATTTCTTTAACTTTTACTTTTGATCATAGCCAACTATGAAGAAGATTGGTCAGTCATAAGTCATGTTGATGAACCAGATGAATTAAGAAGTGAATTAGAGAAAACTATTGGTCGAGTTATACAATCCAAGTCAATGGTTGTGACTAAACCTGAGGAGGTAGATTGATTACTTAATCGATAAGATTTTTAATAATAATGGTAATATCCTTATTTTATTAATTGTATGCAATAACCAGGGCATCATTATATGATAATATCGACTCATTGGTACACCTTTCAAAGGAACTTTAAGTGTTTTAAATATATCTGTTGAAAATATAAGTAATTATGGAGTTCATCGATTTGGTTAAAAGCACATGTCTAACCAATCACTTAGTATGTCAGTTGGATGTAAAAATACAATGGGGAATCAAGAAATCTTTAGTGTTTTAGAAGACTATCTTTTATTACTGTTTACTGAGACATGTCGTCTACACATGTTGAGATTGTTAGACAAGTTAGAACACGATTAGTCCTTATGAAATCACAAATAGATGTAGCCGAAAGTTATATCTTTTGTAATATTGAATAGAAGTGAAGAGGTACCCCTGATGGATGTCAGATGATGCAGCCCCTTAAGAAGTTAACGCACTATGATATTTAGTAAGACTATCATTATTGAGATAGTAGAAAAGAGTTAGAGCTCAGGATTGGGTTGATAATTGTTTGATGTCCTCCGACTCTTAAGGTGTTGTGTTGTCGGATGTTTCATCACCAGGCTAAGCGACTTTATCAGCATTAACTTTATAAAGCAGTGAAACATTTCCGAGTTTTGTTAGTGTTTATGAAGGATATTTGCCTACCTTGAGCTTTGTACGTAGGATTGGAGTAAGGGTAAAGTTTCCTTTTTTGATTGCCAGAGGTTGACCTTTGTAAGAGTTTTCAGAGATTGTATATAGTTTCGTCGAGACACTACTACAATGTTTCTCAGTCGACATGATTGAATGGAGTTTTCGGGTGAATAAATGTGCTTAGTTCTGGGTTATATGAATGTGCTCGTGTACCAGAAACTGACAAAAACTAAAGGATTAGTGGACAAACTTACCACCTGAACTACAATCTGTTCTTGGGCTCTTCTGTAGTGTACCAGTTCTTCCAAAAGTCTAAATAAGCATCTATCGTTACTCACTACTACTCAGTTTTAGGTTTTTGGATTTTTTTTTACACTACTACTAGGAATCAGTGCATGAATTCATTACCCGTTTATATTTAAAGCTGTAACGCTTTCATCACATTCAGAGCTATCAAGGATATTTAGCCGTTCACTAGTCCGGGCGTAAGTATCGTAAGACCACTTACATTCCTTATTACTGATTTTACAACAGACTGCAGCTGCATATGGATAAGTCGAGCTATTATATTCCATCATTTATAGTCTCTAGGTCCGAGCTCGGAGAGGTCTAGTTATGATTTTTACATGGTCATTAAAACACACGCTCGGACCAGCGCATAGTAAAATTTAAGTCACTTGCTCTACATTGATGCGTCTGTAACAGTAAGCTGTAGAGACAGTTTGTTGAGTTGAATCCAATATCTGCCAGGTCAGGCTCTGTTGCTCTATTCTGAAGTCAGTGTTTTCTGTAAATGCTTAATAGTCGTGGCGAAGTTGCGACATCTACTTTCTGTTATTGGTTCACTGTTTTGTGATTCTGAAGTAACCACCGAAGTGCATTTTATCTATCCTAACGTGCCTATTGGCTCATCATTGGACTATTGAAACTATCCCTTAAATACGCGGATATCCGAAGAGTGATTCTTACATAATCAGTACACTGACCAGGTGAGGTCAACTAAATAACCACACTTTAGTCTTATCAGGTTCGGGAAAATATCTCACATTCATGAAATAGGATTTTAGAGTTTTAACCACTGAGATGAGGTGTGCAGCTTAAAGTACGGCGTAAATACTAAGATATTTAACTTGTTGGGGAGGGGAGGGGGGCGGCAGTTGGGTAAGGGAGTTGAGATAAACAGGCACTTAGATCACTCCAAGTTTGCTGCACTTCTCAACGAATGAGCAAGTGGAATGAACAGAACCAGAATATACATGAATCAGGAAAGCAGGAATAATGTTTTGAACAATTGAAACGGCAACAATTGTGAAGATGAACGAAGTTGAGCACAGCATAGGGAAGTTAGGTTTTAGTAAAGACGAAGATAACTTGTAAGTAGTTTGATTAAAAAAAAATGAGATTTACTATAGGTGTGCCTTGCGGTTGACACCTATCGATTGTTAATACCATTCTCAGAGTACTGTGCGTTTCTTTTTCTGAAATCAGTATTTAACTAATGTTTTAGAGTTAAATCTTTTTATATTTTTCAATGCGTTTAAATTGTTAAATTGGAAATATGTAACCTATTTTCTTTTTTTTTCTTAATCAAACTGTTGTTTGCAAGCACTTTATGTTCTTTTTAGAAATAATTTAATAATTACTTTCTATGCGCTTGAAAATTGATTTCTCCTCCTCCCCCCCTGCTACCCCGTTCTTAATTAATAGATTACATCACAACTGTTGGCGAAAAACACAGCTACTTCTCTTCCCGATTCAATGTCACAGTCACTTAGTGGAGAAAAGCCAACAAGTAGTAAGAAAGATAGTATTGTATTCGATTCTACTGCTGAATTTTATAAATCAATCGGTATTGGTTTTCAAGAAAGTATGAAACGGAATGCTCATTACAACCAATTTTTACAAAATCAGTCCAATTTACTGAATGATAATAATCATGAAGATGATGTTAACAATGATCTAAGTTCACCGCCTTCTAGATTACCATATAAAGAAGAAGGCGAAGAAAGTAAACGAGAAATGGATTACAATTCAGATGATGATTATCGGATGCAAGATAAAGATTATGAATTGAAGTATGGAGATGACAAGTCTGAAGTATCAAGTTAGTTATTTTGCTCTGTTTATGTATCAGTATTTTCATATCGTCAAAGACCTTATTGTATTATTATGTCTTTTGTACACTTTCTGCAGTATTTATCAGGTGAACATAAATGACTGGAATGTATATTTATTTATCCCATTTACTTTGTCATACATATATAGAACGGGATGGAAACGGAACGCGCTCAGCCACCTTGTGCTGATCCGTTTAGTAGGCGGTGAGCCAAACCTATTGTACGAAGACTAATGTTTCCTACTACCTGGCTACGTGAACCCCAGTAGGTAAGGCAGTGTTCGAACCCTTAACCAGCAGTCCCAACCCTGCATATATGGTAGGGTGCTGTAATTCGAAGAATTTTTGGGATTCATTAATTTTCCTTTTAGATCAACAGTGGCTTGGTTGAAAAGCTCACCTGTCAAAGATGTCAATGCTAATTCTCCAGTTCATCACTTGTGTATTTCTCACTAAATCCATGAAAGATACTACTCAGAAAAGAATTAGAATCTATTTGGTGGTAGTTAGTAAATAGCGTAGTCGTTCTGTTATTTGGACTTATCAGTTGAATATACCATCATTCAAGTGAATGATGATGGTCCCACGCGGACTTAGTTGCTCCACATACCAAAGCGTTACCCGCTGGACTAATGAACCACCTCTTGTACAAATTGTACCACTTGTTAGTTTCCACAATATGATCATCTGATTCGTATACTGTATTGTCCAAATATGGATGCTTTTTTTTAATGTTGAACTATTCTGCGTGATTTGTTGCAGCTGTGATGGTAAAACAGCTGCTAATAAATGAGCTTGGCTCGTTAGCTAACTGTTAACTTGTTCATACAATCACATAAACTGTTGTCTTTATTTCTAATGCGCTTATCTGCTTATTTGTGTATCTAGTCACGGACTCAAGAATCATTCATCAGAATAGGCTTAATCTAAGTAATTCAGCGAAACTAGTTGTCATGGTAATTTGGTTAGTTGTGGCTAGCAGAGGAATCCAGGACGCACGTTTCGTCCCATTTGGGACTCGTCAGGTGGATGTATCTGCATCCCAGTGCGGAGTGATGTTGTTCCCATTGGGACTGGGACCTCGTACCAATCGCTTCAAACGCCAAGGCGTTATCCATTGTGCCACGGAGACACGATAACCACTTCTTGTACAGCGGGTGTTAGTTATCACTATTTATTGAGATACTTGTAAATCTTCGTTGTTTTATTGGGTCGAATTGTTCTACCTCCATTGGCATATGGGCTCCTATGCGGATGACTCGATATTGTCTGAATGTCAATCATGGTAATTTGGTTGGTTGTGGCTAGCGGAGGAATCCAGGACTCGCGTATCAAGGGATCCACATCAGATCCTATTTGCCAATGGAGGTCGGACAACTCTATCCAATAGAACAACGGAAAATTACAAGTACACCAATAAATAGTAATAATTGTAATGGGTTATAAAGGTAGATTGAGTATGGACGTGAGTTTGATTAGAACGTCTAGTTAGTTATACACTAGGGTGGGTAGGTGGTCGTATTGGATACTTTAGCTGAAGATTTGGGATTGTTGACTCACTATGCTCGACAGTCCAAAGTTGGATCAAAAAAAACTTATAACCCACTGATTATTTTTATATTTTCCAATAGCATTCAAACTTCCAAACAAGACAAGAACATATATGCAAAAGTGCGATTAAGGTAAAATGATTATAACCCGATCATCAAATAGCAAATATTTATTCAAAGTTGTGCAGGCAGCCAATAAATATAAGGTCTCAATTTTGTCCCCTTTAAAATAATGGAGTTCAGTTTATTTCTTGCCAAGTTTTGAAGCATACACTTTTCAAGTGATATGCTTTTACGTTAGCTTGTTAACAAGTCCTTGCAAATTTCTATCCTTCTACTCTTTTTCGTAAATAAAGTTATGAAACAAGGAATCATTTAGGTTATTTTACAATCATTTACAATCATCTAGCTGCTTAATTTTTGTTAGTGTTAGTTGGGATTTGTACATACGTATCTGTGGCGTTAATATCAATTTACAAAATCAACTGCAATAACTGTAGTCCACTACATTGGACAAAGTGACCACCCTCTTCGCCTTCGTCTACATGAGCAGCAGTTGGCTATTAAACGTCACGATATTTCATCACTCATTTCAATGCATATCGATAATTATGGACATGAATTCAATTTTGACAATGTAGAAATGTTGGATGGAGAGAGGAAACACAAGGAATATCAGAGAACTGCTAGAAGCTTGGTATTCAGGTCAGTCAGTCAGCAATCAGTGGATGTATAGACATAGACCCAATCTATCAACCAATGAGAAAAATGATGAACGAAAGAAGGGTAAGAAGTGAAGCAGAAGTGAAGCCAATAGTCAATAACACAATAATCGAAGGAAACAACCAATCATATACCACATCGTTAGAGCAAGCCACTAAGTCACTCACGGAAAGATATTGCCAGCTCACTTCATACTGAAGTTAGTGCTGATGATGTCGTCTAGAAAGACGATGAAAGCTTCACAATTAAACAACTCAGCTCGGAGAACACAATACAACCAAGACCATCCACCTGAGCTACAAATATTCTCCATTATTTCAAATTTCACACAGTTTTATTTTGTCTAAAATGCTTGGAATGGGATAAAAACTTTCCATAAAGTTATGCAGCATATGTATATATAAAGATTATTGTATTCATTTCCATTTTAGTCATTATCAAGTTTAATTATGTGCTCTTATTTCTCCTTCTGTAGAAGATCGATGGCATACCGTTGGTGATGATATACTTGGTAATTCGAGTAAAACTCTACCAAAACCAATGGTAAAAAATTCTGGTTTAGAAAATATTAAATCGGAAAATCCTGATATACAGGGCGTTTTAGACGATGAACCACGTTTAGACATAGGAGTATTTTCAGCACTTAGACTAGCTGGAAAGAAGGGATATATTGACAAAGAGAAAGAGAAACGGGTGAGTTTGTGCATTTGATTTTCACTTTTACTTGTTTATTTTCGTACATGCGAAATTCACCAAATGATGTGTTTCGTTTATTTTCTGTGGTTTCTCGAGCTTTATGCTCGTAACCAAAGTCATAGAAGGATAACTGTTAAAACCAGATCAAAACTTAGTCAATTAAACACGTATGGATCTACCAGTCTAGAAGACATCTTTATGTATTACATGTGTAAGAACTGATGATAATATACAACTGTTCAGATCATAGGAAGCGGAACTTGTGACACGGTCGGTGCAAGTTGTGTCTACATTGTCGAACTGCACGCCTAAATTTGAAGCTTTAGGTTACCGAGACTCAGATACAGTCTAGGATTAAATCAAATGTTACGTACAGCGCTTTTAATGTGATATCTCTGTGTATCTGATGTGCGAAATAAAGACGTGGGTTCAAATCCCAGGCGGGACATCAGTTCTATTGAGGTTACAGATACGCCTTGCTGACGAGTGCCAAAAAGCATGAAACCTAGGTCCAGGGCTTCCTATTGATTACCTCCATCCAACTAATAATATAAAGAATGTTCTGTGGGGTTTCGCCAAATTGTTCTTAGAATCATTTTGTCCAATGTGTCGAAGGGTAATATATAACTGCTATGTGAAGCGTGTGGAATTGAGGTCAGTAACTGCCTAAAACTAATGCTAAAGATGTTTTGGATTTTAAATTGTTTAAAATCTGGCTACACTAGTGCTGACCCATATAGGTTATGACGCTTGTAAGGCATTGTTCGACATACTGTCTTCTTTACTAGATCATTCTAGTAGCTGCATGAGTTATATCATCATAAGGTTTATCAAAATCGAGAAATTTTCTTAATACATACATGTATTATTATTATTTGTCCCTTGGGTTCCTAGTAGAACATAGGGCTTCAGTTGCACTGTTCTCTGCAAACTTTTGAACCTGGCTCCACGACAGCCTAGAAGCTCTCATTTCTTCCTCGCACGATCTCCTCCATATCACCCTCGGCACCGACGCCCAACTCGTCCTTTCCCATCTGGGTTCCACTCGAGGGCCTGATCTAGTGCGTGAAGTCCCCAAATGGTCTTCTCAGTGCATGACCAATCCAATCTATCTCCACTTCCTTCTGCGTATTTGTTGAATGATAGGTTCTTGGTTGGTTCGTTGCCAGCCAGGGTGAGTTCCTCGCTGCTTATTCTTATTATTCTGGTCATCTGAGCCTCAGTAACGAGCATAAGCAGTTGTTGATGAATATGTGTAGTTTGTTGGAAATGCCTTTCGTAACGTGCTAAGTTTCTGAACCATCACATAGAAGCACTGACTTGACTTACATTGGTGTTGAAGATCCGGATGTTGTTCATGCTTTATTCTGAGTGCAGAAGATCTCCTCACTGGTTTCAGGTTAATGAATACCTGCCTTGATTTTCCGATCCTGGCATACATACATGTATATGAATGGGGTATTGAAAGAAAGTATGCTGTACTTCTGTGTTTGTAATAAAGTTAGATCGTTAATCAAATTACCTATTCCTTCAGCAGCAGTGTAAATGATAAAAACGATTAGCAGGGATGGAGTAGTGATATATTCCTCCAGCGATGTGCTTCTGTAAAGTATTCAATCTTTGTTATCTATTAAATGCAGTAAAAGTCTATTCATCTTTGTTTTTCTTTGGCATAGTATATGTGTTACCGACTTAAACCTTTCGGTTATCAAGTTTTCTATGTAGAGATGTATACAGTTGTTGATTCACATTAATTTTCTTCATGTCAGTATTTCATTTCTTTCCCCTTTCGGTTTACTTTTATTTAGACTGGAACAGGTACAATGGTCAATCTAATGGCTAAACATTTTGTTCAAGAAGATATACGTTATGATGATATTGATGCAAAGTTTTATAAACGTGATCGTTACTCTGGACCATTATCAGATTTTAAAGAATTAACACATTATAAACCTGATATTAAATTAGAGTATGTTGATGAATTAGGACGAGATTTAAGTGCTAAAGAAGCTTTTCGTCAATTGAGTCATAAATTTCATGGGAAAGGATCTGGTAAGAATAAAACACAAAAACGTATGAAGAAAATTAAAGAAGAGTTTGTAAGTTAATGAAAAAAAAATTTGATTATCATCTATTTTTCTTTTATGCTTTGTTTTATCTGTATGCTAACATGTAACTAAGTAGAAGAGCAAATGAAATTCTTTTATCAATTATAATTTTTAACCTTTCATTACCTTTTCCGTCGAAGACTATCTCGTAACCTTCTGATAATGTTTTGTTGTTGATGAGAATGGCTCTCACTCTTTATTTTAGTGGTACTCTATGAAAAGTTACTCAGCCAACTTGTCGTTCATGTATACAGAGAAACTGGTATCAATGACTTTCTATATAGTTCTATGACTAAATTTCTGCTCTTTGTAACGCTGAATTTACTTCCTGGTTGTATAGATATATAGATTGCCGTAATAACAAAATGAATGCATATAATCTGTGCTTGTATTTACGTTCGTTAGAATCAGGCTTAAGTTGAAGGCTCATGAAAAAAAATGTGTTACCAAATAATCTTATCATATTTCTATATTTTTTCTCTCTAAAACTGTGTCGTCCGTTTTGTTACTACTCTTGACGAATGCCTTCCTAACATAAGCGTAATTTGAATTTGCTAGTTTATCAGACAACAGACAGAAAATATTGACCTCATATCAGTACATTAAGTAGGAAAGCACTCAGATGAAAGATGAAGAAATAAGGAAGAAAAGAATCAAAGTGATAGAAAGCCGTGATAATAAGATAACGAGGAACAAGAAAATATTGAATTCATTATATAACAATGAAGGTAGAGATTATGTGTGAATACTGAGATAGATTCTGAACCATGTCACCTAGAGTTTCCAACCACTGGTTTCTGTTGTCACGAGGACCCCAACCATATGTGACCCAGACGAACAGATGAGGATTTGAATGACTAATGCTATGATTTAGTCTTGGCGCCCTAACATTTTTCCAGCCTAAACTTACTGCATATATCATTGTGCGGTCAGGCAAACGGTGACTAGACATGCGTAACATATGTCCCAGTTATGAGTCGATGAAGGATGATAACCTAATCAACCTACTTCCCTTTCTTCGCTAAAACTCTACTCCTAAATTGCGCATTATTGACGTGCTGGCACCATGCGCCATGCATAATGCTATGAAGAAAACGGTGATCGTCTACGTGTAGCTCTCTCTCTCTCTCTCATCCCTACCTTTAGCTGTCATGTTTCATAACCATGTAGTAAAAAAGAGAGGACTGTATTGCAGTACACTCGCCTCGTAATAGGTAGTCGGATGCCACATCGACACCGCGAGTGGCGTAAGATTTTTGAAGTCAATCGGATGTTTTGTTTCTGTGTATATTTTGTTGGGCACTGCCCAATATTGGAAGACTGACACGACTTCCTATGTAAGTGAAGTGGCCGACCCGTCGAACTGTTTTACTTCCTACCATTGGACAAGACACCAATGAAGGCCAGTTGTGGAGTAATAGTTTGTGTTCAGGTGGCGAGAAAGGCATCCCGAACATTCTGAAATTGCCACTATAGGTGTCACGAAGATTGGATGTTGTCAGTGTCCTCATCTAACAGGACTGTATCATCTGGATAGTGTAGATCTACGAATGATATTGTCTTGTGATGAGATAAATTTGTGTTAATTCAGAGGACGAGTGGAATACCAGGATTAGTGGGTCTATAATAGAGTCAAGTTAGAATGGAGAGAGTGGACATCCTTGGGCACTAGTCGACGTACCCAACACATCTATTAATTTATGTTGGGTTGTGGCACACCCACTGTTGTTCGACTACAGAGTCGTCCGGAGTAATGTACTTACTCAGGAGCTGAATAGAGTGAGGGAGTTTTGGAAGACCTCTGTATGGATGGAGTTGAATGCCATTTTGAGATTGTGAAATGCAGGCAGTGTTGGGCGTTGGTCCTGGTACCTGGTACGTGGTGAGAATAAATGTCTGGTTGATACACCCATGAACAAGTCTGAAAGTTGCCTAGTTTTCTTGAGATGGGCGTTACTGAGCCTGGTTTAGCCGTCCGATTATTATAGAACCTAGAATCTTAGTCACGATGTTAGTCAGATAGGTTCCTCTGTGGTTTTCATAAGAGGATTTCTCCTTCTTCTTCAACACTGGTAGATTCAGTGTTTGAGACTAGTCAGAGTACATCATATTTAACTCCTATACACTAATTAACAGTTTGCTTAATTAAACCACAAAACCCCAGATACTTTCCTTAGATGCCTCTGGTTGGGTAGCTACTAGTTAGAAACCAGTTGAGCTGTCCAATCTATCGTTTCATTCATCTTCTTTGCTAATGAATCGCAAACGGCTCCTCCTCTATTGTAGTCCCAGCAACTATTGACTTCCGACCAGAGTCCAAATAACTGTCTACTGTTGCTCCAGCCTTTCCCGTCTCTTTAGCCTTCTATACCCACCACTGTTTGCGGTTATCGCATGGACTGTTTATCAGTCTGTATCTAAGTTACTCGCGCTTCCCATTGTGGTCGGAGCCTACTGGGATATGTTCGCATGCATCCATGAATTCTCAAGAAGCTAGTGAGATCCACTGGTTATATCTTACCACTTTCTGAGAGTTAGCTGCGGTCGTCAACGTTTTTACATCAGACTGCGGTTGTTACCAGGTTTCTTGTGAATGAGTGTTGTTCTTATTAATAAGTTTATCATCAGTTTCTTGCTGGTTGATACACTAAAACTTCTAACAACAAGACAATATCAAAGTGGAACTTTGTATCCGTTCATTTTGTCAAGCTTCGTAAGCTTCAAATCTGTGTTTATTGACCTAATGTACATACCAGAGACTAGAAAGGAGGTGTGATATACCTATCCAAAGAGAGAGAGAGAGTATGTCGAAAGTCTTGTATTACTTAAAGCTGCTTACTAGGTCCGATACAGTTTAAGCTTGGCAATAACCATCATTGTCCACTCTGTCAGCAATGATTTCATTAACTTATTACCTATTGTCTATAAAATACTCTATTGTAGCTCCTCAAGGCAAGTACAAGTTCAGATACTCCGTTGGGAACAGTGAATAAGCTGAACAAAAAACTCGAAGCTATTTCAATGCCGTATGTGATTTTAAGTGGGAAAAATGCAGCCGTGTAAGTTCTCTACATATCTTATTTCAACAGTTCTCTATCCTGTTAATTTATATACTTCTTTTTAGCACGAACTATAAATTATCTTATTATACAATTTTATCGATAATCAGATTGATTCGATCTAGATTATAAAAATGGTTATAGTACTGCATAAAAATGCCTGTCCACTGAAGATTCCGTCTTCGAATGCGATTACCCTTTCTGAACTATATTTCTTTACAAAGAATTTTATAAAAACTTTGTGTTTATACAGATAGAATCTTTAAACTAACATTGCGAGAGGTTGTCATTTCGACTGAAGATTAATTATACGTAATAGTGATAAAACTGTGTAATCAAATTTTTACAGCTAAGTAGTGTTTGTCACTTTGATAAAATGTAATCCCCTACTGTATTTGTTTATATGGTATTTAAGTAAGCTAAGCTATAAACTATTCGGTAACATCAGGAGACACCTATTGAATTGATTACGAAAATCTTATTTGAAAATCGAAATAATCCAGTACAGAGAATGTGATTAGATTCGCAAGTCAATTCGATGAGTTATTGCCTTTCGGTAGCACCTGTGATTACAGTATGATATATATATATATATATATAAGGTCTAAAAGATCCCATCATATAAATAAGAACAATATTGTTTTCAATCAGATCCTCTTTAGATCTTCTTTAGATACTTCATCCAGTTGTAGACATGTCTAACTCTTCATACCACGCAGTTGTAAAGGGGCTAGTAAGGATGTTAGATCCCTAACACAAACCACGGTAATAAAAGCCGTCTTCGAATTTATTCCTAAGCTACATAATATGTATGTAAGCGGAAAACACATTACATTGCTTTGTGTCATTATTTACTAATGTGCCATTATTGTAGACGATAGAGTTTGTCTGGATTTGTTGATTTTAAGTTGGTATTCATTATGAACCAACATCAATTGGAGGAACATAGGAAACTTGGGGGCACTGGACGACCGTCTCGTCCTACTATGGGACTCCTCAGCAGTGTGCACCCATGACCCCGCCCAGCCGGGGATCGAGCTCATGACCTTCACGTTCTGTGCCCAGCACGTTACCATTGAGCCACTCGGTTGTAATCCAATGGTTCATATTTCCGACTTCTGCCGGTTCACGACATAGCGCACGTAGTGCTCACTGGTGACTAGCTTAGAGAGGTGGTTCACTGCAGTTCCAATGAGAAGCTGTGACCAGTGGGGCAAACCTGGTCGTCGTGATGGCAAATACTCAACGATGACCATGGGTGATGATTGCGCTATGTCATGAACTGACAGAAGTTGAAACCATTGTATTCCGACCGAGTGGGTCAGTCGTATTGTGCTGATCGAGGAACTTGAAGGTCCTGGGTTCAATCCCTGTCTGGGCGGGGTCTTGTGTTCAGACTGCTGAGGAGTCCTGCACTAGGATGAGGTAGATATCCAGTGCTCCGAGGTTTCCAATGTTTTTCCAACCGATGTCAGTCCATGATGTATACCAAGTGGAAATATCGGGGTTCCAGTGCAATCAAGCAATTCCAGCAATCGCTACTTAGATGTAGTATGAATGTACATTTTGTCTTCGTTACCACATATTATAGACAGAATGACGGGACAGCTACGGGTTCACCATTTGGCCCTATTTTAGCTGTATTTTTAGATGTATTTTTTGCCAAATTAGAAGACGGGGGATTGAAAGATGTCATTAATAAGATGAATATGTATTACCGTTATAATTATGACATATTCTTCATCCTGGATCTCAATGCGGATAAAAACGAGATGTTAAAAGAACTTAATAAGGTACACTCTTCACTCACTTTCACATGTGTAGAAGAAAATGCTAGTTATCTATAGATTTTGGATGTCTTGTTAAGCAGAAGAGAAGATAGATTCACCTAGGAGATGTATTTACGGTTGGTCAGTACACACATTTTCCTAACCACCTACCACATTCGGTACGAAGCAAACCTGATTAAATGCCTCATTAACAGCACGAGAAGAATATATTCTGATGATAAGGAGTTAGAATATGTTGGAAACTCAGTGATCGAATTGGACTATCCTATCAGTTTCATAAAAAAAAACATGAACAAAGCAAAGTGATAGATGGTCACTTGGTAGATAAGAACAATGCTTTCAAGATTATTCACTGCATACCACCTAATCTTTCGAAAGGTATTCGAACTCGTCTTTTACACATACCTGAAGCTGTGGGAATTCAAGCTAACAATCCTAGTCTTTGTATCCTGAAGAAGTTTATACAACTCAAGTGTAAGTGTCCAAAGTAGGTTTCTACGATGTTTCCTAGTCAGGTTTAGCTTGTTTTAATTTGCCCCATCTGGGACTGCTAACCCTTCGAAAATAACTTCAACCACTTTCTAATCATAATCCAGTGACTTCGGTTATCTGGAATAGACCACTCTAGGCACACTTATAACATGGTTTGTTATTAAAAGGAGTAGAACTACTATGTACACTGTGAGCAGCAAGTTTTATTGTTTGTATTAAAGCATGTTTTTTTTTAAATTTGTAATTCTACTTTGCAGAAAGAAGCTTACAAAATAATCAATTTTACTGATGAAAGTCTCTACTTACATAACACCCTGAAAAACGGAAGATACTTTCATATGGGCATATATTACCGCCTAATTCAAACACTTGGAATCTCTTTATAAATTCCTTTTCTCATAGTATTCGTTTATTTTCACCTCCATGTGTACAGATGTAATTATTATACTAATAAAATGTTAATTTTATTTTTATTAGTTTGCTTATGTTGTAATAACATTCGAGTATTTATACCTATCCGTTTGTTTTACATATACCAGTGTTTGTAGAGGTAAGGAGTTATTCACTATTTTGTAGATTTATCTGATTCAGAAGAAGGAAGTTGTATACTTTTTATTTATTTCCTCAATATTAGAAAGTCAACCTGACTTCGGGTACACTTCTACCATACATCATCTCAACAGAACAGAGATATGGAATCACGAATAAGGTTGTTAAACAGACAATAAGAAAATTAGAAAATAAGATATTCAGTGCAGCGATTACATACATCTACATCATTCTGTTTAACTTTATTTCCCGCTGTTAGCTCATGTTACATTGAAGAAGTTGTTCAGAAAATGTAGCTTGTTCTAATTGCAAGTTTATTATTATAGGAGATCACGTAAGATTTGCGATATTCAGTGTAAGGTTATCGATACATTTTGCTCTAGAATTAGAATGGTATAACTGACTATTAATTCCAATGGATGAAATGCACAATGTTTATAGTGTAACCATCCACTTCTTTGCTCAGTAAATATGTCTACATCTCTGTCAAATACTAGGAAATTGCTTTATATTCAAGTTTGCTGTTTTCTTATAGGTTATCTGAAAAATGTTTGAACTAACTGTTGTGATTATAAAATATCCATGCTAAGTTGAAGAAATTAAAACTCCATGTTTTATAAATTGTATACAGTAGGTTAACTTTGAATTACTTCGTTGCTGTTGCTTTTGTAGAGCGGATAGGTTAGAAACCGAGTTATATGGATTTGAAAAGTGGTTTTCACGCTCTTTTCGCAGTGGAAGCAAAGCCGACCGATAGCTGTTACCGTGTGTTGTGGTCAGTCTTGTGTTTCACAATGACCCAACGAGCTGTGCTGGTGAAATGCTTGCTACCTCTAGTTCCTATCATGCGACAAAGCCCATTTTGGTAGTTGTTTGACAGAAAATAGTTACCGTTATAGTGTAAATTACTACGCTATGGTGCGGATTTGAGGGCAAAGTCATACTGTTGGCTAAATGAGGTATGACAGCAAACAGCTGTCTCCCACGGAAGACCAGCAGTCCTATGTTGATATTGGCTTCCTTATGCGAAAGGAGAGGTCGAAATAAATTGGTCTTAAAAATAGAATACTCCTCTCTACCTCGCAGCAGACATGTGTCAGGGATATGGATTCATAGTCGGATTCCAGAAAATCAAACTATAATCTTAAACCTCTAAAACGGCCGTTTCCGACCAACTTCAAGCAAATTTCCCTTGTGTTCTGCTGTCATCCCCTAACCCTTCTTTCTCAGATACCTCAAGAAATAGTCTTCCACGGTGTGAGCAGCCATGGAGTGTCAACCATCCTCCGATCTCTGTCAGCATACCAGTTCCCCCAGAACACTGTTCACCTTACACATCCTTAACTTCTAACCTCCCTTCACGTCTCTCGGTCTCCCAGGTGCAAGCATGGTAGGAAGTGATCTGCTCGACTGGATCCCAGTTGACAGTCACCCACGAATTGTTCGACTAAATAGTATAGTGAGAACTAAAAAGAGTAGTGAAACTCGTTATTTCCTCCTTGCACCTACTGACTGTAGTTTAGAAGAAGTGTAGAATACGTTCTGATGAAAACCGTCTAGCGTTCTACAGGATGGCAAACATTCAAACGTGGTTTTTGTTGCAGGTGATTTGAATTCACAAGTGAGTAGGCTAGGTCGGGGAGCAAAGCACTATGGTTGCACTTTAGGAATCCAAGCCAGTCGAACAAAAATATAACAGCAATCACCTGTTACAGGTGCACTCCGATAATCATGTATTTTCGGCCAATACGAGCTTTAGACGTTCAGAGAAACACTGTCTGACGTGGCGTCCACCGACGTCAACTCAGTGGCAGACACAGATAGACCACATTGTTATCAGTTGTCTCTGGAGTGTCAGGTGAAGGTTGTCCATCATTGTGTAGCACGTGTTTGGACAGCATGGATGCGTTGTTCCGAGAACATGTTTGTCTGCTAAAACAGCGGTAGACAGCGAAGTCTATAGAGAGATGGAAAAGGCAATGGCGACAGTGATGGCAGACAGTTGTTTATACTTATCAAAGAAAGTGGGGTTGAAGGTGAATGACTGATTAGACTCTATTGGAAAAGGGTGCATCGGCTATTCACTGGCCAGAGACGACTGGGACGATGGAAGGAGCACTTCGATAGACGGTTTGACTGGCCTGCAACTGGCACGGCGTTGCCTTTTATTCAGGTGCTTCCTGAACACGACATAGACAGGACAGACGTTGAGAAAGCTGTAAGCAATCTGAAATGGGAAAGGGCAGGAGGGCCAGATGGACCAGTACCAAAGGCATTTAAGGATTGTGGTCGAGGATTATTGGCCAGACTAAATGAAGTGTTAACTATTGTGTGGGAGTCGAATATATGTAATCCTCTCTAACCGCTCTCAATCACTGAGAGTACCAGTCTTCATCTTATGATAACCACAGAGGAACCTATCTGACTAACATCGTGACTAAGATTCTAGGTTCTATAATAATCGGACGGCTAAACCAGGCTCAGTAACGCCCATCTCAAGAAAACTAGGCAACTTTCAGACTTGTTCATGGGTGTATCAACCAGACATTTATTCTCACCAGGTACCAGGACCAACGCCCAACACTGCCTGCATTTCACAAATTGACGCTGAATATATGCATTTCCAAACGACCTTGACAATACTAAATCCACATATAGGTTAAAAAGGTTAACAACCAATGAGAATTCAGCCTTGAGAGCAGAGGAAATAAAAACTAGTGACGGTGTTAAAACAGCTATGTATGTTATATTAAGGCCATGGACAAAAAGACAGGCAAAAGCTACGCAAAATTATGGGTATATAACAGAGTTATATTCAGTATACTACTAAGCAACCTAACCAACTTTTAAATAACATTTACATTTACAAGGAATGGTTGAGTCTATGAGAAGTTCAAATTGTTACATCATAGACTGGATAAACGAAAGCGTTCAAAATGATTTACCGCATCGCACCGAACCTTTACTATGACGTTCGAACCCATGTAGTATTATTAATATAAGTTTGCCAAACCACAGCTATCTCAGATACTCAAACTAATAATCAATATGATGCTCCTTCTCTTTAATTCGGGTTGATTTAGACTGAGATGAGAAATACTGGATAAGCAGTCAATATGAATACGATTCAGCGATAGTAACACATCATGAGTTCAAATAGCAGTCAGATGAAACCCTTGGTGACTGAAGTAAGATTCCTGATATATCATAATACCAACTCGAAATCATAAAGTTTTAATTTTTTTTTCAATTCAGTACAAATTTGTAGACTTGCATTATTTCTTTCCCTTTCATCTTTAGTTGAAAATGGCATGATCAGCTAATCATCATTGGCGAACAAAACAGGAAATACGAAATGACTTTCACATCATTAGGAAATTAAGTCTTGACAGTGATTTTCATAAAAGGAAGTATTTTCTTCATTTTATTTTCTTGAAAATTGTCATGAGTTTAATTATTATTTTCTGATTTTATCAAACAATAAAAGTTAAAGTAGCTAATCATTCTAGTAAACAATGTAGAGCTAGTTCAAACCAAAAAGTTGTTGATTCCTGATCATTCATTATATTAACCTTAGTTATTGATCGAGAGTAGGTAATAATGGAAACGTAGTGTTTAATTAAGAACTCGTCGCCTGAACGTATCCACCACCCCATTGAGTGATTTTGTTCCCACTGACTCGAATCAAGGACCAATCTTACTAAGCCAGTAGGTCATGATAGCCACTCTCTGTGAGACAGCTATAATATAGTACAATTGCTTATAACTAGAACACAGGTAATATCGAGGCATCCACGCAGGAGTCCATATGCCAATAGAGACCGATCAATTGGGTCCAATCAACGACGGTATAATACAAACAGTTATGCTAAAACTACACCCGTCGCACAAGAAGTGGCAATCGTGGCTCAGTGGTGAAGTGGAAAACGCAGCGATCGGTACTGAGCTCGAATCTTGATGGGAACAACCACTCACTGGGAGGCAGGCAAATCCAGCTAGTGAGTTCCAAATGGGACGAAATGCGCATCCTGGATTACACTCGTAACCACTATCCATCATTACTATAGGTATAATATAGCTTAGATAATATAGCTTGTTATTCTCCATCGCTGAATGGACCGAATTGATCGGTCACTGCTGGCATACGGGTTTTCATGCAGATGCCTCAATGTTGCGAGTAGTTTCATTTCCGATGTTACTGATGGATAGTGGATAGCCGTGGAATCCAGCATGCGCGCTTCGTCCTATTTGGGACTCGTCACTTGGACATACCTGCCTCCCAGTGAGTGTTGTCTACAGGACTCAAACTCAAGACCAACCGATTCAAACGCCAGGTCGTTATCCACTAGACCACCGAGCCATGATGGCCACTTCTTATGCGATGGATATAGTTTTAATGTCGATGCTTGTATTATCTCAATCAGTTTACCTCAATCAACGACGGAATGATACAAGCAACAACATTAAAAGTTTCCTTTCGCACAAAATGTGGCTATCGTGGCTGGCTGTCATTTGAAGGGATCGGTCTCAGGTTCGAGTCCCGCCGGGAACAACACTCCGAGGGGAACAGGTTCATCCAGCTGACGAGTCCTAAATAAAACGAAAAGCGCATCCCGGATTCTACTGCTAGCTAGTATCTGTTATTAATATACAATTAGAACACAGGCAAAATCAAGGCTCCCGTTGAGGAGCCCCGATGTCAATAGAGACCTACCAATCCGATCCAGTCAACGATCAGGTAATACAAGCAATAACACTAAACAATATTTTCATTTGTGATTGAAATGAAGCAAAAATCTGGTTGTTGGAAGAGTATGGTAGCCTAGTTGGTAGAGCACCAAATGGAGAATCCGATGGTTGCTGGTACAAATCCCTTCTCGGTCCAAATTTTTAGCTCACCTTCAATCGTCACCCATGATCAATATTGTTTTCAATCAGATCTCCTCAGGCTTCACTCTAATATATGTAGCTTTCAACTTATCTATTAAATATGAACCAGTCAAGGTAATTTGTAAGTCAATGACAACAATGATAAGGATTGTGTGCTAAAAAATAATGAGGCAGCGAAGACGGGACTTCAGTTGAAGGTAGAGAAGACTGGAGTGATGAAGATACCAAACTCAAAGCAACAACAACAGCAATCACCATGAACGGGAGGAATCTAAACGAAGTTGTCTCTTTCACCTACCTATCTACCTACCTACCTATGTAGGCAGCATCGTTTCAACTACAGGTGGCACAGATGAGAATGTCAAAGCCACCATCGGAAATACAGCAAGACAGGCCTCCATTCATTAACCTGAAATAATCAGTGTGGAGATCTACTGCACTGCACTGCACTCCACTCCACTCCACTCAGCATAAAGCGTGAACAACATCCACATCCTCAACACTAATTGTGTCAAGTAAGTCAGTGCTCGCTTCTATGTGATGGTTGAGAGACTCGGCATGTTACGGAAAGCATTCGCAACAATCTGGAGACATGCACCACATGAACAGCTGCCACCTACACTGACACGAACTGGATAGTGACACTGAAGATCAGATGGATGTCGAGGATGGGATGATAATGGGAATAAGCAAGGAGGAAGTGTGGTTGGTTGGCTGGCTGGCTGGCTGGCTGGCTGGTAAGGAAGCAACGAAGAAGGTATCACTCAACAAATGTGGAGAAGAATGAAGTGGAGATGGATTTGATTTGATTTGATTTGATTGTAGTGGGCATACACTGAGAAGATTGTTTGAGGAGAGGCCGACATGTGACAGGTGACAGGTGACAGGCCATGTGAGTTGGTGGAGTGTAAGCGAAAGTGGAGGCGATGAGTTGTGTATGTGAGTTGAGGGTGATATTGAGGAGATGGTGTGAGTAAGAGATGATAGATTTTGGTGAATGGTGTAGCCAGTTTTGAAAATAGTGGAGAGGGTAGAGTGAAATGGAGATGTTGACGTGCTATTGAAGCCGTGTTTTTCACTGGGAACCCACGGGCAAATAATAATACAAAGATGAGTGACAATGAGAATGCAGAGAGGGGCATGATTGTGTAAACGGGTGTTCAGGGAGACAGAAAAATTAGGTCAATTCTTGGAAACAGAGAATAAGAGCATGTAATGTTGGAGGATGAAGGTAGCAAATAAATTAATTTGGGTGTGAATATAGTTGTAGTGTGAAACGGGCATAAACATAAAATAGAAAGGAGAAGAGAACTTTATATATTTATGGGTAAGGTTTGTTGTTACCCGGTCAAAACTGGGATAAAGGCTGCGGAAATATCTTGTGAATATAGAGCTTCGCATTGTTCATTCTAATTCCTATAGCCCTAGCTGTGCTAAAGGTTTATCTGAACTCCTTCAAAAAGGTTCGGTTGGATGCGGCTTTACACTTTGAACGCTTTCGTCTCATCCACTCTGCGACAAATGTTTACTAAATGTATTAAATTGGAGCCTCTCATAGACTCCACCCCTTTTTTGTCGCAACTTGAAATGTAGGTAATCGGTAATACGTTGGTTACTTTGCTTAGTCAGACGTCCGATATTACTGTTTCCACTGGTAAATACGCATGGAAGTGGTGAAACTCGATAACTTGTCTTTTGTCTCTCACCCACCAATTTGTTGACTAGAAGACGATAAACAGATATGAGCTGCATAAAAAGTCCTTTTAATTGTTCCCAATAGTTTGTGGAACAGGAAGGATATCACTCGGTGTATCCCCACTGAAAGGTAGCTGCTAGGTTATTTCATCAATCCGAACACCTGTTTATATTGTCATGTCATTCTCTACATTGCAATATCCCTTATACTACCACTACATGTGATGTTGACTAGATGAACTGAGGTCCAGTGACTAATCTACGCTTCAGCTTAGTATATTAGTTTCTATAACTGTTAGTTTGTTGGAGAGCAACTTGTGACTGTATCAGTGACCGAGCTCTACTCTGAGTTACTGGTCTTCTTAAGGCCTGTCACTCCAGATTTAGCTACGTTCTTATACTTCGCTTACATGAATGACCCTGTGCGGCTATTTTGACCTATATACTTAACCTCAAAGTCATTATATGGTACTTGGTAAACGAGATTATTTTGTCCTTAGGTTGAGAAAGTTGATATCCATTCGTGTAAACCTTAGATGTAAAATTTCGCCTCTTTGATTCAACCAAGTTAACAGAACATCATTACTGTACTACTTGAAACACAACTAGAATAAAAGATAATGTAACTTCTTCAAAAATTTATTATGCAAACAGTAGAAATTCACTCATAAGTGAGGGCTAGCAGTGACTTTGTGAGAAATTATGTATGCATGAAGTAGCTGATCTGCAAACAAGATGCCAAACAGAATATGACTGATTTAGGTGCTTTCATAAATAAAATATATTTCACCTCTCGAATAATACTTTAAATCTAGTTATTCTTTCTTGTATTTCTTTTTTGCCTCTGACTACTTCTTGTGGAACTAGAGTTACTAACCAGCATAAAACCTCATATAAGACGAAGAACACCGCTGCCAAAATTTCTCTATGTACAGTCACTATGCAGTACACCACAGGAGTCAGTTACAGTATGGCTGAATAATTTTCAGTCTAAGCTTTAACAAATCACAGTTGTCGAGAATAATATGTCAATGAATCCAGTTATATCATCTTATTAAGATTTACTAACATGCTAAGTGCATAAAATAACAAGTTTTCTGTGCACTTCTTAATTGTGTACACGAGATCTGTTATGTCAATAAAATTCCTGTCTACTTGTGCAAACTTTTTTTTGTATAACAGTCACTTAGTTGTATAAGTTAAGATATATAAAGCAGCAGATATAAGAAGAAATCTTGTCTTCCTTCTCTCAAATTTTTCAGTTGTCACATTGTGTATTAGCTTAAGTAATATGAGTGGATCATATGAATGTTTTTGTCAAAAATATTTTATACTACTAAAAGTAGGTAAATTCTTAAAACATAAATTGATTGCTTTTCGTACAGGAACTACATCAAACAAGTGGCCTCAACATTAACCAGAAACAAGATGATGTGGTCGATGAACTCGGCTCAATTAACGACAGCTAATTAATTATTATTCTTTTTCGCTTGGGTTCCAACCGAAACACACGTCTTCAATAGCACGTCAACATCTCCATTTCACTCTCCCATCTCCACTATTTTCAAAACTGACTACACCATTCACCAAAATCTATCATCTCTTACTCACACCATCTCCTCAATATCACCCTCAACTCACATACACAACTCATCGCCTCCACTTTCGCTTACACTCCACCAACTCACATGGCCTGTCACCTGTCACCTGTCACATGTCGGCCTCTCCTCAAACAATCTTCTCAGTGTATGCCCACTACAATCAAATCAAATCAAATCAAATCCATCTCCACTTCATTCTTCTCCACATTTGTTGAGTGATACCTTCTTCGTTGCTTCCTTACCAGCCAGCCAGCCAGCCAGCCAGCCAGCCAGCCAGCCAGCCAGCCAGCCAGCCAGCCAGCCAGCCAGCCAGCCAGCCAGCCAGCCAGCCAGCCAGCCAGCCAGCCAGCCAGCCAGCCAGCCAGCCAGCCAGCCAGCCAGCCAGCCAGCCAGCCAGCCAGCCAGCCAGCCAGCCAGCCAGCCAGCCAACCAACCACACTTCCTCCTTGCTTATTCCCATTATCATCCCATCCTCGACATCCATCTGATCTTCAGTGTCACTATCCAGTTCGTGTCAGTGTAGGTGGCAGCTGTTCATGTGGTGCATGTCTCCAGATTGTTGCGAATGCTTTCCGTAACATGCCGAGTCTCTCAACCATCACATAGAAGCGAGCACTGACTTACTTGACACAATTAGTGTTGAGGATGTGGATGTTGTTCACGCTTTATGCTGAGTGGAGTGGAGTGGAGTGCAGTGCAGTGCAGTAGATCTCCACACTGATTATTTCAGGTTAATGAATGGAGGCCTGTCTTGCTGTATTTCCGATGGTGGCTTTGACATTCTCATCTGTGCCACCTGTAGTTGAAACGATGCTGCCTACATAGGTAGGTAGGTAGATAGGTAGGTGAAAGAGACAACTTCGTTTAGATTCCTCCCGTTCATGGTGATTGCTGTTGTTGTTGCTTTGAGTTTGGTATCTTCATCACTCCAGTCTTCTCTACCTTCAACTGAAGTCCCGTCTTCGCTGCCTCATTATTTTTTAGCACACAATCCTTATCATTGTTGTCATTGACTTACAAATTACCTTGACTGGTTCATATTTAATAGATAAGTTGAAAGCTACATATATTAGAGTGAAGCCTGAGGAGATCTGATTGAAAACAATATTGATCATGGGTGACGATTGAAGGTGAGCTAAAAATTTGGACCGAGAAGGGATTTGTACCAGCAACCATCGGATTCTCCATTTGGTGCTCTACCAACTAGGCTACCATACTCTTCCAACAACCAGATTTTTGCTTCATTTCAATCACAAATGAAAATATTGTTTAGTGTTATTGCTTGTATTACCTGATCGTTGACTGGATCGGATTGGTAGGTCTCTATTGACATCGGGGCTCCTCAACGGGAGCCTTGATTTTGCCTGTGTTCTAATTGTATATTAATAACAGATACTAGCTAGCAGTAGAATCCGGGATGCGCTTTTCGTTTTATTTAGGACTCGTCAGCTGGATGAACCTGTTCCCCTCGGAGTGTTGTTCCCGGCGGGACTCGAACCTGAGACCGATCCCTTCAAATGACAGCCAGCCACGATAGCCACATTTTGTGCGAAAGGAAACTTTTAATGTTGTTGCTTGTATCATTCCGTCGTTGATTGAGGTAAACTGATTGAGATAATACAAGCATCGACATTAAAACTATATCCATCGCATAAGAAGTGGCCATCATGGCTCGGTGGTCTAGTGGATAACGACCTGGCGTTTGAATCGGTTGGTCTTGAGTTTGAGTCCTGTAGACAACACTCACTGGGAGGCAGGTATGTCCAAGTGACGAGTCCCAAATAGGACGAAGCGCGCATGCTGGATTCCACGGCTATCCACTATCCATCAGTAACATCGGAAATGAAACTACTCGCAACATTGAGGCATCTGCATGAAAACCCGTATGCCAGCAGTGACCGATCAATTCGGTCCATTCAGCGATGGAGAATAACAAGCTATATTATCTAAGCTATATTATACCTATAGTAATGATGGATAGTGGTTACGAGTGTAATCCAGGATGCGCATTTCGTCCCATTTGGAACTCACTAGCTGGATTTGCCTGCCTCCCAGTGAGTGGTTGTTCCCATCAAGATTCGAGCTCAGTACCGATCGCTGCGTTTTCCACTTCACCACTGAGCCACGATTGCCACTTCTTGTGCGACGGGTGTAGTTTTAGCATAACTGTTTGTATTATACCGTCGTTGATTGGACCCAATTGATCGGTCTCTATTGGCATATGGACTCCTGCGTGGATGCCTCGATATTACCTGTGTTCTAGTTATAAGCAATTGTACTATATTATAGCTGTCTCACAGAGAGTGGCTATCATGACCTACTGGCTTAGTAAGATTGGTCCTTGATTCGAGTCAGTGGGAACAAAATCACTCAATGGGGTGGTGGATACGTTCAGGCGACGAGTTCTTAATTAAACACTACGTTTCCATTATTACCTACTCTCGATCAATAACTAAGGTTAATATAATGAATGATCAGGAATCAACAACTTTTTGGTTTGAACTAGCTCTACATTGTTTACTAGAATGATTAGCTACTTTAACTTTTATTGTTTGATAAAATCAGAAAATAATAATTAAACTCATGACAATTTTCAAGAAAATAAAATGAAGAAAATACTTCCTTTTATGAAAATCACTGTCAAGACTTAATTTCCTAATGATGTGAAAGTCATTTCGTATTTCCTGTTTTGTTCGCCAATGATGATTAGCTGATCATGCCATTTTCAACTAAAGATGAAAGGGAAAGAAATAATGCAAGTCTACAAATTTGTACTGAATTGAAAAAAAAATTAAAACTTTATGATTTCGAGTTGGTATTATGATATATCAGGAATCTTACTTCAGTCACCAAGGGTTTCATCTGACTGCTATTTGAACTCATGATGTGTTACTATCGCTGAATCGTATTCATATTGACTGCTTATCCAGTATTTCTCATCTCAGTCTAAATCAACCCGAATTAAAGAGAAGGAGCATCATATTGATTATTAGTTTGAGTATCTGAGATAGCTGTGGTTTGGCAAACTTATATTAATAATACTACATGGGTTCGAACGTCATAGTAAAGGTTCGGTGCGATGCGGTAAATCATTTTGAACGCTTTCGTTTATCCAGTCTATGATGTAACAATTTGAACTTCTCATAGACTCAACCATTCCTTGTAAATGTAAATGTTATTTAAAAGTTGGTTAGGTTGCTTAGTAGTATACTGAATATAACTCTGTTATATACCCATAATTTTGCGTAGCTTTTGCCTGTCTTTTTGTCCATGGCCTTAATATAACATACATGGCTGTTTTAACACCGTCACTAGTTTTTATTTCCTCTGCTCTCAAGGTTGAATTCTCATTGGTTGTTAACTTTTTTAACCTATATGTGGATTTAGTATTGTCAAGGTCATTTGGAAATGTATGTATTACGTAGGACTGTCAACTGTGTTGACAGTTGTTTAGTTTGTAAAATTTCTTGGTCAACAGATTGTTTTCTCTGTTTGCCCTCACGCGTTGATAGTATTGTTGTGGTTGTTGATTCGTTTGCACGTTAATTTTAAATCGTTCGAAGTCTGTTAGTCTGGTATTACAAGTAGACTTTTAGGTCGTACTACCGGTCATAGGGAATTCTCTCAACAGGAGAAATTCATTTGAAGTTGGGAAATATTGATTGTTGAATTGAAAGTGAATAATCTCAGGAATCAGTTGATCGCATTTAAAAAAAATAATAAATAAGGATTATGAACTTGACACGAGAATCAGTGATGGAACGGTTCAGTACTTATTGTCACTGGTAATTTCTGGGTAGAATACCAGTTTATAGAAAATGTTTTCAAACTTGAAAATTTCAGATAGAAAATATTAAACAGCGATAGTCTTCTTCTTTATGAAGTATTAAGATGTAGAAAAATGTGTTCAAACTGTTAAGTAGTCGAAGTTTTGAACTTGCAGATTGTTCACCAGCTTTAAGTCTTACTAAACCATTGATTTATAACTGAAACACTGAACAAATAAAACCTATTGAAATGTATTTATGACAAACATGCAATCTGTCTAAAACGCAAACGTCCACAGTCTCTTTTAAACCCATCCTACATGACGACGCTACGTGCCAAGTGATTCAAAATGGGAAGCTCAACGATGCTTTTGAGTGAAGACAGGAGTAAAACAAGAATGCCGCCTACTATCATCTATGACCTTCCTGATTGTGATCGACTGAACTGGACTGCATCATGCAACAAACTGGCTGAACCGATGAAGCGACCCTAGAAGATCTGGATTTCGCCGATGATGATTTATGTCTAGTTCCTTATGTCTCGTAAACTCGAAGATGTACATGCGAAAACTAACAAGTAGCAAAGGGAGGCAGGGAACGAGGACGGCACATCCTTCAGGTGAACGTAGAGAAGAGTGGAGTGATGAAGATACCAAACTCAAAGCAACAACAACAGCAATCACCATGAACGGGAGGAATCTAAACGAAGTTGTCTCTTTCACCTACCTATCTACCTACCTACCTATGTAGGCAGCATCGTTTCAACTACAGGTGGCACAGATGAGAATGTCAAAGCCACCATCGGAAATACAGCAAGACAGGCCTCCATTCATTAACCTGAAATAATCAGTGTGGAGATCTACTGCACTGCACTGCACTCCACTCCACTCCACTCAGCATAAAGCGTGAACAACATCCACATCCTCAACACTAATTGTGTCAAGTAAGTCAGTGCTCGCTTCTATGTGATGGTTGAGAGACTCGGCATGTTACGGAAAGCATTCGCAACAATCTGGAGACATGCACCACATGAACAGCTGCCACCTACACTGACACGAACTGGATAGTGACACTGAAGATCAGATGGATGTCGAGGATGGGATGATAATGGGAATAAGCAAGGAGGAAGTGTGGTTGGTTGGCTGGCTGGCTGGCTGGCTGGCTGGTAAGGAAGCAACGAAGAAGGTATCACTCAACAAATGTGGAGAAGAATGAAGTGGAGATGGATTTGATTTGATTTGATTTGATTGTAGTGGGCATACACTGAGAAGATTGTTTGAGGAGAGGCCGACATGTGACAGGTGACAGGTGACAGGCCATGTGAGTTGGTGGAGTGTAAGCGAAAGTGGAGGCGATGAGTTGTGTATGTGAGTTGAGGGTGATATTGAGGAGATGGTGTGAGTAAGAGATGATAGATTTTGGTGAATGGTGTAGCCAGTTTTGAAAATAGTGGAGAGGGTAGAGTGAAATGGAGATGTTGACGTGCTATTGAAGCCGTGTGTTCCACTTGGAACGGAAGGGTTAGATAATAATAGTAATACATGAACTTAACTTGTCTTATCTTAGGGCTGACAACTGGGTTAAAAACGTCTCGTACCTGAAGGGGAGTCTTTTTCTAGCTGTAGGGGTACGTTTGAAAATATGTGTATTCATGACAGCGTGAGTATAGGCCTATTATGTTTATGCATGCTTGGGATCAATATTTGTAATGTTATGTTACATGAAATTTTCAAGTCTGCTTGATTATGTCACTATTGATGAAGTTTATTTTCAATTCCAGTTGTGAACGCTAAAAAGTTAACTCTAACGTTCACAGGGAACATTAGATTCTAATTTTCTGTGACTGACTGAGTCATATACTTTGTTCCTATAAAGGATGATTTGTTGAGTTCAGTACTAAGTTTACCTCTAAATTCTATTAAATTACCTAACAACTGATCTTGATAAATCACTTTATGTTTTCGAAATTCTAAATTGGTGCTTGCATGTAAAGCTTAAAGCACATGATATAACATAAATCTATTTCATTTTATTATGTTTCTACTCACAGTTTTGCAAAAGGTTATTTGGGAAACTGATAGTCTGAAATATAAAGTTATCTTACAATGAAGATATGCAGCGATCCACTTTTTATTCATAAAGTTTACTCTATCACTTGATAATAGATACTTCTGCGTTTATATATTGATGAAAAAAGGAAGAATATTTTAAAGCATATTTTCATTATTCTTAACTAATAGTTTAAAGATGATGAAACATATGTAGTGCATAATTTATTTATACGGCATATACACAACAAAATACAAATATGCATTTTAATCACAGATTTGTCTAACTTTTATTGTTGATGTAATTTAAATAGCGAAAGAAATAGTCTGGACTATAAAAATGTTCATATTCAATCCAAGCATACTAACAGATTAGAATGAATTTAATCTTTCTAAGACCAAGTATATAACTAAGGTAATCGTGATTGGATGTTAACAATTTCGAAAAGAAGTTGATTGTATTTTAGTTTTGTGTAGGTGTATAAACTATTCGAAGTTGAATAATATCCATAATGTTTGGGTAGATTATATTTTCTTTTTCTACCAGTTAATATTATCATCAGCTGTATGAATATTTATAATTATTTGTTGATATACTTTTAATTCTCCGGTGTTTTATTGGGTCGAATTGTTCGACCTCTGTTGGTATATAGGCTCCTATTCGGATGTCTTGATACATAATTTCAGCCAGCAGAAGAATCTATTATGCACGTTTCATCCTATCTGGGACTCGTCAGCTAGATATATCCGCACTTCAGTGAGTAATGTAATCCCCATTGAGACTCGAACCTCGTATCCATAGCTTCAAACGCCAAAGCGTCACCTTCTAGGCCACGGAGGTACGATAGCCACCTTTTGTACAACGGGTATTGGCCTAGTGACACATGCAAAGCGCTCTCCAAATATACTTAAACTTAAACCTAAAACATTCAAAGATGCCAGGTTCCATCAGTGTATTTATCAAACAGGACTTTCTCGTTCATATGTCCGTAATGGGTCAAGTGCTGTCCGGATAATAAGTCAGTCTACCATATCATATAATTTGTTTATTTTCATGTGATATCATTAGAGATATGTCGAAGGTTCACTAAGGTCAGCGACTATTATTATGTAACTTATTTACATCACTAAATATATATTTATTATCATTTCGACCATCTGAGATAGCCATAGTTTGGTAGACTAGTATTGATACTGCGTGATGATTGAAGGTGAAACGAGAATTTGGGCTGCGGCCGGATTCGAATCAGCGACCACAGGGATTTCTGGCCAGAAGATCTACCAACTGAGCTACGAGGTCCGACTGCTGACTGGATTTTTCTTTCACTTCAGTCACCATAGATTTTGCGTTACTACCGCTTGTTAGTCAGGATTTCTCATCCCGATCCAAGTATAACTGAATTAGAGAGGGTGAGCATCTTATACCTCTCTCTAAGATCACCAAAATGATAATCGGTATGATACTCCCCTTTTCTAATTCAATTACATTTCGATTGGGATGGGAAGTCCTGTCAAATCAACCAGTGTGAATACGATCGGGCGGTGGTAAAGCATAACGAATTCACATGGTGGTCAGGCAAAACCTATGGTGATTGAAATAAGATAAAAATTTGGTAAGCAGTTGAACCTCGTAGCTCAGTTGGTAGACCACCCAGGTGGTCGCTGGTTCGAATCTGCTTGTGGTCCAAATTTTCATTTCACCTTCAATCATCATCCAATATAAATACATATTTGCTATGTGCTTTTTACGAAGCCAGTCGCAGTGTTATTATGAAGCAACTTCAGAAAATCACCGCACCTATGACCTCTGAAATTGCTATTTTTGCCTACTAGGATTATCTCTTATAGTTGTATCTACTTTTTTGGTCAGATAGAACACAAGGAGATTAGGAATGGCACATAAGATCTTAGCAGATGCCTTTGAAAATTTCATATTCTTTCGGCTGAGTCTAGATTCATCAATAAATATAAGAGTTAAGCTCGAAGGTGAGAATGAACCAAACCTCTCTGTGGTGCTGGCTTCCCAGCTTAATAATTAGCTCTTGAGATTTGAAACATGATAAAGTAATGTACTTAAAGTTAGAAGAAATATACGAAAGCTGAGCACTTTTAAAAGTTTATCAGTCAAACCAATCAACTTTTTGTTTTAGAGGGTAAAAATTGAAACCTAGTAATTATTATTACAACGGGGGTAAGTACCAAAATTGCTTGTGAATTGAAATACTAGATAATATTTCGGTGAGAAGAGAAAGTTTTTGAACAACAGACGAAGATAGGGATTGCACTTATACCAGACACTAGTATAATGTATCATTTGAAATTCAGGAAACATTAGAAAAAATTCCATTTGCCTGGAAGACAAAATATACGAAAATTTGAAAATAATGGGAGAGCTCAAAGTGAATCAGAAAATCCAAGTTGCACGGAAGGACAAGTACCCAACCATGTTATTGGATGAAGGTGAGACTGTATTGCAAATTAATAGAATTGGTTTTTTTATTCAGTTGGTCAGTGATAACGTGCTTGTTGCGAAACATGAAGGTGGTAGGTTGGATCCCTGATGAGGTCATTAATGCGCACTACTAAGTAGTTCCATACGAAGAAGAAACGGCTGTCTAGCGGTTCCAGGTTTTCGGTGGTTGTCCACTCTATGTCACTCTGCGGGGAATGCCTACTTGAGGCCAATAAAATCCCCACAAAACTCTAGAGATATATATCTAGAGTTTTGTGGGGCTAGATCACACTGTCAGACAAGCAGTAATAAAAAGACAAAACAACTGCTGAGGGAAAAATTTGTAAACTATTCAATGTTGAATGCATTCCTTACAGTTTAACTACATAATTGTCGTGGTTTAACCGGAGCATAATAAATGGAAGTTATCCAAGTGATTAATTACTAAGACTGGCTTTTGAATAGTTGCTGTCATAGCTAATCAACAATTACGCTGTTGAAAAATAACATCGTTGACTTTACGAATGGACATGAGACACTAACAGCAACTACAGTAACTACAAATTATTTATCTCTGGGTTTTGGTGAGATGATGAGGAAACCCAACCAACCATCAACAGGAGAAACCTAAAGGAAGTGGTGTCTTTCACCCACTTACCTACCTATGTAGGCATTATCGCTTCAACTACGGGTGGCACAGATGAGAATGTCAAAGCCACCATCGGAAATACAGCAAGACAGGCCTCCATTCATTAACCTGAAATAATCAGTGTGGAGATCTACTGCACTGCACTGCACTCCACTCCACTCCACTCAGCATAAAGCGTGAACAACATCCACATCCTCAACACTAATTGTGTCAAGTAAGTCAGTGCTCGCTTCTATGTGATGGTTGAGAGACTCGGCATGTTACGGAAAGCATTCGCAACAATCTGGAGACATGCACCACATGAACAGCTGCCACCTACACTGACACGAACTGGATAGTGACACTGAAGATCAGATGGATGTCGAGGATGGGATGATAATGGGAATAAGCAAGGAGGAAGTGTGGTTGGTTGGCTGGCTGGCTGGCTGGCTGGCTGGTAAGGAAGCAACGAAGAAGGTATCACCCAACAAATGTGGGGAAGAATGAAGTGGAGATGGATTTGATTTGATTTGATTTGATTGTAGTGGGCATACACTGAGAAGATTGTTTGAGGAGAGGCCGACATGTGACAGGTGACAGGTGACAGGCCATGTGAGTTGGTGGAGTGTAAGCGAAAGTGGAGGCGATGAGTTGTGTATGTGAATTGAGGGTGATATTGAGGAGATGGTGTGAGTAAGAGATGATAGTTTTTGGTGAATGGTGTAGCCAGTTTTGAAAATAGTGGAGATGGGAGAGTGAAATGGAGATGTTGACGTGCTATTGAAGCCGTGTGTTTCACTGGGAACCCAAGGGACAAATATTAATCCTGAAATTAAAATGGTGTTCGTTTCTTGACTATCAGTCCTGTAGTTAGTGAGAACGCTATATGAGTACTATTTTGTTGAGTAACTCTAATGACTCATCCTACATCCGATGAAGCAACCAATCAGATTTGCGTATTTCATGAAACCAAAGTCTTATTGTATTGAATTAAAGAAATCAAATTTTTCTCCATTTGTTTCTAGGATGGCCTTTTAGAGTCATTCATTTTGTTTCTCCAATTGTACCGACCAATTTAAGGTGGTTTGCGATCAGTAGTCGGTTTAAGGTTTAGCTTTCATTTCCTTACTAATCGCTTTTAACATTCAATAAAAAGTAGACATTTTGGTATTAATTTCTCATCACTTATTAGTCTAAACTTTGTTTGTTGTTTAATGGTATATCTAGAAGAAATGAAAATAATCATAAAACACTCATTTCCGGAAGTTTTTTGATGAGTTTATTGATTTCAGGATGGTATTCATTTAGAAGTGACATCAATTGGTGACGTGCTGCAACAATTTCGAGTCATGGTTGTGCACGTCTGAGGAGTCACATACTCCGTCGAAATAGCTATTCATTGACCTCAGGTTCCCAATGGTTTTCCAACTGATGTTACTGTTTGATAAACACTAATTCAAAGTTGTGAAACAGCTAAAAAACTCAAAATATTCCGATTTTCACACACACAATTGGTGCTAATCCATCACATTTCAATTATCCTGTTTCATGTCAGTCCTTCTAACGATTTATCGAATCTTCAAGTCATATTTTTGCTTCGTTAGGTGCTGTCTACATCATCCTGAAACTCTGCAAGTATGATGTTTTCGTAGACCTCTTTTTTATTTCAAAAAAATACTCTGTTTTAGATGGTTTGTTGTCTGTATAATAAAGTAAAAATGTTTTAAAATAGTATTTTTCTACTCTTTAAGCTAAGTTTACTTGTAGAAAGTATTTTCTTAAATAGACTTCCCTGACAGTGTAAATGTTACACAGTGATACCGGTAAATATACAACCATTGTATTTCCCTAATTATTCAGCAAAACAAGTTATCACGTGAACATTTCATATTGTTACATAAATAGGAATGCACAAAAATACAAATGAAAGTCTTTATTCCAACATCGGAGAAGAAAATCAGACGTGCTGATAGTATTTTCCCATTAGTCGTTAAATTTTCCTCTCTGATTGGTCAATTTTGTACAAGTTTATCTGTATCTGATACAAGGTACAAGATAATTTTTCAAATTTTACACAAACGAGTTTACAAGAGTTTGTTGAATGTGAAATAAATGTTTGGATACATATATCTAATTTATAGTTGCTTTCTAATAAACTTTTCATTTACTTTATTGACTGTAAACGAGTATGTTGCTGATGATGGTGATGATGATGATTACCTTGGAGAGTATCAAGATATCGGTAATAATACATGTCAGTCATTACAGACGAGATGCTTCTGTGATGAGTTATGCATGAATGAATCAGACTGTTGTTCAGATTATCCATTGTTAAATAACAGTTTGTTAACGGATGGCAAAAGACATGAAATTGTAGAAACAACATGTATTCCAAGTACACATAAAGTAACAGATGAACCAAGTGGCGAAAGAAAAAAGAAAGATGAAGAGCTTCAACAAATCTATGCTGTTGCAGATTGTCCATTGAACACACCAAACAGTTTAGCTCATCGATGTAATCGTTCCAAAGAAATTGAACTACATTTTGATAATGTATCTATTAACAGTGGATACGACTGGAGTACATCAGTCACTGAGCATATATCTGGTCTTATATCAAATACAATTCCATTTCATATAAAAAAATCAGATATACGTGTTATTGCTCCGGTGGTTTCAGTAAAAACTGGTCGTGTATACGCGAATATTGATTGTGCTCAATGTCATGGTGAGCTGAAAATTATACCCGGTGAAGATTTCAATGATTACATACGAAGAAATTTGAAATTTTATACAGTAAAATTTCTTTGTCGTCTATCCTACAAAGATCAAAGAATTTGCCTTGTTAGCTCAACATTACCACCAAGTTTGTCAAGGCCTTGTGGAGTATCGGTTCAATATTATAACATCCCATCAAATGTGTTGAGACATCGTATAAAATGGCATGAATTCTTAGCTGTACCAGAAAAGTATTTAGGTTTCGAAATAAGTGAAGAGAAGAAGGAAGAGCAGACAACATTGAAAACGGTTGAATCTATCTTGGATGTTCTTCAAGTGATTATCTGTATCTTTTCAGCTCTATGCCTTTGTGTATTGTTGATAATCCATGGTAAGACAAAATCATTAAATCAGCGTGTATCAAATCAACTGATAATGGGTTTAGCTTCGTCTATTCTCGGCTTATTATTGGTATATTTAACATTGCCTCTAGTAGTTGGACAAATTAATGTATCGAATCGTTGTATCTGTGTGACAATAGCAATCTTGATACATTATTTCTTCTTATGTAGTTTTACATGGATGTCAACATTTGGCATAAGTCTTATGAACACATTCGGAGGAACTCATATATTTCATCTATGCTTCTCATATATAAAACTGAGATTAACAAAATCAGAAAACCGAAAAGATTCATTAAATCGAACATTTGTTTCTAGTGCTATGCAAGTAAGTTCCATTATTACATTTACACATTACTGAATTGTATAATAAGTAGTTGACCGAGTTACTCGCGTCAATGTTTCTTGCTAGTCAGTAAGCCTTATTTCCTATTTCTATAGTTTTAAAAATTCTCATCATATAAATTCGAACAGGACGTATAAGTGAACAATATTGTTTTCATTTAGATCCTCTTCAGGCTTTACTGTAATACAGATAGCTTAACCAATGATATAGATTTATCATTTAATTTAATGTTTCAAAATAACGATGGTGATAATAATACAAATACAATTTAATGGAAATGTAACCGGAGAAGTTTTATGTCAGAGACTCCGTAGAGTAATTAAGAGGACTTTCTACGCCTCATAACTCTATCTATCATTTTCTAGTCGACCAGTTATTGTTACTCAGACAAAAGATAAGGTGTCTAATTTTATTATAATTTGACTGCCGTAGTTTGTCAGTTTGGTAGTAACGCGTCACGAATTCACACGGTAGTCGGGCAAAATCCTTAGTGATTGTAGTGAAATAAAATTCTGGTCAGCAGTCGGATCTCGTAGCTCAGTTGGTAGAGTACCGGGGTGGTAACCCGGTGGTCTCTGGTTCGAATCCGGCCGCGGTCCAGACTTTCATCTCAATCATCACCCACTACGAATATCTAACTTTTCTGTTTCTATGTGTATTTACATGTTTAGCTGCTGCTGTAGAGAAAGCTACATAGGGTGTACTACTAGACAACTCAACAGACGTGTTGCTGAGTATTTACCTTCATGATTGGTAAAGGCACAGATAAAATCCATCAGAAATTCGGTAATAGTGATCACTTTTTAGAACAATGTTTCCACGATTATTCACCGCATACCTCATCTTTTACACACGGCAGAAGCTGTGGGAATTCGGGGTAACAGTCCTAGTCTTTGTATCCAGAGGATGTTTCTACATCCCTTATCTCTCACTTGACCAAGGAAAACTTAATTGATAACTTTATCATGAGTTGTTTTTCTCCAACTCTTTCTTATTCTTCACCTCTTTCATGTACTTACTTTATTTGTTTAGACTTTGTTTATCCATTTACCTCGTCCCTCGGTATTACGTAACTTTTATTTTCCCAAGCTTTTAACCCACTTTTATTATCAGAGTGCCTAAATTTTCATGCTACTTTCTTGGTTCTTATCATCTATATTGCATGTGCATTGGTCAACATTATCACTTTTCTAGTTGTTATTCATCGTAGACTGACATCAGTTGGAGGAACAATGGAAACCTGGGAGCACTGGACAGCTGTTTCATTCTAGTATGGGACTTCTCAGCAGTGCGCATCCACGACGCCGCACCACAAGGGGTCAAACCGGCGACCTTCAGGTTTCGTGGCCAGCACGTCACCATTGAGCCAATGGGTCAGAATCCAACGTTCCATATTTCCAACTTCTGTTAGCTCACGATTTAGTACAACCGCCACCCAATATCATCGTTGAGTAACTGTCCTCACGACAATCAGGCTTTGCCCCACCGCAGTCCCATACTAGGATGCAACAGCTATCCAGTGCTCCCAGGTTTCCATTGTTCCTCCAACTGATGTCAGTACTTGTTTACAACAAGTACTTCTTGTTATTATGAGGTCCGAATATCATGAATGAAGCTAAATCTAATTGATTTATTGTTGGTGCCTGCGCAGTACAGTTCTGTATGCTTCTAAATATTCCTACCAGTTAATCCGGTATCTCATTAATGGTTCTCACGTCAGGTGTATTTGAATAAAACCTTTTTGCAATCTTTAACTTAGGTTACCAAGTAAGATACAATTATGGCTTTCTGAGTTTAGTGTAACGTAACGTAGCCAACCAGAAGACGCGAAATGTTTATAACAGTTTTTAATGATGATGGTGTGATTTATTTAGTAAATAAAGTTTAACTTTGGAAGTGCATACGTTACAAATGCCATGAAGTCAAGGTCATAATCAAGTATCATATGTTTAGTAGACGTAATTGATATAGTGAGTTTTCAGTGCCCATTTTAAAATAAGGAGCGTAAAACAGTTATCGGAAGGAATATTAAGTACAGTGTTATTTTGACTATTATTTTCAATACTGTAGTCAACACACCATGGTGAAGAAACTTCATTTATGGTATGGCATATGATTCATACTGTAGGTAACCTTGTGTAAAAGATTAAAAAATAAATGTAAATAGAAATCATTAAAGAAGGAGGATTTAGGAATGCTAACAAGTGTAAACAAATCGAAAGATTGTTTATTGACGGATGTATGTGTAAAGATGCATTCTGAACTGCATTCGTTTATCCTACAACTGAAGACTGAAGAATGAGTGTAAAAACATACTTCATAAAGAGATAGGTTGAATGACAAAAATAAACGAATTCAATCTTTCATCTTCAATATTACAGTAAAACTCAACGAATGACTTTGGGTTTGAGACATAGGATACGTTGTACGAAACTGACAAACCAAAGGACATCATGATTAAACTTATATTCATGGACTAGATTATCAACAAATATCTTTTGGATACAACATGACTGCTGCATAATGCATGCTCTATAGAGTAAAGTAGTCAGGTGCAATTTTGAAACAGCATGTAGAGAAATTATAAGGATACTTTATTAGGTAGATACTCGACAAAAGTAGTAGTGAATTTTCTTGGGTTGTGGGACCTGGTATTTCTCATCAGCATTTGAATAACATAGATATGACCTGAAGATATTATTTCTGTCATAAAAGTGCCATCAAACTCTACAAGTAGAACATATACCAATCATATAACACTAAGAGAATGATAAAAAGTTTGATAAAATTAGATGAGACATAAAATATCAACTCCTAACCATCAGGAAAATGACAGTAATTATTTTCAAGGTCATTTAAGAAAGAAACTCATTGAACAAATTCGAACAAGAGTCGATTAGAAGATTAAAAGCTGAGACAAAATCACATAATTTGAACAATGCAAGAACAAAGACATTTTATTTCATGGTCTTTCATCAGCTGCAAACAGCTTACAATTGAAATGAATTATTATTAGTAATAATAACGTAACATACTTTAAACACGCAAAAATAAATGAAGATTTGAAATCCAAGATTAACAATAAGGTAGTAAGTCAAAGAAACATAGGATTAATAGTTACATGCCTTAGTCAAAACCAATAGCTATTTATATCTGATGAGATGAAAAATTCTAGAGCTGTGGAGTGAGGGAACAACAAGTGGAAATCAGTGTAAAAGAATGGAATGCTTAAGGGCCAATAGGTTACGTAATTACTTGAAAATCGTTAGGTGATTAATAGTCAATAAATAATTTATGAAGAGATGGTGCAATGAAAAGAAAAGGGAAGACTATATACATTCACAGGCAAAAACTATATACATTTACCAAGGTAAAGAAAGGTTAATTACAGTCTCCTTCTGATTACATGGGTCAAGTTGAGGATATTTGTTAGCAAGAGCTTCCGTAAACCGTAATAAACATGGCTCTTTTTGTTTATTGATTATCCTGAAGGTTTGAGAAACATCTAGTTGATTGCTTATTTCCATTAGGTGCTTGGCGATTGTGGCCTTTAAGACCTGGCTACTGTTCAGACACATTTCTCTGAATATGCTCACAAAATCAAGTAGACACCCTTCATTCGGTCCGTCTTAAGTACTTGCTAACACAAACGCAGGTGAATCGATATACGCAGTTGGATGTGACGTGAGATGGGTACTTGTCTACTTTTGACTGTGTTATTGAGCATAATGTATTGTAAACTGAGGTCATTCTGGCAGCAGGGAAGCTCCTTCGCAGTACAGCTTTTTTCTCCTACTTATTCTTTCAGATGTCTCATTACCTTTAAATGCTAGACGAAAGGAATACAGATTTCTTCTCGACAGTTGGGTGTTTTGGTCTCTTAATCAGTTCCCTTCCATGCTTCGGGATGAATTTCTTCGGATTTACATTCTCTATAAGAGCCTTCTCAATTACACCAAATTCTTCTTGTTTACCTTTTGAGTACAGAGTTTTAATTTTAGTGAACAGAGTCCTGACTGAAACCACGCTTATATCTGACAAGACAGAAATTATTTTAGTGAAGGTATTGACAAATCCACGTGTCTTTCTTGTGGATGGTTTTTTCAACTTTACCATCACATCTCCGTCTTATATTTAGATCCAAAAATTTGAATGTCCTCATTTTCGTATTCGATTGCAAAATTAATATTTAAATGAGCTTGATCCAAGATGTCGAACGAATTTGATGCATGATCCACATTATCATAAGGAATATCAGCAGTAATATGTTGTTTTCTTGATCGCAGGGTTCCCACATTGTTCAAATTTGTCAAGGAAACTTAATGTATGACATTTGAAAAATAACCCCACATGGCATGATAAAAAGTTCTGAACTGAGAAGCTGTTTTAGCCTCTAGAATGCTTCGGTAACAACTGAAGTGACAAAATTTTCTGGGCTATATCTACACAATTACTGGTAGAATGGTGATATTCTTGGGAGCTACTAATTTCCATTATATAAATCCTTTGCATACACTTCATACTAAGGAGATTCTTTTCTGAATACAAACAGAAATCAAGAGTAATCACTTTTTAATTGAACCAGACAAGCTAAATGATGAGTATGCATACATATATAGGTCAGGTTGAAAATGTTTGATAGCGAAAGCTTCCATTATTCTGAAAGATTGAGAAACATCTATTTGATGTCCTGTTTCTATCAGATGTCTAGCGATGGCGCTCTTTAAGACCTTACTATTATTCAGACACAGATTTCTCGGAGTATGCCTATAAAATCGAGTGGATACCCTTCTTTCAGTCCTTCCTATGTACTTGCTTCCATGTAATCTACAACACATTGTATATGCTGAATTTGTGAGTCTAAGTAATTTAATTTATTGCACAAAAGTAATAACCTCAGTTGTATGTTTTTTAAAAGTTTCAATATTCCCCCTAAATCGTAAAAAAATAAAGACTTCGACGAACAAATTAGTTTTTGGTGATTTCATCTCCTGCAATTTCACCAGTCGTATTTAAATACATTAAATGGACATAAAAATGAAAATATTTGCTAAGCAGTAGTCCATAGTAGTTTGTAAACATGACAATAGTATGAGAATAGAAAGTATATGAAACATGTGAAAAGCATTTGATAGCTTGAGTAGGTGTGACGTGAAATCAAGAAGCAAGGTATTCGTAACAAGTGAGTAGACAGTTGTTAGTAAGCCAGAGGAATAAGAAAATTGTAACTGAGATGAACAAAGATCGTTTTCTTATGCAAAAATGTGAAAACAAAACGCTTAGTTAGGCTGCATCAACTCAAACGCAAATAACATTGGTATACTGAAAAAACACCTGAAAGAATTACTCTTGAGATGTACATTTGATTTACAGTTCACTAGTTACTAACCGGTCCTAAGCCCAAATAAAGAGGGAAGGTTGGGCATACGGCTAGCAAACCTACCCCGGAAAACCAATCCAATTGCTAAACAAACTTAAAAGCACAAAAAAAATATAAAGAATAAAAACAAACGTATTCCTCGCTGGAATTGGGGAGAAGAAATGACGCCGGTCGGTGAAAACCTTTGGAAAGCCAATTGGCCAATGTGTGTCCTCTCTTTCGATGAAAGCGAAAGTAAGCATGGGGATATGGAATGTCCGCACCATGCATGAACCTAGCAAGGGTACCCAAATTGCAAAAGAGATAAGAAGATATAGCATAGAAGTGCTAGAAATCTGTAGATGGAGTGGAAGTGGACTCTCCAAACTGTCAACTGAAGAGAAACCAATAATCTACTCCGATATTCTCACCCAGACGACAACCACAAGCACACTGACTCTTCCAGTGGCTATCACAATGTCCCCAACAGCATCGAAGGCTCTGTCTCATGCAGTCGAAACCTATCTCCTCCTCTAGGATCAGGATCATGACAGCAAGATTCAAATCAAAAGGAAGGGAAGTTACAATCGTCCAATGCCACGCTATGCAACTACAAATAATGCAGACGCGAACCAAGAGAAGAAGGAGGAATTCTACAGACAACTGCAATAAGTAGTGGACAAGACTCTACCCCAGTTGGCGACATCAAAATTCTAATGGGTGATGTGACCTGAATACCAAATTGGGAATAGACAACACAGGAAGAGAAGTCATGAATCATGGGTAGAGAAGCTTATGGTGAAATGAACGGGAATGGAGAACTATTTGCAGACTTCCGCGCATTCAACGATTTGATGATTAGAAGCAGTGGGTACAAACACAAGGATACTCACTAGGCTGCGACATGGACTTGATTTCACCAGACATCAGACACACAATACTAAAATTCAGATCGACTTTATCTCAATGTGAACAAAGTGAAGATGCAGCCAGCCTACTGGACACAAGATCAGATGAAGAAGAGGAGCAGACGTGAGTTCACACCACTCACTATCTAGTGCAAGGAACCTTCCAAATCAAGTTGAAAACCTTCAAAGAAGTTGGTGATAGACCACAGTTGAAGTCCAACAGTCAGAACAAAAACTAACTGAAGGACGAAACTACGAATTACATCTTCGCATCAGGAAAAAATGGGAGATATTGAGCGACGACCCTGAAAGAACCTTCGTGGAAGTACACTGTAACTCTTTGAAAGAGGTGTGGGAAGAAACCTACATAACCGTACAAGGATGGAAGAAGAAACAAGACAAACAATGAGTCTCGATGGATACATGGAAGCTGATAGAGAAGGGAGAGGAAGATGGTGGAGTAGAAGATGAATCAGTGTATTGCAGTCCAGTGCAGCGATGAACAACGAAAAGAGGAACTGAATACAACCTATAGAAACACTACACTGGACAAAGAAGTGAAGAAGAGTGCATGGAAACACAAAAGGCACTTCTGCAACACACTTCCAAGTGAGGTAGAACAGGCTGCAGGTAGGAGAGACGGAGACCTGACAACACTATATCAAATAACTAGGTTACTATCTGGGATGGAAGAGATCAACGTAGACGAAATCAATGAAAGATAGTGAAGGAAACCTAGTTGCCAAGGAGAAAGGAGAAAGGAAGGAAATGATGGGCTGACATACTTCGAAGGAAAGACTCTTGAATCGACCACCAACACCACCTGCCACTCATCCAGACACACTACCAGCAGCCCACCAACAGACCTGCCAGTGAACACAAGCTCTCCGACGAAAGCAGAGGAGGAGTCCTGAACACCATAAAGTTGCTGAAATCTGGGAGATCAGGGTGACCAAATGGAATTCCACCGGAGGCACTGAAAACAGACTCAGAGACAACAGCGGACATGCTCACACCACACCACTATTGTAGAAGGATTGGAAATAATGAAGGTGAGGTACCTGTGTGTTGGGAGCAGGGCTACCTTGTGGAACTGTCTAATAAGGGAGACGCAAGTCTTTGTAAGAAGTGGTGATGAATCATGCTCCACCTGTGTCGACCACAAGCAAAGTATTCAGCTGCATCATGCTGGAGAGAGTGAAGGATGCTCTGGATTCAAAATTACTATCGGAACAGGCTGGCTGGCTGGCTGACTTCAGGAAGAACAAATGATGTGCGGATGAAATTGCAACGCTACTCTACTCATGATTTTAGAAGAGAGTAAAGAAAGGCAGTCAACCCTACGTCAACTTTATTGACTTTGGCAAGGTCTTGGATAGCGTCGACCGAGAATTAATTTGGCAGGCAGCTGCTTGAACACTACACTACGGTTTTAGTGCCACAAACCACTATGAACCTCGTTTAGCAGCTGTACACTATATGACGACGCCATATGCCAAGTGATTCACAATAGAGAGGTTAGTGGTGCCATTGAAGTGATGGCAGGAAGGGATGAGACAAAGTTGTCGTCTCTTATCACCAATGATCTTCCTGATTGTGCTCGACTGCAGTTGACTGAATCATAGAACAAGCTAAGAGGAGCGATGATATGGGCATAAACTGTTTGACGGACGAAAAGATCTAAGGAGATTTGGGTTTTGCTGACGGTGCTGATGATTTACCTCTAATGCCGCACAAGCTCAAATGCGTATAGGTGAAAAGCAGCAAGTTGTCAGAAGAGGCGGGGCAGCGAGGACGAGACTTCAAGCGAATTTAAAGAAGTTAGAGGTGATGAAGATACCCAACCAACAACACCAACAGCAACAAAGGCAAGCACCAATCACCATGAACGGGAGAAATCTGAAGGCAGGCCTCCATTGATTAACCTGAAATAATCAGTGTGGAGATCTACTGCACTGCACTCCACTGCACTCCATTCCACTCAGCATAAAGCGTGAACAACATCCACATCCTCAACACTAATTGTGTCAAGTAAGTCAGTGCTCGCTTCTATGTGATGGTTGAGAGACTCGGCATGTTACGGAAAGCATTCGCAACAATCTGGAGACATGCACCACATGAACAGCTGCCACCTACACTGACACGAACTGGATAGTGACACTGAAGATCAGATGGATGTCGAGGATGGGATGATAATGGGAATAAGCAAGGAGGAAGTGTGGTTGGTTGGCTGGCTGGCTGGCTGGCTGGCTGGCTGGTAAGGAAGCAACGAAGAAGGTATCACTCAACAAATGTGGAGAAGAATGAAGTGGAGATGGATTTGATTTGATTTGATTGTGGTGGGCATACACTGAGAAGATTGTTTGAGGAGAGGCCGATATGTGACTGGTGATAGGCGACAGGCCATGTGAGTTGGTGGAGTGTAAGCGAAAGTGGAGACGATGAGTTGTGTATGTGAGTTGAGGGTGATATTGATGAGATGGTGTGAGTAAGAGATGATAATTTTTGTTGAATGGTGTATCCAATTTTGAAAATAGTGGAGATGGGAGAGTGAAATGGAGATGTTGACGTGCTATTGAAGTCGTGTGTTTCACTGGGAACCCAAGGGACAAATAATAATAATAATAAAATTAGCTTTCATAAAACCTTTTATCACCTGAGTGACAGGGTGGCAGTGGGGTCATCCCAGAGTCTCCGTTGACTGATATATTTATGCCTAAAGTGGAAGTGATCATTCTGACTCCAGTTATCAAGCAGTTTCATTTCTAAAGAATGCATATTTCGATGGTTCATTTGTGGTTTGTGATATGATAGATGACTTGCAGAAAGTGCTACTGTTTTTCAGTGAATGTCTCTCCTCCACTAAATTCACAGTCTAGATGGAATCACACACAAAAATTCTATTCCTTCACGTTTTGCTAATAAGAAGGGATGTTGTGACGCTTAGGCATACATTCTGTGCAGTCACTCTGAAATCTACCCATTCTAGTTGCCTAGTCGTGAACACTTGTAGGAAGGAAAAAGTGTTACTGCTAGCCACTTTACTTTGCACATGTCAAATCATCTGCTTCTGTTGGGCTATACATGTAGACAGTACCAGAGTTTAGCTACCCTACCTGGACAACTACACCTTTAAGTTTGACTGAGCACAGTTCAGTACAGATCAGTCAACAGCTCCATATTAGAAAAATCTGGCTAGCTGTGGATATGCAGTTCAATAAGGTTCTTTTGCTCTAGTATACAAAGTACAGCGTGATCTTCTGAGGGATGTAAGAAAACTTTTATTTTGCATTGCTGAAGTTCTGGCAATCCAACAATGGTAAGCAGAACTGTGTCTTTAGAAGCAACTTTGCCATATTTTGTTCTTATTCACTTCCTAAATCTTAGTCTTTTCAGTCATTTAGCCTAACCAAAATTTGAATTTTCATATTGCTGCTAAGAAAACGATTCTCGCTCAACTCAATTAAAATTCTCTCATGTCTCTATCCACTGACAGCTGTCTTCTCACTTTGTTACTAAGTCCTTGCTTAGTGATTTCAACTCACAGCTACTCAGGTGCATCCTGCTGACGAGTCACAAATAGGACGAAACGCCCATCCTAGATTTCACTGCTGGTTACCAAAATTGATAAGATTTTAATTTGTTTTATTTTATATTTATTAAATTGTTTTTACTAAATGTCTAAGTTCGGCAATCTGTATAGTACTTCAGGAAATGTGAACAAGGTATTCCAGGAAATCGAAGAAACAATACATGTAAATGATGACTTGAACAGTGATTGTAATACGACTGAGAGAGAATTCAAAGCTTCTACATTGTTACCAGATAAAGTAGTGATGCTGTCTAACTTTAAAATTTGTAATCTTGGTGACATTAAAAAAATTAATAAATTACTGGGAGGTAAGCCTTCTAAGCTGAAGAATCTTACAGACCTAATTAGGTCAGATAATCGAACCTATTAAATACGGTATACTCATTATGTGAAGTTAAGATTACAAGGCAAACTGGGTGACTGAAGTTTGTCAGGATGTAATGGCAGAGAAAATCAATTAAATATAAAAAAGTGGACCTTCCAGATTCTTCAAAGAAGCCCCGAAATTTAATTAAAATTATTATTCCTAGCCAGCTATCGTGCACTGAATAATGGCTAAATGTTACTTGTTCATATATGTGAAATTCATATTAAACAAAAGGACTGAGTCTATATGAATCGTCTCTTTTGAAAAGGGTAAAAATACTGGGGCCACGAAAAACATATGTACAAATACAGTTGGATTTTGTGTATGTTTCGACTTAAACGGTTTATCATTTCACTAATTCTTGTTTTAGAGGAGCTGAGTGATCCTTTAAAATATATACCTATGTCAACTATTCCCATTTTACCAAGACTCCATTAAGATGAGTAAGTTAGACAAAAAGCCCAGGTGTTACCGAGCCTCCGTAAATTCAACACCTATTTATTGGGTTGGTGTTACATTTTTTTATAACTAAAACGTGGTTAATTGGAACAGTAGACTTAATTCTGACTGTTTGTTCATTCTATTAGCTCATTTGACTTTCAACAGGACTAACCCACCATGTTTGTTGGATATTTTGAAAATTATTCTACTATTAAAAGTAAATAAATTGGTTGTTGGACTATAAAAAACTTTTATTTTGAATTTATTCTGTAAATATTTTTAAAATAGGCTAAGTCTAATGCGATTGTATTATATTAGTTGTGTTGTGTTAGGGTTTATCGCTAACCGAATTGAATGCCAAGTTTCTAGGAATTCTCTGATATTCATTGCCTTTCCTGTGTCGAAGATTTCTGCGTTATCAAAACTGAATTCATGTGCATAGTTATCCATGTTCATTGAAATGAAAGATGAAATGTCATGACATTAAATAGCCAACTGATATTCATGTATACAAAGGAGAAGAAGGTGACCACCTTGCCCAAGGTAGTATTGATTACAGTTATTACAGTTGATTTTGTAAGTAATATTTGGTTTGTCTTTTTTGACTCTTGTTTCCTTTGGTCCACATAATATAGTTTGAAGAGAATTGATTGGCTTATGAGCCACATCAACTCCATGTAGTCTCAGTAATGTTGTTGTGACCTCTGATACATTCTTTATGAACGACAGAATGATCCATTTGTTGATTTCTGTAGATGAGTTTGTAGTTGATGATGTGCAGGATATATATCTCATCATGGAGTATCTTGAATAACCGTTCTTTTTTACGGCAGATATCAACTAGATTTCTTCATTTCTCCATGAGGTTGTTGTACTGTAGTACTTTCTTGATCTGTTGAATATAGTATGTACACAACTAATCACTATATTTGGTTGCTGCTACTGTAGTTGTGGATTCAATTATTTTCTTTGTCTTTCTGTACATCTAATTCTCTAATTTTCCTATGTTGGTTCTAATGACTAAAACACTCAGGAATGGTAGTTAGTTTTTCGACACTTTCTTCATTGTGAATTTGATGTTGTTGAAAACTTTGTTGCATTATCCTTCAGAACTGAAACCTATTAAATTAGACCATACCGGTGTCATGAATGGGTAAGTTGAGGCTTGTTTAGTACTAACTCGAGAATTCAGGCCCTAATTTCTGTTGGATTTCTTTTAGTTAAGTTTACGAAGAGATCACTAAGGCCGTTTTGCAACCGATTTGCTGCCTTTCGCTTAATTTCAGCTGTTAAGAGCTATTGATGGATAAACTAGTAATTCTGTTTCACTTACTTTGGGGATGATATTACAGAGCTGATTAGAGTGTCACGGTAATTGGTTACAGAATAACACACTTGCGAAAATTCACCAGTGTTTTTTAGTCCACCTAAAATCTGTTAATGTCTTTGAAGTATTTTAAACATAACTGAACCTAAGTGTCAATTAAGAGGTTTGTTTTGTGTATTTTTTCAGATAATATTTTGTGAGTTGAACTTTTAATTAGATTTGAGTACATTCTTTCTATTAGTTCGGTCACTGGGAATACAAATGGTTAGTTTGGAACTGATGGAAACGAGATAATAGTAGGTGGTGATTTTTTGTTGGCAGAACAACAGTTTCATGTAAAGATATCGGTATAAAAAGTTTTACTTCCTATTCGTTATTGCCTTGGAACAAAAACCATTATAGTTAGTGGGTAAATAAAAAGTCATTAAAATGGTTAATAAGGCCCCAAGGTGATAACGACTAGAAGGTCAAATGAAGGTTATCAAAAATTGCTCATAGGATCATAGTAAATAAACAAAGAAATGAATAAATTATCTTAGGAAGATTACAACCAAGGCGAAATTAGACATTGAATGCGTCCTTTTCGAACACAAAGAGCAGACTTGCTGTGCTGGATTGCCAGAGCTTCTGCTGTGTTGAGGTGGTGAATACGCATTAGCGTTGAAGTATTTACCTTCACTTTATAAGTGACTTTGAAAGAAGACTGTTGTGTAGCACAGTGACTAGAGATGATAGAAATGAATGGAACTAACTGTTAAAGAATTGAGCTGTTGATGGCTTTACATTATCCTTTACACTGCCATGCTGGATAGTGTTCGCAGGTGCGTTTGGATAGAACACGTTTTATGCGGCTTAAGTAACGAGCTCCACAAGAGCAGGTGAATTACTAAACACACATGGAAGTGGAGCAAAGCGGTAGCTTATCCTTCACACACTGTCAAGTCAGTGATTAACGGAAAAGAAAGTTTTCTTCAACTCTTTGCACAGTCCATTCTTCAGTATCTCTGACAATATATCTCTCTTGAATCTAATAGTGATAGACAGTGTCTGCTTTGGAACTTCAGAGGCTTCCTCTCTGAAATTCTTAGACTTCATGTTCCTCTCAATGAATATCGAAGAATGACAATTCTTGATTAACACTTGGAAATATTTCCAGCTCCTCATTTACGGCATCATCTGTACAAATTCTTGTAATTCGTATGCATTGTGCATGAATTAGATTTCTTTTCCTGATTAGTGAAATCCAGCTTTGGAAACTAGTATATTATTGACCATCTGAAGTTTGTTTGCTGTAAATCGATCTCCTTAGCGAACCATCATGTCTTCTTTTCAACATAACGTCCAGGAAGTGGAATTCTGAGTTATCTTCAGTTTTCATGATGAATTTAATTGATATGACAATCACTGAACTTTCATAGTATTTCTTCAGGGCTACTGTCATCCTTACCGATGATGAAGTATCATGCATATATCTCTGATACAAATTAAACTGATCGATCGGTGGGCACAGTTTACTGTTCTTCAGATTGGTCATGAAGCAATCAGCTAGAAAAGGATCCAATGATATACCCATTGCAACCTCATTCGTTTATCGATAAAGTTTATTTTTAAATTTAAATTGTATATTAGAGGTACATTGTAGGAGCAATCCTTTCAGATCATGTTTAGAAATCTCTATTTCAGGCTTGTTAATCTCAAGTATAATCACATACAAAGTATATTGTTTCAATCAAAAAAATATTTGTGAAGAGCGATATGACGTTCAATGATGAATAACATACGCTTATTATACACATTTTCTATGAAACAAAACTGCACTAAATGGGAACTTAAGAAGCCAAAGTTATTGTATACAAATGAATATCATGATAGCTTATATGTTATCCTTTGGTGTAAATTTAAAATGTTTACATGGAAAATTTTTAAAGATCACCCGTAAAGTTTAACTGAACAGCATATCAATAGGAGTTTTTCTTTAAGCGGACAATCTATCATACCAGAAAGTTTAAGCGATATAATAATTCATGATTAAAATCGGTAATTAGAAATACAATAAAAATATAAAGTTATTGTTGATATTATTTTTTATTTCTTTCTTAAAAATATTTATTAATCTATTCGATTACTGTGAATATATTAAAAGAGAAGTATTCCATTTTTCCATGAGTTGACAGTGTGTAATATACACTGAATACTGATAATTTTTATAGTCTATATTGAATATAAAGGTGCATTATATATTCGTAAATATCACGCAAATAACCTATATATTACTAAATTGTCTGAATAAAAACTTGGCTTTCAATGTGGAGAATATTTTCAACTCACAGGAATTCCATGATTAATTGACTATGAATTTCAGATATTCTCTTGATGATTATGTGGTTTATTCTACTGAGTTAAATGCAACTATATAAGCAAGATAGATACTTTATAAATCGAAAAAAAATGAAACACCTGAAAACGTTTCTTGTGTCACTTTGGTTATTGTGTAATGTTTAGTGTTTTAATGATTAAACAGAATCATGTAAGTATAGAATAGTAGGCCTATGCCAGTCAGTGTGTAAAATCTATTGATCTATCTCACTGGCTGTTATTTACTGACAAATTTCTTCTTCTATCCCTTGAACTCCTAATAGACAGTTATACATGGAATATTAAGCGAAGTTTATGTCACTATGGCTACTATAACCTGTTCACCAAAAGTAATCCAATAATCAGCCTGTAAATACACTAAAAATCTAGTTTGTAAATTCTATTCTGATGAACCGGATTGCAAGGAAACTTCTTTTCAAGATTCTTTTTCTTAGGATGGCAACGAAATATAAAAAAAGAAATAGTCTTATGGTATATTTGCCAAGCTAGAAACTGTGGTTGGTGCTAGAAGCTACAGAATACGTAGACGAAATGGATCATACAAGTTTAACATTCATAAATGTTTACTTTATTTAAGTAACTTCTTGGTTTCCACTGATGATATACGTTTCAAATAATACTGTTTTCAAAGTATTTAAAATGCGTAAATCTTTCCTAAGTTTGAAACTTTGATTACCACTCAAGAAGATACAATATGCATTGTAATAATAATTAAAATTATTTTACAAAATGAATACAGTGCCACATTCTTTTCCATGACAGTATCATTTATTTTGGAAATTAATTCATGGACGAATTAATTCTAGCAACTTGCCAGGCATACCGCCAGTGACTTGTTTGACAGCTACAGAATTAGAAGAAAAGTATAGTTAGTGTATGTGTTTAAAGCTCACATCATTTCTATGAAGCAATATTATTATTAATTATTTTCTCTTCGGTTCCTGGAGGAACATAGGGCGTAACTAGCACGCCTCTATTGTACTCTCTTCTCTGCAGTCTTCTTCACCTAGCAACACGACTACCCACAAGCTTTCACTTCTTCCTCACATGATCTCCTACATGTCACTCTCAGACGCCCAACTCTTCGTTTCCAATGTGGGTTCCACTCGACGGCCTAACCTGGCACGTGATGTCCCAAGTCAGCCTTCTCAGTGTATGCCCAATCCAATCCATCTCCATTTTCTTCTCCTCCACATTTGTTGGGTGATACGTTCTTGGTTGGTTCGTTGCCAGCCAGCCAGCCAGCCAGCCAGCCAGCCAGCCAGCCAGCCAGCCAGCCAGCCAGCCAGCCAGCCAGCCAGCCAGCCAGCCAGCCAGCCAGCCAGCCAGCCAGCCAGCCAGCCAGCCAGCCAGCCAGCCAGCCAGCCAGCCAGCCAGCCAGCCAGCCAGCCAGCCAGCCAGCCAGCCAGCCAGCCAGCCAGCCAGCCAGCCAGCCAGCCAGCCAGCCAGCCACAGTTCTTTGTTGCTTATTCTCACTATTCTGATCACCTGATATTCAGTATCAAGCGTAGGCAGCTGTTGATGAATGTCTGTAGTTTGTCGGAAATATTTTTCGTGACGCACTAAGTTTATGAACCATATAGCACCACTGACTTGACATGCATGTTGAAAATCCAGATCTCGTTCATGCTTTTTGCTGAGTGAAGTGCAGTAGATCTCCATACTGATTTCAGAATAATGAAGAGAGGCCTGTCTTACTGTCCTTCCAATCTTGATGTTGACATCCTCGTCTGTGCCACCTGTTGTTGAAACGATGCTGCCTGACTAGGTAGGTGAACGAGACTACTTCCCTCAGGTTTCTCCCGTTAGCGGTAATTGGTGCTTGATGTCGATTGGTTGGGTGTCTTCATCACCTCTGTCTTCTCTACATTCACTCCGAGGGAGTCACGTTTTCGTTGTCCTGTCTCTTCTATCAAGTTGTTGGATTTTGCCTGTACATCTTCAAGTTTGTGCAACAAGACATAAGACATAAATCATGATCGGAAGATCATGGGTGGTAGTAGACACCCTTGTCTATGAAGCACACTCGATGAATAAAACAAAACGAAGCAAAACTCCTTAATACACGTGATCCCTTTAGTAATTTGGAAAGAAAACCAAAAAGGAAAAACTTACAGAGTAAGACTTGGATACTGTGATAGAAAGTAATTCCATATTAGATTTGTTTATTTGATGTATAACACACAATGATGCAGTGATGACATTTTCAGCAAACGTTATTCATAGTAATCATATCAGTGTCATCACATCACATTCAAAAATCGATTTTTATAGTGCTATCACCTGATATTCTTTGTTTATCTTGTTAGTAAAACTGAAAAGTAAGTACTTAAAAAAGGATTTAACTTCAAACTGACAGTAAGATTATCTAAAACTAGAAAATGTCATACCTAACATAGAAGTAACATTAAGCTCAGTAGATGCACCAACTGTTGAACACGTCAGAACACTGTGTACACTAACACTGGAAAAATAATAGAAGAGGCAACGAAACTTAAAAATTCAACTCTGATTCATCTACACAATGACAATTACAGAGCATAGCAACTGCTAAATCTGATGAAGGCCATTCGCCAGTGGTTATGGAGAGATTGGATTGGATTTCAATAAAACTGAGAAACATATCCAAATGGGACTATATGAAGAGATAAAGAAACCTTTAGACACTGTCATGAATAAAATTTATAAATCTACTACCAATCTGATATGTCGCCTGATGCCATTTCTAGATGAATTCGAATGCTTGAATCTAATGTTTAAAACTAATAATCCTAGCAGAATTTATGGTACTCTCAGGACTCATAAACCAATTTATCCCACTAGACTCATGGTTGACTCCAGAAATATCCCAACGTGTGAACTACCAAAGTACTCAGCATCAGTATTATAGCCTATTAGGAACCTTTCAGATTCTAAACTAGTCAGTTTTTACGAGTTAAAACAAAGACTTAATCACCAACATACAGAAGAAGATAAGAAAAATGGTTAGTTTCGTTGTAACAAGTCTTTATACTAAAATACAAACAATATGGTACTGGAGGCAGTCAGAGATCAACTAAATATTGACTCAGACTTACTCACAGAACTAAGAAATCGGTTGATGTGACCATATTAGGCGTACACTTGTATCTGACCTCCACAGTCTTCAAGTTTCAGGACAAAATATACAGACAAGCAGAGGAAGTGGCATTGGGATTACTAATATCCGGAATCGCAGCAGATGTAATTACGAATAGTTAGGAAAACATGGCTTTACGAATTTTTATAATTCTCCACCAGATATTGGATTATTTCAATAAAACTGACGAACGTATCCAAAGGGACTATATGAAGAGATAAAGAAACCTCTTCTATACAAGATTTGCTTATTTGATGTATAGCATACAGTGATACAATGTTATTTACATGATGACGTTTTTAGTATAAATTACTCCTCGTAGTCATATCAATAGCAATATAATGATACTTATAAACGTTTTATTTCAGACAGTATGTGTGATACAGTGAGGAATTCTTCGTATCATTATTATTTCAATAAATTCATTCTCTTTACAGTATTTTTAAACGAAATAATTATTTATTGATACATACGAATAGAAGTCGAACAATGAGATCCAATGAAACAACGGAGAATTACAAGTATATCAACAACTAGTATTAACTAATACCCATTGTACAAGAAGTGGCTATTGTGTCTTCGTGACAAAATGGATAACCCCTTGGTGTTAGAAACGATGGGTAAGAGGTTCGATTCTTAGTGGGAACAACAACACTCCGCACTGGGGTATAAGTACATCTAGCTGATGAGTCCCAAGTAGGACGAAACGCACGTACTGGATTCCTCTGTTAGCCACAACCAATCAAATTACCAGAGATAATTATTGCTCACTAACTTCCAATCTGGATTTGTGAGTGAAATTCTGGTGGTGGTAGTTTATTTAGCTAGTACAAAATATTGCAAATTGACAGATATCCTAGGCATAGCAACGCGCTGCATTTTCGTGTATTTATAAGTCCATTTCTTATCGACGTGATATTTTTTCCTTGTTTTGTTGCTAGCTTGAAAAACTACAATTTTAAAAGCGTATAATTGTATATAAGACACTAAAACGACATAATTAACTGATTGAAATAACTGAAAGGGAACAATTTTATAAAATATATTCTGTGGAAAAGTTTTGTCTGCCTAATGTTTAAGCACATCACTTTCAACAATCAATTTTTATAGTCCTACCACCTCATATTCTTTGTTTTCATTGGTAGCCAAATTTTTCATGCCTCTGTTATGTGTTTTGCACCATTCCTATCATGTGATAGGTTGGGTTTTGATTCGATGAACAAAGATTCAGTAATCACTCACTCTCTCCATCTAACTATATTTGACTTAAGTATAATAGTTTTATCCCACCTCGTTGTATGGTTACATGGTAATGTAGGCATTGTAATAGCCGAGTGTTTTCTAGATTATTGATCTTATTTGGTTCGATCATTCTATATTATTTAACTAAATTCCTATATCCCGCTAATTTAACTGATCCTGACTGGCCAGTTTGATCTACGTAGTAGACCTCTCAGCCATTGCATTGAATTTGGTAGATTAGATTATTTGCTCAGTTGGATCTATCGGATCCTGGAGTCGACAAAGCTCATCTGTGAGTGATTTTATAGGCTCAAATACCACCCTAATCCCAGCTTTGTAGAGAAGCCAACATAAAGATTATGATGTATCTTCTTCAAAGGGTGACAAAATACAGGCTTTGAACTTATTTCTACTTGTGTTGTAGCTATTATTCATACTTGTATTACTGCTACTATTTCAGTTCATATGTGTTCGTACGAATTTCTGAATAAACGGTAGAGGATAATTATTGGCTGTTAACGCTTCAGTTTCTTGTTTAAGTCCTTGTACCGACTAGTGAGTTTTCTAGCTCCATTATTTAGATATTTGACTAAACCCATCTTACCTGAAATTGAGTGGGATAACCTGAAGTCCAGATACCTGTTAGAACGTATTGGTCTACTGTAGACGGTGGTATCAAAACCACCGCCTGTTCTTCTTTTTGTTATGCAATCCAATATAGAAAAGTCTCCTTGTTTGTTTTCTACCTCGTAGGTGAACTGTGTTGCATCTACAATTGAATTTAAATGTGTGAGGAAACTGTCTATATGATCCGATTTCAATACAGTAAATGTCATTGACATATCACCACCATATCCTAGGCGCAGGATTATAAAAATTCGTAAAGCCATCTTTTCCTAACTATACGTAAATACATCTGCTGCGATTCCTGATATTAGTAATCCCAACGCCACTTCCTCTGCTTGTCTGTATATTTTGTCCTGAAACTTGAAGACTGTGGAGGTCAGATACAAGTGTACGCCTAATATGGTCACATCAACCGATTTCTTAGTTCTGTGAGTAAGTCTGAGTCAATATTTAGTTGATCTCTGACTGCCTCCAGTACCATATTGTTTGTATTTTAGTATAAAGACTTGTTACAACGAAACTAACCATTTTTCTTATCTTCTTCTGTATGTTGGTGATCAAGTCTTTGTTTTAACTCGTAAAAACTGACTAGTTTAGAATCTGAAAGGTTCCTAATAGGCTATAATACTGATGCTGAGTACTTTGGTAGTTCACACGTTGGGATATTTCTGGAGTCAACCATGAGTCTAGTGGGATAAATTGGTTTATGAGTCCTGAGAGTACCATAAATTCTGCTAGGATTATTAGTTTTAAACATTAGATTCAAGCATTCGAATTCATCTAGAAATGGCATCAGGCGACATATCAGATTGGTAGTAGATTTATAAATTTTATTCATGACAGTGTCTAAAGGTTTCTTTATCTCTTCATATAGTCCCATTTGGATATGTTTCTCAGTTTTATTGAAATCCAATCCAATCTCTCCATAACCACTGGCGAATGGCCTTCATCAGATTTAGCAGTTGCTATGCTCTGTAATTGTCATTGTGTAGATGAATCAGAGTTGAATTTTTAAGTTTTGTTGCCTCTTCTATTGTTTTTCCAGTGTTAGTGTACACAGTGTTCTGACGTGTTCAACAGTTGGTGCATCTACTGAGCTTAATGTTACTTCTAGTTTTAGATAATTTTACTGTCAGTTTGAAGTTAAATCCTTTTTTAAGTACTTACGTTTCAGCTTAGCTTAAGGCTTCTCATAAGAGATTGACTCCTCACTTCGTTTTGACGATGTTTCATTTGTAATCTCATTATTTTTCGAAGATTATTTTTTTGCATTAATTTGTAGAACTTTTTGAGTTGATTATTTCTCGATTCCTTGAAAATTTACTGACATGTTCCATTGCTTTTTTGATTTTATTAGTGAATATTGAAATACATAAATGAGGATATTTAGGAATAATTTAATTTTTCAAACCAGGAATATTGAAAAGACGCTGATTTTTAAAAGTCGTGCAAGTTTATCGACTAAACTTCGAACAGAAAGACCATACATGGTACCACAGTTCACAAGTTTTAAACTTATATAGAATAGGTCAACAGAGTTAAAAATAAAGTGCTTTCATTATACTCCAAAGCTTTTCACCAGCTGAAAACAGCTTAAATTCTCAAAGCTTGGTACAAATAACCCGTAATTGATGTATTTCAACTACTTGAGGTAGAAGCTCATTTCAAATTGTTTGAACGAATCAAAGAAATATCAATGACAATACTGTTAAAATAGTCAAGCCTTATTAATGCAAGACGTTATACAGATGTCTAGAGGCAGGAATTAAAGAAGGGAATTCAAAAACGTGCAGTGGATTGCTTTAAAGTCATCAAAAGAACAAATTATTTTGTAAACACATGTGGTCATTATAAAGCGAAAAAGTGATTTTCAATCAATGTGCTCAAATAAATAGGGAAGTAATGGAGAATATTTGTAGCTCAGGTGGATGGTCTTGGTTGTATTGTATTCTCTGAGCTGGGTTGTTTAATCGTGAAGCTTTCATCGTCTTGCCAGACGACATCATCAGCACTAACTTCAGTATGAAGTTGGTGGAGATGAACTGACAAAATCATATTCCACTAGACGAGAAAGTGAGTGGATAGTTGGACTGTCCCCCTGTTTAAATTAATTATATCGTGACTGCCTTTTGAAAATGAACATGATAACTTAGTTTCGGTATGTTGAAATAGGGTGTGAACACTGGTTTGTTTCAATAACTGTGATATGTTTTTATGAATTGTATTGATGTTACACTATTCACTCTATGCTGATCATGGTTGTAGAATAAAGGATGAACATCTGTGTGCACCATACTGTCAACTTTGTAAGCGCTTCACAATATCTCTTCTGCAGACACAAATTTTGTCAGGGTATTACAATATTACGTAACTAGTCTACTATTATTTGTTCTGAATAAAAAATGAAATGTGAAAATCACGTTTCATCCATTATGAATAACTATAGTTGTATCGCTAATAGTCTGATGACTGATATGGTGACCAGACCAAGACCTGGAACCAGTCGATAAAGTCTGTGATTTTTGTTCTAAGCCACATGAGAAGATGTAGGCTGCCTTGTTGTAATCCCCGAGACCAAAGGAAAAGAATCAGTGGTTGAGAACTGATTCTTGTTGAGATGGTTGAAAACGTGTTACAATGACGCAGCTTTATTCACTATTTGACATCTTCTACGTTTCGAATATTCGCACTAACTGTTATCTTCAGATTGTTTATTCTCTCTTACAACCTTGTCTCTATCTATCTGTTCCTTGTGTACTGTTGTAAAGTATGGCAACTTGAGCGGGCGCAACTGTGTACGAGGTTCTACGCTGACTTATCAATCGGTCACTGACTGATAGCAAAGATCTGTGATTCATCCTTGAAGGTCACTTGTTGATTTATTTGCTGATTTTCTTTCCTGATAAACAGGCCACCCTAGCAACAGCTGAAATAACTAATTAGATTTCTCTGCCTTATGAAAATCAGCCTTTTTAGACGAAATAGAGAAACGTAATTGGTTATTTCGATTGTCATTTTAGGTGGTCATTAAAGTCACTCGTTAAAAATAGCATGTGTGTTTCTGTAGGCAATATTCTTTGTACCATTCGCATAAATGAAAATATTTGCATCCGTCACAACCAATCAGTATTAATCGAACTTTCGATAAAAGGTATACAATTCAACGTGTAGATATTTTACTGGTTTGTTGCACTAAATCAATAAAGAATGCCTGATTAGGAAGGCCTGGAAACAAGCAAGGTCACTGTAACCATCTAAAAATCACAGTAATTTTGTACGTAAATGACTTTACAATGCACTTTTTATTGTCTTACTGCTTTTCATCTTTTGAAGGAAACAAGTTACTAGGTAGAGTGGAATGTTAAGATTGTTCTTCGAGAGTACATTCATGTTTTATCAATATACATTGAATTTTGCATTCACTAGTATGAGAAATAAGTATAAGAAATAATTCCTTATTCGATTGATACTGGGTGATGATTTAAGGTGAAATGAAAATTCTGACCGCGGTCGGATTCGAACCAACGACCACCGGGTGTCCTGCTTGGTGCTCTACCAACTGACCCACAAGGTCTAACTACTGACCAGATTTATTATTTGACTTCGATCACCATGGGTTACACCCAACCACCATGTGAATTCATGACGCGTTACTACCGCTTGATCGTACTCACACTTATTGTCTATTTAGGACTTCTCATCCCATTCCAAATATCATTGAATTAGATAAAGGTAGCATTATATTGATTATCATTTTGACTATTTGAGATAGACGTGGTTTTGTAGACTAGTATTGATACTGGCTGATGATCAAAGGTTCAATAACAATTTGAACCACACTGGATTCAAACTAGTGACCACCAGCAGTGGGACCTCGTAGATCAGTTGGTAGAGCACCGGGCAGGAAGTCCGGTGGTCACTGGTTCAAATCTACCCGTGGTCCAAATTTTCATTTCACTTTCAACCATTACTCTGTATCAGTACTAGTCTGCCAAACCATGGCTATCTTAGATCGTAAAAAGGATAACCATATTAGATTGTTTACCTAATATAGCACACATGAAGGCAGTTTAATTTACTGGATGACTTTTCGAACAAAATTTATTGCTTATATTCTTGACAGTATAATCATACCACTTACAAACTTCCTTTATATAGTCCAGCAGTTCATTCATTTATTTCATTCATAGTAAAATTTTCCATATATCCCCAATATGTGACAGTTCATTCCTGTTACACGCATTAGGAGTGGATTTAATTATTATTTTTTCCCTTGGATTCCCAGTGGAACATAGTGCTTCAGTAGCACGTCGCCATTGCACTCTGTTCTCTGCAGTCTTTTTTACCTGGTTCTACGACTGCCCACAAGCTTTCATTTCTTTCTCACATGATCTCCTCCATGTCACCCTCAGACGCCTGTAGTTGAAACGGTGCTGCCTGCCTAGGTAGGTGAAAGAGACTGTTTCCCCCAGGTTTCTCCCATTCATGGTGATTGGTGCTTGTTGTTGATGCTGTTTTTGGTTGGATATCTTCATCACCTTTCATCACTTCAAGGGAGTCCCGTTTTCGCTGCCTCTTCTGATAACTTGTTAGTTTTCGCCTATACATCTTCGAGTTTGTGCGACAGGACATTAGACATAATTCATGATCGGCAAAATCCAAATATTCTAGGGTATTTTCAGCTGTCCAGCTAGCGTATGTCCATGTTATCACAGCTCCCCACGGTTTGCCACGTGATACAGTCGACCACAATCAGGAAGATCATTGGTGATTGTAGCCGGCAACCTTGTCTTATTCCTATCTCCACTTCAAAGGCATCAATGAGCTTTCCATTGCGAATCACTTGGCATGTGGAATTCTCATATAACTGTTGAATGAGGTTGATAAAGGTTCGTGGTACTCCGTAGTGTTGAAGCAACTGCCAAATTACTTCTCGATAGACGGTGTCGAAGGCCTTTTCAAAGCCGATAAAGTTGAGGGTGGATTCAACAAACAATCTAACATGGAATTATACTCAACCATAGTGAAATAGTTTTTCTTAGATTAATAAATAAGAAATCTTGTAGTAATGAAAATTATTTCAGATAACATCATTTAAATAAGAATATACAATCATTTCTGTAGTTACAAACTGGCGAAAACACTCATGATTGTTTGCCAGAATAACGTTAAGTGATAGAAGAATGTTCTCCGCCCTAGAAGAAGATTTAGATGTAATCTAGAGTGCAGTAGAAGAACGAAAAAAGACAGTGGATTAAATACAAAGGAATCCCTTACATTTTCATGAATGATAAACAATGGAGTTAGAAACGATTGTTATGGATTTGAAAGTTATGATAGTAGGCGTATATAATAGCCATTTTTTTTTCTGCTTAATGTTTCAGTTTCTAAATGAGGTTGTCATTGTGACTCGGAAAGACAGTTCCTTCTTGATGGATACGTCACATGAGATATGCGTAGCTTGTTTCCTTTATGTTAGTATATTTTTCTTCAAACAATAGAGCCGATATTTTAGACAGACAGAAAACAAGTTTCAAACCAGTGGCACTGGAGTTACTGGCTTAGGAATGTCAAGACTGTAGGATTGGAACTAGCAACCGTCGGTTAAGTGACGTATCAAGTGACCTACAAGACCTGACTGCTGACTAAATTTATTATTTCACTTTAGTCACCGAGAGTTTTGCCCAATAGCCATGTGAGTTCGTGATGGGTTACTATCACTTGGTCATGCTCACACTGGGATGCCCAGTCCGGACTTTTATTCGATTCGCTGGTTCTAATGCTGCTGCTGTCTGAATATACATTTCACTTTAAACTATCACTCACTATCAATTCATGATACAGAGTAACTTAGTTTGCCCCATTAGTTACGACTTTATACTGGGACTTCTAGAAATGTAATCTCTAACTTACGTCAGTGCATGATAAATACCAGCTTAAAACCAGTAAGTCCCCCAAAACCTGCGAATTAAGTTAATGTTTAGTACAGATTAGTGACAACCTCTCCTGGTTAACTAGTTCACTAGTTACTAGCCGGTCCTAACCCCGGGTAAAGAGGGAAGGTTGGGCATAGGGCTAGCAACCCTACCCCGGAAAACAAATATAACCGCTAAACAAACTTCAAAGCACAAACGAAACATAAAAAATGAAAACGAAATTATTCCTCACTGGAATCGGAGAGGCGAAATGACGCCAGTTGGTGAAAGCCATCGGAAAGCCGATTGGCCGATGTGTCTTCTCTCCCTGGATGAAAGCGAAAGTAAACGTGGGGACATGGAATGTCCGTACGATGTTTGAAACCAGTAAGGCAGCCCAGATTGCAAAAGAGATGAGAAGGTATCACATTGAAGTGCTTGGGATTTGCGAAAGCAGATGGAATGGGAGTGGACTCTCCAAACTGTCAACTGGAGAATCAATAATCTACTCCGATATGGTCACCCAGACGACAACCACGAGCACACTGACTTTTCGACTGGCTATCATGATGTCCTCAAGAGCATCGAAGGCTCTCATGCAGTGGGAACCAATCTCCTCCAGGATCATGACAGCAAGATTCAACTCAAAAGGAAGGAAGGTCACAATCATACAATGCTGTGCACCTACAAATAATGCAGAGCAAGAGAAGAAAGAGGAATTCTACAGACAACTTCAATCAGTACTGGACAAGACGTCAGTTAGCGATATCAAAATTCTAATGGGCGACATGAATGCCAAACTGGGAGGGGATAACACAGGAAGAGAACTAACCATTGGTCGAGAAGCGCTCGGTGAGGTGATGAGTGAGAATTGTTTGCAGAATTCTGTGCATTAAACGATTTGGTGATTGGAGGCAGTGTGTTCAAGCACGAGAATATCCATAAAGCGACATGGATTTCACCAGATGGAAACACCACATTAAAAATCAAATCGACTTTATCTCAATCTCAAGAAAATGGAGACACAGTCTACTGAACACAAGGTCAAGAAGAGGAGCAGATGTAGGTTCAGACCACTCATTACCTAGTGCAAGGAACCTTCCAAATCAAGTTGGAAGCCTTGAAGGAAGCTGGTGATAGACCTTAGTTCAAGTACAACACTCGGAAACTGAAGGATGAAACTACAAAGGAAATCTTCACGTCAGTCAGCAATGAAGACAAAATGGGAGATATCGAGGAACATCCCTGAAGAAACCTGTGTGGAAGAACACTGGAAGTCTTTGAAAGCTATGTGGAAAGAAACCTGCATAACCAAGCGTATTAGGAATGAAGAAGAAAGAAGATAAGGAATGGATCTCGACGGATACATGGAAGCTGATAGAGGAGAGGAGGATGGTGAAGCAGAAGATAAACCAGTGCAAGGATGCTCAACGACAAGGGGAACTGAGTACAATGTATAAAACACTGAACAAAGAAATGAAGAAGAGTGCACGGAAAGACAAAAGACACTTCTACAAAACACTGGCAAGTGAAGCAGAACAGGCTGCCAGCTGGTAGGAGAGACGTGACAACATCATATCAAATAACCAGGTTGCTATCTGGGAAGAGATGAACACAGATGAAACCAATAAAAGACGACGACGGGAATTTAATTACAAAAAAAGAGAAACAGATGAAACAATGGGTTGACCACTTCAAAAAGCTCTTCAATCGACCACCACCACCACCTGCACTTCGTCCAGAAATACCACCTGCAGCCGCTGAACTACAAGTGAATATAAATCCTCCAACATAAATGGAAGTCCTGAACGCAAAGCCATAAAGCTACTGAAATGTGTGAAAGCAGCAGGACCAGATGGGATCCCACCAGAAGCACTGAGAGCAGACGCAGAGACAACAGCAGACATGCTCACACCACTATTGCAGAAGGTGTGGAAGGAAGAGAAGGTACCTAGCCATTGATTGGAAGAAGGGTTACCTTGTCAAACTGCCGAAGAAGGGAGACCTCAGTGTTTGCAAGAACTGGCGCAGAATCACTCTCCTGTCCACCCAGTGCAAGCGAAATATTAAGCCGCATCATCCTGGAGAGGCTTAAAGATGCACTGGATTCAAAATTACGACCGGAACAGGCAGGCTTCAGGAAGTACAAATCATGTGCAGACCAAATTGCAACGCTTCGCATCATCATAGAACAGAGTATAGAATGGCAATCAGATCTCTGCCTCAACTTCGTCGACTTTGAGAAGGCCTTTGACAGCGTCGACCGAGAGGTAATTTGGAAACTGCTTCATTACTACAGAGTACCACAAACCTTTATCCGCCTCATTCAACAACTATATGAAGATGCCACATGCCAAGTAATTCACAATGGGAAGCTCAGTGATGCTTTTGAAGTGAAGACAGGAGTGAAACAAGGTTGCCTACTATCCCCCATGGTCTTCCTGATTGTGTTAAACTGACTGGATCATGCAGCAAACAGAGGGGGGCGAGAAGAGGGGGATACACTGGACTGAGAAAAAGATCCTAGAAGATCTGGATTTCGCCAGCGATGACTTGTGCCTGATGTCACATAAACTTGAAGATCTACAGGCGAAAACTAACAAGTTGATAGAAGAGGCAGCTAAGACGGGACTTCAAGTGAATATAGAGAAGACAGAGGTGATGAAGATACCGCACCACCACCATCAACAACAACAACAAACTCCAATCACCGTCAACGGGAGAAACTTGAAGGAAGTAACTTCCTTCACTTATCTAGGAAGCACTGTTTCAACTACAGGCGGGACGGACGAGGACGTCAAAGTCAGAATCGGAAAAGCAAGACAGGCCTTCATTAACCTGAAACGGGTGTGGAGATCTTCTGCACTCAGCATGCGGAACAAGATACGGATTTTCAACACCAACGTCAAGTAAGTCAGTGCTTCTGTATGGTTGAGAGACTTGGCGCGTCACGAAAGGTATTTCCAATAAACTACAGACACTCATCAACAACTTTCTACGCTGGCTCGCTACTGAAGATCAGATGGATTGCCAGAATAACAAGAATAAGCAACGAGGTGCTCTGGGAACGAACCAACCAAGAACCTGTCACGCAACAAATATGCAGGAGGAAGTGGAGATGGATTGGGCATGCTTTGAGAAGGCCGACTGAGGACATCACGCGGTAGGCCAGGCCCTCGAGTGGAATCTTCAGGGAAGCGACGAGTTGGACGTCCGAGGGTGACATGGAGGAGGTCGTGCGAGGAGGAAATGAGAGTTGGGACCTTTGGAGCAAACCAGTTCGAATGCGAGGACAAATAATCAACAGTGGCATTGGATGAATGTGGAGCTGTATCACGAATTACCAGAAGTAAGAAAATATGGAACATTAAATTGCCACCCAGTGGTTTACTGGTAACATGCTTGCTACGAGATCTGAATGCCCTGGGTTAGATTCCTGACGAAGTCATGGGTGCACACCTGAAGAGGGGTCCAATACTGGGACGAAACAATTGCCCAGTGGTTCTAGATTTTCAGTGGTTCTACAGTTGATGTCAATCAGTGACAAATACCAGCTTGAAATCAATAAATCCCCCCAAAAACCTTCAAATACAATTAATCAAGTTATTCTTCGTTTGTTGCCTTGAGTTCATTCTGTACCCTATTCATCTTGTAACTGAAAATATATGTATGGATTGAAAACAGTTTCAGTTTTATTCATTGAAGATTGAGTTTAGATATATTCAAAATGAATGTTATTGTTAAGTAAGAAACATTTTAGAAAATCACGTAATAACTAAACAAATATTTAATCAGTTGATAAAATAATACTTTAGACACTGTAGATAACAATTTTTTGATAATATTTTAATCCACTATTCGTTACTGAAATGTAAACTCGTTTCTTATTAACAAGTAAATGATTCTTAAGGAAAGCAATTAAGGTAGTTCTTACTACACTACACTAGAAGATTGAAAAGCAAAGCTGAAGACTGAATTCATAACCCTGTAGTAAGAGCCATTATATTCCTTGTTCTTCATGATGATTGGAATATGTATAACAATTGGTAGATTTTGATTATTAAAACAAGCGATTATGTACCATTATACTGTTCATGTGATGATAATCTTTCAGTGACAGTCAGAAAACTTGGTTGTATTGTGTTCTTTGAGCTGGGTTGTTTAGTCGCAAAGCATTCATCGTCTTTCTAGACGACATCAGCAGCATTAACTTCGCTTTGTAGGTTGAAAGATGCTATTGATGTAATTAAGCAAAATAATCTGGTTTACCAGATCCCTTAGAATGATTGCGAAGTCGAATACATAGGTCAAAATAGCCGACCTGAGTCGATTAGAATAACAGCACAAAAACCTAGCTAAATCAAGATCCTGACAAGATACGAAGTTTAGAAAGAAAGCTTGGCTGTAGCTCTGCACGCAATTATACACAATCACACAGTAAGGTGGGATAGAGAGACAGTGTTAAAAGCTAACATAGCTGGATGCAGGGAGAAAGATTGATAACGAAACCTTTGTTTATCGAATCAGCACCAAATACATGGAATAGAAATGACTGTTTACGTGCCCCAGATATATAGAAAATTCTACTACCCTTGTCATCACAAGGATGGAGAGAAAATCAGGACTATAAAACCTCTATCTCAAAGTTGTGGAGTTATCTGATATGAATTTGGACGATAAATTGTTTCCGAAACGTTATCCAGTAAATGATGCTGTTTCATTGCGTGATATTTCTAATAAACAGACCATAATGGATCTTGAATGTCATTTGTTACTAGTCATTTAATGATAGATTTGACTAATTTTGTTTCAAAAAGACCGGAAGTTTGTACTAAAATGAATAATGATTACAAATTATTGTAATTAGAATTTCGTGTGGTTTTATTCAGTATGTTTTGTATGCAAGAATTCCGGATAAATAGTTTACATTTGACTTTGATTTTCAGTATACAAGCTTATACTGATTGGTCATTAGAAAGAAACTAACTATATGTTGTCTAACAGTGAGTGTTGACTGAATTCCACAGATTATTTCACAGCGTGTTAGGATTCTGAAGGCTGTTAGCAGAACGAGTCGTTCACCACCGAGTGTACTGAAAAATGAGGTTGTGGATCAGCATCTGAACTCTAGTAGATGTCTGGCTATCTGATGACAAGCATCCTCTGCATTCTCAACTCTTTCGATTTCTTTCCTTAGGGAAAACAAGCAGCAAATATATCAAACTTTATGCATTCACAATTACATACAAAACTTCAACCATACCTTATTTACCTTGCGTATTGTGTGAAGAAAGTCATGTTAGACATAGGCTTATTAATCATCTTTGCAACAGTAGGCAGTTATCATGACGCTGAAGTCATTAAACGTTTCGAAAACACTGTTATTCCTTATTGTGTATTGGTAAACAGCAACATTGTTAATATATATTTAAAAAATATTATATGATGAGTAAACTGATGCAGTAACGCATGCTAAGAAATCTGTAATGGAGACAAAGTTATGCCTCAGAATAAAGCAAATATATTATTTTGAGGTGAATATGAATTTTAATTTTGAGGTAGTATTCATCACGGACTGATATAAGTTGGAGGGCCACTGAAAATCTAGGAGCACTAAATGGCTGTTTCGACCCACTATGGGACTCCGCAGTATATTATACACTACTACCTTGAAATAAATAAAGTCCTCGCAAATCGTAAAGCAAATTACTGTATGATGCTCATTGATGATACGTTTCGAGATGGATTTCCTGAAGTTTCAATGAGCAGTCGTAAACCTTCGTGGCCAACTAGTTGGAAGTGAAGTGGATGCCAACTGAAGATGTTGATGGATACTAAAACTGTATTGCTAACTGACAGAAGCTGGAAACTGTGAACTATGAAATCTGACCCAGTGACCGATTAGTTAAAGCGTTTGCAGAGAAATATGAAGGTCCTGTGTCCGACCCCTAACCAGCTCACTGGTGCGTACTGCTAAGGAGTCCCATATTAGGGCGAAACAGCTATTCAAAGCTGCCAGGTTTTCAGTGGTTCTCCAACTGGTGTCCATCCGTGATGAATACTACTGCGAAATATATTATTATTACTAACGTCATCGCCAGGCCATGAGACTTGCTAACACGGTGCACTTTGATTGGTGTTAAGCGATTAAAGATGATCGAGAGGAGGTCCTGAATTAAGACCAATCCCCTAGAAGTTGCAGGTATGTCTTGTTGACAAGTACCAACAGGGAGAAATCCTGGAATGAGGGCTTTCTGCCGATTGCCTCCAACTACCTAACATCAGTTTATAATCGTCTCTGATATGAAATCGGAAAATATACAATAGCGGATTTCGCGAAAAATGCCTCGCACTTTTACCGCTATAATTTCATAGGCTGCTCATCAAAGGCTACCCTATTTGTAATGCACTTGCTTTGTGATCATTAGTGAAATCAAAATTCTACATTCAATATAGTGCATGTAGTCCTAGGCTATGCTCAAGACCCTTCTCAGATTTAAGAAAAAAAGTAAATACACTGTATTGTGGAAAGGGGTTGAAATGACAACTTCTAAGACTTCTAAACTGTATGACAGCACTTTTTGTCAGATGAGTGATTCCTATATAATCGTTGGTAATAGTTTGACTAAACGATTTCATTGTAGCAAGTAGATTAGAAAATAGAAAAGTTTAATTTCTAATCAGTACCTATAACTCACAGACTTAACATTATTTCAGTATAAATGATTAGAAAGAAGTATACAAGCATAGCCTAAATCTGGTTGGCTGAAATCTTCCGTTAATTTTTCTTCCAAATATGATGCCATGTTGGTTCAGATGCGTTTTGCTGAGATAATTATGACACCATCATTAGTGCTTCTCTGTGTGAATGAATAATTTTAGGTCGCAGTGATCCAACAACCTGAGACCTTACTGGATCAAAGCGATAATGAGTATTTTTAACCAATAGCGCAATGTTTTATAGCTGAAATGGATTTGCTTTATTGACGGGTTACTTATTTCAGATAACCCCGCCTAGTAACTTACTTCAGTAGTTAACAGCCGGTCCTAAATCCTGATAAAGAGGAAAGAAGAAGAACACTGAAACCCTTCGAAAGAGACGAGAAAGGAAACCTACAAAACCGTACCGAGAAGAAAGAAGAAACAAGACAATGGATGGATCTCCGTGTATACATGGAAGCTGGTAGAGGAGGGAGGGAAAGATGATAAAGCAGAAGATGAACCAATGAAGTGCAAGGATGAACAAGGTAAAGTGGAACTGAACACAACCTACAACACAACACCACACTGGATAAAGAAGTGAAGAAGAGTGCACGGAAACACAAAAGACACTTCTACAACACATTGGTAAGTGAAGTAGAACAGGCTGCAGGTAGGCGAGACAGAGACTTGACAACACTATATCGAATAACCAGGTTACTACCTGGGATGGAAGTCATCAACGTAGACAAAACCAATGAAAGATGGTGAAGGAAACCTAGTTGCAAAGGAGAAAGGAGAAAGGAAGGAAATGATGGGCTGACATACTTCGAAGGAAAGACTCTTGAATCGACCACCAACACCACCTGCAACTCATCCAGACATACTACCAGCAGCCCACCAACAGACCTGCCAGTGAACACAAGCTCTCCGACGAAAGCTGAGGAGGAGTCCTGAACACCATAAAGTTGCTGAAATCCGGGAGAGCAGGGTGACCAGATGGAATTCCACCGGACGCACTGAAAACAGACGCGGAGACAACAGCGGACATGCTCACACCACACCACTATTGTAGAAGGATTGGAAATAATGAAGGTGAGGTACCTGTGTGTTGGGAGCAGGGCTACCTTGTGGAACTGTCTAATAAGGGAGACGTAAGTGTTTGCAAGCAGTGGTGATTAATCATGCTCCACCTGTGTCGACCACAAGCAAAGTATTCAGCCTCATCATGCTGGAGAGAGTGAAGGATGCTCTGGATTCAAAATTACTATCGGAACAGGCTGGTTGGCTGGTTGGCTGGCTGACTTCAGGAAGAACAAATCGTGTGATGATGAAATTGCAACGCTACTCTACTCATGATAAGAGGAGAGAGTAAAGAATGGCAGTCAACCCTACGTCAACTTCACTGACTTTGGCAAGGTCTTGGATAGCGTCGACTCCACTCCACTCAGGATAAAGCGTGAACAAGATCCTGATTTTCAATACCAGCTTCAAGTCAGTGCTTCTATGTGATGGTTGAGAAACTTGGCGCGTTACGAAGAGCATTTCCAACAAACTATAGACATTCATCAGCAGCTGTCTACGCTCGATACTGAAGATCAAATGGATGGCGAGAATAATAAGAATAAGCAAGGAGGAACTCCAGCTGGCAACGAAGCCACCAAGAAACCATCACGCAACAAATATGCAGCAGAAGAAGATAGGTTGGATCGGGTATACACTGAGAGGACCGATTGAGGACATAACACGCTACACCCTCAAGTAGAACCCAAACGGGAAACGAGGAGTTGGGTGTGCGACGGTGACTTGGATGAGATCATGTGAAGAAGAAATGAAAACTTGTGGGCAGTGGTTGAGCCAGGTGAAGCCAGATTGCAGAGAAGAGATTGGAACGTTGACGTGCTACTGAATCTCTATGTTCCACTATGAACTCAAAGGACAAATAATAATAACCTATTTCAGATGATAGTTACTAATGATAAATACTCATCCTCATCCGAATCTCTGAGTTACTAATGGTTACCTACATTACATCGATGAACACAGCTGATAATAAGTAGTAAATTTGAAACCCAGATTTAGTATTCCTTACAGGTATATTTCTTCTTATTAAACAACATTATTCTGTTGATATTCATGTTATTGTGTATACAATTAGAATGTAAGTGGGAGATACTACTCTTCGAATCCAACATATATACTCTCATTTTCGCCTAAACTTTGTCTATAGTTGGTAATCATGTTCACATAGTAACATTGTGATGAAAGCATGTCATGGGATGTTAATTATATAGTATATTGTAGATAATGTAATTCACCGCGTAGTACGCCGAGATAAGCTTGGTAAAAACAATGGTTGGTAATCAGCTTACTGCATCTTTAAATATTGGGTTGTGTCAGCTGATTGGTTGCAAAACTTCTGTCTGTAAGATTGCATCTTTTACTTCTAACTGAATGATTTCCTCAGAAACTAATAACAGCATCATATTTAATTAGTCTGAAGTGACTTCAAGACTCCGAAAGAGCCTGAAACTTGTCCATCTCAATAAAAGATCATCAATAATGATAGTTCAGATGATTATAGGATTAAGTTATGATCTGATAATTTGAAACCAAGTTCCAATTTCCGAACTATGAAACAGTTTGGAAGTTTGTGAGAATTTATTGATGTCAATGTGGTATTCATCATGGATATGAACATTAGTTGGAGATCCGTAGAAAACCTGGGAGCACGGGAAGGCTGTTTCGTCTTGATATAAGATTGTTTAACAGTACGCAACCATGACGTCAGCATAGGCTGAACTCGTGGCATGTGCATTATCTATTTAGCCACTGGGTCGGATTTCAATCGTCGGCAGTTTCTTAGTTCTGTCAATTTGCGAACTTTATCCAATTCAATTGTTGTTTGGTCTTTTTGAAGCTAAATTCTTGATTTAGTTATAGTATGTTTCCCGGTGATTCCTATCACTAGCACACTAATTGGTATCTCCCCATATCGGATAGATTAGTTCAGAGAGGAAACCTGACATAACCTGATATTACGGTATAACTTTGAACAACAATCTTCAATTCATCCTTTGACAGTCGTTCTATCCTTCGAACATAGAGAAGATAATGAAACAAAAAGTGTACTTCAAGGTAGTGATGTATAGAAAATGCCATGGTAGTTGTATAAATGCTTTTTTAATGACCTTGAATATTTCCAGGCGTTTCTACAAAGTCTTTCATACTAGCGTTATCGCTTCAAGAAGTCTGAAATTTAAACATGTTAAGGTGTTTTTCCGTAAATTTAGGAGAATGTTGATTAACTGGAAAGGGTCACAGGGGTTTCTTCATTCTCTGAAGAATCTAAATACAACTATTGTAAGGTGTAGGAAAGGTACAGACACAAAGAAATAATGTAACATATCAAAATATGATGATAGTTAACAAGGCGGCTTTTGAATGCTTTTGTCATATGATTTGTAAGCATACAGAATGGCATACGCACTTTGTTACTTTCCATGACGTCTACTAAATTTGGTTATCTTTCCCAACTAAAATAAATAATATCTCTTGACTCTTTTACAATGGTTCGTTCTTCTTTGGTGGCTATTAAGGTATTAGATAGTGGCATCAGTTGGTGGGAACCCATGGTCTTCTGCTTGTTTCCACTTAAGTTATTATGAATTTTTCTTGTTGGTTATTTGAGTCATGACAAAGAAGTCAACAGTGGAGTAATTATGAATTAAGCTGATGAATAGGAGTGGAGATGAAAGGAACACTGTTGATCATGTTGCCAGCTGCTGTTAACTGTTGGCAAAAAATCACTAATATATACATTCATGTAAGGGCACAATTTGGCGGAATAGACCAATCTATTCTTTTTCTTATTGAACAAAAGAAAGAATGTAATTCTAGGTTTATATTACGATCACAGTTTTTATACTACTGTAAGGTCATAATTAGCAAAATAAGAGTATTTTACGTTTTCTATTTGAACGAAGCACCTACGCGCTTAAAGTTCATCATAAAATTCTGACCCTTTTAGTGATCTTTCAGACAAATACACAGATAGACAAACTGTGAGAAATAATGATCTCTGTGACTACCGTAGGAATCCAGTTCGCACGTTTCGTCCTATTTGGGAATCGTCAGTACCTCAGTGACTGGTGTTGAGGCTGTGGTGTTTGAAGCGAAGGGTACTGGGTTCGAGACTCGGTGGAACAACATCACTCATTAGAGTACAGGTACATCCAACTGACGAGTCCTAAATAGGACGAAAAGCGAATCCTGGATTTCTCTACCAGTCACCGAAATCGAAATGAAATCAGGAATAATCAGCAGTATCGAGGCATCTGCAACGGAGGCATTCTACTAACAGAGGTCGAGCAATTCGGCCCTGTTTAGTGACGGGAAATTACAAGTATCATAACAAAAATGATGAGAGAATATTTAAGGAAGCTCGCCCAAACATTAAGCCTACATAACATGTTAACTGGTATCGTACACAAGAGACAGAGATTGTCACAACATTCCGTTAACAACTTCGAAGTTAAAAGTGTTTTAATAAACTGAATATTCTACAGGTTCACTTCCGAATGTAACACTAAGACAAGTGTATTTAACTGTAAAATGTAATGGGCAGCATAAATTCTTCTACTGAATGGGTCATTACCACTTAATTAGACTGTCGTAAAGCTTTAGGATGTGAGGATTATCACGAAAAGTAAGGCCTCCACTACAAGTTGTGCCTCATTACTTAAATTCTTTAGTCGAGAACACTTCAGGCTATTCACACTAATTTCTTCTATTATTCTGAAGTCATAAAGTTTGCAGAGGAATCATATGATATTTATGTCTAGTGTTTTTGTAACCTTGACCTTATTTTATCACCTTTGTTAATTGCATTTGAAGATACTTGTGATTGATATATCTTATGTGCACCAACGAAGATTTCAAATCATGATTGCTGATGAACTATTCATATACATATATATATATATATATATATATATATATATATATATATATATATAATAAGCTTATCATATATATATTCAATAGAAACTTATTTCTGTAGTGGTGAGTAATAGTGGTTAGCAGTAAATCCAGAACTCGCGTTTCATCCTATTAGGGACTGGTCAGTTGGATTTACTTGCCAGTGCGAACCAAATAGTGATGTAAATACCATCACCCCATAGGATGCAGATATACCCAGTAGATAAGTCCCAAATAGCTAGATATATGCGTCTTGCATGCCACTGTTAATCATTATAGATTATCAGTTTTAAATGAAACTACAAGCAGTATCAAGATAGACACTACGGAGTCCATAGGCCGATAGTGATCGACTACTTTAGTCTAGTATATTTTGTTGGTTGTGGATATTGTCTGGTATTGCGATGTAATCAAACATACCTATCAAAAAGAAATACAGTTTTTCTATCATGACATTTCATACTAGTTGGAAGACAGGGTCTTGAAATTAAGAAAGGATGGATTACATTCGCTGAATTTTATAAACAAATAACAGTTACGAATCTAATAATCACCTATAACAAGAATAACGTTGAGTTAACTCAGTGAAATAAAAGGATTCTTAGGGTCTGTGCTGAACTTTAGAGCAAAAGGCTGGGTCTGTATGGATTTTAATAGGTTGACATGAAGGTTGACAAACACTGATAAGTAACTTTGTCAAATAAATATGTTAGTTTGAAAGTTTTCAGAAACCCAGTCTTCTTACCTTGATTTAAGCCTTTCTCTTAAGGTAAACTTTATCAACTGCCTGTATTTGTGACTCAGTCACACTGAAGTTTCATTGGATTTACGATGGCTTTTCATCCAGTTCGGCAATGATGGTAACATTACGTATCCTTAGATAAATTTAGTAATTTCTTATCAATTAGTTCCTCATTGGTGGCTCTACACTAATATATAGCATTATCAAGATATAAAGTTATATACCAGTCTAATGGTGATAACTGTTTCATAACAAGCATTATGTTCCAGTCCTAAGTTTTGTGATAGTCATATTATAACTTATATAATCGATAACCAAGTTCAGTTTAAAAACCTGTACACACATAGACAGAAGATCTATAACCTTCTTCAAGTGAGGAGGTGGGAAGATTCAAGTCGACTCCGGTTAACTGTTGTTATAAATATATGGATAGTTAGTAGAATGCTAAAAGCATACTGAATAAAAAACATAGAGAAGCCTTACATAGACTTTGAAAGAATAAGAATTTACTAATCCTTAGGCCCGATAAAAGCTCATGGGTGGTTATTGTGAACAGAGCGAAATACCCGGATAAAATGAAGAGCCTTCTTACAAATTGTAGTAAGTTTCAGAAGTTATCAGCCAATACTGACATGACAGAAGTGAGTGTTAAAAAAAGAATTGAGAGAATAAGGCTTCATTTTACAAAGTGTATATGAAACGCTTAGATCTACCGGTACAATGATACCCAGATTATATTGTTTACTGAAAGTGTATAGAAGCAAACTACCACTGCGACCAATCTTTGACATATCAAACTCTCTATAACATGCGACTGCAAAAAAGCCAGTACAACTCTTGCAACCATTGCACAAAAAGGTTGTAAAGCACACTATTACAGATACTTTTAATTTTATTGAGAAGATAAGCGATTCAAATGTGAATAACACGTTTATGATATCCTTAGATGCATAGTCCACGCATACTAATGTCACCTTGATAGAAACAGTAGGTGTTGTATGTAACGAATTGACGAAAAGAAATAGAGAAATGGGAATTACGGCACCTACTTTAAAGGAACTTGTACAATTAATGTACGATTCCTCTTCAACAAAACGGTCTGCAAACAACCCGACTTTGTTGCCATGGGGTCACCATTAAGCCCACATTTCAGAGGACGTTTTGATAGCAAAACCAGAAGATGACCTTTTAGAAAGCATAATAAATGAGCTATAATGTTACTGTCATCAGCTGGCTGATAAATTTCGATATTTGAAGAAAGAGGATGATGCAGGTATTACACTGAATAAATTTAGTAGTGTCCATCCAGTGATAACCTTCGTCATTATGAGAGAAAGAGACGATGGCATAACCTTTTAGGGTGTCCAATTAACAAGAAAGATGGATGGAACTATTAAAAGGAGTGTATATCTGAAACCAATGTCACTCTTCAACGCAGTCTTTTTGAGTTTCATCTCCTTGCAATATAAACTAGAGATTTAGTCAAATGTTTGGTTAATTATTCAAGACTTATTTGTTTAAATGAAGAAATTCAAATTACCCGTGATCTACTTAGTAGTAAAGGATATCCAGAAAGGTTTCTAGTTAAGAGTGCGAACATATCTAATATGGAAACAACTCAGAGTACCTACGACTTCCAGGTAACCACTGCTTCTAAGACTAAAATTTCCGGGTGACATCATCAACAAAATTGTAACACAACGCCTAAAGAAATGTCATAAAGAGATCATTTGATGCACCAAAGTAACGCCGTATATTCTACAGTAGATCGATGATAACTATTCGAATCAAAGACAGACTACTTAACTTCGCTTCTTTTATGTATATTCACCAGTTCAATTACCTTTATGGAGCTAGTTACAAATGAAAACATTATTGTCATTTATTTCTGCAGTCTTGAAATTACTCGGCAACCTAATTACCATGGTTCCAATCAAAGTATTTCTAATGACATATCAGTTCGTCTTTTACTTCTAAGTGCAGTTACATTCACTTTTGCTAAACTCCTAGTTTTCACTGGAGACATAAACATACAGAACCGTAATATATCTAAATCATGATGTAAATATGCTTTTTATTTCCACCATATTTTGATATACTCATCAGTCTGTATTCCTGATACTTGATTGTAACAGGTGTAAACATGCTACAAAGACATTTTAGGCTTGAAGATTTAATGTGAGTATAAGTTCCTATTTTGACTACAGTTAATAAAATAGAAATATCAACTTTGATGTTCGAAATATTATATAACACAGCTGTTATATAGTTCCATAAGTAACTATCATAAATAATTGAGAGAATAGCAAGTGAAATGAAACATCAGAATTATTTCTGGACTGCCGCTGTTAGTCCCGAATCACCTGTTCCTATTTGGTTAAAAAATTCAAACAATCAATACCATTTTAGTCTTTCTTACATCTAATTACTCAGGTATATAACGGTATCACATGCATTGATGAAATGAATGGAAAGTCAATTTTATGCATAAGAAGCCTTGACGAATGGAAATGATGATTACTGAAATCGGGAGTAAATCAATCTGAGAGTTGAAGATAAACGGTGAATTGTTATTCGAATCAAATCTACCAGTAGGAAACCAGACCATATCAATGATAAGAGCAGTACGACTGACCTAACTTCGAATACACATATTTGTAAATACCCATTATGTATGATGTGACGTACAACCTCGTCTGGTTAACTAGTTCACTAGATATTAGGTGGTCGTAAGACCGGATAAACGGGGAAGTTTGGGCACAGCGCTAGCAACCCCACCCCAGAAAACCAATCCAATCGCTAAACAAACTTCGAAACACAAAGAAATTATAGAAAATAAAACAAAATTATTCCTCACTGGAATCGGAGAGACGAAATGACGCGGTTTGGTGGAAGGATTCAGGAAGCCAGTTGGCCGGTGTGTCTTCTCTCTCTCGATGAAAGCAAAAGTAAACGTGATGATATGGAATGTCCGCATTATGTTTGAACCTAGCAAGGCATCCCAGATTGCAAAGGAGATGAAAAGATATCTCATTTAAGTGTTAGAAATTCGCGAAAGCAGATGGAATGGATGTGGACTCTGCAAACTGTCAACTGGAGGGGAATCAATAATCTACTCCGATATGGTCACCCAGACGACAACCACGAGCACACTGACTTTTCGACTGGCTATCATGATGTCGTCCTCAAGAGAATCGAAGGCTCTCTCTCATGCAGTGGGAACCAATCTCTTCCTCCTGCAGGATCAGCATCATGACAGCAAGATTCAAATCAAAAGGAAGGGAAGTTACAATCGTCCAATGCCACGCTATGCAACTACAAATAATGCAGACACGAACCAAGAGAAGAAGGAGGAATTCTACAGACAACTGCAACCAACACTGGAGAAGACTCCACCTCAGTTGGCGACATCAGAATTCTAATGGGTGGTGTGACATGAATGCCAGGTAAACTGGTGGCGGAAAACACAGAAAGAGAACTGATCGTGGGTTGAGAAGCAGTTGGTGAAATGATGAGTGGGAATGGACAACTGTTTGCAGAATTGTGTGCATTCAATGATTTGGTGATTAAAGGGAGTGTGTACAAACACGAGGATATTCACAGGGCAGCGACATGAACTTCACCAGATGGACACACTAAAAATCGAATGGACTTCATCTTAATGTGAAGGAAAGAGGGGGGGAACGCAGCCTACTGGAGAGAAGATTAGGTGAAGAAGGAGAGCAGATATATGTTCACACCACTCACTGTCTAGTGCAAGGAACCTTCAAAATTAAGCTGAAAGCCTTCGAGGAAGTTGGTGAAAGACCATAGTTGAAGTTGGACACCCAGAAGAGAAACTAACTGAAGGACGAAAGTAGAAAAGAAATCTCCACGTCAGTCATCGGGACAAATGGAAGACTATGGGCAAGATTCCTGAAGGATTGGGCGTGGAAAAACACTGAAATTCTTTGAAAGAGAGGTGGAGGGAAATCTGCATGACCGTACTGAGAAGGAAGAAGAAACAAGACAATGGATGGATCTCCGCGCATACATGGAAGCTGGTAGAGAAGGGAGAGGAAGATGGTCAAGCAGAAGATGAACCAATGAAGTGCAAGGATGAACAAGGTAAGGTTGAACTGAACACAACCTACAACACAACACCACACTGGATAAAGAAGTGAAGAAGAGTGCACGGAAACACAAAAGACACTTCTACAACACATTGGTAAGTGAAGTAGAACAGGCTGCAGGTAGGCGAGACAGAGACTTGACAACACTATATCGAATAACCAGGTTACTACCTGGGATGGAAGTCATCAACGTAGACAAAACCAATGAAAGATGGTGAAGGAAACCTAGTTGCAAAGGAGAAAGGAGAAAGGAAGGAAATGATGGGCTGACATACTTCGAAGGAAAGACTCTTGAATCGACCACCAACACCACCTGCAACTCATCCAGACATACTACCAGCAGCCCACCAACAGACCTGCCAGTGAACACAAGCTCTCCGACGAAAGCTGAGGAGGAGTCCTGAACACCATAAAGTTGCTGAAATCCGGGAGAGCAGGGTGACCAGATGGAATTCCACCGGACGCACTGAAAACAGACGCGGAGACAACAGCGGACATGCTCACACCACACCACTATTGTAGAAGGATTGGAAATAATGAAGGTGAGGTACCTGTGTGTTGGGAGCAGGGCTACCTTGTGGAACTGTCTAATAAGGGAGACGTAAGTGTTTGCAAGCAGTGGTGATTAATCATGCTCCACCTGTGTCGACCACAAGCAAAGTATTCAGCCTCATCATGCTGGAGAGAGTGAAGGATGCTCTGGATTCAAAATTACTATCGGAACAGGCTGGTTGGCTGGTTGGCTGGCTGACTTCAGGAAGAACAAATCGTGTGATGATGAAATTGCAACGCTACTCTACTCATGATAAGAGGAGAGAGTAAAGAATGGCAGTCAACTCTGCCTCAACTTTATTGACTTTGGCAAGGTCTTGAATAGCGTTGACGGAGAATTAATTTGGCAGGTAGCTGCTTGAACACTACACTACGGTTTTAGTGCCACAAACCACTATGAACCGCGTTCAACACTATATGAAGACGCCACATGCCGAGTGACTCACAATGGAGAGGTGAGTGATTGCACTGAAGTGAAGACGGCAAGGAGTAAGACAAGGTTGCCGGCTACAATCAACAATGATCTTCCTGATTTTGGTCGACTGTATGGTGTAGCAAACCGTGGGGAGCTGTGATAACATGGACATGCGCTAGCTGGAGAGATGAAAATACCCTAAAATATTTGGATTTTGCCGATCATGACTTATGTCTAATGTCCTGTTGCACAAACTCGAAGATCTATAGGCAAAACCCAATAAGTTGACAGAGGAGGCAGCAAAAATTGAACTCCCTTGAAGTGAATGTAGAGAAAATGGAGGTGATGAAGGTACACAACCAACAACAGCAACAACATGCCCTTATCACCGTAAAAGGTGGAATTCTGAAGGATGTTGTCTCTTTCACCTACCACCGAGGCAGCATCGGTTCAACTACAGGCTGCTGCACAGACGAGGATGTCGACGTCGGGATTGGAGAGTTAGCAAGACTGGCTTTCCTTCATTAATAAGAGAGTGGAATGGAGGCGTGCTACTTACGCCTTATATTCCACTAGGAACCCAAGGGAAAAATAATAATACAATAATATGATGTGACTTTTGCTATGTATCCGTCAAACTTTACGCTAACGTACCACATTACTTAGTTTGTTTTCAGAATGCTGAAATATCTCAGGACCAGTTGCTTTTCTGATGATATAACACGCGTTAGTGATTCGATCATCAAAATAGGTCCAAAACCACTATCAAGATATTTGAAAGATTTTGCTTCTTAGTATATACTCTTAGGCTGATCACATAAAATGTCAATAATAGGTCGATTTGCAAGTTAAAAATTACTTATTTCATCCAGATTTGTCTTTTGAATAAGACAGTAGATTGATTTTTTAGTCTCCAGTAGAAAGATTATCTCCATTCTAAAGTTTTAAAGATTAGCAACTTCAGTATACTGTAAAGAAATCAAAAACCAAGCTATTTTGACTGCTTAAAAGCGAGGCTAATGCCCTGATCTAGTTCACTACAGACGCAATCAGCAAGTCTGACTACCAATGATTTTAGATGGTAGTCGACACCCTAATTACCGTAAACCTTGAATTCACTACCTTATGATTGAACATTGTATGACCAGACAACAAAATTATACATAGAATTTATGGGTTTGTGGGGATTTAGAGACTTTTCTTTCAAGTTGATATTCACCGTGAACTGACATCATTTGGAGGAACATTGGAAACCTGGGAGCTTCAGGTAGCTGTTTCATCCCACTTGTATGGGATTTTCCAGAGGTGCGATCCCATGACCCCGCTCACCAGGGATCTAACACATGACCTTCAGGTTCCATAGCCAACATGTTACCATCGGGCCACTGGGATGTAATCCGGTGGTCCATATTTCCGACTTTGCCAGTTCATGATATAGCGCGATCGCTACCCAGTATAATCTTTGAGTATTTGCCCTCATGGCCACTAGGTTTACCCCACCGGTCACGACTTCTCACTGGAACTTCAGAAATCACCTCTTGAAGCTAGTCATCAATGGGCACTAGTTCAACTGAATTCGAGAGTTTGTGGGGATTTAGAGATTTTTTTATTCGTGACTAGTTTCAAGAGGTGATTCCTGAAGTTCCAGTGAGAAGTCGTGATCGGTGGGGTAAACCTAGTGGCCATGAGGGCAAATACTCAAAGATTATACTGGGTAGCGATCGCGCTATATCATGAACTGGCAAAGTCGGAAATATGGACCACCGGATTACATCCCAGTGGCCGATGGTAACATGTTGGCTATGGAACCTGAAGGTCATGTGTTAGATCCCTGGTGAGCGGGGTCATGGGATCGCACCTCTGGAAAGTCATATACAAATGAGATGGGACAGTTATTTAGTGCTTCAGGTTCCTAATGTTCCTGCAACTCATTTCAGTCTACAATGAATACCAACTTGGAAAAAATTGTATTTGGTTTCCAGGTAATTATGAAGTTATAAAATTGGCTTAGTTGAGAAACAACTCATTTGTCTGAAATGTCAAGATGGACCTTTCAATTAGAAGATAATTTGTAAATTTATCATCTTGATAATAAAGTTTATTATGTCATACAATGGAACGGAACAAGACAGAAAATAGTGATTAAATTTTATTAGAAGAGAAAAATTTGTTACTTGCCATGTTTTGAGTAAATTAATCTCACGTAATAAGTAGGAAATCGTTGATGAAACGATCACTGTATTTCGATCAGCCAGTTTCCTATTCGCACTAAAGTAACAACTTTCAGACTTCTTTCTAGAGACTGAAATTAGAATAGGATCCATATACACACATTATGAACTGACATCAGTTGAAGAACCACTGAAGATCTGGGAACACTAACAGCTATTTCGTCTCACTGTGAGACTCCTCAGTAGTATATACTACTACCTTGAAATCAGTAAAATCCTCACAAACTTCAAAGCAACTTTCTGTTTGGTGCTGATTGATGACATATTACGAGATGGATATCCCGAAGTTTCAACGAGAAGTTGTGATCGTTGTGGCCAACTAGTTGGAAGTGAAGTGGATGCCAACTGAAGACGTTGGTGGATAGTCACGCTATATCATAAATTGACCTAGTGACTCAATGGTTATTAGGTTAGCCACTAAAGCTGAACTTCCTAGTTTTGATCCATAAAGGGGTTGTTGATGCGTTCTCCTGAGGAGTACCATAGTAGGATGAGACAGCAGTCCAGTGCTTTCAGCTTTTCAATAGTTTTCAAAATTATGTCAGTCTGTGATGAATACCAACTTGAAACAAATGGAATTCCTAAAAACTACTATATATATACCTTGACATAATTAGGTTCCCAACCATATTATCTGGAGCTGAGTAAGGGATTCTTTATTCATGAATTTAAAGGTAGAATATGCTGACAACGTTATTTATTATTATGAATGATTCAACATACAAAATCTACGGCACCTTAGTTGATTCACAATTGATCGACTCACCACAATGGTCATCTGGCACTTGAAGGGTATATCTCCTTAAGTTTTAGTAGCAACTGTAAATACTTCCTAACTGAGTGAGGTAGGTTAGAATGCTTGAAGAAGCAGAATATCTTGTTGATGAATATCACTAAATCTGAAAACGAGGTTGATGTCTTCTTACTGATTGACTACTGATATTCGAAAGTAAATTTCCTAAAGGAAACCAACTTTTGATGCAAAATTATCATACTTCTTGATCCTTTTGGCACCGACCACCACATTTGATGGTTGTCGTTTAACTATGATAATCATATCACCTTTTAAGTTTGAAAAACAATCCAGAAACGGTCTCTTAGGTTGAACAGAAGCTCTTACATCTCCTGGAATAGAGCTAAGCGTGATCGGTTTGCATTCTGACTGCAGTTTCCTTGACTCTGAAGTCATAAAAACCGAGGTTGTGAACATTTTATTACCTTATAATGTCCAAGTATTCCTAATATTATTGACTTGGTATTCAGTAGATATAACAAGCTTTAATAGGTTAGCTTAATGTTCAAACTTTTCTTTCCTCATTACTTTTACTTTCATATAAAATAATCATAAACATAACAGAGTACAAGTTGGGTAACTAGGTTTAGATACTAAGATATACCAAGTCTGATCTTGAACGAATCTTAAGAAACTATTACAAAAAATACCACAGGTTTATAATAAAAACTGATGACGAAATAACTTATTATTTGATTCTTACTTCATCATCCTAAATGGATGTTGTTTTAATTTTTCTCCTGTTTCAGAGTATGGTTATTCAGTCAACAAAACGCAACTCGTCTACTTCACCAAAAGCTATCATATTGTTTTCATTGCTGGCAACAAGTCTACCACTTTGTTTTGTTATACCTGCTGTAATCATCAATGAAAAAGTTTATCCAAATGAGTGTATACATGAACAGTATCTAGCTAAATTATTGGGTAATGAAGTAGATGAATCAGTATGTACTATAAGCCAATGGATATTAAGTTATTTGACTCCAGGGTTTTGTCCACCAAAAGATTGTACAAGACCATGGTTTACAGTACATGAAGCATTTGTTCTATGGTTTCTAGCGCCGACCACATTTCTATTGGTATTCAACTGTATCGTTATCATTGTTGTTGGCATTCATGTTTGGTTTCTCAGTGAAAATGAACTAAATGTTTCACCTAATGACAAGAATCAAGCTGAAAATTCTGATTTTCATAAGCAAAGTCGGAAAATGTTGAGAATATGTTTCAAGTTATCGATAATTCTAGGTGTCGTCTGGATATTTCAAATATTAGCCAGCCTACTGCCTTATGTTCCGCTGATTGGACGCGTAGCTAGTTTGGTTAGCAGTAGTCAAGGAGCTGCTCTTACATTTGTTTCTCTTGGAAGTCGAAAATCTAAACCAGCTGTAACAACTTGTGATTGGACTAGCATTTTTACAGTCAGTGGTGGTACTTCTTGTGGGAGTAGTCAACGTGGTATTAACTGGATCAAACCTAGAATATTTAAAAATAGTTCATCAGAAAAACCTGACATAAATTTACAGTCCACTAATTGTGAAGATTGCTAAATTGCAATTTGTTATTGTGTCGTCCCTGGGTAATGAAAGCCTAGATGCGTGAAAATTTCATCAAACTTCATTCACGTACTAACAATTATTCAGTAGCATAATTAAATGCGGAGTCATTTTACTCAGTGATATTCACATTAAACTCATTCACTTAAACGTGTCGTTTACGACCATACTTCACCTATTTGATTTCACATACAAACGAAATTTTTGCATACTATATTGAGTGGTAACACACTATATGCTTGAAATACATTTGTGTTCTCGTTTTTCACAGCTAAATAGCATACCCATAATGTATTGTGTTACTAATTGATATGATGAGTAGTAACACTCACACCATTTTGATCTCTTCTTTCAATGTTTATGTCTCCAAATGCGACTGACTTATTCATTTCAATGAAAAATAAATACTGCAAACTACATTTGACTTCTCATATCATCTCAAGATGTTTTCAATGGTTAGTAGGTCTATAAGAAGGATTGTGATTTACGAGAATAGGAAGCTTGAAAACTTCACTAAAATTTAAGAAGACTGAATACAATGAAGTTGAACATAAGGACGGTTACTCAAAGATGACATTGGATTGAGGTCGTGGGACATCGTGAACTGACAGAAGTAAGAAATATGGACCATTGAATTCTGACCCAGTGCCTCAATGGGAACGCGCTGGCCACTGAACTCGATGGTCGCGTAACTGATCCCTGGTGGGTTGGGTCGAAGGTGTGCACCGCTGAAGAGTCCCATACAAGGGGGAATAAATAGCTGTTTGAAGTTCCCAGTTCTCCAATGTTCCTCCAACTGATGTCAGTCCACGATGAATTCCAACCTGAAATCAACTTGTAAATCTCCAAAAACCTCCTGATTGAACATTCGACCAGTCGGTTTCTTATCATCGTTACATTTAACTGACGTTGACTAAAGCTATTTTAGCTAAGTTCCTAAAAGGATTATAAGGGATTTCAATGAGACATCTTGGATTCAGCTGCGCATATGTATTAGAGGAAAATAACTTGTGGTATAAAAGACTACTGTGTTGCATAAGATGAACTAATAAGCACGGAACCGTTGACAGATTTGCTTCATTTCCAGTAACCACACTAAAAAACTTCTCACAGAAAGGGAACTATTACAAGTACAATGAAACTCAAGTGGTTTAAAAAAGGTTCATCGGAAGGAAAACAAGTAAATAAGAACTAGAAAGATTTGAACAAATAATCGGAAATCTAATCTCGCCTGGTTAACTAGTTCACTAGTTACTAGCCGGTCCTAAGCCCGGGTAAAGAGGGAAAGTCGGGCATACGACTACCAACCCCACATCGGAAAACACATCCAATCACCTAACAAACTTCAAAGCACAAACAATATATAAAAAATAAAAACAAACTTATTCCTCACTGGAATTGGAGAGACGAAATGACGCCGGTTGATGAGACCCTGCCTTCAGAAAGCCAGTTGGCCGATGTATCTTCTCTCTCTCGATGAAAGCAAAAGTAAACGTGATGATATGGAATGTCCGCATTATGTTTGAACCTAGCAAGGCATCCCAGATTGCAAAGGAGATGAAAAGATATCTCATTTAAGTGTTAGAAATTCGCGAAAGCAGATGGAATGGATGTGGACTCTGCAAACTGTCAACTGGAGAGGAATCAATAATCTACTCCGATATGGTCACCCAGACGACAACCACGAGCACACTGACTTTTCGACTGGCTATCATGATGTCGTCCTCAAGAGAATCGAAGGCTCTCTCTCATGCAGTGAGAACCAGTCTCCTCCAAGATGAGGATCATGACAGCAAGGTTCAACTCAAAAGGAAGGAAGGTCACAATCGTACAATGCTACGCACCTACAAATGATGTAGATGAAGAGAAGAAGGAGGAATTCTACAGACAACTGCAATCAACACTGGACAAGACTCCACCTCAGTTGGCGACATCAAAATTCTAATGGGTGACATGAATGTCAAAGTGGGAGCGGACAACATAGGAAGAGAGCTAACCATGGGTTGAGAAGCGCTCGGTGAGGTGATGAGTGGGAATGGAAAACTGTTTGCAGAATTCTGTGCATTCAACGATTTGGTGATCGGAGGCAGTGTGTTCAAGCACAAGGATATTCTCAAAGCGACATGGATTTCACCAGACACCAGACACACTACACTAAAGATCGGATCGACCTCATATCAATGTGAAGGAAGTGGATATGCAGCCTATAAAGAAGTTGGTGATCAACGACCACATTTCAAGTTCGACACCCGGAACAGAAACCAATTGAAGGACAAAATTACAAAGAATACGTTGACGTCAGTCTTCAGGACAAAATTTGAGAAATTAGGCAACATCCCTGAGGAAACCTCTGTCGGAGAAAACTGGAACCCTTTAAGAGCTATGTGGAAAGAGACCTGCATAACCATGTTAGGAAGAAAGCAGAGGAGTCAGGACAAAGAATGGATCTCGACGGACACATGGAGACCGATAGAAGAGTGTGAGGAAGATGGTGAAACAGAAGGTAAACTAGTGCAGTGCAGTGCAGTGCAGAGTTGGGATGAAGAGGGAAAGAGGAACTGAACACAACCTACAACACAACACCACACTGGATAAAGAAGTGAAGAAGAGTGCACGGAAACACAAAAGACACTTCTACAACACATTGGTAAGTGAAGTAGAACAGGCTGCAGGTAGGCGAGACAGAGACTTGACAACACTATATCGAATAACCAGGTTACTACCTGGGATGGAAGTCATCAACGTAGACAAAACCAATGAAAGATGGTGAAGGAAACCTAGTTGCAAAGGAGAAAGGAGAAAGGAAGGAAATGATGGGCTGACATACTTCGAAGGAAAGACTCTTGAATCGACCACCAACACCACCTGCAACTCATCCAGACATACTACCAGCAGCCCACCAACAGACCTGCCAGTGAACACAAGCTCTCCGACGAAAGCTGAGGAGGAGTCCTGAACACCATAAAGTTGCTGAAATCCGGGAGAGCAGGGTGACCAGATGGAATTCCACCGGACGCACTGAAAACAGACGCGGAGACAACAGCGGACATGCTCACACCACACCACTATTGTAGAAGGATTGGAAATAATGAAGGTGAGGTACCTGTGTGTTGGGAGCAGGGCTACCTTGTGGAACTGTCTAATAAGGGAGACGTAAGTGTTTGCAAGCAGTGGTGATTAATCATGCTCCACCTGTGTCGACCACAAGCAAAGTATTCAGCCTCATCATGCTGGAGAGAGTGAAGGATGCTCTGGATTCAAAATTACTATCGGAACAGGCTGGTTGGCTGGTTGGCTGGCTGACTTCAGGAAGAACAAATCGTGTGATGATGAAATTGCAACGCTACTCTACTCATGATAAGAGGAGAGAGTAAAGAATGGCAGTCAACCCTACGTCAACTTCACTGACTTTGGCAAGGTCTTGAATAGCGTTGACGGAGAATTAATTTGGCAGGTAGCTGCTTGAACACTACACTACGGTTTTAGTGCCACTTATTATCAATTTCATTCAACAGCTATGTACTCTATGACGATGTAACATGCCGAGTGATTCACAATGGAGAGGTGAGTGATGGCATTGGATTGAATACAGGAGTGTGTAAGACAAGGTTTACCGTCTATTATAATTGATGATCTTTTTGACTGTGGTAGACTCGACTGAACTGGATCATGGTCAAGGTATGAGGGGCGAGAAGATGGGATATGCTGGTGGGACCAATGAAAATACCCTAAAATATTTGGATTTTGCCGATGATGATGATTTACGTCTAACGTCGCACAAGCTCGAATGTGTATAGGTGAAAGAAGAGGTGAGGGAGCGAAGACGAGACTTCAAGTTAATTTAGAGAAGACAGCAACAAGCATCAATCGCCATGAACGGGATAAATATGTAGGAGGTTGTCTCTTTCACCCACCTACCTACATTCATAACTAGACAGCATCGTTTCAACTACACGCGGCACAGATGAGGATGTCAAAGCCAACATCGGAAAGACAGCAAGACAGGATTTCCTTCATTAATCTGAAACCATTGTGGCGATCTACTGCACTCTGCACACAGAACAAGATCCGGATCCTCGACGCTAATTCAGTCAAGTAAGTTAGTGCTTCTATGTGATGGTTGAAAGAAATGGCGCGTTACGAAAAGCATTTCCGACAAAGTACAGACATGCATGGACAGCTTACTGAATTTTTTAGTTCTGAGATTTACATAAAAATCTTGAACAATTAAGGGTTTGTTTTGGCAGCACTGTACTATGACACGTCATATATGAATATAATCAATTGATTGACTAATAATTTGAGCGATCAAATAGAAATGTAACCACTTCCTAACCTTTTGGAATAATAACTATTAATTAAGTAGCACTTTCGTGTATCTAAGCTCTGGAATGACTTAACAAATCTCGATCCTCAAGGAGGAATTCCTTTGATGGTGAGTAAGCAAAAATAGGTGATTTCACCTAACCGCAGATCCAGATTTTCAACACTAATTTCAGTCAAGTAAGTCAGTGATTCCATGTGATAGTTCAGAAACTTGGCATGACACGAGAAGCATTTCCAACAAACTACAGACATTCATCACATCAACAGCTGCCACCTACACTCACTCGATACTGACACTGAAGATCAGATGGATGGCGAGGATGGGATGATAAGAAGAATAAGCAAGGAGGAAGTGTGGCTGGCTGGCTGACTGGCTGATTGGCTGGCTGACAACGAACCAATCAACAAGCCGTCGTCCAACAAATATGCAGAAGGAGAAAGTGGAGATGAGTTGGAGTGAGCATACACTGAGAAGACTGATTGGGGACATCACGAGACAGGTGAGAGCAGGCCGTTGACTTGAGCTCAAATGGGAAACGACGAGTTGGTCATGTGAGTTGAGAGTGACATGGAGGAGATGGTGTGATGAGGAAATGAAAGCTTATGGGGAGTTGTGGAGCCAGGTGTAGACAGACTTGAGAGAAGAGAGTGAAGTGGAGATGAGGACGTGCTACTGAAGCTGTATGTTCCCCTAGGAACCCAAGAGACCAATAATAAAAATATAAAAAAGAGAGTAGGGGTTGAGTTATACCAGAGTGCCTAAGTCAACAATTAAGAAAAGTGCTACGGTCACGAAACCAAACCTATTGCTAACAACTCAAATAACGTCGAGCGCAAACCATTCGTCAACTCATATTAGTAAACTGCAAATAAGATGTGTCTTCATGGTGAAAAATTTGTGATATTAGAGAGGTTAGATTCCAGGAGGCTGATCTAAGAACCAAAAAAACTACAGAATAGCTGGCACAGCAACAATATTTTACGAGGCACTTAGCGAAATATATACACGAGATGCCTATCAAGTGAACGATGAAGCTACTTGTATCTACCGTTCATCGGTCTGAAGATGGAAGCAGGTTCACAATGTAGAGTAAATGATCCTATGTGGTGACAAAAATTCAAGAGCTAAACAGATTTCAAGTGCTACATAATATCCGATACTGCCGTGACGAAACATCCATGGTAACGAATACTGCAAAACCCTACATACACTGAAGAAACGAAACTGAATGAAACTTCGAAAACCATAAAAAGGTTCCGACCACACGGATTATAGACGAATGTATGAAAAATAAAATATGAAAGGACGAAAATTATTCCTCATCTGTCACACAACTGTAACTTTGAAACGAAACCATCAAAAATGTTTGCTTCTTTACAAATCTGTAACTAATCGACCTGAACTCATTCTCCACACATTTCACTTCTTTATCAATGCAACACCATCCCCCACTTCATATACATTCTAACAACCGAAAAAAACACATTGTAAAGTAGGGAATACACTCCATAAAATCATATTTACACTATTGAGAGTACAGATCTCTGACAAAAATGAGCTGACGGTGACAGTTTACAAACTGTTTTGAAAATATGAAACCCTCTGCCTGCTTTTTTCCAGTGTGTTGTATGATGAATGACATGTTTTGGTTTTGCAAGCAAGTCAGTGTCACTCAAATAAAGAATAGTGAGAGTGTTTTGTTTAAGAGTATGGATACACTTCTTAGTGGTGCATAAATAGTATTGTACGACGAAGTCTGTTGTGGATAAGAATTTTCGTAGTGCTCTGATTCTATATAAGTTGAGGTTATACTTCATTGTACTTTCAGAGTATACATTTATGTTGGTTTTTGTCAAACTACTAGGGAAATTTGCTGGATTAAACAATGATGATTTATTTTGGCATCACAGGTCAAAGCTGTGTCCTTTTCTCCTGTGTTTTGGAGAAATTTCAGTCCTCATACTCCGTATCTTGAGTTTTTACATCTCTATGAACATTTATGTTGCGGTATAGCTTTAGAGTTATTCACTACTCATTTTGACGTTTGAAAATCCTCAAAATGAACTGGTGGAAGATCTCATCATCTTTGTAAATATTACAATCAAACAGCTAGATCATAAAATAAATAGGTTATTATAATTATTAGTCCATTGGGTTCCTAATGGAACATCGAGATTAAGTAGCACGTCTCCAGTGAACTCTGTTCTCTGAAATCTTTTCAACCTGTCCCCACGACAGCCCACAGGCTCTCATTTCTTCCTCACACCATCTCCTATGTCAGACTCGGCACCGACGTCCAACTCGTCGCTTCCCATCTGAGTTGCACTCGAGTACCTGGCCTACCGCGTGATGTCCCCAGTCGGCCTTCTCAGTGCATGCCCAAACCATCTCCACTTCCTTCTGCATATTTGTTCAGCGATGGGTTCTTGGTTCGTTCGTTGCCAGAATTCCTTCCTGCTCATTCTCATTATTCTGGCCATCTCAGCTTCAGTATCAAGTGAGCGTAGGCAGTTGTTGATGAATGTCTGTAGTTTGTTGTTAATGCCTTTCGTAACGCGCCAAGTCTCTCAACCATACAGAAGCACTGACTTGACGTTGGTGTTGAAAATCCGGATCTTGCTCCGCAAGCTGAGTGCAGAAGATCTCCACACCCGTTTCAGGATAATGAATGCCAGTCTTGCTGTCTTTCCGGTCCTGGCTGACTTTGACATCCTTGTCTGTGCCTTTGCCACCTGTAGTTGAAACAGTGCTTCCCAGATAGGTGAAGGAGGTTACTTCCTTTAAGTTTCTCCCATTGACGGTGATTGGAGTTTGTTGTTGTTGGTGGTGGTGCGGTATCTTCATCACCTCTGTCTTCTCTACATTCACTTGAAGTCCCGTCTTCACTGCCCTACCTCTTCTGCCAACTTGTTAGTTTTTGCCTGTAGATCTTCAAGTTTATGTGACATCAGGCACAAGTCATCGCTGGCGAAATCCAGATCTTCTAGGTTCTTTTCCACAGTCCAGCCAGTGTATCCCCCTCTTCTCGCTCCCCTCTGTTTGCTGCATGATCCAGTCAGTTGAACACAATCAGGAAGACCATGGATGATAGTAGGCAACCTTGTTTCACTCCTGTCTTCACTTCAAAAGCATCACTGAGCTTCCCGTTGTGAATTACTTGGCATGTGGCGTCTTCACATAGTTGTTGAATGAGGCGGATCCCATCTGGTCCTGCTGCTTTCCCACATTTCAGTAGCTTTGTGGCGTCCAGGACTTCCATTTTTGTTGGAGGATTTATATTCACTTGTAGTTCAGCGGCTGCAGGTGGTATTTCTGGATGAAGTGCAGGTGGTGGTGGTGGTGGTCGATTCAAGAGCTTTCGAAGTGGTCGGCCCATCGTTTCCTTTGTTTCTCTTCTTTGCCAATTAGATTTCCTTCATCATCTTTTATTGGTTTCGTCTGCGTTGATCTCTTCCCTCCCAGATAGTAACCTGGTTATTTGATACAATGTTGTCAGGTCTCACCAATCAGCCCGCTGCCTGTTCTGCATCACCTGCCAGTGTTTCGTAGAAGTGTCTTTTGTCTTTCCGTGCACTCTTCTTCACTTCTTTGTCTAGTGTAGTGTTTCTATATGTTGTATTCAGTTCCTCTTTTCATTGTTCATCCCTGCACTTCAGTGGTTCATCTTCTGCCTCACCATCCTCCTCTCCCTCCTTTATCAGCTTCCAGGTATCCGTCGAGATGCATTCCTTATCTTCTTTCTTCTTCATTCCTAATACGGTTGTGCAGGCTTCTTTTCACATAGCTTTTAAAGACTTCCAGTATTCTTCTACACAGGTTTCTTCAGGAATGTTCCCCGATATCTCCCATTTTGTCTTGGTGGCTACCGTGAAGATGTCCCTGGCAGTTTCATCCTTCAGTTTCCGAGTGTGGTACTTGAACTGCGGTCCATCACCAGCTTCCTTCAAGGCTTCCAACTTGATTTGGAAGGTTACTTGCACCAGATAGTGGTCTGTACCTACACCTGCTCCTCTTCTTGACCTTGTGTCAAGTAGGCTGCGTCTCCACTTCCTTCACATTGATATGAGGTCGATCCGATCTTTAGTGTAGTGTGTCTGGTGTCTGGTGAAATCCATGTCGCTTTGAGAATATCCTTGTGCTTGAACACACTGCCTCCGATCACCAAATCGTTGAATGCACAGAATTCTGCAAACAGTTTTCCATTCCCACTCATCACCTCACCGAGCGCTTCTCAACCCATGGTTAGCTCTCTTCCTATGTTGTCCGCTCCCACTTTGACATTCATGTCACCCATTAGAATTTTGATGTCGCCAACTGAGGTGGAGTCTTGTCCAGTGTTGATTGCAGTTGTCTGTAGAATTCCTCCTTCTTCTCTTCATCTACATCATTTGTAGGTGCGTAGCATTGTACGATTGTGACCTTCCTTCCTTTTGAGTTGAACCTTGCTGTCATGATCCTCATCTTGGAGGAGACTGGTTCTCACTGCATGAGAGAGAGCCTTCGATTCTCTTGAGGACGACATCATGATAGCCAGTCGAAAAGTCAGTGTGCTCGTGGTTGTCGTCTGGGTGACCATATCGGAGTAGATTATTGATTCCTCTCCAGTTGACAGTTTGCAGAGTCCACATCCATTCCATCTGCTTTCGCGAATTTCTAACACTTAAATGAGATATCTTTTCATCTCCTTTGCAATCTGGGATGCCTTGCTAGGTTCAAACATAATGCGGACATTCCATATCATCACGTTTACTTTTGCTTTCATCGAGAGAGAGAAGATACATCGGCCAACTGGCTTTCTGAAGGCAGGGTCTCATCAACCGGCGTCATTTCGTCTCTCCAATTCCAGTGAGGAATAAGTTTGTTTTTATTTTTTATATATTGTTTGTGCTTTGAAGTTTGTTAGGTGATTGGATGTGTTTTCCGATGTGGGGTTGGTAGTCGTATGCCCGACCTTCCCTGTTGGGAAGGCTCTTGAATCGACCACCACCACCACCTTCATCCAGAAACACCACTTGCAGTCACAGAACTACGAGTGAACACAAGCCCTCCGGCGAAAGTCGAGGCCATGAACGCCTAAGGCTACTGAAATGTGGGAAAGCAGCAGGACTAGATGGAATCCTGCCAGAAAGACTGACAGCATCCACAGAGACAACAGCGGACATGCTCACACCACTAATGCAGAAGGTTTGTAAGGAAGAGAAGGTACCTGGCGATTGGAAGAGAGGCTATCTTGCCAAACTTCCGAAGAAGGGCAAACGAAGTGTTTGCAAGAAGTGGCGATGAATCATGCTCCACCTCTGTCTACCACAAACAAAATATTCAGCCGCATCATGCTGGAGAGACTGAGGTGTACTCTGGATTCAAAATTACGACAGGAACATACTGGTTGACTTCAGGAAGAACAAATCATATGCGGATGAAATTGCAACGCTGCTCCACTCATGATAAGAGAAGAGAGTATAAAATGGCAGGCAGCTCACTACCTCAAATTCACCGACCTTGCGAAAGCGTTTGACAGCGTCGACCGAGATGTAATTTGGAAACCGTTCCAACACTACGGAATACCACAAACCTTTATCACTTTATTCAACAAATGTATGAAGGCGCTTAATGCCGAGTAATTCACAGTGTGAAGCTCAGTGATGCTTTTAAAGTGGAGACAGGAGGGAGTGAAACAAGACTGTGCACTATCACCGATGATCTTCCTGATTGTAGTGGACTGGATCATGCAAAAACCATGAAGAACGAGAAGAGAGGGATACGCTGGACAACGGAAAGGAACCTAGAAGATCTGGATTTCGCCGATGACTTGTGCCTGATATCACACAAACTTGAAGATCTACAGGCAAAATCCAACAAGTTGACAGAAGTGACAGGGCAGCAGACACGGGACTTCCTTCAAGTTAACGTGCAGAAGACAGAGGTGATGAAGCTACCCCCAACCAATACCACCACCACCGACAACAACAACCACAAGCTCCAATCACCATCAGTGGGAGAAACTTAAAGAAAGAAGTAGTCTCTTTCACCTACCACCGAGGAAGCATTGTTTCAACTACAGGCTGCGGCACAGATGAGGACGTCAAAACCAGGGTTGGAAAGCAACACAGGCTTTCATCAATCTGAAACCAGTGTGGAGATCTGCACTCAGCACAAAGCGTGTGGAACAACATCCAGATCTTCAACACCAATTCAGTCAACTCAGTACACCTATGTGATGGTTGAGAGACTTGGCACGTTACGAAAGGCATTAACAACAAACTACAGACATTCATCAACAACTGCCTACGCTCACTTGATACTGAAGCTGAGATGGCCAGAATAATGAGAATAAGCAGAAAGGAAGTCTGTCAACGAACGAACCAAGAACCCATCACTGAACAAATATGCAGAGGAAGAAAGTGGAGATTGTGATGGATTGTGCATACACTGAGAAGGCCGACTGGGAACATCAGGTGGCAGGCGAGACACTAGAGTGGAACCGAGATGAGAAATGGGGAGTTTGTCGTCTGAGGTGAGGGTGACATTTATGAGATGGTGTGAGGAAGAAATGAGAGCTTGTAAGCAAACGTGGCGACAGGTTCAATGGATTGCAGCGAAGGGAGTGCACTGGGGTCATGCTACTGAAACCCTATGTTCCATTAGGAACCCAAGGGACAAATAATATAATAATAATTGTTTTTTTCTGTACCACGGTTTTTAGAACACGACTTATTTCTAATGGACTGACGTGCATCTTTTGAAATAGACCAAAAGAGTCTATTTACGCAAAAGGAAAACATCTGAGGTCAAGAAAACAACAAACACTTTGTTTACCTAATTTTTTTTAATACTATCTAGCTGGGTTAGAAATTATCTGACACAAACGTATTCTTATTGTTCTGACTTATTAAAAATATTAGGTAGACTGAAATATAAGCAGAACAATATTAGAATACATGAAGACTGAATAAATATTTCAAGGATAAAGATTAAAGGGGAAACTGGTAGATAATAAACAAGAAGAGTTTTAATATGCTCTCAGTCCTTCTACACTGCGTTGAGCAGAATATGTAAATATTTTTCAGTAAATGATAATCATCTTTTGCAGGTAATTATTTAGTAACAGTATAAATATATGAGTTTGTCTAGATAGGACATAAGTTAGTGGATTAGTTTATCCACTGAAATACTTTACTTCTTTTTATCTCTCTCATAATTCTCCATCTCAATATTTACTCATTTAACTAACACATTAACAATTTATCATACTGAAAGAATATGATTGAATATATCCCTTTATTGATGATATTTTCAACTTTATATGGATCAAAATGTCAAAATCACCAGTCAAACATTACTAAATATATTTCAGAACATTATATGGAGAATAATACAATTATGATTAATGGTATTCTTATGGGTATCGGTTTATTTATTGGTATTTTAACGGTAACAGTTTTATTCATCTATTGTTGTAAACCTGACAGTTTAAATAATAGTTTGAGTAGAATAAAAGTATTACATTCAAATTATGATGACGCTAATATATGGTCAGCAAATTTCGAAATAGAAGAAATTCAAGAAGATAACCAGATGAAAAGTTTCAGTGATACAGAATATACTACTGAAGACGTCACCATGAATATATCTACGGTAGATATTAGTTCCCTTCTGGATGATAACTCGATGGTCAACTTAAATAAACATATTTCATATGACAGTAACCTTCAGGATACATCACACCAATGTAAAAAAGGAATGATAGATTGAAGCACTGGAATATAACATACTAACTGTTCACCTAATCTATTCTTACATCCACTGAATAACTGTCCAATATTCAACAATTTCAAAGCAAACAGAAATGATTCAAACAAGAAGTGGTGACAATGTGCATTGTCAAAACATATATATTGTTCTGTAATATATCTCATAATGTTTTCATTTTAATAGCATCTACTCCTATCAATTGGTTCCAATGGAAAACGTTCCTTTTTCAAAAGATTAATTCAACCTTAAATAGGATTTAATTATTATTATTATTGTTATTACTACTATTTGTCCCTTGGGTTTCTAATGGAACATAGGGTTTCAGTAGCATGACCCCAGTGCACTCCCTTCGCTGCAATCCATTGAACCTGTCGCCACGTTTGCTTACAAGCTCTCATTTCTTCCTCACACCATCTCATAAATGTCACCCTCACCTCAGACGACAAACTCCCCATTTCTCATCTCGGTTCCACTCTAGTGCCTCGCCTGCCACCTGATGTTCCCAGTCGGCCTTCTCAGTGTATGCACAATCCATCACAATCTCCACTTTCTTCCTCTGCATATTTGTTCAGTGATGGGTTCTTGGTTCGTTCGTTGACAGACTTCCTTTCTGCTTATTCTCATTATTCTGGCCATCTCAGCTTCAGTATCAAGTGAGTGTAGGCAGTTGTTGATGAATGTCTGTAGTTTGTTGTTAATGCCTTTCGTAACGTGCCAAGTCTCTCAACCATCACATAGGTGTACTGAGTTGACTGAATTGGTGTTGAAGATCTGGATGTTGTTCCACACGCTTTGTGCTGAGTGCAGATCTCCACACTGGTTTCAGATTGATGAAAGCCTGTGTTGCTTTCCAACCCTGGTTTTGACGTCCTCATCTGTGCCGCAGCCTGTAGTTGAAACAATGCTTCCTCGGTGGTAGGTGAAAGAGACTACTTCTTTCTTTAAGTTTCTCCCACTGATGGTGATTGGAGCTTGTGGTTGTTGTTGTCGGTGGTGGTGGTATTGGTTGGGGTAGCTTCATCACCTCTGTCTTCTGCACGTTAACTTGAAGGAAGTCCCGTGTCTGCTGCCCTGTCACTTCTGTCAACTTGTTGGATTTTGCCTGTAGATCTTCAAGTTTGTATGACATTAGACGTGAGTCATCGGCGAAATCCAAATCTTCTAGGTTCTTTTCATCGGTCCAGCTAGCGTATCCCTCTCTTCTCATTCTTCATGGTTTTTTGCACAATCGAGTCCACTACAATCAGGAAGATCATCGGTGATAGTGCACAGTCTTGTTTCACTCCCTCCTGTCTTCACTTCAAAAGCATCACTGAGCTTCTCATTGTGAATTACTTGGCGTGTGACATCATATAGCGTGTAGCTGTTGAGTGAGATAGATAAAGCTTTGTGGTATTCCGTAGTGCTGAAGCAACTGCTAAATTACCTCTCGGTCGACGCTGTCGAAGTTGAGAATTGTTATGGTCATTGTTTCAGTTGAAGTTCTAAAAAAGGTTCTCCGACTTTTTCAGGCATATTATTTTACTAGCTTTCGGCTAAAATTATGATTGCATAGTAGTGAACTCTGAAACTGAATCGGAGAATCTTGTCCTGAATAAGTTTATTTAAAGTTGAAGGTAATTCGGTGAACATAGTTATTTAATAATATAGTGTATATGTCTAATATATGATGTTTTAAATAATTATATACGTTGTTACATGCTTGTAATCTCTTAAAGGTAGTATACAAGCAGAATAAATAAGCTGAGACATGACTAATAGCTTACTTTCTGAATGAAGGTGAATTTTTACGGACAAAGTATCATTGACACTGTTAAAAAAACATTGGTATTACTTTGATGATTTGGATTCCCTTCACTCAGATGGAATGCTTCGAACATGGATTTCATTCATATCTTTATGGCCTTGGAGAACTCGTGGCGTTGGCTTGCTAACTAATTCGACTACTTTTGATGTAAACAACTTGAAAGAGTGTCAGCAGTAATCTCCATGATGGAAGATTTGACGCAAACAGCGTAATGTTCAGATGGAAATGGATTACTAGAGCACCAACTAGGACCTTTTTATTACCTGTTTATTTCAATGAACTTCAGAAAATTCCCAAGACTTCTTTTCTATTTGGAGATGATATAAAGTTTGGAAAATTATTGATTATGATAAGAATTGTGTAGCACACTTAAATAACATAGATGAATTGAACGGGTGGTCCATAAGCTGAAGTCTCATAACTATTCCAATAAAATTAGTGTTTGGTACATTGGTAAAGAAAACTTTCATCAACAAACAGTGGATGGCTCAGTGTGAAACTGAGTTAGGAAATAGAAGGATTTAGGACGTATTCTAATAAGTAACTTGAAAACTGTTGTGTTACGCCTATATGTTAAGGATTGTGGATGGTATAATCACTTTGCAGGGTGTCTAGGTGCTTTGATAACATGGCACTTAGAGTACTGTGTTATCGCAGCATACGAGATCCTCTTGGTTACCATGTATGGAAGGCGAGTCGTTGCTTCGGGGAAAAAAGTAGACAATCTAAAACTTGTCCGTATGGTAAGCACCATGTTAATGATAGAACTGTTACTTCTTGCCTACGATAAACGATGTGAGCGGTAACAAGTCTTCTGTCTTAAATACAGGACTGGAAGACTTGGTCTCATTTTACAGTCTCATATGGGGAATAATGACTCTTATACTGATCTCAGTTGTTGCCTTTTATCATTTAAGAATGACTTTTCCAGTGGTCACTAAAGCAAAAGTCAAATTTCACTGCCGAACGAACTTCATGTTGAACTCAGTTTTCAGATAGCCAATGAGCAGAAATTGTTACCATCCATTGTGATGGTAACTCCTATGATGAATTGCATTAAAGGGAAGTCTCATTTTTTCACTGGTGACCAGTTTGCCAAGACACTTCAGTCCTACAATAAGTCACTCGTGGTTTAAATAGCTCAAGGGAAACGTCTGTGACTTCATCTTTGAATGAAGTGAATGTAAATCACTAAAGTAGTACTAGTATCTCCATTCATACGGACACGTCTTTCTGAAGACTGGTTCATAGCTTCCTTCAGACATGTAACACTGTAGTGTTTACTGACCACTTGAAATACTGCCATATTAAGGATATCTACTAATTTATCTGTTTCAGTCACAGACTGAGTGAAGAATGTTTTTTACTTCACATCTGGAAGAGAATCACAGAAAACCATCATATGAACACAACCTTTGTAGTCTTTCTCAGAAAAATTGGTTTTATTTTTATCTTGATTCCTATACAATAACATCACAACTATTCTATTCAAGTTTCAATATTTTTGAACTAAGTTGTTGGTCAACACAGTTGTCAAATTCGATAAGTGAAGAGACATAATTGTCCAATAAGTGGAGTTCAGAACGCTGTCGATTGCATAATTATCTGACTTCTTCAGTTTGCAGGATATAAAAGTAGTTAGTCTCAAGGCTTTTCAACACAGATTCTCACGGTGCTTCGAAATTTTCCATACTCATTGATGCAAACATCCCATGTTTTTTCTGAGAAGTATTTCTTAACATATATGCCATATTTAGCCGAAGCCAAACTAAGTTTGCTGTTGATTTTTCACCCTGAATATATGCCATGTGAATGGAATATATTGTTTATTTCTCTAAGCAATTTGTTTGGTAGATTGAACTTTAGTTGTGGGTTTGCGTTTCAACAGGAACCCCATGACTCCAGCAGGTGCAGTTGCAGCCAGCTGATAAGCCCTAAAATAAGATGAAATATGCTTCCTGGAATCTACTACTAGCTACGACTAATTAAACTACAATGTAGTTGTATTCCTGTCAAACAATGAAAAATTAAGTTGTTATTCATCGAAGACTGACATCAGTTGGAGGAACAAAGGAAACCTGGGAGCACTGGACAGCTGTTTCGTCCCAGTATAGGACTCCTCAGCAGTGCGCACCCACGACCCCACCAGTAGGGACCGAACCCGCGACCTTCAGGTTCCGCGGCCAACGCGTTACCATTGAGCCACCGGGTCAGAATCCAATGCTCCATATTTCCAACTTCTGGGTGCGCACTGCTGAGGAGTCCCATACTAGGACGAAACAGCTGTCCAGTGCTCCCAGGTTTCCTTTGTTCCTCCAACTGATGTCAGTCTTCGATGAATAACAACTTGAAGTATTTCCGAATCTCCACAACCCCCTCAAAATGAAAAATTAGTTATGAAGCCGATTACTTTTATGAACAGATCATTCTTTAGGCATACATATAAAGTCATTAAAATTTAACATAATTGGTTATACCATACTGAGAGGTACTATTTGCTCAACTCTAACAAATGTGTACACATTTATGCCTTTTCTTGCTTCATATTTCATAAACTCTTCTGAAAGTGTAATAGGTAGTATTCTATCTCTGACATCATCATGACGGAGTTGTCCAACATAGCCCTGTAGTCAGATCCAAACTTGATTTTCTTCTTAATAATAACATTCTGCTTATGGTAATATACATATAACTATAGGATGAATAGTTTTTAATGCTTTCGTTTCGGTGTGTGTATTATTTTGCTAGTCTCAGTAACACAGCTGTTGCATAATGTTATGCAACATGTATTTAATCTGGTGGGTTTCACTAATGAGTCGGAATCTCAATTTTTTTTAATCCTCATTCATGTAATGAAAATGGTGGAAAAAGCTGTCAAATTTTATAATGCACCAAGAACTGAAGTATCAAGTGAACACTTTAAACATAAATGAAGTAATTATCTGTTAAATTGTATTAACTTTTACAAGATGATAGTCTTGAGGCGGCCTATTTAAACCATGGTCTACAGAAAATATGTTCCCACCAACAACGTTAAATCAGATTCTTCCGTTTCTGTTTGTTTTAGGTTATCTAAATATGTTGTGTACTTTTGCATCATTGTAAAATGTTTTTAAACTCTTGTTTTTCAAGTTATGGATGAAGCAAAGAGAAAAACATTAAACTGGATGAAAGTTGACATATAGATACTTAAAAATACAATTTTTGTACTATCCTGTTGAAATACCACTAACAAAATTTTTTGTATTCATCCATAAGTCCAGACTAGACACTGAAGTAATACTTGCTACTCGCTTCAAATAAATGCCTGTAATTTCGTTATTATTAGCACTAATTACATGCAGAAACTATTTCTTCTAAAAATATGGTATGGAGAACGCTTTCATTGAAATATAACATGCTTAAAATTCCGCAACGTGTCATATATATTGTTTTGATTGAAGTGACCATTACTATTATATCATTTGGATAATATAATTAGAAGACGTAGATTATCTGAAAAATGTGATGTATTAGCGCTATACATTTCGAACAATCTGATCACACATTTACTTGTTAAGGCATTATATATGAAAACTGGAAGTAGGGGAAGGACACATATGACATAAAGGAATTCAATAATAAGAAAGATAATGAGAGGAATAAAAGATAAGACTTGAAGACAATTTTGGTAATACGATAAAATAAGCATTACCAAGGTAGGCTTAATGTGAGGACAAACTATTTTTGCACACACAATTGGGGGTTAAATTTATTTATGGCTAGCGCCTCAACAAACTTAAGTATACGCCCCGGACAGTTTCTGTACAAAATTGTAAAGGCTGTCTTGATATCAATTCTGTGACTCTTATCAATGATATGTTTCGCAATGGATGATGATGGTTGTCTGCCATCTGCGCTTATCAATGTTTGTGAATCCAGCTGCTTTCGTAGCCACTTTGGAACATGTTCCCCTACCCTCAAGTGCATATCACGATTTGTCCTCCCTATGTATGTTTGTCCACACACATGTAAATTTATAAACGCAATGGGATGTGACACAATCGTTTATACGGCATTGAGGTCTAGGTAGCAGCAGGTGTTTGGTCTTCTCAATACATCACATCTTAATACATCACATTTTTCAGATAATCTACGTCTTCTAATTACATTATCCGAATTCATAAAAGGGACTAATTGTTTCATATTATATCATTATTATATTTCAAATTATGTTCAACTTTTGCTATGTGTAAATGAATGATTGAACATGTTCAGGAGAGCAGTAATGTTAACTTCGCATCAAGAATAATAGTAGGTGTTTTCTGTAAACATATATAACGTTATTTGATACTAAACATCACTTTAAGAACAGAAGTTGGAAATATGGAGCATTGGATTCTGACCCAGTGGCTCAATGGTAACGCGCTGGCCGCGGAACCTGAAGGCCGCGGGTTCGACCCCTGCTGGTGGGGTCGTGGGTGCGCACTGCTGAGGAGTCCCATACTGGGACGAAACAGCTGTCCAGTGCTCCCAAGTTTCCTTTGTTCCTCCAACTGATGTCAGTCTACGATGAATAACAACTTGAAACTTTAAGAAATGCCTATCTTCTAAATTTAGACTCAGTGTTATGCATCACTCATTTTTACACTGTAACACAATTAGACGATAAGCATGTTATAAATCAGATTGGTTAAGTTTTCAAGTCAAATCAACCAGACATATAAAGAAATGAAACCGCTAGGATCACACTAGCCATTAATGTACAGACAAGCGAAGCTTCATTTTAGAAAACGAAAGTGATAAAATACAAACAATCTATCATATTTGGGAAAAAAATTGTTGTATAAGCTTTGCTAAAACATTTGAAGGGAATGAACTGTACAAAGTGTAAAGTTTTTATAAAACTTTCAATTTACAAATTGCTAAAAAAATAGCTATCACTTATTGTTTCTCACTCTTTTCATTTTTACCAGATAGAAATCTAATCGTTGAATTCTTTATGATATCTCGCTTCTCTTTAAAATCCTATTGAGTATTAAGCTTATACAAATTTCATAGAATTAAGTGTGACTACTTGATATAAATTTATTTCAAAATAGAAGACATAAGACAGTATGATTAGATAAGTATTTTATTAGAAAGGAATGATAATTTCATGGGATAAAGTTTTGAACATCTGTAAATTAATTGAATGTCTTCATAGCAAGATACTAGCAGAAGAGTGTTGCCTGAAATAGATCATAACATATGAATGAAATGATTGAGACAATTTTCGTAATTAAATCACATAAATATTAGACTTCATTATTTATTGACATATACAGTATCTCGTTTTTAATTTAGATGGAATTAACCGACTACCTTCGACATATAGTCTCCTATGTGGTTGCCTCGTTATTACCTGAGGATTCACTATGTTGTAATTTCTTCGTTGATTGCTATTAACTAGAAGAACCAAACACCTTAATTCTGCATCATTTCTTCGTCATGAAATTATGAAAAAGGTTTTATTAGTATTTAACTGAATTATTTCTTTTCAAGTGGTTATACAATTGAAAAAGTTACAAGCAAAACTAACAACTGGTTGATATAGATAAATGGCAGCTTGGTTGTAATTAGAAAAGTTTCAAGTCAGTAATTTGTAATGATTACACTTTATGACTTATTTAAAAAAATCTTGAAACTTTTCTGTGAAAGAATGTGGTCGATCACCTATGAAAAGTAGCACATTTTACACAGCGTTATGTGCATGAGTCAAAAGGTTGCTTTTCAAATTCTCTGATATTATTACTGACATCCTAATAAAGAATTATGTTATAAATGACTTGTATTCATTCCTTTATAATTAAAGGAATGATTTTATTATTGAATAAAGAAACCATACCAAATGGTTCATTTATTGACAAAATTAAAAATATACATCAGAGTTACCTCACATAAAACTTCGACATTGGTATGATTAACAAGGTATAAAATTCTTTCGAAGTATTGTTGACTGATTTGTTTACACTAAATATACAATAAAAATGAGGAGGAAATTGAAGTAATCTTGTAAAGAACTATCGAATTTGGGAATTTTCAGCTTTAAGCAATAGCGGAACTTCAGTAATGAATTACAAATATAATAAAAATATTCATTTGGAATACTTATCATCATGGAAAGCTAAGTGACGCCTTTGAAGGGAAGACAGGAGTAAGACAAGGTTGCTGCCTACTATCACCGATTATCTTCCTGATTGTGATCGACTAGATAACGCAACAAAATGTGTGGGACGAGAAGAGGAGCATAGGCTATTTGACAGATAAAAAGACCATAGAAGATTCGGATTTCGCCAGTGATGATGATTTATGTCTAACGTCGTACAAACTCAAAGATCTACAGGCGAAAGCTAACAAGTTGACAGAAGAGGCGTGGCAGAGAAGGCAAGACTTCTCTTAGATGAATGTAGAAAAAACAGAGGTGATGAAGATACCCAACCAACAACAAAAAGCACCAGTCCTCATGAACTTGGAAAATCTGGAGGAAGTTGTCTCTCTCATCTACCTAGCTATGTAGGCAGCATCTTTTTCCAGGTGGCGGTGTCACAGATGAGGACGTCAAAGCCAGGATCGGAAAGACAGTAAGATAAGCCTCACTTCATTATTCCGATATAATCTGTGTGAAGATCTACTTCACTCAGTATGAAGAAAGAGGTCCATATTTTCAAGACTAATGTCAGTCAAGTAAGTCAGTGATTCCATGTGATAGTTCGGAAACTTGGCACAACACGAGAAGCATTTCCAACAAACTACAGACATTCATCACATCAACAGCTGCCACCTACACTCATTCGATACTGACACTGAAGATCAGATGGATGGCGAGGATGGGATGATAATAAGAATAAGCAAGGAGGAAGTGTGGCTGGCTGGCTGGTTGGCTGACTGGCTGGCTGGCTGACAACGAACCAATCAACAAGCCGTCGTCCAACAAATATGCAGAAGGAGAAAGTGGAGATGAGTTGGAGTGAGCATACACTGAGAAGACTGATTGGGGACATCACACGACAGGTGAGAGCAGGCCGTTGACTTGAGGTCAAATGGGAAACGACGAGTTGGTCATGTGAGTTGAGAGTGACATGGAGGAGATGGTGTGATGAAGAAATGAAAGCTTGTGGGGAGTTGTGGAGCCAGGTGTAGACAGACTTGAGAGAAGAGAGTGAAGTGGAGATGTGGAAGTGCTACTTAAGGTGTATGCTTCACTAAGAACTTGAGGAAGGATAATAAGGATAATAACCATTAAGTCTTTTAAATACATTTAACATATGTTAAAATAATGGATACATTCAAGCAAAATTTGATATTACCACTGGATTGGGTAAGTTACCTCCGAAATAAAGTCTGAAAATCCACCAACTAGTAGTGTTGGAGATATGAAAAAGCTGAAGAAAACTCATATTATTATGTCTAGACAAAATCCTCATGAAAGCGAGTCGCATTGAGGCATTTCAATGCAGTATAAAGGGACTATTTATACTTTTTGGGCTATGGTTCTATGTTTTTAGGCTAAGTGAATGAACACTCCTGAAACATATATAAGTTTAAGGGAACCATGCAAAAATAGGGTACTGATAAAACAACTACTGATATATTTTAAACTTTAGCCATCATGTACTCTGACAGCTATCAGTGTGTGAGATCAAGAGATAAACACATGAGGAGGCCAAACTCTGAAATTTCAGAAAAGCCCTTATAGTTTTCAATTACCTCTAAGAAGCTTTATGAGTGCCTGCTGACACCATCATTTCATGGTAAGCTTTGATATTGAGATCAGCTGAGAATTGTAACTGTTAATAAAATGGCCTTAGTTGATTTCAGCCTCACTATTTCTCACACGAGACCTTTGCAGAGGTATACTAAGGGCAAAGACGAGCGATTGTGGATAGTAAATACATGATATGTGTACCTTGCTCTGCATTGGAATGTCTGACGGGAAGAATATGATCTCGTTTCGTTCCAGTGATTTATAACACCCCTAAATAATTCCTTCTTGATGCAAATGTTCTAAAGTCAATCAAGTTCACTTTTGTAACTTTTTCTTCACAAAAAAAGTTAAATGTATATCATACTGATTAAATGTTCCAGAGATTGTACATAGAAATTGTTTATTCGATATATATCGCACATTGATACTGTATTATCTACTGGATGGCGTTTTCAGCATAAATTATTAATCATAATTACATCAGTGTAATCACTCTACTTTCGACACCCAGTTTTACAATGATTTTAATTTTCCAGGGAATGTCCAGTGTATTTATTTATTAAAACATGTTATTTTCAACTGCTATAGCAGATAAAGTTGGCTGATCTCTGTCGGTATATGGGCTCCTATATGGCTACCTAGATATTACCTAAAAATATATCTACTTGGTGCTACCTAGCATTCAAACACAGTACGCTCTTTTTATTCTCTGTGGAACTTGCCTTCTGGATGTACTTGTATCTCAGTGAGTGACGGTGATCCTACTGTGATTTCAGATGCCAGACGGTTATTCACTAGGTTACTGACATTTAGAATTGCTATGTTCTCGAATCCGTCTTCAAAAAGCATAAATCGGTGAGACAAAGACCATTGGAATAATCGCGAAAGGATGTTGATACAACGCCTTATTGAGCGCCGCTTTGTTACTAGGACCAACGAATCTAAGTATGCCAACATCTCTAACCAAGTGACATTGAATAAAGTTTTGATTAATCAGTTTAGGATGAGCTCAGTAAACTTAGCCAGGCTTCAGAAGTCAACCGACCATCTGAAACGTAAACAATCTTGATAAGAAAAGAAAATCTTTTCATTTAGAGCATTGTAAACCAATCTCAAAGAATAAATGACTTAGTTCAAGGCCATTCTTAAGATGTTAAGGTATCAGATAGAAGCAAACTTCATGGTTTAATTCAAACAGAAATGCCAACCAAGCATAGAAAAGGAAAACCACCGAAACAGAAAACTAGTATATTACAGTTATCAGATTTCTTTACCAATAGATTTGGGATGGAATTATCGGCTAATGATATGCAGTAAACGTTCATATATTTGTAAGCCAATCAAGCAGGCTGACATTGACATCTGTTCATACTATTACTTAGTGACAGTTTTTAACTTGACAGTCAAACGAAAAAATTAAAGTGACCATGTGTGCCTGATGTATATAGCTGAACTATAAAGCAGTTTAGTATTGAATAATATATTCATGAACAATCACCGGTATACGTTATCTAGTAGATCATCAGAATGAAATTCGAGACATTTTGAGCAATTTCACAACCAGTCAATTACTTACCATATCTTTATAAATTATTGAAAATCTACAGATATATTCAACATATCTATCAAGTCGTTCTTCCATTATGGTTGAATTCATCATTTTTTGCCATTGAGTAAGCATTTCTTTGCAAAGAGAACATGCTAAAAAGATTATAGAAAATTTAAAATTGTTTGATAAAATTGACTTACTGACATTTTTATCATAGGTATAAATATCTAAATTTGTTGTATCCTGTAGATTTGTATCCTGCTGAAAAGTATAAAAACATTTTAAAGATCAAATCAGTAAATGTGTAGAAAAAAATATGTTAACCCTGACAAGCTCTACACTTACTTATTCCACATTGAATTCATTAGCGTTTTCTGTTGAATGCTTTGCTGAGCAAAAGGTACGCTAACTGCCCCTACCACCCCCCGTGAATATTAGGAAGAAAATATACTCTGCAGTTATCAGTTTCACAAAGAATAGCTTAAGAATTCAACGCACTTGAAAGTAATGAAATAAATCAGAAAATACTGAAAAAGAACATCTCAGTTATTATTGTAATCATAGTTTTATGCTGAAATACTAATAACTAAAGTGAATAATAATGAAACTTGAAACGAATGAGGTACTCTACTCTATAAATATCTGTAAGTTATATACTAAAATGGAGCTATACTGTATCAACTTTTCTTTTGTTTATCGAAATGTAAGAGAAGTTATGAAAATAAACCGGAACAGGATTCAGAGCTTGATAGTTTGTTCATAGCTTATCAGTCGTTTTCAAAACTGTCATAAAAACAGCATTCACTGTGTTCACAAATAGTGTAAACTACAGCTATGATAAGGCTAGAATAAAAATTCATGATTATCTAGTTAAATGATCTTTTATTTATAATGAAAAGAGATGTATACACTTCAACAAACAAGATATCTAGTATTTATGTGTATGTTAAGGAAAAATTCTTTACTTCAATATAGCTTGAATATTACTGGTTGATATGGAGTATTGTAACCGATTTCTGATAGTCTGTGACTGAAATGTGTGCCACAGAAATAAAAATGGCAATATAGTGCTCAATAAACGTTAATCTTGAGATATTTAAACTTAACGCTATTATAATAATATCATTATTTGTTCCCTGGGTTCTTAGTTGAAAATAGGGCTTCAGTAGCATGTCTCCATTCCATTCTCTTCTCTGCAGTCTTTTCAACCTGGCTCCACAGCACACCAAAAGCTCTCATTTCTTCCTCACACCATCTCATCAATGTCACCCTCACCTCAGACGACAAACTCACCCTTTCTCATCTCGGTTCCACTAAGTGCCTCGCCTGCCACCTGATGTTCCCAATCAGTCTTCTCAGTGTATGCACAATCCATCACAATCTCCACTTTCTTCCTCTGCATATTCGTTCAGTGATGGGTTATTGGTTCGTTCGTTGCCAGACTTCCTTTCTGCTCATTCTCATTATTCTGGCCATCTCAGCTTCAGTATCAAGTGAGAGTAGGCAGTTGTTGATGAATGTGTGTAGTTTGTTGAGAATGCCTTTCGTAACGTGCCAAGTCTCTCAACCATCACATAGGTGTACTGAGTTGACTGAATTGGTGTTGAAGATCTGGATGCTGTTCACGCTTTGTGCTGAGTGTAGAAGATCTCCACACTTGTTTCAGATTGATGAAAGCCTGTGTTGCTTTCCTACCCTGGTTTTGACGTCCTCATCTGTGCCGCAGCTTGTTGTTGAAACGATGCTTCCTCGGTGGTAGATGAAAGAGACTTCTTTCTTTAAGTTTCTCCCACTGATGGTGATTGGAGCTTGTGGTTGTTGCTGTCGGTGGTGGTGGTATTGGTTGGGTAGCTTCATCACCTCTGTCTTCTGCACGTTAACTTGAAGGAAGTCCCGTGTCTGCTGCCCTGCCAATTCTGTCAACTTGTTGGATTTTGCCTGTAGATCTTCAAGTTTGTGTGACATTAGGCATAAGTCATAGTGAATCCATAAATTTTACAGAGGCAAAGAGTTCTTAAACTATGTAGTTCTTTGGTTGGCTGGTAAAAAAACAACAGATGCGATTCATTAATTTAGCCTGATTTGGATCTGGAAATGTCGCTGTAAAGTATAATAATAATGATAACAACTCTGTTTGGAACATTCAGCGGAAAAAACTGTAAGAAGATCAGAATGTAGACAATGAAAGAATTTTTTTACCGATATATTTATATATATATGGAGTCCTAATTTGCATATTTTAGAAAAGGAATACTAAGTGTGTTGAAACCATGAGCATGTTGTGGGTTGAGAACGTCTTCATTCTATGGTTAGGTATTGTAATTATTAATTGACCCTTGGGTTCCTAGGGTAACATACACCTTCAGTAGCACGTCCTCATCTCCACTTCACTCTCTTCTCTCAAGTCTGTCCCCACCTGGCTCCACAATTTCCCAACAAGCTTTCATTTCCTCCTCACACCATCTCCTCCATGTCACTCACAACTCACATGACCAACTCGTCGTTTCCCATTTGAGCTCAAGTCAACGGCCTGCTCTCACCTGTCGTGTGATGTCCTCAATCAGTCTTCTCAGTGTATGCTCACTCCAACTCATCTCCACTTTCTCCTTCTGCATATTTGTTGGACGACGGCTTGTTGATTGGTTCGTTGTCAGCCAGCCACACTTCCTCCTTGCTTATTCTTCTTATCATCCCATCCTTGCCCTCCATCTGATCTTCAGTGTCAGTATCGAGTGAGTGTAGGTGGCAGCTGTTGATGAGATGAATGTCTGTAACTTGTTGGAAATGCTTCTCGTGTTGTGCCAAGTTTCTGAACTATCACATGGAATCACTGACCTACTTGACTGAAATTAGTGTTGAAAATCTGGATCTGCGGTTAGGTGAAATCACCTATTTTTGCTTACTCACTATCAAAGGAATTCCTCTTTGAGGATCGAGATTTGTTAAGTCATTCCAGAGCTTAGATACACGAATGTGCTACTTAATTAATAGTTATTATTTCAAAAGGTTAGGAAGTGGTTACATTTCTATTTGATCGCACAAATTATTAGTCAATCAATTGATTATATTCATATATGACTTATTGTTGTACAATGCTACCAAAACAAACTCATAATTATACAAGATTCTCATGTAAATCCCAGAACTGACAAACTTCTATGTCATGAAATGATTATCTGACTGCACCATGTAACAAGTGGCATTTTACAGGCGACTAATATATGCACTGTCATATTCACAATTTTTAACATTAGACTCTGCAATTATCTTTATTTCTTGGTTTGGTATACAGTGCGATAATAATTATATTCAGCTTAAATTGATAAACACTTTTCGGTTTGTTCACCTGCTTGGTACATCATTTATGAAAATCGGATGAAACTTGATAAAAGATTGTCCGAATTCGCGTGCCTCATTATAGAGGAACTGGTTTACGGCATAGATGAAAGCGCATTCTATGAACACTAAACACGAAAATTTCTTCTATTCGAAAAACATGTTGTGGAATTCGACCCATTGGCTCAGTTGTAACGTTTTGGCTACGGAACCTGAGGGTGCTTTGTTTAATTCCTGAAGGCTAGTTTCATCGGTGCGTATTGCTAAGGAGTCCCATACAAGTGGGAAGAAACAGCTTTCCAGTGCTTCCATGTTTCGAATGTTCCCCGACTGATGTCAGTACATGATGAAGACCAATTTGAAAATTCACTAAATCTCCACAAACCCTCAAATTCAATTACACTTTATTAGAATTGTTCATAAACGGGAGATGGGTTTTCTTAACTTTTATTTTATTTATTCAAACTACAAAATATCCTTATGTAAATATGAAAATTTTGCACCAAGTCACTAGAATTGGAGATTACTACTTTGATTGTGAATAATGAAATGTGTTTAGAATCATTAAACTCTATTGGGTCAAACCTACATGTTGTACAAACTAAATGAGCTAAACGTTAGTTCAAAATTCTTTTGTAGTTTTCAGAAAACTTTCATATTACCTAAAGCGTATGTAAACAGACTATGAATATATTATTCACCATCGTAGTAAACTATGTCAATTTTAGGGAGGTGACTGTATAATATCCTTCAATGCGAATGTTTTGGAATATTAAATCAATTCATTCCAAAAGAGAACTCAAATATTGAGTGTATATCATCAAAGAAAAACAACCAATATTTCAATACTTAATTTCGAAAAGAATTTTTCTAAACTGATGCCTTAAAAATTTACTGATTAACTGCCAAGATTATACTCGATTAAATCATTTGTTGATTAAAAATGATTCGGTTAATACTATTCAATAACAAATTAATTACACAACAAAAGTATTTGTCTCATTATTACTATTAATTCTTACCTGGGCTATATAAGATAAAGTAACTCCAACTAAAGAAATGTATTATATGCATTATATGCTTTAAAATTATCTTACCTAACAATGTAAATATAGTAATAAGCTTGGTAGTAGAGTAAGACATTTTAAAATACTTGTCATACTGTTCACTAAGATCAAATTAGCCTTTATATTCAAGAAAATATTCTTTAGAATTAAATATGGTTAAAGTACATTTATAAAGATGAAACGTTTTAGTAAAGTTATTTAAATAAATTATCTGATTTTTTTCAATATTATTTAATTATATTTAATGAATAAAACATTGACATTGTGTGAAATAACTAAAAAACTGATTTATAATTTATGAAATTATATATAAAATATTAAAAAAAGATTCAATTATGGTTTAGTTTATTTAAATATTATTTTTAATTAACATAAATGATTCATAATGATGTCATTTGTTTAATTTTACATCAGATATGCTACATATGAAATAAAGTGTTCTACTAAATATTGTTTCATATTTTAAGGTAGATAGATAATTACAAAGATGGAATTGCATAAAATTATCTCAAAAAAAAAACAATTAAAAGTTGTACTTAGAAGTTTCAGTTTATTTATACCTTATACTTCACTTAGTTTATAGTGTCTTATGTTAAGAACTGAAGTTTTGTCAACTTGATATTTTGTAAAGAGGATAACAAATGATAAGTGGGTATATCTTGGTTGTATTGTGTTGTCTGAGCTGAGTTGTTTATTCGTGAAGCTTTCATCGTCCTTCTAGACGACATTATCAGCACTAACTTCAATATGAAGTAAGGTGTCAATATCTCTCCATCAGTGAGTGATTTAGTAGTTTGCCTTGACGAAGTGGTCTGTGGTTGGTTGTTCCCTTTGATTGTTGTGTCATTGACTGTATGGATTTTCCTGTTGGCTGTCCCTCTCCTTCACCTCTGACCTTTGTGTCATTTATCATCTTTATTACTGGTTCATAGATCGGGTCTACGTCTATACATCTGTTGATTGCTGACTGACTGACTTTAATGCGAAGCTTCTAGGAATTCTCTGATATTTTTTGTGTTTCCTCTGTCCAAAATTTCTGCATTGTCGAAATTGAATTCATGTCCATAAGAAAGATGATAAACGACACAAAGGTCAGAGGTGAAGGAGAGGGACAGCCAACAGGAAAATCCATACAGTCAATGACACAACAATCAAAGGAAACAACCAACCACAGACCACTTCATCAAGGCAAGCTATTCAATCACTCACTGATGGAGAGATATTGACACCTTACTTCATATTGAAGTTAGTGCTGATAATGTCGTCTAGAAGGACGATGACAGCTTCATAATTAAACAATCTAGCTCAGAGAACGCAATAAAACGAAAACCATCCATCTGAGGTACAAATATTCTCCACTATTTCAAGTAGGTATATATTCATCCTAATACCATTAGTTAGGACAAGTTTCAGTCTAGATTGCATCATACAGGAGAGATATGTAAGCTGACGGTAGGCTGCTTTTGATTTAAACATGAATCGGGTATTTCACTATTACCAAAATAACTGTAGAAAGAATTCTTAAGTTGATGATAGGCATTAGGTAGTATACAAATCAATCTTTTTATTCCTTCACTGTAGTTCTATGAAAGGAAGAACTTCAGAAGACTCTTCTTTGCTGTTCAGTATCTCAACTTTTCTTAAGCTTGCTGTTACTCTGAAAGGTGTTGAACGATTTCTAGAAGATATATTCCTGGCAAGTAGATTATTAGTGCTTTTTAAATACCTTGAATGTGGATTCAATGCATCATGTAAGTAGTAAAAAATGATGTATGTTTGTATCAATAATGAAATGGGGAAGAAACTTATTTATTAGATAGGTAACTATGCCCTTTCGAAATACTATTATTATAAGGGATTAGAATACTTTCATCACACTATCTAAATGACACATGTGCAAAACATTTTTGTAACCTGTATGTGATAGAAGTTAGGTCATGCTCTTAATAGATTCATTGTTAAACATCTTAAGCACAACAAACTACTCACTTTCATCTTAAGAGAATATGATTTTTCGAATTTCATACAATATGATCTCTTCCAGTCTGATACTCAGAATTCAGTCGATGGTAATCTGTAACACGACACTTTATTTCTATGACCTAGCTGCTGAATTAGCACAGGTTACCTACAGTACGAAATTTTGTGAACTCTCTTGCATTGATTGTAGCTAAAATCAGTCCAAGACAACTAACTTCTTGACAAGGGAGAGTAGTAGTGAAAGTAGTTGTGACGAGAGTAGAAAAAAAATGTGGAGAATAATCGTAAAAATGGGAAAAGTAAAATAGATTTCTTTTGATTTTTAGAATACTGTAACATCACTTCAGGGTCAAAATAAAACAAACACTTAGCACTTCAGTTCCTTGTTCGGGTCCTTACGCTGACTGGTCAGTTTTCTAGCTCTATCATTTAGACATTTTAGCAAACCCGCCTTCACTTACTGACATGAGATGATGAGAGGATGAGATGACATGAAGTTCAGATGACTTCCTATAAGAATGTGTCGGTTTCCCTGTCGACGTCAGTATCCAAACCACTGATATTTGTCCTTCGTTTTATCCTACAATTCAACAAGGGTAATTCACCTTGTTCATTGTCTATCTTCTCAAAAATGAGAAGTGGATTTCGCCTACTACTGAGTTGATGCTATGTGTGAGGAAATTGTTGATATGTTTCAATTTCAACAGGGTAGTAAATGTGTTATCCACATATCACCACCATATCTTGAGTAAACGGTCAAACCTTCGTAACACCATGTTTTCCCAACTATGCATAACTAGGTCTGCTATGATCGCAGATATTGATGATTCCATCGCTACCTAATCCTTCTGTTTGTCTGTATATTTTGTCCTGAAACTTGAAGAATATACAGGTCAAGCACAATTGTATGCCTAATATGATCTCATCGTTTAAGTCAAAAGATTTATATAGATGTGAATGAAAATCAAAAGTCTACTAAAAGTGTATTTAAAAAGATTTACTGACAATGGAACCTCGCCTGCTTAACTAGTTCACTAGTTACTAGTCGGTCCTAAGCCCAGGTGAAGAGGGAAGGTTAGGCATAGGACTAGCAACCCTACCCTGTAAAACCAATCAAATCGCATCGTTTCAACTACAGGCGGGACTGGCGAGGATGTCAAAGCAGCCAGGATCGGAAAAGTAACACAGGCTTTCATCAATCTGAAACAAGTGAAGATCTTCTGCACTCAGCACAAAGCGTGAACAACATCCAGATCTTCAACACCAATTCAGTCAACTCAGTACACCTATGTGATGGTTGAGAGACTTGGCACGTTACGAAAGGCATTAACAACAAACTACAGACATTCATCAACAACTGCCTACGCTCACTTGATACTGAAGCTCAGATGGTCAGAATAATGAGAATAAGCAGAAGGGAAGTCTGGCAACGAACGAACCAAAAACCTATTGCTCAACGAATATGCAGAAGGAAATGGAGATGGATTAGACACGCACTGAGAAGACCGACTGTGAACATCACGCACCAGGAACTCGAGTAGAACACAGATGGGATATGATGAGTTGGGCGTCCCAGCTGAGGGTTACATGGAGGTGACCGTGTGAGGAAGAAATGAGAGCTTGTGGGCTGTCGTCGAGCCAGGTTGAAGAGACTTCAGAGAAGAGAGTGTTCTGGAGACGTGCTACTGAAGCCGTATGTTCCACTAGGAACCTAAGGGATGGATTATAATAATACACTGATTGTGAAAGGATTATCAAAAGTAGTTTGATTTGACTGAAATTCGCAAATTATTACTGCTGACTTGTTTACCCTGCTACTACATAAATGAATATATAGGTTCATTTCACCTCTTTGTGAACCCAATTTCTTAATGTTATTGTATTATATACACGTATTACGGTTTGTTTGACTTTATTACGATGTATGCGTTACGCTATACACTGTCTATATCCAGTCAGACAGCAGAAACTTAATACGTGGAAAGGAATCACATAAAAGTTTTGAATGTAATTCTTAACATCAGTTACATTTATCCTTTATCCACAATGGTACAAACTCAAGTTTGTCATAACACAATCTTCTTATCAAAGTCATTCTTTTCTTCATAAATTATTAAGAGTCACTGAAGTCTATTCAGGCTTTGATGTGATTAAGCTGTGAATCCTAATTCAAGTTAGAATAGTCAAATTCTTACTTTATTCATAACATACTGAATACAAAACGGCTTTCAAATTAGACATCAAGTATCTGTGCAAGATTAGGTGAGGTTGTCTAATATGAAGATATTTTAGGTTAATTGACATGAAAGTATATTCACGGACAAATATCTTAGTTATTTGAACAATTTCAGTAGACCGCGAAACACCAGTTTCAGAAATGAAATAATTGACATGTTTGTTTACCTACGGAAAGAAAACATATTCTTAGGAAGAAGAAGTGTTGGAAAAGGCAAGTGTACTTATTATTGAGGAAACTTTTCTGATTAGTTTTTGAGCGTCATAAATTGAATGACGGCCACTTATACGATGTCTTATGTTTCAATATAGAGATGCAACTCAGGCTCAAAGCGTCATATGTAACATTGCCTTTCACCTACTTAAGTTGTCAGAACTCACGGAAAATAATTTTGCAGTTATCTATAAGCTTAATTTTCAACAGGTGACAAAAAGAGAACTATATTAAGGATTGAAGCATTATGATACGCTATGCTTCAGTGTTAAACACCTTTTGAAGGAGACCGTTTTTCCATCAGATCTCAAAGTTCCATTCTTGTTTTCTTCGGAAAATGAAACACGATTCAGTAAGTCCACAGTGTTTATGCCTTTGTTCGACTTATGTAGAAGCGTATCATACTCGTGATCGAAAGGTTGAATTTGCCCATTGAACACTTTATTATGTCTTTCAGAAGTCCGGGAAATTTAAAGCTACCATCCACCATACATTGTTTTTCATGTCACTAACATCAAGCTGGCTTCAGTCATATTTATTAAAGCAGTGTATGAAAGATAATGGTAAGCAAAACATAAGATTTATTCACTTCAAGCATTCCAGCATCTTGATACCGATCACACTGGTTAATAAGTCCTGGGAAATGGTTGAACCATGTACGATTGAAAGATGTTTATAAATGATTAGCGACTATGCAGTTCAGCTCTCAATAAATTCACAGCACCTAACAATAAATTAGCGTGCACCGCAGTGACTTTTCAATTACCGTAATGACCAAAATGAAAAACTTGATGGATAGATATTGAGGACAGCAAAGTATTCAGCACTAAATGCTACGTCACGTTCTGCCTCGTAGTCAATTCGTATAAAGTTCAGTTATTTCATTATATGCAACTTTACGCTGAAATCCCTTATTGTTATGGTGGACACAATATAATTCCTCGTATTTGTTGTAGAAAATATCTTTGGGAATACTTCGTTTTAGAAACATTTCGAAAACTATTCGTCGACCGATTCAAGCACTACCAGTGGAACTCGTAACAACACAGAAAGAAACATGTGACAGTTTTACAGCTAAATTATTACAGTCTGAGTTCAAAAGGAATGGATTCCTTGCGTCACAATGTCACTACAGCAATCTTCTTAAAACTTTGCTATTTTTAGTTTCAGAAAGTGTTTTTTCTGTTATTACATGTAGCTTGAATCAACTTCCTCATCAAACATTGGTTGGTTGCACTGCAAAGATCATTTTTCATTTGGAAGAAAGCAAATGACGACAATCATTCATCGACACATTTTCTAGTAAACTGTCGTGTTTTTGAATACTTTTCCCTACTGATACACCTTTTTACTGTTTCCTGGACATTTAGGGGAATAATTAAGCAAATAATCAACCCATTATCAATAAAATCAGTTAATTCTTGCGTAGAAAACACAAAGTCTATGCTTTTAGGCGGTATGACAACATTCAGTACACCTGCCTTCAGTGAAGAATAAATACAATTAAGGATATTCATACATCTGCATTTTAATCCACTCTTTTAACAACTAACATTTGGTTGTATGGATGTATGAACAAACAGATATACCCAACATATGTAAATCTAACCATACCATGAAATCATAGTTTGACATTTACAACCTTTCCTTTTGATTTAATGTTTGTCTACATGTGCCTGGAAAGAAAATACACCCATTTCAGAAACGCAATAGGTTTATCCCATCTGGATTTAGTAAAGTTTTCCTAATTCAACTTAAATAGAAAACTCTGTCACTAACTACAGTAGCTATAATTCACAATATTAGGTTATTGCGGGAGTTGATTTTTGAAATAAGTACTAACTAGCTTTGTAGAGCTGATATACGGTAAGACCTACGTACCAACGAAGCGAATAACAACGGTATTTAGTGGTACGTATTTGTGATAGACCACCTCCTAAATTTAGTTTTATCTCCAATTCTGTCTACGGTGAGTAAACACGGATCAAGATAAATTATTCACTTGATTTCAGTATTTTAATTTGTTCACTCGAAACATGTATAAAGTTAGGTCCTTACAGAAATATATGAAGTCCACTGTGTTGACTGACTTGCGAATTTTAGTTATTTGTTTATAAACTTATAGATTCTAATTGAATTCTACCTCAAGATTATCCTTTTTCTTGACTGCTTATCCACTTCATAACAAAATAAATACATATATCGAAAGAGAATTTCTGTGGGCTTTCAAAACTCAAAAATACTAATGTAGTTGACTTTGATTCCCATTAGATAAGAGGTATAATGTGCGGACCAAATTGCAGCGCTTCGCATCATCATAGAACAGAATATAGAATGACAGTCAACTCTCTGCCTCAACTTCATCGACTTTGAGAAGGCCTTTGACAGAGTCGACCGATAGGTAATAAGGCAACTGCTTCAATACTACACGTTTAGTAACACAAACTTTTATCAGTCTCATTCGGCAACTATGTAAAGATGCCACATGCCAAGTAATTCACAACGGGAAGCTCAGTGATGCTTTTGAAGTGAAGACAGGAATGAAACAAGGTTGCCTACCATCAACCATGGTATTTCTGACTAAGGTGAACTGAACTGGATCATGCAAGGAACTGAGAGGAGCGAGTAGAGGGCAATACGCTGGACCACGGAAAAGAACCTAGAAGATTTGGATTTCGCCGATGACTTGTGTCTGATGTCGTACGAACTTGAAAATATTTACAGGCAAAAACTAACAAGTTGGCAGAAGAGGCAGGCCAGCGATGACGGGAATTGAAGTGAACGTAGAGAAGACAGAGGTGATAAAGATACTGCACCGCCAACAACAACAAGCTCCGATCACCATCAGTGAAAGAAACTGGAAAGAAGAAGCCTCCTTTACCTATCTAGGCAGCACTGTTTCAACTAAGGGCTGTCGTGCAGACACGTTCAAAAGATTGCAGAGAAAACAGTGGAATAGAAACGTGCTAATGAAGCCTTACATTCCACTAGGAACCCAAAGGACAAATAAATAATAATAATATTAATGCATTCATTGTAGTAATTGAGTTGGAAACAAATAGCGAAAGAGCCTTCATACGGGTTTCTCAACATATTCTGAAGAGTTTATGTCTGCAAGGAAGCAATGACTTCAGTGTTGAAATCAACAAATCTACATAAGCTATATTTTAAAGCTATTCTATTTCCTTCTGTTGAATACAGCACTATGAACTATTCCTGGTGATATTAAGACCCCATAGTGGAGCTCAGCAAGCTGTATTAAGTCAAACCTATACTGTTTTGTATCAAATGACATGATTTGTCTCAAAGTAATACTACTACTTCGAAATAAATAAAATCCCATATATCCCAGAAAAGATCTATTATTAGGAGAAAGAACTTTGTATTTGCATGTTTGTGATACTTTTTGAGTAGCACACCAGTTTCAGTGCTGTAAAAATAATCAACAATGAAGCACAAATCGTCGCTTTGATAATTTTTCACATCATGTGAATTGTTAAGTAGTACCGATAAGCAAAAGTAATCAATTTGGAAATATGAAGTCTTAATAACAGTATTCAACGATGCCTTCTGCACTCAGCATGTGGAACAAGATCCGGATTTCCAACACCAATTCAGTCAAGTCAGTGCTTCTATATGCCTCAGAGACTCGACGCATTACGAAAGGGATTTCCAACAGAATACAGACATTCATCAACAACCGCCTACACTGGCTCGTTACTGAAGATCAGATGGCCAGAATAATGAGAATCAGCAACGAGGAACTCACTCTGGCAACGAACCAACGAAGCAAGAATCTATCGTTGAACAAATATGCAGTGGCAGGAAGTGGAGATTGTGATGGATTGGGCATACACTGAGAAGGCTGACTGGGGACATGATGCGCTAGGCTAGACCCTCGAGTGGAAGTTTGATGGGAAGCGAGTAGTTGGGTGTGCGAGGTGAGGATGACATGAAGGAGATGGTGCGAGTAGGAAATTAGAGGTTGTGGGCTGTTGTGGAGCCAGGTTCAGAAGAGTTCAGAGAACAGAGTTCACTGGAGTGGAATCAGATATGATATTCTGGGTATCTGAAATATATGAATTTTGCTTTTGAAAACTATATCTAAGAAAAAAATGTTTTCAAAGTAGTATGAAATTGATATCAAATACTGGCTATTGGAAGAATCCTGAGGATGACTTCACGTAAGCTGTTATAAGATGAACATCGGTATTCAGTTACAAAACTTATACTATTAAGAATATATTCCTATTTTGATCCCGGAAATAATGTCCATCGTTTTAACAACCTTTCTTCAAGTAGTAACTGCTAAAGTTCACTTTTTTATACTTTCAAATTACTTGAAAATACTTTCATGTATAGGTGCAATAACTTCTAGAGAATGAATGGCAAACATAATACTGAAAAGCAATCACTCATCATGTTCTTCTTATTCTATTTATGCTTTGGGGACTACTTATGTTTTATCTCAGTTATAAGTAAACCATGAATACCAGTAAAATATTTTAAATCAGTTAACTGATTGTTGAGGTTAACGCGCAAAATCTGCCAACATATTTGTCTCACTAAATCTTGACTTTAAGAATATCGTGTCTCCCACTTGACTTGGCACCGTAAATACAAAATTTCAGGGAACAACGAAAGACAGACATTATATATTGACAAGAACCAGATACTACTGCGTAGTGGTCCAAGTCTCCACAGTTCACATCAGCATATTGAGCTAAACTGTATTAGAATGAAAGAAAAGTAGATAAACAGAAAGCATTTAGCAGCAATAGAGAATCATTTAAAAAGGAAGAAGAAGGAATGAGACAATGATCATTTTTGGTATAATGATTACGCTGAAGATGTGGCACAGAGACATCTGCGTAACTGAAATCGGTTGTCAGTCATGTCAACTAGGGTTTGCGAACACAGGTATCTTTTGATCAGTAGACAAACACCAGAAAATTTACTTTTCTGTACGCGGCTCATGGACTTATGCCTTATTTTAGTCTGCTAATATCTAATCTGTTTCCGGTCTGAGCCTTATTCAGCTAGCATTGTGCGACCATGTAGATGGTGACTAGTTTTACGTGACACATGCCTTAAGGACCTGGATGAGTGAAAGTTCACAACCCAATCGACTAAGTTTTCTGTTCTGTTGAAAACTCTGCGCGTGACTCTTATGTTACTGATCTGATGACACCATGATACATATTTTGTGCTGCGAAGGTTACAGCAGTTGACGATTTGAGGACTTCCCGTATCGTCTATCTTTAATGGCCATGTTTCACAGTCATATATTAAAAACAAGAGAACTGCAGTGCTGTAAACTTCTCCTTTAATAGAGACTTGGATATCCTGGGGGCTTCATGAATTGAGTAAGTTGGTAAAAGTCAAGTGAGCCTTCTGTTTCTGTGAAGAGACCTTGTCAGTCACCGTCTCACTAAAGCTAATTCAACTTCCAAGATAAGTAAATCGGTTAATACGCTCATCTCCTTCACTCACTATTTTGTAAAAGGCATCCTCCAAAACAAGTCTTGTAGTAACAGTTTATATATGGGAAGTAGGGAATACATCCTAATCCATCTCCGAGTGGCACTTAAGGTGTTCAGCAGACCTCATTCTGTCAGTGTTCTCATTTTTTCGGTTGTACGTCGTCTGTGCACTTTAGATCTACTAAGAATTCTCCTATGGCAAGACCAATCCATGTAAATTCCGGCGACGACAAAGGGACCTGCACAAGTATTTCATGATAATGTTAAAAAGGAGAATGAGGATGTAGACACCTTTGATGGACATCACTCAAATTACACAAATCACCAATGTTCATGACATACCAACGATGTGTTTGATTCGTCGAAAAAATGTTTCTCGATAGAAGTTTCATCATTTGCTTTTAACCGACATAAAACTGAATGTGTACAAGAAACTGCACTTAGTTACACTTAGTAATTATCACTACACTTTATCAATAAGTGTGCTGAATAAACTGTTGATTTTAATGAACTTTGAACGAAGTAATCATTCCTATTTAAATCAAGTATTCTAATGTTTATAAAGTGTGGAGGAAAAAAAAATCAAAAGTATCGATTTTGTCAAGAATATATCCATGTTTTATGAAAATGTTCTCTGAAACTACACTAAATGACTTGATGACAACTGTCTAATGAGATCCAACTAAAGTCTTTTACTTAGAATCTGTAGGTATGTGTTTCATTTTCAAAATTTAATCGAAATAGACCATTAGTCAAATATTTCATTCAATCAACCCTTTTTCAAGTACTTTTTCAAACATACATATGTACAAAAGAATTCAAAATGGTGAAGCGCAGCTGTCTAAAGTTTCAACAAATTTTGCTTTGTGAGAACAATGGATGAAGGTTTGGTGAAATAAATTCATATATTCATGTAGTTTTAACAGAAAAACTCCTTAATCATGCGAATGAAAACATTTAATTTCGTGAATTACTCAGAAATGAAGCTTGTGAGGTTCTCTTACACGTCATCTTTCCCTACTCCACATATATTGGAAATTCAGCAGAGCATCGAGGGCAAAAACTATAAAAACTTTGAATGATATCGTCTTTCTCCTTTAAGTGTTACCTGAATGGGAAAGTGAATAACAATCTGGGGTTGAAATAACGGATATTAGGTTCGAGTGTCAATGCAAATAACGTCACTGGCTGAGGTACAATTACATCCAGATAAGAAGTCCTGAATAGGGCGAAATGTGCTTCCTAAATTCCACTGCAAGCTGCCAAACATATTACAACATAATCAGTAGTCAGGCATTAGCAAGACATCCACATAGGAGCTCGTCTGTTAATAGAGATCGAGCGATTCGAATCAGTTTAGCAAACAAGGATTGCGATTATCAAATAACACTGCACCACTTCCTAAGTGAATTATACAATGGTAATTTGTTCAATATGTCTTCCATGGTATTCAAATATCAGTTAAATAGTAAGACAGAGCAAGCAATATCAAAACCAGTTGAAAAGGTTTCTTGAATAAAATTGGTTTTCATATACGTATATATAAGATCAGGGCATATGTTTACGATGGTTGTAAAAACGAAGTGGGGCATAGTGATGTAAACGGTATAACTAACAACTTAAAAGCAGTAAACTAAAAGTGTGGAGACTTCCACATCAAGGCCTTACGTATTCTTACGTATTCTTGAAGATATATATGTATATATATATTAAGTCATGAAAAGACAGGTTGCGTGATCGGCATGAAAGTTATAAAACTGACCTATATTTTTTATTCACCTTACCATTTTCCCTTATTCGATATCAGACGTTTTTCAGTTTATTATGGATCACAGAAATGCGAAGAAACATATCCCGGTATTAATGTTGTAAAAGAGGGAAGCATTTACTGAAACATTGCAGTACGGGTACGGGTTCGGGATTTTCAGGAGCGAAATAGTTAAGATTATTGATTATACTCTGCGGCAGAGGTATCGTTTCCTAGTCTTTATCAAATACTACTGGTGGATAAATTTGTAACTTATAAACTTCCGGCTTTTCGAGAGTATATCGCAGAAATACACAGGAAATTGTATATTTATGATGGATAAAGGCTAGCAGTGGAATCTAGGAAGTGCATTTCGTCCTATTTGGGACTAGTCAGCTGGATATGTCTGCGCGTACTAGATTCCACTGCTAGCCAGGATCCATTAATAATACATACCATGAACACAGACACTACAGAGGCATCCGTGCGGGAGCCCATATGTCAATAGAGACTAATCAATTCGGTCCACTCAAAGATGAAATAATACAAGTAACAACATTAAAACTATCCCTTTCGTGCAAGAAGCGATTACCGCTATTCGGTGATCTAGTGGATATCGCTGTGGCCTTTGAAGCAATCAGTCCCGAATTAGAGTCCTCGTGAGAGCAACGTAGCCCACTGGAAGTCAGACATATTCAGCTGACGAGTTCCTAATAGAACGAAACGCGCATCCTAGATTCTACTACCAGCACCTATCCATCAGTATTATATGAACAAGAAATCTCTTAAATCGCTATTCATCTCAGTGAGTGTTTCACTCTTAACCTTTTTCAAAAGTATAAGCCGTTAGCTAAAAGTTTTTGAGTTAAAAAAATTTTCTTAACAACAAATCAATTTCAATATCTATCAGCATACATTTTATGTCCTATATTACTGAAACCAAATGAACATATATTCAAAAACATTTTAAACAACACCATCCATAGTTTGATGTAAATAGCACAGTTTTAAAGACATTTTGCCCGCCAAATACATATATTGGATACTTTGGTAATTATAGCTTGTATTTCAAGTTGGCGAAGATCATAAAAGCTTTAACACTGTTTATGCCTAAAAAATAAAGTGGAGAAAGACTGGTAGCTTATTGAAAATGACATGTCAATAATTTATTTTATGAAAATCTAGTAATGCTGTAAACGATTAAACCCCTAGTAGTATTGTAGTTGGCGTTGCTTATCAGAATGGGTGAAAGTAGTATATGTTGAAAGGGTGAGAGAAATCATAGGGACTTACTAGCTATGAATAACGATTCTTCCCAAGAGAAAGGCGAAAGACAATGTGGGCGTATGAGGAGCAAACCAAGATAGAAGCATTAGAGGAAATGAAATACATTATGCAAATGACTGTCTTAGTGGAAGGTGTACGATATTTGATGACTACTGTACAAGATGACACTAGTCGCATTCTTTTCTCCGTCTCCATCTTATCGTTCTCTACAAATGGTCTTGCTGCCCGGATCCAGAAATCTCTCCAGCCCCATGACCGACTCGAAGTCCCTGAAGAAGACCTTCCTCGAACATTGCAGACCATGGAATCTTCATCACTTTTGGAAGTAGCGAGACCGATTGTAGAGAACGATAAGATGGAGACAGAGAAAAGAATGTCGACTAGTGTCATCCTGTACAATAGTCGTCAAATATTGTACACCTTCCACTAAGACAGTCATTTGCATAATGTATTTCATTTTCTCTTATGCTTCTATCTTGATTTGCTCTTCATACGCCCACATTGTCTTTTGCCTTTCTCTTGGGAAGAATCGTTATTCATAGCTAGTAATTCCCTATGATTTCTGCCACCCTTTCAACATATACTACTTACACCCATTCTGATCAGCAACGCCTAATACAGTATCAGTAGTACGATGAGAAATCAACAAAGTATTTTTACCCTATTACGGGGAAGAAAAAGGAGTTGAAAATACCAAGTTACGACTGACATATATTGCAGCTTTTATCAAGCAACAGGTTATCACAAGAATCACTCTAGTTTAATCAGTAAAAATTTCTAACAGTACTAAAATAAGAAATAATTTAGTCTTGATTTATCTTTGTCATAGGCGAAGATATGATCCAAAGAAGATAGACACCTAACTGGTTCAATGAGTCCTATATAGAAAGAAACGCAAGTCTTGGGTTCTACTGCCTGCTACCAAGATGATTACAAAACCATGAATATCGAGGCATTTGCATAGGAGTCCATCTGCCAACAGTAGTCTCAAACTCCGGCCGTGTGTAGCAACTATACATTTCAATTATTAAACAGCAATAACTGACAACCATCGCACAAATGGTGTCTTTCACGCCCCAGTGACATAATAAATAACCCTTTGGTGATTGCAGCGAAAGGTACTGGGTTTGAGTCTCACTGAAGACAACATCACTTACTGAAATGCAGGAACATCTAGCTGACGAGTCCTGAGTAAGATGAAACATGTTTCTTGAATTCAACGACTAATCAACAAGATGAAAATAACTCGTTCAACTTTATTTAAAAAATAAATCTGAATTAGGAATTCATTTTATTAAAGCATGAACTAGTCTACTTTTCGAAGTGATATTCATCAGTCTGCATCGTTTAATTTTATTGTTATTATTATTTGTCCCTTGGATTCCTAATCGAAAATAGGGCTTCAATAGCACGTCTCCACTGAACTCTGTTCTCTGAACTCTTCTGAACCTGGCTCCACAACAGCCTACAACCTCTAATTTCCTACTCGCACCATCTCCTTCATGTCATCCTCACCTCGCACACCCAACTACTCGCTTCCCATCAAACTTCCACTCGAGGGTCTAGCCTAGCGCATCATGTCCCCAGTCAGCCTTCTCAGTGTATGCCCAATCCATCACAATCTCCACTTCCTGCCACTGCATATTTGTTCAACGATAGATTCTTGCTTCGTTGGTTCGTTGCCAGAGTGAGTTCCTCGTTGCTGATTCTCATTATTCTGGCCATCTGATCTTCAGTAACGAGCCAGTGTAGGCGGTTGTTGATGAATGTCTGCATTCTGTTGGAAATCCCTTTCGTAATGCTTCGAGTCTCTGAGGCATATAGAAGCACTGACTTGACTGAATTGGTGTTGGAAATCCGTATCTTGTTCCACATGCTGAGTGCAGAAGGCATCGTTGAATACTGTTATTAGAACTTTATATTTCCAAATTGATTACTTTTGCTTATCGGTACTACTTAACAATTCACATGATGTGAAAAATTATCAAAGCGACGATTTGTGCTTCATTGTTGATTATTTTTACAGCACTGAAACTGGTGTGCTACTCAAAAAGTATCACAAACATGCAAATACAAAGTTCTTTCTCCTAATAATAAATCCCTTCTGGGATATATGGGATTTTATTTATTTTGAAGTAGTAGTAGTAGTAGTAGTACTTTGAGACAAATCATGTCTTTTGATACAAAACAGTATAGGTTTGACTTAATACAGCTTGCTGAGCTTCACTGTGGGGTATTAATATCACCAGGAATAGTTCATAGTGCTGTATTCAACAGAAGGAAATAGAATAGCTTTAAAATATAGCTTATGTAGATTTGTTGATTTCAACACTGAAGTCATTGCTTCCTTGCAGACATAAACTCTTCAGAATATGTGGAGATACCTGTATGAAGGCTCCTTCGCTACCTATTTCCAACTCAATTACTACAATGAATGCATTATTATTATTATTTATTTGTCCTTTGGGTTCCTAGTGGAATGTAAGGCTTCAGTAGCACATTTCTATTCCACTGTTTTCTCTGCAAACGTTTGAACGTGGCTGCACGACAGCCCACAAGCTCTAATTTCTGCCTCACATCATCTCCTTGTCACGCTCAGCTGGGAGTGCCCAAGTCGTCATATCCCATCTCTCTTCTACTCGAGGGCCTAGCCTGGCGCTTGATGTTTTCGAATGGTCACCAAGTGCATGTCTAATCCATCTTCACTTCCTTCTGCATTTTGTCCAGCGACAGCTTCTTGGTTCGTTCGCTGTCAGCCAGAGTTCCTCTTTGCGTAGTGTCGAAAATGCGCATCTCGTTTACGCTTTAGGCTGAGTGAAGATCTCCTCACTGCAGTCGTAAATGAACTCTGGATCGCCGTCCAAATATATTTGTCTAATTAGGATTGATGTACTGAATGTATTTAGTCAAATACTAAGAACAAATTGGCTGTAGATGAACTCTTTGTTATTGATAGCTGAATCCATCTACTTATTCCTTCTGAAGGTTTATCTTCTTTGAATGTGTAATGAATGTAAACGTTTTTATATTCAAAACCTACACGTAAAATATATCAGTCTATGATTTTTATTATTTCAAAATTAACCGTTTAGTATGACAAATCTTCGTTAGACAATTTTCGATAGAAGTTTGTTCTTCTTTAGGCTTTTGAGTGGAATATAAATTTATCACTTCAAGATAAAGTATAATGACTAATTCATACATATAACTAGCAGGATGGAACTTATTACACTAAAGCCAGCAGTGATTTCACACATACAACTGAGTGTAGAATTCGTACATTGTGGTAGTGCATGATATTCTGTTAATTTGTTTGTTGGATATTTTACAGTATGAAAAAGTATCTCATTTACTGTATGACATTCCTAACAGGATAAATTTTTTATATTCATACGACTAGTGATAAGCAGATGGTATCGTTGACTTGTTCATTCGACTTCATAAGATTTGCGTGGAATTTGGTCTCTTCAAGACTATTCAATATTTAACATTTTATTAGTATCAACGTATGTAACGCCTAAATATTTTCGGTAGTAAGTTGCTTCATGGTGATTTTTTGAACTTGGTGGTGTATACTTGAGACTACTTGTAAAGATACTTGGCAAGAATATTCTTAAGGTAAAATTTATTGCTACTTCATGGAGTTCAGAAATGAAGTTGACATTAAGTTAGGGCTTGTAAACTATTATGCAGATAGGTGTTGATCATTTAATCTGAACTTCTGGCGACGGCAAAAAATTAGTCTATTGAAAGATATATCAGTCAGTAAATAATGCGATCTCACCATGAAGCTTTCCGATCTTCTTAACCTTCTAATCTCGGCAGTTTATGATAGCTGTAGGATAATCATCATCTTATATTATGATTTCGGGCTATTTCAAGCTAGTGAGATGTAAAACACAGAGAGATCATCCTAGTCTAAAAATCTTTTCATTCTTATTATGCACGAACTTTTTAAGAGAATGCAAATCCATGTAACATTTTGAACTTAGGATAGATACATACTAGAAATGAGTAACAGTTGCAACCCGTCTTACTATTTTAATAAGTATGATATACTTTTAGAAAAGTGAAGTTTCGAAATCATTTTTTCGTTAGGAGTCAACTGTACTTCAAAAATAGATTTCCTTGAAATAATCTGACTTGTATACTTGATATAAAAATAATATCATGCCAACTCACTATTTACATAGTTTAATAGTCTGAAAAGAGAGTAGACAGGTTTGTAAAACATTAAGAAATAGTAAATAAAATTCATTTGCAGTAAGAAATCTTATAATTTCTTGGGACAGAAAGTACAAGATAGGCATGGACACTTATTTCAAAATAAACCTGCAACAATTTATGATTTCTTTATAGATATTCTCTAAAATTTATATAAAATAAACCACTTTTGAGCTTATAATACGTTTCAGTGTCATAACACATTGAAGATATACGTATGGAGACTGAAATAACCTACCTGACAAGGTGTGATAGGATTTGTAGAGTTTATCATCTGAATAGCATTGTCAACGTATTGGGCCAATAAAGCTGAACACTAAAATAAAGATTAAATGTGAGTTTGTAAGGGTAATACTGTTTACTATGTCATAACTTTTCGGAAAATTTTATTTGAGATTAGGACAGTCTTGATTTCGAAGGCAGATTATACATGCAGGTTCAGTAAAATGCATTTGAGGTCATACATTAAGGCAATAGCTTACAGTACATGTATATGAGCTATATTTCAAGCCTATTGCGTGTACAATCTGTGCGTATTTTCATTATTATTTTCTAAACAATCAATTGTTATTATCATGTTAAATGGGTTTCTGAACTACTTCATTTCATACTGTTTTCTTGTAAAAACTTTACTTAGTTATAACATAGTTTTCTAATATATAGTAAGCAATTTACGGATGAAATATTTGGTTTATTTAAGAAATGGACATCAATCAAATGCTTTCTAGGTGTTTGAAAAGTGAAGAAAAGATACGGTTAACTAAACTTGAATGTCAGTCAGTTGTTTACTTATTTATATTACGCAAACGCACCGAAATTCAATCAAATGCTGACATACTTTTTAAGTCACTTGTCGTAATAACTGAAACTCTACCAATAGTCATAATAATAGTGACAGGGTTGAGAGATAGTTTAAAGCCTCTACTTTGTTATCGTACACGGAAGGCACTTCAGAAGCATCATGCAGAATTCTCAATCAGACTGGGATTAAAATGGCATTGAAACCAACAAACTCTGTACGAAACAAGCTTTGTCTGTTAAAAGATCCTACTGATCTAATCAGGTAAAATAATTTCGTATATCAAATCCCTCCCAATGATTGTGAGGTGACCTACATAGGCCAAAGTAGTCAACCGTGGTCAGTTAGAACAACGGAGCACAAAACCTTAGCTAAATCAACATGAGTAGATTTTAGTAAGATAAGAAATTTAGGGAAAATTTCGGCTGTAGCCATGCATGCAACTAAGCAACAGCATTGAAAACTAAGTTGGATGGAGGGAAAGATTGATAACTGAATCTTTGTTTATCTGATAGATATCAAATACATATAATCGAAATTATTTTCCACCTGGCCCAGATACATGGAAAATTCTGCTTCACTAATCACAAACAAAGACAGAAGATTAGAAGTATATAAGTTGTATCTCAAAGTTGTGGAGTTACCTGGTATGAATATGGACGACAAATTGTATCCGAAACATTATCCAAAAAACGACGCTGTTTTTCTGTGTGATATTTCTAATAAACAGACTAAAATGGAACTACAATCTACTACAGTGTCCAAGTTTTACTCGTGTATTAATCAAACTAAAATCAGAAAATTTGCATAAAATCTCAAACTAAATTACTGTCCCATACTCAATAACGACAAACATTCGGATGAATTTTCTGAAATCTTAATCAGTTGTGGTGACCCGTCAAGTCGAATGTGTAGTAGGTGCCAAATACTGGTGGCAATACTAATTCGTAGACTGATAGAAGCTGAAAACTATGAACAATTTGATTCTAACCCAGTGACTGAATTAAAAAGTAATCACCTCAAAGCCTGAGAGTTTTGATTTCGATCCTTACTAGCGCCGGGAGTGCGCACCACTGAAAAGCCCCAAACTAATATGAAAACTAAATAATGGTGTATAACAGCAATTATTTCAAACATACAATGTTCAGTGTTATGATGAGTAACATAATGTTTTCAATACTTACTGTAATGTTATAACCTCCAGTGACTTTACAAAGTGTCTCAATCCAATTGTCAATCTTTTTAACTTCAAAATCTTCTAGTAAAACTGACTGAATGTATTTAACTGCTGCCTGACATTTGTCACACACTAAAACAGAATGATATAAAGTTGACGCCTTACAAGTAACCGTCTGGTTGCAGAGTACACTGTTATCGTTATTTGACAGTTTCACAGCAACCTGACATGAAAATAGAAAGCAAAGCATTCCAGTAAACTATAAGCAATTTTTAACTATAACATCTATTCTTTCAACTATTCAAATGTATCAATATCCTCGATTCAAATGAAGATCTTATCATATAGATCTGAATTCTGATTTGTGACTTCAGACGTTCAGTTAAAACGAAAGGTAAAATGTTTACATTGTTTAGTTCATCTGACTAACTTTACACTGTCACTCACCTATGCTTTTCTTCCAAGATGTTTGTGTATACGTTGTTGTTTACAGATAAGAGTTTGTGAAAAAAACTTTCTTGTTAATTCCTCTGTGTCTATGGATTGTAAATTTTCGAAGCATTCAGGTCTTTTGTTTGGCCTTTTCTTCCACTGATCATTGTTCGACATTTATCAAAAAAATATTCCTTGAACTATGGAGCCTTTCTTATTACCATAGTCAATTCTGGAACTATTTAATTATGTATTTACTTGCATTTTAACACTCACTCAGTCTTTCTAGAAGACGTAACATAATAGTCACCTTTTTATATGTTGACATAATCAAAGCCATCAGCGTTACGTACCAAAGATTTAGCCTCTATAATATTTTTGAACTCAATTTCATTATAAATCGTGAGGATTTACATGTGTTTGAAATGAATTGAAATACAGTGTTTAAGTCAGGATAACTAAGACATTTAAAAATCAGTAAATTTCTGTGATATTCATTCCTATACATATCAATAAGTGTATCAAAAGACTAACTAGTAACTTCAGGCTTAATCCAGGGTAAATTACAGATTGATTTTATGAGCCGAAAGTCTACAAAGTTGAAAAGGCAATATTTTTTGTTTAAGTAGCAAAAAAGGCAAAGTTTACATTCATACAGGGTTCAAGGAGTATGTATTCAGTCTTCCAACTATTTGCTATTCAAAGCATTTCGAATTAGGTGAGAGGATTTAGAGAAGAATAACATGCTATTTCATGAATACAATTATACTGAAATTATCATTGGATGTTTCGTCCTAAAGAAGGAAGTGGTTATCTAAGTAATTTATTTACTTTTACCAACAACAGCATGAATAACAAGCACCAATCACCACTAACTGGAGAAACTTAAATGAAGTTATCTCGTTCACCTACAAACCCACCTAGGCAACATCGTTTCAAATACAGGCGGCGGTGGCGGCGGCCGCGGCACAGACGAGGACGTCACAACCAGGATCGAAAAGACAGCAAGACAGGCCTCCCTTCATTTATCTTAAATCAATGTGGAGATCTATTGCACTCCACTCAGATTAAAGCGTGAACATGATCCAGATTTTCAACACCAATGTCATTCAATTCAGTGGCGCCATGTGTATCAGAAACATGGCGCATCACGAACAGCAGTTCCAACAAACTACAGACATACATCACATCAACAGCTGCCGCCTACACTCGTTGCTGGAGATCAGATGGATGGATGGCCAGAATAGTGAGAATAAGCAACAAGGAAGTGTGACTGGCTGGCAACAAACCAACCAAGAACCCATCTCCCAACAGATATGCAGAGGAAGTAATTGGATATGGATTGGATTGAGCATACACTGAGAAGGCGGATTGGGGGCATCACACGCCAGGCCATGCCATGCTGTCGATTGGAATCCAAGGGGGAAATGACGAGTTGGTCGTCCAAGGTGAGGGTGATATGGAGGAGATAATTTGAGGAAGAAAAGAACGCTTGTGCGCATTTGTGTTGTTAGATGAAGAAGACTGTAGAGAATAGAGTGGAATGGGGCGTTTTAGTGAAGCCGTATGTTTCACTGGAACCCAAGGGAAAAATAATAACACTAATAATAATAATAATAGTAATAGTAATAATATAATAAAAATATATTTCTTTTATACTTTATTAGTTTGTAGAAGTATATAATCCAGTTGACTCAGATCTGTTAGAATATTTATTCAGTAGACTATTTCCATATGAAATTGTATTCATTAAAAGAAATAAAATGGTTAATAAGGAACTAAAACAGATTTTACCTTGGTATGATTTGTAGATGCGGTAATCTCTATAATAAACAATGAATTAGAGCTTATATGATGATAATTTCAAATTGTTTTACCGATGACTGTAAGCAATACAATGATTATTATGCTAAACATCACTAACAAGAGTTGTAAAGATGTAATTCAGTTGTGTTTTTAAGTGAGTGATAAACTTTTTAAAGGTTTACTTAAACTATAGCAAAGCCGATAATTAATTCTGTAAGCATAGAATCCTGTTGATTTTGATAAGTTGTTTCAGTACAAAGTTCTAGATATCAGTTCGAAGTAAACAAAAAATATTCTATCATTGACTAATGTGATATAAGATTAACTTATTACATTTATATATCAGATACTTTCAACTTTATATCACCAACAAAATTGTCTAATATCGAAAATCTAAAAACAAAATAAAATTTTCTTGATAACACTTCCAGTAATAACATATTGTTTCGAATTATTCTAAGAGAAGACCAGTTCCATTGTAGAATACATATGCTCATCATTTTCTAGCATTATTATTTTTCCCTTAGGTTCCTAGTGAAACACACGGCTTCATTAACACGCCTCTATTCCACTCTATTCTCTACAGTCTTCTTCATCTAACAACACAAATGCGCACAAGCGTTCTTTTCTTCCTCAAATTATCTCCTCCATATCACCCTCACCTTGGACGACCAACTCGTCATTTCCCCCTTGGATTCCAATCGACAGCATGGCATGGCCTGGCGTGTGATGCCCCCAATCCGCCTTCTCAGTGTATGCTCAATCCAATCCATATCCAATTACTTCCTCTGCATATCTGTTGGGAGATGGGTTCTTGGTTGGTTTGTTGCCAGCCAGTCACACTTCCTTGTTGCTTATTCTCACTATTCTGGCCATCCATCCATCTGATCTCCAGCAACGAGTGTAGGCGGCAGCTGTTGATGTGATGTATGTCTGTAGTTTGTTGGAACTGCTGTTCGTGATGCGCCATGTTTCTGATACACATGGCGCCACTGAATTGAATGACATTGGTGTTGAAAATCTGGATCATGTTCACGCTTTAATCTGAGTGGAGTGCAATAGATCTCCACATTGATTTAAGATAAATGAAGGGAGGCCTGTCTTGCTGTCTTTTCGATCCTGGTTGTGACGTCCTCGTCTGTGCCGCGGCCGCCGCCATCGCCGCCTGTATTTGAAACGATGTTGCCTAGGTGGGTTTGTAGGTGAACGAGATAAATTCATTTAAGTTTCTCCAGTTAGTGGTGATTGGTGCTTGTTACTCATGCTGTTGTTCGTTGGGTATCTTCATCACCTCCGTCTTCTCTACATTCATTTGCTTTTTACCATAAAAATAAATTCGGTACGTGTTTAAAATGCAATGCAATAATAGATTATGATAAATGAAAAATCAACTATTAATCTTTCTCTTGTCATGTATAACTGATAAGAAGTGCATTCAATATAATGCATTGAAATCGCAGCTATTTGTGAAAGAAAACTTGTATCTTAGAGGAAAACAAAGCCGTGAAACACCATTTTCAATTCTTCACACTTTTAGGTTTTACACTTATCATTGAGCAAATAAACAAAATTGCCTTTAACGTTTTAATCAAACTTTATCTTGTGCAGCAGAGAAAACCAGATTTTGAGAAGGATTTAAATAGGTAACTTTTATGTAGATACTCTACCCTTTGTACTACAAAACTTAACAACGTAACCATTGTCAACTTTGCTTCAGTAGTTTTGTCAAACCCATTAGGTCATGCTTGTTATCAAGCAGTTTGTGTAACACTTTGTTATTATTGTACCATTGTTTTGTTTTCACTTTATCATACTAGTAATAATTGGAAATTTAGTTATCTTAGTAAACCTTTAGGTATCTAGAATGTGCAGTGAAATAACCTAGTAGAATGTAAGATGTTCAACGCTTGTTAACACCTGACAGGAAATAACCAACGTATTAAATTGTTGTTATGACCATCTGGAAAACATATATTACTGATATAGGGTAGAGACTGAATCTGACATTAAAATCTTATTCATAGCAAGATTCAAACGAGTGGCTTTCGAGCTATGAAATTCAGATGCTTTATTATTAAGTGGTTTTGTCTGGCTGTCATTTGACTGCTTAGTGCCCAACTGTTAGCTTATTATGAGCGTACTAACTGGCCACCTACAACTTATCGTCCCAATACATATCGAAGTAAACTAGACGGAACTGACGCGTTAATTGTTACTAAAACTTTCTGATACAGTCACATTTCGAACGATACTGAGAGGAGTCCTAGATGTGTGTATATATGAATACTCCTGTTGATGCAAAGTGTTTATAGAATGCTTACTTCATATGATAAATGAACTTGCTGTTTCTGCTATCATATGTGGAATACAAGTAGTTTTCTAGAAACGTTAGTGCAAAGTCTGTGTGAAGGTCATACAATTGCTAACAAATTATCTATAAGGGATATTAAAAAGTTGTTATTACGAGCATATTTAGTGTCCAGAAAAAAATTCACTGAAAAAGTTTACCGTTTCTGAAGACTATAATAATCTTTCACAGCATTTTCGCACGTATATACATATATATATATATATATATATATATATATATATATATATATACATATGGCTTCAAAATGAAACGCAATTCCTAGATTATATTGATTTCTGAAGTGTAACATAAGAAGTTCGTCTAAGAGTACTGATATTTATACTCAGTCGTTCACGCAAACTTATGTGATGATCTCAAGTAGAATTGAAGGATATCTGAAGAAGTTGGTCTGCGGTAAATCTTCATATAACGTTTATATAACTTTGTTATTGGAAGCAGAAGGAATTTAGCCTAGTCTAGCTCATGGCATGATCAGAAGTAAATAAAGAGATGGAGGTTTAATCGTTGTAACAAAACTTCATTGGCTTAGGGTATGGATAACATTTTAATGGTGTAAAAATGGACAAATTACCGAAATTGAAAAATGATCATTGTACAAAGAAAGTAAGTCTGCAGTGATTTAGAATTCAGAGGTGATATTGAAAACGGATGATCTATGTGCGGATTATTTACAGGTTGTCTGCCCGACGCTGGTATTCCTTATGTCTGAGTAGTTTCTTAGCTGTCAAACTACTTTTGATAACCTTCAAGTTAGATAGCGTCAAGCCAATATCATGAACTGTGATCCGCAAAGAAGCATTTCCTTGGTGGTGTACTTCAATAGTATACACGAATTCCTGAAGGACTGTCTTATAGTTTTCAAGTATAAGATTCTGTTCTGCACCTCTATGGATGATCTACCTTTATGGTCTATTAATCGAAATTAGTGTTGAGGGAACTTTACCTCTAATTTGCATAAAAATATTCACCTGTTCTAATGGGGTTAAATACTCATGGGAATCATCGCGAAACCCACCCACCCCCTCCGTTACTTTCAAGATTACCCTTCCTATGTGGCTGACAAAAAAGGCGCTTCAAACCATAAATTCATCAACTTTCCAGCATACAGCTGGTTTCGATAATACAGCTCCCGAATCTTCCACTAAAATTACCTACAAGATGAAATCAAATCTTTTCAAGAATGCAAGCATACAACTTTATCGTATCGTATACACCTTGATGACGCGATCTGAAACCAGGATTCTTGAATATTTCAGACAGAATACGTCTTACTGTTTAAGTATTACATATAATCACATCTTTCCCAATTTATTCTACAATATTCAGTTCCATTCCACTAGTTTCAGTATTGGGATTTTATCTTCATTAGTCCCCATTTTATGGCATTTGATTTGAATGATATTAGTGTTTGTTGTCGCATATCATCTTCTACTAAATAATTCTAAATGAATTCATACCGTATCCATCTACCCACTTCTCTGTTTTAAGTAATCAACCTTCAGTCTACTCGACTTTCCAAAGGATTCGATAATGCATCCAATAATGTCCTTTCCTCTGATAATGCTTTTCATCAGTCACCTTACTATAAAAATGAAACATGCGTACAAACAAACGTTTGTACCGCTTTGAATATGAAATTTTCACACAGAAAAGTCTTCTTTTACCAAAATACGCGATTGATTAGTACTAACCAAGATATAGATTATTCACATCACTGGTAACTAGCTTGGAGATGTGATTCCTGAAGTTACAGTAATGAGTCGCGACCGGTTGAGTTAACCAAGTTGAATATGAGGACAGTTATTCAACGACGACGACGCCTGGATGTCGCGCTAAACCGTGAACTGATACAGGTAGAAAGTATTGACCACTGGATTCCGACCCAATGGGCTCCATGCTAACGTGATATCCATGAAACATGAAGGTCCTTGGTTTGATCTCTGGTGGGGCCATTAGTGTGGACTGCTGAAGGGTCCCATTCTAGGGCGAAACGGCTGTCGAGTGCTTCCAGTTTTCCAGTGTTTCTCCAACTGACGTCAGTCCATGATGAATACCAACCCGATATATTATTTAGGTACCTTTTGGAATTTATTTGCACATGATACTAAATCAAATTGTTTTTCTGAGTCAAGATGGTAGATTTTGTAAGTCACTTCTGTATGTATTTGTTGACTCATCTGCTTCTTTGAAGAAAGCTGTATCGAATGCAGCGCTAGGCAGCTTAGCAAACGTATTACTGACCCCCATCAATCGTTTCTGGGAAAGGGAATAGTGAAGACAATACAAAGTTCAGTTCTGTTACATATGGTGAATGGCGGTTATGTAATAGATAAGACCAAAGCTTTCATAATCATTCATCTCAGTTTTAAAAACCTCGTAGATGGAATTCGTACCCGCCTGTTAAACAAAGCCAAGGCTCTGGGAACTAGAGAAAACTACTCTAGTCTTTGTGTGCAGAAAACGTTTGTACAGTCCTTTTCTTCACCTTGGTCAGAGGAAACTTAATTAATGACTCCAAAGATAAATTCATTTATTCACCCCTTCCTTTTCTTCCGCTCTTTCACACACATGTCTTACTTGCCTAGAATTCGATTACTTATGCACTTCATTGGTCTTGTGGCTCAGCTGATAGAGCACCGAACCCGAGAACCAGTGGTTGTGTGTTCGAATCCTTCCAAATTTTCATTCCACTTTTAATCATTGATCAGTAATTAGTAGTACACAACATGTTTTTCTAGGTATCAACCTACACTGATTGTCCGAATGTCTACAGTATCATGCTTTTTTCACTATACTTATCGTCAATGAGATAATTAGTATCGCTATTATCATTTTCTGGAGGTTCACTATTCTCAAACTTCATTTCCTTGTTAACACAGCTGAAAGATATCACCACAACTGGTTTAGTATTTTACATACGAGAAAAGTTATTTATATCAGAGTAAAACCTGATCGCAGTTAATTGAAACTAATATTATTCACATATATGTCTTCTAATAATAACAATAAGAATTTCTAACATTCAATAAATTGTAATTGATTTTGAGTCTTATAGAGATTTTATTTATCTCAAGGTAGTTTGGATTGACATCAGTTGCAGAACCATTAAAAATCAAAGAGTACTGGAAAACTATTTCATCATAGTGTGGACTTCTTAGAAGTGCACATCTACGACCCCGCCAGGAGTCGAACTCTGAACTTTCAGGTGGAAACTGTGAGTCACTGAACTCCTACCCAAGGGCCTGATGGTTGAGGCGTTCACTGTGAGACCTAAAGGCCTAGAGTTTCAACTCTGATGGGGTCATAAACGTATACTGCTGCGCAGTCACACTCTATGATGAAATTGCTATCCAGAGGCTTCCAGACGTTCAATAAAGAGTGGCTTAATCATTGGCTTTAAAGTGGAGTTTATTTCTAACAACAGCAATTAATGTGAACAAATGTTTCATGATAAAGCCTTGGTATTTAACGAGTAGAAACATTTACTCAAACTTTCATTCTTTGCAAATTTCTATATAATCATTCTCACCAAACTTGATATATATTTCACTATCATATTGCAAGTCTGTAATAATTACTTGCTTTGACCTGTCTACCATTCATGCGGCTAGTACGAATAAAAACTAGTAGTATTTGTTTCTCTTCAAACAGTGAATAAAGTTTGTTTGCATTTTTCTACATTTTAAGGTTTTCCAATGGAGTTTAGAAAAATATACGATTAGTTTAAAGAGTATACTGTTAAAACAAAGTTATTAGACTCATATTTCATTAGTGAATTGTATTGTTTTTGGTTTCATTTGTATTAATATGGTGCCCAGACTTTAAAGAAAGACATTGCATGTCTTGATGAACATTATACGGATGTACGAAGCTTAAATATGGCCCAGCAACCTGCATTCTTCAAGTAAAGATGTCGTCTAACTTTTAGAGGATTAACCTACTGTCATTGTTTCATAGTGACATTTATTCTTTATTTCACGAAGTTAGTTAAATTCGGTTTAAACGTCTGTTGGATAACTATGTCTGCTGTCATAGATTTTACACACCTTATGTTTGGATTGCAATAAAAGAACACTTTTATGAGGTGTAGATGTTACATCAACAACATCATATTACTAAAAAATGTGCCATAAAAACGGAAGAAAGAATGGAAATTAAACAGAACTAGGTCCTTAAAAAAACAGTCTTAAAAGTACTTTGATAGGAGGATTCACTGATTCCACATTTCTTTCTTAGTTGTAGAAGAGGCAAAAAGACTGTAGAATGATTACCACTGACTTTGATTCTAAGCTCTGTCTGCTATGGTAGTCACTTGGAAACGATCTAGATTGTCCTGAAGTTCCTATGGTTAAAAACCAAGCTCAGCTGTCCTTCATACCATATCAGCAGCTCAAATGTGGACACCTGTCTCCTTCTTGAACTCAGTCTCATTACAAGTAAACTGAGAGTGCTTTTGAAGTCACCAGGAAGAAATGTACTACACATGTCCGAACCATCAAAGCCACGCTGAAGCATACACCGCTTCACTCCAGAATTTCATTGATAGAGTTTTCAGCAGGTGTAATCAGTTCTGTGAAGACAAAGGTGATAGAACAAAGTCAGGAGTTTTTCTGTTTCGTAGGAGTGGAGGGAAACTGCTAGCACCGACGCGTTGTATATCTGATTTATAAGGTGAGTTTAGTGTCGTGACAACGTCCAGTGTGGCTCAGATTGGTGGTTACCACCTCCAGTCTGCATACAAAGTTACAAATCTCACCAGCCACATCTCCCCTAGCAGTCACACAAATAGCTGAGTATACAAACGTTTCGCCAACTTTCAAGGGATTGCTAGTTAGTTTGAATGTAGAAGCAGGCTTCTATCAGCCTTGTACAATCACTTTGAAGTTCAGCATTTTGATGCACAAACAGTACTGATAGATGCTGATCCCCGGCCGACTGAATGTGATTTGAGTAGCTCGTATTTCGCAGGACAGTAAAGAGGTAGAAAAATCAGCTGAGTGCTAAAGATAAGCATACATGATGTAATTACAAAATTGTTTTGCTTCTGGTCAGCTTAACAACGGAATTTAGTCATTTCGAACTCAATCCTTTTCATTTTTCAGTGAAAATACTTAAAAGCATTTTAAAAAATAAATATCATTCGTTTCTAAGTCTTTTACAATAACAACAAAGCTTGAGAATACCATGCATTTTGTGTGACGATTTTCTTCAGTAAATTCGGTTTTTCAGTATTCCAATTTCATATAAAAACCATTGGACTGTTTGCACATAACATTGATTGAAAAAAGGATGGAATACTGCTAGTAAAATACTGCGATAAAGAACGGACTTTTATGTATTGGCTATCTGCATGGCATCTTAGAATAACCATAGGCTATTGAAATGAATTTCAAGCATGTAAACCATTTGTATTTTGAATCTTATTCAGAACAGCACGATTTAGACACTATTCAAGTAATTATGCATTCTTTGATTTCAAATACTGACCTAAAGGTTGTATATTACTTTAAATTTAGTCACCTCATCAATGAACGATTGTAGAACTTCCAGAGTTTCAGAACCGTCGAAACTGTTTTATGTAAGGAAACATTTCTATCAGAATGTCGAAATGTTCATAGAAATATCATTCTATGTATGTCATTCAAAGACGTTGGTGACCAGCGAGATATTCACTTTTTATGACTAGAAATCACACTTTACAGGTCTTTATAACAAATCCATATAACTACAATAGAAGTATTTCCATCTTAATTGGTTAATTAGATTTATCACACGATGTAACAGTAGCGTTTATAAGGTTACATTTCGGACATAGTTTATTGTCCATAGTCATATCAAGATAACTACACAACTTTGAAACATCCTTCATATAGTGTTAATTCCCCCTCCCCCTTTGTGATATGGTATGTGATATAGTAATTAATATTTTCCATATATCGAGAACAGATGTTGAGTCGTTTCTGTTGAATGTATTAGGTTTTGGTTCAATAAACGAAGATCTAGTTATCCATCTCTCCCTCAACCTTCCTATATTGGCTTTAAGGACTAGAACCGGTGTTTTCAACGTGGTATGATGGTCAAAGCCTGTGAAGCAGGTTACTACGAAAAAGATGACAGAAATGACTTGTCCGGTGTAATAACTTTACCATTTGCTAAAAATGTTGAAGAAGAAACTTATGCGAAGCAAAGTGGACCTATTGTACCTGGTATTGTTTGTTTTCATAATAATTATGAATATATATATATATTTGAAAAACTATATTTAAAAACGCCACTATATTGGTATTATTAAGTAACGATACTTTAGTAGAACCGATCAACTCTTGTTCAAGTACAGCACTGTCAAGATCTTAACTTTTTGTCAAAACCAAAAGTTCAGCAGTTTCAAATGACTTCAAATGGATATTCAAAGTTACCGAAAGTCAAAACAGGAATCCACCTTGAGAATTCTCATGAAGATTTAGCTTGTTGAGATTGTATTGAATATTGATAAATACAGTGACTCCTTGACACCTAAGCGAAATTATATGAATAGTGGTAGTTAATCTATTCATTTCAAATAGCTTTGTAATTTTGTTTTGTTATGCTAGGTCACTCTGACTTACTAACCTCTTGCAAACGGAACGTCGACATAGTGCCTCTTCTTAGTGTATTATATTGAATTGATAGAGCCGGGATAGAGTGTTTAAAATATGTCAGAATTAAAAATTGATAAGTTAACACTCACTAGTTTCTTTTGATAATAGAGTCAGAAACTCGTGAGTGCAGTAATCCCAAGGACGAGTTATCTAAGATTTGACTTTTATCTGTTTATATGTATTAGTTGGCTACTGTACAACTGTAGTTGTATTTAGTTCATTAAGGTATCCGAAATCTACAAATATAGGTGTTACCCATTAACAATTCGATAAATTACCTTACATCTTTTCAGTCCGTTTAAGGGTATGATGCAGTATGAGGTTGGTTTCTGATGACTATACTGAATATCAAAGCCTCCCAGAATGGCTTCTACTTTTAATTTATTCCTGAATGTTTTTAAGACGAATCTGTAGATTAGTTGCTTCCCTTTATTATATTGAGGTGATGCACGGTACTGTGAACAATTCTACTTTGAAACTGTCCTCCAGAATTTCTAAGTGTCTTTCAAATAGGGTAGGTGTTTTCTTAACGAAGACCAAAGAGTTTAATGAGGATTTGCTGTTTTCAATCTCAAGGTAAAGTTAGTTCTTCGTTTTGTTGGAACATATTTTCATGATTACTAAGTATCTAAAATTGTAGGTTCTATAATTTTCTGGTGCCTGAGTGGAGCTCAGAAACAGCAAGCCCATGAAAACCAGGCAGGCTTTAGACCCTGCCGTGGGTGTATCTACCAAATATTCACACTGTGCCGGGTTCTGGAATACAAGCACGCTTATCAACGCCCAACAATATTTGCATTTCTTTACCTGAAGGCCGCAATCGACCTCGTTGTTAGAAAAGTCTTACGACAACGTCTCTCACTGAAAGGCGTGACGAGTAAGTGTATCACTATACTGAAGGCTGTCTACTCAAACAAGCGAAAAAGGCTAGAGGCGACGGGACTAAAACACGACACCAATGTACGAAGTCTTTGACCGTTGGTTTGAGCTAAGTGACTAGCCAGTTGGGGTCCGTAGGACAAGAGAAACTAGTGGCTGGAGATTCTAGGCGATATGGCTCATAAAGGATATCACTGGCGCAGATGTATACAAACATTATCCTCATCTTGATGCTATACCGAATCTCACTTTTTTTAGTCCTTCCTTTCTCTCTTTCTTCCGACTGGGCTTTCTTTTCTTTATCTTCTACTACACTGCCTTTCTACCTGATGTACTGATATGACGTTTGGCAACTCGAACCGTTACGCAGTAACGTCTGATCCTATTTTGATTTTGATGGATGGATGGTTTTTAAGAGTTTTCACACTGCCACATCCTATTGCGTCAGTGGTATCTTTGTATCCTATAAACCATAATTTTGGAGTCAGGCGGAGTGTTTCTACAGCCATCCATTCCTAACTATCCATAAATGTATCTGGCTAAATAGGGGATATTGCGGACCTGATGACATCTCCTTCTGTTCGTTTGTATATTTTGTTTCGAAACCTAAAGATTGTGAAGGTTGAGCTTAGCTGTACTCCGAACAAGATAACATCTACTGGCACTTTAGTTCGGAGCGTAAGCTCAGGCTCATGGTCGGCCAAGGTCGACTAAGTTATCCAGGCACAAAACTAGCTCGATCGAAATTGGTAGAGCTTAGTAAGATAATGAATTTACAGAAAAGCTCAGCTATAGCTTTGCATGCAACCACACATAACCACACAATGAAATATGATCGTTTGAAAATCCTTAAAGCCAACACAGGAAGGTTGAGGGAGAGATTGATAACTAGATCTTCGTTTATCGAACCAAAACCTAATACATTCAACAGAAACGACTCAACATCTGTTCTCGATATGTGGAAGATATTAATTACTATATCACATACCATATCACAAAGGGGGAGGGGGAATTAACACTATATGAAGGATGTTTCAAAGTTGTGTAGTTATCTTGATATGACTATGGACAATAAACTATGTCCGAAATGTAACCTTATAAACATTACTGTTACTGAGGTTAGGTACTTGGTGCCTTATTGCTAGGGATGGAAGAGTGGATACTCGGGACTTTGGGGCCTTCTTTATTAGTAGGAGTGCGCGAACTGTCTTGTACACCATTTTCATGCATTTGTACCTAATTATTAGTCGAGCTCTTGGTTGGTGACGTTTGGTTGACCTGGGAAACCAAAATAGGCGTACATACGTCATTATGTTGACATACTCATTTATATAACAGAACAACGTGATCTCTTTGTTTTAATTCTAGTGAAAATATATGAAAACAGAACTTGTTGAATAGATTCTTCTTCTGTCCTAAGCCATGATTTCTCAAAATATCCAAAATAGTTGTTGATTTTCAGTCTTTGCTTGACTTTCTGTTTCCTTTACCAGGCTTTACTCTATTCATTATGATGCTGAACTTCCAGTATTTATATAATAATCTGCTTCACTTTATAATAAGGATTTTGAATACTTCAGTTTCCTCCACCATTGTTTAATAAAACAAGTAGAATAAGTGGTCAAACGAATGTAATCGTGAAGTGGTACATACCATACACGTTGTTACTGTTACATTCTCCCCTCAGATTTATTTAAAGATTCGAAATAAAATAAATTGTGTTTAAAATACTTGGCTAAACACGGTTTTTTAAAGTACTTTTTCCTCAACTTAGTTTTTCGTAGACGATACTTTAGAGATCATTGCTTTTTCAGGAATATGATACGCTTAAAATGTTGATCAGTAAATGAATGTTCGCTGTGAGACCTAAGGACAGATTGAGATTGTAGATATGTACCATGATATGTATGCAACCTAATGACCAAGAAAAGACAGCTCTTGGTACTTTTCTAAGCATGTTATCAACCATCGGATTCTTTTAACTGTTGGTACATTGCATGATGCCATTACATATGATACTGTTAAGCTATAAAGAGAAAAACTTTATGAAACATTTTATATTTGTTTCATTTGGTTTCATATCTTTCAAGTAACGAGAACTCATTCTTTAACTTTTGAGGTGTTCAGTGACATCTTTTAAGTAGTGCCCGAGGTTTCTGAACGTAAGCCATCATAATTTTCCAGCTTTTTGTGTGAACCAAAATTTAGTTAACCTATTTGTACAGAATCTGCCTCATTCATTTTAAAATACCATACGATGTCTTGTTTACTAAGTCATAGAGTTAGGATAGTTACTGTGAATCTGCGAAATACTCACTGACTTTCAATTTATGCTCCTAATATTGTCTGAATGAATGTTTAACTGTTCATATGGATGATAAAAGAATGCAATTAGATGGTTCACTTCGCCAAGCTCACATATATGGATGGTAAGTTAAGTGTTGATTTATCATGCCTTTGGCATACACAAGGATGCATTAAACTGCCCCAGTGAATTGTTTTGTTTCTGCGTCACAAACAAAAAGTGGGTTTTGTAATTATTTTATTAGATGTTTGGGGAGTGAAAATACATCATATGTAACGGGATTAGTATTGATCCAGCTGAAAGTTAGAAAAATAACAAATATTTTATGAGAAAAAAAAACAAGTAGAGATGTTAATTTGAGAGTTTACACCAGATGCAAGATGATGACATCATGTTGACTGTATAGAAGTTATAAACACAGTGTCAGTTGAGAATAATGGCCTGTGGATATTCGCAGCTCTCAAGGTAAATCTCTAACTGTTACATTACATAAAAGGGTCTTGACTAGACAGTTCCTTCTAGATTGGAAGGTTCCATTTCATTGCATGTAATAATCTAGTTAAACTGATAATGACTCTCGTGAACAGCTAGATTTCTGTGATCATTTCAACAGAAATTTAAGATCTATTCAAATAGAGGTTGTATTAGTTAACGGTATTTTAAACATAGTGTTGAATTGATCTCTATTGAACACTGGATAAATCATCTGCGGACAACAATCAAATATCATGTCTTCAGCTCCATTTCGTATTTCAGCAAAGTAGCAGATAACCTACACAGTTTTTGTTCTCTTAGATATTGATAAAGATAAATTTACAATATGGTTGACGATTCATACTCTTGCTTAATACAGCAAGCACAACGCCTCAATTTTATTTACGACAGAACATTACAAAATTTCAGCAAAGTTGTTCTCCTTTCAATATGTTTTAACGTCTTACTCAACCATATGAATATTTATGTTAAAAACATTTGAAAGTACCACACTTTCCTCTTAAATGAACTTGATTGAAAATCTGTGTTTCATTGGGATAACTTTTAAGATAAGCTATGGCTTTAGCCACAACACCAAGCCGTCAGTTGTGTTTGTATATCATTTCATTCACTGCGTGTTTTAATCATCCATCGTGCCAGTGAAAGATTTATAACTCTGAATTCAAAATAACACCAGATTCAGTTTTTGCACTGTAATCTCAGTGAAGATCAACCTTAATTGCGAAGAATGAGACTATGATTGATTGTCATTTAAACTGTTTGGCTAGCAGGCTAGTCTTCATGTACAAAGAGTAACCCGAGGGGTGGCTGGTATGATAAGGAACAGAGATTCAAATGTTCTTTATTATAAATATCGCTATCAATCAACTTAGCGTGTTATGTTTGAAATCTGCCAAGCAGTTGGTTTAAGGGACTCAGCCAGGAAATAAATAGATCATTGATCTGGAAACTGTTTGTTCGAAATAACGATTTATGCAAAACATTTAGTAGCGAAAAAGATCTACATATGTGGTATGGGAATTTGGAAAACACTTTAAGCACGATCTCTAAAATAAGTTTTGGTGGAAAAACTTATATCAGCATAAAAACCGCCACTCAATGGGAAAAAAAATACTCTCAAGGTAATGTTTGCTTATCATATTTTAATGGCATTCGTTACATAAAACTTTATTTAGTTAGCGAGGTTTATGCATATTTCATGCATAGAAATTGGGAAACACTTTAGTGACCAAAGGAATATTTATCTTCCTTACAAAAAGAATGATTCCATTGTTGAATTTCATAAAAATCAGCGACTCTTTTAACCAAAATGTACAGGTCAGTCATGACGCTAGTCAGTCTACGAGGAACTGAATCATGATGGTGAAATCCTTAACTTCAAAACTAGACAATGCACGTAGCAATTTCTGCAAAAACATAAGTCTTCTCAAAATAACAAATAAATCTCACTATTAGGCTTAAAAGTATATAAAATGTTGTTCAAAAGTTTTCTATAAATTTAATAAAAATATTTAACAAAGAAAAACCTTTTTTATGTCGTGCAGTAGATTACTGAGTCTAATCAACGAATTCCTAACATTCTTACGTAACATAAATATGTCCACGTAATTTTCATACACAGTTTACAAAGCAAGGTAACTGATATACCCAAACACTTCTCATATTCAAAAAAAATATTCAGTGAACTTGACTTACGTATATTTGTAATCCCTCTTACTTTTATGAATAGTTTTTTCTTCAACAAAGTGAAGTATACTAGAATTACAAGTAGAGAATAAGTTCATATGTAAATCACAAGAACGATTTATACTAAGTGAAATTTTAGAATACGTAAAAGAAACTATTGTGTAACTGTTTAGTTCGATTCAAATCAGTGTATTTTTTAGAGAATTACCTACTGATTAAAGACAATGGTGAGAATTTATTATATATTTATAGATATTATGACGTACCTATTAATTTGTTTAAAACAATGGAGAATCTTCTTTGTTTCGACCGGGTCATTGTATTGCATGAAACAAAGTTTTTTTCTATAAACTCACCACAGTAACTGAAATTCGTCAAAAGCTTATTATATAATTCCGAGAGCGACCTTAAGGGAAGCGCTGTTTTTACAAAGGAATTGCATATATACATGTACGCATAAATATGTTGAAACGAAAAATAGTTATCTGTGTTGATTTACAGTAATTCAGAACAGTTGTACTTACGTAACATATTTCTGTTGAATTAATTCTCACAATACTGTAAAGTGTTTGTTCTACAACGTTTCTCCCCCATGGAATACACTACGAATGTATACAGAAGTGTTAAAAATAGTAAAAAACCATGTGAATTAGCGACTATTGAAAAAAATGTATATGGCTCATGCAATTGTTGGTAACAACAAATATCTTTAAGAAATGCTATATATAGAGGTGGTATTCATTACATAATCCCTGAAAACCTGGGAATATCGGGCAGCTGTTTCATCCTAGTATAAGACTTCTTAACAGTACGCATCCACTATCCGGTTAGGGGTCGGACTCAAGATTTTCCGGTTTTACGGCAAACGTGTTAACCATTCAGCCACTGAGTTGGTTTTCAGTGGTTCACAGTTTGTAACTGCTGTCAACTCAAAATATAGTGAAACTATCACCCAGGGTCTTCAGTTGGCATCCACTTCTCTCCCAACTGCTTGACCTTATATGTTATGGCTTCTCAACAGAAATTCTTGATATCTCGTGCTCTCAGGTTTTCAGTAGTTCCCAAACTGATGTTAATCCATGAGAAATACCCATTCATGTCAAAAATAAAATACCATGTGTGTTATTTATAATTGGGGTGCTTAGTGAGTAGCGGATATTTTCATGAATGTATTGTTAATTTTAGTGTATGAGAAATAAAATGATTTCAGAGTTATCCACATCTTTATTTCAATTACTGCAATATTATTCAGTATGTACTCCTTATAAACAAGTAGCTCATGGTTGAACTTTATTACTTAAAACTCAGTATAAGCTTCATCTTTAAAGCACATTTACGTTAACAACATCATTGTTCCCGTTCCTATCAGTCTTCATTGATGTTAACATATTTTTTTAGATTTTAAAACAATGTAACAATTTTATGTCTTGACTAGTATTTTTGTTGATTAAGTAACAGCGAACTATTGACAAAATAAACGTATACAATACATATATTTTACAGTAGTTAAGAAAACATTTGGTAACCGTATTTGATGAAACTTCACTTTGTACGTTAGTTAACCTATTTAGGAGAATGAAAGCTCATCTGAAACTAAATTTAAATCTGTTGAGATGTTTTATTGAAATGATAGATGATTTGTCTGTTATTTACTAGGTGTAGAGATCATGGGAAAAAAACCTAGAGAATAATAGTATCATGGGTTGTTCTCGAAATTAGACGTTACCTAAACTTCTCAATAGGTTTATGCAGTAACAATGAAATCCCATAATTTTACACACAAATTAAAGTCGTGTTATATATTCAGATGATTTAATGTGTGCGATGATAGTTCAATTCTACTAGAATTAAAGTCACCGAAATAAACTTATGATGTGTCAGAAGTTTGTTCTTATATTGGTCATCAGTGACACACAGTATATTTTGAAATAATGGAGAATATTTGAAGCTCAGGTGGATGGTCTTGGTTGTATTGTGTTCTCTGGGCTGGGTTGTTTAATTGTGGAGCTTTCATCGTCTTGCTAGACAATTAAACAACTCACCTCAGAGAACATAATACAGCCAAGACACACACAGTATATTCTTATAAGGAGTGAATAATCAAATATTTTCATTTTTCATTGTGATGTAATATCGTTTTGACCTCGTTTTTCACTATGTTTTGAAGGGATTTTGAAGGAATTGCAAAGACGTCAGTTAGGAGTTTGTTGCATTGTACTTATGGATTCATTGGGCAAATAATTCAAACTTTATGAAATGGGTTAATTCACTTCTGCCTCAATAACATGGTGAATAATGCTTTGGTGTTTGACGGGATAGTATCTAGCCTTGAACCCCAGTGAGAACAACATCTTCCGCCGTAGTGCAAATACATTCAGCCACTCCTAGCCAATAAATAACAAGCAAATTAGAATATACTGAGTAATCAAGTGATATCGAAGCACCTGCATAAAAGCCCATTTGCCCATTTGTGAATATGATTTATAATGTCTATAATCAGATATTTGGTGGTGGTATGTTAAAATTAATAATAACTTTTACCAAGCGTCCAAAAATGTCCGACACTTTCGATCGTTGAAAAATTAGTGGAATAATTTACAGGTGCTTAATACAAAATGTATTTTAACTTACCCTTTTAGTTACTATTCCAGGCAACGTACATAATCTTCCAACAACCAGTTCCCCTAGATGGTCCACTGAAGGCGACAAGAGAAACACCTTTCCTAGATTCACCAAACCTATACATATTTCACATTCTGAGAGATGTAGTTGTGTAACAGCACAAATTGTGATTACAACTTACCCAAGTTATTAGTTTGAGGTAACGGGAATTTTTCAGCCTGAATTTCAAGAAAGAATATACCCGTATAACCAGTTATTTGATAAAAAATCAGTATTCCAAACATATATTCAGCATTTGATGAAATAAATTCAAAATACATTTGTGGAAGAATTCTATAAGGAAATGTTGACACTCTGCATAATTCATATGGAGAGCTAATATCGGCAGTGAACATCGAACAATAACTGTTCATGTCAAAAATTATTCACTTCAGTATAGATTTTATTCATCAACCATTTTGGTACCTTGATGTTATCCGGTTGATTTTTGACTGAATATAGAAAGGAAAATCTGTTGAGATAAAGTGGTGGACATCTAACTACTTCCCTGTTGTTTAGATGAAGTAGGTTTTTATGCCTTTAGTACTCAAAAGTTGAGAAGTTTTCTGCATTTAACAGTTTCATACTGTACATAATATCTTCTGAGCTTTATTTCGACGATTACTTTCGGAAGGGTAACTTCGCTTTCTATAGTAATTATAGCCTAATTTCACCTGGTATGACAAATATTTTTGTACTGTTTGAATGAAGCAACAGTCATTTAGTATATGTGAACTAGAACATCCTATAAGTATTCAGTGCCATTTGTGATGTACAAGCCATACGAAAAATATTTCAATATAGTAGGTTTATAATGTAGACCCAACAATTCCAAACTCCCACGATGACTACGTGCTCACAGTCTTAGAGGTATTTAATAAATATATTAACCGTATGCCAAAGTGGTCACTACCGTCAAGTCCAGTTTTCAAATGAGGTCAGTTTCATCTTATTGGTAAAATATGCAGATCAGTGCGAATAATTTACAGTTTTTTCATTCTGCACGGCAATATATTGTGTCAATTTACCAGACTTTCATGTTACGGGGTCACAAACTATAATACTGATATAGACGTAGTATTCATCATGGACTGACATCAGTTAGGGAACCGTTGAAAATCTGGGAGCACTGGACAGCTGTTTCTTCCTAGTATGGGACTCCTCAGCAGTACGCACAGACAGAAGTTGGAAATTCTGAACCACTGAGAACCGACCTAGTGGCTGAGTGGTTTACGCGTTCGCCGTGAAACCTGAAGGTCCCGGGTTCGATCCCTAGCCGGGTCGTAAGTGCGTACTGTTGAGGAGTCTCATACTAGAATGAAACAACTGTCCAGTGCCCCCAGATTTCCAATGGTTCCCTAACTGATGTCAGTCCAGTCTAAATTAAAAATCCCCATTCCTCTCAAAAACATAATACTGATAGTTTCCGACAAAAACTTTTATGATACAACGGTGGAGTAATTGAAATACTATTCAACTGTGAAATGTGGCTGTCTTAAAGAGTACAGTTTGTAGATGTGACAAAGTATATTCATCTTTCAGGTGAATAGTCTGAACTGTGTTACCTTTTCTGAACTAGATGGTGGGATCCTGAAGCTGTCATCATCTTCCTAAACAATGTTATAGCAAATTGCAAGTTGAAGATTACAGTTAACGTCAAATTTTCCTACTTATTATATCTCTGTGTAGTAATACTTACATTGTTTGCATTCACTAAAAAAATACCAACTAGAAGAAATCAAAGTTACTGTTGAAGTTTCCTCATGAAGTTACTTGCAGATACGATGAACAAGATAAGGTGTATATTGCGCATATCTATTTAAAATGTTACCACTGTTTTGCAGATTTTTATATTTTGACAGCTTTTTAATGATAAATTTTTTTTTTGAAGTGTTTACTTCATATTGAAAAAGCCTGTTAATTTTTGGAAGTATCAAAGTGCTGTATTTCGACTTTATTTCGGTTTATATGTTCTAATCAGTTTAAAGTATTTTTACTCTTTGTTCTGTTTATTTAATACAATTAAAAAAATTTTTTTGGCATTCAAGAGGTTACATAAAGTTTTAGGTTGTTTTAATAGTGTAGTGCTATGTCTACGTGAACTCACTACTGGTTATATTCTGTAGTCACGAATCTATCTGAATATCACGACACGTACTATTCAAGTGTAGTGAATAATCGTCTGAGGTTGTAATATACCCTGTTGACGTATTAAAGCACTTACTTTACGCTTTTCTACCTATGCTATTTATTGATATCGTTTTGTCACGCTATTCACCTTGGACTCTTTTTTTAGAACTCTAAGTAACATATTGTATAATATATGAATAAACAGGCATATTTTCTTGTGAAATCAAAACACAGCTACTAAAGTAGAAATAAAGGTGAGGGAGAAATTTCAAGCTTACCTGTTCACATTGTAATCAAATTTAGACTATTAAGCCGTATAAATAAAGACAAAAACGATTGCTACAAAAATGTCTTGGCAAGATAGTCAAAGAACGTAAACATAAAGACATTTTTAAGAGAAAAATTGAGCTAAAAATAAATGTAGTTTGGTCCCGAACGATACTTATTAAGGATTTCCTACCTTTAAGCTGAAAGACTATAATGACCATGAAACATACAATAGTAGTATACCACAAATAATTTATGCATACATGAAAATGACGATCTAAAACGTCTTCTGAGAAAGTTTAACATTGTTTGCTTCACAAACTAACAATCATTAGACTCTAAATGAAGCTAATATTCACAAAAATGGTCCTAGAGTTGTCAGAAGTTGAATAAACTTTATAGTAGGCTGAAGAAAACACCAGCATTTGGTTCAGTATTTCAAATAATAATAATGGCGTTTTTTTGAAGGATGTTTCGGGAATACTGTAACGACATTTCAACATCAACAACTGGAATAGTGTATGTGTATACATAATACAGTGAAACAGGTATAAATTACATAGAAAAGGTAAGAATATTTACTCCATCTACAACTTTCTTGAAAACGTTGAGTCAATTTATGTAAAGAATCACGTAAGCAATTACATTCATAATAAATAAATTAACGTTACTTTGTGTAATCTCTAATTAGTTCGCTTTCAAAAACAAAAGTTTATCAAGTAGTTCATTTCTAGAACTTCATTGTAGGGGAGATGAGTGAAAGATGCCTATCATATATCGTGTCACGTTGTATCCACTAGTTTACTTGTACATATGAAAGTGTTTTCATCAGAACTTAATAAAAATTATCATCCTTCGTTTCACTGAAAATATGTCTAGAATTTTGTGTGTCAGACAGCAATAGAAGATTATTAGGTAACGTGACATATTGTTGGCTAAAACTTTGAGAATTTCAAAACAAAATGACCGTAGTTGAAAATTGAAAGACCAAGTAACAATGAAGCATTGAAATCCATGAATCAGTTGAAGTTTTTATAAGTTACTCTAACCACATTACAATGGATGTGGACACATACAAACATATTTTGACAGTTGTAAGTACAGTCGAATAACAATTTTTATTCTAATTTGACCTTCTTTGGAAGACATAACTGCTGATTCACAAAGTTATACGTAGTTAAGCCTTTCAATGTCTTAAGTTATCAAGTACAACTTGTCTCCTGAGACAATCAAGCCAAAGAAAGTACTAAAAATTACAAATTTCCACAAACTGAACTCTAACAGTTGACTATATTCTACAAAATCAGCTGTTTTAGTGCCTTTTCTTCAAATAAACTTTTTGACGGTTAGATGACATAGTTTCTTTTGCTCATTCAGTGGCTCTTTCTAGAATTTTCTCATTTCTATTAAAAATCCATTCAGCGAGTACTCTGAATGAGTTTAATGCAAATAAATATTTGCTACTAGGGATTTCGAATAATATGATTTAGTTTAGCCACATAAAATAAACAAACGTTAACAATTATAAGTGAATTACTGTCAAATCCTTAGTGCTACCAACCATGGATGAATTCTTGTGCAAGGAATATTTTTCCTGTAGTTTTTTTCGGAATAGAGTCATATCAGTGGCTTAAGTGCGTAATGTAGTATTGAATTTGATAGGTTCGAATAGAAATTAAATTTACACAAATGATAAGTTTAGTCTTTTTTTCTCGCATATGTGACTTATTAAACACGCAAGACTAGAGAACTATTTCTTAACTGAATATGTACAATTAAAGTTAGTTGTTGCTTACACATTAATAACAAACGTGGGATATATTCTGAGTTGGAATAATAAAGCGATAAATTCCCCATCTTACACACTGTTAGGCAACATTTAGGGTAACACAGTTAGACAAGAAAATATTTTTTTGAATACACTAATAATTAGATGAAGAGCAATCTAAAATCTACATTTGCGAAGGGATAGTTCAGTATTCTACAATAGAAAGAAAAAGTATATAAAACATTATGATGAACTATAGAGGTTTTTTTACCGGTAGATTTACATATCCTCGAAAAGTCTGTCTCATATTACTCCATACTCCTTATTGAAGGATGTGCACTTTAACTTACAATGGTAAATGAATTTTTTTAAAATTTCTGGGTTCGTTTTGTTAATGAATGACTAAAAGTGTGAAATCCCTCTCTGCCGAAATATAACCATTTATTCATTAACAGGAACAAAACATGTATCAGTGAAGAAATATTTCTTTTCAATGACTTCATTATCAAGCTATACGGTCGTATTTATACTCGATAAAGTGACAGACAATTGCACTAGAAAGTTGCTCAGACAATATGCAAATATACAATCGGTGGAGGCGGTGGTATCTGTTCAAGTAGAAGAGATAGAAAATGGATCATTGAAAAAGGAACGAATTGATAACAAGTGGTGAGATAAGAGACAAGTTTTATCAAAGAATTGTACAATAGTGATGATTAAGCTGAAACTTGTAAAATAAGTCAATGTATAAGGAATGAATTGATATTAGGGAGTGGAATATGGGTCCAGTGTTGTCAATGAAAAGAAAATTGGTGATAATGATAGAAATAAAAGAGAAGTATACCAAAGTGAACTGAAATTGACAAAATCAACAAAATGAATTGTTATGGCCAAGGAAGAGAAAGTGGTTTCACAAAACGTTTATGAATGCAAAGTTTCGGTTTTTGTTCATGTATAGCTAATGTTTCAGCTATGCATAAGTGGCAGAAACGTAAAACTTTGTAGTGGTTCATTTTAACTTTGTAAATTATTTTAAAGGATGAATTTTGAGGTGCTGAGTGACCCAGTTCAACAAGGCGTTTTCCTTTGCTCGCCTCTGGGGAGACAAACCAGACAGTGTTCAGCAACACGTTTTCGGAGGGCCCGATTACAACGTCCAATATAGTCAGCTCCACAGGAGCATGTGAACTTGTAGATACACACAGATGTGGACATAAGTGAAGCCTATCCTTCGCACATCGACGAATCAGACTGCGGCTGGAGAATATCAATCTCAGTCTAGCAGCATAGAGGCTACTTTGATACATCTGGACAGACGATTTTTCAGCACTTTGGCCGTGGTGTCTCCTTTGAATTCTAGATTCATGGTCGAAATCTTCTCAGAGGCTGAAATGGGATGGAGAGTGGTTCGTGTCTTCAGATTCTTATCAATAAATCTTTCAGGGTATCTGTTCTTAGATAGTATTGTTCTAAGAATTTCGATTTCAGCATCCACCGTATCTTCTGAAGATATTCTGTAGATTCTGGAACACAAAAAGTGAATGAGATTTCTCTAACAACCAAGAGGTGCCCAACAATTAAAGTTAGTGAACTGACCGGTCCAAGTTGGTTTTTGATAAACTGGCCTTTGAATCGAGCCATCATCCCTTCTCTTTAACGTTAAGTCTAGAAAGTGGAACTTTGAGTTTAACTCTTCCTCTGCAGTAAATTTAATGGACGGATGACAGTCATTGAAACGTCTTAACAGCCCAACCACTGAGCATATTCCGTCACAAATAAGAAAGGGTCGTCCATGTACCGTTTATAGAAATAAAGTTCCGAAATCGTTTCTTTAAGGGTCCCATTTTATAGCGTTGTCATAAAGATATCAGCCAGGATAGTGTTTAGTGGAGACCCCATTGCAATTCCGTCCATCTAATTATGAATCGTGTCGCTGAATCTTAACTGTACATTAAATGTACATCTTTATATTACTTCTTTAAGCGAGCTGATAGGTAATTTAGTGGTAATATTATTAGAATCGATGTAATCACATAGATAACAAACAGTTTCAACAAGTGGAACATTGGTAATTAGAGAAGAAACATCAAGCGATATCATACGCTTAACCGTTGCGTTGATGTCTCTGATGCAGCGAACAAAGCCAAATGTGTTGGGAAGACTATATTTGCACAGATTTGATCTCACCGGTTCAAGCATTTTTGCAAGCCACTTTGCCAATGAGTGATAAGGTGAATTAAGCATACCCAGTACGAAATGAATCCAAACACGTTGCAGGTAAATATGTTGAATCACAGTGTCGCTGGAGTTATTCAGGTGACCACAATGGAAAATTGGTGGATAGATTGTAACCAGCAGTCAAGACATTACTTGAAGTGTAACTTTTGTTAGAGCCTGTTGAAAAGTTGGTACATTTAACTCATATTTCTGATACTACTTTTAGATATCTTAGTAGACTGTTATTTATCTCAAATGAAAAACAGACATTAAGAATCTTCAATGACAACAAGTGGTGTCAAATAAAGTTGAAAATACTAGCTTTCAACTTCTTTGTAAAGATTATGATGAAAGCGTTGTAAAGTAGCTAATCTATCTGTGTGTCAAAATCTAATCTAATTACAGATGATTTACTAGATGCGTCGCACAGTGAGACAACCCTATTTACTGGATTGCTTTTCAGAGACGAAATATTGTTCGTCGTTATATCAAGATAATTTCATAACTTTGAGACTTCGCTTATACAGTTGTTATTTTCTTATCTTTTTTGTAACGCAAGTAGTGAGATTTTTCATGCATCTGGAACTAGCTCACTGTTGTTCTTGTTGCATATATTTTGCTTTGTTTCCATATACTAAGTTTCGATTATCAATTTCTCCCACCACATCACAAAGTTAGCTTTAGGGATTGCGACTGTCTCTCACCCTGTTGTATGGTTGTGTATTACTGCATCCAGAGAAAGGTCCGGGCTTTTTTCTGAATGGCTTTTTCTTCTAGAATCTACCAATTATGATTATGATTTGTGTGCTCGGATAGCTATCAATCGCTGCAAGAGATTCTGTTAGCTACATTGTTCTGCCTAATCGGATCAATAGTATCTTTCAGCCCACAGAGCTTACTTTTAAGTAAGCCTATGGGTTTAAGTGCCATTCTAATTCTGGCTTTATTCTACGTGATGTCTTCGAAATGCTCTCTCTATATGGGGTAAATTTAGTGATTTCGAATTCTCTCGCCAAAGCGTTGCTACTTGTTGTTAGCAGTATTAGTAACACCTGTGTTACCACTAATAGTCATGTTTTCTTTACAGTTACTACAAGGTTTATTGACCAGTTTAGGAGGGTAGTTATTTATGAGGAGGGTGTCTTCATTGTATCCGGTTTCTTGTCTTAGCTCTTCTGTTTTACCTTTAACGTTCATTGCCCTGTAACTTAAACATTTTACCGAACAAAATTTAATTCAGTTAGGGTGTAGTGAAGTTTCAACAGCGATTCGGTTACGACGGTTTCTTACGGATATTATCATTCAAAATTCCATCTTATGTTCGTTTTATTTTGCAAATCAGCTTAGCTGCATCCCTTTCACAGCTTCCAAGTTTACAAGTAAGTTGGATTATATCCATTGCTGAGTTTGTGTGTTTCATTTACATGTCATAACTATATTTTTAAACCAGGATCAAGTTTTTCATGGGCCACTTATTCATTCCTGTTCATATATATGTCTATCACACTATGGGATGTTGGTGATTTCATGGACAATCCTTCTGGTTGTTTGTCTATTGTATTTTTAATCCTCAAAGGCACTAGAAGTAAAGCATATATGTGTTCCCAACGTGATCTCCTCCAGCGGTACCTACTTTCGATGCTTTAACTCATGCTTATCACTGAGCTCCTTTCTAACAGTTTCCCGATCCACGCCAATCAGTATACTAATGCACAGACTAATTAAATCAAAGCTAACTATTTCTTTACTGCCATCAAAATATTTGTCATCTAATTTATGCGAATCAAATTGCAACGCTACACTACACATCATCATAGAACAAAGCATAGAATGGCGGTCAACTCAAATCAACTACAACTTCATCTATTTTGAAAAGACCTTCCTTCAATAGCGTCGACGGAGAAGTGATTTGGAAACTGCTTCAACACTACGGTTTTAGTGCCACAAAACTTTGTCAACCTCACTCAACAGCTATATGCTATATGATGTTACATGCCAAGTGATTCACAATGAAAAGCTGAAGTACAGGTGGTGGCAGCGGCACAGAAGACGATGTCAAAGCCAGGATCAGAAAGACAAAAAGACAGGCCTCCCTTCATTAATCTGAAATCAGTGTGGAGATTCACTGCACTCCACTCAGCTTAAAGCCTGAACAAGATCCAGATCCTCAACACTAATATCAGTCAAGTAAGTCAGTGCTCCTATGTAATGGTTGAGACTCGGAGCCTTACGAAACATTGGGGAAACGCAAATCTCCTAGGGTTTTTTATCGGTCCAGCCAGCGTATGCCCATCTTCTTGCTCTTCACTGTTGTCTGTTGCATGATCCAGTGTAGTCCAGCCGACCAGAACCAGGAAGATGATGTGCGATAGTAAGTGACAGTCTTGTCTTACTCTGTCCCCTTTTTTCACTTCAAAGGCGTCACTGAGCTTTCCATTGTGGATCACTTGGCATGTGGCTTCTTAATATAGCTGTTGAACGAGGTTGATAAAGATATGTGTCACTTAAACTGTAGTGTTGAAGCAGTTTTGAGATTATTTCTCGTCGAGGCTGTGGAAGGCCTTTTCAAAATCCATGATGTTGAGTTAGACAGTTGACTGCTATTCTACACCCTAATCATGATGATGCATAGCATTACAATTTGATCCGCACATGATTTGTTCTTCCTTAAGTCAGCCAACCTGTTCCAGTCGTCTGCGTTGATCTCTTCTTAGATAGTAACCTGGTTATTTGATACAATGTCGTCAGGTCTCTCCTATCAGCCTTCTGTTCTGCTTCACTTGCCAATATGTCGTAGAAGTGTCTTTTGTCTTTGCGCGCACTCCCTGTCACCTCTTTGTCCAGGTTAGTGTTTTCTTGTTTGTGTTTGGTTCCTCTTTAAGTCGTTCATTCTCTTACTGATTTATCTTCTACTTCATCACCTTCCTCTTCCTGCTCTATCAGCTTCGATGTGTCCGTCAAGATCCATTTCTTGTCTTGCTCTTCCTCTTCCTTCCTAGTGCGGTTATACAGGTTTCTTTTCACACAGCTTTCAAAGAGTTACAGTGTTCTTCCACGCAGGTTTCTTAAGGGATATTGCTCAATATCTCCAATTCTGTCCTGATGACTGGCTGACGTGATGTTCTTTGTAGTTTTGTCTTTCAGTTTCTGTTCTGGCTGTGTATGTTCCAGTAGGAACCCAAGGGAAAGATGATAATAATAATTCAGAGATACTGAAAAAACGTTCACTTTAACAACAATTCTGACAGTAGTCACCGAATATTTTCCCTACTCACTGGAGTTTTAAGGTGAAAATGTGGCTATGATCATTTACTAGGGACTTTTCCTTTTAAAAAATCAGCTGCCTCATTTAGCTGCTCTGTACCAAATTTTTTCATTTTCCTCCATGGTTGCTGCTGTTTAGACCATCTCCTGTCATCGGCGTGGGGTTGCACGTGGTGAGCAAAGTTGTTGAGTTTCATCGCCAGCATTAATGGGTCTATGCCTAACCTCGCGATTCTGAGCTTGTACATAAGTTCCATTTTTTTCACTAAGCTGTTGAATTCTGGGACCAGTCAAATATATAGGATCTTCTTCATGTCCCTCTAAATAACATCTTTCACCTCCCTGTAGAGTGCTCGCAAGATACTTCCCTCTTAATCGTCGATACATTCCCTGTTTCTTGACCCCTAACAGTTTGGTAGGTCCCTCAAAATCTCGGATATCTCCATCGCCAATCACTGTAAGCTTCTTTATCCGGGAGGTAACCAGTTACACTAGTGAACAGATGTTCAACCAAGTGGCTTTGTTTTTTGGGGAAATACAAGCAATGATGAGAAAAATACTTCAATTAAGATTCAATCATCCATATGCGAATAATCTGTCATTTCACATGGTTATCTTGCTTTATACTTCGAGAGAATATTGCATCATGCTCTTTTTGTTTGACTCCCTACTAATCGTTAATTATCACTATTGACGTTGCTACATGTACTACTCATATGTATTTTTACAAGTAGCTCTCACTAAATTCACTATAAGCTTTTAATGTTTTAGCATAGATCGATTTGAAATGAATGTCTAAACTTTACATTGAAGAGTTGCTGATACTCCTTAAACATTATTAAATTATATGAAAATAGATTGCGCATAAACAGCGATTTTAAAGAGACAAACAACACTTGCAACTTACTTCTCTAAAGCCATGAAGCAAGCTTGCAACTATAACTGAATCAAGTGTTAACCAATAACTATAGAGAAAATAAAGTTTACCAGTTAAGATACACACTCTAGTTCTTATGGTTTCATTCATTTTTTTTTGAATGTCAGCTATTTTAAGATTGAAAATTTTCGTTTAAATGCATCACGATATTATTCACTTTCTTTCTTAAAAAAGGCGTGACATTTGGTATCATATATTCTGGCCAAATTTTTTGAAAGTTTCTGAAGAATGTTCTTAGAGCTGAGTACTGACGACAGTTGTGAACAATTCAAATAACTGATTACGGCTTAAAGTATTTATATTTTAGGCAATGTTAAAGATAAAGAAATGTTATAAATCAGCGTAAAAATTGGAACTTGGATCACTCGGTAGACTAATATTCCCTAAGATAATCTGACGACACAGCCAATAGGGATGAAGTATGATTTACTAGCAGATATTTTCGAAACAGTTAATTCCTCGTAACCAAATCAAAGAAGTCTCAACTTTATGGTTTAAGCTATATAGTTTCGGCACTTCTGAATCTTTCATCTTACTAATGATAGAATTCCAAATTTACTGGCAATTAGGATTTTATTATTTCTGTTGTAGATGTGAGAGGTAAACTTGAATAACAAAAAGTGAACGATTAACAACAAATTCTGACTATTCAGGTACTATGTATATTTTACTAATGTATATGATGATGCAAATAATATTAATGAAATTAGTGCAAGTCATCCGTTCAAACTGTCCTTTATTTGTGCTTTAAACCATTCAGCTAAATTTTCAGTAAACACAGCTTGAGGTCTGTTGGCCAAAATCATCTCTTTTAAATACGTCGTCTGATCCATTTCACCTCTATTCCATTGTAGTCCATACAATTTGCCAAATAGTTTTTACTTAAAAGTTGAAAAAAGTAGATTCTATCAGAAATAACTTTAAAACAAAATTTCCTTTGAATTGACAATAAGAAATATTGAACTGTAATATCAGAATGTGCAGAATATGATGAGTTCACATTTTGTTTCACAGCGTAAGACTTAAATACTTTAAAAGTAGTTAAGACAAGCATGTTGAAAAGTTACGGTGTCCATCAAAGATTGAAGAGTAGTAGATTGAGAGATGATACCAGAAATAAGAATGAATAATAGGATTATTTATAGGGATTTTATAGTATACCTAATTGAGTAAGGCAAGCAAAATAAGAGAAGTACAAGCCAAATGTCATTTCTAATTTCATTTACGAGTTTTCATGAGGAGGGGCTCATAGCGAAAGGACAGAAAAATAAAAGTAATATAAAGTCCCGAAAAGAGGACAATTAGAGGTGAGATAATAGTAAAATTTATTGTAATGACCAACTTAGATGTAATGTATGGATACATATGTGCCAATGATACCCATTTTGAGTCATGCCATGTGGAAACTCAAACCACCGGTTTCCGTTGTCATGTGAACCCAAAACATAAAGTTCACATTTCCCTATATGGCTCAGATCAACACCCAAGGATTTCATAGACTGATGTCTAGTTATATTCTGGCCACATGTAAACTTTTTTCAGGCTGAATTCCCTTCAACCAGCAGTGTGTAACGAGGCGAGCAGTGACTACTTATGTTTAACATGTGGTACCTGAACCGACGAAGGTCCACGACCTCATCAATTTTCATTTTTTACTTAAAACTCTACACCTAACTTCTACTTTACCGACATGTTTCACACTTCTTCCGAATAGAACCGCTTAGATTTATACGAACTCAGTGTGATATTCAAAATCTTATTTTTGCAACCTATATCTCAGTTGATGATTCCGAGTACAAACGAAATAGTAGGAAGTAATGTTACTAATAACTGTACGAAGGGTTCACATGAGATCTCATTCAGTTTCCTACAAGAACAGAGGAACAAGGAGACGCTTAGATATTTTTGTTTAAATGGAGGACTGAAGGCTACTTGAGAACTTCACTAACATTCTTTGAACAATTCTCAGTGTAATAACTTCACATTTAAACCATGCCTCCTCTTTGGCCCCGTTAACCACTTTCTTTGATAAACCTTAATAAATGTCAACAGTCACCGTTGTATTTTTCATCCCTTTCGCCTTCGCCACCCACCACCACTCACATTTATTGGGTAGCTTGCTTGTCAGTGTAAATTTGAATCACTGAAACACCACCTAGTCCTAAGAGCCTGCACGAATATGCTGACGCATATTCACTAATGCCAACGAAGCTGCAGAAATCAAACAACATGTCCTAATCTCTTCTTGAGAGTCGATTATGGTCTCTTCCTATGTTTTCCGAAAGAATAAAGATGGTCCAAAACTTCTTATAGATAAGTTACCTTCTCCTATCCTCATAACTATCCATCCTGTTTCTCACTGAAAACAGCATTAGTATTTCCACCATCCTGCATCAAATGCAATAATCTCGTTGATTTAGTTTTCCCAAGTCTCTCTAGACACAGTCGCGCACGCTTGAACCATTGTTTGATCACTGTCGAAAACATGCTCCACAAAGAGGGAAAATCTTGCGCTAAGCCTGTCTAGAGATAACTGATAGCAGACGTCTGCTTTTTACTAGTGGCTGAGTTTCACATCAATTTGCCAAATCTGAGGTATATTCAAGTTGCTTGAGTATTGTTATTACATGGTCAGTTTCATTTCTCATCGTCTAATACTCAGCACATTAATTTCTATAAGATAATTATTTTGGCAAAATGCTTTTCTACTGCTACGGTTAAGATCCTTTTATACCAAACTACCTTTCGAATGATCCTCCAATCAAACCATTTTCATTCTAAGTATTATATTCATGGATATTTTTGGTTATTCTCCTCCGATTTGCATGATAGGTTGATAAGGATCTCAACAGTTTTGGCTTTTATAAATTATTTGAGAGTGGGAGGCTATCTGTGGAATACCGGAGGTGAATTTCGGTCTATTTAGGACTCATCGTCTAGAGACACTAGCATCTCAGTGAACAGTGATAACCTCACTGAGAATCTAACCACTTCAGACACTAGAGTAATATTCACTCGGCTACCGAAGTAAGAGAGCCACTCATTCTGTAACTCGACAAAAAGAGAAAGAATATATTTGAAAACGTTTTTATGAGAAACGTATTGTAAACTAATAAGAAGGAGAATAAAAGTGAAATGGAGAAATAGTTGTTGATAGGATTCAATATCAGAAGTTGCCATAACGATTTTTGACTTCATTTGTAATCGTCACCCAACTATTTTAAAATGTGGCTGACTCAAAGAGTTTTGCTGGAAATTTGTGACATGTCAGCAAATAAAATAACAAGATATAATAAGGATGAAGTAGGATAAATTTCTGTGTACTAAACCTTAGACTGTTGGTCATTTTAAAATTAATAGTCTGGAGTAACTGTTTTCTTTCGTTACATTCAAGATATGTCTCTATAATTTGACTGAATGATGCGACTATTTCAGCATTCATTAGCCGCTGAAATTCAAATCTCTTCAGTTTATACTTATTCAAGGCCCAAGTATCATTTGCATATCTTAGAGAAGAAGTTTCACTTCCATCTCCACTGTATATTCCTTTAAGCGCATTATTATTATTTGCCCCTTGGGTTTTTATTGGAATATAGGGCTGCAGTAGCACGTCTCCAATGCGCTCTGTTCTCTGAAATCTTTTGAACCTGGCTTCACGACAGCCCACAAGCTCTTGTTTCCTCCTCTCATGATCTACATGTCACCCTCATCTGAGACGCCCAACTCGTCATTTCCCATTGAGGTTCCACTTGAGGGCCTGACCTGAAGTGCAATGTCTCCAGTAGGCCTTCTCAGTGTATGCTCTTTTAAGGGTAGGGTATCACTAAATTCGATTAGAGAAAGGTTAAATAGTTTTGCATGGCATAATGATACTTTTAAAATACTGAGAAACCAAATGAATAACTTGAAACGCTTATGAGGAGAGGATAGTTTATGTAGACCCGAGTAAGTGACTATACAATGAAACCGATTGTTATTTATTTTTCAAGTCACGCAAATCTCATTTCTTTGGCTTTATAATCATTTTTATGAACTGTTAATTGATTTGTACGCGTCGTTGAACTTTTCTGCAGTTGTTTTACAGAAATGACAGTTCTCTATTGACCTATTTTAGTGTTTTTTCGTACAATGGATTATTGTCAACTTTTGAACATTTTCCATGAAAGTTATGTGACACTTGGTGTAGATGTTTTGATCGAAGATAAATCGCTTTGAATACACTGCATACTTTGGTAAAACTTTTGTGTAATAAAATTGTTAGTACATATTAAATAAACTCTCTGGAAATTTATTCTTGACTAATTGAAAAAGACACGTTTTATTTCATCAGGAAAAAACAAATTCAGGGTTCTTGGTCATTAAAACTTTCGTAAAGATAAATTATTCTTGTTTTATGATACATACATTTAAAAAATATACTCCGTATGCATTTCTGGCCCACATATTGAGTAAAGTTCATAAGGAATCATGTTCAGAGCAAACAAACGGTGTCTGTCCCCAGTTACAACCACATTCTTTGAAATACCTAAACCTTGATGAAATCATAAATTGGTGAAATTAAGGTATATGCACTTGAAAACTGCAAGTCACAGCAATTCTACTCTACAAACAAACGTTTCCCCTAAATTCTATGTGAAATATGCCTTAAGTCATGTGTAAACTGTATATGTAGCCGCAAGAAACGGTTCAAACTAGCTACTTAGTTAATAACCAAGGATACTGATAAAAACAAAGAGCACGCTTTCATTAAAGTAAAGAATCTTTTCATGTGTAATACAATAAAGTTTGAATAACGGAAAATGTATTAGCGAGAGTCTCTTCCGGCAGTCGGAAGTCACCGGGATAAGAGGTCAGAATAAACAATCAATTCCCGATCATCGAGGTAGGCTGTTTACATTCTCCTTTGCTAATGGCTTTATTAGGTCTGCTGATTAACCTTTTCCAAAGATACTTAAGTAGCAGAACACTAAGAAATTTCTATTCTTATCTAAATAATTTCTATTATCCCTGATTTTATGGGTCTACAAATCGATTCATGTTATTATGTACGATTCTCAGAAACAAACAGATAACTAATTTTATCTTTGAACCGTTCTATCCCCCTACACAGTTCTTTGCAGTATAGCGGTTAACCGCATCACAAACGCTTGGCTTGAATATGATATAAATATACAATTTATTCTTACAAATGACATTTTTGTTAAATGTATTAAAGCATACTGTAAAAAGATGGAATAGACTTTCAGCTCTTGATAAAAACTTCAATAAAATGACGGTAGTCACTTTCTTACACTTAATTATGATCACTTCCCTTCATCAAGGTTTAGGGTGAATACTGTTTCTAATCTAGATATCTAAAAATTAATAAAATTTCCGGAGCAACAATTTGTCTTGTGAACCTCGAAACAGAAACGTTTTAGTAAGGACAGGATCAAAATCTAGCTTGTCCCTCTATTTAAGAAAATCGGTCAGTTTTATGAGACACACGGAAAGATTCTAAATGAATCTGAATAGCGCCGTGCCGTATCAGAACTAGATGGTATTAATTTTCGTTTATTTCATGTGATATCTAAGCAAAAGCTAGTATGTTTTACTGTGCTTGGATAATTTGATAGAAGAGTGAGTGAGTTTGGGTTTTAAAACAGTTACATAAATCAAAGCATACAATGTTCTTTTTAAGGGCAATGGGTGAGCCACTGAAAAGTGTACAAAGCTGTTCCGATGCCCGTAATTTCCCGTTGCTACACACGATCAAACTGTTCTACCTCTGTTAAGAGGTAGGCTACTATCCGAATCCCTTTATACTGCTGAGAGCTAATGATGTTATATTGATCTCGATGACTAGCAGAGGAATCCAAGATGCACATTTCGTAACTTTTCGGACTCATCAGCTGGATTTACCTGCACCCATTGAGTAATATAGTCCCTACTGAGGCTCCAACCCAGTACTCTTCACTTCAAGTGCCGAAGGGTTATCCACTGAGCCGCTAAAGCCTAGTAGCCGACTCTTTTTGCAAAGGGGATTAGTTGTTGTCATGACACCTATAATTTTCCATTGCTATAGATGGTCGAATTGCTCGACCTACCGGCTATCGTGCCTCCATGGCTAAGTGGATACTGCTCTGATGTTCGAAGTGAAGGGTACTGGGATTGAGTCTTAGTAGGAATAACATCACTCACTAGGGTGCAAATAAATCCAGCTGTCGAGTATTAAACAGGAGGAAATGCGGGCCCCAGATTCCTCTGCTATTCACCAAAATCATTAGAGGGTGCAAGGCTGATATAACTATAAAAACCAGTCAAAAAGTTACATCTGTTGATGAACTTAAAGTATCGAAATTTTAGCACGGGTTAAGGAATGAATTCATCAAGTTGATGGTTGAATAATGACATATCTCTGTTGCCTTTCTGTTAGCGATATTAAAATGCCTTATTTTCAAGTGACTTTTACTTTGTTTCACACATAAATAAGTAAATTCCCATAATTTAAGCAGATGAAGTGAAATTACATAATCTATCTTTTATTAGTCGTAAGTTTTCGGCCAGAAACTATAACTCCAGCATCTAGTTTCACTATAGTTCTCTTTCCTTATACCTATTTCATGTACACAGTCTGTGTACATCTTATTTACCATTATTAATCCTCACTATTTAACATAACCAACAGCATGGGTGGGTGTGCAGACACATTTCCATAATGACTAGCACATCACTTCTGGCTGTTTTGTCTAATATATTCAGTCAGAAGAGAAATAAATAATATAGCCAAAACTACATAACGGGCTACATATGATTTCACTGTAAATGACTAGTAGTTGTGACTTAAACAATTACAAGGCTTTTAGCTGCACACAACTGTTCTCATTTATCCACTGTTGCTAATAGAAGTTTATTTACTTCCGTAAAGACACCTTAAACGAACTTCTGGATTGAATCTGGAAATTACACTAAATAAAATCACAATTCTCAGAGAAGGGTACTATTTCAAAGAAGTTGTTATCGAGTTTGATTCAAGCTGACATTTACTTCTGCACTGTTCTAATGAACGGTACAGAGGGGTCTAAAAGAGTAGTGGAACTGACAGTTTTAACTTTATAATCTTTGTTTACACACCCACTAACTGCGGATCTAGTGGACCGAAGGATGAGCTCTACCGAAAACTCTAAGTTCCTAATAAAACCTAATCCTTCAGATGTGGCCTTTGTTGTAGGTATTTTCAAGGTACAGGTTAATGGGATTAGTCAGATTGAAAAGTACTTGGTTGGAACTTTCGGAATCCCGTGTAAATGAACAGATAACGATGATAGCTTCTAACAGATGTGCTCAGACAACCATCTACTTTTAGTGAGCAGGAACCTCAAAAACTAAAAAGACACTTCATCTGACATAGTATCCACCGATTTAGACTCAGTGGTCTCTAATGCAATTAGGATTTTCTGGAGACGTTCAGGGGAAGATTTCCGTTCATTGTGTAGCAAGCGTTTGAACAACAACCACGCTTTGGTTTAAGCATGCAGAAGTTTGCATGGAGGTGGGTGCATTACAACCACGGTGGAAAGAACATTGTGAGACCATATTTGTATCACTCTGTTCTGGCTGGGAAATCTAAAGATTGGCGTGAGTGGTTTCTAACTACTCAACTTTTTCATTAGAATGTTTCACTCGTTCATGACACTTTTTTCAGAGTTCAGACTTTGTGGTCTTGGCTGAGTGGTTCCTAACAAAAACTTCGTTGACAGAGCAATTGTGCAGTTGGAAAATCACTTAGCTGTGAGAAATGTCAACCCTGACCCTGCAATTCCTAAGTCATTTGTAGTTTGATCATTCCTTAGACAACCATTGTTACCCTAGATCCTTTGAAATTTCCTTCAGTTTGTAAGTTTCTGACTTCGCATTTTTATCTATTCCAAACAAGTAACGACATAAAAATTATACCCGTCGTACAAGAAGTGACTTATGGTGACTCACTGGCCTGGTGGATAACACTCTGGTATTTGAAGCGATCGTTCCCAGGTTCGAGTCTTAGTGAGAACAATATCGCTCACTGGGAAAGGCAGGCACCTTTGCTGAGGAGTCTAAAATAAGACAAAACGCGCGTCCTTGACCTCACTACTAGCCACTATCCATCATTTAATTAAAAATGAAACACAGGTAATATTGAGGCATCCTCTCAGGAGCCCATATGTTAATAGAGACCGATCAATTCGATTCACTCAAAGACGGGATAATACAAGCAACAACATAATGATTTTCAGAGATCTTCACACGGATATCTTTGAGTCAAAGTGAAAGTCGTACCTTATAGTATCTTAAAACTATTAAACGAAAACTAGTTTTTTTCCAAACTTTTCTGACTTTTATATTGATCACGTTAATGAGCTATCAAAATACTAGTCGAAGTAGGTCAGTTAGTAAGGTTTCCAGATCCAAATCATTCATCGAAGTCCCTTGATCAGACCTCTGCATTAATTAGTCAGCCGAGTCCAATAATAATACCTTGTGATAAGTTTATTGCCTTCGTTTTGAGTCATTAAAGGCATTGTATTTCAAATCCTTACCTAATGGCGCTCATAAGCTTGATGTATGAACCGCCTTAAATATATACAATCTCCGTCAGAGAATAAGATATGTGTGTACATGAATTATTGTTCATTTTTCAATGGGGTATAGAAACCAAGATAATCCTTAAACAAAGAGTTTAAATAAAAGGAATTGTTAGAAAATTTTGCCTTCATATTGTGAAAAAAATTCCCAGACATTGTTAGTGAAGAGGATTTCAAGCCACACCGTCATTAACTACTACGCTAAAGTCACCAGTACCTAGTAAATTCAAGAGAGTAGCTTTCCGGATTCTAAAAACGATTCAAACATATTCAGATAACTAATTTCGAAAATTTATAGGATAACCCTTTCAATTTCCATCAATTTTCAAATTATCTTCAATAAAATGATAGGTTTAGGCAGAAAGTAGAAGGAACAATCTTTACTACTCTTCCTGATGAACCCAACTAACTTTCTGCTGAAACTTACATACTAGATTGACTGTCTTATTGATTGTTGATCACGAATTTCAGTACTTTATATTTATGATTCTCAAGGTTGACACCTGAAAGGTCATTAGTTTTCAAAAGTCCTGATTTGCTCCAGGACAGACGGTAATGTTTATATGCCATCCTACTGATTACTGGTTTTAGTTTAACCACAAACAATGAAGTACCAAAATATCGAGAAGCAGTAAACTAGGACTAAACACTGGTATCGAAAATGTGACTAATAGCCAGAAATGTGTTATGTATTATCTTGTTTTTTTTATCAAAAACTCAAAGTATTCAGCATAATAAGCAGGCATCAAGTACCCACTGTCGATATTTTACTGAAATAAACTCTTTATGCACAGAGGATAGAAAGTAAATTAATTTGCTTTTGTTTAAGTCTTACATTTATAAACTGTGGGAAGGCAGCGAGTATTCACAGTTTTTTTTCAAATGTTTGTTCCTTTGCATCGCAATATCTAATTCTGCTGGCGTAAATCTATATTGCCGTGAATGATAACATTTGGATTACATGATTATGTGGAAACTTACGGATTCTCGACGTCGTCAGTGTGGGTTCTTCTGGTACATGGAGCTATAAGCATTAAAATTTATGGTAAAATAAGCCTTTATATAGCTTAACGGGGCATCGCCAAGACGAATCAAACATGTCGGCTGCTTGTAACAGAAATTTGGAATTTTGGTACAACTAATGGTGAAAAAAGAAAGTATGACTGAAAACGATCCAAACTCGAACACTGTGTATATGCTGAAAAGTGATATTTTCTTGTTTACTTCATGACTTATGTAATCTTCCGATGTTTTTAATCTAATTTAATGACCTCCCTTCCACACCATTCAGGTCCCGTAAAATTTTGTTAATTTTCCAACATATATCAATGTGATGATGCCTGTAAACTGGCTTCTCTCATGTTAAATTACTAATATGAGAATAAAGTATCTATTATTATTATTATTATACAGAGTTAAAACATCATGAAATGCTATAAATTCGTGCAACATTTAAACAAATCTGCCTTAAAACATTTCCTTCAAAAAGATACAGTTCATGTTTTTGGTAGGGAAGATTTGAGATTGTCTAATAAATAATACACAGTAGCTCATATGAGTAGGAACATTGAAATTGCTGTCGGATAACATCACAGAAAAGAAGCTGAATGACTCCATTAGATTTTCTGTGTCACTAATCTATAATAGGTCTCCAAAGTATCTCTTCCAGTCATTCGTCAAGGTAAACATCTGACAAGATTGTCAAGGAGATCAATCAATACGAATTTCTTCACAGCAAGACTTCAATTGACTTTTACCGGCTGTAAACTATTATCCTTTTGTGTCAAAGATAAGCTTCCTCGTCTGGTTGCCTCAGCGTGGATCAACCAGTTCACTTGTTTTTGTGAAGCAAGGTACATATGCCGTAGCCAGAGAATAATTTCTACACGTATTCAACAACATATTCCTGCTTGATTTTATAAAGGTGAAAGCAAGTCTGTTAGAAGTTCTATTTGATTGGTTTCCACCATTCAACAAACCATGACAATGACTTTAAAATTACTTGTCAAATTCACCCAAACCTGCCAAGTTTTCTTCGTTTTCAACTCCTTAAAACAGCTAAGTCTTTAGCTATTCATGAACTAAAACCTGATCTGTGTGTTGAAAAGTAGCATGTGCAGTCATTATTTTTATCATGGCCATAACATTTCCTCACCCCCATTAGCTTCCTCACCTTTGTTAATTTAACCTTTGTATCCTTCCTTTATCACTATTATTGTTATTATAATTACCTTCACTTCGATAAATCTTCGGTGTTATTTCAGTTAATTGTCTTAATCTTTTTAGAAAACAATGATTTCATTTTCACCAACATGTCTAACCCTATTGCAGAATACTTAATTGATTTACCACTTTCATCTGTTTTTTCACCCCATCTAAGTTACATACTTTCTATGAACCATTCCATGTGTTACGCAACCTACCTTGTTACCATTCATATTTCAATCGTCATCATAATCACAAATGCCTATGGCATCATCCGTATTATTATTATTATTAATGTCATCATCATCATATAGTGCTTATTTTTCCTTATGGGATATAATTTTTTAAATGTCATATATATATATACGATCGTACAACTTGAAAACAGATTCGTCGAAAAGAATCTCTTTCCTGAATATCTTATCCTCGAAGGAGATAAAAGTCAAATTCTCCTGAAAAACTCAGACTGTGCTCACCAACTATAATGTGACTTGTGTTCACAACTTTTGAAACTGTATGAAGTTGAAACATTCAATATCATAGCAGTAAAAGAAGTCAAAACAGTCAACAGTCCCCCAATTGTTTACAAACTAGTTGATTTTAGTAGAAGTATCATGTTTCCACCTAAACTAATGCTTGATAAGTAAAATTAAATAGTAACAACAAAGTAGTTAGCCAGACAAATATCTAGAGTTTCATGTCCACTTATAAAACAAACAGATATCTGATACCCAAAAGATTAGATAACTAAATGGTTTTTTTAGAAGTACTACATGAATGAATGAACTTACTATCAGTTTTAATGCATACCTGAAATGTATAAAAAGAACGTTTGTTGCGTTGGTCTGCAGAGAAAGTCCCCATCATGAGCTTAGTTTGTTTGTATACTCTGTTGATGCTTATAGGTAGGTAGAATATAAATATCTTTTTCCGAAATCAACTAATCTCCGTTTTAGTCGCCGTAACTGGGACTCAAGTAAGTTGTTAACCATTTCTAATTCATTTTTGTATACTCAGTTAGTAAAGTTTCATGAAAACGAACACGAGATCAACTATTTAGAAACAGAAACGTATCAAATTTAGTCAATGATAATAACATTGTTTAACCTGTAAACACGCAGCCTCTTTTCAGAACATTTCAAATGGTAATATAGTTCAAAAATGAGATTTTGATTAGTATTTATAAGGAACATGTGCGTGGTAAACATGTACCGTACTTTTACAGTGAAATATAGGCGTTCAAAAAAGTTCGGCTTTATACTATCAACTAGTTATTTATGAATACATTTATGTTGGTCGGTTACTGCATCTCTTGAACAGGGATTTTTAATGTCATTAATCATTATGGTGGAAATCACTGAGAAAAGCCTTCGTTAAAATTGAAAAATAAGCTGCAGTCGCGGAGAAATATGAAAGCATAGGCAAAAAATAAAAAGATTATTAAGTAACCAGGTGAAAATGATAATACTAACCTTAGAATCAAACTAAATGTTTATAAAAATGCACAGTTCATTGTGCAGAAACTCACCGTGTTTTCCTACAGAAACCAACATATTAACATCATGTAATGTGATCTACTCGAACGACTTCATGATTGATGTCAAGATTGCGAGCGTGATCCTGAACGTAGTACATTACTAACCGATATGAGTAGTTCTTGAACACACACCGATCAGTAGTGCTTGCTGACAAGACCGAAGTGATCTGAACTCCAAACGGCAGTTTCGCTCGTTTGAGGCTGAGCTCATCATCAGTGTACTCAAACTGATTCATTTCAGACAACCAAGTTGTAATTCATGTTAGTCGGTAGTGTATTACGTGTAGCAATAAATACTTAGGTTAAATATGATCTTAATCACTTAAACATCATGCTGTACTTGCTAAGGAGATGATACTGTAAATTGTATCATTTCCAATCGATGACTGTTACTAGCATAACATTAATTTCTTCTAAAAGCAGATCTTCCTAAACCTTGAGGCTGTGTACTAGACAAAGCTTTAGAATCTACAGTGGTGACTGCTTAACTGTGATATCTAACCATCAAGGCAATAACCAAGCATGGGTTCGCTCACAGAACACAATACCACCAAGGCCATCCAGCTGAGCTACAAATATTCTCCACTATTTCAAGGTTTATCTAAGAATTCTGAAGAATGATAAGCTTATGAAGAATGTGGGCCTAACCTATTAGTGTGGATTCACTTTCATTTTTCTAAAAGTAAATTTGGATTTTATATTAGTTCGTTTTTACAGAAGTCTATATGGATTCTTTTACTTATCGAAGTTTCTTACTATACTTCTAAGTTGTACACTTGAAATCCACTTACCTGAAACAAGTAAATGTAGAAATAACTGACAACTCACGTCACCTTAATGTTAGATTCTTTGCATCGGAGTTTTCATAAACAACCACTATAATGACTACTCTACAGGATTTATTTTAATTTCATACTGCAATTAGTCAGTAAAATACGCTTGCCTACTTTTAAAACGTGAATCATGTTTCATAGCACCAACTACATCTACGTATAAGATTACCTGGCACATCCAAAAATTCAAGCATTTTCTTTAATATTCAGTGAAATTTATCTTAACAGGCCAAGCACTTTCAACAAATTACAAACACTCATCACATCAACAGCTGCCATCTACGCTCACTAGATACTCACACCAAAGATCAGATGGATGGCCAGAATAGTAAGAATAAGCAACAAGGAACTCTGACTGGCTGTCAACGAGAGAACCAACCAAGAACTCATCAATCAACAAGTATGCAGGAGATGAAAGTGGAGATGGATTGAATTTGGCATACAGTGAGAAGATGGATTTTGGACATCAGTTGCTAGGCCATGCCAGGCTGTCGAATGGAATGCAAAAGGGAGACGACTAGTTGGGCGACGGTGCAGAGGGTGATATGGAGGAGATGATGTGGGGGATAAATGAAAGTTTGTGGATAGTCTTGGAGCGAGGTTGAGATGACTGCAGAGAAGAGAGTGGAATGGAGGCATGCTACTGAAGCCATATGTTCCAAGGGAAAATAATAATAATCTCCACAGGCCACGCAAACTTAAATTGACTTATCTTACCGTTACCTGACTTCTCTAGTTTGAAATCTCCTGAGTAACCTTGCTGGATCATTTAACACGAAGTTGGTTGTTAATGTGTTCTGTTTTTTATTCTTAGTCGGTTGACAAATGTGAAGAACAGGTGGAAACGGTACTCAACTTTTTGAAGAATGAACATATTCAAACTGCAATCAGTCACCTATCATGTCATGTAAGTTAGTTTGTTAAGGATAAAAAGCACTCGATCTTTGCAATACTTCTTATTTTTATCACTGTTTATCATCTATTATTGATAGACAGCATACACTCCTGAAGAAATATATTCAAGATTTAAAAGTTGTAATTACTAATCTATGATGAACACGATGAGGTTTGGATAGAATCAAAACGATGAGCATGAAATGGTGTTTATGGATCATAAAGAAGATTATAGTGCACTCTTTTAGGGCATAGATTAACTTCTCCAGGATGCTTCAGGATGATACATGGCGTTTTTTATGTAATGTAATGGATGATGTGTTGGATACTTCGTTTTTGCTGGTGGTTTTCTTTCTTAGAAGCAATACCTGTGTTTAATGACTTGGAAATAAACGATTACTGAAAGAAGATGTAGTAAGTAGGACAAGAGATGACACTTTTAAGTTTTCCTAGTTCTCTAGTAACAGATTCTGATTTTACCTACAGAGCATGAATAATAGTAGTAAAGTAAGTTATTCTTCACGGGAGCCGATTATTTTGTATTTTGTATCTGTTTCTTTAGCTAGTTGGCCAACTTTCTAAGCTTTTCAAATGGTCTTTGGTATTTGTTGACAGGTAGTGTCCTTTAGAATATATTCAGTTGGACATACTTCAAAAGCTGTGGACAAAAGTTATATTTTCAGCTAATTATTTCACTAAGATTCCTCTCACTTGTCTATTTGGTTAAAAATAATCTGTAAGCATATCTAATTTATTACTCACCTTAAAAACAGTAGCAATGAAGATTTATTTGAAAAAGAATTGCTTTCATGTAGCTATTCTTGTCTTTCTAGAATTCATGTCTCCAAGGTCTTTGGTGAAATAGAATATTTGTAGATTACTGTCTTTGAATAAGTAAAGCAAGTGAAACGAAGTAATGAACTAAGCCTTAATAAGCTTTGATAATGCTCAGTAATTATGATATGGCGAAATTCTTAGTTTCATCTGTATATATGAAGTAGTCTAGTGTAACTGGAAATTATCATGTTCCTTGTAAATTACATGTTATTTACTAGAAGAAGGAATACAGACTGAGTCAGTCAATATATTACATGAATTTTGAATAATTTCAGTACTATAGATTATACTAAGAATATTACTGTTTTTTCTGCAAAATTGATTACTCAGGATTGAGAAGTAATTTGTAATAAATAGTTGAATTAAAAAAGTAACTTATGATCTACTTTTTATTTCATAGGTTGATAATGATTGGGAAAGTTATAGAACAATGCTATTCAATAAACTATTCAATCCAAGTAATATTTTCTTAACCATTAATACAAATATTATAGACTGTGAAGATTGTATTAAATATCTAGATATCATAGGAGTATTAGTGGAAACTAAGGAGTTTGAAGATGTTTACAAGTTGATAAGTAATAAGTTGTGCATATGGTCTGGTCAGTTTTTGAAAAATGTAAGTGAAAATAAGAAATTTACATATTTTTATTTCACGGGACATCTATTTAATAAACAGATAAATATTTGTTCAGTAAACAGTTGAAATATCTGATTATTTAATATCAGTTTTCTTAGAAATATATATTTATCTGACATTGAGAAGGAGCCTAAAAAATTATTATTTTTGCCTCACTATATATTGCCTCATATCACAATATTCATATTCTCTTCGTTTTATTTGAATTTTAACTTACTGTATTTTATTCATAATTTTTGTCATATTCTGATGAATCCTAAATCGAACGAAACACGTATCTTGAACTGTACTACTAGCTAACATTAAACAAATTATCCTTTTGATTTTTTTACTAATGTTGTCCTCTCATTTATCAGATTTTCTATCACCTTGATCTATAATTATTCTCTTATACCACGATGACTTTGCATTATTTTCTTTTTTATGCTCTGATTAAAAGAAACGATTTTACTTTCCTCTATGTTGAGTGATTAAGTCGTGAACTTTGTCACTCATATTTGCTTCTTAATAAACATTGATGAATAGAGTTGAAAAATGGATTTTACCATGTAGCTATCACATTTTACTTGCATTGAACACTGATGGGTTACTGTGTACAGAGATTTTGAACACATGAGATGTGTTCACTCCATCTTTAACTGTCTGTTGACGTTGCTTCAAAAAAGTTTATAGGCTTAACTAATTTTTTGAGGACTGATTTCATGGATAATCACTTTTAGGATATGAAGATACCCAACCAGTAGCAACATACACCGGTCACAATCAACGGAAGAAATCCAAAAGAAGTTGTCTCTTTCACCTAACTAGACAGCATCGTTTCCACTATAGGCGGCACAGGCACAGATGAGGATGTCAAAGCCAGGATCGGAAAGACAGCAAGACAGGTCTTCCCTGATTTGTCTGAAATCAGTATGGAGATCTACTACACTGCAATGCACTGGACTCAGCATAAAGTGTGAATAAGATCCGTAATTTCAACGCAGTCAGCGAATTTAGTTCTTCTATATGATTCGGAGACTTGTCGCGTTAGGAAAAGCAGTTCAAACAAACTGTAGACATCATGCATGAACAGCTGCCACCTTAGTTCACTCAATAATGACACTGAAGATCAGATGACAAGAAAGAATAAACAACAAGGAACTCTGACTGACTGGCAACGAACCAACGAAGAACCTATCGGACAACGAATATGCAGAGGATTAAAGTGTAGATGCATTGAACGTACACTGAGAAGACGGTTTGTGGACATCGCGCACCAGGTCAAGCATTCGAGTGGAACCCGCATGGGAAACGACGAGTTGAGCTTCCGAAGGTGACATGGGGATGACGTGAGGAAGAAATGTAAGCTTCTGGTTGGTCGTGGAGCCAGGTTCAGATGACTGCAGAGAAGAGAGTAAAATAGCGATGTGCAACTGAAGTCTTATGACCCATTAGGAACACAAAGGGCAAGTAATAAAACAATACTAACTTTTAGGATTTCATTGAGACTACCTTTGAGAATTTCATCTGCTTCTATATGAAGAATATCAAGATTTCAAATAGCTTTTCATCATGACTTGACATCAGCTGAGGAACCAATGTCATTGAAAGAGTACCGGACGACTGTTTTGTCCCAGTATACGACAACTCAGTAGTATGCTTCCATGACCTCGTCACGGATCAAAACCAGGAACTTTAGATTTCGTGATTACCATATTATTACTGAGCCATTGGGTTTGAATCCAATAACCCAAATTTTTCTACTTCTATGAATTTACAAAAGATGTGACCTTCATCCAATGCTATCGCTGAGTAGTTGTCTTTACGTCGATCTTCGGTTGTCCACCGGTCACGACTTATCATCATATCAAATGGAATACCCAGGTCTGTTTTGCAAGCTGATTATTCATTGTTTTACATAGCTGCTCATTGTGTTTTTGTCTCAAAAGTTCAGATGAACGTCAGACTTTATTCCTAAGTGGTGGAACGAAAATCTCAGAATTACAATGCTGAGACTTTTGCACTTTGAATAGTGATCATGCTGATATGCAAGACTCAAGTTGGGAAGCTATTTTGAAGTAAGAGCGTTAGAATGATTAAATTACGTTTTGATAAGTTAACAGTAAATTCTATCGTTGCCATTTCACCAACGGGAATTCGATATCTGCCTATCTTTTAGTTTTGTTCAAGTATAAAATGATACATCCCTAATTTCTAAATTAAATAATGATGAAAATATATATGATTATTTTGCATTTTAACGTGTAGTGTGAAAAAAAAGCAGCAGAGTTGTTGTACACAATTTCTGAGTTACTCGAAACAAACGATTCAAGGAAAGTATGTGAAGTAAGTTGAACGTTTTAAGCTCACTGAATATGACATCAGGATTTGGTTTTCGTTCCACCAGGTGTTGATCATACCATATAGTTCTGTTCATCTGAATGATATATGCTAGTACCAAAAGGTCATCAACAGCAGTTATAGTTTCAACAAAGATATCTCTTTGATATATATATATATATATATATATATAAATGTTAGAAAATAAATGGTGAACAACGAAATTTACCAGGTTTCCGCTATTTAAGTGGAACAAGACTCGAGGATTTGGATACTTAACGTGAAGAAACAGTAGGGAGATGAATAAATCATGAAATACCCAACATTTTATTCATCGGACAGAAAACGTATTCAACCGTCTTCTTTCTTATAATCTATTTTGAAATGTTATTCGTGTTTCAACATCAGCATTCTGTTACAAACGAGTTAGCGTGATTTGTATCCTCTTTATTATCCCTATTTAAATAATTTCAATGAAAACTCCTTATTACAAAATGATCTCGGCTTTCATATTGAAAAGATGAAAAAATCTATCGATATAAAACATTTGAAACAGGAATAATTGTGATGACTTCATCGTTAAGTTTCATTATTGCGTAAAATTTTATTTTTGTCTTTCATACGATTTTATTCAAACATACTTTTAATTCTTGCCCTAGGCATTTAGCTTCTGTTCAAGTCACATTACACAAACTACACAAAGTATACCTACTCCAAAACAGGTTCATAGTGAAAATCCGCCCCTCATATTGCCTGCATAGGTGCATTTAATAGAAGGTTAGTTGTAAAGTATTTCGATTTGTTTTGCTTCCAGTTTTACCTAGTCACTAGGGAAAATATTTATCGTGGATGCTAATGAAGGTACTTTGACGGTACCTCCCAATTTCATTTAGGAAATCAATCACTTAGGTTATTGTTCCTACTAGAGAATTGCCTGCAACAGTAAAAATAAAGCTGAACTCTTGGAAATGCTAAAATTGCAAAGTTGAAAAAGTTTCATCAGTAAGCACAAGTCGATGAGGTCCAAACGAAGAGTTTATCTAAATTCAAACGTAGTGACTACCAGTTATTAAAAGCAGTAAAAAGCTGACGGAAAGACACCATCTTTTTAACTCTGATCTGGCTATTCAAATCATTTTGCTCAAGTACAATGTGCCAGTAAACGTTTGAGGTAATCATTATTTGAATACCACTACAAGCATATTATTATTTTTTGTTATTTCTTTCTCCCTTTGGTTCCTGGTGAAACACACGGCTTCAGTAGCACGTCTCCATTTCATCCTCTTCTCTACACTCATCTCAACCTCGCTCCAAGACTATCCACAAACTTTCATTTATCCCCCACATCATCTCCTCCATATCACCCTCTGCACCGACGACCAACTACTCGTCTCCTTTTTGCATTCCATTCGACAGCCTGGCATGGCCTAGCAACTGATGTCCAAAATCCATCTTCTCACTGTATGCCCGATTCAATCCATCTCCACTTTCATCTCCTGCATATTTGTTGAGTGATGGGTTCTTGGTTGGTTCTCTCGATGACAGCCAGTCAGAGTTCCTTGTTGCTTATCCTTCCTATTCTGGCCATCCACCTGATCTTTGGTGTGAGTATCTAGTGAGCGTAGATGGCAGCTGTTGATGTGATGAGTGTTTGTGGTTTGTTGGAAGTGCTTTCCATGACACGCCGAGTTTCTGAACCATCATATAGAAACACTGACTTTACTTATATTGGTGTTGAAATTCCGGATCTTGTTGACGCTCAACGCTGAGTGCAGTATATCTCCATACTGATTTCAAATTATTGAAAACCTGTCTTACTCTCTTTCCGATCCTGGTTTTGACATCATCTGTGCCGCCGCTGCCTGTAGTTGAAAAGATGATGCTTATAAACGGGTTTTGACGAACACTGGAAATATTCTAACACCATGCATGAATTATTATCATTTTATGTCAAGAAATGCTTTGCAAAATATCGAATTCAACTAACCCGCTGTTTTTCTTTCCGTAGGTCATAAAAATATGAAAACGTCAAATCATTTGAAAAAGGCTTTAAATATTTGTCATAATTAATTTTCCTAGCCAATAAAACTGCTTCCTCATGTCAATGCATTGTTTATTCTTTTCATAGCTTTTAAGTTTCCATTTGTAATGAACCTAGTTTTCTGTTTGTTTTAAGTATTTCTTTGTCTTGTGTTGACTATAATTAGAGTTGCGTCTGGTTAGCACTGAATATCAAGCATCTGTGTGTTGACAAGAATACTTCTGTGCACTCAAATATTTTTATTTGCACTATAATATGAGATTTCTTCAGTCTTACAGACAACCTCATAAGATATCAGCCACTTTGTCCTTTTTCTAGGTTAAAATTAGGGTATGAGATCGGTCAGGGTGTTGGAAGAGGAAAATGAAACAAGATTGAAGATACTTCATTACTTACAATCCAATTGACCAGTGACCATGTTCAACCTAAGGTTTTCTCAAACATGTCAGCTAAAATTAAGAATAGCTGGGTCCCTATAAGTCGTAAGCGAAATCTGATCACATCTCTTGCCATTCGCATCAAACGAATCTGCAGTCTGAATGCGTTAGAAGAGGAAATTTCCTTTCTAAAGCACATCCTGATTGAAGACAAATTCCCACCACGCTTCATGGGCAAACATATCAAACCTAAACCTAGCAAGGAGAACCTTACCGCCGTACCGAAAAAGATAGTCTGAATGAACTTCAACTTCAAAGGTGACTGAAGCTGATATTAAACAGCAGGATATCAAACGCTCTAGGGAAAACATTCTTTGCATCGACGCTGAGACTAGCATTCTCTTGTAATCCAACGATTTCTAACAACTCAGAGGAGAAACTTTCACATCTGATCACTCCTACGTGTACCTAATAATTCACTTGCATTTACGTTGCCAGGTATATAAATCGTACGGTGCGACTGTTATCCAAAAGGTTTGAAGAGCACAATCCTGCTTGGTTCCAAGGAGGTAACAATGGTGAGATAAGGAGCGCTATAATTAAACACATCGTGGACATGAATCATCCTATCTCAGAAACCTCCTCGTTAAAAGTCATCTATAAAGTGAGAAGAAACTTTCCAAAGGCTGTATGTCTTTGTACTCTCTGTATCACAGAAGCTTTTGCCATCTAAGCCTTAACTGTGTACACAAAAGAAGATTGTTCAACCTCTTATCCTTTCATGGTCTTAGTTTTTAGTCTCCTCTACCCCCCTCCTCCTTTTTTATCTTGTCATCTTTCGGTTTCCACAGTATTCACTTCCTAAGTAATTTGCAACCCGTTCTTGTTGTTATGTTCTACCTAATAACAATTTATTTTCGAAACTCGTTGTTCAAACTTATGTTGATTAATATTCTCTACTCATCAGTCTTTGGCTTTTTTTAATTTAAAAGACAACTCATTTATTAAAACTATTTGTGTTGCCATGCTTGAAAAACCGTTTTTTGGCTATCAACTCCTTACACTAGAAAGATGTATCAATTTGAGATTGTACAGCTTTGAGAATGAAGTTGCCAAAAAGAGACTTTTCGCTGAAATAATTCTTCTTCTTCACAAATTAAGAAGCATAGAGGTTAGTTTCTGCGACATTCTTAACCAGTAAGTTTGGGATCGTCGATTAAAATTCCACGTTCATAGTACTATTTCTATAATTGAGTGGGAGTTTGAAACATAAACCGCCCCTAAAATTTCTTCATTTAGATGAACTCTTTAAAGAATCATGTTGATAATTGCACAGTACCAAACTATAATTTGCTGTTTTTTGTTGGTCACCTTATTCATTTTAAGTAGACCAATGTTTTAAATGGACCCCCTTCGAGAAATGAAAACAAAGATATTTTCATTACACTACCAGCATGCTTTTTCAAATTTATCATCACTTTGGAAACAACAGTGTACCATCAGTGGTAATTCAGTTTAATATATTTATGTTTTAGGGTAGACTTAGTGTGACGCTGGTTCCAGCAATTGAAGAAACTAAAATGTCTGTTGCTTGAATTGAAGTAAGTGTTCGTCTTCAACCTCTGAACAGTTCTTTCTGTTTTGTCTTGACCCTGCTTACTTTCTTCATTATGTTGGTTTTTGAACATCAATTGTCCAAAAATCGAAGGTTTTAAAAAGGCGAAACTCCATCTTGATAGTTGACAGTTACTTAATGTTTGGTGACTGTGTGTTATCCTTCAAGTAATGAGATGTTTAGTGCTCTGTCAGTACCACTTATCTCACCAAGGCATTTTTAGAATGAACACAGTTACACAGAGGTATATAAAGAGCCCCTACTGAACGCTTTTGTAGAATCTAATCAATTTGTATATAAAAGCAGAAGAAGCACTTTGGATGCCACCACCCTCTTATATCACGATATTACTTATAGTCTTGATAAAAATGCCAGGTGTATCAGGTTTGCCTTTTTAGACCATACTTTGGCAGTTAATTCTGTCCCAATACCTCTGTTGCTTGACAATCTAACCGGGACAAATTCTGAGTCCTGGGTAGTCAGCTGGCTGCATTCCTATTTCTCTGGTAGGAGGCAACATACTGTTCACAAAGGGAAGCGCCCCACCTCATTGCTTACTGTGGTTGGAGTTGACCAAGCAGCCATGTTTTCCCTATATTTTCTCATTCTTTCTGCATGACCTACCATCTTCAGCTGGTGTCAATTTCAATAAATATGTTGGTGACCTAACAGTTTCCATACCTATGTACTCTTCAGCAGATTGTTCCTATGTGCTGTTAGACGCTGGTCTTTCGAGAATGGTCTTATGCTTAATTCTTCAAAATTTTAAACCATAATCTTTAGTTTTAGACGTGAACATAACTTATATAAACCGCTTAGTTTTCATGATTTCTATTCTATTGATAGTTGTGCATTAAAAATGTTACAAATGTAATTTTTCTTGGTGTTTTTCTTCGGGCTTTTTCTGGTCTTCCCATATCTCTCTAATTTCCGCCTAACTTTCTATATTAGAAAGCTGAGAGTATCTGCTATTAATCAGCCTCTTCTCTTATGTTTTATAAATTCCTGCATCTTGCCTGTCCTCCGCTATTGCTCCCCTTAATTTTTTTCCTTGGTTGTTAAAAAAAGACCTTGATATATGTTGCGTAGATCTTTGAAGATTATCAGTAGAACTAGTAGTTTACCCTTTAACCTTATAGTTAGAACTGTTGTAGACAAACATAATAACTCATGTAAACATCTGGCAGGAGTTATTTTATCAGATGACCAGTATCCTCTTCACTCAAAGCTCTCTACGTGTCGGTCATCTAGAAAGACGAGGAGCAAGTACATAAGACTCTATGCACTTACTATAAAATATAAAAACTCTACAATACCGCATTTAGCTAGTCTTCTGTGTGACGAAGAAAGCATACGAAGTGAACTAACTTATCAATTTCTGTTTACAAAACCAAACTAACTGAAGATGTGCGTGTTACTTTTTACATATTACGAATCTAATTGCCAATATGATTGCCTAACTAAATTGGCTGTGCATTTTGAAGAAGGTTATAGCTAAAGCAAATATATTTTTATCTTTTCTTCATGTAATTCCTACTTATTTCATTTTGCTATGTATGCATGTACACTGTCTCTATCCAACTGATGCTATATGATGTGCTGAAAATTCTGTAGAGTATTCCCGGAATAGCTTTCAGAATAAAACCGTTATTATTATTATTTGCTAACCGAATTAAGGTTTTGAGTTGAACTGATTAGCTGGCAGTTTTGGCAGGTGCGCGGAAACCGCTAAGTTGCCGTCTCCTTGAAAAACATGTCTTCAAACCATCTAAGCGATGAATTGAAAGTAATAAAAGTACCTGGGTTAAAAATGAATATTTAGTGCATATTTCACATTGAAAAAATTGACGAATAATCTGTCTTTACCTCCTCTCTAACAATACAATTTTATCTCTTTTTCTGCAAATAAAAATTCTCTGTCTAGCGTAAAATAAACTTCCGTGAAGGAATTTAATCTGAAGTACAATTATTTGACAGTTTATCCCTTTCCTTTTTGTTTGTAAAGCATTCCTATGAAAGTAAGTTGACTATATGAAATGGATATTTGAGTCAACTACAGTAATTTCAAAAGTTTGAGCATACGTGGGCACATCTATATTTTAGGTTCACCTTAGCTAGAGATGTCAAAACGTCACAACGGTTATTTTAAATGTTCTTGGGTGGTTTGAAACTATTTTTTTAAATATTTTTCTCTTGAGTTCCTGGTGTAACACACGACTTCAGTAGCACGTCTCCATTTCATCCTCTTCTCTACACTCATCTCAACCTCGCTCCAAGACTGCTCACAAACTTTCATTTATCCCCCACATCATCTCCTCCATATCACCCTCTGCACCGACGACCAACTACTCGTCTCCTTTTTGCATTCCATTCGACAGCCTGGCATGGCCTAGCAACTGATGTCCAAAATCCATCTTCTCACTGTATGCCCGATTCAATCCATCTCCACTTTCATCTCCTGCATATTTGTTGAGTGATGGGTTCTTGGTTGGTTCTCTCGATGACAGCCAGTCAGAGTTCCTTGTTGCTTATCCTTCCTATTCTGGCCATCCACCTGATCTTTGGTGTGAGTATCTAGTGAGCGTAGATGGCAGCTGTTGATGTGATGAGTGTTTGTGGTTTGTTGGAAGTGCTTTCCATGACACGCCGAGTTTCTGAACCATCATATAGAAACACTGACTTTACTTATATTGGTGTTGAAATTCCGGATCTTGTTGACGCTCATTGCTGAGTGCAGTTGACCTTCAACTTTTTGCGACATTAGACATAAATCATCTGCGAAATCCAAATATTCTAGGCTTTTCTCATCGGTCCAGCCAGCGTATGCTTATCTTCTCGCTCCTCACGGTTTGCTGCACGATACAGTCGAGTAGACCACAATCAGACAGATCATCGATGATAGTAGGCGGCTTAGTCTAACTCTTTCCTCTGTCTTCACTTCAAAGGCGTCACTTAGTCTTCAATTGTGGATAACTTGGCATGTAGCATCATATAGCATATAGCTGTTGAATGAGATTTATAAAAGTCTGTGGCACAAAAACCGTAGTGTTGAAGCAGTTGCCAAATTACTTCTCGGCCGATGCCATCGAAGGCTTTTTGACAGTCGATGAAGTTCAGGTTGATTTGAGTTGAGTGCCGCTCTATACTCTGTTCGATGTTTATGCATAGCGTAGCGTTGCAATTTGATCCGCACATGATTTGTACCTGCTGAATCCAGCAAGCCTGTTTTGGTCGTAATTTTGAATCCAGAGCTTCCCTTATTCTCTCCAGGATGGTGCGGCATAATAATGTTGAAACTAAGCGTACGAAATTTTATGGCAGTTGATAAAGGGTAAGGAATTTGAATTAGTGGAAAATTTCAAGTTTCTTGACCTTAACTGTTAGGCAGACATTTGAACGATGAATCCTTGAGGATAAAAATTGAATTGAACATAAAGACGCTCTTATTCTGGATAAGTTGTAATTACAAAAAGGTTACATTTTATCTTTACCGGTGATTACGCTATTAACCTAATCAATTTTGAAATTATTCTTATCATTTCTCCGATCAATGTCAACCTTACTTATCTTTAAAGAGGTGAGGTAAAGTGTGAATTAAGCGGTTAACATTCTCTTAAGTAATACCTTCCTAGTGAGTTTTTTGGCGCTTCACGTTACCTCTGTACACTTCAAATTCAAGGCATTGAAAGAACAGGAAATTTCAGATCTTAATATTAGGTATCACCATAAGCAAAGCCTAGATGAGGATTGCTGCCTAATGTCTACAACTAACTAGCAGGTTGCAATTTCTCACTTTTACAAGTAAGTTTATATATATAGTTTATAGTTTATATATATAGTCTTTCAGTGGAAAACTTGTTAATCAAAAAAGCATCTATTTCCCGTTTGGTATTTTAGCTGAGAGTGAGCAGTTTTATCACAACGGTTCATAAGAAAGGTCTTTCGTAAAAATTTAAAATAACAGTAATTTCACCATGTGTGCAATGAAGTCAGTCTTTGCTGAATCACCTAAGTAACGAAAATTAAACTTAATTGTCGGACTAGAAATTATGGGAGAGTATCTCTCAAACTGATGAATAATCCGTAGGACACTATCAAAATGATTCATGAAATACCAGTCCTTACCGAATAGATAGGGCTTGTTGTGTTTAAAATTAAATTAGTGGTTTAGAGACCACACTGAAATTTGGTCATTTATTGGTAACCTTAGTGAAATCAATAAATGAGCCCACTGAGTTTTAAAGTTTACAAAGGTTTGGATTCCCTTTTTTTTTCCGTTCATAAATGCGACTTTAACATGGTAATTTTTTACAAAAGTGAAGATACCGGCACCGATATATACACAATTACATTCAGCTGGTTGGAGGCGATCAGTAGAAAACACTGAACCTGGTTTCGCTCTTGTTGACAGTCACCAGTAAGGTGCATCTGCAACCTTAACGGAAGAAATTTACTACCTGAGATTCGAACTCACGTCAGCCAGTATTGTAGGTAGTGATGTAACCACCAAGTTATTTGGGTCGCTACTGAACTCCTATAGAACTAGGTTACATATATCGGCTGGTCACAGTTCCGTTGAGGTTGCAGATATGCCATGCTAACGAGTGCCAACATGCAAAAAACCCGGATTCAGAGGATCTTGCGGACTGGCTCCATATGCACAGCGGTGCTGAGTCTCCTAGCTAGGTGAACACATTGCAGGAATAATTAATAGAATTCAGTCAGCATACAGGATTAGACAAGATGGAATTGGTTTCTCTGCCGTGACCACTCAATTTGCATTAATATTCTCAGATGTTCAGTGGACGAAAGACGTACGTTAATAACCGAATTTATCATAAATCAAAAGCGCGAACTAAACAGTAGTTGATGTTCTTTTTCCCTTTAGACAAAATGCCACCTAGTACTTCTCAAACATTACTTTTCGCCATATGTCGTATAAAGTGATTACAACTATTGTGCATACTATTTCAGTGATATCAATGGGAACATATTCTTAACAAGCAGGGACATATGCAGATCCACCTTCTTAAGTTCAGGGTATGGAATCAATAAAATGAAGGGAGTATTTTGTACAGTGGGGTTTATAACTCATTCAAAACATTACCAGAAAGCCTACCATGCCACCTTAATAAATGAAAAACGCAATGCTTCACAACTGCTTACATGAAAGGCTTAAAGTAGAACAAGTTTCAGGCTGACTATTATGCAGACATAAACCTACTTCAGAGCATTTCTGATAGTTTTTCTATTCTCAGATCCATGCAGAACCTCTTTTTGTGAGTACATTTATTTCCTACTGTCAGTGAGTCAAAATATTCATCAATTTCTAAGTTCATAAAAGGATATACATTTCAAGAAGTGCACTGACAAATATGACACTACATAAAACATGGATGTATTTTATTTTTGAGTATTTCTTAGTTTATTCATGATCATACTATTTAAGAATCTCTCGTTTTGTTTTATAGAGGTGGATGTTGACTTCCTTGATATAATTTAAAGAACATACATTGGATACGCCAAACAAGGCGTTATAAGCAAGTTTTTCGAAAAAAAACTGAGATTTAAAATTGATGATTTATGAAAATCGATCATAAATATGATTAACTAAGATGAAGAAGTGTCAGTTGTCTGCAACTAAATAAGTTTTTCTGATTGTGAAGGTAAATGGATCCTAACTTGCCTTGCATGATCAACTTATGGTTTTGTCATAACTGTTAGAGTAATATGGTAGAACAAGATAATAATGTATATTGTTCAGCCTGTCAATGTACTTCTATGTAACTAATATTCAGTAAGCACAACTTTCAGCAAGTAGGGTACAAGAAATTCATAAATAATCGAAGTTCGCATTACATACTTCCTACTTCTAAGTCATGAGTGAAAAGAATTTCTCTAAAAAAACAACTCGTACAAAGTACTTGATGTTCTATGAAGGATGGAACTGATATTAAACACACTGTAAACTGATTTACATGTCGAAATTGACTGGTGAGTTGTATGACTGTCAGTATATGCAAATTTTAGAGGTCTTAATTTCTGCTGATGAGCCATATTGACTAACTGTGTACCTAATCTAACTCAAAATTCAAAATTACAAAAAATGCTGCATTATAAGATGGAAATATATTGAGTTACGGTGCTTTAGACTCACTCTACTTGGTGACCGCTGTTGATAAAAGTAAGTGTCTTACATCTACTCATTTCTGTTTTAATTAAAATCCAATTATGACATCATAAGAAGAGTAATAAATGTAAAGTGGAAAATAAGAGAAACAGAATGTCCAAAAACATGATCTCCGACTTTTTCTGCCTTCAGACACATCAACCGAAATTAATGGGTTTCTTACCTCTAGGACCAACGCTTCCCAGAAATTTTCCATATCTCCGGTTAATATGTTCTATCATTTCTATCAGGTGTTAAATTGGGTGTTTATTCGATAAACGAAGCTTCAGTAAACACTCAATCACTCTCTCTCCCTCCTCCTATACCCAATTATACTGAACTGAAGCACGGTGGTTTTATCCCACCCAGGCAATTGTGCGTTAGTGTGTTAATGCATGCACTGCATTGTCTGAGTGTTTTTGTAAAATATTCATATTATTGAGATTTGTTATTCTATATTCGAGAAATTTCACGTATTCATTATGCCAGTCATGTCAGTACTACAAAGTCGGATTCACTAAAATGTTCGTATATACTGTAGTATTTAAATTGAGGGTATAAATCCTCAGACTCAGGTGAATTCGTATCACAGTTCCCCAGTCGCTACTATTAACGCACTGAAGTTTGTAAAGGAGAGCAAGCTTACTGAAGACAACCAACACTACTCAACATCTTGGTTATGTGGAGTTAACGTAGTTAACTGATATGCAACATTATAAAGCTCGCTCCACTACTTTACAGAGCGAAAATGATACATTATTCATTTCATAGCTTCTGTTCTTTATTTATTAGGGTAAACAACCATTATTGGGTGGTTCCATACAACTGACAGGAAACTTTACACATAAGTTCCGTGTTCTTAGTACTTGTCAGCACCTTACATTCTTAACCTAAAACGCAAATAACCACCATTCGCATTGAATTTTGTGACACAGAAATTACCTACAATGCTACAAATATATAGCGTCTGTGAATAATACAGCTAATGAAGGAAAATCGCACTAAATCCTACATTTTATGAAAATTATTATTTCTGTAAACCAAAAAACATTTATTTCAGGTTAACGGAGATTTCTTCCTCTTATGAACACATCACACTCAAGAATAATCTGAAAAAGTATCACTAAATTGTTCTCTCTTACCAGACAAGTATCTAATGATTCAGTTCTATTGAAAACGATCATGTACGAGTCTACTATTTGTGAAGCCACATCATAACACTGGAAAAGAGGGAAAGGCAAAATTTTGTATACGGAATTAGAACAGCTGCATCATGCATCAATAAACTATCATTTCCTTACAGAGAATGTTACATATAAATGGTAGCAAATACAAACGACAGTGTGCATAGTAATAAACCTTCAGTATAGCATCGGTCGTCAACATACAAGGAAAGAAACGTTTGAGAATTTTATTCCCTGTACAATCCCGCTACACCTTCTGACGAACTGCTGAATGCAAAGCTTCAATCAGAATGATCTACATGCCTATGTGAATAGTTCCATCACTGGAAAATCAGGTTCGAATATTTTTGTATTATAAGAAATCGATATTCGTTTACCCTTACTGGACTACATTTTCTGCATTTCCAAATACTTTATTAGCCCATGATACAATATTTCTCTAATAAAACGTTAAATCAGTCGAAAAATGTTCCATCATCTTATTTTACATTGATCCAACTTTGCCTTCCATTAATATTTCAAACTGATGATTAGTATGTGAATAAAAACTTTCTAATTTCGTGCATTTCACACTAATTTCAAGACAATATCATATTAAAATCCATTATTGATGTGTCAGAAATAAACCTGCATTTCTTAAATTCAAAATTTCAGAGAAACTTCATCATAGATAAACCTCATTATGTTAGCAGAAAATGTAGTTATCTTAGTATTTTGGCATTTCCTTGAAAATCATGTTTGAAATGTGTGCATAAAGTAAACAGGTGTGATATACTGAAGTATATCAGTCCTTATGGCAATAAGCATGACTGTAATAACAGTAGGCATTGGTTTGCAGTATGAATGTCAAGAGTGATAAACTGTTGAAAGAGAGCACCACAACACAACTATCATCAACAGCTAGAAAAAGGTGAATCAAACTTGCTAAATTCACAAGCAAATACGCTTACCTAATCTCACAGTATAAAACGCAGAGTAAGTACATCAAAACCAACTACAATTCACATGTGTAAAAATTTGGGCATTGTGGTAGAATATAATTCCATATTACATTTGTATATGTAATTTATAACACACAGTGACACAGTTTTATTTACAGGATGATCACCTTTCCAGCATCAATTATCACTGCTCATAATCACATCAATGGAATCACACAATTTCCAATATCCGATTTCGATAGTCCTGACACCTAATCATTCCCTGCTTCTATTGAGAGTAGAATTTGCATATCTCTGGTATATGTGTTGCATCATTCTTATCGAGTGTTAGGTTGGGTATTGATTTGATGGACAAACCTTCAGTAATCACTCAATCACTCACTCACTCTTTCACTCTCACTCTCTCTCCCTCTTTCTACAACTAATTATATTGAAGTTAGTACAGTGGTTTTATCCCACCCAGGCTATTGTGTGTTTCTGTGTTAATGCATGCACTGCATTATCTGAGTGTTTTTGTAAAATATTGATCTTATTCCGATCTGTCATTCTATGTTCTACTGGATTCCTATGTTCTGATATTCTAATTGACACCGACCGACTAGTTCCACCTATGAACTTGACCTCACACTCATTACATTTAATTAGACAAATGATATTATCTTGTCTAATTAGATCTATCGGATCCTCAAGACGAAAAAGCTTATCTCTGAGTGAGTATTTTGGTGTGAATACCACCTTAATTCCAACCTTGCTGAGAATGCTGAGTAAAGTTTCTGATGTTCCCTCCTTATGTGGTTACACAATGGAGGCTCTGAACTCAATTCTACGTGTGTTGTCGCTACTATTCCGATTCGCATTACTGTTATCATTTTGCTTCTCACGTGTTCACACGAATTTCGTAATAAACGATACAGGATAATTATTAAATACTAGTGCCTCTCTTATACATTTGATTTCCTTGTTTAAGTCTGCACAATGACTAGTGAGATGTTTGTAGCTGCGTCATTTTGACATTTCACTGAACCTGATTCAACTGACATTGGTTGAGATGACCTGAAGCCTGGACACTTGACAGAATGTGTTGGTTTCCTGTAGACGGTGGACTGTAGACGGTGGTATACTGACCACTGTCTGTCTTCTGATTTATTCTGGAATCCTGGTTGGTTAATTCTCCCTATTCATTTTCTAACTCGTGAGTTGGATTGTGTCCACAACTTATTTAATATGTATGAGGAAATTGATGATATGTTCCGACTTCTGCACGGTGAATACCTCATTCAGCCTCACCTGTTTAACTAATTCACTAGCTTCTAGCCGGTCATCAGCTTGGATAAATAAGGAAGTTTGGATATATGGCTGCCAACCTCACCTTGGAAAACCATCCAACCGCTAAACAAACTTCAAAGTACTAAGAAAATATTTAACATAAACTTCTTCGTGGCTGGAATCGGAGAGATGAAATGAAGCTGGTTGGTGAAAGCCTTAAAATAGCTAATTCGTTGATAGATGTTCTCTTGATGAAATCAAATATAAGGATGAGGACATGGAATGTCTGCACCATGCATGAGTTTTGCGAGGCTAACCAGATTGCAAAAGAGTTGAGGAGGTATGGCATAGAAGTGCTAGGAATCTGAGAAATCAGATGGAATGAAGTGGACTCCCCAAATTTTTAACTGGAGAGGAGTCAGTAATCTACTCTGATATTGTCACTCAGAAGACAACTACCACCACACTGAGCTTTCAAGTGGATATCATAATGTCACATCTCAACGGTTAAAATTAAAGCTTTTTGCCTAATTTTGTATACATCAGCCGTTGTAACTGGATAAAAAATAAACAGAATTCCGTTAGAATATATTCAAAAGCTGGTAGTTATTTTGCGAGCAGGTCTATCTGTTGTGTAACAGGGAGCAAAGTTGATTCTTTAGGAAGTTGTTTTGGCGTGAAGCATTGTGTCCTAGATCCTTCAAGGAAGTTTGAAATCCCTTGAAAAAGCTTTTCTCAACTAATCATAAATCCCAGTGATTAGCAAAAAGCTACTTATTCATATATATGAGCTACATATTTGATACTTAAACTAGAGCAATAGAAAGCATCCGTTTGGAAAATAATCAGGTATCTGAAAACATGTGTGTACACCATTACATTTTATTGCATGTATAGATTTCATAATAAACTGTTTGTCGTTTTGCTGCCTCTATCTACTTATGAAACGCTGAGCGACTTTGAATGCTGATTTCAAGCATCGACATATATATCACCTGATGACGTTGTAACAGGTTGTTACCTGCAAAACATTTAGTAAAGGTGCATATATCAAAGATGTGTGAAACAAAATCAAACTGCCATACTAACTACAAATATTACCGACACACATAACAGTTCATATAACTGAGTGGAATGATTTTAATATTGTTGCATTCTGATGGTTAAATCGTTTTCCCTATTAATCTAATTCACTATAATATCTACTTGTTAACAGACTGCTTTTATTATTCACTAATGGAAATGAAAAATAAAAAAAGTTTGGAAACTTATTGGACGACAAATGTATATTTAATAGATTCAATCTCTATGACACATCACTTAAACCTTCATTTTCAGTTGGTTACAATAGATTTATTAAATATTCTGTTACTTTATGCTACGATAAATTACTCAGGCTAAGCAACAAGGAACTCTGGCCTGCCAACGAAAGAACCAGCCAAGAACCCATAGCTCAGCAAATATGTAGAAGAAGAATGTGGAGGTGGATTGGATTGGGCATACACTGAGAAGGCTGATTAGGGACATCATGCACCAGGCCAGGCTATGCCGTTGAGGGGAGTGCAAAGGGGAAACGACGAGTTGGGCTTCCCAGCTGAGGGTGACATGGAGTAGATGATGTGGGGAATAAATGAAGCTTGTGGTTAGTCGTGGAGCAAGGTTGAGCAGACTGAAGAGAAGAGAGTGGAATGGAGGCGTTCTATTGAAGCCGTATATTCCACTAGGTACCCAAGAGAAAATAATATAATAATAATAATGAGCTCCCAGTTTACTTTGACATATTAGGTTATACACCTCCTACATAATGAAGCACTTCATTGTTGTTTTGAGAAATCAAGGTTCTCCGTTTCCTCAATCATTTTTTAGCCAATTCATTAGTTATCTGTCATTTTAATCCAGCAATTTATGAAATACCAAAAATTAAGTATTTATAACGATAATAACCTACATATAATAACTTATATTCATATAAATGGTGCCATCAAGTTTATTCGACTTTGTGATATCCATATGAGCATTCTTTAGGAAGTAACTTTAAAGAATTATATACTTTCAACTTAGAGGTTTGTGGGGATTATATTGATTTCAAGTTGATATTCATCACAGACTGACATAATTTGGAGAACAATTGAAAACCTTAGAGTACTTAACAGCTGTTTCATCCCAGAGAGGGACTCCCTAGTGGAACGTGCCCATGACTTCATCAGAAATCAAACTCATGGCAGTGCGATACCATGGAGCTAACGTCTGGGGATCCAGTACTTCACTTGTTCCAAATGCTGTGATTTCTCAATATAGCACAACCTTCATTTAATGCGACTGTTGAGTATTTGTGTGCATGTGACACTTGGTTAACTCGTAGAGATATTATTCGTGCTTTACTTGCCACTTAAATACCTATAACATTACCTAACTGATATGGCGCTAGTTTTATCATGTTCTTGATGTAATTAGGATGTCAACTGCTCTGTCAGTACAGATTTTATTTTTCAACGATAAAGTCAATATTGTTACAGAAAATGAGGATATTTTTATTCACCATGGTTTATTTTCATCTTTTTCTTACCAAGAACACAGTAAGAAACATTTCTGGTCAAAGAATCTGTATTTATAAGAAATAAATTGTTACATTGCTACCCAAAGTTACTCAAACTAGATAAAAACACTTAGATTACAGTGTTTTTATCCATGCTGTGTATTTTTAGACTTTTCATTGACTTTGTTTACTTGCGTGAATTGATCTGATTTGGTATTTTTGTCTATACATTTTATAGGATGTCGTTGAAATAAAAAAAGTGTTTAAGTTAAAAAAAATGGGACTTTGTGGTTATAAGAAATTATTAACTAAGTCACAAGGTACTACAAATTATTTTAACATAATGCCAATACTTTGAACCATGTTGAAGTTAAACTTCAGAAGATTAAAATAACTATCTTTAGAGTTTCAAAGTATGGTGTTTCTATACCAATCTAATTAAAAAATAGTAATTAAACTTTGCAACTATTATTGTTAACACTCACCTTAGAAATTTAGGCGAAGATAACATTTTTATTCACCGCTTAAAACAAATGAATATTCAGTGTTGTATACTTATTTTCATTACAATAACAGGTAGATTGATATTTCAGTGATCTAACAAATGACATTCAGCCATGAATAGTATTTCAACATCAAATGTAATCCAGGTTGGTTATATATAATAATATAGTGTAATATGATATGATTGCTTAATTCCGAACCTTAATCATGTTTACAGTACAGAATTTTCAACATGTGATATTGCATCAGTTTACCCAGTGTATAACATTTTTCAAGGCGAAATATGTATAATTTGATGAACACCGGTGAGTGATGATAAAGGTGGTTACACTTCCACTACATGTTCTTAAAACCACTCCTATCCTGAAGAAACATCATGAAACTATTTAAAGAAACTAAACTATCATCATATAAGTTGTACAACCAAGTTTCTTTCTTATGATGTTATTACACCAGAAATAAAGCAAATATTGAAATATAGGAGGCATTGTAAATGACATGCCTTACATTATTAAGTAGGGATTTTCATTTCAAGCTGAGTATTTCGAGTACCATCATTTGATGTAGTTTTGTTCGCTGTAAAGTGCACTGCCATCCGCCATGACGTCGCTTAATTATCTTTGTCAAATTCACGGTGGTAAATCGACAACTTTTAAAAGTTTGCCTGAATACTTGACATGACTTAGGGTCATATTTAGACAATTAAAACAAATTAAAACAGAATAAGTATGATGTAGTATATAGGATGGAAACATTTGGTAGCCTTAAGGTTTAAGCAGGCCGCCACCTACGTTCACTCGATACTGACACTGAAGATCAGATGGATGGCCAGAATAGTGAAAATAAGGAACAAGGAGCTCTGGCTGACTGGTAACGAACCAACCAAGAACCCATAGCCCAACATATATGCAGAAGAGGAAAGTGGAGGTGGATTGGATTGGTCACAAACTGAGAAGACTGATTGGGGACATCACTTGCTAGGCCATACCATGCCGTCGAGTGAGATGCAAAGGGGAAAATGACAAGCTGGGCATCTGAGGTGGAGTTGACATGGAGTAGATGGTGTGGAGAATAAATAAAAGCTTATAAGAAGTGGTTGAGCCAGGTGGAGCCAGACTGCGTCATATACACTAACTAATATATATGACAAATGAAACGTACCCAGGTAAATAATTTCACATAACGTGATTTATCTGATAACTATAATTAAAACCTATAACAAACCCGATGACATATGAGTAGTAATGAGCACAAAACTAAAATTCAGGGATTATTATCTCTTTAACTTCAACATCTAATGCAGAACGAGTTGTGACAAAAACTCCTAGTACTTTCACACCTTGATTCCGTTACTGTTGGCAACCACGTACAATGGTCTTCTCTAGGTTTATCACAGAGTCTACATTGAAAGTATGGTAAACGAATTTGATCAAATATTACGATTTTCCGGTCTTTTTGGATACTATTTGGTGACCATCTACTGCCTAGAAAATTGTAATAGTAGCTTTTTACCGTTTCTGAAGTGAAGTAGACTTTTGTATGATATGAAGTAATATTTCCCATTATATCTACCAAATTATGTAAAAATTAATGAAATGCCAATGACTTGGTAGTGTTTTCTTGTACTAACAGGAATGTGAGAAGGTGAACAATGAAAATGTTGTCAATGTATCCAGCAAACACTCTTCTTTAGTGGAAACTTTCAAAACATCAACCACAATTACATGCTCATTTTGTATGATAGCAGTTAATCTTGCAAAAAAGTTCATAACAAAGCCTTCAGTATTCCAACTAATTCATGGTATTGTTACTGAAATGTGTTCCGTAGTTGAAGGATACAAAATGGAGGTGAGTCAGTTGTGTATATGAATGAGATAATGTGAAAGATAAATAACCACTGTGACAACCCATCAGGTTCCATTTATTCCGTTTATCAACCTGCAATACTTCTAAAACCAAGTCTGCAGCTTTACAGAAATTATTGGCTTACATTATACTTAATAAGAGTTTCTGATCAATGTTTTCCCATGGCTGCATTTTCAGTTGAGATTAAATGTTACAGGGAATAGTACATTAAAAAACTGAAAAGTTCTAAGAATAAATCTACAAAACTGAAAATAACACCATTTTATTTTTTTGTGTAACTTGACAAAGAGTTATATGAAATCACTTTTTGAAAGGATAATTTTCACTGCTTTATAAAACAGATCACCATAGTGATGCTTACTCAGTATTCCATGATCTAGGTTTCATCTAGTTAGTTGACTGAAGTTATTTCCATATTAGGTTTTTTATATGTAATTTATAACACACAGTGACACAGTTTTATTTACAGGATGATCACCTTTCCAGCATCAATTATCACTGCTCATAATCACATCAATGGAATCACACAATTTCCAATATCCGATTTCGATAGTCCTGACACCTAATCATTCCCTGCTTCTATTGAGAGTAGAATTTGCATATCTCTGGTATATGTGTTGCATCATTCTTATCGAGTGTTAGGTTGGGTATTGATTTGATGGACAAACCTTCAGTAATCACTCAATCACTCTCTCTCTCTCTTTCTCACTCTCTCTCCCTCTTTCTACATCTAATTATATTGAAGTTAAGTACAGTGGTTTTATCCCACCCAGGCTATTGTGTGTTTCTGTGTTAATGCATGCACTGCATTATCTGAGTGTTTTTGTAAAATATTGATCTTATTGAGATCTGTCATTCTATATTCAACACATTTTAGCAGAAAATATAAGGACAAGCTGAAGCAGGAGTAATGAGATCATTACTATCATCATTCATCGAAGATACAACTGTGGGCAGTTGGACGAAGATGACTTTCGGAACGCTTATTCTTGTACCTACGATATGGTAGCCATATGTAAATGAGGTATTCACCTTGCTGAAATCGGAACATATCGTCAATTTCCTCATACATATTAAATAAGTTGTGGACACAATCCAACTCACGAGTTAGAAAATGAATAGGGAGAATTAACCAACCAGGATTCCAGAATAGATCAGAAGACAGACAGTGGTCAGAATACCACCGTCTACAGTCCACCGTCTACAGGAAACCAACACATTCTGTCAAGTGTCCAGGCTTCAGGTCATCTCAACCAATGTCAGTTGAATCAGGTTCAGTGAAATGTCAAAATGACGCAGCTACAAACATCTCACTAGTCATTGTGCAGACTTAAACAAGGAAATCAAATGTATAAGAGAGGCACTAGTATTTAATAATTATCCTGTATCGTTTATTACGAAATTCGTGTGAACACGTGAGAAGCAAAATGATAACAGTAATGCGAATCGGAATAGTAGCGACAACACACGTAGAATTGAGTTCAGAGCCTCCATTGTGTAACCACATAAGGAGGGAACATCAGAAACTTTACTCAGCATTCTCAGCAAGGTTGGAATTAAGGTGGTATTCACACCAAAATACTCACTCAGAGATAAGCTTTTTCGTCTTGAGGATCCGATAGATCTAATTAGACAAGATAATATCATTTGTCTAATTAAATGTAATGAGTGTGAGGTCAAGTTCATAGGTGGAACTAGTCGGTCGGTGTCAATTAGAATATCAGAACATAGGAATCCAGTAGAACATAGAATGACAGATCGGAATAAGATCAATATTTTACAAAAACACTCAGATAATGCAGTGCATGCATTAACACAGAAACACACAATAGCCTGGGTGGGATAAAACCACTGTACTAACTTCAATATAATTAGTTGTAGAAAGAGGGAGAGAGAGTGAGAGTGAAAGAGTGAGTGAGTGATTGAGTGATTACTGAAGGTTTGTCCATCAAATCAATACCCAACCTAACACTCGATAAGAATGATGCAACACATATACCAGAGATATGCAAATTCTACTCTCAATAGAAGCAGGGAATGATTAGGTGTCAGGACTATCGAAATCGGATATTGGAAATTGTGTGATTCCATTGATGTGATTATGAGCAGTGATAATTGATGCTGGAAAGGTGATCATCCTGTAAATAAAACTGTGTCACTGTGTGTTATAAATTACATATACAAATGTAATATGGAATTATATTCTACCACAATGCCCAAATTTTTACACATGTGAATTGTAGTTGGTTTTGATGTACTTACTCTGCGTTTTATACTGTGAGATTAGGTAAGCGTATTTGCTTGTGAATTTAGCAAGTTTGATTCACCTTTTTCTAGCTGTTGATGATAGTTGTGTTGTGGTGCTCTCTTTCAACAGTTTATCACTCTTGACATTCATACTGCAAACCAATGCCTACTGTTATTACAGTCATGCTTATTGCCATAAGGACTGATATACTTCAGTATATCACACCTGTTTACTTTATGCACACATTTCAAACATGATTTTCAAGGAAATGCCAAAATACTAAGATAACTACATTTTCTGCTAACATAATGAGGTTTATCTATGATGAAGTTTCTCTGAAATTTTGAATTTAAGAAATGCAGGTTTATTTCTGACACATCAATAATGGATTTTAATATGATATTGTCTTGAAATTAGTGTGAAATGCACGAAATTAGAAAGTTTTTATTCACATACTAATCATCAGTTTGAAATATTAATGGAAGGCAAAGTTGGATCAATGTAAAATAAGATGATGGAACATTTTTCGACTGATTTAACGTTTTATTAGAGAAATATTGTATCATGGGCTAATAAAGTATTTGGAAATGCAGAAAATGTAGTCCAGTAAGGGTAAACGAATATCGATTTCTTATAATACAAAAATATTCGAACCTGATTTTCCAGTGATGGAACTATTCACATAGGCATGTAGATCATTCTGATTGAAGCTTTGCATTCAGCAGTTCGTCAGAAGGTGTAGCGGGATTGTACAGGGAATAAAATTCTCAAACGTTTCTTTCCTTGTATGTTGACGACCGATGCTATACTGAAGGTTTATTACTATGCACACTGTCGTTTGTATTTGCTACCATTTATATGTAACATTCTCTGTAAGGAAATGATAGTTTATTGATGCATGATGCAGCTGTTCTAATTCCGTATACAAAATTTTGCCTTTCCCTCTTTTCCAGTGTTATGATGTGGCTTCACAAATAGTAGACTCGTACATGATCGTTTTCAATAGAACTGAATCATTAGATACTTGTCTGGTAAGAGAGAACAATTTAGTGATACTTTTTCAGATTATTCTTGAGTGTGATGTGTTCATAAGAGGAAGAAATCTCCGTTAACCTGAAATAAATGTTTTTTGGTTTACAGAAATAATAATTTTCATAAAATGTAGGATTTAGTGCGATTTTCCTTCATTAGCTGTATTATTCACAGACGCTATATATTTGTAGCATTGTAGGTAATTTCTGTGTCACAAAATTCAATGCGAATGGTGGTTATTTGCGTTTTAGGTTAAGAATGTAAGGTGCTGACAAGTACTAAGAACACGGAACTTATGTGTAAAGTTTCCTGTCAGTTGTATGGAACCACCCAATAATGGTTGTTTACCCTAATAAATAAAGAACAGAAGCTATGAAATGAATAATGTATCATTTTCGCTCTGTAAAGTATTGGAGCAAACATTATAATGTTGCATATCAGTAAACTACGTCAACTCCACATAACCAAGATGTTGAGTAGTGTTGGTTGTCTTCGGTAAGCTTGCTCTCCTTTACAAACTTCAGTGCGTTAATAGTAGCGACTGGGGAACTGTGATACGAATTCACCTGAGTCTGAGGATTTATACCCTCAATTCAAATACTACAGTATATACAAACATTTTATTCAATCCGATTTTGTATTATTGACCTTGCTTGAGACTCTAATTTCTGTCGGTAAACTGAAGCTTGTTCATGATCCCTCTGTAAAACGTCACTATTCTAAAGCTTAGTTTTATATCTGACGAAGTATGCAAGTCATCACTTTTCAAACTATTAGTCTACTCAGAAGATTCTAAATCTTGCTTTCGCACCTTATTTACTTACTTCTATCGAGTCACATATACTTGTTGGAACCAATAAATAATAAGAATCATGCACAACATAAGCTGTCTATGCATATCTCAGCGAATATACAGCTGAAAGAAGTTGCTCTCCAAACAATGCATCTGTTCAACGTGTCAAAGACGTTCAAAGTATTTTGAAAACTTTATCACTGACAAACTCTACACTACTAAATTCTGCTAGAGGGATGGTTATGAAAACGCTCAGTTATAACCTGTACATTTGGGAAATATTGTTTATCCCTCTTCATCACCGAAAAACTTAAATGCTTATTTAGTGAATAAAGTTAATTTTTACAGAGCAGTAACTTCCTTTCTTGGTAGTATTCTACTAACGAATCAGTTATTTATGTGTTTTAGATTATAGTCATCTAGAGAAATTCATCACTAATCATCAGACTTATTACTGTGCTATCTTCAAAGAACTTCAATTAGGTATTCACTGATGCGCCGGTGTTCTAGGACAAATTAAAGTGACTGATCAGTTTGATTTTGTAAAATACTGCATATAAAGGGTGCTTATTCCGCAGCACTACTTATGAAATTTAAGAGCGCCATCCAAGATGATTTGGGAATAGAACGATGAAAAGTATATTAGATTTTGTGATTCATGAATGAGTCTCACCATTTAGCCACCAAGTCATGTTTTCTTAATGTTCACAAAGTCTGGTCAGATTTATGAGAACTTACATTCATTTAGCTTTGCGTATCACTGAGAATTATTTCACCAGTTATATATATATATATATATATATATATATATATATATATGGGTAGTATTCACCATGGACTGACACAAGTTGGGTAACTATTGAAAATCTGGGAGCACTGGACAGCTGTTTCGTCCTAGTATGCGACTCAGCAGTACGCACCCACAACTCGTCTAGGGATCGGACTCACGACATTCAGGTTTTACGGCGAACTCATCAACCATTCAGCCACTGGGTCGGCTTCCAGTGGTTCACAATTCCTAACTTTTGTCAATTCACGATAAATACCACCTCAAAATTACAATCCCCATTCATCTCAAAAATACATTACTGTATAGTGCTCATTGGTGACTTGGTTCCAGATGGATATCTCGAAGTTCTAATGAGAAGCCGTGACCTGTGGGGTGAACCAGTCGTGAGTGAAGAGAATGCTGACTGAAGATCTTGGGTGATAGTCGCACTATATCGTGAATTGACTGAGGTTGGGAATTGTGAACCACTAGGAACCGACCAAGTGGATGAATGGTTAAAGCGTTCGCCGTGAAACCTGAATGTCGTGAGTCTGATCCCTAACCAGGTCGTGGGTGCGTATTGCTGAGGAGTCCCATGCTAGAACGAAACATCTGTCTAATGCACACAGATTTTCAATGGTTCCCCAAATGATGTTATTCTATGATGAATACTACTTCTGAATTAAAAGTCCCCATTCATCTCTCTCTCTCTCTCTCTCTCTCTCTCTATATATATATATATATATATATATATATATATATATATATATATAATGAGATCTACTTATCAGCTGATAGATATTAGTTCATTTATGTCATCTTCGAATCTTATTGAAAGAACTGAGTAAGTAAATTCTTCGTTCATGTGATGATATAATGCTGGAATTAATCAATGTCATTGGTGACGATATGGCTTTATTATCGGCTTAATTGATGCATAGTTCCACCCAATATGTCTTGGTTTTCACTTGAAACTTTCTTATGGAGGAATCCATCTCTGAATTCATATATTTTCCTAAACTAACTACTCAGGCGTATATTAAATCATTTTCGTTCGAATTTTCTTTCAGCAAGTCAATTTCTGCAATTAACGCTTCCTGTGTCTACCTAAATACATAGACGATATAACTTTCTACTGTCAAATATATATTATATTGCTGAAGCATTGTTCTGTTATTTTCATTTCGCGAATTATCTATGAGGTTGAACTGAATGTTAGTTCAATACTGATTTTTAAGAAGAAAGTAAGTACTGTTACAGCCATTTTGTAATAACCCATGAAATCGTCATGAAGATTCAGTACAAGTAGTTTTTATCTAAATACCAATCAAAAGTTTGTGTTATATATCAAAAATACTTTCATTTCGTCACAAATGTTAATGATACGTTGTAAGTAAGCATTTTCGTCAGCCTAAAAGTAACCATCGGTTTCCCCATCGGACTTTGGAACAAAATCGAACAAAAACACATGTTATTTAGACGTTGTGTCGTTCTGTGATGCATATGCCTTAATATTTACTGGTTTGACCTGTTCGAAAGGAAGAACAAACCTAATGTCATATTCTTATGTTAGAGACAATATAAATGATTTTAATATCACTATAGTAAGCTCAACTCAAATATTCACCGGTCATCTCAGTTGGTGGTGGATTTTGCCCTCCTGATTTCCTTCATTTGGATCATGATTACATTTCTACGTGAAACTTACATCACCATTCTACATCAGCACCTTCTAACCACTAAATAAAAAAGACTTCAACATAAAAAAACTGCATCTTGATTTGGGTTTCAGCTACTGATTGTTGTACCTGAGATTTATGAAAGTGGTTTGAAAAGCTTCCAGGTTAGTACTGTTGCTGGTAACCTTGAAACAGTGTAGACAAGCGGAAAACGAAAAGAGGTTGCAGCAGAGATAATTATCTTTTTCGTAGATTCATTTTCACCGCCGCGCACCCTTAAATATATTAGTAAGATAGTAGAATGTCTCAGACAAGTTTCTGGTCAAAAATCAAACTTAATCCTTAAGTGAATGTCTGAAACGAAGTAATTGTACGTAGTACAAGATATCATCTCATAGCCTAAAGCCTCAGTCGTATACTCAAAAGAAATATGCACAAGCACTTGCTTTACCGTGGCCGTAATCAGATACTAGATCTTAACGCATTGAGATCATATCTTGTGTTACGTAACATGATTTCCTTTCCCATATATACGCATTGATCAGGTTTGCTGTTTGACTGGAAACATTGTTGGAACATCCCATCATTTTACTTATTAATGAATGTATAGCTGTGAGAATGAGTCGACAACAAAGATAATTCCGATAAATTGGTTGGTTTTGGCTAGCAGGAGAATCCAGGACGCTCGTTTTGTCCTATTTGGGACTCGTCAGCTGGATGTGCCTGCACCCCAGTGATGAAGCAATGGGTACGAGGGTACGAGTCCCAGTGGGAACAACATCACTCGGGTGCAAGTACATCCAGCTGAGTCACAAATAGGACGAAACAAGCGTCCTAGATTCTTCTGCTAGCTACAACCAACCAATTTATCATAATTAACATTCAGGCAATATCAAGGTATCCGCATACGAGCCCATATGCCAATAGAGGTCTAACAATTCGATCCAGCAAAACAACGGAGAACAACAAGTATTTGAATAAATAGTGAAGATAATTCTGTTTTCCATAACCACTATTTGTTTTTCAATGAACAAATTAGGAGTTTCTGTTATATGTGGAAGATTTATGATTTACTGCTGTGTTCTTAAAATATGATTTGGTAGTGTTATCAGCAAATATGACCAACATTTTTTTGTCCGATAAACTCACTAGTGAGAATGAGATAAAAGATGAATGAATGCCCGCTAGTTCGAGGTGATAAACATTATGAATGGACACGATGTGCATAACGATCCTTGTCGTATTGATTAAAGAACTTAACCAGATGATTCTTTGTAGATATACTGGTCATATTGGCATTAAAGTTTGAACAAGTTTTGGTATAGTTCAATGTCATTTCAAGCTACGTGATAAGATAATTGAAATTCATTCAACAACCATAGATACATTCACGTAATAGGCAAACACACATCTGTTGAGTAAAAGCTGTTGATACCAGCTGACACCACATCCTGAGAAGCCTAACGGGATTTGAACTCGTGGTTGACTCGTCTTAAGTCAACTGCCTAAATCAGTGATCCACAGCTTCTCACTTCAAGAAGTGGAAATAACATTGATGAACATGTACCAGATTCAACTGGAGACAATCACATTTTGCAACGCTAATATGTGTTGTTGGTCACTTTCCACAGCTATATATAATTACATCAATGTAAAGCTGGTTACTATGAACATAAGGGTACTTTAGATTCAAGTCGAGTATCTTCATCAAAACTCCATCTGATAGTCAAGTCCATCAACAAAGAAAAGATTTTTTCTGGTAGTTTCACTTTATTGTTCACCTATCTCTGAAAAACTCAATGTCATGGAAACGTTTCTTTCAGTTGTTTTGTTGCCATTCATATTTTTTTGAATCGGCCTGTTGTAAAAACTTTTCTTTTCATTATTAAATGTCGTAGGTGGTTTCTTGCTATGAACACTTTCGATGTAAACTTAGATACGATCATTAGGATGGATGAATAGAGTATTCATTTAACCGAATGGTCAGTGTTCTAAGGCAAAAATCCTCAATCGCACTCCAATTCTCATACTGTAGTCCATTATTATATTCAAGATGAAAGGCGAAACATTCTAGTAACCAAAACCTGTTCAACAACATGATTCTCAAAAATGTTTGTATCTTTAGGCAACTATATATTCATTTTTAGGTACTACACAGCAGGAGTCTTGAAAATCAACTAGTTCGGATGAAATTTTCAATCGATAACGGCGAAAAAGCAAATGAAGATTATAAACTTCTTTTTCAGTTGTTTAAATGTTATTGTAAACAGGCTGACGATTATATGCATTAGGAAAAGGATTTTAACTGAAAGAATATTTGAAAACAAAGGCAGTGAAATCACTGGTCTTTATTTCAACAGTTGAGATCCTTACCACCAGAGTTACTTAAGAGAGAATAAAACCATTTTATTTGATTTAATAAATATGTCACACAATGGAATAGTATTATTTACTGGATTACGTTTCCGACACAATTTATCAACCATAGTCATATCAAGACAGCTCCACAACTTTGAGATATCGTTTACATAGTTCTAGTTCTCTCCCTGTTCTTCAATATCACAACGATATCGAGGATGACATCGTAACAAAAACTGTAATGAAAATCGTTCAACTAAGAAAACTAACTACTGTATTCTTCTGAATTATCAACTAGAATAGCTGAATGGGAACAAATATCATATACACTTTACACTACCCTGAATTTATTGGTAGAATAACATTTTCTGTCTGAAGGTTTGTGGAGGTCTATTAATTGGTTTTAGGTTGAAATTTATCATGAACTGACACCAGTTGGAGGAACATTGGAAACCTGAGAGCACCGAACAGCTGTTCTGTCCTGGTATGGGACTCCCCAGCAGTGCGCACCCGTGACCCCACCCACCAGGGGTCGAACTCGGGATCTTCAGGTTCCTTGGCCATCACGTCACCACTAGGTTACTCAGTCAGAATCCCTTGGTCCATATTTCCTACTTCTATCTGTTCACGATAGGGTGCAACCTTCATGCGTTACCGTCACTGAGTAACTATTCTCATGTTCAACTTGTTTGACTTCATTGGTCATGTCTTCTCATCGGAACTTCGGGAATCATTTTTAATTACTAATCACCAATGAGCCCTAGATTAGTTCTATCTGGAGGTTTATAGAGATTTTATTAATTGATTTTAATTTCGAATTCATGTGAATTGACAGAATTCGGGAATGTGGACGGCTGGATTCCAACCGAGTGAGTCAATGGTAACGTATTGACCACAGAGCCTGTAGGTCCTGAGATAGACCCCTGGCGGGTGGGGTCATGGGTGCGCATTGCTGAGGAGTACTATGCTGGAATGGAGCAGCTGTTCAGTGCTTGCGGGTTTCCAGTGTTCCTCCAACTGATGTCAGTCCATGATGAATTCCAACCTTGAATAACATTTTCACCATGTTTATTCAGCGTATAATAATATTGTTAATTTAGGGTAATGGGAAAAAGGCTTGAGCTACCAAGAATCGTTGGCAGTTTCAGGCATGAAACAGAAAGACATAGTTGCCTAATATTTCTCAATGTTTTCTTGTGAATAAATATATAGGAAAGTATCGGTATAGTTATTTCAGCAGGAAATCATTCCTTACCACCTGTCGCTTCAGTGTACAAATGAGTCTAATCCATACTGTGGTTATCTCAAGATGTTTGTGAGGATAGCTGGAATAAAAACAGCTCGACAGAAGTTTCTGAAGAGGATACCGAATTAATCATTTAATCGCCGGAGACAAAATTAGGTTAAAAATTTCTTTTGGCCATGACACTACACTATGTCGATTTTCAGACAATGTAGTTGAAGAATACTCTATGATTTCTGACTACATTCATTTACATTCACTAAATTGGACTGGTCTTCTGTAGATAGTCGCATAGATGAAGTGATCCGAAAATTCAACTATCACTTTATTAAAGACTACTTGGCGTTGATATGCAAAGGAACAGTAAAACAGAGTAAAAGCACAGTAAGTGGTATTCTGTATACCTTTCTGCCTCACTTCTTGAAACTTATGAATGTATGGTCGTTTAAGTAACAGAGACAGCTAAAAGTTTGATTCATCATCTCGAATCTCTGCCTACAAACTATGTTTTTTCAATCCCTTTCCTTTTCATGGCATTGAAATTCAACCCTAATGCAGTTACAGTAATTTTACCTTTTGATGAAACTGAATGAATGGATAAACTATCTGCGTCTGTATCTTTCTCATTATTGTCAGAGTTATTATTCATAATGCATCTAACTTCATATTTGGTTTTGTTTTCATCATCTATTAGAAACTTACGGGATTAGTTGTCTGATTGCTAGACAATAATAGTTTGTTCCTCCATAACTCCACGGAAATACACAATGTACTCAATATATCTATATTGGCTAACTACTTAGATTATGAAAACTCCTACGCGTCTTTGTCATTGTTTAGCTAGTTTTATTGTTAGTATTGTATTCATGGCCTTGAACATGAATTCCGTTAACTTTAATCTCACCAAATGTTTATGAAAAGAAGCTTGGGATGAAGTAACAAGCAAGAATGTATATCACTTGAATGTATTTTCCAATTATCTCAGTGAGAATACTTAAACGTGTTAAGGCTGTGAGCAATTTAGTTCGTTTAGTGAACGAGAGACCTGTTGTTGGTTGTGTTAGTCGTTTGAACACTTTATTTTGCAGTCCAGTTATTCTCCTGATATACTTTTCTTTTAGTGTACTTTGTACTCATAATTCTTGCAAAATTTGTCTTAGATTTTCATGTGCGAAAATGTATGCCAAGTAATATATAGTTGTCAAAGAAATGTTTTATCTTTTTTATCTCCTTTTATGACTCCGAAGAAATGTTAAAGTGTGGTAATGTCGGGCTCATGAGAATGCTCTTCCTAAGCCAGAAGAAATCAACAATAATATTTGTGACTCTACATTCGTCAGTTGCTGAAATTTATCAGGCGTTTGCCAAGTGTTATGTCTTACGATAATGGCTAGTTAGTAGTGGTTTTGTATGTTGCATGAACTCTTTTTATTTATGTTTAGAGTTCATCAACAGTTTGTATGAGCAACCCAATCGAGAACAATAATTTACGAAAAACATGAAGCAGCATTATTCATTGTCACAGTCATAAGCACAATGATCTAGTTATCTATTGAAGCATACTATTTCTCAGGAACTGACAGCTTCAAATCAACTGTGACGTTTTTCTCATCGTCATGATTCATGAAAAATACTTCCACCGAGTAAATGTTGTAACCGCTCAACATCGAAATTATACCATGTCAGAGTCCTTCAAAATAATGGAATTAGGGGTGCACCTTTCCCATATTATTATTACCCAGACTATGGTAAGTAGCAAAGTTAATTACTGTATTCATCTTGGTGGCTAACAGAGGAATCCATGACCCGTCATTTTGTCTTGACTCAGACTCATCAGCCTGGTGTACCTGCACATCAGTGTGTGATGTTGCTCCCACAGAGACTCGAACCTAGTACCAGCCTCTTTGAACGTCAAAGAGTTATCCACTAGGGTATTAGGGGAAGAAAGTTACCACTTATCCAGTGGGGACAACATCACTCACTGGAGTAAAAGGAGATCCAAACGACGCTTCTGAAATAGGATGAAACGAGCTTCCTGGTTTCGACTGCTAGTCGTCAAGATGAATGCTGCATCATGAATATCCAGCAGTATCCAGGCTTCCTCATAGGATCCTATCTATCAACGGTGGTTGAGCAATTCAACCGTGCAAGTACCAACAGACCAAAAAGATGTAATTACTATTTCTTTGACTGTCTTTGTTTAAATGACTTTAACATGAATATCCGAAAATGATAGCAGATAGTTTCTCTTGATAGAAGGAGGAAAGAAAGGAATGGTCAGATGGATAGACTGATTAAAACTGGCATCAAGGGCTTAAGTAATAAAATGTAGGCATGTAGATTCGCATTGACTGCAACAATAGAAGAAAGTCACCATCTTCAGTCATAACTGTTAGTTAGGTGAAATAAAACAGTACGCCATCTACTGACGATGATACAAAAACGGTTGACAATATCATATTTTTCTCAGCTAAAACCGTTAGATTCACTAGTGGCTTGAAAACATTATCATTAGGATATTGCGATTCCCTTTGCTGTCGTAGTGACTAGTCTAGTAAAAAAAAGTATTCGCTGCATAATGTAAAAGACTATTAAGCAGTCCGTTTTTATCTTTGTCTTGCTTCCCAGGCAGTTCGTTACATAGGTGATAAAATATGACGTTATCAGTCTCAATATTTGGGATAACTGTGGTTAGGCATACTTGTTTTGTCTGGGTTATGTTTGAAGGTGAAATGAAAACCAGGGTGGCAAAAGGATTCCAAACACGGATCCCCGGGTTACCGGTTGGATGTTCTACGAAGTGTGAGCGGACATCAAAGTACCTTGAATTCACACGACAATCAGGTAAAACCCCGAAGTTGTTGAAATAAAATCAAGGCCTGGTCAGCAACTCATTCTCGTAGCTCAAATAGTAGAGCACCGAGGTAGTAGCCTTGAGGCGACTGCCTCTAGTCTTGCTGTCACCCGGATTTTCATTTCACTTGCAGTTACAGCCCAGTACCAAATATTATCTTCCTAGCAATTGCGTAATTGTTCCGAATTTTTCTTATTTAATCTGAATCTTATGTCAAAAACGTACTATTTAAACAATTTATTGTTTCTGACAGCAAATTTCCCAAACCTACTAACCTGAATCCTAGTTTCTGTGTTCCTAATGAGAACCAACCTCTATGTTATTGGTTAATGTACTGCAACAATAGAAATTTGTTCTGTTTGCCAGAAGGTGGATGTCAGACTTTAACTATGTCTCAGTTACACTTCAATAAGATCTTCGCTTTGTAGTCACTCATCTTTGTTAGTTTATATTTAGGAAATTTCACTGAATTCCATCACCGAATAAGGTGAAATGCACCAGTGACTCCTACAAATGAAAACCTGGTTGTTACGTGGCTGAATTTTGATCCAACTACAGAAAAATACCTCTCCCTTCGTAACCTTAAAAAATATTATCCAACTGAGAGGATAATCAGTCAATTGTACAGTTTACTATTTCATGCAAAATATCCTTTAAAAATTAGTAGGTAGTATTTTCGAATCTAGAAAAGAAATTTATCCAGTCAATAAAAAAATGGATTACTTATTCTGACACACATTTGCTACGTCTGCAAGTAGATTTAAAAGGTATATACTATATATAGAAATTGTAATTTAATAAAGTTATACAATATTAATTTCAATTACTGTTAATAAACTTAAGAAATACGTGAATCAAAAGTGGGAAGTAAAAACGAAGAATTTCAGTCTTTCACATACCTCATAAATGTTAGAAACATTTTTTTACTCAAAAACAAAGTTAAAGTTTGACATTTCACTTTGAATGATTGCATACTTCAGTTGCTGTTAGTCACAGAGATTTTCACGTCTTAATAAATTTGTCACTCGTACAAATTTAACTTAATATCTAGGCCTTTAAAGTATAGATTACTTCACAGTCATCAAAAATAAGAAATGTTAAGCATTTCTGACAGAATTCAGAACATTTTGATAAGTCACAGTGAAACCATTAGGTGTTAAGTTTAGTCTGAGGGTCCTGAGTTCGATCCCTAGCCAAGTCAGGGGTGCGTACAGCCGAGGAATCCCATGCTGGGAAGGATCAGCCGTCTAACCTTCCCGAGTTTTCAGTGGTCCTCAGCTGATGTCAGTCCGTGATAAATACTGCCTTAAAATTAGGTTAAACGGTTCTAGTTGGCCGTCCTTCATATTGAATATTCCAGTATTTGCATAACACTGCTGTGTGAAACACCTCGAATAAAAATGAAAGTATGTACACGTTTAAGAACTGTAAAGTAGAGCCATGACGATCGTGAAACAAACCTAAAAGCAGAAAGGAAAGAAAATGAAGCGGAACAGCGTGAAATCAATCTGATTTAGTGGATTCCACCCAGACGTATGTCAGAAGTACAATGAAGATTTACATACTCTTCTCATTAGAGCATGGTAACGTAGGCACTCATGGAGAAGAAATAATTGTTCTCTTATGGAAGCTTCCCTCTTAGTGAAACCTCTCCGTATTCAAACGACGTGAAGCATGTTACGCTGGTATGATTTTGTAACGGGGGAGAATATTTGTAACTCATGTGAATGATTTTTGTTGTTTTGTGTTCTCTCAGCTAGGTTGCTTAATTGTGAGGCTTTCGTTGCCTTTCTTGAAAATATAATCACCATCAACTTCAGTATGAAGTACTGGTGATGTTGAGAAAAACAATGACAGTTTTACAATAAAACCACCTAGCTCAGAGAACACAGCGTAACTAATAAACTTCATATAATTTAATCAAGTTGACAAGGAATAACTAATGGAAACAGGAGATGGTATCGATTAGTAATAAGATGAGCCAGGTGAAGGAAGTGAAACAGTCAAACATTATAGTTATACGTTGATTAGCTGAAACATTTAGGAGTAAATTGAAAGAACAATTTACCAGAAGTATGAAACAGAAGATATATAAGAGAACGATACAGTTTTCAACCAATCCCGATTGGGTTTTATGCTAATAATAATGTTGCAACTTGATGACGTAATGATAACAAAAGGAATGACGTAAAACTCCTAAATCATTTATAGGGTCCATATAGATTAAAAGTGGGTGAAAACGTGGTACAGTTAATGAACAGTCAAAGGATTAGGTAATACGAGTGAGACAAGTTAACTGGAATAAATTAAAAATGTTTTGTTAAGAGTTAATATAAAGAAGTTTGAATGAATTAACACCGGAAACAATTATAAATGTTAAAATAAAAATGAACTAGGAAATAAAGGAAACGTGAGATGTTTGACCGGATTTGATAAAAAATCTTAAAATTATTATTTGGGTTGGCTGAATGGTTAGAATCGATTAAATGTTCAACCATGGAATTTATGATGCATTCCATCGCACCTTCATAAAACCGGGCAGGAATAAGTTCTATTGTTATCACTATTTTTCCATTGGGTTCCTAGTGAAACATAGGGCCTCAGTAGCACACCTCAATTCCACCCCCTTCTCTACAGTCTTTTCAACCTGGCGCCACCACTACCCACAAACTTTCTTTTCTTCATCACATCATCTCCTCCATTCCACCCTCAGATGGGATGCTCAGCTCATCGTTTCCCCTCTGAATTCCACTTGATGGCCTGGCATGACCTGAGGTGTGGTGTACCCAATCGGCCTTCTCAGTGTATGCCCAATCCAATCCATCTCCAATTTGTTGGGTGATGGGTTCTTGGTTGGTTCAATGCCAGCCAGCCACACTTCCTTCTTGCTTATTCTCACTATTCTGGCCATCCATCTGATCTTGAATATGGGGTCAGAGCAGTTTGTTGGAAATGCTTTTCATGACGCGTCAAGTTTCTGAACCGCATAGCAGCAGTGACTTGACATTGATGTTGAAAATCCGGATCTTGTTCACACTTTATGTTAATTCCAATAGATCTCCACACTGATTTCAGATTGATGAAAGCCTGTCTTGCTATCTTTCCAATCCTGGTTTTGACATCGTTGTCTGCGCCGCCTGGAGTTGAAACGATGCTATCTAAGTAGGTGTGGGTGAAAGCGACAACTTCCTTTGAGTTTCTCTTGTTGATGGTGATTGATGCTTGTCGTGGCTGCTGTTGTTGTTGGTTGGGTATCTTCATCACCTCTCTTTTCTCTATATTTGCTTGAAGTCCCGTTTTCGCCACCTCTTTTGTCGACTTGCTAGTTTTGCCTGCATACACTAAGAAGGCGAATTGGGGACACCACACCTCAGGTCATGCCAGGCCATCAAATGGAATTCAGAGGGGAAACGACAAGTTGAGCATCCCATCTGAGGGTGGAACGGAGGAGATGATGTGATGAAGAAAAGAAAGTTTGTGAGCAGTGATGGCACCAGGTTCGAAAGACTGCAGAGAAGAGGGTGGGATGGAGGTGTGCTACTGAAGCCCTATGTTTCACTACGAACCTAAGGGAAAAATAATAATAACAGTGGTACTGCAGACATTTAGACAATCAATGTAGATCAAAACTTAGAAAAAGAAACCTTTTCCTGCACGCAAAAACTAGGTTTTTTCTCTAGTTACCACAGCTTCAGCTATATGTAATATGCAAGTACGAATTACATTTTTTGAAAGATTGTATTCGATGACATGGCTGATTTCGAAAGCTTTAGTCTTATCTGTTACACTACCAAAGTCGGCCAAATGTGACAGATTTGATCTCCACATTGACTTCACTTGTCTCCTTCTTAGCCATGACTATATGAACTCAGCGATACGTTTGTTAGGATGCCTAATGGTTCGCTCAGTAAAAACTTTCTTCACAAATGTGGAATATACACCTCAGATTAGGTAAATTAAAGAAATTGATGAATTCACAGTAGCTACAAGAGCCAGTTGAACAATGTTCAGATAACAAAAGAACAGAATAGAAAATAAGAGGCTAATGAAATGAAACCCTGGATAAATTCTTAGTTAAGATGTGCTCAACATGGCGGTATTAGACTGACATCTATGCTTCTCTGAATGTATAAATTAGTATTTAACTTTTTGATGGCAATAGGTTCGATATTTCACAATAATTTTAAAGTTTTCCATGCATGAATTATTTAAATGATATAGAATGGTTCATATTTTTGCAATTATCCAGCAGATAACAAGCACTCAGGCTGCTTAGTACTTGTGGACCCTAGATCCTTAAGCTTTCAGGGGTATGATGACAGTAGATAATATGCTGGATTATCAGCGAAGGTAGTTCTATGTCGACTGTAAATCAGTCTTCATAGCCTTGGAAAGAGGGAAATATGATGATTACCATATCAATTTAAACCAATCATTTGTTCAACGTCAGACATGGCTGTTACTTCAAAGTAGTTTTTACTTGTGTATGCTTTTTTAAAATTTCCAATGCTTTTAACTCATTAGTTGCATGTTCGAAACTAGACATGTTATGTGAAGTACAGCTGATCACTGTATGCTTCATTTAATTTTCTTTTTTCACTATCACCCTTCATTTCAGTATTTAATAAGCTCATGTAATATTGTTCTTAGCTGTCAAATCTACTACTCCCTTACTACAAATAAAACTGACCAAGCCAACATTTAGGATACCTTCAGGAGACAGCACAATAATTATGAATCATTGGATAAAAATAAGTGAAATTCTCATACAAATAAACATTCAACTTAAACTTCACATCAAGTTCTGGTAGAGCTATTCGAGATGCATGATGTTAATGAGTCAATTTATACACTGATATGATGTTTTCATTCATTGTGTCTTCAGAATAAATTTGTTAGATCTGATGCTATTGGACTAATGAATAAAAATATTTTTTTCTTCGGTAATCTTCAAATAATAATAATAATACTCAGATTCTTTAAAAGTGAACTTTACAATCATTCAACCATTATCGAATTTGTTTACATTGAGTGTTTTTTTTTCTAGTATAAATGGCAATACTTCACAAAGGTGATTACATTTAAAAGGGTATGATTTTTTTTTCTCTTTCTAAGGGTATATCGTTCAGCTGATATAGCAATCTGCCAATTACATAGATTATACCTGAATAAGATTAAAAGAACTATAGTTACGATGATAATTAGTATTACTGAAAACCAGTAAAAACGAGAACAAATAAACAAATCGAATGATTTTACGACAAAAAATTCAAGTGAACTTTATTCTCTCATAAGATCTGATTGTTGAGGATGAGAAAATAATTAATTTTTTTCAATAAAACTTATGAAATATAAAGGTCATACTAGTTTTATTATCTCACTGCTTTGTTAGTTAAACTGAGTAGATCTTACACAGAAAACAGAATGATAAGTTGCCTTCTGATATCAATTTTTGCATTACGTAAGGCTGACATATTTGGTAATAATTTATGTTTAACTTTATTCAGGTTTTGTGACGGCTACAGAACAACCAAAGGTAACTTTTGACATTGAAATCTACTGAAGTTATAATATCTTTTTAAGCTACTATCTGATATTGTTTCAACAGTTTTTTTGAGGTCAAATTAGGTCTCTATTCGACTTATTATTCATGTTTCTTGCGTAATCTCATGATATGAGTGATGAAATTACTTGAATGGAAACTTCTAAGGTTTTAACTCGAATCCTAGATAACGGTTTCTTTTAAAGTTATTTAACCATATTTGTTGCTTCCATTTTTTAGAAATCTTGTTAGTATGATGAACGCGTGTTTTCCTACTTCCCACGTGTGTGAACAAATAAAGTATAGGACAGCTAAATAATATAGAAACCACTTAAAATTCTCTTTAGCTTTGTTTTAAGTTCATTAAAATGTTTTTTTCTAGCAAGATGAAAGCTGAAACCAATTTAGCCTACAGCTCAGTACTAAATGTGTTTTGTTTCATTTATATCTTATGTACTATATGCTTTGATTTCTTCAATACATCTTCTTTCTCTCAATAATGATATTGTGATGAATTACCTATGTTTACTCATGAGTAGTATTAACAACTTTCGACAAGAAATACTTCAATACAAGTTCCATAATTATCAAATTCACTGTGTTCTAATTTTCCTGTATGTGAATAATTTCGAAACATTATTTTACTGAGATGACTTTTCTTTCGCCATAGAATAAAGTATTGAAATCATGTTTCTCAATGAATGATTACATATCTTTCAAAACCTTAAAGAAGTTAACTCTTTTTTGTCATTTCATAACATACTTGAATTCTTTTTGACGTGGATAAGACTTCCGTAATACAAAGAGTGTTTCCAGGTATACATTTAATTAAAATTAACAAGTCTATGTAGTCAGTATGATATTACTGAGGATTAAAGTGGCTGTGCATACATTACAATAGCGTATATCTATGAATGAATAACACTCAACATGTAAGCAAACCGTCCTTCCCATATAAGTAGATTCAGCCGAAAGTTCTTTCAAGTAATGTTATAAATCAACTTGTGATGTAACTGCAAAGCGTCCAGAGTTCAAAAGAATATATATTTGAACCTAGTTACTTAAATTTTCCTGTATTATTTCTCAGGTTTACCATATAATGTTATGTAATATTCTGTAATAAAATATTTTGAAATGTTAACTGATTTTCATGCATTTTTAGTTGGATTATGGCCATAAAGATCTTGGTAAGTCTATAAATGAAGTTCAACGTAACACTGAAATATCACACTTAATTACCATTACATATTTTTGGTTGTTTAAAGAACTAAACGTTGACTGGATATATATATATATGTGCCTGAAATATTCATTCGAAAATGCAACATTAAATTCTGTAAAAACCTCGTTTTCCTAATTCAGACTGTATAAACGGTTCATAGCAAGGAATGATTCGACTGGTGTCTAATAAACTACAATCTATTACCATCCTCATTTATTTTAAGCAATGTCATTGACTTCATATTACATTTGTTTATTTGGTATACAGCGCAGAGTATTGTTTACTTGATGACATTTAGTATATCATTTATTGCTCATAACTATATCAATGTAATCAAACAACTTTCGACATCTTATTTTTATAGTCCTACTACCTCATATACTTTGTTGTAAATGGTAGTGAAACTTTCCATATCTCTGGTATAGATGCTGCATCATTCCTATTCCATGCTGTGTTGATTCAGTGAAGAAAGATTCAGAAATCAATCTCTTTCTCTTACTAACTATGTTAGACATAATTAAAATGGTTTTTCCCTCACTCTACTGAATGATTGTGTGTCAATGGATTCATTGCAATAGCGGATTATTGATCCTACTGGAGTCTGTCATTCTATATTCGGAAAAATTTCTATGTTTCGCTAACCAAACTGACCCCAGTCGGCTAGGTTAACCTATGTATTCAACCTCAAAGTCAATGTATGGAATTTGATAGATTAGATTATTTTGTTTAATTTGATCTTAGAGCCAAAAAAGCTTATCTTTAAATGAGTTTGTAGGCTTTATAATCAGTTTTACAGGACAACAGTCTTTGCCGCACTAGCTTAGTGGCAACGCTTCTGACTGAAATAATGAATATCATTGCTCCAAATCTGTTACGAAAATGTCTGTTCCTTCCAGGTTGCAGATACATCTCACTGATGAGTGTCTGGAGTCACGAGATCGGTTTCAACTAACCTACATCTAATTAGTTGTAGAAATGCTTCCCGACTTATTATATTTTGCAAGTTATTATAAAATTGTGATTTTTTGCTAAACAACTCAATCTGCCTAAATCACTGGAGTTTCTAAGAAAAATTTGTACTTTTGTATGTATTAAAGCCTGTGATGCTTTGGATTTCGTTCAAGAAGAAGTTATATACCTTTTAAAACAAGGACAATTCAAGAGAAATTTAATTGAGTACATATCATCAGTGATATGTGACAATTTGGATCAACAATCTCAAAGACATAAAGTAAGTTTCAGATAACTGAGTTTTTTCTCTTTAAATAAGTTTGAAAAGTGTCAGTTACATTTTTTTGTTACATAGGCTTCTACACTTTAGATTTAAATGTGAGAAAAACATATCCGAACCTTCAGGAACACTGTAGATGCAACTGAGTTGAGTTAAAATCAAACTAATTATCTTTAATTAAAATCTAGATCAAAACCTATTCATCACATTTTGTTAGTTAATGTGATAAATCATGAAATGAAACATCAGTCAGATAACTTTAAAAGAAAGGTCTATATATCAAGGATCAAGGAATGTAGAAATGAAAAAGACTTCATCTAACTTTATCTCCGCCGTTTTAGTTATCAACTGCAAAACTGTTAGAACCATCTCATCGCATCAGTTAACATAATCCAGCGATGATTCATGTACTGATATTACAAAATATCTTCAGAAGAATTACAATTCTACAAGAACGATTAGTTGTTTAAATAAATGAAACAAAAGTACCATAACATACCTGAATTTCTTCAAATTATACTAACTGATTTCTAAATTCACTGATATTTCATTTGAATGCTCTCTATGAACTGAGAGCCTACAGTTACATTAAAAGTAGTAAATATTATTCATTTTCTACACTAAAATGTAATCAATCTGGAAAAATCTAGATAAATAAGGTTAATAAATGCGAAACATTCAGACGCATAACTGATCTATAAACTCAAGAATCATAAAGAAGAGATGGAAATAAAAATCAGTCACTGAATGGTAGAGAAAGTAGCTTTCAAGTTGTAACTTCTCACCACTGACTGACATGTATATAACAGGTTTGTAGTATGACCAGTGATATGGCACTGCGACATTCTCTATTTTGATGTTAGATATATGGGGTAGAAGAACATGATGACCGTGACCAGTATCTTTTATTCCTTGATGCTCCTTAGCATAGCATATCTGTTATCTCAAAGAGACTTATGTTCTCTCCTTGACTCAAATGGATCTCACTCAGTTATAAAATCAAAGGTCTTACGCCTGAGTTGCTCATTTTATAATTGACTTTTAATTGCACTGACCACTCTATATGATAAAAATTAATCAACATTATATGCTTGATTATCGGATAAGTAGAATTATGTTTAGAAACGTTTGATGTGAAGATTATTTCTTTTTTCAGTTCTTCATCTTTTTATTTAAAATTATTTACTTTATCCTGAGAAAATTGAGTTTATTTTAAATAGACCATTTTATTTCAATTTTTTATATTTTTCAGTGCAATACTCATATAGCTAGTCAAACTAAACTATTTTTGAAGAATTTCATTGAAGCATCAACACATAAACGTATTAACTCAGTGAGTCTTTTAATGCAAATAACTTTTTCATAGCTCTATAAAAAAACATTTTCTAAATTAAAATTTTCTTTATCACTTTAAATAATTTGTTTTATTTAACAGATGTTGAGCTGGTGTCATCCATATGCTGCAAATCTGAAAGACGATAACTCAAGCTACTGTGAGTTGATAGCAAGATATAAATCGAGTAAAACATGATTGTATTTCCGTCAATTATGTATATCTGAATGGTTATTTAAACATGACACTACGTTGCAATATCAAAGGGAAACGTAAAACATTCCATAGTCTTTGGATCAACTGTTTATATAGGATAATTCGCATAAATGTTCCTGAAAGTAGTCTCTTCCTCAATCCATTTCATAAGGTTGCATCATCTACAAGTTTTCATTACATTCGTTTCAACAACATTAGCTACTCCAGTACACCATTATTATTATTAGTAATACTATTACTGACGTCAGCAATAGTACTGGACCATCTTTCGTTCATTATCTTCAAACAGTAATTGAAAGTATTGACTTTGGAAGCTACAATACTTTAGTAAAATTTGATTCTAAAAACACAGTACTTAAAAAGTGGTTTGTTCAAAATGTTTTTTATCAGAAATTAAAATCCTCAGGAAGTTTTGAAAGTACTAGAAAGATTTAGTTAAAATATGACTTACCATATGGTTTTTCCATGGTGTTATTCTGACATTGAAAGTAATCACCCGAAATTATGATATCCCTTATTACCTTATTATATAATGTGATGCTGACCACGTGAACTTTAAAGGGAACTGAAGACTTCAGCCAACCTTACTATTCTTACAGTGAAAGGTATTCCAAGACAAAAGTTACATTACTCGTATTATCTTTCATTACCGCAAAAAATACATTTAGTATGATTCCACACACTAAGATTAATGCATAACAACGAAAACCAAGACATAGATAGGCTATATAGTCAGCATTTACCTCATTTTCTGGAGAAAAACTAAATCATATGTAAATGCGGTGATAATACTGAATTGTTTAACGCGTGGTATGCGGGGCGACCCTTACTTCCTTCTTGCTTTCTAACATATCTTTAAAATTTGACCAGTAAGACAAGCATAAACTTACTGCAGAGTACTCTGTTTGATATTTCGTGTCATTCAACACAAAGTATATTATCAATCATTTCAAGCTTTCGTCCTAAACTCATAACAATCAAACATTGAAATTACCAGAGACCATATCACTTAGACTATCAAAGGTACCTGTAATTTTATAGACTTGTATTGATACTGGGTAATGATTGAAGGTACAAATGCAAACTTGAACTGCGGTAAAATTTAAACTAAAGATCACTGGGTTTTCTGCCTGGTGCTCTACTAACTTACCTAAGAGACCTGACTGTTGGTCATACTTTTGTTTCAATTCAATCACCTTGACTTTTTCCCGACTGCCTTGTGAATTCGTGACATGGTACTATCGCTTGATCGTCCTCATTCTGGCTCCTTAATCGGGACTTCTTATTCTAAGTCAAATATACTTGAATCTGAGTGATCGAGCACCATATCAAATGTCAGTTTTACTATCTGAGACAACCGTATCATATCACTGTTTACAGCTACTACTGATTGTCTGGTTATAATATATTAACTTCATTATGACTTAACTACTTGTTGTCTGCTGTAATCATTTTATATTTCAGTGTGTAGTGGATGTGAAACTGTGATAACATTTGTGAAAACACTGACAGTATCCTCAACTGCTAAAGATCTTATTCACGAAGCTGTTACAAAACTTTGTTCATTAGCTGGAGCTTTACAAACTCAGGTGAGAATCTAACAAAATAAAATGATTCTTTTTTAAATTATATCGAGTTGAACGTAAATATGAAAACAAAAGTGATGAGTAGGTGAATTGTAAAGACCAATGTAATTTGAAGTTTTATGTATCTTTGAAATCTTCTCTATACATTTCCACTTGTACTGAAGTTGTGAACTTCCACGTCAGTTTATTAATATTGTGTAGTAGACAATAAGCAAATGGTATTTTTGAACAAGCTTTCAGGTAAAAAGAATTTTAAAAAGTTGAAAACCAACATTTGACAACTTTGGTATCTCTAAAAAATACATGTGGTATACTATTAATTATCTGACATTGAAAAACTCTAAATCAGTCTTCTAACTAAATATAATTCTTAGAAAATTTGAGCACGGTCATAATTATTATTATCACCAATGATAAATTTCTCATGGATTTCGCCGATGACTTGTGCCTGATGTCACATAAACTTGAAGATCTACAGCCAAAAACTAACAAGTTGACAGAAGCGGCAAAGTGGTGAAGACGGGACTTCAAGTGAATATAGAAAAGACAGAGGTGATGAAGATACCGCACCACCACCATCAACAACAACAAACTCCAATCACCATCAAGGGGAGAAACTTAAGGGAAGTAACCTCCTTCACCTATCTAGGAAGCACTGTTTCAACTACAGGCAGCACAGGCACAGACGAGGATGTCAAAGTCAGCCAGGATCGGAAAGACAGGAAGACAGGCGTTCATTAGCCTGAAACGGGTGTGGAGATCTTCTGCACTCCATTCAGCATGTGGAACAGGATCCGGATTTTCAACACCAACGTCAAGTCAGTGCTTCTGTGTGATGGTTCAGAGACTTGGCGCGTCACGAAAGGGATTTCCAATAAACTACACACATTCATCAACAACTGCTTACGCTGGCTCGCTACTGAAGATCAGATGGATTGCCAGAATAATGAGAATAAGCAACAAGGAGCTCTGAGAACGAACCAACCGAGAATCTATCACTCAACAAATATGCAGAAGGAGGAAGTGGAGATGGATTGGGCATGCACTGAGAAGGCCGACTGGGGACATCACGCGTCACGCCCTCGAGTGGAACCCAGATGGAAAGCGACGAGTTGGACGTCGGTGCTGAAGGTGACATGGAGGAGGTCGTGCGAGGAGGAAATGAGAGGTTGTGGGCTGTCGTGGAACCAGGTTCAAAAGATCTCAGAGAACAGAGTTCACTGGAGACGTGCTACTGAAGCCCTATGTTCCATTAGGAACCCAGGGGACTTATAATAATAATAATGATAAATTTCTCAGGGGAAAGTGCCATATCTACAAGTAAATGTGTCGGTATTCTACTCTTCAGGACTACACAACACCATCAGATTCTTTATCGTATAATTCGTTTCATACTATATTTTGTGACAGATTTATAATTATTGTAATGTAGACTACTTCAATATAAAAAGCAACAAAGTTATAGAAAAAGTGATTTGTATTCTCCTTTTATTTCAGCATTACTGTTGTCCATGTCATATATAGTGTATATTTTAAATGAAAATAGTGCACATATGCACAGTTAGACTCCATACAATTTCTATAGTTAAAGGTAGTTATTCAATCGAAAGTAATGGGGATATTTTGGCAAAAATCTGTTGTAACTCACTGGGGTTAAACACATCCCTTCTGGTTCATTAAAGAAACAAAAGAATAATGGGACAATTGTTGACCTTTTAACAACAAAATAATGCTATGTTAGAGACGTATGATAAATTGGTATTGATATAAAAACAAAACTTGGGAAATGTTGTGTAATATAGTTCAATATTAGATTTGTTTATTTGATATACAGGACACAGCGATACAGTATTATTTACTTGATGACGTTTCGAGCATAAATTATCACTGCTCATAACCATATCAATGTAATCACACTACTTCCAACAATCCATTTTTATAGTCCTGTTACCTAATCATTCTTTGTTTTTATTGATAGTAAAATATTACATATCTCCGGTATATGTGTTGCCTCATTCCAGTTACATCTGTTGGGTTGCGTACTGATTTGACGAACAAAGATTCACTAGTCAATCTTTCCCTTCACCTTATTATATATTGGACCTCAGTACAGCAATTTTATCTCATCCATTCTATTGTGTGAGGTTGTGTTAACGCAGACATTGCAATAGCTGAGTGTTTTCCTTGAATATTAATCTTACTGGAGTCTATCATTCTGTATATAACTAAATTCTTACGTTTCGCTGATTGAACTGACCTCGTTCGGTTAGTTTGACTTATGTGCTTGATCTGACAGTCATTGCATTGAATTTGGTAGACTGGATTATTTTCCTGAATTAGATCTATTGGATGCTTAAGTCAGCAAGGTTTATCTATGATTTAGTTTGTAGGTTCAAATATCACACTGATTTCGACGTTGTTGAGAATCCTAAGTAAAGTTTCTAATGTTCCTTCCTCATATCTGGTAACACAACAAAGGCTGTAAACTTATTTTTACTCGTGTTGTCACCATTTTTCGTGTTCGTATTATTGTTATTATTTTGTTTCTCATGTGTTCGTACGAATTTCGTAATAAACGGTAGAGAATAATTATTAGCTATTAACGCTTCTTTTATGTGCTTCAGTACCTTGTTTATGTCCTCACAACGACTACTGAGTTTTTTAGCTTCATCATGTAGACATTTGACTAGACCTGCTTTAAATGATATTCAAAGAGATGATCCGTTGTCCAGATACCTGTTAGAATGAGTCGGTTTCCTGTAAACAACAGGATCCAAACCAGCGTCAGTTCCTCTTTTTATGAGTAATTTTCCTTGTTCATTTTCTACCTCAAGTGAATTGGATTATGTCTACTTCCAAGTTCTTATGTGTAAGGAAACTGTCGATATGCTCCAATTTCAACACAGTAAATGTGTCATCTAAATATCGCTATCACACCTTAGGTGCAGGGTTATACGTTTATAAAGCCGTCCTCCAACTATCCGTGAATATATCTGCTAAGATTGAGGATATTGTTGATCACATTGTCACTCCTTCTGTTTGTTAATATTTGGACCTATAAACTAATTCATAGATAAACCCTGTCGACTAAAGCATACAATAGATCAAATTCAACACCTAGTCCAACATATGTAATGGGAATGAGGCTACACGTATACCAGAGATATGTAATATTTTACTATCAATAAAAAAAAAAGAATGATTAGGTGACAGGACTATAAAAATGGATTGTTGGAAGTAGTGTGATTACATTGATATGGTTATGCGCAGTGATGATTTATGCTCGAAACGTCATCAAGTAAATAATACTGTACCATTTGTGTATTATTATTATTTATCTATTTTTCCTTGGGTTCCTAGTGAAACATAGGGCTTCTGTAGCACACCTCAATTCCACCCCCTTCTCTACAGTCTTTTCAACTTGGCGCCACCACTGCCCACAAACTTTCTTTTCTTCATCACATCATCTCCTCTACTCCACCCTCAGATGGGACACCCAACTCGTCGTTTCCCCTTCGGATTTCACTCGACGGCCTGGCATGAACTGAGGTGTGGTGTCCCTAATCCGCCTTCTCAGTGTATGCCCAATCCAATCCATCTCCACTTTGTTGGATGATGGGTTCTTGGTTGGTTCGATGTCAGCCAGCCACACTTCCTTCTTACTTATTCTCACTATTCTGGCCATCCATCTGATTTTGAGTATGGGGCTAGAGTAGGCAGCTGTTGACGTGATGTATGTCTGTAGTTTGTTGGAGATGCTTTTCTTGACACGTCAAGTTTTTGAACCACATTAGAGCAGTGGTTTTGATATCCTTGTCTGCGCCGCCTGCAGTTGAATTGATGCTGCCTAAGTAGGTGTGGGTGAAAGAGATAATTTCATTTGGGTTCCTCCTGTTGATGGTGATTGGTGCTTGTTGTTGATGCTGTTATTTGTTGAGTATCTTCATCACCTCTGTCTTCTCTGCATTCACTTGAACTCCTATTTTCGTTATGTGCTGTATATCAAATAAACAAATCTTGCAAGGAAAGTCAACATTTCTAATGACTTTCAGCAAGTGCTGGTAACGTTTGCGTTGATAAATGCCTAAACCATTTCAAATAATATGTTATTAAAAATGCACCTGCATCATGTAAAACGCCAAAATATTACCACCAAGTTTTGAACTATTGGGAGTGAATAAAGTCTTGTTTTTATTATTGCTAGCAGAATCGAAAAGATAAACAGTTGAATCAAATTAGATACATAAATACCTATTACTTCACGTTATTACATTTGCAAAATGCAAAAAATTACAGCAGAAGAAAGTTCATAAAAGTAAGGAGAATTGGTAAACAAAGGTTGGCTAAGTATTCAAAGATTCAAAGATAATGAAAAGCGAATACATCAGAGCTATTGTTTAAATGTTTCGGCCATATCGTAAAAATTCATTGAGTTCGGTCAATTAAAAAGCACTGAGAAGACACGCTACAGCTTTCTACACGTGTAAGACTGCTTGTAAAGAATTCATAAACTTCTTAGGTTGACAACTATCTTAGGTCCTACTCCAGCCGAAATTGAATATCAACTTAAAAAATGACTGAAGTTGTGTAACATATGTCCTAGCTACTCTTGCTGATGTAGGTATGGAACCTCATTCACTGACTTATACATCCTGCCTAGAATTCTGCATATTATCTTAACCGTACTCAGCATGTGTCCTTACTGTATATCAGTAGTACTACGGAGACATCTATAAACAAAACTTGTTTCCTCCTTACATTTCCAGTTTCAACAGATATTTCTTACAGATATTTGAAAGGACAGAGCAGACTGTTGCGCCTAGTACTCCTACTACGATTTGCCGCTAAAGTTCTCCAAAATGAAGGCTGTCGTGTAAGTTGGAAAGTCTTGAGTGGGTTTTCTACACTAATTTCTGCACAATGAGGTTCATTCAACGTCATTCCATCCTTCGTCCTCTATTCTAAAACCTGAAGTCAATAAAGTCTACTCCTGAAGCATCATCTTTTGCTTGGAATGCACTAAGTACATGTGGAACTTACTAACGGTGTTGAAAAGACTCTACATCTTAATTATCTGAAGGAAAGTTATTACTCTTATGGTCTTATCGATAAAGCTAAAGAGATGAGAATACCAACAGCTGGGATCAGTAATGCGTATCAGGAACTTTTGTCTTCTTGTTTTTTTCTATTTTTTTTATCAATTATGCATGAACATAACCAAATGATGAGAAATGTGCAGAAGACTGGAACTAAGCCGTAAACATGTCTACCTCTCGTGAATTTACTTTGCCAAGTGCCCAGCAAAGTGAAGAATATTTCAAACCTTAATATTCTGAGCATTTTGTGAGTCAACTAGATTAATCTGTGGTGACTACAAGAAGATTTCCAGCTTTAGTTATTTATTAGAATCTTCAGTGGTCAAAACCATTCTTCGATGACCACATATTCTCTAGAATTACTCTAGTTTTCCTTTATCATTAGTCACTATACCTCCATTTAAGTTTTTCAATATGTAAATTATTTTCATATGGTGGATGCATTTTATAATTCTTGTAGCTGATTAGCTTTTGACCAGGTCTCAAAATATAGTAAAAGCCATCGTATTCTGAAAATCATGCTGCTTCTACAGTTTGACACAAGCTAGACTACTGAAAAGTGTTTCGCAGCATAAATTAGTAATTCCTAGGAAATCACTGATAAAGTTCTCATCCCTGTTTATTCATTAAATCTCAAGTGGACAGTCAACTATTCAAACAGCTGTGTGTGTGTGTTTTATTCAGTGTGTTCTATTGTTTACCTGAAGAAATTATCTAGAAAAATTATCATGCTAGGTAGAATATTCTATCAAAAAACCTTTATTACTCGATAGCAAATGTCTTACGTCGATATGCATAGGATGCTGGTTCGAGAACGACTATTTTATATGGAGTTATAATTTTTGCTTTTTACATTTCAAGTTTAATTTTCAACTTTCACCCACTACCATTTCTCATTTAAGCTCACTTTGTATATTACCACTAAACGTCTGAAGATTTAAGGCTAAAAAATAAGGTTGTTTACTTTTGTCGGTTTGCAACCAACAAGCTAAATAAAAAAAAATCCCCATAGAAAACTGCCAAGTCTTTTGCTTCTGTTACCTACCCTACTTTGTTATGATAGTCGTGTTTTATATATTTACTTTAAAATGGACCCTTTGTATTAGTGAAAGATAGTGGCTAGCAGTAAGATACAGGACGTGCGTCTCATCCTAATTAGGACTCGTCAGATGGATGTACATGCCTTCCAGCGAGTGATGTTGTTCCTACCAGCACTGGAACTTGGGACCGATTGATTCAAACACCGTAGTCATTTACTAGACCACCAAGCAGTGATAGCCACTTCTTTTGAGATGGGTTTCGCTTTAATGTTGTCGTTGATTAGCCCGAATCGATCGGTTTCTATTGGCATATAGGGTCCTGCACGAATGTCTGGATATTGCCTATTTCCCAATTTTATATGAATGGTGGAAAGCATATGCTAATAGACATCGATCATTTCTGTTCAATCAGAATATCACATCAATGTTGGCATAAAATAAAAGCTTTACAAACAAAATTGTTCTAGAATAACTGTGTTTATTGATCAGAAAAGTCTGTGTGTTTATTTATCATACAGATTCACTGAATTCTCTTACCTATATGGCGTACCATTTTTGAACATCCCAATGTGAAAGTTTACCCTTCGATTACAAAAGCCATCTAAAGAGAGACGTAATAATTTTGTTGCAATATACAGGGAACCGGATCCAGTTATTACTGCTTTAATCTGAAAGTCAACTCAGAAGATATTTAAGTTAGACTATAAATCACTTTTGAACACATATTTTCGAGAAGTGTGTCTTTGGATGACTTTATGCAATGATGAAGAAGATTATTCAGTAGGAGGGTACACTCCATCTTGGTTAACCTACGCTGAACATCAAAATCTATGGTGTATGAATGATGCATAGACTGACTCATTTATATCTGAATTAAATAAGTGTAATCATACTGGGTGTTGATTGAAGGTGAGATGAAAATTCGGACCACAGCCGGATTCAAACCAGCGACCAAGGAGTTTACGGCCCTATGGTCTGCTAACTGAGCTACGAAATCCAACTGACGACCAGATTTTTATTTCACTTCAATCATCAAGGGTCTTGCCCGACTACCGTGTAAATTCCTGATGCGTTACTACCATTTGATAGTAATCCCACTGGCCGCCTAGTCAGGACTTCTCATCCTAATCCAAACTGAGTTAGAGAGAAAGAACATCATATTGACTGTCATGTAACCATCTGAGATATCCGCAGTTTGGAAGAATATTCTTTATACTGGGTGATGAGTGAAGGTCAGATGAAAACTTTGACCGCTATTGGATTCAAACCAGTGACCACCAGCAGTCGAACTGCGTAGCTCAGTTGGTAAAGCATCAATCCGGAAACCTGGTGGTCGTAGGTTCGAATCTAGTCGTGGTCAAAGCTTTCATCTCATCTTCAGTCATCACGTTATATAGATACTACTATTTCAAACTACGGCTATCTTAGAAAGTCGAATGATAATAAGTGTAATTACCAGTTTCCCACGTGGCTGACCCCAAAGGCTTTTGCAGGTGAATCATAAAGATTTGACCTCAGCTTGAAACTGTTATTTCACACTAGTAAATGATATCTAATAACTTTTAATAATCCATAAAATAACTTTTCCTGTTGTTTGCTTTCAGTGTTCACTATTTGGCACCTTCTTTATTGACAGTTACCTTCAGACATTGTCTACAATGACTCCTGAAGAAGTTTGTGAGGTAATTATTTTCAATCATATTTATTCGCTCCAGTGTGTAAATACAACTTGATATTCAAACACTATAGAATTGTAAGTGAACAACACTGAAACGCTGATTTTTTCACAGTGACTAAATTGTCCAATATTATTACCAAATTTATACATTTACTTACTTGATGAATGAATCATCACAGAAATTCCAGAGAAATTTTATCAATTCATCTGAGTCACATCGGTCAGTGCCTATCGATTAGTGATAATCAATTTCAACAAGTAAATTCAGTGTTTCAGAAATCAAAAAGATTGTATTTCTTCTAGAATAGTGTAAAAAGTTAAACTGGTGAGGATTTTTTGATATTTCAAAGGAAGATAGGAATATTGAACGGTTTCGGATAAGAACCCTAAACGGGTACGAGTCTCAAATGACCATTATTGTACATTTAGGATTTTAAATTGCGTTTTTTTTTATGATGACATAAGGAACATAAGGAATATGTATGCATGCATATGTATGTAGTCAGTTTAGTCATGTCAAAATTCACGCTTATTGTCACACTCTACCTTATTGCAGATAACTTCATGATTATTAGTGTTATTTACTATTCAGTAACTTTTTTGTACTAGGTGATAATTCCTGGTGAAATGAAAATTTGCACCGCAGCAAGATTCAAACCTACGACCATCAGGTTTCCAGTCCAATGCTCTACCAACTGAACTACGTGGTCCGACTGCTGGTGGTGGCTGGTTTGAATTCGGTCACGGAGCAAGTTTTCATTTCACTTTCAATCGTCACTCAGTAGAAATATTGGTCTGTCAAACTACGGCTATCTCAGATAGTCAAATGATATTCAGTAACTTACAGCTCTTGCATCACCATCATATTACACCGCATTAACTTTTGTGTGGAATTAGGTTACGTATACTAGAAGAAGGCGAGGCAGGACCGGTAAATCAGCATCAGTATAAGTGATAGATAATGGGTAGCAGTGAATGCGTGTTTCGTCCTATTTGGGACTCGTCAGTTAGATGCACCTGCAGCCTGCCACTGAATGATGTTATTCCCACCAGAACTCGAACTCAGGACCAATAGCTTCAAATGCCAGAGTGCCGTCCACTAGGGCACTAAGTCATGATAGGCACTTCTGGTGATATGCGTACAGTATAGTTCCGATACTAAAGCTTGAAAACCTCCGTCGTAAATTTCTACCTAGTGGATAGCGCCCTGACTTTTAAAGCGGCCTGTTCTGGATTCATGTCTCGATGGTAACAACACCACTTTCTGGGAGGTAGGTACATCCAGTTGACGAGTCCAAAAAAAGAATAAACGTGAGTACTGGGTTACAATGTTAGCCACTATCTACCAATAATATCAAGAACTTAAAACACCACGGTATCGAGGGGTCCGCCACCTATAAGTCAGTCAGTAGAAATCAATTAGTTTGGTCCAATCAAAGAAGATTTACAAGGTGTAACGACAAAACTAGGCCAACATTATGTCTAAAAGGCGAAGCTAGATTTCTTAAAAAACAACTGACTTCTTTCTTCTCTCCAACTCTTCAAAATTGTCCTTGTGCAGTATATATGACAGCTTTGTTTAGTGGAACTTAAGCTAAGCCTCCAATACCTTGTTTGTGTAGTACGCATATAAAAGGAATATACATAAGTTCTATACTATATTTTAACATTTCTAAGGAAGCTAAATAGCTACACAGACCAACTAAGATATTTGTACCGTTTCCCTCAAAAAACTGAGTCTCACCGTCTTCAACTGACAGATATATGTTACCGGTAACCATTTCTTTCATTGAAGTGTTGACCACCTAGGAGCTTTTGTTAAATTTGAATATTCTATGTGATTTAGTAAGTTATATTGAATTGGTGAATAGTATATAAAGCTATATGATTCTCATTTTATTTCTAGTCACTGAAAATTTGCTCACAAATGGGATGATTACGTGAAATGTAAGTCATTTCATCACTAATAGTCTTTCTAGTGCGACTTTCATCGATGATACCTGACACATACAGTAAATCAATTGATATATATATGTATATATATATATATATATATATATATATATATGGATATAAATATGCATATATATATGTACATATATATATATATATATAATATGAAACGTTACGACTCAATCGTTATGGCGTTATGTAAGAATTCAAAGAAATTGTGTCCTCCATTTATTCGTGCTTTCACATGCTACACCTATCGTAGATTTTCAATGAAACTTTTAAAAAATTGTCATGGGACAATATAGTTTGTGAAGGTGACTAAACCAATCAATTTTGTAAAATGTTAAATGTGACTCATTTTTACACGTTTGTAAATTTGGAAGCGTTTCCTTCAGGACCATTCTGCAATGCAAGTATTGTAGTGAAACGATCAGAAGTGTCATGTTTTCCTTGAATCACTTCTGCATTCACTGCGAGAATTAACTCAGTACTTCTAAAGAAACGTTTCACAGGGATTTTGAGCCTATACTTCAGATAATTTTGGCACTGAAATAAACTTTTTGGCGTCTAATTATTTTCAAGTGGTCTTCTCGAATGTTATAGATAGTAATTATGTAATTCGGTATCTGTGACATATGATAGATAATCACTCCTTATCACAAATTATTAAATTCTAATTCACTTCATAACTAAGTTTCCTTTGCTTTTCTGTGATATGTTGCGCTAATCGAAATAAGGTCATGAATATAGGTTTTCTACCCATAGGCACTCATCAGTAGGGTCTATCAGCAGCTGAATAGTCTTATATTCTCTCGGTGATTTGAATCTGTATCAACTAGTTCAGAAGTCAGAGATATTGACATAAAGCTATTCAGGCCATGGTTAACCCACTGAAAAACTGAACAGTGTGTACATATAGGTCACTAGGGAGTAACCAATTCAGTTGTCCAGTCCTTAGTACTCATCACTTACTAAATTTTATCAGTCAGGTTATATTCAGTCAGCTTTCTGTACAACTGCGTCTTTATAAGTATCGTACATCATTTTCGTTGAGAAGAACATGATTCAATTCGAAAAAGAATTATGCCACTAACTTATTTGAGTGATTGGAAACCACTCAAGCTGGTCTCTACACTTTACTAGCCAGACAAGAGTGATCTAAACACTGGATTGCCTTTTCGCTCGTTTGTGGCCGAGTATATTAGTGGTGTACTTGCACACATTCAGCTTACATTGAAGAATTTCTCAGATCAAATGAATCTGAAATACAGTCGAGCATTTAGATACGATTTAAAAATTCCATGGTCTACGTTGAAATTTCTGAAAAGTTGAGTATTTTTTAACATGCCAGATGATATGAACTAATTCGTCTGTATGAGCTGGATTTGTCTGGTTGCACCGTTGAGGAGCTCGGCCTCAAACGAAAAAAATGATCATCCGCTGAATAAATATATGTATCATCTGGCTGGTGAAATTTACAGATCATCAAGAGGGATTTGTAACTACTAAACTTGTTTAATAGCATATTTCTCTACTTTATGACAGTTATGTGTCAGAGATCACACCTTGTGATCTTGGTTGGTTGGTTTCCAATTGAATCCCGGTTAATACCATAGTTGGGCATTTGAAAAAATACCTAGATGTGTTAAATGTCACCAAAGAACATGCAGTTTGTAAATCACTGGCAAACTGATAGTTCTAAAAGTGAGTTTAAGTGGTGTAGGCCTGAAGACAAATGAGTATTACTTTAATTCACTGCGGATAATACTCAAGTCACAGTATTCCTGGAAGTTTGAACAACTAGTCTTTTGCTAAAACGTAATAAATTATATAATTTCCTTATAGAACAATTCAAAAAACAGATTGTGGTATTCCTTTATGGTGGAAAACCATTAACAATTATAAGTGACTAGGTTTCATTCATAAAGATGTGCTACAATAATTTGAAACTTACGCACTCATAAATTTATTCACTGCAACAAAAAAGGAAAAGAAAATCAAGCTATGTTATAATTTATTTTCAATAGTATTATTGGTTGAAATGAAATAAAAATCTCATCAGCAATTAGGTCTCATAACTCAGTTGATAGATCACTAGACCGATAACTCTGTGATCGGTAGGTCGTATTGTCCCCTGAATCGAAATTTACATTTCACCTTCAATCACCAGGTAATACCAACATTGTACAAGTTGAGTTATAAGTTATTATCTACTGGTAATGTGAAAATCAAACTTCCAAACATGTTGGGAATTAAATCTATGTATTTTTTCTGAATTACAAATCGTAGTGTTTTTTTGAAATTTTATTCCTAAAACTAGTCTACTTTTACTTTCAGATATGAAGAAAACTCACTTAGAGCCAACATAGTCATTTGACTGAATTTTTGTATTGTTGATTTTGTAAACTCACTAAATTATCAACATAAATTATGAAAAAATGCAATAAAAACTGTGGTTTTTCCTTTATCTTTCTTCCTGATCACAAACAGCAATTGAATTAATAGACCATAGATCAGTATATCGTTATATCTCTCTTGACAATAAGAGCGAATAACTTAAAATATAAATCTACCTATAGTCAGTCTGCAATTCAAAATGATGTGGTGTACAATGATTTTCAAACCTAGTAGGAATGATGGATACTGTTGTCAAAGATGAAGGTAGGATAGTGTAAACAATTCTACTTTCTAAGAAGACAAAAATCCTGAGAAGTATTCATAACCAATTAATTCACATATTGCTTATATATATTAACACTGGTTAGTGATTAAAGGTTTGATGAAAATCCGAGCATCACAGGATTCAGACCAGCAAGTTGGCAAAAGTCATTGATGACAACTTGGTGCAAATCCTTTCAGAACACTCTAGTTATCATTGGCTATGATAAACAACAAAGAATGTTTGCAAATAACTGACCTGACAATACGTTTCTTTCGTCTACTATTATCCATTTTTCCTGCAGAATGAAGTAGCTTGCGGAGTAGAATTCAAAGAGTTATAGCTGGATGTTCGTGAATGCATATGCATTGCTTCACAGTATAATGTACATCTAAAGAGATAGGCAGTGATTCCCAAAAAAGATTGAATAAACTGCTCAGGAAGAATGGTTGACAGCATTCTGTTTTTTATCGTAAATTTATTTCCTATGTAATGAACTGAAAGACTGCAAGCATACATAACGTTGAAAATTCACTCTTACTAAGCTATCTAGAGGAACACCTTTGTTTCAGAACAAGTTACTTTATATTTGTTTAAAGAAGCAATATATAACAGTTGCTTATAAACTAATTTTCACCTACCACTTACTGTTAGTAAAGCTCTGACTTTGAAAACCTTTAGAAGACTAGAACATCTTTACCAATATCAAAGGCTGTTTCTATATTGTACCATCCTTTACATAGCAGAGTTATGTACTAATCAGATAGTTTAATTTAAAATTAGTTAGACTGCCAAAAGAAAAATGACTTACCGAGGTGACGATTTCTGTAGGTTAAAACCGTCCAATTACATTAATCTATGTGTATAATGCTATATCCAAAGCAGCTGAAATTTTTTTAGCCATCAATAAACCACAAATAGGAATGACTTCTTATAGGAACTAACTGTGAAACGTTTCTCTATCATCTGTTTAGTTGAGTAAATCAAATAGGTCGACAATGCGCCAAAGCTGCACAAGGAAGTAAGGTCCGTTTTATTGATTTATTAGATTTTTATCACACAGTGTAGCAGTATTATTTACTGGATTACGTTTCGGACATAATTTATTGTCCACAGTCATATCAAGATAACTACACAACTTTGAGATATCCTTTTTATAGTCCTAATTTCCTCGTCTCTTTATGAGATTTGTAGTAAGATTTTCCATATATCCGGAACAGGTGCCTAGTCATTCCTGTTGCATGTGTTAGGTGTTTATTCGATAAACAAAGATTCAATTATCAATCTCCCCCTCCACCCTGTTATGTTAGTTTCAAAAATTTTCACCCTGTCCCATCCTGTTGTGTGGTTGTGTGTAATCGCATGCATAGCTATGGCTGAGCTCTTTTCTGAATTCCTTACCTTACTAGGATTTACCAATTTTGACCTAGGTAGGTTTTTGTGGTCCGATGGCCTAATTGACCTTAGTTAAATAGTTCACTAGTTACTAGCCGGTCCTAAGCCAACATAAAGAGGGAAGATTGGGCACACGCCTAGCAACCCACCCAGTAAACAAATCCAAGCGCTAAACAAACTTCAAAGCACAAACAAAATATAAAAAATAAAAAAAAGTTATTCCTCACTGGAATCGGAGAGGCGAAATGACGACAGTCAGTGAGACCCTGCCTTCGGGAAGCCAATTGGCCGATGTGTCTTCGCTTCTCTCGATGAAAGCGAAGGTAAACGAGGGGACATGGAATGTCCGCACCATGTTTGGACCCAGTAAGGCAGCCCACATTGCAAACGAGATGAGAAGATATCATATTGAAGTGCTTGGAATTTGTGAAAGCAGATGGAATGGGAGTGGACTCTCCAAACTATCAACTGGAGAATCAATTATCTACTCCTATATTGTCACCCAAACGACAACCACGAGCACATTGTGTATTGGAGTGGCTATCATGATGTCCTGGAGAGCATCGAAGGCTCACTGTCATACAGTGGGAACCAATCTCCTCCAGAATCAGGATCATGACAGCAAGATTCAACTCAAATGGAAGGAAGTAAGGTCACAATCATACAATGCTACGCTACACACCTACGAATAATGCAGATGCGGACAAATAGAAGGAGGAGTTCTACAGACAACTTCAATCAACACTGGACACGACTCCAGTTGGCGACATCAAAATTCTAATGGGTGGGTTGACATGAATGCCAAACTGGGAGGGGACAACACAGGAAGAGAACAAACCATGGGTCGAGTAGCGATAGGTGAGGTGATGAGTGAGAATGGAGAATTGTTTGCAGAATTCTGCGCATTCAACGATTTGGTGATTGGAGTCAAGCAGTGCGTTCAAGCACAAGGATATCCACAAAGTGAGTGACATGGATTTCACCAGACACCAGACACTAAAATCACCGCGACTTCACCTCAATCTCAGGAAAGTGGAGACGCAGCCGACTGGACACAAGGTCAAGAAGAGGAGGAGGAGCAGATGTAGGTTCACACCACTCACTATCTAGTGCAACAAACCTTCCAAATCAAGTTGAACGCCTTCAAGGAAGCTGGTGATAGACCACAGTTCAAGTACAACACTCGGAAACTGAAGGATGAAACTACAAAGGAAATCTTCATGGCAGCCATCAAGACAAAATGGGAGATATCGGGGAACATCCCTGAAGAAACCTATGTGGAAGAACACTGGAAGTCTTTAAAAGCTATGTGAAAAAAAGCCTGCACAGCCGTATTAGGAAGGAAGAAGAAAGAAGAAAGAAGATAAGGAATGCATCTCGACAGATACATGGAAGCTGATAGAGGAGGGAGAGGAGGATGGTGAAGCAGACGATTAACCAGTGCAAGGATGCACAACCACAAGAGGAACTGAGTACAAGGTATAAAACACTCACTGGACAAAGAAGTGAAGAAGAGTGGACGGAAAGACAAAAGACACTTCTACAAAACACTGGTAAGTGAAGCAGAACAGGCTGCTGGTTGGTAGGAGAGACCTGACAATATTGTATCAAATAACCAGGTTACTATCTGTGAGGAAAGACATCAACACAAATGAAACCAATAGAAGATGATGAGGGAAATCTAATTACCAAAGAAGAGAAGCAAAGGAAACGATGGGCCGACCACTTCAAGAAGCTCTTCAATCGACCACCACTACCACCACTACCTGCACTTCGTCCAGAAATACCACCTACAGCCCAGCCACAGAACTACAAGTGAACTACAAGTCCTGAACGCCATAAAGCTACTGAAATGCGGGAAAGCAGCAGGACCAGATGGGATCCCGCCAGAAGCAGTGAGAACAGACGCAGGGACAACAGTGGACATGCTCACACCACACCACTGTTGCAGAAGGTGTGGAAGGGAGAGAAGGTACCTAGCCATTGATTGGAAGAAGGGTTAATTTGTCGAACTCCCGAAGAAGGGAGACCTAAGTGTTTGCAAGAACTGGTGCGGAATCGCTCTCCTGTCCACCCAGAGCAAGCAAAATATTAAGCCGCATCATCCTGCAGAGGCTTAAGGATGCACTGGATTCAAAACTACGACCAGAACAGGCAGGCTGGCTGGATTCAGGAAGTACAAATCATGTGCGGACCAAATTGTAACGCTACGCTGTGCATCATCATAGAACAGAGCACAGAATGGCAATCAGCTCTCTACCTCAACTTCATCGACTTTGAGAAGGCCTTTGACAGCGTCGACCGAGAGGTAATTTGGAAACTGCTTCACTACTACGGAGTACCGCAAACCTTTATCCGCTTCATTCAACAACTATATGAAGATGACACATGCCAAGTAATTCACAATGGGAAGGTCAGTGATGCTTTTGAAGTGAAGACAGGAGGGAGTGAAACAAGGCTGCCTACTATCCCCATGATATTCCTGATTGTGTTCAAGTGACTGGATCATGCAGCAAACAGTGGGGAGCTGTGAGAATATGGGGATACGCTGGACTGCGGAAAAGAACCTAGAAGACTTGGATTTCGCCAGCGATGACTTGTGTCTGATGTCACATAAACTTGAAGATCTACTGGCGAAAACTAACAAGTTGTCAGAAGAGGTAAAGGCAGGGCAGTGAAGACGGGACTTCAAGTGAATATAGAGAAGACAGAGGTGATGAAGATACCGCACAAACAACTCCAACAACAACAACAAACTCCAGTCACCACCAAGGGGAGAAACTTAAGGGAAGTAACCTCCTTCACCTATCTAGGAAGCACTGTTTCAACTACAGGCAGCACAGGCACAGACGAGGATGTCAAAGTCAGCCAGGATCGGAAAGACAGGAAGACAGGCGTTCATTAGCCTGAAATCAGTGTGGAGATTTTCTGCACTGCACTCAGCATGTGGAACAGGATCCGGATTTTCAACACCAACGTGAAGTCAGTGCTTCTGTGTGATGGTTCAGAGACTTGGCGCGTCATGAAAGGAATTTCCAATAAACTACACACATTCATCAACAACTGCCGCCTACGCTAGCTCGCTACTGAAGATCAGATGGATTGCCAGAGTAATGAGAATAAGCAGCATGGAGCTCTGGGAACGAACCAATCAAGAATCTATCACCCAACAAATATGCAGAAGGAGGAAGTGGAGATGGATTGGGTATGCACTGAGAAGGCCGACTGGGGACATCACGCGTCAGGCCAGTTACTCGAGTGGAATCCCCATGGGAAGTGACGAGTTGGGCGTCGTTGTCGAGGGTGACATGGAGGAGATGGTGTGAGGAGGAAATGAGAGCTTGTGGGCTGTCGTGGAACCAGGTTCAAAAGACCTCAGAGAACAGAGGTCACTGGAGACGTACTACTGAAGCCCCATATTCCACTAGGAACCCAAGGGTCTAATAATAATAATAATAATAATAATAATAATAATAATAATAATAATAATTGACCCTGGTCGACTACATTGACTGACCGATGTATTTGACCTCTCAATCGTTGCAAGGGATTTGGTAAACTAAGTTATTCTGCTTAAGTAAGTCAATAGGATCTTTTAACCTTCAAAGCTTATTTCGAAGTGAGTTTGTAGGTTTAAATGCCACTCCAGTCCCAGCCTTATTGAGAATTCTACGTAGTGTTTCTGAGGTACCTTCTTTGCATGATAATACTGTGGAGGTTTTGAATTCTCTGTTCACAGTATTGCCCTTGTATTATCATCATCAACACTATTATTACTAATATTATTGCTGTTAGTGCCACTATTTTTACTACTAATAATAAATGTGTTACTGATATTTTTCTTATGATTCTCAAGGAGCTTATCAGTTAATTTGGGAGGGTAAATGTTGGTGATTAAGGCGTCTTTAATGTATCTAGTTTCTTGTTTTAGATCTTCTGTTTTACTATTAAGTTTTTTGGCCCTGTCACTTAGACACTTTACTAAGCCAACTTTAACTGGCATACGGTGAGACGATTTGAAGTCTAAGTAACGGTTTCAATGTGAAGGTTTTCTGTAGACACTAGTGTCTAAACTCCCACCTTGTTTCCTTCTTATTCGGTAATCCAATATCGCTAATTTCGCTTCGCTATCTTCTAATTCATAGGTGAATCGGATTGCGTTGACTACTGAATTTATATGTGTGAAGAAATTATGTGTGTGTTCTGATTTCAACACTGTAAACTTGTCGTCTACATAGAGAAACTACATTTTTGTAGACGGACTAAGTTTTTCTACAGCCACCCGTTCCCAACTATCCAGCCACAATGAGGGATATTGGTTGTCTCATGGCAACTCCTGTTTGTTTGTATATTTTATTCTGAAACCTAAACATTGTGGAAGTTAGGCATAGCTGTACTCCTGGCATGATATCATCTACTGGTACCTTAGTTCGTAATGTAAGCTCGTGGTCATTATCGAGTTTTTTTCTAACTGCTTCCAGGGCCATATCAATCGGTATATTGGCATACCAACTAACTACATCGAAACTATTTTTTTCATCGTAATCTAAATGTATGTCATCTAATATGTGCTTCAAGTCATACAAGTTAGTAAGTCTTGATTTAGAACGGTTTCTAATTGGGTTTAGTACCATTGCCAAATATTTAGATAAGTTATAAGTAGGAGTGTTTCTACGGTTCACTGTAAGTCATATAGGATAACCTTGTTCTGATGTACTGGTAATAAGGTGAGTGTAACATTTGAAAGTCTGTCAGCTACAATACCCGTTCAGATAACTTAATCTTAACACATCATGATGTATCTTTTTATTCAGCTATCTCACTTGAAGTTAAAATTTTTCTTAAAAGCTTTTCGCTTTATTAATTCCCTAAAGCAGTAGAGTTTTCCATTCTTCTCTTTATTTTCACCAGGTGGTTGAGCGGTTTCTTTAAAGAAAAATTGTGTATTCCTATTGTTATTTTTGGAGGAAGTGTTTTGTCTAGGCTTTGTAAACAACCAGTTTTAATGAACGCGTCTATTTGTTTAATAACTAATTCTGAAGAAAAGATCCTTTATCGATGAATATGATGAATACACTAAAGCCTTAAAACACTAAAAATCAGAAATGAGCATGCCATCTAGTCTGATTACCCAATAATGATAAAATGATTTTTCATCAGAGTACCGTGTGTGGTCAGTCTTCATCTCCTCTTCTACCTGTTAAACTACCTTGTAATGATGAAGCTATTTAGAGTAGACAGAAAAGAGTATTCACTGATAATCAAATACTAAAACGAATTTATCAGATATTATTACTTTTTATGATATTGTCCGAATTCGTACTGAGACTACAAACTTTCTCACCATGCAACTTCTCTATCCTTCATTACCCCAATATAAGCCTGACTGAAAGAACAATGAGATTCTACTAATACCCCTTCCACTTTCTTACATTTCATTAAGTTTGCAATATGGTCATTGCTGTAACTGACAAAATGAATGTTTGTAGTCATTATTCATGACACCACAGGCAAAGCTTTCATGACTGTTGAATATTATCAACGAGATACATCTATAAATATCAAGAAAGTTCTGTCTTTTTGAATATTCACAGCTGTTCTACTGAGTGTGAAGTTAAAAGCCTTACCACTAAGGTATCCATGCCAACGACCATCTATATACCAGATTATGTACTGGGATTGCTTGCTAGCTGATATGGAATGTATTTACTAGGTCTTAGGTGTATATCAAAGTTGACTAATCAAATATGTAGTGAATTCAATAAATCAAATAGCAGACTGCATATGAAGAAAAGTCAACGTATTTATGGAGAATTAACTTACGCAGACACCTTACTGATGAGAGGCAGCAGTCACGAGACGAAGATTCAGGATTTTTTGCTAGTTGACTCTAAAGAATTTAGATAGAAACATAAACCTCAAGTTTGTAAATTCATCTAACTGAGAAACATCAGCTTACCTTAAATTTTTTTATTTCTTTGAAAAATAGTCATTGTCTATGATAAACAGCAGTATGAATTCCATAATAGATTTGTTCATTTGATCTATTATAATTCACTTGATCACATTTCAAGCATAAATTATTATTGCTTATAATCATGTCAGTGTAATCACACTCCTGACACTTGATTTTATAGTTATATCATCCTATACGAGTTGTTTATATTGGTAGCAAAATGTTCCATATCTCTGGTATAGGCATTGCGTCATTTCTATTACATATGTTGCGTCATGATTCGATGAACTAAGATTCAGTAATCTATTTCTCTCTCTCCCCACCTAATAATATTCGACTTAAGTACAGTGGCCTTATCCCACCCTATTGTGTGGTTGTGTGTTTATACATGCATAGCGACAGCTGAGTTTTTTCTACATTATTGATCTTATTTAGGTTTATTATTCCATGTTTAGCTAAATTCCTATGTACAGATATTCTAACTGACCCCGACTATCTTATTTTTATTACTATTTATTTTTCCCTTGGTTCCTAGTGGTACAAACGGCTTCAATAGCATGTCTCCATTGTACCCTTCTCTGCAGTCTTTTGAACCTGGAGCCACCACTACCCACAAACTTTCTTTTCTTCCTCACATCATCTCCTCCATTCCACCCTCAGATGGGACACCCAACTCGTCGTTTCCCCTTTGGATTCCACTTGATGGCCTGGCATGACCTGAGGTGTGGTGTCCTCAATCGGCCTTCTCAGTGTATGCCTGCTCCAATCCATCTCCACTTTGTTGGATGATGGGTTCTTGGTTGGTTCGATGCCAGCCAGCCACACTTCCTTCTTGCTTATTCTCACTATTCTGGCCATCCATCCGATCTTGAATATGGGGTCAGAGCAGTTTGTTGGAGATGCTTTTCTTGACACGTCAAGTTTCTGAACCACATAGCAGCAGTGACTTGACATTGATGTTGAAAATCCGGATCTTGTTCACACTTTATGCTATTTCCAATAGATCTCCACACTGATTTCAGAATAGTGAAAGCCTATCTTGATGCCTTTCCAATCCTGGTTTTGACATCCTCGTCTGTGCCGCCATCGCCACCTGTAGTCGGAAAGATGCTGCCTAGGTAGGTTGGTAAGTGGAAGGGACAACTTCCTTTGATTTCTTCCGTTGATGGTGATTGGAGTTTGTTGTTGATACTGTTGTTGTTTGGGTATCTTCATTACCTTTGTCTTCTCTATATTCACTTTAAGTCTCGTCTTCGCTGCCCTGCCTCTCATGCCAACTTGTTAGTTTTCGTCAGTAGATCTTCAAGTTTGTGTGACATTAGACACAAGTCATCATTGAAGTCCAAATCCTCTAGGCTCGTTTCATCGGTCCAGATAGAGTATGCCCATCTTCTCGCTCGTCACTGTTTGCTGCATGATCCAGTCCACCACAATCAGGAAGATCAATGTTGATAGTAAGCAGTATTGTCTTACTTCGTCCTCTGTGTTCACTTCAAAGGCATCAATGAGTTTCCCATTGTGAATTACTAGGCATGTGGCGTCTTCATATAGTTGTCCAGTGAGGTTGATAAAAGTTTGTGGTATTTTTTAGTGTTGGACCAGTTTCCAAATTACCTCTCGGTCGACGCTGTCAAAGGCCTTCTCAAAGTCGATGAAGTTTAGGTAGAAGGTTGACGGACATTCTATGCTGTGTTGTATGATGATGCGAAGCGTTGCAATTTGGTCCGCACATGATTTATTCTTCTAAAAGTCAGCCAGACTATTCCGGTCGTAGTTTTGAATCCAGTGCATCCTTAAGCCTCTCCAGGATGATGCGGCTTGATATTTTGCTTGCTCTGGGTGGACAGGAGAGCGATTCCGCACCAGTTCTTGCAAACACTTAGGTCTCCCTTCTTCGGGAGTTCGACAAGTTAACCCTTCTTCCAATCACCAGGTACCCTCCCTTCCTTCCACACCTTCTGCAACAGTGGTGTGGTGTGAGCATGTCCGCTGTTGTCTCTGCGTCTGTTCTCAGTGCTTCTGGCGGGATCCCATCTGGTCCTGCTGCTTTCACACATTTCAACATTTTTATGGCGTTCAGGACTTCTATTTTTGTTGGAGGATTTATCTTCACTTGTAATTCAGCGGTTGTAGGTGGTATTTCTGGACGAAGTGCAGGTGGTGGTGGTGGTTGATTCAAGAGCTTCTTGAAGTGGTCGGCCCATCGTTTCCTTTGCTTCTCTTCTTTGGTAATTAGATTTCCCTCATCATCTTCTGTTGGTTTCATCTGTGTTGATGTCTTTCCTCACAGATAGTAACCTGGTTATTTGATACAATGTTGTCAGGTCTCTCCTACCAACCAGCAGCCTGTTCTGCTTCACTTACCAGTGTTTTGTAGAAGTGTCTTTTGTCTTTCCGTCCACTCTTCTTCACTTCTTTGTCCAGTGAGTGTTTTATACCTTGTACTCAGTTCCTCTTGTGGTTGTGCATCCTTGCACTGGTTAATCGTCTGCTTCACCATCCTCCTCTCCCTCCTCTATCAGCTTCCATGTATCTGTCGAGATGCATTCCTTATCTTCTTTCTTCTTTCTTCTTCCTTCCTAATACGGCTGTGCAGGCTTTTTTTCACATAGCTTTTAAAGACTTCCAGTGTTCTTCCACATAGGTTTCTTCAGGGATGTTCCCCGATATCTCCCATTTTGTCTTGATGGCTGCCATGAAGATTTCCTTTGTAGTTTCATCCTTCAGTTTCCGAGTGTTGTACTTGAACTGTGGTCTATCACCAGCTTCCTTGAAGGCGTTCAACTTGATTTGGAAGGTTTGTTGCACTAGATAGTGAGTGGTGTGAACCTACATCTGCTCCTCCTCCTCTTCTTGACCTTGTGTCCAGTCGGCTGCGTCTCCACTTTCTTGAGATTGAGATGAAGTCTATCTGATTTTTAGTGTGTCCATCTGGTGTCTGGTGAAATCCATGTCACTCACTTTGTGGATATCCTTGTGCTTGAACGCACTGCTTGACTCCAATCACCAAATCGTTGAATGCGCAGAATTCTGCAAACAATTCTCCATTCTCACTCATCACCTCACCTATCGCTACTCGACCCATGGTTTGTTCTCTTCCTGTGTTGTCCCCTCCCAGTTTGGCATTCATGTCAACCCACCCATTAGAATTTTGATGTCGCCAACTGGAGTCGTGTCCAGTGTTGATTGAAGTTGTCTGTAGAATTCCTCCTTCTATTTGTCCGCATCTGCATTATTCGTAGGTGTGTAGCGTAGCATTGTATGATTGTGACCTTACTTCCTTCCATTTGAGTTGAATCTTGCTGTCATGATCCTGATTCTGGAGGAGATTGGTTCCCACTGTATGACAGTGAGCCTTCGATGCTCTCCAGGACATCATGATAGCCACTCCAATACACAATGTGCTCGTGGTTGTCGTTTGGGTGACAATATAGGAGTAGATTATTGATTCTCCAGTTGATAGTTTGGAGAGTCCACTCCCATTCCATCTGCTTTCGCAAATTCCAAGCACTTCAATGTGATACCTCTTCATCTCGTTTGCAATGTGGGCTGCCTTACTGGGTTCAAACATGGTGTGGACATTCCATGTCCCCTCGTTTACTTTCGCTTTCATCGAGAGAAGCGAAGACACATCGGCCAATTGGCTTCCCGAAGGCAGGGTCTCACTGACTGTCGTCATTTCGCCTCTCCGATTCCAGTGAGGAATAACTTTTTTTTATTTTTTATATTTTGTTTGTGCTTTGAAGTTTGTTTAGCGCTTGGATTTGTTTTCCGGGGTAGGGTTGCTAGCCGTATGCCACACCTTCCCTCTTTATGTTGGCTTAGGACCGGCTAGTAACTCGTGAACTAGTTAACCAGGTGAGGTTACTCTGTCTATATAGTACTTAATAATTGTCAAGAAATACCTAAGTGTATTTTATCTCGTCTGTTGAAGCACTCTGGATTTGTGTAAATATGAAAAGTTTTGGGTGTCAATCTTTCTTGATGCGGCCAGAAAGCTATAAAACCAATCATAAATGGCGCTACATTCTGCAGGATTCAGCTACCAATTTGACTTTGGCGGAACTAAGGTGCTTCAGAAAGGTTTTTTGTCATACCAAGAAAGTAGCCCTACATACTTAACCAAATCAAGTCATCGCCCAATATTTGTGATTCCCTTCTATCAAAACCTGACCATAGTCCATATAAATTTTCAGTGCAATTACTTAATTTATTTTTTTGAGAATGAGTGAGGTGTTTAGATTCATCTCGGTTCTGGTTACTCTCTACAGACCTTTAGAAATACAATCAGTAGACGTCATTAGATTATGGAAAATTAAGCTTCATGGCATAGTACACTTTGTCATCTGTCTCAAACTCTACCCTTTAAAGCTATCGAATATTTGGAAGATTATTATAATTTATGAGGTCTGCAAACCGAAACTACCCACTTCAACTCTTATGTATATAAATCAGTCCACTTGCATCGAATATAACAGAGATTATCTAAATTTGGAGTATTTATATTTAGCTCTGGGAAAACATTAAAGCCTCTTTGTGAATATAGGCTACACAGACAACTTTATCTTCTTGATATATATGTTTTCTTAAGGTATGGTTAAGACTGTAACCAAATTCAAAGCTCGTCAAAGGTTTTTGTCGATTCACCTCAAGTTGTTATTCATCGTAGACTGACATCAGTTGGAGGAGTAAAAATGAAACCCGGTAGCACTAGACAGCTGTTTCTCCCTAGTATGGGAGTATGGAGCTCCTCGGCAGTGCGCACCCACTACCCGCACCACAAGGGGTCGAACGCACGACCTTCAGGTTCCGCGGCCAGCGCGTTACCACTGAGCCACTGGGTCAGAATCCATTGGTCCATATTTCCAACTTCTGTTAGCTCACGATATAGCGCAACCGCCACCCAATATCATCATTGAGTAACTGTCCTCACGATCATCAGTCTATGATGAATAACAACTTGAAATATTCCCAAATCTCCACAACTCCCTCAAAAAAAAAGATTTACCTCAAATTCTAATCAAGTTCACCAATAATGGATGCCATGAGAGCAAACTTAAGGAGTTCAAATTATATCACTATCAAGGGAACTATATATGAAATTACTCTACGAGAGCCTCTGTGTTTTAGCATTCAGTCAAAAACCTGTTGTACCATGAATTTATTTTGCGTGACCAAAAATACCAGATTTCTCCCAACATATTTGCTGATTATGACGAATCCGTGACATGAAAATGAGACATACATATTGTTGCCTCTAGTAATTATTCTCATTTTGTTTTACTACTTATAAGTAAGCAAATAAATAATATGTAAAATATCAACATCCCAGTAACAAGGAATTATCACATCCAAACTACAACAACATTTTATATTACTCAGCGCTCATTTGGGAAGTTGAATCATTTACAGATTTCTTTTGGCAGTGTCTTTCATCTTTGTTATTGATGTATTTGGTAACAAGAAGAAAAATAACTTCCACTGTAGGACTCAAATTAAAAATTGGGGAATGTTTACATGTTACCTTTTTTCTATCTACTTAATTAACTAAGGAAACTCCTCAATTTCGATGACAAATCTTGTGAGAAACTTATTGGCACACATGTTTCTCAATGAACTACTTTGTAAAGGACTATCGCAAATAGAGTGATGCTTCGGAAACGGAATAAAGAGTTGTTAAATGTAACTAGTATTTTAGTTCAGGCACTTCATGGAAAGCATCCAGATCATAATTTATCATTTTCATAACTAACTGGCGAATTTTGAGACTTTCAAACTGGTTGATGCATAGCTTAAATGTTGAAGAAAGCCGGTTTTTCCAATGATTAAAGTTGACGATTTATCGTAATCTTAAACGAGTCAACAAACTGAATTGTAATGATTTATATTGATTATTTTTAAATTCCTGAGAACGAATCTAGTTCCACATTGTTCCTATATCTTACTCAAATTACAAACTCGATTAAGAAACCTTGACCACTATTTGACATCTGAAGATCGCATCCATCACCATCCATTGACAAGTCCGTGTGGATATTCTATTCCTAAGTATGATCGTCATTTTCACTTCAACAACACTATAAACATAGATCGATAGTCACCTCACTTTTCATTCTTAATCCAATAATTATGGCAGCATGACGTATTTTTGGTTAAAAGGGGATAAAAATAAGTTTTATCTTTGAATCGAATCAATGAATTCATTTCTTCAATGAATCCATGAAAACACTTTTTCTATATGTAAATGCCTGTTGAAAATTTTTAATGTAACATGAAGAAGAATGGAACTATTATTATTATTAGTAGTCCCTTGGGTTACTAATGGAACATAGGGCTTCAGTAGCACGTCTCCAGTGAACTCTGTTTTTCCGAAATCTTTTCAACATGGCTCCACGACACCCCCATAAGCTCTCATTTCCTCCTCGCACGATCTCCTCCATGTCACCCTCGACACCGACGCCCAACTCGTCGCTTCCCATGGGGATTCCACTCGAGTAGCTGGCCTGACGCGTGATGTCCCCAGTCGGCCTTCTCAGTGTATGCCCAATCCATCTCCACTTCCTCCTCCTGCATATTTGTTGAGTGATAGCTTCTTGGTTGGTTCGTTCTCAGAGCTCCTTGTTGCTTATTCTCATTATTCTGGCAATCCATCTGATCTTCAGTAGCGAGCATAAGTAGTTGTTGGTGAATGTGTGTAGTTTATTGGAAATCCCTTTCGTGACGCGCCAAGTCTCTGAACCATCACACAGAAGCACTGACTTGACGTTGGTGTTGAAAATCCGGATCCTGTTCCACATGCTGAATGGAGTGCAGAAGATCTCCACACCCGTTTCAGGCTAATGAACGCCTGTCTTCCTGTCTTTCCGATCCTGGCTGACTTTGACATCCTCGTCTGTGCCTGTGCTGCCTGTAGTTGAAACAGTGCTTCCTAGATAGGTGAAGGAGGTTACTTCCCTTAAGTTTCTCCCCTTGATGGTGATTGGAGTTTGTTGTTGTTGATGGTGGTGGCGCGGTATGTTCATCACCTTTGTCTTTTCTATACTCACTTGAAGTCCCGTCTTCACTGCCCTACCTCTTCTGCTAAACTGTTAGTTTTTGCCTGTAGATCTTTAAGTTTGTGTGACATCAGACACAAGTCATCGCTGGCGAAATCCAGATCTTCTAGGTTCTTTTCTGCAGTCCAGCGTATCCCCATATTCCCACAGCTCTCCACTGTTTGCTGCATGATCCAGTCAGTTGAACACAATCAGGAATATCATGGGGGATAGTAGGCAACCTTGTTTCACTCCCTCCTGTCTTCACTTCAAAAGCATCACTGAGCTTCCCATTGTGGATTACTTGGCATGTGGCATCTTCATATAGTTGTTTAATGAGGTGGATAAAGGTTTGCGGTACTCCGTAGTAATGAAGCAGTTTCCAAATTACCCCTCTGTCGACGCTGTCAAAGGCCTTCTCAAAGTCGATGAAGTTGAGGTAGAGAGCTGATTGCCATTCTGTGCTCTGTTCTGTGATGATGCGAAGCGTTACAATTTGGTCTGCACATGATTTGTACTTCCTGAATCCAGCCAGCCAGCCTGTTCCGGTCGTAGTTTTGAATCCAGTGCATCCTTAAGCCTTTCCAAGATGATGCAGCTTGATATTTTGCTTGCTCTGGGTGGACAGGAGAGTGATTCCGCGCCAGTGGAACTACAATTGCTTCTTTGAAATTTCACCATCTCTAGTACACAGAAATTGTACAATTGCAAGATATAGGCGATGAACTGTTACTAGTCACCTATATATGACTACTGATAAGCTAAATTCTTATTTATTTGTGAAGTGCTTCATTACAGTTTTAAATTGAATAAGCAGGCAATCTGCCTTTCGTTCATCCTTATGTATCTAGTTAGAAATATCTAGTATAGAGCAGAATCAACGAGGCATCAAACAACAAAATTTCATTTTCAAATGTTCTCAATAGAAAAATTGATAAGGAAAATTTAAAAACTCAAATTTATATGAAACCAACTGATTCCAATCCGTATATACAAACAATCTTTTTGAATGGTGATATAATGCTACACACTAAACTTATAAAAACAGAAAGAAGAACTAGAAAATGACCTAGTAAAACCAACCACTTTGTCCAGAGTTGTTAAGAAAATTTATCATCAACCTAAAGTGGTCATTGCAAACCAAAAAACTAATCCAATGTCTTGATGATTAAATTTAGATAACTCAAATTTATGAAAGTTAATATAGCTCTTCATTATACAAAATATCTTCGTTCTGTTTTCCCCAGAGCAACTAACAGGATGACAAAGAAAGACGAGTTGAATGTAATCAAGAAAGTTAAGTGAAGTAATTCCATTTCAGTCTGTTTATTAGAAAGTTCATACTGTGAAACAGTATCACTTACTGGATAACGTTTCAGACACAATTTATTATCCATATTCATATCAGTTGGCCCCACAACTATGAGACAGAGTTTATACAGTCCTGATTTCCTCTCCTTCTTTGTGTAGAATTTTCCACGTGCGAAACAGGTGGAGAATCATTTCGATTGCATTTATTTGGCATTGATTTGATAAATTAGGATTCGATTACCAATCTCTTTCTCTACCCAACTAAGTTGGTTTTCAACACTGTCTCTCTATCCCACCCTACTGTGTGATTATGCGTAGTTTCGTGTAAAGCTATAGCTAAGATTTTTTTGAATAACTTCATATCTTACTGAGATATACTTTCCTTGATTTAGCAGTGTTGTTGTCTTCTGTTATTCTGATCTACCCTGGTCGACTACTTCGACCTACATATTTCACCTCACAATCATTGCAAAGATTTTCTAAAGAAAATTATTTTGCTTAATTGCATCAATAGGATCTTTCAACCTTCAAAGTTCGTTTCTTATCGCTACTGTTGATTTAAATGCCACTCCGAGAATTCTTCGTAGTACTTCTGGGGCGACTTCTTTGCATGGAACACAGTGCAGGCTTTGTATTCTCTCTCAAACCTCTCACCATTATTACCATAAGTAGCAGAATCATCATTATTAACACCTGTATTACTACAAATGATACTATAACTACTATTGGGAATATTTTCCTTTCCATTTCTTATAAATTTCTTGACAAATTTAGGTGGGTAATCATCGAGACGCAAAAATATTCTTAATGTGTTTAATTAAATGTCATAGATATTCTAACCAACTGGTAAGCTTCTTCGCCCCATCATTTAGGCACTTCACTCCACCTACTTTAACTGAGATGCTGTGAGATGATTTGAAGTCTAAGTAACAATTCGAATGCGAAGGTTTCCTGTGGATATCAGATGCGAAACTTCCACGAGGCTTTCACCTAATCTTCCAATACATGATTTCTAGCTCATATCCATCACTTTCAAAGTCATAGGTAAACTGAGTTGCATTCAATACTGAGTTCATATGTGTCAAGTATCTATTGATGTGTACCGATTTCAGTACAGTAAGTGAGTCATCTACATATCAGAACCATATCTTTGAAGTAAGATTAGATGTTTGAAGAGCCACCTGCTCCCAACCATCCATAAATACGTCTGCGATGATAGTGGATGTTGGTGACTCCATAGAAACCTCTTCAGATTGTTTAAATATTTTATTCTGGAACTTGAAAATTGCAGATGTTCGACACAATCATACTCCTAACACGATTTCCTCGATCAGCATCTTAGTTGGATTTGTAAGCTCACTGTCATCCATAAGCGTATTTCTGATTGCCTCCAGAGACATATGGATCTGTGTATTCGTGTGACGACTAAGTGTGTGAAAACTAACCATTTTTCACTGTTATCCACTTGTATATCATCTTACGTATGCTTTAGGTCATAAGAGTTAGTAAATGGTGATTTTGAGTGATTTCTCATTGTGTCAAGCACCACTGCTAAATATTTAGACACCTCGTAAGTCCTGGTGTTTCTAAAATCTACTATAGGCCTTTTGGGATAACGCGGCTTATGAGTCTTAATAGCACCATACATTCTACTGAGATTATTACTTTTTGGCACTAAATTAAGCCGTTTTGCCTCACCTAGAAACGGCTTCATTCGACGTATCAGATGTCTTGAAGGTTTATTAACCTTATTCATAATAGAACCCACTTATTCCTAATTTCTTCATATAGTTCTGTTTCTATATACTTATTCACTTCGCAGATATAGTCAGATCTGTTCTTCACAACTGATGAGTTGCCTTTATCCGCTTTGGAAATTACCACATTGGTATTATTTTGTAGGTTCCTGAGAGCTTCTCTTTCTGGCTTGGGTAAATTTGGTTTCATTTTCTTCTGTCGTTCCAGTGTTACATCATAATATGCTCTTACCCTACATGAGAATGTCTTATTTATTGAACTTAACGTTAATTCTACTTTGGGTGTGACGTCTGGTTTCCTTTCATTCACCGCTACATTGAAGCTAAGGCCTTTCTCTAATGCTTGTACTTCTCTTGAGGTTAAGATTATAGTTCAGAGATCGACACTAGCATATCACCAATGATCGACGAACCGAATTTAATCTAAAAAGCCTAGTGAAATAACTATGACAGACGTGACATCATACGGAACAAGTGGTCTCTTCGTTTACTTGTATATTAACCAATATATAGGTTGTATGGAATGTGTTTGTTAATATCAATACATTTAGATAGTTTGCGCGAATGAGCTCAATGAGAAACATATGGGAATATTATAAGGAAGAAGGTTAGACATAGCCTGGTAGCTTTTATGAGTCAACCAATAATCAACAAACATGTCAACACTGACTTGCTCTCACAACGAATGAAGGGCAACAAAACTGTTTATTGCGATACATGTTTGAACAAGACAGCATAATTACGTAAATAACTAGTCATAAACTAGGTAATCAGGATAAGCTAGTGTGAAGAATTCTGACAGCTTACAACTTTCTGTTTTTTTGGTCTATAAAATAGCTTGAAGTGGAAGAGAAAGCCTCATTCTACCACCACGAAAGCAGTTACACCAAGCGACCGGTGCGTATGTAATCGTTCTGTTTTAAGCCACAGACTATCTCTGTAGTGTAAGTATGGCATTTTAGCACTGTGTTAAAGTGTAATTCCACGAATGAAGGAAGGGATGTGTATTGTCAACAAGTGGGGCAGTACTTGAAGAATACGGCACACCTTGCACTAAAATCGTCATTTGCAAAACATGCTTCATTTTCTCTTCTGCTTCCTTCTTGATTTCCTCTACATACATCTGCCTTCTCTCTTGCGTTTTCTTTGCGGAATCCTTACTCGTTGCTGGTAATTCTCTATGATTTCTGCCACCCTCTCAACAGATACTACTTAAATCCATTGTTATCAGCAACGCTCACTACAATATCATTTACTAGGTGACTTTCTCAGCAGAATTTATTGTTTAGCGTCAAGGTATGATAAAATGTCTAGCGGAACATTGGAACGTTTGCTAACGAAAATCTTAGCTCAGAAAACAACTCATACTGGGGAGAAAGTATAGTTTTATACACGAGAATGCAAAGCTGTTAGATTAAAATGACATTTGATAATTATAACTTCCATCCACTCATAAAAATGGTTATTGATAAATTCTGACAAATTTGTCACTCGTAATGATACTCGTAATTTCACTTTACTATATATGGCCGGATTGCTCATCTTCTGTTGGGAGATGGGCTACTATGAGAATCCTTCGATAGTGCCAGATGATCATGATGTTATATTGATCTTTGGGACTAACAGATGAACCCTATTTGGGTCTCGTCAGTTGGTCAGGCAATGGTCGAACGATACTGCCCTGTATAGTAACGAGAAATTATAAGTGGCATAAGAGTAACTAATACCTGTTTCACAAGAAGTGGTTATTCTTCCTTAATTGTTTAGTTGATAACCATCTAGCGTTTGAAGCGAAGGGTACTGGGTTAGGGCCTCTGTGGGAACGGATCACTTAATGGGGTACAGGAACGTCCAACTAAGGAGTGAGTTCCAAATAGAACGAAACGCCCGTCTTGAACTCCTCGGCTGGTCACCAAGATTATTACTGTTTATTAGCTCTGACTGCTGCGGTCACAGTCTCAAGGTCATCAGATATGGCCATCAATGAGGATAACAGTGTCAACAACTTAAACAAGACACACTGCCCATTTCTTACGCCTCTTAGCCACCGGTAACTGTGGTACTGAGTCTAAAACCTCGCAGTTGTACTGGTCGGTATTTTAATCCGAAATTTAGAACACCAATTACTGCTAAACTATTCAAGTATTTTCTTCCTGTCTTCACCTTAAATAATATACTAGCTGGTAGACGAGAATTTTCTACTAACAAGTCAGAGATGAACTACTTTCCAGCTCTAACATTTAGTTAGAAACTGTTGAAAAATCCTCCAACTAATCAATCTATTCAAATCAACAACAGAAAACACTTGAAATTTCCAACATTCAGCTTCCGGATGTAACCGAGGATTAATCATATGAAGTAAAAGTTATTAGTTTATTAATCCAACAAACCAAGTCTGAAAGACCAAGGCATTTAAGTTTCGGTGTTAAAAAGGTGTTTTATCAGCTCGTTAAAAAAACCACTTCATTTTTGACTTTTAGTCGACAATCAACATTATTTGGGACTCGTCAGCTGGACGTACCTGATTCCCAGTGAGTGATGTTGTTCCCACCGAGCTTCGGACTCGGGAGAGATCGCTCCAAACGCCAGTGCGTTATCTACTACACCACCGAGCCACGCTAGCCACTTCTTGTGCGACGGGTATAGTTTTTAGTATAATGGTTTTTATATGATACCGTCGTTGATTGCCCATATGCTAATAGAGACCGATCAATTCGGTCCAATCAACGACGATATCACATAAAAACCCTTATACTGATAATCAATACTTATATGGACTGCTGCTAAATTCTTCTTCTCAACTCACTGACTTAAAGCAAATAAAGCAAACTATTGGGGAAATTAGTATGACTGTACAGTGTCACAATATATTAACATTTTTCCAGTCAACTTCAATATTGTTGATGCATAATTACTTAATATATACCTATAACTATGCAACCTGAAGAACAGGAAGAAGGTATCGAAAACAATATTCTTTGTGTCATTCAAAAGAATGAATGATTGGCATAGAACAAGTGGAACCGATTATACGACAGTTCATCAGACAACTGTCGGTTACATGTGTCACTAAATGGACTCCACTAATCTCAAAAATACCTAGTTATGCATAATCAACGTTTCTGAAGTAAACTGACTATTGATAATCACTTTGTAATTTCACTAGTTGAATGATTTAAACCCTTTCGATAAACAGTATTTTTATACCAGGGTAATGGAAATCGATTAGAGGTAAATAATCGTTAAATAGTGATTAGTGTCGCTGCCAAAACCCCAGTCTTGCCAAAGTGTATTAGTTACGCTACATATTGAAATTACTAGTTTATACAAGACGGCAAAATCGTGGACCATAATGCAGCATTGCATATCGCACACATGAGACAAAAACTGAAGGCTATTTCAAGAGGAATTTATGGTTTCTAGTTTGCAGAGTTGTTGGTGCTGAATCAGTTTCTCTAAATTTGAAACGGTTGATCAAAATACAAATCGGTAGATTCTCTCTTCAACGTGATAAATTTATCACTTATTGCTTAACAGCTTACTCTGAATGGTGACAGCTTAATGTACCTGTAATGGTGAGCAGAAAGATTGATAATGTCTTCTTAAGAACCCGTATATGCCAGAAACCCTAATTGACCAGTCGCTTTCCTTTGAAATTTCAGGAGGAAAAGCCAAAAGGATTTAAATCTAGTAGGCCTGGAAGTAACCAAGGTCATTGTAATCTATACAAACCTAGCAATTTGTATGTATTGTAGACTTCACAGCTGACGTTGTAATTTACACCTGTCATATTTCCTCTTTTTTCATAACTGAGGAACTGAGCAACCACTAAGGTTGGAATCTGAAGGTTATTTTATGAATATTCACATATACATAAATCAGGCTTTATCAAATATTGGCTTATAAGAATCTAATTATTGAAGTATAAATTAATACTAAATTCTTACGTCTGAGCAACTCACTCCTTATAACTCGATGCCAAATTATATCCAAACACACATATACATATCAGATACGACGGCTTGCTTGAACTTTGAGCTACCAAAATTACCCACCAAACAATGTTCATCAGATTCTGTCCTTACAATTTGTTTTAATCATTTAAATATGTCATTTGAACGTATCATGTACTGTTGCATATTTTTAAACTATTTTCAATTCTCCGTTTCTCGATTCAAACACAAAGCAGAGAAAAAATGTTACATTATATGAAAGTGAACTTTTTCAGTGGAAAAATGTACATCATATTTCTATCCATCAGATGCTTAGCTTTAGTTGCAGATTTTTATACCGTCTGAATGAATCACAACCACCAAAATTACGCTTAAATTTCTCAAGTTGTTATTCATCGTAGACTGACATCAGTTGGAGGAGTAAAAGGGAAACCCGGTAGCACTAGACAGCTGTTTCTCCCTAGTATGGGAGTATGGGACTCCTCGACAGTGCGCACCCACGACCCCGCACTACAAGGGGTCGAACCGACGACCTTCAGGTTCCGCGGCCAGCACGTTACCACTGTGCCACTGGGTCAGAATCCATTGATCCATATTCCCAACTTCTGTTAGCTCACGATATAGCGCAACCGCCACCCAATATCATCATTGAGTAACTGTCCTCACGACCATCAGGCTTTGCCCCCACCGGTCACGACTTGTCATTGGAACTTCGGGAATACTTCTCGAAGCTAGTCACCAATGAGCACCAGTTGCTCAGTGGTGTCGCACTGGCCGCGGAACCTGAAGGTCGTGGGTTCGACCCCTTGTGGTACGGGGTCGTGGGTGCACACTGCCGACGAGTCCCATACTCCCATACTAGGGAGAAACAGCTGTCCAGTGCTACCGGGTTTTCTTTTTACTCCTCCAACTGATGTCAGTCTACGATGAATAACAACTTGAAATATCTTCAAATCTTCACGACTCCATCAAAACTCACCTTATATTTCTATTGATTCTTCATAATGGACTGGACGCCCATCTAGAATCAGCTGGTTATTTTTACATTATTGCCTTGAATACTATTATTTTTAACATCATCCTGATGCAATAACCATTTCATCTGAAAGTATTGTTCTGCGAGTGAATTTGTTGAAACATTACATGCTGAGAATTTCACTGTCATATATATTGTTTAGAATAAAGCGATCATTATTATTATTATTATTATTATTATTATTATTATTATTATTACTAAAAGGAAATGAATACTTGCTTTCTAGTCTTCCACTCAAAGATTTACTGTACACCTATTCACAGAGAAAAATGAGTTAATGCCTTATAAACTATAGATACATTACTTGTTAGTAGCAAGTACCGGATTCAGAGAGAAACCAGGATTATTCAATTGATTTCTATCAGTGAAAAATTGGTTTTTTTTAATTTATAAAAGGGTTGATTCACTTCATAGCAAGCAGCTTCGGTATGTCATGTCGTCCAGATGTTTAACACCGGAAGATATCTCTAGAAAAGTGATGTGTTTTTATGTATAGCTCTATGAAATCTAATGAAAAGTGATCATTATTAAAATATCAAGATGATTTGAAAATCCGTCGATTTCATATAATTTCATTTTAACCATTTTTTTTCTCATAACAGAAATGAATATTAAATTACGGTGAGTTTAAAATGAATTTGGATTTATGCATAGAAAAGTGTTGGTTAATGGAGAAATTTTGGCGTCTTAAGTTTTGGATAGATTATCTGCCGCAATAGTTTTGATGTAGAAATATATAGATGTTAAATATATGGTTTAAATTAACACTTGAGAAAACCTGATATCTTGATATAACAAGATATAATGAATTGGGTGTGTCATCATCTAACACTTTGATGCCAACTGTGGAAAATGTTTTTTGGCATGAATTATAAAGTAAACTGCCTTGTGTAAAAAAGTCTGTTTGAAAAAAAAGAACTTTTGTGCAAATAGACACTTAAAAAAGCTCAAGAACATAAATTTGCAATGAAATACACATTAATTGACTTATGTATAATTTTCATTTCGTTAATCATTTTCAGCCATGACTTTGCTTGATTCATATCTTGTTAAAACTGCTTTCTGAATAGATTATTTTGTGTATGAAGACTAAATGTTTAGATTTTGACTACTTCAAAATGGCCTCGGTTTCTTGAAGCAATGTTGAAAGATATCTCAACCCCAAAGTGTTGGACTTATTCAAGAACCTTTTTTATTTTTGTTTAAAGTTTAATGCTCAAGTCAATATTCCCACGAGAAATCACCGAGAAAATGTGGGCATTGGAAAGCTGTTTCGTCTTAGTATGAGAATACTCGGAAGTATGCAAACATGACCCACCCGGCTATTTTTAAATTCTATGATAAGGATGGTACCGCTCGGCCACTAGGTCGCAATCCAATAGTCCGCATTCTTCAACTTTTGTCAGTTCTGCATACTGTGTGACTTTCATTCAACGCATCGTTAAGTACCTGTCCTCACATTCAACTTGATTTGCCTTATTGGTCACGACTTCTCACTAACACCTCTAGAAGTCTAATCTAGAGTTAAGTCACTGATGAGCACTGGACAGTAACTTAGTCCGAAGGTTTTTGGAGATTTACTGATCTCAGGTTGGTATTCATTACAGTTGATTATGAATGACAACTTGGGATCTATAAATCTCCATAAACTTCTAGAGTTGAGTAACAGTTTATTTCTAGAAAGCTGACTGTTACAGAATACCGTGAATGTCATTCATACATAGTCTTTCAAGCCAAAATGCCTACTCAGCTAAAGTGAGAAGTTACAATTACGCTCAATACAGTTCAAAATATAGGTAAATAGGTAGTTTAAACAAGAAAGATATCTAGACATGCAAACATCTAGTTACTGAATGAATAGTCAGAAAAATTGTGTTGCAATAGTGCTGATTCTGAACCATACTTCAGGGTGAGCCACTAAATTCAAGAAATTTAAGCAACAGAATGATAATTCACTTGGTTATAGTTGGTTTTATAGGAATTGTGTATGATTCATTCCAGATGACTGTTTTAAAGGTATTTACAATCGATTTTGTTTAGTTAACCAGCCTTCAGCTCATATACACAGTCTCGTAGGTTTTTATGAATTTTAGATATGAGGTAATTGACTGTGAAGGTTTTCGTGAAGTTTCGTGCATTCTTTGAAGGACCTAGGCGGTGATTTTGCATTCTATAAAAATTTCATCTCATGACTTCGAGGAACTAATAATGGCTGAAACATTAGCTGACTTTAAATGGAGCATCTATGTGCGTCACGTTTTGATGTCAGGAAAGAAACCTGCTGCGAAAAAGTTTTCCTAAGCCATCGAGTTGTAAGCGTTCTCATTGATTAAAACTTCAGTGATTAGCTCATTTCATTTTGCTTATTAAAACACTTCAATCTTATTTCTAGTCGTTTTCTATAGTTTTTGATGAAAAATAACAGTATTTATATATCAGTCACGACAAAGGTGATTCAGTTACCGTCCTTCATTAATCTGTTTTAGCAACTTTATAAATCAGTGAAAGTACAAAAATTACTTGTACATCTGCAACGAAATATCGATGTGGCATTATGAAAAGAAATCTGTACGAAACAAAAAATGTACACAAAGTCGAATGAGTATTTTGTCTGAATAACTTCTTCAAAATAAAGGGCAACCTGGTAAAGTGAGTGATGCAAATAGACGTGGTTTTGACGGGGATAAGGATAGCCTGAGATATTCTTAAAGAACTGATGTATTGCTTTGCATCAGAAGAACCTCGGCTAGTTTACTAGTTCACTAGTTTACTAATCAGTCCTAACCCCGTAAATATAGGGAAGGTTGGGCTTGGGACTAGCGACCCTACTCCGAAAGAGATCAGCCCAGTTGGTAAAGAAATTTCAAAGCAGAGAGAAAAGGGCTACCTTGTCAGTTTTCCAAAGAAGGGAGACCTAAGTTTGTTCAAGAACTGGCGCTCCATCACTGTCCACACCAAGCAAAATGTTAAGCCATATTATCTTAGAGAAACTAAAAAATGCTCTGGATTCAACTGGATTACAACCGAAACAAGCTGGCTGGCTTCAGCAAAAACAAATAATGTGTGGATCAAATTCGAACGCTGCGCATCATCACAGAACAGAGTATGGAATGGTAGTCAATTCTTCACCTCAGCTTCATCGATTTCGAAAAAGCCTTCGATCGAGGCATCGACAGAGAAGTTATTTGGAAGCTGCTTCAACACTAGGGTCTTAGTCACACAAACTCTTATCAACCTCATTACACAGCTATAAGAGGATGCTACATGCCAATGAAAAGATCAGTGATGCCTTTGAAGTGAAGATAGGAAGTAGTAAGACAAGGCTGCCTACTATCATCAATCATCTTCCTGATTGCCGTCGACTGGATTGAACTGGAACACGCAGCAAGGAGTGGGGAGCGAGAAGAAGGGGATACACTGGACCAGGGAAAAGATCCTAGAAAATTTGGATTTCGCCGATGACTTGTGTCTAATGTCGCACAAACTCGAATATCTGCAGACTAAAACTTACAAGTTGACACTACAGGCAGGGCAGCGAAGACAGGACTTCGAGTGAACGTAGAAAAGACAGAGGTGATGAAGATACCCAACCAACAACAAATGCTAATCACCATCAACGAGAGAGACCTAGAAGAAGTAGTCTCTTTCACCTACCTAGGCAAGGCGGCATCGACTCAACTACAGGCGATGGCGACACATATGAAGATATCAAAGCCAGGGTCCGAAAGACAGCAAGACAGGCGTTCATTAACCTGAAATCTTTGTAGAGATCTACTGCACTTCACACAAAGCGTGAACAAGATCCGGATTCTCAACACCTACTTCAAGTCAGTGCTTCTGTGTAGTGGTAGACAGACTTTATTACTACAAATGATACTATAACTACTATTGGGAATATTTTCCTTTCCATTTCTTATAAATTTCTTGACAAATTTAGGTGGGCAATCATCGAGACGCAAAAATATTCTTAATGTCTTTAATTAAATGTCATAGATATTCTAACCAACTGGTAAGCTTCTTCGCCCCATCATTTAGGCACTTCACTCCACCTACTTTAACTGAGATGCTGTGAGATGATTTGAAGTCTAAGTAACAATTCGAATGCGAAGGTTTCCTGTATATATCAGATGCGAAACTTCCACCAGGCTTTCACCTAATCTTCCAATACATGATTGCTAGCTCATATCCATCACTTTCAAAGTCATAGGTAAACTGAGTTGCATTCAATACTGAGTTCATATGTGTCAAGTATCTATTGATGTGTACCGATTTCAGTACAGTAAGTGAGTCATCTACATATCAGAACCATATCTTTGAAGTAAGATTAGATGTTTGAAGAGCCACCTGCTCCCAACCATCCATAAATACGTCTGCGATGATAGTGGATGTTGGTGACTCCATAGAAACCTCTTCAGATTGTTTAAATATTTTATTCTGGAACTTGAAAACTGTAGATGTTCGACACAATCATACTCCTAACACGATTTCCTCGATCAGCATCTTAGTTGGATTCGTAAGCTCACTGTCATCCATAAGCGTATTTCTGATTGTCTTCAGAGACATATCGATCTGTGTATTCGTGTGACGACTAAGTGTATGAAAACTAACCATTTTTCACTGTTATCCACTTGTATATCATCTTACGTATGCTTTAGGTCATAAGAGTTAGTAAATGGTGATTTTGAGTGATTTCTCATTGTGTCAAGCACCACTGCTAAATATTTAGACACCTCGTAAGTCTTAGTGTTCCTAAGATTTCTTATGGGATAACCTAGTTTATGAATTTTAACTGCGTGTACGGAAAGATATATGGGAAGTTCTACTGCCGTTATCACAAATGAAGGACAAGGAATTAGAGCCATAAGAACCACATATCAAAGCCATATAGTTTTTTGGTGTGAATATGGACAATTAATTATTTCCGAAACTCTATTGAGTAGGTGATATTATTGCATGGACTAAAATGCAACTACAATCTAGCACAGTGCTCAAGTTTTGTTCATTGATCTTTTTCCTAAAATAGTATTTCAATGCCTTGTTCGTATTTCGCTATCAGTTCAATGTCCTTCTCTATCTTTTCCACTTGTTTCACCATTTTTACTAATCTAAATCATTCTTCTGTATCCATCTACCATGTTAATCTTGAGATGTACAATCATACATACATAATGATATCTATTATCTACCGCGTAATATTTACCACAATCAGCTATAATACCAGAGTAACTTGGACCTTGACTCAATGTCGTCTATCTTTCATCGTTTCCACTTGTCTACGTGTCTTTGCATAGTCATTAAAACGTTGAATTGTACGCATGAAGACTATATATCTATTAAGTTTTCTTCTGTTACCTTATCCACATTCATTTCTTTTTCGACATTTTTAGACGGTTTTAAGACGGCTGTCTGCATCCGTACAGAAATTCTGGAATAAAATGGGCATCACAGCGTTTCATAGTTGTTTTCTGATTGCATCGTTCAAATTTTTCCAGAGAGTGACAAGTTTCAAATTTAACCGGTTAATCAGAGAAAGCAATCGGCTTATTTTTATACACAAAGCTATTCCATCATTGTTTGTCGATCACAAGTACCAAGGATATTAATGTCAATAAAACTACTGACCATACTTTTTTGTATCATTAATACTCTGATGGCACCAAGTAGTAATATTTTTAAATTTTAATAGGTTTTCTTGGGACAGAAATACTAAGTAAAAGCATCTTTGATGAGTCGATAAGGTGTAAGAAACTGAGAAGTAACTAATCTACATTTATATATGTTTATATATTTATGACAAAATATGAAAAACTCTGAAGATTATGTAACTGAATGGTTTGAAACAACTTCAGGTAAGAGTGGGAATTAAATTCAGCGGTGATGGACGTTTTCATTTGACAAATAAAGGCAGCTAATTTTTGTTTATGTTCTCATTTGAATTTTTTACTTGGTAATGCCGCTGAGATGTTTATACTAGAACTATTTGTTTACTTGACTCTACTAAGTGATTTTATTTTGTTTGATATCTTGTCTGACATTCAATGGTATCAAGGATTTGTGTTTTCAATGATAAACAAATTAGTAAATACTCAAGTACCGCAGCATTAAAAACTTTGTCTAATTGCTTAAGTTGTCACCACTGTTACATTCTGGATAGACAAAAGGAAAAGATATGAATATCATGTTTGACATGAGGCTGAAATCAAATGTTTTTGTTTTAAATATGCCTCATCGAATTCAAATGTTTACAGCGCAATTCACATCAGACCACTAATTTCTCGCTGTTCATGTGACTTGTCAGTCGATCTGTTATTGATCCTAAACAATAAAATATGTAAACTTTTACGCTAAACGAAGAGAATATTACATTCTGTGAAGTCCTATACAGATATAATATGGTGCTGAGTTTTTTCTATACTTGATGGTATCTAAGTTGTCTGCTTAGCACCGTGTTCTACAGAAAGTACACATCCTTTACTGATTCTTTTCTGATCTAAAAGACAGAACTGCTCAAATCCTGGTATGAATAAAACCAATATCATCAGCCCTTGTGTATTTATATTGTTTGAGAGCGGATTGGATTGATATTCATATTGTGCTTTTGTTCTTGTGAAAAATGTATTTCATCAAATAAGCGATTCGAAATGGCCAACTCTTGTCCTCTGGTCAATATCTCATGTTGTAGATCTGAGAATCCTGTCAGAAGTGTATATATTTATTACAATGAATCTCAAATTTCACTGTTTGCCACACCTCGCCAGATACTATCAAGAAGTGGTTTTTAAGATCAAATTGACTGACTAAACGTCCCTGATCTAGATTATGTCGACCTAACAATCGACATGACTACAATTACCTATTACAAGAATTTCGCTATAGCCAGGCTGATAGAGTGTTCCGAAATGCATGTCAAAGAAGTTTATGGATATGAAACCCAGTCTACTTAAGTAGAAGTAATCATCGCCAAAGGTAGTGTCAGAAACACAACTCGAAAACACTGGAAAAATTATTTTAATCACATTCTGGAAAAATTCGGATGTCTACAAAATTCCGACTTCTGTACACAAAACTTAAACACTAAGTGGCTGATTCGCAAATTTACTGCGGAAGATTATATATATATATATATATATATATATATATATATATATATATATATATATATGAGATTTGCCCTGTGCGTAAGCACTTTAGAGGGATAATTATTGTGTCCGACTGTATACTTCCCTGCTCTGCTTATTTCCTTCTGGTGGCTTTGCTTAGGTTCAGGTTTGCGGGGTTCTGAGGTTTGTAATCATATATACAACCTAGCATGACGTATTATTCTTGTCCAGCAAAGGACAATAATGACACTTTCGCTACCTGTGCCACAATTGTGAATCGAGAGTGTTGCAAGCTATATCTTTCTTTCTGATAATCAAAATAAATGTCTATTCTTTATCTGTGACCTTTAGTCCCCAAAAGATGAACGTCCACTAAGCTAAATAGGGCAGGAGCTAAACGCGACTGTGAAGACCATAGCAACAGATTGCCAACAGCTAATTATTCTCACACATAACACAATTATGACTTAATAACCAGATCAATCAACTTCAATAAATCGTGCCATCTGAATGTCAAGTACACCCCCAATACAGTCACATCAGAATCGAAAAGACAAAGCTTCAATTCCCAAATGCTAGCACTATGAGAAATGAAAGTTAAACGAATACCTGCAGCTCCGGAAATTTCTTTAGCACCGCCGTAACCAAATAGGACAGGGAGATGAAATCTGCTTTGGTAACTTCAGGCACTCGAAACGTGTGTGAACAGTTAGGGCTGTTCACTGAACATTGCAGATAACGTTTATACTGTCTGTTAAACCATTGTCCTTCAGTTGCAGTGGACTTTTGAACCTTGTATAATTGACATGATCAGATGAATCAAGAGTCAGGAGTAAAACCTCATCTTTCAATAGGTGTGAACACTCTATTCTGGAATTATCTACTTATCTAGGAACATGATTCAACTGTAAAATTTGATGCAGGCTGAAACCTAAAATCTCAGATACTGTTGAAAGTATGTTTTAACTAATGATTTGTTGCATTTTGATGCTGATACTGATAGATGGTTTACATATCTTTATATAAATAGTAGTTTTCACCGAAACGTTTACACGAACTTTATCGTCACATTTTTTGAAACTCAAGGTTCAGTGATCAATACAAACAGTGCGGCATGTCTGAATATATATATTTCCTACATGACCTTGAGAATAAGCCTTTCAATGTGTCAGCTTCATGAATCGAATTCGACATCTCCCAGATATTCGAATTTTGTAACAGAGCATAATAAAAAATAATTTTTTTCCAGGCTTTTTGGTTAGGAATTTTAGGATGATAGTTTTCATTTCCAGCAAATATTTATCATCTAGGTATATTCGAAACAGAGACAAGTACAATATCTATTTGTAGTTATCCTTATAACTTGTAATTTAAGATTAAATGCTTATCTAACTTATATCAAGTTAAAATGTCTTCAGTAGTAATTTTGACTAAATTTTACACTAATCATTTAGACATGATTCTTTTCTTTCAACTAATGAACTTCTGGTACTGACCAATATAATGGTCGTAAATTGATTATATTCTCATTTTTTTTCCTGGGTATTTGAAGGCAACACATCATAACCAAACTATGACATGACGATTAAAACGAAAACTGTGTAAAGTATGCTACTGTGATGTTTAATTTGTCTATTAGTCTACCAAGCAATATGATTGGCTATTTCAACGTGAATTCAGTCTTCTAATATGCTAAAATTCAATTTGTCTAAATCGGAAGTTTAGAAAGAAATGTTGTGAAAATAACTTGGAAAGTTGAAATCACATGAAAAGAAAAATCCTACTAGATGATCACCTTCAATAATGTGGTAAATAAAATTACACATTATACGAAAGTATATGTTGTTAACTTTTTTAAGAACATCACATTTATATTTAAAAATGGATAGTAAAGTCTTCTTTAAGCATACTTTTGCATAAAACTATTTGAAAGCATGTGATATTGCATACAACAATCAAATATTTAGTAAGTAGAAGGATATCAACTCCATATATTTTCAACAAAACTACGCACATAAAGCAAAAAAAGAAGTGGGTGTAAATTCTATTTCTATCTGGAGGTTTATAGAGATTCATTCAATAATTTTTAAGTTGAAATTTATCATAGATTGACATCAGTTGTAGGAACAGAACCTTAAGGTCATAAGTTTGATCTCAGGTAGGTGTAGTCATGGGTACGCACTATTGAGCAGTCCCATACTAGGACGAAGTAGTTGTCCAGTGCTCCAAGGTTGTTCGACTTTTTCTATTACTGATGTCAGTCTAGGATGAATTCCAACCTAAAAGTAAATTGTATTTGCCTTCAAAAATTTTGTCTTTGTTATTCTTACAAATCTACACATTTTCAGCATAAAAAACAACATAATTCTTGCACTACTCAAGAAAATATGCTTCTGAATACTGAGAATGGTAAGGTTTTACGTTTCAAATGTTTTTCATTATTCGCAGATTTTAGGATATAACTCATACTTCTAAGCTCATAAATCTGCTTCATTATTTTAAACTGCATACATTACTGTTTTTGATTATTCATAATACATGGTTTGTAAGTTTGCAAATTTACTTCCTAAAAGCTGTCAATAGGATATTATAGGCAACTCATGCACCTAGACTTTACAGCTTATAGAATCCCATGAGTTTTTCGAATACCATCATCAACAAAATAGTTGCAATCGGCATGATATCTCTCCGCAGAGAATAAGTGAGATTCAGTGTTAGGCAGACATTCCACTTTCTATAGCTATGTTAGAAAAATATTATTGGTAACCTTGAACACGAACAGAATGAAAAGTTTCACTTCCTTGATCTCATAGTTTGATGAACTACAAATTAGAATGTACAAAGACTAACCTATTGTAAAAATTCATAGGGAAGAATATATCCTGATTTCAACAGGTTCGTTCAATAATAAAAGGCTAATGAAGGAAGTTTTAAACGGCTACATTGAAGAGAATCTATCCAGTTACCAGGTTACTGACACTTTGTCAAAGGAATTGTTCACTGAGACAATCTAAGATTGACAACTCCTGTTTTCATGTTATCCCCCAGTTGCAGAGATCAGTTATTTGTAAGCAATCATATTTCAATAAATTTGAGACTGAGTGGTGAAAAAGTCTTTAAAAATACTACTGTACATCACTTTATTGGTAGTGAACAGGAAGTTGACATTGAGAAATGGCTTGAGATAATTAATCCATAGATGAACTTGTATGTGTTACATTTCACTTGTGCTGTAGCTATTAGGCAGTTAAAAGCAAACTTATGTATCCTGAAAGAAACAGCTATCAGTCTGTACTTACCATGGTAAACTTTACGTGTTGTTGATAGATATGATACTGATTCATACACCTTTATTGTTATTTTATTTCACACCCTTGACCTACTTCTCCCAATTCTATTCATCTTATTTCCCAAGCCAGAGTAAATCCCTTGTCATCTTTACACATATTTTAAGTAACCTTTCTCAAAATACAGAACATAATTATCTCCCCCTATTATGGACAACTTCCGCTAAATAGAATATTTACTGAATCTTTCCACAAATGGAAAAATCTATTAAAAAGTTTAAGGATTGGTTAATTTTAAGGTAGCAGTCATGACGAGGTGATACTACTTGGAGAAATACTGAAAACCTGAGAGCAGTTGGCAGCTGCTTTGATCAAGTATTGAACTCCTCAGTGGTGCACGTCCACCACTCAGTGGGAGATCCAACATATGACCATCAATTCTTAAAGCCAGTACTTTGCCACTCAGATAGTAAATTGCTGTCCAGCGATCCACTCTTATTACTTCTGCCAGTTTGCTATACGGCTTGACCATTATTCAGTGCAATCGGCTCGTTTTTGTCCTCGAAACATGATCTGATTAACTATACAGGTCGCGGCTTCATATCAGAACTTCAGGAGATCCCTATGTCCAGATCTTTCATGTCCTGAATGGATCTTAGAGTAATGTCAGTCTGCGATTCAAAATACATCAGCAATTCTCATGCATTCATATTTATTTATTCACATAACTCATATGTCTTCGCCTACGTAATCTCAGAGCTATCTTATGAGTATTTTCCTATCAAACGGATTCAAGTATGCAGGCCTTTTTAATAATTAGTTATATATATTGAAGTAGTATTTATCACCGAGTGACACCAGATGTAGAACCACTGAAGACCTGGGAACACTGGGCAACTGTTTTGTCCTAGTGTGTGACTCCTCAGCAGTACACATCGACAACTTGGCTACAGGTCGAGCTCATGACATCCAGGTTTCACGGAGAACGCGATAATCATTCAGTCACTGAGTTGGAGTTCAATGGTTCACAGTTTCCAACTTCTATCGATTCACAGTATAGTGCGGTTATCACCCTAAGTCTTTAGTTGGCATCCGCTTCCCTTCCAACTGGTTGACCCTACAGATCATAACTTCTCACTAGAACTTCGAGATTTCCATTTGGAGGCATGTCATTAATGGAATCCATGAAGCATTGAAATCCTCCATAAAACTTGAAGGTCTTGAGTTCAATCCCTTGCCGGATAGTGAGTGCGTACTGCTGAAGAGTCCTATACTAGGATTAAGAAGCTGTCCAGTGCTTCCAGGTTTTCAGTGGTTCTTGGTCTGATATAAGTGCGCGATAAATGCTACCTCATAATTGAAATCCCCATTCGCTTATATATGTAAACGTGACATTTCGCTAAAATTGCTGTTCTCGTTCTACTTACCATGGATAAAAAATGTGTGGAAATTTCACAGTTACTTATATCATTACCAAATATTTTTTAAAAAATGTACTTCTTTGATTTTCATTTGGAGCAATACAACTCACTACTTTAAAATGACATCTCGTTCTAAAATAAACAAATATACTCACTCATCATCCTATCGTTTTGTTTAATCCATATAAGCCTACTTAAGTGGATCAATGCAGATGAATGAACACCAATAAGAGTAGGATTTTGTAAAAAGCTGAGTTACCCCTAATAGCTAGACAGAAAAACCGATCATTATTCAGTGTTCACATCAAAATATTAACAGGATACCTGTCTATCATCATAGTTTGCCAAAATTTACGACAAGCCAGTATTTAGATGCATGTTAATCTCCGTAAATATTATAAATTGACAAGATGCATTATATTACTACAAATAATCTTTCTGGCATTCAAGGAACAAACTGTTTCCTTCTGCTACTAAAATTATACTTGTTCAACTTTGAGAAAGCTTAGCTACCTAACTTGAATATTATCATTGCAAGTAACAGATTAAAATATCTTTTTTTCGAAATCATTAGTAAAATAACAAAAACAAAAAATGAAAATAATTTTAAATGAAAGAGATAAAGTGTTACATTTCTTTTTAATTATCACCGAATACACTACTGCTTAAGACGATTGATATGTTTGCGAAAACAGAATAACATAATTGAGTATTGCACAAATCATAACCTTAGTCAAGGTCAATCATTTGTGTAAAGGCATCAGTTATTGTTCATGAAATATTCAAGAAGTGTTGCTAGAAAATTAGATCTGTAAGAATTGGCTAGAAAGTTACTAGATAAAAAGCAAAGCAAATGAGAATGAATTATTTACACTGAATGAAGGTGGAAAATAAGTGATAACAATTAGAACAAACCCTTCCAATAAGAGGAAATTGTATAGAAGTAATCATTAAATAAATGTGACCAAAACATAGTAGAAATGATAGTTAAAAAATAGAATAAAAGAAGCAATTATCACATCATATTTAGGTTAGTTAACTAACTTATAGCTGTTTTATGTGTTTTCCGCTGATTCTCTGATTACTACTTGAATACGTGGCTAAATTTAGCTTCAACTTACTCACTTGAATGAAAAGGTTCTGCATTTTTATGCTGTAGTCTTGATGGACGTGTACAAGCAACCACTTTTGGGCTAGATAAATCTCGTGCAATACTATCACATGTACGATTTTTCGTCTCTACCATATACAGAAAGAAAAATGTCCAACAAATTATAACAATTACTAGGAAAGGTATAAATGAATAACCACCAATCGCATCCTGTAGGAAAGAAAAAACAAAAATGATCATTTATACATCATGAATAAAGGTATGAAAGTTTATAGCAGTATGTTTAGCAATCTGAAATGTCGATGGCGATCTGCTTAAGACTAAATTTAAACAAGCATTTTCATCAAATAACTCCTGTGGAGATTGTTTTAATCACTGAAATGTTTCTTCAAGTGGCAGTAAACATCTTTGCACCTTAGAAAAATGGTTCTTATAACCTGCCATCTCGCAGGTTAACAATAAAATTCAAAAAAACCTGAAGGCAGATGATTATAGGCTTTCATATGTAGTCTAACTTCAGATTTTCACGATGGCTTGATGAGCCAGCAAAATCAAATTTATGCATCCCTAGCCTCTGCAGCAACGCACCTTCAGGATAGATGATAGCCTAAATAGAGCCAGTTGTTACATGGTATCGCCTGAATACTATAGTGTTGCTAATAACATTGCTTAGATTCCACAACTAAAATATTTGAAAATATTGTACTACGAGTACATTTGTTGAAATATTGAATTCTGAGAATTCCATTCTGTAACAAACATATTGTCTAGAGTAAAATAGTCACTAATATTATTACTATACACTATACGTTGGTTTAGCATGAACTAGCTAGACAAAACACGAGGGTACCGTATACTGGTGTTCCCAAGGACCTTGGAATCTATATATCTTTTCAAATGCACCTATATATATATATATATATATATATATATATATATATGCGCTATTCCTAAATTCTACTCATCCACCGTTGGTGTATGTTAGTAAGAAGTGACAAAAAGTTAAAGACATGTAATACCTCCCCAGAGATTCTGACCCAAACAACCCAAACGACTGAGTCTCTTGGTAGTGTCAAAACCGCAGAATATTTAGTTCTGAGGTGGTGGGCGAGTTCTATCATACAAGTTTACACTAACATGAGGGGGCTAAAACAGGAAGCATAAAATGAAGTGTAGTAGGGCCGTTCGATAGATTTTTAACAACAGTAAAAGTTAGATGTTCAGTGGAAAATTGGTGCACCGCTTGCGCTGATTGTATTCTAATATCATATGCGATATTTTTGTATTTTCTAATTTTCATTTCTTCAATGTCAGTAAATTTTTATAAGAAAATAGGCAAACTGTATTTTCTGTCTGACCAAACACCTAAAAGATGATTACCGTAAACAAATTTGTCAGTTAAAAGATCCCATTGATTCAACTAAGCAAAATAATTCAGTTGACCAAATCCCTTTCATTGACTACTGCACAAAATACGCAGGTTGACTTACATAAACCGTATAACTGAGACCATTTGAGCATAAAATGTCAGCCCAATCAAGATTCATAGATCTTGGTAAGGTGAAGAATTCGAATATGTTTGACTATCGCTGACCGTGTGCTTATCTCGAATCCCGATGATGCCGAGATTAACGTTCTGTGGATATGAAGGTATTTAACAGCTTCAAGCTTCACCTAAACTAATGAGACTTGAGTGGCGTTTAAGCATAGATCATTTTCTCTTTTGGATATGAAAATAAATAATCCTCATTCAGTTTTGGATAGTTCACAAATCAGTACATGTTCAAAGGAGTTGCAGCTCGTTGGTTGAGGGAGATGACTTTCAACCAGCAGGTCACTTAACATATTGTAGCTAATCAATTCAGTTTATTTAGCTCAAACCACTGAACACATTAGATAGTAAGGTGAATGAATTTACAGTTTAACCGACAACTCTAAGTTCGTGGTAATCGAGTACAAACTAGTGGTAAATATCAGGTTTCACAGCAAATGAGAGATTGTCAGTTGTGTAATCTAATACATACTACTTGCTTTTCTTTCATTCTATATTCTACCTCCGTTTTTCTAGAATTGAAAGAAGGGGACTACTCAAAAATAAGTGTAAAACTCGGGTACTGTGGTACATTGTAACTCCATATTACATTTGTTTATTTGATACGGGATATAGTGATACAGTATTAATTGCTGGATGACGCTTTCAACATAAATTACTGTTCATAGTCATATCAGTGTTATTAGACAACTTTCAACATCCCATGCTTATATTCCTTCCACCTCATATTATTTGTTTTTATAGGTGGTAGTAAAATAAACCATATTTGTGGTATAGGTGTTGCATGATTCCTGTGACACTTGTTGGATGTTGCAACCAGTAATCTATGAAAATCTCGGCTATTGGAATGGATGGATTACCGTACAGACACACAATGGGGTGAACTGAAAACACTCCAGTTAAGTTCAATACAATTGGGTGGAGAGAGAGGGAGATTGATTATTGAATGTTTGCTCATCGACTCGACCAACACGCAACACATGCAATTGGGATGATGCAGCAGGTATACCGGAGATATGGAAAATGTTGCTAGGAATAAAAGTAAAGTATATGGGGGTGATGGGAGTATAAAAATCAGATGTTGGAAGTTGTATGATTATATTGATATGAGTATGGACAATGTTTTGTGCTCTAAACGTCATCAAGTAAATAACACTAAATCAAATAAATCAGGTATTTCTGCCAGAGATAATGTACTTAGACCTACGCTTATGATGTTGATATTACAACCACTTTCGATCAGTTAGTATGGATATTTGCCACTGATCTTGACATGTTTTAGCTATTTGATCAATCTTAGTAGAAGAATGAATTTAAAATCACTTAAACGTTACATTAATATCTCTAATGACGTGCATTTATGGAGTAAGGGAGTGTCCATCTATGGTTAAATAATTTCTGAGTACATAGTTCCCCAACAAAGAGTGAAGAAAACCTATTCAATTAGTAGATTTATTTAACTGACTATATGATATTGTAACTAACCCATTGTCTTACATATTAATATCTTATCGATGGGATATTACCTTGTACTGTGGTATTTCGCTCAATACGACTGTTAGGTTGAACGTTTCAACACATCCTACTGTAGTCTAAACATTTTTTTCACCTTAACTCTTCAATTTATTCAATACACAATAGTATGTTTGTATAGACTACTGAATGCACAAAGTAAAAATAGGCTATACACGTGAGTTTGAGAATAATTTATTTTGCATACCTAATCCCTAAACTATTCATTTATTTTGTCTATCATTATGACTTGTTAGCACGATGAACCCAACTGTGAAGGTTAGACATTCCTAATGTCATCTCATATACAATAATAAATGTGTCTATTGCAGAGAAATCCGTTTGTGGTAGACTGTTACAGAAAATGGATTTTGTTTCGTTTCTAATCATTTTTCCTATCACAGACAACCAAATGATCACGTTCGTAAGGTATTCACTTGGTAAATGTATTATATAAGTTTGTATGTGTGCAAAGATTGAGTTAATTGCATTATTGTATACAAGAGAAACTGCCGTTCACACATGACACGTTCTTTTATTGTTTTAATTTGAGGCTCGTGAATTCCTAAGCAATTGAAATTTCATTAACATACTAATCAACTGACTAAGTTCAGTATGGGGTTAATAATACAAGCTGCAATTTGCTGAGAGTCAAATACTTCCAAATTACATCTCTGTATATAAGAATTAGGCGATTTCATGCATATTTGGAATTTTATTCATCTGCTTCGTATACATATTCAATGGGTTTAGACATTTAACCTCGTTGGTTTAAGATCTGGTCAGTCAAAGCTAAATCCACTTATACAATCCATTCCATGGATTCCTTTAAAAACCCAGTTAATAAGGTTACTCAGTGTTTGACATAAGTACGTATTAATGAAACCATCTGATGTAATTATGGTTTGATATACTAGTATCTTTAGTACTATCGTACAATTAAATGTGAGTTGAAAACCTGAGTAATGGAGGGACGCGAAGTGGAATCCCTCGGGTTACTGAGGAATCTCGTACAAAAGAAGAAACAGATGTTCAGTGAGCCCAGGTTTTCACTGCTTTGTCAACTGTTGTCACTCCGTGATCAATACCAAACTGTAACCATTAAATCCCCACAAAGCTTTACCTTAAAATAAGGGAATACTTGCAATACAGTAAATTCTAACACTGTGAGGTCACTGATACCAGTCGGCAAATTTCTGTATTCAGACAAAATTAGTGCTGCTCTTAGTCTTGTATCGGTTTGAATAAAGAAGTTAATGTGTGCAGATGCCAAAGATATTATTTTGTTGGTTGAACTAAATTTCGCTTCTGAAGATAAATATTTGATGTGGGGATTATCACATTGGTTATCACTTGAGAGTAACTAATTTCATAATGATTTCAGTTTGGTATTCATCACCTACTGACATCAGTTGTAGAAACATTGGAGACCTGAGAAGAATGGACAAGTCACCAGTGAATCCCTTCGTTAGGTGATTCCAGAAGTTCTACTAACAAAAATGGAAGTCCTGAACGCCATAAAAATTTTGAAATGCGGGAAAGCAGCAGGATCAGATGGGATCCCACCAGAAGCACTGAGAACAGACGCAGAGACAACAGCAGACATGCTCACACCACACCACTATTGCAGAAGGTGTGGAAGGAAGAGAAGGTACCTGCACATTGATTGGAAGAAGGGTTACCTTGTCAAACTCCTGAAGAAGGGAGACCTCAGTGTTTGCAAGAACTGGCGAGGAATCACTCTCCTATCCACCCAGAGCAAGCAAAATATTAAGCCGCATCATCTTGGAAAGGCTTAAGGATGCACTGGATTCAAAACTACGACCGGAACAGGCTGTCTGGCTGGATTCAGGAAGTACAAATCATGTGTGGACCAAATTGCAACGCTACGCTGTGCATCATCATACAACACAGCATAGAATGGCAATCAGCTCTCTACCTAAACTTCATCGACTTCGAGAAGGCCTTTGACAGCGTCGACCGAGAGGTAATTTGGAAACTGCTTCATTACTACGGAGTACCGCAAACTTTTATCCACCTCATTCAACAACTATATGAAGATGACACATGCCAAGTAATCCACAATGGGAAGCTCAGTGATGCTTTGGAAGTGAAGACAGGAGGGAGTGAGACAAGGTTGCCTACTATCACCCATGATATTCCTGATTGTGGTCAACTGACTGGATCATGCAGCAAACAGTGGGGAGCTGTGAGAATAGGGGGATAGGCTAGACTGCGGGAAATGACCTAGAAGATCTGGATTTCGCCAGCGATGACTTGTGTCTGATTTCACACAAACTTGAAGATCTACAGGCAAAACCTAACAAGTTGTCAGAAGAGGTGAGGCAGGGCAGCAAAGACGGAACTTCAAGTGAATGTAGAGAAGACAGAGGTAGAGGTGATGAAGATACCGCACCACCACCATCAACAACAACAAACTCCAGCCACCATCAAGGGGAGAAACTTAAGGGAAGTAACCTCCTTCACCTGTCTAGGCAGCACTGTTTCAACTACAGGTGGCACAGGCACAGACGAGGATGTCAAAGTCAGCCAGGATCGGAAAAGCAAGACAGGCGTTCATTAGCCTGAAACGGGTGTGGAGATCTTCTGCACTCAGCATAAAGCGTGAACAATATCCGGATTTTCAACACCAAAGTCAAGTCAGTGCTTCTGTGTGATGGTTCAGAGACTTGGCACGTCACGAAAGGGATTTCCAATAAACTACACACATTCATCAACAACTGCCGCCTACGCTAGCTCGCTACTGAAGATCAGATGCATTGCCAGAATAATGAGAATAAGCAACAAGGAGCTCTGGCTGTCAACGAACCAACCAAGAATCTATCGCTCAACAAGTATGCAGAAGGAGGAAGTGGAGATGGATTGGGTATGCACTGAGAAGGCCGACTGGGGACATCACGCGTCAGGCCAGTTACTCGAGTGGAATCCCGATCGTAAGCGACGAGTTGGGCGTCGGTGCTGAGGGTGACATGGAGGAGATGGTGTGAGGAGGAAATGAGAGCTTGTGGGGTGTCGTGGAGCCATGTTGAAAAGATTTCGGAAATACAGAGTTCACTGGAGACGTGCTACTGAAGCCCTATATTCCACTAGGAACCCAAGGGACTAATAATAATAATAATAATAATAATAATAATAATAATAGAAGTTCTACTGAGAATTCGTGACGGTGGGGCCAGCCAGGTGGGACACGAGGATAGATACTCAAAGACGTGGTTGGATAGAAATCAGGCTACATCGTGAACCGACAGAAGTAGGAAATGTGTTTGGCTGAATTCCAACCAAGTGGGTCAATGATAATGTGCTGACCATAGAACCTAAAGGTCCTGAATTCAATCCCCGGTAGGCACGTTCATGTGTTCGCACTGCTGAAGAATCCCATAGTAGGACAAAACAGCTGTCCAGTTCTCCTAGGTTTCCAATATTTCAGTCTACGAAGAATATTAACCTGAAATCAATAAGTAAAGCCCCACAAACCACAAAATTCAATTTCATATTGATTAGCCCTGAGTGTCTGATTAAATTCTATCGACCGTTTTGCAATGTGGTCTCAAAGTTAGGAGACTTGCCATCATGATATATGTTAATTTGTTGCATAATTAGCAAGAGGCCTTACTTGACTTAGGTTCCGTGCTTTTAAGTACTAATCAGCAAGTCGTATCTGAAACCTACAGAGAAGCGCACTCCCCTCTGAGATTTGAACCTATATCCCGCAGGATTGCAGTCAAGCACATTTTCTCCGAGCTATTTATGTTGTAACTTCCTTCATGCAGAAGTGGATTCAAAAGGCTGATTGGTCACTGAAGAGTGACCAACTTCATGTTTTATGGTCTTAAATGATGACCTAATTCTATCGGTTGTGTTGTAATTTAGTGAAAAAGCTGATCACAATATTGGGACCATACATTTCCAAATGGCTCAGTTATAACGTAGCTAAATTTAACGCTGGGTGACACGTGTTCAAGTCTCAGAGTGGACATCAGTCCCCATGAGGTTGCAGATACAACTAGGTGACGAGTGCCAACAAGCAAGAAACCTAAGTTGAAAGAAGCTTCCTTCCGGCTGGTTCCAAGAAAATAACATTTACCAAGGTGCACCACGATGATGAGCTTCCCAGTTTGGTGGCCAAATTGCAATATGATCAGTAGAATTCAGGCAGTACTCAGGACTGGTCAACGTAAAGAAATTGATTGTCATCCAGTGACTAATCAGTGTACAGGTCAACAACATGAATAAACCAAGAAAGTCATCGGAAGTTGGTTTTCTTTTGGGTGCATAGAATAAGGCTTTATCAATCACATTTGTGACCTACAAAAGCTGCCACCTGTTGGTGAGCAGGTAATCTAAAGAACAGGAAGTTAAGCCGAGTTAAGGCCTAGATTATTTTCATTTTTATTCGTCATTATATGTAACCACTGTCTGAATAGAAATGAAATAAACTTCAATAAAAAAGTGAAATTATCATGATTTTGTTAGATCAGTACTTACATTAATGCTTGGATAACTAAATAATACCAACATGTTGCACACCCAGTTTATCCCTTGACTTAAAGAATAAGCTGCAGCTCTTGGTTCTTGTCTAAATATTTCAGAGACAAACAAACCAGGCACTGGACCCAATCCTAAAGCAAAGCCACAAATATAAATAATTATAAAAACAGCGGAAATGATTCCAGCAGCTCGAGCAGCTGCAGGATCTTTCAGTGTATTTGCCAAATTGACAGTGATTGTTAGGAATAAAAGGGAGATAGCCAAAAGCACACTTGGCCATAACAAAAGTGTTCTACGTCCAGCACGTTCAATTAGGAAAACGGAAACAATAGTCATTATCACGTTAATGGCACCAACTGCAACTACACAGAACTGGATGTACATATCTGGAATCCCAGCCGTTTTTAGCATTGTAGAAGAATATGTAATTACCTGTGAAATTAGACAGAAAATGATGAATAAAATGAGTTTTTAAAAAGTCATTAAAAAAATGCACTGAGTCATAATAGCACAAAATGCAATTCCGATTTTTTATGAAAAAGTCTCTAAGTCTACTGATGAGTGATTATAACCTGATTTCATACTTTCTAAAAATCTGTGGGACACGCATACAGTGTTGACATTAAAGACTACTTCATGCCAGTCTGTAGAGTATTACAGCTAGACTTGCAGTGATGAAATGATCATAATATTCAAATGACTGTAACACGCACAATAATTTTAGACATTACTTTACAATACCCGAAATTGCTCAGCTTTGTGGATGTTTATTTCATCAGATAAATGCTCAGAAATATATCGAACTACCTAGTTACGTGACTTCCAAGAAGCAAGACACAAGTCTTTCCAAGAACTGGGGCAGTATCATCCTACACCACTGTCCACACTAAGCAAAATATTAGGCCACATCATTCTGAAGAGAGACTAGAACATGCTCTACATTCAACTGGATTACGACCGGAATAGTCTGGATAGCTGGATGGTTGGCTGGCTGGCTTCAGGAAGAACAAATCATGTGAGGATCAAATTACAACACAACGTCACACTACGCATCATCAAACAACACAGTGTAGAATAACAGTCGATTTCGATTTCGAAAAGATCTTCGACAGCATCAACCGAGAAGTAATTTGGTAGGCAGCTGCTTCAACACTACGGTTTTAGTGCTACAAAACTTTATCAAACTCATTCAAAGGCTAACTTATCAGATGATCATGATGATGATGATGCATGTCAAGTGATTGATAATGGAAAGCTCAGTGATGCTTTTGAAGTGAAGACAGAAAGGAGTGAGATAAGGTTGCCGCCTACTATTACTGATGATCTTCCTGATTGTGGTTGACTGGACTGAACTGGATGATGCAACGAACTGTGAGTGGCGAGAGGTTCAGACACTCTTTGACAGATGAAAAGACCGCAGAAGATTTGGAATTCTCCGGTGATGATTTATGTCTAACGTCTCGTCACACAAACTTGAAGATGTGCAGGCAAAATCAACAAGTTAACAGAAGAGGCAACAAATCAACCAAGAACCCATTGCCCAACAAATATGCAGAAGAAAATGGAGATGGATTGGACTGGGCATTCACTGAGGAGACGGATTAGGGACATCACGTGCCAAGCCCTCGTGTGGATCCCAAATGGGAAACGACGAGTTGGGCATCCGGGGCTAGGGTGGCTTGGAGCAGGTCGTGTGAGGAAGAAATGAGAGCTCGTGGGCAGTCATGGAATCAGGTTAAGAAGACTGGAGAGAAAAGACTGAAATAGAGACGTACAACTGAAGCCCTATGTTCCACTAGGAACCCAAGAGACGAATAAAAAAATAATAATAATGACGTTGAATGTGCAGCGAAATTCAGAATATCGACACTACACCTTTCTTATTTTTAGACTGCATGTTTATTAGGCTTTCCAGTGCTTTGATAAGTATGTGTCTTCGATATTAGACTAAATATTTGTTAAACCTTATTCGAAATAAAGATTCTGAGTGATGAGATTATACTCTAGGAATACTAATATGGATTCAAAAAGTAGTAGAAGAAATCAAAGAGAGGTACTTTGAGTATACTTGCATTTAGCAACTAGACTGTTTTGATCTTTTTCGACTCCTTTACTGAAGGTACAGTGAAGTTCTTCTAATTAGCCTTAACAATCCTAAGTAATGAACGAACAGATAACTGACCTCACTCATTTCTATGGAAAGAACACAGAAAGATTCCAAAAATTATTGCCTAACAGTCTAAGTCTGGAAATCCGTTTCCTAATATTGGTCAATTACTTCACAGAGTATAGTTTATGTTGATCATTTGTGAATGTTATTTTTACCCACTGGAATAAAAATCAAACAAGTTAGTACTCGTCGACTAAACTGCTTTTGTTATTTCAAAAGATTCCATTCAATGGATCACTTGATTGCTTATGTTTCCAAATTTAAATACTAACTATGGATAGTGGCCAGCAGTGGAATGCAGTATGCATGTTTCGTCCTATTTGGAACTCGTCAGCTAGATACATCTGCCTTCCTTTAACTGCTGTTTCCGCCGGGATTCGAACCCGGGACTGATTACTTCAAACGCCAGAGCGTTATCCACTAGACAAGCAGTAGTGAATTATAATTTATTAGTCAGTTTTTATTGACAGAGTTTAATAAGAAACGTTCGGTTTCGACAGAAGTTGTAGCATTTGAATATGGATTTGCTGGTCAGCTGTCTAGTCACTGACTGAAATATTCATGCCATAGTTTTACTGAAATTTGTCTTATATATTATGTTAATCATATAAAAATATTGACCACCATTTTGCGTTATATTTTGTTCCACATAAACGTTACTGAAATTACCAACATCACATAATTGGTATTGCTTCGTCCTATTTAAGACTCGTCAGATGTCAACAAATTCTAATTGTATCCTAAAACTGATACTTGTTTTCTAGTCTTTCTAACTTTTCAAACAAAATAGGAGGAATAAACACAAAGTATGCACAGTAGTAAAATCTATGGTAAAGTAAATAAGAAGGATTAAAACTAACCGCATTAATGCCTGAAAGCTGTTGAAACACTTGCAGGAGACAAGCTATTATAACAGGCATTCGTAGATCTTTTTGTGTAAAAAGTCTACTAAATTTGAATGGTGGTTGACTTTTAGCCAGTTTCATTTCTTGAGCCATTTCATCAAAAATTGCGTCAATATCATCTTTACAATTTAGTCGTTTGAAAGCTTTACGTGCCTCTGCTTCTTTACCTTTTTTTACGAATAGAAATCGTGGACTCTCAGGGCAATATGGTAGAATAATAAGTGAAATCAATGCAGGTATAGATCCTACAGCTATAGCAATTGGCCATAAAACTTCTGTATTGAACGTGAATGTTAAAGTTGCAAGATAAGAAACACAGATACCAACGGTTAAAGCTAGTTGATGTGATGAACCAATACCACCACGAAGAGATATTGGAGCAATCTCGGTCAGATACATTGATGCTATACCAATTGATACACCAGAGTTGAAACCGTTCAAGAACCGACCGACAAACAATAATGCTGGTTGATTGAGCCTTACACATGGACCACATAGTACTCCACCGACTATAGCAAATAAATGGTTCAGCAGTAGACCGTTCCGCCTTGAAAATTAAATAAAAAGGATTTAATAAAAAATAGTTACATCTGTCATTTGAAACACTGAATTTCTTGATAGCTCTTCAAGTCATCGATAGGATATGGCTTAGGAATAAGTCAACCAGTCTAAAAATTACAGCCTTTGAGCAGTATAATATTTAAAAGGGCTCAGGTGTTCATGAAGTAGTATTCTTCACGGACTGACGTCATCTACAGAACCACTAAAATCCTAAGTGGATTGAACAGATGTTTTGTCCTAGTATGGGACTCCTCAGCAGTATGAACCCACTACCTGGTTACAGATTGAACTCAGGAACTTCAGGTTCACAGTGAACGCGTTGACCATTCAGCCACTTAGTCGAAGTTCAATAGTTCACAGTTTCTATTAGAGATGGATAGCACGTAATTCAAATGAGAAGCCGTCACCTATGGGGTCAGTCAGTCGGAAGGGAAGCAGATGTCAACTGAAGACCTTGGATTATAGTCACACTATGTAACGAATTGACAGAAGTTGGAAACTGTGAACCATTGAACTCCGACCCAATGGCCGAATGATTAACGCATCGGCAGTGAGACCTGAGGGTCCTGAGTTCAATCCCTAACCGGGTCGTGGATGCGTACAACTGAGGAGTCACACACTAGGATGAAACAGTTGTCTAACGCTTGGAGGATTTCAGTAGTTCTCCGACTGACGTCATTCCGTGATGAATGCTACTTTAAGAAAATTATTCCCCATTAGTTTCGAAACATGCATATAAATGAATTCAGTGATGTACACCTGATCTCCTTGTCCAACCCTCATCGCATAATCATAGTTTTTCTAAAGCATGATTCCCTGTCGTTAAATGGGAAATTGTTTACCCATTTTTGTGCTGTATGTGTATGTCTGTTACTATTTATATTTAAATTGACTGTAGGTAAGAGAGACTATACAGGCCACAGGTCACAATAATGCAGTGAGGTGGATACGTATGTCAATTCAGTTGGTATCTAGGGATGAATATTACTACCAATTTTAACACTGATTTAATGAAATAGAGGCTAATTGAATGATAGTAGTGATAGTATTGATGATGATTATAACGAATCAGATCAATCCAGGTTATTTGTTGTTGTTAATGCGGCGATAATGAAGTTAACAATGACGTTGAAGGTAGATACTAGAGTCACTCTTCCTACCAACTGGTTAGTAGTTGCCAAGAGGCAGCTAACTGTACTCCATCTAATCTGTTCGAACTATTTGGATTTGTTTAAATATATGTGAGGCTTCCAGTTTCAATCTTACCTTTTATGACCCAAAACCACTTTTTAGAACCTTAATTCAATCAAAGTCATTTTTGCGAACCGTTTCTATAGGGTACAGTATGGTTTTTATCTTCTTAACTTCTGCTAAGGTTCTCAGAATTTGCTTCAGACATAACCTATGCCCTCTCACTCTCGGATTTACCCACCTGGCTGTCTCCCACACATAAACTGCATTACAGTCTGAGCACTTAACTGAATAAACGCAGTCCCGTTGGTTATCTTTAAGCTCCATATCCTTAACTTTCATTGGATTAATCGTAGAGTATTTGTTGCATGGAAATAGACTCATATTTGTTGGGGATTCTCCTTATTTCTTCCGACAGCTTCTTACGATGGGGGATTGTCACCGTGTTTACCCAGCTCTTCTTTTTTTAAGATTCTTTTTACAAAATCTTTAGGTTTATTATTTGCTTCCAGTTTGTGGCAGACTGACTTTAACTCTTTCCTTCTATTCGCTCCCACTGTAACCGGATGGTTAACTCAGTATATACATCTGTGTGAAAGTTAATCTTTTCAGAAACTCAACCATACCTTCATAAGTACTGGTGTTGAAGTATTCACCAGCCTAAAATATATTGAGTTAGTAGGCCGTACAAGCTAAATTTCTGTAACTGTTAGTGAACAATAATCTCTACATGAACTTTTAAATTCATAATGTAGCAGGAATTTCGAAAGCCGAACAGTCTTGATTAATAAGCTTTCTAAATGCTTAGTGTACACATTACTCGACTGTTAAAAGAATAAATTGTCGACAGATGAACCTTCTGGAGCATCATAATAACAAAGACACTCACGGAAAACACATATCCTCTGAAGTTCATCAGTCGTTATGAAAACATCTCAACAATGTGAACTAATCAGTATTTTGTCCCGAAGAAGGATGTTTGCATCATGCTATCGTATGAGGGGGAATCAAACAATATGATCTTAAAACGAAGACTTAACTCAGTTATTAAAAAGACATACTACACAGCGAAGCTCCGTATTATCAAGAAAATGGAATCTATGATTCAAAATAAACCTCATAACTTGATAGGCGATTACCTCACATCCTGTTGCGTATACCAGTTTAGCTGTGTGCGATGAGACATACATTAGGAGGAGTAATAGAACTATGAAGTCAAGGGTCGTGGAGCATATCCCTAAATGGTTAGAAAAATAATTACATTCAGGGCAGATAAACATCACTGTTCTTAGGTAAACACATTATAGAAACAGGTCACAGGACTCACCCAAAACAGCCTTCAGACCATTGTATAGGAGCCGTCAAGATCATATACTTAGATTCATTGAAGCCTTAGCTATACAAAAGTTACAACCCCCTTTGTGTATTCAAAAACAGTTTGCTTTTACCTTAAACCTACTTAGATAATGTTTATCTCATTTTAATGCCAAGAGAGGTGTGAAAATGTATAATCCCTCCTTATCATCCTTATATTTTCTAAATATTGTATTATCTTAATTCATTACTCCACCCTATTTTCATTCTTCATATAAAATGTCTGGACAAGTTAATGTGTGGTCAGACTGTTTGAAATGTACTGCACGAAAACATCACATTTCTCAGATGACCTCATTACACTATACAACATAATAAAAGCATGTAATTCTTTTAAGGTGTTTGTCTTGTTCCAATATTCATCTGTTTGAAGGTATCCTGACCAACAGTGGACTGGATGGTTTGAAAAAACTTGGGCACCGAGTTAGTTTGATTCATTGCATAAGGTGTCTTTTTACCTGTGCAATTCCGGCGTAGTATATTAGAAGAAATAACAAAATAGACAAAAATTTTCTATTATTCCTCAACGTTTCGATCTTGTTAGGAAGATCCTTTTCAAGAGTATGAATCTGATATTAAGTTTTCAGGTTAATATTCAAGCTTTGGTACAGAAAGTGATGACCTTCACAATCACCCAATTACATAGTAATATGGAACAAAGATAGATGCAATACAGGTGAGTGAATAAGCAACTCGGTCAGAGAGGTTTTTTCTGTTGTGCGAGTAAGGTGGAACAAAAATAGGGTGGGGAAAATTTTTTTTTTAGTTCGTCTATGAAAGTACAATGGGGTGGGAGACATCAAGGGTGAGAAAGAATAGATTACTAGTTTGGAAGGATGACTATTTGAAGATTAGACTTGAAGTGTGAGTGATAACAAAATGGATTGTTATAGTTCTGGGAATGTATATGACTCAGAAAGTAGCGTAAAATTGATGAAAATAGTAGATCAATGAAGTGCTATGTAATAGGACTAGACAAGTTGTTAAAATGTAACCAATTTCTTCTTTTTCTTTTTTCCTTTTTCCTCGTGTTTAAGACGAATTAAGAGAAATCACACCGGAGACTATTCAGACAAGAGTGAATTTCTTCTAATATACTACGCCGGGATTACACAAGTAAAAATACACCCTATGCAATGATTCATCTGTTTGTTACTGTACTAAATCTCTTACCACTGTTATTATTATTGGTTCGATACACTTTCAAAATTTCTGGGAATCCCTATGTCACCTATTCACAGTTAAATATACATTTACAACCTTAAAGCTGACATAAATTTTACTCCATAGCGCTCATTATTTCTGATATACTAAAAATGATTCAGAGGATTTATTTTATGGATTTCCTGTATCCGACGTATTACTACTATTGTTACAAAGATTTTCTGACAAAAACTAATTACAGTTAGACTATCGGTATGCAAACAGATTTTCGCAGCTGGAGTCAGAAAAAATATTTATTAACTGCACAAGTCACCTACTATTGGTTTTGTTATGAATAACCTATAAACTAGTTCATGTAATATTTTACCTCTTTACAAAGAAACAAATTAACTGGGATTTAAAGTCACTCTTGGATATATCAGTAATCTTCAGCTTAAACTGATGCTGTGAAAACAGTGAAACAAGAGGTAGCTCTCGTGCCCCGGTGACCTAGAGAATAACCACTTCGGCGTTTGAAGCAATGGGTACTGGATTTGAGTATCAGTGACAACATCACTCATTAGCGTGCAAGCGTATTCAGCCAAAGAGTACCAAATAGGACAAGACTTATGTCTAGTCACTATGATGAATATAATATAATAACACTATACTGGTATCAAGTTATTCATCTATATTCACAAATATTTATTCACAACTTTCAAATTTGTATGAAATCACAGTCGAAAAAGCTTTTACCTTCCCAACGAGTCAGCAATACCACCACAACTGAAAGCACCAATTGCACCAGCTACCACAAAAGCAGTGCTCACTTGAGCATATAGAAAGCTCGGTGTTAAAAGATCAGATTTATTTTCAGCTTCACTTGCATTTTTACCCAAAATAGTTTGGGATAAAAACTGTTTAACATGCTTGATAGGCGAAAAAACAGTTAGGAGAAAACATATGATCAAACTGTGTGATAAGAGTCACAGCGTTAAAGTTGAAAAACGAAACATTTATGATTCGGTGTACAAACCAACAAGTATAGGTAAGGATTTATGTATAAAAACATTTAATCCATTAGTCACAGCATTACTTGTACTATGTAAGTAACTAGGAAAAGTGTGGACGTTAAAGTGTTATCCTGGTCAAAATATCTATGCGTACATGATCGTAATAAATAGCAACAACAATAAACCTCCCTGAACTTAACATTTCTTTGCAGATTTGTTTCCTAAGCCATTCAGAAAAACGTGCTGCGTCAGAGATTAAAAAAAGACTTCGGTTCTGTATAATAAATTTAGGCGAGGTAGTCTTGATTCTATAACTTATTGCCTAATAGTAGGCTGCTTAGAGGACTAAAACATAATCCTTATGTTGCTGCTTTTGGTTTTAAAATAAAAATTTATACCGGCAAAACTTTGAAATAACAAAATTGTAAAAATCAGTTAGGTAATACGGTTTTTAAAAAAGTCAGCCGTAGTCGTATCAAAACTGAATCAGCTACCGAATTTGCGCTCAAAATCATCTCATCATCTTCACCTTTGTACTAATGAAAAAGCCAATTTATTAACAAAGAACAGTCTGATTCGTTAACTGTTAATAATTTACAGTTTTCTAACTTATTTTTTATTGATACTTTAAGATAAACAGCGAAACTAGGGATATAGAAAAGCATTTTTGAGAAACCATAGCCTTATTTGAAAGTTGTATAATCTAACAACAAAAGAAGTAACACCATTTGCGGATTACATAAAGTTTATGAAAGGAACATGATGCATATTTGATACTCAACCGTTAAATTAATCCACAACTTCCCAAAATGCAAGTGACATTTATATCATTTCCAAGGTACTAGTATATGCTACTAATTAGCTACTTCGTAATATGTTTGAAGCGGGAATTTTCCTAACATTCCCTAACGATTCTTCAGATTGAAGAAGCGCGATGTACGTCAAATTTCTTCTTCAGTTTATCACTCCATTTATCTACAGCTTCCTCTATTTCCTCAAGAATAACCAGCTGAGCAGAATTGCAGAATATTATTTTATATTTTCAGGTTCCAATCAGCTGCTTAAAACTCATAAAGCATTTAAGATGAAGTAAAAATAGAAATTCTACAGAGTTGACTTCTTGAACTACTTGTAATCAGAAGGTATTCGGAGGACAACTGCTAATAACAGAGATTTATCAGCAAATGTGATAGAACTGACTATAAAAAATTGGAGAAAGTTGCAATTTAGAAAAATGAGTCTTTGTCCAGCTCGATTTTAAGAGTGACCATACTGCAGGAACATAGAACAGAAGGTTGAAATCAAATCAGAACGTATCCTAAATTAACCTGTAGGATTTCAACAGCTTTTCCGTAAGTTTACTTAAAAATCAACACACATCCTTCCTATGCCAACTTGCAATTTGTCCACGAAACTTGAAAAAGAAAGAAGGGCACGCTTTAAATAGCCTACAACTCAGTCATTCTTCCATTCTCTTCAGCCTATTGCTAGACACTTAACTGATACAACACAGGTAATGAGTACCTTAAAATCTTTTAAGATAATCTTCAAGCAGAACCATATCCGTCTACCATTAGCATAGGCAATTACAATCGGAAAGTCTTAAACCAAATTTTTGTGTCCAAAAAAAGCCGCTGCTAACCTATTTTTATCCCGGTAACCCATTCATAAGCTCTTCTCGTATGGGATTACGTAACTTATTATGTTTAACAGTAAACATTTTCTTCATACTAACCTACAGTTTTATTCCACTAGGCTCAGCTCACCACACTTGGTTTCTAAATTATTAGCACTGAATTATCTACTTAATTAATTTAGTTGTGTAATCACTTCATCATTATTATTATTTATCCCTTGGGTTCCTAGTGGAACATAGGGCTTTAGTAGCTCGCCTCCATTACACTCTGTTCTCTGCAGTCTTCGTAACATGGCTCCGTGACTGCCCAAAAGCTCTCATTACTTTCTGACACGATCTCCTGCGTGTCCCCTCACATTGGACGCCCAACTAGTCGTTTCCCATCTGGGTTCCACTCGACGGCTTGGCGCGTTGTGTCCCCGAATGGTTTTCTCAATGTGAACCAAATCCAACTTATCTCAACTTACTTCGAAATATTTGTTGGGTAATGGGTTCTTGGTTGGTTCCTTGTCAGGTTACAGTTCCTTATTGCATATTCTTTCTGGCCATCTCATCTGTTCTTCAGAAATGACAGTTGGCAGCTGTTTATCAGTGTCAGTAGTTTGTTGGAAATAGCTTTCATAAGGCCCTAAGTCTCTCAATCATCACATTGAAGCACTGATTTACTTGAGTGACATAAGTGTTGAAAATCCGTATCTGGTTCACTCTTTATGCTCAGTCCAATGCAGTGTAGTAGATCTCCACACTGACTTCAGATCAATGAAGATAGGCCTGTCTTGCTGTCTTTCTGATCCTGGCTTCCAGATACTCATCTATGTCTGTGGTGCCTGTAGTTGAAACGATGCTACCTTGGCAGGCACGTGATATAGACAACTTCCATCACATTTCTCCTATTCACAGTTATTGAGGCCTCTTGTTGTTGATACTGTTGTTGATTAAGTATCTTCACCACCTCTGTCTTCTCCACATTCACCTGAAGGAGGTCTCGTCTTCGCTTCCCTCTCTCTTCTCCCCAATTGTTCGTTTCTAAATATGGGTCTTCGAGTTTGTGAGACAAGACACTAGACATAAACCATAATCGACGAAATCCAAATCTTCTGGGGTCTTTCCATCGGTCCATCCAGCGTATGGCCATCACCTTATTCCTCACAGTTTGTTGCATGATCCAGTTCAGTCCAGTCAACCACAATCAGGAAGATCATCAGTAATAGTAGGCGGCAACCTTATCTCACTCCTTTCTGTCTTCACTTCAAAAGCATCACTGAGCTTTCCATTATCAGTCACTTGACATCCAGCATCATCGTCATCATAAGTTAGCCTTTGAATGAGTTTGATAAAGTTTTGTAGCACTAAAAGCGTAGTGTTGAAGCAGCTGCCCACTAAATTACTTCTAGGTTGACGCTGTTGAAGATCTTTTCGAAATCGATGAAGTTGAGGTAAAGAGTTGACTGTCATTCTACACTGTATTGTATGATGTTGCGTAGTGTGGTGTTGTGTTGCAATTTGATGCGCACATGATTTGTTCTTCCTGAAGCCATCCATCCATCCAGCTATCCAGACTGTTCTGGTCGTAGTCCAGTTGAATGTAGAGCATGTTCTAGTGCTTCTCCAGGATGATGGGCCTAATATTTTGCTTCTGGTGGATAGCAGGATGATTCAATCCATTTTTCAAATCATATTTATTCAGTTTGCATCCGTTAGCGTTTTCTTCCTAGGAAAATGTCTTTTCACGCTGGTATTCATCATGGATTGACATCATCTGGGGAACATTGGCAACCTGAGAGAAATGTATACTTGTCTCATCCCGCTTTCATGGACTCCATAGCTGTGTATATCCGTGACCTTGCCCTACCAGGTATTCGAACTCAGGATCTTTAGGTTCCTGACCGGCACGTTACCACTGAGTCATTGTCGAGATTCAATGGTTTATATTTCTAACTTCTGTCAGTTCACGACATAGCACGATCTTCACACAATTTTGTCGCTGAGTATTTGTCCTCAAGGACACCTGATTTGTTTTAATTTATCAAAATGTAATATCACTTCCATTTGGGTAACCTCTAATCTTGCATATTGAAAGTATCCACCGTCTTATATGTTTGGTGAAGAAGTCCCTTAGTTTTCTTTTGTAACCCTATAATAAGTATTTTATAGGTTACAAGTAGCTGATGAGAACCTAACGAAATAAAATGACATTACTTTATTCTGCCCACTTCCTTGTTGTTTCTCTGTTTAAACTCATCATTAGAACATGTTCATGAAATATCCTGAGCTAAATTCAGTTATGTGATCCGCTTATTCAGTGACTTCACTTCATGAAGACCAGTTATCAAGAATATTTGAATCTTGACTCAGTAGACTCAGTTTTGTGCGTGCAAATGTCTAGAATTTCCTAAAAGTAGATGGAATATTTTCTAACAGGTAATAGTTCCACTTAAAAAGGAACTTTAGTCAACTTTTTCTAAGGTGACTTCAGAAGCACAGTAGATCATTAAACACTTGAAAATATCTTACATTTCTGATAGTCATCATCCTTTATACTGTTAATTCACCTAAGTAATAAGGGAAAATTCACGAATTATAAAAGTAACTTACATCTGCTGGCAAATTCAAAACTCCCAAATTATAGCCAATTACAAATGATGATCCAAGACATGTCATAAAGACAGATATTGCAAGTGACTTTGTGAAATTTTTATTCTTCTGTAAACACAAACAAAAAGGGGGAAAACCTACATGAACAACAGTTACATGGCAACGTCTTTAAGATTGAAGTTTCAAGCTTTAAGTCAAAATATTCATTATCCAGAATGGCATTTGTTTCAATGTAATTTCAATAAAACAATCAATAAATCAACAGTAGGAAAGAAATGACTGAACAACATGGAAGAGAAAAATTCTCCAAGAATAGAATATGTCCATAGTCATATGTGTTCGCAGAAATGTAAATGTAAAGTAGAAGTGTTAAAAATAAGTTAGTAGTAAAGCAATTGATGACCTATTTGTTTTTCAGTCATTTTTCTTAACTTTATGGAAAGCAAATAAGCAAAAATTACTAAACCCTAATGCATGTAACACGATATAAACTCAGCCATCTTGAATTGTTGCTATATTTTCAAAATGTAAGCAATTATGAAAGATGTGGGGCAACATGCAGACATTCAGGATAAATTAAACAAAATTAAAAATTGGAATCTATTCAATATTTCATTGTAACAGTTATGATAGTGAATGCGGTGGAGCATAACAAGATAATAAAAAAATCACTTTAAGCTAGAATGAACAATTTTATACAGAATTTCAATGCAGCATAGTAATTAGTTATCCAGATGAAACAAGAGACCTATACACCAGCTAGAAAACCGATAAGAATGGAAATCAACATGCTTGCATACTTGTGATGGGTTAGTTAGGTAATTTTTGTCAACTGTAAGCGAACAACATCAGTGAATTTACAGGTTTCAAGGAGGACTAGTAGTAGAACAAGTACTACAACTTTTAGATTTTAAGTTCAGGTAGGTAAATAATTTTAAAAGTTGCGCTGAATCCACTGTAAACTTGAATAGTACTACTTCAAACAATTTTATGTTCACTAGTGAAGAAGATGAAACTAGTTCCTATTTTAGATTTTATGCTAAATTGATGGTAGGTCATCAATGGAAACACCTACGTAGATATTATATTAGATTTTACAATTAAATTTGTGGTTAAACTATTAAGGGATCCGACTGTACTAAAGAAAACAGTTTACGATAAAAAAGACTCATTAACTTAATGGGAGAAATTTCATAAATAGTAAATACAGAGGCGTATGATAAAACTCATTTTTACCAAGTCAGTGAGTTCTCATAGAGCGTCATTCATAGGTCCATACATAAGAAAAGCCTCAAAATACTTTTAATCAACTGTTCAATAATTCATATCTATAGGAATCAGTGTTCTACTTGTGCACAGAATCACCAATTCTGACTGACCGGTAACAGATTACATTAATGAGCATCATAAAGTTTTAAATTGTGTCAACTGGAGGGTTTACATCAGTTCAAACTTGGAACATACATTGAGGTTTGAGAATTTAAATGTTTAGGTACATATTCATCAACTGGCTTCTGCTATCCAAGAATTCGATTCCTGTAACCAAATAAATTTTCTTTACTTTTGTAGTGTAATCCTTCTTATATTTGTGTAACCTCCCATAATAAAAATTCGCAATTGAATGATTTTATTCAATTTTCAATTGTTTTATAATTCGCATTTAAAAAAATCTTACCACCTGACATAAAGAAACTCTAACTTTTTTATGTCTTCAATTCTAATCATACCGCTTTGAGGAACATATGACTGCGAAACTTCTATTAGGACTAATTACCATATTGGAGTGATTTCTATCAGGCTGTAGACAACAAATCAATCGCTGTTTTATAACGACCTTCTATACACCCACGACAAAAGATTATTATTATTATAAATACAGTACTTCTCTTACACTATTATGAGGTGACGTTAACTCTCCCCATTGACTCAAAAAACTAATTATCGACTGAGTTTTATGTTATACATGATAGGTAAGGTGATTTTTTTCTTTCAGCACAGTCAATCGTAATACTATTGATCTACATGACATTAGGCTGATAAGAACCTCGGTAATCCAATCTTGCTATCCGTTCATATATTCAAAAGATTATTTACCCATCTTGAACAAACCAAAATTTGGAAATCATAAAATTGAGTTTAGTGAATGCATTATCTGCTTCCATGAGCATTTTTCACCATAAAATGTAAACAGTACCTTTCTGATAACAAGAGTAATTGTATACCAAGTGTTATAAAATGCAAAGGAAATCCTAATAACAAGATTACCTGCTTTAACCTATGAAACTAGTCTATGGATTTGACATAATGTGAGAAACAGACCAGTATGCTGATTTCATCCCAATTTTAATGAAATCAAATTAAGAGAATACCAAAATCTAAACTAAGCTGTTCACCAACAAGTAATCTATAAAAGAGCCAGTATAAATTGAGATCTCCCGAAGGCAGTAGTTTACTTATGAGTGAAGTCCAATGAAACTTAACTCAGATTCATCTTATCTCTGTTTACTATTCCTAATTCTATACATACTTTAGTTTAAAGATAGATTATCATTTACCAGTCAGATATCATTCAATCAAGTGGCTTCCTTAAAATGAGTTCTTCTACGCGATGATTACTGATTCCCACTTTGTTTATTTTATTAAAATGTAATAAAAGATAAAAATGTGTTTTGCTGTTGTTAGATAAACTACTTTCGATATTTCTCAACTGCTTTAATAAAACTATATAAGTCGATATTCAGTTATCTATCCGAATTTGTGATAATAATGATTTAAAGTTGTTATTCATCGAAGACTGACATCAGTTGGAGGAACAAAGGAAACCTGGGAGCACTGGACAGCTGTTTCGTCCTAGTATGGGACTCCTCAGCAGTGCGCACCCACGACCCCACCAGCAGGGATCGAACCCGCGACCTTCAGGTTCCGCGGCCAGCGCGTTACCATTGAGCCACTGGGTCAGAATCCAATGCTCCATATTTCCAACTTCTGTTAGCTCACGATATAATAATTTAATTTTTTACAAAATTGAATTTAACTTACGGTTCCTGATTCCATATTATTTATGTTGTTCCAATAAAATATTAATTTAGGTCAAATAATTATTGCTACAACTACTGTTATCAATATATGAAGCCTAGGCAGCCACACCTCCTAAGATCAATTATTGTTCAAATAATGTTGTCATGAATTTATATAGTCACTTATATATATACACACACATATATATGACTGTGGTTGGTGCGTGGATCCTATAGGTTTCGTGCATATACTCATATGCAGGCATAGTAATGAATTGCATGAAAGAGATGCAACATATAGTTTATGAGCATGTGATTCAGCACATGTGCAGTACACATATATGGTATACATTACTTGACATATTGTCTCCTCATTTTCTTTTCGAGTCATTAAGTAATATAAAAATTGTTAAAATAGTCAATTCATATAACTTTTCTCTATACTTGGCAGATGTTTCATGTATTTGATGAATTTTTTTCTTATGGCAGTAATACTACGCATATGTTTGAGTCTCATTTGGTAGATATAATCGCTATCATTACGGTCATCATTTTGTATTGATAATTAGAGAATAATGTGTTATCTTGTGATTTTTCAACTCTAAATCGATCTATTTCAGAAATGAAAAAAAAAGTGGTTTCGGAGGAAAGCTTTTTATCTCTAATCAATGAAGAATATTCGCTTGCTTTTCGGTACTTAGATATTTCGCTGTCAGAATGTTATGATAATATTCATGTTTTTAAACTTACTGATGGGCTGATGAGCCTCGGTTACTTTCCACATTCCAAACCAGATATACCTAGATACAATTTACTGTGGTTATTTGCTTTGATCCTTTTTATCCTCTAATATGTTTCTTCGTTATTTTGCCAAAACAGGACTATCTCAGCCTCAGCAACAATCAGTAAGACGCACACTGTCAAATTCGGCTAGATGTGGATTAGAACGTTAAGTCTTAACTGATCGAAGGATGCAGTTACAATAAATGGACTGTCACACATCATATACTCATGTGACAAACTATCAAGTCATCTGCAATTACAGAGAACTTAATAACGGACCACTAACTTAGTCTCATACCTCAGTTGATACAGCAGTGTGAACGTGAGTCGGGTGTCATTGGTTCATGTTGTGGTATGATCTGAATTTTCATTTCACCTTCGCTTATAATTCCTCAACAAATATTACCATCCCGTCATTTCTAAAATTCCAACCAATAAATGTTTTGTTTTAATCTGAAGGATTTGTGCAGATTTATAAATCGATTTCAGGTTGGTATTCATCATAGACTGACATCGGCTAGAGGAGCAGTGGACAGCTATTTCGTCCTAGTATGGGACTGCTCAGCAGCGCGCACCCATGATCCCGTCAGGGATTGAACCCAGGATTTCCAAGTTGCGCAGCCAGAGCGTTACTATCGACCCACGCGGTTGGAATTCAGTGGTTTATATTCCTACTTTTGGATGGAGGTGAAGCTGTATCGTGAACTGACATAACTTGAAAATATGGACCGTTAGATTCCGACCCAGTGGCTAACTGATAACGTGTTGGCCACGGAACCTGAAGGTCCCATGTTTGAGCCCTGAGGATGTATGGGTGCGCACTACCGAGAAGTTCCATGCTGGGACGAAACAGTTGTTTGGTTCTCCTAGGTTTTTAATGCTCCTCCAAGTGATGTCAGTCCATGGTGTTTTTCAATCTGAAATATTTTTTTCCTTTGAAATAAATTAGCTGTACATTCATTTGGAAATTTAACAAGTGTTTAGTTTGTTAGGCGTTCAGATTGTTATCAATATTTTAGACATCAAATTCAAAAGGTAAGAAGTTCAAACAACCTTGGAATATGTTTGTTTATGATAATGGAAAAATAAAGTATAACGAAAGTTTCCATGCTTTCTATAGCAACACTCCATAAACAAGTATAATTCAAGCATTTTTTCTAAACTTAACTATTAATAAAGGTATGAATAAAAGCATTTTAACAGAATGAAAAAAAAGTAAACTTCACTGCTTTCTCATCAGATGCATTACAGTCAAAAATAACAAAAGATAAACTTTACTGCAAACTCAAACTCACCAAAAATAAACCAGACAGAAATCAACATAATATACTCAGGAAGTGGACACCATAAAACCTCCAGTGAAGATCAAAACGACAGATCAAATTATTATTCGTAGTAGTTTACATCATGTAATTAAAGCTTCTTAAAAATTGTTAAGTGTGATGGTAATACTTGGTGGGAATCAGATCAATAAGTTGCAATTCAGTTGGTTGAAATTGGGATCAAACTTAAGCATTCAGTATCAAAAACTAGATGATGTGATCAACTGAGAGCATAAGTTCAAAGTTATATATTGATAATTATTTTCTTTCGAAAAATTTATTCTCGTGTTTAGTAGATTCATATACCATAGGTGGAAGGTTACTTAAAAGTTCTAATCCAATTTCAGAAAAGACTGCTCAACAGTATCGAATTTCGCTAAATCCATAACACAGTGCGTTTAACATTCACCAGGTATTATTGATATTCTCAGATATTGTAATGAAGTTACAATCCTTCACTTATATAGTGAGGTTAGCAAAAAACAGTAAACTCACTGATCAGATCTATTTTCAGTGAATTAACATTTAAACTGAACATTACTATATATACAACATTAAAAACTAAACTTAGTGGAAAAAATTTACATAATGGATGGTGGTAATACAATGGTAACATTTATATGCATAGCAATAGTAGCGATTCCAACAAACCACAGATATTCATCAACAGCTGCTCGTTACTGAAGCTCAGATGGCCAGAATAATAAGAATAAGCAAAAAGGAACGTTGACAAAGAAGCAACCAAGAACCTATCGCTCAACAAATATGCACTGGAAGGAAGTGGAGATGGACTGGACATACACTGAGAAAGCCGACTGGGGACATCACGCTCCAGATCAAGCCCTCGAGTGGAACCTAGATGGGAGGCGACGAGTTGGGCTTTCTAGGGTGTCATGGAGGAGATCGTGTGAGGAAGAAACGAGAGGTTGTGGGCAGTCGTAGAGCCGGGTTCAAAAGACTACAGAGAAGAGAGTGGAGTGGAGGCGTGCTGGTGAAGCTCTATGTTCCACTAGGAACCCAAGGGACAAATCATATAATAGAATAATAATAGTAGCAAATATATGCAAAGTAATAGTGGAATGATAACAGAAAAAGGATTGCGTGGGCTAATGAATCGCTGATAAGGTGAACATTATTCACCGATAGGTATGAATACAGTAGACCTATTAAGTAGATACATCCCTAGATAAAAGGCTAATGACTAGTTAATTATAACAAATATTCTTTAATAAAAGTTGATTTTCTTGAAAAGACTGAAAGAAAAAATCTCAGAAAGTATCTGTACTCAGTATCATAACAACGGTGATATTGAAGGAATGCAAAGAATAATTTGACAACATGAATGAAATATTTCTTTGTCTTATTGCTGTTCAATTTATTCCTGTTACTTTAATCCCTTTAAAGACAATATTTTGCCCTTATTTCATCTTAATTATTCCTAACACTTGACTATTCATCGTTTAGTTGAACATTTCTCGGTTGAATAAAATCTATAACTTGTCCTTTCACCACCTGACTTGTTCAAACATGCAAATAAATGATTTCTATCTATGCACCAAATTATTATTATTATTATATTATTAATCCCTTGGGTTCCTAGTGGAACATAGGGCTTCAGTAGCACGCCTCCAGTGACCTCTGTTCTCTGAGATCTTTTGAACCTGGTCCCACGACAGCCCAGAAGCTCTCATTTCCTGCTCGCACGACCTCCTCCATGTCACCCTCGGACGTCCAACTCGTCGCTTCCCATGGGGATTCCACTGGAGTAACTGGCCTGACGCGTGATGTCCTCCGTCGGCCTTCTCAGTGCATGGCCAATCCATCTCCACTTCTTCCTGCATATTTGTTGCGTGATAGGTTCTTGGTTGGTTCGTTCCCAGAGTTCCTTGTTGCTTATTTTTTCTGGCCATCTGATCTTCAGCAGCGAGCGTAAGCAGTTGTTGATGAATTTCTGTAGTTTATTGGAAATCCCTTTCATGACGCGCCAAGTCTCTGAGACATACAAGAGCACTGACTTGACGTTGGTGTTGAAAATCCGTATCTTGCTAATGAAGGCCTATCTTGCTTTTCCGATCCTGGCTGACTTTGACATCCTCGTCTGTGCCTGTGCTGCCTGTAGTTGAAACAGTGCTTCCTGGATAGGTGAAGGAGGTCACTTCCTTTAGGTTTCTCCCGTTGACAGTGATTGGAGTTTGTTGTTGTTGTTGTTGATGGTGGTGGTGCGGTATCTTCATCACTTCTGTCTTCTCTATATTCACCTGAAGTCCCGTCTTCGCTGCCTCTTCTATCAACTTGTTAGTTTTTGCCTGCAGATCTTCAAGTTTATGTGACATTAGGCATAAGTCATCGGCGAAATCCAAGTCTTCTAGGTTCTTTTCCGTCGTCCAGTGTATCCCCCTCTTCTCGCTGCCTACTGTTTGCTGCATGATCCAGTCCACCACAATCAAGAATATCATGGGGGAGAGTAGGCAACCTTGTTTCACTCCTGTCTTCACTTCAAAGGCATCACTGAGCTTCCCATTGTGGATTACTTGGCATGTGGCATCTTCATATAGTTGTTGAATGAGGCGGATAAAGGTTTGCGGTACTCCGTAGTATTGAAGCAGTTTCCAAATTACTTCTCGGTCGACGCTGTCAAAGGCCTTCTCAAAGTCGATGAAGTTGAGGTATAGAGCTGATTGCCATTCTACGCTCTGTTCTATGATGATACGAAGCGTTGCAATTTGGTCCACACATGATTTGTACTTCCTGAAGCCTGCCTGTTCCGGTCGCAGTTTTGAATCCAGTGCATCCCTTAGCCTCTCCAGGATGATGCGGCTTAATATTTTACTTGGGGTGGACAGGAGAGTGATTCCGCGCCAGTTCTTGCAAGCACTGAGGTCTCCCTTCTTCGGCAGTTTGACAAGGTAACCCTTCTTCCAATCGTCAGGTACCTTCTCTTCCTTCCACACCTTCTGCAATAGTGGTGTGAGCATGGCCGCTGTTGTCTCTGCATCTGTTTTCAGTGCTTCTGGCGGTATTCCATCTGGTCCTGCTGCTTTCCCGCATTTCAGTAGCTTTATGGCGTTCAGGACTTCCATTTTCGTTGGGGGATTAATGTTCACTTGTAGTTCAGCGGCTGCAGGTGGTATTTCTGGACGAAGTGCAGGTGGTGGTCGATTCAAGAGCTTCTTGAAGTGGTCGGCCCATCGTTTCCTCTGTTTCTCTTCTTTTGTAATTAAATTTCCTTCTTCATCTTTTATTGGTTTCATCTGTGTTGGTCTCTTCCCTGATAGCAACCTGGTTATTTGATACAATGTCGTCAGGTCTCTCTTACCTGCAGCCTGTTCTGCTTCACTTGCCAGTGTTTCGTAGAAGTGTCTTTTGTCTTTGCGTGCACTCTTCTTCACTTCTTTGTCCAGTGTTTTATACATTGTGCTCAGTTCCTCTTGTCGTTGAGCATCCTTGCACTGGTTTATCTTCTGCTTCACCATCCTCCTCTCCTCTATCAGCTTCCAGGTATCCGTCGAGATCCATTCCTTGTCTTCTTTCTTCTTCCTTCCTAATACTGTTGTGCAGGTTTCTTTCCACATAGCTTTCAAAGACTTCCAGTGTTCTTCCACACAGGTTTCTTCAGGGATGTCCCTCGATGTCTCCCATTTTGTCTTGATGGCTGCCTTGAAGATCTCCTTTGTAGTTTCATCCTTCAGTTTCCGAGTGTTGTACTTGAATTGAGGTCTATCACCAGCTTCCTTGAAGGCTTTTAACTTGATTTGGAAGGTTCCTTGCACTAGGTAGTGGTCTGAACCTACATCTGCTCCTCTTCTTGACCTTGTGTTAAGTAGACTGCGTCTCCATTTTCTTGAGATTGAGATAAAGTCGATTTGATTTTTAGTGTGTCCATCTGGTGAAATCCATGTCGCTTTGTGGATATCCTTGTGCCTGAACACACTGCCTCCAATCACCAAATCGTTGAATGCACAGAATTCTGCAAACAATTCTCCATTCTCATTCATTTCACCTAGTGCCTCTCGACCCATGGTTAGTTCTCTTCCCGTGTTGTCCCCTCCCAGTTTGGCATTCATGTCGCCCATCAGAATTTTGATATCGCCAACTGACGTCTTGTCCAGTGTTGATTGAAGTTGTCTGTAGAAATCCTCCTTTTTCTCTTGCTCTGCATTATTTGTAGGTGCATAACATTGTATGATTGTGACCTTTCTTCCTTTTGAGTTGAATCTTGCTGTCATGATCCTGGAGGAGATTGGTTCCCACTGCATGAGAGCCTTCGATGCTCTTGAGGACATCATGATAGCCACTCCCTCAGTGTGCTCGTGGTTGGCGTCTGGGTGACCGGAGTAGATTATTGATTCTCCAGTTGACAGTTTGGAGAGTCCACTCCCATTCCATCTGCTTTCGCAAATCCCAAGCACTTCGATGTTATACCTTCTCATCTCCCTTGCAATCTGGGCTGCCTTACTGGGTTCAAACATCGTGCGGACATTCCATGTCCCCACGTTTACTTTCGCTTTCATCGAGAGAAGACACATCGGCCAATTGGCTTCCCGAAGGCTTTCACCAACTGGCGTCATTTCGCCTCTCCGATTCCAGCGGGGAATAAGTTTGTTTTCATTTTTTATATTTTGTTTGTGCTTTGAAGTTTCTTTAGCGGTTAGATTTGTTTTACGGGGTAGGGTTGCTAGCCCTATGCCCAACCTTCCCTCTTTACCCGGGCTTAGGACCGGCTAGTAACTAGTAAACTAGTTAACCAGGCGAGGTTATGCACCAAATAACTAACCGTTATTCTATTCTTTATTCTCTGTGACTGTTAGAAATAAGCAGTTCTGACCAAACTTTGAAATATCAACCAAAGTGTTTGATTTTGGATTCTTCCACTTGTTAAGTATCTTTGATAAAGAAACTAGAAAATGATGTCAGGAATATGCATGTAATTGTTCTGTTTCACAATCAAAAAAAAAAAAAAAAAAAAAAAAAAAAAAAGACTACGCAAAGCAAAATATACATGGACGATATTGTAATATTTTATGGTGTAATGAAGTTGACGACTGTGTAACCTAATGCATGCTTGAATACTAAAAAGGATGGGACCAAAATACACTCCAGATGCATGCAGGTAAAAGAAGGCTAATTATGCTACTGTTATATTTCTCTAATTAGGTATTTTAAAGCTATGGTAGGAATTTCTTATGCAACCATGTTTGTGTATATATAACTGTGTTTTAGTTGTATTGTATTCTCTGAGCTGAGTTGTTTAATCATGAAGTTTTCATCATCTTGCTAGACGATGTCATCAACACTAACTTCAGTATGAATTGAGCTGTCAATTTCTCTCCATGAGTGATTTAGTAGCTGTGACCCAGATATATCCAAGGCCTATTAAGACTCCGTTTACACACAAAGGTAAATAAAAAATATACAAAGCATTGGTTGCATAAAGAACTTGGAAATGGAAAATATTGATAGGCTAATTGGATAGATAACTTTATATTCATTACTCATAATAATTAAATGCTCAAAATCTCATATACTGTGATATGAATGACTACCTGAAGAAGAAAACTTCAACTTTTACCCGTTTTTGATTCCTTGACTCTTGAAAAATAAGTGTATTCCATCGTTTACTATGCACTAGTTTATATATTTGAAACGGTCTTTCTGAAATGCATTCTCTGTTGATATCGTCTCTTCAACCAAAAATCACCTGTCTCTTCCTAAATCTACGTATTTAGAGCCTCTTTAGAGGATTTGGACATTTGAGGGAATACTATAGAAATCTTCATGCATTTTTGGGGAGTTAAACCTTAACATCCTTCCCCTCAGCATTGGAATACCACGTAATGATAGTGATCTCTAACTCCACCCGATTTAACCTACGCTATAGCAGCATGCGAAACTGTATTTACTTTTGGTGGCGACCAAATGAGATAAGGTATCATATTTAGGGTCAAATGAAGTTTGTTGTACAGCCAGATAATCTAGAATGATGAATTTTTGATATACCTTTCTTCAGTTCACAAAAGAAATTTAGGAAACGTGAACAAAAGCACTTTAGAAACTGAGTGGATGATCAGATTGGTCTATTTTTGTCCCCATTTAAGTGAATAAAATGATTGAGATAACTATTGTAAGTGAATGTGTTCCTGCTGATGAAACATCTTTTGTCTACCACAGTGTTTTCAGTTCAGAAGCATAGGAGGTGAATAAATCTATTTCCCACAGTAATCGACATTAAAACTACTAAACTTAGTCATTCATCAGTTTTGTTTCTGTAGATGGATGTTATTTGGAGTTTAATATTCATCTAGTAAACAGCACATCGTTTCTTAAGTGTAACAGTAATTGGGTGAATTTAGAACTTCAAATAATCCATCATTTTAATAAAAAAATAATCAAGATACCATCCTTCTTTCTTTTCTAGGCTTGTAATCTCTGTCATATTTGAGTAATTTCAGTGTTATGCTGTTACGAAATAGTGCCTTCTATCTGCAGTGACCCTCTTTTGGATTCCAGTACGATTCCACTTATAATGACCAATAGCGTAGAAGAATGACTGATTAACAGGCTTGCTGAGATTTATTGTATGTACCGTGACTACTCGAACCCACATTTGACATTAATATAAAAAGTGGGTTTACTGTCGAACACAAGAATTATGATAAGCTCAACATTCTAAACATCTTGAAAACGTACCTATCGAAAAAAAACGTAGAATGGATGTTACCTAGTCTTTGTTGGTTTTTGTACAGTTATTTGTCATCATACCTAAGTGGAAACAATATTTCAAAGAGGGAAAGTATTTAGCCTGAATGATATTTTGAAGAGCGAGTTTCTGATTACAAAAGGGATGTTTACCAGACAGCAACCACTTGTAGAAGTGTACCGGCAGACATTGAAGAATTGATAGCAATCACTATGGAAGCATCTCACTTTGTGTGACATGATATTGCAGCAACAATTCACAGAGGATAAACATAGCAGTGAACATCCTCTTCACTGTCTGCTCTAGTTACGGTGGGTCGGAGTATGCAACGCTTTGAGTATAAGTGTATTCTATAATATTTTGTACTGTGTGAATACGATGAGAAAGTAAAGAAATGTGATCTATGTGTGGTAATCCCTACACATTTTTCCTTATATTCTAAGTGACTGCATGTGGGAAACACACTATAAGATAAATTGAGTGAACTACATAAGCAACATGTTATTGCTTACATTATTTTGTCATTGAGAGGATTGAATTAGTCAGTCTCTCTTAGCAAATGGGCTCCTTCGCAGATGCTCTGATATTACCTGTGATTAAATGATTTATTGGTGATGGATAGTGTCTAGCACTGATAGCCAGGATTCGCATTTCGTCCTATTTGTGACTCATCAAACAGCGGGTGGAATCTAAGCGCAATTAAGGGTATCATGATATAAGCAACAACATGAAAACCATACCCATCATACACCAAGTGGCTAACGTGACGCGAAGATCTAGTGAATAACGCTGTAATGTTTAATGGAGTCGCTCCCGAGTTCGAGTTCTAATGAGAACAATATCACTCAATGGGAGGGAAGTAAATCCGGTTGACGAGTAGCAAACAAGACGAAACATGCCCTCTGGATTCCACTGCCAGCCACTATCCATCATTAAATTATATGGGTATGTTCATAATTAACCTCGCTTAGTCAATTAGTTCACCAGTTTACTAGCCAATCCTAAGCCCGGTTAAAGACAGAAGGCTAGGCAAAGGGCTAACAACCCTACACCGCAAAACTAATCCGATCGCTTGAGAAATTCAAACCACAAAGAAAATATAAAAATAAACTTATTCCTCGCTAGATTTCACCAGACGGACACACTAAAAATTGGATCGACGCAGACTTCTAGACACAAGATCAGATCAAGAAGAGGGGCAGGTGTAGGCTCACACCACTCACTGTCTAGTTCAAGGAACCTACCTCCAAAATCAAGTTGAAAGTTATCACAGAAGTTGGTGACAGACCACAGTTCACGTTCAACACCCAGAAAAGAAACTGACTGAAAGAGGAAACTACAAAGGATATCTTCACGTCGTCAGTCACCAGGAAAAAATGGCAGACATTCAGCAACATCCATGAAGAAACCTGAGACGAAGAGCACCGGAACTCTTCGAGAGAGACGTGGAAGGAAACCGGCACTACCACATCAGGAGGGAGGAAGAAGTGGAAGACAAAGGATGGATCTCGATGGATAAATGATAGCTGTCGGAGGAGGGAGATTAGGATGGTGAAGCAGAAGATTAACCAGTGCAGTACAGTACGCGGATGAGCAAGGAAAAGAGAAACTGAGCACAACCTACAGAACACTAGACTGAACAAAGAAGTAAAGAAGAGTGCACACAAAGACAAAAGACACTTCTATAACACACTGGTAAGTGAGGCAGAACAGTTTGCAGGTAAGAGAGATAGAGGGAGACCTGACAACATTTTATCAAATTAACAGGTCACTATCTGGAAGGGAAGAGATGAACACAGATGAGGCCAATGAAAAATAGTAAAGGAAAGCCAGTTGCCAAAAAGGAGAAACGAAGGAAACGATGTGCTGACCACTTCAATAAACTCTTGAATCAACCACCACCACCACCACCACCACCTGCAACTCATACAGAAATAACACCAGCAGACCAGCCACAGAACTACCAGTGAACACAAGTACACCTAAAAAAGCAGGAGTGAAGTCCCCAACGCCATGAAGTTGCTGAAATCCGGGAAAGCAGTAGGATTAGATGGGATTCCGCCAGAAGCATGAAAACAGACGCAGAGACAACACCAGCGGACATGCTCACACCCTTAATGCGGGGGGGGGGTCTAGGAGGAAGGGAGGAAAAATACCTGCCCACTGATTGGAGTAAGGGTGATCTTGTCAAACTAACGCAATGGGAGACCTGCATCCTTGGATGAACTGGTGCAGAATCATACTCCACCACTGACCATATCAAGCAACATGTTAAGCCTCATCATCCTGGAGAGAGTGAAATATGTACTGGATTCAAGTGGATTACGACGGGAACAGTCTGGCTAGCTGGCTGGCTGGCTGGCTGGCTGGCTGGCTGGCTTCAGGAAGAACGAATCATGTGAGGATCAAATTGAAACGCTACGCATCATCATAGAACACAGCGTAGAATGGTAGTCAACTCTATACCTCAACTTCATCGATTTCGGAAAGATCTTCGACAGCGTCAACTGAGAAGTAATTTGGTAGGCAGCTGCTTCAACACTACGGTTTTAGTGCTACAAACCCTTATCAAACTAATTCAAAGGCTAACTTATCATGATGATCATGATGATGATGATGCATGCATGTCAAGTGATTGATAATGGAAAGCTCAGTGATGCTATTGAAGTTAAGACAGAAAGGAATAATTTGAAAAAGTTAGTCCCTTTTATGAATTTGGATGATGTAATTATAAGACGTAGATTATCTGAAAAATGTGATGTATTGGCGCTATACATTTCTATTAGTCTGATCTGGGCTGTCTTGGCTTTTGTCTTCGTTGATCTTCCTGACTGTGGTCGTCCAGACTGAACGGGATCATGCAACAAACTGTGAGGAATAAGGTGATGGCCATACGCTGGATGGACCGATGGAAAGACCCCAGAAGATTTGGATTTCGTCGATGGTGATTTATGTCTAATGTCTTGTCACACAAACTCGAAGATCTACAGGAAAAAACCAACAATTTATCAGAAGAGGGAAGAGAGCGAAGACGGGATTCCTTTCAGGTGAATGTAGAGAAGACAAAGGTGATGAAGATACCTAACCAACAACAACAAGTGGCCCCAATCACTATGAACGGGAGAAATGTGATGGAAGTTGTCTCTTTCACGTGCCTTCCAAGGCAGCATTGTTTCAACTTCAGGCACCACAGACACAGATGAGAATGTCGAAGCCGGCATCAGAAAGACAACAAGACAGGCCTCCTTCATTAATTTGAAATCAATGTGGAGATCTACTACACTGCATTGGACTGAGCATAAAGAGTGAACAAGATCCAGATTTTCAATACTTATGTCAGTCAAGTAAATCAGTGCTTCAATGTGTTGGTTTAGAGACTTTGGGCGTTAAAGGAGTGTATTTCCAATAATCTATAGACATACATCAACAGCTGCCTATGCTGGATACTGAAGATGAGAATACCAGAAAAAATAAACAACAAGGAAGTATGGCTAGTCACAAACGAGCCAAGGGTTTATCGACCAACAAATATGCAGAAGAAGGAAGTGGCGATAAATTGGATTGGGGATACACTGAGAAGACCATTCGGGGACATCACGCCTCAATATCTTACACCTATACAAATTTGTATGACGCTAGACGTCAGCTACAGGTACATTTCATAATTCCTACTCAGAAGACAGTATTTTTTCCATCAAACATTCCTGGGCGATATAATACTATAGAATCGTCATATTAAGATAGTATTAATCTAGATGACTGTGAGATTTGCCCGGATTCAGACCAAGTAAACGTCTTCAATATTGATCAATAAATCCTGAAGCAAATAAATTTATCATTAGTCATATACGATGATTTGGTTTCTTTTGGTTTTTATTTTCGTCACAATCTATCATTCATGTAAGACTGTAAATTCCAAACGATGTCCAAAGCATGCTGTTCACTATTATTAAGTTAAAGGTTTTACTCGAATAATCAAAGGTTAATTTCACCCAGTTCATTGAATGGATAATGTAAGAATGATAGGGAAATACAAAAATGGAAACATGGTCAATAAACAAGCTTCAATTAATTATATTACACTGATATTGCTGAAACAGATATATCTGTCTTCATGTAGAAAAACTTGATATACAATCTTAAATAACCTATGTTAAATATCTTTTTTGCTACAAATAATCCTTTTATACTCAAAGGCCTACTTACGAGGATAAGACAGTCGGAATTGTTGATACCTATTTCAGATCAATAAAATACCACTAACTGGCTGAATCGTTAATGTATTTGCCATGAAATATGAAGGTCCTGAGTCCGATCCCTACAGGTCTTGGGTGCGTACTGCTGAGGAGTCACATACTTGGACGAAACAGCTTCCCAGTGCTCACAAGTTGTAAATAGTTCTCCAACTACCTCAGGATCAAACATCAGTCAGTTAGTCACATGTAAGAATTTCTTTGGTTTCTACTACTAAGCGTTATAAGTTGCATCTAACGTTCGTTTGAAACGAATTCTTTAACAAGATACTGATAACTATAGTTTCATAATTCAAAAATCTAATTTGACTTTACAAAACTCTCTGTTATAAGAACAGTGAACTGTGAATTGAGTATCAGCAGTAATTTAGGCTAAAAATGGTCATCTTTGCAACTGAAGAAACAAACTGAAAGGTGATTCCAACCATTGGTCTTTAAGTAGTCAAAATGGGGCTCTATCGGACATTCGAAATGATCTGACCAAGCAAATGGATCAAAACTTCATTTCACCTACTCAATTTTTAACCAAATGTCAAGTAAGCCAAAAATGCATAGGATTTTACACAAATTAAACCAATAAGTATTCTCTATATTTTCTCATTTGGGTTTGAGATAATCAACAAATATTCCTCAGTACAGCTAGCTGCAACTATCTTATGAGATGGAATTTGATTTTGAGTTCATGAATACATATTGTATGCGTGTACATCACTGAGGACTCTCATACTATGACGAAATAACTGTCCAATGTTTCTAGGTCCCCAACAGTTATTTAACTGATGTCCGTCCGTGATGATCACTACCATGAAAGTAATAAACGACCACAACCCCTTAAATTGAATTTCTGTCAAGTGTTAATTATTAACTTGTTTGGAGATAAGATTTCCCAAAGTTCAGATGAGATATCGCGACCAGTGGAATAAACCAACCTGGACTTGAGAACTAATAGTCAGTAAAGTCATTGGATAGAAGTCACACCTTATCACGAATTGAAAATGTGGAATATCAGATTCTGACCAGTGGTTGAGTTGCAACGTGATCGAGAACGAGTTCGACTCCTGACGAAGTGGCGGGTGCGCATTGCCCTGCACTGGGACGAAACAGCTGTTTAGTGTTCCCAGGTTTTCAGTTGTCCTCCAACTGCTGTTAGTTCGTGACGAGAAATCCTCGAAATACCTTAAATCCCTACAAACGTCAAAAATGAATTATTATTATTATTATTAGTCCCTTGGGTTCCTAGTGGAATATAGGGCTTCAGTAGCACATCTCCAGTGACATCTGTTCTCTGAGATCTTTTCAACCTGGCTCCACGACAGCCCACAACATCTCATTTCCTCCTCGCACCATCTCCTCCATGTCACTCTCGATACCGACCCCCAACTCGTCGCTTCCCATGGGGATTCCACTCGAGTAACTAGCCTGACGCGTGATGTCCCCAGTCGGCCTTCTCAGTGTATGCCCAATCCATCTCCACTTCCTCCTTCTGCATATTTGTTGCGTGATAGGTTCTTGGTTGGTTCGTTCTCAGAGCTCCTTGTTGCTTATTCTCATTATTCTGGCAATGCATCTGATCTTCAGTAGCGAGCTAGCGTAGGCTGCAGTTGTTGATGAATGTGTGTAGTTTATTGGAAATCCCTTTCGTGACGCGCCAAGTCTCTGAGCCATACAGAAGCACTGACTTGACTTTGGTGTTGAAAACCCGGATCTCGTTCCACATGTTGAGTGCAGAAGATCTCCACACTGGTTTCAGGCTAATGAACGCCTGTCTTGCTTCCCCGATCCTGGCTGACTGTGACATCCTCGTCTGTGCCTGTGGCGCCTGTAGTTGAAACAGTGCTGCCTAGATAGGTGAAGGAGGTTACTTCCTTTAAGTTTCTCCCGTTGATGGTGATTGGAGTTTGTTGTTGGTGGTGGCGCGGTATGTTCATCACCTTTGTCTTCTCTATATTCACTTGAAGTCCCGTCTTCGCTGCCCTACCTCTTCTGACAACTTGTTAGTTTTTGCCTGTAGATCTTCAAGTTTATGTGACATCAGACACAAGTCATCGCTGGCGAAATCCAGATCTTCTAGGTTCTTTTCCTCGGTCCAGCCAGCGTATCCCCCTCTTCTCGCTCCTCACTGTTTGCTGCATGATCCAGTCGACCACAATCAGGAATATCATGGGGGGTAGTAAGCAACCTTGTTTCACTCCTGTCTTCAGCTGCTGCAGGTGGTATTTCTGGGCGAAGTGCAGGTGGTGGTCGATTCAAGAGCTTCTTGAAGTGGTCGGCCCATCGTTTCCTTTGTTTCTCTTCTTTCGTAATTAAATTTCCTTCTTCATCTTTTATTGGTTTCGTCTGCGTTGATCTCTTCCCTCCCAGATAGCAACCTGGTTATTTGATACAATGTTGTCAGGTCTCTCCTACCAACCGGCAGCCTGTTATGCTTCGTGTGCCAGTGTTTCGTAGAAGTGTCTTTTGTCTTCGCGTGCACTCTTCTTTTCTTCTTTGTCCAGTGTTGTGTTTTATACATTGTACTCAGTTCCTCTTGTCGTTGAGCATCCTTGCACTGCACTGGTTTATCTTCTGCTTCACCATCCTCCTCTCCCTGCTCTATCAGCTTCCAGGTGTCCATAGAGATCCATTCCTTGTCTTCTTTCTTCTTCCTTCCTAATACCACTGTGCAGGTTTCTTTCCACATAGCTTTCAAAGACTTCCAGTGTTCTTCCACACAGGTTTCTTCAGGGATGTCCCTCGATATCTCCCATTTTGTCTTGATGGCTGGCTGACGTGAAGATCTCCTTTGTAGTTTCATCCTTCAGTTTCCGAGTGTTGTACTTGAATTGAGGTCTATGACCAGCTTCCTTGAAGGCGTTCAACTTGATTTGGAAGGTTCCCTGCCCCAGATAGTGATGTGAGTGGTCTGAACCCACATTTGCTCCTCTTCTTGACCTTGTGTCAAGTAGACTGCGTCTTCACTTTCTTGAGATTGAGATGAAGTCGATCTGATTTTTAGTGTGTCCATCTGGTGTCTGGTGAAATCCATGTCACTCACTTTGTGGATATCCTTGTGCATGAACACACTGCCTCCAATCACCAAATCGTTGAATGCGCAGAATTCTGCAAACAATTCTCCATTCTCATTCATTTAACCTAGCGCTTCTCGACAATAATAATAATGATTACAATAAAAAATGCCACCCAGGTGTTTATTTAATCTCAGAACTCAGTCATCATGAATGCATTAAGTAAATTGGGTATTTTTGTTGTATTGAGGAGGATCTAACTATTAAAAGTTACAAAATGTTTGAACATTTGGAAAGTCATGAAAACAAACGTAAATTAGAACTTTTAAAGTGAAACAGTACAGCTATCATGATGATGCTATCAGTACAGACACGAATGATATTTGTGCTTATCTGACCTGACTGGAAAGCAAAATTACCGTTTTTGTCTCTGAGTTGAATATCAAGGTCGTAGAAAGGAAAGGAAACGAAGAAACATCTTTGTATTCACGAATTACAAACGAAAAATGTAATTAGAACTCTCATGTTTGATTTTTTTATTTAGTAAAGCAAACATTGATACAGCATTATTTACTTGATGGCGTTTCGAGCATAAGTTATTACTGGTAATGATATCAGTGACGGGTAAGGCTGGTAAAAGCTTCAGGGTGGCCAGGTAACAAATTATAATGTGTTTGACTGTCGCTGACCTTGTGCTTATCTCGAATCCCCGATGGTGCCGAGATTAATGTTCTGTGGATATGAAGATATATGACAGTTTCAAGCTTCACCTAAACTAATGAGACTTGAGTGGCGTTTAAGCATCGATCATTTTCTCTTTTGGGTATGAAAATAAATAATCCTCATTCAGTTTTGGATAGTTCACAAACCAGTACATATTCAAAGCAGTTGCAGCTCATTGGTTTAGGGAGATGACTTTCAACTAGCGGGTCACTAAAATATATTGTAGCTAATCAATTCAGTTTATTTAGCTCAAACCACTGAACACATTAGATAGTAAGGTGAATGAATTTACAGTTTAACCGACAACTCTAAACTCGTGGTAATCGAGTACAAACTAGTGGTAAATATCAGGTTTCACAGCAAATGAGAGATTGTCAGCTGTGTAATCAAATACATACAACTTGCTTTTCTTTTATTATGTATTCTATATTCTACCTCCGTTTTTCTAGAATTGAAAGAAGGGGATTACTCAAAAATAAGTGTGAAACTCGGGTACTGTGGTACATTGTAACTCCATATTACATTTGTTTATTTGATACTGGACATAGTGATACAGTATTAATTGCTGGATGACGCTTTCAGCATAAATTAGTGTTCATGATCATATCAATGTTATTAGACAACTTTCAACATCCCATGTTTATACTCCTACCACCTCATATTATTTGTTTTTATAGGTGGTAGTAAAATAAACCATATCTGTGGTATAGGTGTTGCATGATTCCTGTGACACTTGTTGGATGTTGCGACCAATAATCTATGAAAATCTCGGCTATTGGAATGGATGGATTACCATACAGACACACAATGGGGTGAACTGAAAACACTCGAGTTAAGTTCAATACAGTTGGGTGGAGAGAGAGGGAGACTGATTATTGAATGTTTGTTCATCGACTCGACCAACACCCAACACATGCAATTGGGATGATGCAGCAGGTATACCGGAGATATGGAAAATGTTGCTAGGAATAAAAGTAAAGTATATGGGGGTGATGGGAGTATAAAAATCAGATGTTGGAAGTTGTATGATTATATTGATATAAGTATGGACAATGATTTGTGCTCTAAACGTCATCAAGTAAATAACACTTCATCACTATATCGTGGATCAGAGAAACAAATCCAGCATGGAATTTCATTCCATCAAAGTACGATTTACTATGCTAAGTATTCGATAGGACGCGTAACAATAAGATTACTGAATATCCTCCATGTTTATGTGAGCTTAGTGGTTACTTTTATTTGATTATACCTAATTCATGCACTCGAATTTCGTTGACCATACTGCGTTCAAGTGTTCATGTTCAATTATTCCTCAATACCGTTGAGCGTCCCCCCATAAATAATCACCGAAACTTTAACTGTGTTTTTTAAAGAGACACCTATGAAATTGGTGTTTCTCTACCCATTTTTATTACTTTAACTGTCAAACTGGTTCTAAATACACCTTTAAAAACGTTTATCGAAATCCTGTGAGGTTCGACGTCTTTTTTACCTCCTAATAATTACCGAGTCTTGAAAATACTACTATTACACTTCTTATGTTTGATGATTACACAACACGTGAAATAACTACGACTCAAGAGAATGTAATTGTTTCTGCAAGTTGAAACTATTAAGTAAGAACACATGAAATATGATAAGGTAAAAACAAAGACTTATGCAATTAATTATCAAAAGAGAAAAATAAAATCGCATCCCGCTCTTCGAAGTCCTAATTTCTGTATAATTTATTGTGTTTATCACTTCTGAAGAGGAAAGTTTATGAGAAGTCGAAGGCACTATCTTCATCCTGTGTATCGACAGCTATCTGGCAATCATAAATCTCCGAGAGAGTTCAACTAAGAAGAAACTGAACATTTCGATAGCATGTTTTGGATAGCAGATGGGAATATTGATGCGAACTTCATTCGTTCATTTACCGTTAAAAGTATAAATCAATCGCTTGATCAAATAAAACGTAAGATCTTTCAAATCAATATCCTAGATGCTGATTCCAACTTGATCTCAGTGAAACTAGTTTAAGCTCTGCTTATATCATCAGCAGAAATGTCTACTTTAGATTTAGATTTGCTAGTTATCCTAAGTTTGTGCCGAGAAAGTCACGTAATAACATGTAGATGCAATAAAAAATAGGGCGGCTATAATTCACATTTTTCAAAATCTGCATACTTTCGTCTCAGGCAGAAAAAATTTTTAAATAAATAATAATAAGACGTGTATATAAGTTTGCCAATCCATGAGTGAGGTTCCATAACCCACTTAAAGGTGTGTCTACATACACATCTTGTTCACACGTATCTCAAACCACTTAACTAAATAATGCGAAATAAATTGGAATCTAGTAAACAGTCTATTTTAGTATATCAGCTGGTAAATATGGTGTAAAACTGATCGAATGGAAACTGGAAATTAGGTAAGATGAAGATCACAACTTTTAAATGAATTGTCAGCAATGCTAGTAAATGCTAAAGTAAGCATCAACAGCTTTAATCTTCATAGCCTTGATAAACTTGAGAAAGGTTTCAGTAATTCTTTGTCTAGGCATTTTATGCTTTAGGGTTTAATGAACAACTGATTTATAGCAATTTCATTCCTTTTCTGTCAGTTAACAGAGCTTGAGTCTAGAAGTAATCATCTAGATTATTATTTTGACAACAAGCAACTCAAAAAAGTGATCAGTAAGGGTCTATTACTTTAACAAGTTTACCAAAGGGTAATATCTGTTACACTATGACCTGAAATTGCATGAAAGCTATAACTTCTTGGCTTTAGGTAATCACATTTGCTTATTTTAACTAATCATGAACCAATTAATCATCCAGTCCTGTAGTTTCATGTGTTCTATGGTGAAAGCAGTTCACTAGCTTTGCGTAATTAAACCGAAATAAGCAGATTATCAAGAAATAGGTGATTTTTCTAAGTATAAAATGTTTTTTGAGCAATCTGGATGGGGCAAATATGGGATAAGCAATTCTACTGCGTAAAAACCGTCGAGGGTTGAATAGTCCCCTTTATGTTTTGCAGTATTGCTTATTATTGTTTAAACGTGCTTCAATGACATCTGTTTTTAGACGCAATAATTGCTTGAACCGGCAGTTATTTGTTATTATATACTAGGTTATACTTTTCAAGTAGTAAGCAGCAAAAACGTGGTCTTTCGATGGACACATGGAAGATGATAGAGGAAGGAGAGAAAGATGGTGAAGCAGAAGATGAACCAGTGCAGTACAGTACGCGGATGAGCAAGGAAAAGAGAAACTGAGCACAACCTACAGAACACTAGACTGAACAAAGAAGTAAAGAAGAGTGCACACAAAGACAAAAGACACTTCTATAACACACTGGTAAGTGAGGCAGAACAGTTTGCAGGTAAGAGAGATAGAGGGAGACCTGACAACATTTTATCAAATTAACAGGTCACTATCTGGAAGGGAAGAGATGAACACACATGAAATCAATGAAAGATAGTGAAGGAAACTTAGTTATCAGAGAGAGATAGAGAGAGAGGAGAGAAACGAAGGAAACAATGTGCTGACCACTTCAATAAACTCTTGAATCAACCACCACCACCACCACCACCACCTGCAACTCATACAGAAATAACACCAGCAGACCAGCCACAGAACTACCAGTGAACACAAGTACACCTAAAAAAGCAGGAGTGAAGTCCCCAACGCCATGAAGTTGCTGAAATCCGGGAAAGCAGTAGGATTAGATGGGATTCCGCCAGAAGCATGAAAACAGACGCAGAGACAACACCAGCGGACATGCTCACACCCTTAATGCGGGGGGGGGGTCTAGGAGGAAGGGAGGAAAAATACCTGCCCACTGATTGGAGTAAGGGTGATCTTGTCAAACTAACGCAATGGGGAGACCTGCATCCTTGGATGAACTGGTGCAGAATCATACTCCACCACTGACCATATCAAGCAACATGTTAAGCCTCATCATCCTGGAGAGAGTGAAATATGTACTGGATTCAAGTGGATTACGACGGGAACAGTCTGGCTAGCTGGCTGGCTGGCTGGCTGGCTGGCTGGCTTCAGGAAGAACGAATCATGTGAGGATCAAATTGAAACGCTACGCATCATCATAGAACACAGCGTAGAATGGTAGTCAACTCTTCACCTCAACTTCATCGATTTCGGAAAGATCTTCGACAGCATCAACCGAGAAGTAATTTGGCAGGCAGCGCTTCAACACTACGGTTTTAGTGCTGCAAACCTTTGTCAGCCTCATTCAAAAGCTATGTGAAGACGCCATATGCCAAGTAATCCACAATCGAAAGCTCAGTGACGCCTTTGAAGTGAACACAAGAATGAGTAAGACAAGAATGCCGCCTACTATCACTGATTGTCTTCCTGATTGTGGTCGACTGGAGTGGACTGTATCATGCGAGAAACTGTGAGGAGCGAGAGGATGGGCATATGCTGTTTGAACGAGGAGCAGACATCACAAGGAGATTTGGATTTCGACAGCGATGATGTATATCTAATGTCGCATGTCGTACAAACTCGGATATCTACAGGCGAAAACCAACAAGTTGACAGAAGAGGCATTGAAAAAACCAAGAACAAATCACCCAATAAATATGCAAGAAAAAGTGGAGATGGATTAGATTGTACATACACTGAAAACACCATTCGGGGACATCGCGTGTCCTCATGTGGTATCCAAAGAGGAAACGACCGGTTGAGCTTCGGAGGCTGACGTGGAGGACTTCGTGCAAGGAGGAAATAAGGGCTTCTGGACAGTCGTGGAGCCAGGTTAAAAAGGCTATAGAGAAGAGAGTAAAATGAAGACGCGCTACTAAAGGTGTATGCTCCACTAGGAACCTAAGGGACAAATAAATAATAATAAAAGAATATCAGGTAGCACAGTGGAGGTAGTGAACTTCTTTCTACTGATGTTGTCATTATTATTCCTACTGGTGCAACTGTTATTATTTCGTTTCTCGTGTGTTCCTACGAATCTCCTTCTAAACGGTTGAGGATAAATACTAAATATTAACACTAATTTTCTGGGTTTCCAGTTCTTTTTTAGATCATTCCAATGAGCTTTGTGCTTTAGAATGATGAGATTTGAGTCTGATTACTTCACCAGCCTCTCAATGACTACCTAACACTCCTACTCCCTTATGTTTATCTATCCATATAAAAAAAAAATAGTATGCTGAGACTTCTCCTTTCGCATCTTGTTTTAATAAATCATAACAATTTCGTTGAATTTATGCATGATTCGCTTATCCGTCTCTTCATCACACTATCTGAACAATATCACGGGCTGAACTATTCAACCTTGAAGTCTCCATCCTATTTCTATAATAATCACTCAGCAGACAAACTGAAAGCTTGACATGAACTTCCCCGTGATATCTACAGACAAATCCACTATGAATAATCATCAGCTATTCGACACTCGCAATCGACATCTAGATTCAATTATAAAAGGTGAGAGACGACTCAAGGTTTGATGAAAACCTAAGTCACGGCAGAATTGAAAACAAACTCAAATCAATCTAACTACAATTTCATATCCACTATAGCATGCATTTCCAGCAAACTTTGTTACTACTGTCTCAACAAATTTGATTGTTTAATTGTGGACTTGTGAAGAAGCTAGTGGGAAATGACCCTTAGTTCAGATGTGAATTTTAACTCACTACGCAGTGAATTCGTCACGAAAATGAATAAATGGAAGAGAAAATGTACTTGGTTTAAGAACTATGCATATCAAGTATTCACTAGACTTATTTGGAAGCAACATAGAGACTAGTTTACATCTAACAGACTGAAATCAGAATCAGACTCAGAGTCTTCGGTATTTAAAGTAACGTTGTGAGCATCCATCCTCTGGACTGTGAGTGCATATGACAAAGTAGTCCTACCAAATCCCCCAATATATTTTCCTTAAGTGTGAGTGAGGTGGAAGATAGTGTATTGGAGGAAGTGTCAGAATACTGTGTAGCATTCTAATGCACTAGTTACTCAGAGTGATTTTAAATGATATGAATTATGAGTACTTCAATGTGTGGACATTTCACAGTGTTGATTGCTTGCTAAATAGTGGACACTTCAGAATCCTTGAAAGTGGTATACTCGTATGGAATTCATAATGGTTGTTGACTGATTGGGGTTGAAGACTTGAATATGTAGATTTTCAGTTATGACTTCTTAGAGCTTATTTCTCCTTATTTCTGATATAATTCATTCAACTATTATTCACGTAATCGTCGGAGACGTGCAGTGCTGGACAGTAGAAAAAGCTGTTAATAGACGTTAATTACATTTTCACTTGTATTCTTCGCATAGTTTTTGAATACTTTTTTTAAATTATTACTACCTATACATTTTTAATAAGGTATCTAATTTCTGGACACTGATTTTAATCTAAGAAAAACCCTAAATTAATCCACGCAAAGAAAACTTTGATTTCTCCGTAAATGATTTCTTAGCTTAGTGTATCGTACCATTTTGTTGATATGCATCGCTTATAAAATATTTCACCACATGGTTAACCCGACAATCTTTAAAAATCCGATCAACAACAAAATGACACCTAATTACATCACCATTTTCAATTTCTTTTACACCATTTATATTTCTTTTGATGATAATCATGTAAAACAAAAATTTTGCTCCCATAAATCATTAAGTAAAAAGAAAACATATTTACTGCTATAAAGCTTTGACTAACACATTAAATTACTTTTAAGAAACATAATTTCTCAGTGTTAATGGTGGAAATAATTTCATTGAGGAAGAAAACATTTACGGCAATATATTTTTGAGAAAATGGCAAATCATTGTTAATGTTATTATTTTATGATGACGTAGGGTTGTTACTAGCTTTGTCAACATTTTAAATGACGCTAGCTTGTTTTTATAAATTTATTAAAGTACACGGTTTAAACAATTTTTGTATACTGAAATAAAAACTACATGCTCTAAAGTATTCAGCCACGTGCTATAGAAGTCAAGAATTCTCTACACTAATATAAACTCAAAAGTAACGTGCCCCATTGGCTTATTGGATAACGTTCTGACGTTTGAAGCGAGGGGCACTGGGTCTTAGCTTCAGTGAGAAATAACATCACTCACTGAGGTACAGGTACGTCCAGCTGTTGAGTCCCAGGTGGGGCGAAACCCTCATCCTGGATCCCTCTGCTAGTCAACAAGATGAATATAGTATGCTTTATAGATGAGCTGAGATAGGTTTACTGCCTTTCATCCACTAAGGTATATTCAATGTAAACTGTCTTATGCGTTTTTCCTCTACGCTCATTTGTAAAACTATTAATTAAAAGTCTCATTGTAAAAAGCAAGGTATCAATCTTATAAATGTATCTGTCATAGTTTTGTTTTAGAATCCTTTTAAAAGATGATGTTTAACTTTGGTTATTGAGATCTTCCAATTTATAGGTAAATGGATTTCAGACGACTTGATAATACTCTCCGTAGGATGGTAGTCTTTATTAAAACATTAAGCATTGAATACTTGGTTAGACTGAGTATGTCATCTTTCTGACTTAACCCTACCACAGTTGAAATCACTAAAACTGAGGAATAATTGACATGTTACTGATTATTATCCAAGTAATAAACACTGTATACATTTTACTCAACATATTATGCGGTCGATAGACATTGGAATCCACTCAGCAAACTAATGTATATTAGTGTATTAGGCGACGGGCCAAACCTACCTGGCTGTCCAAATATTCATAGGCGAGGCAATATTGGAAAACGTGACCTATTTGTTGAAGGCTAAGTCCTTAAACTAACGAACATCCTGCGAAGTCACAAGATGAAGCAAAACTATCTGTAAATACAGTAGACAAATCATACTTTTATTTATATAAGATTTTCAGCAAATTCATATAGTGTATTCAGCTTTCTAGATGAATAGGTTTTCGTTTAAATTATTATCATCATTATCGTCATCACTGTTTGTACATATTCAGAAATTTACAAATCTTAGATCAGTTTTACATGAAACTACCGCACTGCTGGAAGGTGATGGTGTTAATGGACAACCGTAATTCCAAGTAATCTTAGATAAGTGACCATTTAGAGCTTGAATAGAATTTAGGAAATAAAAAAGAATTAACTGACTATGCAAGCGTTTTGATTGGTTCAGATGGTAAAACTGCGTTTTCGACCAGGTTTCCAAATTGGGCATTTTTGAAAGATATTATTTGTGCACTTGCAATGTGATAATTAAATCAAGTCTCTTTATAGTCTTTATAAAGATAAACGTGACTAATTACTAACTACTACGTGAACAGTCACAACTTCGAACTACAATAAACATAGTATTTGACTAAAATAATCACTCAAAAGAATCTGATCAGTTTGCAACTATGAGACCTGTTAATAATGACTGATGAACTTCAGAGTGCTTCTGTTAAGAATTTGATTGCTTGTTCTAATCCATCCGTTCTGCAGATAAGTTTGGCCATTCTGAATTAGCGTTTTACTAAACCTCGTTTGTACTACACTGGACAGAAACAATAAGGGACTTCTCAGCAGTGCGCACGTACTACTTCGCACCACAAGGGATCCAACCCGCGATCTTCAGGTTCCGTGGCCAGTAAGTTACCATCGAGCCACTGGGTCAGAATCCAATGGTCCATATTTCCAACTTCTGTTAGCTCATGATATAGCGCAACCGCCACCCAATGTCATCGTTGAGTAACTGTCCTCATGAACATCAGGCTTTGCCCCACTGGTAACGTGGGTGCACACTGCTGAGGAGTCCCATACTAGGACTAAACAGTGACTGTTCAGTGCTTCCTCCAGCTGATGTCAGTCTACGATGAATAACAACTTGAAATATTTCCGGATCCCCACAACTCCGGTTCAAGTAAGTCTTCTTTATACTTATCTTTTTGTCCACCCACCCTCACGTCTGTGCAATAATATATCAAGGAAAACAAGGCGACTATTACATTCTACTTTATATGATAAAATGGCGTGACTTTGTATGGCTTTAAGTCTATCTAAAAGACCTTTTTCAGCCTCATGCTTGTCACATATAACCAAAATATCATCAATGCATCTGCTGCATACAGTGATTTTGTTGATTAAATCTTCAGCTAAAAGTTCTATATATGACATATAGGCAATAGCTGACAATCGTCTCAAAGGGACTAACCATAGTGACACCATAAACTTATCGAAAATGTTCACCCTCGAAAGTGAAGTGAACCTTATTGTTGCAAAGCAGTAATAGCTCTTTAAATGTCTTGGAAGGATGGAGAATAAAGGAAAATTCAAGGATGTATAACCAATGGGGATATCAGGTCTTTTTTAAAGGTACATGGGGAAATAAAGGACTTGCATAAAAAGTATACATAGTTTTATTTTTAATTTTAATATCATTTACTTGGTCAATAAGTTCCAAAGTATCTTTTAATGCAAACGTAGACAATTGATTTCTAACTCCACTTTGCAATTTCGATAGCATTACTGCCGGTTTATGCACCGAAGAGCAATATATTGAGAGTATTGGACATAATGGGACATTTTCTTCATGTATCTTTGGTAAATCATGTAAGTTTGCGTGTTCATAAGAATGAAATTCCCTTCTCCAAATGACGGAACCAAGTTAGATAGAAATAAATAGCAGTAAATCTTGTTCGTATATCTTTATTTGACATCTACAACTAATGTGAGCAATGATGTAAAGTAGAAATGCTTTTTTAAATGACTATTTCAGTAACCTTACGCCTTATCTTGTAGTTGCTTGTTGTTTTTTCTAATGACTCAGATGGAATCTACCTTAAAAATTATAAAATGAATAATTTCATTGAAATCTTACAAACAAACATTTTTTCTGATAAACTTTTCATAAGAATTCAGTTTAGAGATTTGAGTTATTCATCATAGACTAACATCAATTGAAGAACCACTAAAGACCTAGAAATACTAGACAGCTGTTTCTTTTAAGTGCGAGACTCCTTAGCAGTGCACACCCTTCACCCAATCGAGAATTCAACTCAAAGCCTTCAGTTTTCGTGCTGAGGAAGTTACCACTTAGTTACTGAGCCAGATTCGAATGGTACACATTCTTCGACTTCTGTCAATTTGTAACATGAACAACCTCCATACAAAACCATCATTAAGTGTTTGTCATCATATTCCTTTTTGGTGAAAATGTCATGGAGTGCTCTTACAGTTTTACAGTTTGATGGACTTATGGTCGTAAATTTAGTGGCAATCAGTAAGAACATGAGATATCTACCTGTCAGTAAATCCAAGTCACATATGATAATGAAACTGGAATTATTGTTGTAATATATGAGAGCTCATGGTCAAGGCAAAATACTATGAAATCTATCTATTTTTGTGAATGATTAGATATTTGCTTAGGAATTTTCTTTTTATGAGTATTATTAATATGGCATAAAAATGAAACTCCTAACTTGTAAAGCGTCGTCATAGTGAACAGTTTCAATGAGTCATGGTATATTTACAACACCCAGTAGTGTATACTAAGTACCCATTACTTTCAAATTGTCAATCAGGTTTACTTCTCGTTAATTCATGTCGTCAAACCATGAAATTATCAAATATGAATCTATCTCATGGATTCCTTATGACGCTGATCAGAAATGTAACTTTCATTTTAGAAAAATGAATCATTTTTGTAAAGAACATTGTCTGTCAGTCATCTGGATTTGTTCTGCACTACATTTACTTAAATTATTAAGGTATAATCTAGGAAAAACGATAGTTCTGTTCATTTGTGTAAATATTTATCATAAAATTGTTAAGAATTTACAGTTAAATCTTCGAAACCTTTCTTTTCAACAATATTTCTGCCCTATTTCGGTGGTGTGAAGAGCTTATTGTCAAAAAGTGAACATATATACCGATAGACAACCTTAATATGACGATCAGGCTTATCAATTAAAAGTGTGTTGGAGAAATTACATGAACCACCGCATAATCTAAACTCTTTCACGTATGATCACTAGCTTCCCATATCTCTTACCTGGAAAGCTAACAGACGAAATTCATCATTTTATAAAGTTTGAGGAAAAAAAGGGTACTTTCTGACATAATCAACTTATTTCTTGGAAGTCACAAGTTAATTAAAAAAAGTATGCTTCTGGAGTGAAACAGAGATTAAACATCTCAGTTCGAAAGTAATAATTTTCACGATTACTGTTGTAAATCCTTTGAGTGAAATTAACTCAGGAATATATGGAAGACTCTATTTAACTAAATTTATTGATTCCTTCTAAAGGCACACTTTGTCTGCGACCACCGAGTAATAAATTGGACTGTAGCAGTCTTTCATATAGTTTCAATATGAGTATCGTTACTCGCAAAATAAACAATTATTACTGGTTAAATAGGTTATTTTATGGCCAGAATAATGGTAAAGATGGTGATGAGAGCTGAATGAATTATTTGTTTTTAATATAGTTATGGCAAAAAGGAACCCTGGCCTGCAACGAACCAACCAAGAACCTATCGCTCAACAAATATTCGAAAGGAAGTGGAGATGGATTGGGCATGCACTGAGAAGATCATCCGGGGACATCATGCGTCAGCCAGTCAAGGCCATCGAGTGGAAACCAGATGGGAAAAGGCGAGTTGGACATCCGAGTATGACATGGAGGAGATGATGTGAGGAAAAAATGAGAGCTTCTGAACAGTCGTGGAGCCAGGTTCAAAAGATTGCGGAGAACAGAGTGGAATGGTGATGTGCTACTGAAGCCGTATGTTCCACTAGGAACCCAAGGGACAAATAATAATAACATAATGATAACACAGTTATGAAAAATGAAAAAGTGCACGCTTTAGAGAATGTTGCAGCATTTACGCCGTGATCAATAGTCTCATGTTTAGAAGTTGAGGTCGAGAGCGTATCAGTGGTTTGTAACGTTAGGTTGTTCATTAACTGATCAATCGACTGAGGGATGCTTTCTTAAATCTCAGGCAACCAAAAAACCTTCCACCAACTATATTCCATCAAATTCTTTTAGTTTGTTTCAATGTTTTTAATGTCTTCTGAAAACATTATGTACTCTCAAACGTTTTTAAAATGTTTTTAAACGTTCGTTTCTCAAGCTAGTAACTAAACAAAGGAAAACGTTCTACCCGTCGGAAACGGAAATACACCATGTGCTGGATGAGTGACTAAACTACCATCATCAAAATTACACCAGACTTTGTGTTAATTCCCGAATCGAGAACAGATGTTAATGTAACACTAACTGCTTGTTTTACACTTATGCCTTCAATACTGTTATTAATAACACTATGCAGATATAACAATTACTTCTTTTGGAAATATTGTAAAGGAAATGAATTTTTTGAAATTTTGCATGCTGGAAATTTCATACTGTATCACACATGTTGAAATAAAGCGAATATTATTATCATATTATTATTACTATTGATAATGATTTAATCAGACAGTTACAACCCATATCCCTCTTACAATCTCCTATATTTTTGGCAAACGGATTATCAATTCTTCTATTAAGGGTAATGTTTAGGTTGTGTTTTACTTGCGCAAACCCATGCCATGCGCATACAGTCGCTATCAGTTTTGGATATAGAAAGTAGTGATAGCAACTGGATGAAGATGGACTAAAATGTTTTTATATCCTGACACGAAAACTCTAGTACTTTCTGATTCCAATTTGTTTGCATGAGTACCCATTTATGATAAGAAATATTGTGAAGTGAGATTTCAAACAGTAGTAACTAAGACTTCCTGTTTTCCCTGAGTTTTATCGCTGTTGTATTTGTCTTTAATGTTTGTCTTTAAGACTCCAGGTTAGTTACCATATTCGGAATTCAAATTTATGGTGTTCAGCATAACGGCAGACAACGATAACTGTCAGTTATCCGGACAACAGGCGGTATCTCACAGTGGCTCCACAACTGTCCATCAAAAGACATCATACTTTTCTTACCACTTTATTTTAGGCCTTTATATTAGAGTAGCAATAAGATTAAACATATCTTTCCAGTCATAGAAAAAGAAGAGGAAATTCAGCGGAGAAACTCTTCTTTATCGACGACGTCATTCTCTAGAGAATTATTTGTCAATACTGATGGCTGTTCAACACCTTTAAAACTTCTAAAGACTTTGACACATATTTCTCTCTTTTGTAACAATATTTATGCTGCCATATACCTACATGAATCTGTGAACACTTCACCATCAGCTTTTCCTAGGAACACTGCTGCTCCTATATTCCTTGCAACATTATAAAATGATGGAATAATTTATAAATCCTCATGTATTCAATCCGGGTACTTCCTTTCAGTCTGAGTCTTCCACTCATCTAATTTGCATTTTTATATCATAACACGTTAACAATAAGCCATCCCTTTATTCTGTAGTGATCGGAGTCAACGCATAGCATGCCAATTCATTATTAGCCATTTTCACATGATACGTTCAGCATTCACTAACTACCATCCTTTCTGTCAAGTATCATTTTTCAGCTACTTCCCATAAAGGCCTAACTAGTTCTCTCTCGTGATTAACAGACCCCTGCAACTTCATCACTCCTCAGTTTGCATGGATTACTTCAAACATCTTACAAGTACTCTTACTTCAGATAACGATGTCGGTGGGACTAAACATCCTCTTGAGATGCCTAGTGACAAAAGAGAGGTTTTCTTAAATGAGTACACAAATTATCATGAGTATTTTTCACTATTCATTCATACGATTTGGAAACAACATTGTTTGCAGTTTCAGATCAGATGTCCTTGTTGTCTGTCTCACAATGAATGTGCATGATACACGTACTAAAATAGTAAAGTATAACACATTACATACATATATATATGTATATATGTACAGGGTGTGGAAGGTAAATGTAATAGTTTCTTCAAAGCGAGGAAATGACACTGATGGAGAATATTTGTAACTCAGCTGGATGCTCTTCGTTGTGTTGTATTCTCTAGGCTGTGTGGTTTAATCGTGAAGATTTCATTGTCTTTCTTAACAAAACCTTGAAGCTGACTTCATGAAGTTCATATTGAAATGAGCAGTAATGATCTCTAGAAAGACAACGAAACCTTCAAAATTACACCATTTAGTTAAGAGAACATAACACAGTGATAAAGTGTCACCGCCGATGAAATATGGTCATCAAGTCATAAAGAAAAGAGGAGACAAGTCAGGGAAGAAACTTTTCTTTATCGACGACATCATTTTCTAAAGCACTGTACAATCGTAGTTATATATATCACTAACGTATAACAGTCTATCACTAAACAATTTGGTATGAACGCAAAATGAAGCCAGTGCTGAACATTGAAATGAAGAATGAAGAGTGGTAACGTTATAATCTTCTAGACAACAGAAATAATGAGAAAGGTAAGGAGTTTGACAAAATGAAAATTACCAACAGATGTGAAATGCAGATACTGATTGTTCAATGCATAGATATAAAGTAGGTGAAGGAGATGTGGATCATAATGAAGGTAGTGATAGGAAAGTAGCTAATTACAATGGAATCGAAAAGTTGTACATTAAGACCATCGTAAGATAAGAAACTTAGCATTCTTCTTCTGCATACAGATATTAGGCATGAATTTGTGAGTTTCCAGTAATTCTCCTATCCATAGCTATCGAAACGTACTCCTTTTGAAATATTTTCTCTGACTCGATAAATCACACTAAAATAGCACTCTGGCAGAGCTATATGTCCAGAGTTGACTAAATGTTTAAGAAGTGAACCTCTAAGTGACTTACATTCTCCCCTTGACAACCATACAAGACAGTGCTCAGAAATATGTCTGGGAAGTGTGCACATTTTGCAGCCTATATAATTAGCTCATTATTTCCATCGTCTAAAAGAGTATTGCGCAACTACTTTCCGTTCCTGATTTCGGTTTTTTAGCACTAGCTCATTGATGCAGTTATACTGTATTGTTTAATAACAGACTATTTTACATTCGTGATATCTATAAATACGATCATACGGTCTTAGAAAATGATATCGTCGATAAGGAAAATTTTCTTCCCTGAATTATCTCTTCTTTCGATACATATTTATTGGTTAAAGTGGAGTAATAAGGCAACAGAAAGTATTTGGCGTTTATTATTTCTGGTTCTTCATAGCAAATATAAATAACATTACTGTCTCCTTTATTACTCATTTTACTGATGTTACTATGAAGCTATAATCATTTCTGTAGACTATAAGCCTTAACGATCTGACATTCACTGTGTAAAAGTCTGGTTTTCTTGAGACATTTTCGTATGTTGAATTAAGGCAATATACTAAAGCCAGTTTATCAAGCCCAATACAACTCCTTTTTTACTCTATAGCACATTCTCACCTGTACAGACTTGTAAATAAACCAAAGTTATTCAATTCACTAATATCTTCAGTGGTCAGTGAAGCAATGCTACAACGCACTTGATTAAATATTTACTCTTCATATAAACCCCTTGAATAAAATTTGATGTATTAACAACGGTACCGTCATTGTCAAGGGTAGTTCAAATGTACAGAATTAGAATAGTCAGTGATACCACTTAAAGCGGTTAGTACTCAAGAACAAAGTGCGAAACAATAAAAACGCACTACAACAAAACCAATGGCTAAGCCTGAAACCGTAAACATATAAAGTTAACAACGTTTAAAGATTTATGCAACACTTTGAAAACAAACTGTTGCATAAGAATATCTTAAATGTAAAATACGAAACTGGCTAAAAAGGGAATGGGATAGCAGTTTAGAAAGGAGAAATTTCTTTCTTCGTTCACACCGCATTTCACTTTTGTTCATTCTGACGTTTGTATAAACAATGAAATTTGTATCTTGGGTACTTAGTGGAATATACGGCCTCAGTAGCACGTCTCCATTCCACTCTCTTCTCTGCAGTCTTTTGAACCTGGCTCCACGACAGCCAAAAAGCCTTCATTTCTTCCTCACACCATCTTCTCCATGTCACCCTCGCCTCAGACGTCCAACTCGTCGTTTCCCATTTGGATTTCGCTCGACGGCCTGGCACATGATGCTGACTTTATATCATTTGTACATTCTTGAAGAGGGGTACAGAATGAACTCTAGATACAGAAATGCTTGTCATATAATCTAGATTGAGTTAAAATAATTTTTGTTAACTATATACTCATATACAAACTATAAACAAATGTAAAGTATGTTAATAGAGCACCTATTTAATATACAATGCAAATTATATGGGGGAAGAAACTGTGACTATAATCAAATTGATGACGATGGGCTAATCACTGCTAATGAATTTAACCAAATAAAGGTGAGGTTGATTGATTGGTTTATGGAAGATAGAGTATGAATTCAAAAATAAACTAGCGATTTACAGATGCTTACATCATACTTAAGCTTTCAAAATGTACCGCCCTGTTCCTTTTGATGTGATACAGTTTTAAAACGAGGGACCAAGTGGACAGATTTGACTGGGTGAAATGGAACTGAACTGTCAACTTGTTTACAGGAAACATTCCATCTGGAGATTTGCGGAGATTTATTAACTGATTAAACTGATCTTATAAATCTCTACAAACCTCCAGATAGAATTACTCTGGCGCAAATTGGTGACTAGCTTAGGGAGGTGATTCCTGAAGTTCCAACGAGAAGTCGTGACCAGTGGAGTCAACCAAGCGGAACATGAGAAAAGTTACTCAACGATCACAGTAGATCATGAACTGAAAGAGGTAGGAAATATGGGCCAATAGATTCCCACCCACTGGCTCAATAGTAACGTGCTAGCCATGAAACCTTAAGGTCCTGGGTTCAGTTCGTGGCGGGGCGTGGTCATGGGTGCACATTGTTGAGCAGCCCCGTACTAGGACGAGGTAGCTGTCCAGTGCGCTTATGTCCCCATCATTCCTCAAATCGATGTCAGCACATAATAAATTTCAACTTAAAACCCGGAAATATGTTGATGGAGAGGATGCTCACTTGACCAACGTAATTAGTTTCGTTTGAGTCAGCCAACGTTTAGGTATCTCTTGATAAAGTTCCAAGTGGTAGCCCGTTGTTAAAATATCCATGAATTAATTGTTGAACTGAAAGACTTGTTCTAAGTTTTGCCACGTTTAATAATGTGCTGCTATATTACTTACGGATATGACTATCATAAATACAATGTGAGCGGATTTTGCTTACGCATGTGGTTTAGTAGTGTTTCGTCATAAATGTCTTTTTTTATTATAAGGAACCACTAGGTATTTTTGTTTGGTTCTGACGTTCTTTCCATAAATCTGTAACGATAATCATTTTGAATGAGCACCCATAAGAAATGTTATCATTTGAACAGCTAAGTCATATTTTCAAGGATTATGAATGAATCAGGTTTATTCATTGTCTAATCATGAGAATTTGCATATTGTGAGTTTGACAATGGCTATGAGAAAGAAAAAACCCAGTCCCTTTGTAAACAAGCATAAATATAGTGAAAACACAAGTCCACTTTATTATTATTTGTCCCTTGGGTTCCTAGTGGAAAATAGGGCTTCAATAGCAAGTCTCCATTCCACTCTTTTCTCTGCAAAACTTTTGAACCTGGCCCCACGACAGCCCACAAGCTTTCATTTCTTCCTCCCACCGTCTCCACGATGTCACCCTCGGACTCCCAACTAGTCGTTTCCCCTTTGAGTTCCACTTGAGTGCCTGGTGCGTGATGTCCCCAAACCGTCTTCTCAGTGTATGTTCAATCCAATCCATCTCCACTTCCTTCTGGATATTTGTTGAGCGATAGGTTCTTGGTTGGTTCGCTGCCAGCCAGCCAGAGTTCCTTCTTGCTAATTCTTATTCTTTCTCGCCATCTTAGCTTCAGTAACGAGTGTAGGTAGTTGATGATGAATGTCTGCAGTTTGTTAGAAATGCTTTTCGTAACAGACTAAGTCTTTCAACCATCACACAGAAGCACTGACTTGACTGACGTTGGTGTTGAAAATACGGATCTTGTTAAAGCCTTACGTTGAGTGCAGGAGATCTCCACACTCATTTCAGGTTAATGAACACCTGTCTTGTTTTTCCTATCCTGGCTTTCACGTCCTCGTCTGTGTCTGTGCCACCTGTAGTTGAAACGATGCTGCCTAAGTAGGTGAAAAAGCTACTTCCTTTAAGTTTTTACCGTTGATGGTGATTGGAGCTTGTTGTTATTGTGGTGGTGTTGGTTGGGTATTATCATCACCTCCGTCTTCTCTACGTTCACTTGAAGTCCCGCCTTCGCTACCCTGCTCTGCCTCTTCTGTCAACTTGTTAGTTTTCGCCTGTAGATGTTCGAGTTTGTGTGACATCAGGCATAAGTCATTGGCGAAATCCAATTGCTTGATGAACCTGAGGACTAACAAACCTCTAAATTATAACCTAAAAATAAGCATTTTTTATAGTAAATGATGAAAGTATTGTTTACACATATGTTCTACAGATGTAAATCTCCTTTTGTCTGTTATAAAACCTTGTTTTGCGGCAGTTTTGCAACAGTAATTTCAGCGGTGATACTACTGTTACGGCTTCTTATTCCTATTAAACGGTATTTCATTAAAACCAAACCTTAAGGAAAAAATAGGAGTGAAGTAGCTCTGTTTATTAATGTTCATGGAAATAGTTTTCATAGGCGATACACTTAGTAAATTAGATAAATATGAATCATTTGTTCACTTGATTAGCTGGACTGTCAACACATAATGAATCTAACTCACGTTAGCTACCCAATAAGTTCACTACAATTGTTTACCGTAAAAATCAAAATTACCAGCAGACATAAAGAAACGTAGATTACAAATCTGTTTACAATAACCACGCATATTTTATTCGAAATAGATCTTATTGAAGTGAGACATATATTCAGTAAAAATATCATAGGAATGATGAGGTAATTACATAATTAGTGAAGTACGTTAATCATCATGGTTTTATGAATCTCATGTTTTAAAACATTACCCTTAACTTGTATTAATTTTCTTAGGTAGGTGTAGTGTAAGAACAAACTGTTTTTGTACACATAAAGGTGGTTTAAATTTGTGTATGGTCACAAAGTTAATGTCCAAACAGCTTTCAAAGTTTTACATAGAAACAGTCAGGAACGTAAATAATACTGTAATAATAATAATAATACTGTAAATAATATTGTATCACTGTATGCTGTATATCGAATAAACAAATCACATATGGAATTACATTCTACCACAGTGCCCAAGTTTTACACTTATATTAGTCAGGAACGTATCCTGAGATTTGCGGAAGCCATAGCCATACACAAACTTTAACCACCTTTATGTGTACAAAAACAGTTTGTTCTTACACTACACCTACCTTGATAAACTTTGTTTTCTTACCAAGATTAGGATCAACTATGTCACTTCCTGTTGGTTCTCATCTTTCTTAATATTAATCCCCTATTGTGTTAATTGTTGTATTTGTCCCCCCCCAATGGGATAACAAACTGTTTTTGAACACATAAAGGTGGTTTAAACTTCTTAATATCTATGGTCTTAATGCATTTAAGGATTCGTCCCTAACCCGTTTCGTAAGTAGCTCTAAAGGAAGTAGCAATGTCATTTCTGCAACCCGTCTCAACGATGTGTTTCACGACCAGAAAACTTGAACTTCCGCTACCAAAGCTTAGGGTTCGAGTGACTAGATTAGCTTTGGAAGCCTCCTCTGAATATTCATCGAGGCCTTTACTTGCATGAATCTATGAGTCATCCCTGTGTATATGCCAACACATACACATTTGAATCGGTAGATACAATAGGATGTGATATTGTTGTTTACATGCTGTATGGGACTCAGAAAAATATACAGGCCTGGTGATTTCTTTCAATCGAACCCTAGGTGCATAGTAAGCTTCTCTAACAGCAGCGCCGAGTCTCTGCTTAAGGATTGGTCCATGTAAGTCGTTTTTGTATGGGAGACTGATGAAAACAAGTTTCTTCAGTTATTTTGTGCTGACTAATAAATTTTGACAGATAGTGTTTTTCCAACAATATTTCAGTCAATTTTCTTCTCTTAGCTTCCAAAGTATCATCTGTGCATATTCGCTGAATTCCACTGAACAAGGGTTTAACTTGCGATCACTTGTACTGAAGTCGGCAAAAGCTCTAACAGTTCATGAATTCGTTAAGACTGACAGATACATTTTAGTTAATTCTTAGCTGGTTGTAAGTGCATAACTTGTTCTGCATTTGATCAAATTTAGGAGCACCGTAGACATATGCTAAGAATATTTAAAAGGCAAATACTCCGTCTCAAGTTGTACCACTTTTCTGTATTTCCTCTAAATAATTATTTAAAGAATAAACAGCATTCCTGTCAAAATTAACAGGAATTAACAAAAGTGGTGAGGTAAGATAATAGTCGCCATTTATGCAAGAAAGAAGGAAGATTCCTTAAGGCTTAGATAATGTAACGTTTTACTCAGAACAACTTCAATAAACTTCAGCATACAAACTAATTTTGTTTCGCCTGTTATATTTTATTTCTGTTCAAATTAATTTATGGTGAGATGTTGAGAGTCAGTCAGCAGGAAGTCCTGATCCTCGTTTTTGTACTTATTACACTCATCAGTGAGATATATTTACAACCAAAGGAAGCTTATACTTGCCAATGATCCGAAGGTGCGTCATCCTGTTCACATACCAGAGACTTTACAATAAAGTTATTCAAGTTGCAAGTGACCTATTGTAGGAGTGCACCGCACAGTGAAATAATTCAGTTGTGAGTGTACATTTGGCACTTCAAAAATAAATTTTCAGCGATCCAATTGAAGGAAAGCATATTTATAGTAGATGCATATCCACTGTCAACTACGTGATCCTGAATACGGTGTTGAAGATTAAGGTCAGTATTTTTGCCCACTTGATTGAACTAACCGTGGTTTGTAGCCTGTTTCAATTTCCTTGATTAACACGTACAATACTGTTCCGCAACTATGAAAATAAATAAATTATTAACAACATCATTTCAAAGGTACTTTATTGAAATATTTTTGATATGAATATTAGAAACATCAGTCGTTGTAAAGTGGCAGGTGTTGATGATAATTTGTATCTAGAATGAACAGTTTTTGTTTTGCTTCAAGAAGTCTATCATTTTTCCACAGGGAAGTAGTTAGTCAAGTATACAAATAAGTAGTTACTTGAGTTTCTCTTAAGACTTCTTAATAGCCTGCTGTGATAAACAGGGATATAATTAGCTATTCCCATAGCTTGAAAATATTTATTTGAATTGATTGCACAGCTTAAATGATTCATTGTCTATTCAATGATCTTTCTTTCTAACTTAACTGACTAATTTCATCAGTGACTACGATGAATTTTCGCACTTCTTAAATGTTTCATATTTATCCTACCTCTTTCAGTTGGTAGATTAATTTTGGTGAACAGTTAGAAAACATTCGTGAAGTTTTTTATTGCAAGCTATCACTTTCTCATTTCGTGTTTAATTGTTGCTTTCATGATAAAATAACTTTATGATCTTGTATGAATGATCATCATACAAATTACGTTACCTTTTTCTAATATTCTGTTGATGACTAGTAGTAGTAGAGTTGAGGATGTGTTTTTTGTCTTATTTGGAAGTCATCAATCGGATTTATTTGCTTTTCGGTTGAGGAGTCCCAAATAGGACAAGACGCAGGCCGTGGATTCTATTGTTAGCCACTATTCATCATAACTAAAGTACACAGCTGTAATGATTCTTCCAACTCATCAATCATATTAGAAAACCTGACTGGTACTGTTTGACTAACAAATTGATTTCATATTTTGTCTCCTATCAAGTATTTTTCACTATACATTTAGTACTTTTACATTATTTATAGTTTCAAGGTGTTTCTCTTGTATTGATACGATTCACTAAACTTTTTCTTTAGTCAGTTTCATTTCATTATAGACAACTGATCAATTATTATCATGTGTTCCTAATCCCTTTGGATTCATTCCATTCTATGATCCATTTGAATGTAGCGCAGCGGTGGCAGCGGCAGCAGCTTATTCACAAAAATCTCATACAGATACAACAATTATATGTCTAGATAATAATATGAAGTGGTCTACTGTTATGTATAGTAATGATGGGCAGTGGCTAGCAGTGGAATCCAGGATGCACATTTCGTCCTATTTGGGACTAGTCAGCTAACTCGAAATATTATCCTACATCCTTTCAAAATGGTTTGAATAATTACGATTTCAGGTTAAAGAATTATGAAAATGATGGAAGAGGAAGGCGTGATATGAATTCAAATGATCATGATGATGTCAATAGTAAATATACTATTTCAGTGAGTAATGATGAGAATAAGTTGAATACATTGTCATCGTTGTATACATTGAATATTATATGGATTATAACTTTTTCGATAGTCAATAGCTTACTGATGTTTGAATAGATAAGAACAAATATTCTGAATCATTTTTCCAATCCAGAACCTCTTATATTTGCAATGATTTCTTTTCTACTGATATTTTCCTGACTTTCCTAACAGTTAGACATAATGACTTTAAGAAAAAATCTGTTCGCAGTCTACCTTCATCTTTAAAGGTCATATCAATATGGTTTCAGTTTTTGACATTTTCATCATATGGTGGGATATTGATGGTCTTTTGGTTATCAAGAACAATATTTTAGCACAAAATAAGCCTCACATATACCTGTGCAATTCAGAAGTAGTAATGCTTTTGAACCTCCTTGTAAGTCAAGCATGTTATGGCTTACTCTGACTCACTTTCACACAGTTAGTATACAACTTAATGTACAACATTTTTGTCTAGTGGTTCCTAATATGGGCGAAGTTTTTTAGTGTAAGAATGACTTTCCACATACTTGATTTCAGAATTCACTTTTTACTGCTTCTACTGACAAGTGCTTCAATTTTTACTGGTATCCTGACCATTGGTAGTGAGTAAGCAGTTAGGGTTAGGGTGAAACTATTTATTTTAATATTGCACACAGTGATACAATATTATTTGTTCAATGATGTTCCAAGCAGAAACTGTTCCTTGTAATCATAATCGTATTCAGTTTTGTTGTCTGCCCCTCATAGTTCTCTTGCTTTTCATTCTTTGAGTTAATGGGTATTAAGATTTTCCACACATCTGCAGTCTGTCCTGCATCAAGTTAACAGAATATAGGAACCTAGATAAATCTAGTAACGCTTAAATCAAGAAATGAGAAACAACGAAACTTCAAATGTGGATCAGAATGTTGTGTGAATACTTTATATGAATATGAGCAATAAATTCTGCTGGATACATCGTCTGGTAAATAACACTAAATTACTGTAAGCCTTCTCAGGTAAACTAATCCATAATAGGACAAACTTTGCCCTGAAAGTATATCTATTCTAATCACCACTATAAAGTAAGTGATTGCAAAATTGAATGGTCCCATAAGTTAATAGGACTGTCAAAAAGCTAGACCTAACCTGAGTATTTGTCTTCATAATCATGGTTGGCAAAACGATTTTTGTGGCTCCATTTGTAGATATTAACCGACTACTCTTTCAAATATTATAGTGGCTCGCGTTTACCTTCGACTTTATTCACCTTTTCTGAATGAGTTATTAATTTATTGGGAAACGTATTGATAATTATTGTAGTTGATTCGTCGCCTACTGTAAATAATACACATGAACAAGTTTTATATGCAGCTACTCTAGCACATTGGTTAACTCATTTAGAACTGATTCGCAGCAACTTACCAGATCATTCATCTGCTATGTTCAGTTATTTCCTCTGTATATGCATCAGATACTTTTATCACACACCGTTGACTTTCATAATATGAATTAAATTCTGGTTACATTTATAATATCTGCTGGTTGCTTGGAGATTAACTGAGATGGCCCTGGACTTGACAGCTTATCTTACTAATTTCTATCACTTATAACAGAAAATGCAGAAATCAAGGAACTAATGGTTGGTGAAATTCTCCATTCATAAGACAATAAATAGACTGCAAATAAAAAAGTAGTGATCGTCTGCTAACAATAATGCCATTTTGCTGTCCAACATTATCCCTCACCAACGATTACGTGAATAATAATTGAATGAATTATATCAGAAATAAGGAGATATTGAAGTCTTCAACCCCAATCAGTCAATAAACATTATGAATTCGATACTAGTAGGGGTTTCGTAGATTAAAATCAGTGTCCAGAAATTAGATACCTTATTAAAAATGTATAGGTAGTAATAGTTAAAAAAAAAAGTTTTCAAAAAACTATGCGCAGACTACAAGTGAAAATGTAATAAACGTCTATTAACAGCTTTTTCTACTGTCCAGCACTGCACGTCTCCGACGATTACGTGAATAATAGTTGAATGAATCATATCAGAAATAAGGAGAAATAAGCTCTAAGAAGTCATAACTGAAAATCTACATATTCAAGTCTTCAACCCCAATCAGTCAACAACCATTATGAATTCCATACGAGTATACCACTTTCAAGGATTCTGAAGTGTCCACTATTTAGCAAGCAATCAACACTGTGAAATGTCCACACATTGAAGTACTCATAATTCATATCATTTAAAATCACTCTGAGTAACTAGTGCATTAGAATGCTACACAGTATTCTGACACTTCCTCCAATACACTATCTTCCACCTCACTCACACTTAAGGAAAATATATTGGGGGATTTGGTAGGACTACTTTGTCATATGCACTCACAGTCCAGAGGATGGATGCTCACAACGTTACTTTAAATACCGAAGACTCTGAGTCTGATTCTGATTTCAGTCTGTTAGATGTAAACTAGTCTCTATGTTGCTTCCAAATAAGTCTAGTGAATACTTGATATGCATAGTTCTTAAACCAAGTACATTTTCTCTTCCATTTATTCATTTTCGTGACGAATTCACTGCGTAGTGAGTTAAAATTCACATCTGAACTAAGGGTCATTTCCCACTAGCTTCTTCACAAGTCCACAATTAAACAATCAAATTTGTTGAGACAGTAGTAACAAAGTTTGCTGGAAATGCATGCTATAGTGGATATGAAATTGTAGTTAGATTGATTTGAGTTTGTTTTCAATTCTGCCGTGACTTAGGTTTTCATCAAACCTTGAGTCGTCTCTCACCTTTTATAATTGAATCTAGATGTCGATTGCGAGTGTCGAATGACTGATGATTATTCATAGTGGATTTGTCTGTAGATATCATGGGGAAGTTCATGTCAAGCTTTCAATTTGTCTGCTGAGTGATTACTATGGAAATAGGATGGAGACTTCAAGGTTGAATAGTTCAGCCAGTGATATTGTTCAGATAGTGTGATGAAGAGACGGATAAGCGAATCATGCATAAATTCAACGAAATTGTTACGGTTTATTAAAACAAGATGCTGAAGGAGAAGTCTAAGCATGAAATTGTTTTTTTTTATATGGATAGATAAACATAAGGAAGTAGGAGTATTAGGTAGTCATTGAGAGGCTGGTGAAGTAATCAGACTCAAGCCTCAGCAAATGTATTGCGCTTGTAAACACTAACCACCTTGAGTGATAAAGGGAGAATGGAAATGCAACTTCAGCTCGGTAGTAAAATACACAACAGGGTCACAACATTTTATTTCTTTTGACAAATTCTTCAGACTTGTATGCAAATTGTAGCCAAGACACTCTAAAGGACTGAGATTTTGACGTTTGGGCATATGCCACACATTAGCAGTCGAAAAGTTTAAAACATCATTGTACATTCCAGAGAAGTGTGTACAACCTCATTGTTTGCTATGCTCATCATAAAAAATTGATCACTCTTAGTGATTCTTTTCTGACGTAACCATTTCTATTTTATAATCCTTTTGTTTATTACTCCATTTAAACGCCTATGAGCACTATGAAACTGTCGTATGTAATTCAGTTTATATTGCGTTTGGATAGAACTTATTCATGAAGAGACAGCTTAGATTATACCTTCGTGAGAAAATTTCTTCGCTGCAGTCGTCTTTTCTCTTTTCCTATGATCAGATGGGCTCTTTTATACTTGGGAATTTAAATTTGTTAACATAGGAACAGGAAAGTTTTCTGGAAATACTTTCTAGAACGGATATGAAATTACAATTAGATTGATTTAGGTTTGGTTTGAATTCTGCGATGACTCAGATTTTCATTTCATCTTCAATTGTCACTTCTTATGTGTTATATCTGCTTTGATATGCGTAAAATCCTGTCACTTTGTGCCGTATCAAGTAAACAATCTAATGTGAAGTTGACAGTTACATTGCATATTCTTCTTTAAAGTGGTAAACAGTTTATCACTTACATTACTAAACAAGATTTTCATTCACTTATACCTGAATGACTGTTGATTTTGAATTAGTTTTGTTCTTCAGTATTTCCATACGCCTTCTGTTTTGCTGCTTTGTCTGTTAAGCAGTTTGAAGACTAACGGATCAGAATATCATTCTTCCAAGTTATCAGAATTTACGTCTCATAAATCAGCCAACAAAGCTTTACGACAATAATCTTGCGGTCAATAGTTGGAATCCTATCATAAACCGAGCTTTCCATTTACCTTCATTTAATATACCTCTACATTAAAACACTGTATGAATCGAAACTCTCCCAGGAAATCTAATCCCAAACAAGAAAAAAATTATGTTTGTATGGAATATATAGACCATGATTTCTGCCTTTACTGATTTTTGGCAAACAGGTGTTTTTACTCTTTTTTGTTAGCCATTTCCATGGACTTGACAACCTTTTCCTCATCCCAAAAGCTCCGTAAATTACTGATATCAGTAGTTCTTCAACTAGTGTCCGTCTGAGATAAATACTACGTCGCATAACGTTTTCAAATATAGACCGAAAAATCCGGTAGTATTAATCGTTCTACAGTTGTTTCAGCTAATCAGGATCCCATAACTAATTTACCACATTTCAATTTTTTCACATTGCTATATCTCTTCCGCCCAACGTGTTCATTCCTCTTAAAAGATTTTAGACGTTAACAGACGCTGACTATCAATACTTTCACTTAGCTTCATAACTACGCTGACAGCCTAATAGATAACATTTGATCAGCGCTGAGACCTAAGTACTAGATAGCTACACGGTATGCCCTTGTAATAACGAGTTCTTGTACAGAGTATATTTCTGCATCTAATCAGTCATAACTTCAATGAATTTGTGGTGGTCTCTAAATTCAGCATCATTTGGCATAATTCCAAATCACTATGCATACAACAGTTTTCTCATGCTTGTATGTATAATTATATATAACATTTTCAATAAAACTAGTGACGAAAATGTTTCTTTTGAAAAAAAATACACAGACACACCAAGGATAAAGCAAACATTGTATCTTGATACAATGAAAGTACTATATATTGTATTAAGAACCAAGAAAGTAGTAATACGTGAATGAGTTTTTTTTGAATACATACAAGTAATTACGTACATCGTACTGAACTAGATTTAGCTTTGTGCACAATTCGTTGGAAAGAATTCCACATAATAATAATGAATTTTCATTTACTTGGTATCTCAAGATGACTATGAAGTAGTCAGTGTCAGTCAGTGTCCCTTGAGAAAACTCTAGTTTTCACATACCTTCTATTAATTGTTCTACAATCAACGCTGCTTCTTATATATAGTGGAATCGAGTTACTTCGTAATATGAATCAAACCAATTCTCAATAAGAAAGAAATACTTTTGTCAGTAATAATAATAATAATAATAATTACAATAAGATACGTGTAAGTTATACTTTTTAATGGCAACTAAACGGAAAGATTTTTTTCTTATACATATATGTGTGGTGAATGTAAAAACGTGGTAGAAATTAATTATTTAATCTCTATAAAGTTTATATTATTAGTGGAATAGTATCAGTTGTAAGAGTAATGCAATCACATGATGATTTCTGAATAGTTGTAATATTTTTGTGACATTTTTTCTCAACTCATCACTAATAAATAAAAATCACATTATGTAGTATAAACGTGCAGATGTCATCTTGATGCAATTACCACTTTGACTACTTGTTCTATTTTTGTTATGATAGACATAAGCTAGATTTCATCCGATTTCACATCAAAGCTTATATTATTCTGCCTTTTCTTTTGTTTTAACTCATTTCAGACACTGATAATGATAAGTGTCACGTTCACAAACAAAACAGTTATCACTTTACAGTTTCACTATTAAAAAGTAAATGTTTTATTCTATCCACTTATAGTTCTGAAAAATCTGTAAAACAGAGATGTAAACATAGGAAAATAGTTTGTTAGTTCAAGTCACCGTAAAAATTAATCTACACAGAGAGAAAATTTGTAAAACAATGGAATACGATATTAAGCTTACATAGAATACAGTTATGAGTAGACAGAAAACAAATACCAATAACTTTTTCCCTGCCTAAATTGACAAAGTCACGACTTTCGTGTACAAGTAAAGTCAAACTCATATTCAGAGATGAATACATTCGATGCTTTCAAGGTGTCGTTCCACAAATCACCTTCTATCTTGTTTTAGTAAGCGTTTTAGGTTGTATATGAGAAAATTCTTCGTTGATTAAGGTGCTACATAAAAATGACTCTTATGCTACAATCCTTCAACAGGAACTGAATGTGGCAATCAGAGGGACATGCAGTTAGAGTCAAGCTAACAGAAACCAATAAGACTGTATTTTCTGTTTACCCCTTAAAGCATGTGAATAACAGAGTCACTTCTCATTGTTTGTATGCTGAAGTCTTCATAGGGATGACTCATAGACCCATATAAGTAAAGGCTTTGGGGGCATTTCGTCTTTTTTGGAACTCTTTAGCTGGACATCCCTTCCATATATTGAGTGGTGGTGTTTTCAATACCCACTGCTACAACATACTGAATATCTGGGCAGCAACAAAGTATCTACATAAGCGCCTATTTGTCAACAGAGGTTGAGCAATTCAACCCAGCATAACAACAGGAAATCAGGAGTATTAACAAATAACAAAAAATGATGCCCGTTGCACAAATGGTGGCTATCGTGCCCGTTTAGCTTGTCTAATAACGCTTTGGATCCTGAAGAGATGGGTACTGGGTTCAAGTTTCAGTGACAACACCATACTGAGTGGGTTGTTAGTGCATCTGGACGAAGAGTTCCAAGAAAGATGTAACGCGGGTCCTAGATTCCAACGCTAGTCAACTAGTAAACAGTAGTATCGAGACAACTGCATAGAAATCCATCAGTTAACAGAGGTCAATCCATCCGACCTAGTATAGTAACGGGGAACTACAAGTTTCAATAAATATAATGCTAAATGACTCAAAATAAATTTGAAAAGCATTTACTCACTGCGTCCTTTGATGCTCACCTCTACATTTAAAAATGATCTCCGGCTCCACGACAAAACAGCTTCCTGCTGCTCCCATATTTTTAATGGTTTACCAACTGGTATTACTGTGAGATAAGTGACAACTTGAAAACATTGTTCAGTTTTGTAGATGCTTGAAACTGAAATGTATGCTCTAACTAATAGGCTAATAAGAAGAATACTTGTAAATAAATGCGATATAGGAGAAAATTATTTTTCTTACCCAGTGTTCAGGGATGTAAAATGAAAATGACTAGGTGTTTTAATCAAACTCTTATTGACTGAGTGATCCTTATGAGTTTATGAGTCTTTGTATGAATAATATCGCTCACTGGGAGGCAGATACATCCAGCTGACGAGTTCTAAGCATGACAAAACGCTGTTCACTATTCGTTATTAAGATCCTTATGAGTTTGTTTAAGTTCTCCTTGATACTAGGGAACATTGATCGGAGTCAGTTACATTGCTCCCTTTTTGTCAATTCAATACATTTCGATGAATGAAATGTCAATAACTAATAATTACACTAGGTCAAGTAGTCTAGGCTAAACAAAGAGTCTTATCCATAATTTTCGGAACATAATTTCTGATATGTGATTAGTATAACCGAAATATGACCTACCACACCATAAACCTGCTAAATGGATTACAGAAATTCACAAATCGGTAAGAAATTCCTTATCAATTCATTGCATAAAAACCTCATTTAAACGTATAAATATTCTAAACAACGTGAACATTGAAAATTGGGTTATGTCCTCCGTCGATATAGAATCTTTATTTTTTAATGTTCCCTCATATATAAAAAATAGTGAATTTTTAAGTGTAAAAGTAGGACCTAGGCTCTGTGATGGTGTATAATTTCATACTAGGTTCACATAGTGAAACAGTATTATTCACTGAATGATGTTTGAATAGAATGTTTTAAACAACTTTCACATCCTCCGTTTGACGATACGAATGGATGTTAAGTTATTCTTATTGCACTTGTCTAATGTGGATTCGATAAACAAAGTTTTCATCATCAGTCTCCCTCTCCATCGCACTAAGCTAGTTTAAGGACTATTATTCTGACTTATCGTATTGTGTGTTTGTCTTTGATTGTATTCAGTGGAATAGCTGAACTTTTCTCTAAATTCTTTAACTTACTATCGTTTATCACTTTGAACTTTGGTTAAATTTTTGCACTGTCTTATTCTAAATGATTATTTTTGACAGCTTTTTATCCAAGTATTTGACTTCACTATCGTTGCATGAACTTTGACACACTAAACTGTATTGTTTAATTGGTTCGATAAAAATTTTCAGCCTGTAAAGCCTGTTTCTTAGTGAGTTTATAGGTTTTAATGGCATCTTAATCCCAGCTTTGCTGTGAATCTTGCATAAACTTCCTGAAGTACCTTCGTTATATGAGAAAATCATGCACGTTGGGATTTCTTGTTTCTTAGTATTGCCACTGTTAGTATACATGATATCTGCATCTATGCTCCTCATCTTTTCTTAACAATTTCTTATGCATCACTGAATCCCTTTATAAGGATAATCACTGAATATCAAGGTTTTCCTTGTTTTATCTTGTCATGGATTTTCCGTTTTACTGCTCAGGCATTTCTCACTATTATTTCAACATTTTACACAACTTATTTTCTTTCGCTCAAATGGGATGAAATGATTGTAACGTATACAGTCACATACAAACACACACAATACAATGTCACAGAGTGACAGTCCTTAAAACTAACTTAATGGGGTGAAGGGAGAGATCGATAACTGAAGCTGCGTTTATTATTATTCTTATTTGTATTTCTCAATGAATATAAGGTAAAATAAATTTGTTTCAACTGATGTTTCGCAATTTAATGCTAATAGGCTCATCAAAGTCATATTATTTATTTGTCCCCTTGGTTCCCTGTGGAACCTACGACTTCAGTAGCACGTCTCCATTCCACTCTAACTTCTGCAATCTTTTGAACCTGGCCCCACGACTACCCACAACCTCTCATTTCTTCTTTACACAATCTTCTCCATGTCACGCTCACCTCGGACGCCGAACACGTCGTTCCCCAATTGGATTCCACTCGAGTGCCTGGCGCATGATGTCCCCAATAGGCCTTCTCAGTGTATGCCCAATCCATCTCCACTTCCCTCTGCATATCTGTGGAACGATAAGTTCTTGGTTGGCTCGTTGCCAGCCAGTCAGAGTTCCTTCTTGCTAATTCTTATTCTTTCTGGCCATCTGAGCTTCAGTAACGAGTGTAGGTAGTTGATGATGAATGTCTGCAGTTTGTTGGAAATGCTTTTCGTAACGCACTAAGTCTTTCAACCATCACATAGAAGCACTGATTTGACTGATGTTGGTGTTGAAAATCCGGATCCTGTTCTTTTTACTGAGTGCGGAAGATCTCCACACTGGCAACGAAGTCACAGTATATGATATATATGATAACCTGACACGTGTTCTTCTGCATAAGTGATTGAGAATTGTAGAACAAAGTAGGTTATTTGTGCAGTGTATGAATTACAGGTTGAGATTTGTATGTACACACGTGTTGATGGTTCTTATCGTATATATGTTGGTTATGTCAGCATGCGGGGATGGGTTAAGACCAGATCAAACCACATTTTGCTTCCACATCCGTATTTAGACAGTTTTGATCTCCCTTAATGTGAGGAAATTGTGCAACGACACATTCTTTATAGTTTCTAATGCCTTTCTCAATAATTTCGATATTGTCGAAATCAATCTTGTGACCTGAAATTATAACGTGTACAGCTATGACTGATTTGTTTTGAAGTTTTTCCTGTTTCACTGGATTTCTGTGGTGTCGGGTATAAGCTCTTCGGTGTTCATTTTCATAATTTTGATTTCACGAAAAGTTTGTCCTATGTGTATTGTATCACAGTCTCAGCATTTTATTTTATAAATACAGTTAAATTGTGAATCTAAAGGGGTCTAGTCCTTCAAACGAACTAAGGTGCTCTGCAACGTGTTTGATGTTCTGTAAAACATTCTGATATTGCATTTGTTGAGCATCCGATGTGTGTAATCTGTATGGGATAACTATTGTTGAGGCCCGTGATTTAGGATAGTTTTATGATCTGATTTAGTGTTATTGTCTATTCTGCGAATGAATTTTTCCGGATAATTATTCATTTTGAATGTCTCATTAACATATTTTAATTCTTTAAGTCTCCCATTTTCATCTTTTATTAGGATATGTGCTCTTCTTAACAGACTGTAGGCAATAGAAACTTGCACAATAATTCGATGTGATGAGGTGGAATCTAAATATTTGTTCGAACGTATTGCTTTCCTGAGAATTCTCAATGCTCGAATTCTTTCAAACCATTAAATCCCAGCTTTGTTCGGATATCTATGAAGCCGCGTTTATTGAATCAATATGAAACATCGGCAGTCGTAATAACTTAACACCCATTACCAAATGGCCACTGGAATAGGATATCAAATAAAACTGTGAGAACAGGATATTGAAGGTGTGTAGTTACCTTTGATGTGAGTAAGAACAACTAACTGTGTTTGAAGCGTCATCCAGTTAATAATAGTACTGTTTCACCATGTGAAATATCAAATAGGTGGTTGAATATGGATGTTGCTTGTATTATCCCATCATTGAGTGGACCGAATCGATCCATCTCTATTGACATATGGGTTCCTACGTGGATGCCTCGATTTCGCCTGTTTTTGAATGATATACTAATGATGAGTGGTGGTCAGCAGTAGAATCCAGGGTGCGCTTTTTTTGTTATTTGGGACTCATCAGTGAGTGAGTGACATTTAAGTGTTGTTGCATGATACAAGCAACAACATTAAAACTATATTTATCACAAAAAAGTGGCTATCGTGAGTCGGTGGTCTAGTGGATAATCCACGGGCGTTTGATGCGATCGGCTTTGAGTTCTAGTCCTAGTGGGAACAACATCACTCACTGGGAGGCAAGCACATCCTGGATTCCACTGCTAGCCAATATTCATCACTAATATGAAGTGCAATGACGCAGCTAGTTATATATGTGATGACATGGAAATAAATAACATTTAACCGCCATTACCACTTGTGTTTACGAAAGAACTCATTCAGATTCAAACCTCAAAATGAAGCATTCAAACAAGTTGATTGTGTTCCAATGGAGAGCCTTCTTGGGCCTTTGTTAGCCAGAGTACTTACGTCTTAACTGAAAATGCAAATGTGAGGTACGTTATAAAACTTCAGTTACTATAAGCACTTTGTCGAAGATGTCTTGTCGCTGGTGATCGTCAATAAATCAATAATTTTATTGTTTTATTCACTTGTATTTTTTAGATGAATCAAGATTTCAATTTTGAGGTACTATTCATCGTGAACTGACATCATTTGGTGGACCACTGAAAACCTGGGAGTACTGGACACCTGTTTCATCCTAGTATAGGACGCCTCAGTAGTACTTATATCCTACCAAATATTTCCACTATATCTGAATGTGAAATGAGTGGTAAATTGGGTCATCTAGACATTCTAGATATTCTGAAAATTAACATAGGATGGATAACACCCTTATTTCAATAACTTTTTGTTCCCATTTAGAATAAACCTTCCTCCATTGTGTCTATCTTCAAATGCTCTTTCAATCATCGTTATACTAGATAATCAAATGCATTATACATACACTCCACTTTATAGAATGGTGTAACACCACTGGAAAGAATATGTCACTCGATGACTGTGAAATTATGTGATTAAACTAAATGTACTCAACATCAACTACGGTCAGATATTATTGATGACTGGTAAAAAAATCAATACAAATGACTGTTTTTCACTTTAAAACATTTATCCCCTTTGATAAGCAGTATAATAAGAAGGCGAATCATGTGATACATTGACGCCGTTCATTTCTAATAATGTGATAACATGCTCAAGTATGAACCTTCCTTGATAGTACTGATTTTAGTCTTCATACCACTAGTGATGTGGTTTACATTTTGATTTTCTTCTGACCTTCGTATTCTTATGTTTCCTGTCGACTTATCTGACCTTTGCCGTAAATTTTTATTCCAATAGTTTTGATAAATTCATCTATGATCGGATTGCTTCAACTGTGTAGCACTGATAAGTCACATTTTCCAGGTAATTTTAGTCACCTAATTACCGTGTATTTAAATTATTCCACATAACTGCAATCTTAAGATATTAAAGGTGACTGAAGAGCTTTGGATTAAACACACAGACACACTCAGAAAATAAACAGCGTGACCTTTTGTGTTGTAGTTTCCTTAATGGTGACTAGCATTAGAATCCAGGGCATGCGTTCCTTTTGGTTTACAACTCATCGGCTGGATGCACCTACAACCTAGTCGGTGATTCTGTTCCCACTGAGACTGGAACCCCATATCTTGTCCCTTCGAATGTCACAACGTTGTTTGCTAGGCCACTAAGGCCTGAGAGTTATATCATTTGCAACGGGTATCAGTTGTTATCTCCAAAAGCTTTCAATTAGGTAATATCGAGGCGTCCGAATACGAGCTCATATGGTAATAGAGATTAATCTATTTGGTAAGGTCATGGGCACGCACTGCTATGGAGTTCAATACTACGCTGAAACAACTGTCCAGTGCCCCCTAGTTTCCAATGTTCCTCAAACTGATGTCTTCTATGGTGAATTCCAACCTGAAATCAGTTAATGCATCTCCACGAAACCCTAGATAGAATTAATCTAGCGCTCATTTGGGACTAGCCTACAGGGATGATTCCTGGAGTTTCAATGTGAAGTCATGACCAGTGCAGCCAACCAAACTAAATATGAGGACAGTTACTCAACGAAGCCATTGGATGGAGGTTTTGCTACATCATCAACTGACAGAAGCAGGAAATATTAACGACTGGATTCCGGCCAAGTGGCTCAATGGTAACGTGCTGACCACAGAACCTGAAGGTCCTGGGTTTGGTCACTGGCGGGCAAGATCATTAGTGCGTACTGCAGAGGAGTCCCTTACTAGGACGAAACACCTGTCGGGTGTTCCCAGGATTTCAGTGTTCCTCCAACTGATGTCAGTCCATGATGAATTCCAACCTGAAATCAGTTAGTAAATCTCTACAAACCTCCAGACCCTATGAAGAATAAATAAAACAATCTAATAGACAAGAAGAAAGAATAGGGTAATTAGGATTGAATGGAAATAAGGCAATATCCAGTTGATTATTTCAATATGTATTAATGTCAGCAAACTAAAGGGGTATTTTTCTTCTAATTCATTAATCTCTTCCTTTCATGGTATTTTGAAATCATTTGACTGTATAAAATTTTTCAACGAATAACCTATTTACTAAGCTACTGTTCTAGACTATGACAATGTATATTAATCATTAAATCATATATACTAATATACGAAACTTCTAAGCTTCACGCTGAAAGTTGTCACTTTACGTAATCCCAGAAGCGTAATGGTAAACCTCCCTGAACACGAATTAATGTAAGGATTTATTTAGTTCAGAGCAATAATGATATCAAAACAGCCGTAGAATCCGAAGTCATTTCATTTCAAGGATTCTCTTCAGCTGCCGGAAGGTCTTCTAGAAAACTAGTAATAACTGATTACAAAAAACATAATGTCTATACTTAACATGCGAGGTCTTGATGTGTGCAGTTTAACATTTCAGTTTCCAAACTAATATATACCACCTATTGAAGTTTCTTTATCTTCATTGGTAAATATGACGAATAGTAGATAAGCAAAGGCTAGAACTGAGAAAGCATCACATAGGAAAGTAAAACTCCTTGTGGTTAACACGATTTGTTGCTGAGGGAGTAAAGAATTCAAAAGAGTAACGTTAGATAGCTGGTGTTATTACATTCATTGAAAAAGGTTTGATATAATAAAGTTATGACAAAAATGCAAATAACTTTTCTCAACATCACTTGAGTAACTTGTTAACGATTATCTGTTTTTCGTATGTATAAAGCAGATGAGATTTCTAAGATTTTACCGGTTTCCAAAAAAAGGAACTGAGAAAGAATCATTTTCCTAGTTTCAGATCCTAAACACTGTGCCTATTTCTATTCGATGACTGAAATCATCGACAGGGTGGCGACTGCACTATGATTCTAATGGAAATTTAACTCTGTTCCTGCAGCGTAATTACTGCCATATATGCAAAAGAGTCGACAGACGAAATTGAAGGCAAAGAGATTCGGCAACCCACCTGCTTCGAGAAGGAAACGAGTTAATATACCCACAGGATTACTGGATGGGTTTATTCAAACTATCGAATTTTTAGTGAGTTTGTTATCTTTATTTATCCATATTGTTCTTCTTTGAAGACTAGACTCGAAAATTAGGTCCCCTTCTTTGTGTAAATGCTATTCTGTTGCAACTGACTAACAGTTTTCATGTCGCTAATGTGGGCAACACTGAACTTTCCATATCTACTCCACCAGCCTATGCTATTCGATAGTACCAAAATAAAATTGCATTTCTTTGATGTGCTTAGGCAAGAAACACCCCATTTTTGTCATGAATAAAGACATTTTTATACAAATTGATCAACGAAAAATCTGGTTTTATTAAGAAGAATGCCAGTGAATAAACGAGAAAGATCAGATGAAGAAGAGGAGCAGATGTAGGTTCACACCACTCACCGTCTACTGCAAGGAACCTACCTTCCAAATCAAGTTGAAAGTCATCATAAAACAGGATTATCTATACAGCCAATGATTCAACAATCCATGAAATTTAACAATCACAAACCATTCCATCACGATAACTTACTGAATCACTCAGGAAGGAACTATAAACGACGACTACATATTGAAGCTAGTGCTGATGACGTTGTCTTGAAAGGCAATGAGAGCCTCATAAGTAAATTCTCTATTTCAGAGGACGCAGTGCAACCAAGACCACAATATCTACCTGTTTGTTGGTAACAAATGTTTTAAATATTTAAGCCATTAGCCTTATTTAGTTAGTTTATACAACATATTCGATAAAAATCTTTTTGGAGTTACATAGCAAAGTGCATATTTGTGCCAGTTTCCCCAAATATTTAGTAGGTGCACACTTTTGTCGACAAGAACCAAATATACTTTAGTGATGAATTCTGAAAAGTCTGTAAGCCAAATCCAATAAAATTTGCTATCAGTTATGGTGGTAATTATTCATACAAATGTATTAGAAAAAGTGATACTTGTTCTTTACATATGCAATAAAATAAACGATGCAACAAACAGATTATAAAAATGTTCATGATTTAAACTGGAACAAGACACAAGCGAAAAATATTGTTCTCAACTATATCCTCTTCAGGCTTTATTCTAATACAAATAGCTATATATATATATATATATATATATATATATATATATATATATATATATATATATATATATATATATATATATATAAAATAAACCAATCATGTAGATTCTTTGGTCAGTAACTGAGCGATAAGAATATGTTGGAATGATTTTATACAGTAGGAGTTAGAATATATTCGTAATTCATTGGTCGAAATGGGCTACCCTAACACTGTTATAAAAAAACACATGGACAGAGCGAGGTGTAGCAAACCTGGGATAATTGTTGTACAAAAGGAACAGTTGTTCATAAAGTTGTAACTTAATGGAGATATAGCCGGAGAAGTTTTATATCAGAAACTCTCCAGAATCAATAAGAAAATCTTCTACGCCGCACAACTCCGTCTACCAATTGTTATTCCTTAGACAAAAGATATGGTATCGAGCTTCACCATTTCTTTGTGTATTTACAAGTCTAACTGGTCTTGTGGAGAAAGCTATATGGAACGTACTATCAGACAATGCTTTCATGATTACTCACCGCATACCATCTCATCTTTTGAAAGTTATTCGAACTCATCTTTTACACATAGTAGAAGCTGTGGGAACTCGAACTACTAAACCTAGTCTTTGTATCTGGAAGAAGTGCGTACATCCATTATCTCTCTCCTGGTCATTGAATACTTAATTAATGACTCTTTCCCTGAGCTTTATTCCTGCTCCTTCCCCCATTCTTCACCCCTAACAAAAAGAAGATATGTTTTGTATGATGCAAGAAATACGACAGTTTTTGAACAACATATCTCAGCAGCAGTATTATTTCACAGTCATGTTCATTCATTTTCCATAATGTCTTCGCTCATTACTACTTATAACGCCTTTTTGAGTCATTCAACATCATATTTTATTATTATGATTCTTCACCTTGGGTTCCTAGTGTAAGATAGGTCTTCAAAAGCACACCTCCATTTCACTCTCTTCTTCACAGTCTTTTCAACCTCGCTACACAACTACCCACAAGCTTCCATTCATTCCTCACATCATCTCCTCCACATCACCCTCACCTAAAATGCCCAAATCCTTGTTTCTCATTCGAATTACACCCGAAAGCCTGGCGTGTGATGTCCCCAAACACTCTCCTCAGTGTATCTCCAATCCATCTCCACTTCCTCCTTCTGCATATTTGTTGGGTGATAGGTTCCTGCTTCGTTGGTTCGTTGTCACAGTGAGTTCTCTGTTGCTTATTCTGATCATTCTGGCCATCTGATCTGATCTTCATTGTCAGTGTTGAGGGTGGGTGGCAGCTGTTGATGAATATCTGTAGTTAGTTGGAAATGCTTTTGGTAAAGCGCCAAGTCTCTCAACCGTATAGCAGCACCGACTTGACTGACATTGGTGTTGAAAATCCGGATGTTGTTCACGTTTTATTCTGTGTGCAGAAGATCTCACACTGATTTCAGATTAGTGAAAGCCTGTCTTGCTATCTTTTGGATCCTGGTTTTGACATCCACGTCTGTGCCATTGCCACCTGTAGTTGAAACAATGCTGCCTACGAAGATAGGTGACGTCATTTCATCTCCCCAATCCCAGTAAGGAATAAGTTTGTTTTTATATTTTATATTATCTTTTGTGCTCTGAAGTTTTTTAGCGATTGGATTGGTTTTTCGGGGTATGACTGCTAGCCGTATACCTAACCTTCCCTCTTTATCCAGGCTTCTGACCAGCCGGTTAACTAGTGAACTCGTAAACTAGGCGAGGTTTTTATGATTCAAACGGACCCAACATTTTGTCGCCCCACTTCTCTAAAAACGAATCGAATAATTATTCTTTTTAGTTCACAATTCAGACAGACGTCTATTGAACTGCCTCTACCACCATAGCACAGGTAATCGATATGAACGCCTTACTAATATAGTTACATTTTAGACGATATCATTTTCTGAAGATGGATAGTCGTATTTATATACATAACAAGCTTATAAAAGTCCGTTATTAGGCGATAAGGTATAGCTGAATTATTCATCAAATAAGAACCAGATGCAGATGTTGGAACTGTAGTACAGAAGTTTAAATATGTTCACCCATTAGTCAACTTCACTTGAGAATTTGAAGCAAAGTCTGAATTTAATTTTCTCGATGTCTTATTGAAAGGGAGACCAGACGGTTCCCTTGACTGACCGATTTAGAGGAAGCTAACAGAAGATGGACAATACTTAAGTTTCCATAGCTGCAGGCTACCCAGCAGAAAAAGAAGTGTGATTTATTCTCTGTCGTCAGAAATAAGAATTATCTACACGAGCAATACCATCGACGATGAATTGGACAAACTCTACAAAGTTCTCTTACAAAATATGTACCCATGCAGATTTACTTAGAAGAATTTGAAATTAAAACAGAATACGGAGCAAGTACTGAGCTCTAAAGAAGACTTGGATTACGAACTTTGGTTCCAAAGGTGACACGGCAGCAGAATCCCTAAGTATCAGTTGTCCGAACTGATGAAAAAAACATTCTTCTCTGCGAAGCTAGAGATCATCTTCTCTAGTCAGGACTTGGTTACAGACTGTGTTGAGGACAATATACCGCTTTTGCCTCCTCAATTTATGTCCACAAATTTACTTACTCCTGTGGAATTAGTTATATTGGCCGCACAAGGCGCACATTTTCTAGACGTATCTCTGAGCAGTGTCTGAACCGTTGTCGAGGAAAGAATGTAAATCAATCAGCAGTTCACTCCATGAATATTTGACCAACTCCAGAAATATATCTCCAGCAAAGGCCACCTCTAGTGTTATTTGTAGAGTCAAAAGGAGCAGTTAGAAAAGAGTAAGCTTTCGTCAGTTGTGCGCAGCAGAAGCATCAGTAATTGACTAATTCAGGCATGATCTCTACATGAATCGGAAGTATGTTCAGTTTCTTATCTTATGATGGTCCTAATACACAACTTTTCGATTCCATTGTAATTAGCTACTTTCCTATCATCACCTTCATTATGATCCACATCTCCTTATATCTATACATTGAACAATCAGTATCTGCATTTCACATCTGTCGATAATTTTCATTTTGTCAAACTCCTTACCTTTCTCATTATTTCTGTTGTCTAGAAGATTGTCACGTTACCACTCTTCATTCTTCACTTCAATTTTTAGCACTGGCTTCATTTTGTGATCATACCAAATTGTTTAGTGATAGACTGTTATACGTTTGTGACATATACAACTACGATTGTACAGCGCATTAGAAAATGATGTCGTCGATAAAGAAAAGTTTCTATCCTGACTTGTCGCCTCTTTTCTTTATGACTTGATGACCATATTTCATCGGCGGTGACACTTTATCACTGTGTTATGTTCTCTTAACTAAATGGTGTAATTTTGAAGGTTTCGTTGTCTTTCTAGAGATCATTACTGCTCATTTCAATATGAACTTCATGAAGTCAGCTTCAAGGTTTTGTTAAGAAAGACAATGAAATCTTCACGATTAAACCACACAGCCTAGAGAAGACAACACAACGAAGAACATCCAGCTGAGTTACAAATATTCTCCATCAGTGTCATTTCCTCGTTTTGAAGAAACTATTACATTTACCTTCCACACCCTGTACATATATACATATATACATGTATGTAATGTGTTATACTTTACTATTTTAGTACGTGTATCATGCACATTCATCGTGAGACAGACAACAAGGACATCTGATCTGAAACTGCAAACAATGTTGTTTCCAAATCGTATGAATGAATAGTGAAAAATACTCATGATAATTTGTGTACTCATTTAAGAAAACCTCTCTTTTGTCACTAGGCATCTCAAGAGGATGTTTAGTCCCACCAACATCGTTATCTGAAGTAAGAGTACTTGTAAGATGTTTGAAGTAATCCATGCAAACTGAGGAGTGATGAAGTTGCAGGGGTCTGTTAATCACGAGAGAGAACTAGTTAGGCCTTAATGGGAAGTAGCTGAAAAATTATACTTGACAGAAAGGATGGTAGTTAGTGAATGCTGAACGTATCATGTGAAAATGGCTAATAATGAATTGGCATGCTATGCGTTGACTCCGATCACTACAGAATAAAGGGATGGCTTATTGTTAACGTGTTATGACAAGAAAATGCAAATTAGATGAGTGGAAGACTCAGACTGAAAGGAAGTACCCGGATTGAATACATGAGGATTTATAAATTATTCCATCATTTTATAATGTTGCAAGGAATATAGGAGCAGCAGTGTTCCTAGGAAAAGCTGATGGTGAAGTGTTCACAGATTCATGTAGGTATATGGCAGTATAAATATTGTTACAAAAGAGAGAAATATAAGTGTCAAAGTCTTTAGAAGTTTTAAAGGTGTTGAATAGCCATCAGTACTAGCAAATAAAATTATTTTTTCCAGAATCCATAGATAATTTATAATTGATTTGTGACTATTCCGAATTAATCACGAAAAATTAATCAAATGTCAGCCTCATTTCACTGGAATGATAACAGAGTGAATATTCAAACTATGCATGTTTAAGGAAATGGAATGTGTTATTTAAAAAAACATGCTTGATGTAGAGTTGGTAAAATACTGACCATATTCTCATTTTTTTCCGTTTCTAAAGAGAAGGAGTGAAAGTTTGATCAATCAGTCATTATTTCATTTTTTTATCGTGTACGCATATAAGTTTCGACAGTTGTTATTATTCTTTTCAATATAAATTATTTATTTTAGTAAATTAATTGGTTGATTATTTCATATTCCATTTAGGTTTCACTGTAGTGTTTATCGTCTTCTTTAGAAATACTTATCATCGCAAAGGTCTTCAGAAGTACATATTCCATACTTGAAGCTCATTGTTTTCTGTTGCGTGACTTCCATGACTTCATAGACACTGTACTGTTTACATTATTGATCCATTCAAAAATGTTGAATATCGATAAATTACACGGGAACCAACTGGATCGGAATATCACATTACCATATATTACTTTCTGAATGCGGTCAATAGTTTTTTAGCTCATTGTGCATATCACGGGACCTCCAGTTGTAACGGTGATATTTGATCTTTAAAAAGTAACTAAGGTAGATTTTAGTGATTAAGTTTCCGCTGAATACATAATTTCCAAGTGAGTCTTTGAAACTGTCTACTAAGTCAAGGCATACAGTTGAAAAGTTGTACAATTTCGTAGTTTTTTTCAATGGAAGCGTTTACAACTCATCGATTCAAATCCCATCTCTTTGTGCAGATAAACCCTGTTTACTCTCTTAGCTTACCATAATCTCGATTACCTTTTACTCTTGTTATTGATTACAATTAATTCGTTCACAAATATCCGTGAAAGGTTTATGCATTGCAGAAAGAATCATTTTATTATAAACAAATTGTAACCGATAATTTTACACGCAGTGATAAGTTATTTCACTTTGGTTATAATTTAAGCGAAATAGCGGCCTATGATCACACCAAGAGTTTGAGTTGTTATTCATAATTTTGTCAATCGATATAGTGTAGTCCTAAAAGTTGTGTTGAGTCACCTTCCTTGCATACCTGCGGGAGGGTATGTATGTAAGTATTGATTCTCTGATTATTTTGGTTTTATTGGCTAGTAGGGTATCGATTTCATAACTAATAGCATATTTCTTACTCAATGCACCGGCTGCTGTCGATAAAATTTCTTAATTGTTCTTTTGTTTTTGTCCCACTGTGAAATGACCTTCAGTTAATCTTTGGTGTTTATTCAGTATAGTTTTCAATGATCATGATATTTACCCTTAATAGTATACGAAGTCTAATGCACCACACTGTTGTGGCCTAATTATGAAACGGATTTTCCATTTGATTTCCTTTAACTTTTTATGGAATCCATTTGTTTAACTAAGGTGGAAATGTCAGCCTTTTTTAAGATTACCTCTGACGTAACTTTTTGCATGGTAATACTCCTATGAGTACTCCTACTTCTGTAAGTAATTCCCACCTTACAGAAATATTTGTATTTCTTTTATCACTTTCACCGTATGTTGAATTATTACTTAATCCGCACCAAAAATCACGAATCACATTGTAGACTATATTAGTAACATAAGGCTGCCCTATATTTTTAATCATAGACTGTTACATGTTTCCTGCAGAATGAAATCTAATTGTACAGCTTTAAAAAATAACCACCGGAAACGAAAAAAATTGTTTTTACTGATTTATTTCAACAGATCATGATTAGCTTTCATCATCTGAAGGCAGTAAGATAATTTTCAACTTTGTAAGTTTCCAATATCTACATAATTTTTAAATTGGTCAAGTGATGCTACTTAAATTTAGTAAGTAGTGTTGCCTTACTGAATAATTTACTGTAAATCCCATAAAGATAATGTTACTCAATTAAATTTGAAATATATCTGTCACTGGGTAAAACGCATCATCGCAAAAGAATTGAATTTAAACAAATTTTACCAAAAACTATGTCAGCTCCGATTATAGCTACCGAGTCTAGGTACTTTTCGTTATTACAATTTGTAATTTTACTTCCAATAATTTTGGATTGAAACTTGATTGTACAAGTTAAAGAAATACTAAAACCAAGTAAACATATTTTAGGAAATTCGTTTTCTCGAAAACTTATGCAAGAGAATATTGCTTTCTTTGCCATCTAAAGTAAAAAATTAAAATTTCAGCAAATCTGCAAAGACATAAACCATAAAAATAAAGGTATAACATTTTAGTTTGGAAGTATGTGGAGATTCTGTGATTTTAAAGTGATATTCCTCATGCAGCCCAATGATCTGCAGTCCTCTACTACTTTCAGTTTATGATATAGCGCAATCATCATCCAGCCTCGTCAATCGATATCAGTTTCGTGAACACGAAAAGTCATCTAAGTAATCATACAATTGTTGACAGCATCTTCATTTTCTTTTGGTTTATTTTCTCAAGCACTTTGTACTAATAGGGTAGTACATCAACAAGGAACTGTCTAATCAGTCTCTTTTGAATATAAAGAAATTCTTTCGACCCCAGTTCTTAGCTTCTTGAATTATTGATGTCACCTTAGTTGCTGTTCTTGTTTTAGCATTTTGATAAGGAGATGAAATGAAAAATGACTACAAAAAATGAGTAAATTCAGCAGTATAGCAGAACTTACCTGAATAATTGGGTAAATAAATAGTACTATTAGGTTAGATAGCCATTGAATTGATTGACAAGTTGAATAAGCAGCTGCTCTTGAACCTTGTCTAAATATTTCTGAAACTATGAGAGCAGGGACTGGACCCAAACCCATTGTAAAGTAAAAAAATAAACAAAAATGAGAATGACCGATAGATTTGTCATTACATTTTGAGGGAATCAGGGCCTGCCTCTGCTAAGTTAACGGTTGCAGTCAGAACCAATAAAGACACACCCAGTGCTCCAGTTAGTCACAAAAGTAATGTAATGTCGGCCTGAACGCTCCAAAAGTAGAAGGGCAGCTATAGTAATCATCAATAGCAAAGACACAATATTGAATGTAATAATCTGAGACTTTGGCTCCTTCTAGCATGACAGCTAAGTATGAAATAAACTATAGTTAAAACGGTCAACAATGTATAATCTGTATACACACATTCAAAAACAAACCAATTGATATATAGGAACTGTAAAAAGTAACTGCTGAGCAAGAACATATGGATTACCTTCAAAAATAATGTGTTGGTCTACTAGCAATTCTTCACATAAAAGGAGAGCATGCCGTATGGATAATACTACTATAATTATTATTCAAGGATACTACTACAGAAATGATAATGGTTTCAAGATGAAATTATCGCTGTTACTTTGACTGACTTTGGGTTGCAGCACATAAAACCTTAACAACTAATCTGTGATATCTGAATTGTGCAATATGAGAAGCGTTAATTTACCCACCTTGCTCCTTCTTAGTCAATAACTTCATGTACGATTTTCATCCATCTGTTCAATAACTTTGGTGATTTTCTCTTCTCTTTTCTACACCAATCTGGACCGTTTAATCAAAAAGCAGTGACTTAAATTGTTTACTGTGTATTCCATCCATGTCAGTCAATACAGATTTATAACCCTCTAACCAGAAAATTAATCTTCATCCCCAAAATTCCTATCTTAGTGGTTCTACCGCATCTCAAAAATAATTCAAAATCCATGACTGTGGAAAATCCTATCCCCGTCATATTTGCCCCTAATAAAAACCTCTTGTCTCTACTGTAGGTTTTAGCGGACACGTATGAAATGTATGCCAGACATGCCCATAGTTTTATTCGCTGCTCTCAGTATCTCCTATACATATTCACTGTCACCACCTCACATGACTGTGTCATGTATTCGGAAAATTCACTCGAAAAATCAATCCTCATGAAGTCACAGGTAAGTGTTCATCACTCTTTCAAAAGCAAAACGTTGAAGGGAAGTGCATTTCTGATGGAAACCACTTACTGCCCTCACTGTAGACGACAACTCTTAGTTGGTTTTACAGAATCTCCTTTAGTCTAAAGAGTAGGATAGTATCGTTTTCAATTTAGTCAATAAAAATGATAGTCTTTGAGCATCATTGACGAAATCTGAGTTTTAAAACCGATAAGTGTTGATTACTGGAAAAATGACCGTTGTTTTTACGTGTGACAAACTACTAAATTGATACATAGTCATCGTGTGGAGTTAAAGTCCTACTTCTGTTTACATCGGTTAGAATACTAGTTAGCTATAAAACGTATTTATGGTCATTGAATTTTATAACCTAAGTTTAATTTGTTTAAATAATGCAGTGAGAACATAATTCGAAGGCTCCGATAATCCCATTATTTCATAAAATTCTTCTGTGCTGTACAACAGAAATGCCTTACATTGTGACAATTCTCTGTACAATAGTAAAAGATATGAATAGGCTCAAATTAAATAATGCACACCTTAAAAATACTTGTTTCTCATTAACATCACAGTAAAACTTGTGCACGGTGGAGATGGGAGTTTAGATACTAGTGTCTATAGAAAACTTTCAGATTCATATCCTCATTCAGGCTTCAAATCATTTCATCCTTTGTCAGCTGCAGCTGGCTTAATGTGGTGTCTGAGTAGCAGGACCAGTAAAATAGGAGATCTAAGACAAGAAACCAGATAAGTTAAAGATACCCTGCCCATCAACAATTACCCTCCCAAATTAATTTAAAGGTTTCTTAGGAATAATAAGAAAAATATTAGTGAAATAAGTGTTAACAGAAGTAATAATAATGCTAGTAATAGTAGTAATAATAGTATGAAGAGAGAATTCAAAACTCCTACAGTATTACCACACAAAGAAGGAACCTCAGAAATACTACTTAGGATTCTCAACAACATTCGGATTACAATGGCATTTAAGTCTTCAAACTAGCTTGGAAATAAGCTTTTTTTGGTTAAAAGATCCTATTGTTCCAATTCAGCAAAGTGACTTAGTCTACCGAATCCCTTGCAACGTCAGGTCAAAGTAATTGGCTATATGAGCCCAAAAAGATTAGCTAAGTCAAAATTGGTAGTAAGGTGAGGTATTCAGAAAGAAGCTCAGCCATAGGTATTCATGCAACCACACAGAACCACACAATTGGATGGGACGGGGTAAAACAGTTATAACTAACACAGCACAGTAGAGGAAGAGATTGATAATTGAATCTCTGTTTATCAGATAAACACCTAATACATGCAACAGGAATGATGCAGCACCTGTTTCGAATGTATAGAAAATCTTACTACCCATATCACAAATAAAGCAAAGAAATTAGGACTATGACTATGGACAATAAACAAATTATGTCTGAAAAGTAATCGAGTAAACAATACTGTTACACCATGTGATACATCTAATAAATCATTTAGAATTGAATTTGTTTCTCACACTGATTCCTTGACGTGATATTCTCGGAGAAGCTCTCAATGAATAACAAGGTATACAAAATTCCTATATTAAATCCTAAAACAAACATGTGACGTCGAATAAAATTTTATTTTCCACCATTTCATTGAATGGAGCTGTACAGTTGTATTTAAAAACATTGAAGACGAATAACAGTCTACTATTAGTTCATAGAGGTTAGATGATTACTATAATGCTAAAGAGTAAGATGAAAAGTTTCTTAATGCACATGAAAATTATTACTGTAGCTATGGGACGGTTGATCAGTGCACATAATTGCTCTGTAGTCAACGATCAGGTTTATTGCTTTGCATTGTCTATGGTCTGAATATGCATAGGTGACCCAGTCGAACGCTTATGGGTCTGCTGAGAGGCCCTCTGTAAGTTATTTTGAAATAATTATTAGGAGGGGTGAGATGTTCACACATGAAAATATTCTTTAGAACAGAATTGTTAACGTATTTTCTATCTCCTCTGGATAAATGAGCTGGAAAATAGCCTAAAGGCTTGATAGTGTGCGCGTAGATTCACACGATCAAATAGACTGAGAGACACTCAATGAGGTGGTCATAGGCTGTAATCACTTCTTAACTCACTGATATAACAAGTGTCTACTGCAGAATGTAATTCTCAAGCTAGCTGGATAATGATAGTGTTATACATCTCCGTTGATTTCAAACAAGATTGAATAGTTTAAGCAAATGAAAATATCTATAATAAAATTATACTCGTTGTAACGTCTTTGTTTTATGAATAGAAAGGTTTGACTAAAACCTGAGGAGTATACTGGCGCAAATTAACAAATGGCTAAATGATCCTAAGCCTATGGGTCGAACAACATTCATCAATTTGTACAAGGTGAGGAACTAAAAGGTCATTGGATTGGTAAATCACCTATATCTTTGGTTAAATGCCAGCTTAAGTCAGTTGATAATAACATCCATGCTACTCAGCCGCCAAAGTAGTCAAACCACATGTCAGCAGAGCCTGAAGGTCCTTAGTTCGAGCCCTGGCAGGGTTAAGGTTGCGAGCTACTGAAAAGTTCCATACTATGCTTAAACAGCTCTCCAGTGTTCCCAGGTTTCCAATGTTTATCCAAATGGCATGTAACATCCTATAGCGTACAGCTGTTGAACGAGATTGATAAAAGTCTGTGGCACTAAAACCGTAGTGTTGAAGCAGCAGCTCTCAAATTACTTCTCGGTCGTCTCTGCCAAAGGCGTTTTCGAAATCGATGAAGTTGAGGTAGACATTTGACTGCCATTCTATGATGATGCGTGGAGTAGAGTTGCGTGGCAATATGAACCGTACATGGTTTGTTATTCTTGAAGCCAGCCAGCCAGCCTATTTTCGGTCGTAATCCAGTTGAATACAGAGCATATTTCAGTCTCTCCAGGATGATGCAGCTTAATAGTTTGCTTGGTGTGGACAGTGGTGGAGCATGATTCTGCATCAGTGCATGCAAAGACTTAGGTCTCCTTACTTCGGGAGTTTGACAAGATAGGCCTCCTTCCAATCAATGGGTAGGTGCCTTGCCCTCCTTACTCCCAAACCTTCTGCAATAGTGGTGTGAGCATGCCTGCTGTTGTCTCTGCGTCCGTTTTCAGTGCTTCTAGAGAAATTCCATCTAGCCCTGCTGCTTTCCTGGCTTCTAGTAACTTCATGGCGTTCAGAACTTCACTTCTGCTTTTGTGGGTGTAATTGCGTTCACTGGTAGTTCTGAAGTGGTCAGCCCATCGTTTCCTTCGTTCCTCTCTCTCTCTGGTAAACAAGTTTCCTTCACTCTCGTTGGTTTCATTTGTGTTCATCTCTTCCCTTCCAGGTAGTAACGTGCTTAGTGGATATAATGTTTTCAAATCTCTCTGTATCTCTCTTACCTGCAGCCTGTTCTACTTCACCTGCCAGTGTGTCGCAAAAGTGTCTTTTGTCTTTGCGTGCACTCTTCTTCACTTCTTTGTCCAGTCTAGTGTTTTTTAGGTTGTACTCAATTCCTCTTTTCTTTGTTCATCCCTGAAATACAATGCACTGCACTGGTTCATCTTCTGCTTCACCATCTTCCTCTCCCTCCACCATCAGCTCCCATGTGACCGTCGAGATACATTCATCGTCTTCTCCCTTCTTCCTCCTTCCTAACACAGTTATGCAGGTTTCCTTCCGCATCTCTTCCAATGGGTTCCAGTGTTCTACCACCCAGGTTCCCACAGAGATGTTGCCTACTAACTCCCATTTTGTCCTGATGACTGACGACTTGAAGATGTCCGTTGTAGTTTCCTCCTTCAGTTAGTTTCTTTTCTGGGTGTTGAACGTGAACTGTCGTCTGTCACCAGCCTCTGTCATTGCTTTCAACTTGATTTGGAAGACAGGTTCCTTGAACTAGACAGTGAATGATGTGAACCTTCATCTGCTCCTCTTCTTCATCTGATCTTGTGTGCAGTAGCCTGCCTGTGTCTCCACTTTCTTCACATTGAAATGAAGTCGATCTGAGTTTTTGTGTCCATCTAGTGTCTGGTGAAATTCATGTCACTCGTTTTGTCAATATCCCTGTGTTTGTACAAACTGCCTACAATCATCAAATCGCTGGATGCGCAGATGCCTGGAAACAGCTCTTCATTCTCACTTATCATTTCACCGAGTGCCTCCTGACCAATAATGGATAAGTTCTCTTCTTGTGTTATCCACTCCCAGTCTCACATTCATATCAGCTCACTCATTAGAATGGATTTTGATGTCACCAACTGGGCTGAAGTCTCGCCCAGTACTGATTACAATTGTCTGTAGAATTCCTCCTTCTTCTCTTGGACCGCGTCTGCATTATTTGTAGGTGTGTATTGTAGCATTATATGATTGTGACTTTCCTTCCTTTCCAGTTGAATTGTGCTGTCGTGATGCTGATTCTGTAGTGGAGATTGGTTCCGACTGCATGAGAAAGAGCCTTCGATGGCGTTGAGGACATGATGATATCCAGTCGAGAACTCAGTGTGCTCATGGTTGTCCTCTGGTTGACGAAATCGTAGTAGATTTTTGACCCTCCAGTTGACAGTTTAGAGAGTCCACTTTCATCCGATCTGCTCTCGCAGATTCCTGGCACTTCTATGCCGTATCTTCTCATTTGTTTGCAATGTAGGCAGCCTTGGCATACAGCCCGCCAGCTTCAAGCATTGTGTGGATATTCCATGTGCCAATGTCTACTTTTGCTTCAGTCGAGAGAGAAAAGACACATAAGCCAATCGGTTTCCTAAAGGTAGGCCTTCACCAACTGGCGTCAATTTGTCTCCCTGATTCCAGTGAGGAATAGGTTAGTTTTTTATTTTTTTATTTTTCATATTTTGAAGTTTTGTTAGCGATTAGATTGATTTTCCCTTGTAGGGTTGCTAGCAGTATGTCTAACCTTCTCTCTTTATCCGGGCTTCTGACCGGCTACTTAACTAGTGAACTCATAAACTTAGGGGGGTTTCTTCCTCATAAGAAGCTGATGAAGTGATATCTTTGTATTTAGATGAAACCCTTGATCAGAGCCTGTCCGTCTTTTTGCAAGTGCTTTCTACTTGGTTGCATTTTGCGAGACAACGTGACTCAAGTGACTAGCTACGACTAAAATATATAGTAATGGGATAGGGAAATTAATTGATGCTTGAAAAATGTTTTTAGTTAAAGTATCTTATTTTCGCTTCCTTTTTAAGTACAGCAGGCTCCATTGTATCTGCAAACCAGTGTGTCTTGCTTTTTGGCAATGAATGAAAGTTCTAGGTTACATTAATTTTCTAAATTCTTCAAATACCCTGGAAATAAATGATGTATCACCATTCTTCAGACAGATTTTTGTAAGCTGGAATGAGTGAACCTTAGGTGTTTCCTACCCATAGATACTTGATGGGTTACCATTATATTCAGCCACTAATGTTATTCAGTCTAGATTCACAAACCACCGACATTTGCCAGGATCTTCCCAACTCCAGGAATCAAATTATCATTATGATCCATTTAGGAAACTTGAAGCTATGTAAAAGTAGATACTGAGTGAATCGTAAACAGCATTTTATAAACTGTGTTCATCAAGGTTCCTACTCTAAATTCTTTTCATAATGCTGCTTCATAGCTTCAAAATGTTCTTCAGAAACATCTGTCATTTCTACCTCTGCTGTATGTTATGTGACGTCAGCTGTTAATTAATATGTGGACTTGTTAACAACAGTCTTCGAGTTTCATTCTTGATGGCTGCTCACTCGCCTGATAACAGAACAACGGATAAAATGGTAGTTTGCAAAATGAAAGCGTTATAAAGATATGCATTTTTTCAGAAGGAAACTCCCATAAAATAATACACGGATTATGATTCACACTACCGACAGATTATAGACTCTCATTATCAGCTTTTAGCTCAAAAACGAGATATCAGTTTAAATATCACACTCTTTACAGAGGATGAACTACCAGAATCTTGGGTTATAAATTAGAACACAGGACCAGTTCACAGATAACTTCCACCAATATCTTTCACAGTTAGAAACTACGATTTCAGTGCAGAATTAAAGTTTATGAAGGATGTATTTAGGAATTTGTCCACAGCTTTGAAAACACTTTAATGACTACAGTCCAAGACAAAGTTATCAGAAATCTCGAGACTTATTGAGACAATAACAGTTACTATTATCACTGCGACTAATTTTTGATTGCTGATTCATTGTCATACTTAGGGAGAGAATCACAGTATGAAAACATCATCAGTGGGTACCGAGAACAATTTCAAGATAGCCTTTCGAACATCACTAGAATGAAACCATTGGATTATATAGTTATGCATACTGGTCTATCATGGGCCATTGATTGAACACGCTTATCAAACTTGCCTAAAATACACTACAGAAGCAAGAATCCTCATATAGTGTTCTCCACACCCACCGCCAGTGTCCGACATGCCATAGCAAAGACTGTATGCTGACTTCATAGGGCTATCCAAAGGAATAATGTACTGTACTCTTGGTGTCACACATACAAAATTTTCTTCAGAACAACATACAGCGCAGAATATGACGAAGGCCACTCACCCATAAATCAACCCTTCTGTTTATATGCTCTGGCATATCAGAAACCTTGTTAACAGAAGATGGAACATAGTTAACTTTCAAGAAGTTTACAGTTGTTTTTGGAGACATTTATTTTCTGTACTTCCTGCAACTAAATGGTCAAGGATAAAAATTCATGGGCACATCTCAGCGTGACTTATTAAATACAGAACGAGAAATGTAGGTAGAAGCTATCACCACTTATTTTCTAGTTACTTACAGGAATACATTAAATCCTACTACATCAAATGGAAAGTTTTTCGTGGACTACTTTAGTGCTAGTCATATTTGCATAAGGAAAATAAGCTGCCACAATAAAGCCACAGTTTTTCTCCATATTCTATCAAAATAAGAGGATAGAAAGAACTAGGATAGTCAGTTATGGAATCGGAACCATACTCAGTGAAGTATAAATCAGTTCAGAAATCCGCGAACTAAATACGACTTACATCACACAGTTACCGATGATCAGACACTCTTCAAGGGTAATGCCTCACAAACTGATAGATGACTCAGTCATATATAGCTGATTGACAGTACTCAAGAATAATGTAGCTTCCTTATCTAAACGCAGAAATGACTGTTTCAGGAAGTGTTTCAAAATATTCAAACAAATCTAGAAACTTCTTTCTCCACTTAGTCTACTACTTCATGGAGGTGAATGATACGGATAGAAATATCCTTATCCTTCAGAGATGGCTGAAGTGAATAAGAAAACGCCAAAGTTTTGAGAAGGGGTAAGTGACCAGAAGTATGAGTTTAGTTAATACAACTAAAGCAACAGTTTATGACATTTTAGAGAGGTATGGAATAGTCAAAGTCATTGCAAATGTTCATATAGCGTTTCAATTTCCCATGTAATCGAATTAATGAGAGATCGTATGAAAAAGAAATTTTTGTGAACCCCGAAGTGCATTATTGTATAGTGCTCATTAGAAAAATGCTTCCAGATGGATATCCTGAAATTCTAATGCGAGGACTTGACCCATGGGGTCAGCCAGTCAGAAGGGAAGTGGATGCCTACTGAAAATCTTGAGTGATAGTCACATTTTATAGCAAACTAACAGAAGTAGGAAACTGTGAACTATTGAACTCCAGCCGAATGGCTGAATAGTCAACGCGTTTGCTACGGCAACAAGAGGCTGAGAGTTCGACCCTTAATGGGGTTGTGGATGCGTGCTGTCAAGAAGTTGCATACTAGGACAAGACAGCTGTCTACTGCCGCCGAGTTTTAAGCAGTTCTTCAAGTGTCAGTGCTTGATGAATACCATCTTGTTAGATGTTTGAAATATAAATGTATGTATGTGTATGGATGATGAGTAGAGTTTAAAGAAAATTTGTCACTACATTTCAAAATGGTACCATCCAGTTTGCAGAATTAAAAAACAAATGCATTGGTGATGAGATCTTAGTTTAGAAAGACAGAAATACAATCAGGCTTTATACACTGTTACATATTCTCGTCTTATGCTCACCAGTTGTTATCATATAACTTATGTATCATTCAATGGTCATATTTGATTTCAGTTTCTAATTGATGTAGGTGCGGTTATATTTAGGTCAATCGAAAGTTGTTAGCATGATTCAGATAAAAATCTACCAAAATTAGAAGTATGGGACTCTTCATCAGTACGCATTCACGACCCACTCAGTGATCGAACTCAGAATCTATAGGTCTCATGACAAGTAAATTAATCAATCAGCTACTAGGTTGGAGTCCTCTGCTTCACATTTACCTACTTCTGTCGATTTGCCATTTATTGTGATTGTCATCCATGTTCTTCTTTTAACATCCGCTTCATTTTCTACTAGTTGACCCTACAGGTCACAGGATGTCATTAGAACTTCGAGATACTCATCCCAAAGCATATCACTAATGAGCATTATGCAGCGAATTAGCTTGAGGTTCATAGAGATTTTATTTCTCATGTAGTATTCATCACTGAATAAAACTAGTTGGAGAACCAATGGAAACCTGAAAGCACTAAACATCTGTTTTTTTCTCAACAGTATACATTCACAAAGCTGCCATACAATTTAATTGTAAAAGGTTAAGATAAAGTTGAGTAGCAAAAAGAGGACGTAATAGAGTTGCATATAATCACAGTTGAAGTTGTCCATAGTTCGAGTGGACACCTAACGTTTTGCTTTACAAATAAATATATAACGATTACTGTATTATGGGATTCGACTTTCTTTCTATTTGTAAAACAGAAGATTAGAGCACTTGTGTAAGATGTAAGCTAAACGACTTTCTTCAAAGATTTTTCACGTTTTCAATTAACTTTTTACTATCGTGTATAATATATGTATCACACTTGACGCCACAATATAAAAAGTGAAAAAATTTCAAAATTCCTTAGTAGATATAACATTAATAATTGCTAGGTAATTGGTTATTCTATCAGTTACTTAAAAAGGCATTATATTGCTTTCTCGTATTGAAACTAACTAAATAAACTGTTACTATTATTACTGATTATTTGTCCCTTGGGTTCCCATTGTAACAAAGGGCTTCAAAAGCACACCTACATTCCACTCTCCTCTCTCCAGTCCTCCTAACCTCGCTCCACAACTACCCACAAGCTTTCATTCATTCCTCACATCATCTCCTCCACATCACCCTCAACTCGAATGCCCAAATCCTTGTTTCTCATTCGAATTACACCCGAAAGCCTAGTGTGTGATGTCCCCAAACACTCTCCTCAGTGTCTCTCCAATCCATCTCCACTTCCTCCTTCTGCATATTTGTTGGGTGATAGGTTCCTGCTTCGTTGGTTCGTTGTCACAGTGAGTTCTCTGTTGCTTATTCTGATCATTCTGGCCATCTGATCTGATCTTCATTGTCAGTGTTGAGGGTGGGTGGCAGCTGTTGATGAATATCTGTAGTTAGTTGGAAATGCTTTTGGTAAAGCGCCAAGTCTCTCAACCGTATAGCAGCACCGACTTGACTGACATTGGTGTTGAAAATCCGGATGTTGTTCACGTTTTATTCTGTGTGCAGAAGATCTCACACTGATTTCGGATTAATGAAGGTCTGTCTTGCTTTTCTGATACTGGTTTGGACATCCTCATCTGTGTCTGTGTCGCCTGTAGTTGAAACGATGCTGTCGAGGAAGGTGTATGTGAAAGACGCTACTTCCTTTAAGTTTTTCCCATTGACGGTGATTGGAGCTTGTTGTTGTTGATGCTGATGTTGTTTGGGTATCATCATCTCTGTCTTCTTTACGTTCACTTGAAGTTCCGTTTTCGCTGCCCTTCCTCTTCTGTCAACTTATTGATTTTAGCCTGTAGATCTTCAAGCTTGTGCGACATAAAACATAAATCATCATTGGCGAAATCCAAATCTTCTGGGGTCTTTTCATCGGTCCAGTCAACGTATGCCCATCTTCTCCCTCCTCACTGTTTGCTGCCTGATCAAGTCGACCTTAATCAGGACGATGGTGGTTGAAAGTAGGCAGCAGCTTTGTCTTACTGCTTCCTGTCTTCATTTCAAAGGCGTCACTGAGCTTTTCACTGTAGACCACTCGGCATGTAGCGTCTTCAGAGAGCTGTTGAAGGAAGTTGATAATTATTTGTGGCATTCCGTAGTGTCGAAGCTGCCTGTCGAATTACTTCTCGGTCGGTACTGTCGAAGGCTTTTACAAAGTCGATAAAGTTGAGGTGGGATCTTTATGGCGCTTTGATAATATAATCGTAAGTTCCTGCGGTAATCAAAGCCTGAAAAATATCATATATATATATATATATATATATATATATATATATATGCTTATAACAGACACAGAAATTCGCTTTCAATGAAGGTTATTTAAGTAATGTGTGTATTAAATTGTGTAAATTATCACTGAAATTCATTGATATGATATCAAACAGCGAGATAGCTTTTGTACCAATTGTTTTAACGGCAGATTATTTGGTAGTCTCTATTTGATCCATAAAGGGACTTTTATAAAGAACTTCATATTTTAGGTTACCTTTTTTATGAAAAAAAATATATCTTAGTAAGTTGGTGAACCGTGGACTCATGTAGTGTTACTTTATTTATGCTTGTAATTCAATACTACTTAAACTATAGCGTCAAATTAATTTGTTTCCATTAACAAATGGCCTCCCTGAACGCATGCTACGGTAATACCCTGACATTTATATTTTCATTATCTAGCTGGTGGTGGTCAGTGATGAAATCCAAAACTCGCGCTTCATCTTATCTGAAACGTATCAGATGGGTATACTTGCATTTCATTAGGTGATAATGTGTGTATCGAGTAATAAAAATGATTCAGTAGTTTAGTAAGTAAAGCCTGGGTTTGGTGAAACTACTAACCAAGAACTTGAAGTAGCTTTTATAGAAATGTAGACAAAAAGGTAAGCTATAAGGTAATATAATAAACATGAACCCAATAAAAATAATGGAGTAGAAAAAAGAATTAAGAGACTTATCAATTATACCAAAATATCATATTTTTTTTTAATGAATTTAGTGTTTACCTCATTGATAACATAATCAAGAGAACTTACGGTGCAACATTTTATTTTTGATTAACTGAATATTCAGATATTTTTCAATGAAACAACCAGTAAATTTAGTCCAGGAGCAGTGTATACTATTACCACTGCATTACTTGTTGTTGGTGGGACAATAGGAGCATTCACTTGTCGATAGTTGGCTGATGGTGTTGGTCGGTAAGTTTAGAGGCTTAAAATGTATAAGTATTGTGCCTGTCTATTAACCTTACCATTCTGTTAGGATATTTCCCATCAAGTTGCAAATAAACAGAGAGAACTTGTGGTTTTCAAGATATTAAAGAATTAAGGTGACAAGTAAAAGATATTTGGAACTCTTGAATTTACTCGTTTTCAAAGTTTCACCAGTTGAGAAATGTTTGGATTAGGTGATGAGTATCAGACAAGATAATCATGTAGTAAACGACTGTATGAATTTTACCCAACTGAAGCTGCTTCGATTTGTGTTGTGTACACAGAATCACTGTCTACTTCGGCTGTTCACACCTGAAAAAGTAAGAATAAGTTATAAAAATGTGATAGGTTACAGGATAAAGAAGCGACGTCGTTCTACACAATTTACAACTTATAGTCTGAACTGTGCAAACTGCTCTATGAGGCTATTCGAAATGATGGGAATCAGTGATTAAAGACCACCAATGGCAAAAAAAGAAACCAATAGTCTACAATATTCATTTATACTATATCATCTTTAAAATTTGCAACACTTCCACAAGTCACGTATTCCCTTTCCATTGATAGACTTTTCTTGTTTTAATATCATTCGATTTATTTTCTTTTACTATGATGTTATGAAGTTTCACAACTTGAACTATTGGACTTCTTGATTTCAGGTCGGTGTTCATCATGAAATGATATCGGTTAGTGAAACGATGGGAACCTAGGAGCTCTAGAGTGCTATTTCATCCTAGTGTGAGACTGCTTAGTAGTGCACACTCGTGACCTCACCAAGGGTCGAACCTATGACCATCAAGTTCCATAGTCAGCTTATTATCATTGAACTACTGGGTCGGAATCCAGTGATCCATATCTCCTACTTCTGTCACCTAATGACACAACGTGGCGTCCATTCACTTCTGTCATTGAGTAACCGTCTTCATGTCCGAATCAGTTTTTCCCATCGGTGACGACTTTTCGTTAGAACTTCGGGAATCACCTCCTAAAAGGAAACATCAATGAGCGCTAGACTAATTCAGTTTGGAGATTCGTGGGGATTTACTTATTGGTGTTAGTACATGATGAATGACAATCTGAAGTGAATTTGTAAATCCCCATAATCTTCCAAATTGAATTCATGCGTTAAGCGCTCTGTGTTAAACTGTTTATCTGTTTATTCGGCTGTTGTTTTTTCTTCTATATAATATAAGACTCTACAATGTTGCATGTGATGGCATTTTTTAGCGCTACCACCCCTTAACATTTCCCGAGAACTATTAAGTTGGGAAATGGTTATGTCATACTGAGATTTTTGTGTGGTCAATGCTTGGTGACAGTCATTACTGTTATCTAACAGTATTATGATACATAAAACTCGATTTAATCACAGCAACATAGTTTGATGTGATAATAAGATGTATACGAAATTTCATGGTAGCTTCTTTGAGAAAGGAGAATATTTGGACCTCGAATAGGTCATAGCTATTCATTTCAGTAAGTGGAATAAATCGCACAATTTTAATACTCATCATATTGATACTAATAATAGTTTAAAGCAAGTTATATATAGTAGCCTAATGAATTTGCTTTTTAATGAATAATATGATCACATTTTGCGATCAAGTCTTGTCTGAATGTGCTATGTTCATCTAAAATAGTGTATTTTGTAAAATTCCAACTTATTTCTAATCCAGATTAATAATTATGATTGTCTATTTTACTTCAACAGATTTTAGTCATCTCATACAATCACTGGAATTGTATATTATTAAAACTTGTAATTTTACCTAACTACGGAAAAGTTCCAGTTTACGGGCTATCTTTATTGGTCTTGTTTTATGACACAGATTTTAATCTGTCAATAGTTTGAAACTACTAAAATGTATTCCATTAAGTTTAAGAAGTCATTTATGCTCATATATTTAAGAACATTATTTTTGTAAATGTACTTTTACGAATTTTTAGGGAAAGAAAGACGGAATCTCAAGTGAACGTAAAGAAGACAGAGATGATGATACCCAAACAACATCAGCATCAACAACAACAAGCTCCAATCACCGTCAATGGGAAAAACTTAAAGGAAGTAGCGTCTTTCACATACACCTTCCTCGACAGCATCGTTTCAACTACAGGCGACACAGACACAGATGAGGATGTCCAAACCAGTATCAGAAAAGCAAGACAGACCTTCATTAATCCGAAATCAGTGTGAGATCTTCTGCACACAGAATAAAACGTGAACAACATCCGGATTTTCAACACCAATGTCAGTCAAGTCGGTGCTGCTATACGGTTGAGAGACTTGGCGCTTTACCAAAAGCATTTCCAACTAACTACAGATATTCATCAACAGCTGCCACCCACCCTCAACACTGACAATGAAGATCAGATCAGATGGCCAGAATGATCAGAATAAGCAACAGAGAACTCACTGTGACAACGAACCAACGAAGCAGGAACCTATCACCCAACAAATATGCAGAAGGAGGAAGTGGAGATGGATTGGAGAGACACTGAGGAGAGTGTTTGGGGACATCACACACTAGGCTTTCGGGTGTAATTCGAATGAGAAACAAGGATTTGGGCATTCGAGTTGAGGGTGATGTGGAGGAGATGATGTGAGGAATGAATGAAAGCTTGTGGGTAGTTGTGGAGCGAGGTTGAAAGACTGTGAAGAAGAGAATGAAATGGAGGCGTGCTTTTGAAGCCCTTTGTTGCACTAGGAACCCAAGAGAAAAAGAAATAATATTGACTCCGCAACGGATAAAACTTAGGTCATCCAGGTTTTGTGCTTAGCACGTTACCATTGAACTGCTCAGTCAGAATCCACTTGTCCAGATTTCCCACTCCTGTTAGTTCACGATATAGGGCGACTTCCATTCCATACCGTAGTTGACTTCGGACCATTGGATTCCGACCTAGAGTCTCAACGATAATGTGCTGACTTTGGAACCTGAAAGGATCATGAGTGCCGATAGCTGAGATGTCTTACGCTAGGATGAAACGCCTGTCCAGTCCTTTCAGGTTTCCATTGTTTCTCTAACTGATAGTAATCCATTATGTATATCAAGCTGGAATAAAATTCTATTTTATCTAAACTGACGATTTCAACTGTTTCGCTTAGCATATTAGTTGGTGAGTTCTGTTCTGTAATTTAGTACAAACTGCATACATAAGGATTTTAAGTTGTGCAGATAAATTCCCTCACTTTACTATTCTATCTAATGAGTGAATAATCCAAGTGCATACTTTTGATACTCGGAATATCTGAAGAATCATGATCAGAGATTAGCAGTAACTTCGGTCACTTTTCACTATCATTTGATTCGTTTTCATTTGTCTGTTTTTCCTTTCCCCTTATTCGTATCTATGTCACTTAATGAGTTAGTTAATTACTTATGAAGAATTTCATTATCTTCCACAACTACCTAAATATATTATGATAATTTTGTCTAAGTAACAATTTAAACACATTAGAATGTAACTAAATAACTCAATAGAATACGGTTCTTTGTTTGGTCGTGGCTACCAGAAAAATCAAGCAAGCGCGTTTCGTCCCATTTGGGACTCGCTAGCTGCATGCATCTGCACCCTAGTGAGTGGTGTTATTCTCACTGAGACTTGAACCTCTTAGCCATCGCTTCAAACTCCAAGGCGTTATCCACTATGCCACGGAGGCACGATAGCTAAGTTTACTAATAAATAGTAATAGAATGTGGTTCGTTTCCAATAGTCTCTTTACATTGTTTCATCAAAAAAGAACTGTTACAGATTCCTTTAGTGTTATTTGGTAACAGTTAACGAAACTTTCTGTAACGTAATTTAAAGTAGTGTATTTTTGTGATGAATGGGGATTTCTAATTTAGAAGTAGTATTCATCATGGACTGACATCAGTTGGGAAACCATTGAAAATCTGGGAGCACTAGACAGCTGTTTCGTCCTAGTATGAGACTCAGCAGTACTGATGTCAATCCATGATGAATACTACTTCATAATTTAAAGTATTTAACTGAATAAGTTGAGTTGCAGGCTTATTTTATTACAGGTAAATTTATTAAAATGTTTGTGTAAATATCTCATTTTGCCAACAGTATATTGCTAATGAAATTAGTTTCGTTTATATAGATTGGACATTGACTGATACAAACAATAGCAACTTTTCGAAGCCTTTGCTATGTTCCACTTGGTTTTCTTATTATTATTATTTTGCACCTAATTGTCTTTGATCAGTTGATATAGTGTCGAAAATAAGACTTATTACGTTCTGATAAAACCAAGTAGACAATATTGTTCAAGTTAGAGTTTATCCGGAACAATTACGGTTACTCGGAAGGGTTCACAAACACCATTCATCAGCACACCAAGATACAGTGGATAATACTGAACCAAATTAACGATCTAATATATAGCTGTACTCTGCTACAATACCAATTTCTTACTCTTACATTTACTTCATTTACTTACGAATTGAAAGTGAATTATAGCAGATGAAATAGATCAGCTGATTAGCAACTAAATCTGATTCAACACATATACCTAGAAGTATCTATGTATAAAAAGTGAAAAAAATGGTTGATAGTCAAGTAATTTATAGTAATCACATATTTGTTACAAATAATTCGTTTTCACTCGCCTCTTGTAGTTGGTTTAAAACAGCAAGGTTATATTCAATTAGAAAGGACGATCCAAAGCATGTTGTAAATGCAGTTAACAATAAGCTACTGGTTAAATAGTATTTCTAAGATATCATAATATAAATGAAAGATAGCAAAACTGTTAGTTGAAGGATCATGTTATAGTTTAGTTAGTTAGCTAACTTGTAACTTATCGGCCATCCCTTAAAAGTAACTCAAGGTCATCAAGAACTTGTGTCTCACAGGATATACTTAGTAAAAACCAGTATGAGGTTGATAATGTATAGTATACACCATACTTTAAATGTTTACGAGAAATAAGAAATAGAATATCCCTAGAAAAGGATTCAATCATTATCTTTAACTTTATGAATAAGTTGTAGCAATGAACATTTTAAGAGTGGCCAGGCACACGATGTGTCGATGCAAACAACCAATAAGCATGAATCAGTAGCTTCTATGACCATCGCCTATCGCAAAGAAAGGAGTACTGCAAGAATCTCTACTGTTTCATTTAAGAGGAGATATAAAATCGGTATATACTTCCAAGGTCTATTTCCTGAACCGTCTCTATGGTATTGTCACCATCTATTATCTTATCAACTAGTCAGCTGGATGTAATTTTCTGCATGGAATATCAAGTACACAAAGTATACAGTCATAACTAAATACCTTTTTAAAAACAATTTTAAGTACAGTAAAGTAAATGTACACGCCACCACCATAACCAAGAGATCAAGTTAGGTATATTTTCTGTCTATCTTACACGGTATCATTTGTGACGTGTGTGACCTAATGGTAATCTCTAACTATGCACTGAATGACCTGGCCTACAAAACTTCAAGGGAACATGCTTTTTCTTATGGTGACTGATATGCCCTGCTGACTAGTCCAAACAAATGCAACACCTTCGTGTAAGATATTTTGCCAACTTACTCCTTAAACTTTAAACTAGGATACCACACTGTAGTATGGTATCAATTAGTTTAGTAGCCATAGTGAGAAATTGATCAGTTAACATAATCTGACCAATGCTGACAACTTTAGAAATGAAAACTATATTAACTACTTTGAGGCTAAAAAATAGGCTACAACAGTAGTTTTAAAATCTTAACTACCATTCCAAAGTTGAAATCTCTATGCTCAAAAACATTTTGTAAATATACTCTGTTAGACAAAGGATAGAAGAAATGCCAAATGAGTTTGCTAAATACCAACATTCAATTTGTCAGCATATACTACAAGTAGTTAATACAAAGTGTTGAACAATAGGTTATTGCGAAATTATATACAATAACATGTACTTTAAAAATGAGGCACTTTTATTACACTTTCAGTCAGAATTCAACTTGAATATCGTCAAAATTTTTCTTTATCTTACGCTGAACTCTTCTATGAAGTCTTTACATGGTTTTACTGTCATTGAGTTTATTAAGATTTCGTATTTACCTGGATTTTACTAAACGTATCTGTAAGCCTTTCCAGAAAGACTTCGCAACACGCATTTACTAAATAATGCCGAACAACACTCGTCAATATGGTTCATTTTTATGAGCGTTCGTAAACTAAATGCTATAAAGCCTTCTGATTCGAACTTAGAAGGTTGAGATGTAACAAAGACCTCAACCTACGAAGACAGATATATAAATACGGATGTCCACTGACAACCAGGCATCACTGGACAGGTATTTTGTCCTAGTGCAATAACCCTCAAAAATGCGAACCGCTGACTACTCTATTGTTCTAACCTAGGACCTCCAGGTTTCGCAAAGCGCATGTTATTGTTGAGTCACTGGCTTAGAATCGATTGATATGCGTTTTGTACTTCTTTCAGTTCACTATACAGGGCAACTTTCACACAGCACCATAGCTGAACAATCCCCCCTCCCCCTAAAAAGCTTGGTCTATCCCATCGAACACGACTTCTAATAAGAACTTCGTAAAACCTCATCTGGAAGGGTGTTACAACTGAACACTGGACGATAATTCGGTTCGGAAGTTTGTGGGGATTTACTGATCTTGATTTGATATTCGTCAGTAACTGACACCAACTGGATAATCACCTCCGGCAAAATCAAGGGTGCACGGTGCTAAGAAGTCCTATACTACAACGAAACAGCTATCTAATGCTCCCAGGTGTATAACGGTTCTCCAACTGATGTCAGTCTACACTGAAAACAAGTTTGAAGTGTATCAAAGACTTATCATATTGGTAAATGTTATTGTAGCTTCTATTTGTCACGTGAACAAACTTTCTTAAAGTCTTCAACGGTTCACCATCAAACTTGTGAAAGCATTTGGAGCCTCAAAGGTGCAAACTATATACAATACTGTCAAGTTTTAACCACAATCAATTAAAACACAACCAATATGTCATAGGTTAGGTTGACGATATTGTCTATAGATCTAATAACGGTGTATTTCTGTAATAAATAGATTTATATATGAGTATTCACCTCCTTCAAACTTTTACTAGAAATGGTATTGACAGAAAATCGCTGTTTTTTTCTCGCTTTTTTATTCACAAAACATATTACTGAATACAAGTTACCTTTCTAGATCTCCAGAGTCTCACCTACTAACTCTCAACGGTATTTTTAGTTATTAATCGCTTGAAACAAAATCCCTTACATTCTGACTATCAACAGTGATTCAAATGAACTTTCTAAAGCGAAATCAAGTATTTGTGAGCTACACAATTCTTGGTGAGAATGACACAACTAGATCAGATTTAGTTATAAAATTCCATGATGGTTTACTCAAGGAATAAACTTATTCAGATGACAATATCTGATCTACTTGATATCATAAACCATATCTTCATTTTTAGCAAGAAAGCTTCAAAATATATACCACTGGCTGATATGAGGCTTTCGGACCTCTTAATGCCAAACAGATATGCTCGGGTGGCTTAAACAATTTGATATTCCCAAGAGAATTAAATGATAAGTCGCAAGCAAAAGGAATAGTCGTTTGGTATTTAAGTTACTTCAACGAGACTATAGAGTTCTATTAATTGGCGTATATAGTCTAGGTTTATTCATATCAATCAGTGGTACTTGTCATTCAGTTGTGAACTCTAAAAAAATTGGAAAAACTCCGTTTATTATCTACTTTTGAAAGTATATAACTTATTCATCTCTAAATATAAACAGTCAACATTTGTTTGTTGAGTTTGAAATGATTTTCTAAAGAAATTACAGGACTAGTTATTTATCACCGAAATAAACCGATCAATAAAAAAGCTATCCAAAAGTGAACGCTATAAGATTTTCAAGGGTTATTAAGTTATAACTGTTAAAGTGAACATATGCTGAAAAATGGACTGTTTCTAATGCCTAAGTTATATTGAGTGAAACGTAACTGCTTCTCACAGAAAAACATGAATTTGAGAACTACTAAATTTGTATAACAGTTAGTTAATCAAAGAAAAGTAAGCAACCGGTTAATCTCCTCTATTTTGCTTCATGTTTGTTTTCAGTAACTTCAGATTTCAGCCTTAGGAAAAATATATATCAATCTATTACCAGTCAAAATAATCACAAATTTTTATCATGACATCCATCTATTTTTGTATTTCAGCAAGCACTAGCAATAAGGATATCTTGTGTTTTCTGAATAACTAAAGAAAACTTGAAGATGAAAATAATTTTGAGTCGAAAATGCCAAAAACGTACTGTACCGATGATATTTCGATATTTGTGTCTGACTTCGACATCATAGTCTTCTACTTTTCAAGATGCACGATACAACTTAGTGTTTCAACGAAAACTGTTGAATTAAAAATACTCCCGCCTTTTAGATAAGAAAAGCTTCTAGGGACCTCTGAATACATGGCAAGTTAGTATCTTATCCTAGAAACTCTAAACCCTATAAACTTACAGGACTTTGAGTATCCATTGAATACACCAAAGTAAGATCCTTCTAGCCACCACTTGAACGTAAATAAGACAAACTTTTGATGTTCATCTTTCAAACATTTTAAAAAACCAAATGAACCATTGGAAAACAAAACTGATAAAAATTATTGACTTTCATAATTTATTCTGCATATGTGCTTAAGATGGCGAATCAAAACAAGTTATTTCAACTGTTAAATTAACACCTGTGCAATGAGAAACCTTGACGGTCTACTCTAACCATTATCTACCATTTGGCACTTTAGTTTATATCAAAGGACCTATCCTTCGTTGATAAACGTTGAATAATTTCCATAATCCGTTAAAGATGTCATTTGCTGAGGTAGCGTCTAGCTTTGAAAGAAATACTAAAAGTCTAGCCTGCTGCCAAATTCTCTCTGTCGAAACAGTTCGTGACAAATGATCACCTAAAATGATGACTAACGGAGGTATTAACAAAGAACATCCCTAATAACTATTCCTATTCAAGTTTGTCGCAGGAATACAGATCCAGGTGACCTTGTTCAGCTGTGGATTCCCAGAGGTTTATTTCATTCCTGAAGAGACTCTTATCAATCCATAGTATACCAATAATATAGTCCTACGAGACAAAAGTTCTAACGGAATGCACAGTATACTGATTGGTTTCAGCAAACATTCTGCTTTGTTTGACTTGAGTTTCACATCTTTTGAATGTGAATTGATGCTGTGAAAAGCTTCTGCAATGACTTTGTTATCTAGAGGTGAGGAACGAAGTTGCTGGATCCATTAACCCGTTCAACAGTTTTGGAATGTCAGGTAGCATTATCGCACTTGTTGTTAGTGATAAAGTGGTACTTATGCTAAAGCTATCCTGATAGTTGCCTCCTTATCTAATATCTGATGTTGGTGAGATTTTCTACCACCTGTCAGTGTCCAGAGATACTCTGTTTTCCCTAATGGGGTTAAGAATTGATTTGTTAAAAGAAAGACATGGAAGATTACAGTTGTTCGATATGTATCTTAACAGTATTGCTTTCCTATGGTGAATCCAATATGAGAGCATAGTTGAGTTCAAGAACAGCGGTCATAGCAAGGAAAACAAATTTATTCTTGACTCATGTAGTTGAGGTGTGAATTGCTAAAATGATGGGTCAGTTATACAGACGTATAGTACTGGTCGAACTGGAATTGTTTCAATCTGATCTACTTAGTACTTTTCGTGTTTACTTCTTTGTATTTTTGAGATGTTAGTAAGTCAGTAGACAAGAACTCCAGAAAACATAAGGCAAATGGTCCGCAGTTTTAAAGAGGCATTCACTTATCGTCATCCCATGAAGCATAAAGTACCTCATAATCTCATGAAATCTTATCTCTCCACTCCCTCATAACCTATTTGGACATGTTTTTTGTCTCTCAATATCTAGTAAGTTTGTGTTTCTGTACTTGATTTGATGGTGTCATACTGATCGATCTGTCCTTTTTATTTGGAACCCCTCATCAACAACTTTAAAATCAAAATCACATACATAATTATTATCTCCCAGTAATGTTTACTCGCAAGTGTTTTTCAGTAGCTAATATTTAAAGCCTAAATTTATTTACCACTGAGTATTATAACGTATTTACTTGTAGTGATGAGTGCAATCATATCTAATCACACAAGTAAATAAAATAGGGTGACAATTCAAAGGCTAATTTGTATAGGTGTAGGGAGAAATCGAAAGTTGAGAATCAATGGTTCGGGACATCAAAAAGCACATAAACACCTTAGCACCTATCGCAGATGTCCCAAAGATTCTAGTAGCCCTAACAAAGTACAAAATGAAGTTGTACAACTCCAGAGATTGGAACAAAATTTAAAAGTTACTCTGATCTGTCTCTTGACGAAAATCTCTGTCTTCAAAGGTTATCCCATAAACTATAAGACATCTTTACTTAACAAGTCAGATAAAAAGAGAAAATGTCCAGCCTGGGATGCTCATTACAAGGTTTTCATCCTTCCTCAGCTTCTGAAAAGCTTCTGGATTTTGTCTCCCCAAAGTATTATTTCTAGAGCTCCTATCGTTTTCGGGCTGCTAGTGGTTCTATCCAGTCCAGTATTGTAGAAGCTGTAGGTACGAAGTTATGGGAGCTACTAGGAGTATTTTTCTTTGGTTTTGAAGAGATTTACGTAACGAAATTACATACAAAAGTATAGAGAAGAAACGAATTTCAGAGAGCTTATGATTCTGAAGATATGAATGGAATAGCTGATAAATACCTGACAAACTATCTTAAAGAAATGAAATGATCACGGACAATGTCAATAATCATAAATGACTTACTGAAGCTCACAAAGTAATGTACACCATAACTTTATGGTTTGTCTTATGTCCTCAAACCAAGACTTTCTCCTTCTAGATTATAACTTGCCGTACTAAAAGGTCTAAGAAAGGACCGTTTCACAAACATGGTAAATCACAGTCTATGGGATGCCTTCCACCTCACTGTTGAGGTGGTAGAGGTAGATTTGACTATAAAATATATTATATCACTAGATGCATCTTTACTACTCACTAATATATCTCTCCCTGAGACAATGAATTCCACATATCAACAGGTAATAAAAAGATAAATTAAAAAGGCAACTCGTGAATCTACTTTCAAGGAATGGCCCCAATAATACACAATAAATGCAAACTTTTCCTTTAGTAATGCAAATTATAGACAGATGGATGAAATCTTTATGAGTCCACGATTAGGCACAATAGCTCCAAACTGATTTCTAGCCAAGCTACAGGATAAAAGAATGAAGAATATGGTCGATACATAAGATATCACCCCCCACGTTACTGGGACATTTATCGGATACCTTTCAGATTACTGATAAGAAGGAATAACTGAAGAGATTTAACAACATACTCTTCGCTTTTTTCATCTGCAATGAAAGATGCTGCATGTTCAACCAAATAGGTGAGGAAATGGCTAGCTCAGCAGAAGTGTTCTAACAATATCCACAGCTAAACATTGATACGTGCCCTATTTTCATCACCATACCTTTGTGCTACAAAGGGATTCTGATGAAATGTCTTACAACTGAATCCGTAGACGTTTCAGATGACATGTTAGAGAAGGAGTCAGAATACATGTTAAGTGAACTGGGGTGGGAACTCAGTTTTATTTTTGCTATACATTAATAATTTTGTACAGTTTTGCCTGCCGTTTTGCCTATGACCTTAAAATAACTTAAATGGTTGTTTTCACACCTCTGATAGTTTGTCTCCCCTGTCCTTTAAGGCTGAACTCTCATTGGCTGTAGTCTATTTTAACCTGTATGTGGATAAAGTGTTGTCAAGGTCATTTAGAAATGTGTATATTCAGCATCGCTGTCAACTGAATTAACTGTTGTTGGGACAATAAAAAGGTCTTTGTCAACAGTCTTTTTTCTCTTATTGTCTCCGTGTGTCAGTGGTATTGTTTTGTGGTAGTTGGTATTTTGACTTGCGTAACAGGTGATTCGTTTACGCCTTAGGTTCGTATTGCTGGTAGACTGTTATGTCGTACTACCGGTCATAGCAATTATTTTTTAAATGAACAAAGTAGGTAAAAAACAATCTGAGTCAAAGACTATCTAGAAGAAACTCCTGTTGATGAAAAAGGGGTATAATTAGCAAAACTCTGTTTCAGAGACTGGCTCTGCAAAAGAATTTGCAATGCAATCAATCCATCTAGAAATTTCCTTATGGACGAATTGCTCCGAATAAAAGTGAAGACGAGTTATCAAGTTTTTTCGCTTCCAGTTTCCATCTCATCTTTTTAATAGTTAACAAAAAGGGTGTAAAACGAATCATTTATACCACTACACCTTTTCCGTGAAGTCAAATTCAACTTTTAATTATAACAGAAGCTACAGGAATCCCACTGAACAGTGCTAATCTTTACATTCAGAAGAAGGGCTTTACACCCCTTAATGCTTCATTTGGCCAGTGCTGTCTTAATCAACAATATCCACTTCCCTCTTGTCTTTCCCGTCAGCATTCCACGTTTTTCTTTCCAAAACCTCTACCAGTCGACTTTTAACTCTTGTCAGTTTTCCAGATATGACTCTGAAGTCCACTTATGCACGTGCTTAGGAGTAGAAAAACACACAGTACCATATAATTTACAATACGTTGTGTAGTCAGCCTTATACTCCAACATGTAATTATTATTATGGCTTAGTAGGCATAGCTGTTCAACACACTTATCTGATCAAGAATCAACTTGACATATTTTATCTACGCACACTACTATAAGATGGTAAAACAACAACGCAATTTTCTACAGTACCTTGTCTCTCTTGAAGTTAATGAGTACCATATTTGTGCCTAAAAAACTCAGACATGCAGCATACGCATATAATCAAGGTAAGTAGAAATTACGAGTCAGTAAAAAAACTAACGAATCAACAACGTAATTTTCTTGCTTCAATATAGCTTGGTTAATTTCGAAGTCTTTTAAAAGTATCGATATATAGTCAATTCTTATTCTCCTTCTGTAACCCAATATTCTCATTCGTCAAATAATCACAACATTCATTATCCGGCTTCCTTGGTGCATTCAGCTTTGAACCCAAGGCTGTTGTACTACTCCTCTTGTACAGTATTTTTATCTTTTATGTTAGTCTGCAATTCAGCCATCTTGCTCAAGCGATTTGATATTCTCTTCATGATTGTTCATATAAATATCTGTGATAAAGACACTGATAACCATATTGTCTAAAACGCATTACGCAAGCATATTACGCGAGGGAAAGAAATTATTCCCTCCGATTGCTTTGTCGAAATCCACAAAGGGAGTGATAGGAAAACGGATAAAATGTAAATCAACATTATAAGTCATTGACTAGTGAGAAAAGAATTGTTGAGCTTTGAATTCCAATCAATACTACTCTCTAGTCAGGATAAATCTTATTGGACAATTTGATACTTCAGAAAGCCAATCAGAATAAGTTATTTCATCTGTGACCTTGAACATTCTTAGGTTTGTGGACACTATATATATGACATATTTTCAACAAATAAAGTTGTTCTTGCAGTCACTGGTCAGTATTTGTCCTGTGGTGTTCGTTCATTCAATTGCAGTATCCTACTGCGTCCTTTGACACTCAATCACTTCAGGAAATTAGTTACTTTACGAAAGATTTTTTTATCCTACCATTTCAGTAGTATATTTAAATCTAATGTGTTCAAATTAACATGTACTTTTTGATAATTTGCATTTTTGACCAGTAATTAGTAGCCTGTTGTAAATAATAGCTTATATAAACAAATATTTCTTCTAAATGATTTTACATGCTAACACTTAAGTTAACCAGTATATATCAACACTCAATGAAATGTTTATCTTGGCGTTTAATATCATTGAATTGGATGGATATCTGTGCACTAAACTAGATCTATTGTTTTAAATTATCATCTATATGAAATCAATTTAATTCGAGTAAATTTAAATTTTTTTACTTCAATTTCATTGAAGGAAAGTTTATCTATGAAAAAAAAACACTAATCGCGTGAATAATACACTGAAAAAAGAAGTATATGCTTATTGTGGAAACAAACAGATAACAACAAATGACACAGAACTCCTCCATCTAAGTATCTAGTTTAGAAGTAACCATTGGGTTTTGGATTGTCTCTTTTCCAGTTTTGGTAATTCCTCCCTTTGAGTAAGTAATAAAAACGATTTTTATCATAGAATATAATCATTATATAGGCAAGTTTTTATATAATGAATCAACCTAACTCGGCGCTCAACTTCTTTCAGAACATTCGTAAAAACTATGGCCTGAATGTTTATAAGTAGAATATAATCAGTTGAAGAACTATCGAGAGCCACGAAAAATTAAATAGCTGGTTGTCAAATATCTCGTCGATTTCAGGACATTCAGCTCATTTGATTGACAAGTTGTTGTTAAGTTGGTGATCCAGAAGCTAATGGTTAGTATTTTCCTAATTTGGTTTAATAACACTATAGACTGTCTGTTATTCAGTATAAACGACTGAGGTGGCCTGCTTAAATCTTCGGCTACAAAAAAACTTTCCGCTGATTAGATTACATCAAATTCTTCCCTTTCAGTTTCTTTTAATCCTTTAAATGTCTTTTGAACGCATCATTTACTCTCACAAGTTATTAAAATATTTTCAAACTTTCGTTTCTTAAGCTAAGAACAAAACAAAGGAAAACCGTTCCACTACTTAGAAATGGATTTGTAATTGCTCAACAATACACTACATTACTATTCCTAGGATATCTGTATGGGATTGTGAATTTCTGTGTTGACTGGCTGACTAACTGAACTGCCACCATCAAAATGACACTTTGTTTCGTGTTAATTCCCGAATCTACAACAGATGCTAATGTAACACTAAGTGCGCATTTCACACTTATACCTTCACTACTGTTATTATTAAAACTATGCAGACGTAATAGTTATTTCTTTTCAAAATATTGTACAGGGAGTGAATTTGTTGAAATATTCCATACTGAAGATTTCATACTGTATCATACATACTGTTTGGAATAAAGTAGTTATCATTCTCATTATATCAATTATCACTCTGAATTTAGATCAGTAGGGCACAACATACCATCCGGACTTTAGTGCATTAATGTCTAAACTACCAATGGATAGATTATTATTATTTCATGTGGTTTGTTAAGGAAAAAGTTGGAGTATTTTTGCTTTTTTCCATCAGAAAGAAAACACAGTCCTTTAACTAACGGAAAAGCAAGACTAGATTAGGGAAATTCAAAAGATTACAGATAACAACACATTTAATGGGAAACTGTGTTTATCACTTTCTCTCCAGTACCTTTTAGATATTTTGTAGATGAAACACTATGACTATTTGTGTGACAAACAAGAGTAACTGAAAATGTATTTATGGGGATAGTATGAGTATATCACTCAAACATAAACCTTAAATTACTCTTCTGTAATCGTATCAATAGTTCAATTCCAAATCAAAAGCAAATGCACTTAGCACTCAGATTCGATTGGAAAATTGAGTTTCACAAGCAAATGATTGAACTAATTCACTTGGTGAGAATCTAAAATGCTACAGTCTACATGGGTCGTTCTCATTCATTTTTGAATACTCAACCAAAACAGTTTAATCATTTGACGAGAACTCATATCAGTCAACTGCTGAATTCATATTAGCGATTAAAAAATTATATTGAGAAAATATCTTAAAAACTTTCAAATGAATGCAGATTCTCCAGATAAACAAGGGGAAGAAATAGAATAATGACAACTAGATGTCAACTGACGGGAGTTCCAAAAACAATGAAAACTGAATCAATCATGAATACTGAGTTATATGAAAGATTACGAATTCCTGAATCAAATATTTCCCATTTATTCAGAGTATTCAAAACCAGTACAGACATTCATCAACAACTGCCTACACTGGCTCGCTACTGAAGATCAGATGGATTGCTAGAATAATAAGAATAAGCAACAAGGAGCTCTGGCTGTCAACGAACCAACCAAGAACCTATCACGCAACAAATATGCAGGAGGAAGTGGAGATGGATTGGGCATGCACTGAGAAGGCCGACTGAGGACATCACGCGTCAGGCCAGTTACTCCAGTGGAATCCCCATGGGAAGCGACGAGTTGGACGTCGGTGCTGAGGGTGACATGGAGGAGGTCGTGCGAGGAGGAAATGAGAGGTTGTGGGCTGTCGTGGGGCCAGGTTGAAAAGATCTCAGAGAACATAGGTCACTGGAGACGTGCTGCTGAAGCCCTATGTTCCACTAGGAACCCAAGGGACTAATAATAATAAAAATAAGATTCAAAACCAGTAAATCTGACCTACCATAGAGTTCACTCTTAACGCTTTCTCCTCATTTCATACCATTTCAGTGTTCGCAAATGTTTCATTTGTCGGAAATACCTATTTTATATACAGTGAATATAAGGATACCAAGAAAGTACCTGGAGGAAATTCTTTTCAGAGACACTTTCGGTATCCAGTTGATTTTTGATGACAAATTTTAACACCAGAAAGATGAAGTTATAATGATGTTTGCATTAGATTCACTCTTAGTAAATACTTCCGAGTTCAAAGTAAAACTAACCACACTTAGTAGTTTGAACTCTACAAAAAATATTTTGATAGTAAATTCGTTGTTCATGATACAAAGTTTGATAAAGAGGAGGTAATGAAGTTCTTCTTCATTTCTTGACTAGTTTTATAATGATGATGGAATCAGATGCAAAGATATCAGAGTTTGATGGATTGTCAACAAAAGTAGATAACAGGACACTTAAAAGATTATTGATGTAAGCACAGAGTTTATGCATTATAGTAGAATGTAATTTCATATTGGATAAGTTTATCTCAAATAGCATACAGTGATTAATATTATTTTACTAGGCGATGTTTTGACCAGAATTTAGTGTTCATAATCATATATAGGTAATCGCTTAACTTTCTGATTTCTTCGTACATATGGATGTTGTGTCGCTTCAGTTACATGTGTTAAACGTTGGACTGTTGAACATTGATTCACTGACTAACCTTTCTCTCTCTACTTAATTGCATTAGTCTTCAGGACTTTACTTTACTCCATCTTATTGTGTAGTTATGTTTTGTTTCATGCATATTTATGACTGAAATCAGTAATCTAGAGAACAACATAAGTTAGAGAAAACTGTTTATCTGTTCCTGAGAGTAAACTCTTTCTCCGAACTGCATTCTTGTTTACAAAGTTAAGGAATTACTTCAAACAACGATTTGCGTTTTGATAAACTTTCTTCAATGCTTATTTCTTCATCACAAATACCATGTGAATAGATATTTTAGCTTGATAAATTAGATTTCAAAATACCCTACTTTTCGTACTACAGAAGAGTTAATGACTGAAAGTACAAAAAGTAACCAATTCATAGCTCCTTCTTGATAGGGAACCATGAAGAAATAATAAGAAGCCTTAGTTCTGTATCGTACAAATCCAACCTAGTTTCCGCATAAGCTGTACGGAATGTATCCAAGAAAACTTCAGAATTAGTGTATTTATTGCGTAAAATGAACATTTTATATATATATCTTCAAAAGGAAGACAGTTTATTGTCCAGTGCACCAGTGAATCTTCTAATCTAGTTATAAATACTGTTAAAAAAACAACAGATACTAGTAAAGCAGGAGTTATTGAATTCGTAAATTGCAATAGGACCCATCAGCTTTTCACTCTACCTAATTCTATCTATGTGACGTTTCATTTCAAGTTTCAGGCTGGTCTTCAGATCTGTGAACATTCGAACACAAATCTTGGGAATCAGTCATATTATGAAGCTGCAAACATCCAAGTAACGCTCCCTCATGGAAACGAATGCTTTTGCCACAGCATTCTGTTAACATCCTCTCAAGTGACCACTGTTACCCCAGAACCCTCCAAGCCGTCAGACTTCGATGCATTCACATTCGCCTAGTAATGGGTTCACTGCCGCACTCACCTTCCTCATTGACAGATGTGAGCTGGAGGCATCACACCGAGGTCTTGACAACCATACAAATCTAAGTACAATTCACCTTTTCCAAACGATAATCCACTAGGAGACCCCAGCGGTAAACCCATAATCTCGACAGGCTCACAGCGGTGGGTTCTTTCAAACCAATAACTTACAGTCAATTCTAAAGCTAACTAGTATAGAATTCAGGATTGAATACTGCTTGCTTTTGCACAAGGAGAAATACTGACAGCCAACAAACCCTCCCATGCTTCCGAGACCCACACCACTGGTCTTGTTCATGTAGATGTCGTCAACTACCTTTTTATTAAGTCAAATTTTCGGTGTTTTGGTTACCACAACACGGTTCACTGTCGTACGCGAATAGGTCCGACTCATAATCCATAGCGCGCAGATACCCCAGGCTTTCACAAACCGAACACCACTTAAAAGCACCATGTAGAGTGTCTTCAGGTTGATCCAGCAGATCTATGCTAACTAAAAAGTCATAGTTACTCCTGAACAGCTATGAAGGAATACATACGCATATGATACGAACTGACATTGAATGCAACATAACAACTAACAGAGGGCAATTTCAACAGTTCAAGCAAGAATATGAATAGGGTGAAGGGGCATAGGAAAGTGACAGTGAGGAATTAGATGATTAGGAACGAATTACATCATTTTGCAGGGAACAGTTAATAGACAAACGGGAAAGTGTGATGGATCTGCACAACTAGGGGGTGTTAATGAAGATGAGATTGGCTGTGAAAATTTGTATGACAGAAAAGATTGAGAACAACGTCTTTTCGAACATCAATCAGGGGACTTGGTAACAGCGTAGGACTAGAGGAAGCTAGTATTGTGCCAACAGTAGTGATAATAATAATAACGATAGTGAGAAGGAATTCATCTATCCAACAAAAGGATTTCAGGTGGGTGGGAAACGAGGTAGAATAGCGATAATAAATAAAGAGATATATCAAGAAAGAAAAGTACTGGTAAACGGTACACTAGAAACTGTAATGTAGTAAGTTTGGGATTAATTTCATCTTCTTTAGCACACAAACTTGGTTTAAGATACCTTATATCACAAACTTTCACGACCAAAAACATTTCCCTCTTCCATTATCTACCAGCAACTGTAAAAGTCCTCAGTAGCTTCAGTATCGTGTATGCAGTTCGTTAAAGGCTTCATAATAGACTTCCAATGGATTTTCACTTCATCCTCTTTGAACCATTTATGGAAATAATTATGTGGATAGACAGACGCTTCTCCGTACGATCTATGTGTTCTCTTCCGCGAGTACATTTGAAATGGTATATGTAGTTCATCGTGTCTACGATTGTAGTTACAACTGTATCATACATTCGAAGGTATTCAGAAGTAAGAGATTAGCTGCACAGTCAGTTCTTTTATTAGCCCTGTTCAGCTAACGCCTAACTAAATTATACAGTTCATGTTCTTCAAAAGAAAATTTGGTCAGCACTTATTTTTGTGGAACTATAGAGACTTCTGTTTTTTCTACACTTTTTTAGTACTTCTTGATGAAATTTCCTAGGTAACTCATTTTGGTTAGCATGCCATTCACTGTTTTTATTTCATAGTTAATAGTACTGTCAGAGCAAATTCTCCTAGCCCTGTCGAACAGGGTTCCAAATGAAGCCTTTTTATACTAAATGGGAACCAGGTACTTGAGCAGAAGATGCTACCCGGACCATGAAGGCTTTCTGACCCTACAAAACAGTACCGGCCCTTGTAAGATCTTATCAAGGTACCTATCATGTTTCCTGATAGTCTGCAAGATATTTAAATCTCGTGAACAAAGGAGTGGTAACCATGGCGACAACTTCTTTTATATTCTTGTTTCAACTTCTTTAAGAAGATAAAATAAATGTCCTTCAAGCTTTACATTATCACATTAGTTTGCCGTAATTGGAATACATCAGTTAGTCACCTTGATCATCCATAGTATGTTAAATTGGCTTCGTCAAAAAGTTGGTTGCACTGGTCATTTAAACTTAAGAATTCAAAGTGATCAGTACAGGATAAAGTTTATTTGTTGAGTAGTACCCAATGTGAATTTTACACATGAGGCAATCAGGTACATTTAGAAAAAACTACACCACGTAGCAACAGCACACTACAAATTGTACACTAGTTGATAAACTGCTCGTTTCGATACACATTTACGGACATTATTTTCAAATAACAGTATACCTATTACCACTGTGTTGTCTACCTGAATGAATTGATGTTCAGTAGAACAAATTTCAAACTAGAGTTGCCAAAAAGATACTTGTTCTTGACTAAGAACTCAATCACTTATCATATATGCGAGTGGTAAATCTTTGCACAAATGAAAATGAATGAGTTACAGAACACAGACTTACTTATGAAATCACTGTATCTGTACTTCACTCCCTATAATGCAGCAAAGAAATATTTGTACTACTACTACTACTACTACTACCACTACTACTACTACTACTACTACTACTACTACTACTACTACTACTACTACTACTATAACTACTAGTGAGACAGTAAATGTTTAATCGAACCGGGGATAATGTCATGGTTATCGGATAGTCAATGGATTCCTACAGCTGTGCTTTCTGTTCATTACAATAGACGGTCTTCAGACATGCACCCCTAAGTATAAAACTATGAAACCGATATTCTGGTGAACTAATTCACAATTATTTATTACTGCTTTCATACGCTAGTATAACACAAGTTTGAATGAACTGCCAACTGGATTATAAACATCCGTATAATCTGCTTAAGAAGCCGTGGTATACACAGCAAAACGTTCAGAAATAACCTGGTTACATTGGAATACATGCTTATAATGTTAGCCCTATTGCCAACGTTTATGTTAAGTTGAGGGACAAGGACATAGCATGACAGTTATGCGGAATAAGCGGCTAACCCAAATCGCTGTATTTATCAACAAAAGTGGGTAAATATGAAATTCATTGATAAGAAGGGTGGGCGAAATGAAGAAATAAACAGGTGGATAGAAAATGTACAAACTAAAAACAAAGTAATTCTCTTGCAACTGTAAAATGTAAGTAGGACAGCTTAGGCTATTGGATTGTGACTGCGTGGCTCAATGAAAATACGTTCACTGGCGAACATGAAGGACCTCGGTTCGACCTCTGGTGGAGTCACTGTCGGGCACTGCTGACGAGTCCCACATTGTCACGAAACGGCTCTCAAATGCTCCCAGGTTTTCAGTGGCTCTCCAACTGATGTCACTCTGTGATCAATACCAACCTGAAAACTCTACTGCATTTAAAACTGAATAATATCCAATATTTTCTACTTCTTTCATCGACAACACCTCAGTGAATTTGCAGAGAACCTTTTCAGTTTACTTTATTAACCGAATAACTTAGGTTGTATGATTTCTACTTCCTTTTTAATGCTAAAAGGAATTGATGCTCATATTCATCATAGTGAATAAATTTACCCCGAATTATATCAGTTCTGTTTCATAATGTTCAGAATAATCTTTGAAACTTAACTAAATCATAAATGTGCATCATTTAACAGACTGCATTGTGAGATATCGATCAGTTTTTTTAGATATACCTACTAATCCGTATAATATGACCAAAATATTAGTTGAACAAACACAAACGAGTTCAAGGTCGAAGGCAACGCCCTATTCATGACTAGTGCATCCGCTGACTAGGATATAAATCAGTAACACTAGATTATCTCTAAAAAACAATGAAATAATCTTCTTAATAACATCTCACAGTAAATGGATGTGACTAGTTGTTGGGTGTGAGCTTAACGACTTCAACGTAAAACACAAGTCTCACTAGTCCCAGTTAGGCCTCTTCAGCGGTGTATCCTGAATGACTTACTCCAGAATTACGGAATTGTGCAAGCTAACCTGGTTCATGCAATAAAAAACAGATGCCGGAAGAGCTTATAGTCTGAAATGTGGATAAAGCTGGAGAATATCTGTAGCTCAGGTGGATGGTCTTGGTTATACTGTGTTCTCTGATTCAACAAGTAAACAATGAAACAACCCAGCTCAGAGAACACAATACAACCGAAAACCTTAAGATAAAATTTAACTTTGATTGATAGTACTTGCAGAACCATTGAAAACCTAGGCCACTTATCAGCTGTTTTACTTTAGCTACAGACTTCTCAGCAGAGTGCACCTATGGTCCCGCAATGGACTAGTCTCATAGAAATCAGGTTTCATGACATCTGAGTTGACATTCAGCTCCTGGGCAGCAATCCACTGACCGGTTTATCTATCTCTTTCATTCATTTCAAATGTCGAGCACTAAAGGGCTGCCAAATTCGCAGAGTTTCATATTTCACCTTTATCCAGTTGTCATTACTTTCATCCTTTCATGGGTCGTTCACATCGTAACCAGATATCCCTTATAAGGTGGTATTGTAGGGTGGTTACCCTATATTATGAATTGATATTATTATTATTATTAGTCCCTTGGGTTCCTAATGGAACAGCAGCACGTCTCCAATGGACTCTTTTCTCTGAAATCTTTTCAACATGGCTCCACGACACCCCCACAACCTCTCATTTCCTCCTCGCACGATCTCCTCCATATCACCCTCACCTCGGACACCCAGTTCGTCGCTTCCCATCGGGGTCCCACTCGAGCGACTGGCCTGACGCATGATGTCCCCAGTCGGCCTTCTCAGTGCATGCCCAATCCGTCTCCACTTCCTCCTTCTGCATATTTGTTGCATGATAGGTTCTTGGTTGGTTCGTTCCCAGAGCTCCTTGTTGCTTATTCTTTCTGGCCATCTGATCTTCAGTAACGAGCCAGTGTAGGCAGTTGTTGATGAATATCTGTAGTTTGTTGGAAATCCCTTTCGTAACGCGCCAAGTTTCTGAGCCATATACAAGAACTGACTTGACTGAATTAGTGTTGAAAATCTGGATCTCGTTCCACATGCTGAGTGCAGATCTCTACACTGGTTTCAGGTTAATGAAAGCCTGTCTTGCTTTTCCGATTCTGACTTTGACATCCTCGTCCGTGCCACCTGTAGTTGAAACAGTGCTTCCTAGATAAGTGAAGGAGGTTACTTCCTTTAAGTTTCTCCCGTTGATGGTGACTGGAGTTTGTTGTTGTTGGAGTTGTTGGTGCCGTATCTTCCTCACCTCTGTCTTCTCTATATTCACCTGAAGTCCCGTCTCACCACGCTGCCCTGCCTCTTCTGCCAGCTTGTCAGTTGTCGCCTGTAGATCTTCAAGTTTGTGTGACATCAGACACAAGTCATCGCTGGCGAAATCCAGATCTTCTAGGTTCTTTTCCGCAGTCCAGCGTATCCCCTTCCTCTCGCTCCCTACTGTTTGCTGCATGATCCAGTCAGTTGAACACAATCAGGAATATCATGGGTGATAGTAGGCAATCTTGTTTCACTCCTGTCTTCACTTCAAAAGTATCACTGAGCTTCACATTGTGGATTACTTGGCATGTGGCGTCTTCATATAAATGTTGAGTGACATTGATAAAAGTTTGTGGTATTGCGTAGTGTTGAAGCAGTTTCTAAATTACTTTTCGGTCGACGCTGTCAAAGGCCTTCTCAAAGTCCATGAAGTTGAGGTAGAGTTGAGTTGACTGCCATTCTACACTCTGTTCTATGATGATGCGAAGTGTTGCAATTTGGTCGGCACATGATTTGTACTTCCTGAATGCAGCCTGTTCGGGTCATAGTTTTGAATCCAGTGCATCCTTTAGTCTCTCCAGGATGATGCGGCTTAATATTTTGCTTGCTCTGGGTGGACAGGAGAGTGATTCGCGCCAGTTCTTGCAAACACTGAGGTCTCCCTTCTTCGGCAGTTTGACAAGGTGACCCTTCTTCCAATCAGTGGACGGGTACCTTTTCTTCCTTCCAGATCTTTTGCAATAGTGGTGTGAGCATGTCCGCTGTTGTCTCTGTTTCTGTTTTCAGTGCTTCTGGCGGTATCCCATCTGGTCCTGCTGCTTTCCCGCATTTCAGTAGCTTTATGGCGTTCAGGACTTCTGTTTTTGTTGGGAGATTTATGTTCACTTGTAATTCAGCGGTTGTAGGTGGTATTTCTGGACGAAGTGCAGATGGTGGTGGTGGTGGTCGATTCAAGAGCTTCTTGAAGTAGTCAGTGCATTGTTTCCTTTGTTTCCGTTCTTTCGTAATTAGATTGCCTTCATCATCTTTGATTGGTTTCGTCTGCGTTGATCTCTTCCCTCTTAGATAGTAACCTGGTTATTTGATACAGTGTTGTCAGATCTCTCTTACCTGCAGCCTGTTCTGCTTCACTTATCAATGTGTCGTAAAGTGTCTTCTGTCTTTGCGTGCACTCTTCTTCACTTCTTTATCCAGTGTTTTATAAATTGAACTCAGTTCTTCTTGTCGTTGAGCATGCTTGCACTGGTTTATCTTCTGCTTCACCATCCTCCTCTCCTCTATCAGCTTCCAGGTATCCATCAAGATCCATTCCTTATCTCCTTTCTCCTTCCTTCCTAATACGGCTGTGCAGGTTTCTTTCCACATAGCTTTCAAAGAGTTCCAGTGTTCTTCCACACAGGTTTCTTCAGGGATGTTCCTCGATATCTCCCATTTTGTCTTGATGACTGGCTGCCGTGAAGATTTTCCTTGTAGTTTCATCCTTCAGTTTCCGAGTGTTGTACTTGAACTGTGGTCTATCATCAGCTTCCTTGAAGGCTTTTAACTTGATTTGGAAGTTTCCTTGCACTAGATAGTGAAGTGAGTGGTGTGAACCTACATCTGCTCCTCTTCTTCATCTGACCTTGTTTCGAGTAGGCTGGCTGTGTCTCCACCTCCACCTTCTTGAGATTGAGATGAAGTCGATCTGATTTTTAGTGTAGTGTGTCCATTTAGTGTCTGGTGAAATCTGTGTCGCTTCGTGGATATCCTTGTGCTTGAACACACTGCCTCGAATCAGCAAATCGTTGAATGCGCAGAATTCTGCAAACAATTCTCCATTCTCTTTCATCACCTCGCGGAGTGCTTATCGACCCATGGTTAGTTCTCTTCCTGTGTTATTCCCTCCCTGTTTGGCATTCATGTCACCCCACTCATTAGAATTTTGATGTCGCCAACTGGTGTAGTGTCTTGTCCAGTGTTGATTTCAGTTGTCTGTAGAATTCCTCCTTTTTTTATTGCTCTGCATTGTATTTAGGTGCGTAGCGTTGCTCTAAATGATTGTGACTTTCCTTCCTTTTGAGTTGAATCTTGCTGTCATGACCCTGCGGAAGGAGATTGGTTCCAACTGCACGAGAGCCTTCGATGCTGTTGGGGACATCATGATAGCCACTCCCTCAGTGTGCTCGTGGTTGTCGTCTGGGTGACAGTATCGGAGTAGATTATTGACCGCTCTGCAGTTGAGAGTTTGGAGAGTCCACTTCCATTCCATCTGCTTCCGCAAATCCCAAGCACTTCGATGTGATACCTTCTCATCTCCTTTGCAATCTGGGCTGCCTTACTGGGTTCAAACATCGTGCGGACATTCCATGTCCCCACGTTTACTTTCGCTTTCATCGAGAGTGAGAAGACACATCGGCCAATTGGCTTCCCGAAGGCAGGCTTTCACCAACTGGCGTTATTTCGCCTCTCCGATTCCAGCCGGGAATAAGTTTGTTTTCATTTTTTATATTTTGTTTATGCTTTGAAGTTTGTTTAGCGGTTAGATTTGTTTTACGGGGTAGGGTTGCTAGCCGTATGCCCAACCTTCCCTCTTTATGTGGGCTTAGGACCGTCTAGTAACTAGGGTACTAGTTAACCAGGCGAGGTTCATGAATTTATAAGTGTAGGAAAATGTGGACTATTCGATTCGGACCTAGCGGACCAATGTGATGCGCTTGCCACAAAACCTTAAAGCGCTTTGTTCGATCCTTGGCGTAGTCATGGGTTCTCACTGGTTACGAGCCCCATTTTAGGACGAAACAACTGTCCAGTACTCCCAAATTTTCAATGTTTCTGCAACTGATGAGGAATACCACCATAAAATCTATAAATTCCTTCAAACTTCCAAACTGAATTCAGAATGTTAGTTCGATAAGATATTTAGAAATATCTGATGGATTTGAGCAACATATCTTACTAGGTTGTGATTGGTAGACTGTTGTTATCGGTAATGGGTGCTGATTGGTGGTGCGATAACGATTCGAGTAGTGTTACCATTCGAACCGGTGGCCTCCAAGTGCTGGTCTGAAGCTCTAGCAAATGAGCTACAAAACCAAGTCACTGACCAGGCTATAACTTCAATTCAACTCCTGGCAGTTTTTCAGGTGTGGATTAGGATGAGATATCCTATCTGGGTAGATAGTGTGACTGCAACGAAGTGACCCGTCATGCAATCACATTACAGCTCAGAAAAATGTTCAGTGACAGAAGCGAAGTTAACATCTGATTATTAGTTAAGTTTCGTAGCTCAGTCAGCATAGCACCCAACCAGCTATCCGGTGGCCACTAGTTTTGTAGCACAAGGGCCTGTGTTTCACCTTCATCGGTAACAGTAGTTTGCCAAATCATGGCACATTTTAAGCAACATCTTCACATAAATATACTAGCCATACACAGTTAATGCGAAATTAAACACAGGACAAAGGGGTCCAAGAATCTTCCGAAAGACTAGAAAGGGAGTTAAATAACCGACAAAAAGCGGCAAATGATATGTAAATCATGATATTGAAGTTGAAGTTTTGTAACTAAAACACATTTAGAGTAGTAGTAGTAAGTCAACTTTGAACAAATCAGAGATGTTTAATAACTTTGTAGCTAAAAGTTAGACAAAACTGTGAACATGACCACAACACTATGTCAGATATCTACAACAATAGAAAACTAGTAAACACAAAAATAACATCATGAGAACACCTACTTCAAGTATCATCATTATGTACAACAATAAATGAAAATGCGAAGTGATCTCCATTCTGAAAGATTAAAACAATTTGTAAGAGACTACTCTTCAGAAGAGGTGAAGAACTTACAGAAGACTGATGAAACTTCTAAGTTTGATATCAGCATAATAAAATTGAACCATTTAAACGCAAAATGTTTCTGTTCTAAGATGTTCATAGCCTATTGAAAACCTGTAAACCTATCAGTCTTTTTACGTATGATACTGTGTACAGCTTCAACTAATTAGTTTAATGAAAATTCTGTAGATAAATTATCAACGAAAGGGAACTTGAAGCTTGTGTATACGCCTATTTCAAACCAATTCAAAAAATCTGTAAGGGGGGCACATACTAAAGTTTGTTGAAGTCTTAGTTACAATGAAGTCTGGATCTCTTTCATTTTTTGAAACCAACTTATTATTCAGTTAAACATGTTTTGACGATGACTCCCCTTTTTTCTTCAATTTTTCATTTTTTTGACCTCTTTTTCCTCAGCATTTCCAAACAAAGATGTATCTGTTTCATCACATTTATAAAATATACTGCATAAGCCTAGCACAGTGACTTCTTTTCATACAGAGTAAAATCCAAACCAAAGAACAGTGAAGAATGAACAGGTAGCAATTCAGCATCATCTCTAACTAACTTCTAAAGTCTAAACGTACATCCTTAAAAAATTATTTGGAAAGCATAGATGAAGAATATTTATTTGTTCCTATGAATCGACGACTGAACGGCTTTCAGTCGTTTATTTAAGCCTTAATAGATAGATTTATGATATACATCGAATGCACCTAAAATTTTTACAAGCAACACTGAAATGAAATCTGATACCATAAGTTTTCGAGTTCGAGTCATAGTGGATACAACACTACTCATTAGGAGGCAGTTACATCCAGCTGATTGAGGTGGACTGGATGCAAAAACTTTGAGGAGCGAGAAGATGGGCAAAGGCTGGCTGGACCGATGTAAAGACCCTAGAAGATTTTGATTTCACCGATGAAGATTTATGTTTAATGACGCACAAGCTCAAAGATCTGCAAGGAAAAACTAACAAATCGGCAGAAGAGGCAGGGTGGCGAATATGGGACTTCAGGTGGATGAAGAGAAAACAGTGGTGATGAAAACACTCAACCAACAACAGCGACGACAACAAGTAACAATCCCCATCAACTGGATAAATCTAAAGTAAGTTGTCGCTTTCATCTACCTGCTTAGGCAGCATCGTTTCAATTATTGTCGGAGGCACAGATAAGGACGTCAAAGCCAGTATCGGACAGACAGCAAGACAGGCCTTCATTAATCTGAAAACAGTGTGGAGATCCGCTGCACTCGGCATAAAGAGTGAACAAAATCCAAATTGTCAACACTAATGTCAGTCAAGTCAGTGCTTCTATACGGTTCAGAGAATCGGTGCGTTACGAAAAGCATTTCCAGCAATCTGCAGACATGCATCACACCAACAACCACCGCCTACGCTCACTCGATATCGAAGATCAGATGGCCAGAATAACAAGAATAAGCAACAAGAAACTCACTCTGGCTGGCTGACAACGAATCAATCAGGAAGCTATCGCCCAACAACTATGCAGAAGAAGAAAGTGGAGATGGATTGGATTGGAATTGCACTGAGATCATTTGAGGATATCACGTGTCATGTCAGGCCAGGCCGTCGAGTAGAAACTGAATGGGTAAAGATGAGTTGGGTGTCTGAGGGTGACACGGAGGAGATCGTGTGAAGAAGAAATGAAAGTGTATGAGCAGTGATGGAGCCGGGTTAGAAGATTACAGAGAGGTGAGTGAAATGGTGAAGGATAATTAATTAATATAAATAGCAGTGGATTCCACTGCTAGCCACTGCCCATCATTACTAAACATAGTTAAAAGACAGGCAATATAGAGGCATCTGCATAGGAGCCCATATGCCAACAGAGACTGATCAATTCGGTCCAATCAACGACGGTGTAAAACAAGCAATAACACTAAACCTATACCCGTCGCACAAGAAGTGGCTATCGTGGCTCGGTGGTGTAGTGGAAAACGCGCTGGCGTTTGAAGCGATCGCTCCTGAGTCCGAGTCCCGGTGGGAACAACATCACTCACTGGGAAGCAGGTACATCCAGCTGACGAGTCACAAATAGGACGAAATACGTATTCTGAATTCCACCGCTAGCCACTGCCCATCATTACTGAATAATACATTCAGCTGATAAAACACTCGTCCTAGATTTCACTGCCAGTCACCATTAATACCAGAATCGAAATTTGACAAAGCTGAAAATTGAAGAGTACAAACAGAAATGATAGCAGAATGATGTAGACCAATAGTGTTATTTCCCTTGTTCTTTTCAGTTGTTTGCAAACTAGAACATAAATGTACATTATTTCCTCGGAATTAGTTAGAACCGAAAATTATCGTTACAAAGTGTGGAAAGTGTATGAATTGAAATCAGGTTACAATACGGTTTAGTGTCATTAACGTATATATATATACATATATATATAATATTACATAATGAGTAGAACTCGGTAGTTCGAGATTGGGTTTTAGTGTGAAATGAAAACTGAATAATTATATACAAAGGTAATGAAATAAGTTAAAAGTTATCACGATGATTTAGGTCTGACTTTTATTTACAAAAATAATCAGTGTTTAATCCAGTACTTACTACCTAGATGAATTTGAATTGCGTGATTTATTCTCGTTTTTTCTTATAATATCGATTACAGATGTCACATTTCGCATAGCATTGAGACACTGTTTGACTGTTTGTTTCGTTTGCCTGTTTTCATCTAACTTCCCTATTCCTTATGTTCGTCTTGTTCAGTCATGAAGTTATGTCACTTATTGTAGTCTCTATCGATTCGTTACATATGTTAAGATGATGGTAGCTGCGATCAATTCACAAAACAAATAAAAAGTTAACTTTAATGTTTTGTTTCATGACAGTTAATAGTAGAATTCAAGGTTAACGTTTCATTGCAATTTGGACTCGTTAGCTGTATGCGCTTGCATCCCATTGAGTAGTAGTATTCCTACTGGGACCTGAACCCAACACCAAATGCTTCAGACACTAGAGAGTTATCCTCTAGGGTACTGAGTCATCGCAACTAACTATTATGGAACGAGTATCATTAAATAAACATTGAAAGAAGATTAATTAGTTTTATCTTATGAATTTTCTTCCTATATGGTCTAATTTATTGAGTGGACAAGCTTTTGGCAACGTTCAAGTCAACCTCAACAGTAAACATATTTAATCCAATGATTAAGTAAATAATTACCCATAAAGTAATCAGAAAATGAAGTTCTGAAGATAAATTATTGACTATGTGAACACAATCAGAGGATGAAAAAATTAAAAAGAAGACGAATAGCATAACCATACCAACATCAGGTGAGTAACTGAAAGTGAAAGAAAATGGCTGTTACCATGAAAATTCAAACTAACGGCCTAATAATTGCTAGCCTTTATCTTGTGGTCAACAAGTAATGATCAGGTTTCCATTATCACTTGAAAGAAATCGCCCTGGACATACAGAAAACACTTAGTATAAAAAAGACCGATTGAGCGAAGAAATATATTTCTCTTCAATTAGGTCATCATCTTGGGCTCTACACTAATATATACGTTTACAATTTAGTCAAATTACCAATCACGTGGTGTTTTGGAAATAATGATGTAAATAATCAATAGAGTTACTAAAATAGGAAATATGAATATTGATAGAAACAAGAAGGGGAAGAGGTGCACAAAATAAACCTAGAAGTTACATCATGTTGATGGCCACGGTAATGAAAGTGGTCGAACAAACTTCTTTTGGATACAAAGGCTAGGTTTGTAAAGGTGGATTACAATCGCCTCTGTTATGTGAAGTAACCGAGTGCGTAATCCATGAGGTAAATTAATTGGAATTTGATGGATAATTTTGAAGGCTTTTCCAGTAACCACTTGATGTCGTGTGTCAACTAAGTGTGGAAGTATGGAGCTCTTTATAGTTCTAACTTGTCCTTTGTTCAACCATGATGGGTAGTGCTCAGAAATTCGACGATGGAACTGCCTCATTGTACGCCCAATGTAACTTAGTATAAGGCAAAATCTGTTATGAGACAATTATCAACAGGTTGTTGCGTAACTGTCCTGACTGGATCTGTGACCATATGATTGATTCATTGGACTCAAAATTCTGAGGTATATTCTTCTGGTTGACATTTTCAGTATTGAATTTATGAATTTGTGGGTATTCAGAAAACTTTCAAGTTGGAATTTATCATGGACTGACACCAGTTAGAGGAACATTGGTAACCTGAAGGCACTGAACAGCTTATTCGTCCTAGCATGGAACTCTTCAGCAGTGTGCACCCATGACCCCGCCAGGGGTCAAACCCGCGACCTTCAGGTTCTGTGGCCTGCATGTTACATTTAAGCCTCCAGGTCGGAACTCGCTGGTCTATATTTCCAATTTCTATCATTGCACGACACAGCACGAACATCATCGAATGTTATCGTTAAGTATTCGTCCTTATGGCCACCAGGTTCGCCCCATGCGCCATGACTTCTCATTGGAACTTCAGGAATCACTTCCGGAAGCAAGTCCCCAGCGAAAACTAGTCCAATTAAACTTAGGGGTTTGTGGGGATTTAAAGATTGACTGAAGTTGAAAATATGGACGGTTTGATTCTCACCCAGTGGCTCAATGATTTAATGCTGGCCACAGAACCTGAAGGTCACGGTGTCGATCCCTGGCGGACGCGATCATGGATGCTCACTGCTGAAGAGTCCCATACTAGGGCGAAACAGCTGTTCTATGCTTCCAGATTTCCAGTGTTCCTCCAACTGATGTCAGTCCATGATGAATACCAACTCGAAAAATCTTCAGTATTGCTGTTTTAATAATTAATAATCTGTTATTGGTGAAACCAGCTGTTTGCCACAGTGTGAAAGATAGGCGTAGTTAGTTATGACTGAATAAGATGTAGAAACTAGGATCGGAGAAGGATTTGAACCACTGATCTCCGGTCAATCCACTCAGTACTGTACCAAATGAACCACGATACCCAACTACTGAACAAGCTGCGATTTCATTTCAGTTACCGAAGGTTCTTCCGTCATGCTTTAGACATGTGCTAAGTAGTCTTTTCTCATATTTCCTCTTTTGTTTGAGGTTGGGTTATGTGTATGTAGAAGTGGAACACTGGTTCGATGTACCCTAAGATATATTCTTAACAGGAAACTTCCAATCATCAGAGTTTACTGAAAATCCTTGACCACTATGAAATACACTGAAAGTCAAATATTTACAGCATAAACACCCTTGTTACTCAGTAAACATTTAACAACGTCGAAATAGTTAATGAGACTATCTGATAATGAGATAATAAAGTGGGATTTACTTATTTACTGGATCTTATGAGTAAATAGGTGAGTACAAACGGTTATGGGGAGAAAGTCTTACTATCCCCTTTCCATCTATGAGTTGAGGGACTGTGATTGAACAGTAAACTATATTTCCATCACTGATATGTCTATTCATCCTAACCAACTGAGTTACGAAGCAGAATATTGAGTTTGAAGCAGGTAACGTTTCAGTGTGAATGAATTGTTGGATAGTAGACTACAGTGATATCCAGGATTTCTATCTCTAGCTGTTTTGAATCCATCACCTTCATACATTTGTGCTTCACTGTACACTGAAATAGCATTAGGTGATATTTATCTCATTTAAGCTCGAAGCTGACTGAATAAAAAGTGCATTCAGTGGTGGTGTTCTAGTATTTGAAATAATGGACATTGAATTTGAATCCGAATCGGACGGCTATCTTACCTTAACCAACTTCGGTGACTAGGATATGTATTACTCATGCCAAATCACCATCCACCCCAATGCGTTTACGTCGTAAAAGAGGTGATGGTGACTGTACTAGAAAAATTGTATTGGTTCACGAAAATCCTAACTGTTTGCCTGAGAATAACAAGAGAATGTAGACTTGATAGTCAAGATCTAGATATTGGGAAATTTCAGTTGTAGAATAAACATGGTACGACTCAGAAATGATGGTATTCTTACAGATGTTTCCCCAATATTCTTCATGTCTATCATTAAATCACATTTCACTGTTAGCTTTATTCATATTCTCATTTTATAGCTTTCCACAACATTGTCCTCACTTTTTTAGACTTCTTGTTGCTATGTTTCATGATGTGAAGAGTTGAAATGTGAACAATTGGACAGTGATGAGTAATGCTGCTTTCAATACTGACTGACTGATTGAAAAACAGTCATATACTTGCAAGTAGCTAAACCCAACTGGTATGTCCAAAACAAGATAAAATTTACACTCTACTTGGACAATATTATAGGAAATCAGAAATGAAATAACTTCGTGATATGTTGTAAAATGCCAGTTTGAAGATACCCTTTTATGAGATAAAAGATCATCTGCTGAAGAATACTCCTCAGTTTCGTTGTCTTTTGTATACCCATCCCGAAACATATCTACGCCACATTAGTTTACTAAATTCCATCCTTAAGGAGACTATTTTTGTCCACTAATTGATTTGAAGATCAAATCTCTTCTAGTTAAAAAAAATACCCTTTTTGAAGTAATTCGAATCTGAACTACAACAAATGTAGGCCAAGTGAGTAAACCTGAAAGAACATTTATGGGTAGCTGATAACTGAGGGAATGAAATACGAACTTTCTGATGCCCTGTGGGGTTTTCGGGTTAGAGTTTTCCGTGTGATCAATACTGAGAATGGGTCAAGAAAGCGAATTTTACAATGAGAACTTCAAAGTCCAAGACACATGGCGAGTAGTATAGAATTATCGGAGTGTTTGCCAATAGAAACCTAACAATTTAGCTTAAAATCAATTGATTTCTAAGGTTTTTTTAGACCTGATAAACAGCTTATTCCCATGACTGTCATGTAAATAACTTCATTCAGTACAGTTGTGTGGTCAAGGTTAACGGCATCATAATTTAGTAGGGTAACTCAAGTTATATTTTAATTATGGATAGTTGCTAGCACAGGAATCCAGCACTCGCATTTTGTTCTACTTAGGACTCGTCAGGTAATGTACCTGCCTCCCAGTGAACGATGTTATTCCCATTAGGACCCGAACTCATACCAATAACAACATAAACTGAATGCATTTCATATTCAGTTGTGCTACTAATAAGTAGTAAGGAAAAAACAACAAAATAAAGCTATAAGGAATGGTTACATTCGTGATCAATAAAAAGTCAAAATAAGAAATTTAGTGAAGTAATTTTTCTCAAGAAATGGAGGCAGCGTCAACATTATGAAGGCCAAAAGTATTATTTGGCTTTCCTACTTTGAAGACTAGGTAAATAAATGTTTACTTCCTCTAAGCATTTTTACGCTATCCCACCTACTTCTAATCGCTTTGAAAACCATGTTTTGTCTTCATACCAAATTCACGTGACTAATCAATCGATACCTTCAGACACAAAGAGGAAATAATTATAGACACATTGCCTGCGTTTATGTGCACGTATATTCATCCATCATAGCAGAAATAGTAAATGACCTTAAACATACAGTCTATTTTCGGGCAGACTTATCGATCGGAAATATTTTTGTCTTCTAGTGTGGTGATGACTACTGAATAGATGCACTCGTCAAAGCTTAGAATTCATGTTAACTCAGTCGTAGTATAAAAAAAAGAATATTGAATGTTCGTTAATCATACAAATAGCTTTGAAAAGTCAGTTAATATTAACTGTGTTGATCATTTTATGCTTCTGACGAAAAAATTCTCGCCTAAAATACCATTTTACTGTACTTATTTGTTAGAAAACTAAAACCAGGGGTACTAAAGGTATATGCAGACCATTAAGCAGTCACAATTCCTATGAAGTCATGACTTTTCATTAGAAAAAAGTATCACTGACGTTTATTCTTAACTTCCATTGTCTCAGAGACTCAAATTAACGACCAATATGTTTCTAGATATGCAGTCTTCGTAATTTCCAGTCTCTGATGATCAGACTATACCAGCATATTGGCATCCTTGTACCCCATTATACTCATAAATTTATGAGTTTAAGTCTTAGGAAACTGACTATTTCTTTCAATGTTCTAGTTGTATCACGTTAGTAAGTTGTAAGAAGCATGAATCCTATGTTCAGAACTTCTTCTGTATTACCATTAAAAAGCTAAGGATATATAAGTGTTATGTGTTTAGTGATAGGTACCAGCTTAGCCCAGAATATACACTACAGTCCAATAAAGCGAAAATGCTGGAGAATAAAACATCCTTGGGTTCAAACAGAAGACTGCCCAAGTTCCGTTATTTAATAAGGATATCATCATTCATTGAGGTTTCAGAAAATTCAGCTAAATAGCTCAAAGTAGGATAATACGATCCACTATTGGAGTAAACTAAGTAGCCTAATAGACCACTGTACAATGGTACATTTAATGTTGTCTAGTAGTCACTGACACCTGATAAAATTTTGCCGAAAAGGTTTTTAGCGTGTAGTCATAAGTCTCATGAATTGGTTCCTAATTTTCTTACAGAATCCACCATGCATACATGTTTTCATTTAATTACTATAACAATCTAGTTTAGTTTGTCAGTCAGTCAGTATGGAAATCAGCATCATTTATCAATGTCCAAGTTACGTATATAGCACACTGTGCGTCTTTCATCAGCTTTATTGTATGGTGTGGCGTATTATGAAGTTTAATTGGCTATTAATTGTGTAGTGTCTTCGTGATAGTAAATGAAAAATAAAGCAGATTACCTTATTTTTGAAACCTTGGAAGACTATAGGTAGTTAAACTTTCCTGACTTCAAAGTCTTTTGGTAAAATCAACTTGTATTGTGTTCAGTGTAGTGTTTTGAAACTCAAGAGGTGAGACAGTGAAAGAAGACTGTCTGTAATGTGACATACTTCGTGGTAGCTCATGGTAGTTCAATGAAAGTTTACACAGGTATACTCTTCTGATTACTGTGAATCCGACACATTTATATTCTGTAGTCAAGTGTCGATATAAGTAGTTATTTGGGCAGGGAGCAGACTGCTCACGGAGCATATGGACCACTATACTGCGATCACTTTGATCCAGTATGATAATCAAAGAGAAATAACAATAACAAAAATAACTAACAGAATGGTACATATTACACAGGAGATGGCTGTGGGAACACCAGCACTCGCTGTACTGCATGCACATGCAGCTATGGAGTTCAAATCGAGTAGAATTAGGCAACTTGAATTCCACTGCTGGCCGCCAGTAAGCGAATAATATAAAGCTTAGATATTCATTATCTACACCAAGCAGGGCGATGAACGAGAAAGTCACTTGAAATTGAATTCACTAAGCACTCAAACATTATGAGTTTCAAAGTAAGACGAAACACTTGTGTAGTAACCTGGGAGCACTGGACACCTGTTTTGTCCCAATTTAAGACGCATCAGAGCTATATCGTGAAGTGGCAGAAATCGGAAAACTGGGCCACTGGACTCCGACCCAGTAGTTCAAGGGTAACGTGACGGTTGTAGAATCTAAAGGTCCAGAGTTCGAACCCTGGCATGATCATTGGCACGCAAGTGATGTCAGTTGGTGGTGAATATCAATTTGAAATCATCATAAGTTCAAGTTATTTCATACTCTTATACCTAGCCAATGTCAACATCTTCCAGTAAGGCCCAGTAAACGTCAACATTCCGTTGACAACGAACAAAATAATCCCGAATATCTGTTTACAGTAGTTTACAAAATACAAAGTAATCTTCTAAAGGATGCCAGCAAGCGTTTACTTTGCATTGCTAAAAGTTTATCAATACACAAAGGGAAACCAGAAGTGTATATGGAGAAGCAGCTTAGCTATTCAACAATCTTCCCAGTTTTTCAACCCAATTCTTCAGCTTAGCAGACCACCTTTTGCTTTTCATATTTTTATTTAGCTGACTCATTAGTTTCTCATTCCGTTCCATAGAGATAACTGCTGACTCATTAATTTGTTACAAATTATTCACACAATTAAAATAATAATATAACTGTTTGTAAATCATTCGGACAAAATGTAAAGTCATTCTCATACGGAAAAAAACAGAAAGAGTGGGATAATCATTAATTAATTGGTGGAGAGTTTAATGTTCACTTTAGTCCTAAACGTTTTGTTTCTCATAGTGGATCAGTATGAAACAGTAGATAATTATGTTTTTCGATGAAACATCTTTTGACAGACTGGTACTATCGATACGATGAAATGACTGAAGGTGTAGTGAACACCTGAGTTGCGGCAGCGCTCGGATCAGTAGCCTTTGTGTTAGTAACGCCGATGCTCTACCATATCAGCTACAATACACATCTACTGGCTAGATTTTAACCTCACTTTATACATCAGATATACCAAGCATACATCCTAATGAACCTGTGTATTTCAAGGACAGACTAAAATAAATGCTTCAAGTTGTTTACAGATATTTGAAATACCTTATTACTATATATTGACATACTTGGGATTCTCCGTTGTTTTATTGGGTCGAATTGTTTTACTTCTATTGGCATATGGGCTCCTATGCGGATGCCCTGATATTGCCTGAATGTTAATTGAGGTAATTTGTTTGGTTGTGGCCAGCAGCAGAATCCAGAATGCGAGTTGATATACCTGTTGATAAGTCCATCTAGTGACAGAGTTTTAAGTGTAACATTAATTCTCGCTGATAGTACATTGATTAGTCAATTGCCAGTAACCAATTTCATGTTTGTTTAGTGATTAATAATGACCGAATGAAATCGATCACTTTTGCAATGTGACTAAGTGACTTATGATTGTGGTGCATCTTTATTGATAGGCAAAACTTCATACCGATAACCTCTAATAAACTTACATCTAACTCATAGTCTTTAATTTATTTGTCAAAGAAATACATAATTTGTATTGTCAATTATCTGTCATTTAGATGGAAAATTTATCAAAATACATCTGTCATAGCAAAATACAATGTCTAATGAAGACTATGGAATCAAAAAATAACCTGATTTAATCGTAAAAATTTATACCGGATTGTTTTACTGCCATATAAGATGAATTGTAACTAAATTATTCGACAGATCTACATGTACATGGATAAGTTACTGGATGATAAACCGTTTAAGTAGTGAGTTCTATCAAGAAAGTTTGAAATATAGTCACTAAGGTTAGTATTATAACGTTGTAGCGCACTGTATTTTGTAGTAATAAATTAGGTGTACTGTTTTGTGTATGTCAGCATTCATAATTAACATGCACCTTTAACTTCAGGAAGGATATTTTTTCTTGTGAGACTCATGGCTACTTCACTGAGTACTGATTGATAAAATTATTCTTTGGACATACACATCACGACTAGATTGTTGTAAAAATTCTAGATCTCAAATGGCAACCATTGAATGGATTATATACAGTAGACAAAGCTTAAACTGCTTCATGTAGATGAACATAGTACTGGTTACAGATTATCTGTTAATGTTTATGTCTACGAAATAGTTCTAATTTTATGATTAACAAAAAAGATGTTTTCCCACGCCATTCACTTCGGATTCCATATTAGATTTGTTTATTTGATATATAGCGCACAGCAACACAGGTAAATAATACTGTACTCACCTTACTGGGTGCCATGAATGCAAATTTTGGTTTCAAGTTTGTACTTATCATAGACTGACATAAGTTGGAGGAACATTGAAAACCTGGGTGCACTAAACAGCTTTTTCGTATTAGTATGAGACTCATACTAATCCCACCATAGTTCAAAGCCGGGACCCTCAGGTTCCGTAATCAACACGTTACCATTGAGTCATCGGGTTGGAATCCAATGGTTCATATTTCCTACTTCTATGACTTCATGGCATAGCGCAACCATCACTCAGGATCATCGTTGAGTATTTTTCCTCAAAGCCAACAGGATAAAACAGCTGTCCAGTGCTCCCAAGTTTCCAATATTCTTCCAACTGATGTCAGTTCATGATGAATGCCAACTTTAAGCCACTAAAAATCCCCACAAACCCCTAAATTAACTAGTTAAAACAGAATATCTGTAAGCTTGTAAGATCTCATACTCTAGTATTGTATATAATCTTGATAGCAAATAATAAATACTTTAGAATGCTTCTCCTAATCCTACTTAGAAAAAGAATACTTCAGTGAAAAAGCTAAAACTAGAAGGGAAGATGCAACATATTTGTTTGAAACTGAGGTAGGGTGAGTTTGATCAGAATTGTAAACGAGACTTTGTGTTGAGCATCAATCACTCTACTCAGATTGTACATCAAAGGCTTCCTATTCATTAATTCCAGTGTTCTTATATTCGCTATTCAATATGGTATGAACATTTGCTTCGGTTTCTTTGTAATCATACTCAGAGGTATTCATCTTTAGTTTTCTATCTCTTATCTCCTCTTAATGATATGAAAAATGATTCATAGAACAACCAAAATGCTTCATAGATGGTAGATGTCCAGTGGATAATTTGCATATTCTAAACTTCAGGATAAAAATCAACTTTATGTTAAAATTTTGAATTAGTTCCGTAAAGGATGTGTATGCAAGCCTTTGATCTGTTTACACTGTAAGTGAAGCTTCATGTTGAGCATAACCTTTGTAAAGAAATTCGCATCAAAGCTCTTATTTGTCTACAGTAAATTATTAAGACCGGTAGTCAGTTCAGATAAACAAAGTATTGATGGTTCATCAGCAGCCTCTTGAAAACACTTCTAAAAATAACGGAGAATGAAATAACTTTTACACCAATTAATTTAGCAATCATTAAATAATCTAAGATAGTCAACCTCTCTAAATCTTGCAGATAGAAAAATATTCCGTTACAATGAAACAGTTTTATTGAATACTGAATAAGAAAAACTTCTGGTTATTTTTCTATCTTGGATCTTGGCAACAAAGATAGTAACTTTTGAGGGAGTTGTGGCGATTTGGAATTATTTCAAGTTGTTATTCATCGTAGACTGACATCAGTTGGAGGAAAAAATGAAACCTGGGAGCCTTGGACAGCTGTTTCTTCCTAGTATGGGACTCCTCGGCAGTGCGCACCCACGACCCCACCAGCAGCGATCGAACACGCGACCTTCAGGTTCCGCGACCAGCGCGTTACCATTGAGCCACTGGGTCAGAATCCAATGCTCCATATTTCCAACTTCTGTTAGCTCACGATATATAGCGCAACCGCCACCCAATGTCAACGCTGAGTATCTGTCCTCATGGCCATCAAGCTTTGACTCCACCGGTCACGACTTCTCATTGGAACTTGGGGAATACTTCTCGAAGCTAGTCACCAATGAGCACCAGTTCGTGAGCTAACAGAATTTGGAAATATGTAGCATTGGATTCTGACCCAGCGGCTCAATGGTAACGCGCTGGCCGTGGAACCTGAAGGTAGCGGGTTCGATCCCTGCTGGTGGGGTCGTGGGTGCGCACTGCTGAGGAGTGGCACACCATGACGAAGCAGCTGTCCAGTGCTCCCAGGTTTCATTTGATCCTCCAAATGATGTCAGTCTACGATGAATAACAACTTGAAAGGTAGTAACACCTTAGGTTCACCTTGGTCCACCGGATTTATCATTTGGTCACATGACTCTATCTTTGTTACACCACCCTTTCTGAATATTATGAATGCTTTTAAGATTCAGTCAAAAAATTATCGAAATAATCTATTAAGTTACTTAGTTTTGACTGGAAAGGTTGTTTTTCCGTAGAATAAAGCAATCGAAATAGTTATCTGAATAGTCACTAAAGTGGCATTTCAAGCCATCCAACATGTCCTATATGCGTCTGTAATCTCTCACTGCATGAGGCATGAGCCAGTGTCTTTTTTAGGGTGATTCTAAAAGCTGCCTTAACAACAACTGAAATAACCAATTAAATATTTTGATTTTATAAAAATCTGCCTTCTTAGTCAAAATAGAGAAATCCAGTTTTTTGTTTCAGTCGTTGCTAGGTTGGGCTTTAAAGTCATTCCTTTGTTCATCACAAGGCAGATGCTAGATAAACGCAAAATAAACAGTTATACCAACGAATCAACACACAATGACTTTTACTACACTTCCTTTATGTTCTCATCAGTTAACATTCAGACCATGCCTCCTAAGCTTTTAAACTTTCTACACTTAACATGGATTATATCTGAGAACGGTGGTAGTAGAATCAAATACGAATGGTTCAACACCGCGCAATGACAGACAGAAGAGGTTTAGGTCGGAAACAGCCGCCAAATTGTCAAGTCAAAAAAATAACGGCAAGAAAATTCTAATCACTTTGTAAGCAGTTCATTATGATCTACAGCTGAAGCTAAATAAAGTGTCCAAAGCACCCTAAAAAAGTGAAATGACGAACATATGTTACAAGTAGTCAACTTTTACTCTTCAGTGATAAGTTAAAAGAGTCCCAGTGGATGCGAAGGAAAACAGGTTGTTTTAACCTACCTTTTGTTATTCAGAGCTAACAGCTTTATCGAAGTTTAAGTACACAGGGAGGTTACAATATCTGTGCTTATATATGAAATGACTTGACCTCAGTTTTTCTAGATGGATGACTCTGTGTTGTCAAACTGTTGAACAAAGATAATTTTTATACTTAGTGAATTATTTGTGATGAGCGAGTGTTTTACAGATTGAGGTTTGCATGTACACAAGTGTTCTCATCTCTTGTGCGTTGGTTGTTCTAACACATGGGGGTGTATTGAAATCAGGTCAAGTGACTTTTTATTTCCTGATTTCTATTTAGAAATGTTTGATTCCACTAAATGTGAAGAAATTCTGCTACGACGGGTTCTTTATAAATTCTAAAAGTTTTATGAGCAATTTCAATCCTATCAAAGTCGATCTTATGACCTGAAATTATGTCATGTAAAGCTGTAACTGGAGTTCTTTCAAGTTTTTTCAACTCTACTGCTGGTTTCTGCTGGTTTGGGTAAAAATCCTTAGTTCAATTTTTTTAACTTTGCAGTCTGAGGATTTTATTTCATAAACACAAATAAATCCTTCAAATGGGTCGAAGTATCTTTCATGTTTTGTAGAACACTCCTTTATTGTATTTATGGTTCATTCTGTAACTCTCATCCTCGTTATATGACCTGTAAGGGATGATTAATGTCATAGCTTATGACCTTAAATTACTCTTAAGATCTCGTTTATTAATATTTTCTATATTTCTATTCGCGAACTAACATTACTGCACTGTTCACTTTTCCTAAGTTATTAGAGTGTATGCCCACCTAAAAAGACAGGAGATAACACAGACTTAGATAATGATGAGATGTGATGAATTAAAGTCTAAGTGTTTCTTCGAATGATCTGCTTTTCTGAAAGTAAACATATGTAAATGTCCATTCTCTTTCTGCTTAACTGGAAAAATCAAAGAAGGATAGTTTACAGAACCCGCATCAGACTCCACTCTTTGTATCACGTTCCCAAAATGCTCAAACTTCTTATAACCACAGATACTACTGATCCATCTGCGTCAGACAGCGTGAAAACTGGAGATAACGTGAAGAATAAACAATGATATTGCGTTGACAATAAACCAAGGAATTCAAACCCAATAGCAAGGAAACAGAATGTTCTATGTTAGGACACTTAAAACAGCGTTCACTTATAAGGTGAATGTTAAATATTAACAACGAACAAGTTCATACTTATCCGTCTTTTTTTCCTAAGCTAAAATTATTACTAGGGAGAGGGAGGGATCTAATACTAAACTGAACCAAGAGTATCTGCTACATATCAACTTCCAACAATACACATATGTTACTATATCTTAACCAAAAGTTGTCACTTTACTAAGTGAGGAAAGATAGTTACTTCAAATTTACTCATTAGTGCATTTCATACTACAGGTGAAATTGGTGAAGTAATAACTCAGTTTGTCTCCATAATTTTCACTTCGATTTGAAGTAATCAGTAAAATGTTAAGTTTGGATGACGTCACTTGACATCTTTCTATCCAGCTTGTGTCTAATTCTCACAAAATAGAATCAGTGTCTAGGCTTTCATCAATTTGAATCCTAGTATGTAACAAATGGATGTCATAGCTTACCATAATTTCATCTACCTCAATTCTAACTTATGAAATTTTCGGGTTAAATTCAAATAAATCCTTCAATGTGTGTTCATTGTTTCTGAAGAGGTTTTAGCATTGAAGTCAAGTATTTGGAGATGTTTTACATTGGTATATTGTTGAAGATCACGATTAGTCTCAAGAGAACGGGAGGTTTTTGGATCTTGAGTCGACTTTAGCATCTTAAAGAGATGTACACCTCTGAGTTTGAAGTAAATGAAGTTGTCGATCTCCGATTCAGTTCTTGAAGTAGTCTATTTATGTTGAATTTCATTTTAATCACTATGCGGGAAGGACCCTAGTGAAACTGAGTTGTAAATCAATACCATGAAATGACTTCCCGTGTGCTGTTGATTTAAATAAATACATTAGTTAACTAATGTAAACTTGACAAAATCTTACATTTACATTTCTTCGGTCCATTACAACACCAATGCCTAGCGGTAATCAGAAATCTAAAGCTAACGGTTACGGGTGATGTTGTCTAATTATTCATCAACAGACTCCGATATCAAATGTTTTTGTATCAACTGGTAGTATTTTGTTTTGTTGAAAAAGCACGTTTGATGCGCAAGTTTGTATACCATATTGTCCGGCACTACTACCGACTGAATAGTTTGGTGAAGCGGTTGAATTGGTGTCTCTGAAGTGCCTTTCCGCTTGACTGATGCCAAGAAAACAACTTAATCTAACTATCTAGGGGAAATAAAAGTCGTAACAAGGTTTCCTTAGGTGAACCTGTGATCTCCGCTATGCTTGCCTATATGAAATGGATGGCTCGCAGGTCAATTCTGATGCTGATGGTATATGAATATGGTGTACTAGAACATGCCAGCGAAATCCTTCATCTTCATATCACTAATGGTTAAATTATTATTATTATTTGTCTCTTGGGTTCCTAGTAGAGCACAGAGCTTCAGTTGCACGCCTCCATTGCGCTCTGTTCTCTCCAGTCTTCTTCACCTGGTGCCACAACTGCACACAACCTTTCATTTCTTCCCCACATTATCTCTTCCATGTCACACTCAGCTGGGACACCCAACTCATCTTTTTCCCTTTGGATTCCACTTGATGGCCTGGCATGGCCTGGTGCGTGGTGTCCCCAATCGAACTTCTCAGTGTATGCCCGGTCCAATCCATCTCCACTTCCTTCTGCACATTTGTTAATTAATAGGTTCTTGGTTGGTTTGATGTCAGCCAGCCACAGTTCCTTGTTGCTCATTTTAATTATTCTGGCCATCTGATCTTCAATATCGAGCTTAGAGTTTGTTGGAAGTCCTTTTCGTGACACGCCAAGTTTGTGAACCATATAGCAGCACTGACTTGACATCGGTGTTGAAAATCCGGATCCCGTTCACGCTTAATGCTGAGTGCAGTAGACCTCCATACTGATCACTTCAGATTAATGAAAGCCTGTCTTGCTGTATCGCCGCCATCTGTAGTTGAAACGATGCTGCCAGCCTGGGTAGGTAGGTGAAAGAGACAACTTCCTTTAGATTCCTCCCGTTCATGGTGATCGGTGCTTCTTGTTGTAGGTGGTGGTGGTTTGGTATCTTCATCACCCCCGTCTTCTCTACATTCACTTGAAGTCCCATCTTCACTGCCCTGCCTCTTCCGTCAACTTGTAAGTTTTCACCTGCAGATATTCAAGTTTGTTTGACACTAAACATAAACCATCATCGTTGGAGAAATTCAAATCTTCTTCTGGGTTCTTTTCATCGGTTCAGTCAGTGTATGCTCATTTTCTCGCTCCTCATGGTTTGCGGCATGATCCAGTCCAGTCGAGTCGAGTCGACCACAATCAGGAGGATGATGGGTGATAGTAGGTGGCAACCTTGTCTTACTCCTTCCTGTCTTCACTTCAGAGGCGTCACTGAGCTTTCCATTGTGGATCACTTGACATTTGGTGTCGTCATATAGCTGTTGAATGAGGTTGATAAAGGTTTGTAGCACTGAAACCGTAGTGTTGAAGCAGCTGCATGCCAAACTACTGCTCGATCGGTGCTGTCGAAGGCGTTTTCAAAATCGATAAAGTTGAGATAAAGCTTCATTTGACTGCCAATCTATACTCTATTCCATGATGGTGCGTAGCGTAGCGTTCACCCTGCAATTTGATCCCCACATGATTTGTTCTTCTTGAAGTCAGCCAGCCAGTTAGCCTATTCCGGTCATAATTTTGAATCCGGCGTATTTTTAAGTCTCTCAAGGACGATGCGGCTTAATATTTTGCTGGCTTGGGGTGGACAGTGGTGGAGCATGATTCCTCCTCAGCTCCTGCAAAGACTTAGGTCTCCTTTCTTTGGGAGTTTGACAAGGTAACCCTTCTTCCAATCAATGGGCAAGTTCCTGTCCTTCCTTGCAAACCCTCTGCCTCAGTGGTGTGAGCATGTCCACTGTTGTTGTCTCTGCGTCTGTTTTCAGTGTTTCTGGCGGAGTTCCATGTGGTTCTGCTGCTTTCTCGGGTCTCAGCAGTTTGATGGCATTCAGGACTTCTGCATTTGTGGGTGTGCCTGCGTTCACTGGTAGTTCTGTGGCTGGCCTGCTGGACGAGTTGCAGGTGGTGGTGGTGGATTGAACAGTTTTTTGAAGTGGTCAGCACTTCGTTTCCTTTGTTTTCTTCTCTCTGTCCCTGTTAACAAAGTTTCCTTCACTCAATCACCAAATCGTTGAATGCGCACAGGTCTGCAAACAGTTCTCTATTCTCATTCATTTCACCGAGTGCTTCTCTACCCATGATGAGTTCTCTTCCTGTATTGTCCCCTCCTAGTTTGACATTCATGTCAACCCGCCAACTAGAATTTTGACGTCGCCAACTGGAGTCCTGTCCAGTGCTGACTGCAGTTGTCTGTAGAATTCCCCCTTCTTCTCTTCATCTGCATTATTCGTAGGTGTGTAGCGTAGCATTGTATGATTGTGACCTTCCTTCCTTTTGAGTTGAATCTTGCTGCCATGATCCTGGAGGAGATTGGTTCCCACTGCATGGCCGCCAGCTTCAAACATTGTGTGGACGTTCCATGTCTCCATTCTTACTTTCGCCCTCATCGAGAGAGAGAGAGAAGAAACATCGACCAATTGGCTTCCCGAAGGCTTTCACCAACCGGCGTCATTTCGTCTCCCCGACTCCAGTAAGGATTGAGTAATTTTTTATATTTTATACTTTCATTTGTGCTTAGAAGTTTCTTTAGCGATTGGATTGGTTTTCCGGGTTGGGTTGCTAGCCCTATGCCCAACCTTCCCTCTTTATTTAGGCTTCTGACCGGCTGGTTAACTAGTGAACTAGTTAACCAGGTGAGGTTAATGGTTAAATTATGAATTTTGATTTAGACTACCCATTGAAATGTACTTTTATTTATGTCTAAAATGTAATGTATCTAGTACTTGTTCTTCATCACAACGAGTGTATTCCGAGTCGAATAAATTTGTAGCATTCCAGATTATTTAGATTGTTGTTCCTAGGTTGTTCCGCGGTTACATTGGCGATCAGAGTTATGCAGTCAAAAATGATCTGTTGATCCGATTACAAATATTAATAACTGAAACTAAAGAGATAGAAATTTACATGCATTTATTGTTATCTTTGTGGTATGTTTTTAATTCACTTGATATTGTCGCGAATTCCACAAAGACTTACTAGAATAAAGTTAACGATATTTCACGAGTTGCTGCAACTTTTGTTGTATTGATATCCAATAAAATCAGCAGGCGTCCAAAGGTATTAACGACTTTTGGAAGTCATGTAAATAGTATTTAAGCGCTAGAACATCTCTCAAGTGATTTCCATAAGTAAACACCATTTGAGTTACCAAATAATAATTACTTTTCAGTCACTTGATGAGAAACGACTTGTTTATTATTACAACATTAACAAATTTTGACAAGATTTCTCAACCTTTTGGTGATGGCCTACATTCGTTATCCATGCCCTTGTAAATAAAGTACGATTGTAATTTTCTAATTTCTTACAACTTTGAGAAACTGATTTTTCTGAAAAATGTTGTAGATGAGCATCATATATAAAGTATAATTGGTATTAAACACGAAAACACTCCATTTGAGAATATTGATGGCTAAAGTAAAATGAAAACTTTATCGGTGTAGGATTCGAATCGAGCATAGTTAAGATACCACTGAACAGATAGTTCCAAGGCCTCTAGACAAACTGTAGCGTTTCAGATATCGGATTTTCGAAAGTAGTTTGTCTTTCACTCAAAGTTATCTTATACAGTTATTTTAATTATCCAGAGAAGGTAGCTTTAGCCGTGTACAGAGCATCAAAATGGGAAGTTTATGGAACATTTCATATGCTATGATCCTAAGCGTCGAAAGATGTCACAGACTTCTCTGAGTGTTTATTTTCCACGTCAGACTGCCTACAGATGTGAAGTATTTAATTCTCGTAGTCAGAAATACCTAAAACAAGTTCTCATACTTGTTGCCATGCACCACTAGGCCAAATCTACAACTTTCAATCAACTAATATTTCAGTTTGGTGGTTTGCGGGGGTTTATTGACTTCAAATTGGTATTCGTCATGAAGTGACATTATTTGGAGGAACACTGGAAACCTGAGAGCACTGGATAGCTGTTTCATCCTGATGTGGGATTCCTCAGGAATCCTCACCTATAACCCCACTTAAGATTGAACTCAAGACCTTCAAATTTTACCGCCAGCAGGTCACCACTAAGCCACTGCAGCCTCCATCCAATAAGGTCGCTGAATAACTGTCTTCACGTTCACCTTCTCACTGAATGGAGGTCATGCTATATTGTGAACTGACAGAAGTAGGAAATATGGAGCATCGCATTCTGACTAATTGGCTCAATGGTAACATGCTAGTCACGGAACCTGAAAGTTCCGGGTTCAGTTCCACGGCGACGTCATGGATTCACACTAATGACGAGTCCCATACTTGGGAGAAAAGGTTGCCTAGTGTCCCCCAATCTCCAATATTCCCCCAACTGTTGTCAGTTCGTGACGAATACCAATATGAAACTAATATATCTTCTTGACGATAACAATATGTGTCAAAAAATCCACAAGTGAACAGTTGATGACTCCTTAAAAGGCTAGAATGTATAGAAGTATCGGCTTCCTGATAAGGGTTACTCCATGGAAATCACACCTGTGGAAATATTTAGCTCTATAGACTTACACAAAATTGATGATCATATGATGAGTTGATGTGGAATCCACTTTCGAAACTTAACATGATGCTTGGCAGTTTTATCGTTCAGGTTATTGTGTTCCCAGGTACCGGTAAAGACCTATTAAACCTGTAAACAAGAAAATAAACAAGCGAAAAGAAGAAACATGTCTGACAATCAGTTAAAAAATGTCACCTTAACATCGTAACTAAAGTGAGAATTTTTGAAAAGAATTAACCAAAAATGACAGAGTTATCGCTTTTAATTAGAAAAACCGAACAGATTGGCCCTCAAAGGACATTCTGTCAACAAGTCAGGTTGATTTGGATATACATAATAATATACTGGTTTCCATCTTGTGAGGTTTTGTATGAGTCAAAACACTAACTGAATGTGTTGTACTATGCTACGAGATAGAAGGGCTGTTCACAGAAGCTTCAAAAAATAAATTTTTCATTTCTACTTTATTAGTATTTTAGATGTCGATAGTTTTGTTGTAAGAGCTCTTTAAAAATGGCCTTTTATCAGAAATAGATTAGAATTACAAGAAATACGATTTAAGGTAGGGCTAACATATTAGCCTTTCAAGGTGATATTCACTACAGAGTGACATCAGTTGGAGAACCAATGAAAATCTGGAAGGAATGGACAAGTTTTTCGCCCTAGTATATGACGTCTCAGAAGTACGTTACCGCTATCCTACCAGAGATGGAACTCAGGACCTTCAGGTTTCGCGCAAAACATGTTGGTTATTCACCCAATGGGTTGAACTTCACTGGTCCACATTTTCCTTATTCTGCAGTTTACTGGATATAGTGTTACTATATACCAATGACTGCAGTTGGAATCCGCTTCACTTCCGACTGGTTGACCCAACAGGTCATGGCTTCTCATTAGAAACTCAGGATATTCATCCTTAAGAACGTCACTAATGAATACTATCCAGTAATTTGGTTTGGAGTTTATGGGGGATTTATGTAATCTTTTCTCTCTAACGACAAAGACAATATATGTGCACTAAAATAATGAATATTTACATCAATAGATTAAGAAATTCATTTGGTTTCAAACATGTAGATAACTGAACAAACAATATTATTTCCAGTTACTTCCTTCTTGGCTCCCATCATTACATGCTCATGAGTATTTAAGATTCAGGTTAACAATATGTCTCAAGGAAAAATGAACAGAATCGTCCGTTATTATATATGATGATGAAAGAAAACTCTTTTCTTTTGCCAGAAAAAGAATTATTGATAAAAATTTATCGTTTGTGAAGCAATTTTCATTTTGCCTTTGATTGACTATTACCTATGTAGTCATTGAGTAATCTTGGTTACATTTTTTTCTAATGATAAGATGAATAACTCATTTGGTTAACCAATGCTCTTGGATTCTCAACTACATTCCTTTAGGGATTGAAATAATATCCAGTTAAGTTCAATGAATTGCCAAATGATTCTGTTTTGTTGAAAATATCTGTGCTGTGAAGCTAGTTTCATATACATTTGTTCAGGAGTTAGGTTAATACGTTTGCCTAAAAATCAGTATGTGGGAATTTTCATGCATGTTAGTAGAGATCTCAGAGTTTAAACTTCTGTAATTAGCATAATTGAGGCTTTGTTCATGAGTTTCATGATAAAAATCATTGCTCAAAATTTCCCAGCTATGTTATTATTGTCAGAGTGAAATATGTTAGTCTCCAATATGTCTACACATAACTACTTCATTAGTCTCTTCTACTAATACTTCCTAGACATCGTGATTGAAAAGTTTTATACACTCCTAATTTTGCTTGAAATTTGCCTGATATTGGCTTGTAACTTTAAAATTACTTTATGATTCCTGTTTTTGCTCCCTATTCGCGCCACTTCTAACTATGGTTTTTCCTACTGCTTCTTATGGCTGAACCCTCATTAGAAAAGATAAGATGTGGTTGAAAAGAAGAAAAATTTTTCTTTTCAACGAAGTCATTTACTAAGCTATACATTCATGAATATATGTTAAAGTAAGCAGAACGTTCCAGAATTATTTCCGGTTAGAGGGGCAAAATATAATGAATGACTATAGGAAGTTAATTAATACACATTTGAATTTAGAGTAGGGAAATAGACAAGGGATTATGAAATTAAATGTAATTATGCAATATAGGATGAGTGTATGGCAAAGTAGGAAAATGAACGAAGGGTTATGAAGACAAAATTGCGACTATATAATGCAGGATAAGCCTATGACAGAGTATGAAAATAAACAGGGTATTATGAAAATAAGATTATAATTACGTAATGCAGGTTAAATTTATGATGGAGTATGAAAGTGAATAAGATATGGAGGGAATACATGTGTAGATACCAAATACAAAATGAATTTATGAGAGTCAAAGCTTTATGATGGCCATGGCAAAGATCGAGGTTGGATGTACCTTTTTGGATACACAACGCAGGTTTGAACTTCTGGATCATTAGGGCTTCAGGTACAGCCAAATGATTGTTCTTATTACCTTTCAGAGGTTTGATGGGAAACCGAAGAGGATTTTGAATGGGCTCTCAAAAGGAACTAAGTGGCTTGAGTTCACAGAGTGTTCTGTTATTGAACTGAAGATACATTTCCATTCTCCCTTTGCTAGCCAGGCTGGGTAGTGTTCATGGACATGTTTTAAAAGCCGACACATGGTACGGCCGATGTACTCAGATTTATAAGAGCAAGTAAACCGGTATACGCATAATGATGTGACTCAATGTGTCGGCTTGTTTTTCACATTGACTAGAAGGTTTCTTGAAGGAGAAAATAATCTGAAGGTTGGCGGTGAAGTATATTCTGTTTAAGGATTTTGACAGTCATTTCCATAGGATCTCTTCAGCAATATAATTTTTGAACTAAAGATTCAACAACAAAAATCTTTTTCGGCGCCGAATGTGTTTGTTTAGTTCAGTTCCTTGGCTTGATGCTCTTCCTTTTAGTTATTCAATACATTTTGCTTCTTAACCGGAAATTATTCTAAAACGTTCTGCCCATTGTAACATCCATTCACAAATGTACAGCTAAGTGAATGACTTCGTCGAGAAAAATGTTTTCTTCGTTGCAACCACGTCTTGTCTTCTCCTGTGAACTCTCATTGATTGTTAACACTTCTAACTTATTAGTGAATTTAGTGTTTTACAGAGCCATTTAAAAAGCTTACATTCAGCATCGCTCTTAACTGTTTCCACTATTGTTGGGATGGTAAAAGCTTTCTGTCAACAGTCCATTTTCACTTCTTGTCTTGGCGTCTAAGCGTCATCGTTGTTGTATGACAGTTGAAGTTCTGAGTAGCGAGTATAGATCAGTATGGCTCGTAGATTGCTTGGTAGCATTATCCGTCATAGCCCAAGTATACCATTTCACAGTTATAGCAATCTAGAATGAAATCGCTTTGTGATAAAATTATCTGTATTACTAGTCAAGGTCATCAAGTGAAATCTTGGCCCTGAATCTTACATCCTTAATTCAAAAGGAAAGTAATGTATCTGTCAGCCGTGTGTTTTATAACCAGATAATTTGTGCAGCTGCTATGCAGCAGATAATCCACTAGTGAAACTGATAGAAACAATGGCACTAACTTTTATGGATACATAAAAAAATATTATTTCGACATTGACAAGACAGTAATTCACTTTGGAGGTTTGTGGGGATCTACTAATTGACTTCAGGTTGATATTTACCATCGAGTGACACCAGTTGGAGAACCACTGGAAGCCTGGGTGCACTGGACAGGTGTTTCGTCTCGGCATGGGACTCCTCAGTTGTGCGCACCATTGACAAAAGAATCTGTACTCACCTAATAGTATCTAAGATATTGATAATCCACCGACAAACGCTGAGCCGTATAAGACGCATTCATATAGGTAACGCGGTTGATTACAAGGCTCGATGATGTTGGTTTTACTTTCTATTGAGTAGTGACCAGCAGGTGATGCTAAACACGAAACTACGGCTTTAGGCATCCTGTTAACAGGCATAAATCATCCAGTGTACTATGAATCCTTCTTGTCGTCGCACTTTCAAGATGACTTTTGGTGAAAACTCTACGGGGAAGATATAAGTAAAGATGATTTATTGCGTTTCTTACCTAATAGTTCGTGACTAAATTGGTCAAGAAATCGCTCATTCTTAATAGTGGGAAGGAAATCTGTGGATATAGGCCAGAGAAATATTATTTCATAGACAGTTATTACACTGGACCGGACTGATCGACTCCTGTTTGCACATTAGTGTCTATGCGGATACCTGGATATTGCCTAATTACTCTTTAGTCTATAATTTGTTTCTTGGGGGGGGGGGAGTACTGGAACTCAGAAAGTGTGTTTTGTCTTCTTTTAGACTCATCAGCTCGATGTAACTGCAACCCAATGGGTGAGGATGTTTCTGCTTAGACTGTAGATTTGTACATTTATTGAAGTAATAAATGTATGCAGTGTTCATGATTTCTTCTTGGTTGATGTTACTCATTCAGGAAACAATCGACAACCGACTAATCATCACACTAATTGTTTGCCATCATTAGAGTCTAGGAACGAACTGATTGAAATCTTTGGGATAAATATCTATTCACTTCACGTAGGCAAGGTTATTTCAGAAGACATCATACAAAATTTATCATCATTTTTTTCTATGAAGTTCAACTTAAGATGGTTTCTGACTTAACATTAAAACATGTATCCAACAAAACTTAGATTCCCTCAACTACAGACATACATTCCGTATGTCGGATAAATCCCTAAGATATCGTCAAAAGAAGAGTAATATACACCTGAAATACTACTCAAATACTTAACAAGTTCATTAATCGTTCACTGACGTAGGCAAACTATTTTTCATAGCGATTGAGGGTAAATCAATCAGAATAACCAACACTTTTAGATGTCTATTTATTGATGTCACAATTTCTTTATCATCCTAAAAACACTAGAAATCAATAACAATAATTTAGAAGTAGTATTCATCATGGACTGATATCAGTTGGGGAACTACTGAAAACCTGGGAGCACTGGACAGCTGTTTCGTCCTAGCACGGGACTCCTCAGCAATACGCACCCACGATCCGGCTAGGGATCGGACTCAGAACCTTCAGGTTTCACGGTGAACGCGTTAAACACTCAGCTACTGAGTCGGCTTTCAGTGGTCCACAATTTCCAACTTCTGTCAATTCACGACGTAGTACGACTGTCACCCAAGGTCTTCAGTTAGCATCCACTTCGCTCCCGACTGGTTGACCCCACACGTCACGGCTTCCCATTAGAACTTCCTGATATCCATCTGGAAACAAGTCACCAATGAGCACTATACAGTAATGTATTTTTGAGATGAATGGGGATTTCTAATTTAGAAGTAGTATTCATCCCAGATTTTCAATGGTTCCCCAACTGATGTCAGTCCATGATGAATGCTACTTGTAAATTAAAAATCCCCATTCATCTCAAAATTATGAAAGTTATATGTTCATCATTTGTTACGACTTGGCTTAGAAGTGCAATCTTTACTGATAAAATCGATTTGATCTCTTAACTAACTATCCACAAATTGGAATGAACTATAACTATGAACAAATAGTTTTTGCTTGTATCATTTTAGTGCCATTTTGATAGATAGCCACGACAGTCATTTAAATGACTTGTTAATTAAAAAGTTGATTTCGTCATACACCTAATTCAGAGTGAGTCTAATGACCAGGCACTTGATGCGATGGAAAATAATTTAAGTACCCTATGCCTTTTCTCTATCAATATTACTCAAACTTTGGTCACTTTAGATGCTGCTTCTGATAATTTGAGCTGTCAATACTTTCTGCAAGTCTACCCCCATCGTCACAGTGGTATTTCAGTTACCTCCTATATTCATGATTCATTCCAAAGGTATCTAAAAGCAAATACATATGCAACTCAGCCGACGACCTGTCGTCAAATAAGTAGTGGGATAGTATTACTTCTTGCATTTTACTTGGTTTTCTCAGCCAGCTAAAACTTAAGACAAAAGTTATTCAATCAACTAATTAACCATCCTGGACGCCCACGGATGATGTTGTAACCAGCAGTTTATGGCCTACAATTAACCTTATGATGTGGAAAGTTTTAGATGAGGATTAGGGAATAGCCGACATTCTTGTATGACCGGTGCATCATAAATTATGTGTGATTTCTTGTCTGTGCGACTGATGATACTAATAATCTACTGCTTCGACACAGCAGAATAAAATTTTGAATAGTTTCTTCCGTTGCCATTTCTTGATGCACGCCTTATTAAAAGCGTTTTAAGTTTCTTTTGTACGTCCATGGGTACTGAAGCTCCAAATGGATTTGTCTGATATTAAGACGCCTTCAAAATTTGTGAAATCTGACTGAGGTGAAGTGTTTCCGATTATCTAACCGGTCAGGCTTGATTAATATATAATTTCTCCATTTTCCCTCAAGTGACTATATCACAAATGATATTGTTGCATGCATAATTGGGATCCACACTTACAACGACTAAATACATTGTGAAACACACCATCTTACTAAATCTAAGAAACAGTAATATAAAATAAGAAACACTTTAGACTTGGATAACAATTAATTTATCCCAACTTCACCTTATTTCACATCATGAAACACTGATGGGCTTAGGAATGGCTCAGGATTTCCTATATTTATTTTCCTCAGGGTGGTATTTAACTTAATCCAATGAAACATCTTTTTGGATAATTTGAATGTGAAGCGAGTGCATACCAAGCATACTATGCTACTCTGATTCATGTAATATTGTGATACCTGATGTAATGCATCCATCCAAGGTAATAACACCCAGTAGTGTCTGTTGAGAAATTTATACTTTCATAATTCCGTTAGACTTGGTCATGTGCCGAATTATCACTATTATTATTATTATTTGTCCCTTGGGTTCCTAGTGGAACATAGGGCTTCAGTAGCACGTCTCCATTCCACTCTGTTCTCTGCAATCTTTTGAACCTCGCTCCACGACAGCCCAGAAGTTCTTATTTCTTCCTCACATGTCACCCTCGGACGCCCAACTCATCGTTTCCTATCTAGGTTCCACTCGAGTCCTTGCGCTTGATGTCCCCGAACGGTTTTATGTAACCAGCAGTCGAGATGAATTTTTTTCCTTCTACTTTCTAGGAGTCAGATTACTGAGAAGAACAGTCTGAGGTATCTAAACACATTAATAGTTAGTTACTGGTGAGGTATCAGTACTGACGAAAACAGCTAAACTGATGAGTGTCAGCTTGTGTCATCCATGGTGGCGGCGGGATATGCAATCACCTGTCCAAAAGTCTAGTAAACTATGCAACAATTCCCTTAATCCCGCTATACGGCTAATATATACAATATTTGAGTGTAGATGAAATGATAAGCTTATAGGTTTTCGGCCACTAGCTTTGAAGAACGATTCCTTAGATTTAGGGGAGTCACGTAGTGAGAGGTGTTGAGGTTATATGTTTAGTTCTACGTAGGATACGTTATTCAGCTGATGCTGTGTTAGCTTCAACCAGCAGAAGTGAGTGAAGTATATTCTGATATACCACTGTTTAAAGGGAAACATAATTATATTCGGGTAGGATTAAGACATAATTCTTAGACCGCTCGATGAAGTCACCGACTCCTAGTTGGATTCATGTACAGCAGCTTAGTGTGCCTGTAGATAACCGATTGGTGAAGAATCTTAGTTTGTGGGTAAAATGGCAGTGATAATATTACGAAAACTGTGGACATGTTACTAACCTACGTCTAGTTATTTTATCTCCTCTTATATCCTTCCTGTCTATTTGGATATTCTTCTACTTCTACAAATGTTCTATCTACACTGTTACCACGTTGTACAGTTTGAAGCAGTGTGGACCAGTATTAGGTTGCACATCGTTCAGGTTATCTATCTACTTGTCATGATAACATAAGTATTCCGAACATGTGGACTCCTGGGAAATACTTGATGCAATATACAATTACGAAGCTTATTGTTCTAACTTTCAGGAAGCTTTTAAAAGCTGAACTGTGATTGACCTTCACTAATTATCCCTATTGAGTGTTACAAACTTGTTCATAAGATTAGAATCTTCACTGTTGCAGATGCTAAAAAAGTTAAACTAGGAAGAAATATTAAATACAAGTTGGAATAAATTTAAGAATCTCCAATCTGATATTCTTCATACTCCAGTGCTTGAAATATCGATGAAGGTGAAGCTACTTTAAACATGAAAGCTACTTCAGAGGACAAAAGCCCCATTTCAAACTGTTTTTTTAAACAATAACTCATGGTATTTAAGCTATTTACTACCTTGAATCTACAATGTAAATAATAAAATAGCCAGTGAAATATGTTACGCAATAGTAACCCACTTCAACACTGATGCACAAGTCCAGTTATGTGAAAAAGAGTCATTAATTATGCAAGAGGCATTCGGAACTTTATTAGTCTGATTAAGACCTAAATCCACTTAAAGCCTAAACGAGTGAATCATAACTAAGCAATCAAATATATTAAGTCTGTTATGTTCTGTGAAATGCATTGAGTTAAGTATTGTAAAGCTTCATAGTATTTAAGTTCCTTAAAACAGCTAAACGTTGACATCGAATGTGTACACAATATTTATGATGTCGTTAGTTTAACTTAATGATGATCACTGATTCCCAGTACTGAAATTTCAAAACTACCACTAAGCTTTTTCCTTCTCACGAGTACTACGTAACTATTTTACTGCAAAAAATCATGTTCCCTATACATAATATCACTTTTCTTCCATCGTTTCAGCCGGACTAGAGTATCACCACCTATTCAGCTAACTACTAACCAACAGCCATAATTGTTATTGCCTGTAACATCATATCGTCTATTAGACCGAACTGATTTGCCACTACTGGTATGTGGGCTCCCATGAGGATGCCTCTATATTGCAAGTAATTTCAGTTTCCTATTAACGATGGAAAGTACCTAGTAATGGGATCCCTGCTAATCACTATCCTTCATTATTATGGTTAAATAATCTTATTTTTCGATTACCTTCTACTGTTGCAGCTCACATTATCTCACACTGTAGCATCACACAGCCACTTAACGCATTTATGTGAAAAAGCTAACAATCGTAGTAGCCCAACTGAACATACAAGGATAACTATTATACAAAGATACTTTAAGAACGTTTTATTCGAATTATTCGCTTACTGGATGAAAAACAGGATAAAGTTATCTTACATGTTCCTAGGCTATTCAAATAACTAAAACTATAGTCAAACTAAAATTAGGACACTATACTTTCAATATATTTGAAAAGCCTAGTAATATAACGGACATAATCAGTATGACAAAAATGTCTTGATATATGTCAGATTATTAACACATTGAGAAAGCCAATTAAGAGTTATCAAAACACTGGATGGTTGTTTGACGTGTTCTAGACTGAGTGAATCAATGTCGTACGTCAAACTTTTTGACAGAGAATGTTAATCACTGCAACAACAAACGACTACAAAAGGATGATACTTAAATATTTATGAAAATATGCCCACAAGAATGATGGTCAACTCCACAACCTGTTGAATTAAAAACCACTGATTAAAGTTCTAAACAGTCGTGCTCAAAGCAATAACATGTTATTTTTTGGCTTTATCCTACATGAAATCATTAGTTTACACGACTGAAGAGTTACAATTCAGGATGAAACAAGTATTCTCGATGGCTTCCTAGCTGATTTCAGTTTATGATGAACACTGCTTTGTAATCAGTCAGTACCCCTAAAATCAATGGGTGACCTTAAAGGTCATCCTGGCAAATGCTCTAACAACCAATCAAGCTTCTGTATTCTACCTAGAAAGGTAGTTTTTCATCAATAGAAAAGTGTAATTGGTTATTTTAGTTGTTGCTAGGATGGCCTTTAAAGTCACTCCAAATAGTCTCAAGTGATAACTGAATTTCCTCACTGCTAGTAACTCTTTCAATAGGGGTGAATTATAACGACTCAACGTCAAGTCAGTGCTTCTGTATGGCTCAGAGACTTCACGCGTTACGAAAGGCATTTCCAACAAACTACAGATATTCATCAACAACCGCCTACACTCACTCGTTACTGAGGATCACATGGCCAGAATAATCAGAATAAGCAACAAGGAACTCACCCTAGTTGGCAAGGAACCAACCGAGAACCCATCACTTAACACATATGCAGAAGGAGGGAGTGGAGGTGGGTTGGGCATACACTGAGAAAGCCGACTGGGGACATCACGCGTCAGGCCAGGCACTCGGGTGGAACCCAGATGGGAAACAACGAGTTGGTTGTCCGAGGTGAGAGTGATATGGAGGAGATCGTGTGAGGAGGAAATGAGAGGTTGTGGGGGTGTCGTGGAGCCATGTTGAAAAGATTTCAGAGAACAGAGTGGGATGGAGATGTGCTACTGAAGCCCTATGTTCCACTAGGAACCCAAGGGACAAATAATAATAATATAACGACTCATTTAGTAGAGAGTACACTTCTCAACTGGTAAACAGTTTCAAGGCTGGTCACCATACTTTAAAGGATTTGAATAATTTCACATATTGTATCCAAGCTCATGAGTGTAGATGAAACTTGATATTCAAAAAAATGCTCACTCTTACATGCATTGACTTAGTTTCTCTGATTGCAGGAAAAAATCTTGTTTTCATTGATTTGTAAGCACTTTCAATTGTCCAAAGAAAATTCACAACCTTTTTTTGACCTAACAAAGGTTTAAGATTTTTGGTTTAATTACAGAACATGGTATAACAGAATAGAGTATAAAGCTTACGAACATGACTTTACAAGCTCATGTGAAATGTGCGAATCACTTAAGGTGTTTGAGAGAGATATTTGAAGAAGAAAAATGGCAGTAACTGTACAATGTAAAACTCTCATAAGGGATAATGAAGAAAAGTTAAGTGGTGTAACAGAGTTTGTCCGCCAGACAATGAGAATAGGTAATAATAAAACTTTTAAACCTTGCAACGATGATGGACCAGCAAACATTCTCCTTTTCAGCACTTAAATGTTAATCGTTCGTGTCCTCTTTATTGCTGCCTATTATTACATTTTCTTGAATCTTGAATCTTCGCCAGTTGATCGATGTCACTTCTTGTATTTTCTTATATTGCGCTACATACTATATACATTCCTCCAAGTAGCATTCACCACAATTATAGAAATTAAACCAATAATATAACTTATTAATTAAGAAAGATATTTACGTTGTGTTATGAAATGTACAGTCTGTATGATAATCTAAGTTAGGAACTGACCAGATGCTACACAGAATGTACACAGAATGTAATCAGACTCTTGACTCAGTAATTACAAGTCATATTCTTACATGAGAGAAACGTATCTTCAACTTTATGGATAGAAATAACGATATGACAAACAACCCGAAAATGAATTATTACCCAATAATTTTCAGTTTCACCTCCACTCCTAGTCTATTCTTTTGAGAAATATCCTTTATTGTTTATAGTCGATACTGTGACATTCAGATATCTTGAGGAAAACATATCAACAAGTATTTATTGATACTTATAATTTTCCATTGTTATTCTGGATCGAGTTAATTGACTTCTACTGGCAGATAGACTCCTATCCGGATGCCTCGATACTGCCGGACATTCATGCTGTTATATTTACCTTGTTGACTAGCAGGGAAATCCAAAGCCTGCGTTTCTTCCTATTTAAGACTTGTTGGTTGGATATTTCTGCACTCCAGTGATTATCCATCGAGACTTGAGCTCAGTGTCTATCACATCAAACACCAAAGCGTTATCAACTAGGCTATGAAGGCACGAGAGTCACCTTTTGTATATAAGGAATTCGCCAACAGAGGTCAAGCAATTCAACCCTGTGTAGCAACGATAAATCACAAGTATCAAATACCAATAAACGATAACAGTTGCACAAGTGGTGACCTTCATGTCCCAGTGGCCTAGTGGACAACTCTCTGGCGTTTGAAACGATGGGTAATGCATTTGAGTCTCAGTGAGAACAACATCACTCACTATGGACTGAGTACATCTGGCTGACGATTCCTAACTAGGACGAAACACTCATTCTGGATTCCACTGTAAGTCACTGGGATGAATACAATATAGTCGTCTGATTATTGTCCAGATACGAAGTTAATTAGCATTGCTAATCCAGTAGAAAAAGTAATTCGACAAAAGAAACATAACTTGTTACCACATGCTTGTTGGTGAAAACAAGCCATAATGGGATTTCGACAAAACAGGAAGAGGATGTAGTTTATCTAAATTGTGTAATGAATCATTTTGAACAATATGATCACATGCATGCACTTATGATGTGGACTTATATGAAGGGTAATAAAGAGATAAGGAGTAGATTAATGAAAAGCTGTCATATGAAAAGGTTAAGTTGAAGGTCAAGACATAAATAAAAATCAATAAAACGAAAGTATACGAGTACCAATCTCACACTAGAAGCCGGATTCATCAAGAAAGAAGTAACTTTAAAAGTCATCCTAATAACTACGACATAAATAATTATTTTCCTTTCTCTTATGAAAAAATTAACTTCAGAGACAAAAGAAAGTGACCCGATTGTTTATATCGTTGATAGAATGACTTTTAATATGATGAGAAACTGTTTTCGAACATAAAGGTGATTTGAACTTAAATAAATGAATCGGTCCAGTATAGTAACTTTTCTACAGTGACTGTTGGAAATTCCATGAAAATTCATCAGCTTTCAACTTTAATTACCTTTGAAAAAGCTACTGTTGAACTCAATATTATCAGTGCTGAAAGAAACGATTTATTCTCTTAGACTGACATGAGTTGGAGGAACAAAGAAAACCTGGGAGCACTGGATAGCTGGTTCATCATAGTATGCCACTCCTCAGCACTCCACACCCACAACCCCATTGCGCCAGCAGTCGAACCAGCGAACTTCAGGTTCCATGACCAGCACGTTACCACTGAGTTAGCCACTGAGTCAGAATCCAACCATCCATATTTCCAACTTCTGTTAGCTCACGATATAGAGCAACCGCCATCCAATATTATCGTTAAGTAACTGTCCTCACGATTATTAGGCTTTGCCCCCAACGGTCATGACTTCTCATTAGGACTTCGGGAATACCTCTCGAAGCTAGTCACCAATGAGCACCAACTGATGTCAGTCTATGATGAATAACAACTTGAAATATTTCCGAATCTCCACAACTACCTCAAAATTCTATTTATTCTCTGACGGTTTTCTGTTTTAAAATCTAATTGGAACTACTGGCTTGCATGAAATTAAATACTGGGTTTCATGAAGTTAAAATTAAGGTAACGGTAGAGTATTTACATGTGCACATTAATAGTAAAGCACAGAATCCAGCGACCTTTTCAACTCTAATTTCCTCGACTTCAAGAAATACCGATATATGGAAAATCTTACAGAATTAATGTATAATGTAAGAAAATGATAAGGTAATTTCTTTCTTTCTAGCTGAATGTATCCTTAAGCAATACAGTTGAGATCAATATTGATTTAATGATAAAACAAACGGCTTTAGGTCACTGAAAGAGTCGCACAAAGTTTACTCAATTTAATAATTCTATTACTTGTTATAACAGTACTTTACATGCATACACTTTGCCAAGATAAGGCAGCTGTTGATTAAGTCCATGATAAGCATTAACTTTATGTACGCAAATGGAAGTCAGACGGTAATTTAAAATCATACCTTAGAAGTCATACAACTGCTAACCACAAACGTATAAAAGTTTAGTGAACTATGAGGAAAAATGACTAATCTAACTACACTTTTAGTATAAATCGGTAATATCTTGAGATGTTGAAGAATGTTTGTTGGTTAGACAAACAATTTTTTGATAGTGTTGTGTTTTTCAACTTTGATGCTTTAATAATTAAGCTTTCATTGTTATTCTAGACAGCATCATCAGGAAAAACTTCAGGAAGAAGTGAGCTGCGACAGTTTCTCCACCAGTGATTTAGTTGCTTGTCCTGATAACCTTCTGTGTGTTTGGATGTTTATGTTCAAATCTCATAAGTATCTTCATATCTATTTCAATTGGGTACCACATCGAGATGAACTTTGACATTCCTGATATTGCCTTTGTTTCTTTGAGGATGATCGACTGACTCAATGTCAGTATGTCTGTTGATCACTGACTGACCTGAATGTCAAACTTTCGGAAATACTCTGGTATTCATTGTGTTTACTCTACCCGAAATTTCCACATTCTCTCAATCAGTTAGCTTCATATCCACAGTTGTCGGTATGCCTTGACAGTGAAATTCAGGAGACAGATATATCCAACTAACTGGTCTTAAAGAGAAGTAAATGGCCGGCCTGCATCTCACTGCCGACTCTGACCAAAGATACTACGTCAGCTGCTTACAGTTTAACAGACTGTAAAATCCTCTTAGACTGTTTGTCTGACATACCAATTATGTTACTGGTATCAATTTTTCAATCCTTGTCTTTCATCCTTCACTATCTAAAACTATGTTTACAAAAGGTTTCCATCTCACATACCCCAGCAACATTACCATTCCTGCTACGACTACTGAAGGTTAGCTACTTCTGCCAAAAAAAGCTGTGGACAGGGAGACGTGCATTCATTTTTTAAGCTAACACCTGAATAATGTAGCAACTACTTTTCCCTTCTAATACTAAAGTTGTTGAATAAACATGTTTACCAACTCAAGGCCCGTTTCCATTCAAGTAGTTCTTGATTTATGTCGTCTTCTTATCTCATTAAGAGGTATGATTTTTTAGAAGAAAAATCAGCTATTCGTCTGTGTACAGAATGAATAACTTGTCGAAGAAAGTCAATCAAAACTCAGATAAGCTCCATTCAAATAATTTACCCTTAGATTTTGAGTGTTGATGTCTTTTCTGAACTTGAGAAGTCATTTTAAGTACCATAAGGTTACAAAGGGAGCAGTATAATCTTGTTAGTGTCAACTTGTTCGGCCTATAAGGCTAACGAAATGATCAACAGAGAGACTATATTCCTTAGTTGAAATCACACAAAACTTAAGGAGTTGCCTGCAAACTTTGAAAATAAGTTCTACACATCACCTAACTACTAGTTTCTAGGTTCCAAACATTATATGTTCATGAAACTCGATTGGGATTCTAAAATGCTTTTTTCTGATTCACAATTGTGCAAAAGTATTTGCTTTATCCTCAAGGTATTCATAATCAACTATTTTGCACACTTTATAGAGACTACTGTCACCAAAGGACAAGATACCATATGAACTGGTGGTAAATATTAAAGCGTTTGAGGAGATGCATTTTATACAACCTTGAGACTTTTTTTCATATCTAAAAAGTACTTATCATCAAGCTCACACAATCTCAGAATGGACTGATTAGAAAGTTAATGTTTATTGTTCGTAAACGAAACATGGAAACGTTCTAGTTTACAGAAAAATAAATTTGATTAGGTCCTGTCTTATTTATTGGTTGAGATATTTTGTCTTGATGCTTTTACTGCTTCACTGGTCCGTCAAAATACCAGGTGAGAACATTTACAAATCCTAAAACCTACTTAATTTTAAATGGATTATTATTGCTAATTTCAGTAAGTCATTTCTTATACTGCTAACCTGCCACCGTAAAGAGAAATTTATAGAAGTGTAGCAGTATCGACTTCTATCAAGAAACAGTATTTAACTCAAGAAACACAAACTAAAGTGATTCCGAATTGTAAGACAGTTAGAAACAATCGGAAGAATGTCATTGGACCTAGGATTTCTTCAGTTGATGGGTGCCACGAAGTATGAAACTTATGTTCAGGACTTTCTACTGATTACCTCCAGCCACCTGACACCAGTCAGGTGTTCAGTATGATGCTGAGCCTCTCAGTTTAGTCATCACATTGCAAATGGTCCATGAAATTGAGTCAGTAATTAGAACTAAGCAAGATGAAATAGGTTACTGTTGGGTGACCAACCATTGCATACAGAAAATCCTTTTACTACTGAAGAATGCAAGAATGGAGACGACCAGTTATACTGTTTATTGTGATACGGTTCTGAGGCTTTGTAACTTCTCACATTAAACCCAGTTCATACAAATAATTTTTACATTTTCTTTTTCAGATAACTTATTCTTCATTTTCTGTTGCCTCTTGCCTAATCTCCCCTATTCTCTTTTATTTGTAGTTTTCTTCAGAACCTGTAGTTTCCTAGAGCTACAAAACACCATGCAGTTATTAATACTGTATCACTGCGTATTATACTGAACTAATTGACATCGTATATTAATAATAATAATAATCGCTTTATTCGAAACAAGATGTATGAAGCAGTATGGAATTTTCAGCAAGCAACATCTCAATAAATTCGCTTTCCGTATAATATTTTTAAAATAAATAAGTATTACGTCTGCATAGTGTTAATAATAACATTATTGAAGGCATAAGTGTGCAGTGGGCAGCTAGTGTTACATAGCATAGGTTCCCGGTTCGGGAATTAACACAAAATCGAATGTAATTTTTGAGGTGGCAGTTCAGTCAGTCAGTCATCCAGTACAGAAATTCACAATCCGATACAGGTATCCTTGTAATAATAATGTGGTATCTTTTGGGCATACACAAATTCATTTTCAACTGGCAGAACGTTTTTCCTTTGTTTTGTTCTTAGCTTAAGAAACGAAAGTTTGGAAATACTTTAAGAATGTGTGAGAGTACATGATGCGTTCAGAAGACATTTATAAGATTAAAGCTAACTAAAAGGGAAGAATCTGATAACATATATAATCGGTGGATAGTTCTTTTGTAGCCCAAGATTGAAGCAAGCTACCTTAATTTTCAATGATGGATTCCGTATTTTTAATATTCCATAATTGAAAGATTACTTCTTTGCATGATAGATAACGCACTGAGAAAATAGTTAATTATTTGTGCACAGAGTGAACTTCGAAGTAATGATGAATTCATCGACCATGATAGATGTCTGTTGTTTGATGCATGCAGTAAAGTTACAAAACTTGAAATGAAACTATGATCAACCACGCTATTAAAATTCAATCGACACTTAGTAAAACTAGTGACCTAATTGACATGGGATACATTATTATCACTATTATTTGTCCCTTGGGTTCCTAGTGGAAAATAGGGCTTCAGTAGCACGTCTCCATTCCACTCTGTTCTCTGAAATCTTTTCACACATGGCTCCACGACACCCCTCACAACCTCTCATTTCCTCCTCACACGATCTCCTCCATATCACTCTCAGCACCGACACCCAACTCGTTGTTTCCCATCTGGGTTCCACTCGAGTGCCTGGCCTGGCGTGTGATGTTCCCAGTCGGCTTTCTCAGTGTATGCCCAATCCATCTCCACTTCCTCCTTCTTCATATTTGTTGGGTGATGGGTTCTCGGTTGGTTCCTTGCCAACTAGGGTGAGTTCCTTGTTGCTTATTCTGATTATTCTGGCCATGTGATCCTCAGTAACGAGTGAGTGTAGGCGGTTGTTGATGAATATCTGTAGTTTGTTGGAAATGCCTTTCGTAACGCGCTAAATTTATGAACCATACATTATTATCATTATTTATTATAAGTCCCTTAGGTTCCTAATGGAACATAGGGCTTCAGTAGCACGTCTCCAGTGAATTCTGTTCTCTGAGATATTTTGAACCTGGTTCCACGACAGCCCAGAAGCTCTCATTTCCTCCTCGCACCATCTCCTCCATGTCACCCTAGGCACCGACGTCCAACTCGTCGCTTCCCATGGGGATTCCACTCGAGGAACTGGCCTGACGCGTGATGTCCTCAGTCGGCCTTCTCAGTGCATACCCAATCCATCTCCACTTCCTCCTTCTGCATATTTGTTGAGCACTAGATTCTTGATTGGTTCGTTCCCAGAGCTCCTTGTTGCTTATTCTCATTATTCTGGCAATCCATCTGATCTTCAGTAGTGAGCGTAAGCAATTGCTGATGAATGTCTGTAGTTTATTGGAAATCCCTTTCGTGACGCGCCAAGTCTCTGAGCCATACAGAAGCACTGACTCACTTGACGTTGGTGTTGACAATCCGTATCTTGTTCCACATGCTGAGTGCAGAAGATCTCCACATTGGTTTCAGGTTAATGAACGCCTGTCTTGCTGCCTTTCCGATCCTGGCTGATTTTGACATCCTCGTCTGTGCCTGTGGCACCTGTAGTTGAAACAGTGCTTCCTAGATGGGTGAAGGAGGTTACTTCCTTTAGGTTTCTCCCGTTGATGGTGACTGGAGTTTGTTGTTGTTGGTGGTGCGGTATCTTCATCACCTCTGTCTTCTCTGTATTCGCTTGAAGTCCCGTCTTCGCTGCCCTGCCTCTTCTGTCAACTTGTTAGTTTTCGCCTGTAGATCTTCAAGTTTATGTGACATCAGGCACAAGTCATCGTTGGCGAAATCCAAGTCTTCTAGGTTCTTTTCCGCAGTCCAGCCAGCGTATTTCCCTCTTCTCGCTCCCCACTGTTTGTTGTATGATCCAGTCAACCACAATCAGGAATATCATGGGGGAAAGTAGGCAACCTTGTTTCACTTTTGCCTCCACTTCACTTCAAAAGCATCACTGAGCTTCCCATTGTGAATTACTTGGCATGTGGCACCTTCATATAGTTGTTGAATGAGGCGGATAAAGGTTTGCGGTACTCCGTAGTAATGAAGCAGTTTCCAAATTACTTCTCGGTCGACGCTGTCAAAGGCCTTACATTACTTTGAATTAAATGCTGATCTATATTAAGCAAACATAAGTGCGTGAATTTGACCACGCAATAATATAGAATGATATTATATAAATTGTCTGGAAAGCTAACTCCTATTAACCTGTTTGAAAATTTTTTTGATCTGTCGAAATGAAACGTTTCATGTAAAAAACATTCTGAAAAAACAATATTTTAATAAGAAATTCTGTTCCTGAATATAAACAAACTTTTTTCCTATAAGTCTGGTAAACTGATTAGACCACTACCTAGTTTTTCCGTCTTGGAAAAACTATAAAGATATATGGAAATATATCATATTCAGAACTCCGTTTGGCAGCATTATAAAAAACATGCAGACTAATGTAAAAAAAACAACAACTCTGAACCGGTTAATCAGATTTATGTCTAATATCGCACAAAATCGAAAATTTATAGGCGAAAACCAACAAGTTGACAGAAGAGACAGGGCGGTGAAGGAAGATGGGACTTCAAGTGAATGTATGGAAGACGGAGGTGATGAAGATACACCACCACCAACAACAACAACAAGCACCAATCACCGTGAACGGGAGAAATCTAAAGGAAGTTGTCTCTTTCACCTACCTACATAGGAAGGCAGCATTGTCTCAACTACACGTGGCGGTGGCACAGATGAGGATGCCAAATCCAGGATTGGAAAAGCAAGACAGGCTTTCATTAATCTTAAATCAGTGTGACGATCTACTGTACTCCACTCAGCATAAAGCGTGAAGAAGATCGATATTTTCAACACCAGTTCAGTCAAGTCAGTGCTTCTATGTGGTGTTTGAGAGACTTGGCGCGTAACGAAAGGCATTTTCAACAAACTATAGACATTTATTAACAGCTGCCTACGCTCGTTGCTGAAGATCAGATGGCCAGAAAGAATAAGCAGCAAAGAACTCTGGGAATGAACCAACCAATGATCTATCGATCAGTAGATATGCGGAAGAAGTTGGAGATGGATTGAGCAAACACTGAGACATCACGTTCCAGGCCAGGCCGTGGAGTGGGATCCAAAGGGGAAACGAGGTGAGGGTGACATGAAGTAGATTATGTGAGGAAGAAATGAAAGCTTGTGTGCAGTCGTGAAGCCAGGTTGAAAATACTGGCGAGAGGACAGTTGAATGGAGACGTGCTACTGAAGCCCTATGTTCCACTAGAAACCCAAAGGACAAATAATAGTTATAAGGTAATATAACTACATGTACCTGATGTAGATTACAGTCTTCTTGATTCTCTACAGCTTACTGCTCTTGACTACTAAATGGTAGCTAGTTTTATGATCCAGAAAACCCAAATGTCAGATTGATTTCTGCGTGTTTAACATATGTAGGATTTAGATTTTACGTACGGATCCGAACGAATAGCTATTGAAGGGAATTTCTTTGGCTTCCGGACTTGTGCTAGCACTTCAACCAACTTAATAAGCACTATTGTTGAAAGCTGAGGGTAATCTCTCACAGAGTAAAGCTTTATCAGCACCTAGTTCTACAACAACTAAGATGTTACACACTGGCAATCAATTAGTGAGTTACTGATGGCCATCTGAACGTTTTCTTAAAGTCTCCTCAACTGTTTTAATATGTTTACTATAAATCATCCTTAATAATATTAGTTTCGCTATCTACAGCTTTTCCAAGGCTGCCTACACTGATGATTAGAACTATGTAACTGTACTTATTGATAATTTATCCTGCAAACTTGGTTTACAGTGTTACCATTAACAAGATATCGTTATGCACACTCTAAGCCGATCTATGTTTCTGGTAATTTCACTATTCCCCACAGCCAGAATCCTTCAAGGTAAGTCAGTCTGTTACAAAGAAAGCTACTACTGTCTTTTGGGATTCACTGACAATGGGTTTTATGTTGGTGGCTGGGAACTACAATCTACGTGAAAGGTAAAATATGTCACCGGGCTACGTCATAAATATTAAGATTATATAACAACAAGGGTCTAACTATTAAGATCAAATCATTCTCAGAAATTTTAAACTTGGGTTAATCATGATGACACTGAAATTATTGTTATACTTTATAATACGTGAGGGTGATTCAGCTTCTGAATTCAAGCATGACCGAAATATGTAGATTTCTTCTGTCGATCGTGTATACCGGTGGCTTGCAATGAAGTACTTCATTCATGAATATCTTCGTTTTGATGTTAGTGGTAGTTTAGAAGTGATTATTTCGGAATGGCAGCACAATACGCTGTTGCAATCAATGTCTAGCACTCCTGGTTTTTAGGATAGCTCTTGCATGAATTCCTCTCATTTTTATCTTTCTGCTCGTGCAGTGAAGTGGCTGTGTAACAGGATTAAATTTTTACATTCATTCGGTTGATTAAAGCCTAAAACTGATATGCTTATATGCAAAAACCAATTATGTTTCGACGGGGTTGTGGGGATTTGGAAATATTTTGAAGTAAGCAGTTTATCGTAGACTGACATCAGTTTGAGAAACAATGGGAACCTGGGAGCACTGAACAGCTGTTCCATCCTAGTATGGCACTCAGCGGTGAGTACCCACGACCCTCCCAGGGGTCGAACCCGCGACCTTCAGGTCCTGTGACCAGCACGTTACCATTGAGCCAATGGGTCGGAATCTAATGGTCCATGTTTCCAACTTCTGTCAGTTCACGACATAGCACAACAGCTGCCTAACGTATTGTTGTTACCTGAATTTCGAATTATTGTTGGACTTCCCTGTTTTCACTTATCACATAATGTACTTTTCAGTTTATGGAAATGGGATATCGAATGCTTTAGAAGTGTAACAGGGATCTCTAGTGAACTACCAAATTTCATTTAAATAACAAATTTTCGAGACTAGAATGCTGATTAAAACGGTGTTTTTTGTCAAAAACCATTGAATGTTCATCAGCATTACTGAATAGAATTGACTTTCATGGGGGTTTAAAATGAGGTTTATCCAGAGTAAACGGTTTGAATAGTAGTGAATTATTTACTGACATACTTTTCTTCGCGCTTTAATTCTGATTGCATTTAGAGACGGATATATCTCATAAGTGAAAATATATGATGAATCAGTATTCTTGCCCTCTTTCATTGTAGCCCTCACCGAAAACCTTCATCTTATTCCCCTTTTCGTTTGCCTTAAACCAGTTAACTGTAGGACTTATGCTTTCATGTAACCTATCCGCTAAAGCTTAGTAATATATTCGAATTCCCTGGAGGATATTCTTTGGTTGCACCATAGGAAATTTTCATGTTCTGAGATTCTTTTGTATGCAGGAAACACTAAAAGAATTGCATCAGGCCATATACTAAGTTTCATAGTCAGTTTTCACTTTCTCAACATTCAATCACTGATGCTAACCATGTTTACCCCAAACAAATTTGAATTTCAAGTGATTATTCATTTTAGACTGACATCAGTTGGAGGAACAAAGAAAACCTGGGAGCACTGGACAGCTGGTTCATCATAGTATGCCACTCCTCAGATGTCCACACCCACAACCCCACTGTGCCAGGGGTCGAACCAGCGAACTTCAGGTTCCATGACCAGCACGTTACCACTGAGTTAGCCACTGAGTCAGAATCCAACCATCCATATTTCCAACTTCTGTTAGCTCACGATATAGAGCAACCGCCATCCAATATTATCGTTAAGTAACTGTCCTCACGATTATTAGGCTTTGCCCCCAACGGTCATGACTTCTCATTAGGACTTCGGGAATACCTCTCGAAGCTAGTCACCAAATAAGCACCAGTTCAATTGAATTTTTGAAGCATTTCCAAATCCCCACAACTCCCTTAAAGTTTGAATTTAATCATCGACTGTCATTATTTTTCGTGAATCTAGACAAATAGGAATTCAAATTATGAACTAAATGTTTCTTCTCTTTTATAGTTTATCCCTGTAATTTGCATCAGTGTTGAGTAAGACAGAGAAATTTCATTGCCTTAAGAACGAGAGAATAAATTGGCATACAAACAAATCATATGAATTCATAGCAAGGAAATTGTTCACAGCAAACCAGAATAGTAAATTAATGGTTTTATTGCAAAGAAAATTCATACAGAGTTTCATTATGCATTTTTGTCAATACTTTCATTAGGGAGGTATTAAACCATTATTACAGACAGATTAAATACTATTTTTATTGTGAAAATAGAACTTTAAGAGACGACAGTTGGAATGATACACACAGCTACAGACAGAAAAGCTGACATCAAATAGAACCTCTCAAAGAAATTTCAAAATGAATGTTGAGGCTTTAGAAAATGTTAAAGAGTGAATTCATCTAAGCAATTTTCAGCCATGTAACCAAAAATTTCCGCTCATTGGTTTTCGTTGTTTCTAGGACCATAGTCAACCAGCCTACAGCTTCCTATACAGCTGAGATCAATAGTCGGTGAGTTCATGGACGTATGTACTTCAGCTAACATTGTACGTCGAAGTGGGTAGTGGGTTGGCTTGCCTAGCACCTGTCCAGCTAACCACATCAGACGGTGAAGGTTCACAACGTAATCGACTGACTTTCCTTACCGTCGCATAACCTCGACAGTGGTTACATGGTGATTCCGTCATACATGAGAGAGGCGGAGAAGATACCTGTGGTCAAAACACGTGGTCCCACCACATCTACTTTCAGTGGCCATGTCTTATAGCTGTACATTAGGACACAGTGGATCGCATTGCAGTGCACTCATTCTTTAACAATTAGTCGGATATCTTGCCAGTAGGCACCAGAAATGTAAGTTTTGCGAATGCCAGATAAGCTTTTATATCTGAGCTTAGATCTCGTCAACAGCAAGCGCATTCAAGCTAATGCAACTCCCCAAGTAAGTGTAGTGATCGATGCATTCCATCATGCCAATCCCTACTCTTAAGCTGTGAGTTGCTCAAAACCAGTCATAAAGCATCGTCTTACATTTGACAACTGCAAAATGCATACGGCTAACCTGCTCAGATTTCTGCTTAGGGCATTTATAGGACTCTAGATTTTTTCAGTGTCTTCACACAGAAGGACAACATATTCTATGTACTCCAAGTGAACCAGATGACCTCTAGGGAGTAGGTTAGTCCTTGTGATGTCAGAGGAGCCTAAAGTCATGTTTATCAGTATATTTCGATTAAGTTAGACAGAAACGGTGACAGCAAACACCCCTGACGGACACCACTAGTTGTCGTCAATTCTGATGACAGCGCTGCATGTATTCGAGTAGAAGCCTTTGACTAGTATAATACACTTGACTGGTACTTCCTTCACAGTCAGACAATGTCACAACACCTCACTCTCTATAGAGTTAAATACCGCCTTCAGGTTACGAAATATGGTGAGTTTCGGCCGCCGGTAGGTTTGCTCGTGGTCTGGAACCCGTTTGACTGTAAGGATCTGATAGGAACACGCCTGAGTTTGCTATTCTTGAATTCAGTCTGATGTTGGATGAATAAGGACCCTAAGATCTTGGATGCTGTGGTAGTCAAACTGATTCCCCTAAGGTTGTCACAAGAAGACCTATATCTCTCAATATAGACTTTGGTGATCAGGGAAGTAAAACATTATTAAGGGACTACCTTTGAGTCTTATAGGCTAAGGAACACTCCCATTATCCTACTGAATAATTTCCTACCTTCATCCCATAGATTTTAGGGTACCAAATCAGTAGGCCCACTTGCTTTGCATCTTTTCAGTTTTAAAACTTTAAGGAGAGTTGAATGACCTGCATCTACGTCCGGTTCCTGTTCAGGCTGGACCTTTGGTAGCTGAAACTTTGCTGTGGTCTAGTTTATTAGTGTTTCAACCAGCTTTTCAGCTGTCTGTCCTAAAAGGTTATCAGCTTTCCATCCTTGCAGGAGATGATATCATCAACCATCATCCTCTTCCTGCCAGTATTCTTAATAATCCTAAATATTTGCCGGGTATTCCCTTCCCCATCTTCTTTGCTTTTGCCGTCTACCACTAGTCGTAATCATTGCAAAGGTGTTTCCGCTTCTTATTGTGGTCAGAGTCAAGTGGAATGGATTTTCTGGCATTAGTCAATTAGCATGAAGTTGCGGAAATCCGTTGATGTTTGCTAAATGGTCTTCACCGATGTTCCTACATCAGACTGAATATCGAGCCAAGTTTACCCGGGATGAGGATTTCTTTCACGTTCAGACAAACTCTTAGCTAACTTCCACCTAAGTGTAGACGTGGTTTTCTGGTTTTTCAGTCGAGTAAAGGGAGGCTTCATTGTCTCCTGTTTCTATCATTAATTTAAGTACAAACATGTGTGCGCCTGTACGAAAGCGTGATCGGAGTTCAAAGGGGTACTTAAGAAACAGCAAAAATCTTCCGCTAATCCTCTCTCACGACCGCCTTAGCAAAATGATCCATCTGTGCTCATCGCTGGCTTGTTTTCCGAGGGGACAGTGTATCTAAATATACGGAAAGAAGTGATCATCGGAACAAAACTGCATCCGACTCCATAGATGTCTGGAAGATGCCTTTTCGACTGACCGAGCTTTTTTACTTGGGCCTTGAAGTCACCAGCTTTTATGACAGCATCTTAACGCCTTAAGTTTTACAGCAAAGTATGCCATTTGACAAAAGTCAAGATTGGTATCCTACGAAATGCAGCCGATAGGTTCACAGGTGAATTTTATGAATAGGCATTAGTAAATGTCAGGATCCTCCTTAGTCCTTGCATATTCATTCTGTTGGACAGCAAATAGATGGCTGTTGACTAATATACAGTCCAGAGGTACACTTTCTGCTCTATGTTTTAACGCTAAACCCACACCAGAGAATTCATCAACACCAGCTACTGAATTTCCGAACACATCTTCAGTGGATTTTGAAGATTCATCTTATTGGTCAGGTAGGATGAAGGGAATAATAAGACTTAGGTCCTGTTGGCGTGCATTAGAAGCACAGTATACGTCTATGACTTCAGGTTATCTAGTTTTAGCAGATGACTTTTATCTGATTTGACATAAGATTCGGACGTTGAAAACTCTAATCTGAAATTCACAGTGGGTTAGTAAGAGACCAGGGATGGCGTTTCACCAGCCTTGATCGTTTTTAATGGTTAACGAGTGACAGGATGAGGAATTCCTAAGAGGCTTAGTGCTGGCATCAGAAAGTCAAGGTACGGAGGAAAACAAAGATAATGAGGGTAGTTTGTGTTTGATTGAAAGTGCACAGGTAGTTGGTACTTTCTGGCCACACACACTGGGGAAGTCCTTCTCTATGGTGCTTGGAAGAGGAAAAATAGTGGATATGTGTCATCAAAGAGCCTGTAAGATATCTGGTTGACAACTGTCGTATGTGGTCATTTTAGGATTGTTAGTTTGAGACTCCACTGTTCCAATACCGGATAAGTACAACCTTACCGTTGGCACCAGGACAGCATAAGAAAGCGAGGAGTTTATTACTTTCAAGGTCAACACTAACCTTCCCCTGTTGGAAGGAGTGGTTGGAAAAAGTTAATCTCTTTCCTTTCATAGGGCAACATCAGCATGGTACCACGGTCCAGCGGCAGGAGACACCTTACTCTTGTCAACCTTCATCCAGCCAGCAGTACGAACTCACTTTGGGGTCACCTTTATGGTGTCGCAATTTACATTACAACGTTAACTGATTTTTATTTTACTACTGGTTAAAAAACCTTTCTGTTACGGTAAAGCCTCAAGGGACAAGTGTTGCATTCAGTGTAACCGATTGAGTCATTGTGGTATACAAGACTGGTCACTACGTAAAGGTAGCAGCCATTAGTCGACCTAGCTACTACTGCGAAGTGAAGTATCCCCGTAGCAAATCGAACTCAATGTTTTAATAGTAAATGTAGCTATAGCTCACTTACAACCAGTGGGTCTCAAATTCGAACTCTGCTGCATCTACTGAGTTTGGAGCAGTTAGTTAGTGTCAGTTGCTTCAGCAAAATCTATGTAACTCACACACATACAAATTTGTATATCATTTTTCGGTGGCAGTCATCCGCTGTTAGAAACCTAAACTAACTAGGTGAATGTGATAAATTATCAACAAGAAAATATTATCGTGTTGGATAGGATTTGTTGTTTGTTTAAAAATCAAATCACAGACAATGAATTCTAGTTATTAAGCCGTGGCATATTAAAATAGCTAGTACCAGACCATGACCATTTACTACGAGCAGCATGTATTTCTCATATTTTCACAGTTCCATTTATTACTTTCTGTGGAATGTGGATTATTCTATCAGGTTCGCATTGAGATTAAGTAACCGGATCCGACAGGCAAGGTGATACATAGTGGACAGTAGTCCTTTTTATTCATACGGTCGTATTGTAGTTTAGATAGTCAGGTACCTTAAAAAGAAATCTAGACACTATCAGTTCAAAAGGGACCACAACCAATATATTCTGTCATAGTGGAAATCATCACAGTTGATCAAACCAACAATTATTTTATGACTGAAGAAAATGAATACAACACAGGATACGTATTATGAAGAGAGATATACTTTGAAAATCTGGTGTTGATGACATAAGTATGTGTGTTATATGAAATATAATCAACGTTTTGCATACATATAAAGAACATTATTTTTTAAACGTGAAGAAACAATCAATAATTATTTTTACTGCTTGTTGAGACACTCATAGATCTATTACATTACACTTGTAAAAACCAGGCTATCATCAAAGGATATCTTAAAAAAGACAATGAAACACACAAAAAAAAGTACAAACTAAAAGAAAAACAATATTGATGTAACAATAAATGTAACGGAACCGGATGGGACAAAAATAAAAGAAGGAAGATTGAACAGAAATGAAAAAAATTTATATATGTGAAAAAATTGATTCGATTTATGAATACACAGTTATGTATGCTTAGTTTAAAGATCAAGTTTTCATCCAAAATTAATTTAATTAGTCAGGATAAGAAAATTTAGAACAATGTCACATTCATAACTTCTTTTTTTCATAATGTATTTCTTCCCGTGAAATATTTATTCGTTGATGCCATATTAAAGGCTAGTTTTTGAGACTCCTAATTTTGTAGGATTACAATAAACAGTAAGTAATACAATTATAATATATTGCCATGACAAGAAACAGTTTCGAACGTATTAGATGATAAACAATAAACGAATAAGTGGACATGGTCATCATAATGATGATAAGTTAGAAGTGTCATTTTCTTTCAATGAAAGCGTGATTAAAAGACGAAAAGTAGTGGTAATATTCACACCGTACAAATAAACTATGGTAAACACTTAGACACACACACACACACACACACAGACACCCGACCGATAAAGACATACGCTATTAGCAGATAAATATCAGAATAGGGTGTTTATGTGCAGGCATTCCAGTATACCGGTCATATTTAATTACGCAACCAAACAAATGAAGATAATACTCGCAGTACTGATACATCATACTAAATTAGGATTATACACACACACACTTACACATATGCACAAAAAGATGAACAAAATGATTCAAATTATTAATCCCTAAACTATGAATGGTAAGCAGGTATACTGCATAAAAATTGTTAGGCGTATGTACCCTTATCATTGTCATCTCGAGGATAAAGTAACGATTCGGACGCTGGACCATCAGCATTCGATACAGGGCCTTGTTTGGTGAATATAGTAAGATTACGATCTTCAAGAGCAGTTGTACGTTTGCCAACGACAATATTTCCAAATGCAAGATCACGAGCAACTTCATCAAATGTACGATTTTTAGTCTCAGGCATAAAGAGGAAGAAGAAGATCCAGCAAATGACAACGATAACAAAGAAAGGTAGAAATGAATATCCACCGATCTTTTTCTGTATTCATCAAAAAAGAAAACAAAGAAACAAAACATGCTTAAAATCAAGTGATATAGGATGATAATTATCATTCTATCTGATATAGCCGTAGTTTGGCATATTAGTATTTATACTGGATGATGATTGAAGGTGAAATGAAAATTTGAGCCGCTGTCGGATTCGAACCAATGACCACAGGGTTTCCGGCCCGATGGTCTACAAACTGAGCTACGAGATCACTTTCAACTTCAATCATTACCCAGTGTAAAGAATGATAATTACTAATTAGTAGTTTATATTCTGACTTAATTATAAGGAAAGGTTTCCCATGTATCTTACACTCACTATGAGACCAATACGTTTTTATCAAAATTAGTTAAATGTAGTATAAAGAGATGACCCCTTGGATAGACGGAGTTGCACAGCGAGAGGAAGACATAATATTTACGGACAAAGGTGGTATAATTACAAAACTAACTGCACCATACGCCATCACGTGGAAGTTTGACATTTTTATCGACGATATCTGCCACCTGTGATTTGAAAATATTCACGGACTTGTATTTTTATCCCTATTATCTTTGACGTCAATATAATGACAGTGTAAGCAATGATACGATTAAACAGCCTGCTCTGACATAAAACTAAGGAGTTATTCTATAAAGCAAGATATGTTTTTAGACACAAAATACTGCATTGAACTTCTGAATGGTTAGCGCTTCAACTGTAGCCAAATACGTAGATCTTACTCCCTTCGATCGGTTTGATAGAACTCTGTAGAGGATTTTGAATGGACTCTGAAAAAGAAGCTAAGTTCACATGATGTTCTATTACTGAACTGAAGACACATTTTCATTCTTCCTTTGCCAGCAAGGCTGGTCAGTCTTCGTGGATACGTTTTAAAACCAGACACATGGTACGGCCGATGTACTCAGCTCTACAAGAGCAAGTTAACTGGCATGCACACATGGTTTGATCAGACCACTAGAAGGAAGTAAGATCAAGGCATTTTGCTATAACTGAAACCCTAGCCATGCAGAAGTTCAAACCAGCGTTACATTTTCATAATATGATACCATTGCATACGTAGTAACTGAATTAAACTGAAACGAATTCGTAAATCACTTCGCTTAGGGTAGAGTCAAACTGAATTCAGAATTTTAATGTTAATAGAATTTTAAACAGTAGTTAACTTGTTTCCATTTCTTGCCTATACTGCCAATTTCTAAGCGACCAGAGTAGAATCGGAAGTCTTCATCTGAACAATGTGGATGAATGTCTAGTAAATAAAGCTACGCATGGCAGTCAGATAACAAAATATCGTTGTACATATCGGCGCAACACATATTGATTCACGCTCAGCTCAATAATTTTAGCGTTGTAAAAAGGTAGCACATATCCTAGTGCAACAATAAAGAGATTTATACCGAAGATTTTATCATATTGGTAACACATCGATCTACTTGAATTCTGATTATCAGTGCAACTTCTTTGCAAAATTGACCATCAAAGGAAAACCCGTAAAATTAAAATATGAAGTAATCTACTCATATGGTTTCCTGTCTGTTAAACCTGAAATATTATTGAGATCAGTTAGCTAACTGACGGATCTAAAAGTACAATTCATGAGGCCTGAAACCTGCAGTATATATTATCATTCCTTCCATTGTCGAAGTATTGTGACTTCGAAACCTCGAGCTTTTGGTGTCTACTTGATATCACCTATTAAAGATGGATTTCTAACTGACTAATGATATTTAATGATTCTATTTTATGAGGATACCAGCTTAAACGATGAAAAGTGTATAACTGGTACATATTTCCCATGGAACCCTGTTTACAAATACGATGAACTAAAAGTTTATTTACGGCTCTTACTCTCTCCTAAAAATGTTTCATATTAAAAATAAATGAATGCTATTTTTCGGACAAGTTCTCTTAACTTTTCACTATTACCTCCCAATCTCACATACTATTGATCATAATCAGGTATGATAAGACGATTTTACAAATATATGAATGATAGAATTGAGATTTCAAGAGACTTGGATACTTTTTATGACATAATAATAGTGATGAGTATTGGCTAGCAATGGAATCCAGAGCGTGTTTCGTCAGTGACAGGATATTACAAGCAACAACACAAAAGCTATATGAGTTCTAGTAGGGACAACATCACTGACTGGGGTCAAGATACATCTGGCTACCGAGTCACAAATAGAAAGAAACTCTCGTCCTGGTATCCGCTGCCAGACACAAATAAGTCAATTATAACAATAAATATTCAGGCAGTATCCAGCCAAGAGTCCATATGCCAAAGGAGATCGATCAATTCGGTCCAATTGAGGACGGCATATTACAAGCAGTAACATAACTTCCTGAGATAACCTGTACTTGTATATTGACAGTGTTGCATAACCTGGTTTGTTGACTGAAAGGTGTGCATAGACTGTAGTACTAACATAACGACGGATGGTCTAAGAATTTAACTTCTGGCTCAGAGGAAATGGTAAAGAAACGTATTTTCTCATCCTCAAACCGATGTGACAACCTAATAACTATAGGCTTGAATAATAGCACTTTATTGGGCCCTTTTAGAATGTCAGTAATTGATATATCAGGTGTTCGCATGATATTGAATAGTTATCCACACTTATAAGTAGAGGATCAATGATATTAAACAGATTTTTGAACTCAAGCAAACTGAACGATTGGATATGTACTGAGATTACTTTGATTAAAATGGCTGCATCGTTTTACCACTGATCCTGTACGCTTGTAATCTATATGTAATGATGATACGGTTATTAGCATTTCGCAACTTATTATTTCATCTAATCTGGGATATTTACAATTTTTAATAAGTCAACCAACATGTTATTCAATTGTAACTGACCTGTATTACAGTATAGCTGCATAACACAATCAGATTTGATAGCCATTGGATAGACTGACTAAGTGAATAAGCAGCAGCTCTAGGACCTTGTCTGAATATCTCTGACACGATAAGAGCGGGGACTGGTCCTAAACCCAATGCAAAACTGCATACATAGATCAAGATAAGAATATTTGATATAATCCCCATTGCAAATCTTGAACTTTCTGGACCAGAAACAGCCAAATTGACAAATACTGTGAGCAATAGCAGAGACAAAGCCAGAGATACGGTGGGCCATAACAGTAGTGTTCTACGTCCAGCACGCTCCAACAATGGAAGAGAAATAATTGTTACAATGATATTGAGTACTCCAATAGCAAAGACGCAGTATTGTGAGTAAGCGTCACTGATGCCAGCCAATTCCAACATGAGAGATGAATAAGTAATAACCTGTACAATAAGGGCAAATAAATACACATGCATAAACATGTTATTAAGGGAAAAAAATAACACACACAAAAGTTTGCTTAGCATTACATCACTACAGAGTGTGAGTTGAACTGATCTGTATTGGTATTGAAAAGAAAAGACAATATTCATATTTACAAGTTTGTTGATACCATGAAAACATACATGAAGGGAGTGATATCTACCGTTAAGTAACCACTACCACTGCTTAAATCAAGTTCAGTTTTTATTTAAATGAATGGATCACTGAGTGGTAAACAATGTAATGGTCAATTCTTGGGGGTTAGCCGAAGTCTACTGATCAAGTTTCCAAAGTGACAAAACACTCAAATGCACAGTTTCCGTATGGGTTTAAAGATTCCAGTCGCATATTGGTGTTTAATACACTGTACCATATAAAAGTGATCGGATGAAAGAAAGATAGCAAATTCTTCAAAGTAGTCTACTATAACTATCTCAAACTGTACATTGAGAAAAGCTAGTAAACAAGAAATTTGTAGTTTTGATGGCGTTGTGTTTTCTAACCTGGATAGTTTAATCATAATGTTTGCACTGTTATTCTAGACAACATAATGGGCACAAATTTCTGAAAGAAGTAAGTGGTGACAGTTTCATCACAAGTGGTTTAGCTGATTGACTTGATGACTCCTTGTGTGATTGCTTGTTTCTGCTGAAATATTGTCATTGTCTCCATACCCATTTCCATTAGTTGCCACATACAAGTGAACTTTGACATTCTTGGTGTTGTTTTTTTTTCTTCTTGGGTGATCGATTGGGTCAATGTCAATAGATCTGTTTTGTATAAAACATTGTTATTGATCTGAACATTTTAACGTGTCAATGAATTCTACACAAGAACCAACTCTAACGCTGAATGATATCGCTGCTGAATGTCAACGATCGGTAAACCTACAATGAGATACAAGTTTAGTCCAATCCGGACGCCAGGGTGACCATGAAGTGCATGTTTTCGCCAGAAATCGAATTCCTCTGCATCCTTTCTGGCCCAAAGACCCCTGGTTCTTCGCCTCCTGTTCGTCATCCCGGCAGCCCATACAATACTAGAAGAAACATGAAGAAGACTCCACCATCCCCCTGCTGGCATTGTGGCACATGGCATTTCGTTAAATCTTGTCCTTATAAACAGAATAAAGGCAGGGATTGTAATACTGTGGGTCACAATGACGGGTTTTGCAAGCAGCCCCCATCACACAGAACAGGCAGGTCACAATCCAGTTACCGTCGAAGATCGAAGTCTCGATCAGTCGGTAAATCTCTTAGTCTTACTGCTGCTTTTCAACACATGCACCAGCAAGGAGAAAATATATCACCGTCCAGATAAATAACCATTCGGCATGATTACAAATCGACACAGCTTCCGATATAACGAAGCTATGGTGGAAGACTGGTCGACCTCCTCCCCAGAAGATGTACGGATCGAAAGCGGTCCCCAACAGTTCGGTTCCATCTGGATCCCAAAAAGCTAAGGTAGTAAAGTTTTCTGTTTTTTTCTTTCAAAAAGTGGGAGGTGTTGTGATGCCCCAGTTTTGTTTAAAACATTGTTATTGATCTGAACATTTTAACGTGTCATTCCCACACCATTTTACGGTATGACTAATAGTCTTTTTTCTGCCCCCATTGTAATGTAAGTCGCTAATTGGTTAATCTTTGCTCTTACTATGCAAATCTCTCAAAGTTGAGGACAAGGTCATTTTTCATAAGTGTACCTATTCACGTGTTTTGGGAGTGAATTGTTATTATATTCTAGGAGTAATACACTCTCCCATCTGCCAGCTTCGGTCTTCTCTCTATTCGTCCCGAGGTTGTAGTCAGTGGCTCTTGCGTAGTAAGCTGTCAGCTAAGCAAGCGTATTATATTCGTTTCGGAATATATATAACCATTAGCGTTTGAAACCATAACAGTTACTTTGGGTGATGGGTGAACAAAGATGAAGTGAAAACTTAGGTCACTGGTATGGTCGAAAAAGCAGCTTCTTGTTTCAAGGTTGGGTGATCTATCAACGGAACTAAGAGATCGAGCTACCGGAAAAGTTTCACATTTACTTCAATCACTGGGGTTTCTGGTTGGTTACCATATGAAGGCATGATACTGAAACTCCCCGTTCATTGTCCTTACATTAACTTTTCATCCAGATCTCATTTCAATCTAAATTGAACTGAATGAGACAAGAGGGTTGTAGTATTAATTATAAATAGGGCTGTCTGAGATAACTGTGGTTTGGCAAGCTAATTTTATTATTACCAGGTAAAGAATAAATATATAATATAAACCCGAGTCCTAGTGGGATGGAATTTGACCAAAATGTTTCCCTATGTCTTCGATGTATACATAACAAGTGAATGTACAGTGAATTTACAATTACAAGTGATAGACACTAAAATATTCTAGAAGTAGTATTCATCATGGACTGACATCTGTTGGGGAACCATTGAAAATCTGGGAGCACTGGAAAGCTGTTTCGTCCTAGTTCGATCCCTAGCCGGGTCATGGGTGCGTACTGCTAAGGAGTTCCATATTAGGGCGAAACAACTGTCCAGTGCTCCCAGATTTTCAATGGTTCCCAAACTGATGTCAGTCCATGACGAATACTACTTCTAAATTAAAAATCCCCATCCATCTCAAAAACTAAAATATTCGATTTAGAAGTAGTATTCATCATGGACTGGTATCAGTTGGGGAACTACTGAAAACCTGGGAGCACTAGACAGCTGTTTCGTCTTAGCATGGGACTCCTCTGTAGTAAGCACCCACGACCCGGCTAGGGATCGGACTCAAGACCTTCAGGTTTCACGGCGAACGCGTTAAGCATTCAGCCACTGGGTCGATTTCCAGTGGTTCACAATTTCCAACTTCTGTCAACTCACGACATCTCAAAAATAAATTAAAATATTCTATCTAAAATGCTGCCGTAAAAGATTGCTGAAGAGGCGATTGCACACTCTATAAGATACAGGTGTATATGTATTGATTGTCATTACGCAGATATACCTTGGCATATAATAATTTACAAAAGTAGTGAACCCGATTTTTCTTCTCTTTGTATACTTGTCAGAAAAAATAATCGTCACCTTGGAGATCTTTCCTTTTTACACGACTGTAGTGTATGAAACAAGTGGGACAGCTGTTTTGCGATTAAAATAGTTAGTCGTACACCTTTTTTTGCAGACAAAATAATTACCACTTTCTAATCATCTCACTAAACAAAGTTTAGATGGATGCTTGAAAACATGACACAGTAATGAGTTATAGCTAGTCGCTAGATTTTGAGATGATGGAGAACATTTGCAGACTAGGAGGACGATTCTGATGGCGTTGTGTTCTTGGAGCTGGATGGTTTACGTAGCCTTCGAAGGATTGCTTCAAATAGAAATAACTAAAAGGTCTCTAAAAGGAGATCACAATGATGAATGTAATTCAACTTTATACTTAAATGGTAGGATATTGACGTTTGCATGCATGACTTCGTCACAAACTGATAGGAAGTCCCCCAAGTCGAAATCAACATTAAAGATTATCAGCCGCCCAGGTAAAAATTTCGAATTTCGTGTTATTGAACAACTTTGTCCTTCAGCTGACCAATAAGAATAGTGTCCCACTTGTGACCAAGTGGTTTCATTTTCTGAAGGAAAACTGTATATAAATAATGCTGTCAAATAAAGTTATCTTCCTTACAGTCACAAGCGGGACTTTGTCTTTTGGTTTTCGCAGTTTAGTCAAACATCAGACGTTTAAGAGAGAACAGTCAGTAAATGTATCCAGTCCAGGTACTGCATTGCACTATTATAGTTTAGCATACTTATTATTATACGCTGCGGTCACTTCATAAACAAAATGAGGAAATATCAATTCAAACTAACCGCATTAATTCCGGATAACTGTTGCAACACTTGAATAAGACAAGCAATGAGCACAGGCATGCGTAGATCTCTTTGAGTGAAAAGTTGAGTGAACTTGAAAACTGGTTGATTTTTCGCTACTTCCATTTCTTCACGAAGCTCTCCAATGAATGTATCAACGTTTTCTTTAGAATTCAATCTTACAAATGCTTTTCTTGCTGCAGCTTCGTTATTCTTTTTCATATATAAGAATCGAGGGCTCTCAGGACAAAAAGGTAGAGTAATCAATGAGGCAGCAGCTGGAACTGCTCCTAAAGCGACAGCAAGTGGCCATAAGTTTGGTGTGTTCAGCAGAAATGAAAATGTAATGAAGTAAGCGAATGCAATTCCAATAGTTACAGCCAACTGATGACAAGCACCTATTCCTCCACGCAGATCACGTGGTGCAACCTCAGTTAGATACAGAGAAGCTATACCAATCGTGATACCACTGTTAATACCAATAATGAAACGACCAACAAATAACAAAACAGGCTGTTGAACAAGAACACATGGACCAACTAAGATTCCACCGAGAATACCAATAACATTATTCACGATTAAACCATTACGCCTATAAGAAATAGAGAAGGGAAAAGGCTCTTAAATTTATCATATAGACTTAAGGAATTGCAAAAGGCCTAAATTAAACACGATGCACTATGAAGTTTGCATTCTTTTTATCAAGAAAAAAAGAAGTTTGAAGACTGACTAGTATCCATTGAAAATTTCAAGCAACGAAGCTGAAAAAAATTTCCTTCTCTATAAATCTCTAAGTAATGAATAATTTCAACTGACATTCAAAGCCACTTAGTAATAACCATCGACAACCGATTGTATCCCAGTACAAAACTTTAGCTTATGGTTAAAAAAATTAAAGCTTTGACATCAATTTACTGACACGTAGAACTTTTTTGCTGTCAAATAAGACACATCAGTTCTCAACAGACAACAAAGAAACTAGTAGTTTAAATTACACCTTTATTATAAAGGTTGCATTTGTCGACCATTTCACTCACTTGAGAGGTTGCATCAGTTCAAATGAGCTAGTTGTTGATAAAATCTCAGCTCAGATACGGAAGGCATGATTAGCATACACAACCTATGTCACCTGTGGCGCAGATTAATTACTCAACTATTTATCCAAGGATGAGTATACTGCACTGCAGGCCATTCTGTTCTGTTGCACGGCTGAGACATGGCCGTTAAAAGCAGAAGACATGAAGCAATAATACAGTTTTGACCACAGATGTCTTGTTAACATTGCTTGCGTTCATTAAAATCACCGCGTGTGCAATGCTGAGGTCAAGTGAAAGGTACTTAGTAAGACAGGCAAGTCGATTAACGATGCTATGAACCTTAGTCGACTGATATGGCTTGGACTTGTGTTGCGCTTTTTAAGCCACCGTCAACCTTGACGTGCCATGGCTAGGGGAAGTTGGGTTACCTTGAAAGAAATTTCAGGTTGACCAGACCGAGATCTGGCACCATTCGATAAAGTCTCTTAATGTTGACCTGAGCTGTACGGGGAGATGTGGACTCCAACCAGGAATCAGTGGCTGAGGATTGACTCTTAGTGATATGGCTAAAACTCGGTAGCGATGGTACAGATATATTCACCCTTTGATATCTAAAGCTAGAATATTTGCACTAACCGTTGTCTTCAGATTTTTGGTTCTTGCACACTACTTCATCTACCTTGATATCACTCTTTTTCTATCTACCGGTTCTTTGTTTACTGTGAATTGTGGCAACTGGAGCGGATGTACTTGTGTCCGGCATCCTAGGTTGATTTTGTCTCTCTCTCTCCCTCTCTCTCTCTCTCTCCCTCTGAAGTCTTCTTTTCACTTCAGTTATTTACTTTTTATAGGAGATTGATGTATATTCCAATCGTTTAAAACACTCATTAGTAAATTTATTAGTTATTTCTACAATCATATGACACAGATTCATGTGTCTTAAAAAGATTATACGTGAAATTTAGTCTAAATTTATGTAGCAAGAGGTTTACAGTTAATGAAAGTGGACTAAAAGATAATATGATAATTATTACGAGTAAGGTAGCAAGATGAACACAGACCTCGAGGTCATAGAAATAATTTTAACTATAGTATCACATAATACAACAATATTTATGTCATTCAATTTACAATAGGTGAAAAAGTATTAACATTTTTATTCATGTTCTATAATTTAAATCGTTTTGTGAAAGAATCACACCTTATTGTTCCACGAGAGTACCTTTAGAAGTGAAATAGATGACGGATATTTCAGTGACAGGTTGGATATTGTTATCAGTCTATCTCACTAAGCATTCGCGTCGAAAATGATGATTAATAACATGGGTATATGATATCTGTTGCCGATACTCGGAGCTTCAGTTTATCGTATAACCTATAATACAGAAATTCTTACTCAATGTCGTGTTAAGGTAATCCAACAAATAGTTTCACATTTATTACAGAAGAAAAGGAATACAACCTCGATTACATCATCATTGATATGATGGGTTCAAGAAAAACCATTTATTAATCAGAAGTAAGAAAGACAATCACTTTTAATACTTACCGACCAAGCCCATCAGCTACCCAACCGCAGCTGAATGCTCCTAAGGCAGCTGCGACCACAAAGATTGTACTGACTTGAGTATAGAAAAAGTTTGAATCCAAATTTGGAGTATTTGGAACAACTGTTTCATTGAAATATGCTTCAATATTCTGTAAATTAGCGGGAAAAAAAGATTGTCTGATGAACATAATAAATGATGCTTTGGTATATGAACTGATTCATTTTGAAATTGGTAAACAGTTTAAGGATGAAAATATAAATCAAGTGTATTCTTTAGTATGGTAACTATTGTCAATTGCTAATTACTAGGAAGGGTTGATGGATAACAGCTTGTTCATTTAATATTGTGTAGTATTAATCACATAACTGAATAGTAGAAAACTATTTATGAATATACAGAGATAAGACCATTGCAAGGGAATTCGTATCCGACCTCTGGATAAGCGGTTTGCTATTACTTTGTGAATTTTAAACGTTGAAGTAATAATTGCAATAATGCGTTATATAAGTTTTATTATTTATGTGGTTCATTAGGGTAAAGAACCTAAGTTCATTGCTTCACACGATTGCCTACAGCTATCAAATGTAGTGAATGTATTCATGTATCACCTATCTCAACTGTTCGACTATTTACTTTGGCCGACAAACTTCAACCAGGAATAAGCAATACTGAATGATAGTAGTTAGCATCCTGTGACCTTTTCCCGTAAACACTTTATTATAGTACAGGCTGACTGTACTCAGAACAACTTCAAAGTATACCTAACTTGTTAAAATGCTTACCACGGATTCGAACACAGGATAGTGTAGTTATTTATTAGAGGTCACAGATATCCTTTGTTACCTATTTGCAACAAAACATTTAATTTCAGGATTTCCTTCATATGGATTTAAATTATGTAATAACAACCATGGTCCCGAGTTCAAACCGTAGCCCAGTCGTAGGTCCGTACTGCTGACGAGCCCCATACTGGGGCGAAACACCTGTCCACTACTACCAGTTTTTCAATGATTTTCCAACTGATGTCAGTCCGTGATGAATACTACCTTGAAACCAGTTATAGGTTAAGTTTATCAGTCACTAAGATATGTATTCCAATGAGAAACAATGGCCAAGACAGATCATTTAGTTAGACATACCTAGCTAGACGTTTTGACCAAGTCATTTTGTCTGTAGGCCAAATTTTCTTCAGGCAAGCTTTTTGTATGCAGCCATTTTAATACTTCAATTGGTTATCCTTGTTCTTTGATACGATGACTGACGCTGCAATTCTATTGGTTTTCGTTCCAAATACTACTGTAATCATGCTGTTGTAAACATAAGTATGTACTATTGTGCCACTGAGTGTTATCAAAATGCTTACCATAGCTAGTCTGTAAATGCTTCAAAATGCTTGGTATTGTTATATTCCTATTTAATTTTGATATAGAAATACCTGGGATTCATCTTGCGATATAAGACTCCTTAGTAGACCTAGAGTATGCAGATGACATAGTCATGTTAGGTGATGATGCTAACAAGATGCAACGTCTTCTGGACACTGAGTGAATGATGAAATCTCCACATGAGTCCAAATGACTTGTTTTGCTTTCGCCAACTTAATCTATTTATGACGCCGCCATGATATCCACTCGCTCACCATTCGGCCTATGTACTACACCAAGTCCACTGTCTCCTACCATATGTCTATGAAACATGGCCATTGAGGATAGATGACATCAGAAAGCTCCAAATGCTTGACCATCATTACCTTTGTAGCACAAACCACGTATCATAGTGCCATCATTTAAGTAGAGTAGAAGTCAGTTATAGAGTTTTAGGGAGGAGAGTGAATAACTGAAGGAGGTTGTGAAACTTCTTCAACTGAAGTGGTTAGAACGCGTGTTACGCATATCTAATCACCGTAAACCTCGTCGTACAGTGTTAATTGAAGTAGGTTTAGGCTGAAAAAAAGGTTCAAGATGGACAGGATGTAATCTGACTGTTGGGCTGAGCCGCATAGGGAAGTGAAAACTTTGCGGTTAGGGTTCATATGACTACAAAAGCTGATGGTTGGAGACTACAGATTATGCGTCTCAGAACCAATGGAGATGTGGCAGATGTACTCACACATTATTTACATATTGATCATCATACCTAATTTCCTTGTCGCATTCCGGCTTGTTCTATTTTCACCAGTTTTTGACACTCTGTATTACTTTCTGATTTTAGGAAAAGACAAGACGTGGTTTCAGCGAAGAGAAATTTTTTCTTTTCGAGGAAGTTCACTTTTTGACTTCCTTATCTTTCATATTGCTGCATTTTCACTTGATAAGGTGATATGTGTGACAACTTGGACCTTCATGCAATATACCAGGTCCCATGAGAGTATTGAGTGGTTGATTAACCGCTGGATTGTGTGAATATATGAATTACAATTACGATTCAAGTTTTTCTTGTATGGGTCTGAGAAGTTAAGTCCTACCTAATGTATGTCATTATTCAAGATTATAGCACTATACAGGTTTATATTACTTGGGGGTGTTGTGTTACCTGACCCAGATGGTCTATTCTAAACAGAAAGACTACGGAAGCATCATGGTTATGCCTTCCAGTTCAGAGAAGACAACATATTCAAGACAAATTATTTGAGTTGCATATATTCTCGGTCATTTCAAAAGTCTATATTACGAAAAAATTGCGCTTATTTATGCAGCAAACTAAAAAAACACTTCAGTTATACGTGGAACGGGGTTGCAGACCACTTCTCCAAAATTAAATCGATTAAAAATAGTTTGTTTTACGCCGAAAGATCCAATGAGAAAGATTTCGTCCTTACAACAGAAAAAGTTAACAACGCCTAACTTTTATTAACCGGTAATGATGAATATAGAAAATCGGCGAAATGATACGTAAATATTTGCTTCATATAATTTGTATTCAACTAAATAACTACTAAACACATGTTGATAGTACTACTTCAGTTAGGTGGAATTTGCAAACGGTAATAAGCTTGCCATTGCATTTGAAACGCTCCCATTAATTATAAGATATATTTTAGATAATAAGCTTTAACTTACTTTTCTTGGTAAATTCAGGACTCCAAGATTGAATCCAATGAGAAACGATGACCCAAGACATGTGATGAGAACAGTCCAAAAGAGACTGGCCGTAAGACCTCTATTCTGTAAAATAATAAGTAAGAAAAATTGAAAGAAATTCTCAGTAGTTCTTGGGTTATCGTTCACTTAACTAACTAATTAAGTATTGTATACGTCAGACATAACCAATGCACTTAAAATATACCCATAAATGAAGTGGATGGAGCGAAATATAAAGTCGAGTTTTGGTTTAAACTGCACACTTACAAATTATCTAGCTTGTAGACATTTGTTGACATCTATGACGAAAATTTGCCATGCAAATACCAGACCGGTTTATATTCTCATATAGTTTGCTGGCTGGAATAGTAATATGCCAAGGAAATTCCCATTATGATCAGACTAAGAAAAGCAGCTTAGTCAAGGAATTCAATATTAGTTAGTGTGAGAGCTTTGTCAGTGAATGCAGGTCTCTTGCTGGATAAACTAAAACCTTAATGTTATTTGAATTAAAACCGATTAAAATGATGCAGTTATGTACTCTTGCCTTATTTCATTATGAATAACTTGTCTTTTAGACACTTTTAGACACTAGAAATACTGCATGATGATTGAAGATGAAATGAAAATCGTGATCACGGCAGGATTCAAACCAGTGGTCTATGGGTTACTAACCCAATACTCTACCAACTGAACTCCGAAACCTAGTTGATGATCAGATCCTAATTTCAATTCAATCAACAACAGTTTTGTTCAACTAGTGTATGAATTCATGTTACACAGCTGTTCATTCATCGTGTTCACACTAGCTTTACAGTCAATTCTTCTCATCGCAATCCAAATCAAGCGGAATTGGAGAGAGTGAGCATGATATTGCTTATTAGTATGACTATCCTAGGTGGTCAATAATACGAATGTGCAAAATCATAACCAAGTCAGATAGTCATACTGATAATAAACTATAAAGAAAGTAAGTAACAGTTCATTCGTCTATCATACCATGATGTAAAAATAAAAATGCTTTATATATCATATGAGAAATCAGAACCGACTGAAGTGATTTTCATTTCCATAGTTAAACAATGAACAATCATTTTTGAGTGTACCACCTCTTGAACTCTGAATGTATTTAATTTGTCATCAGTTAATCTCAAGTAGAGTTTGTAGGGGTTACCTCAAACCGCTTAAATGAACCCCAGGAATAAGCAGTAGTACTACTCATGTTTTTGACTATAGTAGTGTATCGTCGATTAATTAAAGTGAACGATAAAAGGCTTTTGATCAAGTAATGACAGAAGACGCTACGTACTTCTATAGTGGATTCGAGAAAGTGACTATATGGAAGAGAGGTCCATATATCAGAAGAACGGATGAAGTAGTATGCAGGATTAATGAATGTCAACTTCTGTTACGCAACATTGAACACACTGATATTTTAATTTATCTTAGTGACGAAATGGACTTATGCCTCATTTCGTATAATACCTAAATAAAGTGTGCTAAAATAAACACTGTCTGAATCAGCGGGCACACATATTACTTGAAGGTAAGTTGTTCATGAAGACATACGATCCTTCAATTATTGACTGTTCATAATCTTATCTAATAAATACATATAATCAACCCATTAGATGTGTGTGAATCTAATAGCTGAATATTGTTTCCTATTGTTGCCAAATGGTGTCCCTGTGGATATAGCGAAATTCGAATTCCTATTTACAGTATATCAATCTATTGGCAAATGTTAAACGGCCAGTCCCATAACTATTCAAGTAAACACACTGGAATTTGTTTGCAAATTAGGGAAATAAAAGTCACTAACATAAAATCATGATCTCAAAGCTTTAAATATCCGTCACAATTTTGTTAACAGTTAACTGAAATACGAAGTGATCGGTTGGAGAATATACCCTTGAAGTGAGATTACAGATACCTGTACTGGAAGGAGAAAGTCCATAGCAAACAACGCATTACTTTCAAAATACACGTGCAGTTTATCGGTGTGATATATTCATAAGAAAATTAAGATTTTCGAGTTCATCTTTTCCCTATATTAAAATCAACGTGTCGTCCGGATTCCATAAGAAGTGCTGAAGTGATCATTATACTTATCTGTAACTTGATGTTAAGACAACATCGGAAAATAATCGTGACGAAACTCGAAATATTAGGGAATATATATTTGTCTGAAATGATTTCCTAGTACTTGTGTAACAGATAAAATGTTTTGTGAAAACAATCACAAAGAATACGGTGGAATATAAATGTTTGACTACTGTCCGATGCAAACGTGTATAAGCTCTGCCAAGTTTTCTGTTCAGCCAGTAGTTGCACTAAGGTAGTACCAGAGCCAACGAAGCTATTCACATCTTTCTCATATCCATTTTGTAGACAAACAATTAACTCGGGCAGATTAAGAATAAAAAGTAATTCACTGAATTATCTGACGTCAATTCCGATTCATCGTCCTTAGTTATTCTTGAAATCTTGGATTCTTCACAAATGACATTACGCTGATTAAGCGTGAAAATATGTTGTCCTACTTGAACAACTAAAATAACTTTCAAGTCGGCTATTGTCAGCAGACATATTACAGCATGTACATGCACGCTGATACTTAAATTCATGCTTATCGACTTCATATCTCAAATTTGTGAACAGTTCCTGATAAGTTGCAAAAAACTACATTTTTTCACTGTTCTTATATGATATGCTTAGTCAACTATCATTCGTTTAAGTGTTAGCAAATCAACCGTTAACTTATAACAACTTATTTATAGAAACAACAAACTGAAAATGAAATAAAAAAGACTAGAAATATACGCAACTTATGACTAAAATAATAAGTAGCACTTACTGCAAACGAACCCATCGCCAAGCTGAAGTCTTGAATGCAGATCAAAACGAATATGCCACACCTCAGAAAGTGGTCAATTTATTGTAGACATACCGCCCACTTCAAATTATGGTCCTGACCATTTAGGTCTTAGTTTGTTTATTCACCAATCAGCTAGTTGTTATCAAGGTTAGAAATCACTCATACTGCTAACCAATCGAATAGGAAATGTAGCCTATTCGCAAAAATCACTGGACCAAGTTTCATATTAAGGCTAAACAACCAAAATTACTTATTCCTGATTGGTTGATAGTGGTTGGTCAACTAACTAACTAGTAAAAGTAATGCACTGGTACAAGCTTTTCGATTGATCTGTTTTTCTGCTTCTGAAAAAATACCAATCGACAATGAATATTATCTGATTCCTAAATATTTTATGTGACGTGATAAAAAGCAACGGAAAAGTTTCTATAAGGTTTACTGTATTCACTGGGTGTGTCATATGGGCGTGTCTGATTGTCAACAATGTTCTATGAAACTCAGTATCTAGAATAAACTCTGTTGTAGACTTTTTAATCACATGTCACCTGACAAGCAGAGATCACACTTGTTACTAGGAGTGACAATAACCGTAATCGGGTGTTCATACTTCCGAGGAAACACATACTAGGACGAAACAGCTGTCTAAAGCTCCCAGGTTTTCAGTCTTTGTGAAAATTATGTTAGCTCATAATAAATGCTACCTTAAAAGACCCGTTTTAACCTCAAACTTCATTTAATACCTGAATGACAGGTGAATATTTGTTATACAAATTTCAAATCAATTTGTGTTTTCGACAAAAAAAATAAGGAACCTTAGTTTATCTGAAACATTTAATGTTTAAACGCAGTAGATTTCAAACATTCTGGTTACAAACTTACTCGTTATATGAAGTAAAACGAAGAATAAATAGGTTTAAAAATATGATTGATATAAAAAGGGTTAAACTGGTAGTTTATATGGAAAGAGACAGATGGTACATTAACCACCTCCGTATTAAATTTGAGTTATCTAGGGAGTTTCAATATAAAAGCAGATTGTTTCTGAATACTTAAAAGACTCCTAGACTTCTCTATAGCTCCATCTTAAACAAACTTCTCATTAAGTTTTGTAAATAGGTTTTAAAACACCACACAAATCAACCTATGATCCTTTTCAGTGATGTGCTTATCAATAGATGATATTCGATGCCTATTTTTTGAGTCGTTGGGATTTTTCGATTTGATTTGTTGTTTCAGTCATTCTAAAGTGCGCTGTTTTGCCTGTACCAACGGATTATCCCAATGTGTGTGTAACCAAATGTACAAGTAGAGTTCAAAACGCAGCTGGACGTCACCCAATCGTTCAAGTGCTGCAGTAATTTACCGGAGTACATAAGTTTTGTCTTCTTCATGATATTGACCTTCGCTGCACAATATTTTCTCCAGATAACTTCTTCTAGCCTTTATTAGTTTCCCAGACTATATGAGTCACCCATATACGATAGTGTGGTATAAACACTTTCTTTGGGACGGACTGAACAGTGGATCTTCTTTGCTCGGAATTTCTACTGTGATCAATAAATTTCGGGAGAAAATCACCGGCGAACAACAATTTGATGTGCTCTGGTATTTCCGCTCTAAAGTGTCTACTTGTGTAAATCCTTAAAACCCAGTTGAGTAGACATTTGACTCGGACGACGAGTTGGGCGTCCGAGTTCAGGGTGATATGGAGGAGGTCATGCGAGGAGGAAATGAGAGCTCGTGGGCTGTCATGGAGTGGGTTCAAAAGATTTCAGAGAACAGAGTGTACTAGAGACGTGCTACTGAGGCCCTATGTTCGATTAGGAACCCAAGGGACAAATGGTAATAAATAGAAACCATGGTAATTTAGGTACAGTCTTGTTCATGCCTATCATTTTTAATCACCATATTGTCCATAATTCGTTTGTAGAAAGAAACTTCTAGAATGGAATTTGCAAAAAGACACTCAAGGTATGACTTGTAGGTATCTGCTAGTCAGTGGCCTAAAGGACTTTCCATGGTCACGCCATCTATCTAGAGGAACTATTCGGTGTGAAATATAAATTTAGTACTACTGGTGAATAAAAAAAGGTCCTTCAAATTAAGAAACAGGATTAGTAATAGAATATTGTTGGTAGAAATGTAATCATATTAAGTGTTAATTGTCTGCACCAAAGGGTCATCAGTGAACCAATTCATATTTTATTCGAGTTGATTTTAATCTGTGAAAAAAGGAAAAGACGAGTATTAACAACTGTGAAATCGCAACGGGTATGACTGTGTTTATGCGTTATAAGTGCATGTAATAAAAACTACTAGTTTACATTGAGGTTCATGGAAAAAAACTGTTTATAGTTCTGCTGTCAGTTATTGAATCTTTCAGTGACATATTTCTTCAGTGAGTTGTAGTAAAAGCAGAATAAAATCCCTATAAACTTCAAACTATGCTTCTTTATCTTTTATAAACTGAACGACCATCTAAATGTGATGCTCAGTTGTTGCCGTTGGTCATAGGGTCATTTTATTGGATAATCCATTCTTTGAACCCTGATTTCCCTAGGTATGGATCAGCTGGATGAAATTCAGGAAATCTACATGAATTGTAGATAGTAGACTTCAAACTGCCAACTATCATCCTTTGGATATCACAGCCCAAAATAAGTAGCTTACTTAATTCATTTCCAATGTGTACAACGATTTTCACTACATTAACACAGCTGTTTATTTGCCTGTAGAACAGTGCAATGTATCCATTTTAGGTGCGTTAGGTGCGTTATCAACGTACGACAGATGAAATCAGCATTTGGCATGTTTAGGTGATGCAAAATGATCCTGAAGATATGTAATACTTAGACTATACAGTATGATCAAGGTAGATAATGGAGAATATCGTATACGCCTTACAGTACGTTTTCTAGAAACACTTCAACCAGTAAGTTTTCAAGCTTCCTTGTTCATATTCTTCAGTCAATAAGTGCTTCTATCTTTGACATTTTTATGCTAGCTTCGTTGACTTCATCAATGACATCATTCGGGATCACATTTTAAAGTTTAGGGGACACAGGAGAATTATCAATATGATCTTTCAACATATTACACTATAACATCTAAGTTTGGCAGCCCAAGTAGGCCTTGTGAATTCAACTATTAATCAGACGTTAATTTACTGATTTTCTCATATCTTAAGTATGATAGCCAAATGATAGATATAATCCAAAGACAAAAGCTATAGATCCACGATAAATATTGATTATCTTCCATGCGGAAATAAAAACAAACGAAGGTCATCAATTATGATGAGGCAATTACTACAAAGATTGGCTATCATGTTATCGACCCTCATCCTCCCATTTATGAGTATAATCAATCTCTATTTTCTATTCATTTATAACAAATTAAAGATATGTGACCTAATCTCCTATTATACAATGATTTTTTAACAAAAATTTGCATTTTTTATGCGTCATGTGTTTCTTATTTGTGTTCTTTGCTTGTTTATCAGTCAGTAGCACATCTCAATTTTGATGATGATACATATTTATTACATGGTAAATAATACATGGACATTTTCCCATGTAATGTTTTCAAATAACCAGTGCGAAAGGTTTTCTTACAGACTGGCAACCAGTGCACTTCCCCTTCAAATCTAACTACTATTCGAAGTCTTTATCAAAGTAAGGAGAATAAGATTGACGTAATAGATTCAGCACATATCTTTTTCGTAACTTAACCTCAGATGCAAACAGTCAGAAATAAACGTGGAATTAGTATTTAGCTAGAATGAGAAACATACCTAAGAGGCAGTACAAAGTATCATTAACGACGGGAAATATAAAGCATACTAGCAGTGTAAATGATGGTGATAAAGTTTGTCTTCTTTTGGGTTAATAGATGAAAAACTCCACAGTTTGAACAGCTAGTGGAAGAATAGTTATGATGATAGAATAGTCGCTATCATCATCGTAATAACAATGTGATCATACTAATGACCGAATTCGTTTTGAGGGTTTTAGACAGTTTATTCAAGCGGCATTCATTACGGACTGAGATCAATTGAAAACCTGGGAGAAGTGGACAGCTTTGTTATCCTAGTATGCGACGCCTCAGCAATGACTACCCTTGTCCCAGTCAAGGTTTGAAACCCAGATCCTTCAAGTTTGGCAGCTAGCACGTCACCGCTGAGTAAACAGTGGATAGGGAGTCCCATAATAAGACTAAACAGCTGTTCAGTGCCGCCAGGTTTTCAATGGTTCACCAACGTCTTGTTAGTATGTGATAAATTTCAACTTGAAATGAATGTTATGTAACGTAGGGCAAATAGAAACGGTTGTGAAGATACGACAGATGACTGAAAAAGGATAAGGTAGAGGATAGAATACTTGCTAAAGTAATCCTGGAATAATCATTGCTTCTTCCTATGCATAAAGGTCAAGTTTAAAGTGTTCTATGGTTATTGATTCTGAAAGGCAAAGTAAAGCAAAGGTTATTTCATTGATGTTTCATTTTAAAGGTTACAGATTCATCTAGACTGTGTCATAAATAAATAAGCTTTCTCAGCATCAATTGGATTACTGAGATTTTTTCAATTGCGTTTGCCCTGTTTTAGTTATATTTCCCATTGTAAATGATAACTTTTGTTCCACCTAAAATGTATGCTTCTCATTCTATCCCAATACTAATTTCCCATTTATTCCAGACTGTTCGCAACTAAGGAGAAGTCACGAAATAAATATGAGCTGAATTTATTCTGCAAATCTTGTGTCTCTTACTTTGATGAGGACGATGAAATTTCATTTTGACTGCTAAGCTAAGCGATGGAATACTACATGAAAGTGTGCAGTATTAGATGCCTACCTGATGCAGTTTTTAATCAAACAAGTAGGGCAAAAGTGACTACATCTCTGAGTACCTTATTCAATGTTTTGAATAAGAATCTATAGGAGAGAATGGATTTCCTTTAGGATATTAAATCTACTGCAAAGCAGGTCCATCCAGCTAAAAAGTCCCAAATAAGATGAAACTCACGTCTTAGGTTTCATTACTAGCCACCAAGATAAGTATGACATCACGAATATCCGGCAGTATTTAGGCATCCGTGCAGGAGCCCATTTGTTAACATAGGTTGGAGTTGACCTTGAATAGAAGGAAGGAACTACAAGTATCAAACAAACAATAAATAACTTAGTTTTAGAGATTCCTAAAAAGGTAGCTCTAAACACCTAGCTAGAAGTTTTATCCGTAAAATAACTTTAAGGAATATTTTAAGATTGTAAACACCCGTAATTGAACTGGCTTAAATGAATTTCTGCTCATTGCTAGTTATCTCAACCTCTTAATTACACCTTACTTGGTGAAGTATTGCCTTAAATATCCTTTTTAATCTTTTTCAGAAGCACATTACTTTCAAATGATATTTAATAAAATTGTTAGTATACTTTAGTAACGTTTTGGACTGGTTATCCATTCATGAAATGAGCAACACAGTATTGAGAAAAATATTATTGTAACACTTGGAGAAATTAATGAACGGATCCCAAAGACTAGATTGGTTTAATTCAGTGCTAAAGTATAGATTTATGCTCATCAGATGACTAATTCATAAATGCAGTTGTCAGTAATCATGACATTAAATCACATATCTTGCGGTTTCAATTAAAAAAAGGAATGAACGTCAACATCATCAAATAATCAGAGATTGAGCCCAAAGTTTACATTCTTTACAGGTTATGACGTAATCAATGATGTGTTTCAAAACTATGATTTTGCTAGGCATAACACCACGGTAAACTTATATACTGCTAATTAAAGGTGTAGGTTTCACAAACAAACAAGTAGGGGGAAAGACAAACTGAAAATGAAATTCTTGAGTCTAGTAGCATAGAATTGCTCCTCAAATGAACAGTGAATGCATATTTCGTCCTCGATAATACATATTACAGACAAATAGATGAAATGAATATGACTTCAGCATTAGACCCATTTATTACAGGCTTCTTTTCAATTGAATTACCATAATTAACATTCAGGCGGTATCCAGGCATCCGCATAGAAGCCCATAGGCCAATGGAGGTCGAACAATTCGATCCAATAAAACAACGGAGAATTACAAGTACATTAATAAATAGTAAAAAAATATACAATTATTAAATCAAGGATGTCATAAGCTTATCGAATGTGTATCGAAATCCACTTACATCCACTAGATGGAATATTGATCAAAACGAACTGTTGAATAACTCTAACAGCCTACATTCCAAAATTTCCATCAACAGAAAAAAAGGATATGAAATTAAGTCACACTTCCTTTACGTTTTATCCAGAATATGACTAGATGGTTAAGTTCGCAGAAGCGTACACAAGTGAAGAACATTAGTGTTTCGACAAATACATTTCCTTTAGTAACACACTTATGTGATACCAAAGGAAATCTGGCGATATTTATCACAACTACGTCAACAAATGTCTCTTTATATGATATTTTACAAAATGGAGATAGAATACGTCCTACACTAGTTGACTAAAGTAGTGCATCGTCACAGTTTGAGTAAAAAAACCTACAAACAAATCCCTGAAAGAAGTCTGAAGTAGGGATTGGATGAAATAAAGCATTGTTGATCAAGTTTCTGCTTAAACGAGGTTATATTCATTAGTATGCCCTATAAGAGACCAGCATGAAGTACTAGATTGTTTTCAATTAAATGAAACAGAAGTTATCAAATTTTGCCACATTCATTTGTATTCGTGGTTTAGATTGTTTCCGTGGAGACATTTTCATCGTCATTTTTTCGCACAGTTTCACATAACTGTACAATTATCATATATACAGATAAATCTTTCAAAAGCACCCATATTATAAACAAAAATTTATATTTTTCAGAAAAATAATCAGGGAAAGAAGTCTCAAGATGAAATAAGTGCTACAGGTTTCCAATATAAATAACTCATCACGGCGTATGGCAAATAAAGATTCTCATCAGTCAGTTTTTCAGTTGCAATCAATGCAGCTGTCTTATCCCAGGTGTTGGCTGATACCTATCGAGCAACTGAACACTGTGACCTATTAGGTGAGTAACACAATAATATACTGTAATTTACTCTAGATTTGACGTCCGGGTCTTCTTCTGTATAATAATACAATAAAGAAATACAATAAAGAGGAATATGTTTTCTGTTTGCAAAGTACATTTTAGACAACAATATGATGCTCGAACTCGCCATAAAAATTCATATAAGAGATGACAAATTATGCTTCAATTTGGTACTCATCGTGGACTAACATTTTTAAAGAACAACTGAAAGCATGGGAGTACCGTAGGGATCTTTAGTCTTAGTTTTGGACTCATCGACGGTGCATACTCACAATACCCCACTTCCCCGGGGAACCTAAAACCTTCAAATCCATGATCAGCACGTTGCCATTGAGCTAGTGGGCCATAATCCTACGATACATAGCTTTCTACTACTGTCAGTTCACGATATACTATGACCTCCATCCAATGCTGTCGTTTACTACCTGTCCTCACGTTCAGCTTTGCTCGTCCTACCCGGTCACTATTTGTCACTGGAATGTCGGAAAATCTGACCGTGAAGCGCGTCACTAAAGACCACTGGATAATAATTCAATTTGATGGCTTAGTTGAAATGTTGGTTAAATCAGAGTTTAAAGTACGTTACTAGTTAGTAGTGAAATGTTACGTCATAGAAACCTCTTGTTATCAAAAATGTACCACAAACTTAAGCGTAGTGGAACAGTAAACTGTTTTGATCACACAAAAAAGACTTTGAAATACTAAATAAGAAAGTTTAGACTATTTTAGACATGTCTTCGTAAAAACTTTTATTCTGTTTAGAGGCGAAAGGAATTTTATCGACTTCGGGTTGATATTCATCATAGACTGACATCAGTTGGACAGTCATTCGAAGCTTGAGAGCATCGGAGAGCTGTTTTGTCTTAGTATGGAGCTCCTCAGTAGTGCGTGCTCATGAATACGCCAGGGAACTAGTGCTTATAGGTTTCCAATGTTTCTTGAACTGATGTCAGTCCATCATGGACACCAACTTGAAACCAATAAATAAATCTCCATAAACCTATAAACTGAATTTATCTGGTGCTGATTGGTGACTACCTTTGGGAAATGATTCCCAAAGTTCCAGTGAAAAATTGTGACCAGTAGGGTTAACCAAGTTGAAAAAGAGGAAAAGTACTAAACGATGGCACTGAATGCCAGTCACGGAATATCATGAAGTTAAAAGAGTAGGAAATATGAACTACTGAATTCTCACTCAGTGGCTCAATGGCAACATGCTGGCAACATGCTCAATGGCAACATGCCATGGAACCTGAAGGTCCTGGGTTTGATCTCTGATGGGATCATGTGTGCACACTGCCAGGGAGTCACACGCTAGGACAAAACAGCTGTCCAGGGCTCCCAAATTTTGAGTTTTTTTCCAATTATTGTTAGTGCATGGTGAATACTAGCGTAAAAGATCTTATACTGATATCTGCAGAATCTATCCACATCATACCTCGGTTTCCTCTGAATTGCATACCTCACAGAGTGAGTGAGAATAAAGAAGTCAACCACTAGAGTTTGAAGCGTTAAGTGATATAATTCACCAATGAATTCACTTGGCTACATGCATTAAATAACTTGTTTAGGCAAATCAATGAGTTTGTCAGATCACGTGTATAAATCAACTGATAAACTAAAAACTTAAGACTCTTTTATAAACATTAGCAAAACAATGAATTAATTTACGTTATTCTGTTTCATTTGGTATATCCACCTGATCCGAATTAGTCTATGGAGTAGTATATCTCACATTGGTTAACAAGTCGCATTCATCCGGTTTTTCATTCATAGTTGATGTGTATACAGAGTTCGGTCATATATGGTTGAAAATAATCAGTAGGAAGCCTTGTTTCACTAAGGCTTTGTCCTTGTTGACCCCCGTCAGCACAGTTTGTCTGCAATCTTAAGAGAAGTGATATCTGCAGTGGGGTTGGAAGCCATGGTATCCAGTGCAGTACTCAGAAACGTTACCGCTTACATATTCAGGTCGCGACTGACCTCCTTTAGGACTGAATCAGATGCAGTGACTGGTCGGTGAAGAGTATTTAATTTCGTGATCTTGACCAAATTCTATCGGTCATTCGATAATGTGGCCATAAGGCATGGAAGCTCACTATCGCGGTGGGTTTCAACACTGTATTCACTCAGTAGATTTTTTTTAATTTCAACATTAGGATCAAAGTATAGTTCAGTGATTCTTGCAGTTTGCTGTGAAAATGTGAAGATAAAGTTGTTGTTAGATTTATTGGTTTATATCGACCAATAAATATGACTGACTAATTATTATCAACTAAAACTTGTTATCCCGAAGTGACTGAGATGGAATGCCTTATTGGTCTCTTTTTCTACTAACTTGTGTGAACATTTCATAGAAACAAGTATCGTTTGTTCATTTTTGGAAGGCAGTGAGGAAGATGCTTCAAACCAAGATTTCCAGCTTTTTGACACTGGTCGGTAAAGTATGTAACTGAAGTCGAGGGAACTCTTATTTTCTCATTCATTTAAACTTTATTACTCACTTTCGTATACATGAAATTTAATCTAAAGTTCGTCTAGCAGTTCGACACCAGAGACAATTTCACCTGGCTCACCTGTTACCCTAAAAGCTTTCAATGGAAATCAGGAAATGAAGTCGATATCAGTTTTTACGGATGAATAATTTTCGACCAAAGAGACTAATGACTTTTCCTCTATTTCATAATAAATTGTAAAGCGTACACTTCAATCAAAGTTCTCTTTAATAAAACTTATTCCGTTGCACAGCAAACACCATAGAATAAATAGGAACTCAGTAGAAGAAGCTGTATGCTTATAATCAAAAAGGTCATAGTTGATTTCAATTCCTAATAAAGCAGTGCTGTAGTAAGTAAATAGGTAAATTCCATCTACTGACAGAAAAATGTATCAATTTTCAAACACAATTCGCTAAAAAAACACATATAAACAATGATTATAAATTTAATATATGGGATAAAAGTAATGAACGCTTTATTCCAGACAACATGTATGATGAATTATGGAATTCTCAGAAAGTAATATTTCAAAGAATTCACTCCATGTATAATATTTTGAAAGGAAATAATTATTGCATCTGAGTAACGTTAATAATAACAGTATTAAAAGTAATAATGTGAAACAGGAAACTGGTAGTAGATTAGTATCTGGTGTAGACCAGGGAATGAATATAAAAATAAGCGTAATTTTGGTCATAGCAATGCACTCGATCAGTACAAAAATTTACAATTCGATATATGTATCATAGAAATAGTAATCGCCTGTATTTCTATGCATTTATAAGTTTATTTCTATCCAAGGTAACATTTTTTCCTTAGTTTTTTTTAGGCGTGAAAAATGGCAGTTTGAAAGCATTTTAAAAAAGTGTTACAGTACATGATACGTTTAAATGGTATATTTAAAGGATTAAAACAAATCGAAAGAGAAGAATCTGATGTAGTATATTCGTTGAAAGATGTTTCGAGCAGACAGCCACAGCCTACACTTGATACTAAAGATTAGATGACCAAAAAACCAAGAATAAGCAACAAGGAACTCTGGCTGGCAACAAACCAACCGAGAACCCATTGCCAACAAATATGCAGGAGAAGAAAGTGTAGATAAATTGGATTGGGCATACACTGAAAAAACCGACTGAGGACACCATGAGACAGGCCAGACCGTGGAGTGGAACCCAAAGGGGAAACGACGAGTTGGACTTCCGAAGTGAGGATGACATGGAGGAGATCATGTGAGGAAGAAATGATAGGTTATGGGAAGTCATGGAACCAAGTTGAAAAGACTGAAGAGAAGAGAGTGAAATGAAGACATGCTAGTGAAGCTCTGTGTTACACTAGGAACCCAAGGGACAAATAGTAAATAAAATAGGCAGCTACAGATTGTATACCTTTTGAAAACAAATTCATTGGAAAGGATTTCCTTCGCTGAACTATTAGTTCTATGACCTAATGAGGATACAATGAGGATAAATCATAATCTTATATATTCACTCTCTAATTAAACACTACAGAGAAGCATTTTAAATATATAAACCATAGTTGCTACAAAAATTAACAAATTTAAAATGATATAAAATACTCGCTTTCATTTTGGTCAAAAAATGTTGTTTATTCGATGACATACAAAATAATTTAGATAGAAATGTATTCTACTCCGCAAAGTTTTGTTTTATTAAAGTATATTTTCAAAATTGAAGGCGTTCAATGTTGCCCCAGGGTTATTACATAATAAAATCAAATTCAGAAGTTTATATACAGAGTTAACTGGAAGTTCCACGTAATCTATACAAATTATTCAAGGATAAAGGAAGCCAGAAATCACTACATCTATAATTCTCATATTAGCTTTGTATTAAATAACTCAATAAGTTGTAAAGTGAAATGGACTTGAACAAACCGCTCCATACTCTTGTAGTCCTAGATGTGTTTATGGAAGTTAGAAAAGAATCTAATAGGTTACTGTACGTGATTTGAAAGAATGATGAAATGAAAACGTCTTAAATTTATCGAACCAATAAAATCATGTTTTTTCTATGAATTATTCACCTTGTATTGATGATTGTTAACCTCAAATTTGAAGCTTTGCTTAAAGTTGATCTTAAAAGTGTGCAAACGATCATTAAAGTAAGGGATATCAAGCTACTAAGTATTTTATGCTATAGTTTATGTTTGGAGTTATTCATGAAATTGCTGTGAATCAACAATCCTTACCCTTTGCCATTCATTATCTCGGTATATATGCAAGTATTGAAAAGTTACTGTACTCCAGGGCTGAGTAAATTCCTGTAGACTGCTAAAAATGCCTTTTGATAAGTACAAAAGTAAATCGAGTATATTTTGATAATTAACCCTGAATAGTTTACATCAAATTTTTGACCCAGTATAGCAAAGAAATATAACAAACATTAAAAAACGATTGATACCGCGCTTCCCAAGAGAAGACTGTCATCCTCTTGTGGGCTAGAGGATAACACTTTGGCGTTTGAAACCATGATTACTGGGTTCGAGTCTCAGTGGGAAGAACACCACTCACTGTTGGGTGATTACATCCCGTCGATGGGTCACAACAGGGAAGAAACGCGCCTTCTAGATTCTACTACTAGCCTCTAAGCAGACTGCTACGTCAAACTTTGTTCTCTTATGGCTGGATTGAAATTACTGTAGACCACTGGATAAAAGTGTGTAAACTCCAGTTGTTAGTAACGACTACAGTTTAAAGAAACACTACTGTTCAATATGTTACCAAGTACCTGTGGAATAAGCAGGTAGAATTCTTTCTAAATATCTCCTTTTTGATACTGCTCAGTGTGATTTATAAACTATCTTGATGGAAAATATACGAACTTTAAGATGTCAGCTAAAAGTGACCTCTGCTACTGGTAAATAATAAATCAACTGATGAAGGTCTAATGTTTCTACATTTAACTTTAGATACCATTTCTCACCTCAACTTATTTAATATCCAATCATTTATGACAACCTATAATAGATGTACAATTATAATGTTTCAATCGTTTGACTATTACCTATGAATTTAGTTTTAGACACTTGTCAGATTCTATGAAAATATACAAATGATTGTTTGAATTGGTTTCAGTGGACAGGTCATTATCTTGAAGTGTTATACCTTGCATTTCTAAACTGTTTATTAATAGTTCTGATTTATTAGGTTTGAATAATGTTGACCGTTTAATGAAATGAAACAAGCAAGCGTATGACTGTAAATATGAAGAACATACTACAAAATATAGGCTAGCAACGAAATCATATACAATCAGAACTAATGTACTTGTTTAATGCCTAGAATGTTTGCAGTTTGATTAAATACTGTCAAACATGATGAAACTTTCACTAGATGTTTGAACAACGAATCATTTCAAGCAGTATTTCATATAAATTTCCAGTTAGATAAAAAAAATTGGATGCGATAACTATGACAAGGTATTTTTGATTGACGCTGGTAGTTCTGAGAAAATGGTTTCGAATATGTAAGTTTCTAACAATATTAGGCAGAAAGTGGGTTATTTTTCTTTCCAAAATTAGGTACACTAAATCAGTTACTTCTTTGAGATCAGTGATACCAGGATAAATAGCGCAGTGAACGAGAAATCTTGTACAGTCTTTGGTATTCTCCAAAGGATTATGCAAATCAGCGTGAAATTCATGTGCAGTGGTTGTTTGAAGATACTTAATACTACGGCATACAAGAACACACCAGTGAGGTTTCAGGTTTGTGGAATCGTTTCTTGGGTGCGCATTGCTGACGAGTGGCACACTAGGACGAAACAGCTGTCCAGTGCTCTTAAAAGGCTCTCCGAGTAATATCAGTCCATAATAAAAACTAACTTTAAAATACACCATTGGTTTTGTGCGTTTAAACAGAAAGACTTTGAAAAGGAGTGCATCTCATAGTTATATTCTAATATTTCATTGAATACCTTTTGACTACGGATACTTACAAACTGTTGCATTCTCACTTAGCATTTTCCTCTCATGTCACGAAATAGGAGAACATATATTTTGAACGTTCTATCTGTTTCGTGTAATACATCTTAAATTATAAAGAACGTTAGATAACTGACTGAATATATTTGATAGTTGGTAAACAGATTCACCTGTCCCAAAAAAAGTAAAGAAATGACTTGACTAACACGATTTAATTGTCTGTACATTTAGTGTTATTGCTTGTATTACACCGTCGTTGATTGGACCGAATTGATCAGTCTCTGCTGGCATATTTATTAATATTCCTACGTGAATGTACTTGTCGGTTACGCTTGCTTACAGCTATATATTCGGAAGTATTTTCTGAGAATCCCTTAAATCGTAGCATTCTCAGTCTTCGGCCTACTATTTTCTATCTTCCAGTGACCGATTGGAAACTGTTGTGTATAATCAGCAGATATCTCAACCAAATGGCAACTACATTAAACAAGTCTAGTCGAGTGAAGACAAACAAATCAATATGATAACTTTCGGTAATATATTTCTTCCAATTGTTTACAGAAGAGACAACGACTGTGGCATTTTGATATTTTCTTTATTGACACTAAAATGTACACTGTTAAATAGATGAGGAAAGAAACAAGGGCATGCTGCAAACTATTGATAGGTTAGAGGGGCATAAGCTGTTCCAAATCGATAATTCTGACTAAAAATAATCAATTAGTATAGGTGTGAATTTAAGGCTGTGATAACTTTACATATAGTAGGATGTTACATATGTATATATTTTTAAAGACTCATGGTCGTTTGTATATCACATTCTATAAAACAATGTTGTATACATTAACCCATCAATCATGAATCATGAAATAAACTGGTTTCTTACAGGAGGAATAGTAGTCAGTGTCAACGAATGGCAACCGAGTTGATTCTGCAACCTATAGCGATAAGAAGAGTTAAAGATTTTCATATGAGTGAAGCTATTTTTATCAATTTTTCTTCACTAAAGACATTTTCATTTTTATTTAACACATTTTGTCCAAAACGTACAAAACAAGCAGTCACTTCCATTTCGGTTTCCCACTTCCTCTGGCCTTCATGATTCTTGCTGAATAAGTCCGAATAAATGTAATTCACTCTTCGAACTGATACCTCAGCTTCGGATAACACCTATGGGCTTGTCTAAGTATCTCTTACAAATTAACCAGTAAAACTGTTTATTGATATACTTCTATCAAAGGTTTTGACAAACATCTCTTCTGATAATATGTAATTTTACCATTAAATAACTCATCACAAGACGTAAACAATCAGCAGAAATCTATTTTAAAGTGATGTTCAAAACAGCAGTTGGGACGTGGTAGTTAAAGACATAGTAAATTGTATACTTTCATTCCAGGAATTCATTTTGCTAGTGTCACGTGCAGAAACCATTTCTTAAAATATTGCTACCTTTTAGCCAGACGTAACAGGTTGTTTTGAAAAGAGTAGTATCTAGTGAAAACAGAAAGAAAAACAGATTATTTAATTAACATGATTGTAAGACATTGGCACTATGGTATTTATTCAGTGTTAAAATTACATAATAGTAGCAGAAATGTTTACCAAAACATTTCTTAACCTTAGATATGTGTAGTAATATCTGCAAAAATAAGCATAGCGTTCAGTTATTGAGAGATTTCATAAAGTGCATAACACACAACCAAGTTCCCAGTTATCACCACTACCATAGCAGTGAGAAAGTGGACAGGTGATTGATAGTCAGAGATTCAACACACCTACGCTCTTAACAGATACCTACACGTTTCAGTTTCCCTGGGAACTCAGGTGTCTCAAATAGGATGCTTTGTGCTTTTTGGATTCCTCTGTTAGCCACCATTAAACCAATGACATCTAAATGAAGCTTGATACAATTCTAAGATATCCATTTCAGGAGACCGTTTGTCGAGAGTGACAGATAGATCAGTTTGTCCAAACTTGATAATCAGGCATGCTTCCAAAACTTTCAATCTATGTCAGTGTATCATGTTTAAGAGTGGGTAATAAGGTGTTCCCATCAAAGTGGTTGGCTACTGATGTTACGTGCCATGGTTAGTTAGACATTTGAATCACTAATGAAACTAGTTAGATTGGAGGGGAGGGACTGAATTGATGCTATGACGACCAGTATTCTATTAGAGCTAGTAATGACAAGTATTGATTCTTTCAAAACACCTCAGAAACGGTGTTGGATAAAAGGTGAAATTCTGACTTTAAATTTCAGGATACTCCTAACACCTGTTGGTAAACCAGTACTGTGTGTACTTGTGTGAATATTTTCAAAAATGTACCTGACTACGGACTCATTATGAGTGTTTATGTCATGATGAATTGCGTCACTTTGTATTGGAAACGTTTTTGAGTAGTCACTTAATTCAGGAGCATAGTGGTGTACTTCACCCTGTGAAATGTGAGTTGAGCTGCCGTATCTCCTCTATGGCTTGGGTGTAATGGTTTACCAGTATATCACAATTTTTTGGTACATGCTTAGAGCATTGAGTCAAATGCATCATATATTTCCTATGGGCGGCAAAGCCTCCCACTTACTATTTACATTGCAGACACGGTATTTCAACACTCAAATTTAAATAATCAAACTAGGTGGTGATGGAACATGAAGTGAAAATTTCTGTCGTTACAGAGTTTGAACCACCTGCCTCCTTGTCACCGATTCAGGTTTCTGCTAAGTGACCTGAGACATCCAGCTCCTGAGAAGATCCATGTTTCACTTCAACTACCACGGATTTTGTGTAACTATTATGTGAATTCGTGATGGGTAGCTGTAGTTTATTCTTATTCACATTGGCTACTCAGTCAAATCTTCACATCTTCACCACTATGGAACTGAATAGGAAAGGGGGAGGATCAAATTGTTTATCAATTTGACCATCTAATAAATCGTTTTCCAGATTTTTATTTTACTTTTAAGCGTCTCTTCGTATCATATACGTGTACAAGCACTCTTAATGTGGAAGCATTATTCCACGCCAATTGTAATAACTTTACGAGATTGGCGGGAAAACTAACGGTGATGCAGTAATATTCAACACACTGTAGGGTTACAACATATCGAAGTAGAAAGTGACCGACGAAGAGATCTGTTATTATTTTATAAGTCACCTTACTGGTCAACGAACCAGATGTTTTTTAACCATGAGGTAGTAATCAGCAAGAAGATGTGTAACAGATCACCAGATAGAATTTTATCATAATAACGAAGGTCTTTTATGATTCATCTAAATAACCCACTGAATAGTTTCGAATATCCTATTCTGTGTTAATTTTTCATCAATTCAACAGTTGAATACTGACCAGTACTTCACGAATTCACACATGAAAGACTCATTATTTATGATGCATAACTGTTATTGAAATTCAGCTTGAGTGTTTTTGACCTATTTTTTTAAAGACGTAAACATTCACCTAGTTAGAACTCACTGACGCTTATCTGTTTTCTGTTTTATGCGAAAAATTGAACAAGTGGCACAAAAATGGTATTCCAAGAAAGATTACTGTCACTAGGTTATACATTTTCTAGCATTGGAACGAAAGAAAGAAAAGCCTTTAGTTTGCATTCTCATTTAACAATTTAAATATACCGTCTTCAAGTTATGGACATTAACTTGTGAAGAAAACCGTTTACAACTGGGACACATTTGATTGCCTACGATATAAGGCTTGAAATCAGTTTTCAATGGTGATTTATTTCGAAATGAGGTCACAGCCTGTGTGATCAATAATTTCTAGAAGGATGATAAATATGCTTGAATGACAGTAAAATTGTGTACATTGAGTACTGTAAACTAAAATATTGAAAAATTTGTAATCTACTTTACTCTAGCCCATCACATCTGGCCAAAATGGATTTGAAATTTCCAGGAAGAACTGAAGGAAAAGACTAGCCTTGGACCAAGGATAATCAGATATTTGTTGATCATTGATTTTTAGAGGTTATTCCTAAGATATTCTCAAGTAGTGATAATTGGTATCCTTGTCTAAGCTACTTTTATGACAAACGTTTCAGTTTGTAAACAATAATAGAATACTGATGCTCATTATTCGTGTAGATATCAGGATTATCCACCTAAGAGTAGCTGTATTCTCAGCGTAATTGTACTCATCAATGAAATTAAATTAAGTGATAGGTCGAAAACCTGCACACTCAAGAACAAGCATAAAGTTCCCTCAAGTGGAGCATCGTTTCCCTCTAGACTGAAGAGAAGTGACAAAGAGTATAGAACCGAGGTCGACGACTTTCTGTCTAGTGCTTACAACCACCTAATAAATATGTCATTTGTCAGTAAATCCAATGAACCAAGAATGATAAATATTTCAAGTAACTCCTTCTACTTAACATAATATGCTTAGAGATGACTGATCAGAATCTTTAAGCCAGGTACCAGTGGTAAACAGTAATCAAAGTCTCGATGAAAAGTGGAGTTAGGTGACATTCACTTACTTTTTTCTAAGAGATTACTTCATCTCATAAACCCATTATTCAATGATGTAGCTCTTTCTGGATTTTATTAACACTATATTGTTCTATTAGTGAAATAAATTGGGCTTCATAAGTGATTTAGGTAGTATAGAGATCGTACTTAACTATTTGAATCCGATAGTTTTTCTACGTTGGTGTACTGCAGACACTTAACAAATTTAAACATAACCACTGTCATCCAAGTCTCAGTAAAACTGTCTTCCATTCTGATGGATAGCAGCTAGCAACAGGACTCAGAACAAGCATTTTCCTCTATTTGAGATTCATCAGTTGAATGTACCCACCTCTCAGTTACCAGTATTCTTCTCAATAAGACTCGAAGCTAGGACTGATCATACTAAATAACAAAGCTTTATCCACCATGCTACCCAATCAAGATAACCACTTCTTGTGCGACGGGGATAGTGCCCGTGTTGTTGCTCTTAATTATCCATCGTTGGCTGGAGTGGATAGATCGGTCTCTATAAATAAATTAGCTACTGTATGGATGCCTTTTTTATTCCAGTGGTCATAAGCTACTGTTGACAAAGAAGGATATCCACCATCAAAGTGATGGACGTAATCATGTAAATTCTACATTATTTTTGTTTTTATATCAGGGATGGTATTCAGTTATAAACTGCCTGTTAGTGGCTGGCAGTGGAATCTAGAATGCATGTTTCATCTTGTCTGGCACTCATCAGCCATGTGTAACTATATCCTGGCGAACAGTGGGGAGACTGAAACCGAACACCGATCACACCAAACACTATAATTTTATACAATAGGCCTCTGAGGCATTTTGTAATTTCTCACTGTTACACTGAATGAAACGCCAATCCTGGATACCACAGCTAACTGCCAAAGCGCAAATTATAACACAACAAATATTTAGGCAGTATTGAGATATCCATACAGGGGTCCATATGCCAATAGAGGTTGATTAGTTCGATTCAGTAAAACAACCGGAAATTTTAAGTATAAATAAATAATGACGATCTTGAATATTTACTAGGAACGTATTAGGCATGTATTAATGCCTAATACTCATTGTGTTTCAGAAAAGATGTCCTTCGAGAAATCAATTATTTAGGGTAACTTTTGTATTTCTATTCAGAATTTTTGTTGGTTATCTTCAAGTTAAGAAAACCTTTATCATTATATTTTATCTGCCTACATCATCCTACGCAAAGTTGTTTATATCTTCAAAAATATTTTGTATTTAACTTTTTATCACCTTTCTTTCATCACTTATAGATAAGTATTAAACGTATTTATGTTTTCAGTTTATGTGGGCATAAATACACATGTTCAATGGTTAGGATTACAGGGCATATCGTCAATATAAACTTTATCCAATCATATCAATGCATAGCGTAAACCGTCTTTTAGTCTGATCACTGGTTTTTTTTTTACTAGAAACATTAAAATACTGTTTCAAATATAGCCTGAAGGAATGAGTATTACAATAATGAATAAATGTAGCTTGACAGAAGTTAACAGCATCGAGTGAATAGTTATCACTTTTATGTGGCAATAACAACTAATACAAAAATTAATTTGAATGTAAGCAAAATCAAGACACTTTGATGAATCTAATCAATTAGTTATTCAACAAAATACCCAAGGTTATCCTAATAAAATTCTTAATTTTTCCAAATTATTCAGAATTCACATTGTTTAATTTCTAAATATTCAGTTAACAAGTTACCAGTGAGGTAAGCCAGTCTGGCATAGAGTTTTTGAATGAAGTAAATGAAGCTGTATCCCTTGAAAAGTGATAATTGAATTCCTAATGTAGAAAATAATTTATACACTCAAAATATCCATTAGCACATTAGAAAAAGCGAAAAACTCATTGAATATACTTTTATCAATAGATTCAAATGTGATAACAAACACGCAGTACTTTAAAAATTCTTCTTGAGTCATAAAACAAAAAGAAATTCAGAGAGAAGTTACGATTTTTAAGGAACTTACTCTCAAGCTATACAATGGCACTTATTTAGCAGCACAAAAGGTACATTTCCAAAAATATGTTAGAAAAACTTAAACCGAAATAAGAATAAGTAACTAGATTGAATGATATAAGGCAGTCAAAAGAATTGTGTGCAGTTGAACAATTAAAAAGTAGAGTACTAAGGTAGAAGGATATATTATAAGGTGAGAAGATGTAATGAGGTAGTAAGAGTACGAAACAAAAACATCGTCCAAAGATAAAATCTTTAAGTTGTTATTCATCGTAGACTGACATCAGTTCAAGGAATAAAGAAAACCTGGGAGCACTAGACAGCTGTTTCGCCCTAGTATGTGACTCCTCAGAAGTCCACACCCACGACCCCACCAGAGATCGGATCCACGACCTTCAGGTTCCATGGCCAGCACGTTACCATTGAGCAACTGAATCAGGATCCAACCGTCCATACTTCCAACTTCTGTTAGCTCACAACACAGCACAACTGCCACCCAATATCATCGTTGAGTAACTGTCCTCACAACCGTCAGACTTTGTCCCCACACAGGAAAAGTTCATTGTTAGACTAATACCGGAAATGTAGTGTAAACCATCAAATACTATGAAAGACCTGAAAGAAAGAAAAGAGGAATCAGAAACTAAGGAAATTAACAAGCTTCCACATCGAACTGTATAATATACTAACAAAGTTTTGAAATTAAATTATAATCGAAGGGAGTATAGGAAAAAAAGGCGAATTTTACAAAATATTTAAAAGAATAAAGACGTCAATCAAGAGGTAAAACAAATTAACTTCTAAAGCCCATGATTATGACCGGCGCAAACAAAATTTCGATACTTTTTTTGTCTGCTTAAATCTGGCTTTTCCGTACATATGACAAGAGTTTCTGCAATGCGGAATAGTCGGGAACTTACTGTCTTCAATAGATTTCTTCTCCTGCCATAAATAACTTTGAATGAGGTATCTGCTCTGATGCTAAATTCAAGATTGATGGGGCACTAGACATTGATATTTCTGATAGATACACTGACGCTTGTTTGCAATAATGCGGGGTAGTAGTCTCAAATATGTTCGAAAAGAATGAGAACCAACTGAATGTTATGCCTTCCTCTAGTGGAGTAGATGAAATGATAAATGCATACTGAAGTAATCAAGCATTGAAACTTTTCCTTCGGGTTACAAGAAATCACTGAAAAACTGAGTAATGTGAATCTGCAGGTTAGATGATGAATGTGTAGTTCCTAGAAAAGTATAAATCCTTCTTTTCCCCATACCAGTAGTAGAGTCATTCTTGAATCCAAGAGCAGTTGTTAGTTGTATACATTGGTTTGTACATGGACAGCAATCAGTTTAATATTGTCTGGCCTTGAGTGTTGACTGAATTCGGTTGACTAATGTGTAATATGGTCAAGGTGTAAGGTGGCTCACCATTAAGGTGGACTTTGATTAACATTAGTTGGTTGGAAGCACCTGGAAGAAACCCCTGAATCTATGTGATATACTTGATGGCAGTCGTCAGCAATGCATGCCTGCAAACCATCCTGAGTAGCTCAGTAGTAATTTCGCTGACTGCAACAATGGGTGGTGTGGTTCGAACCCCGGGGGGGATATTATAGTCCTCAAGGTTGCAGATGCACCTTGTTGGCGAGCCCTAACAAGCAAGAAACCTAGATCTAGGGTTTCCTACCTATTGTCTCAAGCCAACTAACAACCATCACCTTGTTAGTTTTATCTGCTGTTCAAGTCTAATATACTTCTATCCACGAATCTTACCGTATATTTGTATTAAGGCAAGGTTTTCCTACGAAGCACAATCTTTTACTCTAAGTAAACAGGACTGCAGACCTTTTCACAATATGGGTATGGGATGTGAATTGTGTTTTCCATCGGCTTCAAGATACTCAACTACGAAAGTTCCTCAGCTCACCGTTCCATAAAGGATTTCTGTAAACTGATGTCTTCAACATTTTATCATTCTTTGGTCAACTATACATCTAGAAAACAAATGAGGTTAGTTTATAATTATAAAGAAAATATCAATCGAAACGAAAGCTACTCAGCTACCGTAAGTATCATTGTCATTCTCAGTGAATCAAAAGATCCAGATTATATAAGAGTAATTTGAAAGTGAGTGCTGACTAACTTTTAGAGTTAAAAAGTGTGATCTATCTTGGGTCATGAGGTTATGTAGTATCTATGAAAGTCTGGCATTCCAAGTTCGACCCATAGAATCCTCATACATCTTATGACCACATCATATAATCAAGCGTTTGCATACATAACATTGAAGGAAAAATTTTATACATCAAGATGAGGATGATGATATTTCCAGAGCTTCGATACTTTGTTGTGGATGTCTTTATGAAGTTAACGCTGAAGGTGTCGCTAAGACTGTTGATGAAACATTCAGGAAAAAATACTGAAGTCCAGAGAACACCAGCCTATTACCATCTGTAACAAAAAAGAATGGATAAAAAGCATTACCTGTGAAAACGGTTCACTGAAGTGAAAATTCAAATGTATACCACGAATTGCTACTGCCTTACTAATTATTTATTACATTTAGTAAGCAAATAACTGACCGTATATTTTAGAAAATGATGGCAAGAATAATGAATAATCTCGTGGTATTGACAATGAAGGCAAAGCAAAATGACACTATGGTGACACCTTAAGTTACTTAGGGAGAAGTGTAGTAAATTTGTCTCGATCGAATACCAGTGGTGGTGAACTTTTGGAACATAGCGACAAAAATGGATGCAATCTAAGTGAAATTCATCATAAGATATTTCACAGTACTGTTAATCTGTAGCTGATTGGCTTAGTCAGTTGACCATTGACCAATGGGTTGCTGTTTCGAGCCCCTCTCCACCTACAAAGGTTTGAGAAGCCAGCTAATGTTATTAACCCTCAATCAGTAGGTGCGAATCATCGCCTACTTCACAAATATTCACGGGATTACTAAGCGCATTTCGTTTTCTTTTCAAAGCTGTTTATACCATATACATACAAATTCATATTAAGTTAGGTTTAGTTGTATATATTTAACAGTCATTAGATGGAGTGTATGGTTTGCAAATAAGAAACACATTTCTAGGAAACATGTACGGAAAAATCACTGCATGAATTTTAATAATCTGTTTCTTCATAAAAAATCATAGGTGAGAGTCAAGACTAAATGAAACTAAACTTTGCAAGGTTCTCTAAGCTGCTGACTTTAACTGTATGAACATGCTTACAAAACACTGCGGCTCTAAATACAGAATATTTGACTGCTTTGGGTGTTTAAATTTTTTATAGTGTTCAACCTTTGTTTTTCCGTGTTTACTAGGCATTATCAATTAAATTGTGTGTTAAAATAGGCGTAAACGGCGTCTTAATTTGTGTCAATTTACAACGCAGTGTATCCCTTTGACTTGCCTACAGACTTCCGCTATTTCAAGAAATTTAGTCTTTAAGTATTCACTCATCATCGGGATGAAACAATTAAGCATTTGATACCATGCATGAAGATTAGAGAAATCTTGTTAATATAAGATCAAGTTGTTATTTAACTGAATGTATAAAAACCTAATTTGTGGAGTGAACTGAGAAACGACTAAGGTATTCCAACTATGAAATATCGAGATAAGTTAACACTGTATGACTTCAGTAACAGCTTCAATGAAAGAGTGTAGATGGTGTGAATAAGAGGACCTCAGTGTTCCTTTTTCCCGTTAACTCTTAGAAGGATTAACAGCTCTACAATTAATATGATTTCACTAGACTTAAAATCAGCTGACCGTAGAACTAAAATGACTTCTAATACATCGATGGAATGCAAATAAACTAAAGGGGAAACATTGGTAAAGATTAGAAGCAATTTTTTGTTCCACTTGACTGATATCAGCTGAAGAACAATTGAAAATCAAATTAGAAACATTGAACTGCTGTTTCATCATAGTTCATGAATCTTTAGAAGCGTGCACCTGCAATCTCACAATGGATGGAGCTACGTCGTTATTCTACAGAAGCCGGGAAATATAAACTATAAGGTTTCAACCTAGTGGCTCAGTGGCCCCGATCCGTAACGACATTTTAAGTGTGCTCTACCAAGGAGTTCGTGAGTAGGATGAAACGGCTGTCCAATGCCCTTAGGTTCTCATTGTCTTCTATCTGATGTCCCTCCGTAACTTAGACCATTTTTCGAAAACTAGTCACTTGCTTCGACGGTTTTGAAAGTATATTAATGCATTTCAATAACTTAACCACATCCCGTTCGTCATCAGCTGTAACAAATGTATTGAGTGCTTCTCGTTCCACACAGCTTCATAGGACTCTCCTCCCGGAACAATGATAGTTTATTGTATTATTTTGCATTAACTTATCACGTAACACGTCACTTTTTGACATAAATGCATGTTGGTCCTGGAAAAAGGATAACGGTTTGTGAGTTTTAGTAACTAGGTTGGTAGGCCGTAGCAGATATCTGCCACAACTCAGTGTAGACCTATTTCTCTGGAACTTTGAATAAAAGAATATGGGTCAAAATATGTGGTTTTAAAACCTCAGTTTTAGATATTTTGCTGATATATTAGTGATTCATCCTGAAATCTTTATCCCATAAGCTTTGAAGAGTCAGAGAGATAAGTGGTTGTAAGCAGGTTTATAGTTAATGATGATGTGAAGTGACAGTCGATCGATGGTATGTTAGATAGAGGTTTTCAAATAGTTTACATACACTAGCCAAATAGAGGGATTCAATAGACCATCTCCGAAAGGAGGCCTTTCTATCCGAAGTAAAAAAGTATTAAATGAGCAACTTTAAGGGTAACCGTAACAACTACAGTAACCAATAAGAGTTCTGCATTTTATACAAAACTACCTTATCAGTTAAAATTCAAAAGGCCTTACTGGTTATTTAGGACGTTGCTAGGATGTTCTTGAAAGCCATACTATTTCTGTAGTCGATAAGATGGTCGTTAGAGTTCCTTGGTCAGGTATGCGATAGAGGTATTCCATTTCTATAATATTTGACAGAAATATAGATTTCTGATGATGTGAACCTTGCATGCGTAAACATAAGGTACAGAGAAATTTCCAAATGAACAGGTTTTTAATTTTGAAGAGTGGCTCTAAAGGCCACTCAGTTATTATTATTCTTTGTCCCTTGGGTTCCTAATGAAACATAGGGCTTCAGTAGTACGTCTCCAATGCACTCTGTTCTCTGAAATATTCTCAACATGGCTCCACGATAGCCCACAAACTCTCATTTCCTCCTCCATGTCACCCTCACCTCGGACACCCAAGTCATCGCTTCCCATCGGGGTTCCACTCGAGCGACTGGCCTGACGCATGATGTCCCCAGTCGGCCTTCTCAGTGTATGCCCAATCCATCTCCACTTCCTCTTTCTGCATATTTGCTGAGCGATAGGTTCTTGGTTGGTTCGTTCCCAGAGTTCCTTGTTGCTTATTCTTTCTGGCCATCTGATCTTCAGTAACGAACTAGTGTAAGCAGTTGCTGATGAATATATGTAATTTGTTGGAAATCCCTTTCGTGACGCTCCGAGTCTCTGAGCCATACAGAAGCACTGATTTGACGTTGGTGTTGAAAACCGGGAACTTTTTCCACATGCTGATTGCAGAAGATCTCCACACTGGTTTCACGCTAATGAAGGCCTGTCTTGTTTTTCCGATCCTGACTTTGACATCCTCGTCTATGCCGCCTGTAGTTGACACAGTGCTGCCTAGATAGTATCTTTCAGATACTACATATCAATAGATTATCATTCATATCCCTCGAAAAACATCTGATTCTAAGAGAATAAGAAAGCCCCTTCCGATTTTCATCTCCTTATTTACCAAAATAGCTCTATAGCTTAGCAAAGTTTGTCTGGTGAACTGAGCAAATCTTTTCTATATTGTAATTTTCAAAGTGAAACGTTAAAGAAAACAGCGACTAAATTCTATGAATAACTTTATCGAGTCTCCAGATTAAATCAGACTAGTAAACTAGTTAAGATCTTTGTAAGATACTGTTAGACTCTTTCAACCATTGTGATCTGATAGACAGTTTATTTTTGACCTAACATTATTTTCCGGTAGTCTCAGTTTGTTAGTTTGGTAAACTCAAAATCGAACCATAGAAACTGGTAAAGATTTGTGCTAATATATGAAGAACACTTATGCTGATCAAAAGTGTCTTTTGAAAGACCGAAACAAACATGTTAGCTGATATATAATTGAATATTAGTCTTTTAAATAACGATCGAACTAGAAAATGATCATATTTTTCTTTGGTACCATACAGAAATGTTGGTTACTCCAACAGGATTTGAGACAAATAAGAAGCATAAAATGTTCAGTCTTCGGCAGTTTTTCAGATACTGGTCATCGAGTCCTTTGATTCTCATATATATCGAATATCAGCTAATCTGTTGCGTACTTTACTTACTTATCCTTTGGATACAATAGAAGCGATAGGCTATACAATTAAAAAAACAAAGCTTTGGATTCAGATGAAATTTGCGCAACCTATGTCAACACCTTGAACACTATTATTTATTCCTTGGGTTCCTAGGGGAACATAGGGCTTCAGTTGCACGTCTCCATTTAACTCTCTTTTATACAATCTCTTCAGTATGAGTCCTCGATTCCCCATAACCTTCCATTTCTTCCTCACACCACCTTCTACATGTCACCCTCAGCTGGGACGACCAACTCGTCGTTTCCCATTTGGGTTCCACTCAAGGGTCTGCCCTCGCACGTGATGTCCACAAATGTTCTTCTCAGTGCATACACAAAGAACAAATAATAGTAAATAAATTTCCGTAGTGAGAATATTGAAATTACTGAAAAGCTGTGAGTGTCTTGTAATTGGTATCACCAGCCTACTAGAAGCTGGCGTTGCTCTGGTTAGTTACTATTAGCGAATTTGATAAGTGCAACAGTTCATAAGTTAGGGCAGAGCGGAAATAACTTCATCTATTATCGTTTGATGGATACGAGATTCATTAATTGGTGTTATTAACTATTCCCTTGGAGTAGTTCATGTAATACAAAGTTAACATTTTGTACGTTTCTAATCTACGTGGTACTTGGTTGGATATTGAGCAAATGAAGTGAAGTTAAATTCGTATTTTCGATTGAAAAATTCTGAATGCCTGGAAGAACACACGGCCCGATAAAATTTATACAATTGGCTAAGATCGATCTTCAATTTATTTCCATAACTCAAATCATGGCCTTTCTTTTATGTGAGTATAGAATTTGGGCATCGTTTTGGGATTTAATTCCATATAAAATTAGTCTGTTTGATATAGCACATAAAAAGCATTATATTATTTGCTAAATGACGTTTCAAGTATAAATTATTGCTCATAATCATATCAAACTCCATTATAATCTCCTACTACGATTATTCTTAATTAAAAGACTAAACTTTTCACCTGTCCAGCCTATACTACTTATCTCCTTAATTCTCTGCTACTGTATTCTTGTGTAATTAATTATTGTCATCATATAATCCATCCATCCCTTTTCACTTTACTTTATTACACATTTTTATTAACCAAGTATAATTAACTTATTCATAAATATATTACTTCATTTTTCTAATTGTTAGCTTCATATGTAACTTTGAGTTTGTAATTAAACCACAGAGTAACACTAAAAGTGCAATATTATAAAACCTATGATGAGAATCCAACTGAAAAGAAATACTATTTTTACACAATTTATTCGATTGATTGAAAAGTATTTGACAGATTCTAATCAATTTTTATAAAAAATAATAAAAATCTTAAATCACCAGAGTTGTACATACAGAAATTTATTGAGTAACAGGTTATAATTTAAAGAGAAAAAAAAGAAAAGAAAAAGAGAGAAAAAACTATTCAAATATCATTGAGAAACGCATTTAAAGGGTGTTATATTCCTAATCAACATTACTAGTTATTAAAACGACACGTTGATTAGAGCAGAAGTATATCCTTTACGACTGAAAGGTATTTTTGTTTTAATTAATGAAGGGTTCTAGTTTCAGTCGACAACCTCTTTCACCTGGAACTTGGACTGTTTTCATTGCTAAAATATCACTGAAATGATATCAAATTTCAGTAAATGAGATAAACTAGTTTCCGTTTTTAATATAAGGATGTTCTATGAGTAGGATCATTTGAATTGAAAAGAAAATCTAGAGGTTTATAGGGATTTATTGATTTCAAGTTGGAATGGCATCAATTAGGGGAAGATTGAAAGCATGAGAGCATTAGACAGCCATTTCGTCCTAGTATGGGACTCCTCAGCAGCGCATACCATGACGCCACCAAGGAATATAAAAGTTCCCAATTCTAATAAGCAGAGAAGCTTATTCATGATATTAAAACTCCTGATCTATAAAACTTAGAAAAAAATTGTGAGAAACACAATGGTTAAGAACTAGTTATCTAAACAAAATGAATTACCTAACTACAAGTAAGGATACCATTTAACCTTTCGACTGGTTCTACACACAAAACTGATATAGTTTCAATAGCAGTTTTAACAGATTTTTTATCCTTTTCAAGATACCTTCTAGATCTACAACCACGAAATAAGTGCCATAAGGATACGTTTCTTTGAACAGAGTTTCGAATATTTATAAAACGATGATCATCATGTGTATACCAGAGATCCATTCACTACTGTGTAATGCTTATGCAATGAAATTTCTACATTTTGAAAAGATAAGAAACAACAATGACAGCAGGATGAAATGGATCTATTTTATCTCGGTGATATCTTGTCAACTGTTTCCAGTCTAAAATATTCAGTATACTGTAGTTCACCAAGAGAAAACACAATATCGGTCAGTGGTTGGGACGAAGAGAAACAGTAATGGATTAACGAGCAAATTTAAAGAAAGCAACAAAAAAATGATAACCGGTCTTCACAATTACCTAACAAATCCAATGGAAGTTTCTCGAGTAAGAAATCACGACAACAGCGGTAATCAAAATACTGAGGAAATTAACACTATAAAATTACACAAGTAGGTTACATGGTAAATACATAAAATATTATAAGTTAAGCTGAGTTAGTCAGCAACATTCAATGGGGACAAAAGATGATGCACCTGAATTGGAGTGAGAGAATGAATAATCAAGAGGGGTTACCATGGTAGGCCATAGCTTCTTATTGAACTGATAAATCAGGTTTGAGATATCTAATAAGCAACTATTGCCTTAGCGAACTTCAGGAGTATTCAGTTCTTATGTGTGCTTGTTATCTTGAAAGAATTAAAGACGTCTGTATCAAAGGAACGCCAAGCGACTGGACTGTTCAAAGTGTTACTTTCCCTCAATCATAGGGCAAATCAAGATCTGGCACCAGTCAATGAAGTCCCTAACTTTTGGTCCAAGCCATCTGAGGAGATGTAGACTGCCTAGTTGAGGTTCCCGAGAAGATAGAAATCGATGGCTTATTGGAGCAGGTGTTTTCACTGTTTGACATCGTCTAAAACATGAATATTTGCATTAACCGTTATCTCCTGGTTGTTTATTCTCTCACATTACCTTATCTACTTTAATGTCAGTCATTTTGTATCCACCTATTCTTTGTATACTTCTATGAAGTGTGGCAACTTGAGCCGATGCACAAATGTCTGAGGTTCTACGTTGATTTTATCAGTCAGTTAGTTATTCGTAGGCTCTTCGAAATGTATTCGTTTAGTTTATCTGTTTGAAAATCATAGTTGATGTCTGAATTTGCGAAAAGTGTTCATAAGTCTGGTGACATCTAGATGAAATAACAGAATTCAATTGTTTTTTGGATGACTCTTTATTAAAATCGTACGATGAACAATTTTCTTTAGAATAAATGAAAGTAAATAATTTCGCTGAACAAAATGATCATTCTTATTCATTACTGTTTACTAACTGAATTCAACAGTGTTTCATAACAATGAATAATTAACTGTCTAGATGTAAAGGTTTTAGATCTGTCTAGTATTATAAAATAAAAGTATTCCATCTTTTTTGATAAAAAGCTGCCTGCAAAAGGAACTGAAATTTCAATAGGCACCATGTCTGATGTACATAGATGAGAAACAATTGAATGTAATGAGCTAGAAGATGTATACATTCTGTTTCAAAATAATTTATTGGATAACGTCTTGACTATTCTGCTGGAGTGTACTACTGGGAGTAAAGGGGAAGCGTGAATTTCACATAGAATGCAAATATGGCTAGATAAAAGACCTTTCTGTAAACTAAACCAGATACAATAAGAAGGCATACGCACCAAATATTTAAACGTATGTCAAATCGTGTCTACTTTGTTGACGATAATTTTGCTTTTCTATTATATCTGAAGCATCTTTAAAGTTGAAGGTGTTGGTTATTCAAATCGTAGCAACATGCTTACAATGATAAAACTGGTATGACTAAAATTGCCCTTATCATTTAAAGCTCATATAGCTATTTCATCAACACAAAAACACAACGTTCAAATAGACTTCTGATTGAAACGCCTAACTTCAAACTTTCTTTATCTATGAAGTGCAGATAAGATACAGAAGAATATAAATTTATACAAGAAAATAGGTCACTTATACTAAAAATAATAAAGTTTAGGTGCTCCCAATAGTCAACTCTGATCACATCTTCTGTTATGCTAAATATATTCTTTTACCACACTGAGGATCGAGAAAGTGGAGACAGTGAAATGTAATTCAATATCTCATTTTGAATGGTGTATACTACCTAGTTTACTAAGATGTATATAGGTCGTTTCCCTTTAGAACACAAAGACGAATGTTGATAGCTCAGGAATCACTTCACAGTTAATAAAGCCGTACTGAAAGGAAAGTTCTTGTCTGAGTCATATTATTCATGCAGAGAAACTTGAGAGCACTGGACAGCTTTTTCGTCCTAGTACAAGACTACTCAAAAGTGCACGCCTATAATCCTTCCAGAGATCGAACCCAGGAGCTTTAAGTCTGATGACCAGAACGTTAGTATTGAGCCACAGGGTTGTGCTGTATCATGAACCGATAAAATTAGGAAATGTAGAGCATTAGATTTCTATTGATTTGCTCAGTGGAACGTGTTGGCTGAGGAAACTAAAGGTCCTGGGTGAGTGCTGCAGAGTAACCCCATACTAAGAAGAAACATCTGTTCAATACTCCCACATGTCTAGTGGTTCTCCAAGTGATATCAGTCCATGTTAGATATCAACCGGAAATCAGTAACTAAATTCCAACAAACCTCCAACCTAAATCCATAATATCTCTGCAATTATGGAACATGTGGTTCGTTCCACCAACTTCAGAAATTCTGGTAATAAAACCATTATAAACTACTAAGTTGTCCAATCCATTTTCTCTTTTCATGCTAAGGATTAAATATTTATCAGTTCTTTGTGTAGCTTTGCTGAAAATAACACTTAAGATGCTTTGACTGATGAAAACTGAGTAGCATTTGAAGCCAGCATCAAACTTTACCATCTTTATATATTCGTATGTTACCGAACAATTACAAACAGATGGATATGAATTCTCTTAACTTGCTGTTTTTTGGCACATAGGAAGCGGAAACTGTCGACAAGTTTTCATAAATTGTCTTAATAGAAACTTGTAACGAACATCCATGCATCCTAAACCTGTTGATTTTCAAAATTTTTCAACAAGAATTTATGCATTTTCAAAATACTACCCCTCTTGAAGTCTTAAGTGGCCTTTCCATACTGCTTGAAAGTTTTTCTTTGCTCCTCAGGTTTCACAGTTTCTAAGCGATTCAACAGCTCCTTACGCTTGCTCGATACTGAAGATCAGATGGCCAGAATAATAAGAATAAGCAACAAGGGACTCTGGCTGGCTGTCTGGCTGGCAACGAACCAACCAAGAACGTATAGCTCAACAAATATGCAGAAGAAAGTAAGGGTAGATTGGGCATACACTGAGAAAACCATTCAGAGACATCACGTGCCAGGCCAGGCCGTGGAGTGGAATCCAAAGAGGAAACGACGAGTTGGGTGTCCCAGCTGGGAGTGACATGGAGGAGATCATATGAAGAAGAAGTAAAAGCTTGTGGGCAGTCGTGTAGCCATGTTCAAAAGATTTCAGAAGACAGAATGCAGTGAAGATGTGCTACTGAAGCCTTATGTTCCACTAAGAACCCAAGGGACAAATAATAATAATATAAATGATTGATATTACACTTTCTTGGCCTAACAGTTAGTACATTTCCGTCTTTGAATTAGTGCAGCTTCGGATATTCATTTTGTTAAATTGATCATTTCTATGCGGGAATTATACATTGACTACCTCGATGTAGGCTTTTTATTACTTGTATAAATGTACTTTAATTACTCTTGTATAGTGAGAGATGACTAATAGTAAGTTTCTCAGTAATATTGTTCTGAAAACAGTAGTTTGTGTTTCACTTATTTACTTGGTAATTCATACAGCTTTGTATTATTGGGTTAATCATGTTAACACACTTGATTTTGATAGTTGAATCAGTTCATACTCCGTCTAAAAATCAATTTCTCACATTTCATGTGCAACCTTAGAGTATAATGTTAGTGTCTTTTGGTTGTTTGTTAATTACTAACCTTTACCTTAAAACTGTGACAGAATAACAATAGCTTGTGCTAAAAACATAAGTTTTTGTGTAGGTAGGACAAATCTAATGTTTTGAAAAGGTTTAAACCTTACAGGTACATAAATGACAACATTCAATGCATACCCAAAATAAGTATCTACTAAGAAAGAATTACCTATATGTTGTTATTAGTAATTACAGTATATACAGTATATTCAGTATACACAGGAAAATCATCCTAGATTAAGCTAGTTTCACTTAGAAAAACCCCAATATTCGAATACCGATTGATCTTCTAAACTCATAAATAAATAAAAATGTATTGATAAAAACGAAAAATCTGAACGAAGAATATTCTTTTCAATAAATTCTCTTCATGTTCAAAAATTATAAAATACATTTGTACTGAATGAAATCAGGCCATTTTATGGGCAGATACATTTTCAAAATACAGTGAGATTTAGGGATTGTAAGGGAATCGATTTATTCTACTTACATTTGTCAATATTGGGTTGATGATGATGATGAACAAAATGATAATGAATAAAAGACAGGAATGACCTTTAGTTTACTGAAGGCCAATGGAGAAGCAACGCTTGGACATGTCCTTTCTAAATACTGAGTTTAGGTTTGATCAATGTTACTGCGATAGCCTCCACTATGTTGAACAAACTTTGGAGTGGTACACGTGGTATTCTTTTTGGAGTATGGCAAATGGCGTTGAAAGTTTTATTTGCATCTATGAGATGCTCTGTGTCTACTATGTGGACTAGGACTGAATTTTTCATAAGTGTCACTCCATCTTTTCCGAACCAAGCTAGCTAATGCTTTCTTATCCGTAGATGTATATGTCTAATCATACACCCTATGTAACTAGTTCCATGGGAATAGTTAAACTGATATATGCAAGATGAAGAGCTGAGATTAGGTAGGCTATCCTTTAGTCTTGGATTGAGCATTGGTCGACCACTGAATAATAAACAAATCCGACATGCACAAAACGTTCTATTGGTAACTGTAACCAAGCGTTGTGATAGAATATCACTTTTCGCGTCACCCTTGAATTGTAGGCCTATAGATAAAGACTTCTTCTCCACTGTTATCTGTTCTTGTTTAAGACTAATGTAGTTGATGCTATATACGTATTTTCTGTAAGTTGGTAAATGTTGTTCCGTGGTCCCAGATTATTATCATAATCTGCAGAAGTGACAAAACCACAGATGACGTGGCATTATTGACTGAGAACTGAAGTAAGATTAGAAGGCAACGATGTTGAACGTTGACGATGATCTGAGAGAACTTAAGTTCTGACACGGCTTTAAGAATAGTTGAAACTTTCCGCTGTCCACACCGTAGAAGGTGAACTTATGTTATGGTAAATTAAAACAGATTTTGGGTTAATAATAGTAGTGCTTGACTGCATTGAAAAAAGGCCATCTTCACTTACCGGTCTTATACAGCGTTTTGGAAGTTTGAGGTTTACGTTTGTTGGTTTGTTTTTAATCCAGCCATAAACCCATACCGTAGATACTAGAAAATTGAAAGATGAAGAAAGTGTGCCATATTTTGCAGTAAGGAATAACTTGTATATCCTTTGGATTTGACTTAGCTAGTCTGGATGCTTCAGTGAACCATTCGTCGGGTACATGTTTAATGAGTAATTAATTTTGAATAGAAACCTTGCCAGAGTATCTCATTCCAACAAGATAATGGTCTGATGACTCTAGACACTTACAAAATCACCACAAAGATATGATTATGGAAAGTAAACAGTGCTAAAAATGTTATCCATTTAATAATACTGCACAGCTGTGAGTTGTACCAAGTAGAATAATCCAATGTGCTTAAATTCTGCACTTGTTTTAATGAAGCATAGAATCTTGCAGTTCCAAAGCTGGCCAACAAGTTCCTATATAGATATTGTTTTAAAACTTCGTACATTTGATTTCACCTACCAATTTCATTATTGAAATAGGGAACAAATTCTGCAACATACATTGTACTTCGGAGCCTTTTCTTCAACTGCTCGCAAGCTATGAACAGGCTATGAAATAAGTAAGAATTAGCTTATTTCACACTTCAAGTTCTGTGATCCGTCAGACAGCAGTAAGAGAGCTTCAAGTGTGGGAATGGAAAAAAAGTCAATCGTTACTAAGCTAACTAAGAAGTGAGGACGGTAATTCTAGAATTCAAGGGATAATCAGTCACAAAACGTAGGAAGGAGGTAATCACGAGCATAATATGAAATAGCAATAAATAACAACTAGTAACAATCAATGAGGCGTAACTATTATTCAAACAAAAATGAGAATGAAGAAAGGAGAATAAAAATTCTTTGATTTTGTAGGCTAAATACAAAAAAACTTTCAATACAAAGATCACATTCTAACATTTTGAGTAAGATAGCCTTTGAGAACCGTACTAAGGTACATAACTACACTGTCTGCTAGTGATTTTGAGCGCAGTTTTGGCGTTAATGTCATGTGTCATACCAGAAAACCAATATTTGAGCTCTTGACGTCAATCACTCTTCCAATGTACCCAAATTGGCAGGCATAAATAAATCAATAAATTCTGTTCAAGATGACTTTAGATAGGTATTTATCTACTTTTCTCACCATAGTGGTATTTTCTCATCAAGGAATGTATTTCTGATTGTAGCGTTCATCGTCATCTGATATCATTTGATTACTAGTTAGATTACCATCGATTTCTGCTCTAATTTAATTGTTAGAAAGTTTTTTCTGACATTTATCAATGACATTTTCAAGATAACTAACATCTTGAAGGCAGTTTGTTGGTAAAAGCGAATTTCTTATTTTCCATGTATCTGCTAAGCAGAGTTTCGTAGCCTTCTTTGGTAGTGTGTAGGTCAGTAGCTATGGCATTAAGATATTACCTACTTTAGATCTCACTGTGTCGAATATATCTCAGCCAGATCCCGTCATTCCTTAATGTGATATTTAGATCCGGAAAGTGAAAGGCGTTCTTGATGTCGTCTCACTGAAAGCTTAATGTTTGGATAAGTTTCGCCTAGTGTAAACCTGTAGACAACTAAAGATAATACAACTTGTAATGTAGAACGAAAAATTGTGTTTATCTAACTTTTAAACTAAATTCAACTGATAGACACTGCGATAAATTTGTAAAATTTATTGGACTTCAATGCTGATTAGCTTCAGAAAGACAAAGTGTTGCATTTGAAGAAGTTTTGTGCTGCGTAATTCTTTAAATCAAGATCGATTGTGTAGCATTTATACCACACCCATTTCTTCAACTTGAATTAGTTTAAGACAAACCTTTCGCTAGAGTCAAAAATGTACTCAAATTAACCACCTCATGGTAATCACTGCAGTTCTTAAGTCTTAAAAGTTCGGTCCTAATCATAGTCTACCGAAGAAGTTTGCTAATATGCTCCCCAGTTTCGTGTGGTCCTGCTGCTTTCCCAGATTTCAGTAGCTTTATGGAGTTCAGGACTTCACTTCTCGCTTCGTCAGAGGGCTTGTGTTCACTCATAGTTCTGTGGCTATGCTGCTGGGGTTTTTTCTAAATGAGTTACAGGTGATCGTGGTGCTCAACTCAAGAGTTCTTTGAGGTGGTCAGCACATCATTTCCTTCCTTTCTCCTCTCTCTCCTTCAATCTCTCGCCCTGGTAACTAACTTCCCTTCACTATCTTCTATTCGTTTCATCTGCCTTGATCTCTCCCCTCTCAGATGGTAACCTGATTATTTGAAATAGTGTTGTCAGGTCTCTGTATCTTCTACCAGCAGCCTGTGCTGCTTCTCTTGCCAGTGTGTCGCAGAGGTGTCGTTTGTCTTTTCGCGCACTCTTCTTCATTTATTTGTCCAGTGTAGTGTTTTATAGATTGCATTCACTTCCTGTTTTCGTTGTTCATCCCTGCACTGCACTGCACTGGTTCATCTTTTGCTTCACCATCCTCCTCTCCTCTGTCAGCTTCCATGTATAAATTGAGATCCATTCCTTATCTTCTTTCTCCTTCCTTCCTAAGACGGTTATGCACGTTTCTTTCCACATAGTTTTCAAAGAGTTCCAGTGTCCTTAGACACAGATTTTTTCACGGATGTTCCTCGATATCTCCCATTTTGTCTTGATGACTGGCTGCCGTGAAGATGTGCTTTGTAGTTTCGTGCTTCAGTTTCTGGGTAGATGTTGAACTTCAACTGTTGTCTATCACCAACTTCTGTGAAGGCTTTCAACTTGGTTTGGGAAGGTAGGTTTCTTGCACTAGGTAGTAGTCTGAACCTACATCTGCTCCTCTTCTTCATCTGATCTTGTTCCCAGTAGGCTGTATCTCCTTTGTGAATAACATTGTGTTTGTATACACTGCCTCCAATCATCAAATCTTTGAATGGGCAAAAGTTAGCAAACAGTTCTCCTATCTCGTTCACCACTTTACCGAGTGCTTATCGATCCATGGTTAGTTCTCTTCCTGTGTTGTCCGCTCCCAGTTTGACATTCATGTCACTCCTCTCACTGGGATTCTGATGTCGCCAACTGAACAGGAGTCTTGTCCATTACTGATTGCAGTTGTCTGTAGAATTCCTCCCTCTTCTCTTCATCCGCATTATTTGTAGGTGCACAACACAGTATCGTACGATTGTGACTTTTCTTCCTTTTGAGTTGAATCTTGATGTTATGATACTGGAGGGAGAGATTGGTTTCCACTTCATAAAAGCCTTGGATGCTGTTAGGGACATCATGATATTCACTTCAAAACTCAGTGTGCTCGTGGTTGTCTTTTGGGTGACAATATCTGAGTAGATTGTTAACTTCTCTCCAGTTGACAGTTTGGAGTACCACTTGTATTCCATGTGCTCTCACAGATTCCCAGCTTAGCACTTATATGCCATATTGTCTCATCTCTTTTGCAATGTTGACCTATTGCCAGCCAACCAGCTCCCCATGCATACTTTTAATTTCATTGAGAGAGAGAAGACACATTGTTCAATTGGCTTCCTGAGGTCTTTCACCAACTAGCGTCATTCCGTCTCCTTTGATTTCAGCATGGAATAAGTTTATTTTCATTTTCTTTGTGCTTTAAAGTTTCTTTAGCGATTGGATTGGTTTTCTGGGATACGGTTGCTAGCCTTATGCCCAACCTTCCCTCTTTATCCGGGCTTCTGACCGGCTAGTTAACTAGTGAACTAGTTAAATTGGTGAGGTGACAGCGATAGAAACAGGCTAAAAATACAGAATCTTTTATATTATTCCATCAGGGTGATAATAATGAGCATTGCAGCGATTTTACATGGTTTGATGATAAATTACTGTAAGAAGTTCATTATTTTCTTATAGGTTTTCTGCGAAATTATTGCATTTTTCAGTGGCTTTTTGCAGCTCATTAGGAAGATTTATCTGCAGCGCTGATGAATTTTTTTATCGAGTTTACTCCACTCATAGTAGCTATCGGTATTACACTGTCTATCTTAAAGCATAAGCAATGTGAAAGAATTCTAAGACATGCCTGTGATTACTTTTTTGATGTTGGATTGTTATATGAATAAAAGGATACATTCCGGACTGTTCAAAATAACTACACGGTGAATAATTAGTATATCTATTAAATTCAATGGCGAACAAAGTGAAATTAAGTGTGTGAAATGAAATGGGATGGACGGTAATTTACCTTGAATAATGGGATCCAATGAAGTATGATGCACTTATGTAAGTATTGTTTTTAACCTTCTAGGACGATTTGGAAGATATTTTTTTGTTGCTATGTGAAGAATTCTAGTGAAAGTCTCCGAATTCAGCACAACGTAATTTACCTGGTAGCTAACGGTAGAATCCAGAACATGAGTTTTGTCTTATTTGGGACTCATCAGCAAGATGCGACTGCGCTCGATTGGTTGTTGATGTTTTTAGTAAAAGTGAAACTACGCACTCAACGCCATAACCCTGAAAGTGTTATACCCTAGGTTAATCAAGTAAAAAGCCATTTCTTGTGCAACAGGTATCTGTTATTATTCATTGATTTTTGTAATTTTTTGTTATATTAAGCAGAAAAATGGATAAAAACTTCATTAGAAGCCATTTACCGTTAAAGCCTTTTTCAATTAATCGCTTTGCTTCGAAGTTGTTGGAAAAAACACATGAACCAATGTGTAAGTATCAGGTTGGTTAAAAAGATTTTAAAAAATTAAAAGAATTTAGGTCTAGTAGGACTGGAAATAGCCTAGGACATGGTAATATATATATATATATGTCTTATAAATCGTATATATTGTTGTCGTTTCTGTTCTATTACCTTTTTTTCCATTATGAAAGAACTGAGTAACCATCAAAAGTGTAATCTGAAGGATTTATCAAGTTACTGAAAAGATATATAAAAAGTGACAATTGGAATGACTTTAAACTTGAAACTGGAGCTATATAAAATTTCACATTGTTATAGTATCATGAATTTCTCTACCACTGTTAGAATAACAAAAATTCAGGCTACATAGGAGCCCATCTGCGAAAACAGGTCGAATAGTTCAACTCACTTAAACAAAGAGAAATTAGAAGTATCAATAAATTGAAACCAACAAATCATTTGCTGATAAAACTCGTTTAAACATATTGATTAGAATATTATGTTCTCATTTTGGTTGAGAATTTAATTGTAAAGCAGTTAAACAGATTTTCATAATTCACCAAAGGGTGCCTTTTTTATGTAGTTTCATAATTTTGCTTTTATGGTTGTCGTATGTCACTCATGAATACTTTTAGAAGTGTCTGAATGGTACTAGAATCCTTAAAACTGACAGGATGTCAGTGTTTCTTAGGATAAATGAAAAATACTATCACTTTCATGGAGAACCATTAGTCTTCTTACCAAAAATGATAATAAAATAAATATACCTTAAATTCTACGATATCAAACACTTTAACTTGTTCGCTTAAACTTTTAATATTCAAACTTGTGATATACCTTTCCCAACTTTATTGTCTCATGTGTAATGATGAAGCCGACCACGGAAGTATGCTGAATTAGTTTTTTTTTCGAGATAATCAAAGATTTATCTTCCCGCTTCTTTTCAGTGTACAGTAATGATTGAGAAATCAGTGTTACTATGGTAATCAACTTCTTGGATAGTCTTTTATACATATATATATATATATATATATATATATTCTCACTAAAATAACCCATGGACACACTGTAGTCAGGCACTGAAGAATAATTTCACAGGATTGAGATTTCATGTCGTTAAAGATGTATGTAGACGACAAAAGAATAGAAAAGTTGAAAATTATAGTTAGAGATCATGGAAAAATAAAGATTTCCAAAGAGTGGAGTGTTTAACCTTTGAAGTACAAAGAACAATGGTAATGACATCTGAACTGACAAGAAAATTCAAACTTGGGAAGTATAACAGAACTACTAAAGCTTTCATAAGATGGACCACAAGTATTTACTTCTACATTAGACAATTGGTTAGATATTAAGAGTGGAAACAATAATGCATGGCTAACAACTAAACAACTACTTCTACAATACACAGTTATATAATCTTCTTGATTGTTTATTCTTTTTATTCTCTTTCAACAAAACTGTACAAACATTAGTTGTCATCTTGACGATATATCACTGCAATTTTTTTGTTATTTTCTGCCTTTTTTTAAAACAGAGAAAAGTCAGCAAAAGGAATGTGAAATGGATATATTATTGGTATGATGAGGAGTGATTTGTGATTTTTCATTAAAGTTTTAGCTTAGTTATATACACATCTATGCATATATACATATGCATATATCGCTATATAATAATATTTTGATATATAACGCACATAAGTTTGTATTGATGTATATATATGTGCATGTGCCTTATTTCAATCAGGAATGTGAACAGTTTTACACCCTATTTAATTTCAATGTTTTTTCATACAAAGATGATTTTTTTGAAAATGAGAAGAATATTAAAAGTAGTGAAGTTAGGCATTTCTATTTATTCACACTTGTTATATTCCATTTTTATACTGAACTGAATTGATCGATTTGAGTTGATATACAGACTTCTTTGCAGATGCCTGGATATTGCTTCAAGATCTACTATGTTGCAGTGTGCTTGGGTGTGGGACTCATCAACTAGATATGCTTGCATTTCAGAGAAGAATGGTCCTCCAACTGAAACGCGTGCCTTTTATTCCACTCCTATCTATCACCGAGGTAATTATAACATGATCAATCCTCGCACAATATCCCACCATTCGGTAAGGAGTTCATATTCCAACACAAATCGATTAGTTCGATTCACTGTTACTACGCAATTTTCCAAGAACCAACAAATAATTGCTTACGCCTGAGATACAAGAGGTGGCTTTCACAACTCAGGAAACTACTAGATAATACACTAGTGGTGGAAGTGATTGGTGCTAGGTTCAAATCTCAGCGGTAGCACCACTGCTAACTATAATACTGTTAAATACAGCTGACCGACTTTAAACAGGAAGAAACATGGGTCCTGAATTCCACTATTTGCCAACAAATTAAATACCATATGGACAATGCTATCCATTAGAATAAAAAGGCTGTGCTCTAAAAACAAACAGGAAGAAGAATTCAAGATGATTGCGGAGGCTCTTTTAGAGAATGGATACCTGAAGAAATTCATCATGAAGCATGGAAAAGAATTTATTGAAAGACCAAAACACCCAACTGTTGAGAAGAAATCTGTTTTCCTTCACCTAGCGTTGATAGGTGGTGAGATATCTGAAAGAATAGACAGAAGAATAAAAGCTGCACTGAGAACCAGCTTCCTTGCTGCCAGACTGATCTCAGTTTACAATACACTAGCCTCAATAACACAGTCGAAAGTAGATAGATACCCATCTCACGTCACCTCAAACTGCGTATATCAATTCACCTGTGTTTGTGGAAGCAGGCACATAGGACAGACTGAAAGAAGGGTGTCTACTCGATTTAATGAGCACGTTCCAAGAAATCTGTCTGATTGGTAGCAAGGTCTTTAAAAGTGCAATCACCAAGTATCTGATGAGAACAGGACATCAAATAGATGTTTCTCAATCTCTCAGGATAATCACTAAACAAAGAACACCGCGTTTATTACGGTTTGTGAAAGCTCTCGCTACCGAACGTTTTTAATCTCACCTGTGTACTTACAAAGAGACTATGATTAACCTTTCTTTACCTTGGTAAGTGTATATAATTTTTTGACATATGTATGTATGTAGCCTTCCTTTTTCTTTTGACTGCATCATCTCTTCATTAACTACCTAATGAATACTAATCACTTTACTATTTTCGAATTTCTCATGTAATTACGTAACCTGTTAGCCCTTAAACACTCCATTCTTTTACACTGATTTCCATTTGTTGTCCTCTCACACCACAGCTCTAGAATTTCCCATCTCATCAGATATAAATAACTATTGATTTTGGCTAGGGCATGTAACTATTAATCCTGTGTTTCCTTGACTTACTACCTTATTGTTAATCCTGGATTTCAAATCTCCATTTATTTCTGCATGTTTAAAGTATGTTACGTCATTATTACACTAATAAAAATAGTTCATTTCAATTGTAAGCTGATGAAAGACCATGAAATAAAATGAGTTCATTTTATTCTGCAAATGTATATGTCCTTGCATTGTTCAAATTTGTCAAGGGAACTGAATGTATGACAACTTATTTAGGAGGTTAACGGTTTCATAGGTTGATGTCACTGTTTTTCTCGAATAAAGCAACAAGATATATTTCATACACGAGTGCATACATACGAATATAAAATAAAAATGACATTTCAATCTATTTTATCTTAGCCTATCTGAGATGCCTAGAGAATTATGCTTAACACTGTGCATACGATTAATTAAAATGAATTGATTACATTCAGTCATAAATTCTCTTTAGATTTTTTTTTCGTTTTCTAACTAAATATTTTGAAAATCAGAAGAACAATTCAAATGGACTATGTATTATACAATTCAATGAAATGACTGAAATGTAGATCAATATAATTTAAGTAGTCTTTAAGAAAACACTTTCACTTAGTTGTCAAGTTGAATTGTTTAAACGTGTAGGTATTCAGTATTGTTCATATGATCATAACGTTCCATTAGTGATTTAATATAACTTTCTTACCTAACATTTTAATAATTTCAACTAGAAAAAAAAGTACGATTATGCATCATATTGAAAAGATAACATTTTCATAAATAAACAGGTTTATCTGAAAAACATTGAGATTTTTTGAATAAAAGATAATGAATGGTATATTCAGCTTTGCAAGAACTCATCGATTATTGATCAAAATGATTCTGCTAAGCAGAGCATATGCTCTTTTAAAGTTCATACTCAGTATACTAGTCGACTGGATAAGTGTATTCAAGTCAATCCAATCTTTAAATACATCGAAATTTTCTACGAAAATGGAGTATCACAATGTTGATCAGTTTAGTTTTTTAACAAAATTTTGCAAACTGTTCCTAAATTTTTTTTGATCTGATTATCAAAACATACCTGATAAGGGTACTCAAAGGTAGAATTTAGTTTCATTTTATAAATTAAGCTACGTGAGATGGTTTCAGGAAGTAACATAATGCAATGATCAATGTGACTTTATATTATCCTCAAGCAATGAATTCGACTGCAAAACTTTCTGAATAAACATAGAAAAACTCTGTCACTTGTACAACTATGTGAAAACAAGTGAACAGTGAGCAATTTCGACAACTTTTTCAAAATATGTTTACGAAATACAAACCGTCAGTTTTTAAGATAGTATAGTTGTATACTTTTATTGGAAGAGACTTGCAATACATTTCTGTAAGAGTGGAAAAGAGAAATATACCTCAAGTATTCTTGGAACGAAACATCCTCGGTGATTTGGCAACAGGAACCTACATTATTTTATCTTTAGAGCAGATATTAGTTTAAAATGTGAGAGATAATAGCAAATATGGTTTGTTTTCAATTTCATAAATGAAGATCTACTTAACCACCTTACAACAACATTTTTCGCTTCCGTTTGATAACAAAATTTATGAATTACATTCTGTTTACAATACTTTGGTGTTGTTTCGATTGAAAACAATTTGGATTTTCTTCAGGAGACGTGTAACAAGATAACTATGCAACAAATAAACGCGAAAACGTGAAACACCATATGAGATTAAGATATCCAGTGGGTGTAAAACTCCTGTTTCCTAACAACAATCAATTTGGATATATCATTTCAAAAATGTTCATAAAATACTGTGTTTTACAATGATAGTGATCATTACTATTGCTGATACTGTTTCTTTAGTATAGATACTGATGAGGAGTCTTCAACATTATTTTTATTTATTCACCAAATTTTAGTTCCCACTGATTCTTTGATGTATGAGTGTAGACGATGAGTCTTATTGATTATACGCCATTTGCCTTAAACTACAGAAATTAATGTTGTTCAAAGCAAGCAAAGCCAATCCCGATCTAGAAATTGGAAGATGAACAGCAAAACAGTCTAACTATTCAGCAATCACAGAAATACTGAGATCAATCAGTTTCAGTTTACTTGTCATATTGTATTCCCTTCACCTGGGGAACACGAAAAATTTGACAGGAGCTATTGCTTGCTTTTTCCAAACCTCAAACTTTCCATCATTACACATCAGTGATTACCTGAGTAGTTGAGCCTTACAACTGTATATCATTAGTGAATTAGAATTCAACATCTACCGGTTGGTCATATATTCTGAGACAAACCAGTGACTGGAGCTCATTTAGTAAAGTTGTTTGGGTACGAGTAATAAATGCAACTGTATAAGCTTTTGTGTAACAAGTTCAATGTTGGATGGTATACGTTTCTGACAAATCTGTATTTTACTGTCATACTAGTTTCCAATTTTGTCTGTTTGATTCCTCTTTCAGTTATCTGCTGCCCGAGATTAGAGAGGAGAAGAGAATAAAAAGCAGCGAATTTAGTGCAGCGACAGAATTATTCTTGTTATTTGTCCCTTGAGTTCCTAGTGGAACATGGGACTCCATTAGCAAACAGACATTTTACTCTGTTCCGTGTAGTCTTTTCAACCAGGCTACACAACTGCAGGAGCTTTTTTCTTCCTCGCATGACCTCCTCTTGTCACCCTTGAACGCCGACTCGTTGTTCTCGATTCCGGTTGCACTCGACGGCCTGGCCTCGTGCGTGATGTCTGCGAACGGTCTTCTCAGTGTATGTCCAATCTAATCCATCCTTACTTTCTTCTTCTGCACATTTGTTGGATAATAGTCTCTCGGTTGGTTCACTGCTAGCCAGCCAGAGTTCCTTCTTCTTATTCTTATTATTCTGGCCATTTGGTCTTATCTTCAGTATGGAGTGAAAGTGAGCATCAGCTGTTGATGTGACATATGTTTGCAGTTTGTTGGAAATGCTTTTTATAACGTGCCAAGTCTCTCAACCATCACACAGAAACACTGACTTACTTGACTGAATTAGTATTGAATATCCGGAACTTGTTCAAGCTTTATTCTGAGTGAAGTGCAGTGCAGTACATCACTACCCCGATTTCGCATTAATGAAGGCCTGTCCATATCTATCCTACCCTCGCAGCCTGCAGTTGAAACGATGCTACCTGTCTAGGCAGGTGAAAGTAGCTACTTCATTCAGGTTCCTGTTGTTGATGGTGACTGATACTTGTTGTTGATGCTGTTGTTGGTTAGGCATATCCATCACCTCTGTCGTCTCTACATTCACCTGGTCAGAGTCCCGTCTTCCTTTGCTGCCTCGCCTCTTCTGTCAACTGGTTGGTTTTCGCCTGTAGATCTTTGAGGTGTTGTCACATTAGACAGTAGACATAAATCATCATCGTTGGTGAAAGCCAAATCTTCTTCTGGTGTCTTTTCATTTGTCCAGTCAGCGTATGCCCCTATTCTCTCTCCTGACAGTTTCTTCCATAATCCAGTCGACCGCAATCAATAAGATCATCGGTGGTAGTAGGCTGCAGCCTTGTCTTACTCTTGTCTTCACTTCAGTGGCATCACTCAGCCTTTCATTGTGAATCATTCGGCATGTAGCACTATATGGCTTATAACTACTGTTGAATGACGTTGATATAGGTTCGTGACACTAAAGCCGTAGTGTAGTGTTGAAGCAGCAGTCAATGGACGCCATCGAAGGTCTTTTCAAAATGGATGGAGCTGAGGTAAAGCTCCAGTTGACTGCCGTTCTATGCTCTCTTCTACGATGATGCGTAGCGTAGAATTTCAGTTTGATGATTTGTTCTTCTTGAAGTCAGCCAGCCAACCTGTTACGGTCGTAATTTTGAATCGAGAGCACATTTTGATCTTTCCAGGATGATGCGGCTCAATACTTTGCTTGCTGGTAGTGGACAGTGGTGGAGCATGATTCCGTGCCAGTTCTTGAAAAGACTTATGTCACTTAGGTTTTTTGGAATTTCGACAAGGTATCCCTTCTTCCAATCAATGGGCAAGTACCTTTCCTTTCTTCTTTCCTTCCTTCCTTCCTTCCTCAGTATCTGCAGTAGTAATGTCAGCATGTCCGCTGTTTTCTGTGTGTCTGTTTTTGGTGTTTTTTGAGGAATTGCATATGGTCCTGCTTCTTTCCCGGATTTCAGCAACTTTATGTAATGAATCTCAATAGAAATATGCCAATAATATTTAACCTAAGGCAGTCAGGAATGAACTCACAACTGACCACCAACTCAGTAGGTGGACTAAAGTTTCTACTGAAAACATCCTAGGGATAAGATTGTGTTTAACGTCCACGATTTTCAAATTTCAAGACGAAATATATCAGCAAACAGAAGGAATGATATTGGAATCTCTAATATTCCTCATCGTGACAGACATATTGATGAACATTTGGGAAAAGATGCCATTAGGAACACTCCAACCCACCCCAAGTGTATGGCAACGATTAGTAGATGATACACTGTGTTGAGTTCAAAACACACACACAAACTGGATAGTAGATGCTGTTCAATTCACCCATGAATTCTGAAATGAAGAAGGAGAATCACCTATCTTGGGTTTTAATATCAAGAGTAAAGAAGATGGAAGCTTAGATACCAATTTTTATAGGAAACAAATACATTTGAATAGTTACCTGGAATTCACATCATCTCTCCTTATACCTTCCAATATATGTTTGGTAAAATGTCCAAGTAATCATGCTTGGAGTTTGACTACTAAGTCGAAAAACCTGAATAAAGGACTAAACCACACAGAAGAAACACCAACCCTTGACAGCTACCTCGCGAAATTTGTTAAAAATTTATAGGGACTGACAGGAGAAGAGGCTGTCATGTTAGTGGTTACTGCAACATGCATAAGAGGGAATTAAAATCCTCTATTGTGCTGGCATATAAGGAAGGCACATGGGAAATTTTACATAGAAGTCTTAACAATGATGGGACTAGGGTGTCATTGACTCACAAACTGGCTCATATGGAAACTTTACAGGCTAACAGATGCAGCAAAGCTAATTAGGAAGAATAACCTAACCCATAAAATACCATGCATTGATGGTAAATTCAAGTACTCAGGTTAAACCAGCCGATCGGGGCAAGCCAGAACAGCAGAGCATAAACATTTAGTGAAACATACAAAACGATGCTATCGCTCTGCATACACTGACCCATAACCACACTATAGGATGGGACAGGGTGACAATTCTAAAACCTCATATAGCTAGGTTGAGGGATTGATCACATAATCTTTGTGCATTGAATCAACATCCTAATACACATAACGGGAATGACTCACATATGGCAGATATCTTGAAATTCTTACTACCATGCAAATAAATGAATGAACTGTTGGACTAAGTAAGGGAAGTCTGAAAGTCAAATGCTTAGGTACTTCTTTAACTCAAATACATTTTTTTATTCAGTTTAAGTGGTGACAAAAGGAAAACAAAAATATAAAAATTTGAAAAACCGAAGAAATTCAGTAAATATGAAGACTGCATTTGAAAAAAGTGATTTAATTCTATAACTGGTTGTATTAGGGTGAAATATCTCTAATCATGATTTATATACATGTTGATTGAAAATTTATTTTCATTTCAATTCTTTAATCATACAACTATAAAAAATCTATTAAACATTGTAAACAACTGAACATTGAATAGGCAACTTCATAATTAATTAAATAATTTGATGGTTTAAACATTCTCAGTTGAATTTATTCCATGAACTCAACTTTATTTTGAAAATAAACCATCAACTGACTGGGAAATAAGAATTGTTAAATACACTTACTAAGAATATTGTTATTGTTCATGAACCTAGATTTGGTCAATAGGCATATACACTTCAATCGTTTATAGCTTTTATATCCAAAAGTTCTTTGGATAATACTACCTTTTTTCATTTGAGTTTTAGTTTTTCGAAGGTGGTAAAGATATACGTATCATATGACCTAGAAAAGTAACAACTTTGTATTTATTTAGCATAAAAATAATCCGATTACAATTCAAAGTAATCACACTACATGTAATTTTGTTTTCACCATTAGAACGTGTACATAATATTGATTAACTTATTACTCATGTCACATCCTTTTATAAGGTTCACAAAGAAATGTGAACCTTGCATGCTATGAGTAATGGGTCATAAACAAGGACCCATTTACAGGATGGATCCTCGAAACTGGTCTGCATTTACTAATGTCGTGAAAATGACTACTGAGAAAGTCGGTGAACAAGTAGTACATTAATATTGACATTTAGACGTTACTTATTCTGACCAGTCACTATTTCCTACTGAATTTGTGTAATTTAACGATTATTGATTATTTATTACTCCGATGATAATATGATCATATGGAAATTATTTCCAAAGATTAGGAATTCTTCGGGGTTCAGACTACTTCAGAAACTAATAAATCGTGATTAATTTTACCATTATTTTCCATTATAGGCTGTGGGAACTAAATTCTTTCAAGTATCAATTTATTATTTTACTAGAAGTAACAGATTACCTGATATAGCTTCCTACTGTCAACTAATTCAGTTACAATATTTACTTTTTAAACAGAGGCCGTTGCTTAGTTGCATACTTTCTTCAGTTGAAATGATCACCTTTCTTTATAAAATCTTGCAGTAAAAAGAAAATTATAGCTTGCATTAAATAATTCATTTAGACAAGTATTGTTTTGTACAATCTTTCTTCTATGTTCACCAGCATTATCATTGTTATTATTATTTGTCCCTTGGGTTCCTAATGGAATATAGGGCTTCAATAGCAAGTCACCATTTCACTCCCCTCTCTGCAGTCTTTTTAATCGGCTCCACGACCGCTGATAAACTTTTTTTTCTTCTTCACACCATCTCCTCTATATCATTTTCACCTCGGTTGTCCCACTCGTCGTTTCCCTTTGGATTCCACTCGACAGCATGGCGTGGCCTGTTGCATGATGTCCCCAATCGACCTTCTCAGTGTATGCCCAATCTAATCCATCTCCACATTCTTCTTCTGCATATTTGTTGGGTGATGGGTTCTTGGTTGGTTCGTTGCCAGCCAGCCAGCCAGAGTTCCTTGTTGCTTATTCTTTCTGACATAAACACTAAGATTTGCGAGAAACTCAATTCATTTCATTTGATTTCGTTAAATTTCTGATATTACTCAGGTGATATAATCTAGTGATTTGTGTTGGTTAATTAGTAAATATGTACGTGAAACACTGAACTAAAAAAATTAGTATTATGAAATATTGACAGATTTTCACTCTGATTTAAGTAAACAGTTATGAAGTTACTTTCTTCTTCTTCACAAGTATTCATCTACTTTTCTATTATAAATTATATCTCTATGCTACAAAAGTGAAATAATTTGCAGCATAGTAGTATTTTTTGCAATAAATGAAAATGGATATTTGTAAGTTTAACCACCATATATACTCTATATTATTGTTTAGATGACCTAAATATATTTGTTATTATTCAAAATACCAAGACACAAAAAGATAACCTTTTCTACTCATTAGTTATCAGTCATAATAAAAGTTATACAATTTCTTGTTTATATGACCTACACCGCATATTTCTGTAGGTACTATATCATACTGTTCTACATTAGTATTATGATGAAAATTAAAACAGTATAGTCCATTTATATACTTTATTCATTTTTATATATCACCATAAGTATAGCTCACATAATTAGTGCTACTTCGAGGTAAGACACAATGTTACATTAACAATTTCAGTTAAATTCCTAAGAAGAACACGTAACTGTATGCTCTTAGCTAGAATGCAGTTTACTCTCACAGTGGAAATAAAGTGCAAACCAGCCTACATGTTAAAACGTCTCAAGTTTCTTAGTTAGGCAATCTCTTGTATACAGACTTCATGTTCTGTCATAAGAAAGTAGTTTTCTCGTTATTTCTCACTTAAAATAAAGGTAGTTATTGCAGAAGCTTAAGGATGCACTGGATACAAATCATGTGCAGACCAAATTGCAACGCTTTGCATCATCATAGAACAGAGCAAAGAATGGCAATCACCTCTCCACCTCAACTTCATCGACTTTGAGAAGGCCTTTGACAGCGTCGACCGAGAAGTAATTTAGAAACTGCTTCAATACTACGGAGTACCGCAAACCTTAATCCGCCTCATTCAACAACTATATGAAGATGCCACATGCAAAGTAATTCACGATGGAAAGCTCAGTGACGCTTTTGAAGTGAAGACAGGAGTGAAACAAGGTTGCCTACTATCTTCCATGATATTCCTTATTGTGGTGGACTGGATCATACAGCAAACAGTGGGGAGCGAGAAGAGGGGATACACTGGACTGCGGAAAAGAACCTAGAAGACTTGGATTTCGCCAACGATGACTTGTGCCTGATGTCACACAAACTTGAAGATCTACAGGCAAAAACTAACAAGTTGACAGAAGAGGCAGCGAAGACGGGACTTCAAGTGAATATTGAGAAGACAGAAGTGATGAATATACCGCACCACCACCATCAACAACAACAACGAACTCCAATCACCGTCAACGGGAGAAACTTGAAGGAAGTAACCTCCTTCACTTATCTAGGAAGCACTGTTTCAACTACAGGCGGCACAGACGAAGATGTCAAAGTCAGAATCGGAAAAGCAAGACAGGCGTTCATTAGCCTGAAACCAGTGTGGAGATCTTCTGCACTCCACTCAGCATAAGGAACAACATCCGGATTTTCAACACCAACCTCAGTCAAGTCAGTGCTTCTGTATGGTTGAGAGACTTGGCGCGTCACGAAAGGGATTTCCAATAAACTACAGACATTCATCAACAACTGCTTACGCTGGCTCGCTACTGAAGATCAGATGGCCAGAATAATAAGAATAAGCAACAAGGAACTCTGGGAACGAACCAACCAAGAACCTATCACGCAACAAATATGCAAGAGGAAGTGGAGATGGATTGGCCATGCACTGAGAAGGCAGACCGGGGACATCACGCATCAGGCCAGTTACTCGAGTGGAATTCCCATGGGAAGCGACGAGTTGGACGTCCCAGGTGAGGGTGACATGGAGGAGGTCGTGCGAGGAGGAAATGAGAGCTTGTGGGCTGTCGTGGAACCATGTTGAAAAGATTTCAGAGAACAGAGTGCACTGGAGACGTGCTATTGAATCCCTATGTTCCACTAGGAACCCAAGGGACTAATAATGATAATAATAAATTGCAGTGGTACGACTAATAAAAGTGTAAATGATATAACTTGACCAGCTGAATAATTATCATGACCATTATAAAATGTTTGTCGCCGGTCGTCATTGCCACTTCCATAGTAATAGCATCGAATGATAACTTTCTGAGATATCTGGCACTATCGTCTTAATGTGATCCCTTTTTTGCCGGTGCAGGTCAACTCTACAACTAACCTTTTACAGATTTTAATTGACCATATAAATAACTCATCAGGTCTTTCATATCCCCATCTGCATGCACAAAAATTCACGCAGATGTTAACAGACTGATACTTTTCAGCAGTACATGATCAACCGTGAACTCAGACTTAAGACGATGTCAAGTAACCAAAAGAATTTAGTCATCATCAACTCATTTTTCAGAACTTCAGAAACTTTTCTGTTATCACGCAATAACGTATATACTTTATGCAGTAAAACAATCTTACTCCCAGGAACATACCCACCCAGTCATAGACACACTTCATGATTATAATTTCAACAATCATTCTGTACACATTTATCTTACATCCTACACTGGATGTGATCAAATAAAACTGATCTATTTTATGATTGAAGTAACTTAAGAAAACAGATATAATTTGGCAACTGCTTCAACACTACGAAAAACCACAAACCTTTATCAACCTCATTCAACAACTATATGAAGAGGCCATGTGCCAAGTAATTCGCTGTGGGAAGCTCAGTGACGCCACTGAAGTGAAGACAGGAGTAAGATAAGGCTGTCTACTATCACCCATGATCTTCCTGATCGTAGTTTACTGGATCATTTAACAAACCGTGAGAAGCGAGAAGAGGGAGATAAGCGGGACCGGAGACGGGACTTCAAGTGAACGTAGAGAAGACAGAAGTGATGATGATACCCAACCAACGTCATCACCAACGACAATATGCTACAGTCGCCATCAATAGGAAAAAATTAAAAGAAGTAGCCACTTTCACCAACCTACCTAGACAGCATCATTTTAACTACAGGCGACACAGACGAGGACGTCAAAGTCAGGATCGTAAAAGCAAGACAGGAGTTCATTAATCCGAAATCAGTCCGGAGATTTTCTGCACTCAGCAGATAGTCTCAACATGATCCGGATTTTCAACCATCAAGTCAAGTCAGTGGTTCTATATGGTTGAGAGACTTGACGCGTTACGAAAGGCATTCGCAACAAAATACAGATATTCATTAACAACTGCCTACGCTGGCTCATTACTGAAGATCGAATGGTCACAAATAATGAGAATAAACAACAAAGAACTCTGGTAACGAACCAACCAAGAACACATCGACCAACAAATATACAGAAGGAGGAAGTGGAGATGGATTAGGCATACACTGAGAAGACCATTCGGGGAACTCACGCGACAGGCCGTCGAGTGGAACACAGATGGAAAACAACGAGATGGGTGTCGGTGCCGAGGGTGACATGGAGGAGATGATATGAGGAACAAATGAGAGGTTATGGGGAGTCGTAGAGCCAGATTGAAAAGATTGCAGAGAAGAGAGTGGAATGGAGGCGTGCTGCTGAACCCCTATGTTACACTAGGAACCCAAGGGTTAAATATTGATAATAATAACTTACGAAAATGCTACTAAATATATCCTCAACTCAAACAACTTTTGCTTTCAGTCACCAATTGACAAATCAATTGCGAGTTAACAGCACTGCTCAAGCACCTTATGTAAAGCTGTCGGTAAGTGCTCTAAGCACTTTACTTTCAACCGACGGTCTACGAGTTCGAACCTCACTTGGTCTACCGAGGTTTCAGCAGATAAGTAGCGTCTATACCACTTCCACAATATTTGTGGCAAATAGCTCACTGCACGAAACGTATGTGGCCGTTTAGTTCATTTTCAATTTTTCTTCCATTTTTGAGCAGCTAGTAGAGAGAAAATAAACAGTTAATGCACTATCAATCTAAATAACATTCGCTCCATTTGTTACAAGCAAGGTGTTTTTGAATTCTCCATAGTCTCGTTTGGTATTGTAGTAGTCATTTTATCAAATATGAAGAAATACTTTTTTATATTTCGATGATTTACAACAGAAATAAAACGGATTCTTTTAAAGATAAAATCCACGTCATTTTTCAAAGAAAATGTAACTTTTCCAGTAAAACTATGAGTCTTTGGATAGTTCTTTAAGTTACTTTAGGAGAAAATAATTTGCATCATTAGAAAGAATTAGAAATAGGCAGTTTTGGTTATTTAGAAATTAGAATTTCTTCCAAACCTCTGCATCTTCCAGTCAATCATAATCAAAGGCTTCAGAGAATTAGTCAATAAAATTGAATTTACTGGCAAAACAGAATAAATAAATTGGGTCTTACAACATTCTAATGTCAAACCTAGGCTTAGCGTGTGCATTCGAAAGCAGCTATACCTTTTTCTGTGGAAAACTTGAATTAACTGGGTCGACCATCTTTGAATTATGAAGGGGAGTGAAAATATCAGATCAGCAGTATATGGCGAAAGCAGGGTACCTTTCTTTTTACCATTGGCTTCATTGCGTTATTCCCTTAAAAATTTACGGGTATTTCTGTAACTGGTACCCAACAAATTGGACTTACTGGCATCATCAAGTTGTAAATAGTTCACAAAAAGGCATGTCTTACGTGGATTAGAATTCACAGATTTGATAACCTCGAACATTATTGTTTTACCATCAAGTGTCAACAGTACTGTCTTCTTAGATCTAAATGTATTTATCAGTTTAAGCGTAAGCAATGAATATTCCTATTGCACAAGTTAAATAAGACTACCTTCTGACTTGCAGAACATCACAAGTAATCTTGATGATTATCTTACTTCTGAACAGAAAGATTAAACTAACTACTCCAATAGGTGTCCTGTGTAAGTCGATCATTATTCATATGTCCGCCCCTTTACATTTCTTCTAGGCATTAATTAACTTCATAGGATCATTTAGTTGATGACAGAACTCAGCCTTTATTACAGCATCAGCAGTAGGTTATTAATGGAAAATTCTTACCAAATGAATTAGAGTGTACGGTAACTAAGTAACTATAGTACTATTTCCTTAACTTGATTTAGATGAAAACCCTGAAGGATGGATAGATTTTTTTCCATCAGTAGATTGCCTTGAGGTATATTCATCCGTGCTTGGAAAATTTTTTATCTTGTCTATGACTTGCATAAGTGACTTACTTTCATAATGTAGATTCCTTGTGACAATATGATTCAAAATTTTAGTAAGACACGGAGTTAATGAGTTAGTTATTCCTGTTACACCCAGTCAAGTAAAGAACTTGGTTTCATGAACATACTAGGTAATTAATAATAGTTTAATCCGATTTAAGAGTCTGTGTTTCATAGAATTAAAATTTATTTGAGTGTAAAAAATGGTTATTAAGGAGTTTTTCAACATTAATAACGGTACGCCGACAGAAAAAAAGCGCATAAAAGGGAAAATCTTATCAATTTAGCTCTTATATTTTAGTCAACTATTTACTGTGCCGCTTAACTTTCCATGGTTTTAAAGCTTGTAAATATTCTTTTAGATAACGAGAATTCCGGTCTCGATATAATCCAGAAAAAGACAATCCTTTAGCTTTTACTCTGCGCACTACTTTTCATCCAACCTCCACTAGATATGAAATGACAGGATACAATATTCGTTATTTAAACATCTCCTCATTGAGAATATTTTGGAATGCAAGTATAAGGTTTTATTTACTGTTTTTTTCAACTTAGACCAAAAGCATATGGAAACAAGTAGTGAAATACAAATAGTATGTTTTTAATTCATCACACTTGACTTTTCAAGATGTATCACGGTGCTGATTGTTACTTTGCTGGTTATAACTGGCAGCGGAACACATCTGACTCTGTAAAATGTTGCCACTTTTAGGCTCGATTCAAAACATTTATTTAATGAAACATTCAATTTGGTTGCTAACTACTCATGTCATCAGGTAGTATATTCTGTCTGAATGATTTTTAATGAAGACTAGAAGTTGTTATTCAAATCTAGTAACAAAACGGTATTCTATTTAGTTGAAAAATACACAGTTCATACTCGATCAGTGAAACGTACGAATATATTCATATGTTTTACCACATCAGCACTCTTTAATGCAATAATTCTGAGTGTATTTTTTGAAGGTTTATTGAGATCAGTTGATTTCAAGAAAACATCCATCATACAGTAACATCACCAGAAAAATCAGTAAAACCTGTGAGCAATGTACACCTGTTTTGTCCTACTACCTCTTCAAAGAACCATCAGATCTGGCAGTTAGTTCATTAGTGATACCTCGGAAATGAATTACTCATAGTTCTATTGAGAAGCCTTAATCTATCAGATGAGAAGACAGCTACTCAACGATGATATTAGGTGATAGTCATGCTATATCGAGGATTGACAGAAGTAAAAATATGTGGACTATTGGGTTCTAACTCAGCGGCTTAATAGAAGAAGTAATATCGCGGAAATTTGCGCACTATGACAGAATGTAACATCGCCTGGTTTTAACTAGTTCACTAGTTACTAGCCGGTCCTAAGCATGCATAAAAAGCGAGGGTTAGGTGAAGGGCTAGTACACTACCACGGAAAACCAATCCAACCACTAAACAAACTTCATAGCACAAACAAAATATAAAAAATAAAAACAATATTGTTCACCGCTGGGATCGGAGAGGCGAAATGACGCCGGTTGAAGAAAGCCTGCCTCAGAGAAGTCAATTGGCCGATATGTCCTCTCTGTCTCTCCCTCGATGAAAGCGAATGTAAACGTGGGGACATGGAATGTCCGCACGATGTTTGAGCCCAGTAAGGCAGCCCACATTGCAAACCAGATGAAGAGGTATCACATTGAAGTGCCTGGAATTCGCGAAAGTAGATAGAATGGCAGTGGACTCTCCAAACTGTCAACTGGAGAATCAATAATCTACTCCAATATTGTCACCCAGACGACAACCACGAGCACACTGAGGGAGTGGCTATCATGCTGTCTCCAACAGCATCGAATGTTCTCATACAGTGGGAACCGATCTCCTCCAGGATCATGGCAGCAAGATTCAACTCAAAAGGAAGGAAGGTCACAATCACACCTACGAATAATGCAGATGAAGAGAAGAAGGGGGAATTCTATAGACAACTGCAGTCAGCACTGGACAAGACCTCAGTTGACAACATCAAAATCCATTCTAATGGGCGACATGAATGCCAAACTGGGAGGAGACAACACAGGAAGAGAACTAACCGTGGGTCGAGAAGCGCCCGATGAGGTGATGAACGAGAATGGAGAATCGTATGCAGAATTCTGTGCATTCAACGATTTAGTGATTCGAGGCCAGGCAGTGTGTTCAAGCACAAGGATATCTACGAAGCGACATGGATTTCACCAGACACCAGGACACACTAAAAATCAGGTCTACTTTATCTCAATCTCAAGAAAGTGGAGACACAGCCAGCCTACTTGAAACAAGGTCAGATGAAGAAGAGGAGCAGATGTAAGTTCAGACCACTATCTAGTGCAAGGAACCTTCCAAATCAAGTTAAAAGCCTTCAAGGAAGCTGGTGATAGACCTCAATTCAAGTACAACACTCGGAAACTGAAGGATGAAACTACAAAGTACATCTTCAAGGCAGCCAGTCATCAAGACAAAATGGGAGATATCGAGCAACATCCGTGAAAAAATCTGTGTTAAAGAACACTGGAACTCTTTGAAAACTATGTGGAAAGAAACCTGCACAACCGTATTAGGAAGGAAGAAGAGGAAAGAAGATAAGGAATGGATCTCAATTTATACATGGAAGCTGATGGTGGAGGGAGATGAAGATGGTGAAGCAGAAGATGAACCAGTGCAGTGCAGTGCAGTGCAGTGCAGGGATGAACAACGAAAACAGGAAGTGAATGCAACCTATAAAACACTACACTGGACAAATAAATGAAGAAGAGTGCGCGAAAAGACAAACGACACCTCTGCGACACACTGGCAAGTGAAGCAGCACAGGCTGCTGGTAGAAGATACAGAGACCTGACAACACTATTTCAAATAATCAGGTTACCATCTGAGAGGGAAGAGATCAAGGCAGATGAAACGAATGGAAGATAGTGAAGGGAAGTTAGTTACCAGGGCGAGAGATTGAAGGAGAGAGAGGAGAAAGGAAGGAAATGATGTGCTGACCACCTCAAAGAACTCTTGAGTTGAGCACCACGATCACCTGCAACTCATTTAGAAAAAACCCCAGCAGCATAGCCACAGAACTATGAGTGAACACAAGCCCTCTGACGAAGCCAGACGTGAAGTTCTGAACTCCATAAAGCTACTGAAATCTGGAAAAGCAGCAACTAAATGGCATCCCGCCAGAAGCACTGAGAACAGACGCAGAGACAACAGCATACATGCTCACACCACGCCACTATAGCAGAAGGTTTGGAAGGAAGTAAAGGTACCTGTTCATTATTGTTAGAAGGGCTAACTCGTCAAACTCCCAAACGAGGGTGACCTAAGCCTCTGTAAGAACTGGCTTGGAATCATGCTGCTGTTCACCCAAAGTAAGCAAAATATTGTGCCGCATCATTCTGGATAGACTAAAGAATGAACTGGATTGAAAACTACGACCGGAACAGGCTGGCTGGATTCTAGAAGTGCAAATCATGTGCGGATCAAATTGCAGTCTCCATAGAACAGAGTATAGAATGGCAGTTGACCTTCCACCTCAACTTTATCGACTTCTAAAGCGTCAGTCGTGAAGTAATTTGACAACTGCTTCAACACTATGAAATACCACAAACGTTTATCAACCTCATTCAACAACCACATGAAGAGGCCACATGCCAAGTATTTCACTGTGAGAAGCTCACTGATGCCATTGAAGTGAAGACAGGGAACAGGAGGGAAACAAGGTTGCCTACTATCACCCATGATATTCTTGATTGTAGTCGACTGGACTGGATCATGCAACAAACAGTGAGGAGCGAGAAGAGGGGGATAAGCTGGACCGGAGAAAACAACCTAGAAGATTTGGATTTGGCCGATGATGATTCATGTATAATGTCTCGCAAACTTGAAGATCTACAGGTGAAAACAAAGAAGTTGACAGAAGTGGCAGAGCAAGACAGCGAAGACGGGATTTCAAGTGAACATAGAGGAGACAGAGGTGATCTTTCAACTACAGGTGGCAGAGATGAGGATGTGAAAGCCAGGATTGGAAAGACAACAAAACAGGCTTTCATTAACCTGAAATCAGTGTGGAAATCTTGTGCAATCAGCATAAAGCGTAAACAAGATTCGGATTTTCAACACCAATGTCAAGTCAGTGCTTCTATGTGATGGTTGAGAGACTTGACGTGTTACGAAAGGCATTTCCAACAAACCACAGGCTTTCAACAAGTGGCTACTTTGGCTTGATAGTGAAGCTCAGATGGCCAGAATAATAAGAATAAGCGACAAGGAGCTCACTCTGTCTGGCTGGCTGGCTGGCAACGAACCAACCAAGAACCTGGTGTCTAACAAATATACAGAAGGAGGAAGTGGAGATGGATTGGGTATACACTGAGAAGACCATTCGGGAACTCACGCGACAGGCCGTCGAGTGGAACCCAGATGGGAAATGACGAGTTGGGCGTGGATGCCAAGGATGGCATGTGGGAGATCGTGTGAAAAAGAAATGAGAGGTTATGGGGAGTTGTTGAGCCAGATTGAAAAGATTGAAGAGAAGAGAGTGGAATGGAGGCGTGCTGCTGAACCCCTATGTTTCACCAGGAAAGCAAGTGATGAAAAATAACAATAAAACTTACAGAATGTAATTCCATCTCAGTTTATTTGTTAGATGTATCATACAGTAAAGTACAACCCGTTACTTGATTACGTTTGGAATGCAATTTGCTGTCCACAGTTACATCAAAATAAACCCACAACTTTGAGATATTGCTTACAGAGTTATAAATATCTCGTTTGCTTTGTGACATAGGTAGTAGAATATTCCATATGTCTGTAGTAGGTGCCTAATCATTCTTTGTTTTTCTTATCTGGGTTCTATTCCATAACGAAAGATTCGGTCATTCTCTTCCATCCTACTAAGTGGTTATGTGTAACGGTATACATTGCAGAGTAAGGTGGAGAGTAGAGACTAATATATGAATCTTTCTTCATTGAATCAACACCAAATATAAGCTATAGGGATGACTCAGCACCTATTCCTGGCATATGGAAAATTCTGCTACATATGTATCACAAATAAGACAATAAAATTGTAACTATGTAAACAGTGTCTCAAACATGTGAATTTATTTCAACATGATTGTGAACAATAAATTATCTGAATGGTAATCCATTAAGTACTATTGTTTCGCCATATGATACATCTAACAAATCAACTGAAATGAATGGTAGTGTGCTGGCGCCCATATCTAAGGGCCGTAGACGTAATCTCTTGCAGAGTCATAGATGAACACAGCTGAGTATTAGCACAGTAGAAGGAAGCAGCTGTCCAGTGCTCCAAAGCTTCTATTGGTTATCCACTTCCATTTTTCATCTAAAGAAAGCCAAAGACAAACACTGATCAATGAGATACAGTAAGGGATAAACCAAATGGCAGTATGAATAACAATGATATGTATTTACTTCATTACGAACCATAATGTTTTGCAAATAATTTGCAGATTACATGGTCCATATTGACATTTCTCACAGTTGAGTAGTTTTTCAACTACGCAGCTGTGGTGTCAACAAGGTTTCCGTCAGAAATTAACTAGCTAAGATCATGAAGTGTGGTTCCAGACACAAAGTATAATGAACTAAAGAAATATACTACTGATCAGTTTCACTAGTTGGAAACCATTCAGGTTGGTCTACAGATTTCGTCAGATGGCTGATCATCCTATTTTAGGCATGCCCATCCAAGTTAGCTGACCATATTTGGGCGATCTGAACAATTTCGCTCTGTGAGCTGAATTTGTCCGAGTACACCGCTGACGAGCTTTGCTCTAAAAGGGAAAAAAGCCCCTTCAGCGTTTAGACTACTCTGGTCAGGCTGCAGAAGTCTTCAGACCAGCCTGTTGGGTTTCAAGGTAGTCAATTTGTTCAGTGGTGTATCTCTTTAGAACCATAATTCTGGTTACACTGCACAATTCTGAAAATGTAATATCGCAGTAGTTTACTCGTTAAGCAATATTCTTCAAACATGTAAACAACATTTTATTAAGAATAAGACAAATGTTGTAATGCTTAAGGACTTCCGAGTAATGATAAGGTTGATTGGTAAGACTCTTTACTGCTTGCTTTTCTTCACACAATACACAAGGTAAATAAGGTATCCTTGGACTTTTACGTTCAGCTGTACGTACATAAAATTTAATATATTTGCTTTCTGTCTCCTCTGAGGAGAGAAATGGAGAGAGGTGTATATAGAGAAGATGCTTGGCATTGGATGTCGACAAGAATTCGATTGCTTATCCACAACCACATTTATCAGTACTACTAGTGGTGTACCACTCGCTATCATCCCATTCAATGCAGCATAGCTCTTTTTGCAGGGTCCAGGAAAGAATAATAGGTGACAATAAGTAAGTAGAGTCAAAACAAGGGAATTAACGAAAAGTAAGAATAGAGGCTGAACCCAGACAGTCTGAGTTTCCTTATATAAAGGGTGAAGTCAGGGATTTTCCTCGAAATCAGTAAAATATGAGTGGCCAATAAAGATCAAAAAGAAAGCATTAGCCAAGACGAATTACACTTGATAGATTCTCAACAACAAAACCATCAATAAGACAAGGGTCATAGGACTGAATGGTCACGTACCAAAAAATACTTTACAAGCAAATTACTAACAATCATCTAGTCATAATTTCCGTATTGTAGATATACTTTGCCTTAAGCTGGTAGTTGGTGTGAAAACATTGATTTCCTAATCATTCATTTCAACCATAAATTCTTTGTAAGTGCGTGTAAAACAAACAGCTGATTTCGAACACTGACTGGAATTTGTTAGTAATCTAAAATCAATAGTCTCCATTTGCAACTGATTCCATGTAGTTATGGTTACTATATGAGTACACTTCAAGCTGTTATTGTCCGTTTCTTTAAGTGCTCAAGTTTTTTTAGCTTAGTTTAACCGTCTACAACTACCTACTTTTTTTCTATTCTCATTCAACTAATGCCAGCAATATTTGTCACCCTTTGTCCCTCTATGTTCATAAATCAACAAGTTTGCAACTTTTCTTGAATTTCACACCACATTTATCCATAAATTACTCAATCACATTCATGAATCTAGACGATTACCAAATTTCACTGTCAGATATACTGTACTTATTACCTTGCATATTCTGTTTCAGCATATAAGAAGCTTAAATGAAACCTCTCACACAAAACCTGTAGGTGAGTAAGCCCAAGATAACACTAATAAATACTGTAGCAAAAGTGTTTTAATGTCTGACATTTTGTCACTTCATTATCTGTCCACATTTATAGGTGATCAAACGTTTCTTGAAATGTCTATTGAAGGAAGCCGTTCGCATGTTTCAAGTTTGCTAACACTAGTACCATTAATAGTTATAACTGTACCAGATGGTATAACAAATTCTTGACGGTTTCTTTCACAACTGACGGTAACTAAATAACCGGGTATATTACTCATACCTTAAACACCGGTTAAAGAGAGGAAAGTGTGGAACGCTACAAAAAAAGTGCAGTGGTTCAGTTTGTCACATTTCAAGAAGGTTAGAAATAGGAAAATAGAAAAATATACAACAGCATTTCACAGTAGCATTTTTCACGGACACACGTCAGATGGAGAGCCGTAAAAACCTGGTAGATCTGTTCTGGTCTTCTGTTGTACAACTAAAAACTCCCTTCATCCAGTGAATTTATGCTTGGATGAATGAGTGAAGCAAAATAACATTTAGTCTAAGAGCTGAACTAACTGCAACGTGATTTGTTCGACAAGTGTCCACAACTCTTAGGTCCTAAGAAAGTCCATAAGCTGTAAAAAGGATATTTCTCGGTTATACTTGGGCTTCTAATCCCTTATTACTAACACTAACAATACTAGTCATCTCTAAGTTTCTTTTAACACTAATTAGTATTCTGTTACAAATTATCTTAAACGTTATATCATAGTACTATTGTAAAGGGGTGTATTTATCAAGTTATTTTGATCTGGACAGCAGCTTCTTCGCAGTATGAGACTTCTTAGAAGTATTCACCTGAGACCGTACCAGTCATTTTTCAAACTTGCATCAGAACAGAAAATATCTCTAGGCATTATATATCCGAACTTTAAGGGGTGATCAGGAATCGCCCCAGTTCTGCATATTGTATAAACTGGTGACTACGTCGGTCAACCCATTCAGTCACTTCCAAACTTTTTCATATATAAGAGGCTGTTTGTAAAAGTTAGATTAAAAGAAGCAGAAACTAGACAATGTAACTGCTATCAGTGTATCTACAGCAGGTTTTAACAAGATAGATGATGCACAAAGTCTCTGATGGACATCTCTGACAGTATCAAAAACTGTCAACATTTTGCATGAATTTTATTGAGGAATGTACGGTGGGCTGTCTCATCAATTTCTTTACAACCAGACGATGTCATAAATACTTCTTGATCAACCAAGGTTAGCATAGTTTTTAGGCTGAAGAATTTGAAGTATAATATGGCCATAAGCGCATATATTTCAAAATTTGATGAACGAAAGCATGATCAGTGTTCATGGAAACATTAATGCAGTTGGAAATAGACTGGTCATTCTAACAATGATTGCAATTTTTTCCCAATGGACTTTCTTACTGTCACACTACTGTTAGTCATTAATAATGCCAAGACTATAAATCCTGTTGAAAAATATCGTGAATGCATTCATCAGTGATTATATCTATTGCATCATTAAACTCTGAAATGATTATACATTCATACTAGTCTCAGGGAAATATTTTAAATAAGGTTTCACCGTTGGTGATAAAATGTGCTTAAAACGTCACCTAGTAAATGAGGTACACTTTAGTGCATATATCCTACCTATAGATTAGGTTGGTTTTAACTTATTTATTATATTTATTATTTATTTGTCCCTTGGGTTCCTAGTGGAACATAGGGATTCACTAGCACGCCTCCATTCCATTCTCTTCTCTGCAATCTTTTCAACCTGGCTCCACGACACCCCATAACCTCTCATTTGTTCCTCATATCATCTCCTCCATGTCACCCTCGGCACCGACGCCCAACTCGTTGTTTCCCATCTGGGTTCCACTCGACGGCCTGGCCTGTCGCGTGAGTTCCCCGAATTGTCTTCTCAGTGTATACCCAATCCATCTCCACTTCCTCCTTCTGTATATTTGTTGGTTGATAGATTCATGGTTGGTTCGTTGCCAGAGTTCCTTGTTGTTTATTCTCATTATTTGTGACCATTTGATCTTCAGTAATGAGCCAGCGTAGGCAGTTATTGATGAATGTCTGTAGTTTGTTGGAAATGTTTTTTGTAACGCGCAAAGTCTCTGAGCCATAGGTTCTAACTTAGCTAATTACATTTAGTTTCAGGGTGTTTACAAATGTCAATGAAGTTAAGCGAACTGGAAATAAGTTGAATTTCACTGCATCAGTATGCAATTTGAGTCAAAACGTTCATCCACCTACTTTTCAACTGTCACTCAAGGCACAATAATTATTTCTTCAGTGGATGAGAGACTACCTAAAACACTATCTCAAAGCTTATACCCTTCATACGCAGAGAAAATGTGGTCTGGACGGCGACGTACTTGAACCCTGGGTTAATAAAATATTTCACCGAATGTGTAAATCAAATTTTTCCCTTTCAATTTGTCTTAATTATTTAAATATGTCCACTGAACGTAATATGTACTCAAAAACATTTTAAAAATGTTTTCAACTTACCGTTTCTCGAGTTAATAACAAACAGCCAAGAAATAGCATGTTATTTTGAAATGCCCTAAAGTATATCTTTTAGATACTTAGCTTGAGTTGTAGATCCTTGTACTGGATAAAATGAACCGTCACGATCAGTTTAAGGCTCCTTTTTCTATGGATACTTTATTATGGATCGGATGTTGATCGAAAACCTAACGACTGTTTCACAGTGCTATCTTGAAGACTGTTATGGTTAACATCAATCAGATGCAATGACCATTTCGTTTGAAAATATTGTTTTTGGAGTTACCTTGTTGAAAAGTTATATGCTGAAAATTTCATACTATACCATACGTCTTGTTTGGAATAAAGTGACTGTTATTATCATATAACCCTGCATTACTATCTAATGCTTATCCCCTGTTGATGGGGCGTAGTAACAGCTTTAGAATTTAACAGAATTAACTGACCATATAACTATTATCTTCATCACATCAATATTTTTATTCACTCATTTAAGTAGCTGTTATTTTTCATCAGTCTAACTATAAATTTCCTCATAGATCGAAGCAAACTACAAGGTTCCCAAAGTCCTAAGTAGTAGAAAATGTAGTATTTAGTCAATGATGTTAATGCTAGGCGTCTACTGACAGTACCAACCAGAAATTAGTTCAAATTTTAAGTTGTGATATATAATAAATCGTGATTCTTATCAACTATTACTATAATGGAAACATTTTTCATTTCTTACTATAAAGCGTTCGTGTTAACCAGCTTAAGTTAAACATAAAATCCATATAAACTTTATACAATTATAAATACGTGTATAGAAAATGACAACAAGTACTATATTTTCAAATTGATGGTAAGTTATTCAAAAAATTGTTGTTTACACTTTCTCGAACAATCAACTTACAGTTCACAATGATTAAAAGAAAAGTTCATAATTATGACACGTATCATATTATTCAATAATCTGTGAACTTTTGAAATTATCATATTCATTAGTACCAATAAACAGATTGGCTAATAACTTTATATAAGATTGAATTATCTTCTCATAGTGTATATGAAAATTGTTTGTTTAAATAAAAGTGATTTGTTGGCTATATGATACAAATGTGAATAGAGCAATAATGTAATCAGTCACTGGACGCTAAACTGAAGCTTTCACATGATGCTTTTATCCTCAACTTGATAGTATCTTGACTTCAGTGAATATTACTGAATTTCTTTACTCTATAAACTCTGCAGTCTTCTGTCATTCACTTTTGTCTTTCTACATGTTAACATAGTTACATTATGTGCTGAATCTGATTGAATATACGTCGCCAAAGAGCTATTTCTGATGACTTTCTTATATATATAAAGCCTAAGATGTCATGTGAGATTAAAGGCTACATTTCTATCTGGAGGTTTGTAGAGGTTTATTAATTAACTTTAGGTTGGAATTCGTAATGAACTGATATCATATAAAGGAACACTGGAAACGTGGAAGCATCAGACAGTTATTTCGTTCTAATCTGGGATTCCTCAACGGTAATAAACCTCCACAAACCTCGAGACAGAATTAATCTAGCGCTTATTGGTGACTAATTTTGAGAGGTGATTCCTGAAGTTCTAATGAGAAGTCGTGAACAATGGAGTCAACCAAGTCAAACATCAGGACAGTTATTCAACAACGACATCGGATATATGTGGTGCTATATCATGAACTGACAGAAGTAGGAAAAATGCACCATCGGATTCTGACCAAGTGGCTCGATGGTAACCTGTTGACAATGGAACCTCAAGGTTTAGGGTTCCATCCCCGGTAGTGTGGGGTCATGGGTGCGTACTGCTGAAGAGCCTCATACAAGGACGAAGCAGCTGCCCATTGCTCCTAGATTTCCAATGCTCCTTTAACTGATTTCAGTCCATGATGATTTTTATCCTAAAACAGCTGCATTTGTTGTTAAAATTATACAGAAGGATTAACCATTAAATTAATTAAACATGATAGCGAGTTTGGCTGGTGAGCCCATAAGCTGCTCGAGTATGTTATTCTATTATCATTGAGCAAAGAACTTAGAGCTGAATGACGCAGTGTTTGATTCAAACTTATTTAGGCGCGTAAATAGGGTTGGCACTCCATAGGAATACTGAAGAAAGGAGTTTTGTTTTTCATCAACTACACTGACAATGGGAACGGTCTCCAACTGTTTCACAGAATTTACACTATTTTATCTAAACACTGTGTATGGAAAAAAGATTGCGATGCAGTTAAATGCACTGACTCCTAGATACGTTATATTACCTTGAAAATAATAGTTCTTTAAGAATTTTCTATTACTACAATCAGAGTTATCAGATGTTCGTCTGAATCGGGTTAAAACACAATGATATACGATTGGATGCTGCTGAAGCACTGGGAAATATCTGTTACAAAGGGAAGAACAGACATTTGAAGTCAATACTATTAGTAGTCAATTCATAGTAATAAACAGACTCAACACATACTGAATGTAGTATATGGTATTTCACTTGACAAGTCAATGAATTTTATTCCTTATTGCTACTTAAGACAAAATTTATGCTCAGATCATAGGATATCTGACTGACTGACAAAAGCAAAGTAGAACCTGGCACACAAATGCATTGGCTCAAATGACCAGGATTCAAAGTAGTGTAAAAAGAACAGGTGGATGAAAAATGACTGATATCAAAAAAAGATGAAGTAGCGTAAGAGAATAAATAATTTGAAGATAACAGTTAGTGAAAGGTGTCAAGGAGTGAATACATCTGTGCTACTTCGACTGATTTTCAGCCATGTCACAAAGAGTCAATCCTCAACCATTGATTGCAATAAATTTATCTTCTTTACAGTTATTTAATCTGTGTTATATCTAATGAAGTCAAAGTTTGTTTCCAAAGTGATTCCTAACGGTTTTATGCTGAAAAGATGGTAAAAGGTTTATCAGCCTCTATATTCATATTACTTAATCTGAGTAAGAAGAATAAATCATCTCTGAAATGTTATCCACTAAATGAAACATTCGATATGTAAGTTATCTAAGAAATGAATTAAAATGGGATTTCGCTGTATTAAAGTGACTAAGTTTCATCAACCTCCAACCAAAAATTGTAAAAAACCTTAAAAAATGAATTTTCAAAAAAACTGTGTACAGCTATGTATGAAACTGAAGTCTTTCACTTAGTGATAAATAATACAAGCTTTTCATCATAACAGCAGTCAATCCTATAGTTACTGGCAGAATTGGCAACGTAATGAAACACTTATATATGGTTCAGTAAGTCATGATACGCTGGACGGCGGAAAAGAACCTAGAAGACTTGGATTTCGCCAACGATGACTTGTGCCTAATGTCACATAAACTTGAAGATCTACAGGCAAAAACTAACAAGTTGATAGAAGAGGCAGCGAAGACGGGACTTCAGGTGAATATAGAGAAGACAGAAGTGATGAAGATACCGCACCACCACCATCAACAACAACAACAACAAACTCCAGTTACCATCAACGGGAGAAGCTTAAAGGAAGTAACCTCCTTCACTTATCTTGGAAGCACTGTTTCAAATACAGGCGGCACAGACGAGGACGTCAAAGTCAGAATCGGAAAAGCAAGACAGGCCTTCGTTCATTAGCCTGAAACCAGTGTGGAGATCTTCTGCACTCCACTCAGCATAAGGAACAACATCCGGATTTTCAACACCAACCTCAGTCAAGTCAGTGCTTCTGTATGGTTGAGAGACTTGGCGCGTCACGAAAGGCATTTCCAATAAACTACAGACATTCATCAACAACTGCTTACGCTGGCTCGCTACTGAAGATCAGATGGATTGCCAGAAAGAATAAGCAACAAGGAACTCTGGGAACGAACCAACCAAGAACCTATCACGCAACAAATATGCAGGAAGAAGTGGAGATGGATTGGGCATGCACTGAGAAAGCCGACTGAGGACATCACGCGTCAGGCCAGGTCATCGAGTGGAATCCCCATGGGAAGCGACGAGTTGGACGTCCGTGGTGAGGGTGACATGGAGGAGGTCGTGCGAGGAGGAAATGAGAGCTTCATGGCTGTCGTGGAACCACGTTGAAAAGATCTCAGAGAACAGAGTGCACTGGAGACGTGCTATTGGGTCCCTATATTCCACTAGGAACCCAAGGGACTAATAATAAGTCATGACAAGAAAATCCTTCAAATGTCAAAAATGTAACACTCTTGGTTAAAAGTATGATTATAAAATAATAAATAAAAATTATCTTCTTTTTTTTTTGTAGATGTAATAAAAAATCATCATATAAAAACTGTCCGGTTAACTAGGAGTTAAGTAGAATCTAAATACTAGAAGCATATTTTTTTCCATGAACTTTAGTTTACTTAAAGTTTGTTATGATAATGTCTTTATTTTAGCCTTACTACGCAATTATATGATTCAGGATGTGTTGTATGATATTCGACTCATATAACTTTTTATTAGATATTATGTTAGGCTAAACTGTACATAAGGAATATGTAGTAATTCTCACTTCTGAATGATAGCCTCTTGAAATGATTCATTTTCGATCAGTTCCTCTGATATAATCATCTCATATAGAATGATTGTACATCAGTGAAAGAAAATATCCAAACTCTTCTGAATTTCAGACTTCACTTCAATATGTATATGGATATTGTAAATATTCTAACTGAATGAATCCATTTATTTCTATGTTATATTTTAAGTCGATTGTGAAAATAATTTTATGATATGATTGTTTCAAAAATCCTTATGATTCATTACTTAGAAACATTTCATGTAAGATGTTTAATTCAAATTCTAAACATCTGTCAGTTTTCAAACAGAAGAAAACTTTTTAAGTATATAAAAAACTCTAATTCATTTATTTGTGCATCTTCATTCATTTTTTACAACGGGAATATGCTAGATTAAGCTAATGATGTAGTAGGTGCTGCTGATCAGAATGGATATAAGTAGTATGTGTTGAGAGGTTAGCAGACGTCATAGGGAATTACCAGTGATAAGTAAACATTCTGGCCAGAGAAACGCAAGCGACAATGTGGGTGTCTAAAGAGCAGTTCGAGATAGAAGGAGAAGAGAAAATTAAGCACATAACTGAATCATTATTATTATTTATCCCTTGGGTTCCTAGTGGAACATAGGGGTTCAGCAGCACGCCTCCATTCCACTCTCTTCTCTCCAGTCCCACTTACTCAGTTCCACGACTGCCCACAACTTCTCGTTTCTTCATCACATGATCTCCTACATGCCACCCTCGGCATCGACGCCCAACTCGTCATTTCCCATCTGGGTTCCACTCGAGCGACTGGCCTACCGTGTGGGTTCCCCGAATGGTCTTCTCAGTGTATGCCCAATCCATCTTCACTTCCTCCTTCTGCATATTTGTTAGACACTAGGTTCTTGGTTGGTTCGTTGCCAGCCAGCCAGCCAGCCAGTAAGACAGACAGACAGACAGACAGACAGAGTGAGCTCCTTGTCGCTTATTCTTATTATTCTGGCCATCTGAGCTTCACTATCAAGCCAAAGTAGCCACTTGTTGAAAGCCTGTGGTTTGTTGGAAATGCCTTTCGTAACACGTCAAGTCTCTCAACCATCACATAGAAGCACTGACTTGACATTGGTGTTGAAAATCCGAATCTTGTTTACGCTTTATGCTGATTGCAGAAGATTTCCACACTGATTTCAGGTTAACGAAAGCCTGTTTTGTTGTCTTTCCAATGCTGGCTTTCACATCCTCGTGTGTGCCGCCGCCTGTGAGTGAAACTATACTACTTCGGTGGTAGGTGAAAGATGCGACTTCCTTTAGGTTTCTCCCGTTGATGGTAGTTAGAGCTTGTTGTTGTTCTTGGTGGTGACGTTGTTTGAGTATGATCATCAACTCTGTCTTCTCTATGTTCACTTGAAATCCCGTCTTCGCTGTCTTGCTCTGCCACTTCTGTCAACTTCTTTGTTTTCACCTGTAGATCTTCAAGTTTGCGAGACATTATACATGAATCATCATCGGCCAAATCCAAATCTTCTAGGTTGTTTTCTCCGGTCCAGCTTATCCCCCTCTTCTCGCTCCTCACGGTTTGTTGAATGACCCAGTCCAGTCGACTACAATCAGGAATATCATGTGTGATAGTAGGCAACCTTGTTTCCCTCCTGTTCCCTGTCTTCACTTCAATGGCATCAGTGAGCTTCTCACAGTGAAATACTTGGCATGTGGCCTCTTCATGTGGTTGTTGAATGAGGTTGATAAACGTTTGTGGTATTTCATAGTGTTGAAACAGTTGTCAAATTACTTGTCGGTCGACGCTATTAAGGAATGCCTTTTCGAAGTCGATGAAGTTGAGGTAGAGAGACATTAGTGAAAGGTGTAAAATATTTGATGATTACTATACAAGATGTCAATAATGAACATTTCTTCCCGCGTCTCAGTCTTCTCGTTTCCTATAATGAGTGATAGTGCACTAAAGAGATGAAATTCTTCATACAACCGGCTAAATAAAAATATATAATTGCTATATACAAAAAAATCCAAGTCTTTTCTTGAAAATGTTAATCACTGTAGATGCTAATCAAACGTTTTCCGCCCAAAAGAACATAGGCATTTTAATACAGTTCTTTGAAATCTCGGAGTGTTATCAAATGAAGTTGATTATCTTAGGTAGATGCTAAATAGTTAAAATAATTTCAGGACTACTAATATAAAAGTGAACAACATCCTGTAATCACGAGTGATATATGAGCTAAATATCGGTCTCGTTTTCTATTTAACTAAAATATCAGAATAGTAGAGAAGATTTGTACCTCAGGACGCGGAGGATAACCGTTTTCCCAACTTTGAAGTTTGTATTTGGATATTTTATCATCAGCGTTTATCTTATAGAAAAATAGTTCAGGTGTTTTAAAAGTATATAGGATGAGTTTCACATACGTATAACTAACTTTTAAGTTATTCTGGCATAGTTTGAATCAGTACTCTAAAATAAGAAGGATATTTTCCATTGAGACCTATGTGTTAACGAATATTTAACCCCGTGTATCATTTAATAATTGACTCAGCAAGCTATTGCTCTACATTTCTTACTTATAAACCATAGTATGTGGAAAACTAAACTTTAGAGCAGATATAATGTACACATGTCCTAAATATCCGAAAGCATTCGGCCTGTAATATTTCATGTATATTGGTTGTAGTTATAGATAATTATCATAAGATATACACTCAGGGTAATCAGATATACTGAATGGTGGCTGGAAATCAACCAGTTTCACTTTGTCTAGTCCTGAGTACTCACCGAATTCTATAGACCACATCTGCAATGTGGCCACCAAACTAAGAACCTCACCATCGCTCCGCACTTGTATAGATGTTAGTTGGTTGGAAACAATCGGCGGCCACCCCCAATTGACAGAATTTGGTCAGTGCTCAGGATGAGAAAATGTTGAATTGGTTGCCTTCCAGTCGCTAATCAATGTATCTCAACCAGTCTTACGGGAGGTCAGTCGTAACTCGAATAACTCAGCAGTAACGTGGCTGACTACAACAATGGGTGACGTGAGTTTGAATCTCATGTGGGATATCAGTTCCGTCAAGGCTGTTGATACACCATGATGACGAGTGACAACAAGCATGAAACCTAGGTCAATGGCTTCCTGACGATTTCCACCAACCACGTAGTTTGACATGCTAAACTGCTGTGATAATATGAAATAAGTAGGGTATAAAAACCAGAATTACTCATTTAGATCACAATATTTTAACGAAAAATGATAATAATAATAATGACGTTCCTTTTGAAGTACTGGAAAACATCCCAACTTGGCGACCATCAGATTTATTGACATACAACGAATAATTATTGCTTTTTCAGAAATACTTCGAAATTCCCACTATTTTCCGCTGCTTTTATCGATTATGTGACCACCTGCAAACTTTGGTGAACATCTTTTACCCTCACTAGCTACTCTGTGAGAAAATTGCTGCTTAGTATATCGTCAATGAGAAATACGTTTCGAACTGATAATCTGATGGAGGGGTTTGTCGTATCTAAACCACTGGATTTTAGTTTCGTATGTATTGCCAATTTTATGTCAGTTGGTTGGAGGTAATCGGCAAGAAATCCTGCTTGACTCAGGCTTCGTGCTTGCTGATACTCATCAGTAAGACGTATCTGTGACTTTGAGGGGGCTGATGTCCTCTCTAGGATTTGAACTCGCGTCACCCAGTATTGTAGTCAGCTACATTACCCCTGTCGAATTTGAATCCATCGAAGTGTACCATGGTGGTGAGGCTCTTGGCATGGTGGCTACACTGCAAAACAATCGGTTAAACTGAATCAGCCCTAAGAGCTAGACACCTCTAACTTGGCTGCTCTCCGGTTACGAATCAACGGGATTATTCTATCTTTCTGTCATTTGGTTAGCCTACTCAAAACCTATGTTAATTAGGACATAACAGTCTTCTATTTCATAATCATACAATTTTATAATAATCTACTTTGATTTACTTGTCACGTTTTCACATTTTAATGAAATAAATCTTTATACCGGGTGATGACTGAACGTGAAATGAAGAGTTGAACAAACAGCCATTGGGTTTCCGGCCCAGTGCTGTAACAACTGAGCTAGTAGGCTCGTATTCCGCTGTGATCTGAGTTTTCATTTCAGCTTCAATCATCACCCAGGTTAAATACTAGTCTGTCAAACCATGGTTATCTCAGATAGTCAAAATGATAAAAAATAAATCTTCGTTGATTATTTTGTTCAATTATCATAGGACCTATACAATTTTAATCTAAAGGTTATTACTGTTTGAAGAATTACTCAACATGATTATGTAGATAAATATGAATTTCACATTCCTCTATTTAACAAAAAAGAACACTTTCTACTCACTATACGTCCAAGAACTCGAACTAAAGACAACGAAATTTATTTACTTTCTCATAGAAAACAAAGAGGGTAGAATAAATACCTTCTTTAAATGCAAGCACACACAGGTTTAACCATTTCACTGATATTTTAGACTAAGTTAATTTATGCTGGATCACATTTTAACAGAATATTAACTGACTAATCATTTTTTTTTTCATTTAAGGGGCAAATAACAATAAATTATAATAGTATGTTACTGTTATCTTCAAGAGTTCAGTATAATTTACTTTCTTTTTTTGGTAGAATATAGTGAATTGATAGTGAATGCTTTCAATGTTGACATCAGAGAATACTACTAATAAATCAATGAATATATGTGTATATTTAACATATATTGTTTTAATAAATGCTTATACATTTATGCTTAACACACCCATTATATACTATATAACTAAAAATAATATCATAATCTTGAAGAAGTAGGTGGGGCATTGTTCGAATGCATTTCAGTATAATTTCTAATTAAAGCTGTTTAAACTGTAAAACTATAATATCTTCATCAATCCAAACATTTTGTAGTTCCTTTACTCACTTATATGTTAAAGGTAATGACAGTCTATAAATTTCTGCCTAACTAGTTACTAAATGAGCAGTGTTTGAAAAGAAGTAGACAGTGTCGTGAGGTTACTTGATAACATTTAAATTTCTGCAAAAGTTATCTTCTATTTCCTTGATTAATCATTACTGGCAATATTCATGGATAGCGGCTAGCAGTTGAACTTAAGATGTACATTCTATCCTACTTAGGGCTACTCAGATGGTTGAGCTTGCTTCCCAGTGACTGACGTTGCTCTCACTGAGACTTCAACTCAGGATGATTTCGAATGACCTTTGTTACTGACCATACTAAACATCTCAATAAAGAGGTTTTAGCCTACATCGAAGAATGCATAATTTAATCAGAATCCTTTTTCTGATTAAACTTTGTATTTTTTCTATTGTTATACTGTGACGAACTGCTTAGCTTATGTTGACAAACGGGCTCCTATGAGGATGCATCGATACTGCCCAAATATTTATTAAAATGTAGCTTGCTTGCTGGCTAGCAGTCGAATGCATAAAAGTTAGTACAATGGGGAATTGCAAATATTGAACAACAAGTGATACAGACGACACAAAGGTGGCTTTCGTACTCCGGTGGCCTAGCAGATAACGCTAAGGTGATTGAAGTGATTGGTACTGAGCTCAAGTCTTAGTAGGAACAAAATCACTCACTAGGAGACAGGTACATTGAGGCGATGAGAGCTTTGGACTGCATAATTTATATCTTCTTGTTTATTTTTACGCCTACTTTCTTTCAGTTCAGTCATCTATTTCCCGATGTTTATTGTCAGCAAATTACACACAGATCTACTGAATAATACTTGAGTTACTTTCCCACTAGGATTTGAGTAATGTGTAATTCTGCTGTTGTCTTGATATATTTAATCTATTGTAACTTCATGAGTCACACCTACTTTATCATAATGTCCTTCTGTTTCTGATTCGAAAGCGTAAATATTAAAGATTAAAAATTCATGATTTCTTAGAATTTTCATAGAAAAGATGACAATCAACTTTTAGCAAACAAAAACCCTGAAAACAAAAGTTGTATATGATAATCAGATGTCATTTCGCAAATTTAAAAATCCCAGGATAAATATTTTCAACGTCCAAGTTGTACAAACGTTTATAAAGTTTCAAGTTTTCTTAATCAGCAATCAAAGCAATTACGGCTATGTATCTTATTCATATTAACATCAAATTTTTATTTGTTAACGGTAGTGGTATAGTTTTGCCTGTTTCGACCTTGATAGAAAATATCATATTTTTCGAGGGAACAAGTGAACCAATCCCATAAAAGAGAAATGATGAAATTCCACGTCATCTTTCTTGTTCAATAAAAATAAACCTGAATCGTGACCGGTAATTTAAGTTAGTCAAGGTTGTTTTTCGTAATATTTATCCCTTACCAATCAATAAATCTGCCTATTTTGGACAAGAAAATTAGTGACTAGAATGCTAATAATAGTAGCACTGATTTAACTTGCATCTTTGGATGAAAAAAACTACTGAAACGTATTGAGTAGTAGGGAAGTAGATGTTTGTTTCTAAAACGTTGGACAGCAGATTCTGTGGCTTTACAAAAAGATGGTATGGAAAATTTAGATAATGGGTAAGTAGTGTTAATGATTTTGGTATTTGTATTTCCAAATGAGTATAAAATAAATTTGTTTTAAATGATATTTCCTTATTTATTACTAACATCTTAATCAAAGTTATAGTAAACCAGAATTAATATTTGTAATAACTTGATCTAAGTTCTTTTGGATGGATATTTCTGTACTGTCGAACTGCTGAACAAACATGACCACCGTATGTTCAACTGGTTAAGTATGTGTGTGAATTACAAATTACCTTTTAGAAACTTTGGACTCCATTTAATGTGAGAAGATTCTGCTATGGAATGTTTTGTAAAATTCTTAAATCATTTCTGAATTCTGAGTATTTTATTTCATAAACATAATTAAATTATGAATCCAGGACAATTTTATCCTTCATATCGACCAATGGGTTTGATGTTCTGTGAAACACTTCGATGCTGTGTTTATTGAGCAGTTGCCTAATTTCATCCACTCTGCGTGATCTGTATGCTAGGTAAATTATTGAGGTCTACGATTCTGGAGTAACCTCGCCTGGTTAACTAGATCACTAGTTACTAGCCGGTCCTAAGCCCAGGGTAAAGAGGGAAGGTTAGGCATAGGGCTACCAACCCTACCCCGTAAAACAAATATAACCGCTAAACAAACTTCAAAGCACAAACGAAACATAAAAAATGAAAACAAACTTATTCCCCGCTGGAATCGGAGAGGCGAAATGACACCAGTTGGTGAAAGCCTTCGGGAAGCCAATTGGCCGATGTGTCTTCTCTCGATGAAAGCGAAAGTAAACGTGGGGACATGGAATGTCCGCACCATGTTTGAACCCAGTAAGGCAGCCCATATTGCAAAGGAGATGAGAAGGTATCACATCGAAGTGCTTGGGATTTGCGAAAGCAGATGGAATGGGAGTGGACTCTCCAAACTGTCAACTGGAGAATCAATAATCTACTCCGGTCACCCAGACAACACGACAACCACGAGCACACTGAGTTTTCCAGTGGCTATCATGATGTCCTCAAGAGCATCGAAGGCTCTCATGCAGTGGGAACCAATCTCCTCCTGCAGGATCATGCACCTACAAATAATGCAGAGCAAGAGAAAAAGGAGGATTTCAACAGACAACTTCAATCAACACTGGACAAGACGTCAGTTGGCGATATCAAAATTCTGATGGGCGACATGAATGCCAAACTGGGAGGGGACAACACGGGAAGAGAACTAACCATGGGTCGAGAGGCGCTAGGTGAAATAAATGAGAATGGAGAATTGTTCGCAGAATTCTGTGCATTCAACGATTTGGTGATTGGAGGCAGTGTGTTCAGGCACAAAGATATCCACAAAGCGACATGGATTTCACCAGATACAAGGACACACTAAAAATCAAATCGACTTTATCTCAATCTCAAGAAAATGGAGACGCAGTCTACTTAACACAAGGTCAAGAAGAGGAGCAGATGTAGGTTCAGACCACTATCTAGTGCGAGGAACCTTCCAAATCAAGTTAAAAGCCTTCAAGGAAGCTGGTGATAGACCTCAATTCAAGTACAACACTCGGAAACTGAAGGATGGAACTACAAAGGAGATCTTCACGGCAGCCATCAAGACAAAATGGGAGATATCGAGGAACATCCGTGAAGAAACCTGTGTGGAAGAACACTGGAAGTCTTTGAAAGCTATGTGGAAAGAAACCTGCACAACCGTATTAGGAAGGAAGAAGAAAGAAGACAAGGAATGGATCTCAATGGATACGTGGAAGCTGATAGAGGAGAGGAGGATGATGAAGCAGAAGATAAACCAGTGCAAGGATGCTCAACGACAAGAGGAACTGAGCACAATGTATAAAACACTGAACAAAGAAGTGAAGAAGAGTGCACGCAAAGACAAAAGACACTTCTACGAAACACTGGCAAGTGAAGCAGAACAGGCTGCCGGTAGGAGAGACCTGACGACATTGTATCAAATAACCAGGTTGCTATCAGGGAAGAGACGAACACAGATGAAACCAATAAAAGATGAAGAAGGAAATTTAATTACGAAAGAAGAGAAACAGAGGAAACGATGGGCCGACCACTTCAAGAAGCTCTTGAATCGACCACCACCTGCACTTCGTCCAGAAATACCACCTGCAGCCGCTGAATTACAAGTGAACATTAATCCCCCAACGAAAATAGAAATCCTGAACACCATAAAGCTACTGAAATGTGGGAAAGCAGCAGGACCAGATGGGATACCGCCAGAAGCACTGAGGACAGATGCAGAGACAACAGCGGACATGCTCACACCACTATTGCAGAAGGTGTGGAAGGAAGAGAAGGTACCTGACGATTGGAAGAAGGGTTACCTTGTCAAACTGCCGAAGAAGGGAGACCTCAGTGATTGCAAGAACTGGCGCGGAATCACTCTCCTGTCCACCTCAAGGAAAATATTAAGCCGCATCATCCTGGAGAGGCTTAAAGACGCACTGGATTCAAAACTGCGACCGGAACAGGCTGGCTTCAGGAAGTACAAATCATGTGCAGACCAAATTGCGACGCTGCGTATCATCATAGAACAGAGCATAGAATGGCAATCAGCTCTCTGCCTCAACTTCATCGACTTTGAGAAGGCCTTTGACAGCGTCGACCGAGAAGTAATTTGGAAACTGCTTCAATACTACGGAGTACCGCAAACCTATATCCGCCTCATTCAACAACTATGTGAAGATGCCACATGCCAAGTAATCCACAATGGGAAGCTCAGTGATGCCTTTGAAGTGAAGTGAAGACAGGAGTGAAACAAGGTTGCCTACTATCCCCCATGATATTCCTTATTGTGGTGGACTGGATCATGCAGCAAACAGTGGGGAGCTGTGAGAAGAGGGGGATACGCTGGACTGCGGAAAAGAACCTAGAAGACTTGGATTTCGCCGATGACTTGTGCCTGATGTCACACAAACTTGAAGATCTGCAGGCAAAAACTAACAAGTTGATAGAAGAGGCATCGAAGACGGGACTTCAGGTGAATATAGAGAAGACAGAAGTGATGAATATACCGCACCACCACCATCAACAACAACAACAACAAACTCCAATCACTGTCAACGGGAGAAACTTGAAGGAAGTAACCTCCTTCACTTATCTAGGAAGCACTGTTTCAACTACAGGCGGGACGGACGAGGACGTCAAAGGCAGAATCGGAAAAGCAAGACAGGCCTTCGTTCATTAGCCTGAAACCAGTGTGGAGATCTTCTGCACTCAGCATGCGGAACAAGATCCGAATTTTCAACACCAACGTCAAGTCAGTGCTCTTGTATAGTTCAGAGACTTGGTGCGTTACGAAAGGGATTTCCAATAAACTACAGACATTCATGAACAACTGCTTACGCTGGCTCGCTACTGAAGATCAGATGGCCAGAAAGAATAAGCAACAAAGAACTCTGGGAACGAACCAACCAAGAACCTATCACGCAACAAATATGCAGCAGCAGGAAGTGGAGATGGATTGGCCATGCGCTGAGAAGGCCGACTGAGGACATCACGCGTCAGGCCAGGTCATCGAGTGGAATCCCCATGGGAGGCGACGAGTTGGACGTCCGTGGTGAGGGTGACATGGAGGAGGTCGTGCGAGGAGGAAATGAGAGGTTGTGGGCTGTCGTGGGACCATGTTGAAAAGATTTCAGAGAACAGAGGTCACTGGAGATGTGCTACTGAAGCCCTATGTTCCACTAGGAACCCAAGGGACTAATAATAATAATAATAATGATTCTGGAGTACTTTTATGACCTAATGTTTATGATTTTCTATTTTGCGAGTGAATTTCCCTAGATAATTATTCATTTTAAGGATCTTGATCATTTACTCTATAGTTGTCCATTTTCGTGCTTCATTAGTTTGTGTTTAGAAATTAAAACCCGCAGACTGCGATGCAATATGGACAGGATAAATTTTTACATAAAGTCAAAATTAGAAAAAAATGAACACCGAAGGGCCTCTAACCATACCCTTATAATCTAGTAGAGCTGTATTAGCCATGAAATACTTCTGCTAATGCCTCACATGTCATAATACCATGTTAAAAGAAAGTCGACTTTGACAGATGTGAAATTGTTAGGAAAGGATTTAGAAATTATAAAGAACGTCTCATAGCATGATCTCTTCCTATAAAATGGAATCGAAATTGTCTAATTAGAAATAAGGGAATAAAACATCAACTGACCTGGTTTCAACCCACCTTCATGTATTGATGTAACCAACACATATGAAAGCTATAAACACATGCCAACTCTAATCTGTAATTCACGCACACCTATTACATTTAACGAGCTTAACATACAGTAGTCATATCTAATCAACAATTTGACAACGCAGAATCATCTATTCAGAAGACCTTAGATCGATTTATCAAATATCAGCTCAAATACTGTAAATCTTTGTTTACTATAACTTTGACAGAGCTAGCAGCACCAAATAGTATAATGTCAGTTAAATCAAATTTGTTGTTAAGGCTTATCTTTGTTAGTAGTATAATGGAATTAGTAACTGTATTCAAATTTGATGAATTTAATTTACACATACTTACTAGCTTCCTTAACTACACAAATTTTCAAAACCACTTTCATTTTGAGATGAATGATACCTGATTTTATTTTGAATGTTTATAGGGATTTATTGATTCCAAGATGGTATTCTTCACAAACTGATACCAGTTGGAGAATCAATGAACAGATAGAAGCACTGAAGAGCTATTTTGTCCTAGTATTGAACTCAGCTGTGAGGACTCCATAATCAGCCTAAAACCTGAAGGTTATGGGTTTGACCTCTGATAGGTTCGTGGGTGCTCATTACTGAGGAGTCCTGTTCTGCTATAAAACAGCTATTCAATGCTCTTAGATTTCCTGCAATTCCCCAATTTATATCAGTCCCTAATTAATATCACCTTGATATAGCGTTAATGTGCTCTGTAGACTCGGAGAATAAAGATTTTGTTGCGACATTTACCATTATTTATATGATATGTAGAAGTAGTATTCATCATGGACTGATATTAGTTGGGGAACCATCGGAAGTGAAGTGGATGCTAACTGAAGATCTTGGGTGACAGTCGTACTATGTCGTGAATTGACAGAAGTTGGAAATTGTGAACCACTGGAAACCGACCCAGTGGCTGAATGGCTAACGCGTTCGCCGTGAAACCTGAGTTCGATCCCTAGCCGGGTCGTGGGTGCGTACTGCTGAGGAGTTCCATACTAGGACGAAACAGCTGTCCAGTGTTCTCAGATTTTCAATGGTTCCCCAAGTGATGTCAGTCCATGATGAATACTACTTCTAAATTAAAAATCCCCACTCATCTCAAAAATATATGGTATATGTTTATTTTTGTTAATCCTTTCATCTAACCAGTAACATGATTTTTCTACCTTTATGGTTTATGATACAAGGTTTGAAATAAAAACTAGTAAGCCTACGTGTAGTAGTCATATTTCTGCAACTTGAGACAACTGGATTGTGAAGTCAGTAAAGGATATCTAGATACATGGATCATTTTAAAGTTTCTTTTTTACAGTCCACCTACAAAGTTTCTTATTTGTTAGTTTGCTTACGTTTTCCTTTCGCACTTTTCAGTCTACAGGTTAAATTCCAAGAGATTATACTGATTTATTAAGAAATTTGAGGTCCTTATCAATGATCCTTTTTTGGAATAAGTTGTTTAATTTAATTGAAGGACGCAGACAAAAGTATACTAAGATACTACTTCAGGTTTCATTTTTCTTTAAGGACAAAGTGCGCTTAATCTATCCATTAGATACCAATGCTAAATTCGTTTATTACGTTGAATCCATATTGGTTAAATTACCATCGAAATCTCTGATGAATGTCGGTATCCCTGAGCCTTCTCGTTAAATGAGTTTCAACATTTTACACCGAAGTAGAGTAATCAAGTTACAGACTTGATCAATGAACCTTAATCAGTACTAGGACTAATTATGATCTCGTGACCACTTCGTCTACTAATAAGCATTTCACAAAAATCCAGATGAAAAATTTCCGATGAAACGTCACAATCCTATAACCCAAACAGCAGACAGTTTTGTGGTGTTTTATTACTGTCTAACTCCTTGTGATTGAATCTGATCAAGCTGATACAGTATGTATGAAACTTGACGCTATTTCTTTTTCAATTTGGATAAACGTTTACTAGCCTTAGTGAATTCACAATGAATAGATTAATTACATCCCAAGAAAGATTAAGAAAAGTGAAACAAAATACTCATGCAGATTAAAATTTCTTAGTTGTTATTTATTACAATAATTAGTAGTTTTGGATATTATTATTATCATATTATTATTAGTCCCTTGGGTTCCTAGTGGAACGTAGGGCATCAGTAGCACGTCTCCATTTCATCCTGTTCTCTGAGATCTTTTGAACCTGGTTCCATGACAGCCCACAAGCTCTCATTTCTTTCTCGCACGACCTCCTCCATGTCACCCTCAGCACCGACGTCCAACTCGTCGCTTCCCATGGGGATTCCACTAGAGTAACTGGCCTGACGCGTGATGTCCCTCAGTCGGCCTTCTCAGTGCATGCCCAATCCATCTCCACTTCCTGCTGCTGCATATTTGTTGCGTGATAGGTTCTTGGTTGGTTCGTTCCCAGAGCACCTTGTTGCTTATTCTTATTATTCTGGCCATCTGGGCTTCAGTAACGAGCCAGTGTAGGCAGTTGTTGATGAATATCTATAGTTTGTTGGAAATCCCTTTCGTAACGCACCAAGTCTCTGAGCCACACAGAAGCACTGACTTGACATTGGTGTTGAAAATCCGTATCTTGTTCCGCATGCTGAGTGCAGAAGATCTCCACACTGGTTTCAGGCTAATGAACGAAGGCCTGTCTTGCTTTTCCGATTCTGCCTTTGACGTCCTCGTCCGTCCCGCCTGTAGTTGAAACAGTGCTTCCTAGATAAGTGAAGGAGGTTACTTCCTTCAAGTTTCTCCCGTTGACAGTGATTGGAGTTTGTTGTTGTTGTTGTTGATGGTGGTGGTGCGGTATATTCATCACTTCTGTCTTCTCTATATTCACCTGAAGTCCCGTCTTCGATGCCTCTTCTATCAACTTGTTAGTTTTTGCCTGCAGATCTTCAAGTTTGTGTGACATCAGGCACAAGTCATCGGCGAAATCCAAGTCTTCTAGGTTCTTTTCCGCAGTCCAGCGTATCCCCCTCTTCTCACAGCTCCCCACTGTTTGCTGCATGATCCAGTCCACCACAATAAGGAATATCATGGGGGATAGTAGGCAACCTTGTTTCACTCCTGTCTTCACTTCAAAGGCATCACTGAGCTTCCCATTGTGGATTACTTGGCATGTGGCATCTTCACATAGTTGTTGAATGAGGCGGATATAGGTTTGCGGTACTCCGTAGTATTGAAGCAGTTTCCAAATTACTTCTCGGTCGACGCTGTCAAAGGCCTTCTCAAAGTCGATGAAGTTGAGGCAGAGAGCTGATTGCCATTCTATGCTCTGTTCTATGATGATACGCAGCGTCGCAATTTGGTCTGCACATGATTTGTACTTCCTGAAGCCAGCCTGTTCCGGTCGCAGTTTTGAATCCAGTGCGTCTTTAAGCCTCTCCAGGATGATGCGGCTTAATATTTTCCTTGAGGTGGACAGGAGAGTGATTCCGCGCCAGTTCTTGCAATCACTGAGGTCTCCCTTCTTCGGCAGTTTGACAAGGTAACCCTTCTTCCAATCAAAAGTCAGGTACCTTCTCTTCCTTCCACACCTTCTGCAATAGTGGTGTGAGCATGTCCGCTGTTGTCTCTGCATCTGTCCTCAGTGCTTCTGGCGGTATCCCATCTGGTCCTGCTGCTTTCCCACATTTCAGTAGCTTTATGGTGTTCAGGATTTCTATTTTCGTTGGGGGATTAATGTTCACTTGTAATTCAGCGGCTGCAGGTGGTATTTCTGGACGAAGTGCAGGTGGTGGTCGATTCAAGAGCTTCTTGAAGTGGTCGGCCCATCGTTTCCTCTGTTTCTCTTCTTTCGTAATTAAATTTCCTTCTTCATCTTTTATTGGTTTCATCTGTGTTCGTCTCTTCCCTGATAGCAACCTGGTTATTTGATACAATGTCGTCAGGTCTCTCCTACCAGCAGCCTGTTCTGCTTCACTTGCCAGTGTTTCGTAGAAGTGTCTTTTGTCTTTGCGTGCACTCTTCTTCACTTCTTTGTTCAGTGTTTTATACATTGTGCTCAGTTCCTCTTGTCGTTGAGCATCCTTGCACTGGTTTATCTTCTGCTTCATCATCCTCCTCTCCTCTATCAGCTTCCACGTATCCATTGAGATCCATTCCTTGTCTTCTTTCTTCTTCCTTCCTAATACGGTTGTGCAGGTTTCTTTCCACATAGCTTTCAAAGACTTCCAGTGTTCTTCCACACAGGTTTCTTCACGGATGTTCCTCGATATCTCCCATTTTGTCTTGATGGCTGACTTGAAGATCTCCTTTGTAGTTCCATCCTTCAGTTTCCGAGTGTTGTACTTGAATTGAGGTCTATCACCAGCTTCCTTGAAGGCTTTTAACTTGATTTGGAAGGTTCCTCGCACTAGATAGTGGTCTGAACCTACATCTGCTCCTCTTCTTGACCTTGTGTTAAGTAGACTGCGTCTCCATTTTCTTGAGATTGAGATAAAGTCGATTTGATTTTTAGTGTGTCCTTGTATCTGGTGAAATCCATGTCGCTTTGTGGATATCTTTGTGCCTGAACACACTGCCTCCAATCACCAAATCGTTGAATGCACAGAATTCTGCGAACAATTCTCCATTCTCATTTATTTCACCTAGCGCCTCTCGACCCATGGTTAGTTCTCTTCCCGTGTTGTCCCCTCCCAGTTTGGCATTCATGTCGCCCATCAGAATTTTGATATCGCCAACTGACGTCTTGTCCAGTGTTGATTGAAGTTGTCTGTTGAAATCCTCCTTTTTCTCTTGCTCTGCATTATTTGTAGGTGCATGGCATAACATTGTATGATTGTGACCTTTCTTCCTTTTGAGTTGAATCTTGCTGTCATGACCCTGCAAGGAGATTGGTTCCCACTGCATGAGAGCCTTCGATGCTCTTGAGGACATCATGATAGCCACTCCATAACTCAGTGTGCTAAAAACGTGGTTGTCGTCTGGGTGACAATATTGAGGTAGATTATTGATTCTCCAGTTGACAGTTTGGAGAGTCCACTTCCATTCCATCTGCTCTCGCAAATCCCAAGCAATTCGATGTGATACCTTCTCATCTCCTTTGCAATATGGGCTGCCTTACTGGGTTCAAACATGGTGCGGACATTCCATGTCTCCACGTTTACTTTCGCTTTCATCGAGAGAAGACACATCGGCCAATTGGCTTCCCGAAGGCAAAATTTCACCAACTGGTGTCATTTCGCCTCTCCGATTCCAGCGGGGAATAAGTTTGTTTTCATTTTTTATGTTTCGTTTGTGCTTTGAAGTTTGTTTAGCGGTTATATTTGTTTTACGGGGTAGGGTTGGTAGCCCTATGCCTAACCTTCCCTCTTTACCCTGGGCTTAGGACCGGCTAGTAACTAGTGAACTAGTTAACCAGGCGAGGTTGGGTATACACTTCTGAAATTCAGAAACACCTGCATTAGTATTGCTATCAGTCAAGTAATAAATGTTCACTTTGTGTAGAACTTTTCTCTGAGGATGACATTTTATGCATGACTTTTTTATGAACTTGAAAACTAACATCTGAGTACTTTGGTAGGAATACAAGAGTCTGATCATTTCCGTCAGCTTTTCAAAGAATTGCCTCCAGTTTATAACAGTTAATTATTAAAGTGTAATTAAAATTCGGCGTAAACTAATTGATTATTGTAATCAGAACAAAATTTGTCAGAAAACCGGAAGACAGCAACGCAAATGAGGAGAAAAGCTGTGAAAATTTATGTTATTTAATATAAAATTAATGTCGAAGCATACTGCTGAAGAAGATGAGTAGTTCGAAATCACTTAAGCTGATCTGTAAATTTTGCTGGTCATATCATCATTATCTAAGTAGTTGACAATCGTATCACTTGTATGAAGCCAAATTCATCAGGAATATATCAGGACAAATTTAGCTTACAAAGTCGAATTATCCATTTACTTGAACACTTTTACCGTCATGCTTTTCATTGAACTGCTAAACCGCTTACGCACTTATCTACTATGATTACGAATAGAATGTTGGAAACTGACTATACTTTTGATGTTTAATTGTCTTTTGTGTTATAGAATAGTATCAAAACCCATTTCTTTTGGTATTTTAACAATGTGACTTGTAGATTTTCAGAGTTTAAATGTTTCTTGGTATTTGTTCATTTAAAGCTTGGGATATGTGAATCCAGATATATAGTGATCACATCCGGACTATATGGCATAAATCTGAATAGCCATTTTTTATCCTCATGCATTGAAAAATGGTGAACCAAATTCCAAGACAAAGCTTACTCAACATCCATTTTGATGTATTCTGTCAATCTCTGTGGATTAAATACAAAAAAAGTGATTTGTAGAGGGAATTGAAAAATCTTTCAAAACCTACTTCTCCCAACAAATTTTGAATTGACTTTTAGAAAATTTTAGAATGTTCTTCAGTCAGGATGTTAAACTTTTGCTGACTTCTTCCTTGTTTTCATCTTCTAGGGACATACTAATGCTATTTTTCAGGGCAATCACTGACTGGTTGTTTTTAATTATTTTCAATTTGGTAGCATTTAACTATAAAATGAAAACTTTTCTCAGATATTTTTTATTCTTAAGACTGGTAGATTGCGTATATCTTCCTCTCACGTTCTGTGAAAAGAGAAGCTATGAAACAAATAGTGAAATATTGGAGAATATTTGTCATTAACGAAGATGATCTTGATAGTGTTGCATTCTTTGAACTGGATGGTTTAATTGTGAAGCTTTCATTGTTATTCTAAACAGTATCATCAGCATAGATTTCAAAACGTCTGTGCTGATGATGTTGTCTAGAATGACAATGAAAGCTTCACGGTTAAACTACCAAGCTCAGAGAACATAGCACAATCAAAACAGTGAGATGTTGATAAGTATTTCATATCTCCTTTCCACTACTACATGGGTACATCGAAAACTTACAAAAGTTTCAATGTATTCAAGAGACAAATTCAAACTTTCCTCAATGCTACAGGTGGTTATGTAAATGCTTACGACAAAACTCAACATGTGACAATAATATATTAATGTGTTGAGCTTGTTATATGCCTTGGTCATGGTCCCTGAATAGCTGCCAAGAAAAGCCAAAATCGTTTTGCTAATGAGCTACTTCACCACAGTGACCTTAGTGTCATTACAAAGGTAGTTCCAGTTTTATTACTGCTGATGAATAACATATGAAGTGTTAATGAGTAGAGAAATTGTTAAAGGCGAAAGGTCTAAAATAATTATGCCTCATGCTCAATATCTTCGGTAGTGTCGTGTACAGTGTTTACCCAAACAGGAGAAATATAGACGTAATAACAGATATAAATCCTGTGTAACACACTAGCATGTAATAGTTTGATACTCGGTAATGAGTGAAGATGAAATGAAGATTTAGACTGCTGCCAGATTCGAACCAGCAACCACCAGCTTTCCAGCTCGATGCTCTGCTAACTGAGATACGAGGCCCGACTGCTGACCAGATTTTTGTTTCACTTCAATCACTAAGAATTTTGGTTGACTACCATGTGAATTCGCGATGCGTTACTGTCACATGATTGTACTCACCATGGTTGCCCAGTCAGGACTTCTCATCTCAATCCAAATCTAACTGGATTACAGAGGGAGAGTATCATATTAGTTATCAGTTTGACTGTCTGCCGTGGTTTGGCAGACTATTACTGATACTGGGTGGGGGTTGAAGGTGAAATAAAAATTTCGGTGGCAGTGGGACTGGAACCAGTGACTAATTTAACGTTAACCACATACTATATCTGGTTACCTACTTTTTGAAAACGTTTTACTATAATTTTTAATTTATATGCTACGTGTAAGTTAAACGAAGTAGAAGTCTTAAAATTTACTTTAATTACTTATCAAAAAAATATTTGTGGGTACCAAACACCCTTGTTATTATTATGATTACTGTTATTATTATTATTGATTAGCAGCAAAAAAACTTTTTGGAGGTATGAAATTCAGAGCTTAATCCTAGTAGTAGAGTTTTATAGTATATGGCATACAGAATAAATTAAATTTGGTAATCACCACAGACTAAGATCTTTTAGACAGCCATTGAGCACCTAGGAGGATTGGACGACTGTTTTGTCATAGTACGGGACTCCTACATAGTGCCCACCCATGATTCCACTAGTGATTTCTGGCTGCTAAAGAGTCCCATACTAAGACGAAACAGCTATCCAGTGCTCCCAGATTTCCAGTGGTTCTTCAACTGATTTCAGTCCGTAATGGTGGTGTTCTGCCCGCTAACTGGGAGAACCAGCTGCTCACCGGATTACACTTCAACTGCCAAGGGTTTTGTCCGACTCCTATTTGAATTCATGATAATTAACTGTTATTTCATTGTATTTACACTAGCTGTCCAGCATCCATTGCTATTTGTGGTTATTTTAGAAGTTGCATAGCATTTGAAAGGTAGTGGGATAAAGATCGTATATATTTTGTATGACTTGAAGGGAAATTTCTTCTAGCTATGATCATCCGCTTGCCTCTTGACTATTTAGATACAAATCTGCTGACGAGAATTCAGTAGCTATCGTAACAACTCTTTTCTCGTAGTATCGTGCGACAATATAGACTTTTATGTGTTTTTTTAAGAGATTATTAGAGGATGCATGCACGTTTCAATACTTCATGACTTACAACTTTCCAATTAGTTATATCTTTATTCGACTGTAACCAAACAATCACTATCAAAACATGTGGCGAAGGCGTTTTGTGCCAGCTAGTGACAACTACACCACTTCAGTTTATTTACCCATTCGATTAAACTACGTATCTGGTTAGAATCACACTAACAAGATAAGTTAATATCGACTATCAAAACTTTATTTCATTCAGTAATTAGTCACTGGAGAGCAACCTATTCCAAGTTTTCTAGTCCTGAGTACTGACCTAATACTATAGATCACCAAGCTAGGCGACCCATAATTGTGATGCACTTTGATAGATATTAGTTGATTTAAGAGGATCAGTTGAAAACCTTGTCAAACTTAAGTTTCGTTCACTTTGGCACTCGTCAGCAAGACGTATTCACAATCTCAAGTGAAGTTGTATTTCGCCTAAGATTTCAACTCAACAACAATAACAAAGTTACCACTAACGCATTTGGGTTGTGAATGGTCTCCTGTACAAGTGTATTAAATAAACTGAATGGTCACTGGAGAGTAACCAACTTCATGTTTTCTAGTCCTAAATGATGACCCAATTTGATCAATAATTATTCTCATAGGTTTTGCCTGAAAACTGACAGGTCCAACTATTTCAAGCAACAATAACAATATGGGGAGTCGCTTAGTCGGCCGAAGCAAAGGTTCCCTTTCATTCAAATATTTAAAGTACAGAAAAACAATGATTCTATTTTTCTAGTTATTTCCAATCTTACACAGTTAAATGAAGATGAAATTCAATGATAAAGCGGAGATTTTTTGAAAATACAAAAAGTAGTGTGTTCGCTATTTTATAACAACGGAATGGAAAATGTTCAATCTTCAACCAGTAAACAATTCTTACTAGTTAATGGCTTGTTTTACTGCTTAAAGAATGCATGTAGCAGATATTTGTTCAAGCTATGAGCTCAATAGAAAATTATTATGAAAAATTGCACCTTTCACAAAATTCATCGTATGGCACCCAAAGAATACCATAGTTTTCTGCTTTCTGAAGCTTTATTAACGTATTGATGACTCTCTAGCAGCTAATTCAGAAGTTTAGGATACATTCTGTAAACTATTTTCAAAGGATTCTCTTAAAGTCTGTCAACTGTTTTGTTTGTTTTAGGATAGAAGGGTTGATACGTTTTAGATTTATTAATGTTTATTTCGTATGAGACGTATCTGAATACATCCTCAACAGTTGCATTATTAAAGGCATACATGCAGTTGGATATGAACAGAAGAGACTAATTAGTGCAGTTTTTCCTGACAAACATTTTTATTACAGGATGACCGGAATAATTACTTCACTTTGAAGGTTTTGAAGAATTTATTGATTTCAAGGTGATATTCATCACGAACTTATATCAGTTGAAGAAATACTTAAGGCGTGAACGCTTTAGACAACTGTTCTGTCACAGAACGGGACTCCTCAGCAATGCGTACTCACGACTCCACAGGGGCCTGAACCTAAGACAGTCAAGTCTCCCGTTGAGCATGTTAGGATTGAGGCGATGGGTCGAAATTTGGTGGTACACATGTTTCCACTTCTCTTAATTCCCAGTATACTGCCAGCGTCATCCAGTGCCATCATTAAATATTTGAAGTGACCAGATAATGAATGACATATATGCGAACAGTAGTAACCCACCAAAACACTAACTGAATACGAATGGTGAATATTCTCCCTCACAACCTTATACTTCAGTGAGTAGAGAAAACAAGAAGGAAAAGACAGAATTGTGACTGTAAAGAAAACAATCTGTTCGATAAAAATCCATCATTTATGTACATTTTTCATAAACATATGAAACCACTTGGTCGATTGTGGGATAAATTTTCTAGTAAAGGTTTTCTTAACCCCACAGTGACATGTAAAAATGTGAAATTCAAAACTTCTACTTTAGTGACTTATCACTTGATTTCCATTTCGGCTACTTGCCATCAGTATTTGCCATCACTTGCTTAGGTCCTTAGGTTGACCCCTGGTGAGGTCCTGAGTGCGCTCCTCTGGGGAGTCCCATACTAGGTAGGAACGGCTGTTCAGTGCTCCTGAGTTTTCAATAGTCTTCTAACTGATCTCAGTTCAGGGTGAATACCATGTTGAAATGGTTACTGTAATGTGACAGTATGCACGATGTCAGTATTTTGTGCTCATTTCAGTATATACTTAGACCCTTTTTAGAGTCCTAAATGTATATACTAGTTTGCACATTAATCGACTGTTGTATGATAATCAAATCACTTCAAAGCGTTGATCGAATTTTGTCGCTCAGATGCATACCTAGGCCACTTAACTGAATGAAATAATACTGTAACACACTTTTGATGTTAAATATTTGAAGTAAATTAACACAAAGCGTTTCATTCACATATCACATCTATCCAGAGTCAATGAAGTACTTATTCACCAGTAGACCTTATGTAAGAAATCTATTGTCAAAAAAGCTTTACTTCACTATATTATCGGTTTTTTGTTTTTCAACAGAAGTGGAGGAATGTGAATACCCCCTAGTTTGTTAAACAAAACTGAGAGGCAATGTTGCGTCTGAAACATGGTGGATGAAACCTTTTGATTGTTTGAAACAGATAAGTCGTCATATCTTTTGTTTTATTTTAAACTTGTAGGATGATAATGATGACTGTGACATTAACGAGTATTCGATAAGTATCATATAGCAGTATTGATTAGTCACGAGAGTGCAACCAATTTCATGTTGCCTAGTCCTGAGTGCAGACCGAATTCCATCAATCATATTTGCAGTGTGGCAACCAAGATAAGAAGCTCAGCATCGCGGTGAACATTAGTAGATGTTAGTTGGTTGGAGACAATCGATAGGAAGCCCTGGACCTAGGTTTCGTGCTTTTCAGCTCTCGTCAGCAAGGCGTATCTGCAACCTCAATGGAGTTGATGTCCAGCCTGAGATTCGAACCCGCATCACACAGTGTTGTAGTCAGCAACTTTACCACAGAGCTATTCGGGCTGCGACTGACTTCCCGCCGATTGCCTTCAACCAACTAACATCTACTAATGTGCACCACGGTGCTGAGCTTCCTGGCTTGGTTACCGCATTGCAAATATGATCGATAGGATTCTTTCTACACTCAGGATTAGACAACATGAAATTGGTTGCACATGTAAGCCAGTCCTAGAGGAGATTTGTAGCTGCTCGGATAGCTCAGTGGTAAAGTTGCTGACTGCAACACTGGTTGATGCGGGTTCGAATCCCAGGTGGGACACCATTCCATTATGTTACAAGTTCTTGGTGTGAAGTTGAGAAGTTTATTCGTTGCATGAGTGGGAAATAACATAGCCGTTATTTAGAGATTTTTGATTCATTTGATTATTGGTATTATTTGACGAAAGACTAATCTTTTGCTTCAGACATTTGGCGTAAGTTGAAAGAGTTACACTACTGGATGACTTTATTTGTGCAAAAGACTGATACAGCTGTTTTCTGCTTTACTTGTACCGATCAGTTGAGCATTTCAAAAACAACCTCTGGATATTACAGAAGAAAATTTTGAAAGTCTTAACTAAAAAGATATCAAGGTAAAGTAGCGATGTTTGATATAGGTCGAATAGGATATAGACAGCTTCTGGAAGTTGATATCACTTATTTTGAGTAAAACCATGGAAACAGCACATGTGGTTTCGCTTTAGAGTTAAACTCCATCCCTTCTCAAGAAATGTCTTTAACAAAAGAGTTGTCCTTTCACATAGTGCCATTAATCAGTTTTATTAATATTACTGAAGTTGCTTTTATCTAAGCTGATGAATGATTTTTTCATAGATTCTGATTAAACAGAACTTAGATGAATCTTATACACTAAGTAAACTGCAAAGTTGCTGGTAAGCGCCTAATTTGCAAATGTTGAAAATGTAAAAACCTCAAAAGTAATATAAGTCATCTAAGCGTGTACTGTAAAAAGATAAGTAATGCAATTAAATATATGAATGAATCTGCTGTTGTGTCACGTATGGTGAATGGAGAATGCTCAAGCGTTTGAGTGATTGCTGCTGAGTTTGAATCCCGGTGGGAAAATTATCACTCACTGGCTGAATTCCAATTAGAACAAAACATGAGTCTTCTATTTGTCTGCTAGCTACCATCAAGGGAATTATAACACAATGAATCTTCAGGCGATATCAAGTCACCCGCTAATATATTATTATTATTATTAGTCCCTTGGGTTCCTAATGAAACATAGGGCTTCGGTAGCACGTCTCCATTTCATCCTGTTCTCTGAGATCTTTTGAACCTGGTTCCATGACAGCCCACAAGCTCTCATTTCTTTCTCGCACGACCTCCTCCATGTCACCCTCAGCACCGACGTCCAACTCGTCGCCTCCCATGGGGATTCCACTAGAGTAACTGGCCTGACGCGTGATGTCCCTCAGTCGGCCTTCTCAGTGCATGGCCAATCCATCTCCACTTCTTCCTGCATATATGTTGAGCACTAGGTTCTTGGTTGATTCGTCCCCAGAGCTCCTTGTTGCTTATTCTTTCTAGCCATCTGATCTTCAGTAGTGAGCGTAGGCAGTTGTTGATGAATGTCTGTAGTTTATTGGAAATCCCTTTCGTAACGCGTCAAGTCTCTCAACCATACAGAAGCACTGACTTGACGTTGGTGTTGAAAATCCGGATCTTGTTTCACATGCTGAGTGGAGTGCAGAAGATCTCCACACTGGTTTCAGGCTAATGAATGCCTGTCTTGCTTTTCCGATTCTGACTTTGACATCCTCGTCTGTACCGCCTGTAGTTGAAACAGTGCTTCCTAGATAGGTGAAGGATGTTCGGCTAACATATATGCAACACTAATAGAGTTGAATTATACCAAACTAGTGAGCTGGGATATGATGAAATCTTACATTTGTGACTGTGTATTAAGTGGAATCAACAGTGATATCAATTCTGAAATGGATAAACTTCATGCTTCCATCATAGTGAATATATAAAAACTGAAAAAAACATATTATCAGCTTGATTCCACTGAAAACTGTTGATTAATACTTCCGCCTAGGAAGTGACATTTATATGCGACAAGTACCGACTTACAACTCGAAAGATATAGGTATCAGTGAAATATAGAATATGTATTTCATCCTATTCAGGTCTCATCAGTCTCATTTATTTGCCTTTCACTTTACTTTGGCGTTTTCCACATAATATACAATCCTACGACTGATTATTCTCAATAGGTTGAGAAGGATATACCAGTTGTTATATGAATAGCGCTTACAACTGTATACAAAGGAAGGATAGTCAACACAAACATACTAATTGTGCGCAAATACTATTCAAAATATATTTAGTCAGTTTTAGTTTACACTACAACGTTAGTACAGTAACGTTCGCTTTTTTTTCACAAAACTGTATTCTAAATCTTTAACGGTAACTGATAGATCCCAGTCAAAGTGACGCTCAAACCCTAAAAGGTCAGAACAAAATCATAGAAGTTTATTATCTAGGCGTCACTGTAAATGTGAATTACAACAAGGATAATAATGCTTACTACCTTCAACAGTAGTGCTTCTATGGAAGAAATTGCTGAACTCATCCAAGGAACAGACTAGTAAAATGACGAAAATCACCGGAATTAATAACAAGGACAAAGGCAGATAATTAGAATAAAGGCTAGAGGTGCGTAAATGAGTAAGATATCTAACAAACGTAGAGAAAGTGTCAGTCGAACGGAAAGAGGGCGGGAGATTAGATACCACTCTAAAGACACCTTGTTGAGGTTCAAAGATGGATACAGTGATAGACAGGGATAACAAATCCAAAAGGGTGAATATTCGGTAATAGAACTTCAAAATTCCATACATTAAACGCTTGACACTTTATTTGTTTGATGCTAAAAGGAAAATACTTAAAGAGTGAGTTGGTTAAAATGCTTTATTCACCCAACTATATTACAGAAATGGATTTTTTGTAAGTAGTATATTTTTAACAATAATCCTTAACGTAAGTTGTTTACACATTCAATTTATTGGAAAAATTCAGTTTCTTTTTCAGAAGCTGATTTGCACAGATTTTGTCTTGTTCTACTATGAGTACAGTTCACAATAGTAAACTGAGAGAATTATAATACTTTGATAAATCTTTTACTTAGGTAGTAAGTAGTCCAATTAGTCAATGCACAAAGTATTTTTGTCTATTTTCCAGGTTCTCCTAATTCATGAAGTTTTTTTAATAAACTGATTAATTTATTCATTACCAGTTATTCAACATATGGTACCATATTGCCCATTTGTTTGCCAACAAATATTTTAATGTGCAGCTAGACACTAACTTAAGCAACCAGTAAACAATTACAGTTATTCTGCTGAATATTGAAACCTTTATCTAGTAGTTTAAAGATAATGTCTTCAACACAGCATTACATTTATCCGTACGCTTGTCGTAATATAGTTAGTTTGATGGTTGTAAGTAAGTGTTATTTCCCACAAAATATTGAATGAACACCAGATATGTTGAAGATTTTGATTACTTTTATAATCTACATACTTTTGAAAGAAAATATCTATCTGAGATATCCATGGTTTGGCAGACTTTTGTTATGAGTGATGATTGAAGATAAAATGGAAATCTCGTCGTGATAAAATTCGAATTATCTACCTGTAACTCCTATCAGCTGAGCTATGACATCTGACTGTTGACTAGATCTTCATTCTACATCAATCAGTAGGGGTTTTGATGCATTACAGTCCGTTCATGCAGTAATATAACTTGGTTAATTGGTGCAAACCGTTTCATGTAGTCCAGAATAAGTTAAGACATTAAAAGAGCTGTGGTAATACCCATGTCAACTGTTACAGCGACTGTAAAAATATATCAATGGAAAAATCAGTACACATCATCAAATACACAGTGCTATTCACCATTCATATGCTTTCAGGTAGAGCTTTAAAATTTGGATACATTGAAATTCCATTTTCTAAAGCAAAGATTTATCTGATAAATTCATTGGTTTGTTTGGTTAGAAGATAAGAAATTTCACTGCCGAATTTCAGTAAAAGGAAATTCATTGTATGTATATATGATCGAGTAAATGAATGTATCCATTCACATTCGGTCAGCATACACATTTGAAAAGTTACGAATATGGCCCAAATTACTTGACTGTCATTATTGACAAAGATAAATATGTCTAGAAAACTTTAAAATATTTTGTTAAGAACTAACGTTTTCTGTTTTTTAGTTAATTTTAAAGCAAGATGAAAAAGACAAACACCCATTGAGGATGCCAGTATGGAGTGATGCGAAAGTTAGCCTTTTTCCAAAGAATTTATCTGTAAAATCCTACATTTATAACCTTCGAAAAGATAAGAAATAGCTTTAATTTCCAATATGAAGCATGAAGTATTTTTTGTCAGATAGATAAACTCCAAGATGAATAACTATAAGTGAGTTTTTTGGTTTGTTAAAGGCAGTCCGTAGGAAACTCTGCTGAACCTAGGTTTCATGTTTGTTGACACTCATCAGTAAGCAAAGGCTTTCTTTAAACTATCTCCATCTAACAAACATCTACCGAAATGCACCATGATGCTGAGCCTCCTAGCTTGTTGGCTACATCGTAAAATGATAGATAGAACTTGGTCAGCACACATAAATCGATAACATGACCAATTAGTGTGCAAATAAGCCTCAGTAGATTTATCCAACTCATCATCACTTGTTGTTACCAATTTCTGAATTTATATTAAACTAATTCCATCAGAAACGATTGTTAACTATCTCGTTAAATAAATCAACATTACCATCATACTACATAACGATGATTATAAATACTAAAGTAGTCAATCAAAACAGTTTTCAAAGTGATTATAGGTGGGTATGCTTATGCAAATATGGACCATTGGATTCCAGCCCATTGCTTGAACGGCTACGTGCTGGTCACGAAACCTCAAGGTCCTAGGTTCTATCTCTGGAGGGCTGGGTCATAGGTGCTCACTGCTGAAGAGTTTCATACTAGAACGAGACAACTGTCCAGCGTTCCAAGGTTTCCAATTTTCCTCCAAATGATGTCAGCCCATGACGCATTCCAGCCTAAAATTAAGTACTCCCAGGGTGTTTAAGAAATGTAAACAAGATTGACAAAAACGTTTTGCTGTCTACCTCACATCTTCAGCAGAATGTTTAGATGTCTCACTATATATATATATATATATATATATATATATATATATATATATATATATATATATATATATAATGTAAATAGTATTCGAAATATTTAGTGTATACGGGCCATTCGTCAGGTGGTTTGTTGTTCTAGGTTAATAACCATGTAGTGCAGTCAAGGTGTGTATATATGGGAGTGGGTGATTTTTTAAACACGCTACGATTACATTAAACTATACTCTTGTAATGACTAAATCACACTCGATAATTAACTTCTTCCAGGGCATTCGCAATAACTTCGGTCAAGATGTTTATAGTCTTCATAGTGTTGAAATTCCCTGAATGAAACATTGGGTAGAAAATATTCTACATTTAGGATGTTTTGACCAATGATTCCACCGAACATCAGGAAGGAATACTTATACGTACTTCAGTGTAATAGTTGATATCTTATTGTATCACTTGCTGGCTTTTAGTGATTTCCAGGATGCTCCTGCAGAATTGATAATAAAAACCTGTATGCTTCAGGAAAAGTACCTACTGACTGTAAGAAGGGCTACCCGTAAAACTTCTGAAGAACCTAAGTGACCTAAGTCTTTGCAAGAACTGGCGAGGAATCATACTGCTGTCCATACTAAGCAAAATATCAAGCCACATCATACTGGACAGATTTAAAAATGCCCTGGACTCAAAATTACGTCCGGAACAGGCTGGCTGACTTCACGAAGTACAAATCATTTCCGGATCAAATTGCAACGCAAAGCTATACATCACCATCGAACAAAGCATAGAATGGCAGTCAACCCTCCACCTCAACTTCATCGAATTTGAAAGGCCTTCCTTTGATAGCGTCGACCGACAAGTAATTTGGCAGCTGCTGCTTCAACACTACACTACGTTTTTAGTATCACAAATCTATATCAACCTCATTCAGCAGCAGCTACATGGCATATGATGATACATTAGGAGTAATTCACAATGAAAACTTCAGTGATGCCATTGAAGTGAAGACAGGAGTAAGACAAAGCTGACTACTATCACCCATGATATTCCTGGTTGTGGTCGACTGCACTAGGCAAGAAACTGTGAGGAGCGAGAATAGAGGGATAAGCTGGATCACGGAAAATAACCTAGAAGATTTGAATCTCGCCGATGATGATTCATGTATAATGTCTCACAAACTCGTTGATCTACAGACAAAAACTAACAAGTTGACAGATGAGGCAGAGCAGAACAGCGAAGATAGGACTTCAAATTAACATAGAGAATACAGATGTGATGCAGATACCCAACCAACACCACCACCAACAACAACAAGCTCCAATCACCATCAACGGGAGAAACTTAAAGCAAGTAGTCTCTTACACCTACCTACATAGGCAGCACCGTTTCAGCTACAGGCGGGTCAGACGAGGATGTCAAAGTCAGAATCCGAAAAGCAAAACAGGTGTTCATTAACCTGAAACCAGTGTGGAGATCTTCTGTACTCAGCATAAAGTGTGAACAACATCCTGATTTTCAACACCAACGTCAAGTCAGTGCTTTTGTGTGATGGTTCAGAAACTTGGCATGTCACGAAAAGCATTTCCAACAAACTGTTGATTTTCATCATCAACTGCCTACACTGGCTCGTTACTGAAGAACAGATGGCCAGAATAATAAGAATAAGCGACAAGGAACTCACTCTGTCTGTCTGTCTGTCTGTCTGTCTGTCTGTCTGTCTGTCTGGCTGGCTGGCTGGCTGGCTGGCTGGCTGGCTGGCTGGCTGGCTGGCTGGCTGGCTGGCTGGCTGGCTGGCTGGCTGGCTGGCTGGCTGGCTGGCTGGCTGGCTGGCTGGCTGGCTGGCTGGCTGGCTGGCTGGCTGGCTGGCTGGCTGGCTGGCTGGCTGGCTGGCTGGCTGGCTGGCTGGCTGGCTGGCTGGCTGGCTGGCTGGCTGGCTGGCTGGCTGGCTGGCTGGCTGGCTGGCTGGCTGGCTGGCTGGCTGGCTGGCTGGCTGGCTGGCTGGCTGGCAGGCAACCAACCAAGAACCCATCGACCAACGGGTATGCAGAAGGAGGAAGTGGAGATGGACTGGATTGGGCATACACTGAGAAGGCCGATTGGGGACATCACATGCCAGACCAGGCAGTCGAGTGGAATGCAAAGGGGAAACAACGAGTTTGGTGTCCGAGTTGAGGGTGACATGTAGGAGATGGTATGAGGAAGAAATGAGAGGTTATGGGGAGTCGTGGAGCCAGGTTGAAAAGATTGGAGAGAAGAGAGTGGAATGGAGACGTGCTACTGAAGTCCTTTATTTTACTAGGAACCTGAGGGGGAAATAATAAATAACTATTATGCTTCAGATTCAATCATTTTGACAATTACTGAGATTCAAGACGAATAACACGTCTGCTGTTCTGTCTCCCTTCCAACTTCATTGAGCCGCAGATTTTCCCGTTTCTCTACAGAATATTTGATTATTTACCACGCTATACTTTTATGGATATACTTGTGAAATAATACAATTGTCTTTCAGTGACTAGCAGTGGAATCCAAGACACGTATTTTGTCCTATTTTGAACTTGTCAGCTCGATGTTCCTCCACTCCAGCCACTTATGTTGTTTCAACTGAGACTTGATCCCAGTGCTCATAGTTTTGAACGCCAAATCTTAACTTAAAAGGCTACTAGGGAACAAAACACAAACACATTTTCGCTGATAAAAGAAAACCCTGTTCTCTTTAACCGTAAGCATGTGGGCATATTTCGACAATCGTCTTTCAGTGTTAAGAACCGAATGACATGTAAGCCACTAGGAACTTTTCCTTTTGAGGAATCTTAACTCCTCGATAACGCAAAGATAGAACAAAAGCCTTTGGAATACAAACATTTTGCTTACACTTCAGATTTTAAAAAAGTAGGGCTATATTATTGTCATTTATGGAGACCAGCGCAATGAAAACGATATTCAAATGAAATGTCATGAATTGGAAATTTAAAAAGCCAACTACAAGAAATCTGAAGTGAGCATTTATTATTAGGTATTTAGCATCACTAGGTGTTTGTAGATGAGGATTAATTTAATACTGAACATGATTGCAAACATGAAGATTATATTTTGTAGGTGACTTTTGAAAGTGCATGGCAAACCATAGTCTAAAGATGAGGGTTCATATCTGATTAACTTCGTGGTTGGTAGCATGTATTTGTAACGTTAGTTGCTCTCTTTTAGTTGGCATTTACGCTTCATTTCTTTCTGTTATTCTTCCCATCTTACTTCTAAGGTCACATCTCTCAGCAGGTAATGGTTTGCTGTGTTTACTAGCAGATAATTAAAACACACCATAGTTGAAATGCTTATTTCAAAGTTATAGTTATACTGTAGTGAGAAATTTATAAAAGATAATTCAACAAACAAAATTTTCTATCCGGTGAATTATTTTCAGCAGCTGTACATTCGTATTTATAGTCAGAACGAAAATATATATTGATCAATTATCAAAGCGTCAACATAACTCCAGTATAGCTAATACCAAGTTGATAGATAGTTGCAGATTATAAATTGTTCCCGGCATTTATAGATGTTGGTATTCATCATGAACTGACATCAGTTGGTGAAACATCTGGAACCTAGGAGCAATGGATAGCTGTTTCGTCTAAGTATGGAACTCTTCAGCAGTAACCTTGAGGACAAATACTCAGTGATGACATTCGGTGATGGACACGCTATGTGGTTAACTGACAGAAGGTGGAAATATGAACCACTGGATTCTGGCCCAGTGGATAAATGATAGCGTGACCACCTGAAGGTTCCTGGTTAGATTATTGATTGGGTCACGGGTGAACACTGCTAAGGAGTCCCATACTAGGACGACGCCCTCAGGTTTCCTATAATTCTCCAGTTGATTTCAATCTATGATGAATATCAACCTGAAAAGAAGTTAACTTATTCAGTAGATTTCTCTCAAGTAAATAATAAATGAAAGACCATAAAACCAAGTATTGATTTAATAGAAACAATTCTTGTATTCGCACAGGTATACATATTCAAGAAAACTTGTCTAGGAGCGGAAATGTTTTCTGAAACAATGGAGGCAAAATATTTGGTTTCCGACAAAGTGATAGTTTAAAGATGGATTAGATTTATTCTTAAAACATGTATCAAGGATGAAACAATCCGATGATGAGATTAGATTAGATTTCATCTGAATTTTTTTGGTGCATATTTGTCTAAATTATTTAGGAGATTCTTGGAATGGTAGGACACTTTGATATATTTGAAACTGCATGCTAAATCATGGGAGTGACTTTAGTAGTCACCCTAAGCACCGTGACGATAACCAATCAGGTTTCGGTATTTTGGCGGCGAAGATAGTTATTCATTTAATGATAAAATGTAATTAATTATCTCAACAGTTAACTTTTTAATTTACTCGAAACATGGACATTAATATAACTATCGGTAAATCATGAGAATCATTTCGTTCTCTATTCGCTAAAGTACAGAATAGTTTGTTATTCATCACTAAGTATCTGAAGCTCTTAGTGGTTGTGGGATATATAAAAAGTAAAACACCCTAGAATAGTCCTCAAAATGCTGGTTGTCTAAATATTTAGAAATAGAATTACTTATGAAGGAAGTAAAATACTTAGAAAATGAAATAAAAATATCAGTTTACGCATTTAAAAACAATAAATATAACTGTGAAGGTAGAGGAAATCATTACCAGTATCCTCCATGTTATCATCTCAGCGTAATGTGGCGCTCTATTATTATTATTATTATTAGTCCTTTGGGTTCCTAGTGGAACATAGGGCTTCAGTAGCACGCCTCCAGTGACCTCTGTTCTCTGAGATCTAGGTTAAAAATATTACACTACAATAAATAAAGTGATTAATCGAAATTATGCTCAAAAGTTATTCACTTTTCATACTGTTATAATCTAATAATGGTCCATACCGTCCACCACGCTACATTAGGCTTACATGGAAAAATGTCAGATACCTCTGAAAAACACTTCTTCACATGTATCATGATATTTTTGGTAGGGAATAATTTACATTTTAACACTTGACTGGAAACTATTCTCATACATTCTTAGTCCTGGTGCATTTAAAAACACGTGGTGGTGCAAATGCCCGTAACTGATATGTTGCCTTGTAAGTGTGAAAAACGTTAGTGACCATTATTCCTTTTGAGCAGTGTATGAAATGGATAGTTTTGGGGGCAATTTTAATTAATCTCTTCAGTTATTGTATTCTTCGTAATCTAGAGTGCCACATGAGGCTTACATGGCAACATACCAGATATCTGCAGTGCAAATGTTTCAATGAATGCTTTGTTTGATATTTTTGTGAAACATTTATGTAACCTTCAAGCAAACAAACTACGATAATTGCTAGAAAGGTAACTGAATCTACAAAATATCAAAGTGGAAATAGACAGAAACAATCAAATCGTATCCATCTTACTACGAAGTAACTTGTTTTGGTTGTGTGTCGTCAACAATCGGGAAAATGAAAGATTGTAACGTGGGAACCAAGAATAAGTTTTTTTGCTAGGCTATAATCCACATCTATCATACAAGGGCTTATGATTCTGTGACTTTCTAACCTTGATAGATAGAGTCAGATATAACTCGTCATTCATTCACTGACTGACAGCTACGTCCCTAAATCACTGACTGAAAATGAGACAAACCTTTTTTCAACTGAAATGATAGAGTTAGTATGGAATTTTTTTCGGTTGTAAGTAACCCCAATACTGGTTGAGGAAGACTTATCAGCACGTGCATTCGGATTGGATGAAAGAGACTTCTTTTTATCACTTCACCTGTTTAAATGGTAATAGGCATCTGGTAACATTTTGGATACATTAATCCATATTATTTAAATCAACAATTAAGGCCAGTTTCCATGGTGAAGACCAAAGTAGCTTTCAGTTGTAATTATAGGTTAAAACTAGATGCAGGACTATTTCAAAGCACCTTAAAAGTAGCTCTCCTGACTTGTCCTGTACCTTACCCAAGCCAAAAGCGATCGCTGAACAAATACAACATCATCTAATGCAGAGCTAACTCCTTCATGCAATAGATCTCAGCTTATAAAGCACTGTAAGGAATGCGTCACCTGCAAACCACTCAGACAGAATACACAGAATGCTTCTTTTGGCTTCAAACTATCCAAATAGCTATCTAGCTGATAAGCAGTGTGATAAGTTGACCTCAAAGCCAAAACGAAACATCTATATAACAAATGAGGGTTACTTAGACTTTACTCCTTTCAAATTGATTTGTCTATAAAATCACCACCCCACTAATTAGACCTAACAGCCAAACCGTTTTCTTCAGTACTAATGTAATAGTTTCGTATGGTTTCTGTTGTGATTACAGACAGGATGACATGGTTCTACTCAACTATTTGAAAAAAGCTTGAACAAGAAATAAACATCAGTCATCTCAAAATGCGCTCATATTTGCTTTCTAATTGGTATTCATCACCAACCGACATCAGTTGGAGAACCAATGAATACCTTGGAGCACTAGATAGTTGTTTCATCTTAGTTTGTGACTCCACAGCAGAGCACATCCATGCTGTCTCCGAGAGTCGAAGTCAGAACTCAGGACATTCAGTTCACATGACCATCAAGTTACCACTGAGCTAGTGTGTTGAAATCCAATAGTTACATTCGTATTTTCATATCTTTATACTCTAACATAACCAAACCAGAACAATATTTTAAATTTATCAGTTGTATACTTCTGGTTGAAATGCCAGAAAGTAGCATACGTTTCACATCACCTAGATAATTAAAATAAAACCCATAGATTCCATTTAAATTGACAACATTCTTGTTAACCTTACCCTGTATTGACATAAACAAGAAAGTAAAAATGTTCTTTAACATTTCATATAACTCATTTTCTATAAATGACTATGGTATTATAAATCACATGAAAATCGACCGTTATTATTGTGTTATTATTTAAGCACCAATTTTTTCCAGATCACTCATTACTTTCAGGCATACAAATAGGCATACAAAAATGCCATTGGATTGGCAAGCAGCAAACTAATCGATTGTTGTTGGTGTGGTTATGTTTAACAAAATTTACAGGAGCCAAGTAGATTTTGTAGAGTTTTTCTTTTTGCCAATTCCAACTGATTGATTATTAATTTCTTATGAAAACAAGATATACTGATTGACTTACTCACTGATGTGAGTGTGCTACACTTTATATAAAGTGCTATTAATGAATATAACTTATCCAACTAATGAATATCATCATGATGTCCCCAACAGCATCGAAGGCTCTCGTACAGTTGGAACAAATCTACTCCAGGATCATAACAGCAAGATGGATTCAACTCAAAAGGAAGGAAGGTCACAATCGTACAATGATATTCTGTGCACCTACAAATAATACAGATGAAGAGAAGAAGGAGGAATTCTACAGACAACTCCAATCAACACTGGACAAGACACCGCACCCCACTTGGCGACATCAAAATTCTAATGAGTGGGGTGACATGAATGCCAAACTAGGAGTTGACAACATAGGAAGAGAACTAACCATGTGTCGAAAAGCGATCGGTGAAATGAACAAGAATCGAGAATTGTTTGCAGAATTCTGTGCATTCAACGATTCGGTGATAGGAGGCAGTGTGTATAAACGCACACAAGGATGTTCACAAAGTGATATGGATTTGATTTCACCAGACACCAGATGGAAACACTACACTAAAAATCAAATCAAATTCATCCCAATGTGAAGAAAGTGAAGACACAGTCTACTGGACAACAGATCAGATGAAGAAGGGGAACAGATGTAGGTTCAGACCACTCACTATCTAGTGCAAGGAACCTACCTTCCAAATCAAGTTGAACGCCTTCAAGGAAGCTGGTGATAGACCACGGTCCAAATTGAACACCCAGAACAGAAACTGAAGGACGAAGCCACAAAGGACGTCATCACGTCAGTCAGCCATCAAGACAGAATGGGAGATATCGAGCAACATCCGTGAAGAAACCTGTGTGGATGAGCACTGAAACTCTTTGGAAGAGATGTGGAAAGAAACCTGCATAACCGTATTAGGAAGGAAGGAGAAAGAAGATAAGGAATGGATCTCGACGGATATATGGAAGCTGACAGAGGAGGGAGAAGAAGACGGCAATCGTGAAGCAGAACATGAATCAGTGCAAGGATGCACAACGAGTAGAGAAACTGAGTACAATGTATAAAACACTACACTGGACAAAGAAGTGAAGAAGAGTGTGTACAAAGACAAAAGACACTTCTACGACACATTTGCAAGTGAAGCAGAACAGGTTGCTGGCTGGTAGAATAGATCTGACAACATCGTATCAAATAACCAGATTACTACCCTGGAAGACATCTACATAGACGAAACCAATGAAAGATAGTGAAGGGAATCTAATTACCAAGGAAGTGAAATGAAGGAAACGATGGGCTGACCACTTCAAAATGTTCTTGTATCGACTACCACCTGTAGCCACAGAACTGCATGTGAACACAAGCCCATCATCATCATTATCAACATAGGACCAGGCATTACTGCCTCACGGTCCGAGTTGCCACACCTCATATCAGCACATCAAGTAAAAAGGTAGTGAGGTGAAGGATGAAGATAAGTGAATGCAGTCAAAAGAAATATAAAGTACGAGAAGAAAGGAAAGAGGAGTGACAAAATAGTGAGATTCGGTATAGCGTTGTTAAGATGAGGATAATGTGTGTATACATCTGCGCCACTGACTTCGGTTCTGAGCCATATCACCTAGGGTCTCCAACCACTGGTTCCTCTTGTCCCGCCAACCCCAACCACCTAGTCTGCATCGTCCTACATGGCTTAAACCAACAGTCAGAGACTTCATACATTGGTGCCATGTTTTAGTGTGGCCACGTTGGGCCTTTTTCCAGCCTGGACCCACCTCAGCCAACATTGTGTGACGAGGCAATCGGTGACTAGGCATACGCAGTACGTGTCACAACTATCTCAGTCGATGAAGGTTCACAACCTCGTCGACTGACTTACCTCTTCTCCCCAAAACTCTACACCTAACTTCTGCATTACTCAAGCCCAGCCACGAAAGTTGAAGTCCTGAATGCCATAAAGCTACCGAAATGAGGGAAAGCAGCAGGAGCAGATGGAATCCCACCAGAAGCATTGAGAGTAGACACAGAGACTGCAGTGGACATGCTCACACCACACCACTATTGCAGAAGGTTTGGAAGGAAGTAAAGGTACCTGTCCATTAATTGTTAGAAGGGCTACTTCGTCAAACTCCCAAACGAGGGTGACCTAAGCCTCTGTAAGAACTGGCTTGGAATCATGCCACTGTCCACCAAAAGCAAGCAAAATATTATGCCGCGTCATCCTGGATAGACTAAAGAATGAACTGGATTGAAAACTACGACCGGAACAGGCTGGCTGGATTCAGGAAGTGTAAGTCATGTGCGGATCAAATTGCAGCGCTACGCCACGCATCATCATCGTACTAACAAGTTGATAGAAGAGGCAGAGCAGGACAGCGAAAACAGGACTTCAAGTGAACATAGAGAAGACAGAGGTGATGCAGATACCCAACCAACACCACCACCAACAACAACAAGCTCCAATCACCATCAACGGGAGAAACTTAAAACAAGTAGTCTCGTGCACTTACCTGCCTAGGCAGCATCGTTTCAACTACAGGCACCACAGACGTGGACGTCAAAGTCAGGATCGGAAAGACAACAAGACAGGTGTTCATAAGCCTGAACACAGTGTGGAGATTTGCACTCAGCATGTGGAACAATATCTGGATTTTCAACACCAATGTCAAATCAGTGCTTCTGTGTGATGTTTCAGAAACTTGGCATGTCACGAAAAGCATTTCCAACAAACTATAGATATTCATCATCAACTGCCTACACTGGCTCGTTACTGAAGAACAGATGGCCAGAATAATAAGAATAAGCGACAAGGAACTCACTCTGTCTGTCTGTCTGTCTGTCTGTCTGTCTGTCTGTCTGTCTGGCTGGCTGGCTGGCTGGCTGGCTGGCTGGCTGGCTGGCTGGCTGGCTGGCTGGCTGGCTGGCTGGCTGGCTGGCTGGCTGGCTGGCTGGCTGGCTGGCTGGCTGGCTGGCTGGCTGGCTGGCTGGCTGGCTGGCTGGCTGGCTGGCTGGCTGGCTGGCTGGCTGGCTGGCTGGCTGGCTGGCTGGCTGGCTGGCTGGCTGGCTGGCTGGCTGGCTGGCTGGCTGGCTGGCTGGCTGGCAGGCAACCAACCAAGAACCCATCGACCAACGGGTATGCAGAAGGAGGAAGTGGAGATGGACTGGATTGGGCATACACTGAGAAGGCCGATTGGGGACATCACATGCCAGACCAGGCAGTCGAGTGGAATGCAAAGGGGAAACAACGAGTTTGGTGTCCGAGTTGAGGGTGACATGTAGGAGATGGTATGAGGAAGAAATGAGAGGTTATGGGGAGTCGTGGAGCCAGGTTGAAAAGATTGGAGAGAAGAGAGTGGAATGGAGACGTGCTACTGAAATCCTTAGTTTCACTGGGAACTCAAGGGTCATTTAATAATAATGAACATCAGCATTAAGTTTCCTTTCGGTTAATTTTGCAGATTGTTCGACTGTTGTCTTAGCTGTTACTGTTGTTGTTGGTAGTAGCGATGGTGTCGGTACCAATGTACAGAGTCTGGCACTCTGATCTATCATTATTATTATCAGCATTTGACTGCCTACTTGCTACTTCACGCTTGATTACTGGCTATGAGTAAAAGGATATCTAAACTCAGTAAATTGATCAATTATGCGGTCAGCTGGTTATATGTATTTCAATGGGTAAGTTTCTCCACTCATTGAGGGACCTAGTGACTGCAACCTCTTTCATAGAGGGAATATGACGTTTATAATAGGATGAGGCTTAAATGGAAATCAATATTTTAAGTCATAAGACAATAAGGTAGAAGTTTTCGATATCATCTTTTCATTCATATCACTGTGTGGTCAGGAAAAACCTTCTTGAACAATTTATCCCACAAATAACCGATCAAAATAAGTTACTGAACTTTTAACCAAGTGGTTTATGCAAACTGTATATAAATAATGTATTTTTATCGAATAAAGTGTTTTCCTTACAGCCATAAGTCGGTCTTTTCCTTCTTATTTTCGCTACTCAGTGAAGTATAAGGTCGTGAGGGAGAATAGTCACGATTCGCATCCAGATTAAATGTTTAACTACGTTAGTATTGTTCACGTATTGATCATTATTCACTCGGTTACTTCAGTTTATACTACATGAAGACTAGATGATGCATCTTGACGCTCCTTCGACATGAACTACTTATAAGTAATAAAATAGCTCTACAGAGTGTATTGTTATTCTTCGCAGCAAATTCGTACAGAAACATTTCTATGATTGCTTTGCTTCCTGTCGCTTGTATTCTTGTGATATAAGTCAGTTGCACTTCGACTCTAACCCTAATTTTGTTAACCATAATGAGTTTTTAGTGATAAGAAAGACTAACACTGACATGTGTCAAAATAGTCAGAAGAAAATCCTGACTCTTCATTTTATGTCTCAAACCAAATATCAATAAAATGTGGCTTCAGTTTCACGTTAAGACCTAAGCCTTCGTCATATCGTGTCAAAGTCAACGACTTCATAACTAAGCTATTCAAGGTTTGACGAGCTACAGAACTAGATTATAGGATAATAACCAGTATCAAGTAAAAAGATATTTCAAAATCTGTAGACCAGATGACTTATTCTAGTATCATAAGAGTTTATTCATGAACTAAGTGGTTAAAATTCAAATTCCTTGTCTTTAACGCTTCAACTTCAAAAATATGAATTTCTTCGATGGAGCAGATAATCCAAGCTTTGAAATACCGGTGAGTATCAAGCCTAACTTCACGACTTCATACAAACTAACTTATATCATTCATTATAAAATCAAGGTGCCCTGCAGTATTATGTCACACAGCTTCAAGGCCATGCCGCGAACTTGATAAATAAACTTCGCACATCTAGTGACTAACTGTTATGTGAACAAACTTCGCTACAACCAGCGTATTACAACCTGGATATTTCTAGTTATCACCTGACTTTTTGAATCATCCTATATGTGCAGATATAAGTGAACAGCTTAAAACACGCCTATCTTAATCAACCCAATAACTAAAAGATAGTGGTTTTTAAACTTGTAAAATGAATATGTACAGCAGTGGAGATTCAAGTTCTAACGTATAAGTGGATTTCTTCGAAATTTTATCAAATTGGCACTGAAAAAGTTTGTATACATACTAGGATGAAATATTCACATTTGAAATAATGTGAGAATGAACCCAAATAATTCTAAAGAGGAAGTATTATAACAAATGTTCCACAGCTATGAACACTGATTCATTTATTGTTTATGCAAACTTTATCATTTAAAGTGGTTGTTGTCTATCGGGTCCAGTAAAATAATCAATAGGAAATTAGAAGTACTGTCAAACAACTAACATTTAGGGGTGACTTTAAAGGCCATCGTAGCAACTATTGGAGCAGTCAATCAGGTTTCGGTATTTTGGCTAGGAAGTTAGATTTTCATAAAATCCAGAGTCAAAATTGGTTGTCGTAATAGTTACTAGAATGGTCTTTAAAGTCATTCAGCGTTTAGTAGTAACGCATCCAGAGAGGGGTTCAAAGGTGGTTCTAAGGATGGGAATGAATATATTTTGAAACCATTTTGACCTTGACTTCAGGTGACAGTAAATTTTCTGAGTCAATCAACTAGAAAATTGAAACTGGATAAGATGAACAACAAATCACAAATGTCCTCAAAAATCTGAAGAATATCTGGTTAGTTGGTAATCTTTATGAACTTCTCAGACCGAAAGGATTACTGATTCCATGAGCTTATAGACTGCTTGAAGTTCACACAGCTCATTTACCTATTCGTTCAATTTCGGGCATGTTAGGTACAGTGGCTTTATGAAATTTCGGAACCCCTAAACAGTCAGCCACCCAGTTATTATCTTCATGACACTTTCCAATTCAACGACTGCATGACAGATTTAAGTGTAACTGGTAAAGGTGCGTTATCACTTAATGTAGAATCTGTCTTCATCAACGCACTACTCACAGAAACAATTCTTTTTTTATGTAGATATATAGATGACAACAACCTGAATAGTCCACTACCCAACTCATACCTAAAATAACTGCTGCTTACTTGCGTCGCCAACACTCAGCTCTTCTTTAACAACACGATTTGCTGTAAAAAAGATGGTAATCATGTGGGTTGACCATTTGGTCTGCTACTGCTACATCCCATTATATTGAGGTTAGAGAACTGCAGTCTGAAGGCAACAACCAACAAGGTTTATGATTTGAATTATGCCCAACAAGTGTTTAACAGTTGACACCCCTCAATTAAATTCACACTCGAATCAGGAAAAGAGAACCGAAAATTCTGTTTTTTGATATAGAGCTGACATTTCTGAGGTCTACCTACGCAAAACCTATATAGAACGATTAGATGATAGTTTTACAGACTGCAATTTAAACGTTCATAAAATAACTCCTATCATATCCTTTACACATCGTATCCGACACATCCACAGCATTTATTACCGAAAATGACTTATTCTTCCTAAAAATGGATATCCAGTACGACTTGTAGACGAAAACACAAAACCTGAACAATAGAGAAACTCCCATCAGTTTCAAACATGATGGAAATTAAAAGTGACTTTGCCGTGGACATCTTGAACAGACAATTTTCAAACTGGCTAAAAATAATTTGTAGAAAGTACGATTAGGATTTAACAGAATATAATCTGAAATATTGGGTGATGAGTAAAAGGCGAACATCAAATATAGGTTACATTTGTACTAGACAGCATGGTTGAAGTAAAGTAATTCCACCGAAACTCACGAAAGATTCCTCAAGCCTCAGAAAAGGAAATAAACAAAACTAGAATACAACAGCCAAAATAAGGCATGATGTACAATTTTTACCATATTGAAACTGACAGTGTTATGAGTGAATGGAGATCAAATCAAATGGAATGGTGGAACTGTTATCAGTCTATTGTGTTAGTTGGGCAATGAAATCAATATTGACAGAACAACTACGAGATGAGGAGAAAAAATCAACAGATAATGATCAATTTATATACATTTATTGAATCATGAATTTATGTGTTTGTTTACTAAGGGTCAAATAATAAACATGTGTATTGGGTGATGATTGAAAGGGAAATGAAAATTTGGACGGCGGCCAGATTCAAACCAGCGTGAATAATAAATGTGAAGTGTTACGTCACGGTTGAAAATGACCACAGGTTGTAGTATGAATAAAGAAGGGCATAAAACTAATAGCATAAGAAATTGAATGTTTATTATGGTAATAATAATATAGAAGAAAAAGTGTGGGAGATGTTAAAATGTTCAGGTTGTGGTAGGAAAGTTCATAAAGAACGTGTTTACCCTGTTATGGGCCAAGGTATACAAAGTGGATGTACATATTTCTTTTGAACACATACATTCAGCTTTCTTGTGTCGATTTCTATGGCTTCGGTAATAGGGCCTTCTTCATAATACTACAATTGGTAGTCATTTTCAACCGCGACGTAACACTTTATATATATATATATATATATATATATATATATATATCCATATAAAATGTGTATTGCGGAGAGAATCAGTTTATTAGAAAAAAATTTTCAATGAGTGTTTACATATAAAAACAATTATACTAAAACTATAACCGTAGCACAAAAAGTGGCTATCGTGGCTTGGTGGTGTAGTGGGTAGCGTTTTGGCCTTTGAAGTCATCGCTCCCGAGTCCGAATCCTGGTAAAAACAACATCACTCACTGGGAACCAGGTACATCCAGCTGACGAGTCCTAAATAGGACGAAATGAGCGTCCTAGATTCCACTGCTAACCACTATCCATCATTACACACAACACTTTGAATGATCGCGGGCAGTAATTTTACTCAAAATGTTACCAAAAATAAATGACATCATTGTGTGTAAACATTAAAAATATATTTCTAACTTCATATTTGTTATTCTCTATTCCGTTATAGTATCCACATGATTTTCATCCCACTTGAATATAACTCGACACCATATAATTATTATCATTTGACTTTCTGAGATTGCTTTCGCCGATGACCTGTGCCTGATATCATACAAACTTGAAGATCTACAGGCAAAAACTAACAAGTTGACAGAAGATGCAGGGCAGCGAAGACGGGACTTCAGGTGAATATAGAGAAGACAGAAGTAACGAAAATACCGCACCAACAACTCCAAAAACAGCAACAAGCTCCAATCACCATCAACGGGAGAAACTTAAAGCAAGTAGCCTCCTTCACCTATCTAGGAAGCACCGTTTCAACTACAGGTGGCACAGACGAGGATGTCAAAGTCAGCATCGGAAAAGCAAGACAGGCGTTCATTAACCTGAAACCAGTATGGAGATCTTCTGCACTGCACTCAACATGTGAAACAAGATCCGAATTTTCAACACCAATGTCAAGTCAGTGCTTCTGTGTGATATTTCAGAGACTTGGCGTGTTACGAATTGCATTTCCAACAAACTATAGATATTCATCAACAACTGCCTACACTGGCTCGTTACTGAAGCTCAGATGGCCAGAATAATAATAATAAGCAACAGGGAACTCTGGGAGCGAACCAATCAAGAAGCTATCACTATCCAGAGGGAAGTGGAGATGGATTGGGTATACACTGAGAAGGCCGATTGGGGACATCACATGCCAGACCAGGTCGCCGATTGGAATGCAAAGGGGAAACAACGAGTTTGGTATCCGAGGTGAGGGTGACATGTAGGAGATGATGTGAGGAAGAAATGAGAGGTTTTGGGGAGTCGTAGAGCCAGGTTGAAAAGATTGGAGAGAAGAGAGTGGAATGGAGACGTGCTACTGAAGTTCTATGTTCCATTAGGAACCCAAGGGACTAATAATAATAATAATCTGAGATAGCCGTAGTTTGGAAGACTAATATTTATACTAGGTGATGATTGAAGGTTAAATGAAAATTTGGACCGCTGCCGAATTCAAACCAGTGACCACTGGGTTACCGACCCGATGCTCTACTAATTGAGCATCAGGCTAGAGACCCGGTGGTTGCTGGCTTGAATCCGGCCGCCCTTAGTAAGCAAACACATAAATTCATGATTCAATAAATGTATATAAGTTGATCATTATCCGTTGATTTTTTCTCCTCATCTCGTAGTTGTTCTGTCAATATTGATTTCATTGCCCAACTAACACACTAGACTGATAACAGTTCCACCATTCCATTTGATTTGATCTCCATTCACTCATAACACTGTCAGTTTCAATATGGTAAAAATTGTACATCATGCCTTATTTTAGCTATTGTATTTCACTTATTCTCATGGATTTATAACTGTGGAGCCTGAAGAAGAGGTTACTGAAAACAATTTTTCGATCTAATTATCTTTATTTTGAATAATCTAAGGGGATCTTTGAATTATGATAATCTGCTTGGTTGTGGCTAACAGAAGGATCCAGGATGCGCGTTTCAGGCAATATCGAGGTATCCGCATAGAAGCCCATATGTCAGTAGTGGTCGAACAATTCAATCGAATAAAACAACGGCAAGTCACAAGTAGTAATGATCTTTAAATTGGTAAAAACTAGAATGCTAAAGACAATATAAATGATTCAATCTGGGGTTCATTACGATTTTATTTATTTCACGATAGTATTCATCACAAATTGATATCATTTAGAGGACCCAAGTTTTTTCAATGATTCTCTGTGATACATAAGTGAGTTCAAAAATGCGTACCTATTCTCCTTGTCTAAACTTGTTTGTACAGTCCGTGTCTTCTAATATATGATTACTAATCATTGTATGTCTTTGTTTTGGTTTGTGTATCGTTATTTGGCTTGCTGATGATATTACATTCTCTAGTCTGGCTACAAAAAAGTCCTCAAGGATTTGACCTGATCGTGAGAACACAGCGATTCCATCTACTTGTCTATATTATTTAGTAAGTAGGAAGAATGACATTTGCACTTGCTTTAACTATCACTTTCATCTTCATTGTCTCTGCATCTACAACAACACAGTCTGTGGCGATTTGACTCACTACTATTATCAAGGCCATGGTTACTGTCATTCGTTTCCACTTTATTTCGATAAATCAATGGAAAATCTCTTAATACTAATTCACTTTGAGAGATGTTAGTTGGTTGGAGGCAATCTGCAGGAAGCCCTAGACCTAGGTTTCGCGATTATTGGTACACAACAGTTAGGTGTGCTTTTAAGCTGTAGGGAACTCATGTCTCTTCTAAGATTCGAACTCGCATCACCCAGTGTCTCAGTCAGTGACGCTACCCTTGACGTATTTGGGCTGCTACCTACCTTTCTGACGACTGCCAACAAGTAGGAAACATGAGTTCAGGACTTCCCACCGGCTGCCTCCGACCAACTAACAACTATCAAAATGCACCATGACGCTGAGCCTTCTAGCTTAGTGGTCACACTGCAAAATGGTCGATAGAATTCGGTCAGTTTTCAGGTCTAGATAACAGGAGACTGATTACTTTCCAGTGACCAACGATGTATGACTAGTAATTATATTTTGGAAGACAATCATACAAACACAATTGGACAAGGAGGTTAAGAACACATTCTTGAAGTCAGTTATACATCTTCGATATTTTTATTTTAATTGTTCCTTTGAAAAAGATATGACAAAACATCTAAGCAAAAAGATTAAGTCACTTTACTTCGGGCACGCTGTGACTTATTCAGATATAACCTATATCTAACGTCACTAAAGAAAACTTTCTTGACTTCGACCATGAAGAGGATATTCTCTATCTGTCCAGTGATCTCCACTAACCTCAAGAATAAGTTCCCATATTTGACCACTTTTACATGTTTTTGTCAATTCACCTACTCCTATCGAGGCAGATATACAAATATTTCAGTGTTGATTGTCTCAACCGAGTTACAGAACATCTTTTCTATTGGCTGCAAACAGATGAACGTGGATCCGTCAGAAATCCGATAATTGAACATATTGTCAGCGCTCGTCAAACCATCATAACTGGTTTAGTACTCAGTATCATATACAATATTGGTACAAAATAGTAGGTTTCCCTCTTCTCTGGATTACAGAAGCTCTTATCATATGGACGGAGAAACTGGAATTATGAGTAAAATCAAGCTTGTTGCACGCTTTTTGTTGCCAATGAACATAGTCAGTAGTCTTCTGATTCCCTATGTCTTAACATTCCCAATTTTTTTCATATTTCTATCGCATTTTTAGCAACTCAACGCATTCTCTACGCTATCCTTCATCAGGGTTGATCTCATAAATGTTATATATATATATATATATATATATATATATATATATATATATATAAACCCGTCAATTATGTTGGTCTTTATGCTGTCTTCTGATTAACTTTAACCTTACATCACATTTACAACTCTCGTGTCATTTAAAAATGTAATCGTCATTTAACCTGATCTGTGTTACTAGATTTATTTAAATAAAGCTTGTAATAATCCAATATAATGAAACAAAACTTATAAAATTCTAAGTGTTCAGTAGTAGAGAATAAAATTGCCAGAAAAGGTATCTTCACTGAAATCCTTGTTTGTTCAGTAGGTAACGACCAACACTTGTTGCAAAAGAGGTGGCTATCGTAATTAGCAACGTGGTGTATAAGACTGTTGTATTTAAAGCAATGGACACCGGTTAGAGAACTCAGTGGAAACACTATCACTCACTGGGATGCTGGGATCTCCAGATAAAGAAAATAGTAAATAAGGTGAAGTCTCCATTCTACTATACATAAGGAAAGGAACAACATCAAAAGCAATTTTTTAACCGCGCTATGATAGACGATCAAGGTATCTGCACAGCAGCCAATTTTTGATAGTGGCCGGTCATTCTGGAGCTGTTGACGGCGACTTACTACAAGCTATAACTTCAAAATATACCCGTCGTACAAAGATTGGCCACCGTGGCTCAGTGGCCTAGTGCATAATGCTCAAGCGTTTGGAGCGCTGGTTACTGCATTCGAATCTCAGTGAGATAAACATCACCCATTGAGAGGCACTTGCATCCAGCAGATGACTCAAAAATATTAGGAAACCCCTTAATTCCTCTGCCAACCACCGTCAAACATCGGTATCACTTTTACAACTACTTTAATAGAAGATGAATGTTATCTGAGAAACGTAACTTATTAGCACAATGCATCCCAAAACAGTCGTCATATATTCACTTGCCAAGACATTTTACATAAAAGGTGAAAACAGAGTGGCGTAAGGTAAATAAATTGAGATACTACAAGATTTTGTAGAAAATAAAGGATAATAAGGAAGAATAATACATTTTCACACCTCATTTTGTAACGAAATGAGATAAAGGTTACCGGGGAAGGTTTAGTTAGTATAAGGACAAACTGTTTCTGAATACACGATAGGGATTTGAACTTTCTTATAGATAAGACTTTAATTAACCTAACTGTATGGTTCCAACAGTTTCTATAAATTGACTTAAAGATTGTTATAGAGTCAATCCTATGACTCGTTTCTGTAATGTGTTTAACCATAGATAGATGATCCCATCTGTCTTCCCCGTGTTAATTTTTTTCTTTGAATGTAATTGTCTTCTCAGACATTTAGGGATATATTTGACCATCCTTGCCTTTATAGTTCGATTACTCCTCCTAATGTATGTATCGACGTATACGCTTGTAGACTGGTAAATACAGCGGGATATGACATACTTACTATTTTGCGATGAGATTTATTTTGGTTGAAGCATATGTTTCGTTTCCTATACAATATTAGGTCTGATGGCAAAGTATTTATTTCGATATGTGAATTAAGCCTTAATATCATACTGTTTGGTTCTCCCTTATAGGTTAGTATGATTTAAATATCCTTCTTTGGGAAGGAATACTGACTGGTTCATAACATTGAGACTTTTTTATGCTGAATGATGATCAAAATACCTCAACATTACGAACGAGGAACAGTGATTTCATGATACAATTTTGAATTCAATGTTTATTTCTTCTATCTCGTTATTAGAATATGCTGTAGAATAGTTTATCTTGTTTGGTGACCATTTCACCTAATTGCGTTATTATGGAATAAGGTTTGAGTAGTAGATGTTCATCCACTTCTATATTGTATATAGTTTTGTTAGGGATCTCCCCTTATGATCTGAAAAATGGTCAAAAATTTATGAACTAATAGCTCTTAAAGTGTTTTCAATTCCTAGTTTTTGGTATTTGATTCAGCTATTCTTAGTTTCTCCAATGTTAACGCTCTCCAAGTTCAAAATAACTCTGCTTTTCGTTCATAGTATCCTTTCAATGAGGTGTGAATGCCAGATATAAAATTTTCCGGCTTTAATTTTCTAACAGCTTGGAGACCACCACCACAGCTTTTGCTAAACAGTAAACTTTATTTCTTCAGTGCAATGTTTTTATTACCATTTCCAAAATCTCCCAGTCTCACTCAAAGAAGGGTTTAACATCAGAACAAAACATCAAACCCACTAATCAGAAAAAATTCTCATTGAGACATTCGAAGATACAAAGTAATCGAGCGAAGAAAATCTTCTTTTCGACGAATTACTCTCGGTAGCTGTACGGTCTCATTTAATAACAAAAAACATTTTAGTCTGGTATTGACCAATAGGTCTACATTAGATCATCAAAACGGAATGTTCTAGGGTGAAATAGTGGGTAGACTGTAGATTTAGAAGGGGATTGCGTAATCGTAGTGTGTATACGGAAAATATGCAGTAGGTTAACAGGATGACTTACAGGTTAAAAAATAAACACGTCAAAAATAATAATCATTATTTTTATTATTATTATCATCAATAACCAGAGTAGAGCATAATGAGAGTTTTGATAGGAGATTGAAGCTAACGTGTTAGGATGTGGGGAAGTAAACGGCAAAGTAAAAATAAAAAGTAATGATAATCAGTCGATAGGAGTAAGATGAATATAGAAGCAATATTGAAGAAACTCAAGGAAGGATTATGACAATGGCAATATAAGAGAATAGACGTATCTCTTCTGTACACAGAGAGCAAGCTCCTTTTGAGCCATTTGGCTTGACTTTGCGTAAGATTTTGGAAGAAATCTGTCTGGAAGTGACATAACCAGATTTGAATAAATGATCCAAGATGAAATTGTTACTTGGCTTCAGTTCTACTTTGGATAGCTAAGCCAGATATTCCTCGAAGATACCTCTGGAAAGAATGTGCTTTACGAGGCCTATATAACCAGCTCCACAAGAATAGGTAAACTGACAGACATACATAGATGTGGCCTAAAGTAGCAGTTTATCCTTCGTACTTCTTCGAATCAACTGTCGGATAAAGAAAACCACCAAATAAGATTGCATAGCTGCTAGAAATCATTCAGCGAAGAAGAAAAGATTCGCTCATATCCTAGCATTATATCTCACAGGATAACTTGTGGTCTAATGTAAGATATTTTGTTTATCAAATCGTCGTTTTGACTATTTCGAAATACCCGTGGTTTAGCAGACTTGTATTGATACTGATTGATGATTGAAGGTATGATGATAATTTGAACCGCTGTGGGATTTGAACCAACTTCATTTAATCTATCTGCCGGATATTCATTAGATCATCTTATTCAATCATTTCTGTATTATACCATATGTACTAATCCTTCTATTTACCTATGTCAGTTTTCACTACTTCCAACTTGCAGTACTGAAAATTCATAACTGAAGTATGAAGACAATTTGTGTTAATTTCGTTTAATTTTACTGAATCATAATTCGAAATTTTAAACGATCATTTGTATGCTTATTTTGGAAGGAATTCTTTGTTTTCACAAGACTGACCTTATCAATCATTCACGTTTATCCTGAAGTGAACTTCTTGTTTTATTTGTATTGGACCATCTGTTGCATAAAAATTTTACTACTGTTAAGAATTTTCTAGTCGTAGATGTAAAAATATTTTTATAAAATCTTCACAACATACAACTTTATGAAGGATAAATCACAGTAACTTTTAAAGTGATTAATAAACACTTATGCAAACAAGTTTAAACTTTCAAGATTAGGTGTTGACATTTACAGCTTAGAATATGACCTAAAACTACAATCCAAAGATACATTATAAAATAAATCCAGTTTAACACGCTGTTGTTATACTGAAGGCGGTGGTTAGAATAGCACCGTAACATCTGCCACCAAAAGCAAGAAGTCAGAGGTAATTTCTGTCCTGATGATTAGTTGTAGGGAAATCTCTTTCTATGATGAGAAGTCAACCTGGGATAAATTTTGACAATAGCACTTTGCCTAAAAAACTATATTCAGACAAACATCTAGTCTCAAGATGGTATTCACCATGGACTGATATCAGCTGAAGAGGCACTGGACATTTGTTTCGTTGCAGTATGGGACTCCTCAGCAGTGAGAACCCACGGCCATCCCCCTTCCTGGAGTTGAACTCAGGATATTCATGTTTCGTGGCAAAGTTGAGATGAGATTTCCCGAGGTCCTGATGAGAATTTATGATTGCCTGGGTAAACTTATTCGAGAGTGAGGACAAATACTCACCAATGGCATTGGATTACAGTCAATTGACATGATGAATTGATAGCAATGAGAAACTGTGGATCATTGGATTTCAACACATTGGTTCAGTGGTAACGTGCTTGCCACGAAGCCTGAATGTCCTGGATTTGACCTCTGATGAATGCATACTGCTCAACAAACCCATACTATGACTAAAATCTCTCCGTTGCTCCCAGGTTCTCAGTTCCTCTCCAATTGGTCATTCTCCAGTGGCATATCAGCCTAAAATCAATCGATCCCCATAAATCTGTTATTCATTTGAAACCAACATAACTTATGATATTGTTATTATTATTATTTGTACCTTGGGTTCCTAATGGAACATAGAACTTCCGTAGCACATCTCCAATGCCCTCTGTTCTCTGAAATCTTTTCAACATGGCTCCACAACAGGTAACAAGCCCTCATTTCCTCCCCGCACGATCTCCACCATGTCACCCTCGGCACCGACACCCAACTCGTCGCTTCCCATCGCGGTCCCACTCGAGCGACTGGCCTGACGCGTGATGTGCCCAGTCGGCCTTCTCAGTGCATGCCCAATCCATCTCCACTACCTCCTTCTGCATATTTGTTGGTCGATGGATTCTTGGTTGGTTCGTTCCCAGAGCACCTTGTTGCTTATTCTCATTATTCTGGCCATCTGATCTTCAGTAACGAGCCAGTGTAGGCAGTTGTTGATGAATATCTATAGTTTGTTGGAAATGCTTTTCGTGACATGTCAAGTTTCTGAACCATCACACAAAAGCACTGATTTGATATTGATGTTGAAAATCCACATCTTGTTCCGCATGCTGAGTGCAGAAGATCTCCATACTGGTTTCAGGCTAATGAACACCTGTCTTGTTGTCTTTCCGATCCTGACTTTGACATCCTCGTCTGTGCCGCCTGTAGTTGAAACAGTGCTTCCTAGATAGGTGAAGGAGGCTACTTGCTTTAAGTTTCTCCAGTTGATGGTGATTAGAGCTTGTTGCTGTTTTTGGAGTTGTTGGTGCGGTATTTTCATTACTTCTGTCTTCTCTATATTCACCTGAAGTCCCGTCTTCGCTGCCCTGCATCTTCTGTCAACTTGTTAGTTTTTGCCTATAGATCTTCAAGTTTGCGTGACATTGGACACAAGTCATTGGCGAAATTCAAATCTTCTAGGTTCCTTTCTCCGGTCCAGCGTAACCCCCTCTTCTCGCTCCTCACGGTTTGTTGCATGATCCAGTCCAGTCCACTACAATCAGGAATATCATGGGTGTTAGTAGGCAACCTTGTTTCCCTCCTGTTCCCTGTCTTCACTTCAATGGCATCATTGAGCTTCCCACTGTGAATTACTTGGCATGTGGCCTCTTCATGTGGTTGTTGAATGAGATTGATAAAGGTTTTTGGTATTCCTTAGTGTTGGAGCAGCAGCTGCCAAATTACTTGTTGGTCGAGGCTATCAAAGGAAGGCCTTTCAAAGTCGGTGAAGTTGAGGTGGAGGATTGACTACCATTCTTTACCCTGTTCTATGATGATGCGTGGCGTAGCGTTGCAATTTGACGCCCAAATGATTTGCACTTCCTGAATCCAGCCAGCCTGTTCCGGTCGTAGTTTTCAATCCAGTTCATTCTTTAGTCTATCCAGGATGATGCGGCATAATATTTCGCTTGCTTTTGGTGGACAGTGGCATGATTCCACGCCAGTTCTTACAGAGGCTTAGGTCACCCTCGTTCGGGAGTTTGACGAGGTAGCCCTCCTAACAATTAATGGACAGGTACCTTTACTTCCTTCCAAACCTTCTGCTATAGTGGTGTGGTGTGAGCATGTCCACTGTAGTCTCTGTGTCTACTCTCAGTGATTCTGGTGGGATTCCATCTGCTCCTGCTGCTTTCCCTCATTTCGGTAGCTTTATGGCATTCAGGACTTCAACTTTCGTGGCTGGGCTTGTGTTCACATGTAGTCCTGTGGCTGCAGGTGGTGTTTGATTCAAGAACATTTAGAAGTGGTCAGCCCATCGTTTCCTTCATTTCACTTCCTTGGTAGTTAGATTCTCTTCACTATCTTCCATTGGTTTCGTCTGTGTAGATGTCTTCCAGGGTAGTAATCTGGTTATTTGATACAATGTTGTCAGGTCTCTGTCTCTCCTACCTGCAGCCTGTTCTGCTTCACTTGCCAATGTGTCGTAGAAGTGTCTTTTGTCTTTGTGAGCACTCTTCACTTCTTTGTCCAGTGTAGAGTTTTATACATTGTACTCAGTTTCTCTACTCGTTGTGCATCCTTGCACTGATTCACGTTCTGCTTCACCATCGCCATCTTCTTCTCCTTCCTCTATCAGCTTCCATATATCCGTCGAGATCCATTCCTTATCTTCTTTCTTCTTCCTTCCTAATACGGTTATGCAGGTTTCTTTCCACATCTCTTCCAAAGAGTTTCAGTGCTCATCCACACAGGTTTCTTCAAGGATGTTACTGGATATCTCCCATTCTGTCTTGATGGCTGACTGACGTGATGACGTCCTTTGTAGTTTCGTCCTTCAGTTTCTGTTCTGGGTGTTCAATTTGGACCGTGGTCTATCACCAGCTTCCTTGAAGGCGTTCAACTTGATTTCGAAGTTTCCTTGCACTAGATAGTGAGTGCTCTGAACCCACATCTGTTCCCCTTCTTCATCTGATCTGTTGTCCAGTAGACTGTGTCTTCACTTTCTTCACATTGAGATGAATTTCATCTGATTTTTAGTGTAGTGTTTCCATCTGGTGTCTGGTGAAATCAAATCCATATCACTTTGTGAACATCCTTGTGTGCGTTTATACACACTGCCTGCTATCACGGAATCGTTGACTGCACAGAATTCTGCAAACAATTCTCGATTCTTGTTCATTTCACGGAGCGCTTTTCGACACATGGTTAGTTCTCTTCCTGTGTTGTCAACTCCTAGTTTGGCATTCATGTCACCCCACTCATTAGAATTTTGATATCGCCAAGTGGGGTGTGGTCTTGTCCAGTGTTGATTGCAGTTGTCTGTAGAATTCCTCCTTCTTCTCTTCATCTGCATTATTTGTAGGTGCACAGCATATCATTGTACGATTGTGACCTTCCTTCCTTTTGAGTTGCATCTTGCTGTTATGATCCTGGAGTAGATTGGTTCCAACTGTACGAGAGCCTTCGATGCTGTTGGGGACATCATGATAGCCAATCTATAACCTAGTGTGCTCGTGGTTGTCGTCTGGGTTACAACATCGGAGTAGATTATTGGCTCTCCAGTTGACAGTTTGGAAAGTCCACTTCCATTCCATCTGCTTTTGCAGATTCCAAGCACTTCACTGCTATACCTTCTCATCTGGTTTGCCATCTGGACTGCCTTGCTGGGTTCAAACATCGTGCGAACATTCCATGTCCCCACATTTACTTTCGCTTTCATTGAGAGAGAGAGGACACATCGGCCAATTGGCTTCCTGAAGGCTTTCACCAACTGGTGCTTTGAAGTTTCTTTAGCGGTTAGATTTGTTTTCCGGGGTAGGGTTGGTAGCCGTATGCTCAACCTTCCCTGTTTATGCGGGCTTATGACCGGTTAGTAACTAGTGAACTAGTTAAGCAGGCGAGGTTTAGTTTGGAGGCGGTCAACGCTTAAAATCTTCTTCAACTGTCATAGATAATTTGTTATTCGATAACCAGGAAGTTCACTGATAACTATTACATAAGAATCTTGAAAACAGGTTAGAAAAATTTCTTACTACATATTTTTTACTTAGTATTGTTCAATGTTCAGTAGGATTCGACTACAGTAAAATCCTTACTTTATTCCTATTTTAAAACTAGAAAACGGACTAACCCCGTTGTTTTTGACTAACAATACAGAATGTGATCTAAAGGTATGTTCAACTACTTACTAAAGGGATATGTTTTCGTTGTCACAAGATAAAATATCTCGTTATATAAATATTGTCGTTTTCATGTTAAAATATACAACTATATTCCAAACAATACTCTTCAAAAAAAATTCGTTATCACTTGTTATGATTTACAGTGCAGTAAGAAACTCTTTATGAAGCTAAGAGATTTAACACAAGGAAAATATATAGAAAAGTAGTTAAAATGAGTGTTAAAACATGCTATTCTTCTACTAAGTAAGAGAACATATACAACTTGAAATGTAAGTAATCTTAAGGTCAAACTATGAGATTTATTATGGCTTAGAATAGATATCTCAGCAACATACTGAATGTTATTTCAGCAGATATTCTAATAAAATGATTGCACCCATCATTTTCTAGTGACATTTATTTAAGTTCACTGATTCAAACTTGATTTCCGCCAACTCTTTGATCCTAACACCTTCCCATTGATTGTATAAACTGAACAGAAAAGCTCACCAGTTCAAGTTGTATCGGTTTCTGAATAACGACAACCAAGCAGCCTAATAAAAATCGATAGGGTGAACTCAATGTCTTCACTTTTTCCAATTTGAAATTCATCCATCAATTCCATCTATTCATAAAACCTAACACTGAATACTATGCACTACTGTATCATATCAATTAGCTTAGTTATCGCACTGAACAAGTAACTGATAAACTTTAATCAAAATCATGCAATTAACAGCAACACTAGTCGCTTTTCAGTTACTTATTCATGTGCATAATTAAATCACACAAGGAATAAATTGTAGCCTCATTTGTTTGGTGATAAAATATTCGACTTCAGAATAAAGTGATCCAGATTTGAATCACTGAGGGAATATTATGTCCTTCATGATTTCACATTGGTCAACCTGAAAGGTGTCAGCCAAAACACGAATTCGACTTCCATTACTTCCTATAAACAAACTTCAGCAATCTAACAGTTTTACGAAACACCTAAATCAATCACATTCAAATTGGGCGGTATAAGCATCAAAAATTACCTTCATAAAAACATAGGTACTATATATTTTATCAAGAAGTCCTTAGTACATGTCATTCATTCTCTTTTATCAACAGTAACTTGATAAAATTTTATACAATTATAGTTATTTTAGTATTATTCAGCAAGTGAACAAAAATTCAGTCAAAAAGAAAACAGTTAAGTATTGTTACTGTGTGATGATTGAAAGTGAGATGAAAATTCCGACTCTCAGCCGGATTCGATCCAGCTACTACTGGGCTTCCGGCCTGGAGCTCTATCTTCAGAATGTATGCATCTCGAATGCCTTTCAATATGAGACAGTACTTCTTTCTTTTTTAGCTTTTGAAATCCTGGCTAGTGAGTTCGAGTCTTGGTGGGGAAAATATCACTCATAGGGATGGAGGTATATCCAACTGACGAGTCTCAAATAGGGTGAAATGTGTGTCTTGGATTCCGCTACTGATCACCAAGATTAATATAGTGTGTACTTTCTCTAAAATTAGATATTTATCTTATAATAACCACTTTGCAGTACACTAGATAATTAAATTCTGGCAATTATCGCTTTTATTTTTGTCCTTTTTAGTGTTAAAAAAATCTTCAGTGTAGATAGACCTAATTACTATGTTTTCCTCAGTATTAATTATCACTGAAAAGTGATTACAAAGATATTTCAAGTGGTAATTATCCGTAGATTTATAATATAAACAACAAATTATTGGATATTTAGCAGATAACTGGTATAAAAAAAAACTCAAGGAGTGTACTTTCATCATGATGATACCTTGAATCATGGGTTTTTCTTTCTTCAGTGATACGATATACAATACTGTCTAACAGAATGTATACTGACGCTGAAAATGCTCTGCTAAAAATTAAACTATACTTAGAAGTTTAGTGATACTTTTTATTACCGGTTGATTTTTAGTAGTATTCGGCTGAAGAGTTACAGATAAAACGAAACTTGCCACATATTGTACACAGCGCTTTTCTATCCTTTGATTCAGTTTTATTTCTCAGAAGTAACTGTAGTCAACCTTCCACAAAATTATACTTCCAAAAAGCACTAAGCTAGGAATTTTACTTATCAGTATAACATATGCTGCGTACCAATTAACTAACGAATAGTTTGTAAGCTTGTCAAATGAAGCATTTTTGTTTTAAACCCATACAGCTGTAAAACATTTTTCCACTAAACTGTAAAACTGTCTGCAATTCTTCAGAACAGATTTAGTGTGTTGAAGACTGAAATTACAAACGAATTCATTTCAAAGGAAAACAACTCAGATAATCTTGACGGACAGCAGTTTGTGTGTTGAACAACAAGGATGACTTTCACTCTCAGATGACTGGTTAGAAAAGACAAAATTCTTTTTTCGAGTTAGCGTTCATCATGAACTGACATCAATCGGAGAAACACTGGAAACCTAGGAGCACTGAACGGCTGTTTTGAGTCCTAGTACAGGACTCCTCAGCAGCTCGTACTCATGACCCTGCAACACCTGGGATCGAACCCAGTACCTCCATATTCCATGGCCAGCAAGTTAACATCGAGCCACTGGGTCGGAATCCATTGGTCCACATTTCAAACTTCTATCAATTCAGGACATAGCGCGACCATCACCGAATTCCATCGTTGAGTATTTGTCCTCAAGGTCACCGGGTTTGCCTCACTGGTCACCACTTCTCATTAGAACTTCGGGAATCACCTTCAAAGCTAGTCACCAATGAGTACTAGATCAATTAAATTTGGGGGCTTGTGGAGATCTAGTGATTTTCCAAGTTGGTATTCACTATGGATTGATATCACTATCCCTGGCAGGGCCAAGGGTGCGCACTGCTGAGAACAAAGCAACTGTCGAATCCTACCAGGTTCCCAATGTTGCCCCAACTGATTTCAGTCCATGTTGTATACCAACTGGAAATCAATCACTAACTCCCCACATACACCCCAAATTAAACATAAATCCCACACAGAATAGGGAACTAGGAAATTAGTAAGCTACAAAGTATTTCTAAGTATTTTTCACACTACTCTGTCCACTGTAAACTTTATAAATCAAAACTATGGCCTAGTATCTGCATGTATAGAACAACTTGAACACTTTAGGTCAACAGTTTTTAATAGTCATCATAAGTTCATTAGCACAAAACCAAACTGTTCTATATTAACTAGGGAACACTTTAAAAAAGGCCAAAGAATTTATGGGCGATAAACAGAATATAGTCTTGTATCCTAATCAAGGGGGAGTACTTCGTTGATAAACCACCATTATTGCATAAATCGAATGTTAGTTATCCAGTATGATACAAGGATGTTCATAAACTCCATTACCGACAAGAAAAGCGTAGGGCAAGCAGAAAAAATATAACAAAATATTCTTCAAACACCAAATGAGTCCTTCTTTCAAAAATTAGAAATTGTTCAAACCTTTACTAACATTATATATATATATATATATATATATATATATATATATATATATATATATATATATATATATATAACATTAGGGTAAAATATTCCCTGAACTGTCAAAGATGCACGAATAGGACACACCTCTAAGTCTAATTATCAATATGATAGGTTCACTTTATCATTTTTTTCCCTTGCGTTCCTAGTGAAACATAGGACTTCAGTAGCACGTCTCCATTCCATTCTCTTCTCTGCAGTCTGTTCAACCTCTCTCCAAGACTGCCCAGAAACTCTCATTTCTTCCTCACACTATCTCCTCCATGTCACCCTCACCTCGGACACCCAACTCGTTGTTTCCCCTTTGCATTCCAATCGACGGCCTGGTCTGGCACGTGATGTCCCCAATCAGCCTTCTCAGTGTATGCCCAATCCATCTCCACTTCCTCCTCCTGCATATTTGTTGGTTGATGGATTCTTGGTTGGTTCGCTCCCAGAGCACCTTGTTGCTTATTCTTTCTGGCCATCTGATCTTCAGTAGCGAGCGTAAGCAGTTGTTGATCAATATCTGTAGTTTATTGGAAATCCCTTTCGTAACGCGCTAAGTCTCTGAACTATGTAGAAGCACTGATTTGACGTTGGTGTTGAAAATCCACATCTTGTTCCACATGCTGAGTGGAGTGCAGAAGATCTCCACACTGGTTTCAGGTTAATAAACACCTGTCTTGTTGTCTTTCCGATCCTGGCTTTGACGTCCACGTCTGTGCCACCTGTGGTTGAAACGGTGCTGCCTAGGCAGGTAGGTGCAAGAGACTACTTGCTTTAAGTTTCTCCAGTTGATGGTGATTGTAGCTTGTTGTTGTTGTTGTTGTATTTGGTGGTGGTGGTGGTGGTGGTGGTGTTGGTTAGGTATCCTCATCACCTCTGTCTTCTCTACATTCACTTGAAGTCCCATCTTCGTAGCCCTGCCTCTTCTGTCAACTTGTTAGTTTTCGCCTGTAGATCACATTACACCGTTGTTAGTCAAGCTTTCGAAGCCCACCAGTAATCAATTCTCATTCCAATAAAGAAATTACCTGTATATTTAGTGGTGCGACACCCCACATGGCAGGTGTATACCATCACTTGCTATCTCAAAACCACATGCAATTCATTTACATCTAGTAGCACCATTCATTTTACTCGCGCCCTGATAGATAATGGGATATATGAATTTTCTCGGTGGTCTTCAGCAGTGAAGTTTATGATGCACGTCTAATCCAATTTGGCATTCATCGGTTAGATGTACCCCAGTGAGTGATAGCATTTCCAGTGAGACTAAAATCTAACAACCATTGCTTCAAGCGCAAGAGCGTTACCCAGTAGTGGATTACTAAGAACTGAGAGTTACCTCGCGTGCAACGGGTATCAGTTGTTATTTGTTGATACCTGCAGTTTCACACTGTTATAAGAGATAAAGTTGATCGACTTCTATTGTTAACCAGTCTCCTGTGTGGATGCTTGAATACTGCCTTCAGATTTATTGTGCTATGATTCACTTGGTGATAGTTTGAAGTTGAATCCAGAAGATGCGTTTCATACTACTTAGAAGTTATCAGCTAGATGTATCTTTACCCCAGTGAGTGATGGTGTCTTCACTGAGACTTAAGTTGGAAATAAGTATTTTACGACTTCTTTACGCTTTCTAAACGTTTTAATTGAATTATTGACCAACCATATATCAAGAACTTATTTGCTTCACTTCTAATTTTATTTCCTTTCCTAATATTTTCACGCACTATTTGTTTATTTACTTCTAAATTCCACTTACATGTTAGTGACATCAAGAAAATGTCCAGTCAAAATAGCAGAAACCTCCTGAAGAAAATGGTAGACAGTTATAAGTGGCATGCCGAAACAGTTAGACCAACCATTTTAGCATAATTCATAAACCTATGCATTTTTCGTTTTCACAGTTCTGTTCCAAAATAAGTACACACAGTTAAACAAATGAGTTTGTTAGAAAGGAAAAATTTTATTCTCTAAAGTTATCTTCTGTCTGTTCATATGTGTGACCGAATGATCAAATTTAAATAAGCGATAGCTCCTGGGTTCAAGTCTTACCGGGAACAACATCCCTTACTGGGAGGCAGGTTTATCCGGCTGGCGAGTTCCAAAAAAGGCGAAACGCGCCTCTGGGATACCACTGCTAGCCATTATATATCGTTAATATTGAATAAGTAAGATTAACATTGGATCGCTTTTCATGTAAGTAATTTTAGCCAAACAACGCGGTGTTCATTCCATTCACAGTTAATACACTAATTTATGAATTTCACTTATTCCCACTTCATTAAAAAATTAAAGAGATTTTGTTGTCTGTTAACAATAACTCAGTGTCCGAAAAACCTCCTTGGTGGCTATTGAAGTTTTAGGGTTTCAATTGACAAAATTAATTATTGAAAAAGTAAAGGTCCCGACCACTTCACTCCCTTTCTTGCGTTGTGCATGTTCACTTTATCATCAAGGTTAGAAATGAAGCGAATACTAACACAGATCGTTTTAAGATAAATCTGGGTACTAATGATAAACACGACGGTAAACATCAATAACCAATCAGTACACTGTTGTGTACAAATATCTTCAGAAATTTTGAGTAGCTGACTGAAGTATTCAAGAAGGAAAAAAGGTAGTGAACAGTATGCTAATCAGCTACAAAGTATGAACATGAGAATAATGTGCTTCAGTCAACTACGGATTACTCTACAAACTGATTATGTATGCTGCTAGTCAGAATATACAGTCTAAAAAACTTTAAAAATGGAGTTTTAAACATATGAATATATTGTAGACACTTTCTAAAATGACAGTCCACTTCATCTGACATGCAGAAGTCAACTCAAAGGGGTTACTGACATGAACAACATGATTACACCTCTTGAATTAAGCCATAACTAATACACATAATGAATTTGACAACTCAGCTGGTATGGCTGATGGATAGTAAAGTTTTCTCTTTATCTTATAAAAAAATAGTTTACACTAGTGAATTTTGTAAAAATCATTCTCTGATTTGCCAGAAATCCCTAAATGATCAGTTTTGCCAAACAATTTTTTAGCATGCCTATAAATAATTAACTGAGGTAATAATGTCGTTTCGTTGCTGTTATAGTGATCCAAAGAAGGGAAGGTGTAAGCCTTGGAAGATCCTAATTAGTTAGATTATTTTATTTATTTCAGAAGACGTTTTACCTGCTGTGACTTATTTCATCATATCTGCATATATCGTTTAACTCATGCAGTTACGGTAGATTCTTATCTTCTACCATACAATTTACAGTCGGAAAATGAATTTTCTATGATGAAAGTTGATAAACATATACGTGAGTTAATCATACTTTAAGCCGAAAACGACTTCATCATTCAGTGCTAGTTTGAAAATCAACTCAGTCATTTTGAAGTTCGTGACTTTTATGTTTAGCTCTCCAGACGTCCATAGCTTCCCCCATGTAGAACTGTTCGAAGAATAACACAACAATGATGTTTAATACTTGCTCATTTTAATGCCTTTCTGAGTGTGATAAAGAATACTTTTTCACATAATTGTCTCAGAAGCTTAACTAGAACCGATTTTCATTCGCAGTGTTCCGTGAGCTTAAATCACGTTGTTTTATATCAAACAGGACACTCAGAAGTATTGTCATCTGATATGCACCTGTTTCAAAGACTATCTGATCTATACTTCTGGAGTGACTCTAAGACTCACCTTGGTAACAACTAAAATAACCAATCAGGCTTCTTTATTTAATGAAAATCTGCCTTTCCAGCTGAAATGAAGAAGCTCAGTTGGTTATTTCAGTCGTTGCTAGTGTGGCCTTTAAATTTACTCTGATTTTCTCGCGTGACTTTAAAGGGCGATTTTAAAGGCCACCCTAGCAACTGATGAGACAGCCAATTACATTCCTTTACTTTATGGTAAAATACTTTCCAAAGCCAAATACTTTGGTCTGATTGGTCATCACAACAGTTGTAGGGTAGCCTTTAAAGTTGTCTGCCGGCTATATGCCTTATCGATAAGGCGTGACCTGAAGCCCACCTTAGCAACAAGTGAAATAACCAACTTGGTTTCTCTGTTTCGGTCGGAAGGGTAGATTTTCATAAAATAAAGAAGTCTAAATGACTATTTCAGTTGTTGCTAAAGCTGCCTTTAGAGTCATGCCTTATAGATAAGGGACATAGCAACCAGGTAACTTTAACGTCCACCCTAGCAACTAATGAAATGACCAATCAGACTTCGGTATCTCGCCTTGGAAAGCACTTTGCCATAATAAAAGGAATGATGTTGGCTGTCCCACAGTTGCTACAGTAACTGCAACAGTTGAAAGTCCTACAAACCTGAAAGAGTTACTAGATCACTTAGATGAGCTCACTGGTAAAAAGGTTAGGTACAATTAGCCATGATTTGGTTATCCTTTCACATTCAGACTATATTTTCTGCATCTCAGTGAATAGAAGGTTATTTTGCACAAATACACATTCGAATTTATTCATTTACAATCCTTTACACACTGTTTTCATCAAAGGCCTACGGATCACCGGTTAATTTTCATTTTTGTATATTCTCTCATTCATTTTCATCATTACTAACTATGACAATTTCATAACTCAGTAATAAAATGTAACAGTTACTAAGCATCGCATTTTAGTGTATTATTACTGAACGCGCACCTATCGGTATTTCTATCACAAGTACTTATTGTTTTATTCTTTTCAAACACTTAAACATCTTATCTCATTTCAGTGTTCTGGTGAGGGGATCACGTTGTAACTTTATTCAGATGTCTTGACGAATACTTTATATACCAATATCAAGTCAATATTGAAACTAATTTTGTTTATATACATTGGACAGCGACCAACTTAATTAATTACACCTTTTCGAAACCTTGGACGTTTGTCTTTTAGTTTAACTGTCGTTGTCATGTGTTCGATTTAAGCGTGCCGTTTGGGATAAGGCCTGTAACATTCTGGTCAAACACAGTGATATCTGCTCCTGTTATCCGATTCAGGTTGGAATTCGTCTGAGAGCACATTCAAACCACAAAAGTGGTCATTGATAAAACACTGAACATATCATACACTCCTGCACATTTTTAAAACGTTTTCAACTCCCATTTCTCGAGTTTACAACAAAACAGGGGAAAAAAGTCACACTATATGGAAATGAACCTTCCTATGCATAAAAGTACATCATATCTCTATCCCTCAAATGTTTATCTTGCATCGCAGGTTCTTGTACTGGCCGAATGAACACAGTTTCGGTTGATTCTTCATTATATACCGGATGCTGATCCAAAATCAGCTGATACAATAACCATTTCGTTTGAAAATATTGTTCATATGGTGAATTTTATTTTAAAAATGGCATGCTGAGAATTTCATATTGTATCATACATATTGTTTGGAATAAAGCGATTATTATTATTATTATTATTATTATTATTATTATTATTATTATTATTATTATTATTATTATTATTATTATTAGTCAATAAGACAGTGTTAGGTTGCGTTGATAAGGTGCAAGCCCTATGAACGAATATTTACTGTTTGCTTTTTTCCTGTGACTATCTAACTATATGCCTTAAAAACAACTTTAAGCATGTACACTAATTTCATCCATTTGTTAAAGGTTAAGCTAAGCCAATAAAAGGTTTGCAAAACTTATATTAAAATAGGTAATCTAAGGATAACTTATTAGACCATTCAGTCATAACTTAGAAACTGTGCTTTAAGGCTATTTATTTACACAAAACTAAGGTCACTTTACGTCAATAAAACCTGCTTTCGAACTGTTCTTAGTAATATATCTGTCGATAAAAATACTACACGTCGCCTTTCCAACACCTTTTAGCTTATATTCACTAACTAATGATAGTTTTCAGTTACAAAAGGTGAAAACAAATCTGCATCAGAAGTAGGGGAAAATCCATTATCCAGTAATTTATACAAAAATCATTCATTTGAACTTATGTTGCAAAGTTGTATTCATGTTGGTGAATAGCAGTAGAATCCAGGAAGCGTGTTTCGTTTTATATGGGACTCGTCAGTTGGATGTACTTGGATCCTAGTAAGTCATTGCTTCAAACGCTAAAACGTTACCCACTAGGCAACTAGATCATGAGGGACACCTTTTGTGTTAAAAAGATTTTAAGTTGACCGAATATTAAATGATTTGCGATTAACTACCAATAAGCATGAATACCTAGGATGATTATTACTTTCTAAGGTGTGAATGCAAAAAGCTAACCGCTATAGCTACTTCACGGAAATGATATCCGTACTAAACAGTGTCCCAGATGATAGGTAAAATTCTATCCAAAGTCAATGATAAGTTCTAAGAAGTCAACCTTTGTAATGATCTCAGTGATTAAAAAGTAAGTGTACTTGTAGGATAAATTAAAGCGTATGTAAGTGATTAAATGTATTAACACATAATTTTAGCCGAATAAGTCTACTTTCCAGTAATCCTAACCCTTAGTACTTATCTGACTGACGTTGACTCTATGATAACAGCTACTTCCAGTTTTTTCAACTGTCTACAAGCAAACTGATTTGTAAAACACTGCTCATAGTTGAATTTACTAGAACTAAGTAATATTTTATTTATGAGATAATCTAATTCTTGAATTTTATCACTTTTCTAAGAGTTAAACATGTGAAAAGAATAAATTTGTACAACTAATGCTTCTGTCATTGATTCATCTGCATAACGGACTATATAGAATGGGTTTCCTAAATAGTCTCATTGACAATCACTTACCTCCTCCATTTTCTATTTTTGATTGTTATAAGAAGATAGAGCTCATCAGTCAAGATCGTTTAGGTTTATATATAAATTAAAAACTTAGCAAAAACACTCAGTAGTTGAGGTAAAACTACAATCTAATTAGCATTGAATGAAGAAAAGTCTGTAATCCAGAGGTTGTTGTTTTAATACTTCCTGGGACCTTGCTTTCCGTTCAAATTTAATCCCAATCATTGTGCATACCTATATGAGTCTACTACACAAGACTATCTCAAAGTCTGCTATTATAAGTGAAGTTTTCAAAAGTTAAGTTTTACAGTCTGGAAATGTGACTCATCGATCTGACTACTCGACTTCGAAGTGACAAGTTCTGTGTTCAAACACCAATCTCTTATTACTTTTTTCACCACTTGATAGTGTTATAAACCCCTATATATCTTAATCTAGCTCATAGTCCAGTTCCTAAGCCAGAGTCAGGTGTCTGAGTTTCAATAATTACAGTCCTAATTTCATAAAAAGTACAGTTCGATAAAGAACCATCATCATAGATATGTAGTTATACAATTCCAACCATAGTTAATAAAATGCGAACTATTTTAGTAAATGGGTGAATAATATTGGCTTTGATTTATCTGACCTTTTGTCTAGATAAAATAATGTCTAAAGGAAACTTTGAACCTCAGTTTACAGTTTATAACTACTTTAGCATAATGATACATAATGGTGAGATAAAAATTGATTTTCAAAATCCCCATTGAGTGATAAAACAAAAAGAATTCAAGGAAGAGTTAAGCTTTTCAGCAACTCATCTTCAACCTCCACAATCGTATATATATATATATATATATATATATATATATATATATTTGACAAAATAAAGGGAATATTTCAATATGGAGGTTTGTGAGGACTGATTTTCAGGTTGATATTCATCATGGACTGACATCAGTTGCAGAAAGATTGGGAATCTGACAGTAATGGATATCTGCCTTGTTCTAGTATGCGACTCCTCAACAGTGTGCACCCATGAGATTACGCTATATCGTGAACTGACGGAAGTAAGAAACTGTGGACCATTGAACTTTAACCCATTGGCTCAGTGGCAACGTGCTGACCATGGAACCTTAAGGCCCTGGGTTCAATCCGTTGCTAAGTCATGGATGTATACTGCTGAGGAGCGCCTACTATGACGAGGTAGGTTTCCAGTGTTCCTCCAACTGATGTCAGTCCATGATGAATTCCAACCTAAAACCAACTAATAAACCTCCACAAACCTACGAATTAAATTATTCTAGTGTTCATTGATGACTAGTTCTGTGAGTTGATTTCGAAGTTCAAATGAGAAACCATGACCGGTGGGGTCAACTAAGTCCGACATGAGGACAGTTACTCAATGATAGCTTTGGATGAAGGTTGCGCTATATCATGAACTGACAAAAGTAGGAAATATGCACCGTCGGATTCCGACCCAGTGGCTCCATGGTAACGTGCTAATCATGGGACCTGAAGGTCCTGGATTCGACCCATGGCTGGGTCATGGGTGTGTACCACTGAGGCATTCCAAACCGGGACGAAATAGCTGTTCAGTGCTCTAAGGTTCCAAATATTCCTCCAGATGGTGTCAGTCCATGATGAAATCTGCCTGAAAGAAAATATTTCAAAACATATTTAAATGAAATTTGGTTTTGATTAAGTATCTGGAGACTTAGAACAGGAGTTAGATAATGTAAAAATGGAATTTTATCAAAAAGCTAAAACAGGATTAATTGAGAATAATAAACTTAAAACAACAGCGCGCAGTTCGGCAATCAAAAATTAGACTAGTAAGGTAGAAGGATACGTCATAGGAAGAGATGTAAAAAGGTAGGTAGCCAAGGCACGGACAAATAACATCTTTCAAAGGTAAAATTCCTACACAGTTCAAGTCAAGTATAAGTCTAAAGACTGAACAAACTTCTTTTGTACCCAGGGTTCAGGCTTAGAAACATGAATTGACATAACTTTTGCAGTTTAAAGAGGTTTTATTAGCACAGCTGTCATGTGATTCCCAGGTACTCTGTATATGACTGTTAGTTCACCTGGTGTACAGAATTGATCAAGTGCTATAAACTTGAACTACGAGAAAATCTTCTCTCTCCTTATGACCTTGACTGCCGGCTAGTTTCCAACGGAAACCCTATTGATGTTACAATTAGACAGTTTAAGAACTACTCAGCAGTAAGAAATGTCAATTTAAAAACCGTACACTGAGTAAATCATTTGCAAATTCATCATACTTGAATTAGCAACCTGCTTGAAATCCGGACCACCTTTTTATCACAGAACATATTGCATCAAATTTCTCTTTCCAATATTGTTTTAATCGTTCAATTATGTCAACCAATCGTAGTGTATATTCTCGTGCTTTTTTAAAATCAATACAACCTATCGCTCTACAAGCTGACAGGTAAATATGGAAGAAGTGCCACGGGGGATGGCAACCGGCTCTCAAGCTTATGACCGCAGATCAAATGACTGTTCCGGAAATACTAAGCACAAACTGCAGATCGTTGCTGAATAAAGCTGGTTACCTTCATTCACTCTTGTCTACAAATGTTTATCGAAAGACGGGTATAATAATGTTATAGGATATACGACTTCATAACCTGTATGATGATGATTTAGTCTGCTTAAATGGTTTCAAATTATTTCAACAAGATCGACGCTTTTCCAAGAGGAAATGTAGTGGTGGTGTAGCAACATTTATCAATACAAACTGGTTCTCCTCCAACTATGTATGCTTCTGCTTCTCTAACGAAATATCCAGTGTATTACTATTAAGTGTCATCCCAAACATTTGAGCAAATACATATATATATATATATATATATATATATATATATATATATATATATATATATATATATATATATATATATATATATATATATAACAAACATTTATGTCACACCTGACAACTTTTGCTGATGCATTCACTGAATTTGCTGCTACGGTTCTGAGTAACTCCTTGTCTTTAGTCTGTGGAGATTTCACCTCATGTGACTTCATTTTTCTAATATCATTGGGTCATGAAAATATGATTAACTTTTCCACAAAACCCTAAACTTAGTATTTACAAATGAACCTGACATATATGAAACCCGTAAACAGGCTACATTGCTACATTCTGACCACTGTATTGTACGTGTTTTGCCTAAAGTGTACGGCAAATTACACAAGAAAGCTTTCGGATACCTTTCGAAGAAAGTTCAACACAGATGCTATTCACAAGCAAATATATTACGCTTGAAAAGCATGCTTATAGAAATGGACTGGGATATATTTACTGATGAAGTTTTAGACAACACTATCACCATCACAAGCTATCTCAGATTTTGTCTCCATATCTGCTGCACTGCAAAAACAATCTACATGAGATTTACAAGACTTTCCTCTTCTCATCTCAAGAAGCTCCAGAGAGAAAAGGAAAGATTGTATAGGTTGAGAGATCACCCTGGCGTTAAAAGACTTAACTACCTAATTAAGTTTAAAATACAACGTCTGAATACTATATACAGCCAGAAGTTCCTATCGTGTTAGAACTCTTCCAATATATAGAAATTATTTAAAGAGCTTACTGGTAGAAAACATGGCAAAAGAAGCTTGTTCGGATGTCTGTGCGTTAAATAAGTCATTTATACGTCGGCAAGCTGATTTCACCCTTCCTAATGTCCAAGGTCAAATGGACAGCTGCTTTTTAGGTTTCACTACACGTGATGTATTTAAATGTCTAGAATCCTTGGATCCACCTCAAAGCTTAGGTCCTGGAGGTGTTTCCAAAAATGCGCAGATATTTTATTTCATCCCCTTACAGATATCTTCAGTGCATCGTTTTCTAAAAACGTAGTACTTACTGCTTGGAAGAAGATTCAAATTGTACCTGTGCCTAAGTCATCTTCTGGATCAGATGTTAATTTTCGACCCATCGCTATAACTTCCCCTTTTTTGAAGACAATGGAGAAATTACTTCTACTTGTGATTGAGCCTTCGTTGATGGTTTTCAGAGATCTAAAACAGTTTCCTTACAAACACAGGAGAAGTACTTTAGATGCAGCCACTGTCTTACATCATAATATTGTTTCTAGACTCGGTAAAGGTGTTAAGTATGTTTGTTGTACCTTTTTGGATTACTCATCAGCCTTTTACTCTGTTCCTAGACCACTCTTGTTAAATAAGCTTACCATGGCTCATATGGAGCCACGGGTTACAAAGTGGCTGTACTATTATTTTTCTGAAACGAAATAGTACACTCATTATAAAGGGAAGCGTTCGACTTCATTGCTTACTAAAGCTGGTATGCTTCAAGGTGCTGTACTTTCTCCATTTCTGTCTTCGTTCTTTTTGGACGATTTACCTTATTCTGTCAAAACTAATTTTATTATGCTGATGACCTGACGGTGTTTATTCAAGTTAACTCTCACTTAGACTGCACTAAATTAAATGGATTCTTGTCTGTAGTTGGCCAATGGTCTCTCTCAAACGGTCTCAGGTTAAACCCTTCTAAATGTCAGTCTGTTAATTTTAGCCTCAGGCGTAAACAAGACTGATGTGAACTGCACTGATGGTATTTCTGCAGAAAGTAAATCGAGTGTTAAATATCTTGGGTTGAGTTTTACTTCTAACCTTTGTTGGTCGTCTCATATCTTGTTGACCTGTAAAAAAAATCTTTCATTTAACTTATTACATAAAGAAACTGAGGTTCTCTGGTATAACTCAATCTCTTCTTTTACAATTTATTAATTCCTGCATTTTACCTACTCTTCTATACTGTTCCCCATTGATTTTTTCTGGTCTTCTAAAAAACGACTGTGTTATATTGCGTAGGGCTTTGAAAACTGTCAGCAGGGTAAATGGTGTGCCTCTGGTTCAACTGATTAACACTGTGGTTGACAGACATTTAAATTCTAGTAAACAACTAGCTACAGAAATTTTAACTGACAGTGAGTATCCACTTCATTCACAGTTCTCCCCATGCATCTCCTTAGGGAGGACAAGAAGAAACTGTACGCTCGTACAGCTAAGTATAAGAATTCGATTGTACCTTAATTAGCACGCATATTTTGTCAGGAAAAGCGTGTCAGAACAAAAATCACACATCAACTTTGTAACAGTTTACAACCAATCTTATTTCAATAATTTAACTAACAACGTAAAATGCTTTCCTTATTAGTATCCTTTATAATACTTAAATTTTTATAATAACACAATTCGAAGTGTTGTAAAGGAGTATATACGTAACATATATTTTCTTGTTGTTATTGTTGCAATATATCATGCTGAGAATTCCAAATTGTAACACAGATTGTGTGGAATAAAGTGAATTATGATTATTATCATTATCGTCATACTATTTTAGGTATACCTGCCGATGTATGCAAATAAGATTCAGGCGATTTGAACAATTCGACTTCGTAAGCTGAACTCATTCGGGTACACCACAGATGAATTTGACTCTAAACAGGCCAAACGGCCATCTCGTATTTATATCACTCTGATCTAGCTTGCGAAATCTCCAAATTAGCCTGTGGGCTTTGTAACTACTCAACTTGTTCAGTAGTTGACCTGTGTAGTCGACCTAATAAACTTTCCCACTTAACAAGACGCTTTGTAAAGTATAAAATGAAAGACAAACATTCATGCATTCATTATCCACCTCATCTGGTTACTACAAGAATGGTAAAGATGAAAAGATGTCGGAATATAAATATCAGACATGAACAAAAAGTTTGCAAAAACAATAAATGATGATCAAATGCAGGTGATTTATTGTTCTGTTAAGTGATATACAATATGCTAAGTAGATAAGGGAAAAAAAGAAGTTCAGACACAAATAACATATTTTATCGAAGCACAAGGCAAAGATATTCGCAACACTTTTGTTATGTTATAAACCACAAGATAGTAAGAAATCTTAATTTCTATACCCCGAAGACTGAAGAATGCATAATCCTTACCATATTAGGCGATTATTTAATTCCTGATTACCGTTAGAGTTCTACATCCATTTGAAATAAAGCTAAGGTGAAGGAGATAAGTACTGAAGTCTCATTTATCCAAGGATTTCTCACTAAACTATTCCAAACTATAGATATAAATTAAAAACAGTGAACATCTTACTAGAAGGATAACTTGAATTGAAATCGTATCCCACTGGTGAACTACACAAATGGAATAGATTGTTTAAATTTATTTTCAGCAGGGAGAACATACGAAAAACTAACCTACTTCCACTGAATCTGTACCGGTCAAAACCATTTGTACAGTAGATATAGTCGTTAAGACACACACACACACACACATAACGCATCAACAATGATGTTCTAAATATCCAAATGTGTTTTAAACAACTCAGTGTAAGGCTGTGTCATATGACACATTATCTACATTAGTCAATTGGTCGAAACTTTTGTGCTTAAAGGTTGATTCTGATGAAACTTTTACGATGCCATGTATTAGCTTAATTTTACTGCCTTCACACTTTAATTCGCTTATTATTATTTTGTGGATGATCAGTAAATAATGAAATGTATGAGCAAAGAAACATTTCTTTTCAACGACTACATTATCAAGCTGTATAGTTGTATTTATACTCGGTAAGGTGACGGATAATTGCAGTAAAAAGTCGCTCGGTCAATATACAAAATATACAATCGGTGTAGGTCTTGTATATTTTGCATATTGACTGAGTAATTTTTTTAGTGCAATTATCTATCACCTTACCGAGTAAAAATACGACTGTACAGCTTGATAATAAAGTCGTTGAGAAGAAATATTTCTTCGCTGATACATGCCTTGTTCTTGTTAATGAATAAATGGGTATATTTCGTCAAATAATGAAATACTGCACTAACTAGAATATATCTTCAGGCAGAATTAGTTCCCTTATATTGAACATCTTGTTTACTAATGAAATCAAAAATCTATAAGTAGCCCTTTAAAATTCCATTGAATTGAGTGCGGAAATTCATGTTATATCTCACAACGCAGTTACGTGCGATGAACAAAAAAAAGAAAGTACCGCAAATGCTTTAAAAAGCGTATCTCAAAGATTAAAACAAATGAACTCCAAAAATTTCAGTGTTACTGATAGATAATAGCTGGCAACGAAATCAAGGACGCACGTTTCGTCCTACTTGAAACTCGTCAGCTAGATGTACCCGCAACCCAGTAAGCCATAATGTTCCCACTGTGGCTGGAAACCAGTACCCTTCACTTCAAAAGCTAAAATGTTATCCCCTAGGTTTCTTGTAGAAATTCTCATCTTTGATTCGACCGAAATAATAGATCACTGTTGTTTTAGTAGTGAAATTCATACTAAATGCTTCATCTAATGTCCTGAATTCTGTTCTGTCTAAGTATGCTGAAAGTTGATAGGAATTAATATGTAAATATTATAGATTGCAAGTAGCTGATGAGAACTAACGAAATAAAATCGAAAAGGCCATTTTTAGGGAGGAGAACATCAAAGGTGATGAAGATAAATTCATTTAAAAGTCTTCATATGTTAATTATTGCTTTTTTTAAACGAGTGCAACACGTTTATAGACAGTGCTAATATATAAAAGTATGAGCTAAACCAGGAAGTTTCGTTAGTTAAATATTTTTATTCAAATGACTTAAGAAACACTATTACGCTTGCTTCTGTCTCTGCTGACTAAGGGTGTTTTAACTATTTTGCTCGGATTCTACACTACTCTCAGTCAATCAGAAGTGTATTAATGTAAGAATAATTTACCATAAGTAAGTACAATGCGGTAATCTCGAGTCGCTAAAATCATGCAACTATAATAAATTAGTAAGAGAACATATTTTTAAAAAGCTACACTGTTCTCCTTCAGCCATGCGGTTGCAATTAGCAGTATTAAGTAACATGAGGAAACCGTAATGTAAGTAGATATTTCTGATGTACGTCTTTTAAGTTCGTAAGAAAGTATTCTAAAACTAGTCAATCAAATACAATGGCTAAAAAATAAGAATGTAAACAAAATCTCAAGTTGGCTATTAGGAACTATGAAAAAAAAAGAATATTATATATTAGTTGATTGAAGGAAATCGGGAGGAAGCTATGAACCTAGGTTTCAGACAGGTTGGCACTTGTTAGCAAGGCGTACCTGCAACCTCGAGGGAACTGATGTTCCCTTTGAGATTCGAACTCGAGGTTTCAGATACCCCTTGCTGACGAATGCGGACAAACACGAAACCTAATTCTAGGGCTTCCTGCTGATCGCCTCCAGCCAACTAACATTAATTCGAGTGTAACAAGTTCGTGGTGGCTACACTGCAAGCTGATTAATAGAATTAGGTCAGCACACAGGTCTAGACAAAATGATATTGGATGCCCTTCAGTCACCAATCAATGTCATTATCATCATCGTCATCAAGACTAACATAGGACCAGGTGTTACTGCGTAACGGTCTAAGTTGTCACCACCTTATATCAGGACATCAAGTAACGAGGCAACAAAATGAAAGATGAAGAAGAAAAATCGGTCAAAAGAGGTAGAAAGTAGTAGAAAGGAGCAGGAATCAGAAGATGATGACATTAAAATATGGATTTATGTATGGAATATGAAATAAATATATCAGAGACTAGACCAGAGAACTTCAACGAAGTATAAAAACGGAACTCCTGTTCGTTTTTCCTGAATTTTATGCAGAGAAAAACAAAAACGTTTAGATTACTCCATAAGTTATGTGAAACTGTGACACTTAGGATCTTTGCTTGAGGTACACAGGTAACAGATAAAACTCAAGGAACTGAAATATTTTTAGTTGAATTATACTAAGCAACGACTAATGATACTTGAGAAGATACTTTGAAGAACTGGTAAAGTGTTTTAGCGATTACTATCTGCTTTATGGAGAGAAAAATATGAAAATCTGGCTAGATGTGTTGAATTTGGCTTAATCCCTATTGGGTATTCAATATGCCCTAAAGTCGAAAGCTTTTAGAAGAAATAATAGTAATGACGATGGAATGTACCATTGACTGATGATGCACTCGAGATGATTTCGAAAAAAATGTCCTGACCATATAGAGTTATCACAAATTCAAGCATTTGGTGAGTATATCCTTTAGGAAGATAACGTATACGAAATCTTTTATGAAATTTAGGATTGAAAATTCCAACTCGCTTTATCATATTCAACGTACACCAACAGAGAAATGTACAAGGAAACCAATAGGCTACTTATATGGTGATGGTAGTAGTATTCTGTAAATGCACTGAAATATTCATGTTCATGATGGAAGTTTAGAAAATTTTAAAGCTGGTGACTTATTAACAACCATAAGCACCACTACACAGAAAATATAATTTGTTAGTTAATATTCATGTAAAATTCACTGATCAGTAATAACACCCTTCAATCTTCAATGGACAGTGGTCGCTCATCAAACACTTACCAGGTATGTGACATCATAAATGGATTCCTCACATTTAAAAGCCATTAGATCAGCAGCTTTTATTGAACAATCTTATCCAAGGTTAAGGAAGAGGCCTGTGAATGATCTGAAGCAGCATAACCTGCAACAAACTATCAGTAAAGCAGACAAACAGAAAAAACCAATATAGAACCATGTACAGAAGTGCGTCGGTTCACGTTGTTATACTCCACAGTAGAATCTAAAGGACAAGTATGTAGAAAAAAGTGATATAAAAGTGTATGAGAGAATTCTTCAAAACAAAGGTTGGGGAAAATTTTCAGACTTTAGAAGACGTCAAAGAGTAAATACATTTGCGCCACTGTGACCGATTTTTAGTCATGTCATCACGACTTTCCAACTACTGTGTCGAGGATTCTAACTAAGCAGTCTACATCTTGCTACACAACTCATACCGACAGTCACGATCTTCATGAAGTGTTGCCACGTCTTGATCTAACTACTCTGAGTCATCTTCCAGTCCAACTTAGGGTGACAGTGAGGATCGAAGCAGGCGACAAGTCGGCATCCACAACACATGTTCGAGCCACCTCAGTAAGTGAAGGTTCACAACCTCATCGAGTGATATGCCTTCCATAACTCATACCCTTCACCTAAGTTGAACACTGCTCACACTGTGAATCTACCATATGTAAACAATGTTAAGAAAAAACTTGATCAAAGCTCTGAAATTTCTTCACACCTTTTACTTCCAGCGGGCATTTCTCACAGCCACACAAGAGAACAAAAGGGACTGCATAGCAACATGCTCGTCCTTAAATAAGTGGTCGGATATCTCATTGGTGCCGCATATGATACAAGTTGGCAAATGATAAATAGCGCTTTTGTATCCGAGCAGATTTTGTCAGTAACCAAAACATTAAGGCTGATGCGACTTCTCAAACAAGTCCTATTCGACGCGTCCCCCGAATCCACTCCTCATCACTAAGCTGAGACTTCGGGTAGTTGCAAACAAATTCTGAAACATCACCTTACATTTGACAGGGGGGAAAAACATGCCAAACACACTCAGATTTCTGCTCAGTAATAGCACCTAGCCAAAATTCAATTGGTAGACACCTGGTTTCGGACCGATGGGTCACGAGTTCAAACCCAATCCCACCTACTGACGTAATATCATGAGGCCTCGGATGATATATGTGGTCTACTGCACGAATATAAACAATGTTGTCGACTGGATTTCGATTGGAATATTTTTAAATTAACTAGTCAAAATGACCAATTTTCAGTCATTTCACCACCGATTCCTTTTGTCTGGCCGACCCCAGCCAAGCAGTTTACATCTCCATGCATGACTCAGACCAACAATTAGAGGACTTAATCAACTGATCCCTCTCCGACGTCACTAAAAGTAAACAACTCACACAACCCAGATCAAGTAAAACAACACTTATCCGCTATGAATACGTAGTTGTAAATGCCACCTATAACTGGCAATAAAAACAACCTAAAACTGTCCTATCCGATATGGTAATAAATAATATTTTTAGTATGCCTTTGCACCTCTTCAAACCAAAGATACACAAGGAAATGACTTAAGAACTCATGGGTATACATATAAAGGAGATGAATGGACGGGTACAATAAAGAAACGCATGTATAGGGAAGAAGCAACATAGGCTGTCGCACAAAAATAAAATGGTTCAAGAGATCAAAATAATTAAAAATAGAGAAAGAGATAATAAAAGCGAAAAGTCGACTGAAATAAAAGGAGGAATAAATGAACGAGGGCCGGGAAGATGGTCAAGATTTTTATGGTAGAGAACAGATGTATGTGAACCTGTGATCGGCTTTTAGCTAGTAAGTCTCCGACTATTTCCCTGTAACACCTTAAGGAGGTCTGAATAAACCATGGTTTAAAATAAGATTCAATAAATTCATGAAATGGTGGTGTTTGTTTGTATGGTTGCTCACAGACTTTAGCAAACTAATCCTACCTCCATTCAAGAAGGGTCAACTTCTAAATATTTCAAGTCAAACACTGTAATTGAAACAAAAGTGATATTTAATCAACTAGCTTATATGCAGTACACTTATTAATAATCTGAAAATTCCAGGAGCAATCTGATTTTATACACTCATCCACTGACAATAAAGCACTTATATAAGAATGTTAAACCTTTGGCCTCCCAATACTCGGATGTACTTAAACAATTAAGCAACATTCTACCAGTCCTTATTCAAAGTGCTTAGAGCTGAATGATTTTCATGCTACTAATCTTACTACCTGTACAATAAACAGTCTACAGTCACACTAAAAGCCTTTAGCTTATGAACCAGAAGTAATATTATGTGTTCGACAGCTAGGTTACACCAATTTGAAGAATATGTGTTGAAGCAATGCTTTTGTTTCAGCAAGAGGACAACACTTATACTCCATTCTTGTTAATTATACCATTTCAATGGGAAGATGAAACAAAAGTGAACTCTCATATATGATTAAATTGCTGTGTAACTACTAAGTAGAATTCAAATACTAATTGGAAACAACTTAAAATAATGGTTGTTCATGTAAAGTGTTTGTTACATTGCTTACATATCGAAGAATACAAAAGTGAAGAAAGGCATTGCTTCCAAGGAATTAAGCACTATGACTTGAATGGAACTTGGAACAGATAAAAAATGCTTTTCCACTTTTACTACACCTATGCATATAAACAGCGAAATCATGTTAAAAACTCAAACGAGACAAGTTTGGTAATCCCGATATGCTCTTGAGATAATTATATATCCTAAGCATCTAGAAGTAAAGTGGACCACAATTTAATCCTACTTGGTTTAGCAAAAATAATTCTCCTTAACATTTACAACGCATTCGGTTGACAGGCAACAAGAAGCCTCGATATAGGGTTTTCTTTGGGTCAACTTCAACTGACTAACAAATTTACTAATATTAAAGAAACTGGCGAACCAAGTACATACAAATACCTCAATGTTTCACTAAGACAAGTAAACAGGAGATCGAATAATAACAATGACTCAACCATACTAAGTTCCGTGACTACCTAGACAAATCACGATGACCACTGCAGTGGGCAGCACAAAGCATGGACTTCCCAAATGTATCCTACATGGTCGTTGAGGGGAGAATGCATATCAACTACCAGTTCAAACCTAAAATATTTGGTCAAGTCTGGACATAGAGCTCCGCCAGTCCTTGAATGTTATCTACAGAGTCGAGTGGAACAGTTCAAAAGGTGTCCACTGCTGAAACGTGGAAAGTAGAAGTACTCCCGATTCATCAATTCAAGCTTGGTCTCTGCGTACACAAGTATGCTCAATCTGTTATCCTGCCATGCCTTTAACCCTTCACTGTTTCCTCCTCTTTTCAATTTCATTTCATATCTAGTAATAATTTATGTCAAACTCCCTGTCTTCCTCGTCACTGGCATCATCCGGAAGATTATTACACAACTCCTTTCCAATCTTTATTTCAGTTTTAACACGAATGATGCAAATATACCTTACTGTTCAACAGTGGGCCGTTACGTGTTTGTGGTATATATATATATATATATATATATATATATATATATATATATATATATGGGAACTACAAGACGTCAGCTCCTGACGTTTCACCATCACCCCGTTTAAGAGTTAAATATATTCGCTTTCAACAACTGAATGATACAAGTACAACTGTTCGGAATGCAACAATTTCATTCAAATTCACAGTTGGGACACTTCATCGTTAATTCTGACAAACAGACCAAAACTAGGCACCTATAAAATCTGAGGTATTACACCAGAGTGGCGTAATTCATATATGCAAGCTTGTATTCCATATGTTATCATTTATCATGAACGAACGAAGAGTAGAAGTTTAAAATCCAAAGGTTTTCTAAATAAACTGTAACCTATATCAAGTTTGTAATGAATGTCTACACACGACGATATAAACTGAGGAGTGTACTTTAGAAACCAAAATGAAGACACTGGTTATAAGTTACATACATTTATATTTACACAATGAAAATATGTACAGAAAACACAAGGACCACATTTGGACAATTCATGTAGCACTGCACTTCGATATGAAGTAGAATGCATAAAAATAATGGAATCCAACGGCTCGAAAGTTAAGTGCATGGACCTAGTTAAGTGATAAAACACAAAACACCAGATACAATAGTTAGTACTATGAAGAACTGATTGCAAAATAAATGAGCAGAAAAATGTAAGCTGATTTCCCAGGGAATTAACCCTATGTATTTGAAACGCTATTTCATCTAACATCCACGTTTTGCATTTTGAACACGAAGAGATTTAAAGATTATCATTTTTAAATGCTTTTTAAGCATCACAACTGTTAGTTAGACGGAGGCAATCGGCAGAAAGCACTGAACCTAGGTTTCATGCTCGTTGGGACTCTTCAGCAAGGCGTATCTGCAATCTCAACGGAACTAATGTGTCGTTTGAGACTCAAACCCATTTCACCCAGTGCCGTATTTCGACACGTTACCACCACTGAGCCACTTGAGTCGTAACTACCTTTCTGTGACGTAAATTCCAGTTTCAGATGGGACATCAATTCCACCAAGGTTACCAATATACCTTGTTGACAAGTGCCAAGTACAAACCAAGGTCCACGGCGTCCTGCCAACTGCCTCCATCCAATTAACATTTATCCCAGTGCACCATGACTATGATTTTCACAGCTTCATGACAGCATCATAAAAAGGAGACAGAATCCGTTCAACACACTTAGGACTCGACAACATGAAGCTGGTTACCCTTCACTAACCAACAGATGAACGTCACAATTCATACTACTATTCAAAACTTTCATAGCAATAGGAGTAGAGAAAGTGTAATAGTCCAGATCAGCATTACATTATACTATCAGTTGGTAAGGTAATTTTCTGTGAACACCTGAGGATAAATAAAAAAATTTCTACTTCCACGACCAGGGTTGATCGATGGAAAGCTTTCCGATGGGTAAGTAGCTAATAAACTCTGTGAAAAGCACTGCTTCACTCACTTTATAACTAGATTAGTGCCTAAGAGACATTACTTCAGTCTAATTCCAGAATCAGATAAAAATCAGTCCAACAAAAGGCTAGAGAACAAACGAGTTTTAAATAAAAACTACCACACACGTATGCCACTGACTTATTTCCACAATAACGATGACTTTCACGCACAAAGTAATTTACTATCCCTGCAATCACAATCACTACTGGTTACATATGAAGTAAGTAATCACTAATACCTATTCCTTCTTCTTGTACTGAGAAGGGGCTACTCAAATAACTTTCTTCTTATCTTAACTTCCCACCTACTCCCCAAAACTGAAAGATTGCAGTAAGTGATAAAAAGAAAGAGAAACTGGACTTAAAAGTTGTGCTTCAGCTTTATTTGACTTAAGCTATTACATACCACAGGTCAGATCATACACTCACCGAGATAATCGTCCATTAGCGTGCCCACAGCGAACTGAAAATACAGAGGTAGGTTAGGATTATAGCACTAATATATTAAGATGTGTAGATGCTTTTAGACTGGATAGTGAAGTCTTACGACGTGGTATGCATAAAAAGCATCTATGAAGTAAAACGTTGCAACACTGGACGAAACTAAAAGGTGAAATACGGCATAATCACAAAGACACTGTCTATCTTGATGTGTAAGGGTACAAGTAGGAGAAAAGCTAGGAAACTACATAGTATACATCATTTCTCACGAAATTGGTGAGAAGGCTGTAGTGGAGTCCATTTACACATTACACCAGACAGGCTACCGACACACTAAAGACTTCAAAACAGTTTAATAACACTATGCTACTAAGACTTCAAGAAGTCTACATGTTTGGATCTATGTAACTCTCTCTCTCTCTCTCTCTCCATATATATATAGTTACGTACAAAGAGGTGACGGCAAGATAAGCTTCTATTAAAATCTTAAAGTACCCGAAACCATTAGGTGAACAAAATATGGTTGCTAACTTTACCCTACATAAAAGGCATAACAAGAAAACCGGTATACTGAAACAAACCACTTGTGTGATTTAACAATGTTAAAAATAATGCTGACAAGGGTTGTGAGAAGGAACCAACTAGTGTATAAACCAAAGGTAACTACAGAATTCATATTAACTTGTTACAGAGAGAACCGTTATGACGCATAAAGCTGGTCAATCATAATGGCTCTCTGCAATGAGTTTAAAATGTTTCAGATGATGAAAAGGCGTATATAGATTAAAGTAAAGTAAGTTAACCGCGTGCAGAGATATGCATGAAGCAGCAGCGAACTGGTACATGGATTTTACGCGATTTCTGGAAATCAAGTATTCCCATTTCGTACATGGTGAATGAATTTTTAGTTTCAGTACCCATACATGGACTTATCCATGTCTGTTATATGCGTGTGAAAATGACTCTAGGAAAGCCGAAATTCGACGGTTTGCAAACTAACTATTATGAATTATAGCGCATGGAACTGTTTACTCTTCGTTAGTATTTGCAAACCCATCGAAATACACTTGCTTGGTCTCTAAAATAGTTAATTATATAGTGACAAGCAACATACAGCATAACAACCTAAGTCAATACAAGCTTAGCTAATTATAATACTGATCTGAAAGATTGGGACTGAGGGAAGAAGGATAGGTTAACCTCTTACCAAAATACAACTGTTGTAACTATTGAAAGTACGCTTCAAAACAAAATTTCAAACATGCAACATTACTCGACAGTTTTTCCTACGATGAATGCACTATTTATACAATTTAACGAAAATATCCTGGCACAACTCGTATACAAATTTCATAAAAGCAATCATGGATGCTCTGCGTATTCGAAAGTGAGTAATTTGGTCCGGACTTTCAGCACACTAACTCAGGTCTACAAAAATACTTACGACTAAACCCCATCTTAAATGTTTATAAAAACGAGCAAACGTTTCTTACGATATCGCTAGCATCAACCCGAAGACCAATTATTCGGATTCTGATACGATCTTCAATTTGAACCGTCTGAGTCTAGAAGAGAAAAGTTGCCAAGTTTGGGTGTTTTACGGCAAAAATGAACCATATCGACTGCATGAAATTATATACAGTAACGTACTTCTTCCTCCTCATCTTCATTGAGACCATCAGTAGCGGTTTCAGCACCTTCGAATTTAATATTGGATGGAACAGACTAAAGCATATAATCAGTAACGGGTGCATACATATTTGGAAATAAAGATGGTTAACGGACCAGCTTCAGCAAATACTCCAACTTTGGTAACCTGAGTGACAATGCCATCTACGACCTCCCCTTTGAATGGCCGATAAACGATAGCACGGTATACTATACGGTACTGTACGAACCCCCTGTTTGGTTGTATTATTCCAGCACCGATATGTTCTATATTCGTGACAGCAATGATGAAGCCGTACCTTTCCATGAACTAAGTGAATGGCATAACTCACTTCCCAGAACACGTGCCCTCACATCTGAAAACAACTTAGTTTTGACTGTTTCTGTCAGATTCGGTCCAAAATACTTTGGGTGCAGTAAAATTTCATGTTCTAATTTAATCTGAAGTAATAAGTAACGATAGTGCACAAGAAAAACTTACGTGATAAAACATTCCACACCGTACCGCTACACTTCTTTTTCCTGGGGTTCATGAAAAATGCGTCCAATCTGCATCTTCAAACTCCGCATTGTAACAATAGTGAACGGTTGTTCTTTGGATTCTGCATCTGCATTATTAAAGAAAATCCCTTGTTTTTTATTGTCACAATTCTTTCCCTTATCCTGAAAAAAATAGAAAAAAGGACAATGATATCTTTATCCTTAATATTTACCAGTTATCACCATTCAGTTTTCTGACATTGTTTTCAGACTTCAGCAACAAAGATTATAAATTGGTTGAACTTTATTCATTGTTGCAGCAGATATCTCTGTGTAAATTTAGCTCTTAATTTACTGCCTTCAACATAGGGGTTAAAGCCATTTGCCGGAGTTAGGTGTAGCGGTTCTAGGTGGATGTTGACGGAATGGAATCCAATATCCAATATCTTTTAACGAGCTAGTGTAAACCAGTTAATTTCTTCGCGCTTGCTTCTAGGTCTTGCGGAGCCGTTCCAGGTCTTTGGTGGATTCCAATGCAGTAGGTCCACCCACTCGATTGCTGTAGCTCTGATTAGCCCGATGGGCGGTTGGGTATTGTTTAGATTTGTAGGGAGTGTTGTTTGTTTGTTTGCTTTTTCTTCCGAGGACTGCGGTGCAGATGGGTTCCTCAAATGTCGTGCCAGCAGATAATTGATTGGACTGGTTGTAAGAAGGAGGTGAAAAATATGTGCAGAGAAATCAAGGGAGAGGAAGTGCAGAGACAGACAAAATAGGAAAAGAAAAAGAAAAAAGAATAAGAAAAAGGAAACGAAACAGAAGAATAAAATATTGGTAGGTTCATGGGGAATAGGTGATAGGGAGAGCTTTTGTCAAAGTTCGAGAACGTAGAGTCAGAAGAAGAATAAATAACATTATAGGACGAATGGGAATATAGTAATTCTTTGGTAGAGGATGATAACTTGAGGGGATGTCTACAGGAAGGTATAAGGTTAAGCCAAGTTCTCAGCGAAAGTGGTTTTACCAAGTGTTCAGTGACGGTTGGTCGCACCGAGTTAGTAGGTCGTGTTAGCCTAGTCCACATCCCAGTTGGATGAGCGCAAACCGTGCGTCGCTGCGTAACTGTCCAACCTCTTCTTGAAGCTGTCAGCAGACGGAGAAGTAGCAATCTTGGCTGGCAATGCGTTCCAGTGGCCGCAAACTCGCAGAGAGAAGAAGTGTGATCGCACACAGGTTTTCGCTCTGTGTTGGGCGATCCTCCTTGAGTTACCACGAGGATCGCCATAGTGGCCGTCCGGTAGGATTCCACTGTTCGGATGACTTGGGTCACTTAGTATTTTGTAAGCCGTTATCAAGTCACCACGTAATCTGCGGTAGCTTAGGGAGAAGATCCCTAGATCTTTCAGCCTGTCCTGATATGGTTTTTGCCTCATTCCCACGACACCCTTTGTAGCTCGCCTCTGGGCTTTCCCAGGAGGCTCACGTCCCTTTTCAGATATGGTGGTGCAATGATGTTGTGTGCCTCTAGATGGGGTCTTATATACGTCTTATGCAGCTTTAAAAAGAGTTCCGGGGTCAGGGCTCCCAGTTGCCCGCGCATGAAGTGCAGTACTGCGTAGGCTCTGGAGGCATCCCCTGGATAATTGGGGCTTGTTTCTAGTTTGTCGGTTAGTATTAGTCCCAGGTCTCTCCCTGTGGTGGTGTGAGAGAGTTGTGTTTTACAGAGAGAACAGGGTACCTCCTGAGAGTCTGGGGTGTGGAGAAACATGGCTCGGCATTTGTCTAAGTTAGATGCAAGTCCATTAATGTCCACTCACTCTGCAAGTAATCTGAGATCACTTTGCAGTGCACTTGATTCTGTTTCTGACGGCACAGCTTTCCATAGCTTGACACCATCAGCGTAAAGTAGAATTGGGGAGTTGAGATTCAGTGGGAGGTCATTTACAAAAAGAAGGAATAGCAGAATACCCAGAATCGCCCCTTGTGATACACCAGATGATGATGTCCTCAAAGTTGAGCAAACTCTGTTGGCTTTTGTGGAGAATTGTCCACCGTCTAGATAGTCCTGCAACCATGAAAGCACTTGTCTTTTGATGCCCAACCTTTCTATTTCGTGAATAAGAACGGTGTGTAAGATACAGAAAAATTACATAGACAAGAATTTGGAGGTCCCAGCATGCCGTCCACTTATCACCTGCCGCCAGAATGTTTGTGGCACAGGGCCTACCCTTTCTGAAACCATGTTGTGCATCACTAAGTGCTCCCCTTTTTTCTAAGTGCTCCCTGAGATGGCAGTCTACCAGACTCCCCACTACTTTCAACACCACTGGTAGGAGGGCTATGGGTCGGTAACATTTTGGGTCCTGGCTGCCTCCACCTTTGAAGATGGGGGACAGAATAGCACTTTTCCACTCTTGTGGAAGCATGTGATTGTCTAAATAGTGTTGGAACAAGTTACACAGCGGACCGCACGAGGAGCCCGCGCACTGTTTCAGCACAGCCGGTCGGATGTCATTACACCCTGGTGATTTCCCTGGGCGGAGCTTTGACAGTTTTTCGAGGACCATAGCAGGAGTTACCTTTATTCCAGGCAACTCTACTGCGTTTGGTGGTGCTGAATTTAGGTCGGACAGTTGGCAATTTTGGTTTGACAGGGACGTATTGAGTTTCGTATCGAAGGTGGTGCTAAAGGCTTCGGCGATCTCTAGTCCGGAGAGGTTCTCTCCGTTTAGGCCTTTCGGGACGCAGGCCTCCTGGCCGGTGGATTTTCTACCTGCCACAAACCGATATAGGTTTGTAGGATTTGCCTCGAGCTTTTGAGCAAGGTTCGTCCGGAATGAAGAAACTTTCTCTGAATTGGTTTTCTCATCTGAAGTCAGTAAATAACTAACCCGTATGTTTAAGAACCTTGGTACAAAGGAAAAGAAGAGAAAAGCGAAGTAAAAAAATCTTGTTGGCTACTTAGTTTGCAGGCTCACGCTGTGAAATTCAGTGGACATCAAGTTTGTGTTTGAGGAACCGTAATATTGTAACAGGAACAAATTCTAAGTGAAGGGCATTTCAGTGATCGTTAGCTCCCACGGGGAGAAAATTACTCCCGATGCCTGTCCTACTGTGTCCTACATCTAGCCTGTCGGCGTTCCCCCTTAATGTTCATACTAGAGCTTAGCCTAAGAAAACAGCGAAACCCGTGAACTGAGGTGTTTAAAATGGTGTATGTTGTTATTAAGTCACAACTCAGTCGTCTATATTCGAAAAATGCCTCTCTCAAACCACCACCTGATTCTGGTATGGCTTGAATCTTTGTCCAAGTACGCATTCAGGTCAGGGCCTTTGGATGCTCCCCCAAAGGTCCGTATCTTTTCATGGTTAAGGGGAAAAATTATATATTGATGTGGTCGACTAGCAGTGTAATACGACACACGCGTTTCATACTCCTTAGGGCTCGTAAGCTGAGCGTATCTGTGGAGAAAAGAGAAAAGGATAAATCTCGGAAAGATTGTTCGTTCAAACAGTTTAAACAATAACAAAGTATCACAACCCTCCGTTGAAAAATCAACTTGCACATTGTGTTTAAGTTCACCTTCTTCTCCTACTCCGTCCTGCTGGTGATACAGCCAAGTCACCTTTCGCCCTTCTTTGGGGAGAATCTCTATCCATCGCTCCTGATTGTCTATTCTTTCCGCCGACCTCTCGACACATACTAACTATATGTACTCTTATAGGTGGCATCCGCTATACCTTTGTTGTTCCCAATGATACCCCAACCCAGTACCCATTGGTTTAAACGCCAGAGTTATCTGCCAGGCCACTGAAGCACGACAGCCACGACATTTGCAGTGAATATCGTCTGTTGCTCTGTCATACATGGAATTCCAGTTTGGTACCTCGCCTGGTTAACTAGTTTACTAGTTACTAGCCGGTCCTAAGCCCGGGTAAAGAGGGAAGGTTGGGCATAGGGCTAGCAACCCTACCCCGTAAAACAAATCTAACCGCTAAAGAAACTTCAAAGCACAAACAAAATATAAAAAATGAAAACAAACTTATTCCCCGCTGGAATCGGAGAGGCGAAATGACGCCAGTTGGTGAAAGCCTTTCGGGAAGCCAATTGGCCGATGTGTCTTCTCTCTCGATGAAAGCGAAAGTAAACGTGGGGACATGGAATGTCCGCACGATGTTTGAACCCAGTAAGGCAGCCCAGATTGCAAAGGAGATGAGAAGGTATAACATCGAAGTGCTTGGGATTTGCGAAAGCAGATGGAATGGGAGTGGACTCTCCAAACTGTCAACTGGAGAATCAATAATCTACTCCGGTCACCCAGACCACGACAACCACGAGCACACTGAGGGAGTGGCTATCATGATGTCCTCAAGAGCATCGAAGGCTCTCATGCAGTGGGAACCAATCTCCTCCAGGATCATGACAGCAAGATTCAACTCAAAAGGAAGGAAGGTCACAATCATACAATGTTATGCACCTACAAATAATGCAGAGCAAGAGAAAAAGGAGGATTTCTACAGACAACTTCAATCAACACTGGACAAGACGTCAGTTGGCGATATCAAAATTCTAATGGGCGACATGAATGCCAAACTGGGAGGGGACAACACGGGAAGAGAACTAACCATGGGTCGAGAGGCGCTAGGTGAAATGAATGAGAATGGAGAATTGTTTGCAGAATTCTGCGCATTCAACGATTTGGTGATTGGAGGCAGTGTGTTCAGGCACAAAGATATCCACAAAGCGACATGGATTTCACCAGATGGACACACTAAAAATCAAATCGACTTTATCTCAATCTCAAGAAAATGGAGACGCAGTCTACTTAACACAAGGTCAAGAAGAGGAGCAGATGTAGGTTCAGACCACTATCTAGTGCAAGGAACCTTCCAAATCAAGTTAAAAGCCTTCAAGGAAGCTGGTGATAGACCTCAATTCAAGTACAACACTCGGAAACTGAAGGATGAAACTACAAAGGAGATCTTCAAGCAGCCATCAAGACAAAATGGGAGACATCGAGCAACATCCCTGAAGAAACCTGTGTGGAAGAACACTGGAAGTCTTTGAAAGCTATGTGGAAAGAAACCTGCACAACAGTATTAGGAAGGAAGAAGAAAGAAGACAAGGAATGGATCTCGACGGATACCTGGAAGCTGATAGAGGAGAGGAGGATGGTGAAGCAGACGATAAACCAGTGCAAGGATGCTCAACGACAAGAGGAACTGAGCACAATGTATAAAACACTGGACAAAGAAGTGAAGAAGAGTGCACGCAAAGACAAAAGACACTTCTACGAAACACTGGCAAGTGAAGCAGAACAGGCTGCAGGTAAGAGAGACCTGACGACATTGTATCAAATAACCAGGTTGCTATCAGGGAAGAGACCAACACAGATGAAACCAATAAAAGATGAAGAAGGAAATTTAATTACAAAAGAAGAGAAACAGAGGAAACGATGGGCCGACCACTTCAAGAAGCTCTTGAATCGACCACCACCTGCACTTCGTCCAGAAATACCACCTGCAGCCGCTGAATTACAAGTGAACATTAATCCCCCAACGAAAATGGAAGTCCTGAACGCCATAAAGCTACTGAAATGTGGGAAAGCAGCAGGACCAGATGGATACCGCCAGAAGCACTAAGAACAGATGCAGAGACAACAGCGGACATGCTCACACCACTATTGCAGAAGGTGTGGAAGGAAGAGAAGGTACCTGCCAGTGATTGGAAGAAGGGTTACCTTGTCAAACTGCCGAGGGAGGGAGACCTCAGTGCTTGCAAGAACTGGCGCGGAATCACTCTCCTGTCCACCCCAAGTAAAATATTAAGCCGCATCATCCTAGAGAGGCTTAAAGACGCACTGGATTCAAAACTACGACCGGAACAGGCAGGCTTCAGGAAGTACAAATCATGTGCAGACCAAATTGCAACGCTTCGCATCATCATAGAACAGAGCATAGAATGGCAATCAGCTCTCTACCTCAACTTCATCGACTTTGAGAAGGCCTTTGACAGCGTCGACCGAGAAGTAATTTGGAAACTGCTTCAATACTACGGAGTACCGCAAACCTTTATCCGCCTCATTCAACAACTATATGAAGATGCCACATGCCAAGTAATCCACAATGGGAAGCTCAGTGATGCCTTTGAAGTGAAGACAGGAGTGAAACAAGGTTGCCTACTATCCCCCATGATATTCCTTATTGCGGTGGACTGGATCATGCAGCAAACAGTAGGGAGCTGTGAGAAGAGGGGGATACACTGGACGACGGAAAAGAACCTAGAAGACTTGGATTTCGCCGATGACTTATGCCTAATGTCACATAAACTTGAAGATCTGCAGGCAAAAACTAACAAGTTGATAGAAGAGGCAGGGCAGCGAAGACGGGACTTCAGGTGAATATAGAGAAGACAGAAGTGATGAAGATACCGCACCAACAACTCCAACAACAACAACAAACTCCAATCACCGTCAACGGGAGAAACTTAAAGGAAGTAACCTCCTTCACCTATCTAGGAAGCACTGTTTCAACTACAGGCGGGACGGACGAGGACGTCAAAGTCGGAATCGGAAAAGCAAGACAGGCGTTCATTAGCCTGAAACCAGTATGGAGATCTTCTGCACTCAGCATGCGGAACAAGATACGGATTTTCAACACCAACGTCAAGTCAGTGCTCTTGTATGGCTCAGAGACTTGGCGCGTCACGAAAGGCATTTCCAATAAACTACAGACATTCATCAACAACTGCTTACGCTGGCTCGCTACTGAAGATCAGATGGCCAGAATAATAAGAATAAGCAACAAGGAACTCTGTGAACGAACCAACCAAGAACCTATCATGCAACAAATATGCAGGAGGAAGTGGAGATGGATTGGCCGTGCACTGAGAAGGCCGACTGAGGACATCACGCGTCAGGCCAGTTGCTCGAGTGGAATCCCCATGGGAAGCGACGAGTTGGACGTCCAAGGGTGACATGGAGGAGGTCGTGCGAGGAGGAAGTGAGAGCTTCTGGGCTGTCGTGGGACCAGGTTCAAAAGATCTCAGAGAACAGAGGTCACTGGAGGCGTGCTACTGAAGCCCTATGCTCCACTAGGAACCCAAGGGACTAATAATAATAATAATACTGGGCTGAATCGCTTGACCCCAGAATGGGAGATGTGCTCCTATGTGGATGCCAATGAAGATCGGACAGCCAAGTCCGGTATATCAGTTGGATTTCGCAATTATCTCTATCATAAAGTTCCACCTGACCTGGTGGAAGCGCTCGTGACCAAGCTGTGCATAGGCCCGTAGCACAGTTACAAGTGCCAGGTTTGCAGGGAACACATTTCAATGACGGTCAGAACTAGTTTTTAAGTCGCTGAGGATCGAGACCCCAAACTCCTTTCAACGTGTGATGATTCTAGCTCTACGCTGTTTAATTTGACCACTTGAAAAGAAGGATACAGATCCTAGTTTCCGGAACCTCTCTCGAGAGCGCAGGGTGCTTTCCATCACACTAGGAGAAAACATGTGCGACTAATCACCTCCGAAGCCATCACTAAGCGTCCGACATAGCATTTTGAGGCCATTCAATTTCGTACTGTAAAATAGCTGGTGTTGGTTCGGTCTACCTAGACATTCTTCGAAGACCATCTGCTTGGTACTCAGCCCTCGAACACCCTGGAGTTTGCTGATATCCTGCTTAATCGTCAAGCAAGGGCTTCAACACAGCACTCTAAATGAGGTTTGACACATACAGCAGAGGTTAGCCGAGACAAATACTCCTCAGGGCTTCCAAAATCCTCGAGTAGGGCCGACAGAATAGGGAACCCCTCTAACGCTGGTGCATTTTTGTGCCTGGGTGTTTTCAGGTCGGTTTTTTCAAGGATCATATCTTATAAGGCTTCTACCACGTACCTGAATAGGATGATTTATTTAAATTAAGCGGAACGGAGTATTTTAGATGTCCCTTTACCATAACGTAGTTGTCGGGGCTGAAGGCTCTGTCTATTTGTCACACATGGACGAGTTAAAAGGCCTGTCTAACGCACTGTATATGCCTCCCTCTAGGCGCCGTGACGACTCTGAACAGTGGCATAGAACTGCAGCCGAAAAAGGAAGAAACAAAAATTACAGACCGCTCCTTCGAGTATTATTTATACTGACCCTTGGCTAGGCGGTTTCATGGGTCTTCAGCCAGCGGTGGGCGTGAAGAGTGGCACCTGCTCCTACTTTCTTTTAAATCTGTCCACAAATTTGGTGAACGAAGCTCAAGACCCCTTATTTCTTTCGTGGATCGAGCCTTGTCGATAACCGTCATAATGCGATTCCCGTTCCAAATCACTTCCCTCAATGCAGATATTTTGGAGCATATACCACCTACGCTGCCACGGGACTGTGGGTGTGAGTTATGGAATTTAGAATCCCAGAAGTACGGCGACTAAGGGAGATTGTATGGACAGTCATATTGCGATCAGCCTCGTCAAGTTTGGACGATAAGGACAATGAATTAAAATTTTATATGCCCAAAACTCCTCGTCTGACTCATCATGGGATGCTTTGTTAATTGTTACCCAACTGTTAAATCCTAAAACACGGGTTGGCAGGGGGTAAGTACAGGGATTTTCGTTCGGTTTTTCCTGCTTTCTAGGTTCGCTGTCACTCGTTTTTATATCCACAGAGAAATTATTCAGTATACTGCACGATGTCACTCAGGTTCTTGTGACCAGATTTGGGGAATCATGGGTTTCTTTAGGAAACAGAGGAGCGCGGATGGTTGGAACGTGTATAAACCTTGGAAGACAACAGCTTTTCAGTTTTCGCGCTAGTGATATACAACGCAGGGATAAGGATATATTTGAAAACACGATATTCAGCGAAGATAGCTCTTTCCAACGAATTCGCTCTCAAGCTGCACATCCTTATATGTATATATATATATATATATATATAATATTTAATGACTGTGATCCATGAGGAAGATTTAGTTTCATTAGTGGGGGCTGAAGCAATAACCAAGGAGGTGACCACTATAGTATTGCCTGTTGATGACGTAGGGGTTGAATCACAACAAAATGGGGTTACGTAAGAATGTCAAGCCGTCTATAAAGTGCACATGGATTAAAAAGTTCATAGAATGTTAATAAACAATCAAGGGATTAAGTAGCGTGAGACAAGTTAACTGAAGTAAATTGAAAATGTTTCGTTAAAAGCTGCGATTATTAGGATGATCAAATGAAATGACACTGGAAACAATTAAATATAAAATAAAGTGATAATAATGACATAAGAGCACAGAGATTAATCTAACAAAATGGGGGAGGGGTTGAAAACGAAAAAAGAGGACGAAGCCCGCTAAGACTAAAATGAACTAAGGCGAAGGTGGAGAAAAACACCGTACATACCTCGTTTGCATACAAAGGACAGGCTTCAGTCCATGGATAGCCAGGCTTCTGTTGTTTTTAGAAGCTGAACACGAAGGAAAAGTGAGGTGTTTGGGCGAATTCGTCAGACAACCCTGAAATCCTTGCTTGGGCCGGTTGAATGGTTGAAATGGAGTAAATGCTCAGAGTTCGAACTTCTGACGCATTTCATTTGACCTTTATAAAAAAAGACCGGAATATATTCTGGTATAAGTGTTGATGGCAATGTGACCACGGCCGATGCACTTTGCCCTACAGGAGCAGGTGAACTGGTATGTACACATGGATGTGCCCTGACGAGGTATATTATCTCTTATGCAAACGGAGAACAATTTACGACTGGTAAAGATCAAGCGAAGTTATGCTGAGAAAAAAGTCCCACCAATTGATCTGGAAAGACGATTTTTCAGGAGACATGATGCTGTATCGCCTCTGAAGTCCAGGTTCATGAACAAAGTCCTTTTTGAAACTGAGCTGGCGACTGGTCCCACATGTGTTTCTCGCATATTCTTATCGATAAATCGGCTAGGATAGCCGTTCTCTGCGAGCGTAATTCTTAGAAAGTAAAGTGCAGGTTGGGCACGTTCCGTGCCATAAATATTACGTATTCGATGGCACAGTGAGCGGATGAGGTTTCTCTTCCTCACGACAGGCTCCTAGCCATAGAAAGGAGTGAGTTGTCCAGTTAGACCTTCCTCACAGATTACAGTACCTAAATATCACATTCATATGCATACGAATGCACAGTTTTGGGACAAATTCGTTGAAAAGAGTCCTCTTCGCTGAATGTCTTGTTTTTGATGTCACAGTGGGAATTATGAAGGATGTATCCGACAGTCTCTACACCACCCGTTTTTCGGAAAAGCCATGAAGAGCATATGTCTTTTTGGAAAGAACTTCCTTGTGGTCAGGGCGTATTTTATTTTTATACCACTGTTTGTGGGGCTTAAACCGGTTTTTTGGGAACCTGAGCCCTACCATCCGAATAGGTTGCATGGGGACATGTTCGAGACACGCAGATTTCCATGAAGACCTGAAGAAGTAAAGAGAAGCTACGTGTGTCGCATCTGGGAGCCTCCCAGCGGCCAGCAATAACATCACTTTCACTAACACTAAAAAGCATGCAGAATCTAAGGTTATTGTTATTATCACTCCTTTTAGGAATGATCGCTCTTGCCTTGTCGACCGTGGTCACTGCCCAGTTTTCTGTGGCACACTCGGAATGCCTCAGTAACCAGCACTGTTAGATATTACAAACGGCGGTTACTTGGGAACAACTTCGGAGTATTTCAATTTCGGAGTATTTCAATCAGCATCAATGGGAGAAACTTGAAGGAAGCAACCCCCTTCACCTATCTAGGAGGCACTGTTTCAACTACAGGTGGCGCAGACGAGGAGGTCAAAGCCGGAATCGGAAACGCAAGGCAGGTGTTCATTAACCTGAAGCCAGTGTGGAGATCTTTTGCACTCAACATGTGGAACAAGATCCGGATTTTCAACACCAACGTCAAGTCAGTGCTTCTGTATGGTTCAGAGACTTAGTGCGTTACGAAAGGGATTTCCAAGAAAATACGGACATTCATCAACAACTGTTCACGCTCGTTACGGAAGCTCAGGTGGCCAGAAAAAATAAGCAAGAAGGAACTGTGGCTGGCAACGAACCAACCAAGAACCTATCGTTTGGCAAATGTGCAGAAGAAAGTTGGGATGCACTGAGAAGGCCGACTGTGGACGTCATGCTCCAGGGAGTCGAGTGGAACTCAGATGGGAAGAGACGAGTTGGGCGTCCGAGGCGAGGGTGACATGGAGGAGATCTTGTGAGGTAGAAATGAGAGCTTGTTGGCAGTCATGTAGCCAGGTTTAAAAGGTTGTAGAGAAGAGAATGGAATGCAGACGTGCTACTAAATCCCTATGTTCCACTAGGAACCATAGGGACGAATAATGATAGTAAATTCGATTGGTGTTACAACTGTATTTCGTTTCAGATAGAAACCGCAGTAGCAGTTAAAATTAAAGGTTTGTAATTAAATTTTGTACATCTATTTTGTTGTAAAGAACAATTTTCGCTGGGTTCACTTACTGTTTGAATATACTTTCGTTTTTTGGCGACCAACTATTTTTTGGATTTGGTCGGTTGCGCTTTGGGTTTTTGGAACTCCGAAGATTCATATCTTCGTTACGTTCTACTCAGTGGATTTGACGTAACATGAGTCCCTCGATTTTGGTTCCGCTTAGTTGGTTGAGGATTTGGCTCCTTCTCATTTGTAAACAAGTTTCAATATTTGGAATATTCTGCCGCTTCCAATGTGTCTTCGGATTGCGGAAATCGATCTGATAGACTGGTTCATAATGCCGGATCTAGACGCAGGAGAAAAACTTCACCTGTGGACAATAATCTGGAGTTTTCAAACGATTTGTATGATGACAAAGAAGATAAAGTGAGTGTGGATGGTATTAGTATGCCTGGTTCATGTGGTTTGCCTAACTCTATCAACTATCAATCACCTAAGTCTTTGTCGAAGGAGAATAGGTTAGAAAAGGAATCGCGGTCAAACGCTGTATTGCCTGATGATGCGACAGGAATTGAGGATGTGACAAGCGGTCATTCTAGGTCTAAGAATTTCGTAGGATTACCCGAGCCCCCTGATATACAATGTAACTTTGTATCTGAGTTGAGAGATTGTTCGGCCTCGATGGTAATCAGCATCTCTTCACCAAGGGCAGAACTGATACATTTTGATGGACAACAAAGTCAGTACGGGTCGTTTATGAGTCGGTTTGTGATAGAGATTAAACTTACTGACAAAGGTCAGATGCTGTCCCATCTCTTACACCTCTGTGAAGAGAAGGCAAGGGCAGCGATAGAGGCATATATTTCGCCACCTGCTGACCTGGGATATGATGGAGCTGAGGAAATCCTTCGTGACTTGTCTAGACAGGAGCATATGATTGCTCGACCACTTGCTGATGACTTAGCTAGAGGTAAGCAGCCGGTAGAGAGTACTGTTGAGGCTTTGAATCATTCTTCGGTGAAGCTTAGAAATATACAAACAGTGTTGCCGCAGACCAGCTATGTAGCGGATTTGAATTCGCCGGTCAACTTGGAGGCTATTGTTGATCGGTTACCTAAAGACTTGCAAGGTAGATGGCCGACGAAGCAGGCAGGGTTCTCGTCACTGGTAGGGAGCCCGAGTTTGAGGACTTGGTTCGCTTCTTTGAGGAGACAGATAGAGTAGTTCGGTCGAGATATGGGTTGTTGATGAGACGCAATTTGGATCGCGATGGGGTGAAGGATTCTGGCTCACAATTCAGGAGTAGATCGCACTGCAACTTGGTAAGAGGTACTATTCATTCGACAAGTGATAGAGCCGCATGTAATATGAGTTGCATCTTATGTCATGAACCCCACAACCTGCCTGATTGTCCGAAACTTTTGAAAATGCCGAATGACGAAGGATCAGTGGTCAAACAACTTGGTGTCCGCTACAATTGTTTAAAGAAGGGTCACATAGCTAAGTTTTGCAATTCCGGACCTAAATGCAAGTTTCAGGATTGCAAAGTGAACCATTACTCTTTGTTGCGTATGACGGACACTGAATCCAAAGTGACTGGATCAATGACCCACTTGACAAAGGAAGTAAGGTCTCCTAAAGTGAATTTGGGGATTGTCCGGGTGAGACCGACCGGTCCAAAAGGGAGCATTGAGACTTATGCGTTGCTGGATAACGGATCAGACACATCATTGATATTGGAAAATATTGTCAAGGATCTTGGTCTTATTGGCAGGAAGTCCACCCTGAGTGTGACCATGGTTACTGGGAGCTCCCAGAGCAAGTGCTTGGAAAAGAGTGTGGAGCCCTGCTCACCGGATAGACTGGATTCAGTGAAGGTGCAAAGGGCTTCAACTGTTGGTCACTTACCAGTATCAGGTGCGCATATCCTTTCTGAACGGCATGATAAGGTCTGCAGCCATTTGAAGGACATCAAACTACCTCGACTTCATATTAACACCGCTGGAATCCTAATCGGATGTGATGTTCCGGACGCGCACTGGGCCCTGGAATAGCGTATTGCAGATAGAAATCAGCCGTTTGGGATAAAAACCTTTTCGGGTTGGGTTGTATTCGGTCCGAAGCAACATGGGTCCGCACGTAAAGTTGCCTTTTTGCTGACGTTCGAATAACTACAATATGTCCAATAGTCTTGAAAGGTTGCATGATCATGAGTTCAAAGATGTCAGTAGCTCAGGCGTAGTGCTTTCAGTGAAGGATATAAGAGCAACTGAAATTGCAGACCGGTCCTCCAGGCTAGTCGACGGGCATTCCAAGGTTGGGCTACGCTGGTGATTTGACAAACTTAGTCTACCCGACAATCTTGAAGCGGCTAAGCGTAGACTTGAGCGTTTAGGAAAACGACTGGAGAAAAATAGCGATCTACTTAGGAGGTGTAAAGGAGCTAGCAGTCTTTTTGCAGTACGTTTGAGATTTGGAGCTGGGTTCGTCGCTACTGCAAATCACGTAAAAGAGATGTCCTTGCAAATCAGGATTCCTTAACATGACACATCAGCATTTCGCCTCTTGCCAGGGAAGTGCTTTAACATGAATCCAAAAGTAATGAATGTCAGTTAACTGTTCATCAATTTGGTGTGGTCTCATTGCCTTTCTGCGCAAACTGCGTGCTCAAGAAAACCGTAGAGACTTCCTGTGTCGAAGAGCATAGTGCAACCAAAGGGGTTGGTGACGAAAGGTCCAATGTAGATTATCTATCTTCCACTGATGGCATCTCTAACACCACTTCGTTATTCCACCGGTCACCGTGTGTTTTTGATAGAGAGACTTCACACCCAAACGGGGAGATCGGCAACTGCCCACAGGTTGTAGGGTTGGTGCCTCTAGGTGAAAGAAGCCAGGCGGTGCGAGAAACTGACATAGAGAAGATACTGACGGATCGCACGTCAGATTTACCCAAAGGGTACCCGAGAGAGATATTCAGCGATAAGGGGTTGAACTCAGTAGGGGCCAGGGATAGGCTGGGTGAAAACATGGGAGAACGTGGACGTGAAGTGGTCCGGAATAACTTGCCTGGTGAAGGGATCGGCTGGCATTCCAGTCACCTGGTGGCAAGCCACTGGGGCGGGTCCTGGGAACCCATGGTTCATACACTCAACAACCTAACAGCACCAACTTCAACAAAGTTAATGCTGTTGAGAGACAAGTTAGAAGGGTTTGAAAGTACATGAGGGAGTGACAGATTTTCCAAGCAAAGCTGATGAGCTTATTGCTCAGTCATTTTCCTATGCTGCATCCATCAGTGCTGACTTCAAACTGATTGCAGGAGACTTTAACCTGCCTGAAGTTAACTGGGAAACCAGTTGGTGCCCACAACGCTATGATGAAATACTTGCTGTCTCAGATTCCCATGGGTGGAAACAATATGTCCAATCACCCACACTTGGGATCAGTAGGCTGGATCTAGTCTTCTGCCGCGAAGAGGACCAATAAGTCCCTCGAATACTTCGGAACAAATTACAAAAATTATCTAAGCAATACCATTCCTCTAAACACTTTCTGGTGCTGCAATCAATCTATGATACTTAACAAGAAATTGAGACTTTACGTGCACAAGGCTCAATAAGTGAAGGGCTGAATGCCCTCAAAAGTGGCTCCAGGACACAAAGTCTGACCTCCCTTTTGAATAAACGTTTGCAGGCATCGAGAGACATGGCTTGTTTATCACACAACGGGATGGTCTGTAACGATTCCCTCTAAATTTGTGAACTATTTAGTGAATCCTTCGCAAAATTCAGTCCTAGCACACTTAGCCTAACCACTTTTGCGCCGCCCGCTACAGGTTCATGCGCCAATATGAAATTTACTGTCAAAAGCATCACAGAGGCTATCATGAACTTGCGACTATCAACAGGCATGAGAATCGACAGCCTAAGCTCAATTGTTATTAGGAACAGCGGCGACCATATGTCTCTGTTCCTGCTTAAGATATTCACCCTATCAATGAAAAGTGGCGTATATCCCGTTGAATGGAGAACTAGCTACATAACACCTCGCTCTGCACCCGGAGACAAATTGAACGCCTATGATTGCAGACCCATCAGCACAGCACCAGTCCTCTCTAGAATTATAAAAAAAGTAGTTAAGAGCAGCCTCTCTGGTTACCTATTAGGAGAAAACCTAATCACAAAGTCTAAGCATGGAATACTCTGGATACTGCCCGGCAGGAACTGAGTAAACCTGCATCATGGTGTGCTGAGCCCCACCTTGAATGTAATGACAAATACCGCTGGCTTACTGTAGACGACGAAAACCATGACCTGACCCTCGCGGTATGCGGAAAACAGCTACCTGGACTAGCTTCTGTGCTAGATCTTGGTATCAGGCTCTGCGGAGACTTGACATTCCCGGAACAAACAGTATATATCAGGTCTAAGGCACACAAACTCTTGGGATGTATCATTCGTGACTTCCGTAGCACTGAATCACGGATTCTACTCTATAAAGTGTGCATTTGCCCACTTTTGGAATAATGCCCGTTAATTCTCAGCGGCCTCCACAGAGGCGATAAACTGAAAGTTGAAGGGATACAACGTTACTTCACCTTCAGAACACTGGGGGCTGACTCTAATCTAGACTACACGTCCAGATGTGACTCGTTGGGGTTAGAACCACTCTGGAAGGGGAGACCCAAACTGAACCTCATATTTTATCATAAGTTACTTCACCAGCACTTGCACTCTCATGGTCCGCAAATCAAGTCAATTGTAACGTCTAAATACGATATGCGCAACCACAAAGTAATGGCTGAAACTGAGTGTTGTGTGACGAGCTTGCAAGACAATTTCTTCCTCAATAAATTCACACACATTTGGGATGGGCCTCCAGAAGAAACTCGTACAGCAAGCTCGTTGACACTTTTCCGCTCTTCACTTAACAGGCTACTAATAAACAATAAGTCTATCGCTCAACAAGCCACCATCTGCGCATCCTGGGCTAATGAGGATATACTTGGACCTCTAAATGTATGAAGCAGAGCTATTATAGCCATCGAGTCCTTCCTGCACTTATGGGTTGACGATTGCTTACAGGGGTGTGGGTACTGGTTCCTCTCCGCACTATAATGAACTTAATGTACACTGATTCCTTCTCAAAGCTACTACGATACACCCCAAACAGAAACCTTTTGGGAATCTTATGAAAGAAAAACTATGTGGTTAATCACACACACACACACACACACACACACATGAAAATGCACATAAAGTTCGGATGGGTCTAGAAGTATCGGAACTTCTCTCTTTTCCAAGCCGGTCTGCGCGGTAATTCCCTTTCTCACATCTGCTCGTGCTTCTTCTTTCTTTTTTATTTTACAGCAACAGCTCGATGACGACTTAATGAAATTCTATCTCACATTAGTAATTTAACATGAGAGAAGCCAGTTTACAGGCATCATCACATTGATACATGTCGGAAAATCTACAAGATTTTATGGGCCCTGAATAGTACAGAGAGGAGGTCGTTTAACTCTATCGAAAACATCAGATCGCGGTTACGGGACAAAGAAAATACCGCTTTTAGCATACGCAGTGCGTCAAAGTGAAGATAATAGAAATTCTTATTCCCACATAATGGATTTAACATGACGGATACCAGTTCACAAGCACCATCAAAATGATGATTTTGAAAGTTTACAGAATAGTACCGGGAATTGTGCAACTCACACAAGTTATTGGTGTGCATAAACTTATTAAAACTTGCTGCTAACCCAGAGGCGGGCATGAATCCTCATCTGTCATTACACAGATAGGTTCCACTTTCAACAACAAAAGCGCGCCACATTTGAAGTTTAAGTTATAACCAGATGACGTTGTTAATTCATTTGCATAGTTTCCTATTTCGTAATATAAACGTCCATTCATTAATAAGTTCTTCAGCTTTTAGCTTTGCTAACCACAAAGGGCCTGTTTATACGATCCGGTGTATCAGTAAGTATCCCTAGTTATGCAACCAAGGTGTGTCTAGATCCATGCATTTCCAGTTCACCATGTGGTTTAAAGATAGTATACATGAATTCCACTGGGAGTACTTCTAGTGGTAGGTGAAGATAGACGTTGAGATGGTTAATAGTCTAAACGGCAGCAGTTATATATGGACTTCAGGCGTTGTTCATATTAGCGTAAGCAGCATCGTTTGAGAAGTGTATTTGATGCGTCGAATGCCGTTATCGAGCTGTTGCTGTAAAATAAAAAAGAAAGAAGAAGCACGAGCAGATGTGAGAAAGGGAATTACCGCGCAGACCGGCTTGGAAAAGAGAGAAGTTCCGATACTTCTAGACCCATCCGAACTTTATGTGCATTTTCATGTGTGTGTGTGTGTGTGTGTGTGTGATTAACCACATAGTTTTTCTTTCATAAGATTCCCAAAAGGTTTCTGTTTGGGGTGTATCGTAGTAGCTTTGAGAAGGAATCAGTGTACATTAAGTTCATTATAGTGCGGAGAGGAACCAGTACCCACACCCCTGTAAGCAATCGTCAACCCATAAGTGCAGGAAGGACTCGATGGCTATAATAGCTCTGCTTCACACATTTAGAGGTCCAAGTATATCCTCATTAGCCCAGGATGCGCAGATGGTGGCTTGTTGAGCGATAGACTTATCGTTTATTAGTAGCCTGTTAAGTGAAGAGCGGAAAAGTGTCAACGAGCTTGCTGTACGAGTTTCTTCTGGAGGCCCATCCCAAATGTGTGTGAATTTATTGAGGAAGAAATTGTCTTGCAAGCTCGTCACACAACACTCAGTTTCAGCCATTACTTTGTGGTTGCGCATATCGTATTTAGACGTTACAATTGACTTGATTTGCGGACCATGAGAGTGCAAGTGCTGGTGAAGTAACTTATGATAAAATATGAGGTTCAGTTTGGGTCTCCCCTTCCAGAGTGGTTCTAACCCCAACGAGTCACATCTGGACGTGTAGTCTAGATTAGAGTCAGCCCCCAGTGTTCTGAAGGTGAAGTAACGTTGTATCCCTTCAACTTTCAGTTTATCGCCTCTGTGGAGGCCGCTGAGAATTAACGGGCATTATTCCAAAAGTGGGCAAATGCACACTTTATAGAGTAGAATCCGTGATTCAGTGCTACGGAAGTCACGAATGATACATCCCAAGAGTTTGTGTGCCTTAGACCTGATATATACTGTTTGTTCCGGGAATGTCAAGTCTCCGCAGAGCCTGATACCAAGATCTAGCACAGAAGCTAGTCCAGGTAGCTGTTTTCCGCATACCGCGAGGGTCAGGTCATGGTTTTCGTCGTCTACAGTAAGCCAGCGGTATTTGTCATTACATTCAAGGTGGGGCTCAGCACACCATGATGCAGGTTTACTCAGTTCCTGCCGGGCAGTATCCAGAGTATTCCATGCTTAGACTTTGTGATTAGGTTTTCTCCTAATAGGTAACCAGAGAGGCTGCTCTTAACTACTTTTTTTATAATTCTAGAGAGGACTGGTGCTGTGCTGATGGGTCTGCAATCATAGGCGTTCAATTTGTCTCCGGGTGCAGAGCGAGGTGTTATGTAGCTAGTTCTCCATTCAACGGGATATACGCCACTTTTCATTGATAGGGTGAATATCTTAAGCAGGAACAGAGACATATGGTCGCCGCTGTTCCTAATAACAATTGAGCTTAGGCTGTCGATTCTCATGCCTGTTGATAGTCGCAAGTTCATGATAGCCTCTGTGATGCTTTTGACAGTAAATTTCATATTGGCGCATGAACCTGTAGCGGGCGGCGCAAAAGTGGTTAGGCTAAGTGTGCTAGGACTGAATTTTGCGAAGGATTCACTAAATAGTTCACAAATTTAGAGGGAATCGTTACAGACCATCCCGTTGTGTGATAAACAAGCCATGTCTCTCGATGCCTGCAAACGTTTATTCAAAAGGGAGGTCAGACTTTGTGTCCTGGAGCCACTTTTGAGGGCATTCAGCCCTTCACTTATTGAGCCTTGTGCACGTAAAGTCTCAATTTCTTGTTAAGTATCATAGATTGATTGCAGCACCAGAAAGTGTTTAGAGGAATGGTATTGCTTAGATAATTTTTGTAATTTGTTCCGAAGTATTCGAGGGACTTATTGGTCCTCTTCGCGGCAGAAGACTAGATCCAGCCTACTGATCCCAAGTGTGGGTGATTGGACATATTGTTTCCACCCATGGGAATCTGAGACAGCAAGTATTTCATCATAGCGTTGTGGGCACCAACTGGTTTCCCAGTTAACTTCAGGCAGGTTAAAGTCTCCTGCAATCAGTTTGAAGTCAGCACTGATGGATGCAGCATAGGAAAATGACTGAGCAATAAGCTCATCAGCTTTGCTTGGAAAATCTGTCACTCCCTCATGTACTTTCAAACCCTTCTAACTTGTCTCTCAACAGCATTAACTTTGTTGAAGTTGGTGCTGTTAGGTTGTTGAGTGTATGAACCATGGGTTCCCAGGACCCGCCCCAGTGGCTTGCCACCAGGTGACTGGAATGCCAGCCAATCCCTTCACCAGGCAAGTTATTCCGGACCACTTCACGTCCACGTTCTCCCATGTTTTCACCCAGCCTATCCCTGGCCCCTACTGAGTTCAACCCCTTATCGCTGAATATCTCTCTCGGGTACCCTTTGGGTAAATCTGACGTGCGATCCGTCAGTATCTTCTCTATGTCAGTTTCTCGCACCGCCTGGCTTCTTTCACCTAGAAGCACCAACCCTACAACCTGTGGGCAGTTGCCGATCTCCCCGTTTGGGTGTGAAGTCTCTCTATCAAAAACACACGGTGACCGGTGGAATAACGAAGTGGTGTTAGAGATGCCATCAGTGGAAGATAGATAATCTACATTGGACCTTTCGTCACCAACCCCTTTGGTTGCACTATGCTCTTCGACACAGGAAGTCTCTACGGTTTTCTTGAGCACGCAGTTTGCGCAGAAAGGCAATGAGACCACACCAAATTGATGAACAGTTAACTGACATTCATTACTTTTGGATTCATGTTAAAGCACTTCCCTGGCAAGAGGCGAAATGCTGATGTGTCATGTTAAGGAATCCTGATTTGCAAGGACATCTCTTTTACGTGATTTGCAGTAGCGACGACCCCAGCTCCAAATCTCAAACGTACTGCAAAAAGACTGCTAGCTCCTTTACACCTCCTAAGTAGATCGCTATTTTTCTCCAGTCGTTTTCCTAAACGCTCAAGTCTACGCTTAGCCGCTTCAAGATTGTCGGGTAGACTAAGTTTGTCAAATCACCAGCGTAGCCCAACCTTGGAATGCCCGTCGACTAGCCTGGAGGACCGGTCTGCAATTTCAGTTGCTCTTATATCCTTCACTGAAAGCACTACGCCTGAGCTACTGACATCTTTGAACTCATGATCATGCAACCTTTCAAGACTATTGGACATATTGTAGTTATTCGAACGTCAGCAAAAAGGCAACTTTACGTGCGGACCCATGTTGCTTCGGACCGAATACAACCCAACCCGAAAAGGTTTTTATCCCAAACGGCTGATTTCTATCTGCAATACGCTATTCCAGGGCCCAGTGCGCGTCCGGAACATCACATCCGATTAGGATTCCAGCGGTGTTAATATGAAGTCGAGGTAGTTTGATGTCCTTCAAATGGCTGCAGACCTTATCATGCCGTTCAGAAAGGATATGCGCACCTGATACTGGTAAGTGACCAACAGTTGAAGCCCTTTGCACCTTCACTGAATCCAGTCTATCCGGTGAGCAGGGCTCCACACTCTTTTCCAAGCACTTGCTCTGGGAGCTCCCAGTAACCATGGTCACACTCAGGGTGGACTTCCTGCCAATAAGACCAAGATCCTTGACAATATTTTCCAATATCAATGATGTGTCTGATCCGTTATCCAGCAACGCATAAGTCTCAATGCTCCCTTTTGGACCGGTCGGTCTCACCCGGACAATCCCCAAATTCACTTTAGGAGACCTTACTTCCTTTGTCAAGTGGGTCATTGATCCAGTCACTTTGGATTCAGTGTCCGCCATACGCAACAAAGAGTAATGGTTCACTTTGCAATCCTGAAACTTGCATTTAGGTCCGGAATTGCAAAACTTAGCTATGTGACCCTTCTTTAAACAATTGTAGCGGACACCAAGTTGTTTGACCACTGATCCTTCGTCATTCGGCATTTTCAAAAGTTTCGGACAATCAGGCAGGTTGTGGGGTTCATGACATAAGATGCAACTCATATTACATGCGGCTCTATCACTTGTCGAATGAATAGTACCTCTTACCAAGTTGCAGTGCGATCTACTCCTGAATTGTGAGCCAGAATCCTTCACCCATCGCGATCCAAATTGCGTCTCATCAACAACCCATATCTCGACCGAACTACTCTATCTGTCTCCTCAAAGAAGCGAACCAAGTCCTCAAACTCGGGCTCCCTACCAGTGACGAGAACCCTGCCTGCTTCGTCGGCCATCTACCTTGCAAGTCTTTAGGTAACCGATCAACAATAGCCTCCAAGTTGACCGGCGAATTCAAATCCGCTACATAGCTGGTCTGCGGCAACACTGTTTGTATATTTCTAAGCTTCACCGAAGAATGATTCAAAGCCTCAACAGTACTCTCTACCGGCTGCTTACCTCTAGCTAAGTCATCAGCAAGTGGTCGAGCAATCATATGCTCCTGTCTAGACAAGTCACGAAGGATTTCCTCAGCTCCATCATATCCCAGGTCAGCAGGTGGCGAAATATATGCCTCTATCGCTGCCCTTGCCTTCTCTTCACAGAGGTGTAAGAGATGGGACAGCATCTGACCTTTGTCAGTAAGTTTAATCTCTATCACAAACCGACTCATAAACGACCCGTACTGACTTTGTTGTCCATCAAAATGTATCAGTTCTGCCCTTGGTGAAGAGATGCTGATTACCATCGAGGCCGAACAATCTCTCAACTCAGATACAAAGTTACATTGTATATCAGGGGGCTCGGGTAATCCTACGGAATTCTTAGACCTAGAATGACCGCTTGTCACATCCTCAATTCCTGTCGCATCATCAGGCAATACAGCGTTTGACCGCGATTCCTTTTCTAACCTATTCTCCTTCGACAAAGACTTAGGTGATTGATAGTTGATAGAGTTAGGCAAACCACATGAACCAGGCATACTAATACCATCCACACTCACTTTATCTTCTTTGTCATCATACAAATCGTTTGAAAACTCCAGATTATTGTCCACAGGTGAAGTTTTTCTCCTGCGTCTAGATCCGGCATTATGAACCAGTCTATCAGATCGATTTCCGCAATCCGAAGACACATTGGAAGCGGCAGAATATTCCAAATATTGAAACTTGTTTACAAATGAGAAGGAGCCAAATCCTCAACCAACTAAGCGGAACCAAAATCGAGGGACTCATGTTACGTCAAATCCACTGAGTAGAACGTAACGAAGATATGAATCTTCGGAGTTCCAAAAACCCAAAGCGCAACCGACCAAATCCAAAAAATAGTTGGTCGCCAAAAAACGAAAGTATATTCAAACAGTAAGTGAACCCAGCGAAAATTGTTCTTTACAACAAAATGGATGTACAAAATTTAATTACAAACCTTTAATTTTAACTGCTACTGCGGTTTCTATCTGAAACGAAATACAGTTGTAACACCAATCGAATTTACTATCATTATTCGTCCCTATGGTTCCTAGTGGAACATAGGGATTTAGTAGCACGTCTGCATTCCATTCTCTTCTCTACAACCTTTTAAACCTGGCTACATGACTGCCAACAAGCTCTCATTTCTACCTCACAAGATCTCCTCCATGTCACCCTCGCCTCGGACGCCCAACTCGTCTCTTCCCATCTGAGTTCCACTCGACTCCCTGGAGCATGACGTCCACAGTCGGCCTTCTCAGTGCATCCCAACTTTCTTCTGCACATTTGCCAAACGATAGGTTCTTGGTTGGTTCGTTGCCAGCCACAGTTCCTTCTTGCTTATTTTTTCTGGCCACCTGAGCTTCCGTAACGAGCGTGAACAGTTGTTGATGAATGTCCGTATTTTCTTGGAAATCCCTTTCGTAACGCACTAAGTCTCTGAACCATACAGAAACACTGACTTGACGTTGGTGTTGAAAATCCGGATCTTGTTCCACATGTTGAGTGCAAAAGATCTCCACACTGGCTTCAGGTGTGGTATCTTCACCACCTCTGCCTTCTCTATATTCAATTGTTGTCCCATCTTCGCTGCCCTGCTCTGCCCCTTCTATCAGCTTGTTAGTTTTCGCTTGTAGATCTTCAAGTTTATGTGACATCAGACACAAGTCATCTTCGAAATCAAGGTCTTCTAGGTTATTTTCCGCAGTCCAGCGTATCCCCTCTTCTCGCTTCTCACTGTCTGTTCTATGATCCAGTCCAGTCCACTACAATCTGGAATACCATGGGTGATAGTAGGCAGCATATTTTCACTCCTGTCTTCACTTCAAAAGCGTCGCTGAGCCTCCCATAGTGAATTACTTGGCATGTTACGTCTTCATATAGCTGTTGAACGAGATTGATGAACGTTTTTGGTATTCCGTAGTGTTTGGGCAGCAGCTGCCAAATTACTTGTCGGTCGACGCTATCAAAGAAAGGCCTATCAACGTCGATGAAATTGAGTTGAGGTAGAAAGTTAACTACCATTTTATACTCTATTATACGATGATGCGTGGCGTAGCGTTGAAATTTGGTCCGCACATGATTTGTTCCTCCTGAAACCAGCCTGTTCCGGTCGTAGTTTTGAATCCAGCGCATCTTTTAATCTCTCCAGTATGGTGCGGCATAATATTTTGCTTTGGGTGGACAGGGAAGGAGCATGATTCTGCGCAGTTCTTGCAAACACTGTGGTTTCCCTTCTTCGTGAGTCTGACAAGGTATCCCTCCCAATCTACAGGTACCTTTTCTTCCTTCCGGACCTTCTGCAACATTTTCGTGAGCATGTCCGCTGTTGTCTCTGCGTCTTTTTCAGTGCTTCTGGTGGAATTCCATCTGGTTCTACTGCTTTCCCGGCTTTCAGCAGTTTTATGGCATTCTAGACTTCTGCTTTTGTCGGCGGGCTTGTGTTCACTGAAAGTTTTCTGTGGCTGGACTGCTGGTGGCATCTATGGACAAGTTACAGGTGGCGGTCGACTCAAGAGTTTTCTGAATTGGTCAGCCCATTGTTTCCTCTGTTTCTTCTCTTCGGTAACCAATTTTCCTTCACTATCTTTCATTGGTTTCGTCTGCGTAGATATCTTCCCGGATAGTAACCTGGTTATTTGATACTATGTTGTCAGGTCTCTGTCTCTCCTACCAGCCTCCAGTCTGTTCTGCTTCACTTGCCAATGTGTCGTAGAAGTGTCTTTTGTCTTTGTGAGCACTCTTCACTTCTTTGTCCAGTGTAGAGTTTTATACATTGTACTCAGTTCCTCTACTCGTTGTGCATCCTTGCACTGGTTCACGTTCTGCTTCACCATCACCATCTTCTTCTCCCTCCTCTATCAGCTTCCATATGTCCGTCGAGATCCATTCCTTGTCTTGTTTCCTCTTCGCTCCTAATACGGTTAAGCAGGTTTCTTCCACATAGCTCGCAAAGAGTTCCAGTGTTCTTCCATGCCGGGCCCTTCAGGGATGTTGCTCAATGTCTCCCATTTTGTCTGGATGGCTGACTGACGGGAATGTGTGCTTTGTAGTTTCGTCCTTCATTTTCTGTTCTGGGTATTGAACTTGAACTGTGGTCTATCACTAACTTCGTTGAAGGACTTCAACTTGATTTTGATGGTAGGTTCCTTGCACTAGATAGTAGTGTGAACCTACATCTTCTCCTCTTCTTGATCTTGTGTCGAGTAGGCTGCATCTCCACTTTCTTGAGATTGAGATGAAGTAGATCTGATTTTTAGTGGTGTGTCCTGGTGTCTGGTGAAATCAAACCCATGTTGTTGCCTTGTGAATATCCTTGTGTTTGCACACACTGCTTTCAATCACCAAATCGTTGAATGCACAGAAATATGCAAGCAGTTCTCCGTTTTCATTCATTTCAACAAGTGCTTCTCGACCCATGATGAGTGCTCTTTCTATGTTGTCTGCTCCCAGTTTGGCATTCACGTCGCCCATTAGAGTTTTGGTGTCGCCAACTGAGGTCTTGTCCAGTGTTGATTGCAGTTGTCTGTAAAATTCCTCCTCTTTCTCTTCATCTGAATTATTTGTTGGCGCGTAGGACTGAATGATTGTGACTTTCCTTCCTTTTGAGTTGCATCTTGCTGTCATGATCCTGCGGAAGGAGATTGGTTCCCACTGCACGCGAGCCCTCGATGCTGTTGGGGACATCACGATAGCCAATCTATAACCCAGTGTGCTCGTGGTTGTCGTCTGGGTGACAATATCGGAGTAGATTATTGACTCGTCTCCAGTTAACAGTTTGGAGAGTCCACTTCCATTCCATCTGCTTTCGCGAATTCCAAGCACTTCAATGCTATACCTCGTCATCTCTTTTGCAATGTGGGCAGCCTTGCTAGGTTGATACATGGTGCGGAAATTCCATGTCCCCACATTTACTTTCTCTTTCATCGAGAGGGAAGACACATCGGCCAATTGGCTTCCTGAAGGCTTTCACCAACTGGTGTCATTTCGCCTCCCTGATTCCAGCGAGGAATAATATTGTTTTTATGTTTTGTATTCTGTTTATGCTTTTAAGTTTCTTTAGCGGTTATATTGATTTTCCGGGGTAGGGTTGGTAGCCGTATGCCCAACCTTCCCTGTTTATGCGGGCTTATGACCGGCTGGTAACTAGTGAACTAGTTAACCAGGCGAGGTCAACACTAATCGAATCAAGTGGTTGAATATGGTTCTACGAGCAGATTGAACGAAGTAAAACAAAGTGAGTGGTCAGCGTTTTCGAATACATTACAAGGGTAAATCTAAGCACATTCAACATCCGCTTCTGCTGACAATTGTGGGTTTCAGTTGGAAAACGACAGATGTTTCGGTTTGTGGAATCACTCTCACTGCCTCACGACGAACCAGTGTAATTCCCGCCCGCGTTCGAATTTCCTTGCCGTGGAATTCTCTACCAGCCAAAGCAGAAGACTAAGTTAACCTCTAAATTTTGTCGGTTACTAGGTAACTTCCTATCGTCTGGGAAATTATCCGGCATACCGAGTGCACGAACACTATTCACCGCGGTATTTCATATAATAGGGCCCCTTAATGCTTAGTGAGACATCTACCACACCTGCGGCGGTCTTTCACGTGAAACATTGAGGAGGCGTTCACAACTTATCAACTTACATTAACTGTACATTCCGACACGGTGAGTAAAAATAGAAATCTTAAGCTATACGAAATCGTGAAATTTATGTCCTTAAGTATTTAATAGAGAATACACAACGGAAGAAATAGCGAAATACGCCTAGTAAGGAGAAACATGGAAATAGGAAACTCATTCTCTGTCGTAAATTTCTGCTTTTTTCTCAGCCTGCTGTTTACTTTTGTTTTTTCGTCGCAAAAAAGCAACTCAATTCAAAAGGTTGGCTGGAGTGCCATCGGGACTTAGTTACTTGAGGAATGCACCTCGGGTGAAACTACCGCCGTGGAGGGAAGCTAGCATCACCACGTCCGCAGTACCCAACTACAATAAATAGAAATAAAGCACCAGTGTTATTTCTTGTATTGTGCCGTCGTTGATTGGACGGAATTGACCGGTCCCTATTGGCATATGGGCTCCCGTGCGGATGTCTCGATATACCCGCGTTCTAGTTATGGTAAAGATGGACAGTGGCTAGCAGTGAAATCCAGGATACGCATTTCGCCCTATCTGGGACTCCTCAGCCGGATGTACCTGCCTCCCAGTGAGTGATGTTGCTTCCAACCGGACAACTAGAACACAGGTATGTAGAAGCACCCGCGCAGGAGCCTAGATGCCCTCACACGCCCGTCAGTTCGGTCGGTCAACGATGGCATAATACAAGCAGTTATACTAGAACTATATCTGTTGCACAGGAAGTGGCCATCGGAACTCGGTGGTGTAGTGGATAACGCGCTGGCGCTTAGGGCGATCTCTTTCGAGTTCGAATCCCGGTGGGAACAGCATCACTCACTGGGAAGCAGGTACATCCAGCTGACGAGTCCCAAATAAGGTGAAGTGCGCATCACGGATTCCACTGCAGGCCACTATCCATCTTTACCAGAAACAAAGTATGTTTGTGAGACCTCAACTTCATGAGCATCAAAACTGAATTTATTGACCACGAAATTCTAACACCTATCAACCACAAGGGCTTTATGATCAGTGAGAGTGGCAGGCAAGATGTGCTGGGAGCCCACTTGACGCGCTGAAACGTGGCTGTTGTATCTGTATGCTGGAGTTAGAAAATGCAGACAAAGAGCTCTAAGTCGTAATATCCAGAGAGCTTACGAACCTCCGATCTGGAATGGTATTAGCAAACATGAATCACACACCTCTGGAATCATCAATGAAGAAGGATAAATGAACAACGTGTGTGTGTTGTCTCTAAAGAACCAGCAGTGCGCCCCCTGGCATCAAAATATAATCGGGGCTAAATTAAGTAGATTATATTAAGTTAACTAAATAAACCTCTGGCTCGCCTCCTGATGCTAAAGGTGTTTTAAGTTCTGATTTGATGGGCATGCATCCGAGGAGGCTTCTGTGCCATTTGCACTCCCTTCGTGCTGGTTAGCACGCACGTACTTATAGTCTATAGTCCAGCCACACTAGCCAGATAAGCTGAACACACTTTTCTCCTATTCAATACCATTACATTTATTCAAATAAGGTATGCTGCCTCTTCCAACACATTCCTGAAACCAGTTCCCCTGATTTGTGTTTCGTTATCAGCACTTACAGGTTAGGCTACGTAATGGTTAAGCAGGCACCACAGCATTTCAAGTTAGGCAGGGTTGGTCAAACGTTACGTAGTAGTTAAACAACCAACACTTCGTGCAAACTTTTTGTCATTGTCGTAGGCGAAAATTTCAAGGTGTTATGGTGGAAGTAATGGCGCCAAGCCTTGTTGTTCTCCGCATACTACGTGTAATATGCAAAAACAAGCTCCGGCTTCTGGCTAATGCAAAGACAATACTTTCACAGGTCGAACTTGTAAATTTTTGCATACTTATTCTGCTGGGTAGTTTCATTTTAAAAGCACTCAGCACTTATAATCCCTGGTGACAGAATAGGTAAGGACTGAGATTAATTAGAATGGAGGTCCACTTGGTTCATAAAGTAACGCATTCACACTCCTTATAAAAATGGTGTGTGCCTGTACACTGATAAAAAACAAATACAAAGACCAAGTTGTTTCGGAATACATCGGAAACGGAAATATATTTAGATAAAATAAAGATGAAGGTGATTTTAGGGAAGAGAGTCACTCAACTTACCTGGTTGTTTTGGCAGAGCCATGAACTGTGGGGCGCGTGTTAATCAGCATAAAAAGAGCGCAAAATGGAGTCGAAACGTGCATAAACGCTTGCTCGTTAAAACGAAACTTAAAGCACCCCAAGCATCTACAGGCTAGCCTAGTTAATCCAATTTAACTCGTTCATTTTGACCTAAGTTGCACCTTTGGGCCAGGAGTTCGGCTAGAATGTTAGATAAACTTTTCTTCGGGCATCGTCCCGCTTAGCTTTCCCCGTCTTCTGCTTTCCTTAGTCAGGTATTCACACAGCAACCTGGCACCTAACCCGTGACGTATAATAATCTGTGGGCTCAAATCACTTGAGCGCAGACCTCGAAACGAACTAAAGGTAGCAGCAGGAGCAGAACAATTTGCGGATAACACCAAGTTGGGACCGGATGGGAAAGAGCCGTCTCTTGGCTACGTCCTCGCAGATGACGATCCGCTGCTGAACGACATCTGTGCCCAGTTCACACGTGCAAACACGGTGGTGGGATCTTTCTCGAAAGACGGTAGGGGGGGAGACAATGGCGTTCCACTGTCACCAAAAGTCAAACTACCATCTCATGAACAATGAACTCCTCAAGGCTTTATGACTGTAAGAATGACACTCGACCACCAAAACCCATTAGTGTAACGGAGTTAAAAGAATGCGACAGAAAACGTATGAGCGTAAACGTTTACTCATACCAAATGTCTTCGAAACTTAAAACGCTGAGAATAGGAGAAGCCCCGGGCTTTGGCGGCACAAGACTGGTAATCCAACGGGATTGTGTAGGAGTGCCAAGTATGCCCGGACGCATTTTATCCACGAACTCGTTGAAACTGAGCCGAATTCATGGAGAATGGAAATGTTCCATCCCTTCACCAATCTTTAAGGGAGGAGACGGAAAAAGCCCGCGCAATCACAGACACGTGGCGTTACTTGACAAACTGTGCTGGGTCCCGGAAACCCTGGTTGCAGATGTTGTTTGGGAACACCTGTACGGATATCACGTCGTTCATCCCACCCTACATAGCCTCAGGACCAGACTGTCATGTGTCACTAACGTCATAACCGCCTACGATGTTTAGATCTCTAGAGGAGACAAAAAGCAACCAGTCCACGTTATCTACCTGGGCTTCGCCAGAGCCTCGATGGCATCCAGCAGTACACCATGCTCACTAAGCTTGCAAAAGCGGGCAGCACTGACTCCCTCTTAGCATGGATTACAGCACATCTGCGGGACAGAGAATTCTGCATTAAAGTAGACGAAATTTGATCAGTCTGAAGAAGCTCAAGGACGGGAGTTTCTCATGACACGACCCTTGGACCACTCCTATTTTCGATGTTCGTCAGTAACCGTCCCACCAATTCTTCTGGTCTATCTCTTTGTTTTCCGACATTAAGTTATGGCGGAAAAAGACCAAGAAAAGGTCCCTAGGATGCTCCAAGAAGGCCTGCTGCAGCTAGAGTCCTAGACAGCTATGAACGTTTAAGGTTCAACCTGGAGAAATGCAAGGTGATGTCTCTTCTCATACCGAAGGCGATGAGAACGAGCTACACCTTCAACAAGTGCACATTCACCAGGGTATTCACGGAGAAGGACCTGGGACTAAACTTTTTTGACACACTGGATACTGGTGCCAGCTATTAGTGAATGAAAGCCTAGGCGAACGTTGTCATGCACTTCCTGGGAAGGAGGTTTGAAGCGTTAATCCCAGAACTAATCGCTATAACATTTAAACCCTATGTTAGACAGTTGTAGAGGTATTTCACACGAAGGCTCACCACTCTACTAAGGGGATGCACGAATACTCTCGAGAGGGTACAGAGAAGGGGGGCAAAATCAGCTATCGGACTAATACGTCTAAGAAAACTCTGCTTATTCCCACTAAGCTACCAGTGGAAAAGCGGCGACGTAAGAACACCCAAAAAGTCCATTCATCAAGTGGGCCACCGAAATATGCCAACATTATCGGCCCAAACCGACAGTTTCGTGGAAAATCCGCACGAATGCCCTACCATGAAGCAAAGACGAGAGTGAGATCAACTTTGTGACACGCAGCATTTGACTTATGGAACGCTCTGACGAAGGAAGTAACCGCAATAAAATCAGATGATTCCCTCAGACCACTACTGTACAAGCAAGTAAGCACAAACAGCGTACGACGAACATTCGCCGGTGGCAACCGAAGGAATTCTCACTCGTTTACTTATCCCTGAACCCTAGCGTCTACAGAAAGACCTATCCCTTCCTTATATTATTACTGGTAACACTTATTTTCCAATAAATACTCCTCACCCCTTTTTCTCATCCCCCACTCTCCCTGCTACTAGCACTACCCCCTAGACAACACTTAATACCTACTTGCGGATATCTACAAGGACAGGAATTGCAAAACGCTAATTGACCTCACCAGCAGCTTCGTTGTCTTCCCCAAACAAACGAAGCCACAGTTTTGCGGAGAAAAATACCTTTTTACAGACAACCACCATCTCCGAAGCTGCAAGCAGGAAAAACGTAAATACTTCTGATACCACCGAAGGAGTATGACCGAGAAAAGAACCGAACCCCAAGACTTAGAAGTGAGAGATCAAAGACTAAATGCTTTCTCCACACACATTACTGGTGTTGTATGTTGGGAGAGTCATGAAAGACCCAGCAAGCTGTGGCTACCCGACCAACTCAACCTACAAGTGAAAAATTCAAATCCGAAAAGCTCGCATCTCGCCATAGCTAAAGTGAAGAGCGTAGAATAGGTCTTCTCGCCCATTATGGAAACGAACCCAACTGGATGCGAGAAATCAAAAAGGACCAGTTTCCCTTGCTCGTATTATGACTGTTGTACATGTTGTTTTTCTCGACCTAGCCGAAGCATTTGACAGTGTCCCATACACAGTCCTGCTTCACAAGATCGTGCCAGTTGGTAGACGTGAACCCTACCCTCTTGGTTCGAGGAGTACCTAGAAGGGAGGCAGTTCTGCACCAAAGTAAAGATAATAAGGTCGGAGTGGAAATCATCGACATCAGGAGTTTCCCAAGAAGCAATCCTAGGACCACTTCTGTTTCTTCTGTTTGTCAACGATCTGCCAGACAAAATATTTTCACCCATTAAAATTTGAAGGGTGGTAGACGAAGAAGCTGACTGTACGGCACTACAGAAGGACTTGCAGCAACTCGGACTCTGGCCATCGGAAAATGGCCTGAGCTGCAACCTGGAAAAGTGCAAAGTAATGGAGCAAGTTCGACCGACTTCCAGTACACGTTGAGCAACCGTGCTATCACCAGAGTATCCATGGAGAAAGATTTGGGGCTCAGTTTCACCAACACCTTGAACACCAGCTCCAATCATATAGGTATGATAACCGGGGTGAGTTCCATTCTGGACTTTCTGCGCAGACAGCTTGGTGCCGTCACCCTCGAAATCTTCCTCGCCGTTCTCAAACCCTACGTGCGGCCACATCTAAAGGTATTCAATACGGTGGCCTCCCTAACACTCAAGAGAGACCCTAATCTCCTTGAAAAAATACAAAGAACTGGAACAAAATCAGTCGTGGGGCTAAGAGGAAGGGTATATCCTGAAGGGCAAACACCTAAACGTACTTACTCTGGGTTATCGTAGGAAAAGAGGTGACGTTGTTATGGCATACAAGATCGCCCGTCATGCAGGCCAAGCAAACAAATCAATTTTGCCTGCAGCTCCGCGGTCTTCACGGGGAAACCCTTTTAAGGTAGCACGCCAGAGAGCCAACACCAAACTCAAGTCCAATTTTTTCTCCCTGAAAGTACGCGCTCTACGGAGTACCCTACCGTGACATACCATTATAGCTCATTCAGTCAACTCATTCAAGAGACGGTAAGACAGTTATGTCACCATGCATGGTCTACCACGGACGCACTCAGTGGGTCACCAACCTCACTAGTCCACATTCACCTCCCTCCTCCACTCACTATCTCACTCCTCAATACACTCACACTACCTACTAATTCTTCTGTAGCAGTTAAACCAGCGCTATCTTTTTCTACCATTCAAGCAATTCCCACATACTTTTCTCTTCCTTACTCCTTTTCGCATTTTTCTTTTTCCTTCTTTTCCTTTTTCTCTTACCTTATTTTCTGTTTCTTCTTCATTCTTTTCATCTTTTTTACCATTACCATGCTATTTTAGGATTCGTCTTGGTGCGAACTTGACAGACGCAAAAACCAATCACTAATTATTCGAACTTGTTATATACCCACGATAGCGTAGTCGGATGGAATAGTATATTTCGATGGTTATGCCAAAATACCGATGCGTTCCAACTAGCTGGCTAGAGGGCCGAATACGAGCAATGCAACGTAACACGACAGCATGCCAAATGGCGAGGATGCTTGACCGGGTGCCTTCAGCTTAGCGAGTCCAGTTGAACTATCAAGGTCAGCATCAATGTCGAAGTCGTCAAACCCTAGGCTATTGGTTTTGGGGAAGTGTGTGACGCTACACTATCCTCTTTCGGTTACCTACAGAGATAAGAATCACGACAGTCCCCTAACCTTCTCAGCAACCCGTAGCTCCCCAATCACTCTACAAATTACAACCTACTAACCCACACAACGTCCACTTCACCGAGGCTAAAAGCAAGAAAGCAGAGGGGATTTTCTCGTCCACTGCAGGGGCGAACCCAGCAACTCGAACCAAGCACTAAGAACTAGATGCAAGAGATCAAAAACCCTCAGTTTTCTACGCTGGCACTATCAATATTGGATATTGGATTGCATCGGAATCACTAAGGCGCTCTGCTTAGAGTTGACGCTGCTGTTCGGCAAGTATCGATTGTAATGACGGTTTCATTGTGGGGTAAAGCTAAAAGTCATCTCTAGGTGTTGTGGTACTTGTCACAGGTTATAATGTCTTTTGTAAAAATGAGGATACATCCTGTTTTCTGTACGAATATTTTACTTTTTCGTATAGCTGTTACAATGCTGTGTCACAGAATCGCGTTTCATACTATATATTCATGCGCAATGTATTGAATTCGCTCTCAATTCTTAGGAGGAGAGTAAGTATGATTACACGGGATGAATAGTGCTCACGACTGATAGTGAGCTGGGTGGGACTTCAAATTGCAACAATAAAGACTTACGATTGCAGTTTTCTCTTCAAAATATAAGGATACAGAACACAAAAAATACAAATTTTCATACAGAATGGTACAGTACGTAGGGATGACTCTTAGCCTTACTCGTTCTTGCACTTTCCGCTGGTACTTCAACAAAAAATGCTACGACATTTGAGAGTTTTTGGGCTCATCAAAATAACCTTTAAAGACTGAGTTTGAATTGTTGTGAACCAAATTTTATCGCCTTCGTTTTATCCGGGTTTTATTTAACCCGTATGACATAAACTAATGTAGTTAAGATCTGTATATGCTTGAACTAGAGTTTCTAGTTAAATAGAAACTAATATATAACTAACATTTGCTACAGTTGTAATTATCGAATTTGTTTACTTTATCCTACTTACTTTAACGAAATGACACTAGAATTGTCAGTGATATTCAACTCAAAAAGCTATGTATGCCCTGCACTGACGTGTCTTTTACAACTTTTGGGATATTCAGAAGAAAACTCCAAACCTTTTTTGAAAAGATTTTTGATTTCGAGAGGATGTCTTTTGTTATTAAACGTGCTTGGTTTTATTTATTGCTTTGCTCATTGTTTCTGAAGTGTACTTGGAGTTGGATGTGCAGTTTAAGCGACCTGTTTATAGTTATTTTTTCAGGAAACGTTGAGTCCTCCCTAGTTCATGTACTGAAAATTTTCTAAACTCTTACCTGAAGCTTTTGAAATGCTTATGGCATGAGTATTAACTTTAAATATTTTGAATGAGATACTTGTAAGTTGTGACTGACATCAGTCTACTCTTCAGTGTCTAACTACTCAATGTTAACTGAAGTGGGAATTTGGAAATAAGCCTATAATTCTTCGGGGGCCTCTAGGGAAGATCTAAGAAATCTGAAGCTAAAAAAAGCCGATTTCTGGTGGAAAATTACCCTACATCTTCAAACTTAAATTGGTTTTTACGCCTGTAACCGAATGCGACTCAGTTTGTTGCCAATCCCTCGGAAAATCTAGATGAGCATTTGTATACTTGCAGAATACCATGAAAGTGTTTAGCGACTCTGCTTAAATGCATTTCACAATTGTACTGCAACTATTTGGAATCCATATGTCGATTCTGTCGAAGCTTCTCACTCTATTTTCTTTTGGTACTAAATTGAAACAATAGTCAGCGGAAAAATATATCAACTCTATTTTGTGCTTCATGGTTGGTTGGTGCTAACCAATCTGATCAGGTTGATATCCGAAAGAAATTTCAAAACTAAAGTGCTGCAGTGCATTCAACCATGAAAGTTTACTCAGGTGTTTTAAAGGAAGTAAAGAAAACTAGGGCATATTTCTTGTTCCTACATACTGAATGTGTCTAATGTACTGAAATACTAGTCGGAGATCTGACTTAATTTTTCAGGTTATTTTCAAGATGAGTGGCCTTCCGAAATGAAATGGGACCATTGTATTGTACATTTCTAAAACTAATATCGGTTCTGTTTGAGCTCTTGGCTGCTGTTATTTCTCATCAGCTGTACAGAATGCGAAAAGGCTACATGTGGCAGGAAGAGTTTTGTTTAGTTTGGTAGTAGTTGGTTTTCCACCAGATGTTTAAATGTCGTCGCTTGTTATTGGCCCGTAGCCCAGTTTCTTAAAGTTATGACTTTACCACTGATGAAAATCTTGCAACATCTTTGAAGGTGGATAAGGGTTTTGTAAAATCGCTACTTGTAGAGCATTTCAGAATGTGAGTATGGGTTTGGCACTGTCTTACCATGTGACACTTTACAAGCCTTTAGATTCATTCTTGACCAGTTGGTGATCAGTTTTGATTAGTATAGTATGTGCTGCATGTCACCAAGGTGCTTAATTTTGCAAGACAGGTAGAAGTTGCGCATATATCCAATTTCGGATTGTTTGGGAATTCGTGTATCTGGTTAGTCATGTCAAGCGTTGGTTGAAATTCGTCTCCCTGTCACAACTTCATTTGTGCTATTGCACTTGGTTTAAATTCTTAAAAAAATAGTGTTTGCCAGTACATACAGACTTTTTCACTCATGCTGTTTTTAATTAATATCGAAAATGTATTATTATCATTATTTTTCCCTTGGGTTCCTAGTGGAACATAGGGCTTCAGTAGCACGATTCCATTGCACTCTCTTCTCTGAAGTCTTTTGAACCTGGCGCCAAGACTGCGCACAAGCTTTCATTTCTTCCTCACATGATCTCCTCTATGTCACGCTCAGCTGGGACGCCCAACTCGTCGTTCCCCTTTTTGCATTCCACTCGACTCCCTGGCTCGTGATGTTCCCAGTTGGCCTTCTCAGTGTATCCTCACTTTCTTCTGCATATTTGTTGAGCGATAGGTTCTTGGTTGGTTCGTTGCCAGCCAGAGTTCCTTGTTGCTTATTCCTATTATTCTGGCCATCTGATCTTAAGTATCAAGCCTAGGCAACTGTTGACGAATATCTGTAGTTTGTTGGAAATGCTTTTCGTGACACGCCGTTTTTGAACCACCACATAACAGCACTGACTTGCTATTGGTGTTGAAAATTTGGATCTTGTTCAGTGCAGTAGATCTTCACACTGATTTCAGATTAGTGAAAGCCTGTCTTGCTTTTCTAATCCTGGTTTTGATATCCTCGCCTGTGCCGCCTGTAGTTGAAACGATGCTGTCTAGGCAGGTAGGTTAGAGAGACTATTTCATTTAGGTTTCTCCCGTTAATGGTGATTGGCGCTTGTTGATGCTGTTGTTAGTTGGTTATCTTCATTACCTCCGTCTTCCATACATTCAGCTGAAGAAAGTCGTGTCTTCGCTGCTCTGTCTCTTCTGTCAACTTGTTGGTTTTCGCCTGTAGATCTTCGAGTTTGTGCAACATTAGACATAAAGCATCATCGGTGAAATCCAAATCTTCCAGGCTCTTTTCATCGGTCCAGCTAGCGTATGCCTGTCTTATCGTCCCTCACGGTTTGCTGCATGATCCAGTCCATCACAATCAGGAAGATCATCGGTCATAGTAGGCGGCCTTGTCTTACTTCTGTCTTCACTTCAAAGGCGTCGCTGAGCTTTCCATTGTGGATCACTTGGCATGCGTAGAGTTGCAATTCGGTCCGCACATGATTTGTTCCTCCTGAAACCAGCCTGTTCCGGTCGTAGTTTTGAATCCAGCGCATCTTTTAATCTCTCCAGTATGGTGCGGCATAATATTTTGCTTTGGGTGGACAGGGAAGGAGCATGATTCTGCGCAGTTCTTGCAAACACTGTGGTTTCCCTTCTTCGTGAGTCTGACAAGGTATCCCTCCCAATCTACAGGTACCTTTTCTTCCTTCCGGACCTTCTGCAACATTTTCGTGAGCATGTCCGCTGTTGTCTCTGCGTCTTTTTTCAGTGCTTCTGGTGGAATTCCATCTGGTTCTACTGCTTTCCCGGCTTTCAGCAGTTTTATGGCATTCTAGACTTCTGCTTTTGTCGGCGGGCTTGTGTTCACTGAAAGTTTTCTGTGGCTGGACTGCTGGTGGCATCTATGGACAAGTTACAGGTGGCGGTCGACTCAAGAGTTTTCTGAATTGGTCAGCCCATTGTTTCCTCTGTTTCTTCTCTTCGGTAACCAATTTTCCTTCACTATCTTTCATTGGTTTCGTCTGCGTAGATATCTTCCCGGATAGTAACCTGGTTATTTGATACTATGTTGTCAGGTCTCTGTCTCTCCTACCAGCCTCCAGTCTGTTCTGCTTCACTTGCCAATGTGTCGTAGAAGTGTCTTTTGTCTTTGTGAGCACTCTTCACTTCTTTGTCCAGTGTAGAGTTTTATACATTGTACTCAGTTCCTCTACTCGTTGTGCATCCTTGCACTGGTTCACGTTCTGCTTCACCATCACCATCTTCTTCTCCCTCCTCTATCAGCTTCCATATGTCCGTCGAGATCCATTCCTTGTCTTGTTTCCTCTTCGCTCCTAATACGGTTAAGCAGGTTTCTTCCACATAGCTCGCAAAGAGTTCCAGTGTTCTTCCATGCCGGGCCCTTCAGGGATGTTGCTCAATGTCTCCCATTTTGTCTGGATGGCTGACTGACGGGAATGTGTGCTTTGTAGTTTCGTCCTTCATTTTCTGTTCTGGGTATTGAACTTGAACTGTGGTCTATCACTAACTTCGTTGAAGGACTTCAACTTGATTTTGATGGTAGGTTCCTTGCACTAGATAGTAGTGTGAACCTACATCTTCTCCTCTTCTTGATCTTGTGTCGAGTAGGCTGCATCTCCACTTTCTTGAGATTGAGATGAAGTAGATCTGATTTTTAGTGGTGTGTCCTGGTGTCTGGTGAAATCAAACCCATGTTGTTGCCTTGTGAATATCCTTGTGTTTGCACACACTGCTTTCAATCACCAAATCGTTGAATGCACAGAAATATGCAAGCAGTTCTCCGTTTTCATTCATTTCAACAAGTGCTTCTCGACCCATGATGAGTGCTCTTTCTATGTTGTCTGCTCCCAGTTTGGCATTCACGTCGCCCATTAGAGTTTTGGTGTCGCCAACTGAGGTCTTGTCCAGTGTTGATTGCAGTTGTCTGTAAAATTCCTCCTCTTTCTCTTCATCTGAATTATTTGTTGGCGCGTAGGACTGAATGATTGTGACTTTCCTTCCTTTTGAGTTGCATCTTGCTGTCATGATCCTGCGGAAGGAGATTGGTTCCCACTGCACGCGAGCCCTCGATGCTGTTGGGGACATCACGATAGCCAATCTATAACCCAGTGTGCTCGTGGTTGTCGTCTGGGTGACAATATCGGAGTAGATTATTGACTCGTCTCCAGTTAACAGTTTGGAGAGTCCACTTCCATTCCATCTGCTTTCGCGAATTCCAAGCACTTCAATGCTATACCTCGTCATCTCTTTTGCAATGTGGGCAGCCTTGCTAGGTTGATACATGGTGCGGAAATTCCATGTCCCCACATTTACTTTCTCTTTCATCGAGAGGGAAGACACATCGGCCAATTGGCTTCCTGAAGGCTTTCACCAACTGGTGTCATTTCGCCTCCCTGATTCCAGCGAGGAATAATATTGTTTTTATGTTTTGTATTCTGTTTATGCTTTTAAGTTTCTTTAGCGGTTATATTGATTTTCCGGGGTAGGGTTGGTAGCCGTATGCCCAACCTTCCCTGTTTATGCGGGCTTATGACCGGCTGGTAACTAGTGAACTATTTAACTGGGCGAGGTTATCGAACATGTAGTGCAGTAGTTTAAGTACATCGAGGTTTAGGAAGAAGTTATTTTGACTTTATAAATGTCTTACAATAATTTGCTTGTTTTTCTGTCGTAGGTTATTTATTATGAAGGCTTGACTACATCTCTTGATTCGTTTCGCTGTATTGAGAAATCACTGCAAATTTCATTTTTGTCCGGTTCCCGCTTCTGGTTTTGGGGGTACATAAGACATGCATAAGATCAGAACACTGTTTACCACCTCTAGGCTGCAGTGTGCAGGTAACATCATTAAACATTTCTAATGTTAAGATCTGGTACGAAGGCCTAGTGAAGTTTCTGGAAACCTTCAAGAATTGTTTACAAATCCACAAATTCATAATCTCTTGCGCCTGATCACTTACACTGATTTAAATGCAGTTCATCAACGAAGTTATAGGAAGGCTGGTGGGGAGACTATTAAACTTTTAAGTGATGCTGAACTAAATATAGTAATTAAATTCAGATTTTTATTCTAACTGTTATGCAAGGTCAAAAGGTTCACCACAGTTTTCACAGAACAGAAGTTACAAATGCCACCTGTTTTACAACCAAGAAGTGCCGTAGAAGACCAACTCATATCGCAGGACCGCGGCCTACAAGGTCTTATTCCGGGAAACATCAAACTGGTTTTTACAGACACAACTTTAAGACGTGATAGGAAAAATCGTCTTATTGTTGTTAGAGAATCGAATGGTAACCTTAGGCATGCAAATGCATCTGAACGTGATCGTATCAACCAAGTTTACTTTCCTCTTTCCGGTAGGGAGTTATATATCCCTTTGTTGTTTGAAAATAAGCAGCTAAGCGTGAGTAAATTTATTACATGTGTATTGGTTTTATTTCCGATTTAAAGTGGTTACGGGTTTTTAATTATATACGAATTTAAAGGGTACCTAGCGTTATGAGAATTTCAAGTTTAATAATTCAGTATCCAACATAACGTTTTACAATAATTACTGAAACTTCCGGATGCCCGTTGGGTTTATACACACTCTCCCTTTTATATATACTGAGAAAGTCACTAATCGTTGGTTTTAGAAACCTTCAATAAACTAGCAGTTTGTCAGTCAGTAAATGTTAATACGAGATATGGAATTACTGCATAACTATACAAGTCGTCATACCGCATATTAGCATGTCAAAATTCAAGATAATAAGACGCAAGTCGGAGAAATAAAATCCTACCAAAAGTCTCGAAATGCTATAGAGAGAGAAAAAGATGGGTTATAGCAAATAGCGAAGTGTGATATGAAGTTTAGGACGAAAATAAGATCTGAGCGTATCTACATAATTGTGATTAATTGTGAGTCATATCACTCGAAGTCATTTGAGTTCATTCACTAAAATTGCTTAGACCAGTAACAATAAAATGTTTGAATCAGGCCGGTGCATGTTTTTGTTCACTAGATTGAGCCATGTATATTGTGTACAGGCTTATAAGTACTAGTTGATTGCTAAGGTTGAAGTAGGTGGAACGGGTTTGAACCCAGGACCTACTGCTTGAAAGTCAAGTGCTTGAGTTTATGAACTGTGGCCCCCGTTTAGACCGATAGTCAGAAACTTCATAGACCGATACCAACTTTTTGTCTGAACATCCTTAACGTTTCCTTTTATAATTGAAGTGTTTTAGGTAGCCTTGGTATTCACCTTTATTAATGAGAGTGCTTAGTGTTTTCATCTTGCTTCTAAACACAGTTTTGTACTATAGTTCCAGAGAGCTGTGGCTCATTTGTCAACCACCCCCCGCCCCACCAACTGAGGTTTGGGCAACCGGGTAGTATGATTATCTTTCACACAATAGGTGTTGTTCATTGCCTACCGCACGCATATGCATAAGGTTTCTGAGTGCGTTTCGCTTTACGAGTGCAATTCAATTGATCGTTAGTGCTACATCACATCATATATCGTAGTGACTACCATTAGACTCTGAGGTGTATTTTTGATGGGGTCGGGTTCTTTGAGCTGGACTGTTCAGTCGTGAAGCTTTTGTCGTCGTTCTAGAAACAATTTTCAGCAAAAACTCCAGAAAGAAGTGAACAACACAGTTTCCTCCGCAATTTATTTAGTAGCTTGTCCTGATGGCCTTGTGTGTGGTTGGTTGTTTCTTCCAAGGTCTTACAAGTGTCTCAATGTTTATTTTGATTAGTTGTCCTGTTGACATGAATTATGGCCTGTTTTTTCTTTCTTACTGCTTTATAGATTGGGTCAATGCCAGTATGTCTTTTGATGACTGACTGACCTGAATACCAAGCTTCTAAAACTTCTCTGACGTTTTATGTTTTTCCTCTATTCAATAACATTTTCGACAATATCAAATTGAGGAGGAATCAAGTAACAAACTTACATTTTAGATGCTCTCATTACTAGAACGGATTTACGGAAATTGGAAACCGATACTGATACCGAAACTCATACGGATCAAATCCTCAAATACAATACAAGCAGCCCAATAGCATACAAAATCAGTTGTATAAAAACTGTTCAAAAGAGCGAAGACAAACTGTAGTACATCAGCCTTGCGGAAAAATAAGAAAACTAGTTAATGAGTGTCTTCCACAAGAACGGCTATCCACGCAACTTCGTCAAAAGATGTTCACTTGATTTTTCACCAACCAAGAAGCCAACCTCGAAAGCTAACAAACAGATTGTCCTACCTTACATGAAAAACGTCTCCGAGATCATGACTGGATTATTGAAGCTTCTTGGAATCATTGTATCTCATAAGCCCAAAATAGCTCTCTACTCTTTGTTATACTGGTCAAAAGATACAATAGCAACGAACGACAAAGCGAACAAAATAAATTACAGAACCTGAGAAGAACGCCACATTGGACAGAGTGGTTGCCCTCTTCGCATCCGCCTACATCAACATCAACTAGCAGTGAAGTGTTATGAAATATCTTCGCTCATTTCAATGCGTACAGACAACTGTGGACATGAATTTGACTGGGAAAAGTGCGAAAATCCTAGGTAGGTGGCATATAAAGAACAGACATACTGACATTGACCCAATCTATAAAGCAGTAGGAAAGAAAAAAACAGGCCATAATTCATGTCAACAGGACAACTAATCAAAATAAACATTGAGACACTTGTAAGACCTTGGAAGAAACAACCAACCACACACAAGGCCATCAGGACAAGCTACTAAATAAATTGCGGAGGAAACTGTGTTGTTCACTTCTTTCTGGAGTTTTTGCTGAAAATTGTTTCTAGAACGACGACAAAAGCTTCACGACTGAACAGTCCAGCTCAAAGAACCCGACCTCATCAAAATTATCCTCCTGAGCTACAAATGTTCTTTATCATTTCTGCAATGTGTATTTTATTCCCTTTGGACCTAACTAGTCATGTTTAACTGGATGTGAGCTAATACCGAGATTCCTGTTTGAGATTTGAACTAACCAGGTATCTCGGTAGGCATCAGGACACTTTTAACTAGACAAGTTAATATAGCTGTTGATTAAAAAGAGGTATACTCTAACGAAATACTGAAATAATAATGATATTCTACTCATATATATATATATATATATATATATATATATATATATATATGTATATACTCAGGCGAAAGGCTATTGGAGCTTGTAAATGAAATCAAATAGTTTGAAATCACTCATTTGGAGTATTGAACCATATTCCCACTAGCCAGGCAAACAGAGGATCAGGTGACTGAAAGGATTTTCTGGGAATATATTAATTACCAAAAAGAACAAAGCCGTTTCAATGAATACTGTGGCGGGTAATTATTATTTAGACCTTAGGATAAATGCATACCTCTAGTCGTACCGACTGACGTAAAAACGTTCTGGAAATGAGTATTGAAAAAGCCATGAAACAATGAATTGCGGCTCCCACTAAAGCCAATAGTCAGAAACTTCATAGACCGATACCAAGGTTTCCTCCAACAATTGAAACGTTTTAGCCAGCTTTGGTATTCACCCTCATTTATGGAAACTGAGGAATTAATGAAGGACTGATGAACTTGCATGAGTAACTTTATAGCTTTATTGCTTTTTACCATATAAGTGACCTACAAAATAAGATCAAGTGTCTGTTTAGTACAGTAAGGTCAGTTTTATTCTGGTAGTGATAAATAGAATCTCTGGATAGATATAGAAATCTCAATTGGGTTTCACTAAACTGCTTCACTTGTTATATTGACGGGAAATTTACCTAATCCATAACTGAGTATATGGTCTATAGATGCATTGCGTCCTAATTTACATCCAAAAGACATTTATTCTAGTTAGATGCTATGAAAGGTCAGTGGAAAATTTTTTTGATAATCACCTTCATACTTAGCATTTCTTGAATCCGTTAATTTATTATTTTGGTTTAGAGGGATTTATCAATTGCAGTAAAAAGCAATATCTGGAGACCTCAAGTAACGTTATTTAGAGTTAATTTAAGGCACACAAACGCAATCACTTCCCATCTTGCTGCAAATAGTGAATGTTTTGTTTCAACGATGCAAAAATCTTTAATCATTTTGCTATGTACTATCGTTGGAGGATTGTTGCTGTTCATGGAGTACTTGCTTGAACTTCAGTGATACATAAGTTCGACAAATCGTGTATTTGCACCTGAATAGTTATAGGAAAGAAGCACCTGAAAAGCTCCTGTGTCTAAAGAATATAATTCTATAACCGAGACAAGAGATAACTGAGAGTTTATCTCTACATGATGGCGATTTCCATCCTGACACAGTTTATTGTCACTTTCATTCTGTTGAGAAAACAGTAGCGAAGACAGCAAATAACCTTCAGCCTAAGACCAATAAGGGCTAATGTGTCCCTTCAATCTCATGGTAAGTTGTATCAAAGAGCTCATTTCGACAGAATCTACTGACGATCAAGATCGAAGGCAGCCGAAGCATAAACTAATTAAGTACCTTCGTAGTGACTACTAGCAGTAGTGAGTGCCAAAACAGGTGGGGAAAGCATTATACCTACATTCAGTACATACACAGTAGCAGCCCACTTCAACCAACCTTACAGATATAATTAGGAGTCATTGCTTTATGGCATAGTGTTGATCTTTGATAATCGAAAAATCGAAATGTTCACTTCTGTCCCCAACGCTTAGCTGCTTTAAAATTAGGTATAATAATTTTTGATGTAGGAGTTTTTACATCATTTTTGATAACTGACATATGCTATTTCTTTTTCTGACATTACCCTTTTCTTCTTCCTGCTATCAGGCACTTTTGGATCAGGGCTCGTTTACGTATATTTTGGATAGAGCATGTGTACAGTTTGAGCCGGATGATCCTAATTTTAGTCGAATATGCCATCATGTTTATGATCATGTGAATAAGTTAGCATGGATTCCGTTTACGAATGCTAACACTAAACAATCAGATAACTGTCAAGTTAATCCACTGCTGTTACTACGACATACACGTTATTATGGTCCCTTAGCCCTATACATGATAGCTCAGTTGGGTTCCCCTGGTCCTCTTGTTTATGAGGCCCTTGCTCACCAACATTATGATCGTTTAGGTTGGATACTACGTCTAATTTGTCTCATTCGACCTTCTAGTCCTTTCGCCATCCATATGAAGCCGAAAGTAGATTTAATCCCCCCAGCAGTGATAAATGCTTTAGATAAATGTTCGGATTCATACAAAATTAACCTGAGTTTATCTGAGGTTAGTGACTTACTAGCATATGTTGAAGTGAGTTCCGCATTTTATTTTGTTCTGCTATTTTTGAACTATTATTTATTATTTACCGTATTGAGTGTTCCTTCTCATTGGACGAAACTGATAAACTTTGTACGAGAAGTAGGTTAGTTCTTTTCTTCGTTCATTTAATTTAATATAAATTTGGTAAGTGGATATCACAGAGGGCATCATGTTCTATTTAGAATGTGATATGGGTTGCATGAGCACCAAGATGCTGTCTACACTCAGGCTGAAGCAGACCATTGAGTGAAGGAAGAAAATGAAACAAAGCATAATAAAACCGAAAATGAAAGCTTTGGAGAACTTTGAAGATGATATAGTAATTACAAAGTTAGAAAAATGCAGATCAACAGTAATATCTAGGTAATCTGATTACATTTGGAAAGCCAGTGAAAATTTAGATACAGGACCGTATGAGCAAATTAAGAAACCAGTAGACACTGTTATATATAAGATTAAGAAATGCATAGCAGATTTATTTTGCCAAATACAACCATTTTTTAGTGAGTCAAAATAGTTTAATTTACTTCCAAGGATTAATAATTCCAGCAGATTCATAAGCCAGATCATTCCATCAGATCCGTAGTATATTTTAGAAACACTCAGATTTACGAGTTGTCTGAATAATTAGAAATTCACTGGGTTCATTCAGAAATTGCTTGAAATCTAAACTTCTTATGACTTAAGGCATAGATTAGATATCTCATGCATTTAAAATAGTTAGTTTTGCTGTAACTAGCTTGCATACTAATAGACCAATTCAGATGGTTCTGGAGGCAGTCAAATATAAGCTCAATGATGACCATGAGCTTACGCTTCGAACAAAAATACCAGTTAAGGGGATCCTGCAGAGATTACAGTTATATCTGACAAATATAATCTTTAAATTTCCGAATAAAATATACATACAAACAGAAAGAGTTGCCGTGAGATTACCAGTATACCCTATTATGGTTTACCAAATCCCTTACAATGATTGCGAGGTCAAGTACATAGGTGAAAGCAGTCGACCAGGGTGGATTAGAATAACAGAGCACAAAAACTTAGCTAAATCAAGATTAGTAAATCCTATAAGATAAGAAATCTAGAGAAAAGCTTGGTGATAGCTCTGCATGCGATGACATACAATCACACAGTAGGGTGAGATAGAGTGATAGTGTTGAGGGAGAGATTGATAACCGAATCTTTGTTTATCGAATCAACACCAAATACATTCAATCGAAATGACTCTGCACCTGTCTCAGATGTATGAAAAATTCTACTTCCCTTGTCATCATAGAAAAAGAGAAAAAATTAGGCCTATATAAACTGTCTCAAAGTTGCGGAGTTATCTGATATGAATATGGACAATAAATTGTATCCGAAACGTTATCCAGTAAGTGCTACTGTTTCACTGTATGATATTTCTAATAAACAGACTAAAATGGAATTACAATCGACCACAGTGTCAAAGTTTTACTCTTATATTAGTTTCCCTCCTGGAATAATCAATATATTCATTAGGAATTTTAGGAGAAATATGACAATACAGCTGTCGACAATAATAATAATAATTGCATCACTGTAAAGAGAGAATTCAAAACACCTATAGTGTTACCATGAGAGGAAGACATTTCAGAGACGTAGGATCTTTAATGAGTTTTCGGTTGGAATAGCATTTAAACCTACAAATTCACTTCGAAACGAGGTTCGTAGCTTAAAAGATCTTATCCAAGGCAAAATAATCTAGTTTATTAAATTTCTTGCAATGATTGCGAGGTCAAATATGAAGGCCATGATAGTCGACCAAGGTGAATGAAGCTATTCAGACGCAAAGTCTAAGATAACTTAATATTAGTTGGTATCAGTAAGTTCAACAGCAGAGCAGTGCCCTGGTATTGCCGTGCGCGTAGATACACTCAACAACACAATAGGATGAAGCAGAGTGACAGTCCTAGAGATGACCAAGTTGGGTGGAGGGAAAGATCGATAACCGAATATATGTTTATCAGATCAACACCAAGTACACGTGGTAAGAATGACTCAGCAGCTATTCCAGACATGTGGAAAATTTCACTACCTATGTCACAAAGGAGGGGAGAAAATCTGAACTATATAAACCCCATGTCTCAGATGTAGAGTCACCTTGATATGACTGTGAACGGTAAATTGTGTCTCATAGTATTATTTCACTGTTTGATACGCCTAAAGAGCTGGAATTAAAATGTACGACAATGTTGAAGTTTTACTTGCATATCACTGTGTCAAGGGACTTACTCCTCAAGTCTTTGAATTAAACTTTTATGTCGTAAGGTAGTAGATGAATTGTAGAAGTTGCACTCCTGATAGTTATGATTGACCCGAGTGTACCGTTTGTTGAAGATCAGGATTTTGAAACCTCTTGAGTGTCGCTTTTAGTACTTGGCTTTTACTGGAACACCGTCGCTTTGTAAAGTCTGTAAATAGAACTCCCCTTGTCAGAGAAATGAACTTAAGGTTGTAAAACGGTATTCCAGAAATAATAACAAACTCTACATGTATCAGGTCATCTGATTTTTAATTTGAAGTTGAATATCCTATCCCCCTTAGTTAGTTTACATATATCATATAGATATTATTCTAAGTTTTAATGAATAATGTAGTAATCCGCCTTTCACACCTGTTTATATGGTGATATTGAGTAGATCGATTCTGGCTTGGTCGTGATTGCATTTTGAACTCGACGTTATCGAGTGTATTGTTTGGTATACATCTGAACTATATGTACCGGTCAGTACGTATTTTGCTAGTTCTGTTTTTTAGGGGTATATCTGTTATTTGTCGTAGTCTTCTTAAGATTGCTTTGATTACTACTCTTGGCCTTTTTGTATATTATTTTACGAATGATAGTACGTGATCATACCTATTGTCGTTTGATATGGTTTCAAGTATCCTTAGTATCTACTGCTCACAAGTGATAATAACAGTTTTATTTCAAGTTGTTATTCATCGTAGACTGACATCATTTGGAGGAACAAAGGAAACCTGGGAGCACTGGACAACTGTTTCGTCCTAGTATGGTTGCGCTATAGTTGCGGTTGCGCTATATCGTGAGTTAACAGAAGTTGGAAATATGGAGCATTGGATTCTAACCCAGTGGCTCAATGAAAACGCGCTGGCCGCAGAACGTGAAGGTCGCGGGTTCAATCCCTTGTGGTGCGGGGTCGTGGGTGCGCACTGCTGAGGAGTCCTATACTAGGACGAAACAGCTGTCCAGTGCTCCCAGGTTTCCTTTGTTCCTCCAACTGATGTCAGTCTACGATGAATAACAGCTTGAAATATTTCCAAATCTCCACAACTCCCTCAAAATTTAATGACAGTTTTAGTTAGAGATTTTCATTGACTGTTTGTTTCAGTCTCTTTATGAGATATCAGTTTTTCCCTATTTAGTTCTGAGTTCCATATTAATTACTTACTTTAATTCGCACATCAATTTTGATGCTTGGAGCTAGTTAGTTTACTTTGTCGTGGATGGCAGAACAAATATCATAAAGTGTAAATATTTATGGCACTGATGTACGGCCCTCAGATTACTGTCGCCGTACAGTCTTCTTGAAACTCAAAGTCAGTGAAAATGATATGAATTGACGAATTGTTCTTTGCAAGAAACTTGATGAAAGTTTCAGGTGAATAAGAAAACTAAAAACCCAATATCGAGATTAGATACCTTATTAATGTTGTTTAGACGTGCTGTTTGTATTCATATGAAGGACAGTTATCTGACCCAACAGGTGAAGAAATAGAGACTCTACGATACATTTCATTTTCAATGAAGATTTTGCTCGTTGTTAATTAGTTGTAAGTTATAATCAGGCATGTAAGCGAACAATATTGTTTTCAATTAGATCTCTCTCTCTGACTCTAATATACATAACCTTCAACATATTTGTAAAATATCAACCAATCAAGATAATTTGTTGGACAACGACAACAAGGAAAAGGGATTGTAAAAAGGTTAATACGAATGTTCATAATGACACGACAATGTAAAAAGGTGTTTAGACAGATAGACGGACAAATTAGGTCAAAGACTGAAAAACAAATAAGGACAATAAGGTTGTGTGATACTGGAGGTTGAAGGCGATGAATAAATAAGAGTTGAATGTGATTATCATAGTAGTGTGAATGGGGGGGGGGCTGGCAATTTGAAATGTAGTTCGAATCCGCCTTTTACATATAGCTGCGGCTATAGGAATTCAAATAAACAATCCAAAGATCTGTATCCAGAAGAAATTCGTACAGCCTTTATCCCTGCCTTGGCCAGGGAGAACCTAATGAATGACCTTACTTATGAATCTTAAAATGTACTTCTCCTTTTTGTTTTATTTCATTTTGTCACCCCTTTCACACTACTATACTCACATTCAACTCTTATTTATTCACCGCCTTCAACTTCCAGTATCACATCCATCCATCCATCCATCCAAATCAACATATGATCAGGCATTATTGCGTAACGGTCCGAGTTGCCATAGCTCATATCAGTATGTCAAGCAAAAAGACAGTTAGGCGCAGGATGAAGAAAAGAAAATTCAGTCAAAGTAAATATAAAGTAATAAAGGAGAGAAAGGAAGAATGAGAAAATGCTGTGATTCGGTACAGTGTATGTGTATACATCTACACCCCTGCCATCGGTTCTGAGCTATATCGTCTAAAGTCAGTCTCCAACCACTTGTTTCTCTTGTCCCGCAGACCCCAACCGACTAATCTGCATCGACCCACATGGCTTAAACCAACAGTCAAAGACTTTATACATTGGTGCCATGTTTTAGTCTGACCACCTCGGGCCTTTTTCCAGCCTGAACCTACTTCGGCCAACATTGTGTGACGAGGCAATCGGCGATTAGGCATACGTAATACGTGTCCCAACCATCTTAGTCGATGAAGGTTCATAACCTCAGCTGATTTACCTCTACTCCCTAAAACTCTACACCTGACGTCTGCATTACTCACGTGGGGACACCACAAAATACGGCCTATACTACGAAGGAAACGGTGATCAAACATCTGAAGCCTTCTCATATAGTCCACTTTCAATGGTCATGTTTCACAGCTGTACAGTAGAACAGAGCGAACTGCTATGCAGTGCACGCGACCCGTAACAGACAATCGGATATCGTGGTGGCGTCACAGGTGACGTAAGTTGGGGACAGCCAGCCGAGCCTCTTGCATCCGTGCAGAGATTTCATCGGCCACTGAGCCACCAGAGTTGACCATACTTCCCAGGTGAGTGAAGTTGCCGACACACTCAATCACTACACTATTGTTAGCCGTGGCACCGTTGAAGACCAATTCTGGAGCAACAATTTGCATTTAGGTGGTGAGAACCGCATCCCAAACATTCTCAAATTCCCACTCATAGTGTTCAGAAGACTCTGCATGTTGTCAGCGTCTTCACCTAACAGGACTATGTCATCTGCGTATTCTAGGTTTAACGAAAATTCTCCTGTGATTAGGTCAACCTCTGTGTAGTCAGGTGACGAGAAAGGGAGACCTCCATGAGAATATCTATGATAAAATTGAATGAGAATGGAGACAGTGGGCACCCTTGACGGACACCACTCAATGAGTATAGCTCCCTGGACATCTCACCGTAGGCCCTAACACACCCACAAGTGTTCGAGTAGAGAGCCTTGAATAAGGTGATGTACTTACTAGGCACGCCTTTCAGTGACAGAAATTGCCATAAGGCTTCTCGATCAACGGAGTCGAATGCCGCCTTTAGGTCGAGAAATACAGCTAGTGTTTGGTGTCGGTGAGCGTGTCCGTGTCCCAAAACCTTTGTCCGTCTATCTGTCTAAACACCTTTTTACATTGTCGTGTCATTATGAACATTCGTATTAACCTTTTTACAATCCCTTTTCCTTGTTGTCGTTGTCCAACAAATTATCTTGATTGGTTGATATTTTACAAATATATTGAAGGCTATGTATATTAGAGTCACACACACACACACACACACACACACACACACACACACACACACAGAGATCTAATTGAAAATAATATTGTTCACTTACATGTCTTTTTACAATTTTCATAATGAGAATTTTCAGCAATTAGTTGTAAAACTGAACGGGGATCATTTGTAGCACTAACTGTCAGAGGCTGCTTGCTGCCCAGTTCAAAGTCATTTATTGTATACGAGAGCCTATGGGTTTATGCATTGCACGGCATACCTTAAACCCGTGTATGGGAGTGTTTTTTCAAACCCCAAATCAGATCCCTTGTATTCTTTATGAATTCTACTGTTATCATGTTGCTCTTTTTGATATTATCATAATTTACTTTCGTAACTTTTGTGTATTGTGAATCACTACACGTTTCTCATTTCCCTTTTATGTTTGATGTGTTTATTTTCTGCTCTCATTAGTAGTTCCTTATATCTTTTTTAATTTTAGCTTTTCATTAAGGTAGAACCATTAGACATGAATAAACAAATGATACTCGAGGATTGTCTTCGGCAAGCTCGACAAAGTGTCGAAATGAATAAAGAAATGGGACAGAAATCCTAATCCTTAATGTATAGTACTTGTTTTGCTTTTGAAGAAGGCAGGAAATTTGTTTTGAAATGAATAAATGATGCAATGACGAAATTTGTTATCTTTTCTTTCTTCGAATGTATACTGTGTGTTTGTTTTTAGTTAACCAGTAAAATTATGCAGGACTAATGAACCGCGAAAGATAACAGACTCTTGTACACTCACAAATTGTATATATATGCACATTGTAGTTTGGAAAATTTATCGGATTACTATGTGCGTAGAAAATCAGGCGTCGGTGGTGCATAATGACTACTGTTAATTAGCATTTGTATTTATAGGAAGTCATGTTTGGTGTTCACCTACTCGTTTAGTATTGTAAGAAAACAGTAGAGGATAAAGTAAACGCAGAAGAATGTTTATAATAACACTGAACATTTCTGATGAAATATAGTAACCTTTCCATAGAAATATTCATTTGCACAATGTGTTTCAGTTCCCCTTATTCTCCTATCTCGTTTTCCTCTTCATGCGCACACACTGGCTCTTGCGTTTCTCTGTACAGAATATTTACCTATCGCTGGTAATTACCTATGATTTCTGCCTACATCACCATATACCACTTATATCCATTTTTATCAGTAGCACCCAACTGCAGTTTAAATTATGTCAGTCATTTCACTTGTGCTTAGAAGCTCAGAATAAACTACTGATGTCTTACAGCTCTTATATATTTGGAAAACTGCTTACTCATGATTTTGTGCAATTTGCCTGTAACACACTGCTTGGGAAAGAAATAATATCCCTTACACTCGCACCAAACTCCGAAGTAAGCTATAGAAAGGTACATCTTACTCTTTATTGTTATTATGCCTACAAATAACTGTTAAGAAGTACTAGGTTGACCAAAAAGCATTAAGTGGCAGAAAAGTTGACGTGGAACCTCTTACAAAGATGCAATGATTCATGCTATTTTACAGAAAGATAAGATCAGCAAAGGCAGGGACAAAGTTTTTTCAGCACTTGATCACTGTTATTCAGAAAATGACAGGTTTCATGTGGTTGCATGTTACACGCTAGCTGTTATAATTATAAAATAGATTTTTTTTATTATCTGAGTGGTTTTGAGTCCATCGAATCTGCGGTGGATCTGCTAGTAAGTAAGTTCATTACATAGATGAACTCATTTCCATTGATATTCAGGGTACATCTTGATTGTGAAGGTTTAGAGGTGTCTGTATCAACTCTTGGTCAAAACCTACATATCACTGACAATATAGTATCAATGATCTTATTACACATGTATTTTACTAATCTATTTACATTTTATACTCTGTTCGTAATTTAATAACCCTACAGGTTATCCTAAACGAAGTTGCTTTTTACGTCAGTACAGCCTATGGGCTAGTAATGTATCACTATTACGGTCGTCCCTGGTATTCTCGTGTTTCTCCTTGTTTGGTTTTGGGCGGTTTACCATTGAGAAAGTTTTGGGACAAATGGCAAGCTGATGAAAATTTTACACACATAATTAGCCTATTAGAACCATTCGAAGTAAAATCATTTGTTATAGGAGAGAAGGATGCTAAAGACCGAGGTATTAAATATCTCTCCTTACCTGTTCAAGATTTTTGGGGAGTCCCTACAGTTGAACAAGTGAGTATCTTTCATTTTATTAAGTAAACAAAACAATTATCAAGTTTTAGTTCTGAGGTTATGATAGTTTTCCTGTACCAGTTAGTTACTACACATATTGCTTTACTTTTATTGTTTATAGCAAATGGTAATTGTTCTAAATTGTTGTTTATGTTACTTTTTCACATCTATGGTGTATGGTTTGGATGTAATATGTACAGTGGTGAGGTTGGTATAGTTAGGCAGTCATTTGATAATACTATAAACTGTCCGCTATTTAAGCAATTTCAACGTATACTAACTTTACTCAATCACTATCCACCTTGATGTGTGGCGAATGCTTCTGGTAAAATAGGTTGATGAAACCTCAGTTTTTTCACCAAGATATGGGGTCAAATCAAAAATCTATCAAATTATATCATGAGTTGGATGAAAAAAGTTTAGATTGATTGAACGGGGTTTCTGTAATATTTAAGGTCTTCATTTGTTGACTTTTAATGAAATAGCCCAAAATCCTATCGATAAATCATTTCTGTTTGTCTGATCTGGCTACCAAAGTTGGCCAATTTTGATTCTATCCATATTGTAAATTTAACCGACGAACTGTTTTCATAAGTTTTGTGGTCATCTAGTTGGTTATCAAATATTTCAGCATTTATTCTATTCCAGATTATTTCAAACCTGTAGGAAATTTACGGAAAATGAAGATTTCTGTTTAAAAAGGGGGTTGTTGCCTGATGTGTTTGTTAATTCATCGCTTAGAAACAAAGTATACAACTTTCAAGATCAAATTTATTGGTTCGCAATGTGTTTTCCCATATGAACTCGGTAAAATTACGCGATATTTTTTCAGATTGATATTCATCATGGACTGACGTCAATTGGAGAACCATTGGAAACCAGGAAGCACTGGACAGCTGTTTCATCCTAGTATGGGATTGCTCAGAAGTGCGAACTCATTACCCTGCCATGGTTGAACCCAGGTCCTTAAGGTTTCATGGACAGCTCATTGCTATTGAGCCACTACGTCGGGATCCAATGATAGTAAGAAATGTGGATCGTTATATTTCGATTCAATCGCTTAATGGTGCCGGTCGTGGGACCTGAAGGTCCTAGGTTCAATCCCTGGCAGGGTCATGAGTTCGCATTGCTGAGCAATCGTATACTAGGACAAACAGCTGTCCAGTGCTACAAGGTGTCCAACGGTTCTTCAACTGATATCGGTCCGTGGTGAATATTAGCCTGAAATCAATAAAGAAATCCTCATAAACCTCCACACTGAATTATGCGATACGTTGTCCAACGTTTTTAATAGGCCTTCTTGATAGATGTTGCTGAATTTTCGTTTTTGGTAAAACGGAACAACTAAGTTTTACTTTTTACTGGCAAAAACCAAGTATGCATAAAGTACTGTTTTTGTTTCTACCTTTTCATCTGAAAAATAAAGACATATTTAGCATTCGGAACTTAAACACCAGGCGCTTTTGGCATATGGTTGGTGGTCGAAATGTAATATGTGTTGTGGTGTCTAGGTGTTTATGAAAGCCAAATAGTCAATAAGAATTGAACTGGGTACTGTCTCAAGCAATGCTTTCTGTTGTAGTTTTTGGTGAGTTTACCGTACAGAATTTTTCTAAAAACTCTGTATGATTCTGAAAGTACAATGGAGATTTACCATTTAGTTAAAAATAGCCTTCGTTCATCGGGATTGTTTTGTCATTTCCGAAAATTATCCTAGCGGTTTGTCAAATATCTTAGGAGACAATATTCGTGTTGAAATTTGTGTTTTGTTGTGGACACAGGAAGTTTTGTAAACGGTTACCTTTCCTAGTATCTTTTGCAACAGTCCGTTAAAACTATCCCAGCTTTTTTTAGATAATTGAACGTGCAAATATGGGGAAGTTTTTACGATCTAACTAGTCGATTTCCTTCGACCTATAGCTGCTACTTTGACGTGGTGGTTGGACTTGCATATCAGAATGATCCAACGAGCTACCGTGGTGGGGACACTTGTTCCCTCAAGGTCCTACCATGCCAGAAAGGTCTGTTGGATAGTGGTATGATGAAGGCAGTTATGGTTGTAGTGTGGATTACTACACTGAGGGTGAAGTTGCACTACTGGTGTAACAGCAGTAAGCTGGTCCCATGGATGACCACAAGTGCCACCCTAACCCGTCCCAATGGGAAGGGGGTAGAAAAGATTTGCCCTGAAAATAACACACCATCTCCTCATGGGATGCCGATGCTTGCAACAGGGATTCATAGTCAGATTCAAAAGCGAAAAACCAAATTCTCAAAATGCCAAAAGGCCGTGTGTGACTGGCCTCAAGTGGATATCCCATGGACTCTGCGGTCAGATACTATCTCTTCTTTTTCAGGTACCTTAAGAAGAAATAACCTTCCACAGTGTGGGCTGTTGGGAACTGTCAACTTCCCACACACTTCCAATGATATGGAAGACCTGATCAAATACAACCCATCCTCCCCAACTCTATCTCCTCCTTTACCTTCACTTCCTGATACTAATGTTAAGCCTCTTACACCTTACCCAACCTCTCACTCTACAACCATTGCCAACGATCAAAACCATGGGAGCCTCATTTCTAGTCTCCTAAGACCTCTTCATCCACTTCATACAGAAGGTTTCAACGTCCGAACTTTAAGCCAAATCGAACAGCAAGCACCGCTTGCCAAAACTCTGGAATCTCGAGCCAGTGGTTTGTACTATGTCTCAGAGACACGTATACTGGAGCCGAATGTGGTTTTTAAACTGGTCTCATCCGGCCATAGTAGTGGATCTTCAAAACTTATGAGTATCCGGAAACCCAACGGCTAGCTCTTGTGGACTAGCTTGTGTAGGTATGGTGTTGAGCTATAGGGCAGGAAGTGTGCTTTTCGACTGGATACCAGTCACCAGCCGTCTATGTGCTATTCGACTGCAGGATGGTGAGATCATCGGATGCCTTTTCGTGGTCTCAGCTGATGCAAAGAATGAATTCTATGAGAAGCTATCAATTTATTTATAGAAAGCAAAAAGTTCAGATATAGTCATAATGGCAGGTGACTTCAACGCTCAAGTAGGGAAGTTAAGGCAATCGAAAAGGCATAATGAAGACATATACGGAATCACATGCCAGCGAACCGATAGTGATGGTTGTCGGTTACAATTTCGCTCCGACAATCATCTTTATCTAGCAGCCAGTACTAGCTTTAGGGGTAAGGAGAGACATTGTTTTACGTGGCGTTCACCGACTTTAACGATGGACACAGATAGATCACGTTGCTATAAGCCATGATTAGAGAGGATCGATGGAGGATTCCCACTCTTTCTGAAGTACCAGTTCGGACTCGGATCATGTGGTGGTATGGGCTCATGTATGTCGCAGAAAACAGATAGTAAATCCTGTCTATGACAGATTGAAAGGTGAGGGTGCCAAATACGCGTTTATAGAGGAGTTAGCTAAGTATTTATCTGAACATGACAACAATGCTCATCCTGAGGAAACCAGGCGTGACTTTAGGTCTGCTGTAGAAACAGCTGCAAAGACAGTTGTTAACCTACACCCGAAGGTTAGAAAACGTTATTGGATTTTTGCGACGTCATCCAAAATAATTGATGCGAGAAGACTGATTCCAGCTGGCTTTAACCACTATGAAGAGCGAAACCGACTTAGACGTAAGTTGACGAAGAGTCTTCTCGTCGATAGCGAAGAGTGGTGAGACGTGAAAGCGAGGCAGTAGGAGAAGGCATCAGCTTTGGGTAACACTGGAAAATTATTTAGGCTTACGAAACATACCGATAATAAGATAATAGTGAGTGAAACCGTTACCGGAAAGAATGTAACGCTGATTACTGCCCAGAGCTCGTGGCTAGAACATTAAGCGGAAAACTTTGAAGCACAGTTTAACTGGCCCTCAGTATCACTTTAGCTGCCTAATATCCAGCCTGAACATGAATGGGAAGTAAATACCGGTTCTCCAACTTTCTTTGAAGCTGAGGAGGCTGTATGGAACTTGAAACAATGAAAAGCAGTAGCAGCACCTAACAGTTTGTCAACCGAAGATTTTAAGGATGGTAGGAAATTACTAGGTAGAGAAGCGGGGTACTAGGTAGTATATAGTAATCAGAGCTAGTGTCGTCGGACTGGTCTAGTCCATTAATCATCCCAGTTTATGAGAAGTGAGGGAAGTCTTGTGAAAAATCTAGGGGAATTAATTTGACTCATATTGTGTCCAAGATCCTTGAGTCTTTAGTTATCTAACGCCTAACTGGACCTCCAGGACCGTAAACTCAAGAAAATCAGACAGGTTTAAGACAGAGCTAAACTGCGGCGCATGGATCATATTTTTACCCTCCGACAAGTCCTGGGACGCAGATATACTTGCAGGTCAGTGGCTGATCTTTACCATATTTGTTGACCTGTGGAAGGCATCGGACTCCGTCGACCATGAGGCGTTATTGCAGTGTCTGATTGTGATGAGATTACCGAGAAAGTATATAATGCTTATCACAGCTGTCTACTCGAACTCACGCAGCTGTGTCAAGGCTTATGGAGAGTTGTCAAGTGAGTTGATGTTGAATGGTGTCTGGCAGGAATGTCCACCACCACCGTTTCTATTCAGCTTCGTCATAGATGTACTAGTGGACATAACCTTAGGTATGTCTGAATTCACTGGTATTGACCTACTCCCTGGAAGTCATCTAGTTGACTTGGAATATGTAGATGATATTCTCCCACCAGTTGAAGACGCTGACGCAATGTAGGGTCTTATGAACTCCTTGGACAGAAATCGCAGTATGTTTGGCATGCGTTTCGCTGGCACCTGTCAGATGTAAGATAATGCTCCAAGACTGATGAGCAACCACTCCCAGCTTAGTGATAGGGAATGAAGTGGTGGAATGTGTCGACCACTTCACTTGGGACGTTGTATCAACCCGAACTGGCTAGTTGCTGACCAAATCTCAGCTCAGATACAGAAGGCCAATTTGTGTCACCCGTGGGGCTGGCTCAGTGGCGAGATATCCGAATATGTATCAAAGGACTAGTGTACTGCGCTGCAGTTCGTTCTGTTCTGTTGTACTGCTGCGATATACGACCGTTAAAAGTAGAAGACATGAAATGATAACACGGTTTTGATCACGGATGTTTTGGTAGCAATGCTTGCGTTTCGTGGAATCACTGTATGAGCAATGTTGAGGTCAGGTGAAGGGTAATAGGTAAGACAGCTGAGTCGATTAACGAGGTTGTGAACGTTAGTCGACTGAGGTGGCTTGGATATGTACTGCGCATGCCACCGCCTACCTCAACGTGCTGCTCTAGGGGAAGTTCAGTTATGTTGGAAGAGAGTCCAAACTGAGCAGACCAAGACCTTGGCACCCCTCGATAAAGTCCTTTACTATTGGCCTGAGCTATGTGGGGAGATGTATGCTACCTGGTTGTAGTCCTCAAGATGAAAGGAATCTGTGGTTGAGAACTCTTGGTGACATGGCTGAAAATTAATCACAATGGTGCAGATGTATTCACTCCTTGACATCTAAACTTTGAATATTCACACTAACCTTTATCTTCAAATTGTTTGTTCTCTTTCACAACTTTGTCTACTTTAGAATCTTTCTTTTTCTATCCACCTGTTCTTTATGTACAATTGTGAAGTATGGCAACTTGAATGGATGCGCTTGTGTGGGAGGTTCTACATTGATTTTGTCAGTCAGTCAATCTGTCATCGATTTCCGTCGGTTTAGAGGATTGAACCTCTGGGTATATTATTTGTTTCTTAAAAAAGGGTTTATTGGTTGTTGGTAGTATGGAGTATAATATGATAATTAATTTTAACTAGGATAATACACCGGAAATGTTTGTATAAACTGTTGGCGAAAGCTCTGGACATAGAGATTTGTCTTTGGTGACCAATAAAACTACCAATACATTTTAGAGTATAAAAAGTTTGGTTTCTGTGTAATTTCTGTTTCTTTATCGTACAATATTCATTGGTATGCGCATTCTTTTGGCAAATTTTGTGTGCATATCAGTTGGTTGGAAAAAAATTGTTAGGAAGCTCTCGACCTAGGTTTCGTACTTGTTGAAACTTGTCAGTAAGGTGTATCTGCAACCTCGAAGAGACCTGATGTCCCACTGAGCTATTTCAGTTGAAATAGCTCAGTGGGACATCAGGTCTCTTCGAGGTTGCAGATATACCTTACTGATGAGCTCCGATAAGCACAAAACGTAGGTCCAGCTCTTTCTGCCTGTTGCTTCTAAACAACTGAAATGCACTCAAGTGTATCGCGATGGTGGGTGAGCCTCCTGGCTTGGTGGCCACATTGTGAAATGATCGATAGAATTCGGTCAACACTCAGGACTAGACAGAATGAAGTTAGTTGCTTTCCAGTGAGCAATTCGTGTAATTTTTATGTGTATTCCCTGCATCTACTTATCAGAAATTAATCACATGAATAAAGTGATATAATTTTGATATCTGGGTTTTTATTGAAACGAAACCTAGTGGTATGAATGATATTGCTGTTGAGATGTGTATTTGACAATTACAAGGTGGTAGTTCCGAATTTTCCGCTTGCTGTAGTTGAACTGATCATTTATTCTATTGTTATGTGAATAAATTATTAAGAAGTAGTATTCATCATGGGCTGACATCAGTTGGGGAACCATTGGAAATCTGGGAGCACTGGACAGCTATTTCGTCCTATTATGGGACTGCTGAGCAGTATGCATCCATGACCCGGCTAGGGATCGAACTCAGGACCTTCAGGTTTCATGGCGAACGCGTTAGCCATTCAGCCACTGGGTCGGTTTCCAGTGGTTCACAATTTCCAACTTCTGTCAATTCACAACATAGCGCGACTGTCACCCAAGGTCTTCAGTTAACATCCACTTCACTTCTAAATTAAAATTCCCCATTCATCTCAAAAATAAGTTATTAGTTTCAAATCTCAAGGTGTTGAACCCGATTCTTTGTATTTGAGGGTGAGAAGTCATGTATGGTAGTTAGTTCACTGAAACTCTGCCTTTAAATATATATGCAGAGTTGAGTCACTCTTAACAGCTGTTTAATGATACTCGATACTGAAAGAAGGTACATGTTGGCTATAACGGAGTATTTTTTGTGTACCTTTTTTATAATTATGTGCATGATGATGTGTCTTATTTTATGGTTTTGTTTATACTATAGATCAAAGCTTATAACTGTACAACGATACATTAAATTGTAAGAGGAACGTGATGGAATTGTATCAGATTGTGTTGAATATGGATCTTTATATTCATCATTGTATTTTATTATTTTCTTTTATACATTTCACTTTGAAAAGATTGATGCTGGGATCTCATTTATCAATGGATGTATACAGTCTAATGGATGTGTTTATATTCATTGTAAAGCTGGTCGTACACGTTCAGCCTTTCTTTTGGCTTGTTATTTAATGTCAAAGGAATCTTTAAGTGTTGAAGCGGTAACTGCACATCTTCAATCCTTCAGACGGCATGTAATCTTCCGTTCACGGCATAAGATTGGTTTACAAAATTATTTTGAACTTTTAAATAATCGTAGACAACACACAAGTATTAATGATTCATGAAAATGTAAGCTATTCAATCTTTTATTTGTGAATAACGCTTTTATTTAACTTGTTTCAATAAGGTTATGGTATTTTTATCTCTGGAGGTTTGTGGAGGTGTATTAATTGATTTTAAGTTGGAATTTATCATGGACTGACATCAGTTGGAAAAACATTGGAAACTTGGGAGAACTGGACAGTTGTTTCGCCCTAGTATGGGGCTCCTCAGCAGTACGCACCCATGATCCCACCAGGGGTCGAACGCAGGACCTTCAGGTTTCGTGGTCGAACGTAAGGACAGTTACTCAACGACGACATTGGATGTAAGTCGCACTATATCGTGAACTGACAGAAGTAGGGAATGTGGACGATTAGATTCCGACGAAATGGCTTAATGGCAACGTGCTGACCACGGGACCTGAAAGTCTTGGGTTCGACCCCTGGTGGGGTCATGGGTGCCCGCTGCTGAGGAGTCCCAAACGAGAACGAAACAGCTGTCCAGTGCTCCCAGGTTTCCAATGTTCCTCCAACTGATGTCGATCCATGAATTCAAAAATGAATTCATAAATTCAAAGCTAGTGTGTACCGACTTTAAAGACTGTCTCTTGGAATTTTCGCAAATATGAGCTGTTTTTGGATTCGCTGAATACTTTTATTTACAGATTCTGTCAATTCATGGGAGTGGATAGCTTTTTATTAATGATTTAAATAGCATTGTGGCTTTTTATTGAATTTCACAGGTATATGTACTTTTCTCATTGAAATTCTTAACCGTTGAATTCTCTTCATAGATGTATCTTCTTCTTAAGATGATTCACATTATTTATACCTTTATTTCCTTAGTTTTCATGGATCATCTTTTGTTGTGTTTTGGATACACGGTGTTTTATGTTTTTTGAATTAGGCGGCTTTATGCCTGAAGACGTTCTGGTGGTTGTTGTATAAATGATTTGTGAAATCAAGCTTAGTCTCTGGCTTTTGTGATAGGACACATTTATAACACTGTAAATTTTGAGTGCTTTCAAGAAGGTGTTTCCAACGTAATGATATTGGCTAGACTAGATTTTACACAGGGGTTTGATGTTATTTTTTGCATCATTAGTGTCGTAAATCCGTCTATGATTAAAGTATTTCCTAATCGGGATATACCAAAGAATAATTTCTATGTATTTCATGTTCGTCAGTACCTACTACTGAGGATGAAACAACTGAGACTTAGGACAGAATGTTTATTGTGAGATCTTGTACAGTACTGATGAAATATTGTACACTTTCCGTTAAAATAGTCATTTGCACAATGTGTTTCATTTCCTCTTCTGCTTCTATCTCGACTTGATCTTCATACGCCTACATTGTCTCTTATGTTTCTCTTGGGAGAATCTTTACCGATCGCTGGTAATTGCCTACGATTTTTTCCGTCCTCTCAGCATATGCTACTTATATCCATTTTTACCAATAGCACCCACTACACCAGCACTTCCAGATTTTCAATAGTTCATCATCCCCTTATGATTATCAACTTGAAAATAATGAATTCTCATAAACATCCAAATTGAATTTCTATGTATCTTCGATTGTAGCCTTGTCATATCTTATGGTTTCAGAAAACAGATTCCTTCCGTGCGTTATGGTATACAAGTGAACTGAAGTGTGAGATATTGTGGTTAAAAAGCTTTTTAAGTAAACTGTTTAATTTTCAGTTTATAGTTTTTGAGTTTTATCCCAAATTTGTGTGTCTTCCTCTCTGTCTCAATTTTTTTTCCTACCACCTTTTTACAATAATAAAACTGATTGGGTAATAACTTGGATAACTATGACTGGGAGATTAACTATCTTTGCTGGAGATTTCTTTTTGTCTGCATCAGAAAAATAATTCATTGATACTATGGTTGTAGATATTGATGATGATGATGGTTAATGTTCATTATTTAAGCTTAGTTTCTGAATTCACAAACTAATCATATGTTAAAACGTGCCACTGCACAAAGTATACTTTTCTCTGCCAAATCAGTTAGTAAACAACGTAGAACGTAGCATTACTGCATAATGACTGAATTCGCTACATTTCACATCAACACACTAAGATAGAAGGCACCTGGATGAAATAAAGAGAAGTCAAATGATGACTAAGACGAAGATGGTTTATGGAATGCATGTACACTGCAGACTGATTCTTAACCATATCATATAGTCACCTACCTCTGACTTTTGTTGTCAAACCACCACGTCGTGAGCAGATATTTTAACCTACACAAGTAAACCTCATTAGAATTTTAGCTCAAAGCTTAATCCACTTAGCAATCATGAAGCAAAATAGTGTGTTCATGAGATAATTAGTAGATCTAGTCAATCCTTTCTAGTAGAAGTCATTTAAATACTTTACTTACTAGATTGGTAAGAGTTTATCATAATTGCTTACTAGCAGATATTTACTAGTATATAGCGAATTGATAATAAGAATATTTAGGAGTGAGTTGTTCAATTTGAACAAGTATTATTCACATATTCATGCATAAATCTTCGTCGTAGTAGCAATGATGAATAGTACTGTACTAGTTATATGTTTTAAAGGAGCTTGGTAATCTAATAGTGATGCTTTACATCGCTGAGGTTGATATCATTTTTCTTTTTTAAGTTCTATGAATGATCAGTTCATTGAAAATAAGATACTATCAACTATATATATTTCTGATCATTTGTCTAGTGATATAATCATTTAGTGATTTGTTTCTTAACATTTGGATAGAATCAAATTCAACTATCAAAGTCTTCTAACCTTTTTGTGTATACCAGTTGTGTTAGTTAGTCGGTATAGTCAATTATTCGTAAAGTATACGTTTAATTTCAACACCTAAAATCTTTAAAATCAATAGCTGAAGTATATTTCATTTAGTTTGTCGGTGGTGTAAAGTGGATACCTGTTGACACACACCACAGTACACGCACATACACACATTTGAGTATAAACTCAATGTGAAAGGTAAATATTTGCCTTCTATTTTGCATTCACATTTTATCTACCTTTTCTTGTTGATTTTAATGTTTTCTTTGCAAAAGTGTTCGAGGTATTTTGTCACCAATCGCCTCGTCACACAATGTTAGCCGAAGTAGGTTCAGGCTGGAAAAAGGCCCGAGGTGGTCAGACTAAAACATGGCACCAATGTATGAAGTCTCTGACTGTTGGTTTGAGCCATGTGGGTCGATGCAGACTAGTGGGTTGGGGTCTACGGGACAAGAGGAAATAGTGGTTGGAGACTCTAGGTGATATGGGTTAGAACCGATGTCAGTGGCGCAGATGTATACACACATTATCGTCATCTTAGCGACGCTCTACCGAATCTCACCATTTTATCATCCCTCCTTTCTTTCTTCTCGTACTTTATATTTCTTTTGACTGCATTCTCTTATCTTCATCCTCCACCTCACTACCTTTGTACTTGACCTACTGATATGAGCTATGGCAACTCGGACCGTTACGCAGTAATGCCTGGTCCTATATTGATATTGATTGATTGAGTGTTTAGTTCGGTAACAGAAATAATGCTATAATCATAGGTATGTGGTAAACTTTTAATTCTGTAGAATGTTTTACTTTGATGTCTTTACAGAGCTGATACATTTGACAGTAGTTCTAACCGTAGAATCGACTATAAGAAGTTATAACACTATTGAAGAAATGTCATCGAGGAAGATTTGTTTTGTTACAATACGGATATGTGAAAACGAAAGTCAATTATTTACGACTGAGAGTCGATGGTTGAGACGGTTCAACCCAAGTGATTTGTAGAGGGGAATCAGAAGACTGATAGTTAGTTCAGTTTATAGCGAAAACTAACAAATTGGCAGAAGAGGTAGCGAATACGGGACTTCAAGTGAATGTAGAGAAGACGGAGGTGATGAAGATACCCAATCAACAACAGCATCAACAACAAGCACCAATCACCATTAACGAGAGAAACCAAAAGGAAGTATTCTCTTTCACCTACCTGCCTAGACAGCATCGTTTCAACTACAGGAGGCGGAGCAGATGAAAATGTCAAAACCAGGATCAGAAAAGCAAGACAGGCTTTCACCAATCTTAAATCAGTGTAAGGATCTACTGAGCTCAGCATAAAGCGTGAACAAGATCCGGATTTTCAATACTAATGTCAAGTCAGTGCTGCTATGTGGTTCAGAAACTTGGTGTATCACGAAAAGCATTTCCAACAAACTACAGACAATCATCGACAGCTGCCTACGCTGGTTCGATACTTAAGATCAGATGGCCAGAATAATAGGAATAAGCAACATGGAACTCTGGCAACGAACCAACAACCTATCACGCAACAAATATGTATAGAAAGAAATTGGAGATGGATTGGGCATATATTGAGAAGGCCGACTGGGGACATCACGCGTCAGGCCAGGCCCTCGAGTGGAATCCCAAGGGGAAACGATGAGTTGGGCGTCCGAGGTGAGGATGACATGGAGGAGATCGTGCGAGGAGGAAATGAGGGCTTGTGACCTGTCGTGGAGCCATGTTGAAAGGATTTCAGAGAACAGAGTTCACTGGAGACGTGCTAGTGAAGCCCGATGTTCCATTAGGAACCCTAGGGACTAATAATAGTAATAATAATAATTGTTTTCAGTAGCTATGCAACTTTACGCATCTGTTTGTCTTAATCATTTGCTTGTAAAAGTTATTCATTGTTGCTTTCATTTATAAAGTTCTAACTTGTCGAATTCACGAGTATTTTTTTAAATTTCTGTTTATCTAGAACTAAGTGTATTCATCGATCAACCTTTGAATGCCTTCCGTCAACTGATTGGGATTCCAAACCGAGAAAAAGTTTCTACGAGATTTCTATCATTTTTATCCTCGATAGATTAAAGTATCTGAGATTCTGTTGATTTTGAATATCATTTTATCTTGTACACATTTCTTTTTTACTTGACTGCATTCTACGCAAGTTTCAATATTATATGATCTTTTATTGTTTTTACAAAATCATAAAGTTCTTCATTGTTGATTCCTTCATCGGGATTACTGTTGTCAGAGATTCTAGTCTCCTTGTATCCATCCTTTTTGATAATAAATTTTTTCGGTTTGACATGGTATTTCTTTTCCTTGTGCAGTTGAATGATTGTTTGAAGTATTCTCGGAAGTTATCTTGTCTAAATAATATTTTTCTCATCATATATAGATCGGTTGTTTGTAATCCACTGTTATGATGCAAAAGACAACCAAACAAATTGTGTTCCTAACTGTTATTAAGTTTTTACTGTATGAGATCTAGTAATGTACAATCCTGTTTCGTTGTTCAATAGTGCGGTAATTTTATTCTCATCATGTCTTTTGGGTATCATAATTTACCAACTGACATACAGCTTTTTATGGCTACTGAGTTCAGTATACTTTACATAGAAGGAATTTTTGATTGGTTGCGCGTACTGATAGAATGATAGTCAGCTGAAACTAAAAAGATCTGGCCAGCCAATGGAATGATTGCGAATTGTCTAACTGGCGGATTACTCTCGAATAACAGCTATTCTTAAAAGTCAGAGACATTCGTTATGTCTCTAAGCATAACTGGTGACCCACTTTTTATCATAGTTTCACAAGGTTGTAGACTCAACAGAATAAACTATTTTCTGTAGACAAAACATCCAAAGTGAAATAATCTAGTTAGTAGTGAATTAATCAGTAATAAATATGGAATCAGGATTAAAAAAATCCTGAACTGGTGTTGATTGTGTTTAGAAAATAATGTAAGATGTAAAGTGATTTGTCTAGTCTACTATGATATTCTAATGCAATCAACAATCTGCACACTGAGCAACGTTCTCATTGAAGAAGCCTAATAAGACTTAAGTATATATATATATATATATATATATATATATATATATATATATATATATATATATATATATATATAATTTTTGACCATCTGAAATAGACATGGTTTGGCAGACTAGTAGCGTTACTGGGTAATGAATGAAGGTGAAATGAAAATTTGGACCGTGGCCGGATTTGAACCAGTGACCACCGAGCCGGAAACCCGGTGGTTGCTGGTTCGAATCCAGCCGCGGTCTAAATTTTCATTTCACTTTAAACCATCACCCAGTAACAATACTAGTCTGCCAAATCACGACTATCTCAGATTGTTTTCCAAGCCATTTAGGTATATGTTCACCCACCCTAATCTGCATAACACGATTACTCCTCTCTACGTATGTGTGTACACACAAGACTAGTGTCACAACCTTTTCATATTCATTATATGTGACCTTTCGTTTTTTCATTTTCATATATAAATTGACAAGTAAATGGGTGGTGATCAGATTGTTGGAAGTGTATTGCACAAATACATTACATTTCCTACACAATCTTCATCTTCTAATAGCGTTAGCGAAACTTATTAAAGGGGATTAATTGTTTCAAACCTCCATATGTTGGTTGACTTCACTGCATCAATATCAAGAGCAAGTCAATCAAACTAAAGTAGATTGGGATGAGAGGTCCTAACTAGGCAGTTAGTGTGAATACGATCAAGTGGTAGTAACGCGTCACCAATTCACATGGTAGTTGGGCAAAACCCTTGATGATTGAAGCGAAATAAAAATTTGGTCAGCAGTTGGATCTCGTAGCTCAGTTGGTAAAGCATCCGGCCGGAAACCTGGTGGTCCACTGGTTCGAAATCCGGCCATGGTCCAAATTTTCATTTCACCTTCGATCATCACCCAGTACATTAAAAATTGTTTAATGACTTCATATGAATCTTTTTTATTTCATTTCTGAGATTTGGATCAAATAACTTTATGGCTTCCATATGATACTACTATTATCGAATGTTTATGTAACTTCTGTTTAACGTAGTTTGATCACGCATTATTATTAACTTTTTTTATTCCTATTTAGTTTCATACTAGATACTGGGAATTCAGTTTTAGACCATAAAGTCGTTTCATAGAAGATATTGGAAAAAGTGTATTTCTCTCTGATATTGGTCATTCTTGTTTCTCTAAGGTGTAGATTTTTCGAAGACGAAGTTATTTGTTGTCAAACAGAAAATCTTTGTCATATATATGTGTATGTTAAACAATTTCAAAAGTCTATTGTTGCAACTTTCACTTAGATAATCTGGTTTATGGCTATCAAATACTTGAACGTAGTGTTTGTTGTCTCATTTGTCAGTTTTACCCTATGTTGATTCGTGTCTTGTTGTATGAAATCAGTAATATTATGAAGTTCTAGATGATATTTTAAGTAACCGAAAGTGCATGGATTCGCTAGTGGGTTTAATTGACGTGAAGTTGTTTGTCAGAATTTGTTTCTGTATATCTGGTTAGGATTTAATGAATTTAACAGGATATTAGTTGACATTTCCGTTTGATTATGTATTTTCTTGGCACTGAATGGTCTATGAAATTGTTTTTCTCAAGCTTCGTAGGCATTTTCCACTTGTCTTTCATCTACTCATAAGTCTCCCGAAAATTACGGGTGTGTGTGAGAGAGTTGGTTCTTGAGGCCATCATTTTATTGCTTTAGGCACAGTAACACCTCATCGTATATTGGTACAAAGTAATTCCCCTCACTTCACAGTTATTTGTTGACGATATTGACCTAGTCAAAATTCTGCTTGTCTTGTTTTCTTCCCTTCGCTGTCTTCCCAGCTTACGTGAAAAATCTGAGAAACTGACGTGCAGTCAACAAGTTTGGATGTTCTGGTGATGGATGTTTTATTTACATTTGAAAACTGAAGTCTAGTGATACTACCTGGCTACCTAAACCTCGGTGGGTGGAGCGGGGTTCGAACCCCTGACCCACTGGTTGACAGTTATTTCCCTAAACCATTGAGCCTCAGCTCCAGGAGCTAGCGAATGGGTTAGTGAGGGTTACTTGTTTTCTTCATTCCTCTCAGATTGTCAGTATAACATTCTTTAAAAGGTGAGAAAACTATCATTTCGTCGGTAGTGTAGAGACAAGTTCTCCACCCTTGAATATGCCTACGTTATTGTTCAACTATGCTATGGTATACGTGTTACTCAATTTCTACACTAATCATTTTTGAGTTTTAGTCATAAGTTTGTAATTAGTCAGTCAGTATCAACATGAGATCTAGTTTAACCGTGTAATGGTTCAAGCTGCCACATCTCATATCATTGCATCGAACGACAGTGCATCAAGATGAAAGACAAAACAAGAAGTAAGAAAGCAGTCAAAAATGAAAGGGAGTTATGAGAAGAGAAAGAAAAGAAATCAGATAATAACGAAATTCTGTACGATGATTAAGATGAAGATAATGTGTGGATCTTACGCAGCTATATCGTAAAACAGAGTGAACGGCAGTGCAGTACACTTTTACTGTTAATAAGCAATGGGATATCAGGGCTATATCGGTGCTATAAATGCCCGAAGTTAGCGGAAACCAAACGAGCCTTTTATATCCGTGCAGAGATTTTGTTGGCCAATGACCCACTAAGGCTGGTCCAGTTCCCAAGTAGGTGAAGTGACTGACGCACTTAATTGTTTCGCTTCCTATTGCTGAATAAGGTTTCATCAAAGACCAGTCCTTGAGAATAATTTCCTTTTGTTTGGTGTAAGACATCTGACGATGAATTTCTGGGGATTTAGTTTGTCTTAGTAATTTTGATAATACTATCTTAGGCCTCTGTCGATCCCACTGTGTAAGTTTGGGTACACAAAGGTTCATCTCTTGTTTTCTATGACCATGACAGCCTTTCCTAGCTACCGTATTCGGTGAATTCCATTGTTAGATTACAACTGTCGCCGTAGGATTTCTCACTTCCAATGGGAACACTACATGAGTAATTCATAAATTTAGGTATGATTGAGCATGCTGGATATCATCATTCAATATATTTATTCAGTATCGAATGGCTAACTTGCTTATCCGTTACCTACGTTTTTTTGAAGCTGAGTGTAATATGTACTGAAATCGTACGTTATGGCGTTGGTGTTATCTGTGAAGTTGATGACAAAATTTGGCGAGGTCTCACATAAGGAAAGTATCTTCATTATTGTATATTTTCTTAGGGTTCAGTGGGTGAGTACTTGGATAATAAAATGTATTTCTCGGAACATATTTACAGAGAGTGTGATTTCCATCGGTAACGATCCATTTTATTATATGAACCGTATACATATTCTTCCACAGTTCCTAGTTTCTCATATTTATGTCCACAGCAAGCTGTATAATACCTATAAAAGTATACTGAATTGCTCATTCATTGGTATTCATGCTAATTAGTGCTTTGATTGGAGATCCTTTTCTTACTTGTAACTATTTTCAGTGTTCCGCTTACTATACTTCCTATTAAGATATCCGGACGTTATATGTATTAGCATAGCTTATTGCTAATAAAGTGTTGGTTCTAAGCTGTATAGCTAATAGGATGACCTAACGAAAATCAAAGTTCAACATTCCTTTCTTAATGATCATGAAATAAGCTTAAGATATCACTGTGTTTTCTGTGCTTAGTTCATTACTTTTATGCTAAATATGTAGACTATTTTTTATCTACTTTTTAGATTATGGATTTGTCTATCAGTGATTTAAATGAACCAAGTGGAGATATGATATTGATTAATTCTAAGAAGAATATTATTTCATCCGCCGACGATGTTTCCGCTGGAGATGTTAACTCTGATTTATGCACCTATACTGCTGAAGTGAAGCATAATGAGTCGATCGAAGTACCTTACAGTGCCGATAAACAAATCCGCCAGCGAACAACAAAGGTAGCAGATACTTCTGAAATGTATTTAGATGAGGATGCTCATAAACATAAACTCATAGATCATAACCAGTATGTTTCTTCGACAGCCGTATATCCAGACTGTAGTTATTATCGTTTGTACTTTATACTAGCCTTGATTCTAAGACTTGTATTAGTAGTTTTTTCTGTGTGGCAAGATTCAGTTCGTTGGCCAGATGGTCAATTACGATTCACTGATGTAGATTACGATGTGTTTTCGGATGCTGCACAAGCTTTTATCGATGGAAAAAATATTTATGTTGAACGTCCTACCTATCGATATTCACCACTCATTGCAATATTACTTTCTCCAGGATATTGGCTATTCTCTAAGGGAAAAAAGTCATTGACTAGTACACAAGTAGTGAGCAATAATTCAGATTTTTTGATATCCCAATTGATGAATCACAAAGGCATCAAAGCATACCTGATGTTTCTGTTATCGCTCACATATGGGGTAAACTAATCTTCATAATGGCTGATTTACTTTGTGGCTATTTGCAATATAAAATTATTCAAGACAAATTGTTTGTAAGTACCGTTTTTATTTTCTGAGATCGGTTTTTATAGTTATTAAATATTTTAAAATCTTCAACAGTTTTGCATAGTTGTTACTATATCTTTTGTGAGATGAGTTGGAGTGCACTAAAAAAAACTATTCAAAACTTTGTTTTATACACATCTGTTTATCTCTTTGTTGGAGATGTCAATTTCTTTGCTGTATTTTTTTTGTGTTGATATCTGCGAAGATCAGAATGTTTTTGCGTCTTAAGTTAGTCACAGGATGTAACATTTAACACTAAATTTTCACACATCTTTCACACATCTTATTGTAACTATGTAGCTAGAAAGAAATGTCGTAGTGAGCTTTTACTGCACATAATGCTGATAGCAATAATCAGTTATATATTCACTGACTTTAGTACTTAGTATACTGAGCTACACTCCGTTTTGTTCTGTTATACGGCTGTGGGATATGGCTGTTATAAAAGTAGGAGATATGAAGCGATTACAGGGTTTTGATCATAAGTGTCTTCTCAGCATTGCTCGTGTTTGTTGAAATCACTGTGTGAGCGATGTTGAAGTCAGGAGTAAGCTTCTAGACGATACAGGCAAGTCGATTAATGAGGTTGTGAAGCATGGTTGACTGAGATGGTTTGGACATGCACTGCGCATGCCTAGCCAGCGCCTACCTCGTCTTGCCATGTTAGGGGTATTCAGATTACGTTAGAATAGGGTTCAAGAGGACCAAATCATGGCATGACACCAGTTGATGAAGTCCCTGACTGTTAGTCTGAGCCATGTAGGGAGATGCAGGCTACTCGGCTGTGGTCCTCCAGGAGATAGGAATCAGTGATTAAAGGCTCTTGGTGACATGGCTATAAATCAGTTACAATGACGCCGGTTGTATTAACTCCATGACATCTTCGAAACCTTGAATATTTGTACTAACCGTCATCTTCAGACCGTTTCTTCTCTCACACAACTTTATCTACGTTGGTTTCCAACCCAGTGAGTCGATGGCGACGTGCTGGCCACGGAACCTGAAGGTCCTGGGTTCGATCCCCGATGGGGTCATGGGTGCGCACTGCCGAGGAGCCCCATGCTAGTACGAAACAGCTGTCTAGTACTCCCAGATTTCCAATGTTCCTCCAACTGATGTCAGTCCATGATGAATACCAACTTAAAAAATCACTAAATCCCCACAAACTCCCAAATTAAGTTTCCTGAATGTGTTGAACGACTTCAACCTAATTGATGTATTTAGGGAGACATTGTCGTTTGTCTTTTCGTAGAGTTCTAAGTGTTTTTTCCTTAGATGTTTAGCTTAAATTTCTTTTTGTAGTGCTGTAGTTGAGTCTGGTGTTTATATATTGGACTTTGAGGCGTCTCGGTAGTCGAGGGCTTATGATACTAACCGGTTACCTAGGCAGGGTGAGATTTGAACTCAGGACTCATTACATGAAAGCCGGGTGCTTCAGTTAACGGGCCACGATATTTCTGAAGAACTCTAAAACACTTTATAATGATATCTCGGAAGAAAACCGAAATAAGGTTTACAAAATTTAATGGTAATTGGATTTCATTCATACGAAGTAATTGTGGAGGTATGTTGTAGCAAATACTGTCTTGTTAACTCTTGAGACATCAACTTGAATATCTGTTTGTTACTAATGTATTGAAGATTTTTAAACTTGTTGGTTGGTAGTTAGCTGATAGCCACAAACTGCAGATCATGAGTTTTTCTAATAATTCCTACCCTATCTCTGTCCATGACGCACTTCATACAAACTGATTCCATATCTTTGCCAGTGGAGTCGCTAAATAGCTGTTCACGGTATGTTACTGTTAATATTCTTGAAATCGAATCACAGCATCTCATTCACCGACGATTAGTCATTTCATTCTACAGCGTATATCTATCCAGTTTGGTAAATTATACCTAAAGTTGGTGTTTCAAGCTCATTCGATTTAACAGATAAGCTTAATACTTTTCTAAATATGTGGTCTATTAAGAAAATTCTGCAATATATTATTATGAAGAAAGTGTATTTAGCCAGAAATAAGCTAACAAAGATACTTAATTTCACTTTTTCTTAATCTCTGTTTAATCACTTATTATACGATCGACTTGCTATACTTAAAGCTCGTAGATGCAAATTCTCACCAAGGTTTATCCACAGTTCTATTTGTTTATCATGTGTAAAAGCCATCGTAAAAAGGGTTGTGCAAACAGATTGACTGTAGTGTGTTATTCATGACTAACAGAGGCATGTACATCCAGCTGACAAGTTCGAAATGGGACTGAACGTGCATCACTGGATTTCATTGCTAGCCAATATCCATCACTTATATCTAAACTGAAACAACAGGTAATACCAAGGCGTCTACATAAGAGCCCATTTACCAATGGTAACCGACCAATTCAGTCCAATCCTGAAAATCAAACTTCTCACCGAAAATTTGGGATGGTTTTATTACAAGTACACTGAGATTAGTGCAAATATAACTTTTATATCTCATATGGTAGATTTCCTCTTAGTGCAAAGCATTTGTGAAACCGTTCGGTCACACCTTGACCAAAGTTCACATAATTTGCATTTTCTGTCTTTCCGCCATACAACCAAATAACTTAATGTTTTTAGCATTTTTATCCTCAGTACTATAATTGTTTGTTTTCTGGATTAAGTAAGTGACTCCGTAATCTTCATTTGTTGTGCTTGAAATTTGTTAAGCTCCGAGGAGTCCGTTTCTGAACCTCATTGCCTGCCATTGTTTTGATATATATTGAACGACATAATGCTCCTACCCGATACGATTAACGATAGAACAATGACTTCTCAATATGATACTCAGCTGACACCAGAAGAAGATGACAATGGGATTAGAAGTATATTTACTTCAACCGAATAGGGCCATAATAACTGACAGTTCAGTCGTTTATGTATCTTTTTAAGGGTCTTGATCAGGGAATACAAAATAGCATATTAAAAGTGTAAATTGGACCTGTCAGTGTTTAATATCGTAAACTGCAGTAAAATAAGTATCACTGCATAGAGCAAAAAAAGCTCAAAAATAAGGTTTGAATTTTATAGTGAAAATACACACATAAGTTAGTATTTTAGGGATCAGACATCCCTCACAGCTTGTTTGCCAAACACTAAGGTATTTCCTTAATTTCTTTTGATGGAAAGGTATTTACATAAACGAAAATAAAGATGGCAGTCAAAGGAAAGTAAACAAGACATATACGATAGTATTTCCCTATCTTGTATAAACAATATGTTGATAAACCATTTTCATTCTTGAAAATTTTAGTAATACTATTCCGTAACCGAGATGTATTTTAAAACTGAGTTTTTTAAAATCTTATTCAAATATTTTGGAATTCAGTTACGGGGTCGCATTTTCCTAAGGAAAGGATATAAGTTACACCTACTTATCTCTAATGTCGTCTGTGATGGGGAACCTTAAAGGTCACCCTGGTCACTGCTGAAATAACCAGTCAGATTTCGGTATTCCGGCTATAAAGGTTGTTTTTCATAAAGTAGGGAATCGTAACTGGTTATCTCAGAAGTTGCTAGGGTGTCTTTAAAATCACTCTTATATTTCTGAGTAACAGCCACCAATTATGGATCTGTATTTTATAGAACCCTAACTTCCTACCCGAAATACTGTTCTAAACGTTGCTAGACTGGCCTTTAAATTCACTCAAGTAACTGGAATAGCTTTAAAGAAGTAATTAAAGACCATCCTAACAACTGCCTGAATAGCCAAATAGCCAATCAGGTTTAGCTATTCCACCTAGGAGAGCAGTTTTTCATTAAATAGAGGAACGTAATTGCATATCTCAAAAGTTGCAAGCGTGGCCTTTAAAGCTGGTGACCTTAAGAGTGACTTCAAAGGCCACCCTAGCAACTGACGGATCATCCAATCATGTTTCTTTATTTCATGAAAAATTGTCTTCTTTAAAGTCGGGAGACTTTAAAGGCCACTCCAGCAACAACTGAAATAATTAACTAGACTACTCTGTTTTGTGAAAATCTGCCTTCCCAGCCACAATGAAGAAATTCAATTGATTGTTTCAGTTGTTGCTAGGGTGACCTCTGAAGGCGATGGGTTCTTGGTTTGTCCGTCCCCAGACAAAAGTGAGTTCCTTGTTGCTTATTCTTATTATTCTGGCCATCTGATCTTCAGTGTCTGTATAGAGTGAGCGTAGGTGGCAGCTGTTGATGAATGTCTGTAGTGTGTTGGAAATGCTTTTCGTAACGCGCCATCAAGTCTCTCAACCATTACATAGAAGCACTGACTTACTTGACTGAATTAGTGTTGAAAATCCGGATGTTGTTCACACTTTATACTGAGTGCAGTGCAGTAGATCTCCACACTGATTTCAGGTTAATGAAGGCCTGTTTTGCTGTCTTTCCGATCCTGGTTGTTTTCACATCATCATCTGTGCCGCCACCTGTAATTGAGATGATGCTGCCTGTCTAGGTAGGCGAAAGAGTCAACATCCTTTAGATTTCTCCCGTTGATGATGATTGGTGCTTGTTGTTGTCGCTGTTATTGTTGGTGGGTTGGTTATCTTCATCACCCCCGTCTTCTCTACATTCACCTAAAGTCCCGTCTTCGCTGCTTTTCCTCTTTGTCAACTTGTTTGTATTCGCCTGTAGATCTTCGAGTTTGTGCGACGAGACACTAGACATAAAATCATCATCGTTGGTGAAATCCGAATCTTCTGTGGTCTTTTCATCGGTCCAGCCAGCACATTGTCCTCTTCTTAGTCTTCACAGGTTGTTGCATGGTCCAGTCCAGTCGACCACAGTCAGGAAGATCGTCGGCGGTAGTGGGCGGCAATTTTGTGGAATTCCATCTCGTGGTATTGCTTTCCCGGCTTCTCGCAATTTTATGGCGTTCAGGACTCTACTTTTACTTTTGTCGGAGGGCTTGTGTTCACTTGTAATTCTGTGGCTACTGCTGGTATTTCTGGACGAGTTGCAGTTGGTGGTGGTGGTGGTGGCGGTGGTAGATTTAGGAGATTTTTGAGGTAGTCAGCCTTTCTTTCACTTTGTTAGCGATAGATCGTGGCTAGCAGTGGAATCCAGTATGTACATTTCGTCCCATTTGGGGTTCGTCAGCTGAGTGCACCTGCTTCCCAATGAAAGATGTTGTCCCCACCGGGATTCGGACTTGGGAGCGATCACTTCAAACGCCAAGGCGTTATCCACTACACCACCGAGCCACGGTAGCCACTTCCTGTGCGAATCCCGGTGGAAACAACATCACTCACTGGGAAGCAGGTACATTCAGCTGAGAAGTCGTAAATAGGACGAAATGCGCATCCTGGATTCCACTACTAGCCACTACTCATCATTAACATAATTAGAACGCCGGTAATATCGAGGCATCCTCACAGGAGCCCATATGCTAATAGAGACTTATCAATTCGGTCCAATCAACGACGGTATCATATAAAAACAATTATACTATCGTTCACTTTGTTTCTTATCTTTGCTAACTAGGTTTCCTTCACTATCTCTCATTGGTTTCATCTGCGCCGTTCTCCTCCCTGTCAGATAGTAACATGATTATCTGTTACAGTGTTGTCAGGTCTCTCCTACCAGCAGCCTGTTTGTTCGATTTCACTTGCGAGTGTCTCGTAGAAGTGTCTTTCGTCTTTGTGCACTCTCTTCTTCACTTCTTTGTCCAATATAGTGTTTTATGGGTTGTATTCAGTTCCGATTTGCGTTGTTCATCCATACACTGCACTGCACTGCACTGGTTCATCTGCTTCACCACCCTCCTCTCCCTGCTCTATCAGCTTCCCTGTGTCCGTGGAGATCCATTCCTTGTCTTGCATCTTCCTCCTCCTTCCTAACACGATTATGCCTGTTTCCTTCCACATCTCTTTCAAAGAGTTCCAGTGTTCGCCCACTCAGATTTCTTCACGGGTGTTGCTTAATGTCTCCCATTTTGTTCTGATGGCTGACGACGTGAAGATTTCCTTTGTAGTTTCGTCCTTCAGTTTCTGTTATGGATGTTCAACTTGAACTCTGGTCTATCACCAACTTCTGTGAAGGCATTCAACTTGATTTTGATGGTAGGTTCCTTTCACTAGATAGTGATTGGTGTCAACCTGCTTCCCTTCTTCATGTGATCATGTGTCCAGTAGGCTAGCTGCGTCTCCACTTCCTTCAGATTGAGATGAAGTCGATCTGATTGGTGTAGTGCGTCCATCTGATTGATGCCTGGTAAAATCAAATGCTTGTCGCTTTGTGAATATCATATTGTGTTTGTACACACTGTCTCCAATCAGCAAATCGTTGAATGCTCAGAAGTCTGCAAACAGTTCTCCATTCTCACTCATCATTTCACCGAGTGCTTCTCGACGCATGATGAGTTCTCTTCCGGTGTTGTCCGCTCGCAGTTTGAGATTCATGTCACACTACCCATTAGAATGGATTTTGATGTTGATGTTGCCAACTGAACAGGAATCTTGTGCAGTGTTGATTGCAGTTGTCTGTGGAATTCCTCCTTCTTCTCTTGGTCCGTGTCTGCATTATTTATAGGTGCACTGAGTAGCATTGTATGATTGTGACTCTCCTTCCTTTTGAGTTGAATCTTGATGTCATGATGCTGATGCTGTAGGAGGAGATTGATTCCCACTGCATCAGAGAGAGAGAGTGAGAGAGAGAGAGAGACAGTCGTCGATGCTGTTGGAAGGGGGACATCATGATAGCCACTTCATAACTGAGTGTGCTGGTGGTTTTCGTCTGGATGACAATATTGGAGTAGATTATTGACTCGTCTCCAGTTGACAGTTTGGAGAGTCCACTTGCATTCTTCTCAAATTCCCAGTTTAGCACTTCTATGCCATATCTTCTCATCTCTTTTGCAATGTGGGCAGCCTTGCCAACCAACTAGCCAGCCAGCCAGCTTCAAACAGTATGCGGACGTTCCATGTTCCCATGCCTACTTTCGCTTTCATCGAGAGAGAGAGAGAGGGAGGGAGGAGAAATATTGACCAATTGACTTCCTGAAGGCTTACACCAACCGGCGTGATTTTGTCTGTCCGGTTCCAGCAGGTAATAAGTTTATTTTACATACTTTTAGTGCTTTGAAGCTTATTTTGCTGTTGGATTGGTTTTCCGTGGTAGGGTTGCTAGCCCGATGCCTAACGTTCCCTCTTTATCTGGGTTTAGGACCAGCTAGTAACTAGTGAAGTAGCAAACTAGGCGAGGTTACAACGGAGCATACTGATATTCAGTTGTTATAACTTATTTATTGTATGTATTGTAAAAGATTTCCACTATGTATTCTTTTGACATACGGGAAAGTCACTTGTATTCATTTTGTCAGAGGTTGCTGCGCATTCGGATTGTAAGTGTGGTACGTTTAGGTGCTTCTATAGCTCAACAGAAATGAATTCACAATCTCCTGTCACTAAAATTGTCTTGATACTGACTGTTCTATCTCAGTGATTCGTCTGAAGAATGTAATAGATTTTTTTTCAACAATCAAGTTTTCTGTTAAAATCAGACATCATAGAATTTATCAACGTATTTTACATTAATTGATTTCCTATTAATTTTTACGATTCATCTTCTAGCAGGATAATGCAACATTGCCGGATAAAATCAATCCTCGCACTGGACAAAAGTCATTGTCTTCAAATACAAATCGTCTAGCCGTGTATTTTGTTTGTTTCGGTTGGTTATTCAATCCTGTGACAGCAGTAGTCTCTGCTCGTGGTAATGCAGATGCACTGCAAAGTTGTTTTGTACTAGCGTGTCTATGGTGTATTTTAAAGCATCGGATCATTCTAGCTGGATTACTCTATGGATTGTGTATTCATCTTAGAATATATCCAGTAATCTATTCACCTTCCATCTATATGTGGCTTATGGAGGAGAAAAAAAGCGACAATGATAATGAAATGTCGAAAAGTCAGTCAAGAAGTTTATTTTCAGTCTTTATGAAATTGCCAAATCGAAATCATCTAGTATTCGGATTCAGTTGTCTACTAAGCTTGATAATTTTAACCGGGTTGTGTTATTTATATTTTGGTGGGATATTGTTTCTTCAACAAGCCTATTTCTATCATTTTAGTCGTTCAGATTTTAAGCATAATTTTGCTCCACACTTCTTAAGTGTTTACCTACTTTCTGGACAAAAATGGTTCAACAATAAACAAATCATGCCTGCATATGGTTTTAGTCAATGGTTGAATATAATGTGGAGTAATTTGCCTACTTCAATAACCTATTGGGTTAACAATAATGACAAGGAATACTCCAGTGTGATGATGAGGATGATAAGAAATTCACTAATAGGAAATATGAATACAATCAACTTATCGGAGTATATTTTTAATATCGCTTCACTTGCACCTTGTATCTTACTGATACCATGCTTATCGTTTAAATTATATTCTAATATGGGTTTATGCTGGTTCGTGCTTACCTATATGTTTGTCACATTTAATAGAGTAAGTTGAATTCCACATAACCCTTTTTGAATTTTCTTTTAGTCGTTGTTGTTTTACATTCTCTAGTTATCGCGTATATTTAAATTGATGTAATGACGAGTTTTATTCTTTCGAAAATGAATTTAAACAACAAAAGAAACCCTCACTAGACCATCGAAAACAAATAAGGTTACAACAAAAGTGACTCATTTTCATACCTGTATATATATATATATATATATATATATATATATATATATATATATATATATAAATGTACAGTGCTTCAATGCTCTCACCTTTTAAATCCTTCTCCAACTGCTGTCAGTCTGTAATGAATACCACCTTAAGAATAAAATTCATATTAATCTCAAAGGATATTGTTGTGTAGTGATAATTAGTAAAAGGCTTTGAGATAGATATCGTGTAATTCCTATAAGAAGTCGTGACCTGTGAGATCAACCAGTTGAAAGAGAAGTGGATGCTAACTGAAGACGTTAGGTGATAATCATGCCATACGTCATGAATTGACAGAAGTAGTAGACTGTAAACCATTGAACTTGGACTCAGTGGATGATAAGTTAACTTCTACGCGATGAGAACTGGAGGTCGTGCATTTGATCCCTGGTGTGTTCATGCATTCGAGTTTGATTTAGCTTCTAGTGTAAGTTCGACTCAAGAGTGACTGTCATTGAAATTTTTTAGGCAGCTTTTTATGTCTAGGTTGTCATTACAAACGATGAAAGTATTGTTCGTGTATCTTTTATATGCATCAAGTTGATCGATTGTTAGGAGACCGTTTCTTGTGTTAAGTGATATCAATTCATTCCCTCTTTACATCAAGCGATTAACTTTGACCTGAACCTGTATCTTGTCTTGAATATTCTTTCATTTTACGCATACATTTACGAAAATACAGCGATGAAAATGAGTTGTAGAAAATGGACTTCAGGTTTGTATTCATCATGGAGAGCCATTTAAGACCTAGGAGCACTTGACAGCTGTTTCGTCTTTCTCTGGGACTTCTCAGCAGTGAACATCCATGACAAAAGCAGGAAAATATCGGCCACTGAATTCCAACCTATTGGCTCAGTAGTGACCTGCTCGTTGGAAAACCTAAAGTCCCTTAGTTTAACCCCCTAACGGGGTCGTGGGTGCGCACTGCAAAGGCTCCATACTACGACGAAACATCCATCCATCTAACTGAAGTCTTCTTATTATGAAGATGTAGTTTGCTAGCGTCTGGACCTATGCGTTTAGCTATTAAGTTATGGTTATATAAACTGATTGTGCTTATTTCTCTTTGTATAAGTTAATGTTGCAAGAATGGTAGAAAATTTTGTGCACATATTTATTACAAATTGTCTAGTTGGTTATTATTATCGACTGTCCTGTAATATCCTTTTCAGCCACATTACGTAACATCATCCATAAAAGCCCCTTTTCCTCATATCTTGAACATCGGATTTATGAAACTTATTGTTTATCATACATCTGACTAAAAGTTGATAACTTTATTGTATTTTGACTCACTATTTTTTTGAATCCCTTCACTCTTTTTCAACTGTTTCGATAAGTGGGACATAAATATCAGTTTTTCTTGTCAACATAAGTTTTTATTCACACTTTAAAAAGGCTTCGTGAACAACCAACTAAAAGATGAAACTAGGCATGAAGTTGTAATTTGTCAAACTATATGAATCTAATTAAAAAAATAAAGAAACTGGTCGGAGAAGACCACTGAAATAGCAGATTATAAAGTTATATTAATCGTGGTGGCTAGCAGAGGGATGTAGGACGTGCGTTTCGTCCTATTTGGCACTCGTCAGCTGAAGATACCTGCGCACTTCAGTGAGTGATGTCGTCCCCACTGAGATTCGAATCAAGCACTCATTTTAAACACCGAGGCGTTATCCATTTGGCTACTGGGGCACGATACCCGCTTCGTTTGCAATGTATATCATTAGGTGTTATGATACTTATAATTTCCTGTTGCTATACAGGGCCGAATTGTTCGACCTCTGTTGGAAGATGGGCTCTCATGCAGATGCCTCGAGTCTCAGGGTGGACAACATTACTCACTGTGGTACATCTTCATAGATTTACTGGTAGAAGACCAGTGAAATAACATGTCATAAAGTTATTTCTATTATTACTTTTTTATCAATGAACATATTCTCTGTTATTTTCTTTCTTCCAATTAGGTATGCACATCTCAGTATTTTTTATGGAGTTTATGTCTTCTTCCAGTTGCTTTGATTGATATTCGTTTACCGCCAGGAATTACACCATTTTATGTTGTAGTACATACTCTCCTGATTTGGTTCGGATCACAAGGTTTATGGCTTGCCTCTGCTTATACTTTAGAAATGTGTACATTGAAGGGTGTATTTTTAAATCGTATTATTTGGATTATTGTTTGGATGGCTTCTTTAAACTTTTTTGCTTGTAATATATTCATTCTATTTCGTTTAATCAGTTGGCGTAGTCAACCGATTACAATGATTCATAAAATTGTAACTTTTCATAATTCTGATAGTAGTACATCCAATGTCTCTTCAACAACTGTTCTCGATAATACGTCTATCAGTCATCAGAAGTATATCATATCTGATAAGAAAAATTGCTAACATCCACATGTTTCACTAACTTTCTGTTTATCTTATTTTAAGTTTATGATGTATACTATCTTGTTGCTGTTATATTAATAGTTTCATTTTTCTCATCCCTAAGGCAATTTATGTATATATTTTAAGGGGATATTACCTCTTGTGTCTATTTTTCTTTTCAAAGAAGACTAATGAGAAATGAGGTGAAATATTTGCAAGTAGATAAAAGGGTGTAGATTGTAATCAGTGAGCTATGTGCTCGAAATAGCTGATAATGATGAATGCTCTTCAGCATTTACTAATGATAAAATACGAGCAGAAGCTTTACATTTGTATATATACTGTAACATATCTTTGCTTTTAATTTTATGTAATACGAATAATATTTAGTTTATTATATGTTTTAGTTTAACTTGTTCTGTGTGTATATGTGTCTTGGTATTCTGTTGTGCACCATTATTTATTGGTGAGATAGTCTCTGATTGACTAACTAAGAAAATCAACGTATAACCTCGCATGCAGATGAATCCACTCAAGTAGTAGACAAAGACCTGGAGAGACTCAAGGAAAGCACTGGATTCAAAACTACGACCGGAACAGACTGGCTGCGTTCAAGAAGTACAAATCATGTGCGGATCGAATTGCAATGCTTCGCATCATCATAGAACAGAGCATAGAATGACAGTCAACCCTCTACCTCAACTTTATCGACTTTGAAAAAGCCTTCCTTTGACAGCATCGACCGACAAGTAATTTGGAAACTGCTTCAACACCACGGAATACCACAAACCTTTATCAATCTCATTCAACAACTATATGAAGATGTCACATGCCATGTGATTCACAGTGGGAAGCTCAGTGACTTGTGTCTAATGTCATACAAACTCGAAGATCTACAGGTGAAAACTAACAAGTTGACAGAAGAGGCAGGGCATCGATGATGGAACTTCAAGTGAACATAGAGAAGAGAGAGGTGATGATGATTCCCAACCAACTTCACCACCACCAAGCCCCAATCACCATCAACGGGAGAAACTTAAAGGAGTAGCCTCCTTCACCTATCTAGGGAGATCTGTTTCAACTACAGGCGGCACAGACGAGGACGTCGAAGCCAGGATCGGAAAAGCAAGACAGGCCTCCATTAATCTGAAACCAATCAGTGTGTACATCTTCGGCACTCAGCATGTGGAACAAGATCCCGATTTTCAACACCAATGTCAAGTCAGTGCTTGTATATGATGGTTGAGAGACTTGGCGCGTTACGAAAAGCATTTCCAACAAACTATAAACATTCATCAACAACTGCCTACACTGACTCGTTACTGAAGCTCAGATGACCAGAATAATAAGAATGAGCAACAAGGAACATACTGTAGTTGGCTGACAACGAACCAACCAAGAACTTATCACTCAACAAATATGTACCGTGAGGAAGTGGAGATGGATTGGGCATGCACTGAGAAGACCGACTGGAGAAATCATGCGCCAGGTCAGGCTTTTGAGTGGGACCGAAATGGGAAGCGACAAGTTGGGCGTCGGTGCTGAGGGTGACATGGAGGAGATGGTGTGAGGAAGAAATGAGAGGTTGTGGGGTGTTGTGGATCCAGGTCTAAAAGATTTCAGAGAAGGGAATGCACTGGAGATGTGCTACAGAAGCCCTATGCTCCATTAGGAACCCAAGGAACCATTAAGTAATATAAATCAGTAGACAAGGAAGAGGCGGATAGAATAGGAGTGATATTAAGATAGACAAAGTCGTGTGAGTATAAACAGTCTGAAGACGAGGGTCAGTGCAAATATTCATTGTTTTAAAGATGTCAAGAGTCTTTTACCTCTGGTTCCCACCATCTTAGGGACCCCGACCAAGCAGTCTACATCTCCTCACATGGCTCAGGCCAACAGTCAGGGACTTCGTCGTCTGGTGTTACGACATGGTTTGGTCACTCTGAACCGTCTTCCAACCTAATTCAGCTTCCCCTTGCAGTGTGTGTCCAAGCTACTTAAGGCGACTAAGGTTCACAACTTCATCAATCGTTTCGTTTGTCTTGCCTGGTTACCCTTCGCTTGGCCTTAACATTGCTCACACGATGATTCCACTGAACGCGTCTGTGGATTATTCATTTCGTTTATGCATAACTGAGAGTTATCTAATGCAAATTCAAACTTATTTTTCTTGTTAGTGATCATGGTACTGATTTCTATCAATTATCACTGTATAGTGTTGAAAGCGTTAATGATATGCGTATACACTGAAACACTAAAAGGGATGAATCAGCAGTACATTTCAACATAGATGATCAATGTTGGTTTGTCTGAATTGTAGATAACCTTGGAATGTTTGAATTATCTCAGCGCGTATCTTCTCTTTATTAGAAAATTCTTCGCTTACCTGTCATTTTGTCTTGTTTCTCTCTATAATTATGATATATTACGAAGCATCGATCCAATAAAATTAATTTTTTACCAGTTACAAAATGTCCGTAGAGCTAAAGTCCAGAAATAGTGTAGAATATTTGTCAATACAGGGTATGGATGCTGTTATTGAGTTATTTTCTGTGCTGGGATTTTATTTACCATCACTATGTGCAGTTCCGTTATGCTTAATATCAGTCACGTTGACACAAACTATGGGTAAACATGAGCTGGATAATTTCGTCTCCATTTTTATATTTTTTATGGTTTAGGGCCATTTGGGCTTTTCACATACAACAGTTTACAGTCGGATAAACGTCACAATGTTAGGATTTTGTGATGAAAGGATATTGATAATTTAAAGATCCCCATAGACTATTCAAAACAAGGATAATTTGAGCGAACAATTGTTTTCAGTAACCTCTTCTTCAGGCTCTACAGTTATAAATCCATTAGAATAATTGAAATACAATAGCTAAAGTAAGGGATGATGTACAATTTTTATTATTATTGAAACAGACAGTGTTATGAATGAATAGAGATCAAATCGAATGGAATGGTGGAACTGTTATCAGTCTATTGCGTTAGTTGTCCAATGAAATCAATATTGATAGGACAATTACGAAATGAGACAAATCCACAAATAATGATTAATTTATGTACATTTATTAAGTCATAAATGTGTATGTGTGCGTTTGTTTACTAAGGGTCAAATAACAATTATATAGTGACGAGTTATATTCAGGTGGGGATGAAAATCATTTGACTACTATAACGAAATAGAGAATAACAAATGTGAAGTGTTACGTCACGGTTGAAAATGACTACAGGTAGTAGTATGAATAAAGAAGGGCATAAAACCAATAGCATAAGAAATTGAATGTTTATTAATGTAATAGCAATATAGAAGAGTAAGGGTGGGAGATGTTAAAATGTGCAGTTTGTGGTAGGAAAGTTCATAAAGATCGTGTTGACCTTTTTGTGGGCCAAGGTAAACAAAGTGGATGTACATATTTCTTTTGAACATATAAGCCCGGTTTTCTTGAGTCGATCTCTATGGCTTTGGCTATGAATAATATGCGAAATCGTGCACCTTTAGGGAGATTTCAAGGGGCACGGTATGTCACAGAAGACATGATCTACCTTAATCTGATGTCCGGTATCTACTAGATAATGAGAAGATTGCACTGTTGATGCTATTTGTCATTCCTTTTCCTAACCATTATGGTACATGTTCACGAGCACGCGTGGATAGAGACCTTTTAGTATGGCCTACGTAATTAGCTCCACAGGAGCAGTTGAACTAACATATTGAAGTGGCCATCATAGGTAACCTATCCATAGTTCGATGTGTCAGTAGTGGTTTGGTTGAGAAGCTGACAAAAAAAGGATATTCTTTGCTCTCGTACTAGCACACATAATCGCATGGATACACTATCAAGGATAAGTCAGAACAGATGTAAATTCATACAATGGTTTACGCTTGATAGGTGTAAAGAATACGTCATACATACCAACTATAGTCGTGAACTAATTAGTTGGTTTATGTAGCCTACATATTATGTTACCATAAAAAACAATCATCATTTGCGTGTTTAAAACGAAGACTTGTATTCACTCCGTTAGATACTAGTCATAGGATTCTGACATTGATATTCCTCTCCAAAAAAGAATCTGGAATTGTGGTTTTGTCAAGGCTTTTCACAGGAATTGTAACCGTTGTCTTATGGTGTGTAAAACACAGTCTAGGCATCCTTCAGAATACATTGACGTGATCAATACGTTTTCGTTAAATAGAAGAAACCCGACTTGCTTTCGGAAGTCACTCTCATCTTGGTACTGTTCAGTTTTATAAGCATTGGAGTTATTAGATTTTTGTCGTGATATCTTTCACATTGCGCCTGAAAGATGAATGGAATAATGGTCGGGTTCAAACGTTATAGAAGAATTCATCAGTATACACTTTAGCATACGGCTAAGATCTCTGATTAGAATATCACCATCTCACGCAACAGTCAGATAGTTATGTCGATACTTATCAAGCATAGATCAATCTGGCTGAAGTTGAATGAATAGGTAGGTTTCGGATGGCTGTATTCTTAGCTGTACTTTGTATAGATTCTTGACTGATCTGCTATCTATACCGTTTTCTGTCTCATATCAGGAGATGATAAGTTTTATGGATACAGTCTTTCTCATCATTTCACAATTATTATTTAACATTCAAGAAATTTTCACATTGACAATCAGTGCTGTACTCACTCTTTTCAGGAAAGGACCAATGGATTCTACAAATATGCAGTGAGCTCACAGAATCTTTGCAGAAGGTTTAATGTGGCTACCAGAATGCATACTAGCCAGTTTCACTGTACCTTTTTGGCATCTACTAGTTCCAGTCCTCCGATATGTAAATTATCTATGAAATCAGTTGGTCCCACACCAAATAACGAAATAGTAATTGAGTGCTAATGACTGGTAGTAAGGTGAACTGCATTGGCAAGTTGTATTGTGTGATTTCTGTCAACTTTAAGTGGGAAGATAATTGCGCTATACTAAGCAGTGATAGGCGGTGAAAAATGTGTATCACTGAATTTCGATTCCATGAGACAAAGTTGAATTGTTCAAAGTTAAACCTAATTTTCCAAACTCATGTCTGAATGGAGTTATTGGTACAGTTTCCAGATAATTGACAAGCTAAGGCTGGGTTTTTGTCTAACGCTATCGTTTTCAGTTTTTCTGTAAACGATTTCGGTAACTGATAGATGGTTGGAGGTAATTAGCAGAAAGCCATACTCTGCCTGGGTTGTGTGATTTTTGGCATTTATCAGCAAAGCATATCTGCGACCTCAGGGAAACTGATCTCTTCTCAGAGATCTGAGACCGTGACACCCAGTGCAGCAATCAGAGATGCTACCACCTAGCTATTTGATGAATAATTCGAAATGTCTTGCAATATTTGTGTGAGTTTCTATAATATTGTCAGGAGGTATTTATCTGTAGTGTCAGTAATTGTTGTCCTGAAAGTCAATGGTACGACAAATATGAATTAAATTCTGTTTAAATCTTTTATATGATCAAATAGTGGTGGTTAATTGTTAGTAGGAACTTGCGACCCATAATGACTCTCAATTGTGTGGTTTACATTTACTACTCATGATTATACATCTCTATCAAACATCGATCCAGTACAGGCAGATCGAGGGAGATCGATTCAATCAACAAGGACCGCAAACTCTGTTAATGTAAAATGCTAACAAGGAGAGAATTTTTATGTTTCTTTATAAACTTTATGGACCTTCTTTATACAGTGACTGGTCACTTCACATGCACAATATGTGAAGAGCATTTTTGTTGTGATCGACTTGCTTTCTAACCTTATCCAACTTAAGGACTAATCTTTCACTACAGTCCACATAGATAACGCTACCTTCTACTCATACATTATTATTATTCGTCCCTTGGGTTACTAGTGGAGCATAGGGCCTCAGTAGTACATCTCCTTGCACTCTATTCTCTGCAATCGCTTGAAACTGGCTCCACGACAGCCCACAACCTCTCATTCCTTCCTCACACCATCTCCTCCATGTCACCCTCAGCACCGACGCCCAACTTGTCGCTTCCCATTTCAGTCCCACTCAACAGCCTGACCTGGCGCATGATTTCTCCAGTCGGTCTTCTCAGTGCATACTCAATCCATCTCCACTTCCTCACGGTACATATTTGTTGAGTGATAAGTTCTTGGTTGGTTCGTTGTCAGCCAACTACAGTATGTTCCTTGTTGCTCATTCTTATTATTCTGGTCATCTGAGCTTCAGTAACGAGTCAGTGTAGGCAGTTGTTGATGAATGTTTATAGTTTGTTGGAAATGCTTTTCGTAACGCGCCAAGTCTCTCAACCATCATATACAAGCACTGACTTGACAATGGTGTTGAAAATCGGGATCTTGTTCCACATGCTGAGTGCCGAAGATGTACACACTGATTGGTTTCAGATTAATGGAGGCCTGTCTTGCTTTTCCGATCCTGGCTTCGACGTCCTCGTCTGTGCCACCTGTAGTTGAAACAGATCTTCCTAGATAGGTGAAGGAGGCTACTTCCTTTAAGTTTCTCCCGTTGATGGTGATTGGAGCTTGTTGTTGTTGGTTGTGGTGTTCCACTTATACACTGTTTTACTTAAAATTTGTTCAATATTATTGATTTAATGATATAAATTATCCATGATTGTATAATCTAAGTTCTGTTTCTTGTGAATACCATTCTATAATGTATACAGAATTCTCAAAGATTGAATAAAAAAAATTTACTAAATTTCACTAAAAATATAATTTTCTCTCTGATTTTCAGAAAAGCAATAAAACTTATTTGAAAATATTATTTCAAAAAAGGGAATAGTTTTATAGTTATAAAACTAGCGTAGTAATAAAAGCTAACCATTGAAAGCGTCTAGGTTGATTTACTACAAAAAGCAACAATCTGAACGAAGAATATTCTTATAAATAAATTCTCTTCATGTTCAACAATTATAAAATGCATTTGTACTGAATGAAATCAGGCCATTTTATGGACAGATACATTTTCATAATGTAGTGAGATTTAAGGATTGTAAGGGAATCGATTTATTCTACTTACATTTGTCAATATTGGGATGATGATGATGATGAACAAAATGATAATGAATGAAAGACAGGAATGACCTTTAGTTTACTGAAGGCCAATGGAGAAGCAACGCTTGGACATGTCCTTTCTAAATACTGAGTTTAGGTTTGATCAATGTTACTGCGATAGCCTCCAATATGTTGAACAAGCTTTGGAGTGGTACACGTGGTATTGTTTTTGGAATATGACGAATGGCGTTGAAAGCTTCATTAGCATCTATGAGATGCTCTGTATCTACTAGGTGGACTAGGACTGAATTTTTCATAAGTGTCACTCCATCTTTTCCGAACCAAGCTAGCTAATGCTTTCTTATCCGTAGATGTATATGTCTAATCATACAACCTATGTAACTAGTTCCATGGGAATAGTTAAACTGATATACGCAAGATGAAGAGCTGAGATTAGGTAGGCTATCCTTTAGTCTTGGATTGAGCACTGGCCAACTACCGATTGATATAGAAATCCGACCTGCATAAAACGTCCTATTGGCTGCTCTAGCTAGGCGTTCTGATATGATATCACTGGCAGTGTCTCCCTTGAATTGTAAGCGCAGAAATGAAGGCTTCTTCTCCACTGTCATCAGTGTTCATGAAGGACCTATCTAGTTGATGTTAGCTTCTAGGAACTTATCCGGATATCTGTTTTCTCTTGGAATATCACAGTTACACACTAGTTAGTTCTGTTTACACACACTCCTTGAAACAATTCGATCTTACTCTAAATACCAAACACCTAATTGTATTACGTTTGTACTTCATCACCCTAACAAAGTGTATATTCTATAGCTTAGAAGTCGGTTCCCTGTATTTTGCCTTTCAAGACAGCCATCTTTTTTATCATTAGCATATCAACAAAATGTATCGAGTCATTGATTTCAGTTTTGTAACAACATCAAACTCCAATCACCATCAACAGGAGAAACTTAAAGGAAGTAGCCTCCTTCACCTATCTAGGAAGATCTGTTTCAACTACAGGTGGCACAGACGAGGACGTCGAAGCCAGGATCGGAAAAGCAAGACAGGCCTCCATTAATCTGAAACCAATCAGTGTGTACATCTTCGGCACTCAGCATGTGGAACAAGATCCCGATTTTCAACACCATTGTCAAGTCAGTGCTTGTATATGATGGTTGAGAGACTTGGCGCGTTACGAAAAGCATTTCCAACAAACTATAAACATTCATCAACAACTGCCTACACTGACTCGTTACTGAAGCTCAGATGACCAGAATAATAAGAATGAGCAACAAGGAACATACTGTAGTTGGCTGACAACGAACCAACCAAGAACTTATCACTCAACAAATATGTACCGTGAGGAAGTGGAGATGGATTGAGTATGCACTGAGAAGACCGACTGGAGAAATCATGCGCCAGGTCAGGCTGTTGAGTGGGACTGAAATGGGAAGCGACAAGTTGGGCGTCGGTGCTGAGGGTGACATGGAGGAGATGGTGTGAGGAAGGAATGAGAGGTTGTGGGGTGTTGTGGATCCAGGTCTAAAAGATTTCAGAGAAGGGAGTGCACTGTAGACGTGCTACTGAAGCCCTATGTTCCATTAAAATCCCAAGAGACAAATAATATTATAATAATAAATAAAATGAACTGCTACCTAAGTAGTGTTGAAATGGTTCAGAAAAGAACTAATGCATAGGCTAAGATTGAAAACGTATGATTTATATATTGACAGTATAACTCCATATTAACAATTTGATCTTTCAAAGGACCATTTTTCAGTTTTGCCAGAAATAAATCTACAAATATTGTGCCCAGTTGAGATCGAATAGCCACTCCGTCAACCTGTCTGTACAGATTATTGTTGAAAATGAACTAGACATTCATTGTACATCCTAGCAATAATTCTTTCGGATTCATAGTAAGAATGCCATTATATGATTTGTTCCCAATAATAATTCAAAAATATAATCCACAGTTTCCATTAGTGAGATGCTTATAAATAAAAGGTGATAAATTAAAGGGTCAAATACATTTGTTTAAAACGTTTAGGTTTATTACTTTGTTCACAACCTGAAAGGTATCTTTGATGCTATATTTTGATAACTGGTCACGCAAACGTTGAAGTAATCATACTAGCCATTTAACATTTACATACATGGTAAGGCGAGTTGATCATATTTAGGATAGGGTGAAGAGGTAATTAAGGTTTGTTTATTTTTGATAGACTGTATTTACGTAGAATCGTGGTGCTTATAGGCTTCAAATTTTCAAGTAAGGTTGATGAAATTTTTTCGTCATCTTTGAGTTTTCCAGTGAGGTATATACGTCTTTTTCTGCTTTTTCGGTTAGGTTGTTTGTTGACCGTAGTCTCTAAAATTTGCCTCAATCTTGCAATATTAAATCCATTTTCTGTACATAATAAATTCTTTCCAATAATTATGACTTTAATGTATTTTTGAGATGAATTGGTGTTGTGACCGAGTGGTGGGGTTGCGCGCTTGGGTATAATGAACACTGCGACTTAATAGACACTTCAACTGAATACCTTTGCGATTGACCTCCCTCAGTACCTTCTGCTTCACTGAGCCGCGGTAAAATCAGAAGACAAAGACGGCCTGTGACTGCAAGGACAGTGACAACAAACTTTATTAGACAAATACATGACATATATGAAGTTACAAAACTCTCATAAAGTGAAGAACAAATGGACCAATCAGATTTCTTGTATGAGGTCGAATCCCTCCAATCAGGTCCTCATGTCAGCCCATGCATAAATCATGACCTGAACATGATCTGATCACGACTTGAAACCACCCCTATTCACTGCCTTCTTATCGTTACGTATCAATGGGGACTTTTAATTTAGGGCGAAACAGCTGTCCAGTGCCCCAGATTTTCAATGGTTCCCCAACTAATGTCAGTACATGATGAATACTACTACTAAATTATGACTTTAGGTAATTTATTACAGGGATATTAGCTACTGTAGTAAGTGCATTTATTTTTCTTATCTCCACAGTAAGAATAAATTTCTTGTGGACATACAAAGAAATCAGATCAAATCATAAGATACCTATTTCTGCGTGATTAATTATCAGCAGAGACAAGGTGTTACACTAGTAACTGCTCTAAATGTTTGATGAAAATGTTGCCTACATATTTATTGAAAGAATGATTTCTGGTTGGTTGGTCCTTAGCCGTTATTATATATATATATATATTAATGCTTTGATTCCGATCAATTCTTCTCTCATTATGACTGACTAGTCAAGGGTATATTATTGGTAATTCCCTCAAGCTGCAGTTAGGCCGTATTGGAAACAGAACTTGTTTACTGAACTTCATCATTGAAATCAAATATCAACAGGCCATTATTAAAAAAAAATACCTTTTAGTTCAATAAAGTCGCATCTTTTGGTGGTGTGAAGGAGCTCAAATGCTACTACTTGTTGACCGTCTGAAATTAATGAGTCAAAAATGAAGTTCAAACTAGTTTTTAAAGTATTGTCTATTGTATAATGACTTCTGCATCCCAGATGTTGTACAGATAACAATGTGGGTAGATTCACTTGCAGTTGATATAACTTATGTATATATTACTCAAGTAAACAAGGGGGTTTTAATTAAATTGTCACTTTCATCAAAAGCATTTTTAACAATAAGAGGTTTCGGAAATTATGAATTTCTCGGTTAGGCGTCACATTATTTTTATAACAACCTCGCCTAGTTTTCTAGTTAACTAGTTACTAGCTGGTCCTAAACCCGCATAAAGAGAGAAGGCTAGGCATCGGGCTAGCAACCCTACCACGGAAAACCAATCCAACAGCAAAATAAGCTTCAAAGCTCAAAAAGTATATAAAATAAACTTATTACCTGCTGGAACCGGACAGACGAAATCACGCCGGTTGGTGTAAGCCTTCAGGAAGTCAATTGGTCAATATTTCTCCTCCCTCCCTCTCTCTCTCTCGATGAAAGCGAAAGTAGGCATGGGAACATGGAATGTCCGCATACTGTTTGAAGCTGGCTGGCTGGCTAGTTGGTTGGCAAGGCTGCCCACATTGCAAAAGAGATGAGAAGATATAGCATAGAAGTGCTAAACTGGGAATTTGAGAAGAATGCAAGTGGACTCTCCAAACTGTCAACTGGAGACGAGTCAATAATCTACTCCAATATTGTCATCCAGACGAAAACCACTAGCACACTCAGTTATGAAGTGGCTATCATGATGTCTCCCTCCCAACAGCATCGACGGCTCTCTCTCTCTCTCTCTCTGATGCAGTGGGAACCAATCTCCTCCTACAGCATCAGCATCATGACATCAAGATTCAACTCAAAAGGAAGGAGAGTCACAATCATACAATGCTACTCAGTGCACCTATAAATAATGCAGACACGGACCAAGAGAAGAAGGAGGAATTCCACAGACAACTGCAATCAACACTGCACAAGATTCCTGTTCAGTTGGCAACATCAACAACAAAATCCATTCTAATGGGTGGTGTGACATGAATCTCAAACTGCGAGCGGACAACACTGGAAGAGAACTCATCATGCGTCGAGAAGCACTCGGTGAAATGATGAGTGAGAATGGAGAACTGTTTGCAGACTTCTGAGCATTCAACGATTTGCTGATTGGAGACAGTGTGTACAAACACAATATGATATTCACAAAGTGACAAGCATTTGATTTCACCAGGCATCAATCAGATGGACGCACTACACCAATCAGATCGACTTCATCTCAATCTGAAGGAAGTGGAGACGCAGCTAGCCTACTGGACACATGATCACATGAAGAAGGGAAGCAGGTTCACACCAATCACTATCTAGTGAAAGGAACCTACCATCAAAATCAAGTTGAATGCCTTCACAGAAGTTGGTGATAGACCAGAGTTCAAGTTGAACATCCATAACAGAAACTGAAGGACGAAACTACAAAGGAAATCTTCACGTCGTCAGCCATCAGAACAAAATGGGAGACATTAAGCAACACCCGTGAAGAAATCTGAGTGGGCGAACACTGGAACTCTTTGAAAGAGATGTGGAAGGAAACAGGCATAATCGTGTTAGGAAGGAGGAGGAAGATGCAAGACAAGGAATGGATCTCCACGGACACAGGGAAGCTGATAGAGCAGGGAGAGGAGGGTGGTGAAGCAGATGAACCAGTTCAGTGCAGTGCAGTGTATGGATGAGCAACGCAAATCGGAACTGAATACAGCCTATAAAACACTATATTGGACAAAGAAGTGAAGAAGAATGTGCACAAAGACGAAAGACACTTCCACGTCACTTGCAAGTGAAGCAGACAGACCTGACAACACTGTAACAGATAATCATGTTACTGTTTGACAGGGAAGAGAACGGCGCAGATGAACCCAATAACAGATAATGAAGGAAAGCAAGTTATTAAAGGAAAGAAAAAAAGTGAGCTTTGGGCTGACCGCTTCAAAAATCTCATGAATCGACCACCATCACTATCATCAGCTGTAGCGCGTGCATAAAGAGCCTCAGCAACCACAGAACTTCCAGTGTACACAAGTTCTCCGACAAATGCCAAATTCCTGAACGCAAAAAAGATGCGGAGATCTGAGAAAGCAGCAGGAGGACATGGAATTCTTTCACAAGCACTGTCAAGGCAGCCAGGGTCGTAAAGACGACAAATAGGTCTTCATTATCCTGGAATCAGTGTGGAGATCTACTGCACTGCACTCAGTATAAAGTGTGAACAACATCCGGATTTTCAACACTAATTCAGTCAAGTAAGTCAGTGCTTCTATGTTATGGTTGAGAGACTTGGCGGCGTGTCACGGAAAGCATTTCAAACAAACTACAGATATTCATCAACAGCTGCCACCTACACTCACTCGATACTGACACTGAAGATCAGATGACAGAATAAAAGGAATAAGCAAGAAGGAACTCTGGTTGGCTGTCTGTCTGTCTGTCTGGCTGGCTGGCTGGCTGACAACGAACCAAGCAAGAACCCATCGACCAACAAATATGCATCAGCAGAAGGAAGTGGAGATGGATTGTATTGTGCATACACTGAGAAGACCGGATGGAGACATCACGCACGAGGCGAGAGCGTGGAGTGGGACTGAAATGGGAAACGACGAGTTGGGCATCCGAGGTGAGGGTGACATGGAGGAAGAAATGAAATGTAATGGGGAGTGGTGTAGGTAGGTTTAGAAGAGTGGAGAGAAGGGAGTGAAATGGTGACGTGTTGCTGGAGCCCTATGTTCCACTAGGAACCCAAGGGACAAATGACCATAATCATAAAATTTTCATTAGGTTATATATGGGAGAAACTGTGACCAACAAATACTGGTTTCTTTTAGTTTTATTTGATGTCTGACCGTGGTACGTTTCTTACTTACATTCATATCTACGTTAAGTAGCTTAATTAGAGAGTAAAAGCGATGGTATTGGAGACTCAGTTTTTCTTGACGGGATATTTACTTAACTTGAACCACTGAGGGTTTCTCCTAGCTACCAATCGTGTATATAGGTTATTTGGGTATAGTACTGGGTCGGGAAGGTGGGGACTGCTGGTTTATGACCTATCATTTCTCAGGTTTTCATCTGACGTTCAGTCATCACCATGTTTGAATAACACCAGTCTACAAAACCACATCTATCTCAGGTGGTATGGTTAAGTGCATGTGGGTTATTACTTCGTCATCAGTTTAATTGGTTGAATACCAGTGGACTAGTGACTTATTGGTATAAGGAGTTTGCTTTCAATCCATGGGTCACAGGTTTGAGCACCACTCCACCTACCGAAGTTCGGGTAGCCAGATATTATCATTTGCCCTAACGCTACAAGTGTGGTTCATTGGATCAATATACTGAGTGAATTTCAATCCGAGTCAAATATTGCCTACGGGTTTGTTTGAAAACTACTGGTGAATTTCTGTAACACAAAGAAAGGTGTAAATCAATGTACAATAACTAGATAATACATTGAATTAATTTGCTGAACGCCATCATAGTTGTACACTTGTAGTGACTGTAAAATAAACACAAACAAGAAGTTTGAAATTAGTAGTCTGCCTTGACAAATTTAAAATGTCTTATAACGAGACAAAGATGATTGCTAATGCAAGATGCCTTTGAACCGTACAATTCTGGCAAGTTGAACATGCCATATTATTTACAGTGAAATGCGAAAAGGTGATATTATTCAACAGCAGGCATACAAACAACAACGCTAATGAAGGTTGAATAAAAAATGTAAGCCCGATCATTTGTGGAAAAGACTTTTCAAGTCATAACACTAAGATCCAGCTAACAACAACTAGAAAATCTTTTTTCCAGATCATTTCGAACTAAAAGAAAGACATTCCTTGGGAGGGTTCATAACTTTTCGTTCATTAAAGTGATATGTTTCGCGATTCGTTCATTATAGGCAGTAACAAAATTTAAATAGAATGTTTGTAAGTATGGTGGATGAAATATAAACTATTTTAGGGAGCCACTTTAAAAGTCACCTAACAAACAATGAAATGACCAATCACGTCTCCCCATTCTCTGAAAAATTACCTTCTCACACAAAATACCGCTGTCTGATTGATTATCTCAGCAGTTGTTAAAATGGCCTTGAATTCAAAAATAAAATTACTACAAACATCCTCAAGGAACGAAAATCAAGATCCTTACTTAAAAATGTTTCACTGTTAACCTTCAAATCGCTTTTTCTTGCAAGAAACTTTCGGATGAATATATGAAAGACAATCTAACTCACTGGGTCACATCAATGTGCGTATACTACATCACTTGCTCCTGTGGTCACACCTTGGACCCGTTCGTAAATCGCAGTCAAGAGTATTACGCAGCCTGGCTGGCAAATGGAGAATGAGAAAGCGCCCTCAGGTTAGTAACAGATCACTTTGTCAATTCAGGCTACTCACCGTTTTTGAATAATTATTTCAAAATCCTGCACAAAGTTTGATCAAGCCACTCAAATCGGGTGATGAGATCAAGGCATTTTGGTATAGGTGAAGAATCACTAGCCACCCAGAAGTGCAAAGCAGTGCTGTGTCCAGAAAGAGTACGTTCAGCTTTTATCGTTGCAATGGCCATCACGAAACTCTGATTGTTCTAGACAGATCCTTTATTATGTAGTTATATTCACCTTCTTAACTTGTGTATTTTCCTACTCTATGTCTTTATTCTTATTACTTATCTTCCTGTAGTAATTCAATATATTTTTGCCCCTGACTGGAAATAATTTCGGAGCATCCTACTTATTCTTATATACACTCACGAATAATAGCCTAGCAAATGACTGTTTTGTCTCTTCTGTACAACTATCTGTTTTGTTTTCTCTACAGTTCACTGTCTTCTCTATGTTATGTAATTATAGGGAATGTGTGATTCAACAAGGCTTAATGTCATCGGCTACCCTTATCATTGTAGCTTCAGCCATGTACCGTGAAATATTGAGGTTGAATTTAGAATGATATGAAAAAGATGTAAGTTAGGTATGAACTTTCATTATATAAGATAGATGGCTGACTTATTCTTTACGCTTGTCTAATTTATATGCACGTCGGTGAACATGTTAGGTGCAGCAGATGAAATGCTGAAAATCTTATTGTTTAGTATTTTCTTGTCCCATTAACAATCTGATATTTATGAGCTTTCTTTCTCTTCTTATGATCGCAACCATCAGTGTCTTCACTTTTCTGTCTTTCATCTTGTCAACTACCTTATACACCTGGCTCAGTAATGTGAATTATAGTTACTCAGAATACGACGTAGTTTAACTAAACCAAATGTTGTTGATATAAATCTGCTCATCTTCGAAGATTGCGTTGTCGAAATCCTTTTTAAATGGCTTGTGATGCCAGTATTTCTTTAGTGAACAGAAAGCTGAACTTAAATGATAATCCTGGAGATCTACAGACAATGAAGTAAATAGATGGAAAACGAGTTCAGACACTTGGTAAAATGATATAATTAAGAACCTTTTATCATCTATAAAGTTTCAAGAGAATAACTGGTATTTATATTCATCTTCTTTACTCGTCAGCTGGATGTGCCTGCGCACCTCGATGAGTGATGTTGTTCCCACTGGGATTCGGACCCAGTACCCATTGCTTCAAGCGCCACTGTGGGACAACAGTCAAATCTGGGAAAATATTTGAAGCTCCGATGTAAGACTGATCAAAAAGAACTTAAAGCAATCATCTTATCTTTAGAAATAAGGGAATCGCACACTCTCATATTGTACTCATAAATAACACTATCTTTCAAGGGTATTCTGAAGGTGAATCCATATGTTGAAAAACGGGAGGGAAACTATGGTTCTTTTACAAGTTCTATTCTGATTACAAGTGAAATTACATAAGGGATTACGCAAGCATTTTTATGAAGTGTAATATTTTAAATTCTTTCACTTGTATCAATAAATGATTAGCGTGTTCACCACAAGACCTAAAGGTTCTTAGTTCTAACTGTGGCAACGTGGTGTGTGTGTACTGCTGAGGTGCCACATATTAGGACGAAATAGCTTTCCAGTGCACCCAACTGAAGTCAGTCCTTGATGAAGGCTACTGTAATAATAAGAAGTCAATTTACAATAAACAAAATGGGGTATCGAATCAGTTCGTTTGTTGCTAAAGCATATCAGTAAAATCAAGACATAAACAAGTGTTGAGCTTTTTTATGTTTTAATGAGATCCTAAATTGTTAATTGGATGGAAGCAATCAGTAGGCAGCTCTGGATCTAGGTTTCGTGCCTTTTGGTACTCATCAGCATGGCGTATCTGCAATCTCGTCGGGACTGATGTCCCGCCTGAGATTCGAAACCGCGTGAATTCTTACATATTTTCTATATCAGCGAATTTTGATCACACTGGACCAAACATTCCTACTAGTATAGAGATATCGACGGCCATCCCTCCTTCATTTATTTGGTAACTGATTTTTGTATCTCACAGAATTGGTGCAGTTTGGCTAACCAAACATTTTTGCACGTGAATATTGAACATACTTCGGCTGCATATCCTTAATTTTGGTAGACAAACTGCCTATTTTATCTACAAATTAACATGAAGCTTAGGTATTTTCTTTTCTTTTTTTAGATCAACACAATTCGAGATTGGAGCGATTAACGTTGCAAATCCATAGATCATGTATACATTCACTGCATGGAACGCTTAGAAGTATTGTACTTCCAAACATCTCACTTCCATCAAAATTATCACAAATCTGTAACATGCACACATATATGCATATTTGATCAAGTAATCAGGCTGTTATTAGAAAAGGTGTACTGAGTGGATTATGTAATCAAAACCATTCAAAGTATAGGCTAATGAAGTGATTTATTAAGCACTTATTCAATTACTGCATTCGAAACCATAAGTATAATGACCTGATTTTAGTTCAACATAATCTTGATAATCAAAGAGGAGGCCACTGAATGCACAGTATGATTCAACACTTTCATGCAGAAGCACTATGCTTCGTGATTGATGTCCAGCACTTGTGTGTTTGACATTGGGTAGCTTATAGATGGGGTCAACTAGCCACTTCGATTCCTTCAGAATTTATACTAACACAAGCATCCTATTTGAACGATAATCTCCTAACACTTTAGAATTTATTTCATTTATATGAGTTACAAGGCATTTAATTTATCACTAGTGATCAGATACATGATACCGCAGTATCATATTTTCGGTGAAGTATAGCGTATTTCCAGACCATTAAGGATAGTAGTAGTCGTCTACGTTCGCTTTAGTTGCATTAATGGCATATAATTTAAGAAAACAGTAATTATGTGGGCAATGGATTTCTGCGCATATTTTATCGAAACAGGCAAAGTCAGATGGGTACGGTAAATACTTTAAGTCATCAAAGGCTTATTTAGTTCAGAAATTCGATGATCTTTAAAAGTGGGAATTCGATAATGGTTAATGACATGAAATCTGGTTGTTGATACTTTTTCTATTCAATATTCAATTAATAAGAAATCAGAACGAAAGTGCCAAAAGAAACTGAGAAAGTTTATTCCACATCATGACTGAGGTAATCAAGGCAATACTGTATATTCATAGAATGACCCTACAATCTATCCATTTAGAATGCCAATTTATAGAGTCAGATGGGTAGTTCTAGACATACTTGAAAATCTTTAAGTCACATGATAAAGATTAGTTGAGGTTTCGGTAAATTTAAGTGTTTGGGAAATACCTTTACTTTTAGTCTTAAGTTTATGAGAATTTTATTCATTTCAAAGGTAGCATTCATCATGGACTGACATTAACTTTTCAGTTCGTGATAATTACCAACATGCAATAAATAAAATCTTCATAAACCTCCAGTGAAATTACTGTATATATTTTTCATCTACGCGATGAATGTCCCGAGGTCCTTTTAAGAAATCCTAACCTATGGGGTCAGTTAGCCAGAAGTAAAGTGGATGCCAAATGAGGACAGTCACTTAATCGTGAGTAGAAAAAGTGGGAATCTGCAGGTCATTGAACTCCGAACCAGTGGCCCAATGGTTAACATGCTTACAGTGAACCCTGAAGGTTCTGAGTTTGATAACTGATGTGATCATGAGTGCTTGTTGCTGAGGAATCCCATACTGTGGTGAAACAGCTGTTTAGTACTGCCAGGTTTTCAATGGTTCTCCAACTGAGGTCAATCAGCTATGAAAACTACCTTGGAATAATTATACTTCCAACCGTCTTAAGAAATAATAGAATAAGGCTTTCATGGGGATGCTTTCAATAACCTGCCCACTTTATCAACAGCATACTCCTTGTTTATGGTTTATGTGCTTCTCTGGATTGAATACCTGAATGTGTACTGTGACATTACACTTATATCAAGAAACTTGAAAAGACTGTTCTGGTTTTATTTAACTCTCAGTTATTGAATAAGTAGGAAGAGATCAAAAGAGATGAAAACAATGGAAGATAGTGAAGAAAACCTAGTTACTAAAGAGGAGAAACAAAGGAATCGATGGGCCGACCACTTCAGAAAACTCTTGAATCGATTACTACGACCACCTGCGACTCATTCAGAAATACCACCAGCAGCACAACTACACAACTACTAGTGACCACAAGCCCAACGACAAAAGCATAAGCAGGGTCCTGAACGTCGTAAATATATTAAAAGCCGGGAAAGCAGCAGGACCACATGGAATTCCACCAGAAGCATTGAAAACAGACACGCAGACAACATTGGACACGCTCACACCACTATCACAGAAGGTTTGGAAGCAAGGAAGGAAGGAAGGAAAGAAGGACAGGTACCTGCCGATTGATTGGAAGAAGGGCTACCTTGTCAAACTTCCAAAGAAAGGAGGCCTAAGTCCTTGCAAGAACTGGTGAGGAATGATGCTCCCTTCCTGTCCACCTAAAGCAAGGAAACCAAATAGTGAGCTGCATCATCCTGGAGCTCTGGATTCAAAATTACCACTGGAATAGCCTGGGTGGCTGGCTGGTTTTAGAAAGAACAAATTATGTGCTGATCAAATTGCAATGCACCATCTTAGAACAACAGAACATAGAATGGCAGTCAACTGGAGCTTTACCTCAATTTGATCAATTCTGAAAAGGCCTTCATTAGCGTCGACCGAGAATAATTTTAGCGGTTGCTGCTTCAACACCGGCTTCAGTGTCACAAGCCTCTATCAACCTCATTCAACAGTAGCTATATACTATATGAGGATGTTGCATGGCAAGTGATTGAAAATGGAAAGCTGAATGACGCGTTTGGAGTGAAGACAGGAGCGAGTAAGACAAGGCTGCCGCCTACTATCACCGATGGTCTTCCTGACTGTGGTCGACTGGACTGGACTGGATCATGTAAAAACCCGTGAGGAGCGAAAGGAGGGTCATATACTGGTTGGACCCATGAAAAGACCACAATGTTTGCATTTCACCAACGATGATGATTTATGCCTAATGTCTTGTCGGAGAAACTCCAAGATCTACAGGCGAAAACTAACAAGCTGACAGTAGCCTCTTTCAACTACTCAGGCAAGGCAGCATCGTTTCAATTACAGGCGGCGTCGGCGGAACAGATGAGGATGTCAAAGCAGCCAGGATAGTAAAGACAGCGAAACAGGCCTTCATTAGTCTGAAATCAGTGCAGAGATCTACTACACTGAACTGCAGTTAACAAGATCCGGATTTTCAACACTAATTCAGTCAAGTAAGTCAGTGCTTCTATGTAATGGTTGAGAGACTTGGCGGCGTGTCACGGAAAGCATTTCAAACAAACTACAGATATTCATCAACAGCTGCCACCTACACTCACTCGATACTGACACTGAAGATCAGATGACAGAATAAAAGGAATAAGCAAGAAGGAACTCTGGTTGGCTGTCTGTCTGTCTGTCTGGCTGGCTGGCTGGCTGACAACGAACCAAGCAAGAACCCATCGACCAACAAATATGCATCAGCAGAAGGAAGTGGAGATGGATTGTATTGTGCATACACTGAGAAGACCGGATGGAGACATCACGCACGAGGCGAGAGCGTGGAGTGGGACTGAAATGGGAAACGACGAGTTGGGCATCCGAGGTGAGGGTGACATGGAGGAAGAAATGAAATGTAATGGGGAGTGGTGTAGGTAGGTTTAGAAGAGTGGAGAGAAGGGAGTGAAATGGTGACGTGTTGCTGGAGCCCTATGTTCCACTAGGAACCCAAGGGACAATTAATAATATATTAACAGCTATCGACTCTTCATTTTATTGAATGTTTAAGAAGTAAGTTTTCTGAAATCATCGGCTCAGTATGTGAGACTTTCAAATTCTTTCTCAGGTAAGTAATCGGAGGAAATTTCATCGTTAATCTCTCTTTTTGTCACTGTGTTATGAGTGTGGTACTTAGATGAGAAGATAGTCTTCTGGCTTTGGAATTGTGGTGGTTTTTATATCCTACTGCTAAAACATCATTGTTTTCAGCTTCCTAACTAGATATATAATTTTAACTGGTATTTTTCGAGGTTCTGAGGTTTCATAGCCTACAATAATCGATCTCCGATAGTTGAGTGTAAGTTACGTGTAGTTATATGGTACACTGCGTCAATGATTATTTGAGGTGAATACATAAGTGATATTTACATTGTTAATGTCTGTACTCAGTTATATATTATAAAGTAAGCCAAATTGAAACTGCCAACTGTTACTAATAGTAAAACTTTAGTTGTATTCTACAGTTGTAATCAGATCTTGAACAATAAATTGTAAAATCAACAATCATATATGTCGACTATCTCAGATAAATACTCAGGATATCATAGCATACTCTTACCTTGTTTACAACTGTACAAAGTAATGGTCATACAATGCGAGTATAGGGTAGAGAATTGTTAAATAACCACTCACACTGATTGATAAAGCTTTGTTAGTGGATATTAAAGTGTATGTTTGTAATCTGGTGAACAGGGGTGAATGAAACAAAATCCTGTGAACTGATGCTAACTAGCTGTCCTTTTGTTACTCATCTACCGGATATCACTGCTACTTAAAATTTAATGTCACTTCGCTCATCCGGATTTTCACTAACTATTTTCCTATGAGATGCTTGAATCTCAATCTAGCTTTACACTAGTTAGTATCTCTCCTTCCAAATGATTGGCAGTAAGGTTAGCTGAGATAGTGCTTATAGGTAACATTAGTTAACAAAGGCTGTCGATCAGCATATAGGCATTTTCAAACGTGGCTAAGAGGTCGGAAAGGTTGCCTATATCAATCAATAGATAAAGGTTTCCTCATATGATGGCCTAATTATGCATTTCTTTGCAGATTCAACCCAAACCTTCAGTTACGCCTACATTCAATGAAATCCTCTTAAGCTGTCAGGGGTTAGACGAAACAAAACATTATTAGACTAAACAGTTACCGACAAGTTTGAAAGGGTATTATCTGTATACTTGGAGTTCCACACATTCGGACGAAAACTATTTCTGATTCGTTATCATATCACTCTATCGAATAATCTATATAGTCTATTCAAGTAAAGGTTCACTTCATTCACTTCAAATTATCCTTATAAGTAGATACTGCTTTTTTCTTTCAGACTGGTTGTCTCCTCCCGTTTATCGTTTGTTAACTGTCAACAAATACTATAAGTCGAACATACCAAGTTATGTCATATCTAAGTAACCTTATTTTAGTCTTCAATTTCCTTTTATCTTCTCCTCTACTAACTGACTTACCTTGGGATAATTTACCTTCAATTTGAACCAATCAGATGAAGTGAATTCGAAGTCAGTAATATGTGGGAGATGGTTGGTTGAACTGGTTAACTAACTGACTATAGTAGAAGTGAAATTCATCCAATCGTTTTATACCAAACAAATTACCCGGTTGTCTTTAGATTAAAAAAACAATTCACATATACATGATTGTGTACGTAATAATGGCCTTTTTTGCAGACATTTCAGTATTAGCTATACATACATATATGTATTTGTATGACTTTAGTTGCTAGGACTTTTGAAAAACAAATGCTTGTGTAACCAACAAATCATAACATAAATATTCATGTTCCAATGTTGTATAGTAAACCCTAAATTAAAAATATAATATTGAACTTTTGAATATCTTAATTCTGTGAATCTGATTTTCACTTTGCATACAATAATACAGAAATGAATATTGTACAATTGAAATCATAAAATAAAGATCAGAATGCAAAAATTTGAAAGTCAAGGCAAAATGAAGATGGTATATAGGTAAGTTGTTACTATTGCAATTATTAGTGTACTTTTTGACTTCTAATATGGCTAATGAGTTATTATAAGCTTAATGAGAAAATATCTTAACTTCACCTTAGCAACAAACGAAATGACCAGTCAAACTTCTTTATTTCGATTAAGAAGGTAGATCTCTAATAGGCTACTTAAGTATTTCTTTGGGTTCCTACATAATTTCATAAATTTGATTCACCTGAAAAATTCAGATTTGATCTACAGAACAAAAATATATCATTGAAATTGAATTGATAGTGGTTAGCAAGGGAATCCAGGATACATGTTTCATTCTCTTTAGGACTCATCAGCTGAATGTACCTGCATCCTAAGTGGTTTCATTGGGCTAGTGAATTACACTTTGGCGTTCAAAGTGATGCATAAGAGATCGGAGTTTCTGTGAGAACATTATCACTCACTGCAGTGTAGATACGTCTAGGTAACGTATTCCAAACAGGATGAAGTGCGTACACTGGATTCCACTACTAGCCACTACAAAGTCAATTATTACAATAACTATGCAGGAAGTATCGAGGAAGCAAAGGGGAATTACAAGTATCAGCAAATAACGATAATATTTTATTTTTTCAAATCATTAAAAATTTTCATGATAATTCAAAAGATATTTAGTTGAACAAAGAATATTCTTTTCAATAAATTCATCTTCAGGTTCTACAGTTATATAAACATAATAAGGAAGTACGAGTAAGCAGTATGGCGATTCCACTCATCAGTTTGTTAATCACATCATAAGGTTGATGAAGTCAGTTAAGAAAAGTCGTGTATGAACGTTTATGATGAAATCAATTGGTACTAGGATTCAGTTCAAAATAATTGATCATCGAAATGATTATATGGCTTATGTAATACTATAAGGCGAAATTCTTTGGGTAATAACAAGAAGGTTTTTATGACATTGGATGGATTAAAATGAGAAGAACAAAAATAGGTTAAGAGAATTTGTCAAAATTATTTTAGATTTTAGAAAAGAAGGGGTATCTACAGTATGGAATTAGATCATTTGGTAAAGGATGCTAACGAATTTATACATCCGAAATCGGGCCACGGTAGCTGTAGAGATAAAACCTCCTCCTTCTAAACACACAACTCAAGTTGTTTGATCCTGATTTCTGCAGTTTGAAGGATCCTGAGACCAGAACACTTCGGCAAGTTGATTAGAATGTAGTACAGAATGGAAAACGACTCATTCAGATACACTTTATAGTTCGTTTGAACCATGTATGCTGGTAATGGTCTTAACCAGACCTTTACTTAACCACACTGCGAGGTGTTCATGAGCATATAAAATGAGCAGCGGTAGACTTAGCTGGCCCCACAAAAGCAGTCGAACTAATAAAAACAGCAGAAAGTGACCAGTATAGGCATTTCATCTTTGAGTTTCGGTATCACAATTAGGCGTGTTGAAAGCGAAATTTGTAATTTACCAGCATTAAAAGTTCTCTGAATTGATTTGCGCAGTCTGTGAATTAATATCTTATCGAGAACTTGTATATGGCCTAGATTAAATACTCATTAGAACAAAACTATGTAATCATATACTTTTAGCTATTGTATAAAAACGAATAAGATAATTTAAGATTAGCGAGTCAATAATCTTAAGTAGTGAATCAAAACCAGTGCTAATCTGTTCAAGGTTCAAAAATTCTGCAGAGAGGATAAGGAGTATAAAAAGTAGCAATGAATGCTAGCCTGTCAATTACACAACGCACAAAGAAATGACATCCATCATACAATAGTTTAAATTATGCATCTGTATAATTCTCTTATACTAACCGTTATAAATTTAAACTGTATACTGCTAAGGAATATTCGTGGAATAAAACGATGTCATTTTACTTTGAAAATCAAGTCCTTCTTACTTTGTTTAAATACACATAATTTTTTGCGACGACTGAATTATAACCAGCATGTCACGTGTTCAAACCCTATTTAACCTATCAAGTTTCGGCCAGCCGTTGCACAGAATGTATGATTTTTTTATCTAGTGCATGAAAAGACATAACTGTTGAAATAGTTGAGTTGTTGAGTTTGATAAGCATCTCTTGGGCTTGTTTCGATTTTCCACATTAAATTACTCAATGGATAGAAGATGAAACGGGTTTCAGAAAGCCGCATATTCTAAAATATTCTCATTTCTTTGTAACACTAAAACTTGCAGGTTAAAGGCTACAAATAATGTCACAAAAACACTCAATTACAACTACTCTAAGCATAAAGCAACGTCACTTTCGAATGATAAGATAAAATGATAGTTTGCGACCCAAAAGTGAAATTTCAAAGTTTCAGTAACAATACTATGAACTAGCTGTTTCTGGCAAATCATCACTGTCGTTGTGCGTGATGTAATCTACTAAATCATGGTTGTCAAATTTCTGTCTTACATTTCTCTGCATCTTTTTCAAATTATTATATTAATGAATGGACAATGTGTAATTGTGTGTTCCCGATGAATTAGAATATGTACTGATAACGACTTTTCAGATGGTCTATATGTGTATGTAGAGTTAGCAGTAAACACTATGTGAATAATACTTGCTGTATTACCCTCAAAAGAAACTTAAGATCCTTGGAAATAACTGGAAGCAATCGACAGGAAGTACTGCTCCACTTAGATTTCGGGCTTTCTGGCAATCATCTGTATTGTATATCTTCAACCATGAGGGAACTGGTGTCCTCTCAAACATTCGTAACCGCGTCATCTAGTGTTGAAGTTAAAGGCGTTAGCCTTGAGCTATTTGAGCAGTGATTCACTTTACATAGGACTGGTTATTGGACAGTAAACAATTTCACACTGTTTAGTCCTCAGTGCTGACCAAATTCTACCAATCATTTTGTAATATGATCGGTTACCAAGCGAACAGGCTTAGGATAAAGATGGACTTTGACTGATGTTGAAAGATTCAAGACGATTGGTATGAAGGTTTTGATGTCCGTTTTTGTGCTTCTTTTCGCTCAATCTCAAGAATTATTTGCAATATCAAGGAAACTGTTGTCCTCTCTATGTTCTTCTACTTCCCTTAAGATATACTAAATGAGGCTGAGTGAGATCAGCAGTTAAGGAATACTCAAAATGATTACATAAAAGGGGAACTATTAGACGCTAGCCTTATTTTTTCATACATTTATTTACATGGAAGGCAAGATTTCTTAGTTTTTTTCGTAACTTCTAAGTATATAAAAAAGACTAGGAAGATCTGGGTTGTGTTGTGTTTTCTGAGCTGGGTGGTTCAATCGTGCAGCTCATACTGTCTTTATCGGTAACATCCTTAGCGCTAACTTCAGTATGATTTCATAACTATGACTGGTTTGTCAAAAATATTCCTCGTTTAATCTACAATGGGCGGCTATCCAACAGAAATTCAGTTTCTACCTGAAGGTTCTTCCTGATGGAATAAAGTTTAGCAAAACTGTCAGTTACAATAAACTTTAAATGAAGATGAAATAATTCTCATTCTATGCTATTATCTATGATGCAAGTATTGTAATAATTTGCATAGTTTGGGCTAGAAGAGGAGTCCGGGACGTGCGTTTCGTCCTATTTGTGACTCACCAGCTAGATGTAGCTGTACCCCAGTGAGTGATGCTGTTCTCATGGAGACTCAGACCTCACACCTCTCACTTCAAACCTCATAAGCGCTATCCACTGTGCCACTGAGGTACGATAGTCACTTCTTGTAAAACGGGTATTATTTATTACTATTTGTTGACATGCTCGTAGTTCTGCGTTGTTCAACGGGATTGGATTGTTCGATTCGACGAGTCTCAAATGGTACGAAACGTGTGTTCTGGATTTCTTTGCTAGCCATAACTAAGTAAATTATCATGATAAATATTCAGGCAATATCGAGGCATTCACGTAAGAACCCACATGCCAATATAGGCGGAGCATTTCGATCCAATAGAACCACGGAAAACTACGAACGTATCAACAAATAGTAACCAATATTATAACTAAATAATTAATATTAGAGTTGAACTTAGGCATTGTGATGGTGTATAGTTCCATGTGAGTTTAGTTATTGACTATATCATACACAGAAACAATATTATCTATTTAGTGACGTTCCAAACAAATTTATTTTCCACGGTCATATCGAAGGCAACTCCAAAATCTTCGTACCCATTTCTCATAATTATGCTTCTCCTCTTGTAGTATAATAGGAGTAAGTGTTAGAACCTTCTAAATGTCTGGAATAGGTATGATGTCATTCCTGTTGGATATGTTCGATTCTGATTCGATCGACAAAGCTTCAGCTGAAGAACAAAAATAGGTTATATTGAAGATAATTATCTTTTCGATGACTCATTTTTGCAGCTGTACATTTGGTAATGTTTAAGTAAAGCGATAAAATATTTCAGACAAGTTTCCAGGCAAACTTAGTTGATAGATGTACCTAAAGAGTGAAATGATATTACGCAATACAAGGGAATGTTCTCAATGGTTTTTATAAAATGGACTGAACAGTGAGACTTGGTATTTGGCATAAATAAATAAATAAACAGATATGAACAAATAAATAAGACGACAAAACAGAACATGGACAGAGGTGTATGGTATCTGATTAAGGGCACGGTAAAAAAGCTATAGAACAGATTCAGTCAGCTCCGCTGAAAATACTTTTAGTGAACCTCAAATTCAGAGGTGACATTACTGTAGATATTCTTCGTCAACCATTTGTCAAAGTCCCTACGTAGAACATTTTATGCTGCAGACCTTCGTATTGTGTTCTCACATCAACAGCTGGTTTGTCAGTGCATGAAAGAGAAGTTGACGCATCTGGTCTCATCAGTGTGTATTCACAAGTTCTCTCGCTCCTGTAAACCTAAGCACATCACTCATAACATGTGCTGGCGAACGTTACCCAACCTCACTGTTGAAAAGTGAGCACAAAACCTTTATCGTTGCACACCTAGTAGACTCTGGACTTCCGGCTCTCATAGAAACCCCTTTCAAAGCCCTCTACGAAGTCCCAGCAAACCATTCAAAACAGGTGAAGATTACGAATCTACTTACAGCCATAGCTTTGACAATCCAGAGCTTCAAACTTCAACTGCATATTCAAACAAAACACACAAACGTTCTCGCTGAATGTTTTATGTAGTTATTAAATACTTAACTTCTATTTGTTATAGATTTGGAAGGTTTATCAATAAATTCAGAATAAACAGTTTAGAAAACAGCATGGGTTCATCATATTCACACAAGAAACGCATTGACATACATCATCAATAGTTTTGTTTAAAACGACGGGTTATCTGATCGTTTATTTTTCCTGCATAACTAAATTAACTTACTAACCTAGCGTGTGTTCTCTTCTACTAGGGATTTTGAAGGCTTTCCTTCGATACCAATGTTATGGAGGGATCATACTTTGTTATTTCACCTATAAAATATTTTTATTCGGTAATTCATGTTTTCTTATTCCTTCTGTTGCTCAATAGATTGTTACACAACAGGGAGGAAACCCTCTCTCGATTATGGACTTACTCAATGATGAAGTATTTCATTCCAAAAGCTACCAAAAGATTTTCATGAAGTCAATTATATTTTCTCCTTCAAACCAATTTGTTAGTTGGTCTTCAGGTTTTTCTCCGATGAAAACAGTCTTTGACTGGTAATAAAACGATCTTAGTGTCTTGAAGTAATAATTGATTTTGACATAAAATATGAGTGGCTAGCATATTGGGAATAGAAGAGCAGTGTGTCAGTTATCTGCTTAATAGTTGAGTAGAACACTGTGTGAATGGAGGGAAATTGAGACTTGGTGATTATCAATTTTATCGCTTCGCTTAGAATTCAGACTTTTTGTCAATTTCAGTTCACCGCCTTTCTTTCATTTTGTTTTCCATTTTTAAAGGTTGCTGACATGCGCAACGAATTTCTATTTTGTTGAGTGAAAAATTGACAATAACAACTCAAAGTGGACTAATATTAACCTGTTTTAAGCAAAATTTATCGACTGTTTGTAGCTAATCTATGTTCTCAAGTAATATGTCCAAATTTCATCATCCTGTAAAGTTTGATTGTATTTAGAGTATAGTCTAGTCATCAAGTCTGGCGCTTGCAAAATACATAATGAGATTAGACTCAAATGCATAACTCTCCAATAATTTCTTAGAAGTAGTAAATTCCAATCACTGTATAACCTGCTGGGAGCATGGAAGCTGTAGAAAATTTACTGTAGACTACCATTTGTACACTTATAGAGATCAGCAGTCGTTGTTAGCCAGACGAAGGTAACTCAAACACAAAGTGGCCATTTTGTTTGATTTTATTCCATATATAACCGGAATTCGGGTGATTTGAACAGCTGGGATTTCTTAGTTGAATTATTTCGAGTATACAACGGACGAGTTTGACCTAAACGATTAAAATGGACATTCGATGTTCCGATCACCTCATTCTAGTCAACAAAGGCTGCAGATTGGCTTGGATTTTCTTCATCTACCCATGCCAGTCAGAAGTATATTTTTTCATTGTAATTCACTTATAAAGTCCGTTATTTAGCTAAACTGAACCAAGTATTGCTGAATTTTATGTGTGTCTTTCTACTGACATCTCCATTGAATAGAGAAGTAATTCTCAGTGGTGTGAGTCTTACTTGCAGGATTTGAATGGACATTCAAGATCTTTGCATTTCAATGAACATTCAGATTCATATTCATCTTGGTGACCAGCAGTGGAATCCGGGATGCACATTTCTTCCTAATTAGGATCCGTCAGCTGGATGTATCATCACTACACCGAGACTAGGACCCAGTACTCATTACTTGAAATGCCGAATTGATATCCGTTGTTTAGCAACAGAAAATAACAAGTACCAAACAATAAATGATGTTCATTGCACAAAAGGTGGCTTTCGTGCACCATTGGCCTAGTGCATAATACTTACGCGTTTGAAGCGATGGGCGTGGAGTTCGAGTCTCTTAGGGGACAATATCACACACTGAGATGTGGGTACATCAAACTGCTGAGTGCCAAATAAGGCGAAATACTCATCCTGAATCCCACAGCGATACCAAAATGAATGCAATATCATGAGTATCCGGCAGTGTCAAGGCATTCGCATAGGAGCCCATCTCCGAACAGAGATAGAATAGTTCGACTCTGTATAGCAACGGGAAATTACAACTATCAAACAATAGATGACTGTCTGTTTGTTTCAGGTTTACCAGTTTTGAAGATCGATTGTAGTTTGTGTGTGCTATCTAAAACTGAAAATATTTTGAAGTACTGTAATCTAGGCGGCAAGTTCACTAGCTTTTTATTACCTCACAGATAAACAAATGATTGAGTTTAGCTCCTTAAGTTTACATGTATATATGAGTTTCATTGAGTAAATTACGAAGCATATGTATAAAAAAGTAAGAAAATTGAACAAATTTGTCTAGTTATAATTTGATAGATATTCATGAATTTTCCCGCTAATTTAAACATACCTAATCATGACCTCTTAAAGTTTTTCTTCACGGAAATTGTTTTCAATAAATTTCCAGTGACATTCACGTGGTATCGCCACTGATTTTTGACTGGTTAGTCAAGAAAGGGATTATGACGTTTTTGAATCTTTAATGTCACTGAAGTTGAAATTTTGCTAAATACTATGAAGAGTACAGGCCACTTTTTTCTATCATGAAAATCAGATGAACAGGTAACTTAATGCTATGACCGGTAGTTTGATCTAACAGCCTACGAGCGACACGAGCCTAGCAAACTATGAGCGATACCAACCTAACATGCAAACAAATCGACTTTAATGCAAATCCGAACTTCAACCACCACCACTACACCACTGTTGCGCGAAGACAAGAAGAGAAGAAGACAGACCGTTGACAGAGAGCTTTTTACTGTCCCAAAAACAGTCAATACAGTTGATGGCAGTGCTGAATATATACATTTCCAAATGACCTTGACAACAGTGAATCCACATTTAGGTAAAAACAGTTAACGGTCAATGAGAATTCAGCCTTGAGAGCGGAGGGAAGATAAACTAGTAGCGGTGTGAAAATAGCCATAGGTCAAATAGCAGGTAAAGCTATGCGAAATTAGGGGTATATAGCATTTAATATCAAGTTTATTCATGAAAGTGGGTATTTAATTAGCCAAAGAAGATAAAGTATCATTTATGTGTACATAAGATAGATGGCTAATCTGGTTACTGCACAATAACTGTCATCATCTTATGCAAAGTATATCGCATAGTATGTAACTTTTTAAGAAATATGATACAGCCAAACAGGTAGGAAGAAACAGATCTGTTGATAAATTCCTTAAATAGGTCATTGGTTTGCCAGTTTATTCGGAGTTTTCATCGAAATCACTGTGTTTCAGGAACTAAGTTTATCATAATCTTGAGTAAATGAACCACTGAAAAATCTATTATAAAATGATATTCTATAAGATTCCTAGTGGTTGTCCAAACAGTATAAATTGGCGATAAGAAAAAATGTTCTCGTAGAAATCAAATCTTTGAATGTATTGCTGTGTAATACCTGGTTTCATATGACATCTGTGTGCTGTTTGTACAACGTTTATTTTATTTATTAAGTTTAATTTGCCCATCATATTATGAAGAAAAGACTTAAGGAAGACTTTTCAAAATTCGTTTGTAAAACATATACAACTGCACTCAACTATCCTTAGTATCAACATTCATAGGTAAATAATATTCGCAAGTTTTTGCCAAATTTATCGTTTGTAATATTAAAACACGATTGTACAAGTTTTGAAGGCAAATTTATGCAAACAAATTTGTTCATTGGGTTTTTTGAGTTAAAAAAGACTTGGGATTTCACTCTTCAGAAGCAAAGTTTAACGACAATTTCATTATGTAGCATTAGTCTAAAGTAATTACTGATTTTCCTTTGAGCAAGATATGGAGTAAGGATGGTTTATAGAAAAAGTGAAGTAAGTGACAAGCCATTTTAACACAGGTCACTTTGATTAGAAAAAGATTGTTAGACTAGTTTTAAAATTGATTATGTTTGTTGGTTGGAGGCGATCGGCAAGAAGCCCTGCTTGGCCTAGGTTTCGTGTTTTTCGGCACTCGTCAGCAAGGAGTATCTGCAACCTCGGCGGATGGATAGAATTCGGTCTGCACTCAGGACTAGACAATATGAAATTGGTTGCACTCCCCTGACCAATCAGTACATGAAATTGACTATAATCGTCAAAAACAGGTGGAGTCTATATAAACCGTGATCAAGAATTGTTTTATTTTATTTATTAGAATACGAACATAGTACAGCTAGGGCATCAAGAAATGCGCCACACAAAATGATATAACAACATTATGAAGACATAAAGCTAAGGAAAGTGGATAAAAATCTAACACAGTAAGAATAGGATTAGTAGAATCCCAGTCCAGCAAGGTACATTCGAAACGAAACATTCATTACTTTTCATCAGCAGAAGATAAAAGGAAGCTACAGCGTGAATGCCACTGGTTTCGACTCAGCCATATATGACAAAGTCTCAAACCACTGAGTTGCGCGACCTCTCAGACCCCACCCAGAGTGTGGTGATACACCAACAGATGCTAATCCGACACAACTATCCTTCATTCCGCGGCGCCACGTCATATAGTGACTACCTGTCCACTTCCTCTACCCAGTCCCAGGGTTAGCAAACAATGAATGGTATGGAAGCGTTGCGAACAAGACGTGAGTGTCACATTGTCCAAACCACCGAAACCGGTGTTTCCAGGTGACTTCAGTTATTCAATGATGATTTCCGTCATGCCCAAGCACATAGTGTTGTACCATAGAATTGTTTACATGATGTTGCCACCAGATAAGAGCAATCATACGGAGAAAACCATGATCAAACACACAGAGTCGTCTCACATCCTCAGCTTGGGGATATCAAGTTTCACAGGCATAGAGCAGAAGTGCTCACACTACAGTGTTGTGAAAACGACCTTTTATGGTCGAAATTTATCAATATCCAATCACCATAGAGCAAAAATCTGTTTTCATTAAAGCTTTTACTTCTGGCCATTCACTAGTAAAAGTCTATCCTGAGGCTAATTGAATAGTCGACACCATCGGAGATTTTTAGTCACACAATGTCTGATATCTTGTCAAAATGAACCGTCTGTCAAAATTCTCTAAGGATGATTGCCACTATCACATGCACTAAGCATAAAGCACAGTTTCATTGCACTACCTGGTTTGTATACTGTATATTACAGCATAATATTTAGACCTTAGTCATGACTGGGGATTAGCACTAATATACATATCACTCAAATTATAAGAAAAGAAAGGATGATATCGTGAGATCAGGTGTAGTTCAGCATTGAATTGTGTCACTGAGATTCAGTTTTACACCGATTTGAAATCTAAAGGTTAATAACCCTGACAATCTAATAGTATATATCAGAAAGAAGTATTTTCTCATGATAACGGTGAAGCAAGAGAAAACTAGCTCACGCAATCATTGCCTAAGCTTCATTCTTATAAGTCAACAAATATGCCTATTTTAGCTTTTGCTTGATTTGGTGGAAGATAAAAGATATTAGGCAATATTGTAATAGCTTGTGAGTATATTTATAACTTGGAAATCACGTTTGAAATTCCAAACCAGTTGATAGTTTTCACTGAATAAATACTCATTTGTGACGTAACTACTACTCGCCTATTTCATCAGGACAATAAGATTAGAGGATATAGAATCTCTTTAATCTACTATTGGGGTTATTTTAAGAAATGTACTAATGTATTCTGTATACTTTCACATTCTTTCAACTTGACGGTATGCCTTGGGACACGTTTTTGTATTCATAAATATGAATAGACCATCCACCTTAGCTACAAATATTCTCTACCATTTGTGGACATCACAACAAACTATTTATCTGCTTATACTGTTCATCCAGCGAATATCATATTTGCATATCATTATTGCCCCACTCAAATTAGCTAAGTGGGAAAGGACCTTTTTGGTTCTGACGAAATATTTTTAGAAGCTGTACATTCAAATTTTTAGTCACAGTAAAAAGTACATTCTCATCTATAGCTTATAAGTTAATACAACATATCCAAAAATCACTTATAAGATTACAAGGAAATGTCTGGAAGTTGATTACATAACGATCTACTCAGCAATAGAACAGGAGCAATAAGTGGGACACTCCTATTGAAATCAAAAACAACGAAGTAGGGAAAGGGGGCTAAAATGATAATGTTGACAGTTATAATAAATAAAATGTCTTAGGGTAAACAAGGTAAACTTAAAGACTTAGTGTACTTCTTTTGAACACAGAGATCAAGCTTGAATCAGTGAATTTCCAAGGCTACTTTTGTGTTCAGGTGATGAATTCACACTCCTTTCAAAATGTTTCAATTACCTTTATGAATGACTCTGAACGAAGATTCTGATGGAGGAGAGTGATCAGAGTAAACCAGCTACTTAAGAGTCGATCTGTAAATCGCTTTGTTGGACAGTTTCGATAGAACACGCTTTGTGTGGCCTGTATAACCAACTTCACAAGAGCAGGTGACTTATTAAACGTATATCAAGGTGGCTGGAAGTGATTGTTTATTGTTTTTGTAACCACCAGTCAGTTGTTGACTTTAGGTGCCTTACACAATAGATTTTTGAGCAATTTTACCACTTTATCTCCTTAATATTCAATATTCATAAACAGTGACCTCTATGTTTAAAAGAGGTGCGTACGTCCAATCAATTTTCAGTTACTTTATTTCTATCTTTCAGCCATAATCACCTTGTAACTCCACTGACAAATTTTTAAGACCTTGTATTGACCAGCTAGCAATTGATGGACATATATTTTTGTTGTAACCATAGCTATGAATGTACAGCTTGTGAAAATGATTCATCAAAAAGAAATACTTTTTTTTCGTTTAACTGCCTTATGTTAACTTTTTATGATCTATCGGGACCATTTCAACGGTTAGCTATATACCTTTAAATAAATTCACTGTTCACTGCGTGGGATATTTTAAACAAGCCACAAGTATAATGCATATTAACGGTTCAAATATGCTTTCATTGGTCAGAATATAATGATCTGACTGATAGAACAGATTAGTAAATGACGGTTACATCCAATCGGTTTAAGCAAAACAATTAATTCATCTATCAGCATCTTCATCTTTATTCTGATATTCTACGGAAATAAGAACTGCAGTATATATGTGCAAAAATAAAAAAAGGTTGAATTTCTCCCTATTGATCGTTTTCATAGTTTTACAAATGATGTTCAAGTGTACACTGTTTTTTACTCCAGCTGTTGGTCATTAGGTTGTGGCTCATTGGTTTAGAGAGTTGACTTTCAACCAGTGGGTCATGGGCTTGTGCACTGCTGGACTTACTAAGGTTTGGCCAACTAGATGTTATTACTAGCACTCACACAATAGGTATGCCACACTGTTTACTGTATACATGTGCACTAGGCTAGTAAGTGGAAATCTAAGGAGGGATGAATGTATCTACCTGAGATGAATTTTACCATTATTTCTTCTAGAATGAAAATGGAAACAGAAAGAATTGGTACATGCAAAGTCTATTTTGTTTCAGTTTGGAACCAGTACAATTCCTGAAGATGACATTATGTAGCGTAGAGTGATATGAGCTTCTACAAAACCACAGTTTCAGCACTTACTACTTCATGCATTTATAATTCCCATTGTGACATCAAGAACAAGATATTCAGCGAAGAGGACTCTTTTCAACGAATTTATTCTCAAGCTATACATTGGTATATAGATGATATTTAAAGACAGTAGTCTGTCAGGAAGATTTCACTTATATAATGGGGGGTTGAAATAACAATAACGGTGATATAATTGTAAGGTTACTAGTTGATGACGTAAAGGTTGAATGGTAACAAACAGGGTTATGTAAGATTTTTAAATCGTTTATAAGGTGCATATAGATTAAAAAGGGGTCAAACATGGTAGAGTTAATAAATAATCAAAGGACTAGAAAATATAAATGAGACAGGTTAAATGGAATAAACCGAAAATGTTTTGTTAAAAGTTGCAAGTTGCAAGTTGAAATAAAGCGATAATGACGATATAATAGTACAAAGATTAATCTGACAAAGAAAGGAGGGTGGGGCGGGTTGAAAAAACGAAAAAGGAATGAGGCAAATCAAGATCAAAATAAGTCTAGGCCAAGGTAGAGACAGAGGCTGTGCATACTTTCTTTGGACACAAAAATCAGACTTCAGCTGATGGATATCCAAAGCCCCTGCTATTTTCGAAGCTGAAAATAGAGGAAACGTGAGATGCTTGAGTGAATTCAATAGACAACCTTAAAATCATTGTTTGGGTCGATTGAATAGCTGGAATCGATTAAATGTTCGAGGATAGAACTTCTCATGCATTTGGTTTCACCCGTATAAACTTTTTCATAGTTTGAAAACTACAATCTGATATTGTTATCTGGCCTATTGAATTCACTTTATAACTAGTAGTACATCACCCTGAAATATCCACGAATTCTATATACAAAATTCAGGTTATAAGAATGGATATTGAATTACTCGGGTTTACCTCATTCAAATGAAGTGAAAAAGAAAATTATAATTCAAAATCGTTTGTTTATACACGCGATTTTACAGTCTGAATTAATTTTCTACCAAATTATCCTTCTGTCTGAAAAATACTTCAAAATATTGTCGCTGATATAAACTAATAAATCTGTTGATTAATTTCATGCTTGGAACAGTTTTAAGTCCCAAGATTCTCATATTCCTGTTATCGTTTGTCAATTATTCATACTCGCTTTTATCAGAATGTACTGAATAGGCTCTTGATAGGTCAGACGATAATAGATTAGTTGAAAAGGAGTAAGGTGAATAAAACTGTTACATGCTTATAGTCACTTCAGGTAACCTAATATGTATATAGTCACAATGGTCTTGAACATATATATGATCCTCCAGAGTGGTACATCTTATTGGTTTTTGCCTCTTCAACCAATCTGTTATGTTAAAACTTTGGTTCAGGTGTTATTTATAGAAACTTCGAAGCAAAATGTTTATCTGTAAATAGTTGCAGGGATTTAATGCTTCTTGAGAAGATTTTGGCAACTTAATTACACACTGTCACAAAAGCATTCAGCCTCAGATAACCATTCCATATGTATTAGAGTCATTGATTTGACGAAGTTGATTATGTGAGATACAATATATCCTTTATGTGATCATCTTAATGCAGTCTGCAAGAAAGTAACCTGAACAAAAATTATCTTTAATGCGGCAAAGCTACAATAACATTCACATGATCTCTCTGTTATTACATTGTAAAGAGAAACTTGAAATGGCAATTAAAACTTGTATAAAACGAAAGCAGTTACTGGACAGTTTGGTATAAAAATTTAAAAATGTTATAATGTCCGAAAATGCTAAGATTACAAGTTGAATGCAATCGCCCGCTAGCTGATCTGTCTGCCTATAAATAAGCTTAGCCGTCTACGTTTTGTTTCGATTTCTTGCTAAAAAACTCACTAGCAATTCAACCTTCGTTTGGTTGGGCATATTAGGGGAAAAAAGATAATATGAGGGGGTTTCCTTATGCTAAAGGTGTTTATCCTTGGTTACGTTGAGTAGTCTGAGCTGAGTTATGTATTCGTGGAGCTTTCATCTTCCTTCATTCTAGACAACATCAGAACCAACTTCAGTATGAAATGAACTGTCAACACCTCTCCATGAGTCGTTCACTAGCTTCAGCAGCTCGACAAACTGGTTAATTATTGATTGTTTCCTTTGATTGTTGTGTTATTGACTGCAAAGATTTTCTTGTCAGCTGTTCCTCCGCTTCACCTCAATCCTTTCTGTTGCTCTTCATTTTCACTTATTGCTTGATAGATTGGGTCTACGTCTATACATCCATTGATTGCTGACTAATCTGATCACCAAGCTTCTAGAAATTCTCTGATACTCTTTGCGTTTCCTTCTGTCCAAGATTCCTACATTGTTCAAATTCAACTCATGTCCATTGTTAACCATGTGAATTGAAATGAGTGATGAAATGTCATGTGTGACGTTTCATAGCCAACATGTGTTCATGTAATGGAAGGCGAAGAGAGTGACCACTTTGTCCAATGTAGTGATGACTAGAGTTATTGCAGTTGATTTTGTGAATGATATTTGGTTTGCCTTTTTTGCTTATTGCATATTTTGGTCTGCATAATATTGTTTGGAGGGAATTTGTACACTCATGAAATATGACAATTCAAAGTGGTCTCCGTAATTTTGTCATGATCATTGATATAAACATTATGTAGGGAAGGACGACGCGTATGTTTATTTCTATCTATGACTTTGTGTTTGATGACGTACGGCATATATATATATATATTCTGATAAAGATTCGTGGTTAACCATTCCGATTTAGCGTGGACATCAAGTAATTTTCTGTGTTGTAGTGCAGTGCATTCTCGCTCTGTTCAGTAGAGTCTGCAGGTAACTAGTTTTGTGTGTCGTTGGGTTGCTGCTATTGTGGCTGAGGATTTGATTTATGTGCGTTGGCTTCCTACACAGTTGGGTTTCCAGCTTTCCGGCATTTGTCATTTCTGACTAAAACTTACACGAATGGTAGTTATTTGTTTGACTCCATCTCCACTGTGAATTTTATGTCACTGAAAACGTTGTTGTTCAAAATATGGGTGTTGTCTATATCATCTTCCTAATGATGATAAGAGTGTCGTCCATATAGCGAGTTCAAATTTTATCTTATTCATATGTAGACTGATGCCTTTCAGTCTCTTCATAAGTGTTTCTGCACTTAGTCCGTATATCGATGATCCCATTCGATTTCCTTTCATCTGTTTGTACACCTTGTCATTGAATTGGAAGAATATTGTCAAACAAAGGTCGGTGAGTTCGATCACTTTTCAACATTTGAGTTTTGTGCATTCTGGAATATTTGTGTGTTCATTGAGTAGAAGAGATATGGTTTCTTTGGCTAGTTGAGGTTTGATGTATGTGTGTAGTGCTGTGACATCGAAGGATATCAACAACTCGTCGTTTTGTATGTGAATGCCTTTGATGTTTTCTAAGAATTCCATTGGTGACTTGATGGGATGTCAGTATGATTGGACGAGTTGTTTCAGTTTTCTCGGAAGTTCTCTTGATATGTTGTATGTTGGAGTTCGTGTGAGTGAGACAATTGTTCGCAGAGAGATATCAGGTGTGTGTAGTTTTGGTCTGGCGTAGAATTGAGTGAGGATGGATGCATTCGATTTTATTCGCCATTTGTCTTGCCTTGTTATTTCTTGTTCTTTGAGTAGTTTGCTCAATGTTTTATTGATGTGGTTGTCGAACTATTGGATAGGGTTGGTTTCAAGTGGTTAATACACATTTTCGTCTTTGAGTAATTCCTCTGTCTTCTTGATATAGTCTTCTTTGTCAAAGACTACTGTTGTAGGTCCACCACCTGGAACTGGTTTCGATGTTAAACCAACAAATTCCCTCCAAACAATATTATGCAGACCAAAATATGCAACAAGCAAAAAAGACAAACCAAATATCATTCACAAAATCAACTGCAATAACTGTAGTCAGCACTACATTGGACAAAGTGATCACCCTCTTCGCCTTCCATTACATGAACACATGTTGGCTATGAAACGTCACACATGACATTTCATCACTCATTTCAATTCACATGGTTAACAATGGACATGAGTTGAATTTGAACAATGTAGGAATCTTGGACAGAAGGAAACGCAAAGAGTATCAGAGAATTTCTAGAAGCTTGGTGATCAGATTAGTCAGCAATCAATGGATGTATAGACGTAGACCCAATCTATCAAGCAATAAGTGAAAATGAAGAGCAACAGAAAGGATTGAGGTGAAGCGGAGGAACAGCTGACAAGAAAATCTTTGCAGTCAATAACACAACAATCAAAGGAAACAATCAATAATTAACCAGTTTGTCGAGCTGCTGAAGCTAGTGAACGACTCATGGAGAGGTGTTGACAGTTCATTTCATACTGAAGTTGGTTCTGATGTTGTCTAGAATGAAGGAAGATGAAAGCTCCACGAATACATAACTCAGCTCAGACTACTCAACATAACCAAGAGCATTTACCTGAGCTAGAAATATTCTGCACCATTCCAGAGTTTTTTCTATGCAGATATCTTACTACTGAAGGGCATTAACAGTGTAATTCAGCTATTTAAGAGAACGATGTGTTGTGTTATATGACGAAATAAGTCATCTATTTAACTGAAGGTGTTCAACATGTCTGATATATCGTGTTACATGAAAATCCACTTAAACTATTGTTTCATTAAACTAATGATGTTTATCATTAGCTGGAAACACATGTTCATAAAAGGGAAGGTTATGTAAGCCTAGTTCGTTCAAGCATGCGTAAAATAATTTACAACAGATATCTTTTTATCAATGTTGTTTAACGATTTCTATTTATAATTCTAGACAGAAAATAACGGCTGTGAATTCTTTATTGTCTTTTTATTTCTATGTTGAATTAATCCATTTTGTTGGTGATTGATATGTGTAATTTTGCGTTGTTATATTAGATCAAAATAGATTGAACTGTGTTGCCAGATTCTTTGATACTGCCTGAATACTCACTATGTTATAGCTTACAAAAGATTTGACTTTTGAATCCAAGACATAAGTTTCATTTCATTTAGGAGTCACCAGCTGGATGTTTCAAGTCTCAGTAGAAATGGCACCACCCACTGTAATGCACGTGCATCCAGCGGACGAGTCATTAATACGGAAAGACGTGCGTCCTGGATTGCTTCGTTAGGTGGTAAGTAAACTACTCTATTTTGTTCTGCTTAGGAAGGAGTATATCTAAACCTTTCTGGAAATATCCTTTGCTATATATATATATATATATATATATATATATATATATATATATATATATATATAACCTTAGACTTCAACCTTGAACGTCTCTCACTTCCTTATAGACAGAATGAGAAGTGGCAAAAATGATAAAGATATATTATCAAGTCGAAAATATACGAAAAGTAAGGATCTATATATATTTTATGATGGTCTTGGTATGTTCTACATTTTTCTAGAAATTCCTTTGACCAATATGTAACTGATACGTACTAACATTCAGGATGCCATGACTGGCTTTGAAGACTTTCTATGGAATTCCAGGCTTATCTGTGGAACCTAAAGAATATTGCTCCACTGTATAAACTTTTCATCTAGATATTTTTACAATACGGCAAATATGAGATGTATAACTCTAAAATGCAACATAGTATTCCATCCTGAAATCATCGAAGTATAGGTTGACTAGCACCATGGTTTCATTCATATATAAGATAATTTTACTTCAAGACCGTTTCTTAGAATTGTTTATTATTTAGTTAGTCAGCTGAAATTAAAGGACATATGTTCTAGTATATTGCGAAAACTTTTGGAATTCCATTTTGATTTTCGTTCAGTGTCTATACAGTATTTTGAAAACCTAATGTGCTTACAGGACCTCTGTCAGTTAACTCAAGATTCCATTCTATTAATGCTAATTATTTTATTTTCATCTTAAGACTGCTTACAAGTGAGTAGCACTGAGTAATCTTTGGTAAAATGATTTTCCAACTGTTGATTATTCAATATTTGAAAAAACGTTGTTATGTTTTTGATAATATATTCATTGCTAGAGGTTTTCTATCAGTTGAAGCATATTTCATACCTTCAGTGTTACTGCCTAAAATATTCAAGACTGTTATTTTTTTTCATTATACTTCTCACTACATCTTAGAAACAGGTCTAAATACCATTTATAGTAAGTAGATTCACTTTCATGAATAGCGATAATACCTTATCTAGATCTCGGATACTCAAAAGCTGTTTTTAGCTCACAGTGATTACTTCTTTAGATATCTCACAGAATAATGTCTTTATACAACTAACTAAATGAATGCATATTTTAGAGATAGTATTCATCATGGACTGATATCAGTTGGGAAACCATAATGAATACTACTTATAAAATTAAAATCCCCATTCATATTAAGAATGCATATTTTTTTGAACGTATTCTAACATTATTTCTTGACTAAACGGAATTGCTTTCCTTTTTTATTCAATAACACAAAATGGTTTATTCTTTATTGATGCGTTTTAGAATGAGTACAGCTGGAATAAACAACAGTTTGCAATAAGTTTGAGCACCTTAAGTAATCGAAGGCACTGGTTAGAGTGTCACTGAAACCGTTCACCTCGATAACTAATAAATCGCTTATATGTAGAAATTACGTAGCATGAATGTTGTTCATGCATCAAACATATAAAATAAATTGGGGGATCATAGTTTCACATAGCTGTTTTTTGATAATTGTGAATGAATATTTCAGAAATGCGTCTGGCAGGAAAGTTTGTTTTGCACTCTTAAAGTACACAAGCTACCTTATTGGAGTTTTGTATACTGTTTGTTAACCCAGACATAAAGGTTGTAGTTTGGAAAAGCGCGTAAACATTGTCCACACATTGGACAATTCAGTCCATAAAATTCCATAACAATACTCTTTGCTATTTGCAACTAATCCGTATTTCAAGGAAATAAAGCAGATATTTTCCATAAACTGTGGAAATTATAAAATTCTTATGGAAATTTTCCACATCTTCCCAAGGATATTGTGAATCGGTTTGATTTTTCAAAATCTTATGTTTAAAAGCTACAACTACTGTGATGACTGATAAGATATGTAGTATTCACGAGCAGCATCATATAAACTAGTTGACTATCACAGTAAGAAGTAAATTTTATTCTCCAACCAAAAGCTTAGATTAAAATTCATCAGGTCATCAATGACATCTAGTTGCCATCTGAAATGATTTTCTGCTAAGAAAATGTTTCTCCTATAGGAGGTCATTCATGGAGCAAACAGTTGAGTAGTAGCATCTCTAACTGCAACACTGGTCTGGCATGGGTTCTAATATCAGGTGGGACACCACTTCCTTAGACGTTGCAGATATGTCTTACTGACGAGTCCCAAAAAGTATGAAACCTAGGTCGACGGCTTTCTGCCATCTGTCCCCACCCAACTACGCTGGTTTTTATTTGGCTTTAGAAGGGAATGAAAATTTGAATACGTGAACATAGCTGAGGTGTCTCTATGTATTCAGTAAAGTAAATAGAGTAGAAGAATGTAAGGAGTGTACAAGGTAACATAACTGAAAAGTAAAAGTGAGTAACTCAAAGACAGGAATAAGACATCCTGTTTCATTAGGCGAACACCTATATCAGGTAACTGGAATGATTCAATCCTCTTGGAGGCTTTAATGGCAATGATTAATAAATGAACCAAAAGAGGTTTTGTCATTTCCTCAGTCTGATAGTGGACTGATGACTAGGGACCAAAGTCTTCCTCGAGCAATAACCGAATTCCACCCTATGCTAGTTGCTCAATCTCTTGATAAATGAAAATGGATAACCGAAGGTGTAGTACAGCATCAGAAAATATGTACAAAATACAAGGCCTAAATATATTCCTAAGAGCCTGGGCTATTTCCAAGCTTTCGAGATATGAATCTTATTGCTTTTTGTCTCTCCAAAAATCTGATATTTACAAGTTGGTTCGCTTACTTTTTCCTGAAGCTTTGGTGCCAAACGATTGATTGAAAACGGCTTTAAGGATTTAGGCTTACTTATGAAAATTTCGTCAGGCTTATTCCACACTATAACACATCTCTTAGGGAATCACATTTATTTGTCTCCGAAAGACTAATTATATATATCATTATTACTCAGAAGGAAGTGAACAATACAGTTTCCTCCGCAATTTATTTAGTAGCTTGTCCTGATGGCCTTGTGTGTGGTTGGTTGTTTCTTCCAAGGTCTTACAAGTGTCTCAATGTTTATTTTGATTAGTTGTCCTGTTGACATGAATTATGGCCTGTTTTTTCTTTCTTACTGCTTTATAGATTGGGTCAATGTCAGTATGTCTGTTCTTTATATGCCACCTACCTAGGATTTTCGCACTTTTCCCAGTCAAATTCATGTCCACAGTTGTCTGTACGCATTGAAATGAGCGAAGATATTTCATAACACTTCACTGCTAGTTGATGTTGATGTAGGCGGATGCGAAGAGGGCAACCACTCTGTCCAATGTGGCGTTCTTCTCAGGTTCTGTAATTTATTTTGTTCGCTTTGTCGTTCGTTGCTATTGTATCTTTTGACCAGTATAACAAAGAGTAGAGAGCTATTTTGGGCTTATGAGATACAATGATTCCAAGAAGCTTCAATAATCCAGTCATGATCTCGGAGACGTTTTTCATGTAAGGTAGGACAATCTGTTTGTTAGCTTTCGAGGTTGGCTTCTTGGTTGGTGAAAAATCAAGTGAACATCTTTTGACGAAGTTGCGTGGATAGCCGTTCTTGTGGAAGACACTCACTAACTAGTTTTCTTATTTTTCCGCAAGGCTGATGTACTACAGTTTGTCTTCGCTCTTTTGAACAGTTTTTATACAACTGATTTTGTATGCTATTGGGCTGCTTGTGTTGTATTTAAGGACTTGATCCATATGAGTCAGCTTCCTGTATACTCCACTTTTCTAATTTCCCTTAATCCGTTCTAGTTATCAGAACATCGAAGTAAGTGAATTTGATGTCGTCGAAAATATTGTCGATTAATTTTTGATGCGTATTTCAATTTCTTTCTCTTATTGATGAGGGACATGTCGTCTACATGTCGGATCCATATTTTTGGTTTGTTCAACGTCAATATCACAGTTTCCAATCTTTGCATGACTGTTATTGCAATTTGTCTTCATATAGGCGATTCTACTGGTGTTCCCTTTGTTTGTTTGTAGAATGTGGTGTTTAAGTGAAAATGTTTAGTCATGAAAACTGAGTGAAATAAATTTATGGTATGATAAGCTATCATAGATTTATTGATTACTGCCGCAATTACTGTTCACTGTTGAATAGATTTAAAAATCTTTCATAAAGTGGGCTTATCTGCTGATCTTCATAGTCCAGTTAGGTACCTTAATCTTATGAAATTATGAATTCATATAATAACTTGAGTTTTAATCGTTCAAAAACTGAATGAATAATTGAATGAATAAAAGTAATAATATCAATAAAACAGCTATTAATTACTTTATATAACAGTTAAAAATAGCCAAATTACTGATAAGAACATTTTGTTACAGTAATGAACAATTTTCAGCGAATCAGTGCATGTATAACTAAGTAATGGAAGCATGTACATAGATGTAATAAGATACAAGATGTCCTAACATGTACAATTAAGACTTTGGCAACGCATCTATGGAGCATACTAATGTGTGCAAATGTGAATGTGTGTTTAAAATAATCATAGAAAAAGAAAGAGAATAATGTGCAGAAATTTTGTCAATATATTTTATGCTGTATGCCTTGATAATCAGTCGAGACAGACAAAGACAAAGAAAATAGGAATAATAAAACCATTTCAGACAGAAATTGAATATTACCTATCTCTTAAAGAATAAAGTGATTAAAAGAAAAGCTAAAAATCGAAAAGTATTTGCAATTTCTCGCAGTTGAATCTAGGATACAGGTTTTGTCATGTCTGGCATTCATCAGCCGGATGTACTTGCAACCCAGTGAGTGATGAATTTTCCACCTGCCACTTCAAGCTCAAAGGCATTATCCACTAGGCTATTGTGGCACCAGAACGATAAATTACAAGCGTTAATAAGTAATAATTACTGTTACCTGTTGTACATGAGGTGCCTATCATGCTGGAGTGACCTGGCGGAAAAGCCTTTGATGTTTGAAGATATGAGTACAGAGTGTGAGTCTCAGTGGGAACAACATCACTCACTCGAGTACTAGTGCACCCAGCTGATGAGCCCCAAATAAGACGAAATGCTTGTTCTTGATTCCACTGTTAGCCACCACCAAGTAGAATACAATACAATCAAAATTCAGACAATATAGAGGCATCCGCGCAGAAGCCTGTCTGGCAATCAGGTCAATCCACGACTATAAAGTGAAATTACAAGTATCAACAAGGAATAATACTTATGGTTTCGTTTTATTGAGTTACATTGCAAACTGTATGTTGTGTATGTGTGACAAAATTAGTTATTACTTCTAAGAAAGATCAGATGTGATCTATAACAGATTAGCTCAGTAATTCGGTCACCACTGATTGCGTTTGAATAGTTACTGTCATTGAGAAAACTTTGTTTTTTATACAGGTTTAAGAGGATAGAATAATTTGTGTTTGAAATGTAATCTGGTAAATAACACTGATTCCTTGTGTTTTACATTTTATAAATTAAACACATATGGAATGTTTCAAGTTGTTATTCATCGTAGACTGATATCAGTTGGAGGGACAAAGGAAACCTGGGAGCACTGGACAGCCTTGTCGTCCTAGTATGGGACTTCTCAGCAGTGCGCGCCCACGACTCCGCCAGGGATCGGACCCGCGGCCAGCGCGTTACCATTGAGCCACTGGGTCAGAATCCAATGCTCCATATTTCCAACTTCTGTTAGCTCACGATATGGCGCAAACCGCCACCCAATGTCATCGCTGAGTATTTGTCCTCACGGCCATCAGACTTTGACTCCACTGGTCACGACTTCTCATTGGAACTTGGGGAATACTTCTCGAAGCTAGTCACCAATGAGCACCAGCTCAATTGAATTTTGAGGTAGTTGTGGAGATTTGGAAATATTTCAAGTTGTTATTCATCGTAGACGGAACCTGAAGGCCGCGGCTCCGATCACTAGCGGCGTCGTGGGCGCACACTGCTGAGGAGTCGCTTACTAAGACGAAACAGCTGTCCAGCGCTCCCAGGTTTCCAGTGTTCCTCCAACTGATATCAGTCTACGATGAACAACAACTTGAAATATCCCCAAATCTCCACATATGGAATAGACATGTTTACTTAATAAGGAATATAGTGAATCACACTAATTGCTCATTAGATGATAACTCATGTGAGTATTGAGTCTTGAGCACTGAAGGTTTTACCGATCTCTGTAAATTAAATTCATAATGTGAACGGTCAGCTAAGTGATGTGATAATACGGTGGACAGTAACTTTGTGCTGATTCAGTGAAATTTTCTGACACGGAAGTATATAAGTAGTATACAACGCGACTTTGGGAAATTCAAGAATTGAGAATAGTCAGTTGGTGTGGATTGTGCAAGAAGGTGGGTCAAGTGCCAGATAGAAATGTGAATGCCAAGAAAATGAATTTGGGTCGTATGCTATTCATAAGAGAAATTTAGAGTATAACTGAAATGTCTATTCCGCACACACAAACACTTTCGCATGCAAGTACAACTTCACACTCACAGGATGACCAATCCTCTGACCTATATTCCCCCCTGACATCCAATTCCTCTCCGTTTCACATATCGTTGTTATACACCTCTTTCACCCATCTGGTCAACATATTCTTCGACCAGATGACAGTTGTGCATTCTGCATATCCTTTATTCACATATTAATACTTCCAATGCACAGCCTCACACTGATTTTTTGTCCACATTATTAGCTTTTATTACATTAGATGTTATGAATCAGTGAGCAGAAAGCTGTTAATCTAGACTTTATGCTTGTTTCCAACAGAAGTAGGCAGCTTCATGGAAACATAGAGACCGATCGAAAGTTTTGCATCGTTTGATTATAATGAAAGTTATGGTTACGGCAAATGGTAAATTATTGCAGTAACTACATAAGGAACTCTTGTTACGAGTGAGGCTTTCATCATACTTCTGAAAGTTTTAATCAGAACTTTAGATCTTTGGGTAAATATTATGATATGGTAGATCAGGCCAAATCAGAGAATTTATCTACAATAAAAGTGACAGTTTTAACAAAATATTAGAAACTGATTCATAGTTAATTGCATAAAAATATATTTGACGTTCTACAATCATTAATTATAGTCTGTTGATTGATTTATTGTAAATAAGATGTTGTTTTGAAGTAGCATGAAAACACGTTTCAACCTAAGAGAATGATTTATATCCTTTTTCTTAAACAATATTACAATTTGAAAAACAAGAGCTAACAAAAAAGTGGGTAAATTGGTCGGTTGTGGCTAGCAGAAGAATCCAGGAAGCGCGTTTCGTCCAATTTGGGACTCGTCAGCTGAGTGGACCTGCACCCCAGTGGGAACAACATCACTGAGGTGCAGGCACATCCAGCTGACAGGTCTCAAATAGGACGTAACGCTCGTCCTGGATTCTTCTGCTAGCCATAACCAACCAATTTATCATAATTAACATTCAGGCAATATAGAAGTATCCGTATAGGAGCCCATATGCCAAAAGAGGTCGAACAGTTTGATCCAACAAAACAACAGAGAATAACAAGTACGTCAATAAATAGCAATAACAAAACAGGATTTATTATTTATATGAATATTTGGAATTTGTAAGGAATATAAAATGAAAGAAATTCATTTTAACCATTTTTCGAATAGTTTTGATGTTATGGTGCGTAAATCTCATTTATTGACTGAACAGAAGCGGCTGGCCACTATTGGCATATAGGCTTCTGTGCGGATGCCCCAATATATTGATATTATTGACAGATTGTGGCTAGCAATTGAATCCAGGACGTACGGGAAGAACATCACTCACTAGGAGGTAAGTACATCCAGATAATAAGTCCCAAAGACGACAAAACACTCGTCCTGGATTCCACTGCTAGTTACTGTCTACCCTTAAATCTTTATCAAAGTTGATGAAAACTGGGATTTACAATATTCATGGTTATGCATATAATGACTTGATTTGAAATTTTCCAAATCGATGAATTCTGCTACTGTCAAACTGTTGAACACAGACAGTGTCAATATGTAGTACGTTACGTGTTATCAAATCCTAACTTGGTTTAGATTTCAATGAAATAGGCATCACTTTCTTCGAAATGATGAAGTTAGTTTTCGTGATTGTATTGTGTTTTCTGAGCTGGGTTGTTTTATCGTGAAGTGTTCATCGTCTTGCTAGACGACATCATCAGAACTAACTTCAGTATGAAATGAATTGTCAACACCTCTCCATGAGTCGTTCACTAGCTTCAGTAGCTCGACAAACTGGTTTGTTATTGATTGTTTACTTTGATTGTTGTGTCATTGACTACAGAGATTTTCTTGTCAGCTGTTCCTCTGATTCACCTCGATCCTTTCTATTGCTCGTCATTTTCACTTATTGCTTGATAGATCGGGTCTACGTCTATACATCCATTGATTGCTGACTAACCTGATCACCAAGCTTCTAGAAATTCTCTGATACTCTTTGCGTTTCCTTCTGTCCAACATTTTTTTTTACTTTGTTCAAATTCAACTCATGTCCATTGTTAACCATGTGAATTGAAATGAGTGATGAAATGTCATGTGTGACGTTTAATAGCCAACTGGTGTTCATGTAATGGAAGGCGAAGAGAGTGACCACTTTGTCCAATGTAGTGATGACTAGAGTTATTGCAGTTGATTTTGTGAATGATATTTGGTTTGCCTTTTTTGCTTATTGCATATTTTGGTCTGCATAATATTGTTTGGAGGGAATTTGTACACTCATGAAATATGACAATTCAAAGTGGTCTCCGTAATTTTGTCATGATCATTGATATAAACATTATGTAGGGAAGGACGACGCGTATGTTTATTTCTATCTATGACTTTGTGTTTGATGACGTACGGCATATATATATATATATTCTGATAAAGATTCGTGGTTAACCATTCCGATTTAGCGTGGACATCAAGTAATTTTCTGTGTTGTAGTGCAGTGCATTCTCGCTCTGTTCAGTAGAGTCTGCAGGTAACTAGTTTTGTGTGTCGTTGGGTTGCTGCTATTGTGGCTGAGGATTTGATTTATGTGCGTTGGCTTCCTACACAGTTGGGTTTCCAGCTTTCCGGCATTTGTCATTTCTGACTAAAACTTACACGAATGGTAGTTATTTGTTTGACTCCATCTCCACTGTGAATTTTATGTCACTGAAAACGTTGTTGTTCAAAATATGGGTGTTGTCTATATCATCTTCCTAATGATGATAAGAGTGTCGTCCATATAGCGAGTTCAAATTTTATCTTATTCATATGTAGACTGATGCCTTTCAGTCTCTTCATAAGTGTTTCTGCACTTAGTCCGTATATCGATGATCCCATTCGATTTCCTTTCATCTGTTTGTACACCTTGTCATTGAATTGGAAGAATATTGTCAAACAAAGGTCGGTGAGTTCGATCACTTTTCAACATTTGAGTTTTGTGCATTCTGGAATATTTGTGTGTTCATTGAGTAGAAGAGATATGGTTTCTTTGGCTAGTTGAGGTTTGATGTATGTGTGTAGTGCTGTGACATCGAAGGATATCAACAACTCGTCGTTTTGTATGTGAATGCCTTTGATGTTTTCTAAGAATTCCATTGGTGACTTGATGGGATGTCAGTATGATTGGACGAGTTGTTTCAGTTTTCTCGGAAGTTCTCTTGATATGTTGTATGTTGGAGTTCGTGTGAGTGAGACAATTGTTCGCAGAGAGATATCAGGTGTGTGTAGTTTTGGTCTGGCGTAGAATTGAGTGAGGATGGATGCATTCGATTTTATTCGCCATTTGTCTTGCCTTGTTATTTCTTGTTCTTTGAGTAGTTTGCTCAATGTTTTATTGATGTGGTTGTCGAACTATTGGATAGGGTTGGTTTCAAGTGGATGATACACATTTTTGTCTTTGAGTAATTCCTCTACTCAGAGCTTTTGTGTTTTTTCCTGCAGATCTAATGCTTTGACTAAACCTACGTGGTGAATGAATAAGCCTCAGAAATAGCTAGACTCATTTTGGCATGTCACTTGAAAAGATAAATGATGAGGGGTTGAACTAATTGGATCTGTAAGGTTCCGTTGCTAAGAAACTTATTTGTTTTTTGATGAAATGAAAAAGACGGAAACAGATGTGGTTCAGGAGAGCAGTTCCGGGAATACCGCTTACAAAGGTCAATGTAGTTATCTTCAGATCAGCATTTGAAGTGATATATGCGTATGAAAGTCAACGTAAACGGTTAAGTGACCTTCACTGACTAATGAATCAAATTTCAACGGAGGCAATAAGATACGTAAACCAGCGGGATCGATAGAAAGTGTGTTGAATGCATTTGAATAAGCTACTCTACAATGTTTCAGCTGGCGTATTCCTAGTGAATCCAAAATTTATAATCAAGACTTTCTTTGTTATTGTGATGCAATATGAGAGCAATCCTTTTATTTACCATTTTCAACCACGGAATCTTTCAGGATGTTAATTATTCAGATACGTTTTTCCGACAGTATCAAGTTCCCCATCAACTGTATCTTTTGAGTAGGTTTTCCTAATTCTGGAACAGCACAATTGAATAAGATTTATCATCCTGATAAGAAACTCTCAACTTTTGAAGTAAATGAAGTATTCGATAAAAATTAGGTATCATTAAACCGATTTTTTAATCTCTGCATTTCTTCAGTGTTATTTCAAAGAACTAAATAGTATCTTCTTCAACCCTGAAATTCATAGATGAGTATTTAATATTAATTGACTTCAAGGGATTCGTTAAGTGTACAGTTTTCATATTCGAATGTAAGAAGTATAGCTCATATTTCTGGATTACGAGGAAACCTTAGTGACTTATCTTTTCAATAGCCTATTATTAGGAAATTACTACGTAAAATCGTTCAACGAAAGAGACTAGTATATAGCCCGTGGTAGCTTGATAATTTTGGTCATAAATACGAGCATCATTCCTAAACTGCACCTTAGTATTTGGTGTTTTGAATACCTTACTAGCATCTCAACATTGTTATAATTAAATTATATTTAATCACATAGATGGGAAGTAACTTCAACCGGTGGTATATTCATGAAGAAAGAAAAGGCGTATTGTGATATCATACGCCTACTCGTTACATTGACCTACATGATATAAAGAAACGAAGGCCAAAACTTCGGAAGCATTGTGGTTATATAGATATGATGCCATTGATTCAAGAGATTTAGTGGGTCGATTCATCGTTGAACAGTAGAAAAAATTATGTCTATTAAACTTGAGTAGACCCTGCAGACGGGCATGATTAAGTCATATGCTTTATGGTGTTCTTACATGTCTAAGGTAATTATGAACATTTCTTTCGTTTATCTTAGAAATGCTTGACAATTTATGTTCAACATTTTTATATCTAACACTCCGGTTTCTGGATTTAACGAATTTGTTTTACTACACAGAATATCACGTTATCTTCAACTATGCATCTTTACTGTCCGGGAAGACAATTCATTATGAATAATTAGGGTTGAAGAAAGTATGATATTTTCATTTTACAAAAAATCACTACATTGCACTATATGTTACTAACACTAGGCATACTAAGGCTGGAAGCATACATTTCTATTCAATTCAATGCCTTTCTAGGACTCAGTCATTACGTTTTTAATTCGTGTGCAAAGTTTGCTTGTTTCTAAATCTTTCTCAGTTTAAATATGCAACCATTTCGTACATTAGTATTTATATGATCTCTTACTTGCCATCATCTTGATATATGAGCGTGATATATGGCAAACTGAGTTGTTAGGCAATTATACCATATCCTATGCAATAAAAGATTAATCTTGAAAATCAGTAAGTGTTCTCCTTCGATGAGTGTAAGCAAAAAGTAGACTTTTAAAGGATAAGATTTTACTGAGTACTTTTGTTATCTGTAATTACCGGTAAATAATGAAAAATACTTTCATACAAAATAATCTCAAGTTAATGGCTTCTTTTTTGGTGTTCAGATAGTTAAAGAAAACTGGGGAAATATATATTTTAACGTCATAAAAGTACTGTTAATTGGAATAGAATAATGAATTATTTCTTATCAGGCCTTGATAAGCAAAAATATTTTGTAATTAGTGTCATTATCACTGCGTTTAATTCAAATATGTTACATGTTTAGTGGAATGGAATCTATGGTCAATAATAATAAAGTGATTGCTGAGTGAGAATGATAAATGAACTTTGAAGAATCGTTGTAGTGTAAGGATTTCAGATTAAACTTCACATAAAGGATTTATTCACCTGCCATCTAAGGATGGATATTTAATAGAATATAGTTGAGCTATATGAAAAATTGTGAACTTGATGGTGGCTAGTAAAAGAATATAGAACGCATGCTTCATAGGATTTGGTACTCATCATTAGATCTGCCTGCATCCCAATAACTGCAAGTCCCCCAACTGAGATCCAAGCCCAGTACCTATCATTACGGACCCCAAGACGTTATGCACTAGGCCAGTGAGGCTTAAGAGCCATTAAGTATCAAAAAACCATTTGCATGGTTCGTTATATTCAATGAGTTGACCTGTAATTGTCATATGCTTAACCGATGTCGTGGTAGTAAGTGTGAATCGTAATTGTACGTTAATCACTGATAATCAAAGGATAGTTTGACACCTCACTGTCGATAAGAAATAAAATTATCTGTATCCTGCCACATCAAAGCATCTTTTTATCATTTTAGTGATACTTGTAATCTCTCGTTGCTACACACGGCCTAACTACTTGACCTCTGTTGAGAGATAGGGACCTGTACGGATGTCTCAATACTCCCGGAAATTCATAACATTATTCTGATCTTGGTGACTAGCGGAGGAATCCAGGACGCACCTTTCTTCCTGCTTGCGACTCGTCAGCTGGGTGTACCCAGTGAGTGATACTGTCCAAACTAAGGCTCAAACCCAGTACCAATAACTTGAAGCGCCAGAGTGTGATTCGCCTGGACACTAAGGTAGCCACTGTGCCCAAGTTGCTTGGTGTGTAACGCTTTGGAGTTTGAAGCGATAGGCACCAGGTTCGAGCCTCAGTAGGGAAACATCGCTCCCTGGGGTGCAGGTGCACTCAGATGACGAGTCCTAGGTAATATGGAATGCGCGTCTTGTATTTCCCCGCTAGACACCAAAATCATTAAAGCATTGTTCTGTCATATTTTTCCATGGAACAACCGATTTTGTGCGAATTCCCGAAATTCTACAGTCGCATTTGCAAAGTAAACGGCAGTTACTTTAAGCGCCATTTATTCCAGACAGCCATATATTTTATTTCTCAATGATGCTAGATAGTGCGTTAAGAACAAAACTTTCAAGAAACCCTTGAATTCCAACCTTGAATGATTGCAGATTTTGGCTAACCTTTATGTTAGTTTTCCCTAAATTATAATGATCCAAGTTTGGTAAATTAAAAATTCATGCAGTTTCCGTGAAGCAGTTAAGAATGATGCGATAAAGTCAATTGGTGAACAATCTGCATTTAAAAATAACCTATGGAAGCTGTATGCAATTTAGTTAATATAAGCCGAAACCAGTTGCCAGTGGATAACCATTTTGACTGTTCAGGTTCGTCGGTCAATTTTTTAATGTGGTCACTTAGCTAATTGATGGAACCCCGTCATTTACTGTAATCAGTGTTGGATTTCGGGAATCAAGAAACAAAATGACTAGATTTACGGCTTCCTGGTGATTAAAACTTAATGTCTAATGCGAAATGCACTACACCGTGGTATATCTCAGCTTAGTGGTCACATCACAAACTTATTCGTAAGACTTTGATTACCGCTTTGTACTTAGAACTAGGCTCGTCAATCGGTTACAGTCTTGTGACCACTTCATTTGTGTAGCCTGTTTGTACAAAGGGTCATTCATGGCCTAACTAGCATTGAGCGAGAGTTTTGAATCGCCGAAAAAACACCATTTTTCACATGGTTGCAGATATGCCATGTTGTTGAGTGCCAACAAGGAATAAATCTACCTCGAGCAGGGTTTCCTGCAGACTGGTTCTTAGCGTCTGTCACTAAAAGTTATGTATTCTCGAGTTTTCAATTAGGCAGAAGTAGTCTGCAAAACACTTAATGGAAATGCTGATGTAGCCACTGCAATGTGTGTAGTGTTTATCGACTAAGTAGTAAATGCAGTCTTATAGATGAAGGCGACTAGATGGTCGATAGAATTCGAGCAGCATTCAAAACTGGACAGCATGAAATTGCTCGCCCTCCAATGATCAATCTATGTATTTAATCCAGCCTTACAGGAGGTCGATTGTGACTCAAACAGTACATTAGTAACTCCATTGATTACAACGCTAGATGACACTGTTTCGAGTCTAAGAGGGGACTTCAGTCCCTTAGGTAGTGAAGCGCTTGCTGCCAACCACCTCTAATCAACTAATAGCTGTCAAGTTCAAATTCGCTTCTTTCCTTGTTATAAAAATGCATTTATAATGTTTTTTGCCATTAAAACCACTTTGGACATTCAATAAATATGGTGTATATTTATTACTTCGAAGTTATGGGAGGAAAATAGGTATTAAGTAGGTGTTATCGTTCTACGACAAGTAAACTGAGAAAAAGAAACGCAACAATTTCTATCTTTTACAATGATCTGTGGAAGTACACGCAATATTTTGCAGATTAAAGCTTTATTTTTTGTTATGAATTCGCCTTAATATGAATCGTGAATATCGTTTTCACAATCAACTTAAGTTATAGGCAGAAGTAAGACGAGTAAAGCCTTTAAAGTATGAGTATTTATAACTACCTAAAATACATTTTGTACAAAATTAGCATCTAAAGGCCAATAAATACCGTCTATCTGGTTACCTGATCAAATAGATTTTATTCACATTCCAGCTTATTTTTTTCAATAGGAGACACTGAAAACATTCAGAAATATCATTCTAATACGATATAAATAGTATAAATAATACTGGACTATTCAATGTCGGTTATTCCTGAATCAAATTTCGGTTACATATTATATATATATATATATATATATATATATATATATATATATATATATATATATATATGAAACTTCTGTATTGAAAAACGTCTTGTCTGAAGTATTTGTATGTTGTAACATTACTGAATGCTTACCTCTGATATTATTTATTGATACTTGTGACTTCCCATTGCGATACTGGACTTAATCACTGAACCACTCTTTGCAGGTAGACTTCTATGCAGATGCCTTGGTACCGGCTGGATATTCATCAGGTTTGAACTTACTTATACTTCAGTGGTACATTGGATAGGACTTCGGCTTTCGAAGTGATTGGTACACGGTTAGAGTCTTAGTGGGAACACCATCACTCACTGTTGTTCAGGTATATTTAACTGACGAGTCTTAAATAGGATGAAACGTGAATCTTCGATTCTTCTGCTAGCCATTAATTGAATTGCAACAATCTTATTTTACTATGTTCAGTGTTTGATGGTATTCGCGCTTGTCTGAAGTGGATGACGTACACTGATATTTATGTCAACATATCTGTAGGTTTGATCAGTCTTTATAAGTCGTTTATTTTCTCGTCTTCAGATCGGTTAAACTGATTGAGCAATGCACTGTGAACTGTAACCGTAAACAAATTCCATAATATACTAAATTTCGTGTCTGTCTGACTTTTTTTGGAACAATCATTGTGATTTTGAACAGTTAGATTTTAAGAAATTATGCACATAGGTTGTGAAACACAAAGTTAGTTGGTAGAGGTGTCTTCATAGCTAAAAACTGAACACTTTATTTCACTCAGATAATCTCTTGAGAAGTATGAAGCACATGTGTATTGACTATTATACCTTTAAGATGACTTCTATTCAAAGGTCCCTGAACATTCTCAATACATTGATAGACTTCCTCTTCTTATGATATAAGTTTTTGATCAAGGCTGTTGTTTATTTCTTCATTTTTCAGAAATAGGTAGTAAGTCTAAATTAATACAGTCAAATAAATCCAACATAAAGAGGATTAAAACAGTGCACTGTAGACTACACATTTATTTTTATAGAAAAAGACAAGACGTGGTTTCAGTGGAGAAAAATTTTTCTTTTCGATGAAGTCATTTACTCAGCTGTACATTCATGAGTATATGTTACAGTGGGTAGAATGTTCCAGAAGTTCCCGGTCAGGGGGCAAAATATATTAAATGACGGGAGCAAGTTAGTTAGTACACATTTGTGTTTAGAGTGGGAAAATAGACAGGGGACTATGAAATTAAGTGTAATTACGTAATGCAGGATGAATGTATGGCGAGGTAAAAAACTGAACGAAGGGTTATGGAGATTAGAGTGCGACTATGTAATACCAGATAAACCTATGACAGAGTATGAAAATAAGATTGTAATTACGTAGTGGACGTTCAATTTGATACAAAATGAATCTGTGGCAGACAGAGCTTTATGATGGCCATGGCAAAGATAAAGGTTGGACGTACCTTTTTTGCACGCATAACGCTAGTTTGAACTTGTGGATGGCTAATGCTTCAAACTTACAAAGCAGAGATTTGATAAATATTTTTGCATTCATAGATTAAGAGACTCCTTATAGTGTCGAAAGAAGTTTGTGATTCTCGAATTTCAAATAGATCTTGGTGGTTCACACTGGTTTGATATCAACCTGGTATCTGTAAAAATAATAAATAATTCACTAATCCAGAATAAAGTTTAGCTTTTGCCATCCACGCAGTAACAACATAGGTTGAGGCAAGATAACTGATCTAAGTCACAAGGTAGAGAGAGAGAGTGAAAGAGTAAAAGATGAATAACGGAATGACTACTCGTGAAATCAGTGCGTAACACGTACAATAAGGATAGTTTGATCCCTACTTTAAATATCAGAAAGCTGAAGATACTTGTAACTTCAAAATCGATGCTTCAAAGTAAAAACATTCACCAGAAATGGTTGTCCGCATCAATTCAAGTAATAACTGCTACCCATCAATTTACTTTAGGTTGTTGGAAGCAGTAAAACCACATATATTACTGAAAATTCCAGGAAGGTGTTGACAACTAATGTATCTGGACTTCAGTCAGTCGGTACTTGAGTCAAAAACTCTATCACTTAGGTTTTAAAGCTGCATGTATCATCTTCCAAGTAAAGAGATTTATTTCTAGGTGGGAAGTAATTTGTGACAAGTATATTATCAAGTATGTGATAACGAAATTCAACAGAGGGGTTGTGAATTAACATTCAGCATCGCCATCGGAAAGCTACAAATACTCAGTCGTATTATTCAACATCATCCAAAAAGATATCACTGCAACACATTTCATAACTGATCTACTGACACACAGAGGAAGAGTGAATTGAACTTCATTGTCACATATTCAATTAAATTTCATTCATAAAATGCAGAAATATAACAACTTTTACGTTATCTGTTTGATGGAAGTTTAGTGTGGTTTGACTATCTGAGGTAGGTACAGTTTGGCTGTTTGTTGATAACTGAGGGTGAAATGAAAATCTCGGTTGTGATAAGACTCGAGGTCTCTGGTTGAAATCTTACTGTGGACCAGGTTTTCGCTTCTAAATATAGAAAAAAGTTAGCTAGTACACTAAACATGGCTTGAAAAACTCAACAAATGAAGGTAGAACGTTGTTTTTATCTTGCTTTAAACTGAAAGTCAGCCTTCTCGTTTGATATTTTTTAATTTATAAACTGCAAACGTTTCGCTGCTTTTTTCAGACTGACGACATAAAATTATGTAACTCACTGGCTCTAACTGTTTTATACAAATTAATGACCTACTTCACATTATGTATAAACTTGTTTTTAATCCTCAGAGAATACCTCAGGCCTGTTAAATGTTACTGTCAAATTTGCAGAGCTGCATATTTGAAGTATATGACATTGCGATTTACAGATGAATTGGTCATTCGTGAAATACCGATGCAGCTGTCTAGCCCTCAGTGCTGAACACTGTGAAACACCAACTGATGAAGTTTTGCGATGCGGCGCACTGAGTGATGGCAGTTCAAACCACCGGAAAAAAACTAACTTCCTCATGCCTGAACATACTTCTTGTTGATGAGGGGCAAAAGTGAGCAAATTTAGATTTCGTAGGGCTTTTTTTAGATTGAATTCCGATAATTCAAACCATAGAAAATATGTATTACTTTTCAGTGTTATCCTGTAGAATCCTTATATCACTGAAATCTCGAAGTAATTGGAAACAGTGACCTGATTCTATGCGTTTTTCATTGTGGAACTATTAATTATTGTAAAATATGAAGTATATCTTGATGCTTTTTCAAAAGGATTTCAGACAGTTGATTTAAAGTATTTTGACAATCTCTGTGTCGATGCATAATGTTACCACTTAAAATAATGAAAAAGAACCATAATCTGATTATCTATTATCAGATACTACTGTATATACTTGCCTACCGCAGTTCCCTAGTGAATTTAATTATATTGAGAATTGAGGTTCGAGTTCATCATGGACTGACAATAGGTGGAGAACCATCGGAAATCTGGAAATACTCGACAGCTGTTTCGCCCTCGTATAGCACTTTACAGCAGTGAGCACCAATGACCTCTCCAAGGACCAAACCCAGGCTTTTCAGGTCTTGCGGCTAGCCCATTACCATTGAGCGATCGGGTGGGAATGCAAAATGCATATTTCCTACTTCTTTCAGTTCATGATATAGCTCTACTTCCATCCAATGCCGTCACTGAATAACTGTCGATGATGAATGACAACCTGAAGCCATTATATCCTCACAAACATCAAAGTCGAACTAATCTAGCGCTCATCTGTGACTAGCTTCGACAAGTGATTCCCGAAGTTCCAATGAGAAGTCGTGATCAATGGAGCCAACCAAGTGGAACATGGGTATAACGAAATTGGATGGCAGCCGCACTATATCGTTAACTGATAAAAGTAGGAAATATCCATCATTGCACTCCGACCCAATCGCTCAATGATAACGTGTTGACCACGGATCCTGAAGGTCCCAGTTCCGATCTCTTGAGAGGTTTGGATGCGCACTACTGAAGAGTTCCATGCTAGGATGAAATAGCTATCCAGTGTTCCCAGGTTTCCAATGGTTCTTCAATTGATATCAGTCCGTGATGAACACCAACCTGAAGTCAATAAATTTCCACAAACCTCAAAATATTGCAAATTTCTGTTCATCTAAAATTCAAGACATTTCCTAACAGCTGAATTGTTTTTTAACCGCCATGTTTGATATAAAAATGGCTGACATTTGAATTCTATGGACTAATGTATATTATATCAGAGGAATCCTGTCTGTTACTAGCATACTTTGTTAGCTAATTGAGTTTCTATATTCTACATAGCCAAATACAATTATTTCTTAGTGATTTTCAAAAAAATATATGAAGGTCATGTGCTAGAAAGGCCATCAGCCCTGAAAAACAGTAGAGTTTACGTCGCATATTATAATTGAATCTCTAACCAGTCCTTCGTTATTACGTTTTTAAGACCTTGGTGAAACTGCTGATCTGATTCGATCACACTGAGTTATATGGTACAGATCCCTCTGGTTCAGTATCGTTTAAGCCATAATATTTACGACGGATATAACAGGTCTTCAGGATAACACATTTCAGTTAACGTAGTTACTAATGACTTCGTGAACACAGTCAACATCTGAGAATGTAGCGATTCCATGTGACTAAACTCGATATTATAACTACTATTTTTGCATGATTTCTTTTTCTAAGATGTAAGTTACGGAGTGTAACTAGTTTGAGAAAATTCATTAAATATGTTAGTCTTTTGAAAAATCCCTGGACAATCTTAAATTCCGTGTGAATTTTACTTATATTCATATGGGTTCATTGTTGATTTCTGTGAAAATTGTCCCCAATAAGATCTAGTCCTTGTTTGCTTCCATTGTCTTTACTGGGGGTGCTGGTATGGAAGGACATTCCTTGCAATCAAGTAGTTGGAGTGATGCTAAACCGGTTCATGCGTGAAATCCTTTCTTCTAATGTCTGTCTGAATACAATGCTCATAACTTATAAAGCTATTGTCACCTGTAAGGGTGAGGAATTTAATTGCCACCCGATTGTTAATCAAACCACCCAAACCTACATATTTCCCACTTAAATTCATCCACTGAACTTCAGATTGAATACGTAACAGGTATTTCCATTCTCTTGAGAGAAAGTGCACAACGTGAATTACTTAGACTATAATCCATGTTTCTATGTCAAGTGGAGAAGTTGTCTGGATTACAGACCGTCTCATAGGTCTTACTGTTTTGATTTATTCTGTGATATAATAACTGGCCCAATTAAGGAGTTACATTTTTAGATCCACTAAGTAGTTTCTTGTAAGTCTTGTACACCATGTAAGCATCCATTACTTAGAAACATACGCCTTTTACTTTACTAGTAACCGTTGGTTAGTTTACGTAATGAAGTCGATAAGCAACCAGAACTACTCATTGTTGTTAATTATTTGGATGCTATAATGGAAGTGAAATAACCAGTAAGTTATACAGTGAAATGAAAAAAATATTTTTTGACGTTTGTAATTTCCCCTTGCTACAATGGATGGAATCGATTGATCTCTCTTGGCAAGTGGGAGCTTATGCAGATGGCTCGATACTAGCTTGATATTTATTGTGTCCTAGTTCACTTTATAAAAGGTGACATTCCTGTCTTGGTGATCCAGTGGATAACACTCGGTCGTTCAGCTACTTTGTTCCAAACATGACGAAACGCGCTCTCTAGGTTCCACTTTTAGTCATCTAAAAAAACTTCAACATGAAGATAATTCTAACTGTATGACAGCAATGTGGTTTATGGAAACGCTCTTCTAAGAAGTATTTATTTGATTGAGCGATCACTTCTAAAACTGAAGTGTAATTAAATGCTGTATAAATCTTTCAAAGTTACATGGTATTTTTAGTTTTCTGCATGTAATCATTAGATGTTGAAGATAAGTTTTCCTTAAATAATAGCTAAGTCTTTGGAACACAAACTTGATACATACTTATAGAAACTACCGATGAAGTAATGATTAGGTACTTGGTAAGCTTTGAATTGATGAATTCACCTACCTAAATATTCGAGATACTGGTGCAGTGACTGTTCTAAGGATAGTTAACTAATAAGTGTAACTGAATTGCTTGTGAAGTTGTTATTGCAAATTTAATTTGTCCGTAAAGTGAAACCAAAACCCCATTGAAAGATACAGTGCATATGCTATCAGCTCATATGAGTCATTTAAATACACTTGATTTATTAAAATATGTGTCTGAAGTATGCAAGAAATGACTTGTTTGTAGATTATTTGCCATAGATATTGCATTATATTGTAATAACCATAGTTCGACTTAGTTATCTGCATAATCAGTTCAGTCATCCAGGTTTTGTTGATGCGGAGAATTAAACCATTGATTGACATTTATGCATGCATGCAGAATTAGCGTAGGATGATAAAAACGTAATTATTTTTATTCAGACATTTGGTTTCCTGTTTCAGATGATTATTTCTACCAGTGTGTAAAGAAAAAAAATGTCATTTTCATCCGTACCAACTATCCTTTATACACACTACGAGATTTATAGCAAAATATTCAGTTCTGAAAAAGAGCTTTTATTCAGCATTTGTTATTATACATGCTACCTGAAGTATTTCGTTATGAAACTAGTTTTCAAGCCAAACGAAGCCAAAAATCTGTAAGCAAACTAGCCTGAGACATTTTCATCACATATACCACCAGTGTTATAGAGGTAGGTAGATATCAGACTAGGTGGTATAACAAAGCGTTTCAGATACACAATAAGTAAACAGTTTGTAGACGAAATGTTGTTATACGTTTTTACTTACTCGGACTTAATAATTTCCATTTCATCATATACAATCCAGAAGATTAGTTTTAAATACTGTCCGTAACATTCATCATGCTTGCAGTAGCTGATGAGCTACATCGATTGTATAAGTCCTAGTGATACTACCTGATTGCCCAATCCTCGGTTGAGAGGATGGTGACTGAGCCCGCTACCCATTGGTTGAAAGTGTGCAGTATGTTAATGGTTAGTCTGATGTAGATAGGACCTTTTGCTTCCTCTGAGTTACTTATGGTGTTTTACGCGAATCTCTTTAACATATCAGTGAGGTACAATCAAACTCTTGAGAGGAAACAAACGGCATTAGCATTCTCAGCAACACTTCTAAGGACCACAGTTACTGCCGCTAGAAATCAATTAACTTTTTAAGTTCGTAGGTACTTTTGCGTACAACTAAATTGTTCAAACTAGTCAGTCACTAAGTGACTGGCAGTGTGAAAGAATCTATGCATGAATATTAGCTTAAGTGTTACACTAAGACTTCTCATGGATTGCTTCCCACCATTTTGTCTTAGTACAGTGTAGGATGACATTGATTCAACCAAATTGGTTACTAAATCAGCAAAAACACCAACTACTACTTATAATAACTGAGCAACTCATTGACCTGATACAACTATGAGTACAGGGTTGTGAGTTAAGTTTAATGTGTGATAACTAGTGACACTAACTGGTTACTCAGACTGAAGGAGGAGGTGATGTAATCATGACTATACAATTGACAACCTGACATTAAATGAACTATCTACAGTTTGAGGAAATGATGCAAACCAACTTTTAAGATTCAGTAAATCGATGTACCGGTTTCCAGCGAGTCATAATGAAATTGAATGTCTTTTCTTTTGAAAATGACTTTAGATACTTTCAAATTTTATTTGTATAAGGAATACTGTTTGCAAGAATAAGATTATTAGTTTTTGCCATAAATGTAATTCCAGGCTAAAGCTTTTTATTTTATAAATACACATAAAAAATATAAAGTAGGCGATAAGTGTTCAAACCTTAACATATAACGCCTAATTTTCACATAATCTAATAAGTAGGTTTACTACGAATAGCATAATTATGATCGGACAACCATATACCTGTGGTGTATTTTGTAACCGTATATCTCATTATTTGAAGGCATAATGCCTAAAAATTATGTTTCATACAATGACGACTACCATAGAGTTGTTTCCATAGCCTATAGTTCTCAAATGTTATTTAAAGATAAGCATGATAAAAGGGATTATGGCCACCAGATGTTTCAAAGTAGCTAGTAAATCCTGTTATTCATATTAACAATCGTTGGTCTATATCCGCAAAACATGTAGCGATGACAATATTGATTTTTTAGAAACAAACGTCTCCACGTAACAGTGTAGTCCTTTTGTGGCATACGTGAGTAGTAATGGATAACATTTATTAGGACTGATGTAATTAGGATTGAACTTTTTCGCCTGAAAGTGAAATTAATAGAGATATGAAACTTTATTCATGTGATTTCTTCTTATCTTTGTTTGCATGATACGTAAGTGGACGGGGCCGAAGTCTTGTTAAATACCAATAAAGTAATGGAAAATTTATCGTTAAACTTCCCAATATTCAATGAAAGATAATGAGTACTGCTTAACTATCAAATGAATCTAGAATTGCTGTAATCCGTGACATATTCTGACGTGCTTAACTTAGATGCATAATCTGTTTTCTAGTAATCTATGAGACGTCAAAATCAATCTACAGTTAACTGTATTCTGAATAGAAGCTATTGTACATAAGGTACTGACATAATGCAAGAGTAGAACTTGGGCATTGTGGTAGAATCATAGTTTCATTTGTGTATTTATTAGTTGTATCACATGATAAAACGGTATTATTCAATGAATTATATTTTAGACACGATTTACTGTCCATAGTCATATCAAGGTGACGTCCAAAGTGTCTCCCAGTAAATAATACTGTTTCAATATGTGACGCATTTACTATACCAACGGAGAGCGGAATTAACGTGGGAGATGGAAATTATGTTGTTACTGAGAACCAACCGTGTAGGAGCAAAATCTCAATTAATGATATATTCTGGCAAAGCAATGAGATTTCCCCTTCCCTGGGAGACTTTTAGGTGACCTCAAACCGACCAATGAGAATTCAGATGCTTTTCTATGATTTATTAGCAAGAAAAATAAAAAGCGGATTGTAGTAAATATTTTTGTGTAACGTGATTAAGGGATTTAGAAAGTTTTTCGAGTGAATTATATGATATGAAATCAAAATAGATTGTATAAGGAAATTCATTCATCTGACTTCAAAGCATTAAAACACGTGGGTTGTGATATTGACGTAAACAAAACTTTAAATGCCTTCAAGCTGCTTCTATATTATTAATATGAGCTTATTTATTGAAGAATTTACAGACTGCTACTTATGGAGAACAATGTGGTAATCATACTTCAAGCTTCTGAGGCGTCAATATGCTTTTCAGTCGCTACTGTAATCAATAGTTTCAAGAAAAATAGATTTCTGAATAACTGGAACCAATGTCTTTTACTTTCGAAAATGTCTACAACCAGATATCTTGTCCTGAGCTCCAAAAATCTAATCATACAGAAAAAATAAACAACCTACTCATTCCTTCTTTAAGTTTCTGCCTCTTTATTTCCTTTTCCCCACCATGCTTTAATCTATGTCATACAACACACCATACCTACCTAAGAACGTAGTAATTTTACAGTGGGTTCTCGGGCATTAAAAAAAGTTTTTATTTTCAATATCATCTAAATCTAAGCATCACTGTGTCGTAACCGAGTTAACTGAAATATGCAGCATAACCTCATCACAAGTATATATCATACAACTCCTCACTTTGCTCATTATCCTTGAAATATGTGACTACCTAATCAACAGAAAGACTACAAACTCACTTTTATGGTTGTTGGCTGTTTCACGGAAACTTGAAGGTCGCTCAAGAACGGCAAAATTCTATAGTTTGAACACAGTCAAAGCAATAGCTACTTCAGAATAGCATGGATTCATTTTATTTCGCCTTTTCTCTTCAGCTGCTTACAACCTAAAACAATTCTACCAGCAGTTCGTGCAAATGTTTGCATACTCGAATCAACTTGATAGAAAATTGTCGGCTTGAATTATAGACAACATCTGTATGACGTAATTGAAGAAACACGAGTTGAGTGAATGAATATGATGATGATAAGTTTACCAATAAAAAGAAGGATAAGACGAATATTTCAGAGTGGAAGTTGGATAAGAGGGGAAGATAAATGTATTCAGCATACTGAGAAAGGTTACTTAAGATATGTGTACAACGTTCATAAGATTTACGTTAGCCGAGAAATAATGTGAGTAGAATTCAGTTGAGAAGTCCAACAGTATTCATTTCCTCTCCCAGTATCTCTTTCGAACAAAGATATCTTATACGATTTAAGTGTTTTCATTAGCTCTTCCTTATATCTGTTGACGTCAAAATACATCCTACTTCAAGATTCTTTACGATGAATACTTCCTAGTAGATAATCATCTATAGCTTGTTGAACTCCAACATCAAGGAAGTGGAACTTATCATTCTGTCCGCATTCCATTGTAAATTCTATGTTTTGGTATCCTTTGTTGAGTAGAATAAGCAAATACGAGGCGTGTTTCAGGTTATCACAAACAACGAACTCATCATCAGAGTACCTACTGTAGAGGGTTGTCTTGCTGTTTACGTACTTCATACTGGTATTTTCAAGGTTACTTATAAAGATGTCAGTTATTACGGGAGGCATGAGAATTTCCTTCATAATTCAATTAATTTGACGGTACATAACGCTGCTGAATTTAAATTGTACATTTTGAGTGTATATGAGTTAACTGTGCTTCAGTTCTTCCTTCGATAAAAGCCGAAGATCAGAATGCTGACATGATTTCTATAGTTTCTTCTAGGGTTATCCTTGTAAACAGTGCAGAGACATCAAAAAACACCATGGCATGTTTATTCACTCAACTTTTATTTCTTCAACTTCACCATGCAAATGTTGTCTTTGTTTTAAATTGATACAAGTATGCAAATATCTGAGCAAACTGGTGTTTAAACTAGTTAAGGTTGTAAGCAGGTGGTGAGATACCACAAGATAAAATAGATTCATGGTATTCTACTAAAGACATTGTTTTCTTTCAGTTTGAATTTGTGAAAAGAAGAAAGTGTATCAAAGTTTCATATTTTCACTTTCATAGATAACTGTAAGAAAATTTAATAAATGCATCTCAGCGGAAGTTCTCACTTTGATGCTGTGGGTGGTAAGCCACGTGTATAAGGTGATGAACATTGGCACCCAGCTGTTCAGATCTCAGGAGTTGAAGCGAGCTTTTAACGTCCGGATGACTGTCTGAAAACCAAACGCTGAGGCCGGTGAATCAAAGCTTCTTGTAATTAACTCAACTTTGGGCCATGTAGACAAACTGATTCATGATTTTTTGCTAAATATGATGATGAAAAGACTATTACAAAAGCTCAAATGAATTCATACTGAGAAACCCAAGCACTAGAAGAGCATAAAAAAGATGTGCAATTCTGGTCATCTAGCAGCGAATTAAAAAACAGCAGTCAACAAACAGTGAAGGATAACAGAAAGATCAGAATGCAGTTAACAAGCGTTAACCAGTGAATTAGATGACAAAAACCAGACCTTTATTTAACGTCCATAGTAGGTTTTAGTGTAAACTGTTAAACATATCTGCCTAAATGATGTCTTCAGCACAACTCACCGACATCAAGTATAACTTCGGAATGAAAACGATCAAGTGGCTGGTTGAAGTTGAAAGAGAAAACGATGAAGTTGGATGATGCTTACAGTGTTTCTTGAAATGAATCACTGGACTATAACATTGCGTTCGTATAGAAACGGGATAACCACAAGAACCCCGATTTTCAAGGACTCCTAAACTATGATGAAGCAGTCTTCTTATGCTTACAGGTTTTTAATGGTTTTTAGACTAATATCAATCAGTGAAGAAACGTTCATTGAAATCAATAAATTCCTCACAGACCCTAACTTTCACCTGATTTTCAGTGATAATATTAGAATAATACACAGACACCATAAATCACACTATGGTTTATAACATTTATTTGAGTAGACTTCGGCTTAATGACTGGTCATTAAATGAGAGGAATGTCATTTATTAGTATTACTTTTATTATCATTGCAAGAAAGAGTATCATTCAACTTATGATTGATTTATATTTTGTTCATTTTCATAGAAGTCTTGGAAATACTGGACTTCGAGTATCGATCCTTAGTTTAGGTAAGTTTGTATTAACTGGGAATATGATTTTTTGATCATTCAGTGTGATGTTTACCATTTTTGAAAATATGAGGCAAATACTCTGGCCACCTTTTCATAGTGCATCAAAAGAAATTAAACACCATGAGTAAACCTAAAGCTTGCTAAAATTCTGTCAATAACTTCAAAGCATTATCCAGATGAAAAGACAGACGTGAACAAGATTGCCCGAAAAAGGGCTTACAATAAGATATAAATGGAACTCATCAAAAGTAGATAACACTGACTGGTTGCAAGAGACGTAGATATCTTTGGTTTCTATTATGTGATGATACATCAGAAAATACGGATGGAGGGTGGACGGTGTCTATTGGTGAACCTGAAAGAAAACGTTATTCTGAATTAAATCTGTGTTAAAAAATGTAATCATAACCTGTTTACTTTTTATACAGCAACTCAATTTAAACCCTACTGCTTCGATATACTCCACTTGGTGCTCCATCTCCTTATTACTGTTCTCAACTACAAATCTTGGTTTATACTGTGTAATGTCCGAAGGTGAAATGAAAATTAAGACCACAGCCAGATTCGAACCAACTACCACAGGGTTTCCAGCCAGACGCTCTACCAACTTAACTACGAGGTCCTATTACCGACCGAATTTTTATTTCACTTCAATCACTAAAAGTTGTGCCCGACTACCATGTGAATTAGTGTGGCGTTATTTCCACTTGATCGTATTCACACTGACTGTCTATTCAGGACTTCTCATCCCAATCCAAATGTTACTGAATTAGAGAGGAAGAGCATCATATTGATTATCATTTTGACCATCTGAGATAGCAGTCGTTTGGCAGACTAGTCCTGACTAGACAGTCAGTGTGAATAAGATCAAGCAGTAGTAACGCGTCACGAATCCATATGTCAGTCGTGTGAAACCTTTGATGATCTAAGTGAAATAAAAATCTGGTGGGTAGTCGGACTTCATGTTTCAGTTGGTAGAGCATCGAGTTGGAAACACTGTGGTCGTTGGTTCGAATCTGGCTGTCGTTCATTCCACCTTCAATCATCATTAAGCATAAATACTAGTCTACCAAACTACGGCTATCTCAGACTGTAAAAATGGAAATCATGATTTACCTTTTACTCTTTGGATATACATAATTTTTTATTTAACTATGATTTGTCATTATTGTTGATTGAGTAACTGAATTTACTGGTAAATCCTAATCATGAGTTATTCCTGTCCATCAAGAAAAAGTGTTATTTTATTCACTTACTGTAATCTTTCTTTTATTTCATACTACTTGTAGTTCATGAGCAGTCAATAAGGAAAATAAAATCTATACAGTTAGCAAGTATTATTCGAAGCATGAAAACTGGTCTCTGTTTTCTTGAACATTTCGGTTAGAATTCGACAAACTTTCTGTGAAAGTTATCCTGAGATCATATTTTAAAAATTCATTATGTATTCTACTGAAGTTGATTATTTTCACAAAGAGTTTCTTATCGAGCTACTGCTGAACATCATTATGAAATGATAAGTTCCTCTGTGTAATTTTAAGGCAACTGGTGTGAAGAACGAAAGATTCTTTTCTTCCTCCCTCAAATGTCCATTATTGAACGCCATAAAGTAACTTGAATGAGTGAAAGTTAAGTCACGATTCGAAATAACTATATATACATTATTCTCTTCTACTCATTCAACAAGAAAATTAAAGGGCAAAGCGAAATAGTTAACTTTCATTCTCTTCCGCAATCTGTTAGACAGACAATAGCTGAGTAGAGGAATTCGTTTGCATGTTGCATGTCTGGTATTGCATTTGTCCTACGATATGTTTACCAAATATCTAAGATTTAATATCTGAAAGATGACACTATTGGGCTTTATTTGTATCCAGCACTGTAGCTACAACTTATAAACTTAAATAAAGGCAACCTTTAGATTTTGTGGACAGAGATATTTTTAAATGGGTTTTTATTTGTTTTGGTTATTTTTGATTTATTTTTCCTTAAGAAAGGGAATTTTTTTGAAAATAAATAAAAACTGTCTGAAATTTCAATCCACAAATCTCTCAGTGAGATTCAGAACCGAATTAAAAAAGTGCTGTAACAAATTTAGATATTATTTCTTTTCAGCTAGTTCATGATGGTACTGTTAGATCGATGTGACGGTATGAATTTCTATACCTAATATGGTATTGTAACCTATATTATTCTGTCAATTTATCACACGAAAAAAACTGGTTTTCATTTTATCTGGTTCATTTTCGTCATTGCTAACTAGATGTGTTTTGGAAATGATTTCAAGTAATGTAGCGATACATGCTGTTGAATACTTGAACAATAATCCATAGATTCCACTCATGAAGGCCGCTTTGTTCTTCAGATTCAAAAATGGTGGTTAGACAACAAAAAGGACATTGCATACGTAGCTTTGTCACAAAGCTTTCTATGGTATATAAATGTATTCACATTACTTTTGGTTATTTCTAGACTTTGATTGGAGGGCGTTCCCCCTTTATTTTGTCGTTTTAACCATTCTAATACCTACGGATATGATCATAGTATCTTTACTTTGAAGCTGCTGACTGGTTCTTTGACGTCTCTGGGATTCAAGCCTCTTTCAAAGTATCTAGATAAAAATATTGCACACCACAACACCTTTTGTATGTCTCAAAATCTTCTTTCATATCCTCAAACATACCGTACACATAGAGCAGCGTGCCTAGTTTCCATGATTAGTCTACTATTAGAGGGGCTATGAAACATTTCTTTGCATTTGAGACTAAAAATGGGGTTTAAACGTCCCAGATATTACTGATAAACTATGCGTGTGTCGTAGTTAAACGAAATAAATTTGAACTAATAACAAGGAACAAAATGAATGTACCTACGATGACTTTATCCAGGAATCATGATACTAAAGAATACTTCAGACCAGGTTTTCATCACAGACTATATTTCAGGTTGGTATACATCACGGACTGACATCAGTTGGAGAGTCACTGAAAACCTGAGAGCACTGAACAGCCGTTTCGTTCTATTAGGGGATTCCTTATTGGTAAGCACTCATGACCATGCCAAAGATCGCATTCAGGAACTTCAGTTCCACGGTGAGCAAGTTATCATTGAGCCACCAGGCTACAGTCAAACAGTTCACGTTTTTTTCTGTCAGATCATTATATAAAGTGAACTTTATCCCATGCCACCTCTGAGTGATTGCTCTCACCTTCAACTTGGTTCGTTCCACCGGTCACGACTTCTTATTAGGCCTTCAGGAAATATTATCTTGAAGGAAGTCATCAGCTAGTCTTAGACAGTAATTCAATTTGAAGGTTTGTGAGAATTTGTTGGTTTCAAGTTGGTGTTTTCCAACGCTTGTATCGAAACATTTATGGCCATTCGATATGCTTAACTGAGGTTGTTATTATATTTTATGCCAACCTAACTCATCATGATGAGATAACCAAATTACTGTAATCATCAATGGGTGCTCCTTATTTAATAAAGAATCCCTTACATTTCTTGTATCCTAACTTTTTAACACCCTCTAGGAAGGTCATTCTGAATTTTATGAATGTAATCAGTAGATCTTTTGAAGCACTTTCAATCTACTTAGATTCTTCTTTTGCTGGCCATGTTTAAAGTTGTTTGCGTCAACGTTGAACAATTTAACTCAAGAGGTAGCTTATGTATACAACTGTGTAGTAACAGGTAAAATAATGTATGCATATGAGGATAGTCACAAAAACGTTCACCAGGGGAAAAAAGGCTGAGCAGTTCGTACAGTAGCAGTATGGAATGCTTTCCTGACGGCTGTCAATAATGTATGCCTTAAAATTTCATGTTAGTTTCCCATTCAATTCAAAATTTAAAGAAGTTTCTTCTAGCTTACAACTACGTGTATTTGAAGGGAGGTTTCCTGGTGTATATTATATCAACTAATTTTTCTAGCTGTTAACTTTGATGAAAGCATACTTTAAAAACTCCATTTCTTCTTCTGGGTCAGATGTACACATTTTCTAGACGCAGGATGAAAAGGACAGCAGAGTAAATTTCTCGTCCTACTACAAGGACGGTTAATAGATCTTTCAACGGATGTAACATCTTTGTTTTGAATGAGAAACTTGTCATCACTATATCTTGTGAAGAATTTAGACTGTTGGTGTTGGTGTCATCTAGTTAACTATTCTTTCGTAGTCTAGAAACAAATTGCTTGGATATGTTAACGCTCTTCTCACCAGAAATAGGTAAACTAATTAAACCCGAAATTTCATGAGAACATTTGGATCATTACAAACAATGAATAGACATTCAGTCAGTTGTGAATTCACACTGATGTCTTCTGTTTTTTTAGCAACACATAGATCTTTGCATATTTTCTAAGGTGTCATATTACGTAGTTCAAATTCAGAGTTTTTCTATTTGTCACTATATCTTTTGGACTCTTTTCTATTCTTTCTTACAATCCAGGTACAAATATCACTTTCGGAAACCAGATACCAGATGAGGTAGGTGCGGAGTCAGTTCACTTTATAAGTTTGTTGAAATGATCAGATGAAATTAATTTCAGTGTTATTTTTCAAAGTTAATAGTATTTCAATTCTTATTTATACCAAATTTAAAGAGGGAACAGTTACATTTACCTTTCTTTATCGGAGATTTTTACTGAAAACCAAAAATTGGAAGAAATTCTATTAGCCGTTTTGTTGTATATATCAAACCAGGATCTTGATCAAAGATGTCGCGAGTGAATAGTCATAAGAAGAGATACAAATTGTCAAGGCAGTTATTCGATCTTATTGGTGTGACATTTCAATTGTGACATAACTTTTGTAGTTTTAAGTAAGAAGCTCAAATAATTAAGACCATCGGGTAAAGGCATCTTAGATAAGGTGCACGATATGTTGCATTTTAGTCTGCGTGTAATAAGTTCCTATAACATTTAAAATTCTGAAGACCATCAATTATAATCAGCAAGAGTTAGATTCACAGAACTATTCTAATGGCGACTAGAATGAATTAATAAGAAACAGAACCAGTGTAGTGGATAAGATTCATAAAAATAAGTTTGAAATTTTATTATCACCGTCATCAGATGGTCACTTTGCAAGTTGAGATATGATGAAGTTAGTGGACGGTTTTATAAATAGGGTAATAATGCGTAGTTTCAAGAAAGTTGAGAATTTCTAAGTGTGTAGTTTGGTGATCATACCGCTGACTAGAATGGTGTTATAAATCAGTAGTTGAACCCAATACAAAGTTTGACATACGCCTACAAACAGTGTGATTTGTAAATAATGTGCAAACTGTCTTAATAAGAGCCAAATTTAACTATGAATGAGCACAAATTATTGATAACATTCATATGCTGGTCATTTTTATAGAGGCAGGAAATTAGGGTTTATAGGAAATTCAGCTGAGTGCGCAAATCAGGGTGATATGTGTCATTATGTTGTTCTTCAACCAGGCCTTTATCATTTGTTTCTTAACTGTTTCGGTGCATCTTCATATGACTGATTTCATGTCATATATTATCTTCATGACAGCCGCTGGGGAGATTTCACTGAGTCGACCTCAAGGTCAAACTTCTTGTTATAAACACCAAATTTTTGACTTTGATGATTGACTGTACATTTGAATGGGAACTAGTAATGTTTACGTCTAAAATTTGCACAGTTGGACTAGGATGTTTTCCATGACGTAGAATAAGATAACATCAGAAGAAATACTTCAAAACAGCTTGAAAATATTTTGTTTCAATGCAAAAGCGATAATAAAGTAGTAGCTACATGTGTCTATCATTTCTTATCGATAATTTTTCCTTTCAATTCCCAGCTGGAATAAACCTTAGAACCAAATATCAGTCGAAAGGCTAAGGTATTTAGTCTGTAATGAAATATTGCCTGTGATATATATATATTAATATGATTTGTATTTTGTTGTTTTACTGGATTCCATGAACGTTTAAAGATTTTTTTTTTAGCTATTTCAACTTTATTTCTTTCACTAAAACTTGTTTCTTTATCGTTTAAATATCTTCACTTGATACAAATTCATGTTTATCAAGTTCAAACGCACAATATCCTATACACCGGTCTCAGTGGAAATCAGTTGTATTGTGTGTTCACCTTGCATTTGAAATTCCATAACATTGACTTGTATCATATGAGCGAAACTAACTGTAGTCCCATCAAGATAACAGTTTAAACCTTGTAAAACATTTTGTTGAATTTCCTTCTGCATTTTCTGTTTGCGAAATCATATTTCATGATTTCAAAGCATAAAGATTTTGATTAGTTTTGCCTGATTAATGTGCGTCATATGGTGGACACCTTGTTTATTGTTTACAATATTCCTCCTTCAGTTTAATTTGTCATTATTAATCAATTATTAATTGTTACCTTCCAGTTACTGTTGTAAATCTAACTTGTGATTCCATTCAAGAAGTGACGGCATTCTTGTAGAATAAATTTTTGAGCCCCATTAAGTTTTTAATGCAACCTCGATTTTATATGAAATTGACAACTATGAATTTAGGACTGAGATTTCAGTGCGGGAAACAATGTTTCGAAGACTTGAGGATGATAGATTTTGAGATGAGAAGAAATATCCGTTCAATTATTTGCCAGTTCAATTTTATTCAGCAAGTAATTACAGTTTGCAAGAAGCTTTACACGGAATTTCATCGTGAAATGCATGATAGCTGAGATCTTTTACAATCGATATTCCAGCTCATGAAAATCCAATACCTAATTGAACTGGAAAATGATAACTGCCTTGTAATTCGATAAAAATGCAGACTTCTTTTTAACTTCAATCCTCACCTTTTTATATTTTTACAGTGACTTGAAAAAGCCTGAATTATATGAATGTGAACGCGTGTATAAATACCCTTAGTGGTCACTCAGTTTTTTGTAAATAGAAAAGGCGGTAATAGAACAAAAGACATATTCAAAACGTCAACGGTAAGATCAAACAATATATACAAATGTTAATGATGGACAGTGGCTAGCAGTGGGATCTAAGATGTGCAGTTCGTCCCACTTGAGACTCGTCAGCTGGATGTACCTGCTTCCCAGTGAGTGATGTTGTCCCCACCGGAGCCCATATACCAATAGAGACAGATCAATTTGGTCCAATCAACGACGATATGATGTGAAAACAATTATACTAATGTATAGAAATTACAAGGCTAATGTATATATTACCATGATCTTGGCTTTTTCCAGGCCTACTAGATTTAAATTCTGTCGATTTTTTATCTCTTCAACCAATCTTATACTTACACATTGGTTCACATGTTTTTCTTCCGAACCTTCGAAACAAATCTATTGGTTGAAAAAAGCTCTAAGCATGTGAGGCTTGTCATGAAAATATTGTCAATCTTTCTGCGCCCTGTATGACTACATTTTTTATTATTTCAGATGGCTCAGAAGATAGTCACTGTAGCTTACAACAACGGAATTAACGTCTTTGAGACTGGAGAATCCTATTCAAATGGAGAGTAAGTTAAATGACCGAAAATATGACGTCACAGCTCTGCTATTTTTAGCCACTAACATAAAATTCTTCCTTTCGAAGAAAAATATATTTTCACTGACTTCATATTATCTATCTAACAGAGAAAACATCTCTAGCCTGAGGGATAAACATTCATAGCAGTAGGCTAATTGTAGTTTCAAGTTAATTTCGATTCATTGCGATTCACAAAATAATCACTATTACGTATCTAGCTCAGTGATCTGCCGACTCAGAATGAACCAGCCAAGAACCTGTCGCTCACTAGACATGCAGAAAGAAGTGGAGATGGATTGGGCATGCACTGAAAAGACCATTTGTGGACATCACGCGCGAGGCAGTCGAGTGGAACCCAAATGGGGAACGGCGAGTTGTGCGTCCGAGACGACGGTGACATGAAGGAGATCGTGTGAGGAAGAAATAAGAGGTTGTAGGCAGTGGTGAAGCCAGGTTGAAAAGATTGCAGAGAACAGAGTGGAATGGAGACGTGCTACTGAAGCCCGATGTTCCACTAGGAACCCAAGGGACAAATTATTATAATAATAATAACTCATTTTTATCATCTATCTCTCTCTGTGACCAGTTGTTAGAGAAATTTGTATTGCAGGGAACGCATATTTCATTAGCTTAATTATCATTCTGAACTGTATGAAATGTAATTAGAAACTGAGATATATTATAGGAACCAAAAATCATTGATTTTGCGTTCAAAAGAATATTGAGGAATGACTAAACAATATCAGACATAAGTAGTAGTAAATGTCCTTCAGCAAATTTTATTTCCGTAAGCATAAAAAACTTGTCACAGTATCTTTCAATGGAATTCTCACTGAAGTATTCTGCTGATGATGATATTTTATCGAGTGAAGAAGATTAGTCGATACATAAGTGAAGTATCATGATTTTTGAATATGCTAATGAGTTTAATTATGTTTTTCATTCATAGTTAAAACAGTTTTAAATGTCTTGCATGATTCAGTGTTCATATTTATAGTCACTTTAACTATCTGAAATGGCTGATATTGGACAGACATTTATTGGTACTGGGTGAGGACTGAAGGCGAAATAAAAATCTGCGCCACGATAAGTTTCGAACCAATGACCACTGCTTTGCGTTCTCTAAACCATCCATTTATACACTGATTTCAGGGTGTGAATATAACTTATTAGATGGCTTTTCAAAATTAAGCCTACAATAATTCCGTAGAGATGTCTAGTCAATTCTTTTCTATAAACTATAGAACGCAGTTTGACTGATAATTAAAGCAGTAAACTGAGTTGAGGACGTCACTCAATGCAGAGAAAATGTACAACTGTTTATCACCATAACATATTATTCGGTTAGCAAGATCACTGAACCCATTGGCATCATTCTTCATACTACTGTTATGGTACAGCACTTCAAATTGAGTACTTCAACAGAATTAACAGTAGTTCGGTTGGTGGTTAGTGGTGATGTACTGCTTTCAAGGTAGTATTCATTCATCAGCTGACATTATTTGAAGAACCACTGATGACCTGAGAGAGCTGGATCACTGTTTTATCCCAATGTGGAAGTCCTTGGCAGTGAGCATCCACGACCGTGTCAGGAACCGAGCCACGGACTAACAAATCTCTCATGATGCGCAGTGCCATTAAGCCACTGCGTCAACTTCCAGTGGTTCATATTTCTTAGTTCCGTCAGTTAGTCACCCAGCATGAACATCATACGATAGGACTGACGAGGATTGATCCCATACTCGACTTGGCTGACCTCAAATATAGCGACTTTTCATCAGAACTTTGGAAAGTTAATTTTCAAAATGCCGTCTATTTTATTTTTTAACAAGTAACAGATTTTGACTCCATTTGTTCGATGAAGATCCTAAGTTTAGTAATCCTGAATGTCATATATACATGTAATGTTTTCTTTTAAGGCTTAAAAACCCCAAATTTTATGTATATTTAATAACAGAGTTTTTAGATAATTCCAGTACTCTTACGTTATCTTGCTTAGTATGAGTTAGGGGTGTAGTTTCATCAAATGTAAGCTCCTCATACTAATAAAGGATGGTTGCGAATGGAACACTGTAGAGTAAATATTCTGAAAATTTACTTGTCGGTGTCAAGAATGTTTAAATAATTTAAGCTGGTGACCGTACTAGAGGCCGCTGTCAAAGACCCAAAGCAATGTAGCTTGTATCATCCAATCTGGCTAGGGGGTGGGTATTTGGTTACAGTTGCTGACAGACTACTGAACCTGGCAAGTTGTCTACCAACCGCCTATACAGTAAGGACTGAAATGCTTGAGGGCCACCGTCTAACAATGGTAGGAGGATGGTTAAAATTAAGAGAGCGATGACTGTAACATACAGCCGGTCTTAAAGCGAAAATCCGTGCCAAGTACTCACTATCGTTCTTACCAAAGAGGTAAAAGTAGGTAATTGGGATTTTGGATTATTTTCTCCTGGTAGAAGTGACTCACCTGACGTGCACATCGTGTGTGTCTAATCGAAAGCCAGTCAATCAGTCAGTGATTAATAGCTGACCCAGAAGCAGTTTAGGCTTGTAAAGCCTAAGTAGCAATAAAATGCTTTTAACATCTCAAGTAGGCTAGAAAGATTACAGAATATAAAAGCATCATGTGTTTTCAAAAAAGATTGTCAAAAATCTATTCATTACACGAAACTTTACTCACTAAAATATCCACTGCATTTTTTGCTGTTAATCAAGGGATATTGTTTATTCTCTTATATAGAGCCTTCCAAGGTATGAATGTATCCTGAATAAACGTGTATTGTTTAGATATAAAGCTAAATAACTAAGCATATCATTGACATATGGTTAGCTTATGTTTTTCAGACAGTTACTTGTGAAGTGCTCATTCACAGGTTAGAGTGATAAAATACGGTGTAAAAGTACTAGAAAGGAAACAATCAAACGTAAAATATAGTAAAGATGTGTCGAAATAAGCATAAACGTTTCACCACCATATTCATGTATTTATCAATTCTAATTCTTTATTAGGTTTGAAATCCAGTAAACAGAAAGTCAGTGAGTTTCATTTCTTATTGCGGGTTGTCAAACAAGCACCTGACAACTCAGTAGGGGTCTAATATTTGTAAAGTGTTACTCCAGTGGAAATTATCGTTTGCTATAACACATCAAATGTTCTTCAGCCAATTTTGTGAAACTATGTGGCAGAATCAGGTCCTAATGGGCTTTCAAATAAAAGCATACCTGGTTTGTTGCCTGAGGGAAGGATGGTTCTGAACATCGTCTGCTGTAAGAACTCAAGAAGAAATAATTTAATGACATTCAGGTATTTCATACATCTGTGATGTGTAGAGACTTTAGGTGCCTGAATATTTGGCTTCCGTGCAGTTCAGTCTCAAATTATGTTGACTTTATTTGAAAGAGCACTTACACTATAGAAAGGATTAGTCATTTTCCCCTAGACTACCGTTGGCCCCCCTGGTTAGGTCGTGAGTGTGCGAAGCTAAGGAGCCATATATATGAATGAAACAGCTATCCGGTGCTCCCATGCTCCTAATGTTTCTCCAACTGATGTTATTTTATGGTGAATACCAACCTAAAATGTTTTCAGGCACTGTACACACAGAGAGATATCTCAATAAGCATGGAACACATAAAATAATGGCAGAAAATACAACATAATACGTGGTGTAGATCCTTGACTTCACTTTATCTGATTGTACACTTCTTTAACAGTTTCCTAAATTTGTAATAATCCACCAAGTGAAACAACGGGGTTTCTTATAGATAATCTTAGAAGGAGTCACCTCAACTTTCTCTTCGTAGGCAAAGAATAAGTTTCTTTCTACCTTTTTGGCATGTATGGAATTATCCTGGAGTTGAACTTTTTCTGCTCCTGCCTGTTACACTTCTTCATGCTTTACTTTATTCTCAGATTTATTAAAAAGACGGAATCAGGAGAAAGGAGTGATGTATATTTTCCAAATACTTCCATGTTCTCATTTATATATTTTTTACTCTAAACTATTAATGTTGTTCCTTGTATTGTTGCGTCGTTGATTAGACAGAATATGATAGATCTCTGTTGACATTTGGGCTCCTGCACTGATGTCTCAACGTTACCTATGTTTCAACTTCATATTATTTATGGGTAGTGGCTAACAGTGGAATCCAGGATGCGTGTTTTATCCTATTTGGGACTTGTCAGTTGTGTGCCAGCCTCCTAGTGAGCGATGTTGTTCCTTATAGGACTCGAACTTGGGACCAGTGGCTTCAAATATAAGAGGCACCGAATTACGACAGCCACTTCCTGTGCCTTGAGTGTACTTTTAATGTTGGTTCCGCTGCTAGTCACAATCCAACATTCATATAATATTCTAAACTATGTTGAACAATTGATCAACTCAAGAAAATTCACTGTTTATTTTAATAATTATAAACACTTAACGAAAGCAGACAGTAAATTAACAAATACTTTTCTTTAACTTTTAATAATCAACTCCATTTTCCTAAAGTTATTCTAATTCCAGAAAACAATGGTCGAAAAGTAATCAATAGACAGAGGGATACTGATGTCAGATAATTAGTGTCAACTTAACTAATTTGAATGTGCCTTTCTCGCTAAAATTTCGCGCTGAAAGTGTGACTGATTGATATTCAACGCCTGAATTTAACAATAATTTACCTATATCAACAGAGCCTCTGGTGTTAGCAGACTTTAGGAATTTCACTACCGTTTCTGAGTAATTTTTGAGCAATAATAAAATAATTTTTTTAAAGGAAACAACAATAGGGTTCGAGCTAACCTACTAAGTAGTATAGTGTCAATAAAATATCAGGTAATCACTTGATGAATTTCCTTAGTTAAATGGTCGCATACCTCATCATTACGGAAACAGTCAGTCTCAGTTTTATTTTAGATTGTAGCAATATTTTGGCAACCTTATCTTCCATCTTAATGGATAAGATATAAAAAATCTGAGAGTCCTTCTCACATGTTTTGATTTCGTTTTGAAGCAAAATATTTCATCAGATAGCAAAGCCCTATAGTATCAAGGCCTCAGATTTTCAATATGATGCCGGTGCAGTCAGTAGGCGCTTCTTATTGTCATTTATTCATTCGACCGTTGTGTTCCTAGTGGAACAAAGGGGTTCAGCAGCACGTCTCCATTGCACTCCTTTCTCTACAGTCTTTCAAACCTCGGTCCACGACTGTCAACAAGCTTTCATCTCTTCCTCAAATGATCTCCTTCCGGTCACCCTCATCTCAGACGCCCAACTTGTCGTTTCCCCATTTGGATTCCACTCCACCGCCTGACCTGGTGCGTAATGTCCCCAATCGGCCTATTCAGTGTATGCCCAAACTACCTCCACTTTATTCTGCCGGATATTGGTTTGATGATAGGTTGTTGGTTGGTTCGCTGCAAGCCAGAGTTCCTTGTTGCTTATTCTGATTATTCTGGCCGTCTAATCATCAGTGTCAGTATCGAGTGAGCGTAGGTAACAGTAGTTGATGTGATGTATGGCTGCAGTTTGTTGGAAGTGCTTTCCGTCACGTGCCAAGTCTCTCGGCCGTCACATAGAAGCACTGACTTACTTGACTGAATATGTGTTGAAGATCCGGATGTTGTTCACACTTTATGCTGAGTGCAGTGCAGTGTAGTGCAGTAGATCTCCACACTGATTTCAGGCTAATGAAAGTCTGTTTTGCTGTCTTTACGATCCTGGTTTTGACGTCCTCATCTGTGCCTGTTCCATCTGTAGTTGAAAGGATGCTGTTTACGTAGGCAGGCGAAAGAGACAACTTTCTTTAGATTTCTTCCGTTGATGGTGATTGGTGCTTGTTGTTGGTGCTGTTGTTGCTTGGGTATCTTCATCCTGCCTGTCTTCTTTATATTCACCTGAAATCTCTTCTTCGCTGATCTACCTCTTCTGCCAACTTGTTAGCTTTCATCTTTAGATCTTTGAGTTTGTGAGACATTAGACATCAATCTTCATCGTCGAAATCCTAATTTTCTTCTGGGGTCTTTTCATCTGTCCAGTCAGCGTATGCTCCTCTTTTTGCTTCTCACGGTTTGCTGCATGATCAAGTTGAACACAAGCAGGAAGATGATCGGTGATAGTAGGCGAGAACTTTGTCTTACTCCTGCCTGTCTTCACTTCAAATGCGCCAATAAGCTTTCCAGTGTAGATCACTCGGCATGTGGCTTTTTTATATAGGTGTTGAATGAGGTTGATAAAGATTAGTGTTACTAAAGCTGTAGTGTTGAAGCAGTTTCCAAATTTCTTCTCGGTCGACGCTGTCAAAGGTTTTTTGAGAGTCGATGGAGTTGAGGTAAAGCTCAAGTTGACTGCCATTCTATACTCCACTCTACGATGGTGCGTTGCGCAACATTGCAATTTGATCAGCGCATGATTTATTATTCCTGAAGCCAGCCAGTCAACCCGCCAGCCTGTTCTGGTCGTAATCTTGAATCGAAAGCATTTTGTGGTCTCTCTAGGATGATGTGGCCTAAACTTTTGCTTAGGGTGGACAGGGAGAGAGTAGGATTCGCACCAGCTCGTGCAATAACTTAGGTCACTTAAGGTTCTTTGGAAGTCTGACAGAGTAGCCCTTCTTCCAATCAGTGGGCAAGTACCTTTCCTTCCTTCCTCGCTTTCGAAACTTCTGCAACAGTAGTGTGAGCATATTTGCTGATGACTACGTCTGTTTTCAGTGCTTTTGGCGGAATTACATCTGGTTTTGCTGCTTTCTTAGATTTCAGCAGTTTTATGGCGTTCAGGACTCAACTTCTGCTTTTGTCGAAGGGCTTGTGTTCACAGGTAATTCTGTGGCTGAGCTGCTGGTTGTATTTCTAGACGAGCTGCAGATGGTGGTCGATTCAAGAGCTTTTTGAAGTGGTTGGCCCACTGTTTCCCTTGTTTCTAAGTTTCCTTCACTATCTTTCATTAGTTTCATCTGCATTGACCTCTTCCTAGGTAGTCACCTCGCTCTTAATAGACGCCAATTAATAACTAAACGCTGTGATGTTTTGCAGAGAGACAAAATAAACACTCACGCTGAGAATGGTTGACATCGTTAGCATTATTCGCGTCTCCGTAATACACTTTCAGATGACTTCATTTGGCTTATTTGCAAAAAGTAATTAAACTAGGGAATTCCCTGCATATCTGTATTTTGTTCCTTACCCTGATCACTAAAATACAAATATAGTAAATAAACTTTTCATCGCAGTTCATCATTGAAGTTTATTTAATGTTATATTTCAGTATACTAAACTTATAACCTATGCATTTTAGTTATCAACTAATTAATTTTAAATTTCCGGTTTAAAGAAAAAAAAATTATTCAGATTTATTTAAACAAAAAGTTACTGAATGAACGTCGAATCAATTTGTTTGTTTGCTTTGTCAAAATAAGCAAAACAACTGGATGGTTTCCAGTTCAATTTCTGATCCAATTTTCAAATATTTAAAGAAAAATTTAACAGTTTATTCCTTTAAAGCAGAATAATTTCAGGATTTTATGTAGAATTAGTCATGTTGAAATTCATATCACCTATATTTAGTGAAGAAATGAAACAATTTCTAATTAGAAATACCTTCAGTTCAACAGCTAAATTACAAGTATGAAAACTGAGGGAAAATGAACTCAAGGTGAACCTTTTTCAGTCAATTAACAGGATCATTCTTAAATGATAATTTGCTATCGCCTAACAAATATGCAGAAGGAAGTGGAGATGGATTGGACATACACTGAGAAGGCCGACTGGGGTCATCACGCGACAGTCCCTCTAGTGGAACCCCAATGGGAAGCGACGAGTTGGGTGTCCCAACTGAGGGTGACATGGAGGAGATCGTGCGAGAAGGAAATGAGAGCTTGTAGGCAAATGTAGAGCCATGTTGAAAAGATTTCAGAGAAGAGAGTGGAATGGTGACGTGCTACTGAAGCTCTATGTTCCACTAGGAACCCAGAGGACAAATAATAATAATAATCATTATCTAACTAAATCAGCTAAACCAATCCAGCTAGTGTGTGAAAACAGTTTTTAAAAGATCAAAATCAGTTAATTGGTTAACCGTAGTTATCACCACGATGGAGTTAGTGAATTTTTTGCTCCTACAATTTTAGCAAGTTTGTATTAGCCTCAGTGTATTATTGATGATCAATGATAGTAGGCGGGAACTTTATCTTACTCCTGCCTGTCTTCACTTCAAATGCGTCAATAAGCTTTCCATTGTAAATCACTCGGCATGTGGCTTTTTTATATAGCTGTTGAATGAGGTTGATAAAAACTGGTGTTACTAAAGCTGTAGTGCTGAAGTAGTTTCCAAATTAACTTCCCGATCAACGGTTCCAAAGGAATAAGTTGGTTTTTATTTTTTATAATTTCTTAGTGCTTTGAGGTTTCTTCAACGATGAGATTGGTTTTATGGGTAGGATTACTAGCCCTATGCCTAACCTTCCCTCTTAATCCGAGCTCTCGACCGGCTAGTAACTAGTGAACTAGTTAACCAGGCGATGTTAGAAAAGCAGCTTTAGGTACTGTTAATAAAACTCATTTGCCACTTGGTCAGTTAATAACAACGTAAGACCAGGCATTACTGAACAGCCTTCCAAGTGGCCACAGGTTGTATGAACGCAACAGGCAACATAGCATTATGATTTGAGATGAAGAAAGAGAAAATGATCGGTCAAAGTCAGCAGAAAGCAATAAAAGAAAGGATGAAAGAATGAGACAAGGTAGAATTACCTATGGCTGTTCAGAAGATAAGGTGTCTGTACATCTGCGGTAATGACATTAAATCTGAGTCATATCACCCAGAGTCGCCAACCACTGGTTTCGCTTATCCCACCGACTCCAACGGCCAGTCTGCATCTTCTAACAAGGCTCAAACCACCAGTCAAAGACTTCATGAATCGATGCTATGTTTTAGTCTGGCCACCCCAGCTACCTACCCTAAAGCTACTTTAATAAACACTGAGTGACTAGGCAGACAGTAGCTAGGTTTGCGCGACACATGTCCCAGACGTCTCAGTCGATGAAGTTTCACTACGCTTATCAACTGACTTTCTTATCCTCTGTGAAATTCTACACCTGGCTTCTGCGTTACTCACATGTTACACGGCCTATACTGCGAAGCCAACAGTGGTCAGACACTCTAAACCTCCTCATGTCATCTGTTTTTTTCGCAGCCATACAGTAGGACAGAGCGGACTATAACTCAGTGGGATCAGATTTCATGACAATGCTAGAGAGGACGCAAGCTAGCGGAAGCCAACTTAGCCTTCTCTTTCAATGCAGATAAGTTCACATAGTCTATTTTTAAATAGTAACAAAGATGATTTCATAGAGAAGAAACAATATTTCTTCATATCTCATCATGTTTGAACTTATCATGGGCATGAACTCTCTAGAGATGTGGGGTAAGATGACGAATACAGTTAGGTCATAGATACTGTTATAATTCACAGGTTTTCAGCCATATTGACTATCAGTTATAATGAATATCCCAAGTCACACATGATATCATTATTACTTTGTCAAGATATTTTTCTCATCTGGTTTCTTCTCTGATCTACACCACCAAAAGTGTTATTTGTTAACCTTCTCGACCTCATTTAGAATCCAGTAGATAATCAAGATTTCTGAATAACAAGACGCGTAGATTTTGAATCACTGAATGCAGTTTAACAGACTACTTTAAACCACATGGTGATTAAAGTACTGCAAGACACTTGGTTCTAAATGTGCAGTAGCCACTGTCATGTATTAGATCGACGCTGGGAGATAAAGCTACTGAATGAAGCTTCAGACAACCTTCTTTTCAACAAAAATGAGGATTCTAATGGATCTGCAAGTGATTTACAAATTTCACGATCCAATTTGAGATTTCTCATAGCCGAGTAATTTTTCAATTGTTCACCTGCAGTGACAATAGGGTTTCCGTTGAAAATCAGCCAGTCAAGATCATAAGGTCTGGTCTCTGACATAAAAGTGTTATAAACTAAGAAAATAAATGATTACTGAAAATTTTAGGGCGGAGAGAAACAAACAACTGAGGATAATCCGTAGGCTTCATCAACCAAATAAGAGTGATCTAGAAACCGGAGGGCCATTCCACTCATTTACGGATGAGTTCGTCTCATACAGTCATGTAAGTGTAGATCACCACAGTTCGGCAGTTAAAAAACTACCCAGCTGTGAAGAATGTTGAAATACACCACACAGTTTGAAAAGTATTTAGAACTTGATTACCTTATTTTAAGTATACCAGTTGGTGCATGCAAGTCAGCTAGCTGGACGGATTCAAATGATCTGAACTAATTTTACTGCATCAGATGGATTTGTTCTAGTACACTACAAGTGAGCTCAGCTCTAAACGAGCAAAACTAGTGATCAGATCATTCTTATCTGGCTAATGCTATCTTCAGGTAAACCAGAATGGTTTCTAACTACTCAAGTTTATCAGTAGTATACTGGGAATTATAATGCTGATGCGTTTGAATATGCATTCAACTTAGCTTCTCCCGGGAAGAAGTTAAATATTTTTGTTTTCTTATTTCATATACACTTGAGTAATTTCAAATTATCATTGAAATACTATCGATAATCATATCAGTTTGTATGTCATAATGATGGGGTTGAGTTAGAGATGAATTGTTCATATATTCCAAATGTTTCTGATGTAAAACATCCTAAAAATTCTGTAAACGAATTGTAAAGCGTTTTTTTATTTTTATTTTAGAGCAGAACGAACATTGGGTAGGATATTAAATTCAAAGAACTGGAGGTAAGTTTGAAAATCTACAAATTCTCAGGTACATATTAAATGTTTACCCCTTTTGAAGTGACAGCTGAATTGGATAGCCCTTTACTTCAACTTCTATTTTATTCAAAGCATGCAACAAATATTACGGCTATGAATTTCAGACAATTTTCTAAAGTTACTAAGCCCTTACCGACTGTTATTACTGCTAAGTACAGAAATCCATGATAACAAACCTTTCAAAAGTGTGTAAATATCCAAGGAAAAAGGTAAAATACTGTCAGCTACTCAAAAATATGGTAAATCTGCTTGGTAAATACCATTTATTTATAAAAAATCATAAGATAATGTTGACTGATTTTTCAGCGACTTATTTTGATGACTGAAAGAAAGTTAATCATTTCAGTTTTCTGAAATTCGATGAAAGCCAACCTTTTCACTCTATTGAAAATAGTTCACAACTCAGTGACTGCCGTTTGAAATTATAGATAAGCATAATAATCCCAAGAATGTAACTGTTAGTTCACGAATAGTGAACTTCATTCACTTTTTGGTGTATGAAACATTTAATAACTGGATATTCATGAGAATTGATTTCCCTACTACCCATAAAGAAGATATAGGCAATCTAATTTTAATGTTGCAACTTGTAAATCTTCTTCATTGACTGACCATTATCGAGATTTAGGCACCTATGTGATTCCTCAGTAATGACGTCATCTTCATTTGTAATGCTGATAATGGATAGTGGCTGGTTGTGGGATTTATGACGCACCCTTCCTTCTACTTAGAACTTGTCAGCTGGATATACCTTCTTCCCAGTAGTTGATGTTTTCCCCATAAAGACTTAGATCCAGGACCAGTCACTTCAAAAGAAAGATAGTTATCCACTAGGCTGATGAATCACCACAGCCATTCTTTGTGCGACGAGCATGGTATAGTTTTTCATGCTATGGTTTTTGAATCTCCGTCTGAAACTACTGGAAATATCGAATTATCCATACAGGAGCCAATATACCGATAGGGCCCAATCAGTTTGGTCTAATCAACAACGAGTTGTAACATCAAAGGCTACTCTGTGACCATCACACAACGAGTGACTATAGTGACTCAGTAGCCTGGTGCATAATGCTCTACCGTTTGAATCAACTGAACAAAGTTTCTAGTTTTACTGGGAAACTTATAACTCACTGGAGGTCATATACATCTAGCTGACGAGTCTCAAATAAAGCGAAATGCACGTCCTGGATTTTTTTGCTGTTAAGTACCTATAATCAGTAGTCAAGCAATTAACGGGATAACAGGGTAGTCTACATGGACATTTAGTCACTATCACTATAAAGACGGCAAGGATTTTACGATATCATGGGTCACAAATATGTATTGCCCTCTGGATTTAATAACGTTATAAACAAGTAACAGAATATATACATTGATAATAAGCTATTTTCATTATTCTTTCTATCCCTGATATACATATATAAGTCTCTCTGCCTTTCGCATCATTTCACTCATAGTGAAAGTGCTTCTTAACTTACGAAATCCTACGGTTCATATTCTTATCTCTTTTTCGATTATTCCTCCTGAGATTATTGTATATTAACCCCAATGTATGAACATTATCTGTCAATCCAGAAAAATAATGTATTGTTCACTGTCACTAATATATGAATATCTATAAAATATCGAGCCCAACATGAAAATAACACCAGATGTCAGTAAAATTAGGTCTAATAATATTCAAAAGTCACTTGGATGAATAAAAAATTCTTTTCGATAACTTCTTCTTCACATCCTTTAGCTGTTTGTCCATATCGGCTATTTTAGGTCAGTAATATCGAAACTTCATCTACTGGTTTGTTATTTATACAAAACAGTTAAGGAATTCTCTTTAGAAAAGTCTTTTGTGAACGTTAACATCAAAGCTAATGACCATTGGAGTTCAATCCAAGATAATTGATTACATAAGTAGTTGGACGGCCTACGTAGTACTATGAAGATGCACGAAACAAAGGTAATTCGAGAAACAGTATCTCAGTAAACTTTTATTTATGCCAGGGAAACATGATAAGCTAGGAGGATGTGATAAAACTACTTCATATAGAATGTTAAATAATTTGTTGAACCTCAATGAAGTGAAGGTAGTTATAACGGAAACGTCTGCGTTTTGTTAACATATAACTCAGATTGTTTAGTCCTAGTTGCCACCGCTTCTGCAGTCCGAAGGATTCGCAGCGGGAGGACTTTTGGGAATTTGATGGGAACCTGGTTAATAATACAGAACGACTTGTTCATATTCACCGCATGGTTTGTCTAAGCTAACGCGCTAAAATGCAGCTGGTAATGGTTTTTACCACACCTTTACCTTACCATGCTGAGACGTTTTTGACATTATAGAAAATTTAATCCCTAGAACAGTGGCTGACGTGATATTCCTAAAAGATATTCATGTTTGTGTCAGAAATGGATAAAGGTTTTTTGAAATGCTAGATCATCAGTTGCAAGTAAAGCTTTGTGTAGTGGTAATTACATCCTCTTAAAAAACTGTACAAACGTTAAACATACTGGTAAAATTCAAAACCATAAAATTTGAATCTTTTAATGGTACAGTTTAATGTCTTCACTTGGCGCAAAGTATGTACACGAAATACTCCAGTAACACTTGAATTATTCATGGCTCTCATTTATGCTTCAAAAGTTTATTTTCTTACTGATTTGCCTAAGTGAAATCAATTCAGACAGTTTGATTATTGTGAATCTACCATCCTATTGATTTGAATAGGACAACTCTTAATCTGGGGGTCTTTTACAGTTGAAAAAGAAGTATCTTTCAATAGGAAATGGGATAAGCTGTCAAAGAAAACCCTCAATATTGGATTCTTAAAAAATACTGTTTGCTGGGAAATGTAAAAACTTTAATTCTCTAAACCTTTCCTCTGTTCAGTAATAAAAAAATAGAAATATTAGCCCTGGATATATAAGGCAGTTGTGATGTGAACTCTGTTCGAATTCAGATTATAATCTTCATTACTTAGTAATGTTTTCTTAAGAATCTCGCGGAAACTATGATTCTGAATACTCTTCCTTATTATTATCATTATTAGTCCCTTGGGTTCCTAATGCAACATACCGATTCAGTAGCACATCACCATTCCACTCTCTTCTCTGAATTCTTTTCAACCTGGCTCCACAACTGCCCACAAGCTTTCATTTCTTCCTCACACGATTTCCTCCATGTCACCCTCTCCTCAGACACCCAACTCGCCATTTACCATCTGGGTCCCACTAGAGGGACTAGCCTGACGAGTGATGTCTCCAGTCGGCCTTCTCAGTGTATGTCCAATCCATCTCCACTTCCACTTTCTTCTGCATATTTGTTGGGTGATACGTTCTCGGTTGGTTCGTTCGCAGAGCTCCTTGTTGCTTATTCTTTCTGGCAATCCATCTGATCTTCAGTGTTCAGTGAGCGTAAGCAGTTGTTGATGAATGTGTGTAGTTTGTTGGAAATGCTTTTCGTAACGCACCAAATTTCTGAGCCATATAGTACCACTGACTTGATGTTGTTGTTGAAAATCCGGAACTCGTTCACGCATTATGCTGAGTACAGAAGATATGCACACTGGTTTCAGGTTAATGAACACCTGTCTTGCTATCTTTCCGATCCTGACTTTGACATCTTCGTCTGTGCCGCCACCTGTAGTTGAAACAGTGCTGCCTAGATAGGTGAAGGAGACTACTTCGTTTAAGTTTCTCCCGTTGATAGTGATTGGAGCTTGGTGTGGCTGGTGCTGTTGTTGGTTGGATATCTTCATCACCTCTGTCTGCCCTACGTTCAATTGAAGTCCCGTCTTCCTTGTCTGCCCTGCTCTGCCTCCTCTGTCAACTTGTTAGTCTTCGCCTGTACATCTTCAAGTTTGTGTGACATCAGGCACAAGTCACCAGCAAAATCCAGATCTTCTAGGTTCTTTTCCGCAGTCCAGCGTATCCCCCTCTTCTCTCTCCTCACATTTTGTTGCATGATCCAGTCCACCACAATCAGGAATATCATGGGGGATAGTAGGCAACCGTGTTTCACTCCTGTCTTCACTTCAAGAGCATCACTGAGCTTCCCATTTTGAATTACTTGGCATGTGGCATCTTCATATAGTTGCTGATTGAGGGTGATAAATGTTTGCGGTACTCGATAGCATTGAAGCAATTTCAAAATTACTTGTTGGTCGACGCTGTCAAAGGCCTTCTCAAAGTCGATGAAGTTGAGGTAGAGAGTTGACTGCCATTCCATACTCCGTTCTATGATGATGCGAAGCGTAGCGTTGCTATTTGGTCTGCACATGATTTGTACTTCCTGAATCCAGTCTGCCTGTCCGCTCGTGGTTTCAAATCCGGTGCATCCTTTAGTCTCTCCAAGATGATATGGCCTAATGTTTTGCTTGCTTTGGGTGAACAGGAGCATGATTCCGCGCCAGTTCTTGCAAAGGCTTAGGTCTCCCTTCTTCGGGAGTTTGACAAGGCAACCCTTCTTCCAATCGCCAAGTACCCTCCTCCCTTCCACACCTTCTGCTATAATGGTGTGAGCATGTCCGCTGTTGTGTCTGTGTCTGTTTTCAGGGCTTATGGCGAGATCCCATCTGGTCCTTCTGCTTTCCTGCATTTCTGTAGCTTTGTGGCGTTCAGGACTTCGACATATTCGTTGGAGGATTTGTGTTCACTTATAGCTCAGCGGCTGTAGGTGATATTTCTGGATGAAGTACAGATGGTGGTGGTGGTCGATTCAAGAGCTTCTTGAAGTGGTGGGCTTATTGTTTCCTTTGTTTCTCTCGTAATTATATTTTAGTCATCATCTTTTATTGGTTTCGTCTGCGTTGATCTCTTCCCAGATGGCAACATGATTATTTGATACAATGTTGTCAGGTCTCTGTCTCTCTTACCTGCAGCCTATTCTGCTTCACTTACCAGTGTGTCGTAGAAGTGTCTTTTGTCTTTCCGTGCACTCTTCTTCACTTCCTTGTCCAGTGTAGTGTTTTATACGTTGTATACGTTGTTACACGTTGTTCCTCTTCTCGTTATGCATCCTTGCACTGGTTTATCTTCTGCTTCACCATCCTCCTCTCCCTCCTCTATCAGCTTCCATATATCCATTCAGATCCATTCCTTATCTTCTTTCTTCCTAATACGGTTATGCAGGTTTCTTTCCATATAGCTTTCAAAGAATTCCAGTGTTCTTCCACACAGATTTCTTCAGGGATGCTCCTCCATATCCCCCATTTTGTTTTGATGACTGGCTGACGTGAAGATTTCCATTGTAGTTTCATCCTTCAGTTTCCAAGTGTTGTACTTGAATTGAGGTCTATCACCAGCTTCCTTGAAGGCTTTTAACTTGATTTGGAAGGTAGGTTGCTTGCACTAGATACTGAATTGAGTGGTGTGAAGCTACATCTGCTTATCTTCTTCATCTGATCTGGCGTCAAGTAGGCTGACTGCGTCTCCACCTCCACCTTCTTGAGATTGAGGTGAAGTCGATTTGATTTTAAGTGCAGTGTGTCCATCTAGTGAAATCCATGTCACTTTGTGGATATCCTTGTGCTTGAACACACTTCCTCCGATCACCAGACGTTGAATGCACAGAATTCTGTAAACAAATTTCCATTCTCGTTCATCACCTCGCAGAGCACTTCTCGACCTATGGTTATTTCTCTTCCGGTGTTGTCTTCTCCCAGTTCAGCATTCATGTCACCTCACCCATTAGAATGGATTTTGATGTTGCAAACTGAGGCGTTGTCCAGTGCTGACTGTAGTTGTCTGTAGAATTCCTCCTTCTTCTCTCGCTCTGCATTATTTGTTGGTGCGTAGCATAGCATTGTATGATTGTGACCTTCCTTCCTTCTGAGTTGAATCCATCTTGCTCTCATCATCCTGATCCTGTAGGAGGAGATTGGTTCCCACTGCATGACAGTGAGCCTTCGATGCTCTCCAGGACATTATGATAGCCACTCTAATACACAGTGTGCTCGTGGTTGTCGTCTGGGTGACAATATTGGAGTAGATTATTGACTCGTCTCCAGTTGACTGTTTGGAGAGTTCACTCCCATTCCATCTACTTTCGAGAATTCCAAGCACTTCAGTGTGATACCTCCTCATCTCGTTTGTAATGTGAGCTGCCTTGCTGGGTTCAAACATGGTGCAGATATTCCATGTCCCACGTTTACTTTCACTTTCATTGAGTGAGAGGAGCCACATCGGCCAGTTGGCTTCCTTAAGGCAGGCTTTCACCGACCGGGGTCATTTCTCCTCTCCGATTCCAGCTAGGAATAATTTTATTTTTGTTTTTTATATTTTGTTTGTGCTTTGAAGTTTGTTTGGCGTTCGGATTTGTTTTCCGTGGTAGGGTTGGCAGCCGTATGCCCAACCTTCCCTCTTTATGTTGGCTTTGGACCGGCTAGTAACTAGTGAACTAGTTAACCCAGCGAGGTTATACTTGTCCTTAGTTAATCATCTACACAAAAAAGGCTTCATTACGGACCTTATTTAATTAGGATTCTCAGTATTGGTATTATTTCTGTCAATATGACCTTGAGATTCATGGTTCAACTTCACCTCATTCAGTAACAGATATAAAGGGGAAAAACCAACAGCAAGCTGTTTAATGCAAGAGAGAACTGCTTTGTTTTTTTCTACTATGACACTCTTTTATTCCTCATTGATATTATTTCGGATGGAATATACATGAAAAAGGAAATAACAATAGTTGTTTACAGTGTCTCAGAAGATCAATGCTCTGAAAAGTATTTTCCGGGAATGAACAGATTTTGTGGAGACAGAGACATTCAACAGAGACTGTCAAGTAGTTGTTACTTGTGAATCACTGTGAATGATATGTATACAAATGCAGAAAAGTACTTCAATGTCATCTTTACGTTTTGTAGAAGCTTCATGAACAGCATACATCTGAAAATTCTTCGAACTGTGAAAGCTTTGGTAATTAATTTTTTGAAGCCTGAACTGTGGATTCAAAAATCTATTCAGTCACTTGAGCTGTCGTGGATATTACCTACAAACGAATTTTATCCTCAAAATATTTTCTTTCATGTCTTCACATATATCACATCCTTTCGCTCTTATTTTTCTTACTACTGCCTCGGAAACTAAGCAAAAATTTTCTCAATCTCCTGATTTACAATTAAAACAGAATTCATTCAAAAAAGCTACACTAGTCAATTTTTTTCCACGTACTATTTGAATGCCGTACGCGCATACCGTTTGTATAGTTCCAGATTGATATCGGTGAAAGGAGTGACTCTTCGCTAAACATCTTTTATTTTACGAGTCAATAAAGATTTAAGACTACATATACTACAGTGTGTATTTGTTAGTGCACCACGGAGTGTAATTATATAGTAAAATGTATTTATCAAAGCTCCTCGCTATGAAAGACGTGCAGTTTAAGAAACAAATTTTAAAATATTCTATTGATGCTTTTATTTCCAGATGACTTTATGTCGATGATGAAATTTGAAGTAGATGAAATGCAGAACCAATAAAGGATATTTAAAAAAAACTTATGAAGACACTATGAAATAAGGGTGAACATCAATAACTATCACTCTTTCCTTGTAATACAAAAAGCAATGAGAAGAAAAATGTCTTTCTTATACTGACTACGAAAAAAGCATTTTTTTAGAGTGAAATTCATCCTAAAACACATCTAGAATGGTCAGAAGTAAGTGAAATAAAGTGTAAAATAGATTGTCTTGCACAAAGGATTATTGGAGTTAAAATATACTGAAACTACATTGTAGAAGGTATTTCCCAAGTATACTTTGCAGCAAACTAAAACGGGTTATAATCTTTTGTAATATTCATTTCTTTGAAACCAGAACTTATTAGTAACTGATACCTGTGAATGTTTTTGTGAAATATGAAGTAAATATTATACGTTTATATTCCTGTATATTTCAAAGTTTCCCAAATATCTCTTAGTTTCCAAAATGACACTAGCAAAATTTCTTTTTGAGGTCACCCTTGACATAATTTATTAGTAAACACTAAGAATTCTGTGACAGACACAGATATGACGTGGCTGTGAAACACTAACAGAAATAAAATTACTTGCTTTTGTTTAGTGGAGGCTAACAATGGAACCCAGGACAAGTATTTTGTCTTTTTTGGAACTTGTAAGTTGTATGTACCTCTCTACCAGTGAAAGATGTTACTCTTACACGAACCTAGCACCCACCGCTTCAAACTCCAAAGCATTATTCAGTAGGCCACTGAGACAGGAGATTCATTAGTTTCCAAAGTACAAACTTATGATGCTAGACAATTTTTAAAAAAATTCCAAAGTTAGCGCAGGCGTGGTAATGACCATAATATGCTGATAGATATTCCTTTAAGCTTATTGGTGCAGATTTTGCCATGTCTATCATGAAGTTAAGAAACCACATAAGCTGAGTCATTTATACGAAGTAGTTCGGTTATATAAAATTAGGGAAAAGAAGACGCAGACTGTTTAGATGCAACTAATTGGTTTATCACACTATTATTGTTCTCTTCTTTAACATTATTGAAATTTTTCTTCTCAAAGCATTTACAAGTTACTTGAGTTTTTCAACAACAATATGAAGTATAAATAGCATCTAATGTTGGAAAATATTGCTTCCTTTTCTTTAAGAAAACTTATTCAAAATCCACAATGTTATTGTTGATCATCTTTTTGGATTCACTAGACGGTTGTTCAGTGCTGAATGGTATAAATAGTGTATACTCTTTACTTTTCAGAAGATCCAGTTACATTGTATGCTGCAAACTATCAAAAGGTGGAGAGTAAGTAACTCTTTTTACTTACGTTTTAACACAGTATTTAACCTAATGCTGAAGATTCTCCAGATGAGAATCTATATATTTAATCTTTAATTTCACAGTTTTAACAACTTGATAGACCTACTAATGTTATTTACTAAAAATATCTGCTAAATACACTGAGTACAATAGAAAGTATAATAAACTGATCATAATTTGAAACGGTTGTTCAAAATCACCTTTCATGCCCGATTTACTTATAGTGTGCAGCTGTAAGTAGGACTCTATTCTATGCTTCTATCGAAATTCAAAGATACATGTAGAAAATTAGTTCCCGTAGTATCTTTGCCATGACAGACGATATCATTAAATGTCAGTCATACAGACAATGTATCACTTTTAAGTAAATAAGAACACGTATAATCATTAGGACGTGACAAGGACCATGATGTTAGGATAAATTTACAGTAGCTTCAGTAACAAATATTTTTTGGGACTTCTCAAACTTATTTTTACGCATAAATATGAAACACTGTGGAGAAGATGCTGGCCACAGATATCAGCCGGTTTAATATCCCGGTTATCTAAAAATCTCAAAAATGTAGGATTTCAAGTTCATATTTGTCATCAAACTGACAACAGTTGAAGGATCATTGAAAACTTGGGAGCGTTGGACAGCTGTTTTGTCCTAGTTTGAGACTTTTCACCATTGTCTATCCGCGACTCAGCCCTAGATCGAACACAGGACATTAACGTTTCGTTACCGCCATGCTACCATTGAGCTGCTAGGCCGGAATCCAGTGATCGATGTTTTCTTACTTCTGTCAATCCACCACTTACCACGAGCTTCGTCCAATATCGTTGTTGAGTATTGATCTGCACATTAAAATTGGTTTGCCCTGCTAGTCACGAATTCTCATTAGCGCCTCATGGAATCTCATCTCGAAGCATCTCAGTAATAACCACTGGACAGCAACTCAGTTTGTAGGCTTTGAGGTTTTATCGGATTCAGGTTGATATCTTTTGTGTCACCATTGCGTTACCATATAAGGAAGGTACATCAGAAAACTTACGTAGGGATTCAGGTAGGATTTACATCCACAAACCCACATAAACATAAGCTTTTTCGGCTTAAGAATCCGATAGAACAGTACCGTTTCATGTTATAAACCAAATAAACAAATTTAATACGGAGTAATTTCCACTTCTACATTGAGTGAAATATTTTTTAACGTTTTTCTTTGCCCATTAAAAGATGATGAGGTGGATAAATAGTGTTACAGCTAAAAAATCAAGCAATTCTGATTCATTTCATTTTATGCACCTCTGGGAAGACAGTCTTCAAAACTAACTTCAACAGCATCAATCAGGAATGTTGAGGAAGAAGAACCAAACGTAATTCTACTTAACAGTTGTGGTTATTTGAGCATTCATGCTTAGCTATTGAATTAAGCCATTACACCTTTTGAAAACAAACTTGATACTTAATATGATGTACTGTCTGGTCCTTTACTACATATAGTATGAGCAGTTCAGTAGAAGCTTGTAATCTTTATTCCATATATCTTGGTTAAACTCAGTATAACAAGTCTAAGTAGATGAAGCAACATGTTTTGCTAAGTTCTGCCATCCTATGTACCTTCAAAACGTCAGTATGAAAAAAACGATAGAAAGGGAACAAAAATTCAGAAAAATATGAGCATTTAGTACTGTAAAATGCATTCTATAACTCTGGGCAAGTAATGAAGCTTATCAATGAATTTGAATTTAATACTTCCAGATCTTGGCAAATAGTTCAGTCAAAGTTTCGAAATTGTTCACGACTGAAGAACAAAATATTTGGATCAAACACTCAGTCTTTACATATACTAATAATCTTTTTTCAATTTACTGTAAACTAAAAGGAAACCTCAATAACATGGTAGTTAAGTAATCAAAAGTAATATGGTTTCGTAAAACGACAAAACTCAAGGAATATAAGTGAATCAAGAGCCTATTAACTTCACTGCCATGCTGAGAATGTAGAACGTGAAAGTGAGCAGTTAAATGATGATGGAAATTTCCGCGATACGGCGCGAAGCATCTACAGTCAACTCCTGTCGTTTCTCTTAGATTATGCATAGCTTGAACAGCACTGTAAGTAATCTCTTATTAATATTCGCGATGAGAAGAAAGATAAATGAGAGCAGGAATTAATAAAGAGATCACTGATGACCCAATGGTACACATGATTTGAGACGAGAACTCTAAACAGGTTAATTAGGAATCTGATGAATACACATTAATTTGTGCAAAATGATACCACGTGGTGTTATTACAGAGAAACTATCCAAAACTTTCAGACACAAGTGAGTTATATTGAATAGTTGCGTATAGATAATTGCAGGTTTATTTAGAAGAACTAAATTTAAAGTCTTATGCCTTAGAATCTAGATTTTCAGTATTCCCTGACGAGATTACCTCTCAGCACTTAAGTATCCCACCAAGAAAATGCATACTTATAGAGAAATACTCCCACAACAGCCTTAACTTATTTCTTAAAATGCTTAGTGTATAAAGATATCAGACTTTTAAAAAATACATCAGAGTGTCTTCAACAACAGACTGGTGTTGGAACCCTTTTAGAAATCCATTAAAATTATTATTTCCAGCTAATTCACTGGAAAAATGGGGACGGTTTCTCTGTTTGCTTTAGTACTTGCTACTCGACTGCATTCCTCTATACCATATATGAATAAAGTCAATTATTGCAATCCTTAAGTTATGATAGGCCATGAGAAACAATAATATGGTTCCAATGATACAGCCTTTCAACTAGGTTAGATACGAATATTTAGTGGACATTCAATATGAAAAACACTAGCAAATAGTCTATCTTCTGTTCGCCTCAACTATTGGAAAATTTTACTGTTCACATAGGTCATGCTGTATACTCCTGTGGTGAAAGTAGTCATGAATCGCTTACCGTCCATTTTATTTTATACCTGAGAAAAAAGAATATATTTTAACTATACTTGTCATATGTTACAGTCATTGAAAGGAATTATTCTAAGATAGTAAATCTTCAGAAGAAAACAAAAAAGATAAAACCTCAGTTGTCTCTGATATCTAAATTGTCTGAGATAATAGAATTGACCAATATCATTTACAAATCATAATGATTTGAACCACTCAATAATTTCATTAAACATACAGAAAAGACTTAATCTTAACCATCCTGTTTCACAATGTGATCCTCCTTCAAATCAGTTACTCGTAATACAATAAAATCATAATGTCTTATGTAATGACTAACTTGCTTAGTGGTATTCTTCAAGGCTACTTTGTGTCAAGTCAAAGACGTTTCACTGTAATCCATGTCATAAAACATTACCAATAATTTGTCGCCGCTTTATTTGAACACTTGCTAATATCGTTGTAAAACTAGCTGCACGGAAGAGAAGCAATATATTGAGTCATGTATATATATAATATAACAGTCACCTGACATAGAATTTATATTGCTGGTACCTCATATTTTCATTGATGATACAAATCAGCCGTGTCCAGGGATAATAAAAAGGACTTTTATTTGATATAGTGTTTCGACAAGATAAGACTGGATAAAAAAATAATCTACATAATAATTAATGATGATATTAACTACTGAATTTCATAAAATGTCTGCTTTTAGAAACATACTAAAATCTTTCCATATATTTTATACGAAAAAGAAAAGAATATCTTTTCATTTTCAGAGCTCAAACAGAACAGGGACTTTCAAGAAAGCATCTTTTTGAAGGTAAATATATACAATCTTATTGCTTATACTTAAATTTTTTTCTATGTTAAACATCAAAGTCCCTGAATTCACTAGATCTAAAAAAGTTATTTCTCAAGAGAATCAACACAATTTTCGGTTTTGTCATAATGACAGAATATATATCTGTAACTACAGGAATGCATGAGACGTTACCGATCAAAACTATGTTGAACAACATCCTTATAATAATAACAATACTTTTCATTTTATTGCAAATATTTTTCTTTATACAAAATGAACTACCAGGATAATATATTCGGACAAAACGCTTACTGCATTGGCAATGATTTTGAACACTCAGCTAGTATTGGATTAGTTCTCAATCTAGAGTGGAGGATTTACAGAAAATTGAAAGTAGGTTCGATGGTGACGGTTCATTTAGCTAACAAAAGAATCTACCATTCGAGTCATGTATCCAATGAGTAGAAATGTAATGAATTTTTACACAATGAAAAATTCGTTTCTATCGATATTAGTTGGTTAGAGTCAATCAGCAGGAAGCCCTGCTCTACTTAGGTTTCGTGCTTTTTGGCACTCGTCAGCATGGTGTATCGGCAACTTCGACGGAACTGATGTTCTGCCTGAGATTCGAACCCGCGTCACCCAGTGTTGTAGTCAGTGACTTTACCACTGAGCTATTCGGGCCGTGACTGACCTCCTTCTATTGAACTTGATACTTTTCCGTCATTTTGTTATCTACTCAAGGAATGGCTAGCTGAAAAATTTTAAAACTTTGCTAGCATACATAGCACGCCTAGAAGGCATAATTAAATGATTCAAACAAATTGAAAACAAAGAACTTGATGTAGAGCTATAGGCTGTAATGATTTTAAAAATAGGTGCTAGTATATAATACGACTAGATGACATAAAACAATGTATAAAGGAGAAATTTGATGTAATATATTCCATGGTAAGATGAGGTAGCCCAAAGTTCAAGCAAGGCGCCAATATGGGCAATAATTCTGAGCCAAGATCCTTAAATGTAAATTATGCTGACCTTTCAGGGTGTACAATAAATCGATTAAATTTGTTAACCATATATACATAGATCCTAGATTCTTGAATTTAGACAGCTTTTTCCCGTCGATTTTCGCTACTTGATATGTCATCTCTTCAGCCATGATCTTCCACTGCTGCTCATGATTATTGTGTAGATGTTTTGTTGATTTACAGGTTAGTTACTTGCGATTCTCACTATACAGGCAGATTACAGGAATGTTTTCATTTACACGTATTAGTTTTTAAGATCTACTGGATTTTACTGTTCACTTGACAGTAGACTAGAGACGGTTTGAAGCTACTGAATGACAAGTTGAATTGTCATTTCCTATTAACTGTCCTACCAGCTCTTCCACGTAATTTACCTTAGCATCCTCATTATTGAATTGAGGTGACAATGAAAATCATAGACCGAGTGAAAGATTAGTTTTTCTTTTTCTTCCTGAAACACTAATAAATGTTTGTGCTTAATGCTTCTGAGGTCATGTAATCGTGAAACCTGATGGAATATCTTTCTTCAGGAAGGTTTCATCATATTTCCTGGTCGCAGCCAGCGTGTTAGAGAATAGAAGGCCATCAAACCCACTCTGTCTTCTGTGTCTTCCTATAGGCCACTTCATGCAAGTTTTTATCTTTGGTACACCCTTCTAAAACTTTAATCAGATGAATATCAATTCATGACATATATTTAAGCCCATTTTGAGTTGTGAAAGAAAGTATGAGTGGAAGTAGTTTGACGAGTAAATGAAATCTAAAAAGAACTGTTCCGTAATGACTATAACTAAAACTTGTATCCTTAAATTAGACGGAATGTAATATCGTTTACCATCAGTCATATCCCTACTAACTCTTGATTTCGACACTAATGTTGTCTACAGCTTAGTGAATCGTCCACACTCTTTTCAACTATGATATACTTATTAAGAATACATACCTAAAGATTACGTAAAAGGAAATGATGAAATAATGTCGTCAACTGACAGATCAGATGAAAGTGGAAACACCTTTTGGTAGGTGAAATATTTCAAGCCAATATATTATAAAAAGGTGAAACTAATGTCTAATATTTTGATTCTATACCCTGGGTAAACAGGATGACGTTTAAGATAGACTTTATTTATAGGGAAAAATATAACCAGATTTCTAGCAGCCAAATTACTGATCTATTCATCTGCATACTGGTAATATAATGGATTGATTGACAGTCAAAAGAAAAGTAAAAACTTATTACACGTTTTAATTCATTCTCAATAAAATAAACCCTGAAGTCAAGGTATATTCTGTAACAATACCGGTGAATTCAGTCAAGATAGAATTAGTGTATTCAATCTTATTAAATGATGAGAAATTCGTATAGAGATTCCAAAATTTTCGAAATGATGCTTTACACAATCAACCTAAAACAACCTTACGTGAACTTCTATCCTTATTCAAGCTAAAAACCAGAAAAGAAAGACAATACTACAGAAAAAAATTCAGTTTTTTCCCCTAACTTCATTTGATTTAAAGGTTAAAATCTTATTCTTTGATAATATCGTGAAAGTACTAGCCCAGTATATACCTTATAAGTTTGATTATCTGAAATAGCCGTGGTTTGACAGGCTTGCATTGATACTGGGTGATGATTGAAGATGAGATGAAAACTCGTACCACAGCAAGATTTGGACCAGTGAACAATGGATATCTCTGCTCACCTGGTAGAATGTGAGACCAAAAACTAGCAGTTGCTGGTTTGAATCACGTCACGGTCCAAACATTTAATCCAAAAAAGCTTCTTTTTCATTGTTCACAGCAGATGAAAGCAAGTGATTTTCAGTAACTATTGTTCGTGGACTGATAGTGATAACTGTTGATAACTTTTCTGCTCACCTTCTATATTATGGTAGAATTAATTGATCAATTATTGCTTAGAAACAGGAAATCAGTTGTTACTCATATTACTTGTTACTTCTTAAAATGAAAGCACTGGAAGTCATAAATACCCACAGTAACGTCAAGTACTGAATGCTTCATAAAGACAGAAGCGATATATTCTGGTCTTTTCACGATTGGCAGATGCTGTTGATATGTTTCATAAATCAATTTTCAGAAGGCTGCAAATATCCTAAAGTTGGATTTTAGGTTAATAGATAAAAGCACATTGATGTATTATTGATGTTGCGATACTTAACCCTTAACAAAGTTACACCAATTGACTATTTTGAGAATCATTTTCACTATGTTGTTGAAAAATTCGATCAGACTGCTGGTAAATAATCACTAGCTATAAATATCTCACAGATTATCTACAGCAGACATCAGCTTCAATGCCCTTCAGATAAGCTTGAAATTTCTATCCTTATAATTTACTAAAAAAATTACTAAGAATAATCTCACTTAAGATAAAATTCCTCGATGAGTTGCAACAATTCGCATCATCATACGGCAGAGTATAGAAGGGCAGTTAACCCTCCACCTTGACCAAACTTCATCCACTTCAAAAGGGCCTTTGACAGCGTCGACCGACAAGTAATTTGGAAACTGCCTCAATACTAAGGAATATCACAAAACTTTATCAATATCACTCAACAAATTTATGAAGACGTCACATGCCAAGTAATTCACAATGGGAAGCTTTGTGATGCTTTTGAAGTGAAGACAGGAGTGAAACACGGTCGCCTACTATCACCCATGATATTCCTGATTGTAGTGGACTGGACTGGATCATGCAACAAAATGTGAGGAGCGAGAAGAGGGGGATAAGCTGAATGGAACGATGAAAGAGGCTAGAAGAATGTATGGATTTCGCCAACAATGACTTATGTCCAACGTCGTACAAACTTGAAGATCTACAGACAAAATCCAACAAGTTGACAGAAGAGGCAGAGCAGGGCAGACAAGGAAGACGGAACCTCAAGTGAACGCAGAGAAAACGGAGGTGATGAAGATATCCAATCAACAACAACACCAGCCACAACAAGCTCCAGTTACTATCGACGGGAGAAACTTAAAGGAAGTAGTCTCCTTCACCTATCTAGGCAGCACTGTTTCAACTATAGGTGGTGGTACAGATGAAGATGTCAAAGTCAGGCGTTCATTAACCTGAAACCAGTGTGCATATCTTCTGTACTCAGCATAAAGCGTGAACGAGTTCCGGATTTTCAACACAAATTCAGTCAAGTCAGTTCTTTCATATGGTTCAGAAACTTGGTGCGTCACGAAAAGCATTTCCAACAAACTACACACATTCATCAACAACTGTCTACGCTGGCCCCTCACTGAAGATCAGATGGACAGAACAATAAGTATGAGCAAGAAGGAACTGTGGCTGGTGATGAACCAACCGAGAACGTATCACTCAACAAATATGCAGAAGGAAGTGGAAGTGGAGGAGGATTGGACATACACTGAGAAAGCCGACTGGGAACATCATGCGTCAGGCTAGTCGCTGAAGTGGGACCCAGATGGTAAATGGCGAGTTGGGTGTCCGAGGAGAGGGTGACATGGAGGAGATCGTGCTGGGCGTAAATGAGAGCTTGTGGGTTGTCGGTGGAGCCATGTTGAGAAGATTTGAGAGAAGAGAGTGGAATGGTGATGTGCTACTGAATCCGTATGTTGGTTTAGGAACCCTAGGGACAAGTAATAAAATAAAATATATATAATGAAAATAAAATGAGCTGAAGATTTTTGGGTTTTTTTCGTTATTGTTTCTTTTCGCTGTCAATATAAACATTCATCAATTTCAGTGTTAATTCATTTTGACTAAAAAAAGTTTTGATTTATGACCGGAAATAATCCTAAGTTACTTCTAGATCAACTATAAAATTTTTGAGTGATTAACAAATCACTTTGCTTTGATATGAACATTAAAATATTTTAAAAGTACCAATTTAGTTCACTTCTAAAGATACACTGGCACATTTTCTGGTGTTGAGTAAGTAGAGTGAGTATATTGGCTTTAACGGAATAACATGGATCCATTTTGTTTAATGGTTTCTCATCAGCTGCTTACAACCTAAGATAATTTTGACATCAGTTAATGCAAAATGCTCACAAAGTCTAATCAGTTTAATAGAAGATTGTCAATTTCAATTAAAGATAACATCAATTTGAAGTAATTGAAAACCCATAATTGAGTGAATACATATGCAGAACCAACATGCCGAGGTAATTTTTTTAACATATAGAATGACTACATGAATATTTGAGAGTGGGAGATGTATAAAAGGAGGAAGACAACTGTATTCAGAATATCAAAAATATATGAAGGGCAGACGATTTATGGTAAATGAGAGCTAATGTGGGAAGAATTAAAATAACTAGGTCAAGGTTACGAAGTGTAAAGTAATCAGAAACCCATTATGGACCTAATGTACTCTATCAGTAAGGTGACGAACAATAACGCTGTAGAAAACTTTTCCACCGCACGGTCGCGAATTCCTTGGAATATGCTCAGACATGGAATCACAAGCCTTCCTTTTTACTTGTCGAATGTATGCACTTTGCCAAGTAAACGTGAACTGGAGATGCAGCTGGAGGTAAAGTGCAGAGAGGACTTGTCAACCTTGTATTGTCTCGGTGAAAGATTCATTCGGTAGAGTGCAACTAACCTAGCATCTGGATAACTTCTTTTTTAGGTAGCATTTACTCTGTAATTGTTTATACTGAAATCGTCATCATCTTTGAAACCAAGATTTAGGTGAACAAGATTCTTCTCGACTGTATCACAGGTTACTTCTGAACAAGTATTCACTCACTTGTAAGTTTTCAGTTACTTCATCTCTTTAGTTCTCTCCAATCAAACTGATTCCACTGTGTAAACATCTTGGTTGTATTGTGTTCTCTGAGCTGGGTTGTTTATTCATAAAACTTTCATCGTCTTTCTAGACGACATCATCAGTACTAACTTCAGTATGTAAGCATGTCGTGTTAATTGGCGTTAAATTGTTTTAGATTGTAAGTAGCGGATAAGAAACTACGAAATAAAATGGATTCATGTTATTCTGTTAAAGCTGTTGTTCTCGCTCTGTTTCAATTTAAGAGGGGGAAGAATAATATAGAATGAGTTATTCATATCTCCTTCTGACTACTCAGTAAATTGAATCCACTATACTTACAATATAGCAGCTAGGCTAAATAACTTGACATTGTGTTGTAGTGTCTAAACTGTAAAAACTTTATTCAACTAAATGTGAGTTGGATTTGGAACAATATTTCATTTCCTTAACCACTAGATATTACAGTCATCAAGCAGTTTCCTGAAACATTTTCTTCGTATAAAACTCAAATTCAATTCAGTGAGCTGTACAGATATAATTTTACAATAGCTAAACTTGTCAGATGATTGACACTTCTAAGAATGACTTGTATTATCACTGTACTCACTCATACCTTCTGAATATATTTGTAAATTATTATATTATTTTATTATTTGTTCCTTGGGTTCCTAAACCAACATACGGATTCAGTAGCACATCACCATTCCACTCTCTTCTCTCAAATCTTCTCAACATGGCTCCACCGACAACCCACAAGCTCTCATTTACGCCCAGCACGATCTCCTCCATGTCACCCTCTCCTCGGACACCCAACTCGCCATTTACCATCTGGGTCCCACTTCAGCGACTAGCCTGACGCATGATGTTCCCAGTCGGCTTTCTCAGTGTATGTCCAATCCTCCTCCACTTCCACTTCCTTCTGCATATTTGTTGAGTGATACGTTCTCGGTTGGTTCATCACCAGCCACAGTTCCTTCTTGCTCATACTTATTGTTCTGTCCATCTGATCTTCAGTGAGGGGCCAGCGTAGACAGTTGTTGATGAATGTGTGTAGTTTGTTGGAAATGCTTTTCGTGACGCACCAAGTTTCTGAACCATATGAAAGAACTGACTTGACTGAATTTGTGTTGAAAATCCGGAACTCGTTCACGCTTTATGCTGAGTACAGAAGATATGCACACTGGTTTCAGGTTAATGAACGCCTGACTTTGACATCTTCATCTGTACCACCACCTATAGTTGAAACAGTGCTGCCTAGATAGGTGAAGGAGACTACTTCCTTTAAGTTTCTCCCGTCGATAGTAACTGGAGCTTGTTGTGGCTGGTGTTGTTGTTGATTGGATATCTTCATCACCTCCGTTTTCTCTGCGTTCACTTGAGGTTCCGTCTTCCTTGTCTGCCCTGCTCTGCCTCTTCTGTCAACTTGTTGGATTTTGTCTGTAGATCTTCAAGTTTGTACGACGTTGGACATAAGTCATTGTTGGCGAAATCCATACATTCTTCTAGCCTCTTTCATCGTTCCATTCAGCTTATCCCCCTCTTCTCGCTCCTCACATTTTGTTGCATGATCCAGTCCAGTCCACTACAATCAGGAATATCATGGGTGATAGTAGGCGACCGTGTTTCACTCCTGTCTTCATTTCAAGGGCGCACATTCATGCCCTTTAAATATATTTATATGAATTACCGTATATAATCAAAAGTCAATTTTCCCAATTGTGACATACATGAAGTATATTTACCGTGATATCTGTACTATCAAAATGAATTTGCGCATAATTATTGAGATCTGTTTGATTTCATGAAGCTTTTTTACGTTTCTAGACAATTTATATAATCATGCTTTTTTTGATAGTAAATAGTTAAGGCTTTCGCTGTGAACACTCCCATAAATAGATGGTAGAGAGGGGAAATTCTTGAGGTGTACTATGTAGTTTACTCAAAACACTCCCGTATTTTTTGGAAGCAGAAGGAACTTATAATATTCAGGATAAAATGTTTTCAGACAGCTTGTGATGTTAAAAACAGAACTACTGATACATATTTTGGTGGTCATTATTTTATTCGCAGCTCCATTCTCAATAAATATGTATGTTTTGATAACCAAAACGGTCATTTCAGGAGGATTTAGTCCTTATTTAATCATTTCCGGCTCCATTTTGCCTTTTGATATTCACGACATCACAGCAGTATCGAAATAACCAAATCACTATTCAGCAGTAATTTCTGACGTACACAGTGCAGTAATAAAGATGCTGCTTCCAAGTTTGATCAGAGCAGGAATTTACGGGTACTGAAATCTTAGTGAAGTGTAATACAAAATGCACAGAAGACCGACCGCAATGTCAATTAGTGAAGACATTATCTATTTGAGTTATCATCATTTTCCTGAGATGCAAGTTTGTAGATGGATTAGCTACATCGCCTCAAAACCGTCTGCCTAATCACTTAGAATGACCTACACGGAGACTGTCTACAACGGTGCTACTGCTGTAGAAGCCTGACAATTAGTAGCACCTGTTGATGGACATTACGTTTAACGTAAGGTTATCCATCAGAAAAGGTTTTCGTATTCTACTGGTTTTGTAACAGCATACAAGCATCTATGGAATACGCCTGTTATCTGATTTATGCTTTATGAAAAACTATCAGTTCAACCGTGAATACATTCCGAAACAAACCAATAGGCACTTTAACGCCGATAAAATGATCTTTGGTCCAGTTCAGTTGAGTAATTCCAGCTACTTCCAACTAGACTGATTGTTAGCTGTGGAATCCAGGCTTAATATGTTCACTCCTGCTTGGGACTTTAGCTAAATGTACCTACAGCCCAGTGAGTGGTGGTGTTTCCACTGAGACTTTATACATCGCTTTCAAATGCAAAAGCGCTATCTATTAGGCCCCAGAGGCACTACACTTAGTACTGTTTAGGTTCTTACCACAGTATTAGAGCTCAGATACAAATTTATGCCAGAAAGTCAAATATGGTGTTGGGTATCGAGAGTAAGTGGTCAGAAATTCAGGAATAAATCTATAAAGCTTATACCCCATAAGAAAAACCGTGTACAAAGTAAATAACTGCGCTATCCTACTCTAGTCCAAGATAATATACAGAGAAAATCAACGTTGTGTGGACTATAGTCTTTAGCATTCCAAACTGAACAAGAGGTGAGCATTACATTACTGAAATATGCAAGTAAGGCATTTAAGTTCATTTAAGATGAAATAATATGCATCATATTGAAAAGTTTAGTGAAGCGTAGAAGAAAACGTCTTTCATCAAGAAGAAAAAATACACTACAAAACAATGCAAAAGAGAATACTTTACTTTCGAAAGCGGAGAGTTTATTGAGAAAACAAAGATTGGTAATGAAACAACATATCGATACAGTTTACTGAATCAGAAACAAGTGCAATTCCTGTTCACTAGTAAGTTTATGCGAAGAATAACTTGTTTTACCTTGCACTTTAACATAGTTTCGTTATTAGTATACATAAGCCCTGAAACTTAGGTGTGAAATTGTTTCTAATTTTTTGCCTAATAAGGTCTTCGTTCTTCCTTGGAAAGACTTCAACTTGAATATGTGGACATTGTAGTTGTAACACGTCAAAATGATCTACCAGTTCCAGTTGAAGAAGTTGTTCGAACTTGTACACATCTTATTCACCTTGGATGGACATTTTATTGGGGAACATCTCAATGGCTACCAGGTGAAATTATGGTAAGATGTAATCCACTTTATTTTATCTACTTTTGCTCCTTTCAGAATAGAATTAAAAGTTTTACACAGACTTCAATTAAAGAGTTAATTTGTTTATTTCAGTACGAAGTATCACCGTCTAGAATCACTCATTGAATAACAGTTAGAGACAGAGTTCGAGTAAGATTTCATTGATATAAACTTGTCCAAACTATTCAGAGTTGACGGAGCAGGAACAACATCTAATTAACTATTTCATATTCAGTGTATGTGACAAACGAATGCTCAGTATGAACCTGACCCAGAGCTTAAAGATGGGCTAGAAACTCTATTCTAGTTTTCTGTTGTCTTTCAGTCTAGCTACCCGATGTTGTTTTCTTGGCGGAACGTGTTCTTGAAATTTTTACCAAGCATGAAAACTCATATTGTGAAGAAATTATACGCAAACACCTTTTTACCATAACATAGTTGCGTGAGAGACTTTTAAGCTAAATTTTTCAGTTATACCTGAGACAATTAGAATTTTACAGATATTATATAGGTGTTATATGTGGCTCTGATTTCCAGTTAACTTTATTTTCATGTTTATTCCTTCAACCATCTAAGAGTTTGGGAAATTATAATGTTATAACCTTGTGACACCAACCCAATGAAAATACAGGTGAAAGGCTTTTGGTATCAGCATAATACTGAATCTGTGAGAGCAGCTTCAAAGTAGCTGTCAACCCAGGCTTTAAGATGTTTCCATATATCAGAAAGAATTTTCTGCAATTTGGAGAACACCACACAGTGTTGCTGTCAGACGTCATCCCCACCACTTATCAAGTCAAACTGGGCTCTCCATTGACTGACGTTCTTCAAGAACATAACTGAAACCACGGTATCATTACTCAGAACTTCACAACATATTATTAGTTAATACTCAGTGATTGATCTATGACAAGAACAGTGATGGCATTTGACAGTAGTTAATACGCATCCTAGATCCCACTGTCATATTTTATTATTTATTTGTCCCTTGGGTTTCTAGTGGAACATAAGACTTCAGTAGCACACCTACATTTCACTCTGTTCTCTTCAGTCTTTCGAATCTGGATCCACGACTACCCATAAACTTTCATTTCTTCCTCACACCATCTTCTCCATGTCACCCTCACCTCGGAAGCCCAACTCGTCGTTTCCCATTTGGATTCCACTTGATGGCCTGGCCCCATGCTTCATGTCCCCAAATCGTCTTCTCAGTGTATGTACAATCCAATCCATCTCCAGTTTCCCCTATGCATATTTGTTGGGCGATGGGTTCTTGGTTGGTTCGTTGCCAGCCAGCCAGCCAGTCAGAGTTCCTTGTTGCTTATTCTGATCATTCTGGCCATCTGATCTTTAGTGTCAGTACCAAGTGAGTGTAGGCGGTAGCTGTTGGAAATGCTTTCCGTGATGTGCCAAGTCTCCCAACCATCACAAAGAACCATTGACTCAATTAACTGAATTAGTGTTGAAAATTTGGATCTTGTTCACGCTTTTTGCTGACTGCAGTGCAGTAGATCTCCACACCGATTTCAGAGTGATAAAGGCCTGTCTTGCTGTTTTCCGATTCTGGTTTTGACGTCCTCATCTGTGCCTGTTCTGCCTTTAGTTGAAACGATGGTGCCTAGGCAGGCAGGTGAAAGAGACAACTTCCTTCAGATTTCTCCCAATGATGGTGATTAGTGCTCGTTGTTGTTGTTGGTATTGTTGTTGGTTGGGTATCTTCATCACCTCCGTTTTCACTACATTCACCTGAAGGAAGTGCTGTGTTCATTGTCTCACCTCTTCTTTCAACTTGTTGGCTTTCATCTGTAGATCTTCGAGTTTGTGACATTAGATATTAGACATAAATCATCATCGTTGGCAAAATCCAAACAGTCTTCTGGGGGCGTTCTCATCGATCCAGTCAGCGTTTGCTCATCTTCTCGCTCCTCACAGTTTGCTGCATGATCCAGCCGAGTCGAGTCAACCACAATGAGGCAGATCATCGGTGTCAGTAGGCTGTAACCTTATCTTACGCTGTCCTGTCTTCGCTTCTCTTCAAAGGTACCACTGAGCCTTCCATTGTGAATCTCTTGGCATGTAGCATCCTCATATAGCATATAGCTACTGTTGAATGAGGTTGGTACAGGTTCATGGCACTCACTCCGTAGTATTGAAGCAACTGCCAAATCGCTTCTCAGTCTACGCTATCAGTCGAAGGTTTTTTGAAAAGTCGATGAAGTAGAGGCAAAGAGTTTTCATTCTCCCATTTTGTGCTCTGTTTCTTATGATGATGCGTAGTGTAGCGTTGCAATTCGATCCACACATGATTTGTTCTTCCTGGAGGCAGCCAGCCTGTTGCGGTCGCAATTTAGTCTCTCTAGGATCATGTGGTCTAATATTTTGCTTGGTTGGACAGGAACATGATTTTGCTTCAAGCATCTGTAAACAGTTTCAGAAATTAATCGAATGAAATTTTGGGATGTACACATAGAGAATTCATGTGTTTGTCATTTTAAGTCGTGATGTTAAATGAAGCCTAAAATATCTCTTCCAGATATCTTTGTTTCTCCTACAAATTATAGTAATGCACGATTAAGTTACGCTTGCTTGAAATTTTTCGGAAATTATGAACTTCTCAGGCAACTAGAATGGAATCACCTTCATTTTTATCTAAGCTGTTTTAAACAAAATAATTTAATCATTGAAACGCTACCAAATATTTGTGACTTTTACAACAACAAAAATTAGATTTTTTCGAAATAATTTATTTAGACAAATTTTTCGATTCTTAATTTGACAAAAACACGTTATACATTTAGATGTTTGGTGGAAAAATTCTTTAAGAAAATTTTACTTTTTCTGTAATTATCTGTCTAATACAAACATGAATTATTTGCATTCAAGTAAAGTATGCAAAATTGGAAATACTTGAAAAAGGTTGTATGATGAGATGAAATTTGGTTGATAATCCATGTGTGTATTAGAAATAAAATTAGATAAACGAGAAAGATTGTAATTTTTTTCTTTACCTGAAAAATGGATAATTATTTCGGCAAAATAATTCAATTTAATGTTTTTGAGTGAATGTCTCACTGATGACTGATAAGAAAAATTCATTTGTTTGATATGATATTAAACTTCCCATTGTCTAACTTTAAGCAAGAGATAATTTTATCAACTTTACTTAACATATGTCCAGTGAAGTGTAGTACTTCTCAAGAATACTAACTCCGTTTGCAGATATATCACAGTAATGACTAGTACAGTAAGGTTATGAAAATAAACTCATCTATGTTAGTCTCTTTAAGTTCAGTATGTTAACCTTTGGATTATAGTTTATTCACAATTCTTTTTTGCCCCACTTGATAATGACGTCAACTTTTCTATTTGCCTAACTGACTAGGGTCTGTAGTTAGGTCATCCAACTAAACAAATTACACATATTTGGCAAAATCATATTTTTTAGTTACACTTGAATTATGAAGTTCTTTGGACAGCAACCTTAGTGTGAATGAGTTGTTGGTTGTCACCTTGAAATAATTCTCAGTTCCTTGGTTAAAAAGGTTGACAACGAAATTTTGGTCGCATCACCATCGCTTGGTTAACTAGTTCACTAGTTACTAGCGCGTCCTAAGCCAACATAAAGAGGAAAGGTTGGGCATACGGCTACCAACCCTACCACGAAAAACAAATATAACCACTAAACAAACTCCAAAGCACAAGCAAAATATAAAAAACAAAAATAAAATTATTCCTAGCTGGAATCAGAGAGGCAAAATGACACCGGTTGGTGAAAGCCTGCCTTCGGCAAGCCGATTGGCCGATGTGGCTCCTCTCTCTCAGCGAAAGCGAAAGTAAATGTGGGGACATGGAATATCTGCACGATGTTTGAACCCAGGAAGGCAGCCCACATTGCAAATGAGATGAGGAGGTATCACATTGAAGTGCTTGGAATTTGCGAAAGTAAATGGAATGGGAGTGAACTCTGCAAACTGTCAACTGGAGACGAGTCAATAATCTACTCCAATATTGTCACCCAGACGACAACTACGATCACACTGTGTATTGGAGTGGCTATCATGATGTCCTGGAGAGCATCGAAGGCTGACTGTCATGCAGTGGGAACCAATCTCCACCTACAGGATCAGGATGATGAGAGCAAGATGGATTCAACTCGAAAGGAAGGAAGGTCATAATCATACAATGCTATGCTACGCACCTACAAATAATGCAGATGAAGAGAAGAAGGAGGAATTCTACAGACAACTCCAATCAACACTGGACAAGACCTCAGTTGGCGATATCAAAATTCTAATGGGTGAGGTGACATGAATGCTAAACTGGGAGAAGACATCACAGGAAGAGAACTAACCATAGGTCGAGAAGCGCTCTGTGAGGTGATGAACGAGAATGGAGAGCTGTTTGCAGAATTCTGTGCATTCAACGATCTGGTGATTGGAGGCAGTGTGTACAAGCACAAGGATATTCACAAACCGAGCGACATGCATTTGATTTCATCAGATGGACACACTACACTAAAAATCAGATAGATTTCACCTCCATCTCAAGATGGAGGTGGAGATGAAGTCAACCTACTTGACACCAGATCAGATGAAGAAGATGAGCAAATGTAGGTTCACACCACTCACTTCACTATCTAGTGCAATGAACCTTCCAAAGCAATTTAAAAGCCTTCAAGGAAGCTGGTGATATACCACAGTTCATGTACAACACTCGAAAATCGAAGGACGAAACTGCAAAGGAAATCTTCACGTCAGCCAGTCATCAAGACAAAATGGGAGATATCGAGCAACATCCCTGAAGACACCTGTGTAGAAGAATACTGGAAGTCTTTGAAAGCCAGGGGAAAGAAACCTGCACAACAGTATTAGGAAGAAAGAAGAAAGAAGATGAGAAATGGATCTCAATGGATACATGGAAGCTGATAGAGGAGGGAGAGGAGTATGGTGAAGCAGAAGGTAAACCAGTGCAAGGATGCATAACGAGAAGAGGAACAACGTGTAACAAGGTATACAAAGTATAAAACACTACACTGGACAAAGAAGTGAAGAAGAGTGCACGGAAAGGCAAAAACACTACGACACACTGGCAAGTGAAGCAGAACAGGCTGCAGGTAAGAGAGACAGAGACCTGACAACATTGTATCAAATAATCAGGTTGCTACCTGGGAAGAGGTCAACGCAGACGAAACCAACAAAAGATGACTAAAATTTAATTACGAAAGAAGAGAAACAGAGGAAACAATGAACCGACCACTTCGAAAAGCTTTTGAATCGATGACTACCTACCACCAGCAGCCCAGCCACATAATTACAAGTGAACACAAATCCCTCGACGAATAAGTCGAAGTCCTGAACGTCATAAAAGTACTGAAATGTGGGAAGGCATCAGGACCAGATGGGATCCTGCCAGAAGCACTGAAAACAGACTCAGGGACAGCAGCGGACATGCTCACACCACTATTGCAGAAGGTCTGGAAGGGAAGGTAGGTACATGGAGATAAGAAGAAGGGTTACCTTGTCAAACTGCCGAAGAATGGCTACCCCGGTGTTTGCAAGAGCTGGTGCGGAATCATGCTCCTGTCCATCCAGAGCAAGCAAAACATTAAGACATATCATCTTGGAGAGACTAAAGAATGAACTGGATACAAAACTAAGACCAGAACAGGCAGACTGGGTTCAGGAAATACAAATCATGTGCAGACCAAATTGTAACGCAACGCTTCGCATCATCACGGAACAGAGTATAGAATGGCAGTCAACTCTCTACCTCACCTCAACTTCATCGACTTTGAGAAGGCCTTTGTCAGCGTCGACCAACAAGTAATTTGGAAACCGCTTCAACAATACGCATTACCACAAACCTTTATCAATATCACTCAACAACTATATGAAGACGCCACATGCCAGCGAAGTAATTCACAATGGGAAGCTTTGTGATGCTTTTGAAGTGAAGACAGGAGTGAAACACGGTTGCCTACTATCACCCATGATATTCCTGATTATAGTGGACTGGACTGGATCATGCAACAAAATGTGAGGAGCGAGAAGAGGAGGGTAGGCTGGACTGCGGAAAAGAACCCAGAAGACTTGGATTTTGCTGGTGACTTGTGTCTGATGTCATACAAACTTGGAGATCTACAGACAAAAACTAACAAGTTGACGGAAGAGGTAGAGAAGCACAGTGAAGACGGCAGTTCAAGTGAATATAGAGAAGACAGAGGCAGAGGTGATGAAGATACTGCATCAACAGCAAACTCTAATCACCATCAACGGCAGAAACATGAAGAAAGTAGCCTCTTTCACCCATCTAGGCAGCACTGTTTCAGCTACAGGTGGCGGCACAGAAAAGAACGTCAAAATCAGCCAGGATCGGAAAAGCAAGAGAGGCGTTCATTAACCTGAAACCAGTGTGCATATCTTCTGTACTCAGCATGTGAAACAAGATCCGGATTTTCAACACTAATTCAGTCAAGTCAGTTGTTCTATATGTTTCGGAAACTTGGCGCGTTACGAAAAGCATTTCCAACAAACTACACACATTCATCAACAACTGTCTACGCTGGCCCCTCACTGAAGATCAGATGGACAGAACAATAAGTATGAGCAAGAAGGAACTGTGGCTGGTGATGAACCAACCGAGAACGTATCACTCAACAAATATGCAGAAGGAAGTGGAAGTGGAGGAGGATTGGACATACACTGAGAAAGCCGACTGGGAACATCATGCTTCAGGCCAGTCGCTGAAGTGGGACCCAGATGGTAAATGGCGAGTTGGGTGTCTGAGGAGAGAGTGACATGGGGGAGATCGTGTGGGGCGTAAATGAGAGCTTGTGGGTTGTCGGTGGAGCCATGTTGAGAAGATTTGAGAGAAGAGAGTGGAATGGTGATGTGCCACTGAATCCGTATGTTGCTTTAGGAGCACAAGGGACAAATAACAGTAATGAATATATATATATATATATATATATATATATATATATATATATATGTATTGTAAGTTAATAATGTACGTTTAATAGTCAATGAAGGAAAACCAACTTCATCTTGTCTAGTACTTTAGGCTGATCCAATTCTTTAGTTTACTTTGCCGTCCGCCCACTTAACTAGGAGATACATCACCATAATACACCTTTTGTGATGATAAATGGTTAGAAACACTCCAGAAGAAGCACTGGACCTATGTTTATGATTTGTTGTCCCTCGTTAAAAATAAACATCCGCCATATGGAGGCACTTTCCGTCCATGAAGAGATCTGTACTGAGATCACCTAGTTTTACAGTCACAGATGTTACTACTGAGCTATTCCAGCCGGTCTAACTTCATAGCATGATCTAGAAGTAAGCTAGAGCAACTTGGTTTGTGACTGAACAAATAATAACGAAGCATTAAGTCAGCAAGTTTAACAACGAATGTTCCTATCAAAATCCTGACTCAGACATCAACGAATAGGAACTACTCATGTAAAAAAGTTTAGATCAGCTTTAAATAAAACTTTGACTGATGCTAAAGGGATAATAATATCCATAGGTTTGGAGAAAAAATGCTTGTTGATGAAGCACTAGGTGGTAAATTTCTGGCTCCAGAAATAGATGAGATTTAAAACCTTCCATTTGCAAACTGAAAATAACTCATTTGTGGTAATTCTCAAACAAATCATAGCAATAATCACATTTAAAGAAATTTGAAAAGATGCTCAGTACCACAGCGCTATCGTCTATAGTTATTACGATGTCTGGACATTAAGAAAAAGCAAAAACGTTTGATGTAATAATATCTTTCAGTCGTCTAGCAAAATTTGTTGAAATTACACGCAAAAGTCTAACATATCTCCCATCGCTGAATGAGGATGATATGTGTTACATTTTTGAGATGAACATCTAGGTGACTATTTGAGAAGGTATTCAAAGTCTTCGTATGAGTAGCAGGCATAATAAGTCATCATACAACTATTTATGGCCAAACTTTCTATTAATATGAAAGTGATGTTTGCTATCACCTGGTTTCACTGAATACGGTGATTTATATATCCCTGTAAGTTGTCCTGAATATTCAAGATGGTGGCTAGTAGTGGAATGCAGGAATGGATAACATGCTATCTGATCAATCAGTCTGCGGAAAATATCGGTCATGGTTCACTTTAGAAAGCTATCCATTTCAATTCACTTAACTCACTCATAGCAAAATTCACTGATAAAATTGTATTATCTTCAGTTCATATTGAGCAGAAGCTGAGTAGATCCATTTCTTCACACAGAAGTAAAACGTTGTCATACTGACTGTATAACTTCATGAACATGAATACAATGTGTGATATTTTAAATTAATTGGAAATATTTGGACTCAGTTAAGCCTGTGTTCACTCAAACCTTTCAAGTTCGACATGGACTTCCAATTTATATCTTTGAGAGCTCTAATTATTTCACTAAACAGTAGTAAAGTTATTTCTCATGATATTAACCTTACGTGAATATCAGAATAATATCAAATATGCTTACGTTTTGAACACCTGATGAAAACCGGTGAAATACAATAATTCCGCATTATTCTGCTTTAATCACTGCTCTGGACTTATTCAAATTTATGTAGGGAAGAGACTGTAGTAAAAAAAATTGTCTTGACCTTGACAAGAAAATAGGCAAAATTTGCCCTCTCTCTCTTTCTAACTTAGCTTCTTAGCTTGTATTTTGATCGTAATTTGACAATTTTCGGCTGATCATCGGCCTTCAGATTTGTGACACTAAAGTTCGTTATTCCTGCAACACAAATTGAAATACTATCAATTCAGGATTTGAATGTTGTTGAATCGCCAATAACTATTTTTCTGTTTCGAGCCGATATTCATCGTTGATATTCAGTTGGAGTACCACTGAAAATCTGAAAACACTGAATAGCTGTTTCTTCCTGATATGAGATTTCTCAGAAGTCTGCACCCATAACTCCTGAAGAGGTCGAAAACTGCGCCGTTCGGATATAATATCTTCGGACAGACAGATTCATCCAAAAAAATTGTTTGTGATTAATACCGACAGTGTATTCTTATGGCATTTGGATTTTAATGTACCAACCAAATTTAACCATCTTACTAGATTCATATTATGCTGGTATTCATCTAAAATGCAGTTTCAAAGACAAAGATAAGAACTTGCAAAATTAGCATTACGAGTTTAGCGAGCAATAAATTCGCCTTGAAATGTCATCCAGTTAATTATACTATGTCACCCTTAGCTATATCAGTCAAATGAACAATGTTATACGGAGTTGTGCTTTAGCACAGTGCAAAAGTTTTTTTCTTACAAGAATTTTGATACCTAGAAAGAAGTCTTGTTTCATTATAATTTTAAAGCCATCCTAACAACGATTGAGAACTACTTCTTCAGTTGAAATAAGTAAGCCTGATTGATAATTCTGTTATTTATTCCGTGTTCCTTAGAGTCAGTCGTCAGTTTATTGTACGCTTCTTTGTAAAAACGTTATAACTCTGAATTTTGTCAGCAAAAATTCAACACCAGAGTCAATTCATTGGAGAAAGTTTTTTTTTTCAACGATATCACTTTCTAAAGTAGTACAGTCGTATTTCTATTTATCACAAACACATAACAGTCAATTACTGAACATTAGGGTATAATTGCAGAGTAGCTGCATAATAATCCTCTGGGCAATGGGAATAATGAGATGGGAAAACAGTATGATACGGTGAAAACTGTTGGCAGGTGTAAAGTGAGAGAATTTAGTGTCCACTTGGTAGATATAAAGAAGGCGGAGAGAGAAACAAGGGTCATAATGGAGATGATATTAGTAAACTAAATAATTATAATAAAATTAAAAAAATTTGAGTACTAAGATGACGGTAGGATAAGAGACTGAACATACTTCCTCTACGCGCAGAGATAAAACTTGAATTAGCGAATTGCAAAAGTCTCCGTTGTACATAGCTAACGAAATTGTGCTCTTTTTGAATTATCCTCCTTTGAACACTGTGAATAACAGTGAAGGAGGACTCTGGTAGAGCTAAAAGTTCAGATTTGACTGAATTTTTATGAATAGAACTGGTAATTGATATATCTTCCTCCCTTCGCCAGGAGTGCAGGATAGCGCTTGGACATACAATTGGAAATTGCGTGCATCTTCTGGCTTATTTAGCATTTTCGAGTTTGACATGAGATTTTATGTAAGATTGAAATCTGGGTCCTGTGATAGAGTGTAATTCCATGTTAGATTGTTAATTTGATATGACACACAATGGTCCAGTATTATTTACTAGATGTCGTTTGAAACAGAATTCATTGCCAACATTCATATCAAACTTATCATACGACTTTCAAATTTCCTGCTCACTGTTCAGCAGTTCATTCGTTTATTTTAGTAGCATTTAACGTTTCCAAATATGTGCAGTATGTGAAAAGTCATTTCTGTTACATGTCTTAGGTGGTGATTCAATGAATAAAGCTTCTGTGAAAAATCTCTCCGTCCACTCAAGTATATTAGATTTCAGAATTGTTACCCTATCCCACTCTACAGTGTGATGTTGGGTCAAAGCATGCAGAGCGATAGACAAGTTTTTCTCTAAGTCACTCATCTTAGTAGGGTCTATCATTGTATATTTCGCTAACCTTTTATGCTCTGCTAATCTGACTTGTTTGTATCGGCTACTTTAACCTATAAACCTGACTTCACAAACATTACATGACATTTGATTAATTAGGTTATCAGCTTAATTTGCTCTACTGGATCTTTCAGCCTACAAAGTTTTTGTCTGATCGTGTTTGTGGGTTTAAATGCCACCCTAATCCCAGAAATGTTAAGAATTTCACATAGGATTTCCCATATACCTTCTTCATATAATAACACTAGAGAGAATTGGAATTCCCTCCAAGGCATTTTGCCATCACGACATTTTAAATTTCATTAAGAAATTCTTAACAATGCTGAGACTAGGCTGGCATTTAAACCCACAATCTCACTGAGAGAAACTCTGGGCCTAAGGATCCACTGAATTCAATTAAGCTAATAACATAGCCCATCAAGTACCATATGAGGATTCTGAGGTCAAGTATATAGGTCAGAGTAGCCGATACTAACAAGTCAGATTAGCAGAGCATAAAAGGTTAGCGAAATATACAATGATAGACCCTACTAAGATGAGTGACTTAGAGAAAAACTTGTCTATCGCTCTGCATGCTTTGACCCAACATCACACTGTAGAGTGGGATAGGGTAACAATTCTGAAATCTAATATACTTGAGTGGACGGAGAGATTTTTCACAGAAGCTTTATTCATTGAATCACCACCTAAGACATGTAACAGAAATGACTTTTCACATACTGCACATATTTGGAAACGTTAAATGCTACTAAAATAAACGAATGAACTGCTGAACAGTGAGCAGGAAATTTGAAAGTCGTATGATAAGTTTGATATGAATGTTGGCAATGAATTCTGTTTCAAACGACATCTAGTAAATAATACAGTTTCACTATATGTTATAACGCATAATCAGTATATTGCGTGATAAGATTTCCTATGTTTATATTTCAAAATGCTGTATTTCAGTTGAGTAAATGTAGCGCAAACTAACATCAGACTCCCACCAATTATTCATAACGTTTTACTTATCTAAAACAAAAATTTAATTGAACTTCGCAATATAGTAATGATGGATAGTGGCTAGCAATAACACTAAACGTAACAATGATTGGCTAGCAGATAAAAGTAATGCACGAAAATATAAATGAGAAACATTTGTTATTCTCACATGATTTAAGAAATTCTTACATCTACTAGTTTGTCAATTTTTGTAGTGTTTAATTCTAGTTTCTGTTTGTTACCCCAATTTATAGCAGGCTCAAACAGTTGCCAGACAGTTCAATTTAATCCCTCCATCTGTAGATCAAAATGAATTAAATCTTTTAAACAGAAGTCAACTGCAAAATATGCGTGAAGTCTGTTTAAAATTAAGTAAGTACAATATACTGCTTACTTATCTTGATCAAATTTATTATAAAACAGAACATTGAAAGAAATCCACCATATGTGTCTGTCTCCACACTGAAGATGTTCAAAACAAACTATTTTTGGTTTCGTTTCACTGTGTAGGTACACAAATATATATATATATATATATATATATATATATATACACTAAAAGTTCTGAAGGCGTTCGCTTTTCAACTTTCTTAAATCCTAAATGATAAATCATGCCTAACGTTTTGATAGAATGTGTATATTTTTTTTACATTTATCACTTCAAGATATCAGCAAAGATAGATAAACAAAGCATCACTTTTCACTGGAAAAAATAATGGCTGATCATTTTTCTATTTTTTAATAGACAGTAAACACGATAGCTGTTGATAGGAAAGCACAAGCTTTTCGAATGACAACATACAAAAGAGTAGTAGTAGTGGTAAAGAGATTCAGTCTATAAATATTTAATAGTTGATTAAAATGACTTGTGCACAAATATCTACGTGTGTACTCGAGTGTTTGATTGTAAAAATGTAGTGAATAGAACCTTCTGTTTGAAGCAGTTGTTTTTTCACCTAGAATTTTGAAGTTGTTACGTTTCCTGGACATAATACAACTTGGTGAGCGACATTTCTTGTGAACTTGCTGATAAAGTATCCTTTATCTCTGTATAAAGCACTGATAGTAATCATATTCTTAATTATCGAATTATACAGTGACGTACGACTTTTAATAGAATAGACATGCTTTAATTTCGATTCAATGGTATTAAGACTGATTACTGTTCAGTGGATTTTTAAAGAACCAAAGCCTTTCTGAATATCATGCATTGGTCTTGTTCCTATTCATTCTTTTCTCCTCAAGTTGTAAAATCATTCTGTCAAACGTATAATGTGAAAAATTCCTTCCCAGACATACATCACAATTGTTCCATCAGTCGGTATTTTGATGTTGTTATTAACTTGTCTAGGAGAGTTGATATAGCAAAATGATAGACGCTTAGGCATAAGTGTGAACCAATCAGCTATGCATCTACTTCTTGACGCATTTCCAGCCACATTTGCTTCAGATTCTCTAATGACCACATTGATTACATCACTGTAAAATGCTGCGCAAAAGATTTGAATAAATATCGATTTATTTATATAAAAAAAACTTTTATGTGACACCTGGTTGCAGTTTCTCCAAACTATCCAAATTCTCTCATATATTCACGGAACTCTCAGCCACCATACTCTGTGGTTCCCTGTCGATAATATATGACGATTTCAACTCTTATGACCAAAGCTATCTCAAAACTCTAGGTCATCAAAACATCGTCAACTTTACAACACGTCAGGATTCAACATAAGACTTGGTATCCGTCAATGAAACGGATGTATACGAAACTCGAAAGAGATCCCCACTGCTCAGCTCAAATCATTGCATTATATGTGTTTTGCCTAAAATATATGGCAAACTTCATATAACATCTTTCACATATAAGAAGATTGGATATAGAGACTATTCACTTCGTAACGTACTTAATCTAAGAGAAATACTTCAATGTACAGACTGAAATATATTTGACAGCGATGATTTGAATGATACTATTGATGGTGTAACATGCTATCTCAAGTTCTGCCTAGATTTATGTTACCCAAGTGAAAAGCTTTTTCTACGCATCGATCGTATATCCTGTCCCCAGCTTAAAGAACTAGGAAGAAAAAAAGAAAGACCATATAAGGTAAGTGATAATGCTGGTGCTCGTCGATTGAACGTTTTACTTACGTTGGAAATTAAACGTCTGAGTCTATTATACAACCAGAAAATTTTGTCATTCAAAGGTGCTTCCAGCATGTGGAAAATTCTTAAAGACCTCACTGGTATTAAACACCTTAGCAAAGAACGTTTTGTCGATGTCTATATCTTGAACAAATCATTTTTACGTCAACCTACTTGTTTGATCCCACTATGTCAACCTTCGTCCTATAAAGAACGTTGTTCAGAGTTCACCGCGAACGATGTTTCAGATGTCTCAAATCCCAAAATCCTTCTCACAGTTCAGGTCCGGATGGTATTTCAAGCTTCGTACTCACGAAATGTGCGAATATTTTACGTTATCCATCAGCTAACATGTTCAGCAGATCGTTTTTACAAAACACCATGCCAGCTGCCTGAAAAGGTATTAAGATAGTCCCCGTACCTAAGTCTAGGACTCCAGGTGCACATACAAAATGGAGTTCGATTGCAGTCACATCTCCGTTCTATAGAAGGATGAAAAAGCCTGTAATACATATGCTTGAGTCCTCACTGAAGGCTTTCTAAGACTTAAATCAATTTGCATATAAAAGCAAAAGTGTATTGGATGTCATTACTCTCCAACATCACAATATTACTTATTACTATAATATTTTATTTATTCGTCCCTTGGGTTCCAAGTGGAACATACGGCTTCAGTAGAATGCCTCCATTGCATTCTCTTTTCTGAAGCCTTTTTAATATGGTTCCACAACTGCCCAGAATCTTTCATTTCGCCCTAACACGGTCTCCTACATGTAACGTAAGACGCCCAACTCGTCGTTTCCTCTTTGGATTCCACTCGATGACCTGGCCTGGCACGAATGGTTTTATTAGTGTGTGTCCATTCTATCCCCATTTTCTTCTGCATATTTATTGGGAGATGGGTTGTTAGTTGGTTAGCTGTCAACCAGAGTTCCTTGTTGCTCATTCTTTCTGGCCATCTGATATCCGGTGTCAGTATCAAGTGAGCGTAGGCGGCGGCTGTTGATGAATGTCTGTAGTTTGTTGAAAATGCTTTCCGTCACGTGCCAAGTCTCCCAACCATCACACAGAAGAGCTGACTTACCTGACTGACTAAGAGTTGGAAATCCGGATCTTGTTCAAGGTTTATTCTGAGTACAGCGCAGTAGATCTCCACACTGATTTCAGTCTAATGAACGCCTGTCTTGCTGTCTTTTCGATCCTGGTTTTGACGTCCTCGTCTGTGCCGCCTGTAGCTGAAACGACGCTACCTATCTAAGTAGACGAAACAGACAACTTCTTTTAGGTTCCTCCTATTGATGGTGATTGGTGTTTGTTGTTGCTGCTGTTGGTTGGGCATTTTCATCTTGCCTCTCTTCTCTACATTCACCTGAAATCCTGTCTTCGCTGCTTCGCCTCCTGCCAACTTGTTAGCTTTCATCTGTAGGTCTTCGAGTTTGTGACATTAGGCATTAGACATACATCATCATCGTTGGCGAAATCCAATCATTCTTCTGGGGTCTTCTCATCGATCCAGTCAGCATTTGCTCATCTTCTTGCTCCTCACAGTTTGCTGCACGATCCAGTTCAGTCCAGTCGACCAAAATCACGAAGATCGTCAATGATAGTTGATGGCAACCTTGTCTTACTCCCTCCTGCCTTCACCTCAGAGGCATCACTGAGCTTTCCATTGTGAATCACTTCGCATGTAGCATCCTCATATAGCATATAGCTGTTTTTGAATGACTTTGACAAAGGTTTGTGGCACTAAAACCGCAGTGTTGAAGCAATTGCTAAATTACTTCTAGGTCGACGCTATCGAAGGAAGACCTTTTCAAAATCGATGAAGATGAGGTAAAGCTCCAGTTGACTGCCATTGTACTCTCTGTTCTATGATACGTAGTATAGCTCTACAATTTGATCCGTACATGATTTGTTCCTCCTGAAACAAGCCAGCCAGCCTGTTCCGGTCGTATTTTGAATCGAGAGCATGTTTTAACCTCTCCAGGATAATGTGACTTAAAATTTTGCTTGAGGTGGACAATGAGAGAGCATGATTCCGCATCCGTCCCTGCGAAGACCCTCCCTTCTTTGGACATTTGGTAAGGTAGCCTTTCTTCCAATCAATCGGCAGACACCTTTACTTCCTTCCTTCCTTCCAAACCTTCTGCAATGGTGTGAGCGTATCAGCTTCTTTCTCTGTGTCTGTTTTCAGTGCTTCTGAAGGAATTCTATCTGGTCCTACTGCTTTGCTGTGTTTCAGAAGCTTTATGGCGTTATGAACTTCTGCTTTCGTTGGAGGGATTGAGTTCACTGGTAGTTCTGTAACTGGAATGCTGGTGGTATTTCTGGACGAGTTTCCGGTTGTGGTATTGGTAGATTCAAGAGCTTTTTGAAAAGGTCAGCCCATTGTTTCCTGTGATTCTTCGTTTTGGTAACTAGTTTTTATTCACTATCTTTCATTGATTTCCTCTGTGGTTATCTCTTCCATCTCAGATAGTAACCTAGTTATTTGTTACAGTGTTATCAGGTCTCTGACTCTCCTATTTGCAGCCTGTTCTGCTTCACTTGCCAATGTGTCGTAGAAGTGTCTTTTGTCTTTGCATGAAATCTTCTTCACTTCCTTGTCCAGTCTAGTGTTGTATTCAGTTCCGATTTTCGTTGCTCATCTCTACACTGCACTACACTACACTGGTTAATCGGCTTCACTACCTTCCTCTTCCTGCTCTACAAGCTTCCCTGTGTCCGTGGAGATCCATTCCTTGTCTTGCCTCTTCCTCTTCCTTCCTAACACGGTTATGCAGGTTTCTTTCCACATAGCTTTCAAAGAGTTCCAGTGTTCTTCCATGCAGGTATCTCCAGGGATGTAGCTCAATGTCTCCCATTTTGTGTTAATGGCTGACTGATATGAAGATGTCCTTTGTAGTTTCATCCTTCAGTTTAGCTTCTGGTTGTTGAACTCTAACTGTGGTCTATCATCAACAACTTCTGTGAAGGCTTTCAACTTGATTGTGAAGGTAGGTTCCTTACACTAGATAGAGAAGTGATTGGTGTGGACCTACAACTGCTCCCCTTCTTGGGCTTGCGTCTCCACATTCTTCAGCTTGAGATGAAGTAGATCTGATTTTTAGTGTGCCCATCTGTTGAGAACGACTCCATGTCGCTTTGTGAATATCATTGTTTTGATACACACTGCCTCCAATCAGCAGATCATTGAATGCACAGAAGTCAGCAAGTAGTTCTCCATTCTCACTCATCATTTCACCGAGTGCTTCTCGACCCATGATGAGTTTTCTTCTGGTGTTGTCCGCTCTCAGTTTGAGATTCATGTCACACCACCCATTGGAATTTGTCATCGCCAACTGAACAGGAATCTTGTCCATTACTGATTGCAGTTGTCTGTAGAATTCCTCCTTCTTCTCTTCATCTGCATTATTTGTAGGTGTGTAGCGTAGCATAGTATGATTGTGACCTTCCTTCCTTTTGAGTTGAATCCATCTTACTCTCATCATCCTGATCCTGTAGGAGGAGATCGGTTCCCACTGCATGACAGTGAGCCTTCGATGCTCTCCAGGACATCACGATAGCCACTCCAATACACAGTGTGATCGTGGTTGTTGTCTGGGTGACAATATCGGAGTAGATTATTGACTCGTCTCCAGTTGACAGTTTGCACAGTTCACTCCCAATCCATCTACTTTCGCGAATTCCAAGCACTTCAATGTGATACCTCTTCATCTCGTTCGCAATCTAAGCTGCCTTGCTGGGTTCAAACATGGTGCAGACATTCCATGTCCCACGTTTACTTTCGTTTTCAATGAGAGAGAGGAGCCACATTGGCCAATCGGCTTGCCGATGGCAGGCTTTCACCAATCGGGGTTATTTCTCCTCTCCGATTCCAGGGAGGAATAATTTTGTTTTTGTGTTTTATATTTTGTTTGTGCTTTGAAGTTTGTTTGGTGGTTGTATTTGTTTTTCGTGGTAGGGTTGGTAGCCGTATACCCAGCTTTCCCTCTTCATCCGGGCTTAGAAGTGGCTAGTAACCGGTTAACTAGTTACCTAGGCAAGGTTCGAAATTACTTATAGTCCTGATAAAAATGCTAAGTATGTCAGGTGTGCCTTTTAAGACTACACGTCGGCATTTGACTTTGTCCCAAAGCCTCTTTTGTTGAACAAGCTTACTAGGACAAATGCTGAGTCCTGAATAATCAGCTGGCTGTACCCCTATTTCTCTTATTGGAAACAACATACTGTTGACTGAGGGAAGCGCTCTACCTCATTGCTTACTGTGGTTGGAGTTCCCCATGGAGCCATGCTTTACCCATTTCTTTGCTCATCCTTTCTGCATGACCTACAACCTTCAGCAGGTATCAGTTTCATTAAATACGCCGATGACCTAACAGTTTCCATACCTATCTCCTCTTCAGCAGATTGCTCCCAACTGAATGACTTCCTATCTACTGTTAGACGATGGTCCGTCGACAATGGTCTTATGCCTAACTCTTCTAAATGCCAGACCATTAACTCTAGTTTTATACACAATCATAACTTGTGTAAACTGCTTGGTTCTCGTAATTGCTGTTCTATTGATAGTTGCGCATTAGAGAATGTTACAAATGTGACTTATCTTGGTGTGTATTTTTCTTCGGACCTTTCATAGTCTTTTCATATATCAGTAATTTCCAAAAGAATTTTTAGCCTAACTTTCCATATTAGGGAGCTGAGACTATCTGCTATTACTGAGCTTCTTCCCCTATGTTTTATAAACTCCTGCATCTTGCCTATTCTCCTCTGTTTTTTCCTGGATTGCTGAAAAAGACTATGTTATAGTGCGTACAGCTTTGAAGATTGTCGGCAGAACCCTTTAGCTTTCTAGTTAAAACTGTTGTGGACAAACATATTAACTTATGTAACCATTTTGTAGGAGTTATTTTATTAGATGACCAACATTCTCTTCACTCAAAGCTCTTTGTGTGTCGGTCATCTGGAAAGACGAGGAGCAGGTACGTAAGACTCTATGCGCGTACTAAAAAAATATAAAAACTCTAGCGTATTTAGCTCGTCTGTTGTGTGATGTAGAAAGTATTAGAAGTGAACTAACAATCAAATTCTGTTTTTGAAAACAAAGTATCTGAAGATGAAGATGAAGGTGTTACTTCTATGTATAATGAACCTAATTGCCAATGTGATTGTATACGTAAACTGACTGTGCATTTTGAAGAAAGTTGTAGCTAAAGCAAATATGTTTTTATCTTTTCTTCATGTAGTTTCTACTTATTTTCATTTTGCTATGGTATACATACTTACTGTCTTTATCCAACTGATGCTATATGACGTGTTGAAAATTCTGTAGAGTATCCCTGAAACAGCTTTCAGAATAAAGCCGTTATTATTATTATTCTGGCTTTAATCCACTCGTTTGCATTAGGAAGACAATTCGTATTTTACGAAAAACTTTAGTATACCTAACTGGCTAGTTTTTCGTAAAACAATTATCTCCCGTAGACTAATGTAGTACTTTGTGCATGTAGTTATTTCTGAAAAGAATTTTCTAACAGATTTCAGCGAAAAGTTCTAGTAGAATTCTGGTTACCTACTGTTGCCATTTTTTTAAACAAATTCCTATACATTTTCGGATTATTTCACCAGGATAAATACTCACTTCTGAAGTTTCTTTTATATCTTATTTCCGATCAGATTTTCTGTTTTACCGCCTAGAAACTTCATTTTATCATTTAAACGTTTCATTAAGCCTGTTTTAAGCTGATGTGGAATGAGATGACTTAAAGTCTGAGTATCATTTCAAATGCTTTAGTGTTCTATACACCTTAGTGCATGAGTACCTATCTTGTTTCTATTTTATTCTGGAATCCATTTTCGCTAAATCTCCTTCACCCCTCTCGAATTCATAATTAAACCGAAATGTAGCTGCAAATGCTGGAAATGTGTCAATATAATCTAATTTCATTGTCATAAATGTGTCATTTTCGTAACTGCATCATGTTTTAGGAGCAGAGATAAATTAAAAATATGAGTTGTTTCTCCTCAAATATGCATAAATATGTCTACGGGTATTAGTGATTCCTTAGTAACTTCTTTCGTTTGCTTGTATATTTTTCAGCGAAGAAAATTTTCTTTTTCGACGATATCATTTTCCAACGCTGTACAATCGTATGTATATTTATCATAAACATATAACAGTCTATTATAAAAAAAATGGGTATAATTACATCATTAACCTAGTGCTAAAAAAACCGGAATCAAGAATGCAACGTAGTTGCGCAACAAACTGAGACGGTAGAAATATCGAGGAAGGTAAGGAGTTTTATAAGTTTAAAAATATTGGTAGATAAGAAACGCAAATATTGAGTATCCACTTGATAGATAGGTGTAAAGGAGGTGAAGAATGAGACAAGGGTCATAATGAAGGTGATAATGATAAACTAATTAACTATAGTGAAATTGAAAAAAAATGGCTGATTGCTTTGTGGCGAAGCTAGAGAATAGTGTGCTGCATTCAACAATTGGTAATTTCTGACTATATAAAAGACATATGGATGACACACTCTTCATAATCCATCAAAATACAGGTATTGAGACTGTAGTTAAAACGTTCACTGACTGTCACCCATCGATCAGCTTCACATCAAAATTTGAAGAGAACTCGGAATTTCATTTTTTTCGATGTTTTATTGAAACGGAAACCAGTTGGTTCTCTGCAGCGATCAATTTATAGGAAGCCTACTTGGAACGGACGATATTTGAATTTCTACAGCTGGATGCCTCTCAGCAGAAAGAGGAATCTAATCCCTTCTTTATCTTCAAGAATCAAAAGGATCTGCATGAGTGATACTATTGACGAAGAATTAGATAAACTATGGAAGATCCTCATGCAAACTGGATATCTATCCAGATTTATCGATAAGAACTTCAAAGTAAATCAGAATACGGAGCGAGTACTCACAGTTCCTAAGAAGACTTTGTTTATGCACGTTGTTTTCAAAGGTGATACGGCAGCAGAGATCCTGAAGAATCTACTGTCTAGATCACTGAAGAAGACATTCTTCTCTGCAGAATTGCAGATCAGCTTCTTTAGTAAACAACTCATTCCAGAGTGCGTTAAGGATAAGTTGTCACTTTGGGCCACCTCAATGTGTGTCTAAAAATTTACTTGCTCCTGTGAAGCTAGTTATATAGGCCACACAAAGCGCACGCTTTCCAAACGTATCTCGGAGCACTATCCTGCATGGTTGTCGAGGGGAGAATGTAAATCAATTAACAGTCCAATTCTTGAACATTTGGTCAACTCTAAACATAAAGCTAGACCAGAATCTTCCTTCAATGTTATTTTTCGTGTCAGATGGAATTGTTCAAAAGGAGTAAGCCTCCGACAGTTGTGCACAGAGGAGGCATTGGCAATTCATCAATTCAAGAGTGATCACTACGTGCAAAAGAATTATGTTCAATCTCTCATCTTACCATCGTATTAACACACTTTCATTTTTTCGATTTCATTATAATTAATTAGTTTATTATTATCACCTTCATTATGACCCTTGTCTCATTCTTCACCTCCTTTACACCTATCTATCAAGTGGAAATTCAATATTTGCGTTTCTTATCTACCAATATTTTTAAACTTATCAAACTCCTTACCTTCCTCGATATTTCTACTCTCTTAGTTTATTGTGCAACTACGTTGCATTCTTGATTCCGGTTTTTTTTAGCACTAGGTTAGTGATGTAATTATACTCTATTGTTTTATAATAGACTGTTATATGTTTATGATAAATATACATACGATTGTACAGCTTTGAAAATGATATCTTCGAAAAGAAAATTTTCTTCGCTGAATTATCTCTTCTGTATATTTTTCATTGAAACCAGTAAACATTAGAAGTTGGGCATATTTATACTTCAGTTTTTATCTGGATGTGAGGTCCTAGCCAGATCTGAACTCGACTTAAAATTCCATTGAAGCAGTAACATTAATAATAATAATAATAATAATCGCTTTATTCCAAATAACATGCACATGTATATACAGTATGCAGTTTTCAGCGTGGAATATTTCCACAAATTCGCTTCCAATACAATATATTTAAAAGAAATATTTATTACGTCTGAATAACGTTAATACTAGTGTTGAAGATATAAATGTGAAATGGGCACCTAGTATCATATTAGTGTCTGTTGTCGGTTCGGACATTAATACAAAATCAAGTGTAATTTTGGTGATGGTAGTTCAGCCAGCCAGCACAAAAATTCACAATCCTATACAGGTATGCTAGGAATAGTAATGTGATATTTTTTTGAGAATTTACAAATTCATTTCCAATAGACGGAACGTATTTCCTTTGTTTTGTTCTTAGCCTGAGAAGTGAAAGTTTTTAAAGCATTTGAAAAACGAGGAAAGAGTACATGATAGGTTCAGAAGACATTTAAAGGATCAAAACTAGAATATAATCTGTAGAAAGAATTTTGGTAGACCAAGACATAAGTGGGCCGCCTTTAATTGCCTTCTAGTGGTAAATTAGTGTATAGACTAGCTGTATCCAAGATAACATTTTTCTTATCAACTTCTTAGTTATCTACTTCTCCTTTAAGTGGATAAAAGTTGATTAATTTAAATTTTGAACGATTTCTAAATGAAACTAGTATCACCGTTAAATATTTAGACATATCTAATAAGACAAACTGGTTTGTGAACCTCAACATTACCATACGTCTTAATGGGATTTTTGATCCTAGGCATCAAATTAAACTGATTGTACTCACATAGGAATGATTACATTGGGCGTAACAGATTCGAATAGAGCTAAAAGTGACCCCTATATGTTATACTGTTCTGTGGGAAAACATGCTTCTTCTTTGTTCGATATGTGTATCTAAAGGTCGAATTAACTTTGATTTGTGAGCATCATTTTTCATAAATAAATGTACTCACATCCTAACTAGGAAGTGAAAGTGCAAGCAATACTTTGTACATGAATAAACGGTATGAAACACGATTCAGTGACAAAAGGCATTTTAAAAACTATACTAATAAGTAAAATATGCCTACATAATATAGATAATACGCTTTTACACACAGAACGGTATAACCTATAACAGGCACGACAAAAACTCAACTTTCGTCAGATGCATAAAAATTATCTTATGATCGTTTTGTTTCCATATATATGGGCTGATTTAAACTAACTGGATATGGTTGTACTCCGGAATTAATAGTTAGAAAAGAATGTCACTGAAAAGCTTGTTAACATTTTGAAAGCCCTTCACTTCATCATTCATGGTTACCCTTACAGTTACCTCCCTTTATTTGTCCAGAATTATAGTGGGGTTAGACAGCATCGCTTGATTCCATTTTTCCTCTTTACCCATGCCACTGATAAAATTTTAGGGGCAACTCTGAAGGAAATTCTCGGTTGTGTAGACCAATTACCACCTTAAAGACTTTTGACCTGAATTGTGCTATAGAAAACAGGCTGCTTAATTGGTTGGTGACCAGTAACCAAGAGTTTGGTATTTGTTTTGTACCGTAGAAGTGTAAACTGCTTCCACAAGGTTTGTACGAGCCTGCACTTACACTTACTATTGGGAGTGAAACACTTGAATCTGCAAAAATTTTTCTATACCTGATTGAGGTGTAGCTGATGAGGCTTTCGATGGAAGCCAGAGTGGCCACTTTGGCGCTGTTGTGGTGCTACCACTGCTTTAAAGGGTCAGTCATGCAAATCATCGGTGTGGGCAATCTGCCCCACTTCTGTTAAACCCTTCTTCTCTGAGCTTAGGATGTCCAACAACTCAGCCGTTTCAATCACCGTTGTCTAGATAAAATTACTTGTTTCCACTAAAAACACCACTTACACAATTTTGAGGTGACAGAAATCGCTATTAGTTGAGCGAATTCATTTTTAGACACCAACTCCAGCACTTCGGATATATATTAGTCGTGTTATCACAACGGTTTCTCAGGATTTCCCCGATAGGATCCAGGTGATCATACAACTAAGTGTCTGAAGACAGTCATGAAAATGGCTCCGAACTGAAACAACTGACTATCAGGCCAACCTTTATTGCTGCTTCTACTACTTGATACTTAAGTAAAAGTAATGAATGTTTCTTTTAATGTAAGTTAGAAAAGGTTTCCTTGACAACTCATTTCTTTTTTATCTCGGCGTTTTTTCTTTTTCTGTACAACTTTTCTGTGTTGCAATATTATCCTATAGACTGCATTTGTGTATGACCATGTTGTACTCCAAATAGATTGATAGTGTGTAACTGTTATGGCCTATCAAAAGCATAGTATCTATGACACACTCTTCACAAATAATCACTCCCATAATTTATCTACTTTAGATGTATTTTGGATCAATTAATTGTCAAAGGGTTATTTGCAAAATAAAACTTTATAAGGAAGACAGTTAATCACTGTCGTGAATAAAAGTTCTTATATTTCGTTATACAGTCACATTGATTTCAACCTTAAGTTCCAAATAGCTTAATCAGTTAGAAAAAGTCCCTTTAAATAACTATTGAGTAATGGGGAACATTGTCTCCATTCAACGACAGTTTCATATGCTGGGCAATTTCATTATGAGTTCCGATTGTTACCTATTCTGATTACAACATCAACATTCAGGGAATTTCAAACCGAGGTGAACCACAGGTATTTGATGTTTTTAACAACAAAATTGTTAAATTGCAAATAGGTTATAGTTGTCAGTGGCTGCCTATGCGTGAAATATTATCCAGGAAGTATAAACTGTATCAACGATATTAGGGTTTCGCCCATCACTTTGTTAATAACATTATACATTTAAGGGAGTCAATTCAGAAAAGTCTTGTGTGAATGTCAATGGTAGAATAGATAATTACTGGAATTCAGATCAAAATAACTGATTATCTAAACGATTATGCGGTGTAGGTAATGCTATAAGGTGATTGTTGAAAAAGGAATAGGAAGGTGTTTATAAGATTTGGATGAAATAAAATAAGGAAGACAATTTAACGAATAACGGCTTGACAGAATATCGCTCACTTTTAGGGAACAAAATAAGTTAGGAGAATGTGATAACTTATTTCGAATTACGGGGGTGAAGAAATGTCTATAATATTCAATGTAAAACTTAGGTTACATGGGATAGGGTACTAAATAATCTGTGGGTCGTGAGTGAGAACAAGGCAGCTGTAGAAGAAACACCTACTTATCGTGAACACGACTCAACTTCTTCAATCCTGATTGGCGCTGCTTCTGCAGTCTGAAGGGATCATAGCCGAGTGACTCTTGACAAGTTGATGGGAACCCTTATAAATAATGGGAAATGACTTATTAATATTCACTACATAGTTCGCTTGAACTAATTGGGCTAAAATAGAGCTGGCAACGGTCTTTATCATCCTCTTGCCCAATCACGCTGAGAGATGTTTGCAAACATGGAAAATTAAATCCCTAAAGCAGTGGCCGAAACAATAAATGTATTTATTTAGATAACTATTTTGAATTGAATCCTAGTAACGATTGACTTGGATATCAACGTTCATAAAAGACTTTTCTTAAGAGAATTTCTCAACTGTGTCATGTAATAAACAAACTGTTAGACAAAATCTTAATATTTTTGATATGGAATTCATCAGTATATGCAATTAACTGTAAGACCTGAAGAAGAAGTTATCGAAAAGAGTGTTCTTTGTTCACTTAATTGGTTTTTGAAATACAATAGAAATTTTTAACAAATTTTAGTAAATAGAAGTGATTATATACTATGGTAATTTGTACCTTCTCTGTTGGATATTTCAGATATCGGTGTTATGACAGGATCTCCACTAGGTGGTGGTATCTTAACTGGAAAATATACCGACACTATTCCAAATTTTTCACGTGCCACATTAAAAGTAAGTTTTTTTAAGCAAATCAAATAGTTGTTGTTTGATTAACTGTTTGCAGAACTGAAAATGGAATATTGTAAGTTTTCCTTCTAAGCTAAAATCAATCAGTTAGCAATCTTCTTAAATTCTACCTTGTGAAAACTTTTCCCCAGGATATATAAGATAAAATTTCTCCTTCTCGAATTGTTTTAAATCTTTATGTATGTTTTCAGTTCAGATTAAGTATTCGTGGGCATTTTAAATGGTTTCCAAAGTATCATTTTATAAGTTTTAAATGAAATTAATCAACTATTTTAATTGATTGTAACCAGCCTGGTTAACTAGTTCACTAGTTACTAGCGCATCCTAAGCCAGAATAAACAGGGAAGGTTGGGCATCAGGCTACCAACCCTACCCGGAAAACCAATCCAACCGCTACAGAAACTTCAAAGCACAAACTAACCCTAAGCATGGCAGTCCTAGACTGCAAACTGGCTTAATCCTTATTTTTTGGAAGGAAGACAATCCACTGTATACTAAGGGTAGCGTTCTACTTTACTACTTAGTGAATCCAGTGTGTTTCAAGTTATTCTTTCTTCTCTCCTTTACTATTTTTCTGTGTGACTTACCAACTTCAACTAGAGCTAACTTTATTAAGTACGCAAATGACTCGACAGTACTCATGTTGATCATCTCCTCTTCAGATTGTTCTCGGTTTAGTAACTTCTTGACCGGAACTGGTCTACTTTGAACAGCTTCACAGTCAATCCCTCCAAGTATCAGATGGTTGATTTTAGATTAAAATATGAAAAAGACCTTTATATATTGCCTTAGTCCCATGACTCTTGTCTTATAGATGGCTCCGCTGTAGAGGATGTAACAAGCGTGATCTATCTTGGTCTATGCATTTCTTCAGATCTTTCTTCGTCCCCTCATATCTTACTGATTTCCAGGAAAACCCTCCGTTTGACCTTTTATATAAGGGAACTGTATGACATGATTCAGCCTCTGCTCTTGCATTTCTTTAATTCCTGTGTTTTGTTTGTACCTACTTATTGTTCTCTCCGATTGTCTCCTGAACTCAAAAAAGGACTATGCTGTATTGAGTAGGATTTTGAAGGGTGTTAGTAGAGTAAGTGGTAGACCACTAAGAGTGCTGATAAATGCGCTCGAGAATAGGCATCTGAACATTTGTCGACAACTGGTAAAGGGTATTTTATCTGATGACAAGCATCCACACTTCTCGATACCTGTCTTCTGCAGTGATAAGAAGTAAATATATTAAACTCCATGTACTCACAATTACATACAAAAATTCAACCATACCTTATTTAGCTTGAGCGTTGTGTAAAGTAAGTCATGTTAGACATAGTCTTATCGATCAACTTTGCTAAAGAGAACAGTTGTCATGACTGAAGTCATTAAACAAGTCATTAAACAAAAATTATGTTATTCATCACTATGCACTGCTAAACAGCACCACTGTTAATAAACATTTGAAAAATTTTGTTCGACGGATAAATTGATGCAATATCATATCCTGCAAATTCTGTACTGTAAACATAATTATATTTTGGAATAAAGCAAATATATTTCTGTACCTTGACATGCATATTCATGGCAAGTATAAAACAGTAAATTTGGTAGTGTTTAGTTTTCTCACCTACTTAGGTTAGTCCTGAGGCTATCACTGTCATATCAAACAACATCATCATACCCACAAACTCCAGAAACAAGTGACCTATCAGAATTGCTGCACAAGTGCTTTCGCAGCTTGTCTTGAAGATCCTTAATGCTAGTAGAAGTAAGAGATAACATTCTGTTAATGGTAACTATGAAAACTGGGAAAAAGGCATACTTATTTATGGTGAAGGTACAAACATCATGCAAAGTATTGTGAAATTGCTTCACCTGCAAAACAATCTGTTTGATAGGTTTCATGTGGATGTGATATCATTTTACTATGTCAGGAATGAATTCTTTGGTTGTTGAACCCACTCTTCACTTGTTACATTATGTCATGCTCAAGTGAAGAGATTTGCATCAAATCAAAAGAATTATAAGAATAAAAACAGCTATCTCACAGAAATCTGTGAACCTAATTTACGTCGTTGTTATCACTCATCAACAAGCTGAAGTTACAACTTTGAGGAAACTAATATTTTTCTGGTGATTCACATCGGTGGCACTCAGTTCACAAGTTTGAAACTGCTACTAATCTAGCTAGAAAAAGTGCTACCACTTAGGTTAGTCGTCAGACTGCAAACTTAATCTATAGATTTTGGTCGCTCACACCCCCTAAGCCAAATCAGTTACCCATTAGTAGCCGATTCGTGTATCGTCATTTATATTCCGTGATAAAAAGACAAATGTAAAAATACGTTGATCTACTCGTCAAATGATTCATTTGTGGCAAACAGTTTAACATTAATATAATAAGTAAAAAGGGCTAGTATATATATATATATATATATATATATATATATAAATTCTAACTACCAGTTACTTCCACAAAACTCATTATTCTTGTAGCAGAAGTTTTTCGAAAGTTTACAAAAGGAACTGTTATCACTTATGCAAAATGCTGGTAAATGATACGTTTTCCGTTAACAATATAGAAGATAAAATGAAGCTATACTATTATCCAAGCTCTAAAATCTATGATTATAACAGTTTTATAAGAAAGCATAAACATTTTGGTGCAGTTATATCCGTTCTCTTGACTAACACTATAAAGTCTAACTTTGCTTATCTGTTCTTTATCTAATATTGGAAATAAGAATGATAGAATTTCCTCACTAGTCTTTCTAGTAATTTCTAGGACGTAGGTGATGTAAGTCAGTTGGAGACGTTTACTAGGTGTTTAACTGATGAGTATCCATTCATGGTATACGCATAAACTGTCGAAAATCCGAACTAAGTGAAAATTTCATAATAGCATTCATCAGAGACTGAAATGACTTGGAGAAAGATTGGAGATCAAGGGGCGCCAGACAGCTATTTCCTCCCAATTTGGTACTTCTCAGTGCACCCACGGCCTTGCTGGCGGTAGAACACAGGACCTTCAGATTTCGAAGTAATTTACCACTGACGTTAGATGAAGGTATCTCTATATCGCTGATTGGCGGAAGTAAAAAATATTTAAAGCTATGGATTCTGAATCAGTAACTCATTGGTGGCGTGCCTGACTCAAAATCTGTGGGTTCCGGGTTCGAGCAGTGACCAGACTGCAAGCGTGCACTGCTAGAAAGATCAGTGCTGTCCAATGAGTCCAATGCCCCCAGATTTTCAATATTTCTCAAGATGATGTTGGTCTGTGATGAATACTACTATGAAATCAATAAAAACCCTAGCAAACCATTAAATGTGATGAAAATTATTTTATCAGTTTGCGTAAACCAGTTGGTGATGTTTATTCAAGCCAGCAAAAATGTAATCAAAAACTGACTGAATAAACGGAATCTGATATTCAACAGAAATCTGATCCTAAAGTCGTTTTCACTATGGATATAGTTCGGTAGCTAATATCAACTTCTGATAAGTACTACTCTTCAATCAATCTATCAGTTTACGTAAACCAATAATGGAAGTTTATCTTCTAATTTATACAAATTTATCCATATTCTAATATCTTATACCGCTTGAACCAATTAATTATTTCTTTAATTTCAAGGGTCAACATCATATGCAAGAGAAACTTATCAGTGCTAAAGGATTAACTCAAAGGGAACAAGTCAAACAATTGTGTAAAATAGCAAGTAGGATTGAGTGTACAAGTGCACAGCTGGCTATAGGTGAGTAGTGATTAATAACAAATTCACTTTTCGAGTTGAAGATATTGACTAGCAGAAATGAATTATGTTTGTCTTTTTACTTTAGTTTTTCGTATCGTACCTAACAGTGGAATCCAAGGTATACGATTCAGCTTGTTTGTGACTCATCGACTAGTAGTAGCTGCTTCCATGTGGGTGATGTTGTTCCCATTGATACTCAAATCCCTTCAAACTTCTTAATGGGAACGCCAACACTCACTGAGATGCAGGTTTATGCTGTCGACGAATCCCCAGAAAACAACGGAATGAGTATTCTGGATTCCATTGCTAGCAAACATTAAATAAACTACAATATAATGAATATGCTAGGAGTATCAAGAAATCTACGAAGAAGCCCAACTGCAAACAGAGGTTTAGCAGTTCCACTTAGTATATCAGCAAGAAATTATAAGTACCAATGAGTGATGTTTACATCTATTCAGTATATGTTTCTTTCGTTGGAAGTAAGTAAAGATCCACCTTCGACCCAAGCAAAATTTAGTTCGTTTTTGTATTTTATTGATTGTAATAACTGAAAAAAGTTTGGTTTAAGAGAAGTCAGATTGATCAAGCAAAATATTAAGCCACAACATCCTAGCGAGACTAAAGATGTGCTGGATTAAAAATTACGACCGCAACAGGCTGGCTACCTCCAAGAAGAACAAATCATGTGTGGATCGAATTGCAACGCTACACTACGCATCATCATAAGAAACAGAGCACAAAATGGGGGAATGAAAACTCTTTGCCTCTACTTCATCGACTTTCCAAAAAACCTTCGACTGATAGCGTAGACTGAGAAGCGATTTGGCAGTTGCTTCAATACTACGGAGTGAGTGCCACGAACCTTCATCAACCTCATTCAACAGTAGCTATATGCTATATGTGGATGCTACATGCGAAGTGATTCACAATGGAAGGCTCAGTGGTACCTTTGAAGAGAAGCGAAGACAGGACAGCGTAAGATAAGGTTGCAGCCTACTGACACTGATGATCTGCCTCATTGTGGTTGACTCGACTCGGCTGGATCATGCAGCAAACTGTGAGGAGCGAGAAGATGAGCAAACGCTGACTGGATCGATGAGAAGACCCCAGAAGACTGTTTGGATTTTGCCAACGATGATGATGTTTGTCTAATGTCTAATGTCACAAACTCGAAGATCTACAGGTGAAAGCCAACAAGTTGAAAGAAGAGGTGAGACAATGAACGCAGCACCTCCTTCAGGTGAATGTTGAGAAAACAGAGGTGATGAAGATACCCAACCAACAACAATACCAACAACAACAACGAGCACTAATCACCATCATTGGGAGAAATCTGAAGGAAGTTGTCTCTTTCACCTGCCTGCCTAGGCACCATCGTTTCAACTAAAGGCAGAATAGGCACAGATGAGGACGTCAAAACCAGAATCGGAAAGACAGCACGACAGGCCTTTATCACTCTGAAATCGGTCTGGAGATCTACTGCACTGCAGTCAGCATAAAGCGTGAACAAGATCCAGATTTTCAACACTAATTCAGTTAATTGAGTCAATGGTTCTTTGTGATGGTTGAGACACTTGACACGTCACGTAAATCATTTCCAACAGCTGCCGCCTACACTCACTTGATACTGACACTAAAGATCAGATGGCCAGAATGATCAGAATGAGCAACAAGGAACTCTGACTGACTGGCTGGCTGGCTGGCTGGCAGGCTGGCAACGAACCAACCAAGAACCCATCGCCCAACAAATATGCATAGGAAGAAAGTGGAGATGGATTGGATTGTACATACACTGAGGAGACGGTTTGGGGACATGAAGCGTGAGGCCAGGCCATCGAGTGAAATCCAAATGGGAAACGACGAGTTGGGCTTCCGAGGTGGGGGTGACATGGAGGAGATGGTGTGAGGAAGAAATGAAAGTTTATGGGGAGTTGTGGATCCAGATTCAAAAGAATGTAGAGAACAGAGTGGAATGGAGACATGCTACTGATGCCTTTTTTGCACTAGGAACCCAAAAGATAAGCAATGAAAATGTAGATTGAGTAGTACACGTTATGCAATATTTCAATTGCACTCATAAATTTTATTTATTCCATGAGATACCCAAATGCATTTCGTTACGGCATTGAAGCACACGTTCGACTTAGCTTCCACAATTTCCAAGACATAAATTTTACTAGATTCTCCACTAAAGTTACCAAAGTAGTTTAAAAGTTTTGTGGCTGATGTGTGGAACAAGGTACTGGTTTATTAGTAATCAAATTTTATGACCATTTAGTATCTTCATGACTTAAGTTAACTTCCTCCATCAGTTAATCACTTCTTAGCCTTACTGTTTATTGATACTTTGTCAAGTGTTATGTAATAGAGTTCCTTTGGAGTTTTAGAATACTAGGCAGTTTATATAGATATGCATGAAACTGAAAACAACTTATTGAGATCATCTAAATTTTGTAAAATAAACCGATGAAGTGCAAAACACTAATAAAGTGAATTCACTCACAGAATGACGTTTGAAAAGCAATGCCCTTGCAATAAGACCTTAAATGCACTTGAATCTCTATTCAAGACATTCCACTTTAATCTAACTGAACCCAGTTAGTATTTACAACTTGAAAGATAAATAAACTTGGTACAAATTTTATGAAAGGATATACTTCCATCCAAAAGACTACACACTTACAACAAATGCCATCTGTTCAACTTAAGTCAGAAGGAAAGTAAATCTTAAATTTCCTCCATTTTTATTGAATGGTTGAAGCAAGATTTACTTTTTAAAAACGAAAACACTCTGTTTGGAGAAACTTGGGGAAAGTAGAGAACTACTTTTAAACCCGTGGGCATTCTTATGCTTCATGTCTTTTGTAGCAACATGTGTAGAGTTCTGCGCTACATCATCGCAGAGGAACAAGACTTTCTTAGGTAATAATTAAGTTCATATCATTGGCTTACTTGAATTCCTTTAAGCTGGTTTGTGTGTACTAAGGAATATACAACGATAACCAATTGGTCTTATCATAGCAGTTCAGTTTATCCTAAAATCCCGTAACTTACGTCAACTGATCTGAGAGTGACCATCTACTCTAGTTTGTAAGATTCCCTTGACTACTCAAAATGCTCCCATCTTGAAAAGGTAGAAGGAGATAAAAACCACAATTATGAACTGCAATAAACTTTGAAGTATCCAAACTATAGTCTTCATGAATGCCTTGAAAACACTATGGGATTACATATATATTTTCACAAATAAATTTTACATACTTTTCAGTAACCATTCAAAATTTTCTTCTTGAGATCCATATTATCGGAAGAAGGCCTATATAGTCATTGGTGAAGAGAGATGACAAGTGCAGTGACGAAATCATTCCCTTAGCTATTCATTCTTGAATACACGATAGAAAGGATAGAATTATTGCATAGTAATTCCATATTAGATTTGTTTATTTGATATATAGCGCACAGTGATACAGTATTATTTACTTATTTACGTTTCGAGCATAAATTATTGCTCATAATCATATCAATGTAATCACACTTCTTTCGATATCTGATTTTATAGTCCTGTCACCTGATTTTTCTTTATTTTTTGTTTCGAATGAAGGGTGATTGCATTGATATGATTATGAGCAATAATTTATGCTCGAAACGTAATCAAGTAAATAATACTGTATCACTGTGCGCTTTATATCAAATAAACAAATCTAATATGGAATTACATTCTACCACAGTGCCCAAGTTTTACACTTATATTATTCCATAGTAGTTTCCGGTCAAGAGTCGAAATACATTTCACCACAAAAGAAAGTTACGTAGTGCATATAGGAGTTTAAAATAAGGAAATAAACGACTGATTGCGAAATAAAATAGAATTACAGCATGAGAGAATTATCTAGAATGATCGATCCTTTATGATGGCCATGACAATAGTGGTTTGAACTACTGGACCACTACTGCTCCAGATATTTCAACTTCACTCTTTTCAAGTTGTCTGGTCGAATTTTAAATATATTTTTACAGGACTTATAAAAAGCAGCCGATGTTTCTGAGTTTATTTAGTGTTCTGTTACACAGCTGAAAATGCATTTCTCTTTTCTCCTTGTAAACCAGGCTGAATAGCATTTACGTGCGCATTTCACAACTTAGCTGGTAGAATGTCCTATGTACTAGACTCCACAGGAGGAAGTAAACTAGTATACACATATTTATGCCTCTCAATGTATTAGCTTACCCTACGCCTACTAAAGAGTTTCTGACGGGATAATTTGATTCTAAGATTGTGGACCTTGACAGTTGCTTCCGCACTATCGTTCTTGAATTCAAGGCTTATTAGTAAAGTAATTTACGGGCCAACTGAAAGCCATTCATCATGCTTGTCACCTTCAAATTTTATTAAATATTAATATTTCAGCAGGATTTGTCGCAAGTTCTTTGATTCATCATCCTCTGTAGAGGGATAAGCACAACTGAAAGTTTAAAGTAAATTTCCCAGATTAATATTCTCATCATAAATAAAAAGGTATCATCCATCTGTCTGTTGTAGACACGAAGTTTGTTGATTATTTTTAACAATGTTGTGTTCTCTAGGTTTACTGTAAAGAAATCAACAAAGGGAGATCTTAAAGACGATCCCATTGTCATACCATCTATTTCTTTGTAGATTTCGTCAATAAATCTGAAATGAACACTCGATGTACACCTAAGGAGAAATTCTTTTTAGTAGTGATTTCAGATATCAGTCTTAATGTTAAAAGACTGGATAAAGCGACACAGAAAATAAATAGTTTCTCTTAATAAATCATTAATTAATGTTTACCTTTAATTATATTCAGCTTGGTGCCTTCGTTGTCCACATGTCAGCAGTGTAGTGATTGGGGCGGCCACAGTTGACCAGTTACAAGAAAATATGCTGTCGACGCTAGTATGTTAAATTTGTTTTTATTTTACTGAAAAATATCATTCAAATAATTCAATAATTTCATTAGAGTTGAAATATAATGGGATTGTAGGTAGTGCAAGTTAATTTCCAAAGACTTTATTCATCATAACATGTAAAATTAAGTTTCTATAAGCTTTTACCAACATTATGGTAAGATTTTGATAACCATTTGTATCTGAGATAGGTGATTTATGCAGTTATGCTCTCTCTAACCTCATTCAGCCTTCAATGCTACTACAGAGGTAATGACCAGCACAGATTTCAATGGAAGAAACCAGTTAATATTTCTTTGCGACTGGTTAATCGTTCCACCTTGATTACTTAGTCTGTAATCAGTTATTACCAATGATTTTGTTGTATCTGCTTGCATATGATGATCAGTGGCTGATTTTTAGCTATCTGATCCTAAACCCTATTGTTTTTTAGTTTCCTATTTCACTTCTATTTTTATTGGTTGTTGTTTGACTTCAACGTGCATCCTTGAAAAATATGTTCTCTAGAACTCAGAATGCATGAATTTATTCATAGCCTCTGCTAATTTTAACTGTAGTTATAAAGTTCACACAGTAGCTGCAAAAATTGGATGACATCAGTACATATTACCGCTAACCCCCTGACTTGCTTGCTATCACCCTGAGTCTTTTGCCAACAAGTTTTGTTCTCTTTTCAGATCTCAAAAACTCTTGGGCTATCCGGTGCTAATTCAATAAACAATAAAAATAGCTATTCCTATTTACTACCTACTAGTATAACTGAACAAGTATGGAAGGTGATGTTATTTGAAAAGTATACTTCTTTGCAATTAATAGCATCTCCCCATTGACTTCAAAAGTTCATATGGTCAATATAAGTCATTCACTTCTCAGAATAACAAATGAGGTTAAGTGAATAAATTAAGAGTTAACTGCCTATAATTTCAACTGGGCTACTGAATATCAATAAAAACTACCCACAAAGTAAGCTATTACTTTCATTTTACTCTACAAACCGGCAGTCACCCAACCCTCAGTTAACAGGCTTAACCGATGGAATAATCACGCATAATTGTGACATTTTATTTATATTTGACTGTCCAGTTATCAGTATTGGGTGGCGACTGAAGATGGAATGAAAATCTGAGCAGCAACAAGATTCGAACCTTTAATCTTCAGGTTACCAGCCCGGTGCTCTTCTAACTGAGCTACGGCAATCTTAGAGAGTTCTTATTGGAGAACCAATTTGAATACTATGAACGAACTGCTACAAGCCATAAATTCATGTAACAGTCGGGCAAAAACCCTGGAAATTGAGTGAAATTAGGATCTGGTCAGTAGCTGGGCTCCGTTACTCAGTTGGTAGAATACCGCATTCGTAGTCTGGAGGCCGCTGATTCAAATCACGCCATGACAAACGTTTTTATTGCTAGAAAAAAATTGGTTGAGCGAAGGAATATATTCCTTTTCAATTAGGCCTTCATCTTGGGCTCTACACTTATATATAGTTTTACAATTTAATCAAATTACCAATCACGTGGTGATGTTTCGGAAATAATGATGCGAATAATCAATAGAGTAACTAAAATTGGAAATATGAAACAAGTTTTTCTTTGGTAAATAGAGTGACTTTAATGGGTGTTCAATCATCCACAATAAGAGATTACGTAATAAGAAGAAACTAAATGAATATTGATAGAAACAAGAAGGGGAAGAGGTATACAAAGTAAACCTAGAAGTTACATCATGTTGACTGCCAAGGTAAGGAAAGTGGTCGAACAAAATACTTTTGGATACAAAGTCTAGGTTTGTAAAGGTGGATTGCAATCGCCTCTGCTATGTGAAGTAACCGAGTGCGTAATCCATGAGGTAAATTAGTTGGAATCTGATGGATGATTTTGAAAGCCTTTCTAGCAACTACTTGATGTCTTGTGTCAACTAAGTGTGGAAGTATGGACCTCTTTATAGTTCAGATTCGTGTATTGATTGGTCACGGGAGTACAACCAATTTCGTATTGTCTAGTCCTGAGTGCAGACCGAATTTTATAGACCATATTTGCAATGCGCTAATCAAGCTAAGAAGCTTAGCATCGCGGTGAACACTAGAAGATAACCCTAGCTGACGAGTACCAAAAAGCACGAAACGTAGGTCATGCAGGGCTTCAATCCAACTAACTAACATCTACTAATGTGCACCACGGTGCTGAGCTTCCAAGCTTGGTTACCGCATTGCAAATATGATTGATAGAATTTGGTCTACACTCAGGACTAAACAACATGAAATTGACCAATCAATACATGTAAGCCAGTCCTACAGGAGATCAGTCGCAGCCCGAATAGTTCAGTGGTAAAGACGCTGACTACAACACTGGGTGACGTGGGTTAGAATCTCAGGTGGGACATCAGTTTCATCGAGGCTGCAGATACGCCTTACTGACGAGTGCTGAAAAGCACGAAACCTAGGTAGAACAAGGCTTCCTGCCGATTGTCTCCAACTAACTGTTCTAATTTGTCCCGTGTTCAACCATGACGGCTGTTGCTCAGAAATTCGACGATAAAACTGTCTATTTCAATCATCACCAAGTATCAATACAAGTCATCTTACCACGGCAGTCTCAGGTATTATAACTAACCATACAGTTACTACCTTGTTATCTAGTCATTATACTTCATTCGTGTTTCTTTCTTCTTTTTCCTCTTTTTTACAGATTTATCCAAACTTAACACCAAGTATAATTTCTGAACTTGATTCTTTGTTGAGTACAACAGATTCAGGTGAAAACTTTCTTTAAAAACATATCTGTATACTCAGGTTATTTGTCAGTAAGAGGAATTTCTTCAGTGTACGATAATGAATGAGCTACCGAATATGCATTCTACTCAAAACTGGAAAAAAAACTTCAATTATCAAGATTGATGGACATAATACTGAGGAAGAGTTCAAGTGTTATAGAAATGAAATAACAGTATGCAGATGAACTTTTCACAGCATACTTCTCTTTTTCTGATGTTATCAGTCTCACCAGTGTATATTATGCATAAATTAGGCCAATATACTTTGTAATTTTCCAACATACTACTTTGAGTAGTACTGTTTTGCGCATTCGTAAATTGTAAAAAAAATATAATCTGTCATAAAATCTCCAAAATATTACGGATTTCCTAGTCTATATTCAATAGCGAGACAATACTTCCATGCATATTTTACTGTTGTCTGAAAGGATGGAACTGAATACAGCTTATTACTGCAAAAGAGCATCCCATCTGTGCAGCATGCTTAGAAAATCCTCAAATTGACTATTTAAGATACCTGACAGGTACTGTGGATATTCTTGCTCGCCAGGATATAAACTTGCGTAGTTTACCTGTTTCCAAAGATGAAATAGCACAGTTGTATCATTTATGTCTTCGAAATACGACGCGGGTCTTAATTCTGCAAAAGGATTGAGTGTTCTGGATATCGCAGCTCACTGAGAAGAATCATGGTAAACAAAAGTTGTCTAGAATTAACGGAAAACCTCGATGAAGGACTTTGGACCAGCAACCTTGAGGGGACTCATCAGAAACAAATTCATGGAGTGATCTGCCAACTTTAAGAGTTGTTTTAAAGCAGCACAATAACCTGCAGTGGAAAAAGGAAGTCACACTGAGAACATGCAGTTAGTAAACAGTGGAACACACAACAGACGTGCAAGTGCAACTAGAGTGACAGGACAAAAAATCTACCAACAAATTCAGCGTCATTCATAATAGGACGTTTCAGCACACCACATTTATTTACCATCGGTATAAGAACGGACCTGCAACTCATACATTTCACATAGGTGAACACACTAGTCACCTCAGCTTGTTTCACATATAAAGGAAGTGATCCTTTCGCAGATTCACCTACAAAGACCGTTTTGCGGCTTCTGCTTCCTCTAAATAGTCTGATTAGGTCATCTTCTCGGCATCTGTCTAGCCGAAAGCCACTTCAACGACTTTACTAAACCATTCAACTGGAAGTAGTGACGAGCGGTGATTTGCACTTACCAGGTATTCCTCGTCCACGAGGAATAATTGCAGGCCCCGATCTCAGTCACGATGGTGATAAATCGGTTTTCCTAACCCTTTCGGGTCAGGTTTCCAGACTTGCTTCCACCATCATTGTAACGCAACTGTAGCGAAGGACAGACCTAATATTGCTCAACTTCGTGTAACTTAAGTGTGCCACTTGTCCCTCTAAGGAAGTGAAATCTAGCACCGTGCATTCAGGAAAACGATCATACCAATCCATAAAGAGTCAATAGAAACCTCACCCTGAATAAACACAGAGGACCAGTCTACTATTTAGCTTGTAAAAGTTACGTTCGTTATCGGAATTAACCAGACAAACCACTCCACCAACTAAGAATGGCCACACATGATCAAATAACTGAGAATTTATCAAGTAGAAGTATACAAATAAACTGGTCAATCTCGAAAACAAAAGCTTATCTGGTGAAAGTTATTCCAAGTTTGAAACAAGTGAAATTCAACTCAGTCTTGGTATGAGTGAAAACACCCAGTCATGAAGAGAAATGATTCTTCAACCGATGTCATTTCATGGATTACTAACTTATATATATCCTTTGATACACTCCTTACGAATGGAATGTTTTTGACTGTCACTACTTTTAGTTGGACTGGATTATCTACATTCTGTTCATGATATTAAAATTTTACGTGAATTTCAATAGTCTTTTATTACTCTTCATCAAAGTTAGACAGTATTTTGATGAATACCTTCAGTTGTATTTACTTCAGTTTGGCGGTAACATCTTCAAAATATGAGGAAAGAAACATTTGGAATAATAACTAATGTTGAAATGCATATGGATAAGCATAACACAATAACCAGTTCTTATCATCCTACAGAAATGAAATACTAAAGCTGAGCTTGTAACCATTACAAGGTATCTCGAAAATGTCAGGACAGTCAGTAATAGGCATAAATAGAATTAGCTGGATGCACTCTGTCAAAGGATCCATTCAACCAGTTTAGTATGACTCACTCATAACACTGATTTCGTCACCATTTTCTGCATGTTTTTCTCTGGTTACTATGTGACATAATCATGAACTTATAACTATAGAGGCCGGTAATGAAGTCTTGAAACCTGTTGGTAATGGAAGGCCTTTAGCCCTGAAGTCTATTCAAACAGCCTCAATATATTCTCGTAACAATACATGTTAGTATTTTAGCTACACTTTTATTCTGAATGAAGGTAGGAAATGAGCCAGAAAGTTCCGATAAAAATTTCAACAAAGTGCAACAAACTCCTACAGTTGTCTAGATCGTACCCTCACGAGATATGAACTTAAAGCGATACCTCTGGATTTCCACCAACAAGTTTCATCTTCATATAGCTTCATCTTAAACTCACCAGTCAGAATACTTTGGAAGCTTCAAGTAGAGATTTCATTCTGAGGCTTTACATAGAAATGATAACAAATACTGGAAAAAACTAAAATTGCATTGTAGTCTCCTGCTTTTGTAGAATTTGAGAAAACTGAATATAATCTTATGCAAGAACCAGGCATTTGAGTTTAATGATCCAAGATTGTTGATGAGATAGGCATTTTGGCCGGAATCTGAGAACACAAGTGAGGAGAAAAAGGACCATCACAAGATTGTCTGAACATTTTATTTCATCTTTCAGATGACATCAACTCCTTCAGCGCTATTCTCAGTAAATATTACTTTTTCCTGCAAGGTTTGTTAGTCCTCATGAAGTTCATAGATGTTCATCCAAGACTAGGATGATGGTGGCTTAGTCTTGCTTTAGCTTTGATATTTTGTCGTGAAGGTTTCAGAAAGAAGTTAGATCTGAGAATATCGCATAACTGATAATGAAATATTGCAGGTACAACATACAGGATGGTTATCATATAGGAACAGGTATTCAAATGCCTCAAAAATGATGCATCCAACTGATTATATACTGTAATTGAAATAAGTAAAAACCTTATAATTACTTTTAATTAGACAGAATTTGATAAAGGTATAGTACAAAGATTGCTTACTGAACACCACTGACATGGATATTCCAGCATTTTAGTGATGGATACAACCACGGAATCTAAGACGAGTGTTTCATCTTGTTTTGGACTCGTCGGGCAGTTAAGGCTGCCTAGCGGTGAGCGATGTTGTCCCCACCATGACTCGAACTCTGAACCGATGGCTTCAAACTTCAGAGTGTTATCCACCAGGCTAGCGAGTCACTATACCCACTTCTTGTGCAATGGGTATAGTTTTAATGTTGTTACTTATATTAATCCGTCGTTGATTGGACCGAACTCCTCTAGAATGTGTTTAATAAACTGAAATAAGATTTTTCTGAACCTTTCATTACGTCACAGTTCCTTCATAATTAGAATACAACAGTATACGACAGCTTCAAAAATTTCATAATGTCTTCTGCTGAAAGCGGAAATCTGGGAAATAAATCCAAGCTAATACCAGTTACATTTTTTTCATAATTTTTTGTGCTTCAGATAATAATGTACTAGTAGAAGAAAAATCATGTCCAACCTTACCACATTTTCGTCCGATTATCTGTTAATACCTACTAATCTATTTTTAAAGTCTGTTGTACTTTTAACACCTAAAAAATGCTATGCTGAAATGGACTAGTGAATCACGCTTTGGCGTTCGATGTGATGGGTACGGGGTTTAGGCCTCAGTGGAAACATCATTGCTCACTGGGGTGCAGGATGAATCGTGAGTCCTAGATTCCACTGTTAGCCACCATGAAACAAATTTTATTGAGATGGTTTATAAAATTTCCGATAAATAGTTTTCAGAGACGACAAATCAGTCATTACACATTTTCGATCAGCCTTTATATATATATATATATATATATATATATATATATATATATATATATATATATAGTGTGATTGTGTGTCAATACGTGCATTGCAACAGCCGATTTTCTTTCTAGATTATAGATCTTATTTATTCTATATTTAGCTAAATTCCTATGTTCGGCTATTCTAACTGACCCCAACCGACTAGTTTGACCTACGTACTTGACTTCACAATCATCACATAGATATAATTTTGCTTAATTGGTTCTATCGGATTCTTAAGCCAACAAGGCTTATCTCTGAGTGTGTTTGTAGGTTTAGATACCACCCTAATTCCAGCTTTGTTGAGGATCCTACGTAAAGTTTCTGATGTACCCTCCTTGTAGGGTAACACAACAGAAGATCTGAACTCATTTTTACTTCTGTTTTCGTTATTATTCGTACTCGTGTGACGGATATTTTTTCGCTCTTTGTGTGCGTACAAATTTCTTAATAAACTGTAGAGGATAATTATTAACTATTGGCGCTTCTTTTACGTGTTTCAGTCCCTTGTTTAGGTCCTTGCACTGACTAGTCAGTTTTCTAGCTGCATCATTTAGACATTTGACTAAACCTGCCTTGATTGATTGACGTTGGATGGGATGACTTGAAGTCTAAATACATGTTGGAATATGTCTATTTTCTGCAGATGGTAGTATACAAACCGCCGTCTGTCCTTCGTTTCATCCTGTAATCCAAAATAAGTAATTCTCCTTGTTCATTTTCTACCTTATAAGTGAACTGGATTGCGCCTACTACTGAGTTTATATATGTGAAGTTGTCGATATGTTCCGATTTCAACACAGTAGTGAATGTGTCATCCACATATTGGGACCATATATTAGGTGCAGGATTAAACGTTTGTAAAGCCATGTTTTTCTAGCTATCCATAAATTTATCTACTACGATCTGGGATATTGGCGGTCCCATTGCCACTCTTTCCGTTTATCTGTATATTTTGTACTGAAACTTGAAGACTGTGGAGGTCAGGCACAACTGTATGCCTAATATGATCTCATTAACCAATATCTTCATTCTGTAAGTAAGTTCTGAGTCAATATTTAGTTGACTTCTGACTGCCTGCAGTGACATGCAATGCACGTATTAACACACAACCACATAATCGGGTGGGATAAAACTACTGTACTAAGTCTAATATAATTATGTGGAGAGAAAGAGATTGGTTACTGAATCTTTGTTCATCGAATCAACACCAAATACATGTAATAAGAATGATGCAACACCTATACCAGAGATATGGAAAATTTTACTGCCAATGAAAACAACTCATATGAGGTGACATAACTATGAAAATCAAATGTCGAAAGTAATGTGATTACATTGACATGATTATGAGGATTAAGAATTTATACTCGAAACGTCATCAAGCAAATGATACTAGACCACTGTGTGTTACAAATCAAATAAACAAGTTCAATACAGAATATATATGTAGCATGAAGCTTTTGGCGACTTTATTTAACATATTTTTAAGATATTTTTCATCACTGCCTGGCTTCAGTTGGAGAATCACTGAAAACCTAAGAGCGATGAAGAGCTATTTTGTCCTGATGTGGCACTCCTCGACGGTGCTCACTAACGACTCCATCAAAGTTCTAAGTTAAAATCTATAGGCCCCATATTGAACACGTTTATTTGCGCTATATGGTAAACGTATATCAGTAGAAACTTTTAGGCCACTGAACTCCCAACCAATGGTTAAATATTTAAAGCGTGCGCCACGTGATCCGAAAGTTCTGACTTCGATCTGTGACGGAGTCGTGGTTGCACCTTGCTTAGCAGTCCCATACTGAGAAGAAACAACTTCCGAGTCCTCCCAGGTATTCAATTATCAAACAAAATAGCGTCTCGTAACAAAATTTGAGTAATATCATCTTTAGATAACGCAAGGCATGCAGTACAAATAACTCAAAGTTTAAATATGCTTAAAATTCAATTTCAAATTCTGTAATTTTTCATCTTGTACAATGGATGCTTCCAGTGAATCTGTGAAAATTTGAAAAAAGAGTCTGAAACTCAAGCTGTTTCTTTTGGTACATCTGTTTAGCAAGTCAATCTGTTTTCAGTATGCATGAGTACATCGAAAGTATATTGACTAGTCACTGGAATGTAACCAACTTCATGTTGTCCATTCCTAAGTGCTGATTGAATTCTATCAACCAGTCCTACTGGGGATCAATCGCGGCTTGAATACCTTCAGCGGTAACGCCGCTGACTGTCACACTGAGTGACTTGGGTTTGAATCCAAGGTGGAACATAAGTTTTGTATTTTTGGTAGATAAGTCTTTCTGATCAGTGCCAAAAAGCACGAGAACTAGGTACATGGCTTCCTCCTGATTACCTCCATTCAACTAGCATCTATCAGTAGTTTGAATGTGTATAGGGTTGAGAAAATAGTGAGCAACACCATGCCTTTTTCAAATGATAATAAAGTGTGAAACCAAGACTCCGAGAGAAGGAGTCTACCATAAAAATAGCCAGCTTAAGCAATTCCAAATGTTCTATTTCAGTTGTTCATCTTTTTCAGGTTATATTTAAATTTTTATATGCAAATTATCCTTCAATTTAATAGAATACCCCATGCAAACAAATTCCAGTTAAAAAATTGTTTCAGCCAACAAACAGGAAAGACTATGCAACTGGAAAACCTATTTCACATACATGAGAAGAAGTATATTTTCATACTGATCCATAAACCATAATTTAAAAGAGTTTCGGATCTCACATAGAATAGAATTTCAGACAGAATGAAATACATTTTATTATCGTAGTTGTATACACCTGAAAAAGAGATCAAATAAACCAATGTTGTATAAAATACACGAACATTTATAACATAAAGGGTTGTAAACAAAAATCAACATTTCACGTATCCGGTAGATGAAGGAAAAAGCTTTCAAGCTCCATTACTTGGTTCATTTTATAGTATGAACTGTGTAACCACAATGAATAGTCTAATGCATTCTTGAATAACCCAGGAAGGACTCAGTTAATCGTCCTACTACCGTTTTCCACAAAGATTTTACATATATACTTTCCAACAATGAAGTTCATTGTACAAGTCACAGGTTAGGATTTGTCTAATCATCTACTTTGCAGACCAATAAAATATGAATTAATAGGGAAAACAATAGCTGTTCTTAAGTAACCAAAACTATTCACGTTCCACCCACACTAAAAGTTCTACATACAATAATCTCGCGGTTAAGACTATAACAGGTAAGACTGCTTTCATAACTAAACAATACAATTAAACCTTCTATATATTACCGTCGCTAATAGAGGCACATCCAAATATACCTCTCATAAACGTATCATGAAAATGTTATCAATACCATATGTTTATTCGGAATATTCACAAGAAACCAAGAGCTATACATATAACAGTAGACATGACATACTTCAACTATATATATATATATATATATATATATATATATATATATATATATATATATATATATATATATATATATATATATATATATATAACCTCGCCTGGTTAACTAGATCCCTAGTTACCAGCGCGTCCTAAGCCCACACAAACAGGGGATGTTGGGCATACGGCTACCAACCTTACCACGGAAAACAAATACAACCACCAAACAAACTTCAAAGCACAAACAAAATATAAAAAACAAAAATAAAATTATTCCTCACTGGAATCAGAGAGGCGAAATGACCCCGGTTGGTGAAAGCCTTCGGCAAGCCAATTGGCCAATGTGGCTCCTCTCTCTCAATGAAAGCGAAAGTAAATGTGGGGACATGGAATGTCTGCACCATGTTTGAACCCAGCAAGGCAGCCCACATTGCAAACGAGATGAGGAGGTATCTCATTGAAGTGTTTGGGATCTGCGAAAGCAGATGGAATGGGAGTGGACTCTCCAAACTGTCAACTGGAGACTCAATAATCTACTCCGATATTGTCACCCAGACGACAACCACGAGCACACTGTGTATTGGAGTGGCTACCATGATGTCCTGGAGAGCATCGAAGACTCTCATGCAGTGGGAACCAATATCCTCCAGGATCAGGATGATGAGAGCAAGATGATTCAACTCAAAAGGAAGGAAGGTTACAATCATACAATGCTACGCACCTACAAATAATGCAGATGAAGAGAAGAAGGAGGAATTCTACAGACAACTTCAATCAACACTGGACAAAACGCCAGTTGGCGATATCAAAGTTCTAATGAGCGACATGAATGCTAAACTGAGAGCAGACAACACAGGAAGAGAACTAAACATGGGTTGAGAAGCGCTAGGTGAAATGAACGAGAATGGAGAATTGTTTGCAGAATTCTGTGCATTCAACGATTTGCTGATTGGAGGCAGTGTGTTCAGGCACAAAGATATCCACAAAGCGACATGGATTTCACCAGACATCAGGACACACTAAGAATCAAATCGACTTTATCTCAATCTCGAGAAAATGGAGACGCAGTCTACTTAACACAAGCTCAAGAAGAGGAGCAGATGTAGGTCCACACCACTCACTAGTGCAAGGAACCTTCCAAATCAAGTTAAAAGCCTTCAAGGAAGCTGATGATAGACCGCAGTTCAAGTACAAAACTCGGAAACTGAAGGATGAAACTACAAAGGAAATCTTCACTTCAACCATCAAGACAAGATGGGAGATATCGAGGGACATCCCTGAAGAAACTTGTGTGGAGAAACACTGGAAGTCTTTGGAAGCTATGTGGGGAAAAACCTGCACAGCAGTATTAGGAAGGAAGAAGGTGGAAGACAAGAAATGGATCTCGACGGATACCTGGAAGCTGATAGAGGAGAGGAGGATGGTGAAGCAGAAGACAAACCAGTGCAAGGATGAACAACGGGAAGAGGAACTGAGCACAATGCATAAAACACTGAACAAAGAAGTAAAGAAGAGTGCACGCAAAGACAAAAGACACTTCTACGACACACTGGCAAGTGAAGCAGAACAGGCTGCAGGTAAAAAAAACAGAGACCTGACAACATTGTATCAAATAACCAGGTTGCTATCGGGGAAGAGATCAACGCAGACGAAGCCAATAAAAGATGATGACGGAAATTCAATTACGAAAGAAGAGAAACAAAGAAAACGATGGGTCGACAACTTCAAGAAGCTCTTGAATCGGCCACCATCAAAAAAAAATGCACATCTTCCAGAAATACCACCTACAGCCGCTGAACTACAAGTGAACATAAATTCTCCAACAAAAATGGAAGTCCTGAACGCCATAAAGCTACTGAAATGTGGGAGAGCAGAAGGACCAGATGGGATCCTGCCAGAAGCACTGAGAACAGACGCAGACACAACAGCGGACATGCCCACACCACTATTGCAGAAGGTGTGGAAGGAAGGGAAGGTACCTGGCGATTGGAAGAAGGGTTACCTTATCCAACTGCCGAAGTAGGGAGGCTTCAGTGTTTTCAAGAATTGGCGCGGAATCACTCTCCTGTCCACCCCAAGCAAAACATTTAGCCGCATCATCCTGTGGAGACTAAAGGATGTACTCGATTCAAAATTACGATCGGAACAGACAGGATTCAGGAAGTACAAATCATGTGCAGACCAAATTGCAACGCTTCGCATCATCATAGAAAAGAGTATAGAATGGCAGTTAGCTCTCTACCTCAACTTCATCGACTTTGAGAAGGCCTTTGACAGCGTCGACAGAGAGGTAATTTGGAAACTGCTTCATTACTACGGAGTACTGCAAACCTTTATCCGCCTCATTCAACAACTATATGAAGATGCCACATGCAAAGTAATTCACAATGGGAAGCTCAGTGATGTTTTTGAAGTGATGACAGGAGTGAAACAAGGTTGCCTACTATCCCCCATGATATTCCTGATTGTGGTTGACTGGATCATGCAGCAAACAGTGGGGAGCGAGAAGAGGGGAATACGCTGGACCGCGGAAAAAAACCTAGAAGATCTGAATTTCGCAAATGATGACTTGTGTCTGATGTCACACAAACTTGAAGATGTAAAAGCGAAAACTAACAAGTTGGCAGAAGAGGCAGCGAAGACGGGACTTCAAGGGAATATAGAGAAGACAGAGGTGATGAAGATACCGCTCCAACAACTCCAGCAAGAACAACAAACTCAAATCACCATGAACGGGAGAAACTTAAAGGAAGTAACCTCCTTCACCTATCTGGGAAGCACTGTTTCAACTACAGGTGGAAAAAACACATACAAGGATGTCAAAGTTAGAATCGTGAAAGTAAGACAGGCTTTCATTATCCTGAAACCAGTGTGGAGATCTTCTACACTAAAAACAGAATGCGGAACAAGATTCAGATTTTCAACACCAACAAAGTCAAGTCAGTGCTCCTGTAAAATGCTTCAGAGACTTGGCGCACTATGAAAGGGATTTCCAATAAACTACACACATTCATCAACAACCGCTTACGCTCACTCAACACTGAAGATCAGATGGATTGCCAGAAAAAAAAGAATAAGCAACAAGGAACTCTGAAAAAGAACGAACCAACAAAACAGGAACCTATCACTCAACAAATATGCACTGGAAGGAAGTGGAGATGGATTGGGCATGCACTGAGAAGGCCGACTGGGGACATCACGCGTCAGGCCAGTCCAAAAACTCGAGTGGAACCCCAGTGGGAAGCGACGAGTTGGGTGTCCGAGGTGAAGGTGACATGGAGGAGATCGTGTGAGGAGGAAATGAGAGCTTGTGCGCTGTCGTGGAGCCAGGTTCGAAAGATTTCAGAGAACAGAGTTGACTGGAGACGTGCTAGTGAAGCCCTATGTTCCATTAGGAACCCAAGGGACTAATAATATATATATATATATACATGCAAATGACTTTCTCTTTCTTTGGTTACTCGCCATCTGTTTTCTCTCTTCACGCTGTAGACAGAATTTGAAAAGCATATGATTAAGTTCGAGTTATAATAATTCATCATTACGTTTCTCAAATATAAATGCTTTCCTCTCGAAGCAATGATTTCACGCTAGTGCAACCTGTAATAAATGTCTTTATTTGTCCACTGAACCTTCCTTACCCCATATGAAAATACCAGAATCATCATATAACAATCCTGCAAACAGGGATAATGACTATTCGTCCATGTTCTTACTGTAATGTTTTACTTCCTAATGGTTGACTGGCACCGTTATTACTACTGCAGCTGCATAAAACATAGAACAAATGCAGAAAAAACCTATAACTTTCTCCATATTTGCTAAACCCTTGAATCAACCTCCAACGTGCACGAAATTCTATTACTATCCACTGTCCAACCAACTGCAATGTGAAACCTAATGTTAATTATGGTGGACATGTGATTAATTTATCCTGCACAAAGAAAAATGGAAATTTCCAGGCATAGAAGTTACAACATTATCTGTCTAGCATATCTGAACATTTCAGTGAACTTGGAGATGTTATACCAAGAAGACACCGTGATACATCCGGCTATTCACATGATCTTTCATATGAGAACTCTTAAGGAATAAGGTCAACATTACTTCTTCAGGAATGAACTAGTGAAATTAATTCATTATCTTCCTTGTATGACGCTTTTACAGATTTGTTAAACATGATCTTCATTTTCATTTCTTCCGGAGACCTTTATACCTATGAATGAACACAAAAAATTCAACATACACTATTTTTATGTGATGTAGGATCTTCTTACTTTCATCCTGAAGACTTCTACTACCTGGGATCAATAAGAGATAGTAAACAATATCATCAAAGATTTTCAACACTAAATGTTATAACCAGATCTGTAGAATTGTAGACACATGTAAATTCAGGAGTAAAGTATTAATGTTATTGTACTTACTGAAAGTATTTTAAATGAACTATTGTTGTACTGAATAGTGCAAAGTCCTAGGAATGTGGAGCAATAAAACTTATTCATGTTCATATCTCATTAATAAGCTAGTAAGATAAGTTTTTTTAGGTGTAGGTTACCTATTTTATGGTTAATAATGTTACATTCACTGTAACATTCAAATGTGAAGTGACCGAATAATACTTGATTCAGTATTTCAAACTGATGGGTTAAGAACAAGAAACAGTCATTATACAATCACAACACTTTAACTCAAGACAATCGATATTGATCATTCTACACTTATGAAAGATAAAGACAGTTAAACTAAGAAAACAAGATCTATTGCTCTGGAAAAGAGTGAAAACGAAATGACAATATAACTGTTGACAGAGTTATTTTACGTGATTAAAATCGAAGTATTATCATACCAGATAAAGTCAATAATGGACCAATAAGATACAACTGACGACACTTTTGACCAAGTTTGAAGATCAATATTTAGACCCTATTTGTTCTCATAAAATATTCGCTTTCTGTGTTCCGTGGATCCAAAAAAGTCATTTAGTCATTTAAAACAAATTGGATTTTCTTCTACTCATTCATCAAAGGAATATTCATATTTACTTACATGGATTACCAAAAGCTGGTCATAAATTACTTGGTGTTGGTTATTATTAGAATCCACTTCACACATTTGTTTCTAAGACTCGTTAGCTCGATACACGTACATCTCAGTGATAATATTCTCACTGACAGTACCTATTACTTCATAGACTAAGCTACTGAGTCGTAAGAGCAAAACTAATTACTTCTTTTGCACCAATACTTGTGTTTGCATCATTTCAGAGTTGTTTGATCATGCTCAGCTGACTACTGGGAGGAATAAAAGCATGTTTTTGTAGTTAAGGAAACTACCGGTAACCAATTGTGTTGGCTGTATTTGTTTGATGTGGGTTGGATGAAAAAATTTCAGCAAGTTTTTTGAGCGAATGTTCGGATTGGTAACGGTGGACTGCAGTGGAAACTACCCGCTTTATCCAGAATGATTTTAGTTAAAAGTGGGAATTTTTATGTAAACTGCTGGGTCATTCGATTTCCCCACCCTCTATTCGCTAAAATGAGTTTCATTATGCACCTGACAAGCTATTATCAAACAGTGAACTTTTGTAAACTATGTAATATTGTTCTCATCCATCTCCTTCAGTTGAACGAAACTTATAGATGAAGTTTTAAATACGGTCCGTAAGCCGCAATGCTTTGGAAATAGCTGGTTAGAAATCACTGATGCTCATCTTCAAGCTCACTTCTTAAATCAAACTAATCAAAAGACCAGACAACCATTTCGTCTTTTGGTTGATGTCACCCAGACCAATTCAACTTGAGGAACTGAACTGTTCAGACCACTTGAATCTGGTTAGCTAACTTGGATGAACTGATATACTCCAGAAAAACCTGAAAATAGATTAATTACTTACATATGAAGTAAAAAAAATAACGAGCACTGAGAAGAGAATTAAAGTACCACCAGTCTACAAACTGTAACTCCTTACATAAAGCCCATTCACCATTACCTGAAGGAAAGTTGATGTATTAATCCACTAAGTTTATACCCATCATTTCACAAGCAGCTTTTAATCCGAATACCGAGTATCTGTATTACACACCTACATAAAAAATGTGGATACGATTATCACAGTAATAATGTTATCATCTTCGCTTCAGAAAACTTTATATGCATAGTGTTTCATTACCTTTTAGAAGCCTTCCAAATATTTTGCTAGATATTCTGATGAAGTTTGAATACAATATGGTTGCATACTGAAACTGAAAGCAAATTGTAGCTTCACATAGCTGTTTTATATTTAAGGTAGAATATATGAACTACATAACCTGGCCTAGTTTACTAGTTGACTAGCATAACAACCAGTCCAGCCCCGTAAAACCAATCCAATCGCTAAAGAAACTTCAAAGCACAAAGAGAATATCGAAAATAAAAATAAACTTATTCCTTGCTGGAATCGGAGAGGTGAAATGACATCAGTGAGGGAAAGCCTTCGGGAAGCCAACTAACCGATGTATCTTCTCTCCCTCGACGAAAGCTAAAGTAAACATGGGGACATGGAATGTCCGCACAACGTTTAAAGTTGGATGGCAAAGTTGTCCATAACCACAAGGACACTGAGTTTTGCAGTGGCTATCATGATATCCCAAACAGCATCCAAGGCTCTCATGCAGTAGGAACTAAACTCCTCTTGTAGGATTATGACAGCAAGCCTCAATTTAAAAGGAAGGCAAGTTACATTATGCACCTACAAATAATGCAGATCAAGTGAGGAAGCAGGAATTCTACAGACAACTGCAATGAGTAATGTACAGGACTCCAGCCCAGATGGTGGCATCAAAATTCTAATGGGTGGGGTGACAAACTGAGGGCAGAAAACACAGGTGGAGAACTCATCATGGGTCGAGAAGCACTCCGTGGAATGAATGAGAATGGAGAGCTGTTTGCAGATTACTGCGCATTCAGCGATTTGGTTTTTGGAGGCAGTGTGTACAAACACAATGATATTCACAATGCGAGCTAAATGGATTTGATTTCAACGGATGACACACTGAAAATCAGATCTGCTTCATCTCAAGCTGAAGAAAGTGGAGACGCAAGCCCAAGAAGGGGAGCAGATGTAGGCCCACACCACTCACTTCACTATCTAGTGTAAGGAACCTACCTTCAAAATCAAGTTGAAAGCCTTCACAGAAGTTGTTGATGATAGACCACAGTTAGAGTTCAACAACCAGAAGCTAAACTGAAGGATGAAACTACAAAGGACATCTTCATATCAGTCAGCCATTAGCACAAAATGGGAGACATTGAGCTACATCCCTGGAGATACCTGCATGGAAGAACACTGGAACTCTTTGAAAGCAATGTGGAAAGAAACCTGCATAACCGTGTTAGGAAGGAAGAGGAGGAGGCAAGACAAGGAATGGATCTCCACGGACACAGGGAAGCTTGTAGAGCAGGAAGAGGAAGGTAGTGAAGCCGATTAACCAGTGCAGTGCAGTGTAGAGATGAGCAACGAAAATCGGAACTGAATACAACACTAGACTGGACAAGGAAGTGAAGAAGATTTCGTGAAAAGACAAAAGACACTTCTACGACACACTGACGAGTGAAGCAGAGCAGGCTGCAGGTAGGAGATTCAGAGACCTGATAACATTGTATCAAATAACCAGGTTACTATCTGAGATGGAAGAGATCACCACAGAGGAAATCAATGAAAGATAGTGAAGGAAAGCTAGTTACCGAAGAAGAGGAAAAAAAGGAAGCAATGGGCCGACCACTTCAAAAAGCTCTTGAATCTACCAATACCACAACCGGAAACTCATCCAGAAACACCAGCAGAAGCCACAGCATCAATAGTGAACACAAGACCCCCAACAAAAAGTAGATTCCTGAACGCCATGAGGTTGCTGAAATCCGGGAAAGCAGCAAGACCCGATGGAATTCCAACAGAAGCACTGAAAGCAGACACGGAGACAACAGCAGACATGTTCACACCACTATTGCAGAATGTTTGCAAGGAAGGAAGTAAAGGTACCTGTCCATTGATTGGAAGGAGAGCAACCTTGTCAAACTTCCAAGAAGGGAGACCTAAGTCTTTGCAAGAACTGGCGCGAAGTCATGCTCCCTCCCTGTCCACCCCAAGCAAAATATTGATCTACATCATTCTGGATAGAGTAAAAAATGATCTCGATTCAAAATTACGACTGGAACAGGCTGACTTCAAGAAGGACGAATCATGTGCAGATCAAACTGCAACACTACGCTACCCGTCATCATAGAACAGAGCATAGAATAGCAGTCAACTAGAGCTTTACCTCATCTTCATCGACTTTGAAAAGGCCTTCGATCGAGGTGTCAACCGAGAAGTAATTTGGCAGCTGCTGCTTTAAAAACGGCAGTGAAGATACAATCCAGATTACACTTATTAGAAAACAGGAAAATATATCAAAGTGACAAAAACAATGAGAAGCGAAGTTGATAACCCTGTAAAACGATAATCCCTTTGTTATGTATTCCGTTGCCAATTGTTATACCTTCAGTAAGACAGTGGTTTATATATTCCGAAGGAATATAATACGCACGCTTAGCTGACAGCTAACTTAGTACGCAACAGCCGCTGACTGCAACCCCGGGACGAATGGATAGAAGACCGAAGCTGGCAGATGGAGAGTTTATTACTCCGAGAATACAATAATCGATCAATCTAAAAACACGTGAATATGTGAATATACGTTAAAAATGACCTTGTACGCAATTGAAGTAAAGGTTAACCAATCAGAGATTTACATTAGACTGGAGGCAGACAATAGACTACTAGTCATACCGTAGGAATGGTGTGAGAATGATACGTTAAAATGTTCAGATCAATAACAATATTTGGTACAAAACTGTGGCATTACAACACCCTTATCGAAAAATGTGTTTATCCTTTCCTCTAGCTTGATATTTCTCATAGTATGTCTGATAATTTTTTTGTGTTGCTGTCAAATATGAATGTTTGAACCGATTGAACTCAATGCACAGTTCCATTTTGATATGTTGAATTCGGTCTACCAGCACACTGAACCTACTCAGCTGTATTCAGGTAGTCTGTTGTGATGAGAAACGTCTAGTCATATTTCTATAAGATGGCCTGCTAATTCGTGTAAAGTTACTGTCAATCAAGGAAAACTGATCACTTCGTGAAGGGTGTATGCTCCAGGACAACACTTCATTCGAAGATAAAATATTTTATAGGAATCGGACAATAAATTATATCCCCATAAAACACTACATTCACTAGACTTGATGTTCTCTCAAGAAGAATAAATGAGTGGACAAAGAAGAATTCGTAGACGAGGCGATATACACATTTTTCCAGCTCTATCCCTATCAGTAAAAACGAAATTTAATTAAAACCCGAAGTCACAGAATAAAGTCTGTTTGTTCGGAAGATACAACTGAGAAGGAACTAAGGAAGTTGCGTAAACACCCCTGTCGAAATGAATATCCTGATAAATCCATCAGCAAACATGTGACCTCAAAATGTCAAGAAAAGATACTCCAGCGTCTAACAGAAAACCATTATTCATTGAGGTAGAATTTACAGGTGTTGTACTTACCGAGATATTGATTCGCAAACTATGCAGATTAATTGAGAGATCTTTCGACGCTAGTGAAGTACAAATTATGTTTTCTACATGCGCATTAGTGACACCGAGACTAAAAAGTGAAACACCTAGACTATCCACTTCTTGTTGTGTTTATCAGTTCAACTGCTCCTATGAAACTGGTTATGTTGGCCGCTCTACTAGGAATTTAATTTTCTTTGCTCGCGGACACCTTCTAGGGTAATTAGGTAAAGGTGTGTTGAGGGCTATTACCAGCTTCATATTGGCACACTTGGTTGAAACTAAAAATAGGGCAGATACTTATAAGTTTTCAATCATTGCAAAAATGCACTACTATGGATGTATATCAGCGTAACAATAAACCCTGTTTACCTTCGTTTTTACTTCATAGTTATCGATTAAAATTCCTCAGCTGATACCAAAATTAAAGTTCAAAGGTTAAATAGTTAAGTTCCAGTTCTTTTGGGCAAGGAAACTATGTCTGTCCTGCTTACTCAAGACACAAGCCTTTCAGAACGCACAAAACTTTAATGTTCAAGTCTAATGTGATTCATTGATCTTTGTCTGACAAAATACTTCAAACATAATGGCAAGATGTACATACAAAATGAAAGGAACTCCAATAGGATCACTGATATCCATACTAATTGCAGAAGCAGTGATGAAGAAACTGGAAGCCGCCATTTTGCCAGTTACCAAATCAAAAATTTGGATTCGTTATATGGACGATACTTTTGTTATCATTAAAAAGATGATGTAGAAAACACGCACAATTCGATCAACAACGTTTTCAATAACATCGCATTCGCAACGAAGAAGTAGTCGGACAACCAACTGTCATTCCTAGATATTTTGGTCAGTAGAACAAATCCCGGAAAGCTGGAAACCCCAGTGTACAGGATGCCAACATACACTGACCAAATCCTCAACTACATTAGCAACAACCCAACAACACACAAAATCAGTTGCGTGCAGACTCTATTCAAAAGAGCGAGAACACACTGCAGCACAACAACTTCACGGAGAAACGAAGAAAATTACTTGATGTCCACCTTAGAGAAAAACGGCTACCCGCAAAACTTTATCAGAATATATCCATTCCGTACATCATCAACGACAAAGTTGTCGACAGAAATCAACAAACGCATCATCCTACCATACACAAAGAATATATCAGAAATCACAAGATTACTGAAACCACTTGGAATCGGTGTGGCCACTCATAAACCAACAAATTCCCTCCAAACCACATGTTGCAGACCAAAGGATGCAACAACCAAAGAAGATAAGCCAAATATGATAAACAAAATCAGCTGCAATAACTGCAGTTAACATTACATTGGACAAAGTGGCCGCCCTCTTCACCTTCGTCTACATGAACACCAATTGGCTATTAAACGTCACGACATTTCATCACTCATTTCAATGCATGTGGATAATTTTGGACATGATTTCAGTTTCGACAATGTAGAAATTTCGGACAGAGGAAACACAAAAAATATCAGCAAATTCCTAGAAGCTTAGCATTCAGGTCAGTCAGCAGTCAACAGATGTAAAGACAGACCCGATCTATCAACCAATAAGAAAGACAATAAACGGTAGGAAGGTCAGAGGTCAAGCAGAGAGGCAGCCAACAGGAAAATAAATAGTCAACGGCACAACAATCAAAGGAAACAACCAGTCAGAGACCACATCGTCAGAGCAAGCTACTAAATCAATCATGGAGAGATATTGACAGCTCACTTCAGACTGAAATTAGTGCTGATGATGTCGTCTAGATGGACGATGGAAGGTTTACGATTAAATAACCCAGCTCAGAAAACACAATACAACCAAGATTATCTGTCTAAGCTACAAATACTCTTCAACTTCCCATCTCGCCAATTGGTCCTTAGTTTTCTGTAGTGATTACAGCAGTTGATAGACTATACATTCACTGTTGATAGCAAATAACTTCGGCAACGAGTAGGTACAGATAAATATCAATAAGTCTAACTTGACTTCGTTTTTTATCCTCTGACTCAAATTTGAAATTTTACCGATCCACAAGAGTATAAATGAAATGTCGAAATGTACAATAGAAAACCAACATTCATCGAATTAACAGTTTCACAATAAACTTATTACGCAAATTATTCTAGATTTTGGATACATTTGAAACTACGCAATCGATTGTAATTGTTTAACATATTTTTTTTCGCAGTTTTCATTTACACACACACACACACATACCCATTCCACCCACACAGACATCTACAGCTAGCCTACAATTATATTTTTTGAGCTGGATAAGTGTAGACTGCATCAGAAACCAAGTATTCTATCCGTTTAATTTACTTCACACGCAGTTGAACCCCCAACTCTCACTCAGAGACTCACATACACACACACACACACACACCGATATTAACAAACTGAGAACAAATAAACTTGTATACAGCGCTGTTTATCAGGTAACAATATCATGTCCACGTTATATATATATATATATATATATATATATATATATATGCAATTCATGTTCCAGAGTCTTAGATTTCTGCAAAATGCATGTTTATTACAAATCAGCTCAATTAAAACTGTTTTATTGTAAACCAAAATGAATGAATTTTTAAGACGAGAAAAATTTTTTATTATGTTTCCTAGTAAAACAGCTTAAAATAAATTTGTTTTGGCATCAATCAGACGTTTTGTAACAGAAGTTTGAATGAATAAAACGGAATACGTGAAGGTGGATTATTATGAATCGTAAGTGATTCCTTTCATAATTCTCTTCATTTCCTTTTTTTTGTTGACTTGTCTCTTATGAAAATAATATTCTTATGCTTAGCTAACTGTACTGATAAATGTGTTGATTGTACCCAATGTTAAATGCATTATGACTGATTTTTGACATAAGTGCTTAATGTTTATATTTGGGACCAGCATAAAAGGAATATGTGTAACGAGATCACTTTCTTAGCTTCATGTAAAACTATTTACTTCTTCAAGATTATTTTGATTGAAAGTGATGACGAAACAAAAGTAAGGTAACTGTTCAATTATCATTTTCACTATCTGAGATGGCTATGGTTTGACAGATTAACATTGATATTGAGTGATGATTGAAGAGGAAATGAAAATATGGACCATGGCCAGATTTAAACTAGCTGCCATCATGTTTCTGGCCTAATGCTGTACCAACTGAGCTACTAGGTTCAAAAGGCGCAGCATCAGACTGGGAACTCAGTAGTCACTCGTTCGAATCCGGCTGCGGTTCAAATTTTCATTTCATCTTCAGTCATCACTCAGTTTCGTAACTGTTCACATTGAAATTGTAGTAAGGAATGAATTTGATCATTCTATCAAGATGAAGTCTATTCTAAATGCTCCATTGAAATACAAGATCCATAGTGAGGTTAAAGATATGACAGGTTCCACGAAAAAAGCAGTCAGAAAGTCCTTAGAGGATGTTTAAAAGAGAAACTGATCGATCATTTCACATAAAGCTTGATGATCTTGTTTGTCTTTTATGTATAGTGTACTTAAGAGAACAACAGAATGTTCCAATAAGACATATTATGAATGCTTAATTCACCTTAACGTAGAGTTGCCCGTTGGTTAGCAAAAACGTTGCAGCCTGTTCGTCAGCTGTTCGCGAAATATACTAAAAGACTCTTACCAGTTTGTTGAAATGGAAAACCAACTTGATGTTTCGAATGAGTTAATAGTTTCCTATGATGTGATTCCCGTATTTATGGAGGTGCTTATTCCTGAAACTGTTGATATCACCTCTTCATACACCAATCGCATCTCTCTACCAAAAACTGACTCCAAGACATTTCGTCTAATCTGTGCAAAAAAGATGTCCAGTTTCAGTTGCTGAAGAGGCAGTGGATAATCCATTAGGCCTTATATTTGCATATATTTGCATGGGCAATCTTGGCCTGACAAAAATCAAATATGCAACTGCTGAAACAATATCCTACTACATATTCATTGACAACACGTCCATTGTAGGTAACAATTTACACCACGCATCACATCAGCGGTGTACACAGAAGTATTAATTTCACAATGAAGCATAAAGGCAATGGTACATTCGACTTTCTGAACATTAACGCTCAACATAGAAATGATGACACACTTCAGCCATCTGTTCATCATATAGGCACATGGAATGGTCTTCGCCCTCATTTCATCAATTTCTCTCCAGTCAACTGCAAATGAGCACTGGTTACGAAGTTGCTTTGTAGATCATGAAGAATATACTCAGCAAATAAACTTGGAGAGGAATAATGGCTTCTTGGGAAGTAACTAATGAAACAGATATCCAAAAAGCTTCATTAACAAGTATAGTGGGATAGAATGCAGTATAACTGAGGAAATAACAGTCAATAAGGAGTCAGTCTTCATTCATTTCAACTTCAGAGGTGGTGATATGGCGATTATGGTAAGCCTAAGAATACCTATTTCATTGACCAGAAATTATTCCGTATCAAAGGTAGTTTTCTTGTTTCGTACTTCTTGTTCGCTGGTGTAATCAAAAACAAACAGGTATTCATCATATTTTACCTCCAACTGTGTGTATCAATTTGGTTACGTTGACAGGACTGACAGAACATTTCCTGAAGAGCCTACGATTGAGTGGAGCAAGTATCTGTGGTAATGCAATTACTATAAGCTTAGTGGACATCAAGTAGATACCCTGAAGAAACCAAATTTAAATGTTCATAATTAATCTGTTGACAATCTTCAACTACTCTGGCAACCTACTTTCTTAACCCTTCATTTATTAGATTACATTATAATCGTATCATTGGATTTTCCATTTACACTGAACCCCAATTTTAATGTACTGAGTTTTATTCAAAATATTCTTTTACATTTTGTTTTCTGATGACACTCTTTAAATCAATATCATTGTTCTTCATTAGCTTACTGATGAGTAATGATTACAGGTGAGTAGGTAAATTTTAAACATATACTCATATAAAACTTGAGATATTGTGTTAGCAAACCAGGAAAGGCTTTTTCAAAAACATTCTAATCGTCTCTATGTGAATAGAACAAATATTTGAAGTCTCCTGATGGAATCAATTTAACCTCCGTCTAATGACTTTGCTGACACTATATTAAACAAGTAAACCAAGAGATACTCATGAGGGTGTTCTTCCTGCCTACTTATGAACACAGTGTACTAATCACCACCTGATTTTCAGTAACTATTATTTATTCACCGGCAGTAATCATCCACATCATGGTGAAACGGTGCATGAATTTTGGCGTAAACAGGGCAGCAAAAGCAGTGGTTAGTACATGCTTCGACACCGTGACCTGCTAATACTGCTCATGGGAAGGCTGCTGCGACAATAACCTGTCAACGCGTATGATAATGAATTACGCTTAACGAACACATGTTATCAACAAAAGTATTTATAAGTGTTCCTTGATTGAAGGAGTAAAAGAACTATTGATTTTTGCATACAGTTGTGATAGGAGTGAAGTATGCTATCTCTACATGTTACTAGAAGATACGTGAACGTGATATGCTATAGCTTTCCACTGTTTATTTGATCTACTGATGCCATTTATTGGGAGCACTCTTCTGACGATATGATATACATCTATCTCATTGTATTAAGCTTGTAGTCCTAATAAATATGATGGTTGTTTGTTAATATAGTATCGTATTCTAGACAGATTCCACCTTTTAACCTTAGGATTTTTTTGTGCCAAAGCGAGTGTTTCCTTTTGGATTACGGAGATTTCATTTGAATGTTTTGCTATGGAATTCTTAGGAGAATTTCACCGCAAATGAAATTCATACTTAACTGAACGCCAATGGTAACGGTATATTCCACTATCTATTTATTTTAACCAAAGGAAAGATTAAGTGAATACACACACCCACACCAGAAAATATATAAACGATCATATTAGGATACTGAAAGAGAATGAAAGTACTTCACACTAATTTTTCGTCTGTAAGTGTATATTAACTTTGACGGTGCTGTATTTCTATGGCCTGGATGATTCAATCATATACCAACTCTGTCTTTCTTGTGTACATGAAGGTGAAGTCTGTTACTTCCTCATAAAATCATATAAATTAAAAAAACTTAGATAGGGGATACCTCGATGTCAAACATTTTTATTTTCAATATGTGAGATACGGTGAAGAATGAACCTGGATTTACTGACCACTCATCGTAATCGGATGGTCCTTATTAGTCTGTATATTCTTGAGTGGTTAAAACACGTTTGATTTGGTTCCATTGATGTTCTCTTTGCATTTAATTCCATTTTTTGTTCACATCAAAGTAAAAAAATAACTTGAGTTGAACAGTTCTGAATAATAAGTGGATTATTCTGTTAACAGAATGAAAGAAACTCATTGGGATCCTATATTTCGAGGACTGACTCAACGACTTTCAAATCGTCTAACAGAAATATGTTACTCGCGAACAAATTTACCAAATGATCTCTGGTTGTTTGCTAAGCTAGAAAAAATTCAGCTTAAAAATGACATAAACCGAGAAACCAACTGCAATCTCAGTATAAACAATAATGGAACATACTCACAAATTCATCTATTTCTCAAACGCTTAGGTACAAATATTACTGCAGAACTTGAATCTACACATTCCACACAAGTAAGGGTCCAAAATAATGGTCCTTTACTAAATGCTAAACCAAAAGCGTCATACGTTTCAAAAGCTTATATGCACATAAAACAAGCTACACAACAAACTTCTAACTGTCTAAGTACTTCACAGAATTCACTCCTACTCTCACCAAGTGTTTCTCAATTAATACCTGTTCAACCATCACACTATTTTAGATCAAATCCATTTGCTCAATCATTGCAGAATATGCCTTCAATATCTATATCTCACAGTCCATTGAAGTTAGATATCATTCAACTGAACGATATTTTGCTATTACTCAGCAATCATATGAAATTGGCTCCAACTATTCTAAACCCATTGGCTTATACAAATACTCAGGTTAACAATGACCTATTAACCCTTTCAAATATATTAATTTTAAATAACTTATGCACTATTTCAAACAGTGCCTTATCAACACATCCATTCATCATTGCAACAAGAACAGAAAGACAAAATCATAGGAATTCCTATGTTTTACTTCCATGTTTAGACTATCAACATCCTTTTATTGAAACACCAAACATTATGATGTGCAAAAATCTTCTACATGCTAACTATTTACCACAACAGAATTCTAAGAAATTATTAGTTACACCGTTCAACATATTCAGTTATATTCTAAATGATCAAAGCAATGTTTTTGAAAATATACTGCCAACAACTTCCAACAATTTTTGGAACAATTCACATTTGGAAAGTGATTTTCCGATTAATTCAATGTCAGTAAACTTCATTCCAAATAATACATCGAAAATAACCAATTTATCAAAGATAATAAGTAATCATAATTGTATAATTTATTCTACACCATTTCCTCAGCTGGCTACTGTCAATGTCATGTCTCCTAATTTAACTACAGTTGAACAGTTGAATTTAAGCCTAAAAAGTCAACCGATACCAGATATTGGACAGTATCATCTTGATATACTATTTGTACAAGATGAGGCCAAAACTAGATTTATGTGTACAGTGAGTAATAAAAAGTAAATTTCATTCAGTAGAAACTGACATGTTCATAAGATTTAATTTTTTCAATTTTGAAGGTTTTTAGGGATTTGTTTTATTCATCTCAAGTTAGTATACATTACAGACTGATATCATTTGAAGAAACATTGAAAACCTGGAGCACTGGACAACTGTTTCGTTCTAATGTAGGACTATTCAGCAGTAAGCATCAGTGACCCTGCCAGAGTGCACACCACCGAGGAGTCCTAAATTAGAACGAAACACCTGTCCAGTTCTCTTAGGTTTTCAATATTTCTCCAACTGATATCAATCCATAATGAATGCTTATTTAGTTTTTTCTCCTGAATGTACGAGTGTAGCTTATTTAGTGTTCACCGGTGGTTTAAAAAGTAATAATATTCCAGTGTAGGATGACAGCGCAAATTGCTCGTCTGTTTCGTCCATAAATGTACATGCCCAAGTGGATTTAATAAAGGTAGAGGTTGCAAGAAAGTCATCTTGAGTTTTATTATCATTGTTATTTTTCCATTGGGTTCCTGGTGGAACATAGGGCTTCAGTAGCACGCCACATTTACACTCTCTTCTCTGCAGTCTCTTGGACCTCGCTCCTCGACTGCCCGGAAGCTCTCATTTCTTCCTCACATGATCTCTTCCATGTCACCCTCGCCTCGGACACCCAACTCGCCGTTTCCCATCTGGGTTCCACTCAAATGCCTGGCTTGGCACGTGATGTTCCCAGTCGGCCTTCTCGGTTTATTCCCAATCCATCTCCACTTCCACTTCCTTCTGCATATTTGTTGAGTGATAGGTTCCTGGTTAGTTCGTTGCCAGCCACAGTTCCTTGTCGCTTATTCTTATTATTCTGGTCATCTGATCTCGAGTATAGGGCGTAGGAAGTTGTTGATGGATGTCTGTAGTTTGTTGGAAATGCTTTTTGTAAAGCAGCAAGTCTCTCAACCATATAGAAGCGCTGACTTACTTGACTGAATTAGTATTGAAAATCCGGATCCCCTTCTTTGTGCTGAGTGCAGTAGATCTCCACATTGGTTTAAGATTAGTGAAAGCCTATCTAGCTGTTTTTCCAATCCTGGCTTTGACATCCTCGTCTGTGCCCGTGCCGTCTGTAGTTGAAACGATGCAGCTTTGTCTGGATAGGTGAAAGAGACAACTTCCTTTAAGTTTCTCCCGTTGGTGGTGATTGGTGCTTGTTGTTGGTTGGGTATCTTCATCACCTCCATCTCCTCTACGTTCACTTCAAGTCTCGTCTTCTCTGCCCTGGTTCTTCTGTCAACTTGTTGGTTTTTGCCTGTACATCTTCGAGTTTGTGCGACAAGACATTAGACACAAATCATCGGCAAAATCCAAATCTATTAGGGTCTTTTAATCTGTCCAATCAGCGTTCGCCCATCTTTTCGCTCCTCACGGTTTGCTGCGTAATCCAGTCCACCACAATCAGGAATATCATGGGTGATAGTAGGCAGCAGGCTTACTCCTGTCTTAATTTCAAAGGCATCACTGAGCTTTCCATTGTGAATTTCTTGGCATGTGGCGTCTTCATATTGCTGTTGAATGAGGTTGATAAAGACTGGTGGCACTAAAACCGTGGTGTTGAAGCAACTACCAAATTACTTCTCGGTCGACGCTGTCGAAGGCTATTTCAAAGTCGATGAAGTTGAGGTAGAGGGTAGATTGCCATTCTATACTCTGTTCTATGATGACGCGTTGAGTGGGACTGCAACTTGATCCGCATATGATTTGTTCTTCTTAAAGCCAGCCAGCCTGTTCCGGCTGTAATTTTGAATCCAGCTCATCCGTTAGTCTCTCCAGGATGATGCGGCATAATATTTTGCTTGAGGTGAACAGAAGCATGATTCCGCGCCAGTTCCTGCAAAGGCATTTGTCTCCCTTCTTTGGGAGTTTGACAGGATAACCCTTCTTCCAGTCAATCGGCAGGTACCTTTCCTTCCTTCCAAACCTTCTGCAATATTGGTGTGAGCACGTTCGCTGTTGTCTATGTGTCTGTTTTCAGTGCTGCATAAATTACATTAATACCAAAGATAAGACAATGAGTTCTTTTGATGTGAACTCTTTATTCACCAACATGACTTGAACCAAGGCTGTCTATATTTTATATGACTACATATCTTTGAATATTTCTTCTTTCCTCATCCCTCAAAAATATTTGAAGGAGCTACTACTACTACTATGCAACGATAAGGTTCACTTCACTTTCGAAATCGAACATTTTCGACAAGTTGATAGTATCACTTTGGGCAGTCCTTTAGGACCATTGTTAAATGATGTCTGCATGTCATATGTAGAACTTTTGGCTGAGAACATTATCAACAAAGTCCTTTCTGTACAGGAGATACGATGATGATATCTTAGTTATATGTAACAAACGCAAGGAAGTGAAAAGTCTTATGGTCGACTTAACATCAAACAAACCTACATTAATTCGTCATGTGAAGCAGAAAATAATAATCAGCTTCCTTTTCTTAACGTGTTATTAACTAGAAGGGAAGATGGATCGATAGAAAGATCAATGTATAGAAAACCTACGTGGACTGAGCAGTACCTTGACTGTCATAGTTTATGTCCAATACAGTACAAACGAGGTTTAGTAAGACGTTTTTTCAAAAGAACCCAACTTATCTGCATAACAGAAAAAGTGTATCTTCTTAAGTTTTTCAGTCGTTATAAAAATGTTTCAACGTTGCAAGCCAATTAGTATTTCGTCCCGATGAAGGATGTTTACATCACGCTACCGTAAAAGAAGGGAATGAAACAACATGATCTTAAGACGAAGACTTAATATGGTTATTGAAAAGGCATTCTACCCAGCCAAGTTCAATTTTGTCGACGAAAAAGAAACTTATGCTTTAAAACAAACCTCATCACTAGATAGATGATTGCGTCACATCCCTCTAAGTATACTAATTTACCTATGTGTGCGATGAGATATACATTGGGAGGATTAGTCGATCTATGAAGTCAAGGGTGATGTGGCAGATCCATAAATGGTTAGAAAATTCACTACATTCGTATACTTCGATAAATACAGGGGGAAGACAGGCGTCATCGTTGATAGATAAAGACATTAAAGAAACATGTCACAGGATTGACCCAAAAACAGCCTTTAGACCATTGTATAGGAGCCGTCAAGACCATATACTTAGGTTCATTGAAGCCTCAGCTATATAAAAGTTCAAACCCATTTGTGTATTGAAAAGCAGTTTGTCCTTACCTTAAGCCTACTTTGATAATATTCATCCGATTTTAATGCCAACAGAGGTGTGAAAATGTATTATTTTTTTTACTATTCCAAATCATGTATTATCTTAATTTATTTATCTTACCCCATCCATTCATAAGAAATCTGAAGAAAAATGTTAGCAGCAGTACCAGTAATACAGGCGTTATTCATAATAATAATTCCACTACTTCTACTAATAATAATGGTGACAGGGTCGGGAAAGAATTCAAAGCCTCCATTGTGTTACCGTACAAGAAATGCATCTCGAAAGCATTACAAGAAAATTCTCGAAAACTCTGGCACTTAAACCAACAAACTCGCTTAGAAACAACTTTTGTAGGTTAAAAGATCTTACAGATCCAATTAGGCAGGATAACTTGATGTACCAAATCCTTTGCAGTGCTTGCAACATCAAATAAATAGGTCAAAGCAGTCGAAAAGGGTCCATTAGAATAATACAACACAAAAACCTTAGCTACATCAACATTAGTAAACCCTAGTCAGCTAAAAAATTTAGAAAAAGCTCGGCTATAGCTCTCGCACACAACCACATAGTAGGGCGGGATAGGGCGAAAGTTCCAAATCCAAACTCATTTCAGTGGATGGAGAGACTGACTACTGAATATTTGTTTATCGAATCAACACCAAATACATGCAATCGAAATGATTCTCCACCTGTGGAATATACTTCTACCTTTGTCATCACAAAGAAGGAGGGGAAATTAGGACAATATAAACTCTATCTCAAAGTTGTGGTTATGGACGATAAATTGTGTCGGGAACTTTATCCAGTGAGTGATTCTGTTTCATTGTGTGAAATGTTTAATAAACAGACTGAGATTGAATTACAGTCTGCTACAGCGCCCAAGTTTTACTTACCATATTAATCTTGTGACTCATCACTGCTAGCATTCCTTCATCACTTCCTAAGTCACTTGACCTCACCTTTATGTTATTTCATACCATAATTTGAGGTTATTGAAAGAGATAAAAGACTAAATTAAATCTAGTGAAAGCATGTATTAAAATCTAATCGAAGTACAAAACTACTATATTCATTTCCATTAAGACGTAGATGGAATTCGGTCACTTAGGAGGCACGACACCACATTTAATTTCATTTATATAACATTGTACTCTGACTCAGTACTATATGCCAAATAACATTCTGAACCGTATATATCTTCCGCAGGCACACGGAAGTAACCATAAAATTTTGGGACACCATTTGTGCCAGGTTTTATTTTGTCTTTTCCTGTAATATGTGCATAAGTATTTTCCGTTTATCATGCTTTTCTTGTACAGTGAATAACCAAAAATATAGGCTGTCTAAATTTGCTAGCATCCAGTTCTGTTATTTTTGAAAACCATCACAGTATTGTACTTTGTCTATAGTTACTTGCATAACTGTAATCAACCTGTTCTCCTGATTATCATCTTCTTATTATACTGTAACATTTATTCCTCTATTACCGATGATTTAGCTTTTCATTTAAACACCATATAAACAGTAGTCAAAGGAAACAAAAATATTGAAAGTTGTTTCGTCTGCTGCCAAACAATGCCCAAAATACTTTCATTTTGTTTTTGTTGCTTACTCTTACGACGGATAAATAAAGAAGGAAAAATGGATACTTTGAATAAGCTGCTGATCACAAGTCTCAGACAAGATTTTTGTTCAACATTTTCAGCTAAAAACGTCACACTGAACAATGCATTACTTGATAAAAAGTAGAAGAATTTTAAGTTATTCTCTATACAGAAATTTGAAGGTTTTATTCCCAAATCATATTCATTTCTTCGGGTATTGTAAATCCGATATATTCATAGTCACTGACGACCTTGTCGTTGATAAATGAGATTTTGTTCATCCACAACGTCACGAAAGAAGCTATTAGACATTTATATTCTGCAGTCGTATAACAGAATATGCATACAATGTTCATAGAAATGAACAATCGCAATACCTAAACTAGTGAACTACCGACATTTTAACTAAACGATTACTCAGCTTTTGATACGAATATTTCACAACTTTCAGGTCTTATGAGCATGATAATAAGAGCTATAACAGTTTCAAGACTGAAATCCTGTTTGAAAAAAGAGGTCAAATAAATAAGCATAATGAAAGCTTGTGATTTAAGTGAAAACTTCTCTTACTTGTAAGTAGTTTGAGAAATTACACCAAAAAATTGCTTACAGACGTTTAAATATTAACCACCATAAGTTTTGAATAAATGATTTTTCATGCAGTTAGAACCCTTGATTGGTTTGGGTGATAATTAATTGTTTGGAGGTAGGAAATTTAAGAAAGGGAAGAAAATAATCGACGAATAGATAGATAAAAATTTATGTAATGAAAATGAAGCAGGATCAAATTATAGTCACCAAGAGATTAACCACACTGTACTTCTGTATTCAAACGTCAAGTTGAAAGTGTTTTATTGTCATCGCTTTCACGGAGTGCATTAATCCAGACGCTTTCTTAACGCTGACTAGTTTAAAAGCACTCGAGACTTCATTCTGATATCCTGATCCTATGAAGTGTTTGGGGATTACACTAGTTAGAATTTTACTTCCTTTCCAACACATATTCTTGGTGATTTGCTTAGTGAAACAAAAAGACGCCCTCTTCTCAGTCCCTTCAGTTGGGTTACTACCATAAGTATATTTGAGTTCATCAATACAGTTGGAGGTCACATGAACCCAGTAATTATCCAATTTTAATTGATTTGGTGACCATGTAGTATTGTATACAAGTTTAGCTGCATGAAAGCTGGTTCTCAGTACTTGTTTGATTCTGTCGTCTATCTGCTTGGAAACTGCATCTTCCTTGAATGCAAGGTGCATGAATAACTTCTTCTTTTCCACTGCTGGATGTTCATTTCTTTCGATCTGTTCCTTTCCATACTTCATAATAATCTCTTAGGATACCTATTCTCTCGGAGACACCTCTCTCCATTTACTTGTTATTGTTATTCTTTTCTGATATTTCTACCCTCGTAAAATTATCTCTTCAACATGTTATATTGATTACCAACGATTTCGTTGTACAACTTTAGATTATTGATTTCGTCCCTACGTTCTAATAACCAGTGGACTTTTAAATTGTGTGCGACTGAAGAGTATTCATGAAATGAAATCATGTCATTTTATTCAGTAAATTTCACTCTTCTTGTCCTATTTCAATAACATTTCTGTAGCAACATCTAGCTAAAGCAGACTCTTTGGATAACGATAAAATTCAACAATAGCGGTTGTTTCTATCGCTTATACAGTTTTCGGAAAATGACTGATGAACACTTGAATTTATGTTCCAGAAGTGCACACGTGAATGGACATCCATGAAAGGCTCCATATCATTTCTGGTCATTCTGTCCACCTATGCCATTGGACCAATTAATTTTGATTGTTGGATAGTTAATCCTGGAGCTAATGTTTTCTTTGAAATCTTCCCACAAGTATGCTCTTCTTGTCAAAATATCTGTGAACCGAAATGGTATCCTGAAGAAATAGATAAGGTAACTTTTGCTTTTAAAATAAGCTACTTTTAGTATCTTCGTTGGAAAAATAATGATTTCAGCCAGTTTCTTTTATATACCTTATTTTGAATGGAATGTTATAAATGTCCCACTTAAAGACCTATTTCGGTGTTTGTTGAACTCTAACACACCAATCAACTAACAGCTACAACATGTTAATTTCAGAAGCGAACGCAACTGAACTGTAATTGAATATAATCTGACCATTCATTACAAAATCTTTGTAATGAAACTGAGATAACCTTTAGATAATGTTTATCCCGTGAGAATTTCATCATACAAGTCTAAGAAATCTGTTAACCTCTGAATTTGTTAGCCGGTCACTAGTCTATAAATATGATCCCTAGAAAACATCATGTAAATAAGATTTGTTTGAATAGACTATGCATTTTAACAACGAATTCTAATGATTGTAGTGAACAACATAAAACGTCTAACCATCTTCATGAAAAAAAGTTATTTTTTATAAGACACAGTTAGTAGAAATTTCCAATAAAAGGATCATCCTTTTTGTGGTACGAATCAAAAAATGGATACACGGAGGATTTTCTAGTCAAAAATGTATTCGAATATAATGTCGGTAGTAGAAGAATGTGCTTTCGTAAACAGCTAGCGATTGGAATGCTAGGTAGATCAAGATAACGATTCTTCCTTAAAAACGTTTTAACGGAATAGTTCACTTCTTCTTTGCATGTCTGGTTTGTCGAGCTGTTGTACCTTGCATACTGTTGATATATTTTCATAGAAAGGTCGACGGTTTGGTCTTCCGTATAACAACGACATCATAACTCTGGATCCAAACAATAAACAGTTCACGTTAAACGATTTTTATGCTGTTTGTTTCCATGTGCTTTGATCCAGAACAATATTATTTTAAAATCACGTGAACATGATTCAATCTTCACTGTGCATTAAATGTCTTATTCAGTTGAATAAATTAAAACATTTCAGGTACCCTAATATTCTGTCGTGGTAAGTTTTTGTGATTACTTGCTGATTAAAGACGGAATTTACTGACGGAAATTTTGGAAAGATATGACTGGCATGAAGTTTATATGGAAAGTCCTACTTTCACTTAAACATTAAACATTTGTTAGCCTTTTATGGCATTGGAGTCTTAGATAGGGCATTCGGATGCCTCTCTTTACCTTGTTGATATTTGTACGGAATTTTAATGAATAATTAATCCAAATAACTAGTTTTGATTACTTTTACCTCCCGGCAACTATGTTTTTTTTTCTAGTATTTGTAATATACCCATTATGAGCAAAATATTTTTGCTTCCATATTTCTGAATTTCATTTTATGCTACTAGTGACTAATGAGTAGCTAAACGTTTTTAAACAAATTTCTGAAGCCCTGGGTTTAGCAGATAATTTACTTCCTCAGCATTGTTAAGATGATCTGTTGCGCATGAAAACAGAAATATTATCCCTACAGTAGTAATAATCTTAGGGTTAAATGAGATTCATTTCTATCCTCCTTCTGTCTGGTATCACGCCTACTGACCAACACCTATGTATCACTTGTCTCTTTTATTGATGTTTCACGATGTCACAGAACACTTTTTAAACATCGTTCACCTAACTTAACACGGATTATGCAAGCCTATCATAGACTAAATCTCCTGTGCATTTTCTCTTCTACTATTCAATTAGGATTGTTTTCGAGTGTTTCAGTTTGCCATATTATAAGGCAATATAAACCCACCTTTAAAACTTACATATATCAACGCAATCAATGATGGATAATGAATAGCACTGGAATCCGTGACGCATATTTCGTCCTGTTCGGGATTCGTCAGCCGAATATGCCTGCCTCCTAGTGGACGGTGTTGTTCCCACTAAGTCTCGAGCCCAGAACTGACCGCTCCAAACATCAGAGTTCCAGAGTCACCATAGCCGCTTCTTGTAAGATGGCCATAGATTTTATGTTGTTACTTGTATTATCCCATCGTTGACTGGACCGAGGTGATCGGTCTCTTAGTGGTAACAAGTCACTCACTGGGGTGAAGGGTGAAGGTCCAGCTGATGAGTCCCAGACAGGATGAAACGTCCGTCTTGGGTTCCATTGCTAACCACTATGCATCACTAATCTAAAATTGAAGATAAAGAGAATATCGAGGCATCTGAAAAGCAGCTCCTATTCCAATATAGACTGACTAATTCAGTCCAATAAACTAGGGGATAAAACAAATGACAAAATATCTTAGCAGTTCTCATTCAAAAGTGAAACTTTTTAAGCACTGCTTATGTGCACAATCTTCATTACATTTTTGTCTAGCAGTATGTGCCATGCATTATGTAAGCTGAAAAAGATTCTGACTTGACGTTCTTCGAATCTAAGATGAAGTAATGTTTATAAATGAAGAAGGGCAGACACATTCAGTATCAAGTTGATATTTATTCCGGACTGATGTCACTCGGAAAACCATTGAGGACAAATAATCACTGGTAAAATCTGATGATGGTCTTGCTAGATAGTGGATTAAAAGAAGTAGAAAAATGTGAACCATTGAACTACTACCCAGCAGATGATTGGAAATGTGCTTGCTTCAAGACTTCCTTGTCTAAGGTTTGACCTTTGACGGAGTTGTGGGTGTGCACTGCTAAGCAGCCCGGTACTAGGAGGAAACAGGTATCCAGTGCTCCCAAGTTTTCAATGGTTCATCAAATGATGTCAGTCTGGGGTAAATACCACCCTGAATATACCTTATCCCTACAAATCTCAAGATACCAAGGTATACCATTAAATTTTTGTGGAAACTATGAAATAGTTTGAACTAGAGATCAACGGTATGATTGACACTTGTTAGCATTACATACTCACGACCATCTAGCTGAAGGCCTTGAAGTCTAACGTTTAGTAAAATAGATCCCTATTTTCTATCATGAAACTTAGTGGCTTCATCACAATATAAACTGTTTGACTTCTTCCTGAAAATGAGTAATGACAGCTACACTAGTTGTCAACTGGTAACTAATTCATGAAACTTGTAGAAATAGTTACTGTAGCTGTCTGAAATCATGGTGATGTCAGTGAACTGGTTTCATTGCTACATGATGATGACTGAAGATGAAATGAAATTCTTGGTCGTGATAGAATTGGAAGAAATGGCCTTTGGATTACCAATCCATCTCTCTATTAGTTGAGCTTCAAAACTCAGTGACTGGTCAAGTTTTAACTTCATTCACCAACGGTTTTGACTCATGGCTTATAAATTTCACAGGGATTAGTATGGCCAAGTATAGTCACAGAATAGTTGGATCTTTTTTCTGTTTCCAAAGAAAGAATAAAAATCATATGAGGAAGTATTTCTTATCCTTTATGTTCTACAAATTTCTAGGCTAACTGATTCTTGTGGATTAATATACATTGGCTTCATATATGCAGGAGTCTAGTGACTTATCAACATGATGACAGTGATCGTAATTCTAGAAATTCTTTTGAAATTAGTAACGCACTATCAGCCTACTATATTAACTCATTTGAAATCTGTTGTTGTGTGTTTTCACTAAGTCATTACTCATCGTTTTCCATATGATCCACATGCTTTTTCTCATAAGCATATACTTTGTGGTAATAACGATTTTTAAACCAAAAATAAGCATCCCAATATTTTGATTAGCAACTAATTTCCATTTTTGGGTTTAGTTAATGGCACGTAAAGTATTCGATAAATACCGATAGGTTTCTTACTATGACGTACTAGTCATTTTCAGAAATCTGACAAGGAGTTCGAAAGTATCCAAAGCTATAATTTAGTCGCGAAATATTATTATTATTATTAGTCCCTTGGGTTCCTAATGGAACATAGGGCTTCACTAGCACGTCTCCAGTCAACTCTGTTCTCTGAAATCTTTTCAACCTGGCTCCAAAACTGCCCACAAGCCCTCATTTCCGCCTCACACGATCTCCTCCATGTCACCCTCAGCTAGGACACCCAACTCGTCGCTTCCCATGGGGATTCCACTCGAGGGACTGGCCTGACGCGTGATGTCCCCAGTCGGCCTTCTCAGTGTATGCCCAATCCATCTCCACTTACTCCTTCTGCATATTTGTTGAGTGATAGGTTCTTGGTTGGTTCGTTCTCAGAGCTCCTTGTTGCTTATTCTTTCTGGCAATCCATCTGATCTTCAGTGTTGAGTGAGCGTAAGCGGTTGTTGATGAATGTGTGTAGTTTATTGGAAATCCCTTTCATAGTGCGCCAAGTCTCTGAAGCATACAGAAGCACTGACTTGATGGGAAATACTTAGTGAGACCCTATTCCACAGACTACAGAAGATTAGTAAAAAACGTTTTTTGCAGCTAGTCCACCCCTTTTTATATAGTCGACGATTTGTTCTGTATTGAATGAAGGATAGGTTACCTAATTTCGCTACTTGCATGTGTATTTACTAGTTTAATTACTCCTGTGGATACAGTTATATTGGATGTACGGCTACGCAACTCCACTAAATTATTACCGAAACACCTATCTTCATGACTGGGAAGAAGACAGTTTAAATCTATGGGAAACTCTATTTTGTCCCATCTATTTGATAGTGGTTACAGGCTGGATGAGAAGGAAATGTTCAAAATGATTTACCGCATCGCACCGAACCTTTCCGATGGCATTCGAATCCTCTTTTTACATATAGCTAGGGCTTTAGAAATCCGAATAAACAACCGAAAGTTCTGTATTCAAAATCCATTTGCACAACTAGTATCCCTGCCTTGGCCAGTAAAGACGTAATGAATGATCATACTTATGAATTTCTAAAATTCTTATCTTTGCCCCTTTATTTAGCTTCTGTCACCCTTTTCACACCACTAATATACTCACATTTAAACTTTATTTATCCACTCAGTTCATTCTCCAACCTTATTCTTCTGTTTCCAAGCTTAGAACTACTTTGTCCGTGTATCTAGACACCTGTTCCCATTATTATGCCATTCTCAACATTCGTATTATTGCGTATACTACTACTAGTTTAATTTCATTATTCTAAAGTATACTATCCGCATCCATTGTTATCGTTGACTCTCAAAGCTATGTGTAATAAATTGAATCCTGATAAGATCTAATTGAAACCAATACTGTCAGCTTACTAGTCTTCATATACAGAAATGAAGCCAAGCAGATATCGACTTAATCGTGGCATAACTGAAAAAGATGAAAAAGTCATTGAATGGTCTAGAGAATCATATTTGAATTTCAGAATAAATCTAATAAAATTGAAATACATTTTGCTATAAAGTATGGCTTAACCTCCTCTCTTTAGCTAATGAAAACTATGTCTAATGGATAGGTGTGTTGATATCACTAGAATAGATTTCTTTCAGTAGATAAGAACGAAAGATTTCTGGAATATATTTATTTCAGAATCTTGCTCATTTCTTCAGAAAACTCTCTTTAATGTGCTGTTGGCTTTCTTGAAGTAGTGTTTTGTAATGATAGGCATGAATACTGTACTTATTTCATAGAAGTAACTAAAGTAATTAACGTTTCTAATATACTGATCAACGGTAACTTTACTGACTGCAAAACTGGGTGGCGCGCGTTCGAATCTCACAGGGGACTACAGTCCCCTGGGGGTTGTAGATATGCCTTACTGGTGAGTGTCAACAAGCATGAAACCTAGTCCTAGGGATTCCTGCCGATTACCTCCAACTAACTAATATCCATCAAAAGACACTGCAGTGGTGAACCTTTTAGCTTAATGTGGTCACAGGGCAAAATGATCGACAGAAATCGGTCAGCGCATAAGACTTAACAAAATGAACTTAGTTGCTCTCCAGTGACCAATCCATGTACCTCAAAATATTTTTTTCAGCAGATGAATCCTTTTTCTAAGCTGAAGATAAAGAGACTGATCTCTCAAGGAACGTACATAACGCTAGTAGTGTATGAAATCTTGTAATGATTTCTACGCTTTGTGAAATAACTTGGCACACTTTACAGCAATTCGACTCAATTTAACCATCGAATGAGTAGTGATCTATTGATAGATATGAGGCATTCATCAAATAGACGAGTTAAACTTGAGCAGTATGGTAGGATGTTATTCCGTCCAAGTTGATCTATTCGATGCATCATAAAGTAAAGGAGTATTAATTGCTGGATTATGGTTCTAACACAATTTATTGTCCATAGTCACACCAAGATAACTCCATAACCTTGAGATATGGTTTACATGGTTCTCCTTTTCTGTTCTATTTCGTAATGTGGGTGGAGAAAGCTTTTAGTATGTATGCAGTAAGTGCTGAGTCACTTCTAGTGCTTGTATTCAGTGTTGATTGATGAACAAAACTTCATTTATCACTCTTTTATTTCATGTATTTAAGGCGTCTCCGGGAATACCACTCTATTGCATCCTCTTATGTTGTTGAATGTATTTGCATTCATAACTATACCCAGGATTTCTGTAGGTTATTTATCATAATAACGTCTACTAACCCTAAATTATCTTAGATTGTGTGCTCAGACACCCTAACTCACCATAGTCAAATACTTTAACTATCGGATTTGACCTCGTAGTCATTACAAGTTATTTGATAAATTAAATTATTTTCCCTTATCAGATTATTAGGATCTTTTAACCAGCAAGTCTCATTTCAAGGAGAGTTTGTAGATGTAAATATCACTCTAATCCCAGCCTTAATAGTTTCTGTGTAGTGCATTCCGTGTACGATAGCAACGTAAATGCTTAGAATTCTCTTTCCATAGTGTTCCTATTACTATCACCATAATTATTACAATCCTTGTTACAGGAAGTAGTTATATCTTTCTCACAATTGCCAGTGAATTCACTAATTATTAAGGAGAGTATGGTCCCCTTAATATATCTCATCTATTGTTTCAGTCCTTTTTCTGACCAATTGGAATGTTAGCCCTGATAGCTAGACATTTTGTCAAGCCTACTTTTACCGAAATAGGGTGAGATGATGGGATGTCTAAGCACCAAATTTAGGGTGAAGGTTCCATATGGAGGCTAGTGTCTAAACTCCTACCTTATTTTTTTATCCTGCAATCCAATATCGCTATTCAACACATCTATCATGTGTATGCTGTAAATTAGACTAACTGAAGATGTCAGACTAAAATCTGATGACATAACAGAAAATCCAAGTAGTAGTCAGAAAAATGTTCTGTACCGAAATATGAGATGCAGAATTAACTGATGTAAGGTAGGACGACTAATTAGCCGCATATTCATCTACCAACCATCTGATCTCAGTTTCAGAAGTTTAGGAAATAGTACATCTGACAAAGGTACTCGAAAACCCTGAGTGATCCATTATCTCTCCAGATGTTACTGTATAGTATACTATCCACTCAGGTGTTTAAGGCATGATGAGAAATATGAAGGATCAGTACGTTCCAGCTATTTCAATTGAGAGAATCACGCTTGTTTTGGTCATTAGCATCACTTTCTCCTTATCAGGTCCGTTTAACAAAGAAGGCGACTCGAAACAAAGACATCAATATCTTTGTTTTCATACTTGTTTGTTCTTATTGTTTCTTAAGTTTCGAATTAGTTTAAATTACATCATAGCCTTATAAGTTTCTTTTATGAACTTCATCAAGTTGATTTGTTAAATCAACGCGTTTATAGTTTCAACTCTATATTCTACTTATTTTATTCATGACTTCAATGAATCACATAACTGTTACGTGAAACTTTTCTTTTTTCAGCTAAGAGGAATCTTATTCTCGGTCTATTTCATTCATTGAAGACTGAAATATATTGTAGACTTTTCTGATTCACTTCTTAGATGAATCTAGAATCTCTTCTTGATAAAACACAAAGCGGTAGAAAAAAAAAATTTCAAGTTCACCTAGCAAAGCTGAGCTAAGGGATTATTGTTCCTATTATTATTATTATTAGTCCCTTGGGTTCCTAGTGGAACATAGGGCTTCACTAGCACGTCTCCAGTCAACTCTGTTCTCTGAGATCTTTTGAACCTGGTCCCACGACAGCCCAGAAGCTCTCATTTCCGCCTCACACGACCTCCTCCATGTCACCCTCACCTGGGACGTCCAACTCGTCGCTTCCCATGGGGATTCCACTCGAGGGACTGGCCTGACGCGTGATGTCCTCAGTCGGCCTTCTCAGTGCATGGCCAATCCATCTCCACTTCTTCCTGCATATTTGTTGCGTGATAGGTTCTTGGTTGGTTCGTTCCCAGAAAAGTTCCTTGTTGCTTATTTTTTCTGGCCATCTGATCTTCAGCAGCGAGGAAAAGTAAGCAGTTGTTGATGAATGTCTGTAGTTTATTGGAAATCCCTTTCATAGTGCGCCAAGTCTCTGAGCCATACAAGAGCACTGACTTGACGTTGGTGTTGAAAATCCGTATCTTGTTCAGTAGGCTGAGTGCAGAAGATCTCCACACTGGTTTCAGGCTAATGAACGCCTGTCTTGCTTTTCCGATTCTGACTTTGACGTCCTCGTCCGTCCCGCCTGTAGTTGAAACAGTGCTTCCTAGATAAGTGAAGGAGGTTACTTCCTTTAAGTTTCTCCCGTTGATGGTGATTGGAGTTTGTTGTTGTTGTTGATGATGGTGGTGGTGCGGTATCTTCATCACTTCTGTCTTCTCTATATTCACCTGAAGTCCCGTCTTCGCTGCCTCTTCTATCAACTTGTTAGTTTTTGCCTGCAGATCTTCAAGTTTATGTGACATTAGGCATAAGTCATCGGCGAAATCCAAGTCTTCTAGGTTCTTTTCCGTCGTCCAGTGTATCCCCCTCTTCTTGCTCCCCACTGTTTGCTGCATGATCCAGTCAACCACAATCAAGAATATCATGGGGGATAGTAGGCAACCTTGTTTCACTCCTGTCTTCACTTCAAAGGCATCACTGAGCTTCCCATTGTGGATTACTTGGCATGTGGCATCTTCATATAGTTGTTGAATGAGGCGGATAAAGGTTTGCGGTACTCCGTAGTAGTGAAGCAGTTTCCAAATTACTTCTCGGTCGACGCTGTCAAAGGCCTTCTCAAAGTCGATGAAGTTGAGGTGGAGAGGTGATTGCCATTCTATGCTCTGTTCTATGATGATACGAAGCGTTGCAATTTGGTCTGCACATGATTTGTACTTCCTGAAGCCTGCCTGTTCTGGTCGTAGTTTTGAATCCAGTGCATCTTTAAGCCTCTCCAGGATGATGCGGCTAAATGTTTTACTTGGGGTGGACAGGAGAGTGATTCCGCGCCAGTTCTTGCAAGCACTGAGGTCTCCCTTCTTCGGCAGTTTGACAAGGTAACCCTTCTTCCAATCAAAAGTCAGGTACCTTCTCTTCCTTCCACACCTTCTGCAATAGTGGTGTGAGCATGGCCGCTGTTGTCTCTGCAGCTGTTCTCAGTGCTTCTGGCGGTATTCCATCTGGTCCTGCTGCTTTCCCGCATTTCAGTAGCTTTATGGCGTTCAGGACTTCCATTTTTGTTGGAGAATTTATGTTCACTTGTAGTTCAGCGGCTGCAGGTGGTATTTCTGGAAGATGTGCAGATGGTGGCCGATTCAAGAGCTTCTTGAAGTGGTCGACCCATCGTTTCCTTTGTTTCTCTTCTTTCGTAATTGAATTTCCGTCATCATCTTTTATTGGCTTCGTCTGCGTTGATCTCTTCCCCGATAGCAACCTGGTTATTTGATACAATGTTGTCAGGTCTCTGTTACCTGCAGCCTGTTCTGCTTCACTTGCCAGTGTGTCGTAGAAGTGTCTTTTGTCTTTGCGTGCACTCTTCTTTACTTCTTTGTTCAGTGTTTTATGCATTGTGCTCAGTTCCTCTTCCCGTTGTTCATCCTTGCACTGGTTTGTCTTCTGCTTCACCATCCTCCTCTCCTCTATCAGCTTCCACGTATCCGTCGAGATCCATTCCTTGTCTTCTTTCTTCTTCCTTCCTAATACTGTTGTGCAGGTTTCTTTACACATAGCTTTCAAAGACTTCCAGTGTTCTTCCACACAGGTTTCTTCAAGGATGTCCCTCGATGTCTCCCATTTTGTCTTGATGGCTGCTTTGAAGATCTCCTTTGTAGTTTCATCCTTCAGTTTCCTAGTGTTGTACTTGAATTGAGGTCTATCACCAGCTTCCTTGAAGGCTTTTAACTTGATTTGGAAGGTTCCTTGCACTAGATAGTGGTCTGAACCTACATCTGCTCCTCTTCTTGACCTTGTGTTAAGTAGACTGCGTCTCCATTTTCTTGAGATTGAGATAAAGTCGATTTGATTTTTAGTGTGTCCATCTGGTGAAATCCATGTCGCTTTGTGGATATCTTTGTGCCTGAACACACTGCCTCCAATCACCAAATCGTTGAATGCGCAGAATTCTGCAAACAATTCTCCATTCTCATTCATTTCACCTAGTGCCTCTCGACCCATGGTTAGTTCTCTTCCCGTGTTGTCCCCTCCCAGTTTGGCATTCATGTCGCCCATCAGAATTTTGATATCGCCAACTGACGTCTTGTCCAGTGTTGATTGAAGTTGTCTGTAGAAATCCTCCTTTTTCTCTTGCTCTGCATTATTTGTAGGTGCATAACAAAAAATTGTATGATTGTGACCTTTCTTCCTTTTGAGTTGAATCTTGCTGTCATGATCCTGGAGGAGATTGGTTCCCACTGCATGAGAGCCTTCGATGCTCTTGAGGATATCATGATAGTCACTCCAAAACTCAGTGTGCTAAAAACGTGGTTGGCGTCTGGGTGACAAAAACGGAGTAGATTATTGATTCTCCAGTTGATAGTTTGGAGAGTCCACTCCCATTCCATCTGCTTTCGCAAATCCCAAGCACTTCGATGTTATACCTTCTCATCTCCCTTGCAATCTGGGCTGCCTTACTGGGTTCAAACATCGTGCGGACATTCCATGTCCCCACGTTTACTTTCGCTTTCATCGAGAGAAGACACATCGGCCAATTGGCTTCCCGAAGGCAAAATTTCACCAACTGGCGTCATTTCGCCTCTCCGATTCCAGCAAGGAATAAGTTTGTTTTCATTTTTTATATTTTGTTTGTGCTTTGAAGTTTCTTTAGCGGTTAGATTTGTTTTACGGGGTAGGGTTGCTAGCCTATGCCCAACCTTCCCTCTTTACCCGGGCTTAGGACCGGCTAGTAACTAGTAAACTAGTTAACCAGGCGAGGTTATTAATGTTCCTAACTTTATCTAATTTGTGCAAAACCGAAAACGAGCAGTTTCTCACCTTCAAAGGTAATAATAATGCAACTGATGGATAACTGAAACTGTCTTCAGGTTTGGTGGAAGGAGAGACTGCCAGTTTCCTTTAAGCTTAATACATTATTACAGATTAAAGGAAAATAGTTTCCCTTCACTTGCGATGTTGGTTAATATTCCTCACCCAGAGAATGTGGACGCTGTATATTTTCAAGACAACGTAGCTCTTTCTTTCCTGACCATCAGTTTGAAATAATGCAATGAATAGTTTTCTTTTCATACTTAAAGTAAGACTGATATCTCTAATCCTATTGGCTAATCAAATGTGAGCCATATCAGGTGTCGCAGGATAGATTTACCCAATTTAGCCAACTCATATTCTATAAATTTGAAATAGAATGACTTTTATTTATCGTACAATCCGTTCGTTAATGTCTATCAGCTGTAAAATAAACTAAAGGTGCTAGACAAAATGGAAGATTTTTATTCTACAATATGAATGATGAATGTTTGATGCACTATTAGTCCTGATATACGGGTAGCAGACATTTCATCACCAAGGTCGGTGATAGAAGGAATGGAGAAAACCACTAATGATTCACCAGTACCTTGGAAAGACATTTACTCTCGTAAAAAACAAAAAGGCATGGGTGAAATAAAATTTACAGCACTATATTGTTAGTGAAAACCAAAGGAATTTATAAATACCCAACATTACAAACAGACTATAACCTACCCTAGTACTACATACTGATGTAATGTTATAAGTACTATACCTTGGCCAGTGACTTCTTACAGAATATGATCCCACTTTTAATTCTTATTATTAAAACAAGGTTAGCAGCAGTTCTTACATTTTAAAATACCTCATACCAGGCCCAAGTAATGCGATATGTGTTCATGCTATTATTTTTCCCTTTACATTAAAAATATTTTTTGTCACCATAGAACTGAAGACTTTAAAAAACTTTGTTCACTTGTCAGTGTTGAGGAATAGACAGCTAAATGAGTCAACCACAGGTGACCAGTTTGTTTATTTCCGAAGTCGTGACAAATAACCACATCATAACCTGTACAGAAACAGAACTTTACATAATGCATGCTCTTATTTTACTCAAGATGGTGTAGTCTTTGGACAAGCAATTTCAAGTAAACCTGACCCCTTTTCGTGATATTTGTAAACTGTTAACCTTCGTTGACTTATCAGAGGGTACTAAATAAGCAAATGAGTGAAAAGTAGCTAGAGAAACAGTTCGATGCTCGCTATTGACCAGCTTCAAGAGGAACTACTAGCAGTTTTGATAAGAAGTCGTGACCTGTGGGGTTGGATAGGTTGGACATGAAGTGAAATATTCATTGATGGTATGGTAATACGGTTGCAATATCTCAAGAAATGAAAGAAGTTGAAAGTCATGAAGTATTGGGTTCAGCCTCAGTAGCCGAGTAGTAACATGCTCGCCAAGAGACACTAGAGACCTAAGTTTGCTCCTTTATGAAGTCACAGGTGTGCAATGTTTAGGAGAACCACATTGCAATAAAATAGATCTCCATTCAATTTTTCGATGGCTCTCTGGGTAATGTAAATCCATAATAAAAACCCAGTTGTAACTGGATAAATTTTAAAGACCACCCTAGCAACAGTTGAATTAACCAACCAGATTTTTATATTGTGACAGTGAAGATAGTTTTTCCTTAAATGTAATTGGTTACCTCAGTAGTTGTTAGGATGGGCGTTAAAGTAACTCCAAATTTTGTATACCACTAGTTGACTATGGTTAAGAGCTTTAGTCAACTAGTTCAGACTTCAAAAGGTAATATATTGTTTGTTTGAATAAGTCTTCTTTGAAATAACTCTAAAGATCACTTTGGTAGCAACTGAAGTAACTAAGTGACATTGATATTTCTAACCGAAAAAGAAGCAATCTAACTGGCTGTTACAGTTACTGCTTCGGTGACCTTTAAAGTCACTCCCCTGTTTCAAAAATACACCATTTATGGGCTTTCTGTACGTAAAGTTGTCACAATTTGATATGAATCTCATAAGTAACATAAATTCCTGTCATCTCTGGGTTTTGGAATTACCATCTTGCTTAAGATGATGGCTAACACTAGATTACCTTAGGTGATGAAATAATTCAGTCAATGAATATGATGACATTTAAGGTTGAAGTTAAAAATAAACTTGAATTGTCGGGGTAACTCTGAATGACCAGCTTAACACCAGCTCAAATAGCCAATCAGGTTTATTTGTTTCTGTTGATTTTCATAAAATAACGAAGTTTAATTGGTTACTTCATTTGTTGTTGGGGTGTCCCATAGACTTAGTCATTTGTTACAGGGCTTGAATTGCCAACCTTTGTGTTCCAAGACTGACTTTGAAGCCAGCGCTAACAACGAAAGAAATGACCAATTAGGCTTTTAATTTACAAAATAAGTAACTTTCGAGGGGAAATTTACAAGGTGGATTGGTTACTTAAGGAAATGCTAGAGTGGGTTTAAATTCAAACCTTCGCACACAACTCTAAGGTTTACCCTGATAACGGCTGAAATTACCAGTTAGATTTCTTTATTTTATGAAAATTAACCTATCTAATTAAAATGAAGATACCTGATTGGCTATTTCAGCTGTTTCCAGTGTGGTCTTTAGAGTTACTCTGAGAACTAAGTGACTTTGAAGACCATCCTAACAACCAGTGAGACAACTTTTTAAGAAAAAGTAATTTTTCAGCCAGAATACAAATAACCTTAAAGCCGCCTAAGCAAATCCTTAAATAACCAATCAATACTTTGGTACTTCAACCGAGATGTTAGTTTTTCACAAACCTTAGAAACGTAATCAGTTATCTCAGCAGTTGATAGCTTTTAAAGTCATTCTCTAAGCCCAACGTTTGGCCTATTGAGCTAATAAACGATTTCACTCCAACCTCATTTTCAATCCTACAGCAACTTAGTTTCTACTCCAAACTTTAGTCATTGTTCACCGATAATCTGTCTAAATGAACATACCAAAAACCATCTGACAAAGTCTAGCCACTGATCGATAGATTGTTTTTCAAATAACTAGTTAAAACAGATGGGTTGATGAGTCATATATATTTCTTATGAAAATCAGTCTATAGATCTTTACATTACCTTTGTTTCTAATCCGCTGCCTCAAACACCTTTTTATCTACATTTTATCCCAGTAATTTTATGCGATAAGCATAACATGGGCATTGTTGCTTTTTTAGTTTTTGTTGCTGTGCATCTTGTCTCATATAACAGAAACAATAATGACATTTTGCAGAAATAAACTGAATTTATGTTCTAATCTAGGCTTTTAAACCAGACGAAGTATCTATATCGGAAGTTAATAATTATTTTGTATGTAAAAGATTGAAAAATAATCTGTATTTAGACTTAATTTTTACACCATATTGTTAATTCGCCTAATAATTTGAATGAGACGGAGAATGGAATGTCTCTTATTGGATAAGCAACTACAAGGTTACAGTTACTGTGTGACTGAGGTGAAGTAGAATGAATTAAGAACGTTTTAAATCAAAAACAATAATACCGAATTGAAAGCAAATGGTTCCTTTGATAGATTTAAACAGCGTAATTAGAAGACGAAGGTTATCTAAAACACTTGATGTACATACATATATTTCTCTGAAATTCTTATAGATGAATTTCTTTAGTTATTTCTGAACATTTTCTGTCGACCTTGAGACCATTTTAAACAATTATTCAAATTAAAATATTGTTGTTGTACAGTTGATCTGTTCAACATATTACAGACAGGTCAATCCTAATAACGACATTATAGGCAAATAAAAAGACGAAATGGAGATGAAAAATGTATTCACAACGCTGTGTAATTAAGACAAGTCTTTATACCTCTTCTAGCCACTGACATCTCTCGCCTACTTCGATAGCCCCTTGAATGAATGACCGGTAATTTTATTTGATTACGAAAAGCTTGCGAAATCAAACATCATATAGTAGTAGTAGTAGTAGTAGTAGTAGTAGTAGTAGTAGTAGTAGTAGTAGTAGTAGTAGTAGTAGTAGTGGTAGATAATGACTAGCAGTGTGACACAAGACTCGTATTTCGTCCTTTTCTGAACTCTTCAACTGAATGTACTCTGCTAACAGTGAGTGTTGTTATTCACGCTGAGCCAGATATGCAAGAAGTGACCATTGTACCTCCATAGGCTGGTGGATTACACTTTAGTGTTCGAAACTATAAATATTGGGTTCAATTCTCAATGTGAACAGTATCAAGCAGTGGACGGCAGGCACATGCTCGTTACGTGAAGGCAGTATACTGGTAGCCCTTATAGACCTAGATTTTACACCTTTTAGTACTTGTTAACATGAGGGATCAATAACCTCGATAGAACTACTGTCTTACACGGGACACAGACCCACGTCTTCTATTGTCATGATCGGAGACATTACTATAGAGCTATCATAACTACAACTGACCTTTTTTAGTACTTGATGAGACAGTTACACTCAACTTAGGAATTCTAAATTGGACGAAATGGGTATTCAGTATTGAAGTACAATCTGCTATACTTCATAAGTATCAAACTTGGAGTACCAGTAGTTTAAAAGAGTCAATACAGGAGTTCAAATATCAATCCCAGCGGATCGATTCGGCAGGGTAAACAACGGAAAAATACAAGCCCTAGCGACCTCCAAGGTTGACGTTTCCTTCAAGGCTTCTTCTAGTAACTTTTCTCCGTACGATTATTTCTAATCATGACAAAGTTTCTCCTTGTTAGTTTTATGAATACGAAATTTCCACTCAATTGAAGTGCTTTGATAAAATTTAGTTTAGGTATCAACTAGCGCCTTTTCTGCATTTGATCTTTTGGACAACGAGGTTTTCTAGAAAACTGCTTGACTTCAAAACATTTCTCATTACAAATCGTCATCACGTGCAGAGCTACTGGAAGACTAGAGTGCAGTCAGGAGACATTTTGCACTAGTTTGTGACTCAGTAGTGTGTGCACTAACAAGCCATGGTAAGAGATGCTTCAACGCAGCAAGGTCTTATGGCCAATACGATGATATTCAGCTGCTGTGTAGAAATCCATAACTTGGTTGCTAGTTGGTCAATTATGTATAGAACAGAATGATTTTTGACTATCGAAGTACATCGGTCCCAAGTCCTTACAAATTCTATTACAAACTATTCATTTTTTACATTAAAGTATCTTACACCTTCTCCGCTAAGTTAGTGTCCCCAACTGTCCACATTCACATTCATCAACGTAATAATGCTCAAAATAAAAAGAGATTTTTATAGTATATTATATCACGTTTCTTTGCCTTATTTCTTAAATCTTTTATTCAGTTTAATATCGAAACCGCTTTGTTTTCATGCCTAACATAGCAATTCGAGAAGGCATAAAATGCTTATTCTTCAACTCTAAGTTTTTCTATGTGGGTAAAAAACTGTTCATTAATTTTTCAATATGTCATTGACAAACTGAACCCTTATTTATTCACTCAAATTGTTGAAGTTTTCTAGAAATTTGAATGTATTACCCACCTATTTGAGCTAATTCCTTCTCTTCATTGATATCCACTGTTTTTGCACCTCCAGTCTGACTTTATCAGTTTGATCATTGTAAGCCTTTCCCATTCGTATCGGTATCTAGCTGACCGACTGATATAATCAACATAAAACTTCACACACAGGTGAATTAACTCAACGTGTCACACTTCAAAGCAGTATATAAAGAACACGTGGAGAGAAAAAGACTGACATCATTGTAGACAAAATCGTATGAGAGAATAAACAATCTGAAGATAATGGGTAGTACAAATAGTCAAGCCTTAGGTATCAAGGAGTGAATGAATCTGCACCATTGTGACCGGTTCTCAGCTATGTCACCAAGAGTCAGTCCTCAGCTACTGAAACCTTTCGTCTCGAAAACCGTAACGAGGCGGCTCACACCGCCATACACGAATAAGATCAACGGAAAAAGACTTTATGGAATGGTATCAAGTCTTGGTCTGGCTGTCATGAACCATATTACAACCTAATCCAACCTCTCCAAGCATGAAAAATCGAAAAAGACAAAGGCTCAACAAGAGCAACACGTATCCAAGCCATCTCAGTCGACTTGGATTCACAACCTCGTGAATAGAGTTGCTCATCTTGCCTAGTACTTTTCGCTTGACCTCAATACTGATCACATGGTGATGGCGCCAAATGCAATCAATGCTTCGAAGACATCTGTGATCAAAACCCGGTAATCACTTCATATCTTCTACCTTTAACGACAATATCTCACAGCCGTACAACAGGAAGGAACGGACTGCAGCGCAATATACTCTTCTGTTGATAGATAGTCGGATATCTCGCCGGTACCTCACGGAATCTAACACATATGTATCTAGTCTGTTCCACATGTACTACATTATCATATTAGATATTTCTAAAAGATAACTGCTTTCAGGTATCATTCAAACCAAACATCTACAGAAGTCTGAGCTAGAATAACAGATGAATGAAGAAATAATCATTTCTCATCAAGTTACCCAGAACAGACTGGTCTGATAAGTATGAAAAGAATCTAGAAGCTTACCGAAGCAAGTTGAAATTTTGCCGTCTAGACTGAAGAGAACAAGAGCTCTGTACATGGAGTATTTCTTGAAATACAACTTTAGGTATGTATATCGATTCATTTGTAAAAAGGCAGAAACTTCATCAAGATGTCGTTTTGATAGTAACTGAAGATGTACTGAACAATTTAACCTAATAAAAGTTCACAATTTTTTATGGCAAACAAAAAGTCTATTTGAATAGGGCCAGGGTGATCGTCGAGTTCTGATCAGCAGTTTAAGGCTAGCTAATTGCACTCTGTTTCTGGTCTGGATAAACAAGATTTTTTTAAGCAAAACGTTATGTTTAATTCATTCACAGATCCCTTGACGAAGCTGTTATGAAAAACCAATACATTTTAATCACATTAGCTCCATATCCAAGACAGAATGGAAGTTTGAAGGTATAAGATAAGGACTAAAATAAATTATTTGTTGAGAGAATTTCGCTGATAGGTGCTATTTCATCAAAAAATATACAGACTTGGTACTGGTTAGGTAGAGCCCGACGGTTCTGAAACTACTGATCTTTTGCCTTATTATCTGATCGACGACATCTAACTATTCAACAGGATCTCTCTACACACTTCCTTTGTGATGGAGAATAAACATCAAATATCACTTAACTCAAGCTTAATACCTGTATTGGTGGAAAATAGTAACAGAATTAAAACTAAACCTTATGCATCAGAGTTTCAACCGAATTTTCTGATACTCAACGGTGGACGTAGAGAGTCTTCTAGTCAATTCTTCTCCATGACCTCTTCAAACGACAGTAAAATTCAAACACTTAAAATATCCTTAGGTTGCATATAGAAAAAATGGTCCTTGGGTGGGATATTTGAGATAGTCAAAAGTGCATTGCAGTGGTCAATCAGAAACTAAGATAAAATACCTTCTCAGGAGTCACAGTTCTAGTTCTATAGATTTACTTCCTACTAGAATCTACTAATCTACTCCTGGGATAAAAAGTATTAAAATATTTCTTGCATAATGAACAATAGTCAAAAAATCATAATTTCCAGACACTTAGTGGCGACGCGTGTTTAGTTAAATAGTTACTAGTTAGGATAATCAATAAAGTGATTGCCAAACTACTCTACTTTTTGTCTGTCTATCTGTCCAATGGCTGAATGTCAGTAGAAATCGGCAATCAATGACTGCGTACACAAAAATCAGAAAAACAACGTACAAAAGTCAGTAACATCAGCATCAACTTAGTCTTCAGTCAGAAAAGAAACAAAATATTATCTAGTAACTGTGAGATGTGTTCTTCAATTTATTTAAACTAATGTACAAGAGTATCGGTTGTAATCTACATTTCTTTTATTCATGATAACCACCTTTTGTGTAAATGTAGGAGAAAGCATTATGGTTAGTAACAACTATATTATGCTTATTAACGTCTGTATTAATAATGGAAATAATCGATGGCGTCCAGCTTTTCAACCCTTTCAGGACTCGTCAAAGGGATATACCTGAAATATAGCGAGTGAGGCTATTTCTATTGACAGTCGAACCTTGCACCCCTCAGACCGACAGAGAGAATCATAGTAGAACGTGTCACACAAGTGGATCAGCTCATTTCGCCTTATTTCACAGTAGTACGAAAAGAATACGTGAATAGAAAGAGACTGAAATCAAAGTATACGAAGTTGTGTGAGAGAATAAACAGTCTGAAGATAATGGGCAGTGAAAATATTCAAGCTTTACAAGATATCGAGGAGTGAATACATCTGTGCAATCGTGACTGATTTTCAGCCATATCATCAAGAGTCAGTCCTCAACTATTGATTTCTTTCGTCTTGTAGACCCTATACAGCAATCTACATCTGCTAACACGGTTCAGGTAAACATTCGGGGACTTCATCAACTGGTGTCACATCTTAGTCTGGTCAGCCTGAACCTTATTTAAATAAGCTTAATCCAACTGCTCTTAGCATGGCACTTTGAGATAAGTGACGGCTTGACGTGCATAACACGTGTCTAAGCCATCTCAGTCGACTCAGGTTCAAACTTCATCAACCCACTTGCCTGCCTTGCATAGTATCCCTCCTATGACCTCAAAGTAGCTTTGACGTTGATTCCATCAACCGCGATCTGCAATCAAAACACTGTGATCGCCTCATATCTTTCACTTTTAACAGCCATATCTCACAGCCGTGCAACAGGAGAGAACGGACTGCAACACAGCGTACACTTTCTTTGATACTTAGTCGCATATTTCGTTAGTAGGCATCACAGATGACGCAAGTTGGCAAACGCCGAATGGTCCGTTTGTGGTCGACACATTCCATCACTTCACTAAATAGAAGTACTTGCAGCAGATCAGTCCTCAGGCATCATCTTACATTTACAGGTGCAAACCGCGTGCCAAAGATGTCAGAGCGTTATACACTAGATAACTCATTAGAGCAACTATATGTTTTGTAATGGAGTGAGCTTGATTTTGCAGTGAACAGACGATATCTTTCATCACTGTCAAGCCTGAGCTGTCGGCAACACCAAATCTTCCGCATAGAAGCTCAAATATAACAATGTTGTTTGATCGATTCAGTTCAGGTCAATCAATCACATTATGCTGCAATGTATTACATCAAACTATGCCATTCACATCAGGTATGACTTTAGTAACTCTATACTCTGGTGGATTATACTTCAGAGTCTGGAGCAGTTCAAGTCTCAGGAGGAACAATACCTCTCCTTAGGAGGCAATTGTGTCCAGATTAGGAGTTGCTAATAGGAAGAAATGGGTATTCAGTTTGGCAGTAAAAGCTACTGTACTTCATTGTTATCAAACTTTAATCACCGCCAGTATCGTATCATCTACACAGCAGATCACATGTGAATAATGTCTGATTAGTTCGATCATATCAACGTCGGCGTACTATTAAAATTTGGAAAATTAATGACTATAATAATAAGGACAAGCTAATTAGTGAGATGATAAATACAATAATCTTTTTTATCTTAATGCATCCCTTCTTGATTTTTTTTATGAAATTCACCGAAAAGATCAAAAAAGCCTACGCTGGTTATTTTTACCAATTAGTTATTTATGAAATGGCTAGAGACACTTGTAGCTAAGGTTACGCACAACAACTTCCTAGTATTGTTGTAACTATTCAACTTCTTTCTGAAATTACCTTGTGATTAGCTGTGGAATCTAGAACAAGCGTCCTGTCCTATCTGAGATTCTTCAATTGGATGAACCAGCACCCCAGTGAGTGATTTTTATCAAACTTAGGCTGAAATCCAGTAACTGTTGCTTCAAACGCCAAAAGGTTATCTGCTAGGCCAATGGGGTACGACAGACACCTAATATGCAGCCGGTATCAGTTGTTGTTTATTGATTCTTTGTTATTTATTTCTGAAACTCTTCTTAACCAAGTAAATGAATTTCATCCACATTTGTTTCAGTAGGTCGTTAAGGAAATTATTTCAGCAGCATCTACTTCATACAGAAGCACTCATGCAGTTACCTAAAGTGACAGAAGATAGCCTACTTCGTGATTGGCTGTGGAACCCCTGACTCTCACGTCGTGCTATATGGGACTCGTCAGCTGTATGCACCTGAATCCCAGTGAGTGATGTTGTTCCCATTAATACAGAAATCCAGTACTCATTCTTTCGGATGCCAAAGCACGTTTCTAGTAAACCACTAGCGTTATTTAATGCTACTGTGTAACCACTGGAAAACGGAATTCTCATCTTATTTACGAGAAGTGATATTGTACTTTTTTCAAAGAAGACTCGAAATAGAGGTAAAAACGTGACTATAGCAGTCTTCCACGCTTTAACAAAGCGTCGTTTGAGGCTCATTTCAAGAGTGGGGTCTGGTTTCTCCTATTATTTGAAAATCGGTTTGTTTACTTGATGCATAAAGACGTTTACTGAAGAATAGATATTAACCTTTATATCATTCTTTTACTTACTTATAGATATGAGTTATGTAATTCAAGAGCCATTTGAGTGAACAAAGAAGACTCTTTTCGATAACTTCCTCTACAGTTTCTGCAGTTATATGTACATAGTGAGGAGTTATACGTTAGCAATATTGAGATTCCACTTATCAGTTTTCTAATGATATTTTACAGTTGAGGAAGTCAATTCAGATAAGTCTTATGTGAACGTTAATGTTCGAATCAGTTATTACTGGGATTCAATTAAAAGTAATTGTTTATTTAAGCAGTTATACGGCTTGTGTAACATTATAAGGTGGTAGTTTAATAAAACAATAGCATGGTGTTTATGAGGACTGAATGAAGCAAAGATGGATAATTATAGGAATAATACCTTGATAGAATGTTTTTCATGTTGGGGACAGAATAGAAGTAGAGAATTTGTTAAAATTATTCCAGATTATAGAGATGAGGAGGTTGAAAATTAGGTTCCATAGTTAGGATGCTAAGCAGTTTGAGAGTCCTGAATCGAGCCATGATAGTTGTAGCGATGAGACTCATCGTGATCGCCACCATTTCTGAAGTCTGAAGGATTCGAAGCTGAGTGCCTTCTGACAAATTGATGTTATAGTCGATAACACTAAGGTGATGTTATCCAATCCAACAATGCATGGGTATTGTTCTACTGAGTTCATAACCAATTAATTCAAATCATCTTGTAACGATTTTAAATATTCTCTATTAGCAAATGGAATCGATACAGACGACAAAATTTTGTCCTTCTATGTAACATTAGATACTGGAGTGTATTCTGTACAAGAATTATTGAAAACTTATGATGATGAGTGGGCAACAATTGTAGGCTGCATTAGACATCATCCTGGACAAACAAGCTAACTGAAAAAAATGAAAACAGCATGCATATGGAATCGAACAGCAACGTCCAATTAAAATTCCAACTGTTTGTATGATCATGAGCATTAATTTTACTTAGAGTATTATCAAAGCTAGGAAATCCGATAATTGTGGGTAAGCACTCACTTTAAACCTGTTTAGAATATATAAAATAATCTCACAATACATAAACTCCTAATCGATATAGTTAATTTCCTTAGACTTAGACTGTACCAAAGTTGGTATCAGAAAGTCGTTACAACGAACAGAGTGGCCAATAACACTACTACATCTCATTTTAAACCTCGAATATAAGATATTCGGTAGTACTGAAGAATTCTACTGTCTGTGATCAACTGTTGAATGACCTTGAAACAATCAATCCACAGTCAGTGGGCATTTAGCTACATTTTTGTGTTGGAAACGGTTGTAAAAGGTTTTAAATTTACATTACAACCAAAATAACATTAAAGTTATTTCTGTCAGTCATGGATAGTGGCTAGTGGTGGAATTCAGAAGGTACGCTTCTTCCCATTTGGAACATGTCAGCTGGATATACCTGCCTACCAGTTTGCAGTGTTGTTTCCACTAGAACTCGAATTCGGGACCGATTGCTTCAAGTGCCAGAACATTACCCAGTAGACCATCAAGACACGATAGCCACATCTTTTGCAATGGGTATAGTTTTAACATTGCTGCTTGCATTATCCCGTCGTTGACTGGACCAAATTGACATCGTATGGTTAACTAGTTCACTAGTTACTAGCCGTGTCCTAAGCCCACATAAACAGGGAAGGTTGGGCTACCAACCCTACCCCGGAAAACAAATATAACCGCTAAACAAACTTCAAAGCACAAACAAAATACAAAAAATAATAACAAAATTATTCCTAGCTGGAATCGGAGAGGCGAAATGACGCCAGTTGGTGAAAGCCTGCCTTCAAGAAGCAAATTGGCCGATGTGTCTTCTCTCTCTCAATGAAAGCGAAAGTAAACGTGGAAACATGGAATATCTGCACGATGTTTGAACCCAGCAAGGCAGCCCACATTGCAAATGAGATGAGGAGGTATCACATTGAAGTGCTTGGAATTCGTGAAAGTAGATGGAATGGCAGTGGACTCTCCAAACTGTCAACTGGAGACGAGTCAGTAATCTACTCCAATATTGTCACCCAGACAACAACTACGAGCACACTGTGTATTGGAGTGGCTATCATGATGTCCTGGAGAGCATCGAAGACTCACTGTCATGTTTTGCTAACCAGTCTCCTCCAGAATGATGACAGCAAGATGGATTCAACTCAGAAGGAAGGAAGGTCACAATCATACAATGTTATGCTACGCACCTACAAATAATGCAGATGAAGAGAAGAAGGAGGAATTCTACAGACAACTGCAATCAACACTAGACAAGACGACACCCCAGTTGGTGACATCAAAATCCATTCCAATTGTCAACATTAATGCCAAACTGGGAGCAGACAACACAGGAAGAGCACTAACTATAGGTCGAGAAGTACTCGGTGAGGTGATGAAAGAGAATGGAGAATTGTTTGCAGAATTCTGTGCATTCAACTCTTTGTTGATTGGAGGCACTGTGTTCAAGCACAGAGATATACACAAAGTGACATGCATTTGATTACACCAGATTGACACACTAAAAATCAGATCGAGTTCATGTTCATGTGAAGAAAGTGGAGACGCAACCTACATGACACCAGATCAGATGAAGAAGAGGAGCAGATGTAGGTTCACACCACTCACTTCACTATCTAATGCAAGGAACCTACCTTCCAAATCAAGTTAAAAGCCTTCAAGGAAGCTGGCGATAGACCACAGTTCAAGTACAACACTCGGAAACTGAAGGACGAAACTGCTAAGGAAATCTTCACGTCAGCCAGTCATCAAGACAAAATGGGAGATATCGAGCAACATCCCTGAAGAAATCTCTGTGGATGAGCACTGAAACTCTTTGAAAGCTATGTGAATAGAAACCTGCGCAACCGCATTAAAAAGGAAGAAGATAGAAGACAAGACAAGGAATGGATCTCGACGGATACCTGGAAGCTGATAGAGGAGGGAGAGGAGGATGGTGAAGCAGAAGATAAACCAGTGCAAGGATGCTCAACGACAAGAGAAACTGAGTACAATGTATAAAATACTGGACAAAGAAGTGAAGAAGAGTGCACGGAGAGACAAAAGACACTTCTACGAAACACTGGCAAGTGAAGCAGAACAGGCTGCAGGTAAGAGAGTCAGAGACCTGACGACATTGTATCAAATAACCAGGTTACTATCTGGGAGGGAAGAGATCAGCACACATGAAACCAATAAAAGATGATGACGGAAATATAATTACGAAATAAAAGAAACAAAGGAAACGATGGGCCGATCACTTCAAGAAGCTGCTGAATCAACCACCACCTGCACTTCCTCCAGAAATACCACCTGCAGCCATAGAACTACATGTGAACACATGCCCTCCGACAAAAGCAGAAGTAATTCACAATGGGAAGCTCAGTGATGCTTTTGCAGTGAAGACAGGAGTGAAACAACGTTGCCTACCATCACCCATGATATTCCTGATAGTGGTTGACTGGATCATGCAGCTAACAGTGGGGAGCGAGAAGAGAGGAATTCGCTGGCTTGACGGCGGAAAAGAACCTAGAAGATCTGCATTTCGCTGATGACTTGTGTCTCATGTCACACAAACTTGAAGATCTACAGGCGAAAACTAACAAGTTGACAGAAGAGGTAGAGCAGAGCAGCCAAGGAAGACAGGACTTTAAGTGAATATAGGGAAGTCAGAGGTAGAGGTGATGAAGATACCGCACCAACAACTCCAACTAGAACAACAACAAGCTCCAATCACCATGAACGGGAGAAACCTGAAGGAAGTAACCTCTTTCACCTACCTAGGCAGCACTGTTTCAACTACAGGTGGCGGCACAGACGAGGATGTCAAAGTCAGCCAGGATCGGAAAGATAGCAAGACAGGCTTTCATTAACCTGAAACCAGTGTAGAGATCTTTCGCACTCAGCATAAAACGTGGACAAGATTCAGATTTTCAACACTAATGTCAGTCGAGTTAGTGCTTACATGTGATGGTTAAGAGACTTGGCACGTTACGAAAAGCATTTCCAACAAACTACAGACATTCATCAACAACTGCCTACGCTGATGCGTTACTGAAGATCAGATGGATTGCCAGAAAGAATAAGCAACAAGGAACTCTGGAAACGAACTAACCAAGAACCTATCACTCAACAAATATGCAGAAGGAGGAGGTGGAGATGGATTGGGCATACACTGAGAAGGCCGACTGGGGACATCACGCACCAAACCAGGTGGTGGAGTGGAATCCAAATGGGAAACGGCGAGTTGGATATCCTAGGTGGAGGTGATATGGAGATCTTGTGGTGAAGAAATGATAACTTCTGGGCAGTGGTGGAGCCAGGTTCAAAAGATTACAGAGAACAGAGTTCACTGGAGACGTGCTACTGAAGCTTTATGTTCGACTAGGAAATCAAGGGACAAATAATAATAATGTTGGCACATGGGCTCGCGCGCGGATTACTCGATATTGCCTGCGTTTTAATTACATATTAGTGATGGACGGTGGCTTGCAGTGTAATCAAGGACGCGCTTTTCGTTCACTACCCACCATTAATATATAATCAAAACACAGGCAATATTGGGGCATTCACGCAGGATCCCACGTGCCAACAGAGACCGATCAATTCGGTTTAATCAACGATGGAATAATACAAGCAACAACATTAAGATTTCCTGTTTGAAGGTTTGCAGTGATTTTATTGTTTCAAGGGGGTCATGTGATGACATCAGTTGGAGAACCCTTAAAATCGTGGGAGCACTTGACAGCAGTTTCGTGACCTGGGGCGCAAACCAAGTCGGACATTTGGACAGGTACACAGCGATGGCAATGCATGGAGAACATGCTATATCGTGAACTGACAGAAGTAGGAAAATATGAACTACTGGTTTCCAACTCAATGGCTTGCCGCGAGACCTACAAGTTCTTGTTCACACTGTTGAAGAGTACCATTCTGCACCAAAAAAAACTGTTCAATAACCAAATAGTGTGATTTCTTGAATTTTCACTGAGTATTTTCTTTGATAGTGACAACAAAATTTCCAATGACTTGAAAATATGATTAGGCATTCAAGATCACTGAACCAGTTGCTGAAAGATGGCAGAATTCTTCAGTTTCAGCAAATATTTAGGTCAAAAAACTTCTGTTATTTCTTAAATGAGTCCAGTTCACTGAAGAAGCTATTTTAAAGAACCTCTGAAGAAGATAATTTTTCAATCCAACTCATATGGCTATTGTAGGATATTGTGCGTAGGAGTATCAATCGTAATCAGTTAACCTAATCTATGCCTCATTTTCTTTTGTGTTATCTATTTATGAAAATTCATTAAACCATAGCAATACTAAACACAATCTATCTAGACAATCTTTTTTATTCCACTTGTTATTATTACCTATCAATATATATATATATATATATATATATATATATATATATATATATATACATAAACATATATATATATATATATATATATATATATATATATATATAGAATGGAAGTTCATGGATTAAGTTACTGTAGATTTATTGATTTCTGTTAGTTGAATTATTTTAAATTCATGAACAGCAATTACTACAAATGAATGCAGAAATTGAGCACTAACAATATTATATACAATAGTTTAGAAATGGAAATCTTCTAGGTAATATTTGGCTATTTCCCAGTTTCTATCTCTCACATCAAACATTATCATGAGTGTGAATTCATAAAGATATGCAAACTTCCAGTCCTGGAGATACCCATTATATTATTTATTTGTGCGTTGGGTTCCTAATGTAATATATGGCTTCAGTAGCACGTCACCATCTCACTCTGTTCACTGCAATCTATTGAACCTGGCTCCACCACTGCCCAAAAGCTGTCATTTCTTCCTCACAAGATCTCCTCCATGTCACTCTCAGCTGGGATACCCAACTCGTCGCTTCCCATCGGGTTTCACTCGAGTGCCTGGCCTGGAGCGTGATGTCCCCAGTCGGCCTTCTCAGTGTATGCCCAATCCATCTCCACCTCCTCCTTCTGCATATTTGTTGAGTGATAGGTTCTTGGTTAGTTCGTTTCCAGAGTTCCTTGTTGCTTATTCTTTCTGGCAATCCATCTGATCTTCAGTAACGCATCAGCGTAGGCAGTTGTTGATGAATGTCTGTAGTTTGTTGGAAATGCTTTTCGTAACGTGCCAAGTCTCTGAAGCATACAGAAGCACTGACTTGACGTTGGTGTTGAAAATCCGGATGTTGTTCAAGCTTTACGCTGAGTGTAGAAGATCTCTACATTGGTTTCAGGTTAATGAACGCCGGTCTTGCTTTTTCGATCCTGGCTTGGAGATATCTAGTCTAATATTAAATACTTTGTCAATCGAATATCAAGCTCAAGGAACAAATTCTTCACTAAACTAAAAGGGTGAAACTCAGTGATGAGATAAACTATAAATCTTCTTGGAAATTAATTTGTCATTCGTCTCATAAACTGTAGATTTGAACTAATTGTATATTAGCTTCATATAGCAGCCTGCTTAAATATTAGGTTAGCAAATTTATCCCGAAGAGAAGACATGAAAAGGGGTGTTAATCTGCCTTTAGAACCATCACATTACACTTTGGAATAGTTAACTCAAACTGTGTATTTTCATATTGACTGAATAAATCTTACCTACCAAACTTGTGCATGTGTTTCAGTCAATCTCCCTGAGCAACAAAGTGGTCACTGACTAGGCAGTAGCCCGACAACAACTGGTTGTCACATCTTAGGGCTAATAATACTTTTAATATCAACACCATTTGGATGTCATAAAGGTTTCTTATAAAGATATTGCTGGTGTGAGCTCTGAGTGAGACATTTCTGAATCACCGACGGAAGACTAGTTTCCTCATAGTTACAGATAGATCCTGCTGATAAAGAAAGGCTATGAACATGGATTCCTGCTGACTAACCCCTGCAATCTTACACTAAGTACAAAATTTCCTCAAATAATGCATCCTAAAAGTTTTGTATTGCATCAAGCATATTATTAAGAATAAGACGATGATTATTATCATTATTATTACTGTACTTTGAGGTTTAGGGGGATTTTACTTATTTCCAGGTGATACTAATCATGGATTAGGATCAGCCAATGAGCCATGGAAAACCTGGAAGCACCGAAGAGCCATTTTGTCCTGGTACGGGACTTTTCGGTAGCACGGAATAAAAATAGAAAGTTTGGATTTGATGATGGAGAAAACATTTAGGAGGCTGATATGCCTTAAATTCTCATTCAAAAATGTTTTAGGTAGCTGTGTTTATTTTATGTCTATTTCAACGGTTATAAGGCTTATCAGTATCAAGAAATTAGATCGACATTTAAACAACTCGAGTAGCTAGAAACTACCCAAGTCGATTTGTAGTATTCATTCAGCCAAATTAGAGTCATATAATCACCGGACAGCCATTTAGTTTATTCGGTGCTATGCTTATCAGTGGTGTGCTCGTACAAATTCAGCTTATATATATATATATATATATATATATATGTCCCGACAGAAAGTCGCTACCTTGATGTGGTGGTCGGACTTGAGCATCACAATGACCCAGTGAGCTATGCTGGCGGAACGCTTGTTCTCTCGAGGTCCTACCATGCCAGAAAGGTCTGCTGAATAGTGGTAAACGAAAATCAGTTACCGCTGCAGGGTAAATTACTACAAAGTCATAATGCTGCTGGGTGGATGGGATGTGACAACAGTAAGGTGTTTCCCTTCGATGACCAGCAGTGCCACTCTGATGCTGCTTTCCCAATGGGAAGGAGGGAGGTAGAAAATATTTGCCTCTAGAATAGCACACTCCATTCTGCCACACGATCTTTTTGTGCTGACTGTATGGTCTCTCTCTGTCCCACAAAATGCTTTGTCTGACAGGCCTCAAGCAGGTGTCGCTTTGACTCTGTGGTCGCACACTATCTCTTCCTTTTCAGGTACTCCAAGAATAACTAACCTTACACGTTGTGAGGAGCCGGAAAGTGTCAACCGCTCACACTCTTCCAGTAATACACAAGACCCTATCAAACATGACCTATCCTCCCAACTTTCTCTCCTCCTTTGCCTTCACCTCCTGATACTAATATTAAGCCTCTGAAACCTCCATCAACCACTCAATCTGCGCCCACTTCGAACGATCAAGCCGCTGGAACAACATACCTAGTTTTGTAAGACCAGAATATCGATTTCATGTTTGGGCTTCCAACCTCTAAAATTCTATGCTACATCAGACAGGAAGCCTCACTCGCCAAAACTCTGGAATCTCGAGTCATGGATGTATGTTGTGTCTGTAAGACACGTATACAGGACCTGAGTGTGATTATTAAATTAGCCTCACCTGATCAGTGGGGTGAAACTATAAAAGTAACCTTAAGAGAGTCAGCAGACCAAATAGCTAGCTCTTGTGAACTCTGGTGCTCACTAAGCATTGAACTGAAGGGTATAAAGTGCGCTTGTCGACTAGATGCCAGTAAACAGCAGTTTATATGCTGTTGGACTGATGAATGAATCTGTAAGAACTAGAAGGGATCTTGAAACTAGCTGATACCTAATAATAATCTCTGCCTACGCACCCACCAGCTGCAGTTCAGTTGATACAAAAAGTTAATTCTGTCATCAAGTGTCGATTTTGCTAGAGAAAACAAAATGTTCAAATTTAGTCATGGCAGTAGATGACTTTAACGCTTAAATAAGAAAGCTGAGCTGAGCCGGACCAATAGGAAAGGTATCTTGGTGGTATTTACAGCATCTGTTGCCAACGAACCTACCACAAAATGATCGTCTGTTGGAATTTTGTTCGGACAATTACCTGTTTCTGACCAGCTCTAAGTTTGAGCGTAAGTAGAGACACTGTCTTACATGGTGTCAGCCGATATCAAACCAACGATGGACACATACATCACATTGCTATAAGCCATCGTTGAAGAGGATCGGTGGAGGATTGCTGCTCTTTCTGGAGTACCAGTTTGGACTCCGATCACGCGCTATTACAGGTTCGTGTATATCTGCACCTTTACTGGTCAGAGGAAACAGGAGACATTGGGGGCCTATCTCTGCTCGATTTGGAGATGGGAACGCGAAGTACGCATTTAGAGAGGAGTTAGCTAAGCATTTGTCTGAATGTGATAGCAAGGCTCATCGTGAGAAAACCTGTTGTGATATTAAATCTGCTGTGGAAAGAGCGGTAAAGACAGTTGGTAACCTACACCCGAATGTTAGCAAACGTCATTTGATTTCTTCAACGTCATCCGAAAAGATTGATGTCGTAAGACTAACTCCATCTGGCTGTGACCGCGATGGAGCGCAAGAGGAACTCAAACGAAGTTGATGGAGAGTTTGCACGTCGATCAATAGCAGTGGCGGGTGGCGAAATCAAGAGAGATGAAGAAAGCATCAGTAATGTATAAAATCCGGAAACTATTTAGGCTTATTTAAGATAGTAAAAAGAAGAAGACGGTGGAAGTGAAACCATCAGTGGAAAGACTGGATAGCTGATAACCTTCCAAAACAGTCGACTAAAACTTTGGGCATCACACTTTGAAGAACGGTTCGACTGGCTTTATAAAACGCTGCAGGTGTCCAATATTTAGCCTAGAGGTGAGTGTGACGTTGATATCGGTCCTGCAACTCTCCTTGAAGTTGAAGTAGTTGTATGGGCCTTAGGACGATGCTAAGCAAGCAGCAGGACGCGACAGTTTGGCACTCGAAGTTTACAGGGATTGAGGTAGGAAATTGGTGATTAAAGTGACGAAGGTACTAGGTAGTGTATGGGAATAAGAGGTAGTCCTGTCAGATTGGTGTACTTGACTGATCATCCCAGTGTATAAGGAGGGGGAGAAATCTTGTGACAACAAGAGGGGAATTAGTTTGACCAATATTGCATCCAAGATCCTAGGGTCTATAGTTATGCGACGCATAACTGGATCTCGAGAAAAGATACCAGGTTCCAGGCAGAGCTGAACGAGTGTGCATCGATGAGATTTTTACAGAGACTTGCCATATTTGTTGACAGGAAGGTGACATTTGACTCAGTCGACCGTAAGATGTTTTGCTGGTGTCCAATTTTGAAGGGAATACCAAGCAAGTATATAGCGCTAATCTCAGCTTTCCACTCGAACTCGGGCAGCTATGTCAGTGCTTATTGAGAGTTATCATCAGAATTGACGAGAATGGTGTCCACCAGGAATGTCCATTGTCACCACTCCCATCTAATTTCATTAAAGACGTACTAAGGGAGATAACCCTAGGTAATTCTGACTTCACAGGGATTGACCTACTGGCTGGAGATCATGTGGTTGATTTAGAGTATGCAGACGTTAATGTCTTCCTAGATGAAGACACTGACAAATTGGTCTTGTGAACATGTTGAGGAGAAAACCGAGTATGTTTTGCTAGCATGCATTTCTCATCTGGCAAGTGTAAGATGACGCTCCAGGACTGGTCTCTTGCAATTACTCTTGATTTAATGACGGGGAATAAAATGGTGGAATGTGGCAACCACTTCACTTTCAAAGGAGGTTGCATCAGCTAGAACGGGCTGACTGTTGACGAAATCTCAGCTTGGATACAGAAGACACATTTTTGACACTCCACAGCTTTCATCACCTGTGGTCCTGACTGGTGAGACACCCAGCTACCAAGCAAAGGACCAGTATACTTCTCCAGAGACCGTTCTGTCCCGCTATACAGCTGTGAAATATGGCCATTAAAAGTAGACAGCATGAAGCGGTCACAGAGTTCTGATCATAGGTCTCTTCGTAGTATGGTTTGCGTTTGGTGGAATCACTATTAGAGTAATTTTGAGGTTAGACGAAGGGTACTAGGCAAGACAGGCTAGTTGACTGATGATGTTGAGAACCTCAGTCAAGTGAAATGGCTATGACATGAGTCACACATGTCGCACCATCAGGCTGACCAGACCAAGATACGGCAGTAGTTGATGAGGCCTATGACTACTGGCCTGAGTCATATGAGGAGATTTATACTGCTCGGTTGTGGTCCTCGAGATGAAATGAACTAGTGGTTGAGGTATGACTCATGGTGACACTGATGAAAATTGGTCAGAGTGGTGCAGATGTATTCACTCCTTGACATCTTCTCGGGTTTGTTATATACTAGGGAGTAAGAGTATATCCTTTTGTTTGTGAAATTACCCTAAGTTTTGCATTCAAAAATTCTAATAGTTAAATCCCTATTAAATTTTCTAAAAACACTGGAAACTCTATTCTATCTTTTTTCTGCTTGGTGGCAACTACGTGAAACGTGGAAACTCGTTTCATCCCATTTGGAACTCGTCAGCTGGATTTATCTGCATACCAGTGAAGGACGTTGTTCTCACTTAGACGCAAACTCAGTACCCATCGCTTCAAGCTCCAATGCATTAACCAATAAGCCATCAGGGTACAAGAGACACCTTTTGTGCAACAAGTATCAGTTTTTGCTTATTGATACTTGAAACTTCCCGTTACTAAGAAGGGTCGAATCGCTTTACCTTTTTTGAAAAGTGTGTTTGTTCTTTATTCTCTTGTACAAAATACAGGTTATTCGAAGAATTCGTTTGAAATATTGCAGTATTCTGCTTATTTCCGCAAGGATTTGAAACGAAAAGATATTTGGTTACAGAATATCTGGTATTCCATACTGACTGAAATGCAAACACTGGTGTCTGCAGAAAATCCTAAAGTGCTATTGCTAGGAATTAATAGCATAAGTTAATCTACGTATTCCGTTACACTAATCTCTTGACTGAAATCAAGCAATATGCACTATTATTTCTGAATGTCATGACAAAATCACAGTGGATAACCTCAGTCAGTCCAAACAAAAGCATCGTCATCTCCTTACAGGGATATAGTGAGTCAGCGAGAGATAAATTCGCCGAAATTGGAGTTGTGGCTTAATGGTTTAGGGAAAAGACCATCAAACCAGTGGGTCTCAGGTTCGAACTTCTCTCCACCCACTGAGATCTAGGCAGCCGGGCAATATAACTAGCTTTCATAAAGTAGGTGTGGCTCATCGCCTACAGCCCAGATATATACAAGGTGGCTGAGTGCGTTATTAGAAGTCTAGTTTTCCTCAGTCACAATAATACTATTTTAGGTTTAGAAAGACACAAGGAAACCAATGGAAAATTTAAGTCAACATTAGGGAAACAAATCACAACTGAGTGATGTATGCATCCGTATTTCTTAATGATAGTAAGTTAAATAATTTATATATTACTTTAAGAAACCCAATTACGTCTCTTTTTGATATATCAAGGACAAATATCCTTAAGATTTGGCAATTTGGTCACAGTATAGCCGATGTTTAAGTTCCCGCTCGTCTTCTCAGACTGCTTTCTTCAACATGTTACTTTTAATACAGAGCTGACCTTCTGCAATGTACTGTCGGAGTTGATTTTTACCATAATATGTATAACCAAAATAAAATTCTACTTAGCTTCCTTCTGAGGCTTCATCTTCACAAACCGTGAGCAAACAGGAATAGACTAGACAGCCACTGTTGAATAGCAGTTGACTGAATCTAAGTGTGAACAAGCTGGTCACTGGGAAGTAACTAATTTCATGTTGTCTATTCCTAAGTGCCGACCAAATTATATCGACCATTTTGGGATCTGCTTACGGGATAGAAGACTCAGTATCGCGATGTTGACAATCATTAGCAATCTAACATATTAGTTTCATAGAATTTCTTGATACCTCAGAATTAACCCTAACAGAATAATGGGCAGTAAAATACATAGAAGAAATGTAAACTTCCAGAGGAGTGTTATTTATTGGTACTTGTAATTTTCCGTAGTTATACTGAACTTAGTTGATCAACCTCTTTTTGCATCTGAGCTTTCATGAAGATGTTTCGATGTTTACCTGAATGCTCATTAAGTCATGATTTACTTCATGTTGACCGGCAGTGGAAATCAAGACTCATGGTTCATCCTATTTGGGTCTCCGTGGGAATACTACCACTCACACTGAAATGTGGGCACATTCAGCTGACGAGTCGGAAATAAGACGAAATCCGCATCCTGAATTCCACATCTGGCTCCCAGCAGGTAAATTATATCGGGTGCCTGCCGAAAGATTAGGGCTCAATTTATTACTTTTCTTGCAGTTACGCTGAACTTATTCATTTTGAAGCCAACAAGCAGTTTTATTTTAGCATAGGACCCATATTTTACGTCTATGTAAACAACTATTACTCTTCTGTTCACAAGTATATACAAAGTAGACGGGAATTCCTCAGAATCTTGTACTTTTCGTCTTCTGAACTCAGTATGATTTTGGACATTTATTTTGATATACACAGGCAGGGAATTTAGGAAGCTCTTTTGTCCTATCTCCTAGTTACTCACACTCTCTTTCTCTGCATGACAATTTTCTTAGTGAGTAGCACTCACTACTCACACTTACCTAACCTCTACCCTGGTATCAACTCTGTTTACTTGTAATGGTGAGTTCTGTTGCCCACATCTCTGTCCTCAGATATCTTTATATACCGTTTAGACATTTGTCACATTTTTGCGACTTCCTTTTTCAAAAATGAATCCCACCTTATCACTGTCGGTTAAGCTTTACTAATTAAGACACTTGATCTCCTGTTTCATAATCTCTCATGAAGTTCAGTTTACTTTTCCTGTTTCCTGTTTATATCGAGATATAATCTAAGGTAGCTGCTGTTTATCAGTGCAATCTTCGATGGTATTGCGGAAAGGTTGACTTAAATGTCGTTAGTGTTTGTCTGTGTGATTATATTAAATACAACATTCGGACACCTCAAACACCCGTTGTTTTTTCGTCTATTTAGTGATAAGATTTGTTAAACCAGGCACATGTTTGATAATAATCGATTTACTTGCATACATCTGTTTGAAATTTACCTACCAGTAGCATATTTCCAGCATAAACTAAGGTTTTGCACAGATTTATCCTGATTATATTCAGATTTGTTACATGACACCTAGACGACAAGAATTACAGCGGGTACATCAACACAGCACTCTAATTACCTAAATCACTTACTGGAAAGACAGCATAACTCGATAGCATCAATCTGTACAGATTATTACTTACGGTGTTTTGCAAACAGATTTAATGTATAAGTCATACTATTGGTATTATTATCATTACTATTATTATCACTACTAACATACCGTTTCGTATTAGCATACAGATAACCGTTAACTTTAAACTACACGTTTACTGGTGGTGATTTCAGAGGTCATTACGGTTTCTTACTTGCCAGTTACATAATCATAGTGACAAATGTTATTTATCACAGGTTAGACTTTCAGAAAACATGACATGAAAATTCACTCATCATATGACTACAGAAAGCCATAATGCTGGTGCCACTATTTTGACAGCTGATGTATTGGCCAATCATTATCAGCTACTCTAAATCATTAAGATTCTTATCTTGGCGCCTAATTTCCAACCTTTCTGTTAGACACTGTAACAGAATGTGTAATTGAGTAGTTCTACATGAAAATCGGTATTGTATTACAACATTTTTGACAGGATTGTCGACTTAGCTCTGAAAGAATCATGATATTTCAGTTTACTCGGTGATGACTACCAGCAGAATCCTAAAAGGGCGTTTCACCCTATTCTCAGCTCTTTTTCTGATTCTGTAGTTTACCATATCTATGGAGTAATTGTAAGGCAACTTCAGAGACTATTTTATTTTCCTTCTAATATAAGAAGTCTCTGACTGCGTTGGAGCTTTGGCTTTTATCATAAATTCTATCAACATATCTAAATATTTCCAGATTCTGAAGGTTAGTTGAGTATCAATTTTAGATCACTAATGTCCAGGGATATCTTGACCGTAGTACGATTGTTTTATATCATTCCGTCGTTCATTGAACCGAATTGATCGGTCTCTATTGGTATATGGGCTCCTGTGCGGATGCCTCCATATTATCTGTGCCCTAATGATGGTAATGATGGATAGTGGCTGGCAGTGGAATCCAGGATGCGCATTTCGTCCTATTTGGGACTCATCGCATAACAACCTAATATCGTGGCCTAGTGGTATAGTGGATAACGCTCTGTGGTTTGAAGCGGTTGCCCCAGAGTCCGAACCCCGGTGAGGATAACATCACTCACCGGGAAGCAGGTCCATCCAACTGGCTAGTCCTAAATAGGACAAAATGAGCATCCTGGATCTCACTGCTAGCCACCATCCATCATTAATGTCTTGAGTTTACATTGTTTTTCTTCATTCAGAAAATCAAACGAATTCCCACACAAAAATAAAAAAGTGAATTTTTGACATGCGAAAAGTGTAACTCCCGTTATATTACATGGTTACCAAAAGAATCAATGATATGATAATAATAATAATCTTGAAAGGTATATTTTGCAAGTGGATTATGTTGATAGTAATTCAAGATGTTTGTGTGTCTGTATGTGTGTGTGTGTGTATGTCTTCAGATCGTTGTTCATTCGATTGAACTGTAACTTGATAAGAAACTACGAGTGACTCTAAAAATCATCGTAGCAAAGACTAAAATAATCAGTCATATTTCTCTATTTAGGCTAAAACATAGTTTTCCATGGAATAGACAAAGATGATTTGCTATCCCAGTAGTTGTTGGAATGCTGTTTAAAGTTATTCGAAACTTGAAGTCAGTTGAGTATCTTCACTTTCAGTGGGAATTTACGAGTAATGTAGTCCAAATGAAGTTCAAATTAGTTAACAGTCAGTAAAAAGTATGTGAAGGAGTAAATACACTGTGGTACAGTAAAATTTCACCTAAGTTTATTTAGCCAGCTGATTACACATGCAGAAATTATTGTCTATATCATGTTAGTTCTATAACCCTGAGACATTGTTTCAATTAGTTCCAGTTTTTGCTGGTAGAATCTTCCGGATATCTGAAACAGGTGTTTAGTCGTTCGTGTTGCAAGTAATTGGTGTTGATTCAAGAAAAATGCATCCCATGTGAACCAACTTATTAAGTTATTAGGACAGTCAGTATGTCTTATTATGTTACGTGATTGTACGCGATTACCATGAATGAGAATCACTCCAGATTAGCTTTGATTCAGCTCACTTTCTGTATGCTGATAGCCTAAATGATCGTGGCTAACTTCTCTGACCTATGTACTTGACCTCACGGTTATTTCATGGGATTCCATAAACGGTAATGTACTGCCTGATAGACTCAGTATAATCTTCAAGCTTATGAAGCTCGTCTCTAAGTAGATTTGTAGATTTTGACTTGACCATAAATCATAAAATGTGTTCAATGTATTATTCAGTAAGCAATACTTACTCAATGTGCAATATAGCGTACAGAAAAACTGAAATGGCCATAGGCAGCATGATAAATACAAACACGAAAGTATAAAAATGTGGACCGCTGGATATAGACATAGTAGCTCAATGGTAACTGGTTAGCAGTAGAACCTGAGTGTCCTGAATTTCATTCTTGCTGGTTTCATGAGTGGGCAATGCTGAGGAGTCCCATACTAAGATGAAACGTTTGTCTAGTCCTCTCATGATGAATATCAACCTAAAACGCCTTTAGGTTTTCGTAATCTTAATGCAGTCCTAATACTTATACACATGAATATCTGCTCATCTCAGTTAAAATTACTGGAAGAGAATAACTTCATGGCGACAATACAATTTTACGCATTGGATTTTATCTGCTAAACGACTATGAACTGTATTTCACGTAACTTATGAATTTTACTTTTTTCAAGATGCACAAAGCCACTTGAATATATCACTTGGTATCATGAATTAGCTATCACATAAATTGGTTCGTTGGGTCGTTATATTTTCATAGCAGAATGCTTTTTCAAAGGTAAACTTACAGGTAATAGTGAGATGCGTGCATGAAATTTATTTCTTCATAAATATCATCAACTTTTTTTTGTTTGGCATTGTTGTTGTTTCCGATACTACAGTTTGCATTCACTGTGAGGAACTCTTGTCTGGCGTCTCATTGGATTGTTTGTAAATGCCCAAAACATTTCATGCATAAATTATGTCAATGCATAATTTCCTTCACACTGACTATTTTATAAATACACCTGTTGGTCTAATAACTTCGTAAGAGGTATTTACCAGTGGTTGTTTTGTTCTATACCTATTGGAGGAAGTAATACAAAATAATTGGTAAAAATTGTTATTTTCTTTGGCTGTAAATCGTTATGCAAAGTATATTTTCTTTTTATCTATTGCCTAGAAGAAATCTCCCATCTTGTTAGACCACATTACGTAAACAACATCTGAAGAGGCGCATAGACTCTTAAGATCGTTCATTAAATGTACTTAAATGTTTCCTCCTACAGGATTCCCTTTGACATTCCTTTCGCTTTTTAGAATTTTCTCGTTACTATGGCTAATTTTTGTTAGGACTGTTGTAATTCCTGCTGTAGTAAACTGTTAATGTGACCTTCTTTTCCTAATTGAAACTTAGAAAATCCGTTGATGTTCAAATAACAGCAAAAAAGTCTGAAGGTCATTTGTTACAATAGAATCAAAATGTGGGAAAGAAAATAACGTTCAAGAAATTATGCCAATGCAGATGTGCACTGCGCACATAACTATCACTGTCAGTTGACTAAAGAAATATTGTCCACCTACCTTCGAAGTTATCTTAGCGTCCGAAATAAAAGCACATGTTAGTAATCGACAACATATTTTTGCTCTACTCTGTTATGTATCTTTTTTCCCAAAGACTCATTCACTAATAGAACAAATAAATCAAAGCGGTAATTTCCTAGAGTATAAAACAGATTTATGCATGATAAAGATAATTGTTTACATACATAGATGTGTTCTGTCGGCAAATGTTTCTTCAACTTAAGAATAAGCTACAAATTTAGTCAAAAACGTTTACATTTTTAATTGAGTGACATTTCTAAAAGATGTTTAAAGGAGTGAAATTCACATTTTCGTAGATTATATCTTAAATAAACTGTTATTTTACAATTCACAGTGAAAAATTAATCAAACTTCTCAAGTTGTTATTTTTTTCAAGACAAACTTGTCCTTTGTCTGATAGTAGTAAATAGCTAGTTTTTGTAAAGATGACAATAACAGAAAACTAGGCACTACTGAAATCCCCGTTTTATGACGCATAAAATAGGACATTTCAATGACTATGTAGTGTTATCTCCCTTCAGATATTCATTCTTTAAACTTAGTATAGTGTTATTGCAGGAGGTATGCATTCATTCATTGTCTCTGTTACTTTGTGAAATACAAAGCTTATCCTTTTTTCTGAGCTTTCCTAAGTAGGTCTTTTTGGTAGTGAATTTTATTTGCACCAGATCTGATTGCCGCTAAATTATAACCAAATTACTTGTCTACGCAAGCAGCGTCTTCCAGTGAATTCAATTTCTTTCTAAGTTAGTGAATGGAAGCTATAATTTTATTTGACGGCTATCCTGTACTGAATCTTGGTGATAAACTTCCCCACAATGTTTATGTTCATCACCTACCAGACCAAATTTCTTAAGTTGTTCATGAAAAGGTATTTCTAGATAAATATGCGATAAACGATGATTCATTGTTACTGGGTGAAGTTTTTCCTGTCTTTAATTAGACTGAACTGATCGGTTTCTATTGACATACAGGTTCCTACATGGATTCAGGAAATTTGCAGGTAATAAATTCGAAACTATACTCGTCTCACAAGAAGTAGCTGTCGTCCAGCAGTGACCTAGTGGATAACCCTCTGGTAGTTAAAGCCGTCGACCCTAGGTTCCAGTTTAGTGGGACAAACATCTCTTGCTGAGAGACTGGTGTATACAGTTGATGAGTCCCAAATAAGACGAAACGCACCACCTGGATCCCACTGCTAGCTATTATTCACCATTTTTACCTAAATTTGATTTGATTAAACGTGTGAACAGTTTTTTTGTTGATAACTCCCTTATTTTTTGTTGACATGGCGCGGCTATTAGTGAGATAAATTCATTTCTGGTTAACAATAAACATGAATAAAAACCAATTCGAAATTATTAGGCCTAGTTCATCTGTCAACCTGAATCTCACACCTACAAAATGCTTCACTGTACAGACAGGAGCACAGTAGTACAACAGACTCCATGCTCAAATCTGCAGTTCAATCTACAACCGATAGACAATTGTAGCAGTAGTAACCTTAGTCAAGGTCAACCTGACTACAAGTGAGATGAGCACAAAATGACTTAAAAACACTTCAGGTAGGCGGTAATTACAAAATTTAAATCCATGACAAATTTGTATAGATATACAGTAAAATCATTAGCAGCGACAGTCAATCAAGTAGAAATAGCTCTAATAGTTTCGAATTTATTTACATCTACAAGGATCGCTTTCAACAATTTCGGTCAGTTGTAAAATACCATAAAAAAACGAGTAATCCCATATTCAAGAAACACTGTCATCAAAGAAGATCATGTTGGAGATGAACAGAATGTATAGAACATATGATTGCCCTGCTCTGCTGAATAGTTTGCCACCAGATTCTTTATCCACAAAACATTACTGTTCCTTAGAAAAGAATGACTTTTGCAGTGCTGTATTATGTAATCCCATTTTCAATGCGAAACTTCATGAGTTATATAAATCACGACTTGATATTCTACTAGTTCTGACCATCTAATGGCAGTAAGTTCTTACTATCGTCAAATGAAAGCAGTCTTGACTTCGACAATACTGTTTTGATTTCAATCTACAGACAAGTTTCATATGTAAATTGCCCTTAGTAATAAAGCTGAAGTACTTGCATAAGAAAAATGTTTTTTTTTCAAAAGGGTTTTATCACCTTCTACTATATTTCAGAAATCTACATTACTTGAATCTGATTGGTCCTACTAATAAACAGCTGGAAGTATGCATTTTTAAGTAGGTCCTCATTATCTGTAATGCTTATGGAGATATCTTGAAATTAAATTCTCTTTATCCTTTCAAAGAGCAATAAAAAATATTGATCATTTTGTGAGTAGGATACTATAAAGACACAACTATAAAATCCCTGACTGAAACTTAACCTCAGTTACAGACTTTTTCTTCTGATCACTAATTTATAGTAGTTTATACGATTTCAAATGACCTCTATAGCTGACAAAACTACTTTTTCTCCGAGTGAGTAATAAGTTCGAACCTAAATCTTTATCTAATGCCTGATCTTTTGTGTTGTTTTGCTATAATATACAAAACGTTGACGCTATTCTACATTCTCTTTGAGCTAAACACTTGAGTGATATCTCTGAAGGTGTAAACACATTTAACTATCTGTTAACTTGAGAATAAAACGCTTCGTTGTTACAATCCTTGTCAGTTATTCCTAAGCACTTAGAATTAAAATTCCACTTTCCACTGAAACACATCAAGACTGCAAAGAAGATACAATAATGCGATTATTGATGATGCGCATATTTTATGATATTCTTCAATCCATCTAATATCTTCACATGCTTCTTTTTCCAACTCAGGTGATACGTAATTTATTCGTTGAAATTCATCATAACTTTTATCAGTCTGCTATCAAATGGGATGATCATTGGGACAGTAGGAGGAGAGATGGTAAACCAGCTGGTCCACACAATTCACAAAAGTGTATAGCATGTCAAAATGGATTGTGCCATGGGACTTCTACAAGCGTAGTATTTCAGCAGAATGCTTCAGAAAATAACAATACCAAAGACAAAGCTTCAATGACAAGCAATAATTCACCATCAGCAGCATCATCACCATTATATCAACCAAATAGTAAAGAAAATTGCATAGTTGACAGTTTTTGTAGATCACCTTCATGTAAACGTCGAGCGGTGGAATAGAGAAAAACTCAGTTTCATCAATTTTGATAACCCAACAGTTCACATTGTGTAAGATTCTTGCTTTCTTTTAGAGATAAAGATAAACGCCGAAGAAAAAGCTTTCATTTTATCTAAATACTTTGTATCAATAAACGTTTTTTGTTAACAGATGAGCCTTTTTACATCCATATATTGATAAAAAGTAGAGATAAGAACAAAATCTAGTCAAATACAATGAAAATAGGAATAAGCAACTTTTTGTGTCTTACGGTGACACCAAAATCAGCAAACCTTATTTATGCTTTGACTCATCATGCCTATTGGCACAGTTAAATAAATGCTGTGAACATCTGACTGTCCCACCATCTTACTTACTAGAGGAACAAAGATAATATACAATAAAATCAATCAATTATACATCCATTGTTTGAAGGAAAGTATGTTAATCTTGTATTCATCTTTTTGACTAGCAGTGAAATGGTGGACAAGTGTTTCATCTTATCTGAGATTCGTCAGCTAGATGTAGTTTCCAATGAAACTGAAGCCCATTACCCATCGCTTTGGACCCCAGCTGGGGCACGAGACACACCTCTTGTTCAACGGATATCAACTATCGTTAGACACTTGTGATTTCCCATTATTATACAAGGTTAGATTGCTTGATCTCTGTTGGCAGATTGGTTCTTATGTGGATGCTCCGATACTGCTGGATATTCATGATGTTATAATCACTTTGGTGACTAGCAGTGGAGTCCCCGACACACGTTTCGTTCTCTTTGTCAGTCCTATATATTTCAGTTCTGACAACATCGTTAGTTATTATTTTTAAGGCGACATAACTCATTATTAATTGGTATCAAAAGAATGGCTGTCTCCATCTTTAATAATGAAGAGACAAAGTGATCGCTCTTAGTTTTGTGAACCCACATTTAATTCCATTTGCAGAAAACTCAGCCGTGAGCTATCTACTGTTTCTCAGTACGTCAGCATTCCTCTTACCAAGTGATTAAATTTCAGACACATCTTATGCGATACAAATAGCAGATATGAAACAATTGTGATCACAGTGGGAACAGTCATATCGTTTGTTCTGATTGTTATTGTCACGAATATCTCTGTCGTGAACAACATTTCAAATGATGCATTTAAACGAAAAAGTAGGAATAAAGTCAGAATATGCAGAGTATACCTTTGTTATATGTAGTAAACTGTCTTTCCACAAGCACTTGTGGGTACTGTAGGTATGTAGTTCTCACAAATACAACTTGATCAAGAACATGCAAACTTCAGCAACGCATTTATATTGAACTTACTACTTAGGATTTTTTTCAGCCTCATTTCCATCACACTGCTGGGCCAAACCAATCAGCCTCTGGTAACATATCGTCTCCTAGAATGGATGCCTCGACGTTTCCAAGAGTTTCATGCATATGTTGTTTGATCTGATGATAGCTAACAGTATAGTTTAAGAGGTATCTGATTGCTGTGACCCAATACCCTCATGAAATTTGAAAAGATAAATGTCAGTTCTATAACGTAACAAGGATCCAACAGACTGACAGAAATACATCTAACTAACGATTCTCAAATAGAATAAAATATACCTCTTAGATCCATTTGTATTTCACTACCACTACATATATATGTACATATGTACTGGACGGTAGGATTCGGACAACAGACCACCGGTTTTCCAGCCCAATGTTCTACCATCTGAGCTACGACGGCCAACTGTTGACCAGGTTTTTGCTCCACTTGAATCACCAAGGGTTTCGTCTAACTACCATGTGAGTTCGTGATGCATTACTACCGCTTGATTCTATTCATAGTGGCTTCTCGGTCAAGACTTCCCATCTCAATCCAAATGTCACTGAGTTAGAGAAGCGGAGCATCGTATTGATGATCATTTTGACCGTCTGAGATAGCCGAAATAGAATTCTGTTCAGCAGTCGGATCTCGTAATTCAGTTGGCAGAGTACTGAGCCGTAAACTGGGCGGTCACTGGTTCGAATCCCATCATGACCTTAATTTTCATTTCACCTTCAATCATCATCCAGCAGTAGTACAAGTCTATCAAACCGTGGCTAACTCAAATAGTCAAGATGATGCACATACTATATACATGTACATCCTATGAGAAATCTACAAGACAAGCTTTTTTTGCTAAGTAGCTTTAATAACTGAGCTCTAACAAGGTTCAAGTTTCAAGGTTTGGTTATATGTATGTGCCCAGTAAGTGATTTCACTTCATTTTGAAGGTTTACACCTTGAGTAAATTTCCTGAGCAACTTTAAGGGGCATGCTGGCAACAACTAGATTAACCAATTAGATTTCTTTATTTTATGAAAATCTGCCTTTTCAGTAGAAATATCATAATCCCAACAGGCTATTTCAGTTGTTGCTTCAAATGCCTTTAAAGTAACTCCAATATCCTTGAGTGAATTTTAAGTCCACATTGGCAAAAACTGCCAAAATAACTAATCAAGTTTCGTTATTTCGATTGCGAAGATAGTTTTTCACAAATAAAGGAAAGTAATTTGTTATCTTAGCAGTTATTAAGTCTCTCTTAAATTTCCTTACCTGTTACTTTTCATTGAGGAAAACATTACCATAACTACATAGGAGAAAATGAGTTTTCGCAGTGAAATATGTTTATACCATGGAAAATGCCTTTTTTATCCACATAACAAGTGGAATGAAGTATATTTTAGAGTAATTTCTATCATTTATTAAATGCAGGTTGGGACCGAATGATTATATATTTATATTTATTCATTTTGGTTTCAGGATCAATTATTTGTCTAGAATTATTGGTCATGATAGATTGTCTAACTGATTGTAAATACTGAACATCGTATGATAGTCGCAGCTTATACAGTTATGACCCAATTAGTAGAATAATATGTCTCATTAAGGAACGTTTCACTTATCCAGGAATTTATTTTACGGCATATAGTTATATGAAGCTTTATTTTTAATTAAACAACTTGAAAGATGAGAGGTTACTGTTTTGATTTCTTTTGTCTGACAAACCTGAAAAGTAGCGAAAATATCTCCGTTAGGTTTTTTATTGTTTGCTTATTCTTCTCTACACGTTCATCTCATAGTAATAGTCCGTTTGTTAGTAGTTAGTTGGTAGGGTTTTCATTTCAGAGATTATTTACAAATGTTCAGCTCCCTTAGATTGATTTTAGGGGAACAGTAGATCTCAACTTCACTCACCTACACCTAATGTATGCGAGATTCACTGGTACTTCACGGTGTCAAGTTTTCATGTTGCGAATGAAGTATAGTCATTCAGTGGAAATTCATCATTCATAGACTGCGAGTGAATTTCGTCATTGCCAGTAGAACAATATTCCCGCCTTTTCTTATTGATTGGAGCTGTTTTTAATATAACAGTATTCTCAGTTTCGGATGGAATCAAAATTATTATATGTATACACGTGTTTTGAAGTGTTTTGTTGTTTACCAAGTCTATAAAAGTTCTCTAGATCAAATAATTTTCATCTTACTACATTCCATTCGAGGAGTGGTGGGGTTGAAATCTCGGTATCTGAATATTAATGTAGGAGCAAGCGTCAAGGCATACATTCAACCGGTTAGTAGCTAACAAAGCCTTCCCAAACTATTATTTCTACAATTTGATCAGTCAACCACTTTTTTCTGAGTTCTAGTGATAAGAAATCCAGGATCTATGACCAACGCTGAAATACTGTATTTTTCATTACTTAATTGAATTCGTCAATGAGCTTCTCTTCAAGAAAATAAGCAGTCCCCATGATCCAACCTATGGGTTATCGAGACACGTAGGAGTCCTTTATTAATTTACCAGCAATCTTGTCCTAAATGTATTCACACTGACTTACAGCATAAAATAAAAACTGCTCAAACCGTCGCGGTACAGAAATTTTCGTTGGTACCACTTACAGACAAAGTGTATTCAGATGAAACAAGTGAACTCAAGAATATAGTTCCAAAGAAAAACAACTACCAAATTATATACGAAATGAACTGTAAGCACTGTGATTGGCATTGTACCAGTCACTGTATCTTTGCAACCCCCCCCCCAGTTTTACACAAGGAACACAAATTTACATATGTGCCACAAGATACACATTTCCTTTTAAAAATCCACATGAAAACCGTAGGTATAAATGAAATTCAAAAGTTATGAAGAAATGTAGCTGCAGAATTATTTGAAAATACCTAGAAGCTGGTCATCACCATCAATTAATAATCAATAAATTCAGTTACATAAAACCAATCTTCCTAACAAAAGGATATATAGCCACTACGTCTTGTTAAAAATCGATTTCATAGATACATGTCTCAGTAATAATACCGATATATCTAGAAAACTGAAGGATAGATGAACAGACAGACTTAAAGACATCTCATGAAGACGCTGAATAGTCAGGATCTGTAAAGGGTTTTTTTCATTTTGTTACATACCATATAATAAACTACGTCTTTCAAACGCCTGGATCAGAAGAAGTATAGTAACATCCAAAAAAATTATCTATATTCATTCCACGTATACTGAAGCAGTATTAAAACATATTCAGGAAGGTAAATTGTATTTATTCACACCCGGAAAGGATGTAAATATTGATTTGTACATCAGTAGGTAACACTTGCAACTGAGGACTAACCAGTAAGTTAGTTAGTTAGTTACAAGCATCACGCACTGGTGAGTAACTGTTGGACATGATTCAGTCCTAAAAAGGGTCATTCGTGGCCTGATAAGCCTAGTCATTACGTCTCTGAATTCATTTCTGAGTGATGTAGGTTCAGGTGGCCAGGGTATGGACATTAGTTTCCTAATTGTTGCAAATATGTGCTGCTGACGAGTGCTTACAAACAGGAAACCCAACTCCAGGGCTTCTTTCCGATTAACTCTAACATATTTGTTGTTCATAGTATGTCATCACAGGTAACTGGTCGAAATGGGATTAATATACACCACAGATGTTCACTAAAAAGTTATCAATCAACAACCAGTTGTGACGATGAAAATTCCCTATTAACTGTTTAAATAAACTAAACAGCTGATTTTGACTGTCCTTTTGATGGGATAAAAGCACAGGATAAATACAGATTATCTGAATACAGTGAGGACTAATTTACTCGTATGTCTATCTCATAAGTCTGTATGTCTACCGATAAGTGAGTGAACTACTGATCATATGTAAATACACGTATGGTCATCACTGATTTTATGATTCTGAAGAATAAATTTAGATTTAGTTTGAAGGTTTGTGGGAGATTTTTATTGATTTCAAGTTGCCATTCATCAAGGACTAACATCAGTTGGAATACCATTAAAAATCTAGAAACATCGAGTTACTGTTTCCTCCTAGTATGTGACTCCTCGGGATTGTGAACGTATGATACTACCAAAGACAGAATTCAGGAGCTCTAGGATTTGTGATGAGCACGCTGCCACTGAGCCACTGTGTTATAATCAAATGGTCTACAGCTTCTTACTTCTGTTAGTCTACGATAATGTGCGACTATCATCAAATGCGATCATTCAGTATTTATCCTCAAGTTAGACTTTGTCTTTCCCCCCCCCGGTCACAACTTTTAATTAGAACTCCAAGAATCTCATCTGGAAGTGGACCAATAATGATCGCTGGACGGTAATTCAATTTGAGGGTTTATGGGGATTTTCCGAAGTCCTAATGATAAGTCGTGACTAGTACAGCAAATGAAATAGGAAGTAATTACAAATATTCAACGGTGACACTGGATGATAGTCACGCTATATCACGAACTGAGAGAAGGAGGAAAATGTGAACCGTTGAATTCCAACCCAGTGGCTTATTAGTGATATGCTTGTCACGTGACCTCGGATTCCTGGGTTTGGTCTCTGACAGAGTCACCGGTACTCACCACTGAGGATTCCCATCCTAGGAGTTCAGTGCTTCCAAGTTTATCAACGTTTCTTTAATTGATGTCAGTCCATGATGAACACCAGCTTTAAGTATAGATTCCTTTATTTAATAACAACTCTATTAGCCAACATATTTGCTCTTCATTTATTCAATAACTCAGAAAATAAGAACTTGTTTTCTATCAGACAAAGAAAGTCATGAAACTTTGCACGAAATAACTCAGTGATTCACAGAGATCCAATGTATACAGCATAATTCGTTGAAGTAAATGGTTCCTAAATATTTTAAATTGCTGACTTAGATATTCAGGTGTAAATCATTTGGTTATTTGTTTAAAGCATACCCAACCGTGAGTGACAAGGTCATAGTAAACACATTTACTAAGAAGGTATAACGTGTATTCAAACTGGTAAATTTAAAACAGGTGGTAAAAGAATCACATTAGAACAAGATGAGTGTTCACTGGTGAACAAAGTCAATTTGATTCCCCGTGTATATTGTATCTTGACATAGCAAGTTATTTACCTTTGATGAATACAACAGTAGGGATTATCAACGGCAATTTATAGTACTCGTAACTAATTAGTACTTCCATGAATTTCGAATTTCTAAGTATTGGCCTCTGGGTTACCGATGGTATCCTCCGTTTTGTATATTAGTTTTTGAAGATGTTAATACATCTAGTCATTTTGTACGGATAATCTCAGCAAAATATCTATTGAAATTTGAATTTCGATAAATATAATTACTTGTTGATGTAATTTACTTGACCATAGCTAGCAGTGGAATCCAAGACAGGTGTTTCATCCTACTTGGGACTCATCAACTAAGTGTACCTGTATCGAAGTGAGTGATGATATTTTTTCACTGAGACTAGAACACAGCATTTATTACTTCAAAAGCGAAAACACAATTCAGTATGCTGATAAATCAAGATATCCACCAGTTATACAATGGACATTCCTTGTTATTTGCTGGTGCTTATGACTTTCCTCAGGTTATTTCGTTTGACTAAACTGATCAATTTCCGTTAGCAGATGAACCCAATGAACGGCTACCTCGTTATTTCCTCTCATGATTCAAAAGTCTAGTAGATGATAATTTGGCGTCTAAAGGGATGAATGCTGCGGTAGAAATATCACCCGTTATGGAGATATTGGTCCTAAATAGAATGAAACTCACGCCTCAAACTGAGCTGCCAGCCTCCATCGGGTAAATTGCACCAAACTGCAACTGAGGACAGCATCGACACACCTGCTCTAGCAGTCCATATGCTAGCAAAGACCGGTCATTTCGGAAAAAAAAATAAAGATCAAAAGAAAATCGTAAACAACAATAAATTATAATTATCTCTACTGTACGTTATTCGATCATCACAGGGTAACCAATTTAACGTTGTTCAACTTAAAGCGTTAACCGATTTCTATTGCTCATGTTTGCAATATGATCTTCGACCTAGAAAATCTCCACCGCATTGCACGTTCAGTAATGCTTTTCAGTCTGAAATAATCTGTAAAAAGCATTAAACAACCTACTTTCCTCATCTGCTGGCTTTTGTCAATAAAAAGCATCTACAAATTTAATTCATCATGTATCATAGTCAAAATCATTATCATCAAGCTATCCAGACGGTTATTTATCTTTAACAGAAGTGGATTTGGTACACTCATTATTTACTTGACCATAATCTGTACAATGTTATCTAATCTATTTCATTAAAACATGAACAGCTTAGTGTGAAATTTATGAATTGACAAAATATCGGTTAACCTTTTGGCTACTGATATAGTTTTATGGTGTCTGATAGGAAGCCGCCTAGAAGGAAGTCAACGCTTTAAGTTATCAGGCACTAAGCTCAACGTTTTGAATTTCCGTTATTCTTTCAAGTCACTGCGTGATCAGGAAAAACCGTATTCGATAATTTAGCCCATGGTTAACCAATCAGAATAAGCTATTTAACTTTTGACCTTGTGGTTTTATACATAGGTGAAAGCTGTATTAAATGATGTTTTTTTGCTGAATAAAGTGTCTTTCTTACAGCTAAAGGCTGGTCTTTATTTTATTCTTTTCTCGGATCAGTCGAGTTTAAGGTTTTGAAGCAGAATAGTTACTATTCGTACCCGGGTACAAATATCTCATCGTGTTAAATATCACTCGTGTATTTATTATTTTTCACTTGGTCACTTCAGTGTCCATGGAATAAAAAACACCACCCTTGATACATGTGTCCACTATGTGGCTGTTTTATTCTGAAGACAAATGAATAACTCACAGAGAAACACTGACTAAATAAACAGAATGACTTAATAATTCTCCTCTTTGTTTCATTCAGGCACAAACAAAGACTGAGAAAACAATTAATTTCTTTTCTTCTATCGAGACAGTCTTTGTTATCTCTTTGTCAATTATTCTCGCTTCACACCTTAGAAACAACGAATAACCAATTTCCAGTTAACTGATTGGGAGTTATGGGAAAACACGGATATCAGAAAAAGAATCGACAACTCAGAAAAGAAATCTCACTCTTCCATGATATCATTTACTGAAGCTGTGAAAGTATATTTATAATCATCTGAGTGAGATGAATAACAGTCTAATATCGATCGACTAGTGGGGTGGGATTGCATGAATCATATAGTGCTCAGAGAGAGTGAAGTCATTAATTTAGTCTTTAATTTAGCATGACAGCATCTCTGAACATCACACAGCATGGTTAAGCAGAGGTGAATATAAGGCAACCAACATTTCATCATGATGTTTTTAATTTAAACCCCCTGTTGTTGATTGAACCGAATGGATCGGTCACTGCTGACATATAGGCATCCGGGTGGATATTTAAGTATTGCCAGTATTCTCAGTTCGATATTATTTTCGGATAGTGCCTACCAACGAAATCTGGGGGGCACGTTCTACACTATATGGGACTTTTGTGGCGACTAGCGCTGGATTCGAGCCCAAAAGAGAACAAAATCACTCACAGGCTGGCAAGTATATTTGGCTGACACCTCCAAATAGGGTTCGACGCAACTCCTGGATTCCAGTGTTTGTCACTATCCATAAGTAATATCTAAATGAGAATACCGGGATTATCGAGATATCCACCCAAGAGTGCATATGCCAATAGCAGCCGATCCATTCCCTCTAATTAACAACGGGGAATTACAATTATTAACGTCATATTGAAATGTTGACTGACTTGTATTTACCTCCGCATAACCATCCTGCACAATGTTCTGAGATGCATTCATCAACTGCAGGCTATGTTCACACTAAATTAATGACTCCACTCTCTCTGAGCACTACATGATTCATTCAATTGCATTCCACCAGCAATCGATATTAGACTGTTATTCATCTCACTCAGATGGTTATAAACACACTTTCACAGCTTCAGTAAATGATATTATGGAAAAGTGAAATTTCTTCCCTCGGATTGTCTTTTCTTCACAATCTTATTTCGACAAATTTTTCTTAAAAGGTCGATGTCACTGAGTTGTTATTTAAAAGTGTAAACTACTGGGCATTTTTAAATTTTCTTGTTCCCTAACATGGCACGATGACAAGTTGAGTAACAAGACTGATGATTGCGGACTGTATGGAAAAGAAAAATCAATTTCTGAACAACCATTAAGTCATCTAGAAGTTATCACTTTAGTGACTGTACAGCAAAGTGTTGAGAAAAAAGTTTATGCTCAATGTCGAGTAAGTTTTAGGAAGGAAACTATAAGAACTGAATTTACTGTTTAAAGGGTGAACATACTGTAAGAGATAATGGTCGCCGACTCGATAAATTGTGTCCTATGGAAGAGTCATACATTCTGTTTTAAATTTGACTACTCGTATTACTTCCTTGTTCACCGTTTTCAACCAGAGTGAACTTGAACCTATAAGGATCACTACGGAACATAATTTGAAAGCCTTTCTTAAGCCGAAGATTGTCGCTTACACTTTGGATGGAAGAAAAGTTATTTAAGAAAATATTTCACCTTTATATTATCAGATTAATGGATCCTTTAAATCATTTTATCTTAACATAGTTCAATCAATAATTCTGAATAAAGTAAAGGTATCTCAGACGCATTTTGATTGATTGCAAGCCTTTCAAAGTGACTTGGTAAATTTTCTGAATGGCGATGAGTTAACATAAGGAAATAGTTGAACAGAAGCACACTTACATTGTTGTCTACATTTAAATGTGAATATCTTGTAAATCTGTTGGTTTAGTTATGTAACCATACTTTGGATAGGTGAAAAAGTCGTTACTCCGGAAAGAAATTCGAAATACTTCAATATACATATTGGCAAACCGATTCATTTAAAAACATCCTAAAATGTTTAGTCGCTAAAACGTTACTCATTATGCAAAGGTCTGAAATTATTAAAGAGATTATAAATAAAATTAGACCAGAGTTTTTATGAAGGTCCTGGAAAATTTTGCCCATGACTTCTGATTTAACCAATATAAATATAAATTTTGATATATTTCAAGCATGTTTAGAAAAAAGATAATCGTGAAAGTTTTACTCGGTGCGCCATAACCCTTAGGTCTCTTGACAAGCGCCTCAGCCATCTAGCTACTGGTTCAAAGTTCAGTGGTCCACAGTCTCCTACCTTTTCCAATTTTTGATATAGCGTGACTATCATATGATATCATCAGTTGACATCCACTTCATATTCAGCCTGGTTTACCTTACTTCAAACTAAAAAATGTATACATAAATAGATAGTGCGCCTAATTATTTATGTGTGTTGGTCATTGGTTCAGAGATTTGCTGTCATCATACATTCCGACTGTTATCATCACTTACCACTAGCAAATATTTCTCCGTCAAGTTATTTGTGATGTTTGTTTGAATAGGATGGAAAATATCTCAGGTCGAATCACACTGCCAACTAATAAATACTCACATGTGTTTGATGGTGCAAGTTGAAAGGAGTTATTCACTGTGCAAGAAACGAAAGTGGAGAACTACAGGTTTCAAGCTAGATTTGGTGCTTTATTAGACCATCTGATTGGTTGGTTGATCTTCTTAGTATTGTTTGGTTAAAACATAAACCTGGTACAACATGGGTGTGTAGAAATGTCACATACTCGGTAGCATAATAACATGAAAAGGAAGGAAACAATGCAGAGAAAGTGACAGAAATACAAACAAAACAGTAATTGAATCAATAAAAAAGCAGCCTCAAAGGTACACTTGAAGAATACTTCATCGAAGCAGCTTTCATTACTAAATGACATCATTTGGAGAACTGTTGAAAGCCTGGGAGGAGTGAATAATCGTTTAATTCCAGGTTAGAACTTTTAAGCAGTGGGCACATGCGTATCGGTTAGCAACATAGCTCATGGCCTTCAGGTTTGGTGGCAACCACGTTGACGGTCAGTTAATGGGTTAGTATCCACTATTTCAAAATTCTCTTAATTCCCAATAAAATGCGACCATCATACTATGCTACCGGGGGGTATTTCTCTTCCTCCCACCCGACTTAGTCGACCCTTCAGTTGGTGGCTTTTCATTAAGACTTAAGAAATCAATCTCGAAGCAAACTGTAAATGAGCAGTGACTAGTTATTCTTTTGGTAGTGAGTTGATGATAACTTAAAGGTAATTTTCAGCCATTGAATATTGGAAAATTAACAAAGGGCATTTCATTGGAAAAAAGTTTCTTTTTGGCAAATCATTTTCAAAAGTTGTACATCGTAATCACAGATACAACAAAATATGTGTCTATCAACAAATAATGGGTCATCAAAAAAAGTCAATAAAGTCACAAGATGATAACGACCGTAAGGACAACTCAACGTCATCAAAAATTGCTTATAGCATTGTAATAAATAAATTATCTTAGGGATATTCCAACCAAGACAAAATTAGAGATTGAATGTACCTCTTTTGAACCAAAAGATCAGGCTTTTACAGGTGGACTGCCAAAGCCTACACTGTGTTGAATTGGCGAATATACACTCCCTTCAAAATGACTTTGAAAGAACACTGTGGTGCAGCAAAGTGACCAGAGTTAACCAAATACTCAAGAACTGATCTATTGATGGCTTTACACTGACTTTGTGACAGCTATGCAGGATAGTGTTCAGAGATGTATTTGAACAGAATGAGCTTTGTATGGCGTATTTAACCAGCTTCAAAAGAGCAGGTGAGTTGATAAATACACTTTGAAGTGTCATAAAGCGGTAGATTATCCTTTACACACCCTCGACTCAGCCGGCAAGTAGAGAAAAGAATCTGAAGCTGGACAGAAAAGTAGGTCTTCTTCAGTGTTTTGCGTAATCGATTCTTTAGTATCTCTGCCAATTTATCTCCCATTGAAATCAATATCCATAAACAGTGTCTTATTTGAAACCATAGCGGCTTCTTCTTTGAAATTCTTAGGCCTCATATTCTTCTCAATAAATTTCGAAGTATAACTATTCTCTAAGAATACTCCTTGAAGTACTTTTAGCTACTCATTTTCTGCACTCTATGTACAAATTCTTCTGATTCTTTTGCATAGTAAGTGATTCATTAGCATTTGCTGGAGAACCAGGGAAAACTTTGAATCACTATACAAACCAGTAAACTGAATTATTCTTATCCTATCTTTGGATAAAAGATGAAGCAAAATATCTTACGCGTTACACCACTTCAGTTAATCAGATACATACTGAGATGTATAAACTTTTAAACTACTTCCAATAGTTCATCAGAAAGACTGACTATAGGCTCAAGGTCTAACCAGTTTTTTAAAAACCCTCAATACCTCGTTTTTCCGAAGTATATCTCATAGTTGTAGACATTTACACAGGGTCTACGAGTGAAGTCGGAAAACAATAGGTAACAGAAGCTTAAGAGGATTTAAATCTGCTTCACTATGTTTATTCTCTTAAATACTTATAACGAACCTGAAGTTATTTATAAGATCTTGGATCATTGTATAATGAAACAAAACAGATGGATTCTTCTGCCAGTCTCAAAAATACATCACAAATTAAGGCACCATGCTTAAATCTTAGGTTACCAAAAACCTTATCACTAGTTATATTCTCCTAAATCCTTTTCCTTTAGTTTCTTTCCACTTTTTTCTAAATGTCTTCTAATCGCATCATGTACTCTCACATGTTTTTAAAATGTTTTTGAACTTTCATTTCTTAAGGTAAGAATAAAACAAAGAAAAATCATTCTGTTACTTGGAAATGGATTTGTAAATGCTCAAAAATACACCACATTACTTTCCCTAGGATACCTGTACGGGGTTGTGAATTTCTATGCTGGATGACTGACTAAACTTCTACCATCAAAATTACACTCGATTTAATGTTAATTTCCAAACCGGGAATAGATGTTAATGTAACACTAGCTGCCCATTTCACACTTACGCCTTCAATACTATTATTATTATTATTAACACCATTAAGGCAAAATAATGATTTCTTTTAAAAATATTGTACGGGAAGCGAATTTGTTGAGATGTTGCATGATGAAAATTCTAGGCTGCTTCATACATGTTGTTTGGAATAAAGCGATTATTATTATTATTATTATTATTATTATTATTATTATTATTATACGATATCAATCAGTTCAGTACAATACGCAGTGATGGTGTTTTGGACCTCTGGGAAAACTGTAGATTCTGAAGAAAACTATAAAACTAGAAGAGAATAGAGGAGATTAGGCAAGAGGCAACAGAAAATGAAGAATAAGTTATTTGTACGAACTGGATCTAATGTGAGAATTTATAAGGCCTCAACACCATATTAGAATAAACAGTTTAACTGGTCATCCCCACTCTTGTATTCTACAGTAGTAAAAGGATTTTCTGTATGCAATGGTTGGTCACCCAACAGTAACCTATTTCATCTTGCTTAGTTCTAATTACTGACTCAATTTCATGGATCATTTGCAATATGATGATTAAACTGAGAGGCTCAGCATCATATTGAACACCTGACTGGTGTCAGGTGGCTGGAGGTAATCAGCAGGAAGTCCTGAACATAAGTTTCATACTTCGTTGCACTCATCAACTGAAGAAACCCAGGTCCAATGACATTCTTCCGATTGTTTCCAACTGTCTTACAATTCGGAATCACTTTACTTTGTGTTTCTTGTGTTAAATACTGTTTCTTGATAGAAGTCGATACTGCTACACTTCTATAAATTTCTCTTTACGGTGGCAGGTTAGCAGTATAAGAAATGACTTACTGAAATTAGCAATCATAATGCATTTTAAATTAAGTAGGCTTTAGGATTTGTAGATGTTCTCACCTGGTATTTTGACAGACCAGTGAAGCAGTAAAAGCATCAAGACAAAATATCTCAACCAATAAATAAGACAGGACCTGATCAAATTTATTTTTCTGTAAACTAGAACGTTTCCATGTTTCGTTTACGAACAATAAACATTAACTTTCTAATCAGTCCATTCTGAGATTGTGTGAGCTCAATGATAAGTACTTTTTAGATATGAAAAGAAGTCTCAAGGTTGTCTAAAATGAATCTCCTCAAACGCTTTAATGTTTATCATCAGTTCATATGTTATCTTGTCCTTTGGTGACAGTAGTCTCCACAAGGTGTGCAAAATAGTTGATTATGAATACCTTGAGGATAAGGCAAATACTTTTACACAATTCTGAATCAGAAAAAAGCATTTTAGAATCCCAATCGAGTTTCATGAACATATAATGTTTGGAACCTAGAAACTAGTAGTTAGGTGATGTGTAGAACTTATTTTCAAAGTTTGTAGGCAACTCCTTAACTTTTGTGTGATTTCAACTAAGGAATATAGTCTCTCTGTTGATCATTTCGTTAGCCTTATAGGCCAAACAAGTTGACACTAACAAGATTATACTGCTCCCTTTGTAACCTTATGGAGCTTAAAATGCCACCATCAAAATTACACTTGATTTAATGTTAATTTCCAAACCGGGAATAGATGTTAATGTAACACTAGCTGCCCATTTCACACTTACGCCTTCAATACTATTATTATTATTATTAACACCATTAAGGCAAAATAATGATTTCTTTTAAAAATATTGTACGGGAAGCGAATTTGTTGAGATGTTGCATGATGAAAATTCTAGGCTGCTTCATACATGTTGTTTGGAATAAAGCGATTATTATTATTATTATTATTATTATTATTATTATTATTATTATTATTATACGATATCAATCAGTTCAGTACAATACGCAGTGATGGTGTTTTGGACCTCTGGGAAAACTGTAGATTCTGAAGAAAACTATAAAACTAGAAGAGAATAGAGGAGATTAGGCAAGAGGCAACAGAAAATGAAGAATAAGTTATTTGTACGAACTGGATCTAATGTGAGAATTTATAAGGCCTCAACACCATATTAGAATAAACAGTTTAACTGGTCATCCCACTCTTGTATTCTACAGTAGTAAAAGGATTTTCTGTATGCAATGGTTGGTCACCCAACAGTAACCTATTTCATCTTGCTTAGTTCTAATTACTGACTCAATTTCATGGATCATTTGCAATATGATGATTAAACTGAGAGGCTCAGCATCATATTGAACACCTGACTGGTGTCAGGTGGCTGGAGGTAATCAGCAGGAAGTCCTGAACATAAGTTTCATACTTCGTTGCACTCATCAACTGAAGAAACCCAGGTCCAATGACATTCTTCCGATTGTTTCCAACTGTCTTACAATTCGGAATCACTTTACTTTGTGTTTCTTGTGTTAAATACTGTTTCTTGATAGAAGTCGATACTGCTACACTTCTATAAATTTCTCTTTACGGTGGCAGGTTAGCAGTATAAGAAATGACTTACTGAAATTAGCAATCATAATGCATTTTAAATTAAGTAGGCTTTAGGATTTGTAGATGTTCTCACCTGGTATTTTGACAGACCAGTGAAGCAGTAAAAGCATCAAGACAAAATATCTCAACCAATAAATAAGACAGGACCTGATCAAATTTATTTTTCTGTAAACTAGAACGTTTCCATGTTTCGTTTACGAACAATAAACATTAACTTTCTAATCAGTCCATTCTGAGATTGTGTGAGCTCAATGATAAGTACTTTTTAGATATGAAAAGAAGTCTCAAGGTTGTCTAAAATGAATCTCCTCAAACGCTTTAATGTTTATCATCAGTTCATATGTTATCTTGTCCTTTGGTGACAGTAGTCTCCACAAGGTGTGCAAAATAGTTGATTATGAATACCTTGAGGATAAGGCAAATACTTTTACACAATTCTGAATCAGAAAAAAGCATTTTAGAATCCCAATCGAGTTTCATGAACATATAATGTTTGGAACCTAGAAACTAGTAGTTAGGTGATGTGTAGAACTTATTTTCAAAGTTTGTAGGCAACTCCTTAACTTTTGTGTGATTTCAACTAAGGAATATAGTCTCTCTGTTGATCATTTCGTTAGCCTTATAGGCCAAACAAGTTGACACTAACAAGATTATACTGCTCCCTTTGTAACCTTATGGAGCTTAAAATGCCACCATCAAAACTACACTCGATTTAATGTTAATTTCCAAACCGGGAATAGATGTTAATGTAACACTAGCTGCCCATTTCACACTTACGCCTTCAATACTATTATTATTATTATTAACACCATTAAGGCAAAATAATGATTTCTTTTAAAAATATTGTACGGGAAGCGAATTTGTTGAGATGTTGCATGATGAAAATTCTAGGCTGCTTTATACATGTTGTTCGGAATAAAGCGATTATTACCATTATTATTATTATTATTATTATTATTATTATTATTATTATTACTATCTGATTGCACTGATCTATCACGGGGCAGAGATCAATACTATGTTGTTTAATCCATTGTACCTACAAAATTCTATTGAAGTTTATGATATCACTTACAGGCTATGTAAATCAGTATCACTGATTTCTTGTATGCTCTTAGACAATAAATGTGACTAAATTTCTTTCAGATGTACAGTGACCGTATTACTGTGTCGGTAAGCAATGGCTAACTTGAATTTTGTGACAAACAACTTTGTATTGTGTTCATGTCAATTTATTGAAACCATTTAGTTGTATGTATTGTGCTTATCAAAATCTCAAACAGGTTAAAAAATCTAAGAGGAAAGTTTGAAAGTATCTACAGCTATACTGCAAAAGGAACAAAACTATAAGTCACACTAAGGAGGTAACAGAGAGTCAGTTGATAAGACCGAATCTTATGTTACTTGCCAGCAACAAGAGAAGATGGTCTTATCTTGAAAATAACATCTGTGGCAGAAGATCTCTGAACGGACATTATCGGTGGCTATCTTGGAATAACTTAGAGTTATTTTATGGCTTTCAAATACGCCTGGAATCTTCACCAATGAAGTAATCAGTCTTTCACTTTGGGGGTTCCTACTTATTATGTGACTCTTTAACAGTGCGCATGCGCGATCGAGCGAGGGTAACAATTATCCAGCACCATCGTGAAGTAGTAATATTATCATGTCCGCCATAGTTCTCCCAAGATCACGACTTCTCAACGATGGCATTAGATGATATTCGTGCAACATCATGAATTCATAGAAGTAATAAAGTGTAGACAAATGGATTACAATGCAGTGATTCAATTGAAGATGCTGTGCCCAACCCCTGTTGGGATTATGAATGTGCATTGCTGAGGAGTTCAGTACTAAGACGAAACAACTATCCATTGCCCTCAAATTTTCAATGGTTCTCAAACCTATGTCAGTCTATGAGAAATACTACCTTATAATCACTCTTTATTCAGCTATTGGCCAAATTAGAATTAGTGTCAAATAGGAAGTAAATCATAGCTGACGTTTCTCATGTAAAAGATCTTGCAAACCAATCGTTTGCATCACAGTGCTGACTGCATAAGCACTTACTATCTCCAAAAAACTTCCGTGTGCAAAGTACTATCAGAAACAAGGTGTAAGTATACAAATCAATAGCTGGAAGTAGAACAGGCCGATAAATACATCTAATAAGTTACATAGAATATAAAATTAATACCTGGTTAAAGTTCCTTTACAGAAATCGTATATCTGTTGTACAGCATATTGAAGTGACCGAATGGTTAATAAGAAGTACGAGAACGATATTTTACGTAGTGAGACATTTGGACAGGATCTTTATGCCGACTGTTCTCACTCGAACCCTATACTTCACTAAGCCACAAAAATATCAAACAAAAAAGACGGACCTGTAACTGTAGCGAAAAATACTGCACTCATGAATACGTAACAGCATATTACGTGAGCAAGCTGCTGGATACGTTGAAAAAACGTCATCTGTTTAACGCTGTCCCACTACATGTAAGAAAGTAAGTCAGCTCTGAAGCCCATTCGTTTAAAAACTAGTGAGTAGTTGAATTTATGTCAACTAAAAGTAGAAGTTACTGTTACAGTAAATCATCAGTTGGAAGTGATATTTAATCTGCGCTGAATTTAATTTAAGACCTACTGAGTATTGAATACAGCAGGTATTAGAGGTTTTATACTAATTGCTGATTATTCAGGCTAGGGAAGATGAACCCTATTTATAGATATCAGCAGGCATCCAAATAACTGGCAAGTATCATATCACTCAAATTTCACAACTCATTATTTCTACCAAAACACAGTATTGACTAAGCTACCCACTCAATTTTTCACCTTGTAAATTGGTTGTACAGTTTAGTTAATAACACCGTTTTAAGCTTACTGTAAATCTCTGATATTTTCAATCAGTCAGTATGTGGGATGATGTTTAGCGCTTAGGTTAGAATTTCATCGCTGATTCATATGTGTAGACAGATACTGTGAATTTGAGAAAAGCAAGTGGATTTTAATATTTAACAATCAAAAGAAGTCATTAAAATCACCAATGTTTTCGTTTATAGAAATGTAAGGTGATATTGAAGAGCTTAGTCAGATTATTGATCGCAAGTATTCACTTGCAACTGGGGAAAAGAGATTTATTCTGATGAATTTTCTGTTGACAATTATCAATAAACTTTAATTATCGGTTATTCTTCCACAATGTCTCCTTCTAACTGTTTAAATATGAGCGCATCGCTGCAGAAGGTAGTTTGGTCCGAAAAAAATAAAGTCTACCATTCATGAAAACCACTAATGGTAAGATGAACCTAGTTGCTTCCTACAACGATTCGAGATTACAAGATAAAACATGAGTTTCTGTGAGTTTAGGAGTATTAACATTTTTCTGTGGCCTCAGTGTTTGGGCTTGCAATCCATAAGTGAGCCATATGTTAGCTTGATGGTAATCAATAAGATTGAGTTTAATGGTTGATTGACTACCCTTGAGAAAAACTATTTTTCGGGAGAGTGATCTAAATCAATAAGAAAACTAAACAAATTATTAGTAAAACCTTTCCTGATGAACACTAGATGAATAACAAGCTACAGCACCAGTGTACTACTGGCACTGAGAACTCATCGTGCCAATATAGGTAGGATAGAATTTCACTCCTATCAGTTACGCTGCAAGGTAAGTGGCTTATTTTCATAAATTCTGATATAATACTGTGAAAAATGACCTAAGGTTATCTAGAAACGAAGAGTTACTCTACCCTACCAACGACCAAAAAAGCCAGTTAGGTTTCTTTATTTCTGCAAGAAACGCAATTTTTCAAAAAATAAAAAAGCAAAATTTAATATTTCAGCTGTTATTAGGGTGGCCTTAAAGTTACTCTTAAATGCACTGTTGCTTTATAAATTTCACCATATTACCGACTTAGCAATAATGACTGTCTTAGCAATGTAAGATTCATTCTCATAAGAAACTGGATAAAAACAAGATATGTAGTTAACTACAGCCATTTTTAGTGAAGTGACTTTAAATGCCACCCTACTAACTGCAGAAATAACCAATCAGGTTTCGGTATTCAGACTAGAAAAGTAGTTTTTCATAAAATAACGGGACTTAATTGGTTATCTTAGCAGTTGCCAGGATGGCTTTTAATGTCATACATCTTCGAGTAGTATTTCCACACACCTGATTAGGGGCTTTGTTGAAGAAGCTTTTTTAAATGTGTTCATGGAGTGACTTTAAAGGTGACTCTAGCAATAGTCGAGATAAACAATTACGTTTATTTTATACGAAACTACCTTTCTAACCGGAGTACCGAAAGCTGACCGGTTATTTCAGCTGTTGCCAGAGTGGCTTTTAAAGTCCCTCGTGTTTTGGTGTGATTCTAAAGTCCACTTTAGTAACTGCTAAAATAACTAATAAAATTTCAATATTTTAGCTGAAAAAACTATATTTTTAGAAGGCAGAGAAATGTGACTGGTTATCTCAGGACTTGTTAGAATTTCCTTTAAAGTCACCCCAAATAGTCAAACAGTATTAATTACTGGATGATATTTTGGACACACAAGTGACTGTCCTTAGTAATCATAACACGGCAATTCCATTACCTTAAAATATTTTTTTATACATAACTATTTGTTGATGTACTTGTAATTCTCCATTGTCATAGTGGATCAAACTGTTCGACAGTTTTCGGCATATGAGCCCCCAAACAGGATGAAACTCACGTTCTGGATTCCTCTGCTAGCCACAACCAAGTAAATTGTCATTTTCTTATATGGTCGTAGTTCACCCTTCTCCTTCTTTGTGATATGGCTAGGAGAATTTTACATAAATCTAGAAGAGTTCCCAAATGATACCTATTGTATATGTCCCTTTTCGACACAATAAACACTGATTTTTACGTTGACTTTTCTCTACATTCAACTTCATTAGATTTTGAAATAGTCAGTGTGTCCCATTCTGTTGTGTGATTGCAATGGATATGCGTTACTCTAGGTTCCCTATGTTATTAGGTCGACCAGCTTTGATTCAGCTGAATTTCTTTACTTTGACAGTCTAGCGGATCCTAATTTTATTTAGCCTACATACTTAAACTCACAGATATGTCACGGGATTTCATAGACTGAAGTCTGCTGTTTGATGGACTCAGTAGGACCTTCAATTCTATGAAGCTTGTTCTCAAGTGAGTTCATAGTTCAAATATCACTCCAATGGCAGTCTTTGTGTCCTTGTTACTTCAAAACGTGTTGTGATTGGTCCATCTCAAAGTTAGTTGTGTACCTCACCATGTTGACCTTGATCAGAAGGAAGAGAAAGTGGAAAATTAAGCTTCTCATGACTTATTTTCATCCTCTAACAAATAAATATCCTTAAGCCCAGCTTGATAAATTCTTATGAGATTAGTGAGTGATTCAAAGTAGGTTTAAGCAGCTCTTGGTGTTAATTGTCTGACCACACAGATAAAAAACAAAAACTTTGAACTTTTGATAATACAGACTATACAAGGCGAATATTTAGCATCAAGTCTATGTAGCAAAAAAATTAAACATAAGGAAGTTAATAAAAATAATAATATTCATTATGACATTCAAAACAGTTGAACCATATTCTGGTATTGAATGAAGTCAGATGTATACCAAAATTAAGTCTATCGTGTTTTCAGTTTTCAATGCAGTTTCATTGGTTCAACAGCTGATAAAATTGACAAGCCCAATACTCAGGTGACGTGTTCATGATTTCAAGATGATGGTCTTCATAATGATAGTCTTCAAGTTCCGCATTGATTTTACACTGGACGCATTTCTATGACCTCATATGAACTAATCGTTCAAGTTGTAAAAAGATGAATGTGAATTAATTCGTATTGTATTCCGTCAAAAACAGGATTATTGGAGAACAAGCGCAAAACTATGAGTTTACTGAATGAAGTCATTGAGTTTTAAATGTTACTGAAGTGTTCATGAGTTAGTTTGTATTTATTTTCATGTTATAGTGCAAGGTCATTGATAGATAAAAATCGATTAAGAGATTTCGTTATTTATCGCTCTTGTAAGATTCATGTATGAACTGGTGAAGTGAATAGAAGTTAGCTAGTAATTCTGAAAAAAAGTGGGGTGTAATTAAAATAACACATAAATGGAGATGAGGAGAAAGAATAAAAATTGGATAACTGCTTCATTTCATCCTAAGCATTATTAAATTCATTTATTTTTCCCTTCTATCATGATAATATTAAGAAAGCTGAGTATTCTCAACTAATACTTAACTGTTTCAGTTTATTCGTTGGTTGGAGACAATCGGCAAGAAGCTCATCTCAACCTAGGTTTCCTGCTTGTTGGCATTCGTCTGCAAGGTGCATCAGAAACCTTAAGATAATTGATGTCCCTTTTAAAATAAATCCAGTCACTCAGTGCTGGAGTCAATGACGTTACCATTTAGTTACTCTATCCGCGACTACAATGACACTAGGTGATGCGGACTAGAATTTCACAGTGGACATCACTTCTCCTGAGGTTGTAGATACATCTTTCTGACGAATGCTAACAAGCATCCACCAAAGTGAACCACGATGCTGAGCTTCCTAGCTTGGAAGCTTCATTATAAAATGATAGATATCATTCAGTCAATACTCAGAACTGGACAACATGAAACTGGTTGCTCTTCAGTGATCAATTAAGGTATTTGAATGGTTTAAATAGACTATAGTACTTAGCGTTTTTACTACATGATGTGGAACAGGATCATGGAGACTGAAGGCTTCGACTGCAAGAATCTGATTTAGTGAAACAAATAAAGCTATTTATATTCAATACTCTCTAGGTGTTCGACTAAAACTATCTTCAGCCTTCAAGGACCAAGTGATCTGACGAAACGTAGGGTCTCTGGTTTATAAATACTTGTTTTATCCCACAATGAGATAAATCCAACCATTTCAAATCTACTGGAATCTATTCTAGTGCTAATAGGTTGACAGAAAATCAACTTTAAAACAAACCGGCTTGCACAGTATCAAATTACTAGCTCACCAAGTCACATTTGAAATGCATATACACTGAAACCACAATAGGCAGTCGGCAACGACATATTGGGATTTAATATGGTTGCACTGTATGAAAGGGTCAATCAGCGGAAAACCTTTCCAAATATTATGATTGGTCACTGGAGAACAAACAATTTCATTATGTCTAGTTCTGAGTGACAAACACAATCTATTTATCATTTTGTAATGTGAACATTAGGCTAGGAGGCTAAGCATCGCGAAAGGAATTTGATGGATGTTATTTGGCTGGAGGTAATCAGCAGAAAGTCTTGGACCCTAGCTATGTGATTTCAGCCCTCGTCAGCAAGGTGTACGTGCAACCTCAAAACCACGAAATCGACGTCAAGGGTTTTCTGTTTCCAACAAACTAACTTGTATGAATTCTTAAACTGTTCTACCTAAAGGAGTAGTTGTGCGTTTAATAACCTCTACGCAATATTTTTCAAGCAGATGTGCAACAGAGACTGACATGGAGATGGTGAGTTAATATTTGAGTGTATAAAACAGAAAATCCACCTCAAATGCATCTTCGGTGGCGGCTTGAAAAACTAAAGACTGAGGGCGTTTTTCATTACAGTAGGATTTTCTAACGGTATTATTATTAGTTATTTGTCCCTTGGGTTCCTAGTGGAACATAGGGCTTCAGTAGCACATCACCATCTCACTCTGTTCTCTGCAGTCTTCTCAACCTGGCTCCATGACAGCCCACAAGCTCTCATTTCTTCCTCACATGATCTCCTCCATGTCACTCTCAGTTGGGACGCCTAACTCGTCGTTTCCCATCAGGGTTTCACTCAACTGCCTGGCCTAGCCTGGCACGCGATGTCCCCAGTCGGTCTTCTCAGTGTATATCCGATCCATCTCAACTTCCTCCTTCTGCCTATCTGTTAGACACTAGGTTCCGGGTTGGTTCGTTGCCACCCACACTTCCTTCTTGCTAATTCTCATCATTCTGGCTATCCATCTGATCTGATCTTCAGTATCACGTGAGTGTAGGCGGCAGCTGTTGATGTGATGCATATCTGCAGTTTGTTGGAAATGCTTTTCGTAACGCGTCAAGTCGCTCAACCATCACATAGAAGCACTGACTTACTTGACTGAATTAGTGTTGAAAATCCGAATGTTATTCAGGCTTTATTCAGAGTACAGTGCAGTAGATCTCCACAGTTATATCATGTTAATAAAGGCCTGTCTTTCTTTTCCGATCCTAGTTTTGACATCCTCATCCTCATCTGTGCCTGCACCACCTGTAGTTGAAACGGTGCTGCCTGTCAAGGTATGTGAAAAAGAAAACTTTCTTTAGGTTTCTCCCGTTAATGGCGATTGGTGCTTGTCGTTGTTGATTGGTTATCTTCATCACCTCTGTCATCTCTACATTCATTTGAAGTCCCATCGTCGCTGCTTCGCCTCTTCTGTCAACTTGCTAGTCTTTGCCTGTACATCTTCGAGTTTATGCGACACTAGACATAAATCATCATCGTTGGTGAAATTCAAATCTTCTAGGTTCGTTTCATCGGTCCAACCAGCGTATGCCCATCTTCTCGCTCCTCACTGTTTGCTGCATGATCCAGTCCACCACAATCAGGAAGATCATCGGTGATAGTAGGCAGCCTTGTCTTACTCCTGTCTTCACTTCAAACGCATCACTCAGCTTTCCATTGTGAATCACTCAGCATATAGCGTCACATAGCATATAGGTGTTGAATGAGGTTGAAAAAGGTTTGTGGTACTCACTCTGTAGTGTTGAAACAATTTCCAAATTACTTCTCGGTCGACGCTATCAAAAGAAGGCCTTTTCAAAATCGATGAAGTTGAGGTAAAGAGTTTCTATTCTGCCACTTTATACTCTGTTCTATGATGATGCGTAGCGTTGCAGTGCGGTCTGCACATGATTTGGTTTTTTTTGAAGCCAGCCTCTTTCGGTCGTAATTTTGAATCCAGCATATCTTTCAGTCTTTGCAGGATGATGTGACATAATAATTTGGTTGTGGTTGACAGGGATGGAGCATGATTCCTCGCCAGTTCTTTCAAAGGCTTAGGTCTCCCTTCTTTGGAAGTTTTACAAGGTAGCCCTTGCTCCAATCTGCAGGTACCTTTCCTTCCTTCCAAACCTTCCGCAATATTTTAACGATATATGTAAAATTTAATGTGGACTGGTAAACAAAATCTGATCATTTTTTACAGTTAACAATGAGGTTTTATTGATAATTGAGAAATGGAAGGTTGAAGCCTTGAAAATAGATTGCAATCTACGATTATAGCTCAATATTCAGCTGTTACATGTCAGAATACTATGATCTGAGAAGAGGTTGAATTCGCCACTAACCAGTGAACATTTCAAAATGAATTTTACGGATAATAATTCATAATCTCTGTAGTCTGGTCATGACACAATTTGTGGCTAATAGGAAAATACAAACATATTGAATGAGTGAAGAGGATGAGTAGCATTTTTGTACTATTGAGACAAATTTACCGCAAACGTTTGATCTGCCGAAATGTATACACTTTATATCATTTTTGCTTCATCAAAGAGTAAGTATATTTTGTGTGAAAAATCATACATTCAGTTTACAACTTTAACTTACATGTCGTATACTAGTTATAGTATAAAACGTATCCGTTCAATGTGGAGGCTACAATATGGCGAAGAAATCCCTGGTATTGTCTCATGAAATCTAAATAAGGTTAAAATTTTAATTTGATATTTGAAACCATACAGACTATAATTACTCCGCATAGATATTTTATGCCTTAATTCTTTCGGATCTGAGCTTTTAAAATATTATCTACTTAGTGTATGACTAGTATAAATCTAGAAATTATGCATCGATAGGGTGTTTATTGCACTCTCCGACAGCAACAACTTCTGCGAACCAACCGGGTAGAGGAACAAAAATAAAGTCACTGAGGTTCTAGGAAGACTAGGAATTGATCAGCTGGTGTAAGATCAATTTAATGAACGCATACTACCAGCCAAGCTCGACGATACGGAGATGGTAAGCATTACCGAAGATGCCCAAAGCTGTCTTCCAGCAGTTGCTGATTCTAGGAATGTCTGGACCCCAATCCGCTGACCTCCAGTCGTGAAATAACTGGCAGAACTCCCACTGCACATAGGAAAACGAGTCTCTAGACTCTCTCTTCACGATACTTTTGGGTCTACTGACAGCATAGAAGATATGAATTTATCTTGGAAACATCTGTTGTCACTTTCAAGCAATTTTCTGCTTTAGAAAACTCTGTTTCACAAACATGGAAACAGAGTTTAAAAACCAGAATGTCGGAATATGGGGTTGTTGGTTCAAAGAACTGTTACTAAGATGCATGTTAAGTGTTCAATGTTGCGATTTGCAGATGGGATTGCCACGATATCTCCTTCATTCCCACTTATTGAAGACTGCAGTACGACCATTCTAGGAAGCTATCTCCTGGAATAAACATTTTTTATTTATTTACAAAAAACGAATGTTCATGACGCTTTTATTATTTATGATGATAATCAGTGTGACCTAAATCATATTTTACGGGTATTCAGTAGCTTCTACTTAATTGACAGATCGACTCTTAAGGTTTAGAAACGAATCAGAAATCCCCTTTCCTGATTTGCATTTGACAAATAAGACGGATGGCATTTTGAGATCAGTCTAAATAATGGCTATATGGAACTGTTAGCTAATACGCTTCTACAGCTGGGTACCCTTGCTGCAAGCCAAATCTGATTATTATCTCTTACCACTCGCATCCAGTAAATACACAGCTCAGACAAATTAGAAGAAAAGTTTGTTCTGGATTAAATTATGATTAAAAAGAGATATCCCGCATTCTTTGTACGCGAAATCATGAAGTCGGAACCTCACAAAGAAACGTTTACTTCTGTACTACAACAGATGCGCCGAATGATTCAGAACTCCCTGTGTTATCCAACGGCTGACAATCTAACTCTAAAGAGGAAAATATCAAACTTTCCTGGCATCAGTATTGATCTTAGTGTTCGCTTGTCACACATTATTCTCCAGCACGCCGGAAGAAAAACAACCACATGTTACACGCTCCCATGAACCAAGGCTTATAAGTTATTTTATTCAAAGGAACACAGGAACATCATCGGGTATAGCTGAAAATAGGTGATAATGGGTCTATTTACCGCATTTACAGTTGCCTATAAAGTAAGGAGAGATCTTCTGCAGTTTGTACTTCTTTGTTTCTTAAGGCGTTGGACGTCTTCACTATCCGCGTGGGAAGTCCTGACTTCTGTACACAAACTAATCTTTTCCAGGTCTTTTCATGGTCTCAATTCTAAGTCAGACTTTTCATTGTAAATCTCCTCCTTCTTACGTTCCGCCCACTATTTACGTAATTCATGGTCATTTCTGTTTCGATGCTTTTTCCGACTACATCGGAATTTTCTTTCGCTATACAAAAGCTTCTTTAAAGCTGATGGTCGTGACGTAATTTATATCATACTTCAGTTAATTATAGCTATTTATAATGGTCTCGATTATTTCATGTGAAAACGATATTTGAGTATTGATATTGTAATTTTGTCTTTGAGTATAACCAGCAAACTGCTGTAACTGCTCAACACAACAGAGGAAGTCACTGATAGTCTACTTATGATTACGGTACACAAAATTTTTCACAAATAAATCAGATTTTTAAAAGAAGGGGATTGATTTTGTATCTAAAAATGCCAATCGTTCAATAAAATATGGAAAGTAAGCTTTCTTGAAATCACCAGTTTAATTCTAGGTTGTTCATTAGTTCAGAGAGTCAATATTCAACCAATCGATTGCAATTAGAACTACCTACAGAGTGCCGAACAATCAGATTGCATTACAATAGTAAATGAACCAGTGAGTATTTGCGAAATTGATTCTATCCTATATTAGGATATACGCAGAGCTCACGGTTAGTTCCTGATCCTCTGATAGTATTATCAAGTCAAAAATCACATGAATCCAAGTCACTGACCAGTTAAATGAATAAAGTCTGTGTCGCGAACATGATATCGCCTTTTCTGTTTTCTCTGACGAATCAAGACTTAGCGTTCTAAACTTAACTCCACCATTGACCTTGATTTATTGATCGACAATAGTTGCTCCAATTAAAAACATCAAGACAATGACCAATCAAAATGAAGACTAATTTCAGATGTAAATTTATAATCATACATTGTATCATTTAGTGATATAACTGAATGTTTTGCCCCTTGAATGATAAATTTTTGACTCAGTTCTACTTTAAATTCAGTCGCACCCAACTATAACATTGGTGAGTCTTGTAAAAGTTATCACAAGTTTACAAAATGGAAAATGAAACAAATTTCTGGTTTCACTTATGCTTTCTGAGTGTACTGTCACTTATAAATGCAAATTGTCTTACAAAAAAATATCATTGAACTACACAATGGTGTAATGAACGTTTCATCTGGATTAGGGCGAGTGTTTGGAAACGCTTTTAGTAAATAATTATTGAAACTTAATCACTTCAGTTAAAATCAGACATATACGAACGTCATGCTTGATATGAATGGAAAAAGTATCTACTAGCCTAAATATAATCTTGAAAATTTCAGTTCTAAATGACTGATTCTTCAGTTAATTTTTACTGATTTTGAACTCATTAAAAATTACGCACAAACCGAAAGATGTTTGAACAATACTTTTAAATATACATCAATCACGGTTCAGTGAGGATTGAAAAATAAATGTATGTGTATTTGCGTAGATTACACATCTGCAAGAATTTACCCTTACTCAAGAAAAATGACTGTTTGTAATCGATAATACCATAATAAAACTCAATGATTGATCTTGTACAGTGAGTGGTACGGCCATTCTATATATAAGATGATAGCATCTGCGGTAATACTGTAGTGGGCGTTGCTGATCAGAATGAATATAAGTAGTATATGTTGAGAGAGCGGCAGAAATTATAGACAATTACCAGTAATGAATAAAGATTCTGCCCAGAGAAACTTAAGAGACAATGTGGGCGTATTGAAAGCAAATCAAGATAGAAGCAGAAGAGGAAATGAAGCACATTATGTAAATAACTGTCTTAGTGCAAGGTGTACAATATTTGATGAATACTGTATAAGATATCAATGATAAACATTCCTGTGTCTCACTCAGTCTTCTCGTTTCCTTCACTACTTCAATGAATGATTATGATCAATTTATACATATATAGTCCTTCCAAAACATTTCATAACTTAAATCCTGTTATCCATATAAGTGTATTCAATGTCAAGTCAGTGCTGCTATATGGCTCAGAGAATTGACGTGTCACGAAAGGGATTTCCAACAAACTAAAGATATTCATCAACAACTGCCTACGCTGATGCGTTTCTGAAGATTAGATGGCCAGAAAGAATAAGCAAGAAGGAACTTTGCCTGGCTGGCAACGAACAAACCAAGAAGCTATCGCTCAATAAATATGCAGAAGGAAGTGGAGATGGATCGGGCATACACTGAGAAGACCATTCGGGAACATCACGCACCAAACCAGGCGATGGAGTGGAATCCAAATGGGAAACGGCCAGTTAAGCGTCCCAGCTGAGGGTGACATGGAGGAGATCATGTGAGGAAGAAATGAAAGCTTGTGGGCAGTCGTAGAGCCAGGTTCAAATGATTTCAGAGGACAGAGTGGAATGGAGACGTGCTACTGAAGCCCTATGTTCCACTAGGAACCCAAGGAACAAATAATAATAATAGTAATATAAGTGCATCATACTGTCATTTTCAAAATACAGATCAATAAATCGACATCATGATCCAACTAAATATCCTCTCATATATATATATATATATATATATATATATATATATATATATATATATGAATTTACTGCTTCACTATGTTCACTAATCACTGGCTTATAGGCAAAGTCTCCTTTCAGACGTATGTCTGCTATTTGTATCGGTTAACTGTGCATCTTTTCATATATGGAGTCTGAAGTATACTAAAAATAAAAAATCAATAAAGTTAGATATTGATTTTATAAACATTTGAATTTGATTATTGATCTATTATAGATAATATGCATAAGTTAAATATTTATTTATACTTTCCTTAATATCATCTATGATGATTTCTAACAAATATAAATTGAGTACAATTGGCTATTTGAATATTTTTATATAACAAACAAACAATATGCAAACATCAAATCATAAAGGAGTGAATCACTGATAATCCTAATTTACGTGTACTCTGCTGAGTAAAATACAGTTGGTTACAAATTAAAGTTTTTAAATAAAGTGGAGTTATGAGATATTTTGGAACAATTCTCTTTTGCCTTTAAATTTTCTTTCAGCTAACGTCAAATTGGAGTTTGATTCTTTTTTTTTTTCGAGTTATCAAATCTTCAAAACAATAAGTTTATTGGTTGACAAATTGTATTAACACTAAAAGATTGGTTCAAAACAAAATCTTGCGACAAATGCATAAGAATTATCTGCTTCGAGATGCAATTCTAAAAGTTCCAATGAGAAGTCGTTAACAGTGAAGCCAATTAAGTCAAATATGAGGATAGAAATTTTGAATCCTGGATTTCACTGCTAGCCACTGCCCATCATTACTAAACTCTTAGTTCTGCTATTTTATGTTATCCAATAAGATCATTTTTTATCCTTATAAATTTGTTAACTGTGTACAGTAAGAAGTCATTGATTCTGTATAATTCATCAGTAATGAAAAAAAACTGTATGACAAAACAATATCAATAATACTGTAATCTGCTCAGTGGTAGCTGGAAGTGCAATCCAGGACATCTAGCTGATGAATCCTAAACAGGACGAAACATGCATCCAGGGTTCCACTGCTAGCCACCATGAAGCAAATTACAACATTACCAATAATAAAACACTATTAAGTTATCTGTATAACAGCCTATATACCAACAGAGGTCGATCAACTCGATAAGGGATAACAATGGGAAATTATGAATTAACAATGATATCGTAAATAGTCTCCGTCACGGATTAATGAAGGCTAAAGGATCATTGAGAAACTAAGATGACTGGAGATTTTTTATCCTAACTACAGACTTTAACAATACCTCCTCAAGGATTCAATACAAGGCCTATCAGATCTCCAGGTGAGCACTGTCAATAGAGCCCCGGTCCTCCACTGTAGATGCGACTATTAAGGAACCCAGAATACAGTTAACGAACACTAAAGTCCAGAATGACACAGGAAAACAACTTTTGTGTCTGGAACCAACGTTTATTTGTATAGTTGATCACAACACAAATGATCAGCGTTCACTTAGATTATTTCTGATAGTATTGCTCCTGCATCGAGTGTGAGTTAACAGCCACGACACACCACGGCGAAACTGTAGTGGACCAACAAGCGGAAAACTGTTGCAGCCAAACAAGTGTGAATGTTCTAATGTCTGAACACCACTGACAGATACATTACCATTTAAACAGTCGGTCAAATCCTTAAGTCTTCAATCAGTCTTCAGCTAACGTTAACGTGCCTTAAATACCACACTTTACACAATGAGCGTTCTACTTTTCGTCGATCATAAACACAATCTGAAAAGTGTTGAATAACAGAAAATCTATCAAGATAGGCTTCATTGATCAATATGGTAATTTTAGTCTTCCGCCAAGGTGTAAACTAAAGAGTTACACAAAAACTCTGTATGGTTTTAAATTATTCTCACCATTCCACAATTTTGGGCTATATTTACCTTGATAAACGCAAATTACACCCCAGATTTGATTAAATCTCAACTGCAAGTACTCGTACATATGGACGAATCAACGTGGAAACTTGCACTGAAGTGAATCAGTTCAGACTGCCATAATTCACTACAGTATATAGACAGGAAGTAAACAAAAAAATGGATAGCATTGAAGTAAACAGAAAGGAAACGAGATGAAGGTTAAATGGTTAATTGATGGTCAGTTAAATGTCTCAAATTTAAAAGACGACCGTAAATGAACAAATTTCCACCACTGTTATTCTTAACATCTCTCTCTCCACCTGCAATGAGACAATATAAATGTGTCAAGACAACAGTCAAGGAAATATAAGGATGCTCAAAAAGAAGTTTTCGAATCTCAGCTTCCCAGTAGATAATATTCTGTTATTGGCATAACAAGTGATGGACTCCAGATTCAGTAAGAACACATGATAACGAATCTGAAGATGGACAACATACCGTCACAGTCTGCCATCTCCCCGTCTACACCAAGTTGATCGACAACTATACGTACGCATTTTCCATATGTAAATGCCTTGATATTACCTTTAATTCCAACTTAGAACCAAAGAGAAATAAAATGCATTTCTTTGATTCAAATAGTCAACATGACTTGCTTAGTGTCTCAAACTTATCGCATCTCACTAGAAGGTTATAAGAACTCTAAAAACCATCATGGTTGTGTCGCACAGCTTTTTCTGACCTGAATATCTCCTGCGTTGAGAATATTGGTCACTGATTGATAATAATAATAATAATAATAATCGGTTTATTCCGAACAACATATGTGATATAGTGTGTGATTCTCAGAAGGCAAATGTCAATAATAACGTCTGCATAGTGTTAACAATAACAGTAATAATGGCAACTATTTGAAACAGGAAGGTGGTATTACAACAGCGTTTGGCCTGGACTGGTGAATGAATGGGAAACAAAGCGTAATTTAGCGTAAACCTAAATTCGAATACTAATGGCCTGTATTTTGATGTATATATAGGCTCATTTCTTACCGGTGCAACGTTTTTCTTTTTATTTGTTGTTAACTTGAAAAATAACAGTTTGAAAGCATCTTTAAAATGTACGACAGCATATGATAAGTTTAAAAGACTTTTTTTGAAAAAAAAATTCAAACAAACTGAAAGGAAGAATTTGATGAAATATGTTCGGTGAAAAATATTTGACAGTCCAATGTTTAGTCAGGCCACCATTTCTTACAAAAATCATATACGCTCTCGAAAACAGTATAAGTAGTTCAAATGAAGAACAACTCAAGAGTGAATTGAAACAATCAACAATAAAACTTATTTTCGGCCAACACCTACGGATAAGAGATCTATAAAGCTCAACGTGATGAATTTTCATTAAACACAGGGTGAGACTGTGGGAACACTAAAGTGTCTTCTGTCCCCTTTGCCAAGTCACGAGAGCAGTTCAGTAGAAGAAGAAAATCGTAAATCTTCACAATTCCAAAAAAATGTTCTGAGTCTTCAGATAGACAAAGTGTTCATTGAAGGGAACGATTTAACACAACAGCATAACAAAAAGACAAAACGTGGTTGCAGAGAAGAAAAATTTCACTTTCCGATGAAGTCAGTTACTAAGGTGTACATTCGTGGGCAGAACGTTCCAGAACTATTCCCTGTCAGGGGATAAAATATGTTGAGTAACTAAAGCAAGTTACTGAATACACATTCGGGTTCAGAGAGAGAGAGAGAGAGAGAAAATGGACAATGGATTATGAAAACACATGTTTAGTTACCTGCGCAGTGTTCGCCGGCACGTTTGATAAGCGGACGCATGATACAGGCAATGTACTCAGCCCACTATAGCAAGTAAACTGGTATACACACATTGATGTAACCCAATGCATCGGCTTGTTTTTTCACATATTGACCAAAACGTTTTTTGTAGGAGAAAATGATTCGAAGGTTCACGGCGAACCATGTTCTATCTAAAGATTTTGACAGTCGTTTTCTGAGGATGTCTGCAGCACTATCATTTTGAATTCAAGAGTCAACAAAAGAATCTTTGTCGGCGCCGAATGTGTTAGTTCACTTGGGCCCTTGCCCTCATGTTCTTATCTGTAAAATCTGAGTGAAAAGCTGTTTTCCACTAGAGTTCATCATAGATTTTGCGGTTCTCCATCAACAGTGTCCTCAGTGAGTATTTTTCAGATCCTCGAGGAAAGTGAATGAATAAGATTTCTCTTCCTACATGAGGAGGCTGAACTTTGAAAATTAGTCTACTGTCAGTTCCATATAAGTTTTCTGTGGATCGATCTGAGAAGTGAATTATCGTCGGAGTTGAACATCAAGAAAATGGAACGTTGACATTTGATTCTAATTCTAGAGTGAATCTGATTGAAGGGTGGGCGTTGTTGAACAATAGCATAATAATACCATGATTTCAGTTTCTAACCTAACAATCATGATAACAGTGTGTGCATAAGCTTAGTGGACCACACAGTTTAGCGTGCACTCGATTACAACACGGCATGAATATATATATATATATATATATATATATATATATATATATATATTTGAGAGCTCATTCAAAATTGTCTACAGGGTTCGATCAAACCACTCAAAGAAAGTAAGATCAAGGCATTTGGCTAGAGCACTAGGCATTAAGAAGTTCAAACCATCGTTTGTGTCCAAGAAAGGTATGTCCAACCTTTATCTTTGCTGTGACTATCATAGGGAATCGACTATCATAGATTCATCCGGTATTAGGTAACTAAACATGTGTTTTCATAATCCATTGTCCATTTTCTCTCTCTCTCTCTCTCTGAACCCGAATGTGTATTCAGTAACTTGCTTTAGTTACTCAACATATTTTATCCCCTGACAGGGAATAGTTCTGGAACGTTCTGCCCACGAATGTACACCTTAGTAACTGACTTCATCGGAAAGTGAAATTTTTCTTCTCTGCAACCACGTTTTGTCTTTTTGTTATGCTGTTGTGTTAAATCGTTCCCTTCAATGAACACTTTGTCTATCTGAAGACTCAGAACATTTTTTTTGGAATTGTGAAGATTTACGATTTTCTTCTTCTACTGAACTGCTCTCGTGACTTGGCAAAGGGGACAGAAGACACTTTAGTGTTCCCACAGTCTCACCCTGTGTTTAATGAAAATTCATCACGTTGAGCTTTATAGATCTCTTATCCGTAGGTGTTGGCCGAAAATAAGTTTTATTGTTGATTGTTTCAATTCACTCTTGAGTTGTTCTTCATTTGAACTACTTATACTGTTTTCGAGAGCGTATATGATTTTTGTAAGAAATGGTGGCCTGACTAAACATTGGACTGTCAAATATTTTTCACCGAACATATTTCATCAAATTCTTCCTTTCAGTTTGTTTGAATTTTTTTTTCAAAAAAAGTCTTTTAAACTTATCATATGCTGTCGTACATTTTAAAGATGCTTTCAAACTGTTATTTTTCAAGTTAACAACAAATAAAAAGAAAAAAACGTTGCACCGGTAAGAAATGAGCGTACAAGAACATGAAAACACAGCGCATTCACAGAAAGGTGAGCATAAACCGACCATTTAGGGAAAAATACGCTAATGGTTATAGATGAACGACTAGACAAGTATAGAGAGATGGTTGGCGCTACAAGAATAACATCCCGTTAAGCTAATTTAAATATTTCCTTGAGATAAATATAACTGCTTTATTTCAGAAGAAATATGTAGTAGATATTCAGTCTGTCGACAAAATGAAAGCTATTTGAATCATATTCATCGATAGGGTAAAGAAAGAATTTTTCAAAGTCTACGCTGAGGGTTTCAAAGTTGAATTGTGAAATGGCTATCTGTACTCTAATCCGTCCAAGGTGTGTCAACTGACTTGAAATAACAAGCTACCAGAAACTTATATCGACAGAGTAGTACCATTGGGAATTCGTATGTAATGTTGACAAACTGTACCTGCTACGGGGCTTTCATGGCTTAACCTATCCCAGACCTCTCTCATAAGTGTTTTCGTTCGCTCGTCATCCAAGTTTGATGAATTATACACAGTTTTCATAAATACCGTCTGATGGGTCTACTTCAGTTAATGAAAACTGTTGCTAAATCTACCTTAGTGTTAAGTGTGGATTTCAAGTCTTCATTTATTTCTACATACTTAAAGTAGGTTATTTTATTATTACTGCTAATACTTCGTCTCAGTTGTAGGCTGTTTGCAGCTGATGGGCTAGCATGAAATAAAATAAGCTCTTTTTATTCTGCGAATTTTCTTTTTAATGTATTGTTCACATTAAGCAAGGAAACTAAATGTACTACTGAGGAGTTCCAGACCAGAACAATACAGCCATTTAGAGCTCCCAAGTTATCAGTATGCGATTTGAATGTTCTAAAAACAGATAGAAAAATCATACCACTAGCAGCGGAAGACCACAAAACAAGGAGTGTGCTATTTTCTAAGCCCTTTTCTACGCCTCCCCCTTCCTACCGAGAACCCAGCATAAGCATGCTACTGCTGGTTATCCAAGGAAAACAATTAACTGATTTCACGATCCCGTTTAGCTAGCAGAACAACTACGCCATTGGACCCTCATCACCATCATCAATTTATGCTATAAACGTAACTGCTCTTCGTCAAACCACTATCCAACCTTCCTTTCTGCTATGACACACACTCGATGGGACAAGCGTTCCAGCCAGCGTAGCTCGTTAGGTCATTGTGATATACAAGCTCGACCACCACGTCAAGGTAGCAGCTATCGGTCAGTGGTTCTCCAAATGTCAGTCCCTGAAAACTGCTACCTTAAAATCAATCAATCCCTACAAACCACTAACTGAACTATTCTTGTCAGTTCAACAAATACTCCTAATCTCGTGCGACCCTCAATATGAAAATAAAATATTACATTTACCACCAGTGTTGTACATCTATCGTCGATAAATAGAATAACAAACAAAGTTCACTTCATGTCGTACTGCATTCTTATAGTTTCTAAATTGCTACTTATGTATGATGTTCAAATCTTTTGACAAACATACCATCATATATGAAATGTCAATTATCAATTAGTACAATAATTTCCACACCTACCAAAAAGAATGTTAATTTCTGTGTTTTCTTACTTCTACTATGCAAATTGTGCCCAAGATATGCACAGATAACTTGGATATCGCCAGTAAAGATGACTACACTCTTTACAAAGGTGACTCATCTATCTGTTTAAAGAACTTCGACTATCTGGTAACTTTTCAGTAAACCTAAGCGATTCACTTGGCATAATTGGTAACAATAATAAAATGAAAATAAAATGCAACTAACTAGAAATAAGTATATAGTTCGATTTGTATGTTGTGTGAAACAGATGAAAGAATAGTACGGCGATGCATGTCACAAGGAATACTTACAGGATCAAAAGTTAGCATTCATTGTATCTTGACATCTGATGCAATTTTTTGCTACTCCAAGAATCTTGCTATCAATTTACTAGCTTTCTTCTTCCTTGAGTAACAGTCTTTGTCATAAATTTGACCACTTATTAAAGTGATCGAATGAATGATGATGAATACCCAAACGATACAAACGCAGTGGGACACGAACTGGATACGAGTAGTGACTTTTTTCTTCCTCAGAACACTATGCTTCACTGAGCAGAGAAAAGACAAAGACAGGACTGTAACTGTAAGGAAGACACTTTGTTCGACGAAAATGCATCGTATTTCTATACAATTTTCACAGGAATATAAAAGCACTAGGTCAAAAATTAGATAACTTATTTTGATTGGTCAATTGTATGACAAAACCTCGCCTGGTTAACTAGCCCACTAGTTACTAGCCGGTCTTAAGCCCAGGTAAAGAGGAAAGGTTGGGCATACGGCTAGCAACACTACCCCGGAAAACAAATATAACCGCTAAATAAACTTCACAGCACAAACGATATATAAAAATAAAAACAAACTTATTCCTCGCTGGGATCGGAGAGGCGAAATTACGCCAGTTGGTGAAAGCCTGACTTCGGGAAGCCAATTGGCCGATGTGTCTTCTCTCGATGAAAGCGAAAGTAAACATGGGGACATGGAATGTCCGCACGATGTTTGAACCCAGCCTCATGTCACATAAACTTGAAGATCTACAGGCAAAAACTAACAAGTTGATAGAAGAGGCAGCGAAGACGGGACTTCAAGTGAATATAGAGAAGACAGAAGTGATGAAGATACCGCACCACCACCATCAACAACAACAACAAACTCCAGTCACCATCAACGGGAGAAACTTAAAGGAAGTAACCTCCTTCACTTATCTAGGAAGCACTGTTTCAACTACAGGTGGCACAGACGAGGATGTCAAGGTCAGAATCGGAAAAACAAAACAGGACTTCATTAACCTGAAACCAGTGTGGAGATCTTCTGCACTCCACTCAGCATGTGGAACAATATCCGGATTCTCAACACCAACGTCAAGTCAGTGCTTCTGTATGGTTCAGAGACTTGGCGCGTCACGAAAGGGATTTCCAATAAACTACAGACATTCATCAACAACTGCTTACGCTCACTACTGAAGATCAGATGGCCAGATTAATGAGAATAAGCAACAAGGAGCTCTGCGACACCAACCAAGAACCTATCACGCAACAAATATGTACTGGAAGGAAGTGGAGATGGATTGGGCATATACTGAGAAGGCCGACTGGGAACATCACACGTCAGGCCCTCGAGTGGAATCCCCATGGGAAGCGACGAGTTGGACGTCAGTGCCGAGGGTGACATGGAGGAGATCGTGCGAGGAGGAAATGAGAAGTTGTGGGCTGTCGTGGAACCAGGTTCAAAAGATCTCAGAGAACAGAGGTCACTGGAGACGTGCTACTGAAGCTTTATGTTCCACTAGGAACCCAAGGGACTAATAATAATAATAACAATTGTATGACAAAACTGTCCAATAAGGTTTTTTTGACCAAAACTGAAGTCAAAAATTTTTACATTAGAGGCCAGTGACTTATAACATTGATTTCCACTTAGATCACTTCCTATCCTTAACTTTGATTCCAAACTATTGAATAAATCTTTCTGCTTTTCATGAAATAGATTAATTATGTACAGTAAAAGAAATGACGACGAAATTGCAGAGTTAACGTTCTCCAAATAAAGCGACGTCCATATTTTCCAGAAGGGGACCGAATACTGATTGTTGTTCCACGACTACAGGTAGAAATTTACAAGCGACTACCATGAAACTGCTTTTTTGTGCATTACCTCCACCAAAATTTGTTTTAAAGAGAACAACCATTTAAGCATGAAGAAAGGTATTCGACAAACTCGAATCAGAACATCTGTAAGCCTACTTTCTTATCAAACGTAATAAGTTACGCAATGATAGCAGACAAATTCAGTGTCATCTAACGATTGGTAGTGAGTGTAGCAATGTATTTACCAAAATCTTCTTTATTCCTGGGTGGGTTTAGACCCTAGAAGACTGCGTAGAATACTCCTTACCATAAACTATAAATAGGTATCGACTATTATCAAAATAAGTAAACTTGTTACACTTTAGTCAATTAAAGCATATTAGTGAACTCACACATGAACACATGTTATGCACGTCATTTGATATCTACTCAGTAAAATAAATACATACTGTTAACAAGTTTATTATTGGATATTAGGAATTATAATCTCAATAATAAGATTAAATAACTTTCAAGAGAGGAACACGTTTACAGAGAAAAGAGACAAATAGGTAATGGAGTAATTTTATTAAATAGAAAGAATAAAAAAGAAGAAAGGAAAGGTAACAAGAAACTACTAGTAATTAACAGGAACTATAATTATTTTAACATGGATCACAGTTAGGTATCGTGAAGCAGGGGTCAAAGTGGATAAGATGGGAATAAGCAGAATGGGTAAATAAAAGGATAAAAATGGACTAAAATGAAGGCAAGTGATACTCACTTCCACCAATGAGATAAAAACCATGCTGAATTACAGGAATCAGTTGTTGATGTTTTAAAATGAATCTGAAAATGTACACCTTCTTCAATAAAATATTTATATCACCGACTAACTGACTAACTGATAATTTCACCTGGAATCAAAATATGTGCGTGTTTGTGTGTGTACAGATGATAAAACAATTGAAGAAAGAAAAATAAACAGAGAAAATCCCTATCTCTAAGACAATATTACACTAAAAGTAAGGAAAAGCATTTCTTAGCTGCAAGAGATATCTTGATACGAGATGATCAGTTAGAGAATTGAACAATAACAGTAATGAATAATAATAATAATAATAATAATAATAATATTATCATTATTATTGATTAAAACTCAAAATAAGCTGAGTACTTTTCCGATCATGACTCCGGGGGAGAGGGGTGGGTAGAAATAGGCTATTTACAGACACTATTAGTAATAAATGAGAATATAAGAATACATATATATAAAACATGGAGGAGAGGAAAGAGAATAGCCCGAATGAAATATACAGATAGCTGTTTAGAAGCGAATGAATGAAGATTGGTTATCTAAACTCACAGAAAACAATTCATAACATCTGAATTCAAACATACAGACAAACACATATACACACCTATTAAAAACATGCTCCAAATATAGTGAAGCTCAACTTTGAAAGAATTCAACAGAAAATAAATTTATTTTAAAAAAAATATTTCATTTTGAAATAACGTCAATAATAAAAAAAAAGAAAGAAAAGAAAACCAAGTCAACAACAATTTCATCAACAGGGAAATAAATAAAATAAAATGCAATAATTATATGTACACGTAGATTTCCTATGATCATTATGAGCAGTAGAAATTTTGCACAATACAGAAACAATATTAAGCGCTAAATGGCAGTGATTGTCATATTAGTTATAAGTTAGGAAAAAGGATCAAGTAAAGACAGTAGTACTTCGATTATCAGTAATATTAAGATTTTCTGTACAATTTAAAGTGGATTGATTCGATGTTAAGGTTGAATGTTGTTTGTGACCTGAATGATCAAGTGATTTTGAAGAGTCTAATGGTAGTGTAGTAGTGTTTACATCTTCAGTTAGTTTATTCAAATCATTTATAATCTCATTGATAGCGTTTTTTGCATCTTTAAGTACGCCTAAATTAGTTTTGTTTTGACTATAAGAAGAATCAAGTTTTTTAGAACGTAGTAAACTGCTAAATGTTTGTAAGCATGCAAACCGATCACGAAAACTGAATTTCGCTCTAGCTGAACATGTAGCTTGATCAATGTATACTGAACAACTTAATCGACAAGCTTCCATTTGATCAGCTAATTCAATTAAATGTTCTGAGTTGGACATGGATGATGACGATGATGATGAAATGGTTGTAGTCACAGAGGAAAGATTACTTCCTGGACTGGTTAAATCTTCCAGTTCTTCTACGATATGTGACAAATGCTTCTTTAAGTGATTTCTAGTTGGTGGAACACAATGATTACTAGATGAACTGACTTCATCTAGAGCTGTTGATGAAGTGGAAAATATAGTAGGTAGACATAATCGTTGAGATCGTTTTTGACTGCCTGAGGAATTATCATCGGTTGGACCAGTCCAGCTTAATCGCTTCTGTATTATGCTAGACAATTTATCATGATTTTCTTTTTCATGCCTTTTCGGATGAAATTTCGGCGAACTGTTGGCATCTTTACTTGATTTATTCACCAAAGTGTTGGTTGCATTAGAAGAAACAGACGCTGTCGAAGAAGGAATACACTTTTCAAACTTGTTCTGTGATGATGCAAGCGATCGAATCAGTTCAGAAGGATAACGTGGAGGCTCTGTCTTTCCATGAGATGTTGAGGTTTGATTACTACTTGCCCCAGATGTGGTGTTCGATGATATTCCAACAGATACTGAACCTGGATTTGTGGAACTGAGAGGTTTCAGTCGAGGAATAGTGAAATATGGGGAGTTATTAGGAACTGATAATTTAGAATCCGTTTTCTCTTGATTACATAACGGTGAATTTGAATTACCAAATAACTTATCTGGTACGGCTTTAGATGCGATAGGTTTCGACGAGGACCAGTCTTTGAGCTGCTGAGAATGCTGTTTTAACCTATCTCGTAATTCTTCTTGAAAATCTGCAGATGCAACACTTGGCTGATGAACAATAGACTTACACTCTTTTAGAAGATTATTATCTATATTGCGTCTGATATGGGAATGATTTAAAGACAATGGATTTTTTGAATGAATATCAGAGGAGGATTTTTGAGGAAAGTCTGAGTTACTGACTGATTTTGTGGGCAATGATGACTTTGAAGAATGGCAGTGCTTAGTGGATGTGAGAGGAGTATTTGTTGATATCGGATGATCAGGACAAACTGATCTTGTTAGATTATCATCACATGGAATAGGATCCACATATGAAAACAGACCAGATGGGAAAATAGCTGTAAAATAAATTGAAATAACGGCTTGATAAACACATTATTATACTGCAAAGAATAAAATAAAATCTAGCAACTATGTAAGGATCAATTAACAACTTTTGTGATATAACAGTTAAAAAAAGAAAGTAATAGAACGAAGGCCGTAAAACACGGCGAAATATCATTTATAATAAGTAAATAACAGGTAACTAAAAAGTTTCTCACCGTTTGGCTTGTAGATGAAAAAGTCAAGTTTGTATCTTAGCGAGAATTATCTTTTTCATTAGAACACACTAACGAAATATTTCTCATGAAATGTCAGTATTTCATCTTATTAGACAGACCAAACTTTGAACAACTAATGCACTTCAAACAAAACTTGTTAAACAGAAATGGAATGAATGCACAAATAACTTCGTCTATGATATTCTTCAGATGAGATAAGGGAACAAAAATTAACATCTGAGTATAAAAAGTGAATTCTAATGACGAATAAGAATAATTATTGTACAACCCTTAATGACACTAATCAAGTGACTGCATGTTTGTATAGCTTAGAAATGTTTACACAAATAGGACATTCTGATGAGTAATGAAAATGTTTCCGATCAATCTTTATATGTCAGCGAATAGTGTTGAATACCAGCATACATGGGGCTACAGAACAGTGGCTCACTGATTTAGATAGTTAACTTTCAACTAATGGGTCGTGGGTTCAAACCCCATCCCATCTACCTAGGTTTAAGCGGTAAGATAGTATCGCTAGCCTTCACAAAATAATCTTGACTCACCACCTACTCTGCACATGATTATTAAGAGTATTTCAATTCAATTTCTGCATAAATGTATATCTGTATTTCTAATTACTTTACTGTTTGGATTTTCGTGTGCTTATTTTTCTTGTTAGTTTCAGCTACTCAAGTGTAAGTGAGGATGATATGCTTTAAGACATCTTGTTAGCTAAATTAGAAAAGAAAATAACAGATATCTATCAGATGTCAACCAAAGACATTTAATCGTCAACGTACCCACAAACAATGTCATAAGCATACGAAAATGTAAATTACAAAATTAGGTTATTTCGACAGTACAACATGGACGCCAGAAGTAGATATTGGGTAACTGGTGATATAAAAACAGAATAGTAATTAGTTAAAAACAGAATTTGTATACGAAGTAAGAATGTAATACGCAATGAATGAATACTAGAAGTTGAAAGAATGCATAAATACAACGTTGACGGAAGCAACTGAGAGTAGTGAGTAGTCCACACCATAATTCTCATCAGAAAGACAGTTAAGTATTATTCCATATTGACTCAAATAAAAAACGGCAAAAAATACTTTGAAATACCAAATATGTTTTTCTAGTTACTTTCAGCATCAAAAGAGGAACGTCTATCGACATTTCAGCTATGCTAACTTCCTGGGAAAACATGTTATTCACAGTTGTATTGAGGCCAATCGTGGGTGTTAGGCCGATACCCCAAGGTTAGCAAGCATCACTGGATTTCCACAATCTCATCAGAAATGATTGACGACAAAAGGCTGATTCTAGCTGACTCTGATCACACTACAGAGAGAAAGCAAACTGACCAAGAGACTCTACAAAGATGGAGGGCAGTAGTAAGTGCAGAAACACTCGGCATCCATTATGGTTCATTAAGGGCACCCGTAAGAAGAAAACGATGGTTAGTGAAAGGGAAAAAGTGAATGTCCGGTGCTTATCACCGGAGCGGTGGATACTAATTCCGCAACAATGCTTCACATGGTTTCCAGGTTCAAGATGGAACGAATGTCATGTGGACCTATTTTGGTCACCGGCTGCCATGGGAATCCAGCTCCTGATGTTGTTCCACTGCCTTATGAATTAGACTCGGGAAGTGATCCCCTAACACCTGCTTCGGTCTAAGCGCCTGGGCAGCATCCCAGCCCTCAAACAAGATAAGAACTGACGATATAAAACGAAGATTTTGAAGCGCACACACAACTTTTCTGGAAATATGAAAGCCTTCCGTACTTCGAACACTTTAATTAATTAGTCAATTTATTATCATCATATTGTTTTTGTTGGCTTTAGATATCAACCGTATTTCTTTACCATTTTCATTTCCGCTTTTGTTGTCATCTTCACTTCACTCAACTGCTCTCCACTGCTAAAACCTATGATCTGTCTGTACCATTTTGAGTCACTAAACAATTGCCTCAATAAAGCTGACCTCCAGTGAAACTTCTGACACAGGTATCCTGAAACCACGCATACCGTTTAAGCTCATCACCTTCAACCTTCGCTTTTTGATGCAGATCTGACAAAAGGCTGGTTTGGCTAGGACTCTGGAAATCCTCGCTATTGATGTAGGCTGGCATCTCAGATCCCCGCACACAAGATCCCAATGAAGTGCTTCGAATTAGTTCCTCATCTGTCAGCTCGAAAAGTGTGTTCCTTTTGCAGTTATCCGGGGACTCTGCGGCATCGGCAACCGGCCTCGCTGGCATAGGTCTCACACAAAGCGCTCGAGCCGAAACTGAACGCACTACTCGACTACATCTCCATCAACGGTCGTATGTGTGCTGTTAGGTTAAAAGGCTCATCTGCGGTAAGAAGGAACCATTAAGAGAAACGATGTCTCTTCGTCATCTCTATCTATGCTCCGACGGATTGTACCCCAGATGCAACCAAGGATGAATTCTACAATCAACTGAGTGACCTTCTCAACCAACTGCACTCGACAGATATCGCAGTGTTAGATGGGGACTTCAATGAGCAGGTCGAGAGTCTAGACTCAGAGGTGAGTTGTATAGGTGGCCAATGGCGATTAGTTGGTCGCAAGACGGATAATAAGGATCGTCTTCTGCAGCTGTAAGCAGACTACAATCTATTTCTAGCCACCACCAACTTCCGCCACAGCTGATTCACCTCTCACCTCTATCAATCAAGCTTGGACTAAAATATATCATACTGCTATCGGCTACCGATGGCATGGATGCATACAGGACTGCCACTCTATATGGAAACCTTATCTAGACTCTGATCATGCTCTAGTGTACACTAAGCTCATCCTACGCTTTGGTGATCATCAAAATCTTTACCCTAAACAGGTCGGTGCGAACAAACTGGTTGCACCTAACATTGTAACTAAACACTAATCCAAGTTAGATTTAAGGCTACCTACCGATCCTCTAGAAACTGTAGACGAGTATCAGTTGAACTTCATAGAAATCATGAAAATAACAAGCAAAGTTGTTTGCTGCTTGGAAAAATGCCCTACTAACAAACACTAAATCTCTCTGACCTCCCTGCAACTTCCTAACGCACGTCTGACCATTCTAGCGAATAGTGAGTGCAACGGTTCGCGTAAGTCTCTTAAACGAAAGACTAGACAACGATTATGCAAGGAGAGTGAGCATTGATGATAAGAACGCGCGAACTAGATGAAAGCAGAAGCTGTGTCTGGCAATAGTCAGACGTCAGTCCAGCTCAACTGAGCCACTGGTAGAAAGAAGCCTGGTGCCAATGAGACAGTCCGTGACAGAGATGGTAACCCGGTAAACAATGTTCATAGACGCTGGGTGGAGCACTTCGAAAAACAATTCAGCTGGCTCATAGCTCCAGCATCTTCAGTTTCAGTGCATTGTGCTTCACGCTTAGTTAACATTGACTCACCAACTAACTAAACGGAGGGCCGTAAGGAACTCAATATTATGAAACGTCACAAGACATCCGGACCACACGACTTATTCCCAGCTCTTTTTAAGGATCGAGGAACGACTACAGTCAGCGAAGCGAGTAGCTTGTTTGGAAAGGTAATGACGGGCTGAGAGCGTTCTATCACTCTACAATCAGAGCTATAGTTGTGCCTCTCTTTAAGAAGGGTCTACGTAACGCATGTGACAATCATCGGGATACTAGTCTCTTAACACCAGCGTCCCAAATATTGACTGTCTTCACACTTCACACACTTTGCAAAACACGCCACGAACAGACCGGGTTTCCTTCACGTCATGGATGCATTGATCATATGTTCACTCTACACCACATGCCTGAAAATCACAATACGTATTGCAGGCGGCAAACAATCGGTGTGTTACTCGACACTTCACATGACAGTTGTCTTCGATTTGTTGAACAGAGTTGGACTGTGGAATTATCTGTTACACATAATATCATAAAAGCCCGATTCAATAACACCATAGGTAGACTTAGGGCACACAACCATTTGTCTCTGCTGTTCAAAACCACCAGTCAGGTTCAACAGAGTTGCCCGATCTCTCCATTCCTCCTCAACTTGGCCATCGATAACACTCTTGAGACAGCTCTCTAGGAGGTGCACTACACCCGAAGAACGGCTATTACACCTACAATATATGCACACGATATCGACTCACTGTGTGATGACACACAGACTACTCGAATCACACTTATTCAGTTAGTGACTAGTGTCCAAAGTATAGCAAGTGCTTCGCACCATCGATGTGCAAAGTCATTTCACAACATTGACAGGAGCCTGTTCCTCTGCTCACTCTCGGTAGTCAACTGTTGCAAGCAGTTGAAAAGTTTGTATATCTGATCTGGGAACTTCTGTGAGTGAGTGCTGGTTCAGATGTGACTCATGAAATTTATAACTGAATATATAGAAAGACAGAGTGGGATACTTCAATCTACGCCAACTTTGACGCCTTCACGACGTTAGTCTAACTGTAAAACGTCGGATTTACAACGCTTCACTGAGAGCGGTTCTCCTACACACCTGTCAAACTTCACCTCAACAAGCTGAGCAGATGTGCGACGACTCTGTGTATTCCATCATCGTTGCTTCTGTACGATTCCTCCTATCCAGTACCAACATCATGGAAGTAATTCTCAGGTACGAAAAACTGTGTTTCAGCATGATGCAAATCATCACTCAATAAGTTGAGTCATCTGGAAACACCTGCTTCACTGGCTTCGACACGTGTTACACATGTCGTCCCAATGGCTTCCATACCATTCATTGTTTGCTAACCTTAGGACTGGATGGAAGAAGTGGATGGGTGGTCAGTGTATGACGTGGCACCGTAGCATGAAGAATAGTTGTATCCGGTTAGCATCTGTTGGTGTATCACAATTCTCTGGTTCGGGTCTGAGAGATCACACAACTCATTGGCTTCAGATGTTATCAGATATTGCTTAAAATCAAAACCACTAGTGGTCATGGTGAAGCTTCCTTCTATCCTATGCTCCTGAAAAGTGATGAACGTTTTGTTTTGAATGTAGCTTATTGGAGTGTCTTTCTAATCATTTTATTCTTATTGTTTCACTTTATTGCTTATCTGCTTCGCATGGTTTATGTCTTAAAATGGTTATACTATTTCGTGTGGAGCATCTCTTGGTGCCCTTTTTTTACCATGTTTGTGTTCCAATAATAATAATAACACTGGCTGTGCTTTATTTCTCGAGTAATTATTAACAGCTGATAATAAGTAATTTGGAAAATAAATCGGATTCAAAACCTCCAACGTATTTGCAAGGACAAAAAAGACATCGAGCTTTCTTTTTGTAGGATTGTAAATGTTTACAACCAAAATGATTCATTCACAACCCAGACCTTCATTCAGAAACATATTATCAGCTTTAGGACTCTGATGATGACATCAGAAGAAGGACCTGATTCAAGTGAATGATATGAAAAGGTTGAATGATGAAAATACTTACTGAGTCACAGAAACATCATTAAATTTCTAATGGCAAATCCAAAGAAAGATTACAAATTTAGAAAATAGGTTAGTTATCGTAGTAAGTGCATTTGTACGCAACGCGTTACGAAAAGAAACAAAGTAATAATGATGAACAAAACTGATCGACTTCTGTTAGCATATGGGCACTTATGTGGATGCCTCAATACTGCCTGAATATTTGTTGTTACAACTGACTTGGTTGTGGCTAGCAGTGAAATACAGGATATGCGTTTCGTAATTATAAATGTTCGTGAAATATCGAGACATCTGCGTAGGAGCACATATGCCAACAGAGGTCGAACAATTCGATCCAGTATAACAAAGGAGAATTACAGGTATATCAACAAATAATAATAACTGGTACTTTCATGCCTCAATGGCCTAGCGGCAGTGCTTTGGCATCTGAAGCGATAAGTACGAGGTTCGAGTGTCAGTAGGAACAACACTACTCACTGAGGTGCGCGAGTATATTCAGCTGACGAGTACCAAATAGAAAGGAACCCGCGCCCTGGATCCCATTGATAATCATAATCAAGTCAAAAACTTGTGACATATAACCATCGGGAAGTCCTCGTTTATCGAATCAGTACATAACATATTCAAGAGAAATTGTCTAACAAATATTCCAGGTATTCTAAATATCTAACTGTTCGTGGAACTACTAAATAGGAAAAATGACACGTTTAGAAGTCAGATCTTGAAGGTTATATGACTCGAATGTGTTCAAAACACCAACAGTTAGGTGGTTCATTCACTAAAGATAGTGCAGGCTAATATAAAATATCGAAGTCTCAAAGATGGAAATCATGATATCCGGCTGCGGTCCAAATTCTCATTTCACCTTCAATTATCACCTAGCAACAATACTAGTCTGCCAAACCACGGTTAACTCAGATAGTCAAAAATGATAATCATGATACTGCACATAAAAATATCATGATAAACGAATAGGAAAAAAGAAAGAAAAGATGGTTAGTTTCAATGCTTCTTATGTGCATATAACTGAGCTGAAATGGTTATCTTCAAATGCTTTTACAAAGTTATAAGCATTGTCAAAAAGCACTGATACTGCTATACATTAAAAAAAGAAGGTGAAATAGGGGGAGGTCAACATATAAATTGATTTTTCTTTACTCACCACTTTCTACTAATGAAAAGTAATCTACTCTAAACAGAAGTTTGTTATACAGTGCACACCATAACAGGCAAGCTCTGCTTCCATTTATTTTTCAATCATAACTAGATATGATGACATACAAAAAAAAATAAATAAAAAGTGTACTTCTAACCATCAATAAATAACAATAAATAATAACACAGCCTACCAGAACTGCTCATAATTGATGGCATTGTGAATGCAACTGAATTCGGATTAGCTGATAAAGAACCATTAGGTTGTGTTACACGTGAGTGTAATTGATGTGAAAGTGATTGTTGTGTTGAATGATGAACAGTTTCAAGATGAAGTAAATTACATGATGATGGCGGTGGTGGAAGGGGTGTATGATCAAAATCATTTTTATAATCATTCCAGTAAGCTGTAGAGAAGACAGATCCAGTTATATTGGCATTATCATCCAATAAACTACAATCTAGAGGAAAATTTAACGGTTTGACTGGTGTAGTACGTCTCGGTGGCCTAGGAGCAGTTCTTTTACGTCCAAGTGATCCAGATGTTGTAAATGGTATATCTTTTTCAGAAGTACAAAATTCCTCTGTGCTTAAATCATCAATGTGTAACTGTTTTGATAGAGGGTTTTTGAGATTTCTAGTGAATATATTTCCATGAGATTTATGATTATTAGTAGACACGTTTACTGGTGTATCAGATTTATAGTCTTCTGAAATACAGTTAGCTGAAGTGAATAAATAAGGAAAATATGATATACAGAAGTGAGAATGAGAAATGCAAAAACGCTAAGTGTTAGCAGAGATAAAAAGTAACGACTACTTATATACAACAAATGGTGATTTAAGCACTTGAATTTATTTGAAAATAGCATCACCACAAAGTAAGCAACGCTAAAAAGTTGTTTAAAGCCAATAAGAATTCGCTAATAGTGTACTTCTTCTCGGAAGTTCCCGAAATCGAAGTTGGAAACACTTTGGAATTTTTTTTACAAAATAATACTGTTAAACTATGACGTCAATGTTAGGTGATCAGAACTTCCGTACTTCATTATATTGAAACAATTATCCTCTATCATCTGATCCAAATTCTACTTAAACTTAAAATACCTGAATAAACACTCATTATTACAATTATAGTAACTGACCCATCGATTTCCAAGTGACGGTGTTTGCCATTGGAAGTGACCAAGGCAGTAATAAATGAGGATTACTTACTAGGTAACTGATAAAAGTGAAAACTTCAAAGAAATTTATTTTAAAGACATTTTTGCTTCAGCACAATTTGGATTCAAAACATTACATACGATTCCATCAAGAACTAACATCAGTTGTAGAACCGTTGAAAACGCGGAAGCCCAAGACAGCTGTTGCGTCGTAGTATGTGACGGTTCGTGGTGAATACTACCATGGAATCAATCAATCAATCCGCAAAAACCCCCCAAACTGAAATAAACATGACTTATTAGCAAAGATTTACAGATCAATAAGTGATTAGGGTTGACAGTGGTTGACAAAACTTTAGCAAAATTCATTCAATAATGATCGATTTTGCTTAGGAAAGTACCCAACATTCAAGCAAGAGATCTTGCATTCAAATCCGCTCCGCCTAATTTTACCTGGGCGACCAGGTAGTGTGATAAGCCCTAATATCACATATGGCTGATACTTTAGTAAGCAAACGGTAGAATTAAATTTTAGTGACGAGAAACCTCCAGGAAAACCAATCATAATGAGATGGTGGAGAACATTCCTACCTCAGGCAGTTATACTGTGATCAAGCCACCCCGCTCAGAGAACGCAACACAACCAAGGGTAATCAATCAGGTTGAAGATGATTAATTTAAGCTGTTAGCTACGTCCATTTACCGTGTTGACGGTGCATAAACGTTTGATGAACTATGACGAAGGTTATGTTGCAGATTGGATGTGAGAATTCATGGAGAAGGTAATGTGGTTAAAACAGATGAATATCTTGTTCGGAAACTTGAATATGACCTAGGAAGATGACTTAAACACGACTGGGTAATCTACATAAATTTGTCTTGGCAAATCACAAATTCTTGGTATATACGACCGAAACATAAAGAAAGAACATTGTCAATGAACATGGGATAGATCATAAAAATCTATCCAAACAGTTATCAGAAAATACGTGGCAATGGGTATCACAATATACACAGACGCTTTGAAGTCATGCATATGCCTTTATCTGAAGTAGGTTACCCCCCATCAAGCTATTGTTCATAAGAAGCTCTCTGTTGATTGGACAACTGGAGTGCACATAAGCATCTTTGAAAATATGTAGTGTCGTCTTAGAAACTTCTTAAGACTTTTGACAGGATCACGAAGGGAAATTTCCCAAATATAATTTGCACGATGTTATCTCATATGGATTAGTGGCAAAGCACATAATGGTATGGTTTAAAAGATGATAAACCTGTTTCTATGTCTTTATTTCTCAGGTGAAACATACTATACTAATAAATTGTAAATAAAGTACCATTTTCTTTAGTAACTACTTTGCCCTTAATATTCTTGATTCCGATTGATCAGCGCACTAAAGTTTACTTCGACCGGCAAACCTGTACCGGGTAAATGAATTGTATTATTTACTTATTAAAACCCTAGGCAGAACTACATCAGTTCAACGCATTATGCTTCATAACGCAAAAAGACAAGAAAAAGATTGGAAAAATCATACTATCCAATGCTAGAATGTAAACATAATTGTTGAGGGAGGCAAAGAATACATTGTTACCAGTCCAGCCTAGTGTGGTCGATGCGAAGTAAGTCAAGGAATACCTCAAGAGAAGAAATGTTTGCTCACATGCAAATTATTTATAATAGCCTAAAATACCACTGCTACCATTCGCAATTCAAATTTACAATATGCATTGAAATATCCTATAAATTAGTAACATCAAGTCTTAACAAGAACACCAGAGTTCGTAAAGTAGACAATGTGCTCAAAGATTAGTTATGCAATCAACTTTCAATAAACTCCCATAAACGTATATACACCAACATTGAATTTTAATTAATTACTCAACCATTAAAAAATACATGAGATGCGATACAGAAGTAGAAACCAGAGATGGAAGGTGAAAATATTGTCAAACTGACTGGTTACCGCAAAGTGTTACTCGATATCAATTCAACCAGAAAGACTATAGTAAAGTAGTTACATATTTATTCAATAGTCTGAAAACGTGATTCTTGTTGCTTAGCTGATATATATATATCCTGACGAAAGAAATGATAACCAACATAGTCTGACAAAATTCTAGACATATTTTAATGGATATTTATAAAGCTTTTTTCAAATATACTTAAGGTTGTCGTGAATAATGATGACGATTTGTCATGTATACAGAGAAACAAAAGACGAAAATCGATTAAAGTTTACATTACTAGAATTTTTATTTTATTTCTCTAGATGAGAAACATTTAACTGAAAAACTAACTTTTTTTCAAGGTAAAAAGAGACCGCAGATAAACAGGGTTTTTTTTTTTGAAAGCAAAGTAGCATAAAGACTTAATGCTTTCTTTTCGCTGGACTTTTGAAAAGATTGTCACGAAAATGCATATCGGTTAAATATAACTAGAAGTGGGAAAAATAATTTATGACTATGGGCTAAAACACCTACTGGATATTATACCAGTACAGAAATTCATGATAAACAAATCTTTAACCATAAACCTTCCGTAATGTTTTATATAAACATGTAATATCAGGATTACTCAAGAGAGCCAACAGTTTCTAGGTTTTAATGTTACCATGGTACTGTAAGCAATAAGGAACTAGTAAGTAAGCTGGTAACTTAGCAGTTAAGTACTAATAGCATTCAACACTCCAGACAAACGCTGAATACGGAAGAAGAAATGAGAGGCTGAAAGCTTTAACTGTCTTATAAAAATATCAGTTACATTGCTGGTTTGAAAATATACAACGCTTGACTATGTCTGAGAAATAGAGGACTAACCAACCATTAAACAAAAAACAGTATTAAGGAATGAAAGTAAATGGTGTATAAAAGAATAAAACAAAAACAGGTACAAAATGAAATTAAAATATGCGGTTAATAGTGATGATTATAATAATAATAATAATAGCATGACCAGATGAGAGTGAGAAAGCGAAGTCAATATGGCAAATTGAAAAACAACTTTTACGGTTCCCTTTAGTGATTTATAGGGAAGTGGTTAGTTTGTGCATACCTTGCATCCATGAATTGATATTAATTACAAGACTATTTGAAAAGTGGGAAAAACTGGATAGCTGATTCGTTTCAGATTTGAAAACCTCGGAAGTGTATATGTGACTAAATAAGGTCCTTAGATTACATAGTGAACACTACTATGAACCAGATCTCTTACATGCTACCTGACCTTCGTAAGTTATATACCTAAGGTCAGTATGGTCTGAAAAATTGATAATACACATTTGAGCGATCAATTTAAATTAAATTTTTGAGTAAAACGTACCACATACAATAAATGCTAAGCAAAATGGGAGGGAAGATTTGTAATTCAACGTGACTACATTAACTCAATGACTGACTAACAAAATATGTACGCAAATTCTCGTATCCGACCAAAAATTCTGTTTCCCCATAGAAAAACTGGACTTTTACATGATGTTATGATAAAAATGCTTACATTCATAACAGATTAGAAAAATTACTGAAACTTACCTTTCATTTTATCACATTTGCTTTCAGTACTTTCATCAATTAAATGATCACAACTAGTACTTCGTCTCGGAGGTGGTGGCCTAGGAGGAAGAGGTGGGCGAGGAAATACATTTTGCGGACGTTTCAGTAATTTACTTAATTCACTCGCACTGACTGTATGCACCTCATTGATGTTTGATGAGGAGGCTAATTCAGAAGCTACTTGTTCATCAATCGTAGTATTAGTCTGCATGGATTCCAATTGATTTAAGATATCAGAAAATGGTGGACGTTGTTCAGGATGCCATTGCCAACCTGAAAGTAAATTAAAAACATTTTTTTATAGAAATATCTTCTGTAATGATTTTTAATCCTATAGTTTTCAGGAGTTTTAGTAGGCCAACCGAAATGTACGAAATTTAATGAAGATTGATATTTAATAACAAGACAAAACTGGTTACTATTCTCTAACCAAGCTAAGATCTTTTAAGAATGAGTTCCCAAATAGACAGATGTATAGTAAATAAACACCAACCATAGTTGTAAGTTTTGACGCACGTTGAAGAGTAAAACTTAAGCATTTTGGTAGATTATAATCACATTCTAGCTGGTTTATTGGTAAAATAGTATTATTTACCGGATGACGTTAGGATGTTCCTCCATGATATGAATATGGATTCTAAATTGTGTTCGAAAGGTCTTCCGGTAAAAGCAATACTGTTTTTCTATTTGATACATTTAATAAACCAATTGAAACGGAGTCTTGACATGCGTATTAACAATCTCACTTATTCTCGATGTGAGCAATCCTATGCTAACAATGCTAACCCCAAGCAGAAAAATTTTGACCTGGATAAATATTGAGAGCTATCATGTCACAATCAGATGTCATGAACCGGAATTAACACAAAAAGCTACATAGCGCATATTGTCACTACTACCGAACTGTTGGTTACCAATATAATAATTGGCATTACCCACTTAGTTTTAACTTAAAAGAGTATTAAATAGATTAGAAAATACTTTGTCACTCAATTTTTGAACCGATATCTTCTAGGAGGTTTTGGAACAGATATACCGACCGGTTTTCGAAATTAGCTATATTTGTCGACGTAAAAGTAACATACAACTTGGTTTACCGAGAGGACTTATGTCAGTTTCTCACTAAAAAGGTTATCCGATAGGTATACTACATCAATAAAGGCTGTATACTCGAACATGCGTAGTCATGTTAGGGCCTACGGTGAGCTACCTACGTAGAGTGAGGCATCTCAAGAATATCAACACACTACTTTCATTTGACTTTGCTAAAAATGTACTTATGTAAATTTACCTCGTTCGACTTTACAGAGATTGACCTTATTATAGGAGATCTAGGGTATGCAGGTAACATAGTCCTGTCAGGTGAAGATACCAAGTAGATGCTGGGTCCTCTAAAGACGATAAATGATAATTTGAGAACGTTTAGGATGCGTTTCTCACTCTTCCTTCCTAATAAAAACCACCGCCTCAAGACTGGTTCTCAATGATACCTCGTCTAACAATAAGGAGTGTTTGAGCAGATTGACAACTTCACCTGAATAGTCTGATCAATTCAGATAGGTCAGTGATCAACGGAATCAATGAAAAGATACAAAAGGCTTGACTGCCTCTTGTCAATTTATGACATCCAAGATGCAAACAAGGTATTTGACTACCTCATGAGGGTTAAGTGTACTACTCTGCAGTTCGCTCTTTTCTACTACACGGTTACGAAAAATGTCAATTAAAGATGGGTAAAATGAAAAAACAAAAATCAGGTGTCCAACCCTCGTTGTCCACGTAGCACCGGCCAGTGTCATCAGACCACCACATTAGTAAGGTAGAAACCAGGCGCTTGTAAACTTTCATCGGTTCAGACACAGACAGATAAAATCAATGTAGAACCTCGCACAAAAGCGCATCTGCTCAAGATGCCACATTTCACAGCAGCGTACAAAGGACGAGTAAATAAAAAAAGATTAATACCAAAGTAGGCAAAGGTATACGGGAGGAGAGAGAGTTTAAAAATTAAGGTTAGTCAAAACATCTGTGCAACTGTAACTGATTTTCAGCCAATTCACCAAACGTCCTCAACCACTAATTTCAGTCAGACAGACCATACCTCGCTACACTGCTAAGACCAACAAACGGTACCAAGTCTTAATGTGGTCAAACTCAGCCCCCTCCCAACTTAATCCAACTCCCCTTAGGACGGCACATAAAGGTAGGCGGTTGCCTGGCATGCGTAACACACGTCCACGCCACCTCACTCGATGAAAGTTTACAGCCTTATACACTGACTTACCTCTCTTGCCTGGTAGGCTTTGCCTGACACGCGAGCAATGCTACGAATACACCTACGGTCAAAGACCACTAGACTCTTCATATCTTCTACTTTTAACCGCTACGTCTCGCAGCCGTATAAAAGGACAGAATGAACTGCAGTACTGTCGGTATCCAGCATGTTGTCATCTAAACCTTATGCAGCGTGACCGACGTTATTGGTCATTATTCCGTCCATTGGTGAAATGAGTAATTTTGTGTATAATTTTAATTAGTCGCTTCATTTATTGTAATAAGCTTACACGTAAATAGTGCAGTTAGATATCTAGCCGGCGCCACAGGTGATACCATTTAGCAAATGCTAAGCGGGTTTTCTGTTTCCAAGTTGAAATTTCGTCAACAAAGTCTGTTCGAGCTAATGCTCCCAAATAAGTGGACTAGTTGACTCATTCCACCACTCCACTTCCAATAACTAAAGCAGGAGTAGTTGCAGACCAGTTCTATGACATCAAGTTAAGTTTGACGGGTGCGAAACGTGTGCCAAGCATAGGTTTTTATCAACGATCCAAATGACTGGGAAAAGTGTTACGCATGCCTAAACATTGTCTATCCAATAGTATCACGCCAACTAAAGTAAGTTTAAGGCTGAAGAAAGGTCAGAAGAAGTTAAACTAAATATTGGTATCAGTTCGTGTAGTCACTGACTATTAGTTTGGGTCATGTAGGGAAGTGTAGACCTCTAGGTTGAATGTCATGTGATAACGGAATTAAGGGTTTGAAAACTGCATATGCTGTGGCTTAGAATCTATATCCTTGCTCATTGCTCATTCGTTTCGTATTACGGCTTTTCGATCACCTTTATTATTATTTTTTTTTTCCTTTGGGTTCTTAGTGTAACATAGGGCTTCAGTAGCACACCTCCATTGCACTCTCTTCTCTGCAGTCTTCTTCACCTAGCGCCACGACTGCCCACAAGCTTTCATTTCTTCCTCACATAATCCCCTCCTTGTCACCCTAACCTCGGACGCCCAACTCGTCGTTTCCCCTTGGATTCCACTCGAGCGACTGGCCTGGTGCGTGATATCCCCGAATGGTTTTCTCAGTGCATGCACAATCCATGTCCACTTTCTTCTGCATATTTTTTGGGTGATGGGTTCTTGGTTGGTTCGTTCCCAGAGTTCCTTGTTGCTTATTCTTTCTGGCCATCTGATCTGATCTTCAGTATCGAGTGGGCGTAAATGGTAGCTGTTTATGAATGTCTGTAGTTTGCTGTGAACGCTTTTCGTAACGCACCAAGTATCTCGACCATATAGCAGCACTGACTTGACATTGGTGTTGAAAATCCGGATATCGTTCACGCTTCATGCTGAGAGCAGTGCACCAGATCTCCACACTGGTTTCAAATCAATGAAAGCCTATCTTATTTTCCCGATCCTGGTTTTGACATCCTCGTTTGTGCCGCCTGTGGTAGCCGGAACGATGCTGCCTAGATGGGTAGGTGAAAGAGACTACTTCCTTTAGGTGATTGGTGCTTGTTGTTGATGCTGCTGTTTTCTCAACCTTCACCTGTAGGAAGTCCCGTGTTCGCTGCCTCTTCTGTCAACTTGTTAGTTTTTCGGTCGTAATTTTGAATTCAGCGCATCCTTTAGTCTCTCCAGGATGATGCGGCATAATGGTTTGCTTGGGGTGGGCCGCAGCATGATTCCTCGCCAGTTCTTGCAAAGACTTATGTCTCCCTTCTTCAGGAGTTTGATGAGGTACCGCTTCTTCCAATAGCCAGGTACCTTCCCTCCAAACCTTCAGCAGTAGTGGTGTGAGCATGTCCGCTGCTGTCCCTGCATCTGTTTTCTGTGCTTCTGGTGGGATTCCATCTGGTCCTGCTGTTTTCCCGCATTTCAGCAGTTTTATAGCATTCAGGACTTCTGCTTTTGTCGGAGGGCATGTGTTCACCTAAAGTTCAGCGGTTGCTGGTGGTATTTCTGGACAAATTGCAGGTGGTGGTTGATCCAAGAGTTTTTTGAAGTGTCCTGTCACTTTGAGTTTTGGTTAACTCTTTATTTTCCTCTTTTTCGACTTATTGATCTGCATCCTGGTGTAGTGATATGAGGTTTGGCAACTAGGACAGTTAGGTATTATAACGAGGTTATACGCTAATAGTGACCGTCTATTTAGGGACACGAGGAGCTAAATCCAGATGGTGAGCAGTAGGCGATGAAGTAGTCAGGACGAAACTCAAATATACCATGAGTTAGACCTGATCACCGGTAACAGCTGTAAACTTTTATCAGTTATAGTGAAGTGCAACGAAAACAATAAGTTCGCTTTGTCAATCTGAAGCAGATTTTATCAGTAGTATACCCCATATGTATTGTCAATGGTACTTGAGTGAAGTTTTTTTAGAAAATTTTGAAGTAATAACACTAAGTTGGTGCTATGATACTTGTAATTTCCCCTTGCTATACAGGACTTAGTTGTCCGACCTAGATAAGCTGACGAGTCCTGAATAGAACCGAAAACACGCATCCTGGATTCCTCTGATAGTCAACAAAATCAATATAATAACATCAAGCTTAGTGAAACAACCTATAATTATTCCTCAAATAATACAATGAGCATTGTTGTTTCTTACAAATGATTTAAATTCTACCTAATAATTTTAACTATTCAAAACAATGGGTACTGATGCATATCTCTTTCACACAGATTTTGAAGAGGTGTGAGCTAAAAATTCCCAGATTATAATGTCAAACGACTGTAACAGCTGGCGATATGTTTATGTGATAGGAAATATTTTCTAAATCTTATTATTCAACATCTTTTATCCGTCCCTCGACCCCGCCCTCTTATCCTTCTTATCCTCTCTTTACCTTTTATTGATTTCATCACTTTAAGTTAAGCTTTCTTTGAGTGTTGACTAAAATTACTATGCTGAAGTGAAATTTAGTAACTTAAATCGAAACACAATCGTGTCATATCCTTGGCTACCGATGTCAAATTTATCTCATATGAACAATTAGGATTTGTAAACTATATCTCTTCAGGAATAATGAGTGTGACCTGAGGTGAATGAAAAAACTTCTCAACATTTTTATCACTATCACTAGAGCAATTAAGTTATGTTGATCACTGAGACTGACAAATCTGGCAGATGTAGCTCTATGATTTGGATACTCACCTCTTAAGCAATGGGGTTACAGGTTCAACTCCAACGACTTCAACCTGAGAAATCACATAGTACCTACCATACGCCCTCACACGATAAAAGTGGTTAGTTGCCCGTCACATAAACCTGAAGAGTTAAGTTTCATTACTACCAGCTAACTTGTGCAAATTCGTGCAGTAGGTAATGAGCCACACCCATTGTATGAGGGCTAGTGATACTACCTGACTGCCCAAACCTAGGTAGGTGGAGCGGGGCTGGAAGCCGTGACCGAATGGTTGGTAGTCATCTCCCTAAACCACTGAGCCATAGCTTTGCTCACTTAGACAAGGTATTTGGTTAGTTCACATGAACACTCTTGTATTATAAAGATCATAGTTGTTTTGAAAAGTTTGTTGATAGCAAATATTGACCAAGGTGCGAGCAATTTAGGCATACAGAGAGTATGCAATGCACAAGTAACTTGTAAAATTGTTTATTTTTATACAGGGTCGAATTGCTCGACCTCTGTTAGTAGACGGAGTCCTATGAGGACGCCTCGATACTGTCGGATACTTATGGTGTTGTAATGACCATGGTGACTAGCAGTGAAATACAGGACGCGCGTCTCGTCCTATTTACGACTTATCAGCTGGATGCACCTGCATCCCAATGACTGATGTTGTCCCCTTAAACGCCAAAATGTTGCACAATTGGAGGCTCTCGTGCCCCATTGGCCTAGTGAATGCCTCGTAATATATTCAACTATACTGAGAAATGAAATTTTTTGCGAAATTAAAGTGGATATCAAGCGTTAAGAAACAGAACTTTAGCCATTAGTCTATCAAAGCTGACACAGACTATTATTCTCAAGATGATCATAAAATATTTTTTATCCACCTGTTCACTTTAATGGCCATAATGCGTAGAACACTAACTGATTAAATTATCTCGAATATACATGTGCTGATATGAGAAAAGTAACTAATCAATTTAAACTAGTGGTCTAGTGGATAACGCTCTGGCGTTTGAAGCGGTTGGTCCCGAATTCGAGTTTTGGTAGGAACAACATCACTCACTGGGAGGCAAATGCATCCAGCTGAAGAGTCCAAAATAGGACGAAAAACTCGTCCTAAATTCCACTGCCAGCTACTATCCATCATTACCATAAATCAAATCAATAAGCGAAACAGAAAAGTTGCTTTATGCTTAACAATACATTATATAGTGCGATAGTCATAGGTTTGAAACCTGTTCCACTCCTTACACAAAAGACATGGATCATAGGACAGAAAATGCCAATGTGTGTTACTGTTGAGCTGGAAATGCAAATACTATGCTGAAATCGGAATCTACACATTAGTTAGCTTCCCGTACAAATGATTTACGTAGGGTACTGAAGTAAAGTTACTTTTACATCAAAAAACTGTATAAAATAATAAGAACACTAATATAACTCTGTCTATATGACCAACAATCAGGCTACTACGAAGTCTTCCAGGAACTGCGCGAACTATGCAAAAGTCGGGGTATAATGTACATGGAAGCTTATCAATATATTACCATGTTTCCTTGCTTATTTCAGCAATACTAGGTAGTGAATCACGCAATAAAATGACACCGGGAAAAAGAGAAAAGATGAAAACCTGACTAGGTGATATTATAAAGGAGAAGTTAAGCAATAACATGGATACGTATATGTGAGTGTTATTGTAAAAACTAACAGTGGCTTAGAGGCCTAATTTTCTTTGCCTCCACCTTAACGGAAGAAGGAAAAAAGATGGAGGTCCACATCAAAAGAAAACGGGAGCAATATTTCACTGAAAACCAATGCCTCAATAAGCATGTGTGTGGTTGTTGCCCAACTGTCTTGCAGGCGATATAAAATGGTTTTATGAGAAACAAAGAACGCAATTATGAAGCAAAACACTAATCTAAGTAGCGAAAACACCCATCACTTACTGCTCAGTTGTGTTGATGATACAGATAAGGAATAAATAATGCAACTTAACTTAGTATACAATTATATACTGGGCTATGAGCCTCACTTATTTTGTGTGAAGGTTTATGATACTATGCAGTTTCTCATGTAAAAGTAAGTGGAGTGAGGTTTGAACGTTTTACACGAATAACCTACAAAAACATGTCTAACCCTATCAAGTTTGTGAAAACACAAGATTAAACAAGTGGTCAAAGCCATTTCATATACAAAGAAGACGGTATAACTTACACTGTAACATGAGTTGATATACTGGTTCAGGACAACCATCAGGACAAAGCATTCGAGTACCTCTTTCCAATAAAACATATACATCCTGTAATTCAACACCCGGATACGGTGTTTTACCATAAGTTGCAATCTCCCATAGTAGTACACCGAATGCCCATACATCTGATTTAGTTGAAAATATATTATAAACTAAGCCTTCTGGTGCTGTCCATTTAATTGGGAATTTAGCTCCTTCATGTGCTCTATACGTCAAGTCACGTTCTATACAACGAGCCAATCCAAAATCTGCCACTTTGATAGTATGCTGTGTGCCAACAAGACAATTACGTGCCGCCAAATCACTAATTAGAGAATACAATGGAAATTCTGTTAGAATATGTAAGAATCAGATGATAATACCAAAATAATAAATAGTAACAATAATAATAAAGGCAAGCCATTACCAAGAACGTTTGCGTACTAGGTTACTATCCATGCCCTACAGTGTGTAAGTTACCAAGATATGACTCTAACTAGCGCCACACATCGATTGACAGTCAAGCATCTAGTCTGATGCACCACAACCTCTACTGCTAGAATAATACTCCAGTTATAAAAACGCATAAACTCGCCTCGAATTCTACAACCACTGCAATAACATTTATAATAATCAGTTGGCCTATCTAGACATCAAGTTTTGAGTTCATGTAACAACAGGATGAAAAAATAAGAAATATTATAGAATTTAATCACGCCACATTTTAAATTCTAATACTAAAGTTTAGACTACCAAATAGTAAGTATGACTCATAACATTTTAGATAGTTTATTAGCTATATCATATAGTGAAACAGTATACTTTGCTGAAAGATGTTGCATGTGGATCACAGTCAGATGCAAATTGTTGTATACGGTTTCTGAGTTGCACTTTCATGATCATCAATATGATATCACCTATCTAAGATATCTACTTCGATAACTATAGGTTGTGCAATGAAAAGCAAAACAGACATTTCAGTGTCTAATATAATGCTTAACAAATCTTGAGGGAGTTGTGGAGATTTGGAAATATTTCAAGTTGTTATTCATCATAGACTGACATCAGTTGGAGGAACAAAGGAAACCTGGGAGCACTGGACAGCTGTTTCGTCCTAGTATGGTAGCGGGTTCGATCCCTGCTGGTGTGGGGTCGTGGGTGCTCACTGCTGAGGAGTCCCATACTAGGACGAAACAACTGTCCAGTGCTCCCAGGTTTCCTTTGTTCCTCCAACTGATGTCAGTCTACGATGAATAACAACTTGAAATATTTCCAAATCTCCACAACTCCCTCAAAATTTAATTGAACTGGTGCTCATTGGTGACTAGCTTCGAGAAGTATTCCCGAAGTTCCAATGAGAAATCGTGACCGGTGGAGTCAAAGCCTGATGGTCGTGAGGACAGATACTCAACGATGACATTGGGTGGCGGTTGCGCTATATCGTGAGCTAACAGAAGTTGGAAATATGGAGCATTGGATTGTGACCCAGTAGCTCAGTGATAACGCGCTGGCCGCGGAACATGAAGGTCGCGGGTTCGATCCCTGCTGGTGGGGTCGTGGGTGCACACTGCTGGGGAGTCCCATTCTAGGACGAAATAGCTGTCCAGTGCTCCCAGGTTTCCTTTGCTCCTCCAACTGATGTCAGCTTAACAAATCGTTTAATTCACCTTTCAACTTCATTCAGTTCAATGTAACCCTAAACTTATTAGCTAATTATTAAACTATAGAGAATTTATGCTATCTTCTCTAATGAGACAAGTTATTAGAAATAAAAATATCAGCCATTAATGTTACGTACATCAACATGTGAATATATGGAAACTATCAGTGGCGTTATATAAATAACCTTAATTGGATTGTTTTTGGCATTGGAAAACACTCCTATTTTTGTTCATAAAATGAATCATAATACGAATCTACATCGTACAATTGATTATCATTTTGACATTGACGTGGTTTGGCAGACTAGTATTGATACTGGGTGGTGATTAAAGGTGGAATGAAAATTTGGGCCGCTGCCGGATTTGATACTAGCCACCACCGGGTTTCCAACTCCGTGCTCTATGAATTGAGCTACGAGACCCGACTACTGATCAGATTTCGATTATGGCTATCTCAGATAGTCGAAATGATAATCAATATGATCCCTCCCTCCTCCCTCTAACTCAGTGACACTTGGATTGGGATGAGAAGTCCCAACCAGGCAGTCAGTGTGAGTACAATGAAGATGTAGTGATGCGTCACGAATTCATATAGTAGTCAGACAAAACCCTTGGTGATTGAAGTGAATTAAAAATTTGGTCAACATTCGAGTCTCGTAGCTCAATTGATAGAGCATAGAGTCGGAAACCCGGTGGTCGCTGGTTCGAGTCCGGTAGCAGTTCAAATTTTCATTCCACCTTCAGTTATCCACCCAGTATTAATAAAACAATTGAATTATTTCATTACAAGGAAATGTTCTTATAGATTCAGTTGTCATTCAAGCAAGTATGCAATTTCACATTTTGTTGTGCAAAAAAGTATAAAGATTTAAACTCTGCCTGCTTCACAACTATGTAGTCAATCAGAAAAAAAATCTAAGCATACTGTTTGTATATATAGTATCAAATATCAGTCACTATATAACATATATTCACTTTTATGATTCCACTAGCAAACTTAGTTTACATAAAATATAGATTTTTAAAAGGACTGTTTTGGAAAACAGGGGATAAGATCCAAAAGTAAGACTTACCGATGTATAAAATTATGCTGTTCCAGATAGGCCATCCCTCTAGCAACTTGTGTTGCCATATGTAGCAAAACTGAAGGTGTCAATTCAGTTCTAGGCTGTTTTCGTAAATAATCTAATAGATTGCCGTTACACATAAATTCAGTAACGATATAGTATGGCGGTTCACGAGTACATGCACCTTGAAGATATAAAAAATATTAATTAATTTACCAGTCATACTTTGTAGGAGATATGAAAAGGTTACAGATCTCTGATTATATGTTGTCTTCATGCTGCAGTTTGCGTGTGATGGAATTCTTGTGTGTATAATGCTGAGGTTAGATGAAGATTAGCAAGGAAGAAAAGTTACTTATGAGGCAGCGAACTTGAATCAACTAAATTGGTTTAGACAAATAACGTGCATGCTGAGCTACTCCCTTAAATTTCAACGTTAACCGAAGCAGGATTAGGTGACAAAAAGGCTAAGGGTGGTGAGATTAAGAGGTAACAGCAATTCAAGAAGTCTTTGACTACTGAGCTATGTTATAGGTAGTCAGTGATTTGGCTTAAAATCGATCACAATGATGCAGATGTATGCAGCTTTTGTCTTGAACATTCTTATTAAACTCCATCTACTTACTCTCTAACCTTTCAAACGCTTTTCCACTTGTACTCGTAGTGGCGGTACATATAATCACATTAAAACTGTTTTGTCAACTTTTATACTATTTGCTGGCTATCCACCTTTTCTTTACATGTTTCTGTGAAGTATAGTAACTGGAACTGACCCACGTTTGTGTTAATTTTTACCTTAATTCGTCTATCTTACACTCTCAACTAACCTCAAAGAACTCATTTAAAAGATAGCAAAGAAAGTTGACTAAGTACATCATGAGAAAATCTATCAAACTCAAAGTGTAGGGTCAAACATAGATTGAATACTAAATGTTGAGGCTAACTAAAATACTTCTAAGAAAAATGGTTGTTATTTAGTAATCATGGAAAAATATGTTCAATTCTATGTACCGATTGCAACCGGGCAAAACAAAATGTAAGTTCAATTAAATCATAAATGTGGTATTAAGTTGTGTAGCTAGCTGCATAGCATTAATTGGTTGGAGCATACATTTGACACACCTAATAGGCAGTTTACTTCGACCGTCTCTAGGTTTCATGAAGCCGGTAAAAGGATAGAAGCGGTCCCATAGTGGCCATATCAAAACATTGTATAACGCAAGATAGGTTCAAATCAATGAAAAGCTGAACCATTGATTATACCAAGTTTTATATATGTTGTGGTTTTAATATCTATATAGTATCAAAAAAACATATTTTAATCAAGAACAAACTAATCTCATCACAAAACTGTGATACACCAAATACATGGTCTCGTTTAACAATGAGTGTAATTTACCTCAAACTACATAACCTTAACAACATGATCGATGACTGTACGACCGATAGCGTAATAATGTTACTCATTATGTCAAATAATCTGCAACTTTTAATCAAACCCGATTATATGCGTATAAAACTAATCAAGCGCTTCCTGGAAATTCTACAACTTCTGACTAGATGACCTACTAAAAGGAAAGTGCTGAGATGATGGAGAATATTTATAGTTCAGGAAGATAATGTTGTGTTCTCTGAGCTGGATCGTTTAACCACAAAGCTTTCATTGCCATTCTAGACATCATCAACACGAACTTCAGAAAGAAGTGAGTTCATGCTAATGCATACCGACAACTGTGGATATGAATTTAACTAGGAAAATGTGTAAATCACAGATAGAGGAAGGCCAGAGAATTTTTACACGCTTGACATTTAGGTCAGTTAGCGATCAAAAGACATATTGACATCGACCCAATCTACTAACCAATAAGGAATAACAAGGTCAAATTTCACATCAGCAGGACAGTCAGTCGAAATCAATAAGGAGACAATAACAAGACTTTGGAAGAAACAACCAATCACAGACAACGTCATTAGGATATGTTACTAAACAACTTGTGGTGAAAACCCTATAGCTCACTTCTTTCTGAAGTTTGTGCTGATGCTGTTGTCTGGAATGACAATAAAAGTTTCACGCCTAAACCATTTAGGTCAGAGAACACGACATCATCAAGGTACAGAATTCGAAGGAATTTCTTGCAAATATAAACGCCAGATAGATCAAATGGTATACAGCATGAATGTTAGAAGCATTACACTTGACAAAATGCATGTATAATCAATCAATCGAATAACTCCATACAGTTTTATATCAAATCGAAACTACTCAAGCTGTTATACAAAGTAAAATAAAACCACTGAGGAAAATGGGTGAACGAAAAGCATTTCGCTATGCTAGGATAATAATTGACTTTGTTGATTTACTAGTAAGAATAAAAAATAGCGAATTACTTCAAAAAATTACTACTGTAACCTATAAACAACAAAATAACAAGGAACTGATGCTTGCTCACCTAGCAATGTCACAAGATTTGGATGCCTCAAACTTTTCATCAAGCGGGCTTCTTCCAAGAACTCGTCACGTACAGTCACATTCTCCTATAATACAAATAGCAACAAATCATTAACAGAGAAGGAATTAGTGTTAACGTGTTTGAATATCCTTTACAAAAGCAATTTGAAGTTTTTACACTAGTTCACCGTGAAGGTTGAGTAAAAGGTGCCATAAACTGAAATCAGTTGGTAAAAACTAATTGACTAACTGACAAAATCAACGTAGAACCTCATACACAGTTGAATCACCTCAAGATGCCACACTTCACAGTAGTACATACTGAACAGGTGGGTAGAAAAAGAGTGATATCGAAGGAGATAGAGTAATGTGAGAGAATAAACAATCTCAAGATAACGGTTAGTGCAAATATTTAAGCTTTAGAAGACGTCGAGGAGCGTATACATCTGCACCACAGCAACCGATCTTCAGCCATGTCACTAAGAGTCAGTCCTCAATCACTGATTCCTTTCGTTTCGAGGAACCCAACAAGGCAGTCTACATCTTCCCACACTGCTCAGACCAACAGTAAGAGATTTCATTAGGTAGTGTCAAGTTTTCATCTGGCCACCTTGAACCCTCTTCTAACCTAGTCCAAATTCCTTAACATGCCACGTCAAGGTGGGCGGTGGCTTGCATTATGTCAAAGTCATCCCAGCCAATGAAGTTTCACAACCTCATCAATCGACTTGCCTATCTTCCCTACGTCTCATCACAACATTTATCACAGAGTGATTCCACCAAATGCAAGCAGTATTGTGAAGATCCAAGCCCAGTAATCGCCACATGTCTTCTACTTCCAACGGCCATGTATAACAGTCGTATAACCACACAGAATGGACAGCAGTGAAGTATACTCATCCTATGATAGATAGTCCGACATCTCGCCAGCACAACAGGTGACCCAAGTCGGCAATTCCCAAACGGGTACTTTGTAGACGGGCTGACATTTTGCTAGCAACCAACCCGTTTGGGATGATGCAACTTCGCGATCAACTTAAGTGGCCGACATAATCCACCAATTCACTCCCTATCATTAAACTGGGAGTGGTCACAGATCAGTTCTGAAACATTTATATAAGAGTAGAACTTGGGAACTGTGATACATTGTAATTCCACTAGTCTACTTATTAGAAATGTCACACAGTGAAACAGTATTACTTACTGGATAACGTTTCGAACGTAATTTGTGGTACTTATTCATATCATGAAGCATCATCTTCCATTGAACAGGTGCGAAATCCATGCCAATCAACCATTATCAGATTTCTCTTCAACGCGTTCACAAGACCCTATATTTCATCCAGGTCTTCACCCTGAAGGACAATATTGCCTGCATACTACAAATCAGTCACATGACCTACAGGGAATAGGTTCACCTCTCTGAAGTCACACTTAACTACGCTCATCTCCATCAGCACGTCTATGACTAAGTCAAGTAGCAACAGTGAAGGTGTGTCCCTAGCAAACACCACTACTTGTCATCAATTCACATCGCAACCCCACATAGCCACTCTCACACGGCTACTCGAGTTCCAGTGGAGAATTGTGATTAGCATTACATACTTCATCATATACATACTACCTTCGCAGTCACACACTGACACAACACTTCACAGTCGACTGAGTCAAATACCGCCTCCATGTCAACAAATATCCCACCTGTCAAACGTTGGCCGGCAGGCATGTCTGTGTTCCAGAACCCGTCAGAGGGTCGAAATCTCATCCATCAACCCTCGTACACGTCTACCTCAAACGTGACTGGTTTTTTCAAATTTGCTGTTCTCGAATTCCACCTAGACGTCGGATAACTATGGACCCTAGGATCTTCGACACAATCAATATCGGTCAAACTTATCCCCCTCTGGTTGTCACAAGATTTCTCCCCCTCCTCATACACTGGGATGATCAGTCAAGTACACCAATCTGACGCAACTACCTCTCATTCCCATACACTAACTAGTACTTTCCTCACTTTAATCACCAATTTTTTACCTCAATTCTTGAAAACTTCGAGTGGCAAATTGTCACGTTCTGCTGCCTGATTGAGATCATTTTAGGTTTCATTCAACTTTCTCGACCTCAAGGAGAGTTGGAGGACCGATATCTACGTTACATTCACTTCTAGGCCAGATATTGGGCAAATATAGTATTGTTAAAGACCAGTTGAACTGTGCTTCAAAGTATTCTGATCAATGTTCTAGTTGTTCTTCTTGGGGGCGGGGGTTTCATCTTCATAGACTCCTGGAACGCTGGATGGAGCACTTCGAAAAACAATTCCGCTGGCTCATAGCTCCAGCATATTCAGTTTCAGTGTATTGTGCTTCACGCCTAGTTAACATTGACTCACCAACTAACTAAACGGAGGGCCGTAAGGAACTCCATACTATGAAACGTCACAAAGCATCCGGACCACACGACTTATTCCCAGCTCTTTTTAAGGATCGAGGAACGACTATAGTCAGCGAAGCGAGTAGCTTGTTTGGAAAGGTAATGACGGGCTGAGAGCGTTCTATCACTCTACAATCAGAACTATAGTTGTGCCTCTCTTTAAGAAGGGTCTACGTAACGCATGTGACAATCATCAGGATACTAGTCTCTTAACACCAGCGTCCCAAATATTGACTGTCTTCACACTTCACACACTTTGCAAAACACGCCACGAACAGACCGGGTTTCCTTCACGTCATGGATGCATTGACCATATGTTCACTCTACACCACATGCTTGAAAATCACAATACGTATTGCAGGCGGCAAACAATCGGTGTGTTACTCGACACTTGACATGACTGTTGTCTTCGACTTGTTGAACAGAGTTGGACTGTGGAATTATCTGTTACACATAATATCATAAAAGCCCGATTCAATAACACCATAGGTAGACTTAGGGCACACAACCATTTGTCTCTGCTGTTCAAAACCACCAGTCAGGTTCAACACAGTTGCCCGATCTCTCCATTCCTCTTCAACTTGGCCATCGATAACACTCTTGAGACAGCTCTCTAGGAGGTGCACTACATCCGATATATGCACACGATATCGACTCACTATGTGATGACACACAGACTACTCAAATCACACTTAATCAGTTAGTGACTAGTGTCTAAAGTATAGCAAGTTCTCCACACCATCGACAAGCAAAGTCATTTCACAACATTGACAGGAGCCTGTTCCTCTGCTCACTCTCAGTAGTCAACTGTTGCAAGCAGTTGAAAAGTTTGTATATCTGATCTGGGAACTTCTGTGAGTGAGTGCTGGTTCAGATGTGACTCATGAAATTTATAACTGCATATAGAAAGACAGAGTGGGATACTCCAATCTAGGCCAACTTCGACGCCTTCGCGACGTTAGTCTAACTGTAAAACGTCGGATTTACAACGCTTCACTGAGAGCGGTTCTCCTACACACCTGTCAAACTTCACCTCAACAAGCTGAGCAGATGTGCGACGACTCTGTGTATTCCATCATCGTTGCTTCTGTACGATTCCTCCTATCCAGTACCAACATCATGGAAGTAATTCTCAGGTACGACAAACTGTGTTTCAGCATGATGCAAATCATCACTCAATAAGTCGAGTCATCTGGAAACACCTGCTTCACTGGCTTCGACACGTGTTACACATGTCGTCCCAATGGCTTCCATACCATTCATTGTTTGCTAAACCTTAGGACTAGATGGAAGAAGCAGATGGGTGGTCAGTGTATAACGTGGCACCGTAGGATGAAGAATAGTTGTATCCGGTTAGCATCTGTTGGTGTATCACAATTCTCTGGTTCGGGTCTGAGAGATCACACAACTCACTGGCTTTAGATGTTATCAGATATGGCTTAGAATCAAAACCACTAGTGGTCATGGTGTAGCTTCCTTCTATCCTATGCTCCTGAAAAGTAATGAATGTTTTATTTTGGATGCATCTTACTGGACTGCACTTCTAATTATGTTATCCTCATTGTTTTTTCTTTCTTATCTGCTTCTCATCATTTGTCTTCATAATGTTATACTGTTTTCTTGTGGCGCAATTCGTGGTGCCCTTGCCGTATCATGTTTGTGTTCTAATAATAACAATGATAATATTATTACCACCATTATTGTTATTAATATCAGCAGTAATGATAGTAAAAGTAGTGATAATAATAATAATAATAATAATAATAATAATAATAATAATAATGTTCAAAAAAACATTATCTACTCTTTCTAGATTAAGTAGACATGAAGACATTTCATGTGGAAATAAACAAGCCTGAAAAGTTGTCAGGAATCAGAAATACATGGTGTGCGGAAATAACACTATACAGTAGGAAAACGCAAGGAAACGATAAACAAGCGAATTCACTATAGAAAGGTTAGTTTTGCATTTAATGGAGATATTATGGACAAATAAAATTACGCCAATAACGCATAACATCAGAAAAGCGTACATGTAGACAGAAATCATAATTGCAAAACAATTTTGTAGGTCAGTCTCTCCTAACTTGTTTACTCCTAAATGAGTGACTGTTTTCATGAAAAAGGTGAGAAAATTGATTAAAACTGACTGTTAATTAAGCAACATGAAATTTATCCTATCACTAGAAATTAGAAGATAGGGTAAAGGAGAAATGCTATAAAAGATAAAATACAGGAAAAAATTACGATGGCCATGTTCTCATAGAAGTTACGGGAAACAATTTAGCTACGAGTCGCAACACAAGTTAGCGGTCCGCCTCATAACGTATCTAGTTGACTTCATTTTATACTTCACTTATTTTTGTGTCACCTTAATAACCTAGTTGAGGATGTGTTTACACTCCTTTGAGATATTTGAAACTGAATATTTTCATCAACTTGGATTTTGTTGTTACTTCTCATCTCATACACTTTTGTTTACTTTAATATCATTCATTTTCACTTCAACTCTGCTTTGCACGCTGTTGTGGCAAGTTGTGTGATAACTTGAGTTGATGCAATTCTGCACCAGGTTCGATGTTGATCCACCTGCTTGATTGTGTGTATGTGTGTGCGCGTAAAACTTGGTTTTTTCAACAGTGGAATACATTTTGCTGGAAGAAATTCCTCTAAACAAAGTCAATTTTATTGAATTTTGAAGAATCAACAAGCTACGTGCGACTGTCCAACAGATAAAGTGAACAACTTGGAACTTCAGGATACAAACATTTTGACCTAAACAGCTATCCGTATATGAGATAGCGTTATTTGTACAATAAATGCATAAGGATACTATCGTTTTACTCCTCTACAAAATAACCTGATACAACATAGTCAGCTTTAGAAATCCTAACCTAGTGAAGAAGAATACAGAAGGTTAATTACAAATAGAATCATTCACTCCGTTGAACGGAATATGCAACAGTTAGAGGATGAAGTATGAGAGCATCACATTAGTCTATTTTTATGTTAGGTAGTAGGAGTCAACTGGTAGGTAGCCCTGGACTTAGTTTCCATGCTAGTTGGCACTCATCAGTCTCTGGGTGTATCGACAACAATATTGAGGCTTCTACATAGTGTTCAAGAAGTCAATAATGGAGGACTATGCGACGCAAAATTTCAATAAAACTTATCATGAATAATAAAACACATACCTTGAGTGTTTTCACAGCTACCAACACGTTATAAGGTTTCCAAACAGCTTCATAGACTACACCATATTGTCCAGATCCTGAAAGACAATTTGAATGCCAAAAATGATCAAAATGATGTTACTATAGACACGGATATGTTTACAAATGTTTGTGTGTAGGTTTTCTGTTTTTTTATGTGTGGAAATCGATAGCTGCATGTTATTCGTTTGCTGGAGCACTACAGACACATCTTCATCTTACTTTCATGACCTTGTCGCTACCTGTTATATTCTTGTAGTGATTGCTTGTCATAACCTAAGTTATATATATGTGCGGATGCCTGGACAATAATCTTCAGATTCATTTTGTTAACAGATTGTTGTTAATTTATTACTTAGATTTGCACATCATTAGTAGTCTACGGTTTCAACCACTAACGATAGTATAATAGGTTCAGGTTCATACTACAATATTATGAGCCAACTCACACTACGCGTAGCTAATTACCTAGTAGTATATAAACATGGGCTAGGTAACTAAACTATCCATAATCTCAAAATCCTAATAGGAAATGAAGTGTAACTACATAGTCACATACGCAACCGTATCCAATTCTACCTTGTTTATTTCTGTTCATTTCTATGACTGAACTTGTAGTCACCAAAACTTACTGAGTCTGTGAACCAATTTCTTTAGCCGTGAAAACTTAGCAAACAACTGTGCACCATTAACCATATAACAAATGCGCATGTGAATGTGACAAAATGGTTACTTTATGTGGTAGTCAACATCCACTATACAATCAACAATATAAAATCTTTATACAAGCAAAATCAATTACACGGATAAACTTTATTTCTTTCTCTCCTCTATATTGATTAATTCATGGAACGTGAGGATGTGCATATTTGATTAACTTATACTTGGTAATAATTTCTTTTTTTTTTATAACAGTTGCCTTGATATTAGGTGTTTAAGTACTACAGTCAGTCGTGTCAGTTATGATTTGTTAAAAGTGCTGGCATTTGATTATTAAAAGTGTCAATTAGTAATTCAATTTATCACAACTACACTTGTGTCAAATCACCTTTTTAGTAAACATGGGAACTACTAGTCATCTTAAACAGTTGACAAATCATTATTTCCAGTATGATTGAAGATAGTTAATATTCATTTATCATTTTGACCATCTGAAATAGTCATGGTTTGGCAGACCAGTATTAACACTGGGTAATGATTGAAAATGAAATGAAACTTTGGATCACGGTTGGATTCGAACCAGAGATCACTGAGTTTTCGGCCCGATCCTCTACTAACTGACCAGATTTTTATTTCACTTCAATCACCAAGGGTTTTGCGCGACTACCATGTGACTACCGTCTGATCATACTCAACAGATCAACAGTCAGGACTTGTAGCTCAGTTGGTAGATCACAGAGTTGGAAACCCGGTGATCTTTGGTACGAATCCCGCCGCGGTCCAAATTCCCATTTCACCTTCAATTATCACCCAATATCAACAGTTATTTATGCAAAATAGCAGTTTCCACTCAAGTCAGACTTTGAACAGCTATATACTTAGGACTTGAAGCTTTTGTTAATTTGAGGTAGAATCGAGATTTTTACTTGATTTCAAAACACTTAAGTGATTAGTTCTTTTAGATAAATGTTGCACATATGACAGAGTAGATGCATGCAACTGACAAATTCTAACAATGATATGCCTTTCTTTCGCAGGGATATAAAGTTTGATCTCTGTGCAATCTGAGATTAATTACCATTATCTGATTATGGAAAACAGTTATTCAGACGAGCTTTAACCATTGGTAAACAAATCGTCTTCCCCAAGTAATAAGATAGTTTTCTGTGAAATCTAGGCATGAAGACAGATTTCAAATTATGAGAAATGCATAGTTAACAGAAATAAATGGTGAGTGAACACATAAAACCATCCAATTATCACGAAGTTTTGCATAGAACTGACAAAATGTGTTTTGTACACTCTTCTTATTGAAAACATAGATCTTTATTCTGTAGAGTTTCGGATGCATAAAACCCAAAAAAAGAGTGCCCAACTTCAAATTTTCATTTGCAGTCTACGCGACAATTATACGGATGCTGTTATCATATACTTCGTATTCCATCACTATTTTGTCTCCTATGTTCACGAAGAGCTCTTACTGCTACTGATTTCACATTATTTTAACTTCTATCTTCCTCCTCGCCTTTTCTGTAGTAAAATACGACAAATTAGTTCCATATACAACTACACTAGGTTTTATGTTGATGTCAGTGTTATAGATGCTGATGTCACTTATATTCCATACCTACTATCTATACACTTTGAACTGTTTTTCGTCGCGCTCTTTTTCCCGCATATGGGTCACATTTCATATTACCCGCTAGCGTTATGATTGGTTCCTATCTCTCTATATATACTAATCATTCCTTATCTTTCAAGGTTACTGTGAATTTTACGAATGGGGTCTGTTTTTACTGATAAACGTTTTCAGCTCGAGATTTATAAACTCAATTCATTACCAGTTTTTTTATTTACCTCTGCAAATCACTCGGGTGGGACCGTCTCAACGCTCGACTCTCAGTTGTCAATTGTTATCGTTCGTTTTCACAACTCCACATCGTGACAGTCTGTTTATCCATTAGATATAACACGAAAATAATTTAGGTAATTTGAAGTTACTAATCATAAGATTTTTTGGTAATTTTTCGAATCAATCAATCAACATAGACCCTGGCATTACTGAGTGACAGCCTAAGTTGCCACAATTCATATCAGCACATCAAGATACAGGCCAGCAACTTTTCAAATACCCTAGAGTTAAGTTGAACCTGACGCCATTTTGAATGATCGAAAATCATGGATGCATCACACATTACAATTTTCCAATGACATCTGCCTAAAGGACAGTAATTTACTATAAGATCCATCTACCATATTTTTAAGTCTAAACTTTACACTGCTCACAAGTATATTGTTAGCGCTACATTTAAGGGAGATATAAATCATTGACTTCAACATTCGATACAATGGATTCCGGGTTAAAAACGCGTTCTACCTACTTGAAACTGGATAACCAGGTAAAGCAGTAAGTCGCCACACGAAAATTGTGCCTCAGAACATTGTACATAAACACATATAGGCGTGGGGAGCATTAGTTAAGTTTCGCTCCATTTACTAAATTTGGTTCTTTTACAATTGAGTGATTACAGATTCGACATCAGTGTGAAGTGAATAAAAGAAGAAAATGAGGATCGAAAGTGGCACGAAACCGTCTCTACACTGGTATACACATAAAAAAACTAAAAACAGAGATTTTCGCAGTAAAAAGAATTATGGCTAAATTACTGATCACCGAAAGACACTTTCCATTCACACCAAAGTCCGGATTATAAGCATAACGTTAACTTATACTTCATGATAAGAATTTTTATTTATAGATATGATTTTCAGACATGATTATGCCACCAATGTACTTATATTCATTGTTGGAAATACCCGAAGACAAATTTGTAGCTTCTGTTGGTTAAGCTTATCTCCAGACACAAAAATATCGACTAAGAGCGTTAGCCAAATATAAAACCGAAAGTTAGTTTTAATGGCCTGGTATATTCTGAAGCTGTGATTCATCGGTCTAAGGACTTAACTTACACCCCCTAGGGTTATGGCTTAGAACCCTGTTCCACCACCTATGGAGGCTAGAACAGACAAGAAGTATCAGTGACCCTCACAATGGGTGTGGCTCATTGCCTGGTGCTGGCAGGTGTTGCTTTGCGTGTATCGGTAAATTCCAAGGAACTATGATTTACAATCACAAAAGAGATTACATGAGAACGTTTGGAATATTATTGATCCTACTCACAAATATATATTTTTTGACTTGGTTATTTTACTTAACTAACTCACATATACTGTAAAGGACAGAGATACAGTTGTGCTTTCACTGGTAAGCATTTTCAATGTCTTAAAGTAACCATTCGTTATCCGACAGCTAGACTGTAATTACGTTGTCTTGATCATATCCTTTTGAATATATAAGTAAGAAATTATTATTTCACCTCATTTTTAAAAAGGTGCACTCAGTTAAGTTGGCTAGCGATTCTTTTTTCTACTATTCATTTATATGAGTTTTGGACAGTCTCTATTCGAGTCCAGGGAGTTAATAAACTAGGCAGATATGAGGGAGTATCGAATTCGGTCAGCTTGGTGTATTTTACAATTAACTGAGTATGAACAGGGTAAATTCACCATACAAGTTACACATATAACAATTCAGTTTTCAGCTTATGTAAGCGGAAAAAAGGGTACATTTTAGTGAGTGATGTACAATGGTGTAATTTATTTACTATGATGGGTGTATACAAGCGATATTCCAAGCCTTTATATCAACAACTAGACAGAAGGGCTTGTGTCTTTCTACGAAAGAGCAATACAAGTTAACACGATCGCCTTTAATTCATTTCACAAAACAGTTGAATTGAAATCGTTTCAATATTGCCCCTAGATTTATAGTACACTTTAGTATTGAATACGACATTGAAACGTGACTGTCTAAAGTGGACCAATTTAGTGATAAAAGATGTATAGAAATGTAGCCATCTGATAAGTGACCTCGTCAAATTACACTGCCTGTAATGTTTACAGAAGTAGTAACTGTCGATTATGAGTTTAAGGGCTGAATAAATAACAAAATATCAGCTGAGTAAGTGGCAACAATGACTTAGTATAAATTCATAACAAAATTAACTGCTTAAATCTTAAACGAGATAGCTTTAAGAGATTTCGCCAGTGACAATGAGAAACGCAACAGCTTTTAAATAATCAGCCCAAATACATGCAACCTGGGCGAATACCAATGTGAATACGATCAAGCGGTAGTCAGGCAAAAGCCTTGGTGATTGAAGTGAAATAAAAATCTGGTTAATTTGTAGAGTATTAGGCCAGAAACCTGGTGATCGCTGGATCGAATCAAGCCCCAGTCCAACTTTTCTTTTCACCTTCAATCATCACCTAGTAACAATAACTAGTCTCCCGAACCATGGCTATCCCACATAATCAAAATGATATTACAAAGTACTTATACACAATCAGCTTTCATACTATCCATATTATTAGTGATACATCGATTCCATTAGTTGAACAGCGAATGTCATTCATAATATTTTACGCTAAAACTTAAAATATTATTAATTGACCGTGAAAAATGATTTGATGATTAAAAGGTCATTACAGATTGAACGAAAATATCATGATAAGGAAGATGGAAGTGGTGGAATAGATGTTGACCTTAAACAACAGCCACAGAACTAACCAAAAACATGAATTTAAGAAAGCTGAATAAATAATTCGGCAAAAATATGAAAAATATAAGGAAAAATAGGTCAATACTAAGATAGAAGACCATGAAATGAAATCCAAAACCGAAACTATAAAAGTAAGAATATGAATTCACAAGCGCTAGGCGAAGCAAAAACACTTTGTTGAAAAAGAGCGGTAAAAATAAGAAATCAATAGTCAGTTATGAAAACTCCTGCTATATTGAGTCAAACCTGAATTTCATTCCAAGTTTAATATCTCAAGAAAACTACAAAATCACAGTGATCAGTAACCAGATATATAGGCTTCTGATCCGAAAGTACAGCTCAGGATTGAATAGTTTACGAACAATTGGAGCAAAAGAAGTAATAACAGCCGTTGATTTTATTCGGCATTCGCCTCCTGAAATGGTTTGTAAACCGGCTACCAACAAACCACTATACATTAGTAGCCAAAATAAATAGATAATGTCAACATACACCTCTAGAATCATCCACTTGTTCTTAAGCACATGCTTGCTAATCTTAGTGTACACACTTCTTTTGAACAAAAATGATTGCCTAACAGATAAAAGATACGATAATATAATACACTTCGAATTCCATATTGGATTCCTAATTTGATATAGCTAGTATACAGTGGTCCAGTACTATATACCGGATGACATTTCGAGCAGAATTTGTTCCTTATATTCATATCAAAGTAATCATACAACTTTTATCCAGATATCTCCAATGTGTGATGAAGCATACCAGTTACATGTATTAAGTGTTGATTCAATGAACAATAATCGATCTCTCCTTCCACCTAGCTATATCGGATTTTAGAATTGTTACTTTAACCCACTCCATAGTGTGATTGTGAGCTAGTGAGTGCAAAGCGATAGCTAAGTTCCTTTTTAAATTGCTTATCTCACTAAGGTCAGTCAATCATTGTATGTTTTACTAAATTCTTGTGCTCAGCTATTCCGACTGGCCCAACTCGGCAGCTTTGACCTATATACTTGGCCTCACAATCATTACATGGTATTTGATAGATTAGGTTATTTTTCCTAATTGGCTCTACTAGACCTTTTAGCCTACAAGGTTTCGATCAGAACGAGTTTGCGGGTTGAAATACCACCCTAATCACAGTAATATCAAGAACTCTACGTGAAATTTCTGATGTGGTGATTGTGACAGGCCTCTATAATGTTGCCATACAAAGAAGGTACATTGGAAACTTTACGTAGAATTCTTGACAATGTTGCGATTATGGTGGTATTTGAACCCGTAAACTCGCTCAGAAAGAACCTTTGTAGGCTAAAAGGTCTAATAGAGCCAATTAAGCAGATAGCCTAATCTATCAAATACCATATAACGATTGCGAGGTCAAGCATATAAAGGTCAAAACGGTTGATCAAGGAAAGTCAGAATAGGAGAGCACAAGAATTTAGCGAAATATACAATGATGGATCCTACTAAGATTTAGAGAAAAACTTATCTATCGCTCTGCATGCATTAACCCATAATCACACTATAGAGTGGAATAGGGTAACAATTTTAAAATCCAATATAGCTAGATGGAGGGAAATATTAATCATAGAATCTTTATTCATTGAATCACCACCTAAGATATGTAACAGGAATGATACATCACATGTTGCAGATATCTGGAAAACTTCATTAGCATTAAGATAAAAGAATGAAGAACTGTTTGACTATATAAAGGTGAAGTTTGAAAGTTGTATGATTACTTTGATATGAGTGTGAGCAGTAAATTCTGCTCAAAATGCCATCCAGTGCTTTGTGACGTAAATAATCGAAAATGAAGTTATACTCTACCACAATATCCAAGTTTTACTCTTACACTAAAAATCGTGAAAGATGCAAATGGATCTAGTTTACAGCTTCGATAACTGGGAAATGCAGTGATTTTTACTTCTTTTTTTTTAAAACCAGTAAATTACAAAATGAAAATCATTTTAAAGATGTATTTCATTTAGCGTACAGATAAATTGCGATACATCCTTGTACATCAATTCAAGTTGCTACACTTCACAGCAGTTCAAAAAGGAAGCGTATAGAAAAAGAATAATGCTGAAGTCAACGAGAGTGAGTCAGAAGGCAGAATATAAACAAATGAAGGTTATTGAAAATGCTCAGAACTTCGATGATGACTAGGAATGCATGTATCAGTATCATTCTGACCGATTCTGAGCTATGTTGCCAAAAAGCATTAATCCCTATCGTCTCAAAGACTTCAGCCAACCAGCCTACATCTCTCTATATGGCATAGACCGACAGTCAGACACCTCAAAGATTGACACTGCGTCCTGGTCTGCTCAGTCTTTGTCCGACTTAGATTTCGTAACAAAGTCGGGAATTTTTGGTTAAGCTCTCCAACTTCTTCAACTGACTCACCCTTCTTGCCTAGTAACCTACAGCCAAGTTGAACATTACTCACATGGTATTTCTATCATACGCGAGTGAAAAGATATTGTAACTGTGTATCTAAGCTAATGTTCTATATCAACGCATAATAAGGAATTACTTGACAGCTCAGTCCCTTAGTATTCACTCCGTAGTAACTTCAAGGAAGTAAATCACTTGAAAAATCCAAACAATCTAAGCATCAGATAATAATTAACCCTAAAGATACAAACTTCATTGTCCAACATTTTCCCAGAATGTCATAGAAAAACTGTAAAGTTACACATAGATAAATAACTTGTTATAAAATGTCAATAATGATGAAATCTTTGTCTATGGCTTTTTATATAAATAAAATAAACAGAATATCAGTGACTAGAATATGGAATCGACACTTTTCTATCAGAGAAAAAATCAAACAAGAGCTTCATTATGTACAAACGACTTCAATTAACAAATAAAATCGATAAAAATATATCTCCGATTTAAATTCATGGAACCAAATTGACCGACAGACTGATAAAATCAATGTAAGACGTCGCACATAGGTGAATCCGCTCAAGTTGCCATACTTCACAGAAGTACACAAAAAACACTTGGATATAAAAGGAGTGATGCCAAAGTAGGTAATGTGAGTGAGTAAACAATCTGAAGATAAGGGTTAGTGTGAATATTCAGCTTTAGATGTCAGTGAGTGAATACATCTGCGTCAATGGGATCGATATCCAGCTATATCACCAAGTGTCCTCAACCACTGATACGTCTCGTCCCGGGGACTCGAACCAGGCAATCTACATCTTCCCATACGGTTCAGGTCAACAGTCAGAGACTTCATCGGCTGGTGCTTCATTTTCATCTGGTCACCCTTAACCCTTTTCCATCTTAATCTAACTTTCCCCAACACGGCACGTCAAGATAGGTGGTGGTTTAGCATACACAGTATATGTCCAAGTCATCTCAGTCAACTAAGGTTCACAACCTCGTCAATCGACTTGCCTGCCTTGCCTAGTATCCTCTCTCCCCCGACCTTAACACTGTTCACACGGTGATTCCACCAAACGCAAGGAGTGCTGCGAAGACCTATGTGACCAAAACCCTTCAACTGCTTCATGTTGTCGACTCTTAACCGCTCACTAAAATACATTCGCATCATACTCATAATACTCATATAAATCTAGTAAGTACTAATTAGTACACAGAATACCAGCCAAACTGTTAAGCATAGTAAAAATCATAACAAGAAATTAGGAAATACGAAAAAGAGTATTCAAGTTAATGGTATTATCAATAGTACCAGCTTATAAAAGGGTAGGAGAAAATCTGAAAATAGTTTTTGTCACTGCTTTAGACCGATTTTTCTCCCTTTCTTCATTTCTAGTCTTACTGCTTTGTTACCACTTGTTGCGCCGATATATGTGGCAACTTGCAGTAATCCCTCATCCTGTGTTGAGATTGATTGGTTAATTGCGTCATGAAGTGAAATAGGTTGGAAAACCACTGAAAACCTGAGGAAATATGAACGGATGTTTCACCCATATTTAGGACTCCTCAATAGTGCGCACCCTCGATTACGTGTGGGACCAAGTTTGGGATCACTAGGTCTCGTAACAGCCGAGTTACCACTGAATCATTAGGCTAGGATTCAGTGGTCTACTATTTCCTACTTATATTCATTCGCGACATAGTGGGAACACCACCTAATGTCATGTCTGTGGGTAACAGTTCTCACTCACCCAACTGTTTAATGATCTCATGTTGACAATGGTTCTACAGCCGAATTCGAACGGTGATAAAACAAATCAATTCCAATGGACCGTTGATTAAACTGCAAAAGAAGATTATTACGGATGGCGGAGTGTACAGACGGATGTAAGATAAAAAGATATTCGACATTAGCATTAAAATAAGTAATGTGAACATCCATTTCAATTTAATCTACTTTGAGCCTTAGTACCTTAAGCTCTTAATCACAGATTTCAACCGTCTCATAAACCTCAAGAAATAACCAGCATTTCTGAGTTTATTATTATTATTATTATTATTATTATCATTATCATTATTATTAGAACGCAAACAAGATACAGCAAGGGCACCACGAAATGCGCCACAAGAAAACAGTATAACATTATGAAGACAAATGATGAGAAGCGGATAAGAAAGAAAAACAATGAGGATAACATACTTAGAAGTGCAGTCCAGTAAGATACATTCAAAACAAAACATTCATTACTTTTCAGGAGCATAGGATAGAAGGAAGCTACACTATGACCACCACTGGTTTCGATTCTGAGTTATCCGCTTCTTCCATCCAGTCTCACCGGATAGGAGTAATCCTACGGAGACAACGATGATCGAATACACAGAGTAGTCGTATATCCTCAGATAGAACAGACTAGGTTTCACAGGCGTAGAGCAGAACTGTTCGCACCGAAGTGCTCTAAACCCGACCTTTTACGGTTAGACTAAAGTCGTGACGGACCCAAAGACGACCTAGATTGACGTACGCCACCCTGGCTTTCAATATGCGGTTATAAATCCCATCACTCACATCTAAACCAGCACCTACACAACTACCCAGATATACGAACTTTTCGACTGCTTCCAACAGCTCACCACCAATGGTGAGCTCAGGCATTTGTGAGTTACTGTATAAGGATTCTTCTACTTCAAATAAACGAGGATCAAAACCGGGATAAATTAACCCTTTTCTAAAACAAACACAGGATGGGCACATGCATTATTGCAGTCATGTTCCCCTACAGGGATAAAAGTAGTAGAGAAACGCCTACATGGTCAACACTAGTCACCAGTGGAAATGCACAAAAAGAATGACTAAGTATCTTCATGTTGAGTTAAATTTTATAATACAAGAAAGGTAGATGAAAGTGTAGTTGCATGTACCAAAATCGAAGCCTTAAGTATTTCATGCATCAATCACAAAAGAAATAGCTTTAGTCTGCTGGAAACTTGGTAACTAACAAGACTAGGTGAAAGAAAGCTGTAAGATATAATGAGAAATGCATTCACCGAAAAAATGACCGATCTACTACTTTACGACAATAATAATAATAATAAGGTGAAATACATCATTCACTCATATGAAAATATGCATGAACTAACCTAACTTGTGTTTCATAACTATTTCAGTCCGATCTATTTCACGTACATCGAATCCAGGATCCATGCGTAACTCTGAACTTGTTTTATCCCGTTTAGGTGCTGGATACAATAATGTACACGCCAAACCGTCTGAGTGCTTCTCGTGGTGATGGACAAGTTCAGAGACTGAGGCAAACTTGTTCGATTCAATAACAAAGTACTAAAGAATAATGTATGAAAAAATGGCAGAGAAAAACATAAACATTATTCAGAAGGAGAACGATCAGAAATATGGTTGGATATGTACATAGTCTTACAAAGGATATTGAATTTGAAATTAAGTAGTAATGATAGTAGTTTTCATCCACTCAACAACAACAAAAAACAGAATTTTCAATAACTGGATTAAACAAAAATCTTTGTACCAAATCAGAGTTTAGTAATGATCTATTACATCGGAGTGATAGGAAACGGTCTAAATCGAAATAATCATTCCAAGTCATCAGCCGCCAAGATAAAAGCTTTAAATTTCAACCTTGGTTTCATATTAGTGTACGAGTAGAAATGCCTTATTGAACAATTTTCCCCTTCAACCAACCAATGAAAATAAATATCCAACTTCGGACCTTGTGCCTTTATTTCCTGAAAAAAAAACTCCACACAAATGATGTTTTTTGTTAAATAAAGTCGTCTTCCTTACAGTCACAGACCGGTCTTTGTTTTCTAATTTTCGCGACTCAATGAAGTATCAGGTCTGAAGGAGAACAGTCACTATTTGTATCCGGCCCAAGTGTCTCATTGCGTTAATAGCGTTCTCGTATTTCGCATTATTCTGTCAGTCACTTCCATTCGGTTACTTCACAGGGCATTGTGTACCTAATCCATATTAAACATGTCAATGAAGATGTTGTGCATTGTGGAATGGGCTAATGTATTATAGGCAAATATTTCATGAAAAGTTTACACTCTACGATAAGTTTTTACTTTGGTTATATTTCGAGCACAATTACTGCCCATGATCATATCAACAGTTGGAATTTTTAGCAATATTAATTGTTGTCATTACGGGCAACAATTCTGCTCGAAATATTATTAAAATAAAAACTTATCATTGAGTGTAAACTTTTCATTAAAAAGTTTATTTATAGTACATTAAATCTAGACTACATTTTGTACAAACCCTACTAATTAAAACTACAAGTATAGTGCATTAAAAAGTGAATAAAAACTGAACTTACTAAATTGGAATCATCACGATGAATACGATAGTGCCATATTTGTCCTTCATAACGCAAACTTATAGTTAATTGACCAGGATGACTTTCTGATTCTCGGACAAGAAAACTGCCTGTAATTCCACTATTGAGTAAATACTCTGCATAACTGCGTTGAATAGCTCCATGATACCACTTTTCTGATTCCAATCCTACTCCAGCCAAACTGCCTTGACTACCATTACAGCTTACATCACGACTAATAGCTTGTTGGAAAGTGAGTGAACTACCAGAAGCTGATCCAGTATTTAAATTAGTACACTGGTCATTGGGATTAACAGGAATGCGACCCGTATAGTTTGTTGGTATCCAACCGCGATCATTAGTTCTTAGGCATTCAACATCAGCCCAATCACCATCTGCACTGTAACCAAATAAGTATAAGTGGTCACCTAGATAGATGTAAAACAAATAATGAAAAGCGGGAAAAATGAAGTAAATGCAGCATGAAATTTGAGTGAAACTTTGCATATCACCAACAAAACTTTTTTTAAATGACAAAAGTCCCATGTTAATTCACAACTGAATTTTTAGCATTTTATACCAAAGATAGGGAGATCCATTTCCCGATGGTTTTTCATACCCCTCGCTGATGAGTGCCAACAAGTACAAAACCTAAGTCCAGGGCCTCCTGACAACTAACTCCCACTATCTGAAGCTAAAAAGAGGGACATACTTCAGAAATGCATGTCTTTGACAAATGGTTAGAAAAAAAAACAGATTATAGTCATAGAAGCTGAATAGCCAAGTTGTGATTTCTCCTAGTCATAACGTTTGCTTATATTCAGTTAAACATTCCCCAAAACACAAACGAATTAATGATCAAAAGGACTGGTAATTTAACTATATAATATCCTGTATCGTACCGTAACATCTAACTCAATAAAACTACTACTTACATACAATGAATGGAACTCTGAATGATGCAGATAGAAATCATTTAGCTGAGTGTACACATTAATCAAGATTGAATTGAAAGTATGGTGCGAAATACGAAACGAAACGAACGAAACGCACTCAGCTACCTTGTACACAACCATGCAGTAGGCGGCAGTGAGTCACAACTATTGTGTGAGGGCTAGTGATGCCACCTGGCTGACCAAACCTCGGTAGGTGGGGCGGGGCCCGAACCCGTGACACAACGGTTGGTAGTCATCTTCCTAAAACAGTGACCCCCAGCTTCATGCTACAAAATGACAGCGAGAATTCAAGGTTTTGAAAACTTCAAGCACCATGACGTAACTTTTTGTTGTCCTCTGCTTACTTGCATCCTCATTAGCTGATGAAAGAGACATGTGATAATCCAAAAAACAAGCAAAAGAGTGAGCTGTTTATTTACTTTAGATGGAGCGGACTAAAATTGACTACATCACCTGAAGTACACGCCTACAGTTCATCGGGTCATCATAAAGTCATTTACATATAAACAATTAAGCAGCAAACTGTTGCGCCTCCTAAGGATTACAACTTCAGTAATTTCATAGTTACTGAAAATGGGACACGGTAGATAATCAACAACCAATAACTAATTCGTCCCAACTATACAGAACAACGGACTTGTTATATCTGACTGACGAGCATCAAAGAGCAAAAAACTTAATTCCGTGGCATTATTTCGACTGACAAAGAGATCTGACAGTATGAATTAAAGTCTAGCTGACCACCTGTTGTCAAAATTCCGTAAAGCATAAGCATTTGAGTAACCAGTATTCAGTTATAACACGAGATCTCTTTTAAAATACAAGTCATATTACACTGGCATAATCGTTTTTACCAGGGGAATTAGGGTTGAAAGACTAACCAATCAAAACAGCAGATTTTGCGAATCATCTCTAACCTGATCCGAGTCTCGAACACTGTACCTTTTCAGTTAGTTATCGACTATGGGGTATTAATTTCAATGATACATACTTTCTCATCCTTGTACTTATCAAGATATTGTTTTCTGTTCTGCCTTGTGATTTAGTTCAGTAGAGTTAGTAGCAGTTTTGTGATACAGTGGTAGTTTCATCAATATTCACGGTCAGAAAGTTTGTCCACAGAAGTGAAGCTTTAACAAACCCATAATATGTAATCTTGATGCAACTAAAATAACCGGTACATGTTTTTATACTCCAGAACATATATTTGCCCAGTTAGTTATCCAGGTCAAAGTAGTCAGAACAGGCTATAAACGATAACCAATTGTTTGAAAGCTGAGTTCTAAAACATTCAATGAGCCACACCTACAATTACGTGTGAAATTGACGGAGTACACAAAAGGATATTTGAAAAGAATTCCAGAGCTTCTTTAAATACAGTTTTAGGGTGAATTAAGTAAACATAGAATGGTCTAGGTAACTTACCCTTCTCGACTCGGATTTGTGACTGATTATCTATTGCGTTAGGTGGGAAAAAATCAAACAAAGCAACCAATATCTGGTCATTTAGTTGGTTTATCTGTGGTAGTTGCACTAAAGGAGAACCTTTGAAGTTTGTGCCCGGACCATGTTCTTGAAAGCAAGACGTAGCTGAAAACGAAAATTGATTAAGAAAATGTACATAGCTGTAAAAAAATATCGGTTTAAAACAAGTCGGTTTTTCACAAACGGACACAAAATCAACGGACCTCGTACAAGAGCGCATCAATCCAATTGCCATACTTCATAGTAGGATGCAAAGAACAAATGGAAAGAAAAAACTGACATCAAAGTAAACAAAGGTGTATGGGGGGGGAGTAAAACTTTTTAAATCAAGGTTACTGAAAATACTTAAGCCTTACAAGATGTAAAAGAGTGAATATATCTGCCCCATTGTGATTGATTTATAGCCATGCCACCGAGGGTTGCAAAGTATTGATTCCTATAACTTCCAGCACCCCGATGACGCAGCCTACACATATTCACATGGCTCAGGCCAACAGTCAGAGACCTCATAGACTGGTGTAACGTCTTGTACTGGTCACAATAAGCACTCTTTCAACCTAATCCAGCATGTGCTAGCTGTGCACGTTGAGGTAGGCGGTGGCTTGGCATGCGCAGTACATGTCCAAGTTATCTCAGTAGACAATGCTTACTATTGTACAGTACGGCATATTGAGTCATTCACTTCTGTGAGGAATTCTACGCTATTTTTAGTTATTCTAGTCAGCAGTAGACCAATTCAGGAGCATTATCTTACATTTGACAAGTGACACCGAGACGCATGCCGACCAAACATACTCAGATTTCTCCTCAATGCGTTCATCCACGTCTTCACCCTGAAGGACAATATTGCCTGCATACTACAAATCAGTCACATGACCTACAGGGAATAGGTTCACCTCTCTGAAGTCACACTTAACTACGCTCATCTCCATCAGCACGTCTATGACTAAGTCAAGTAGCAACAGTGAAGGTGTGTCCCTAGCAAACACCACTACTTGTCATCAATTCACATCGCAACCCCACATAGCCACTCTCACACGGCTACTCGAGTTCCAGTGGAGAATTGTGATTAGCATTACATACTTCATCATATACATACTACCTTCGCAGTCACACACTGACACAACACTTCACAGTCGACTGAATCAAATACCGCCTCCATGTCAACAAATATCCCACCTGTCAAACGTTGGCCGGCAGGCATGTCTGTGTTCCAGAACCCGTCAGAGGGTCGAAATCTCATCCATCAACCCTCGTACACGTCTACCTCAAACGTGACTGGTTTTTTCAAATTTGCTGTTCTCGAATTCCACCTAGACGTCGGATAACTATGGACCCTAGGATCTTCGACACAATCAATATCGGTCAAACTAATTCCCCTCTGGTTGTCACAAGATTTCTCCCCCTCCTCATACACTGGGATGATCAGTCAAGTACACCAATCTGACGCAACTACCTCTCATTCCCATACACTAACTAGTACTTTCGTCACTTTAATCACCATTTTTTTACCTCCATTCTTGAAAACTTCGAGTGGCAAATTGTCAGGTTCTGCTGTCTGATTGATATCATTTCAGGTTTCATTCAACTTTCTCAACCACAAGGAAAGTTGGAGGACCGACATCTAAGTTACATTTACGTCTAGGCTGGATATTGGGCAACTGCAGACTTGTCTAAAGCCAGTCGAGCTGTGTTTCAGTGTTCTGACCAACATTCTAGTCGCTTGTCCCGGGAAGCTATCAGTGTCCCATCCTTTTCGGTGATGGTTTCACTCCCTGTCTTCTTCTTTTTGATACTATCCTTAATAAACTCAAGTAGTTACCGAATGCTACCCTTCTCCATCTCTCTAGTTCTCACCAATCACCACTGCTCACGATCGATGCGAAAACCCATGGTCAACTTATGTTTGCGTTTCTCTTGCGCTCCATCGCGGTCACAGCCAGATGGAGTTAGTCATACGACATCAATCTTTTCGGATGACGTTGCAGAAATCAAATGACGTTTGCTAACATTCGGGTGTAGGTTACCAACTGTCTTTACCGCTCTTTCCACAGCAGATTTAATATCACAACAGGTTTTCTCACGATGAGCATTGCTATCACATTCAGACAAATGCTTAGCTAACTCCTCTCTAAATGCATACTTCGCGTTCCCATCTCCCAATCGAGTAGAGATAGGCCCCCACTGTCTCCTGTTTCCTCTGACCAGTAAAGGTGCAGACATACACGAACCTATAATAGCGCATGGTCGGAGTCCAAACTGGTACTCCAGAAAGAGCAGCAATCCTCCACCGATCCTCTTCAACGATGGCTTATAGCAATATGATGTATGTGTCCATCGTTGGTTTAATGTCGGCGGACGCCATGCCAAAAGTTAGAGCTCACCAGTAACATGTGGTTGTTCGAACAAAATTCCAACAAACGACCACCGTTGTAGATTCGTTGGCAACACATGCTGTAAATGCCACCCAGACGCCTTTCCGATTAGTTCGGCTCAGCTCAGCTTTTTTACTTAAAGGTTAAAGTCACCTACTATTATGATCACATCTGAACATTTTGCTTTATGTAACAAAAGTGACACCTAATGCTTGGTCTATTTTATGCATCAACCGAACTGTCGTCAGTGGGTGCGTAGGAGGAGATTATCAATAGGTATCGGTTGGTTTCAAGATCCTTCCCAGTTCTTACAGATCCATTCATCAGTCGAACAGCATATAGACGATTGTTTACTGGTGTACACACGAGAAGTGAACTTTCCGCTCTACAACTCAATTATGCGCCTACACCAGAGAGTTCATAACAGCTATCCACTGGGTCTCCAGATACTCCTAAAACGAATTTCGAAGATTCACTACTGAGACCAAGTGACATCAAGTGTATAACCACACTCGAATCCTGCATAGGTGTCTCACAGATAGCATAAATCCATGAGTAGAGATTCCATAGTTCTGGCGAGCGATGCTTGTTGTCCGATTTGGCGCAGAATTCAGATGTTGAAAGCTCCTACGCGAAATCTATGGCCAGGGTCTTAGGCGACTAAGAATGAGGTATCAATGCTTTTGGTCACTGCTAACGGTTACAGAGTGAGAAGCTGGGGAATGTGATGGAGGCTTAATATTAGTATCAGGAGGTGAAGGTAAAGGAAGAAACAAAGTTGAGGAGGATTGGTTATGTTCTAATGGGTCTTGTGTACTACTGTAAGTGTGGACCGTTGACACTTCGGTTTCCCACACCACGAAAGGCTAGTTGTTCTTAAGGTACCTGAAAAAGGAGGGATAGTGCGCAACCGCAGAGCGCAAGAGACGTCTTCTTTAAGCCTTTTGGCAGTTTGGAGATTTCGGTTTTTTGGTTTGAAATCCGACAATGAATACCCGTTGCGGGTATTGGCTCACCGCGAGGAGTGAGAGAGTGCTATTTTTTGTGCCAACTGTTTTTAATTCTCTCTTCCAATAGAAAAGATAGCATAAGCGTGTGGTACTGCTGATTGTCCAAGATAAACGTCCTAGTACTGCCGCACCCCCTCTTCAGTTAGCAGAACGACTTCGTCCTCTGACCCCCATCATACCACAGCAATTTATACTATAATGGCAACTGTTTTCTTCCAACTATTTAACAGACTTTTCTGGTATGGTGGGACCTCGAGGGAACAAGCGTTACACCAGTAGAGCTCGTTAGGTCATCGTGATTTAAAAGCCCGACAATCAGGTCAAGGTAGCAGCTATCGAACGGGACACAATGACCAAGCGTTTAGATCATAATTTGCCATCTTTGACACGAAGTTGTATGAACTATCACAGGCTATACGTTAATGTGGTGACCTACCACTTTGGTTCATGTCAACGCACCGACCACAGAGGCCTTGATTGGACAGTTTTCTACGAAAACATAAATATCAAGAGGTGACTTACCGAAAAACTGCCTAGCTATGATAAATATCGATGCGAATGGATGAACATTTTAAATATTTTCCAGGCCTTATGCAATTTTATCTTTACGCCATGTAGAAGTTCTGAATACTCCGTAGTTGATTTAAGGTTTGAATAGTGAGACTTATCAGCTTCCATATTGTTCCAACACTACTTTTTAGTGAAGAACTATCGTGAATAGTTCAATAGAATACTGCTAAGGATTATCACAACGCTTCAAAATAAAATATTTTGAGGACTGCAGCAAATTACTGGCACTCGTTCTTATATTCTACGGGAAAGTGGGACCAATGTTTATTGAGAAGCCTATTTTAGAGTCACTAGTGGCTTTCAGAACAGTACCTAGGAGTACGGCAAGCGTCACATAATTGTCGAGTCACTATCAGTGGTATCTGATGCCACTGAACTAGTCGAAATAGCAAGAAACTGAGAGGATTAGACTGTCAATCTGGTCTGAAAAAATGAACATGAATATTTAGGAGTCAAATATCACCTCATTAACCTAACCAATACTGTTGTTTAGTTGACAGCACTTTAAAAATAACTATGTGGATAGGCTTTCGGTTAAGGAACAGTATGGTATGAGAATTGGCCACTCATACTTGACCAACCGATGGACAGGAAAAGCATAGATGGGAATGCAAATGTTAATATAACGTTCATAATCTTTAGTAAAATCTTTGAGAGTTCCCGGTGTAAGACTCCGCTTAAACCTAAGTAGTCTTAGAAGCAGCAGCAAGATGATAAATTAGAATATGGACTTAATCATCAGTAGAAAGCATAAAATTAGGATTGACCGTGTTGCCACAGAAACTACTGAAGGGGTATACTTCAAGTTACAACACTAGGCAGCATACTCTCACTGCTTAGCACTAACGAAATGTGGTGATAAGTCTACTTGTCCTATGTTGTTTGCAAATCCTGTTAAACTTTACAGTTTGGTACGGTTAAGACGACACGTTGATAATACAGATTTGGAAGCACTAATGGGGTGATTCAGATAGTCACTGGAGATTAACGCTAAGAAATTATTTATGAGCATTGATTATTATGATCCATATGACCACTCAATTACTGATCAGCGTTTACGCAAGTTTTCCTAGCACAAAGATTTACAAACTATCATAAATTATGACCTCAAGACAGCTACAAAATGTAGGGTAGAGACCACTAAAGCTTTCCACCTCCCTTATTTTCTTTAGGTTTCCAAAGGTTGTGATAAAAATATTTCTCACGGATATATCCATGAGAAACCATGCTCTTTGAGTTATCTACTGATGAACGCAAACAGTTTGCGGACTATGTCTTTATAGTCGTATAATAATATTTTTCGAAAACTATTCTCAACAGCTTGTTAATTAGGACCGAAACAGCTAAACCGATGTTCTAAGTATGATCCACAAACCCTAGGTTTAGAGAGTACATAAATACATACATCTTAAGAAATGGTTGCACATTATCTTTTCCATTTCGCATTTCAAAACTGGTCATCTGAGAGGATATCACCAGCTCGACCTAATGTACAGGGAGGTGAACATGGCTGATATTAATTCATCAGCCTTTTCTGAGGACTTGACAGTGATTCCGGAAGACCCAATTGGAGATGCATGATATTCTTTCGAACATTTGCACCCTTGAGTCACTCAACCGTTCATTCCGTTGACTGTCCCGACTTTACGAAAACACATGCAGGGATAAATTGCGAAACCTGTAATCTACTAATACGGAAGAAATGGTTTTGGAGTTTTGTCACTAACCTCGATACTCCCGAGGTGAAGAAGCAGTGTAATATAGCCCAAAATGTATGAATCACAGCAATTCACCAGTCCTGAATACAATTCAAAACCCATCTTGCTCAGGTTGAAGTAGAACGCTCAAAAAGGCTTTTGTATATGAACTACAGGGGGAAATGCACTACAACGCGCATACCCTAATTGAAGATACAGGAACTGCCCAGTTAAGTGGAAAAGATGAGGATGAAAGAGATGCTATGGTGAGATACTTTGGTGGTGTTTCAGCCCAGAGACCTCCAACGCATACAATCTCTATACAAATAAAGTCTGCAGACCGATTGTAATAACACATTTAAGACAGTAAGTACTGTGCATATGCGAAAATAAACAGTACAGGATGATTATAGCTAGACTCATGACTGCTCAAAGAGCTTGCACTCTACATAACTCACCTATTGATAATATTTCAACTGTCCCCTAATTACGGTATACTCCTGAATTGGAAGGATGTTATCATCAAAATTAATGACACCGCAGGCTTTGGGCAGCAAACATAAGCTACAGATCGGTAAGTCTGATGAATAATCAAGAAAGCATTACGATTCACCTATAAACTAACACCATATTCTCAAGTTTAAAACGCGATTTTCGAAAAAGTTTATCATGATTCACAAACCTAACAATAAGAGAAAGTTGAGTAAAGCCTAAAGAATTCAGGGAAGCGTTTGACAAGGTATCTCACTCCAGGTTGCTCATCAAACTGGTAAGTTCTGAAATAACTGAAAACATAGTTATATATATCAGAATTCCTAGTGAGCGAGATACGAAGTGCGAGGACTAATATTCGGCAAGTATGTACACGATGGAGTGCTGCAAGGTAGTCTAGAGTTCCTTTCGATGTCTCCTATTTACAGATGAACTACCTACTATCACGAAATCTCCCATGGTTCGCTCCACTGGCAAAAGTTAAGGAGTGACGAAGATGTGCGCCCACTTAAAACAGACCTTTACAGTTTTCAACCTGTTAAAAGAAATGGTTGATGTCTAACAGTGAATACTAATGTGTAACCATGCCCGAACGGTAACGAATACCATACTTAAAGAGTTTTTCTATCCCTAACACTGAATCCCAACTACCTAGAAGTCATAGTACGTAGTGGATAAAAAAGCATAACGCACTGTTGACCAGTTAGCTGTTTCAGGATTAAAGACAATACATAAACCTCTTATTAAGAATAGCGATGATATGTTCACCGTCTTATATGAAGCTTTGGTTGGATTCAAACTAGAGAAGTGTGTACAACTGATGCATCCTGAAGGAATTCAAAGACCGACCACTTCTACAATCCCTGCGATGAGTAGTCTGGCCTATGGTATACGATCTCAGGAGCCAAGGCTCTTCTCTTAATCGTATCCCTCACCGAGATCTAATCCTGATACACACCATTTCAAATGACTGAACCTGACCCCTTTTCATTCACACTAGGACAAGACACCTCAGAGGAAATAAAAGGGCGCGAAAGCCAAGAACACTACATCGGAGCATAGAACTGGTTTTCATAACGAGCAATCCATTCTTGGGACTGACTTCCAGAAGAACTGTCTATGTTGCCAACTGGCTAATTCAAAACAGGATTGGAAAGAACATATATGTATTAGAAAACGACTATACAGGTTCACAGCATCTCATCTTTAAACCCCAAATCTGAGTCTGAATTTTCGAAGGCTACCGTCGCATTATCTGCAACTGCAAGTCACTTTCTTGCATTGCGATAAAAATCGACGTGGCACTACTATATTCAAAAACTCGTAATCCACCGTCAGTTTACAAGGTAGATTGGGTCTTAAGAGTGAGATTTAGAGGCTTCTTGACATGTCATTTTTTATGAAAACATACCTTGTAGTTAGAAAGGAGACATGATGACGTGATCCCCCCCCCCCAGTAAGAAGCAACACACCAAGATATTTACTGCTGGAAATGTTCTACAATTGTAGGCGGTCAAGCTACCAAATCAAAACGATTTAGATAAGTTGAGTGGTATGAAGCACTTGTTCACGGTATTAGAATCGTAAGCTGACTTGAGGAAGCAGCGGATTCAAACAGAACACACACTAGTGTATGACGCTCGGAACATAGCATGTTTGCATGCATCTATAATTGTCTGGAATTTGTTTCTCAATAAGTAGCACAAACGTCCCCCTAATTGCCTGAAGGATATAAAATATCTCTTCATCCAAAACGTAACCCGAACTTAGGACAGATGTGTTGTTCAAATAGCAGATATGAAATGTGATTCGTCAAATCACTATACATTTTTTCTGAATAGTAAAAGCTAAATTGTCGACATATATGCCTACAGGGACATATGTTACTATGCTTACCTATATGTGCCGTTTGATGTGAATTACAGAAGCACAAAACATCCTCTAAAAATGTCGTAAAACAGTGCTAAACTTTATAGAAATTCAATGAAACCACTGCGTACAAAACTTCAATAGCAAAGATCGAGTAATTTTTGTATTAACAACTATAAAAACGTTTACATGAGTGTTATGTAACCAGGAAAAGCTATTCACACCCTAGCCACGATATACTTGGAAAAATGGCAACCTGCAAGTATTTATCTGCAACTCACTGTCAGACTTTAGATGATTTGCACGTCTAGGACGCTCCTTCGTCTGCTGCGCGCCCATAATCCAAAATCCGGGGTGATTCACATAACGCGGATTCAATTATACCATCTGTTTAGTGGCTTAAAACAATACATAAGGCAGTAATAGTTTTCTACTTTTGAAGACAGGCATATATGGTAGATTTGTCATAGTATGAACCCATCTTTTATTTTTCTGGGAAATAAGCATATGAAAGAAACTGCAGAACCAGTGAAACAATCCGACAGTTACATTATACGTACCTGTCATTAAATGAAACTGAAAGTATTTTCGCCGGCCAAGTATCCTAAGTAAAATGAAACCGTCCTCAGCATGTGTCCTCGAAGGTCTGTGAACACCGCCGGATGCTGTTGTTGCGGGCAGTTTTATTATTGGGACAAACAGCATTCAGGTTATTCAAAATTCATGACCTCTATTATATTTCATGATCGTCTCAACGTCCAAATTACATTCCAGTATCCATTGTCCGATATTGATAGTGCGAGCGTAGAAAAACTGATAGTTTCTGATCGCCTGCGTCTAGTTCTTAGGGCTTGGTTAGAGTTGTTCGGTTCACTCCTGCAGTGGACGAGGAAATCTCCTCTGCTTTCTGCCTTTTAGCCTCGGTGAGGTGGATGTTTTTGTGGGTTAGTAAGTTGCGATTTGTAGAGTGATCGGAGAGCTACGGGTTGCTGGGACGGTTAGGGGACTGTCGTGGCTCCTATGTCTGTAGGTACCTGAAAGAAAGTAGTAAGGTGGTGGTAAAAAACGAAAAGAGTGAAGAAAAGAAAAGAAAATGAGGGAGGAGAAAAAGGAAAAGAAAGAAAAAGGAGAAGGAAGAGGGGAAATAAAAAAGAGAAAAAAGTATGTGGAAATTTCTTGAATGGTAGAAACAGATAGCGTGGGTTCAGTTCCCACGGAAGAACTGGTAAGTAATGTGGGTATATTAGAGAGCGGGATAGTGAGTGGTACGAAGGAGGGAGGTGGGGGCGGGGGTGGGCTAGTGGGGTTGGTGACTGCCTGAGTGCGTCCGTGGTGGACCATGCAAGATGGCACAACTATCTAACCGTGTCTTGAATGAGTCGACTGAGGGAGTTATAACGATATGTCGTAGTAAGGCATTCCGTACAGCACATACTCTCAAGGAGAAAAAATAGGACCTGAGTATGGTGCTGACTCTCTGGCCGGCTATCTTGATGCGGTCTCCTCGTGAAGACCACTGAGTTGCAGGCAAAGTTGAATTGTTTGGGTGGTCTGCCTGATGGGCGATCTTTTATTCTATAATAAGGTTGTTGACGAGATGTGTACCTGTCATAGCCACCATGTTTCGCAAAGTCAAAAGTCGCCAAGTTTTGAAGTGTATCGCGCAAAGTCTACCAAAAATTCTCTTCGAAGACAATTGAATTTTCTGAAAATTGTAAATACTGTGCTTCATTAGGTCTAATAAACCACCAATTTGCCTTCGATGAGACTCTTTAGCACAAGTGGAGAGAGATTTTCCACCATCAGGAGATATCATATTGAAGTGAAGCATGTGTATGACACCTGAGAGTGGTTTTAGGAACAACTGCAAGTTTGGCATTGGTTATACCTGACATGGAGAATCTTCTGGAGACACACACCTAATACATTCCTTCAAACGCAAATAGTCAGTATCCGTACGCCTCCTAAACTCATACGTCTACCACTGTATCACAGTCTAATTTTTGACCGGAAAAGCAGTATTATGCATTTAGCACAAACACAGCTGTATATCTTTCGCTATGTGGCATGTCCAAACTGAACGCGTGTAAGACACACGTTCCACGGCTGCTTATGCAGCTTTCATACCTGTGCGGGCTTTATCTGGCACTGTCAACATCCTCCTTTGGTACTTCCTCCTGATTTCTAATTTCCCCTGATGCTTGTCTTCATTTATTTTCGAACCAGCGACCGCCGGGTCACCAGCTGAGCTACGAGGTTCGCCTGCCGATCAGATTCTTGTTTCACTTCAATCATCAAGGGTTTTGCCCAACTACCTTGTAAGTTCATGACGCGGTACTACCACTTAATCGTATTCACTCTGGTTGCCTAGTCAGGACTTCGCATCCGAATGGAAATGCGACTAAATTAGAGGCAGGGAGTATCATATTGATTATCATCTGACAATCTGAGATAGCTGTAGTTTGGTAGACTAGTATTTATACTTCGCACAAAACTCCATCCCGGTATTCCAGTAAGTACAGAACACAACTGCGGTTAAAGACCACACTATGTACATGGTGATGGTCGTTGTGGATGTTTCGTCCCGAGGTTTGGTGACATCGACAGCATCTTCTTCATGAAGCTGATGCTAAAAGTTCGTCAACCAGGACAGTGAAATGCCCGCGACACCTAACCACGGTCAGCGTCATCCCGAGCTGACAAATATTTTTGGTTATATCAACCACTATCAAACTACTGACCAGTTGATCCGATATTCAAGAGACTTGTGATTTACCATTGTCTACATGGCAATATACCTTGACTACTACGGAAATTGAGTGCTACCGACTACAACTGATAGGATATTACTCGGTAAAACCAAATCACGGGGCTACTCTCAGAGGTGAAATTCCTCCGGATTTGGGAAAATGGTATGAACTTACTTATTTTGAAGGACAATTACATATGCCAACGCAATCTTCTGAATAGGCTTCTATCCACCGTATATCCTATACTTTCCTGCCTTTGTTTGGAATCTTTCCTATGGATTATTCATGCGCTTTTTATCTCAAAGCGCTAAGTCCCATCCCGTCCCCTTTATTTCACCAACATCACAATGCACTCTTTCCAGATTTCCGCCATTCATGAAAGCCTCCATACTTGTAGGTAAACTGTCAGACCGGTCTGGTGACGTGGATCTAAGCAACTATTAACGATAAGGATCAATGTATTTGCGCCTTATTTGCAGTTCTGGAAATAGGTGTAGTGTGAAATGAAATTAAGGGCCTGACGATGGGACGTTCTGAACTCACTTCACCCTATTTGGCGCTGCCTTCCTTTCAACCCCCACAATACCTTTCCTAACATTTATATATCTGACCCTTCCGACAGCTTAATGTTCACATCTGCCTTCTTTTCTACCCAGGCTAACTTCCAAAACTGAAACCAACTGACTTACTCATGAAACTAATGGGCCCTCTAGAGTCCGTTTGAAACACCTTGTGCAGTTAACTCGTTGCTTTCCCGACATGATATCAAAAGTGCCTGAATGGCGAATGAACTGTACGACACTAACACTTAGATCCATCTTTACCTTGGGTGGGACTCAAACAAATCTTGTTTGAGAAATTTCAAACACGTGAAGGACACTAATAACCATTTCTCTGTGTTTACCTAAAGCTGATCTAAGATCATACAATAAGAATAAATATTTCACGGTGCTTACAAATTTCGTTTCTGCAAACATCCGGTACACTTTATGACCTTATAAGCCGAGTGGTTTCCGCTCACACCACTTGTGGGATGTGACGAATTTATTGAAAGGCAGAGCATTGTCGACCAATGCTTACTTTTATACTTGTAAGTCATGCTACCCAGAAAAACCGACTGTTATCCTTTTTAACCGACATCGATAATAGTGATAACAATATTTATCCCTGAATATACGGGCACATACCATTTTAACAGGTGTGAATAAGTCTCTCAGAGATCACATGTCTTCATGGAAGGTAATCTCAGTCCCCACCTATTGTCACTAGAAGATATAAGTACTGCATGTTCATGTAATGAAACATCCCAACAGAATAAGTATGCAGAAAATTTATAAGTTGAAAAAGTGGAAGTATTGCCTTCAAATTAACAAAAACCCAGGTTTCTATCTCGACACCACATGTATTGCCTGGAGAAAAATAAAGCTTGAAGCTAATACTTCCATTGTAACATTCTGTGCTTTTTGCTTGAGATAATGATGGAAAGTTTATGAGGGAATGTATGCGCAAATTGTTTACTTATTGTACTTCATTGATGATTCCAGTACTGTATAATTCACGCATGTTGATACTATTCCACATCGGAGGTTCATAATCTTGATGAATATTATGACTGAGTGCCAAATATCTTCGCTTTTCTAATTCCGGCATCCAGAAGCAGCAAACTTGTCTGAATGCGCCGACTGGACTTCCAGGACATTATGTGTGCCGTTTACACTGGTAGTGACAGCCTTGTGGTCAGTGAGTGTTGGACTTTCCTGGTCACTTTTATGATGAGTAAGTCCTAAATTTAGATAATTATGAAGTTGTAGTCCAGAGCGCACTTTTTTATTTCTGTTCGTTGTAGTTAGGCATTTTGAAGGTGGTAAAGCTGGTTACCCTCCATAGAGAGTAGTTTCAGCGAAGGTACGCTCCATGAATAATTGATTCTCAAAGACAACCAAGCCAACATTTAGGACCGAATCGCTTCTCCAAGGCGAGAAAAAACAGGGAAAAGGTGGCAGGCACGGAAAGAAGCAAGAATTCCAACAAGGAATGCGTTTCTTATGCTCATGTTTCTCCCTACTTAACTTTCTTTGAACGACGTTCATTATGCGGTTTCTCTGTTGAACACTTAAGAATATAAACTTCATGCTGCCGTGCAGTGTAGAACTTCCGTTTTTGGTTGCTTCAGCTTCCGCACACTGGACGGACTGCAAACAACCTGTTTCATAGATTCTGGCCATTCATCAATTGCAACACGGATAGCAACTAAGTAAATGGTTATGACTGGCTCCGAAGAAGGGTGGCCTCACGTGTCGTCAGACCACGCATATCATGAAGCCGACAACAGCCTAGTGGGATACAGTTTCTGCTCAAATGTTGTTACTGAAAAACCGCAGTTATTGAGGTGTTCTTTAGAAAGTCTAAACCAGGACGACAAAAATTCAAGCAAACGTAGTGTATCTTTATGGTATCAAAGTGCAACTAGAGCCAGAATGACCACATTAAACTGGATTGACTAAATACAAACTAAGCAAGCATCTAGATCACCCTCAGGCGCTTAAAGCAATTTTGGCTTTGTTTTAGCGAGTGCGTATCACAGCAGGCTTCAGTGCCATTCTGCGCCTTTCTGTGCTGGTCAGTACACACATCCTTAGGGCCCGTGCTCCAGCCAGAATAGCTAGATGAGCTGAATAACCCTTTCCCTTGAAAAATCACCCTCACCTTCATTCTATTTAAATGTATTGCTTTTTCAAATATATGCCTCACTAAATTGATCTGTTTGATTTGTGTTTCGTCGCCAGCACTTACATAAAAAAGTTAGGCGCTGATTGAGCAGGTACTGGGGCACACGGAAGTTGGCAAGACTGGCTACGTGTCGAGAGGTAACAAGACACCCAGTCCCCTGCAATAGGTTAACCCAAGTATTATGCTCTTTCTGCCTTTGGTACTTATCATTTTTTGGCTAGTTATCTGTCCCATTCTCATTTTTGGCGGGAAGGATTTGCTTTAGCTTCTGTATCGCGTTCGCCTATGGATTATCTTACACTTCAATTGAGTTTAAAAATAACCGTGGTACCTTATTGTATCTCACATCAACAGCTAGGAACAATGACTCTCCTGCACTGCTGGCAGTAACCCTTTGGCTCCCCACCATTTTGGTCGGCGAACCACCTGCTTGATGTACGCACACAGTAGCCCAATTCACCTCGAGGCATAGTCGCCCGCAATAAACTTAGCCAAGCTTAGTTATCGCGAAATTATCCGTGAAAACAAATTTGTGCCGCGCGTCTTAGAGAATCCAACACTGAATATATGCGATCTTCTCAAAGCCGCCCTCACCAACGCGTTGCACTTACTGACCAACGGGAAATTCCAGGTCTGTTTGGGTATGTGTATCCTGGTGATTGTGAGCCCACGCATGCTATGCCGGAAAAAGCAGCCTATTCCAGCTTTCAAAATGAATGGCACGCTTCCCAAAAGGCTGTGGTTTCGGTGGTCGCCTCAGACGGCACAAGAAATTCCTGCAATCTTCCAAAACACCTCCTTCATATAGCTGATGGAAGCGACGCAAGGAGTGGCAGACACTACCGAGCCCAACGTGAGCAATTAAGTAAATAAATAAATATTTTATTCTCAGGTTATGAAGTTAACATGAAAGAGACCGGCTTTCAGATAACTGCACAGAAACCCACAAGATTAGAGCAGTGTTGAATGGCACAGAAGGGCGGACATCGAACTCTGACACGATATCAAGTGTCTAAAAGTTATGAAAACAGCAGGAAAATATCACTCTACAATACACACACATCGCAATTCTTTTTTCCACACTAAAGTGGCATCAAACCGGCGCAATATTCTATGTTTGCTTTATGAGTAGTCGACATGACTTACCCTCCTGCAAAACGCGGTGTTTCGTCAGATAAACGTCTATTTTAGAATCAGTTATATCTAAGTCCCAACATTTCTCACTCTTCAAGTGTCGTCTTTCCCAGCAGTTTAGATTGATAATACTGGAAATATTTGTTGTGGTGCAAGTAATTAGAGACTGGAAGAATCTTCGTTCAACGGCGGTGGATTTTACGCACATGTAAAACTTCATAGATTTCACACTGAAATAGGCAGCATTGTCAAGTAGACACATTGGTCGCTAATTGGCTTCTATTAGATGGATTCATGCAAGATAAAGTACCAGAGAAATCTGTCGCATAGCATTTTCATGAATGTGTTGCCGTTAGGTAAGATAATCTCTCGGATTTAATTGTTTACCCAGGTTTCCGCTGCATTTGTGGCGGACCAGAAATTGGAGATTAGTTATTGTGCTTGAGGCTTCGTGTGCGGTAGCATTTAGGGTGTTAGTAGGTAGGTGAGTCAATTGTGCAGCTGTTCAAGATGCAGGAAACCGGGACAAGCCAGTTGAAGAATTCTAACATCAGTTTCCAATGTAACGTAAGAAAGTAGGATTTTCAATGAGTTGTTACGTTAAGATCAAATTAATGCTTAGGATTTTCTCGCCAGGTTGATGCTGAAAAGTGGAGAGTGAAGAAGGAGACACGTAGTCTGCTGGCATTGATTCAAGCTAATATTCCTATCCTCTCTCAAGAAGTGAGCCGTCGAGTTTCGACGTTGTGTCCCACATCGCTAAATTGTACTGAAGGTGAAGGACTTCTAGGACGGAAATGTGAACTAGCATTTCTTCCTAAAAGCCCGCATCTCTCACGAGCGGCAGATCTGCCTCCCATACCGATGACGGGGGTTTCAAACCACGACGATATCTGTCTGGGTTGTCCTGGTACTACAGATGTTGCGGTTCTAACGCCGGAAAGTGCACTCGTCCTTTCGCCTTCGAGGTGAATCAGCAGGGCGACGCACGATACTGCGCATGACGACGACTATTGTTGCTGGCGGACGACCTCTCTGCTGCCTCTTCTATTTCACAGAGCAAAGTTCTGGGATACGTTCCCTGGCCGACACCGAGGCAGATGTCGTCGCCCCGCCTACGACTAAAAGGAGTCCGCTGCCAATGGTTCTGCAACTCCGTGCCTCAACGGTTCACTCATCACGTCTTACAGTCGAAGACTCCTCGAACTCAAACCAAGACTTCGTCGTTCTCCTTACTGGGTTTTCACTGTAGCAGATGTGGCCGCCACAATATCCGTATGGATCTCTTGCAACTCCATCAGCCGCTGGTAGATGGTGTTGAGCGTAAGTTGACTCATTCTGCAGCAAGACCCTCCGTTTCCGGCATCGCTTCGGAAAAGCCCTCTCCCCGCCTAGCGTTACTCATGCCAGATACTTTGAGTTCTTCGGCATCTATTATTCAGTCATTTCCGTAGATCTGCCATCCAGGTCGTGGTTGACCTTATATAACCTCCAACGTCTCTCACCACGTAACGACGACTGGCCAACGAATGTTCACAAAACCCAGCGCTTATACCAGCAGAAACTGGGGCCAGTCAAAACCTACCTTCAACATATGAGTGTGTCGGAAATAATCAGGCAACCCAACGACCGGTGGTCTTCATGCTCGCGTGTTTTAGCCAAGATATGACGTGATCTGGAGCCCTTGTGGTGACCACCGAAGGTTCGGTACCAAGACGATCCTAGATGGTCACCTATTCCCCCACACACGTGACTGCCTCTTTGAAAGGCTTTTCTGCCCTCAGTAAACTTGATCTGGCACGTGACTCTTATCGGTTGAAAGCCAGCAATTGCACCAAAGATATAACTGACGAGTGTTCAGACGAGCAGCCCGATCATAAGTCTAAAAACTGGGAACTATGGATGTCTAAAAACAGCTGTAGTTAGCATTAGCGTACAAATGAAAGCGTTAATGGATCTACTATGTGGCGTGCTCGCAAATGAATCTGAATCAGAAGCCCGAAATACTTTCATCTTAGCTATCTCAGAGCCTAGAAACGTAAATCAGGACTTGCAGGAGCAGATAAATGGACCCAACTCCAACTCCCACTGAAGTGGCAGTTACAAAGTCATGCTGTATTGCGAACTGGCGGAAGTTGGAAACTGTGAATTACAAAACTCCCACCCGGTGACTGAATGCTTAACGCATCTGCAGTGAAACCTGATGATCTTGAGTTCGGTTTCTAGCCAGTTTTTGCGTGAGTACCGCTTAGGAGTCCCACGCTGGGTTGAAACGGCTCCACAGTATCCCAGGTTAACGGTGGCTCTGCAAGTGATGTAAGTCCCTGAGGGCTACTACCCTAGGACATAATACATGATTTGCGGGATGCAGAAGTTTTCAAGCTGCTTACTGCTATGCGTAACATGCCTCACGTAGATACCGTAAATAAGCTTCACACCGGGCTTGATGCTCTGCTTATGGTGGAGAACGTAATCCATGGAATTTCCTCCAAAGCAATATGGCTCGTGTAGCCGACTTAGGAGCAATCATTTATAATGTCTAAGACAAAACGCCAACAAATGCTGCTAAGAAAGTGCTATTAGACGCTGCAACTACGCCAGAAGTCTCGTGCAAGCGCCCCAGACTCTTAAAAAACGCCAGAAGAACTCCTGCCAAGTCCCGTTCCTTTTTGACGATTAGCGGACGGCTACCAGGTTCACAGGCTCTTCTGACACTATCATTTGCAATACTTAATTTATGAAAGTGATGATCATGTCAGAAAAGGCTGTTAATCAGTGATGGACTCACCAGGATAGTCCATGCTCACAATCTTAACCCTCTACAGCCAGCTGCTCTCCGGCTAATGGTTACCTAAATGTCCTGAATGCTCATTCAAACTCATCCCAAATCGCAGCCTAGACAAGCTCCAGAAAATTACCAACTGAATCCGTAACTGATTCTTCATGTGACAAAGATAAAACCATTGATTTACGCAAATCTTTACACTGCTGTGGCCCTCCACCTGATGAATAGGAGAGGTCACCAATGAAACCGAAGTGGGAATGCCGCCACAAACCTCCTCTGTACAAACTAAACAATAGGGTCCTGCCGGAGCCAAGACGTCGAAGGCTTTCAAGATAAACCACAAGAAATCCCCTTCCCGTGAGCGATTGGAGTGAGCCCACAAGTCAGGTTCTCCTGGGCATGCAGAAAGCAAATAATACAGCTCATCACCGTGTCAGCAAGCCAAAAGTTGCAGACTCCCCAGTGAACTTCTCCTCCAAAAGGTAAGACCGTCAAGTTCACAATTACAAGCCGAAACGACTTAACGGGCGGCTCCCCATTGGTATTTTATGGATCATACATAGGTGAACCTGTGTTGTAGTGACCACAAAATCACCCCCTCTCAGAAACGTCACTCCTCAGGCAACTTCCCAGGCGATTGTAACTGTCAGTACGCACCATGTCATCACAGTTCTATGAAGTGTGGACGAGATTCAAGACCACGGCTGTACCACGTGCCATAAGTTCGAGAATAGTCGATGGTTCAAACAACGGCTGAATAAACCCTGATTACGAACTGGACCCAGTTTATTCTGCAGAACGATTATGTTGGTGTTTGGCCGTTTATTGTCAGTTGTTTGCTAAACACTAACATTCTTTCTTTCGACCCATCTCTTGTATGATTTAAATAACGATGTCCAATATATTGCTGGTTATTGCATGTGACAATGAGTTCATATTGCCGATGTGGTCAAACCTGTAAACTGGTTTGTTTTCATGCAGCTCAAGTTGTATGAAAGGTGTACATATTATTATCAACAAACGCACCGAAAGACAACCTTTACGATCGAAACACCTGTGATCAGTCATGCATGTTAAACTTACATGGTCTCAAATTCGTGGAGCCCATAAATGGCAATGAAGGTGGTGATACGAGGGATGGACATCCGGCCACAACAACACGATAAAACGCCTCTTTTCAGCCAATAATAAGATTGCTAGAATAACAATCGGTGTTCCTCCCAATAATAGATCACCCCCAGTTTGAGATGAATTACGTGGCTTATCTGACTCCGTCTCGTTGTTACTAAAGACATCTTCCACCCTGGCCACTGAGACTAAAAGAAGTGACAACTTAGGTAGTACGGTGTCGTCAAGCCACACTCGACCATGAGTCCCGATATACCTCCAACACCATTCAATGGTCTTGAAACGTTTACACACTGCTGAAATTCACACCTACATGGCATCCTTACAAATCCCAGGTCTGTTGCGGGTAAACTACCAGCGTTAAGGATAATACCACTCCTGTCCAGACCAATTATGATAGTCGAAGAATCTTGGCGCCATTCTGGTATACAGGCTATGAAATAAGTATTGATGTGACCAGGGCAGCAAGCAAGGAGGCGGATTCTCGATAAGATTCCCAAATGCCTTCTTCGTATTCCGGATTGAAAATGCAGCGCGCAAAGGGTAGAAAGAATCCCTGCCTGTCATCACGCTTGGCGTATTTGGATGCAAACATTTCATCACCACCCCATGTTGGGGGTGGTGATGAACTTTGCTTACTATTCGGCCAAAACATTCGGCCTCCACCAACCTTTGCAAGCCCTCGTGTAGCGACAACGAGGCGGTAATATGTTCCCCGCATCTACTCCTTCAACCTGCACTTCCTGTAATGTATTCACTCCTCACATATAAAGTGCGGAAACTATGCTGAAGCTGATTGGTAGCCAGCGAGTTAATTAAACAGACGTCGCGATTGGAGAGACTACTTCACCACAGCTGATCTGCAATCAGCAAGAAGTTTTTGTCACCCAAACGTTTAAAGCCACCTGCCTAGCTATAGGTCACCATAGGCTAGAGGAGTCTTAAAGCACTGGGTGGATGTGTCCATAGAGCACCTAGTACGTTTAGTAACCGTGAGATCCTGCTAATTACAGCTCCAGAATATGCATCCTTCCTTCCATATGATCGCAAGCTCGTATGCGGTGACTCTGAACAGCCTGAAATTAGGTGGGATTCACTGTTTATGCGAAGACGGACCGTGGGCTGATGTGTCCGCCGATTAGCTGCACTGTCTGGTGATTGTGCTTCACCACTTTCTACCTCGCTTTTGCACTGAATGCGTTTTACTACCACTCTAAAATCCGTCTTCATCCCGTCGTTCCAAGGACAGGTTTCAAGACATCTCCGAACAACAAGCCATACGTACCTCCGAGTGCTCGTAGAAAGTTACGCCAATTGTCGATTAGATGCTACCGACACCATGGCTCTGATGCGCCTAGGCTGCTTCCTGGTGTTCTTAGGTCTATCTTGCGTAACCATGATCTGCGTATGAAGAGTGTAGTATGCCAACCAGCTGGCGTCGTCTTCACATTCCCTAACAAGTATCCAAACTGCATGAGACGTGCTTATTCACGACAACGAGCTCTGCAATATTCTGATAGATATTTGTGAGATACTCAGCGACACATCTCCGACTGGTTACCTGAAATCTGCAACTCTTTCCTATGGTGCCAATACTGTGTGCACCATAGGAAACTATTCTTTTCCTCCACTAAAGCCAATGGGCACGGTTGAATTCACATGTTCTAATGGTGACCAAGCCATTAAGCTGCTAAGCGTTTCTAGTAGCGTTGGCGCGAGTGGAGTACCATCACAACTATCTGAATTCGATGGCAGATACTTTCTTTTATTATCACTTAGAATATTTTCTGTCTTCAGTACCCTTCACACGCGATGATATTTGGAAAACGCAGTTTATCCTACCCAGAAAGAAATTCCTTTGAAAAATATTGGCGGGTAACTACAGGCCAATAAATATCACGCTTGAGTTTATAAAACTATACAGGAAGCTAATGAGGAAAGCATTCTTCAACACATGTTTAGTAGCGACATTATCACATCCAATCAGCATACGATCCTTGGATCGAAATTCTGCATAACGTGTCATCTTTGTTTCACCAACTCCATGACAACTTTGCGCGACCGATACCAGTTACTGCTTATACTTTGTCTGGATATTTCAAAGGTATTTGACACGGTCGATCGCTTGCCGTTAACAAGTAGGTTAAAGTCACTAGGAATTGACTTTCCATTGTTGGTATGGATCAAATCTCTCCTCAGTAGTCCTACTTAAATGGTGAAAACGGACATACACACTTCAAAACCCGCTCCAATCACCTTTGGTGCAGTCCAAGGCAGTGTACTAGGTTCCCTTCTCCCTACTTTGTGTGAATAACATTTGCAGCTGCTTTATACACAGCGAGTCATTCTCGTTTGCTGACGACCTAAAAGTTGCATACATATTCTCTTATGTAGACTTCCCTACCTTCGGGCATCAGTAAAAAGTGGGCTTGACGAAATATCTATGCGGTCTACTGCTTAGAAGCTCCGATCCAGTACAGGCAAGTGTGGCTGGTGCTCCTCGATGGACGTCCAGCTACACATTCAGTCCATGGAAACACTAGTTCATAAAGGCGTCCGTGAGGTACTCAAGTGACTTTATATTTTCTATTCTGGTTGCACCACGGACACGCAAATATGGAATCCTGTTGGGAAGTATGCCCCTCACCTACTAACGCAGAGATATCAAGTTACTGCTCTACGAAACTTGCATAAATTCTCTTCTAGAATGCTGCACACTTACTTTGAGTGCCACATGCGTTCCTGGCGAGCTAAACATAGAAGGCGTCCGGGGATATTTTGCATCTAAATTACTACGATATGGGTTCAAGCAGTGATGCAAACCCCGATGCGTGATTCTCAACCTAGAACCAGTCTGCATAAGACGACTCAAAATCAGTCTCACGCCTTTCTTCAATAAGCTGAACAAATTGACCTTAACGGCTAGATGCGAGTTCCGGTTAGAGCACACTGGCTATTATGATTAGCACAGCCACGCCAGCAGCGTCACACTGAAGCCTCTTAAGTCCTCCCCGCACGCAACTTCAATCGCCATTTAGCTCTCTCATATTTGGAACAAACTTACTATTGAAGTTAATTCTTCCAAATCAAACCTCTAATTTAGTCTATCACAAGGTAGCTTCTCGTCTTTTGGTAGCTTCGCCACCAATTACCACTCCAAAACATAAGCGCATGTTCCTTCCTGCCCACCATAGCAAGCATGGATAAAGTCCAAAATTAAACGAAGGCATGAAGGTTATTTCCTCAGGTGTTTAATAAGAAAGCATGTAAAGCCAATGCCATTGCGAAGAAAGCTAAGCAAGGAAAAGCATTCACTTAGTAAACATTTTCGCAGGTGAAGCACGGTAAAAGGAAAAAAGAGGTGCAAAGCGCAGCAAAGAAAAGGTGCTGGGTAAACCACTCCGCATGGGACCAAGTTTGAGGCCACGAAATTCGTTTTCTTCGAACGTACAGTACTTGCCACTTATAAGCAGCCCGAAACTCGTAGTGGATAATTTCTTAACTTTGGGTTGCGGATACTTTGCAACCGCAGATGACAGCGAGCGAATCGCATTCAGCCACCTTGTGCACGTTCGTGCAGCGGGCTCTAAGCCGTACCTATTATTTGAGGGCCAGCGACACTATCTGCCTGTCCATACCTGGGAACACAGAGCAGGGTTGGAACCCGCGGCACACTGCCTGGTGGTCATCTCTCTAAGCCGCTGGGTCACAGTAGACGATAGCGTTCATGTCCGACCTAAAAATGCCCATAGTTTGTGGCCATTTGACCCATTGCGTTCCACATTACGCTTGCATTAGAATATCCCCCAAATATTTGCGTCAGTCACGGTTGGACAGGCCACGGGGGCTGTGGTTTAAACAACACTCGTTCCTTATCACCTGGTCGAGTGACAGCCGTTGGCGCGCAGTTGCTTTCAAACAACTCTCTTCCTTCCTTTGACGTGGGTCTTGGAGCCTCATAACTCAGAAGGATTTATAATGGATTGCAGTACGCCACCCTCTTGTGGCGTTGCATGTATGAGTCCGTAACCTAGTGTTATAGTTTTTGTCTAGATGTACTGCTAAATGGAAGGAGGCACATCACCCATTGAGGTACACTTTTAGGTCAACATATAGAGCCGGAGGATGACATTCTTGAACACCGTAGTTGCTTCCAGGATCCTGGGTGATGCTGGATTGCCCATAACATCCGTGGAGGGACTTAAAAATTGAAATTTGGCCGAGATTTCCGCACACGCTTTGTAAGTCTTGCAAATACATAGATGGACCCTTTCGGTATATGGAAATATACGACCTCGACCCCAGCTAAATAAATACTGACCGCAGTACTACATCAAGTCCTTAAAAAGGAACTCACTCACCAACTTTCTTGGGCTAGTGCGGAGTTGAAGATAGAAAACAATCATACGCGCAGTCGACTGCCTGTCTGAAATGAGTTGCGATCAGGACGTATGGTCCATATTTCTTAGGAGCTAATGGGAATTTCCAGTTAACGCACCCAAAAAGTGCAAGCAACTTTGACAGCAACTACAGAAGTTGTGTGAAAGCTTTGCTCCACAATCTTCGACACCAGGGAGGTGGAAGAAGTAAGCTGGACCAATTCCCAAACTTGCACTCACTTTCACAGTGGGAAAACCAAAAGCAATCAATCGCCACAGGTCGTGGTGTCATTGAAGGAAATAATCTAGAAGCAATGACTGACGGTGACGAAAAAAAATTTTGACGTCTGACATTAAATGTATACTTGGCATGAAACTTCAATCTATTGCATCGGTCACATTTGTAGTAAGTAATGTAGGATAGAATTAAATGAAGGATGTGCATTTTTCCCTTGGTAATCAAGTGTACAGGGTCGAGATGAAGTGAAATGTTTCCCAGTTGCGTATACAACTTCCGCGACCATAAAAAGTGGGCCAAGCAACTGAATGAGTGGGAAATAACGCGAAAAGCGCCGGATAAGTGAAAGGAAACGAAGGATAAATGGGAAACGTGCGGGGTGAATATGAGAGAAATCGCGGAGTTAATCAGAAACAAAGAAGGACAGATCAAAAGAGCGTGATGTAAAATAGGAGGAAGCAAATTACCGAAGAAAGCCAGAGGAAATTTTGCGGAACCCAGCACTTTACCGTGGATTTTCACAGACTTTTCAACATGTCCTCTCTTGTTACCCCACGAAAACCCTGATCGGGCATACAACGGACAAAATCTTTGTTTAAATTCTTGTTTCTCTTCTCTATCCGTTGCCAAGTTTTTATTTCCGGATGTAGAAGAATGCTTCACTTCTAAATGCAGGCTTCGTTGTAACCGAAGATAAAGTATGGGGATGACAAGTCCTGGCTGAAGCCACTCTCTGTTGGTAGAAGTGCTATTGCGTTACCAACAGCCAACCATCACAAACGAAAACAGGGAGCGTTTTCCGAAATCGAACTTCCTAATTCCTAAGACTTGGGGTCCGCTGAATACGAAAGTAACCGGTTAAGTGTCGTGATTCCCAACGACAAGCTTATTATTTGCCCGTGAAAGTGATGGACGGGGCTTCTGTGATCGGTGGTACTACCAGCCAGCCTATGAGCGATACAAGCCCAGCAGACTGCGAACGATGGGAACCTAACGCACAAACGCATCTATTCTAATGCCAATCGAAACGTCGCCCGCCATCACAACAGCAGCACGGGAGTGCGAAGGCATGAAGGAATGGCAGACAGTTTGTAGAGAGCTTTTTACTGTCTCAGTAACAGTCAGTACACGACCTTGACAACACTAAATCCGTGCATGGGTTAAGATAGTTGACAACCAATGAGTATTCAGCTTTGAGAGCAGAGAGAAGTAAAACAGGCGACGGTGTGTAGACAGCCATGTGGGTTATTTCAAGGTCATGAGGAGGACAGCAGACAAAAGCCATGCAAAATTAGAGGTACATGGCAAGGATGTTCCGGAAGTCCAGTTGGCGAGTTCAAACAAACCTGTTACTTCACGGCGCTCGGGTTGAAAAGTGCCTGCATTTGGTTTACGCCAGCAGTACCCAGCAAGGTTATAAATCTTTGATGTCAGCTTGTACCAGAAAACATGGTATTCTTAGATGCGTAATCAACAACTAACAACATATAACAAACAACATGCATACTTATTCGTCGGTGAAATTTTCATAATTATTTCTAAGCAAAATACACCGGGTGTAACAAAGGAAGTATTAGTTTCAAAGTTTATCTTTCTGCGGGCGATACATGCGATACCAAAATAGGAGCCCGATACTTCCACTTGTCCACCGGGGAATTTGTGCGCATTTATTATCCCAGGATGCCTTTTCGTGGTAGCATGCGGAACTTGTCCTCTGGTGGCTGGAGGGGGAAGACTGAGATTATCTTTGATAAAGAAACATGTATTCACACAGAAATGTACATTCACACCCGTAAAGGTGTGCCTGTGTCCTCAGGGCTAAATATTACTGCAAATACTGACGTACTTTCTCACCAAAATTTCGTGAAAATCTGAGGATGAGAACCATTGAGTCCCCTACAGGAAGTTAACGGTCACATACACCACCTTTCAACTAATCACACATGAAAAGTTTTCCAGAGTAGGGGTGACTCTTTTAACCTAGCGTATAGTGGTGGATGCCAACATGTTTCATGGTTCACGGCGCTAAACCCAGTAGAGTGTGGGTTCTAAGGTTTAGCAACGGCAAAGTGATACGGAGGAAGGGTTCCAAGAGGATGCTCCTGGTAAAATAGTGGTCTCCTATTGGACTGTTGGTCAAAACTGCTTAACTGATGTAGTTTTGAGTAAGACCCACATGCAGGCTGGCATTTAAGTGAATCTACTCAGTTTGTCGTGCTGTATAGCGGCACGTGAGGAAAAAGAATGATGCTTAAGTAGGTAACTAAACACAGGAAGAGCAGGAATAAATAAATGAATATTTTTGAAGGTATTTTGTATTCCAAAGAGGGACGGTGGCAACTATATTCTCAAACCATCGACTTCTGATGTCTCAGTGCAGCCTAAACGTCTACCGGGCCCAAGCAATACCCCAGGACTTCGTGAAATGGCGGAACGTCGCCATCTGACCCCATACTGACATTTTTGAACCCTACCCTTATTTTGGTAGCATCGCATATCGAGACAGGACGCGACTCCTCATGGATATCCGGTGTCCAAGTCACCCGCGTTCGAATCCTCGCTGCCTTATCCCTGGGATCCCTCTTTTTACTCATTGTTTCGCATCAACCTTCGGCGTCATTCGAAAGGGGGTTTCACTAAACGAGTAAAACCCCACAAAGACATTCCATGATGTAAGACCTGCAGAATCTCCACACCTAGTTTCGAAGGGCACTTCCCTTCCCCATGTGATAAGATATAATGGGCTGCCACACAAGATAATCGTTGCTTGATTGGCATTTGGACATCTCGGTAGTGCCGTATGATGTGAGTGGGTGAATGTCAAAAGCGACTAAAAGCTACTGACCGGAATAGACGTCAAGAGGAAACTACAAACATCCAAAAAATAGCCGGTGACACCTGTTCTAAAAGACGTGGCTCCTTTGACTGAATGTCCCAGTTGATAAGGCACTGGCATTTAAACAGGTGGCCGATGAGTTCCAGTTTCAGTTCGAATACCGTCGCCAACTGGATGGGAAATACATGTAGCTGAATAGATCCAAGATGGACGAATCGCTTATTCTAGATTCTGATGCTAGCCACCGCCAAGCAAATAACGGCGAAGCTTATCTTACGCCCCAGCCAATGTTTCCGTAGCCATCTACGAATCTACGATCATTATTCAAAAAAACCTGAGATAAGTGGGCTGGTCAAAGTGATCCATACTTTATTCTTAGTCCTTTTCTTTGGTGTCAGCGCAGGCCGGCCCTAAAGCATCGTTCCACACTCGACAGTTTCAAAGAGAATGCCAAAAATCTTCAGTTTGGCGTTTCGTACGTTCACATAACTTCATTTTTTCATCATGTCCACCTAGCAAAGCTGTGTCGCATGTGCTTCAGGCCGCCTGGGTCCCCTACAGTGGGGGAGTCGGCCTCCGCGACGTCAGTAGCGCCCACAAATATCGGGTAGTATGTCGATAGCAGAGGCGGATGGGCGTGATGGTGGTGGACATACTTAATGTACGCTAATGACCGCTTTTACTCCAGGCAGTATGTCTCCACAAGCCCCTACACAGCCGTATAAGTTCGGGTAAACTGTTCTGAATGGCATTGCGTACCCGCTCGACACTCCTGTCATACTCAGACATCCACAAAGCCTCTAAACCAACAAAATCCAACTCTGACCTTAGGTCAAGGAATAGAACAACAGTTAGCCAGCGGTGTGATTGTGTTCCAAAACCCGTCGAAGGGTGAAGATTTGTTCGATGCACCCTAAAAGTGGCATGGAACGTGCCTAGTTTTGACACTTGTCGTTGATATTGAACTCCAGTTAGAAGTCAGGTGACCTTAGGGTCCTAGATAACACAAGTAGACGGCCGGCAGTCGTCTTTCTAAGTGCATGACAATTCATCCAAATGGTGATGCAGAGAAAGCGTTCTCTCCTCGCCTACACAACGGGTATCTTTAATTATGGTAGAGGTAGGCTATCCAAAACCTCACCTGGTTAACTAGTTCACTGGCTACTAGCCTGTCCTAAGCCCGTGTAAAGAGGGAAGGTTGGGCATACGGCTACCAACCCTACCCCGGAAAACAAATATAACCGCTAAATAAACTTCACAACACAAACAAAATATAAAAAATAAAAACGAACTTATTCCTCACTGGAATCGGAGAAGTGAAATGACCCGGGTTGGTGAAAGCCTGCCTTAGGTAAGCCAATTGGCCGATGTGGCTTCTCTCTCTCAATGAAAGCGAAAGTAAACGAGGGACATGGAATGTCTGCACGATGTTTGAACCCAGCAAGGCAGCCCACATTGCAAACGAGATGAGAAGGTATGAAACCGAAGTGCTTGGAATTTGCGAAAGCAGATGGAATGAGAGTGGACTCTCCAAACTGTCAACTGGAGGATCAATAATCTACTCTGATATTGTCACCCAGACAACAACCACGAGCACACTGAGTTATAGATTGACTATCATGATATCCTGGAGAGCATCGAAGGCTCACTGTCATGCAGTGGGAACTAATCTCCTGCAGGATCATGACAGCAAGGTTCAACTCAAAAGGAAAGAAGGTCACAATCATACAATGCTATGCTACGCACCCAGAAATAATGCAGATGAAGAGAAGAAGGAGAAATTCTACAGACAACACCAATCAACACCGGAAAAGACCTCAGTTGGCGATATCAAAATTCTGATGGGCGATGCAACATGAATGCCAAACTGAGAGCGGACGACACGGGAAGAGAACAAACCATGAGTCGAGAAACGCTCGGTGAGGTGATGAACGAGAATGGATAATCGTTTGCAGAATTCTGTGCATTCAACGATTTGGTGATTGGAGGCAGTGTGTTCAGGCACAAAGATATCCACAAAGCGACATGGATTTCACCAGACACCGGACACTAAAAATCAAATCGACTTTATCTCAATCTCAAGAAAGTGGAGACGCAGCCTACTTGACACAAGGTCAAGAAGAGGAGCAGATGTAGGTTCAGATCACCATCTAGTGTAAGGAACCCTCCAAATCAAGTTAAAAGCCTTCAAGGAAGCTGGTGATAGACCACAGTTCAAGTACAACACTCGGAAAATGAAGGACGAAACCACAAAGCACACCTTGACGTCAGACATTATGACAAAATGGGAGATATCGAGGAACATCCCTGGAGAAACCTGTGTGGATGAGCACTGGAACTCTTTGAAGGAGATGTGGAAAGAAACCTGCACAACCGTATTAGGAAGGAGGAAGAAAGAAGATGGGGAATGGATCTCGATGGACACATGGAAACTGATAGAGGAGGGAGAGGAGGATGGTGGAGCAGAAGATAAACCAGTGCAAGGATGCACAACGAGAAGAGGAACTGAGTACAAAGTATAAAACACTGGACAGCGAGGTGAAGAAGAGTGCACGCAAAGACAAAAGACACTTCTATGAAACACTGGTAAGTGAAGCAGAACAGGCTGCCGGCTGGTAGGAGAGACAGAGACCTGACAACATTGTATCAAAGAAACAGGTTACTATCTGGGATGGGAGAGATCAACACAGATGAAACCAATAAAAGATGATGACGAAAATTTAATTACGAAAGAGGAGAAACAAAGGAAAAGATTGCCCGACCGCCTCGAGAAGCTCTTGAATCGACCACCACCCGCACTTCATCCAGAAATACCACCAGCAACCCAGCCACAGAACCAAAAGTGAACATAAATCCTTCAACAAAAGTGGAAGTCCTGAACGCCACAAAGATACTGAAATGTGGGAAAGTAGCGGGACCAGATGAAATCCCGCCAGAAGCACTGAAAACAGACGTAGAGACAACAGCGGACATGCTCACACCACTGTTGCAGAAGGAGTGGAAGGGAGAGAAGGTAGCTGGCGATTGGAATGAGGGTCACCTTGTCAAACTTCCGAAGAAGGGAGACCTCAGTGTTTGCAAGAACTGGCGCGGAATCACTCTCCTGTCCACCCACAGCAAGCAAAATATTAAGCCGCATAGTCCTGGAGAGTCCAAAGCATGCACTCGATTCAAAACTACGACCGGAACAGGCAGGCTTCGGGAAGTACAAATCATGTGCGGACCAAATCGCAACGCCACTCTATGCATCATCATGAAACAGAGCATAGAATGGCAATCAACTCTCTCTCTACCCCAACTTCACCGACTTTGAGAAGGCCTTCGACAGCGTCGACCGAGAGGCAATTTGGAAGCTGCCTCAATATTACGAATACCACAAACCTTTATCAGCCTCATTCAACAACTATATGAAGACGCTACATGCCAGCCAAGTAATCTACAATGCGAAGCTCTGTGATGCTTTTGAAGTGAAGTGAAAACAGGAGTGAAACAAGGTTGCCTACTATCCCCCATGATATTCCTGGTTGTGGTCGACTAGATCATGCAGCAAACAGTGAGAAGCGAGAAGAGGGGGATCCGCTGGACTGCGCAAAAGAACCTAGAAAATCGACATTTCGCTGATGACTCGTGCCTGATGTCACATAAAATTGAAGATCTACAGGCGAAAACTAACAAGTTGACAGAAGAGGCAGGCAGGGCAGCGAAGACGGGGCTTCAAGTGAATATAGAGAAGACGGAGGCAGAAGTGATAAAGATACCGCACCACCAACAACAACAAACTCCAGTCACCATGAACGGGAGAAACTTGAGGCAAGTAACCTCCTTCACTTATTTAGGCACCACTGTTTCAACTACAGGTGGCTGTGGCACAGACGAGGATGTCAAAGTCAGAATCGGAAAAGCAAGACAGGCGTTCATTAGCCTGAAACGGGTGTGGAGATCTTCTGCACTCAGCATGCGGAACAAGATGCGGATTTTCAACACCAACATCAAGTCAGTGCTCCTGTATGGTTCAGAGACTTGGCGCGTTACGAAAGGGATTTCCAATAAACTACAGACATTCATCAACAACTGCTTACGCTCGCTGCTGAAGATCAGATGGCCAGAAAGAATAAGCAACAAGGAACTCTGTGAACGAACCAACAAAGAACCTATCACGCAACAAATATGCAGGAAGAAGTGGAGATGGACTGGATTGGGCACACACTGAGAAGGCCGACTGAGGACATCACGCGTCAGGCCCTCGAGTGGAATCCCCATGGCCAGCGACGAGTTGGACGTCCCAGCTGAGGGTGACATTGTCGAGCTCTGAAATCTGACTCCAAATTTTTTATACGTGTCCAGATACACTATCGCCTATTTATAATTCCCGACACTGCTGATCCACCTGCATCAGACAGCGTAAATATCAGGAGTTAACGCGAAGTATATATCAGGATGTTGTATTAGTCAACGAGCGAGCAAAAAGTCTTTTTCAGTACAACTAAACAAAAAATGTTCAATGAGTTGTTACATACATCAACACAATACAGTGAAATAAAATGCTACATAAGTCCCTCCCCAGAATACAGATATAAGAGGGAATATCTGTGTTCGATATAAAATATTATGAGAAAGGTAAATTCATTTTGAAGATATTAAAAACATAGAAGGAATGTTAAGGATATCTATTATCAGGATGAAAACTGATTGGAAGAGTGTTTACATAAAAATGAAGTGTATGACATTCGAAACACTAAAATAACTTTACCAAAGTAATAATATATCCGGAGATAAAAAAATTAACAACCAAAATCGTATTACCTGGAACATTGTTAAGAAATAAGAGATTCGGAAGTCCGTGGTGCCCGGAAAAAAATTTTGTTTTGTGTATGCGGAAAAGTCTGACAAAATCGTGTGGTCATGTTTTCAAAGGTAATGAGCAAAAACGATAATAATGTTACTAGGGAATTGGTTTTATGAAATGTAAATTGTCTGAAAGTAACGTCGTGGCCAACGGACTCTTCTTCCGGATCTCGTGGTTCTGCTACCGTCGCTATTATTGGGTGATTCCGATGCCGTTGTTTCTGTTTTGACGGTGGTTTCCGGTGTTTCCGGTTGCTTCACTGCGGGTTCAGACTTGGTATCCGTGACATCTGGTTCCATAAACGCTGGTTTGATTCTATCAATGCTGACCGTTTCTCGTCTACCCGAGCGTTCGACCGTGACAACTTTGTCTGATTTACTAATTACCTTGAAAGGTCCTTCATACGGGGGCTGTAAGGGTTTTCGTACGCCGTCGTGTCGGACGAAAACGTGAGTGCAGTTTGAGATGCACTGAGGTACGTAAACTTGGTTGTCTCGGTATCGTGGGGACTGAGGTCGAAGTGTGCTCATGTGTCGCCGTAGTTGTTGTACATAGTTAGTCAAGTCCGGTGGAACGTCTGTTGCCGGGTTAAAATACTCTCCTGGCAATCTTAAAGTAGTTCCATAAACTAACTCAGCAGTACAGCAGCCAATGTCCTGCTTGACACTCGAACGTATACCAAGGAGTACTAGTGGTAATTTGTCACTCCACTTGTCATCAGTCTTTACTGCCATCAGTGCTGCTTTTAGTTGTCGATGGAACCTTTCGACAATACCATTGGATGCAGGATGGTACGCAGTGGTTCTTATGCGCTTGATCCCGAGAAGTTCAGTTAACTGTTGAAATAGACTACTCTCGAACTGCGCACCTCTATCTGTGGTGATGACACTTGGGACACCAAAGTTAGAAATCCAGTGTTGGATGATATTTCTCGCTACTGTTTCGGCAGATATATCCTGCAGAGGTATTGCCACTGGCCATCTCGTGAATCGGTCTACACATGTTAAAATGTAGCTAAAACCATTTGACGGAGGTAGTGGTCCAACGATGTCAACGTGTATATGGTCAAATCTGCCATCCGGTGGGGAAAATCTTCCCGTAGGTGAAAGAATATGTCTTTGCACTTTCGATCGCTGGCACGCTAAACAAGCTCTGGACCACTGTCGAAGATCTCGATTCATCTTTGGCCAGACGTATCGGTCAGTAATTAACTTCACCGTAGCTCGAATACCAGGATGTGAAATGCCATGCATCTTAGAGAAGACTAATCGTCTCATTGATAACGGCACAAACGGGGCGGTTTACCCTTGGATACATCACAGGTGATGGATACAGAGTCATCAAGTGTCACTTCTTCAAGACGTAATGAGGTGTTCACATTGTTTTTCAAATGTTTCAAGTCCTCATCCGTGGCCTGCAACTTTGCCATTTCTGCTAGGTCAATACGGTCACGTTCTAAGACGTTTACGTACATACGAGACAAAGCATCAGCTGCCTCATTTTTGCTGCCTTTGATATACCTTATATCTGAAGTGAATTGTGAAATAAATTCTAAATGTCGAATTTCTCGGGGCGAGTAGTTGTCATGCTTTGCATCAATTGCTTTTGTGAGTGGCTTATGGTCGGTGAATACTATAAATGAGTACCCTTCGAGCATATATCTGAAGTGCTTGATAGCCAAGTAAATCGCCAGTAGCTCTCTGCCGAATGTACTGTATCGCGATTGAGAAGCATTAAGTCGTTTCGAGAAGAAAGATAATGGTTCCCACTGACCGTGAACAAACTGTTGTAGTACTGCGCCTACCGCAACATTTGAAGCGTCTGTCATGATGGCTAGTGGTGCTTCTGAATCACGACGAGAGAGAAGAGTTTCAGAACTTAGAGCCAGCTTCAGTTTGTCAAAAGCATCATGGGCCGCTTGGGTCATGTGAAACACTTTGGCTCGTCCTTGCAATAAATCTGTCAGCGGTTGGGCTACTTCAGCACATTTAGGTATGAAACGTCGATAGAAGTTTATTAACCCCAGAAATCTTCGCAGCTTTCGAAACGAGTCTGGAACAGGATATTCTCGAATTGCATCTACTTCTTGCGGAACCGGTTTAACACCGTTGGCATTAACAATGTGACCCAAAAACTGTAGGGATTCCTTGCCAAATTCGCATTTCTGCGGATTGATTGTAATGCCATATTCACGCAGTCGTTCGAAAAGCGTCCTCAGATGTTGCAGGTGCTCTGTTTCAGATGCGCTAGCTACTATTAAGTCATCTATGTATGCACTGACGAAAGGTAAGCCATGGAGTACCTGATCTATAAATCTTTGGAATGTTTGAGCAGCATTTGTCAAACCAAACGGCATACGAATAAATTCGAATAGTCCGAAGGGGTAGTGATGGCCGTCTTAGGAACATCATTGGGTTCCACAGGAATGTGATAGTAAGCTCGCACGAGGTCAATCTTGGAAAAAATATTTACTTTTGTCATAGAGTTCATAAAATCATGTATGTGAGGAATTGGATACTTATCAGGGACCGTACGCTTATTCAACGCTCGATAATCACCGCAAGGCCGTATTTCCCCTGATGCTTTTTTAGGTACCATATGCAGGGGTGATGACCATGGGCTCTTGGAAGGGCGTATAACTCCCAACTTTAGAAGTTTATCAAATTCCTGTTTTGCTATCTGCAGCTTTTTAGGGTCTAAGCGTCGAGGTTTTGATGAGACTGGAGGACCTTTTGTAAGAATATGGTGCGTCACCGTATGTTTTGGAGAGGACTTCGTGTAATCCGTTTGAGTGAGCTCGGGAAATTCTCGCAGAAGGATATCGTACTCGGAAGTGTTGTTTATTGGAGCTACGACTAAGTTTATTGTTTTTGTCTCCGTAGCGATACCGGTGATAGAAAATTCACCATTACGGCTGACTAGTCTATGGCGACTAGAGTCGACCAATAGTTCGTAGTGTTGAAGGAAATCCATGCCAATGATAGGCGACGATATGTCAGCTATGACGAATTCCCACTGGAATGGTGTATGAAAGCCAATGTCTAGGATCAAAATTCTGGTCCCATATGTAGTAATAGCAGATCTATTTGCCGCTTGTAGTACCAAAGTTGGGTTGGGATGGCGTTTTTCGGAAGGTGTGGGTGGGATCACGCTCACTTCCGCTCCAGTGTCAACCAGAAACTGAGCTCCAGTCTTCCTATCCGTCACTCGAAACAAACGACTGTGTTGTTGTACGCCGGCGACAGCAGTCGTCACTGATCGCCGGCCTTTCCGTTTCCCGATGAAAAGGTTTTAAAATCGCATGGTAACAAACAACGACGTGCTTTACTGCCAAACTTCTTGTGATACCAGCACGTGCTACTTTTAGACGCAATTCTACTCGTGGTCCTATCACGACTACGGGATCTGCTTCTACAGAACTTCGGTGACCGGTTTAACTGCAAAGCCGTCAGTTGTCCTGTAAGTATGTCTATCTTCCTCTCTAAAGCGGCCACTCGGTCGTTTTGCGTTGGCTCAGCAATACTTTCAACCGGTTTAGGCATCCTTTCGTACATACGGTCAGCGATGTCAGCCAACCTGTCAATGTCAATGTCCGCATCTCCGACAGCTAATATCTGCTGAATGCATGAAGGAAGTCTCCGCAGCCAGAGCTGGTAGAATAAACGGTTGTCTACTTTCCTATCTTTCAGCAGACTTTGCATATGTCGCTTAAGTTGTGAAGGTGTTCTGTCACCGAGGCATATGCTACTTAGTAGTTGATCGACAGCCTTCTGGTCAGATAACGAAGTAGCTTTCAGCACCTCCTGCTTCAAAACATCATAAGGTGTGTCTGGGTGGGGCTTTAGTAGTGTCTCCCTTACTTGTTCAGCCACTTCTTCCGGCAAAACAGAGCTTGTGTATCCGAACTTTGTGTTTTGTGAAGTTATATGATTGGCCATGAAGAAATGTTCTAGACGGACAAACCACAATTGCGGGTCATTAAACTTAAAACAAGGCATAGGAAGATTAATGGCACCCACGGACCCTAAATTCGAAAAGTCTTGATTATGAGAGTTTAAGGACATCAGTACTGGTACAGCAAAAAAAATATTTAAGAACAAGAGCAGGAAAAATACGATAAACAAGTATGTCAATGCCTACCACAAAGCAGCCAAAGAAATTCTCAGTGTATATGTATATCCGTATTGTATACAGTCATTAATGACCGGTTGCAGTATTCAAGAGAGTTTAATCACGTCGGGCTCACCAGTTTGTCGAGCTCTGAAATCTGACTCCAAATTTTTTATACGTGTCCAGATACACTATCGCCTATTTATAATTCCCGACACTGCTGATCCACCTGCGTCAGACAGCGTAAATATCAGGAGTTAACGCGAAGTATATATCAGGATGTTGTATTAGTCAACGAGCGAGCAAAAAGTCTTTTTCAGTACAACTAAACAAAAAATGTTCAATGAGTTGTTTCATACATCAACACAATACAGTGAAATAAAATGATACAACATGGAGGAGATCGTGCGAAGAGGAAATGAGAGATTCTGGGCTGTCGTGGAACCAGGTTCAAAAGATTTCAGAGAACAGAGGTCACTGGAGACGTGCCACTGAAGCCTTATGTTCCATTAGGAACCCAAGGGCTAATAAAATAATAATAATAGGCTACCCAAAATAATCTCAGTGTCATCCGAAGTCTCTCGAGGTGGTGAAACAAAACTCTGACATTCCATACACCAGCTGAGTCCTGCAATACCGTGAACTAGGAGCCTTAGGAACTTCCCGTTTTAGATTTCTGATACACAAGGGTTGAAGTTTAGAATGAAGCGGGTCCAGGAGAGAGCCTATACCAGCCTAACTCTTAAACAGTGGTTTGGGTGCTAACTTATCTTGTCTCCTCTTCTCCCTTGTAACTGACCACATAAAGAAACGTCACCAGTCGGTTTGGAAGCCTCTATCGTATAGTCTGTCCGGGAACTAGTTCCTAGCGCAGGGATGTAAAACCGGAACAAACTTTAGAGAAGCTCATCGTTGGTTCACCTCCCATTGATACCCTTAAAATAACAACGCTGAAACTAGTGAAGGTTAGCATAGGTCACTGATATACTGTCTTTACTTATGAAGACCAACTAGGGTGTTTGCTGTAGCTTTAGTCCGACCAGCACTCAAGGTCATTTGCGAGGCATAATTTGGAGGGAGGGAATTTCCGCATTAATACTCTGTAAGTTTTTATGAGATTCTCTCCATTCTTAATGCTAATGGTTGTGGGTTACTAAAGTATGCAAAGTCTTCGTACTATCCTAAAGCGCATTTCTTACTGATCGGGGGACCGTCCATTGTAAATTATCCGATCTACAGGGGTTGTAGGTCATATTATATAAGGACAAAGATACACCGAAAAAATTGAATTGTATATGATCACTTCAGACCACCTCTTTTTTATATAAGTCTCTTCTTGTTAATTCTCCTAAGTTGATAAGGGCAGGGAGGAATAATGCAAGCCCGCGGTTTGACACTGAGTGAAAAGTTAATTGTAGACAATAGCCATACACAGAAATGCACATCTTTTTCGTGAAACTAATATATCCCACCTAGCATTTGCTTTGTGAGGACTTTGTAAATTTCTGGTTCTAGCTCGTATCTACTTCGAGCGCACTCACCGAATCTCGGGTCCTTGGGAGCGTTCTAGAACTTCGTGGAAAAAGTTCAGAAATCTTGGGAATATCATGTATCTTTCCATTCCAACCTAAAGTAAAATTCGGGTTTTTGCCCAAATCGAGTAAATTGCATGCGAAATAAATGCTAGCTGAGATTTTCTTTGAAATTGTGAAAAGTTGTGAAGTACGCCTGAATTCTCCTGAGTGCAAAATGGATGACACACCCAATGGTATATTGCAATGTGAATTACTGCGTACAGTCAAGAGGGAAGGAAGTATCTAGACCGGCACCATATGTTTAGCTTAAGTTAATTCACGTTACAAGTCATGCATTTTAAAGATCAATTTATGGGCATCACATTTTCATTGATAGTACCGGCCGGCTTTTGAAAGTAAGAACCGGATGGTTACCGAAGTTAGGCAATTTTCGTTGTGTGTAGGGGTTTCAGTTTTGTGGAAAGTGCCTTCTGGTTTCTTGTAAGAAAGAATTATGAAACTTTTAACTCCTATTTGGATACATACTGTGTATCCAATGGTTGTTGTGGTCATCCATGATTCATAAACACATGAAGGATTCAGAAAGGAAATCGGCAAGAAGAACCACAGTGCCACATTTCTTTACATCATCTGCTAAATTTGTGAGCACGTGCCTTGTAAAGCACTTTTTTGATCAAATACACCCGTAAACTTGCCAACAGAGTGGATCACCTTCCTGTCTACGATAACTACTGATGGTAAAATAAGCATTTACAGCTGGCACCTTTTAATCCTGCATCATTTTTTATTATTGGATGAGGTTGTAGTAAGTACGGTTTGTTGTACAATATGTATATATTCACTGCTTTGTTGTTGGCTGGCTTTATTTCTATGCTTCCCATCGGCGTCTGGTTAGAAAACCGACAGTCTTAAGCAGTTTTCATTATGTTGACTTCTAAATGTTTGTCTTGCGGGATTTTCCCAACCTTTCATTTTTGTAACATTAAGCTATTAAGATGATTCTGGAGGTATCATATATGGCTTGCAGATTCTACTAACACTTAAGTCAGCTTAAAATTTCTGGGTTACCATTTTCCCACGTATTGCACTACGCTGCCCTTCATCGTTGTATGATTGTTCAGCAACCTAGTATAGGGTTGTGTAGTAGATAAAGAATCTCATTGCTTGCTGGTTCAGTGATAGCAATTGGTTGTCGAAACTTCAAACCCAAAGCGTCTTGTTGAAAAGCTAGTTACTTCAACTTCCAGGTTGATTAGTGTAAGTGGCAGGGTACAATTCCATATTAGATTATTTTATTTGATATAAGCTAAAGGATTGGGTTGGCCAAATTATGCAAGATAACCTTATTTGTTGGACACCATACATCGATTATAAGGTCAAGGATATAAGCCAAAGTAACGAATTGGAGTCATTTATAATATGAAAGCACAAACATTTAGGGAAATATAGAATAATGGACCTAACTAAGATATGTAACTTCGAAAAGGCTGTGTTATCGCCTTGCACGTACTGACTTATAATTACACTATTCGGTGAAATGAGGTATCAGTTCTGAAATGCAATCTAGTTAGGTAGGGAGAGATGTTGATCGCTGAATCTTCGTTCATTGAATTACAACTTAATAAATGCAACGGAAATAATCTATCACACATAGCAGATATTTGGAAAATTCTGCTACCTCCCAAAATATAAAAATAAGATGATATTGGGTTTTAAAAGCGGAGCTTAAAAGCTGTGATTATTTCGAGCTGTGAATTGTGCTCGAAATGTCATGTTGTGAATCAGACTGCATCACTGTCATATCGAATAAGCTAACTTAGATCGATTAGTTATGGCTCAAGCTGAATTTAACGGTGTAGATGTATAATTTTTACTACTAGGTATTTAATTTTTCCTTTCGGTGTAAACAGATTGTTAAAATTTTATTGCAGTATGCCGCACACTTTGTTTTCTATGAAATATATATATGAAATTCTTCGAGTTAATGCTTTTGTTTCAAAAGGTTGTCAATCTGTAGATAGTTCTTAACAAGGTTAGGAGTAGAATATTTGGTTGAGTTACTTTCATATAACTGACTTAGCGATAGAACAGAGAAAAACTGACAAGTGAGTCTGTAACTTGTTCTGTTACTTGATTGTCTACTCACTGTGGTCTTACCTTTCCTGCATGTTTAGCGATGTACGTAACAAGATACTTCATTGATTTAATGGGCGGTAGTAATTGGTAGTAATCGGTAGTAATTGCAGCAAACAGTAGGCAGCGATAAGAGGGGGATACACTGGACGGCGGAAAAGAACCTAGAAGACTTGGATTTCGCCGATGACTTGTGCCTAATGTCACATAAACTTGAAGATCTGCAGGCAAAAACTAACAAGTTGATAGAAGAGGCAGCGAAGACGGGACTTCAAGTGAATATACAGAAGACAGAGGTGATGAAGATACCGCACCACCACCATCAACAACAACAACAAACTCCAGTCACCATGAACGGGAGAAACTTAAAGGAAGTAACCTCCTTCACTTATCTAGGAAGCACTGTTTCAACTACAGGCGGGACGGACGAGGACGTCAAAGTCAGAATCGGAAAAGCAAGACAGGCGTTCATTAGCCTGAAACGGGTGTGGAGATCTTCTGCACTCAGCATGCGGAACAAGATGCGGATTTTCAACACCAACATCAAGTCAGTGCTCCTGTATGGTTCAGAGACTTGGCGCGTTACGAAAGGGATTTCCAATAAACTACAGACATTCATCAACAACTGCTTACGCTCGCTGCTGAAGATCAGATGGCCAGAAAGAATAAGCAACAAGGAACTCTGTGAACGAACCAACAAAGAACCTATCACGCAACAAATATGCAGGAAGAAGTGGAGATGGACTGGATTGGGCACACACTGAGAAGGCCGACTGAGGACATCACGCGTCAGGCCCTCGAGTGGAATCCCCATGGCCAGCGACGAGTTGTTCGTCCGTGGTGAGGGTGACATGGAGGAGGTCGTGCGAGCAGGAAATGAGAGGTTGTGGGCTGTCGTGGAACCAGGTTGAAAAGATCTCAGAGAACAGGATGAAATGGAGACGTGCTACTGAAGCCCTATGTTCCACTAGGAACCCAAGGGACTAATAATAATAATATAATAATTGGAATGGATGCAGGAACGTGACGAGATATGTGAATGATTTTAAGCTTTGAGATAAATGAGGTAGCATGGGTTGTTAATCCAACTGTTCAAATGTTTTAGAGTAGAAATTATAGTGCATCGATGTGGAAAATAACACAATAGTCTCATTTCGATCATTGCAAAATTTTATGTATCATGTTTCTACAGTTGCCACAAGCTGCCACATACTACTTTTTAATCATGCTCACAAATTAGAATATATCAGTGTAGTGATCTAGTTTGTATAAATTAATTCGCTTTAAAAGTTTCAGTGATTCGATTTAATAGATTTAGGCCAATACATTTTATTATTTTTTTAATAGATGCATCATCTAGATGATTTTATCGAAGATTGTTTAAAGGAACATAACACAAAAAGAATTGCTCATGGTGTATGTGCTTTAAGACATAGCCGTGCCTTAGATAAAACAGCTCAGGACTGGGCTGAAGAACTTATATCTGAGGATGGAATAAAAAACAGCCCACTTTCTAGTCGAGGTGAAGTTGGTGAAAGTATTAGTGTGCGGACAAGCACAGGAAGCCATGTGGATATCCAAGGTTTTCGTTTTTGTTTCATTATCATACTGTTTAGGCCATGAAGTTGTAAATCAGTGGTATGCTGATGTCAAGAACTACAATTATGAAAATGGGAAAGGACCTGCAGGTAAGCATTATGCCATTATTTCGCAATTGGTTTTGATAGTTAAACGCTTAAATTCTATGTATTATCTTAATCACACAGTACTGATTCCTTTTTAGGAAACTTTACTCAGCTAGTGTGGAATTCAACTCGTGAAGTGGGCTTTGGCAAAGCTCGTGGTCCTGGGAAATGTGTTGTTGTAGCTCACTACCGTCCTCCAGGAAATGTATTAGGTCGATATTTGGAGAATGTCTTTCGCCCCAAAGAATCAGCAGAAGAAAGCGTGCAACAATCAGAAGATAACGCTTTTGCATTAAATATTGGTAAGTCAACTGCTAATATTGTTGGTTTTTGATTGAAATTATTCAATGTATATTACAAGAAGTATACTTAAGTTCCCATCAGAAAGGCACCTGTGCATCTTTGTGCGAACTCATATTCTATTGGAATCTCGAAACTACATCATTCAGTTTAGCATTATCACTTACCTATGTAAGTAGCTGAGTATTTTCCACTCCTCTAAAGTGGAGTATGCTTGCCAGTGCAGTTATCATATAGCATTAAAGTATGTATACTGATGATCTGTACCATATTGCGATGATTTACACTCCTTTTTTGAGGAAGTTTATAGAGAAGGAGGTAGAAAAACTACCTTATATACATTATTAAGCAGTTATTAGCCACCCATTAAACTCCATTTTGATTCTTGACCAGGCGTGCAGTATTAACTAGTTGGTATTTATTCATATTGTTTGAAGTTTCTTTTGTACAAGTAGAAGTATAACTTCGGTAAATGGCAATATTCGACAACAAATTGAAAGTCCACTCTCTAGCCTTTTAGAAGATGCAGATATTGACCACTAATTCGTTGTAGCAGTCAGCAGCTAGCGACTATCAAATCAATTAACAACAAGTTGGTCATTTGAAAAAGAAGGTATATCTTCATATTTGTCCCAGCGAACAGAGATACGTAAGCTGACTAGTTATAGCGAACAGTACACGTAGAACACAACGTAATATAGCAATATTCGTTTGATGTCATATCTTCAGCTCCTTTATCCTATGAAGGTCAGCATTCAATCTAGAGCATTATTGATTTGTGTAGATCACTGATTTTAGGGATTTGTTTAATGCTTCAGTGTTCCTCATCATCATTTTTGGGTTTCGTGAATACTTGTGCCTTGAGTGCAGTAAATCAATAGTTCAGATAACATTACTTTAAATCATAGCATTCTTGATCTACTATTCAACCATCTTCTTATCACATTCCACCCAACTAGATTAGATGCTTCACTTTGTGTCAAACAGACTATTTTTTGTACATAACATTACTTCATGATGACTTTAGAAACTCAAAGAACAACTCCAGTTTATTTGGTTTACTCTTACTTGCAGTACTAATTTAATTTGCTTAGTTATTCATTCTTAGCAAATTCTGCTAATTTTTAAATTTTTGAATAATAACAATAAGTTAAAGTGTGTATTTAATCAAATCTTGATATATTTTTTTTCTCCGATTAGATATTCCAAAAACAGTGATCACTGAAACATTGACAGAAAATGACGGTAAACTATATAACGTTCGAAGAGAAATCTCAGAATCGACTGATGAAAAAGGGAAGGTAATTTCATTTCATTTTAATTACTAATTAATTATCTCTCATTTCTTTTCGTGTTTTTCACATTTTTAGTAGATAAATCATAATAACACTAATAAACCGATTTATCTCCTCTTACATGATAACCTACCTTTGGTATTCAAAATATTCATTTTCTCAGTAGGCTACTGTTTGAAGAAAATGTAATATATGAATTCAAATTAGATGTTATGTACAGATTAGTTTGTCAGGCTGTTTTTCAGTTCTATTTTTTAAGATTTGGTTGTTACTACCAAACATTGAAGTATCTGTTTCTATTTTATTTTAGACGAGAAGATGCATCAATGAAATATATACAGATGCTCGTAAAGATCAAACTATTATGGCGTCTAACGATTCACAAAAAGATCGCCATACTGTGAGTCTTTCAAATGAATGTGATTTTTACTACATATGTTTAGATATATGCTAAATGAAGTGATCTATGTTCTTGCAACCCATATTTTTTAGAATTTCACCCACATTCATTGACATTTGTTTATTATTACAATTTAAAATATCCCTTGTTCATGCTTCACATGCTTCACAGCAGAAGACTGTCATCGAACTGAAAAAAATGTATCTAATGTTTATGTTGTCACAAAAACTTAGTTATATGAAGAAATATATTCATTTTCCCTTTTTTTTTTATTTGAAAAGGAATATATTTCTTCGCTCCACTAGTCTTCGTCTAAATGTTTAGATTGAAATTTTCAATGAATTTGTTTTGCATACTTTCAATAACACTTCGCTAAGTTGTTATATCCTAAAAGGATTGTTTGGTAATGCTGGTTGTTGTCATGTGATAGGAAACTAGCTAAATGAAAATTAGCATTTTAAGTCATCAACCGCTAAGGTAGAAGTTTTGGATTTCAATTTTTGTTTCATGTCACTGTGTGGTCAGGAAAAAAACCTTATCGGACAATTTACCCTACAGTTGACCGATCAAAATAAGCTATTTAACTTTTGACCTAGCATTTTTATATGATTATGAAAACTGTATATTAATGATATGTTTTTGTCGAATAAAGTGTCTGCCTTACAGTCATGGGCCGGTTTCAGCTTTCTGATCTCCTCAGCTCAGTGAAGCATAAGATTATGTTGGAGAACAGTCATGATTCCTACCTAGTCGACGTGTCTTATTGCGTTAGCATCGTTAGTGTATTTAGTATTACTAACTTGATCACTTCGCCATGAATGAAGGAAATGACTGTAGTTCGCTAATTGAAAAAGCCTACGCCAGTAATATTGAACCTTATGCTGATAATGGACAATATGTAGTTACCCTCTAGTGACCAACCAATGTATCTAATCCAGTCCTACAGGAGGTCAGTCGCTGCCCGGATAGCACAGTGATAACGCCTTTGACTGCATCACCCGTTGATGCAGGTTCGAATCTCAGGCGGGACATCAGTTCGATGGAGGTTGCAGATACGCCTTGGTGACAACTGCCAACAAGCACGAAACCTAGGTCTAGGGCTTCCTGTTGATTGCGTCCATCCAGCTAACATCTATCAAAGTCCATCGCGATGCTGAGCTGCCTAGCCTGGTGGCCACATTGCAAAATGATGGGCAGAATTCGATCAGCACATGGGAATAGACAACATGAAGTTGGTAACCTTCCAGTGACCAATCAATGGCACTAAAGAGATAGTTCACGAAAACTGCTTACTTGAAAACAGTTTGTCTTGATATCGTTCATGATTAGTTGGTCACCAGGTTATATCGTTGTTTGTGTGATCCCTTTATTCTTTGCCTTTGCTTTCATACACTTAGTCAATTCATTTCCATTTCTTGTCGATTTCAGGTCGGTTTTTATCGTTTGGAGAAACTTTGGAAATCTGGAAGCACTGGATAGCTGTTTTTCCCTAGTATGAGACTCCTCAGGGGCACACACCCATGACCCCGCCAGGGATCGAACCCAGGACCTTCAGGTTCCGTGGCCAGTAGGTTAACATTGAGTCACTGGGTCACAGTCCAATGCTCCATATTTCCTACTTCTATCAGTTCACGATGTAGTGTGACCTTCATCCACTGGCATCGTCGAGTAACTGTCCTCATGTTCGACTTAGTTGACCCTACTAGTCACGACTTCTCACTACAACACTTAGTGGATTCTAACGTAAAATGTATGGTTCCTAAGAATCTTGTCTACTACTACGGTTGTTTAAGATTATAATTATTATTTTAAAATCCTTTGCGGTGGAATCTTATTTTTTCAGCTGACAGACATGAAGAGAAGCGTGAAAAGCATGCTTTAACCTTTTGAGTTCATATGAATAGAACGAGAACAAGGGCTTTAGCAGGATAGCATGAACCCATTTTGTTTCGTGGTTTCTCATCAGCTGCTTACAACCTAAAAGAATACTAACATCAATCTCTAGGAAATTTCCATATTTAAATCAATTTGGTAGGAAATTATCGGCCTAGAATAAAAATAACATTGATATGACGTGATTGAAGATACACACGTTGAGTAAATAAATATACAAGAATTGATAGTAAGTTTGCCAATATATAGAAGACTTAGACGAACATTCTTCTTTTAAAAATAGACTAGTATTTCCACGTTCATTCTTCAACAGGACACCACAACATAATACTGCTATGGAGTGGAAAACCAAAAATGTTATCTCAGGACCTGTATAAGTGTTATGAATTAGTTTTTTGGTTCCTAGGGAACAAGTTACTGTTGATGACGATTCCAGGAAAGTAACTATCGTGGTTTTCTTGTCTCCTATCTAGTTATGTGCAGAATTCACCACGTTTTGTAGCTGTTCGGGGGTAGTTGGATCGTATTGTCGTTGAAAAGATAAAAATCAATTAATCATAAGTTAAAGTGCCTATCTTTAGGTCCTTATCTGCCTATTTCAATGCAAGCTTGACAAAATACTGGCATTGAGAAATAATACTCATAATAACAATAGTAATAATAATAATATATTTGCTTAATTCGAACGAATAATTACATTTACAGTACATAGTTCTCAGCATGTATAACTTTACCCGTTGTACAACATTTTTCAAATATATGTTGACAATAGTTCTGTTTAACAATGCGTAATAAAGAATAACAGGACTGTTGAAACGTTTAATGATTTCGGGGTCGTGATAACTGGTCACTATTGGAAAGTTGATTGATAAGACTATATGACTACATGATTTTCTCCACACATTCCACAAGCTAAATAAGGTATGGCTGAATTTGTATGTAGTTGTGCGTGCATAGAGTTTAATATATTCGCTTCTTGTCTTCTTAGGGGACAGACACGGGGAGAGGTATGGATGCAGAGGGTACTTGTCATCAGATAAAATATTCTTAGCTAGCTGTCTACAAGAGTTCAGATACCTATCCATGGCTCCATTTATCAGCACTCTTAGTGGTCTACCATTTGCTCCACTAACACCCTTCAAAATCCTACTCAATACGTGTTCTTTTCCTAAATTCCAGAAAAAAAGTAGAGGGAGAACCATGAGTAAGTATAGGCAAAACATATGAATTACTGAAAAGTAAGAGTAGAAGCTGGGTTATACTAGACAGTCTGAGTTTCTTTACATAAAACCTCAAGCGGACGGTTTTCCTGGAAATCAGTAAGATATGAGGAAACGAAGAAAGATCTGAAGAAATGCATAGACCAAGATAGATCACGCTTGTTACATCCTCTACAGCGGAGCCATCTATAAGACAAGAGTCATGGGACTAAAGCAATATACAAAGGTCTTTTTCATATCTTAAGCTAAAATTAACCATCTGACACTTGGAGGGATTGACCGTGAAGCTGTTCAAAGTAGACCAGTTTCGGTTAAGAAGTTACTAAACCGAGAAAAATCTGAAGAGATGACCAACATGAATACTGTCGGGTCATCTGCGTACTTAATAAAGTTAGCTCTAGTTGAGGTTGGTAAGTCATACAGAAAAAGAGTAAAGGAAAGAAGAAAGAATAGCTTGAAACACACTGGATTCACTAAGTAGTAAAGTAGAACGCTCCCCTTAGTATATAGTGTGTCTTCTTTCCAAAAAATAAGGATCAAGCCAGTTTGCAGTCCAGGACTGCTTGTTGAATAAAAGGGATCTAGGGAAAGAGTCAAAGGCAGAAGGTAGATCTAACAGATTTAACATCTTTGTTCAGATTGGTAATGATATCATGATGTAAAACTACTGTAGCATCTAAAGTACTTCTGGGTTTGTAGACTGACTGAAAGCTGACTTACTTCATCTGAAGGTTTACACTTAACTTGTATTTTATTGGACTTGTAAATATGGTTTGCGTACACATGGGCAAATGTGTATACTGCAGTTAACTGAAAGTGAAAGCATTTGAATAGAATTGTTCGAGTGACTGATCGTTTTCCTATCAGTCTGTTAACTGAAAATATTCTAGTATAAGATTTGAAACTATATGTTTGGTTTAGTTTGTGAGACATTTTAAGAAACCATTTTCTCCCTTATGAAGTTGTGTAATCATTGAAATAGTATGCCATGACATAGAAAGTTTAAAAAAGTATTTCTGATCTAAAGAATCATGTGCACCAATTGAAACTCGAGTTTTTAGCAATGGAGGGCTAAATTTATTGAGGTTAAAGAGCACAGTGTTTAGACTTCTAGTAGAAAACTTCGACGTTGGTAGTTGAGACAAAGTTGAACTCTTCAACTATCTGTTTTATTTCCTGAGAGGAACTCAGACGGTAAAAAAAATCACCTGTTCATAGGACTAGAACTGACAATTAGTGAATCTGATTGACACACTGACAGCTTTTATTATTATTATTATTATTATTATTATTATTATTATTATTAGTCCCTTGGGTTCCTAGTGGAACATAGGGCTTCAGTAGCACGCCTCCAGTGACCTCTGTTCTCTGAGATCTCTTGAACCTGGTTCCACGACAGCCCACAGCCTCTCATTTCCTCCTCGCATGACCTCCTCCATGTCACCCTCGGACGAACAACTCGTCGCTTCCCATGGGGATTTCACTCGAGGGCCTGACGCGTGATGTCCCCAGTCGGCCTTCTCAGTGCATGGCCAATCCATCTCCACTTCTTCCTGCATATTTGTTGCGTGATAGGTTCTTGGTTGGTTCGTTCTCAGAGTTCCTTGTTGCTTATTTTTTCTGGCCATCTGATCTTCAGCAGCGAGCGTAAGCAGTTGTTGATGAATGTCTGTAGTTTATTGGAAATGCCTTTCGTGACGCGCCAAGTCTCTGAGCCATACAAGAGCACTGACTTGACGTTGGTGTTGAAAATCCGTATCTTGTTCCGCATGCTGAGTGCAGAAGATCTCCACACTGGTTTCAGGCTAATGAACGCCTGTCTTGCTTTTCCGATTCTGACTTTGACGTCCTCGTCCGTCCCGCCTGTAGTTGAAACAGTGCTTCCTAGATAAGTGAAGGAGGTTACTTCCTTCAAGTTTCCCCCGTTGACGATGATTGGAGTTTGTTGTTGTTGTTGATGGTGGTGGTGCGGTATCTTCATCACTTCTGTCTTCTCTATATTCACCTGAAGTCCCGTCTTCGCTGCCTCTTCTATCAACTTGTTAGTTTTTGCCTGCAGATCTTCAAGTTTATGTGACATTAGGCATAAGTCATCGGCGAAATCCAAGTCTTCTAGGTTCTTTTCTGCCGTCCAGTGTATCCCCCTCTTCTCGCTGCCTACTGTTTGCTGCATGATCCAGTCCACCACAATAAGGAATATCATGGGGGATAGTAGGCAACCTTGTTTCACTCCTGTCTTCACTTCAAAGGCATCACTGAGCTTCCCATTGTGGATTACTTGGCATGTGGCATCTTCATATAGTTGTTGAATGAGGCGGATAAAGGTTTGCGGTACTCCGTAGTATTGAAGCAGTTTCCAAATTACTTCTCGGTCGACGCTGTCAAAGGCCTTCTCAAAGTCGATGAAGTTGAGGTATAGAGCTGATTGCCATTCTACGCTCTGTTCTATGATGATACGAAGCGTTGCAATTTGGTCAGCACATGATTTGTACTTCCTGAAGCCTGCCTGTTCCGGTCGCAGTTTTGAATCCAGTGCGTCTTTAAGCCTCTCCAGGATGATGCGGCTTAATATTTTACTTGGGGTGGATAGGAGAGTGATTCCGCGCCAGTTCTTGCAAGCACTGAGGTCTCCCTTCTTCGGCAGTTTGACAAGGTAACCCTTCTTCCAATCGTCAGGTACCTTCTGCAATAGTGGTGTGAGCATGTCCGCTGTTGTCTCTGCATCTGTTCTCAGTGCTTCTGGCGGTATTCCATCTGGTCCTGCTGCTTTCCCGCATTTCAGTAGCTTTATGGCGTTCAGGACTTCCATTTTCGTTGGGGGATTAATGTTCACTTGTAATTCAGCGGCTGCAGGTGGTATTTCTGGACGAAGTGCAGGTGGTGGTCGATTCAAGAGCTTCTTGAAGTGGTCGGCCCATCGTTTCCTCTGTTTCTCTTCTTTTGTAATTAAATTTCCTTCTTCATCTTTTATTGGTTTCATCTGTGTTGGTCTCTTCCCTGATAGCAACCTGGTTATTTGATACAATGTCGTCAGGTCTCTCTTACCTGCAGCCTGTTCTGCTTCACTTGCCAGTGTGTCGTAGAAGTGTCTTTTGTCTTTGCGTGCACTCTTCTTCACTTCTTTATCCAGTGTTTTATACATTGTGCTCAGTTCCTCTTGTCGTTGAGCATCCTTGCACTGGTTTATCTTCTGCTTCACCATCCTCCTCTCCTCTATCAGCTTCCAGGTATCCGTCGAGATCCATTCCTTGTCTTCTTTCTTCTTCCTTCCTAATACTGTTGTGCAGGTTTCTTTCCACATAGCTTTCAAAGACTTCCAGTGTTCTTCCACACAGGTTTCTTCAGGGATGTCCCTCGACGTCTCCCATTTTGTCTTGATGGCTGCTTTGAAGATCTCCTTTGTAGTTTCATCCTTCAGTTTCCGAGTGTTGTACTTGAATTGAGGTCTATCACCAGCTTCCTTGAAGGCTTTTAACTTGATTTGGAAGGTTCCTTGCACTAGATAGTGGTCTGAACCTACATCTGCTCCTCTTCTTGACCTTGTGTTAAGTAGACTGCGTCTCCATTTTCTTGAGATTGAGATAAAGTCGATTTGATTTTTAGTGTGTCCATCTGGTGAAGTCCATGTCGCTTTGTGGATATCCTTGTGCCTGAACACACTGCCTCCAATCACCAAATCGTTGAATGCGCAGAATTCTGCAAACAATTCTCCATTCTCATTCATTTCACCTAGCGCCTCTCGACCCATGGTTAGTTCTCTTCCCGTGTTGTCCCCTCCCAGTTTGGCATTCATGTCGCCCATTAGAATTTTGATATCGCCAACTGACGTCTTGTCCAGTGTTGACTGAAGTTGTCTGTAGAATTCCTCCTTTTTCTCTTGCTCTGCATTATTTGTAGGTGCGTAACATTGTATGATTGTGACCTTCCTTCCTTTTGAGTTGAACCTTGCTGTCATGATCCAGGAGGAGATTGGTTCCCACTGCATGACAGTGAGCCTTCGATGCTCTTGAGGACATCATGATAGCCACTCCCTCAGTGTGCTCGTGGTTGGCGTCTGGGTGACCGGAGTAGATTATTGATTCTCCAGTTGACAGTTTGGAGAGTCCACTCCCATTCCATCTGCTTTCGCAAATCCCAAGCACTTCGATGTTATACCTTCTCATCTCCTTTGCAATCTGGGCTGCCTTACTGGGTTCAAACATGGTGCGGACATTCCATGTCCCCTCGTTTACTTTCGCTTTCATTGAGAGAGAGAAGCCACACCGGCCAATTGGCTTCCCGAAGGCTTTCACCAACTGGCGTCATTTCGCCTCTCCGATTCCAGCGGGGAATAAGTTTGTTTTCATTTTTTATATTTTGTTTGTGCTTTGAAGTTTCTTTAGCGGTTAGATTTGTTTTACGGGGTAGGGTTGCTAGCCCTATGCCCAACCTTCCCTCTTTACCCGGGCTTAGGACCGGCTAGTAACTAGTAAACTAGTTAACCAGGCGAGGTTACACTGACAGCTTAATTGAATTTTATTACTACTGCAGCCTAAATAACTTCTCTCTCTCGGTGTATCACTTTAATACCGAGTAAGATCGGTGGCTATCTGAAAATAGTTGTATCAAGTAGCTAGATAGGATTACGGTAGTACTATTTAACTGCTATTCTACCTATTTTTATCTTTATTTAGTGAAGTCACTGACTGAGACGCTCATATGTATAAGACTGACATTTTGGAGGAAAGTATATCTTAGTGGAGTTCATCTGTAGTGCCGTTCAAGCTAAAAATACTGCGTCCACACATGTAGACTACATAAGACACTGAAATATGTCACTACCTTTCTGATTCTATTTCGTACCGTTCAGCTGATGAATGCATTAGCAATTAACAGCTTAAATTTTGTCAGGAAATGCACTTCCTATGCAAATATTCACAGCATACTTGCATCTACAAGAAAACATGGAACAGATGTTTAATCCGTAAAAAAGTGATTGTTGTGTGTGGGCAAACTGAGGTCCTGTATATGTCTAAGAAATGCAACATACATCTAAAGTGTGTGATTTTTGAAGTTTGAATTGGTGAGCCTTGTTATCTGATATGACATAGACCAGTGACATTCAGTGCTTCACTATGTTGTTGATATAGCTCAGAAATACAGTACCATAAAGTAAAGCCTTCATCCTAGGTAGCAAGGGAATAAAAGCTGGAGAAATTGAGGTAATATTAGCAGGAAGGGCTCATAAAAAGTTATATTACCAATTAAGAATGAGCAATTTCGACATTATACTGGAGGTTAGGAGAGGAGACGGTTATGGTCATCTAAATTTGCTCAAAAGCTAGAAAGTTCGCGCCGAATTTCAGTGACTCACTTCAAAATGTCGGACGAGAACATCGTCGTTTTCTTTTTCAATGCTGCAGTATGTGGCATTTCAGGTATGAATAACCTACAAAGTTTTTATGCCGTGCTAAATTTTAGAAAAACTGAAAAGTAACTGACACTAATCCCTGTTGAGAATTACTTTCAAATCAAATAATCCCTATGATCCAACAACTGAATTAATCAGGAGGACAATTACATTACTATATGAGGTAAAGGGTCACAGTTATTCTCTGTCCAAATAAACGTATTGTCTTGGTTGATTCTACCTTTCTACCTTTACGTCACACTAGCAATGATATTATGATGCCATGCGTACCAGTTTGCATGTGTAAGGATTTATAATACTATTGTTTTCACTGTCTATGTAAGTGAAGTAGTCGGTGAATTTGCAATCATTACAGCTCCAGTAATCCATACAATCAAACTATGTGCTTCCCGATCTCACTGGCTTTACTGAAAATTGTTTAAAAACAACTTGAGATTGAAGTGCACTCAGCAACCTTGTACACGTTTGTGCAGTAGGCAGTGAACTATATCTTTCTGGTTGCCCAAACTTCTGTAGGTGAAGCGGTGCTCGAACCCCCCGACCCATTGGTTCATAGTCATCTTCATTAACCAGTGAGTCACTAAAGATAGAAGTTTGAGAGTATTATTTATCATTTACCATATATTTTGTTACATAAGGATGTCATATGATTGTTCTTCACTTATGTAGTAAAAGCCTTTCATCTTTGTCTTTATAAATGTGTCACACTTTTTCAAACTGGTTTTCGTATAGTAGGTTTGTGATGGAAATTTTAATGAAAGTCAAAGTCGTGGTGGTATTCAGATCGAACAGCCTTTGAATCTTCCGGCGATAAACATTTTCATTTCAAATTTGATTATCATCCTATTACATGAATCTTCTTGTCAATTTATTGGGTTGTTTAAATACTTTTAAATCTGAGTTTCTATTTCATATAGGATCGTGTTAAGCAACTTCGGGAGTCCGTTCACTCTATTGTTGAACTTCACAATCATTATCGTAGTCAACATGGCTCCAATCCGTTGGCACTTGATCAGGTAGCTTAATATAGTCTCTGTCGTACCTTTTATGTTAAGAAATTGATTCTGTGCTTATCGTAATGTTTTATTTTTTAAGGCTATTTGGTAACATAGCATATATTGAGGTATAAGAGTTACGGATCGGTCAGATTATGGTGTTGAGACGTGACCAGAGGAATTTACTTATCATTCATTCGTTTCGCAACATTACCCATTGAATGCTGTTATCTGTCATATGCATTTGTCACGAACTTGCTTTCAATATGGCTTAAGTGAATGCCAGATACCTGTAAAGGAATTCAGATCTTTTGTATTACTCAACTATTTGCAAGTTATTTCTGTTACACATAAGTTTACTGTGTAATTCATGTACTTTGGGTCAAACTTTATATATATAGACCACTTCACATACTTACATCAGCCCGAACGGGTTGGTCACTGTCGAAATCTCAGCTCAGATACAGAAGGTCCGTTTGGCATTTGTAAACTTTGGTCATCTGTGATACCGACTAGTGAGATATCTGACTATCTGCCAAAAGACGAGTATACTGTGCTGCAGTCCGTTCTATCCAGTTGTACAGCTGTGATACATGGCTGTTGAAAGTAGAAGACATGAAGCGGTCACTGGGTTTTGATCGCAGATGTCTTCGTAGCACTGATTGTGAATGGTGAAATCAGCATATGAGCAATGTTGAGGTGAGGCGAAGGGTACTAAACAAGTCGATTGATGAGGTTGTGAAACTATCGACTAAAGTGGTTTGGACATGCAGGACATATGCTACGCCACCGCCTGTCATGACGTTCCATGATTTGGGAAGTTGGATTAGGTTGTAAGAGGGTTCAGTGTAGCCAGGCCAAGACGAAGTGCTAGTCGATGAAATCTCTTACTGTTGGTTTGAGCCATTTGCGGAGATGTACACTGCCTGGTTAGGGTCCTTCAGACCATATAAATCAGTGGTTGAGGACTTTTAGTGACATGTCTTGAAATTGATCACATTGGCACAGATGTATTCACTCTCTGACATCTAAAGCTCTAATATTCCACGAACCCTTATCTTCAGATTGTTTATTCTCTCACACTACTTTGATATTATTTTTTTTCTATCCACCAGTTCTTTGTAGTTCGAAGCAGAACAAACAGGCTGCAGGTAGGAAAGACCTGACAACACTATGTCAAATAGCCAGGTTACTATCTGAGACGGAAGAGATCAACATAGACGAAACTAGTGAAAGATAGTGAAGGAAACCTAGTTGCCAAAGAGGAGAAAAAAGGAAACAATGGGCTAACCACTTCAAAAAACTCTTGAATCGACCACCACCACCATCTGCAACTCATCCAGAAATACCACCAGCAGCCCAACCACAGAACTACCAGTGAACAAAAGCCCTCCAACGAAAGCAGAAGTGAAGTCCTGAACGCCATAAAGTTGCTAAAATACAGGAAAGCAGGAGGACCAGATGCAATTCCTCCAGAAGCACTGAAAACAGACACAGAGACAACAGCGGACACGATCACACCACTACTGCAGAAGGTTTGGAAGGGAGAAGGGGTACCTGCAGATTGGAAGAAGGGCTATCTTGTCAAACTTCTAAAGAAGGGAGACCTGAGTCTTTGCAAGAACTGGCGCGGAATCATGGTCCTGTCTACACCCAGATAAATATTGTGCTGCATCATCCTAGAGGGACTGAAAAATGCCCTGGACTCAAAACTACGACCGGAACAGGCAGACTTTAGGAGGTACAAATCTTTTGCGGACCAAATTGCAACGCTACGCATCATCATAGGACAGAGCATAGAATGACAGTCAACTCTCTACCTCAACTTCATCGATTTTGAAAAGGCGTTCGACAGCGTTGACCGAGAAGTAATTTGGAAACTGTTTCAACACTACAGAGTGAGTACCACAAACTTTTATCAACCTCATACAACAACTATATGACGATGCTACATGCTAAGTGATTCACAATGGGAAGCTCAGTGACGCGTTTGAAGTGAAGACAGGAGTAAGACAAGGCTGCCTACTATCACCGATGATCTTCCTGATTGTGGTGGACTGGATCATGCAGCAAATAGTGAGGAGCGAGAAGAGGGGCATACGCTGGCTGGACCGATGAAAAGACCCCAGAGGAAGATTTGGATTTCGCCAACGATGATGATATATGTCTAATGTGTAATTTCGCACAAGCTCGAAGATGTACAGACGAAAACCAACAAGTTGACAGAGGAGGCAAGGCAGAGAACACGAGAAGGTGATGAAGGTACCCAGCTAACAACATCAACAACAAGCACCAATAACCATCAACGGGAGAAACCTAAAGTTCATCAATCTGAAACCAGTGTGGAGATCTACTGCACTCAGCATAAAGGCTGAACAAGATCCGGATTTTCAGCACTAATGTCAGTCAAGTAAGTCAGTGCTTCTATGTGATGGTTGAGAGACCTGGTGCGTCACGAAAAGCATTTCCAACAACTTTTAATTGGACAACACTCAAGGTCAATAAAAACATTATTCGAACTTTCGTGTAAGATTCGAATATGCTTCACTTCTTTATGAAGTTAGTGCTGAAGATGTCACCAAACCTGATGAAACCTTCACGACAAAATATCAAAGCCCAGAGAACTCTGAACCACCAGAGGTACCAATATTGTCTACATTTTCTTTGCTTTGGTGGAGCTTCTAGACAAAATCTAAATATCTTATGCTCAATGTTCGCTTCGTCATTGTTATGAATGGTTTCTCTAACGTCATAAACTAACTTTTCACACTTTTTTTCGCTTATAACAGAATCTTACGGATATGGCACAACAGTGGGCTGATCATTTGCTTCAGCAAACACATTTATCAAACAGTGGATTTGTTTATCGTGGTTTAAGACTCGGTGAAAATGTAGGAAGTCGTTGGTCTAATGGACCAATGGATCATAATTGTGAGTTAATTCCTTTGGATGATAGATATCTCACCTACCATATTTTAATTATTATGCATTTTTTCATCACATGCACGTTAAAAAAAGGTTAGACAAATATGCTGATTATTTTATTTAACTTCATCAGCAGGATGATTATAGAGGTCCTACTTTCTGTCTCCACTGAAATGAATATCCTTGATGCTGACTTTCTAATCTAATTAGAGTACATGGCAGATATAGTCCTGTCACATAAAGACATTGATCAAATACAACTTTTTGAACACTTTGAGTGACAATTTCACACCTAACAAAAGTATATTTTCGCATCATGGTAGATCTGCATAATACCCATTCTGACAATAGGGAACAAAATGGTCGACCACATTAATGCCGGATGAAATCTCGGCACATATATTAAAGGCTAGATTAACGTTCATCAAATAAGGCTAGCTGTTCTGCTGGCGAGGTGTTCTATAGTTAGGTGCACTGAGCAGAAGTGATTTGTTGATTCGGTGTTCCTTCATATTCGCATATTGTCACGGAACTATTTGACCAACGAATGTTCACTAACTTAGGTGACGTAGATGTGTTTCACATGCTCAGCCTCGAGGCATGATGTTAATTGGGACATGATTGGGAGAAGGCTAATGGAAACCAGACCAAAATGTGGCACCAGTTCACAAGATGTCAGTAATCATTGGTTCGATACCTTGTGTTGGGTCTTATGGTCGGTTACACTTTTTGTCATCTTCAAATCCTTGAATTTTCTCATTAACCCTCAAGTATTTATTCTCTCTCCTCTCATATAATTCTACTGTCTTTTATCGTTTTTATTCTACCCACCTTTTCTTTGCATGGTACTGTGAAGTGTGGCAACTTTAAGGGATGCACTTCAGTGCCACATTCCTCGTTGGTCTGTCTGTCATATATAATGTGAGTTGGCATATATCAAGTGAGGTACATGTATTTTTAAGAGAAATTCAATCTACTCCGTCCAGCTAACTATTGTCAACATGTTTGTTGTGAGTGCTCGTACAATTTATTTATATTTTTTGAAACAATTAGTCCCATTGGTAAATTCAAACAACGTAATAAGAAGACGGAGATTATCTGAAACATATGATATGTTAGTGCTATACATTTATTTAATATAGTTGATTGTATTTGCACAAATGATACAAAAGAAATAGAATCAAAATTTCTGACTGATACATTAGTGCAAAATGATAGATTTTCATTAAAACTTATCAACAGATGTAAAATCGGTATAACATAGACACCAACTAATCAGCATTCTATCCTTAAGACAAATGCGTATATCACATTGCCATACATTGGTGAATCGAATAGCCTAATATTGAGAAAAAAAGTCTCGAATCAGTTGTCAGCACGACACACAACGCAGCCAAGGTCATCTTAGTGGGGAAGAAAAAGCCCATGCTTCAGCACGAACCCAAAAAGCATTTAAAAGACAGTATCACATCCCATTACGTCTGTCAATTTACATGTATATGTGTACACATATACATAGGGAGGAGTATTCGTGACATACAGTTAGAAGGTGGTTGAATATATGTGTCTAAGTGCCTCCAGAAACAAATGACGTCTAACAGGTTGATAAGCGTAGGTGACAAACTTCCTTCCTCATCGATCGCAAAACATATATTAGAAACTGGTCACAAAACTGATATGAAGACAAACTTTACTGTGCTGTGTAGATCTTGTCAAGGATGAATATTTAGATATATCGAAGCACCTGCTATCCACAAATTCAAACCCCTTTTATGTATTCAGAAACAATTTGTACTGAAAACTTTTAAGAGTTCCCATCATGTAAATTACAATAAGACGTATAAGTGAACAGTATTGTTTTTAATCAGATCCTCTTCAGATTTTACTCCAATATAAATAGCTAAATATACATAAAAATTAAGCCAATTATCCAGATTTGTCGGTTAATGTGATAAGCGTTCTAAAAAGTAATGATGGTGATAATAATAATAATAATACAAATAATAACGTTGGCTAAAGTAGTTGTAATACAGACGATAATGGTAAGGGCGTACTACTACAAAACTTAACAGGCGTGTTGCTGAGCATCTACCTACATGGTCGGGAAAGGGACAGATAAAATCCGTCAGAAGTTCGGTTTAATCTCACCCAGTTGGTAGCGGTAGATTATTCGCCGCATACCACCTCATCTTCTGAAAGATATTCGAACTTGTGTTTTACACATGGCAGAAGCTGAGGGAATTCGAACTACGAATCCTAGTTTTTGTATTCAAAAGAGGTTTGTACATCCCTTTTCATAGGCCATAAGATATTTGCTGCACTACACTCTCCTTTGGCCAGAGAATCCTTAATAAACAACTTTATCATATGAACTTCCCCATCCCTTTCATATACTTTCTATATTCGCTGAGACTTTATTTATCCACCTCGTCCTGTAGTATTAAGTAACCTTTATTTTCTTCAAGCTTTAGACCCACTTTTATTATCGGGGTGTCTACATTTTCATGCTGCTTTCTTGGTTATTATCATTATTATCGTGTATGTATCAACTAATCTTTTGTATTATTATTATCATCATCATCATCGTTATTTTAAAACGATCATCACAGCACAGAAATCTACATGATTTTATATAAATTTATATTATAGTAAAGCTTGGAGATGGTTTAGTTGGAAACAATATTTAATGGTGGATATTGGCTAGCAGTGGAATCCAGGACGTGCGTTTTCTCCTAATTGGGACTCGTTAGCTGGATGTACCTGCCTGCCAGTGAGCGATACTCTTCCCACTAGGATTCGAAATCGGGACCGCTTGCTTCAAACGCCAGAGCGTTACCCACTGGACCACCGGGTCACGATAGCCATTTCTTTGGATAATACAAGCAATAACATTAAAACTATACCCGTCGCACAAGAAGCGACTATCGTGACTCAGTGGTCTAGTGGATAACGCTCTGAGGCTTGAAGTGGTCTGTTCCGAGTTCGAGTCCCACTGGGGACAGTATCACCCATTGGGAGGCAGGTGTACCCAGCTGATGAGTCCCAGGTAGGAGGAAACATGCGTCCTGGATTCCACCAACAGGCATTATCCATCATGAATATATAATTCAAAGACAGGCAATATCGAGGCATCAGCGCAGGAGCCCATATGCCAATGGAGATCGATTGATACGGTCCACTCAACGACGGGATAATACAAGCAACAACATCAACACATTACTGTTCGCTAATATGTCTTGTTCTAAATCATAGTAACATAAAACCTGACCTGGTAGTATTAAATTCAGCCCTATATACTACTGATGGTGGTAATTTGACCTTTTTCCTCTCTTGTTTTCGTTCTGCATTTATTATCTTTCTTAAATATAATTCCATTGGCTTCAACAAATTCAGATTATTCGAAATGTATAACGCTAATACATCACATATTTCAGATAATCTCCGTCTTCTCATTACGTTGTTTATATTTACATTATAGTCAAGGATTGTATAGGACTGAGTTTTTTGTAAACATTTTATCCATTAGGTTGATTAAACTGTTCATTGTTAGTGTATCAATAAAATTTCAGCAGTTTGACAGAGTTTAAATTCATATTAGACACAGTGATACAGCATTGTTCACTCAATAGAGTTCCGAACAAGATTTGTTGCTCTTAAAAAGAGATGACACAACTTTCAAATTTCGGTTTTACATTTCAGCAACACTACCCTCTTCCATTTTTAGTGGTAATATAATTTTTTTTAATGTCTGCATTATATGACGAGTCATTTATGTTGCATGTGTTAGGTGATTACTTTAATATGACTATGAGAAATAAATTGTACTCGAAACGTCATCCAGTAAGTAACACTGTGTTATGTCAGATAAGCGACATATTATGAAACTGACTCAAAATTGACATGCACTCAGCATTATGCACATTCTTGCATTAGATAGTGAGCCACATCTATTGTATGCCGGCTAATGATACCACATGGCCGACTAAACTTCAGTAGGTGAAGTGGGGTTCGAACGCGTGGCTTATTGGTTGAAGGTCAACTCCGCAATTCAATGAACCACAATCCCACTTGAAATTGACTTCTGTTAGTTTATCAGTTGATGTGGAAAGGAATTATTTTGAAGGGAATATAAATAACCATATTGGCTAAAACGAATGTCTCCGGACGCTTCTAGAAATTGTAATGTTTGTTGTTATTAGCATTGATTGGTAGTATAAATAAGCTGAGAACTACTTTGTACAAGTGAAGTGAATTTATCATCTTCCACTAGTTCGTATTGGTTGTACTCTTCAAGAAATTAATTTACTTTCTGCACAATATGGCTTTAAATGTTTATCTTTTTTTTCAAATCTAGGTAAAGAACTAATTGAACATTGGTATCAAGAATCAGAAAAGTATAAGTTTGAAGTAGAACCTGAAAGTGTTCAGGGTATTGGTGAGTTATGATTAAAAAAAATTTTTAAACAAGACTTAAATATGTACTTTCTTACAACTTATTCATCTTAGTTTAATTTTATTATTTGTGTACTTAAATATTGTTGCTTGTACTATCCCATCGTTGAGTGGACCGAATTAATCGGTCTCAAACGGAGTCCTGTACGGATACTTCCATAATGCCTGTGTTTGGATCATATATTCATAGAGACCGATCAATTCGGTCCATTCAACGATGGAATAATACAAACAACAACATTGGGACTATATTCGTCGCAAAAGAAGTGGTTATTGTGACTCAGTGGTCTAGTGGATTACGCGTTTGATGTGATCGGTCCTGAGTTCGAGTCATGGTGGGAACAGTATTGCTCACTGGGAGGTTAGTACATCCAGCTGACGAGTCCCAATTAAAAGGAAGCGTGCATCCTGGATTCCACTGCTAGCTAGTATCCACCAACAATAGTTGTGTACTTATCCTAAGGATTGTTTGTTTATTAATTGGTTTTGGTATATTCCAGTTAGCAGGATATTTAAAAGCAATTGTCGTTGTCGTCTACAACTTCTGCTCCACATTTCTTACGGTGTAGTTCATAAATTTGTGAAACTAGGCCATAACCAGCTATTATCTTCCTATCCCTCTTCTTGGATATAAGTGATTATTCATAAATTTATACCTTCTACCTCGTATGCAGTTAATTTTTTCACTTAACAGGATGACAAGCAGTCAGTAATGTTGTATACAAGTAAGCTATTTGCCTTAAGTGATTGAGTGGAGTTTTAGATATTGTTTGAGAACGCTTACGGATTGATGTATTGAGGCCATTTAATGCAGAAAGACAGACAAAATCAACGGAGAACCTCACCCACAAGTGTATCGGTTCAAATTGCCACCACACTGCACAGTAGTCCACAAAGAACTACTTGATAGAAAAAAAGTGATATCAAAGTAGGCAAAGTCGTGTGAGAGAACAAACTGTTTTAAGATAAAGTTCAATGCGAATATTCAAGCTTTTGAAGATGTCAAGGAGTGAATACATCTGCGACATTGTGACCGATTTTCAACCATGTCCTCAACCACTGATTCCTATTGTCTTGGGGAATCGGTCAGGTAGTCTACATCTCCCAACTTAACTCAGACCAACAGTCACGGATTTTATCGACTGTTGTCAAGTCTTGATCTGGCCACCGTGAACCCTCCTTCAACTTAATCCAGATTCCCCTAGCAAGGCACATCGCGGTAGGCGATGACTCACCGTGCGCAGTACATGTCCAAACCGATGAAGCTTCAAAACCTTATGAATCGAATTACCTAGAACCTTTCGCCTGACCTCCACATTGCTCACACGCTGATTCCATCAAATGCTAGCAATGCTGCGAAGACACCTATGATCGAAACCCTGTCTTCTACTTCCAGCTTCCATGTCACAGCCGTACAGCAGGATAGAACGAACTGCAGCTCAATATACATGTGATGCTTACTGTAATCGGAGGATCATACAAAGGAACGCCTTCGATGCTTACTAAATGAATGTTCTCATAGTGAATGGAATCTACAGAACAATAAAAGTTGGTGGTTAGAATTTGCAAATAAAACGTCTTTAAATCTTTGACAATGTTTCAGATGCACTGGCTATATTTGACCTCACTAGTAGACCCTACAGCACAAAATCCCAAGTTGTTTTTTTGAGACTGCTGGTTTGTCAAAAGTTTACATAGAAATTATATCGCGGTTATTCTTTATATTGTAAGCTCCTTTATTTCTTCATTTCGTTTGCCGCACTAGGAAAACATTGGTTCCTTTCTTTCGATAGGGTCCTGTTGATTCTGTCTAGTAGGACACTTCTTTCTGTGTAATTTATAATGTTTATGTCATCCAGTTAAGGATTTCAAATAATTGATTATTTCAATAATGATCCCCATGAATTGCATACTAAGGGTTATGAGAACTGTCATTCCAGCCTGTGATACTCTGCTAAGGTCAAGTTTAAGACTCTGTATGTGACCGTTGAACCACTGAGTTTAAGTTACACGACGAAAACCTTTGAATCTCAGCTCGTAAAACAGTTTAAGCGTTGTCTTCAGATACGTCTTTGTTTCACTTACGAACTAAAATGTTCATTGTTTAAACGTGATGCAATCTTAACACTATGAATTATTTGGCTTTCCAGGTAATTTCACCCAAATTGTATGGTCAGGTTCTGAAAGTATTGGAGTTGGCATCGCAAGTCAGTCACGCGAAGCAGAAGAATCTTTAAACAGAGATTCTAAGTTAGTTGTGGTATGCTTGTATTATCCTCCGGGAATGTGATTGGTCAATTTAAAAATAATGTCAAAAAGGCTATCAGGTTGAACACTGGTGCCTAATTTCGACACTCTTGGATTGTCTATCAAATTTTTACGGATTTTTATTATCGTCTATTCATCATTCAAATGCAAATTATGCTTAGAAGTCAAGTTTACTGTGAACTAATGTCATAATGTTGGTTATTCATATATTTTATTTTCTGTTTTTGCATTTCAAAAAATAGTAATTTCCCGCCTTACAGTAATATATATACATCGATATGGATATTGTTATATTGCACTAATTTTTGCTAGTGTGTCCGATAATAAAAAGCAGCAAAAGTGGTTCTTATTATTATTTCAAGCTTTTAGTCAAATAAATGAGTGTACCCATCGAATGCAAATCCTTTATTCTCACAACTGCGAGATGGGTGTTAAAATAGCTTTATTTCTAGACGGGTCTGACGAGTCCCAAATAGGACAAAACGCGCTTCCAGGGTTCTTCTACTAGCCACAGTCAAGCAAATTATAATAACTACTTAATTACCTATTATATGTATATTTGTCCCTTGGGTTCCTAATGGAACATGGGGCTTCAGTAGCATGTCTCCAGTGCACCCTCTTCTCTGCAAACTTTTGAACCTGGCTCCACGACAGCCCAGAAGCTCTCATTTTTTCCTCGCACGATCTCCATGTCATCCTCGGACGCCCAACTTGTCGCTTCCCATGGGGGTTCCACTCGAGTGCCTGGCCTGGCGCATGATGTCCCCAGTCGGCCTTCTCAGTGTATGCTCAATCCATATCCACTTCCTGCCACTGCATATTTGTTCAGCGATAGGTTCTTGGTTCATTGCTTGCTCATTCTTTCTGGACATCCGATCTTCAGTAACGAGCGTAGGCAGTTATCGATGAATATCTGTAGTTTGTTGGAAATGCCTTTCGTGACGCGCTAAGTCTCTGATCCATACAGAAGCACTGACTTGACATTGGTGTTGAAAATCCGGATCCTTTTCCACATGCTGAGTGCAGAAGATCTCCACACTGGTTTCAGGTTAGTGAACACCTGTCTTGCTTTTCCGATGCTGGCTTTGACACCCTCGTCTGTGCCACCTGTAGTTGAAACAGTGCTGCCTAGATAGGTGAAAGAGGTTACTTCCTTTAAGTTTCTCCCGTTGATGGTGATTGCAGCTTGTTGTTGGTTGGGTATCTTCATCACCTCTATCTTCTCTATATTCACTTGAAGTCCCGCCTTCGCTGCCTCACCTCTTCTGTCAACTTGTTAGTTTTCGCCTGTAGATCTTCAAGTTTGTGTGACATTAGACATAAGTCATCGGCGAAATTCAAATCTTATAGGTTTTTTTCCGCGGCCCAATCACGTAAAAACAGTACTTTTCAAACTGGATATACGCATGCGGTTACTTTTCCTACGTAATAAGTCACATATTTTCGTTTAGGGGATATAACACTACCTGGTTGCCGAAATCTCGGTAGATAGAGCAGTGTTCCAACCCGTGACCCATCAGTTAAACGTTGACCACTCATAGATATATAGAATTAAAGTCTTTCAATGCTTTACTTACAGACTAATACCATTAAACTCTATCCATTCCATATGAAATTTGTTACACAGCACAGTGTACTTCAATGCACACACAAGGGTATTATTTTAGGATGAAGGTAACAGACATTCAACCATAACTTATACACAGGCTTATTGTTTTATTGGTTCCACTTCTCAAATTAGTTAGGTGGAACATGAAGAAGTTATTTCATCGGGCTATTTTACTCTAGTGAATTGTACAGCTACTCAATTACTGTAATTCATAATGATGAATGTAGCAACATATCAAAATTAATGCTCGTGGATAAAATGGGAGATAAAGGAATTTCCATCGCAAGACAAACAAGTTAACGCAGAACTTTGAATGAGAGTACCTCACTTCATATTGCCATACGACACAGGCTAGCTATCATAAACTTCATGGGTTAATGTCGCGTCTTCGTCTGACCTTAGCTTCCTTATAAGCTAATCCGACTTCGGCCAATGTGATTTGTCGAGTAAGGTAGGTCAGTACCTACCTTACCGGCTCAGCACGCCCCGACTACTGGTCGGTGAAGATGCACAACTTTCTTACCTAGGACTCTAGGCCCAAACACCACATTCCTCATAGGTTTCATGAAAAGTAGATAGGTCAAACACCTTTAGTCATGCAATATTCTCCACATTTATGAAAATTTTTCACACCCATGTAGTAGAAAGTAGCGAGCTGTAGCGCAGATTAATTGACCCTCAGTAGATAGTAAAATATTACGCCGGTGTCAGAGATAGCGTGAGTCGATAAGCGTTAAATGTTCCCTTTGTATCGAACTGAAATTTTTTCACCAACTAAGCCACTGAGACTGATTTAACTTTTAAGGCAAATAAAGTAGTCAATGGGTTCCACTGCTTTATTCTTTATACTTAAAGTAGGAATCGGGGCAGGTCAGTTGTGACACAGAAACTTTTTAATATTATGTTTCTATAAGCATCTTTTCCCTAAATTTACATATATAATTTGGAGTAAATCCTGTCTTATTACTTACAACTACTGTATCTTACACCAAGAACGTGACACGTGGAAAAAGATCATCACAACTACTTTACCATCGACAAGGAAGTTTTTTTAAATCATGCCGACTAATTTATCTCAAAGGCAAATAAACACCCTCCAAAATAAATACTTTATTATTATTATTCGGAGTGAGTTTTAACCACTAACTCGTAAAAAGTTGAGTATAAATAAATATATGTTGTAGAGTAGATCAAACAATCTTTTTTTGTTTAGTGAAACGTTCAATATCTTTATCACGCAATAAAGCTGCAGACTTTGATATAGGTCGGATAATACGACCAGATTGTACTGTTACTTTGGGACGTGTTAGTTCACGATGTGAACATTCAGTAGTCCACTCTCTACAAATTGGTTGGGAAATGAAAGCCTCGAATTGTTCCGGTGTGTTGTATGGGAATGGAATAGATTTGACCTGATAACAATTTGAAAAAAAACAACTTAGCATAAAAGAACATTAGGGTTGTAAACATGTTAAATGTAAATGAAAGTATTATAAACAACATACCAGATGTTGTTTGAATTCTTGATTCACTCGCCGTTTAACAATTACGTGAGACTTTTTGTCATCTTCTCGTTTTATTTTAGGCGCAGGTATAATTCTAGCCTTTCGTTTTTTTTCATCGGCCGCTTCAGTCCCCGGACCAGTCCAGGAGTTCCATCCAGGAAGAAAAGTATCAATATCTTGTGGTGCTTCTTCTTTCGCCGTTTCAGATTTCTCTGCCAAAAACTTCTGTTGTAAAGCTGGATCGTTTGCGAAGCTTTCTTGAAGAGCATGGAAAAAGCCTTCTGCATTAGGATCTACTACCTCTGACTCTTCAATCGTAACATCATTATTAGACAATATAGGTTCACTTAAAACCACTTGGTTGACTTCGCTTTTTCCCAATACTTCTTCAGCTGATTCGGTGGAAAGTACTGCCCCAACAGTTAACTGAGATGAATCCTTAAGCTTATTTTTAGTAGGCTCCTAATATCAAAATAAATTGAGAGGGAAAACTCATCATTATTAGATTACACTAGTGTAAACCGTATGATATTATTATGACATTAAAACTTCGGTTATCACAAGTTATGAAACTACCTATTACAAATATGAAGCCAACACTCAAACCAATTATTTTGGCAGCATTATCTTAACATTAGAAATTAGATATGAAAATATGTAAACTTAGAAGAGATATCTCTGGTAACAAGCAACTGGTGTCAGTCAATGGGGTGCATAACATGACTATTGAAAAATCTAAAAGGTGTCTAAAACCCTCTACATGGAATTAATCCAGCTGACCTGCTCTGGCCAATCACAGTCAGTCTCGTATTTTATGATCTATTGATAATAACCCTGTTAATCGTGGGACTCTGGTTCATTTGCTGATGCATTCGGCTTTAAAGAAACAGGCGCTGTCCTAGCCGTTCCAGAAAACGATTCCCTTTGAAGTATAGGCTGTGTCGTGGAAGCATTACGTCGGTAACGTAGAAGTCAGGTGTACAGTCTTAGGTAAAATATGCAAACCACTTAATGTGCGTTGTAAGCCATCAACAACTCAGACAAAAAGAACATGTGTTTCACATTTATAACCGCCGTATACACCAGAGCACAAAGTAAGCAGAAGTAGGTTCAAACCACAGACTAAAACATGGTATCGGTCAAAAAGTATCCAACTGTCGTTGAGTCGTGCAGTAAAATGTAGGTTTCTCAGTTAGTGTCTGTGTGGAAACTTAAATCGGTGGTTTGAGGCTACATGACATCCCTCAGAATCCAACTCAGTGTCAGAGACGCATCCACACATTACCTCAATCTTAATCATCATCCGGAATCTCGCTATTGTTTTATCCCTTTCTGTTCGTTCTTCACAACTATCTACCACTTTTGACAACCTTTCTCCTTATTTTTACATCTTTCATCTTGGTGCACAGTAATGCCATATTGATGCTGACTAACTGGTTAATGGCAGTGATCTAAATGACGATAATAATACTCCAATTTTACTCCTGATTACGCGAAAATAAACGACAAGATATGCCATAATGAAATGTAGTAACATTCACTTCAGTGTTATTCTAACTTAACCTCTTAAAGGATTGCAAAGATATAACTAGCATACTTATAAATATGGAAAGTCGGCTGTTGAGGAATCTTGTTCAGTGAAAAACTGTAAAGTCACCTAAAAGGGTTCAGCTGCATATCCTTTTTTATATGGTGAATTCTCCAAAGGGAACTCCAAAATACTGTGTTCAGGTGGACGTTAAGAAACAACTATAGTGTGGTGCAGATACAATTGATAATCAGTTTACGATTCATAAAGATCGCGTTATTGACTTGTCGTTGAAAATGAACCAGCACACGAAGTTAAAGTGTTGTATACAGCTATAGACAAGTGTTATAAAACGTTTTTAGCTGTGAAAGTTAGATTTTATGAAAAAAGCAATATTATTGTACCTTTTGCCACCACCCAAGAGTCTGAGTAACTCCATTCAAACTGCTAGTGATATCATCATCACTGTTGTTTAAATTGAAATCGGACTCTTCAGATTCGGCTTCAGATTCTGAAGAAATGGAAACGTCGGATTCATCAGTGTCTGATAATAGGTCTAGGTCAGGTCTTCTCGTAACTTCCCTGGATAATTCATGCATATCTGCTACAGCTGCTCTGGCCTAAGAACTGATGAGACATGTCAATATAAATTTACCTCTGTGTCATACTTGGCTCTTAGCTTCTGTAGCTTAGCGAACTTACTACCGCCCCTGTGCTTCAGACTAGCTCTCTCTTTGACTCGACTTAATTCAGCGTTGATGAGGCGTTGAGCAAATTTTCGTGGATTATTAAGGCGCAGTGATTCAGTTTCTTTTTCATACTCCTTCATTGTACGCCCTTTCAAATGTCGATGAAAGCGTTTGCTTTTTATTTTATTTTGGCGCTTATTATGAGCAGCAGCTCGAGCAAGTAAGAAACGTTCCCTGTCACGCAAAGCAATCTTCTCAAGCAACATCTTGGAAACCATTTTAGCTGCTTTATCAGGTTTTTCCTGTGATAAACTAAAGAATAACAGCATCAAAAAAGGCTAACCTTATATTATCATCTCGGTATAAAGCACTATATAGCTTTCCTTGCAAATTTGTTGGATTTTTCTTGAGGTCCTTAATATGAAGTTGCTCCTTTAATTTTGCAGCCTCCTGGGAACCTGACAAAACGATATCTTTGTCATTTATTGGAAAAACGATTTGCTCTGCTAAGCGATTTTTATGCACTGGTCCTTTCCAGAGATTTAACTGTCGTTTAACTCCTCTAAAGGCAAGCCTTCTAGTTTGCTTTGCATCCTGGATCTCATCAGTCTCATCCAAAACTTCATTATTTCTATGGAACTCATTTAGGATTTTTCTTTGTGCTCTTCTGTCACCTTTCTTTAAACTCACAAGACCCCATACATTTGCATCCTCAACACCTGGTGCTGCACACTTAATATTTTACTTCAAGTATATTCGAGTAACTAACCTCCAGCATTATGAGCGAAATGAATAAGAGATTATTAGTTAAATGCACTGATTTTCAAGTACATCAAGAAAGTCAACAAAGCGACGTTCAAAACCTGAAATGAAAACAAGTTTTAATGGTGGAACAATACAAAGAACAAAGAGAATTATAAAGTAAAACACGAAGATTAAAATATCCACACACAAGTAATACATCAACATTTTCAGTGCATGATTTAAATTTAGAAAGAATTTCCTACTAACTTAAAGGTAAAAAAAGAGATATTCAGGACATTACAAAATCCACCAATATTGGTTCTTTCATTAATGAAGCAAGTGTATGTGATGCCGTACATCTTTTGTCTAAGCAGTTAACTTTCAACCAGCGGACTACTCGTTAATAACTTGCACGATCTACCACAGTTTGGGCAGCTTAATAGTAGATTTGGCTAATACCCACGTTAATAAACCCGCAGGTAGTTGTTGAGTTACACTTTTAAGAGTATTAAATCTGAACATTCTGATGACTAACAAATATTCTTTTCAGTCTACAATCAGTATCGAAGCACTAAAAGGTGAATGAGAACCAAAACAGAAGTAAATGCAAGTACATTAAGCAATATAACCAAGACGTTGTACCAGTTAATGAAGTCTCTGACTGTTGGTCTGGGCCGCGTATAAAGGTGTAGACCACCCGGCTAGAGTCCCTGAGGTGATAGGAATCAATGGTTGGAGACCACCGATGAAATGGCTGAAATCGGTTATAATGCAACAGATGTATTCGCACTTTAACGTCTTCCGAAGCTTAGGAATTTTCGCTAACCTTCATTTCCAAGTTCATTTTTCTTCCTTACACCTTTGTCTACTTTCATATCGGTCTTTTTCTATCCACTCGTCCTCTGCATACTACTGTGAAGCGTGGAAATTTGAATCGATGCATTTGTGAACGAGGTTTTACACTGGTTTTCTGCCTTTCCTAATGAAAGCAGTGTGTAGGGATGAACTGTAAATAAATAAATATTTGCTGTATTTGAAACCAGCGGAACAATGACATCTACAGTGCAAGGAAGACAGCCAACCAATGGTGTCTAAATCTGTAATCGAGTGTAATTCCATGTATTCTGTACAAACGGACAGAGAAATTTCTGTTCTCCCTGAGTAACAAGGAAACTGGAGAAAAAGTCAATGATTAGTGAGACTACAGCAGAAAACGACGGACTTTTGATTCATTCACAAAAGAGACGACTGGAAAAATGGGCGTAACACTTAAACAATTTTACTGACTGAGAAAGCCAATGCAGAACCTCGCACACAGGCGCATCAGTTCAAGTTGCCACACTTCACAGTAGTACACAAAGAACAGGTGGATAGAGAAAGAGTGATATCAAAGTAGAAAAAGCTGTGTGAGAGAATATAAAGCCCGAAGATAAACCTTAGCGTGAATAATCAAGCATTAAATTTCAAGGAGTATATATTATCTGCGTCATTGTGACCAATTCCCAGACATGTCACCAGAAGTCAGCAACCACTGATTCCTCTACTTTCTGTGACTCAAGCAAGACAGCCTGCATCTTCACACACAACTCAGACCAAAAGTCAGGGACTTCATCAAGTGGTACCATATCATGGTGTGGCCACACTGAACTGTAATCGAACCTACTTCAACTTCCCAAAACATGGGACGTCAGGGTAGGCTGTGACTCGGCATCCTCAATACATGCTCGAGCCATCTCAGTCAACTAAGGTTCACAACCTCATCAATTGACTTGCCTGTCTTGCCTAGTACTCTTCGCCTCACCTCAACATTGCTCACACGCTGATTCCACTATTCACAAGCAATACTACGAAGACACGTGATCAAACCCAGTAATCACTTCGTGACTTTTAATTTTAACGGCTATGTCTTACAGTCGTACAACAGGGCAGAATGGACTGCAATGCAGTATATTTGTCCTTTGACAGAAAGTCAGATATCGCGGCATTTGGTGCCACGGGTGACCAAAACTGGCAAATGTGGAACGGACCTACTGTATCCGAGCTGAGATTTCGACAGCAACCAACCCGTTCGGGCTGATGCAACTTGCTAAGTAAGTGAAATGGTCGAAACATTTCACCACTTCACTACCTATCATTAAAATGGGAGTACTTGCAGCAGACCAATCTTGAAGTATCATCTTACATTTGACAGGTGACATCGAAATACATGCCAGTCAAACACACTCGGATTCTGCTCAACCCATTCACAAGACCACGTATTTTGTCAGCGTCTTCAACCATCAGGACAACATTATCCACATACTCCAAGTTAACCAAGTGACTTCGGGGAGTAGATATATCCCTCTGAAGTCAGACTTACTTAAAGTTATATCTATTAGTACGTCTATGACGAAGTCAAATAGGAACGGTGACAGTGGAGATTCCTGACGGATACCACTAGTTGTCCTCAATTTACATAACTACTCTCCATGAACCCTCAGAAGACTGCATGAGTTCGAGTAGAGAGATTTTAATTAGTATTATAGGCTTGCTCGGTGATCTCTTCACAGACACTGCCACAACATCTCACAGTCGACTGAGTCAAATGTAGCCTTGAGGTCAACAATTGTGGCAAGTATCGACCATTGGCCGGTAGGCATGTCTGTGTACCAGAACCTATCCGAGGGTGAAGATCTCATCGATGCACTCTTGTTCAGGTCTGTCTGAAACGTGCCCGGTTTTCTCGAGTTTGCTGTTCTCGAGCTTCAGTTAGGCTTCGGATAACTATGAACCCTAGGAGGTTGGACACAAAATTGATCAAACTAATCCCCTTACGGTTGTCACCAGATTCCTCTTCTTTCTTATAAACTGGGACGATCAGTGAAGTACACCAGTCTGAAACCATCAAATTACGTTTAAGTTGCTTTTGCTCTTTATTTTGGTCAGAGTCAGCTGGAATCAATCTTTTTGCACCAATCAGTCCGGATGACGTCGCAAAAACCCAATGACTTTTTCTAACATTCGGGTGTCTTTACCACTGTTTCTACAGTAGACTTAACATCACGACAGGCTTTCTCTGGATCAGCATTGCTGCCACGTTCAGACAAATGCTTAACTATCTCTTCCATGAATGCATACTTGGCATCCTCATCGCATTTGAACACGGACAGTCTTTACTGCCTCCTGTTTACTTTGTCCATGAAGATGCAGACAAACACGAGCCTGTAGTAGTGCGTGATCAGAGTCAAAAGTGGTACTTTAGAAATAACGGCAATTCTCCATCGATCCTCTCCAACAATGGCTTGTAGCAGTGTGATGTATCTGTGTCCACCGTTGGTTTGGTGTCAGTGGATACCATGTGACATAATGCCTCTCCTTATGCCTAAGTTAGTGCTGGTCAGAAACAAATGACTGCCGGAACAAAATTGCAACAGACGATTACTGCTGTCAGTTCGTTGTAATGGGATTCCGTAAATACCTCCCAGATTGCTTCCGCTTCCCTACGTGATCGCCAAAGTCACCTACGATTTCATCTGAAAATCTCGCTTTCTGTAGCAAAATTGACAGATCCTCATAAAATTCATCCTTCGAATAATCTGAACTACAGTTGGGAGGCGCTTAGGTGGGAATTACGAATAGGCATCGGATAATCTCGCAATCCTTCCTACTTCTTATAGATACATTCAGTCGAACAACACATACACAGCTGTTTACTGGTATCCAGTCAACAAGCGCACTCTCCGCTCTACAACTCCATGCTATGCCTACACCAGTGAGTCTACAACAGCTAGTCACTAGGACTCCGGATACTAGAAAGTTGAATTTCAAAGATTTACCACACTGGTTAGGTGAGGTCACTCGGATTCTGTATGCGTGTTTCACAGATACAGCACACATCCATGGCTCGAGATTCCAGAGTTCTGGAAAGCGATGCCAGCTGTCCGATTTAGCATAGAATTCGAACGTTGAAAGCTCCTACATGAAATCAATGGCGGTGTCTTAGGAGACTAGGAAAAAGGTTTCGATAGCTTTGAACGTTGGCAATGGTTGGAGAGTGAGAGGTTGGGGAAGGTGTCAGAAGCCTAATATTAGTACCATGAGGTGAAGGCAGAGGATGAGACATAGTTGAGGAGGACAGGTTGTGTTTGAATGCATCTTTTGTACTACTGGAAGTGTGTGGGTGGTGGACACTTCCCAACTATCCACACCTTGGAAGGCTATTTCTTCTTAAGTTACGTAAAAGAAAAAAAGATTTGTGTGGGCGCAGAGCCCATGGGACATCTGCTACAGCCCTGTCACACACAGCCTTCTAAGGGATGCTGTTTTGAGGCTTGGTTGTTTTGGCGCCGGATAGAGGGAACCCATACCACCAGCGCCGGAAGACCTTGAGGCATGGTAGAGCGAGTTATTTGTGAGGTCAAACTTTCCTGACGACCACTTCTGTTGAGAAGGTAGCATCAGCGTCGCACTGCTGGTCATGCAGGAGATACACTTCACTGCTGTTACACCCCAGCTCGTCAGCAGCATTACGACTTCGACTTCAGGCCCTCATTATAATGTAGTAGTTTACACTACAACGCTAACTGCTTTTTTCTTACCACTTTTGTGGCATGTTAGAACCGCGAAGGAACAAGCGTTTCACCAGCATAGTTTGTTGAGTCATTGTGGTACACAAACCCGAACCTCACGTCAAGGTAGCAACTATCGGTCAGGCTGTTATTCTGAGCCGTGTAGGGGAATGCAGACTTCCATGTTGGGGTAGGCGCTACCGCTGATATATTTAAGCGACGGTCAACCTGTAGGACTGTATTAGATATATTGATTAGCCAGCAGAGAGTAACCAAATTCATATTGCATAGTCCTAAGTACTGGTGGATTCTACCAATCATTTCGCAATGTAGTCCTGTTGGCTGTCTACAACCACCATCAATCAAATCGCATCATAATATTGAATCTCTTAGCTTCATGATCACATCACATAATGACCGATTGGATTCGGTAGGCACTTAGGACAAAACAACATGACAACAACAGGACTGCAATAGATTACATTGCAGTTAGCTATCAATGTAATGGATGTATTTAAGAGTGCCGCTCCTTCTGAAGCACCTATTTGGACTAATTACGCTAAATTCATCTTGCATTCAGGTGGTCGCCAAAAATTTACTTCCTAAACAAGTCGACTTGAGCAAATTGATCACTCATAGCACTACAACTAAGTACTATAACTAGCTAGATTCAAGGTTATCTATCGAACTTCCAGATAGTATAGATGAGCGTTGGGTGCACTGAAAAGATACTATTAAAAATACAGGTCAAGCAGGTTATTGCGAATTGCAACTTCTAGACATCTTTGGGCCTATACCGTTAGACAGACAGTACAGTGGTGCGCGTAAGTTGTGTACGGGAGAGAGAAAATCACTTTGTCAGACCTACGAGTGTGGTGAAAGTAGTAGTTACATCTTGAAATCGAAATGCACTCAGCAACCTTGTGCACATTTGTGCAGTAGGCAATGAACTATACTTATTGTGAGGGCTAGTGATAATAAATGGCTGGCCAGACCTCGATATGTGGAGCAGTGTTCGAACCAGCGACCCACTGGTTGGAAGTCAGCTCCCTAAACCAATGAACCACAACTCCATGCAGCTGCATCTGACAATAACTGAAAGCTTTCTCATGTCACGCAAAGCACCGGTAGCAAGAAGCCTGGTACTAGTAAGACGGTCTGTAAAGTAGACGGTGTACCAACCACCAGCCCTCAAAAGCCCCTGAAACGTGAAGCCAAGTGCTTCGTAAGATAATTTATTTAGCCTATTTCGCCAACGCTGAGTTGAGTGGCATGTGATCAATGGTCAGCTAAACATATCCACACATGAGCTACAAGTACTTAAGTGGTATAAGTTATTCGACTCAGACAACTTACCCCCACCTCTTCTTAATATGAGGATGCAGTCAAAGAACCGGCTATACTGTTTTTAAAAAGCTCGGCAAATTGTATATCTCACCAGTCTAGAATAAGACCACTGTTTTACTTACCTTTAACAAGTTTATGAGACTTATGTAACAATCATCAATCTATGTCTGGTACTAGAAAAAAAAAAAAAAGAACAATGGGCCGCTGTTATACTCCACACAGCCATTAAAATCCATAAAATATGGTCCACGAACGGACGGTCCGGGGAAGGAAATAACAACTAAAGATATTACTAAATAAAGACAAACCCATGACTTTTCATCCCCGAACCGAAATTGGAGTCCAGAATGTGAACTCTAAGTACTTAAGTGTTCAATGATAATTACTATACAATTCGGAAATAAAGTTGGTGAGTGCTGAAAATACTCTGATTTAGAATTTAGTTTATTAATGAACTAAAGGCCAACCTTTGGTCCACAATGAACCACGTTATTTCCGCTTTTGCTTGCATTACTTTCACATACCTAACCTTAAACACCAGATAGATATATGGTCCGAATATGTGGCTTTATTGTCCAATTACTAACAGGGGGTGAAAGTGTCTGGTCCAAAATGTTTAATAATATCCACTCAAATTGTAATATATCAGAATTAGAAAAAAATTTTTTCCTAAGTTCATTTATCAAGGCAGGCTGTCTGAAGTTTTGCAACTCACAGTTCGGGTGAAGTTTACTAAATCTCCATAACAGTGTTTCAAATGTGGGAAAATGTAAGATAGCGGAAAAGAAGTTTATCAGAACACACTACTGATCAAAAACGTTAAACACCCGTACCGTACTTTTGAAAATACCCGCGGAACGTTCGTGTGGTTCCAATGTCTGGTTATGGAATAGAATGTTTGACCTAACTGATTTCGGTGTTCAGAAGCAGTATACCATAGGCTTCTCCATCTGTTAACCAATATTAAAAATAATGAAAGCAGAAAAGATGGCAGTTCTCAATATCCAACATTCATATTGCTAGCGTGGAAAACTGGTAGTTTTTGATTTCTTGAGTCTAGTTCTTAGGGCTTGGTTCGATTTGTTCGCTTTACTTCCCAGGTGGATGAGGAAATGTCCGCGGTGAGGTGTGTGTTCCGTGTGTTAATAAGTCGCAATCTATAGGGTGATCGGGAGCTACGGGTTGCTGGGACGGTTAGGGGACTGTCTTGACTCCTACCTGTGTAGTTACCTGAATGAGAATAGTTAGGTGGTGGTGGGGAAAGGAAAAGGAAAAGAACGAAAAAACGGGGAAAGAGAAAAAAGAAAAGAGGAGGAAAGGGCATGTGGGAGTTGCTCGAAAGTTAAAGGTAGATTGCATACGCCTATTTTCTAGGGAAGAATCGGTAGGCAATGTAGGTGTGTTAAGGAGAGAGATAGCGATTAGAAGGCAGAGGGTAGGTGAGGATGGGATAGTGAGTTTAGTGATTCACCAAGTACGTCCATGGTGGACCATGCGGAGTGACATAGCTGTTTAACAGTCTTTGAATGGGTCAACTGAGGGGCCTCCATCGACATCGCTATAGGGCATTCCATGAAGCACATACTGCGGGGGAGGGGGGAAATTGGACCAGAGCATGACATTGGCTCTCTGGTGTGCTTTCCTAGTGTGGTTTCCTCTTGATGGTCGTTGTATTGCAGTCAAGGCCAATTTGTCTACGTGGTTTGCTTGATGGGCTATCTTGTAGGCCATAATGAGGTCACCCTCCTTGCTGCAACAACCCAAGGTGAACAAGTTGGGGTGTTTTAGTCTTCCAGGATATATCTTCCCCTTTAATCTAGCAACTGGTTTTGTTACAGTTCTTTGTATTTTGTCGAGGAGACTGGAGTCTCTCTTGAGTGTTGGGGGGAGCGCCGTATTGGAGACCTGTAGGTGCAGCCATAAGTAGGATTAGAAACCGGTGAGGAAGAGTTCGGAGGCGAAAGCTCCTAGCCGTCTATGCAGAAAGCGCGAAACTGCGTCTTCTCTGGCTGTCATATCTTTGTTGTTGGCGTCGGAGGAGCTGAGCCCCAAGTCTCTCACCAGACACTATGGTGATAGTACGGCTGCTTAACATGTACTGGAAGTCTGCCATACTTGCTTCATTTTTATTGGTGTGCACTATTTTGCACCCTTCCAGGTTGAAGCTCAAGCCATTTTCTGACGACCAGAGTTCGAGTTGCTGCAAGTCCTTTTGTAGTGCCGCGCAGTCGGCTTCGTCGTTTACTACCTTCCAAATTTTAATGTCGCCAACGAAGAAGAGGATGGATGGAGATATTCTGTGTAAAAGATCATTGGAAGACAGGAGGATCGGAAGTGGTCCTATGATTGCTCCTTGGGATACTTCTGACGTCGATGGTCTCCACTCCGACCTTATTCTGTTTACCTTGCTTTGGAACCGCCTACCTCCCGGCATACTCCTTGAACCAAGAAAGTTTGGGTCCACTTATACTTGGTGACATGATCTTGTGGAACGGAGTCGTGGGTGAGACACTGTCACATGCTTGGCTGGGTAGAGAAAAACAACATGTACTGGTTTTCCGTTGTCCCAGCTGAGTGTCCGATCGTCCCACGTGGTTTGCAGGTTGGTGGTACGTGAAAAACCATCCCGAAATCCGTGCTGAGCTGCACGCACAGTGTTTTCCCTGTTTGGTGAGTTCCCAGACGGTATCAGCTAAGAGTCCTTCTAACACTTTCTACACTACGGAGGGTTGAGCGACTGGTCCGTAACCGCCAGGGCTATTTGCTCCTCCCCCTTGAAGACGATGCGTTGCTATTTTTTAGGGAGTTTGCATGACTGTACTAAATGCTTGAAGAGGTTGCGGAGCGGTTTTGCAGGTACTTCGGTGCAGTTTTAAAAATGCCGGTTTTAGGTTATCGTGGCCCGGGGACTTGCCCAGATGTAGTCTATAAGGTTTCATGGACACTTTTTTCTGTGATTGAGATGTGGCAGGGGTATTGGTTATTCATGGTTTCGTAATGAACAACTAATACCCCTGTCACACCTCGCCTGGTTAACTAGTTAACTAGGTACTAGCCGGTCCTAAGCCCAGGTAAAGAGGGAAGGTCGGGCATACGGCTACCAACCCTACCACGGAAAACAAATATAACCGCTAAACAAATTTCACAGCACAAACAAAATATAAAAAATAAAAAAGAACTTATTCCTCACTGGAATCGGAGAAGTGAAATGACCCGGTTGATGAAGGCCTGCCTTAGGGAAGCCAGTTGGTCGATGTGGCTTCTCTCTCCCAATGAAAGCGAAAGTAAACGAGGGGACATGGAATGTCTGCACGATGTTTGAACCAGGCAAGGCAGCCCACATTGCAAACGAGATGAGAAGGTGTCACATTGAAGTGCTTGGAATATGCGAAGGCAGATGGGATGGGGGTGGACCCTCCAAACCGTCAACTAGAGGATCAATAATCTACTCCGATATTGTCACCCAGACAACAACCGCGAGCACACTGAGTTATAGATTGACTATCATGATGTCCCCAACAGCATCGAGGGCTCACTGTCATGCAGTGGAAACCAATCTCCTCCTGCAGGATCATGACAGCAAGATGGATTCAACTTAAAAGGAAGGAAGGTCACAATCATAGAGTGCTACGCTGTGCACCTACAAATAATGCAGATGAAGAGAAGAAGGAAGAATTCTACAGACAACTGCAATCAACACTGGACAAGACACCACTCCAGTTGGTGATATCAAAATTCTAATGGGTGGGGTGAAATGAATGCCCAACTAGCAGCAGGCAACACAGGATGAGAACAAACCGTGGGTAGAGAGGCGCTCAGTGAGGTGATGAACAAGAAAGGAGAATTGTTTGCAGAATTCTGTGTATTCAACGATTTGGTGATTGGAGGCTAGGCACTGTGTTCAAGCACAAGGATATCCACAAAGCAAGCGACATGAATTTCACCAGATACCGGGACACACTAAACCAAAAATCAGATCTACTTTACCCAGTGTAAAGTAGGTGGAGACGCAGTCAGCCTACTTGACACCAGACCAGATGAAGAAGGGGAGCAGATGTAGGTTCACACCACCCACTATCTAGTGCAAAAAACCTACCTTCAAAATCAAGTTGAAAGCCTTTACAGAAGTTGGTGATTGACCACTGTCGAAGCTGAACACGCGGAACAGAAAGTGAAGAACGAAACTACAAGGAATATCTTCAAGCCAGCCATGAAGACAAAATGGGAGATATCGAGGAACATCCCTGGAGAAACCTGTGTGGATGAGCACTGGAACTCTTTGAAAGAGATGTGGAAAGAAACCTGAATAAGCGTATTAGGAAGGAAGAAGAAAGAAGACAAGGAATGGATCTCGATGGACACATGGAAGCTGGTAGTGGAGGGAGAAGAGGATGGTGGAGCAGAGGATAAGCAAGTGCAAGGATGCTCAACGACAGGAGGAACTGAGTACAATGTATAAAACACTGGACAAAGAAGTGAAGAAGAGTGCATGGAAAGACAAAAGACACTTCTACGACACATTGGCAGGTGAAGCAGAACAGGCTGCTGGTAGGAGAGACAGAGACCTGACAACATTATATCAAACAACCAGGTTACTATCTGGGATAGGACAGATCAACACAGATGAAACCAATAAAAGATGATGACGGAAGTATAATTACCACAGAAGAGAAACAAAGGAAACGATGAGTCGATCACTTCAAGACGCTGTTGAATCGACCACTACCTGCACTTCGTGCAGAAATACCACCAGCAGCCCAGCTGCAGAATTAAAAGTGAGCACAAATCCTCCCACAAAAGTGGAAGTCCTGAACGCTATAAAGCTGCTGAAATGTAGGAAAGCAGCAGGACCAGATGGAATCCCGCCAGAAGCACTGAAAACAGATGCAGAGACAGCAGTGGACATGCTCACACCATTATTGCAGGGGGTGTGGAAGGGAGGGAAGGTACCTGGCCATTGATTGGAATGGAGGTTACCTTGTCAAACTGCCGGAGAAGGGCGACCTAGGCCGTTGCGAGGACTGGCGCGGAGTCACTCTCCTGTCCACCCAGAGCAAGCAAAACATCTAGCCGCATCATCTTGGAGAGACTAAACATGCACTGGACTCAAAACTTTTGGTGCCTCTGTACGGGTCAGAGACTTGGAGCGTCACGAAAGGCATTTCCAACAAACTACAGACATTCATCAACAACTGCCTACGCTCGTTACTGAGGCTCAGATGGCCAGAAAGAATAAGTAACAAGAACTCTGGCGGGCAGGTAATCGACCAAGAACATATCACTCAACAAACATGCAGTGGCAGGAAGTGGAGATGGATTGGACATACACTGAGAAGGCCAACTGGGGACATCATGCGCCAGGCCAGGCACTCGAGTGGACCTTACATGGGAAGCGACGAGTTGGGCGTCCCAGATGAGTGTGACATGGAGGAGACCATGCGAGGAAGAAGTGAGAGCTTGTTGGCAGTTTTGGAGCCAGGTTCAAGAGATTGCAGAGAACAGAGTGCATTGGAGACGTGCTACTGAAGCCCTACGTTGCATTGGGAACTCAAGGGACAAATAATAATGGTTTCGTCAGCGTCGTAGCGATTCGGTGTGGACTTGGCGTCAGTGCTAGGTTTGGCCTGGAAGTTTGAGCTCAGAAGCTTGGCAGTCTCTAAGCTCCTCAGTACACTCCCACCAAGACCTGGGGTAAGATTCACTCCCTTACTGGTAGACTTCCTTTCCGACGTGAAGCGGTACAGGTTTTCGGAGTTGCTTGGTAGCCTCCTCGTCAGGCTTAAACATGTCTCTACGTACTCCTGTTACAACGGTTGAGAATCCTTTTGTGATCAAAAACTCAGACTCCCTGAGTGACGAACGCCACTTGAACCAAGCCCGCTTCTTGGTCTGACTTAGCCTCCTTGCCCCACGCTTTGGCAGTGAGGCTCTCGCTATCGGTCTGTGTGCTACCTCTGACACAGTATGACTGGTGGCCCCAACGATTATTTTTTTCACCGGTATACAGCTCTCGTCTATAGTGCGATTGGTCCAGTCTACCGGCCATGATGCATTCATGAGATAGTATCTTGTGGTCGCTTGGTTGACCTTACTGTATCATGGGCAGGTGTTGGGCATCTCCGGTCACAGCAGTGTGGCGCACCTCTACTACTTGTGACAGAGAGATCCCTACCGGCATTTGTCGGCCGTCTAAAGAGGACAGACTAAATGGCAAGAGAGGATGTCTTCGGCATAGGGTCTGACACCTCTGCTACTCAGTGGTCAACCTCTGAGTTCAACGAAGTTCATGACTCCGTATGAGTTACTGTTAAACTTATCCACTCCTTATCTCTCCTGACAGGATGCAGTTACCAACCCCCTTGACCTTCAGTCGAATAAGACGAGAAGCTAACAAGCTTGTTCGCCCATGTGGCGTCATTGCCACACCGCGAAAAAAGCGTGTGGTGACTTTAAAGATGTGGGAACCACTCAGCCGCCCAAAACGCTTTGATGAATTCATCAGCATTCTTGAAAAGAGAGTTGTCGACAACATATGAGACACCCCACTATGTACAGTGGTGTCCTGAGCCCAGTCTTCACAAACGGAACCACACCCACAAGGCTCCAAGGGGTACACAATTCCCGGGTATTGATCGCAAAATAGTATGCGGATATTTCAACAAATCTAGAGCAAAACTGGTCCAAAGGACAGAAACGGTTCTGTCTATAAACTGTGGGTACGCTTAATGAAACGAAATACAACCGCTTCTGCTCTGCTTAGATAACAGCAGCTCGACGAAGAACTCTATGATATATTTTACGAATACATGGGCATGGCTCAAGACTATGTTACTCCAGCGCTCCGAAGAGAAATAAAATAAAAGTTGGCTCCATACCTACGAAAGTGCGCGACCGCATGTGTAGCGATGCCAGAGAGTTCTATCAGTCGAGTGGCCTTTCACGTTTATCGTGCTCAAAGACACATACGACACATTTACGGTAGAAGGGGCACTAGAAGCTATCAGACGTTTTCACTTCGACGAAACCAGTAATGCAGAAACACTAATGAGGCTGAAATGGTGCTGCCCGTTTATTTATGGACAGTGGCAACCTCTACAATGACCCACTGTATACTCTCCAGCACAACACGGATTCTTGAAAGCCCGGTCATATGCTACCTGCTGTCTTTGGTATTTAGACAGTGTTACGAGTAAGGAAGACGGGGGTCTATTCCTAACTACCCCTTTCTTGAACTTCAAAAAAGCGTTCTATTAGTTGCCCCACAACCGCCTAATCGTTAAGGCGAAATCATACTGTTTCCAGGACCCGTTACTATCCTGGCTAAGGACATCTTTGGATGGTCGCCTTTAAGTGGTAAAACTCAGTAACCGCTGCCCCTCTAATATACCTTTACAAAGTAGTGTCGTCCAGGGTAGTGCGCCAGGACCATCACCTTTTACTAATCTACTCAGACGATGTCTGTAGCGTTATCAGATGTGGCACAACTTGCCTCTTCGCAGACGACTTGAAGATTGTCTGCGGCTTTCTTTGCGCGGCGCTAACACAAGGTTTATCTCAAGTGCTAGACGACCTGAGGAGATTGTCCACATAGCTCATGACCTGGGAGCTCCCTTTAAACCCGAATAAAGGTGGCATCCACTGTTTCAGTAAATCCCACCCGGAAGAAACACTACATGTTGGTGACATGCCACTGACAATATTTAATGCTGTGAAAGACTTCGGCATCACCTACCCCAGGAGTTTGACTTTTGTCTGGTACGCAGACCCAGTAGTTCCCAGAGGCAGAAGACTCAGAGGTCTTCTACACAGCAGCATGCTCACACCTAATGCAAAACTTACGCTGCATAGGGCTGTGGTTCGCCCAGTATCGGAGTATTGCACAGTCATCTACGGCAGCGTGGAAGCGTCCGATAGCATTCCAGCTGAGAACATCCGGCGAAACCACTTATTGCCTACTTATACATAACGAAGGACATCCTTGCGAAGTAAGGTGCAAAAACTGGAACCAGAATAACTCTGTCTGAGATGCCTGAAGCCCAACTTGACCTTTCTATTTCTTTTTATTCGATGAATCCAGCCGTGCCATCACCTTTAATTCAATGCAAGCACATGGCCATCGTAGCGACGAAAAAGCCATTCCCAAAAGTAAGTATCGTGCATAACTCTGATGTGGATTTTTCATTGCTCAGTATGTTACGCTGGGGAATAAACTCACCTCTGCAAGAAACATTACGGTTGGCAAAAGGAAAAAGGGTTTGTCAAAAGAAATTTTATGGTAGTATGTGATACAGGCAGATGGCCAGAAAGAATAAGCAACAAGAAATCTGGCTGGCAACGAACCAACCAAGAACATATCGCTCAACAAATATGCAGTGGCAGGAAGTGGAGATGGATCGGGCATGCACTGAGAAGACCATTCGGAGACATCATGCGCCAGGCCAGGCACTCGAGCGGAACCCAGATGGGAAATGACGACTTGGGTGTCCGAGGTGATAGTGACATGGAGGAGATGGTGTGAGGGGGGGAAGTGAGAGCTTGTGGGCTTGTGAGCTTGTGTGGACTGAGGTCCTATGTTCCACTAGGAACCCAAAGGATAAACGACGAATGATGGGATACGGGAGTACTGGCGACGGGTCCTGAGATAATTCGAAATATAAAAGAGGCCTGGCGACGTGGCTGACTGACTGGTAGACTGGCTCCATTTCTTCCACCACGGCTATAAGCGGTATGCAAAGATGCAGGGAAATGCCCACAACTTTATCTTCAACAGGGCTTCAGCATTATTCACGGAGCTACTAGGAGCGATAATAATAATATTTATTCCTGAATATATAGGCTGACACCATTTTTACGGGTATGATTAAGTTTCTATACAAATTACACGTCTTCGTAAGAAGTAATATCAATCCCCACCTATTGGCACCGGAAGATGTAGGTGCTGCATGTTCACATAATGGAACATCCCAGCAGAATAAATATGCAGAAGTATGTGGAGCAATATAGCGGCCATGGCGGACACATGTTGAGTTTTACGTGAACGAGCAGAAATAGAACTTTTCATCGCGGAGGTGATATGTATAGTTACCAATATTATTTATCGCTGTATGTACAGCATACCTTGACATTTCAATGGACCTGGAGATGTATTTCTTTCCAATGATACATAGAATTTACTTTGATACTTCCTTCTATGCACAAGATATTCCAAATGAAAACGCTTGAGTAGTTTGGCCAGTATTGCTTCCTTAGACTGAGCTTCCTCAGTTTCTCCCCATTTTTCCTTAAATGATGCTGTTAAATATTCACTAAAAATGGCTTTCACTGCTGTCAGACAGTCTAAAAACATAGCAAGAGTTCGACGTTCAACTCAAAGTGCACTATTTTTTATGATGTGAAGTGTTTTTTCTTTCAGGCTGGGGATTTCTACCACCTGGGATAAAAAAGAGACGATGCAAGACAAACATTACCAAAGATTTCCCACCACTAAATGTTATAACCGTTTCTGTAAAAAATGATGTGCATCTGTAAATCCAGGAATGAATTACTATTATTATTATTATTATTGAGGTGACGGATCTGATGGTGGGGACTTATGGAAATCACCCCTATCGGTGAGGTGGTCAAGAATGGATGAAGTCTCTGGATGTACGACGACATATCACAACAAAGGCTACGAATGACGATGGGTGTCTGGTGACCACGGTGACAACCTCTAACCTCCTCCCCGTCATCTCAGCCACCACATTTGGCCAAGAGGGTAGAGGCTAAAGGAGAAGAAAGGAAGATGGTGCGTGGAACAGGTAAAGTGGCGACAAACTAAGACAATACAGAAATGCTCAACAACAAGAGAAGATAACAGATCTGATGGTGGTGACCTATGGTAACCACCTCCTATCCAAGGTCATTGGATCGAGTATGCTCTCTACGCCTTCCTTCTTTTTGAGATTGTACTATCTTCCTCCTCCCCTACCCCAACTAGCTAGGCACTTAAATAGATGTCAACATTCCCCAAACGGCTGGGTTGCAATGAGATCCGTGTCGGAGACATGAAATCCTATGCCTGCAACTTGAACAGGAACTGGGGTGATTAAAGACTTCAACAGATCTCTGGGCATTTTTATTCCTGCATAAGAATCGATTATCGATAACCACCTTACAAAAGAAGCCACAGATGAAGCCAGTCATAGAAATATATCTCGTAAATTAGGCAGCGGCAGTTGACGTGAGTATTTTCAGTAGGATTTTTCATTCTTATAAAGGTTATGCAGGAACTCTCTGCTGAATGAATGCATACAAACTTCGTTTTACACGTTGTGGCCTTTACATGTGTCTTCTGATCAGTGTTCGGATGACGTGCGGAAGAGACAGAAAATACAAGACACTGACCGCAAGTCTTGGAGTTTAGTGACATCAGTATTCAGCCAAGATACACTTCATGCTCTGTGGGAATTGAGAGAAGGTGAGGTTACCTAGTATCAAAAGCTGCAATGTCGAGTGTTGCATTTAGCCGCATTACGTTGACCAGGTAGAATTTCAGCTTGCATACACTACATTCCATTAGACCCAGCATATTCCTTACGCCTTCCCTCTTTTTGAGATTATACTGACTATCTTCCCCCTACCTTACGCATACTCACCAAAGCTCTTACTGGCTCTCGAATGCTGACCGGAGTCATCTTTCTTCGCCATTCGTAATACACCTTAAACCCGGACATGGGAAATAAACCATACAAAACTCCAAGTGCATTCTAAAAGTAGATTTAGAGGACAAACGTCTGCGTCCCATTCAGGTTTAGGTTAGGTATTGGGAATCTGCAGCGTTTCTGTGAAGCGGTTGAACTGTGCTTCAGAATGCTATGTTGAACCTTCCAGCAAACTGTCTTACGAGGTTATTAACAAACCACACTCCTCGAAAGGTGACTTCACTTACCGTCGTCTTCTTCTCGCTGTCGTGCTTAATAAGATTAGACAATTTCCGAGTACTGAACAACAATGACGTCTCCTCCATGTCTCTCACCTTTTCCACCCACCACTACTCGCGACTGACACGGAGACACGCATATTCTGGTTTCGCGTGTCGTGGCCACAAACCGCTTTCGGATGTCACGTATATTAACTGCAGAATGTTTTCCGATAGGCTGCAATGTGTGGGGTAACTAACTGATCTACTGGTCTTCGAACCTGACAACTCCTGGATTATGGACTTCCTATCTGAGGTGAGGTGAATGTGACATTTCCAAAACAACAAGCTTCAGTAAGTTGTTTTAAGGGAATTGTTCCAATTCTCTTACTTTTTCTGCCATGACAGTGAAAAGCAGAAGACATGCAGGTCAATAATGCGTACATAATCCGAAAATGCGAATATGCAGTTGGTGGCCGGTGATGGTTTGTGCGCGATGTCATGGCGAGAGTGGGCTTGAACGAAGTGGTTAGTTTATTAATTGGGTGATAAACACAACACAACATTGGTGGAACTGAAGAAATGAAAATCAGTCTTGGCGACCGTTACTGGCCAACAGCAAATGGAAAAGAGTTGGATTATGTTCAGAAACGGAAGAACTTGGCATTGACGCTAATTCACTACTTCGAAACGTCTGTGAGGTTGAATTTGCCCATGGCAACAAAATCCTGTTTATTGTTTCCTCTACCCAGAGCGTCTGGTATTTCTGACGGTTACACATTTAGGATCCGGACTCATTTGTAGCGTTGCACCCAGTGAGACAGCTCGTGTTTAAAAATGCGGAAGCACTTTAACGTGGCCAAGGAGTTAACCAAAAGCTAGTGATTAGTCATTCTCACCAGTTTTACGAGGGTCGTCGAGAGCGGCCCTATCACTACAGCGTAAATTCTTCGGGACAGCGGGCTTTCTTTGCAGGCTTCCAATAGCTGTAATAGTGAATTCGAAACTACTGACCACGTAAAGTGTTACTGTGGGAAACTCACTACGTTACCGCTAAGTAAACTAATGGGAGTAGATTTTTCGGAATCTCCTCACCTCAGTGGGAGGTGCCAGCCATCCCCATGAACACATAAAAGGGGAAATCGGTGCTTCTCAGGTACACGAATATGGCAGAATAATATGTGCTGGTAGGCTTATTGCCCTTCCAAATGATGACTGACTTTTCTTTTTTTAAGGAAGTTCAATACCTTACTTATGTGTGGTAGCCTAACCTAAATATTTTGATTGTTTACTGGGATGTAATTACCTGCGTTTTATAAAACCGAAAGATACAATTAAGTTGACTTATTGCAATTCATATTAAAAATGCCGCTTAACGAAGTGACCTTCGCAGTTGTTATAACTTTTGCAAATGCCGTGTAGGTTATTCACATATGGAGGGAGTTCGTACAGTGACGCTAAAATCAAACTCTGTAAGCTTTTCTGCCATTTTACAACTAGAAACACTTTAGTCTTTCAGCGCTGCACAGCGCCGTGGTGATCATATCGAGACACACAAACGATGGGCTGCCGGTCAAAATAAGCAAAAGACTATTGCCAAAAGCACGAGTAAACTAGAGGAAGAAACAGAAGACCTTCACAGTGACTTGGTTGACATAGATGTCGGGAAGATAATCATGCAGGCACGGCAAGAGAAGAATTTGACACAGAAAGATTTAGCAACTAAAATTAATGAGAGACAACAAGTTTGTATATCCTTTTTCGTTACTACTTCTTGCAGGTAATTGCTGATTATGAACAAGGCCGTGCACTGAAAAATCAGAATATTCTCTCAAAACTGGAGAGGGCTTTGGGAGTTAAGCTGCGAGGAAAGGATAAAGGAAAGCCTTTAGGAGGTCCAAAGAAAAGTTGATTCGGGTTTCATTTTTGTTACCCTTATAGAGTGATATGACTGACCTAACAATCTCATAGTCATGTGTAAATTTAACTCACAGATAGAATTTCTCTAAAACAGGTAAAGTGATGTCACCTGTCAGTTTCCGTTGTTACTTATCCAAATAAATACATATGGTACGTTTTGTCTTCGCTTTGTTGGTCAGGACCATTGTATTGTAGTGAAGAAACATGGGCACTTTGATAAGATAGGGTATTAGCTAGTGTTTAACTATGCTATAGTCTAGATGAGAAATCAGTGTTTGCTTGAATGTAGTCACTGAAGGAGCGGCTACCACTCGTTCCGGGAGTTGGTTCCTGTCATTAATCCCTCTAGAAGAGTCCCGTACTTCACTGGAAAGCGATTAGACTGTGGCTTGTGGACCTTCTGATGACCTTTAAGATGGTTAGTTGTATTGTAAGTGGTCGGGTAGATTTTTCTAGTAATATGCGAATTCCTTATCGTTATATGCCTGTAAGCTATGAGTGAGCATTAAGGACTTGATATACAGTGGAATTTTGCCACGTGTGAGTATTCGAGTACATTCACTTTTACAAAAGTGTCTTCAGCATGCGGAGTCTAGGATGTGTAGGTTGAATAGGCTTCCTGTGTTCTAATGGCATACCACATGGTTTCAGAAGATGGAGGGTATTGGGATGCAGTGATAGCATCTACTCCGGAGTTCTTAATTGTTTCTACGAAGGCTTTCTGTTATGGAGCTGGGTTACTTCGTTTCTGCTCAACTGCAGTTCATGACTTCAAATTATGAATTGCAGTTGATGTTGAAAATACTGCCAGTAACTTGTGGTGTCTGGATATAGTCGAACTTACCAAGCACCACGTTAACTTTGCTGCTCAAGATATTTCCATTTGGATTTTCAGTTCGGTAAAAAATCACTTTTGTACAGCTGCAGTATCACTTACCAGATATTAACGATTCATAATATGCAAGACTGGGTTAGTCACTACTGATTTTTATACATACTGGTGGTTTTAGAGTGATTGCATTTTGGTGTAGGTGGTTGTTGTTTCATTATTTTATTGAAGTGATTTAATCTTTCCGACTGATAAATATTCATTCACTTTACATTTTCAAACGTCTAGATGATTTTTGAGTTATTGGGCATCTTAATGCTTTGTTTCGTATAAGCTTCCAAAACGGTGAATACAACCATTGTGGTCCAAGCCGAGCAATCCTACAACAGTTAGTATTCCAATCACTGAGCGTCTAAACAGTACGCACCAGTATGCTTTCTAGGTTCTCTGAGGCCTGCTGAAGATACACAGTATTGTGAATTAGGTAGTCGGCTTTCAGCTGTGGGGTGGTGGCTTTGCAAACAGTTCGTTTACTAATATTTGGTGATGACCATTGAATATGCAGGAGCTACGTTTTTTCATGTCATTTGCGAATATGCAACAGATTTCCAGGTACTTTTTCAAACTAAGGTTTTATGTCAGTCACGTTGCAGGATTACTGAACTGTCTAGGGTATATATAGTGCTAGGAGTTCTAACTCATGTTGGGAAATACATAGGTTTTGTTTACTAACAGAAAGATGTGGAATCACGTTCAACCACTAACAAAGTTCCGTCATTTCAGGTTGATTCCTGTAGATCAAATAGCAGGATCATTCATCAATTGAAACAGGTTAGAAAGAAAACGCTCAGGTGGCATATAGGTTATCCTTAGTACCAGGATGTTCATGTTAATCAAAAGACTTTACTCTAGAAGTTGAGCACTCCCAGGCACTTGCGTCTCTTTACTTTATGATAGGTAGTTCATCAACTGTAGGACAAGTAGCATAACTTCCGCACTTGACAACTATGTTCTGGTACCATGGAGCATCAACTTTTTGAAAGTCATTGTGATAAGGTGACCCTATCGACCACCTCTGATATCGTATTTAACCAATTAGACTCCAAATCTTACCGATATAACGAGATTTCGCTAAGGCGGTATTTACTTAACGATGGTTGTATTGTGGATGTTGTTGACAAGTCTGAGTGTATACCCGAATCTGTTTTCAAGTTTATCCCTAGATAATCGAGGGGACTGCATTGAATAAAACTCACTGTTATCTTTATAAGTGTGACCGGCCTATTGTTAGTCAAAGATTGAACTACTTAATATATAATAGCTTCATTAATTAATGATAAAAATACCTGAGGTTATTCACAGACCAACTTTTACCGCAAGCATTCTGGAGTGTACTTACAATTTCAGTTGCTTACTGACTCTCTGACTTGTATCTCTGATCAAGCATTTCTATTCGAATACGCTTATGGGCAACATCAAGATGATTGTCACTTAATCCCACTGAAAACTCACTTAAATGTATTCTCGATACCCTTATCTTTTTACGTACATTTTTTCGAAGATATGATCCAGCTTCACCTACATACACTATTTTTTTTCAGTTGCCGAAATTCCTCTTCAGCGACACATGCATTGTACGCATACACATTTTGTTGGTAGTTGCCCTTCTAATTGCTAGTCTGAACCGCATGGGTTGTTTAGCTGGGATTCTGGAAGTGCTAATAACCGGTTGTTGGGGACTGTCAATCACAGGCCCAAAAACTGGTCAAAACTAAGCACATGTACCCATTCTTCATCACCTTAAGAACTTTAAGTACGTAGTTAGTCATTCAGAAGAGTACTTTTGTGAACTATGCATAACATAAACCACGTGAGTTCTGTGAAATAATTAAAAATCATGATGACTCAATGATTTGTAATGATGCAACATAGGTAAGTTTTGAAACTTTATGGATGAAGAACATTTTCACCTAGATAACTTTGAGTATTCTGCAAATTTTATTGTCTAAGATTATTCTGTGATTGTTAACCGTCTTGGGCCATCTTTGTTGCTTGCACTAGAGATGTATGGTTATCAGCTCCGTCATTGGGCTTTTTTCGCTTGTTTAATTCGGCATTTAATATACGGGCGTTACAATTAGTAGAGTTCTAGATCTATTCACTAACGACAACACAGTTATTCGCGTATAGTGGCATCACTATGTGAACACTGTTGAGGTGAGGCGAAGGGTACTAGGCAAGACAGGCAAGTCGATTGATAAGGTTGTGAACCCCAGTCGACTGAGATAGCCTGAACATGTGTTGCGCTTGCTGATCCGTCGCCTACCTCGATATGCCATGCTGCTGGAAGTTGGATTAGGTTGGGTAAGGGTTCAGAGTGACCAGACAAAGACTTGACATCAGTGCATGAAGTCTTTGACTGATCTGAGTTGTGTGGGAGAAATATAGACTCCCTATTTGAGGTCCCTGAGGCGAAAAGAATCTATGGGTAAGGACATGGCTGAGAATCGGTCACAATGGCCCAGATATATTCCCTCCTTGACATCCAAAACTTGAATATTTGCATTAACTGTTATCTTCAGGTTTTCTGTCCTGTCACACAACTCTGACTACTTTGATATAATTTTTTTCTATCCACCTGTTCTTTATATGCTACTGTAAAGTGTGACAACTTGAGCCGATGCACTTGTGGGCGAGATTCTACGTTGATTTTATCTATCGGTCTGTCTGGAATAATATCCGATAGTTAACTTGTGATCAGTTAAACAGTGTAAAGAAGAAAAATATTCTCCCATCAGTAGTTTACCACTGTACTTTACTCAGTGCTGAGAACGTTTTTGGAAATAGTGCTGTAGTGGTCAGTTGTAACCTAATAGCTTAGTGGTGCTGACTAGAATTTCCAAAAGAGCATGTTTCATCGCTGTTGCAAATACGCCTTACTGATAAATTTCAACTAATACAAAACCTAGAGCATTCTACCGACTGATTGCTAACATAGTACATGATATTGTCATGCTACTTAGCTTAGTGGTTATGTTGCAGACGTAAGCGGTAAACTTCAGTTCATGTTAACACTTCAGATTTGACAGTTACATTAACATCAGGTAACCAACTCATGTGTGGTCTGAAATGCTTCGCTCTTGTCAGAACAACTCATGAATGAAGATAAAAAAGTTTCTCTTTCTGGAAACACCTTTGTATTCCTCAGTTTTAATTGCTAGTACTTACTGTTACTGTTTACGAGTTCAGTCTTTATATTCGGGTATGGGAACTAATTTTTATAAGTAAGGGGTTTAGTTACAGTCAGTCGAATAGCTATTATCTTCTCTGGTGACTGATGAAATCTATGACGCAGTCGGTCTTTGTTTTAGTATTCTAATTTTCTTCAATCATGATTATCAACATAGGATCAAGCATTAATGCATAGCGGTTCGAGTTCTCACACTTCATATCATCATATCAAGAAGGAAAATAAGATGAAAATTAGGGGAATACAGAAGAATTGGTCAAAAGTAGTAAAAGAGAGGAAGAAGAAATGAGATGCTGAGTTCAGTATAGCGATTAAGTTTGAGACAACGTAAGGATATGTCTACGCCACTGACTTCGATTCTGGGCCGTATCACCTAGGGTCTCCAACCACTGGTCTGTATTGTCACTTGGACGCCAACCGGCTAGTCTGCATCTCCCTACATGACTCAGTCCAATAATTAAAGACCATGCACTGAGGTTATGTTTTAATCTGACCACACTGAGCCTTTTTCCAGCTTGAATCTACTTTAGCTAACATTGCGTGACGAGGTAGAGGCTAACTAGGTGAGCATAACGACGCATACCTCCCTGATACTGTACACACTTGATTTCTGTGTTACAGACGTGACACCACGATACACAGCCTAGGCTACGAAGGCAATAGTGGTCAAACACCTGAAGCGTTTTCACTTCCTCTATTTTTAATGGCCATAATTCACAGCCATGCAGTAGGATAGAGCAAACTTCAGTGCAGTACACACGACCCTTAATAAACAATGGGTATTGCGGTGGCGCCACAGTTGGCGTAAGTTGGCAAAAGCCAGTCGAGCCTTTTGTATCCGTGCAGAGATTTTGTCGATCAGTGACCCATAAGTGCTGATCCGACTTCTTAGTCGAATGAGATGGTCGACGACTTCACTCTCTATTGTTATCCAGGGCACCACAGAAGGCCAGTTCTGGAACAACGATTTGCATTCAGGTGACGATAGACGCATCCTAAGTATTTCCAAATTTCCACTCAAGTTGTCCAGAAGACTGGGCATCTTGTCAACGTCTTCACCTAACAGGACTATGTGATCTGAGAATTCTAGATCTACCAAGGATTCTTCTGTGGTCAGATCAATTCCTGTGTAGTCAAATGACATGGAGGAGACCTCAGTAAAAGTGTTTGTGATGAGATTTAGTAAAAATGGAAAGCGTGAGAGTCCTTGATGGACACCACTTGATGTATTCGGCTCACCTGACAATTCACCATACGCTGTCACATGCCCATGGGTGTTTGAGTAAAGAGCGTTCGCTAGAGGGGTTTACTCGTTCAGTGCCCCTTTCAGTGAGGGACACTATCACAAAATCTGTCGATCAGCAAAGTTGAATGCCTTCTTCAGGTCAAGAAATGCAGCAAATGACATACGTCGGCAAGTACGCCTGTGTTCCAGAACCTAGTGGAGTGTAAATATCTGGTCAATACAACCACAATCAGGCCAGAAACCTTGTGGATTTTCTGTTCTTGAGCTCCACTTACACGTCAGATGATAACATAACTCAGAATCTTAGATCCTATGTTCGTCAGTCTGATTCGTTTGTGATTATAGCAAGAGGGCTTCTCGCCTTCCTTGGAGACGCAGTTAATGATTGAAACTAGAGGAGATCAGATATGACTCCCACATACTAGTTAGCACTTTAGTTAGCCTGACGGAAATTTCTCGGTCACTCTCCTGAACTACCTCTGAAATTAGTCCATCTGGTCCTGCTGCTTTTCCGCGTTTCAGGTTATCTACCGCTTTCTCGACTTCTGCGATTGTTGGAGGTCCTACCTAAATGTTTCACTCAGGCTCCGACCGAGTAGTAGGAGACGAAATAGTAGCTGGAGGCCAGTTGAACTGTTTCTCGAAGCATTCTGCCCATCCTTCCAGTCATCTCCATTGCGAGCGAATCATGGATCCATGCCTAGCTGTAGTCTTACTAATCACCCACCTTCCCTCCGCAGTTATCTGAGCACAGTTGTATTAAGCGATCACCTTTATCTGTTCGTTCAGGAATAACCGCGCTTGGGTCGTGTATGCATATCTCGAAAACGCAGCACACAGCCATGGCCCGAGTTGCTAGAGTTTTGGCTAGTGAAGCTTGTTAGACGATTTGGTGGGTGGTGCTGACATTAAAAATTCCAATACGTAATTTGGAGTGCAGTTTCAGGAGACCTAAGATGCTGTTATGTGAATTCAGGTTGTTGTCGAGAGCTGCAGAGCTGAGAGAAATTAAAGATGATGTAGGATTATCGATCGAGAGACGTGCAGGGAAATTAGAATGTAGGAATGTGAAAGGTGGAGAGTGATCTGGAGGCGCTTGAGTGGTGATAGAGTTGTGAGGGTAGTTGACAATTCCCTGCCATCCACACTATGCAGGTCTAGTTCTTTTCGAAGTACCCGAAAAGGGGGGGGGGGTTAGTGTGTGATCGCAGAGCCCAAGGGACACCTGCTTCAGGTCCGTTAAGCACGGCCTCTGCAAGTTTGAGATTTTAATTTATTGCTTTAGAATCTGACAGTGAGCCCATGTCACCAGTATGGGTATGCTGTGGAGTGGTGACAATGCGCTTCTCTTGGAGCCGGCGTTTTCTAACCACCTTCCCATAGGGGAAGCAGCATCAGCATGGTACTTTTGGTTGCCCGAAGAAAACACCCTACTGTTGTTAAACTCTTATCCAGGCAGCAGTACAACTTCGCCCTCGGACTCCCATCATAGTGTAACAGTTTACATTATGGTGGTAACTGCTTTTTGTCTAACCATTATCCAACTGACGTTTCTGGTGTAGTAGTACCTCGAAGAAACAAGCGTTCCACCAGCATACCTCGTTGGGTCATTGTGATATGCAAGGCCAATCACCAGTAGCTATCGGTCTGGAGTTTTCTAAACTAAATCAATTCACAGCCCATCTGTGTGGAAAATGTGATGTAGCCATTCGCTGCATAATAAGGTCATTTTTAATGGTTGTATTCCTATCCAGTAGCTGTGACAAAGAATGTGTCATTATCAAATAACCTTCCCCATTAATATATAAATAACTGAGATTTACTGGTGACCTTTCGTGATCTGTATGTCACTATGGTCCTATTCTGTGCTGATTGTTGGAAATGAAGCATCACTTTAAGTTGGTACACTCTGGAAGGCCACAACTGAGGGTCGAAATATGAAGTGTAGATTAGTAAAAAGAACTATAAGGAAGAATATTTAGATTTAGTTGACGTAAACTAATTTGTAGCTGTTGGTTGAGTGGATAATAATAATATAATGCATATCGAATACTTGCAAGTACTGTCAGTTGTGTACTAACAATAGCTTCTCACTGGATGCTTCATAACACTCCTGATACAGTAGCACGTAGAATCAAACTCAGTCGATGTGTAGTTAAGTGGTTGAAAGTGGGTAGACTCAGATTTATTTAAGCCTTGACGATCATTGTGTGACAAAGGGTTCTACGTCAATAAAGGTGTTTGCAAGTAACAGTCTGCTATACATTTTAGTCTTCTCTGTTTATTGATTAGTTACTTACCCTAAAGGCATGAGAACACTACCGCAGCTAACTCAAAAGTATACAAAATCAGACAACCTGTAGACTTTCTAATGTACTTGACTTGTTTCCTTGTAATGGTGTGACAAAATGTTCAAAATTTAGAACAAAGTTGGAAGAGTGATCGTACGTAATATCTATCCCAAGTATCTAAGTTGGTAGGTGTTCAAAAACTCATCAATCAACTTAAATTTTTTTATTAAAAGTTCTAAATTTAGCCCCAATATTATTTCATAAACGGACACACTTTTATGCTTTCTGATCAAGTATCCCGTCAATATGTGATCTTTCGTTCAAAAGAGTACAAGTTCATTGTAATAATTTTCTATTTATGCGTGATATGTATTATTGTATTCATAAAGCCGTTTTCTCGTCGAAAATTTAGTACTTGGACGTATCTGCTTCGGTTATTTTTTCTCATAATACTGTAAGAGACTGGATGTGCTGACACTACCTAACACGTGACCAGTCTTATGTAAATTATTGTGCATCAGTTACCTTACCTACTTGTACTGATAACAAAAGGCAAATAAGAAAACAAGTTGGATAGTTAAACCGCTCAGAAGAGCAGTTTGCTCACCAGTCTGTGGTAAAAAGGTTATTTTACGGGGAAACGTTATATCTGCAAATGCCGAAACTATAGACTCTGAGTATTTGGTTGCTGATTAGCATAGAGAAGACACAAAGTGGTGACTGTCTAGGGTTGGATAGTTACACGTCAAAACAAAAGTTACAAAACTAAAGAAACCTGCTGATGCTTTGGCACATTATTTTTAGACCTAAGGGTATTTTAGTGCTGAGAAGGTCTACTACAATAATACTGTCTACCCCGGTCCGTTCGCGCACACCTTTGTACTTGTTAGTGTAGCATTATTCATGATTGCAAATTTCTTCATTTATGCTTGAAGTGATGACTAAGTCTTGAATTGAAGTTGTGATTTGTTTGAACGTATCCTGGCAAACAGACGACTGAATTACTATTTGTTGATATGCTTGTAATTCTCCGTCGTTATATTGGATCGAATAGTTAGACCTCTGTTGTCATATGTGCTCCTATGCGGATGCTTTGGTATTGCTTAAATATTTATTGTGGTGATTTACCTGTGGGAACAACACCACTCACTGGGGTGTAGGCACATCCGGCTGACGAGTCCCAAATAGGACGAAACGCTCGTCCTGGATTCCCTCCAAGCCATAACCAAGTAAATTACCATAAAGGAATGAATTGCTTGGAAAAACTTGGGTTGAACTAAACCGTAGTTCCGGTGAGTCACGTTCAAGTATGCACCGACCAATCCTGATCAAGAATATGAAGGATAAAGTCGTTATTAAGGAAAATAGTACTTTATTTACAATGTGTAAATCTGTTTGTAATGAGAAATAAAAATACCTAGATTTTCATTAAGCTTATCACTTTTGAAACCTTACAAGTGTCTCTATTGCCACTTATCCCTATGAGGCCGTAATATATCCTCTCGTGATCCTGTTAAGGGTCTTAAAAACCTTTTAGGATGACCCGAAATGTTTTCAACATTGTTTGTATGCACTCCAGTTGTACAATCAACTCCTGGCAGGGTCATGAGTGTGTACTGTCGAGGAGTTCCATACTAGGACAAAACACCTGTCTGATGCTCCCAGGTTCCCAATGTTGCTCCAACTGATATCAGTCTATGGTAAATACCGACCTGAAGTCGAAGTTCTTAATAATGAACAACAGCTTGATGGAAGTAACCCATTCTAGATAATGGCATATACGACTTCCAAGCGTCTGTGTGTATTATTGTACTAGGTGCTACCTACTTTTATATAACCGGTAGGATAGATTCTTCTTTTTCTTTATCCACCGAGAGTGTCCTCTCACTATATTTCTGTCGTATATACCTAGAATCTGTGACTTGTCAACATAAGTATGTATGTTACTTACCCAGACCTGTTTGAGTCGTTTATACTTACGTTTCCGAACAAGACATTCATCTACTTCCACCACATTGCCTACTCCACCAAAATTCATATCCAGCCTGCAGATTATTTGGGAACAAATGTTTCGACGGTGCTGACACCACTGCACTGAAGAAAGTTCACTGGCATCCGTCAGAGCTCCTGCTGATAATACGTCTGTTTCAACAACCTAATGTAGAACTAAAATCATTATTTGTTGGAGAGTTAGACGAGATTCTTTAGAAAAGGATCCTGTTCTCAAGGATTTCTGCTTGTAGCAGGTAGCACAACGAAAAATGAAGCCATATCTTTTCTCACTGTTATATATACAACCCGCACTCACAATAAAGACTTCTCGCGAGCAACTCAGTGCTCTGCAAGTGGTCCGCAACGTTATCTTCGTTTTAACTCATCAAAAGTTTATGCAGCGTCAGGAACATTGCAGACAAATGTAACAAATGACTTTGACCACAGCGTCTGCGACCTGATTGATCGTTCTCAAGGCTTCCCATCACTGTTTTTAGTTCAACCAAACTTTTTCTAGAATTTCAACAGCCTATCTATAGGTTACATTTTCAAATTCCGCTCTGCCTACCTGAATACCTGGGTGGTTTCATCAGCCCTCACAAATAACGTGTGGCTCATGATATATTTAACAGACCTGTAGCAGGTCACTACATACTCAATGAACATTGTGTCATTATTATTATTATTTGTCCTTTGTAATCCTAGTGCCATCATCTCACTCTGTTTTCTCCAGTCTTTCCAACCTCGCTCCACAATTGTCCACAAGCTTTCATTTCTTCCTCACAACATCTCCATATCAACCTCACCTCGCACGACCAACTCGTCGTTTCCCATCCAGCTTACACTCGACGACCTCACCTAACCTGACGCGTAATATCCCCAAACCGTCTTCTCAGTGTATATCCAATCCAACTCAATGCATCTCCACTTCCTTCTGCATATTTGTTAGTTGATAGGTTCTTGGTTGGTTCGTTGCCAGCCACACTTCCTTCTTGCTTATCCTGATTATTCTGGCCATCCATCTGATCTGATCTGATCTTCAGTGTCGAGTGAGAGTAGGCGGCAGCTGTTGATGTGATGTATGTCTGCAGTTTGTTGGAAATGCTTTTCGTAACGCGCCAAGTCTCTCAACCATCATGTGGAAGTAGTGACTTACTTGACTGAATTGGTGTTGAAAATCCGGATCTTGTTCAGGCTTTATTCTGAGTTCAGTGCAGTGCAGTGCAGTGCAGTGGATCTCCACACTGATTTCATGTTAATGGAGGCCTGTTTTGCTTTCCCGCTCATGGTTTCGACGTCCTGATGTGTGCCTGTGCCGCCTGTGGTCGAAACGATGCGGTCTAGGTAGGTAGGTAGGTAGGCAGGTGAAAGAGACAACTCCCTTCACATTTCTCCCGTTCATGATGGTTAGTGATTGTTATTTTTGGTGCTGTTGTTGTTGTTAGTTGGGTATCTTCATCACCTCTGTTTTCTCTACCTTCACCTGAAGGAAGTCCCGTGTTCACTGCCCCGCCCCACCTCTTCTGTCAACTTGTTGGTTTTCGCCTATACATCTTCGAGTTTGTGCGACATTAGACGTTGGACGCAGATGATCATAGTGGTTGGTGAAATCGAAATCTTGTTCTGTGGTCTTTTCATCGATCCAGCAAACGTATGCCCCTCTTCTCGCTCCTCACAGTTTCTTGCATGATCCAGTTGACCACAATCATCATTAAAATGTCGAGAATTATACACGTCTCATCATAAATTCATAATCTTTTTTTAAGTTGTGAAACGAAGTTAAGAGATTCGTGAAGTGTACTATACATCATTTCCTTCGCTCTAAATGTTTGTATACACTCCCGCTTGATGTCTCTTTGTCATATTGACTCCGAAGTTAGTTATTCACAAATCCAGTTCTTCATTTAAGTCGACGTAAGAAGTGGATACATGTCTATTCAACTGTTAAAAACAATCACTATTCCCTTCATTGTTATCATGTTACAAGCCAACTTTAGAAAAGAATCACTTGAAAGTTGTGGACATGATAAACGTGTAAATTAATAAGCATTATAATATAGCTCAAAGCTTAACTCGATTTACTTGGGATTAATTAAAATTCTCAGAATCGCATGGTATTTTGCAGTCTCAAATAAGTTGAGTATATTGAAACTTTTCAGTTTTTAAGTTTTCAATGAACAGGTATGCTTTTAACTGCACAGAGTTATTGTAATGCCTAAGTATACACACAATAATGAAGAGGATATTTATTGAAGTAAAATAACAATCTATTTAAAGTATAACCCAATACAATCCCAGGTCAGCATATGACAAATATCTCTTACTCAAGTTACAGTTCAGCAACACAGCAAAATCTTCCCTTCAACAATAGTGTAACCTTTCAAAATCCATTGTTTCTTAATGAAGTCATTCCCGATGACAACATTAAGCAGAAATTCGTAGCTCACGGTAAATATGATGGTTGCTTATTTTTCTATGATATTGTGTCTTGATTGTTTCATCAATCATGAGAACTTTACTAATTTCTTCATGAATAAGTCAAACATCAAATGGCGTCAGCAATTATTACCACACTACATTCTACTGCGTAACGCCAGACACAGTCTACATTGTTCTATTTTAAGCAGTAAATCAGAGTTGAAAAAAAATGAATATCATGTGATAAACATTGCGTGAAATGAATAAATATTTGAGCATCAGGTAATATTAGAATACCAGATTGGTGGAATATTCGCTAAATAGAACCAAATAAACTAGTCTTATCTACTCAGCTAAGTCCTTCAAGTTTGTTTAAATTCGAAAAAATCTGGAGTCGAATCAATTTTCTAGTTCTGTCAGACAGACAGACAAAATCAACATAGAGCCTGGCACAGTAGTCCATTGGTTCAAGTTGCCACACTTCAAAGTAGCAAGCAAAGAACAGCCAGCCGGAAGACTAATATCAAGGTAGACAAAGGTGTATCGAGAGAGGGAGAGATTAGTCAAAACATTCAACCTTTAGAAGATGCCAAAGAGTGAATACATCTGCACCATTGTGACCCTTTTTATTCATTTCACCAATAATCCTCAACCACCGATTCCTATAGTCTCGGCGACCCCATCCAGATAGTTTACACCTTCCTACACGGCTCAAACCAACAGTCAGGGATTTCATGCACCGATGCTACGTCTTGATCTGGTCACTCACAGCCTCTGTTTTCCAACCTAATTCAACTCTCTCCAGCATCGCACGTCGTTGTAGATCGTGGCTGGACCTGCGCAGTACATGTCCAAGCTATCTCAGCCTACGAAGGTCCACAACTTCATCAATCGACTTGTCAATCTTGCCTAGTATCCTTCGCCTGACCTCTACATTGCTGATATGGTAATCCTATCAAACGAGAGCAGTGCTACGAAGACACTTGTGATCAAGGACCTATAACTGCTTCATGTTTACTACCTTTAACAGTTTTATCTTACAACTGTACAACAGGATAGAACGGACTGCAATGCACCATACTCGTGCTTTGATAGATAGTCGGATATCTCTGCAGTCAGCGTCACGGATGACGCAAGTTGGCAGATTCCAAACCAGCCTTCTGTATTTCAGCTAAGATTTAGTCAGAAACTAGCCCGTTTTAGCTGAGGCGACTCCCAAAGTTATATGGTCGACGCATTGCACCATTTCACTCCCTATCATTAAACCGATAGTAGTTGCAGATCAGTCCTGGGGCATTATCTTATATTTGGCAAGCGCCAGCGAGAAGCTTGCCATCTAAACGCACTTAGATTTCTACTCAATGCGTTCACAAGACCCCGCATTTTAACAGCGTTTTCAACGAGCTGGACAATACTGTCTGTATACTCCAAGTCAACCAGATGACCTCCACGGAGTAGGTCAATCCTTCTGATGTCACACTTACCTAAAGTTATGTCCATTAGTACGTCCATAATGAAGTTAAATAGGAATGGTGACGGTGTGTATCCCTAGCTGACACCACTAGTTGTTATCGACCTACATGACAACTCTCCATAAGTACTGACATAGCTGCGTGAGTTCGGGTAAAGAGTTGTGATTAGCTTTGTATACTCTCTTCGTACTACCTTCACAGTCAGACACTGTCACAGCACCTCATGGTCGAGTGAGTCAAATGCTGTTTTCAGGTCAAGAAACATGGCGATTGGCTGGTACGTATGTCTGTGTCCAAGAACCTATCAGAGAGTGAAAATATGAATGATGCACTCTCCGTTCAGGTCTAAAACCTGCTTGGTATTTTCTAGTTTGCTGTTCTTAAGCTTCATTTAGGTGTAGGAAAACTATGTACGCCAGGATCTTGGACACAATATTAGTCAAACCAATCCCCTTATGATTGTCACTGAAAAAATTTTCTCCCTTCTTACAGACTGGAATGATCAGTGAAGTACACCAGTCTGACGGCACTACCTCTTATTCCCATACACTACCTAGTACGTCCGTCACTTTAATTAGCAAATTCCTCCCTCCATTCTTCTATCTTCAGGTGGTGAGCTGTCAGATCCTGCCGTTTTACATCTTTTTAGTTTCAATACAGTCTTCTCAACTTCAGAAAGAGTTGGAGGACTGCTATCTACGCCCCACTTTGGTTAAGGCTGAATTTTGGGCAGCTGAACCGTTGCTGTGGAGCAGGTGAACTTGGCTTCAAAATGTTCTAACCAATGTTATATCCGCCTCTTCTGGAAGGTTATCAGCGTCCCATCCTTTTTGGTAATGGTTTCACTAACCATCGTTTTCTTTCTAACAGCGTCCTTAACTAACCTAAATAGTTGTTAGGCTTCAACTAACTACGATGCCTGCTCCATTTCTCTGGCCTTCGCCACACACCACTGTTAGCGATCATTGTGGAGACTCCTAGTCAATCTACATCTAACTTGATTCCTCTCTATATTGTGGGCAGGGTCAGACGCAATCAGTCTTCTCGTATCAATCAGTTCTGATGAGGTTGCGGAAATCCACTTGCATTTGCTTACCTTCGAGTGTAGGTTACCAATTTTCTTTGCTGCTGTTTCTATGTCAGACTTAATATCACGGCAAGCTTTTTCAGGATGAGCGTTTCTGTCACGTTCAGATAAATGCTTAGCTAACTACTCTCTAACTGTGTACTTGACATTCTCCTCTTGCAGTCGACCGCAAGTAGGCTTCACTGCAGCCTGTTTCTTGTGACCAATAAGGTGAAGATATACAAGAACCTGTACTAGCGAGTGATCTGAGTTCAAACAGGTATCCCAGAAACAGCCACAATCCCCCACTGATGACTTACAACAATGTCATTTGTGCCCATCGTTGGTTTGATGTTGGCGGATGCCATGTGAGACAGTGTTTATGCCTATGCTTGAAATTGGTACTGGACAAAAACAGGGGATCTTTGGATCAAAACTGAAGCAGATGGTCACCGTTATCCAGTTCGTTGAAATAGGATTCCGTAGATACCGCCAAGATCCGTTTCTGATTGGCTCAGCTTCTGTACCTCAGCGTTATAGTCACCTGGTATCATGACTGTATGTGACCGTTTGCTTCATGTGGCGAAATTGTTAGCTTTTGATAGAATTCATTTTTCACGTCATCTGAACTACAGTCGGTCACGTGAGTAAAGATTGTGAATAGGCATCAGCTAACCTCTCAATCCTTCCTACTTCTTATAGATACATTCAGTCGAACAACACATACACAGCTGTTTACTGGTATCCAGTCAACAAGCGCACTCTCCGCTCTACAACTCCATGCTATGCCTACACCAGTGAGTCTACAACAGCTAGTCACTAGGACTCCGGATACTAGAAAGTTGAATTTCAAAGATTTACCACACTGGTTAGGTGAGGTCACTCGGATTCTGTATGCGTGTCTCACAGATACAGCACACATCCATGGCTCGAGATTCCAGAGTTCTGGAAAGCGATGCCAGCTGTCCGATTTAGCATAGAATTCGAACGTTGAAAGCTCCTACATGAAATCAATGGCGGTGTCTTAGGAGACTAGGAAAAAGGTTTCGATAGCTTTGAACGTTGGCAATGGTTGGAGAGTGAGAGGTTGGGGAAGGTGTCAGAAGCCTAATATTAGTACCATGAGGTGAAGGCAGAGGATGAGACATAGTTGAGGAGGACAGGTTGTGTTTGAATGCATCTTTTGTACTACTGGAAGTGTGTGGGTGGTGGACACTTCCCAACTATCCACACCTTGGAAGGCTATTTCTTCTTAAGTTACGTAAAAGAAAAAAAGATTTGTGTGGGCGCAGAGCCCATGGGACATCTGCTACAGCCCTGTCACACACAGCCTTCTAAGGGATGCTGTTTTGAGGCTTGGTTGTTTTGGCGCCGGATAGAGGGAACCCATACCACCAGCGCCGGAAGACCTTGAGGCATGGTAGAGCGAGTTATTTGTGAGGTCAAACTTTCCTGACGACCACTTCTGTTGAGAAGGTAGCATCAGCGTCGCACTGCTGGTCATGCAGGAGATACACTTCACTGCTGTTACACCCCAGCTCGTCAGCAGCATTACGACTTCGACTTCAGGCCCTCATTATAATGTAGTAGTTTACACTACAACGCTAACTGCTTTTTTCTTACCACTTTTGTGGCATGTTAGAACCGCGAAGGAACAAGCGTTTCACCAGCATAGTTTGTTGAGTCATTGTGGTACACAAACCCGAACCTCACGTCAAGGTAGCAACTATCGGTCAGGCTGTTATTCTGAGCCGTGTAGGGGAATGCAGACTTCCATGTTGGGGTAGGCGCTACCGCTGATATATTTAAGCGACGGTCAACCTGTAGGACTGTATTAGATATATTGATTAGCCAGCAGAGAGTAACCAAATTCATATTGCATAGTCCTAAGTACTGGTGGATTCTACCAATCATTTCGCAATGTAGTCCTGTTGGCTGTCTACAACCACCATCAATCAAATCGCATCATAATATTGAATCTCTTAGCTTCATGATCACATCACATAATGACCGATTGGATTCGGTAGGCACTTAGGACAAAACAACATGACAACAACAGGACTGCAATAGATTACATTGCAGTTAGCTATCAATGTAATAGATGTATTTAAGATTGGATTTCATTGCCCTGAAGCACGTTCAGTGGAATATAGACCCACTAACCATTCATTTTCGGATGAGAAATTCAAGAAGGTAAGAAATATCTAAGAAATATTTCCATTATAGCTCCAAATTGATAACGAATCCAGATCAATACCAATTTCATCAGAAACATGTTCTCGCTGTAATTCAGTATTCCTAATTTGGAATTCATGAACACTTACGTGCATATGCCTAATTGGAACTTACCATTCATCATTTCCAATTGACTAAGTCATTCTAATTATTGATGAAGCTTCAGTAAACATTATTCCTACTTTCACTCAAAAAAGTTAAGGCCATATAGGTCAATATGAGGTAAAAATCTCTTTCACCACTAACAGACAGACAGCACTAAAAAGTCAGCAGAGGATTGCTTGATCATTTATATAAACGTCTAGCAAATATAACATCGTTTTGATACTAATGATTTATAATGGCTTGCACTGGGATCCAGGAGTGATGTTCCCACTAAGACTCGAGGTATTGACGCAGAAGCCTGAATGCCAATAGTTGCCAATCAATCCGATCCAATGAGTGACAGGGTACTATAAGCTATGATATCTGAAGAATTCGACCCATTTACGAAGTTATTGCTGATAGTATCAAGAAGCCTGGTGAGGGAATGACCAAATAACACAGCTCAAACAACCTTAGACATATATTATCATTGTGAGCTACAAAACTTCTACATTGTTTTAAGATATTCTTATTCGCTGAAAATGTTCATAGCAGTCTATTGCATAAGTTCCCATATTTATTCAGCATGTTAATGAATACACTGTATATTTAATCTTAAGAAATTTTATTTGTTTCTCATATCTTTAGGTTACACTTAGTGTACAAACTATTAACTGATGTATCCTAGGTTAATGTCAGCTCTTGAGGTTACACAGAACCATGCAAATTAATGCTGACTGCTTTGAGTGCAATATTTCAGCACCATTACTTCAAAACTTAAGATGGTGCCTCAACAAGGGATGAAAGTAGTACAGAAAATTGAAGCTTGTAAACATGACGTTTGATCTTATGTGAAAACCAGAACATCAATATGCTGAAACCAATGTTAACCAATAAGGAAGTGGCATTCAAAACGCGGGAAAGTAAATACTAGTCATACCTTTATAAGAGGCGTATAAACGGTAGATCTGAATGTATAAAAAATAAAATTTACTATTAAAAAAGGGCTCATTAATAACTTGGTTCAAAACAGGTAATATTTGAGCGAATAGTTTTAATCAAAGAATATTCTGACCAGACTTTCTAGTCACTAATCCAAGAATGTTATAGACCCATAGCTCGTGTAGGGCATCAATAAAATTATGGTTAAAACGACGAATATTATAAATTAGTATTCATCACGGGCTGACATCATTTGAAGGGTCATTAAAAACCCGGGAGCACTGGACAACTGTTGCGTCTTGATACGGAGCTCCTCAGCAGTATCTGCCCATGACTCTACCTGAGATCGGGCTCAGGACCTGTAGGTCTCATGTCGAACGCGTCAACCACTGAGTCAGAGTTCAGTGGTTCACAAATTCTTCCTTTTTTCAATAGCCTAACTGTCCACCGAACTCTTCAGTTGGCATACGCTTCACTTCCGACTATCTGACCCTATACGTCACAACTTCTCATTAGAAGTTCAGGATATCCATCTCCACGCATGTCACTAATCAGCACTTTACAGTGCTATGATTTGACGTCTGTGGGGATTTTGTAGGTGCGTACAGCTGAGGAGTCCCACACTGGCACGAAACAGATTTCCAGTGCTCTCTGGTTCCCAATGTTCCTCCAACTGATATCAGTCCATGAGGAATTCCAGCCTTATAACAATAAGGGTTTTTTAACTCACGGATATATGCTACATAACGAGGATGTTTCGGAAAAAGAGATATGAGGGTTGAAAAGTGTAGAAAGTCAAAATGTAAAGAAGTCAGGTTTGGTATGATCAGCTATTTGAGATCTGGCGATATTTTGTCTTCTATTCTGTGTGTAAAAGAGGTTAATTCATGCCAACCATTGTAAAATACCAATAAATGTATCTTTTTGTACTGTCTACAAAATGTATTATGTTGTAAAAATGACTGATGCTACCAAATAGCATATAAAATATATCGTAACAAAGAACCGAATGCAGTGAGTTCATCTGATATTCTTTGCGTACAATAGTAACTTAGTTCGATTGTTTTCATAAGCATTATCAGTGAATCGTTCCTATAGATTTCCTGTACTGCATACACACTAGAAGCAAATCTTCAATACCGTCACCTTTAGAAGTAGCTAGAATGTATTTGACAGCAAAAGTCGTCGGCTGTAGTTATGTTGATCAGTATGCATCACAGAACTGACAATGCACTATCGATATATAAGATATTTACAAAAGTGGCTGTGAACGATTCTAGCGTAAGTCGATTCCCTCATGGTATATATTTGAAGGGTCAGTGTTGCAGAAGGTTGAAAAGCAACCTTGGATCTATTGATGATGACTTACTACTTACCTGCATGCCTTCTTCCTATCCTTAGCTGTCTGTTCATTATCTGATATGCACTTCACAGTTACGTCATCTTAACCACTTGTTTTGTAAATAATTACCTGTTTATTTCATTAGTAATCTGTATAATTATTCAATATGTATCGGTGTTCAGTTTAGTCTTTCAATACTCATTCAGTTTAACTTCCAGGCCTCTCAGATTAGTTGACAGAGTGACAAACAGATAGCCCAACAACTGATGCTTCGAATCCTACTAGGTTTTCAATTCAATCTCATTTAATATAACCTAGTAGAGATAAATAGAAGTTAATCCTTCACGGTAAACAAATATGAAATGAGAATTTACCCATCAAGAGAATTGTCAAAATTACTATAAAAATAAAAATAATCTTTATTCATTCTCCGCGGGATATCTTTTCAAAACATCTAAGACGAAAATTGGACTGAAAAAGGAGGATGATCTCTGAGACTACCAGGGTTAATTTTATGTAAATATATTTTGAAGTTAGGGAAGTGTTGCAAAGCCAGATTATCTTCCAAAGCATCTCACTATATTGCATCACAATATTGCTGTGAATTCCTACTCTTATGAAAAGGAGTATTCTATGAAGAATGTATAATTAGGCATGAGCTGTCGGTAGGAATATTCTCCAACTCAGACTGTGAATGTTTCAATTACGTTCTGGTTACTAATCAGGTTTCTTCCACCCTATCTACCAAATCCTACTCCATCTAAATGTTTTTTGTATTGGGTGTCTGCAGTGAGCTGACAAAAATCCTTTGACTAAAGCTCGCTTGCTGGGTCTTAATTAACAGCGCCTACCTGTAACCTTTATAAGAATCTAAGTTCAATCGGAAATATTTGGGTTGAAACCAAATTTTTTTGAAATATGATCCAGTTTTAGAGCTATAAACATTTTGATTTGCATGCAGTGACATATGCAACACTGACTTTGTAAATAAGTGTTTGTTGGATTACCTTGAGACCGAGTAAGTCGATTTCTTCTTTATCAACCTTGAAGTTTACCCTTCAGCTGATCGAAGTTTCCACCCATAATTTCACATACATAAACTAAAAGATAGTTGAGGGAGGAAAACAACTTGGAGTATTAAAACACTAAAGTTAGACTTCTGGTGCTAAATAAGGAAGGCAAAAGAGATGATAAGGTTTGTCAATATGGTTCAAGATTGCTCATCAGACTTCCCATGCATACAGCTGGTGAACTATAAGCAAAACGAAACGCAACTACTGGATTGCATTAGAAGTCACTATCGGACGTAATAGCCAGCTTGTAACATGACATTGTCCTTCTTTCTCTTTTCGAAGCAAATCACTCATGAATAATGGACTGTTGTTCAACCTGATAATCCACTCAATGACTATCGGAAAAAGATATGTCAAGTTTTCAATATTTCCTGGTTATCAGTCATTGTAGGTATATCTACTAAACAAGTATAAATGTTAGCAGATTGACTTTGGCTATTCATGTACTTATTTTTAATGTTGAACAGAGATGCTGCCAACCTCGCCTGGCTAACTAGTTCACTAGTTACTAGCCGGTCCTAAGCCCAGGTAAAGAGGGAAGGTCGGGCATACGGCTACCTACCCTACCCCGGAAAACAAATATAACCGCTAAACAAACTTCACAGCACAAACAAAATATAAAAAATAAAAACAAACTTATTCCTCACTGGAATTGGAGAGGTGAAATGACCCCGGTGGGTGAAAGCCTGCCTTAGGGAAGCCGATTGGCCGATGTGGCTTCTCTCTCTCAATGAAAGCGAAAGTAAACGAGGGGACATGGAATGTCTGCACGATGTTTGAACCAGGCAAGACAGCCCACATTGCAAACGAGATGAGAAGGTGTCACATTGAAGTGCTTGGAATATGCGAAGGCAGATAGGATGGGAGTGGACTCTCCAAACTGTCAACTGGAGACGAGTCAGTAATCTACTCTGATATTGTCACCCAGACAACAACCACGAGCACACTGAGTTATAGATTGACTATCATGATGTCCCCAACAGCATCGAGGACTCACTGTCATGCAGTGGAAACCAATCTCCTCCTGCAGGATCATGACAGCAAGATGGATTCAACTTAAAAGGAAGGGAGGTCACAATCATAGAGTGCTACGCTGTGCACCTACAAATAATGCAGATGAAGAGAAGAAGGAAGAATTCTACAGACAACTGCAATCAACACTGGACAAGACACCACTCCAGTTGGTGATATCAAAATTCTAATGGGTGGGGTGAAATGAATGCCCAACTAGCAGCAGACAACACAGGATGAGAACTAACCATAGGTCGAGAAGCGCTTGGTAAGGTGATGAACAAGAAAGGAGAATTGTTTGCAGAATTCTGTGTATTCAACGATTTGGTGATTGGAGGCTAGGCACTGTGTTCAAGCACAAGGATATCCACAAAGCGAGCGACATGGATTTCACCAGATACTGGGACACACTAAACTAAAAATCAGATCGACTTTACCTCAGTGTGAAGAAGGTGGAGACGCAGTCAGCCTACTTGACACCAGATCAGATGAAGAAGAGGAGCAGATGTAGGTTCACACCACCCACTATCTAGTGCAAAAAACCTACCTTCAAAATCAAGTTGAAAGCCTTTACAGAAGTTGGTGATTGACCACTGTCCAAGGTGAACACGCAGAACAGAAAGTGAAGAACGAAACTACAAGGAATATCTTCAAGCCAGCCATGAAGACAAAATGGGAGATATCGAGGAACATCCCTGAAGAGACCTGTGTGGATTAGCACTGGAACTCTTTGAAAGAGATGTGGAAAGAAACCTGAATAAGCGTATTAGGAAGGAAGAAGAAAGAAGATGAGGAATGGATCTCGATGGACATATGGAAGCTGGTAGTGGAGGGAGAGGAGGATGGTGAAACAGAAGATAAACCAGTGCAAGGATGCACAACGAGAAGAGGAACTGAGTACAATGTATAAAACACTGGACAGCGAGGTGAAGAAGAGTGCATGGAAAGACAAAAGACACTTCTACGACACATTGGCAGGTGAAGCAGAACAGGCTGCTGGTAGGAATGATAGAGACCTGACAACATTATATCAAATAACCAGGTTACTATCTGGGAGGGAAGAGATCAGCACAGATGAAACCAATAAAAGATGATGACGGAAATATAATTACCAAAGAAGAGAAACAAAGGAAACGATGAGTCGATCACTTCAAGACGCTGTTGAATCGACCACCACCTGCACTTCGTGCAGAAATACCACCAGCAGCCCAGCTGCAGAATTAAAAGTGAGCACAAATCGTCCCACAAAAGTGGAAGTCCTGAGCGCCACAAAGCTACTGAAATGCTGGAAAGTAGCAGGACCAGATGGGATCCCGCCAGAAGCACTGAGAACAGACACAGAGACAACAGTGGACATGCTCACACCATCATTGTAGGAGGTGTGGAAGGGAGAGAAGGTACCTGGTCATTGATTGGAATAGGAGTTACCTTGTCAAACTGCCGAAGAAGAGAGACCTCAGTGTTTGCAAGAACTGGCGCGGAATCACTCTCCTGTCCACCCAGAGCAAGCAAAACATTTAGCCACACCATCTTGGAGAGACTAAAGAATTTACTGGATTCAAAACTATGACCGGAACAAGCAGGCTTTAGGCAGTACAAATCATATGCGGACCAAATTGCAACGCCACTCTATGCATCATCATAAAACAGAGTATAGAATGGCAGTCAACTCTACACCTCAACTTAATCGACTTTGAGAAGGCCTTTGACAGCGTTGACCGACAAGTAATTTAGAAACTGCTCCAACACTGAGCAATACCACAAACCTTTATCCGCCTCATTCAACATCTATATGAAGGCACCACATGCCAAGTACTCCACAATGGGAAGCTCAGTGATGCTTTTGAAGTGAAGACAGGAGTGAAACAAAGCTGTCTACTATCACCCATGATATTCCTGATTGTAGTGGACTGGATCATGCTACAAACTGTGACGAGCGAGAAGATGGGCATACGCTGGCTGGACCGGGGAAAGGAACCTAGAAGACTTGGATTTCACCGATGACTTGTGTCTAGTGTCGCACAAACTCAAAGATCTACAGGCAAAAACTAACAAGTTGACAGAAGAGGTGAGGCAGCGAAGGCGGGACTTCAAGTGAATATAGAGAAGACAGAGGTGATGAAGATACCGGACCAACAACTCCAACAACAACAACAAACTCCAATCACCATCAACGGGAGAAACTTAAAGGAAGTAACCTCCTTCACCTATCTAGGCAGCACTGTTTCAACTATAGGTGGCGGCACAGATGAGGATGTCAAAGTCAGAATCGGAAAAGCAAGACAGGCGTTCACTAACCTGAGACCAGTGTGGAGATCTTCTGCACTCAGCATGTGGAACAGGATCCGGATTTTCAACACCAATGTCAAGTCAGTGCTTCTGTATGGATCAGAGACTTGGCGCGTTACGAAAAGCATTTCCAACAAGCTACAGATATTCATCGATAACTGCCTACGCTCGTTACTGAAGATGAGATGGCCAGAAAGAATGAGCAGGCAATGAACCAACCAAGAACCTATCGCTGAACAAATATGCAGTGGCGGGAAGTAGAGATGGATTGGGCATACACTGAGAAGGTCGACTGGAGACATCACGCCCCAGGTCAGACCGTTGAGTGGAACCCACATGGGAAGCGACAAGTTGGGCGTCCGAGGATGACATGGAGATCTTGCGAGGAAGAAATGAGAGCTTGTGGTCAGTTGTGGAGCCAGGTTCAAAAGATTGCAGAGAATAAAGCGCATTGGAGACGTGCTACTGAAGCCCATTAGGAACCCAAGGGGCAAATAAAATAATAAATGAATAATAGAGATTCTGCCGTACGTGCGACGATACGCATAAAATTGAACTGATCACCGAGAGAATACATACTATGTTGGTATGTGCAGTTGGTAGATATCTGCTTATTAGAGAGGAATACTGGCATGAGACTAGTCTATCAAGTCTATGACTTTTGGTTTAAGCCTTGCAGGCTACTTGGCTGGTGGCCTAGAGACTGTAGGAATCTTGATGATATTCCTGAGGATGGATCAAAATAGAACAGATACACTTACTCTCTATAATCTGCAAAATTTGAAACACTTCGTCAACCTTCGTTATTTTGTTGGATATTTTTTTATTTTCCGTTCATTGGGGAATACAAATATTAAAAGAATTTATCTCTTTTTTTCGAAAAAATCATTCTCTGAGCTGTACATTCGTGAATGCACTGAAAAAATGACCGAAAATTCCATATTAATTCCTGGTCAAAGGTCAATATAAATTGCACTACAAAGGAAAGTCACGTAATGGGGAAATAAACAAATTGTCCTCTGGTGGAGTCATGGGTGCACACTACTGAGGAGTCCCATAATAGGACGAAATAGCTGTCCAGTGCCTCCAGGTCCCCAATGCTCATGATGTCAGTCCATAGTGGATTCTAATCTGAAATCAATAAATCCCTACAAACCACCAGATAGAATTAACCTAGTGCTCACTGGTGACTAGCTTTGAGAGGTGATTCGTGAAGTTCCAATGAGAAGTCGTGACTAGTGGAGTCAATCAAGTTGAACATGAGGACTGTTACTCAACGACGACATGGATGGAGGTCGCCATATATCGTGAACTGACAGAAGTAGGAAATATGAACCATTTAATTCCCACCCAATGACTCAAAGTTAGCTTGCTGGCCACGGAACTTGAAGGTCATGGATTCGATCTGTGGTGGTGTGGGTTTATGAGTTTGCAAAGCTGAGGAGCCCCTTACTAAGATGTAACTGCTTTCCGGTGATCCCAGGTCCCCAATATTCCTCCAAGTGATGTTAGTCCATGATGAATTGCAACCTGAAATCAACTAACTAATCTCCGCAAACCTCCAAATTGGAAAATTGAAATAGCTACGTCACATGTGGGCTACTTGGAGTAATGGATGGTTTACGATGGCCAAGGTAAAGAAAGATGTTGTATATACTCCCTTCGAAAGTATAATGATAGTTCGAATTTTTGAATTGCTGAGGATATGCCCTGATGTTTTAGCCTCATTCATTTCAACTGGCTTGGTCGCAATTTGTTCAGAACTTTGAAGGACTTATTAACTTTAATAACACAAGTACATTGTATTTACACTATTGAAGTGGTTTGACTCATTAGCAGCCTGAAAGCACTTTGGCCTTTAAGTGTGAAGGTGCTACAAATGAACCTAGTTAGTACCAATGCATTACAGTTTAACTGTGATACATATCTATGTTAAAAGTTTATCTAATGTGTTTAAATGAAAATTCACAACAAAAGCAACTGTATTGCCAAACCTGAGCAACTACAAAAACAGAATCTGAACGAAGAGAATGTAACTCAATACATCCATTCATACTGACAAAAAAAGAGTTAGCGAAATTACAAAATGAAGAGTGAGTACATCATTTTTATTCTTTGAGATAAAGACCGCGAGACTTCGTGGTTGGCACTTGAGCTTTCAGTCACTCGGTCCGAATCCAACCATTCATACTTTATAGTTTCAATCAATTCTTCTATAGACATTTAGTTTTATAATAACCCAGAGCTCATTACTGACTAACTGTGAGACAGAGTTTTGGGGACGTTCTTTGGAAGCCAGTCAAGGCACATGTGAAGAGAGAAACGCTGAGACGATACTGAATGATGGTATTATGAGATGAAGTAAACTATCGGTAACGGGCTTATTACAACATAGACAGTGTCAAACTAGTTCAAAACAGTTAGCTAGTGTTCTGTGCCTTTCAGTGTTTTTCCGCAGATAATATCTATTGATGATGAAGACTGTCTTTCAATTGATAGACTCCCTGTCAAAAGCTCCACTGAAAAAGCGTGATTTATTTTAATGTTATTTAATTTTTGATGGTATCACAATAACTGGTTCGCTATTCAAAGAGGAAACATCAAAAAGTTATCTTGAATTCAATATATATTTCACTCTTTCTACAAGCTATTTTGAACAAATTTGGTTGCGTTAAACTATGGAACGAATACGAAAAGAAATCCAATATTTTTAGTGGGCTCTGCTGATCATAATGGATATAAGTAGTATATGCTGAGGGGTCAGCAGAAATTGTAGGCAATTACCAGCGTTGAGTAGAGATTCTACCAAGAAAAACTCAAGAGGCAATGTGGGCGTATTAACAGCAAGTCGAGAGAGGAGCAAAATATCACCCAGTGTTTACTACTCGTCAGACTAACCATATGTTGCCTTAATGATGACATTCTCCATATTGAGAAAGCTGTCAATAGTTTGGAATCATTGGCTGAGAGCTTACTATAAAGTATTTATATACAAACGAAAATTCAACACAAAATAATCAGGATTAGAGATTATTCGACATATTGGCGATTGGCATCGACTAATAACTGAGGGTGATCGAATATCCTGTTCACCTATGTCTACATATAGTCGATCAAATGTGAAATGATTTTGGAACATATTTAGTGTACCCAGTGACTGAGTCTTTAACTCGTTTGTCGTGAGACCTCTAGATCCTAAGTTTGACCCCTGGCGAGGTTGTGTGTGTACTAGGATGCAAAGCTGAACAGTACTCCCAGGGTTTCCCTGGCTCTCCAGTTGGTGGGAGTCCAAGGTGATAACTACCGTGACATATTCAATGTTTTTGAAACTTTTGTCTCTGTGCTAGGTAGCCATGTGGAGACTGAATTTTATGCATGTTATTGTATTGCTAAAATTTACCCACTGCATCGGATAAGTCAAAAACTTATTGCTTCCATTTTCCTGCCTGTCAAGTTCCCATGTAGAATGCTACTTCTCAACCTGGACAAATTCTTCTCTGCTCTCTCGTTTTTCAATGATCTACATACAAGTTAGAAGCAAACTTACTAATGAATGAATGTTACACACTACTTAACGCACTATATGTGGCAGTGGTTGCAAGAAAATGTGTCTACGAACAAGAAATACGCGTTTTGCTCACTGCGATTACCACCATCGTATCTCTACTAATGTTCTAAACGCCTTGGTAATGTTTGTCCTATCAGTAGCATGATTTGTCAAGGTATGATCAATGAGAGTTCGAATATTTTCTTGCTGATCTTGGTCAACCAATTCCTGACACTGATTTAAATAAACAAAGACTTTTGCTAGACTTAATTGAAGCAAATGTTGATTTCAATTTGAAATCATTCAGTTAAACACCTAATATCAAAGGGTACTGAAAAAGTTTCTTCATCCATATTCTCCCTAGCTAGAATGTATCTGTATGTGGCTACTCCATGGAACATGGAATCATGAGTCTCTTAAGTTAGACTATTATATTTGCAAAAACAAGTCCAACTCAACCAATCCTAAAAAAGTGTTAACTTATGTCCAATCTAATCTATACGGTATTCACATAATTCACGACATATTAAGTCCGTACGGATCAAAAATCCGAATTCAGCTTATTTGAACAATTCAACGGTATGAGTCAAATTTACTTGGATAAGCCGCTGATGAGCTTAGCACTACAGTAACGAAATGGCTGGCGGATTTTCAGATCATTTTCATTTGACTGGTGAAATTTCCCCGTAGTATGAGATTTTCTGAATTATTCACTTCTTTTCAGTGTATATCCACTATTCTTCGAGGTCGGATACTTAGTGAAATTTATTTTTCATCTCTGTCGGGTCATACATTATCCAATGATTATTTGAAGGAGGAAAACTCATCTGTACTTCACGGCGGATATTCGGAGGTAGTCGAAACAACTTATAACTAACAATTAACAACTAATACCACTTGTCATGAAGGTGGAAACATAAGTGTGGTGGAAGGGATGTTTATCCAGAGATAGTAACAGTATTTACTTCTAATTCATGTCATGGACGTCATCAATGAACCATCCAAGTCATCAGTAACCTTCCACTAGGACAAGAATAAGTATACTTCTACCTTTTAGACGTTAACAAGATACTGTTAAACAACTCCTTACTTTAATAATTCATCAGTATGCTTGTCAACATACTGATTATCTAGGTAATCTCCTTCCTGTAGTCAAATGTTTGGCTTATAATTTTGGTGGATTGGTGAATTTCACACATATTTCGCAGCCTTCTGAGTCATGGGTTTTTGTCTACATACTTGACTTTACTGTAGCGATACTTGTAATTTCCTCGTTGCTACACAGAGTCGAATTACTCCAGCCTCGGTGTGACCATGACTCACTCTGAAGCAGGTGCATCCAGCTAGCGAGTCCCGAATAGGACGAAACGCGCATCCTGAATTCCTCTGCTAATCACCAAGATCAATATAATAACTGACTTTAGTTTGAAGAGCCTCTCCATAAAAAACACTACTCAAGATGAAATCAAGAAAATAATGTACCATTATGAATCTGTTTGTTGAAGATGTTTTTTCTTTATCTCTTAAGAGAACTGGATCAAATACTGCCCCCTTAGTAAGTTTCAGTCACTATTTCAAATTAAGTACCTCACCTCATTAAATGATCAGTTTCATCAAATATATACCAGTATGATGACTGATATTAAAAAGAAAACCTCAATTCTGACAGGATTCGAACCAACGACATCACTGTTATCCATCCAGTTCTCAACCAGCAGATCTAAAAATCTTAGCAAATGACGAAGTCCCAGTTTCCTTTTAGTCAGTAAGTGTTCTCTAAGATGTTATCGTACTAACTGACTAATCTCATGTCTTCGCATACAAAATCGAGATGAATGTTTAAACGAAAATAACTAATTTCCTATTGGTTCATTTATACTGGAAGGAGTGGCTGAAATAAAACGGAAGGCCAAGTAACAAAAGGATTCAACTTGGTTGCCATTAGATCACCAGCCCAATGTTATGCTGTCTGAGTTATGAAATGTGACCATGAGAAATACTTTGAAATTGTTATTGATCTGTGTATAAACACAAAGTTGAACCTTTATTTGCGATAATTATTTTAAATGAACTCACTAATAACTGAAGATATTTGAAACAATAAGTTTTTTCTCTAAATATATTCGGGATGTTAGTAACAGATAATAAACTCAGTTGTGTGTAGAAATTGATGCTTTTTCCGAAATCAGTTTACATCTTTATATCATTTTATTAGTATATCTGCTCGTAATTTGTTTAAATACTGCACCACATAGCTGTTCAATGTTTCAACTGCGCGTAGGTCGGGATGTGGGTTTTCACTCGAATGAGGATTATGATTTGTGTTGTGATTGCTAGTGTTTCTGTTTCTCTCTACCATAAGGTCATTCTCACCTCAGTAATGAAATAAAATTCAAAGACCTAGGCGTATACATTTATTGATGAATAATAAATATATTATCTTAAATTGTTGTTTTTCTTTTTTTCTCTCGAGTCATTCGTTGTTAATGGTTACGGTGATCGTTATTCTTATTGGTTTACACGCTATTTTCTATGAAAAAACATTCGAATTTATTGTCGTTTTATCATTCTTTGCATTGAAGCATACAAAAACTATTGTACACATTAGTTGGTATATTGACTACTTGGCATTAGATTTCAATTGACTTCCTTTTTCATTTCTGCAACCATATTGAGGGAAATACTAAGTAAATAGGTAAGTCTATTATGGTTTATTCATGCTCTGAGGATATTTATTCCTGAAAAGTAATTTGTTAACTTGATTAGAATTATGAAGTACCATCTTGTCACTAATTATAGTTAATTGTTCACAGACAGCCTTATAGGTGCAGCCGTGGTAAATTTTTAATTTAAAAGCTCGTTTCTGAGGCTAGTTACGAACTGAGTTCGAGTACAGAGCTTTCAACAGGGTTACTTAGCCGACACTTCTTTCAATGAGATGCACTACTGTAATACCACTGGAGTGACGGGATTAAATGCTATCTTCAAGTCAAGGAATATAGCTAATGTCTGGTTTTAGGAAGTCTATTCAAAGATATGATAAAGGGTGAATATCTAATTAATACACGCATGGCAAGGTCTGAAACCTGTTTGTTTCTCCGGTTTTGTTTTTCCAAGCATCACTCAGGGATCTGATGATTATAGAACCTAGAATCTTTGATACAATCTTCGTCAGATGTATTTCTTTGTGGTCATCATAAAAGACATTTTTTTCCTCAAAGACTGCGACAGTAAGCGGTTGAGACCAATCAGAATGGATGTCCTCTAGTTCCCATATACCAGCTAAAGCTCCGGTTAGTCCAAACAATATTCCTTGTCTACAGTCACCATGTAGTTTCGGTGCAAGCCCATCAAGGTCTACTACTCTTTTCTGTTTAGGGTTATTAAGAGCCTCAGCAATATCTGAAAGAGTTAGAGGTCTTATCTCAATGTCGTACTCAGGCTCCAGTCGTTTAAAGGAAACTGAAGAGTGATTAAAGGCAAGCTGAATTTTTCCCAGGTGTGTTTCACAGATTGTTTAAATCATGTCCCCTGTGAGTTTATAGCATATCCATCTATGCCACCTGTAAGCTCATTAAACAGCCTTTTCAACTGCAGTTCGTTTGTTAAGCATAAATAACTGTATACTATTGCCCAAACACTGGCCCTTTCTAACCTTTTCTAAGGGTCAATCCCAGTGCTTATCACTGATTTCACAGCCGATGGGAGTTTGTGATTGGATTCTTGATAATGAGTAACGTTGTCATGTTCTGATAACAGTCTAATCGAAGCTTCCAAGAAAGTAGCCACAGCATCCTTATCATTGGGCTGTCCTCGAGGTGGCTTCTCAGTTGCGGTATTCCTACATCTATGCGAGCAAACAGACGTGCTCGAATGTAAATATGTCTATTGATCAGAAAGTGTGCTAGAAGTATTGGGAATTTTCCACTGACGCTTCTACGCGATAACTGATAGCGGTATGCTCTGTCTTTGTCCACCGTAGAGTTGAGGTCAATGCATGCCGCATCAAGTTTTCGTGATGGCCAGAAACAGGTGGCTGCCTGAGTGAACTTGTAGCAGTTGACTGTCGTAATGAGATCATTCTCTTTGGGCTCCGGAACTATCGCCTATGTACCTCACTTGGTCTTCTTATTTGCGCATGGAATTTACTCGCTGTGATAGCTACGTCTGAACGTTTGACTTTAAGTAAGGGCTAGACAGTTTTCGGTTAACCTATCTTTCACTTCATCTGAAATGCAGACAGTAAGTGCGTAAGAAAAGATTACAAACAGAAGACGAAGAGTTTGATCATTTTTTCCAATTCATCATTCACAGTTCAACACTACAGGAGGCTGTCCAATAGGATCCAGTCAAATAGGGCACTTTCTGCCTTAGAACCAAAACTGAACACCTACGTCTGTAAGATCATGATAACTAGTCATCGAATCTCCAGTAATGCAAAGGGTGAACTCAGATTCGTCGAAATGGGTGAGTGAGGTTCAAGAAATAACCATACTTGAATCTTGTACACTTGTCTCACAAACACAATACACGCTCATGAACCAAGATGTCAGAGTCTCATTATATGGTTTGCCGGAAATTGCAGGTATCAGAGTTTCGACATGAAGGGAGGAAATCAGTTTTATGGGATCAGGGTTGCTGTTTACCGAGCTCAAACCGTTATCAAGAGCTGCATAGCCCGAAGAAATTAAAATGATGCGTCACTATTGACAGAAAGATGGGTAGAAAGATTAGAAAGTAAATATGTGGAAGCTTGATAATGACCTAAGAGAACTTGAGTACCGATAGAAATGTGAGGACACTTGGCATTTTAAGCCATCCACACCCTGATAGATCACTTCTAATTGCAACATCTGAAGAAGAAAGTGGTATGCGACCATACAGTTCAGGGGAGAAGTGTTTCAGGCCATTCTACTCAGGCGTTTGGGAAAGCATTTGATTTATATTGGATTACTTCACGTTTGAACTTAAAAGCACTATACCATTAGCATGAGGATACCATGTGACAGAGAATACTCTGCTATTTTCAGGACCAACTATTTGTAAATACTTCTGTCAATAAGGAGAGGAGGCATTGTTATGGAATACTGGTTAACCACAAGAAACATCCTACTACTGTTCACTCCATATAACTAGTAGCATAAGTTAGTGTTTGAACCGTCATCTTCACGTGAACTAGTTAAGCTCTAACGGTAATTGCTATGATTCTTACCAATATCCAGAAAGATCTTTGAGTATGGTAGGACATTATGAAGGAGTCTTCCTAACCAGTATAGCTGATCGGTTAATCTGTATATGCAAATTCAACCACTACGTCAATATGTAACCCAGTAATCCCTTACTTCAGTGGATAATTTAACAAGTGTGAAATCGAACCATTTTCTGGAATGAAAATTGGTGAGAATCAATTTAAGGTATTATATTTGTTGCATTCACCAATAAACTGTGTCAGCAGTCCACTGGAAACCCCTTATTTATCTGATATTTGTGGTTTATTAACTATTTACTTTTGTGACAGATGTTAGTTTTGGTCACAGAAAACTTTCTGCAAGACCAAATCAAGTTCATGAATCACCTATGATCTATTAGAGGATGCTACACTATTGTAAGTGGTTCTTATCGAACTTCGTTGACCGGGTAATGAAGGTCAACCATCTCAACAAATGAAAATGAAATTATATTGCATAATATTAAGTTTTAAATGACTTGAGAAAACTTGAGTTTTACGCTTGAATATGTTCTTTGTAATTGGGGAGAGATATCACACTACTTACAACCAATGTCTTGTGGTATGGTATCAATGTAAAATAGTCGTTGAATACACCAGATCGAAATAACCATTTTCTATATGCCTATCTGCTTGCACCGATGACCTCCCTGTTTGCGTTCGAATCGACTGGACTAGACTTGATAATGCAAGAAAATGTGAAGAGTGAGAAGAGGGGCATACGCCGGCTGGAGGGATGAAAAGACCTCTGAAGAAGATTTCGATTTCACCAACGATAATGATTTGTGTCTAGTGTCTAATGTCTCACAAAATCCATGATGTAAAGGCGAAAACCAACAAGTTAACGAAAGAGGTGGGGCAGTACAGTGAACACGGGACTTCCTTCAGGTAAACGTAGACAAGACAGAGGTGATGAAGATACCTAACTAACAACAACAACAGCACCAACAACAACAATCACTAACCATCATGAACGGGGGAAAAGTGAAGGGAGTTGTCTCTTTCACATACCTACCTACCTACATACATACATACATACACACCTACACACCTACATACACACCTACGTACATCCGTATCTACATACCTACCTACATACATACCTACACACCTACACACCTAAACACCTACCTACCTACACATCCACTCACCCACCTACCTACCTAGACCACATCCTTTCAACTACAGGAGGCACAGGCACACATCAGGACGTCGAAACCATGAACGGGATAGCAAAACAGGCCTCCATTAACATGAAATCAGTGTGGAGATCCACTGCACTGCACTGCACTGAACTCAGAATAAAGCCTGAACAAGATCCGGATTTTCAACACCAATTCAGTCAAGTAAGTCACTACTTCCACATGATGGTTGAGAGACTTGACATGTTACGAAAAGCATTTCCAACAAACTGCAGACATACATCACATCAACAGCTACCACCTACTCTCACTCCACACTGAAGATCAGATCAGATCAGATCAGATCAGATCAGATCAGATCAGATCAGATCAGATCAGATGGATGATCAGAATGATAAGAATAAGCAGGAAGAAACTGTGGCTGGCAACGAACCAACCAAGAACCTATCAACCAACAAATATGTAGAAGGAAGTGGAGATGCATTCAATTGGATTGGATATACACTGAGAAGACGGTTTGTGGACATCACGCGTCAGGTTAGGTGAGGTTGTCGAGTGTAAGCTGGATGGGAAATGACGGGTTGGGCGTCTGAGGTGAGGTTGATATGGAGGAGATGATGTAAGGAATAAATGAGAGCTAGTGTGGAGTTGTGGAGCGAGGTTGGAAAGACTGGAGAGAACAGAGTGGGATGGTGACGTGCTACTGAAGTCCTATGTTGCCCTGGGAACTCAAGGAATAAATAATAATAATAAATGACTTGCTCAATAAAATTGAGGAAGTTAACGGAAAGCAGACTGTGTCAGTCACCTTGTTGGTAAGCTAATCATCAGAGTGTTCAATTACTTCACATTCGATATATCTCTCATTTTTAGTAGCTGGCTTTACTACATTCTAAGAGAGGTAGTAGATTTCCGTTAACAATTAATTTCCTCGTTTTACAAAGCATTAGTATAGCAATTTTCCATTTGTGTGTGCATGATTACTACTCTTAAGTGGAAAACGTGGCGCAAAATATTACCTCACTGATTTAACATAGAAACACAAGGAAGTAAAAAGAAGCGTTTTCAGTCTCCGTTCAGAAATATCTGATCGCCTTACCATAAGTAGTTGTAGTTTCCTTCGTTTAATTTTAAGCTTGGAGTAGAGATTGATCTGATTGTTAACGAACCATGATCTTTCTCATGATTAAAGCAAAAAACTAAATTCACCTAACTCAAATGGCTTATAAGCTTCTTGCACGAATGCTTCAACATCGCCTTGGAAAAGTTCTAGCTCATTCTTAATATTAACTTACGTTGATATCCAGCAGATATTTCTAATCTTATTTAAGACTCGTTTAATGAACAGATTTTTACTTCAGTGACTGCTAATGTCTCTGTCCACCAGTTCTCTCGTATGAAATAAAAAAAGCAGGATATTAAACATCAGTAAGGTTAATTCTTGACAACATTCATTATCTTAGTGAACGGCTGTCAGATATTCGGAAAGATGGGTATATGGTTTGGAGTCTTGATGGATACAGCAACTGACGACTCAAATAATGGTCTAAATTCAAATCTTTCTGGTAGTCTTTCTACACTTCAATAATATCCCGCTTGTGCTCATTCTGTTTCAGCTAGTTTTCTACTTCAGAGGTTATTAGTTTTTAATCAAACACTCAATAGCTGCTTTTTATGGGTATCTGGTCTCCGTAATCTTTAGCCTAACGAACGAAGTCGGTTATATCTCATCATCTTACTGCCAACATGAGTTTGACTTCTACTCTCTCTTCCACTGAATTTTCATTAAACCGTTATTGTCGGGCTATTAGAACTTCAGAAGAATTTATTTTATAATAAGAACATCGTCCTCAGAGGTAGCCGCCATTGTTTCTTTGTTAATCAGGAGGCCCCGAAGTGCAGAAATTCAAGAGACGCTGAAGACTGACCAAACTGCAATTTGTTCACTGTTTTATTGCCTCATACAGGGGAACATTACCAAAATTATGGTGTCTGTGATGATAAAGAGCACGTGTGAGGATATCTGAAACTAAAGTAATTATTTGTTACGTACCAGTTCACTCTTTGTAACTGCTTTAGGAGGAAAACTTAGTTAGTATACTTAACTGGACGTATCTAGAACATAAAAGTAACTGATCACTCTATGAAATATGCCATTTCTTTAGAGGGGTTGTGAAAGCCATGGTAGGATTTTATAAGAACTTGATGGCCAATGTAAGGGATCAATGAGCAGAAATCCATGGGCCTAAGTTTTATTCTTCTTACCACTCGTCCGCAAGACGCATATACAATCATTGGGAAACTGGTGTCAAAAAGAATCCCAATCTGCTTCACTCAGTGCTGAAGTGCAGAGGCTTGACAATGATGTGTGCTAACAAGTAATAAACCTAGGGTCAGGGCTTCTTGTGGATTATCTTCAGCACTCTGACATTCGTCTGAGTAGAAAGCAGTGAGGAGTGACCTGGTGATTACATCACAAAATGATTGGCAGAATCCAGTCAGCGCTTGGGATTGGTACAAATCTTGCGATTCAGATTTCGAAAATGTCGTCTTATAGCAGCAGACACTTGAGGGAAAAGAACGGTTGTGGGTGACTGAAGCTAGGAGGACGCTCAAATCATACAAAAAATCTAGAACAGGTTTCGACCACAATTTATTGCCTATAATCATATCAACATAACTCTAGAACTTTGAGACATGGTTTATATGCTTCTAATTTTCTCACCTTTCTTGTAACTTAGGTAGTAAGATTTTTCACATGTATGCGGAACAAACCCTGAGTCATTTCTGTTGCACATACTTAGGGTTGACTTTAAAGGCCACCCTAGCAATGATTAAAATATCCAATTATATTCCTTTATTTCGGCTGGAAAGATAGATTTACTTAAAATAAAGTTGAGTTAGTTATTTCATTTATTGTTAGGGCAGCCCTTAAAGTCACTCTTATTTGGTGTCGATCCGATAAATAATGGATTAGTAAGTTACACGGACTATTACTTTCTCCCATCTTATTGTATGGTCTTGTGTAACCTCATGGATAGCTATAGACGAGCTATTTTCTAGATTCCATATCTTACTACGATCTTGAACAAAATAATCTTGATTTAGCCAGGTTTTTATGCTTGAAATGCCTAATTGACCTTAGTCGACTACTTCGACCTTATGCATTTGACCTGATAATCATTGTAAAGGATTTGTCAAACTAAATTATTTTGTCTTATCGGATCAATAGGATATTTTGGCCGAAATATCTCTTCAGAAGTGAGTTTAAATGTCGTTCTAGTCTAGCCTTATTGAGAATCCTACATAATGTTTCTGTGATACTTTCATTGAATGGTAATGCTGTAGAGCCTTTGAATTCTCTCTCCACAGTGTTGCCATTATCAATATTATTGTCATTGTTATTTACATCTGTGGTACAACTATTGGTAATATTTTTTTACGATTACTGAGATTTACTAATTTATTTATGAGGGTAATTCTTGATGAGTTAGGTATCAAAGAAGAGAAATCAGATATGCCAAAGAAAAGCCAGCATTCATTAAGCTATCATGAAAAAGAAGGTGCTTTATCTTGCATTGAATGTATTTTTATCTATACTGGGTGATAGTTGAGGGTGAAATGAAAATTTAGACCGCAACCGGATTCGAACCAGTGACCACCGGGTTACCGGGTTACCGATGCCCTACCAACTGAGCTACAAAGTTCGACTTCCATTTTATCATAGGACAGCACTAAGTATAAAAGGGTTGGTTTTCATCCAGGAAACTGTTGACAATGAATATACACTGGATATGCATTTCGTCCTACTTGGTCTGCCTAAACAAAAAACGTCAGTAATATTTGTTGGAATCAAGCTCATTACCATTAGGTGCATTTGTGTGTGCATTCGCTTCCGAAATCATGAAGTCAAATTCAGCAGTTGACGAACATCAGAAATCTATTCTTAGGCTAATCATCAACTGTGAAACTACACATAGAAAAGGAAAGATCGAAACTATAAGTCACTGAGGAGACAATATTATGGCTGGTCAAAGAATTGCATGGCTTTTATATAGCTCACTGCAATATAGGTATATCGAATGCAAGAACTCACCAACAAAACATCCACAAACACTTATTGAGCATTATAATCTGTCTTCTGGGTTCCCAGGGCAACATAGGACTTCAGTAGCACGTCACCATCCCACTCTGTTCTCTCCAGTCTTTCCAACCTCGCTCCACAACTCCACACTAGCTCTCATTTATTCCTTACATCATCTCCTCCATATCAACCTCACCTCAGACGCCCAACCCGTCATTTCCCATCCAGCTTACACTCGACAACCTCACCTAACCTGACGCGTGATGTCCACAAACCGTCTTCTCAGTGTATATCCAATCCAATTGAATGCATCTCCACTTCCTTCTACATATTTGTTGGTTGATAGGTTCTTGGTTGGTTCGTTGCCAGCCACAGTTTCTTCCTGCTTATTCTTATCATTCTGATCATCCATCTGATCTGATCTGATCTGATCTGATCTGATCTGATCTGATCTGATCTGATCTTCAGTGTGGAGTGAGAGTAGGTGGTAGCTGTTGATGTGATGTATGTCTGCAGTTTGTTGGAAATGCTTTTCGTAACATGTCAAGTCTCTCAACCATCATGTGGAAGTAGTGACTTACTTGACTGAATTGGTGTTGAAAATCCGGATCTTGTTCAGGCTTTATTCTGAGTTCAGTGCAGTGCAGTGCAGTGGATCTCCACACTGATTTCATGTTAATGGAGGCCTGTTTTGCTATCCCGCTCATGGTTTCGACGTCCTGATGTGTGCCTGTGCCTCCTGTAGTTGAAAGGATGTGGTCTAGGTGGGTAGGTAAGTAGATGGGTGGGTAGGCAGGTGGGTAGGTATGTAGGTATGTATGTATGTATGTAGGTGTGTAGGTGTGTATGTATATATGTAGGTAGATATGTGAAAGAGACAACTCTCTTCACATTTCTCCCGTTCATGATGGTTGGTGATTGTTGTTGATGCTGTTGTTGTTAGTTGGATGTCTTCATCTCCTCTATCTAGTGTACGTTTATTTGAAGGAAGTCCCGTGTTCACTGCCCTGCCCCACCTCTTTCGTTAACTTGTTGGTTTTTACCTGTATATCTTCGAGTTTGTGTGACATTAGGCATTAGACACAAATCATCATGGTGGTTTGTGAAATTGATATCTCCTTCTGAGGTCTTTTCATCGGTTCAACCAGCGTATGCCTCTCTTTTCGCTCCTCATAGTTTACTGCATGATCGAGTCCGGTCCAGTCCAGTCCAGTTAACCACAATCAGGGAGATCATCTGTGATGGTGGGTGGCAACCTTGTCTTACTCCCTCCTGCCTTCACTTCAAACGTGTCACTCTGCTTTCCATTGTGAATCACTTGGCATATAGCATCACATAATATATGGCTGCTGTTGAATGAGCTTGATTGTTAAGTGTTTGTGGCACTCACTGTGTAGTGTTGAAGCAGTTTCCAAACTACTACTCGGTCGAGTGGATGCTATCAAAGGCATGCGTTTTCGAAGTCGATGATGTTGAGGTTGAGTTGAGTTGACTGGCATTCTACACTGTATTCTATGATGATGCTTAGTGTAACATTGCGTTGCAATTTGATGCGCACATGATTTGTTCATCCTGAAGTCAGCCAACCAGCCAGGTGGCCAGTCAGCGTGTTCTGTTCGTGATGCTGTTGAATCCGGAGAGATGTTTAGTCTCATCAGTCTGATGCGGCGTAATATTTTGCTTGAGATGGGTGGTGACAGGAGGATGATTACTCACCAGTTCTTGCAAACACTTAGGTCTCTCTCCTTTCAGTCAACGGGCAGGCATATTTTCTTCCTTCCTTCTAAACCTTCTGCATCAGTGTTGTGATCATGTCCGCTATTGTCTCTGCTTCTGGTTGAATTCCATTTGGTTATCCTGCTTTCACGGATTTCATTAGCTTTGTGGTATTCAGGACTTCACTTCTGCTTTCATTGGAATGCCTGTGTTCACTGGTAGTTCTGTGACTGGGTTGCTCATGGTATTTCTGGATGTGTTGCAGATGGTAGTGATGGTTGATGCAAGAGTTTTTTTTGTAGTGGTTAGCTCATCGTTTCCTTTGTTTCTCCTCTTTGGTATCTAGGTATCCTTCACTATCTCTCATTTGTTTCATCTGCGTTGATCTCTTTCCTATCAGATAGTAACCTGGTTCATTGATATAATGTTGTCAGGTCTCTATCTCTCCTACCTGCAGCCTATTCTGCTTCACCTGCCAGTGTGTCGTAGAAGTGTCTTTTGCCTTTGCGCGCACTCTTCACTTCTTTGTCTAGTGTAGCGTTTTATAGTTTGGGTTGTAGTCAGTTCCTCTTTTCGTTGTTCATCCGTGCACTGCACTGCACTGGTTGATCTTCTGCTTTACCATCTTCTTCTCCCTACTCTATCAGCTTCCATGTGTCCGTGGATATACATTCCTTGTCTTGTTTCCTCTTCCTTCCTAATACGGTTATGCAGATTTCTTTCCAAATCTCTTTCAAAGACTTCCAGTGTTCTTCCACGCAGGTTTCTTCAGGGATGCTCCTCGATATCTCCCGATTTTGTCTTGATGTCTGACGTGAAGCTGTCCTTTGTAGTTTCGTCCTTTGGTTTTTGTTCCGGCTGTTCACCTTGAACTGTGGTCTATCATCAACTTCTTTGAAGGCTTTCAACTTGGTTTTGAAGGTTGGTTCCTTGCACTAGACAGTGAGTGGTATGAACCTACATCTGTTTCCTTTCTTGATCTTGTGTCGAGTAGGCTGCATCTCCACCTTCTTGACATTGAAATGAAGCTCATTATTCTGAAGTGTATCATTCAGTACTGTAGTCAGATTAGTAGACCGCTCCGCAGTTGGTCCGTTTTAGAACCAGAGTTCGTCTGCAAGTTATTCTCAGGCATTCATCACTAAGTTAAATCCCAACAGATTAATAGTTCATGTAGCCCACATGAATAATATTGACCGTTAGAATAAGGGAATCTGGTAACCGTGGGATACGTTAATTGTAGGATGTATTTTGCCTGTCGAGATCCTCATCTGGCCATGAATACTGATTAATTTGAGGTTGAACCCAGCTTTGGTCAAAACACAGGCTAGTGGCTGGGAACTGGTGGGTGTTTAAACACTATAAAAATGTGATTGGTCCATTGTCAGTTCACATGTCAATCATAATTGGCATATTTAACAAAGAATAAAAGTGCCGAAATAGCAACTACTCTGCTTTCGTTATCCATACTACTAACCAGTCAACACAGAAATCATATAAAAAGGCTGTGGTTCATTCAAATATATGGTACAGTCTTCAACAACTTTACATGCAACCAAGCTAAGTAAAACTGTCACTGGAAACCGAAAGTAACTTTTTAAAAATCACAAAATTTCTTACGGCATATGCTGGCATCACAGAAGCCAGTTACAGGTTTTAAGAATCTCTTTAAGCAGTGGATGAATTAATGAGTTATCATTTGTGAACAAAAACTCATGAAGGTATCTCAGTTCTTCCCTTCCAGGTATCAGTATATATTACTGTATCAAAAACAGCCCATCTCTCTAGAACGGGTGCGGATGACTCCCATTTGTTTTTCAACTATTTAAAATATTGTTACTCAACCCATCCATTCTCCACCCTTGTTTAACCTTCTATCACAATAGTTTTGCCTTCTCCAACAGGAAATTCGTCAACATCTAAAAGTACTCTTCAGACTCCGTGTACATAAACATAAGTGCGGTCGCGCTCCATATCACTCAAAGCTGTGATAACACAGTATCTAAATGCTCCATTGATCTAACTATCTCAGTGTTTTGACTTGTACTAATGAAACAGGAAAAATGCTTAAAAAACAGAGTCAATAAACACAAAGTTGTTTACAATCAGAGTAGCTGAAAAATACCTTGAGAACAAAGTATCCATTTCTCAGAACATGATATGATGAATAGACAACAACCATAAGTCGCTATCCATCTAATTTTCCTATTTTAAGATTGATGTTTTGTCAGTGTACATTATCAAATATAAATTAACGGTTAATAGCTGCTCCTTCAGGATATTCTGTCATGTTCTGCCGCATCTCTTTCAGACTTCTTTCACACTGAGTATATATCTAGCAAAACTTCGTCCTGAAGTAAGCTGCTAATCTGAAAGTCTACATTGGTAGCCATCGTTTTCGTTTGTAAAGTTTAATGAAATTCAACTGAACGAAAACCGTATGACAGATAGAAAATAACAGACTAGAGTTTAGCTCTTGTGCAGGTCAAAGCAATAAAGCGGTGGACAGGAAATTTTATTTTGAACACTTTTCTTGTATTCCATCTGGAGGTTTGTAGGGATTAATTAAGTGATTTTCGGTTGGAATTAATCATGAACTGACACCGCTTGTAGGGATATTGGAAACCTGAGAGCACTGGATAGCTGCTTCATCCTAGTATAAGACTCCTCAGCAGTGCACACTCATGACTCCACCCCACTACAGATCCAAACCAGGACCTTCAGGTTCCGTGACCAGCAGGTTAACTTTGAGCCAGTGAGTCAGAATCCGGTGGTTCATATTTCCTGCTTCTGCTAGTTCGTCGTTGAGTAAGTGTCCTCATGTTCGACTTTGTTGACTTCACAGGTCAAGACTTCTCATTAGAACTTACGGAATCACCTCTCAATGCTAGTCATTATTGAGATGACGAACGTAAGTGTTTTTTTCTACCAAAGATTTATGCTGGTCGACATTCATCAGTAAAACTTATTCACTGTCTCTAGGATACTAATTCATTCGGCGCTTCAATTGGATATGATTATTTAGTCCAATACTTGTTGAATAGTCCCAGTTACGTCACTGAATAGCTGACATCATTCTTTGCTCTTATGAACTAGTTGTCTAACGTATATCACAAAAAGGTATTGCTATGACAAATTAACAAATCTGAAGTTTTTAAATCATTTAGACCTTCATATCGACTGTAATGTAACTGACCGATACCAGTTCTCAATACACAGAAATATATTGAGTTACTTTGCTCACTGGTCAAATTTAAATTCGTTGACAGCAGCATATCTGTTGTTAACACATGATGTATTTTCCAGTCTCCATCAATGGAGTTGTTGTATTTTCATTGTGTTCATATCCTGTCCAAAAACAGTTATAATGAAGAACAAAAATAAAGCAAATTGTTAGTGGACAAACTTATCTACAAGTTCTTGCCTATCCTATGTATTTCCAGCGATCAGACAACATTGCTGTAGAGAAAGTATATGATTATCATTCAAAATCATATTGATTATCAATAAGAAAAACAGTTATATGCAACTGATTTTGTTTTAGTTTACTAAATACAACAGTGAATCTATCAATGTACAATGATGGGACAGGGGTAAATCTCGATATCTCGATAGCGTAATTAGAAGACGAAGTTTATCCGAGCAATGTGATGTATTTGCGCAATACATTTCGAACAATTTGATCACACATTTACTTGTCAAGTCAATATATATATTAAACCGAGGACTGGGAGGGGGGGATAAATACAACAATTAACACAATAGGGGATTAAAATTAAGAAAGATGAGGACAAACAGTAAGTGACATAGTTGGTCCTAATCTTGGTAAGAAAACAAGGTTTACCAAGGTAGATGTAGTATTTAATAACAAACTGTTTTTGTACACATAAAGGTGTTTTAAATTTGTGTATGGCTATGGCTTCCACAAATCTCAGAATATGTCCCTGACTGTTTCTATATAAGACTCGATAACCTAAATGATGAACATTTAAGGGGTATTAACCTACTATGAGCAGAAGTTTTCAGTTGTTGTGATTCCCTCTGTAAAAAAAACCTTTACTACAGATGGTATCTAAGCTCATACAAAGTTCTTCAAAGGAAATCAAGTTTTCAAAGCTTAGATACAGGTGTAGAAAAGGCTTTTATCATCAACAGCTCATTTAAACAACAGACTATTAACTAGGCTGAACTATTTTAGCAAGGGATGTGTAAAATATCAAACATGGATGTAAAACAGATTTGCTCTGACACAGTATTTTTTGTTTTCTAAATTTTATCGGAGAAGTAATTTTGGTTTGTTTTAACCGCTTCGATTGAATTACCCTTCACAAAGTTTGAATAATTAGTCAGAACCTGAAACCTAGTTTTATACTCATGTTTTCATCAAATACAGAATCACTTGTAAGCAAGAAGTAGTGATCAGCTTCTCTATTTTATTTGGAACCCGTTCAATTTCATCTTGTTTTACATATCCCTCTAATTGATATCATTCTGTGATGAAACCTACCTTGATTGTCGCAAGCATTTTACAAACCAATCAATGGAGTACATGCAGCTTAGAATCCGATTTTACCACACTTTTATATCCTACTTATACAGAGTTTTTAAACCCTAAGATGCTTATTGATTTTTTTAGCTCAGGTAACCTTAACAGTCACACCTTGTTAACTCTATCCATAGTTATCACAAATCAATTTCAAGGTTATGACTTGAAGTAAATCCTCCAATAATGTTGGTCTAAAATTAGCTATCTATGCCACCAAATTTTATGATGTATGTTTTACTGAGTTGCCATTCTGGTAACAACTTTATTCAACAGTTGTTAACTGAGTTGGAGTTTTTGAAGTCAGTGTTTAGCTTCCTTGTATGGCTTCGGTCAAATAAAGCAATACTTCAGTGTTAGATGGTGGAGTCAGGTAGTCAGGAAGTATCTGGACCTAGATTTTGGACTTGTTGCTAATTTTTTGCATTCGATTCACCAGTTATTGTCATATCACTTCATTAAAATCATATTTTTGGATCGATAGTGCTTCAGCTATAGACAAATGCCTCGATCTTACTCCCTTCAAGTGGTTTGATCGAACCCTGTAAAGAATTTTGAATGAACTCTCAAAAGGCGCTAAGTGGCCTGAGTTCACGAGGTGTTCTGTTATTGAACTGAAAATACAATTCCGTTTTCCCTTTGCTAGCTAGGCTGTGCAGTGTTCGCCGGCTGGTTTTACAAGCGGACGCATGATAAAGCCAATGTACTCAGCCCACTATAGCAAGTAAACTGGTATACACACATTGATGTAACCGAATCCATCGGCTTGTCTTTCACATATTGACCAGAACGTTTTTTGTTGGGGAAAATAATTAAAGGGTTGGCGGCGAACCATGTTCTATTTAAAGATTTTGACAGTCGTTTTCTGAGAATGTCTGCAGCAATATCATTTTTGAATTCAAAAGTCAACAAAGGAATTTTTTTCGGCGCCGAATGTGTTCGTTCACTTGGATTTATGTTCTTATCTATGAATCTGAGTGGAAAGCTGTTTTCCACTAGAGTTCATCAAAGATTTTGCAGTTCTCCGTCAACAGTGTCCTCAGAATGTATTTTTCAGATCCTCGAGGAAATTGAATGAATAAGATTTCTTTTCTGGCGTAGAGGGACTAAACTTTGAAAATTAACAAATTGCCCGTCCCACGTAGCTTTTCTGTAGATCGATCTACGAAGTGAATTATCGTTTTTTCTTTGGAGTCGAATATCAAGAAAATGAAAGGTTGAGTTTGATTCTGATTCTAGAGTGAATTTGGTTGAAGGGTGAGTGTTGTTGAAGTTATGAAGCAAGTTTGAAAGATTCATATTTTCATTACAAACTACAAATGTGTCATCCATGTATCTTTTGTAGACATAAAGTTCATTGATTATTGATGATAATTTAGTGTTTTCCAGTCTTGTCATGCAGCAGTCAGCTAGGAGAGATCCTAGTAGAGAACCCATTGCCACACCATCTACCTGCCTGTATATCTCGTTATTAAATCTGAAGTGTACATTGAAGGCTCACTGAAAGAGAAGTTCTTTTACGTAGTGAATCGCGATACCAACATTTATGTTATGAAATTGAATGAATTCACATAGGAGGCTCATGTTATTGATCAGCTAAGTAAATATATTTCCTATTTGAACATACACTGAGATCTGTAAAGTCTTATTGTACTCTTTAGTATAGTACTTCAAAGGTTGGAGAACATGAGTCATAAGTGGATACAATAGGGTGTAACTGTTAGATAAATTTCTGGCTATCTTGTCAACCGGATGTTTGAGCTATAGCAATGAGATATTCAGTCACAACAGGATATTTATCACTCAGGGCGTACATCAAATCATAACAACACCTACACTAAAAGAATGTGGATTTTAGGCTTTTGTTTAAATAAAGTGTACAGCAACTTCAAGCAATTTAACCGTATGTACTGTGTCTTGTAATCCAACTCAGTAGTAACCTTTGTATTAACACTTATAACTAGTATTGACTAGCACCTAAGGGTAGATAGAATAGAAATAAGTTGTTGCTTAACAATGCTGTAATGAAATAAGTAATCTAAGAAAGTGAATTAGACTGACTGTTGAAATTAACAAGAAAGGGAAAGACAATATGAAGCAATTATTTGTAGGCACAGGATTTGTATAACTGCTATTCTGAGATTAAAACAAACCTTATAATTCAATTTAAATACTTTTAAACTAGTGATTTAGAAAAAGTGTGGATGTGCTATGTCACTTATTGAGATGTAAGATAACAGCAGCGTGCTATTCACAGTCTATTAGTAAACGACGAAAATGTTTACGTTTGGAAGCTAATAAATGTATGTCTTATTCAAATGAAGCAAGTATCGATTAGTCAGTTTAAAGACTGAATGATTTCTATTGGTCAACTATCTTCTAGGCCAAAAATAATTGGTTCAAATAAAAATTACTTGAGCCAATAAGGAAATGTCACATTTCTGGCATTAGTCTGATTTCAGTTATATACAAACATTAAGGTTGATCATTTATCGTCTTTATCAAGGTCGATGATTACTTCGGAAAAAATTCGAAGCCTCAAGATTTTTCAAACGTGATAAGTAGTAATTCCACCAGCGATTTAAGAATACCATATATACACTGGATTAAATTCAAAGAAAGTTTGTTTTGTTGCAGAATTCAAATCGTCTGCGTATGGTTAGACAGTTTAGCAACAAACCTATGCCATCCAACTGATAACCTCCTCTTACTTAAACCTTAGTCAGTGAAAATTTCATCCTGTTACATGGATGAGCGTTAAGTGACTATGAGTCAACCATAGCACTGCATATTCTGGCAGGTTTGATCATCTCAGTTTAGGTCGAGTTAGGTTTGGAAAGGTAACTGGCTGACTGACTGTTGGTTGGATTACTTGAGCTACCTTAGTTGAGAAGTTGATTTTATTTACATGCTTTATTCAGCACACCACCTTATTGACAAACCGAAGGTAACTGGCTCAAATTTTGTTATAATTTAAGTTTTCTTTGGTGTAAAAAAACGCACCTATATACCATAAATGCCTTAGGTGGTCTGATGTTTTGGAAGAGATTTTAAATAGACTAGTCACTCACCTCACCTACGTCAAATACTAAAAATTAGATTTAAGAACTGACTTATTGTCCAATAATATCGGCCGGGATAAATTTGTAATAGTATAATGATTGAACTATTTGGGTGACTTTAAAGGCCACCTTAGCAACTGCTGAGATAACCAATCACGTCCCTCCATTCTATGACAAACCACCTTTCCATATGAAATTCTGACGTTTGATTGGTTAATTTAGCTGTTGCCAGGGTACCTTTAAAGCAGGTGAACTGTTTTTTCCCGTTCTTTGTATTTCCCTGATAAATAGAACAAATGGTTCCTATTCCCAGTCATAACCCCGAAAAGCTGATCAATTAAGTATGATTAGAGAGCCTGAAGTCACATAGTTATTTAGTGTGTACCTTAGTTGTTGATACTGAAATCAAACTGAAGTTTTGTAGCAGATAATCCTAGCCTGGTGACTAAAATGATAGATAGAATTCAATCAACATATAAGATTAAACAACATGGAGTTGATTACCTCCAGTGACCAATCCATGTAAGCAGTCCAGTCGTACAGCAGATCAATCACTGTCCAAGTAGCTCAGTGGTAACTTCTCTGACCGCGGTAGTGAGTGGCGCAAGTTCGAATCTCCTGTGGGATATCAGTTTCATTAGATTTGGAGATATCCCTTGCTGACAAGTGTCAGCAAGCACGAAACCTAGGTACAGGCTTCGTGCCCAGGGTGCACAACCAACCGAAAAGGTAACATATGTGTTATTTCAATCAAGTAATCAAATATAGTTTCATTTGCTTGGGTATTTATGAAGACAAACAACGATGATACTTTATTTCGCAAACAGCCTGTACTTGATAACCATTTGAACCTGTCGCCTGTTGACTGGATTTTGTGTACCAAAGTCAATGTGGGGTAGCTCAGAAGTTCAACCAAGAAACCTTGTACGTGCCTGTATTTATCTCGATTGGCGTTACTGCTCAATAAAGATTTCAGTACATTGGTTATCATTATTCCAGTCCTGAGTCCTGACCGAATTCTAACAATCATTTGCCATTTTGTCATTAACCTAGGAGGCTAAGGATTGCGGTGCACTTGGATAGATGTTATTTGGTTAAAATCTATCGTCATAAAAACCCTTGTACTTGGGTGTCGTTCTTGTTGGAACTTGTCAGAAATGCCTATCTGCAACCTTCAGAGAAGTAATTTCTCCTCTGAGATTCGAACTGGAAACGTTATCACTGAGCCATTCAGAAGAAGATATATTTAGATTCATGATTATTTCATTGAATCCAATAGTTAAAATAACATTGTTTGAGACAAATATCCGCTAGAGTACCCTAGTTTTTAACTAATGGAAGACATAGGAATAATACAGCTTATTATTATAGTGGCCTTTGTTTCAGAATAATTTAATCCCAGGCTTAGCTTAGAGAATAAAACTAGCAGGCTCCTATTTACATTATCTGTAGTTGATCACGTTGGACTGGATGATCAAGTTCCAGACTACTTATAATTTGAAGGGTTCCGTTTGTAATTCTTATTGATGTAATAACCTATAGAAAGTGTATTTTCATTTGCTAGACATGATGTTAATCTGAACTCAGACTTATTTGAATAGATATAAATATATGAAAAACCCGTTTCTGGACTACTTATTAGTAGTATGATATTTCAAAGTTCACTCCAAGGAACTAATACCGAAAACCTTTAGGTCCAAAACTTTGAACTCATTGGATATTATCAATACATCAAAACAATTCCCCCCACCTCCAAATATATGTTTAATCTTGTCGAAAGAAGCTTTGGTAAAAAAAATACCACCATAACAAAATGTTCATGAAATGTGTCTTAAAACATTTTAATATTCGAAAACTAAAAAGCACTTATATCATTAATCACATACTTAGACGTGAATATAAACAATATCCCACTTGGCTTATTATGAATCCGTCAAGGGTCTGATAAAACTCATTAGTATAAATAAAGAAATTAAACGATAATATAGATAATTCAATCTGAAGGATTGCGGAGATTTATTTATTGTTTTCAGGTAGGAAAATGTGGATAACCGGATTCTGACTCACTGCCTCAATGGTAACATGTTTGCCATGGGACTCGGAGGTTCTGCGCTTGACCCGTAGAAGGGCTGTGAGTTCGAACCACCAAAAAGTCCCATATTAAGACAAAACAGCTTTCTGGTGCTCCTAAGTTCTCAATAGTTCTCCAACTTATGTCATTCAGTGATGAATACTAACTCGAAGTAAGAATGGTCGACAAATGAAAGTAACAGATTCGGGAGTTGTAAAAACCTTTCTTGCTATTGGCTCCCATTGTTCAGAGAAACCTTGCTTAAAATATTTGATTTTCTTACACTGGTTAGACTTTATATATTATTGTTACATCATGCAGTATGTTTCCTTTAAATTCCTCTAAGCTGATCTTATTCCAGCTAAAATAAAACCTTTGAGCAGACAGTGAGTCAACATGGATGCGCACCAATTCATTCGATGGAGAATTCATCATGATATAAGTTGACTAACCTTCGATATCTAATATTCTACATATGACTTACGAAATACCTGCAAGGGCTCCTATGATCACAAATGAGTGGTATCTCAATGGCTTGTAGGTCCCAAGTGAAAGTGATTTCGGTGAATATTGTGCGACTGTCTTTCATATGTACACCCACATACCCTTCATACAGCACGACTTCTTAACCTATTCACCTTTATTCGATGATCTCATATGTATCAAATAAAAGATGGGAAATTTACGAGTATAAAATTATGTTTGAAGTAAAGTGAGTGTAGTAAGTTACAGTTACACACACACACGCACTGCAATCAGTTTCCTTCTATTCCTTGAAATCCTGATTGTTCACAGCACTTTTCTTAATCTCAAGTAGTAGCAATGAACAAACTGATGATTTAAAGTGTGTTAGACAATGGATAGTAATGCTTTCAAAATGAAATTATCTTAATTGATATAACTTTCAGAAATCCTGTTTAGCGCACAGTAGTTTACATTCGGTAACTATTTAGTGAGACTCATTTTTATCTTTGATTTACTACTTGTTATCTAGGAAAACATTGTAAGGTGAATAATTTTTTGCAGTATCCGTCAAGTGTAATCAACAAATTTGTTTTCACCTCCTGCACTATTATCATTATTCCGTCAAACAAAGCTATTTCGAATGGTCTAGTCATGAATAAAGGATAGATTACTTCCCGCTTGGTAATTCAGCTGTCTTCGGATTGTGGTAGCAACATTTATCTCAAAAGCTAGTTTCATTTGGAATTAACAGCTGCTTATCAGCTATTCACATGAAAGCATGATAATAATCTCAATAAGTGAAGTGAGGTTTAAACCCGTTTATCATCAGGGCAGCACAATTAACTCGAAAGGTCAACCAGTTTCAATCCTGTCACTACTCATGCTTTTGTTTAGCTTATCTCATTGGCTAAATGTAGCAAAAAGATTTCTAACCAGATGATCAGTGAGTTGATCAGCCTTCTTTAGTATTTTGGGTGCATTAAATCAAATGGCTTAGTTTTGTGAAGAATAACCCTCTTAGTCAGTTTCGTTTTCATAATTCTGATTAGATTCTAAATGATATAGCATAGGTTAGCCATTAGGTTAACTTTATCATTGTAAGAGTACAACTTAAGTACTGTGGTAGAATATAATTCCATTATGGTTGATTTACACCTGTGTTGCTTCTATAGCAATAATAATAATGGTAACGTTGTCGAGAGGGAATTCAAAGGCTCTACAATATTATCATACCAAGAAGGCATCTCAGAAACTCTAGGTAGGGTTTTCAATAATGCTGGGATTACAGTGACTTTTTACATCTATGAACTTACTTCGAATACAGATTTTTAGGTTAAAAGATCCTATTGATCCGATGAGGCCAAGTAATTTACTTTGCAATCTGCTTGGCAGCTAGCAGTGGAATACAGAGTAAGCGTTTCGTATCATTTTGGGGCTCGTCGGCTGGATGCACCTGTACCTCAAGGAGTGATTTTGTTCCTACTGGGACTTCAACCCAGTATACATCACTTCAATCTTCAAAGCGTTATCCACAGCATCGAGACATCCACACAGATTTCCATCAGTCAACAGAGGTCGAGCAATTTGGGCAAGTATAACGACCGGAGATTAGAAGCACCAAACACCATAATAATTTGGTTTTCCAGATCCACTGTAGTGATTATGAGGTCAAATAGACTCAGATAGGCTGTCTGAACACAAACTTAGCTCAGTCAAAACTATTTTTATACAAGATCGTTATAAAATAAGGAACCTAGAGAAAAGCTCATTTACAGCTAAGCATGCAGTCGTACACCCACATAATGGGATGGGACAGAGAGACAGCCCCTAAAACTAACTTAGTGGAACGGAAGAAGAGACTGATAACAGGACCTATGATTAACGAACCAATACCAAGTAAGAGCAACAGGAATGACTCAGTACCCGTTCTAAAAATATAAGGAAAATTTTGTTACCTTCAATGTAAAGAAGGAGAGAGAAATAAAACCAAATGGATAATGTTTTCAAGTCGTGAAGTTACCTTGATTTAGCTATGGATAATAAATGGTATCTGAAAGCACTGCTGTAAAAAAATACAATTTCAGAGTTGTGCATGGAAGTTATTGCTATACCGGAGGTTTGTCGTTCATTTTGTCTTCACTTGAAACTTTGGGTTGAAAATTAGAGAAATTTATTTCAAGTTGATAATGATGAGCAGGTTGCTATTGGGAAAGCAAGTATTTACCAAAAATGTAGTATTCAGTTCCGTCCATCAGGTTATAATTTGAGCGTATTTCAAAAATTATCTTACAAATTGGTTGGGATATCACATTCCGTCTACCTAGGCTATGCTAACTAGGCTACTTGGAGGTACGAAGACTTTTATAAAAGACTTATTTGTCTTATGCTGGTCATCATGGTTACGTTTCAAAAGTCAGCGTTGATCAAAGCTAATTTATCAAGGAATATAAAGTGATCACATAGACGTTAACCAACGTTTTGTCCTCGATAACAAATGACTACCAGTGGACTATGTTTGAATAAAAGATGACGTTGTCTGTTGCACTGAGCAGACTTCAGTCTGTACACAGAAATAGAGTATAACACTAGATTATTTGTCATTCTGCTTTCAGATTTTCGGAAATTCAGGTTTAACTGGATGTATTACTCATTGGCAGTTATCAACAAGACGTGTTTACAGTATTGAAGAAACTCACATTTCTTTGAAGGTACTAGCCTGCACGACTCAGTGATAAATTCAGACTTTATCTCTAATACATGCAAACTTTAATCCCTACAGATACATAGTTGTCATCTAGATAACTTACTGATAGATTTTCTGACTTTGACACTAAGTGGTGCTGGTTAATATCTCATGCGGAAAAGGAGTCCCTCCAAATATAGGAGTAAAACTTGAGCAATGTGGTCGATTGTAGTTCTTGACTAAAACTGACTCCCTCCAAAGTTGTAAGGACATCTTAGTAAAGCATACCAGTTTTCACATGACGTAAATCAACCCAATAACTCAACCGATTAACTACAAATAGCACTAAATTAAGTGCAGCTGAATGTCGTGTTAGTTGGCAAAGTGTATAGATTGAACACTTGCACTATCGGTTTCGATGGGCACTGTGATACTTGACCATTCAATTATCAATCCGTATGGGTGTTTTATGAGTTTGTTTTTAAACGTGTTTTACTAAACTGTCATTCTCTGTACAGATACCTGAAGGAGGAGAGTCTTGAAATAGGGCATTTTGATTTGAAGTAACGAAAATGCAAACACTGTACATAGAAACACTGGAAAACGATATCTTACATATTTCACAGATTAAATTCAATGTATCATTTGCAATAAAATTTGTAATTAACACAAGTAAAAAGCGTTAAGTGTATCAAGTGATCATTGTTCAATTCACTAACCAAGTGAAATTTCTAAATAACGAATGAAAAAATTAATTTAAAAACTAAAGAAGGATTAGGATTCATGCATAAAATCTGTCGAAGTTAAAATACTCGTATGTGTTGAATCAGTTTGGATGTTTTTGTTAAAATGGAGTGTATAATAACAAAGAGAATAGTTGAGTAAACTTTTAAATGTTCAACAGACTTGAATATTAACATTGCTAAATTTTCAAATTCGAAGTTTACTTTTCTCTTTGTATACATGCATTTCAATTTCAATAAAATGACGCATACCGGAAGAAGCCAATAAATGTCATTCTTTTAAATAAAATAAACTAGATTGCATCATTATTATCATACTATTATTTTTCCCTTGGGTTCCTAGTGGAAAATAGAGCACTTTCTTCTCTGCAGTCTTTTCAATCTCGTTCCACAACTCCACACTAGCTCTCATTTATTCCTCACATCATCTCCTCCATATCAACCTCACCTCAGACGCCCAACTCGTCATTTCCAATTCAGCTTACACTCGACGACCTCACCTAACCTGACGCCTGATGTCCACAAACCATCTTCTCAGTGTATATCCAATCCAATTGAATGCATCTCCACTTCCTTCTACATATTTGTTGGTTGATAGGTTCTTGGTTGGTTCGTTGCCAGCCACACTTCCTTCTTGCTTATTCTTATCATTTTGGTCATCCATCTGATCTGATCTGATCTGATCTGATCTGATCTTCAGTGTGGAGTGAGAGTAGGTGGTAGCTGTTGATGTGATGTATGTCTGCAGTTTGTTGGAAATGCTTTTCGTAACGCGCCAAGTCTCTCAACCATCATGTGGAAGTAGTGACTTACTTGACTGAATTGGTGTTGAAAATCCGGATCTTGTTCAGGCTTTATTCTGAGTTCAGTTCAGTGCAGTGCAGTGCAGTACAGTACAGTACAGTGTAGTTCAGTAGATCTCCACACTGATTTCATGTTAATGGAGGCCTGTTTTGCTTTCCCGCTCATGGTTTCGACGTCGTCATGTGTGTCTGTGCCGCCTGTAGTTGAAACGATGTGGTCTAGGTAGGTGTGTAGGTAGGTGGGTAGGTGAGTAGGTGTGTAGGTAGGTAGGTAGGCAGGTGAAAGAGACAACTCCCTTCACATTTCTCCCATTCGTGATGGTTGGTGATTGTTTTTGTTGGTGCTGTTGTTGTTAGTTTGGTGTCTTCATAACCTCCGTCTTGTCTACGTTCACCTGAAGGAAGTCCAGTGTTCAATGCCGTGCCCCGCCTCTTTTAGCAACTTGTTGGTTTTCACCTGTTCATCTTCGAGTTTGTGTGACATTAGACATTAGACACAAATCATCGTGGTGGTTTGTAAAATTGATATCTCCTTCTGAGGTCTCTTCATCCCTCCAGCCAGCGTATGCCCCTCTTTTCGCTCCTCACAGTTTCTTTCATGATCGAGTCCAGTCGAGTCCAGTCCAGTTGACCACAATCAGGGAGATCATCGGTGATGGTAGGTGGCAACCTTGTCTTACTCCCTCCTGCCTTCACTTCAAACGTGTCACTCTGCTTTCCATTGTGAATCACTTGGCATGTAGCATCACATAATATATGGCTGCTGTTGAATGAGGTTGATTGCTGAGTGTTTGTGGCACTCACTGTGTAGTGTTGAAGCAGTTTCCAAACTACTACTCGGTCGAGTGGATGCTATCAAAGGCATGCGTTTTCGAAGTCGATGATGTTGAGGTTGAGTTGAGTTGACTGGCATTCTACACTGTATTCTATGATGATGCTTAGTGTAGCATTGCGTTGCAATTTGATGCGCACATGATTTGTTCATCCTGAAGTCAGCCAACCAGCCAGGTGGCCAGTCAGCGTTTTCTGTTCGTGATGCTGTTGAATCCGGAGAGATGTTTAGTCTCATCAGTCTGATGCGGTGTAATATTTTGTTTGTGATTGGCAGTGACAGGAGCGTGGCTGCTTGCCAGTTCTTGCAGAGGGTCACGTCTCCCTTCTTTGAGAGTTTGACGATGTAGCCCTTCTTTCAGTCAACGGGCGGGCACCTTTGCTTCCTTTCTTGTAAACCTTCTGCAATAGTGTTATGAGCATGTCCGTTGATGTTCTGCGTGTTTTTTTCAGTGCTTTTGGGGAATGCCATCTGGTCCGGCTTCTTTGTTGAATTTCAGAATTTTTATGACTTTGAGGATGAAGACTTCTGTTTTCATCGGAATGCCTGTGTTCACTGGTAGTTCTGATGTTGCTGGTGGTGTTTCTGGACGAATCGCAGGTGGTGGTCGATTCAAGAGCTTTTTGATGTGGTCAGCCCATTGTTTCCTCTGTTTGTCCTCTCTGGCAACTAGCTTTCCTTTACCATCTTTCATTGGTTTCTTCTGCGTTGCTCCCTTCCCGAATAATAACCTAGTCAGTCGATTTAATGTATGAAAGTATTCAAAGCGTTTTCATTTAAAAATCAGTATGCTCACTGCCTTAAATAATCCAGTTATATCGGTTCGTAAGGGGTGCTACTAAATGACTGCAAGAAGTTGTCCTTTTTCAGTGCTAATTATAGACGTATCTTCATATTTTTGTACACTTGACCACTTCAGATTAGTCAAAATTGAGTCGTTGGTAACTTGAGTGTAGTATCTTGTCTTACCCTTAGTTTTAACCTATAACATTCTTAGAGTCTCCGTATAACGTAGAGATAATGTGCTATTCATATCTGATTAATTATTTTTGCCTGAATAGCAAAGGGATGGTTTTCCTGACTGAAATGCTTTACCACATAAATTCTAGCCTGAGGCCAGTGGATGTATGTACATGTGATAACTCCAGGTACACATCAACTCGGTCCCAGCGGTCAAAACTCCAAGCAGACTAGCTACCTTCATGAGCGACGTCTGTAATTCTAACTAAAACTATCACTTAAACACTGTCATGTGATTATGACTTCTTCATATGTTTCACTTTTGAATGAGTGAATTTTAAAGTCATTTAAGCAACATATGAAATAACCAAAATAAACTTTTTTGTTTTATGAAAATCTTTCTTCCCAGCTGAAATGAAATCTAATTTCCTATTTTGATCATTGCTAAGATGGCCTTAAGAGTCACTATTCTGAATATAGTCTACATATGACTTCGACTTCCAACGCTCACGAGTCATTGAGCGATGTAGACACAAGGTGAGAATTTACAACGCTTTGATTAGCAGCTCCATAAAATCTAAGGCCAAATGAGTCTACACAAGTGTATTATACGTCCACGACATAATAAACTATAAGTTTATAACTAAGCCATTTAGATCATGAAAGTTAGGACATCAAACTGAAATTAATGGACTAGAAGAAAGATTGTAAACTTGGCTCAAAAATTATTTCACATAACCGCTTTGAGTAAACTGTCTCTTGAAATAAACACAATAATATATATACCTTACTGATGTATACATCTTTCTTTCCTGGTTACTTCATAACACCGGAAAACAGGCAATACCATGTGAGGTTTACAATTTTAATGGTTATAGCAGTAACATATACATAATGAAACCATTTGGGATAGTTATCATTTGACTGACTGTTGTTATTGATAACAGGTGATCATTAGAGGTGAAATAAAAATCTCAAGTAGCTGGTTTGAATTCTTCTGAGACTCAGGTTTTTGTTCTACTGTTCAATTATCCCCTAGTATCTATAACCTAATCTACCATAAGCTGGGAATGAGAAAAAGAATATCATGATAAAACACAGCATAGCAGAGAATTTAAGTATAAATCCAAATAAAATCTAAGTTTATAAGCAGAAACAGATATGAATTTTCTCAGACTTTAGGCTTCATTAAGTTAGAGTTCGCGGTGATCGTCTGTAATTTTCGCCTAAGGTTAAGCATATTTGGCACTTTTTTTGCTACTCACTGGTAATGCACTAGTAATGCTGTGGTTAAAATTCTAGGTTTTTCTTCCAATAATTCCAGATAATCTATAAATTTCCTATACTAAATAAATTCTAATCATCAGTCTCAAAAATCGCTGAGAACCCCGTGTATTATCAGTTTGAGTATCTGAAATAGGCCTGGTTTATCAGAATTTTATGAATTCTGGGTTGTTGGTTGGAATCCTGCTGTGGCCCAGATTTTCACTTTACTTTCAATCATCCCTCAGTAACGACCCAGAGTATAATTATTAGTCAGTGGATGTAACTGGGTTTTATTTCACAGGCATAAATAGTACATCCTTATTCACATAATTTCAATCAATAAAGTGAGTTTTCCTCCAGAAGTTTTGAAGCCAAAAACGGCTTGAAATAAAAATGATTGTTGGACTAGACAGAAAACTTGAATCCTATTTGTGTTTTTATTTAGCACCCTCCCAATAGGCTGTTTGATCATGTATCAGCAGAGCAGTGAAACCTAAAGGTTACCAATGGTTCATCATCTATTCACCTAGGAGAATTTTCACTCTACCATCAGGCAGTTGGCTGAAGCATTTCATTCTTCATTTTATTACTGAAAATCCCTGTGCGCGGCTTTTTAAATTTTACATTGAATAGAATGAACTCTGTGAGTAGAATTATAGTTTATCACTCTACTTAGACAAGACATAATTCAAACCGGCTGTAAATCCATGTGTTTTCTTATATGACAATGAATTATGTTTCCAAACTATTAAATTGCTGAAAAAGATTCCTTTCAAAGTCTGGTTTTATTTACGAGCCACTGGAAGAAAAATATTTGTTAGGGTGAGTTTTAAACAATAATCTGGAAGCTAAATGATGCATAATATATTATGCACATCTTTATTCACAGTTCAACTGATGAATTTCTTATATGAATTAGGTCAAATGTACAATTGATTTCAACACCTAAATCATACAACCATGGTATATAACTATATTTATCATATAGTAGAGGTTGAATTAAAGTACAAAAAGTCTGCCAGATTATGTTTTATCAGACTTCAACGTGTTGATAGCAGAGAATCTCGACTCCTTCCATGCTACTACCGAATTTCATAAGCTGACATGAAAAACACAATATATCTAAGTCTGTGGATATGAATTCAGTCTTTCAAAATTATCATTTTTAAAAGTTGAATTTTCAATTATTTGACAGATCCACTCTTGGCTGAAAATGGTCCATAATAGGAACTAATTCCATAGCATATTATTTCATATAACTCTGAAAAGTCTAACTTCCATTCACACTCAGTTATAACCGTAAGTTGTGGTTATAAACTAACTGCTTATCTCACCTATTTTACGCTGCTGACGATTGACAGGTGTTCTGCATTGTGTCACTGATAACCATGTCATCTCGGTGGTCATTTCTTTATTTAGGTACTGAGCCATAACGGTTTAACTAACCTTCGTACATACTGCAATAGCATCCGAAACGATTATGGGGTATAATTAGTAACCTTACATCTTCTTACTTCAGATATTTGTCAAAGTGTTGTTTATTTGTAGTGCACACATTGATTGGCTAACGGTAATCAGTACTGAGAAATGATACAAAAGAATGATAAATAAGAATTAATCGGTAACAGTTGCAATTCTTCGAAGGAATGCATATGACTGGTGAGTGCCAACAACAATGAAACCAAGGTGCAGTGAAGATGATAGGTGATTTGTTCTGAACATTCTATACTAAACGAAATATACATTGCATGCCTGATCGATAGATTCTGGTCACTGCCTAGGGTTTGATAGATACATTCATGAACAATTCCTTTACACAATCCACTTCTGTAAGCATTTGGTTGCAACTTCAACAGCTTAGTGATAAAGTAGCTGATTTCAACCTGTTATTCATCACAAACTGATGTCAGCTGGAGAGATATTTTACCCTAGTGCTCTCATATCTTCGATTATTCTCCAGGTGATGTCAATACTTGATGAATATCAACTTGAAATCAATAAATAAATACCCAGAAAAATCTTCACTGAATTTATAGTTTCAGTAGTGCATGATATAAGCTCATATTTTTGTTCGCGATTACAGATATACTTTGATAATGATCATCAATAAGCGCAAAACTCCAGGTCAAATAGTGAAGACCTCCTGTTGAATGACCTCAAATTTATTTATATCTTATATGAAAAGTAAAGCAGTGCTACTTCACTAATTGTGAATCGTTTTGACCACGTATTCTCTTAGATTACAGTATTTTAAAAACAAACAAACAAAACATAATAGAAAAGAACAGGAGATTAGAGTGACCATCATGCCGACAGCTTGCCTAGAGAAAACTCCACCACGCAGTAATATAGCACGTAAAGAATATAACAAATTAATTGGAGAACTGAATAATGAAATTGAACGATTATCAGAACAAAACAGAAGTTTATCTGAAAAATTAGCTATTAGTGAAGAACAAATCTCGGTTGGAAGAAGAAATGAACGTGATTTAGGTAAGTTAAGTGTTTATGAAAATCAGCTGGTTATTTATATATTTCTACTCACTTCACTTTTACACACACAACTGACTTGATTTCCATTGCAATGAAACACCTCGATAAACTAAAGTGAGACAGCCAAATGATAACCGTTCATAGATCCCCACTGAGTTGGTATCAGAAGAAAGACAAGAATGAAAGCTAATTATTGCTTAAAGATGGGATAAGAGACAGAATTATAGGTTTCTATTTACGGGTAACAAACCCCTGGCAGGGTCATGGGTGTGGACTGTCGAGAAGTCTCATACTAAGACGAAACTGATATCCAGTATTCACAGGTTTCCGAAGGTTCTATATGTGATGTCAGTCCATAAAGAATGTCAACATAAAAAATACCTTCCTCACAAACGGTTTGTTGTTAGGTATAGCATGAATTGGAGTGCAGGGTATCTACAGTTTCATCTCATAAGCGTATAACAACCGGTCAAGTTAAGTCACATCGTTTCGACCATTCGTCTAGCATCCAGTCAAACCCAGTAGAGTAGAACAAAAATGCTTATATGACAAGACATATAAAGCTTACTTATACGTGAAGTATTAAGCAAACATTAAACAAGAATATGAGTTTTTTTAATAGCCAATATTAACAAGATATAGATATCTGAAGGTCAGTTCTGCTAGTCTGTCAGGTGAAACCATGCACATTTTGTATAATTCCCGAAATTTTTCTGTCAATTTCTCCTTATATCTGTAGGCAGTTTTATATATCGGATGATCACTAGTTCTACTGTATGATGCGTTGAATAAGACTGAGAATATAATCTGGTAAAATTCTATTTTTTGGCTCAGCGGTATTAAGGTGGTCATGTAGGTTACCAATTTTTGAGCAATACGATAAATGCCATAGGTGCGAATAGATAATTTTCTTCAGAATAAAACAAAAATATGGTCAAGGAAATCATTAGAGTTTCCTGTAGGACATCGTTATGACCTACGATGTTAAGCGATTCGATAGTGTGAAGGGTTATCCGAAGTTGTTATTGCAGACATCACTGTTGTCATTCTATGATTATTAGTATTACTGCATTTATTATTTGTCCCTTGGGTTCCTAGTGGAAAATAGGGCTTCAGTGGTACGTCTTCATCGCACCCTCTTCTCAGCAGTTTTGTCAACCTCGCTCCACAACTCCACACTAGCTCTCATTTATTCCTAACAACATTTCCCCCATATCAACCTCACCTCAGACGACCAACTCGTTATTTCCAATTCAGCTTACACTCGACGACCTCACCTAACCTGACGCCTGATGTCCACAAACCATCTTCTCAGTGTATATCCAATCCAATTGAATGCATCTCCACTTCCTTCTACATATTTGTTGGTTGATAGGTTCTTGGTTGGTTCGTTGCCAGCCACACTTCCTTCTTGCTTATTCTTATCATTTTGGTCATCCATCTGATCTGATCTGATCTGATCTGATCTGATCTTCAGTGTGGAGTGAGAGTAGGTGGTAGCTGTTGATGTGATGTATGTCTGCAGTTTGTTGGAAATGCTTTTCGTAACGCGCCAAGTCTCTCAACCATCATGTGGAAGTAGTGACTTACTTGACTGAATTGGTGTTGAAAATCCGGATCTTGTTCAGGCTTTATTCTGAGTTCAGTTCAGTTCAGTGCAGTGCAGTGCAGTACAGTACAGTACAGTGTAGTTCAGTAGATCTCCACACTGATTTCATGTTAATGGAGGCCTGTTTTGCTTTCCCGCTCATGGTTTCGACGTCGTCATGTGTGTTTGTGCCGCCTGTAGTTGAAACGATGTGGTCTAGGTAGGTGTGTAGGTAGGTGGGTAGGTGAGTAGGTGTGTAGGTAGGTAGGTAGGTGGGTGGGTGTGTAGGTATTTAGGTGGGTGGGTGTGTGGTTAGGTAGGTAGGTAGGTAGGCAGGTGAAAGAGACAACTCCCTTCACATTTCTCCCATTCGTGGTGGTTGGTAATTTTTGTTGGTGCTGTTGTTGTTAGTTTGGTGTATTCATCACCTCCGTCTTGTCTACGTTCACCTGAAGGAAGTCCAGTGTTCAATGCCGTGCCCCGCCTCTTTTAGCAACTTGTTGGTTTTCACCTGTTCATCTTCGAGTTTGTGTGACATTAGACATTAGACACAAATCATCATGGTGGTTTGTGAAATTGATATCTCCTTCTGAGGTCTCTTCATCCCTCCAGCCAGCGTATGCCCCTCTTTTCGCTCCTCATAGTTTACTGCATGATCGAGTCCGGTCCAGTCCAGTCCAGTCCAGTTGACCACAATCAGGGAGATCATCGGCGATGGTAGATGACAACCTTGTCTTACTCCCTCCTGCCTTCAATTCAAAGGTGTCTCTCAGCTTTCCATTGTGAATTACTTGGCATATAGCATCACATAATATATAGCTGCTGTTGAATGAGGTTGATTGCTGAGTGTTTGTGGCACTCACTGTGTAGTGTTGAAGCAGTTTCCAAATTACTTCTCGTCGAGTGGATGCTATCAAAGGCATGCGTTTTCGAAGTCGATGATGTTGAGGTTGAGTTGAGTTGACTGGCATTCTACACTGTATTCTTTGATGATGCTTAGTGTAGCATTGCGTTGCAATTTGATGCGCACATGATTTGTTCATCCTGAAGTCAGTCAACCAGCCAGGTGGCCAGTCAGCGTGTTCTGTTCGTGATGCTGTTGAATCCGGAGAGATGTTTAGTCTCATCAGTCTGATGCGGCGTAATATTTTGTTTGTGATTGGCAGTGACAGGAGCATGATTGCTTGCCAGTTCTTGCAGAGGGTCACGTCTCCCTTCTTTGAGAGTTTGACGATGTAGACCTTCTTTCAGTCAACGGGCAGTTGCCTTTCCTTCTCTCCTTGCAAAGGTTCTGCAATAGTGGCATGAGCATGTCCGATGTTTCTGTTTTATTTCTGTTAAGAATTATTTGTCATTGGACCACAAATAATTGACACACCAGTTATGGATATACCCTTGAACAATAGGTGACTGGTTTTGAGCTTAAGGATGGTCGATTTTGTAAGCAGCTGAAGAGTCTCAAGCCTAATTACTATACCATCGAAACACAACTTGGTGAGTAGTGCCGCTTGCACTAACAATCAAAATATTTCAGTTCGATTCCTTAAAGAGTTTTTTCTCAGATGCAGTTTCAATGTAATCTCAAGGCTTAGTAATAAAATCTGCTGGCATGCATGCATTGTAGCCATATGATTCTGCTTCAGATAACACTTGGTTTACTGACTTATGATAAGTTTGAGATATCTCAGCTAGTCAACTATAATCAGTTTCGTTTCTCTAAAAAATACTTCAATGATATTGTCGCTGTTTACAAGTATGATCTGTACCTGGAAATCCTGCTTTAAAAGGGCCACCTTAAAGGCCACCATGGTAACGATTGAAATGACCAATTAATTTTCTGCACTTTTGCTGGAAAGTTAGATTTCCATATTCATCTCGAAGAGAGAAATGATGATTCGGCTAGGCAGATATTTACAAGAAATCTATTTAGAACTGATAGCTGAGTTTCACTGATCAAGAATATCGGAGTTAACTTCCACTTGCCTAGATGATCAAAACATATGTAAGGATACTCTGAAGTCAGATGAACTAAGAGAATAAATTAGTATTGAGCAGAAATTTTGAGCCACATACTTTTAACTGTATTCTTCTATCGGAAACTCATCTGTAAGTCTATGAAAGACCAATCAATATATAGGGCGACACCAGTGTATCTTCACAAGTTTACATATTCCCACAAAACTAAGTCACATTCACCATACTATGCAGTTGTTTGCAAAACACGATGAAAAACACTTATGTATTTTAATGGCTGTGAGAGGAAAATGTTTGGCTATGGTATAAAACGCCTACTGATATGATGGTAACCTGAGGCGCAATAAAATTATTCCACAAACCTTTCAAGTTTTCATCGAAGTGATCACCATAAGGTTTCTTAAATGGATTTCAGCGCAAACAGTATACAGTTTTGAGCGGCTTCTGCGGATCGGAAAGAAGGTACCTTCCACTTCCATTTGTTTCATGATTTTGACTTGTAGTTGAACATTATTTCCAGCTTACATACTTTTCTGTTGATAAAATCATATACAATCTCAGCCTTTTCTGTTTACCTCCTCATTGCAAATTCATATTTGTATTGCGCAATTATAGTCACCCTGTATATGCACACATGGACCTTTGTAATACGCACTGCACTTTGACCAGAAGCGATAAGTTCTTCTGGAATGCTGTACTTTTCTTAATATACATTTATGAAATGCGTAGCCTGCTAAATGAGATTTAGAGAGAAAAACCTCTTAGCTGTAACCGTCTTTTCTTTCCTACAACCAAATGAGAACATTTCGTGGACTGAGATATTTGTTCTGCAATAAAACCTGAATGCATTGAAAACAAGTTCGTATTATAAAGACTTATATGACAGAGAATTAACACAACCAACTAAAGCTAGTTCATTATCAAAACATGAATATTAACTCAGTTCTCGTTTTTGGAGGCTGGTTGATTTCACAGTAGTTTTTATCATGATTTTCAAATAGTTTTAGAACCTCTTGAAACCTGGACGCTTGAAGATACTGTTTTGCCATAGTTTGTAGCTCCTCAGTGGTGCAGGCCCATAACCGTTAGGTCCCACGATGAGTGAGTTAACATTCAACCATTTGGCCAGGCTTGATGATCATAACTATGGTCCTTCATAATGTCGTGGGTACGCAGTATTTAGTACCCCGAACGGAAAGGAAACGATTTTCCAGGGATCCCACTCTTTCAGTGACTCTCAAAATGATATCACTCTATGGCAAAAACCGCTTTCCAGCAAATATTAAATTCATGAATAATTTCTAAATCATTTGAGAACGGCTCAGTTGGTATTTTCAACTACTGATCCAAATCAGTTGGCCAAATTTAGTTATTCGCAAAAAAATTTACTCTTTTCTCATCTGAATATATCGAAGTATAACACTGTTGAACTCAGTAACAAGGGAACAAAGCAAGCTCCCAGCTTTTTTTACAACTATGAGGTGACTAACGAAATCCATGGATCAATGCTGTTTCTTAATACATTCCATTGAATTTAACTACAAAAACTGTGTTCACATATAATTCTTTATCTACAGAAAATCACAATAAAGCCTTAGTTGAAGAATTATGTCAGTTGAGTAAAGCAAATTTAACACTGAAAGATGAACATCGACATGAAATTGAGTCGATTGAAGAAGAGACAAAACGTTTACGCATTCAACTGGATGATGCTGTTAAACAAAAGATTGAAGCTGAGAAGGAAATTCTAAAATTAAATATGGTTAGTATTCAAGATCATTGTTGTTGTTAGATTTGTTGACTTTCCTCAAAAGGTTTTTATTTTGGATTATTATAATGTGTTTAAGCACGAATATGCTTAATTTTGATATCATTGTTTTATATGGCTAGTCTGTAGGACAATTTTGAAATCAGTTCCATTTGAACAAGTAATGTCAACGTAATTGTTAAATTTTTCAACTCTTATTGGTCAACCATAACCATAGTCCAAGACATTATTGATAAACCATACAGAAAAATTGATCCTCAGTAAGCAATGCTATCCATAATAACAAATATCGTTTCTTCCCAACCACAGTGCTATAGTGCATTGTATGCAATTTTTGCAGATTTAGGATCAGGACTGTAATTATTCGATGTTTTCTAGCCTCTGACTTTTCTTCGTGAACAAACCATTTTACCATATATTAGAGGTACCTCAGAAGTTGTCGAACAACCACTTCATAAGTTGAGCATCAGCATGGTAGACAAATTAACCTAAACACAACAAAATATACCATACCAGCTGAAATATCAATTTACCAAGCTAGTTGCAGAGACTGTTACCAATACTGCGTTGGTCATTTAGATCGTTGGATATCCTCGAGAATTTACGTGCATCAGCTGCCAATCGAGCGGTATGAAACATCATCATTAATATTAATTCATGTAGATGAACACAAATACGCAAAAATTCAATGACTACAGCGAGATACTTGAAAGCCCTGCCCCGACGAAGCGGCAGTCAACAGGCATGTAGACAAAGACCCAATACAAGAAGTGCTTAGGAGGAATCAACCGGCTGCCCGCAAGCCAATTAATTTGATATTTACCCAGTTTATGATATGAAAATGGTTGCAACTTGAAAATGCCTTAATTCTGTGTGAAGTTAGAACTGATGAAGTCACCTAACCTAATGGTGAAACCTTGAAAATAAACAGCAAAGCTAGGAGAATATGGAACAGTTATCAATGTATGTTATCTTTATTGTCGCATACTAAGGAGCTGAAATCTAAATTTCGCACTTGATTAGATGCATCGATAAGTGGTGTTTGTTTATTAGTCAGACGGTGGAATGACTCAATTTGTTGCTTCTCAGTTGATCACTTGAAGAAAGTATGATTGTGTAACCAATCAGTTTTAGTCTTTTATCGTCAACCTATGTCTAATTAAAAGGCATATTATCACTTTATGAGTCATTTACATCCTATCGTGTCTTTAATAACTTCCTCCGTGGGGCATTCAGGTCACTCTGTCAGGGAAATCCACATATTTCTGTAAAATTGACTCTAGTTGCCAAATTTTAATGTCCTCAAATATAATTCTGTTTTTCTTGTCTAACGTCGTTTTGCAATCTCTAGTAAATTTAAATTGACTGAGCATGAATAATAACTGACAGATGATGATGTATCTATTGTATGACTGTACCGTAGCTGATAACCCAACGCAGTCAAATGTTGAGTACTTTAAGGTCGAAGTAAGGGAAATCAATAAACCTAATTGTAAGCCCACTGACTGAGTATGTGTTACCCACTGATACCTTAAGTGGGAACCAAGGACAAGACAAGAACTTTAAGAAAGTAAAACAGTCAGTCTGATGCTAAACATGACCTTCAACAAGTAGTTATCGTAAGGTTATATGGAGACTAGGACTCGAGTCAGAACAGCATCGCTCACTAGGAGGCGGGCATATCCAGCCGATGAGTACCAAATAGGATGAAATGCGCGTCCCGGATTTCACTGTTGGCCACTTTCTATCATTAATATCAAAACCAAAAGTACCGGAAATATCGAGGCATCTGCACAGGAGTTCATAGGCCAATAGAGACCGATCAGTTCGCTCCAATCAACGACTGGATAATACAAGAAACAGCATAAGATGAAGGTTGCCTGATTGACAACAAACTTCTGTTAATATATATTGGGCCTGCGCTTTTTTCATCTCTAATACGATGGTTTTTACGGGTATATTCCCAGCTGACTTTTTCATAGACTGAATCTATCTTTCAGTGCGCTAATCATTTTTCTTTGTTCAGAGTCATGCCCACACGATAGCTTTACATTAAAGGCATTAGTCTTTTACCGTTGAAGTGATATGACACTGACCTTATGGCTTTTTCTTTTTACTTTGAGTGTGAACTCGGGGTGTGCTGAATAAGTAGCTGGAATCATTAATTATTCAGTGGTCCTGTTAAGTTTTGTGCCACCGTAAGCATGCACTTATTCGTTAGACATATGAATTGTAGCATCATGTTAATAAAAAAAGTTGAGCCAAATCGAATTCGTTGACTGGGAATTTCTGGCACCTCTTGGCATGACTGAAACAACCATCAAAATGCGCCACGCGCTCGACGATATTCTCCACTTCTGCCAACCTAAATGCAGGTTGGACCTGCAAGTTTGCCTCAAAAAAATTGAAGGATCAAGATTTCAGGTGTATATCACCACTATTATTACATCTCCGGGGATCGAGAGTATGCTCCAGAAGATTTTCATTACCTGTTCTGCTGATATTCATGGTTAATGAAGGTTACTTTCATAATATTGTGGTTGTTTGCTTAGTTTATATTCAAAAATGACGTGATTTGGTAGTGATCAGCTACATAACCTATTCTATTTACTTTGATCTTTCTTTGTGATAACGACCTTCCAATCGATCAGGTGTCACACAGCTTGGCAAATATTTTCAATATCTCACTTTTTTACCAATACGTACGTGAATTTATCACAAAACTTCAGGACGATGTTAGATTTTTCTAACATTCTGAACAGACAAATCGATGACCAAGGACAATCTGAAGGGCATCATATAATAGCGAATCAGCTTAAGGCTTGAATTTCGAACTAGATGTAGGTGGGTAATGTTATATGCTACTTTCAAGAATAAAATAATACTAACGGAACTGTTCAATAGCTAAATATAAACGATAATCTGAAATTTCAGTCAATATTCATGTTAAGCAAAATATATATCTCATGTGAAAAGTTATGCGTTTATGTAACTAATAGTAACAATGACTAAACAAAAAGGAAAACAGTAGTGATAATACTCTTAAGTAATTGAACATTGTAGTTACGGTAGCTTGGTAACAGAATAGTGACTGCATTTAATTCTGTCACTGGAAATAATGAGTTTTACATTTTATAAAATTGAGAAATGACAAACAAAACACCAACAATTCAAGCAAATGTTTACGTTTATGTCAACAGTTGAAAATTCATCTCTTTAAAATCCTGCTAGAATTTCAGGTTTATTTTGTTCTTGAACATTTAATCCCTGGTATGTCATCAGTCCCTATAAAAACTTCCCTTTCGGCCCATTTGCCCTAAACGTTTACCATCAGCACTGGCTACTCGAAATGCCGATCATGAAGCTGACTTCTGTAAATTATCATTCCTGACAAGTAATTGTCATTGTGTTTCCTAAGCCAGAAGGCGGATTCTTATTTGTTATCCCAGCTGAACTTATCTATTACTGTTGTACTCTTGATGAAAACAGTAGGAAGTACAAATATTTCTGTTCACCACAACTCAACAAATTACCTTCTCTTCTCTGATGATTTGTTTCAAGGGTTACAGTATATCGTTGCTTAACGAGGTCATCGGACTTGTGTAATGTTTGATTCCTTTTTGGTTTATAAGTATATCCAGTGATTTCAAGATAGAAACGCGGCTTTTTCTTTCAGTCTGAATAAGTCCTCGTGAGCAAGTACTAATAATGAGTTTTAAAATGAGATGGAATACATATTTAGCATTTAATTTATAATATCAACTTTCATGAAACTGAATAATCAAATTTATCAAATCGGTCGACAGGTATTACCGACTTTGAAGAATATTACTCCTATCCAATAGGATAATTTTCATCATTCAGTTTCTGATACCAATTGGTTGTAAGAGTAAATAATTTATGTAAGAAAACTTTTGTTATAGTTTTCAAAACAAACATTACTTGGTTACTATGGTAACTGGTGAAAACCGATTACCCACTAGTGAGTAAATGTAATGTAGGCTGATGGATAGTGACCATTTCTAATCGATTTTAATTGTTAGTCTGTTTTCTCATTTCTGATCATTGAAAGATTTTTTTAATTTGCATAAATATTGTAATGTACATTGGGTGTGAGATATGTAGAAATGGAGAGAGACAGAGAGACTATCATGACTGAACTTGGTCTGAACATCTGAAGGAGGAGAGGCCAAAAATGATACCCCTTACTTGTAACTGGACAGTCTAAAATTGTCATGTTAGGTCTAGAAATATAATTGTAGAAATAGATTGTAACTTATTTGTTTTGGAAAAAACAAACATTAACAACTTGTTGTCTTAGTAACATAGATGAGACAATCAATCCTATTGGTTGATTTGGTAGCTTTTAAGATATCAACCCAATGGAAAGTTATGCTTTAGAGTTAATACAACTGTAAAGTATACTTAAAGAAGAAGAACAAGAATCGAGGACACCAATTTTTGTCACTATTCACATAGGTTAGTCAGTTGTATGTAACTACTCTCAAAAATTGCCACTTGTAGATAGACATATGCAGAGAGAAATGTACAACACCGTCGACAAATGAATAGGCATGTATATAGATGTATAAACGATGCGTTTTAAACATGACGGTATAAAGCATAAACAATAATAAAAAACTATTTGTGACCAATCCTAGGAGTATTATTGACCACATTCGTCCTTTGCACACTATCAAGTCATCTATTATTCATACTAATTATAAATGTCATTTAACTAGGCAACTGATTTTATCTGAATTGCATGTAACTACATTTTATCTGGATAATACTTGTGATCGTCTATAACTACCATAGGATCACTATCATAACTGTTATTATTATCGTCATTAACATCATCGGCATCGTTGTTTCATGGTCTCACTCAGTTCAGCTAGTAATCGACGTCCAGCCACATCACAAAATTTATCTGATATCTATCCAGTAAGTATATTTCATCCCGTTTCGTTTTATTTCCTGAATAATTTCATGGAGTCGTTCATATAATTCACATTACGTGCTCACTTGAATTCCTGGTTAGTACATCTGCCTTATTTACTATTGCATTGTTTGTAATTGCATTATACAAGTATTGATTGAATTGATACTTGAGAAGTGGCTTGGTATTTTCTGTCTACACCACTTAGACAGTGAAATATAGCCGTCATTCAACCCCCTTTAGTTATTTTTAATAAATCAACGTCATTTACTACAGGGTGGTAGAATTGTTAAATAAGCGTATTCTCCTATATTGTCATACTTCTCGTGTGAGTTATATTGCATTGAAAAAAAGTAAGCAGAAAAGAAACACCAACTAATTCAATGATGAGTTGACATCAGTTCACTTAGTTTGTGTTTTGAGGAGCAATTTAAGTTTTTCTGGATGTTGTCTCCAGGATGATTGATACTGCCTTTTGCCGAACTCATACTAACTTGTGTAAAATCCATAACAGTAATTCAAAAGCACTTGCTATCTCCAATTAGCTGTAAGTACTAAAATTAACGCACTTACCATATATGTTTCCCTCTTTCATGTTTTCTACAGCTTTTTATTTCATTTCTTAACTTCCTGTGAATACAGGTTCAACACTCTGTATTGTGGGGGTCAAGTTGTATGCCACTCTATTTTCCACTTATTTGCATTAGATATCCTATGTCTTGCTTGTTTCATAAGCATAACAGTTTACTGAGTAGCGCGCCAGTATATAGAAGCAAATGTTATATTGTCTGGTCTTAAGTGCTGATTGTATTGTATTCATCGAGTGTCGAGTTAACCAGACAAAATCAATGTTAAGTCTTTGTAGACTTGGATTTTTGCAATTATCGCAATTGACCTGAATTCACAATCAGAATAATTCTATCTGAGTGATTCAAAGTCGCACTGATACGCTCAGAGAACACAAATCCACCATCATATTTATCATGAGCTATCAATCTTTTCCATCATTTCAAATATGCTTGAATGCATTACTAGATAAATCCATAGACTGAGTTAATATTTGCGCCTTGATTAAATCGAAGATTATTTTACAACTGTTATTAATTCATCAAAAGACAAGAAATATTCGTTTTATGAAAAGTTTTCTCTTTGTACAAAAATGTAGTTTCAATGGTAATTCTCAGATACTAATGAAGGATGAGTATGATATCATTTGAAGTTGTATGATCCGGATAGTTATGTAAACCATGAATATCCTGATGTTAGTTGTGGATCATGTTAAATTCAGATAGTTGTCAATATTTTTTTTAAAGTTACGCCTGTATGCTTGTTGATTGGTATAATTAATCTAGTTCAGCTTGTACTAGTAAAAGTGTGAGATCTTTAAGATATTTAAGGGATGTTTATTGATGAGACTGTAAAAGAAAACCGTGGTATAGAAATCTGGTATTATAGACAGGGAATGATGATTAAATATTAGGTGAAAATGCAGGTTGCATCAGGATTCTAAACAGTCGTTCCCGAATGAAACCGTTAGTGTATAAGGTGACACTAAGACGTGGTCAGGGGCCAGATTCTGGACGCTCATTTGAAACAACGCTGGATTGGCAGTCCAGAAGCACATGATTTGGATCTTGCCATAATCTAGGTCGTCATGTCACCCTCAATCATCTTTTAAACAATATGAGGAAGGAAAAGGAAGAAAGATTTGGAACATTTAAGAATGGTTACACCGTCTAAACACCCTACTGCTAAGCAACTTCTGATATGCAGTGACTGATGGCCACGTCATACACGACACCAGTAAACCTTTTACTAATTATTTATTTCCGGTTACGGAAAGAAATAGAAAAAGTGAATCATTGAATTCAAATCCATTGGTTGTCTGAAAACGGGCTGATTGTGGAACATGACGGTTTTCAGCTCAACACCTCGTGTGGTTGTGGATATTTACTACTGAGCAGTCTAACCCTGGGAACAGATTGATGCTCTGGGCTTTCAAGAAAGTATTTTGGGTGATATGTGAGAAAACATAGTCGTAATAATTTCCTTTTCCTTTGTAGGTCTTCTTAACACATGCATATTCATGCAGAGTATACCGATCGGCCCTAGCTGATATTACCAGTTATCAATGTTCATCTGTATTCATCAGTATCACAACTTTCTTTGTATCTAACTAAACTTATATGGCTTGTTGTATAATTCATTGCAACTGTGTGTGTAGTTTCCGTGACATGCGTCGAAAATTTGTACTTTCATGTGGCTTATTAAAAAATTCCTCTTCAGGATACAATCCTTGGAATCCTGTTGCTTAGTACATAGTAGTAAGTAAGGTAGTTCAAGGGGTTGATGTCCACTTTTCTGAATGTCCTCCAGCATTATTAGAATTCTGACCTCTAGTTAGGTAAAAAAAAATACACACGTTTTGAACCTTATGACAGATCCTGTTGATTGACCTGAATAATCGTAGATCACTTAAACCAACCACTGGTGGTCTAGGCTATCAGTTTCTGTCATTTGAAGTCAAGCAAATCAGCTGAATGAGAATATGAGAAATAAATAAAAATGAAAGCATACTGTAGAGAAAATGTTTTGTTTACAGCATAGCAAGCAGCTGTGTCGCAGGAAATTCAATTTTTCTGTTACTCAACACATTATCAGGGTTTGGAGGCGAGAATGAGAAACTGTATGATTAAGATGTGAGTCATACAATGGACACACCTGTAGGCGTTTAGACCTTAAGCAGTAACAGATAATGAAAAATCGATGATAAGTAACCAGTCGGAATTAATCCCAGTAATAGGTGTGGTAAAGTGATTATTATTTTCTAACACACCAGTAAACCTTATCATGCAAAGATATGCATAACTACTGAACTATATTCAGAACTGCTCCTAGCAGACGGCATTCTGTTGGGCAGTGGATGTGCCCACACAGAGTAGCAAAAGATGCTATTTGCCGAGATGTGTATACTGACACATTTTTGTAGCAGGAAATAAATAGACATGCAGGTACTGGCTGCATAGGACCAGGTGTCGTTATGTAACAGTCTAAATTGCTGTACTTCATATCAACGTTTTCAGGCGGACGTCAGTTAGATGGAGGATAACAAAGTGAATATCAACTTTTTAGAAAACTTAGAAGAGCGTAAGTCAAAGATAAAAAGAGATAGAGAGAAGCAAAAACACAGAAAACATGTTTTCAGCTTTTAATATTCTGTGTACAGGTTAACACTAATTCTGTTTTTACTTTACTTCCCTTTGATTATTAGTGTTGAAATGGTATGAAATTTACATTTGTTATTCTAAATAATACGCGAAGACCACAGTGGATAACCATTATCGGCTTGTGATTTAAGTTGAAAGAAACTGGATCATCTAGGAATTGTGATTAACGACTTTGTGAATAAAGTGAAACTGAAACTTGGTTAACCGTTGCTTGTCATAGCTCAGTCGTCACAGTTCTGTTTGGCTAACCTGAGATCAAAGTTCTCTTTTATATTCGTTCATCTCTTCATAAGCAATACTACACTCTGCAGTAAAGAAGAGGAATAGAAACTTAAAACGCCGATTAGCAAAGACTATCTGAACAGTATTAGGATTGGTGTAGCAATCGGTACTGATCAAATCAAATTGAAGTTGCTGTGAGTAGGCAGTCAGACAGACTGAAGGACAGAAAATAACTAGAATTTAAAATGGTAACGATCAGACTTTAGACAGATGACAAGTAAAATCCTGAACAGTATTGTATGTTAAAAATAGATCAATAAAGTACCAGTCAAAGAATTTTTGACTGTACTGGTTTCGTAGGGGATAATCTAGAGGTTCACGTGTATAATAAGACATAAAGATCAACGAAGGCTGAAACAACCTACAGAAAGTGTATTCAAAAATGCTCATTCCTGTAATATGTGAGTTGACTAAACGACTCGAAATCGCCGATGCACCGAAATCAATTGAAATCATAGAAATAAGCAATTAAGAAAAGGGTCACACACAAAGGGGAGAGAAAGGACTTTAATAAAGTGAAATGATCAGTTCAAGAAAGTGAAAGAGGATGGATAGTGAAAGACAAATGTATAAATGATTTGGTGAGCTGAAACACCTAACAAATCTGGATTCTGACCCAGTGGCTCAGTGGTAACGCGCTAGCCGCGGAACCTGAAGGTAGCGGGTTCTATCCCTGCTGGTGGGGTCGTCGATGCGCACTGCTGAGGAGTCCTATACTAGGACGAAACAGCTGTCTAATGCTCCCAGGTTTCCTTTGTTCCTCCAACTGATGTCAGTCTACGATGAATAACAACTTGAAATAATTCCAAATCTTCACAACTCCCTCAAAATATGAAGTAATCAAGTCCAACACACTTGGCAATAACATTTTGGTGATAAAATGAAGTCAGGCTATTCTATCAGTTATTTTTCAAAGAAACAAACTGTAATGTAAAAAAATAAAGGGGAAAATTAAGAGGTTTTGGATTCCTAAAACGAAATCAATGTCTAACATGAAATAAAGACACATCAAAAGCTACTTTCTATATGGAGCAATCGAGTGAACTGTAGACGTAGGCAATTACATAAAGACGATGAAGTCTACTAATATACTTGAAGTATACGTGAATAGGGACTGCACCCTCCAGTCATATACACATGCACATCCTAATTACATATGCGTAAAAAGACGCTAAGGAAAAGATTAAATGATTTGTTTTTACTAGTCATTTAAAGCACCATTTTGTCCACCAGGGTCATTATGATTGATTAATAAACGGAAACTAATAAACTCCTACCTCAGCGACTGATAGCTCAAAAGTTTGGCTTCGGTCTTGGCCATTCCCTATCACTTGACTAAATAAATCTAACCACATAAACTTTAAAAACTTTGAATTAAAATTATGCTTTGTTTGCCCGTCAAACTTAGCATTCTGTATGATTTCTTGCTCACTATATATACATTTTTTGAATAAGCCTCTTCAGTTTAAGCTGTTTATATACTGTAAGAATCCAATAAATGGCTTCAATATGCGTTGGAATTCCCTCAAACCTCGGGAAGTGCATACACTTAAAACTCGTTGAAAATTTGTAAAGTATAGCATTTTATACTTTTAAGTCTGAACTGTGTTTTGAAAGAAATTTATTGAATCCCTCGATTTTATTATCCCAATGAACTTAATGAACATTAAAATCTTAACAAATTTACTTTTACTACCAGAGTGTGTCACCTTTCCATTTTTCACCGCATTCAGCTAATTTAACCTATAGTACACCACCAAAAGTATTCCAGTATTGCTTATTGTGTCTGATGAGTTTTTTTGCCAACTGCTACCTTAAAGGATATGCTAATGAGAACAGTTATAACAGAATAATGTTAATTCACTTACTTTGTAGATTCTTTTCACTTACTTACAATATGTAGCATATAATGTATGCGATACCAAAGAAAATATATGAGGAACTTTTATGCTGACAAAAAGGATGAATTGGTTGAGATAGAGGGTGGTTCGAAATAAGATGATCTGGTCGATGGGAATGTTAAGACTGTTATTTGAAGTTCAACAGTTTCTGAAATAGTGGAGACAGCTAAAGATAGGATAGTTCAGATTTCCCACTACCTCGAAGTATATCTACCAAGCTATACACATGTTTCAAAGTAGATACATTAAACCAGCAGTAAGAAAAGCTTTTGTTAACATTTTCAAGCATATCTTATGTTGTGTGTGCATATTACTGAAGAGTGTTAAGCTAGGATGAAGCAATGCTCCCAGGTTTTCAATGATTCTCTAGTTCATATCATCTCATGATAAAAACTATCTATTTAAATTTTCACAAGTTTTATAGAACTGTATTATTCAGCAATCGCTTCACAGTGGACAGAATCTTGAGACGACGAAATAGTTGAAAGGGACAACGCATGAATGAATCTCAGTATTCTGTGGTTTGTCAAGGTGATTATGATCAAGAAACTTCAACCTTGTGTTGTGTTACAAAGTGTAAGAGCATTAGTGACTTATTAACAAGGTAATTTTTGAAATTCTAGTCACCTAACTTCATGTCTCTCTCCTTTTTCGTTCTCTGTTCTTATCCAGTTCCCTATCTAGTTTTACTCTCTAAGTTCTGCTCACTGGACTACTTATGCTTAGAAAAGCATGTTAACCATTTTTTAACAACCCCATATTGAATGACATCAATTTTCAACCGATTGAAGAATACTTTAATCTCTAACCTCTTCTCAACATGCATTAAAATGTCTAAAATATTCATTCAGTTATTCTGTAGATAGTCAGACTTTGAACAGTCTTGGCAACCTCATCAACTTCTCAGTCTGATTTCTATCGTTCTACGCTTATATCATCTCCCATCTCAATCAATACATCCTTGTTGGTTGTTCAACATTTTCGAACTGTTGAACATCCAATCAAACTACTTTTCTATCTTCAGTGATATACTGATTGGTTATCATAATATCTTTTTTATAAGTCTGTTAGTTTTCTCTGTTTTTGCTGCTACGAAGTATGACAAACTGAAATGAAATACCTTTTGCTTAGCTCCTCATTGGTCTCTCAATCCATCCGTCTTTAGATACAGTCACTAAACATTTTGTACTGAAGACGAGTCAATCATTTCAGAAACCAAATGCGCGAATTTTTATCGATCGATAAGTACTATTCAAACGTGAAACGACACACACAGATGTTCATTGATTCACGTCACCTGATGTACTAGGAACAAGCAAAAACATGAAACCAACATACATTTCAGCATATTTAAATGGATAAGAAAAACAATGATAAAAGGAAAACTATATCTACAGAGCAATGTGTAAGGGTGACTCTAAAGGTCACTCTACAACTATTGTAATGATTAGATTTCTTTATTTCATGAAAAACTACCCTTCTAGGGGAAATAGAGAAACCTGACTGATTATCTCAGTGGTCGCTAGGGCCGTTATTAGAGTCATTTCTTTGTAACAACTAGCTGTTGACTGGTGTGTTTTCAACCTTAAGGTAAGCTAATGTATGTGTATGTGTGCATCGATGAACTATGTAAGTGTGACGATAGGGGTTTATTCAGACAATACAAAAATCTGGAGGATAGGATAATAAAGGAAAAAACTGACCCACCAATTTATCATGCACATTGAGTGTACTTTCATTGAATAACGGTAAATAATAAAACAACCTGGAAGTAAACACTGTGAGTTAAGTGGATTTGGTTTTGAGTATGTTACAAGGTTAACTTATGCGGTGATATAACCGATTTAGCAGCACTATAACAAAAACTATCATTATGTTGGTTGAGTTTTCGAGCATGAAATACCTTCTAAGATCGTAGAAGTACATGATGTTTGAGATAACATTGAAGATCAAATGATTGCTCAGGACAAAGTTTGATATCTGTCATATCTGATGTCAACTAAATATCATGCACTAATACTCATAACTTTTGTTAGGCTAATCAGGCTGCGTCAGGTGAATTAGTTGTTTGAAGATAAGTGAAAAGCTACCAAGCCACGACTGTTATTGACTTCTAGCATTGCTACGTAGACTAGTTACCTTCCCCTACTCCTCTGGCTATCCCCTAAATGTTTATTTGACACCCGAATGACAGGAGAATTTTCCAATCACCATCGACTAAGCCACAATCTGTTTTGTAGCCATTTAGCGAAGTACAAGAAGCAAAGGTGGTGGTGCGTTCTGTTAGCTTCAAATGCATGCCATCTAGCACACCAGAGTAACAACAGATTTTCGCTAACCGATCTTGCGGTAAATTCACGAATATAACAGAAAATGTTTGAGGTGAAAACACTATGGAGAAAGGATTATCAGCCTGATAAACAAGAACAAAAATGTAGCAATAACTACAACTTTAACTGCTACCGTTCGCAGTAGCACATCAACAGAATTCTAGGAAGATATCGAGATCAGGAAGAATCCTTTAAGAAAAAAAACAATTATGAAACGAAGATTAGTAAAATGCCAATAATTTTGATGACAACTGAAGACTAAGCTTACTATTTTCGTCAATCTTTGACTTTTAGTATTATGTAAATGCCAGTTAGATAGCGTACAGTCGCTATTCACCGCCTAGACTGATAGTCTGAAGTATCATAGATAGTGGGCTGTATCTTGGTTTGGTCACTCATAGTTTTTATTTGACCTAAGCTGACTACGGTCATTATTGCATATAAAGATTACCAGTAGTCCAGTAAGTAAAATGTGCTTCTTAGTTACTCCGGTGGAGAGTATCAGCTGACAAAATTACTATTCATGTGATACCTATAAGATATAAACTCTTTATTCCCGTGTGCCTCATCGTGTGAATTGGTGATATGTTATATTTTGCAGTGTTTAACTAAATTGTTGGTTAGATTGCATGATTAACCATCAGGCTAAATGTTAAGTTAAAAATAACAGATAAACATTGATAAATTAAATTTCTCACTGTCAAAATTGGAAAACATATAAAAGAACAATACACTTTTTAATTAGCTCTCATCAGGCTTTACGCTAATATACATAAACTTTTTCATTCATAAAACATTAAACCAATCATGGCGGATTATTTAATCTGTTGTAACTAAGAGATGAAGCATGCAAATACTAGATATCTAGACAGTAATAATAATAGTTGTCTCAGTGATGATAACAGTAATGAGAACAGTATGGTACTTTACACACTTAGACAAATAATGTCAACCAAAACTGAGCACTTACCGTCATGGCTAGGAAAGGGACAAGCTAAGTCAATACAGAGTTCAATTCTCTCACATTTTGTTGACAGTGGTCATATAATAGACAATACTGGAGCATTGAAAATCATCTATGCATTCCACAATATCTTTCGAATTGAATTTGCACCCTCATTTTACACTTAGCTTAGGCCATGGGAATTACAGAAAACTACAAACCTAGTCTTTGTGTGCAGAAAAAGTTTGTGCAGCCTTTATCTCTGCCTTGAGCAGGCAAACCTAATAAATAACTTCAAAGATAAATTCAATTATCATCCTCTTCCTCTTTTTTCACCCCTTTCACACACGTTTATTTCAAGTTGTTATTCATCGTAGACTGACATCAGTTGGAGGAACAAAGGAAACCTGGAGCACTGGACAGACTTTGGTTATCTACACACTTTATCCTTTAGTATTACTTAACTTTTATTTTCTAAGTTTTGATTGACATTGTTTGTCTAAATGTTTGCAGTATCATGCCGTTCCCATTGTTCTTATCATCACTGAGATGATTGCTACTACTGCTATTATTATTATTATTTACACTGCAAGGTGGTTGAAGGTGAAATTAAAATTTGGACTGGGGCCGGGCTCTAATCAGCGACCACTGGGTTTCTGACCAGATGCTCTACTAAGTCAAATAACGATCTGGTCGGCAGTCGCACCTCGTAGCTCAGTTGGTACAGCATCGGGCCGGAAACCCAACGGTTTCTGGTTTGAATCCGGCCTGAGTCCGAATTTTCATTTCACCTCCAATCATCACCCAGTATCAGTGTTGATCTGCCAAACCACGGCTATCCCAGATAGTCAAAGTGGTAATTATTATTTATGTCTGGGTGTCTGTTATTTGCCTGCTTCATGTCCTAGCTACCACAAACTAAATAATCTACCATGATTAGTTTAATGTTTTATATAAGAGAAAATCTATGTATATTAGCTTAAAGCCTGATGACAGCTAATTGAAAACAATATTGCTCGCTTATATATCTTCTTTCAAACCTCATTTCAACTTTTTTTCTCGACGTATATCATCAAAAGTAAGTATGGAATCTTGGCACTGTGGTAGGAAGTAATTCTATATCAGATTAGTTTATTCGACGTAGCACATAATGATAAATTATTATTTACTATATGACGTATCAAGCAGAATTTATTACTTAAATTCATATCAGGGTTATCACACTACTTTTAGATCATCTTTTTTCATATATCTTTTGTTTTCCATACCTTGATTTAATTGGTAGTAAAACTCTCCACGCTTCTGCAACTGGTGTTGGGTCATTTCGATTAGACGTGCTAAGCACTGAATTGGTGAGCAGAGAAAGACTAAGTCACCAACCTCTCTACACTTAACTACATTGCACCTCAGGACTGTAATTCTTCCCCACCCTATTTTTGGTTACGTGCTGTTGGATTCATAGATATGACTGAATTCTTCTCTGGATTAGTCATCCTATTAGGGTCTGCCAATCTAGACTTAGCCAGGTTCCTATGATTTATTATTCCGACCGACCCCGTTCAACTAGTTTTACCTATATACTTGACCCGTAGTCACTGAACAGTATTTGGTAAATTCGATAGTTCTGCTTAACTGGTTCTATATAATCCATAAGCCGACAAAGTTTGTCTCTCGGTGAGTTTGTAGGTTTGAATGCCACCCAAATCCCAGCCCCGGTGATATGACTGAAAGTTTGGATATCTGTTGGAATGCAATGTTGCCAAGGTAAAACTTTTGTTTGAATCGCCACCTCGTCTTCCTTTTATTTTGCTATTTAGCATATTCTGTTCTCTTTGTTCATCTTCTAACTCCAAAGAAAATTTTATCCCTGCTACCACTGAGTTTATGTATCCGAAGAAGCTATGGGTACTGTTCAAAATTTCAACACGGTAAATGTGTCATCCATATGCTTCCATTGTACTTTTTCGGTAGGACTGAATGTTCAAATAGCTGTGTGTTCCCAACTGTCCAGAAAAAAATATCTCCTACTACTGGATACACTGATTATCTCATGGCTGGGGCTTCTGTTATCTAGTAAATAATACTGTATCTTTGTGGACTACATAAAATAGACTAATTCAATATGGTATATCTTCATGGTATATAGCAAACCTAAAGAGAACCCACACTATGTTAAAGACTGTTACTGTATAAGCCTAGTTTAATTGAAACATTGAATGAGTGAACTTTCAATCAGCATTGAAAGTTGACTAACAAATAAGAAGCGTTGATTCATTCCTTCAGTAGCGTAGACTCACCATGTTTTAGTATGTCATCCAAGTGGAATATCAGCTAGATTGAATTTTCCACTGGTATCTCTGTCCATCTCTTCAACAGTGGAGAAACTGGTTGAAAGGAGAGTTTATTTCTTCCGTTAAATTTTATTTCCCACATGTTTCTCTCTTTCAATTGTATCCTATCCATGGTAAATTCTAACAGTTTGAAAATAATGCCATAGAATAAGTGGATAGCACTAAGGGTGACGGTTATACACAAAATTCGACTGTAACCTATGAAAATGTACTTTGTAAAGACTGAAGGTTTGTAATCAAGCTTCTACTGTGGCTACCAAGTAGTTTTGTGAGGCTGTGTAATGCAATAATTTTGGCTTTAAATGTTGTTATTCAGCTGACCGTAAGCTCTAATTCTAGGTCTCGTGCACATTGCAATCATCCACTAAGTGTACCTGTAGCCTTACAGAGTTCCTCCTAAAATTCCAATTTAGGTTATTCATTAGTGCAGTCAGAGGCCTTACCAGTTAGCTATTCAAGTTAAGACTAACCGCTTGTGAAACTTGATAGCTAACATCGATTAGTGGTTGGATGGTTACCAATATCTTTTATTTCTATCAAAGCCTGTCGTGCATATAAATTGAATACGTGGACTATCCGGGGTCTATGGTAACTAAATCATTACAATCTATTAATACTGTTTGTAACGCATGCTTTGTCGAATTAATCAGTCTATGTAATAAGCTTGTACAGACAAACGATCCGTTTACATACGAATGTTGAAAATACCACTGTCTACATTATGATGGCAGTTGATTATTTCTCACCAAGACAATATCAGGTGTTTGTTTTATTAATTTCAGGACCTTTCATAAGAGTTTACTCATGTTCAAAACCAAAGGAGTATTCCCGCTAGAAGTAGAACTCAGCAATTATCACTTCAAACCATGAGGTAATAATCGCTGGTAGAAAGTCATGTTTCAGAATGAGAGTCTTCCTCCTTCAATGTAATGACGCATGTTTCCCAATGTTTGTCAGTTTATGATAAAATGAGACCATCGTTCACTTACAAGTATCCTAACATCTTACATCATTGACCAAATAGGCTAGTTTGGTGTTTTGAGCTTCGTTGGTAATAAGGGAACCAATGCCTAATATGATAAAGGTAACCAGGAATGTCAACTATCGGTTTCGAAACCAGTAGTTTAACAGGATATATTTGCAAAATCCTACAGAGTTAGATAAATAAATATCTGACGCTTCGTAACCTCGTGGAAGCTGCTTCTTCACTAAATAAAATCTGTAAAATGTATCCTATGTTTAAATAATAAGTGGAGAACAACGTGATCTGATTTGTCGCCATCTACTATTTAAATATCAGATAACCTATACAAGTTTTATTCTCCGAAGAAGCAAATTTGACGGTGCGACGAAACGTCTGAATATTGGTATTTTGGCCAAATGAATGTAGATATTAGCTGTATTAAATGAAATAGCGTTGTTTTCACGATCAATGTTGCTGAGGAAAGGTTAATACGTTGATGTTTATCTTTTATAGAATGATCGGTATACCAAAAGATTTGACTACATCGACAAAAATTTGATGACTACTAAGATTTTTAAAGTAGTTGTGGGGATTTGGGAATATTCCAAGTTATTATTCATCGTAGACTGACATCAGTTGGAGGAACAAAGGAAACCTGGGAGCACTGGACAGACTTTGGTTATCTACACACTTTATCCTTTAGTATTACTTAACTTTTATTTTCTAAGTTTTGATTGACATTGTTTGTCTAAATGTTTGCAGTATCATGCCGTTCCCATTGTTCTTATCATCACTGAGATGATTGCTACTACTGCTATTATTATTATTATTTACACTGCAAGGTGGTTGAAGGTGAAATTAAAATTTGGACTGGGGCCGGGCTCTAATCAGCGACCACTGGGTTTCTGACCAGATGCTCTACTAAGTCAAATAACGATCTGGTCGGCAGTCGCACCTCGTAGCTCAGTTGGTACAGCATCGGGCCGGAAACCCAACGGTTTCTGGTTTGAATCCGGCCTGAGTCCGAATTTTCATTTCACCTCCAATCATCACCCAGTATCAGTGTTGATCTGCCAAACCACGGCTATCCCAGATAGTCAAAGTGGTAATTATTATTTATGTCTGGGTGTCTGTTATTTGCCTGCTTCATGTCCTAGCTACCACAAACTAAATAATCTACCATGATTAGTTTAATGTTTTATATAAGAGAAAATCTATGTATATTAGCTTAAAGCCTGATGACAGCTAATTGAAAACAATATTGCTCGCTTATATATCTTCTTTCAAACCTCATTTCAACTTTTTTTCTCGACGTATATCATCAAAAGTAAGTATGGAATCTTGGCACTGTGGTAGGAAGTAATTCTATATCAGATTAGTTTATTCGACGTAGCACATAATGATAAATTATTATTTACTATATGACGTATCAAGCAGAATTTATTACTTAAATTCATATCAGGGTTATCACACTACTTTTAGATCATCTTTTTTCATATATCTTTTGTTTTCCATACCTTGATTTAATTGGTAGTAAAACTCTCCACGCTTCTGCAACTGGTGTTGGGTCATTTCGATTAGACGTGCTAAGCACTGAATTGGTGAGCAGAGAAAGACTAAGTCACCAACCTCTCTACACTTAACTACATTGCACCTCAGGACTGTAATTCTTCCCCACCCTATTTTTGGTTACGTGCTGTTGGATTCATAGATATGACTGAATTCTTCTCTGGATTAGTCATCCTATTAGGGTCTGCCAATCTAGACTTAGCCAGGTTCCTATGATTTATTATTCCGACCGACCCCGTTCAACTAGTTTTACCTATATACTTGACCCGTAGTCACTGAACAGTATTTGGTAAATTCGATAGTTCTGCTTAACTGGTTCTATATAATCCATAAGCCGACAAAGTTTGTCTCTCGGTGAGTTTGTAGGTTTGAATGCCACCCAAATCCCAGCCCCGGTGATATGACTGAAAGTTTGGATATCTGTTGGAATGCAATGTTGCCAAGGTAAAACTTTTGTTTGAATCGCCACCTCGTCTTCCTTTTATTTTGCTATTTAGCATATTCTGTTCTCTTTGTTCATCTTCTAACTCCAAAGAAAATTTTATCCCTGCTACCACTGAGTTTATGTATCCGAAGAAGCTATGGGTACTGTTCAAAATTTCAACACGGTAAATGTGTCATCCATATGCTTCCATTGTACTTTTTCGGTAGGACTGAATGTTCAAATAGCTGTGTGTTCCCAACTGTCCAGAAAAAAATATCTCCTACTACTGGATACACTGATTATCTCATGGCTGGGGCTTCTGTTATCTAGTAAATAATACTGTATCTTTGTGGACTACATAAAATAGACTAATTCAATATGGTATATCTTCATGGTATATAGCAAACCTAAAGAGAACCCACACTATGTTAAAGACTGTTACTGTATAAGCCTAGTTTAATTGAAACATTGAATGAGTGAACTTTCAATCAGCATTGAAAGTTGACTAACAAATAAGAAGCGTTGATTCATTCCTTCAGTAGCGTAGACTCACCATGTTTTAGTATGTCATCCAAGTGGAATATCAGCTAGATTGAATTTTCCACTGGTATCTCTGTCCATCTCTTCAACAGTGGAGAAACTGGTTGAAAGGAGAGTTTATTTCTTCCGTTAAATTTTATTTCCCACATGTTTCTCTCTTTCAATTGTATCCTATCCATGGTAAATTCTAACAGTTTGAAAATAATGCCATAGAATAAGTGGATAGCACTAAGGGTGACGGTTATACACAAAATTCGACTGTAACCTATGAAAATGTACTTTGTAAAGACTGAAGGTTTGTAATCAAGCTTCTACTGTGGCTACCAAGTAGTTTTGTGAGGCTGTGTAATGCAATAATTTTGGCTTTAAATGTTGTTATTCAGCTGACCGTAAGCTCTAATTCTAGGTCTCGTGCACATTGCAATCATCCACTAAGTGTACCTGTAGCCTTACAGAGTTCCTCCTAAAATTCCAATTTAGGTTATTCATTAGTGCAGTCAGAGGCCTTACCAGTTAGCTATTCAAGTTAAGACTAACCGCTTGTGAAACTTGATAGCTAACATCGATTAGTGGTTGGATGGTTACCAATATCTTTTATTTCTATCAAAGCCTGTCGTGCATATAAATTGAATACGTGGACTATCCGGGGTCTATGGTAACTAAATCATTACAATCTATTAATACTGTTTGTAACGCATGCTTTGTCGAATTAATCAGTCTATGTAATAAGCTTGTACAGACAAACGATCCGTTTACATACGAATGTTGAAAATACCACTGTCTACATTATGATGGCAGTTGATTATTTCTCACCAAGACAATATCAGGTGTTTGTTTTATTAATTTCAGGACCTTTCATAAGAGTTTACTCATGTTCAAAACCAAAGGAGTATTCCCGCTAGAAGTAGAACTCAGCAATTATCACTTCAAACCATGAGGTAATAATCGCTGGTAGAAAGTCATGTTTCAGAATGAGAGTCTTCCTCCTTCAATGTAATGACGCATGTTTCCCAATGTTTGTCAGTTTATGATAAAATGAGACCATCGTTCACTTACAAGTATCCTAACATCTTACATCATTGACCAAATAGGCTAGTTTGGTGTTTTGAGCTTCGTTGGTAATAAGGGAACCAATGCCTAATATGATAAAGGTAACCAGGAATGTCAACTATCGGTTTCGAAACCAGTAGTTTAACAGGATATATTTGCAAAATCCTACAGAGTTAGATAAATAAATATCTGACGCTTCGTAACCTCGTGGAAGCTGCTTCTTCACTAAATAAAATCTGTAAAATGTATCCTATGTTTAAATAATAAGTGGAGAACAACGTGATCTGATTTGTCGCCATCTACTATTTAAATATCAGATAACCTATACAAGTTTTATTCTCCGAAGAAGCAAATTTGACGGTGCGACGAAACGTCTGAATATTGGTATTTTGGCCAAATGAATGTAGATATTAGCTGTATTAAATGAAATAGCGTTGTTTTCACGATCAATGTTGCTGAGGAAAGGTTAATACGTTGATGTTTATCTTTTATAGAATGATCGGTATACCAAAAGATTTGACTACATCGACAAAAATTTGATGACTACTAAGATTTTTAAAGTAGTTGTGGGGATTTGGGAATATTCCAAGTTATTATTCATCGTAGACTGACATCAGTTGGAGGAACAAAGGAAACCTGGGAGCACTGAACAGCTGTTTCTTGCTAGTAAGGTACTCTTTGGCAGTGCGCGTCCATGACCCCGCCAGGGATCGGACCTGCGACCTTTAGTTTCGAAGGCTAGCACGTTGCAATTGAGCCACTCGGTCATAATCCAGTGGTCCATATTTCCAACTTGTGTTAGCTCACGATATAGCGCAACCGCCAACTGATATCGGTCTGCGATGAATAATAACTTGGAATATTTCTAAATCCCTACAACTTTCACAAAATCCAATTGAACTGTTGACTAGATTCTAGAAGTATTCCCGAAGTTCCAATGAGAAGTCGTGACCGGTGGGGGCAAAGCTTGATGGTCATGAGGATAGTTACTAAACGATGACATTGGGTGGCGGTTGCACTATATCGTGAGCTAACACAAGTTGGGAATATGGACCACTGGATTATGACCGAGTGGCTCAATTGTAACGTGCTAGCCTTGGAACCTGAAGGTTGCAGGTCCCATCCCAGTTGGGGCTTTTGGGTGCGCACTGCTGAGGAGTCGCATACCAGGATGAAACAGCTATCCAGTGCTCCCAGGTCTCTTTTGTTCCTCCAACTGATGTCAATCTACGAGGAATAATAACTGGAAATACTAAGATTTTACCAGAAACGTTGGTTATCATTCTATTACTAACCTGTGTGTGAAAAACCGATCTTAAAAGAAGTCATAAAGCCTCCTACCGGCTGCGTCAAACTAACTAACATTTATCAGAGTGCACCGCGACAGTGGACTTCTTAGCATGGTGGTCACACTACACAAAATGATTAATAGAATTCAGTCTGAACTTAGGACTAAACAACATGAAGTTTGTTGCTGTCCAGTGAGCAGTCAATGTGGTTTTAGTAGGTTAGTGATAAAATTTATGGCCCCATAAGTAAGTGACCTTGACGTCTACTCTTTGAGGGGACATGAGTCCCTTCAAGGTTTTAGAAAAACATTCTTCACATGTGTAATCAAGGATGGAATATAGGATTATAGTCTGGTACCGATCAGCTCTCAACATATGGCATCAAACATGGTAGTGTAAAAGCTAAGAGACATCTGCCTTTACTTACCTTGGGTAGAATAACATGCATTCCTTAAAGTACATTTTGTTAGCCGCCAGTTATAGTGTCACAAGCATAAACTATAAGATAAATAATGCAGTTCAGTTAGAGTTCATGCTCTTTCTTGTTCACTCGATTACGAATCACTACTACTATACAGGGACTGCAGGTGACACACCATGGTTACTAGAATCTAAGTAGGTAGAGCTGGGTTTCAGTACCTGATACCCTAGTTGAAAATCAGGTCATATATGTAGAGGATACTACCATTTGATATCAGTAGTTTGAAACTATATAGATAAACCCTGTCTCATTAGATATAGGTAATGTGAAAATTGAACTTTACCAGACATTTTGTAACAGCGTAAAAAGTGGTCATACTCTGATTGGTCAAAATTTATTGACTGACTGCTAACTTCCATATTGCCATCCACTGACCACTCCCTATTTGATATGATATCTTTCCGGTCATATCTTAGTTTATAGGTCACTGCTGCTGTTCTCGTGACTGTAGTATGTTGGGAATATAGTCACTTATTGAGTTTGCTATTTTGGCCATGAATAGTCAGTGGTCGATTATGGGGAGTCATTTGTGAACTGAAGTAACACTTGTTGAGCATGTAGTTTACCCAGATATAAGTACACTTTTCCTAAACATTCAAGTTACTATTACAAAACAATTTTGGCTTGACTTATTCGTATCAGATTATGAATATTGAAAGTAATCAATTAACACTTTAAATATGCCTTTCGTATCTTGTTAGCTGGTAAAGATTCAGTTATTTTGACTCAAATGACTCAATCAATGTTTATATTGTCTCAGTCTGGTAAGTAGGTGTTAATAGATGGTTGTTATTTAAGTGTAGTCTTTCTGGAAATGTGCAGTTAATATGACCAAAAGTAATTACAATGAGGGGCTAAAATACTTGATCATTTACAAAGACATTGTATAAACTATTCTAGATTGTTAAGAAAGTGATATTCTTGAAGCATATAAGACACTTAGATACAGTTATTGGAAATGTTTGAGTATATCTTTAGTGATCCTTTGCTTTTATGAGAATAGGGTATATACAGATTCAGTGAACCTAATACCTGACTTTTGAAAGCAGGAGGCTCAAGTTCTTACAGGATTTGGTGTTGACTAGCACTCATCAACACAGTAAATCTTGATTTTTCGAAAAAATGATACTTTTATCAACACCCGCAGCCACTTCATCTAGTGTTACTGCCAGTAGTGGGATCATTCAATCATTCAAGAAACAGATGGTCAGTGGTGTAATTATGTTATATAAATAAAGATTTTGTGTGATTCTTTGAAATCTGAGCTTTTAAAATACATGGAACCCACATCAACTGCTTCCTGAGGACATCATTTAACTATGTAGTGATAGTGAGTATAATGACGATAATTCCGTCCTCTCCATCGATACATGGATGATCAAGTCCAAGAATCAAGTGACAGTCAGTCGATGAGTGGTAGGTAGCCACGATAAATAGCTCAGAGAGTGTTTAGAGTGATCTGTAAAAGAAGTGAGTTCTACGAGGATCAGTAACACATATGACAATATATCAAACTACTGGATTAGAAAAGGAAGGAAATACACATTGTATATTCATCATCTAGACACAATAAAAAAACATATCACACAGCGTCTTTCAAATATATGAACCTCCTCAGACTTGAATTTGAATATATTGTCTTGAGTGTAGTAGGATGATTCGCATATATATACGCTGTAATGTACTAGCAATGATCTACTCAACATGATTATTCATTAGTCGACTATTATCGTGGCGTTTATTTTTTGTTTCGAATCTTTGCATCTTTTACATCAGGAACGAGAAAATCTAGAACGTAACCTGTCAGATGCACAGAAAGAATGCCACACAATGGATAACAGTGAACGTGATATGCGAAATTTGATATTACGCGCTGAGGAAGATAAAAAGCGTCTAGCTCAACGGATTGAAAAGTTAACTGCAAACGGTATTTTCACTTCCTTTGGTGTTTTTTTTCCTAAAAGGCTGTAAGATATTCAGTAGTGTAATGCTTTATTTGTCTCGGTTCAGTAAATGTTTCCTTATTTAAATTTAAGTATACATATATGCAATCTATTTTAGCTTGGTGGTCTGAAATTCATAATTTTCTTCTGTCTCGTTTAAGGGGACTTTGAAGACCACCCTAACAACTTCTGAGGTAACCAGTTATATTTTTCCATTCTATGGAAAATTCACTTCCAATCCGAAATTCTTAAATCTCATTGGTCATTTCAGTAATTGCCGGGGTGAACTTTAAGTTTACTCATTTCTACGTGTTGCCAACTGAAAATTACCGTGAAGTGTGTGTGTAAACTTGACCTAAAATCTTCTCTAAACTTTAGAAAAGTCTGTTGAAACCGGTCATACATTACAGAACTCGGCATCAGCTTACCGATTCAGTCGTAAAGGATACACGCCGTTCTATATCTCTTTGGTCGGCAAATAGGGGAAACAAAAATTCGTATTTTTAAATATCTCATGATTATTAACAAAAAAAAGTTGACTTACGTTTTAATCACTGGAATTCGAAATGTTTTGATACAGGAAGATGAGTGAAGATGAAATGAAAATCTAAGTTGTTAGTTGATGAGAACTAGCAGCTTCCAAGTCACCAACCCATTGCTGTTATCACTAAGGTGAGACACAGTTGTTGATCAAACTCTAATTTCAGTCCAGTCACTGAATGCTTTGTCCGGCTTTTATTACCGTATATTATAAATACCAGCCTGTTAAAGTACGGTCAACACAGATAATCTCACCGGTAATCAATTCATCACTCCTTCTTCCTAATTTCAGTTCGATTTGGAGTGTAATGAAAAGACGTGGAGGAGCAGGTAATATCACGACGGTGATCGTGAATTCAGATAACAGCAAGACGAAATCCCAGGTGACTGAAGCAAAACTCTATCCTTGTTAGTACCTGGGTCTCTCAATTCAGTCAGTTAAGCACCTGGATGGTGCACCTGAGCAGGATTCTGTATTATCTTCAACTTTTATCTCCTAAGATTGTAAAGGTTAACCACACAATGGTTATGTTAAAGAGTTAAGCCAATGAAGTCTTTGTTTTTCTCTGAATGTTTTTCGAAGCACTAATTTATTTAAAAGTAGCTTCCATCACTAAGTTACATCATCTAAGGAATCCTTCGAGAACACGCTTTAGAGATGATACATTACTCATAATAAGCAAACTACTCTTACATAGATATTTTCGAGTACTACTGGAAGTCTGAGATATGTGTAATCAAACCAGATAGTGAATGAAGACAGTCATATCACCTTGAGAGTTGACTGGAGTTTCAGAATGTAGACTGATGGATTTTCATTCTAGGGGTTAAGTGGAAATGTGATGAGTTTGTGACACAACAGTATAAGGATTTCATTCTGGATACGGTGTTTTTTACCTGCCCCACTCCAGGTTCGGGAGAAATGGAATGAGAAAAAGCCGTCATTTAGTTTAGCTTAATGTTCCATGGTTGCTTTATGATGACATCCATCTTCACATATCCATTTCACAACCTCTCCTTGAAATAGGAGCCACAGGTCTTCTATGCAAAAAGGTCATAATGTGAATTTATCTCGAAATTACGAAAACCAATCGATGACCTAACTGAGCAACAAAAGTTAAGACTATATTTCAAGTTATATATCAGTGGTAGGAGTTTGTTGGTATTCTTGCAGGACTAATCCATCTTCAAGATTCTCTCCAGTCTATTAAATTCTGTGAAGGGTTTTGTTATCTTTATTACTTCATAGTCTTTATCAGGTTACAATTTTAGCAGTTTAATAACACTTCGATTTATTATTTACCATTTTTCCCTTGGGTTCTCAGTGAAGCACAGGGATTCAGTAGCACGTCACCATCTCACTCTGTTCTCTCCAGTCTTTCCAACCTCGCTCCACAACTCCACACTAGCTCTCATTTCTTCCTCACATCATCTCCTCCATATCAACCTCACCTCGGACGCCCAACTCGTCATTTCCCATCCAGCTTACACTCGACGACCTCACGTAACCTGACGCGTGATGTCCACAAACCGTCTTCTCAGTGTATATCCAATCCAATTGAATACATCTCCACTTCCTTCTGCATATTTGTTGGTTGATAGGTTCTTGGTTGGTTCGTTGTCATCCACAGTTTCTTCCTGCTTATTCTTATCATTCTCGTCATCCATCTGATCTGATCTGATCTTCAGTGTTGAGTGAGAGTAGGCGGTAGTTGTTGATGTGATGTATGTCTGCAGTTTGTTGGAAATGGTTTTCGTAACATGTCAAGTCTCTCAACCATCACAGAGATGCACTGACGTGATATTAGTGTTGGAACGTTTGTCAAAGTCTTATGTATTTTCAAGATTTTTTGTTCAGAATGAACAATGCAGTGAAAATTGATGTGATAGCTTGATGAAGAAGATGTAATTTTATGTATTACTTTTAGGGCATGAAAAATAATAAACGAAGGTTCTTCTACTAAGCCAAGTGATCATTTAGTAATAGCCGATACAAAATCCTACTATAGATGGTAGAAGTTTGAGAAAATTTTAAGATTAATAAGGATATTGTATTTCGTATTGATGAAACGTTCATGAGAAAAAATGTCAAAGCTCAGAGAACGTCAAACCACCATCATCCTCATCCTTAGCTACAAATCTCTCCAATCATTTCACAATAAACTATGCTTCTCATTCTAGGGAATTTTGACTCAAATTAGTTAGACTTAAGCATCAAATCTTTTTTGCAGCATATCTTGTCAAAGATATGATAACCTTGAATATATGAAGTGAACCCTGTTGGTCGCAAATCGCTGAACACTTAAGCATCGGAAATTGATAAGTCAGTCAAATTACTGAATGTTTCATTACAAGGTTAAAGTACCTAAAAATTGCCCGATCTGTTTGCGTTTTTAGAAGTGAACTTATGCTTTAAGGGATAATTTAGAAGGTCTGCTATTGCCCAATAGGAACCGCCAAGTTAGACATTGCCATTTCTTTCTAAAGCAACTTTTTGAATCCCGGAACTGCCTCTATTGGTTAAGAATGTCCTCAGAAATTTTTGGCTTTTCCAATTATCTAGGAAATAAGGTTTTTAATATTCAGTCACCTTGTATCTGAAATGTTAGATGATAGAGTTAAAGTTTAGTTTGAATCTGCTTGCAGTTTCTTCATGTCTGTTATTCGAAATGTTGTCATCTCTGTTTTTCAAGTTGGTAATCATCACTGACTGACATCAGCTGGAGAACCATTAAGAATCTAGAAGCATTGGACAGCTGCTTCGTCCTAGTATGTGACTCTTCAGCTATTTGCAACTCTGACCTTTCAAGGACGTTCACCTTCTGCAGCAGGCAAGCTGTCTTCAGTCACTGAGTCAGAATCCAATGGTTCACAATTTTCCTACTTCTGTCAGTCTGCGACACAGCATACCCTCCATCCACAGGCGTTGCTTACTACTTGTCTTCACATTCAAATTGGTTTGCCCCATCGGTCACAACTTATCAGATCTTAAGGAAATCTTATCGCGAAAAAGTCAAGAAATACGGCTTGACCACATTTTCTCCAAGGATGAATTTCCAATATTGCATCCTATACTATCATCAGTTATAATTTTCGATCATACCGTAGGAAGCTTAGCGTTAATCACAGCTTCAACCTAATGCACAACTATGTATTATCATGGCTGATTTCAGTACGATTGAATGTGATATGGTATTGTCCTGGAGGCTGGCAAAAAGGTGTTATTGATAGTAATTGGGGGCCTCTCCTTTTCGCCTTTTAATAAATATGAAAATAAATAAATAAATAATAAATATGGAAATGATTAGTGGATTAAGCAACGACAGTTGGATGTCTTCTCTGTTCATTGCTACACTAAGTATGCTAAAAGCGTGGAGTAGGTTAATTAAATAGAGTTATTTTGAGGAGCTGAAGACGTCAAATATAAGATTACCAATGAAAAAATGATTTCTTCTTATACCATAGCTCACACACCTTACTAAAGTTGGTATGCACAAAATCATGACTCTTTTTAATCCTAATATAATCTACACAATGTTAAAAAAGTGTACAGAAAATTAAAAAGGCTTCTCAAGACTTGTAACTGGCTGTAGGTGAAAAAAATCTCACAAGCGAGAGTTTATGACTAACAGTACTGACACTAATTTAGTACAAAAGACAAAAAAATTGCAAAAAAAGAAAAACTTTTGCTACTTATTATAAAAACTTTCAATATTCATAAATGTAGCTATTGTTTCATCATTTCCATTATTATTTGATCTAGACATCACTAGTTAATAGCAATAATAAGTGAGGTAGCACTCTAGGTTACATGTAGGTTGTCAAATAATCACAGTTGAATACTTGGGCTTATTCAATATATAACTGAACATGCATTTTAGTCACACACACTTATCTTTACACTTTTACAGCCATCTTTTCTTTTACTATATCCTAAACGGTCTAGTTGATGTTTTGCATATTTCCGGTTAATTTATAGCTGATCTCTTTTACTATCAGTAAAGTTTCTTTACATACAAAACCACAAGATATTTACTCATTTCTGCAAGGTTTGCTAATGTGGAACAATAAGAAAAGTGAACGAATGATGAAAGAACTTGAATAATATGCATACACAAACCAGTAGGTTAAGCAATCTATCTAACTAAATAGAGTTTGCCATTGCCAACCATCGACATTCAGATATTCTTTAGAAATCACCTCTCTATGGTGAATACGAATGATTTTGTAGTGAGGTCAATCAACTTAGGAGTGAAATGGTTATTCGATGTCGCGATCACTCAAACCTAGGTGATGAAATCTGTCAACTGAAGTAGTTATACTCCTATTATTCATATTGTCCAATAGTATACGGATACAGTAGATTCTCTTTATTTCACCTAAAAGAAACTGTAATCTGAGATGATAATAATATTTCATTTTCAAAATTTATCCTCTTCACTTTTTCTGATTGTCCAGAACGAGCCCTAGTTCTTGAATTGGAAAGACTTAAACGTCATGGTGGTACAAGTGATGGCCGAGGTAAACGTATAAGCCAGTTGGATGAGTTTATAACCGGCATTGAAGCAGATCGTGATTATTGGCGTGGGCAAGTTGAGTTATTACAGCAAATGTTAAATTATCCTGCTTTAACAAGTGGGACTGATGGAACTGTAGTCGGTAGGACGTCATCAACAACAAACCCCGGTAGTAGACTGAAATCGAAACCGCCGACAGGACATACTTCATGCAAAATAAGTGCCCCAGTTAGAGATACAAAACAAAGAAAGGTAAGTATTAAGATTCCGTAGTTAAAACTTTGAGACTTTTGTAGAGTATAATTCCTTATTCAATCGTTAATTAAACAAAGAACACAGAGATACAGTATTAATTACTGCATGATATTTCAAGCAGCGTCTATTCCTTATATCCATATCAAAGTAATCACACTACTTTCAAACTTCACTTATATATAGTGCAACAGTTCCTCACTTTTTTATTTGAATGACAGTAAGATTTCCCATATATCTGCAGCATGTGATGAGTTTTTCCTTGTACATTTGTTAGATGTTGATTCAATGAGCATATTGAATCTTAGCACTGTCACCTCATCCCATCTTACAGTGTGATAGCAAGTCAATGCATGGAGAGCGATAGCTAGACCACTTATTTTAGTAGTGTCTGATGTTGCATATTTCGCTATTTTTTTGTGCCCTATTCTGACTGATCGAGATTGGCTTCTTTGACCTATATACTTAACCTCATAATCATTACATTGTACTTTATAGGTTGGGTTATTTTTCTTAATTGGCTAAATTAGATCTGTTAGCCTACAGCGTTTCTATATAAGAGAGTTACTGAGTTTAAATCCCATCCTAATTACAGCAACATCAGGAATTCGATGTAAAATTTCTGAAGTGCGTTCTTTATATGGCAAAACCACAGAAGATTTGAATTCCGTCTTAGGTATGTTAAAACCACCAGTGACATTACCACTCCTTCTCTTATCAGTCGTGACAGACGTTTTGATAAGTTCTAGAGGGTAGTTGTTAAGTAGTTGTCTTTTTCATGTGTTTCAGTTCCTTATTCAGATGTTCTAACTATCTTGTCAAACTCCTAGCTAGATTACTCAGGAATTTAGGGTGAGACGATGTGAAATCCAAGTATACATTCACATGTGTTTGTTTGGTATAAACACTAATATCTAAGATTTCATCTCCTCCAGAATTTGCAATCCAACACAGGTAATTCACCTTCTTCATTTTCTTATTCATAAGCGAATTGGACCATATGTACTATCGAAGTAGTGTGTGAGTGTGTGAAAAAACTGGATGTGTTCTGATTTCAACACAGTAAATATGTCACCTATACGTCGCCCACGTACTTTTGTGGTGGGTTGGGTTGGAACGTTCCTGATACCATCTGTTCCCAATTATCCATAAATGCGTTTGCAATGATCGTGAATTATTATAAATCCCAGTGCTACTCTTGTTTGTATGTATATTTGGCATTGGAATTCGAAAACCGCGGAAGTTAGACACAATCATATTCTTAGCATAATTTCTTCAATGCTAGGTATAATGAATATTAGAAAAAATATTTTTATTTTAGAGGTGAGGTTTAGGATTATCGGTCGTAACTGACGTAGGTGAAGTTTTGTAGTCTGATATCAAAATATTCTTCAAATTACTGAGTATGAACAGCTAGTCGAGGCTGGAAATTTAAAGATGAAAAGTTCTTTGAGAATGTGGCTGGCAACATTCTGGCTATTTCCTCTGACTAACTGAGTTTGACAGTGCCCTGAGATATGCTTACATATTTTGCTCTATATAAGGATGGTAGAAGTTGCTGCACAGGAACAAGTAATCAGACAAGTGCACACTAAATAAACCGATATTCCTATTGTACAGCTTGTGGCCTGTAGAATCAGCTGTTTACTTAAGGATTTGATCGTTTAGCAGTGAATGAGGAATAAAATCAATATTCGTTATCACACTGCGGTTTTTTATTTGGTCACATAGACTTACTGGACTAAAATGAAAAACATTTTTTGGTAGTGTGTACTCCTCATTTGGGTGTTAACCAATCATTTTTATACTAAAATGTTTTATGCGTGGCAGTTTGCGTATATTTTTTGGTCTACTTAGATAGATACATCAGTTCGATCGAGTGTGTGTAGATGTTTTGTTAAATGAAAGAAACAGTTTCTTTTTTTAGAAGGAAATAGTGTATTGCGAATGCATATATATTAGCATACTTCATATTAAAAATATGGGTTGCAGAGGCTTCTACAGCATATGGTAAGCGTAGGTGTTAAGCAGATAAGGTCACCTGATATTCTTTAACACATTAAAAACCCGCAAGTAGTATTCATCATGGACTGACATCAGTTGGGGAACCATTGAAAATCTGGGGACACTGGACAGCTGTTTCGTCCTAGTATGTGACTCCTCAGCAGTACGCACCCACGACCCAGATAGACGTCACATAACTCTAATGAGCAGTCGTAATCTGTGGGACCAGCCAGTGGGAAGTGAAGCGGATGCTAACTGAAGACCTTGGATGATAGTCACGCTATATCGTGAATTGACAGAAGTTGGAAATTGTGAACCACTGGCAACCAACCCAGTGGCTGGATGGTTAGCGTGTTCTCCACGAAACCTGAAGGTCCTGAGTTCGACCCCCAGCCGGGTCGTGGGTGCGTACTGCTGAGGTGTCCCACACTAGGACGAAACAGCTGTCCGGTGTTCCCGGATTTCCAATGATTCCCCGAACGATTTCAGTCCATAATGAATGCTACTTCTAAATTAAAAATCCCCATTCATCTCAAAAATACATTACTAGTTCAGCAAATATTGAACTCGCTAAATGGTTATATTTATTGTTCACACACCTTACTCTGATTCGTTTCTGGAGGCCATTAGTTTCGCATTGTTTGTAAAATATTTGGCATCAGAAGTAATAGTTAGTTGGTTGGAGACAAGTGGTAGGATGGGCTGCTCGACCTACGTTTCTTGTCTGCATTCGTTAGCAAGGTCTATCTGCATTCTGGAGGGAACTGATGTCTCCTTTGTGATCCAAACCCGTATCACTTAGTATCGCAGTCAGAGAAGCTACATCTTCCGCGATTCTCAGCCTCCCGACTTGGTGACCACGTTGCGAAATGATCGACAGAATTAGGTAGTCTCTGAAGACTAGACAACATGAAATATTTCGCTCTTCGGTGACCAATCAATGTAAAAGTAGTAGTCCTATGAGAAATCTGAATTAGCGTCGGAAAAGAAAACTCTTTCCTGCATTAGATATCACACTAGCAATATTTTTTTCATTTTCATTTAAGGTGGTTAGTATTCAGGCCTCAGTAAACTAGCTGATGGTGTGAAAAGATGTTCCTTGTCTGTAACACATTTTTATTTAGATACTTTGCCATATGTTAAACTGTTGAACATTAAAGATACTCTCTTCTTTATTATACCTTTTGTACAACCAGCTTGAGCAACAGGTCCAAGAGTTACGAGCAGAAAGAGATCTACTTCGACAAGAGTTAGACAGTGTAACACGTACTCGTCACAGAAGTCCTTCACCAGTCACTAGATCAAGATCACTGAACAGATTTCAGGTAAACAAATATTTTTGATAGGAATAAGGATTTTAATTTTGAGGTAGTATTCATCATGGACTGACATCAGCTGGAGAACCACTGAAAACCTGGGACCACTGGACAGCTGTTTCGTCCCGGTTATGGCCTCCTCAGCAGTCTCCTAGGTTTTCACCAGCTATCCAAATGATGTCAGTCCACGGTGAATACTACCTTAAAAACAAGCGTTTATCTAAAAATAAATCCTCTGTTTACTAAAATACATATTTCGCGAGCAGAATAGTATTGCGTATTTTATAATTATGGTCTTGTTTCAGACAGCGCATTTGTGCTAATGACCTTGAAATTTTTTATTTCTGATCAGTTGGATGGCTACGGGGATCAATATGAAATAGCACAATATACGACTTTTTAACCAATCCGATAAACAATAGTCAGTCATATCTAAACATATGACTTTTCAAGGGGTAGAAAAGATTTTGTGCCACTTACGTAACCCATGACACTAAATCAATTTGAAATTATTGATTAATATCTATAATACTACTAAACAAACTAGATAATGTGCACAAAATAACACTCTGTACTAAAGTACATTTCTCATACTTATGGAAAAATTTCATTTCATGTTATGTCAAGTAGATAGAAGGCTATGAGTCATTTAAATGCATTGGTGTCCTTAAGGGAGAGATCGACCCTATTTTAGAACAGTCAACGGTAACGATTTTAAAGAGTAGCATTTTATAGCTACCCCGGTAACGGCAACAAGTAAGTCAATTCTTGCAGTCTGAGGTCCAGCGGTATTCAACATCATAGTTTTAACGAAGGTGTCTTTCTGAAGATACACAGCCCAGCATAGACGCCATTCCACAAGTTGTCCCTCTACGTTGCGTAGCTCTTCCGTAATCCCCCAACCAGTCGTCTTACGCATCTCTGTACATTGGTAAAACATGACAAGTATAGGATTGTTTGGCTACCAAATTATGTTCTCTGTTGGTCTTGCATTCGTGGATATCTAACAACTACATCGCATTAGTAATTGGTCTCTAGGTCTGTTTAGATTGCAAGCAACAGCTCCTACATGAGACAAGCAAAGAACGACTGATGTAAATGCCTAGTAACAAAGTCATATCATATCGTATCACGTCCAAGTAGTATTCAGTACGCATAGTGTGTACACATATTATGGACTACCGATTCTGAATAAACAAGAAGAACAAAAGTAGCAGAATCAGTGTTCATGTGTTTCACGGACTGTCCTCACCTGCTTTACAACCTATGGAATGTAATGTTCATGATGAAAGGTTAAAAGGATTTAGGCTCACCGAGGTTGATTAAATTTGATGAAGTTATTAAGGCTACTCAAAGGTTATACTCAGAGTTATACAATGATAGAATGAACATTCTAGAGATAATAGGAACTGGTAGGATGTCTTAAGTGGTGATATTCTCAAATTGGTAAAAACGGCATCAAAGTTCAACAGATTTTCATCATATTGAGGGACAGGATGAGCACAACATGGTTTTGAGATAGAAAGAGAAAAGTGAAGTATAATAGACGGTTATGAGGTCATGTAGTTTTGTAGTTACAAATTAAGGCGATTAAAATTACCAATGAAAAGCACGACTGTCTTTCAGGCCGAAATGAAGAAATCTGATTGGTTATTTCGATCGTCGCTAGGGTAGCCTTTAAAGTCGCCCATGCAAGAAATATATAGAAAGACAAGCCTTTTTATCTGGTGTACTAAACTTGGTTCCTTACTCTTTCTATCCTACCGTACTTATGAAAGTACTTTTGTGGGTAATCATTTTTGCTTAGGTAGTGTTCGTCACTTCTAGAGTGACACTGTGTACACCCCTCCACATTTTTTCCTTTCTTCTCCAGAGTGTCCATTCTATCACTGTATAACTGAGCGTAATCGTTGAGGGGCGACTTTATAGGGCACCCTAACAACTACTGAAATAACCAGTTAAGTTTCTTCATTTTGTCTGGAAAGGCGAATTTTGATAAAATAGAGAGATCTGATTGGTTGTTTCAGTTGTTGCTAGGGTGGTCTTTAAAGTCACTCTTATTGACTAGTCTTAACAAATTCACCAAATTTAACCAATTTAGGCCAGTCTAAATCCTTTGAACCTTCCATCTTAATCAAAACATTCTGATCACTGTATGCGGGTTTTCATGGTGAACATTATATTCTGTTGGTTGTAAAGCAGTTGAGGACAGTTCTCGAAATACACCCATGCTAATTCGGTTACATTTGTTCTTCTTACTTTGATCAAATTCGTGAGAGGGAAACATTGTATGATATTTCTGATTCTTTAATCATGAGGTTAATTAGTGGTCAATACATGAAGTCAGTCTGTTAGTTGGTTCCAGGCAATCGGTAGGAGGCCCTACTCAATCTAGGCTTCGTTAGTAAGGCATATCCGCAACCTCAAGGGAAGTGATGTCCCGAACCCATGCTGCCCAGTGGGCTGAGGTCACAAATCTAATAATTCATCTGTTTTGGGCATATCCAGATGCGTTGGTAGCCTGATAACGAGAGGCTGCAAACGCCAACGTAGCAACGACTGAAACAATCAATTAGCTTTCATTATTTCGTCTGGAAAGGAGTTTTTTCATGGAACACAGGACCCTTATTGGTTATTTCATTAGTTGTCAGGGTGGTCTTTGAAGTCATCCCTTGATCAAGCTGTTGTAAATACGAATGACAGTGACTCCAAAGACCATCCTAGCAACTGCTGAGATAACCAATCAAACTTCTATATCTTATGAAACCCAATTGGTTATTTCTACATTTGCTGGGCTCCCTTAGAGCCATTCAGAAATGGTTGGAAGACAGTCCGGGGTCACAAGCTAATCTCCGGCCGTTGGTTTCAATGTCCGTAATTGTGGCCACTGATCAACTGATCACAGATGTGACATTCACTAAGGTAAATAGCGATAAAGGGATTATATGAAGGTGACTGAACTTGAGAGAATGATCTATAACCGTAGGTATTACTGTATAAAATCATCACACATGATAACGAGGTACCTAAGACCACTTTTGGTGTATTTGAAAAACTAGTTCCGTAAAATTATATTTGTCTCAATTCTAACTTCCCTGTGAGATCATTTATCTACATTCCCCCCATTCTTTTGCGATTTCGTCTCGTATTTGATCAAGATTACTTGATAAAACAGTAAACCCTCTTCCTCTATTTTAATTTCTTTCTGTTTTATTGTACACTGTTCTAGACTCGAGATGATTATATGGAATTGACTAAACTTCGACAAGAACGTGATGAACTAAGAAGCTTACTTAACAAATTGGAGCATCGAGTTCAAGAAGTAAGCAAAATTGAATGTGGTGTACATTGACTGAAATAATCTACAAGTAATCATTTATTCAATGCCTTGTTGATATTTCGGAATACACTGTATCAAAAGTCAACAAAGTTTACACAGTTGACCACCATAAAAATGATTCTTACCTTCAGGTATCTTTATCACCTGAGAGTAATACCGATTCGACAAGGTTCCAGCCTAATTATATATGAAGTACAGACCACTAAGTACTGATGGATAGTGGCTAGCAGTGGAATCCGGGATGCGCATTTCGTCTTAATTGGGACTCGTCAGCTGGAAGTACCTGCTTCCCGGTGAGTGATGTTGTCCCCACCGGGATTTGGACTCAGGAGCGATCGCTTCAAACGCCAGAGCGTTATCCATTACACCACCAAGCCACGCCAACCAATTCTTATGCAATGGGTACAATTTTGTTTTATTATATCATACTGTCGTTGATTAGACCGAACTGATCGGTCTCAATTGGCATACGGAATCCTGTGCTGACCATTAAGGTTTGAAAATTTTGTCGAATTCTAAACTATATGAATAACATCTTTGGTACAACAGTCATATAAGAAGGAAGACATATTCAAGGCAGATGGAAAGCCTATCAAACGGTTTTGACATGGAGAATATACTGAGTGATTTGATGATATTTAAAGTACATGTCGAACAGAACAAATGAAGAGCAAAGCAGGTCATCTCGAATGACCTGACCTATACAAATAGCCAATAAGATTTCACTATTAAGACTGGAAGGTTAAAGCTGTATTGATGTTGGTGACCAGCAGTGGAATCTAGGATCCGCGTTTTCTCCTATTTGGGACTCGTCAGCCTGATTCATCTGCTACAAAGGGAGTGATGTTGTTCCCACTGAGGCTCGAATTCAGTACCTTTCGCTTCAAACGACAGAACTTTATCCACTAAGCCACTGGGGCATGATAGCCACCTCTTGTGCAAATGGGTATCAGTTGTTGTAATGATACTTGTAAATTGCTGTCGCTACATAGGGCCGAGTCGCTCGACCTCTATTAGCAGATGGGCTCCGTTAACGATGTCTCGATAATTCCGGACATTCATGATGCTATATTGATCTTGGTGACCAGCAGAGGAATTCAATAATCCAGGCTTTTCCAAACTAAGAAGTTTAATTGGCTACTTCATTAGTCGTTAAGATGTCCTTTAGCGTTACTCGTGAGCTGGAAGTGAGGAGTGTTTGCATAAAGAAGACCTGATTGGTTAACTGTTAGTCTAGTTTTAGCTATACTTATCAGTGTTTCAACAAATACCTTGGTTATTGCGACTCATTTTTGAAAAAATTAGCAATGATTTTTAAAAGCAGATATAATAGTAATAAAGATAATAATAATAATCGCTTTATTGTAAACAATATGTATCATACAGTATGAAATTGTCAGTATAAAGTATTTCAGCAATATCACTTCCCGAAAGATACTTTCAAATGAAATAATTATTGCATCTGATTGATGCTATTAGTTACAGAACTAAAGGCAATAATGTGAAGCAGCCAGCTAGTGTTTGAGATTAGCATGCAAACTAGAATGGAGAATGAACCGAAACGTGAGCACAAGTTTGATGTTATTTGTCCATTCAACCAGTACAAGAATCTGCTGTTCAAGCTAAATAATTGCAAAGAATACAAATATGACGTATTTTTATGCATTGAAAAGTTCATTTCCTCGTAACGTGACATTATTTTCTTCGTTTTGTTATCAACTTGAGAAACGACTATTTGAATAAATTTTAAAAATGTCTAAGGGTAAATGATACGTTCATAGGGACATAATTAAATGATTCAAACAAATTGAAAAGAGAGAATTTGATGTATCTGTTAGGTGAAAAATTTTAGTCTCCCAAGATTTAAGCTGGTTGCCGTAAGGTGAAAAGACGGAGACCATAATATAAAAGTGAATTAGTGTCATAAATATGCATTCTTCAAAAGTTTATCAAAAGCCCATAAATCTTATGATATGGATACAACCATAAAGGTGTATAGTGGGCTTTTTAAACGTGACAGAAATGCAATGTTAAGTAACCAGCTTTTTATTATTTGAACTCATATAGGTAAGTGGCTGAAAATCTTTAGTAAACTCCAAATTATCTTAGTTCATTATAAAACTATTTTCTGTACAGTCAATTTCTATCGAATAATAAATATTTCTAGACATGCTTCATTTGCTTTTGAAGTCAATCGGTTCATTTGTGGAATGTAAATATTGCGTAAAATACCTTAATACTGGAAAGCTTCAATGCAATAACATTTAGGAGGTTATTTCAAAGACTTAATATAATTTTTAAAACAGAGAATCACGATCTTTGGAAATCATAAGCTTTTATTATTTTTTCAAATCTCAAAAAATCCCGCATAAGGACGTAAGAAAATGAGAAACAAATGGTTCAGCAAGGAGACTGTTTTCGGGGAATGTATAATTTGTTTCATGTGTGGGAGCGGTTTGCTAGGCATGGCAATAAGGTGATATATATATATATATATATATATATATATATATATATATATACGATGAAAATATGACTTTCATCCCAAAATAGTCAAAATGTTTCTGAATACTGAAAAGTAATCAAAGGTCACAGTAACAAGTAAAGTTTAATTGTTATAACATAAAGTACAGGCTTGGTAAGATCGGTCAGTATCGTTCAAGATGTTTGTAACATGACAAAATATTGAATGAATGGACTGTTATCAGGGTGAGTATATAAACAAGGAATGGTTGATAATGTGGATTGAAAGAAAGAGTTAAAAGGAAGCAAGACACTTAGAAATGCCAAAGATTAAGGTCATGTAAGCAGTAAAGGTCGAATGGGCCTCCTTTTTATCCAAAGCTTCAGTTTTTCCATTTGGATTGCTAAAACATCAGTATTAGAATGTAAATAGATGCACACTGACCTTGACAAGTTTGTTTTCACTTTTTAAATAACTTTGGAAGAGGTTGTTGTTGAAATTCAGTGACTAGTGTCTACTAGGTGTTCCATTATCACACATCTTATAGATCTACTCTTACCTCTTTGTAGCCACGCAGAGTAGTGAACCCTTTTAGACAAGACCCGTGTCGAATGACCGTTATACGCAGCTCCAAAGGCCAGATGAATTGATATACACATATAAAAGTGGCTAGCTGTGGGATGTTTTCATTTACGCTTTAGCTAAGTACTTTTGAAAATTTTAATTTCTTCACTGAGAGCTTAGCAGTGTAAATTCAAATCTCAAAAGGGAAAGGAAATTTAGTCTGTTTTTAGATAAATCCCATACGAGAATAATAAATATTTCATGAAGAATTCTTCATCAGCTTCCTGTTCTAATATACAGTAGTGAAGAGAGTTAAACTGAAAACAGATCTCACCAGCAATGAGTTAGTTACTTGTTGACTATAGTTCGAAACTAGTTATGAACAGTATATTTGTCTGAAATTCCATTGTTAACCAGGTAACACTGAAATCAGTTCAAAATAAACTTGGGACATCTTCAGTGGTATTACAAAAGAGTTTTATTAGTCACTTATTCTGAAATCAGTTACAACTATAGTATACTCATAGTATCATAATGTCGTTAGCATGATTATTTGATCAATAAAATTAAACACTTTTATCAGCATCATCCTCTTACAAAAATATTGATCTGAATTCATATTTTCAAGGAGGATCATTAAAAAACTTCAGATTGTAATGCGGATATTCGTTTCCAAATTTTTGTAATTGTCTGATGTTTGTGCTTACACTTTCAAAACTACAGCATTTTGGAATTCAGTTTTAAAATAAAAATACTTATGTACAAAATATTTTATCGTTCAAATGTGCATTGTCCAGTGATTCCATGCAACATTATTCTCTTGTCACATCCTGGTTTAGATTTCGTCAATAGTGGACACACTGAACTTTACAGGGGTTCTTGCTGGAAAAATTAGACCTGATGAAGACAATATTACTATACAATAGCTAATATAATTTCTTAGAAATCAGAATGTACTGAATCAAACTGAGGTGATGGTGAACAGTGATAGGCTTTCATTATTTGTTGTCTTTTTCGTAATGCTGTTGGTCTGCAATAGAAAGTCTCTACACGGTTGTAGCTATCAAAACTCAGTAGGGGAGTATCATTTATTTGAAAGATACGCATATTTCATTTACGGTTAGCTGTTGTTCTGATTTTCTTCTTTCAAAATTCACTGCCAGTTTGAGAAATCCATTTGACATTTCATACACCAAATATACACCTTCAATAAAAGTTAAGTTTCGGTGAGCAAATTAAATAACAACAGGAACAATAACTACTACTGCTACCATTCACGCATTAAATTATCTTTTGTAATAAATGAAGGTTAGGAGGGAGTGGATAGTCATAGTATACGCTAACTTGTTGATACAACTAACCCAGGGTGTTTTCATAACTTATTAAGTATATAATTTACCTTTTTCTCCTTCCACTCCCATCATTTTTCATCACTTCCTAAACTGGTTGATATTGTTCCTATAGGCTGAGAAAGGGGAAAAATTAGTCCGGTAACGACTCATAAAGTGTAAACGAGAGATAGGTTGGTAAGTGTAAAAAAGGAATTTTCCGGCTTCACTCTTGATTAAATCAACCTGAAAATTATACATTTGGGTGTAACGCAATCCAGTGTCAATCATACTCAGCTTTTCTCACTAAATAAATAAAGAATGACAACACTTATAGTAGTAGTGAAAATCTGTTTTACACGCTAAGTAAATTTTTTGAGAAATAAATAATTTTTGAGACAACAAAGATGCTTACGTTTGATAACTGAGTGGAAAAGATTGACCTGAAATGCCACATTAGTAACTGCACTCACCTTAGTTTGTATAGTAATTTTAATCTCGGGGTTTTCCGAGATTTTTCTTAACCGAAAGCAGAGTGTTATGAGTTTGTTGGCAAACGTTTGCGTCTAACTAAATAGTTATTCAGATTAAGTTAAGCGTAGTTCCCAGCTTGGCATTTAAACCCAACCATAGGAACTGATGTCGGCATTGAACAAATTGAGATCTGTATAACGGTATGTTGCCAGCAAGCAAAGTGAAAAGACTTTGCTGCCTACTGTACTTATTGTTGGAAGGTTGGGGAGAATACATGCACAGCTTTTTTTAAACCCAGGTTTCGTACTCATCTACATTCATCAGTAGACAGCATATCCAACCTCAAAAAGACTCATTTTCCCTTAGAGTTTTAAATATGCATCACTCACTACGGGAATTAGGGACTTTACCACCAGGTTTCTGATTTTCCTCTTGTGTTTGGCATTTTCTGAAGAATTTCCTTGTATACACGAATCAGAGGTTTTTTAAACACGAGTATCTTGCTTCCTAGTTTATACAAGAAACAGTAGTAGGTTGTTAAAGGGATGGAATACGACTAATAAGATAAATTAATTGTTCAATAATATGCTATGTTTGAGAATAACAGACCGAGAAATACTCTCGTAGGTTATGGGTTGAAAAATATCTTACAAAAGATGCTTGTATGAGTGGAGAGAAATTTATCTAACTTCTTTCTTTTATAAGAAATGTGATTGCCCATAAGTTGTAATCGGGGATGTTTTGCTTGTACATTTTGGCCTGCATTTGTTCTACATGGTCTCTTTTGTGTACAAGGACTAGTTCAGGGCTTCTCACTTTATCTGATATGCCGCCTGGCCAGAACTCGATAATATATTCATCACTTGTATCACTTCAGAATGAACTGTTCTCTTTGCTGGGGTTTCGGTTAGAGAGCACTTCAGTACGATGCCAGACATCGTCATTAGTGCACCAGTCAACTGACTGTACATAACTATTTCTAATGTGCAAATTGCCTGAGTGCGACTTAATTGGTCATTTGTTGACTGTATGCGGGTGTGTTGAACATGGATGTTTGACATGCTGCCTCTGACACTTTTAGAAGGATAGTCAACTGCATTCTGAGTTGAATTATTTTGCCTGAATACAGTTTGTTGAGGTTGCTACATTGTGATTAGTAAGTTTCTGGTGGTTTCAGTGGGTGTAAATAAAATATGACTAACCTGAAGCTAGTAAATAGTTAACTCTTTGTCAGCTCCATATCGACTATCAGTTTGTTTCAACCTTGAGTTTAATTAGTCTAGTTTTGAAGAATCTTAACCTATAACCCTTAAAGCTTTTTGATAACTCTGGGGATAACATCTTTTATGCCTATCCAGTGCATAATTTCGCTGTTTGTGTCACAATATATGCATCAATTTGTCTATACCTGTCATCATATCAACTGAAAATGATTAAGCCATTACCATCCTATTATTTAGAGTGCGAATGTATGGCATGTGTGTTGCCTTCAAAATGTTGTAGAACCGGCTAGTATTCATGATCAGCTGTGACGTCAGTTAGATGTAGACAATCAGCAGGAAACCCTACTCCATCAAGGCTTCATGCCTTTCGGCTCTCGTCAGCGAGGTATATCTAAAACGTCTACGGAACTGATATCTTGCCTAAGATTCAGACCCGCGAAACCGAGTGCTGCAGTCAGAGACGTTACCACGGATGATGGAGAATGTTTGTAGCTCAGGAGGATAATCATGATGGCGTTGGGTTCTCTGAGTTGTGTGATTTAATAGTGAAGCTCTCATTGTCATCCCCGACAACATCATCAACACAAACTTGAGAAGGAAGTTAGCTATAAGCTTCTCTCGGCAATTTATTTGGTAGCTTATCCTGATGACGTTGTGTGTGATTATTTGTCTTTGTCAACGCCTTGTCATTGTTTCCATGTTTATTTTGATTGATTAGTAGATAAGACCAAAGCATTCAAAATCATCTATCGCATTCCACAAAATCTCCCGATAAGAATTCGTACTGGCACATTTTATGCAGCTAAGGCAGTGGGAATAAAAGAAAACAACCCTAATCTCTGTGTGCAAAAAAGTTTGGTCAACTGTTATCCCCAAAGAGACCAGAGAAAACACAAGATGGTAGTCATCACTGACCGATATCAGTGAGCGAAGTATTGCAAATCTGGGAGCACTGGACACGTGTTTCATCCTACTATGGGACTCTTCAACAATACTCACCCATGACCCCACTATAAGTAACATTATCAGTGATGTATGAAGCAGATGAGTTCAAGGTCGCTGGTCTCCTTTAGTTTAACCAATGCATCCAGTCATTGTGGCATATATGACATAATTCTTCTTATGAAGTGGTCATGTAAATTTGAACGAAACAGTAGAATTCCGGCAGTTTACTACACTTTTTAAAATAACTGGTCAAGATGATTAAATATGCTTTGATACGTCTACTTAGTGGCTAGCAGCGGAATCCAATAAGTGCATTTCGTTCCACTTGAGAGTTGTCAACTAGATTTACTCACATCCCAGTTAGTAATGTTGTTCCCACTGGGGTGTAAGTACATCCACCTGACGAGTCCCAAATAGGATGAAACGCACTAATTGGATTCGGCTGCTAGCTACCGAGTAGACTACAACATAATTAATATCTGGTCAATATCGGGACATCCGCGTTGAAGCCCATCTGCCAATAAGGGTCGAGCAAGTCAACACAATATACCAACGGGAAATTACAAGTATCAATAAACAACATGCATCGGTACGATTTAAAGCGAAACCTGATTTATTCTTTGTCATCAAGAATAAGAGTTTGGAGGAATGATACCATCGACGATGAGTTGAACAAACACAAAAAATATCAGAGAATTTCTAAACGCTTGGTATTTCGGTCAATCAGCAATTAACAGACGTATGGACACAGACCCGATCTATCAGCCAATGAGGAAAATGATAAACGGCAGAAAAATCAGAGGTCAGGCAGAGGAATAGCCCGCGGGAAAATCTGTACAGTCATGACGCAACAATAAAAGGAAACAACCAATCACCAACCAGTTCGTCAGGGCAAGCTACTAAGCGACTCACGGTGAGATACTGATGACTCACTTCATACTGAAGTTAGTGCTAATGATATTGTCAAAAAAGACGATGAAAGCTCCACGAACAAACAAAGCTTAGAGAACGCAATACAACCAACTTCTTGTTTTCTAGTGCTGTTTGAATTCTTTCAATCATTTTGGATTTTGACCGTAGAACTGGGAGAATCACCATCACAGTGTACTTCGATGGAAGCTAGTTAGTTGGAGCCAGTAGGCCAGAGACCCTGGATTGATAGAGTTCGGTCAGCATTCAGGACTAAGCAAATCGAAATTGGCCACTGTGTAGTGACCAACCAATGTGCACTGTACAGTCCAACAGGAGGTGATTCATAGCCTGAATAGCTCAGTGATAACATCACTAGCTGCAGATGTCGGTGGTGTGGTTTCGAATCTTTGTAGTTATATCATTTTCCTTGAGATTATAGGTATCCCTTGCACAACAAATGCCAACATGTGCGGCTTTCTACCGACTGCCTTTAAGTATCTATTACCAATTAGTAACATAAGCAGTTTTTTGTTGCACATAGTGGCTAACAGCAGCACCTACTAACTAAATTAGCATGAACTAAACGTTGGTTGACCATTTCTTCTGTTTGATGCTAAGTGCATTAATGGCATATTTTATGTTATTCAGCTATGAGAGGCGGAATGTTGATACCACATACAGTTAAGTATGAACTTCAAGCAATTTGTGAATATTTCAAAAATTTTTGTCCCAAATAAAACTAGATTTTCTAGAATCATGAAATTTTTGTAAAATAATGCAGAGGGAACGATATTAATTTTAAATACCCTTCGTTCTAACATACTGAAACGTACGGATTTCTATTAACATTAAAATATTAAAAAATACAGGATGATGATTGAAGGTGAAATGAAAATTCTAATCGCAGCGGAATTCGAACTAGTGACCAATGAGTTTATGGCCCGGTGCTCTAAAAATTGAGCTACAATGTCCATCTGCTGACCAGATTTTTATTTCACTTTAACCACCAAAGGTTTTATTCGGTTACCATGTGAATTCATGGTGCGTTACTACTGCTTGATTACACTCTCCCTGGCTGGTTCGAATCTGGCCACGGTTCAAATTTTCATTTCACCTTCAGTCAACATTCAGTATCAATACTAGTCTGCCGAACAAGGCTATCTCAAATAGTCAAAATGATAATAAAATGTACAGTCAGCTGATTCATCAAATATTTAGTGAAAATATATCATCGGTTGGGTGGCTTTTCTGTACAGGCTGAATAATTAAGTCATTGGTTCTTGCTTGTCAACTAGTATGTAGGATAGTCAAAGTGTGTGCATTTATGTATGCTGCAGAATGTGTTGTTTCTTTTACTTTTATTTACAAACCCTCAGTTATTGTCATTGTAATTTGTTTGGTTGTGGCTAGCGGAAGAATCCAGTACGCGCATTCCGTCGCATTTGTGACTCCTCAGCTGAATGTGCCTGCACCCCAGTGAGTGAGATTGTTTCATTGTATCCATTGCTTCAAATACCAAGGCGTCATCCAATATGCTACAGAGTCATGATAACCACTTCTCGTACAACGGATATTAGTTATTACTATTTGTTGATATACTTGTAGTTCTCCGTTGTTTTACTAGGTCAAATTATTCCACCTCAATTCGTATATGGGCTCCTATGCGGATGCCTCGATATTCCCTGAAAGGAGAATCACAAGTATATCAATAAATAGTAACTTCCTTTGTTATTGTAGCTTCAATTAAAAAAGGTAATCATTAGTAGTTTTGTCGGATTCACGTTTGCCAATATAGATGACAAGTATGTTCCTTCTTTTCAGTTCGTAGCATTTGATGTTATTAAAATATGCAGGGCATCGGAAGTTGATCTTTCTTTATATGAATGAAAACCTTTCCCCAATGTGTCTACATTCTTAAAGTCAATCATATGTCCACTTTCTATTGCTAGTCGCTTTTCTAAATTTTTTAATTCATCTGGATTCCTGGGTGGATAATAATAATAATAACAATGATACTAATAGTAACAATGATAATAATAATCGCTTCATTCCAAAAAACATTTGTGATACAGTACGAAATTTTTAGCATGGAATTTCTCAACAAATTCACTTTCCGTACAATATCTTTAAAAGAAATATGTACTGTCTGCATAGCGTTAATAATATTAGTGTGAAACGGACAGCTAGTGTGTCACATTAGCATCTGTTCTCGATTCAGAAATCAACACAAAATATAGTGTAATTTTGATGCCCCCAGATCAGTCAACCAGCATAGAAATTCATAATCCCATATACGTATCCTAGGAATAGTAATGTGGTGTATTTTTGGGCATTCACAAATCCATTTCTAACTAGTGTGGTGTTTTTCATTTGTTTTGTTCTTAGCTTAAGAAACGAAAGTTTGAAAACATTTTAAAAACGTGCAAGAGTACATAATGCGTTCAGAATGCATATGAAATAGTAAAACAAGCTAAAAAGGAAGAATTTGATAGAATATAATAGGTGGTATTCCAAGATTTAAGCAGGTCATCAAGCTTTCCTACATAACTTGTGTCCATCCACCCTAACGTTTAAGGGTTTACAACTTACCCAAACATAATTAGCTTCACATTTCTAACATTTAATTTTGTAGACACAGCTGTTTCATGTCATCTTAGGAATTGTATCTTTGACTAAGATCTTTTCTAATGAATTTAAAGGTTTAAAACAGACTTTAGTGCCATGCGAAGCACATAATTTTTCAATCTATTCCTACTGAAACATACTTGTGATGGTAGCGTTAGTTAGTTAATTTCAACCTCAGTTTACAGATCATTACATTTTACGATAATTCATATGATTAATTTATACAAACAACTTTGAAGTTCATTGAAACGGTAAGCACCAGGTTTATAATTGTTTCAAGTTCTTTTTTGATTGCCTGTGTCTGATTGCAATTACATTAGGTTTCAAAGTAAATCATACCATGATATTGGGCTATTTATCGTCCTGTATTGGGCGTGTTTCTGACACCGTGAAGTATCTCACTAACTTATGTCTAATCTGAAAAACACCAATCTGAATCAGATGTCTATTAAACCAATATCAGTACTCCATATCCCAATCTGTTTTATATTTTGAAAATATTCGGTTTTCATGAAAAATGTAATTAAGTTATTTTACTTACAGAGAAGAGGTTCTTTCCCATCTTAAAAATATCATTCATATCTTAACGTGACAGGCAATAGAGTTTTTATCTATATTTTCTTTCTGGAACTGCAGAAGAACTTCTGAATCAAGGTTATGCGTGAAAAAGCTGGCAGATTCTCCTTGTCCACATCACTAAAACATAGGAAATCCTTTCCACTATTCATTGTCCATAAATTAGATCAAGGTCATGTAAACTAATATTCTGCCTACCTTACTTTTAGATTTGTTTAAATGTAGTGTTGAAATGAATATTGAACAACTGAAAATGGTCAATTCGTTAACGCATATTTATATATTTTTACATACCATCATTTAATTAATTTTTCTGTTCATTGCATGTCTAAATTTAGATGCATAACTAAATAACTGAATATTATAAAATACTTTTTATAATTTCCAAATTTAGGGTTACTGATTTAGTTATTCCACATAGAAAATAGGTACTAAAACATTGGTTCATTGATGATATTTCCTATGATAAATCTAAAAATCAACTTACTAGCTGGTCAATGGATTCCCTCAAAGTTTCAACGGGACTTCGTGAAGTGTGAGATCAACTAGGTGGATAGTGGGTATGAAAGGTATTCTGAAGCTGATTCTAATCAATATTCACTAAAGCAATGAAAATATGTGAAAATTAGTAAGTATAGCTTACTGCTAGTTATAAAGTACAGCTATGAGGCTTTTAGTATTATTTTTCCAGTGATTACCCTACAGTTATGAGCATCGTCAGTGTATTTGTATGAACTTGAGTCCAGTTGGCTATCTATCATTTTAAAGAGACCCAATTACGTTGGTTACACCACCGTGTAGATCCATTACTGGCTTTTAGTAAAAGTTATCTTATCAAAGAAAATAACAGGCGATTATTTGCTCACCTCAAAATGCGCTCATTAGCATTAACGTACAATTAGGTAGAATCACGTAGAATTATTTTGAACGATACACTTCACGTGTACAAAGTGCGAGTTGAGTAGTTTGAGTAGTCTGTGGTTATATAGCAAAATATTGATCATAACATGCACAAACTGGCAAGTATATTCAATGAAAGCTCATAACTTGTCAACATTTGTAAGCCTCAGGAATGAACTTTCTTCAGAACGAATTATTACAATAATTTACTGCGATTCCATTGAAACGTGATTATAGTTATGATTAATTAGTGTATGTAAAGTTATAAATTTGCAACAATATTCATGAAATATGCAAAACTAGACTCAAGGTCGTTTCGATAAAGTGACAAGTGAGATTACTGATCAGTTTTCGATTCGGAGTGAGAATAGGAATAACTTACTTTAAGCACTTGGTGTCACTGAACTCAATACTCAGTATTTCATAATTATAGACTATTGGTGAGAATATTTACTTGATTAAGGACTCTTGTATTTTGCTACTCATCACTAGATCTGTCTGCAATTTCGAAATAACTAACTCCGAGATTTTAACTCTCAGCAATTATAGAGGTTTGGTTTAGATTTTTGTAGGACTCGACACCAGTTAGAGAACTACTAAAAACCTGAGAGAACTGGACAGTTTATTCATACTAGTATGGTATTCACCTTCAATGTATACTCATAACCTCACCAGAGACCGAAATCAGGACCTTCAGGCTATCTGTAAAGCATGTTACTATTCAGCAAGTGAGATGTAAAGCAGAATTTTGAGGATGAAAACCGCTGGATTCCGATCCCAGGTTCTCAATTGTCCCCAGCTTATGTCGCCCCTTGATGAGTACCAACCTAGACGTAGAGAAGTTAACGCTAAACTAGTGAAATGGTTACGGTATTAAGTACGATAATCAATCATTATGGATAAAGCAAAGTGAGTTTCTTTATTCTTTAATAGAGATGTGACTTGATGCATCGAACTATATAACTTTAACGACTTTCACGTTCAAGATAGAGTTTACTGATATTAGCCTAAGCAACTAAACTCTGTAATCAGCTGTCACATATCAGGTGTGGGTTATTAGTCCTAACCAATAATGAAATTCTCTAGATGAAGCCTGGATTATAGTCATTTTAGTAAGTGGCTCAACATTATGACATGCTGTATTGAATGTCAGATAAAAGGGAATATATATTCGATAGGTTGTTGTACTTTCACTAAGAAGACGACAACAAGGCATTCGAAGACATTTAATAAAACAAAATTAAATTTTTAACCGTAGTATTTTTGTGAAACATATTTTCTTTTTAAGTAATCAAGTCGTTTACTTTAACATATTCTTGAAATGTAGTTCAACCGATAGCCTACAGATTATCAACTGAGTGGTCTATCATCTAACTAACTGGTAGAATGAATTCCTCATCGGTTCAACTATGGATTATTTTTTAAGATTGTTGTGTGAATGATAGACCCCGACCTGATTAAGTTGCATCAGATTGATGGTGGTTTAGTGTTCTCTTATATATAATAATTTTCGTGGACATTTTATCGTGTCATTAGGTTTGATGACATCTTCAGTGCTTACTTCATAAATATCAAAGCTCGGAAAACATCAAACAACCATCATCATCATCATGAGATACAAATCTTTTCCATGAAATGTCTCATATTATCGGTCCAGATGTTTCTTCCACCCTTTTATAGATAAACATGATTAAGTGACCAGTAACAAATAGTTTGACTGAAATTGTAGTAAGAGGCGTAAATTCAATGGGGAATCTACGACTACTACTACTACTACTACTACTACTACTACTACTACTACTACTACTACTACTACTACTACTACTACTACTAACGTAATGATAACAATGATGACAACCAACCACTGACTTTCGGTCTTGTTTCTGAATACCCATTCATTCTAAAGAACCAAAAGTTATTTGACACTTAAGTGGGAGGAAAAATAGTTGGTTTCTTTACTTTATTACCAGCTGGTGCAGATCTATTATTATTATTATTAGTCCCTTGGGTTCCTAGTGGAACATAGGCTTCAGTAGCACGTCTCCATTTCATCCTGTTCTCTGAGATCTTTTGAACCTGGTCCCACGACAGCCCAGAAGCTCTCATTTCCTGCTCGCACGACCTCCTCCATGTCACCCTCACCTCGGACGTCCAACTCGTCGCTTCCCATGGGGATTCCACTCGAGGGCCTGACGCGTGATGTCCTCAGTCGGCCTTCTCAGTGCATGGCCAATCCATCTCCACTTCTTCCTGCATATTTGTTGCGTGATAGGTTCTTGGTTGGTTCGTTCTCAGAGTTCCTTGTTGCTTATTTTTTCTGGCCTTCTGATCTTCAGCAGCGAGCGTAAGCAGTTGTTGATGAATGTCTGTAGTTTATTGGAAATCCCTTTCGTGACGCGCCAAGTCTCTGAGCCATACAAGAGCACTGACTTGACGTTGGTGTTGAAAATCCGTATCTTGTTCCGCATGCTGAGTGCAGAAGATCTCCACACTGGTTTCAGGCTAATGAACGCCTGTCTTGCTTTTCCGATTCTGACTTTGACGTCCTCGTCCGTCCCGCCTGTAGTTGAAACAGTGCATCCTAGATAAGTGAAGGAGGTTACGGTGCAGATCTATGCCTGAGCATTATTGTTGGTCTTACTGTTATAAGGCATTACTGAAAATTCATTGAGTAGTCAAATCTAGTGATTGACAGATTCTTTTAACCTAGTTGTTTGTTTGTTGGTAGCAATTATTTCACATCTGTTCTCCAGTTGGGTAGTTTTATTAATTGTCTACTATCCTAATATATCTTTAGCCTAATTTGGGGTTATAATTACAAAATCACGTCACAGTATAATTCGTTTAAAGGAGAGATAAACAGTTTGTTTTTGCTTATAATTTATTTACTTGGTGATGGCCAGTGGTGAGATCCAGAATATAAGTTTCACTACACGTTGGACTCATCAGCTGGGTATAACTTCATCCTTTTGGGTGACAGTGTTTCTTTAAAAGTCGAATTCAGCACCTCGCTTCAAACTTTGCAGTCTTATTCACTAGGCTACTGATGGACCAGAGCCAATTCTTTTCCATCAGATATAAATTCCTCTGCATTGATCAATACTTAAAGTTTTCTGTTAATTATTATGCTAGACTGCATTGATCAGCCACTATTTTTCAATGGGCTCATAGAATGGTTGTCTTGATATTTCAGATAATATGATGGTGCCCGTTAATCTCTACAGATTCGTTAATTTTCTTATTTATATAGATTCAGCGTAATGTTCATACGCTTACCCAAGAGCGCGATCAAATTAACAAGCTGTACAACGATGTGAGTTTCGATAATTTTGTCCAATGGATTATCAGTAACAGAAGTTCTTGTTGTTATTTTTTGCCGTGGCAAGAATTAAACAGTTTACACAGAGGGGCAGGTGTAAATATGTAACGGAAACTGACACATCTCATTATCAACTTTTGTTGTTATGTGTCAACTTTTCTAACTTTTATAAGGGATAAGAGATAAACTTAAGGCTGTAAGTAAAAAAAGCCTTCTCGACTGATTTCATATTTATACTTATGATATAACAGAATACCAAATTTAAATAAAGCGAGAACAACAGCTTTGACAGGATGACATGGTTCCATTTTATTTCGCAGTTTCTCATCAGCTGCTTCCAACCCAAACCAGTTTTAATATCAGTTGACATAAATGACTGCATATACTTGAATCAACTTGACAGAAGAATGTCCGCTTGAAATAAAGATAACATCGGTATGACTTAATTGAAAACACAAGAACTTATTGAATGAACATCAAGAACTAATGATAATTTTGCCAATATTATAGCAGGATTAGAGGAAAATGCTGAAACGGAAGTTTGACAAGAAGGGGAAACAAATTTTTCAAATAAAAATCAGCTTTCGAATTTATCGGTCATTAGCACATAAGTTTGTGAGCTTCAAAACCTTAGTTCACGTGGTTATGTGGTTAGGACGACATGGGACTTTAAAGTTGACTCTAAAAGCCATTAAATTGGCAAATAAAGTTTCCAAACCGGCTAAAATGTGGTTTTCTCTCAAAACAAATAAACCTAATTGGTTATTTCAGTGATTGTTAGCATAACCTTCACAGTCTTTTCGGTGTGATCTTGTTAAGTCGCTTTCTTCACTGTACAAATCAGGAGGAATAAGTCAATTTACATGGAAATTACCTATTTAAATCATGTGATTCACTAAGTGAATACCATTTTTACAGTTACAGACCAATCATTGTTTTGATATTGTCGTTGCTCAGTGACAAACAAACGTTCCAAGGGAAGATAATCTTTGTTGGTAAACACTTTGAGTATCTCAATGTATTCAGTATCGGTATTTATGCGGCAATCTGTTAGGACACTTCATAAAATCTTTTGTCCCTAAACTGGCTACCGAAATAGTTTGTAGATATATCCCTTCTCATAGACTTAATAAGAGGATAAAACAAGCGATCAAAACACCATCTGATCTAGAATAGTTATCTGACTGATATTAACCTAATGACCCTAATTAAATTGATTCCTAACAGACTAATTAGACAGATATATAAGCGCAGAAGTTCTCAATTAGCATATCGATTCAAGTCATACGTAGAAACCAAATAAAAAGGGGGAATACAAATACAAAAACAAATAAGAGGATCTGGATAAATTCGGAAAGTAAGTAAGAAATAATATGACATTCACTATTTCTAAAACGAATCATAAGAAATGAGTGTGTGAAGCTATAATCTTTTCCGGGCCATTTCATTCAGAGTCGCCAGCGATTGATTACTAGTATCCTAAGAACACTCACCAGGTAGCTTAGACATATACTAATAGTCGTTAACTTTGCGCCTGGATGTCAAATCTTGGTTTTGTTACCTTTACGTAACTTTCTTTGAATCTTATTCTACTCGAGCTAGTATCACAGGTAGAATACGCAGTGAATCAGTATGCGTGATGTATGCGTTCGAAGGGATTGACTCACCCTATTGGTCAACTTACATTCCTTGCTCAAAACTCTACACTTAGTCTTATTCCACCACAAGCAAACAAGTCTACAAGGATACTAATGATAGTGGAACCTAGAATTACCGGATTTTGTATGTCTCGCTACGCAAACGCAAACGAAAAATAGTCATATAAAAGAGATTCATTAGGATATACATTCATCATAACTTATGAATATTCACATATTTTATAAATAGTAGCAGTTATTAATAATGATTTTCTAAAATAACTCCAGTCACGATGTGAAATACACCGATTACATCAAGATCTGTATGCAATGCATGAAACTGGTGATCGAAACACTCAAACTACCCAAACTGTCCTACGTCGAGTTGAAGCGGAACGTGATCGAGCTTTAGTAGACTTATCAAGAGTAACTGCTGAACGGGACAGTTTAATTACCAAGTATAAAGTAAGTTTCAGATTGAAATGTCGTATGAAATTTTGCTTCATAGGAGTGATAATTACAGTTACATGCCCCATTACATTGAGCAGAATTGATTTATGATTACTGATTGTTTGGCTGTATTATTCTGCACAGTGTTTTTTTTAATCGTCAATGCATACATTTGAACACCTCAGCATTCAAGCACGTGTATTTACTTATACTGTTGTACGCACATTCACGTATATAAATGCATGCACTTACTACAGCACCTTGATTTACGTGTTATTCTCAAGTCTGTTTATCTGGTGTTCATTACTTGATTCTTTGTTGAACCTGGAGTGATCAAATATGGTGCTGAAAATCGTTTACAAAACATCCAATATACATTTTTATGCTATTAAATGTGTTCAAGGTTTGAAAAACTTACAGCTTTTGTTTTGTTTAAACTAATACCAGAAGATAAATTTTTAAAAAATAAATGGAATGTATATTTAAATTTGACCGAATACATTTTGTAACAAGGAAATTGGTTGAACATGATGAAATCTACATAAGGTCATAGTTGTTTGGGCGTTTTCCTGTCGAACAAATTTGATATTTCTTTTCAGAATTCTACAGAAACTGCACATTCGGATAAATTACGCTTAACTAATCAATTGGATCATTTAGAAAATAGTTTAAATCAAGTAGCTGAAGAACGTGATGAAGTACTTCGTCGTGTGTCCATGCTACGACTACGTATTGATGAGTTGCAACAACGTCAGCAACAACTGGAAGAGAGTTTAGCTGAACGACAGGAATTACTTAAAGTGAGTTTGAGGTTGAATTTCCCTTCAGTTGGTTTCATTACGACCTGAAGTTTAGGAACAGAGTTTTTAAATTGTATTTTACTATCGATTATAGGAAAACATTAAAGCTAATTGACCATTTATTATCATTACTATTATTATTTATCCCTTGGGATCCTAGTCAAACATACGGCTTCCGTAGCACGTCTCCATTACACTCTGTTCTCTACAATCCTTCCAACCTGGCTCCACCAATCCCCACATACTCTCATTTCTTCCTCACACAATCTCCTCCATGTCACCCTCGACACCGATGCCCAACTCGCCGCTTCCCATCTGGGTTCCACTCGACGGCCTGTCACCGGATGTCCCCAATCGGCCTTCTCAGTGTATGCCCAATCCAACCCATCTCCACTTCCTGCCAATGCATATTTGTTGAGTGATAGGTTCTTGGTTGGTTCGTTGCCAGCTAGCCAGCCAGCCAGAGTTCCTTGTTGCTTATTCTTATTATCCTGGCCATCTGATCTTCAGTAACGAGCCAATCTAGGCACTTGTTCATGAATGTCTCTAGTTTCTTGGAAATCCCCTTCGTAACGCACCAAGTTTATGAACCATATAGGAACACTGACTTCATGTTGGTGGTGAAAATCTGGATGTTGCTCACGCTTTATGCTGAGTGTGGAAGATCTATACACTGGTTTCAGGTTAATGAACGCCTGTCTTGCTGTCTTTCTGATCCTGGCTTTGACGTCGTCGTCTTAGCCGCTACCTGTAGTTGAAACGATGTTGCCTAGATGGGTGAAAGAGACTACTTTCTGGAAGTTTCTCTCGTTGATGTTGATTGGTGCCTCTTGTTGTTGTTGGTTGAGTATTTATTAACTTTACTAGATTTTAATGAAAACCATTATCTTCTATGATACCTAAAGGTATAATTAGGTAGTTGGTGTTAAAGATATCAACCGCTGATGTGAAGTCTAGAGATTCACTAGTTAAATAATCACATCAGCGGTTTAGGTGTACCAGTATGACCACCAGGTAAGCTTGTAAACTTGTGGAAGCAATGGTCCATAAATCTTCGGAAGTTTTACAATCTGATGTCGACATGAAGTAAAAATTAACTTTGATTCAATTTCAGCCATAAATGTAATTACCAAGAAATTCTAACATTTTCAATGGAGTTTATTTGGTGACTGGCAGTGGAATCTGTGACACGCGTTTCTTCCTGTCTGGGACTCGTCAGCTAGATTTATCTGCACCCCAGTGAGTGGCAGCATTCCCACTAAGACTTAAACCCAGTGTCCACCACTTCGAACTCCAAAGCATTATCTACTAGGCCACTAGCACTGGAGAGCCACTACTTTTGCAACCAGTATCAGTTGTTGTTTATTGATACTTGTAATTTCCCGTTGCTATACTGGGTCGGATTGGTCAATCTTTGTTGGTAGATGAGCTCCTATGGGGAGACCTTGATACTGTCTTCATATTCATTATACTACAGTTTAGTCTCAATAAGAACAACATCACTCACTGGGGTGCAGACACATCCAGCCGATGAGTCCCACATGGGACGAAACGCTCATCCTTGGTTCCCTTGTTAGCCACTAAGTGGACCACAATATAATGAATATCCAGGCAGTATTGAGGCGTCCATATAGTAATCCATATGCCGACAAAGACCAAGGAATGCGATTCAGTATACCAACGGAAAATTACAAGTGTCAATAAATAACAAACATTCGCATGCTAATTACAACCCAACCCAACATTTTCTGGAGACTTTTACTTTTGTTTATTATCAGCATTAGTTTAAGCGGATGGTTCCTAAATCTTAAGTGGACTTAAGAAAAGTCAACAACAGAAACATTAAGCTTTTTAACCAATGAATGTCGTAGGTTAGTATGTTTAGATAAAAAGATAAAGAACAGATTACAAACAAATTCAAATGATCTCATGCTGAAAGAGAAACGAATTAGAAAAATCACTTAAACTTATGAGGGAATTATTAACTTCCCCGCAACCGAAGGCTTAAATGCTCTAGATACACTCTGGTCATTGGTTTACACCACTGAAGATTCCTTTTTTAGTATCTTCTTACTCCAATTGTTTAGTGATTTGAGATTATTTTGTGATGAGAACTACGTTTCATTTTGACTTAATGCTTCTCAACATATCCTCCACTAGAGACCATTTTACAAATTTCTAACCAACACTGATTTCAGACACTATCTAATGTGGAGTTCATCGATCTCAAGTCAACACTGGACATAGATAGACTTTATATCCATCTTTTATTGCTGGAGAGGGTCGTTGGCAGATTGTCATTACTTCTGGAGTATGTGCTTGAACAGTGTTCACACTTTGATTCCAGTACATCCGTGTCCGCCTAAGAAAAGGTAGGAATGATATAACCCTGTGAATTTCCCAAGCCCAGTTTAGTGATAAGGATGCTACGGCTGCTTGTAAACAGATCTTGACTAGAATGTTATCAGAACATGACAATTTTACTCATCATGAATGATCCTAGCGCCACCTACAGTCTCTTTTAGAAACAGAAATACAGACCATTAGTGACAGTCTGATAGAGCTTGAAAAGTATTAGCGGATAGGCAGTAGCAGATAGTTATTCATACTTAAGCAGCGAACTAAGTTAAAAAGGACTGATTAGACATCGGGTGAAGAACAAACATTTTCTTATAAACACATAGCTAACACCCCTATCAAACTAATAGGATTTTGAATTCTCAATAGCCGTATGGATAAGTGAAGCTCGAGGATAACAAACCCGTGAAAATCAGAAAACTATTAGACCTGGATGTGAGTGTAGCTATCAGATTTTCACCCTATATCAGATCTTAAAAAACAGACACACTTATTGATAGCCGGAATCACCCATACTTTGCTTGAAGGTTTCATCTGAATCCATAGATCAAGAGGTTTTCTGGTGATCTATTACTAGAACCAGTGATGAGTCAGTATACCACTCCAAAAAGTCTCTATATTTGAGCTTCTGCAGTGGTGATAGAGCTTATGTTCAGGTATCAGATGAGTTGCATACATTCAGTGGTATCAGTCAAGGGTATCTAACCCCTCCTTTTTTATTTAAATTTGTCAAAGACATGTTTATGAAAGCCTTGTTCAGTCTATATGGTTTTATAAGGAGTAATCTTGTCATAGTAAACTGATTTGTGAAGGTAGGACAGAAAGCCATTTTAGTCATTTTTAGTGAAGTTAATAAAAAATGCGGAGTCTTGTGGATACTCCAAGTGATAAGCTGGGGATTTTCAGGGTGCGTTTCACACCACCCAGATGCAAACTCTTAATTCTGGAATAATCTGTTTCAGCATCTTGGCTGATTCTAGAGCGTGAAATGGTCTAGAACGTCGACCTCTTTACTTAGGACGTTCGATAGGTCATGATGGGCCAGTTTTATAAGAAATTCTCGTTACGGATATAAAAACCTTGATTGAGTTTCGCTAAATGACACCATTTATGGTACCGGTCAAGTGTTGTGTGAAGTATTTTGCCTTGGTCAACCATGTACCTATTAAATAACGGTACTAAAGGTGGAGAACATGAGAAGGTTCCAGGTAACCGTCGTAGGATTGTATATATGTAATGTAGGTCAGTCAGGTTGTAAAACCACATCCACTTAGGTGGCTGGTACATATGTTACGCCCACCTAGTCAGTATTAACCACATTATGAGATGTTAGCTAGTGTTTTTAAGCTGAAGAATGGTAAGAGGCGTTAAGAATAAAAACGACGTCAGTCTATCAAGTCTTTAACTGTAAGAGTGAGTCGCGAACGCAACAGCATACTTCTCGATTAGGGTTCACGTATCAGACACAATCTACAGTTTAAAGCTCTATGTAATATGGCTCAGAATGGATCTCACTGGTGCAAATGCATCCGCAAATTATCTTCATCCTAATCATTGTACCATATTTTAGTGCTCCATTGTTTTCCATTGTTATGCCTTTTCAAAGATTTTAATTATATTTTCCGCATTTACCCATCCCTTATCGAGCCGCCATGTATCTTATTGTGCTGATATAACATGAACCGTTACTAGGTAATGCGAGGTCCTTCGTTGATATTAAGTGACTAAGTGACTGACTTTTTCAAATAAATACAAGTTAAACTATGGTGCTGTGGCAGACTGTAATTCAACTATATTTGGTTTCTGAGATGCACCACACAGTGAGACTGTAATATTTACTGAAAAATACTATTTCACTGTGTGATGCACTCAAAAAACAAGTTATAACGGAAATTTCAACATAAAAGTAATTGTTAGCAAGTAACTGTATGCATCATCTTTCCCATTCTACAGTTACATCAGTAATGATGCATACAGTAATCCTTAATCATTCCACTGAAGTCATCTTCCTGTCTGTTTGCTCTGTACTTACATATTCAGAAGGTAAATGAAGAATCAGCCCAACTGAAACAAGAAGCTGAAGTACAAAATAATCGTTTAGAAGAACGTGAATTACAAATATCTCAAATGAATGAAAGGACACGTGTTATGGAGACAGACTGTAGGAGAATGCATGAACGTTTCGAAGAGGTTGAAATGAAGTTACGCAAAGAAAGGGAAGAATGTTCACGTCTACGTAATCAACTTCAGAGTATTGAAGAAGAGAAAGTTAAACTCCAGGTAATTTGATTCAATAAATTAATTTTTTGATGAAATCTAAGAGTAGAAACCCAAAGCAGTGAAAACAAAAAAACACGCTGAAAACCATATCAACTGCAGAAATTTAAACAAGGAATTAAACTGTATGAATTGCATTTTAGAGTGTTAGTAAATAGCTAAACAGGATAGTATTCAGAAGTGTATTTCATGGAGTAACGGCAACAACAACGCTATCTCTCAGCAATCATCTGCATTTATCAGGAATTTAGTTGTGTCTGCCATCTAAGGGTTTCTGATATACCTGTTTGTCTGAACCTCATTGAATGGAGATGAGGTAGAACTCGGGATTGTCTGTTTGAATATTGGTCAAAACCAATGAACGACAGATTAACTTCCACTTAAGGTATAGCTATTTTGCGGGAGTATTGGTAGAGAGAATTTCGATGAAATTATTCTTTTTAAATTATTTAAAGAGGTAAACACCTGGTAGGTTGACCACTGACATGGTGACTTATTGTTAGGGAATAAAATTTATTCTCCTGAAAATACCACATCTGAATGCATAGCTGTCTATGATCGAGCGGGATGCGTTGTGTATTGTCTACTCGCTTCATCTACGATATGATTAGTTTTGCACGATTATTTAAGCCTCCGCTGGTTTGGACTGATACTCCTTATCTCTATGACTTTGCTACCAAATGATGACCAACTTGTGTACTTAATGTAGTCATATAATGTGATTAGGTACTTGGTATTTTCTGATTTTTGTACTAGATAGCACATTTTAGAATTCCTGATGGAAGACATGTTTGGTGAAGGTTCAGGATGCATTCTATTGATGATTACCAATAAGTATGAAGCCGAAATAAAACAGGTCTCCTCTCTGATTGCCTCTTAGCATGGAACACAAAACAAGGCGAATCATAGGGATTCGGCAATTATCTTGTTAGTCGCATCGCCAATTCGGCACAGAGATTTGAGGCTTTATAACAGCTGGTCTCAGATGAAGCTGATTAAGAAATGACTAACACGATTTATTTCTCTCCAGACTGGATCCGGATGAGCCCATTAGCAAGAACGGGATTGTTTTCTAAATTCTTCACTGGTGAAAATTTTGTTATTTAAATACACCGTATGATAAAAGCAAACTGAAAATCCATGATCTTGAAGTATCAACAAAAATGCACCGTACTAGATAAATCTCTCCTACTTTACCTAGGTGGATCCTCAGTTTGTAGCTTTGACTTATATAGCTTGAAAATAACTAGAAAACGTACGATATACCAACTGGTCCTTAGGCTAAAGCTAATTCAAGACTATTTTTGCATTGTTATAGAAAATATCTTTCTTGCTTGACTAATCTCCTAATCGCAAAAGAACACACACATTTCAGTGTTATACGGGTGATGTTCCAAAATACGGTTCATTCACGTCAATATGCCAATTAAATAGCATAGGAATGCTGTTTTATATTCATTCCTATGGCATCTAAGGAATTTACGCCTAGGTTCTTTCACGTTTCTTCATTTCAATGTCGCATTTATTCCATCAAAATTATTTGGCTACTTAAACTTAAATTTAAGTAGTCAAACTATTTTTGCTTCAATAGTAAAACGAATTATTTTTTAAAACATTAGAATTTCACGCATTCAGTATATTCAGTAATAACGTTTTGCTCATACATCCATGAAACTACCTTCAAATGAATTATTATTTTTCAGTGTGACCTAGAGAATTTGACGTGTGAACGTAGTGACTTGATTAAGCATCAACGTCAAGTTGAAAAACGATCACAAATAAATTTATCTGAACGTGATCGACTGTCAAGACAAGTAAATGATTTAAATGACATAAAAGAAAATCTTGAAAAACAACTAAGGCAATTAGAGAAAGACTTTTCCGATCAAACTACTAAATATCAGGTAAGTATTGTGATTTTATTAGTATTATTATTTGTCCCTTGGGTTCAGTAGCACGTCTCCATTACACTCTGTTCTCTGCAATCCTTTCAACCTGGCTCCACCAATCCCCACATACTCTCATTTCTTCTCACACAATCTCCTCCATGTCACCCTCGACACCGATGCCCAACTCGCCGCTTCCCATCTGGGTTCCACTCGACGGCCTGTCACCGGATGTCCCCAATCGGCCTTCTCAGTGTATGCCCAATCCAATCCATCTCCACTTCCTGCCAATGCATATTTGTTGAGTGATAGGTTCTTGGTTGGTTCGTTGCCAGCTAGCCAGCCAGCCAGAGTTCCTTGTTGCTTATTCTTATTATCCTGGCCATCTGAGCTTCAGTAACGAGCCAATCTAGGCACTTGTTCATGAATGTCCGTAGTTTCTTGGAAATCCCCTTCGTAACGCACCAAGTTTATGAACCATATAGGAACACTGACTTCATGTTGGTGGTGAAAATCTGGATGTTGCTCACGCTTTGTGCTGAGTGTGGAAGATTTACACACTGGTTTCAGGTTAATGAACGCCTGTCTTGCTGTCTTTCTGATCCTGGCTTTGATGTCGTCGTCTTAGCCGCTACCTGTATTTGAAACGATGTTGTCTAGATATGTGAAAGAGACTACTTTCTAGAAGTTTCTCCCGTTGATGTTGATTGGTGCCTCTTGTTGTTGTTGGTGGTGATGTTGTTTGGGTATCTTCATCACCCCTGTATTCTCTACCTTCACTTGAAATCCCGTCTTCCTTGGCTGCCCTGCTCTGCCTCTTCTGTCAACTTGTTAGTTTTCGCCTGTAGATGTTCAAGTTTGTGTGTGTGACATGAGACACAAGTCATCGGTGAAATTCAAGTCTTCTAGGGACTTTTCCCCGATCATGCCAGCGTATCCTTCTTTTCTTGCTCCTCACAGTTGTCTGCTGCATGATCCAGTCGACCACAATCGGGAATATCATGTGCGATAGTGGGCAGCTTTGTTTTACTCCTGTCTTGCCTTCAAAAGCACCATTGAGCTTCCCATTTGGATTACTTGGCTGGCATGTGGCGTCTTCATATAGTTGTTGAGTGATATTGATAAAGGTTTGTGGTATTGCGTATTGTTGAAGCGGTTTCCAAATTACTTGTCGGTCGACGCTGTCAAAGGCCTTTTCAAAGTCGATGAAGTTGAGGTAAGGTAGAGAGTTGACTGCCATTCTATACTCTGTTCCATGATGATGCATAGAATGGCGTTGCAATTTTTTCCGCAAATGATTTTGTACTTCCTGAATCCAGTCTGCCTGTTCCGGTAGTAGTCTTGAATACAGTTCATCGTTGAGTCTCTCCAGTACAATGTGGCTTAATATTTCGCTTGCTCTGGGTGGACAGGAGAGTGATCCCGCGCCAGTCCCTGCAAAGGCTTAGGTCGCCCTTCTCCGGCAGTTTGACAAGGTAACCCTTACTCCAATCGCCAGGTACCTTCTCTTCCTTCCACACCTTCTGCAATAGTAGTGTGAGCATGTCCGCTGTTGTCTCTGCGTCTGCTCTCAGTGCTTCTGGAGAGATTCCATCTGGTCCTGCTGCTTTCCTACATTTCAGCAGCTTTATGGCGTTCAGGACTTCCACTTTTGTGGGAGGATTTGTGTTCACTCGTAGTTCTGCGGCTGGGTTGCTGGTGGTATTTCTGGACGAAGTGCAGGTTGTGGTGGTGGTCAATACAACAGCGTCTTGAAGTAATCGACCCATCGTTTCCTTTGTTTCTCTTCTTTGGTAATTAATTTCAGTCATCATCTTTTATTGGTTTCATCTGTGCTGATCTCTTCCCTCCCAGATAGTAACCTGGTTATTTGATACAATGTTGTCATTCCTACCAGCAGCCTGTTCTGCTTCACTTGCCAGTGCGTCGTAGAAGTGTCTTTTGCCTTTGCGTGCACTCTTCTTAACTTGTTTGTCTAGTGAATGTTTTATACATTGTACTCAGATCCTCTTGTCGTTGTACATCCTTGCAATAGTTTATCTCCTGCTTCACCATCCTCCTCTCCTCTATCAGCTTCCATGTGTCCATCGAGATCCATTCCTCATCTTCTTTCTTCTTTCTTCATAATACAGTTATGCAGGTTTCTTTCCATATCTCTTTCAAAGATTTCAATGTTCTTCCACACAGGTTTCTTCAGGGATGTTGCTCGATATCTCCCATTTTGTCTTGATGGCTGACTGACGTGAAGATGTGCTTTGTAGTTTCGTCCTTCATTTTCCGAGTGTTGTACTTGAACTGAGGTCTATTACCAGCTTCCTTGAAGGCTTTTAACTTGATTTGGAAGGTTCATTGCACTAGATGGTGAGTGGTCTGAACCTACATCTGCTCCTCTTCTTCATCTGATCTGGTGTCAAGTAGACTGACTGCGTCTCCACCTTCTTCACGCTGAGGTAAAGTCGATCTGATTTTTAGTTTAGTGTATCTCGGTATCTGATGAAATCCATGCCACACGCTTTTTGGATATCCTTCTACTTTAACACACTGCTTCCAATCACCAAATCGTTGAATGCACAGAATTCTGCAAACAATTCTCCATTCTCCTTCATCACCTCACCGAGCGCTTCTTGACCCAAGGTTTGTTCTCTCCCTGTGTTGTCTGCTCCCAGTTTGGCATTCATTTCACCCCACCCATTAGAATTTTGATGTCACCAACTGAGGTCTTGTCCAGTGTTGATTGCAATTGTCTGTAGAATTCCTCCTCCTTCTCTTCATCTGCATTATTTGTAGGTGCGTAGGGTAGCATTGTATGATTATGACCTTCCTTCCTTTTTAGTTGAATCTTGCTGCCATGATCCTGGAGGAGATTGGTTTCCACTGCATGACAGCGAGTCTTCGATGCTGTTGGGGACATCATGATAGCCACTCCAATACACAGTGTGATCGTGGTTGTCGTCTGGGTCACAATATCTGAGTAGATTATTGATTCTCCAGTTGACAGTTTGGAGAGTCCACTCCCATTCCATCTGCTTTCGCAGATGTATACATTCTGACAGCACCAAGACACCAGTTAGACTACAAAATATCAGCCGATTGTAGATAAGGGATTGACCTAAAGAAGTCTACATGTTGCTAAGAATCGATAAGATACTCCACATTACTTGACTTGAATAGGTAATTTATCTACCTTTAACCTTATACCACTGTGGGGCTCATTCTCATCACCTGAATTCATCTTTCAGTGCATTGATTTATCTCATCTATCTGATGAAGACTCCTGATTAACACAGATAGTGTTCAGCTACTCATTTTGTTCAGTGATGCATTTTCCCTTTTCTCTTTGCCTTCTTTAATTATGAACTAACGGCTTGGTACAACCAATCAATGTCTTCAACATTTAACGTGTTTGATACAGGCGTGTTTGTGTTTGATATCGTTTAGTTTACTTGTTAGACTTTTGTTCTTGAGTCTTGATTTAAATATTTTTCTGACTGAATTAGGAATGTGAAACGTCATGCGTAAACCATGTTCGTGCCGAAATTCTTAAGATTTATGCTTATTGTAAGAACAGTTATTGACAAAAAGCAAATCACTACAAAACCAGTGTTATGATTTTCGTTTCTATTGTTAGAAACAATGTTAACGGAGGACTTTATGAAAACTGGATTTAGAGAGCAAATACAGGGCGAACCAGTAGTTTGTACTTCTTTAATATATTGTTCAGCAAGGGGAGGATATAGCATATTTTGACGCCTAAAGCGACATAATATTAAATACAGGTTTATTTCCTAGTATCGATGCGTTCAGCACTGGTTCGAGATGCGTTTTTAGATCTCAGTAACATTAGTTTAAAAAACGTGTCTGTACTGTTCTATATCATAATAAAACACCAACTGGAAAGGTAATCTCGATGTTTTGGCAGGTTTTTTACTTCTTACGTCTAGGTTAACTGCAACTGACGCTAAAGCTCAACCTAACCAATAAGTCCTCTTGATTTTGTCTAGGAATGTAGTTTTTCACGGTAAGGAAAACTGATTGGCTATTTCAGTAGTTATCAGAGTGTCCTTCGGAGTCACCCGTTAATTGTACTGATGGTCTAGTTGGTTACCTGACTTCAGCACTTGAGCACAAGTAACTTACAGTAATAAACCACTGACTATTCACGGATCATACTGAGGGGAATTGAAAGACCAAACTGTAACCATACTCTCCAGCTCAAGAAACTTGTGATAACGAGAATAAAGACGGTAATGATTGATAACAATCACTTATGTACCAACATATGAACAGGTTAAGGCGGTTACGATCTGATTACCTGTAAGCGAATAGTCAGTCACGGGTACTACCAAGGTCAGAAAAAACCAGCCAATAAATATCTGTTAATCAAAGTAACTCTACTCCCTTATTCACTTCAATAACTACGTGTGAACACTACTCAAACTGAAATCTACTTCTAAAGGTCTCAGGAGTATACTTTGTCTAATTGTTAGTGCACGATGAAAAGGAGGTTGCCTTCAGATTAATAGAAACAGTAAAGAATAGTGAATATCATTCTAGCAAAGAAACTTATATGACTGTCAATGGATTTTGTGATTAAACATTAAAGAAAAATTAAAAAATCATTGGCCTGTTGTTGTTTATTCACAAAGTTAGTTTCCTGAATACAGGATGCCTACCGATATCTACAATTTGTGTAACTAGCCTTTTGAGACCCAGTATTGTATATTTAATGTTTGGCTGTTCACGTTTTTCCTTGGATAAAGGCTGTTATATGCAGTTATTAACACCGTGCAATCAAAGTTAGATGAATTTGTAGCTCAAAGTAAAATTTGTTAAGAGTATGTAAAATAGAAAATTGTTATTCTTTACAGAGTACACTAATCCAAAGGTAGTCTATCATTATAATTAAGAAAACCGAAAAATTTGTGAATTTGAAAGGAAAAAAGATCAGTTTTATGATAATTTTGTTCAGTATTATGATCGGAGATAATTTACTTGTTTCAAGATCATAATGGCATAAAGTAGCTATAATCAAGTTCATAGATTGGCTAAATTTCAAATTATAAGTTTGTCTACTTGACTACTTCATTTACCTGGTCCACATACACACAAATACCTCACTTCCTCCGTGATAACATCTCTAGTTATAATACGCACAGACAAGTGACCTCAGAGAATAACACTTACTGATGAGTGTTAGTAGGGACAAAACGCATGTTTAGGGCTACGACTAGGTTGGTGTCCATTACTTCATATTGAATCTTTAACTGTGCAGAAATAAAACTTATTTGGTGAAGTTTGTACATGTACGTTAAAGAGGTATAAACACAAAAACTGCCAAATCGAATTTGTTTATACGCGTAGTGATCAATGTTTCAAGAGAATGAATTCAGTTCAAGGTGGTTAACTAGTTAAAAACACTTTTTCAACAAATTCAATGCCCGTAAGTGTTAGTTCTCTTCATAATAAACAGGTATAAAGTTTACTAAAAATTATGTGAAATGACTTACGAAGTCTCTTTGTACTGCGTAACTCTTCAGTTACTGAGGGTGAGAAACTAAATTGTTTTTATAGGGAAACAGATTGCATTTTATTCTGGTCTTTAGAAAGATCATACACTGGATAACGTTCCAGATACAATTTACTGTCTATATTCATATGAATATGGACAATAAGTTGTTATCCAGTAAATGATACTGTTTCACTGTGTAACGTTCCTAATAAACAAACTTAAAATGGAATTACAATTTGCCACAGTGACCAAGTTTTACTCCTACTTTGATGGCGTCAAATTCCTTGGAAATATAAGGAGACAGCAATATGAAGAAAGATAAGATATCATACCAGGCTTCCTAGTTGAAGATAATTTCATGTATTATAACTTTAGTAAATGAAGGCCTTTGTTTTTTACACTTATTTGTAATGCACACTAACGACTGCGTATAACCGTATAACTCATAAGAGTCGTCAGCAAAACGTTACGTAGAAAAATCGTACTACTTACTGTTTAAAAGTAGTACATGTTGAAAAAGTTGTTTTTAAACTTAGAATATGCAAACGGTTACAAAAAGTATGTAAGCTTCCTGTCCAACATTTGTCAGCTTCCAGATACTACGATATTATCATCTTGACTATCTGAGATAGCTGTGGTTTGGCAGACTTGTACTGATACTGGGTGATGATCTAGGGTAAAGTGAAAATCTGGACCGTGGAGGGATTCGAACCAGCAGTGACCAGGTTTCCACCCCGGTGCTCTACCAACCCGGTTCAAATTTTCATTTCAACTTCAATCATCACCCAGTATCAATACGATATTACCCAGTTAATTTTTGAAGAAAGTAAATTAATATCATAATTATACTTTACTTCAAAATGATAATTTCGGTTTTGTCTTTTTTCTCAGCTTGAACGTGAAGCAAATGAAAAACTTCAACAACGTATTGATACAGCAATTCATAACAAGAATTCAACAGATAGACGGGTTAATTGGCTTGAACAGCAAGCAGATGATTTGAGATCACAAATCAATCAATTAGAACAACAATTATCAACACAAAAGGATGAAAATAAATGGATGTCAGAAACAAATGAAAAGTTAACGACCGACAATGAATCACTCAGAGTGTGTGATTCTTTTGAAGCCAATTTTAGCATGACTTGTTTTGTTTTAGACGAGATAGTTGTTTTCATGGTGCATTTCATGATAAGTTAAGGTTAATTATTTGTAGCACATCTGGCGTCAAATTAACCTCTTAAATTTCTCTGCTTCCCGTCACTTTCAATGGTTTTGAATACAATTTCTCCTACAGTACTGCAGGCCTGTAGATTCAAATCTCTTCGTGACTAGAATAATCAACTATTTCAAACATTTTAAAAGTCTTTCAACTGAAGAAGACTTTTAATTTACCCTTATAACAAGTTTGACAATCGACACTGATTCACCATTCTGAAAGTTACAAACGTTTAGTCCTGCACCAAAAATATGGATGACACATTTACTGTGTCAAAATCGGAACATATCGACAATTTCCTCACACACATAAATTCAGTAGTAGGGGCAATCTAATTCACATATGAGGTAGAAAATGAACAAGGAGAATTATCTACGTTGGATTCCAAGATAAAACGAAGGATAGACGGTGGTTTGTATACTACCGTCTACGGAAAACCGATACATTCCAACAGGTATCTAGGCTTCAAGTCATCCCATCCAATATCAGTTAAGGCAGGCTTAGTCAAATGTCTAATTAATAAAGCTAGAAAACTGACTGATCAGAGCAAAGACCTAAACAAGGAATTGAAACACGTAAAACAAGCACTAATAGTTAATAATTATCCTTCGCAGTTTATCAAGAAATTCATACGAACACATGAGAAACGAAATAATAACAATAACACGAGTGAAAATAATAACGACAACACAAGTAGAAAGGAGTTCACAGCCTCCATTTTGTTACCCTGCAAGGAAAACACATCAGAAACGCTACGTAGGATTCTCAACAAAGCTGGAACTCAGAGATAAGCTTTGTTTGCTTAAAGATCCAATAGAATTAATTGAGCAAAATACTCTAATCTACCGAATTTCATGTAATGACTATGGGGTCAAGTACACAAGTCAAACTAGGAGGTCGGGGTCATTTAGAATAGCCGGACACAGGGATTTAGTTGAATATAGAATGACAGACCTGAATAAGATCAAGAATCTAGAAAAACTCGGCCACTGCATTGCATGCAATAACACAACCACACAATAGAGTGGAACAAAGCGACTGGACTTAAGTCCAATATAATTGGGTGGAGAGAGAGATTGATTACTGAATCTTTGTTCATTGAATCAACACCTAACACATGTAACAGAAATTACACAATACCTATACCACAGATATGGAAACTTCTATTGTCAATAACAACAAACTATATGAAGTGACATAACTAGAAAAATCAAATGTCGAAAGTTGTGTGATTACAGTGATAGGATTATGTGCGAAAATTTATCCTCGAAACGTCATCAAGTAAGTAATACTATATCACTGTGTGTTATAAATCAAATGAACAAATCTAATATGTAATTAAATTGCACCACAGTGCCCAAGTTTTTTCTTGGTTGCTGAGTTATATGATACGTCCAACCTCATCCTTTTTCGCAATGTTTTTGAATTAAAACGAAGGTAACGAGAAATATCGTTGTATACTTCATTATTATTACCATGAAAAAAGTAATCGTATGGTTCTAAAGGGTATTTTCAACAGCGTAATCATTTATCACTAACATTGTTTTAAATTCGTTGCTTGAGAAGCGCTTAATAAAACGTTTCTCATGTTCTCCAAAGTTATTTAAAGGAATTTACTTAAAGAATATGGCAACCACCTGCATTTATGTTACGATGTTTATCTACAATCTTAGGAGATACCAACAGTTTTCTTGATCAGAAATGTGTTAACAACCTAGTTCCTGCATACACTGGTTTGTGGTATCAAGTAAACCACTGTAGTGGCTACGTTAATGTCATACATACTATGTCAAAATCCCAAGGTACAGTGCAATCTGATGTAACGCAAATAAACTTTTGACAGATCAGTGAAGTTAACTACATTTTATCTTACCAACTCGATTTATGTGCTAGACATCCTCTCTTACCAGTTCAATGTACAATATAGCAAGTGGATTTTATTCATTGATAAAAGTACAAAGACATTTGGGAAAGAAATAAAGTTGGTTACTCTCAACTGATCAGTCACTGTGTCTATTTGCAGTCTTACAGGAGCTCAATCACAGTCGGAATAGCTCAATGGTTACTTCTGTGACTGTAACACTGCTTGATATGGATAGCAATCTCACGTAGGACATCAGTTCCCTTAAAGGTACAGACACTGACGAGTTTCATAAGGCAGCAGCATGGCTTCATGCCACGTGCCTTTATCCAAATAAAGACTGAATACATCTATAGAAATACAATGTTCTCCTATGAGAAGGAGTTTGATCGTGTTTTTTATCGAACAACATCCAAAAGAAGTAGTATGCAAGTAAAGATTTCTTGTTCGTATTCTGTTGCGGTTTAAGTTTTTTTCCCTAGCATTTCAGTTATTACTTCTGGGAATTAATATTGGAATCAAATGACACTTGAAATTTTTGCCAGTAATAGTGTTTCCACTCAGTATTCCTTATAGTCTCTAGACAAATTTTTTTCATTCACCTCCCCCTCTGATTTTTGATACAATCACAAATATATTAGCTTAGGAAGAAGATGGATTCCATTCAATTCTTATGGTTAAGTCCCACGCTACTCTGTATGAATAATAGTAAATACAATCGACATAGTTAACAACCTTGCAAACAAACAAATCATTCAGTTTGATGCAGACAGAATTAAAAAAGATTATTACTAATTCAACCTTATGTCTTCCAATAACTACATAATGACCTAGTCGACTGTCATATCTAGTTCAGTTTGTATGTGTGTCTGATCTGAAATTCTGATCACACCTGTTACTCATTGACACTGCTGAATTGATAAGTCTGTGTTGGAATCTGCAGAATGAAACCACTTAGTGATGTAACCAAAGTGATTTGAATCCATCGCCTACCTCTTCAAAGACCAACTACCTTCAAGCAAGGGACACTATAATAAAACTTACGATAATATTGATCCATCTGTAAACTAAGTACCTGTGCTTATAGAGACCGCTCAGTTCAACTTAGTAAAAACAAACAAAGGTCAGTTAGGAGCAAACTCTGATAACACTAAAATGTTATTATCTACTAGAGACCAATGCAAATCTGTGAGAATGTTTCACATCTACTTATATCATCAATCAGTAGTATATGTCGCAGACCTTTTATATTTAGATTCTTGACAACATTGGCTATATCAAGTGAATTATGTAATATGTTTTAAGCAATCCAGTTTCTAAAAGTGACGAAGGTAAGATTTCCTGACTGGATTGCATTTTACTATTATGCTGATTTAGTTTTGATTTTCGCAAGCTCATGTTTCTCTAAATTTAATAACCTTTTTAAATTATTTTACTTGTAGTTGGTGTTGTTTTTAGTGTTGTTATTCAAAACACTTTTTTAAATGATGCACTGAGTTCAAGTATGTTTTTGAACTTCTCATCATATTTATGTTGTTCATCACCTAAAATATACTCAAAGCACAATCTATTTGCTTATCTGTGTATCACATTATAAGGTTCCAATAAGTTGTTGAATAAAACATTGGTATTTATTCATTATATATGATAGTAACCGTTATATAAAGATATCGGTTAATGATTTGTAATAACTTTTTATTTTTGAGGGCGTAATCAGTCATGAAATAAATGCTGAGTAGCTGAGAACGCTTTGAATTGTACTTCCAGGTAATCAATAATGGTAGTGGGGTGTTCTCTCAGTTCTGATATTTTGTCATAGATATTTTATCTCCAGGTTTCGTCACATCTTCAACACTAACCTCATAAAGAAGAGGCATCAATAGGAGCATAAACAGTTTGACAGTTAAAGAAATATTTCAGTGTATAAAGTGTTAAGTGCCTATTCATAATGAATTCAAAATTAAGCCGATATCGCTATTCAGTGCATCATGATCATGTAACTAACTTCAGTTTATAGCAAATATTGTCACAATATGGGTTATATCTTCACAAACGATTCACCTAGAAAATATTTGCACAAAAGAAAGCCGATTTTCTTGATTATTGTTTCCTTTACAAGATGTTTTCCTCGTTGATCTTGTTTGACTGAGCACTGAAAAACATATTTAATGAATTTGCATATTATTATAATATCATTTGTCCCTTGGGTTCCTAATGGAACATAGGGCTTCAGTTGCACGTCTCCATTACACTCTGTTCTCTGCAATCCTTTCAACCTGGCTCCACCAATCCCCACATACTCTCATTTCTTCCTCACACAATCTCCTCCATGTCACCCTCGACACCGATGCCCAACTCGTCGCTTCCCATCTGGGTTCCACTCGACGGCCTGTCACCGGATGTCCCCAATCGGCCTTCTCAGTGTATGCCCAATCTAATCCATCTCCACTCCCTGCCACTGCATATTTGTTGAGTGATAGGTTCTTGGTTGGTTCGTTGGCAGCTAGCCAGCCAGCCAGAGTTCCTTGTTGCTTATTCTTATTATCCTGGCCATCTGAGCTTCAGTAACGAGCCAATCTAGGCACTTGTTCATGAATGTCTGTAGTTCCTTGGAAATCCCCTTCGTAACGCACCAAGTTTATGAACCATATAGGAACACTGACTTCATGTTGGTGGTGAAAATCTGGATGTTGCTCACGCTTTGTGCTGAGTGTGGAAGATTTACACACTGGTTTCAGGTTAATGAACGCCTGTCTTGCTGTCTTTCTGATCCTGGCTTTGATGTCGTCGTCTTAGCCGCTACCTGTATTTGAAACGATGTTGTCTAGATATGTGAAAGAGACTACTTTCTAGAAGTTTCTCCCGTTGATGTTGATTGGTGCCTCTTGTTGTTGTTGGTGGTGATGTTGTTTGGGTATCTTCATCACCCCTGTATTCTCTACCTTCACTTGAAATCCCGTCTTCCTTGGCTGCCCTGCTCTGCCTCTTCTGTCAACTTGTTAGTTTTCGCCTGTAGATGTTCAAGTTTGTGTGTGTGACATGAGACACAAGTCATTGGCGAAATCCAAGTCTTCTAGGAACTTTTCCCCTATCGAGCTGGCGTATCCCTCTTTTCTCGCTCCTCACAGTTTTCTGCTGCATGATCCACTCAACCACAATCAGGAAGATCATAGGAATTGTCACACAAAATGTAGCAAAAGTGAGATGAAATAAAAAGCTTTACATATTTACAGCAATAATTTAGGGATAGTCAATTGTCAATAAGTAAGGAACAAACAGTAAAAGAAGCAACAATGATCAAGAAATAGCAAATGTGTGGGGATTGATAAAAATGTCAAAAAGGTAGAGGAATCTCTATCACATTAAATACGTTAAGATTACCAGATTAATTACACGAAGTTGATAATCACGACTGGACAATTCATCCACTTCAGCACAATAATGATCTACACAAATCTGTCATTTAGATTCATTTGGCTCGATTTATTTGGCCATGCTTCTAATAAACTCAATAAAAAATGAATGAGAAATTGTTTAACTGCTTAAATTAATTTCATTATGTTACAGAAACTGGTTTACGAAACTAATATTGTCTGATGCAAACATTTTGTCAGATTATACGGTCTAAGCACCTGATTTCTAAGCTACAGACATCACGTTTGAATACTATTCAACGTTAAATTTTGTTAAATGCTGTCGGCTGAAGAGTTAATGAAAAGTGTGAAACGTATGAAAGCTTTCTTGCCTTTACTTATTGAAATAATACATAAATAGTATGTCAATATGACAGTTTACCTTAGAAAGTAAAATGGCTAAAAATATCAATGATAAATTAGAGATAAAAATTCATATACTGACTATAAGTAGGAGAAAACGAATCTTGATATTTAAACTAAGATGAAGAGTTAATGAGGTTAAACAACTTAGATCAACTTCCAATCACACTGATTTTCGTTATTTCAGAAGCGCCTATTTTCTAATCTCTATTCCTCCATAACAGATGGCCTCATTGGCCAGTGTTACTGTTCAGCATGATTTCCTAAGTTTCTTGTAGTCATCTTGTTGTCCAACACATGATACATGACGACTATGCATTCGTAATACATATCTGTAAGGTGTCAGTCACCACTAACGGGCGATTTACCTCCTTCATATAAAATACTACATGTATGACATGCAAGATTTTTGGGTCGGTTGTTTGGCCACATACTAATAATACTTCAGAGTTGTTGTTAGTTGATAGAAGGTAACAGACTTCCCTCCCTTGGTATGAACGATTTCTCACTACATCCCTCTACCAAAATACGCTAACTTTCTATGATTTCTATTTAGCTAACCTACGAAGGGTATTGTAGGTTTCAGTTGGCGTCAATTAGTGATATCACCTAGATAATACAAGTCAAATTTCATAAACCCATCCTAAGACTTATTCGCTGATAGTTATTGCTAGAAATTGCATAAAAAGTATTGTTTCTGGAAACAGATTCTCTCTTTCCTATAAGTGGCTGATCATTTTTCAGCTACTGAAAAACACTTTTCACCTCCGGGTAAACCATTTCCACATCTAGGCTGTTTAGTTTTCTTTCGCTGAGTTTAGTGCTTAGGAAAATGGCAGTTTCTTAGCCACATACGAAAGTCATCCGAAACGATTAATATTCGTTAAATCGTCTTAGCCATTCCATACACTTCAAAAATATGAATTTCCAGATGAATGGTGAATATCTTCGAAATATCCTAGATTCTTCTGAACCTCAGGATAGTAGCTAATAGAGTAAATTGCACTGGTAACCACTGATTAAGTTTTGCTGTTATAACTGGGGAATTCTCAGTAGAGATGAAATACTTGACCCCACTCTATCTACCGAAGTTTGGTCAGTCAGGTATTATCATTAACCCACACACAATAGGTGTAGTTCACTGCCTACCACGTGAATGTGGAAAAGGTAACGGAATGGATTTCGATTAGATTTTTCTCGATTTGCTCTATCTTCCATACAATGACCAGGATTTTTCGACGTAGCTTTACTATTGAATATCCTTTCACATCTGTTAGTATAACTCTGCTCATATCATACTGACAGAATTGAAATCTAATTGGGTAACTAGAATGGAAATATATTAACATTTATATGCACATTTTATTCATACGATAGCCAAGAAAGAAACTCTACGATAGAAATGAATACGGGTCACATTAGAAATAAAAAGCAAAAGCTTTCTTAAAATCTCTCAAAATTTACTCATTATCCGGGTAATTATGCACTGGTTTTCAAGATGAACCAATGCTTATTTAGGCTTTCATAAACCAGATGGCTACGGAGTCTTATTGCATGATGAAACAAGATGATTACCGTCTATCACTCCCAATATGACCTCAGGTCAATTAAAAATGTTCATCATGCTGGTTGAAAAGAAGAGATATTACTTAAAAAGGTTACTGTATACAATTAGATGGTATGCTCAACTAACTTAATCTGTTAGCTGTTGTAGATTCTGCTGCCATTCTGGTTTATTTCATACTTCGCTTATTATTTCCTTACCGTTAAGTTAATTTGTCTTTAAAGTTAAAAATGTCCTGAGTAACTTAACCAACGATTATATGATTAATTAAGTTATATCGTATACACTTAATGAACTGGATGATACTAATATCAAGCCGGTTTCTATCAGTGATAAGTCTGAGTTAGGGAACCAGTGAAAACCAGATGACCTGTTTCATTGGAAACTGAAATAGAACCCAGGACCATCAAGTTTCATCAGTAGTTTATTGACTAAAATTTCCCTGTTGAAACCAAGTCAGTATGTACCTGTTTTTTAGTTGACTTTCTGCTTTACCTTGCCAGCATGAAGGTATAATTTGCAGATTGCTGCAAATGTATTTATTCTGAAATTCATTTGTATGTAAGAAGTGAAATTGCATTACCTCTCACAAATTTTCAGTTCTTATACTATGCACTTGACTGCATATACCATTAAAACTAACGTGAGGTGACAGGTATCCGGGATACTTGACTGTACTCCTCGTTATTCTGGATAATGGACGAAAACCAACATGATTGTGTGGATTGTTACTGAGTACTTTCAATCCTAACTAATATTTTTTCCAGCTGTGTTCATTTTCTAGGCTCCGTAGTTGTTAAAAGCAAAAACATGTATCTGTTTCGGGGTTTTGATCATAGATTTCTTCGTAACACTGCTCACGTTTAGTGGAATCCTCATGTGAGCAATGTGTAGGTCAGACGAAGGGTACTAGGCAAGACAAGCAAGACGATTGATGAAGTTGTGAACCTTAGTCGACTCACTTGGCCTGGTCATGTACTCTGCATGCCGAGTTATCACCTACCTCGACGTGCCATGCTAGGGACGTTGGGTTAGGTTTGAAAAAGCTTCAGGCAGGCCACACCAAGACTTGTCACCAGTCTATGAAGTCTCATACTATTGGTCTAAGTCGTGTGATGATATGTAGACTGCCTGGTTGGGTTCCCCAAGAAGAAACGGATAAGTGGTTGAGAACTCTTTGTGACATGGCCGAAAATCGGTCGCAGTGGCGCAGATGTACCCACTTCATGATACCTTCTAAAGTTTGATTATTCGCACTAACTATTAACTTCAAATGTTTTATTCTGTCGACCTACTTTGTCTACTATGATATCAGTCACTTTCTATCAACTTGTTTTTTATGTACTGCTGTGAAATGTGACAACTTGGACAGATAGACTTGTGTGTGAGGTTCTACGTTGATTTTGCCAGTCAGCCAATCAATCAGTTTCCTGGAGTAATTTTTGACTGAATCAATTTATTAGTAATAATGAGCATCAACGATCGCACATCTATTATGTAATCCAACTGCGGATTATGATGATCATATAACTGTGAATTACTGATACACTTTTCACAAACCTGTAGTTGATTCTTTATTGAAGAGTTGCAGAAACGAAGAAGTACTCATGTAGATGGATGCAAGGCTAATTAGAAACATCCATTCGCTTGGTATAATAAGTTAGAATAAGGTCAAAAACAGACAACTAGTTACTTATTAAGTCCATAGAAATGCACTTTAAATGAACCAGTGGATATCTATAGATCACCAATCAAACTCAAAACAGAATTCTGTGAATCTACTGAAATTAAGCATTTTAGGTCTATGAGCCAAATTCCATCAAAACTTCTGCTTAATGAATGAGTATTTCCACTAATTACTAATCCTACTATCTTACACTGATTCACTCGAAATCATTCGATCCGCTTACTTCCTTTCTGGATAAAAATGTAGTTATTGCATTGCATTGCGGAGAAAGAACTGACATCATTCCAATAACCTTGACTTGATAAGCATAGATCAAAAGGTCATAGAAGCTAAATACTTGTAATTAATTCTTCATTCTTACACGTCAGAAAATGTAGTTCCTTCGTAACACGAAAAATTCAGTTTTTTTTAACTAAGTAGAGACATGAAAAGTGAGCTGTTGAATAATTTTTTGTACTGAAGAAAAGAGGTAGAACTAAACTTCAGTGACGACCAACCATGTTTATGTATGCACTGACCAATCAGAATCGCGAGTATAATGGAAAACATGATTATTAGGGAAAATGGCACTTTATTAAGCATTTATAAATTTGTTTTGCATGAGAAATAAAGACTTCTAGATATTAAACAGGTTTATCTTATTTGCAACCAGACCATTGTCTTTTTTGACATTCATTCATATGAGACTGTATCATTTTTTTATCGTGATCCCATCAAATGTCTTAAGATGTTTCTAAGACGGCTCCATATATTTTCAAAAGTTGTTTATGTGCATTCCAGTTGTCCGATCAATAAAATGCTTCTTGTGAACAGCAGCTTGATAAGGCAACCCGTTTCTGACAGACGCGTATACGACTTTCAATGATATTATGGTACTAAAAGATACATTTTCGCATGACTGCTAGTATAGATTTTGCTGATCTATCGTTTATCCGTTGAAAATATCCTTTCTTCGTATTTCGGCAGTAAAAAATCTGAGGTTTGCCAAGACATATATGTGTAAATTACCCAATCTTGTTTCAGTCATTCTCCCAGATTTTATCTTTGTCTCCGAAAGAGCCATTCATCTATTTCAATAATATTACCTACCCCATCGAATTTCACACCTAGTGTGCAGCCTAATCCTGATCATAATTTATCAAGTCTATTCAGTATAAACAACATGGTAAACAGACGTAATTGGAGACCCTGAGTACGACATTACTAACCTCATTGCTTGTCTTCTAGGTTCCCGACCACTAAAGTTCAGTTCTACCGAGTATAACATAAATGTACTGATCCTATCATAGAAGAGATAGCTGAAATGTAAGGTATCATTATTTGAATGAGTAACTTTTGACAGTTTTTGAAAAATAAAAGCTTTTTAAATAAACCTATTTCATTTGTATTTTGTTAATAATTTTCAGTCTACAGTTGAATTAGCCAATAAAGACAAGGTTCATTTGGAATCATGCATTGAAGAAATGAGTTCAGCGCATAGACAAGCATTACGTGAACGTGAAGACTTAGTTCAACGTTCCAATGGTTTACATGAACGTAACATTGAGTTGGATGCAGAAAACAAGAAGTTAGATCTAGAAGTCAAACGTAATGCTGAAGCATTACGAGTAAGTCATACATCTTGATATACTGAATTACACATATATATACAGACTCATCAGTACTCAAGGTATCATCACACTTTTTGTGAGTTAAATGAATGTTATTTCCAGTGCTACAGTAACATAGAAAACCAGGTTAAGTGGCAGCTTACACAGGATCGGAGGAATAACCCAGGTTCATATATCTTATTGAAAATGAGCTATCTTAAAGTTACAGATACACTTCAATGATCAGTGCTGGTAAACATCTGACCTAGATATGCCTACATGATGAACTACGTGGCTTGAATATAGGATGCTATATTACTAATAATTAGGTTTTAAACGTAAACATTGGCCTTCCTGGTACAAAAGGTGTTCTGAGAGACTGGCACTGTTATCAGACGATTAGAGGCAATCAGTAGGAAGCCGTGTACCTAAGTTTAGTACTTAATGGCACTCGTCACTAACGCTTATCTGAAATCATACGGGAACTGATGTCCCACGTGAGATTAAGACACGCCTCACTCAGTGCTGCAGTCAGAAGCGTTACCACTGAGCTATTCGGACTGCGAATGACCTCCAGTAAGACTATATCCGGTATACTGACTGGTCACTGAAAAAGCAACCAGTTTTATGTTATCTAGTCCTGAGTCCTAACCAAACTCTACTGATCATTTTTTTAATCTGGTCACCAGGATAGGAGAATTGGTATCACAATGCAGTTTGATAAATGTCAGTTGGTTCGATGAAGTTGTCAAGAGGCCCTGAATCTCTACTTTATACTTGCTGACAGTCTTCAACAAAGCATATCTGCAACCTCAAAGGCAGCTGAAATAATAATAATCATAATAATCACATTGTCGCAAACTACATATACGTTCCAGTATGGAATTTCCATCATATAATACTTCAAAAAATTTACTCCCTAAGGAATACTGTTAAATGAAATAATTATTGCACCTGAATAATGTTAACAAAAACAGTATTAAAAGGAATGATATGAAACAGACAGCTGGTGCTCATTTAACGTCTAGTCTGAACAGGGGAATGAATGGAAAATCCAGCGTAACTTCTGTAATGGTAACACACTTAACCAGTACAAAAATCTACAGTTCAACGTGGGTATCCTATGAATACCAATGTGCTGTATTTTTATTCGTATATTAGTCTTTTTCTTACAAGCGTAAAGCCTTTTCCTTCGTCGTTTGCTTGAAAAACGCTTGTTTGAAAACATTTTATAAATGTGCGAGAGTATGTGGTACCTTTAAAAGACAATACTTACAAGATTAAAACAAATTAACGAAAAAGAATTTGATGAAATATATTCTGTGGAAAGTTTTTCGGTAGCTTAAAATGAAAGCAGAGCGCGAGTTACAATGTATGTGACTTCAGCACTGGGTAACACGCTTTAGAATCTGACAGAGGACATCAGTTCCCTCTAGATTGGAGATAAGCTTTGCTATCGAGTGCCAACAAATACGAAACCTAGGTTGAGCAGGGCTTCCTATTGATTACCTCCATTCAACTAAAATCCATCAAAGTGCATCGTAATGTCGATTCTCTTAGGCTGTTGACAACATTCCAAAAGTAATCGATAGAATTCGATCATCATTTAAGACTAGAGGACACAAAACCAGTTACTCTTCAGTGAGCATTCTATATACTACAGTTCTCACCTTTTAGTGATAGTCATGCAGGAAGAAAAGATACTATAAATTTCCCCAAAAACATGCGATGCTCTTTTTGATTTATTGTCAGACATCTAGCATAAACAGTATCAGTTTAAAGTAGGATTCTCTAAGAATTATTTTCTTTGAAAACCAGGAAATATTCGGCACTTACTTTACTCTATACTAAGATTTCCAAGAGGTAGGTATATTTGACACCAAAATCATGACCTTGACATCCTTCAATTATGATACTATTATTCGGCGAATGAAGCATATATTTCCGTTTCAGTCAAAATATTCTGGCAAACTACAGTAATAATTCCTTATGATCGGTCACATCCTGCCGTACTCACTCAAGACAAATAGACTCAGAGCCTCGATCTACAAGTCGCTTTCATAACAACTTAACACTGACCAAAACTCTAAGCTCTATTCAACTGAAGATGAGGAGTACTAGAAAGTTGGAAAGTGTTTAATACAATTTCATATCACCTCGTAGTCATGCACTACTGGAGAATATAACAGCAGAACAAGGTATATGTCCACTTTGTCAACTTGAAAGTGCAATGTTATTTTGAGAAGCATTTCGGTTGGAAGAAGTTAAAGGCAGCTAGAAAGAAACATTACACTAGCTGATGATATTTTTGACTTTTGGTCTAAAATGTGCTGAGACATGTTTACCTTCAGTTCGGGTCAATCAGGTTATCAAAATCCCTCATCCACTAGCTCCTCTTGATAAGCTTGACTGAAGCTCCTTATCAGCTGTAAATGACCTAAAGTCATAATAATTTTCGTAAGTAATAAATCAAAAAGAGAAATGCTTTAGGTACTGGAAGCAAACTTCAGAGTTTAAATTCACTGTACACCAGTGGATCAAGCAAAAACAAAATAACAGAAGGATAACCAAAATCAAGGTTCATTTTGATGTGATGTAATCGAAAACTGAAAAACTTCAAAGAAAAAAGAAAGGGAAATTTAAAAATCTAAGGTATCATTTTGGTAGCCAGGCAAAGAACCATCTGTTAGAAACTTCAAGAATGAATTGAAATTGTCCACTGAAATCCATTAGAGGGGAAACGTAAAACGGAGATTGCGCAAAAATACCCTAAAAACACAATAATAGTGTGATTTCGACTCCATAAACTTTTGGTCGTTAAACTTAGCTGCTATTACCGTTGTAAATTGGTAGTTTACTGAACACTGATAGCTTCTTTCTAGAATCAATGTCAGGATTTATGTCTATCTCAGACTAAGGGATTAATGTTTTACATTTTACTCCATAACTTCTCTTTTCTCCATTCACTTCAATGAAATGATTGATTTTTAAAGTTCATCTTTCACTTTTAAACTAGGCAGAAAGAAACACACTTGCTGACCTTCAACAACAATTGGAACTATGCCGTAGAAGATCAGAAACAGCTGAAAGAGATGCAAATGATTGGAGTTCAAGAGTTCGTTTAGCTGAAGATCAACTACACAAGGCTGAGACTCGAGTTGTACAGTTGGAAAGGGAACTACGTGTTGAAAGAGATGATTATACTCAGTTGAGAGCACGAATGGAAATATTAGAGGAAGAAAAACAAAACATTGAGGTAGTTATTATTAAAATAAACCGAGTAGTAATTTTACAATGTTTTCTAATATCTAAATCTTTAATGTCTACGGAGTGAACTGATTTCAGTTAATTATGGGATACAATAGTAGTTAGTGGTAACGTCTCCAAGCCTAGGGTTGAACGATTCAAGTAGGCAACGTACACGGAACGTTTCATCCGAGCTACAAATTTACTTCGCTACAGGTGACATGTAAACAAATTCAACTGAATTGGAGGAATAGCCTACAGAGTGCTATTGGAGGCTAAACAGAGAAACTTAAAGTGTCTGGGGTTTTTATAGATTGAATCCTATGCGAAATTAAGTAAACTCCTAGACTTGTCATCAAGATTCCTACCAGCTTCCGTTGATATAGTCGAATAGGTGCCAGGCTTGGTGAACCAACATTGTCGACAATAATCTAGTAAAATTCGGGTTCTAGAGGTTTCATCATTCCTCTTTTTGATATCGCTGTTTCTCAACCATGGAACTTTACTGCAAAGTACGAAATTCTAAGGTAACATTCCGTTTTCAGCTTCACATCTTATTAGCATATTAAGTTGCTACTTTAATAATGAGTCGTATCGACGTTTATCAAGTGTTGACCTGGGTGTCCAGACATTTAAAAGCAAATCATTAGGTTGGGAATTCTGATTTCATTGACGTACATTAGAATGAACCTGCAGTATTAGTAAAAGATGTAACCTGAAGTGCATGGGCACTGAGTTTTGCCGTTTGTTCTTAATGCAGTTATGTTCGAACTTCAACTGGCTTCAAATAACTCTTATCTTAGTGTGAGTTATGAAGATGTAAAATTACTTTCTTATTTTTCTGTAATTCAGATGAATTTAAAAGAAACAGCTCAAAGGCTATCACATGCTGAAGTTGACTTATCCAGCAGAGTACGCGAAATACACGATATACGTTCAGCACATGAAGAAGCTATGCGTACCAATGGGCGTACACAAGAAGCTCTATCAACGCGTAATGCTGAATTAACAGCGGCTAGAAATGAGTTGAGTTCCATTCAAACAAGTCTGTCAGAAACACGTCGATTGTTAGAAGCTGAACAACGTGAAACAACAAGACTCAGGGAAGATTTAAATCATATGGCACGTGAATCACAAACTTTACAAACAGAATTACAGGTACGCTTAATGTGTTTAATAAGGGATGAGACAGACTGAAGTTGGTAAAGTCATTGGTAGATGACTACTTAAATCTTTATTAAATGAATATCGGAATTTAGAACTAATTTACCCTACCCCATTATTAAAAGAAATAACAGACTAACACAACTACAAAAAACTACTTAGTGATTAGAACTCATCTCAGGTATAAACAGCCTTAGACTGGAGGTTACCGAATATCGAGGCGTCCATGCAGGAGCCGGTATGCCTGAAGAAACCAATCAAGTCGGTTAGGTCAACGACGGAACTATTCAAGCAACAAAACAAAAACTATACCTATTGCACAAGAAGTGGCTTCCATGACTCGGAGTTCTGGCGGATAACTCTCCGGTGTTTGGAGCGACCGGTCCCGGGTCCCAGTCTGGGTGGAAATAATACTGCTCATTGGGAGGGAGATGCATCCGGCTGACGCATCCCGAGTAGGGTAAAACGCGTGTCTTGGATTCCACTGCTAGCCTCAATCCACTATTTCTGTGAAAAATGAATAGATAACCAATATTCACGGTTAAATTATGCTTCATTCTTGGTGTTTGGAATAATTGTACAAACCAGTTTACGTGGCTTCCAATAAAACAGTAGTGCAATAGGATAAAGAGTCACTTACCTGAATAGACACAATAAAAATTAAGTCAATTTTGTTTGGTTAATAATGAAGATAAGGTAACACAACAAAGTTTATTATCCTTTCACTAAATACCTTAAACTGACTGACATCTTATGTAATAAAGGAAAACAGATGGATGAGAAAACCTGGAAATCGAATGACTGACCAGTAAAGTAGGTGTATACACATAATGACAAACAAGTCACAAGAACTTAGTAGAGATAAGTAATATGTGAAGGTCTTCTAGTGTGCTAAACGTTATCTTAAATTTTGGAGGGTATGTCCGTCAGAAATCAGTGAGATGCAACAACAATAAAGAATTGCTCATAGATTAATTAGTAGGGCCAATTTTATGATTTCAAAGTGTCTACCATGAACTGTTATATTCTTGGGAACTGCTAAGAACTAGGGGACATTGAACAGTTGTTTTATCCCATTTTGGGAAGAACTTGAAAGGGATGGAATGCAAATCAACCAGGTTTTATAGCAAGTATTCTGTTATTCAGCCATTAGATTGAAATCTAACAAAATACTTTGTATGCTTCTATCAATCTGTGGTTTAGAGTGAATATCATTCAAGGCTATCGGTTAGTATTTGTCCTGACACCCAACTTAATTGACCCTGAAGGTGCAAACGTCTCCTTGGAACTTAATGAGATGCATCTTGAAGTAATTTACCAATGAGCGTTGGGAGATGGTCAAACTACAACAAGAAGTGACAAAAGCTAGGAAACATTAACTTTCGGATTCTAAATTTCCGACTAATTTCGATAATACGTTTGACTATCTACAAGAAGGGTGATCTCCCACCTGTGCTTATCAAATTTTCACACTGCATCTGTTTTTGAAGCTATTTAGGTACACATTCTTCCACCCTCAACTGCATGTCTCGGTTACTCCTCACGGTTTATCTGTGTCCATAAACACATGTTAACTGTCCACGCATAAATGTGGAGGAATAGTCCAGCCATGTACCTAAAGGGCTTCAAAAACAGATGGAGTGTGAAACTTTGATAAGGGCAAGTGGGAGACAACCCACTTCAGATTCTAACCAATTAGCCGAGTGGTGATATGTTCTTTGTAAGACTTGATGATCATGGATTCAGTTCTGTAGAGGGTCACGGTTTGTGACTGCTGAGCAGTCTTAGAGAAGTACGAAGCAGTTGCTCAGTGCTGCGTTTCTTTAGTTGATACCAAGCCACAGTGAATAGTTTGAAGTCAAAAAGTACCCCAAAAGCCTGTCGATAGAATTTCATTTTTCATTTCAAATGCATGCCAGCAAAGGAATGAACAATAGCAGTGCGGATGAGAAACTTATCCACTTCACTGTTTGCCTCCATGCCGTGTTCTTGAAGAATTCATTTGGAATAGTACTAATAGCATTCAAGTATAAAAGACGGAAAGTTTCACTTCCGAAATTATTTAATCGGATTCCTGAATTTAGTTTTTCAATATTCTTGGGATCAGATTAGATACATCGATTGACAAAAAATTATGATGAAAGGCAACTTTAGTTTTACAAGTGACTGTAACCCCTTTAATGTGAAGTTCATTTCTCTACCATGTGGAAAAACATCAGGAAAAAGACTCTCTTTGTTTAAAATGTAGTGAAATATGCTTGTAATGCGGATGAGTTTCACTGAAGAAGACATTTTGCAAGTGTCTATATGAACTTACGAAATTTTTTTTTGTAGTGTTTATGTATATTTGTACATGAATTCACAATTGTGTAGCCGATAAGTGCGAAAGACGCATGGAAAATTAGATTTTAATATTATTCGAGAAGCAAAGTACAGGTACAAAAGTAGTAAAGCGAACCAGATAGAGTCTTGACCTTTATCTACATATGCTATGTCCTTCTTTCAAGTCCAAGGGAACTTCCAGAATGTGAATATTTTGCTACTTCAGTACATAGTTTGCTACAAAGATTGAGAAAAACCCGTGAAATCGTGACTCGGTAGTCGAGAGAGTCGGCTTCAAACGAATGCCTCACGGATTTCGGCAACACACTGCCCACTGATGTTTTGACAGTCAAGAAGTGTCAGCAAAAACAAATCATTGTCTAGTTCATCAACATGCATGTGGTTATTGAGAGAGAAGTGCTGTTGTCACTTATAATGTTGCCATAATGAGTATGAACTTGGTTTAAATTGTCCAAGTAAAATTGCCGAAGTTATCAGTTGATAGGTACGTAGGAATAGAACGATTTCAGTTATAATCCAACACTTTATCACGCAGTTGTATGCATAGAGGAGATCAAAAATATAGTATATATGCTGATATGCTTGTTGTTTAGGTCATCAGGATGATGAATGATGTTACAAGAAGAAAATGGTAAAGTTTTAATGCCTTCAGTTAGGTGCTTTGTGAATATTCGGCTAGTTTGAAAATACTCAATCAAAAACTAAGGCTAGTCAAGAAACCACTGAAATTCATACAACAATGAGCAACTGTTTTTTCGTTGGTTTTCACCATAATCGAATTCAGGAATTTCAGATCTGATGATTATTTTAGTACAGTTTGGAACTTACTAACCGATATTAACAAGTTGAATCACAATCTGTTTGATAATACCATTAACATTGATAGATGGCTGTCACCAGTTGGACAGCATTGCAGTTCCAGTGATTCCGTCGATGATATTAGTTTACCATGAAAACTATCTCCAAACTTATAGTTCCCCACAAACCGCTTGAGTGGTTACTGTTCTATTTTTTTATTATTAACTTGCTGCAAGATAAATTTCCCAAACATTCTGGCAAGAATCCATGAGATACAACCATTTCAAGGTAGACTTTCGCCAGGAATTCCAAATCATGGGTTGCTGGAAAATTGTCCAGTAATAATTTCAGTACTGCTGTATTTTTACGATTGAAGTCTTATTTCGTCTTACAAAAGTGATTGTATCGAAGAGGAACTGTGGTTCATTACCATATGCTGTTTCCATATATTACTTCAGTGTACCTAAATCTTTCATCCTAAATTAATCAAACCAGGCTGTAATGGAAAAAAGATTATCTTTTTGTACTGGCTGATGACTGAAGGTGAAACGAAAACCTGGGTAGCATCCGAATTCAAATAAGCCACCTACAGGCTACCGAAATAAAATATGCAGAGAAATTTCATACTACTAAATAATAGTATAAAAACTAAGTGTAAATTTATCAAAAATATACATCTTTGTTGTTTCTCTATACTTTTCACCTTGTTATATGTTTTTCTACGTAGGATGTTGTTGATGAAAGAGATGAATTAAAGCAGAGAATAAAAGACTATCTGAACGAATTATCACGTTTAGAACGTGTTTTGTCAGAACGTGACAGTGAATGTAACAAACTGATAGATCAATTGAGAACAGCAAATGAAGAGGCAGAAAGCTGGAGAATTCGATGGGAAACAGCTGAAAATAAATTGACTACTTGTAAAGTAGACTTGGAGGATAAAGAAGCTGACTTATCGAATGAACGTGAAAGATCCGATATAAAAGACAGAGAGATATCACATTTACGTGCCACACTGAATTCAACAGAGATACAGGTTAGTATGCGTGAAATACTTTTCTCTTATGTAATTTTCTTATTTAATTAGAATCATTTACATTAATGAGAATCCGTTTAAAGGAAACAGAAAATTAAAAGATAAACGACAATCTTTTGTAAGTACCTGGATGTAACTTCTTGATTTGTAGAGTTATAATACAGACCAATGAAGTGGTAAACTGTAATCGGATGAAAAGGTAACGCTGTGAAAGTGTTCATACAACTCTGAAGCTGTTCAGAAATCGACTCAAACATGCAAAACTTAGTTCTCAGTGTAGAGTGATACATAATAAAGGTTTCAAATCATCATGGTTACAAATGTTTCTACATGTTGTTGTTATCGGAAGAGAATCAATGCTTCTTGAGAAGTCATACATCCAACCTCTTCATAAAGTGTCATCATTATCTATAATCAGACCAAAAGGGTGATTAAAAATGTACCTCACTTTGTGATCAACTTCAAAACAATGCATATATATATTCACAGTGGTCTTACTTCTTTTCTGGAATGACCAAGGGAATAATACTAATGATAATAATAGTAATAACGCAATGAGACACTTGGATTGGGTACGAATAGCGACTGTTCTCCCTCAGAACCTTATACTTCACTTAGCCCGACAAAGACCGGCCTGTGATCGTAAGGAAGATAGTTTACTCGACACAAATGCATCATTTATATACGGTTTACATGAATATATAAAACCGCTAGGTCCAAAGTTTTATGTTTGTTTTTATTAGGACAAATTGCTCAATAAGATTTATCCTGACCACACAGTGACATAAGATAAATGTTGAAATCCAAAACCTTCACTTTAGCGGCTGATGACTTCAAATATTGATTTCCATTTAGATCACTTCCAATCATTTCCTTTGCCTTCTCTATTGATTTGGTCTTTTCAGCCGATTAGACTTTATTTGATGAAGTGACTGAGATTGATTAATTAGATTCGATTCAACTGGCTAAACAGTAAAATGCTCATCACTGATGTGCAATACACCGTGAAGTTAAACTTTCTGTATTCAGTTAATTTTTTTGAGGTTGTTCTCTAAACGAAGATTTATTTTCAAAATATATAACTTGTTCTCATAGAGATATGAATACTTACATAACATGTTATTGACTGCCCTCTAAGACATATTTTCATCATGAATTATACCGTAAACTTGGGTTTCGCTACTTCATAGAGATTACCTGTAACTTTATCCCTGAAATGAAAACGAAGAATTACCAGTGAAGTAGCCTTAAACACTCATTGGAACTGACCAATGAGATATTGGTAGAGCACGATTCCCACGTATTACGCACACGCTTCCTTAGCCCTAACCCTGACCTTTCTCCGCACCTAAACTAAATCAAGAACTAAACCCAAATTTTATATTAAACTTGATTATTTGATGTCATACAGTGATGAAGTATTATTCACCGAATGAAGTTTCGAGCATAAACTATTGGAGTGACTTTATAGGTCACCTTAACAACTGCTAAAATAACCAGTTACGTTTATTTATTTTATGAAGAATTACCTTGTCAAATGAAATAGAGAAACCTGACTGGCTATTTCAGCAGGTGCTAGAGTGGCTATTAAAATCACTCGATTATTGTTTATAGTTAATAGAAATTAATCATTCAACTTTCAATAGTTCTATCGCTTCGTGTTCAATCGTTAGTGGTGGTGAGATTTTCCTCATCTGCGGTAAAAATTTTGCTTCATTCCTGTAATGCGTATCGGGTATTGATTCCGTGAATAAAATATTTGGTAATCGGTCGCTTTCTCATGTTGAACTTAGGTATGAATGATTTGTCCCATCCTAATATTTGGTCGCATCTCAGTGAATACATTGCAACAACTGAGTTTCATTCCAGATGATTGATCTTAGTCGAATCTATCGTTTGAATTTCGGCTAAATTCTTACACTCCGATGATCTATCTGGCCCTGATAGGCTGGTTTGACCTCACATCAGCCAAAGAACTATTGGGGACCTGGGATCTCAATTTTCGGGTCTTAGACGGGAACTCTTAAGCAGTCCACACCTACCATCCCATTGAAAATAGAACCCAACATTGTCTTATCTCACAGCAAGTATGTTATTACACTGTTGCTGGGTCAAAATATAATGACATATACTTTCCAGCTTCTGGCGCTTTGTAAACAAGGCGCAACCGTACTTCAGTGAGTATTCTTCCCTACACCCGATTTCGTTGATCCACTAGACTTTCACTAGAACTTTGGGAAGTCCATATCGAAGTTTGTCACTATCTAGCATAAGATTTTTACTCAGTCTGAATGTCTGGTGCTTTCCTAATGGAGCGATATAAGACAAGAAATCACTGAAAACCTTGGAGAACTGGATAAGTGTTTAGTCCCAGTTTGGGACTTAATAGCTTAATAGCAACATACTCTCCGTGAGATCTGATGGTTGAGTTCTATCCTCAGCAGGGTTGTGCTTAGTCTTCAGTAATTTCTTACTGATATCAGTTCGTAATGAAACTTGAAGGCTTTGAATATCAGGTACAAGTGTACACCTAACATGATCTCATTAACCCATATTTGAGTCCCATAATTTCTGAATCAATATCTAGCTGATTTTTCACTGCCTCGAGTATCACATTGATTAGCATGTCATTAAAAAGGCTTCTTACATAGAAACCGATCATTTTTACGTCATCGAAATGTATGTCGAGTTTTAGTTTTTAATTTGTAGAAGCTAATTAATCTGGGATTTAAATGGTCACTACAAGGATATAATATTGATTTTGGAGTATTTCTGAAGTTAAACATCGGTCTTATAGGATAACTTGCTTTATGGAATTAAAGGTAACATAAATCCTAATAGGATTATTTTTATTAAATATTCAATTAAACTATTCATACTGATACAGAGATGATGTCAGTTAGCTAACTAGGTCAGTGGTAGGTTTCTGAACCTTATTCATGAAAGTGCTAATAAGTTTCATGATCTCTTCATATGCTTTCGTCCGGTTTTATTGAAATAAACTGACTTATCTATAACCGATTATGAATTACTTTCATCGAATTCCGCTATCATCATGCCACTGTCATTTCGCAAACCAGTTAGAATTGATGCCTCTAGTCTTATAAAATTTCATTCTGTCTTGCTTTTTAAGTATTAGTGCATACTGTACTGTAACCTGTCCGAAGGCGTTCCTATCTAATGGACCTAATGCCTCTTCTATTCTAGGTAAGACATCTTTGGGCTGTAGGTAACCCAATGCTAAGCTGGAATTTAGTCCTGTTTCAAGTATTTTCGAACTGTTTCAAGAACCCTCTTTTTAATCGTTTATATCTTAAATGACAGTGATTAAAAATCATCTAAACACTAGCCCTGTGAGTATTTAGAAAGGAGTAATGAAGTCTTTTCATAGTATGCCATTACCACACTATCAATACAAAATTATTCTTTACATTTTAGAGTAATGCAACTTCTCGTTCACTAGTTGAAGCGAATGAACAACTAAGAATATCTCGAGCAGAAATCGATACACTTACTACAGAAATATCACGAATACGTGATTCATTATCTCGTTGTGAAACAGAAAAATCAAATCTACAACGTGAAATTAACTCACAAAGATTAGATAATGATCAACTACGTGCACAATTAGATGATTTTGAAGTGGAACTAGAACAAATTAAAGAACAATTAGAAGAGGAACGTGAAAACACTAGAAATATGAATGAAGTATTAACAATTACACGTCAAAAACAACAAAAAGCTTTATCTGAAGCTCAGGTGAGTATGAGAAAATTTCTTCAGTTATTTTTATTACTTCATTACGAGTACTAAAAAAGATACATTGCGAATTGAGATTGTTTGTTTAGCGATAAGCCAGTCGATGAACACAACAAGTACAGATACTGAGAACTTTTCACAGAATTATTACTAGTAAGTACGTTTTAGTCATCTCGAGTATTTCCTTTCGTTTTTAGATCTTGTATATATTGCATTCCTGTAAGTATAAAACAAGTATTTGCAAAATTTTACATGATTTGTGAGAACGGTATAATATTTCAAGTTGTTATTCGTCGTAGACTGACATCAGTTGGAGGAAAAAAGGAAACCTTGGAGCACTGGACAGCTATTCCGTCCTATTATGGAACTCCTCAGCAGTGGACACCCACGATCCTGCCAGGGATCGAACCTACGACCTTCAGGTTCCGTGACTAGCACGTTATCATTGAGCCATTGAACGGTAAAACTCGAGTGTCAGATATCACAGTGGTTTCTTTCAGAGGAAAAATATGTTCGAATCATGAACTGTGATCTGCTCAGCACCAAAGAGAGGCATGAAAAAAAGATACACTGACTAAAAGAAAAAAGGCAGTCAAAATCAAATATCAGGAGGAAGTATATTCGAAATAAACAGTTGTGAACGCCAATACAATGGAAATTAACAGTTGGAATTGAAGTATTTCGGAAAAATTCCATTCACTTCGATGACTAGCAAACGTAACTCTTTCAGGTTAATAAGCATCAACAAATGCGGGTGGACAGACAACAAAAAATAAGGCGAAATTTATTGCCAAACCTTGTCTGCATGGGTGTTAGTATAGAATATGATTGGTTGCTTGGAATTATGTTGTGCATGCCATACCAACGCTTATCTTGATGTGCAATGTTAACCCCAACAGGATTGGAAGAGGAGAAGGTTAAAAGTGGTCAGATAAAAGTTGTAATAAGTTCATGAGGTTTCTGATTGTTCACCTAAGTCTTTAAGGAAGGTGTAGGCCACTTGACTGAGTTTCTGGAGATGACAGGCATCAATAATTAGAGACTCTTGGTGATGTGACCTAAAATCGATCATAGTTATGCAAATGTATACACTCTTTGTCATCTTCGAAATCTTTAACAACTTCATTTAACCTTATTCTGTTTATTCTCTTTCTCCTCTCATATACTTTTCCTTACTTTATTATCAATTGTTTGGTACCCAACTTTTGTTTTCCTTCTGATTGTGAAGTGTGGGAGCTTGAACCAATGTACTTTTGTGCCAAGTTCTACGTTGATTTTTCCGTTTGTTAAGATTTAATGCGTAAGTATCGAGTTGGTTGTTAATCTTCAGTGCACTTCTGCTGAGCTACACGAAACTTTCTTATGGTTGGATAACAGCTCAACTATCTAGCCGCACAGAAATACCTGATTCGCTAAACACAATAAAATGTTCTCAATCACTGACTGACTGTCTTCGTATTGTTTAGTGACTTTCCTTGACTTGATTGCGAAAATTCAATTTCTTTGTACTTCGCCTTGTACCTTGATGTTATAGTGGGATTTGGGATAAACTGAACGAATACTCAGTAATACCAATTCCTGTGTCAATAAGAAGTGACTGATCATGTGTTTCTGAGAATAAAAATGCTCTGAATACCCTCATTCTACCAAGAGTAACACAATCTTTAGAATACTTATCATTCTCAACATTCGTATCATGAAATATATCTAAATATTTACGAGAATTAGGAGAAAACATTGTATAGACTAAATAATTAATTATCAATTTATTGGTGAACGATGTCTAAAGGTGGAGACTATTGAAAACTGGAAAGATTTCAAGTAGTAGAGAAGATTTGCAGCTCGAAATGATAATCATAATGTCAGATGACTTCATCAAAATTTACTCCATAAACAAATAAATGCTGATAAAGTCTCCTAGCCAGGTGATCAAACGTCCAATAACAAATCTCAAAGCTCGGAGAACACTCAATAATTATCAAACAATGATTCATTTGTACGCTAAGTATTAAACTGTTCAATGCGACTGTGAATATTTCTTTCAAATATTGTCCATTTTTAAGACTGCAAAAGACAGTAAAAAGGATAACTTGTTAACACAGAAGTTAATGTAGGAACTTCCAAAGAAGTACACCGGCCAAAGTTGTGATACTTTGAAAAAGCATAAAACCAAAGAGTGAATAGAATTAGAATACCAATCAGATAAATAAAAGGATTTGAGACCAAAGAGAATAAATCAATGAATATTAGTGAGAATATTCCAAATTTTGAAGTCGGTAAATAAAGAATACATCTGCACCATTGTGATTGATCTTGGATCTTTTTACAGAAAACCGTCGAATTTCATGGAACTTTGCCTTGTTATGATACAGGCACCCATAGATTTTTTTCAAATAAAATCTTAATTCAACTAATATTCTTCCTAGAGCTAAACGACTATCTGGTATATTTAATAATAATAATTTTTCAAACTCCAATTTGCTACAAATTCAAGGAATCCAAAAAACCTTAACCATAATCAAAGTATAACAAGGGGAACTTACCATTAGTAGTAATTTGTGGTTAGTAGTTTATTGTAAGAAGACTAGGCATTCGTAAATCATGCTTGTGAGAATACTAAGTAAAAAACTCCTGCGTCGATTCGCATAACAGGAAGTGATTACAAAATGCGACTTCACGGGGATTGATCTAATCCCAGAAAGATCCTTGGTAGATCTAGAACACGCAGTTAGTCAATACCTGTTAATTAAAGACAAGATGTAGCGTTTTCTGGACGACATGAGTGGCAATTTGAGAATGTTTGGGATGTGTTTCTTACCACCCAAAGGTGAACTGTTGCTCCAGGACAAGTCACTTACGATGCCCCAGTTAACAGTGAAGAGTGAGGTGGTTAAGTGCGTTGAACACTCCACTTACCTGAGAAGTTGGGTCATCCCTGGTGCGTTGGTCAGAGGTCAACAAAATCTTTGCACGGATAAAAAAGGCTTGATTGACTTTTGCCAACTTGTACCATTAATAACACCGCTGCAACATCTGAGTATACCTCACTTCAGTTTGCTCCGTTCTGTTGCATATCTGTGAAACGTGACCATTAAAATTAGAGAACACGAAGGTTCAGGTGTTTGACCACCAATACCCTCGTAGAATGGGTTGTCGTGGTGTCATCATCGTCAGTGAAGCAGAAGTCAGGTGTGCAGTTTTAGGCAGGAAATGAAAGTTAGTTAATGAGGTTGTGAACCTTCATTGACTGAGTATGTATTGTAAGGCATGTCTAGTCACCGTCTGCCCCGTCCTACAGGGTTAGCTGAATGAAGTTTAAGCTGAAAATAGGTACGGGGTGATTGTCTCACCTATGTAGGGAAATGCAAACCAGCGGGCTGGGGTCCATATGACAACGGGAGCCAGTGGTTAAAGACTCTCCGTGATACGGCTCAGACTCGATGTCGGTGACGCAGATGTTGCCACACTTTATCTTCATCTTAACCACCATACCGAATTCAGTATTTTCTCATTCCTCCCTTCTCTCTTTTACTACTTTATACTACTCTTGATAGATTTTTCTTGCTTTTTTCATCTTACTACTTTGTTACTTGTTGTGCTTGTGAGGTATGACAAATTGGACCTCTACGCAGTAATGTCTGGCCCTATGTTGATATCAATGATAATCTGATCAAGCCTTAGGTATCATATAGTTTTTATTGTGCTATGACTGACTGAATAATAATAATTGTCACCTAGCTTCTTAAATTTATTTCATTTACTATTTGATGGACATCAATGGAATTTAGAAGAATATTTCCTATTTCATTAGGGTGGTGGTGTCCACTGTAACTGTTTGGTTAGGCAGACAGGTTGATATTGGATCACTAACCGACTATCTGTTATCCAAGCAAAAAAAAAACCGAAACCCTTCAAACTTCGATCCCTACATACTGAAAACTGAACCTGTATAATTACTTGTACGATCTTGGTTCGACTTGAAATTAACCAAATTCAAATCATACAACCCATCCGATACCTTCAAACGTCAACTGTTCATGTCGATTGTACACATTCACTCACTTTGAAATCTCATTAGATCCATTCACTCCTTTTGTATGCATGTCAATTTATACAATGTAATTTTGACGACCATATCCTCGCATTTTTGATTTTACTTTAGGAACGAACTACTGAAGTTATTGCCTTACGTGATAGAATTACCAATGCAGAAGAAAGAGCAGATATAGCTCAAAGAGAAATTGACAAAGTAAGAGAACGATTGGCTGAAACAGAAAGAGAAGCGAACCGGTTATCTAGAAGTTTATCTGCTGAACGATTTGAAAAAGAACGTGCTCTATCCGAACTACGATTGAGCAGTTTACCAGCAGGTTATAGACCTTCAGGTTATTCAAGGTATGATATCTTTTCCAAATGAAAAAAGTCTAGAAGATTTGGTTAATTCTTTTGAGTTGTATAAGTAAAATTGATCAGTCAAAGTAAGAAATAAGCAATATGATTTTATATCCCAGAAAATAGCATCCAATTTGTTTTGAAGCATCAAAAATGATTTAAGACAATCAGCAGAGTATCGCTAATTTTAAACTTGTGGGTATTTACCACACTTTAATATACAATTTCTCCTTATCCTAACAGTTTTTGTTCAATTATATCCCTTTAAAAAGGATAGTTGATTATTCGCGTTTCCACAAAAAGCAAATTTCGCTTCTACACACATCTATGCTACCAATTCCCCGTTATTTATACATCCAGTTTATGCTATGAGATAATTCTAACAAGAAGAAGTTAAGTAAATACTAATGTTCAAGCTAACTAAATATTAGACTGACGAGTAGGACTGGAGTCAGTGAAAAAGATTACGTCGATAAAATAGGTAGGATTAGACTCTCACTAAAGATATGACTGTGAATAGTATTATCCCCCCCCCAATTTCCTTGTTCTGATGGCGTGTTTGTAGCAAAAGTACGCCTGTTCTGAAAAAATCTTCTATATTCACCCTTAGTTGTCACACTAGTCTGACCTCTGAGTTACAGGCTAAGTGCATTAATGAGTTCAAACATCCCATTATAGATGAGGATTCAGTTTTTATTCAATCATTCAGAGTTATACCCATCTGTAATGTAGGTGAATGATATGTAACTGCTGATTTATTATCAAGCTTGCTACTAAGCCATATCTTTTAGTCACAGTTCAAATGGATATGAATTACAAAAAGGAAGCAAATTGTTACTTGTTGATTGCATTGATATATTTTGTAGGCTTATGAATGCTTGGTGAGAAATTTTTAATAGAATACTTTTGACCTATAAATAATCTCTACTTCTTTTTTAAAATTCAATCTTACAGTTTAGGAGGAACATATTACCCGGGTACTTCAGTCAGTCGAGATCGTATGCCTTATCAAGAAAGAGATGAGTATTGAACAATTAACAATGATACCAAAAAATGACTTCATTGATATATATATATATACATATATATTCAGATTGTAATTTGAACAGTTCACTGAGTGTTTGCTTTTCTTCAACCGCTGTTTCCCTTCTATAATTCTTCAAATTTTATTATATTCTGTGTTTGCTTTGAGAAAACATATACAAACCGGATGGAACGATTTTTATGCTCTTTATGGTTAATCCTTTATATCAGAACCTTGAAATATACGACAATAAAAAAAAGTCAAAACATGTCAAAATTATTTCATTTCATCTAATTATTTTGTTGAATGTAAAACAAATGTAACTCACAAGCAATGATGTAGATGTAATCCACTTTAACAGGTTTAAGAGAAAAATCTTTGGTGGTTTGACCAAAAAGTGGTACTGATTAGTCTATGTAGTCGTTGACTGACTGTCAGTTTAAAACGTTAGGAAAAATGTAGACTTATTGGACGCGGTTACCTCCACAACTGAAATGGCAAGTTGGAGACTGTAAATGTCCCTGGTGGAAAAAATTAAATGGCAGTGATAGAGATATGTCCCAGTTTAATCTTCCCTTGAATCTTGTACATTTCATAACCCTATACTATGTGATATATTTCCTGAGTTATTTAATATATTCAGTTATGAGGTTTGTGGAGATTTATTAACTGATTTCAAGTTTGAATTCATCATGGACTGACGTCCCTTGAAAGAATATTGGAAACCTAGGAGCTTTGGACAGCTGTTTCGTCCTAGTATGGGACTCTGTCGAAGCAAGTCGCCAATGAGCGCTAGATTCGGAAATATAGACCATTGGATTATGAGCCAGTTGCTTAGTGGTAGCGTGCTGGCTGCAGAACCTGAGACCAATCCCTGGAGGGCTCACAGGTGCGCACTGCTGAGGAGTCTCATACTATGACGAAACGGCTGTCCAGTGTTATCATAATGACACCATCAGACTATCGGTAGAACTGATAACTAAGCAAAAAGTGTGCTTTCATTACATATACTTTAAGGATCGCTTAGAATAAAGATACAGGAATATCGATTTCGATATTTTGGTTGATCATCTCATCACATAGATAATCTACTGTTTCCATCAGGAGCATATTAGTGAATAAAGATCATAAACTGAATATCCTGAACCTTCAAATCTCTAATTCTGTCCAACTTAATGTTCCTGTGTAATGATTGATTGTAGAATAAGGAGTTTAATGTATTCAAGGCTATTCAAGTGATTACTAAATCCTCATTTGTTAAAAATTTAACATAAACTCTTTACTCGATAAATGCAAGAGATCTTCAAAAAGACAGGAGCATCATTTTTATTGATGTTTCACGGTCAACCCAAGATAGATATTCCACAACGACCATTAGTTTCACTACTTAGGACACCTTTATACAATCGATCGAAGGCACCTCGTCAATGAAATTAAACATCTAGTCAAGTAGAAAAGTGAATTTGTAGACGAAATAAATGATCCAAAGAGAGATGGCAATGAAAAGATGATATCTTTGCATTCGACTTCACTCTTAACTTTGATCTACGCAAAATTTAGCAAAAGATAGAGTGAATATTCTCATGGAGAACGACTAAAATCTTTAAAAATATACGGGACTCACTGCTTCAAATCTGAGAGAGTTAATAAATATAAGCACACAACCCAATTGCAGTCCAATGGGAATATTTACAGACACGCAAAAAGGACATTTAAGGCATTGATGACTGAAACACTGATGCAAAAGCTGAAACCAACAGTCATCTCCTTCAATACACCACATATTTTTCAGTACGTTGACGACACTTCCGTAATCCTCACAGGAGATGAAGTAGCAGACCCGTTCAAAATAAATGACTAGACATTTGAAGAGATTTACTTCATAAAGGAAAAGGAAGATAACAACAAAATCCTGTTCACAGATGTCCCCAACAGTAGAACACCCAACGAGACGTTGCAAGCTCATACGTATAGCGAAACCACACACAGATCAAATTTGAACTGTAATAGCAAGTACCCTACAGTTCATAAGAAATGATGTGTAATAACACTATTCTCAAGAGCAAAATGACATTTTGGCACTGAAACACTACGGAAACAGGAAGAAAAATACTAGTACAGTGTTCTAAGCTAATTAATATCTATATAACTTCATCAAAAGACGACAATCCAATTACTTCAAATCAATAAGCGGGGTACACTTCTCCACATCAAGGATATTTCAAATACGGTCAAATGATCGCTTCATCCTTTCGGGACTGAAGCGGTACACAGACCAATGAAATCACTACACAGTTTGTTGTGCAAGTCGAAGGATCCATTGTCAAGGTAAGACAGACAAGTATAATCTAAAACATCAACAGCAAAGACTTTTCAGAACATTAAGTTGACCACTCTAGCCATTGGATTGCTCAAAGAATTCAGGAACACCAACTAGGAGTAAAGAAATATGATGCAACCTTGGTTTCAATGCTTGTAGACAGTGATGGTCACAATTTTGACTAGGACAATGTAAAAATCCTCTAAAGAGCAATTTCAAAAGCCCCAAGTGAACTTCTACAAGCATGACATTCCAATGAAAAGTCAATCAACAGACAAGTGAGTACAAACTCGACCTACTTAGGAAGAAAACAGCTATTCATCAACCAAGTGTGGATTGTCCAAACAAATTAATGATAAAGAACAATGTGACATTAACAAATAGCACAATTACATTCTAACAGAGATTTTTTATTAGCGTGACTGAAGGAAATATGAGTTCAAAGGGGTCAAAGTGTGATTGAAATCTCGTCCCCAACTTAGAATCGTATAACATTGAAGTTCAGTAAAAAGACTACCTAAAATTTCGTGTAATGTGAGGATACGCTTCATTTCTTTAAGCAGTTAACGCTGAGGATGTTACCAATCCTGGCGATGAAAGTTCGGAGAACAGCAAGTCACCATCATCCTAATCCATATGGCAGTCACGTGAAACCCTTGTTGATTAAAGTGAAAAAATCTGGCCAGCAGTCGGGTCCTGTAGCTCAATTGGTAGAGCACTGGGCCGGAAACCCGATGACCGCTGGTTCAAATCCTTCTGCCGCCCAAATTTTCATTTCAACTTCAATCATCACCCAGTATGAATATCTAAAACCGATATTAGCTGATCAAAAACAATCATTTCTTGCAGTTTTCTCCGTTTGTAGTATAAAAAGAACCTAGAAAGGTGCTTAATCGATTGAGTAAGCTAATTTTTCAACAATGAGTTGAAATGCACTCAGCAACTACGTGCTGTAGGCAGAGTCATATGTATTATATGAAGTCTGATTTCTAATACTAGCATGTGGCTACCCAGACTTCGGTAGGTAGAGCGGGGTTTGCGTATGCAAACTGCTGGCTGAAAGCCAAGTGCCTAAAACACCGGGATAAACACACATCAGTAACCTACCCACTTGATGAAATAGGTAGCCGGCGAAATTGCTAAAATATATAATTTCAACAAACATGAAAACTAGAGTACTCACCGTATCGAAGGAACCAGTGTTTCTAAGACTTTATGTTATGCATAATGTTAGGAGTGAGACTATGTTATAACTCTTACGAAGACCTTCAGTTATTCTTACTCAACTGAGCGAGACAAACTATCTGATTTCACCTACCTTATATATATTTAGCAGTTTATTACTCTTGTGGAGCTATCTCTATTGGATTCACGATTAAGTAAGTTCACCGCTGAATTTCCAAACATCATCTCTCACAGTTGACAGAAGGATAGATAAAGAACTTTGTATTCGTACGAATTGTCAAATCTAGACATTAGTTTGACATTACCACAGTTTTCAAACTTATTTGTTGCGTTCCTAGCAATTTCATCCAACCTTCACGACTTTGTTTTGAAACAGATAAATTCATACTGTTATCACCACCTGACTGGCATAATAGATCGTAATGTTTTTTTTAAAAATCTATGTACTGGTGTAGAGCTATACACTAGAAAAGTTTAAAGGGTCAATTGGCTGTTTTCTAAATGCCTATAAAGAAGATTTTCACTTTACTAATAGATGAATACCCCAAAGACCTTGCTGATCTTTTCCCATTGCTGAATGGTTTAGGCAGTCATTGTTATATCCATGCAATCAACAAATAATAATGCTTAATAAGTGCCACGACATAACCATCTACCTTAGATATCCCTTGATTATACTCATTTTACTTACGGTTGCTTGTAAGATCCAAAACTTGTCATATGAAACAAACTTAACCACTGATGAATTCAGCATCTTTTCTTCAAAATGCTGTTACATTATACAACGAATGGTCGATGTAACTAAAATACGGCAGTATCTCTGCAAGGAGCTTATTTACTAGCTTACAGAGATGGATTCAGACTGAGAAGTGAAGCTGCTGAGTGACGTCCAGTGAGAAAGACAACACTCTGATTTAAGTACAACAAATAGGGAAAAATGAACATGTTCGAATCCATTGTTAAATACTAATAGAGTGGCAGATCGCTGGCTTAGCCATCTAGTTTTCAGACAGTAAGTTTCAGCCTCATAACACCGACTCTAGTAAGAGCAAGCCAGTAGTACTACAAGCCGCCATATGTACGATTCACAGGCCAAAACATAGAGCATGTGGCGGTTTGAGCTGCTTTATTTATTGATTATTAACTAATGAACCACTTGTCATTTGCAAAGAGATAAATAAAAAGTAATTCATGAAAAATGGTTGACATCCCAAAGTGAAATAAATTGAAGAACCCGTAAAATTTCTGAAACTATTGAGCAGTTTTTCGGTATAAATTTGAGTTACTCGCATTTTCTCAAAAGTGACACAAAAAGTAATTAGATAATGAAACAAATATACTAGAAAATTGAACTGAGCATTACTTATTCAACTTGACTTGTTTCATGATACAACTATTTAGTCCCTTGATGAATTTGCATAGTGTACTAAGAAGAGGGAGGTCATGTGAGAAATGTAATTTATTCATGCAGTACATTTCGAACAGCCTGATCACACCTTAACTTGTCAAGACATTTTATATGAAGGATGAAAATGGGATGGAGTGAGATAAATGAATTAAGATAATACAAGATTTGGAAAATATAAGAATAATAAAGAGGAATAATACATTTTCACACCTCCCTTGGCTTTAAAATGAGATAAAGATTACCAAGATAGGTTTAAGGTAAGGACAAACTGCTTTTGTATACACAAATGGGCTTTGAACTTTCGTATAACTAAGGCTGTTTGCACTGAAAGATACTTTCGAACTTATTGACCATATAAATGACATAAGTATCAAAGATATTGCTTTGATGTAAACGCTTTATTCACCAACGTGACTTTAACCAAGACTGCTGATATTTTTTGTGACTATATATCCTTGAATATTTCTTCACTACTATACACCGATAAGGTTCACTTCACTTTCGAAGGTGAACATTTTCGACAAATTGATAGTGTCGCTATAGGCAGTCCTTTAGGATCATTGTTAAACGATGTCTACATGTCATATCTAGAACTTTTGGCTGAGGACATTATCAACAAAGTACTTTCTGTACAGGAGATACGATGATGATATCTAAGTTATGTGTAACAAATGCAAGGAGGTGAAAAGTCTTATGGTCAACTTAACACCGAACCAAGCCACATTAGTTTATCATGTGAAGCAGATAATAATAATCAGCTTCCTTTTCTTGACTTGTTATTAACTAGAAGAGAAGATAGATCGATAGAAAGATCAATGTGTAGAAAACCTACGTGGACTGAGCAGTACCTTAACTTTCATAGTTTGTGTCCAATACAATACAAACAAGGTTTAGGAAAATGCTTATTCAACATATCTGCACAATATATACATTGGAAGAATTCAAATTTTTAACAGAGATACTCATAGAAAAAGCATATCCTCTGAAGTTCGTCAGTTGTTATAAAAACATCTCAACGGTGCGAACTAATCAATATTCTGTCCCGAAGAAAGATGCTTACATCATGCTACCGTATAATAATAATAATCACTTTATTCCAAACAATATATTGACAGTGTGGAATTCTCAGCATGTAATTTCTCAACAAATCCAGAACAATACTTTCAGACGAAACGGTTATTACATCGGAATGATGTTAATAATAACAGTATTCAAGGCAATAATGTGTGATAGTCAGCTGGTTCTGGATGAGAATTTGGTCAATAATGAAGAATCAATTTTGGTGGTGGCGGTTTATTCAGACAGTACAAAAATCTGCAACTCAAGCAAAGCATCTGACGGATAGAATTATGATGTACTTTTTTGCACTGAAAAGTCCATTTCCACATAACGTAACACTTTTTCTCTGCTTTGTTATTGACTCAAGAAACAGAGTTGGAAACAGTTTAAAAATGTGCAAGAGAGCATGATGGGTTCAAAGGACATATTTAAGTGATTAAAACAAATTGAAAGGAAAGAATTTGATGAGAAATATTCCATGGATAAATTTGGTGGCCCACGGTTCAAGCAGGTCGTCATATAAGAGGGAACCAAACAGCATGATCTTAAGATAAAGTCTTAATTCAGTTATTGAGAAGACATACTACGCAGCCAAGCTCAATATTATAGAGAAAACGAAATCTATGCTTCAAAATAAACCTCATCACTTCATAAATGATTGCGTCACATCCCTCTGTGTATACCAACTTACCTGTGTGTGTGATGAGAATACATTGGGAGGAGTAATCGAACTATGAAGTCGAGGATCGTAGAGCATATCCCTAAATGGCTAGAAAAGTAATTACATTCAAATAATCCGGTAAATAAAGGGGGCAGACAGGCATCATAGTCCACAGGTAAACACATTATAGAAACATGTCACAGGATTGACCCGAAAACAGCCTTTAGACCATTCTATAGGAGCCGTCAAGACCGTATACTTAGGTTCATTGAGGCCTTAGTTATACGAAAGTTCAAAGCCCATTTGTGTATACAAAAGCAGTTTGTCCTTACCTTAAACCTACCTTGGTAATCTTTATCTCATTTTAAAGCCAAGGGAGGTGTGAAAATGTATTATTCCTCTTTATTATTCTTATATTTTCCAAATCTTGTATTATCTTAATTCATTTATCTCACTCCATCCCATTTTCATCCTTCATATAAAATGTCTTGACAAGTTAAGGTGTGATCAGGCTGTTCGAAATGTACTGCATGAATAAATTACATTTCTCACATGACCTCCGTCTTCTTAGTACACTATGCAAACTCACAGTACAACGTCATTATCTTTTAGCTCCATTCGTCTAGCATATCTCACTGTCGTCTTGGCTGGAACTTCTAACGGTAAAAATTCCAAGAAAAAAAGTATATAAATGATTTATGATGATGATGACGACGATATGGACACATCAAATAATGTGGGTGAATATAAACATAGTTAACACTGTGAACTTAACAACTTGCATAGTTGAAACTATTTTTAGGAAGAATAATTATGTATTTTGGTTGTATGGTGAAAGACTCTGTGACGAAAAAAAAACAGCATTGATTGATTCATCGCCAAATATCTTCTTGATAATATTTAGATTTACGCATTTGTTGTAAGTATTCTTCAGCATGTTTCAATTCTTCAACAGACAGTTCAGAATAAGTACACCATATCTTTGTTTGTGTATACTGAATTCTCATTGCAATTAATTTTATCCATGATTGAAAGACTCCAGTAGCTAAACCATATGCTTCACCACAAATCATTATTTTTGCATTTTTCTCATAGACAAAATTCATTAATTGAATATCATGTTCTGAAGGTTTATTATCAATAGAATATTCATGAAAAATGCATTCTTGAACATAATGTGATTTAATTGGGAAACATGCCTGTTCAACTAATTCTGTTGATATTTCATCAAGTGTATATTTATCATTTGGTGAATTTATAGCAGCCCTTGAGAAACAAAGACAAAGATGACTTAACACTTTAGTATTTAATGCATCAGATAATTCCTCTTTAAATAAAAGACTAGACGTTGGAGAACGGCATCCATAAATAAGCCACAAATTACCAGCTGATGCTTGAGTCTAAAAGAAACCACAAAATGAAGCATAAATAACTACGATAAGCATTAGTTAGTAGTAGTGAGAATGTAAGCATATTTCAGGTTGATATTCATCACGCACTGAAATTAGTTGGAGAACCATTGAAAACATGTGAATATTGGATAGCTGTTTCATCATAGTATGGAACTCCTCAACAGTACGCACCCATGAACCTGCCTTAACATCGAGCTCGGGACCTTCAGGTCTCATAGTGAACACGTTAACAATTCGAACACCTGGTTACAGTTCAATGGTCTACAGTTTTCTACTTCTGTCTTAACTTGGCATCCACTTCCCTTCCCACTCACTGACCCCGCAGGTCACGGGCTTCTCATTAGAATTTCGGGATATCCATCTCGAAGCATATCATTAATGAGCACTATACAGTAATGTATTTTGAAGTTAGTGGGGATTTGCTTCTAAGGTGGCATTCATCACGGGCTGATATCAGTTAGAGAACCATCGGAAACTTGAGAGCACTGGATAGCTGTTTCATCCTAGTATGGGACTATTCAGTAGTACCTACCCACAAAAGGGAGGAAGAGCTAACGTGCTCGCCGTGAAAATTGAAGGTCCTAGGCTCGATCCCCAGCGAGGTCATGGGTGCGCACTTCTGAGGAATCTCACACTGGGACGAAATAGCTGTCCAATACCTTCAGGTTTTTAACAGTTCTCAAACTGATATCAGTTCATGATGAATACCAGCTGGAAATCAATAAAATCCACATTATCCTAAAAACACATTAATGTAATGTAGTGTTTCATTCAATTCCCAACATGTACGACAGATAAAGTGTATCATATTTCCATAAAAACTAGGACTTAATACACATAACTATCTATTTTGGATACAAAGAAGATTTTTTTTCTCAGAATTATGAGAAACCGATAAGACAACGAACAGAATTCACTAGCTGGCTTTGTGTAAACACCAAGCAAAAATAGATTATTAAGATATCATATATACTTTAATCAGCTGTCAATTCAACTTCATTTGTGACAGAGTTAAATTTACTCCGTGTAAAGAGTTTTGGTACAACACAAAAATATACTGATTCTGTGAACCAAAGAAAAAGGAAATCCTCGGTGATATGCTGAATCGAACAAGATGTTGGCGGACTGAATAGTTTTTCAAACGACAATGACACAGTTAAGTCAGACGAAATTGTAAATTCTCAACATCATTCCCTTTGTAAACAAAACTATTTAGACTATGATATGTTATCTGTTCAAAATTATAAGTACCGTTAAGATCGTGAGCACTGCTGACTAACCTTATCATTTCAACTACTAATGCCTATTAGTAGTATAATCTGTTACCATGAATAAAACAACTATTATACAGTAAGCATAGGTTACAATTGCTATAGTAGTTTGTAGACTGTTACTGTACTCTATTTACTGGATGATTGAAAAAATATACGGAGGTGTGAGAATGAATGATAATAATTAACGATTGACAGTCGAAGGTTGCGAGGGTTCAACCTGAGTGATTCGCAAAGAGGAATCAAAAGACTGGAAATCAGCTGAGTTTACAGTATTTCGAACTGAAAACGTTTGGATCTTATTTATAGAGTTTACGGTAACCTTGAAGTGCAAGAAATAATTGGTGCACTTAAAGAGGCAGGAACCAATCAAAACGTTATACGAAATATGACCCATGAGCGAGAAAAAGAGCGTGAAAAAAAAAACAGTTCAAATATATACAAATTGTAAGCATGGAATATAAAGGATATGGGCATACTTAACAATACTTTTATTAAAGTTGAAACTACTTCAAACACTGTGATGATAGAAATTATTATCAAATAAATACGCTTTGATATAATACCAGCGTGTTTATCGAAATCAGAACAAAATTTTCCCCAATATTTGGTTGCGTAAGCTACGGTTTCTTCAACAGGATATAGTAGATACATTGGCGACAAGTTATTAGGTGTCTTGTGACCTTTATTCTTATGTTTAATTAATTACAAATTCTTATTTGTATACGTTCAATTCCTAGTACTTTGCCTTTCATCCCGCGTGCACAAATAACAGTTCCATAAGATGCTGCCATATAGTTCATGATACGATAAATCTATCAGTTTCAGGGAGTAATAAATGAAGTGCCACGACTAAATCGTTCAGAGTGAGTTGTACTCTGAGCTAAAATTTTCATTGGAAAGAACTTTTCAATGTCATGCTAGATGTCGTCATGAATGCATTAGGGCTATATAAGGAAGTGAACTAGCTGGTTTTGAGTTACGCGCTACTTTGCCTAAGTGTTATTTGATTGGTCGCTTCGTGGAAGCGTGAGCGTATGCTGAACCTGATTGGCTGACTCCCTGCCAAGTAAAACCCTAGCTCAGAGAACAAAACACTCTGAATATTTACACCCTAAACAACAAATATTCGCCGCAATAAGTAAATCAGGAATTCTGTCCTTGTGAATGTTAATCAGTGCACAACATTACTTCACATCGTACCCCTGTTCGGGTTACCAGTCGACCATTCATTCGATCACCTTCTTTTGTGCAGATAACGAGTTACTTTATGAAACAGTATTTCTTATTAGTGTGGTTTTTCATCACATGAGATAAATATCATCAATATTGGAGGAAATGTTTGACTTGAGATCAACTGCTACCGCCAACGAAACAGCAATTACTTCATTAAACCGATGACAAAGCAAGATGTGGGAATGCTTCAAATGATTTTAAAAACTCTTAGATAGAATTCTACAAAAGACTGCATACTGAATGGAAAGCTTGTGTACTATGTCGCATATTAAACCTAATGCTGCAGACATTAGCATGCAGAATGGGTTAGAAGAAGAGGGAAAACCATACATTTGCTTAATATCAAACTTCCTTGAAATGAAATGTCAAAATTCGATACGGATATTGTGTTGCACACTTCGCTTAACAGACCTCAAAACGAAATATTCGTAAGCTTTTCAGTCATATTTATTACAGTTTCTTACTCTTTTGTATGTCTTTATCTACACCTACTAGCAGTACTCATTAAATACAGTGGTAATAACAGTGTTTAAGCCTATGCTATAAAATTAGTCATAGAGACTGGTTAGCTAATTTGCACCCTTAAACTAATTTTCATGATGTTGGTACCCAACTTTTTCCGTTTCAGTGAAATATATTAACCAAATAAAGACTTTTATATAAGACTTTGAGATACACTAGTAAAATGAAGGTTATGTGGCTTCACAGTAAGATGAGGGTTGTTCCAAGTCGAAAAACCAAACTGCGTTGATAAATCGCTTTGGCTCGAATGTAATCGAGAAACAGCCAAAAGTCAGATTGCATTGAAAATCCCCTTTTTCTTTTGTGCTTATTAGTACTAATCAGGGGTAGAATCTTTTGAAAACTGAATTTATCAACCTCAAAGTTTTGTGGTGAGTATTATAGTTTGTTGAACTGCTGGGTCTCGGGATCACCTGTAAATATTTTCAAAACTCAATCAACTAGTGCTAAACTCGGTGTCTATGGGAGTATACACTGGTGATTCAAAAATCCATGATAAATCACTGGAAACTAATAAACGGGTTGTCTTTATCAAACCAGTTTGCAAAATTAATTTTACATTAGGGACTTCTCGATTTCCAATTCATGAAGTTAACATGTCCATTGAAGAACTTTACAGTCAAAGGTTTAATACTGAAAAAAGAGGCTATAAGGGTGGACTAATGATATGTCTTACGATGGAAAGAAATAATTAACTTAGTGAAATTAGCAAAACAGTGAAAAATCATTTATTGATACCTGTAATTTCCCGTTGTGATATTGGATTGAACTGCGCGACCTCTGTTGGCAGATGGGTCCCTATGTGGATGCCTTGATGCCGCCTGGATATACATTATATTGTAGTTGATTTGATGCCTAGCAGAGAAATCCAGAACGTGCTTTTCGAGCAACTCCATCCAGTATTGAGACGGGAAATTACAAATATCAGTAAATAACAACTGACACTTGTTCTACATGAGGTGGCTGCCGTGTTTCAGTAGCCTAGTAAGTAACGCTTTGGCGTTTGGAGAGATGGATTCGAGTCTCAGGTGGGAAGCCAGCACTCACTGGGGTCCAGGTAAACTCAACTGATGAGTCCAAAATAGGACGAGACGTTTGTCCAGGATTTTACTGCTAACCAGGAAGTAAACTTTTGTTGAAGTATCGTCTTTAAAAATGTTCGATATATCAACTCAAAAGGTGAAGAAGCATATCAAGAAAACAAACATCATAAAAAAATTAAATAAAACAACTTACTTTAAGGTAATCACGTTTACGTTGCCTTATAAAGCTGATAAATGGTGCTATCCCACTTCCAGCACCAATCATAATAATTGGTTGATTGATATCAGCTGGTAAATTAAATTGTGTAAGATTTTGACGCAAGTAAACGTGAATAGTTGGAGTTTTTAAGTTAACAAAAGTATTTTTGAAATAATCATCAGGTTGATTAATACCAAACCATATCCTTTCTAACCAACCAGTACAAGTTCCATGATATCTATGAGGGTAACGACAAATAATACTTGAAGCATTATCATGACTATTACTATTAACAACCATATTTTCAAGAAAGTCAACTCGAGTAAAAATAAAGATGAGATCTTGTTCTTGAGATAATGGTTCATCAACTAGATTGATAAGTGTATATGAACGTGGTTGTAGGCGTGGTAGGATTTCTAACAGTCGTATGAAAGGCAACCGGCAAGATGAAAATATATACAGAATATCCAAAAGATTAAGTTCCGGCTTTTGAATGTACCTGGAAAAAAAAAAGATTAATCAAGATTATTAACAAACACATATACTGAAGTGTTATCTTTTGATTCAATGAAAACTCGAGTATTATTTACTAAAAATGATAATTCACAGCGTTATTTGAATGCTTCAAACGTCATCCCTAGAGTGATTTGAAAGGCCACCCCAGCAACAACTGAAATAACCAGTTGGATTTTTCTCTTTTATGAAAATCTGCCTTTCTAGGCAAAAATGAAGAAACCTAATTGGTTACTTCCATCGTTGTTAGGGTGGTCTTTAAAGTCGCCCTTATCGCCATCGATACAAATCAAGCCAACAGTATCCTTACTCACAAATTTCAGTGATTACGTAACGTTTCTGGGAGTGCAATTTATGCACTTTGTCATCCACTTTAAGTTGACGGTAAGACAAACATTCAACAACATACTAAATTTAATCCTAATTTCACTTGCCCTCTTGCCTGACACATGCATCAACGACAATGATCAACTGTTGATACCTTGCTTGTTAGCCTAGTGTAACTGTAAAATAATCAATTTGCAAATGCTTTGTAAATTGCTTGGTGGTGTCAACAGGGTTTCCGTTAGAAAACACTAAGATGAGATCATAATGTGTGATCTCTGACACAAAAGTTTCATGAGCTTACGAAAGATGCTACTACTGAACAACTTCAGTAGTTAGTATGCCGGTCCATACAAGTCAGCTGGACCAATTCACGTTTAATCAACTGAGTTTTTCCGGGTACACAGCTGATGAGCTAGGCCTCGAACGAGCGAAACGGCCGTCCGATATTGAGATCACTCTCATCTGGTTGGTGAAATACTACAAACCAGCGCGAGTGGTTTCTAACTACTCAAGTTATTCAATAGTAGTATCTTTCGTGTTTTGAAAAAATGGTGGAAACAATGTGCATTCTATTTACTTTGTTCTTCCTAAGGATTTATTAATTGAAACCTCCTTATTTTCTACCCGACTTAAGACAGGCAGAGAGAAAAAGTCTACTTTATTATCATTCACTGTTTTGTGTACAGTCTAGTTATCATAGGTATAATACAAAATAAAACCAAACTTCCAACTTAAATGTATCGCATTTATTCAGAAATTGTGTTGAAACAATAGAAACCCTACGAGTTTTCCTTGTTGTATGCAGTCGTGTAGCTAAAAGTTCAATTTCCTCGGCTGTTGTATTCATCATCATGACTAACTGATATCAGTTCAAAAGAATGAAGATGGCGTTAGCAGACGGTTGACTGCCATTTATACGATAGTCTAATCATTTGTACAGTCAGAAATTAAATGAGCATAATTGAGGTCTATAAACGAAACTAATGAGTTCAAATTAGTTTAGGTCTAAAATTACCATCTACTGAACCCATTTAATTTTCTGAAGAACATAGTCTCTTTCGAAAACCATGTACATAATAAGTGAATAGAAAGTCTATATAAACACAATTTACACTTCTACTATCTGTTTAAAATACGTTTGAAAACGATTAATTATTTAAAAACAGTTCCGTATCACAGTCTCATACTTCGAGTACATGTAGTGAAATTATCTGTCTGGAATGCATGAACATTTTTCAAAGCCCCCAAGACTACTTGGAGAAGTAATGCAAGCATTGATGATAGGATGATAATCATGAAACTCACAAATCACATAAATGCCATTTCTTCTTCAAGAAGGCACAGTAGAGATAGATAATCAGCATTCTTGTAGACAGTATATATTGAACTGTACTGTCGCTTAATTATGTTTTTTTGACAACAGTTCATCTGATATATTTGAATGTCCTAGATTTTGAGAAATTCATCTCGAGAAGATATGGCTATAATTCATACCATTTTTACCCGGTGCGTAGAGAAGACAAAGGTGATGAAGATACCCAACCACCACCACTAACAACAACAACAAGCACCAACCACCATCAACGAGAGAAATCTAAAGAAAGTTGTTTCTTTCACTTATCTAGGCAGTATCGTTTCAACTACAGGCAGCACAGATGAGGCCGTCAAAGCCAGAATCTGAAAAGTAAGACAGGTCTTCATTGATCTGAAATCAGTTTGGAGATCTACTGCACTCAGCATAAAGAACAAGATCTGGATTTTCAACACTAATGTCAAGTCAGTGCTTCTATGTAATGGTTCAGAAACTTGACGCGTCACGAAAAGCATTTCCAAGAAACTACAGACATTCATCAACAGCTGCCTACTCTCCATTCTCAAGATCATATGGACAGAATCATAAGAATAAGCAACAAGGAACTCACTCTGGCAACGAACCAACCAAGAACCTATCTACCCAACAAATATGCAAAGGCAGAAAGTGGAGATGGATTGGGCACATACTCAGAAGGTCATTTGCGGACATCACGTGCCAGGTCAGGCCCTAGAGTGGGATCCAAACGGGAAGCGAAGAGTTGGGCATCCGAGGGTGACATGGAAGAGATCATGTGAAGAAGAAATGAAAGCTTTTGGATAGTCATGGAGCTAAGTTCGAAAGACTACAGAGAACAGAGTGAAATAGTGACGTGCTACTGAAGCCCTACGTTCCACTAGGAACATAAGGGACAAATAATATAATTATCCGGTACTTTTTAATTCAAAGCAAATATAATTGATGTTCAGATAAAAAGTTATCTAACGACCTATTATTGAACAACCATTTGGGATGAAAACGCAGAAACAGAACTTGTAATGCAGACGAGAAGTTCACATGAAGAAAAAATCAAAAAGTGAGAAAGATTTGGCAAATCAAAACTGAATTGTAAAATGAAGATTAACTTGACGTATTCACACAACGGTATTCGTAGGTAAGTAGAACAAAACCACCACCATCAGCAGTAAGAAATCAATGATGTCTTCCCAAAGAATGTTGATTACGGTAACAGATCACCAGATCAGCCGCCAAGGTCACGCTTTGGATCTAAGCTGATCACAGTGAGATTAACAATGAGATTATGAATAGAAATTTGTTGAAATGTTACCTCCCATGAAGTATGATGTCGGCTAGAACAGGCAAAAAGTGACGGTTCATGAAGTCCACCCATCCAATTTCTGGCATTCGATTGGTTACATGGGAGACTAAAAGCTTGTCACTTTGAGTCTTCAATACAATAGAAGCTGGTAACTGCAAAATCATTAACTAGATGGTTCATAATCTACCCATGGTTCCGATAAACTTCCACTTCATTTCAAACATCTGCTATTTGAGTTCCAGGTTCCTCATTTTGTTTCCTTCTTCATTCATTTTTTCTGTGGTTTTTAAAAGTATGAAACATCTAATCTATGGTTTATTATCATTCTCAATCCAACATTAGTATATTAGTCACTCGTACAGATGAAAGCATAATACTTACATTTCAAACATTTTCTTCCCTTCCTGACTGCAGAATTCCAGCAACCGGTTACGTTGTCTCTCAGCGCTGATAGAATTGGTGCTATCATCAATACAGTGATCTGCTAGCAGTCTCAAGATTCGACGAGTTATTGGTATGTACAGTTCACAGCAGTATGTTAACAAGAACCGTAGTGAAGTTGACCGACCAGGAATTAACCAAGTGGGGACATTTCGCGCTTGCGTAGACACTGATTCAAGGATGAAAGGTGTATCCGCATCCTGTAGATTATCTAGGGTTAGGCGACCTAACAACCATGACACAGTTTGAGAATTATTTTCAGGAAATATTGAGATGCTATCACCGGGACGAAAATTTAATCCAGTTTCAGTTTTCACGCTAAAAGTCGCTCTGTAAGAAGTAAATAAAATATTTTAAGAAACACAGTGTAACAGTCGTTAGAGAAAGGCATGTGTACAGAATGATGAAACAGCAACAATGAAAACAATAGGAAGCAACAGATCCACATGTGCAAAACCGTGGCTCAAAGGTAATTGCCTTCAGGCAATGGGTGACGGGTTTCAACTCCACTACATGAACCCGACAATATGTGTAGCTCATTGCCTCGTGCACGAAGATGCACAAACCACTGAGGTTAGTTATTTTCTTAAAAAGACTTACACAACGCAATACCGTTTAAGCTACTGTTCTCTACTTTTTATACCCACGTCTAGCGATTGTATTGATTACTAGTGAAGTCTATAGTCAATTGGAAGATGAGAACGTCAAGCACGCATTTAGATGAGTTAGCTAAGTATTTATCTGAATATGACACTAATGCTCATCCTGAGGAAACCTGGTGTGATATTAAGTCTGATGTAGAAACAAAGGTAAAGACAATTGGTAACCTACACCCGAAGGTTAGCAAACGCCACTGAATTTCCACGATATCATCCAAACTCACTGATGCGAGAAGACCGATTCCAGCTGGCTCTGACCACGATAAAGAGCGAATGCAACTTAGAAGCAAGTTGACCAACAGTCTTCGCGTCAATCGCGAGCAGTAGTGGGTGATGAAAGCGAAAGATATGGAGAAGACATTAGCGTTCGCTAGCACCCGGTAACCGTTTACATTAATTGACAGGATAATGCCAAGAAGAATATAACTGTTACTGTAACTATCATCAAAAAGAATGGGACGCTGATAAACTCCAAGGACAGGTGGCTAGAACGTTGGGAAGAACTCTTCAGTACAGTTCAACTGGCTATCAATAATGTTTCAGTTACACAACATCCAGCCTAAACCTGAATCGGACGTAAATGTCGGTCCTCCAAATCTTCTTATTAGTTGAGAAGGCTGTATCAAACTTGAAACAATGCGAACCAGTGGCAGCAGGACCTGACAGTTTTCCACCCGAAGTCTTCAAGGATGGAGGTGGGAAATTGCAGACTAAATTGACGGAGGTACTAGGTAGTGTATGGGAATCAGAGGTAGTGCCGTCAGATCGGTGTACTTTACTGTTCCACCCCAGTCTATAAGATGGAGGAGAAATCTTGTGGCAGCCATAGGGGAATTAGTTTGACTAAAATCGTGTCCAAGATCCTAGAGTCCATAGTTATCTGACACATAACTGGAGACCGAGAACAGCAAACTCGAGAAAACTAGGCAGGTTTCAAACCTGGACTGCAATGTATCAGTCATACTTTTTGCCCTTCGACAGATCCTGAAACACAGGCATATCTACCGGCCAGTGACCAACACTTGCCATTTTTTTTGACGTGAAGGCGGCCTTTAACTTTGTCTACTGTGACGTACTGTGGAGTGTCTATGAAGGGAGTACCAAGAAAGTACATGGTGCTAATCACAGCTCTCTACTCGGACTCACGTAGCCGAGTCAGAGCTAGTGGGAAGTTGCCACGTAAATTGACGACAAATAACGGTGTCCGGCAGGTATGTCCACTGTCACTCTTCCTATTTAATTTCGTCATAGATATACTATTAGACATAACCTTAAATGAGTCTAATCTCACACGGATTGACCTAATTCCTGGAGGTCGTCTGGTTGACTCAGAGTATGCACATGATATTGTCCTGTTGGGAGAAGACGCTGACATGATCCAGGGTCTTGTGAACGCGTTGAGCAGAAATCCGAATATGCTTGACATATGTCTTGCTGGTACCTGTCAAATGCAGGATGATGCTCCAGGACTGGTCTGCTGCAATTAATCCCAGTTCAATGATATGAAGTGGCAGAAAATGTCAACCGCTTCACTTACTTGGGAAGTTGCATTAGCCCGAACTGGCTGGTTGCTGACGAAATCTCACCTCGGATACAGAAGACCCGTTTGACATTTGCCAACCTGTGTCATCTGTGACGCCCATTGGCCAGTATACTGCGCGGCAGTCAATTCTATCCTATTGCACGGCTGAGACATGGCCGTTAAAAGTAGACGACCTGTAGCGATTACAGGGTTTCAATCATAGGTGTCTTCGCAGTATTGCTCGCGTTTGGTAAGATTTTTATGTCAGCAGTGTTGAGGTACGGCGAAAGGTAATAGGCAAGAAAGGCAAGTCGATTGGATAAGACTGTGAACCTTAGTCAAGTGAGATGGCTTGGAAATGTATAGCACATGCCAAGCCACCGCCTAACTCGACGTGCCACGCTAATGGAAGTTGTTTTAGGTTGGTCAGACCAAGACCTGATACCAGTCCATGAATTCTCTTGCTGTTGGCCTGAGTCGTGTGGTGAGAGACAGAATGACTGGTTAGGGTCCTCGAAATGAAAGAAATTAGTGATTGAGGAATGACTTTCCGTGATATGGCTGAAAATCAGTCACAAGGATGCAAATGTGTTCTATTCACTCGTCTATATCTTCTACAGCTTTAATATTCCCACTAACCTTCATATTCAGATTGTTTATTCTCTCACACAACTTTGTCTGATGTTTCTATCCACTTGTTCTCTTTGTACTACTGAGAAGTGTAGCAACTTGGACCGATGCACTCGTGTGCAGGGTTCTACGTTGATTTTGTCAGTCAGTGTCAGTTAAGTTGCTATGATATTGAAGCCTAGTTTCCTTATAAAAAACAGCTTATTTTCGATCTTGATGAAACCTAAGGAAGAAAAGTCAGCAACACTATGGATACAGAAAGATATGTTGAGTATGATGTAATATCTGTGAGTGTATCATTTAAAAAGGGAGATATGAGAGTGAATGAGCAAAACCAATAGTCCAAACAATCTCCAAAAGATCAACAGATCGACAAGAGGATTGAACTCAGTAGAATTGGAAATGAAAAAGTTATTTTCGAGGGGACCAAACTCTTATGAATAGGTTTAGAGATGCATGCAAACATTGACAGACAAGGTTTTCAATATAAGGACAATTAGCATAACATAAAAAATGAAAGAGAGTTAGTGAAAGCTCAGTAATTACTGACTGATCATAAGAAGAGCGAATATTAGCACCAAGCTAAATTTTCATTTCTGTCACTATCCTCATTATCATGATCATCACCGAGGTCCCTATTTGAGTTCAATTTAATCTGAAATATTTTCTGGGCAGTGTTTGACATACGATGAAACCTAAGGTAAGTTTATGAAAAATTTACGTAATACAAGGGATCATACTATGAATGACTAGTACAGCTATCCTATTGCCCTCATCAGGTATATCTACTCAACATTTAGGCAAAATGCACATACCTGACAGCCACTTTAATTTGCATCTTCGACGTCATACACTTACAGAAAGACGAAATGAAGATCAAAACAATATATTTTAAAATGGTAGAGGATATTTGTAGCTCAGGTGGATGGTCTCCGTTGTATTGTGTTCTCTGAGCTGAGTTGTTTAATCGTGGAGCTTTAGTATGAAGTTAGTGCTGATGATGTCATCTAGAAAGACGATGAAAGCTCCACGATTAAACAACCCAGCTCAATGAACACAATACAACTAAAATCAGCATCTTTTTAGGAGGCTTCAGATCTATTAATCTAGACTTTTCCAAATTACTGTCTTTTCGCTATTACTCCTTCCCCTTAACTAGGCAATTCGCTGATTGGTTGACGCTTGCTCTTACTACGTTAATGTCCCAAATTCTAAACAGGGTCACATATCATGTATACATACACACGTGTGTTTTGAGCCATTAAGAGAAACCTTTTCGGAGGCAATAAACTCTCCCATTTAGACTAGTCTTCGTTCCTCTGCTTTGGTCTGGGGTTTGGAGTCAGCGGTATCAGGTGTACCAGTTAGCTGTTAGCTAAGCGTGCGTATTATATCAACTCAGGAACGTAACACATATACAAATATATCACTTTAACGCAGCATGTATGTTGTAGACATCTGATAGCTAACACCAATGTTCAGAAGAAAGTATAATCAGCATTCAAACCGATTCGCAGAACTATTAAGCCACAAAATGTTTGACCCAGTTTATGTCTTTGTACAACTTTTCGTAAAGAAATTCAGGGAAGAAGTCTAGCGGGACAAAAGTTGGATTTATTTAGTTTTCATAAATTAGTAACTTTTGCAAATGTAATTTGTACACTTTTCGGATCAGATTTCAAATCCATCCATCCAAATCAAAATAGGACCAGACATTATTGCGTAACGGTTCGAGTTGCTACGCCTCATATCAGTACATCGATTAAAACGGCAGTGAAGTGGAAAATGAAAAGAAAATTCAGTCAAAAGAAATACAAAGTACTAAGAGAGAGAAAGGAAGGATGAAAAAACGGTGAGATTTGGTACAGCGTTAAGTTGGTGATAATGCGCATATACATCTGCGCCACTGACATCGGTTCTCAGACATATCACCTAGAGTCTACAACCACTGGTTTTTCTTGTCCCGTGCACCCCAACCGGCTAGTCTGCATCGCCCCACATGGCTCAAACAGAAAGTCAAAGACTTCATACACTAATGCCACATTTTAGTCTGGCCGTCTCGAGCCTTTTTCTAGCCTGAACCTACTTTGGTAACAAAAAATTCACAGGAATCTTTCAACCAAATCAATTCGGTAGATGATGGTTTATAGAGGAATGACTAAATTGATCTTTTATTGGTTCTAATGGTAACCATATACGTTTCAGGTTGTCACTTTTACATTTGTGACCTAACGGTTACAGACTACGTTCAATTACGTTTGTATATGTCTCGAATCCCATTCGTTCATTCAGCGCTGCAGGTTATCAGCTTACGCACTTGAATTTTGTTGAGTGTATAGCGGATTTGAAGTCTACCGCATCCTAAGAAGGTTTCAGTAGTCAGTCAGGTAGTATTATCAGCTCCTACATTATATATACAATTCCCAGTCCAGTATACAAACTGTACGTAGCAGCTGAGATACATTTTAGTGTACTTTACCTAAACCTTAACTTACTAGCGTTAAAGAACACCTTAAGAAATGCCTTTATTCATGTTTTTCAAACCCTTAACAAAAGGTAAACACAACTTAAATACTCGAAACAGTAACGTAGATTTACATCAAATAATTTAGCGAAAGTGAAACTTACTGGTAAACAGTTTTTGAATTACCTTTCGTTAGACACTTTAAATGTTTAAAATGTGCAGGTATTGTATCACTGCATGAAAGGGGACCATTGGCATACACTTGATCAAGTGAAAGAGAAGAACCTTCTTCATTGACAACTTTGTATCCGATTGATGCTGATGGTTTAGGAGGAAGATTCAATTTATTTAAATCCCATGATTTTGAAAATTCATCACCTACAAGATAACTGTCAACATCAGAAGAGCACTGGTGCTTATGAAGCTGTTTATCTGACGTTATGTGAAGATTTTCTGTTGACAGAGCGATACTATTTACATCCACCATCGTGAAGTTTACACAAGACTACAACTAAAAGTTGAAATATGGTAGCAGTAGTAGTAGTAGTAATGATTGCAATAAGTTACAGTGGGAACATAAAATGAAAATTGAATAAAGATAACCAAAACTCTCTTACATAATCAACGAACTAAGTGGGTTAGTTTTTAAAAGCATGAGAACCACTCCAACAAGGAAGAACCACAGTTAACTTATAAGGGTGGGTTAGTGACCTTTCTCAATAAACCTATACAACATTTTCCTTTTTGTCTTCTGAAAACAGGTGACGATATACGAGTTGGCTGACTGATGATTATCAATGTTATATTGTGACTATGAGTAATAACCAAACTATAAAGATCAAGCTACACATTCCAAGTATTTAATATCGAGCAGAAAACATCGTAACATTGACAGACTGCCATCGGTAGAATTTGGTCATGAATGAGCACTAAAAAAGAGATGACACTGTTAACCAATCTCAAACAAGCTGAGTATTCAATACAGCACTGAGGAGAATTAGCTGCAACCCATACTAGGCCAATAATTTTAGAATATCCATCCAAACGGCATGGCAATCAATGATGATAACACATATAACTCTTAAACAATGAGTCCTGAGTTCGAACTCACCCTTACCTACTTCGACCCGCGCAACTGGGCAGTATCATAAAACCTTAGGATACTGGGTAACTGCTTCAGATGTAGTCTACTTGTTTCAGTAAGTGAAGTTAAATAGTTTTGCTAGTTTTCACATGATAAGAAGAAAAGTGAATCGTAATCCCCCCACTGGGAGATACAGATACCAAAATAATTAATATCATTTGTCCAATATCTTAATTTTTTTCACCCATCAAATCTTGACTTAGTTTGGACAGTATAAACGTTCTAAATTTCTTTGACTCCGTTATATACTACTCTTTCGGCAGAACTCTTGGCGATATCATAAAACAGTAATCTTGAAGAGAACTAAAGACAGATTTCATTACCAACTGGCAATTCGTTGGGAAAAAACTACTGGGAACCGATAACTTGGATATACATAACACAATTACTTACCAGTACAATAAATTAAAGGTAAGATACTTTAAGTTCGAATGACTAGTCCAGTCTGTCGTGATGACGCAACAGTAACTTTCTGGTCTCGAATCTTGAGTGCGATTGAGAATTAGATCTCGGAGAATATCTAGCGTGAGCACTGCTTATGAGTTCTAAAATTGGAAGAAAACATCTGCTCAGTGCTGCTTGGTGTTCATATACCCTTAAATTTCAGATGGTGGCAAAAATTAAGGACCACCTTAAATCATTTGCACGATATAAGAGTAGTGAGTACTTTTTCTATCATACATCAAAATAGTGTCATTCTAGCTTTGAGATATGTATTATACATTGAGAACAAAAGTCAGATGATACGTTAGATGAACGAAGGTAATGTAAGAGCTCAGCATGATTTTGTACCAGTTTAAATAGCTATAAATCATTACAGCACGCTCACGGGAAACCGAATACACTAACGTAAAGTTATTGCTTGGTAATCTATTTACTTCAAATTAGGATAATTTTTGTGAAAAAAAAATTTGAAGTGATGATCAAAGTTTACAAGCTGGAAAAGATCCACTTAGAAGTCATTTGTCGAATGTAGTTGATGAGAATTCAAAGAAAATAACTTAAAAAATAAAAATAAACTATATTAGATAGTTACCTAGACGAAAAGTGTACTCACAACGATTTTACTGGCAACAATTTCTCATTGATTGTTTTATTCAGATAGAATCGCTTGAACACAGGTAAATGCACAATCTGCTGGGATGACAGGGAAGAGATAGATAAAGAACCATGAAGACGACCACAAGACGAATAAAGGCTTTCATTATACTGGTTTAATATCGAACAAAAAGAAACCGCGGCAATATCATCACTGACTAATTTTAGGCCATATCTACTAACGTCCCAAGTCAGCGGGTCACGCAGAACGCATCAACAATCGCTTTACACTGACCTGATGCTATTACGCCTAATATTTATTGTTGAGGAAGTGGTGTAGCATATGCAACATATTCATTAACAATATCGACTGATGAAGCTTATTCACTTATTTAACCATTGTTGCTTCTTTAACGAATAAAGCAAAGAAGGCCTTGTGTTCAAATGCAGCGAATAGAACTCCACAAAACTTCCCCTCAATTCTAATTTTCCATCTTCTCGCTTGACTTTACAGCGATTGACATCCTTTTATAAGACTACTTATTCGACTTAGAGTATACAGACTGCAGTATTGTTACCTGAAGACGATGACAAGTTTCAGTTTTTCGGATATATTGAGTGACGACTTGAAAATGTTTGTTAGGCATCGCTTCAGGACTAGGCTATGTCAATACCCTGTGTGACATTAAGCGGTGAAGTGGTTTGGTGCGTTGACCAATGCACTTACTGTGGAACCCACATCAGGATTGATGATTCAGTCTCTAACAAAATCAAGATACGGAAACAAAATGCTTGACTGACTTCAGTTAGCTAACACCAACTGTAGTGCCGGCAAGATGTCTGAAAGCCTAATAATGGTTGAGTGTGCCGTGCAGAAATTTCCTGGGTAGTTCTGCATGACTGAAATATAGTCACTTGTGTTTGAAGACATAAAATGGCTCAGAGTATTCGGTTTCCGTTGCTTTCATGTCACTGGCCATGTGACAGAACTAAGATGTTAGTAATGTGGAGGTTACTTTCAGAGTTAGGTAGAAGAAATAATTCAGCCGATGAGTTTGCGGAACTTCATCAACTCAGATAATTGCTTCATGTATTACACATGCCTAAGCACCGTCTAATCCAACATGTAATATTGGCTATGCTGACAAAAGGTTTTGCATGGTCGGATTAAAACGTGGTATCAGTTAGGAAACCCTCTGATTGTTGATGTGAACCGTTTGATGGAAAGTAGACTTCTAATTTGGGGTGAGGGTAACAACTGGTACCGATAAGCCAGAGACTCCTAATAGGGTTCAGAAATGACTGCAGTGATATAAATGATTGCAAATTATATCTACATCTAAACTGTGTCACATTTCGTCATTTGCTTCGATTCCTTCTTTTTTCTCCTCATGAGCGTCTACGAATTTCAATTAGTCTTGTACCCTGGAGTATTAATACGAAGTATGGCAACTAAAACCGCTCCTCAGTAATACCACGTCGTATCCTGATACTGACTGACTCAGGAAATGTAGCTCATTATCTAAGCACTGCATTTCAAACAATGAGTCTGTTTTACACCGAACTTGAACAGGTAGTATCATAAGCCCTAACAGAAGGTGGTTCATAGCTCAACATATAAACGCCTGTACCTGGTTGATTTGTATTAGTTTTAATTACTGAATGACTTTTAAAAGCTAAATAAAGGAAGATATTGGATAACATGGTAAAAACTACGGAAATTACTGCGTGAGTCTTGTGAAGACTTAATAGCAAAAGTCTGTCCAAATCGCTAAGAAAAGTATAATACTTTTAGACCGGAGATTGGATTTTCTTCAGAGCATTTCCGATCACTTATCAACTATATGCGCGTTTGCGCAGCAGACAATGAGTCAGACCTATTGTGCGAGGACTAATAATACTACCTCACAGCATAGACATCGGTAGGTGAGACGGGATTGGAACCCGAGACACATCGGTTGAAATTCAATTGTCTAGACTAATGAGCCAGTCCGATCACCTTCAAAAATACAGTACTGGTATCATTACTAATAGATTCTCAGATGCAAAAAACAACCAAACCAACTCATTTTTATCAATTTTAGTGTTTCTTCGCTATTCAGGAATGTATGAATCACTACTGTAAAAAAGGAGACATTCTAATAACACTACCCAAAGGTTTTGCAAGAAATCAACTAAAGGTGTGAATGAAACTCACCCTTATGCTGATAACTATGACACAAGAGAGCGTGAGTTCATCACTCTGATTCACGGCATATTACGCAACCTACAATAGGCACATAATTAACGCAGAAACCGATACAATATGGAAAATAACAAACCAGCACTGCATAACAAAAGCATTTGAAAGATCATACTTCCTCGTGTCTATTTACGTGAATTTATGCAGTTCCTGACAAATGCCTTTTTAATGGACCACCGTATATTTTCGTTTTAAATGTTATTAGCTGACTATTAATATCAGCTTCTTTCCGAATTCATACATGATTGATAAAGAACGCCACTTATATGTACTGCGATGATCGACAAAAGTTACCTTCCTATACATTTCGTGTCGATCAACCAAAATTAACTCTCCTTTCGACCAAACGCACCTGATAGAGTTGAATAAATTAGCCATCTCGTAAATACACTGAAAATGAAATATATTTTTAAACTTTCAATGAGGCGAAAAAGTTAATTTCTGACGTTTCGTGACTTTGTGGAAATCGCTTCTCCAGAGAATAAAACCTGTACAAGCTATCGACTGTTTAAATAGTAAGTCTTGACAAATCAGACCACTTTATTCACTCATGGTAATATTATGGGCATAAATGTCATTATTATCCTTTATTAGTCTGTAAGTCAAAGTGAAGATGTGGATGTGCATGCATGTGTGACTGGGTGTGAATGTGTGGAAAAAGTACTATGGATGACAAATTTGTTTGATTGTGTGTACGTACTTATGTTCTGACTACTGTATGATGTTTTATTTTGGATAAACTGTGAAAGTTGGTTTGATAGTATTCTACCTTCCTTGTCCACAACTTATTCAACAGAAACCTACCAGAACATGAGACCACACAACTACGGAAAGGTCTAAACTGTAACTTGAACAGAAAACTACTCAGCACCCTGAAAATAGCACTAATCACAGACTAGTGATCGCAAAACTACTAGATAAAGAGGCTCACATCTTACTTCAGAAAATACCTCACATTCTACAAAAACAAATATATGTGCCAACGAGTATTTCAAAAGAACAATCAGCCCTTTATAACCTACGAAAAGATAAAACAATTGTAATCACTAAGGCAGATAAAGGAAATGTAACAGTGATTATGAACAAAGCTAGTTGTGACCATAAAGCACGTGAACATCTGTCGACCGGTCTCTATGTAGACAGCGAATCGAGAAAGTGCCAGGCAGTGATGAACAAGATGAAAACGAAATAGGCCAGCTTTTCAAGGAACTGCGACCGTTCATCGGAGACTCACTGTGGTCTTCTGTATATCCAGAATCATGCACATCACGTTTTTATGGGTTACCAAAAATTCATAAACCTGATGTCTCTCTGAAACCGGTAGTACATTTTATAAACCCTACAACATGTGCATTATAGAAATATCTCGCATCATTACTAAGGCCCCTTCGACGCTCTGTTATCAGCTCAATTAAACGTTTTTATGAATTCAATTCAAAAATATCAGAACTATCTATTGCACAGAATGAAACAAGGGTAAGTCACGATGTTGTTTCGCTGTGTACTAGTGTAACTAATGAAAAGTGTTTACAGTTCATAGGTGAATTGCTAAAGGGTGATTACACGTTGGCAGACAGATCTCCTTTCAACCTCAGCCTCATCACGAAATCACTCAAATTTTGTTTGGACTCGACACTTTTCACGTTTAGAGAAAAATTATATAAACAAACAAATGGAGTAGCAGTGGGTTCTTCGGTGTCCCCTATCGTTGCAAACATCATTTCTCACATTGAATCCATGATCTTTGCGAACGCCATCAAACCATGCATTCGGTTCAGATACGTAGATGATACATTTGTAATTTTAAAAAGATCTTCCCTCAGAACATTTTCTAAATTAATTAATACTCATTCCTCGTGTAGTTAATTCACATATGAATATGAAAATGCAAGTGATAAACTACCATCTTTAGGCTGTTTAGGCAAAAGGAATGGAAATGAAAGTCTAACTTTATGGGATTGTCGAAAACCAACATATTCAGACTGATGTCTTGATCTCAACCCAGCACATCTACACAGTGCTAAACTTTCACTTGCTCGGAACTTATTCAGGAGGGGCACAAAGCTCATCACGAATGAAGATGAGAGACAAACGGAAGTAAGAAACATATTAGATGTGTTACATTTCAATAAACACTCCAGGAATGTTGTTCAAAAAATTCAAAAACATGGACAGAGAGATCCCAGAGGAAAATCAAATGATGGTTCTTCGGTTAGCACAGTAGTCTTACCATACCGCCAAGGTAAAATTAAAGGACTACAAAGGATTTCAAGAAAGCACCGAATTAGAGTTTTCTACAAGACAACTAACACTTAGGAATGATGCCGTTCACTCAGAAGATAAAATTTCCCTTACCTCTACATAGAATTGTGCCTACAAATTAGACTGTCGATTTTGAGGCTTGTTATATTGGGGAATCATCCTCTGAGATCCTCATTCGTGCTAAAGAACGTGCAATTTATGCAAAAATGACTACCAAATAATCCTATTTAACTAGAGCTTATAAATCAGGTCGGCGATCGCTGTTTATATCATCTATCACGGCCATAGAATTGATATGGAAAGTATTAAAATTATTCAGTAAAAGTCTTTCAAATTACAAAGAAAGAAGGATAGCTGGGGCATTTCACTTTATGTTGAACCCTAATGCATTCAACAGAAAGGAACGTCTAACTAATATCAAACCAACTTTCACAGTTTGTCCAAAATAAAACATCATACAGTAGTCAGAACATAAGTACGTACACACAATCAAACAAATTTGTCATCCATAGTACTTTTTCCACACATTCACACCCAGTCACACATGCATGCACATCCACATCTTCACTTTGACTTACAGACTAATAAAGGATAATAATGACATTTATGCCCATAATATTACCATGAGTGAATAAAGTGGTCTGATTTGTCAAGACTTACTATTTAAACAGTCGATAGCTTGTACAGGTTTTATTCTCTGGAGAAGCGATTTCCACAAAGTCACGAAACGTCAGAAATTAACTTTTTCGCCTCATTGAAAGTTTAAAAATATATTTCATATGCGAACTTACACGGTTTTTATCACCTGTTATTTGCAACCTACTGGTTGGAGAAACTTCAGGAACAAAGAGAGTCTTATTTTGATAGGTAGTCATTTTTCAATTTGCCAAAAATGCTGTACTATACTAGGTGAGCTATTTTGGTCCATGGTGTCATTTGGCAGTCAGTTTTAAAACTACTACTGGCATTTAGTAACAACAGTCAATTACACGTACTAAGATATCGACCAAGTAACGGTGAACTGGTGGATCTACACAACCTCAAACCGAAGAAAATGACGTGGGTGCGAAGATGATCGTCAAATAGTGTCAGGTCTCAATAAATGTATTTTGGGTGAGAAATTACCTTTTGTATACAGTTGTGCAATAGTACCATTTCCCGTGGGTCAACAGCCAAAACAATGGGTTGGCTACTTATGAAAACCGTGTTAGCGACACTAATAAAAACAGGACAAGTCCATCACTCGTACTATTTCTGTTAGCTCCAACAAAATGCTTCTAGTGCTGCCACACTATCTCTAATAAAAACTATGGTAGGTTGGCTGGCTTGTTTTAATCCGTATAGTAAGTGTATCTGTCAAGATTCAGTTTCTTCTTGCATGCTATAACTAAAAGAGCAGTAAATGCTTTCTCTAAAAATGACTTTAAATCGCTGAACACTGTATGGAAAACGTACTTTCATGTACATTTGATTCAAGTGAAACTTCTTTCTTCTAGTAGGTTTGAGGATAACCAATATTTAAGAGGACAGAAAAGGCATATGAACCCTAGTCATTATTAAGGAAACTGAATACTACCATCAGATAGCCCCATTTCTTGGAATAAGATAGTGGTAGTGACTTAGTTTTTGTAAATACTTTGTACAGGACAGATTAAAAAGACCGATCACCAACTTAGTGCCGACTCCTTGAATAAACCTCAGTGAATCTGCTTCATTTTCAACACAGAGGCGGACTTTTGGAAGGCAGTAGGGTGAATGAAGTCATGTTAATTTAGTTGAATTCGGAACAAGTGTTTATTAGAGATTTGTATGGCTGTGTATGGAGATAGTAGCGCATAGAATCCTTAATATGCAGTCCAACTGTACTTAGCACACTTATTTTAGATCCCAACTTACGACTTCTGCTAGATTAATTAGTTTTTATTGATATCCGATAAACTACATACCGGAGATAGCCACTATGGTCGATATGCATTATTATACTTTTGCGAGAGCAATTTCATAGACACAAAAGAACAGACCAACCAAATGGTTCTTTAGTCAGCTGGTAGTGCGTACCTTACTACAGCGTAACAAATGAAGCTTGAGACTGTAAAATCATTGGAAAATATGTGTACCATTGTAGTGGAAAACATAAATAAGTTCCTAAACTTCGCTACAAAAATCATATATACTCCAATTTCCCCTCATTTCTGAACTGAAGACTGAAAGAAACAAGTTTTATCATTGGTCGCTCATGAGCGACTGACAAATATCGGCCTTGATCAAGGCCAATAAAACTCAACGGCTTCATCCAAGTTTCTCTGATAGTTAACTTATTTTCAAAAAAGTTTGAAAGTGAAATATGTAAACGCATTTTAGCTGTCATTCGACTCAAGCCCATGCCGCTAGTTAGTATACATTTGGCACTTGGATGATTTGAAGAACCACCCTATATCACTGCAGAGTGGGCATCCTAGGACCTAATGAATTCAAGCGAATTTACGTTGCACCTGATATAGAAACAACTATGCCATACAACTGAATCAGAAGAATTGGTTTTCGCTATTCTTTGATTGTGTAAAAGTCCTATAAAACCTCTATAACTGAAACCAATCAAAAGAATATGGAAATCTAAATGGAATTTTTAAACCACGTGAAACCGTAACACTAACTTCAACTGCAACGCGCTACAGTGTTAACAAAGTTCAACCTCAAACTTTGTAGAGTTAGTGAACGGCGGTTCCTTGGGTTCTACGTTTGTCTTATTGGAAAACGTTCTGAGTTTGAATTGGTCACAGTATCTTCCTAATCTGTCTCCACTTTCTTCTGCATATTTGTTTGGTGATGGGTTCTTGGTTGGTTCGTTGTCAGAGTGAGTTCCTTGCTGCCTATTCTTTCCGGCCATCTGAGCTTCAGTAACGAGAGTAGGCAGTTGTTGGTGAATATCTTTAATTTGTTGGAAATACTTTTCATGACTCGCCAAGTCTCTCAACCATCACATAGAAACACTGAGTCGACGTTGGTGTTGAAAACCCGGATCTTGTTCACGCTTTGTGTTGAGTCCAGAAGATCTCCACACTAGTTTCAGGTTATTGAGGGCCTGTCTTGCTTTTCCGTTCCCGGCTTTGACGTCCTTGTCTGTGCCGCCTGCAGTTGAAACGATGCTACCTAGATAGGTGAAAGAGGCTGCTTCTTTAAGTTTCTTCCGCTGATGGTAATTGGAGCTTGTTGTTGTTGTTGTTGTTGTTGTTGTTGTTGGTGGTGGTGGTGGTGGTGGTTGAGTATCTTCATCACCTCTGTCTTCTCTACATTCGCTTGAAGTCTCGTCTTCGCTGCCTTGCCTCTTCTGTCGGCCTGTCAGCTTTGCCTGTAGATCTTCGAGTTTGCGCGATATTAGGCATAAACTATCGGCGAAATCTGAATCTTCGAGGGTGTTTTCACCAGTCTAGTGTTTACCCCTTTTCTCGTTCCCCACAGTTGTCTGTCGCATGACCCAGTAGACCACAGTCAGGAAGTTGATCGGTGATAGTAGGCGGAAGCCTTGTCTTCCTCTTTTCTTCACCTCAAAGGCATCACTGAGCTTCCCATTGTGAATTGCTTGGCATGTGGCGCCTTCATATGGCTATTGAATGCTGTAGATTAAGATTTGTGGTACTACGTGGTGTTGAAGCAACTGGCAAATTACTTCTCTATCCACGATGTCGAGGGCCTTTTCAAAGCCGATGAGGGTGAGGTGGAAAGCTGACTGCCATTCTATGCACTGTTCTATGGTGATGCGAAGCATGGCAATTTGTTCCGCCTATGCTTTGTACTTCCTTAACCTGAACCCAGCGCATCCTTCAGTCTCTCCAGGATGATGCGGGCTAAAATTCTGCTTAAGGTGGACAGCAGCATGATCCCACGCCAGTTCTTGCAAAGGGGTAGGCCGCCTTTGTTCGGGAGTTTGACAAGGTAACCCTTCTTCCAATCGCCAGGTACCTTCCCTTCCTTCCAGACGTTCTGCAAAGTGGTGCGAGCGAGTCCGCTGATGTTCTGCGGCTGTTCTCAGTGCCTCTGGAAGAATTCTATCTGGTTCTCCTGCCTTCCCGCATCTTAGTAGCCTTATGGCATTCAGGACTTCGACTTTCGTTGGACGATTTGTGTTCATTTGTAGTTCTGTGGCTGCAGGTGATATTTCTGGACGAAGTGCAGGTGGTAGTGGTGGTCGATTCAAGAGCCTTTCGAAGTGGTCGGCCCATTGTTTCCTTTGTTTCTCTTCTTTGGTAATTAGGTTTCCTTCATTATATTTTATTGGTTTCATCTATGCTGATCTCTTCCCTCCCAGATAGTAACCTGGTTATTTGATACAATGCTGTCAAGTCTCTTTTACCAGCAGCCTGCTCTGCTTCACTCGCCAGTGTGTCGTTGAAGCGCCGTTTACCTTTGCGCGCACCCCTACTCACTTCTTTGTCCACTGTAGTGTTTTATACGTTGTACTCAGTTCGTCTGTTCGTTGTGCATCCCTGCACTGGTTCATCTGCCTCACCATCCTCCTCTCCCTGCTCTATCAGCTTACATATGTCTATCGAGATCCATTCCTTGTCTTGCCCTGTATCCTCTTCCTTCCTCATGCGGTTATGCAGGAGTTCCAGCGTTCGTCCACACAGGTTTCCCCAGGGATGTTGCTCAATGTCTTTCATTTTGACTTGATGGCCCACGTGAAGATTTCCTCTGTAGTATCGTCCTTCAGTTTCTGGGTGTTGAAATTCAACTGTGTTCTTTCATCGCCAGACTTTTTGAAGGCCCTCAACTTGATTTCGAAGGTTCTTTGCTCTAGATAGTGAGTAGTGGTAACCTGCATCCGCTCCACTTCTTGATCTAATTTTGTGTCCAGGAGGCTGCGTCTCCACTTTCTTGGGATTAAGATAAAGTCGATCTGATTGAAATCTGGTGAAATCCATGTGCTTGAACACACTGCCTCCAATCACCAAATCGTTGAATGCACGGAATTCTGCAGACAATTCCCCATTCTCGTTCATTTCATGGACAGCTTCTCGGCCGATGGTTTTTTTTCTTCCTATGGTGTCCGCTCTTAGTTTGGCATTCATGTTACCCATTAGAATTTTGATGTCACCAACTGAGGTCTTGTCCAGTGTCGATTGCAGTTGTCGACAGAATTCTTCCTTTTCCTGTTGCTCTGCATTATTTGTAGGTGCGCAGCACTGAATGATTGTGGCTTTCCTTCCTTTGGAGTCGCACCTTTCTGTTATGGACCTGGAGGAGATTGGTTCCGACTGCATGAGAGTCTTCGATGCCCTCGGCGACATCATGGTAGCCACTCCCTCAGTGTGCTCATGGTTGCGGTTTTCGGGGCAATATCGGAGTAGATTATTGGCTATCCAGTCGACAGTTTGGAGAGTCTACTTCCGTACCATCTGCTTTCGTGGATTCCTTACAGATTCCTATCACCTCCATCACATTCCTCCTCATCTCTTTTTGCAGTCTGGGCAGCCTTGTCATCTAGCCAGCTTCAAACACTGTGTGAACATTCCATGTCCCCATGTTTACTTTCGCTTTCATCGAGAGAGAAGACTTATTTGCCAATTGGCTTCCCGTAGGCTTTCGCCAACCGGCGTCATTTCGCTTCTCCGATTCCAGCGAGGAATAATTTTGCCTTTATTTTTTATATTTTGTCTGTGTTTTGAAGTTTCCGTAGCGGTTGGATTGGTTTTAGGGGATGGGGTTGCTAGCCCTGTGCCCAACCCTCCCTGTATACCCGGGCTTAGGACCTTCTAGCAACCAGTGAACTAGTTAACCAGGCCACGTTGTGTTCTGTCATGCTCTACCCTTAAACGATAACTAACAAGCTAAAGTCTTGAAATAAAGATTAAGAGCTGCCGGCCATTTTGAAGACAACTATGGGCTATATGATCTAGCATAATCATGCTCTCTCTTATCCCACTATATTACATCGGATGAAGCTTAAGAGTAACTAAGATAACCAGATAAATTTTGTACAGCAGCGCAATCACTTTCTTCGTAGATCTTCATTGAACCTTTTCCAAGATGATTGTGTCCCTATTCAGATACAAAGATATAACTGCTGAGTTCCTTTTTAGATGAGAACGGAAGTAAGCCCCATAAGCAGTAGTGAAAAGGCTCAAAGTGAGACTTTCTGGAGAAACTCCATATGACTGGCCTTCTGAGTCGTGACAGTGGGCCGAAATTGTGAATGTGCATCTTAGATTAGTCCGTGAACAGCTTCCAGTGTTTGAGTGGGAGATATCTGTTTCCTCCAGGTAGCAAACGTAGAAGCATATCTATATTCATCTATGATCGCTATCCCACAGTATCCCTTGTTAATGTGGAGTAGATTTTCACCTTTCAAACCGACGATCTAAGGATGGACCTCTTGTGAGACCACGACATCCGCTGACACCTCTATCGCTCTCAAAATTCTGAGATCATCAGCATATGATAGTGAATGAAAATTTCGGCTCCTTGACAGGTCATCTACAAACTCAGGGAACAGAATCTGACCAAGGTTACAACCATATGAAACTTACTAAGCATCAAATATACTTCTCAGATGTTGCCGCCTATGCCAATACAAAAGATACCCAAAGTCTATGTATAAATACTGCCACTTGGACTATTAACTGTTTCAACATCTATTTTCATCCAATACAACGAGTATTCACAGCAGAATTAACCTATATTACCTTTAAACGTAACATGGTGACCTGGAAATGCATTGATATAACCATACACGTTGGTTATTTAACTGTGGATACTTTATTGATATTCCAGATTGTATAAATGGATCCTTTTATGGTTATCTAAGCTAAAAACTGTAGATCATTCTAAGTAATAAACCGTTATATTACTAATTAGCAAACCATGCGGATGGACTAGCAACGTCGGTTGGTTATAACTGAAATTTTGGACATTGCGCGCTTTTCATGTTGGTAACGGAACTTGTCTGTGAGATGGGAGGTGGGAATCCATATCCATCTCATGAATTTCAGCAAATTTTAATCAGATTATGCGCACTAATGGCTTGATGTGTAAACCATTTAATACTAGATACTGGTTCGTAAACTTTCAAAAAGTGTGAATTTGACAGTGCTTGTAAACTGGTACCCCTCATGTTAATCTTGTTAAATGAAGACGATATTTATTATTATCTAAACTTTAACACTGTATGTTCGCTGCAAAGTAATGTTGCCTTCTTCGTTTCATAACTAGCAGGACCCTCGGCAGTTTTTAATTGAGTTTAATAACATTCCGTCAGTACCACTGAGGGCTAAAGTCTTGTGGATTATTTGAGATGTATCAACGTGACGAGGCCCGTAAACTGGCATCTCTCATGTTAAAACTTTTTTAACGTGGGAACAAAACATTTATTTATTTATTTGCTTGGCGTCGAAAGTCAGTCCACTGTTAGGGAACCTTCTCAAAGCGATTGCAGCAGACTGCTAATGGAATCTCCTATAAGCCAAAGAAGTCAAGCGGGTAGGTATATATTTAGGGGTAGGTAGTCCCTACTATTTAATGATATATATGTAATTCTCCGTTGTTTCAGTGGATCGAATTGTGCACACAATTGTTAGCATATGGGCTCCCATGCGGATGCCTAGATATTGCCTGAATATCATTTATGATAATTTAGTAAGTTGTAGCTAGCATGGGAATCCAGGACGCGCACTGCATCATATTTGGGGCTTGTCGACCAGACAAACCTGCACTTCGGTGAGTGAGGTTCCCACCAAGGCTCGAACCTCGTATTCCTCGCCTCCTCCATAATATGGCAGATAACCCCTAGGTTTGAGTCTGAGTAAGTAGTTTGTTGCCGACTTTATACACTGGAAAGACAGGCTCTCTTATCCAATCGTAAGGCCACTCTCCAGCCAAAAAAGAATATCTGAAGGGGCTTTCCAGTGAAACGGCCAGAGAAGCAGAAAAATCTTTTAGTGCTGCCGGGTGAATGCCGTCAGTTGCAGAGAGCTTCTTGGAATTAAAGCTCTTTATGGTTCCCCTACTTTTAAGAGGCTAAAAACCCACATACCTCAGTCCTCTGTATTCCAGGCGTCAACACGGTGCGCGGTTGCTCCCTTCAGCTTCCATAGAGTGTTTCAAAATCACCCAGCTAGCAAGTTAGTCACCTCACAGTTAGCGTGACAAACCAGTGAACTATTTGGACCCTGTATGCCGAGTGAAAAGTCACTCCCCATTTTCAACATATGGTACAGTGTCCTGTGATCTACACCAATTTTTATCTACAGACGTACCCGGTAGTTTGCTCTGTCCACTTTGGCTTCTACTGTGCATCTGTGGCGATGTTTTCTCAATTTTCTCCGTCATTTGTGCAGCTGATAACCTCCGATCAATTCGCAAACAACGGTTTATACCACATAAGCCCATGAGTGCTCGAATTAAGCCAAGGACTGTGTCTTTTAGGTTCTTCGAGAAAGAATCAGCTGACTGATCTTACCATACCTCTGAAGTGTTATATCCCTTGACAGTTCCAGTCCAGTGTATAAATCAAGCGAATCGCCGAAAAAAAGTACTTTCTAACCCGTTGGTTCTTGTCCGCCTCCGTCGTTGTCAAATTTGCCACACTTCCCGAATACTGGTTGATCAGGAGCAGATCATTTAGATGTAGAATTGCCGAAGGAAACAAGCGGAGGATAACAAAATCCCGGGAGAATATGGACGTTTAGTATTGAGTCACCAATCGGCAGATTAGCAGTAACGTTCTGTAGTTAGCTGCAGGCGATTGGCAGGTAGCCCTTGACCTAGGCCTCGTGCTTGTTTGCGCCCGTCAGCAAGATATACCTTCCACCCGGCTCGAATACTTCAGTGGCAAGTCCATTGACTGAAAAACTGACCGACGAAGATTTTAATCTCACAGGAGACATTGACTACCCCTGGATCCTAAGTACACCTCGCCAACAGACGCGAACAGGCTTGAAACCCGGGTGCGGGGATTCCCGCCGATTGCTTACAACCAGCTAATATCCACCGACAGCCGATATTTATTTTGGCGGCGTTGACGTAGTTAACAGACCACGGCACACACACACATTCTACGCACTGTCTCAGCACACACAGGCGGATATCGCCGCGTCGCGACGATTTACCGGCACGACACCTCCACAGCTTTACGACTACTATGCTAGAAGTTAGTCTTAATGCATTTACCTCTGCTGCTCTGGATGGCTTGAAGAGTACTAAGGTTGTTGGTACCTGTGATTGGGTGATGAGTTACTGAGCTGTTTTGAAGTTGGTGCCAAGGTTTCGGCAATCCTCAGCCTAGAAAGATGGTCCCTGGTTAGGCCTTCAATAAGGCACACTTGGCCTGTAGACTACCCCCTGCTATGGGTGGATAGGGGTCCCCGGGATTCATGTTGATTTTTTAGTCAACGTCTGCCTGGAACGACCTGCTGTCTCCCGATGTTATATCGATTTTTTCGGGCTACATGCAGGCTATGACCGGTCTCTTTTCCAGTCCCCGCTTGTTTCATGCCCTCCAATTGGCTCACAAAAGACACTCGGCGCCTGCTTTTATCTGCGTGGTCCATATCCTGGAGATCATTACCACCTAAGTGACGTTCCCAGCGATGGCTCTTCTTGATAGCTCCTCCTACCATCTCCCAATAAAGGTCGCCTGACGGGCGAATTCACACCTGCAGCATGACGCCCTCGAGAGAAGTTGGTTCATCATCGCATAGTTCACATTTCTGTGGCACAGTCGAAACCAGAGCTCTCCTACGGCAACTTTTTGCTGGTCGCCAGATCGAATACCGCAACGGTGTGACCGCTGCTGCCATTTTTCATTATCACTCGTTAGTGGTCGCCAGTGGAAAGCTAGCCTGGTTTAGGTAGCTTTACGTTCGGCTCGCGGCAAGTTGCTTCGTCGATCCTCGCATGCAGCCCACCCACTCGATGACGCTAGGTGGGTTCCGATAGAACCTTAGGGCCTTTGCAACGCTGCCTTACCCTAGACGAGGAGATGGGCATCAAAACTCCCGCTCCGATACCCCGAGGTCAACACTGGCGATTCAACCTGGGGCGGTTGTCGCTCCTGCCCCTGTTCACCGGTAAGGATCGGTAGACTTCTTCCACCAAAAACTGATTTCACGAGCGTAGTCAGAAGAGTATCAGTGCCCGTTCACGACTGCACTAGCACCTCACACGCACCGCTGCTCCAACCCCCCTATGCATCGTGCCTCACCTGATCGGAAAATTAGCGCCGTTTCCCACTTCGATGTCCCCGACACTATATAGCAGCCACGTTTCTGACAGGCTTATTATGTTTCATGTGAGGTATGAAAAATCCTGTCTCAACTCTGTTTTTGGTTTTGAGCACCTTCATGTTTCTGCGGAGACCACTGGAGAGAGTTCTTGTGATGTATTGCATTTCCAAATTGGCTGAGACGAGGAAGTGTTTTATAGTGCTGGAAGTACGTTTAGGCCTCTGACCAGTTAGAGGATTTTCCGCAGTGCAGTCAGTTTAGAGTTGTTTTTATGTTTCAGTCCCCTGGTCCTCGGGTAGTCTTATGCATATCGATGCGCGCCTCTACCAATCAATTCTATGCTTTACCTACATGGAACTAATGATTGCGAAAGTCGAATAAAAAAACACTAAGTGGACCAGAAGTGTTCAGAACAGCAGTATATTTGCTGCTGTGGAGTCAAAAATTATTCTGAGAAGAGAATTATCCTTTATCTGACTGGGATTTCCGGAAAATGGAAGCTGATAATTAGCTCGAGAGAGATGCGGAACGGTGGTTGCCCATGGTTGAATGCATACTACCTACGACAATAATAATAATAAATTTCATGCAACGTAAGTTATATGAAAACAAACCAGTTTGCAGGCCTGACCACTTTAGCAATGTGTACTGGTTGTTATGTACAGTATGAAGCTATACAGTGAACACCGTTCTTTCCGATACGTAAAAGATACGTTGGGGTAAGAACGTTAATGCTTTGCAGACAGCAAAAAATGAAACAGATAAAAAGCAGCACAATTCATCATACTGAGGCAAGCTCAGTTGGAAAGTACGAAATATTCGGCCACCGTTTTAATCTTCCAACATTCTTGAAGGGAGGGCGGGTAGTGCAGCTGTGACCTTGGGCTTTATGCGTTCGCCATGAGGTCTAGATGGTGTAGTGAGCACTGACAAACTAAACTACCAGGATTCCATATTGATGAAGGACTGGTTGGGTAAAGCTGAAAAATGAATAACAAAAGCCAGTAGCAGACGAAATTCGGAACAGGAGCATAGAAATACTTCGCAGAAGAACATTGACCATGATACATGTGGGTGAGTTCATTGTACTGAGGGCAAAAGTTGCTTGAAGAGGTATCAAACCTACTGCTTATAGGTAAACTTATAGGGAAGAAAATAAAGACGCATAAAAAGTAGTGGAAACTAAACTGAAGCCGAAGATATCACTGTGGACCAGAGAGAATAGAAGATTTTGGACCAGGTATTCGCTTATGTGTAAAAAACTTATGTACGAAAGCTTAAGCGAAGTTATAAACATCTAAATAGAACTCATGCTTTTTGCTGTAATGGTGACCACTCTTGATATAGTCATGAGGGAGGTATGATCCTGGTGTTGCCTGTTGAGTGTTACCATATCAGGACCATAGAGACAATATGGCGGCGCATAGTGAGCTGAGCTAGTTGACCTGGAGAACGTTTTTGGTGACCTCTTTCTTCTTACTATTACTTTGTCGTCATAGGTAAAAGGGCCGTAGGTTGCATAAAGATACCGCCATGGAAACAAGGATAGTTCAAGTTTATCTCCCTACCATACCATCTTCACAAATTTTCACGTTATTTTTTTTAATATTTTTGTGCTACGCTCAATAAAGTTTGTGGTTACGACGATATTATCAGCTTCCGAGACTAGAAGCACCAGCTGACACCCCACCACACTATCTGCCAATGTTTTGATATTTCAAATAGCAATTTATATCTCAGTTTGATTCTGCTGCAAGCTGAGCCCGCTGCAATATCGCTGACTGCCTCCCACGTATTGACGATGCCTTCTTCGCTTGGACCCTGCCAGACCTTCTGAAACTTCACTAGAAGGCCTGTAGTGCAGAAGGATATCATGGGCTCTTATTGGCCAAGCAGTCTACTGTTGCGTAGCCAAACCAGCAAATGTGACCCTTCAGTGTGAAGGACTTTCAGCACTGGTTATGTAAGTCAGAAATGGCAGTCAATTTGTTCGGCAAAATGTAGTGTGACATTTTATACACGCCTTTTTGATGATGACATATTTCCCCTTTTCGTTCGTTCAAACGAGGTAGAATACAAGATAGGTACTTTCGGTCGGAGTTAGCACCTTTAAATTCAACGATTTCACACCAGTGAGCCAGCAGAAAGTGAAACTTTGACTTCGCCACTCTCACCACTCTTCAGATAGAAGGGGTTAGGTAGGTTCAGCTACTAAGGGCATGAGAAAAGTCAATGGAAACAAACCCATGGCATGTCCCGGTGGCCAGATTGCTGGCTGACATTCACATCACTTCTACGTGATGAAAAGTGACGAAACTTTCGAGTGCAGCTTCTGAAACAGGCAGGTGCATGGCCAAAGCCGTAAGGACGTTTCTGATCAGCATTGTTCATCTGCGATAAAAATAATACGCTTCTTGGTCAGGAGCAAGCTATTTTTACAGGTGAGATGAAGTGTATACCACACTAAATCACCAGCAAATATTATCAGTTTCAACATAGCCGAACAGGATACAATGAAGCTCCACGTGTGTTTGAATCACTTTAGATCAAAAGAAAACTCTTGGAAGCCATGCATCACACAGTTAAATTGTGAAGATTTTGGCAGAAGCATGAGCAGGTAATCATTCTAGGAAACGTCACTATCGCGCTAAACTTAATAATAATAATAATGAATATTTTATTCCCATATTAGTAATTTAGCATCAGAGAAGCTGGTTTACAGTCACCATCACATTGATATTTGTTGGAAAATTTACAAGATTTTGCGCGATCCAAATGGTACGGAATGGAGGCCATTAAATTAGACTGGAGACATCAGAAGATTACACAAGTCATGAGATGAACAAGAAAGTACAACTCTGGCGTACAGAGTGTTAAAGTTTGAATCGTTTTCGGTCGTGCTTTCTTTTTTCACCATTAGTAGCAGCAAAGTCACTTGAAATTCTCAATTTCCGTTACAAGCAGTCGACTTGTTTGATTCGTCTTCGCGATGCCCCATTACGCTATACAAAAGTCTATTTTACCATATATTCTTATGCTTATGGCTTCGGGTACCAGGAGAACTCACACTGACGATGTTAAGAACCTATAAGTTTCCACGGAATCCAAGTAAATATCTACTCAAGTGTTATCATTCACAGCAATATAGACTTACTTAATTTACTTAATTTTCTTCTCAGAAGACTGGATTTGGGTGTGTCTCAATAATGGTCAAAAATTGGCGTAAGGGTTGCGGAGCATTCGATAACTAAGTAATCCATGAAATGAAAACTAACAATTATTATTAAAGTGCAGGTCTCGACAAGTGGAAAGCTGATCAGGCTGGAGTTCTTCAGTATGCACACCACCGCTGTATAAAACAGTAGCTTCCCCACATATCGTGTGGGCTTAAGGAAGATAATAAGGCTTAGTGTTGTAGATTGAAGTGAAACTTTGATAACGCCCGAGATTCGTTGTTTCTTATTGGGTCGGTTTCTAGGCGTGGGGTTCATGTGGTGATCACTACTCTTGGTTCAAACAACACGCGAAGCAAAAAGAAGACAAGAGAGCAGCGGGAGAGGTCAAGGCAACTGGTAGGAACCAACTATTGAAGACGGTACACTCTGAGACTAAGGCAGGTTTGTTGATGTCTCATCGAGAAGAATAATACCTTCTGATGTATAAGCAGTTTTCACTAAGTTGAATTCTTTTTTGTATTAGCGTACAGCTCAGGTGAGTTAGCTATGGTTGAGTGATTATGAAATGTACAGGTGGTATGGAGATAGAAAAGCTACGCTGATGGGTTGGATGTAAGAGACAGATAGTGAAATAAGGATCTGATACAACTAAAATAAATAATAGTCAGGCGTGACCACTAATAGTTCGGGCAAAGCACATGAATAATCTTTGCGCCACCAGTGTGCGTGGTTCTTGTATATTCGCCGCGGCGTTTTGTAAGCATGACACAGGTCATAGACTTTTCTAAGGAGGCTATGGAAGACTCTGACAACTGTTTCTTAGGCACAAGCCACCCCAAACACTACCACAGAGGTGATCAATACTGATGAACTATTCGGCAATATTATTTGGACGCTGATATAGGGAATCAGATCAAAGAAGATCAGACAACTGGCATTTCCAAAGCCGAGGGGACCAACCTCAAACCCAGAAGTTCCGCAGCGGCACTCACCGCAGAACATTGAGAGTGACTGGGGCTGAGAAAAAGGCGCAGATGGTTCACAACACCTCCCCACTAACAAGCGCAGATGCGTACAGCAACTGCCGATCGAACTCCAACGTCCCACTTAGAATTACTCTCCTCCATTACAGCCCTTCTTAAACGAGCAGAAATGGCTAACAGTGAGCGGTAGGGCGTTGTAGGATGCACAAGAGGGTTTGGGAACCCAGAAGAGAAACTGTTGGGTTCTAGGTAGGCGGGCGACGAGCCACAAGAAGGCCTCCACCGGTGAGGGTGATGACAACTGGCAGCAAAGGGCCCAAACGTTTTCCTTGATTTCTTGCATGATGGCCAGTAGCCGGTTATTCAGAATAAGGGGTGGGCTGGATAGGAAATGCTCAATATGAGGGGCATTTATGGGTGAAATGGTGATCAACGAGGGTCATTCATGAACTTCCGGACATGATGACCAAAACCACAATGGAAAAACACGCCAGTGTTTTCCCCTCTTGCTAGTGGTAGGTGGGGGTTAGTGAGAAGGGATGTGGTCACTATGGTGGGCATTGGGCAGCAATCTTGTCCCCATATCTCATAACGGTCGCCAACTACTTTTCGATGGCCGTCGAATTCGGAAAAACGGAACCTAGAGTGTGCGCTCCACATACATGGGTACCATCGGTGGACGCCTTCGTAGCAGTGAGAACAAACTGATAACTCCGGCTGCAGCGAACAAAAGCAAACACTGGTGCTAGGACAAAAACAACACTAAAAACAGACGATGGATGCAAGATAGATGGCCTTGATTTAATATTCAAAATAAAGTCTGTTTTAAGAAAATCCACCAAATGGTCAGAGGCCTAAACGTACTTCCAGCACTATAAAACACTTCCTCGTCTCAGCCAATTTGGAAATGCAATACATCACAAGAACTCTCTCCAGTGGTCTCCGCAGAAACATGAAGGTGCTCAAAACCAAAAACAGAGTTGAGACAGGATTTTTCATACCTCACATGAAACATAATAAGCCTGTCAGAAACGTGGCTGCTATATAGTGTCGGGGACATCGAAGTGGGAAACGGCGCTAATTTTCCGATCAGGTGAGGCACGATGCATAGGGGGGTTGGAGCAGCGGTGCGTGTGAGGTGCTAGTGCAGTCGTGAACGGGCACTGATACTCTTCTGACTACGCTCGTGAAATCAGTTTTTGGTGGAAGAAGTCTACCGATCCTTACCGGTGAACAGGGGCAGGAGCGACAACCGCCCCAGGTTGAATCGCCAGTGTTGACCTCGGGGTATCGGAGCGGGAGTTTTGATGCCCATCTCCTCGTCTAGGGTAAGGCAGCGTTGCAAAGGCCCTAAGGTTCTATCGGAACCCACCTAGCGTCATCGAGTGGGTGGGCTGCATGCGAGGATCGACGAAGCAACTTGCCGCGAGCCGAACGTAAAGCTACCTAAACCAGGCTAGCTTTCCACTGGCGACCACTAACGAGTGATAATGAAAAATGGCAGCAGCGGTCACACCGTTGCGGTATTCGATCTGGCGACCAGCAAAAAGTTGCCGTAGGAGAGCTCTGGTTTCGACTGTGCCACAGAAATGTGAACTATGCGATGATGAACCAACTTCTCTCGAGGGCGTCATGCTGCAGGTGTGAATTCGCCCGTCAGGCGACCTTTATTGGGAGATGGTAGGAGGAGCTATCAAGAAGAGCCATCGCTGGGAACGTCACTTAGGTGGTAATGATCTCCAGGATATGGACCACGCAGATAAAAGCAGGCGCCGAGTGTCTTTTGTGAGCCAATTGGAGGGCATGAAACAAGCGGGGACTGGAAAAGAGACCGGTCATAGCCTGCATGTAGCCCGAAAAAATCGATATAACATCGGGAGACAGCAGGTCGTTCCAGGCAGACGTTGACTAAAAAATCAACATGAATCCCGGGGACCCCTATCCACCCATAGCAGGGGGTAGTCTACAGGCCAAGTGTGCCTTATTGAAGGCCTAACCAGGGACCATCTTTCTAGGCTGAGGATTGCCGAAACCTTGGCACCAACTTCAAAACAGCTCAGTAACTCATCACCCAATCACAGGTACCAACAACCTTAGTACTCTTCAAGCCATCCAGAGCAGCAGAGGTAAATGCATTAAGACTAACTTCTAGCATAGTAGTCGTAAAGCTGTGGAGGTGTCGTGCCGGTAAATCGTCGCGACGCGGCGATATCCGCCTGTGTGTGCTGAGACAGTGCGTAGAATGTGTGTGTGTGCCGTGGTCTGTTAACTACGTCAACGCCGCCAAAATAAATATCGGCTGTCGGTGGATATTAGCTGGTTGTAAGCAATCGGCGGGAATCCCCGCACCCGGGTTTCAAGCCTGTTCGCGTCTGTTGGCGAGGTGTACTTAGGATCCAGGGGTAGTCAATGTCTCCTGTGAGATTAAAATCTTCGTCGGTCAGTTTTTCAGTCAATGGACTTGCCACTGAAGTATTCGAGCCGGGTGGAAGGTATATCTTGCTGACGGGCGCAAACAAGCACGAGGCCTAGGTCAAGGGCTACCTGCCAATCGCCAACATCTGACTGACACCTATTTGATGTGATTCAGTATGCTGAAATTCTTGGCACGGTGGCCACATCATGGGGTGACCGATGGAATTCGGTCAGCTGTCGGGACTGAAGTATATACGATCGGGTTATCTCCAGTGACCAGTCATTTCACAGACTTCTACTAATTCCCTTGTGGCAGCTCCTATTCTTTCTTTTATCTTGTGAAACATGTGAATACGCTCTATATTGCTTGTTTTGCTTTCCACTTTAATTTGTTTTATTGTGGGCATTGGATGTTTTGTGTTTTCTGCGCATGTTTTCGTGCATGAATGCTTTATCTACGGCTTCTCAACTTTTTGGCCTGCCGTCTCGTGGTCGGAAACGTATCTACTATGTGTGTTTCCTGGAAGCCTGTTTCAAACATAATAAATTCATATCCTGAGTATGGAGTAATTGTTTATTTATGTCTTCATTCAGTTGACTTTTGCATGATGTGTGAACTCATCAACACTGTCATGCATACTATTCTTCCTTGGGAAATGACACAACTCTTCATAAGTGATCGGCTTCTATACTGTTTTGAAGATAACTTGGTCGGAATTTCTAACGAGATTTCAACCTGGTGATCTAAACTTGGTTGGCATCAAGTTATTGCCAGTCCCTTGCTCTTCCGCTCTTCTTGAATGTCTTTAGGAATTGTCCTGGTGCGAACTTGATAGACGCAAAAACCAATCACTAATTATTCACCTTTTTATGCACCCACGAATACGAGACCAAGGAAGAACACGATAGCGTAGTCGGATGGAATAGTATATTTGGGTGGTTTTGCCAAGATACCGACGCGCTTCAACTAACTGGCTACAGGATCGAATACAAGCAGTGCAACTTAGCACGACAGAGTGCCAGATGGCGAGGATGCTTGACCGGGTGCCTTCAGCTTAGCGAGTCAGGTCAAACTATCAGGGTCAGCACCAATGTTCAATCTCGTCAAACCCTAGGCCACTGATTTGGGGGAAGTATGTGACACTACGTGTTCAACGGTGGCTTATCGGCCATCTGTTTCAGCTGCACACTAAGGAATGTCCAGTTAGGAGACCTATGGTATCTAATCAGGACCACCGAAGCACTAAAGTTGAGACCATAGATCACTTGAAGAGGAGGTGAGAGATATCAGAGTGATGCCCAATCCCGACAAATGGGGATTCTCTCGTTAGCACAGGCAGGGTCCCCCTGCAAACAGTTAAACCAGGCGTGCACTTCTTTCCTCTGTGGTCAAGTGGCAACTGGAAATTTTTGACGCTGGGATAAACACCGCTCCATCTATCAACAGTTTCAGGAAACGTTTGGACAGTTACTCAGTGAGTCACCAATCGTAATTATCTACTCGGGATACGGATAAGCCTCGGACGAGCAGCTGGCGTCATATCGGTCCAAAACTCTTTGTTCCGTACACACTGATTCTCTTTGGGTGCAGCAAGTAATAAGGAAATGGTTGAACGACCTCTTACCATTAGATGTTCTTCCTCCCCAGGCACTCCCTCACTATTACCGTTATCATCATCAACATCATCGCTATCTTTAACTTTGCTTGGTCTACTGTGATTTTGCTGCTTCTTTTATCGACCCTGCCTTCCGTCGATTGACCTTATTCATATGAATCTAACATTTCGCTGCCTCATTTCTTCTTGCCAGGAGTTTACCCAAAGTCTTTCCATCCTTTTCTTCTTGTTCAGCCTCATCATGTCCTATCTCATTCCTGTCCTTTGATTGCCTGCTAAATCACCCTATCCTTTTTCGACCAGACCGAAAAATTGCACTGCGATATAATATATGAAGACCACTCTGAAGCACAATCCTAGGACAAATCTTATATCCTGGCGCAAATTTAAGCAAAATTCAAGCACCTTCACGGTTTATCTCGGCCACAGAATTCCTCGAAGAAATGGAAGAGTGCGTGGAAAAGTAGCTGATTTAAGCGGGCTCATAACGAACACCCATCAGGATTACTTTATAGGTTCAACACTACCAATCTCGTGGGAACCCCTTTGTATACCCCGTCAGAAAGCCAAAATGAGAGTCAGATTAAGCTTATTTTCCATCATGGTGTTCGCCGTATGGAATGATTTGCCGACGTGGGTAGTCAAAGTCACATCATTTGACTCTTTCAAACGAATGCTCCATAGATACGTGAGCATACGTGGAAGAAATTGAGGGTTTACACATCCAGCCCCTCCTTACCCACTCGTATTACCTGCAGTATGAGCCAAACCCTCTTCATGTTATCAGTAGTAACGTTTATTTTCTATAAGTAGGTTTTACTCCACTCATCTAGTTCTCTGTTCACTCTATCTTTCGCACTACCTTGCGAATACCATTTGAAACTCACATGCAGATGCTTACCAAGATAGGCAGTGAGAAATAACATTTGATCTAACCAGTAGCCTCGTTGCTGTCCGTACAATGAAGCCCATAACATAAAGAAAGGAAACCATGTCCAGAGACGAGCCACAAAAGGGGTTGTTGGAGTGCAACGAAAACCATATGAGGATAGACTCAAAGACCTAGGTTTATACTCTCTTAGCTATCGAAGGATACGTGGCGACTTAGTCATGGCTTACAAAATAATGAGTAACCCAAGTCACCCAAACGGAAGAGTCCTACCGAGTGGCCACTACGGAGGTCCTCGAGGAAACCCTAATAGAATAGCGCACCAGAGGTCAAAAACGCATGTGCGTTCACAGTTCTTCTCCCATCGAGTCTGTGGGCACTGGAACGCACTACCAGCAGAGGCGGTCTCCGCCCCGACTGTTGAATGTTTCAAGAAGAGGCTAGACGGTCATGCAGAGACTCACGGTCTACCCATGCATAGCTTGAATACGAAGTGATGTCAAGCCACCCTGACCGGTTTCCTTTCTATTGTAACCGTTTAAGCCCTTTTCACCCCTTCCACTTGCCATAAGTTGGCCTCACTTACCTAAGTTCTTCATACCTTTGCACCCCTACTCACCTTATTTGGGTGTATGTAGATTACTCCATTAGCTCACTTTTCCTCTTTTCTTTTACTCACACAAACACTTTCTAGGTCTTCTCTTCACTATCCCCAACCCTTCCTAGCGACCAGTCCTAACAACCGTCTGGCAACTCGACATCTGAAGAAGCCAACAGCACCACAGTCCAAGGCAAACAAACCAACACTTAACTTCCTGTTCTGTAAATCAGAGCTATAGCAGACGAGTGGCTGGACCTACTGCATCGCAATTCGCCAAAGATCTGGAGCCGTTCCGCAGAACCAAGAAACGAGCGCGAAGAAATCAACTAGTTTACACAAGCTCGTTAAAAAGACATTGGATATTGGATCATACAGACAATCATTATATCCAAAGGAACAAGCAGGTAAATAGATCAGATTTCTGCGGCCAGAGATAAGGTATAGTCGAACAAAAATAACCGAACCTTGAGGCCTAGATGAGAGAGTCTAAAAACAAATTTCCGATACCCTCACAACTGGCTTTAGGTGTTGTTAAGCCATCAGACATTGGAAGCCGGATGACCTACTAAGTGAAACATTTTCAAATGTTTCGGTGATCTCGTGGGGCATATGAGTTGAGTGTAAGATTGATTTTTTTCACCACGAATTTGTGTAATATCGATGCGTGTTTACATTTTTGAAGCAAAAAAAGTAAAGTAATACGACTTACAGTCAATTAAACGAGATAAAACACTTTATTCCTCCCATAAGGGGATAATTTCTAAATAATAGCACTTTAAGTATGACTAAATGGCGAATTTCCAGATTTTGATAAATAACATGTCACTGGCACTTAAATCCTCATGTCGCTGGAACATATTCTTGGGAAGATAATTCTAACTTTTGTCGGGTAATGTTTACCAGACTGTAAATCTTAAGATTCTTCTAAGCTCAGCAAATAATCTCTCACAAAGAGGACATTAAACTAAACCTAGAATAAGAGTAGTTTCATAGATATTTTGCTTATTTAATCCGTTCCCGGCTCAGTGTTGAAATGGAACAATTAGTTTTCAGTAATTAGGGTAGTAGACCAAGTTCGCTTGTGTTAGTCGCTACAGAAGGTCTCTGTGAAGATTTAGTTTGTCCTTGGATGCTTTTAACGAAGGAGCTGATACCAATTGTTCGACTTAGGAGGTTTGGTTGTTGATCAATCTACGTGAGAAGCATGAACTCACACTAAGTTAATTCGACCACTTTTTTTGCACAGAAATACCTTAGAATTACATATGGACTAGTCCTGATCATACAAAAGTATTAAATAAGAACTCTGATTATTTTGTGTTGCCGATGCTACCCTAGTTGTCTGGTCAGTGACGGAATTCGAGTTACCAGTAAACGGGAAAATCGCAGAAAACCTTGATACTAGCCTAAACTACTCAGAGGTGCCACAGAGACCTATGTATTGTTTCAGATTGCGCATCGATAACGTCCTTCATAACTCTGTTTGATATATATCCTACCTCATTTCTATGTTGACAGTGTTATCGCACATTCACACGGAGAAAGAGTTCGAAGTTGACCGACAGATGTTGTATCGCTGTGACGCAAGTTATATAAAAGTGGGCTTCTTGATACAGTCATTTATAATTCTATTTACCGAAGACTATGAGGTGACTTTGCAGCGGCTTATAAGATTTTGAGTATTGCGTACCATCAGAACTGTGAAATACTGTTTTATGATTGCTACAGTTACCTTCATGAGAATACAGGTGGAACCACTAGCCAAAGATCGAAATCTTATCTGCAGTCATACATTTTATTTCTTGTCTACAGCTTCTAGAGTGGAAATTTCTGCCAGCTGATACTTCCAGCACTTTACTTGTCGGCAGCTCCATTAAATGTTGGATAGCCATGCAGGGCTACATGGATTGCGCTGGTCTAACCACTATAACGATTAAACCGAGAGGATGAATTGGTAACCTATAGTTCTCCTTCCTTCTCTTTTCTTTTGTTACTGATCCTGTTCATTGTTTATGATAGTACTGTCCGTACCGGACCTTTTACTCCTCGCTTTCCTATTCTCCCTCTATTTTCTTGCGTTGTCTCTTCAGCATTACATTTAACACCCGACAATCCTATCGTCTTCTCTTCCTAAGAACATTTTTGTGAGTACATAAGTCTCGACATTTATTTCAGACTAATCTGAGCGTCTGTCTCGGGATGCAATCCCATAAAAGAGGATGGTGTGAGAAAGCACCACCGAGAGGGATGGAACGGTGATAACCTCCCAGGACAGGCGTCTAGAACGTTGGGCAGAACACTTCGAAGCACAGTTCAACTGACCCTCAGCAACGCTACAGTTGCCCAACATCCAGCCTGAATCTGAGTGGAAAATAAATGTCGGTCCTCCAAATTTCCTTGAAGTCGAGAATGCTGTATCGAACCTGAAACGATGCAAAACAACAGCAGCAGGATCTGACAGCTTGCAGCCTGAAGTTTTCAAAGATGGAGGTAGAAAATCGGTAGCATGAGTGACGGTGGTACTGAGTAGTGTATGGGAATGAGAAGTAGTGCCGCCAGACTAGTCTACTTCACTGACCACTCAAGTGTATCAGAAGAGATAAAAGTCTTTCTGTGACAGTTATAGGGGATTCGTTTGACTGAAATCGTATCGAATATCCTACAGTCCTTAGTTATCTGAAGCCTGACTTGAGCCCGAGAACAGCGAACTAGAGAAAACCAGGCAAGTTTCAGACCTGGATGAGAGTGCATCGGCCGTATTTACACCCTACGACGCGTTCTAGAAAACAGGCACAGTTACCAGCCAGCGCCTTAAGCTTGCTATACTTGTTGACGTGAAGACAGTATTCTACTCTGTCGACTATGAGGTATTGTTGCAGTGTGTACGTGCTGGAAAAGTGTGCAAAGCTAACCAAAGCTGTCTACTCGAAATCACGCAGCCGTGCCAGTGCTCATGGAGAGTTATTATATGAATGTAATGATAACTAGTGGTGTTCGCCAGCGATGTCCATTGTCACCATCCCTATTCAACTTCGTCATAAACGTGCTAATGGGCATAACCTGAGGTACGTGTGACTTCACAGGTATTGATGTACTCTCTGGAGGTCATCTGGTTGGATTGGAGTATACAGACGATATTGTCGTGGTGGGTGAAGACGTTGATGCATTGAGCGGAAATTCCAGTTTGGCACGCGTGTCGCTGGTACCTGTTAAATGTAAGATGATTCTTCGGGACTGGTCTGCTGCAAGTACTCCCAGTCTAATGATAGGCAGTGAAGTGGTGGGATATGTCGAACAGTTCACTTACTTGGGTTGGTGCATCAGCCTAAACTGGCTGGTTGCTGACGAAATCTCAGCTAAGACACAGAAGTAACGTTTGACACTGGCCAACTTGCGTCATCTGTGGCGTCCATTGGCGAGATATCCGACTCTCTATCAAAGAAGGAGTATATTGCGCCGCAGTCCGTTCTGTCCTGCTACACGGCTGTGAGACGGCCGCTGAAAGTAGACGATATGGGGCGATTACAGGGTTTTGATCACAGGTGTCTTCGTAGCATTCCTCGTGTTTGGTGGAATCACTGCAATAGCAGTATTGAGGTCAGGTGGAGAGTGTTAGACAAGGAAGACAAGTCGGTCGATGAGACTGTTGACTCCAGTTGACTGAGATAGCCTGGACATATACTGTGCATGGCGATCCACTGCCTACCTCGATATGCCATGTTTAAAGAGGGTTCAGGGTGGCCAGATTAATGCGTGACAACAGTCCATGAAGCTGGTATTCATGATGAGTACTAAGTTGAAATTAATGAAATCCCCCCAAGCTTCCAAATCAAGTCCATGAAGTCCCTGACTGTTGGTCTGGGTCATGTAGACTGCCTAATTAGGATGCTTGCGGCGAAAGGAATCAGCGGTTGAAGACCCTTGGTGACATGTTTGAAAATTGGTCACAATGGCGCAGATGTATTCACTCATCGACATCTTTTAAAGCGCGAATATTCACAATAATCTTTATCCTCAGACGTTTTGTTCCCTCACACAACTTCCGTGTCACTCTTTTTCTATCTACCTGTTCTTTCTGTACTACTGTGAAGTGCAGCAACTTGAGCCGACGCACCTGTGTGCGACGTTCTACATTGATTTCGCCAGTCAGTGTCTATCACATGATCTCAGGAGTGACAATATTCTAGGATAGGTCACACACATCCATGCAAGTTTAACCAGTATGCGACCGGCCACTGGATGTTTTAGAGCTAAATAATTAACGTGACTAGATCGACGGCACTCGATTGGACCATTCTGCAACATCATGGACCAAGTGCAGAGAAACTTATTGGTCTAAACTAGCTTGTAGAAAAGATCTCGAATGTTTGCGTATAAGGCACTTCTAGTTTGTTGCTTCTGCAACGCAGAGATTTTAAGACTTATTAGAAGTTTTATGGTCAAAGTTATCTGCATAAATCTGATAATTATTCCTAACAATGAAGTCGCTCTGGGTATCTGCTAAGCACTTTCCTACTGATATAAGACCTGAATGAAATGATTCATGTGATGCGCAACATACGGGCGTAGCGGCTGGCCATTCACTTCTGTAGTTATATATCTGAATTAATGTCAACAGGTTGCGCATAAATATGTACCCAGGTTTTTGTATCAAACAAGTTGTTATCTGGTCAAAATCTTCGCTAAATTCTCGGTCTTTTACAGTAGAGCCACTTATATTCACCTACATTACATGGGATATGTAAACGTATTTCAATTTCCATGGGATTAGAAGGGTTTGTGAAGAAAAACATGGTCATTTTAGTGGTCACGTAAGGGGTTCCTCAGAGTTTGATAATGTCTTGACAGGAGACTCTGTACAAAGTAAGACTATGATATATGCAATATGACTCTATAGAAAGTCCAACCTGATTGGTATGTAATCAAGGCAGTGGGACCTTAGAAAATATTAGTGTGATAACTGGCAGTAGTTTTGCTAAAAATATTATAATATGGCACCATTGTGCGTGTATATTCGTTACAAATGTATTTAAAGTAAATCTTGGTTAAGCATTTTGTTTGATGACAGTAATTTAGTTCATACAGTTGTAGAATGATATCTAATGGAGTGGTTGGACCATGGGTTATGCGTACTCAGTGACTAATTGCACACCATTTATTAATAGTCTTAGCAAGAAAGTAGGAACGTTCTTTTGTTCAAATAGAGAAGCAGCATAAGTCTTTGAAGTCGTTGCCTCTTGACAGCAGCCAAATGAAGGAATTGTACAGTGTCTGTTGAGAGTCTGCAAAATAGATGTTAATGCAAGTATAAGAGATGTTCTTGTCTTTCTCATATAAAGTACTGAACACCATATCATTCTAGACACATTTTTCTCCCTGCTTACCACTTCATCTTTCCATATTGTTTGATTGATGTTGTCGTATCCAGTATCCAACAGTATGTTAAAAAGCATATACTTCTTATCATTATGGGCAATATGGCTACTGCTTAGATTTCATATTCTTTCGGTTTGAATATTGGTAGTTGAGAAAGCAAAAGTACTGAAGTTATTAAGCGAGGTGATGATATGTTCTTTGACTCAGCGTAGAGTACGTTGACCGGAACAAATCAGTAGTAACGTCTCCGGCCGCAGTACTGGTTGATGTGGGTACGAGTCTCCGGCGGAACATCAGTTCCATTGAGTGTCAAAAAGTACGAAACCTTGGCCAAGCAGGACTTTCTGTTGACTGCCCCCATCCAACTAATGTCTATCCCAGTACATTGGGATGATGAGTCTCCTAGCTTGGTGGCCATACTGCAAAAGGACCGACAGAATTCGATCAGCACTAGACAACATGAAGTTGGTTACGCCTCCAGTGACCAACCAGTGGGCATAAGAACGTATCGTATCACAGCAAATTTAAAATGTGATTTACGAATGGTCTGAGGTGATGGTCTAGTGACTCATAAATTTCAGGTTCGTATTTATCATGGACTGACATCAGTTGGAGAAACACTGGAAATGTGGGAGCACTGGACAGCTGTTTCGTCCTAGTATGGGACTCTTCGGGAGTGCACACCCATGACCCCGCCAGGGATCTAACCCAGAATCATAACGTTTCGACCCAGTGGTTTAAAAGCAATGTGCTGATGGCGGAAGCCGAAGGTCTTGGGTTTGATCCCTGGTAGGGTTGAGGCTGCGCACTCCTTAGGAGTCGCACACTAGGACGAAACGGCTGTACAGCGCTCCCAGGTTTCCAGTTTTTCTCTAATTGATATCAGTCGGTGATGAATACCTACCTGAAATAATTTGATAAATCCCCATAAACCTTCAAATCGAATGATTCACAAGTTAATTTACTGTTTAATAAAATAGAATAATTTGAAAAGGGTTTGAATCTGACATTGTTTAACTAATAGAAAAACATTATGATGTAGTTAAATGTAAACAGCTCCTAATAAAAAGAAATATATATTTTTAGCCCTTCTCTTCGTAACGAACAACTGCTTTAGGATTATCTTTTGTTTCAGGCAAAATAAGAATTGGAAAATCCGGACAATATAAAAATGAATACCAAGTACTGTAAAACGTTTTGTTTCAATGATGGACAGTGTACTTCATGCAATCTGAACGAAGTTCTACATGAAACAAAATGTCTTGGATGTAATTGCCCAAGAGAATGGACAGGAGATCGATGTGAAAAAAGAGCAAAATTTTTATCCAACCATTTGATAGATATATCTCGGCATACATTTGGTATTCTAATTGGTCTACTGATTGCCACCTTGATACTTATGATCTTTGTTTGTATAGCTAAGCATAAAGTCGTAAAAAGCCTATGGATTAAATTTAAAGTAAACTATCTATGTGTTAAAAATGATAGACAAGACTTAGTATCTGTTCCTTATGCTACTTATACAAATGATGCAGCAATGGACATGTAGATAAATTTTGCTTGCCACAGAATGTTTTACTTTTTCAAAAATGAACTATTTCATTTTTGCCTGTGATTAACGTTTTTCGATTTCACCTTGTCCTTCATTTGGTTTCGTGGGTGTTTTTGCAACCGATATAAAGCATTAATAAAATACTAGACTGAGTAAACTACTATACTGATACTGTCTGAAATAAGTTTTTAGTACTCTGGTTAGAAATGTGAAATATAGTACAGTCTTACACGGGGAAAGTGAAACAGATTTAGTGTTTTTTAAGAATTCATGTCTCGTCTAGAGTTGTAAACGAATGCTGAGAATAATAACCGTGAATAATATTTATCAGTATTTAGATACATATATTTCGAATGATATTTTATCAAACTACCTTCGTAGCATGGGCCGTGTTTCATGGTGTCACTATGTGAGTAACGCAGAATTCAGGCTTACAGTTTTAGGCAGGAGAGGTAAGACAAATGGTATGGTTGTGAATCTTCGTTAACTGAGATGGCTGGGACATATGTTTCCTATGCGTAGCCACTATCTGTCTCGTAGCACACCATTGGCCGAACAGGTTCAGGCTGGAAAAAGACTCAGGGTGGCCAGACTAAAACATGGCTTTAAGGCATGAAGTCCTTGACCGTTCCTTTGAGCCATGTAGGGTGGCTAGTTGGGGTGTGCGGGACCAGAGGAACCAGTGGTTGGAGACTCTAGGTAATATGGCTCAGAACCGATGTCAGTGGCGCAGATGCATACACACATTATCCTCACATTAACTGACATACTTAATCTCATTATCTTCTCATTCTTTCCTCTTCTTTTTACTACTTCCCACTTCTACTTCCTTAGACCGATCTTTTTTTCTCCATTTTCCATTTTATTGCTTTGTTACCTCATGTGCTGACATGAGGTGTGGCAACTTAGACCGTTACGCAGTAATGCCTGGTTTTATGTTGATCTTGATAATTTATCAAACTGGTTTTCTTTTTATTACTCATACTGCAATCATATATTAGTTAAGACTTCATGATTGGTTTTGCTTCAAGCAAGCGGCGACGGGTAAAAAAATAAAAAGAACCTTTTCTAATAAAGAACTTCAAGCATTTTTGCAACGCTATGAAGAAAGAATGGAAGCTGTAACACTGAGAATTACTGAGAAATTCAATCAAATTCTGGGTGACATTCATCCAGAATCTGCTTCCATAAGTCCCGAGATTTTGAAAAAGACTCGATAAATACTTCAATGATGGATATAATTAAGATGAAATTGAGTCAACGAAGCCTGATAATATGGATCACGTTATATTGATGAATGATAGTAAATCCTCTATTTCCCATCAGACATTAAATGGGACGAACGTTCGATCAGATCATGTCAATGAAAACCAAGAAGTACTTTCAGAGAGTTTGAAAAGTGATGTAAGATGTTTACTGTCATCCAACCCTTCTAAAACTAAATCGTATACTAAATATTAAAGAATAGTTCTCAGTGAGTTACATTGCAAGCCAAAGCATCAAAGTTAAGAATTATACGGATAATCAGGGAAGTTCAAAACCCCTTTACACACTTCAAATGTATTAGTTGCTTTGTATGATAGTGGACAACCATATCGAGCCAGTGAATTTGAGGATCATCTGCAAGTCACTTTCGCTTCAAAAGTTGCGTCTACTAACCAGCAAGGAACTGGAAAACCCAGAATCCATAGGTCGCTCACATTGCATCAGGCGGTCAGAAGCATATCATCTCGGTAATATACTTTGGAGTTGGCTACGGCAATTTATCGCGTAACAGAGTATCTTATCAATTAGATCAACTACTCCTAGATTACTCTGGCTCAAAGTGGATACAAAATCTTAGGGTTTCATTTACAACGCCCAGGCTTGCTTGTAACTAGAACCAGAAGAGTATGACAACACTACCTGCCCAGTTGAGTTAATGCATGGTTTCATAGGATTTGTCGACAAACTCCAAGCAGTTTACAGAGGACTAATCTGAAATGCAGGCAGATGACTAAAGACTTCCAGAAACGCAGCAAGGTCGATCGTGAGAAATCCATACGTGAAAGACGGTTGCTAATGAGCATATTAGTTGTTCAGGCAGGCCTAAATGAACTTGGTTCAGCAGATCATTAGAGAATAATTTTTCATGATCCAGTAAAAAGTTGTCCGTCAACCACAAAACACTATTGTACTGTCTATATCTATTTCAAGGGGAAGTGGAGTAGGATTGCCACGATTTTTATAAAAAGCCCTAAATCCCTGAATGTTTTTACAACAAATCTTTTAGCTCCGAAGTGTCAGGAAAAAGCACATGAACCAACGTGTAAATTTCAGATTGGTTGAAGGGACAAAAATCGATAGGACACTCAAATCAAGAAAAGTCTGAAGATAGCTATAGCCACTGTAAATATATATAAACCACTGTATTTGGATGTATTTTTGACGTTTCAATACACCTTCTGTTATTTCAACGCCCTTTCCATTTATCGAGGAACTGAGCGACCATCCATCTGTGGAATTTGAAGGCTATTGTTCAAGCGTCCATATATACAGGTCATATCAAGTAGTCAATACAAGGATATAACAACTTTAACACGGTGAAAATATATCTAGAAAATATATATAGTCGTGTTTCATAGCGACGTTGAGGGATTCACATGATGTCAAACAAATAAGTGCAATTTCTTACGTAACCTAAACGCTAGCACCAAACCACTGGTTCATACATCAAGGACCAACACCATATACCTGTATATGAAGATAAACCGGTAGGATAGATATGGCTCCGAGAAGTAAAAAATACTACTAAGTCATCACATATAGCTTCATGTAATAGATTGTATTAAATCTTTCCAGTTATTACGTATGTATGCTAAATTGCTATTCAAACAAATGTAGCTTGGTGAGTTTCATCAAACTTGTAGTCTATTAGTAGGTAATCGAAAGTCAAGATAAGTGAGCCATAGTAAGCATGAAGTATGTTCATAAAAAAAAACAGTTAACCATTCTGATAATGCTCCCCTAGATTTACTTCAACTTCGGCTTATAGAAGTACTAACACTAGAGGAATATTAATCCACTAACCTAAAAATATTTACCACAATATGGACTTCCCAATATGTATGAACTAATTGTGTGGAAGAAATCAAGTGTAACTTAACATTTCGTATATCCTTCAAGCTTTAAAATTGGTAACATATAAAAAAGAATTTGTTAATCACTTGATATCATAAATAAATATGTAGTATACTTCTATATTGTATAAAATTATGCTTGTAGCTTGAAATCAGTGAGACGCAGAGAGAAAGAGAGAAAAGAAAAAGGAGATAAAATTACAAAATGAAAAATAAAGATGAAAATAGAAAGTTATTCATCTGTTGTAACTATTTATTTGGTTATTACTTTTAGCATTATGAACTAAATCTATAGAACATCCATAATGTTCTAATTCATCGTTTGTTGGTTGTTTAACAAAAGCACTATTTCCAATACGTCGTCGACATGTTCGACAACGTGTAGATGATAGAACTGAAATATAACTACTTGTGGCTTTTATCCGATCTGTACATGAAGCAATCAACTCAGCTTTAGCAGCATTTTGAAGGAAAACTAACTGAGTTAATGAACTGTCTTGACATATAAACATGTTCTGGGAAGGATAAGAAAAAAGAGAGAGAAAACAAAACAATGTTTTATCGAATTATAACAAGTGTCACATAACGAATAAAATGGCAGAAATGAAGTGAAAATATTTAGCATATAAGTTAGTTAAGATGCTACTATGAAAAATTAGAAATAAAAACTTCCACATAACCGTAAAGTGACTATTCCTAAATTTTGTGCGTGCCACAAGTATACATTCCATTTATGATATTCCTTTTTTTATCACAAGAGAATAAATTAAGCTTTAAAGTGTATTCATTTGCTAATATTGATTGTGAAATTTAATTTTATCACTTAAAGACCTTCAATAAAAGTGTATAATAACAGACGTCTTCGTAATATTGTTCGCGTTTGCTGGAGTAACCGTGTGAACAGTGCCGAAATTGGTCGAAGAGCACTAGGTGAGGTAGGCAAGTCGATTGATGAGGTTGTGAACCTTAGTTGACTAAGATGGCTTAGATATATACTGCAGATACTGAGCTACTAACTACCTTGACTTGCCATCCTACGGGAAGTTGAATTAGGTTGGAAGAAGGTTCAGAGTGGCCAGACCAAGACGTGGCACTAGCCAATGAAGTCTCTTATTGTTAGTCTGAGTTGTTTGGGGAGATGTAGACTGCCCGAGATGAAACGAACCAGTGGTTGACGACTAACTTTTGGTAAGATGGTTGAAAACTGGTCACAATGTCGAAGACTTATTCACTCTTTGACATCTAAAGCTTGACTATTCTCGCTAACCTTCATCTTCAGGTTGTTTATTTTGTCACACAACTTTGTGTCCTTCGATATCACTCTTTTTCTATCCATTCCTTGTTTGTGTATTGTTGCAAAGTTTGGCAACATGGACCGATGCACTAGTATACAAGGTTATATATTGATTTTGTCTGTCTGTATAATAACTAGAGAAAGTACTTTTTTATTGTACAAAAAACTAGCGTAAAATTCAGGATTTCTGGTAATCATAATTAAAGTTAAGTAAATTTTGTATAAGACACTGAATTGCTTCTAATTTTCTCTCAATCTTTTTGCTTGGTGTAGACGGTAGTATTAATGATGCAATCTGTAATCTTAGTCATTATGTGATTTTATCGTCTACAGAACGTGTTGATATCACTTTTAAGTTTCTTTAATGAACTTTTCCCAATTGATGAGATCATGCATAATGTGTGTTTTAGCTAATTTAACTCAAAAGAATCGATTTTATAGGCAAGCTGGTATAATGCATCAAAGTGATAAGTATTTACAGGAAAGAGTACTAGAGAATAAAGCTTTATCTAACTCAATGGTACGTATTTTGCAGTCAATCAATAAAATCTTTGTTTAGGAATGTAAAAGTGAACAGTAATATGTTGTATAACGATAACTGTAGAAAATAAAACTATATGAAAGCGATAATAATTTCTCTATTTTTTCCTAACAAACTGATGGATAATAATCCATAAGAAAATGAAGTTGCTTAAAAGAGTAATACGATTAAACAAAATGATACCACGACTGCATACCTTTAAGTAATCTCCAACAGAACTTATGCCAACTGTAGGCATTATTCGTATCACTTTAATAGGATCGATAAATGTACTAAATTGATGTAAGATTTCAAGAGCTTTCTTTGTTTTCGGAGTGAATTTAGAGGGAGATGATGCTGAAAGTGAAATTTATACAGCTAATTATAAAATGAGATACCCAAATACGATATTACACTTTTTAACTTACAAAAGTAGTAAGTTAACAGGTAAGATTTTTTTAATTACTTGAAGAAAATCTTAAATAAAAACAGTACACCGGGGAGTAATAGATAGATGTCCTATTTTAGTTGCAGAACTCCGTGCTTTTTATAAAATTACCATTAGTAGCTGCTGTCCTCTTATACCAGTCAATATATGATACAAAACATATTTTAATTTGCGCTGATGTTCAGTGATGACATATACAATATCGGTTAAGTTGCGATACAAACTTTGTGAGTTTGGAAAACAAAAAGTTAACCACTGGGTTTTTTCACGATTATTTCAAAAATAATACTATTATTGTTGTTGCTTGTTGATTGGACCGAACTGACAGGTCTCTACTGGTATATGGGCTCCTGCCCGGATGTCTCGTTATTGTCTGTATATTAATTATATGGTAATGATGGATAGTGGCTAGCCTGTAAAATATTAAAACTATGCCCGTCGCACAAGAAAGTGGCTATCATGGCTTGGTGGATAACGCTCTGGCGTTTGAGGTGATCGATCCCAAGTCCCAGTCGGGACGATACTCACTGGGGTGCAGATGCGTCCAGCTGACGAGTCCTAAATAGGACGAAAGGCGCGTCCTGGGTTCGACTGCTATCCACTTCCCATCATTAATATAGACATACCAATGTCATGAAAATGGAAGTCAACACATACATGCATGAGTACACCGCTGATGACCTTGTTCTTGAATGAGAAGAACAGTAGTATAAAGTTCAGACCATTCGGATGTGTAAAACGAAATTCGCAAATCAGTATCAGTAGTTTCTGATTACTCATACTATTCAGCAGTATATTTTGTTACTTCATTATACTTTTCTGACATAGATGTCAATTTGCGATTTCAGCTAGATGGTTTTCATCAGTTGAATACCTATTCAGCTGTGAAAAATATCAACGTGGATAAGGTGAATTGAGAATAATGTGACAATTGATCATATATTAAATGCTATACGGGTTCATACAAGTCAGCCTGCTGGATTTATTTGCTTTGAACCATTCGGCTTCTCTGTGAGATGAATGTGTTTCGAGTGAGTGAAACAACTCTTATTTGGCTAGCGAGATTCAAAGATTGGCGGTTATGTTTCTCAGTAGCGGATACATGCGCACTACTTAGGAAGTTCATATTTGGGCAAGGCGAAACTGTTCAGTGCTTAGTACTTGCAATGGCTAACCAGTTGATGTCAACTTGCGTTTAAAAACTATCGTCAAGCCAATGAAGTAGCAAATCAACAAATGAAATCGGATAATTTTTCAAAGAACAATCAAGTCTTTGCTACCTAACATCAAGTCATGAGACATTGTGATGAAATATCCTAAAAAGCCAGAGCATATTTAAATAGATGGGAATTTTGAGTTTAAGGTTTTGGCAACAGGGTTTTTTAATGGCATAAGATTGGTGATCATTTCCAGTACAACCACCTCCGACTACATAAGAGTACTTTCGATACCTATTAGCCCTGGTAATACAGTATTTCAGCATTAGTCGATGGTAGAAAAGTTCTGAAATTTTCTCTTCTGATATAATTTGTAATTCCAAGATCCAGAAAAAAGATATCAATCAAAATCAACGTTTTTTAGTGTTCTTCATGAGATATGTGACCTTCATTTCTAAAAAATAACAATGATATGTTTACAGTAATGCAAATGACCTTAATTTAGTAAACACTAGTTTTAATTTCCTTGTAGATGCGATAACAATAACTTAAATACTCGACTACTGACCAGTGGGTCACAAGTTCAAAACCTACAACACATACTGAGGTCTAGGCCATCAAGTAGAAGTACAATCACATTGTCTGGTCACTGGAGAGTAACCAACTTGATGTTGTCTAGTCCTAAGTGGTGATCGAATTCTATAGACCATTTTGCAATGTGCACACCAGACTAGGTAGCTCAACATTACGATGCACTTTGATAGATGTTAGTTGGATGGAGGCAATCGGCAGGAAGACCTGCGACCCCGGTTTGCTGCTTGTTGGCACTCATCAGCAAAGCGTATCTACAATCTCCATGGGACTGACGTCTCTCTAGTGACCAATCAATGTATCCAATCCAATCCTACAGGAGGTAGGTCGATGACTGAATAGCTCAGTGTTAAAGTCGCTGACTACAACCCCGGGTGACGCGGGTCCGAATCTCTGGCGAGATATCAGTTCCATAGAGATTGCTGATACGGCTTGCTGACGAGTGCTAACAAGCACAAAATCTAGCTCCCACGGCTTCCTGCCGATTGCCTTTATCCAACTAACATCTAAGAATTATAATCAGCTTTAATATAAGAAGCATGTGTCTCATAACTTTCAGTGTGTTTGTAACACTAAAAAGCTACAATTAAGTGGACTTCAACTATGATAATGACTATACCCGTTTACGAAAAGAGAAAGCTAATATCATCCAGAAATGCGTTTTCAACTGGAAAGATAGCTGGCAGCCACTCTGGATACAATGATCAGATACACTGGAATGGAACAATGCAAGTTGAATAGTGTAACTCAGCAGGCTAAAGGTGTTGCCTGATTGCACAAGGTTTGATGGATTGAGCAGTTTGTAAAACTATGACGTAACTAGTAGTGATAGGCTGCAGGTGAGTAAACTATACCAGCTAATGCAGCGATTTATTTGATCAAAAAAAGCGAGAATTTATAATAGTAATAACTTGGTATAATTGCTTGTATTATACCGTCGTTAATTGGACCGAATTGATCGGTCTCTATTGGCATTACAGTAATAACTTGTTTAAACAAATAAGTATTGTCACGGTAGTCTTGGTGAGTATTTTTTTACTTTCATCGATTGGCCATTCTACCTCCTAGTGAGATGCCAGTTGAATAGTAACCGTAGACTCATAAAACTAAAACTAGGAAGACAGGATAATGAATAAAAAGGTATATATAGTAGGTTGAACCTTTTTTCTAACACATGAACAACTATAAGAACACTGTACTGACCAATCCCAATGTACATAGTTCAACCCTACAGTTAGTCATGGTTAGATTTATTTAGATTTAACCTAAATATAACTACGATGCCTTAATGATACATATTCGAATTCCTGAAGGATAAATAATACACTCAAAGTTGAAAAATGTTTTTTTAACAAGCCTGAGAAAGCAGGGAATATAGCTTTCTTCTTATCTCGGTGAGTGAAATATCACAGTTTGGGAGAATACGCTGTACATCAAGCGGTTGATATCTGTCAACACGTGCAATCTTAACAACAGCGAAAATTCTACATCTCAAACAAGTAACCAGATATTAGGAAAAGAAAGGAAACCTCAAAAACAACTTACAGGGTAAAACAATGCCCAAAGTAGCAGGTTCTGCAGGTTGAAGACAGATTTGCATAAGTACAAAAAATATATCTGTATCACTATTGTTATTAGTATGATGGATAAGCGTTTCTTTATTTTTAAAATTGTCTGTTTTGTTGTTTAAAACAATGTTATCCAATGATGGTGAATTAGCTAATGAAATTGATGAACTATGAATGTATGATGAAGATGATAACGAAAGTTTTTCTCCGGTTGTTCCACTACCAACACCATAATTACTTTTTTCACTGACACCACCATAATCTGTATATACATTACCAATCTCTGTATAATCATTATCATTTTGATTAGTTTTATCATGGAAAGATTCACTTCTTTGATAAACATGTACACAGTGATTCACAGCTCTATTCCAGTCGTCTAATAAGTGAACCCATAGTGAAATGGCCTATAAAAAAGTAGAAAAGAAAAATGAAGATATTGATGAAGTAGACCAGGTGTTTCAACAAAGTGACATATTTTTATATGTTAGTTATAAAGGTAGCTTCGTTATAAGTTGAAACAAGTTAAAGAACTGTTGGAAACTGAGAAGCACTGAGGCTGATATCTTAAACGTAATTTGAAAGTTCTTATCAGCAGGAATCCTAGATTGTATACAATTTTGAGCATAAGATGATCAAATTTCTCAACGAATACGTTGTCATTTAGCTTCTAAGTCGGAATCTAATAGGGTTCACATTTTTCTATAAGACACTTGATCAAAATAAACTTTAGTTGAATATTTACCTACCTTTGATTGCTTGAGAAAATACAAGAAGCAGACAATATATGTAATCTGTAGATAACTTGTGAACAAACAATTATATCCATTTGAAAACGAATAACTAAAGACTACGTATTAGTGAATAACATGGAAACCCCTTACGCTATTCTATGAATGATACTCATCATCGCGATCGCTTTGCTCTCATAACCAGTGACTCTGAAGATTTCAATTTCGGTCCATTCGTTATTTAGGGTGATTTTCGAGGAAATAAGACTTTGATGACCACTTGAACCTTATTTACTCATGAAAAATTCACGAAATTCATGTCCAAAAATAGACATTAATTAATGAATAGCTTAGAATAAAAAATGTCCACCATTGGTATTCTAGTCCAACCTTGTAGAAGACGATACCGAATGCTGATGGAAAGGCAAAGATGAAAATGAAACAGCTGAGCAATATTGCTTAATCTACAGTAGTTTTTGTAATGATTTCAATCCTCAGTTTACAAACAAGCGACTTAAATATCCATAATGTTTGTTCAAAATATTGTCATATACGCCAGGTGCGTTATTATTAATTGTTACATGGTAATTACAAAGAAGCAAAATCAAAATTCATGTGTGTATATGTGTATCATTTGGAAGTTGCCAACAATAGGTTGAAGAGACAACAGAAATCTAAAATTACACGTCACCAGTGACATACTGTAATTTAGTTATTGATAGTTAGCAGTCGAATCCAAAAAGCGCCTTCCGAACTGTTCGGAATTCGTCAGCTGGATGTACCTGCATTTTAATCAGTGATGTTTTTCTCATTGAGACACGGATTTGACACCTATCCATCAGGTTACTGAGTTACAACAGCTACCTCTTAAGAAACGAATATTAGTTCGAATAAACAACGTCAGTAGCATGCTGTAAATTCAATAATAATGTGGTTACATTTAGTAATTTTACATTTGCATAGATTTATAGCATGACTATTCCGTCTTTTTTAAGTAATCTTTGACAGTCCAGCAACTTGACCATGTATAGCATGGGGTAATTAAAAGTATCATTACAACAACTGATAACCGTTGCAAAAGAAGTGGCTACCATGCCCCCAGTTGATAACGCTCTGGTGTCTGAAGTGCAGGGTACTAGGTTCGTGCCTCAGTGGGAACAACATCACTCACTAGGGTGAAGGTACATCCAGCTGATGAGTTTCAAATAGGACAAAGCACGCATCCTGGATTCCTCTGTTAGTAACCAACGTCAATATAATGTCTGCTAATCTATTTTATCTCAAATTTTGGCCTTCTTTCGCCGTGCACTTTTGTGTTTTTCATTGTTAGGACATGAATTATGGTGTTACAATAGTCATAAATCACGTTAAGTTGGTCACTGCCCCAACCACTTGACATCTTACAGTTGAGATGAAGACGAAAAAAATTATGGAAAATAGCATAGTTAGCCATTAGAGTGATTATGAATGGCTTGATGCATAGTTCTAAGAATAACTCTCATTATTTGATTATACGCATTTCCTGAGATCTTAATCAGCACGGGCAATCAATTATTTAAGTCTAACTTTCACTTAAAATATGTGCAATGAACAAATATGAAATTACAGTAGAATTACACAATTAACAAGGTTCTTACTTGTTCATGTTTATTCAAGTTAGCCAATAGTAAGGCACGTTCTTCAAAAAATCCATCATAAGGACACTTATCCAATAAACGACAAGAGGAATAATGCGTGTCAGAGTGCAGAAGAAATCGAAGTAATCGTAGACGTAATCGTGCTACACCACCAGTCTTTGGTTGTTCTTCGCTAACTTTAAATGCAAATGGTTTATTAGCCGGTTGTAATGACTGTGCTCTACGACTAAAAAATGAAATAGATCGTTTTAAAAACCAATAAGAAACACAATTAAGTGAAATCCAGATTACAGGGAAAACATTCTTGTATACGTTTGTCGGCATGTACAAGTTATGCAATAAAGCCATCATCTTCCATTAACTGACTGACTAACTCAACAAAGAAAAACACTGGTGAGTACTTCAGTGATCTAATTTCCAATAAAGTTAAACTGCATACCGACAAATACGGCTTTCACCAATTGCTATAAGCACTCAACTTTAAACTAGCGGTTTACAGGTTTGAAGTCTACTCCAACTATCTTAGTTTTAACTGCCAGGTTCACCAAAATCTCGTATACAATAGGTGTGGCTCATTGCCTACTTCATGAACGTATGCCAACTTGTTGAGTGCATTTCCCTTCGAACTGTGAAACGATAAAACCAAAAGGAATAAAATATGAAAAAGCCAACGAAAGCAGATACGAGTGGAAGAAAGAATTTTCAACTTGAGGGTTTGGAGGGATTTATTGATTTCAAGTAGGTATTCGTCGTGAACTGAAATTATTTGGAGAAACATTGGAAACCTAAGAGCACTGGACAGCTGTTTCGTCCTAGAATGGGACTCCTCAGTAGTGTGTACCTATGACCTTGTCAAGGATATAATCGAGGACCAATGTTTCTCCAACTTATGTCAATTCTCAAGAATACCTACTGAAAAGAATTTTGTCACGAAAAAGATGTTGAATGTTTGCAACAAGATTGAAGAAAAGTGAGTATGAACAATTATGGGTTATCTAGAGTCATCCACTTACTGATTTCTATTGAAATTAATCAACAAATCCGTCATTTCTGAGATATATCAAGTACAAATAAATAAAACCGACTGTTTACATGATTAAAGTAACTGACGCTAATTATATCTCGTTCCTGCATACGCATCCAAGGTAAGTAATGTGTCAGCGTTTTCATTTTGTTTTAGTTTTTAATTTGCGTGATGCATAGAGATTGAATGGTTCACAAAAGTAACCACGAGTTAGATTCAGAACATGATTGATGTCAGTCTCTGTATTCAATAAAATATGCAAAAGTGCAGTAATTTTTCCTGGATAATGTTGCAGAAACAATTTATAATCTGATATGTCTGAGTTGGGCTAGTACATGGGTTCAAATAATAAGCGAACGAGATAACGCAACAAGATACTCGGACTGAATACGAGTAATATGACTGTTCTCTCTTACACCCTATACTTCACTAAGCCGTGAAAATCAGAAGACAAAAGACGTTCTGTGACGGCAGAATGACAACGACTTTTTTAGACAAATACATGGTAAATATATATTTACAAACTCTCAAAAAATGTAGCCATAAATGAACCAATTCGATTTGTTGTTTGTAGTCGAATTTTTCCAATCAGGTAATCATATCAGTGCATGCATAAATCATGACCTGGTCATGATCTGAACATGATTTGATCTATCGGTTGGCTTTTTGTCGCTACGTATCATAATCTATGATATGACTAGGAATAATAGAGTTCAAGGCATAATCCAGTAAATAAACAGACAGACAAATCAACGGAAAACCTCGCATAGAAGTGAACAGGTTCAAGTTGCCACACTCACTGTAGTGAACAAAGAACAGGTGGATAGAATAAGAGTGATATCATAGTAAACAAAACTGTACGAGAGAATAGAAAATCTGAACTTAACGGTTGGTGCAAATAATCAAGCTTTAGATGTCAAGGAGTGAAATACATCTGCACCACTCTGACCGATTTCCAGCAATGTCACCAACAGTCCTCAACCACTGGTTTCTATCGTCTCGGAGACCCCAGACAGGGAGTCTGCATCTCTCTACGCGGCTCAAACCAACAGTCAGGAACTTTGTCAACTGGTACCAGGTCTTGGTCTGGTCACCCTGAACCCTCTTTCAACCTAATACAACTTTCTCTAGAATGGCACGTTCAGGTAAGAAGGTGACTCGTTATGCGTAACACATGTCCAAACTACCTCAGTAAATAGGAGTTAACAACCTCATCAACCGACTTATCTATCACCCTCTGCCTGACATCAAAATCGCCCATATGGTGATTCCACCATACACGAGCAATGCTATAAAGACACCTGTGGTCAAAACCCTGCAACCGCTTTATGTTTTCTACTTATAACGGCCATGTCTTTCAGCCGTACAACAGGCAAGAACGAATTGTAGCGCAGTATACTAAACTTTTGATCGATAGTCGGATATCCCCTCAGTCGGGGCTACAGAAGGTGCAAGTGGGCAAATGCCAGACGGGTCTTCTACATCCCAGCTAAGAGATTTCGTCAGCAACCGATCCATTTGAGTCAATGCAACTCCCCAAGTAAGTGAAGTGGTCGATGCAATCCACTACTTCACTCCCTACTATTACACCAAGAGCAGTAGCAGACCAGTCCTGGGGCACCATCTTACATTTAACAGGCATGAGACGCATGCCAAACATACTTAAATTTCTGTTCAGATGACCCTGTGTTTTTTCAGCGTTCATCTAGAAAGTGGTACTGCATCAACGCGTATTATACCAAGTAGCTGAACTAATATGCAACTATACTTCACCACAGTAAAAACGTTCTACTACAACGCCGAAAATTTTCTTCTGTGTAGTCAATACTGATCGTTATACAGAATTTGAAATCAGTGAGGAAGGTTGAAATGATCTAGACAAAAAAAGAATGAATAGTAAAAAGCAGATAATAAAATAACAAGATATCAGGTGAGTGTATCTGTCTTGCTACTGACGATTTCAAGCTAATACCACACCACCACAAACTGAAATACGATGAATTCACAGAATTTCAGGCATATAAATTTAGATAAAGCGAAATGAACAAAAGTTTCACAATAAAATGATATCATCTTATTTTACGAATACTCGTCAGCTGCATAGTTTCAAATTATAATGGTTATATGAACAAAATTATGTACATTTACATACTATGAAATATTTTATGATAGTAGCATATAAGGGAAATTTAAAATGAGGGGATCCAGGATATTGAGTGGAAAAACACACAACTATAATCATTTGACTATCTGAAATAGTCGTAGTTTAGCAGATTAGTACTTATACTGGGTGATGATTGAAGGTGGAATGAAAATTTGGACCGCGGTTGAACCTCATAGCTCAGTTGGTAGAGCATCGGGCTGGAAACCCGGTCGTAGCTGGTCCGAATTCGGCCACGGTCCAAATTTTCATTTCACCTTCAACCATTACCCAGTATAAACAACTATAAGGTTTACATCAAAGCAATGGTCAATTTGTAGGATTTGTAATAGGATGTTCAATAATTGTATGGCCGAAGAGGGGGGGGGGAAGGGTAAGAAAACGAACAACCGATACCAGCTAACACCTTAAGTAAGCTATGAAGAAATGACAGTTGCGATCCATTTAAAAGCGTCTTTATAACAGCAGCTATCAACGTAATATCGTGTGTCTATGAAGCGGTCGCTATTTGCAATGGTTATAATCTTATTTCCTTTCTTCTTTGGAAAACGTTCTGCGAGCCAAACAGATGCTCCCCTCCCAGTCCTTCCAACATACTCAACACCACAAGTGTATGTAAATCCATAAACTCAACTGGAGGTGATGTGAGAGGAGCATTTGTTCAACTTGAACTGGTTCAGTGAGTATAAGGTATCATATACTGAGACAAGTTTGAATGCAGGAAAACTTCTTTTAGTATTCCTTCGATCCTCATGTCTATTATCCTGAGTATTGTATCGCCCTTGAATGTAAGACATATGAATACCTTCTTTCAAACAACTGAATAGCTAATTCTTCCAAGATGTTCTTTCCATACTTCATAATAAATATTTTAGGGTTGGAGAGAAACGCCTTCAGCAACTTTGTACACTACGCAATAAGTCACACACTGGTGGGTGGAGAGTTTGAACCCGTGACCCATCGATTGGGAATCAACAGTCTACACAAACAAGTCATAGCTCCTACATACCTTAGAAATCCATATACTCACTCTAACTTCTTGTGGCTAATCTGTTATAAATCAAGTTATGATGAAACAAATATCTTTTACTTTTGTGAGATGAATGGGGATTTTTAATTTAGAGGTAGTCAGTCCATAATGAATACTACCCCTAAATATCTTTTACAACAAAATTGTAGATTTATGTTCAGCAAACCAGTTAGAAGAATAGGATAGATACCCCAATATATTAAAGGGATGGGGAGGGGTAGACTATCTACAGGTAGTCAGAGGGGGTGAATAGATTTCCAGAAATATCTATGAACTGATATTAACGGCTGGATGTGGAATAGTTTGTTACTTGGTACTTCCATTAGCCCTAACTCAATGTACCCTAGATATAGGTAATTATTTAAGCAAGGTATTGTGAAATTATTTAGTTTTCTCCGAGAATAGGATAAGCAAAACAGAAGCGAGAATATTCCATTCATAGCAAAACAACAATAATGATTACTTACACTTTGTAACAAAAATTCTGAATCAGTTTACTGTCACGTAAAAAACTCATCATAGAATAGGGTTTGTGTATTAATCGTTTAACAATAATAATAATAGTATTAATAACAACATTAATAATAATACATAAGTCTATGATTCGGCAGTTACAGATTATCCTATGTTTAATTCTCGCTGCATCGACTTCAATATGAGCAATACGATGAACCGAAAAAGAAAAGAAACAGACAAATTAAAGTAAAATCTTGCATAAAAGTGCATCGACCCCCGTCGCTTAAGTTTTTAACAGTATACGTAGGTTAAGTGAAAATATATGAAATCATAATAAAGTGTAGAAAAACTATATGAGAGGAATGAGAATAAATATATGAAGTTTGATAAGATGTTAGATTTTCAAAGACGATAAACAATAAATACATCTGTGCAAGTGTAATCCGATTTTGAGTCAACTTCACTCTTGAAAACTAATACCTTGAAAACCAAGAAACTAGGCAATCTACACTTCCTTAAAATGTATTTAAATTGATAGTTGGCGATTTCATGAGTTGGTGGTATATCTTAGTCTAATCCAACTTACTTATTTGCCAACATAATCCTACTTCAGCTGCCTATTACTGAAGAGGTAGTACGCAAGATATGTACCTACTTAAGCCATCTCAGTCGTTTTAAACAGCTGGATAAGTTGATTCGCCCAAACTATCAAGTAATCTGTGCCTAAAATTAACACCAGATACAAACAAGGTTACAGGGACATCGGTGATTGAAAAGCTGAAACCCTCTCATATCTTCTTTTAAAAAAAAGAAATATGAAGGTTGATAGCATAAAATGAAAACATCATTGAGGTGGATGACGTCCATTGAGGAATAACGGTACATTCCGCGGTTTTCCATACAATTTAATATCGATGGAATAAGTATCACATATTGAAAAGAGTCCAATGATGACGTTTTTACTGTTCGGTGAAAACGACATACCCTATCGTAGAGTCTTTCAGACGTAGATTAAAACCTATAAGATAGAAATAAGGATTACAATTTTCTTCAGTAATACCTAACAGAGATGATGTTCTAAACGTAAGCATCAGATGAATGCAAAGTATTTTATAAGTTTATGCGTTGTTTGACTCCTAAGATACCGCTGCCCCTCACCTAAACTTGCTGAAAACAAAATACACTATTAAACGATAAGTTTGTTATGCTGCTAAGCTTATATTTGGATATAACTATCAAGATCCTTCAGAGAAGTTCGGAATCCATGAAAGCCTACTCAAGTAATCATGCAAACGTCAGACTGGTTGAAGAGACAGTATCAATAGGCCTGGGAATAACCAAGGGGATTGTAAGTGTATAAACCTACCAATGTATTTTGTATATACTTTTGCAATATCCTACCCCCCTTTCTGTTTTCAAAGGAACTGAACGACTCTCTAGGGTAGAACATGAAAGTTATTATTCAACACACCATATTTATACATCAGGTTATATTGAAGTAAAAGCAAAATTTGTCTATAAAAAACTACACAACTCACATTAAAGCTGTTGCATAACGTGTATGTATATCACACACATCCATATAATTAGGATATTTTGGAATTGGAGGTAAACTATCTTGATCATAAAGGATTGTAGAAGAATTATCTTCTTTCACCAAGCTATTCACTGTGGGATTGGGTAAACGTTTTCGTTTAGAATCATTTCTACCAGGGAAAGGCCAAAGAGAATTCAATATCATATCTTTAAATCGATTTGAACGCTTTCGATAAGAAAAAAACGGAGTAAAAAGTGAAACAGGAATGCAATAAAAACACAAAATCAGTTGCAGTAAACAAAAAGGATATTTATAAAGATTTTTTTTAACATGAAGTGACTGAGCTATTTGATGATTTTTGATCGTGATAAATTAAACTAAAAAAGGAAGAAGACAGAATAGCGCACGAATATCCCGTTTTTAAAATATACGAGAAGAATTTGAGTATTATGACAGAGTATAGTTCCATTTCACTTTATTCATTATATGTATCATATAATGAAACAATATCATTGCTGGAAAACGCTTTCGACACAATTTATTATCTAAAGTCACCACCTTGGAATCATCATGTGCAAGTAAATTGTAACCTACCTGGTAGAGTTGATGAACAATGCTGAAGTATCCAAAGTTGGAAGTAGATAACTTCCTACAACTCTTTTCTTTTCAATGATTTTCTAGCTAATGTTGATCCCCGATGAAAACAATTAGCCATAAATCTCTTGACTGAATGTATGATCAGATTTTTTATCGGTGTATAGGCTTCTGCAACGGGTGCTTCGATACTCTTTCTAAATTCATCATGATGTAATTTGCAGTGTGGTGGCTATCAGTGAAATCCAGTGCGCACGTTTACGGCTACCAAAAACTTTTCCAGCGAATATATTCCATCAAACTCTTCCCTTTCAGTTTGTTTTATTCTTATAAATGTCTTCTAAACGCATCATATACTCTCACACGTTTTTAAAATGTTTCACAACTTTCGTTTCTCAAGCTAAGAACGAAATGAAGGGGAAGAGTTATACTGGTTGGTAAGAGATACACCATATTACTATCCTTAAGATATCTGTATGGGATTGTGACTTTCTGTGTTGGCTGACTGGACGGTCACCATCAAAATTACACTCGATTTCGTGTTTATTTCCGACTGGAGACCAGAAGCTATTTTAACGCTGGCTACCCGATTCACATTTATGCCTTCAATACTGTTATTATTAACACCATGCAGACGTAAAAAATTGTGCGGAAAGTGAATTTGTTCATATATTTCATGCTGAAGATTCCATACTGCATCATACATATTATTTGGAATAAAGGGATTATCATTAGGTATTAAGTAAATCACTGGAATGTAGGTACACCCTGTTGATGAGTCCCAAATAGGGCAAAACACGAGGCCTAGATCCCACTGTTGATAATCACTAAAAGATTACATCAAATGAGAACATAAATCCCTAGTGTTCTACATTGCTCAGCCTCAATTCAATATACAGCAAAGTTTATTACTTAATGATTCTGAAGTGCTGAAAAATGTGAAAGGAAGTCTTTCATCTTTTTTCCCTCAAGAGAAAAGAATTAAGGAAAATGCATTTTTGTACAACTATGATGGAGTAAAACAAATTATACAGACATTATCAATGAGTGAAGCTAAAAGACAATTAAGTCGGACCAGAGCTCGAACTAAGGGCATTTGAGTTATTGACTCATTAATTTATTGACTGAACAAGATCTTAATTTCATATCACACCAGATCTGATAGCTTATTAAAGAGATTGTAGACTTAAAAGTACTTTGTCATGATTAGTTGAGAATTTAAGGACAATGGTTTATTTCTACATGTCCACTAACTAAGTAAGCTTGTATCTCGAGGTGTTGAGGATCCTATTGGAGCATGAACTGAAGTGGCCTCAATATGACAATATGAGTAAGGTTAAAATCCATCCATTATGAAAGAGAAAATTGTGAAGGATTCGATATCATTCGGTTCGGTTCACGACACAATCAACTGAGAGCAATACTAATTAATTCCTTTAAAGTAAAAATTTTAACATACTTTGCCAGGAGACATATATCCAGACTGCATTGAATCTAAAGAAGTGCAAGACAATTGAGAAAAGCTGGACATTTTAAACCCTGAAATACTACGAGGGCTAGATTTGTTCAATTTGTGTTCAGTAGGTTTTTTTGATAGATTTTGTTTCAATTCAGCATGGTTACCAACAATATTAATAGACTTCGATTGATCTTTGCCTATGAGTAGGTCATCACCAACGCTTTGATTAGCACTATCATTACTACGACTATCGTCATCATCATAATTTATTGCACCTCTGGTATTCTCTTCTGATTCATCTCCGTGCTCTTCCATCATGTCATTGTCTTCTTCTACTTCACCATCCTCCTCCTCCAATTCAGCTTCATCATCTTCTTCTTCATCATAATCATCATCGTCCATATTATCATTTTGATTATTCCAATGAATAAATATGATCATTTCTAAATAAGGAATAATCAAGTGTACAGCATATTGTTCCATATAATGCAAAATTTGATTTCGATAATTTGAACAGAATGTTATGAATTGATCTGTAAAAATAAGAGAATAAAACAAAACCTGAGATTCATTTCAAATTGATGATAAAATGGACATTCAAAGTATTGATATATAGATGTATAACCCACTATATACTCATTCGTTATCAGATAGTAATCAGTATCACACTGTCCAGTGATAAAGACCGGTCGAACCCTTTCGATTAAATCTACGATGTGATCATCAAGTTGAAAGACTGACTACAGTGGTACATCTTGATCAATGTTGACCGATTAGAGACAATCGGTAGAAAACTCTAATTGACCTGCTTGTTGGTACTCGTCAGTAAGGCATATATGTAACCTCGAGAGAAACCATGTTATCTATTCAAGTTGAGATTGAAATCTAGTGTGACATGATTCGATAAACTGATTGGTTAATTACGACCAAGCAATATCATTTAGTGTGTAATTTCTCTACCAAGTTAAGTCACTCAGTATCGTAGTACAATATGTTCGATGCTTGATATACGGATTTTTATTGACGAACCCTGACTATCTTCTAGCACAAAATGAAGTAAACTACGATAATGCAGCATTTAGCTTGATTGATATATCGTGAACTTGATCAAAAGAATTCGATAAGCTTACACATATCCACGACATAGATGTTACAGATAATCTTGGTATTAGGGTGAGCGCCAAGTTTGAATTTAACCATGTTAAACTATTTGTTGATATCCTTGTAATTCTGCATTTTTATACTGGATCAAATTGCTCGACCTTTGTTGGGATGTGTACTCCTATGCAGAGACCTCGATGTTGCCTGAATATTTATTATGGTGATTTACTTGGTTTTGGCTAGGAGAGGAAACCAAGACGCGCGTTTCGTCCTTTTTAAGACTCGTCGGTTGGATGTAGCTGCACCCCAGTGAGTGATGTTGTTCCCACTAAAACTCGAAAGTCGTACCCATCGTTTCAAACGCCGAAACGTTATCCATTAGCCCATTGAGGCACAAGAGGTGGCTATATGGCCGGCCAAACCTATGTAGGTGAAACGGGGTTCGAACTCGTGACCCACTGGTTGATAGACCTCTCTCGAAACCAATGAGTCAAACCGTTATCACACAGTTGACTATTAAATAAGTGATGAAGGTACTGTGAATCAGTCGATAACATTCACTTTAATTGTCCAGTCGAAGTTTCCTAGACGGTCATACTGCTCAAAATAGACGTGTTGATTGATAGATTAGTTGAACATGGGAGGGAAATTACTGAATTTGATAGTCAGCAAGGTTTGTAGATGAATTCTAGTCAATGAAATCTCAGTTACAAACCTGGTACTGTGTCATCTATACTGCAAAGCCCAACCGCTGAACCTGTCTTTATTTTCTATTCATTATAACTTCTTATTCACTCTAAAATTAATCGGGAAGAACAATTTTTGCTTGAAATCATTGCCTGATTGGTACTTCAGTCTCGTAATAGATATAGGGTTAAGCCGTTAAACTGCTGAAAACAAGATTTTCCTTCAACTGCAATCAACACCCATGTTCCTAGTTAGCGACGAGATATTCAGTGTTGTAAGCTTTCACTAATTGCCTTTACATTGGTGTACATAATTATAAATGATCACATGACGTAGTTTGCGGTGTCTCCCCTCACACACACACACATACGTACTACTTCACCTTGCGGTGCACAACGAATACGCGAGATTCTCTCAGGTAAAAAAAAAAACACTTGTCACCTACCTTGTTTCTCTTTATTATCATCTGATGACATTCTATTCCCTGAAAATTCATTTTGACATTTCACTGCAAGTTTCGCCTCCCAAGTGGATAAGATACGCATCCAACTAGTTGGATAACGTAACATATGCCACTTTGTATAGTCAATCAGTAGATCAATATGGCAAGCATTTAAATGCTGAATGAAATAATGAATGATACGCTTTGGGTGACCAAGTTGTTCAATTAATCCACGATTCATTTTCTCTAAGGTGAAGTTGAATGATAATTTGTTGTTAAATGACATGTCCGTTGTTGTTGTTGTTGTCCGCCCGTGCTGTTTCATACGTATCACACTGAACTGTTGTAGGATCGATAAAGCTTCACGATGTAAACCACGAGATTGATACAGCATTACTAACTCCTATATCATGTGAAAAGAGATAATAAGAGAAGGCAGTGTATATGCAAAACAAGCTGTTTTCCAATCATTGGTAAAAGTATATTAGCTACCCAGTGACCATCCCACCAAACTTGATGAGAACTAGATAAAATCAACGCGAAACCTCACATACAAGTGAATAGGTTCAACTTGGCACACTGCACAGTAGTAAAAAAGTAAAGGCGGGTAGAAAACGAGTGATATCAAAGTAGATAAAGTAGTGTGAGAGAATAAACAATTTGAAAATAAAAGTTAGCACAGCTATTCAAGCTTTAGAAGATGTCAAAGAATGAATCCAGTTTGATTGGTTTTCGGCCATGTCCACAAGAGTCTTCAACCATGGATTTCCTTATCGTCTCGGGGACCCCAACCAGGTAGTCAACATCTTCCCATATGGCTCAGATCAACAGTCAGATAATTCATCGACTGGTGTCACTTCTTGATCTGGTCACCCTGAACCCTCTTCCAACTTAATTCAACTTATTTTTCAATCAGATCTTCGTCTTTGGCTTGAGACTAATATGTAGGTTTACAACTGAATCAGGTGGTGAGGCGTTGTTTATCAAATTTACTACTTATGCATTCAATAACTTGTGCAGGTTTTATTCTCTGAAGGGATTTCTAAGACGTCTTGAAAAGTCGGAAATTAATTTTTCTACCTCAATGAGATTTTACAAATATATTTCTTTTATAATCCATTCACCCAATGCTCAACATTTTCAACTCTATTAGGTCAGATTTTGATCCTGAAGTCGATAAAAAACAAACGATAATCTCTTCATAAGAGGGTTTTTTTAGGAATCAGTAACCAGAACGATAACACTGTGATATTTGGAGGGATTAATGCTGAATTTCAGCTTCTCAGAGAATACTATTATCATCTAAGATGAAAGTATATCCCATTCATGAGTTCGAAATAAGACGAAATGAGTATACTGAATTCTTTTGATAGGCATCACCAACCAAATAAAGTCGTCTAAGCGAATAAAACAAAACCTACCTGATAACGTTTATGCTCCTGTAATGTTTTAACTGATTCTTCAAGAATACACAAATTTTCTTGACGTAATAGTGGTGCAATACGAGCTGTATTTGTTGATAAATAACACTTCAAAAGACTGGTGTCAATTAATTCTAAAAGTTTTGTACACGACAAAATCATCACACTTATATCTTTTATTGAATAACAAGTGAATTCAACAGTTGTAGAGGACTTCTGTTGTTCATTTCTAGGTGACAATTGTGATTCTTCAGCTTCTTTTGTTAAACTGTCCAACATTATTGATTGTTTAAAAAATATCTTGTTTGACTGCTGTTTTAATATACGCCGCCATGTTAGCAAATATGTGATCAATGGCTCAAATGCATCAACCATTTGAGATGAATTGATAATCTGTGAGTGAAATTTTGTGAGAAAAAAAAAGTAATGTTTTTGAAGTAAACATAATTCATTTTTAAAATGGAAAAGCGAAAGTCTAGTCGACAATTCAATGAACTGGGATCTGGGTGAATAAAAAACCTAGATGTCAAAGGAGGTTGGCCATTTCAACCCAGTAGAGCAACGGCGGACTACAAGTATCAGACAACAACTGATACCCGTTGCACAAGAGGTGTCCCTCGTGCCCCAGTGGATAATGCTTTAACGTGTGAAGCTAGAGTTTCAGTGGGGACGACATCACTTACTAGGGTGCAAGTACATCCAGTTGACGAGTCCCAAACAGGATGAAACGAGTGTCTTATATTCCACTGCTAACCAGCTAGCAGACAACGACTAGAAAACCACCTACAACTTCATGTACTGTGTCGTTTATTGAATGTATGAAGAACGGTAATACTGTTTGTTCGGTTGAATTTCAGCACCCAGAGGAAAGTTTAATTCTGTGGCACATCGAATGGAAGTAAAATTTTCAAGCCCTATGGTAACTAACTATGGGTAAATAACAACAAACACAGACATTTTCAACAGCTTTTTCCAAAATGAGTCGGCAGCGGTTAAAAAGGCTATGCTAAACGATACCAGTTTGTAGATGTTTAGTTGAGGAGTACTACAAAAATGTGAGATATAGACTTGAGAATTCCTTTAGATAACCTCTTAACCTTTGGTGTTAGAAAAACAGCAGAAAGTATTTTTACATTACTTGGATCAGTAAGACCTTTACCTTTGCATAGCTTGATCAATGAATGTCACTTAGTATGTCTATCGTTCACCATCTAGTATCCGATGTATGTACAAATCGTAACTCAAAAGTATTGTGGCAATACAAACATTGACTATTTTCTGGAACGCTTTGTGTAAACAAGAGTAAGAGAGCGGAAAAGGGTCTCAAGTCGAAAAGTAGTTTTTCATGACGATAATCTGATTCCATATGAACATCCGAAGAGCATAGCAAGGATCACAAAATCCCTAAGTGAATAAACTCTTTAGCAGATAATTACGTTTATTGGATCTCAAAACCTGTGTTCCATTGTTTTCCTTTCATTTTTATATTAAGCGTATTGCTTTATAATTACTACAACCTCTACGTTTAGTTCGCTGATCTATTACTCATTACCGTTTAACTACTGGCTTGTTTTCATTTTACTCGTTAAACGTACTAAAAGGTTCCAGCGTGGGCATTAATTTTGTCGGGCCCGTAAAATTCGGCATTTTCGAACACAAGACATCGGGTAACTCAATGCACTCTATCACCTTTGTCTCAAGACTGCTTATTATCTCCAATAACGATATCATGTTATTTATTTTCAGTTTTAACACTATTTGTTCGGAATGCTGAGAACTGTTATGCAGTAAATGACATTGTTTTGAAATATCGTCTTCGGTGACTTGAACATGTCGTTCTAACAGCTTTCATATTGTTTATTGTATGTCAGCCCGTAACTGGTTGAAAGAGGCAAAGGAGTGGCTAGTTTATGATGCGATTTCTTCGGGTAAAAGATATTCGTATATCACGAATGTGGCACTCGAAACGTTTTCACATGACTCAAAAATAGAATCCAGTAACGATTAAGCAGTAATTTCTTTGTTTCTTTGACGTAGCGATTAGACAATGATGAGAGATTCTGGAATGCATATTATACGACATTTTGCTTTAAATGGTCATATCTAACAACTGTAAAGTAATGTAGCGCACAGTGTTGAAGAGAAGAATAGACTTCAGTTTATCAACCCGATGACTTGCCAACCTCGTAAGCACTTATTCAACGGACTGATTGTATATATTTTTCAGCTATTTTCAACAAATCACCAATAAAAATGAGTGAATTTATCGACTTTCGTTTACCTCACAGTTGTTTTTATCATTTGTTTACATCTTTCTTCAACGTACTGAAGTTAAAATGATGAAAAGCAATCCTTTCCTTGACAGTTACTACTCTGAACTAATCCATACAACTAATCATCGTTTTGTTTTATTAATTAAATGAAATTAAAGCTGATCGATTAGTTGTCTTTTAACCATATGACATAATATTATGATCTGGTCAAAGTTCAAAAAAGCATCATTCAACACAAATGCCATACAACTAACATATAAGTTATTGAATTACAAGCACCTTTGTTTATTACAAAGTGGTTGTGATAATTGGGAATAGTAAACTGTCAAAAAAAATGCTGTAGTCAGGTGAATGAGTTATATGAGGCTTCATATCAAACTAAACAACACATCACGTCACTGTGATATATTATTGTATTAGACTTTACCCTTGGTGATCGCTTGGTTCCCCGAAAAGAGAAAGAAGCGGCAAAAACGATAAAGATTTATTGTCCAGTCGAAGTTGTACAAAAATCAACGGTTTGTATACATTTGCTGATGGAATTGGAAAGTTCTACACCTTTCTGGAGGGCCCTTTAACCAACCTGAGTCTTACGCGCAGTTTCTCTCGAACATTCAACATTATATGATTGGCTGTGAAAGCTTATCGGGGATTTCCAGGCTTCTTTGAAAAATCTACTGGATGTCGCACTCCTTAACACACGTGAATTCATTAAGTTTTGAGTGTTTATCATTTGTGTACATTAATTAATCAGCAATATTATAAATAAAAGCTATTATATGGTTCGAAATAGTAGTCTCACAAATATGAACCAGATGCCCCCTTTCAGTCATTCATTATCTGTTATCCAAAAGCATACCTCAACAAGCAACCCAGCTGAAGATGAGTTATTGCTTTTTTGATTTATCTAATTCGCACTGAGTGACGGTTGAATATGAAGCAAAAATTTGAGATGCAATAGGATTCCAACCATCAACGTGGAGCTCTACGAAATAAACAAAGCGATCATTGACTAATGTGGATCTAAATGAAAAGACACGATCTAGTAGGCATTTTTTGTCAGTCTAATCATCAAAACATTGTATAAATAATCTAGAAACTTGGATACTTCAACCGAGTAAGCCTATTTCTAATTTCAATTGTACTTATCCTTTTGATATCAAGTTTGCTAATCAGTGCACTCTTTGAATAGCGATAAAAAAACAACAACATACGATAGCATAATGGTTGATTTACGGTGTCCTAATATTGCAGAATTTAATCACTATGGCTGCAGCTGGTTTGTCCAGTGATCTATCTGCTTGCAAACACGAAGAGATGCTTCCCAAATATGCGGAGAATACAATTTCAACATTACAACTTCTGTTAGCAACTATCACGCGATATTCAAATTCCCTTTTAAATCTATCTGAACACTTGAGTAAGTCCATACATAATTCTAATTTGTTCCATAAAGAAATCGCTGATGAATTAGTTCCACGATTCGCACTCAAAACCTCGGTTACTGGAGTTGTTGCTCATTGATTTAGAGAGATTACTTTCAACCAATGAGTCAGTGCGCACCATTGCTGAACCGTCATCTTACTTTTCACATCTGCAAAACATATGGGAAACATACTTTGGTTTATACTTTAGGTATTCAGAAGACTCTTGTTTTTGTCAGTATCTTCGCTTAAAAAGACTATGCTGTGCACATACTTCGAGTCAACCAGGTGATATGCTAGGAGGAAATTAATACCTGGAAGATTGGGGTATATATTGATATAGTCGTCAGCATGTCTATAACAAGGGAATATGGGAATGGTGACAATGGGCATCCATCCGTAACGAACAGCGGTAGTTGTTGTGATTCACATGACAATTCTCCATATACGCTTACGTGAGTTCGAGTAGAGAGCTATTATCAGGGCTACATACTTGCGGGATATGCTATTTATAGTCACATATTGGAACAAAATTGCTCAGTCGACAGAGTCAAATGCGGTCTTTGAATCAATAATTATGGCAAGTGCCGGTCACCGGTAAGTATGCTTGTGTTCCAGAAACTGCCGAAAAGTGGAAATCTGATCAATGCATTGCAGTCCAGGTTTGAAACCTGTTTGATTTTCTTAACTTTATTTTGTTCAAACTCTAGACGTCCGTCGGATAACTACGGACCATGAGATCTTGAGTATGCTGCTAGTCAAGCTTATCTCCTTATGGTTGTCACAAACAGAGATCTCCTATAGTTTATAAACCGGTTATATCAGTGATCTAGATCCATTTGAATGGACTACTTTTGAATAGGCTAAACTGACTAGTCTCTCCGCTACTCTACTCAGCAACTTCCTACCTTCTTCCTTGCAGACTTCTGGTGGGAAACCATATGCATTGTTTCAGATTAGAAAAAAAGCTTTCTCAAACTTCCAGGACTAACATCTACGTCCCATTCAGTTTAGGGCTGGATGCTGGGCAAGCGAAGCGTTGCTGTGGGGTAAATGAAGTAGGCTTCAAATCGTTATGCTCAACGTTGTAAGTCTGTCCTGAGACATTATTAGAGTTCCATCCTCTTCGGTGATGGTCTCATTAACCATCGTCTTCTTGCCAGTACTCTTAATAAACAGAAATAACTGTCGGGAATTATCTCATGCTGATTTCTTCGCCATCTCCATCGCCACCCACCACTACTCGCGATCATTGCGAAGACTTTTATTCAATTTACTTTAAAGTAACTTTCACTCTTCATTGTGGTCAGAGCCAGGTGGAATGAGTCTCTTCGCATCAATAGGTCTAGGTAACGTTGTGTAAACTCACTGGTTTTGGCTAACCTTTGGATTTAGGTTACCAGCTGCCTACGCTAGACTAAATATCACACTAAGATTCATCAGCAAGCGAATTGCAGCCATGCTCAGATATATGCCTTGCTATCTTCTTGCTAAAAACATACTTGATTTTCTCATCTCCCAGTAGGTCACATACAGGTTTCAATGTTGACTATTTATTTCCCTGCGACTAGTAAGGTTTAAATATACATATGTTTGTACAGACGCATGATCGGATTGTAAGCGGATAATACGAAAAGGGCGACAATTCTCCAACTATATTTTACATTAATATGATCTAATTCTTTCCAATGTTGGTGTGATATCTGGGCACGCTAAGTGAGATAGTGTGCCTACTTGTACTTGGAGTTATTGCTAGTCGGAAAAACTTTGAAATATTAACCCGACCACCACGTGGAGGTAGTAGTTACCGGTCGAACAGTGTTGTTCACTAGATAATGACGTTTCAGACCTAATTTATTGACTATGTTCACACGAAAACAACTCCAAAACTTTCAGGTCTGGTTTAATTCTTTATTGTCTTTCGTAACACATAGCAGAAGAATTTCACATAAATTTGGAAAAGATACTGACTCATTCCTGTCGCGTATATTTGGTGTTGATTCAATAAACTTATTCAGTTATCAATTCTGCCCTCCACCAAACAAAGTAATTTGTGTGTGGTCATATGCATATATCCATAGTCAAGCTGTTCTATAGATTTCTTATCTTACTAGGGTCTGCCAATCTGGATTTAGCTGGGCTTTTGTGCTATTTAACTTTAGTCTCGTCTAATGAACTGTTTTCGACCTTGTAGCTACTGCAAATGAATCGGTAGACTAAGTTATCTTGCCTAATTGGCTCAATTTATCCTGCTGATACGAAAATATTGCACAACAAACTGTGTCTGAAATGTTACCTAGTGCTAAATACTGTTTCACTGCGTGATACATCTGATTAACAAAATAAAATGGTACTACTGTCCTTCTAAAGTCAATCATCTCATAACAGTCGAAAAACATTAAGGCAACGTATTCCTTCAAAAACTGTTACCATTTTAGTGAATGGTTTCGGAGTACGATGATAGTTCCTAACCAAAATCATATTCTGGCCGACAGGTAAATTCTTCGTGGGATAAGAATTACTTACTCGGAAGTGAGTTGCTATTAAACGACATAACTTGTCGTGTTAATTATAAAAACAAATTGAGACCACTTCAAAATCTGTAATTTCTTTTAGATAACAATAAACAGTAAGATATTCAGCAAACAGACTTTTTGCATTCGTATATACACTATATTTGAAAAATTATATCCCATGAGAAGAATTAAACACCATAATAATAATAACAATAATAATAACCATATACGTACTACTTATTACGATAAAAGTTGAAGTATAAGTGGTGACAAAATAGATTGTGTAATATATAAAATAGTTCAACTTATTCAAACTGTAAGTCGCCTTGGTTTTTATAGACGATATATAGATGACAATTTTGTTACATATGATAAAGATGTTGATTTAGACGATGTTCTTCGTTCGTTCAATAACTGTCAATCAGCCCTAAAGTTCACCATAGAGAAGGAATCATAACCAACTATTCTTTTTCTTGATATGCTTTTCATCAGACAACAAAAGATTCCTTAAAACGTACATCTATAGAAAACCAACGTGGAGCGGACAATCCACTAATTTTTACAGTTGAGTGCCTGTCCATAGGAAAATAAATCTTATTCACTCTCTCTACTATCGAATAAACAATATCCGTCGTGAAGATTTTATTGGTTCACAGTTATCGTCTTTAAAAAGCACGTGCATCAAAATGGTCACCCCTACTGTTTCATTGATGAAAACATGGGAAAAAGAAATATCAAACTGACCATTCACTCGATCTTAAAGAAAATATTGTTCATGAACTTATAATTTAAAAGTGGATAAGCATCATATGTACTCAAGAATCGTCTATGTTAACCAATAAAGAGAACGTTTTTCGAAGCAAGACTTCAACTGACTTTTACTAGCCGTAACCTATTCTCTGTTTGCGTGAAAGATAAGGTTTCTCGTCTGACCGGCTCTATGTGCATCTGTCAGTTTAAATGAACTTGTGCAGCAAGGTGAGTTGGCCGTGACTGACTCACTGACTGACGCTGAGAAAATCAACGTAGAACCTCGCACACAGGTGCATCGGTTCAAGTTGCCAGATTTAGCAGCAATACACAAAAAACAGGTGGATAGAATAAGAGTGATATCAAAAGACATTGTGTGGGAGAATAAACAATTTGAAGATAAAGGTTAGTGCGGATAATTAAATGTCAAGGACTGAATATATCTGCGCCATAGTGAACGATTCTCAGCAATGTCACCAACAGTCCACAAACAGTCCTCGGGGACCCCAACCAAGCAGCCTACATCTCCCCACTCGCCTAAGACCAACAGTCAGGGACTTCAGCGACTGGTGCCACGTCTTGGTCTGGCCACCCTGAACCCTCTCCATACCTTATCTAACCTCCTAGCACAGCATGTCGAGGTAGGCAGTAGCACGGTATGAGCAGTACATTTCAAAGCCATCTCACTACGGTTCACAACCTCATCCATCCACTTGCCCCTCTTGCTTAGTACCCTTAAACTAACCTCAACATTGCTCACACTCGGATTTCACCACACGCGAAAAATGCTACGAAGATATCTATGATCGAAACCTTTTGGCCACTTCATGTCTTCTACTTTTAAGAGCCATGTCTCACAGCGGTACAACAGGACAGAACGGATTACAGTGCAATATACTCATCTTTTGGTAAATGGATATCTCGCCGACGCCACAGTTGACGTATGGTAAACGGATCTTCTGTATCCAAGCTGAGATGTCGTCAGAAACCAGCCCATTTGTGTTGATGCAACTTTATAAGCAACTGAAGTGGTCAACACATTACATCACTTCACTCCCTATCATTAGGCTGGGAGTTGTTCCAGACTAGTCTTGGAGCATCATCTTACATTTGACAGGTGCAAAACGCTTACCAAGCAAAATCAGATTTCTGCTGAACGTTCAAAGGACCCTGCGTTTTCGCAGCGTCTTCACCTAGCAAAAATTTGGCCGTAACCATGGAATGCTTTCTACTCGCATATGAAGTCATGCTCCGGCTTGGTTTTATATAGGTGGAAGAAAGTTGGTTTGAAGTTCTATTCTAGAATATATGATTGATTTCCATCACTCAACAAAACCAGGCAATGACTTTGAAATTGTTTATTAAATTCATCCAAACCTCACAAGTTTGCTTCGTTTTCAACTCTATAACATCGGTGGCGTTAGCTATTCATGAACTGATCCTTGTGTACAACAGAAATATGTACATTCACTGTTTTTTACTATAGTTATGATATTTCCCCAACCCCATGAAATTCCCTTTCATATCGTTCAATTATTCTTTGTTATTCTTCGTTTATCATTATTGCTGATACCTTCAGTTTGATTACTTTTCGGTGCTATTTCACTTGACTGTCTTAATCTTTTCGGAAAACATTCATTTTATTTTGACTAACTTGTCCCATTCAATTGCTTAATACTTTATCGGTTTGCTAGTTTCAGCAATTTTGCCCTCCCTTATGAGCTATATACATCCTATGAACCGTTCTATACATTACGCAACCTACTCTCTTACCATTCATACTTTAGCGATTATCATAATCATAGATACGAACATCATCATCACTAGTATTATTAGCATTTGAAGTAATGGGTACTGGGCTAAAGTCTCAGTGAGGACAACGTCAATCACGAGAGTGCAGGTATATCCAGCTAACGAGTCCCAAATAGGATGAAACGCGCATCCTGGATTCCACTGCTAGCCACAACCAAATCAATTATATCATATAGTATTTTGTTTTTCTCAAGGAATATAATTTTTCAAATATCAGATATATAAACAAATGTACAGCTTGAAAACAGATTCCTTGAAAAGAGTCTTTTTGCTGAATATCTTCTTAATATTTCAATGGTAATTCTTAAATAACGATAAAGAATACGATAGCACTATTCATTGGACGGAATGAAGATGAGAATTCCAAATAGTCTAACGCAAAATTTTCTATTTCAGTATAACCATTAACATGTAGTATAAACAAGATGACACTTCAACCAGTATTCTTGCCGACTGGATAAGAATAAAATACCGGAGAGGAATATTTTGCGCTACAATTCTAGAGCAAAAGATTGGATTACTTTTACGAAAATATGCTATACTTTTTGCAGACTATCTTATGCTCAGTCTACCAACACACTCATGAAACAGCACAGAGAGGAATTGAAAATTTTTGAATTTACAAGTTAAAATATACAACTAGGAATAAGTATACGGTATTTATACTAGGTGATGATTAGAAGTGGAATGAAAATTTGAATCGCGACAGGATTCGAACCAGCGACCACCTGGTTGAAGTGAAATAAAAATTGGGTCAGTATTCGGATCTCGTAGCTCAGTTGGTAGAGCATCGGGCCGGAAACCCGGTGGTCGCCGGTTCGAATCCGGCTGCGGTCCAGATCTTATTCCACCTTCAATCACCACTCAGTATCAATACTAGTCTGTCAGTCCACGGCTCTCTCAGATAGTTAGAATGATATAAGGTATTTGTTGTTATATTTGAGAAAAGAATAATTATTGATACTACTACTACAGACTGTCATTTCACCTCCTTAGATAGATAGAATATTCATAGTATAAAAGAAAGGTGGATCACAGTAGGATCTAAATAGACAGTTTCTGGTTAAGTGATTTACCAACTGTGTTTTATGACCCAATTATTGTTGCGAATGGTCGTTTTCAGCTTGACCTAGACCAGTATGAGTACCCTCTCCGGCCTATTAGCTCTTTTAACTGGTGGAGGTGATAGAACGTCTTACTTACAATAGAAATTCTAAAACCAGGAAACAGGTGACCACTTGAACATTTACTGCCCACGTTGGTAAACTCCTACAATCTGTATTCAAGTGATCCGTATAGCGTTATTTGATACTTGTAACTTCCCGCTGCTACACAGGATCGAATTGCTCGTCCTCTGTTAGCAGATGGACCCCTATGCGGCTGCCTCGATTCTGCCCGATATTTATGATATTGTATTCATCTTGGTGACTAGCTGTGGAATTCAGGACGCCAGTTTAGTCTTATTTGGGAGTTTCGATGCTTAAATTAGCCAACTTTACCAGTTTTTATAAACTTATTCCCTTGTAGCTTTCACATATGTTCGATAAATGGTGATTGAATGAGTTAGAGTTGAAAATTATAACTCGACAGCCTGCGAGAAGATTATGTAATAAGTTCCAGTCTTAGTCAAAGTGCATAAAACTATTGCAATTTAGTCATCTTCAACTGATTAGTCGCAAATGGTGCAAAACACCTAAACCACATATCTATAAGCTTAGGCGTTTTGCATGCATAATCTTACATAATTTTCTCCCAGGCTACCGAGTTACAGTTTTCAACTCTAACTTATTCAATCACCATTTATCGAACATATGTGAAAGCTACTAGGGAATAAGTTTATAAAAAGTGGTAAAGTTGACTAATTAAAGCACTGAAACTCCCAAATAAGACTAAACTGGCGTCCTGAATTCCACAGCTAGTCACCAAGATGAATATAATAGTCCATATAATTGTGTAGCGTGATGATGTGCAGAGTTTCGCGGGACCGGGAGTTCTGGCATATGGGTGTGCATATTGATCAGGTGTCTACAGTAATCATGGTGCCGATATGGATGACCTGTCAGAGAACAGGTTGTATAAGTGGTGATGCACAACGACTATTTCAAAGGTTTCTGCTTTAAATATAGATTTTAACCTCACTTACAGCAAATGAATTTAATGAACATTTAAAATTTAGTATTAACTCAAGAAGATAACTTACGGAAACATCACAAGGATAGTCAATTCTATTTTGTAGCTGTTGTTCAGATAGCATACCGGGGAACAGACTAAGTACATGAATCGGATTAATAGACTGTTCAGTGAATACATTTAAAGCTTCTGTAAATTTTTTTTCATGATATAAATGTATTGCATACAGTATAGTAATCTGTGGAGTCTCTATTGCATTTTGACCACTATATAATGCTGTTTTAGCCAAACAGATAGCTAATTCAAATTCCTATAGAATAAAAACAGTCAAATAAACACGTGGTTAACATGAAGTATATAAAATACCAGATTACATAATACTGGTGACAAGGTTAACAGAAGGTGAAGTAAGAATTATATGAAACGAAGATGTTAACCAATAGCTTCCTAATTAATGACTAATATTAATGCTTTTCCTTTGAACTGTTAATCTAAGATATACATAATTATCAAAAACATCTTACGTTTACTTAACTTATACAGATCGAGGAAAAACTTGAAAACTAGATATCTTTGAAAAAGCAATGAGATTGCTAGATTTATACATAATCAAATGTATCAGTTAAGATATAAGTTTCAACAGAAGGTACTCAGTTTATGCATTGAGGTTATTTAGAATTAATATCGAAGGCGAAATGGCAAACTAGTAAGAAACTAAATACACTATATATGCCAACCCAACTATCCCATCCCACTCTGTTTGGCCATTCCAAATGAAGAACGTTGTCCTAAGTTCACCGAGAAGATTGTCTACAAATGTCTCAAATCTCTGAACCCTTCACACAGTTTAGGTCCACATGACATATGTCAAGCTTCATATACACGAAATGTGCCGATATATTATGCCATCCACTAACCAATATGTTTAATAGACCATCTTCAGAAAATACCGTAACAGATGTCTGGAAAGATATTAAGATAGTTCCCGTACCTAAGTCAGTGACTCCGGGGCATGTTTGAAATTCCATTCGGTTGCAGTTACTTCTCTGTTCTTGAAAATAATTCAGAAGCTAAAGATACCTGTCTTGGTTGTGTTCTCTGAGTTGGGATGTTTAGTCGTGGAGCTTTCATCATCTTTCTAGACATCATCAGCACTAACTTCAGTATGAAGTGGGCTATCAATATTTCTCTGTTAGTGATTAAGTAGCTTGCCTTGACAAACTGGTTTGTGATTGGTTTTTTCCTTTGATTGTTGTCATTGACTATGTAGATTTTCCTGTCGGCTGCTCCTCTGCTTGACCTCCGACCTTTCTTTCGTTTATCACTCTTCTCATTGGTTGATAGATTGGGTCTGTGTCTATACTCAGAGAACATAACATAACCAAGACCATCCACCTGAGCTACAAATATTCTCCATCTCATAATAATACCTGTGCTTGAACCCATAGTAAACGTTTCTAAAGATCCTAATGAGTTTGCATAGAAAAGCAAAAAAAGCACTCTGGATTCCATCGCCGTCTTATATAACAATATTGCTCATAATCTTGATAGAAATGTCAAGTATTCCAGGTATGTCTATACTTCAGGATTTGATTCTATCCCAATACCTCTTTTGTTGGACGAGCTATCCGAGACACATAGTGAATAATCAGCTGGCTGCATTCCTATTTCTCTGAAAGGATACAATATACTGTTCACAAAGGGGAGCGCTCTACCTCGTTGCTTGCTGAGGTTAGTTGCCGTTTCTTCCCCTAATCTTTTCGTTTTCTTTCTGTATGACTTACCATCTTCAGGTAGTATTAATTTTGTAAAATATGCTAACGACTTGACGGTTTCTATAACTATCTTCACTTTATCAGATTGTTCCCAACTGAACGATCTCCTATCTACTTTTGGACGGTGATCCTCTGTGAATGGTCTTGTGCTTAATTATTTCTTCAAATGTCAGGCTATAAACTTTAGTTTCAGACGTAAATATGACCTATGTAAACTGTTCAAGTATCATGATTCCTCCTCTTTTGATGGCTGTGTATTAGAGAATGATACAAGTCTGATTTACCTCGGTGTGTTTTTCTTCAAACCTTTCTTCGTCCTCCAGTATCTTACTAATTTTCAAAAGAATCTGCCACCCAGCTTACTACATTAGGAAGCTGAGAATATTTGGTATAAGTCAGCCTATTCACTTGTGTTTTATAAGACTTTATGAATGTACTACAAAATGTAAAACCCTATATGTATGTAAAAACTGCTTCTGTCCAACGGAAACTGTAATACATGCTGGAAATTCTGCGTAGTATTCCCAAAATATCTTTCAGAATAAAGCCATTATTATTTTCAAAAAACTTCGACCGGTTACTGGAAAGTGATCGATTTCACGTTGTCTAGTCCTCGGTGATGACCGAGTTCTATCGATCATTTCGCAAATAGCTTTCAAGTTAGGAGACCTATCATCACGGTACACTTTGGCAAAGGTTAGTTAGTTGCCATATAGCTCCTCTTCACCAAGGCTTTGTGCTCGTTGGCACACATTTTTAAGGCTCATCGGCAACCTCCAGGGTAATGATGTCCTATCTGAAATCCAGACCCATGTAACCCAGTGCTGCTAACAGGGACATTACATTCATCTCTTCAGGACACAAGTGACCTCCTATAAAATTAGATTAGTTACATTGATTGGTCACTGTAAAGTAACCAATTGCATGTTGTTTAGGTCCTGAGTACTGACCCAAATTTATCGATGTTTTTACGAGTAAGAAGCTGACACTTTTTTGACATTATCACTGCATGAACCATTTAAACCTTAGATCCTTGATGAAGCTGAAAGTATTTAGATTGGGTCAGATGATCTTGAAGTGGCAAAAAAATCTCCTGACTATAAGTGATTGATCTGACAAAACAAAAAAATAATGAAAAGGGTGTCTTTACAGTTCATCACATACACATATCAGGATTCAGTCTATATTAGGTATTTCATGTTAGACGGAAGAAATGCAGCTCTACCACTTATTAGTACCACCTATTTGGTTACTTAGTGATCGTGTTTATATCTGCGATTGACTACTAGTTATCTTTCTACGTGATGAAAGGGAAACAGCCTCAGTAACTACGCATTGTACTACCTAGAGAAGGCTTTTATGAACCTTTATCACTGTTAGGAAGTTGAGTATCTAAGCCAATGATTCACATACAGGCATTATCAACACAGAACCAATGAACTAAGGAGTAAAAGAGAGGCATTTCACCTTCATTCGAAACTCCTCAGTACAGCACATTTGCAATCTTGTAAGAGATAGAGCCAAGAACAGTTGGGTTTTGTGGTGAACAGATTACCATTCAAACACCAGGTTGATATGCTCCGACTTTTAATGATTGGCAATATTATATGATGATTATTAAATGTATTTGTTATGAGGGTCAGATTTGCAAATAAAACCAATCAAAGCTACCGATTTCAATAGATGCACTATATATAGACCTCCCTCTATCACGTGATTTGCAAGAGAGTTAGCTATCTAGAATGAGGACTGGCTTGTTCTTGCGTGTTGGTAATTTAGATGAGAAGTTAGTTTATCAAGTATGAACACTATATTTATTATCTTGATAATTAGTAATACTTCCGTTTAGTGTCCCGTCTTTTGATTACCTTGACTGGGACTTGGCAGCGAGTTCCGAAACGAAACACACTCAACTACGCTGTGCACATCCGTGCAGCAGGCAATGAGCCACACCTAGTGTGTGAGGGTTAGTGATACCACCTGACTGCCTGAACATCGATAGGTGGAGTGGAGCTCGAAGCTGTAACTAGACGGTTGGTAGTCATCCTCCTAAACCTACTAGTGATTGTAAGCTGAAGTTATTTCCCCAATACACATCCCCAAAATATGATCTTTTTGTAGCGTCCTCATATTGCGCTAGTTAATAAACAAAGGGTAGGTTCGAGAACCGTAACATATGCTATAATGGACTTTATTTTTATCTCACAGTATCCTAATTTTATAATCATCAATAACAAAATAGGACCAGGCATTACTGCGTAACTGTCCGAGTTGCCACACTTCATATCAGTACACTGAGGAAAAAGGCAGTGAAGTGAAAGATGAAGATGAGGAAATTTAGTCAAAATAAATTTAAAGAAAGAAAGAAAGAATGAGAAAACGGTGAGATTAGGTAAAGCGTCGCTAAGATGAGGATAATGTGTGTGGGGATACATCGCCACTGACATCGGTTCTGAGCTATATCATCTAGAGTCTCCAACCACTGGTTCCTCTTGTCCCGCAGACGCCAAACGGCTAGTCTGCATCACACCACATGGCTCAAACCAATAGTCAAAGACTTTATACATTCATGCCATGTTTAAATCTGGCCGCCTCGGAGCTTTTTCCAACCTGAACCTACTTCGGCCAACATTGTGTGACAGGGCAAACGGCAACGCGGCATACATAACACATGTCCCAACCATCTCAGTCGACGAAGGTTCACAACCGTATCAACTAACTTACCTCTTCTCCCTAAAACTCTATACCTGACTTCTACGTTACTCACGTGGTGACACCACGGAATACCCCCTATACTACGAAGGCAACGTTGGTCAAACACCTGAAGCCTTCTCGTGTCTTCCACCTTCAGTGGCCACGTTTCACAGCCGTGCAGCAGAACAGAGCGGACTGCTGTGCAGTACATGCGACCGTTAATAGACAATCGGATATCTCGGCGGCGTCATAGGTGTCGTAAGTTGGCAGAGGCCAGCCGAGCCTTTTGTATTTGTGCAGAGATTTCATCGGTAACTGACCCACCAGGGTTGATCCTACTTCCCAGGTAAGTGAAGTGGTCAACACACTCAGCCGTGGCACCGTTGAAGACCAATCCTGGAGCCAAAATTTGCATTTGGGTGGTGAGAAGAGCATCCCAAACATTCTCAAATAGCCACATAAAGTGTCCAGAAGACTCTGCATCTTGTCAGCGTCTTCACCTAACAGGACTATGTCATCTGCATATTCTAGGTCTAATGAAAATTCTCCTGCGATTAGGTCAACCTCTGTGTAATCAGGCGACGAGAGGGAAACCTCCATAAGAATATCTATGATAAAATTGAATAAGAATGGAGAGAGTGGACACCCTTGATGGACACCACTCGATGAACATAGCTCCCTGGACATTTCACCATAGGCTCTAACACGCTCAGAAGTGTCCAAGTAGAGAGCCTTCAACAAGTTGATGTACTTACTCGGCACGACTTTCAGTGAGACATTGCCATAAGACTTCTCAATCAACGGAGTTGAATACCGCCTTCAGGTCGAGAAATGCAGCTATTGTTGGGCGTCTGTGCGCATGTCTGTGTTCCTAAACTTGGTCCAGTGTGAATATTTGGTCGATACACCCGCGGCTGGGTCTAAAACCTGCCTGGTTTCCTCGGGCTTGCTGTTCCTTAGCTCCACTCAGGCGTCGAAGAACTATAGAACCTAGGATCTTGGACAATATGTTTGTCAGGCTGATTCCTCTGTAGTTATCACAAGAGGACGTCTCGCCTTTCTTGAAGACTGTGATAATCAGTGATTTAGACCAGTCAGAGGCGATCGTATTTGATTCCCATATACTGGTTAACACTTCCGTTAACCTGACTAAGAGCACCTTACCGCCATCTCTGCCGCCCTTCCTCGTTTCAGGTTACCTGCCACTTTCTAGACTTCTGCAAGTGTTGAGGGGGCTATCTCAATGTTCCATTCGGGATCCGACTGGACAGCGGGCAACTAATACAGTATCTTATGAATGTATGCACAGAAGTTTTGGTCTGCTCGATGTAACCTTTGGTATATACCTTCATGAAACTCTGTCTTAATCCTATTACTTACAGAGGAAGAAATGAAAATTTTAATATTTACGACTACTGTGTTTTTGCGACAAACTTTTTACAACAAAATAACATCATTATTACTTGCTGATACTTGTAATTCTCCGTTGTTATACTGGATCGCATTGATCGACTTCTATTGACATATGGGCTTCTGTGCGAATGTGTCGATGTTGCCTGAATAGTTATTGTTATCACTGACCTGGTTATGGCTGATAGTGGAATTCTTAACGCGCGTTTCAACCTATTTGGGACTCGTCAGCTGGATGTACATGCACTCCAGTGAGCGATATCTTTTCCACTGAGACTCGGACCTCATACCCATCGCTGTAAAAGTCAAAGCGTTACCCACTAGGTCACTGAGGCGCGATAACCACCTCTTGTAGAGTGGGTATTAGTTATTATTATTATTTGTCGATATACTCGTAATTCTTCGTTGTTATACTGGATCGAATTGATCGACTTCTGTTGGCATATGGGCTTCTATGCGGATGCCTCGATATTGTCTCAATATGTATAGCCACAACCACATCAGTTATTTAAAAAAACATCATCATTAATCTATTAACAGTTTACAATTACCTTTTGTTTAACTAACTCTTGAATAAACTTTAATCTGTTCACTGACAGAATAAGCCAGATTTCATTACCGCTAGTATTCTTACCGCGTGCACCAGAATTGTTATGCATCGATTGATTTGAATGATTCTGATGATTAGCGGAATCTACTGTGAAATGAGATGTTGTGATTACTGGAGCTGTGCTTGCATAAAGCCATCCACCAGAATGACACATAGCTGTAACACGAGATATTGATAATTGTTGTATCAACTGATTTGGATGCAGTACACGTATTTCTAGTGAGTTATCCATAGTCTAAAATGTAAAAATAATTCGAAAAAAAAACACTGAAATTAATATTATGCAATATATCCTGTAAAATATCAACGAAATAGACAATAATAAGAAGCTGAAATGTGTGTAGGAATTTGACCTCTGCTTCTTCTTACTCTTCTGAGATACATCATTATGTCGTACACTGCCAAGGACGGTTAGACTTTACAACAAAAATAATTAGATTATTCAGTTTAAGATAAAAGACAAAATAAAGAAAGAAAACAAAACGTTACAGTGGTATAAAAAAAGAAATCATGTAAATATGCATTGATTGAAGGTTTATAAAAAAAATTAAGGTTTTGAAATCAATAATAATAACTTAGATTATGCTTTTCTTTGGGGTGCAAGCATATACAACTCATGACTATACCAATATATATGCGTAGAGATTATCAGATGGTGTTACTAAGACGATGCGAATACCCAAGACACAAACTCTAGGTCTCGGTCAATGCATAAGTTACACCCAGATTCATGTTAAGGAGAAAACAATGTCTTCGTGCATATTTTTTGGAAGACAGTCATATACTATGCGATGAACCCATAGACAAAAAAGATAACCTTTAGGAATGTTTAAAAGCTGATATATAACCTAAGTCATTGATCATATGCATAAACAGATTGGGTAAATAAACTCTCGAAATAGTAAACGTAATACAAATTTCTTGTATGCGCTTCTAAGTAGTATTACACAGAGAACATACATTGTAGTGCAAGTTTCAAATTCATGGTTCAGTGGTTGTAAGCAGACTAAGTCAATGGGTCAAGCAGGCAAGTGAATATAATAAGCATATGAGCAAAGACACCAGAATAAATAGTCTGGTCATTATTACCTTATCTTTTTGGTGTGAAACTATGCATAAGATTAAAGCAAGCAACCATGAGCAATTCCCAACGTTTTTCGCGATATTGCATTTAACAAAGTTTCAATGTTAATCAACACAGATGGAAGTTGAATGATAGAGTGAACAGAAGATATTTCAGCAACTATGAAGTTTTAAGTTAACTCAAGTGAATTATAGTGTGATAACAAGTATGACATATAATACTAACAGCTATCGAATCAATAATCAGTTTGATACAAATTTGCAAGCTACTGCATATATAGAGAACAAATGGAATTAGCAATGATCAGAATCCATGTTGTTTTGTTTCATGCATTTCCTGATTGTACTTAAGGAGCTTGACTTGCAGTCCCTTTCCAATAACATCACTAGCGTTTAATTTATATATTTCCTTCGAAAATATATCCTTAAAGATGATGAAGAATTGACCAAGAGTCTTCGAAATGGTCGCCAGCAGTGGTGGGCGGTGACAGGGAGAGAGACAGAGAAAACATTAGTGTTGGCTAACACCTGGTAACTATTAAGGCTTAACAAAGATACCATCACCGAGGAAGATGGATCCCTAACACCCTCCTACGACTAGCGACTAACACTTTGAGGAGAACACTTTGAAGCACAGTTCAACTGGCCCTCTGTAACGCTCCAGTTGCCCAGGATCCAGCTTGATCCTGAATAGCACCTAGATGTCGGTCCTCCAACTCTCCATGAAGTCAAGAAAGTTGCATGGAGTCTGAAACGATGTAAAGCAGCAGGACCGACAGTTTGTCACCTGAATTTTTCAAGGAAGGAGGTATGAAATTGTTGATTAGAATGCCAGAAGTAGTAAGTAGTGTATGGGAATCAGAGATAGTGCCATCACACTGGTCTACTTTACAGACCATCCTAGTCATTAACAAGCGACAGAAGTCTTCCTGTGACAACAATAGGGGAATTATTTTGACTAATATTGTGTACACGATTCTACGGTTCAAAGTTTTCTGACGCCTAACTGGAGCACAAGAACAGGGAATTCGAGAGATTCTGGAAAGTTTCAGACCTGGACAAGGGTACATCGGTCATATTTTCACCCTCTGACAGGTTCTGGATTACATGCATATATACCGGTCAATGGTCAACACTTGCTATATTTGTGGACCTAAAGACGGTATTTGACTCGGTCGACGATGAGAAGATGTGGCAATGTCTGACTGTGAAGGAAGTACCGAGTGGGTATATGGTGCTTATCGAAGCTCTCAACTCGAACTCACACAGCCGTATAAGGTCTTGTGAAGAGTTGTCATGTGAATTGACGACAGCTACTGGTGTTCACCAGCCACATCCACTGTCACCCCTCCTATTTAACTTCGTCATACACGTACTACTAATGGATATAACTTTAGGTACTTCTGACTTCATAGGGATTGATCCACTTCCTGGAAATCATCTGGTTGACTTGTAGTATGCAGACGAGGTTTTCCTTTTAGATGAAGACGCTGATGCGACATACAATCTTGTGAACGCGTTGCGCAGAAATCTGAGTATGTTTGGCATGCGTTTCTCTGGTAGCTATCAAATGTAAGATGATGCTCCAGGACTTGTCTGCTGCAACTACTCCCAGTTTGATGATAGGGAGTGAAGTGGTGGAATGTATTGACCACTTCACTTACTTGGGGAGTAGCATCAGCCTGAAAGGGTTGGTTTCTGGAAAAGCTTTAGATAGGATACCGGAGACCTGTTTGGGATTTGCCAACGAGCGTCATCTATGTCACCCATTGGCGGAAAATTATACTGCGCTGCAATCCGTTCTTTCCTGCTACAGGGCTGAGATATGGATGTTAAATGAAGAAGACATGAAGCAGTTACAGGGTTTTGGTCATAGATGTCTTTGTAGAATTGCTCATGTGTGGGGGAACCACCGTGTGAGCAATTTTGAGGTCAGGTGAAGGGTATTAGGTAAGACAAGCAAGTCGATTGATGTTGTGAACCTTGGCCGACTGAAATTGCTTGGACATGTATTTCGCATACCGAATCACCCCCTATCTCAACGTGCCATGCTAGAAGAAATTGGATTAGGTTGCAAGAGGGTTCAGGGTGGAAAGACGTGGCACCAATCGATGAATTCTACTGCTGCTAGTCTGAGTTGTTTGGGGAGATGCAGACTGACAGGTTGGGGTCCTGAAGACAAAAAGAATCAGTGGTTGAGGAATGTTGGCGACATGCTTACAACTCGGTCGCAGTGGCGCAGATGTATTCACCCTTTGAAGTATTCTGAAGCATGAAATTTTGCGCTTACCTTTATTTTAAGATTGTTAATTTTCTCACACAACTATGTCTTCTTTGATATTAGTCTTTTTCTATCTGTTTTTCCTTTCTATACTACTGTGAAGTGTGGCGAATTAAGCAGAGGCACTTGTGTACGAGGTTATACGTTTACTTTGTATGTCTTTCTGTTTGTCGTGAAGAATTGGAAGCAGGGGGGTATTGAACGGAAGAGTTTGAAAAACACCTGCAATCACAAAAGTCCTAATGTGATTAACATTAGATCCCAATGTAATGGAAATTATACAGCTACTTAGAAGTCGAATGATTTATACTCAACTACAAGGAAACATTACGCTTCAAATAAGTTGCAATAAGTTTGCGTCACACTACACAACTGTAAATACCAAGGAATACAGAAATGAAGCACGACTTTCTAGCTCTCATAAATCATACGCAGATTCATGCACTAGGCAATGAACCATACCTCTTTTGTGAGGACTAATAATACTACCTAAACCTCAATTGATGAGGCAGGGTTCTATTCGTAGCCAACTGATTCAAATCCTACTACCTAACCAATTATCAGAATTTTATTACACCTCTAGTCAGAGGGGGAAAATCATTTGTCTATCGGATGCGCTGAGTGCAAAACTCAGAAATATTTTAAAGCATCAACCAGATAGGTGTTAAATGAATAACAAATCAATATCAAGGCATAGTGGTAAAAATTATAAGAGTTTGCTGCCACATTTATTCCCCAACGCATTTTGTTGTTCTATTGTACTCATTTCAACTAGCATATTTGAAATTATCTGATTGCCGATGAACAATTCCGCTGTTGATGTTGGTGTTTACTCGCTTAAAATTAGTTGTTGATATGATAGTAACCTGCTCAGGAAATCAAAATACACTGATTTATTCATAACAAATCGGTAATCGAAAATAAAGTGATTTCTGACACCTGTTTTAGCCGTACAACATTGCAAGTGTCCAGCATTAGTTGAGGCTGATGAAATCGAATCAGACTACTACGCTCTTGATTGTATTGCTAAAAAGTGTCGCAAAAATCTTTTTCTATGATAGGTTATGATTAATCGGGTTTGCATGCTGCTGGAGTCGTCCAGGCGATTGATACTTCCGGGATATCAGCCCCGTAGAAGTTGTTTCTGTTACGTATCAGAAGCAGAAAAGGGATTCGTTTTATGTGACTACAGAGCCCAAGAGACATGAATTTGAAGCCGACCATATGCAGTTTGAAATTCAAAGTTGGTTGATCTAACGCCGGAACCTATACTACCGACAATGGAAGACTAAAGAATAGAAAGGAATGTGCTATTTTCGAGCAGAACTTTTATAACCCACCCTTTAATACAGAGAATCTATCAGCACAAACTGTTGTTCATTTGCAGGAAACTGTTGACACACTCGGTGAGACCTCTACCATATAGTAAGTTATTGATACTATAACGATAACTTATTTTAGTCTTACCTCTATCCTAGAAACCCTTCTACCTCAGTAGGAGCTCTCAAACAGCACAGCTTCTGCATTACGGCAATATGCAAGGTCAGTCACTATGTAGCAGGTAGCGGTTTACCCATATCAGTACGTAAAGTCAAAAGATGATCACAAAAAGCACTACATTTCATGTATATAACTAGAGAAGCAACAAACATGGTTCATTAAATATCATGTGGTAATGAAGGATTTATCACTGACTACCAATTTTTCGATATGTTCAGAGTTGTGTGCATCTATTTTCCCTAAAATTCCTTCTCATATCCCAATATTTCAAACATCTTAGCTAGAGGAAGTTAACTAGTGAATAGAATGATGAATGGTGAAAGTTCTCCGTATAAATATTTAGTATTTTATCTGGTTGTGCTAACCACACTACTGGCTATTATTAAGTAGTTTAAACTACATTAGCAATTTAGTTTAGAAAAATTCACAGGTGGGTCACAGTACGATGAAGTCACATTTTTTCTTAAAGTAGTTGTTTTAGTTCATCAGTTAAGCCTTTCCAACTTGAGAGTCTTTTTGGAAATTTAATCACCTCAAGTTGGTGCTTACCGCTGAATGATATCAGTTGGAGAACCATCGAACTATCGAAAACCTGATAGGATTAGGCAGCTGATTCATCCTAGCATAGGGCTCATTAACAGTACGCACCCATCACCTTCAGGTTTCAAAGTGAGCACTTAGCCATCAAGCCTATGGGTCGGAACCCAGTGAAATACATTTTCCTACTTCTACCATATTGCTCAACTTTCATCCAATGTCATCGATGACTGTTTGTCCTCACGTCCCACTTGATTTGCCCCACCGGTCACAACTTAACGTTAGAACTTCAGGAAATCTCATCTCGAAGCCAGTCAATAACGAGGTCTAGACAATAATTCAATTTGGAAGTTTGTGAGGATCTACTAATTTCAAGTTTTCATTCATCACAGACTGACATTAGATAGAGAACTATTGGAAACCTAGTGGCACTGGACAGATGTTTTTAGTAAACCGAATAGTTTAGCTATTTGGTTCAACTTAAATTTAAATCTTGCTGGTGAAAACTAACCAATCAGTGCTTCGATTACTGTAAATGAACAACATTTATGGTGGATAAAAACTTAATAGAATATTTAAAAAATGTATACAAGTGTGAAAACCTCGCCTGGTTAACTAGTACACTAATTACTAGCCGGTCCCTAAGCCCGGGTAAAGAGGGAAGGTTGGGCATACAGCTAGCAACAAACTTCAAAGCACAAAGGAAATGTAAAAATAAAAACGAACTTGTTCCTCGATGGAATCGGACAGACGAATGACGCCGGTTGGTGAAAGCCTACGGGTAGCCAATTGGCCGATATGTCTTCTCTCGATGAAAACAAAAGTAAACATGGGGACATGGAATGTCCGCACAATGTTTCAACCTAGCAAGGTTTCCCAGATTCCCCAGATTATCCTCTAAAAATCATTGAGAGGAACATGAAGCCTAAAAATCATCAGGGACGAACCCTCAAGGTTCCAAAGAATATTGAATTTAAAGATTACGTAAAGCACCGAGAGAAACTATCTTTTCTAGCCTATCTTAGATTATTTTCTTCAGTCAACAATTGATTAAGGGTGTGCGAAGGATAAACTACCGTCTCAATATGCGTCCGCAAATTTACCTCCTCCTTTAGAGCTGGCTACAATTGCCCTACAAAGTATGTTACATTCAAATGGATCTCTGAACCTTATCATGTGCTGCTGTCTACACGAAAGTGCAAATAGACCAATAGCTCGATTCCTGGACATCTGGTTAACTTTAGTCACTTAACTTCACAGTATTATTTACTTGATGACATTTCCAGCATAAACTACTATTGCTCATAATCATATCAGTATGGTCACACTCCTTTCGATATGTGATTTATATGGTCCTGTCACCAGATATTCTTTGTTTTTATTGATAGTAAAGTTTTCCATATATGTGGTATAGGGGTTGGGTCATTCCTATTACATGTGTTAGGTGTTGATTCGACAAACAAAGCTTGAGTAATCAACCTCTCTCTACCTACCTACCTACCTAATCGCATTAGACTTCAGTACAGTGGTTTTATCCCACCCTATTGTGTGGTTGTATATTGATGCATCCATGTATGCACCGACAGACAGTGGTTTGGGTAACACCGTCCACAGGAAACTGACACATTCTAACAGGTATCTAGACTTCAGGTAATCTCATCCATCATCATCCATCTAAATGATAGAGCTAAAAAGCTCACCAGTCATTGTAAGGACTTAAACAAGGAATTGAAACATATAAGAGAAGATATAAAGCGCACAGTGATACAGTATTATTTAATTCAATTCAATTAAATAATACTGTATCACTGTGCGCTTTATATCAAATAAACAAATCTAATATGGAACTACATTCTACCACAGTGCCCAAGTTTTTCACTTATATAAGAGAAGAGTTGATAAGAAACAAAATAATAACAATGTTAAGAATACAAATAATGGTAACAACACGAGTAGAAGGGAGTTCACAGCCTCCATTGTGTTACCCTATTAGGAAAGTACATCAGAAAATTTACGTAAGATTCTCAACAAGGCTGGAATTAGGATGGTATTTAAACCTACAAACTCACTCAGAAATAAGCTTCGCCAACTTAAGGATCCGATAGATTCAATTAAGCAAAATAATCTGACCTACCAAATTCCATGTAATAACTGTGAGGTCAAATACATAGGTCAAACTAACCGGTCGGGGTCAATTCGAGTGGCGGAACATAAGAATTTAGCCAAACATAGAATGACAGACCTGAGTGAAATCAATAAACCAGAAAGACACTTGGCTATTGCAATGCGTGCATTAACCCACAACCACACAATAGGGTGGGATAAAACCACTGTACTGAAGTCTAATGCGATTAGGTAGGTAGGTAGGTAGGTAGGTAGGTAGGTAGGTAGGTAGGTAGGTAGGTAGGTAGGTAGGTAGGTAGGTAGGTAGGTAGGTAGGTAGGTAGGTAGGTAGGTAGGTAGGTAGGTAGGTAGGTAGGTAGGTAGGTAGGTAGGCAGGTAGGTAGGTAGGTAGGTAGGTAGGTAGGTAGGTAGGTAGGTAGGTAGGTAGAGGTTGATTACTCAAGCTTTGTTTGTCGAATCAACACCTAACACATGTAATAGGAATGATTCAACCCCTATACCACATATATGGAAAACTTTACTATCAATAAAAACAAAGAATATCTGGTGACAGGACCATATAAATCACATATCGAAAGGAGTGTGACCATACTGATATGATTATGAGCAATAGTAGTTTATGCTGGAAATGTCATCAAGTAAATAATACTGTACCACTGTGTGCTAGCTGTATAGAACAAACAAATCTAATATGGAATTATATTCTATCACAGGCCCAAGTTTTACACATATTAATTGGTCCCTAAACGTAACACAGCAGAAACCTCAGCGATGCATTAGTTCACACCTGATATCTGTATACAAGAGAAATATGTTCAATATATCACTCCAACTTGGTTATAATCTTTAATTATTAGTAATAAATGTTACGATTTTCATAATCTTTTCTTCACTGTGTAATTGCGAATTCTGATCTTCCTACTTTTGTACAACTTTTCTTACCACCTCCGTAGGTGTCTAGATTATTATGCAATCATCATGTAATTGTCAAAGTAATTAACTAATACGTTCTAAACAGATTTTTGTTCCCATATTATTATCATGTATGAACAACATGGTCTGATCTATTTACACTCACTATATAAACATGCGATAACATACAGATTTATTCTCTGTAGGAGCAACTTCCACGAGGTGGCAAAACGTCAGAAAGTTATTTTACTACCTCATTGGGATTTTATTATTAGGATAAAGAAATACATTTAAGGTTGGTTTTCAACTTGGACTGATATAAGTTGGAGGAACACCGGAAACCTGGGAGCACTAGACAGCTGTTTCGTCCTGGCACAAGACTCCTCGGTAGTGCGCACCCAAGACCTTCAAGTTCCGCTGCCAACATGTTACCAACTAATCTCAGCCCATGATGAATACCAACATGAAATCATTAAATTCCCACAAGCCTTCATATTGAAATACATTTAAATCAAACTTACTCCAATTATATAAGGTGGGAAAACGTGAACTTGATAAGGTACATTTGACCATTGAATTTGAAATACAGACTTGAATTCATGATATGGTGAAACAATAGTGAATGAATCATCACGTCCAATGCCTAGAAATGAACATGAACCTGGCAACAGAGGACAATAATACTGATGATCATTCGAACAGGAGTTATTGTCACTATCTGTGATATTTGAAGTAGACTGATGCACTGCGATTTCTGTACTGATAGATAAATTTGCTGATAAGGATGTATTGAAATGATATCTGTTAGGCAGAGATGACTGAATAACTTCATCCAGATTAGATAAATGTAAACAATGGGGAAGTGAAGCGACTATTGGTAACTGGTTCCTACCAGGAGCTGAAATGAACTGAATCTGTGTATTAAAAAACAGAGAAGATAAAAAATAAAGGTTACTACAAATGAAAGAATCAGGAAACGATAAACAGCTAAAATGTTGTATTGCTTCTTTTTAAAACACTGGTGCAAATTGATGATTAAAAACCATCTAGCTTAAACAGTTCGCAGCAGAAAAAATGCGATGAAATAATAAGTCAAAGGAGGAATGTTTTCATCATGAGTAATTACAGGTACCCGGACAATATTCTCACTGGTCGTTCAACTTTAGTAACTAGAATAGAGTAGTGTGAATCAACAATGATTTCCTTGCTTCTTTAAAGATTGAATGTACCACGAATGTACTACATCAGAAAACCAGTCATGGTTTCGATCAATAGAATATGGATAGTTGACTTGACTAGACACATAATATTAAAAAACTAGTCAGTCGATTTACTAGTTGCACAGTATTTTTTAACCATTTTCACCGTGGAAAACTTTTTCAGCAACCCAGTTATCATAACAATAAGATAAACCGCTGGCTAATAATTGAGCGGTTGGATTTATTTAATATGGTTGATGGACGATGCTGACTGATGCAAGTGGTACCTGATTAACTAAGTTGACTGGTAGTAGATCTTTCTTACAATGTGTACATTGAAGAAGAAGAAGAATGGGAAGACGGAGATTCATTCAACAAAGATGTACACAGTCGTGCAGTAGGCAATATGTATTACGCGAGAACTAACAATTCTACCTAGGTGACAGACCTCGATAGATAGGGCAGGGTTCGAATTCGTCGCTCATCGGTTGAAAAACATGTGCTTAAGCCAATGAACCATAGCTCTACTTAGTAAAGTGGCTATCTGTCAAATGGTGTTCCCAGTAAAGCATACCTCTTCATCATTTAAATTTTTCGTTCCGTAAATAAAAAAAATATGATCGAGTTGCATTTACGTAATTCTTAAACTTGCTCAACATTAAGAAATACAAAGCTATGTAAAATCTCTCGAAATTGTGCAACTGAAAGTAAACTCTTAGGTAACTTTACTTCATTTCGCATTCATTTAATTCCTATAGGTTAAAACGTACGCGTGCATTTCTCAAAGTCAACTTAAATGATTCTGTGAGAGTTGCATGAACTTACCTATATCATTTTACGATTACGCTGGTGCAAACCTTTCAAGCATACACTGGAATTTACAAATTCATTTTGATTTGACAAGACCAGCAGATTACTTCTTTATAGAAAAAATTTGATTGCTTTTATAGTCAGTATAGGTCTTATTTTTAAATATGCACTCAAATTCAGAACCTGAAAACTTCTTTTCCATAAGGATCTAATTGACCTTGTGTAAAATGCGAATTTAATGCTTTTCGAAAATAGTTGGCATGCATGCCTACCTCTTAAATGTCACCTGTCACGAACTTTGGTCGACGTATACAATACTATATGTTTTTTAGACAGGTGAAAGGAACCACAGATAACATACAGCTATGGTTGGAGGGTTGCACTACTCAAGTAAAACTTAAAATAACAGTAGATAATTTTATAACTGAATCCCATATCTGAGTTAGTCTACTTGAAAAGCAGTTTCTCACTACACTTCTACACCATACATCACCATACACTGGGGCGATGATCCCTTAGGATACGAAATATCAAAAAATAACATTAATATAAGCGTAAAACATGGGCACTGTGGTCGAGTGTAATTCCATTTCAGTCTGTTTAGTAGAAATATCACACAGTGAAACAGTAGCATTTACTGGATAACGTTTCGAACATAATTTATTGTCCATATTCATATCAGGTAACTCCACAACTTCGAGACAGTCTTTATATATTCCCAGTTTCCTCTCCTTCTCTGTGATGACAAGGGTAGTAGAATTTTCCATATATCTGGGATAGGTGCAGCATCATTTCGATTGCATGTATTTGGTGTTGATTCGATAAGCAAGGATTCCGTTATTAATCTCTCCCTCCACCCAACTAAGTTAGTTTTTAACACTGTCACCCTATCCCACCCTACTGTGTGATTGTGTCATCGCATGCAGAGCTGTAGTTATATATATATATATATATATATATATATATATATATATATATATATATATATATATATATATATATATATATATATATATATATATATATATATATATATAATTGCCAAATCGGATAAAGGCAACTCAATAGTTGTGATGAACAAATCTGACTACATCCGCAAGGTGAACGAGCATATAGAAACAGGACCATATGAGGAAATTAAGAAGTCAGTGGATACTATTATGAATAAGGTCAAGAAATCGACAAGGGATCTGATACGCCGGATGAAGCCATTTCTAGGTGAGTCAAAGTGGTTTAATTTAATGCCGAAAACTAATAATCCCAGTAGAATGTATGGTACTATTAAGATTCATAAGCCAGGTTATCCCATCAGGCCTATAGTAGATTTTAGAAACACTCCGACTTACGAGTTGTCTAAATATTTAGCAATGGTGTTAGGTCCAATAAGAAATCACTTAAAGTCTCTACTTACCAACTCTTATGACTTAAAGCATAGGTTAGACGGCGTACACTTAGATGACAGTGAAAAAATGGTTAGTTTTGACATAACTAGCCTTTACACAAACATACCGATTGATATGGCTCTGGAGACAGTTCGAAATGGACTTAAAGATGACAAAGAACTTACGCAGCGAACTAAGCTGCCGATCGAGGAAATCATACTAGGAGTACGATTGTGCCTAACATCTACAGTTTTTAGGTTTCAAAATAAACAAACTGAAGGTGTTGCCACGGGATCACCAATATCCCCTATCGTCGCAGACATATTTATGGATAGTTGGGAACAGGTAGCCCTTCAAACATTTAGTCCTACTCCACAGATATGGTTCCGATATGTAGATGATACATTCACAGTACTGAAATCGGAACATATCAATAGGTTCTTGGCACATATAAATTCAGTAGTAAATGCAATCTTATTTACCTGTGACTTAGAAAGTGAAGAAGGTGAACTAGCAATGTTGGATTGCAAGATTAAACGAACACAAGAAGGAAATCTAGAGACTAGCGTCTATAGGAAACTAACCCATTCGAATCGCTACTTAGACTTCGAATCCTCCCACCCCATTTCAGTTAAAGTAGGCCTAGTTAAATGCTTAGGTGACAGTGCGAAAAAGCTTACTAGTAGATCGGAAAATCTGCGACAAGAAATTAGACACATCAAGAATACCCTACGTCTCAATAATTGCCCACCAAAATTTATAAATAAATTCACAAGAAATCGAAAGAAAAACACCAGCAATAATAATAGTAGTAGTAGTAGTAATAATAATACAGGTGCCGTTAACAATAATCCCACTACTAATGGGAATAATAGCGACAGGGTTAGGAGAGAATTCAAAGCCTATGCTGTGTTACCATACAAGGAAGGCACCTCAGAAGCATTAGGAAGAATTCTCAATAAGGCTGGGATTAAAGTGGCATTCAAACCAACAAACTTGCTTAGAAACAAGCTTTGTAGGTTAAAAGATCCAATCGACGCAATTAAGCAAAATAATCTGGTTTACCAGATTCCTTGCAATGATTGCGAGGTCAAGTACATAGGTCAAAGTAGTCGACTAGGGTCGATTAGAATAACAGAGCACAAAAACTTAGCTAAATCAAGATCAGTAGATCCTAACAAGATAAGAAATCTAGAGAAAAACTCGGCTATAGCTCTGCATGCGATGACACAATCACACAGTAGGGTGGGATAGGGTGACAGTGTTAAAAACTAACTTAGTTGGGTGGAGGGAGAGATTGATAACCGAATCCTTGCTTATCGAATCAACACCAAACACATGCAATCGAAATGATGCTGCACCTATCCCAGATATATGGAAAATTCTACTACCCTTGTCATCACAGAGAAGGAGAGGAAACTGGGAATATATAAAGACTGTCTCGAAGTTGTGGAGTTACCTGATATGAATATGGACAATAAATTATGTTCGAAACGTTATCCAGTAAATGCTACTGTTTCACTGTGTGATATTTCTAATAAACAGACTAAAACGGAATCAAAAAATAACGCCTTACAATCACATCAGCTAACATTCCTTTACACGCTTAAATCTCACTACTTAAGGTAACACTATTTATCAGTCAGTTCCAGCAGATATATCTGACGTATAAATGATAGATGATTTGCAACCTTCATACAAGTACACAGTTTAAGATCAATTATTTAATCGTAAACTTCAATGAGATACACTTTTAAGCTGCAAACTCATCTTCCAACAAGCATATATATATATATATATATATATATATATATATATATATATATATATATATATATATATATATATATATATATATATATATATAATTTAAGCTATAGCATAATGATCTCAAAACTATTACAACCGCTAAGGATGCAAGAATATCGACCGTTAACCAACAACTTTTAACAAGTTCCTAGTTGATCCCTGGCCCGACTGATTAATGGAGACGATATAGTGAGATGTATAAGAACATGTATTTAAGTCGGAGACAAAAGTCAATTAACAAAGGAGAATACAACCAAATATACTTAGAGTCTAACGTTAGAAGTAATAATACTGATTAGCTTGTCTATGGTCTGTCAGTTTAACTATGGACGTGATGAACACGAAGTACATTTTGATAGGTCCATTTCCGGACTAGTCTTCTTTACTTCATCTCCATATCACATGGACAGTGCAAACTGATGAACGTTAGTTAGCTAAAATACTGTTCATAATCACCTCGATAGAGTTCGTCCACACAACTCGACAATTATTTGCCAAGCTGTGAGCTGTTCACCCAACAAGCAAACAAGTAGATACCTTAACTCATTTTCACTTCTTATTATGAATATCAAGAGAAGATGAAGACAACTCCTAAAGAATTTATTTGAATATCACAAGTTTAGTATTCATATCAAACTATTTCAAATAACTATTACAAAGTATATGCACAGTATTCGTTCAGAAGATCTGAATAATATAAAAATGAACATAAATCAATAAACGTTTATAAGACGATGTACACTAAGGAGCTACGAACCATACTCACTTCGTAAAGACAACAGCTACTACCACCTTGTTGAACAGACTTAGAGTTGATAGAGAGGGGTTCGAACTTATCACTTACTAGGCTGAAAGCTGTGTTTGATGTAGATACTAATAGTAATATATTAATGATGGACACTGGCTAGCTGTGAAATGTAGGATGCGTGTTTCGTCCTGTTCGGGGCTCATCAGCTGGATTTACTTGCCTCCCAGTGAGGGGTGTTGTTCCCACTAGGACTCGAACTAAAGCAATATCGAGGCACCCACGCAGGAGCCTATACGTCAATAGAGACCGATCAATTAGGTCCACTCAATCAATGACGGGACAATACCAGCAACAGCATTAGAGATAGCAATAGTCTAAACATTTATCGTATACTGTCTAAGTGTGTTCAGTATTTATTTTCACATAAATTTTAATTTTCGAAATTGCCAGCTATATTTGATTTGTATATCCTAAAAATCTTGATAATCCATTCATTATAATGACTTTTTTATGTATCATAATAAACATCGAATATACTGTATCATGTGACGGCGATAAAGCTTTAATAGTTTTCAAACAGAATCAATAATTAGTGTGCAATGCTATAACAGGAGTTGTAATTTTTATCCTTAAAGAAAGAACAAATAATTTTTCACTTCAGTATGAGGAGAGATATTCGCTACTGAAAACAATCATAAAGTATTACAAAAGGAATACCATAACAAGCAGTATCTTATTAAATGTGATTCTACCATGATGTGAACTGACTGATAGTTGAAGATTAATCAATTTCACTTCATCGATATCTATATATTGACCGAATTTTATAGATTAGGTCTGCAATGTAATCACTTACCTAGGAGATTCGTCACAATGATTCATTTTAATTAATGTGTTGCATTTAAAGGTGATCGATAAGAAACCATGAACCTGGTGAGGATTCGGATGTCTAAGGAGGAGTTATCGGCGTTAAGGTCGCTAATATGTCATGGTGAGACGCACGAAACCTATATCCAAAGAACTTCCTACAGACTACCTTCTCAAATGTAAAATTTGATCAGATGTTCTCAGGTGTGAACACAACTATTTAAACATAGAAATCAGCTGATACTATCAATGCACTCATCTTTCATGGTTAATAAAGATGCTTTTTCCATCGTATACTGAGGTTTAAACTGAGGTCCTTTCATAAGTCCAAAAGGCATTAGTTGATTTTCGTTAGCTTAAGACATTTGACGCACAACAGGCAATACATAATAACGACCAACCATAAAGTATAGTACTGACATTCATTACATTATACACATGCAAAACATTGTTGTGAAATGGTCAAGAAGGATTTCGATAGATTTGAAGCACGGTTTACACTTATTACATCGATCACATGGTCGAAAGCCTGGTTAGGTGAGAGGTTTTATAGAACGGAGTCAATTTAAAGTTGGTATTCATCATGGACTGACACCAGTTGGAGAAACATTGGGAACCCGGGAGCACTGGACAGCTGTTTCCTCCCAGTAAGGGACTCCTCAGCAGTGCGCACCCATGGCCCCTCCAGAGGCCGATCCCACAACTTTCAGGTTCCGCGGCCAGCATGCTACCATTGATCCACTGGATCCTGGGCTCAGTCCCTGGCAGGGTCACGGGTGCGCACTGCTGAGGAGTCCCATGATAGGACGAAGCAGCTGACCGGTGCCCCATGGTTTCCAATATTTCTCCAACTGAAGTCATTCCATGACGAATAGCAACTTGAAATCAATAAATTCCCACAAACTCCTAGATGGAGATAATTTAGTTGGTTTGAAAGGGAAATTCAACCGACTGAACTAGTCACAATAGTTTTCCATAACTCCCAAAACCAGGTTAGGACATGAACCGTATGGAAAAAAATCAAAAGCGTTTGTGGAGAAAGTTATGAAAGCAACCTTTGTTATCCCCAAATGCAGTAGTAAATGTGACTTGCAAAGCACAAGTTTGTGAATTTCATCCATACTTCAGAGGAATAGAAAAACTAAATACAATTCAAACCGTACTGAAGTCATGGAAATGCCTATACGTATAGGAATTACATCTTATCGGGCATCCGGTAAAACAATAAAAGCAAACCTAATTTATTTTCACCAGTTTAAAATCCTTTATAAAAAGTTTTTCTTCAATCAACTAAACTGGAATATGAAAACCGTTAGGATTTTTGATTGGGAATAGAATCAACAGCGTAAATTTCTTACGATTAAAAAATTCCCAACTGGAACATGGTAAGTAGAATATCAGTTGGTGAAATATAACTTGGGACTTCAAGATTAGAGATAGTCTTACCAGTCGGCATTCACTGGGGACAGTGAATATCTAGTCAGTCCTTTCTCAACGCACAAAAAATACATTGAATATCCAGAAACCAAGTCATCTAACTTAATAGCCATATTACAAACTTGGTAGATGGAATGCGGTTAGAACTGAGCGTTTCACTGAGAAGTTATATCAAGGTTTGTATGACATGGGAGATATTGTCTATGATATTTAGATGGCCGAAATAACAACCTGTTGACCTTGTGTCTTGAAGTTTAATCCACAAAGTATTTCAGTAATGGTTGCCATCGGCCATGGCATTTACATGTTTGTTGTCCTATGGTATGTTTCAGGAACAACTTTAATATACATCTTTGAGTCAGTCAATGTACTATTTTATCTGGCCCAAGTTATTATTTCCTATTTCCGTTGGTTAGTTTAATTGCCATGTGAGAACTATATTCTAGCACAAACTAAAAGAGAACGCCAAAACATTGCGCGTGCTCACAGTGAATAATGATGTAAGTGAGAAAAATACATGGAAAGGATAGAATACTACAGGTGGTCGAATCAAGTTATGCAAAAAAGGAGTTAATAAATAGATCATAAGATGGTTAGTTGACTGTTAGTTTCCATGATTATATAGGTACTTGCAGGTTCAATATGTTGTTTCTGTAGGTTAGGCGTATCGACAGTTTGAGATGACAACTTTTCAGCCCCTTCATAACCACTAATTCAAACTGATTAGATAAGTAAACAATGATATATTAGTATAAAATTACCAACATTTATCATTGGATATAATAGTAAACGAAAACTATTTAATCTAACCAAATAAGCATACCTCTCCAGTTAAAATATTGACCAGAAGATATTCACCTCTATGACCAATAATAAGTTTTGATAAACCACAAAATTCAAGTGAACGAACTACTTCTGAGATAATCAATTCAGTTGGCCATGATGGAGTGATTAGGTCGTTTATACCTCCAGGATATATGAACTCACGTGTTTTGGGCTCCCATCGCCAAAAATGTAAATGACGTTTGACAACAACACAAATTCGTAATTCTAAATTATTTGATTTTGAATATTCATTCAGATTTGTTTCATTAGTATTATTATCACTATGCGTAGAAGATAACTGTGGTACATCTAACCTCATTGAATCTTCTATACCAAAAAAATAATAATAGTTTAATCATATAAAAGTAGATAATTATTAGTCAGTGAAAAATTATATAAACATCAATTGAATTTCAACCTTTGATTCAGTTTTACATTAAATAATTAATAAAGCGTGTAACCACTGACAGATATGTTTCTCTACGGATGATTGAAGATTATCTTCAGTCTTATTTGGACATAAATAACGTATGGTGATCATCACTTAGAAGTACGTTGTATATTATTTCCTATATGGGATTCGACAGTTAAATGACAGTTTTCTGATTTTGTAGACTCCATTAGTCCAACAGTATTATATATTATTAGTATTATATCACCAGAATAGCAATTACATAGATGTTTTGTTAGCGAATGTTACTTTTAAAAATGTATATCTCTGATCACTTCCAGGATATCATGGCTGATATATTGCCTATTGGGCTATGTCCTACATTGACTGAAGTCTCAGAAAGCTGATATAGTATCCTGCATTTCTCATACCACATCGGGTTTCTGAAACTTTAGTCGATTTACGTCATCGCGCAATAAGTAATGTAACATATTAGCGGTCCGTGGAGTTTTGGCTCTTTGGTCCAGGAAGATGACTTTCAATCTATAGGCCACCGGGTCGAACACCGCTCCACCTACAGAGGTTTGGGTAACCAGGTGATAATCATACGCCATCGCTCTATCTACTGCACGAATGTGCACAAGATAGCTGAGTGGATTTCGATTCATTTCGATCTTACGATTCAATATAATTGGATATCACAATTTGTCATAGACGCAGGTTATTATGCATGCGATACTATGAAGGGATTATTGTAAAGCATTGTTGAGTAAACCAAAACTGGGATAAAAACAGTGAACAGGTCTCAATTTAACTGGCGAATAAATCATTGTTAACTGAAACGAAAATCTTGAATCTACATTCTATACACACAGAATTCCACTTGAGGCTACAAAAAAGAAGGGAAAGAAACAACTGCAGTGGACGACCTGATAAGTCCAAGATAAAAACCGAATTAATCTTGGTGTGAGCATGCAATCCGGACATCATGGTCAAGTATGATTTCATATGAAAATAAGTTTCCTTGATACAACACATAACCAAACAGTATCAGTCTACTAAAGGACATGATAGTTACCACATAACCTTTTAACTTACTTCACATAGTTCGATTACTTTTCATTCACTGATTCTATTGATAGTAGAATATATTTAATGCTAGGGATTGATGGCAAATTATTCCTATGGATGTTAATTCGATGAGTAGAGATAAATTGATTAAACTATTCTGATACCTAAATACTTTGATCCTTAGGGTTATTAAACTGCGCAGACCTATTGTATGATTAGGCATTAGTGCATGCACAGCTACAGTTGAGTACCCTCTTAAATAACTTATCTTCGTGGGGTCTATATATCCAGATTCTAACTAAGTTATCATGCTTTAATAACTTGATTTACTCCAGTCGCTTGGTTTGACGTATGTAATTAGTTTCAGAGTTATTATATGATACGTGACAGAACAAATGATTTTGTTTAACCGGATCAACATATTCTCAATTGTTAGATGTTAACAGTCATTCAATAAGAGACTGTAAGCCTGGGTTTCATCCCTTTTAGCACTCATCAGCAGGGCATATCTAAAACCATGAAGAAACTGATGTTCCCTTGTTGATTCGAACTTGTGTCACTAAGAAACCTGATCAATACACCTTGTCACCAAACATCTACGTCCAGAGCTTCGTGATGCTTGAATTTTAAAATCTAACACCAAAATACAATAAACCACAGCGTTGTGTCACTTAGCTTAATGGCAACAAGGTCAACTTCATCGACAGACTTCAACCAGTGCTAAACACAAGAATTGATAACTCCATTAATGACCCACACCTATTGCGTGAGGGTTAATGATACAACCTGCGTGACCTCAGTAGGTGAAACGCAGATCGAACCCGTGAATCACCCGTTGGGAGTTAGCTCCTTTAAGCCAATAAGCCACAGCTCCACTGACAACTATATCAGCTACTATCTAGTGACTGGTTTATGAAAAATATCTAGGTAAAGTTTGCGCCAAGTAGATTCATAAATTTGAATACCATTCTGATATCAGCCAGATCATGAAGAATTTCTTGTGTTTCTTCCTTATACGACAGAAACCTTAGAGGTACTAAATACCCTCTTAGTTTAGATATAATCGCTGCTCACACTTCTTTTCTTATGAATTCTTAAGATGTTCTGAATGAGTTATAGAGGATAGTTGTTGAGCAATAATGTTGGTATTGTATGTTTCACTACTATATTTGAATTACGTGATATACTGGCCGTAATTTAAGTTCGATCAGTTAAAAGTTCGACCACACTTGACATTAATAAGTCCGAAAGTAGGCCCGCGAAGAAAACGACATATTCTATAGGATGCAGTAAGTTAAACACACTCCACTCATTTTACTACGGACAGGCACAAACTAATAAAGTTTAAGAATAAATAAATAAACGTGATCATAACTTAAGCTGATATTAGAAGCATTTATAGATGAACAGTAGAATGAGTTAAAGAGAGAAACTACAGTTTCCTTTTTGCCTAAAACTTAGTTGGCAGCTTGAAAATCTAGGAAAATGATTGACTTATTACACGTTAAAAGTATTGAAAGACAAAATTATTACAACAGCGCAGATATAACAGAAAACCGACCCAGTGGCTGAATGGTTAATGCGTTCGTCGTGAAACCTAAAAGTCCTGAGTTCGATCCCTAGCTTGGTCGTGGGTGCGTACTACTGAAAAGTTCAGTACTCCCAGATTTTCAATGATTCCCCAACTGATATCATTCCGTGATGAGTACTACCTCTAAAAAAGGTATTCATTTAGTTTGAACTTATTATGATCTCTAGACACTTGAAGAAAATCCCATAAGAGTACAAAATATATGATCTTTGCTTCAATATGTATTATAGAGATGTATCTACAATCCTGAGGAAACTCATCTTTTATCACTGTACCAGCCAGTCCGGTGAGGGTAATCGATATCATCACTCAAACTTTGTGTGGAGTTGAATAAAATATGTTAATTGTACACTGATTAACTGGCAACATATTGTTTAGTCCTCAAGGTTCATCAAGATCTATTAATCAGGTTGGCAATAAAAACAACTAGGTAATCTCACTACTAGCTACCATCCATCATTACTATTAAGTTAACTGGTTAAACAGTAAGTATTGTGGTGTGTAGATAATGTTAGATAAAGGTAGACGATTGGTGAATATTGGCAAAATGATGAACGAAATTTACTCTACTCTAAGCTAACAGATTATTTAGTGGTCAATTTTAATGGATGTTAGGAAAACTTGTTTTAACGATACCTCATTAACCTTTAAAATAAGCTAAAAACTAGCTCACATAAATAATTCTCTTCGAGATGGATTTCTCAAAACTCTAAAGAGGAAACTTAACTATGTTGGTGGTTTGGTATTCACTGAGCTTTGATATTTTGTCGTGGATTGTTCATCACAAGTGAAGCATATTCGAATATTACACGAATGTTTTAAAACACCATTTAAATATTCGTGTAATATTCGAATATGCTTAACTTTTTTATGAGGTTAGTGCTGAAGATGTCATTGAAGCTTAGTGATCAAACGTTCACAACAAAATATCAAACCTCAGAAAACATCCAATCGCCATCATCCTCATTCTGAGTTACAAACCTTTCCCATTACTTCAAAAGCTCAACTATATAGAAATAATGAAGTCATGTGTCTGAAAATTTATTCACTGATGATGTTAGATGATAGTCACGATATTTTGTGAATCGATGAAGTTTCGAAAATCAAGCCACTTGATTCCAGCCCAGCGTTTAGATGCCTAGATGCTCACCATACGACCTGACGATCTTCAGTTTGATTCCACTCAGTGATGTGTAAACATTACTGAGGAGTACTAAATTAAGATGAAATAACTATTTAGTGACCTTAAGTTGGCAGAGGTTTTTTAATTGATGCCGAATCGTGATTTTAACCAAAAACTATGGTCAAAACAGTTGGTGGTTCGATGGTGACATATTTGATACGAAGTCTACATATTTTAGATTGAATCTCAGAAAAAGATTTTAAGGTAGACAGCTACAAATCCTGAAAACTAGAAGAGAATAAGTTCTTACCACTCTCTGATGATTCACAATGGTTTTACAAATAATACTGATATGAAAACTAACATTAAATATTTGACATTACGTCATAAACCCTGGAAGTGTTAAGATAAAACGTTTCTCATCACCAAGAAATAAAATAAAAGCTCTACTAAATATTAATGTATCTAATCTAGCTAACAATTACCTGATACATTGAAGGATGATACAGTCGACATTTTTGAATATTCCATACAATAAGCAAATAGTGAAGCTCCTTTGCTGTTTGGAACAGTTGTGATCAGTTGACAGTTAGGTAGTTGATAAACACTCATACGACCTTCTGCAAGCGCCAGTAAAATATTAAATTCAGCGATAGCAGCAAGTTGAGTGATAGGTTTTCTGCCTAGAGTACGAGTAATTTTCACATGTGTAAAAAAGGAAGGAAGCGGAGAAGGTGATATAGGATCCGAAGAAATTTCCTCCTTGAATGGAATTTCTTTCAGGTGACCATTTAAACAACTTAAACTTGGAATGAAAAACTCATGATGACTAGTAATTTTTGGTGTTAATTCATAGACTAACAGAAGGCCTTGTTTTGTACCTACCAGTAGAAAATTGTCATAACACGTCAAGCATTCAAGTGGATAAGGATAATCGCTTAATAAACGAATTGGTAAAAACGCAGGATACACCATTCTATCATCTAAAATATACAAAGGGGAAAAAGATAGTAATGGTTTAGTGTAAAACGAAATTAGTAGGATTAGAGATATGCATTCAACAGTAATCACAGTAGTGTAAAATACGTACAGTGAAGATAATTACCGTCGAAGAACAGTTGAGAATTGATGTCTTACTACATAATAAAAACATAAGTCAGTCGATGAAGTTGTGAACCTTGATCAAATGAGTTGGTTAGGATATGTATTATAAATGTCGAGTTACCATCTACCTCAATGAGCAAAATTACCTGAAGTAAGATTGGATTGAATAAAATTCAAGGTTAACCAGAACAAGAGGTAACAATAATCTGTAAAACTTTTGACTGTTGACCTCAACCATGTAGGTAAACAAAAGCTGTCTAGTTGAGGTACTCGACGTATTAGAAATTAGTGGTTGGGGACTTCTAGATGGTGTGGTTCCGAATTGATTACATTTGTACACTCTCTATCATTTTTTATCATCATCAAAATTCTGAGTACTTTCATTAATCTTCATTTACCCGTTACCTCAACTCTCATAAACGTTTTTTCACTTAATATTCTTCTTCTTCTATTCCTCTCTCTTTTTGAACTGCTATGAAGTATGGCAAATTCAAATGGTACACTAATGTGAGAGGATTCAAGTTGATGTTGGTCTATGTCATGGCTTTAGTCCACACATCTTCCAGGAATTATTTCAAAAATGTGCAGTAAACTTTGAATTTTCAAATACATACTGAGCTTTAAGTGTATGATTATCTGTCCAGGTCAAGGTCATATCAAGGTCTACAATGGAGTAAAATATCAAACTTTAATCAACATGATAATAATAATAAGTTGCTGACTGTCTTAACAGCATAATGTGCATTGAATGAATGGATGAATAGTAGGACGAAATTCATAGTCAGATAATAATTATGCTAATACTGACTGAATGGACTATGAAAACATGACGATTGGATAAGTCTACATAGTAATGTTATTCAGAGGCTTGACGTTAAAGGTTATTAACACTTGAACTCTAGATCACAAAATAAAATACTCAACCACCTTGCACATATCCGTGCAACAGGCAATGGATCATACCTATTCTGTGAGGGCTAGTGATACTACCTCGCTGCCCAAACCTCAATAGGTAAAGCGGGGTTCGAACCGCTGACCTACTGGTTGATATCCATCCCCCTAGACCACCCACCTTCTAACAAATGAACGAAATAGATATCGTTTTCAAGTTTCTAAAAGGTAGACCACATGTATTACAAATATAGTTTCCTATATGTGTCATAATTATTGCACAGGTGGTCATGATATAAAAAAAATCATAGAAATACTTTCAGCTTCATTTAGCTAGTTTCATCACTTATATCGTTCCGCAATGTATCATTTAAATTCTTCTTTTATGGATCATTTTTGTCTAGTTTTCGTCGATGCACTACACGTTTATTGCTCTAATTACATCTTCATTTCACACAATCATCACTAATAATAATAATAACAATAATAATATAATAATAATAATAGAGTATCGATTTCATCTCAGAAACTGACTAAATTCTCGGTTAAAAACTACTGATCATAATGCTACTTGTAATAATCATAGTTTAATTTCACTTCGATGTAAAATTCGATAGAAACTTGATACAACAAATTAATTGGTCGCTCGAATTTGATGCTGTTTTGAAAATTTTCCCTTCAAATTCCAACTTATTCTAAGTACCAGAAGAAGAGCTGGAGTAAAATATCACATGTTTAACTTGCTTTGCTGTAGAAAAAAACAGGAAGAGAAAAATTGGCTAGACAGAGTGGGAGGAAGATAAGAGAAAAAACTAAGCAGATGGCACTAGAGAAGGGAACTTAATTACTACACAGAATGATGTGAGAATACAGACACCGATAACATCATTTCGCATCCCTTTCTTGATGTTTTGACAACGGATGGGTACCAGTACCATGCTGATCCTGTCTTCCGTATAGGAAGGTGGGTATGAAATGTCGGCCAAAAAAATAGTACACTCATGTCTGTCCTGCGGTATTTGCAGCGCCAGCGGTATGCATTTTTCTCATCCAAGATTAGAACAATCTAGTCTCAATTAAACAATCCTGAAAAGCCCGTGTGTGACATGCCACAAGCAGATGTCCCATGGGCTCTAACGTCAAGCAGAACTACTCCTTTTATTCTTTCAGGTACCCTACAGAAAGGAATTTCATGATGTGGGCAGACAGGAAGCAGCGATCACCAGCATGCTTCCAGCAGTACATGAAAGACAATCAACCATGGCATTTCCGCCTTGCCTTTTTCTCCAACCTTCTCTTCACTTCCTGATGTCGGGATTATTCTCACTATGTGACCACTGTTAAAAAGCGAAGCCAGTAAGAAGTCATTCCTCGTGTCCTAAAACAACGCTTAAAACTTTAAATTCTGACTTCAATGTTTGGACCTTATACCGAAACAGACAACAATCCCCAACTTGACAAAACTCTGGGATCCTGAACCATGAATGCGTGCTGAGTTTTTGAGGCACGTATAAAAGACCCAAGTGTAGTTATTCGCTTGACCTCAGCTAGTCAGTGTGGTAAGTCTGCGAAATTCACTTCGAGTGTCTGGACTCGCTGTTTTAGGTACAGCATTACGTTCTCGAGCAGGAATTGCAATCCGCGACTGAATCAGTCAACAGCCATCTATGTGCTGTCCGGCTGAATGGATCCATAAGAACTGGGAAGGATCGTGAAATCAACCGATGCCTACTCATAATCTCTGCCTACATGCCTACCGACTCAAGTTCCAATGATGCAAAGGATGAATTCTATCAAATGCTGTCAAGTTTGTTACAAGAAGCATGACGTTCAGTTGTAGTCATGGTTTCAGGCAATCTCAATTTTGTAACGATATTCATTTGTTTACAAATAGCACTAACTCCAAAGATTAGGAGAGTTTCACATAGAATCCCACGACATCAAACCAGCGATAGACACCGATAAATCATATAGCCATAACCCATCTTTGGAGAGGACTGGTGAGGGATTGTTGCTCTTTCTGGAGGACCCTTTTGTAATCCCACCACGTATTAGTACGAACACGTGCATGTTTGCACCATACTGGTCGCACGGAACATGCAGTAATGAAACCAGTACGTACTCGACTGCAAGACGATAACGTCAAGTAAGTATTAGGGCAGGAAAGAGATAACTATTTGTTTGTACGTGGCTGCGATTCCCTTCATGATGAAGCCTTGTGTAATGTAGACACAACTGGTAACCCACACCTGAAGGTTACCAAAGTCAGTGGATTTTTATAACCTCATCCGAAATTATTGATGCGAGATTCATCCCAGCTGACTTTAAACACAATGAGAGGTGAAAGCATCTTAAACGTAGACTGACTAAGAGTTTTCGCGACGACCGTGAGCAGTAGTGGGTGATGAAAAAGAAAGACGAAAAAGGAAGTATGCTATAAATAGGTAAAGTTACGAAGGAAGTATGCGTGCTGGAATCAAAGGTGGTCCACTCACACTGCTCTACATCGCTGGTCGTACCAGTTTATACACATCGAGATGGCTTTTGTGACAACCATAGGAAGATCAGCTTGATTACAGAGTATTCAAAGTCCTACAGTTCATAGTTATCCGACGGGCAACTAAGGCTTGAAAACAAAAAAGTTAAGAAAACCAGGCAGAATTCAGACCTGGACAATCCCGTCAGTTTCATCCTCACTCTCTGACAGGTTCCGGAGCTTGGTTATATTTACCGGCGACTGATACTTGCCATATTTCTTGACCTGAATACCGCAATCGACTCTGTCGACTGAGAGGTATTATTGCAGTAAGTAACTACGAATGGAGTGTCAAGCAAGCACCTAACGCTAATAATAGCTCTCTACTCGAAATCAGGTAGCCGCATAAGGGATTACATACATGTAAAAAAGGCCAGTGACGTTCACCAGAGATCCCTACTGTCGTCGCTTCTGTTTAACTTCATTACGGATATTAACATGACTTCAGGTACCTCTAACTTCAGAAAGATAGATTCACTCTCTTAAAGGCATCTAGCTGACTTGATTTTGTCTTGTTAGGTCAAGACGACGACAAAATGTGATCAGAAATCTGGACATATTTGGTATGCATTTCGCACCTGTGAAATGCGTGATGCTCAAGAACTGGTCTGCAGCTACTTCTACACTAGTGAGGGAATGCATTGACTACTTCATTTACTTGGGGAGTTGCATCAGACTTACGAAATCTCAGGTTGGATTCAAAAGGCCCATTTGGTATTTGCCAACTTGCATCATCTTTGCCCCGACTGGAGAGATATACGACTGCCCACAAAGGACGAGCATAATGCACTGCAATTTCCACTGTCCCATTATACTGTTGTGAGACATGGCCATTGAAAGTAGGTGTGAAGAGATTACGGGCTTTCGAGCACAAGCGTCTTCACACCGTTGTCCATGAGTGATAATCATCATACTAGCAATACTGAGGTCAGGAGAAAGGTACTAGGCGAGACAAGCAGGTCGACTGATAAGGTTGTGAACCTTAGCCGATTCGGATGGCTTGGACATGTTCTGCGCATGCCAAGCCACCGCCTACCTCTACGTGCCATGCTGGGAGCAGTTGATTTAGGTTGGAAGAGGGTTCAGGGTGGCCAGATTAGACATAGCACCAGTCCATGAAGTTCATGACTGTTAGTCTAAATCGTGTATGGAGATATTGATTACCGGGCTGGTTGGGGTCCCCAAGACGACATGAATCAACAGTCTGCAAGTCGGTCGCAGTGAAGCAAATGTACCAACTCGCTGACGCTTTCTAAAGCTTGAATATCTATATTAACTGTCATCTTCAGATTGTTTATTCCTTCATACAACTATGTTTACTTTGATATCAGTCTTTTTCTATCCACCTTTTGTTCGTATGCTGCCGTGAAGCGTGACAACCTGAAGCGAAGCACTTGTGTGGAAGGTTGTCTGTTTATTTTGTCCGTGTGTTTGACAACAAAATCTGGCTAATCACGAACATTAACTAAGAAATCAGCAGTTAGTTTCATGAAACGCAACAGCAACTAATGATAAGGCGCACTAGTAGTGATCATCGTCTTTGACATCCTTAGGATACATGCACCATGCTTCTCATCAGGTCTAAACCACAAGTTGACTCACATGACTAGTGGAAGGGCGAATATATGACTAAGGAAACTAAATCGATTAAATTTCAAAACGTAGTAAATTAGTTTTAGTCCTTTGTACGGAATTTCATCTCTAAATGAAGCTGTGGTCAGATGTTTGGGGAAATGATTACCTACCACTGCGTCATGGGTTCAAATCCCGCTCCCCCTAAAGAGGTTTGCGCACTATGATGGTATCACTAGCCCTCACACAATAGGTGTGGCTCATTGCCTATTGCACGAATGTGCACAAGGTGGCTGTGTGTTGTCAACATTGCTCAAACGTTGGTTCTACCAAACGCCACTAATGCTACAAAGATAATTATGATTAACACCCTGCAACCGCTTCATTTCTTCTACTTCTAAGGGCCGTATTTCACAACCGTGTAACAGGAAAGAACTGAGTGCATCGCAGTATGCTCCTAAGTTAATAGGTAGTCAAATATCTCTCCAGTAGAGGTCAAATATAACGCAAGCTGGCAAATGTTAAACGGGTCTTCTGTATCCAACCTGAGACTTCGTCAGCAACCGGCCCGTTCGAACTGATGCAACTTCCTAAGTGAAGTGGTCGACATATTTCATCACTTCACTCGCTATCATTACAGTGGGAGTATTTGGAGCAAACCAGTCCTTGAGCATAATCTTACACTACACAGTTGCAAAACGCATGCTAAAAATACTCAGAATAGCAAAACAGACCAAACTAAAACGCAGTACGTCCGACCCTAAAGGAAGATCGGATATTACGGTGGTGACATGTGTGACGTTAGTTGGCGAAAGTTAGTCGAACCTTTAGTATACAAGCAGAGATTTCGTCGGTCAGTGGGCCATCAGAGCTGATTTAACTTCCTAGGTAAGTGAAGTGGTTGAAACGTTCAACCATTTCAGTGCTTTACATTTCATTTATCAGAACGGGAAAAGGTGACGAAGTAGCGGTAAAGAGACAGTTACAACCTTCGTTACACGTAATGTAATTATAGCAAGAAAATGTGCCAACTTTGTTGAAACTGGTAGGCCGACAGAAAACGCCAGAAGATACAATACAGGCAACAGACTAACATATATGAAAGTGAGACCCATGAATTTCTACTCATTACTTCCACTTGGTCAACATACTCAAATTTTCGAAGCAAAATCCCAATTAGTGCAAACGCCATCTGTAAGAACGCGTATCATCATCTAGATCAGCACCGGAAAACACAAGTCCCAGAAGTCGATTGGTAAAAACTCGGCAGACACAATAAAGAGCAGAAGTTTATAAGGCTAGAACACTGCATGCTGAAATTTCGAGTTAGAGTGTTTGCAAAAATGACTCCAGTGTAATGTTCGATATTTCGCAATTACTGACTGTGACTTTCCACTAAACGATTTTTGCCACTTTACTGGACCTGTTTTCACTGTGAGTGTTCTGTGGACATCTATTGAGTCAAACGGGTGGAAACAATAATTACATAATTATGATACATAGTCTACTACGAAACGAAGTAAACCAATAGATAATTCGTATCACAAGGATACAACTGTCACACTTAGACCAACTTCGATCCCGTTAATTTCTGCTTACAAATAGCAAAAAGCCAGACAGTATTCCCTACTGTTTGCAGCATAAAATATGAGAGACTTACATAAAATGAAACATTAGATTAGAAGATTGAATTGCAGGTTTTAAAATAATAAGAAGGCTCTTAGTAGAGAATTCTTCTTGTTCACCAGATATGATCGGTAATTTTAAGAGTGAAGCCTTGGTAAAACTTTATACTCATTAAGAAATAAAGTCTTTTAAAAATATGTCAGTATTATCAGCATATTCATACAGGTGATTGGGTCGCCTTAGGCAGAGAAAACTTGAGCTACAAAAATTCATAACAAAGTAATGTACGTTGAAATCTTCTAACCTTACTAGACAAACCACGACTAGACAAATACTGCCTTTTGTATAGGTAAATAACACTTGCGAGACCAGATAGTAATATTCTGGACATGGACTCTAGTGACCTACAAATAGTTTTCAAAAATTAGAATAATATTCATTTCGGCACTCTGGTTAACTAATGTGAGAACTTTTCCTTTCATGTTCATTTGCTAAAAGTTCCAGTTTTGAAGAACTCACACAAGTTATACTGTTAATCATAAGAACTGAGGCTGACTTTAAAAAATATCAACACTGCCTTGTCAATAAGCTATCTAGTGGTTATTAGACGCAGTAGTTCTGTCTCCCCTTGTTCTACACGTTTTTTTTTAATGAATACTAAGAAACCTTGACGTCAGATTAATGATCACCGAATAGAGCAGCTAAAAATCTGGGTGTTCCCAAGAATGAGGTTCCTGTGCGAAGCCTGCTTGTTATATGGTGACTTTCCAGGTCTAATTATATCTAAAAAAACTGTGATTTAAAAAATCGACTGTTTTAAGTTATATCAAAGCCCTAGGATAAATGGATGAATACCAGGAACTAATCTGACGACCGATCTTTCCGATCTATCCCATGACGTGTGTCTAGACTGACTGAAAGTCTTTTCGGTTTGTCAAGAGGGAAAGGAGTGACTAAACATTGACATTTCGCATTCTTAACAATGACCGATGTTGCTGTCACCTTTCTTTCTCCCACTAAGACACTTTATTGACTGTCATCACAGAAAATTCAAACGCCATGGTCAAACCGACTCAGAGGTACAAGACCGAAACTAACTACTCGGTCGGATCCTTTGGTAAGTAAATTTAGATAGAATCTAGACGCCCACAGCTCTATCTACTGAAATCATAATCATAAGTCAACCAATCTACAATCCCTAATTCTAAGTAGTGTGAATCCAAATAACGTGAAAAACATATCGCTAGCGTGTATACACTGATTTTGATAGAGTATGGTGGTTTTACGAACGTGAATCATCCTGACCGACGGTTAGAAATTTCTATTAATTGACACAACGATCGTCATTCCCACTGCAGCAACCTTCAATAAGTTATTCTTCTGATTAAACAGACAGAAATGAACGCGTTAAAACATAAAATGCCACATTAAGTTGAGGAAATAATCATGAAAAAAGTTCACGTACAATACGTATTATATGTACATTAATGTGCATAAGTATGTACATATCTTGTCAAACCTTTGGTCAAAATGGCATACAAAAATGCAGAGAACTTGCATTGCATATTTTAAAGCTATTTTCATCCACTCGACTCTTTAGCTAACCAATCACTTGTGATGCTCTATGCTCATAGACTAAGAATTTGCATTTATGTTCATAAATGTTCACAAACCACCATCGATTAAGAGACTAGTAGTCACAGCTGTATTGTATGTAACTGATGCATTCCCAAAAAAACTGAAAACCAATGCAGCTGAAAAAAAAAGCCAAATATAGGAGATATGTTTTGAAATATTCATACAAAAATTCTAGTAACGTACCCCTGCAAATTTAGGGCCACTCCAATATCCAATACTTTTCATAAGCTAGTGTAGACGAGTTAATTTCTTCACGCTCTCTTCTAGGTCTTGAAGAACGGCTCTGTGTCTTTTATGGATTCCAATCCAGTAGGCCTACCCACTTATTCACTGTATCTCTAGTTACCCTAACGGGCGGTTAGGTCTTCAGCAGATCTATGGGGACTGTTTGATTTTTCCGGGGACTGCAGTGCAGATGAGTTCCTCAAGTGTCCTGCGACTAAACGTTTAGCCAAACCGGCTGCAAAAATAAGGTACAATAGAGGCCCAGAGAAATCGGGGGAGAGGAAGTGCGAAGAAAAAACAAGGTGAAAGGAAGCAGAAGGGAAGGGAAGGGATGGAGAAACCTAAGTTGATTCACGGATGATAAATGATGTGGGGAAATTTGACAAATATCGTGAGATCACAGAGCTGGAGAGAAGAGGAGGAGTCGGTAGCATTATAGTATGGGTCGCAGGAATAAAGATAGTAGTGCTATTAGTAGGGGATGACAACTCGAGACGTCTACAGGGAAATATAAGGTTGAGGCAAGTTCACGGTCGTAGTGGAGGCACAAAAGAATCAGTAAAAGGTTAAGTTGTGCGAAGTAAGTGGGTTGTATCAACCTGATCTTTGTCCCAGCTGAAGAAGCGTAAACCACGCGTTTCTGCACAGGTATGCAACCTCTTCTTGAAGCTCCCAAAAGACGGAACAGTAGCGATTTTGGTAGGGAATGCGTTGCTTTGGCTGCACAATTGCAGACAGGAGTGTGAACGCGAGCCAGTTTTCACCCCTCAGTGGGCGATTTTTCTTGGGTTGCGAAGAGGATTGCCTTAGTGGCCCTTCGGCAGGATTCCACTGTTCGGATGAACCGGATTACTTAATATTTTGTAAACCGTTAACAAGTCATCAAGTAACCTGTGGTGGCTAAGAGAGTAGCCCCTCGGTCGTTCAGCCTAGATTTACAGGGATTTTACTTCATTCCTGCAACAACTTTTGTTGCTCGCCTCTGGAGTTGTTTTCGAGAAGCCTGTATTAATCTTAGAAGTGTGAACCTCTGTGACTATCCAGTTTCCTCTTCAGTGTGTTCACCAAAGGAGCAGCTTCTACAGATTCCTGTAATGCGCTCCAACCGCTGACCATCCCGTGAGATGATCTGAGTTCTACTCGTAGGTTGTACTGCAGTGGCTTTTGAACAACTTTATGGCGGCCTCACAGATAGTTATTCTTGATAGGGGTAAACCCGCGACAGAGATCGAAACTAATGTCAATACTCATCGGCAATACGCTAGCCCAAACTCTCACGTTTTCTCATAGTACAATTGCGGGAAAAGATCCAGATTTTTTAATCATTTTTCACTGTAAAAATTTGAAAACAGGTTACTAACGTAGTAAATATCCTTTGTACTCGTTCTACGGTTTCCGCCCTATGTTTGAAGAACTAATTGATTTTGTGTAGTATTCCGGAACAGATCTTGCACAGGCAGACCAATTGTTTAAATATTTACTCATCAAGGCAGTTGAAGTTATCCCTGAATGACCACAGCGCGGGGGACGTCTTGGAAGCAGCCACGTCACACTATATCGTTGTTTTCAAGTTGCGGCCGGTAGCAGCCCCAAAACGTTTTGTTCCTTAATGCAAGCCAGTGGTGAGTAGCGATAATACAACCCTCCACCAACGTGAATTGCCGTGCTTTCATCAGAGTTGCCTTCTAGGCTGCGATGTTTAAACCTTCAGGCAATTCATCCAAGTCAGTCTGGAGGGCTATCCCATCACAGTTATTATCGACTACTCCCCAAACCCTAGCGCCACCTGCGAATAGGGTGGATGATGACATCAGCCTACCCAATAATTCATCACGAAGAGTGAGGAACAGAAGCGGCTTCAGTACATTGTCTCGTTTCCAGTCAAATAATAACCCATTCACTCCAACCCACTGTCTACTGTTGCGCAGGTCGACCTAGGACCACTTCCACCTGTTGGCATCCATGTCAAAACCTACGAGCTTCCTCAAAAGCACCAAGTGAGAAACCATGTGGAATGCTCTGCCAAAATCGAAAAACACCAAATCCATTTGCAGTTTATTATCGTTTACCTCCACCCATTCTTCCCAGGCTACAGGCTAAGCCACTGGGCAGGAGCGCCCGGTAGGGATGTCGTATTGCTCTTTAGCTAATAAGTGGTATGTTTCTTAAGGGCTAAGCTATTTTCCTCCGATTATTTTTCCGAAACTTTCAACACCGTGCAAGCCAAAGCGACCGAGCAGTAGCTACTAGCCAGTTGCCTGTTGCCCTCCTCGAAAATGAGGCGAATCACAGTGTCTTCTTACTCTGCAGGCAACCAGGCCTGGGATAATGGCCAGTCAATGAACTTGGGTTTTAGCAGCCTAGACTGGACTCAGTAACTTACCAGGTTTCAGATTACTTAACAACCTGGGAACTGCCTGCGTTGAAATAAACACCATTCTCGGGTCTTAAAGGTGACCATACTCGGAACACGCGTTAATAACTGCCTGCCAAAAGAACCATCCTGGAGTTATTTGACTGTGTTTCGGTTTGCCCTTTCCGACTTCGCTAAGACATCGACGTTTTCACCGATTAGAGCATCGGGCATCCCATCATACCTCCTGGTCCTGCATCGGATATCTTAGTTAAGTCTTTTGGGACGGCTAACACAGTTGTACAGTGAGTGATTTACATATTCAGCGTAGCTTTTTGTGGTGGCGGTCATCAGGGGTTTCGAACTTTGCGGCGCTTTAGATGAAGGGTGCCGCAACCCACCATCATAAATTGATCCCAGTATCGCTCCTTTAAAAAAATTGGACCCCATTATCCAAGGAGGTCTGAGAGAGGGCCTCAGTAGTAATGGCCAAAGAATGAGGGATGTAACACCTTCAAGCGTTGTCTTAGGTCACTCCCTAGCCTCACGAACAGTTCAGCCGATGCTGACAAACCTGTCCTCTAACACTGCCATGCCTCTAATCGCCATCAGGCCTGCCCGCGAGATATTCTGCCTGGTAGTGACCGATTCATAAACCAAATCGTAGGTTCTGAGAGAAAACGCAGCGACTGCGTGGTCTCTACCCGCAAGCGGTTGAAGGTACTGGAGGTCACTTACGACCCATTGGTGGTGAAGGAAGACGGAGCCTAACAGCGAATGCTCTTGCTTCGGATCAAAGCATGTAGCTACAACTACATTTTCACGGGGAAAATTCAAAGATATCGAAGCAGCTGTGTGGATATGCAGATATGAGCTCCTCCTATTTGATAACATGATCATTCAGATCCCCACTAATAATCACTTGCTACGAGCACCTCAGTTGCTCAGATGGCCTAGCACCAAGTCATCCTCTTGGTAATTACGACTAAGGTAAATGACTCTGATAATAATGGTGCCTTGCCTCGAACCAGTGTTGCGGTGCGTCAGCTCGTTTGTCCCATGGGTGTGGGCTTCTGATGCCTTTGAAAGTACTTTATAACTAAATAAATCAATGTTTTATTTTCACATTAGTAACTTAAGATAAGGGAAGCCAGTTTACAGGCATCATCACATTGATATATGTCAAAAAATATACAGGATTTTACGAGTCTTAAATCGCACAAAGGGTGTGCCGTTAAACTCTATTAAAGACGTCAGAAGATCCTGCTACTTATGGAACCAACAAGAAAAATCACTCTTCGGCCGATACGAAGTGTTAAAGTTTAGGTAATAATATAGATTATCCACAAAAGACAAACTAAACGTCAGATATACCAGCTTACAAACATCTCCAAATGATTAATTCTTGAAAGTTTACAGAGTAGTATCTGGTAATGAATGACTCACATCAAGTCATCGATTCTCATAATCTTATTAAAACTTGCTGCAAATCATGGGAAGGGCACGAATTCTATCTCCCATCACACTGACAGATTCCACTATCAATAAAGAAGGCGCGCAGTGTTCGAAGTCTGCGTCATAGCAAGCCTGTGCTGTTAGTCCATCTGCGTAGTTTGTTATTTAGCAATATAACCGTCCGTTCAAAAAAGTTCCCCACTTTTTAGCTTTGCTAATCACAGGGGACCTATTCATACGATCAGAAGTATCGGTAACCATCCAGTTATATAACCGATGTGACTGTCTAAATCAATGCATTTTCAGTCCATCATGCTATGTTTAAGGGCAATGCACAATAATTCCACCGGGAACATTTACTGTAGCGGATGGAAACGGACGTTCAGATGGTTAATAGCCCAGATGGCAGTATTTATATATAGACTTCGGGTATCTTTTGTATAAGCGTAAACAGTATCATTCGAGAAGTGTGTTTGACTCATCGCAGCTTCTACTCGAAAAGATCACTTGATACAGAGTATTAGAAGGCATGTAAAGTGGAACAGCAGCATGTGAATCGTGTTGCGAGGCAACAGGTAAATTGGTCTCTGGTTCAATTGTTTGTTCAGTGTTTGCACCACTATAGCTGTTATGAAAGCTTAAACCGTTCGTCTCGAGAAGAGTCTTGGCCAGTGGGCGAGTCAGTCTTGAAGGTGGTTCAGAAACCGCGAAAGAGTGGGATTTGTCCAGTAATTATTAAAGTCGGACAGAAGGCACTATTTCCACCAAGTAGGTGTGTTCAGATTGAAATTCAGCATCAAATGCCCTCGTCAGGCCGCTGCCGCAAATAAAAAAGAAATAAGAAGCACGAGCAGATATGGAAATAGTTATCACTACGTGGTCAAACCTGGAAAAGAGAGAAGTTCCTACACATTTATACCTATTCGAACTTTATGTACACTATCATGTATGCATTTATTATTAACTACATAGTTTTTCCACCATATGGTTCTTAAAAACCTCCAATATCCGGGGTATACCATAGTAGCTTTGCAGGGAAACCAGGGTGCACTAAGTTCATTATACCATTATACCTCGCCTGGTTAACTAGTTCACTAGTTACTAGCCGGTCCTAAGCCCAGGTAAAGAGGGAAGGTTGGGCATACGGCTAGCAACACTACCCCGTAAAACAAATATAACCGCTAAAGAAACTTCAAAGCACAAACAAAATATAAAAAATGAAAACAAACTTATTCCCGCTGGAATCGGAGAGGCGAAATGACGCCAGTTGGTGAAAGCCTTCGGGAAGCCAATTGGCCGATGTGTCTTCTCTCGATGAAGGCGAAAGTAAACGTGGGGACATGGAATGTCCGCACCATGTTTGAACCCAGTAAGGCAGCCCAGATTGCAAAGGAGATGAGAAGGTATCACATCGAAGTGCTTGGGATTTGCGAAAGCAGATGGAATGGGAGTGGACTCTCCAAACTGTCAACTGGAGAATCAGTAATCTACTCCGCTATTGTCACCCAGACGACAACCACGAGAACACTGAGGGAGTGGCTATCATGATGTCCTCAAGAGCATCGAAGGCTCTCATGCAGTGGGAACCAATCTCCTCCAGGATCATGACAGCAAGATTCAACTCAAAAGGAAGGAGGGTCACAATCATACAATGTTATGCACCTACAAATAATGCAGAGCAAGAGAAGAAGGAGGATTTCTACAGACAACTTCAATCAACATTGGACAAGACGTCAGTTGGCGATATCAAAATTCTGATGGGCGACATGAATGCCAAGCTGGGAGGGGACAACACAGGAAGAGAACTAACCATGGGTCGAGAGGCACTAGGTGAAATAAATAAGAATGGAGAATTGTTTGCAGAATTCTGTGCATTCAACGATTTGGTGATTGGAGGCCGTGTGTTCAGGCACAAGGATATCCACAAAGCGACATGGATTTCACCAGATGGACACACTAAAAATCAAATCGACTTTATCTCAATCTCAAGAAAATGGAGACGCAGTCTACTTAACACAAGGTCAAGAAGAGGAGCAGATGTAGGTTCAGACCACTATCTAGTGCAAGGAACCTTCCAAATCAAGTTAAAAGCCTTCAAGGAAGCTGGTGGTAGACCTCAATTCAAGTACAACACTCGGAAACTGAAGGATGAAACTACAAAGGAGATCTTCACGGCAGCCATCAAGACAAAATGGGAGACATCGAGCAACATCCCTGAAGAAACCTGTGTGGAAGAACACTGGAAGTCTTTGAAAGCTATGTGGAAAGAAACCTGCATAACCGTATTAGGAAGGAAGAAGGTGGAAGACAAGGAATGGATCTCGACGGATACCTGGAAGCTGTTAGAGGAGAGGAAGATGGTGAAGCAGAATATAAACCAGTGGAGTGCAACGATGCTCAACGACAAGAGGAACTGAGCACAATGTATAAAACACTGGACAAAGAAGTGAAGAAGAGTGCACGCAAAGACAAAAGACACTTCTACGAAACACTGGCAAGTGAAGCAGAACAGGCTGAAGGCTACAGGTAGGAGAGACCTGACAACATTGTATCAAATAACCAGGTTGCTATCTGGGACGAGATAAACACAGATGAAACCAACAAAAGATGAAGAAGGAAATTTAATTACGAAAGAAGAGAAACAGAGGAAACAATGGGCCGACCACTTCAAGAAGCTGTTGAATCGACCACCACCACCAACTGCACTTCGTCCAGAAATACCACTTGCAGCCGCTGAATCACAAGCGAATATAAATCCCCCAACGAAAATGGAAGTCCTGAACGCCATAAAGCTACTGAAATGCGGGAAAGCAGCAGGACCAGATGGAATACCGCCAGAAGCACTGAGAACAGATGCAGAGACAACAGCGGACATGCTCACAACACTATCGCAGAAGGTGTGGAAGGAAGAGAAGGTACCTGACGATTGGAAGAAGGGTTACCTTGTCAAACTGCCGAAGAAAGGAGACCTCAGTGTTTGCAAGAACTGGCATGGAATCACTCTCCTGTCCACCCCAAGTAAAATATTAAGCCGCATCATCCTGGAGAGGCTTAAAGATGCACGTGATTCAAAACTGCGACCGGAACAGGCAGGCTTCAGGAAGTACAAATCATGTGCAGACCAAATTGCAACGCTCCGCATCATCATAGAACAGAGAATAGAATGGCAATCAGCTCTCTACCTCAACTTCATCGACTTTGAGAAGGCCTTTGACAGCGTCGATAGAGAAGTAATTTGGAAACTGCTTCAATACTACGGAGTACCGCAAACCTTTATCCGCCTCATTCAACAACTATATGAAGATGCCACATGCCAAGTAATTCACAATGGGAAGCTCAGTGATGCCTTTACAGTGAAGTGAAGACAGGAGTGAAACAAGGTAGCCTACTATCCCCCATGATATTCCTGATTGTGGTGGACTGGATCATGCAGCAAACAGTAGGCAGCGAGAAGAGGGGGATAGTCTGGCTGGACTGCGGAAAAGAACCTAGAAGACTTGGATTTCGCCGATGACTTGTGCCTAATGTTACATAAACTTGAAGATCTACAGCCAAAAACTAACAAGTTGATAGAAGAGGCAGCGAAGACTGGACTTCAGGTGAATATAGAGAAGACAGAGGTGATGAAGATACCGCACCACCACCATCAACAACAACAACAAACTCCAATCACCATGAACGGGAGAAACTTAAAGGAAGTAATCTCCTTCACCTATCTAGGAAGCACTGTTTCAACTACAGGCAGGACAGACGAGAATGTCAAAGTCAGCCAGGATCGGAAAAGCAAGAGAGGCGTTCATCAGCCTGAAACCAGTGTGGAGATCTTCTGCACTCAGCCTACAATGTGAACAAGATACGGATTTTCAACACCAACGTCAAGTCAGTGCTCCTGTATGGTTCAGAGACTTGGCGCGTCACGAAAGGCATTTCCAATAAACTACAGACATTCATCAACAACTGCTTACGCTCGCTACTGGAGATCAGATGGCCAGAAAGAATAAGCAACAAGGAACTCTGGGAACGAACCAACCAGGAACCTATCACGCAACAAATATGCAGGAAGAAGTGGAGATGGATTGGCCATGCACTGAGAAGGCCGACTGAGGACATCACGCGTCAGGCCAGTTGCTCGAGTGGAATCCCCATGGGAAGCGACGAGTTGGACGTCCGAGGGTGACATGGAGAAGGTCGTGCGAGGAGGAAATGAGAGCTTGTGGGCTGTCGTGGGACCAGGTTCAAAAGATCTCAGAGAACAGGATGAAATGGAGACGTGCTACTGAAGCCCTATGTTCCACCAGGAACCCAAGGGACTAATAATAATAATAAATAAGTTACGGGTCGCGAATACCAGTTGATTGTAGCTTGTCAAACGCCTTTGATACACCAAAGTATAGAACAATGACTTCACGTGCCTCACGGTTACTAGTGACGAAGTTGAAGAAATCAAAGTGGCAGGTGACACAATACCCATTCTCTTTGAAACCACACCGAGACTTTGTGATTAAGCTTTCTGTCAATAGGTAATCAGAGACGCCGCTCTTATTTACTTTTTCCATAACTCCAGAGGGGGCCGGCTTGTGTTGATGGTCTGTAATTATCGCGTTCGACTTGTCCTGGGACTCTTGGCGGGGCGCTGTGTAGCTGGTTTTCCATTCAGTGGGATACAGGCCACTTTCCATTGATAAAATGAATATCTTAAGCAGGAACAGAGACATATCTTCATCGCTGTTCCTGATGACACTTCAGTTTAGGTTGTCTGTTCCCATACCCGTTGACAGTCGCGAGTTCACGATAGCCTCCGTGATACTTTTGACAGTGAAATCCAAGATAGCGCAGTAACTTGTAGTGAGCAGCGCAAAAGTGGTGGGGTTGAGTTTGCCGGAACTGAATTTTGCGAATGATTTGCTTAACAGCTCACAAATTTCGAGGGGATCGTCGCAGACGATTCCGTTGTGTGATAAGTAGGCTGTCTCTTGATGCCCTCAAGCCTTTGCTCAAAAAGGAGGTCAGACTATGTATCCCAGAGGCACTCTTAAGGCCATTTAGCACTTCGTTTATTGAGTCTCGTGCACGTAAAGTCTTAATCACTCGCTGAGTATTGTAGATTGAATGCAACACCATCGAGTCTTCAGAGGTGTGATATAGCGCAGATAGTTTCCGTACCTTGTTACGAAGTATTGGGGGGAAGTACTGGCCCTTACTCTTCTACCCCTTGGCCGCCCTCATGGGGGAAACGATATCCAAACATAGCATTATATTTCTGTAGAAAAGCGAAGGTGACTCTGCTAATGAGGCTGTCATGAAGTACTCATCCCATGGGGTGCACCCGACGAGCTCGATGAATGCCTTCTATTCCATACTTTTGTAGCTACGATTCACGGTGTTTCTCATAGGTTCGTTGTTCTCCCCGCGAAGAGGGGAGGTTGGTAGGCAACAGAAAACCATTCCGTGGTCACTATTAGCAAAATCGCCACCAACTTACGTGGTGATTGGGACGATGTCACTGCAAAAGACTGGATCAAGCGTACTGTCCCCAAGTGTGAATGAACGGATATATTGTTTCCATCCATGGAGGTCTAAGACGGTTGGTGCTTCGTCGTAGAGTTGCGAATCACAACTGGTTCCCAAGTTAACTACAGGGAGGTCAAAATCTCCTGTAATCAGTTTGAAGTCAACATTGGTGAATGCAGCATGGGAAAATGAGCAATGAGCTTGCCAGTCTCCCGTTATGAACGGGTATCCAATAAACACAACGTACCAGGATTTTGTAATTAGTACCGTTTATAATAACTCACACCGATTCAGGCAGAGCATTTACTATGCCATCTTCAATTTTTTAGCTGCGGCAAGATTGAGGGGTCCACCCTTTTTGCTAGCCCTAGAGCCACGGCCGACACAGAGTAGTTTTTGGAGGTGCAGCGCTAGTCTTAAATTGCCTGGGGCCTTGGAGGAGATCTTGAGGGTGTCGTCGCCCCACAGGTTGCACATCAGTAATGCCAGTCATGACCAAATTAGGAAACCCACGTAACAATTTTGTAGCGTTTTTGCCCGCACATTTATTTGCCGTATATCTAGTAATTTTTGCACCATGTATCAGTTAAAGCGTCAAAACCACGTTCAATGGATCACCCTGTTGAACCCGATTTCCCTGTCTCCAGAGTTGCATATTTTCACTGCAGCTGGTGCTGTTCATTCTTTTATGTTGGTTGTGGTAGTTAACCTCCGTTTGCTACTGAAAAGTTGGATCCATGGAGACAAATGCGTACATGAGAATTTGCTAAGGTTCATTTGATGAGCTATATGGTGGAGGAACGTCCAAATTGAGTTTTTGGGCTCCTGATTTTGTGTGATGAAACAATCAACTTCTTCATCGTTTCCTGATGTCATTCGCGCTGGGGTATTATCTGATCACCATTTGATTCCCTGTCCTTTAGGTTGTGGCTCTAACCCCCTAGATGTTCGCGGAAAAGGATGGCATCTGCTGATGAAAACCAATGCAGAATGGCAACCGTTTCAGCTATCGGCAACCGTCATCATGAAACAAACATTGCTCGTGTCGAATGGACACAGTGTATTTGTAGCAATCTCTGGTTCTTCAGCTGCCTCACCTTTGCTGCCAAAACACGGTTAGTCTTTTTATTGAAAAAGTTACCCTTGGTTCATCTCTTCTTTACATATGACGACGTAGTTTTCACACTGTCTAAATACTCCCGACAAGCTACAGTAACCCTTTTCATCCCTACGCGTAACCCTTCGAAATGTCTGATTTCAATCTAGTAGACCTAAATGCGAATATATAAAAGAAAAACTTCAACTTAGCTCGTCGATGAAACGGTTGACTTGATATTTTTCTCGACGACCATCTTGTTACGTAAGTCTTTTCAGTTATCAACAAACAATTAGAAAGAGTGGGTATTATCTAGACAAATTGATCGGTTTATCTTGATAAAACATGTGTTTTGCCGCAGGTTCGCACCGGATTCCAAGCCTACGTATGGGAACCCACAAAGGCTCAAACATCCTTACCTGTCCAAACGTTGCCGGTCCGTCAACGTCATTTTATGTGAAAACAGAAAATGCAGATAAATAAGGAAGAGAAATTATATACAGTACTATTCACTTCAAAAGATCTCACCAGTCTTGCCACGGTAAAGAGGGCTAGAGTAAAAGCTGCACTTGAAATGTTCACTTCAAACAAGAAAGTGAAAATAGCATACGACATCGGCAGCCTCTCTTATCTATTTGCAAACTTTGCAAAGGTGTGAACACGTGGGAGGGCGTAGCATGCTTGAGTGCCGGTATAGTTTCACCTGCATGTTTGAAAGAAGCAGTGGCACGTGTTAACTGCCAGCCTTAATTTCAACATCAACATCGAAATCGTTTTCATGCTTTTGTTTGGCTGAAGAGTACACATAGTAGAAGACTGGTAGATTGGAGGGGTTGGTCGCTCAGCCCGAGGGGCTGGCCCAGTGCTGCTTAACACTAAACAATCGCATGAATTGCCAGGCGGTATTGGTTGATCGGAAAAAAGCGCTAACTTGGCACAAGATTGAAGTCAGGTTAAACTCATGTCAGGTTAGATCATCATCTAAATACCGACCATTGCAAGCAGAAAAACGTCATCCTCTAGTGACTAGGGACACAGCCAACGGGTTTTGTTCGGTGCGAATGCTGCTTATAACGCGCCTCTATAGCAAGTAAAGGAGACTGATGCGTAATAGCACGCTGGAAAGGTAATATTTCTGACATTTGTGTGGGTTTCCCAACAAAATCGGCCTAAATGTGTTTTGTGGTTTTGGGATTGAAAAATGCTTGCATGACTTGCAAACTGCATGAGTCTGATTCACGGCGTAAAGCTGGAACAAGTAAGCAAGAAGAGCCGCAGACGATTCTTGTTTGCATTTAAACAATCGAAATTCAGATGCACTAAGAAGTAAGCTACATTATTGACTCCTATTACACAAGTATTGTTGAGTAAGATCACACTACGAGTGGGTAATGCGAGAACTTATAAACTCACGTGGATTATATGGTAATGCTAACACATACTGTCACCTGAAATAGATGAAGTGAGTTTCTGTTGGGCAACGATACTATGAACATGTGAAGTGATGTTAAAATAAACGTTTATCTGACGAAACATGGAACTATACCACCAGGTTAACCATCTCGGTCACATATAACGCAAACGTCAAATATTGTATGATTTTGGTGCCAGTTTATTGTGAGAAAAGAATGGTGAGTGGAGACAACCGAAGCTCATAAACAATCTGTATGTACTGTGAAGTGATATTTTTCTGTTCTTTTCATAACCTGTGGTCACTTTCGACACCATGAAAAACCTTGATGCGATACCCTCTGTATCACTCAGGACAGCTCAGCTGATGGAGACTTTTGTACCATTGTCAATTTGATGATGCCTGTAAACCGGCTTCTCTCATGTCAAACTCTTAACTTGGGAATAAAATATTTAGAAGTAGTATTCATCATGCACCGACGTCATCTGAGGCACCACTGATTGGAAATTACGAAGATCTAATGAGACGCCGTGACCTGCGATGTCAACCTGTCGTAAGTGAAGCGGATGCTAACTGAAGACCTTTGGAAACGGTCGCGCTATATCGTAAATTGACAGAGGTTGGAAATCACGAACCACTGGAAACCGACCCAGTGACTGGGCAGTTAACGCACTCACCGTGAAACCCGGTGGTCCCGAGTTCCATCCCTAGCCGGGTCGTGGGCGCACACTGCGGAGGATTCCAGTACTAGGACAAAACAGTTGTCCGGTGCTCCTACATTTTCAGCGGTTCCCCAATGATGTCAGTCCATGATGAATACTACTTTCCAAATAAAAATCCCCACCGTCTCTTCGCTATGGGACCTTTCAGAAAGTTGGAAATCAATAAGGAAACACCGGTTAACGAATTTTTTCAATAATTCTGAGTATCACTTCAGAAGTAGAATATTCAGTAAGTTGACATTATCGGTCGAACTTATACTCAAAATTTTCTCTTCAAGCTTGAGCTGAAAAGAGAAGAAGGAAAAGACAAGCAGAAACCAAGGAGTGATATGCCACACATGACGAAATTGGGAAGAGAGAGATTCCAATCTTCTTAGGGACACTCGAGCTCCATATACATTTTAATTTGTGGGCATAAAGATGACTCCTGTGGTTTTCTCATGTAAAGTCCGTACAAGCTTTTAGACGCACCGCGTTTATTTGTAGGCGTACGGGGAATACTGACATTACACCAAGGTGGTATGTACTTCGCTAATGTGTACGTTGTTGACTACACGACCTAAGCTAGTGGAATGGCAATCCAACACCCTGTGTAATAGTGTTTGGGTTCACTAGAGCCAAAAGTACTTGGAAACTGGTGATAGCCTAACTTTACAAGTTTAGAGGTCTCAGTGTGTTTTCATTAGAAGGCATAGCATAGAAGTGCCGGAAATCTGCGAGAGCGGATGGAGTGTGAGTGGACTGTCTCAACTTACAACTGGAGAGTCTATAATCTACTCACATATCGTCACCCACAAGACAACCACGGGCACAGTGAGTTTTGAAGTGGTTACCATGATGTTCTCAAGGGCATCGAGGGCTTCCATGCAGCGAGAACCAATCTCCTGCAGGATCATGACAGCAAGATTCAACTCAAAATGAAGGAAAGTCACAACCATAAGGTGGCATTAACGAATAGCGAAGATCAAGAGAAAATGGAAGAATTCTACAGACAACTGCAACCAGTACTGGACAACACCCCACCCAGTTGGTGACATCAAAATTCCATTGGGTGACATGAATGTCAAACTGGGAGCAGACAACACAGGAAGAGAACCAATCATGGGTCGAGAGGCACTCGGTGAAATGAACGAGAACGGAGAATCGTTTGCAGACTTCTGCGCATTTGATGGTTCGGCGATTGGAAGTAGTGAGTGCAAACACCAGGATATTCACAAAACGACATGCTTTTCGCCAGATGGACACTGAAATTGAGATCGACTCCATTTCAATGTGACAATGTGGAGACAGCTTACTGGGCTCAAGATGACAAGGCGGAGCAGACGTAGGTTCAGACCACTATATAGTGCAGGGAACCTGCGTTCAGAGTCAAGTTGAAAGCCTTCAAAGAATTCGGTGATAGACCACAGTTCCAGTTCAAAACCCACCCAGACACTGAAGGACGAATCTGCAAGGAACATCTCCACGCCATCCATCAGGAAAAATGGGGGACACTGAGCAACATCTCAGAGGAAATCTGCGTAGAAGGACGCAGCAACCCTTTGTAAGCTATGTCGAAGGAAACCTGCACAACTTGGCTACGAAGGAAGAAGAAGAGGCAAGGCAGCGAATTTATCTTGACGGATACACGGTAGCTGATGAAGGAGATGAAGATGGCAAAGCAGATGGCGAACCAGCGCAGGGACAAACAGCGAAAAAGGAACTGAATACAACGCATAAAACACTAAACTGGACAGAGAAGTGAAGAAGAAGGCACGGAAAGGCAGAATACACTTCTACGACACACTTGCAAATGCAGCAAAGCAGGCTGTAGGTAGGATAGACCTGACAACTTTATATCAAATGACCAGGTTACCATCTGGGGGGGAAGAGACCAACGTAGGCGAAACTAACAAAAGAAACAATGGGCTGACCACTTCAAGAAGCCACCAAGTTGACCACCACCTGCAGCTTGTCCGGAAATACCACCAGTAGCCCAGCCATGGAACTACTGGTGCACACAAGTCCTTCAACAAAGACAGAAGTGAAGCCCCGAACGCCGTAAAGGTGTTGAAAGCAGAGAAAGTGGCAGGACCAGATGAAACTCCTTTAGAAGCACTGGAAACAGATGCAGGGACAACAACGGACATGCTCACACCACCACCGTAGAAGGCTTGGAAGGGAGAAAGGTGCCTGCCGGTTGGAAGAAGGGCTATCTTGTCAGACTTCCAGAGAAGTGTGGGTGACATAAGTGTTTGCAAGAACTGGAGCGGAGTCATGTTACACCTCTGTCCACCTAGGCGAAATATAAAGCCGCTTATTGTAAATAGAATATTGGGAACCTGCAATTAGATTAAAATTAGGGTGTTTCATCGATACAATTCTTAAATATCACTGCATCCGTCTTCAAGCAGCCCCTCCGCGATCCTACAACCCACGGTGAGCATTCCTATGGCATCACACGAAGACGCTTCCTTAAAGCCTTTTGACATTTGGCAATCCAGCTTTTCCCTGACTGGCACCACTTCGTCCATTGCAGCTGTAAACAGCATGCGAAAATGCAGAAAAATACCTACAACTTTATCTACAGGAGCGGATTCTTTGAGTCGGCCTCTAAGCTCAAACGGATTATGCCAATATTCACCGAGATATTAAGCACAATGCAGAGCACCGTGGCGGCTACTGAGGACGCATGTCCAGTTTAGCATGAATGAACAAAAACAGATCCTTTCACCAGGAGGGTGATGTATTGTTATCAGTATTATTTAGTATTATCTGGACAGTATATCTTAACGTTTCTTTCAGACCGCGGATCTCCATTACATGGAATGCAAAGATGATAAAAATTTTTATAAAAAAAGAATTACCGGAAATTTTCCACCACCAAATGTTATAACGATATCCGTAAAAATGGTATGCACCTGTTAATCCAGGAACAAATTACAATAATCCTAGAGAGTCTAAAAAATGCGCTGGATCCAAAACTACGACCGGAACAGGCTGGCTGGATTCAGAGACAACAGATCATTTCCAGACTGAATTGCAGCTCCACACTACGCATCATCATAGAACAGAGCATAGAATGGCAGCCAGCATTCTACCTCAGCTTCGTCGATTTTTAGAGGACTTTTGACATCGTTGACCTAGGGGTAATTTGGCAGTTGCTTCAGCACCACAGAGTGCTACAAATCCTTGTCAACCCCAAGCAACAGCTATATGAAGACTCTACATGCCAAGTGATTCACAGTGAAAAGCTTAGCGATGCTTTTGAAATGAAGATGGGAGGTAGTAAGACAAGGTTTTATACCGTCACCGATAATCTTCCTGATCGCGGTCTACCGGACTGGATCGTGTGACAGACTGTGAGGAGCGAGAAGAGGGGCATTCGCTGGCTAGACTGGTGAGAAGTCTCTAGAAGATTTGAATTTCGCTGCCGATGATCATTTACGTCTAATGCCACAGGAATCTGAAGATATGCAGCCAAAAACCAACAAGTCGATGGAAGAGGCAGGGCAGCAAAAACGGAACTCCAGGCAAGCGTAGAGAAGACAGAAGTGATGAAGATACCCAAACGACAACAGCAAGCACCAATCACCACCAACGGGAGAAATGTAAAGGTAGTGGTCCCCTTCACCTACCTACCTGGGCCGCATCGTTTCAACTGCAGGCAGCGCCACAGGTAAAGATGCCAAAGTCAGGATAGAAGGAGCACGACGGGCCCTCACCAATCTGAGATCAGTGCGCAGGTCTACTGCACTGCAGTCAGTGTGGAGAACAAGATCCGGATTTTCAACACTTATGTCAAGTCAGTGCTTGTATGTGGTCCAGTAATTTGGCGCATCACGGAAATCATCTTCAGCAAACCGCAGACATCACGCATCAGCAGCTGCCCATGCTCTATACTGAAGATCAGATGGCCGGAATAATAGGAATAAGCGACAAGGAACTCTGGCAACGAACCAACCAGGAACCTACCATCCAACAAATGTGCAGAGGAAAGCTGCGATGGATTGTTTATGCGCTGAGAAGACCGATTGGGGAAATCACGCGCCAGTCCGTTGGGTGGAATTTGCGTGGGAAACGGCGAGTTAGGCGACCGAGGGTGATATGGAGCAGATGGTGTGGGGAAGAAATGAGAGCTTGTGGATAGCTGTGGCTCCAGGTCCGAAGGGCTTCAGAGAACAGAGTGGAGCGAGACGTGCAACTGAAGCCTTGTGTTTCACTAGGGACTCAAAAGAAAAACAAAATAACGGTAAGTGGTATTGCTCCCATTCGGGCTGGAAGCCGGCACCGGTCTCTTCAGGTGCCAAGACATCATCCACTAAGACGCTGGGGTACGATGGCCACCTCCTTTGCTGTTTTGACTCCCGTAATTGTCTGCTTCTATACGTTTAGCACAGCAGGTGGCTGCTGTGAGTTAGTGGCCCAGATGATAACACCTTGGCATTTAAAGCGGTGGCTGTTCGGTTTTAGTTTCGGTGGGAACAGCATCACCTGCTAGGGTGTAGGAAAGTCCAGGTGTCGAGTCGGAATGCGTGTTCCGGATTCGGCTGCCTCTCACTAAGATACATGTATCACTATGAATATCAGGCATTACTGGGACATCTGCACAGGATCCAATCTACCAACAGAGGTAGGGCCCTTTGACATTGCATTGCAGCGAGGAATCATAAGTGTAACACAGCCAATCAAACCTCTCGTGGTGTGGCACGTCGAGCTAGGTGGTGGCTAACCATGCATAGCGCATGCCAAGCGACTTCAGCCGGCTAAGGTTCATAACCCCACAACTCGACCTGTCTATCTTGCCTAGTGCCCTCCACCTGACGACAAAGTTGCAAACATAGTGATTCCAACATACTCGAGTAGTGCCGCGAAGACACTTGTATTTGAAAGCTAGCGGTCCCTTCACATCTGCATTTAGTGACGATGTCACACATCCGCACAAAGAGACGGAGCAAACTGTTGTAGAGTATTCTCGTCCTTTGTAGGCAGGTAGATACCTGGCCGGGACCAGAGATGGCGCAAGTTGGTGACCGCCAGACGGGCAAACTGTATCCGACCTGAGTTTTCGTCAGAAATCGCCCCGTTCAGGCCGATGCATCAGGCAAGTTAAGTGGTCAATGCATTCAACCGCTCACCTCTTTCGAACCGCCCTGAGGCATCATCCCACATTTGATAGGTCCTAAGTGCATGCGAAGCCCTTTCGGATTTCTGATGGAGGCGTTCAGAAGAGGCTGCATTTTGTCCGCAGCTCCACCTAGCAGGACAGTATCGTCTGCATGCTCAGAATCAGCAAAGTGATCAACGGGGAGCAGACCGATCCCTGCGAAGCCAGACGCATTTAAGTCTATGTCAACTGGAATGTCTGTAACGAGATGGACATCCCTGGTAAATGACACTAATTATCGTCAGTTCGCATAATAACCCTCCACTGGCCCCGGTATGATTACGTGATTCCTGGTAGGAAGTTCGACAAGCAGGCTCATTACCCCCATCGCAGCCGGGCACTTCCACGACACCTCATCGTAGATAGGGTCAGATGTGGTCTTCTGGCTAAGAAATATGGCACGCTTTGGTTATTGGTAGGTATGCACACGTTCTAAGGCCTTATAAAGAGGATTAACTTGAGGTCGATACACCAACGTCCGGGTCCGAAATATCCCTGACCCTCTTTAGGTGCTGCTGCTGAGATGTGATTGGGTATCGTGTAACTGGCTCCTAGGATCTTGAGCACAACGTAAACCAAACTCACCCCCCTGTGTTTGTCACAGAACGACTTCTTACCCCTCTCACAGAGAGAGGTGACCCGTGAAGCGGACTACCACCGACGCCCACAGACCAGTTGGTGCCGAAGTCAATTTAATCAGTAATTCCCTACTTCCTAAAATCCAGTGACGTTTGCCAACCTTCGGGCGCAGGTAACCAACTGTCTTTACCACAGTCTTCACGGCAGCCTTGATATCACACCAAGTTTCCCCAGCATACGCATTGCTGTTGCATCCAGATAAACACTCAGCTACTCCTCCCTGAATACCTGCTTACCACCCCCCCTTAACTTCCAATCTAGCACAGACATGCACCCTGTCACCCATCTTGGCCACCAGTAAGGCCCGGACGTAGACGTGTCTACACCAGTGCATGATCAGGGCCCAAAATAGCGCTCTGAAAAGGGTGCAACCCCCTGTCGACCCTATCCGACGACAATAATGGCAATATGATCTGCCCATATCTATCGCTGGTCTGATGGTAGTGGATGGGATGTGAGACAGTGCCTCTCCTTATGCTTAGAGTTAGTGCTGGCAAGGACACAGGGGCTGTCGTAACGATTCCGAAGTAGTCGATAGCCGTCGTTAGTTTGTCGGGATGGGATCCGCTATGTACCCCCAGAATACCATCACGTTCAGCTTAGCTTTACCACTTGACCGTTGAAGTTACTTGAAATTACGGCTACACTTGGACTTTTTCCCTTCTGTAGCGAGAGTGATGGCTTCTCACAGCATTTGTCATTTCCCATCACCTGGGCTACGGTCGATGTGTGCGTGGGCGTGGATTATGGAGGGCTACTACCTAGTCTCAAGGGTCCATCTAGCCGAACGACACCTGGATGGCTATTTACTGGTATCCAGTCGGATAGAGCACTTTTGCTCTGCATTTGAGTGCTGTGCCTACACTATTGAGTTTATGACAGGTAGCCACGATATCTGTGAATACTCGTAAGATGAATCTTGAAGACTGGTCAGACGAGGTCACTTCAATAATCATACTCAGACCCTGTATACGTGTCTCAAAGGCAACGCACATATCCGTGGCTGAAGATTCCGGAGTTCCGGCGAGCGGTGCTTGCCGTTTGATTTGGCACAGGGTTAAGACTCTGGAAGCTCTAGCACGTATTTAATAGTAGGTTCTAAGGAGAATACAAATGAGGCATTGAGGGCTTTGATCGTTGGCAATGGCTGCAGAATAAGGGTTTGGGGAAGATATATGAGGCCTGATATAGGTATCGGCAGATGAGGACAAAAGCGGAAACGATGTTGAGGATAGATCATGTTTGATTGAGTCTTGTGTACCGCAGGATACGTGAGGTCGGTATGCACATCATGCGGAGCCGGAAAACGCTCGTTTGCACAATGAGCGCACAAATCGCAATATAAACAGAAATCAGTTAGGTCTGCAAAGATCTCGTAAGTTGAAAACGAACTACAAGATATGGTCTCGACCTATCCAATGTTGCATATATTATCATTTTAACCTTTGTTCTCTTGACATTTTTCCGGTCTGTGGATTTCCTGTAACCTCGCGCATTCTGGGATTCAATCCCTCGATATCCTCAGCTGTAGTTATCTTGCAAAAATTACTCATTAACACACCTCTAACCTATTACATGGTACAATCAAAAAGTAGCATAAGGTCTACACACTCACCAGTCTAAATAATTTTGGTTGGATTCACTACCATAATTTCAGACGTACATGGATTATTAAATCATAGTCGTCGTACTTAGACCCGCCCTGAGATAAGAAATTTCATCGACCGCGACGTCGTTAGTCTGACGCTTCTCAATATTCCATTCCTTCTACAATCGAATGCATACACGATACGACCAGCTCATCATTAAAATAAGATCGCTTCAATCTCTGCAGCTAACTTTGACTGCATATTGCATGACGGCACCTCAAACTCACAAAAGTATGCGGTGTTTTTGAGTGGGGATTTAGTAAGCACTTCAACAAAGCCAGCGACTTCTACCTTAAAATCATCTCAGATGGAGAACACTTTATGTATCATAACTACGTCGAAATCTGTAGCCTGCCTGTCACTCGTCTCAAGTATAATCAAATTCTCTTATTCTGCATCACAATGTCGTTTTTCATGTCTTTGCTAATAACTAGCCATCCAAGTAGCCTACAGGTGCATTGAGGTGACACTTGCAGTGTACGGCCTCCATCCACAGTCTGGTGAAACTGTATTCCTTCTGATTTCACCAGAGATGTTCAGCGAAGATACGAAATTCAAGTAGCTAACAGTTGGCCAGGTTTCCTCCGGGCTAATGTAGAATTATATGACAGACGATTTTGCAAGATGTACTAATCAGGGATAAACACAATTCTAAGCGCTGAGTATAAGAGCAGAAATATAACTTAAAAATCCTTTCGTTTATAACTGTCTAATTGCGAATGCATACGAGTTGTTTTTCTGTTTGAGTTTAGTGTCACAATGCTGTCAGTGTAACACCCGCGGTTCCTGAGTTCGGCATTAAAGTATCGTTTTGAAAAGACTTGTTTGGTTTTGAGTCGCATCTAAATATTCCAGTCGTACTTAAAAACTCAAAATACTTTTGTACTATTTTCTACATTCAACTCACGTAGTAAGCTATAGCATACTTTAGCGCACGGTATTTACAAATCAGAATGGGAATGTATCTCAGCGTTATCGACGTTAAGGCACGTCTTATCATACATGGACGTGAGAATAAACCTGCATCCCACACACTTCGCATAAGTAAACGCTGGCCATCTCAGCTTGGTTCTTTATATCTATAGGGACATCTGGTAATGACTATTCCGCAGATTCATCAACGAACACCTTGTTACAACTTTAACATTATATAATTTAAGTTCCTGGTTCGACAATTTTTCAACAGAATAAAGTAAATTTTCGTGATAATGAGACATTTAGTCCCTATTTATCTCCTTAATACCTGTTTCCCCCATCGCGAATAATTCTCAAAACTTTCAAATATACTGGAGGTTTACCAGAATTTACTTCAAATTTTCACACAGTAGGCAAAATTATTCTTCTTTCCTCTCAAGGATGCAGAATCAAAAGACGACCAGACTGAGCTGTAAATGGATAAGGTTAACTTTACCCAATAATTATTTTCCCATAAGACGTTTTCGTCTCGTTTCTTTAATCCAAAGATAAATCTTATCTCCTTTTTGAACCTTTTAAGGGCCTCAAATTATGAACCAGCCGAAACGGGCTTTAATTGCACTCAATTTTGGATTTTCCCCCAGTTTAATCAGTACGTTCGAGGAAAGTAGGGGGAAATTTTGTGAGATACACTTAATTCATAGGAAATCGGGATTATTTCTTGTATTTCCTGAAAATTTCCCCATTGAAATAGTAGTAATATTTGTTTCAGTCGCTTTAGTGTAATTAGTCTTTTGCCATTATTGGAAATGTCCCAAATAATTGGGGATAGAATAGTGTTGGCTTCTCGGCGATCATAAATCGCTTCTTCTGTCATTAGATCACCGGCTTCCGTGTTTGTTAGCTTTAATGTTTCCAGTTGTTATTTTTATGGAGCCAGCTATGAGAAACATAGAATCAACCTTTTAGTACAAACAAAAGCAATCCTGTAAAGGTTGTATGAGGAAACTCCAGTTACTAAACTTTCCGCAGTAAACCAACTAAAAGCTTGTTAAGTTGTCTGCATCGCTTTTATCCTTTTTAATGGCCTAATATCGATTAGCTTGCTTACTGATAGAATTATGGTTATAAATGTAACTGCCAGAGACATTATTTTTAAGACACACCTTGAAAAAGTTCTGATCCACTTTAAATATGCAAGGAACGCATTCTGACTGAAAAGTGTATGAAGAAAGTAGGTTGAAAGAAAATAATCTCCTAATAAAATACTGTATTGTTGTAAATACTTGTAATGGAATTACTAACAGTTGAATGGAATTCAGTTTTTAATAAGATTCACAGACAGATTCTTTGTGTACTACTGTAAAGTGTGGCAGATTGAGACGATGCACCTGTACGGGAGGTTCTATGTTGATTTTGTCCGTCAGCCAGCCGGTCACATTTAGACGGATATTCTCTTCAGTGCTTTTGCACTCAGATGACTAGTGATGTTTGCACTTTGAAGTGTGTTCATAAGGGCATACTACCGTTCCACTGATAGACCGAAATTTTGTTCATGAGTATTAAAACAATTCAAAGTGATATTCTTACTTCTATAATAAACTAGATCGGAAACAGCTCATATGTATATATTTTCATTGATTCCACAAGACGTTTTCTTGTTGTCCACATGGTATAAACCAGTTCTAGAAGTCACCTAAGCAAATAACATCACACGCCTGAACTTCATACTACGATACTCTTGAACTGTTGTGTTTATAGCAGTATTGACATTGATATGCTCTATTTCTCTGGTGTCAAAATACTTTAAGGTTTCTGTTACGATCCAACGCTATCGATAACGATACAACGCTCCAAGACAATATGAATAACGCTAGAGCAATGACTTCTCAACTCGATATTCAGCTGACACCAGAAGAAGATGATGGGATCAAAAGTTTATTCATTCCAACCGAATAAATATAAGTGGATGCTTAGTCGTTTATATATACTTAGATGACCCTGGCCAGAGTAATCAACATAGCATATTCAAAGTGTAAAATGGACCGATCAGCGTTTAGTGTCCTAAACTGCGGTGAAAATATGAAACATAACACGGCACAAAAAAGGTACGAAAACAAGGCTTAAACTTCACAGTGATAGTATAAACATATTATAAGTTAGTCATCTTGGGGTTTAGCCATCCCTAACAGCTTCTAGCATCCTAGCAGAAATATTCGTAAGTTGAATGTATATATATATATATATATATATATATATATATATATATATATATATGAAGACTGTCACGAAACTAAGTGATGAGTTATAGAATTAACAATAACAACAACTGTAATATTGTTGATGATGTATTGATTGAGTCATAAAAAAACTGGGATGCATAAAATGTTTAGATCATTCACAGAGTGGATATAGATTACAAAGGGTTGAAAATATGGTAGCGCTAATGAACGGTTAAAGGATTAGATAATATGAATGAGACAAGTTAATCACGATAAAATGAAAGTGTTTTCGTTACAATTATCGAAAAGGTTAAATAAAGTAACACTGGAAACTCTTAGTAGTAAAAACACTACTGAAAAAGGTGATAGAAGAGTTCACAGATTAGTCCGACAAAGTAGAAATTCGAAAACACAAAACGTAGGAAACAGACGAAATTATCGTTAGGCTAGGCTGTACATACTTCTTTTGGATACAAAGGTCATGCTTCAGGTCATGAATAACCAAGGGATCTCCTGTTCTTGGAGGAGGAGATGGATATATATATATATATATATATATATATATATATATATATATATATATATGGCAGTTTTATAGTGAACTGTTGATCCCATTAGTAATAAGAATAATAATCAAGAACTGAGATTACATATGCTATATTTGCTAAAAGAAAGGAAAATACAAAGTTCAGTTCAGTATATTTCCGTGTATTAGTATATTTATTTAGGTAGATGTCTTACATAGGTTTTTTTGTTAAAATCCCCTTGTGAAGAATTTCATAAGTTTTCTTTTTATTCCCTAGTGATTTTCCATCGCTTTACCATTTAAAGCTGATAGCTTCCCGGTTGACAATCGTATTATGCATTTTTAACCCAATTAACCTTTTTGTAACCGGCTACGTGTCGTGAACTTTTTGTTTATATATGTTAGTTATAAATAGAGAAAAAGTTCGTCTAGCCGTATGACACAGTACACAACAGTGTTGTATCACTTAGCTTGCCAACCACATTGCGACCTGATCGACTGACTTAAATGAGCACTGAGTACTACATTGGTTACCCATTGATAACCGGTTTTTGTACACATCCTATTCCTAAAAAGTATCACTCATCGCTTGAACCGCTTAGTGAATACGTCTCTGACTCTAGAACTGAGTGATGAGAATTCGAATCTCTGACGGAATAGCAGTTTCCTCATGGTTGCTGACTCACTCCTTCTGATGAGTGCCAACAAGCACGAAATCTATGTCAAACATAGCCTCATGATGTTTGACTTCCAACAACTAACACTAAAATAAAATACCAATAAGAGAAGAGTAGCCTATATCTTCGCTTATGTACAATTCAGTTGTTGTCTCTTACGTGCGGGAAAATCCGAATCATGTCCAATAGATGTTTCCCATTTGGATGGATTAAAACTTCAATGTGTAATCATTTGAAAGTAGATTTACAGCCAGAAGTAGAGGTCACATGACCTAAATTAGTTAATCTATTTAACTGCATGATTTTTAAGTAGTTATTCTTGACGAAACTTTGATCATTTACTTCATTCTATTGTTGTGTTTATTTTCAGCCTAACGAATGAATAATATCGCCTACACTTCCATAGGTTTTTAAACCAATCAACCAATCGATAGATAATAATCCAAATCACTAGTCTTCTAATGCCTTATAATATGTGTGTACTCAAAGATCACTTCACTCTTCCACCTGAGGTAATTGAAATAATTCCAAATAGAAATGAAACCTCTTTTTTTCTCCCCAATTTCTTTTTTCTTTTAGGATTCTAATGCAAGATATTTAGATAAATTCATGCAAGATGAACAACTGCTAAAAGATTACAAATTGAAGCAATTTTTGATAACAGAACAGAAACGATCAAGTTTGTATAGATCATTAATTGCAAAAGTCAAATCGAATTGTATTGATGAAGTAAGTAGTTTTATATTTGTTGAAAAGTGATATCATATTCATGATCTTTTAATTTAGAAACTTTTATCTGCCTTACCCTATGAAGTGAATCCACCACCTCCTTCTTCTAAAACTGCATCATATTGTACAACTAGTGAAATAGATTCTCAAAGTAATTTCATTCAATCTATTCAAATTTACCTTTTTTAGGATATGCTGCTGACAGTACCTATAGTGGAATGATGACTGGTGTAAGTTAATTTTCTGAAACAGTTGAAACTTTTACCGCTATGTTATATTCAGTTTGTGTTCACTCAAAAATTCTGTTTTACCGCTTAAAACACCAATAAGTTTCATTTAAACAATAGTAAATTGAATTCGTATGTTTCAACTTCAACGTCCTGGTTATTTTTGTTTGAACAAAATTGAAATTTATAATAAAATGGTGTTTTAAAACTTGATTTAATTTGGTGAACAATGAAACTAGAATAGTTTAAAGAACATAATCATTCTATCATCTGTACTGAAGTTTAGACATTATTTAGCAAAGTAAAATGCTTGAAATAGCTTCTAAAGAAATATTGCTTTTCTTTTGAATACAGAAATGCTTAGGCTTCATTCCTCATCAACTAAAGAGTCCTGTCTTTCTTTAAATAGAAAATGTGTGGGATTGACTCAATTTGGCAGACTTTAGGACTTCCAAGGTTCTAATAATCGCAGAAGTATTGACTCCATAAGATACTAAAAAGCTACTAATACTTCATTACCTACAAATAAAGTCGGACTCTTAACATAAATCAGCTGAATAAAGTTATATAACCACCAATCATCCACTTTTTAAAAGTGGGCCGTCGTTCATTTAGCGTAGCAAATGCGTTCAATTTCCAATGTATTCTTGTTTACCTTTGACATTACATTGAAATCAGTGATAAAAAGCGGTGAATCCTCATTCGTAACTTTAGAGATTTAGAGCGATGTAAAGCAATTTCTGGAAGCAAGTTTGTCATTTTGAAGTTGATTATAAGCGTGAATTTGAAAATGACTTTGAACGCCATGTTTGAACCGTATTAATTTTCTAACTCACTTATGGCTTTGATTGACGACATGATCAATTCGGTAAATAATTGTGATGTTTCGTAAGCCCAATCAACCAATAGAGTAGTCAGTTAGACGATTTGTGTACTAAGCCTCTGCACAATAGAAAATACGACCGTTTCTCACCATCCGTGTATATTTACGATCTTATTCATACATACAAGGATCAACAAATGGGCTGATCACAACATATCGTAGATCAGAAAAGTTAAATAGTTGATCCCTTCTGCAGAAAACAGTTACACAAATTAATTAATTTCAATTAACATGTGGTTATTTTTAAACTATGAGTTGTGCGGAAACGACTGAGGGGACACTAAAACAGTCTTGAGCTGAGGTAAACAGTAATACAAAAAAATGTCTTGGGTCAAATATTTTTTAAAAAGGAAATGATATGACCAATTGCACTTATCTGACATTCTTATTTACCTGGCTTTGAACAGTACACAACACCATTATTAATAACTTTCATGACTAACTCACTACTTTTGTTTATTTCACATGTGATGAAGAGTGTAGTTTATCAATTTTGGGTTCGTCAGTAACTACTTTTTACGGCGTGACGATTGGATTACGGCGATGAGACATGTCCATTAAAAGCAGAAGATATGAAGCGGTTACAGAGTTTTGATCATAACTGTCTTCATTGCATTGGTTGCATTTGGTGGAAACACTATGTGAGCAGTGTTGAAGTTAGGCGAAGGATACTAGATAAGATAGGCAAGCGGATTGATGAGGTTATGAACCTTCATCGATTCAGGTAGCTTTGACATGTATTGCACATGCCTAGTCACCGCCTACTTTCATGTGCCATGCTACAGCAAGTTTGATTTAGTTGGAAGAGGGTTCATGGTGACCAGACCTTGACTTAGTACCAGTCCACGAAGGCCCTAACTGTTTATCTGAGAAGATGTAGACCACCTGGTTGGTTTCTCCGACACAAAAATAAATCAGTGGTTGAGGTCTGTTGATGATACGGCCGAAAATCGGTCACAATGGTGCAAATTTATTCACTCGTTGACGTCTTCTAAAGCTAGGATATTTGCACTAAACGTTGTCTTCAAATTGTTTATTCTGTCACAAAACTTTGTCTACTTTGGTATCATTCTTTTTCTGTCCACCTGTTCTTTGTGTACTACTGTTAAGTGTTCGAACTTGAACCAATGCACTCTCGGGCAGTGTTCGACTCTGATTTTGTATATCTGTCTGTGATGGTTGGAGATAAAGTGAAACTTTAGTCTGCCGTAGGATTCGAACCACCGGCGTTTGAATAACCATCCCAGTGTTCTACTAACTTAGCTACGAGACTCCACTTCTAACCAAAATCTTACTTCCTTTCAATTACCTAAGATCTTGACTGGCTATTAAATGAATAAGTGATCGATAATAATAGTCTGTCAGACTATGTCTAACTTAGGTAGTTTCATAAATTATCAATCCCATGCTCTTTCTCTCTAATTCAACTCGATTTGGAGTCGGGCAAAACAACGTGTTTGCTCAACTTGTGTGACTATAATGAACTGACGGTCACTTATTTCACATTCATGTGACAACTAGACGAAACCATCGGTGACTGAAGTGAAGAAAAGATCAGCAGCTAGACGTCATACGTAAGCGGATACAACACCGAATGGGTGTTCTGAAGGCCTCTGGTTCTTATCCTATAGTGATAAAGCTTCTCATTTCACCTTCACCATCATTCCTCTCAATAACCTCAGACTTCCAAACCACTGCTTTCTTACTAAATACCTTAATTCCAAAGTAGTCACTGGTTAGCAATCTAATGGAAGGTATTTCATAGAGTTAGTTTGTCTGAAAAACAAGATGAACATACTTAAGTGTGAATTCGCTGACTTGTAATTTAATTGAATGCACAGCTTATAGATTTGCATCTGAATTTCTACGAAGTAAATTCTATAGTGTCACAATAATGTCTAGTGCATTAGACCACTGTTCAAATTGATGGTGTTTAGACAGAGAAACAGAACAAACGTAGAAACACATCCACAAGTGCATCCCTCTAAGTTTTCATACTTCACAGTAGCATACGAAGAAAAGGTGGATAGAGACACTGATATCAAAGTGGATGAAGTTACAAGAGAGAACAAACCATTTTGAAGATAAATTTTGTTATGAATATTCAAGGTTTAAAAGACATCAACGAGTAAACACATCTACGCAATTGTGACTGACTTTCAGTTATGTTGCCAAGAGTCCTGAATCATAGACTTCTGCTACTGGCATACGCAGTCCATGTGCAAGCCACCTTACCCGATGAAGGTTCACGACCTCATTAGTCGACTTGACTGTCTTGCCTAGTACCCTTGGCCTGACCTCAACATTGCTCACACGGTGATTCCCCTACATGTGGGCAGTGCTATGAAGATATCTATGATCAAAACCTTGTAATCTTTTCATCTGTTCTACTTCCAGCGACCATTTCTCACAGACGTAGAATTGGATAGAACGGACTGGCTTGCAGTATACTCATCCTTTGTTAGATAATCGGATATCTCACCAATGGGTGCCACAGATGGTGCAAGTTGGTGATTACCAAACGGGCCTATTGTGTCCAAAATAAGATATCGTCAGCAAGCAGCCCATTCAAACTTACGCAGTTCCCCAAGTAACTGAAGTAGTCGACACATTCCACCATTTCATTACCAATCATTAAACTAAGAGTAGTTGCAGACCAGTCCTACAGCATCATGTTGCACTTCACAGGTGCCAAGCGCATGCCAAAGCTATTCAGATTTCTTGTGATGATTAGCAGTCTGTTAACTCCGTATACCTCAACATTATGAACTTGATTTTGTCTTTAAGTGAAGATGTAGTTGTCTTGTATGCACAGTTATAAGTAAACTGTTAGTATAAGTACGAACTTATTTTATTGGTATTGAGTTTCTATTCTACCCATAAATGAGATAACTAGAGAAGAACTAATGACGAAACGACTGTTAAACAGATTAAGTCCGACATCATTCGGGAAATAAACCAAACAGTTCTCCAATAACTTCTGCATCGTATGAAGTACACATACATATCCCTGTGTTGAACACCATTTGTTAACTTCAATTTCTATTTTTACAGACACTGTTGCTTGTAATATCCTTGTGTGCTAACATATACAATCATGAGTGTTTTCACACACCTTTCCTTTTTTGATGAGGTATTTCTTTGCGTTCTATGGGGCATGGGATTGATAGCGATTTAGTTTCTAAAGCAGAATGATGTTCTTCGTGTTTCAGTGTCTAAAAAAAGTTCTTCCTATTAGCTTTTTCAATAAACTCGATGGGATTATTCACAATTTTCCAGGTGGTTGGCATATTATGTTATACTTTGACCCCATTTGTAAAACTTTGCACTACTTGATGAAAATTCGATGATAAATTCAATCTGTAACTGAAAAATTTTAAAACGTCACAGCTAAAAATTGCAAGCATGTTCATTAGGTGATAACTATTCTCATGCACTTCTTTTCAAAATGCACTCCATGTATTGTCTAGGGTGCGTTACTTGTACAGTAGCTATCTAAATTATTCACGTATAAGACATTTCAACCAGAAGTTGCACAGTATGAGTCGAAAAAGTACTAAGCAGTATTATCTCACTCAACCCAATAAAAGTGATATGAACAATTTTCAAAAGTTCGATACAATAATATTGAGATTTAATGTAAAGGCGGTATTGTAAATATAAATCAAACCGAATTATTAATAAAACAACCTCCAGATGTGCTGCTTCTGGAGACAGCAGTTGATAGACAATACGGACAAGTACTGGCTACACGGTAAAATAGGATAAACTAATCTAGAAAAAGTATTATCATCCCAATCTAAGGTCGATGGGTAAACAGGTAAGATTACTCCAGTCATTAAAGTTTCTTCAAATGTTTAAATCACAAAAAAGGGCCTAGAATATGAAGTAAAAATTATGCAGTTATTGGGGTGGATGATGGTGTTATACTTCTGAGTTAACCGCATCGTCAGTTTGTGATAACGATTTGGTTGTGGTTGCCCATAGCACGTTATTCTGTGAACTCAGTCTCAACGCTAACCTTGAACATGATTGGTCTCGTAAATACCTGTCCAATCTCGTATACTGAATTCATCTACACTATGAGTCACACAATTCGACCCCTTTCAAACGTTGACAACAGAACACAAAGTCTGGTGCTTATTGTCCGCATATTTTAAGTCATCTGATTCATCGGTATATACAACCAAATTACCTGACCACAACCCAGCATAGTTTATAAACATAAAACGATCACTTTCAAACAGAAAATTGTGATAATGCACAATAGTGGATTTCACTCAGCATTCAATTATTTCCGAACCATAAGTCATGCAAAAATTGATGAGGGTTTAATCGAAAGCTCCTGAACCGAGCTATGCAATAATGCTACCGATCAAGTCATAAGTCAGATTAATTTTGGAATAAATAAAATAATATGACCAGTGACACGTTTTCCACTTTTCGGCTGATGTAACAGATAAGAATCCACTAAGTAGATAGCCTAAAAGGTCCGGATGTATAAGGCAAGTGGAATAGATAGATAAAGCATAAGTAACAAGATTTTCAAGTTAATTAAAATAAGCGCATAACGTTTACCGTAACTATTTATCATGTTCTAATTTGTTTCATTTAGTCAGGAACAGTTTTAAGTAAATCACACAATCATGGATCAAGATTACCTGATCGTACAGTAGTGACAACACCAACAGGAACGCTGACAACAACAATCAATCTTAATAAAAATTTTACTGAAATGAGCATTGACAATTTATCATATCGTGCTAAAGCCTTATCGCTTCACAGTTTCCCTTATTTACTTAAAAGTATAGAACTCAAAGCTTCAAATATATATGAACGTAAAGCCAGACAAATGAGACAGGCACTAGGAAGGCGTATTTACTCAGATGCTGAACGTAAGAAAGCCTGCCTTCAACGTCAAAATAAAGAAGATATAATTTTATCGGGAAAAGTTAAAGGTAGTCATGTAACTAATTAATTAATCTTTTTATTGATTTTTAATCATTGTTATTGTTTTCAGTTTATCTTGTTGGAATATAAGTGAAAGGTGGTGTCAATTAATGGTGGTAAAGGTCGACAGTAATGTTTAAAGTCATCTACATCCAGTCAGGTAAATCTACCTCTATGGGAAGGCATGCTCTATCATCTAAGTGCTTAAATTCAAGCCGATGAAGTATAGTTACTGTGAGTGGTAGAAACTCCACAGAATGGTCGTAGATGTTACGTTTAGAGTCGTAATTAAAATACATAGGTTACTTGACAACGTTGTAAACCTTCATTAACTGAAGTGCTTTGGGCATTTGTTATCTTGGCATTGCACGCTGAGTAGAGTAGGTTTAAGTTGAAAGCGAACGAAGAGGGATGAGACTAAGAAATGAGGCCTATAACAGTTAATACAAATCGTGTAAGGAGGTATAGGTGTTTAAGTAAAGTTTACGTGTCAAATGAAATCAATATTTGGAGGCCGAAGGTGATATGGCTCAGAATCCATTTCACATATCTCCTTAAAGATTAATTCATTCCTACGAAGTAATTAACTGGAAATATCGAAAATTCTATTACTAACAAATGTGCGTTATTTGATGGAATATATATATATATATATATATATATATATATATATATATATATATATGAATAGCATGATGAAGATTAGCAGTGAAAGGTATTCTTGGGGAAAAAAACTTGTGTAGAAGGAAACATGATTCTTGTAGAGTTATATTTCTGTGAGTTATTTACTTCTTATACGCCAAAGAAGCTTTAGCGCTAGTCATTGTTTTAGTACTGCCTAGATGTTGTTTCATAAACCTGCTTCCTCAAGTATCAATTATTGTTCTACTCCTTACCGTTAAGCACTAACAGTCATATAAATGTACTTAAGTCATTTCTTCACTAAAATAATCCCTTTTTAGTATAAATATCAACGTGTTTGAGATAAATAATTTTTACCTTTCTCATGGAGTCCAGTATCTTTGAAACAATCTTGTAAAATCTTGATTAACTTAAATTTTCAGTCTAACAACTACTGGAATAACCCTTTTTTTACATTTCATAAAAAGTTACTATCCTCGCTGAAATAGCAAAACCTGATTAGTCATTTCAGCCGTTGTTAAGGTTGACTTTGGAGTCTCTCCAAATCTTAATGCAGTTTCATGTGGAATGAAAGTTTACTGAGTGTTCGTAATATGCTGAGTTTTCAACCATATGCATGCACTCATGAATTGTAAATCAAAAGAAATTGAATGTAGTAAAATGGTTGTTACTATTTCCCCTCGTATTTAGTCAATAATAGTGTTGACTCATTAGTGTGGGATATTACAGCCACTCATGTGTTATGTGTTTCAGTCAGGCTTACGAGAAGTGGGTGACTCTAAAAGCAACTATAACTTTTGAGATAACCAATTACATTTCTCTATTTTATAACAAACTACCTTCACAGCTAGAATTTGATTGGTTACCTTAAGATGGCCTTCAAAGTCACGCAACATATACAGATGTAAATCAGGTCATATGCTTCAAGTTAAAAGTTGACTTGTCGTCGCAAAAGTAGAAGTAATGTTGGTGAATTAAAGTTAGAAGTTTAGAAATTTTTGGATTTTCGGTTATGTTAAGTACTAGATTTATGTGAATTACTGGTCTTCTTTCAGCTTTATCATCTTAGCATCATAAAATTTTAGTTTTTAGCATTATGAAAACTAATTTCAGCAGATGCATATTTATCGCACTATACTCAAACCAATTATTGGTAACCACATGAATTGGTTTTATGACTGTATAACAGATTCTTCTCCTATATAGCCACTGCTTCCTATTATAAATATAAATAGGTGTTTTCAAACTATGGTTTAAATGAACAAATTTCATTCTTTAATTTAAGGTTGTGCACATCTGTAGGTCAATATTCATGCGTTTGTATATGTGAACATCAACCATCCAAATCAGCATAGGACCAGGCATTACTGCGTAATGGTCCAAGTTGCCACACCTCATATCAGTACATCAAGTAAAAAGGCAGTGAAGTGGAAGATGAATAAAATACAGCTCAGTCAAAAGAAATATAAGGTACTAAAAAAGAGAAAGAAAGAATGAGAAAATGGTGAGATTCGACAAAGCGTTAAGATGAGGATAATGTGTGTAGGGATACATCTGCACCACTGACATCGGTTCTGAGCCATATCACCTAGAGTCTCCAAGCACTGGTTTCTGATGTCCTGCGCACCCCAACCGGCTAGTCTGCACCGCCATACATGGCTCAAACCAACAGCCGATGACTTCATACATTGGTGCCATATTTTAGTCTGGCCGCCTTGGGCCTTTTTCCAACCTGAACCTACTTCGGCCAACATTGTGTGACGGGGCAGACGGCGACTAGGCATACGTAACACATGTCCCAACCATCTCAGTCGATGAAGGTTTACAACCGTGTCAAGTAACTTACCTCTTCTCCCTAAAACTCTACGTCTGACTTCTACGTTACTCACGTGGTGACACCACGGATGTGTGTGAACAAGAAAGTTGCAAAATGCAACAAATTAACGAAAGCTAATAAACCTACCCAGACTTATAAATTCGAGGTACCTTTTATCACTTAATGACTAATAATTAGTGCAAGTGCAACAGTAATAATTAATGATTGAAAGGAAACACGTCGAAAATGTTTACAAACTCATACGATAACTGCTCTCTGGAAATACCTTCGATCCGTCAGAAATAATCCATCAAAATAAAACCAAGTTCTATGTAGACATCAAGATTAAAATTCGAACCGACATAATTCGAAATCCCCTCAACAACCTTGAGCACATTTCTACAGTAGGCAATAAGTCACAGCTATTTTGTGAGGGCTTGTGATACCACCTGGTTGCCTAAACATCGGTAGGTAAAGTTGGTTTTGAAACCATGACCCGTCGATTGGAATTCAAGTATCTAGACCAACTAGCCACAGCCCAACATTCGATATAATTAAATACTTTGAGCACTGGGTAGACGATTTATAAAAGAAAAACGTAATTGCACAATAACAATGAGGTGAAAAAGTAAATTTATAACGTTTTGCTAGCATATAGAAGTGCCATCTGCAGAAAATTAAGCTTGTTGAGGTCGTAGGATTCCTCATTCTTTGTGTTGTGCTTATCAACACCTTCAATACCCGACATTAACTGCAACAGTGGTATAGTTTATTTTACGCCTGTCATAACCACTTCGTTAGATTGATGCTTATAACTTCACCAACTGATTCGTTTTACGATATCGAACTACGTACTTGATGTATCAACCGCACACCAGTTATTTTTTGAAGGTATCAGTGATTATCGATCGCTTAGTTCTGACATCGTCATTCTTTAGAACAGGTACCTCATCAAATCTTCGATTGATGCAGATTTACTGATACGAATCTTCATTTTCGTATATGCGCTAAAACTAGGTCACTAATCAGCGTAACAGAAGAAATACCAACACAAAAATGAGAAAGATGATCTGCTAGAGTGCGATCACTGAATACAAACAAAAAGATAATGAAGACTTTGAAGTTCAGTCAAGAAGTTGACATAAAAGGAATAAAACACAAGTTATTTCATGTACGCATTCCTATATTTCATATATTTAGGACATTCTGTTTGAAGTTAGCATAATACTTCTGTTGTTTAGTCTATAAAATGTTGCACTACTGTAACAGTCACCTCCAAGTTACTTGGAGCTATTGCCAGTTCTTGATTCTTATGGTTTGGAAACCTGGAGGGATCAGATACAGAAATGTATTGTAGAGGGACTAGATATTTGATGTACACAGATCGATACTCCAGTAAAGCATCTCTTATTTCATCAATCTTGCCGTAAACGGGGCACAGCAGTCACGATGATGACTTATGGGTTTTAAACGTTAGTGTCATTTACTGAAAGATGTTGCTTAATCAACATTGAAGTGTCCGATCGAAGCTGTTTCCATTATTTAAGCGTCTATTTGTAACCCAGCTGGTCATGGATAACTACGTGGACACGATTCCTAGATATACGTAGTTTTTCAGCAGTTTATGAAACTGATACATACCGATTTTCCGAAAGCCAGTCATTGACATAGTAAGCAGTTTCTAAAGATGACTTCCTGAATTCCCTATCCTTCCATTCTCATAGTTTCTGTGTTAAAATGTTGAATCTTATTTGTTCACAATTAAGTATAATAAACACTCATTACTCAATTTTTGGAGATACCCTGGAGGATAACCTCTAGAGTTTTCTTTGTGTGAAATTATAATTTAAGAGTTCAGTGTTCGAAACCTCCATACTGTTACGTAATGATTGTGAAGTGAAGTAAAACAGTATTAAAATGTCATGTTTCAATCCTAAGAATTGGTATTTAACAAAGTAGCATAACCCTTTCCAGTGACCGCAAAGAACTACTTCTACTTCATACATATATTTTAAAACTTGGAATGATCGGTACATAGTCTAATAGCCCTATCATTTTATTTTTAAAATGTTTCTTAGCCAAAGCAGAAAAACATTTTCACAAGTGTACTAAGATAATACAACCAACTAATCATCCCAATGGAAGTTGTACATTGAACATATCAACAACTGTAACTACCGTTCCAAGTAATGCCTCTAATCAATCAACAGAGGACAATAAGCTGATTGAACAATCTGATCGGTCAGTGAAATGCAACAATACACTGTCAAATCAAACAAAAGTACTTCCGAATGAACCAACTTTTTGTACCGAAAGCATTGGTCCCAGTAATGAGTAAGTTTCATTGGATGTACCCTAGATGTATTGGAACGTTTTTCGACGAAAGTTTTGTACTATAAACTTTGCGTCTCCAGTCAACTCTGTGAAATTTACCTCCAGATCACTTAATAAAACTAGGAAGCTTTTCTTGTTTGATTAATAAGTCGTTATTACTACCCAATAATTCTACTGATTAGTAAATTAACCATAAAGGTTGGAAATTACACTCATGAACATATAAGTAGTTTTAAAGAGATGGGGCTATTCTTACATGTAGAGAATATTTGAAGAGACGTTAATAACTAGATTGTATTGCAGATGTGACTCATTCGACTTTCAAGTAGTTGATGATGACTTCATACAACTCTGCGGAAGAAAAGTGGTATCCATTCAACAACCATCTTCACTTTCTTGTAGTAGACAATTAACCACACTTTTACTGGGTGAAGGCTGGTGGTTGTCTAAACCTCATTAGGTGGAGCTGGATTGAGAAATCAAGTGCACAAGTCGACTCTTTGCTGAAGACATTCTTAAATACTCAGGTGTTGCCATTTCGAAGTCATTCGATAAGGTTGTGAATTCAAGTCAACAGAGTTGGCTTGAGTATCTAGCAAACACCAACGCACAATCACCGTTGAAGCGTTATGTTTACTGAAGTTGGGTTGAGTTGGCTTAAAGCTAAAGGTGACCGGACTAAGACATGAAACCTATCCATGAAGTCTTTAACTGATGGCCTTAGTTATGGCAGGAGATACAGGCTTTGAGCGTTTCCCCTAACTGTCAATTGTTGATTCTTTGTCCTCTAGTACACTACTGCCTAATTCAGTGTCATTCTTTTTCTGTCCACTCCTATTTTTTTTTAAACTTGGACTGATGCACTTCTGTGCTTAGTTCTGATTAGTCTTCATGCAATAGATTTGGCTGACAGTATAATCCCTAAACTTGAAATAGATTATTGAATTACATTATATGTTGTGATTATCAAATTACTCAGCAGTATACACCAGTAACTCCTTGTGGGAAATAATTTAGAATCTTCTTGTCTACTTGCAGACATATTAACATTTCAATTAATTCAAATGTCCGGTATTTTCGAACTCATTCAGCTAAATATCATCTAGACTCTTCAAACCTTGAATAGAAAAGGTTCTGCGCGTACAAATTGATATATGTAGTATGATATACAAAACGTGATACTTTACCTATCTATGAGACTTTTTTAAGTGTAAGTAAATGGAATGAAAGAATTACTATTCAGCAATTGTAACACTTGCACAAGAAAGCTGTTCATGTGAGATACTGATCCGCTTAGAGACTCAAATTATATACTATCAATGATATGGAACAGAAATGTTAACAAAAATGCTAATTACTTAGCAGATTGATGAATGTAGTTTATGATTGAAGTTGACAGGAAACCTAGATGATGGATGGTAGGATTCTGTCCTAAGTTTACGGTTTCACCTACCTGGCATTCTATCTGCTGAGTCTTATAAATGATCAACCAGTTGTCTCCACTTTCTAATTCACCTTGATTCGGATTAAGAATAAAATGTATATCTGGACAGCTGCTATTAAGACGATGAATGGTAAGATAGACATTTCTTTGGATGAACTGAAACTGTGACTCAGTGTACAATTGTGTCTAGTGACTCAGTCGATGACTGTCGACTTAAATTCTGTTACCACTCGGGTTTCCTTTCAAGTATAGTCACTGACTCCATTTCCCAGGTAGTTTTATCATCATGAATAGAATACATATGTATGAGCAGGATTATTGCTTTCGATGTAAGAATACTGATCAAAAGCCTGTCTTCTACTAATGAACAGAAGTTGGGAAATGGAAGTATATGCTCAATCAGTATTTGATTTGTGCATATGAAAAATTACAAATGTGGGTGAAACTGCGGTTACGTGTTTGGACAGTTTTATCAGTGTAAATAATCATGTGATTATTGAAGTTAAAATACTAATATAAAACATTTTCATTAGTTCAATAGATGTTTTTTTTTCCTTTCGTTAATTTAAAGAAATACAAAACAGTTAGAATCCGTTAACAGCAATAATCAAACACTGTCTCTATGGAATCGTTTATCAGTTCAGTTGAACAAGAAAATCCCTCCACTATGTCTCTGCATGCAATATTCTTGTAATGGTGATGATACACCACCATGGCTGAAATGTGCCAATAATTGCCGATTTTATCGAAGACCAGAAGGTATGTGGATGAAGTAATTGTAGATTCTCTTTTGTTTGATTATTTAAAAAAAAACAACGTACATATGTAATTTTCTGCACGTAAAAGCAACAAGAAGCCAGGTAGCATGTGACGCGTTACGATAAGGAATTCTGAACATTTCCTGCCGATAAGTCTCAACAATCAGTGCGAAATAATTATTTTGACTGCATGACTGAGGAATTCTTTAGTACCTAGGTTTCTTACTTTTTAATTCGTCTTCAGGTGCTCTAGGCTACGAGGTTTTTAATTTAATATGGCTTCAGCACCTTAATGTCAGACAGATATCAACAACGCAGGAACTGCTTTAGTCTCACATCGTTTAAAATGTAACATAAATACAGTGGAAGGGAATAGAGAGAAGGAGAAATCAAGCGGTTGAAAAAGTGGCATCATAGGTCATAAAGGCTGAAGTATATAAGAAGTGGTGAACAAAGATCAGTAGTAGTATGTTTCAGATTTAGAGAAGGATAATTAGTGAATGTGTAAACTACTAAATTTCATGAATAAAGTACACGAAGTGTTGTCAAAATAACCATCTCATTATTCTGAGAGTTCGTAAACCCAACTATTACTCATATCAGTCTCATGAAGATTAGTGACACTACCTGGCTGCCAATCTTATTATGTGGGACTGGGTTTGAATATTGACCCACAAGTTTCAAGCGGTTGTTTAAGTTGATAAACTACAATTTCTCTAGATATGTCGAAGAGTATTTCTTCACTTTATTGTAATCTGGTCCATCAATTAAATAAGAAATGTTATGCGTTTTGTTCCGCTTTCCAATAAGAACAATGCAAGAACGAGGACATTAGCAGAATAGAACGAGCCCATTTCACTTCACGGCCTTTCATCAGCTGCAAGCAGTTTACAATTGAGATGAAATATTAGTAGTAATAATGACATAACATACGTCTTAAATAAGTAGAAATAAATGAAGATTTGAAATCTAGGATTAACAGTAAGTTAGTAAGTCAAGGAAACACGCAATTAATAATCACAAACCTTAGTCAAAATCAATGGCGATTTATGCCCGATGACATGAAAGAGGGGGCATCAACAAACAATCCATGTGTACGAACATAAATAAAAATCCGGACTGCGGTGGGATTCGAACCAGCGACTACCGGTTTCCCGGACCACTGCTCTATCAAGTGAATTATGAGTCCCGATTGCTGACTAGATTTTTATTTCCTTTCAATCACCAAGGGTTCCTTTTTCGATTGCATCATCTCTTCATGAATAACTTCGTGGCTATTAACTACTCAACCTAACGTTTTTTCATGTATTAACGCAACCTACTAGCTCCCTAACAACCCTTTCTTTCATACTCCTGTTTGTTTTTTGTCCTCGTCTTTCCACAGCTACAGAATTTTCCATGTCATCGGGTATAAATTGTCATTCATTTTAACTAAGGTTTGCGATTATCAATTGTTTTCTTGACTTATTACCTTACTGTTAATCCTGGATTTCAAATCATATATTTCTACTTATTTAAGAAGTTATGTCATTATCACTACTAACATTTCATCTCAATTGTAAGCTGTTTGCAGCTGGGTTCATTTTATTCTGCTAATGTCTTTGTTCTTGTCCAATTTATATAACAGTAGGTTTCGTTAGATAAATAGGCTATATATGCAAGTAAGTGATTATCTGCATCCAATCGTCGTAACATAATTGATACTCAACTTTTCTGTCGACAGTAAATCCACTGTTACATTGACACAATGATATCCTTAAATGTAGGTTGGCAGATATCATTTATATACTGGTCGAGAATTAGGATATTCTAATAGGGAATACATTTTACTTGTCACAATTAATAAATACTTTGATGCGTGCACTATTTACATGTACTTGGTATCCACGACGTCTATATCAATGCTAAATACCATCATTTCCACTATGATTCAAGTTTTCCGCCTTTCTGTAGATGGAACCTTATAAGTGGAAAACAGTTTAACGACTATCCCCTTGTTAGTTGGAAATCTTTAGAGGGAAAACGGTGACATTTCACAATCAGTACTATTAATTCATCTTACAGCAGATTGACAGCTACTCCTTCATATCAACTAAGTGCGCTTTCTCACACAAATATCCATTTACTTGCATGTATTACAGATGAGGTTTTTAATGAGTGAAGTCTAGAAATATGAAGTATTTTGTCGAGTTACTTGTTAAGCGGTAGGGAAAGACCGGTAGAAACACTTGAGACCAGTTTTCATGCTTGTCGGTCCTCTTTAGCAACCCTGAGGTAACTAATATACCCTCAGAAAAGTGAACCCGCTTAACTCAATGCTGTAGTCAGGGACGTTACCACTGCGCTGTTCAAACGATGACTGACCTGTAGGATTGAGTGGCATGCATTGGTCGGTCACTGAAGAATAACCAATTTCACGTTGTTTAATCCAAGGTGATGTGTGAATCCCATAAACTGAAATTCTGAGGTGACATCGTTTTCCTACAGACAGGCTTTACTGGCAAGTACCATCAAACACAAAAACCAAGTCAGCGGCTTCCTGTTGATTGTCTCGAAACCTCTAACACTAATCAAGGTGCACTGTGTTGATGAGTAGTATAGCTTGGTCAGGATATTTCAAAAATGGTCGATCATCATGACCTTCGTTAGTCTTCAGTGACCATTTGTGACCACACAAAATAACTATGAAAAAAGATTGGTGATCGAGCGATCTCGAGCTATACTAAACCAACACTTGGGTGCAGAGAGAGGGAGCATAAATTTTACCCGGCTTCCTTACTAACGTTACCTTAAGTTTTCACGATGCAAGTTGATATCCTACTCAACTCTAAATACAGTCGATATGTAAGAGTGTAGACAAGAGGCTAAAAATCTATATGAAACGCGCTTTTTAACAACATACATTTTTATTCCGATTCCTTAGCTTCATTTTTACAAACTTGGAAGTACATACAGTTCTAAAAAAGTACTGATATTCAATAAGATTGATTTTAAATGCATGAGTTAGTGGAATTTATCTTGGTAAAAAAGCATAAAACGACTTGTGATGTTGTTCTGTAATGGATAGCCACCTATGTCATTGCTCTCCCCTATGCATCATGATTTCTAGTGTCATTCAAGTATTTTCCTACTGCTACTAATTACCACTTTCATAACAGCCTGAAGATTTTATTGATTTCAGTTGCGTTTATATTAGATTCATTTGCTGTCACTGTTCGTATAGTGCAACAAAAATTGATCTATGTTTATTTTCGGTCTACAGCATTTTTGAAGACTTTACTGGATTACATACACTCATTAAACTGATCACAGCATAAAAAATAAGAAATTTCATTAGATGGGAGACGATATTTGTTTTTACAAACCTTACTTCCCACAAAACACAATGTTCAATGATTCATTCAGAATAAAAGCATTTTGTAAATATTTTGACCTTATTTTACTTTGAGGGAATTCCTTTTCAGTAATTCTTATAAGTGTGATGCATCAGTTTAAAACAGTAAGATTCTCAATTAACAATGTTGTCCCACTGACAGTCATCTGAATACGGTCCATTAGATTTCTGCTACGTATAACAACTAGTATCCAGTTGCTGCATCTCACATCTCTATTGTACATGGATTCGGTAAATTTTTTATCGTGAATTTACCTTAAACAACTGAATCGCAATCTTCAAGGGTTTGGAGTTACCGCAGGTTTAGATAGTCAGAACTAGGTGCGTCGTTAGACATAGGCGTATCTCGTATAGGCGGGTGCCATAAATAACTATACTGTTCACATATGTTGTGTTTCATAGAACAACACACTTGCTAAATAATTCATGTACCATGAACAGATACATCATTCCTTACAAGATATTTGATAGCACCGTAATTTCATGCTGCGTTGTTTTGTTAATGACTTGACAGAATAAAATCAATTCTAATTGCTGAACTAGCAAAACTGTTTCGTAGACAGAAAAATGTAAATTAACTATTTACAAAAGAGAAGTATTTATTAGATTAATAAAAACAGAACATCATGGACTATACAAGGTCTGAAACATTCATTGGCATTTCATCAATTTGTGTGGAGTAATATTGTTCGATATCTCGTAGGATTTTGATGTCATCTGTTTTCACAAAGTTAATTGCTACACCTTTACGTCCAAAACGACCTGACCGACCAATACGATGAATATAAAGTTCACGATTATTTGGTAAGTCGTAATTAATGACAAGAGATACTTGTTGTACATCAATACCTCGTGCCCACAAATCTGTTGTTATGAGGACGCGACTGAAATGAAAAAAACGCGATCATTATACAAGTTAATACATCTACATAAGAAAAAGAAAGTTACTTTTTGATACCAAAGTTGTTCGAGATCACCTGCACTGTTCTTTTCAAAGAACCTACTTGGGATGCGCAGGCTAACTAGCAGCGAAATTGTAACGCAGAAATGATAATAAAGCAGTGTTAGTGAAAGGCGACCGAAACTAACAAAGGCACTAATGATCTTGATCAGTTCGAAACTGAACTGACCAATAAGGTATAGCGGTATACGAAGTGCATCAGCTAAATTCACCGTTAAATCCGGATGTTGTTTTCCTCAGTTTTGTTCGGAAAACGGACTAAGATATTAACAACGCCAGTGTGGTGGGAATGTGATTATTTGGCATCACAAAGAAACGACTGGTGGCTACGTATTTTAGGTGCACTATTCGTAGGAAAAAACTGTGATATCTCGTCAGTATTTCTCTACTGTTCTGTTAGAAACTTTCTTCGCACATTTTGTTTGATGAGGAATCTGTCTATAAGCGGTAATTGGGTTTTTCAAAATCTTGTATGACTAACTTTGGCTGAGATATAGAATACTTTAGTATCACTCATACAATGATTCCGGTTTGTTTGGTGTTGTAGGAGAGTCTTCATGTTAACGACAGCGTCCTTATCAAAAGAAAGTGTAACACATGAAGTCTGATAGGCAAAATATCTTTAGGTTATTGGATTGCGTGACATAAGTTTACAGTTGGAGTTCAAGGCAAGGGTCAATGTCTTATGCTTTCTCAGCAACAATTCATATGAACCAGTGATCTGCTTACCAGAAACTGAGGTAAGGCTTATGAGCTTAGAAGTCCCGCTAGTATGCATTACTAGTCAGTTAAGAGCAAAGTCAAGGGATTTTACGCCTACCAACAACTACAGCATAGAGCATTCGACAACAATTGTTACTTAACTCAGGACTGGCTAGGAAGTGATCAGTACATTTGACTTCTATGCGAACATCACTTTGGGTTAGCCTGGACTTGGATTTTAAAAATGTAGGCTGTTAAAGTACACTAAACATTCCGTAATTTTAAATGGAACTGTGACCCATGGTTGGGGCACATTCACCTTGTCTCACAAGCTTGAACTCCACTCCACCTACTTGGGTCTGAATAGCCAGGTAATATCATTAGCCCTCACATGATAAACACGGCTTGTTGCCAACTGTACAACTGTGTTCTTACTTATTAAGATGTAATGAACTTATTTCTTGGAGTGCTGACTACACATACTAGATGCAGGCATTTTCACAACTTATTGAACTTGTAAGAGAATGCCTTATTTTCGAACCGTACGACTTCATTACTTTCAAAAATTTCGGTCTGTAGAGGAAATGACTTTTTCATGAATAGGTGGTTTCGCTAGATTACTTGTGAAAGGATGAAGCTTTTATGTTCACCAACAAACTTCGAGACATTGTATACCATTTTAAATAACAACCGACAATTGAAAAAGATTGTCTTACATACCTATCCCCAGCCCGAAAGTCTTTCATAATTTCTTCTCGTTCCTTCTGAACCATATCACCGTGCATCGATGCAACAGTGAAGTTATTCTTCAGCATTTTCTCCGTTAACCAAGCAACTTTACGCTTTGTGTTACAAAAGATGACAGATTGAGTAACAGTTAGTGTATCATACAGATCACATAGTGTGTCAAACTTCCATTCTTCTCGTTCCACTGCTACAAAAAATTGCTTTATGCCTTCCAAAGTCAGTTCATCACTAAAAGAAAATATCATAAGGCAAGTCACTGGTGAAATATTGTTCTTTACAATATGTTCAGTAGAATAGACATAACAGTAACAGAATCTTACCCCCTGTTTTCAGAACTTATCGAGTGCAAATGATACCCAAATATTTGAAACCTCAACCACTTAAGAAAAAAATCCAATCTATTCTGCTTATCATACCAAATATGCTACAAGTTCTTGAAGTAGCGGTAGGCATCGGTCGCTTAGGATGAGGATAATTTGATCATCTGTGAGTTTTGATATGACAAAAATTTCATAGCAGAATACCGAACTATCACCATTCTCTATTAAAAATGTCCATCTCCAGTCTTACATAATTTTGTTATAGACGTACTTATAAGGGTCTCCCTCTTGTTGTCTGACTTCACATAGATTGATGTTGCTACAACAAACGTTTTAGCAAAAACAGAGTACGTAGATAAAAATAATCTTGTTGGGCGTAGATGCTATTAAGATACAGAGCATTCTGTACACATTCAGTGTTAACTCGAAAAAGTCTGGGGATTTATTACTCACCATCCAAATGCAAATTGTTGCTCTAGGACTTTGTTCAGCGACGGGGAGCGAAGGGAGTTGAATGCGTTGACCACTTCACTTACCTAGAAAGTCAAATCAAGCCTAGTGAGTCAGTAATCGATGAAATTTCCACACAGACTCGTGTTGCTTTTGCCAAATTACGCCATGATATCTGATTACTAACTGAAGCCCGGGTGTACTACACTGCTGTTCACTATATACTACTATATGGACCACAAATGGTCATTGAAGATATACGGACGCTTCAGGTGCTCGATCATCGTCGTCTTCACAGCATAGACCATGTCGTAGTTCCATCGCATCAATAATATAAAGGTCAGGCATAGAGTTTTAGGGAGGAAAGGAAAAGCAGCCGATAAGGTTACGAATCCTTATCGACTTAGATGACCGAAACATATATTACTCATTTGTAGTCATCGTCTGCCTCGCCGCAATTTTAACCTGAAGGAGGTTTAGGCGGGGAAAAAATTAGGGGCTCTTAGACTAAAACAAGGTATCACTGCATGAAGTCTTTGACTGTTTGTCTCAGTCGCGTAGGGAAATGTAGGCTTTCCAGTTGGGGTCTGTATGACAACAGAAACTAGCAGTTGGAGACTCTTGGTGACAGCTCGAAATCCATCTTGGTGACACAGATGTATCCACACATCATCTTCCTAAACATCATACCAAATATTATTATGTCTCACTTCTCACTGTTCTCTTTTCGCGACTTTCCAGCACTTGGCTACTTCCCGACTTATTTACTCTGATGCATTTCCTTTGACGTGCTGGTGTGAAGTTTGGCAACTCCGAACGCTACGTAGTAGTACCGGATCCATGTAGATATTATATACCTATCCTTCATCCCTCAAACTAAGAGTAGCTGCAAACTACTTTTGGATTACCTTGGACTCAACAGGTGCAAAAAATATGCTATATATGCTCAGATTTATGTTAAAGGCGTTCAGAAGACTCTACTTTTTTTTAGTGTCTTCGTCCGGTCGTCCTGTTCGGCGAAGACAATGAAAGACAAAATATAATTCATGTTTGGAGACGTTTCGGATGGAACGAAGTTTTATCTCATCAATATAGTTATTTTCAAGCAGCGATTGGTATGACTTGCACACACTGTAAAGATGTAATTCCATGTACACTTATCAGAAACATTTCTTGTGGAGGCTAGGATTGCCCGGAATAGGCAGAGATGGCCAGTTCATGTGACGCTTTGCAATAAGGAAAACTATGAGTTAGCCTCCATATAGCTCCCAATACAGTACGGAAATTCTACGCATTGGTGGAAAGCGATGTGATGAGTAAAGTGACACGACTCCACAAAACACAATGCTAAAAGTCAATCTGCAGAAAAACCGTAAACCTAGATTCTCAACTTGTAATCACTGCTCAACGAGGTATCGATAACTTTGAAGAAACTCACATTCGCTTGAAGAAAAGCTGGCGTGTTGTTACATTACAGTTTTCTAATTGAGGTTTAAGAGACCAGACGACTTAGTAGTGTTATTTCCTGTCAAATGTAATACAAGTCATAATTCTGCTGTTGTGGAGGAATGCCTAATACCTAGCCACATATACAGCGCCGAAGTGTTTATTAACTCCAATTTACGCTATATATTACGCTAATCAACACTCTCTACTCGAACTCAAGCAGTCATGTAAGGAATTATGTAGAATTATCATCAGAATAAACAAACACACGATATGAAGGTTCGTTGTCACTGTTTCTGTCCAACTTCCTTATCGATTCCTTAATAGCCATAATCTTGGGCACGTCTGACTTCACAGGGATTGATTTACTCCCTGGAGGCCAACTGGTTGACTTGGAGTGTGCAGACTATACTGTCCAGCTAGGCTAAGATGTTGAAACAATGCAGGGTCTTCTGAATGCGTTTGGGATGTGTTTCACACCTGTCAAATGCAAGACCATGCCCTAGGACGTCTGCAACTACTTTCAGTTTAAGGTTAGGATGCTGAGTGGTTGAATGCATTGACTACTTCATTTATTGAGGTTACATCAAACCAGTAGGGTTGGTTTCTGAGGAAATAGCTGTGATATAGGCTATATTGAGGTTGGATGTTGAGATGTTAAATATGTCGCTGCATTTTCGAGAGTAGTGCTACAGATTTTATATTTATAGGTTTGTTTGGTTCAACCGGATGTTCCTTGCCACTTTGAAAGCATGCGAATGGTGTTGTTTAACGGTATCATATTCAATAGCTCTCGTATTCAAAATAGGGTTGCAATTAAAAAACCTGGATTCTTAAGTAGTTCGCACAAACTACAATTACTTCCTGAACTTCTCAAACTAACAAAAATACGGATATAAAGGGGATAAATGTGGAAATAATAGGTCAATCTATTATGATGGATACCTCCATTAAATCGTTTACGAAAGCGCCAACTTATCATACACATACATAACTTCATATGAGTAAATAATCACATTAACTTCAGAAATTCAAATTCAAATAAATTAGTATTTTACATCTAATTGATGATGCTTTCTCAAACGTTTTAGTTTGCGTCCAGTTTGATGGGTCCCCCCCATTATTTACCAACTCATTCCCTTTATTTCCCCATTTTTGTTAGTTCGTGTCACTCTTCATTACTTCTAATCTGCAGTAGTAATTTACTGCCAACAGAAATGCTTTCCTCGCATTGCTTGGGGAGCCAGTTGAAGGACTTTAAAATAAAGTTGCAATTCTTTAAACTATTCCAATATTGGTTCAGTGAACACGTGTGCTCACGTCAGGAATTCAACTTTGGCGGACCTATTCTTTAGAATATACAGTTGTTAATCTCGATCGCCAGTTAACAACTGACGGTCAGTGTGTCAAATATAGGGTTGATCAAAGCCGAATTTGTTGACAGGGGCATTCAGTGGAAGTTACACGAACGTTGAAACATCTGGAATTACAGCATGCACATATATATACACCACTTGGGATTATAGTAATCATATGCATTTTCATGCGCTAGTCAATGAGCCAAAAACTGTGTGAGGGTTAACGACACCAAATGACTACTAAAACCTCAACATCTAAAACCAACTTCAAATCTGACAATATAAACGACTAACGTTATTACTCAAAGACTTGTTCGCCAACCTACAGCGGTGTTCTGAATAGGAATATAGACAGACAGACAAAACCAGCGTAAAACCTTGCAAAGGAGTGCATCGGTTCAAGGTTTCACGCTTGACACTATTATCATCGGTACACGACCAGGAATGACTGCGTAACAGTCCAGCTCGCCACACCTTATATCAGAACACCAAGTAGCACGGCAACAAAATGGAAGATGAAGGAGTAGAAAGTAGCGAAAAGGAGGAAGGGCGAACGAGAAAGTGATATGATTACTGATAGCGGTTAAGATGAGGATGATGTATGTACACATTTACGCCACTGACACCGGTTCTGAGCCATATCACCTAGAGTATCCAACCACTGATTTCTCTAGTCCCACGGGCCCCAACCGGTTAGTCTACATTGCCCTACATGGTTCAAACGAACAGTCAAGAATTTCATACATTGATGCCATGTTTTATTCTGGCCGCCCAAGCCCCTTTCAGCCTGAACCTACTTCGGCCAACATTGTGCGACGAGGCAGACGGTGACTAGGCATGCATAGCACGCGTCGCAATCACCTCGGTCGACAAAGGTTCACAACTACATCATCTGCCTTACCTCTCTCCTCCCTAAAACTCTACGTCCGACTTCTGCATTACTGAAGTGACACCACGAAACATGACCTGTGCTACGAAGGAAACAGTGGTCAAACACCTAAAGCTTTCTCATATCCTCTACCTTTAATGGTCATGCTTAACAGCCATACAGTAGAACAGAGAGGACTGCAGCACAAAACTCTCGACCCTTCATAGACAATCCGACGGCATCACAGATGGCGTAATTTGGCAGGGCCAACAGAACCTTCTGTATCTGTGCAGAGACTTCATCAGCCGCTGAGCCACCAGGGCTGATATGACTTCCCAGGTAAGTGCAGTGTTCACCACACTCAACAACTTCACTCTCTATTGTTAGTCGAGGCACCATTAAAGACCAGTCCTGGAGCAACAATTTGTATTTGGGTGGTGAGAGACGCATCCAAAACATTCAAAAATTACCACTCACAAGGTGTCCAGAAGACTCTGTATGTTGTCAGCACCAACACCCAACAGAACTATGCCATCTACGTATCCTGGGTCTATCAAAATTTCTCCAGTGATTAGATCAATCCCTGCGTAGTCAGATGACGAGAGGGAGACCTCCATAAAAACGTCTATGATAAACTGAATAAGAATGAAGAGAGTGGGCATCCTTGACGTACACAGCTCACCCGACATCTCATTATAGGCTTTAAGAAGCCCACAGGTGTTCGAGTGCACAGGCTTCTAAACGGTGATGTACTTACTAGACACCTCTTTCAGTGAGACACACTGCCATAAGAATTCTGGATTGATGGAGTCGAATGCCGCGTTTAAGTCGAGAATTACAGCTAATGTCGGGCGTCGCTAAGCGTTCCTGAACCTGACGGAATGCGAATATCTGATCGACACATTCACGACCAGGTCTGAAGACTGATTTTCTTGGACTCAGGCGTCTAATGATTATATAACCTAGAATCTTAGGCACTACGTCCGTCAAGTTGATTTCTGCGTTTATTACAAGAGGACTTCCTGCCTTTCTTGAAAACTGAGACAATTAACGATTGAGACAAGTCAGAAGGGATCATATTTGACGCCCATACACTAGTTAACACTTCAGTTAACTAGACTCTACCACTATCCTTATATACCTCAGGAACTAGTCTGTCTGGTTCTGCCGCCCTTCCTCGTTTCAAATTACCTACCGCTTTCTCGACTTCTGCAAGTGTTTGGGGGGCCTATCTCAATGTTCCATTTAGGATCCAATTAGACAGCAGGCAATGCAATAAGAGCTGGAGGTCAGCTGGACTGGTTCACGCAGTGTTCTACCCATCGCTCCAGTCATCCGTCCTGCAAGTGAATCATAGATTCACCCTTCTCCGCTATAGTCTCAATAACTGTTGAACTTCTCGATCCCGGTATACTGCACAGGAGTCCATCTCTGAAAGTATTTATGTGGAGACTACAACGTTTCGATCATAAGTGTGTTCGCTGCGTTGCTCGCGTATGGGTTGATGTTGAGGTTAGGCGAAGAATACTAGGTGACAAAAGGCGAAGGAGTCGACCAGACTGAAAAACTTCACCGACTTAGATGACTCGGACGTGATGTGCACGTTAAGCCACAGCCTACTTCGACGTTATGTTGGCAGGTGAAGGACTGGGTTGGCAGAAGGCTCACTTTGGCCAAACCAAGTATTGTCATGTTGTATATAGAACACAAATTCGGTACAACAGATCTCAAGAGATGGGTCACAAAGAATAATATATTACGAAGACAGGAAACGGATGAGATGAAAGTATACACAGAAGTAGTATACTGAAAAAGCAGTCTCAAAGATAAATTCAAATAAGCTTCCACTACTTCCATCTCACTTTTCAGTAATGGAGGCAACGATGGAACTTCAGCATGATCGCCATCGGTTTCGATTCTGGGTTGTCTGCTATCGACTTAAGTCACTGAGTGGCATGATCTCTCGAACCTAGTCCAAGTGGTCCTAAAGCACCTACAAATGCTAACCTAAAACAACTTCCCTTTATCCCACAGCTCCACTTTATACACTAGCCGTCTCTTCACTTATTCTAACCAGTGTCAGAGCAAGTGATCAGCAGGTAGTGTCGTGGATGACACGAGTAACGCGTCCGAACCACTGAAGCCAGTGTTTCACGATGACCACGCTCATTTAATGACAATGTCCATCACGCCATAACATGAGCTGCCTTACCTCAGAATTACTGACATAATGTTTCCACCGGATGCGAGCACTCCTGCTGAGATGGAGTTCGAAAACGGAGAGTCATCGTATATCCTCAGTTCGGAGATGCCAAGTTTCCCTGGTACAGAGCAGATTCGCCTGCATCAACGCGTTGTACAAGTCTCTTACAACAAGGTTAACCTCATGACAACGACAATGGCGATCCAGACTGGCATACATCACTGTGGCTTTGGATATACGAATGGAAATTTACTATCATACTTCCACAAGCATTCATAGCACAAACTTTTTGACGAATTTCAACGGCCCACCATCAACGGTGAGTGAGGACACAAGCCTCTGACAATTTGCAAAAGCATTTAGTGCTTTGATAGCGAAAACCACATAACGTAATAATGGACACTAACTGAGCCCGATTTGAGTAGCTTGTATGTTGTCTCACAGTAAAACGATATCGTCCGCATACTCAAGATCGAAAAGTTTTCAAGATAGTAACAAGCCTACACCGCCACTACGCATCTCCTTTAGGGCTGTTTCTAGAATGTTACTGATGGCGGCTTTCGCAAAGAATAGCTAAAACCAGCAGCCTTACTTACCGCATAAACTGTTCGGAACAAAGGAGATGGGTGACTCCATGCATCCACCCTACTTGGTGTCAATGCATAGAATTTTTAAAATGACAACAAACTCCTCAGGGACACCTTACTCCAAAATATATTTCTAGACCACAGCACTGTCCCAATATTGAAGAATACGACGATCATTGCCCTGCAATACATGCGACGATGCTTAATCATCTAATGGAGGGCTAACACGTGATCGGACGAAACTCAATCAGCTACTCTCTGCGCATCTGTGCAGTAGGCAATGAGCCACATCTATTGCATGGGGGGGGGGGTAATGATGCTACCTAGCTGCCCAAACTTCTGTAGGTGGGGGCGGGGCTCGAACACGCAACCCAGTGGTTGTAAGTCATCTCCACAAACATGTGATCAATGCATCCATGACTCGAACGAAACCCAACCTGCTCTTCATGGATGAGATTTTGATGCGCTTTGCAAATCCTGAGAAGTATGGTAGCAACCAACATTTTAGACGCCACAGGGAGCAAACTGATACCCTGGTGATTATCATATAGATTACTAAGACCACCTTAGGAGATGGGTACAATAATGGGTTCACTTCAGAGTGAAGGAATACTCAGTTTTCCATACCTTTCCAAACAATTAAGGCAATCCTCTGACTACAGTCTCACCTACATTCTTAGAAGGAGAAAGATTGGCTGACCTGGGTGGTTTATAACACTTTAGGACTTGAGTCCTTCAGCTTTGTTAGGTCAGTGTTAACTCACATGAAACAACCTATGTTTTGGCGAGACCAAAATGTGAAACCAGTCTGTTAAGTCTTTGACCACTAATCTCAGTCATGTAGGCAGGTGGTAGGTGCAGGCTGTCTGATTGGGACCTCGCGATAACAGGAATCAATGGTTGTGAACTCTTGGTGAAATGGTCGAAAATCGGTCAAATGGCGCAAAAATGTAGTTTACTCTTCGACGTCTATTAAAGTAAGAACATTTTCACTAACGTTCATGTTCTAAAATCCCTTAATCTGGCACAGACTTTTGTCTACCTTAATATCACTCTTTCTCTTTATACTTCTTCTTTGCATGCTATTGTGAAGCGGGGCGACTTGAACCGATGCATTTTGTGCGAGGTTCTACGCTGATTTGGTTCATCTGCCACACAACAGGTGTATCTTATTCCTTAGTGTATGAAACTCCATGTGATTGCTGAATTACACGCAGCACGTTGGGTTTACATCCGAATGAGGCTTGAATGGTCATGTAACATTACTGCAAATCAGGTGTGGTTTTTTACTGAGTGCTTATGTTACTAGTCGTTTACATTCTAATTTCCTGGGAAACATAAACTCTTGGAAGAATAACAAAGTTTCCCTGGGTTCTATTGCTAGTTTTTAATAACCTTTATTCCTGGTAGATCCTGTTATCATTTTACGATATCTGTATATCATCACTTTTTTCTGTGGTTGGTTTCTTGTAGTCTTCATTCATACGTTAGCTTATATGTTTCAAGTAAAAACTGGTTGTTAATCAAAAAAACACTTCGTTGCCACAACCAATTATTTAGTCAGAAGAGCTGCTGAATTACTCTATGGAGAATAAACTGTTAAGTAGATGAATTCGGAGAATCGTGAGTGGTGCGAGTCTTGATCCAATTTAACTATTCTTTTCCTTAACTCCAGAAAAAGTGAGTGGTTGAAACAGTTCAAAAAATTCTATACTTTTAAACCAAGTATTGAGTTCTTGTTCAAAGAAATGGATACCTGTGACACCAAAAAGCTCCATCAAATGCTGTATACGTTGAATACATCGGATAGCTCATAAACTTACATAAACTAATTTTGACTCTGTACGAATTCTATTTCATCAAAATACCTTAATTACTGTGCCTTAACTTTTTACTAACGCTATTTAAAAACAGGTTGAAGCTTACCGTTTGACCAAAATTCGAACAGGGTTAGTCATGAACTTTGACGTCATCTCCAAAATTTCATGAGGCATAGTAGCTGACAGTAAGACAACTTGTGTACCAGGAGGCAAATATCGATAAACATCATAGATCTGTTCTTTGAAACCTTTGTCTAACATTTCATCGGCTTCATCTAGAACGAACAACTTGACAGCCCTTGTTCGCAAACTGCGACGACGTATCATGTCTAGAGAAAAACACGTAAAACGCAACAGATTACTATATTTTGAAAGGCTAGTTACAGATAACAAAAGCTGTCCTAATGCTATATATAAAGTCTACATGTGATGGATTCTTACTTTTGCGGTACCGCGTGAATCTGAAAATGATTGATTCGAAAAACAATTATGTTAAGTTGCGCCAACCGAAAAATATTTCAGGTTCAAATGGACACCTAAGTAATTAAAAGTGAACAGCTAGGTAACTCAGCGTCTATAATCAATTATTTTTATGTTGGAATTCTGGCTGTAACGAAATTACCTTTTCATTTATAGAAATCTGATATGTGACCGGCGGGAACAGATGAGTTCAAGGTTTTTTATTTAGAGATGCCATAATAACAGATGGTGTGTTACTATTGATTTACATTAGTAATTTGCACTGCAGCAGATGGAAACTAAATTCAGGTCTAGTTGTGCATTGGTCGCACACGTATTTCCGGATTTAGGCTAAACAAAAGGAATTACTCTTACTAAGAAATACAGATGAAACGGCCACAAACACAAGGATGGTTCACACATATTCTGAAATGGCATACACTGGTGATGAGGTTACCTTAAGGGATAAGTGAAACACTCCGAAACTAAAAACTTCCAAAAAGAACTTGAGTCGAATATATTTGTTTCGGATACTTCAAAAAGACAAGGTACTACGATGTGAGCGATCAAAAGATCTACTCAATTATCATAGACTCTCTCTCTATCCTCATGCCTTTCAATTACTGACATCATTGCTACTGGTCTCCCAACTTTATGAGACCAGTGGTAGCAACTGCATTCTAAAAAATAGTGTCTTTCACAGTCTACCACAAGTCTACCGATTGCATGCGGGATTACTTAACATCCACACCTTTTGTCGAATCGGACAATATACCTCCCTAAAAGGTTGAGATTTCATTTAGTTTTCGTTGACATCCTCCATTTACACATTATAAAGCAAAGACTCGGAAAATTCTGTGTAATCACTCCTAGCTCCTACCTAAGTATGAGTGTAGCTAAAAAAGTGGAGGGAAATAGGTTATGACGAGCTACTGTGAAGTATTCAGAGAAGCGTGTCCAGAATTAATAAACTAATTGCTGAATTAATTGAAGTATAGAGATAATTCTTCCAGACTGACTTCAATCACTGATGATTTCAGTCTACATGACAGAAATACGGCGATTATCACATGGATCAATTAGACTTCAATATACTAAGACAGTACGTGGTGCCTAATCGTAAATCTAGGACAGCTTAGACTTATTCGACTGAAAATTCATGTCCAATGCTGAGTACAAAAAGAGTATTATCAAACGGCTAAGAGTATATTTGCTATAAAGCATCACGACAATTGACGTCCAACACCTTTCGTTGTGAAACTTTTTTCTTTTCATCAAGTGTCAATCAATATAAAAGTATGGAAGGTTGAACAAAAACCTTCATTCTCAACCCTTGATAGTCCCTTAGTTCCTCAAAAAAACAGAAAAGGTGGTACGACATTGCGAAAGTAAAAAAATCAACGGAGAACCTCGCACACAGGTCCATTTGCTCACTTTACGATAGTGCACAGAGAACATGTGGATAGAAAAGTGATAACAGAATAGATAAAGTCGTGTGGGAAAAAACAACCTGAAAATAAAGGTTAGTGTGGATACTCAGGTCTTAGAAGGCGTCAACGTGTGGATACATTTGTGACACTGCGGCCGATTTCAGCAATGACACCAAGGGGCCTCAACTACTGATTCCTTTAGTCTCGGGGACCCCATTAAAGCATTCTACATCCTCCATACGACTCATAACAACAGTAATAGAACTCAATGACTCAGAATGTCTTTGCCTAGCCACTCTGAACTCTCTTCAAACTTAATCCAACTTTCCTAAGCATGGGACATCGAGGTGAGATAATAGTTTTCTTCATACACAAAAACACGTTGCAAACCGAAGTCGGACATGAAAATCAACTTACCAAATACACGACCAGGAGTCCCAGATATAACGTGCTGCCCGTAGTCTAACTTTCGGATATCTTCTCCAATGTTAGTACCACCATAACAAGCGTGGCACTGTACATTCATGTAGTCACCCAAAGCAAGGATCACCTTTTGTATTTGTGACGCTAGTTCTCGAGTTGGAGATAAAACCAAGGCTTGGGTTTCTCGTAGCTGGGTATCCAGCATTTGCAAAATGGATATGCCCAATGTTGCTGTTTTCCCCGTTCCTGATTGTGCTCTGAAGGTATTAGACAATTTGAGAAACACTTACTGAGCTATCACGTCTCGTCCCTTTACTATCTGCTTTATAGCTCTCTGTTGAATAGCAGAAGGACGTTCAAATCCTGAGGTAAAACATATAAAGTAACGAAAGAAATTACCGTAGGCATATATCCCACGCAGAAGGTCGTCCCGAAGACACATCGAGTCAAAAGACGGAATAACCTCGATATTCTCCGAGGTCTCGAACTCAATGTTTTTCAAGTCGTCTTCATGATTCATCCTTCTAGAAGAGTCTTCCATAGCACACTGCAAAAAGATAACCAGAGACAAAACGATTACATGAGCACAAATACAAGAATATAGAAGACAGTTCAACTCCTAAATTTGTGTATTTATACTAAATCTACACATTTTTTCAGTATTTCCAAGGATCTTCACCAGGAGGGACTTTTCTGTTCCGATAGAGTGCAGTTTTACCTTTCAATCGATCATTTCCTTTTAGTGAACACAAAACAGTGAGAGAAATTGTAACTCCTGCCAGGAAAGACACACCAAAAATGATGGGGCGACGCCACTTAGTGATCTTAGACGACTGGCTCAGCATTTTCACGGTTTATTTCCTATTGATAAAAATGATACGATACCCTGAGACCTTACTTTGTACCTTTGGCAAGCTTTGTAATCAAGGTAGATTATATATGCTGTAAAGGATGGTGCAAATATAGCAACAAAGTTTCTACGGAAGAATTTCCTTAGACCTGACAACAGCATCTGAAAATGTTATGCGTGACCAAAACAACTCACCAAACCTAAGCAAATTAGCTGTTTTCAAGGACGATCTAAACCAAGATGGCTCGTCCGATGTACAATGTAGACCCAGTCTTCATGATTACATAACAAAAGAAAATAAGTTGTATCCAAATTTGAGGAATGAATAGACATAATGCCAGGGCAAAGTTATGCTTATATATTTCCCAAGGTGATTATCCAATATCTAATATCTTTTCAAAAGGCTTGTGTAAACCAGTTGATTTCTTCGCACTCGCTTCTTGGTCTGGCGGAACGGCTCCAGGTCTTTGGCGGCCTCAAACGCAGTAGATCCAGCCACTCGTCTGCTACAGCTCTGAGTTAAAGAACAGGAAGTTAAGTGTTGCTTTGTTTACCTTGGACTTTAATGCAGTTGGCTTCTTCAGATTTCGAGTACCCAGACAGTTGTTTGGACTGGTCGCTAGAGAGGGTTACGGATAATGAAGAGAAAACCTATATATGTGAATTTGTGTGGGTAAAAGGAGAGAAAGGAAGTGAGCTAATGTAGTTATCTACTTACACCCAAGTAAGGCGAAGAGGGTTGCAAAGATATGCACCTCCCTGGCAGCAAAGTACAACTAGGGCAAGAATAAATACATTAAATTAACTAAATAAACCTCTACCTCGCATCCGAATGCTTTAGTCGTTTCGAGTTTTTTTAAAGAGCATGCATCCGAGAATTCTTGGAGGCCACTTTGCACTTCCTTACTGCTAGTTAGCAGGCACGTAATCAAAGCCCCTAGCTCAGATGTACTAGCCAGATAAAGTGAATAAACTTTCCCCCTATTTATTACTATTACATTTACTCTAATTAAATACATTACTTCTCCAAATATATTCCCGAACCATTCATTTGATTTGTGTTTCGTTATCAGTGCCTACACGTTAGGTGAGATACTGGTTAAGCAGGCACTAGAGTAGGGTCGGTCGAACGTCACGGAATAGTGACACACCCGCTGCAGTTGGTGACCCACAGTGTAATTCCTTACTTTGACCAGTATTTTTTTCATCCTACATCGACTCATTTGTTCTGTTTTTATTTTTGGCACGGCTTTTAACATTTTTTGTCACATTCCCCGTTGGTTTTTTTACAGTGCAATTTTGTTATTATCAGCATCCTGCCTCGTTGGACCCCTTGTCAATGGGTGACAACGTCTAGACTGTGCAGATGGCAATAACTCTTCAGCTTCATCCTTCTAGGTGCACAGACAAACCACATAGTCCTACCACGTGGAAGCTCAATTTGCCTTGAGATACATTCAGTCAGAAGAAACTAAGTCCAACTAAGTAATCGTCAGCTTGCCGGAAAATGTGAGCGAAGATGTTTCAGGGATGCAAGACGAACAAGCACCCAAACTGTACGATAACCTCAGAACCGCTCGCATCAAACGCATTGCACGTGCTGATCAGCAGAAAGTGCAAGGACGTTTCAGGGATGTGCATCTGCGTGACCACAGGCCTACTCAGCTGCTTTGTCAGATGAAGCATGAAGCAGAATCTGATGGAGCATTTCTCGAGCAACTGTGATTACAGAGGTTACCGCAGGCGGTTCAAGGGATCCTTGCACCCTTCCATAAGTGTCCCTTAATAGGACTGGCGGAAGCGGCTGACAGATCTGTGGACGCTACGAAGCCCAACACTAGTATTTCAGCTGCACTGTCTACTGCCACTGATTCGTCTAAAGGCTCGTGCCCTACCTCAGCAAGTAAGCCAACAAGTTTAGACGGTATAGCTTATATCCCGAAATTGTATGAGTTGTGCAGCATCAGGAGGTAGTTCTTCCGACGGTCGCACGTCTCGCTCGCGCAACAGATCTGACTCATGTACCGGTAGCAGGCGTTCCAAATCGCGACAATCCCAACCTAGGTTGTGCTGGTACCACAAACGTTATGGTGCCAGTGCCAAAAAGTGCACTCGACCTTACACCTTTCGGGGCTAGCCAGGAGGGAAACGTGAGCCGGCACGTGACGGCGACTAACGTCGCTGGTGAGCCACTTCCGTGTCCCCTCTTCTTCGTCACGGGTCGACATTCCGGGATACGCTTCCTAGTTGGCACTGAGGCAGAAGCTAGCGTCATCCCATTTACGAAGGAAGGGCTTCTGCGGCCAATGTCTCTGCAACTTCGTGCCGCCAACGGTTCGCCCATCACAACATATGGTCGGAGATTCCTCGACCTCAACCTTGGATTGCGTCGTTCCTTTGGTTGGGTTTTCATAGTGGCGGATGTGACTACCAGTATTGTTGGTATGGATCTCTTACAGCACTATCAGCTGCTGGTAGATGCTGGCAAGCATAAGTTGATAGATTCTACCACAACACTCTCTGTTTCCAGTATAGTCACAAAGACGCCGCCCCTCAGTCCCGTGCAATCCACGACGGACGCTTCTAGTCCCTACGCTTCTATCATTCAGTTCTTTCTGGATGTCTTTAAGCCAAGTCGTTGTGTTCCTTGTGTGACTTCGAACGTTTCTCACCACATAACGACGACTGGCTCGCCAGTGTTTGCGAAACCACGACGATTATCCCCGGAGAAACTGCGCGCTGTAAAAGCCGGGTTTGAACACATGCATGAAATGGGAATAATCAGACCATCCAACAGTCCATGGTCTTCACCCTTGCACGTGGTACTGAAGAACAATGGTACAGACTGTGGGTCTTGTGGTGACTACCGAGGGCTCGACGCTAAGACGATTCCAGATCGTTACCCCGTCCCTCACATACACGACTTGACTGCACCTATAAAATGCTCATTTACCTTCAGTAAACTTGACTTGACGCGTGCATATCGTCAAATCCCAGTTCATCCTGACGATGTTACATTACACCGTTTGGTCGTTTTAAGTTTCTTTGCATGTCCTTTGGTCTTCGCAACGCAGCACGAACCTTCCAACGTTTTATTCACGATGTTTTACGTGGACTCGATTTCGTCTATGCCTACCTAGACGATATACTAATCGCTAGTCCAGACGAAGACACTCATATTAACCACTTGAAACAGGTTTTCGCCAGACTGTCAGAGCATTCGATGACAGTCAGCCTAGCCAAATGCCAGACTGGCGTTCGTTCACTGAAATGTTTGGGACACGTTATCGACGAGCAAGGCATTCACCCACTACCTGAAAAGGTACAGGCGATCCAAGACTTCCCAGTTCCAGCGTCGCTTAAAGCTGTGCATGCGTTTCGTCCCTCAGTTTGCTCACATTTTGACCGCACTAACCGACCTGCTGGAAAGTAAGTGTAAAATTTTCAGCTTGACTCCTGAGGCACTAGAAGCATTTCGCAAGATCAAAACCGCAATAGTAGACGCCACGATGCTGGTACATCAAGACGTAAACCTACCTCTTAGCATTGCGGTTGACGCCTCTAACACGGCCATTGGAGCTGTGTTGCAACAATCTTCGGATCACGCTTGGATCCCGCTCGCATTCTTCTCCTGGAAGCTATCTGCCTGCTAAACGCGGTACAGCAACTTTGGCAGGGAATTGCCCGTCACTTTGTGGAAGGCCGTGATTTTATTATCTTTACCAGCCACAAACCTCTGACTAACGCCTTGAGCACCACCACTAACAGATACTCACCACGTGAGTTAGATCGTTTAGAATATATTTCGCAATTCGCGTCGGACATCTGCCACATTTCCGGTGTGAATAACCCCGTCGCAGGCGTGTTGTCTCGCGTTCGCCCCACTATTTTACCTCCAGCAGTCGACTTACGGAAGATTGCTGAACTTCATGATTCAGACGATATGAGTTTGAAAAAATTCAACACTCAACCTCTCTGAAGGTGCGGCGTTTACCGCCCCTGATCAGTGAAGGGACAATATAGTGCGACATCTCCACAGGCACACCCAGACCAGTTGCTTCTTTTCCCTTGCGTAAGCATGTTTTTGGTGCTCCGTGTAGTCTGCCGCATCCTGGTATTCTTGCTACTGACAAACTGATATCTGCTAGGTTTGTTTGGCCTGATATTAACCGTGATGTTCGGAACTGTACACTGTCCTGTATTCAGTGCCAACGTTCCAAGATGAATCGCCACAGCATCCCACCACTTGGAACTTTCGCCAAACCGGACTCACGATTCACTTATGTCCATTAAGACATTGTCGGCCCGCTCCCGTCCTCCGTTGGATATCGCCACCCACTGACATGTGTCGATAGGTTTTACTCTCTGGCCGGAAGCCATCCCATTGTCTAACATTACTGCCGAAACAGTAAGTCGGGTCTTCGTCGAAGGAAGGGTTTCACAGTTTGGATGCCCTTCCACCGTGACAACCGACAGAGGCCAACAGTTCGAATCCGTTACCTTCCAGAAGCTGGTGAATCTGTTGGGATGCAAACGCACCCGCACCGCCGCATTATTCCGCATACCAGTGGTACACCAGGCAAACTGCTGGCACGCTGTTCCCCGGCGAAGAGACAAGACAACTATGGTAAAATTATTACAACCTTTTGGAAAACATCTCGTCAGGTGCTTCAAGCTCGCACAAACAACCATGCATCACATTGGCTTAGAACGCCTGGTGAACCAGAGGGATGCTACAAAGAATCCGTGTAAGAATTTGATTTCACTTGTACATGAAGCTTTGAACGTCAGTGTGCAGACGCAGACATTCTGTTTCATCTATACATCGACTCCCCCAGCTTTATCAACCTAATTAGTGCGGAGGTGGACATTAAGGGAGGACGCTGATGTAGATATCCAACCTATTTATTTGCAACAAGTTCACGGTAATTTAAAGCCATCAACAATAAGACTGCATGTTAATTCAAACTCAAGGAGCCGCACTTCTGTAAGCCACGGTTGATAAGCGAAGTTTTGATCACAACGGGACTTTCATTGCAACCATGCCCCTTAGTTCTGCGTATGATAACTCTGGAGGAAGTAACAAATTCATCAACAACTCGGCCACGTCAGGTAATGCAAACTGAACATGTCATTCGATAACGATTCTTATTGACCATCTGCTCATAAAGATAAACGAATTCTGACGAAACCTTGATGTACTCACTGGATAAGAGTCACATGAACAAGTATCGAGAGCTCCCCCTTTGTTCATGAGCATAGATGCACACAATCAGGTGTCTATGGATATCGAAGGATCCATCACAGCGTAGGGGAGCATGTTTCAATTCCGCAACGTTTGATCAACCCCACTTAACTTGATGTGCTCTGGAACCTGCTTAACCAGTACTTTACCTAACGTGTAAGTACTGATAACAAAACACAAATCAAAAGAACTGATATGAAATGTATTTGAAGGAGCTATGTATTTAATTAAAGTAAATGTAATAATAATGAGTGGGGGAAAAGTGTAACCAACTTATCTGGCCTGTGAGGCTGAACTACGGACTCGGAGTACGTGCGTGGTAATCAGCCTAATGGTGCGCAAAGTGGCGTCCAAGCCTGCTAGGATGCATGCTTGTTAAAACAAAACTTAAAACACCCTGAGCATCCTGAGGCAAGCTAGAGATGTGTTTAGTTAATTTAATTCAAACTATTTATTTTAGCCCTAGTTAGATTTTGGTGCCAGGAAGGTGCAGCATAACAGTACCAAAGTTGGGTCCCATTGCATTTTGATAGTTGACTACTTCACCGAACGGCGCATAGCTAGACCATTACGAAGGTAGGAGGCCACTAATGTTGCCCACCCATCCATTGGCAACAAACTTCATTGACTTGTTGCTGTAACACCTTTGTATTGTGACTAAGATGTAGTGTTCGAAAGTGAACTCAGCCCGAATCCGCAACAGCTTTGGTACACAGGAAACCCGTACTATTCGCTACCACGCACAAAACAACGGGTGAGTGGGACGCCTTGATACAACCACCAACAAACTTTTTATCGCAGTTTGTCACCCGTCAAACGCAGAAACCTGAGCAGATTTCTCATCCGATCGCCTCTCCACTCACGGCTCATCAGCGCGTTCTCCTACTGGCTTCTCTTAGCCTCACTTTTGCTTGATCACAAACTTCGTCCTTCCGTTGAAAATTAAATGGCGATACTTATGAAGCAACAAAGTAAACAAAATTCGATGTCTATTGTAATCAAGCTGACGTGGCAACAGCTCACAGTCTCGTGCACACACAACACTTATCCTTCCACCACCGGAGACGTTCCTATGATTATCTTCCACATGAACCCGTTCACAACACCGCCTACGTTAGGCTTTAGCAATATCATAATTTTTCGAAATCTTGCCCTCAATGCTATGTCATACGAAAGAGCATAAGTGAAATTGTTAAAAACCGTTCTCTAAATACATGTCTTATACGAAAACCATCACGCAGAAAATTCCACCATCAGTACCCAATGTATGTGACATCTTAACATGGGCGGATAAACATGTCACATCTTCAAATGTGAACGAAATCCAAACGATAATCAAATATCTCATATCAGAAAGTGGTGGATCATAATCATTTCACTGATGAGACCAGCTTTCGCAGGGATGACTGTTTGGTGGTGGAATTGCCTGAGCTGTCTTTAACATTTTTCATAGAGACCACTAGGAATGGCCATTCCCAAGATTCACAAGCCATCGCTATGTATGAAAGAAAAAAGGGTGTTTTAATGCAGAGTTCAACTTCCATGGTAGCATTATAAAGTCCGTTCATTCATTTCAGGTTGACTTCCGGTATCTTGCGTCTACCATTCGGTCCCATAATGCTGTGGTTAGTGGGTGAAATATTCCGAGCCCTGTTGGTAAAATCGAAGACTTTGCTCCAAAATATGCAGATCTTTTGAAATTCTGTATACAGCTGCGTCGTACTAAACGACACAAGTTTGTCATATGAGAGGTTGAATCGAACTAATTGCCAAATCTTATTTTGTACTAATATAATAAACTGTATCGTGTAAAGCACTATGTAGTTCTCCCCACATTTGAAAGTGTGATGCTTGTAGCCGCAATATATTAGTCCCCTAATATTACTAAAGGTATGACTGGCAGGGGATTCAATAGGACTCCGTATGGGTTTGCAGATTTTATATGCGTTTCTTTAAGATCATATCAGTGATACTGAGAAGTGGTGGCGAATCTCTACACTACTACCTCATTTCAAAGACCATAGGAACAATCCATGAAAACAGTAGTGTAGAAGAAAAAAATTTCGTGAGAAGTGATCGATGCATATCTGAATAATTTGATATATCATACATTACAGATCCTGTACCCTTGTATTATTTGCACACATTTAGTTATGAATCATGAGGTATGTAACACACAGCCTCTTGCGAGTGTGGTTGTTTGAACGCAGGCTAGAGAGGAACCATACCACCGGGAGATCTATCCTAAATTTTTCCTTCTACTTGGATAGCAGCATCAGCGTAGCACAGTTGGAAATCTAAAGGAAACATCTTACTACTGTCTTACCTCATCCAACTAGCAGCAGCACGACTTTGCACGCAGACCCTTATCACAGTGCAGCGAATTGCAATAAAGGGGTAACTGCCTTCTGTCTTACAGACCTTGGTGGCATAGTTGGATTTCAAGGGCACGAGCACTCAACCAGCATAGCTCGTTGTAATATCCAAGTCTGACCACCACATTAAGGTAGCAGTTATCGGTTGTGGAAATGAGTATGGCACAGCTAGCGGAATCACGGATTTGTCAATCATCTTCTGCATGATATCTGCGATGTTGTCCGATAGCACCCTCTGGCGATGTGTTCGGCGAACACTATGGTATTCCATCAACGAAGTGAGTGAAAACTGACTCTTCTCTTGCTGTGGCATCTCTGAGAGTAACACATGCCCCATAATGATTCCCTCGGCGTGCATTTAGTCTAGTGGGGTCCCGACTCGTAGCCGGCTTCCATCCAAGGATGGTAACATGGCGACTCTAACTAACCGAGAAGATTTGTGATGAGTATACATATTTGAATAGGATGTCTACATAACAGAATCACAAACACACAAATCGAAAACGTTAAGATTGACAGAGCTGTTTATTGATATTGTTGGTTCAGCAGACACAACGATATTTTTGTAAGACTTCGTTAGTCCCATGCTTATAGCTAACGCTCAGAACGATTTACCATGGATAATCAACTGAACACTAAACAAGAAAGCGGGGATAGTAGCAGAACGTGTTCATTGTAAGCACTTTGGTGGGCAAGTTAAGTTGGCTAACTTAAACAAGCATACTGAAAGTTATACATAGTTCAATAAAAGTCAATGGGGAACATCAAACACTCAAGGAATAAGGAAATTTGTGACAAAGTATGGTTAGCACTGCAAGTTAACCTACCTAACGGGTGCGCATACCAATGCATGCTGAACACCAGATACCAAGTCTACACTGGTCACTCAAACTGGATCACACGATCAGCTCAAAACCCTCAGATAAATGCACTGTATTTCCAATTCTTATGACGCATACGTGTTGTGGAGTATCACACATCAGTAACTACTGCATAAAGCGATATGCCGAAATAGGCCTCTGAGCGCTTACGCAATAACCTTCTAACCCTACCCTTGATGGTTGGTCTTTTCTTGAAAGGGAGGAAGGTTGGTAAGACAACAGAAGGTGTACGGCCAATTTAACTAGATGCGAAATGTGGCCATCCCACCTATTCACACTGACTTTAATCATGTTTGGTCCCGTCTAGAAGAGCATTCTCCACTGACCTCCCCTCATCAACCAATCTGATATCTACATGTCCAATCATGTGTCGCTTCTAAAAGCGTTTAGGACACTTTGACTAACTGTGAACAGCGTTAGTCTTCTCCCCAACGATATGGACAGTAATATTGCACACTGCAGTATACAACAGTCACAGAAACCTAAGCCTAGTCTATGTATAGCCGGGCCTTGAGAGTGAAAATCAAAGTCGCGTCATATCATTGCATGTTTACTGCAGCCTGATTGACGCTTAAAATCTAGATACACTAGTGTTCACCTGTGTTATTACAGATTTAGTACGAGAATAAACCGAGTCCCATATGAAGACGGAAAGATTCAGTACCTACAGAAGACGAGATTTCCTGTATCATCACTGATATCGATGTACGTAGATGGGCACAACCACAACTTTAACTGGGACGACGGAAAGAAATTTTTCACAAAGAGCATGGTATTTTAGTCAACAGGTACATACAGTAACTCAGTATGTGGACTAATAAGAATCGAGCAGCCAACTGAAAGTTGATCGAGTAAATTTATAATGAGATGATCACAATAGCTATAAAGGTTAACTTGTGGTCTAAAGAAAACGAAATAAAAACCGTGACTATCCATCGGCCAATAACGCTCAAAGTCGGCAAGGATGATATATTAAACAGACACCCAAACTTCACTTTTGTATGAAACAAGTGCTGATGAAGTCACCTAACCTGGTGATGAGACGTCAAAGAAAAAAGTTGATAACTAGAAAAACATTAAAGAACTAACAAGGTAACTCTAAGCAAAACCTATCTTAATGATATCACTTTTTGAGTAAACAATCAATATTGCCACACAAGATTTTGAGGTACATGCAGGGTTACTACTTCACGGTTTCTTGTGGAGACCAGCATTGATATACTCTTCAAAACGCTGTCTGATAACCAGACGAACTGAAATTCACCAATTTACTTGGGTGTAGCTGGCAGAAGAATCCAGGACACGCGTTTCATCCCATATTCAGGCAATATTGAGGTATCTGGATAAGAACTTATATGCTAATAAAGGTCGAGCAACTCGATCCAGTAAAACAACGGAGAATTACAAGCATACCAACAAATAGTAATGAAATACATCAAATTAACTAAAATAAACGGAAAAACGTGATGATACATATGTTCAGTAATGGTTTATTAAAAATAATAATGATAACCATCATTAAATTACAATAATCACTTTCTTATCTACAAAATATGTAATCAAATAAACAGGAAGCGAAGAAAATGGAAGATTACACATCATTAGAAATGATTAAAAACAGAGTAGATTAGTTCAAACCACTTGGTAAATTTATTCAGCACAAATTCCATGCAGCCTATTCAGGAGAACAGAGATATTTTTTAGTTTTAAATTCTTTCCCTTTCGTGCTACTGATGAGTTATGATGACGATAAGGAATCTTGGAAAGAAAAAGAGAATATATAAATAACCCTTATACAGAAATACGTAAAATTATTTCCGTAAAACTGCATAAAGCAAATGGATAGCATTGAGCATAATAATTCATATAAAAGAGTAATGGAACAACTTTCGCTACACTGCCTATCCAAAAGGAAGATAAAGGGAAGAAAGATAAATATTACTTCTTTAGTGAAGACATGAGGGAAATGCTTTTGCCATCCACTTTGAGACGTCGTTTCGAATTCTCAAACATCGATTCGCGTTTTCCAGCGAACCTCAGTCATGAAGTCTATATCTGTATACACTGCTAAAATCAACAGTGAGTGACTTTATGGATTGTGATATGCTTTGGTTTGATTACATCTACATAATAAGCCTACTAGGATACATGTTAATTGGATATGCATAACGCATGAAGGCTTACGGAATGATTAAATGATCTACCCTAGTTACCTAATACTTCACGAATAACATACGTAGAGGGCATACAATGACTCAACAACACGCAATTGGTGATGTCGCGAAGAAAACAGATATCGAACATCTGAAGCATTCTTAAGTCCTCCATCTTTAAGGATCATTTTTCACAGCTATAGGGGAAGATAGTAAGAATTAGTGCACAGTAAATGAGTATGTTCTGATAGACAGCACATAGTACTACGCCATCCTTGACACACAATATATCAAAATTATATAAAGGCACTTACGTGTATCATTTCAAATGGTTTCACTAATTTTTGGCAGTATAAACTTTGTAATTCTAAATCAGTAAGATGACTGATAAGGACAGCCCAGGTGCTTCCAGCATCAAGGGACCACATAGTTTCGATGCTAGAAAATGAAGCCTATGTAATGAAAGAGAATTGTCCAGTAATTTATACAATACAATTGAAAATCTATATTAACGCTCTAAATCACAAAAAGGTAGATATATCACACATACGTCCTTACTAAGTATACCACAAATGGAAAAAAAATAACGTGGAAAAAGTTCAATCGACCACATTTGAACTGCACATCAATGGAAAGTTTTTCAATTTTATAATTATGTTGATAACCTTTCCACAAACACAGCATAGTCTTTCTTCTACAACTCAGAAAATAATAAAGAGGGACAATAGAGGAGAATAGGCAAGATGCAAGAGTTTATAAAACACTAGAGAAGACACTCATTTATACCAGATACTCTCAGCTTCCTAATGTAGAAAGTTAGGTGGGAGATCCTTTCGGAAATGAGTAAGATGTAGGAGGATCAAAAAACGTCTGCAGAAAAACATACATTTAGATAACATTCTCTCATGCACAACTATCAATAGAACAGGAATCACGAGAACCAAGCAGTTTACATAGGTTACATTCACATCTGCAATTAAAGTTTATTGTCTGACAGTTTGAAGAATTAAGCACAAGACCATTCACACAGGACCCATAGTCTAACATTCGATGGGAAATCAATCATTCAGGTGGGAACAATCTGTGGAAGAGGAGACAGGTTTTGGAACCGTCAGGTCATTAGCATATTTAATAAAATTGATACTGGCTGAAGATGGCTAGTCATACAGAAAGAAAAAGACTGTTGGAAGGAACGGCACCTCGGGGAACACCAGCTTCAGTAAGAAGTGAGGTGGAGCGCTTCCCTCTGTGAAGAGTATATTGTGTCCTTTCAGAGGAATAAGATTACAGTCAACTGATTATCCGGAACTCAGTATTTGTCCCCGCTAGCTTGTCCAGCAAAAGAGGTATTGGGACAGAATCAAATACTGAAGTTCAGTCTCAAAAGGCACAGCTGACGAACTTGACATTTCTACTAACATTATAAGCAACAATGTGATATAAGACAGTTGTGGCATCTAGAGTGCTTCTTTTGCTTTTATATTCAAATTGATTAGGATCTCCAAAAACATTTGATGATGGTTGGAGAATGGGTATCATTAGCTTTTGCATTATTTCCAAGTACTGGGAAACAACTTGAATCGGACGGAATTTCGGACTTGCGCCTGGAGTCCCTGACCTAGATACGGAGACTATTTTAATATTTTTCCAGGCAACTGGTATGGTGTTATCAACAAGCTTGCCTCCAACTATCAACTAAAGTGCACCCCGTTGCCTAGTCTCGTGGGTCTGTGAATACATTACAAACAGACTGATGGAATTAGATATGCACTTAGGCCTAGACAACATGAGATTGATTACTGTCCAGTGACTAATCAGTACATATTATAATGTGCAAGCTTATTTGTACTAGTTCATCTGATTGACAGCTTCATCGTCAACTGTTTCAAGGAGTATTTGCAACCGAAAAGACTTTGTTACATCAATTCAATGTTCAATAGGTTTCCATACACAAACCGCCAGGTCCAATCATCATTCACATGTGCAAGTTGGAACAGAACTGATCTTCTGTCATCTCAAACACTTTTAAGCTTTGAAGAAGAGATTCAATTCAGTCACCAATATTCCACCTAATTTATACATGATCATCAAAAATCATCGCTACTCATGACGTCTACAGACCATTGGTTATTTTTATCACAAATAAGCTGTTGAATAGAAAGAAAACATATAAGATATCAACTGTTCAATGAGTAGTTAATTTAGTTAACAAAGTCTAATTTAACTACAATATACTGCAAACACACCTGTTGTAACCCTTCTGGTTGTGAGTCATCTAAATATATGACAAGTACATTAATTACTGATTGTAATGATTTTGATGATAATCTTATCTATAAAAAAGATGTGATTGAATGAGATAGGCAAATAGGGGTTATATTTCTAGTTACTTCTCGACAAAGTGGTCCCAATTCTTTTAGTAAACGCTTTTGAACACGATATGATGTGAGGTATTTGTACGACTTCGATGCTGATGCACTATTATCAAGAAAGAAAGAAAATAAAATAACATTACAAGTGAGAAGTCAAACAGTTTAGGTAAAATCACCATTCAACATAGAACACAAAACCAAAAGGGAGAGAAAACGAAGCATATCTCAGCTGGTGAATCAGTTATAATTAAAAAGAGGATATGGTCATACTTACCATCCACATTTCAATATAAAAGGTAACGAGATGAACAAAAAATGGAACAATAAGCTAAAAGTTGTCAGAAAAAGTCAACGTAGAACCCTGCACACAGGTGAATAGGTTCAAGTCGCTACACATTACAGTAGCAGAGAGAAAATGTATGATATCAAAGAAGACAAAGTTGTGTGAGAGAATAAATAATTTGAAGGTAACGGTTAGTGCAAGTATTCAAGCTTTAGATGTCAAGGAGTGAATACAACTGCTCCATTGTGATCGATTTAGCCATCGATTTTTAGCCATGTCACCAAGAGTCAGTCCCTCAACCACTGATTCCCTTCGTCTCGCAGACCCCAGCCAGGCAGCCTACATTTTCCTACACAACTCAGAATAACAGTTAACCACTTCGTTGGCTGGTTTTACGTCGTCACCTGGTCATCCTGAACTGTCTTTCAACCTTATCTGACTTCCGTTAGCATGGCACGTCGAGGTAGGTAGTGGATCGGTAGGTGCAACACATGTCCAAGCCATCTCAGTCAACATGCTTGTTTTCCACAGAACCCTTCACCTGACCTAAACATTGCTCACACAATGATTCCACCAAGCCCGAGCAATCCTACGAAGACACCTATGATCAAAACCCTGTAACCACTCCATGTCTCCTAATTTTGATGGCCATACAGTTGAAGAACAGGATAGGACGGTTTGCAATACAGTGTACTCGTCCTCTGATAGATAGTCGGATATCTCACCAGTGTCACAGATGGCACAGGTTGGCAAATGCCAGATGCGACTTTTATATCTAAACCGAGAGTTAGTAAGAAACAAATCCAGTAAAAGTTGCTGAAAGCAATAAGATGAAAGGAGAAATGGATAAAGTAACGATCGAATGCAGATCCAGAAAAACCTCTTGCTCTTCCTTGAGTTGATTGATGAGTTTACTCGATAGATAAATGAGTGTGCGTTACTGTTAACTGATGAGATTAGATGTGACACTTTCCTTTAAATGATATCAGAGTTTGTAGGGATAAATTAGCGCTTCTTTTTCTACTGTGTCAACCTTTGTTGGATACAGGTTCATGATCTCCAGTAGTTCATTGCATATAAAGTACTTCTGCTGAATACCTCAAAATTTATAAATTGAAGTGTAGTTGCTTCAGATATCATTATATAAGTAAGTTTTAATAAAATTTCAGCGTGTTTAGAAACCTGACTCAGCGCTCAACTTGTTTCAAGACACTTGTAACAACTATAGCCTTGAGGCTTATGATCTGCTTTAGATACCCCCTGAAATTTATTTGTAATCAAGATGTGGTCATCATGAGGTAGAAATGGTGATAATTTAGATCAAGGTGGCTAGCGAAGCATATCCATCTATCAAAGAATGTGGCATAAGTAATAATTTAAAGGATATAAAATAATGATCCGATCCGTGTTTAGACACAATCAGTAGACAGTAGTACGCAACAATTTTTGTTTACTTAAAATCACTAGCTAGATACGCACGAGCATTCGCTAACGAAAACGACTGTCAAACAAACGATCCTCAGGTTCGAATCACGCTAGTTCCTACTTTTGCCTGACCAGTCATGTATTATTAGGAACCTTTACAACACAAGAAGCATGACACATGAACTTGAGCCGAGTAAATCAGTTGCGTAATTACTATTTTTACGTCGAGGAAGCGCACAAACCCTTTGAGATATGGACCTGTGTTTCAGCACTGCAATCAGTGAGATTACAATAAATTATCTACGCTATGATTGATTTCTTGGAAGACCAAGTTACACACGCAGATCTACTGCCAGCTACAGCGACTTTCTATTTCTCTTGCTATCTACACGCATCGCTTCAAGCGCCAAAAAGATGTGTACTTGGAACGAGTCCCAATGGGAACAACTTCACTGACTGGGATGCAGGTACATCAGGCTGACGAGTCCCAAATATGACGAGATGCACGACCTTAATTGCACTATGAATCACCAAGAGCAGTACAACATCATGAATACCTGGCAGTATCAAGGTGTTCGCGTAGGAGAGCATCTGCCAACAGAGATCGAGCAATTAGACCCCGTAGAGGAACAGGAAATTACAAGTATCAAGTATCAGCTAATTTTGTATTCAACATATAAATTGAATGTTAAACACACTGACAAAATATAACAACTAACCTTACAGAAGCACCCTGTGTTAAAAACATCACTAATGGTGGAATTATCTCAGATGATGCACGTGATCGAATAAAATTTCCAGCAACTTTAGACAATACAGTCAAGAGTTCAAATGCCTAAAACAATCAGGAGGGCAGAACACAGCGAAATTATGAAGGCATATAATACTAAGGGTTATTTTAAAACAATAAGGCTTATTTAGTGGTAGATGAGATAACCGATTAAAATCAAGGAACATTATAATAGCTTTAATGTTTTATTGCAAAAACATGATTACAATGACGGATATTCACCTATGACAAATACTAATGCAGAGAAATTCAAATGAGTATTACGGAATACCACATTATCAGAATAAGAGTTCAACTTTGTGAGTTCTGTGAAGGGATACATATTTATTTATGTGGTACTGAAGAACTCCAAAATACTGTTCAGTATTCTCTGACTGAAGAAAGTCGAAACGTTCCTAAAAACGTTTGGCGAACATCTTGAAGTATCCCACGAGGAATTTACTTAAAATATGAAGTGAAAATATCTAAAATCCAACCAATGGATGGATGGCTCTCTTCAAGCTTATTGAGCAATAAATAAAAAGTTACAACTAAGAGAAGATATCCAACCTTGAAATGACGTTTAGTATTAGACATTCGGAATTAACTTGAAGGAAGTCCCACAATTGAAAAGTTTCACACGTAAATCATGTTTAAAAAGTTTCCTAGAGGTCGTAGTCAATGAACTACTCGAAAGTAAATGTATCACAAGGCTTATACTTCTTTGAGTCTAAAGATACTTCCCACTGAAAAATATTGATTAATCCAAGAGTGAGGTGCACGATTGTTGGGTGACTGTTGCGTGACTCCATACTGATTCATAAACATGCTGTGAATTCAACATTGTATCACAGTTGTTTGGAATAAAGTCATTATTATGATTATTATTATTATTATAAACTTCATATTTTAACAGTGTTTATGAAGAGTGTAAGAAGAAAAAAAGGGCACACAACACAGAAGAATTCCTCTCTATATGACTATAAATGTACGCAACGTTTTAGAAGGAAGTCATCAGATAACGACATACTACAATATGCAAAAGCGTATGCGTTGTACGACTCCTGTCAATTATCGAAAAAAAACAAAGTTTTAATTATTTATACTATGCGACCAAACCTAATACTATCTTCATGATTAGATTCGACGAATAGACATTGTTAAAGAAATAGATTACGTTAGAGATAGGAATATGTACAGTTAACCTGATATAAGTAAGATATTGTATACAACTTACCTTTTCAACAACTATAGCATGTCTATCTCGAAATCTTTTCATCAAAGAACCCCATATATGATGAACGGTTGGCAATAATAGGTCTAGAAAAAGAAAAAAAATCAAAAGTGATGGAAGAAGTTAGAGTGAAACAATTTGGTGAAGTAGCATATACTCAATTTAATGGATATCACTACTTTTCACGCTTATCACAAAAGAAGCATTGGTTGTATTACATAATGAATTACGTAATATAGATAATTACAATTCTTATGGTAATTTAAAAAAAAACAACTCTATAAACACTACACGAGCTATGATCTCTAAACTATGACAAAAACAATAGCTATTTTTTTTTTATCCAACTACACCATCTTCAACTTCATAGATTCATTTGGATATACATCAGTCACACCTTTTTCAGTGACATAAAATGATTGTTATATTCAGTAGAAAAGATGTAGAAAGTGGCAATGAATTTGTGAATCTTCATAGAATTCGGTGATTACGATAACTACCTACGAAGCATGGAGAGAGATTAGTCCGAAGAAACATTACAAGGTGGAAAGATCAAGCAATGACACTGATGCATAAATTTCTTTTAATTTTGATCTAAGCTGTGTAGACATGTATAGGTTTCTTGGTTGCTGTGCATCAGACAAAATTAAACCGAAAATTAGACAGTTCAAATGATATGACCAGAAGTCGATAGAAACGGTAATGATACGTTCATATATTATCTCCATATAAATCATATTATCACGTGCTTTCATTATATTTCCTCCCTTTTTACTTTATCTTTCTGACGATTCCGATATTATAATATTCATTTTTACATCTTAACTCTTTTAGGATTCGTTTCCATAGGCTTATGTTAAGTATGGCAAATTGGTTGAGTATGCAATAATTGCAGGCCTTATCTTGTCTATGTCAGTTCATCTGTCTAGAAACTGACAGTTAGTTAACCTTGATGAAAAACTGTCCAATGGAAAGCTAAAATACTGTTTAACTTCATAGAGTCGATTGTAATACACACGAATGTTAAAGGCAATTTTCGGTTAAAAATTGACCACAACTAGTTTACCAGTATTTAGGTTTTGTCAACAAAAATATTTTATTATTAATTCTGACGTTAAAATTTGCACAGAATAATTTTATTAATTTTGCCCTTTTATAAACTGACTAACAGTGAAATCTAGGACGCCCGCTTCATCTTATTTTTGACTCATCTGCTGCATGTACCTGCACCCTGATGAGTAATTATTTTGTGCTCGGAATAACCAGAAATTATAAGTATCAATAGATAAGAATGCAGTTACTGTTTAAAAAATATCTCATTAATTTGGGGTGTAATACAAGTGATAAAATTGTCGTATAATGCAAATGCTTTACTAACGTAAGTGTAAAACTAAGGCATTACGGTAGAATGCAATTCGATTTGTTTATTTGATTTATAACAACACACATTGATATAGTATTATTTACTTGATAACCACATTTCGAGCATAACCTACTACTCATAATCATATCAGTGTAACCAGACTTCTTTCGATATTTGACTTTGACAGTCCTGTCACATGCTATTCTCTGCTTCTATTCATAGTAAACCTTCCCATATCTCTGGTATAGGTGTTGCCTCCTTTCTCTTATATGTGTTGGGTGTAGATTCGATGAACAAAAATTTAGTAACCAATCTCTCGCTCTCTCTCTCTCTCTCTCCTTCCACTTAATTATATTACACTTCAGTACAGTGGTTTTATCCCACCCTATTGTTAGTGCATGATCTTATTGGAGTCTGTCATTCTACATTTAGCTAAATTCTTCTATTCCGCTAACATACAACCACACAATAGGGTGGGATAAAGCCACTATACTGAAGCCCAACACAATAAGGTGAAGAGGAAAAGACAGATTACTTAATCTTTATTCAACGAACCAACACTCAACACATGTAATCGGAATGACGCAACACCTATACCAGAGATATGGAAAAGTTTACCACCAGTAAAAGCAGAGAATAACAGGTGACAGGACTATCAAAATCAAACATCGGAAGAAGTCTGGTGACACTGATATGATTATGAGTAGTAAGTTATGCTCGAAACGTGCCCACTAAGTAAATAATACTGTTGTTATAAATCAAATAAACAAACCGAATATGGAATTACAGACGCTTCACTAATATTTGTTCCATTTGTTATGTACTCACAGAACATGTGTGATTTTGATAGATTTGGAAATCTGTTGACCAATCTTATTGGTGGATTAGTTTCGTCTGTATGAATTTGGAGACTTCGCACTATATTGCACCTAAGTATTACATGGAACATATTATAGAGTAAAAGGTTGAGATTAGATATAGTTTGTAATTGTGTAGGTTACAGCGTGTTTGACATGAAACAATTCAAGTGTTTCGCAGGAAAGCCTGGTCTGAGCTTTTTCAGGGAAATAATCGATAACTAAAATATCAAGGACATATAAATGAATCCAAGGTCGTGTATCGAGTCGTCTTGCCCAGTCTTCTTCGCATAGTCATTGTCTTCCATAAGTATGGTTAATGTGAAATACCAAAGCCTAATTGATCATTGGAGTTGTTGTTAGGGTTGCGTCTCTTGTTGTACGGTTACTTTGTATGTTTAGGTGTTACTATTCTTATTCTCCTTGATTGTTGATACAAGACAAAAAGGTCACTGGTGACATAATCATTCGACGGTAATTGTAAGTGCAGTATGAGGTGGACATATATGTCACATTTGTCAGTTCACTGGGTATGTAGGGTTGAATGGTACTAACGAATTTTTCATTGATTTGTCGGAATAGAGTGGATCTCAAACACACACGCGTGCACTAACCGCACAATAAGAGACAGACGATTTCCAATTGAATGATTAGTAATCATACCTTTACCTTTGAAAGATAGTGACCATACAAAGAGGAGTGGGCAAGGAGATTCAATACACGACCTTGGATTCATTTAAATATCCCTGATATTTTAATTTTATTTCCCTGAAGAAGCTTGGACCAGACCAAACTATATCTAAGTAGCCAGTCAGTTTGCAGTAAAACACAAATATGTATTACATATGTATCATTTTCAATTCCATAAAGGAAAAAAAGTGTAACATAGGCAATCCCAATGAATAGAGTATGATAAATTCCTTTGTGAAAAACCTAGAATACTAAGAAATGTTTTAAAAAGGAACAAAAATTATGTCACACTTTTCTACACTTCAACAAAAATTGTCCACCATTCTCTTCGAACGTATTTTGTAGCAGCTCATAAGTATCTAATGGCCTTCTTTGTTTCACGATTGTTAATTAAACAGGAGTAACAAGTTTCAGCAAAAGCTTTCTAACTTCTCTAAACAAGTTAAATACAATAGAAACTAATCAACACATAAACTCACCATTTTCATATTGCATAGCTAGACAACCTTCTTTCAAAACACTCATTGAAAGTATGCGTAATTTAGGATTCCCATCAGCCATCAAATGTATGCATCGTAACATTACCTAGAAAAAAAAACATACAGTTCAATAGGGACACTGCAAAATTGATCGACAGACTTCGGTAAGTGCTGAGCACCTACAGTTTGACAGCCACATCGGTAACCATCTGGTGACCAGATACAACGAAGCCAACGTAGAACCTTGCACACGAGCGCATTGATTCAAGTTGCCACAAATCACAGTAGTATACAAAGAGCAAATGGATAGAGAAGACTGATATCAAAATAAGCAAAAGTGTATATGAGAAGAGGGAATTGAAAAATAAAGGTTAGTATAGGCATTCAAACTTCAAAAGATTTCAAGAAGTAAATACATCTACGCTATTGTAACCGATTTCCAGACATTTCACCAAGAGTTCTCAACCACTGATTCCTATCTTCTCGGAAATCCCAGCCAGGTAGTCTACACCTCCCTACATGGATCGAATCAACAGTCAACCTTATCCGACTTCACCCAGGATTACATGTCACGATAGGTGGTGGTTAGGCATGCGCAACACATATGCAAGCAACCTCATCGATCAAATCACCTATGTTGCATCGTACTATTCGGTAAACAACGAGGTTGTTGGCATAGTGATTTCACCATATGCGAGCAACACTACGAAAATATTGATGGTCAAAAACCTGTAGCCACACAATATCCTCTACTTTTACCGATCACATCTTGCAGGACAGAAGGAACTCTAAAGCAGTATGATCTTCCTTTAACAGGTAGTCGGATATCTTCTCAGTCGGCGCCATAGATGGCGCAAGTTGCCAAATATCAAAGAGGCCTTCTGTATACGAGCTAGGATCTCGTTAGCAACCAGCTCTTTCGAGCTGATGCGACTTCCAGAGTAAGTGAAGTGGTCGACGTATTCCACTCCGCTCCCTTTCTTTAAACTAAGAGTAGTTGCAGACAAGTTCTGGAGCATCATCTTACATCTGATAGGTGGGAAATGCATAACAACCATACTGAGATTTCTAAACTGGTGACCGATTTGTGTACGTAACCTAAACCTTTGGTTGGCTATTGAAAGTCTGAATAATCCAATGATGAAGTCTCTGGCTTCGTTATTGAGTGGTACAGGTTTCAATCACCAGGATTACAAAAGTTTCCTGATAATTTCGCACATGCCTCTCTGATAAGCACAAATAAATATGAAATCAAGGTCCAAGACTAGGCGGCAAACTATAATCCACTAATTCATGCGATTTCTGACGAAATGCAATATGTTGTGATACATTTTCAGTAAGTGACAGATTGGTCTGAAGAGCTTAAGTACTCCTGGAGATCAACCACACTGATCGAATTGCTTTTTCTTGAGGTGTCTAAAAACGGTAGATTAACACAGGTAGTTTTATCTATCTAAAAGTGCGATAACAGAGTCCACACGATATCTGCTGGAGACCGGTTACATGTAGCTTTCATGAAAACATATGAGCTTAATTTGTACCTCCAAAATGTCTTTATAGTGAATAGTACCACAGTGATCATCGACAGCAAGTTACTGAGTGGTCAACCTTTACTAAATCACTGTACAATGGGAAAATATCATAGTTGGACATATCCACTACTTTTAGTAAACTACTTATTGTTCACACATCCAAGTGCAATCAGCATTACAACTATGCACTCTGCTTTGACATAATCGTCGTTTTTATACTGTGATTAGCTGGTTTAGTTCTTATCAGTTTCATGGTCATCTTCCTTCCATTATAAACAGGACATTGGGAAACAGGCATTTCAGCCGATATAACTTAATTTAGTGATTATTAATGGGGGATCGGTTAAAACGTCATAGTGCAATCTGAAATAATGTGAGTTAAATGTCTGACAAATTCACTAACGATTCAATTCAGATACTAGTGATAATACTATGCTTTGGATGAATTCTGTTAGCAGAAGACGACAGAAAACTGAGGCTTTGTAGTTAAACGTCGTACGTCAGCTTTTTTGAATGCCTTCACACTCTTTCACAACACTCAATTACTAAAAAACATCTCATTGGTCAAGGGGTTCTCATCACAGACTCCAGTTGCATGGAATTTCGAACTGTTCAAATTCTAATTCCTTTCACAATTTACTGATGGGAAGGCAAGTGTAAACTGACAAGGAATAGAATCACCAATCACTTTAAAGCATGGCACCTGTAAATCATGAATCCTCTAAAATTAAAGACAATTTAACTACTTGATTTGCAACTAGCGAATGAACGGAAATATAGTTTCAAAACACGAACAAACTAAATAAAAGACAAGACTTGGAGAAACTACTCACTTCTTCAACTATTTGTAAGTGGTCTGGGAATGTACGACTTTTATTCTCATCCATATCTTCTTCGATATGATCTCCTGATTGTTTTCCAGTTTGTTTCAAATCATCAACACAACTTTGATCACCTTCCGAATCATCAGCATCTTGATGGATAGGCTGGATCGGTTCAATATGATGAAGAGAACGTGTCTTAGAGATACGACGTAATGTCTTTTGATATATATTGGATAATAACGATTTATTATATTCTGAGGAGTTGTTTATCTAAGAGTAGATATACAAAGCGTCAATACTGTTAAATTCAAGAAATATATCGATACTAATTGAAAATGGGAAATAAATTTCTGTTTACATCACGAACTAAAGCATCTACCGATAAATTTGTAAGCAATATACAAATCTACAGACGACCAAATGCAATCTGCACAGCCCGGCTGTAATTCCTTTCTGTAGCACTGAAATAAGAGTTCACACTTTAGAGATGTTACCATTTTCCTAAAGTTATTATATATTTTTTGATAATTATTGTCACCAAGTATGACATACGTCAGGGATTACAACTTATTCTCCATCTCTGAACACTGAACACCGAAAAGTTTCATTTAAATCACACTTTTCAGCCAGTGATTTTAAGTTTGCAAAACAATTGGCAACTTTTTATTACTATGAGATATCTAATGGATGAAACTCTACTTTATAGATACGTCAACTTTTCTTTTCTTTAGAGTGACATAAAAATTGAATTACACTTCTGTTCGAAAAAAATTAATTGTCTAGTATGCAAATTCAAGAGTGATTACATACTCTTGACATCGTTTTTCAACAGTGAATGTGAGTAAATTGCATCATAAATGCTCGGTAAGATAAATCAATTTATCAACAAGTTCTGATTACATCGAAACACTTATATAATCTTCAGTTGATAATGGAGGAATACAACTCAGCCATATCTAAGTCCTTAGTAGATTTTTTAATAACAACCAGAATCTACGTATCAATATATGATTTGATGAAATAGAGCATACATAGAGAGCAAGTGTACTCAGAAGCAGACTAGACATGAATACATGTTCAAATCGTAACTAGTGACAAGTAGATAGACAGAGGCAAAATCAACGCAGAACCTCACATACACACAACGGTTCAAGTTGCGCTACTCCACAGTAGTATACAAAGAACAGATGGGTATAAAAAGAGCGATATAAATGTAGACAAAGATGTATGAGAGAATAAACAATTTGAAGACATTGGTTAGTGCAAATATTCCAGCTTAAGATGTCAAGGAGTGATTACGTCTGCGCCACTGTGACCGACTTTCCCCAAGAGTTCTCGATAACTGATTCCTATCGTGTCGGGGATGCCAACCAGGTAGCTTACATCTTCCCACACGGCTCAGGCCAACGGTCAACGACTTGACTGTGTTACGTCAGAGATTTAGAAAAATTACGTTACTAAGAAAAGTTGTAGGTTCATTAATTTTCTTTAAGGATAGGACTCTCTAAACTATCGATAGTCAATAAAAATATTTCCAAAAGAAATAGATTTTTCAAAACATTCTTATAGTATGGAATGCAGCATTAGGAAGAGGAGTATATCAAGACTCCACTATACATTTAATCGACAAAAACTGACTGATAATTTGCTTTTGAGAATGGTAAAGGGAAACAATAATCATTCAGTGAAGTAATTGCAGCTTAGTAGACTGCTACTAGACTTTGAATCACACTTCATGTGAAGTGGGTTATTGACTAAAATATACAGGACGAGTGCCGTTTCAACCGTGAACATATTGCATGGAAGTTAAGTGCTCACGCCAATGAAATACATTTCTCTGATTTGAAGTAGATAAAATAATTTCGAAGTAATGCCTTTTAAATGTTCTGAAACCTTATGACTTAGCACTGAACACCAGATTATATAGCGAACCACTTGAAGACAGGTAATAAACTCTAAAGAACTGCCCCCACAATAATAATGACCACTAAAGAGTTTATACAAAAATATGGAGTAGGACTATTCACAGTACTTTCTGTGATATACAGAAGTTATCTATGAACACAATAATAATAATAATAATAATAATAATAATAATAATAATAATAATAATAATAGTGGTAATAATAATAATAGCCTTATTCCAAACAATATGTTTGAGACAGTATGGAATTCTCAGCATATAATAAATTAACAGATTTACTCCCTGAACAATACTTTAAAACAAAATGATTTTGGTGTAGGAATGCTGTCCATAATAACAGTATCAAGGGTAATAATGCGAAACAGCCGGTTGGTGCTGGATTAGCGTTCGATGTTTAGTGGTGGTGGTTCATCCAACCAGTAGAAGAATGTACAATTCAAGATAGGCATCTGAAGGGTAGAAATATAATGTATTTTCGTCCATTCAAAAGTTCATTTCCAATTAATATGACAATTTTCCTTCGTTATGTTATCAATTCGAAAAACAAATAAATCAGGACATTTTAAAAATTCGTTTGGAGGATATTCTTGAGAAATTAAAACAAACTAAACGGGGGAAGGGAATTTAATTAGTCTGGTAGAAAATATCATTCGTAGCTAAAAGTTCAAGCAGGTTGCCGACACCATGACTACTGTATAATAAATATGGTTACAAGCAACATTATACCCATGAAGTAAATTTGTCAGAAAAAAACACTTAGTGAATTAGGGATTATAACTGTGAAGACCAAATATGAATTCATGCACTACTACAAAGTTCAACATTTTTAATCTAGAGACGAGACATGAATCGTCAACACATAAACACACAATTAGACTACTCAGTATATATTTCTAGCTGACAAACAACGCCTAAAATTTACTGAGTTAACCTCTAAAGATTCAAGTAAAAGTGGAATTTGAACGACAGTTGGATTTCACTACAGCTTAGGTAATGAATAATTTGATAAATAACTAAGATATTCGATGGTGACTGAAGGTGAAATGAAAATTTGGACCGTGACCAGACTCGAACTAGCGACCACTGAGGTTTCTGGCCCGGTCTAAATTTTCAGTTCACCTTCAATCAGCAACCAGTATCAATACAATACTATTCTAGCAAACCACAGCTATCTCAGATAATCAAAATGATAATAAATAACTTAAGAGATAATTAGTTTGTATCATCCTGCACATAACGTCACGCAGAATACCAAATAAGAACAATTTTCGTGAAATAATTAATCCCCTTAGTATTATAATATATTACAAAATGACTTATATAAAAGCAAGGTAACATGAGAAGATAGCTAAAGCCATTCAAAGACGAGCAACCTAATGTCTCATTTAAGCAGAAACTGAGGAGGATGTAATAAGGCGATACAATTTAAGTCTAAGTTAACTCCGTCAGTAGACGTTTGCAACTCTATCCACTAACTTGTCTTCTTTGCCCGATACTCTGAGACCAACTTCAACATAACCTATACGACGGCTCAAATGCGCATGAGCAATACTACAAAGACATATGTTTTCATACAAACATGTAACCTCATCACAATATATATATGTATTGAATGGTCACTTCTTACATTAGTGTAACAAGACAAGGGGGACTGATGAGCAGTATACTCATCCTTTGATGGACGGTCATATATCTTTCCAGTACCGAATATAGTGTCAGTTAGCAGATTAAGCTATGCATTTATAGGTACTTTGCAACAAATAAGACTAGTGATTCTGTTTGGCTTCCTCAACCTCTGTAGGTAGAGTCAGATTCGTATCCGTGACATGTTGGCTAGAAATTGACCAAAGAAGTTGATGACTAGCACCACAACTGAGAAGAATACTCAGTGATTGAATTGACGTTGCAATCTATTTAGTAGTGAGTATTGTAAACCCACTAAACTGGACACTTGGAGCAAAATGTTAACTATAAACCAAGTTTTAAAGTTATTTCACATTCATGCATTAAAAAATTATATACAATTAGTGATTTGAAAGCAACAAGAAAACCATTGAGATTTACCGCATGACTGGTTGTATTTGATTTGTCCTCTAAAGAAGTATCATCTGTTTGCTGTAAACATTTACCTGCCAATAGAAGATTCCATTTACAACATGTATGCATTAACTGGTAGAATGGTGAAAGGAAGAGCTCAGTTGTATATTCATATGTTAGATCCAAAGAAGAAAGCATCTGATGAAAATGAGAAAACAATCAGAATTTAGATAAGAAAACCACATGGATGATAGTTGAAATTTGTCCAAATTCCAATTTACAGGGAACTGGTTAATTATACTTAAATAAAGTCCTTAGCATAATTCCAAAGCGTTTAAGAATTTAAGGTATTTTCTCAAAAATATTATTCGAACAGACACAACAACGTAGAACCGCATACACGAGTTCATCGACCCAAGTTGCCATATTTGGCATTGCACAGAAAGAGAATATAAAAAAATGGAAATGTTACCTACATCCATAGGTATTTGTGTGGGATCGAACACAAGCAAAGTACATTTCGCTGTATGACCCAGAACAGCAGTTAGTGACTTTATAAATTAGTAAAATATTTTGGCCTGAACATTTTTGTTTTTTGTCAAGGTTAAACATACACCAGCCGGTATCGTGTTTCGATGAAGAATGTGACTAAGCGTTAGTAACAAACTTAAACCATTCAAGCCACTGTATGTTCAAAACATCAAGACTAACTTACCTTCATCCTAAATCTTATACTTAATCTCAACATTGGCTACGTCGATTCACCGTATGCCAGGAACCCTAAAAAGACATTTAGGAATGAATACCTGCAAAATTCTCGAGTCAACCATACTCAACGGACACACTAAATAACTGTACAATCCAAAAAGCAACTTACCAGCTATGTGCATGTAAGTACATAAGGCAATGGGCAATATACCTAGTGTTTGAGGAGTAGTCATGTTACCTGGCTGTCCGTATCTTGGTAGGTGGAGTGGAATTAGGATCCATGACTAGCTGGACACAAATCGCGAGCCTAAATCAATAAGCCATAGGTCAAGTAGGTCACGGGTTTCAACGCTGTCCCACCTACCGAAATCTGAGCAGCCAGGTAGCATCATTAGGCTTCATACGGTATGTGTGGCTAAGTGCCTACTAAACAAACGTGTACACGGTTACTGACAGCACTCCAACAGTTATGCAGTAGGAAAGAGGGGGCTCCTCATGAACACATTAGTAACTGGATATGGTCAGTGCCTCTCAAACAATGGAAATAATATATGGATTAATATATGACTACTATGCTTCACATGTCTCAGTTTAATAGGAACATCGATATGTTTAACTAAACAGTCTTTCACTTCACGCAAGTTTCGCTTAGTCTAAAGAGCTTAGTTAGACAGTTTAACAACTTATCTTTTTAGCCAACACAAGTTTACAACCACTCCAACTGGCTTCCTGCGTATATAACTCCTTATGTGAAGCGAATATTGCTTGTTCACCAGTTTCATGTCATGTGAAAAATGCTTCAAAAAAGTGATACACCTGTTATCTAATGCCAACAAATGTCAGGCATCACAAATCTCAGTTGTAAATAAGTTAGCGGTATACTAATGTACGACAGACGCCTGTTTCAAAAGCCAGTCAATTATCTCGGTGACCTCAGGATTAGCTTAAAATGGTCAGTGACAGCTGAACTTTTCTTATCCATGAAAAAAGCGGTTTAAATATAAGTTGTTCTGGTGGTTACAAAGAAAGTGTGTCTTTGCAATCATGTGCGGGCTCATACGATACTACATGAAAAATTACGATACCACTCAGTTGTCTGAACTCTAGAAAGTGTAATGAGATTTAGACCCAATATAAAAGGTTAGAATTTGATTGCCTAGCCCAATAAATCACCGCGCGAAATCATCTGTATAAAAGACATGGTACAGTGGATATTCAAAGTCAGGAATGAAGGCAGCACAGAAGTCAAATAAACGCTACCATAACGGCTATGAGCTAAAGCTTGATATGTATCAGCATATTAGGAATATAAGAGTATGTTTGGAGGTGTGTAGTCTCAAAACTCGTTGGTAAGCAGACAAACTGGAAATTCATTTCGGCAATATGAGAAGTAGTAGCTTTACTATATATAGTAATGTATGAAGTTACTCAACAAATCACTTCCAGTTACAGATTCTACTTCTGAGGAAAATCACTGCGCTGAAGTTGAGGATATGCCAACACTGTACACTAAACAAAAGGCAGGACAGAAACGTATTAGTGCGCCTGTTTCGTTTATTTTGATTGTGTCAGTTGATCTCAGTTTGCTAATGGTAGGCTAGAGCAATACGGAAAGAATCTCTTTAGTGAACACTAGAAAACGACAAAATTAAGCTCGTGAAATACTGGTTTTTTGTAATAAATCACTAAAGTTCATCTTCGTATTCTTACATTCGTCTCACTAGGACATTAAGCAGTCCACTAGTGGGTATTCTGTGATCCGGTATTTAGTACCTACCGTGAAAACCTTCTGGCAAACATGACAGTATCTATGAGGCTTTGATTTGGAACCCCTTTATTGGACAAACTGGATATATCTTATGGGATATTTCAGCTGTCTCAACTTGGTATCAGTTTGCTGTCCATCAACTTCCAGCTATGTCCAGACCAAAGAAAAGACAAAGCAATATGGAGGCAAATGCTAAGGTGATTGCTGATGATAAGTTTGATTTTGTTATTGACATCTCCAATGTTATGATTGATATGCTTGATGGAGATCGTTTGTTGAGTGACAAAACTATTCAGGAAAAGGCGCATTCCAAACAGCCCAAGTATGGGCCACGTTTGTTTGACGGGAATCCCGTAAAGTATCCTCATTTCATGAAGTGGACATAGCTTTTCGTGAAAGATTGTTTGATAATATTAGACTGATGCACTTAATACGACGATGCACTGCAATAGCTGCTGGCACCATATAGTGCTGTAAGTTCTTACTAGCTAAAGAGGGTTGTGCTGAAGCTAAGAGCATTTTGCGCCAGAGGCTAGGGAGACCATTTATGATCTCTGGAAGTGTATTTGAGCTTGTCAAAAGAGACGGTAGACAACTGAGAGACGGTCCAAAAGAACTCATAGAGTTCTTAGACAACTTCCTGACTTATAGAAATATCTTAGCATCGCTGAACTGCTCAAAATGAGTTGAATTTGATGTCAGTCATTGAAATGGTTACCAGAAGTTTGTCCATCCACCTCCAAAGGAACGGGGTCAAAATCAGTGCTTGTATTGAACGTGAAGATATGAGACCCAGCTTTTGCGATATTTCAAAGCTAGTACAGGAGAGTTTAAGTCAAACATCGAGCTGGTTCACCAAGATTTTACGCCCAGTTGCAAAATGAGAAAGTGGGTCAGAAGAAAGCTTTTGCTACAAAAACACCCGAGAGCGTTGTGAGAAATGACAGATATGCTGTTTGTGATGACTCATGCTGATTTCATGAATGTGCAAATTTCCTTAAGATGTTCCATTAGGAAAGATTAGAGGTAGCAATGAGAAAACGGCCGTTTTATAGATTTTTGAGAAGAGAACAAATGAGTCGGGATTGTAAATGAAGACGGTAGTAAATCACTCAGTAGACCCCCTCTGTTGATTAGTATAAAGAATGATATTGCTTCAGCAAGGATCATAAAGGTATCATGGTCGCGGAAGCTGAAAGTCCTGAGTCTTATCCCTGGTGGGGTTATGGGTGCGCACTGCTGAGGAGTCCAAAACTAGGACGGAACAGCTGTCCAGTGCTCACAGGTTTTCAATGTTCCTCCAACTAATGTCAGTCCATGATGAATACTAACCTGCATCAAGGGTACTTGAGTTTCAAATTGTATAAATGGGAATAAGAGTATGAAGATCTCAATTATCAGTTCGTGTTAGTCTTATGGATACTAACCTCGCCAGTTCGCTAGCTAACTTATTGGTTCGTATAGTTATTTTTTCAGGTTCATGGAATTGAGATAGCGTGTTATTCTACTTGCAATCTTTAATAATTCAATGTGCAGTAGACGTGGAGGATGCATACACTGTGGCTTGCTTAAATCATGGAGCAGCCTTGCTACCTGACCGTAAAGTGATTGCTAACAAGCCCCACCTCTGTGGTGTACCGCTAACAAGGTTGAAAGATAAGGAAATGAAGCTGTTAGCTGGATGTTATGTTTCGGTAACCTTCAGGGTTCTGGAGGAACGGCATGAAGGAGAAGACTTGTGTGAACAATAAGAAGACATCGGCACCGAAATAATTTTTGTATAATTCAAAGACCCAAAGGAGACCTAGATTCTGTGTTAAGCAATAAGATGGACCACAGTTTAACGATATCAGAGACCAGAAGAGCTCCTTATCTCGGGTACATACTAAGGGGTTGAAGATTCATGACATAGAAACAGTCGTTTGGTAATGGATCTACCATGGAAAAGGAATAATAAATTTCTTCCCTGCAAAGTAGTATTTAGACAACTTACCTTGAAGAGGTTTATGGTGTACTAAAACATTGGATAAGGTATAAGGATGTAATAAAACTTAACCTGTCAACTTCCTTATTTGAGAACATACTTAATGACCATATTTACATGGATAATTGTCTAGTAACATTAAGTGACACTGATGACTCACAAGATATGTTTGGAACATGTGCTACGCTGGCTGCAGATGTGATGAGATTGGCAAGGTGAATATTCAGTTATACAGTAAATTTTTGGATAGATTCAGAATCCCATGTATCAACAGTAAGGAACGTGTCTGCAGAAGTACCAATCAATGAACATATCATGAAAGGACAATAGGAATTTGCTAAGGATATCTTTGGATTAAGCATTGGAGAACCCAGCATGACACTCGCATAGTGTTGAGTATTTTCACTTTTATCCTCACCATGAAATTCTGTGACGATAGTGTTGTTTGTGCTATGCATATCTTAAAAGAATTACATGATAGGTCATCTCAAAGTTGTCGACTTCCATTATGGTTTTGAGATTGTTTTGGGCTTTTAGTTGTCACAAGTCCTACGGAAGCTTCATAGTATCTTTTGGAGAACATACACCCTGCGGATGAATATGAGTGCCTTAAACTTAAATAAGCTGAAAAAACTGTTGGCTAACTATGGAATCTCGTGTGCAGTAATAACTTAAGGACTGGAATCAAATAGTTTTATTGTTGCTGATAATGGAACTTTATTGTTGCATTATTTTTGTCCAGAAGTGGTAGTTGTTAGAAAAATGTCAATAAAGAAAGCATCATCAACACCCTCCTATGGATAGACACATCGAAAGACGAAATGGAAATTATCACCTGTATGCATATGAAAGTCATGGTTTATGGTCTGATAATTACTCCCAATAATACTGCATCTGCTGTTATATATCTTATTCTTCATATAGGCACACCAGATAGTCTTTTTTGATGTCTACCTAATCATATAAATGTGTTATCATTCATCATCAGTCGAAAAATCCTAGTTATCAAACTAACTTTTTAAAAGGATAAGATGTGAAAGCGAAAGGTCGTAAATAGTCGCATAAGACAAAATCTCGTTTCGATAACGTCACTTCTGGCAACAATTCAATCAAAAGAGAGATGGGTCAAATTCTTCACTTTGAGATCCCAAAAGTGTTGGTTATATGTGGTGTTATATAACACTAAAATAAGTAACACAAGAAGTAATTTGATGGGAATCGACGAATGTGGTTAGCTAAAAGCCGAATACATTTAGTATGTGATAGCTTATGATGCTAAGCAGCCAAGCAAGTTGAAGCGATTGAAGTGGGATTGAAACCGACAGTTTAGTGATAGTGAACAGACTGACTAATACCAGTTACCAATAGCTCTGATGCATAACCCTTCAGTATATTGACTTTTGACAAATGACTGAATAGAATAAAAATTTCATGAAGGAAAAGAAATTAACTGCATTACCTGTGTAACCATCGGTTTTAAAATTGGTAACACATCAATTGTAGAATATTCAAACAAGGTGTTTATAGCATTGCAGGCTGATAATACGCTTTGTTCAGCTTCATTTGACAAAGAAGATGGCGTGCTTTGATTTAGTGAATTCGATAAAGTTAACATGCTAACACGATGCAAATCTAATGTGATGTTAGAAACCAGGTAGTCTGCGTTATCTGTGATAAGTTCGCTGATACTGAAATTGTTAACAAAAAAATTGATGCATAATTATGAATATCACTTCTTGAAGAGGGAAAATATGATTATCTAATGAACAGCATCCTATGGAAAAAGCTAACCTTTAGACTTCGAGATCATCAGAAGATACGGAAGACGTTGATTCATAGGAGAGATCGTAAGTGTTTTTGATGGTGTTGTGTTCTTTGAGCTGGATAGTTTAGTTATGAAGCTTTCATTGTCATTCTAGACGATATCATCAGCACAAACTTCAGAAGAGTGAGCTACATAATTTTCTCTACAAGTTGTTTTGTAGCTTGTCCTAATGACCTAGAGTGCGATTGGTTGTTTCTGCTAAAATCTTTTCATTGTCTCCATACATATTTTGATTGGTTGTCCTACCAACGTGAACTTTGACCTTTAGTTTCTTATTGGTTGGTAGATTGAGTGAATATCAATATGTCTGTTGATCGCCAACTGAACTGTGCCAAACTTCTAAGAATTTTCTGGCATTCTTTGTATTTCCTATATCCCGGATTTTCACATTTTCCGAGTCGGATTCATGTCCACAATTGACTATGTGTGTCGAAATGAACCAACATATATCATGACGCTTCATTGATAGATGACATCAATGTAGACGGATACGAAGAGAGCGACCACTTTACTCGATATACCGTTTTTCGCAGTTTCTGCAGCTTAGTAGATAACGTTTGATTTGTCTTCCTTCGGAATTGTATCTTCTCGTCTGTATAACAGACTTTGTAGGCTTGTGAGTTATAGTGATTCCAAAAAGAATCAGCAATCTGGTTGTAACCTCTGGTACATTCTTTAGGTATGGTAAGACGATTCGTTCGCTGATTTCCAAGGCTAAATTTTTGGTTAACGGTGTATATTAGACAAACATCTTTTGCTGAAGATATTAAATATATTTTTTTTCTCCGTAAGATTGATGTACTATAGTGTGTTTTCTCTCTTTTGAACAATGCTTCTATGCAACTGATTTTGTATGTTGTTGGATTGTTGCTACCGTAGTTGAGGATTTGATCTAAATGAGCTACTTTTCTGAATACTCCAGTTTGCAAACGAGAATTAGTCTTTCGTGGTGTTGTGTTTTCTGAGCTGGATGATGTATATGTGAAGCTTTCACTATCATTCTAGACATCATCAGCACAAACTTTCTGAAGGTTGTGCTGGTGATGTTGTCTAGAATGACAATGAAAGCTTCACGAATAAACCATTCAGTTCAGAGAAGATAACACCATCAAAATCATCCTCCTCAGCTACTAATATTCTCCATCATCTCGAGATCGTAAGTATGCTAATGAAATATAATATGGCGCTCTAGTGGTACATCATCCTTTCAATGGTTTTGCAGTTGACTTCATGTCATAATGAAGAAAGAAAACTATGAAAGTTTAACAGAAATGTGGTCTGTTGTAACCACTCAGTAGTGTGAATCTTGTGGATATTATGACGTTATTTACTTCACAAATAACCAGCACAAAATTTCTAGATAATTTAACAAACTGAACAAGCCAATATCTGAAAGGTGAAAGCGCTTTAGTATTAATGTGAATTTTCCTGTCCCAAACTTTCTCGAAGCTGATCATATTCCTCATCATAGCAATTGATACCGATTCCAAAGCGGTTTCGTCATAAATCGATAGACTATGGGTGATGACTAACTATTTATTTTAACTACGACAAGATTTTGATGAAAATGAACCTGAAACAACAAATAGTTTTGAAAAATCGCTATTATATGTAGTGTACACTGAGATTCGGTTGATATATTCGAAAGAAAAAATGGGCAAAGCCTGATGGTCGTAAGGACAGTTACTCAACGATGACATTGGGTGGCGGTTGCGCCATACCGTCAGCTAACACAAGTTGGAAATATGAACCACTGGATTCTGACCCATTGGCTCAATGGTAACGTGCTGGCCACGGAACCTGAAGGTCACGGGTCTAATCCCTGGAGTGGTCGTGGTTGCGCACTGCAGAGGAGTCCTATACTAGGACGAAACGGCTGTCCAGTTCTCCCAGGTTTCCTTTGTTCCTCCAACTGGTGTCGGTCTACGATGAATAACAACTTGAAAAAGGCTTCCCAAAATACTGACATTTTGATAACACCACTACAAAGTCGTGACTATTAAGTATGAAATATGAGATAAAATTGCACGGTAATCATTTCATTGTCTAGAAAGACACACAATACAATCAAGACCATCCACCTTAGCTACAAATATTTCCCATCATTTCAATAATTATTCAGATGAGAATAAGACCACAAATCTGCTAAGTCAGTACAACTTAACGAGAAAGTACACGTTTGTGTTAGGTAGTGAGTTACATTTTTCGTATGACAACTAGTCACAAGGTGACTTCACAGGCCACCCTAGCAATCACTGAAATAGTCAAATAGGTTTCTTTATTTGAGCTGCAAAGCAATGAAGAGACCCAGTTGGTTATTTCAGTAGTTGCTAGAATAACCCTTAGAGTCACATCTGGTCACATTATCTGGTTGCCTAAACATCAGTAAACCGGGTTAAGTTCGAACCCGTGACTTGCCTCAGAATAAGTTTTATAACCGAATCATAAATCAGTGATGGTCCAAATTGGAGAAAATTCATTAGAACATATAACTTTTCCTTAAATTCAGTAAATCTCTTTAGCACTGAACGGTTCAGTCAGGTGACACTGTGAATTATTCCGAAAAAAACCAGTTTGCTTTCAGCTTTTACCATTCTTTTAGGATATTTTGTATCTAACTGAAATAAGACAGTGCAACTCTAAAAATAGTTATTTATGCTCGACATTCAAGATAACTAGTAAAAAGTCTGTTAATACTTCTTTTTTATATTGCTGGAAAACAAAAATACAAATTACTAACCTTGAATATTTACAATTCTTAGCCACTTGATCTAAACAAACCCGTGCAGTTTGACCAATTAGATCATTTCGTGAAGCAAATGATATTGTTGGCAGTAAACCAATGCGTAAGCATTCCGTAAAATGTTGATCTTCAACAGATTGTGAAGTATCATTATTAACAGGTAATGTATTCATCTGTAGATGCCATATAGGAAATAAACAAGAAACAGTGTAGTGATAAAAACAAGGTAAATGAAAAATAAGAATCTCAGTGTTTTACTGCCCAGATTTGATTAAATCCCTAGGTATAAGTGGTAGGTGCTTCACACTATCAGTGTAAAATGCTTTTAAAGGAACGGTAAGAGCCTATACCTGCACTCATCCTTGGAGGCAATTTGTCAGAAGTGGTTGGAATCTTTGTGAGTGTGAACTAGTTGCGGACCGCAAGACGAAAGGAATCAGTGGTTGAGAACTCTTGGTGAAATGGCTGTAAACTGGTCACAGTGGCGCAGATGTATTCACTGCTAGATACCTTGTAAAGCTTGAATATTTGCTCTGACGGTTATCTTCATATTGTCCATTCCCCCATAATACTGTATCGACTTTGATATCACTCTTTTTCTATCCATCTGTTCTTTGTGTACTACTGTGAAGTGTGGCAACTTGAAGGAATGTACCTGTATGGGAGGTTCTATGTTGATTATGTCTGTTTGTCTGTGTAAACTGAACTCTAGAGCGTAAGATTTTTAATTCTGCTTCAAAAGTTTGAGGTTTGTACACCAATCTGGGTCACCTTTGATATTCTCTAACAGAAGTGGTCGGCGGTGAAACTTTACGGCACGGAAATTTTTGCTGTACGCCCATAAAATATGACCTCTTTAATTCGAAGATGTTCGACAACTGCGTGGGAACATTTCTAGAATCCATTAACAACATATAACAGATTCTGGATATTAATTTTTACAAATGACTCGAAAGTTAGCAGTGAAGTCACGAATTAAAACCAGCAGTTGTCTTTTGAATTCAGATGGATAATACTTAATTAATGATTCCAAAATTCATCATCAGCTTGGCAATAAATAAGAGATAAACAATGTAATCCATCTAACTAACACACATACTAGTGTACTAAGTTATGAGCTACATTTAAGGTATCAAGACGCATGATACTGCTCAAATGCTTGAATGAAAACACCATACCAGTTGCCTGGAAAAATATTAAAATAGTCTCCGTATCTAGGTCAGGGACTCCAGGCGCAAGTCCGAAATTCCGTCCGATTCAAGTTGTTTCCCAGTACTTGGAAATAATGCAAAAGCTAATGATACCCATTCTCCAACCATCATCAAATGTTTTTGGAGATCCTAATCAATTTGAATATAAAAGCAAAAGAAGCACTCTAGATGCCACAACTGTCTTATATCACATTGTTGCTTATAATGTTAGTAGAAATGTCAAGTTCGTCAGCTGTGCCTTTTGAGACTGAACTTCAGTATTTGATTCTGTCCCAATACCTCTTTTGCTGGACAAGCTAGCGGGGACAAATACTGAGTTCTGGATAATCAGTTGACTGTAATCTTATTCCTCTGAAAGGACACAATATACTCTTCACAGAGGGAAGCGCTCCACCTCACTTCTTACTGAAGCTGGTGTTCCCCGAGGTGCCGTTCCTTCCAACAGTCTTTTTCTTCCTATATGACTAGCCATCTTCAGCCAGTATCAATTTTATTAAATATGCTAATGACCTGACGGTTCCAAAACCTGTCTCCTCTTTCACAGATTGTTCCCACCTGAATGATTGATTTCCCATCGAATGTTAGACTATGGGTCCTGTGTGAATGGTCTTGTGCTTAATTCTTCAAACTGTCAGACAATAAACTTTAATTGCAGATGTGAATGTAACCTATGTAAACTGCTTGGTTCTCGTGATTCCTGTTCTATTGATAGTTGTGCATGAGAGAATGTTATCTAAATGTATGTTTTTCTTCAGACGTTTTTTGATCCTCCTACATCTTACTCATTTCCGAAAGGATCTCCCACCTAACTTTTTACATTAGGAAGCTGAGAGTATCTGGTATAACTGAGTGTCTTCTCTAGTGTTTTATAAACTCTTGCATCTTGCCTATTCTCCTCTATTGTCCCCCTTTATTATTTTCTGAGTTGCTGGAGAAGGATTGTGCTATATTGCATGCAACTTTGAAGATTGTCAGCAGAACTAGTGGTGCACCTCAAAGTCTTCTAGTTAAAATAGGTGTGGATAAACATGCATGCATCTGGCAGGAGTTATTTTATCAAATGACCGGCATCCTCTGCACTCAAAGCTCTCAGTGTGTCGGTCATCAGGAAAGGTTAGGAACAAGTAGGTAAGATTTTATGCACGTGCTACGAAATATAAAAGCTCTACAATATCGTGCTTAGCTCGTCTCTTGTGCGATGATGAAAGCATTACAAATGGGCTAACTAATCAACTTCCGTTTTTGGCAGCAAACTAGTTGATGAGTACACACCATTTTATTATTTGTCTATTATGAATATAACTGCTAATGTTATTTTCTACCAAAGTTAACTATGCATTTTCAAGAAAGTTGTATATACAGTGAATATTCTTATCACTTATGTGTAATTTATACTGATTTCGTTTTGTTATGTATACATATACTCTGTTTCTGTCCAACGGATGCTTTATGATGTGCTGGAAATTCTGCTGGGTATTCCCGAAACACCTCTCAGAATAAACCCATTATTATTACTATTATTATTATTATTATTGAAAATGGGTGGGATGGGATTTAACCCGTGGACCTGCTATTTGGAAGATTAAATAAATAAACCACAGTTTCATGACGCTGGATAGTACAAAGTACAACGTGAAACGCTTTACTTCAAGTATAAACTGCTTACATCTGTAACTGTATGAAACAAACAACAAAAAGTTACATTGATTTCTAAGATATCGTCCTGTTTGTTCCCTATTTTGTTTAAAAAATCTTTGTCTACGGAGCTGAACAAAGACTCATGGAGATAGTTACTCTAACTTACCCAACGCTTTTTATTCACAACAAAACAAAAGGTTTTCAATAAACTACTATTTGGAATCCTAAGTAACGACCGAGTTGGACCCAACGTTAATTTTTAAGCAGCAGGCACATATACAACACACTTGGTTCATTGTTGAGTGGATGAGTCTATAAGTTGCTGTTTAGTTGCATTATATGAGAGGAGAGTATTACAACATCTTTCAACACCATAATCCCCAATGTGCTATGGTTGGATGGTATACTTTAGTGGCCATTAAGGAAAGTAGTTTATTCAGTGTAGTGTTATTGCTCTATAACGTAGGTAATGAGTCTTCAACCGACGAGTCATAAGTTCAAACTCCATCCCACCTATCAAAGTTTGAGCGAACATGTAGCATCATCAGTCTTCAATCAACAATTAGGCTCATTACCTGGTGCAAGTAAATACATGTAGTCAGTGAGTTGCAGTTCATTTCATTTTCACAGTTCTATCATTACAAGATAAAATGTTAAAATGAATAATTCTAATCTAATGACTATATACAGATTCGTGTACTAAGCTGCATCTGTTGAATAAAGATTGAATGGTACATATCACAATCGGGTTTTTAACATCAAAGTGAACCTGTATATCCGTTATAAGCGGCTAGTGGTGTAATCCATGAAAAAGAATTCCAATGAAGACCAAGTAGGAAACTATTACTTATAAAATCTGACTGAACAGACAAAGAATCAAGAGGATATAAATACATTTATAGTTGAGAAATAAACAGAACACCAAATGAGAAGCACGCCTATAATTACAACGGTTCAACCTGCCACACTGTTCAGTAGGAATGAAAAGGCAAATAAACAGAAATCAGATGATAAAAGAAAGAAAACTATGGGAAGAGGGAGAATGAATAAATTAATGTTGATTATATCTTTAGCATTTTCAAGATGGGGTGAACATATCATGCTCTACTGAGATCGATTTTGAAAATCTAGAACCACCAATTCCTTACATCATAACAACCTTAGCTAAACAACTTAAACTCTCCTAAACGTCTAAGACCAGCAGTTCAGTTAATTACTTCATAGATTGGTTCCATAGCTTCGTTTAACTATCTTTGACCTGACTGCATATGAGTGAATACTGCACGTTGAGGCAAGTGTAAGTGGCTTGATTAGCGCGACATATCTCCGAATAGTCTGAGATGATACAATTTCATAACCTCATTCAGTCTGCTTTAACCATCTAGACAGTCGACTTACAAACATTGAATTATAAATTCTTAACTACTCTACTTTGCATATTCTCAACAAGTTCGTTAACATCGTTTTATTCACAACCTGTACAAAATACTTGACTTATACTCGCAACATATGTTTCTTTGTCTAAATGCAGACAAAGAAAATAATACAAGAGTAGAAACTCACCTGTGATACAGTGCAAAACATTTCTAATAACAGGCATATTGTAAGTGAATTCATTTTAATATCCTTCAGTTGATTAGTTGTAGACGTTAGAAAATTTTCATTAGAAGACTTTTCAATTGGCCATGATTTATACGTGTTCATCATACAAGGTTGATCATTATCGAGACTAGGGAACTTAGTTGATATTTGCAATAAAGAAGTTGAATAATCTTCACAGTTGTTGTCATTGTCATTGATACTACTAGTATCAACATCCTCAAATTGGCGCGTAGGCAAGTTTAATATATCTGGATCAAAGTATAAACTTAACAGGCTTCTACGAAAAGACAAAAGATAATAAAAGATGCAAAAGTATTTATTTATAAGGTAAATTCAAAGATGTAATATTCGAAGAAAATAACTTGGATACCAAACACGAATTTGAATATACCGCAACAGACAGTGGTACTACTACAAAATTTTCACCCACAACTGTGTGTTAAAAGATATTCTCATAACTGATGAATTAATCTCTGTGAACTATGTATTCGACTCATTGAATCATAACACCATGTAAACTAGAATTAAAATAATATTTCTTTCGCTTAGTGTACACAAATCTGAATAAATTTAAGGCATAAAACATATCGCTATTAACAGTGGTGCATAGAATAAAGACGGTGAATATAACCACGTAAGTGTTTTTTGTCTCTGAAAAAATTCATCAGTACTGTTACTTAGAACCTGTTCTACTCTATGTCTATTGGGGTTCCATCACAAATTCTCGAGTTGCATTCCCATCACTACTCCACATAGTGAATGCTTCAATATATGGATATTTATACCATAACGTTAAGTTCCCACTTCATTTACTGGTTAATTTCTTGCAAGTAGAAAAAGGTGGTGAAGCCATAGAACGTATATTACAAGGTCATCTTATGTATAAAGAGAAATCTCATTAATACATTTAGAGGTGACTTTGGGTTTTACAGGTTTTTCCCTAAAAATATTTATTACCGATCTTATATTATCTAATCGAGTAAGTACAAGTGTAGTCAAGCAATATTCTCGAAGCTTAGAAGGATTCTGATTAGCTCTGAATGCATTTTGTGATTTCTGACTGTTGCAAAGATATACGGGATGGAAATCGTGCATCCCAGCACCTTATACAAGTGTCCTCCCCTACACACAACTACGCTTCAATAACAAAAGTCAAGCCCTAACTTCATACACCAAACTTAGAACACGAAGATATTGATCATTAGGATTATGGGAAGTTGCAAGAGATACACTGAGCACTATTCATAAGTGCATATGATAAAGTATTTTTGGATTAGGAAACATAAACAACTAGGAACTGAGGTGGGCAATTTACTTGGTTTTGGCTAGCGGAAGAATCCAGTACGTGCGTTTAGTGCTATTTAGGACTCGTCAGTTGGACATACCTGCACCCCAGTGAGTGATATTGTTCCCATTGAGACTCGAGTCTCATATCCATCGCTTCAAACGCCACAAAGTTATCCACTAGGCCAATGAGGTGCGATAACTATATCAACGAAAAGTTATAACTAATACCCGCTGTGTAATAGGTGGCTATCTTGCCATAGTGGCCTAGTAGATAGTACTGTGGCGTTTGAAGCGATGGGTAAGAGGCTCGAGTCTTTGTGGAAACAACACTCACTGGAGTGTAAGTACATCCAGCTGACGAGTCCCAAATAGGACGACACGAGAGTCCTGGATTCCACCAAGTAAGGTAAAACATGATGAATATTCAGGTAGTGTCTAGGCATCCGCATAAGAATCCACAGACTAACAGAGATCAGGCAACTCAATTCAATATAACAACGGGAAACTACGACAAGTAAAATTTATTTTATTTAAAAATCATCTGTTCAAAACACCCAATACAATAACCATTATTTTAGTATTTGTATCTCCCAGTGAATGTCAAACAAAATAATTTTGTTTCAACTGATGTTTCACTATTTAGTGTTAATAGCTTTAGCAGAGTTATAGTTAACCGGAATTTAAAATATCCAAGCTTATATATTTGATAACTTGACAAGTGTTTTTCTATATAAATGATTCTGCGATGTCACAATTGTAGAATGAAGATGATATCTACATGTAGTGTGTCGTGTTTGAAGAGTGTGAGAAATACAGATTGAGATTTTTAAGTACACATATGTTGATAGCTCTTACCATATGTATGTTGGTTATGTAAGTATGTGGGAATGGGCCGAGACCATGTCAAACTAAGTTTCACTCCCTCATTCCTACTTAGTTTTGATTCCACTAAATGTGAAGAGATTCTGCTATGAGACGTTCTTTATCATTTCTAAAGCCTTTCTAAATAATTTCGATATTGTCAAAATCGACCTTGTGACCTGAAATTATATTGTGTAGAGCTACGACTGATTTATTTTTAAGTTTTTGCAGTTCCACTGGACTTCTAGGGGGTTGAGTGAAAGCTTTTCGGTGTTCATTTTTTCGAATTTTCATTTCACGGGAAGTTTTTGCTATGTATATTGCATTGCAGTCTGAGCATTTTATTTTATAAACACAATTAAAGTGTGAATCTAAAGGGAACACTAATATTGTATTTGTCGAGTACTCTCCTAATTTCATCCGATGTGTGTGATCTGTAAGCGAGAACTATTGTTGAGGTCCATGATTTAGACATAGTTCTAGGGTCTAATTTAATGTTATTTTCTATTTTGCGAAATAATTTTACCGGATAATTATTCATTTTAAGTATTCTGTTTACATACTTTAATTCCCTAACTCTTTCATTACCATTTGCTTTTAGAGTGTGTGCTCTCCTTAGAAGACTGCAAGCAACAGAAACTTTCGCACTAATTAGATGTGGACTGAAAATCTAAATATTTGTTTGAATGCGGTGTTTTCCTGAAAATGCTTATACCTGAATGTCTATTTTTTCCCCCCGCTTAACAAGACAATCAAGGAAAGGCTTTTCCCCCTTATCCATTTCTTTTTTTGAGCTAAACCAAAATAACGAATATCATTTACCTAATGCCCAAATTTTTTCAAACCATCAAATCCCAACTTCGTTCGAGTATCTATAAGCCCAATTTAAGCCTAACTTACAGTCTCCAGAATTCAAATTGAAATATTTACGCTTTATTTAACAGCCATTCGGCTACAAATGACCGTAAGACCACATGAAAACTGAAATATGCTTTGATTAAACAGGATTACTTTTCCAAGGATAAACATGAAATAGAAATATCTATATCCATCTAAAACCGTTAGTGTTGTGAAGATAATTTTGGTGCCGATAACTTGTACAAGGAAAAAATCAACATACGGTTTGGGAGGTGGTTTGATGACATGGAACTGTAAAGTATATACTCTGAGTGAAGACAGGTTAATCACTATTTCTTAAGACATTTTTACTATCATCTTTCGATTTGATTGGCTTTCATCATCTACAATTACTGTGAGTAGACTTTATATTTTATGCCTTTCTGAGTTTTAACTATCTTCACAAACACAATAATTAAGGTCAGGGAAATGGTCACTAGTAGCGATGTGATCTATATGTACCCATGGTGTATCATGATCTTTCCAAATTCTTACTACAACCCTCAGATTCAGTGAATTGTATTATCTACCATTAAACTTAACACTACACCTGCAATTTCACCTCAATAGGTCAATAAATCCTTAGTCAAGTCGTAGATTAATCATTCAGACCTTTCATATTTGTTGGCTGTGGTTAATTCAACAAATATATTTACATTTTTGATGTGAGCATAATAAACATAGTATCCTAATTTAGTTTGAATCAGTAAACCTGTTGTCTGATTAGATAGAATTAGAGTTAAAATCCCCAGTCATATTGTTTGTAGTAAGATTTCTATCACCGTTTGAACAGATATATACATATCACTGATGTAAGTTGGTACCTTAAAGTGTGCCTATAAATTTACTTGCTGCTGTGAAGCTATTTATATATAGCTCGTACCTACCGAAGGTATCTCCAGGGTCTATCCCAGATGGTTATCAGGGGGGAGAATCCCAATCAATTAACAGTTTATTTCCTGGACATTTGGTCGGTTGTCGACATACAGCTTTACCAGAGTCCTCCGTCAATATCATTAATCTGTCAAAGAGTCACTATACTGAAGGTGTTCAGATGGTCGAAAATTAATTCGATCGATGACTAACACCTTTAAGTAATTCCGAATACACAGATTTCACTTTATTACTTCGAAAAAAGCAAAATAAAACATTGCAGTACAACAATATAGATGTCTCATTATTTTGTCGACTCTATTCAACTGCATGCAACCGAAAAAAATATTTCAAACATCACATTATAGTGAAGCATTAACACATATTATTCCACTGAGGTCGGTCATAACAGGACAAAACCGTAGCAAAACCACGGCAAATATGCGAGTTAAAATAAAGTCTAAGCGTTACTACGTAAATAACTTATTGTGACGAAGATTCTCGCAAGACTTAAATGAAGACAGAACAATGAATATTGTAGGACTCTGAAAAAGAAACTACGTAAGTCGATGAGTTTGTACTACTCAAAAAGACATTATGTAATTAAATGTAATGAGGCTTAGTATGAACTGAAAATCGAAGGGATGAACGAATAAGAATGCAATCAAATGCACGAAGACATAAGAAAACGGGCTAGTGGGGGAGTTAACGCTTAACAACAGATCCCTTCTGAAGACATAAATCTCATTTCAGGCATTTGACAGTGACGGTTTAAGCAAAACGAAGAAGCTTCGAATCATTCTGTTTATTGATTATTTTGAACAACTCTACTCTAAAACGTCTTCTTGATTTCATGTGTCTACAAATCGCTAAGTAAGTGAACTATTGAGAAACCTTGCTTCACTCAATCGTAGACTCTTCTGGGCACGGTAAAAATATCTAAGGTAAGTTCTTTGCTTTCTATTCTTCCGATTCAATTATTCCAGCATATACACGTAAGTTGTTACACACAGATGAAACTAACATATGAATGGTACTTGTGGATTTTTGATTGTATAAGTGAACCAAAAGTGAAATGGAGAGATCGAATCGACTGCAGGATATCTTTTGGTCAGTATGGTGCTTAATTTTCTGTTTATCATTTTCAAAATAGCATCACCTTTGAAATCGAGATGAATGAATAGTAGACAGGAATCACTGCAACCGAAAAGTGAACTTTGCCAGCTATCCAAAATCCATTCCGAACTGGTTTAAAATGTTTGATCTTTATTGTTTAGACGATGGGACAAAATCATATTACAGATCACGAATGAGCTCTTTTATGAGATTGACTTTGAAATGAAGCACAAATTAGCTCCTTAGGTTATGAAAGTCTTTTTTAGGAAGATTTTGAGTAACTAGTAGCCTAATACATAGAATATTTACAAAACCGCTGTATAGTAGTTACAGTAATGATGAACAAGCAGAATATCAAACTTACAAAATAACATGCTTACGTTCACTCCGTGATATTTTATCTAAAGTTGAAGCAAAAAGGAATTAAAAACAGAGTAAATGAAAGTTCTAAACAAGAAAATAAGTAACAAATACGTTGCAGAGTAAACGTATGAAGAGTTATCATCAATTCTGAAGTTCGAATTACGCCGGCAGAAGTGTATTCATCACATAAACTGGATAGTGAAAAAGTTAGGCGAATTCATTGCATTTTTGTCCAGCAGTTGCTGATTATAAATTCATTTTTAAAAATTCAGTGACCTTACTAAAACAGAGTAGTTTCGAACTTAAAAATAAAGAAATTCGTATACGTCTTGTGGCGATGAGACAGAATAAAGCTACTATAGTACGAATTCAAACCAGACAAACATAAAGATGCATCGATTGCAGCTTCCATAACAAAAGGGAATCAAAAGAGATGGTGTATACTGAAAACGGCTTTATCGGCTTGGACATGTGTTACAAATGTTATCTCAACAGCCCCAATATCGTTTTCCATTTTCTTGCCCTGGGGACCCGTTGGAGAAGACAAAAAAGAAAAGGTCAGTGCACGATGCGGCACAGTAGGATAAAGGATACTGGTGTTGGGTTAACATCTCCTGGTGCCTCACAAATATCTGCAGTTAATTTAGTTTGGGATAATAGCAGACAATGCTTAGAATAAAAACCAGTGGCGTATATACAGCTTCTTGGTTTCTTCTATTGTCCTAAACGTGAAACGTAGACAGTGAATACTTCCTTGTATGTACTTTCGAAGCTGTTAATCTAACAATCCATTTCCGTTTTCGCTTCCATTCTTTTTTATATTTCCTTCTTTCCAGATAAATTTAATGTCTTCTCATAATGTCAAGTTTGCATTTTTTTAAAATAATCTTAAAAACTCCTAATCTGGTGAAACACACGATCAATCCGCTAAAGAAAAAAGAAACTATAACATGTAGATCAAGAGTGCTTTTAAGAAAAGCACGAAAACAACAGGATGAAGTTCATATCAAACCTTAAAGAGGTGAGTTACACAAGGATAATAGTATTTTATGAAGGCAAGTTGGTTCTTGTCATGTGGATGGTTGGGGTTTCAGTACAATGATAAAGACAAGGGTATAACAATCTCCAGTGGATTTCCTCACCTTGAAGACTCAATAAAAGTTTTACAACTTCCGGTGTTTAAGAAATTTTATTGAAAATATCAGTCAAACTGTGATGGTCTAATCATAATCTGCAAACGCAATATAAACAATAGTACAAATCACAAGAAGCTGATATGTGCTATTACAGAGAACCCCTTTCTTTTTCGACTGAAATGGATGAAGTATGTGTTGCGTAGGCCGAACGAAGGGACAAAATAAACTCAGCAACCTTGTGCACATTCATGTAGTAGTCAGTAAGCTACACCTATAGCATAATGACCAATGGTACTACCTGGCTGCCCAAACCTTGCTAGGCGGAGCGGGGTTCGAACCCATGACCCACTGGTTGACAGTCATCTCCCGAAATCATTGAGCCACAGCCCTACACGTAGGCCGATCCCATTGTCTATGTCAATAATCCATGTTTATCGAAGTAGAGCTCACATGAAAGGAAGTTACGGATTACCAGATTTGGATGTGGTACCAATCTAGGAAGTTTTTGACTCCTGGTTTGAACCGTGTAGTCGAATGTACGCTTCTAGGTTGGGATCAACAAAACAGCTAGGATTGACAAAGACTTTACTGTCTATTTCTTCCACTTTACCGTCTTTTACCTCTTGTAACATAATAATATTAATTTCTTCATCTTGATGAGCTGATGGGAAGTGTGACGACTTGGATGGTAACAGAGCGATACCACGTTTAATATTGTTATGTCTGTCTCTGACTTAGCAGCCAAAAAATCAGAAGCGACTAAAAAGGACAACATGCATGACACCAAAATACTGCAGAATCATCAATATCAACCAATAGGACGCATCAGTATTCAACATGGATTGACATCAGTTTGAGAATCTTTAAAAACCAAGGAGCACCAGAGAGCTGTTTCATTGCAGTTTGGGACTCTTTATCAGTGCACACCCACAATTTCATGAGATCTAGCCCCAGAACCCTATGATCTCACTGGTAGCGCGTTACAATTCATAATATAGCGTAACCATCATCCAATGTCATCAGTGGCCTCCACTTAATTCCCAAATTAGCGGACCTCATAGGTCACGACTTCTTATTAGAACATTGAGAGATCGAGCTCAAGAGGATTTACATAAGTTGGGATTGGTGAGTTGACCTCTAAAAACCACCAGTTGAATTGCTTTCCAGTGCTCATTAGTAACTTCCTTCGAGATGGATCTCTCAAAGTTCTAGTGAGAAGTCTTTTCTTATAGAATCCAATAAGTTAAGAATGAGGCGGATGATCACCAATGATACTGGATGATAGTAGCGCTATATCGCGAGTCGACAGAAGTATGAAATAGTGGACTATAAAATTACAACCCTCTAACTGGATGGTAACGCCGTCACTGTGAGACCTGATGGTCCCAGGTCTGGTTCCTAGCAGTGCCGGGATGTGTATTGCAGAAAAGTTCCAAGCTTAAATAAGTGATGATATTCCCAAGATTCATCGCATCACTGTCATCGATTTCAGCTATCCCACAGATCTCAACCAGGAAACTTATACTCCCCTTCAAAACTGACTTTGACAGTTAGTAACTCCATATATTGGTACCATGTTTTGATCTGGCCACCCTTAATTTTCCTCCAGGTTTATTCTATTCCCAATGAGGTAGCAAATTAGCTCTCTCTGTTAGCAACACAAGTTCCAACCGCCCTAGTCAATAGAGTCATAACATCATGAACTGATTTACACATGAGGTGGTTAGTATATGTACTGTAAAACAAAATGTTCAACATAAAAATGACGAAGACTCACCATTATTTATATATCCTGCAATCCCACCTAAGATAAGTAAAAGACACGAATTGCGAAGAGAATGATCACTTTCGTCCATAATATCTCGACATGTATCCAGAAATAAGTCAACCGTTTCTCCTATGAAAGCAGACAAAAACAATGTAGTCTTCTTCAAAAGTAACCATACGATAGCTAATAATCAACATGCTTATGTCATTGGAAACTCCCTTTGTTATCCTTCTTGACAGTGTACACTCAAATGGCTACTGTTTTAAAGTAAAGATCCATAATACATCGATTCAAACAACCATACGGTAAAACAACACAATGGTGAAAAATAATCCAAGAAAAAGACTTAAGGAGTCAAAAAAAAAGAAAGTAAGCAGGTCTACGGTAATGAGACAGTAAGTGTTGAATGCGCCACGAGAAAAATTTCATTCAACCGAAAATACTATATAAAATGGGAGATTTTGAACAGAAAACCTTCTAATACAAAGGTTACCACCACCAACAGTACATGAAGGATTCATCTACAACTCAATACGAACTCCGAAATCTGGTATATTGGGCTATATCAGTTACAACTCAACGGTGTATACCGAAGTAGAGAGAGGTCAGTACTTATGACTCAATGGTTAGTAGTCCAAAATCCAAATAAGTCACATTACACTTGATCGTTTGATGCTGACAGAAAGCAAAAAACTGAATTAGATCAAAAAAGTCTGAGTTCATGCATAATACTGAGTGGAACTTTAGTGTGCTTTGATCCCTTTAGTCCACAATTGCATCCTACTACTTTGTTGCCAGGACCAGCAAATGCCTTTTACCAGTGGAACCAGAAAACAGGCAAACGCCAAACGGCATCAAATCCTACGATGGAAATAAATGTTGTCTGGTATCAATATTCATAATGAGTTAGATGTTTTTCGGAGATAACTAGCATCACTGTCTAGGTAAGAAAGATCTGTTATGAATATCACATGTACTCTCGCCACAAAGACTTTTTTCAATGTATACTTTTGGAGGGCAAGTACAACCGAAGTAGATTGAAGTTAAATATCCCCCCGAAACTCATATGTGACTAGTCTAAGGTCATTATCCTGTGAGATCTGCAGTCGCACTCGATGATCATACAATAGTCAGTGACAATTTCCATTTCTCATATTCTTGCAAAGCACGTATATCAGTGAGTTTGAAAGCAAATTGTGTTTCTCTCAATTGCAAACTAGCCGATAATGGCCCGCGCACTTTTAAACCAATAACAGTTTGAATACGAATAAAGATCAAAACACATGCTCAAGTTACAATCCTGTCTCACACCTAGCGACTTATCGGTCTGTCTACCTAATTTCCGAACGATGATTAATGAGTTCGGAACACAGCTCCATCTACCGAAGTTTGAGGAGCCAGGTACTATCACTAGCCTTCAAAACAGGTGTGGTTCATGACCTGCTACATGAATGCGCTCAAGGTTGCTCAGTGGATTTCGACGCACTGGTCTAAATACGTATGTGAATGATCTTTAATAATTCTCAAAGGCTAGAGACCATGCAAAGCGCAACTCAAAAGTAAGGACTTTAAGAGTACGTTTGAAGAGCTGACTAAACAGTAAGCGTGGTAAGACAGTTATTCCCATGTTAGCTTTGTAGTGCTTTAAGAATCGGCTCTTATGAGTAAGTAAACCCACAGTCTTGCAGACCAACGTAACTGCCGAAAAACATAAACAACTCGAGACGCAGATGTTAATCATGATGACAAAGCTAATCTAATATTATTATGGTTTGCTATCGTCTCTAGTTGGGTGTAAAAAATGTATCGAAGACTACTTATTGATGCTTACAGTTTGTCGTTGATTACTATGCTAAAACGAATTGACCAGCGACTCTTAACATATGGACTCTCTGAATAGATGCCTCAACATTGCCTGAAGCTTTATCTTGATGTTAATTGTTTGATGATGACTAACAGTGAATCCTGAAAGCATTTTAGTCTAATTTGGGACTCGTCAGTTGGATGTACTTGAAGACTATAGGTGATCTGCAGGAGAATATTAAAAAAGGTAAATAGATCTTGACAAATCAATTCAATGCGTGCATGTAAACTTATTACAGATGAAAACAGTGAAAACAGCCTCGATGTTGTGATCATAAGCATTTGTGGACAGTGGAAGACACAAAAAGAAGGCAGATGCAATAGGTAACAATATGAAGTTGTTGAAACTCATGGAAAGAAGAGGAAAGGAGACATTTCATATAAACGTAAGGAAGTGATGGTAATTCCCTATCTGAGAAGATAACTAAAATGACTAGGAATACACTTCAAGTAACAATTCAGCTGCTAGTTAGCCAACATCCGCTGCGAATTATCTAGTTTGCAGTCTAGATGGAACTTTGAAATATGGCGTCGAACGTTTACTAAGATGATAGTGTTTAACTTAGCTACCATCCTCCTGCACTTACGAAGAATATATATATATATATATATATATATATATATATATATATATATATATATATATATATATATATATATAGTGATATTCTAGATTTAAGTGATCCTTCATAAGAGAATGGAAAATTAATTGATATTTAACGACGCTCAAGACCACTGTGAGAATTACTACTTATTTTTACTATGAACTAGTTGTATCATCTACAAAGGTGTACACGTACTTTGGGACGTCAGTTTTCCAGCTATCGCTTGAAGTAGCATCAAAGTTGAATGATCACGAAAATGCTGAAATGATTTCCGAAACAGATTGGAAGGTTGTATTTCGCTTGCCTGCGTACAGCTACCTGCAAGATTTTCAAAGAAACAAAGCGAATTCACATTTCGTAGGTATGAATTGAGATGCAAAGTAAGAGGTAATACGATTGCCCCGACAAACAACAAGCTGGTTGACACAACTATTTACATACCATTCACCATTGCAGCGCAGAAATTATGAATAAACACAACTAAGCATATCACAATGTCGTATTGCAACTCAAAAATGACAACTAATTTGTAGGTGGTCCACTTACAAACTTAATCTTTCCAAACAGTTGTCAATATCATAAGGAAAAATTTACAAACTTGAAAATGGTGCTCTTCAAAACTGAAAAAAATCATGAAGATGCATGTGACTCCTTGTGAAAATGTAAAGATAATAGTGGAATGAGAAGAAATGTCAATACATAGTGCCATATTGTATATAAAACAGTTGTAAGTGAAATCACGCATTTGCAAAAGCTGTGATTGCTCAAAATACTTCACTTAGTTTTATTATAACCAGTAGTTAAATCCAGACCATAATAAGCGACTGTCCAAAAACCGTCCAACTCAATCAAGATGGAAAACAAGGGCAAAATTTCCAGTTGCAGAGATAATATCATTAAATCATGAGAGACAACATAGTGAACTCGACAAATAACAGGTAGGTGGGGAATTAAGAAAAGCAGCATATTCGGGATCGAAAAAAAACGACAGAAAGAATGCGTTTGCCATCATTGTGATCGACTTTGAGCAAAAGCTTTAGGATCCCCAAGCGCTAGTTTATAAAACCTCATGGATCTGCATCAGAACCAGTATTTTTTGATAAATGGTTATTTTGTCAGCAAGGTTTGCTGCAACATTGAACAGAATTGTAAATGTAACTGTTACAGATCCCAAGTTAATGTGACTGATTATCCTTTTGAAGTCCATAACTAGAATTCTAATGTCCAGTTCTAATGTACATACGCTTAATGGTACATATCATAATACATGAAACAACACTCCCACTTACTTGAATCGTAGTAGTAGTTCACCGGCAATAAGTAACTTTGTTCATGCAATTCAACAGAACTGAGATTAAAGGTTAGAAATTTAGCCAGGGCAGAACAAAATCGATGGAAAAATTCCGATGAATAGACAAAAGTGCGAACATCCTCTGGATCTTTGACAAGTACAAATGAAAAACCGTAGAATATGTTAAAATTCATTAACCTTTGACAAGAAATCATACGTTTCACAAACGATCCAACATAACTATCAACTATTTCCAGTGCAACAAGTATAGCAATGTTATAATCGACAAAAAATTGGATTTCATATTTATTCTCAGAATGTCATGGGTTACCTACTGACCTTTGGAAATCTTTCACTGATTGTCTACTGTCTGGTAAACAGTTAATCGTTATGTTATTTACGCCACATCTTTTCTACATAAGTGAGAGCTTTCACTATGGATTCAGCCAGTTCAATCGACAAGCAGTTTTTTAATCTGAAACTTAGATAAGTTGTGGTGGCAACCAATATCCCAGTACAGTGGTACAGGTGTTAGAATACCTCAACAACAACGCAGTATTTTCAGAAAACTCGAATGTACAACAAGATGTTGTATACGTAGCAAGAAAAATAACTAGAGCGACTCCTAGAAATTTGCACAACTCAATACACATAACCTTGAAACTATAAAATACTTTATTCCACCAATTCAACATAAGCGAAGCAAATACAATGTTTCTGTCACTCGAATGTTACACACGATATAACTCACTGTAATACTGAAAGTGTACAGCGCAAGTTCAAGAACAATACACATATGACAAAACTAATCACAGGACAGTCAAAAGAACTCATTGCTTCGGCATGAGGTGAATTTCTACCAGATATGAGTTACAAAAATTGCATACACAATCAGATATGCCAAGTCAGAGTGCAACATACTAAATATTACAACAAGTTTCCTATTCCTTATGCCTATCACCTTCCGAAAACAGGAGACAATACGATTTGTTTGAATCCGAACTCCCATGAAGACTAGACACCTCTGTTAAATTAGGAGAAAGGTGATATCTCAAGGGACAGTAACGCATATTGTTCATGAAACCTAGTAGCTAGAATCTTGAAGATCTCAGACATTTTAAGTAACGACTACAGGAAGCAACCAAATGATAGCTGCTACCTTGACGTAGTGGTTGGGCTTGTATATCACAATGACCAGACGAGGTATCCCGTGCCAACCAACCGCTAACGGTAATCATCTCTTACAATTTTCTTCTGCCAATTACTTGTTTCAGGGCAGCACTAGCTTCAAGCATATGGGAGATATTATATTATAAGGCGTCCACTGAACGTTGAGAAAACACTTTGAACCGCAGTTTAAATGGCTCACAGCAACGCTTCATTTGCCCAATATCCAGTCTGAACCTGAATATAGGTGCTTCAGCTCTCCTTGAAGTTGAGAAAACTGCTTTTGACCTGAAACGACGCAAAGCAGAGGAACTTGACAGTTTTCCCCGAAGTTTTCAAGGATGGAGATTGGAAATTGCTGATTACAGTGACGGAGATACTGGGTAGTGTATGGGAATCAGACGTTGTGTCATCAGACAGATCTACTTCATTGATCATTCCAGTCTATAACAAGGGCGGCAGTCTATCTGCAACAAACGTAGCGGAATAAGCCTGACTAATATCATATCCAAGACGCTTGGATCCATAGTTACCCAATGCCTAAATGGAGCTCGAGAGCAACAAACTTGAGAAAACCAGGCAGGTTTCAGATCTGAGCGAGGATCCATCAATCAGGTTTCCAGTCTAAAATAGGTTCTGGAACAGGGATGCTTACCGCCGGTCGATACCTGCCATATTTTTCGACCTGAAGGCGATATTTGAATCTGTCGGCCATGAGGTGTTGCGGTGGTATCTGACCGTGAAAAGAATACTAAACAAGTGCATAACGCTGAACAAAGCTTCTCATGCAAAATCATACAGTCATGTCAGGGCCAATGGAGAGTTGTCATCTGAATTGATAACTAGTGGAATGCCCGCTATCATTGTTCTTTAACATCGTTGTAGATGTACAAATGGACATAACCATAGGTAACTCTGACTTCACTCCTTGGGGGAAGTATCTGGCTGACTTGGGGCATGCGGACAACACTGTCCTGCTAGATCAGGTCGCCGACAAAATGTAGCGCCTTGAGCAGAAGTCAGTCTATGTTTGACAAGCGTTTCGTACGTGTCAAATGTAAGGTGGTGCACCAAGATTGATCTTCTGCCACTCCTAGTTTACGGATAGAAAGTAATTGAATACGCCTATCACTTCACTTACTTAGAGAGTTGCATCAGCCCCAACAGGCTGGTTGCTGATGGAGTCTCAGCTCGAATACTTTGGTCATCTATGGCGCCGAATGACGAGATATCCGACTACCTATCAAAAGAAGAGTACACTGCACTACAGTCCGTTCTGTCCTGTTATTCGGCTGAGACATGGCCGTTAAAAGTAGATGAAGAAACTACAGGTGCCTTCCAAACATTGCTCGCGTATGGTGGAATTAGCGTGTGAGCAATGTTGCAGCCAGGAGAAAGGTACTAGACAAGGAAGGAAAGTTGGTTGATGAGGTTGTGAACCTTCAGCGACTGAGATTGTTTGGACACGTGTTGCACATACCGATCCACTGCCTTGATCGACGTGCAATGCTAGCAGAATTTGTACTGGGTTTGAAGAAGACTTGAGGTGGTCAGACCAGGACGTGGCACCTCTGCATGAAGTCTCTGATTGTTCGCACCAGCTGCGTAGGGAAGTGTAAACTATCTGGCTGTAGTCCCTGAGACCATAAAAAGCAGTAGTCGCAGACTTTCGGTGACATGGCTGAAAATCAGTCAAAATGGTGATGTACTCACCCTTTGGAGTCTTCCAAAGTCTGAATATTTTCAAACCATTTCTCCTTCTATACCCTTGTCTACTTTAACACCAATCTCTGTCTACCCACATGGTTTGCATGCTGCTTTGAAGTGCGGCAACTTGAACCAATGCACATTTGTTCGAGGTTGCATGTTCATTTTGTATTTCTGTTTGTCTGATTTCCCGGATGACTAATTTGATATTAGAAACAAAGATGTTTAGGAAACAATTTACCACGATACCATGTATAAATTGTTCTGGATCTAAAATAGCCTTAATTATTATCAAGTTCAACAATCGAACTCAGATGGTTTAGGATATAAATCTATCTTAATTCATTCAATACATGAGCCACATTGTCCTAAAAGTGGATCTATGACAAACAGAATCATTTAGGAAAAACAGTTACTTGTCTATTTTCAGAACTAAAGTGTACAATTTGACAGAGGAGTTGGAAACAATGCAACCTAAGTTTCCACAGTGTCAACGTAAACAACCATTCGAACGCTGGCGGATCAATATGATGAGCCCAAATAGTACGCAAGACGAGTTCTGAAATACATTATAAACCATCAACGAAACGCCACAACCACTTGTAACAAGTTTTCAAGACAGAGACAATGTCGACATGAAGTTAGAAAAAAGAATCATATATCAGACCGAAACACATAAACTCAGGTACTTATTTCATCAGTCAAACATTCAAATAAATGGTCATATCCCATAGACAACAGGCAAAAATTACCGAGTACAATAAGGTGGCCAAGGATCGTTCTAAATCTCTTTTGTAGTTGTGTCTCATCTGAAAAGTAATCAAAATACGTGTGGAAAAAGTGAAAATTCAGGCTAATAATAGAATTCCAGGTGAAATAAACACTAAGCAAAATGAATTGAACGCCAAAGCTATTCAAAAATGTATGCGATTGACTGAGGGTAACAGCTATCCCACGAAAAATGATGATACCATCAAACTACGGACACGGAAGTAAGCGAAATGGGATAGAGTCCCTGACGAAACTGGTGGAAGTCTAGTGGCCAGAAAAATAAGTCACAGATTCTATCATTGTTACGGATTGACCTATTATCAACCATAAAATCCTAATATGACTAGGAGTCTGTCTCAGTTGCACACACCGAAACAGGAAAACTGATACCAAGCAAATCGAAGTGCGAAAAGTACTAATAAGGGCTGTATTCCCACAGAATCGTTCGAATAAGATCTACAGTGATGATGGTTGGTGAAAGTATAAATTGACTGTATTTTATCGCAAGGTGGACAACGGACAAACTCTGTAGCCAAGTATTGTCAATTCATGAGGAATTTCTGAATATCTTACTGTTAATATGAAAACAAGATGTGCAAGCAGCAAATGATATTTATCATTAGATTCCCCTCGAACCCGAAGTAGATTAAGTGTAAACGCTATCAATCTATATTTAGTCACAGGTAAACAATGAGGGGACATCATTCACGCATCCTTTGTGTACTGAATAGGTCTCGCATTCTGATCAACGGCAATAGTTGGGAATCGATCGCTATCTAAGTAATTACACCAGGACGTGAATATAACTAAAATGGGTGGAACTGTGTGATTTGTGGCCACTTAAAAAATTTATTCGTTCTGTTACACTTGTAATTCAGGGAGGTTGCTAGTATGTATGTGATAAGAGTTGAAATTCCACGTTTCATACAGAATGAGGTTGTGGAAAGTTAGCAGGATGGATGGATATCCTAGTGTCACGATGAAAATCTTATCATACAGACTGCTGAATTTCCGACTAGTGAATTCAAAGAAATACAAATGTCAACACAAATTACTAGGAATTTGATGATTAAAGTTAAGATCCATTTGAAGTATGATTTAACAAAAAGAATACGAAACATGATTTCACATATTAGATACTACGTCTGATTTCGACGAGAACTTACAAAGGAATCCGAGAGAGATTTAAACTTAAGTGCGAATATGAACAAGTGTCTATATAAGATGCATTGTTTCAGAGAATGATGCAATGATTACATAGCTTCAGGATCATCAAATGATCCCAGATGGAGTTATAGATGTCAGTCAACCAAACACTAAAGCTCAATGGAAGAAGTCTTCACTACTGTCTAACCTGTCTTAATGGTTCCATTTTCATAGCACTGAAATCCCAACGACATTATTACGTATCCAAACTCCACCCAACCTAAATTACATTGGGCGATTTAGTTGTATCTTTCCCCATCACTCAGTGATTGCGGACAGCTTCGTATATAAGCCTTCACCATTATTACCGCCAGCTGCGAGTACTGAACCATCAACCCTTTTCACAAGTACATGTAAACGCGAATCAAGTGATGTAGTGTCCATATATGAAAAAAAAACTTTGTGAGTCCCGCCACATTTATGAATATGAAGTTTTGAAAGTTTATCAGTGTCATTCAAGAATAGTTGGCAACAAAAATCAAATCGCTACAGACTTACCCAAAAGGCTAAACAAATGGTTCATAAGGAAATTTGTTTGTTCTGTTAAAGAGTCAAAAGCAACTTTTCTTATTAATTCGTGACCGAAAAGATTCGAAAGAGATTTTGGAACTGTGATTGAGTTCATCTTGTTGTCATAGAGTGCATTAAATTCAGCTAACAAGCTTCGAGCTAAACAGTTACCTTCTTTTTCAAAACTTTGATCTAGAACTGAACTTCGCAATGACGATTGTGAAGCTAATGTGAGCAGACCAGAAACCACATTGTATCTAAGGCGTTGACCTTTTTCGTGGTTGGTAAGTGCTTGGCATTTAAGCAATAGTACACCTAACCAGCGAGCAAATGCAGTAGACAATCGCACATTTTCATTGATATCCAGCTCTAAGTGAATATGTATAGTGCTTTCGATAGTTCCAGAAACTAAGGTGGTTATGTGTGACACAGTTGTTGCAATCCATTCCGAAGATTCAGCTTCTGACTCCCTTGGAAGTTTCCCTACAAACAATATAGTACGTCAGCAGTAACATATTAAAATCAAAAAATAACTGGAGTAAAGACAGTTGTAAAGTAGATAGAAGCAATTTATTGTCAATATCAGGAAAACACTTGGCAGGTAATTCTCCACTACGATACTATTCAAATGAAATTCGATCCAATAGACGTTTGTTTGAAAACAATTTCTTATACTTAGACAAACAGAAGAAGAAAAAGCTAAAGCTGAATTCCATGGCCAGGTATTCTCAGGTAGGTCTCTGAGTCGGTCTTGGTCAAAAGATGACTCTATTAATCTGGCGATGGTGAATAAATATAAGCGAGAGCATTTGTCTCCGCCAAGCTCATAAAATCAGCTTCTGCACTACTTGGACACAACTAGCGTTTCGTCAACTGAGCTGAAACACTCAACCCTTGATCACATCCTGATTCCGTTTAAATCACAGCATGTGATGGTGGCAGTGAATTCTGAAAGCGAAGTTAACGCTCTCATTAAGCCTACTACTTTTCGGGTCTGAAGAGATTTGACCCATGCCATTTTTTTATTGGACATTTAGCAACTACATTTAGCGACATTCTGCTTCCTTTCAGATATGAGGCTCTAGAAAAATGGTCCATAAAATTAGTAGAGATTCCTCCCTCATTCCGTCGGATGTGCTTGCTTTTTACGTACACGTGAATTCAATAAAGCGACTGAAAGTAATTCCAACGCAAAATTAGTGTTACTATGAAATCACCACTGAAATCAGGTGGAGAAGGAAAAGTGGATAATTCACACATACATACATCTCATAGTCATGCATGAGGACTAATTCACAGGATATTGTTACTAGCAAGCGGCTTCCAGAAACAGATAAATGCCAAGTTAGAAAGCACAAATTATTGCACAGTGAACGAATGTCACTCACAAGATATCTCCCTATGATTATTCAACTTACTATCACAGGTTTCAATCGTAAATGTCACAAAAGCGCCTCTTTAACAGTCTTGAGGGGTGACTACTTGGAATATGGTTTTGGTATAATACAGGTGTGAAGATGAAATAAGTGATCCATCTCAACTAATGACATGTGGCTTCATGAGAAGCTTCTAATTCTTAACAATATGACAGATTACCCAGTGGTCATGAAAAACTATTTAGATTCTACACAGTTTACAGCATCACTCAAAAGTGAACCCAAAGACCAGTTTACCACCTTTAAAGACGGCTAGAACAACCACGCAGGTAACTGTTTTATCATGTTTCAAGTAAACCACAGGGGTCTTAGTCTCACTTGAAGATGACTGGTTAGCATTTTGCTTGCAATTATGCGATGATTAAGTGGTCTGTCTCTGAAAGTGTTCTTTTAAAATTTCTAATTCCCTACCACTGCAGTTCGCTCTGTTCTACTATATGGATGTGAAACAGCCACTAAATGTATAGGGTTTGCAAAGTCTTCGGGGGTTTGATCGTCGTTGCTTTCTTAGCGTGCGTCATGTCATGGCGTCATCACGTCAGTGATGTAGGAGTCAGGTAGAGAGTTCTAGGGAGATGAAAGTCAGTTGATTAGGTTATGAACCTTCATCGACTTCCATGGCTAGGACATGCATTACGCATGTTTAATCACCGTCTGCCTCGTTTCAGGATATTGAGTGGAGTAGGTTTAGGCTGGAAGGTCAGCGGTGGTCAGACTAAAACGTGGAATCATTGAATAAAGTGTGTAGACTCACTGGTTGGGGTTCGCATGACAACAGAAACCAGTGGCTGAAGAACCTAGATGGCATGGCTTAGAATCAATCTCAGTGGCACAAATGTATCCAAACACTATCTTCATCTTAATTGTCATAATGAATTCAGTATTTTCTTCCTTCTCCTTCCTTTCTTTTTACTACTTTTGATCGATTTATCCCCATCTTTTATCTCAGTGTTTTCTAAACTGATGTGCTGATGTGAGGTGTGACAACTTGGACCGTTATGCAGTAATGCCTAGTCCTATTTTGATGATAAAACTGTGGGATCAAGTCACTGACCAATTCTATTCCGTGACCATTTCTCTAAACACTACTCTATTTGGCTTCACGTATTCAGTGGCCTAGGTCCATTTATTATAATCAAAAGTCGCAAATATTTCTCCCAAGCGCTTATAACCTACTTATCCCCCAAATCATAGGTTAGATTCCTGACATGTTCATGTACCACTGGCTTTCATTTTATTGCATTTGGAGCCTACTGATATCTTCCAACAAAGAATGATATGAAAAAAATATGCCAACAGACTAAGACTGTTTTGAATTAAAAACATATCGGACTAATGTTGTGGTTAGACTAGACATAAATGTATGCTTGAATTTCAAGTAGTCACTCCTCAAGACACTCATTATACACGACTAAATGTTGACTCAACGTAAGACAAACTTTTAACTTTCATGTATAGATGCTGGTAAGCTCCGGGCACACAAGCCAGGGACGACAGATTATTAAACCAGATATGCAAATTGGTGAGACCGGTAAGCATCGATGGGTGGTTTCTAATGTCAGTTGGTTGCAACACGTCTAGTTAGCATTCACCACTGGCATACTAAATATAGATGTCAATTAGAAAGGTGACAGCCAGCAACTAAAACATCTTCCAAGTAGTAAAAACGATTGGTAGCACACACGTGGAGCACTAAAACCCATTATCTGTCAACTTATCAGATATCTGATAACCAGTTTAAAGTATCTTTAAAGTCAATCTCGCAATTACTATCCACACAACTTCTGGCTTCAGTTGACCCAATACTGCACTGTTTGTGAGGTAAGAACTCTCTGTGATCGTAAAATTGAGAATGAACAAAAGGATACTAACTGCTACTACTAATACTACTAATAACAATGATAATAATAACGACGATATTATTATGTTGGCACATGGATTATATGCCAGGTTTACAAGCACAATCCAACTGCCCATTTAATGTTTTTTTCCAGAGACCCCCAATTTGTCTTCCTCAAAAAGGCCTCAAAATGTCAGAAAATCCAGGCTGGCAAAAGAAACTAATAGAAATAGGAGATTATGGGTTTGAACTTTCATCTTAGTTAGATCATTAGGTACCCTCAAATACTGTATGATTTTGCAGAAAACCAGTCATTTATTTTTGTATACAGTTCTGAGATTTACTCCAATGATGTAGATGAGCTGTACGTTGGAAACCTGTACTCTGTATATTTGTACATCCACATTACTATTGTCTTACTTTATTTCTGTTTTAAATATTAGTAGCGCGTAAAAAGTTGAAGGACAACACTGAAAGTAAGGATCAGAAAGACGATGTGCTTTTTATTCAAGTGGCTTTTCGTATCTTGAGTGTTGAACATTACAATCTAGCTCCCAGTTAATTTGAGTTTGTCGTTTACTCAAAAATGAGTCAGGGGACACAGACTTAGGAAACAGTGGCATGACTGTCCTCTTCCCTAACAATCTGAACTGCAACCTTTGGATGCCAATGATAGGAACATATTTATAAAATAAAAACTATAAAACCGAAACTTACTTTTCTGTAAATCTGCATCACAGCTACACTCCTTTTTGAAAACAGAAGTTAAGATGGAAGACCATGCATTAAAAGCAGCCTGAATAGAGTAATATGCAGTGAGTGATTAACATACCTCCTTGACACTAGAACTTCTCCTGTCGTCACCAGTTATAATCCTGTGGAACGTATGAGAAAATCCTGGAAGAAGACTCTTCATTGAATTGATGAAAAGTGCAGATGAGTCACCAGCGCCACAAATATTATCCATAGGAACCGCTATTAGTGACAGAGTGTAAAGGGAATTCAAACATATATCACGATTCTTAGAGTGTTCACTCAGATTCAGTAGGAAGGAGCAAATATGACTAATTGTCGGCAAGTTGTCTGGTGCGAACACAGATATCAAGTCACTACAGAATAAATGACTCCAATCAGAGAACTTGCTTGTGTTTTATGGATGAGAAAAAAGAATTCAGTGACAAAATAATCGCCAAACTACACTCTTCAGACAGCGAATCCCACAAGTTCCGACCAGGATTCTTAGTGGTTACTAAAAACAATGTACTGCTCATATCGTCAAGGAATTCAACAGAGGTCCGAGATTTGTCAAAACCGATCGAAACGTTGAATAGCTGACGATACAACTTGTATATGGACTCAATTTCATCGTTCCTCAAATTCCTGAAAGAAATGTTTTTTGAAACGTATGCATACTCCCTGAAAAGAAGAGAGCGAAGAGACACGTGTGCTTGGTCAAAGACGAAGTGGAGGTCATCTTTCCCACACTGTTCTAAAAGAAGGCTCAAGGCCCTCAGGGAACTTTTAGCATCTTTATCAAACATTTCTGCGTAGCAACCAGCTATAGGTAAGTTCTCGTCAAACCTGTAAGAAAGTTATTGCACGGGGTGAAAAGAAGAGTATGCGGAAGGTTGGTAGCTGCAATCCATTCCGAGAGCACGAGAATCTGACACAGAAACAAGAAACAAGAGGAAAATGTGTGAAACTAAAGAATCGAGATAACAGTCAGTTAAAATGCATGCATCGAACATTAGAATAGGTACGTTGTAATAATAGGTGGCCGTAAGAGGATTTCAAAAGAAACTGGCTGTAGCATTTAAATTGGTCATGGTCACTTTTCCAAAGAACTTACGAATATACGTATGTGACAGGCGCACCCTTGATTTGTATGCACTGTGATATATTTTTTTTACATCCTAATCCTTCTTACTCAGGGTACCAACGAATTTTAGGAGCCAATCTAACAACTAATAAAATATTTTAGTAGTTGCTAAAGCTATGTGGTAAATCACTTTACTATAAAAATAAATCGGGCTAGATTTATCTTACAAAATCAATTTTGAGGCCAAAATATGGAAGTCTTATCGTTCATTTCAGTAGTCCGCGGTAGCACTATCAGGTTAACTTAAAATAACATTTACCAAATGACCCCACTGAGTAATTAGTGCTATCTCGTCAGTTCATTGAGAATTTGATTTACTTTCAAGGTCATTTGTGAATTCCACCAACATACAGCTTCCAATAGTGCAAGCATGGAAAATTCCAATATCCCATATCGAATATCTTTTTATGAGGCAGTTTAAAACAAGTGACTTATTCTCATTCGCTTCCAGGCCTTTCGCAGCGGTTCCAGATCTTTGGTGGATTCCAATGTAGTAGGTTTATCCACTCATCTTTTATAGCTCTGGTTAGCTTGATAGGCAGTCGGGTGTTGATTAAATTTGTAGAGACTGTGAGGTTTTTCCAAGGATTATGATTCCGACGAGTTCCTCAGGTGTCGTTTCATCAGACAATTGGTCAAACAGGTTGTAAAAAGACGTCCGGAGAAATCATGAGAAAGGAACTGTGGAGAAAAAAATAAAAAGCCGATAAGATGAAAGGAGGCGAAAACGGAGGAGAGAAATCTAGGTAGACTCATGAGAGATAAGTAATAGACAGAACATTTCATAGATTGTGTGAGAAAATACAGTAAGAGAGAAGAGAAGCAGCAAGCAAGATAATAGTGAGGGTTTTGGGAATAGTGATGGTACTACTATTCGTTGGAGGTGGTAAAAGAAGGGGATATCTACACGGAGGTATAAGATTGAATCAGGTGCACGATGATAGTGACGCTACAAGGAATTCAGTGATGGGTTGGCTGTGCTGGGCTGTGTGGAGTAAGTAGGTTTTATCAACCTAGCCCGTATTCCAATTGGATGAGAGCAAGTCTTGTGCCGTTGCATGACTGTCCAACCTCTTCTGCAGGCCTTCAACAAACGGGGCAGTTGCAATCTCGGCAAGCGGCGCACTGCGGTGTCTGTAAAAATTTGGAGGGAAGAAGTGTGAATGCACACTGGTTTTCACCTTCTGGCGTGGGATTTTTCCTCGGGTGACCTTGAGAAATAGCATGGTCGCCGCTCGATAGGATTCCGCTGTTGGCTTGGATTACTTAGTACTTTATAAACCGTTATCGAGCCACCGCGTAATCCACGGTATCTAGAAGAGTAAGGTCCTAGATCTTTCAGGCTGTCCTCATAGGGTTTTTGCCCCCTCGCAATACCTCTAGTCGCTTGCCTCTGGACTTTCTTCAGGAGGTTCACGTCTTCATTCAGGCGTAGTGGTGCAGTGACGTCATGGACATCCAAGTGAGGTGGTGTGGAGGTCTTGTACAGCCTCAAGAGCAGTTCCAGTGTGGGGGTACACAGTTACCTGAGCATGAAGTGCAGTACTGCGTGGGCTCTGGAGGCATCTTTCAGGTAATTGGAGCTGGTGTCTAGCTTGTCGGTCAGCGTTAGTTCCAGGTCTTCCTCTGTGGTGTTGCTGGAGAGTTGTGCCCCACAGAGAGAGCAGGGTACATCCTGAGAGTCAGGGATGTGGAGAACCATGGTTCGGTATCTATGCGGATTCAGTACTGGTCTGTTATTATCCACCCACTCTGCAAGCGATCTGAGATCACATCGGAGTGCGCCTGATTCTGCTTCCTATGTCATGGCAACCTTTATGCAGAATTCCCTGCCGTCTGAATAGTCCTGTAGCCAGGACAACACTTGACCGCTGATACCCAGTCTTGATATTTTGCTGATGAGAATCATGCATGGGACTGTGTCGAAGGCCTTAGCGAAATCCTGGAAAATATCACGGACAGGGGCTTGGAAGTACCACCCCGCTATACGCTTACCACCCGTTGCTGGAAGGTTCGAGGCGCAGGACCTACCCTTTCGGAGCCAATGTTGAGCATCACTCATTGCTTCCTTCTTGTCCACGCATCCTGTGACATGGTCTTTTATCAGGCTCACAATTACCTCTGACACCATTGGTAGGAGTACTATGGTTCGATAGCATTTCGGCCCCCCAAAGTCCTCTCCTTTGGAGACAGGGGAAAGAATAGCACGCTTTCACTCTCGTGGATGCATGTGTTTTCCTGGGGGGTGTTGAAACAGATTATGGACCAGACCGTATAAAGTACCCGCACACTGTTTCCACACAGCCGGTCGGATGTCGCCGCATCCCAGTGATCCGATAGTTTTTGATATCTCGTGTCTAGTTATTGTGGCGTGGTTTCTGTGGCTTTGTGGGCCCCTAGAGTGGGCAAGAAAGCCTGTCTTGCCTTCCTGAATTTAGCTCCAGTGAGCTGAATGTTTTTGTGGGTTGATGCTTGAAATTTGTTGATTGAGACGGTTAGGAAGCTGCAAGTAGCTGGGAAGATTGGGGACCTTTCGCGACTACTGTCTGAATAAATGTCTGAACAAGAATAACAAGAAAGTGGGAAAGTTTACAAATAACTCACCTAAGGGGTAAATGTAGATTGTACGTGTCCAGTTGCTAGAGTTGGTAGGAAGTACAAGTGTACCGAAAAGAGGGAAATGGTCGACGATAAGTAAGTAGGAATTAGCGGCGGACTAGTGAGGTTGCTCATATACTAAGTACGTCTCGGTAAGCCATAGGAACTCACGGAACCGTTCGGTCGTTTTTCGAATTGGTCTTTTGAGGCATTAAATATATGAGTGGTTTGAATGGCGTCTCCAATCTAGAGGCAATACTGCGGTGTTCACCAACAAAAACAGCTGTCAACCATATCGCAACGGCGGACGCCATTTAGTAAGTCAACTGGACGCGGGAATTACTACTTACAATGACGTAAATATCTTTTCAACTCGGATATACCTATTACTGGTGATTTTCAGCCGTCTGGGCTGTCCAACTAAAATGGTTCTTGGCTGTCTTCGGGGATCATTCACCAAGAAACAGCTATCTTAGTCCATACATAAGAACCTGAAGTGTTCGGTTACGGTTGCTGATAAAGTGAGAAGCCTAGTGCCAAGTTCCCGTTGGTAAGGCACTTACTTTACGCTTTACTCTCCTTATTCTTTATATTACAAGATAAAACCGCCTAACTTCAGTGGTACATAAAACCAGGCAACAAGCTTCAAGCTGTATAACGAGGTCTGCAGATGGGCAGAGTCTAGTCCGTGAAGAAAAGATGAGCGCGCAGTGACCATACAACCAGGATCCCAATATCACTTCCACACCAGATATAGCACTCAGCCAAACCGGTTAATTCAAATGGTCGGAGTGATAGTAACACGTCTCCAAATGTCCCTTTGGCGGAAAATAAAGTACGAGAAAAAAGCCCATGTCAGCCGACGAGTATACCGACACACGCCGTGCTTGTCGTTACCTCACAGAGGGCAAACCGCTCAGTCGTTAACATATAGCAGACTTCAGCGACTAAAGTTTTGCAAAGAATCACCGTCAGAGGCTCAAGAAGCCTTTGCATGCAACATCTGTCGAAAATGGGTACGCTGCAATTGTGGTAATGGTATGCCAGGTCGGTACCAGAGCTTCATGAGGGAGCACCAGTGTAAGTGGTCTTCAACGGCGCCACAGCCAACAATAGAGTGCAGTGGTCGAGTGTGTTGACCGCTTCATTGACCTGGGAAGTAGGATCAGCCTCGGTGGCTCAGCTGCTGATGAAATCTCCACACGGGTACAAAAGGCTCGACTGGGTCCTCCCCAACTTACGCCACCTATGGCGCCTCCATAATATCCGATCGTCTACTGAGGGTCGCGTGTATTGCACAGCAGTTCGGTCTGTTCTACCGTATGGCTGTGAGGCATGGCCATTGAAGGTGGAAGATATGAGAAGGCTCCAGGTGTTTGACCATCGTTGCCTTCGTGGTATAAGCCTCATTCCGTGGTATCATCAGGTGAGTAACGCAGGAGTCAGGTGTAGGGTTTTAGGGAGCAGAAGTAGATCAGTTGACGTGGTTATGAACGTTCATCGATTGAGATGGTCGTGAATACGCGTTACGTGCGCCCAGTCCCCGATTGCCTCTTCGCAGAATGTTGGCCAAGGTAGGTTCAGGCTCGAAAAGGGCCCAAGGCGGCAGGACTAAAACATGGCATTAGCGTATGAAGTCTCCGACTGTTGGTTTGAGCCATGTGAGGCGATGCAGACTAGTTGGTTGGGGTTCGTGGGACAAGAGTAACCAGTTGTTAGGGGCTCTAGGGTGTATGGCACGGAACCGATGTCAGTGGCGGAGATGTATACACACATTACCTTCATCTTAACGAGGGTATACTGAATCTCACCATTTCCTCATCCTTCCTTTCCCTCTTTCCGTACTTCATGCCTCTTTTGGCTGAATTTTCTTTCCTTCATCTCCCACTTCACCCTCCCTTCGCTTGGTGTACTGATATGGGCTGTGGCAACCCGGACCGTTACAGAGTAATGCCTGGTCCTATGTTGATACTGATGATGATGTAATTGGGGTATGTCCAGGACGTCGGAAATTACCTACTACCGACACCGGCAGACCGGGGAACCCGGTACATCCCAGGATATTACAAAGCATGATCTACCATAATCCATTCTCAGAAACTGGACGAGCTCCACGACTGTGCACGTCGTCACCCCTGGAAACATGGAAAAACTAGTTCCCACTCCAAGTTAGGTATCAGAGAAGGCCTTATTTGTATCGATGCAACCCAGACGACCCGGCAGAACTGAACAACCTGAAGAAATAGGTTGTCAGGGGAGCATGGACAGAGGTGAATGGGGTGAGGGGTAGACCAAAAACACTGGCTACCAGGCAAAACACCCTGCACCCACGGGGTAAGAGGACGGATTCCATCTTTCTGATCAACGTTCCAACGCCAACAGACTCACTCTTAGAAGAAAAAGAGCAGTCTGACAAGGAGAAATGGGACGACTACTGCAGGAGGTTGGGAATAGAAACCATCATTCTTAATTTATGCTGGCCCTCTTGCTGAAACAGAGCACCTCAAGACAAACCACCACCTCTGAGATTATCGTCAGTGACGGCGAAGCAGTCGGAGAACATTCTACTGCTGCTGCGCTGACGGGAGACCACTGGCTCATGCATTATAAGAGGTAAGCCAGATAAGCCATGGGCCACTCGAGAGGTTAAGAGGAAGTCCCCGCTCAGTGATCTGCACAAAGCTGCAACCCTGGTGGCGCGTGGAGTATCCGAACTTGCGAGTGGACCTATAAAATGTGGTTATTACCTCCATGATATAGAGCGGCGGAGTTGGCTAGCGCAAAAATGGGACTTGAAAATCTGCCTACCAGCAGCGTAAGTAGGTTACCAAGACCTACGCACCTGCAGAGCATTTCCTCACCAAAATTGACAGCTACACGCTCCGGCTCCAGGGCATCACCCACAGGACCTCTCGCAGTGTGGTACGTTGCAAAGGATCAAGTAACAGGTAGTATACGTTGCTTCGAAAGTAAATCACCGTCCACCAGACCGTAAAATAGGAGGCAGCTCACAAGAACACTGAAAACAGTTTGTGGTCACAAGAGAACTATCTGGGGAACTCCCCGTAGACACAACAATGAACGATATCGTTACAACAACACCATAATGCCAAAGCGACCAGAAAGCGGAGATTTTCCAGTCAAATAGGAACTGGCAGTCAGAATCCGATCCAACAGCACACCAGCCTCGAAACAAGTCTTCGTATTGCAGCAAGTTCAGGACATAGCTTCTTGATACGCCTCTACAGCAATGTATGAGATTTTGGAAGTAAATTGCTGGAGCCTGGAACATGTGCTATAGTCTGCAAGCAGATATGATCCTCATCACGGAGGCATGGCCCTCATCAGATATCGTTTGTTAGAAAATATCTCCGCCCAACATGACCCTGTTCCGAAAGGACAGGCATTTCAAAGAAGGCGGATGATTTGCCGTGTACGTCAGCACGCACCTCTAATTCAAAGAGGCAACTGGCAGCGTGTGCAGCCCACTGCCAGTCTCCCTACGGTGTTATTTCACCACGAACCAAACTAAGAACCTATTAGGAGCGGTATACAGGCTCCCCATGTGCACAACAGGGCATAAGGCAGAACTGCTCAGCATCATTTCGACAACCACCTTGGCAACCCATGACCATGTAGTCCTTGCTGAAGACCCCAACACACCGGCGCTCAACCCAGGATGTGAAGTAAGATGTGGACGTGAGTCTTCTGAACGTTAACTTCGAAACACGCTTATGGCGGTAGGACTGATACAGTAAGTTGGAGAAGGCACCAGATGGTGTCCAGATAGAAAAGGATCATAGGTTCACCACGTTCTGATAGACGATGGCGGACGATACCTACGTCCAACCCTCCCTAGGCAAAATCGCCCACGCCGTGGTGAGATTCTCTGTGATAACCAGGGAGAAACTGCCAATAGTGGAGCCAGAGGCGCTCCACTGTTACCGAATGGCGGATTATCATATCACGAGCAATGAACCCCTAGGGGCTATATGACCAGAAGAATGGGACTCGCTGTTGACATATGAGCGTTATATATATACTAAAGATTTTGTTACAATCCGAAAAGCCCATACTGGTTTATACCATGACGAAAACCGATGAATAAGGGTTTAAACCTGACCACAGGACCAACAGAAGAACACTTGAACGGCAGTGAGACAGCGGAACTGTTGAGCAGCTGATTTGACGGGCAACTCAACCCAGTGATGCATCCACTATCAACATCTATTGATGTAGTGAAGTTCCAGAACTGCGGTACGCTGCTGACGAACGTAGTTTTCTTCGAATCAGGTGTTTGCAAAACTTTCGACAGTGGGAACAGGGAAGTCTCCCGGCCGTGATGACTTAGGGCCGGTAGTCCTACGGAACTCTGCCAAAATGATAAGCATACCCATATGCAACCTGGCCACTCACTCGTTGGGAGTGAGCCAACACTCCGAGGAATTGAAACGTGCTATCAATTCACCAGTATTTGAGGGGGGGGACGGAAAATCCCGTGAAAATACAGGCAAATAGCATCACTTCCCATACTGGAAAGCCTGGTTACAGATGTCTTCTGGGACTGCCTGAATGGAAACAAAATCATTCACCCCACCCAACGCGGCTCCAGAACTGGACGGTCACATGTCACAAACTTGATGGTCGCTTGGGATGACTGGACAACTAGGTGAGGCAACAAGGATCCAGTCAACGCTATCTCTGTTGACTTGGGCGAAGCTTTCGACAGCCCTCCACACTGAACCATTCTCGATAAACTTTCAAAAGTGGCTATCAGTGAACCACTCATATGATGGTTTATAGCACATCTAGAGGACAGAGAATCCCGAGGCAAAACATGTGTGCAACACCTCAGACGACTCAACTTGTTCGCACCAAGTTATCGAAGGAAACGAGGCTATCTGATGACAGCCCTCATGATAGTTCGCCGAGTGCACCACCCAAATAGGTCAAAGTTATTGGTCGAAAACTGACGGTCCGCGGGAAACCCACTTGCATGCCCAACGGTAAGGCAAAGACGGGAGTGAGATGGAACTCCTTCCCTTACAGAGTATGCAGCTTATGGAATATTCTACCGAGGGAAGTAGTCAGAACTACATCAATCGACTCCTTCAAACGACTACCAGATAAGTACGTCAGTGCAAATGGCTTATCACGAACATTTGTCGGTACCAACTATAGCACCATGTAATTCTCCAGAATCGATAGCCTAGGGCCCCAAGAGATTTAGCGTCGGTGCTAACCTTCACAATTTTATTGGGATCGCTAAACCGAAGGCCCAAGGTCAAGGATCGATGCTATTTGACACGTTGTCTTGTTACGCTGTACTACTCGTAGTCGATTCCCTAGGCAGATAGTTGGAACCCATCGATATTTTGGTGTTACCCCACAGATTAACTATTACAACTGAGTACGCTATTGTGTTCTTCCTTGGTCATGTATTCGTGGGTACATAATAAGTACGAATAATTAGTGATCGGCCTCTGCGTCAAGCTGGCATAATTCCTAAACACCTGGTGATATGCTCTTCCATCCCTGTATTCCTCAACCATAGTATCTGAAATAAGACGCTTACTTTCTCCACATTATTACCAGTAGCAATTATCTTTCCATAAATGATTTTTACTCCACCTTTTCTCATTCCGCTGTCACTCTATTTCTAGCACTTTAAGTAACGCCTAATACTTTCTTGCAGGTGCTTACAAAAGCAGGAATTGCAGAAAGAATACAACCGAACAAAAAGGACCGAGCCTAGAGACCTAGAAGGGAGAGCTGAAAAAAGTACGAGGTTCCTCCATACGCACTAGTCATGTTGGATGTTGAGGTGTTAAATTTGGCTTAGAGATTATCTGTACACCAGGGTGCAGTCAGTTAGAGTTGGCTCCTCTCCATCTAATCGGTTCCCGATGCTGAGTGGTGTGCCTCAAGGTTCCATACTGGGCCCACTACTGTTTCTTGCTTTTGTCAGTGACCTACCTGGGGTCCTTAATTCACTCTCACTATTATATGCCGACGACCTGAAGATTTGGAGGGAAATACAGGAGCCAGCGGATATTTCGGTCTTCCAGGAGGACCTTACGAAAATCCTTAACTGGACTACAGAGAACCTGCTTCCTCTCAACTGGAAGAAGCGTCAAATAATAACAGCTGACAAACATAAAAGCAGTCCCAGTTCTTACTCTCTGGGTGAAATAAATATCTGTCACTCTAACATGAAACAAGATCTGGGAGTTACATTAGGCGACAAACTAGGGGCTTCAGTTCACTGTTGCCCTGCAGCCAATAGGACTTGTGGAATCCTGGGGTTTCTCTCGCGAACTTTAGGGTGTTTAACTCCTCTTTTCACTACAGTGCAGGATCTGTACATTCGCCCCCATCTAGAAAAAAATTCGCCTGTGTTGTCTTCATGCTTGGAAAAGAACATAGCCATCCTAGAACGGGTACAGAGAAGAGCTACAAAGAAAGTGATTGGGTTACGGCACAGACCATACCCAGACCGCTTAGTTGCTCTTCAGCTGCACCCAGTACAGTACCGGAGGATCAGAGGGGATATGATCATGATGTACCGTATCGTCCATAATCCCCTCCATCCTAACAGATCCCTTCTAAGCTCTAGTCGGAAACGCGACTTGAGGGGTCATCCGTTAAGAATTGAGCACGCGAGAGCACGTACAAGATCCGTGCTAACTCATTTGCAGTTAGAGTCTGTAAACTGTGGAATTCCCTCCCTTCAGCAGTTGTTACAACCCCATTCCCTGATACCTTTAAAAGGAGGCTAGATGCACACCTGGAGTCGTACGGTACCGATGGGCTGTACTTGAGAAGCTTTCCCCAGATCAGATGCAGTAATACTACTTTGAGACCAGATTAATTGATTAATCCTATCTCTGTCCTTTCAGGTTTTTCAGAACCGAGAAGGCAATTGTGACCTTTCCAAACTCAGAAAGTGTTCCAATAAGACAGATGTAGAACCCAAGGAACCTCAGTTCAGTAATTCTACAACACGAAGTTTGAAGTTTGCGGCATTTTCGACAGTTGGGCTACAAATTTCATATCTTTTAGGGTCGTTTGGCCCAGCCTAGCTTTCTTCGCTGTTTTGAATGCGTTTAAATGGTATGTCGTTAAGCGGTATCATATTCGATAGCTTTCGTATTCAGTACTCCGTTTGTGGTACGCCACTACTCCCAGTCTTTGAACTAAAAGACTTAGGTGTCATCATTAGTCATGATTTGACAACCTCGGCAAGCTGTAATGCAGCTGCAGCAAGGGGCTTCCGCGTATTATGATCCTTTTGCAAAGCTTTCAAATTTTTTGATCGGGACATGTTCAGAATACTCTACTTACGTTAGACCTCACTTCGAATACTGCATTCAGTCAGCCAGCCCATGCCTAAAAAAGGATGCTGACTCATTCAAGCGTGTTCAAAGAGTAGATACTAAGCCTGTGGCAGGCCTTTTGAATCTATCCTATGAGGAACGACTAGATCAGCTAAACTTATTCCCACTGTCTTACCGTTGAAAACAAGGTGATCTCATACTGGCATTTCGTATTCTTAATAATGACTTCGGTACTGATATGTCCTATCTTTTCACCCTTGCTAGGACGACTGACTATCTCCAAGGGCATCACAAGGAAATTTTAAAAGCCGCGATCGAATCAACTTAGCGTGAATCTGTGTTTCTCCTATCGTGTTGTCAACATCTGGAACTCCTCATCTCAGCAAGTAGTATCAGCACCTTCTGTCAACGCGTTCAAGGAGAAACTAGATCCTCACAGAGATATCTTCTGCAGGGATTAACACAGGCCAACTGGCCTACTATCCTTATAACTGAAAACTGAAACTGAAAATAGGGCTGCATTCAAAAAACCTGGATTCTTATGTAGTTTGCATAAAGTGCAAGTACTTTCTGAATTCCTCAAACTAAAAAATGGGAATATAAAGGGGATGAATGAGAAAATAATTAGGCAATCCGTTGCAGTGGGTACTTCCAATAAAACGTTTAAGAAAGCACCAACTCATCAAGTGGGTATAGTATATTTAATGTTCTCGAAGCTTATATATATATATATATATATATATATATATATATATATATATATATATATATATATATATATAAGTTTTATCCAACTTTTTGACCTCTCAAAAACTGTAGAGAGGAAGTATGGATGCGATAAATCGGCATCCAAATAATTATTGAAGATGTGCCTTACTGTTATGAGGTCTAATAATTTGTGGCAAGATGATGGGTGTAGGTTGAGGTGATGTAGTTGTTATTTTGTTGCATGGAGATGTAACTCTTCTTATGTGTTATTTAGCTTCATTTATTAAAGTCATGCAAGTATTCCTAGGGTCGCAAAATTCGAATCAACATTGTTCACGTCTCTTCGTTTTGGAGAAGTTTCTCAGTCTTTTTTCTCCAACTTATTAGCGTATCCCTAAAGAGTGTAGCCTGTAAGTCTACCCGAAATTGTTCCATGTCTAAATGGAGTTGTCATGGAACCGTTAAGAATTAATTATTGAAATTGCACTGTTATATGGCTCAAAATCGCTTACAGTAACGCAGATGTATACTCTTTTTCACCTTCGCAAGTTCGCAAATTTTGCTGACCATTAGTTTAATTATTTCTCCCTCATGCACTTTTGTCTGACTGAATGTCATTCCTTTTCTTTCCCCTTCCTATTTGAATGTTGCTGCTAAGTGTGACAACTTGGGCTGGTGCACTTTTCTGTAAGGTTGTACATTGATTTGTCTTTCTGCTATTTTAGCAAGGAAGTTCTTTGGTGAAAACGTATATCACGTGACGTGTTTTGCATCAAAGTTTTTTTTACTAGTTCAGCAAATAATGGTAAGCAGTTGTTTAAAAGCAGAAGGGTAGAAAGCTGCGTAGTTAGTAATCTTAACCAAGTATGGTAGACACGTGATGGTGAGCTTAAAATAGTAGCGAAAGTAGCGGCCGAGCATCTCCAAAAGGCGTAATTGATAGATATAGTAGTTTTAGAAATAATAAGCCTGGAGTTTGTTTTTATGATGCATATGAGATCTAGAGGAGTCTGATTGTATGAAGAAGCGTTACCTAGGCTTAGTTAAAACATTTGTTCTGGAAATTCTGCTGTAGTGTTTCTGGTGTCCGCATTAAGAACTGATAAGAATCGGCAATAAAAAAGCATAACCGATGCCAATTTAAAACTTTTTGATCTGATGATGTTGAATCCAGCTCTCGAATACTTGCTATGTAATTGTAGTTGTGCTAGAAAACTAATTACACGCTAGTATTAGACCCATTTTTATGACTGGCATCATATAAATGAAAGATGTGTTTCAATGGCATAGTTCATTTTCTGGTGTGGAAAAATGCGAATCGACAAAAAATTTAATCACTTGTTCTCATTTTCATCCATGGGTTATCTAGGGTGCCAAAGATATTGAGGATCAGTACACTTAGATCTCTTAAGTTTAACAGAGTTTTGGCATAAGCTGACTAACAGACGTAAACGGTATAGGCTACGGTGTAATTGATCATTGTTTTGTATTGCCACACTACATATCAGCACAACAATTTGGAAGTTAACAAGACCGGAGAAAAGAAGAAAGTATTATCGCTGATTGTAAAAAGCTGTATGACAAAAACAGATTACAGATATCTGATACTGCGATCCTAAAGATATAGACGAAATGTGATGTGAGTACATTTGTTTCATACCACGTAGAGTCTTCAACCACTGATTTGTTTTGCAAATCGAGAATAGGTGCTTGATATTCTCACATATGGCTCAAATCAACAAGTTTAGGCCGTATGGATTGATTTGACGCCCTAAACTGGTTATCCTTAACGTCATTCAACCAAATCATACCAAACAGCTTAGAACGTCCAAATATGCGGTTGCTGAGCGTGTTTAACGCATTACCCTCCGTCCACCACAATTCATTAAGGTTCATAAACAAACCAGTGGTTTGCCATTATTAGTCAGCTTTTTGCACAATAAATGGATAATAGCAAAGAAGTTTCACTCACAGAGTAAATCAGTCAACAAAAAATAACGATTTTTGGAATGCAACTGATAAACTGTGTTTATTTTGGTTTGAAAAGAAATAGTATTGATAATAAAGATGAGAAAGACGTTTACAAACTATGAGGAATCTGATGAAAGATGTTGAAATTAAGTTATGCAATATTTACGTGTTACAAACTCCTTGTGCCAGCATACATCGTATTCGTAACCATTTTTACTCCTCTTTTGACTTACTTCTTTGAGTTTGCCTTGATCGTCAAGATACTGTTGTTGATTTGAAGTATTCTGAGTTGTCATACTTGCTTCCGAATCAGTATCTACGAGTATAGAAGACAGATGGAGAAACGGAGTATATATATTTTTTATTGGTAGGTTAAAAAGTCATTGTATCTTCGGCAATAGTTTCCAGCTACTTTTTGTCATATGTAGCCTCGAATTTCTACTGAAGTATGACTCATGCTGCCATGGTTTGTTACTATTGATAAGCATTGACTGGCAGCCGTACCTAGGATGCGCGTTTCTTCCTTTTCCAGATGCGTCAACTGGATGTACCTGCCTTCTAGTGAGTGGTGTTTCTACTGATACTCAAACCTGGCACCCTTCACCTCAAACGCCATAACGTTATCCACTAGGCTACTTAGTCACTATAGTCGTGGTATGTTGCTGTGTATCTTGACTTTCCTGAATACGGTTTCCAGTATCTGTCATCATATTTATTGAATAAAAATGGTTTTCACATGTGCTCAATTCCTTAGGCCATTGTATTTTATGAAAGTATCGTTTTGTCGAATAGCAAAGTGTGGAAGAATTCAATGTTCAGGAGTTCTCATGAGTTTCATTCTTTGTTTTTATTCCATAGGTAATTATGTTGCCATCGTTGGAAAGCTACTGTGTCAAGTCATTGCCACAAAACATTTTTTACATGCCAGATTTTATAAGTGAAGAGGAAGAAACAGATCTATTGAAAAATATTTATGCCTCACCATTACCAAAATGGGTTACCTTACGTGATCGGCGATTACAAAACTGGGGTGGCCTTCCTCATCCTAAGGGCATGTTATCTGAGAAGATTCCACAGGTTTATCTAATCTTCTGGAATAAGTTAACAATACAGTCTACTTTCTAGTGGTTACAGAAGTACATAGATAGAGTTTCAGCACTAAGTTTATTCGATACAAAGAAAGCAAATCATGCGTTAGTTAATGAATACGAGTGTGGACAGGGTATATTTGTAAGTTTATTTTTCAGAATTATGTATAGTTTATCTTAAAAAATATTTATGTTTATTGATGGCGAAAAAAGTATCATCATGATTATCGATGCAGCTCAGCAGGTAGACAGACACATAGAATCAACGTAGAACCTTGCACACAAGTGCATCGGTTCAATTTGTTGCACTTAAAATTCAAGCTTTTGAAGACATCGAAGAGTGATAACATCTGCGCCATTGTGACCGATTTTCAGCCGTCACCAGGAGTTCTCAACTACTGATTCCCTTCGTTTCGAGGACCCCAACCCGATAGTCTGTATCTCCCTACACGACTCAGACCAGCAGTCAGAGACCTCGTCGTCTAATGCCAGGTATTGTTCTAGCCACCCTGATCCCTCTTCCAACCTAATCCAACTTCCTCTAGCATGACACATCGAGGTGGGCAGTGGCTTGGCATGTACAGTACACGTCCAAGCCATCTCTGTTGATTAAGGTTCACAACTTCATAGATCAACTTTCTGTCTTGCCTAGTGGCCTTCGTCTGACCTCAACATTACTCAGACAGTGATTTGATCAATCGCGAGCAATGCTACGAAGACACCTATAATCAAAACCTTGTAACTGCTTTATGTCTTCTACTTTTAACGGGCATGTTTAACAGCCGTGTTACAGAACAGAACGAACTGCGCCACAGTATATTCGTCATTTGATAGGTAGTAAAACATCTCTCCAGTGGGCACCGCAGAAGATACAAGTTGGCAAATCTCAAACGAGCCTTCTATATCTGAGCTGAGATTTCGTCAGCGACCCGTTGGTTGGGGCAGATGCAACTTCCTAAGTTAGTGGAGTGGTTGAAACATTCAACCTTTCCACTAGCTATCATTAGACTGGGAGTACCTGGAGTATACCAGTCGTGGAGCATCATCTTACGTTTAATTAGGGCTGGAGAAACGCATACCAAACACGGATTTTTGCTCAACGCATTAAGAAGGTACTGCATTGTGTCAGCATTTTCAACTAGCAGGACATTATCGTTTGTAACCTCAAAGTCAACCAGATGATCCACATGGAGTAGACCAATCCACATAAATTGAGATGTATCTAAGATTATGTTTGTTAGTTCGTCTATAACGGAGTTAAATCGGGAGGGTGACCGTGGGCATCCGTGAGGGATACCACTAGTTATCATCGATTCTGATGAAAACTCTCTATAAGCCCTTATATGGTTGGGTAATTTCATGTAGGGAGCTCTGATTAGTGCTACATACTTGCTTGGTACATCTTTCAGTGAGATACCGCAACCATCTCATGGTGGATAGGGTCGTATGTGGCCTTAGGTGAAGAAATATGTGGAGTGTTGGCCTCCGGGATGTATGCCTTTGCTCGGTAATCTGTGGAAGTATGAAAATCTGATCTATGCATACTCGTTCAGGTTTGGAAGCTGTGTGGTTTTCTCGAGTTCGTTGTTCTGGAACTGCAGTTAGGCATAGGATAACTAGACCGTAGGATCTTGGACACAGTATTAGTTAGACATATCTCAATGGTAGTTGGAGGAAGACTTCTGTTTCTAGTTATAGATTGGAATGATCATTGGAGTAGTCCAGTCGGATGGGACTACTTGTGATTACTACACGCCGTGCAGTGACTCCGTTATTTTAATAAGTAATTCCCTACTTGCGTTCTTAAATATGTCGGTTGGCAAATCGTCAGGTCTTACTGCTTTGCATCATTTCTGGTTTGAAACAGTCTTCTCAACTCCAATGACATTTAGAAGACCGACATCTTTGCACCATTGAGATTTGAGGAGGATTCTGGGCAACTGAAGTGTGACAGTGAGGTAGTTAAACTGTGCTTCAAAGTATTCCCCTCGACGTTCCATCCATTTGTCCTTGGAGGTTGTCAGCATGTTATCGTTTTTGGTGATGGTTGCAGTGAGCATCGTTTTCTTCTCTCTGGTATCCTTAATAAGTGTGAATATTTACGGGGTGTTACCCAGCACTGATGCCTTCTACGTCTCTGGCTTTTACCACCCACCACTGCTGGTGATCGTTGCGAAACCTGTTGACCAACTTACTTTTAAGTTTCTCTCGCTATTTATTGCGGTCAGGGCTAGCTGGCACATGTACTGGGTCATGAATGCTAATAATTTTGAAATGGCTGATGCTACTATCCATCTGACAAACCTTAGTAAGTGGGGCGGGGCTGGAATACTTAGTATAGTAATTCAAAGTCATAAGCTATGCTTAGTGAACTAAGACGCCATTGTGGCAACTAGTATTGCCCTCCGACTGTAGTTCTCGTTTATTTTAAGTGAATATTAGGGTTCATTGTTTCCATATATGTATGCTGCAAGTAAGATTCACTGAGCTAACTTTTTATCGAAGATACTCATAATTATGATATTTTTAAGGAATACTTTTGTTTATCATTTTTACTATCTCAGATGGCTGTGGTGTGGGAGACTAGTGTTTGCACTGGGTGATGATTGGAGGTGGAATGATAATTTGGATCGCAGCGGGATTCGGACCAGCCACCATTGGGTTTCCGACCCGGTGCTCAACCAACTGGGCTACGAGGCCCGGGTACGGGATCGGAAACCCAGTGGTCGCTGGTTCCAATCTGGCCGTAGTCCAAATTTTCATTCCACCTTCAATTATCACCAGTATGAATACTTTTGAAGTTTTTCTGAAACTGATGTTATGAGATATTTGTATTTATTGAACTGGTGAAAGCGTGAACAACTTTTAAAGGATGAAATATAGAACTTTTTATCCAAGTGATTTGTTCAACAATATTTTAACGCTGAGATCTTAATTGCAACTTAGTCCATAAAAATGAATTAGGTTAAATAATCATTTCCCGGAATGCGCAGTTATTCAAAAATCATCTTATTGAATATCTATTTTCGACATGTGGGAGTTTGTGCCTACTTTTTCTTATTTCGGCAATAGTATTACTTTTATTTTTACGACAATCGGTATAACATTGTTGCCAAAACACGTCACCCTAGATACTGTATGATAATTATGAGGTAAAGAAGAGAGAGAGAGAGAGAGAGAAAGCATAATGGCTATCAGAGGCGAAGAAGTAATGGATATGCGTTGAAGAAGTTTTGATTACTTCAGTACTTTTTAAATATGGAAGGGAATTACAACATGATCACTGTTGATCTTGTTACCAAACAGCGTGTTTGATAAGGTTTTAAGTGATTAAACTGGATAGCATTTTGAAATGCTTAGAAAGTCATGAGATGCTGTTAAATGCTAACAAACACAACTGTCTTTCGTTTCATAGTACTTTGTCGAAAACCTTACACTCATTTTGCTTCTTACATTCAAATCTAGAAACAGTAAACATTTGTTAACATTGATGCTTCTGGATTGTTCAAACGACAGACGTTAATATTTTATGATAATTTCACATAATGAATAGTGATCTTCATCCTACCAAAATATTCACTGTTGAACCTTAACGACACTTACATTGGTGTTGTCAATGGATGCAAGCAGTTTTATGCGGACAGTGATAATCGGTAACTGGGAATAGAAACTTTACAGCTTAAAAGAGCCATATCTTACAGATGTGGGGCAGCACTTGCATGCCAAAGGGTTATGCATCTGACATTTTACAGTGAAACGAACGTTATGATAATTTCAAAGATGTATTAAGTTGATGTATGTCACTATAGATTTTACTGTACACTTGGAAACCTAATCTTTCATACATCGATGGACAAAACTATGCTGATACATTAGTCTAACTGGTTTTTACAGTTCACAGCTAAGGATGCATGTGGTCATTAGCTCTTGATAATCCTGTAAAAGTTAAAAAGACGCAACTGATTTGAGCGAATAAGTACTTTCGTTCAGGTTTCATCATATCCAGAGTTAGATAAATGGTGTTTTGATACCATGATAGCTAACACACGTGATCGGGTACTTGAGAGTAGTATGAAGCAAAATAAAATTTGATTAACATAAGGATAGATTATTAGAAGCTAGATATGAAACCAGAATGAAATTAAAATTATTTGTGGCAAGAATACGAAATTACGCAATCATGAACAATTGTACTCAACGGAAGTTGGATCAAACCAATAGACATGTAAAGGATTTAGCATGAAAATAACTAAATTTTAATATAATTATATCATACTAGGGTCAGCGAAGAAGCGTTTGAACAAGATTTTTCAGTTCACATAACTCTGGTTTTAGGATTTTAATGGCAACTGATTCGGCTCTTTGAAGACGACGAAGATTTATCCTTTGCGGTAATCGGTTTTTAATTGAATGTAAAGTTGAGATAACCGCCTAAATATCCACTGTATGATCTCAATAAGATGTGTTTGTACGAAAGTAGTGATGTTTTTTATTTCTCAACTACACGGCTATGCAGTCAGATGTTTTCTCGCACGTGAGAAAGAGTCGTCATAGTAAGTCCGAGGTAACTTGATACACAAAAGCAGTCGTAGATATATACACGTATTGATTTGAACGAATGAGGCACTCATTTTTTTGTGCCTGAAAGTTTAATGGTTCTGCTTGTAAAGCAAATTTTCAAGGCGGTGGCAGGGAAAGCATTAAGCATCTTCTTAGGCAATTTGTTAGAACATCTGAAACAGTATCAGGGTTTTGCTGCAAAGTAATAAATAATAGCGGTGTTTGGAACTGCTTCTATCTCTGTTTCAGCGACTCTCTCTATCGTATTTCTCTTGATCAGTGTTTCTGGATGATCATTCTCTCTTTAAAGCATGTTTAAGCTTATCTATTTCATTGTGTAACATGTCGTCGGAACATATTACCCTAGTCCTGTTGATCAAATTCCTCTTCTGACACAGCGAATCGAAGATACAAAAATAGGTATACGTTTCTGTCCATGTACATTTTCTATATATTAACCTGCTAACCTTTCCATCTTATCTACTAAGCAAGACATCCGAAAATGTAAACGTGATCGTTCTATGAGTATCTTCAATTTCTGTTAACAAGTCTTCAACTTTTTATATTTCTGGTGCATGAAAGGAATGTATAGTCGACTTACGGACAGTATAAATTCATAGTTTGTATACTTCATCAGAGCTTGTAACTCTCTAGTTTGACCATAAAAGCATCTGTGAACAATGGTTTTATGGGGAATCCCATTGCAATTTCATCTATTTACCAATACACTTGCTCACTGATGGTAAACTGTACGTTCAATATAAGGTTCTTCAGGTCTTTTAGTGGTAAATTTATGGCTATTTTCGTTTGAATTATTGTATTGCATGTATGTATTCGACTATGTGTTCATATTGGGTGATGATTGAAGGTGAAATGAAAATCTGGACCACGGCGGGATTTGAACCGACGACCATCGGGTTTCCGACCCGGTAGTCTACCATCTGAGCTACTAGGCCTGCGTATTTTTCAACATTCACAAGACACATATGTCGTTAGCAGGGTAAAATGTGAATTCGCACCTACTTACTGAGTTTGTGTTTTGAATTACAAATTATTGCAAGCCATCCATTTTTTTCATTGTAATTTATTTAACATAACAATTCTTTGTTTACAACAATTTATCCTAATAGCCTCATCATGATGGACCGCTCTACTATCCTGTTGTTGCTACAATCAACCTGAATTCCTATGGTATCCTAGACTTTTATGAACCATTGGATAAAGCTACCGACCCAGTAATTCTGTATACTAATGTAATCATATTTTTTCGTAGCAAATGCAGTCAACCCAATTGAATGATCGTTATATTGGTTCAGTGTATCTGGAACCGCGTAGTTTGAATATTGTCACTGAAAAGCTATATACATATTATATGCATGGTATTGCCCAGCGTGAAACTGATTTACTAATCCATCCTGAAGATAAGCAAATACTCTCTGAAAAGTTGATGGATAATGCTGCTGTTATTCACAATTGGTCGCTTAACAATTTAGGTGATATTCAACGAAAATTACACCATCGTGGTAAACGTGTTTCAATAACTATACGTTATGTGCCTAATGTGAGTAAGGTCAACTTAAGTACCTTGTTGTTAAGGCGATAGACTGTAAATGATCCTAGAAACTAATACAACCGGTATTAATGTTTTGCCATATTTGATCTTTAGTTCTGTCTAATAGATTTTCTATGCATAAAAATAAACGTTTTGAACAGTGAAGTTTGTTGCATTTAATAAATCCGAGTCTTTTTATAGGATTGATTCTCATTTTTATTCTACTTAATTCCATTGGGTTAAGTCACTTACTCTCACGCAGTAGGTATGTAGAAGAATCTTCACTTGGTTATTGAGTTACAATAGTGAATTATTGCATACGGTCATGAGATAATATAGTAGAATTAGTTAGTGATAAAGATGTTAGCTACATACCTAAGATGGGCTATTTCTTCACAAATGTTGTAGACTGGTATAGGAGTAATATGAAGACAGTTCTGAAGTTGTAAAGTTAAAATAATGCATGAAGTTAATAGTGGTTGTTTCATTCCATACGAAGCATGCAATCATGTTCCTTTGTTTTGTATGACACTATAGGAACTGGGGGTTGGAAACTTTCTTTAGTATACCGAAGAAGAACAACTGTATTTCAGACATATTATTAGTAAGCTGCTGATGGGAGTCTCTATTCATTTTTAAATGTTTTAGCAACGAAATAACACTGAAGACTCATGTTACAAATATCTACTTGATATCCTAGTACAAAAAATCATACGTGATTGTTTATATGAACTATGTGATACAAGTTGATATTAGTTAGACGGGTAATATATTTTATTTTCATGTTGAAGTAAGATATATTTCTACAAAAATTTTGTTTTTAAAATACCGATAACACTTACAAATGATTGAGTGAAAGAATACAGATTACGACACAACAGTTCTTGTCCTGGAACTTTCAACAGTAGTATTGGGATTGAGAGAGAAAACCATCTTGTTGATAAATTATAAAAAGATAAATTAGGCTGGAATGATTACACATTCATCCTTCAGATTTGAAAGAAGATTGAACACAACTGTTGATAGCTGTTTTTGCTATTATTACCTGAAGCAGACAGACATGAACAGGGTGTAATGTAAAGGAAAAGCCTCGGCACTGTAGTAGAGTATAATTCCATATTAGACTGTTTATCTGATTATGGTAGTGTCATAAAATGACTTACTGGATGACATTTCTAGTAGGATTTACTGCTCCTATTCATATCACAGTAATCGTACGACTTTCAAACTTCCTTTATATGGCCCAACAGATTTTTATTCTTCTTTTTTAATGCTAGTAAAATTTCCCAAATGTCTGCATTATGTGATGAGTCATTCCTGTTATATATGTGATGGGTGTTGATTCAATGAACAAAGATTCTGGGGTCGATCTCTCTCTCCACCTAGCTATATTAGATTTTAGAATTTTTACTCTATCCCACCCTATAGTCTGATTATAAGTCAGTGAATGCAGAACGATAGCCTAGTTTTTCTGTAAATTGCTTGCCTTAGTATGATCTACCATTGTGTTTCGCTAAATTTTTATATTCTTTTATTCTAACTGGCACCAATCGTGTGCTTGATCCATATACTTGACATCACAATCATTACATGGTATTTTATAGACTAGGTTATTTTTCCTAACTGGTTCTACTAGATCTTTTGGCCTAGAAAGTGTGAATATTGTGGTGGTATGAAATAAAATTATAGAAAAATAAAGAAGTTGGTTTTTAAAATTTCTAAATAAGGTCATTCATTAAGTTTTCCCTGGCTAAGGCAAGGATAAAAGCTGTAAAAATTTCTTCTGAATACAGAGCTTCGGATTTTTCATTCGAATTCCTATAGCCTCAGCTACATGTAAAAGGTGAATTCGAACTCCATCGGAAAGGTTTGGTGGGATGCGGTAAATTACTTTGAAATCTTTTGTCTTATTCACTCTATGATCACCATCAGCTAGATGTAACGAAATAGAGCATCTCATAGATTTAACTTGTCTTTTCGCAGCCACGAAGTTAGGTGTTCGGTAATACGTTGGTTAAGTTTCCTAGTTTTACGCCTATCTCCTTCGTAACAATTAAACTGGTAAATACACATAGAAGTGGTTTAACTAGGCAACTTGTCCTTCTTTTGACGCGAAGCAAATTGTCGACTAGAAAACGACAGACAGAGGTAAGTTGCATAAAGTGTTCTTTTAATGGTTCTTGACAGTCTGTCGAATAGGATCTCACTAAGTATACCTCCATTAAATTGTGGCTTTATGAATAGTGGTTTCTTTCAAACGGTTGCTACTTCAAATCTCTTCCCTGATCTATTCATGTTTTCCTATAAAGTTGTGAGGATAACTTATTTCAATTAATGAGTTCGGAATTCAGTCTTACTCACTCTGTAGAGTAACATCTGAGCAGATTTTCTGTGCTCTGGCTGTCGAACATTTCACTAAATTTCTTTTACATCGTATAGGAGTGAAACTAAGAATGTGTATATTGACATGCAGATTTTTTCCCTCTGTATACGCTTCTGCAAAGCGATCCATCTTCTCGTCTATTTGATAGAAGATCAAGGGAACTTAGCTTATTATACTGTTCTTCTTCACAAGTGAAGGGAAGTGGCGGGTGTATGCTGTTAAACTTCCCAAATAGTTCCTTCTGATCAGTTATAATAAATATATCGCCCACGTATCTGTAATACATATCTAGCTTGTTGATGTCATTCTTCAATGGTCCATTCTCTAGTTTGACCAGAAAAAAGTCCGTAAGGATTAGACCTAATGGTGATCCCAATGCGATTCCATCCACTTGTCTACAACATGCATTATTGAAAATAAGGGTATATTCAATGTACATCCAAGAAGTAATTCCTTAAGGTTAGACTCAGGAATTCCAATGTTAATGTGTTTCTCTACCAGTTATTGACATATGAAATCAATTGTTTCAGTGAGCGGGACACTAGTTAATGATGATACCAGGCGTTTTCTACTCACCATGGAGAGGGAATCAAAGACATCCTTCACACTATGTTTTACAACTAGTTTGTGAGGGGGTCCTAAGATCTGGACCAACCATTTTGCGATTTTATGATATGGGAAGTTATACATATCTAAAACTGGACGAAGAGGAAGTCCAAGTTTGTAGAGTTTATGGCAGACTGTAAAGCCATGGTATGTTACATCCTGTGTGCTTCAGTGATTCATACATTGCAGCTGAGATCACACCTGTTTGCTTCAGGTAGTTAGTCAGCTACTTTTCCACTCTCGCATTCTAATCTCTAAGATCACTGAGCTTCTGGAACTTAGTTTGATCGCTTAGGAGGGAATTCATTTTGTCTACATAATTGCTGTTGTTCAACAACACCCTAGCTCCTCCCTTGTCAGACTTGCTCACAACTAACTTTTCAGTCTTTCTTAGTTAACCATTTATTTTCAGAACATGCTGCTTGCTACTTATTCACTGTCAGTAGGTTGAATGTCATAATAATAATACTGAGAAAATTTGTGGGGATTGACGGGCATTTTTCGTAACATCTTATGAAAAGAAAATTGTTTATATGTATATAAAGAATTAAAGGCATAGTTTGTGCTCAGAAATGAAGTATCTAAAATGGTTAGAATTTGAAATTGCTATTGATAAAGGAGTAAATAAGTTATGAAACACATTTGAGGATAGGCTTGACAATTCTGCGCTCAATTGTTCATGATTTTCGATATATGTTTTTGGCTAATTATAGTCCTTTAATAGGATGGGAATAATCTATGAATATACTGTAAATTACTGGCTAGATGTTTTGTTAATTTATTGCCGCTTAGAATGTAAGAGAGGAACCTGCGCTTGGTTCAATCCCAGACTTGTAGTAGTTGCAGTTTAAGCCAACCATATAGTTTACTCTTTCTGTAACATACACTTTTGTTCGGTTTTAGTTCTGCGGTTGGTTTGAGTAGTTTCACCGCATCGAAAGACGTTTTAATTCAGTGATATTCAGAATATACCAAAACGTGTTTGAAAGTTTTGCTAGACATGTATGAGAAAATTCACATACACAGTCTATGTTTTCAATTGTTTTTTCTTAAGTAAATAAATAATCTCTACGTTATTAAGCTTTTTCTGCTCATTTTTTTGTTTTTTAATTTTTTTTTCAATGCGTCGTTCTCACTATAGACCGTATTTTATCGGACGGAAGATAATTTCATATTCGGTTTGTTTATTTGATTTATAACAACAGTATTATTTACTTGGTGGGCACGTTTCGAGCATAAGTTGCTACCCATAATCATATCAGTGTCACCAGACTTCTTTCGATATTTGATTTTGATAGTCCTGTCACCTGCTATTCTCTGCTTTTACTGGTAGTAAACTTTTCCATATCTCTGGTATAGGTGTTGCGTCATTCCGATTACATGTGTTGAGTGTTGGTTCGTTGAATAAAGATTAAGTAATCTGTCTTTTCCTCTTCACCTTATTGTATTGGGCTTCAGTATAGTGGCTTTATCCCACCCTATTGTGTGGTTGTATGTTAGCGGAATAGAAGAATTTAGCTAAATTTAGAATGACAGACTCCAATAAGATCATGCACTAACAATAGGGTGGGATAAAGCCACTGTACTGAAGTGTAGTATAATAAAGTGGAAGGAGAGAGAGAGAGAGAGAGAGAGAGAGAGAGAGAGATCGGTTACTAAATTTTTGTTCATCGAATCTACACCCAACACATATAAGAGAAAGGAGTCAACACCTACACCAGAGATATGGAAAAGTTTGCTACCAGTAAAAGCAGAGAATAGCATGTGACAGGACTATCAAAATCAAATATCGAAAGAAGTCTGGTTACACTGATATGATTATGAGTAGTAGGTTATGCTCGAAATGTGGTTATCAAGTAAATAATACTATATCAATGTGTGTTGTCATCAATCAAATAAACAAATCGAATATAGAATTGCATTTTACCACAGTGCCAAAGTTTTACACCTATATTAGGGACAGAATATAATTTTCAATCTACTGTTATCCATAGTATGTAATTGAATAGTGGCTGTAGGTCATGTCTTCTGATCACACGGTCCTTGTCGGAATACGACATAAACGTGCTATAGATAAGAGATCTCACTGAAATGCTGTTCGCATACTGACAAATAATTCAGACTTGACATTTTGTCTATTCTGAATATCCAACGAATTGATCACTCAGATTGGTCACCAACACATAAGAGGTATATGCTCCTGAAAGAGAGAAGGCGTAACGGCCGAAGTTTACAATTTTAAACTGTGTAATGTAATGAAATTGATTCTTCATTGTAATAGTTTGACAACTTGGGGTAGAATTGATTGGCAGTTAACAGTCCTGTACAAGGTGCGAGGATGACTAGACATTGAATGTTGACTGAAAAGCAACCAATCTCGTGGTATCTAGTCCTGAGTCCTGACTTGATTCTGTCTACCCGTTCGGAATGTTGTCACAAAGCTAGCAAGATCATCGTCGTGGTTCACTTTGATCGAAGTTAGTTGGTTAGAGGAGTTGGCAGAAAGCCCTGTTGCACTTAGGTTTCGGGCTTATTAGCACTTGTCAGCACGGGGTATTTGAACTCCTGAGGGAGCTAACGTCATCCTTGAGATTCAAACCCATTTCACCCAGTATTGCAGTTATCGACGTTAACACTGAGCTATTGGGGTCGCCACTGACCCCCTGTAAGACTGGGCTACATACATTAACTGGTCACTGGAGAGTAATAAGTCTCATCTTATCTAGTCTGTATGTCCAATCTTATAGGTGGTCAATTACGCCGCCAAATAGGTCAGTGGTCACATCGCTGGTTGCAACAATGGGTGACGTGGGTTCGAATATCAGAGAAGACACCAGTTCCTTTGAGGTTGCAGGTACGCTTTGTTGACGAAAGCTAGCAAGTGCGAAACCTAGGGAGAATTCAACTTCTTACCGATTTCCTCCAACCAAATAACAAAGAGAGTGACTGAATTCGAACCAGTTTTGTGGAATACCAATTCCATTTTCTGATATTTGAGAAAAATCAGTAAGTATATTCTTGCTTAGAGAATGAGATGAATCCGATTTTACGAAAACAAAAAAACCCAGGAAATTGAAAGTATCTTCAATTTTCTAATGATACTGTTTTGTCTGAAAGCTTCAGTAAGCCAAGAAAAATCTGAAACAATATTTATATTACTTAGTTGAATTCATATTATTATTCATTGGATGTCTATAAAATAGGGGTATAGATTTTCGGAGGAGATATATATTACTGTTTGCATAGCAGTACTTTCGATGAATTCACTTTCATTAAGTAGTGTTGAATAGCTGACTATAGCGGTACTGAGAGGATACGTATATTGAGGAGAAACTTATTTCAAATGAAGCATAATCGGGTTCAGTCATGAAATGTGAAACATTTTGATAGAGATTCTAACCAAGATTTAAACTGAATAAATGTAAATATAAGAAGTGAACTTATATATGCAAGTAGATTGTTTATCATTGAAACTTGTAGATAAGATGCATATTCTTGCAAGGTTTATCTTTAAATTTTCAGCATCATCATAGATGATGAAAGCTGAAGTTTTTAATGCCTACATGTAATTAACTAGCCACTGATGGACATATACTTTTACTGTAAATATAAATACAAATCTGTTGCTTCTGAAAGTGGTTCGTCAAAAATAATAGTAATAATGATGACCTGTGGGATCAACTAGTCCAATGTGAAGCGGATGCCAACTGAAGACCTTGGGTGATAGTCGCACTATATTATGAATTGATAGAAATTGGAAACTGTGAACCACTGAAAACCGACCCAGTGGCTGAATGGTTAACACATTCGCCGTGAAACCTGAAGGTCCTGAGTTCGGTTCCTAACCGGGTCATGGGTGCGTACTGCTGAGGAGTCCCATACTAAAACGAAAAAGCTGTCCAGTGCTCCCTGATTTTCAATGGTTCCCCAAATGATGTCAGTCCGTGATGAATACTACCTCTAAATAACAATAGTTGTTTTGTTCCAAATAAGACATGTGGTACAGTATGAAATTCTCAGCATGTAATAGTTCTACGAATTCATTTCCTGTAGAATATCTCTCAGCAAAATAATCATTGCCGTTGAATAAGGTTAATAATAGCATTAATAAAAGCCATACAAGTAGTATGTATGACATTAGAGTCTGGTTTGAACTGATGAATTACTAGAAAATCGAGCTGAATTTTAGTGATGGTAGTTTATCAACCAGTACCGAAATTCTCAATTCAGCACAGTTATCTAAGGGATAGTAATGTCCTGTATTTCTGTGTATTTATAAGCCCATCTCTTACAGGGTCATTGTTAACTTGAAAAACGGCATTTTGAAACTATTTTAAGTGTGTAAAAGTACATGACGCCTTTAAAAGGCATATTTAAAAAAAACAAACAAACTGAAAGGGAATAATTTGATGAAATTTATTTAGTGGAACATTTTCTGTAGCCCAAAGTTTAAGTAAATAAAAGTAAAGTAAAATTTTCTTTGTTAAAGTATCTATTGGTAATTTCTAGTGATGTAATTGGACTATTTCGTTTATGTTAGTAAACTCAGGCAACAAAACCAAATTGGATGCAGTCCTCATTATTTCTTATCTGAAAACTAAATTTCATTACGATAATCAAGATGCAACTAAAGACACTTCTGAGTTGATATATACCCATAGAAACTGATCAGTTTAGTCATGCTGTTTGAACAACAGGCAAGATAAAGCATCTGTAACGAGTGAACTAGAGAGGGTGACTAGCTTATCTTTGAATCAAGATTGTAGCACTCGTTTGAAATGTTGTTGAACTCTATTTTCATTGATAATCTGATGGAAATATGTTTCAAGATGTCAACGTGATGTTCACAGATAATAACTAACTAATTAAAATTGGAAAAGCAAGGCAGGCATTCATTAGCCTAAAACGGGTGTGGAGATCTTCTGCACTCCACTCAGCATGTGGAACAAGATCCAGATTTTTAACACCAACTTCACGTAAGTCAGTGCTTCTGTATGGCTCAGAGACTTGGCGCGTTACGAAAGGGATTTCCAATAAACTACAGACATTCATCAACAACTGCCGGCTAGGTACTGAAGATCAGATGGATTGCAGAGTAATAAGAATAAGCAACAGGGGACTCTGGCCTTCAACGAACCAACCAAGAAGCTATCGCTGAACAAATATGCAGGAGGAGGAAGTGGAGATGGATTGGGCATGCACTGAGAAGGCCGACTGGAGACATCACGCGTCAGGCTCTCGAGTGGAATCCCCATGGAAGCGACGAGTCAGGCGTCCGAGGTGAGGGTGACATGGAGGAGATTGTGCGAGGAGGAAATGAGAGGTTGTGGGCTGTCGTGGAACCAGGTTCAAAAGATCTCAGAGAACAGAGGTCACTGGAGACGTGCTACTGAAGCCCTATGTTTCACTAGGAACCCAAGGGACTAATAATAATAATAATTAAAATAATTGTAGGTTATTTTAAAACTGAAAAAAGGTATTGACATTTTATTACTTGTTACCCTGGGATTGATTGGCATACTGCCGCTTGGCATTGATTTATTTAGATCAAGTTTACATAACTGTTTTTATATTATTATGAAATATGATAATGAAACAGTGGGTAATATTGAGAGTGTGTGTGTGTGGATCTGTTGGTATCCATGACATAATCATGATTTGATCAAACTGACTTGACAGCCTGACATTTTTTAGGGAACATTTAAATATCTTCCAGTGTATACTGGCCAATTGTGGATCATTTTTTCATAAATGCTTTATACATTTGCATAACAGCGAAATGATTTCCATCTAAGCGTAATGATGAAAAGCAGTGAAATCAATGGCTGTTTTTTTGGCTCATATCTACAGTTACTCAGCTTCTCTAAATACTACGGGTCTATTAAGGGTGATTCAATGGAGAATGAATAGTTTAATTATGGGACTACTAATTTTCTACCGTTTGAACTTTCTTAACTGTTTATCCTCTTCATTTGACTGATTCATTAAATACGCAAATTTCAGATCCTACAACAGAGTTGAGTGTTCACTTGTGGTCTGAATAGTTTAACAGTGAAGACTTTGATTTCCTCACTGTGACATAGGTTTAGTTCTTTTTAACAAATATCCACAAACGTAAAATTAAGGTAATGTAAAGCTTTTCTATAACTGACTTCTAAAGTGTAACACCAAGTAATGTACCATAGTGTTGTGCTCGTCAGCCTACTGATGGTTATAATTCAGACTTCATCCGTAGACTTTGTTTAAAACTTGATCGTTAAGCTGATTATTATCCAATGACCGATTAACGTAAATAAGTTCTTCATTTCAGTAATGTCCTGCGGTAATAGGTTCTATTTGAAATTAAACTAGATTACCGATCTTAGTCAAATTTTTCAGTCATTCCTCTATTCTAAACAGTCGTTACATTGACCCAGAGTGTTTCTTCCACGGCTCTGACAAAATATTGGAATCTCCTCCCCTTCCTTTTTATAACTATTATCAAATAAGGAATTAGTGTTAGATTACATTGCTTGGTTTACTAGTAATGATAATTAATTCCAGTATAATGTCCTTAAAACACCTTAACGATGATTTGTATTCAATAGAGAGGAAAACTGATAGTCAGCAAACAAGGATTATCCCCTCAAGTTTTCAAACTTTTCAAAGTAAACACTTGCTACTCCATACGCATTTGAGGTAAGGGAGTGATGATAGTTGATTTCTTATATTGTGGTCAGACGGTGATATGTTTTTCATGAGATGTTAAAGTCATTGGTTCACTTACACATTGTGTTTGTTGGAACTAAGGTGACACGGGTATCCAATGTCTCCTGCTTTCCAGTGAGTTTGCGGTTAAGGTCAAATAATAGTGAAAACTAGTCAATTTCTTTCAGACCATCCAAATGGATTTGTTATTCACATGTCTCATTTTTAGCAAGCTCAAAAGCGTTGACTATAGTAGGACTGGATTGAAAAGAAGTATAGAGGAATCAAAGTGGTGAGGAAATTTAGTCTATGAAGTCAATGACTGCTAGTTTGATTCGTATAGGGGGACTTAGACCATTTCATTCGAATAAACAGAGGGGTAAAAATGAGCGGTTGGCGAATTTAGATGATATGATTCAAAACCCATCTCATAGTGGCAGATCTGTGTGCTCTTTTATCTTCTTCGAAGTATTGAACATCTTATTTTGAAATACCTATGTATATAAATTCTATGGTTAATGTGGCGATTGAAGTGGTTTCGAATCACTGAAAAAAAAGATTTCATTGGGATAACAAATGTACCATACTAATGCTTGGGTTCGGAGTATATGTGTTAAGTGAGGTTTGCTCATAATCGTTGAATTACACTGCTGTCCTGCTGAACTGTTTTGGTGTGTAGTATTGTTGTTAAAATCCTTTAGAGCAAACCGACATTCTTAAAAACCTTCACAACCAATCAGTTTTTCCCAAATTTTGAAAAGGATTCACATGATCCTGAAGTGAATACACCGGTTCGGTTATGAAGATAAAATCAACAGAAAAGGTCCTACTAAAAAGGCAGTTTTGTGTTCGTCTTCGTGGTTTTGATAAAAATAGTGTTTGAAAAGACTGATGCTGTATTGTATCGATAGTGAGGACAATAACATAGATTCTGCATATATATATATATATATATATATATATATATATATATATATATATATATATATATATATATATATATATATATATAACCTCGCCTAGTTAACTAGTTCACTGGTTACTAGCCGGTCCTAAGCCCGGGTAAAAAGGGAAGGTTGGGCATAGGGCTAACAACCCTACCCCGTAAAACAAATCTAACCGCTAAAGAAACTTCAAAGCACAAACGAAATATAAAAAATAATAACAAAATTATTCCTCGCTGTAATCGGAGAGGCGAAATGACGTCGGTTGGTGAAAGCCTTCGGGAAGCCAATTGGCCGATGTGTCTTCTCTCCCTAGATGAAAGCGAAAGTAAACGTGGGGACATGGAATGTCTGCACGATGTTTGAACCCAGTAAGGCAGCCCAGATTGCAAAGGAGATGAGAAGGTATAACATCGAAGTGCTTGGGATTTGCGAAAGCAGATGGAATGGGAGTGGACTCTTTAAACTGTCAACTGGAGAATCAATAATCTACTCCGGTCACCCAGACGCCAACCACGAGCACACTGAGGGAGTGGCTATCATGATGTCCTGGAGAGCATCGAAGGCTCACTGTCATGCAGTGGGAACCAATCTCCTCCTGCAGGATCTGGATCATGACAGCAAGGTTCAACTCAAAAGGAAGGAAGGTCACAATCATACAATGCTACACTACGCACCTACAAATAATGCAGAGCAAGAGAAGAAGGAGGAATTCTACAGACAACTTCAATCAACACTGGACAAGACCCTACTCCAGTTGGCGATATCAAAATTCTAATGGGTGGGGTGACATGAATGCCAAACTGGGAGCAGGAAGAGAACACAGGAAGAGAACAAACCATGGGTCGAGAAGCGCTCGGTGAGATGATGAACGAGAATGGAGAATTGTTTTCAGAATTCTGTGCATTCAACGATTTGGTGATTGGAGTCAGGCAGTGTGTTCAAGCACAAGGATATCCACAAAGCGACATGGATTTCACCAGACACCAGGGCACACTAAAAATCAAATCGACTTTATCTCAAGAAAACGGAGACTCAGTCTAGTTGACACAAGGTCAAGAAGAGGAGCAGATGTAGGTTCACACCACTCAGTATCTAGTGGAAGGAATCTTCCAAATCAAGTTGAAAGCCTTCAAGGAAGCTGGTGATAAACCGCAGTTCAAGTACAACACTCGGAAACTGAAGGATGAAACTACAAAGTAAATCTTCACGGCAGCCATCGAGACAAGATATCGAGGAACATCCCTGAAGAAACCTGTGTGGAATGACACTGGAAGTCTTTGAAAGAGATGTGGGGAGGAACCTGCACAGCCATATTAGGAATGAAGAAGAAAGAAGATAAGGAATGGATCTCCACGGATGCATGAAAGCTGATAAAGGAGGGACAGGAAGATGGTGAAGCAGACGATTAACCAGTGTAAGGATGCACAACAAGAAGAGGAACTTAGTACAATGTATAAAACACTAGACGAAGAAGTGAAGAGGAGTGCTCATAAAGACAAAAGACACTTATACGAAACACTGGCAAGTGAAGCAGAACAGGCTGCATGTAAGCGAGTCAGAGACCTGACAACATTGTATCAAATAACCAGGTTACTATCTGGGAGGGAAGAGATCAACTCAGATGAAACCAATAAAAGATGATGACGGAAATGTAATTACGAAAGAAGAGAAACAAAGGAAACAATGGGCCGACCACTTTAAGAAGCTGTTGAATCGACCACCACCACCATCTGCACTTCGTCCAGAAATACCACCTACAGCCACTGAACTACAAGTGAACATAAATCCTCCAGCAAAAATGGAAGTCCTGAACGCCATAAAGCTACTGAAATGCTGGAAAGCAGCAGGACCAGATAGGATCCCGCCAGAAGCACTGAGAGCAGACGCAGAGACAACAGCGGACATGCTCACACCACACTACTATTGCAGAAGGTTTGGAAGGAAGAGAAGGCACCTGGCGATTGGAAGAAGGGTTACCTTGTCAAAGTGCCGAAAAAGGGAGACCTCAGTGTTTGCAAGAACTGGCGCGGAATCACTCTCCTGTCCACTCCAATCAAAATATTAAGCCACATCATCCTGGAGAGGCTAAAAAATGCGCTAGATTCAAAACTACGAGCGGAACAGACTGGCTGGCTTCAGGAAGTACAAATTGTGTGCGGACCAAATTGCAACGCTTCGCATCATCATAGAGCAGAGTATAGAATGGCAGTCAACTCTACACCTGAACTTTGTCGACTTTGAGAACTTTTTTGACAGCATCGACCGAGAGGTAGTTTGGAAACTGCTTCAATACTACGGAATACCACAAACCCTTCTCCGCCTCATTCAACAACTATATGAAGATGCCACATGCCAAGTAATTCACAGTGGAAAGCTCAGTGATGCTTTAGAAGTGAAGACAGAAGTGAAACAAGGTTGCTTATTTTCCCCCATGATATTCCTGATTGTGGTCGACTGGACTGGATCATGCAGCAAACAGTAGGGAGCGAGAAGACGGGGATACACTAGACAGCGGAAAAGAACATAGAAGATTTGGATTTCGCCAATGATGACTTGTGTCTGATGTCTCAGAAACTTAAAGATCTACAGGCAAAAACTAACAAATTGACAGAAGAGGTAGGGCAGCGAAGACGGGACTTCAGGTGAATATAGAGAAGACAGAGGTGATGAAGATACCGCACCAACAACTTCAACAACAACAAACTCCAATCAACATCAACGGGAGAAGGTTAAAGGAAGTAACCTCCTTCACCTATCTAAGAAGCACTGTTTCAACTACAGGTGGCGGCACAGACGAGGATGTCAAAGTCAGCCGGATTGGAAAAGCAAGACAGGCGTTCATTAGCCTAAAACGGGTGTGGAGATCTTCTGCACTCCACTCAGCATGTGGAACAAGATGCGGATTTTCAACACCAACGTCAAGTCAGTGCTTCTGTATGGCTCAGAGACTTGGCGCGTTACGAAAGGCATTTTCAACAAACTACAGACATTCATCAACAACTGCCTACACCGGCTAGGTACTAAAGATCAGATGGACAGAGTAATAAGAATAAGCAACAGGGGACTCTGGCCTTCAACGAACCAACCAAGAAGCTATCGCTGAACAAATATGCAGGAGGAGAAGTGGAGATGGATTGGGCATGCACTGAGAAGGCCGACTGGAGACATCACGCGTCAGGCTCTCGAGTGGAATCCCCATGGGAAGCGACGAGTCAGGCGTCCGAGGTGAGGGTGACATGGAGGAGATTGTGCGAGGAGGAAATGAGAGGTTGTGGGCTGTCGTGGAACCAGGTTCAAAAGATCTCAGAGAACAGAGGTCACTGGAGACGTGCTACTGAAGCCCTATGTTCCATTAGGAACCCAAGGGACCAATAATAACAATAATAATAATGATTATATATATATATATATATATATATATATATATATATATATATATATATATATATATATATATATATATATATATATATATATATATATATGAAAACTTTGGACCACTGAACAGCCGTTTTGTTTTAGTATGAAACTCGGCGTTACGCACCCCGGACCCCGTCAGGGACCGAACTCATGTCCTACTTCTGTGGACCACTGAACTCCGACCTAGTGTTCTTAAGTTTTCTGTGTTTCTTTAACTCTTGTAAATTCGTGATAGGTACTACTTTAGAAATAAAATCCCCGTCAACCTCAAACTATATATAAATATGTAGGTTAATTTTTTCTCAGCATGAAATGCCCTAATCATAAACACGCATTGGTGTGGCCATCATATTGGAAGTGCATAACACTGATTGAAGTCAGGGCTCAATCGTCAGCAAGGTCTGAATCTGGGCTTTTCATTTGTGATGAAGATGGTATCTATCAACAGCTTAGTAGAACAGTCTCTGAAAATGTCACAGAATGACAGAAGTTTGAATGACTGACTCTACACCAGTTTCCTTCTGGTTTCAGAAACAACCTGGTGATGAATGCTAGTAAACACAAAATCTAAACACTGGGCTTTTCTAAAAATAAATCACTAAGACTAAACACCTAATTTATCCATTTTTCAGCTTCAGTAGTTCATTGAGGTTTGAGAGGGTGGGTTCAACTTAAAATCAGCTAGTGTATACATGATATGTATTTGACAGAGTATCAGAACCACAAACAGTTTTCTGCATCTGTTCTGATTTTTGCTCTTCCTGACTGGAATTATGGTAAGAGGGAAATAATAACTGACCGATTTATGCATAATCATGACCTTTAGGTTTATTATGTATCTATCATAACACTAAACTTCCTTCTGATCCGTTTGCAGTATTCGATGGTAATATTTAATTTCCGCAAGAAGAAGTAGAGATGAAAGCATAACAATACTACTTTCAGTGTTACTGCTTGTATTATACCGTCATTGACTGGACCGAATTGATCGGTCTCTATTAGCATATGGGTTCCTGCGCGTATGCCTCGATATTGCCAGTGTTTTTAATTATACAGTAATGATAGTGAATGAATAGCGGTGGAATCCAGGATACGCATTTCGTCCTATTTGGGACTCGTCAGCTGTATGCACCTGCCTCCCAGTGAGTGATTTTGTTGCCGCCGGGACTCGAACCATCATCACTATATGATTAAAAACACAGGCAATATCAAGGCATCTACGAAAGAGCCCATACCTCAACAGAGACCGATCAAATCGGTCCAGTCAACGAGAATATAATACAAGCAATAACACTAAAACTATACTCGTTGCACAGGAAGTGGCTATCATGGCTAGGTGGTTTACTGGATAGCGCCCTTGCTTTTGAAGCGATCGGCACCGAGTTCGAGTCCCAGCGGGAACAACATCACTCACTGGGAAGCAGGTACATCCAGCTGACGAGTCCCGAGTAGGACGAAATGCGCATCATGGATTCCAGTGCTAACCACTAACCATCACTACAATTCTATTCATAACCTATTCACTCATATTTTTGAGGGAAATGCATGAATGAATGCTCATCGAATTCCATAATAATTAATTATAAGATAAAGATTTTGTCAAGCATAAAGAAAAAAGGAGAGAAAAAACAAGTTATTAAGATAACTATTTTGAAAAAAATAAGTGAGTAGACAATTAAACAAATAGATGAATAAATATTCTTTTGTTAATTACCAGAAGTGAACAGGAAGGGATGATATGAATGAATCATATAAAGAGAGGAAAGAATCCCAAGACTAAATTTATCTACTCACTATCATTATCATTAACATGCACTCAGTCTCAGCCCCGATCGAATCGCACACATACATAGAAATGAACGCATAAATTCACATTTCATGCCTCAGTTAAAGCATAGTTTGATTACTTTCCACCTCCTCACCTCACCATATCTTGTAGTTTTGCATAATACATTTTAAGTAAAATAAATGAAAAACACTTCTTGATAAAAGTATCTATTGTTGTTGATAATTCATTGCAATTGTTCTTTGTAGTTTGCCGCCAAGAGTAACGCGTACCCACTGTATTAATAGAGCCTAGTTGGTGCTTTTTGCTTCGGTTCATTGTCGTTCTGTTTATTGTGTCGTTTATTCGGTTTATTCTCGTTGTTTATTTTTCTCGCCTTTTTAGTATCGTCATCAAAGCTACTGCTACGGTGTGTATTCAGTAGTATAAATTTATAAAACAAAAAATCACTACGTGTCAAATTCTTTGTATAGATGAATGTTGATCAGATTTTTAATGAGGCCAGTTGACCGAATGATATAACACTCCGATGGTGACAAGATGTACAACTTAGCTTTTCAGACGATGATCAACCTCATGTAGGACTAGATCATCTACCCTATTAAGTTCGCTGACGGTAACCAAAGTAAATCTTAAGTGAGGAGAACTGACTGAAGTCTACTAAGTTTAGTAAAGTTCAAACGATATAGTGAAGACCACTTTGTTAACATTGGCACCGACTTGCATTTCATAAACACAAATTGTAATCTATCCTCAAGTGTAAGTAAAGCTTATGAATATCCAGACTGTGGCTGTTTTGCATATCCTAGAAAACTGTGAATAAAATCTCTAGTTTATTTACTAAACATGAGGCAGTCGAGAAAATGCTTTGGACCTAGATTTTGTGTTTGTCAGCACTAATCAGCGAGACTTATCTGCAACTATGAAGAAACTGGTATTCTCTTGGAGATTCCAACCCAGTACTAGAGTCAGAGACGCTAACACTGAACTACATGAGCAGTGATTGACCTCCTGAAGGATTGAGTTAGATACACTGGTTGGAAAGTGGAAAGCAACCAACTTCATGTTATCTGATCCTGAGTATTGAATGAACTCTTTCGATCATTTTGCAATATGGTCACCAATTTAAGAGACTCATCCTTTTTTAGGCGATGTTAGATAGTTTTTTTAGTTTTAATCTGAGTGATTTTTTGCAACTAATTTTCTGTGTTTAAAGCATACCTCATCTAAATTGATCAATTAAGCGGAAGTAGTCACAATATAAACGAAGTGCTTACTTGTTTACCACAAATGAACAGTCTAAAAAAAGTTGTACTAACCTTAACTGGAAAAAAAGTTCACTGAAAATAATAATTATTTTCTTAGTTGACATGGAATCAGTATTAAGTAACATACTAGACTTACATAAAAGGTTATAATTGGGGGTAGAATGGAAACCTCGGTGGTGATAATATTCGATATAGAGACCTACTGATTACTGGTCCTGAGCACTACGACCCGCTGACCAGGTCCTACCTTCAGTTAGGGGGGATTTTACCTGGCTGCCTTGTAAATTTGGGACTTGTAACTGTTTTTTAATCATAATTGCACTATCTACTCAACTAAAGTTTCCTTTTATCATCCAAATTGATGAATATTAGAAAGGGGAGGCTTTGTGTTAATAGCTGATGAGAGTGTTTGAGATATGTTCTGTTTGCAAGCTAATGTGATTGTGATTGACGGGCAGTTATGCAGCAAGTATTCACATGAAAACTGGACATAATTCTCTATGGTTAAAATGAAGTTGAAATGTGACTGGGAGCCGGGTTTGTTCGTTCAGTTAACACAGTTTTGGACTGCCAAACCAGGCATTACTGGTATAGGTCCTACTAAGACTCAGATTATTACTTCAATTTTAACTATCATGCAGTATCAATAATACTATTCTGCCAAATCATATCTTTCATAGATAGTTCCATCAGTTATCAGTTAGTGACATAATTGGTCTGTGATAGAGAAGATATCTATGTGTCAAGGACTAGAAAATAATTCATCCGTTACTAATGACTGGTGGGCTGAACTGATCGGTCTTTATTGGCTTATGGGCTCCTGAGTGGATGCCTCGATATCGCCTGTATTTTGACTTCTGGTATTAATGATGAGTAGAGACCGATCAATTCAGTCCAACCAACTACGGGATAGTACAAGAAACATTACATAAAATATACCCGCAGCACAAGAAGGGGCTACTGTGATTCGGTATCCTAGCGGACAACGCTCTGACGTTTGAAGTGATCGGTCGGTCTTTGGTTTAAAATGTAGTGGGGTAACATTGCTAACCAGGGGATAGGCAGAGCTACTTGACTAACTCCGAATAAGATGAAACGCCTTTTATAGATTCCACTGCTAGCCACTATGCATCATTAATAATATACAATGGTTTATTGTGTTTCACTGATAAGCACTTTACTTCTTTCATCACAGTCGTATTAGATGCTGTGATAGCAAGTAAATAAAACGGTTGAAAGCCGAATGTGCCGACAATCAGATTTTTATTCAGAGGTTCATTAATAACTTATTTGCTTTCGGCACCGAAAATTTCTCTTCCTGTCATGAAGTACTCTGAGTACGTTCCTTGTCGAAGCATCTCATACGTGGAATAGCAAGTTGTTGAGCATAAGCAGATTTCGAATGATGCTTCAAACGACTGGAATTGTCTTCATATCTGTCCTTCACATATGTTCAAGCGTGAAATAGATTCTACTGATTGAAATTTCTTCTTTTAAATTTACCAGATATTTGACCTAATGAGTATACCATTTAAGCTCAGTAATTTCATTTATAAAAGTAATTCAGTTGCGAGATCACACTAACACATTGTATGCTGTGTTAATCCCGGTTCTATACTACCACTGAACAACTTGGGACGTCAGAAGACCCTTATTCTGACCTGAAGATTTTCCTAGCTACGTCTGAGTAACCTAAATGTATGACAGGCGATTTTACTTATTTATTGCTCGACTAATCAATAAGTTTAAGTGGAATCTTGAACAGCACATTTTATCGCATATAGAACTTATTAGCAGTGTAGTGGGCGCTAATGATAAGAATGGATATAAGTCGTATGTTTTGATAGGTCGGCAGAAGTCATAGGCAATCACCAATGCAAAAGACAATGTGGGCGTATAAGGAGCAAATCGAGAAGGGAGAAGCAACGAAAATGAAACGCATTGTGCAAAGTATTATTTTAATGGACAGCATACACTATTTCATCAGTACTGTACAAAATGTCATAAAAAACATTCTTTCCTGCGTATCAGTCTGTGTCGTTTCTTCCAGCAGGGCTGATATAATTCCTAGTGGATGTTAGTGAGCAGTGAAGCCACTGTCTGTCTTCTCAAACGTCACGCATTCACTATTCAAATATGCATGTTTCGTTGGCTGCATGTTGTACAATTGACTTTATTTTTTCCTCGTCCATTTGTAACTCCATCCAGATCAACTGTTACTAATATTAACACACTTTGAATAGATGATTTAATATTGTCGCTGAGTTTTCCACTATACATTAGTTATTTTTTCGGAAATAAATGACCCAAGTTAGTTTTTTTAATCAGTATTGCTTTGAAACATAACTGATAAAAAATATTTTCGAACCACAACAACAAAACAAGTTGCTTAGTTTATTGCCAAGAGAAAGGAAGTTTACCGTATAGCTGATGAAAATTGTGTGTTTTCGACCAATTATGTTCTCATTGAGTTGGACAGTAAAGTTAAATAGTTTAGCATTCATATTTCAACTGATCAGATGACATTAAAAAAATATTCAAGCATGATTGTTTACTCTTAAACATGATGCTTTGGGGCTGTGATTCTTTGATTTAAGAACCAAGTTTAGTGGAAGACATTTACTCCTCCATGCGAATTAAAAACAAGCAAAGAATGGGTAAAAGGTGAGATTTATTGAATTCATAAATTTCGGTAGTACTCGTCAGCCGGATACTTTGCAAAATTGGTTACATTTACCAACAAGCAATTCTAAAGAACCTATAAACATTCATATATGTATGAATGTACGTATATATGGTGTGAGGCCCTAGTTTTCTATAAGACATTGTTATTGATCAGAAAATTTTTAACTTGGCGTTCTCATACCATTCTTACGGTATGACTAGTAGTTTATTTTCTGCCCTCATTGTAATGTAATTAAACTCGCCCAGTTAAATAGTTCACTAGCTACTAGCCGGTCCTAAGCACGGGTAAAGAGAAAGGTTGGGCATACAGCTAGCAACCTTACCCTGGAAAACCAATCCAATCGCTAAACAAACTTCAAAGCACTAAGAAAATATAAAGCAAAGATTTAAATTTATTCCTCACTGTAATCGGGGAGATAAAATGACACCACTTGGTGAAAGCCTTTGGGAAGCGAATCGGCCCATGTGTCTTCTCTTCTCTCGATGAAAGCGAAAGTAGGAATGGGGACATAGAAGTGTGCACAATGTTTGAAGCTGGCTGGCTGCCTGACAAGGCTGCCAAAGTTGCGAAAGAGACGAGGCGGTATAGTATAGAAGTGCCAGTCTCGGATGGGAATCTGTGAGGAATATGCAGATGGAATGGAAGTGGACTCTCCAAACTGTCAACTGGATAGTCAATCATCTACTCCGATATTGTCACACAGACGATAACCACGAGCACACTGAGTTTTTGAGTAGTCGAGAAGCACTCGGTGAAATGATGAGTGAGAGTGGAGAACTGTTTGTAGACTTGTGCTCATTCAACGATTTGGTGATTGGAGGCAGCGTGCACAAACACGAGGATATTAACAAAGCGATATGGATTTCATTTCACCAGACAACAGACACACCTCACTAAAAATCAGATCGACTTGATCTGAATGTAAAGAAGGTGGAGACGCAGTCAGTCCAGTGGACACAAGGTGAGATGAGATGAAGAAGGGGAGCAGATGTAGATTCACATCACTCACACCACTATCTAGTGCAAGGAACCTACTTTCAAAATCAAGTTGAAAGCCTTGAATGTGGGTGGTGACAGCCGGCCGCAGTTGAAGTTGAACACCCAGAACAGAAACCGAAGCACGAAACTACAAAGGATATCTTCACGTCAGTCAGTCATCAGGACAGGATGGGAGATATTGAGCAACATTCGTGAAAAAAGCTGGGTGGAAGAACACGAGGTGTTTGAAAGCCATGTGGAAAGAAACCTGGACAACGGTGTTGAGTGGGTTGAGGAAGCGAGACAAGGACTGGATCTGGATGGATACATGGAAGCTGATAGAGGAGGTAGAGGAAGATGGTGAAGTAGAAGATGAACCAGTGTGGTGTGGTGTGGTGTGGTGTAGTGTAGTGTGGTGTGGTGCAGTGCAGTGGATTGCAGGGATGAACAACGAGGAGAGGAATTGAATGCAATCTATAAAACACTGAAAAACTAAGTGAAGAAGAGTGTGCGCAAAGATGAAAGGCACTTCTACGACACACTTGTTAGTGAGGCAGAAGAGGCTGGAAGTAGGATAGACAGAGACCTGACACCAGTTCACCGAATAACCAGGTTACTATGTGGAAGGGAAGAGATCAACGGAGATGAAAGGAATGAAAGTTGGTGAAGGAAACTGAGTTACCAAAAGGAGAGAATAAATGAATGAAATGATGGGCTGACCACTTCAAAAAACCCTTGAATCGACCAGCATCACCACCACCACCACTTCCTGTAAGTCGTGCAGTAATAACACCATCAGCCCAGTCACAGAATTACTAGTGAACACATGTCCTCCGACAAAGGCAGCAGTTGAGTTCTGAACGCCATAAAGTTGCTGTAATCCAGGAAAGCATTGGGACGGAATGGAATTCCTCCAGAAGCGCTGAGAACAGACAGGGAGACAATGGTAGCGGACGTGCTGATACCTCTTCTGCAGAAGGTTTGCAAGAAAGGAAGGAAGGAAGGGTGGAAGGATGAAGGAAGGAAAGGTACCTGCCGGTTGATGGGAAGAAGGGCTAAATTGTCAACTCTCAAGGAAGGGCGATACAATTCCCTGAAACAACTGGCGTAGAATCATGCTGCTGTCCACCCTCGGAAAAATATTAAGCCACATCATCCTGGAGAGACTAAACAGTGCTCTGGATTCAACTGGATTACGACCGGAACAGACTGGCTGACCGGCTGGCTGGGTGACTGGCTTGCTTCAGGAATAGCAAGTCATGTGCGGATCAAGTTGCAACGCTAAGCCAAGCATCATCATGGAACAAAGCATAGAATGGCAGTCAACTGAACTCAACTTCATCGATTTTTAGAAGGTCTTCAACAACACCATCGACCGAGAAGTGATTTGGCAGGCTACTGCTTCAATACTACGGTTTCAGTGCCACAAACCTCTATTAACCTCACTCAACAGCAGTTATATGATATATGATGCTACATGCCGAGTGATCCACAATGGAACTCTCAGTGGCACCCTTGAAGTGAAGACAGGAGAGAGTAAGACGAAGTTGCCTGTTACTATCACCGATGATGTTCGTGATTGTGGTCGACTGGAGTGGAGTGGATCATGCGAGAAACTGTGAGGAGTTGTGAGAAGATGAGCATACGCTGTTTGGCTGATTGATCAAAGGACCCTAGAAGATTTTGATTTCGCCAACGATGATGATTTATGTCTGATGTGTTGTCACACAAACTCGAATATGTACAGGTGAAAACTGACAAGTTGGATGAGGAGGCAGTGAAGGAAGACGGGACTTGATTCGTTCAGGTGAACGTAGAGGAATGTGGATGGAAGTGATGAAGATCTGCAACCAACAACAGCAGCAGCAACAACAACAACAAGCACCAATCACCATCAACAGGAGAAAGCTGAACGAAGTTGGCTCTCCCACCTACCTACCTATGCAGCATCGTTTCAACTACATGTGATGGCACAGATGAGGATGTTGAAGCCAGCCAGGAGTGGGAAGAGAGAAGGAGAGACTTTCATTAGTCTGAAGTGATGAGTGTGGAGATCTACTGCACTGCACTGCACTGCACTCAGCATACAGCGTGAACAAGATCCTAATTTTTGAGACTAATGTCAGTGAGGTGAGTGGTTCTGTGTGATGGTTGAGAGACTTGGTGTGGTACGAGCAGGATTTCCAACAAACTGCAGACATACATCACACCAACAGTTGCCACCTACGCTTACTGGATGCTGAGGATCAGATGACCAGAAAGAATAATGGGAATAAGCAAGTAGTAACTGTGGCTGGCGACGAACCAACCAAGAACCTGTCATCCAAGCAATATGCAGAAGAGAGTGGTGATGGGTTGTATTGGGCAAACACTGAGAAGACGTTTTGGGAGCATGAGTTGTCAGGTCAGTCTGTGGAGTGGAATGGAAATGGGAGAGGACGAGTTGTGCATCTGAGGTGGAGATGATATGGAGGAGATTGTGTGAGGAATAAATGAAGGGTTGTGGGCAGTCGTGTAGTAGGGTTGAAGTGTGTGGAGAGAACAGAGTGTAATGGAGGCGTGCTATTGAAGCTGTATTTTCCACTAGGAACCTAAGGGACAAATAATAATGATATTGTTGTAATGTAATTCGCTGATTGTTTGATCTTTTCAGTTACTATGCCAGTGTCTCGAATTCTGGACAGGGTCATATTCATCTGTGTACATATTCACATGTTTTGGGATTTATTTATTGTTATCTTATTCTCGGAGAAATAAACTCTCCCATCGTCCAGCTTCGGTCTCCTCTCTATTCGTCGCGGATCTCAGTCAGTGGCTCTTGCGTACTGAGTTAGCTGTCAGTCAAGCGTGAGTGTAATGTTTGTTCAGAGTATATAATTGTTGACGACGAAGATATTACAGATGTAGACTGAGATATTGACTTATGTGTAGGAATATGGAAATGACCAGTTTTATAGGACAAGTGACTAAGGACTATGGGCATGGTATTAATACCTGTAAGCAGGTGTTGGCTGATTGGAGGCAGTCGTCAGGAAGCCTTGACTCTCCTAGCTTTCGCGCCTGTTGAGACCCGTAAGCAAGGAGTACCTGCATCCTTGACGGAACTGATGTCCCACCTGAGATCCGAACCCGCTTCATGCAGTGTTGTAGTCAGCGGTGTTAACAAGTTATTCGGGTCGTGACTGACCTGCAGGACTGGGTTACATACATTCATTGGTCACGGGAGAGAGGAATCAACACCCAGTTGTTTAGTCCTGAGTGCAGACCGAATTCTGTCGATCATATTTGCAATGCGGTCACCAAGATAGGAGGCTCAACGTCGCGGTGCACATTGGTAGACGTTAGTTGGCGGGACATCACTTCCGTCAGGGTTGGAGATTTGACATGCCGACCAGTGCCAACAAACACGAAATCTAGGCCAGACAAGGCTTCCTGTCGGTCACCTCCGACCAGCTAACATCTACAAATATTCACCGCTATGTTGAGTCTCCTAGCTTGGTGACCACACTGCAAATATTAACAACAGAATTCAGTTCACACTCAGGACTAGACAAGATGAAAGTGGTTGATCTCTCCCGTGGCCAACCAAGCAATCACTGTATGCCTATAAGTCCTTTACGGTTGTCAGTAGATAAGAAGTTCTCGCAGTCGCGGAAGCCTGTGCGATTCGAGTTGTCAAACCAAACCTCTAAGTTAAGAAGGAAATGGCAGTCAGCTTGAATCTAACATGGTAGGAATTGCAACATCGTCTAATGATAGTTACTCTTCCTGGCTTGCTCTTCGCCTTGAATTATCACTCCTTTTCTATGGTTTGATCTTCTTTTCCTCATCTGTTTAGCTTAAATAATCGTATCCCTATTACCATTGGTATTATTATTGATGTTAATACACACCTGGTTCTCTTATGATGTCGTCTTAGGTGATTACTAATTATCCTGTTTTGAATGACATAACCTACCTTCAACCGTTTCGTTCCTCATCATGGAGTCCACATAATTCTTTGGACTATACTGTCACCGAAACTCTTAGTTAATTACGTAACCTGTCTTCAACCCGATCAGTTGGACAAACACTCACAACTTCTGCCTTACCACTTGACCTGTAAAAATTGTTCATTTCCATATTATTACACTTAAATCGATGTCTCAGCCTACGCTATATAAACATGCGTGCAGGTTCTTTTGCGTTGCTTAGTGGTAAACGTAATCAAGTTTGTAGAGTATCCAGCTGACGAGTACTTTCGAAATTTATGAATTCATTAAATTCAGATTTCTTCACATTATTTGTCTGTTTCAAAATAACTTTTAAATAGGAGAGATAATTCAACAAAGAAAGTTTTCTTTTTCAATGACATTGTTTTCTACAGCTGTATAATCGTATTTATGTGTATCACAAACGTATAACAGTCTATTATTGAACAATGGAGCATAGTTGGATCATTAGGCTAACGTTAAAAACTGAAATCAAGACTAGGAAACTTACATCATCTCCGAACTATTTGAGCGATTGCAACTATCTGGTTCTGTAACTCCTCACTTATATGATCTCTCGAAAGTAAGCAAAGAAAATCTTCCCCTACGTCCAATTTTAGACATAAACAACTCACCACACCATGCTATTGCCAAGTGGGTATCACATGTCTTTCAACCAGTCAGAAGATAGCTAAATAGGCACAGTGTATTCGATTCTTTCGACTTTTTTTGACTTAATTAACAGTGTCAACATATCCGGTATACTAATGATTTCTGTTGATGTGGTTTCTTTTCTTACCAATGTTCCTTTCACAGAAAATGTCTCTTTACCGTGTGATCCCATTAAAGATAATAGTTTTCAGGTGAGTATTCTAAAGCGTTATTTCAAAGAATCACTTTTATGATGTAATTTCAACGTGCAGTTGGAATTCAACAATGAGGTAGACATACAAAAGGATGGGGTCACCAAGTTAGCCACTGCCAGCTGGTTGGTTTATGGTAGACCTACGGAATAGTGTGCTTTACTCAACAATTAATTTTCTTAACCCATATAAAGGATACATGAATGATTCATTCACTATATGTGATCAAAATACAGACTAGAGTTAAAATTGCTAATGATTGTCACCCATCGGTCACCTTCATATTAGAGTATAAAGGGAACCAAGAATTTCCTTTTCTCCTTGTCTTACTGAAACGGAGACCAGATGGCTCCTTCTAAACGTCGGTTTACAGGAAGTCCACATGGAGTAGACGATACATGAAGTCCCGTAGCTGGATGCCACTCAGCAGAAAAGGAAAACTGACTCATTCATTGCCAACAAGAATAGGAAGAATCTGCACGATTGATACTATCGAGGATGAATTGGATAAATTACGAAAAATTTGCAGATAAAATGGATACCCATTCAGATTTATTGAGAAAAATTTGAAATTAAAACAGAATATGGAGAAAGTACTCACAGCTCAGAAGAAGACATTATTTATGAATGCTGGTTTCAAAGGTTATACGTCAGCCGAAATGCTAAGGAATTAGGTATCCATATCTCTGAAGAAGATATTTTTCTCGCCGAAGCTCAAAATTGGTTTCTCTAGTTAGCAAATGGTTTCAGGGTGTGTTGAGGACAAGTCATCGCTTCGGGCTACTTCATTGTATATCTCCAATTTACCTGCTACTATGGAGCCAGTAATGTAGGCCACACAAGACGTTTATTTTCTATACGTGTCTCTGAACATTATCCTTCATGGTTGTCGAGGGAAGAATGTAAATCAATTAACAGTTCAATTCTTGAAAATCTAGTCAATTATGGACATATAGCTCCACCAAAGTCTTCATTCAGCGTCATTTACAGAGTCAAAAGGAGCAGAACAAAAGGAGTTTGCTTTTTAACAGTTGTGCATGATGGAAGCAATTCATCAATTTGAGCTTGATCACTTAGTGCGGAAGAAGTATGTCCAATCTCTAGTTTTGCCATAGTCTCAACACTTTTATCATAATTGATAAGTTTATGATTATCACCTTTATTATGACCCTTGTTTCTTTTTCCATCTTCTTTTTATCCATCAACTAGACACTCAGTCTTCTTATTTCACATCTACCAACAATTTCACCGTAATAAACTCCTTATCTTTTCCATCATTTACATTTTCTAAGAGATTATTACTCTACTACTCTCCGTTTTTGATTTCTTCTATTAGTATTAGCTCAGTAATGCAACTATACTCTATTGTTGATTGATCAACCGTTATATGTAGGTGATATATATAATTACGATTATGCAGCTTTAGAAAATGGTGTCATATAAGAAGAAAATCCTCTTTACTGAGTTGTTGCTTGTTTTATTTCGTTGTTTAATTAGGTTATTATCGTATAGGTTAGTAAGTCTATTGAGTCTTGACCAGTCAGGTAGTGGTGATTAATATCAGTTGAACTGTATGACTACTGGCCTAGACGATAACTTGTATACTTTTATGGATAAGATTATATGAAATAAGCGTGGTTTGGCAAAGTAGTAATAGTGATAGTTGAAATTGTTATGAAAATCTCCATCATAGTAAGATCAATGTTAGTAACCTGCGAAATACTAAATTGCACCAACTATGCGATAAGACCTTGCTGCCAGTCAAAAGCAGATAGTTATACTAAGTTTTCATCAGTTTTGTATCAGTTAGCTTTACTGGTAGAATTTACTCAACACTATGATAAATATGATCATTCTAAAAGAACTCATACTGTCAAAATTATTCAACTTGATTACTCAAAACTTCCTATTAAATTTTTATTAGACCTATCCTTATTAAAATGTAATTTTCCTATAACTTTTATTCAGAACCAAAATGTACAGAACAAAAACAGAAACTGAGAAAAAATGTTTTGTTCACCAGCCAACACCAAAAAATTAATTAGTTATTATTAAATGTAATTACTGGCAACCAGTAAACTTTCATTGGTCGGTAGATATTTACATGGTTAAAAGATACAGAGTGGAGCGCAGTGGGTTGAAGATTGTAGAATAAACACATAGAGAGATATAGATGCAAACAATGTGAAAAATTCACTGAAGTTATCACTGAAGGCATCATTTCATTTGTAAATTCCTTTTATTTTAATTTCTTCTACTTGATTGGCAGTAAATTAATTTATTCATTTTTACTCAATGGAATAATCAACTCTATTGAATAGCAAAATGATTGAATTCTTTAGCTTTCTCATACCTTTATTACTGTTATAATTTTTTCTTCTATCAAATACATGATTTTACATATGATGAATATTGTGTGAAAATTTAATTTTGGGTTTATTACCGTAGAACTTATCAGGGGAATAGAGTGTATCGAATTCATCTGAGGATAGACTTTAAGAAAAGTACAAAGTTTAGAGATAAAAAGATATGTTGAGATACTACTTATAAGTATATGTTTTCTTTGAGTTTATCAGTTATTTCAAGAAATTCATATTATGATTTCTAATAGTCGCGTTCAAAAAGTTCATATTCGAGTGAAACTAAATAATTTAATATATATGTGTAACGATCATGAATAATTTGAACACATCGTTGTTTCAAAACTCTCCATGATGGTTATCAGTAGTAAATTGGTAACCATAGGTACAGCTGATTATAGTAAGTGTGAAATGTGTGTACTTACACTTTCATCTGATAATTAACTAAGTTGTTATTCATCGAAGATTTACATCAGTTGGAGGAACAAAGGAGACCTGGGAGAACTGGACAGCCGTTTCGTCCTAGTATGGGACTCTTCAGCAGTGCGCAATCACGACCACGCCAGGGATCGAACCCGCGACCTTCAGGTCCCGTGACCAGCACCTTACCATTGAGCCACTGGGTCAGAATCCAATGGTTCATATTTCCAACTTGTGTTAGCTCACGATATAGTGCAACCGCCACCCAATGTCATCGTTGAGTAACTGTCCTTACGACCATCAGGCTTTGCCCCAAGGTTTCCTTTGTTCCTCCAACTGATGTCAGTCTACGATGAATAACAACTTGAAATCTTTCCAAATCCCCACAACTCCCTCAAAATTCAATTAGCTAAGTGCAGAGGCGTCAAGAGCCATAGTAAAGAAGGTGATGAAAAGAATATTTTTTAGTGAAATTAAGTGTTACGCGTTGGATTTCCTTAAAAGTGTGAATACCTAACTCTAAGACACTTGTGGACCACTGGTTTAGGTAGCTGACTTTAAACCGAGGTTTGGGCAGCTAGGTTGGGGTTAGCCGTCACATTTGATGCTTACAGCAAGAATGTGCACAGAGTTACTGAGTGCATTTCAACTTCGAAGGTATATTTAATCGGTGAAGACCTTATATCTTATACCTCATGCTTTCATTTATATTTTGGATCAGTCATAGTGATTTATGTTATCCATAAACTAATTATTGACCAAATGATTAGAGGAGATTGGTAATCTATGCGAGCTATAGTGTTTACGTGTTTCAATCAAAAAGTTAGTAAAGCATAGCTATATCCATTATTTTTCATGATTCAATGAAATTTCAACTTCTAACACAGTGGTCACAGTTAAATACAGGCAATCAGTCATCACTGACATTCAAACTGAGTGGGGATTAATGTTACTGTTTGTATTACTCCGTCCTTGATTTGACGGAATCCGTCGATCCAGATTGGCATATGGGCTTTTGCATGGATGGCACAATATTACCTGTGTTTCAGCTTCAACTTATTGATGAATAGGGGATAGCAGAGGAATTCAGGATACGCGTTTCTTCTTATTTAGTACTCGTCAGCCTGATGTACCCGTCTTCCAGTGAGTGATGTTGTTCTCAATATGACCTGAACTTCAGGATCGATTGCTTCAAACTCCAGAGCATTAACTACTAAGTCATTGTAACTCAGTGGCCTAGTGGATAACGCTCTGGCTTTTAAAGCGATCGTTTTTAAGTTCGAGTCTTAGTGAGAAAAAATCACTCACTGGAAGACAGATGTATTCAGCTGATGAGTCTCAAATAAGACGAAACGTGCGTCCTGGATTCCACTGCTATCGTCCGTCACTTATTAGTACAGGTTGGGATTTTATGGTGTGAACAAATTTGGACATTGGATAAATAATATTCATCATTTTGATATTCATATTCCCCAATAAAAAACACTTCGCTTCTTAGCGCTGATAACTTTATCGAGGTTACAGTAAACTGGAATTTACAATATTCAAGCTTGTACACTTGTATATGTGATGGCTGTATGGATTAAAGACTGGGATCTGTATGTACACATGTGCTGATAGTTCTTATGCCATGTATGTTGGTTATTTCACTATATGGAGGTGGATGGAAATCAGACAAAGTGAAATCTTATTTTCTCATTCCTACTTACATAATTTCGATTCCATTTTATATGAAGAGATTCTGCTGCCGGGAAGTTTCTCATAATTTTTAAATCTTATCTGAATAATTTTGAAACTATCAAAGTCTACATTATGATCTGAAATCAAAGCGTATAAGTACTATGACTGAAGTGCTTTTTCAAGCTTTTTCATCTCTTCCAGCTTCCTTAGAGTCGAGTAGAAACATCAGTCAGATGCTGGTACCAAGAAAATGACTCACCAAACGATACGATTCATGCAGACTTTAACGATAAAATCAAAATATGTGTTTATGACAATATAATCTAATTTCTTCCAGAAGCTTTCTTTGATCTCTAACACTAATACCTAATTATATGTTTTTATGTGCAGTTCTTTCTCTTTTATACGTAGTGTCATTATCAGGAATGGGAATAAGAACAAACTACTATCAATAATCGATGTCGATAATACAGACCGTGTTGACTATATCTGTCAGGTTAATAGAATTTTTTTCTCCACGTAATAATATTGTGTAATAAGAACATGTCATAAAAAGGGGCCGAGAAAATGTTTTGTATGTATAGAATCCATTTTCTTTATACCAGTGATAATTCAAACAATCTTAACCAAGTAAGTTGATTTCGAGGAACAATTTATCGTGTCCCAGTGGCTTAGTGGATAACAATCTGGCTTTTGAAGCATTGGATACTGCGTTCTGGCCTCAGTGAGAACAACATCACTTACTGGGGTGGAGGTAAATCGAAGTGACGAGTCTCAGTTAGGACAAAACGTACATCTTAGATTTCTTTGCTAGTCACCAAGATCTATATAATCAGTAGAACACTGAACCAACACTTGGAATCCTCAGAAGTTAGTAAATATTATTATTATTTATTTGGATTACTTTTCTGATACAACTCATCATCCACAATCATTTAATTTAGAACCTTGAAAAGTTAACACTATATACTTCAGTCGAATAAGGGATCAAATTTAGACTTACAGTTATTCACAAAATAAACTGAAGACATCATATAATTCTATTGTGTACTTATTCATGTGAGTATTCTTTTGTAATCTGTAAACGGAGGATACAAAACGTCAGAACTTCCGAAAAAGAAATATGAACTCAAACAAAAGAAGGTTCAGTTAGAGAGTTATGTCATTAAATGGTGGGATTTAATGCATTTGAATTATTAATGAAAGTTTCTATTCATGAGACTGTTGATATAATCTATCAACATCCCCAATTCTTTCATCTGCTCATTTGGTTGCTAGTAAGTAATATAAACGTTGAGTTTCAGTTGGGTAGTAATCTATACCGTAAAATTGATGAAGCGGTAGTTTGAATTCCCCTGGGCTCAACGCTTGCGGACATCTTTATTCCTTACCTTGAGTAGACAAATTCTGAACAAACAATTTCAGAAAGGACGTTTTGTCATCGGTGTCAGTGGTACATTTATCGTGTGTTGTGATTTACGCCACACATCCTTCTCATTAGGACTTTTCAGTGATACTCATGAATATATCAGGTTCGCTATGAAACTTGGGAACAATGAAAAGTTCACTTTTGATATATCGCCTTGTAACATAGAAGAAACTATACTCTTCAAAGCTACCTTTGTAGAAACAGTACACGAAATGGAGTATACCTAAAATTCAACAACTTTTACGGATTCAGTCTTAAAAATGAATTGGTCAAACAATATTTTTCAATTCTGGAAGTGATAAGTTGTAAAAAGAGTAGCTGAGTATTGAAAATGTCCTATGAGACAACAAATGTCTACAAAATTTTATCAATAAATATAAAAGGTTTGAAGACAGTAAGCTAAGGAAAGTCTCAGTAAGAAAGAAGCAAGTTTTGGCTGGACTCAAATTTAAGGGTAACCATATCACATAGAAAATCAGTGGAAAAATAAAAACCCCACTGAATAGAACAAATCCTGTAGTCAGGTTGAATCCTTTCTATAGAACAATAGGTTCTTAGGTGCAGCTAGAAGATGACAGGCTGTCGCACCATGTTGCTTTACATTGCCGGCACAAGTTTACGTACATCTGCTATTGTAGCTACATTTGGCGAAATAAGATAAAGGCGTATCTTAGTATCTTTGAACTGATACCAAAAAACCTATATTTCAACAGAAAAGGTATCTTCAGTAGTCTAGTCACTTGATAACTTATCGATATAGGAAATGAAGTAGATACTTCAGGGCCATTAAACGTAATCAACAAACAGCGTCATTCAAACCACGTAAAGTTTACTGAGGCAGTGGTGATCAAGTTTTTGAAACTGGAATCATCTATTCAAAAGGAGGCATTGATTAGTTCTTCTTTGCCATGGTAATCTAATTCTTCAGTCTTTCCGTTTTTGATGAAGTAGTCTTTTGACTATATACCTTTTCCTATTTGCACAACACTTTGATGAACATTTCAACAACTAATTTCAATTCACTCCATAACTTGTTCGTTACTTATTACTGTACTTGTTAGACTTCTTACCTGATCTCTTGCCCTAAATATCAAAATACTTTGTTACTATCCATATTATTTTTGCTAAGCTCTCTGTTGAGTCAGATATGCAACTATAACTTCTTAGCAGGTCTTGTTGTTTCCACACTGATGTTTATATTCCTTATTATACCATACTGATTCCTTCTAACTTCACCGAATTGCAAAAAGTGTGTTCAGATTCTTTTGTCGTATGATACTTAAATATCCCACGTTGCAAACATCTGATGATAAGTTGGCAAGATACTATGGTATCAAGATTTTCGTCTTCGGGTATTCTCCTTCCTTTAATCATGTATCGAATATAAATTATCATTGACGTTATTAAGATAGGAAAAAACTCCCGGTTTTTTTCGTTGATGGTGACGGTTTCCTACTTGGAACGTCTTGCGCACAAAAGCTTTCAAGTGAAAGTCTTTCAGGAACAATTTGACGGAATCTACAAATATACTTACACTTCTGCATTAATTCATAACTTTTCAATGTCATAATACTTTCACTTCTTACTAAAATCTTTACATGTCTGTTGACAAATGAAGTAACCTAGTGAATTTGAACAGAATTATATTTGTGCTCTTCTTTTAAGCATAAAAATATACTACAAAAGTAACTTTTCAGTTTCTCAAGTGAATCGTTAAACCGTCCAATGAGATTTTTCCACCACAGAGTGTATTATTGAAAATTTATAACACAAAGTAAAGTCACCAGTGGTGTAAGATATTGGTTTCTCTCTTGATCTTGTAGAAACCATCACGTTTTGCAAATTAGTAGCAGTGATGTAAGTACCTTCTAGCTATCGTCTTTCATTTGTTCCTATTGTCTTCTGCTTTTAGTCCTGTAGTAGCATCGGTGAGGAATCACATTCTATTGTCTCGTGAAATAATGGTTCTATACTAGTTTAGCTATAGCAACTTAAACAAAATTACAACAGTATGGTTTCCTATATCCTTTTTGTGAGTCTATTTTACCTTGAAACCACATATGTTTCTGTTTGGAATGCAGTATCAATCAAATTAGTCGAAGAGGGATTTGAAGTACTAATCTCCTCTTACTCTTCTACAGCTAATTTCTTCAACTGTGTGTTCAATTAACTCAGCATGACAGGTGCGTTAATATAGTATTTTCTTCAGTCTGAACTTAACATCTTATGATATAACAGCAAACTTTTGGCACTGAGGTAGTAAGTGACTCCGTTTTAGCTGAATATGAAGACTCTACAATATTACCATACAAGAAAGGCATCACCGGGACATTACTTGAGATTTGAAATGAAGCATTTATTAAAGAAGCCTTTGAACCAATAAATTCACTTAAAAATAAGCTTTGTGGACTAAAAGAATCTCAGTTTATTGAGTTAAAACTAAGTAAATGCAGCAGAAATGGCCAAATAGTGCTTCATATTTGTAAAAAATTCTGCAAGGAGGGAAGGAAGGAAGGAAAGGCACTTGCAGATTGATTGGAAGAAAGGCTACCTTGTCAAACTTCCAAAGAAGTGCGACCCAAGTCTTTGCAAGAGGGTGAGAGAACTATAATTGTATAAACCATGTCATGGAGTTGTGTCGATATGACTATGAACAAAAAATTGTATCCAAACCGTAAGTAATACTGTCTCATTATGTGATACGTCAAGTAAACCAGCTAAAATAAGCCTAGCAGCTTTTAGTGAAACCTAATCTTTTCGTCAATTATGGGGACTGTCTGTGTGGATATCAAACATCGGAGAAGTGAAACATTCAAACAAACGCTTAAAAGTTAACCAACCACTAGTATACACTGAAGAAACTAAGGCTAGGCTTTGCATACATTTTTAAAAATGTGAATGAAACATAGAGTATGTGAGGTCAAGAAATGTTCAAACAGTGATGACCATTGTACTCCAATAGGATAATCGAATATATACGTGAAATCCTCTCTCAGTTGTTCTGCAAGTTGGAACTGTTTTTTTTGAAAGTAGACTGAGTAGAAATTATATTACCAAAGTTTTCAGGTTTATTCAAACCTTCTATTAGGAATCCTAATAATCCGGTGATTTTACCGTTTTTATTGACTAAAGTTAGGATATCGAATGAGTACAACATTTTTACAACACTTGACTCTATACCCTTAAATCACCTTCTTATTTTGATTTGGATTGCTTACGAGGAACTGATTGATACCAAGGTATTATGCGTGGATCGAAATTGGTCATATCTCACGAACTCAAAGCCTCGCCCTGGTGACTAGTTCACTAGGTACCAGCCGGTTCTAAGCTCGAATAAAGAGTAAAGGTTTGGCATACAGCTAGCAACCTTACCCTGGAAAACCAATCCAATCGCTAAACAAACTTCAAAGCACTAAGAAAATATAAAGCATAGATTTAAATTTATTCCTCACTGTAATCGGGGAGATAAAATGACACCACTTGGTGAAAGCCTTTGGGAAGCGAATTGGCCCATGTGTCTTCTCTTCTCTCGATGAAAGCGAAAGTAGGAATGGGGACATAGAAGTGTGCACAATGTTTGAAGCTGGCTGGCTGCCTGACAAGGCTGCCAAATTGCGAAAGAGATGGTGCAGTATAGCATAGAAGTGCCAGTCTCGGATGGGAATCTGTGAGGAATATGCAGATGGAATGGAAGTGGACTCTCCAAACTGTCAACTGGATAGTCAATCATCTACTCCGATATTGTCACACAGACGATAACCACGAGCACACTGAGTTTTTGAGTAGTCGAGAAGCACTCGGTGAAATGATGAGTGAGAGTGGAGAACTGTTTGTAGACTTGTGCTCATTCAACGATTTGGTGATTGGAGGCAGCGTGCACAAACACGAGGATATTAACAAAGCGATATGGATTTCATTTCACCAGACAACAGACACACCTCACTAAAAATCAGATCGACTTGATCTGAATGTAAAGAAGGTGGAGACGCAGTCAGTCCAGTGGACACAAGGTGAGATGAGATGAAGAAGGGGAGCAGATGTAGATTCACATCACTCACACCACTATCTAGTGCAAGGAACCTACTTTCAAAATCAAGTTGAAAGCCTTGAATGTGGGTGGTGACAGCCGGCCGCAGTTGAAGTTGAACACCCAGAACAGAAACCGAAGCACGAAACTACAAAGGATATCTTCACGTCAGTCAGTCATCAGGACAGGATGGGAGATATTGAGCAACATTCGTGAAAAAAGCTGGGTGGAAGAACACGAGGTGTTTGAAAGCCATGTGGAAAGAAAGCTGGACAACGGTGTTGAGTGGGTTGAAGAAGCGAGACAAGGACTAGATCTGGATGGATACATGGAAGCTGATAGAGGAGGTAGAGGAAGATGGTGAAGTAGAAGATGAACCAGTGTGGTGTGGTGTGGTGTGGTGTAGTGTAGTGTGGTGTGGTGCAGTGCAGTGGATTGTAGGGATGAACAGTGAAGAGAGGAATTGAATGCAATCTATAAAACACTGAAAAACTAAGTGAAGAAGAGTGTGCGCAAAGATGAAAGGCACTTCTACGACACACTTGTTAGTGAGGCAGAAGAGGCTGGAAGTAGGATAGACAGAGACCTGACACCAGTTCACCGAATAACCAGGTTACTATGTGGAAGGGAAGAGATCGACGGAGATGAAAGCAATGAAAGTTGGTGAAGGAAACTCAGTTACCAAAAGGTGATAATAAATGAATGAAATGATGGGCTGACCACTTCAAAAAACCCTTGAATCGACCAGCACCACCACCACCACCACTTCCTACAACTCGTCCAGAAATAACACCATCAGCCCAGTCACTGAATTACTAGTGAACGCATGTCCTCCGACATAGGCAGCAGTTGAGTTGTGAACGCCATAAAGTTGCTGAAATCCGGGAAGGCATTGGGACGGAATGGAATTCCTCCAGAAGCGCTGAGAACAGACAGGGAGACAATGGTAGCGGACGTGCTGACACCACTACTGCAGAAGGTTTGCAAGAAAGGAAAGAAGGAAGGGTGGAAGGATGAAAGGAAGGAAAGGCACCTGTCAGTTGATTGGAAGAAGGGCTACCTTGTCAACTCTCAAGGAAGGGCGATACAATTCCCTGAAACAACTGGCGTAGAATCATGTTAGTGTCCACCCTCGGTAAATTATTAAGCCGCATCATCCTGGAGAGACTAATCAGTGCTCTGGATTCAACTGGATTACGACCGGAACAGACTGGCTGGCTGACTGGCTTGAGGAATAACAAGTCATGTGCGGATCGAATTGCAACGCTACGCCAAGCATCATCATTGAACAAGCACAGAATGGCAGTCAACTGAACTCAACTTCATCGATTTTTAGAAGGCCTTCAACAACACCATCGACCGAGAAGTGATTTGGCAGGCTACTGCTTCAATACTACGGTTTCAGTGCCACAAACCTCTATCAACCTCACTCAACAGCAGTTATATGATATATGATGCTACATGCCGAGTGATCCACAATGGAACTCTCAGTGGCACCCTTGAAGTGAGGACAGGAGAGAGTAAGACGAAGTTGCCTGTTACTATCACCGATGATGTTCATGATTGTGGTCGACTGGAGTGGAGTGGATCATGCGAGAAACTGTGAGGAGTTGTGAGAAGATGAGCATACGCTGTTTGGCCGATGTGATCGAAGGACCCTAGAAGATTTTGATTTCGCCAACGATGATGATTTATGTCTGATGTGTTGTCACACAAACTCGAATATGTACAGGTGAAAACTGACAAGTTGGATGAGGAGGCAGTGAAGGAAGACGGGACTTGATTCGTTCAGGTGAACGTAGAGGAATGTGGATGGAAGTGATGAAGATCTGCAACCAACAACAGCAGCAGCAACAACAACAACAAGCACCAATCACCATCAACAGGAGAAAGCTGAACGAAGTTGGCTCTCCCACCTACCTACCTATGCAGCATCGTTTCAACTACATGTGATGGCACAGATGAGGATGTTGAAGCCAGCCAGGAGTGGGAAGAGAGAAGGAGAGACTTTCATTAGTCTGAAGTGATGAGTGTGGAGATCTACTGCACTGCACTGCACTGCACTCAGCATACAGCGTGAACAAGATCCTAATTTTTGAGACTAATGTCAGTGAGGTGAGTGGTTCTGTGTGATGGTTGAGAGACTTGGTGTGGTACGAGCAGGATTTCCAACAAACTGCAGACATACATCACACCAACAGTTGCCACCTACGCTTACTGGATGCTGAGGATCAGATGACCAGAAAGAATAATGGGAATAAGCAAGTAGTAACTCTGACTGGTGACGAACCAACCAAGAACCTATCGTCCAACCAACGTGTAGAAGAGAGTGGAGATAGGTTGTATTGGACATACATTGAGAAGACGGTTTGGGAACATGAGTTGTCAGGTCAGTCTGTGGAGTGGAATGGAAATTGGAGAGGACGAGTTGTGCATCTGAGGTGGAGATGATATGGAGGAGATTGTGTGAGGACTAAATGAAGGGTTGTTGGCAGTTGTGGAGTCAGGTTGAAGTGTGTGGAGAGAACAGAGTGTAATGGAGGCGTGCTATTGAAGCTGTATTTTCCACTAGGCACCTAAGGGTCAAATAAGTAGATAAAAATATCGTCAGTCACAAATTTATCTCTTTTTTTCTGATGAAAACAAGTCACAGTGTTGGGCGAAAATTTTATAAGTGGTTGAATAACCCAATAATAAACATGTGGCTACAAGTTTTGGCTAGTAAGTGGCATGTCCAGGTGTATTTAGGTCTATTAATTTCCTTGTGCCGAGATTTCAATTGAAACAGAAATATTATGAAGAGGAGAGCAACTGATTTCAGTTTTTAAGAAGGCTTCTTTCCGGCTGTAGTCAGTTCAAAGGTGCTACGAATATTTAATTTATCGGAGAGATGATCTATGCACTTTAATTTTATGATGAATGAAAGTGAAAAGAGAATGTAGATCGCTGCAGGATTCGAAGCAACGTCCTCCGGTTTGCCATCGCGGTGTTATAAAAACTGACCTATGATATTTCATAAAGGAATTATTTTTCATGAGTGTGAAAATGCCAAGAAAAACTTTGGAAGCAGCATAAGATGGATCCATTTTATTTCCTTAGTATCTTATCAACTGCTTACAACATATATTATCAAAATATATGGTTTTACTGGAAATTTAATGTACTTTAATTCATTGAAAGAAAATGCGAATATCGGTCTGTGGTTAAAACGGATAGAAATGGTGGATGATTAAAGGTCAATCACAACGGCTAATTCAAGAAAGGTTAATAAATGACAATAAGTTGCAGTTACATACTTAATTGAATGGAAGTTTCTCGGATAAAAGTAACGACAAAAGTAACAATCAGAATATTGAGGGACCTAACACTGTAACATTTCGTATGTAGGTCATACGGGAAATACAGAAAATAATGTGAGTTCAGTTAGTTAAAAACATTTGATATGGCCAAAAGATGATGCAACCAGGTAAGAGTGAAGGAATGAAGATCTAAAGTTGACAAAGGATGATGTAATGAAATAGCAGTCAGGAACAGATTACCAAGGTAGACAAAATTTGATTGTAGCTTATTTGAATAGATCAGGCTTCGGGTGTTTGACAGCTATGGCTTCATAAAACTTCAGCAGAAGTGAGCTAGTCTGCTTGTTTATCATCTTGAAGGAATTAGGGGTGTCTATCTGATGTCTGGTGTCAGTCAGATGCCAAGTGATTACACTATTCAGAATTTTACTTTTTCTAAGTCTACGGAATGTATTTGGAAATCTAAGATTCTCTCTTTTTTATATTCTTCCAACGAATGTGTTTCGGCAGCTACGACCCCCATCTGGTGACCAGATTTTAATTTCACTTCAGTCGCCTTTAATCACTTCAACTTTTGTCAATGAACAACAAAATCCAGGAAATAGCAAATCTTAGAGGCAAATTAAAATATTTACAAATCGCTATCAGAATTAATGTTTACATATTGAACAATAAAAACTAGTTTAACTTATGGTTTAAGATGTTGTCTAGATTTTCATCTGTTTTTGACTTCATTAGTGATTCGTATATTGGAATAGCCAAAATATTCATTGTAAATCTGATTGCATAGCTAATGATTAAAAATCGGTAAAGAGAAAAAAATAGCATTCTTGCTAACCTTGTCATTTTCATGTTATTTGTTTAGTTGTGATTAAAAGAAGTATTCTGTTCTGCTAAGGACTTGTCCAATAGATATACTTGGATCACAGAGAATGGTTGTGTTCTTTGGCTCAGCATCCACTGTATAAAATACCGGAGTGTTATCGACTTAGCTAAAGAATAAAGTGAGGCGATTCTTATTCAGTCAGTATTACATGTTGACAGACTATGAAACGAATCGGTTAGCCGTTCTTGGATAGTTTTCTCGATACCGTATTCAATTTAATCATGATCTTAGCTATTTGCCTATAAAAAAGGACTCGACCAAAAGTTATTAGGTAATGAAACCGCGAAAGTAGAAACCCAATTCGATAACACATGTCACCAACTATCAGAGTCAAAACCCACGAATACTGGCAAAAAAAGTTGTTTCAGATTGCAAACTAGCTGATATCGCTAACCAATATATCCTATCACAAATTCCATAATCTAAATTTTTATCTGCTGGTCACAAAATAGCATTGAGAAATTTAATGAATAGTTAAACAGTCGTAATACTTCGACTAGACAACGGTTGTGGTATATTCATTATAAACAGACATGAATATGCACATACAGTCAGTTACAATCTGGATGATTTATCAAGATCTATAATTGACAGTTCTAAAAACGAAATGACTGAGGCTAAAATAAAGGAAAGCGAATTGCAAGGAAACTGCGTGAATTTGTGAAAAAGAATTTGATTGGTAATTCGGTTTATAGCCAACTCAAACTACGCGGATCTTGCCTATTGTTTTTATTCGGCTTGTCAAAGGTACAAAAACCTAATGTGTGAAATCACCCTCCACAAATTCGCCCATTAGTTAGCAGAGTAAATGAAATTGATATGTGGAAAGTTGTTAATCTACGGTTTGAAAGGTAGCTTTGAATTTGCTTGAAAACTAGAGGTTTTAGACATTTCTGTTAAGTTGATGTTTCTTCGCTGTTTACAAGAACACCCTCGGAAGAAACTTGTCTAATCTTCACCTCTACTCAGAGAAGAATTCAAACACTTTTTATTTATGTGCACCAAGAATTTACAATAGAAATTCAGCAATGTTGCGGATCATCAAATTAATAGAGTTGTAATGGGAGGTCGGTTGGGTCCCTAACTATCTTTCATGTTTACGGAGAACTTTGAACGCACGATTATGAAGTATGAAATCGATGAGACAACCTTCTGAGGTAGGTATGTTGACGATACATTATTTGTCTGAAATAACCTAAAACTTGCTTCATATTTGCTTAGTCTATTCAACAAAGAACACGAAAACAGGAATTACAATGAAAAGTGATCAGAATGAGAAGTTTTACTTCCTCGATCTGCGCAGTGATTATTTCAACTGCTTTTTTTCTTATAAGTTGTAAGAAGGGGCTAGTGAAAACACTTTTCAATCGCATATCTTTGATCAAAACAGACAGCAGAAGAGGAAATGAATATTTCAGTTCAGGGGTTTGTAGGGATTTATTGATTTCAGGTTGGTATTTATCAAGGGTAGTGGGTGTGCAATGCTGAGTGGTCACATACTAGGAAAAAGTAGCTGTCCAGTGCTTCAAGGTTTCCAGAATTTCTCCAACTGATGCTATTCCATGATAAATACCAACCTGGAATAAATATTATTGGAAGTTGCGTCCATGGTAGTGGATATGCGTGAAGCTTAATAAGTGAAAGAATATACCTACTAAACTGTTGTATAATATAGTCGATAAGAAGTCTGCTACGTTAAATCTTGTTTTCATAGTTGGTAATTTTTCTGGGAGAATCGATTACGGAATAAATGCCATGTTAAGATGGAATTATCAGGTCAGTAGCACTTTACTAAGCGGATTATTTACTGATACAGTCAATGGTTGACAAGTCCCCTCTGTATGTTATCTCCTACTCCATCTACCAATTCACATGTAAGTATCAAAGCACATACACTGGACGAACAGAAAGGAGGGTTGTGTTCTCATGTCTGAGCATATTTCAAGGAACTCACAACTAAGAGGTGAAAAAGTCTTCAACAGCTTTATTGCTCGTCACTTCATTGATAGTGGACATAAAATCGGTAATAATTAAAGAACCGATGAATTCAAATTTGCTACCATTTGCTAAAGCGTTAGCCATTAAACGATTAAAACCAAACTTGTATATTCAGAAGGAAACAGTTATCAGTCTGTGCCTACCATGATAAAGATGCTTGCTTTGATGAGAATCATTCTATCTATTTTCTTGGCTAAGGTAAATCTTCTGACCTTTTTATACCTGTTTTATGCTACCTTTCTTAATATATTGAATACATTTATCTCCTCCTCTTATCCAACTTCAGCTTTAGAATATTCGTTTAATCTTACTATTAGTTCCTGTATTTTTATTCAAAAATTTCTCTTGTCTTCGGTTACGTCGCATTCATGTTATCTTTAATCCAAATAGACAATTTTTTTATTTATCATATTGACTTAAGTATGCAAACATTTATATAAATTGGTGTTAAAATTGTTTTGATCATAAGCAGCCGGTGATAAATCCTGAAACAAAATGGATCCATGCTATTTTACCAAAACTATTGTTCTCACTCTATATAAAAGCAGACAGAATGAAACTGAAGTTGAAAAGCAGTGCCACACTCAAATTTATGTGTTGTCATCTATCCTAAGCACAACAAACTGATAACGGATTTGTCGCTACAATAAAATAGTTGTCCAGCGTTCCACGGTTTTTGATGTTTCGTAAACTGATGTCAATCCTTTACAAAATCTTCTTTGAGATGAATTTATATGAAGGAAGAAATCTTCATTTGAACTGCCCTATACCTCAAACACCGAAGGAGATTTTCCTTTGTGTCAGTCAGCATCAAGATAAGACCCGGCCGTATTATGTGTTCTAGTTGCCACACTTCACACAGGCATATCTAGGGAGAGTGTATCAAGATGAAAGATGAAGAAATATAGACGATAGCAATCAAAAGTTCGTAGAAACAGAAAGAAAGAGGATGAAACAATAATGCAACTTGTTATGACAAAATAAAGATAATATGTTTAATAAATCTACGCCACTGAGATCATTTCTCATACATATTACCTAGAGTTTTCAACCGCCGTTTTCTATTCTCATGCGGATCCCTACCCGGAAGTCTACATCTCCTAGGACAACAGTCAAATACTTCACGACTTATACCATCTTATAGTATGCGTGCCTCTCAGCCTTTTCCAGGCCAATCTTACTTCATGTGAAATTACTGGACTGGGCACACTGTTAGTAGGGAAGTGTAACATAAATCCCAGCCACCTGAGTTGATGAAGGTCCACAAACTTATCAACTAATTAACCTTTTTTGTCTACAGCGCTATCTGACTTCCACTTTGTTGACGTGGTGGGATCATGACAAGTGATTCATGCTTTGAGGCCAACATTAGTCTTAGAGCTGAGGTCGCCTCGTGTTCTCTGTCTTTAATATCTATGTTTCACAGTCATCTAGTGAAAGAGAATAAATTGCAGCGCAGTAAAATCACCTCTCGACAGACAGTCAAATATTATCCCGACGCCTTAAATGACAGACGGTAACAATCAAGCCATCTTTTTATATTCATGTATAGACTTCACTGGTCACTGACCCACCAGAGCTAAACTGACTGCTTAGGTAAATAAGGTAGTCAACGCATTCAGACACTCCACTGACTGTCATTAAATAATTCACTAATACACATGCAACAATTTGAATTCCAAAAATTTTCGAATTGACATTCAGTGCGTACAGTAGACTCTGTGTCGCATCAGTATCTCCACTTAACAAGTGTATGACATATGCATACTTTAGGTCTATGAAGGAATCGCCTGTGACAAGATCAATCTCTGTAAAGTCAGATAGCGACAGAGACCTTCATAAACCTATCTGTGACAAAATTAATCAAGAATGCAGTAAATGCACATCATTGAGGGAGAACAATTGACGTATATAATTCACCTGATACCTCACTACAGGTATTGACAAGCTTACTGGTGTTCTATCAAAGATCCCTTAACAGAGTGATGTACTTACTCAGCACCCTTTTTCAATGCGACACTGCCGTAAGACCTTTCAAACGACAGAGTCGATTTCCACCTTTGGGTAGACATATACAGCTTGTGTCGGACAATATACTGCTGAACCTGTCGGGGGGTGAATATCTATTTCATATACTTGCGGCCAGGTCTGAAATGTGTCTAGTTCTCTTGGGTTCGCTACTTCCTGGTTTCACTTAGGCGTCGAATATGCAGTAAGGTGTTAGGAAGTTGGTCCCAAACCAGTGACTGAATGACAGACAGCTCTCAATGGAGCCTTACACCTCTGAGCTTGATCCCTGGCGGAGTGGTAAATGCTCATCTTTTAAGAGTTTTAACATGACGAAAGCATTTTCTAGTGCGCTCAACCTTTCACCAATTCTCTAGCGGATGTCTGGTCGTGGCGAAAAATGCCTTAAAAACCGAAATCACCTTTGAATACTCACTATTTTGAACCATAAGGCTGTCCATCCCACTAAAATGTTCTCTGTAGCAAAGTACTGAGTTAAGCTGTGAATAAATATAGGCAAAGTGAAAAGAAGTTTTCCATCATTGAAGTTCATCACTGACAACATACACAGTACTCGCTATCGAATTTCTCCCTATAGGATTTCGAAGCGACCTTAAACTACCTTAAGAGAAATCAATTCTTAAAATCGTTTAAGGCTTCATTTTCCACTTAGCTGAAGAGAATTACTCAAAACAAAAAAGGTAAACAACCATTTGCATATTTGACTTACTTTTTGACTGGAAAGAAACCGACTAAGCCTGGTTTCACTATACCTAAACTTTTGGAAACGGTACCAAGTTGTTTCAACTCTATTTTGATGATGTGAATGTGATTTTCGTGTATTAGCGCCAGATATTTATCACTGAAAATGTCAAATGTTGACAAATTCCCACCTTTTTACTAAAGATAGTAAAAACTAGGGAGAAATGTTGAAATAATCGCAAGAACATAAGTCTTTTTTTCATATACGTCAACTGAAATTCCGTAGATAATTCATGTGGGTGACAAGAATGCTGGAAGAACAAATGGCTTCTTTAGGCCTCATAACTAACGCTTCCTATACTAGGACCAAACAACTAATCAGTGCTCTTAACTTCTTATTGGTTCCTCAACTGATGTCAGTCCGTGATAAAATACTACCTCAAAATTGAAATCGCCATTCGTCTCAAAAGTAAATTTGTTAAAATTTACCATAATTATTCTAAACGGGCCAAAATTTGAACAGAATCTAAGAAAAAAAGAAAGTAATTCACTACTTATGTACACTTTGATAAATCCTTGCTAAACTAATGTGTTAGGTATACAGTTGTTACAACTTTTAAGAAGTTTTCAGTTTTGCAGTTGACTTTATCTAATCTTTTTATACTGACCAGTAGCCGGGATCCTAGTCAATTGATGAAAGTGAACAGATTTATCAATGAGCTTTTAGATGTCTAGAAGGCTATGTGACTAGATCTGGTCGTTGTCAAATGAACGACTTACACACCAGAAAATTTCTTCAAACTGTATATAGATAAACCTAATTAGATATTTTAAAGGTTAATCTTCTACCCCCTAGTTCGCAGGTTTTAATCCCGAAAAGTGTCATGAAATGATTTACCATTTCCCCCATTTATTCTATGTATACATGAATGGTTGCGCCAGTTTTCTTATCGCCGTCGGGAAGGTGAATTTAAAGACTTTCAAAATGGGCAAATCTATCCTTATTCAGCTTTCAAAGAATGATAAAATTCAAAATTTTCAAGCAAGTTCCATAACTTTAGAAACTGTACTATTTATTTTAATTAGCAATCTGGGATATATTTTAATTGAATTATTTGATTTATCACACAACGAGCGGTGTTGTTCACTGGAGTACGTTTCCGCATACTTTGTTCATTGTCCATAGTCATATCAAGATAACAACACAACTTCAAGACATCCTATTTACAGTCCCAATTTCCTTATCTCCTTTGTGAGATGGATAGTAGGATTTTCCACATATCCGGAATAAATGTCGATAAACTAAGAGTTAGTTATCAATCTCTTCCTCCACCCTGTTATGTTAGTTTTAAGGATTTTCACCTTGTCCTATTCTGTTGTGAGGTTGTGTGTGATTGCCTGCATATCTATGTCTGAGCTTTTTTCTAAATTCCTTACCTTACTAGGATTTACGAATTTTGACCTCGGTAGGTTTTTGTGTTCGGATAACCTAATTGACCCTGGTCAACTACTGTGACCTATGTATTTGACCTTGTAATCGTTGCAAGGGACTTAATAAACTAAGTTATTCTGCTTAATTGGGTCAATAGGATCTTTTAGTGAGTTTGTAGGTTTAAATACCACTCTAATCACAACTTGATTGCGAATTCTACGTGGTGCTTCTGAGGTGCTTTCTTTATATATGATGATACTGTAGAAGTTTTTGAATTCTCTATTCACAGTATTGCCGCTACTATTATTAACACCATTATCAACACTATTACTACTATTATTGTTGCCGTTATTACCACTATTACCACTGCTATTAATAACTGTGTTACTGATATTTTTCTTACGATTCCAAAGGATCTCTGTAGATGACACGTTTACAGTGTTGAAATTGAACTACATACATTATTTTTTCACTCATTTAAATTCAATAGTCACCGCAACCCAATTCACCTATGAATTAGAAAATAGCGAACCAGACTCAGCTATGTGGGATTGCAGAATAAAATGGAAACAAGATGGGAGTTTGGATACCTTCCCATTCAAACTGTTACTTAGACTTCAAATCGTCTCATCCTATGTCAGTTAAAGTTGGCTTAATAAAGTGTCTAAGTAACAAGGCCAAAAAACTTACTGGTAAAACAGAAGATCTAAAACAAGAAAAATATCAGTAACATAGTCATCCAATCTTCACTTGAATTAAGATCCAGAAAATAATTTGTGTCTACTATTTGATGCATTTTTATTTTGCTTACATGAAAATATTTAGTGGATTTGAATATCATGTTCTAATCCTACTTTCTGTTTTATTGAATGTGCATTTTTCAAACTCCTTTCCTGGATTTATTATATTATATTATATATTATATTTTCTCTTCAATGAACTCGATTTCCTTTCACGAAATAAAGAAAAATTGGAATGTAGTAGTGATGGAAAGTAGGAGTAAAATGATTTGCATTTTCAATTCGTAAAATTCTCTGAACTGATTATCATCATCAATATATTAGAGATGCAATGAAAGCTTGCGGGCACTGTACTATTCAAGCCTTAGTGAGGTTATGGGTTTACACTATTGATGAGTCACGAACGACGATGAAACAGCTATCAAGTGCTTCGAAGTTTTCAACAGTTATCTAACCGAAATCAATTTGTAGTAAAAATTGCGTTTATTCCCACTTTTTCTGGATATTATGGTCGATACATCTTGGTATGTCACTAATTTGTTGCTACTTTTATGATTTCACTTGTAGAATAGTGTAAACTTCAGTCGAAAAGTTAATTTTCGAGAAGTATTCATTCACTTCATCACTTTTGAGAATATAATCTACGGCCATGTCCAAGTAGCTTTAATACATTGATGTTTGAATTCCTTGAAATTAGCACTAGTTAGATTGTCAACAAAAGTAAACACTTAGATATCTTTGTCGTCCAACTAAGCAATTAAAGAAAAGCTAAATTATCACATCATCAAATGCTCATTATTGTGATTAACGTCTTTAGAATAATGGAATTTCAGAACATTAAGTTGATGTAGATTGCTTTTTCTGGAGACGTATACTTTTATAGCTAAAAAGTGATAGTTTTTTGAATCACCTGGTTTTTCTGACATACGTTTTGCGTGATTAATTTCTTGTATGTTTGTAACGTTTCATGTTACAATTCAGTTGTGTTAAAAGTCACACATTTTACTCTTACTCAAACTTCTTAAATAGAACACAAGGTCTAAGAGCTCACAATCCATGTATACTTCTCGATCTGAGTCATGATAATCACTATTCCAGACAACATGTTTTATACAGTATGAAATTTTCATAACGCAATATTTTAATAAATTAACGCCCAGAACATTATTCCTAAACGAAAGAATTATTCACTTCAGTACTCCATATGATAATATGAAAGAGCTAGCCGTTAATAAGTGATCGTAAGGTCTGGAAATGGAAATGAATAGCAGAGGGTGCGTAGTTTTGTCGGCGGTGGTTCATTTAGTCAGTATGATAGTCTGCAATTCAAGCAAAGTATTGGAAGATGAGTAATTTGACGTAACATTAGGCGCTTAGAAGTGTACCGGTATTTCCCGTGACATTTCTTTTGTATTTAATTGTTCACTAGAAGAACGGTAGATCTAAAACTTTTTGAAAAGGTTACAAAATACATGACACGTTTAGAAGACATATTTTAATGATTAAAACAATTTAAAATGGAGTATTCGTTGTAATATATTCTGTGGAAAACTTCTAAAAGACCATTTTTCAACCAGGTCACCATGAATTACATATCTGTAACGTACCGTAGTTCATAAGAGTGAAATCAGTGATTTCACACATATAAATTGAAACTGTGCACAGAAATTAATTTAACTCAATGCACAATTATTTCTTAACTATGAGCTATAAGGGAATGAGACAGTGGTCCATTAAAAGCTCTTATTCTGAGCTATACTGTTATGTCAGGAAATAAGTTTAGATTAAAATGCCTTTCAACATATATGAAATAACGACTTAGATAACAATTAACTGAGGTTCAAACTTGCAAAGATGTACTATTATAGTTTTTACCAAAAAAGGGGATATAAAATGAATAGTTGGAATCTTATTTAATCTCTATTGTCTTTCTACTGTTTCCTTATCAAGTAATAAAACCTATGAAGATTCAAACTTGATAAGTATGTGGTATCATTGGGAAAATGAAGCACATTCGCTGCTGTGTAAAAGCAGGAAAATAATGTTATCCGATGTAAGTGGTGACCATTTACTGGTCACAGGAAAGCAACCAATTTCATGTTGTTTACTCCTGAATGCTAGTTGAATTTAATCAATCATTTTGCAATTTAGCTACCAGGCTAGGAGGCTAACCATCGAGGTACATAATGGTAGAAATCAGTTGGTTGGAGGTAATCCACAGAAAGCCTTGACTGAAGTAGTTTTTGTACTTGTTGTTACTCGTCAGCATGGCACATCTGTAATCTGTAGGGGACTGATGTCTTACCTGAGATTCGAATTCGTGTACTCCAATGTTGTATTCAGTGAGCTTACCGCTGAACTATTCATCACGAACTAAAAATGAAATAACCGTTAACATCGAAACATTATTGTATCGTGCTCATTTGTGACATGCTCCTAGGCAAATATTCCCAAGTTCTAATGAGAAGTCATTATCTGTGGGCTCAATCAGTCGGAAGTGAATTGGCTGTCCATTAAAAGCGTTGGATGACAGTCACACTACATCATGAACTGATAGAAGTAGGAAACTATGAACCATCGATTTCCAACCCATTGGCTGAGTGGCTAACGCGTTCGTCGTGAAACCTGAAAGATCTGAGTTCAACCCATAGCCCGGTCATGGATATGTACTGCTGAGAAGTCCGATGACGGAAAAGATTTTTTACCAACTCTGTAAATCGGACAAACGAAATGACTAGAACATTAAATAAAACCACACTAAAATTGTGACTGTCAAATATGATGTTACTAAATCGGAAAAGATACTTCTGAGCAAAGTTATAGAGTGCTTGTCCTCGATGATATGAAAGTTTATTTCAAATCATCAGATTCTTCAGGAAGGGTTTGAGTTAAGCTAAAGCATTCAATCCCAGAGTTGACACAGAGTAATTGCATGTATAAGAATGAATCTTTAATATTTGAGAGCAATAATTAAGATAATATAACACTTGTTGAGCGCTTAGCATTCACTCGAAGACAAAAATGAACTCAGAAGTCTGGACTGGTAGTCTACAGTAGCTGTTTATACTATTGAAGGTGGATAAAAGTTTTCATTGCTCTAAATCAAGAGGGATTACTTACTATGAGACATTAACATAGATAACATATCAGCAGATTAATACCTTCAGTACTTTTACGAAGAATAACGATTAAAATATGATGAATACACGATGGTTAATTAGACCAGTCTGAATAACAGATTTTCGCTCTACCGATGACTTATTTGAATGCATATTGTTTTAATAATCTCATTGGGGAGGTTGGTACATACCAATCTTATGTACATACTAGTCTTAATGCAAATCCACGTAAACTGAATTGAAGAAAAACACTATTTTGTCATAAAACAACTTTTCTGTAGATCATTTGTCTTACTGCTTTCCTAATCAAGGTTTCTTTCTATGTACAAAAACACTCTGCAAAGATTACTGATGTGTCGTACAATGATATGAAACTGCCAATCAGCAAGAATGCAATCTCAGTAGTGGAAATTATTTCTTTGACTAATGATATTGGCAGTCCTGTCCACACTCTATACTATCTCTTAACTTTTATACAAAAAAGCTAAATTTATTGGTTAACAAAAGGCAATTTAGTCGAATAGTCAACTTCCATTTTCATATTAAACACTCCAATGTGCAATATAGGAGTCAGAAATATGTTTTTGTAACCAAGATATTCATTCACATTCTTTATTTACTTATTAAGAAGCTGCCAAGAAGTGTTTAATTTTCAGTTTGTAAATATACTTTAGGGCTAAAAGTTTCCAAACTTTTATCTTACAGATAACGTTTTTATGGATCTGAGACCCATGAATTAAAAGAAAATACAACTAATAATAGCAAAAGTACCAAAACTTTCAACATAATATCTTTTGTTTTGCATTTCAGTCCTCTCTGTTCACGACCTTGATATTTCCTTTTGATATTCTGCATTTTTTTGGTTTAAATTCTTACCAGTTGATTTTTGTCACCTTAAACATTCCTACATATGCTATTTATGTACATTCTTGTAAGTAGGTCTGGCTAAAAGAATTAACTTTGCACTCATTCGTTAAGCGATCATTCACTTTATATCAAAAGTCTGGTTGTGAACTAATAATTTTCTAAGCAACAAATGTTTGGATAATAAGTTAAGCTGTCCATTAAGAAAAACACTACAATAAACAGAAAATACTGCCGAAGGAATAGTACGAAGATGAAATTCATCGTGTTTCCGGAAGGTGTTTAGATCAGCTAATTGTTTGAGACCTGATGTACGCACACTAAGCTTGATGAGAACTACAGTCTTGTGTATACACTGTAGGAGAAGTTCGGATAAAAAAGGCCATTTCTATTCAGTATTGACTGATTTCTCAGTTTGAATGTTAATGATTTCATAAAAATGCATGATTCTATGAACAACAGTTGTCTAACATTACTAGTATATATAAATCCATTAGATTCTGAATTTTGCTTCGTGTTCATTAACTAACACATACATGGGATAGCAAGAACGTAGGAAGAACAGAGAGATGGCTGTCTTCCTGCGTTACAGAGCACGTGTCAGGCAATTAGCTTCTCAGAGTTTCATCCTCATTGAGCAGTCCAATAGCTTGCCACTTATTTGATGCAGGAGGTCAAAAAGATGCAAAGAAATCCTTCATAGTCAGCAGACAAAAGAACTTGCGACTAATTCAAACTTCCTAAGCCTCCAGTATCCGACGAGTTTAGCCGGAATTGTGTGTTCCAAAGGAGATAGTTACCAATTAGTTATTGCCCTGGTTATTTGTGACTTTTCACCTTCTAATGTTTCCCTAAATATTTCTGATGCATTTATTTTTTATTGATTTATATCCATAGTCGTATTGGTTGACATTTCAACATTACCGTATTTCTTACTACTTTTACCTCATTCACTTATCATCTTGTTAACGTACTATTTTCACATGGTTGCTCAATCCCTTCTACCTACTTCTAAGATAATTTTACTCATTTGTGAATAGTCTTCATCTTCATCCTGATTTAATTTGATAGAATTCGTTACTTGAACTTTTTTTGTATCATGAGTTATTATGTTTTCTTCATCTTTGAAATATTAACCAGTCATGATCGTGGGTGTGCAATACTGAGAAGTTCCATACTAGGACGAAACGGCTATCTGGTGCTCCCAGGTTTTCAAACTTTCTCCAAATGATGCCAGTCCATGATGATTGCCAACCTAATATTAAGCGGTATCTTTAAATTCCTCAATATGAGTTATGTTAATATTTGTTATAGGGACTATATACCGCTCAAGAAATAAATGACATCATCTTATCCTGGAAACAATGTTCTCACTGTATTTTTCAAGTTGATAAAGAGGACTAAATGTATTTTGCCTAAAAACTACAAGGAAAATGGCTACTCAAACTGGGAAACAATAGTGATTTCGATAGTCTTGTGTTCTCTGAGCTGGATGGTTTAATCGTGAAGCTTTCATTGTCATTCTAAACAAAATCATTAACAAAGACTTCAGAAGGAAGCAAAGTGTTAAGTTTTGTCCATAAGGGGCTTAGTAGCTTGTTCCGAGTGTCACTGGTGGTTTTTATCAAAGTCTTGTCATTGTTTACACATTCATTTCGGCTGGTTGTCCTACTGATATGAAATTTGACCCTCTTGTTGTTTCTTATTGGTTGATAGATTGCGTCGGTGTCAGTATGTGTATTGATTACAGACTGACCTGAATACCAAGCTTCTAAAACTTCTCTGACATTCTTCGTATTTCGTTTATCCAGGATTTCTACCTTTTCCCAGTCAGATTCATGTCCATAGTTGTCTGTATGCATTGATGTGAGTAAAGATATCACATGAGGCTTCATTGCTAGTTGATATTAAGGGGGACCACTCTGTCAGATATAATGCTTCTAGCAGTTTGTTTTGTAGTTAGCGTTTAGTTCGTCTTGTTTCGCTACTGTGTCTTTTGGTCTCTATAACAAAGAGATACAAATATTCCTCATCATTTCAACAATAACCAAGCCTAAGTTATGTGTTTAGTTTTACGAAATTCATTTCATTTATCTCATACTGTCATACTAAGGCAAATCAAAACATCCATTAGAATGATTCACATACACAGATATACACAAATATATACTTATTCAGAGAAACAACTCAGTATATACATGTCAACACCACATCATCATCAAATCATCATGGAAAGAAATTATCAGTTGGCTGATATTTCTATTGCTCTGATTATTTACTATCAGAAATAATGACCTCAGAAACGGACTAAACTGAAAGAATGCAGCGTTAATAGTGAGTAGTATGGGTAAGTAAGTATCTGATGGACAGGGTGATTGTATAGTTTGAAATGATTAATACTCTCCTTTCCTGAATTAACTAAATGGTTCAGTCAAACAAGTAAATAATTGATGCTGAAATAACTGCCATGATGGAGAGTTTATTTTAAGAAGAAACAGATTCTATTCATTTGTTTCTTGCTATGACTGAATAAATGGTTTAAAATGATTGACTTACAGTTACATGGAATGCTTGATTATTGTAGTTATAATGCTGAAAATAAGTGTAATATAGGTTTATAGTATAATAGAACTATGTCTGTTTTGAAGGGATGTATCAAGTACATCCTTAGTGCATGTCACTCCTGATATGAATATACAGCTTAGAGCTTTATAGCAGCGAATGTATTCGTTTAGGAATTCGCTATTTCTTTACAAGTTACTTTCCGTTCGAATAGTTCCTGATTGATGTTTTGTATTTAGGCTATTAAGTCATTCTAATACAGATATAATTCCATGAGAATACACTGGTTTCCTCTAAATTTATTCTTGAATTATCAAGTTGAAGCAGAGGTTAGGTTCTGGCTTTGTCATAAGTATATTTTAGATGCATGAGAATTGGATCCACTGTTGCTTAATGTCCTCTGTAATTACTGCATTTCTCAAGATACAATTGAAGTACCGACCAACCTGTATCAGAAGGACAGTCTTATCAAGGTATGTCGTGTTATTGGATCAATCTGTATAAAAATATGAACGGCTGTTGTCCTTTTGAATCGTAAAATTCTTCAATTACTACAACGATGAAGATACAGGTGTTGAAAATAAATCGTTCTCAAGTATTACTTTTTAGAGAAGTTATCATTTGAACAATTAGTTTGCTTTCCCGAATAAAGACATTTATGAGACTGTCATCAGGAACGTTTACCACTGTAAAGTAGAAAGTATGTGCTCCATGTACAAAAGCATGTACTGCATGGCAATTATTCTTGTTATTCATCCAGAATACAAACTAATTGAGATATAGGGATGAAAAGGTGTATGATATAAAATAGTGAAACAGAATTAAGAACATGAAGGAAATTCAAGAGTGGAAATAAAATGAAAATGGGTTATTAAAAAAGCACGAACCTCATCCATTATCACCGGCAGGAAATCACCTGGTTCATAACTTGACTGACCTTACAAGTAGCAACTTATTAAAAATTCAAACTGTTTGAAAGGAGTAAAATTCTGATGGTTTTGTGTTTTCTGAGCTGCACGGTTTAATCGTGTAGCTTTTGTTGCATTCTAGAAAACATCATCAACACAAACCTCAACAGGGATTGAGCTATAAGGTTTTGTCCGTGATTTGTGTGTGATTATTTGTTTTTGCCAACATCTCATTGCCTTCATGTTTATTTTGATTGGTCGTCTTGATGACTTGACATGTGACCTTCATATTGCTTCTTATTGATTCATAGGTTGGCTCAATGTTAATATGTCTGTTGACTGCTGACTGACCTGAATACCAAGCTTCTCAAAATTCTATGTCATTCCCTATGTTTCTTCTATTCAGTATTTTCATGTTTTCAGAGTAGGATTCATGTCCACAGTTGTCCGCATCTTCACTCTCATCAATGCATATAGACCATTAAGGCTTGAAGTGTGATCCATAAGGGAGTGGAGTAACGTGAATTGCTGCATTCCTATGGTTGCCGGTAACCTAGGCAGTTTTATGTACAAATTTTCTGTCTGCAACTATGTAACCAATGTACATCACTGGTTTAGAATCAGGATTCCCAACTCCACTAGATGAACTCTCAATGCACGAAAATCTAGTGGTCACGAAGGAGGTTCACTTTTACTTTCTCGCTTTTTTGGAAACACCCTTAGTAATGTGAAGGCAGTGAGGAGGACTTCCCCAGAAAAGGCTATGCATGCTGTCCGTACGACTGTATTTTTAGATGACAAGGACCTTGCTATCTCCAACTATCCTAGTGGATTTGGGAGGCCTAAAACAATACAGCGATGAAAAGGTGACCATTAAAAGGAAAATAACAAAGCTGAAAAAATACCATGCATTTTAAAGACAGTAACACTGTATGCATTAATCTGCGTTCATCAGTTATCTCCAAAAGTTCCCCATAACTTCATTTAGTTCCTACAACAGTTTTCTGGCAGCACTCATAATTTTACGAGGAGCAGCATAGAATTCGATAGCCATTTAGCCTTATTTAGAATGGATTGGAAGTTAAATGTGGAGAAATCGGCTGTTTGTCACGTAAGCCGGACGTGTGGCGATTATTTCTCTGTAGAGTGTAAGTTTATAAAAGGTACAGAAATTTGGTCATTTCGTGTCATGGTTTCGCTTTTTAATTTTAAACAGACAGTTTTTCGTAAGAATCAACCTCTATCTTGCAGCGTCATAAAATTGTATTTACCCCCTTCATGACACCCTCACTAAAGTCTATACCAATCAACTTCAAACATGTGTTACACAGTAAGTCTATAACAGAAGTCGTCAAGATCAGGCTTGCATAACACCGCAGAGTCTTTTTTGACAGAAACAAACAGTGAAGCCATTTTTGAACTTTTTCACTGGTCAGAACTGATTTAGTAAATTCTAACTGATTGACCTATTACACTAAAGACTGCCTTCTGGTTAGTGCAACAGTTGGTTTCTTTGCACATGTTTTAGGTTGTTTTTTGGAAGTCCTAACAAACTACAACTTCAATGAATAAAAATGAAAAAGCTTTTTTATTTTCAGGTTGTCGACTTCAAGAAGTAACATTAATCTTTGTGTACATAGTAGTGGGTATTAAACATAAATACGGTTGGTAACACTAAAACACTTTTTCGAAATTCGTTACAGCCTAAATATTCAGTCAAGCAGTTAGACATAGATTTGACTTATAGCTGGAAAGGACGGCAGCTTATATCGTATAATCAACAAACACAACTTTGAGGTGTATTTGTTTTTTGTGAGTCCATCGCCTTTTTACGTGTACTTTTATAACCTTTAGTAATAGTCACTTCACACACTGGTGACAAATAGGGGCTAGCAGTTCGATCCAGGATGCACGTTACGTCCTATTTGGGACTCGTCAGCTGGATGTGCCTGCCTCTCAATGAGCGATGCTGTTCCCACTAGGACTAGAACTCGGGACCAACTGCTTCAAATGCCAAGGCGTCATCTAGTAGACCACCGAGTCACGATAGCCCCTTCTTCCACGAAGGCTATAGTTTTAATGTCATTGCTTGTACTATATAGAGACCGAACAATTCGGTAAATTCAACGACGGGATAATACAAGCATCAACAAAGTCTTTTTATCCCAGTCTTCTTTTCTTTTATACAGTTTGAAATTATTAGTGTGTAATATTGCAGCAAGAATTCACTCTTTAACAACATTTCTAATAGTATTAATTATAGTAATTAAATAATGTAAGTAATATTAGTTGTGAGGATAGCTTTACATGGAATGTTAAATATTGAAAAGATTGATTGTTAGTTGGCATAGAGCTTGTAATTAAGTTCTGATTTAACGCTTTTCCTTTACGATGCATGCTAAATAAGGCACAGTTGATCTTTGGCATTTAGCCGTATGTGCATACAGTCTCTCATAAGTGCTTCTTGTCATCTTTGAAGAAATACAAGGACAGAGATATGAATAAATAACATGAGCAGTACCTGATTAAACGGCTCTTCCTAGTTGCGTGCATAAATTCAAATATCTGTCATCTACAGCGTTAATAAATTGGGCTAGAAGTATACCATTTACTCTAGTGACAACCTTCAGAGGCCCGAGCAGTACAACATAGTCCTTTTACTGCATACCAGGGTAGACCAATAGGAAAGAATACAGAAATGTGGTTGACACACAAGAACAAATAAATTCTAAAAGCAGAGGCTGAGACATAACAGGAAATTTGAATGTTTTTATGTTATACGTCAAAAGAAAGATTTTCTTTGGAGTTAGCAAGATAAGAGACGACCAACAAAGATCAAAAGAAAAACTTAGGTTAGATGACATTCAACTTGTTTTCTGTAGCAGTACCTTCAATACATCAAGAGTCATGAAACTTATGCAGCTCACACAAATCTTCCTTCCTAAAATTAATAGTCTGACATTTAGAAGAGTTTAGCCTGGAACCATTTGAGGAAGACCATTGGTCTATTTGAGATAAAAAATCATGTACTTGAGAACAATTTAACTGACAAAACACTGTCACAGAAACTGTTGATTTATCAGGATACTCACTAAAACTAGTTCCAAGAGGATAAAGTAAGTCATACGTAAAGGTAGCAAATAGAAAATGAGAAAGCAAAGCATCTTAAGATACACTGACTTGAGCAAGCAATGAACGATAAGAATGCAATCAGTTCTCTACCCGAGTCAGCAGGAGCAATAACAGGCTTACTTAGCAAGAGTGGTCAAAGAGCAGGGTCAAAGACACTTTTGTATATCCAGGAAACCGCATTATTATACAAGACAATAGCAGCGTCCCAAGTACTTTACCTTTATCTGTAAGCAAATTACTTCAGCTCTCTGAAAGCCTTCAGTGAAGGTCCAGGCACGAGTAAAAGTTGTTTCTCCATTGTTTTCAAAGAAGAGGGAGATTATAGCAATAGGTGAAAACTTTATATCTGATTGAGATGACTTAAGTACAGGTTCATTCTAAGATTCCTTCCACGCAGCAAGTTTTATCTTTTTGGAAAATGATGTATTGAAGATATCTATAAGATAATGGCAAAATATTCACACATTTCCTACAATACCATAAAGACCTGTGCCAAGGGATTGATTAATGAGTTTGAGGTGCTTGAAAACACCATTTTTGTTTAAACCAAGAAAATAACAATCTATTTTGCCGTAGACACTAGGAAGGATGAGACCAGTTTGTTTACGTACAGATTAATGGTTTAATAGACAGATATCAAAACGAGCTTCTTGGGTCATCTGTTATTAACCAGTAAGATATTTAAACATTTTTCATATCTTGGAAGAATTCTAACAGAAACTTCTAATTTTATATCGTGTTTAGACATTGTATTTCAGGCTTAATTAGATAGTCAAGTCTTCTAAGATTAGGGTGATCCTTCACCGTTCCTTGTTCAATTCTGAGCTTGTTAAGATGTAGAGTAAAAATTCCGTTAAATCTCATGATGATTGCTTCACCAGGGCAGTGAGTGTTGAGAAAGGATCCAAGATGGCTCACGATATTAGTGACAGTGTTATTTAAAAATCCACTGACAAATATATCACAGCTTTTTCTTTTGATAAACTTCTCAAACACACTGTATTGTCCTGCGAATAGCATCTTTGCTGAACTTTCTTGGAAAGATATCCAAATGCCTTCTTGCATGATTTGTGTCGTATTTAGGGCAAAATAAGTTTAACACAGTTTTCAGAATGCAACAGTAGAACTCGTTGATGGGCTTCACACATATCAAAGTCATTTATGAACACCGAATATTATGTAGTGTTAAGACGAATAGAAAAGTTACCAAGATTCTTTTGTCGTAAGGATAAAACGAAAATTCAGTCATGTAAACTAAATTCTCCACTGATTTTATACAAAGATTTACTTCGAATACGAGCTGTAAATTCAATAATTTCATTGCAAAAAGTTGATAATTTGGAGAAACTGCAGTCAGGTGTCACATGAATGTTTGTTATATGAATACGTTTTTATCTAATCGGGTGTTTACAACGAGATTTATCAGTAATGTAATAAGTTTCCTCGTTGGAGAGGCTGAAGCATACATAATTAGAAGTAGGCAAACTGGTTTTGTCAAATGTAGCTACATCCTTTAACACACTTCATATTAGAAACACACAGATTCTGTCAAAATAACGTAAAGTCATTTACATAAACTAAATCACCATCATACCGATCATGAAGCCATGATTCTTGAGGTATTAATAAACCCGACTTACGCTATATAACTGTGTGAATGAGAGTGAATGAAAATAGTCAGTCTTTTTCTGTAAACATCTGCAATTCATGCCAACCATTTCAGCAATGATGATCTAATGTCTAGTTGTACATTTAAGAGCCCGTCGTCCTACGCGTTAGTACTCTTTCTGATTTTCAGTAAGAACTTAGCGATTAGTTGAAATTAGTTTGAAAATAAACTACTGTGGATAAGACGACTGAATGAAATAACTGAATAGTTAGAAAAAATTTAGCAAGGAGTAATTTTATGCAACACATTCCGTTGAAGAACTAGGTAGCCTAGTCTTCAAGCAGGTAACCGTTACATTTTTCAAATTTCATTATGTTCCCAGCACTTATATAATAGTGGTGTATCAGCTTGATAAGTCATCAACGTCAGATTACGACTAACAACATAAGATCCATACCCGTCGCAGAAGGAGTGCTTATCAGGACTCAGTGACCTATTATATAACGCCCTGGGGGTTGAAGTGGTACGTTTTGGGTTCGAGTCTTGGCTGAAAAGATATCACTCACTGGGAAGTAGAAACATCCAACTGATCAGTCCCAAATAGGATGAAATGCACGTTCTGGATTCCATTGCTAGTCACTATCCATCGTTACCACTAAACTTATTACTTAAGACTGAAATTATTCAAGTGGATTCTCTAGTTTGTTTGTAAAGCTAAATGTTCTAGCCAGTTTAGTTTCACCAAGATACAAAGTGGACATTTTAAGTTGCAAATTTATCCGGCTTAAGCTTCACCATTTCGTTTGGAAGTATCTCAATAAGTTCAGAATCTAACTGAACTTCATTTTCATCTAACTTTCAAGAACTTAAATGTGTTCTCCACTAAGCTATCTAGTTACAGCAGCCGCCGGTTGTACAACCTATATCAATGGTTATGTATAAGTTGGAATAAGCCAATCAAGTAGTCCCAGTGAAGTAAGCAGCAAGAAATTACATTTGAAGATTTTAGTGGGGGGTTCATAGCCAAAGTTCAAATAAATTCAGTTCACTTAATTTAAGTGAACAACTTAAGAGGCAGTCAATATATGCCTAACTTCCACTGATTCAAAGTTACCTTATCCGCATACAAGTGTTGGTTTGTTCTGGTAGCACAATATTCGAGTATATATATGAATTCAGTATAAGCATCAGATACGCTCAGATAATGATCATGTCACTGGCTTTAAGAATCTCTTTGGCAAAGAAGTTGCCTGTTGCTACTTGACTTACAGTTCATGTCTGCATAAGAGCAGAAATTATGTTTTCACTCGTATTTTTTAATGAGCGAAGTAAATCTTTAAACATTTTCAGCCATGAGATGTTTTTTTCAAGGAAATTATTCTTGGATGATTGGCTGCTCTACTGTTGTTCTACGTCTGATAATTATTTTTCTCTAGCTAACATTATGAACTCCAACAACAACAACAACAACAAACTCCAGTCACCATCAACGGGAGAAACTTAAGGGAAGTAGCCTCCTTCACCTATCTAGGAAGCACTGTTTCAACTACAGGTGGCGGCACAGACGAGGATGTCAAAGTCAGAATCGGAAATGCAGCAAGATAAGCGTTCATTAGCCTGAAACCAGTGTGGAGATCTGCTACACTGCACTCAGAATGTGGAACAGGATCCGGATTTTCAACACCAACGTCAAGTATGTCAGTGCTTCTGTATGGTTGAGAGACTTGACGCGTTACGAAAGACATTTCCAATAAACTACAGACATTCATCAACAACTGCCTACATCGGCTAGATACTGAAGATCAGATGGCCAGAAAGAATAAGCAACAAGGAGCTCTGGGAACGAACCAACCAAGAAGCTATCGCTGAACAAATATGCAGGAGGAGGAAGTGGAGATGGATTGGGCATACACTGTGAAGGCCGACTGGGGATATCACGCGTCAGGCCCTCGATTGGAATCCCCATGGGAAGCGATGAGTTGGATGTCCCAGCTGAGGGTGATATGGAGGAGATTGTGCGAGGAGGAAATGAGAGCTTGTGGGCTGTCGTAGAGCCAGGTTGAAAAGATTTCAGAGAACAGAGTTCACTGGAGGCGTGCTACTGAAGCTTTATGTTCCATTAGGAACCCAAGGGATTAATGGTAATAATAATAAGCTAACATTATGAGGCTAAAATTTTGATATATTTGAGGAGTCACCATGATGGACTAGCGTGCTTCTAGATGACCTAAATCTGGTCACAGGCTGATCGATCGCAAGTGTATCCTAGATAAACGGTAGAAAATTATTGTCTGATAATCACTGGTTTCACTTATTTTTGATCTAGTTTTTTATTGAATTTTGTTTATTATTCTTTGATAGGGATTGACAGTGATCTAAGCTTTATTGAAGTTACTCTAGAAGACATATAAAGAGTGAAATTTTTCTGTAACAAACACGGCTAAAGTATGGTTTAAAATAACATTAGGGTGACATTTAAGACTATATTTCGTATTAAGATTTATGATGATAGTATACCTTTGAGCGTTCAGTTAACTCATTTTAGAAGGCATCTAGAGCTGTTTAATGAGAAGAATATATCATGTATGCGAAAGAAGAAATGCATTCTTGAGGTTTTACGTGTTAAATACTCTTTCATACTTACATGCCGTATCGTACCGTATTCAAATCTACCATGAACATCTACAGGGACGCGTAGTTGCCTATTACTGATATTCTTCAAAATAAGTTAAGACTACTTGTATAACAATGAAATCGTATCTTTGCATTATATGTAAAACTAACAGGCACACTTGAATTATGAGGACACAGTCTGTGTGCATTGAATTCCAAGCCTCTAGTTTGTAACTAAGTGAATTATGCAACTGAAAGAGGTGTGAAGATTGCGTTAAACACTTTGAAAACTCAGTAGCCTAAAACATTTGCCACGGCCTGAAGCCTACAGCTCACCTTCTCCACTCATTCACATACATCATCCCGTTGTTAATCAAGGTCTCATGAGTAGTACTGGTCCTGTTATCAGCCAAATCAAAGGTACCGTATAAAGCAGTCCACACTTGAAAATTTGCTGGCTTTTGGAGCATCTAGTTCCGAAGCTTTCACCTCCTCACACAAACTGTTGACATTCCTGCGCTACTACTTCAAATACGTTAAACATCAAAGTGTAATATACATGTCATTTAAACGGATAATCATACGGTGGTTTTCAGGAGAGAATGGAACAAATATCTAGGCTTTTTAAAAGCCATGATAGCATACAGTGTTATTCTGTTTTGTACCCATAAGAGTGTCTTCCCTCCGACGGACATTTGAGTGTAAGTTTAAATAACAAATCATCTCTTGTTATCTCACAGTAATTTATCGTGAAATTAATGTACTTCTTAGTGCCCTTAGATGCGCATTCAAAAGTATGAAATCACTATGAACTGTAAATTCCGAATGGGCACTTCTCGAAAATATAATGCAGTCGCTGTGGTATTCTGTCATCCAGTAAAAAGACTTCATTTTAATCACGTAGTAAACTGTGGATGAATTTCTATGGTTAAAGTGTATCAGTGTATTTTTCAAGAGCCATATACATGTATAACTATACATGAGTCTGACCAATGGAACCATAACTGATACTACTGATTTCTCTAAATTACAAGGAAATAACTCAAATTCAGTGATGAAAATCGAAAAATTTCATTCAAGCTGATTAATTAGATTTCTCACATTAAAACAGTATTGTTCACCTAATTCTATTTCCGCGTAATTTGTTCATTGTCCATAGTCATATCAAGATAACAACACAACTTCAAGACATCCTATTTACAGTCCCAATTTCCTCACCTCCTTTGTGAGATGGATAGTAAGATTTTCCACATACCCGGAATAGGTGTCGATAAACAAAGAGTTAGTTATCAATCTCTTCCTCCACCCTGTTATGTTAGTTTTAAGGATTTTCACCTTGTCCTATTCTGTTGTGAGGTTGTGTGTGATTGCCTGCATATCTATGTCTGAGCTTTTTTCTAAATTCCTTACCTTACTAGGATCTGCTATTTTTGAGGTAACTAGGTTTTTGTCCTTTTATGGGTTAATTGACCCTACTCGACTACTTTTCCCTGCGTATTATATTGATGAAAACTGAAAAACCATGGAAAAATCCCTTACTTATGAGTAATGTTTGTCACCAGAAGATAGTATCGGTACTTTTTATAATATTTTGGCTCCACAGAGAACCTTGCCTTTTTACCAAGTGCTCTAAGCACAGTCATACAGAGAGTCTAGTGTGTTGAACAACGGACACTTCAAATTCCTGGAAATTTATGACTAAGTTCTCCACTACTTTAGGCATCAATGAATATCTCTTTTAATGTGTTCATTATTCAGAAAACGGCTGGAATTTTCTCAAAGTTTTTAGTCATCATAGTCATCACTTTGTTGACATTATACATTGAATGTTTTCTGAGAACCTTGCCAAACGTCTTGCACAATTCAACTTACCAATGAAAAAAGAATAACATTCAACTGACAGTACGGTTTACCTCATCTACGTAGGAAAACTCATGGAGGCTGCTTCCGAGGATCTTAATGAGTATTCTGTTCTCTGTCAATCAACCTGTAAGAACTATTTACTTAAGTTGAGATCTAACTGTATACGTAACTAACTCCGTTCAACTCTCTATGGGAACATCATCAATAATCGGTGAACAATCAGTTATTGAGTCCAAAACAGGACGAAACGTAAATATCACTGATGTCATTGATTACTGTAGTACCTACTTACTACGTAAAGTGTTAAATAAAGAGTGAAACTGGGCTGACTTTTTATAACTAAATAAATCTATTTTAGAAGTAAATATCGCGAGTTATTGGAAATATTAATATGAAGTGTTGATCAGTGGATATTAATATAGCTGTTCTTTTTAGAGTTCAGAATTTTCTATCTAATAACATCAAAGGTTTGACACTGAAATATAATGTATGAATGCCATGAAAGTTAACACAGTGACTATTTGGGATATTTAGCCAACAAATTTTGAGGAATGTATAACAGTAAGGATAAACCAGATGCATCGGTTACCAACGGATGAGTAATTTATAACTACAACTGTCATATGGCATAAAGTTTATCTCACTCACGAAGAGATACCGACAGCTCACTTCATACTGAATTTAGTGCTGATTATATCGTCTAGAAAGACGACGAAAGCTTTGCGATTAAACAACCCAGCTCACAGAACAAAATGCAACCAAGTCCAGCCACCTGAGCTACAAATATTCTCCCCTATTTCAAAGTTTATCAATATTTTGAGTATTCGACCAGTTTAGAGAATCAGTTCCTTAACTTTATGCAATCGGAATTGCAATCCAGTCGTAGATCCAGTTTTCTAAGTCCTTTCGATGTATTTACCCATGCATATATATGCATATGTAATACAACATAATAGTATATTACCAGCAATCACAGTAACAATTAAAGCATAATAAGCTGTAAACAACAGCATTTTGTAAAATATTCTTCAACATTCCAAATAGCTTATTCAAAGACAAACGTAGTGCAGGATAAAAAAGGGAACAATAATATTTTGGGCGAATAGATCAGTTATGTGGTATACAAAATAGTTTAAACGGTTCAGTCTAAATCATCACTTATTAAGCATCCGGAAAAGTCTTTCAAGCTGTTGTTCTGACCAAAGGAATACAAGGGTTACATTTATAGTATTTCTTCCCTTCTCAGTTTCCTAGGTTTTTTTCAGTCATTCAAAAATATTTTTTTGAGATTTTAAAGAAATTTATTTCTCAGCACCCATGACTAGGTTTTTTGTTTGTCTTTGAGCCTATAAGAGAAGAAGGAATAGATCGACTAATCAGTGAAAAGGTTTCCATCAGGTAAAGATGCAGCAGTGAGGCTAAAACCTTTGAATCAAGATACGCTACCTAAAAATGCTGGATTAGGTGAGTCAAGTATCCACCTTCTGGCAATATTTGCTCAAATAGTTTGCAAACGTCGTGTCATTATCATATCTTATGTTAATCGACCTTATTTATTTCCGAACATTTAAAATGATGTTTATTGAAACGGTAAGGCGTAATTACCTAAACAATGTAGAAATCTTATGGTATTAGTAATTTTGATATCATTGGGCTATTTGAAAATAGCATCCCATGTTACAAATAATTGTACCTTCCTGCCTCCCAGCGAGCGATGTTGTTCCCTAAAAAGATACGCACCACTATTCATAGCTGACATAAAATTGAAACGCAGGCAATATCAAAGCATCCCTGAAGGGGCCCGTGTGCCAGTACAGATTGATCTAAATCGGTCCAACCAACGATGGGATAATACAACATTAAACTTGTACCCGTTGCATTAGAAGCGACTATCGTTTCTGCCTTTAGTTTTTAGTAAGAACAGCATCGCTCACTAGGAGGCAGGTACATCCACCTGATGAATCCTAAATAGGACGAAACGTGCATCCTAGATTCCACTAATATCCACTATTCGCCATCAATACAAAATTGTGAAAAGTGTTTTACACTTTGTAGAAATGAAAAATCTTTTCGTGCATAATTTAGAATGCATGTAAATTTTACAGCTTCATTTTGTGGAATAGATATCAAAACCTATTGTATACTGACTAGTCACTGAAGAACAACCAGCTCCATGTTGTCTAGTCCTGAGTGCTGACTAAATTCTACCGATCACTTTGGGCTATGGCCATCGAACTAGAAGGCCTAGCATCATGATTCACTCTGATGGATGTTAGTTGGTTGGAGGTAATCGACAGGAAGCTCTGGACATAGGTTTTGTCCCTGTTTGGACTCTTCAGTAAGCGAGAGCAAATATAAATATGCTTTTAAAGTGGTTACATATTCTGAATCAATTCTCCGGAAACTATTAATTCTAGTTGCAGGTCTCAGTTTATCACTGATGCTACAAAAAACTGAGATAATGATGAAGTCTTCAATTTCATTACTGATTAGTATGAATATAAATTTCTTGGATAACACAAGTTTCAGCAAGGTTGCAAATACTTTTTACTGGTAATTCGCGAAAGCCGCATAGTTTTCACTCACGGCTTACTAGTGAATGACTACAAATATCACTAGTAAACTTAGTTTCACTCAAGGTCATTTTAGCAAAAAACTAAGCACATCGCACATTGAATCCGTCGATTTAGAGCTGCATATGTGGCTTGGCATCGAGATGTTTTACTGTCTTGTGGTTTACTGTTTTTCAATTATGCTATCACGTAATTTCATCTACTGATAAGGAAAGCTTTGATTTCCTCACTTGTTGAGCATATGTTTTGCTTGAAAAGGTGAAGAGATTTTAATTGATAAAGTCTTAAAATAAATGTTAACTGTTAGCCTAGACTGTGCCATTCAGTTTCTTCAAGAAAAAGTTTGTATTCCATTAGGAAGTCAACGAATTTGTTCATTAAATAATTTTACAAAATCATTTTCTTGTAAACGTCCATTTAGTATTTAACTTTACTTATTTAAAATTTGTTGTTTCATATCGAATGGTCTATACTATTTAAATAATTGCGAAGTGTTCAAGGTATGTTATTTTTGTAAAAGAAAAAGCATCAGCAATTCTAGTTCAACACAAGTCATACGTACAACCGAAATCATATTGTTACAGAAAGGATTCGCTAATAGGATCAAAATAAATCCAGTACCTCCAATACACAATTAATTCATATGATAGTCTGAAGAAGTTGATTAATTTTAAGGTAATATTCATTGAAGAATAGCATCAGCTTGATAACGACCAGAAACCAAACAGTACTGGATAGATATTTCATACGAACATGAAACTCCTTAGCAGTGTACGTTTATGAATTTATAAGGAATCATTCAAACTAAGAAAAGGTCTCGCTGTAAGCCTTTTAGCTTTCACTAAATAAGTCATAATTCAATAGTCTACATTGTTCTGATTCTGTTAATTCACAGTATAGCGAAAACACCACGTGGTGCTGGAAGTGAGAATCCACTTCATTCTTAGCTTAGTTGGTCCCTAAGATCATGACTTATCATGAGAATTCTAGGAGATCCACCACGAAGTAATTAATAAGTAAGTAACGCTAATCGAATCACTGTTTAATGCTTATTAGCAACACAGTTCGAGGTAGATTTCCGTAAGCTTTAATTCTGAGCTTCTACCTGTGGGATCATTCAGACTAGAAATAAAGCAGATGCCTACCATCGTGAGTTGATAGAAGTAGAAAAGTGTGGGCAGTTGAATTCCAACCCACCTGATAAATGGCAAAATGTGTGCTGTTAGATTTAACGGTTATAGTTTCGATCTCTGATGTGGTCATGGCCATACAGTAATGATGAATCTCCAGTTAAGATGACACAGCTGTCCAGCGTATATTTAAGTTTTATAATAGCTTCACCAATTAATAAAGTTAATTAATGAACAAAAGAATCAAAAGTCAGAACGATCTCTCAGGAATAAATGTCACCTTACTAAATTAACTACCACTTTCGGGAGTGAAGATATTATCTACCATTTAATGATGCTTTTGACTCAAATAAAATAACATATCGAAATAAAGGCTTCAAAGTTAATATTCTTTTTTGACTCAGAGGAATATCACGGATGATTTTATTGAAATATTCGAAGATGAAATCTTTTAGGTTGTATTATGCTCTCTGAGCTGGGTTGTCCAATCGTGAAGCTTTCATCGTCTTCCTAGACGACATCATCAGCACTAACTTCAGTATGAAGTGAGCTATCAGTATCTCTCCGTGAGTGATTTAGTGGCTTGCTCTGACGATATGGTCTGTTATTGATTGTTTCCTTCTATTGTTGTGTCATTGATTGTATAGACTTTCTTATTGGCTGTTCCTCTGCTTCACCTCTGACCTTTCTGTCGTTTATCATTTTTCTTATTGGTTGATAGATTGAGTCTATGTCTAAACATCTATTGATTGGTGACTGACCTGAATGCCAAGCTTCTAGAAATTCTTTGATATTTTTTGTGTTTCCTTTGTCCCAAATTCCTACATTGTCGAAATTGAATTCATGTCTATAATTATCCACATGCATTGAAATGAGTGACGAAATGTGGCGTTTCATAGCCAATTGGTGCTCATGTAGACGAAGGTGAAGAGGGCGGTCACTTTGTCCAATGTAGTGTTGACCAGAGTGATCGCAGTTGATTTTGTAAATGATATTCGGTTTGTCTTCTTCGGTTTTTGCATCCTTTGGTTTGCATAATAGTGTGTTTGCTGGGAATTTGTTGGAATTTGTTGAGACACACCAATATAGGAGTAAAACGTAAGCGCCGTTGTAGATTGTAATTCCAGTTTAGTCTGTTTATTAGAAATGTCATACAGTGAAACAGTATCACTTACTGGATAACATTTCGGACATAAGTGACCACTTTACTGACACTACTAACTAAAAGATAAAAATACCAAAGGTTTTGAAGTAATTTAAAGATTCGTAGCACTAATCATCGTGTTGTTACTGATGAGCAACCAGATTTATCATCTCGATTGATAGAGAAATGAGTTCATTCTAAACAGAAAGCAATACTCCATCGAAAGCCCATCATTAGATCATTTGTAGGTCAGAGTTATCCTGAATTTATTTTGTTTAGCCAGGGAACTTCTTCAAGACTGAAAGAATTTTCCATCGTTTTTAGAAAATACCACGAACTTAAATCATTGAACCAGACTTCAAATAAATTTTAATCAAGTTTACCATTTCTGTTGAGACAATTAATTGGTTGATTTAAAGAATATTTGGCTGTTAAAACATACTTAATATTCTTTTGTGAACTTCAGACACTGCCATATTTCAATCTAAGATGTAAATAACTTTCATGGGATAAAGTCTTAGGGAAAGACGGAAGTAGGATTCAAAGCCTATGGGAGTTCTGTTTTGTATATTATCGAGCTGAGAAACAAAGTGAGCATTTGCTATCTCATATTCTCTTAGAGGATGAAAGTGATAACTTAATCTTGAGTTGTCTGTAAAGACGGGTTCAAAATTCTTTACAGCTAATTTACTTCATCTCCTACTTTTCGACTATGGAAGTAACTTGGAGGCAGTATTGTTTAATGGATGTCAGTCAATTCCGCTGAGATTGCTAGTAAGTAAGCAAAGACGGCTGGTTAATACAATGGTGATAAGAACACCAATAACCATTGTTACAACTATGATTTAAAAAGAAATTCCATAGAATGTTTTATACAAGCCAATGAATTATGTATAATCATTACACTAACAGGATTTCTTTACTGACATATATCCTAAATTTACACTAACTCAACCCATCTGAATATAATGGGATATTTAACCATAAATAACATCGCACACTAATTTATGATTAAATCAAAAAGTAATTTGTTACTTTTCCAGCTGATCTTTACCACCTTACCTTCACTGCATCTGCAGTATCACATTTGAGGTGAACTGCACATACACTTGCTTCTCAACGGTGAGTAGGAAGCAGAATCCTACTGGTAAATAACAGATTTGAAGCCTGTTACAATACATACTCAATAAAAGTTCTTATAGGTCAACAAAAATCTTTCTCAACAAGGATAACATCCTAACAAACAAGGCAATAATCTATTAGTTTAGTTTTTCAATGTTATAAAGTGAAGGTATCTGCATGGTCCTATGCTATTTTCAAGGTCACTTTAGTATGATTTGGTTGACTTTTATTCATAGACAAAAAGTCTGGTGGTAGTCAAACAAAAAAAAGCAATAGACTGAAGTGATTATAGGTATAATATACACATGTGCTTTACAGGTGCGCTTACGCAACTATTTAGAAATGTACAAGTAGAAAGTTGAACAACAAGATTCATTGCATCCATCAACTTCATGTTTCTTTTCTTATCTTACACGGAATTATTGGAGTCTAGAAGGAGAATATCATGTCGTATAGTGATGATTACAAAAAGACATGAAAATATGATTCCATGTATTATAAGATAGTTATTATATTTAATAATAATAACATAACATGATCAGAAATTGATGAAATAAACAACTGTGATTTAATTTAAGACTCAAAACATAAATGTAATCCAGACAGAAATTCAATTTTTTTTAAAACAGACTCATCTGATGAACGGTAGAACTGTAAGATGAAGAAGTCAGGGAAATTAAGCTTTATGGAGCTTAACATACTGAAGACAGTATATTCCATCATTAGGGTTTGAACATTTCCACATGTTTGTTGTTTCTTTTAATGTCGATACAGTTAACTTCTACTAGAAGTCAGTAATAGTACAAAGATTACCAAACGCTGTTATGCTCCTCGTAAAAAGATTCGTAGTGCCAAACGGTTACTGCAGGACTTAAATATGGGAAATCTATTAGGATAACCTATGAACACCTGTCAAAATAGGCAGTATTATTAGTATAGGTATAAGACTTGGGCACTGTGATAGAATTTAATTCCATATTAGATTTGTTCATTTGATTTGCAACACACATTGATATAGTATTATTTACTTGGTGACGTTTCGAGCATAAATTATTACTGCTCATAACCATATGAATGTATTCACACAACTTTCGAGTTACCTTGTTGACAGTTAGAGGGCAGAGAAAGTGTATTTGAAACTACCTTGTTCCCCGTAGGAATGCAGTAGCACTGCCTTTTAAACCATACTTCAAGTTGAAGGGATACGGTGTGATCCCTTGAGATGACCACCTATTATGATCTGGATTTCTGGGAAGTGTCACAGATCACTTGTTATTAATTATTCTGTATCGATAATGAAGTACTACAAGCGCTTACTAAGTCTTTCTGCAGCGAAAGTTGTACCAAGTTAATAATATCATTATCTGCGACATTTTTACTGATACTATCTCTTTGATAGCAATCGCTTACTGATCCTTTTGTATATTTTTGTTTGTTCTGGTACAGAATGAGTTGGTTACTGTAGTACTCATTTACATATGTGGCCTGTCCGAGATGAGTATGGCAAACAGCCTCGTAATCGAGCGCCGTTGTATCTATAGGATATCCTGTGGACAAGGAAAACAACACAAATAATTCTGTGATGAGGCGGCATGTATTTGTGCGAGCTTGTAGTTCATTCACTAGGCGTGGTCATGCTGAGAGATAGAATACGGTGGCTTAAACATGCTGCAGTTCTCTTGCTTTTTCGTTAACTAAAAAGTAAAATAGAAGTAGTAAAGGAGCAGTGATAAAACGCCCAGGTCAAAATATCGAAGCTCAAAGGACACCAAACCACCATCATCCTCATCCTGAGCTATTATTTTTATACTTTTTGAATTTCCAATAAAGAATTGTTATCTGTGAGGTCAGTCATGTTGTAATTATAGTGACTACCTACAGATTACATTGGACGATGTTCCCACTGCATCCCGAATTAGCAGAAGTTGAAGATATTGGGCCACTGGGTTCGAGCCCAGTAACTGAATGGTATCGCGCTGCTGGTGACAACTGTCTTGTATTCAATCTTTTATTGGGTCGTTAGCACAAAGTACTGAGAAGTCACACAGTCAGAGAAAACAGTTATTCAGTTATCCTAAGTTTTCAGTAGTTCTGATATTGGTGTCAGTTAGTCATACAAGCGAATTCACGTAAGTTTAATCAGTAGATACAGGTAGATAAATATCTGAATAGTACGACGCACGGGTTTGCGCACTCAGCTAACACAAACCATAGCTAAGTTGAGACAGAAGCGAGTTACCAGAATATTATTTACATTGGATTAATTAAATGAAAATTCCTCATATTTTCGTTCCCCTTGATGGCTATCTCCTCTAGTTTATGTAGAAAATTTGGTAAAAACTTATCGGCTGTTTTTCGAACAATAAGATCCGGATTTTCAACACTAATGTCAGCCAGGTCAGTGCTTCTGTGTGGTGGTTGAGAGACTTGGTGTGGTACGAGCAGCATTTCCAACAAACTCCAGACATACATCACACCAACAGTTGCCACCTACGCTTACTGGATACTGAAGATCAGATGACCAGAAAGAATAATAAGAATAAGCAGGTAGTAAGTATGGCTGGTGACGAACCAACCAAGAACCTATCGTCCAACCAATATGCAGAAGAGAGTGGAGATGGGTTGTATTGGACACACACTGAGAAGACGGTTTGGGAACATGAGTTGTCAGGTCAGTCTGTGGAGTGGAATGGAAATGGGAGAGGACGAGTTGTGCATCTGAGGTGGAGATGATATGGAGGAGATTGTGTGAGGACTAAATGAAAGGTTGTTGGCAGTCGTGAAGTCGGGTTGAAGTGTGTGGAGAGAACAGAGTGTAATGGAGGCGTGCTACTGAAGCTGTATGTTCCACTAGAAACCTGAAGGACAAATAATAGTAATAATAAGGTTTTTCGAACAGTTAGGTTTCAATGTTACCGCATATTACTAATCACAATCCAATTTACGTAGATTGTTGCTTACTGATATTTCGTTTTAAGCAGTATGGTCCTATGTAAGGTAGATAGTTTTGTTATCATAATTTTCTCTAAAAAATATGAAGCTCCACAATTTATGACTGCATGGTTTACACCATTCATTATGTGACAACTGAGTGACTGCTTTGTCAAACTTATTCTTATAATATTTTCCTTGTTGAATTCCGTGAACGTTTAGGTAGTTGAGTCATTTTATAGGTAGATTATTCAGTGATCAAGCACAACTTTGCGTTTTTACAGTAGATATCTTCGCCTTGTTATTTATTCTGGTTTGAAAATATACTATGCGTATACACCATCTTAGATAAGATCATTTCGTTTTCTAGATTCCATTACCGATGTTTCATTGCTTATTTTTAAATCGTTTTCTAATGTCTTTGTCCGTATGCTTACCAGAGAATGGAATTTTTTCTGATGATTGTATTTGTAGTGTTTTGTACACTCATTAGTAAAATTCATACAGTTTTAGCTTCACCAGCTGAGTTGATTTATTCTTGCATCTGTGAATACCAGTGGTTCTGAGAAGAAAAGGAACCGAATCTTTCAGCTATTTTTTCTCATTAAGTTTAACTAGAAGCACATCATTTTCCCTGACAGTATATCTATCTTTTATGCTTTGATGGTGTTTTTCTTTCCTGAGATTTCTTCATGACATAAACAGGAAACTAAACTCCAGTGAATATGTTACCTATATATATATTATGAAATGCAGTTGCCAGACAATAGACTTGTATACACTATTGTTAAGCTGTTGATTCCTGTAAGGTATTATAAGAATTGAAGCATTTAAACAACTACTTAGTGACAAATAAATATACTGTGACAATTGATTCACTTCGAGTTGATAACTTCCGAATTTGGATCCAAAAATTGCATTTCCTTATTCTTAAGCCGTTATATTTTCTTGAAATTCTCGTCAACACTTAAAAGAAACTAATGTGTGTTCAAATAATCTTAGTTATATTGTAACTGATGCTGCTTTTTATTAAAAAACCAGTTTTCAACCTTGTCTTTATTTCTAGTTATTTTTTTAAGTGTAACAGTATCAATAACATAAAATATTTTGACCTGAACACTGAAACTACTTCTTCTTACATATGCTAATATCCAAAAGTATTTAATACAACCTCCCATTAGTCATTTAAGATTTAATATGACAAATATGAAAAACAGTGCTTACAGATATCACTGGTACAAACTGTGAAACACTCTTCAAATGTTTCTTGTGTTCATACTATTTTTTCTTATTTTGAGATAGATCATTCGACCTCATAAGTTAAATAGTTCTTGACCTAGAAAAATGAAAATAAAATGATTTTAGACATTCGTTTGTTGATTTCTAATGATTTATTACTTTGAAAATAGTTTTCATCACGAAAGGACATCAGATGTTGGACAGTTGTAGGGCTGGAAACACTAGGAAGCTGTTTCGTTCTGGTTTTGGACTCCTCAGCAGTAAGTAGTCACAGATCTATGAAGGATCTAGCTTAGGAACATCATATCTCAAATAAGTGTGTTAGTATTCCACAACTGGATCAGAATCTGATGGTTAACACTTTCCTATTTTTATCAGTTCGCAACTCTGAGTCAACCATCATCTTCTGCAGTCGGTGGTAGTCCGTCTCATACCCTTCTTCATTGACTTCATAGATCATGATTTATGGAAGCGTTATGGGATACTCTCAAGCTGATAAGCCTAATGCTAATTACAGTAAAAATATATATACTTACATGTGTATGTTGTACGACCTTTACTACCATAAATTCTAGCGTTATTATGAGCAGATGTCAAAGACGCATGCAAGTTAGTAATCCATTTACTCGTTACTTCAGTTTATCATCCAAAATGTGCATCAAATAATTTCTAAGTCATAAGCCTTTCAAGGGTCAGTCATCTGCTGAAACCTAAGGCATTTTCTCCACCGTCTACAGTTTTGTTGTTTTTATTATCAAAATATGAATGTCTGTTTGCTGATAAAAAAATGACATTTCAAGCAGATAACACCTGTCAAGCTTGTTTATTCTGAATATCAATCAGCTTTCATTTTCTGATGGAACTTGAAAAATAATTGGAAATATTAGATGAAGAGTGTATTTTATAGTTTATTTACTTCGTTTATCTCATAAGTGTTAACTTCTACTGTTTGTGCCAATAAGTTTTTGCCTGCATTAAAGAATATGATTTTTCATTTAAACATATATGTAGTCTATACTGTCACTAACTGTTTGCTTTCATCACTAGCATTATGACTTGTATTATCATCGTTAAGGTTAACATGGGGTTTCAAATAAGTCTGCATTATGATTTGCTTGGCTGAAATATGATATAAATATGTCAGCTTGTTTCTTTAAAAGCAATTTTATGACAAATCTTCCCTTAGTACATTGCTTCTGAATATGATGAATAGAAACATGGAGTCAATAAGTTAACTGCTGGTACATTTAGGTTTCACCCAGTTATTATCTCTCACAGTGGTATACTTTGCTTAGTTGACTGTAATATTAAAATGTACTATTTACAGTAATGGGTTCCTAATAAAGTGTTTCTGAAGTAAGACAAAAGTTAATCAGTTTGAATCCTTAGTGACAAATATTTCCTGAACTTGATCTAGCTCTCTTATCTATCAGGAGCTTATATCGTAAAGTAATACTAACCCTTTTCGTTTCTCTCAACTCATAAGTTTATACTTTTGAATAACAAGGTTACTGAACACATAATAAGTAAGCAACACCCATCAGAGTCATAAATTATAAAATATATTGGTAACTTCAAGGTTAAATGAATGTTACTTGTGACCAGTAAGGCATTAAACATTAATGAAAAGAAGGAAATGGAACCTGTGGTGAAATAACCATTATGATTGACCTTCTTTGTTGAATAAGGAAAAATTCGTTTAAATATAAAGCTATTCAAAGTACTTTTCTTCATAACTTTAACTGCACAACTAGCCATCATGTACGTAATGACTAGTCAACCCGTTATTTTCTTTTTCTTTCTGGTTCAATACATTCGAGACTGATGGTGATTGTTCATGAAGTCGTAAATGGAATGTAAATACTTCATCTAATTTCATGGTATACTCGGATTGGCAACCATTTAACAGAACTTGATATCTGATGAAAAAAACCTGAGTAGACAAAGTAATTACTGATCTGATAGTATGATACTTAACTTGGTGTTATTATGGTTTTAAATACTTTCTATCCAGAACCTTCGAAAAACTTAAAAATTCCTGGAGTCTTTGACAGTCAATTAGCAAACAAGGGATTTCGAATAAAAGAAGTATAATATATATATATATATATATATATATATATATATATACATATGCACATAACACCTTCATACACTTTAATATAAGGATGATTAGTAAGACACAATCAAAAGAAAACTGCATACAGAAAAGCCTGTAAATAATCAAAATCACTGTCATCATAGATAATACAGCATTTTCGTACGCATTATAAGCATGTAATGCATTCTTCGTTGTTCTACTAATATTTCTCTTTCCAAGAAAACACGTGACCGTCAATTTAGGATTTCTGAGGTCATCGTTAACTCATTCAGTAACGTGTGTTAGCATATTACTTCATATCAGAGAGATTATATACATCCAAAATAAAATCTTTCATTCATCGGATTCTGTTTAATATCAAAAAGCAGTATTTCGTGTGAATTAGTGTAATTATGATCTACGGTAATGTCTTTATGTTTAATGAAAATTTCAGCTTTCTTTTTAAATCATTCATTTCAAGGAATGGATCAATACAGAAGTCTATCATGTTCAGATGGGAACGAAGTATCACATGGTTTGTGATGAACAAATCCATTCCACTTTAATTCACTGAATCATATTTTAGCCTTATGGAGATTGATATTATGTTAAAATGAAACGTTTTCTGTCTTCGAATAACATCAACCTTACTGCAGTTGAACTTTGAAATGTCAAAATCTAATAGTGTAATAGAATGCACTAAATATCTGACGTCTGGTAGATATGACAAAACCAAGTAGTCCTAAATTCCCTCCACTTTCCAGTAGTCATAGTTAAATGCTTCCATTTTGATAACAGTACTATAAAAAAGCTGACCAACAATAGTATCCCTGTCGGTAGATATTGTTTTCATTATTTATGATTCGATAACATCAAACCATCTTTTACCTGCTTTTTTACTTATGCCAGTCATGCAGAATGCGTTTTTTTCAAACTTGTTTCAGGAACTGTTACAATTGGTCTGTCTAGAAGAGGACGTTGGTGAAGTAACATCATTTTCGATTGTTCAGTTAACTGGAATTATACTAAATCACAATAGCTTTGTAACAGAAAAATGATCTGAAAATCCCCCCTGATCATCCTACTTGATAGTATTGGCATTTATTTGAATGTTTTTACCCTCGTTATGGATAGTGTACCTTTGAACCTAGCCGGTGTAATATTATTTGCTTGTTTGACTGTCTTCCTTGACTTTGCACTTACCATTTACCTTTGTATGATTGAATGAATGCTTCATTTTCCTATTATGTGATGCTGGACTGTGGACAACGTGACGTTGTTTTACTGCACCCGACATTTTATTTTGGTTCAACTTACAGTTGTACTGTGATTTGACTGTTTGTCTTTTGACTGTCTACTGGAAACATTTATTTGTTGATTTGATTCTGGTAGACAGAATTTTGATCGCTTTTGTCGAGAATATTATCACTGACTCTCAGTACGTATTTCCGCCCGGGAAGGTTTGGGCTGTATAGTTACCCAATGGCCCTGTTGAGTTATTTTTGTAATTTCGATATAACTTGTTGTTACTTTGATAGTGTTACGTAGCGACAAAAGGCGGCCAATAAGGGAGTTGTTTTCAAGTCATGATCAGATCATGTTCAGGTCGTGATTTATGCATGCGCTGACATGAGAACCTGATTAGAGAAGTTCGACCTCATACATTAAATCAGATTGGTTCATTTATGGCTTCATTTTCTAAGAGTTTTGTAAATACATATATGTCATGTAGTTGTCGCTGTTTTTGCAGTCACAGGCGGTTTTTGTCTTCTGATTTTTTGCGGCTCACTGGGGCAGAAGGGACAGAGGGAGGTCAGTCGTAAAGGTATTCGGTTGAGGTGTCTATTGAGTCTCAGTATTCATTATACCCACGCATGCAACCCTACAACTCTGTCACAACAGATAGTACCACAGATTTTGTTATGAATCTACCACCGATTTACTACAAACCGTGTTTTGATATTTTGATCCAACCTTTCTGCGTTACTGGCAGAAGTTCAGAAGCTATACAGTAGAAAGCAGAAACTAGTCAGATTCCCGCTAGTTTTTGCATCGCCTAGTTATTTCTCGCGTTCAGGCCAAGATTATTGGATTTTGGCTGTTGCAAGCTTTTCCTGGATAATTTTCTGTAGAGTTTAATGTGAATACTTTGAAAGAAATGTGGATTAACCACTTTTGGAGATTGAAAAAGTTACAGCATTGTTTCTGTGTAGAGAAATGTTAAATTCTTTGCATTGTTTTACCATTTTGTGAGTTATTTCTTTAATTTCTTCCGTTTTTGTGAATAGTATTAAAAATTTTATTGTTGTATTTGTTTTTTATACTCCTTTCTATATCAGGTGATATCTGATTCCCGCCTACAAAACTATTTCAAATGATCTTTTTGTGTCGAAACATTTGTAAAAGAATTTAACATCCAAGATTCCTTACTTTATACCATTATAGATTCCTTGTGGTTTTTTACACATTGTTTGTAGGTAAAACTAATTGGACATTCTTTTTTCTCCTTCTCTCCCTCTGTCTGTTATACAAATATTTCGTAGTGATATAATACAAGTCTGTTGGGCAATAGTAAATTGCTTTTGAGTATGCCGTAACGAAAAAGACAACTTTATAACATCCCTACCTTTTACACATACCAGTTATCGATACTACCAGCTTAATGGTTTTGTGAATTTGCTGGATTAGTGTTGTTGAAGTGGCTCTGATGTTCAAATTATGTCGAGAAGGTGACTTTATTTGACTATTTAGAGGAAGTAAAAGCACTAACAATGTTTCCATGTGTACACCTGCAAAAGGATCATTACCAGGTATTTTTATATTAAAAAACTAAGCTGAAATATCAGACGTTTTTGCCTATGCGATATGTACAGGTTGCAGGTCCATTCTCATGCTGGTAATATGTAAATACGATTTACTGAGGCATATCGATAAAATCCATATGTCAAAAATGAAAATAAACTCGTTGAAGTCTCCATCGGGATATATGAACAAAATGTTAATGCTATTCAAAAACGAAAGTAAGTTTTTTAAACTTAGCAAAGAGAACAACAATACGAAATTGGTTGTTCGGAAACTTGATACGAAGTGAAAAGTAATCAGTTTATCCTCAAACACCTTTACATACGAAAATAATAAAGTTGAGTGGAATAAATGGCAATTTGGATTACTAAAATAAGCTATAACAGGTTTGTCCTTTCAACTGATTGTAGATACAAAAATTCAACAATAACATGTCCACAGGAAGTTCTGTAGCCATTCCGAAGATAACTCTCTTCTAAGGTCTTCCTTCTGAACTTATGAAATGCATGAAGGAAACGAATTTTTCTGACAAGTATTGGATACTTCTTGACAAAGAATCATTTGTCACTGGCTGTCCATCCATCAAAACCATTTGCCTGCAGTGCGAATGTGTATCCTAAGGAATAACTAGGATGATGCGTCTTGAGTTTGTAGCAGGAAGATGGGATCACTAGAGGGTCCTTGCTGAATTCATTACTGGTAGATAGTTCAATAGCCAATCTAGAAAACAGTTAGTCTCAAATCAGGAATTAATTTTCAGCTGCCTAGAAGGTGTATGGGTGATAGGTTTGTAGTCTGCTACAACATTTACTGCATCTATTTATTGGCTTTCTCTAAATGACAAACTGCATTCTTGGAGTGAGAAGAAAAATTTCTTGAACTTTCTTGGCTACGAAATAATGGGAAAACTAGTGAGGTAGATTTAAAGGAAGACCGCACAAATATGGCCAAACAAAAGATTCCTATACTTCAGTCTTTGTCGTTTCGAAGAGAAAATTAATTATATCCTTTGTCATGCGCACTGGATGCCTTTGTGAAACCCAGTATTCTGGAAGAAACAACCCTTCTAGATTAACTATGATTAAAGTTAGGTACCTATTTCATTTATCAGGTAAGTACATCAAAACCAAACCTCAGGAAAACTACCCTTTTTATGGGTTGAAAAAATGGTTATCATAAATCTTGAATTTAAGAGTGATGCAGCCATTGAAGTTTTAAGGAGAAGGATATAGAACTGTTTATGGAGTGTGGTCTTTGCAGTAATGTGAGGAGTGATGTTCTCACATTTGATCACCTCTATATTTATTTATCCGTTTGCCTGCTCAAATGAATCGAGACCTACTTGTAAATCGATGCTACTTTTGTTAAAAAGGACTCAGATACACTGTCGTAAATGTTTGCAAAGAGCTGCTGGATACACAAGGTATGCCATACTTTGATAATACACTCCTGATTGCCTACTCTCTAAAAGTTGTCTACATAGAGAACAATAACTTTCCAGTTTTTGCTTGTCTTGCACTGCTAAGGACCTGGCCATCACATTGGAAATTTAGTGCTTTGCATTCAAAAAGACTTCATGAATCTCTTCTTTTGTTTTAGTTCAATATTTTTACTTTTCGAAGCACATCGTTTCTGCCTTCCTGAAACTTGTCAAGTTCGTACGCAACGTAAACTATTGCTTGATTCCGTGTTCCTCTAAAGATAATTAATTTTTTAGATATCTTTTCATACTTCTCAACTGGCTGTCCGGACTATATCATCTTTACCGAGTTTCTTTGAAAATTTGATTGATATTCATAACTCACAGTAGGTTTCACTAGGTTAGGCGGCCGCAAGCAATCGATAGGAATCTCTGAGACTACGCTAACCAGGCTCAACTGTAAGTCCTCTGTCCATAGTCATGGATTATAAGGGTTCGATTCTCTGAGGGAACATTTATTGCCTCAGAATTGCAGATACACCTTGCTGACGAATGTCAAAGAGCATGAAAATTAGGTTATGCAGGACTTCTATCAACTCTTTTCAGCTATTAAATATTGATAAAAGTGCATGCTCATGAGCCTGCTACCCTACTGACCACACTAGAATTCAGTCAGCATTTACCATTAGACAACAACGAAATGTTTTCTCTTCGCTTACCAGTTATTGTAATCTTAAGTATCTTTCAATTATGGAAACTTATCTTGCTCATTAACATGTTCGTCAAAGAAAAATGTTTTGAGAATGTCTAAAGCGTTGAACAATGGTACAAACGAAAATCAGATGACTGACTGCAGCTCTTTAGCAATGAGGATAAAATGCCTGAAACAGCTTGTTCACTGAACTACTTCGTTTTTATAATATGAAAAGTATCCTCATAACAAAAACCGTTTTCTACTTCTTGAAATCACTCTTGTTATTTCACCTTTAGGTTGTTCACTTTATCCTATTTGCCCAGTACAAAACTCTAACCTCATTATGAGTTCATTTATCTCACATATTCCTGATTTTTTAAGTATTCATGATTAACTGTCTTTTTAACGTATAAAAGGTTGATTATGCTTATATTTACTGCGTTATTTAAACAAGTATGTTTTCCTGATTTTTCTGTGTAGACAAATGGTTTGGGTTCATATACTACTGATAGACATGAGTAGTTTAAAGTCATTCTTAAGAATTAGTAGTGCTGTTTGCTAACCACAGTCAGATGATCTGAATACTAGACATTCAGTTTGCTCATTCAGAATCGAATGTTTCAGTAGTTTACTTGAAATGATTCAACTCACAGAGCTAAATAGTTTCAACCCCCAGCTAGCCAGCTGTTCGAACGGAATGGCTATACCTAGAATCATAGGAGTTTGCATGATTCTCATTTCATCGTGAGAAAGAAAAAAAGTAAGCTAGTGGGTGAAAATTGAAGTAGCTTTCAACTACTCATGTAAACCTTCAGTATATAACATACAGTTTTGCACTTATTTTCTCGTCACTTTTCGTATCCAGAGCACAGTTAGCAATCTAGAAATTTTATTTTCCAGAGGATGTCATAGTACAGTCCGTAGTTGAGTCAATCGCAGTAAATATTACCGATCTCCTGAACACTGGCTTTGATTAATGGATAATGATTCCGTTGAGAAAAGGTTGGGAAACAATTCATTTTCACTTGTAGATACTTGCGATTCCCGTCGTTATACTAGATCGAAATGATGAATCACTATTGGGATATGAGGCTGATCAGCTGAATGCATATGCACATGAATCGCTTCAGAGTCCGTTGCACAAAAGGAGGCTATCATGCTTCACTGGCCTAGTGAATAAAACTTTGATGCTTGAAACGATTGGTACTGGGTTCCAGTCCCAGTGGAAACGACATCACTAACTGGTGAGCAGGTGCATCCAGCTGAAAAGCTCGAAATAAAGCGAAATTCGCATCCTCGATCCCACAGCTAAGAACAGTCAACTCCACCATAACATTCTTTGTTTTAATTTGAGTAACTGTTTCAAGTTCACGTATCACCAGCTTCTAAGAGGCTGTATATTAAATTTATCAGCCAAGTACAGCTAAAGGGAAAATCTGATCATTTCTGTTATCGTCTAATTTGGATAACTGGTTCACACAGTACTGGCACAGACTAGTACCTGGGAACATAATACTAGCTACTTCCTTATGAACGAATGTTGTATTTACACAGAAATATCAGACAGAAATGAAAAAGTGATGGCAAACTTCAAACACACGTCAAGAAAAGTTGCAACTGTTACATATCCCGGGCAATGAAAATATTGAATAATATGAATTATGTTAACAGCCTTGGAACATGAATAAAATGTTCAAGGGTTTAACTGGCCCATACTGGCGGCACGTTATCTTTTGAGAATTTTTTTAAACCTTCTGAGTTGACTGTGCATTTTGAAAACATCTTTTCATCTGAGACGAAAGCCTAACTGACAGAGTGTGTTCTTTTCTAATAATCGGGCATTTTTAAACTTTTCCTTTCAACAAACAGAAGAAAACATCAGTTTGGAGTTTCATTTATTTTCGAGAAGAACATCTGAAGTAACCCTTCGGTATAGTTAGTAGTATGACTTCACCTCCATTCCTCATTATTTTGAAGTACTTCGATCTCAAAGTTATAAAATTTGCTTGCTTTTAATCTCATCCGCCTTCCTAGCATGACAAGAATCAAATAAACAAGCATCCCAATCACCACAGATTCGATGGATAATTACAGTTTGTTTTTTGCTAGTAACTTTAGTTGGTTGTACTAGATTCAATTAAGCGTTAACTTGTCCGTAGTGAAGATAAATCGATCTTCATGAGTCTGACTGTGGCGCAGAATTGCACTGAAAAGAATCTTTCGAGGAGCATCAGCATCTTTTGATTGGATGACTTTTCTTATCAGTCAGTACTCAAATGATATCTTATTGGATATTCGGGTGATATTTTTCCCACCTGGCAGTAGGAACTTCAGTTGCAATATTTCCTTTTTATTGTTCCATTTTTGAGCAACTAGGAATAATAAATGTCTCACTTCACAAACTGGGAGCAATTTTAGCATTTAGTGTCAGTATAAATCAAGACTGAATTGAACATGTGCCCAAGGTTAAGCTACGAAGATTTATAATACAAACTTCAGTCGGTTTCTAGTGATGATGTAACTAGTCGGAAATTTACTAACAGCCAAACACAGTTTTACTGAAAGACAGAACCTACAATAGAGTAAGCTATCGGCTAAGTTCCATTCTTAATAGAAATGAAAGTGCCAGATAACTGGAGGCAATCAACAGGAAATCCTCCTTTACTCAGGTTTCATACTTGCTGGCAATAATCACTAAGGTGTATCTAAAATCTTAAGGGAAGCAATATTCCTCTGAGAGATTCGAACTCTCGTTACTCATGACTAGAAACTATAAAGTTGGCTACTCTTCAACGACTAATTAGTATAAGAAATGAAAGTCTTCAATACAGTCTTTACATCAGCTTAAGTACAACGTTTTTTATACATGAGCGACCATTTGAGATACAGTGAAAGTTGTGAGAGGATCTAAATGTTTTCCAACAGGAAACACAGTTCACACGTCATCAAAATAAAAGGAGTGTGCCAGTATTAGAATTCTGGCATGTTAAACTGTGAAGATAAATTAACAACTGAGCCTCTACCACATACTAACGTTTTCAATACAAGAATGGGTCACTTAACTGATCCTGGAAAGTGTATGTACACAAAAATTATATGAAAACACACATATCCCATATAGCTGTTTGCCTGCCCGCTGATTTATCATCATTAATAGTATGAGTGATTAATTTTCAACCTTTTGTTGTACTAAGGAATAAAATTAAACAGAGTTTAATTACCACAATGGTTTATTCACTTATTTCATTGCCTTTTTTCCCCTTTTAGATTATGTGCAACCATTTTTCATTGCTAGCTGTCAAATTATTCCGCTATTTGTAAATATTCAATCATTCATTTCAATTTTACTGACAACCCACATACAACGTTTAGTCACTTGTTTGTTTGTTTTTTGAAATACAAACTCGCTCTAGTAATGGTAGAAAAATTGGCATTTTTAACTCTTATCAAATAAATAGCACCATAATAATCATATTGTTACTGAGGACACAAGATTCAACTAATGAAGTTGGCTTCATTTTCGTCACAGTTGAGATCCTAGTGATGTATAGTTTGAAACGAATTCGTTTTAGCTCCGTAGAAGTTACTTTTCTAAAATAGTTTTGGAGAACGAGATAGCCCATTTTGATTCTCTGTTGGTTGAAAGCACATACAACGGATATCATGGTGAAATAAAAGCAATCATGTAAGGTTAGGAAGCATTGATCAAGATGAATATCATTCAAAACATGGGTCACTTTCGAGATATTTTATTCTGTTTTGTAAACCAAGACGAGATATAAACTTCAGCTTTTAAGTGGATTCATACTATTATGATCTGCTTGGTCACCAGCGATGAAGTTTAGGATGCGCGTTTCACCCTGTTTATGACTCGTCAACCGGCTGTGCCCGCACGCCGGTGAGTCATGTTGTTCCTACTGAGACTCGAACCCATTACTCATCGCTTCAGACGCTAGAGCGTTATCTACCAGGCCACTGAGACAAATCAGCAACAGCTGTCATGATTCATACTGACAGCTTATGCTGAACCTGTAACACTCAGTTAAACAGTCATTGCTTAACCTAGGTTAAACACATGGTGGGTTTACACACTGAAATGCTTAAAGTTAGTCGAACTAAACCATGATTTTTGTCCATGAGATCCTTAACTGTTGTTCTGAGATTTGTAGAAAAGCATAGACTTTATGGTTGGCACCTGTCTAGGGATTGAAATTAACCCTTTGAAAAATGTCTCAGAATCAGCTTCAATTACTCAGACGTCTCTTTACATTATTTTCATCGTGATCATCGCAGCACACTTTACTGTCTGTATTCATATAATTTTTTATGAGTTTGATTTTATTCTGCTTCTTTATTTTGCTACTTTTTATATTTCCGCCTTGTATCTTGATGTACAAAAGTAAGATGTGACAAATTTCACCGTAACCTTGTATGAACAGATCTGATATTGGTACTGACTGACGTGTTAAGTGAATAGACACTTTCCATTTCGCTTGTCTTGCAGTAAATGTAATTGTTTCTTATCAAAATTTGTGATAATATATTTTTCAAAAGGTTGGTACTCGCAAGTTATACTACCAGTCGATCTAATGGACTAATAACTTTGAAGCAGATTGAAAATAAAAGTCAAAGGTGCTTATTTTTGTAAACTTCTTAATCAAGGTTGGTTCGCGCCACATTATTTTATTTCTGGATAAATTTTTGGGTAAGTATATAAGAATTGTTCCACTTGTAAATAATCAAATGGGATATATTTCATGCAAATCCATAAGTTGAAGATAGTTTTGCGGGAAATGAATTCAGCACTAAGACTAGAAAACAACCCTTTAATTAGAGAGACGGAAGGTCATGAAAGGAATTAATGTATCTAGTTCAGTCACTCGTTGATAGAACAGCTTAGTAGTGAGCTTGCTGATTTCAATAGTGCGTGAAACGGTTTCAAGGGATATGAGTTTCATCGAGGTAGCAGATAAGCCTTTCTGACGACTGCAAACCATGGTCAATCAAAATTCTCTTCGGGTAACATCCAACTGACTATGAAAATGAAACTTACGTGACATAGAGTGATATGCACATCTTATTAGAATGCAATCATGTTAGAAGCACTGTGTTTACCACAAATTTTGATGGTCACTAATTCACTACGTAGTGTTTGTTCACAACACAGGTTGTCCTTGTTAGTTAATCCTATGACAAAGCAGTAAAATTGGATTTTATCCTATCTGTAATGAATTGCCAGACAGGCTTCAGATCTTGTTCAGACGGTCATTAGTATTTGTTAGTTTCCAGGTGAAAAAGTTTGAAATATTCAACTGTGTTAGTTGAAAATGGTGTTTGTCTACTTATATTTAGTTAAATAGGTAAGGAAAATGGTGCAACAGGTAAGTTGATATGATGGAGAGTGCGAAGAGACAGTTCTAATGTTTCCTCAGATCATTTTTAACTTCTACGCGTTTTTCTCCCTAACGTTTATGAGACTGTCATAGTTTCATTCTGTAATAAAAGGCCTTTTAGAAATTATGATTGCATAGTATCGAAAAACATGGGTAAACAGGCCTAAAAAATATGCTCTAAGTAATAAAAAAAGGGTATTTCTATTTGTAACTACGCAGTTACTAGCTGATGGAGAGCGTAGGAGTTTTGTAACACTAAATTTTTGTCTCGCAATTCCCTATCATAAGTTAGACTTGGTTAGTTGGCCGCTATTGGGATTGAGCCTTCTGAGCAGATACCTAGATATTGATGTAAGTTGCAGTTCGGTAGGTAATGATGGGTAATATTTGAGAGTGACACTAAGGAGGCGCGTTTCGTTCTATTTAGGAGTTGTCGGCTGGATTTGTCTGCCTCTCCGTCTAAGTTAGGAAACAACTGAAACTGAAATTCGCTGTTGATTGCCTTGAAAAGGTTATCTAATAGGCCACTTGGTTATCGCAGCCGCTCCTTATATGCTGAATAGTTTTTTCGCTATAAGCTACACATTTTTGTTGGTTTTATTATATCAAATCCTAAATACTTTTGACTTGTTGTAATCCTCGACTTTAAACTTTAATTGCAGTCAAGTTTGGTATTCATATAATTTAAGTCTACTGCATTCAACCCGTATTTTCTATATCTATCAGTACACTTAATGTCTCATACCGTGATGCAGTGAAAAAAGCCTGTAATCGCCTATCAGCTCAATGTTTGGATGGATAAGCGTTTCCTAATCTTCGTTAGTAGTATATTTAGATTGAATAGTTTCATATCTATTGATTCACTGACATGTATGCTAATAATACAGTTAGAATAAATGGAAACAAAGATGCCTAAAAAGCAGAATAATAGTTTAAACCTCTATATCACAAAATAAACAGAAACATCGAAATCCATCTTTCCTTTTAAATACCTAAAATAGGAGTAATATCTTTAACTATGTTTTGAGTATTAGGCTATTTTACAATCAACATCTAGTCTATGACAATTTCCAACACCAGGAAACATTTTTTCACTCAATTTTCTATATTCCTTTCTAGCTTCTGTCTTTTATTTATTTACTGAAAATTTAATATCAATGAAATCAAGTTATATGCATAAAAATACAGCCGGTGATTACAAGAAATTCATGGAAAATTGGGGGAGGCGGCAGGATTTGAACTAGAAGCCTCAGGGTTACTTTCTAGACACTCCAACAATTCACTTTTATGATGAAACTGTTTACCTAATCTCAGTTTCGTTACAGCATACAAATTTCAGGTTCATTAGGAAGGAGAAAATATTCATAGATCTTCATTACGACTGTTTCCTTAGATGATTTCAATCGTCATTTCCACGCACATTGACTGTCACATACAGAAAACTATCCTAAAAGTGTAGTTATTAATGAGTACACCTTTCCTGTGGTTTAATTTAGTCATAGTTGGATTAGGATTTTAATGAGCATTTTGAGCAGGTTGTTGGATTGAGATGGGACAGTCAAGTAACTTTGGTTTAAGTGAGTCGAATTATAGAAATACATTGGCTCAATTTAAACTGTAACTATGTTAGCCGATAAGTCTCCAAAATGAAGTCGACAGAGTTCCAAGTCGACCACTTCTAGGTCACCGATTTATGCTCTTAGGGAAACTCTGATTTCATTTCCAAATCATTTCTGATTCCTAAATATATGAATATCCTACTGATGGATTTCTAACATGTTAGCTATTTGAAGGTTTTCAGCAGTAAGTCTTGATTGATCTGAGTTTTGTGCTTGAAGTTAATCGTCAGCATGACGTACTTGAATTGTGGAGAGAACTGACACTCTCTAAGAGGTCCGGAGCCACTTAACTCTGCATTTAGACTACCTTACTACCCGACAGTCAGAAAAATTGAATTAAAATGAACATTATTTTGACTATCTGAGATAGCCATGGTTTGGCAGACTAATATTTGTACTAGGTGATAATTCAAACTGAAATGAATATTTGAACCGCGGCCGGATTCGTATTAGCGACCACCGGCTTTCCGGCCCGATGCTCTACCAACTTGTAGCTCATTTGGTTGAGCATTGTGCCAGAAACCTGATGGTCACTGGTTGGAATCCGGCGGCGGTTCAAATTTTCGTTTCATCTTTAAATCATTACCCAGTTCAAAATGAATAGTAGAAAATTACAAAATATGGTCAACTATCACTTCAATTTCTTATTCTTTTCGTTCACTGTTTTTAAACGAAGAAAACTGTTCAGGAAAGTTGGTGAATACTTTTTATTAGTTTAAAGGACCAAAATAAATCCTTCAACTATATTGTAGGTGTTAATAAAGACTTCATATATATATATATATATATATATATGTATATATGAGGATCTATCAAGTTGTATGCACTTTACTTCTTAAGTACCTTACGTCTAACAACACTTCATTGAATTAAAAGCATAGAACTGTAACGAAGACCAGACAAGAAAAAGACATTGTCTGATGAAAAAGGTGAATATGGTTTCTATCATAACAACGACGCATTTATCGAATATTTATTTCACTCAAGTTAAATTTTCATAGTCTTTGATTTACGGTAACACAAGATGTTGGATTACTTCTAGTATTATGCACTGAATGAATAATTTAGTTTATGTGAACTATGATCAAGATTTGACCGAAAAGGATAGCAAATATTGGGCGCTGAGTAAAAGGTAGGCAAATATAATTTGTATTAGTGTATGTCACAGTATGTCTGAAAAGAAATAATTCCAACATTCCTCATGGAAGTCTGATTCCAACTTCCTCAGTAAAATAATCCAAATTAAAGTATTAAGGATATATAAATGAATCTAAAGATGTGTATTTAATCTCCTCGTCCAACACTCTTCATATTGTCATCTGTGAAAAGGATTGGACAAGGAGATTAAATACACGTCTTTAGATTCATTTATATGTTCTACACAAAACGTTGGAATTATTTCACTTTAAACATGCTGAGAGTTATAAAATTACAAACATTATCTAATGATTAAGTCCGATGGAAAGTTAGAAACTGCTCAAAACACGTGTTCACTAAGGTATTGTAGATAACACTTCTTTCCCTATATATGAACCTTGTTTATTGGTCAAAGCAGTCCAGTAGAAGTAAGGTTATGTTTGCTTCATACGATACTATTTATAAAATACTCAGTACTAATTTCTCCTTTTAAGTCTTTCAAATTTTGACTAGCGTAGCACCTCTACGCTGGACAAAAACAACAGGAACCAAGTCAGATGAGCTCGTTTCTTTTGGGGCTTTAACGCTGATTTACTTGACTAAACTGAATCCAGCTTGCACATATATCACTTCGAAACGCAAACTATATACAAAGTTCTGTTTTATCGGTCATAATCTCTTGTAAAAGGGCATCTGAATGCCTTCTTCGAAAAGTTGCTTGAAAAATATTTTAGCCAAGGTACCTTTAACATTCTATATCTAGGTGGAATGAATATTCATGAAAGAATTTTGAAAATTCATTAAAGGTTGAACGCATAACTACACTTCATCTGATAACTTAATTGTTTCAGAGCAATTTAATGTGCAATAAATGTTTAACTTCATTCTATGTTAACCAAGTGAATTTTCAGACCACAATGTTTTCACTTTATTCCTCTTAGGGTGTGTTGAAGGAAGCGGCTGAAATAGAAATCAACGTTTTAAGTCTCCAACCACTAAGACATGGTTTTGGATTTAAATTTTTGTTACATATAAGTGTGTGGTCAGGGGAAAACCTTATTGGACAATTTTTCTTACATTTGACCAATCGAAATCAGTCATTTAACTTTTGACCCAGTGGTTCTTTATTTCCATGAAAACTTTGTATAAATGATGCATTTTTATCGAATGAAGTGTTTTCCCTACAATCACAGGGCATTCCTTGTTTTTTAATATTTTCATGGCTTAGTGAAGTTATTGAGAGAGAACTATAGCTATTCGTTTTCACTCTAAGTGTCTCATTGGGTTAGTATCGCTCGCGTGTTTCTTGTTGTTCACTTCATCAGCTCAGCGCGCCTGCTGATTGATGAAGTTGTCTTGAAATGAGGTTGATTTAACTTTTGTTCTCTTAGACTTGAAGGATGAATTGTCAAGGTGGTATTATAAGTTGAGGGAACTTTTGTCTTTCAAACATTCTATCAGCAACTTAACTAATTTTATCAAGGCTTTTTCTTCGTTTACAGTTTACAATCCCTTAACTCAACCATCGTTAACCCAGAACAATAAAAGATAGCTTGACAATTGATTCTGCCACCCACTGGCGTAGAAGAAATCAAAGTTAACGTTTATGATGGTAATACATTTACCCAACAAACTTTGGGGTGGTCAGTTAAGTCTTCATAATCTGAAATATTTCCGCTTTATATAATTTAATATCTGTAATAATATCCAGCGTGATGAAAATGTGAACCAAGTACGCTTTGTCTGCTTCGTTTATGGGATTTTATAAGCCTTAGTAACGCCAACAACAAAAGCAGTTGTAAAAGTGTACTGTAATGGCTATTTTGAAAATATTACCTATCAGAATCAAGGATGTTTACAAAATAACAGTCTGTGGTGAGAAATCTCACTGTGTTTTTCGATAAAACGAAAAACACTGAGGTTTTATAATGCAACCGGTTCAACACCAAATGGCATTAAGATTATGAGCGTGAAAGCTGTAGGAATTCCATTACTGGCTGACTTGAGTGGTTGTAGACATTGCACATAGATCGTTCAAGCTCAGTAGTGGGAGCAAGGTGGTCTAAGCACCTGGCATATGTTCTACTTGTTTGAGATAGGTAATATTAAATGATGTGAGTGTTCTGGTATACACAGAAAAACATGGTGACATTTCTGAGTACAATTTGCGCATCTTGTAAACGCCTTACTTAGTTCTGGGTATAACCAAGTAGCTGGGCGGAATTTAAGTGGTTTGAACTATTCATATCCGTGAGCTGTGTCAGTACACGTAAGCCGATGATGAGATCATTCCCAAGCAAGCGTAACAACTGACTAGTGTTTAAGTCACATGAAGTGAGAGGATGATAATCGATTCAACATTTCTCCTAATTGGTGAGTTATAAGTTAGGAATTGTTGTTTTACACCCACAACACTGATCACTAGAATATTCTCACCACTCTACAAAAGAACACAGAAGAAAAGAGTGAAAAGGCAAGATTTGTTGCTACGGAAAAGGAGAAAATTAACTGGAAGTAAAGCTTTTTGCATAGTTATTTTGGTAGACCGATATCTTCCTTTCAGACGGCTACTATTAGATCTTTGCTGAACACCATGTTTCTCACGACTTAAGTATGCTAGTATGCTAGTCGTGACTGGGATCGGGGCTTGGATTTACTCCCCATGAATGAGGAAGTCATGATAGGTGCAAGTCATAAGCTTTTACTGATTGCTACCCTGACATTTTTATACACAGCTCGTCGCTACTTCCGATTGAAGGAGTTATTGAAGTCGTTGATGTGGCTTGCAGCTCAACTGATGACAGGAAGATGACCTATTTGACTATTTAGAGGAAGTAAAAGTCGTAGCAAGGTTTTCTTAAGTTAAGTCGCGGAAGGATCATTACCAGATATGCCTAAATAGATATAAAGAAAGCTGAGAAGGCCGGCGTGTTGACCTATGCGAAATGAATGGGTTGCAGGTCCGTTCTCATGTTGATGATATATGCACTGTGCTAAAACATCGACTTCAAAAAAGCCTTCGACAGAGTCGACCGAGGAGTAATTTGGCAGGCTACTGCCTCAACACTACGGTTCTAGTGCCACAAACCTCTACCAACCTCATTCAACAGTTGCTATATGCTATATGATGCTACATGCCGAGTGATCCACAATGGAACTCTCAGTGGCACCCTTGAAGTGAAGACAGGAGAGAGTAAGACAAAGTTGCCTGTTACTATCACCGATGATGTTCGTGATTGTGGTCGACTGGAGTGGACTGGGTCATGCAAGAAACTGTGAGGAGCTATGGGGAGATGGGTGTATGCTGTTTGACGAATGAAAAGAGCCTAGAAGATTTGGATTTTGCCGGTGATTTATACTTAATGTGGCACAAACTCAAAAATCTACAGGTGAAAACTAACAACTCGACAGAGGAGACATCAAAGACAGGACTTTCTTTCTTAAGGTGAACGTTGAGAAGACGGAGGTGATGGAGATACCCGACTAACAACAACAACAAGCTTTAATCACCATCAACAGGTGAAATCTAAGGGAAGTTGTCGCTTTAACCCATCGACCTAGGCAGCATGGTTTCAACTGCAGGTGGCTGCAGAGGTGAAGATGCCAAAGCTAGCCACTATCGGAAAGACAAAAGGATAGGCCTACATTAATCTGAAGTGATCAGTGTGGAGATCCATTGCAATCAGCATTAATTGTTAAAGAGATCCGGAATTTCAACACCAACGTTAGTTAGGTCAGTGCTTCCATGTGGTGGTTGAGAGACTTGGTGTGGTACGAGCAGCATTTCCAACAAACTCCAGACATACATCACACCAACAGTTGCCACCTACGCTTACTGGATACTGAAGATCAGATGACCAGAAAGAATAATGAGAATAAGCAAGTAGTAAGTATGGCTGGTGACGAACCAACCAAGAACCTATCATCCAACCAATCTGTAGAAGAGAGTGGAGATAGGTTGTATTGGACATACACTGAGAAGACGTTTTGGGAACATGAGTTGTCAGGTCAGTCTGTGGAGTGGAATGGAAATGGGAGAAGACGAGTTGTGTATCTGAGGTGGAGATGATATGGAGGAGATGGTGTGAGGACTAAATGAAGGGTTGTGGGCAGTCGTGGAGTCAGGTTCAAAAGACTGCATAATAGATAGTGCAATGGAACGTGCTACTGAGGCCGTATTTTTCAGTAGGAACCCAAGGAACAAATAATAATAATAGTAAATTGTGGTGGGTGTTGCTTATAAGAATGGATATAAGTAGCATATGTTGAGAAGGTGGTAGAAATCATAGAGAATTACCAGCAATGGATAAGGATGCTTTCACTATTACTTAGACAGTTTACCAAGCCATCTTTAGCTGACATAGGATAAGATTATTTGAGGTTTAAGTAACGATATAATTGTGATTTTCTGTAGATATTAGCGTTTTCTTTTCATCCTGCAATTCAATATCATTAATTCCTTTACACTATTTTCTAATCCACACGTTCACTTTGTTAAATTCAATAATCTACAAGCGTTATATTCATAAAAACTAAGGCCTACTTTGTATTAGATTATCATGGTTCAATCATTAGAATTGTACGTAGATAAACTTAGAGGTTCTAGTTCTCTGTCAATCAACGTTCGGACTTCTTTTTGACATGGCTGACAGGAGGAAGTTTCAACATATGTGCACTGTTCGCTTTAAATGGTTACATCAATATCCTATTTACTTCAACCACAAAATGCAGTTAATCTAACAGATGTATCGTTGGATAGTTAACAGAGTGTGAATTTCATACACCAAACTTCTAAGATGAAACATTCCACCTTTCAAATTTATTGCGTATTTTTCTTATTTCAAATAAGCCAGTTTAAAGTCGAAAAATTCTTTGTGAATAATATGTGCGTCATACGATATTCATGCTTTTTGTTCTACATCGAATATCAGAGCATATTTTTTTCTGAAACCAGTGCTCTTGTTCATATAACATATCATTTTCATCTTTAAAAGTCGTTCTTGACAAACAAGATAACCTTTTATTTGATTACCAAGTACCTTATTAGGAGATAAGGTCATAACATTCAATGAAGAAGCTTTGTTTACACTGGATTTATTTTGTAGCGGTACATTCAAATGTCAGTATGAAAATTCCTCAAGATGACATGCCTAAGAAAATGTAACCAGTAGGTGATACTACTGACAATCATACTACTACTGATAATAACCATATTCATGTCATAAAATCTGTATGATAATATAAAAGATAGGTGACATTTGATTTTATATCTTTTACCGAGTAAGTATAACTGGAGCGTAAAAGCAATAAACAAATTTGTAAATACGTTTATTTACATGAATGGAATCATTTCAGAGGAAAAAGGTAATAAAATAAAATAAAATTACAATGATACCGTAAACTGTAAAATATCATAAAAATCTTGTTGATAGAACTATACGATCCCCCGAGGAAGAGAGAATCTGCTCAAGAAAAATAAAGTCATAACTCAATCTATAAACAAGAATAGGGCTAATTACTTTCGCTAGAATACAAGCAACAACATAAAAACTATCTCAGTCGCTTATGAGGTTGTTATCGTGACTAGGTGGCCTGGTGGATGACACTCTGCTGTTCGAAGCAGTCGGTCGCGAGTTCAAGTCCCGGTCGTAGATTCCATTCCTGTTCACTATCCAGCTCTAACACTTTTAACTTTGGTTGTTGCTGTTAATATTTTAATTAGTATTACTACCCTGGTAAATTTGAGTGAATGGGATATTTGTCAGGTGGGAGTTGGAATGAAGATGTCTAATATTGTGCAAAATTGTCCAGTCTGCCTCTGCTCACTGCTGAAATGCTTAGCATACCGTGCCTCAGCCATTTTCTCTGAGGATGCCATAAAGGAAGAGTGCGCCACCATCCTTGATCTGCTTAGTAGGATTGGCTACCCAGACACATTTATAACTAAGCACATGAATATTGTGAGGGTTAAGACTACAATACCAACAATTACTAAGAAGCAAATTCTCTTGAAGCTGGAATTTAAGAGTGACATCGCCAGTGAGATCATCACACGACGCATAAAAGAGTCTTGCATAAAGCATTCCCAGCCGCTAAATTAATTGTCTCACCTTCTACAACCGCTCGATTCTAGGTGCAAGAAATAAAGACAAACTGCTTGATTCTGCCACTTCTATGTGCATTTATCAATTCACCTGCTGCTGTGGAGCTAGTCACGTTGCGCAAACAATGGAGCAGTTCCATCGTCAAATTTCTGAGCACCACACATCATGGTTGAACAAGGGACAAATTAGAACTACAAAGAGTTCCATACTTGCACACTTAGTTGACAGAGGATATCAAGTAGTTACTGGAAAAGCCTTCAAAATCATCCATCAGATTCCAATTAATTTACCCCATAGATTACGCACTCGGTCACTTCACAAAGCAAAGGCGATTGCAATCCACCTTTACAAACCTAGCCTTTGTATCCCAAAGAAGTTTGTTCTACCACTTTCATTACCTTGGCCGTCAACATGACGTAACTTCTAGGTTTACTTTGTACACCTCTTCCCTTTCTTGTTTCTATCTATATTCATTAAGTTTCTTAGTATTACGTAATCGCTTATTGTAGATGACTGAATACTCCATTTGCCAATGAAAAGCTTATCTCATATTTCCAATTTTAGGAACTCCATTGATTATTTACATCATTACTTCCGAAATATCACCACGTGATTGGTAATTTGATTAAATTGTAAAACTATATATTAGTGTAGAGCTCAAGATGAAGACCTAATTGAAAACGAATATATTTCTTCGCTCAATCAGTCTTTTTCTAGAGTTGTTTAATTTAATTCATACTATGGCAGACATATAGAGCATAACAAGATATTATAAAAATGCCTTCATGTCTACCTTTGAAAGGGTGTGCTCATTTGAGTAACGTGATTACAACTAAAATGCTTTCCTCCATAACAAAACCTAAACTTCGGGTTTGTGAAATACTTTCTGTGTGCATTTTGACCAACAGATTAAAGAGTAATTTTGCATAGAATAGTCTCGTTAAACTTCTTTCTGTAGAAAGAAGGATATACCTTTATGAAATCATCTCATTCATTACTCCCCCAATAAAGGTCTTGTACATGTATTAGATGCAGTTCTAAACTTTCGATACTTCCAAAAAAATTCTAAGCACATCATCTTTTGTACAAGTTTACTTCTACTACCAAAGCCGGAATCTTACAGTTAGACATTTAACACGAAATATGATACTAATTTGATCAAATAATTTTACAGATATGGGGTGTGGAGTAGAAAGTTGGGATTACATATAAGTTTTATATACAAAAGCCACAGTATGTATAAAATAAAACCATTCCAGCAAGTCGCAGACGAATCTGACCAAAGCTTCTTTAGGGAAATAATTGAAATTAAAATATCTAAGATATGTAGTTTCAGTTCAGACTTTTCTGCAAAACGCTTGAATTATTTTATTTCAAACACTCTGTGACTTATGCAAATATAACCTAGGCCTAATACTACCACAAGATAGTTTCATCCAATATGCTTATTAACTGTTGCAAATATGCTTTGCTTCTTCTTTAATTAAATAGTGATATTCCCTTTTAGAAGGAGTAAATCATTCACGAAAACGTTTGTTACTTTTGATATCTTTAATTTTAACCTCTGGACTAGAAAAATATTATTTTTCCTAATTTCTTTATTGGATCATGGAAGAGAAACGGTGAGAGTAATTTGAAGTTAATTCACATTAAGTTTAATTTATGTAAACGAAATTCTTTTCATGGTTGCTTCATTTTTCCACTTTATTAAATAAATTGGTTACAATCAAGTGTTGTGCAGTAATTCTATGTGACTATTTAGTTTTCTTTCACAATTAAAATTATCTACTTGAATACTTTCATGTACAAATAAAATTGAGGATTGCACTCGAAATAGCTTATTATCAGAGATCAAACTATTAATTTCTTTCCGCTTTAATTGGATCCACTTTTTACTTGTATCAATGACGATTAACTTAAGTAATTCTATCTATCCTTCAGTGATTCACAAATTTACCACATAAGATCAATTACATAAAAAGACTCATGTTTTCTTGTCAAATATCCATGACAAACACAGTTCATTTCTATGTTTAGCCATCTAGTTAATTAGTTAAATAAAGATCTTAAATAACGACAGTCGAGCGACACTGAAGTTTGTCCTTAACTACACTGGTTTCCTTAAGGATATCAAATAAGGCATGTTTACCAAATATACTGATAGTTTTACCTAGTGAGGGCTTTATAGATTGGTCGTTCCCACCGGCTTATCTACAAAGTTGGAATTTCTTAACTTAGTCTGTGATGTGACTTCAACATCTCGACATGACACAATATGAAGATTTGATCAACTTATGGTCTTCGAAAGGCAGTAAACACAGTCACACTATTGTTCCAATGAATTTTTGATAAATAGCACATTCAGCAAATTTAGGTCTTACATTATTTGCTTTACAATCAGTCAGTTGTGGTTTCACTGTGTCTAACGTTGAATTCACTATTTTATGTTATAGTTTATAAACCTGTTTCACAAGTATATGAATCCAGCTTACTGATAATATAGGGTACCCGAACTCATCTATTCTAATCATAAGTGTTTGAATTCCATCGATCATTTTCAATAGGACTATCAAGCTAGTAGACTTACTGTTGTAGTGCACTTTGATGGATGTGAGTTGGTTTCAGGCAACAAAAAGGGAACCCTGAACCTACGTTTTGTGCTTGTTGGCGCTCGTCAGCAAGGCGTATCTGCCATCTCGATGGAATTGATGTCCCCTCTGGGATTCGAACTCATGTCACCTAGTGTCATAGTCAGCGACTTTACTACTTAACTATTCAGGGTAGCAACCTGTTCTGGGGCTTTATGCCAACTGTTTCCAACTGACTAACATGCATAAAAATGTATCGCGATGGTTAGTCTCTTAGGCAACATTGCAAAATTATCGCTAGAATTCAGTCAGCACTTATAACAAGGGAACATGAAATTGGTTGGTCTCCAGTGACTAATCAACATGTCTAACGCAGTTTCACAGCAGGTCAATCATGTCCTAAATAGCTCAGCAGCAACGTCACTGACCACAAAACTGGATGATGTGGGTTCCAGTTTCAAAGGAGACATCAGTCCTAATGACTTTCCAGATGCGCCTTGCTGACGAGTACCAACGAGCACAAAACCTATGTGTTTGGCTTCTTATCATTTGTCTCCAACCAAACATTACCTGAAAGTATACCATAGTGCTTCATCTAGTTGAATTTTCATGTTCTGACCTCAGTAGCGCATTACCGTAGTAAATAGGGTTATGTTAACGTCTTGAAAATCAAAATTGTTCTAATTTGTTCACACAGGTTACACTATAATTTGTAACAGACTACAGTTTATCCGTAACTTCCTTCCAAAGAAGTAACTTTGTTGAATTAATACAGAGAAATAGTTGTCTTTAGATCCAACCGTTATGTAACTGATTAAAAACAGTGAGGCATAGTGACACCTAAGTTTGTACCAATGTTAGTAGAGAGATTCAGACTAATAACGGAAAAATAATGGAAGCAAAGAATTTTAGAAAACAAAATAGAAGGTCAGTAGTATTTCATATTGTGCAGTGGTAACTTTTCTGACTACAGCAAGGAGTGACGCTTTTTCATATCTCATAGGGTATATCAGTCCCCTTGAGGTTGTATTTATGCCATGTTGATCAGTTCTAACAATCACTAAACTTAGGTTCACGGCTCTACGTCTACTGCGTCGAAGCAAATAACATTTTGAAAAGCAAAGTTTTATAAGAGTTTAATTTCCAGGAATTCTTCTGTGTTGAGAAGTATACTGTTAATTGGTTTGAACTTGACTCTTACAAGGTACTTATTATAACACCGGAGTTTAAACTTCCACAGAACTATTCATTTTCTTGAAACCAATTATTTTTTGTGAATTAACCTTAATTTCCTCTCAAAATTATTCCATGTTTCTATTCCTTGGAGTATACAAGACATAATAATAATATATAGTAACAGAAGTGTCAACCGGATATCTCTGAATGTATAATTTAGAGCGGTTGAGTGTTATCCTTGTGAACTTTCTAATGGTCTTGTTTAGTTTCATCTTCTAATGAAAGTAAATTGCTTACATTAACTAAATGAAACCTATATCTTTTCATACATTAGTTGCTTCTTCAATATAGTTATTTTTCCATCGCTCGACTAATGTCATGTTAGCAGTTTTGAAGTAAACCATTGGATGTTAGGTAAGGAAGTAAAGTAACTTGAAAAGTCCGTGAATCTTTACTGTTTTAGGTAACTAGACTTGATTTACAATGTTAGCAGCGCTATACACAGGTTTCACTTGGTTTGTACTCGCTTCGGTGGTAAATATACTAAAATTGGAACGATACAGAGAACATAAGCATGGCTTCTGCGCAAGGATGACATGCAAATCGTAAGGCGTTCCATATTTTTTTAACCTCATCCGGTTAACTAGTTCACTAGTTACTAGCCTGTCCTAAGCCCGGGTAAAGAGGGAAGGTTGGGCATACTGCTACCAACCCTACCCCGTAAAACAAATCTAACCGCTAAAAAAACTTCAAAGCACAGACAAAATATAAAAATAAAAACAAAACTATTCCTCGCTGGAATTGGAGAGGCGAAATGACGTCGGTTGGTGAAAGCCTTCGGGAAGCCAGTCGGCCGATGTGGCTTCTCTCTCTCTCGATGGAAGCGAAAGTAAATGTGGGGACATGGAATATCTATACGATGTTTGAACCCAGCAAGGCAGCCCAGATTGCAAACGAGATGAAGAGGTATCACACTGAAGGGCTTGGAATCTGCGAAAGCAGATGGAATGGAAGTGGACTCTCCAAACTGTGAACTGGAGAATTAATAATCTACTCCGATATTGTCACCCAGACGACAACCACGAGCACACTGAGTTCTCGAGTGGCTTTCATGATGTCCTCTTCAAAAGCATCGATGGCTCTCTCACATGCAGTGAGGACCAGTCTACTCCAAGATCATGACAGCAAGGTTCAACAAAAAAAGAAGAAAGGTAACAATCATACAGTGTTACGCTACGCACCTACAAATAATGCAGAGCAAGAGAAGAAGGGGGAATTATACAAACAAATGCAATCAACACTGGACAAAACCTTAGTTTGCGATAGCAAAATTCTAATGGGTGAGGTAACACGAATGTGAAACTGAAAGCGAACAACACGTGGAGAGAACTCATCCATCATGGGTTGAGAAGCACTCGGTGAAATGGTTGAGAACGGAGAATTGTTCGCAGACTTCTACACCTTCAATAATTTGGTGATTGGATGCAGTGTGTACAAACACAGGAATATTCACAAAGCGATATGAACTTCACCAGACACACTAAAAATCAGATCGATTTCATCTCAATCTGAAGAAAGTGGAGACGCAGCCTACTTGACACAAGGTCAGATGAAGAAGAGGAGCAGATGTAGAGTCACACCACTATGTAGTTCAAGGAACCTTCCAAATCAAGTGAAAAGCCTTCAAAGAAGCTGGTGGTAAACCATAGTTCAAGTACAAAACTCGAAAACTGAAGGACGAAACTACAAAGGAAATCTTCACGTCAGCCTTCAGTAAAAAAGGGAAAAAATGAAGTGGCACCTCTGAAGGAACCTGTGTACAAGAACACTGGAACTGTTTGAAAGAGGTGTAGAAAGAAACCTGTATAACCGTATTAGGAAGGAAGACAAAAGAAGACAAGGAATGGATCTCGACTGATACCTGGAAGCTGATAGAGGATGGACAGGAAGATGGTGAAGCAGACGACTAACCAGTGTAAGGATGCACAACGAGAAGAGGAACTGAGTACAAAGTATAAAACACTGGACGAAGAAGTGAAGAAGAGTGCGCGCAAGGATAAAGGACACTTCTACCTCAACTTCATCTACTTTGAGAAGGCCTTTGACAGAGTCGACTGAGAAGTAATTTGGCAACCGATTCAACATTATGGTTTTAGTGCCACAAACTTCTATCAACCTCATTCAACTGCTTTATGCTCTATGATGCTACATGCCGAGTGACTGACAATGGAACGCTCAGTGATGCCTTTGAAGTCAAGACAGGAGTAAGACAAGGGTCCCAACTATCGCCGATGATCTTCCTGATTGTGGGGACTGGATCATGCAGCGAACTGTGAGGAGTGAGGAGATGGGCATTCGTTGGACCGATGAAAAGAGATTTGGATTTCGCCAATTATTTATGTCTAATGTCCAAATGACTGCAGACAACAAAATGCAATGGAGGTATGCTACTGAAACCCTACGTTCCACTGGGAACCCAGGGGAAAAATAATGAACATATATATATATATATATCATCGGAAAATAGCACTAAAAGATTACTGTCTATAGAAATATCAAACATTTTAGACATGACTTAAACATTTCATACACCAAACAAGCTGATCTTCAATATTGTTAGTACACTTTAACGATTACTGATTATCGATAACTGATGTTGAATATCTTTAGTGTTTAGCCAAATCTTTTTAGCCAGCAGTGTGAAAATATCCTTAAGTCAAGTCATCTTGTAGAAAAGAACATAGGTCTTAAAGAAATTTCAAAGGATTCAGTTGAATGGTTTACTAGAAGGAAAATTTTTGGCATTATTTAAAGTGATAACTGTTTTCTAATAGTCAGATTCATGGAAGAGCTGATCTGATAGTCTTAACTCTAACGATATGCCATTATGACCGCAGTTGTAAGTAGGATCTTACATTGCAGTAGGACACCAACAATGGCTTTTATGTTTTAACAGCCTGCCACTGTACTAGTGTAGCTACAAGACATTGTTGCTAACTAGACATCCTTATAATAATAATTTACCGGCCACAACTTTTTCACTGAATTTACCGTGTTAATACAGTGACTACCTATTCGTAGTCACAACGGCTTCAGTAAAATATAATCGTATGAAGACACGATTAAACGAAGTCACTAACTTTTTTGTCCTGCGGCAAGCGGGGATAATCGATACTCATTTGAAATCATACAAATAGGCAACTCACTTTAGGTCTATGTACTCGATTATGCTTCACAACTGATGTATAAGAGATTATTATACTCTGCTGGTGCTCAGATTGTAATATGTTAATTGACTTTGAACTTCTGATCTCTTCAACTAATTACTTTTCAACAGTTGTTTAGTTTAACTGAGCTACCATCAGTCCTATAGCTAGCTTAAAGTGCTCATACACAGTGGATCAAATCGGTAGTTAGCTAGATGATTTTTGCGCTATACAATAATAGCTGTTATCTTTTCTGATAAATAAGGTATGCTTAAGGGATAGTATGGCTGATATTATTTTATGTTGATTGCTAGTAAGTAGGAAACCTAAATCTACGGCTTTCTACTGACCGGCTTTCAGACCCTGACAACAAATTAAGTTGAACCTCAGTATCACGTCATTTGGTTATTCTAAACTTCATCACCAGATATGGAATATTACTGAACTATTAGAAGCTGATGGGTACACTTGATATCGTCAGATGGCTTATTCGTGCAAATAGCATGATCCAAAAGTTCACACAGATGAAAATGAGTTCCAAATACTCACCTATCATATGGAAGGGAGATGAGTTACCTTTTAGCCCCTAACAACCTCATCATAAATAATTCGTAATCATTTTTCATATTCTCATATGATATGGTGATGTGAACAAGATAGTTTATTAAGTACAACACTTTTCCTCAAGTAATAAGTACGTGTACATATGCGGATTACGTTTAATAGATTCATTATTCACTTTAATGAAGTACTAGTTTTCATGCTGAAGTAAACGATCTAAAATAATTAGACGAAACGTATAAAAATGCAGTTGTACACCTGTGAAAAATAGTTGCAAAAAACAATTACTTCACTGAACTGCTGTTTTTCTAGAATGTAAAAAGGATATCATTTTCTTATTTTTGCGAAGTTCCTATTTCGACCGCTTTACTGCTCGATGGTTATTCTACAAGCCTGACACATGATGTATCCAATGGATATTTCGTTGAGCTTTTCTTCGTTATCTTACTTTAAGTTAACTAAAATGTTAAACTGCTGGTTATTACTCAACTTTCCACTGGTTTTTGACTCAAGAACAGTAAACAGTCCCTAGTTAATGCATACAAAGTGCCAACTTATCACCATATATGTTACATTCAACTCACTAATGAACTATTCCTAAAGTCATTTTTGTATATGTTTGTACAGACAACAAAGAAAAACTATACTGAACCTAATATTAGTGCTTAGCGATCCGTGTTGCTACGATTCACATATCCACAATGAGATTGGGGGAAAACATGGAAACGAAGCAGTAATATAAGCAGAGATACATGACTAGGACGAAAGAAGACAAAAGTGAAGCAACTATTGCGAGGATCAAAGCGCGTGTGTTACTGTGATCAGTTTTAATCCGCATTGCTTAGTTTTCTCAGCAATTTGTTTTCTTCATTCCTTGGACTACATTTTGGAAGGCTACAATTCTTTTCACAGATAAGGTTAACAATCAAAGACTTCATGTTTTGATGTTGTACCCTGGTCTGGTTGCTTCTACTATTATTGTTATTTGTCCCTTGGGTTCCTAATGGAACATAGGGCTTCAGTAACACGTCTCCAATTCGCTCTGTTCTCTGAAATCTTTTGAACCTGGCTCCACGATAGCCCACAACCTCTCATTTCTTCCTCACACAATCTTCTCCATGTCACCCTTGGACGCCCAACTAGTCGCTCCCATCTGGGTTCCATTCCAGGGCATGCCCTGACACATGACGTCCCCAGTCGGTCTTCTCAGTGTATGCCCAATCCATCTCCACTTCCTTCTACACATTCGTTCAGCGATAGCTTCTTGGTTGGTTCGTTGAAGGCCAGAGTCCCCTGTTGCTTATTCTTATTACTCTGCAATCCATCTGATCTTCAGTATCTAGCCGGTGTAGGCAGTTGTTGATGAATGTCTGTAGTTTGTAGAAAATCTCTTTCGTAACGCGTCAAGTCTCTGAACCATACAGAAGCACTGACTTACTTGACGTTGGTGTTGAAAATCCGGATCTCGTTGCACATGCTGAGTGCATTAGACCTTTACACTGTTTTCAGGCTAATGAACGCCTGTCTTGCTTTCCCATCCTGGCTGACTTTGACATCCTCGTCTGTGCCGCCACCTGTAGTTGAGACTGTGCTTCCTAGATAGGTGAAAGAGGCTACTTCCTTCAAGTTTCTCCTGTTGATGGTGATTGGAGTTTGTTGGAGTTGTTGGTTGGGTATCTTCATCACCTCTGTCTTCTCTATATTCACCTGAAGTTCTGTCTTCGCTGCCCTTCCTCTTCTGCCAATTTGTTAGTTTTTGCCTGTAGATCATCGAGTTTGTGTGACATTAGACACAAGTCATCACTGGCGAAATCCGGATCTTCTGTGTTCTTTTCCGCTGTCCAGGCAGCGTATCTCCCTCTTCTCGCTCCTCACAGTTTGTTGCATGAAACAGTCGACCACAATCAGGAATATCATGGGTGATAGTAGGCAACCTTGTTTCACTTTTGTCTTCACTTCAAAAGCATCACTGAGCTTCTCATTGTGAATTACTTGGCATGTGACATCTTCATATAGTTGTTGAATGAGGCGGATAAAGGTTTGCGGTATTCCGTAGTATTGGAGCAGTTTCCAAATTACCTCTCGGTTGACGCTGTCAAAGGCCTTCTCAAAGTCGACAAAGTTCAGGTGTAGAGTTAACTGCCATTCTATACTCTGTTCTATGATGATGAGAAGCGTTGCAGTTCGGTCCGCACATGATTTGTTTTTCCTGAATCCAGCGCATCCTTTAGTCTCTCCAGGATGATGCGACATAATATTTTGCTTGGGGTGGACAGGAGCGTGATTCCGCGCCAGTTCCTTCAAACACTGAGGTCTCCCTTTTTTGGGAGTTTGACAAGGTAACACTTCTTTCAGTCGCCAGGTACCATCCCTTCCTTTCAGACCTTCCACAACAGTGATGTAAGCATGTCCGCTGTTGTCTCTGCGTCCGCTCTCAGTGCTTCTGGTTGAAATTCCATCTAGTCCTGCTGCACAGCCGGATTTCAGGGACTTTATGGCGTTAAAGGACTTCTGCTTTTGTCGGATAGACTATGTTCACTGGTAGTTCTGCCGTTGCTGGTGGTATATCTGGACGAAGTGCGTGTGGTGGTCGATTCAAGAGCTGTTTGAAGTGGTCAGACCATCGTTTCCTTTGTTTCTCTTCTTTGGTAACTACATTTCCGTCATCATCTTTCATTGGTTTCATCTGCGTTGATCTCTTCCCTCCCAGATATTAACCTGGTTATTTGATACAATGTTGTCAGGTCTCTGACTCTCTTACATGCAGCCTGCTATGCTTCACTTGCCAGTGTTTCGTAGAAGTGTCTGTTATCTTTCGCGCACTTTTCTTCACTTCTTCATCCAGTGTTTTATACTTTGTACTCAGTTCCTCTTCTCGTTGTGCATCCTTACACTGGTTAGTCGTCTGCTTCACCATCTTCCTGTCCATCCTCTATCAGCTTCCAGGTATCAGTCGAGATCCATTCCTTGTCTTCTTTTGTCTTCCTTCCTAATACGGTTATACAGGTTTCTTTCTACACCTCTTTCAAACAGTTCCAGTGTTCTTGTACACAGGTTCCTTCAGAGGTGCCACTTCATTTTTTCCCTTTTTTACTGAAGGCTGACGTGAAGATTTCCTTTGTAGTTTCGTCCTTCAGTTTTCGAGTTTTGTACTTGAACTATGGTTTACCACCAGCTTCTTTGAAGGCTTTTCACTTGATTTGGAAGGTTCCTTGAACTACATAGTGGTGTGACTCTACATCTGCTCCTCTTCTTCATCTGACCTTGTGTCAAGTAGGCTGCGTCTCCACTTTCTTCAGATTGAGATGAAATCGATCTGATTTTTAGTGTGTCTGGTGAAGTTCATATCGCTTTGTGAATATTCCTGTGTTTGTACACACTGCATCCAATCACCAAATTATTGAAGGTGTAGAAGTCTGCGAACAATTCTCCGTTCTCAACCATTTCACCGAGTGCTTCTCAACCCATGATGGATGAGTTCTCTCCACGTGTTGTTCGCTTTCAGTTTCACATTCGTGTTACTTCACCCATTAGAATTTTGATGTCGTCATCTGGGTGGGATCTTGTCTATAAGTGATTGCAGGTGTCTGTAGAATTCCTACTTCTTCTTTTTATCTGCTTTCTTTTTAGGTGTGTAACATTGTATGATTGTAACTTACCTTCCTTTGTTTTTTGTATTTTATTTTTGCTTTGAAGTTTCTTTGGCGGTTGGATTGGTTTTGTTGGGTAGGATTGCTAGCCCTATGCCTGACCCTCCCTCTTTATCCGGGTTTAGGACTGGCTAGTAACTAGTGAACTAGTTACCTAGGCGAGGTTCTATATATTTTAGGTTATGACGCGATATTACGTAACACAAGGCACGATCTTATTAGTTTTTGTAGTGAACAGTAAGTTTTGTCATCCAGTAAAAGGAGACAGATAAAGATGTAATAAAATATACAAATAAATACGTTTATAAATACAGAATAAAAATAAAATGAGATGCAGAGTGCCAGTTTAAGGGGATGGTAAGGAGAGTGTTTAAACATATTTCTTTTGAATACACAATTAGGGTTTGAAGCTGCAAACTGCCAAACCTTCAGTTGCACATAAGGGTTTAATCGTCATTCTTTTTGAACGGTTCGGTCAAGCGTAGTAGTTAAATTTGAACGAGGTTTCTATAGGAGTCCTTTGCCCTGTGTTTACATGGTGTTCAACGATAGAGAAGTTCCTGTGCTCATCTCTCAGCAGCCAAGCTGAACAATGTTTGCGAGCGCATTTTTCTAGCAGGCATTTATAAAGGCCTAGCGTCATGAGCTTGATAGGACCAAGTGAAGTTTTAAGTATACATCTATGAGGCCCAATTAGTCTTCTCAACTTTCATTTACTACCCAACTGGCTGTTAAGACGAGAAAGCGTTTCGTAGTTTTGCAGCATAGAACCTTCTACTGAAGGAGTTTGATAGGCGTTGCTGAAGATTTTTCGCTGCCAATTTATCCCTGAAACAAAAGTTCACTCAAACTATTTCCTTCAGAGATAAATGAATCTGCATCATAGTCTTAGATTCCTCGCAATTTTATCGAACAATACTTATGGGAAAGTTTCTAGTTTTTGAATAAATGCGCCATCACTGCATCACTTTCTTGTTCTTAATCAGAGTGAGCACACAAGAGTTCTCTTCCCACTAAAAAGTAACCAACCCTGTTCCAAGTAAGGTTACTACGAATGGACCTTAGAATGAAATTTTCAGGCCTCCATCAGAGTTTGACACCGAAAAAACGAAAAATCAAGTTTGCTTCAGCTTCGAGTGTAAATTTATTTGAAGACTGGCTTTCTTTGAAAGTTTGAAAGAGGCGTTTCAGGTCCATGCTGTCATCACACATAGCGAAGGTATCCTTGATACATCTTTTGAATACATGGAGTTCATCGATTGTTGGAAGCGATTCACTACTCTCAAGGCAAGTTACGAAGCCGTCACCAAGTAGAAGTCCAGGAGGCGATCTTATTGCTACATCTTCAACTTGTCTGTAAATTTAGCTATTAAATCTGAAGTGAACGTTAATGTACGCTTTAGGAGTTCTTCGGATAGTTTGGCAAGGTAACACTTAGATTCCTGGATTGGACGAAAAATCGCAGGTAACAGATTGTTTGCGTCAACGGTACTTTCGTGAACAAGAATACGATAACCAATGACATCATTATTATCCTTGACTCACTAACCTCGAGTGTGTCAGAAACGCTGTTTCAAGAGCTGTTTTTTACAGGTTAAAAAACTTATATGAGGCATTTTACAGTTGTGTTATACGAAGAGTTTTTGATGGAGAAGGTAACCATTTCAGTGCACGTTTGGTGGACCATAAAAACGTGGGGTGGTAGTGCTAGAATGGCAAAGTTGTTCTTTGAGATGACTGTTAAGGATCTATTTGTCTTTCATTTTCTTCAGGCGTTTATAGAGTTTCTTTTCTGTCTTGTCAGTTAAGTCTTTCTGATTTACTGGTTCAGAGAATTTTTTTCCATACGATAAAGTAAGCGAAATCTTTTCAAGGTAATCTCAGTTATTCTTTAAGACTATCTCTGTGCTTTTGAGGAGGCAAAGTTGACTCAGATGTGCATAACTATGCTTAATACATTCAATTATTCAGTGTTCCTGAATCAGAGTCACTCTTTTTCACCAACTTATTCTCCACAGAGTTGTGTAAATATTAAAAAGTGAATAACATCCGTTTTGAGCTTCCTGTATTAGTTTTTATATTTGATGAAAATCCATCTTGCGTCCCTTTATACATAAGAGAGATATAATTTGGCGAAATAATTGTTCAGGTAGGTCTAAAAAATTGCTGTGCCAGCCTACAGGATTCACCTAACTACTCAGTAGCACAAAACAAACTTTGAAATTCGAAAACTTCTATTTCAGTGATTAACAACCGTAAACGTTAATTTCTTCTTTTTACCTCTTTCAGTAACTGGCGTTAATTCGTAGAGCCACCCACCTGTTCAGTACTTCGATATAGCTGGAGTTATAATTTGCTTGGAAAGTGGAATAATCGATGCACTAACCACACAGTAAACTTGTAATCGCTAAAATTGATGACTTATCACTGATAAATCTGTGTCGAAGCAAAAAGTCACAGTATTATTTCTTTACAACTCTGTTTCACCCACTTTGTTCGAAGTCAGATGAAATCAGGCGATAGAACACTGTAATCTAACCTTCGCCTAAGATTCTTTTGACTACGCAGGATAGAAAACGTAGAAATCTACTTTATTTAGATGTTATTTATTGTCAAAAGCTAAAAGCTCATTTGACTTAAACCTTTATGCAGTATGAAGAGGAAAGAAAGCTTTCCTCTCAGTCTTTATATGAAGGGGAAAATATTTTGACAACTTCGGGAATATCTCTGTTGTTGTTGTCATTAATGACTTTGATGATCATGATAAAGATATTGATGTGTTTAATAAACAAGAGAACGATTCTACATAGATAAGACAGTCATTTCAGTAAGGAAACGGCATTCTCTGTTCAAGTAAGTAACTTTTAAACAAAGGCAGGAAAATGAAACTGGGATTTAACTTTCTCTACATAAGAAGTTAGGTAAAAAGATACAAAAAGTAAGTCAAGTGCGTATTTATTCCATTATTTCCTTTAATCTTTTCATCTATCTACCTTTACTTTAGTTCAAACACAGTTATTCTGCATTCGGTAATCATTTCGCCCTGTCTGTGGAAGAAAGTTTTGGCATTCAGCTCAACTAATAAACAAATTGATGAATGTATCTAACCTGTTTGTCTTTGTGTCCATCTTCTCACCCCATCAAGGTGTGTTTATCATTCGGCCCAACTACCGATTCAGTCTTCAAGTTCGATTGCCATCCCCCTGTTTCTGATTTGAGTTATACGTACTTAGGCCTTTCCACCCGTTCGTCATTTGTCACCTCCATTTTGAAAGTCCTAAAGATGTTATTCATCATAAAATGGCATCACTTGGAGGGGCAGTGAAAAAGTAGAAGCACTGGACAACTTTTTCGTCCAAGCACGGGACTTTTCCAGCGCATTACCCTCGAACCTTCAAAGTGAACTACCTTTCAGTTTTATTGGTTGTCTTTACCTTTCCAATTAGCTTTGATCATGAACTAGTCTTACCGATTTAGCCAAATTGCTGAACCTGATCAGTCGTCTGCTAACCACGCAGACAGTAAAAGATGAAATGCATTGGTGCTGGCAAACCAACCGAGGTGACAAGGGATTTGGTATTAGTCAAGTGATGAGTGTGAAATGCGATCAGCCTTAGTAGGATAACCCAGGTTGGGCACTAGCTACCGTTTCTGCTAAGGTAAGGGTAGATACCTAAGACTTTGCAAACTTCTTTGCTAGTAGGAGTGCATGGCTCTTTGTGTACTCCGTTTTCACACATATGTAACTAATTAGAAGTCGGTTCATTGGTAGGTGACGCTTAGCTGACCTAGGAACGGATATGGCTTGTAAACCCTCAGTAGTGATAAACATTTTCAGGTGAATGAATCCAAGATATGTATTATGGCCTGTCAGTTAGAGATTGCCGTCTTCCAGAAGTGTTATTTTTGCTAAATTTCAGACTCAACACCCAATGCCTTCTAAATCGATGTGTTATGCTGTAATCTTATGAATTATGACGTCAATTTCCGTTACAATAGTTATATTTTGAAGCTTCCGGCTATAATGTTTTGTTGCCCATTCGTTTGAACCAAATTAATCAGTCAAAGTTTCTGCATGAGATATTTGTGCAGATCTCTCGGTATCACCTCAGTTTTGTCATGATAGTAACAATGAATAGTGGTACATTCAATGGACAAGACCCAAACAAGACCAAACAACTATATTACATCCAACTTGTAGCCATTTTCAAGCAGATGATCACACATGAATTTGAAGACAATATTGAGACATTTATTTAAAGATTCCAAATCGAATCTGAGGTAGATGAGTTTGGTGCACTAAAATGAACAAGGGCGGGTTACAAATTATAATATTAGAGTGTAACTTACCTTTCATTTAGAAATAAAGTAAACATATCTTTTTCATTCAGCTACTTATGTGTAAAGCAATTTTACGTGGTAAGCTATTCAACTTCACATCAAACCAGTTTACGAGCGGCTTCTTCAGAAAAATGGGATTTTATACCGTGGGACAACTGAACTACCAGAGTGAAGGCTCATATTCTGAGGAAGGTTCTAAGTTCCGACAATTTTTATCGCAGTTGATTCATTGTTCAACAGTAATTAACCCTTAAGTCTTAGTTCAGGAGTTATGTTGTCATTTCTTGTAGTATGTTTTTCGGCTTTCGGTTTCATTCGTATCAACACTCAGAATGGATTTTATTAACTAATCAACATTTTGAATATACTTTACCCTCACTAATCAATTCAAGATAGTGATTTACTTTTGAGATGTCCGGAGAAATTCTATCCATCCCAGTAATGTGAGCGAGAAAGGATAAGAAGTAATTCAAGACATAACTCAGAATTATGGAGTTGTCTTAGGTGACTTTTCAGCAAACTTAATGTTTTTATTTTTATTACTTCATTTAGATGTTACAGATTGTTCAAATAATAAACAGAAGATGATCGCTCATTTGTTGCAAACTTCGTGAAACTTTAAAGAATAAAATACGCATTGCTGACTTCAACAGATACAACTATCCACTTCATCTGTTTATCAATAACAGTTTTGCTTTCTAACTACATTAATTAAACCTCATCTGTTTGGTGAATTTTTGATTATAAACGAGTAAGGGCTGAACTAAAAACGAATGTCTTTATTTTCTCGATTATGTTTGATGACTGGTAATGAGTGATTTATCAGTTTGGCGGCTTATTTTGTGAATCATATTTCAGTAATCTAAGTTTTACACCAATTGTCAACAGCAGTGGACGATTGTAAAACTAACCTTAACAACAATATAATCACGGAGATGAGGCTTAAAAGTCATGTTTAACAACAATATAACGAGTAAGACACTATTTTACACCTGTTATGTTTTTCAATTGATTATCATTATTGCTCAGAAGAATAATTCTTTCTCCTAGAAGCCTTCCTGTCTATTGTGGTTTATCCATCTATCAAACTTATCTTGATCAAATGTCTACCGTATCAAGCAACATACGTACCAAGTAACACCTTCTCAATAAACTTCTGTTAATCCTTATCTCATTGATATTTACCTATCTTTCATAGAACATTGATACTGAAGATCTACTAATCCTTACTTTTGTATTTATGATCCTTCTATGATTATTTTGTTACTTCCTTTTCACTTTTTTATCAAACTGTTTACGTTTATCAAGGCACATGGCGAACCGGGGGAAATAGTTGAAGATATGCCAAATAAAAGTTATTTATATCACGTGGGAACTAACATTTACTCATGCGTATATACGTTATCATCTTTTAATCAATTATGCAAAGTCACCAACAATAACAATGATAATAATATTCCAATTAAATTTCTTCCTTTGTTCGATAATACAAAATAATAAAAGTTTTATAAATAAGAATCCTAACCATATTTACGACCATATACAAGTGAGTTTTAATATAATCCCAGCGTGTTTAGAAAATCGAAAATAGGACTTTTCTGAACATTTCGTTGTGTATGCCAGAGCTTCTTCAGCAGAATATATTCTGCTTACGTACTTAGATATTGATTAAACCTGAATAGATGATTCAACTTCTTCCAGGACATTCGTAACAACTATGGCACGGATGTTTATAACGTAAATACGACTGCCTGAATTTAAAGTATTTAGTCCTGTTTACAAGCGTAAACAGTATCGTGAGGAGATGAAGCTTGTCTGAAGTATGTAGTGCATTTGATTACACACGAACATTTCAAGTTATCTGGATAAAAACCTCAAAAAGATCAATTTATTAAGTAGACAGGGTAGGAATAGGTAGGATGATAAGCTCAGAGTAACAAAATAATCTGAAGTACACTAACCAGGTTGGAAATGAAACGAATGCTTACAGAAGACTTCAGATCATGTTTGCACTATATCATGGAAAGAAATCACCAGATTCCATTTTAATAGATGAATAGTAACATAATTCCCGTGAGATAAGATGATTATAGATTGTTGTTGATATGCACAGCCGAGGAACCTAACAAAAGGATTAAAGGATTATCCGATGCTGCTAAGTTTTCATAGATTTATATGCGATATTCATCTGCTATGAAAACGTCCATGAAAGGAATCATTTTTTGCAAGCTTCAAAACAAAATATCTTATTGTCACTTAAATACGATTGGCGGAAATTTAGGCAAATATTTTTATGTCTTAAATAAATCTTCAGTATTAATGATGTAAATGTTACAATTACCATAGGGATTCCTGACCTATGTCTCATGAACATAATCCACAGTCATTTTTTTATGACACTACAATTGTACATTCAACAAAGTCAGTAGAATGGAGATTGGTACATGGATTGTTTAGCAGAATGAGATCAATGTGTATGTTGGGTCCTAAGTGTTCAGTGAGCATTGAAATCTGTCAGTAAGATCCACAAATTAGCCCCATTGATCCACAATCAAGTATATTATGATTTGTAAGATGTTGTATTTATTTCCTTGAATACTTGGATTCATCTGACACAAAAACCGTGTCCAGAGAGTTTTTAAACATCATCATGTAACGATAACATTTCCTCTGCAATTTACCCACTTTCTCTAAAACCATAAGACCTCATATTTGACCTCTATCATTGTTACTGAAGACACTACTAGCCCCTTGTCTTTTCCGTTTAAGTTACCTTGTACAACATGAAATAATTAATTCACCTTAAATTTGATTTTTATTCACTACTAAACTTAATAACAGAACTGTGTTTTATTCAATGAGATTTTATCATTTTAGCACCCATGAAACATTTTGATGTTTGTATCTTTCCTTTGTGAAGCGCAAATGTCAGTATTGCATTATTGGAAGTAGTAACCAGTAATTAATTTTTCTAGGACGACAATTGACCTATAAGCTATCAATTCCTGCCAAGATTTCAAATACATGAAGGCTGATGGGCAGTAACAAGCAGGAAATATCAGTTTTCGTCTTCTTATCAATCATAGATAAAGATCTTAAATCAAATGTGTAGCCTACCAGACAAGCGAGCTGTCTAACCAGGTCGACAGGCAACAAAAATGATCAGTTGATCGGTTCAGTCAGTATTCAAGACTTGATAGGAGGATAAAGATTGTGAGTTATTGAAGCGAACTGATGAACAGTAGCTCACAAGAAACCTTCTGCTCTCCGATGTATAAGAAAACACACCATCTGAGAAATATTATGAGACAACGTTTTTGACATAAGCAACAGCTCGGCACTGCAGTAAACCTTCGCCATGATTTGGACAAGTGTTTAGGCATGTGTGTGAACATTGAAAAATGTTTATACACATACTGCGTTTGTTTAACTTGCCTGTCTCTAACATCTCAACCTCACAATAAAGTTTTTTGCTATGCACGTCAAATCAACTAAGCCTATTTCCAAAAACTAATGATTAGTCCTGGTCTATATTCTTTCCAAAATATTTGGAACGAAAACTATTAACAGTTGCTTAATAAAACTGATCGGCCTTGACTTTATGCGGTTTTTCTTATATAAATAAGAATTCTATGAACAACAATTTTTCTGAGTGAATATCTCGAATAACTTAATTGTCTATGAAATCACAAGCCATAATATCACAAAATGCTAGGCTAAACTTATCCAAATGTGCACTGAACAGTTGTTCTTCGAGTCGTTCAATCACTGATAATGAAATCTACTTCCTATTAAATATATACATATATATATATATATACATGTACATATATTTTTGATCGTTAGAAAAGTTTTCTTCATGGTTGAATGTCCCTTGTAGAAATATTAAACACATGAGAGGACTGAACAACTGTTTTTTCTAACTTGCTGCTTCTCAGTAGTGTCCCTTCTAAGCTAGAAGCGTAGACAGGTACTTACAGATGATGTTTTGTGGTGGTTGCACTATGTAGTGAAACTGCAAAAGTAAGAAGTAGTATATCATTGAATTCCGTCCTGATGAGTGAGTTTGCACTGCAAAGTTACTCCATAGTAGGAAGTAACCGTCCGCTGCTCATTGGTTTTCATTGGGTTTTAAACTGATTTTACTTTAAGACATAATCTCTTTTGGTACCAGTCAATCTTCATGAGCTAATATTTGATAAGCAGAGGCTGTTAGTTATTAACACAGATAATCATCACTTTACTTGACGTCTGTTGACCATATGATGTAAGTAGAATCTTGTTATGAATTGGTCGTGTGAATTTTGAACGTCAGAAGACTAGAATACTATTCGGTGTCAGTCGATTGTGTACACGAAAGAATCTTCAGCATGAACGCCAAGAAGTTAATTGGTGAAGTAGTTGCAAACCTCTCTAGGAAAACTGGTGGCATAAAACAAACTATCTTTCCCATATACACACAAAACCGCATACCAAGTGACCAATTAGGTTAAACGTAGGCAAAACAGTGGTCTGTAATTATTTGCCGGCAACCAATCAGTGCAAAGGTTTGATTCACTGATGACAACTTATAGTGTGACGTTGAACAGTTTGCCAAGAGAAAGTCTAGCCTAAAAGAAAACTGATTTTGAGCTTACACTATGAAATCTCATAAGATTCTGTAAATTCATCAATAGATATTTTGCAGACAACTAGGTATATGAAACATATACGACCTATTTGTTTATTTTAAATGAGTTTCATCTATTTTGAACGCTATCAGATACATTATGAGATATCCAGGCATAAAAATACTTGAACACACAATACGTACATATTTTAAACAGCCTTTAAGATTTCATAACCGATATATGATTGCTGGAGATAATTTCAGTTTTAATTTGATTTTATTTTTATTTGGTTGCATATTTTCAACCACTGTTAGTAAGATAAATGAAGATAATAAACATTTAAATATTTACCACTAATTTTAAATATCCAGATGGCAAAAAGATAGAAAAAAATGTATCAGCTGAAGTGGCTGATTTCAACAGTAGTGCAAAAGGAAAAAAAAACTAACAACCGGGTGTTTCATACAAACCAACTGGTTACCAGATATCAAATGGTTTTGTAATCAAAATTCGTCGGTTGACTATGCAGTATAAACTTATAGCTAAGTGACAAGACGCTAAACTATATCGTTTAGATGTTAAGTGTTTACAGTTGGCCATCAGGAAACCCATGAATTTTCTTGCATGCTAGCACTTGTCAGCAAGACACTTCTACAGTAGTTTTAAAAGATTCAACACTTAAAGAGCATTAATGAAGCCAGAGTCTTCACCACTCAGCTATTTTAGTCATAGTTGATCCATGCACGTTATGTATAAGTATTGTTTTCTGGATACTAACCGGTGTAGAAGTCAACTAATAGGTGTTGACTAAAGTCTGTATGTCAGCATTAATTGATATGAATTTCAAATCATAATTTATAAAGGAAGTCATCCTTTACAGAAGTATTATAACAACCAGCTGTTGATACGTTTCCGTCTAGCCTGTAGGTAGGTACATTGTTGCAAGGGGGGTGTAGAGCCTTGTGAGTTGGGTGGTGACCACGAGAATCTGGAAGGGAAAAGAGAAGGAGAAAAAAGGTGAGCCGACGACTCAGTAAGTACACAGGATATACTCATATTGAATAATAAAAGATAACTGACAAATGGTAGGGCACTGACAACGATGAGGTGAGGCAGTCTAGAAATCGAAACTTGGAGGTGAATGAGTAAGACTTTGAATGTATTACAGTATCACCCTTATTATTTCTAAAGAACTTCCATCAACTGGTAACTATGGTATGAACTGTATTTGGTATCAATCGACAATATAAAATATTTATAAAGAATAATAACTTTGAATATTCAAAACAAGTTTCTCAAAATATAGCACCATAGCACCACTTGACGTATGAAAACACTTAACGCTTGCTGTATGAGACATTGAGAATAAAATAACTTTCTGTAGTTTATTAGTGAAGATTCGACCTTATATTTTCAAAATGATGATGGAAAAAAGCTTTTCACTCAATGTTCCAGCACCTAAAAATCAATCAACGTTGAGTCCTGAAGTAATTGATAATCATAATCATAATCACACTTCGGTTATTGCGATAATATTAATATTAAAGCGCATTGGCTGCTAGAATATTTTGCCTGTTCAGGGGTCGAATCGGTTATAGGAAAGTTTGCGGAAATTAAGTTACTGTCGGTCGTCTAAGTTCAAGTGTGCCTTTTGCTGATTCCAGCTGACTAGATAATACACGTCAATAGAACTCTCTATTTTTTTCTAGGTATGTTTCTACGTTCCTTGGCCATTAAATACTAATAATAATGATGAATTTAGTCAAGACGACGTTTTCAGGTGAGTGTCGAGTTAACTTTACTCCTGAAACAGTATTTCCAAAACATAACAATAACAAGGAAATAATGCTGATAATATCCAAAATGTAAACAAGAATACGTGAATGAAGACAAGAATGAAATTAGTACTTACTTACTGTTGCAAGGTTGGTCACAAGGTTTTCTTTCAACATACCTTTTCTCAATAAGATGTGCGTTAAGTAAAGGGAGATACTTGCATTTAGCTGAACGAAAGTAAATTCTTGTAACGTTGCTCCTGAAACTTTGAGGAGTATTGATAAACCGAAAGCTGTAAAGGAATCGGACGATCATTTACTTGTCAGCACAAACTTAGGTGTTTTCAGTGGTAGTGCCGATCAATATAATTAAAATGCAAACAACCAATCATGTGAACAGATTCCCGAGACTTACGTAACATAAAAAAATTTCTTCTCCAACTGCCGTAAAAGAATAAGTAGAAACAATTTAAAAAATATATAAAATGAAACAATTACTAAGTTGAGAAAAGTGGCTAAGTTATGACAGGGAGTTTCTCTTGCCTTCTGTAGTATTTTGAAAAAAATGGTTCTTTGAAAAACCATCAAGCCGTGAGATGACCAATGAAGGGATGCAGAAAACAGATAAAAAAGATAGAACAAATCAAAGCTAATGATCGTAAACTTATTTTCTAAACTAGTACTATCAGTGTTGATAAATTCGTGGGGATGAAGCAGTTCCTACAAGTATTTTACAAGTTTGGTACTGAAATTAACAGCCTGATATTAAGAAGAGTTAACAACAAGACCATTTAAGAAACAATCCTGGTCTACTTTGAGTAATAAATCACTCATTTAGGAACAATCTAGTCAAGCATAGAAACTGCTAAGGTATAGATAGGCTTACTTAACATCAATAGCTTCAGTGGAATAGGACGTCATACAAAACATAACCTGACAGGAAGTTAGGAATTTCATTGAAAATTTTTTAATAAAATATAGAAAACAAGGGAGTAATAGTAATATGAATCCTGATGGCAACAAAAGCAGAAAAGAGTTCAAGGCTTCTACTGTGCCACCATTCATACATAAAATTACCAACAAGGCTGGATTTCAGTTGGTATTCGTATCTACAAATTCACTTAAATATAAGTTTTTAGGTTAATGAACTAATTAACCAAGTGCAGCAATATTATTCGATCTATCAAATACTAGGCAGTGACTGTGAGATCAAATGGGCTCTAAAGTCTTCTGAACATGGAAATCCAAACAAATATGGAATGATAGACCGTATTAGGATCAATAATTTAGAAAGGCCTCGCCTTTGAAATGCATGCAGTAGAGCAGGATAGAAAATTTATGATTGAATCTAAAACAGACGAAGAGAGAGTGTGATTACTGAATAAACACCTAATGCTTTAGATATCATCAAGTAAGTAATATTGTATCACTGTTTACTATTCTCTAAATGCATGCTTCTACCTCAGCCCTTAAGTCTTAGACATACTAGCTTACTAGTTTCTTTCATAAAAATTAGAATATTTTCAGTTTATGCCTAATGGCCTAGTCTATGTTATTACTAGTCAATTGTAACAGGATGTTCTGATGACGAATTTGAAATCAGATGTGTAATCTAAAGAAGTTGATTCAAAATACCTGGTGGCGTTAAATGAACTGAAAATAATAGTATGACACAGAAAAATGGTAGTACTCATAGTACTATTTTTAGTTGGTTAGCTGAATTCGCAGAAAGCCTTGCTTTACCAACGTTTTGAACTTATTGAAAGTCGTCAGCAAGTCGTATATACAACTTCGAGAGTAGTGATTTCTTCTTTGAGATTTGAACCTGTCACTCAGTGTTGCAGTCACTGAAATTACCACTGAGACACTTGGGCCACGAAGCACCTTTCTCAGGATTAAATTGCGTACACTGATTGACTACTGCGAATCGGTTGCTCCGCAGATGCCATCCAGTGTATCTAATCCAGTCTTGTAGGAGGTATTTCATATGTCGAATAACTTAGTCGTAGTGTCACTGGGTGCAATATAGAGCGACGCAGATTCGAGTCTTAATGCTGGTCCTATGGAGACTGCAAGTAGGCTTTGCCGATAAGTATCAGCAAGCGTAAAACTTAGGTAGACCAGGGCAAGACTTCTTGGTAGTCACCTCTGAACAACTTACAACCGTCAAAGTGTACAACTATAGTAAGTCTTATACTTGATGGCAACAATGCAGAAATTATCCATAACATTAGCTCGGCATTCAGGTCTAGACAAAATGGAATTAGTTGCTCTCAAGTAGACAATTAACGTAATACTGGATTGATAGTCTGATAATTTCAAAAATACTTCCAACACAAGTTCAACCACAAGTGAAATTAGTTTCTTTGAAGTTTCCAGGAAATATGAGCAGTGATTACATATCAAACTCTTATACTTGATCGAGAAGATAATTGTCTCAGATTTGATCCAATTCCGATTTATTTTTGCAGTTGGTATAATGCTTTTGAAGGATGATGGATAAAAGTATTTATAAGAACACATAAATATCCTCACAATTTGTGGATATACATTTAAGCAAACTATCAGGAACTGTGCTTTTGAGATGGATTCAAAGACATGAAAAATTTTGGAATATGATTTTTATAAAACCTAAGGTAACAATCAACCATCTATTCGAAAACACTAGATAAGACAGAATCAGACCGCTCATATATTAAATGAAGGGAGTGAAACAGAGAAACTAGCAAGAGCCTAAATGTTAGACGTAAGGGTATACTTGCTGACTTTGAACTTAATTAAACATGTAATAGGTATAGTACAAAGAATTTCGGCAAAAAGTAAGGAGAAGTTTAGTGAAAGCTAAAGGTGATTGAGAACCAGGTGATTATCAAGCCAGATGAAGGGTTAGCAATACATTTTAGAGACAGAATGGACTACATAGTAAAAATAAACCGCTTAGTAATGAGAGTGAATTTCAGAAATTAGTCACTTCTGCCGGTATCATAGAGAAGATAGAGAGACAACTGACCAAACCAATAATAAAGATGAAACAACAGGGTTTTGTTGTAGAAAAACATCTTTGAAATGCTTAACGCACAGGAACTGTTACGCCTATACATAATGATTGGCCAAAACTGTACATAACCAGACTTTATTTCTGACTTTTTCCAGATACGTTAAATTTGCAACCGCAAAATGGTCAGTAAAACTTTTGAAACCTCCCCACATAGAAGTTGGAGAACACAGCCTAATGAATATGTTTGAATTTGTTGAGAAGATTAGGAGTTTGAAAGTAGGTAATAAGTTATCATATTGTGCGACATTGAATCCCTTTTTACGAACGTTCCTTAAGTGGAAAGAGTAGACTTTATTAGGAATGAACCAACTTAACGTGTTATTTAAATAAGCTTCCCTGTCGCCGCTTTCAAAGAAATGTTCCTTGAATGTATAATGAATGCATATTTCCTGGTTAAAGATGAGTTCTACAGGCAGTTTGACTGTATGACCATGCGGTCATCCACTGACCCAATCGTAGCAGATGTTTTTAGAAAAATTGAAAAATGGTCTTATGAAAGGAACCACTAACCGGTTGGAATTATATCCTCGTTACTTGGATGACAATGTTGAAATTCTCAAAAATGAGCCTGATTTAAATAAGAAGGCTGCTCTTAAGCAGTGTTTATCCGACAACCAAATTCACAATATCCCACTTTTAGATATTTTACTGGTAAGAAGGTTAGAAAGAGCCCTTAAAAGAAGTATATATAGGGAAACAAAAGCATTAGGTTACTATACACATTTTTTAGTCCCGTACCCGTCTTATACAAGCGAAATCTGGTGACATGTTTAGCCTGTCGTGAAACAGCTGTTTGTTCTGATGATGCTACAGAGGAACAGGTCGCCACTCTCTGTGACCTGATTATTAGGAATAAAAATCGAAGCAAGTTGGCAATTAAGTATGTGAAGGTTGCGAAGACTTTATTGAGAATGTTAACAGTTTCTGAGAAACTAATTTTCTTCAAGCTGGAATTCATGGCTGAAATTGTTGGGGGATGATCACTCAATACATCAGGGGAGTTCTGCAAAAAACATTTTTAATGTCCCTTCTCCTATAACCATTTGATTCTAGGTATAAGAAACAAAGACAGACTGCATGATTCTGACAATCCTAGGTGCATTTGCCACTGCAGTTGCTTCTTTGCAACTAGTTATGTAGGGTGAACGATGAGGTAGGTCAGTCGTTGAATTTCCTAATACCACCTATCATGGCTAGCTAAGTGACAGATTGAAACAATAAAGAACTTTATCCCTACACATCTATTTGGCAGCTGATATCAAGCGGATACTAGGAAAGGATTTGAAGTCATTCCAGGCACACCAATTATTTTAACACATAACTTTTGCATGTGTATACTTCAAACAGCATAAGGGATTGGAATCTATCTTTACAAACCTTACCTTTGTATCCAACCACTTATTTTACCCTCTATATTAGTATGATTTAACTTCTAGTACTACAGTTTTCCCCTCTGTCGTCTCTTTTTCAATGGTATTTCCTTTGCTTTCTGATTTTCACATGATTAATTACTCGTTGTTTAACGAGTGACAACTAGAAAAACTACCTATCAACTTTACTAGTGATTATGCAATTTACCAGAGAATTATCTTTTTCACATTATTATATTTACAATTTCTATTTCCGTATAAATGAACTCTTGATCACTGGCGTCTCGATTTATCAACTTTATTATTTTTATGACTTACTTAAGACCTAGAATTATTGTCAGTCAAATTTTAATACTTGGTTGGTATTTGATATCAATCATACAACAAGATATTAGTATGGAGCTAAATGTATAAATTGTTAGTTTAACTGTCTGAGACAGTCGTGGTTAAACAGACTCGTGACATTGATACTGGCTAATGACTGAATAAGATTAACAGATAGTATTGCATAACGAATGAACATGCAAGTCGGGAAAGATCCCTGAGGATTGAAGTGAAACTAAGATCTCGTCAGTAGTTGAGTCTGTAAGCTCAGTTAGTAAAGCACCATTCCGGTAACCTATAGGTTAATGAATCGAATCCTAGGGTGACCCAGATATACCTTTCACCTTCAATCATCGCCTCTTGTCAGACATCTAAATGGGAATATTCAATATACTGGATAGGATGGTTAACAGATAGTTTTTAAATGGATTTCAAATATCACAAGACTTCGTATGTGACCAACATTTCAGGTTTTGCAACATACTTAAATGTTGCGTCTTGGATTATATTAGAGAGTTTAAGCTTCTAGCACCACAGTTGAATGATGTTATAACCATTTATTTTCTTGAGTTTTGAAGGAAACGTTTTGTTAAATCTCATGAAGACTATTTCGTTTGGGCAGCAGGTATCAAGAAGGAACCTAAGATAGCAGCTAAAGTATTTGGTAGTTTCATCCAACATTTCTATGACAAATATATACCATTCATTACCTTGTGCCATACTTCTAAGACTCAGTATGTTATTCTGTGGATGACATCTGTGATAACTTTCCCTAGGAATAGATTGAAACTGATCTTTCGTATTATTTCATGAACACCTTGTGTATAACATAACAAAGTGGTCACTTTCTCAATGGAGTTCTTTTGTGACCACCATTTATGCCAGTGTCACTTATGAATGATGAATTTAAAGTGTTATCCGAACTAGCTAGTAGTTTGCCACCACCCACATAAGCGAGCCATATAGGGAAGCTACAGCCACAATACAGATATAGACTACTGGTGAAGAATCGTCATGAATGAAAGCCACGAATTCGATTAATTCATAAAGAGCAATGAACTGATTGTAGAAGTGTAAATCTAGTTTTATTTACTCATATGCTTAGAAAGATATTGAAACTAACTACACCATCATCACATTTCATGGGAAGACGTTTATCCAGTCGAAACAGTATCAAACCGTTTCAGAAGACTAGATTACCAACATGTAGATTATGAAGTCAAGTTTTACCCAGTGTTAGCACATGCAAATTGTGACAGACTTCAAAGGGTAGAAGTGACTCATCTTCTTTTCAACTAACACTTGCAGACCGCGTAATTTGAAGCATTTGATGTACAGTCGTGGGCTTCAAAGTTGGTTTTTATCTGCAATGGTGCTTTCCCAGAGTATTATGTTGACATACAAAGCAACAAACTGAAGATATTTTAAAAGTAGTATATACAGCACGAAGATACATTTGAACGATAAGACCGGAGTCAGAAGATGCAATTCGATGCAACAAAACAGAAAAGAAGTGTTTGGTAGTTTCAGGATTTATGTAGGCCGAAAACCCTCAATCAAAATCTTTATATGAAGGTAAGTATATGGTTATAAGACCATTTTTCTGCTTTATAAAAGTACTTTGATGAAACTATACTGCTAAACACACATAGACAAGACTGAATAAAATTTTCCACTTACTTTTTGTCAGTGCACTCTCAGTCATTTGTAAACCGCATACACTTACGTAGACATTCTCTTGTAGTCTCTTAACCTTCATAGTTCTAGCCCATGCAGAGCAGGTTACACTTATACCCTTAATGTTTCTCAAATGTCTCTCTATATGCTATGGTTAGTTTTTTTCTGGTTAGTATTCACCTTTGTCCTCCTCCACTGTTGTGACCGAATTTACAGGAAACACTTCATAAGGAAGTTGGATAGCATTGAAGGTGACTTCTAAGCTGAAGTTAAAAGTTTTTGCAAACAAAATCCAAGTAAAGACAAAACCAATAGAATAGTATACAGTACAAGCAGCAGATATCTATCACCATATCAGACACCAAAAGAAAATCCACATGAGGATAATAATAATCACTTAACATTTAAGGATGCATACATAAAAGACGCTTTAACATCTGCTAGTGCATAAATCGGCAAGCATGAATAAAAGAGAAGTATCTTAATTGAAAACTGTAGAGTAATTGTGTTATAATTTGAAGTCCTAAGTGCTGGATGAATTCAAACGTTCTTTTTGCCGAGTGGTGGCCAGGCAAGGAGACTCATCATAACAGTGAGCTTCGATTGATGTTAATTGATTGACTTAGCCCTAAGAGGAGTTATTTTTGCCCCAGATAGGCCAATGATAGCATCCTTGACTGCAAAGTTGAGTGACAAAGGTTTGAATTTCTGATGAGATATTGGTTCCTTTTGCGTTTCACGTTCATCTGGCTGATGGCCACTGACAAGAGAGAAACCTAGATCAACCAGTTGCCTTCAACCAACTTCGATTCATTTTTTCCGATCAAGCCTACTGATAAAAGAGTCTTTCTTTTGGAAGATGAGAAGTATGAACACCATGAGAGATGTTGAAAAGGAGTCATCAAATAAACTGATAAAGTGATCAGTTCATTTGCCTATAAAAATGTTTGAAACCAGTATCCTGCAGTCACTTGTAGATACTTGAAGTTGTTCATATGAATATTTTCTAATTTTGGGTTTGATGCATATCATTTTCGATTTATATTACCCTTTTTTGTTTATTGATGAAATATCTAAAAGATCACCTAGAGAAATGGACAAAAACAAATATAAGTTTGATACGTACTGACCTGGTGACAACTAATCTGAATAAATGATGACTTTCGCTAAGTTTGAAGGCTCTGAATTGACAAAACTGTTAGAGTATTGTGCAGAAAGTGTTCATATCTCTGAATGACTTCACCAGTATACATTAAAGAATCAGCAGATTTTATCACAACTGATTATAGACAACAGACTGGAATAATCTATTGTGTTGATTAGGTGACTTCATAGTATCATCAAAAATTTCTTCATATCAATTTTGAAGAAGAGGTAAATCACAGTGTTGGCAATGTTGAATGGAAAAGGTCTTTAAGTAGTAGATAAACCTTTCAGACATAAGTCTTAACAATAATATCAAGTTTGGCAATCTAGTCATAACGACGGAATCAAGTGTCAAATGTAACCTAAATATCTAAGTGGTGACTGAATTCTATGACATTGTTTGCAATACTATGAAATGATGGTAAAATGGTCTGGAGAGGGATAATCGGTAATCAGAGTGAAACATCTTCTGACCTAGTGGGTATTTTTGTTGGTATCAGCTTTGGGCCTAGTGAGGGTCCAACATACAGTACCATTCAAGTCGCTAAATGATATGTTCACTATATCATATAGGGTTAGAGAATACCGTGGGATGCATGGTGAACCAACTTCTAACGAATTATTCTCAACAGCATCTAATTAATGAAAAATTGAGTAATGTAGTAACTGGATCTAAGCAATTGAGAACCAAATATTTGTATATCTTGATAGTTTGTGTGAATGAAATGAATAATAACAGGGAAGGAAATAAATATGGTCGACTATCTCAATAGAATAAGCTGTTATGAGACCCCGAATTGAAATTTAGATGTTAAGACTGCGCTCCGTAGTTGTATTAGTACTAGCCAAAATAAATCTCTTTGAGAAAAGCAAAGAAATAATAAGATTTGTGTGTAAACTGAGGTATAATTTGAGCTGAATTCGTTATTATTGACAAACCAATCGTCATCTTCAATCAAACCCAAAGGAATTGAGTGAGTTTCATCCGCTTTCGGCATTTTTACAGTATTACTCAGGCTAGCTGAAAGCCAACTGGTTGTCAGATACTGTCTTCTCTCCATAAGTTAGTTTTTAATATCTAAAACAATGCTTAACTGGCTGTCATCAGTCATTTATTTGAGTTCCTCGATCTTAATACATTTAACCTTCATAAATATTAACTCTTTGCTAAATGAATTTCTTCAGTTTGAACTGATTAAGTAACGGTGAGTTTAAGATTTTAACTTGAAACAGTTTGCTGGCTTTTTGTACTTTTGACTGAAGTATTAAATGTGTTCCTTACTGATTCATACAGTGTATCCAGTTCCACATGGATGTAAATTCCCATGTCTATTTAGAGATCTGCCTCCAAGAAGACTGTTTTTGCCTTGAAGTTATAATGAACCAAGATTACAGAATTTCTTCAGGCAGACTTATACTAACTGCAGACCGAAGGTTGAAATCAAAGTACCATACATCGTAATCAAACTAGTTTACGCTGCTGGTGGATATGTTATACTCCTGAGCAGTTTAAGCCTTTGCATAGCTATTTCCTTTGTCAACCTTTTCAGTTTCCTTTAGATGATGCAACAATCTGTGAAGTGACCACCTTTTTTATATTGTAATTCACTGAGCAGGAGTCCAGTAACCAAGTGACTCTGGTGTTATAAACTCCAATAAATTTGTGTAGTAAGCTGTTACTTGTAGAGTTCGATAATTAGATATGAGAGGAGCACAGCTGATCAGAAATTATATCGATGTTGGTCAATTTGTCTTCAGAAATGAAGAAAAACTGGAAGAAAAAAACGAGAAGTCTGTCCGAATGCCTGAATTGCAATGTTGTCATAGCAGTAGGATCGTACTCTATGATTAGGATGTCTTGACAACTTGAAGTATCGTTGGATAGTTTATTGTTAGACAGCACTTGTCACCTACCAGCATCATTTTAAGTCAGTCAAATCAGATCGCAGTTATTTAATCTCTTAAAAAACAAATACTACTGTAAGTTATTCAACAGTAAACAATACTGTATTCAAGTAGGCTGTTTTTTCTAAAAACAATCCTGAATAATAGTTTCTCGCTCAATGATTTTTTTATTACTGATGAAATTTTAACTACGAACAATCATAAATATCAAATTTTCAAAGTTCACACTTGATATGCAGTCAGATGGAAGTACTTTACTAAAATATAGACCAGACCATTGAGAAAAATAAATGTTACTCAAATATCTCTAATAGTAATAATAATGATAGTAATAATACTACTACTAATAATAATATAGGTTAAAGCATTGAACATTGTCCAAAGCAAATTATGGCAATAAAAATTCACTTTAATTCTTTCGGTCTTGTCTTCATAGGTGTCGCTGAACAGTAGTAGGTGTGTGTGTATATGTATGCATATATGCAAGTGCACGAATTAATTTTCCCCAATAATAACACGAATTCATTTACTAATCTGGTTTTATTTTCAATGTTTTAGTTTCCTTAAAATTATTTTCATTTCGCATGAATAAACAAATTAAATTTTAGAGGAAGTTGTGGAGATTTGGAAATATTTCAAATTGTTATTCATCGTAGACTGACATCAGAAAAATACATGCCTATATCAACATTTCAGTTTATTCAATATTCAATAGGCCCTCTTTCATTCAGGTTATTTTCTCATGAAGGTGACTTGCTTCAGGGATGGTATTCGGTAACACCTTTCACTATCAACCGGTCAATTAATGTTAAAGGCGTGTAGATTTTGGTGGATGGGTCTTATGTTTCATTATTTTAGTCTCTTTCCTAAGGATTCTAACCATTAGGATACGACTGTACTTACCGAGTATCTATTCTGTATAAACTATCTGGGATAGCTTCGGCTCGATAGACTAGTCCTAATAGAATCGGTTAAAAATTTCGGTTTCAATAAGATTCGGAATGGTTACTTCCACTTTTGCATTTAAACATTCGAACGACTCTGCTACAAGACCAAACTCCTGACTTGCTATCAAATCTGATCACCACTCAGTCAATAGATCAATCATTTGGAAAACAGTAGAGCAACCAACTTGTGGACTAATAGAATTCCGTCCTTCGAGATGGCCTAATTTCAAAACGTTATGCACAAAAATGAAATATCCACCGGTACAAAACCAGCGGAAGTGGTAATAATGATAAGATGTATGATAAGTGAACTGGCTTTAGCAACGGTAAGAGAAAGTGATGAAGGATGAATACTACTCAGCTTGTTCTAGTTGAAGCTGAGTTGTACTCACATGACATGAATGGGATATGGAAAATAAAAGTAAGCCCCTCATTTATTGTTTTCTACGCATACTGCATTTTACCTTATTTTAAATTTCCAGGTGAGGAAAATGCAAAGAAATGAAAAAGAACTAAAATAACCTTCACGCTTATTCTTACATAATAATTAGGATGAAGTCATGGACCAATTAATAACAACCAATATCAATTGCACGAACATTGATTCTTATCTGTCACAAGCCTTCTGGATAACAATCGAAGGTTTGAAGTGATGGGTGTTGAGTTTACGTCCCAGAGGCAACATTATCAACCACTGGTATGTGGGTACAATCAGCTGACGAATCACAAAAAAAGGAGAAACATCCTTAAGTCCACTACTTGCTACTACCAAGCAAATTTTGTCTTATTTATTTATTCTTAGCATATGTACATCTAATCAATCCCTAAAATCCATCAATTCATTTATATGATACCGTATCCGAAAGGCTGTCATCCATAAGAGACTTTGAGTAGTATCTGCTTATAGTAATTCCAGTAATTATGATTTGGCTATCTAAAATGGCCGTAGTTTGGATGACTAGCATTTGTACTGGGCTGTAGATCAGTTGGTAGAGCACCGGGCTGGTAACCCGATGGTCGCTGGTTCGAATCCAACCGCAGTCCAGATTTTCATTTCACCTTCAATCATCACCTAAATACAAATTCTAGTAATAACATTTATGATCACTACAACAGAAGTGTTCTAACAAGTGAAGTTTCAATAAAGCTAAAAAAGTTTACGTGGGGTTAACAGACTGTATAAAACTGAGAGAAATGTGTTATTTTGATAGACACAATTAACAAACACAATGCTGGGTAGTATGCATAAGTTTATGGAGATCTGCTGCATTCAGCACAAAGAACAAGATCCGGATTTTTAACACCAATGTCAAGTAAGTGCTGCTATACGTTTCAGAAACTTGGCGTGTCACAAAAATCATTTCCAACAAACTACGGACATTCATGAGCAACTGCCTACACTGGCTCTGTACTGACACTGAAGATCAGACGGCCAGAAAGAACAAGCAACAAGGAACTCTGTGAACGAACCAACCAAGAACCTATCATACAACAAATACGCAGAAGAAAGTGAGGATGGATTGGATTGGGCATACGTTGAGAAGGCCGGCTGGGGATATGACATGCCAGGCCCTCGAATGGAATTCCTAGGGGAGACGATGAGTTGGACATCCGAGGTGAGAGTGACATGGAGGAGATCATGTGAAGAATAAATGAAAGCTTGTAGGTAGTCATAGTGCCAGGTTTTGAAGACTGCAGAGAAGACAGTGGGATGGAAGCATGCTACTGAATCCTTATATTCCATTAGGAACCCAAGGGAAAAATAATACTAATAATAATGCGTAAGTTTATTGCAATTAGTGTTTTTTAAAAACTCAAAAATGATATTTATTCAGAAGATGAAATGAAATAAGACCATCAGCTGTTTAAAATAATAACTAATGTGAAATAAGACTGAAAACAGAAAAGTTGAAAAAGTCAGATGAAATTGCTGCTTAGATAAATGCACAGACGGTGTATTTTTGTTTTGATACACAAAGACGACTCATGCCTGAGGGTGCATTTAAAACTTGAATTAAAGATAATGTTGCAACTTGTAAAAAGCTCAATTACCAATCAAAAATCTTTGTTTTTGAATAGTCTGAATAACTGAAACCAATCAAATACTGGGGTATCAAACTTCTATCAACCTTTGCTTCTCCTATGAAAATTGATATTGAGGCTTATTTATGGATACTAGCTGAAAAGAGGCTACACAAACAAAGGGTTGCAGGAACATCCTAGTGGCGAGTTTTGGATAGGATAAAACGCTCGTGCTGGATTCCACTGCTAGCTACTATCCACCATAAATATCATAATAAAAATAGTTTACAGCTAGTAAGAGTAACCTGAGGTTTCTTTAAGAAGAGTGGTCTACAGACTGACTGAGATTACCAATTATTGATAACTTCTGCGGATTAGTTGTCTTCAAAATAAAAATTTGTGTGCAGGATTATTCTGAAAATTGACTAATTGGTTTGCCATTTTCTTCAGTTAATAGTTTCTAAGGTCAAAATATCTAAGGTAGCTATTTTTAGCCCCACATGCTCCTTAAAATATAAAATGGGAGTAAATGTGATTTCTTTACGTTCGTAATTCCAAATGTGACGTCAAAAACAAGATATTCATCGAAGAGGACTTTTTTTCCAACGAATTTGTGTTCAAGCTGCAAATTTACATAAACATAATATTTAAAGACTGTGAGGAAGATTTTACTTAAATAATGGGGGATTGAAATAATGATAATAATGATGTAGATTGTAGTAATAATGTTGCCAGTTGATGACGTAAAGGTCAAATGATAATAAAAAGGATTACGTAAGGTTTTTAAGTCATTTATAAGGTGCATATTGATTTAAAAGGGGGATGAAAACATGATCGAGTTAGTAAACAATCAATGGATTAGGTAGTATGAATAATTTAACTGGAGTAAATTGAAAACGTTTTGTTAAAAGTTGCGATTAGTAGGGAGATCAAATGAAATAACACCGGAAACAATTAAATATAAAAATAAAGTGATCATCACGACATATGAGAACAAAGATTAATCTGACAAAAAAAGTAGGGAGTGGGGTTTGAAAAACAAAAAAAGCAACGAAGCGCACCAAGACTAAAATAAGTTAAGGCCAAGACAGAGACAAAGACTATGTTTACTACTTTTACACACAAGGGTTAGGCTTCGGTTCACGGATAACCAAGATCTCTGATGTTCTTGGAAGCTGAACAAGGAGGAAACGTGAGGTGTTTGAGCGAACTCGATAGACAACCTTGAAATCATTGTTTGGGTTGGTTAAATGGTTGGAATCAGTTAAATGCTGTTAGACAAACAGCTATAAAATTCGCTAAGGATTACCTTGAAGTAGATTTCCTATGGATACACCTTCTCATAGACTCATTACTGAGTTTCACAAGAAGGCAGTCACTGATTGTGATTGCTTGTTTAGGGTGAAGTTTAATGCTGACTGGTATTTATTGAATGAATGTAGAGCACAACCTAGACTGATATCTCCATTTTAGACTTCAGATTTATCACTCATACACATGTATAATTATATGAGTGCACACTTGAACAGTAGCCTTCAGATTCCACGCTTGATAGCTGCTTAGTTTTTCGATAAGAAGAAAAGCTGGTAAGTTAACAGATGGCACATTGTAACGTCAAATATGTGCAAAATACAACAGTTTGTACACAAGGACTCTGACTATTTCTCGGCCTTCTAAGATGACATATCCTACTGATTTTGTCTCTTCAACCAGTTCAGTATCTACACCTAGGTTCATGTATCTTTTCTCGAAACAGCATAGAAAGTGAAGTGACCAAATGAATAATGAGAAACATGCAAACAACATTAACGTGATAAGATACTTGAACTGGTTATGAATAGCAGCTGGTCTTCCTCAGAATCTTATGCTTCACTGATACATGAAAAATTGTAGGCAAAGACTGAACAGTGACTGTAAGGAAGCCACTTTGTTCGGCAAAAATGCCACATTTATACATAGTTTTCATGGACATTAAAAACCATTAGCCCGAAAGTTAAATACCTATTGTGACTGGTCAACTATAGGGTAAACTGTACAGTAAGGTGTTTCCTAACTCCACAGTGACAAGACACTCAGGTTGAAATACAAAACTTCCATTTTAACGGCTGATGACTTGATTTTCATCCAACCTGTTTCTAGTGAAAAACGACTGTTTGTGAAAGGCTTCGGCTATTTAGAACTACTTATGTGGATCTGGGTAACACCGGTGGACATATTTCTGATGTCCTTAACAAATTAAAATACACCACAAACAGATTAATGGAATGTTTACATTTCACACAGTTTAAACCCTTCGCTCAACAAGTGGAATTAAAACTGTATACCCAATTTAGAATAGAAGACTGAACCTTCAGACAGAGCGATTGCTTATTGCAACTGAAATATTGATTGCAGAAATTGTGAACGATTTTGTGTGCATATAAAACCATCATCCTAAAGGTGAACCGGTGAATCTGCAGATTTTGTACACTATTTAGGAAACAATGCTTCAGTGAAATAACTATAATGTATTGTTGATTGGATAAACACTTCATGAACCAGTCTAGGCGGAATAAACACCCTTCCAACTTAACAATAACCAGACCATGGATGAATCCGGTAGAAACAAATCGTTTCTTTGTGTTAGAATCTCAGGATATATATTCATATACGCTGAATCAGGAGCCATCCAATTGAGAATAGTCAGGTACACTGGACTGAAATAACTATTCTGAATTCAGCAGTCTAAGTTTAAAATGTTAAAAAATGATGCAACCAGATAGAAGCAGGAGTTTTCAATTTATTTAAAAAAATTATTGTTGATGCTAAAACTTGTAAACCATTGAAATAAAGAATTCTAAGGAATCTTATTCAACTCCAAGATGTGTATATTTTTCTATTTAGGACTTTTCAGCTGGATGTACTTGCACTCCTAACCTGAGTGAAGTTGTTCCCCTTCGGGGCTTAAATCTTGTTCCCATATTAAAAGCATCAGATAAATTTTAGTCTATTTAAACAAACAGAGAACAGCGGGTTACTTCGTCAAGTGTGCAATCTATAAATGTTGGTAAAGAACACCAGATACACTTATATAGATAGTCTTAGTCTAAACAATCATCTTGCCGCCAGATAAACTTTTTAGTTATTTATGAATGCCGTAAATTTATCAACTTCTAAGCTTCGTGAAAATTTTCTCAGTAACAATGTCTTACTGACTTAAATAACAACACCACAAGTACAAGTCACACCGAATTTTTTAAAATTTATTTCTTTTTCTCGTTTACATAACTTTTTAATCTTTTGATTATAAAATTTAGAGTTGATTATATTTCACTGAACATTGAATTCTTAGTTATCAGTAAAAAGCATTTGAGGAAAATGACATCTCTATGCTGTATTTATCCAAAAGAATTCTCTGCAAAAAAAATAATTGTAGTCACCGGAGTAAACAGTTCTGTTAAACCATTTGGTGTTAAGTACTACCATTGTGCACATACGAGTACTTTGATACACGCAAGTGATTACTGGTCTCTCCTGGACAATGAGGTCATTGATGAGATCCACGGATGAATGTAGGATTCAACGGATAAGATTTATTCATCAGAATGAGATTAGGGATTAATCAAAAAACTATTCATATAATTAATTTAAATGATCAATAACTGTCAGCCTTGGCAGTAGAAAAAACTGACTTTTCCTATCTTTGATTACTTAACCGAACTATATTAGAAACTGCATGTGACTTCATGTACTGAAGACTGAATGAGGACCGACAATACTACCTGGCCTCCTGAACTTTAGTAGCTATGGTGGGGTTTATATGCCTGATCCACTTTTTAACAGTCAAATACCTAGATCAGTAAGCCATAGCTCTACCTTTCCACTATTAATCAACAGTGAGTTAATTAAAATACCATCCAGCAGAATAAAACATCGGAAAATATCTAGCATGGCATCCTGTCTAGGTCACGTTACATCACGAACTGACAGGAGTATGAAATATGGGCAATTAGACTTCAATCCAGTGGCTCAGTGGCAACGTAGTGGCCACGAAATTTCTAGGTTGCGGATTTCAGACCTAGTGGGGTCATGGATATGAACAAGGGAGTAGTCCTTTACTGAGACGGAAAACCTGCCAGTGCTTCTAGGTTTTCAGCAGTTCTCCAAATGATCTGAGTCCATGATAAATAGCAACCTGAAATCAATTAATAACTCCTCACAAACCTCCAAGCTGTATTTTCCACTTCAGTTTAATGTGGATTAGTTAATGAAGTTTTCAGTAGGTGAGAGAAATAATGTTACTCTACTATGAAAACTAAATTATCTAAAGATAGCTGTGTTATGATGTAGTTTGTAGACTAGCAATTCATTACACAAATGGAATCCAATGTGTTCCGGCTCTCAAGCGAAAATGAATGCAGTTATAGTTAAAAGAAGTATTGACATGACTTTGAGGCGGAAACTAATAACTCAAATTTAGCTAGTTTAGTCACTTGGAAGACTAATTTCTGTGGTACTCTATCCAACAAGCAAACTTCAACTTCAGCACCGAATACACATGAGCAATGCATTTAAACAAAATATCATTTCTACATTGAACTAGCAATTTGTGGCTATTTGTCGATTTGAAAGTGGTTTTCACTGCAAACGACAACCACTTGGAGAACCAAATGAAACTTAAGAAGACTGGATAGATGTTTCGTCCTGGTTGGGAAATACCCGATGGTAGGTATTAATGACCACATGAAAGATGGAGGGCATGACTGTTGCGTCTTAAAGCTAGCGCCTTTTCGATGTTTCTCCAAACGGCATCAGTCCACAATGAATATCAACCTAAAATTTCGCAGAATCTTGAGTAGTTCCTACTTTTCCTTAATTAAAACATATTAGTCGCCTGTTGGTGTTCTTCATTACTTGAAAAAAAGGATTTATAGTCTGATTACTTGGAAATTTGACTCAAATATCATTACTCCTGGGACGTTCACCTGAATGTTTACAATACAGTCTACTTAACTTATCTGAGGCGGGTGCTTTGATACTCTTTGGGATTTTTGGTCCTCAGGTTACAAAAGATTATCGTTCAAGGCATGATCTTAAACATAAAGAGTATTGTGACGGCATCGAGACTTAGTCATGATAATCCAGTACGCTGGAGAATTGATGAAGGTTTAATCATGTCGAATACCAAATTCCATTTCAGTGACTGTACAACATATGAGTCATATTTTGGAGGCCAAATGAGATAAAATAGTAGCTTGTAAAAGTGTTTCATATAACAATTCAACTTATATATTCCATTTTCGCATTTTTACATTTTGCTTTAGCAAACTTGTGGGCTTCTGCGCTAACCTGAAAACAATTCAATCTTTTAAGTAAAGTCACAAGAAGATTCATCCTTCTTCGAATGGATAACAGAGGGAAAAACCAAGGTCCACTTTGGATAATGAACAGTGAATAAATTTAGTATTTGGCCATCAATGAAATCATGAGTACCCATTTCATTCTATTTAGGATTCTCCTGCTACATACATACGCGTCCTTGTGAAGGATGTCACCATCACCGGAAGTCAAACCCTGTTCACATTGCTTCAAATGGTGGAGCGTTATCGAATAAGTTGTTGAACTATGTTAGCCACATGTTGTAAGATCAGTGTCGCTTTCGTTATTCGCGGCTTCGAATTCCAAGTGTGATTTGTACAAGGAGGTCATAGATCGACAGAAACACTATAATTTTCATCCCGCAAGTCGATTCAAGGCTAGGTCTATAGGTACTATGACCTAATATTTAACCCTTCGCCTACATACGATTAACTTAATTATCCTCTGAGAATGTTAGAGACGGATTGCTATAAGCCTAAAATATTCAACGTGAAGAGCATGTTTGACGTTGTAAACCTGTCCATTGTATCCGTTTTTGGCTATAGGTGAAGAGGGTCTTCTCCAACCTATGTTTATCAAAGTGACACACTTTATCTTTTTCTGAAGCAATTAAGGTACACATTTTTTCACCTTCAGCTGCATGGCTCGATCACTCCTCCCTATGTTTACCTGACCATACACAAGAAAACTGGTAAACGAGGTGATATGTGATGTAATCATCTATGCAGTGCTTCGGTTTGTAGTGAAGCATGTGTTTTGCTTCTTATACAATAATTAGCTTAGCTGCAGATTTTAGCCTACCTCTAAAATTTGTACCATTCAACTCCCCTCTATTTGCTACAGTGATGTGGACACTTTTATTGAGAACTGTGTATTGAGTTGGGTTTGGTGCTACCTGACTTCTGCAACGGTTTATGGACTTCAATGTATGTCTGTTTTCGATAAGTGTACTGGCCAGTAAAGAATAATCAACAAGGTGGTCTGGGAACAACCAACCAAGAACCTATCACTCAACAAATATGCAAGAGGAAGTGGAGATGGATTGGGCATGCACTGAGAAGGCCGACTGGGGACATCACGCATCAGGCCCTCGAGTGGAATCCCCAGGGGAAACGACGAGTTGGACGTCGGTGCCGAGGGTGACATGGAGGAGGTCGTGCGAGGAGGAAATGCGAGCTTCTGGGCTGTCGTGGAACCAGGTTCAAAAGATCTCAGAGAACAGAGTTCACTGGAGACGTGCTATTGAAGCCCTACGTTCCACTAGGAACCCAAGGGACTAATAATAATAATAATAATACTGGCCAGTAATTTGATACCTCCATCCATCTTAACTGATTTACCACTCCAGTAGATTTTGTTAAACAAGGATTTTTTCTAGACCTAGCTCGTACTGGAATGGGTAAAAATTATGAAAATTCAGGTGTTGTCCTGTCCATGTGAGCTTACTTTAGACTGTCTCATTCAACCATCTTCTGGTCGACTCAAAAGTACATCTGAGAATGACACATGATTACTATTCCTTTTCTCACAAGCCAGTTTAATATGACTTTGTACGGTATTAAATCTTTTTAGTAGACAATCCATTAGCCTCACGCTTCTCACAAATCCCTGTGATGTCGTTGACTTACCTCTTGTAATGAGAAACTTAATAATATCATCAGTCAGATTTTCGATAACTGACATATGAATGTCGGCTTGTTATATAATCCCAAGGGACTATTCATGGCTACATCGTCAACTTGTCGAAAGCATTCACCTTCAAATGTGAAGTGAACTTTGTTGGAACACAGTAATAACAGTTCTTTCAGAAAAATTGGAATGATAGGGATTACGAAGTTTCTAGAAGGTATGTAGTCACACAGAATGTTGATAGTCTTGGTTAGTGGCACGTTAGTGAATAAAGAATTTACACCAAAATGGTACACATTATGTTTTGATATTCTGTGTTACTAAGACAGGGAGCAAGTTGTAAAGTATCTTTCAATGAAAATCGACAGAATTCGGTTCAAACTGGATTTGATATTTTTGTCAGATATTTCACCAGTTTATTTATGGCAGAACAACACAGAAACAGTATAGAGCGTAATGGGATTATAAGCTTTATGAGTCTTAGGTAATCTATATAAGTTCGGAAATTCAGGCCACGTAAGCTTCAAATAATTGAATCCCCGTTTGCTAATAGCATTCATATTCAGATACTTCTCTAAACTGGCGGTTAATTTCATTCAGTCTGTAAGAAGAAATAATAGTTGTATGCGCTTTATGAACTAAAAGTTGGACTGTGCGTCACATTCACATCTCCAAGCTCTTATGTCCAGGTTAGATTATAGGGTGACCTTAAAGGCCACCTTAGCAACTGATAAGACAACGGACTGCATTCCTGCATTTTATAGAGAAGTACTTTTTCATTTGAAATACCGAAGCTTAATAGGTCATTTCATCAGCTGCTAGGGTGGCTTTTAAAGTTACTCTAGGTTATGATTGTCTGACCAAATAGTTAAAAAAGGAAATCAGTATCTATGTGATTCTGGCAAAGTGTTTACTCTCTTTCATGTCAATGTTTCACAGTTCATGGTGTGATTAAAACCCAGGTCAATAATCTCACTCTGTAGTTAGGACTTATGAAAACTGTCCATGAAAGATTAAATCTACTGTCTACTCAAAAGTGCTTTAAGTAAAAGGAAGGATTTTCATACCTATAGTACAAAATAAAGACCTATAGATCAATGGATATTCAAAAGCCGTTTATTGCATATTGTTTATTTTAGAGGAATCATAATGAAGGTCCTCATAGACTGAGGTAGACGCAGCTGTAGACTTTAAGTGTCTAAAATAAAATAACCTAATTTTTCAGCATATTTTGATATTGAGCGCTTGTAGTAATGAGTGGTTGAATACAAGTTTTTTGATAATCTACCAAAATTCAGTTAAGAAAGTAATGCTACTAAAGTTATGCTTATGAGGTTAAGGTACGTATAAAGCATAATTTCTACTTATATATTTATGTTTAACTCTGGAATTTTCTGCTGTTGTGAGGTTAAGAAACGGTCATATGCACACGACGTCTAATAGAAACCTTCCCGACTCCTCAAAGCATATTATTTGGCTACGAATGTGATTTGTAGGTCAGATGAGAATAATAACTGTTTAAAGATCTCTGAGGCTTGATTATTATTATTATTTTTCCCTTGGGTTCCTAGTGAAATATAGGACTTCAGTAGCACGCCTCCATTCCACTCTCTTCTCTGCAGTCCACAAGCTTTCGTTTCTTCCTCACATAATCTCCTTCATGTCACCCTCGCCTTGGGCTCACAACTCGTCGTTTCCTATTTGCATTCTACTCAACAACCTGGCCTGGCGCATGATGTCTCGAATCGACCTTCTCAGTATAGACCCAATCCAATCTATCTCCACTTTCTGCTGCATATTTCTTGGGTGATAGGTTCTTAGTTAGTTCGTTGCCAACCGGAGTTCCTTCTTGCTTATTCTTTCTGAGTATCTGGTCCTCATTATCAAGCGTAGGCATCTGTTGTTTGTTGGAAATGCTTTTCATGACACACCAAGTTTCTGAACCATATAGCAGCATTGACTTGATATTATTGTTGAAAATCTGGATCTTATTCTTTATGTTGAGTGCAGCCCGAGGTTCGATGTCTAGTTATAAACTTTCTACCATCCAACTAAATGATTTTGTCCGTTGTAACTTCTAACACTTTAATAATTAAAAATTTTTGATTGTGAGTCTGTTCTAGATCGCGAATTTGAGGGGGTTTGTTGAATGCCATCTCAACTTATTTTAACGGGTGTTCACCATGAAATATCAAAGTGAATGTAATTTAGTCTTTAGTTTGTTTTCATTTCAAAAGTTATATCTGCGCTAAATTTGATAATTCGAAAGTATCAGTAATTATTAATGATCTTTAAATTGTGTTTCTTTTCAATTAAAAAATAATTTCATCTCTAAATCATTTGTTTATTTCATTGAGTAAATTTAGTTGAGCTAAGCTAAATTGATTGACCCATTATTAGCCGAAATCCGGAAGAGAAAAGTCGTATAATACAAGTAACCCATGAAAAGAAGAAAATGAAAGGATGTAAAACAGCGTGTTTTACGAGTCTTCTGGAAAATTTATGAACAAAGAAGAAGAAGGAAATATGATACCATAGATTATAGGACGTATTCGTTCTGAGCACCATATTTGTTATGTTGTAGCTCTGAAAGAATGCAAAATATTCTTCCATGGAAAGAAGAGACATAGTAGACACAAAAAAATTGTATACTTTTTGGTAAAAGATCATTCACTTTCTCTCGATTTTACCTTTTATTATTTGTCTATGCGCTCGTTACTAATTGAATGACTTTAGTGTTACGGACTTAAATTTCTGTCCTTATGCATAAGTAATAGAAAAAATTTTTTGAATGCTGAGATACGATTGTAAATCAGTGGACAATTTCTTAGTCATATGAATCCTCGTTGTTTTTGGGTTACCAGGATGATTATACCTTCAATGGAGGCAATCAGTAATTTTATTTTATCTACTCATATAACTCAGCCACACTGTAACTTACTATTTCTTGTTTGAATCATCAAGCATTATTGTACCACTTTTCATTTAACCAATCATATGTTGCCTTATCACAGTATAGAATAATAAGTGGTTTGTAGTGTAGAGTGAGTTAACGCACAGGTGAATGACAATGGCATGACCAAGAGAGTTACAGTGAAAATCATTTACTGCTACAAAATACTTATCAAGCAGCCCACCATGCGATTTCATCATCATCGATGGCAAAATTAGGATCACTAGACGAGGACATCATCACCTTCATAAAGTGTCTAAATGATTATCAATGAGCGCTAGCAGCCACATTGATTTTGTTTATTTAATGTTAGAGGATTCAGTCGATAAATAACTAAACATATATTGGTTTCAGCAAATTATCAATATCCAGTTATTTGTGCTTAACTTCTGATAAAGGTTACTTGCAATTATGATGGTCAGCTGTGAAGATTGAAGACTGCTGGTAGGATATACAGAACCTCAAAAAAATTAAGTAATAAAAGTATTTTCTGTCCCTTATTTACCTCCTGTGTTGTTGACCACTAAATTGTTTCATTTGTCTACTTATATTAAAAAGTTGATTTACACGAGGTAAAGGCTTTTATCAAAAATCAGTTGCATGGTAAGGTAACCAACATGTTAGTTGAGAAAAAATTATGAAATTTCATACATATATTCCCTTTCGTGAAATTGAATAGAGAATGGAAAACGACTGGAGTAGAATAATATGGTAGCATTTCATTTTGTCGGTTTTTCATCAGCTGCTCACAATATAAAAAAACACAAATATCATGTAACATAAGAATAGGAACATAAGTTTTTCAGTTATATGATGACAGCTCAGTATGTGATGAATACTACCTTAAAAATAAAATCCCTGATAACCCCGAATACATGACTATAATAGTGCTTGTTAATAAAATTCTTTGAGATGGATAACCAGAAGTTCTAATAAAAACCTGTGTTCAGCCAATCGGAAGTAAAGCGGATGCCAAATGAAGGTCACGCTATATGGTAAATTGACGAAAGTAAGAAAATATGAGCCATTGATCTCCGATCTAGTGGTTGAAAGCACTTTAGTGCAGTCAATTTGACCCCTCTTTACGGAACAACATACTCCTTGGCAGGATACAAAGCCGATACCTCTAAATGTGTATACAAGTTTATGTGCATTCATGGCTGCAGTTTCATTGAGAGGTGGGCGAAGACGGCATATCTTAGATTCTTTGAACAAATACAAAAACGCCGCTTCTTGTGCGACGGGTGTAGCTGCTCGTGGCTCGGTGGTGTAGTAAATAACACTTAGGTGCTTGAAGCGACAGCTCCTGAGTCCGAATCCCGGTGGGAACAACATCACTCACTGGGAGGGAGATGCATCCAGATGATGAGTCCCGAATAGGACGAAATGCGCATCCCGCATTCCACTGCTAGCTACTATCCATCATTACTGTAATTAGAACACAAGCAATATCGAAGCATCCACACAGGACTCCATATACGAATAGAGACAGATCAGTTCGGTATAATCAGTGACGTTATAATACAAGCAGTTATATTAAACAACTAAGATGCTTAAAATTTCTTCAAGATAATCAATAAACAACACAATTCAAACCTTCTCGAATTCCTCTGAGGCTGCAGCAATCACGAGACTGAAACTGGAAATGTGTGTTCAAAAAGAAGCAGTGATAAGTCTTTTTTTGCCATAGTAACCTGATATTTTAAACTTCCCCTTATTTAATGACATCATATTTCGATTTATACTTTTTTCTGTTAATACATAATTCTGATCATCATGCCAACTGAGTTCAACTCATTTCACTACAACATGATTTATCTGTTGCTCATCATCAAATAGTTGACTTGTTAATCTACTTCGGTAACTTTTTATAATCGTTCATATTCATTACTCCAACTCCATGTTGAAACACTCGCGTGACTGAAACTTCGTAGTATGTCTTGTACACTTTATCTCAATGTTTGTATTCTTTGTTAAACCATGTCGTTCTCTGTCAACGAACTTGATGTAACTGAAAAATTGTCTGTTCTAATTCTTTTCTAATATGTTATTTTAGTATCTTTAAATTGTAAGCAGCTGACGAGAAAAGGGCAAAATAAAGTGGTATCATGTTATTTTGCTCCCGTCGCTGTTTAAAATTATGAAAATCCTACTAGCAAGATTTTCTGTTTGACATAATTTGATCTACATGTTAAAGTTTCTCACTACGAAAAAAATATATATGTGATTTTTTAATTTCATAGGTAAGTATATTATATTCAGAAAAAAATACTTATTTTTACCCACTTACGATACGTCACTGGCTCACTTTTCAGTTTGTCCTAAAGTTAGTTAGCAATACGTAACAGATAAGTGTACATGCATTATATAAATGCGATAAATTCAAGTGGTTTACCTTCATAATATAGCTGTGATATTATACCTAAACTTCTATACAGGTCTACGCTAACTAGCTGTCAAATTTTTGTACACAGAGAGTCGATAGTATAAAGTCATAGAAATAATCAAGCAGTCAAGCATAGAGATCTCAGAAACCCAATGGATACCTATGATTTAAGAATCCAGACGCTTGGAATAAAGATGCTGTTGTACAATACAATATAAACACTTTAAATAACGTAGAATCCCATTTAGTTATTGAAAAACAAAGGAAGGTCGCATGGAAGGTAACCACCTTTTCGATGACTAGTTTTCTCAGCTATACAATCTTTCATGTAAAGTAAAATGACAAGATGTTCCAGGCAATTTTCCTGTCAAAGGTCAAACTTAGTCGATAAGCATATATGAGGAATGAACTGAGACTATATAACTCAAGATACTATCTCAGTAGTTATCTATAAAATTCTCTGAAGAAGAAAGTAAAATCATAAAAGAATAACGTAAACAGAGGTGTGGGCTATCTGATTAAAGTCAAGGTTTGAAGAGTGTTTGCACATGTTCCTTCTGGATATACAACTGAAGTTTCGAGCTGTGAATTTCCGAAGCTTCCGTTGTACATCCCAAACATTCTTGGATGGTTTTATTTAACGTTTTGAGAACTTTGAATGAGGTTTTCAATGAAGCAAGATCTCCAACTTCTACGATGTGATGGTTTTGTGCTCACTTTCTAGCTACCGAAATGGGAAATTTCGGAGAGGGTATAGTACGGCAGACGTACTAAGCTTCACAGCAGCAAGTGCATTTGTAAATGCACACTGATGATGTTTAGGGTATCAACGTTTTTCACGCAGTGATGAAGCAACTGTTAAAATGAGAACACAGTGTGGAAGTTTGAAGCATAGAATGGTGTACCGAGGGATGTTTTGTAAACACTAAGGAAGGATATTTGCAGTCATTTCGACTTTGAAAACGAGAATAACTCACAGTATTTCCTTCGAAGTTACACGAATCTGCTTCACAGTGTTCTTTTCATCCATGGTCTCCTATATGGATCTGAATGGGTAACTATGCTCTCCGAGGGCATCTAATTCTTGAAGAAGTGTGTCACTAGAGCATATCTTTATTATGCGTAGTGAGAGTAGGTGGATAAGGTTCCTAATCCTACCTAAAGGTACCTAACTTCGAAAGTTGGTCAGTTGCTTGTTCCCAAAAAAGCTTTCTGTAGATGGAAATTTAAGTGGAGTTTTCAGGTCTGCTTTGTCGCTTGGTGTTAAGAAAATGAAACATCGAGTCTGATGCAGTTTTGAGTGCAAATTTAAAGAAAAGGTGGTTGTTGTTGACATTTCGAAGGAGGTGTTTAAGGTCCATATTGTCATCACAAACATTGAAGATATCCTTGATGAAACTTCTGTATACATGGAGTTTGAAATAAGTAGTCCCTTTTATTAATTTGGATAATGTAATTAGAAGACACAGATTATCTGAAAAATGTGATGTATTAGCACTATACACTTCGAACAATCTGATCACACATTTACTTGTTAAGGCATTATATATGAAAACTGGAAGTGGCGGAAGGATAAATATGACATGAAGGAATTCAATGATAAGAAAGATAATGAGAGGAATAAAAGATAAGATTTGAAGACAATCTTGGTAATACAATAAAATAAGCATTACTAAGGTAGGCTTAATGTAAGGACAAACTGTTTTTGCACACACAATGGGGGGTAAAGTTTAATTATGGCTAGTGCCGCAACAAACTTAAGTATACGCCCCTGACAGTTTCGGTACAAAATTGTAAAGGCTGTCTTGATATCGATTCTGTGACTCTCATCTATGACGTGTTTCGCGATGGATGATGATGGTTGTCTGCCATTTACGCTTATCAATGTTTGTGAATCCAGCCGCTTTCGCAGCCACTTTGGAACATGTTCCCCTACCCTCAAGTGCATATCACGATTAGTCCTCCCTATGTATGTTTGTCCACACATAAATGTAAATTTATAAACGCAGTGGGATGTGACACAGTCGTTTATACAGCGTTGAGGTCTAGGTAGCAGCTTAGCTGCATAGTACGTTCTGCTAACAGCAGACCTTAACTTTCTTTTGAATATTATGCTGTTAGGTTCTACTCTGCATGGTAACGCGATGTAAACGCATTTTGTCGAAACAGAGTACAGATTAGGTGTGAATCCTCGCTGAGTTTTGCAGTGGTTTATGAACTTCAATGGATATCCATTTTCCACTAACGTTCCCGTTAGTATTTTGATATCACCATCCATTGAGCTTTCCCTTTTCTTCCACTAAGTGTGCAAAAAACAGTTTGTCCTTACATTACGCCTACCTTGGTAATGCCCATTTTATCGTATTACCAAGATTGTCTTCAAATCTTATCTTTTATTCCTCTCATTATCTTCCTTATCATTGAATTCCTTTGTCATATTTGTCCTCCCCCCACTTTCAGTTTTCATTAACAAGTAAATGTGTGATCAGATTGTTCGAAATGTATAGTGCTAATACATCACGTTTTTCAGATAATCTAAATGGAGTTTATCGATTTTTGGGAGGAATATACTAACCTCAAGGCTAATCACGAAATAGTCGACAAGTAGAGGTTCGAAAGAGAATCCCACTGCTACACCATTAATTTGTCTGTAAATTTAGCCAATAAATCTGAAGTGAACGTTACACTTACATACAAGAAGTTCGTTCATTTAGTGGTTTGGCAAGCGAACATTTAGATTTTTGAGGTGGATGGAGCTGCACAGCAAACAGATTGTTTGCGTTAATAGTGCGCATATAAATTGTGACACAATGTCTAATGACACCATTTTTCTTCTGGACCGACTTAGTAAACTCAAATATATCAGAAACATTGTATTTCAAGTGCACAAAGGTGGTCTCTCTCTTCTTTTAATATCGAGCATGACAAACTCCTAATATATCACACAATTTCAAAACGGCTCCTGCAAGAATCCTTGAACCTCCTAATGAAATCGCTTAGATATCACTTGATGCAGATAAATAGAGGTTTACAACAGAGGTATACATACTGTTAGCTAGAATCAGTACTAAGAAATTTAGAGACGACTTTAAACCTGAAAATGTCTATTACTGTTTGATTTGCTCGTGTGTGTGTATCTGTCTGCATCTCAAGCATTAACAGATAATATCTACTCATAAAGTGAAATACAGCTTTCCGGATTACTGTGTTGATGATCTAATTGATCAAAGGGTGTGAATTGTATATCTATGAAGATCTTATCACGTACATGGTTTTAATTTGGAATGTTTAGTTTTCGTTCTTCTACGTTAGATGATTTTGTAACATGATTCAGTGGTTGTTTGTATTTTTTACAGTGAATATTTACCAAGCTTCTACTTAATTAAAGAGCAAATTCTCTGTAGCTACTGGTTTTCTCTTGACAGAAAACCTATATTGGTCACATACTGGTTCAGCTATCGGTGCGACTTCACATTCAAGTTTGAAAATGTTTTCAAACTTTTTATGCTAAGGACTAAAATGCTTCTGTTTCATGTCCTCATTAGTCACATATTCGTTAAAATGGTATATCACGTAACAAACCTTGCGGCCAATGTAATCATAGTCTACTAGTCTACTAAATGTAAGAAATTAGATGAACGATTGCCAGTAGTGTTTCAGAACAGTTCCAGTGGATCATTAGTCAAATGAAATCTGGTTGTATCTGTTAAATAGGTAATTACACTTCGGTAACGAAACCTTAACCCATCGATTCTTACTCCTGATAATCATTCATTTTATCAGAATGTATTAGGGAGTTAGGAAGTGAAGATCAGAATCTTTCCAGTACTCTCTTGCATTCAAGAACTCATCTGCTGGCGTTAAATGATGACACGGATTTTCTCTACTACTCAAGCTCTAAGGGGAAGTTTCACATGTTGTTAAATGTTGAAATCATCCAAACTATTTGGCTAGCTGTTTGCTGATGATTCTACCAAGTACATCTCTGACAGATGCCGGATCCTAACAGTCAGTTGACACAAAACTCTACTCAACGAGCACTTCGTACTTGTTGGTACAAAAGTTATATTCTAAACTGCTGTGAGAATACCAGTTTCACTTTGCTACTTGTAATCATTTACCAACAGATATATTGGTTTCCCTCAATATAACCAAAAACTCAATGATAATTAATTTTTTTATAGTTTCCTCACTTATACAGTTTCACTGTTAGTATATGTATAATTTGGAAAACACCGGTCAACATTTGCAAAGCATATTTTTTCGTGAATGGTATAACTCATTGGTAAACTAACGTGTACCGATTGTTCTGCGTACGCTGAATATCCGCAACAAGCATACAAAGGGTCTTAAACGTCCAGATGAATAACCACATAAAATACATCTAGTTCAATTGAAGCATCAATTATTATTCCTTAGAAGCTAGTGATATGCTTTTGCACCGTTCAGTCTAAAAATAAACTACTACCTCAGACTGCAACATTTTTTCCAGAAAGCGGTGGGCAGAAATCTGAGTATGTATGGGATCTTTTTTGCACCTGCTAAAATGTAAGGTGATGCTTCAAGACTGGCCTGCAACTACTCTCAGCTTAATGATAGGGAGTGAACTGATTGAATATGTCGATCACCGCACTGACTTGTGGATTCAGATCAGCTCGAACAAGGTGGTTGGTAACGAAGTCTCAAGCTGAATACAGAAGACCCACTTGGCATTTGTCAACCTGGGTCACCTGTGATGCCGACTGGCGGGATATCAGACTATGTATCAAAATTCCAGTATACTGCACTGTGATCCGTTCTGTTTTGTTATACGTATGCTTAGTAAAAGTAAAAGACACGAATCTAATAGAAGGTTTTGATCACAGATGTCTTTGTCGTATTGCTAGCGTTTGGTCAAATCACCATACGACCAGTGTTGAGGTCAGGGGAAGGGTACTAGGAAAAATTGGCAAGTCGGTCGTTGTTAACCTTAATCGACTGAATTGGCTTGGACATGTGCTGCACATGCTGAGCCACCCCCTACCTTGACGTGCAGTGTTAGAGGAAGGTGGATTAAATCAAAATCTGGCACAGGTTGATGAAGCCTCTGACTGTTGGTCAGAGTCATGTGAGGAGCAGCAGACTGCCTGGTTGGGGTCTTGGGGACGAAAGAAATACATACTTGTAGACTCTTGGTGACATGGTTTTAAACTGGTCACAATGCTGCAGATGTACTCACTCCTCGCCATCTTCAGAAGCTTGAATATTTGCACTCACCTTTATCTTCTAATTGTTTATTATCTCACAAAACTCTGTCTACTTTGATATCACTCTTATTCTATCCATCTGTTCTTTGTACACTACTTCGAAGTCTGGCAACTTGATGGAATATGTTGGTGTACTCGATTCTAAGTTATCTTTCGGTCTTTTCATGCAATCAGAACTGTTCAAAGCTTGTACGAATCTATCAGTTATTGTAGTGACTATGAGGGCAGAGCATTCGAATTTTAATTCGCAAAACGCAAAGGTAATTTTATGAAATCCATGGGTGAGTGAATTTTAATTTATTATCAGGATCACTTGATTATCTCAGTAAGTGTTTTAGTTAGCTAACTAACATAATCTGTAATCGGATAATACTTTCATTTTTATCCCAAAATTGATGGTATATTCAAGCAGTGTACACATGTTCATATTGGTTGGTACTATCTGTAAAAAGAAACCAAGCTAAACTTGATCAAAACAATATTATGAATAGTATGCAAGTACAGGAGGTTTTTCTTTTCCAAACAGGGGGAATATGAATTAGTCTAGACAAAAATAATAAAAAATATAATGACGAAAATGATTCTGCATCACTGAACTTTTTCCTGCTGTTGTTATTAAGAAAAAAAGTTGAAAAATCAACAGTGAGTGATTAACAGGTGACAAACTTTGTACACAAAAACAAGAGAAGAGAAAATAACAGCAGTTTTGTAAGGATAATGAAGTTTATAAATATACAATAAAATTAAAACGGCAGTTGAACTCAGTCTTGTCTCTAGTCAGCCATGAGTTAGAAATTGGCTTAATAAAGACCAATTTTTTTCCAGTTTAACAATGTACTATGAAAGATGAGAATTATGAATAAAGTTGAAAACGTTTTCACCATAATTGTACGTTTATTTCCCTGTAAAATTTGACCGTGTACATTTCAACTTTCTACAGATGAGTACACGTATATCGGCTCGAAAATTTGGATTCATAAATCCATATATTATGGGATTAATAGCATTATTAATATAATATAAATAAAATATAGGTAAATATAATGGGACATATTGAATAGCCATTAACATGGCCGGTATAAATGTTACAATATAGACAACAGCGACAACAAATAACATGGCAGCAGTTTTCAAGTTTTGAAATGCAATATTATCTTTAATTGTTTTCATAGAACGACGTGTTTTCTCTTCACTAGCTAGAAGATGACTGTTACAGTTCAGTGGAACAGTATGTGTAATCTCTGTGTTCACTGGCTGTGCATCCACTGTCTTATTGTTTTCATGCAAATTAGGACTAAGATATTTCTTCAACAAATTCAATTGATCTGATTGGTTATCAGACTGTTGTTGTGTTTCTAGTGAAGTGGTTTTCTCATCCTCTTGTATTTCATTTTTAATAAGTATTTTTCCACAATCGAATTGTTGAATATTCTGTGAAGACTTTGATGGGAGTATTCTGTTGTTAACAGGTTCATCTGAATTAGGGAAGTTCTGTGACGTGACCAACTTGGAGCTGGAGAAATTGTACTTACTAGGTGGTGTCTTATCCCTCTGATTGGATGAAATTTTAAGTTTTCTCGTGAAAAAATACTTTTTCGCCTGTGGGGTGTTATTACTAACAAGACTGTTGTTATTGTTTTGAGCCCCGGTATTGTTGAAGTGCCGCTTATCGCCTTTTCTAACTCCTTTCAATTCCAAGCGTTTTTTAAAAACCTAAAAAATGAAAACAATAAGAAAAAACTGGTTACACCCCAAAGATTCTATTGCTGGATATGTGAATCTAATGAAATTATGATGCAGATATTTGAAAAGCTAACGAAACTGTTATTACGATGCAAGTGCTTAACAAATTGCTCAGTCCACGTTGGTGGTCCTCGAAGCTGAGTAGTTTTTCAACTACTTGACTTTAGCGTTTACAAAGTGTTTGTTGGAAACCATCTTGTAGCCAAGATCACAATGTGTAGTCTCTGACACAAAGGTTTCATGAAGTAGCCGAATATGCTACTATTTCTTTCAAAAAGAACTACCACTGATTTGTCTGAAGAAATCCACAGATCAGTCTGGGTGGTTTCTAATTACTCAAGTTGTTTAGTATTAGTATATTTCGCTCGTTCATAACACTTGTGTCAGAAATCACATATCGCGATCTTGGCTCAGCGGTGTGTAGCGGAAACCTTATCGAGACTACAGTTAGACAGTTGAAAAGAAGTACTCATCTGTGGGGACTGTTGACGTGTATCGTACTAGTCATTCAGAGATTGACCATCCTATTTCAGGCTTACTGGTCCATTGAATTCCGCCGCCTAAAATTCAGGTTACCTAAACTAATTCAGGTCTGTGAGCCAAATTTGCCGGGGTACACCGCTAATGAGCTTGGCGTCAAACGAGCGAAATGGCTGCCGAGTGATTGCAGCACTCTTATCTGGCTGCCGAAATATACAGACGAACCTGAGTGGTTTCTGTCTATTCAAGTTTTTTCAGTGGTAGTGATCTTTTATTATCCGTTGATATTACTGGAATTGCCTTTGGGGTGATGTGTGTTGCACAAGAGGTGGCCATCGTGCCCCAGTAGATTAGTTGGTAAGACTATGGCGTTTGAACTGAAAGATACTGGGTTCCAGCCTCAGTGGGAACAGCATCACTCATTGCGGTACAGGCACACCCAGCTGACTAGTCCCAAGTAGGACGAAACACGCTTCCTGGATTCCTCTATTGGTTACCAAGATCAACATGGAGCTGGTTTTGTCCTGTACAGACCTGTGAAGCACATATCAGCAACTACGTTTTTTAGACTACTTCAAATTTCAATTCATATGAACTAACTCTGAGAGTTGGCATGTTAAATAACATTTGCCTCATGAGAATTTCATGGTCAACTGGTTTTATCGGACAAGGGACTCATCACAAACCACTGACACGTGTTTCTGCAGGCAAATTTTTCAAAGTAACTGTTCAGTGAATCTACGTCATCAGTCTTCTTGTGAAAAAATGTGATTATGCGTAAAGAAGAAAGGGAGATCAAATACGTTTGATTGTTGAGATTTATATTGATTACTAGTGATCTAGTGATGACTAATCGTGTAAAATGCACTGAACTCAACAGATATGAGAAGATAGAGAAAATGGCAAATACCAACTAATCATCCAGTAAGCGTATAGCAGTAACCTATGAATAAGTTTAGATGACCATGAGATAAGTCACACCAGACTGGTCACACTTGTCACACTAGACATTCTTGGTTTCATTCCGTGTATTAATATTCAGGCTTTCTTAATATTATCTCCTGGTTGAAATTTCCAGGGGTACTTATAAGAGAAGTTTTACTTTGGCGTGCTTGGTGTTCATGCCTTTGATGAATAACCTAATGAGACAGAGCGAAGACAGCGTTAGTGACATGAAGTGAATGATTTTGACAAAATAAACCAAGTACTTCACAAGAATACGTTTGTATCGGAAAACAGCAGGTGAGTGAGTGCATGTACTGACCTAAGGTTGGTCTTGTATGTACGCTCTGTCTTTTCGTTCCACCTGATGTTTTCACTTGTATAATGATCCCTTGTAATTAAGTATCATCTTTGTCAGGTTATGAACTTGAGCCAATTCTCTTTCTAGAATCCTAACTACCATTACTATTTACCAGAGTTATAGATGTCGCCATTGGGTTTGTGGAGTTCAGAAAGCCTAGTATCTTCTGATGTCACAGGAAGCGAGTGACGAAGCTTTGTCTTCATGTTTAGTGATCCTAACTTTTCAAAAAAAAACTATCGAAATATAAACTTGAACAAAATGCCACTTGTTCATTTCCAGATTTCAATTTAGGCTATCCTTTACACTCATCTTTCAGGAAAATGATTGGTCAATGCACGCTAATTAACTAGTGAAGGTAATTATTACTTGCCATTGTGTTTGTAAGAGAATGATTGCATAAGTTACTTTCTTTTGTAAAGAAGAGCCTGTTAATACGTGTTTTTTGTTGGAATGTCAGCAAAATATCAAGACACTATAATAACTGGATATATTCTCTTATCGTCTCAGCCGTGAGACAGTGGATTCAAACGTATTAATTCTATTCAAATTAAGTATCGATATTATTTGGGGTATAATCCACATAGACTGTAGGGAGAAGGGTAAAATTCGTGTTCTAATAACCTCAGGCATGAAATTTAAGTGTTTTTGTGTCCTGTTTTGGAATACAATTATTAACTTATAATTAACAGTAATTAGAAGCAATCCCCATCTGAAGAACACAAATCATTATGACTATTATGTGTATCAAACCTTTGTACAACTCGTGCCCTTGACTTGAATTACTCAAATAAACTGTAATGACACAAACTCACGTAAACTAAACGGTCGCAATATCAGTCACTATAGTGTATAGGTAAATATCCAATGGCATCGTAATGAGACACTTAATTGTCAAATGGATTTGAAGTGTAGGTAGTACATGAACATAAATCATAGAATCGAATATGATCAATTGGATTTTAACGTTAACGTGTTCGCTACAAAGTTAGCAGTCCCCTAGTTCAATTCCGATCACCTGTCTCGTGCTTCATCTTTTCTACTGGCTCTCTAGCTCATCTCACAGTATGTGATGAAAGCTCCTTCAAACCCAGTCAAGTCTCTACAAAACTTTAAGCTGCACATGAAAAGCGTTTACTGAATAAACGATAGAAGTTTTGTAAGGTCCACAGTCTTGGTATATCAGCTGATCCCAGTCGGTATTTACTAGTGGTTGTTTAGTGTTAGTCACTAGTTCAAAACGGTTATCAACTTCAGAATTTAACTGTATTCAGTGACCTATCCATTCAGTCTAGCAACAATGGAAAACTACAAGAAAGAAAATCATACTACACTTGTCGTACAGTGACTGACTAAAGTAACACAGTAGCCTAGTTAATCATGTTGTGATGTTTGAAAAGATAAATTCTGGATTCATATCTCAGTAACATCAACATCAGTTGCTGGGGCCCAGGTGGATCTAACCAGAAAAACTCGGATATGATGAAACACGCTTCTTTGTGTTCACTGCCAATCACGATCCATTGCTAGCATCTGTTTTCATTTGGTTGATCTACGGGAAATCGATCGGCATAACCACAGTCTTCATCATAAATCATCAGGAATACCTCATCAGTAAACGTGCACCTTATCGTGGAGAATATAGCCTAGTGTAAATGAGCTGTTTGGTGCACACTAGTTACTAATGACTACTGATTTATTATTCATATAAATAATTGGTCTTGTTTAGTTCTTTCTAACTTTCAGTGATTCTCAAACTGATAGTAAACAGCGATTAGAAATGAATTGTAGTTTGTATGCATACCGAGGTCATCTGTTATCCTTAATGATAAAAAGACACAAGATGGAATGAGAACTCCGTCGACTCCGGGTGTAATTAGTGCCAATACAGAATAGTACTAGAGCAGTTTAAATAAACAGATATGTAATGTTAGTTTTTATTGTGCTAGGTGGACATTTCACCACAGTTTCGTGCGATACCGCTGTTAGAACAATCATTTAAAGAGCTTGCTGATTATTTTGAAGATGACGGAATTATACAGCCTACCTACAAATAGTGTCTTACAACTTTATTAAGTTTGGTAGGATTATTGAGCATTTTTCGCTCCTGTGATTAGCACAAATTTACATATAATTAGCTTAATCAACCTACGGTTATCGCAGAAATTCACACCATCTTCAAGACATATATAAACTTGTATTATTAACCATGTGCCTGTTGAAAATTCAACCTGAGATCTATAACTTAAAGAGCCAAAGATGATGGGTATGTTGTTCAATCCCTACTGAGATCCACATCACTCTCTAGGAACAAAGTATATTCGATTGACAAGCGCACAAAGTCTACTAAATGTGCTTTCTTGATCTCTTTTCTAGCCAGTAACAAACAAATAACATTGGAATGATGCTGCTATACATGTAGGCACATATTTCAACATGAGCTAACCGACTCAGTGTAATGAAATGAATCAACAAGGAGAAATCAAAAAACCAACGTTACATCTGTTTCTTCCATTATATGAAACATAATATATCATCTCTTAATATACAGGTAACCATTAATAATCACTAGACCAGCGTTAATTTAAGTGTATTTAGGGAATAGTTACGAAACCGTTAACACTATTACTGTTAGAAGTAATTTTCATTTGTAACTATCCCTTCTATTAAATAAACTCATATATTGAACGTTGAATTCAAATAGCACTTGATATATGTTCCTCCGTTTTTAACAAATATGCACGGATTGTATACAGCATGTTTTTCGTTTATCATTGAATGTAGAAACAGAGAAGAAATCTATAAAATCCTCATACTAATGATAAAAGATAAGGTTGGAATGGAAATCCACCACTTGATATATTATAATCTCAAGGTTTTCTGAATTCATGTAATTTACAGGTTATTAGACGTTATTCAAGTGTTCTCAAATTTTGTGAAGTGGTCAGTGGACAGGGAGAAAACTCCAAGCAAATATTTATGAGTAGGGTACATTGTATGTTCTCAAACAACCTTTTGAAAAATCCTCCCCTTATGAGTTTTGCATTCTAATTCATTATGAAGAGTGGTTGGTCATACATGATGTCAGAGCAGAAATCTCCGCTGCTTATCAATAAGAAGTCAGTTTGAAGGATAAAATTAAGGGTTATCGTGCCTTGAAAATATCTACCAAACAATCAGTTCTTATAGACATGAAGATTAACGATTCATTGGCAGTGTAGAGAGGCATAGACTACCTATATATGGTCTCTGAGACGACAGAAATCAGTGGTTGAGGACTCTTGGTGAAATGGGTGAAAATTGGACAAAATGGGGTGGATGTATTCACAGCTTTGGTTTCTCCCAATGCTTAGACGTTTTGACAGAGCTTATTTTTTAAATTTCCTCTCTGTCCATACATCTTCATCTAGTTTGATATAAGTTTTTCCTATCCACTTGTTCTTTCTATGCTCCTGTGAAGAGTAGAAACTTCAACCACTTCGTTAGTGTATGGTGTTCCACGTTAATTTTTTCTCTCTGTCTGTCGTGCAGTCAGACGTGGAATTCCGAACATACCTTTCATCAAGTTTACAAGGTCACTATTGGGGTGTTGCCGACTATCCTGCCAATGGCATGTCATAAGGGACTGTTTATCGGACAAAGCTTACTAACATGGCTCAATGAATGAATAGGATAAGGGGACTGAATATATCTGAAGGCTAATGCATACACCTTGTGTAATCACAGCATATTCAACTAGAAGCATCTATTAAGTCGGCATTGTTTGAGACAAAGGTTTTAATACCATTCTAGTCACTGATTTCCCTTTAATTCGAAAAGTAGTTTCATCTACATGAATCCATTCTAATAAGTCTTTTGGCTTTTTGACCTTTGCATGGTTACATGAATTTGTGTTGTTCAGTATTTGTGTTTAACCTAGTCAGTGTATCGTCATTAAATGCGTTCTTTTTGTTGTCAAGATTTCATTTCAGTAGGATGAATCAGAAGTTTTTTTATTGCCTAGCTGATCCCATTGTTACAGTGACTTCTTGTCAGTCTGAATGTTGTAAACCGGTTCTTTATTTTTGGTTTGACACAAGTTCAATGAGGTTATCCTAACTGATGCTGTTTGTCAGCTTTAACCATGTTCTGCATGAATTCAACCTTAATTAGCTCATGTACGACATTTAATTCCATACTAACTTGACTTCGAACTACATACCAAAGAAATGGATGAGTTTACATGAGAATAACAACTCCAAGTTTCAACTGAGTGTTTATATTAGAAAATGATGCTTGGATATTCTGAGTAAGTTACTAGAACTTCTATCACACCAACATGACAGTTACTGTTTATTCTCAGTTAGACGCTGACAATGTAATAACTAAAATTCTATTGGTTTCTAATTTACACAGTTTTGCGTTTCGTGTTAGGTGGTTGGAGGCGATCGGCATGAAGCCTTGCCTGACCTACGTTTCGTGCTTGTTTACACTCGTCAACGAGGCGTACCTACAACCTCAACGGAACTGACCACCCCCCTGAGATTCGATCACACTTCACCCGAGGGTTGCAGTCAAAGACGTTGCCACTGAGATATTAGGTCCACGACTGACCTCCTACAGTACTTGATTACATATACTGATTAGTTACTGAATGGTCTTAGACCTAGAACTAGACAATACGAATTTGGCTGCCCTTCAGTTACCGACCAGTGGATCTAATCAAGTCCTACGGAGGTTAGTCGCGTTCTGAATAACTTAGTGATAAAGTCGTTGACTCTAACACTAGGCGATGTGGGTCCGAATCTCGAGCAGGACGACAGTTCCATCCAGGATGCAGATATGCCTTACTGACGAGTGGAAGACAAACACGAAACCCTTGTCAGGCAAGGCTTCCTGCAGATTGTCTTCAACCGATTGACATACGTTTGAGTGCACTGCATTGCTGAGACTCCAAGTTTGGTGACCGAACTGCAAAATGATCCCCACAATTCGGTCAACACTGAGGATTAGATAACATGCAATCGGCTACTCACCAGTAACCAAACAATTTAGTTTTGAGTTATATCTCGGCTGAAAATATTCTTTGCCTTGTTGCAACAATTCATTACAGTCACATACAACTACAGCGCAGACTGTTGATGGTGAAAGCAACACAAGTGAGCATCGTAGAAGACTGAGCTTTAGAACTTAAGGTCATAGAGACTGTCTTTTTGTAAAGATCATTATTATGAATGTTTTAGCTATGCAATAATCAGGTTTCTTCCAACGTATCACGTTTATCTGCCCAGAATGTCCATCCATGTCCATCCACTAGTTATTTGGTCTTTGGATTTATGCTAAAGATGCCGCAATTTATGCCGTTTAAATGGATTTTTATCAGTAGCAGACATAACAGTAGTGGACTACTTCAAATACCTGTGCACTTCTACCCACTGAGAGGGTCAGTACGTCATCCAACGTGTAGAATAAAGGACAAGCTAGAACAGCCGCTTCTGTTTACGCAGAATGCCACACTGTTTAAAGTTGGGAACCTCGATGTATTGAACGTGTAGTAAGTGGTGAAGGAATAGCCTTAAATGTCAAATGCCAAAAGTCAAAGGAACAAAAATATAAAGTTGATTCTGACAACACTTTTGTTTTGTTAGCTTACACCAATCCCTGGAAATCACAAATAAATTAATCTTCAGTTCTCACTGACAAGTCTCAGTCAGACAGTTTTCCCAAAGTATCAGTAAGAATCCACTTATTGCTAGGTTACCCAAGTTAGAAGTAATGAAAAATCTCCACTGATGATATTAGATGATGGTTGCGCTTGGTCACTAACTGACAGAAGTACTGTAAGTCTAACCATATAATTCCAAACCACTGACTGTATAGTAATGCGCTCACCGTGAAACCTGACAACCCTTTTGTCGAACTTTCATAAGGTAAAACGTGTGCACTGCTGCATGGCCCTAAACCAGGACGAAACGGTTATCTAGTGCTCATTGGCTTTCGATACTTCACATCTACATATTGGTTCCTCCTTCAGACAATAAAAGCCACACAAACTGGAGCATTCCCAAACAGTAAATGTGACGAATAAGATTCCAGTGCGATGCAATCCCTTTATTCGGTAAACTCAAGGCGATGAAATGAAATGTTCACAGGCGTGTTTATGTATATATATCTAAATAATTTTTAGTGCATATTTCTAAAGATTTTGTGTGCATATACACTTTCGAGATCGGTTTAGGTTTCGTTGGTACATCGGATATGTTATTCCGGGTATATTATTCCATTTGGTGGGATAATTTGACCTTCCTAGGATTTAACAAAAAATATGAAATGCCTCAACCATTTCGTCTTTCTTTGTAGCATGGAAACATTTTCTGAAAACTTACGCCTTTTCAGTGTCACTTTTGTATTTATTGAAGATGATGTGAACTACTTCGTCAGATTTTATTTCCGAGTTCTCTGGATTCCTCAGAAATCACATTGTGTAGTTTATATGATTTTCAGTATGAACGAGGATTCCACGGGATATAATAGGCTCGACAGTCAACAAAACCTTATTCGAAGATAGAATTCCTTGCAGGCTTCGAAAGTGTAACATCTTTTTGCGTCAACTGAAGCATTCCTCAAAGTTCTTTGTACTTCCTCACCCATTATTTGGCAAACTGACATACAACTCATCGTATACCTTTTCTTTTGCAACTATGGGGTCGTGTTCGTTTGATCTACAGAATGATATTTGCAGAGCAGGCTGCCTACTATCAACCATGATATTCCTGATTGTGGTCAACTGGATCATGCAACAAACTATCAGGAGTGAGAAGAGGAGGATACGCTGGCTGGACTGAGGAAAAGAACATAGAAGATTCGGATTTCGCCAATGATGACTTGTGTCTGATGTCACACAAACTCGACGATCTACAGGCAAAAACCAACAAGTTGACAGAAGAGGTGAGGCAGGGCAGCGAAGACACGACTTCAAGTGAATATAGAGAAGACAGACGTGGTGAAGATACCCAACCACCACCACCACCATCAACAACAACAAAATCCAATCAACATCAACGCGAGAAACTTGAAGGAAGTAGCCTCCCTCACCTATCTACGCAGCACTGTCTCAACTACAGGTGGCTCAGGTACAGACGAGGATGTCAAAGCCAGCCACGATCGGAGAAGCAAGACAGGCGTCCATTCACCTGAAACCAGTGTGGACATCTACTGCACTCCACTCAGCATAAAGGGTGAACAAGATCTGGATTTTCAACACCAATTCAGTCGAGTCAGTGCTCTGTATTATTCACAGACTCGGCACGTTAAGAAAGGCATTTCCAACAAACTACAGACATTCATCAACCACTGTCTACACTGGCTCGACACTGAAGATCAGATGGTCAGAATAATCAGAATAAGCAACAAGGAACTCACCCTAGCTGGCAACGAACCAACCAAGAAGCTATCGCTGAACAAAAATGCACTGGGAGGAAGTGGAGATGGATTGGGCACACACTGAGAGGGCCAACTGTGGACATCATGTGTCAGGGCAGGCTCTCGAATGGAACCCAGATGGGAAGCGACGAGTTGGGCGTCTGAGTCGAGGGTGATGTGGAGGAGATTGTGTGACTAGGAAACGAGAGTTTGTGGGCTGTCGTGGAGCCATGTTGAAAAGATTTCAGAGAACAGAGTGGAATGGAGACGTGCTACTGAAGCCTTATGTTCCATTAGGAACCCGATGGACAAATAATAATAATAATAATAACTGCTGAAGTTTGAAATACCGTTGAATATAATACTGAGTAATTCTGGTGTTTAAGAACTGATCTGAAGATTACTCTGGCGAATGTAGGGGGATATACTTCTGTTTATCAGCCTTTCATCATCAACGTGATAAGCTGCATCTCCCCCCCCTTGAATAAGCTTAAAGCAAGTGAAAGTTTAGTATTAATTGGGTGTGTTGAGTTAAAGAGGAGTTGTGCATGGAAAACACATGAGAGTACAGGTCACAAGCAGTTAGAAACAACTCAGACTGGTCTGTAGATCTAACCAGGCCACATCAGAGTGAAACGCCGAACGGCCGTTTTGATCGTTTGAGAAGTTGAGAGAAATGTCAACTTGAACTGTGTACTTTTTAAATCTTTCACAAACTGATTGTGCTGTTTAAGGCACACTGGTCAATTTAAGTCATATTTAGACTGTTTGAACTAATTAAAGTCTGTAAGCTGAATTTGTTCGAGTTAACCTCTGATGAGCTCAGTTTCAAACCAGCGAAATAGCTGTCTGATGATTAGATCTTTCTTACCTTGCTGGCGAAATACGCAGATGAGCTTGAGTGATTACTAACCACTCAAGTTGTTCACTATTAGTATATTCCGCTGTTACATGACACTTTTGTGTCGGAGATCACATCTTGAGGTCTTGACTGGGTGGTTTCTAAAGCAGACTCAGTTCACGCGACAGCTGGGCAGCTGAAAAACTGCTCAGCTGTGAGAAATGTCAAAGTACAATTTGTAAATCATTTGCGAAAACTGAAAGTCCCAAGTTTAGTATCCATCCTTGTTACACTTAACTAACTGGTTCCAAACTACCATGTCTGAAGTTGCTTTATTTCATACAGAATAACGTTTAACGATATCACTCAATGATTGTTATAAAACCAAGTTACTAAGCATCATTTTCTATAGCTGAGAGGAAACAATATTCATTATTGCATCATCCTCATATGTTACCTATGAAATCCTTGTGGAATAAATTTTATGCCTAACAGCAGAAAAAGCAAAGTTGTTTGTTCATTTATTAATATACACAGGCAAACCTGCCTCTAATTTTTATGTTTAAAAAAACCCATTTCCATCGTCTTTATTAGGCTACAGTCTATGAGCCGGAGGGCTAATGAACGACATATTCACTCTTCACATCGTATAAACAAGCGAAAATGTTAGAGCATGTAACTAGATACGCTGGTTGTGTGTCTTCTTGCCTATTTTTGAACATCAGTCTTTCCTCTTGTTTTTGTTTATAGAGAAGAGGAATTATAATTCCTCAACCATATCCCAACCATGGTCAATATAACGAAACAAGAAAAGTGGGTGTGAGGGTTGGGAATAAGTTTTTCCATAGAATAAATACAAATTTCTAAATATGTAGATATGATTAGATGTTCACGTGTTCATCTAGTCAGACAAAAGAATGGAATAACTTATATTTTGGGCTTATTAGTAGAAAAATAATTCACATGGAATTGTTTTACCTATTTATACGTAGTTGATTGCAGATTATTGAAGCTAGGAAGCGAATTCCTACACGCTAACATAACACCTCTCATTGAAAAGGGTTTTATTCATGGAATATTAAGATTTTGCCAGAAACTAGGTAGCTTGTGAAATTTCATTAAGCCTGTTTTAATCTACAGGTTATTATGTCTACATTTTAATTCAGAGCACCAAAATTCACGGATACAGAGAACAAAGGTTGTATATTGAGAAAGGGTCTGTTGAAAAAGTCGATGTTAGATGTGAAAACAGATTACAATGATTTTCGCAAGTGCAACTTTCATGTATGTATGTTTGACAGGATCCTTCTAACCTATTTCAGAAACAACTCTGACATTCTGCAGTACTCTAGTGTTGGGGAGATAGGAAACCAAATGGAACATGGTCTGGTGTGCTGTTACTTTAATGGTTTAATGGAAGAATCTGTCTTTGACCGAAGCAGAAGAAGGACAATTGCGTCATAAAATAACTGGTGCCAATGTAAAACATCTCATACATCTGATAACCTGTTCTTTATCCCATAGCAGACTTTAAACGTGGAAAAAATTCATAAGTAGCTTTAAAAGCAAGGCCATTGGAAATGATCACATACTTTAAGTTGAAATGAAATAAGTTATCACATATCAAGTAGCCAGTCATTTTTTGTGATGAATATTGTGCAAGTTTCATTGGAGAACAGATGTAACATAATAGACAGTCAGTTAACTGTTTGTCTTCTTGATTGCCACCCACAATAAGAGCAGTAAATATCTCCAGTGGAATAACCAAATGACTTCGATGTTATGATTACTCGATTACATCGTATCCGTCAAGTGACCGGTACCAAATGAAACATTCTGCTTATAGCAACGAGTCTCCGTGGTAAGTTTGGTCATTATTAAAAAGTTTTGAAGACTCTTTTAATGCGATTTCAAGAAACGACCTGTCCAACAACTCATTTGATCATATTTTTAGTAGCTCAGTTCAATGTGGTCAGCAATCTAGTGTATAGCAAGCGATTTCAGTGTTTTTTAAGGTCAATAGACAAACTATAAAAGCAAATGAGATGAATACTGGTTTTGACAGGATTTTCGAACACGTACAAAAAAGAGAAGTCAAGCCATAATGCAAGTCAAATACTTGTTATGTCATGCCGATACAATATAATGTTGGATTCTTACAAAATAAACTTCATTTCCACCTCCCTAATTGCTTGGTATCACAATGAATTCGAAAGCGGTGAATGAAAAAAATGTTTATTGAAATGTTACTTTTTATAAAAAGCATCACATTATTCATGTATTTGCAAGTTAACATCATAAGTTCTACATCATTTTAGCAGGTTAAGGAAAGGCAATTTAGTTGGTTCATCCAAACAGTAATTTGAATGTATAGTCTTGAAACTATTTATTCACCGTTGATTGTTGCTCACTTTGAAGGCTTGTGAGGAGCTGGTTGGTTTCAAAAGGGGCTCACATCAAACATCGATATCAGATTAGTAGTACACATTCATGACCGTTTGGTCGCATAGCATGTGTTTTACCACTCAGCCAGTTTACTACATTTCGTTGGAATAGTCTCATGAACCATGTTATTCATTGGTGCGCCTACTGAGTATTGACTGAGCCAAAGAACTCACGGTGACGATCCTCTTGTGTACAACGCGTTCCTTCTACTATGATTTGCGTCTAGTCGAGAAATGCACTCAGCGATTAGGTGCACGTCCGTGCATTATGCAGTGACGCACACCTGTTATCTAAGGGTTAATGTCACTACCTGTCTGCCCATATCTCAGTAGATGGAGCAGGGTTCAAACCCGTTACCCATTGGTTGAAACCAGTGAACCACAGCCTAACCGTTATTTGGGCATGAAAGAGGTACTGTTAACCTTCACAAAGAATTATATTTACTCATTATGAAACTGTGTCCCATCTACTTACCACCAGCTTACAGTTGTCCGGAAACAATGCAGCTCCAACTACCATGGCTTTAGCTGGTAAGAAGTACGACTCATAGCCACGTGCACAAAACAACCCTTAATCACTATGCTGTATTCATGATATAATTTCAGTAGTCAAGATCTGATGATTGTTCAAAGTTGCCTTTATATAAGCACAAATCAATACCAAACTCATCTTCAAAAGTATATACAAGTTAGCTGGATTTGTAACTCATTACTCAGCAGAGAATGACTAGTGAAATACATCGAATTAGTGGTCATTGTATATGATCTAGTAGGCACTTATACTCACACTTTTTGCTCTACCAACAGAGAGGGATTTTCTCCTCTAGATTGAAGTGAATCCCACTTGCACATGCTAAAATAGTTTACTATCTGTCCTCATAATCAGAATATGAACAAGGGTTTGTATTACAGCCTTCGCATTCACTTCAATAGTCCTAAGGAGACTGGCTTATTTATAGGTAGATTTCATAGTGATTCTGTGGAATTGTATTGATCAGGAATAAAGACGATCTCTACTTATCAACTTTGGATCATAGTTACATCAAATGGTGAATCCATCGAAGTTGGAAGACGTGGCCTAATTGATCTCGCCCCCTTTTTTAGAATGGTAATGCTTTCAGTATAATGCAACTCAATATTACTCTCAATTGTCTTTAGAACCACCTACAAAAACTCCTTAAGAGTGCTAAACCAGTATGAAGCACCAGTCAGAGCTTTTTTTGTTTTCAACAGTCAGTCCTGTATGACAACCATCATGACATCAAACGATTAAGACTGTGAATACAACGTGTGTTTATCGCTCGGTACAATGCTTTGTTTGATTACATGTCGTCAAATAAGTTTTTCTGTTTGCCACCAACAGGATCATCTTGAAGGCATTTCAAATGACTTTCGAGAACTTTGAGATATTTCACAACAGAGTATGGCATCACCATACCACCCAACAGATACTCTGAGTTCGACAGGTTCATAGATATTTGTACAAGTATTAGGAATTTCTGGATAATGGAATTCATCACAATAAGGTAGACTATACCTCTACTCATTGCTCTACACCTCTACTCTACACCACGTCTGGAATATATTATTTGAGGACAAAGTCCAAAAAAAAATACTATCTGGGAATGTGTTTCACATGCATAGAGTTAATAAACGTAGTCAAAGAAAAGCCTGGATCAACAGGATTTCAACTACTAGGTTGTAGGCTAGAAGTTTACCAGGCTACTAAAAGATGTATAACGTTGGTATTCATCATGGACTGACATAAGTTAAAGGAACATTAGAAATTTCCAGCTCAGCAGCACGGAATCCGAAGGTCCTTGGTCTGATTCACGGTGGGTTCATGTGTAGTCATTGCTGAGGAGTCCCATGCTAGGAGGAAACAGGTATCTAGTGCTTCCAGGTTTGCAATGTTTCTGCAGCACATGTTAGTCCGCGATGAATTCCAATCTGGAATCAATAAATTCCCATAAACACTGAAACTGATGTATAAAGTCTCTTTGTTAAATTCGACACTTAGTTTGGAGTGTCCTCAAACACAACCAACCACGTGTAACCCAGTTGTTAATTTGCATTATGGAGGGCCACCTTCTGTAATCGAATTATTAGCGCCACAAATTATGACCTACTCGGTACTAAGAATTGCATTTATGAAGAAATCAGAAAAACTGTTGTTCATTTCCAGTGGTGTCCAGCTACTTTCACCAAATGGTAGTCAAAAGCATACGAAAATAAATCTAGTGTACTTTGAGAGATGGGCTGGATTCAGAAAGTTGGACGATACAAAGTCTTTTCAGTCAAAACAAGCGGTAATGAAGAGATAGCCAGTACCTTGACTCATCTTTGAAGCTGTTTCTAAGTGAAATCGAAACAGAAAAATGATGTGTACATAGAAAACCTTTGATGTGGATGTTTTCCGCCGTCTAAATATTAGAAATAGAGATAATCATGACAATATAGGCAAAAATCTAAAATATTTCCAACAAATAATTCCAACTATGCGATTCAACTAATGACACAGGCTGCTAAATGTGTTGACAGTGATACAAGTTGCTGCAAAACAATGCCTCTTTGAACATTTTCGTAGAAACCGGTAATTGGTTTGTAATAGAGTAGTCTAAATTTCATTGGTAACCGAAACGTTACCCCCCTATGTTATTCAATCATAAGTTCTCTTTCTCATATTAGCGATTCCACCAATAAGATAAGTGGCTCACTACTGAGATGTACACTGACGGATGCAGAGGGGTTGATGGCAATCGGTAGGTAGCCTGGATTAACCCGTGATCCATGTTTTTGGGCATTTGTTAACGAGTTGTTTCCAAGCCTGAGGAGACTGCTATAGTCCTAAGGGAACTGAAACTCACTTAACCAACTGCTGTTGTCTCAGAGAGTATATGCTTATTTTGTTTGGTGACAAAAGTGGTAGGAGTCTTCAGATTTTAGTTTACTTCATGAACCAACATGATCTCCACCCAATGACGTTATTGAGTAAGTGTCTTCATGTCCTATTTGATTCGCCTTACCGGTTACGATTTCTCACTAGAAGTTGAAGAATTTCATTTGGAAGCAAGTCACCAATGAGCACTAACAGAATCTGACAGTTCTTGGTTGGATTTTTTACGAGGTTGTGGCTGCTCATCGCTGAGGACTCCCATTCTGAGACGAAGCAGCTGTCCAGTACTCCCAGGTTTTTCAGCTGATATCAGTCCATGATGAGTATATACTTTTGCAAACTCTTCATATTCAATACATTTTCATAGATTCTCTAAACTCATTGCTCAAAATTTTAAAGAAATCGTTATTTCAAACCACCACCACCACCACGTAAACAAATATTTACGAAAAAAAATCAATAACAATGATGATGGATCAATATAACTTACCTTTGACACTGATCGATAAATTAATACATACAATGTGACTACACTAATGATGCATAGAATATAACTACAAGTTTGACTTTTTTGTATAATTTGATAAAGAACTTTATCTATCATAGTATGATTTAATTTGATTATTTCTGTACATTCAAATTTCTCCTCTTTATCATGATATGAATTCCATGAAAAATTTAAATTTTGATCAAATGATATTAAAGTATGAGTATGATTCATTGATTTAATGATATATTGATTTTCATGATTACCATTATTATTAATATTTTCAAAATGAATTTTTTCAACACGTACAGTGAATGTTGAACTAAAGCCTAATATTAAACATATAAAAATTAAAATTAAAATAACAAGTTTAGCACGTTGTCTTGTTAAAATATTTTTGAATGGATGACATAAACAGAAATATCTATCAAATGCTATACAAATAATCAATAAACTACTGAATGGAATAAAAGTATTATTAATAAAATAATAAAATTTACATAGAAAAGATGAATCAATATTCCATTCAAGGTATTCAATAAGCATCGTACCAGGTATTAATGTAACGCATGCTAAGAAATCAGATATAGCTAGTACAAGAATAAAAAGTGTTGCTGTTAATCGATCATGTTTTAAAGCATATACAATAATGACAAGAATATTACCGAATATACCAATTAAACAGATAATTCCAAGCATGAGTAATACTGTTGGGATTTGATTGGACAAATCGGCTGTCATTAAAGACATGAATAAGGATTTTATAATGAGATATTGTTGTGTGTGTATGAATCAAAGTATTTGCATCGCTTTGTTTATTTTACTCTTATCCTTCACAGTTTTTTGGAAGATTTCTTAAGTAGTTCATCGTCCTAATGTTGAATACACTTGTATATTGAAAGTCTGAAATAGGGAGAAAACAAAAAGCATCTAAAGAAAATGTTTTAAAGACTACTCATTAATAACAGTGTATAACATGGAATATGAACTTAGTTTATTGGAGAATACTACCCTTTCTAGGTGACTGAGGGTAGTCAGTAAAGCAGTATTAGCCCCAAGTTTCACCCTTGCTGGTACTCATCACTCCTGAGTAGCCATTCTACACATACATTACGTAATCAAATTGAAGTTTTAATGAAAGAAAACCCATAAATGATTAATTTGCTCATTGTTAATTTTTGTTAACTGAGTAAATGCTATAAATACCGTGTACATTTGCTTTACTGATTAGTTTAGTGGTCAGTCGATGAGTCGATACTCGTTATGTTATATCATAGTCAGCTGCCATTGGATTGGATAGACAACATTTTGGCATACTTGATGACCACAGTTATTTAAATTAGTTATTTGTCCATCGGGTTCCTAATGGAATATAGGGCTTCAGTAACACGTCTCCATTCCACTCTGTTCTCTGAAATCTTTTCAACATGGCTCCACGACAGCCCACAAACTCTCGTTTCCTACTCACACAATCTCCTCCACGTCACCCTCGACTCAGACGCCCAACTCGTCGCTTCCCATCTGGGTTCCATTCGAGAGCCTGCCCTGACACATGATGTCCATAGTTGGCCCTCTCAGTGTATGCCCAACCCATCTCCACTTCCTCCCAGTGCAGTTTTGTTCAGCGATAGCTTCTTGGTTGGTTCGTTGCCAGCTAGGGTGAGTTCCTTGTTGCTTATTCTGATTATTCTGACCATCTGATCTTCAGTGTCGAGCCAGTGTAGACAGTGGTTGATGAATGTCTATAGTTTGTTGGAAATGCCTTTCTTAACGTGCCGAGTCTGTGAATAATACAGAGCACTGACTCGACTGAATTGATGTTGAAAATCCGGATCTTGTTCACCCTTTATGCTGAGTGGAGTGCAGTAGATGTCCACACTGGTTTCAGGTGAATGGACGCCTGTCTTGCTTCTCCGATCGTGGCTGGCTTTGACATCCTCGTCTGTACCTGAGCCACCTGTAGTTGAGACAGTGCTGCGTAGATAGGTGAGGGAGGCTACTTCCTTTAGGTTTCTCGCGTTGATGTTGATTGGATTTTGTTGTTGTTGTTGTTGGTGGTGGTGTGGTGGTGGTGGTGGTGGTGGTTGGGTATCTCCATCACCCCTGTCTTCTCTATATTCACTTGAAGTCGTGTCTTCGCTGCCCTGCCTCACCTCTTCTGTCAACTTGGTTAGTGCCTGTAGATCATCGAGTTTGTGTGACATAAGACACAAGTCATCATTGGCGAAATCCGAATCTTCTATGTTCTTTTCCTCAGTCCAGCCAGCGTATCCTCCTCTTCTCACTCCTGATAGTTTGTTGCATGATCCAGTTGACCACAATCAGGAATATCATGGGTGATAGTAGGCAACCTTGTTTCACTCCTGTCTTCACTTCACTTCAAAAGCATCACTGAGCTTCCTATTGTGAATTACTTGTTATGTGGCGTCTTCATATAGTTGTTGAACGAGATTGACAAAGGCTTGTGGAATTCTGTAGTGTTGAAACAGTTTCCAGTTTACTTTGTGGTGGACGCTGTCAAAGGCCTTCTCAAATTCGATGAAGTTGAGGTAGATTTTTGACTGCCATTCTATACTCTGTTCTATGATGACTACTGTGAATCTACATAACTTTGAGTTCATGTCCGAGTTAAATTCCTTTTAGTGCAGACAAAAGGTATGCAAGTAGGATATTCCATATACGCGTCATCTATACGGTCTATGCATCCAGCAGTAAAACACATGTAAAATTCGATGGTAATTAGCTTCTTTCTCTCCACACTGACTGAAAATCTAAGTAGGTACACTTTTGGGTCGTGAATTCATGTATATGTATTGCTGTTTCTAGGTGACACGAATGATAGCCACTCTGTGCATCTCTATTCTATTTCAGTGATTTTTTTAGGTGTTTAGGAGATCTGTTGGTGTCAGTGGGTGAAGGAGCCATTGAAAACCTTGCAGCACTGAAAATCTATTCTATTCACGAATTGGACTCAATAGTAGTGCATACTTTGGACCCCAAATGGGATTGAGGCTGGAGCCGCTAGCTGTTACTGCAAGCACGTTGTCATCCAACTGCTGCGTTGCCATTCTATAATCCCCACATTCTTATTACTATGTCTTTGAAATTTTTTATGTCTGTCGTTCAATGCCATCGGCAATTATTTGTCTTAGTAAGATTTCCTTGGTCTTTGTTATGAGTTAAGTTATCGACTACTCACTTAGAAGATTCACAGCTCATAAGAAAGAGGGAAGTCAACGTGAAAATGATATGGTGAAGTGCAGCTGATGCTCTAAGAAACTTATACCCATCAAAATACAATTATCGACTCTGATCACCCTTGGTATCCGTCATGTAAGGTCTGTGTAGCGTTAATGATGTTAATGATCATAATTCTAAACAAACAATGTGTGGGATGAATAATTTTGAGAGTAGTTTTATCGAATCTCTTCATTTAGATTATTATTTTAAATCCAGAGTGCCATATTAGGCTTACTTGGCAATATGCCGGATACCGACAGTGACTTTGATTACAAATGGCTGGCTATTACAGCATAAACCACTTTATCTACAGTGGAAGTCAGTCTTCTGTCAAATAATTTGTTTGGGATTTAAATCAAATTGTGTTTTTTATAGCAGTCAGATGTAGTACATTGAGGTAAGGGGGAGAAATTAATGCCAAGCATTTTAGAGATGAGAACATTTAAAGAAATGTTCAGTCACTGGCTAAAACACAACACTTAACTACTGAATTATGCGTTATCATATTCATTCAGCTATTCAGATTTCAGCAGTCAAGTCAGTATAGAGAATGGTGAATGGAATAATGCCTTAGTGATGAGTATCTTCAGCCTTGTTAACCCTTGATGCGGTTGATAAAAATGGACACGATGGACATGCCCAGCGAGAGGCGTCTAACGCAAACAAGTAGTTTTGCAGAATACGTTTACGAACCGTTCACCAGGAAGGAAATGATGTAGGTGTCAAGTCTTTAGGAATAAATACAGAATGCAACCCGTCGATGAAAGTCACAATTTGGAGAATAAATGAAGTAAGGTGACACTGAAGTGTACCATGTTTTGGTATCAGATGGTGGAAGTTAGTTGATAGGAATGGTAATCCCACTTTTACTGGAGTACATATAGAAGATGGATTGAATCATGGAATAAAAGTTCCACCAAGAATGAGACTGAACTGAAAGTTAGCAAACTTTGACTCCATAACACGATTTTCAAGCAATAGGTTCCGGGTTCGAACCCAGCTTCACACATCCAGTTGGTTTTGAGCAGTCGAGTAGTGTAACAGGCTCTCACACAAGAGCTATAACTTCTAGCCCAGTCAGTTAACATGTTTCAAGATTAAGCTATTTTGTCGTAATTTATTACTGTTATTGTTATTACAGCCTACAGCTGAAACTCAAACCCACACTAGTCGCACATTATTCATTCATTCCCATCATTTGTTATTCATTGATGAAAAGAAAAGTCGCTTTTAAATAGGCGCACAAATTTATCAAATAAAGGTCAAAATTCACACAACTGTCATAACAATAAATTTTCACAAAAGGAACTTGTCGCTGATTATATTTGACTGGTTAAATATCTGACATTTTGTTACTAGTTTTTTGACAAATTATTTTCTGAAAAATGTATCTCTATGCCTTATTCAAGATACTTAAAATAACATTAAAAATCGAAAATTTTTGTTCGTAGAAAACAATATTACACTATTCAGGATTCAATATTTTTAAAGATGTAATGCAACTTCAACGTAGACATTGTGCTAGCCAGGTTTACCTCCTGTTATGGTGCATGCTACTGATAAAAATGCATTGAAGTAGTATATGAAGCGGCATCTTTGGAGAATGTCAAAAGAGCAGACGATAAACCCATGAACGTTTTGAACAGAAAAATATGATATATTGGAAGCAATCCGATTGCAGAGTAGAGTAGTTAGAAGACAGACACGGGCAATCTTTGAAAAGAGGAAGGGTTATAATATTTTACCAATATCTAGTCGATACATTGTTGCTGATTATTTTCCGTTGTTCACTGGACCTAATTCGTCGGTCTCAGTTGGCATACAGGCTTCTGCAAATACTCCTCGATATTGTCTTTAGTTTAAGTTTGATGCTCATGACGGACAACGGCTAGCAGTGGAATCAAGGGAATGACTTTTGTCACATTTCGAACTCGTTAGCTTCATCTACCTAACTGCCAGTGAGTAGTATTGCCCCTACCGGGACTCGAACTCAGAACTGCCCTGTTCAATAGACCATTGGGGCACTATAGCCACTTCTTGTGCGCTGGATACAGTTTAGGTGTTGCTGTGAAACATATGTCCAGGATTTCACCTCTACACACTACTCATTATTATTATTCAGCTGAAACTACGGGCGATGTAGAGAAATCCGCGAAGGAACCCATACGTCACTTTGGTCCAGTCAACAACGCAAAATTACAAGTAATAACGTCGTCGCACAAGGAGTGGATATAGCAACTAGTGGATAACTCTTTGTCATTTAAAGAGATAAGGTCAATGCTTGACTCTCAGAGGTAACAACACCATTCACTGAGAGATAGGTGCAGCTAGCTGACCGTTAGAAATACGACGAAACGTGCGTCGTTGATTCAAATACTAGCCAGTACTCACCACTACTATTCATTCCTTAGTTGTTACGAAGATACTAGGAGAGTTTCAGCGCCTGGTCTGATTTAGTCATTAGATAAGGTAGCTTTAATATAGCACACGGATTATATTACAGCCTACTTAAATAATGTAGACAGCTTGTTGCAAATATCGACTGTTTTTTCACCAATGAATCTGTTTTTTCATGTTGCAAATTTCTATTACATCAGTTGCTCCATAGTTCTGACAAGAGATGACTCATGGCATTCGATGAGTTTAACCACTCAGGAACCTAGAAGTAACCTGATGTCTTGTTCTAAGTAGACGCATAATTTCGAACACTCGCACACTAGGCTTAGAGTTCTGTAGCCATTGAACCCGCAATACTAGTTGAGGCATAATAACACTGAAGGTTAGGGAATCTATATTGATTACACTAAAGGGGCAGCAATTCGACTTGACGATAGATATTCAGAACAAGTGGCAATACTTCAACGCTTAAGTTATTCTCAAAGATCCAGAATCATATACTGCAAGAGTGATTAGTGTACATGGTTTGGTTTTCAAAAGAACACAAATGAAGTCAGTCTGACCAACTTTGGACGATACTACAATATTCTAGGCAAGTTGAAGAGAAACTGTCAAATACACCGAATTTCCGTGAATGAGGTTTCTATAGAATGACGAAAATGCCCCTAGACTCTTCAAACAAACCGAGAATTCCCTGAAAGCTTTCCCAGCCAATCACAGCATGCCAAACATTCGCAGAAACTCTGTGATCTTACGTGTGGGTTTCATGTTGGGTAGAGGTCTTTCTAAAATGTGTAGACCATACTAAGATCACTGAAAACATGTATCAACCATTACACTGTGTACATGTTCAACTTTCATCGTTATTGCCACTTCTTTCTGCTTTAGTGGGACCAAACAACTCTCAAGGGTGAAGCCTAAAGTTATTGTTTAAGAATCCGCTCTCATATATATGACTTGGGATGTTTCCAAGGTTAAGGCGTTCACGGGTACATTGTATGTAATGAGAAACGACACTTGACAAGTGTTTATCATTACACATTTTGATAAGTAACTTTCAGTCTCTTCGTCGATTATTAAGTATCATTCATAACACTTTACAGAATGACTACTTAATGTCTTGATATGCTGGCTCGCCTTAAGTCTGTCTGCCTAACAAGTTAATTCAAATTCGCACTGAAAATAAACTAAACCTCTGCACTGTTTTTGACTCGGAACAGTGTGACAGAAGTCTTCAAATCATTGGGAAGTCCTGGATAAAAGTTTCAGGCTTGTGAGTGTCTCATGACGGGCTTTTATAAGGAGAGAGCTTAAGTATTTGACACCAAGACGTGGTGTGCTGTGGTCTCACATTAGTCAGCTCCGTTGTTGCGTTAATAACTCAATTAACACATTTGCCTTGGCAACTATGAGCTAAAAATTACACCAACAATCATTTAACAATGAGTCCGTCTAAAATCTCTCATTGTATACTGGGACTAGGTGGCAGCACGGACGATCTAGTGATCTCTGACTTCAATACTGAGCAGTGTATGCTCGATTCTTATAGGTGATATTAGTTTTCTCAAGTTTGGAGATATCTACTGGTGGTCATTATTAGTAAACGTGAAGCCCAGCTTTAGGCGGGGTCTCGCACTGACTGTCTTCGTCTATCTAATGTCAAATAAGTTACTCAACTGTAAAGCACTCTCATGTTTTAGGATTACTTGCAACTAGTACAAGCCAGTCACACCCTGTAACAAGAATATCGGTCAACTATCATAAACTCCCTTAGATTTCTTTTCTTTTTTGTACAATTAGAAAATTTTCATCCTAACGTCAGTCTATGCAGAAAAATAACAATGTCACTTGAACCACAATAATTGAAGAAAGCATAGAATGAGTTGATTGACAACGTCCTGAATTTTAGTTAAAAATTCTGTCAGTTCTTGATTAATGGTTATGCCTCATATTCATTCATTTGAATTCTAAAGAAAATAACTTGTTTTATGAAGCCAAAAGTACAAATATAAAAATGAGCGGGATTTTTAAAACCATTTAAGATTCACATTGACAATAATATGTATGCAAGTATATCACTGTTGAATGCTTGTTAGCAGTAGTCGACTAGCCCCTCTTTCAATCAATATTTTATATTGCTGTTTGTCAACATGCAATCCACCTCGGATATCTAAACACTAAACACTTGATGCTGTAGACATGAACGTCATCCCATCGTGAATGTATTCACCGGACACAGAAAAAAACTGATGAAACTATGATCCCACTAATATTTTTGTGCATTTAAAAAGACAGTAGCTGTGCGTCAGTAATGTTTAAAGAATAGAATAGTTACACTTGCGAAAACTCATTTTTTTTGTACTATTGTGTGAGGTTTCGACATTTTTCACTAGAAAAAATTATTATTTGAAACAGTTTCTTTGTTAGAAAGCAGTAGAGAAGCAGTAAACTACAACCTGATAAATATCCAGGCAGTAACTAAGCATCTGTACAGGTGCTCATATGCTCATAGTGACCTACCATGGATAGGAAATTGCAAACAGTAGCATCAAAACTATAAGTGTAACACATGGGGTAAGCTTCTTGTCTGTTCAGCATTTGAAGCAGTTGGCACTAAGTTTCAGAGGAAACATCATCACTCACTGACGAGCCCTTAGAGGACGAAACGTGCCTTCTGAATTTCACCGCTAACAACCAGTTGAGGCAAAAATAGTTATTGCTAATAACTTGTAACAACTACTAGCCTGAACATCCCCATCACTACATAAATCTTGATTCAATGAAGAGCCATGGATATATTTTATGAATAATAGGCAGAAATAAATCACAGTTATTGTTAATATATTATAAATTCGAAAAGGAGGTGAACTGCATTCTTCAGGTGTCACTGAGTATTTGAACTAGGTAGACACTGACCACACCTCAATGATTTAAGAGCTACTGACAGCGGTATCAGTTAGCAAGTACTCAGGAGAATTCAATTTACAAAAGAGAGAATTTCTGAGAGCAACTAAATCACCTCAGTGAACTTTAAATTGTTTAATGTCCAGTTGACAAAATTGAGGTGAACGCAGGAAGTAAAACATACCACACTTTCCTAAATAATTGTGAAGGTTTCCGCCTGAAGACACGCCATGATTACCTGTCACCTGGTTAAACCAGATACTTGCTAGTGAAGACATACTTTGATGATGTGTGTCCGTTACTGGTGCATGCATTTTTGTCTATCTAAATGAAACGCTTCACAGCACGTTTTAAAGTCCTGCCTACCACTGTGACAATAATAGAAATAATGGCTGTAAAATCAGTGCGGAATTTTTAATATCCAGGGGTGGAAGCAATAAGATGAAGTGGTGCTTGTTGCAATGACTACAAGCATCAGAAGTTTTTAAAATGGGGACATGAACAAAGGTAGTGGGGAAGATCCATAACTGACGGGGATTCTTTTAGTGGTATTGCATCCTGTGACCTCAGTGATGAAGCTAACGTTGCCTCTAACGACTTTTGAATGGGATTAATTTCAGAATAAAGTGCAAAACGAGCAACGAGTTGCAGTCATTAAGGGAACTACAACTTTCTTAAGGTTTCACATCACTTTGCAGATGCTTACTGACCGACATCAAACTCTGGTCCCATGCTTCCAGGCAAGTGAACCTCAGTACCTAACATTAGAATACAGTGCAGTAAAGTGTCTCACCACTTAACTCAGCTGCCATATTGTAAGTCTGATTGGATAGACTTCCGTCAGTTCTGAACACTAGGATATAGGCAACAACATTGGTATCTCATCAGTGAACTCTGAATAGGATCAGACTTGGTGAGTAAGCTGCCTACCGACTGCTGGACAGTGTCCAGAATAAATTTGGCATCTTCATGATAATATCGTCAGATTGCCTTCAGTTTGTCTACGAATTCAATATATGCATCACACCTGATGTATCACTGACAGCATGACGACACATTTTCTTTTAGCAAACTGAAAAAGACAACAATCGGTGAATGACAATACTTTTTAATAAAGTTCTGCAAGGAAACATTGTGGAATTATTGGTTCTTTTAACGTGTACTCGATTCCTCAGCATTTGCATTGCTTATCTTGTTTCACAGCCTACCGAAAGATAAAAGAAAATGAGCTCTCCTAAGTCTAATCTTTTCCAATACATTTACTCAACAAAGAGGCGACCGTATATTTGAATTATTATTCTGAGGAGATCCTTATTAGCAATCAGAGGGTAAAATTCAATGAGATTTATTATTTGAAGTGTCAAACAACTGTAGTAACAGCAAGAATTTGGCATATAAACAGGTAACTGAGGATAGAAAAGCTTTTTTTAAAGACTGACATAAGTAAGAGGAGCATTGGAAACACAGAAGGCACTAGATAATCGTTTCGTCTCTGTCCGGTACCCATCAGCCGTGAGCATTCATCTTGAGCTTTACAACAAAACAGACGTACAGTGCTCCCTGTTTTTGAGTCTTTCATTACTAAAATACAAAACTCTTATCCTTTACTTTCTTTATATTAAATTAAGGGTTGAGAAAATGTGAGGCTTTAAGAGTAAAAAGTTATTGCTGAAAATATTCCAGTTTCTTAAATGGTGATATCAGATGAAAATATCAGAAGAGAAAGGTGATAACTTACTCGCACAAATAATTTTTTGTTAGGCTATTTTGTTTTGTCAAGATTACCTCAGGCTTTCATGTATGCAAATCAGTTTTATTAAGGAATGATAATGGACTCTGAAATGAGGCCTGAACCACTAAAAAATCACCGAAATGCTTTAGTGACGGAAACACAAAGCGCGACAGCTTATGAAGTCTTATGGTTACACTAGTATATATTCCACTCCAGTCTGGATGTTCTAAAATCTTTAAGCATTACCTCCACTTATTAACACCAGTCTGTCAATCAAGGTTATCACACGTAATTTTATAAAACTTCAAGTGAGATAAGTGAATGACCTTAACTTGTTATTTGCCAAGTTTATTTGTCTTATTGAATAAAGAACACTTGAGAACTCATCACAATGAGAATGGTATATAGGATAAGCCAGTAAAACCTGAGACAGTGTATAGGCGGCGTTCACGAGGTCGTCAAATGTCAGAAATTTATTTTTCTATCTCATTAATAATTTGAAAATACGTCTCCTTCATAATGCAGTTGTTCAATGTCCAACTTGTTCAATCCAATCAGGTCAGATTTTGATCTTGAAGTCCATAAATATGAACTATGCTTACTTTCAAATTCCATCATTATTCCTGTATATTCATACATCTTTTCCATGTAGTACGTAGTATAAATTCAACTTGAAGCGTGAGTTTTCTGTCATGACCATATGAATATTCATAGAACTTGAATTTGCGGTAGTTATTGACCAGAATTAAATGATGCAGAATCAGAAAAGGGTTCATGTTCTTACTACCAAGGATTGGCGCACTAATATAGATACTTCTGCCAACAAGCCTATCTCTTCATGAAAAGCATAATGATGTTTAATGTTGAATTTTTGCAGAAACTCCTTAACATAGAAATTCAAGTTATCTTCAAGATACAGACCTACATTACTCATTTGTGGGTTTAAATGCATTATCACTTAGGTGTACGCAGCTGTGGCTCGTCGGTTTAGAGAGCTGACTTCCGATAAACGGACCAAGATTCCCAACACCTCTCCCATGCAATAATTGCCTTTCGGGCAGCCAGGTAGCGCCATCATTGCCTCCTGCAAAAATGCTCACAAGGTTGGTAAGTGCGTCTTTCTCTCGTTTTATTCTCCTATATGTCTAGAGTACAAACCAAAAGCAATCTCTGAGAATTACTTCAAGTCTTCACTTTTTTTAGTATCTGTCACCACTGCTGATAATTGAAGTATACAGAACAGTGACAAAGTTAACATGTGGTAATAAGCATGAAAGTGGAGAAAAGTTGTCTTGCATCAATACCAACACTAGCACTTACTTAAAAGCTGAATTTTCTATTGATTGACACTAAATAGGTCCTGGCAACTAGCCTACAGTTATGAATCTAATCTTCACTTTTCGATAGTCCTCGTTAGAAAAATAAATTTCAACCTTCTTTGATATTTGTGTGGTCACGGAAAGTTGGACCCCTAGCGTTCGGTTCTAAAATCGAAATATACTCAACAAAAGGCACTGAGTAATACCCATTCTATGGGGTTGTCCAAACGTCGAGAGTGTTCGGAGCTTGACCCGGCCACTCACTGGTTGGAAGGGAACTGTCTAAACCAATGAGATATGGCTGTTCTAGTCCAACAGACAATTGTGCTTTCAGTGACGTGTTAACTATGAATCAGAATTTAGGATGAAACTAAAGTGTTGAAAAAGCCAGTGCAGCTTAAAGGATGAAAATTCTGGTGAAGCCAAAGTTTCAAGTTTCTTATTGGATAAACCCAAATACGTTCACACTAGCAATACTAGGTCTTTTGGTCTTATGGTTAGCACTGTTAAGTAAAGCAAACCACAATTTATCATTATTTGAGTTATTTTTGGAAGGTGGACTAGGCAAATATTTAAGCATTTGACTGACAAAAACAAATTTTTCAATGCCATAATATAATTCACTATTTATTTCACAGGTATACTAAGTAGGTAAACAACTGTTCAGGCAACTAAACGGTATATATATGTATATTCGTTTGTCCTAATTAGCACAGATGTTATTCACGTTTATTTCCCAAAAAAACACTTTCCTGTTTTACTTATTCACAAGATATAATAACTGTGAAATTACTCTTTATAGTATCCTATGGTTGTCAGCCATTATCATTAAAATCATCGGCTCCCTACTGAGATTAACACAAGAATACTGGATACAGGGTGTCACGGACTATTCATTCATGATATTTGATCTGAATAACGTACAAGGTGAAGTAAATGCTATATTAGTTTATATTCAGATAAAAGGGTGCAGAATTAACTTCCTGTGCATGTTTGTGTGCAGATTTCTTCAAGTGTTTTTCTGTTTTCAGGTTGATATTCATCATAGATTGACATTGGAAACGTAGGAGAACTGAAAAGCAGTTACATGACAGTGTAAGGCTAGTCATCAGTACGTAACAATGACCCAACGGGGGTTGAACCCTGGACCCTGCAGTTTCGAGGACTGAAAGCTGCCACTGGAACGGCGTCTAGTGGTCACTGTTTTCTATAGCCACCACTCCACTATTTAGAGCAACCTCCATCCCACACCGTCGTTGAGTAACTTTTCTCATGTCAAACTTGGTTGTGCTTACATTTTTAGGTGATATAATCACGCCCATTGATCACTTAATAGCAAAACGTAGTCAGCAAACATAGCTATTCCTTGTGAGCATTTAAATAATTCTAATCACAGTGAGAGTCTACTGTGAATATGACTTCCAGAATTACTCAGAATCCCTTCCAAGAAAAATTTAGGGAAGCAGTAGAAATCTCCATGACAATCCTTTTTTTACAGACAAATTGCCAATTAGTTAGCCACTGTGAATATCAGTGGTCACAGAACTTATGAAAACCCACAGTGCATCACGATATATGTCAGTGGTTCTTAGGCCACCAGTTTCAATAGGAGACGTAGACACTGACTAGTTCAGTGTAAATTCCATATCAGTGACTCAGAATCTCCTTTTCAGTTGTGGTGCAAGAATACCGATACACATGTGTCATGAAACAGTTACATTAGCATCTGGTCAAGTTGTTTGTTTTGAGGCAGGAAGCTGGGTTAACCGATGCAATACAAAAGAGGTTGCCTAACATCATGAAATGCATAAGTGGGAAACGAATGTCTTGAAACTCATGTGGATATTATTTGAGTAGTAGAAGGGAAGGGGAATGCTGAAATTAGTTTATGCTTCCTGTTATTTTTCTAATTACACAAAAATAATCGGTCTAACATCTTTGTTTATGCATACTATGGCATTCAATAAAACCGGAAGTGATCCATTCCATCATTACCATTCCTAGGAGAAATAGTTGTTTTCTATTGAGAGAGACAAAACTATCATGAATCAGAGAACATGTTTTGTTGTATGAATGATACTTCTATACTTGTCATGACAATATTGTTTCTTCCATATACTCACCGAACTCTAGCTATCAAGTTTTCCTTGTGGCTAGTTGACTGAAAGATTTAATATTGAGAGAAATGTACATTTATGTTGAGTTGTTCAACGAAACACGATGGCGTCAGCACCATTACTGAGTTTTGACCAGTCAGTATGTTTGATTACCTTAATGAGGAAGTTGGCTGCTATCAAAGAAGCTCAGAGAAACAATATTTGGCTGCTGTAGTGAGTAAAGTAGGTTCGGAAATTTAAGAAGGTATCAGTTCTCTCAGTTCTATAGACATCTCTTTGCTGATGAGTGTTACTAAGTTGGAAACCCAAACCAATAAGGCCTTCTTATCAGGATATTAATCAGGGTACAATGTAATTATCCTCCTATGATTCTCCGGTTCTAATTGATATAACTTCGTCAGCCCTTAGAATCAGACTACTTGAAACTGATCGTTCTACAGTGGACGATTGATTTAGATAAACTTTTATTTTTACCTAAACGACAAGGGAAGAAGGTAAACAGGACCAGTTGGTACCAGATTTGTGCAGTCAGGTTCTAGAAACCCACAAGTATTCAACTGTTTACTATCAATCTGCTTCACTTTTAAGATTTGTTAACCAATGTCTTAAAGATGGACGTTGTTTAAATCACTATGAAGCAAAACCCGAAGTTACGGAAGTCGAAAATTTATCTGAGACAAAATTCTGGTTCCAGTAACTTTGAGCGTTACTTAGACCATCTTTTATAGTCTAGGCTGACAGAGTGGTCGTAGTGTAGGCGTAGCATAACGACTGCATTCACTAAAGCACCTAAACCACAAAACGGCAGCCTCCAGGTTAATGAATCAACATTCTGCTGATAGATGTAAGTTTTTCTTCTAATCGTTTATCAATACTTTATTTTTCTAAAGCAAAGAAAATGATCCTTTGTATATCAGTTGGGAATTAAGATTTGCCGGCAGAAGTTCTGATGTAAAATAGGCAGTCCGAGCACAAAAAGTTGGCTAGAGCAAGATTGGTTGACACTAGTAAGATTAAAAAAACTAGAAGAAATTTTAACTTTACCTACCCATGCAATTACACATAACCTCACAATATAGTGGGAACACCTGACGGTTTTTAAAAGTACTCTAGTAGATTGGAGGGAAAGTTTAATAACCAAGTCTTTGTTTATCAACTCACTGCAGAACATTTGCAACAGGAATGGTGCAAATACTTGTCTCAGATATATAGAAAACTGAGCTACTTAAATCACAAAAAAGTAGAGAGGACTCAAAGGTAATTCAGTAGAGAATACTGTTTCGTTGAAGGATACACCTAATGGATTAACTGAAATAAAACCTCGTAATTACCTTATCTACTTGTAGATTAAGAGACAATTCGATGCTTCTGAAAACTACTATAATTACGGCAGATTGGAAGTGTATGGGAATTTCAGCAAACAACTATTCACTACTTAACATTATATGTTGTTTCAATATGATTGTCAATGTTCCACTCTAAGTTGAGTAAATGGAATAAATATTGAGTCAGTCTTTTCGACTATGCCTTACTTACCACTCTGATGACGAACGTGTCATATTTTAGTGCAGATGAATTAGTAACAGAGTTTCATATTGTTATTTAAAGTCACTGTTTCTGACTTCACACAGCTGCTATCTGACTGAGAATGCTCTTTAATTTCAATAAGCTCACAGATCACAGTTTTCTAATTTAAGAATGTGATGGGATTTTGCATTTCGATGCGCCTAAACATCATTGCTAGCTTGATGCTTTACATATAAACAGTATCATTGGCATTTCAAGTTTTGAGGCAATTCTTCTGTTTCTTCCGGACTTTCTGTTGTATCAATGAATACTATTTTGCCAGTTTTTCGTGCGGTTTAATTAATGTGGCTGAGTTGATTAGTACTGAGTGGAAGGCTAACATAAATGAATTTACTTCGATATCCATCGGTTAACTAACTTTAAAGTTAATATCGCTTATTTCACAAGTGATCCTTACAATCACCTTTAGTGAATAACGACTTTCTTAGTTTAGAAAACCAATTTGTGCAGATCTTCCACAGTCTTAAATTGGATAATAGTTTGATTACTACCTTGCAAGTATTAGATACATTGCGGAGAATGATAACTTCTACAAACGGACAATATTTTTAGCAGGAATTCTTTCCTATAAATTCGTCCAAGATCCATTTTTCATCCCTTGGATCATTTTTGCTGATCACGCGCGCGTGACAGAGAACGACGTCTTTTACAACGGGTATCAGATGTTGTTCATCGACACCTGTATTCGGTATACAGAGTCAAGTTGCTTTCACGTCCCAATGGCCTCGTGGTTAACGCCTTGGCGTTTGAATCGATGGGTACTGGGTTCGAGAGTCAGTGTGAACAACATTATTTACAGGGATGCACGTACATTCAGCTGACTAGTCCAAGATAGGTCGAAGTATGTGTCCTAGGTTCCACTGCTAGTCACCAAGATGAATATAGTATCATAAATATCCAACAGTTTCGACGTATCCTTATGGGAGCCCACCTGCCAGCAGAGATCGAGTAACTCGGCCTTGTACAGTAGTGGGAAATTACAGTTAGCAAGCATTATTTTTAATGTAGGTCACTCTCAACTTTTACCATATAAACTTTAATGTTTGCCATGAGTAACAAGTGGCTTCAAGAATATCAGCTCTTCTTCAGATTCTAGTTTGTTAAACGGAATTTGTCTAGATTTACAACGATGTTTAGTTGTTGATTGGCTGAATAAATGTGGATTCAGGCTTAATACTTCAACTGTAAGACGCAAACTAGTAGTTTCTACACTTTACTGTTTAATTGGAAGAAATTTTTCTGAATGAAAGTTGCTGTTTTCAAATACGCTGACACGAAAACCATCAACATAGGTTTATATATCTGCTTAGCTGCATTGCTCTCATATGACGATAAGTGACCATTTTAGCCGTATCGCTAAACACTATTCAAAGACATGCATATTTATTTCGACAGATGATCAGATTTTCCAGTTTGGAAGTTTGTGGGGATTTGTTTCTTGATTTTAAATGAGTTTTCGTTGCAAACTGACATGAGTTAGTGAGCCATTCAAAGAGTGGGAGCATTAAACATATTTTCCTTTCCTATATGAGACACTTAAGCTGCGCACAACAAGACTCTACTGTGGATTAGACCAAAGACCTTCAGTTCCATGACAAAAATATCAGTATTGAAACACTGAGTCAAAATCCAGTGGTCCTTATTTCCCCACTTAAGTCAATTCATGATGTAATATGCTCTTCACCCAACACCATCGTTGAGTAACTATCCTAAAGTTCAAATGGGTTGACCCAATAGGTCAGAGCATCTCACTAGAACTTCAAGAATCAATAATGAACAGACTTTTATCTAACTGTCAGAATTCTTTGATTTGATCCACCTTTAATTGTAAGATATTTACATAGAGTTGATCTATCCTAAGGCCTACCCTCAGTTTTTGAAATACTTGTGTGAAGCATCTCTTTTGTCTTTTATATGAAATAATAAATGACCCATCATATCAGGTGTATTAGTAGATCGTTCAAGTGCATTCAAACGCTGGAATCAATAAAAACTTTATTTCGACACCTTCAGTCTAGAGCAGATTGCTTAAATGAAGATAAGAAACAACCATTAGGTCTCATACATATCCCCGAAAAATTATTTGAATAGAACATTTTCAGTTAAAGCTGAAAACCTTATCACAACGCAAAGTAAAATAAACAGCTAATGGTTATGGGAAAAAGTTCTTCTCTGTTACGTTTTCTAAGTCTAAATTTTGTCCCCTAAAGGAGAAAAACATTCAGTATAGATCAAAAAAATTGGGATATGCTAATTATAACTTGGATTATTACTTTCTGTACTTAAAACCTAATAAATTATGCATTTATATATATATATATATATATATATATATATATATATATATATGTATATATAAGTTGCTGGAATGTTCTCTAACCATCTCGAATAAATCATTAATAGCAAAGCATTTAAGTGAGAATTGTCTTCATTTTTTTACCATAAAAACAGGTTAAATACTTCGAATGCGCTTAAGGAAATATGCAGCTAAATAAGTCCGTTAGGTAGGATAGGAAATATCAAGCATAGCATCCAGTAGCCGTTGCCTTCATGGTACCATATGTGTATGGTTGAAGCACCGCTGGATCGAGTTAGAAATCTACATGAACTAAGATGGTTAAGAAAAGTGTTACGCGTACCAAACCAACATACATCTCTCTGTATCCGTCGTTAGAGGGAATAAGATAAAACTGACCAAATTAGGACATGCAAACAAACCGAGAATTCGCTGAGCGTTGTTAAGAATTATGTAAAAGAGATGTGGCCTGTATGACTGACTATGGTCAACGGAACAACAAAAAACGAAATGGTTAAAGACACTAGGAAATATATGGCTTAAGATAAACCATATTGGCTTAGGTGCCCTAATATTGCATCGGTATCAAAGTTATAATACCATATATTTTTCGTCATTTTATCGCTTTTTTCTTTGCTTTCTAACTGAGTACATGTCATTTAGTTTCAAATTAATTGCTCTACTGTTGTTAGCTTTCACTTGTGTATGCTCAGGTTATAAGAAGAAATTGGGCGGATAAGCAGGGATACCAACTCCTGTAGATTCTTGATATATGTGCATTGGATCACTGCCTAATATTCCGGATAAGACTGAAAAAGTGGATGCTGATGACTGGCAAAACGGTAATGCTTTTCATTGTTACTGAGAGATTATAGCCACAGTAAGAATATGGAAATGTTATCAATATCAGAGAACAGAATAGTAACATTACAATCGTACTAATTGAAGATGGTGATTCTCTGCCTACATACTTGATATGCATCAGAAGATTAAGGCAGAGGACGCGGACAGCAACGGTACAGATATAGTGTTCACTCACTGAATGGTTTGTTTAGCATAGATCAGCAAACAGTGTGCTCTACTATGTTACATATGGACAGTGGCTAGCAGTGAAATCCAAGACGCAGATTTCGTCCCGTCTGAAACTCGCTAGTTAGATGTGGTGTTGTGGTCCCCACCGAGACCCGAAAACGCGACCGATAGCTTCAAATGCCAAAGCATTCTCCACTAGTCCACCTAGTAGTGATAGCCATTTTTTGTGCCACGGATATTTTTTGGTGTTGGTACTTGTCTTAATATAGAGGCCGATTAATGCAAGTTACAACATTAGTATGCTCTACTATCCTAACAAATTTGTCAAAATATATATTATCTGATGGTGGAGAATATTTGTAGCTCAGGTGGATGGTCTTGGTTGTACCAATAAAGACAGAAGTGGAGTTAGAAAGTGGTCTTCAGCTGCGTCTGGCATTTCACCTGGTACAGCACATGCTTCGTAAACGAGAGGTAGCTGGTCAGAATACTGCCACGATTTAGACATTTATTTTATCCTCAGTCGTCACTCAGTAATAATAAAGAAAGTTTTACAAAATTCTAATGGGTCACCCTGCCACATTACAGTTAAAGTGTTCACCTTCGTTAGATACTTACCTGCTAACTTGTTTTCTAGCAACTACGAAAAATCACTTTTAACCGGTTAAACAGAACCTGTAACAAATATCGCAGAGTTGACTAGAATTTCCTACTGTTGCTGAAGTGACGATTACTTGTTGATAAGGAAGCCTGACTGACTGTAAAAAGAATTTATCAAAGTTGTATCACGAAGAAGCAAGCTATGGGGCAAAACGTTTCTGGTATATATATATATATATATATATATATATATATATATATATATATATCGAGTGAAACTGAGAAAAAAAATTAGATTCCAGCTTATTTGTAGCACGGACGCCTCACGTTATTCGTTGTTATTTCCTTCCGTTTGTTAAACCAAACTGGTTGGCATATAGCCACTTGTACAGATGCTTTCATATTGCCAGTAATTTCACTCTGGAAGTGCTGATGAGTTGTGGAGATATCGAAGTTCCTGAGCAGTAGCTTATATGCTATAAGTGGTTAGTCACTTTGGTGTAATTAGCAGCTGGAATTTCGCAAGGAACAACATCATAAGCATACCCGTTACCTAAGAAGGGGTCATCATGATTCGGTGGGCCAGTGGATAGGGCTATTGCGTTAGAAGCATCTGGTCCTTGGTTGAAGGCTCAATGAGAATGACATCAATCACCAAGAGACATGTACATTTAATTGACGAGTTCCAAGTAGGAAGAAAAGTGCATCTTGAATTTCACTGCCAGCCACTATCTGTCATTAACATAAGGATAGAAATATACTCCGTAAACACTGACAATGCTGTTAGTGTTCTGTTGAAGACCCTCAAAATGGGACGTATATATGTTAAACAATGATTCTGTAAATTGTGGCCGTATAGGAAAGCTATCTGCTAACGAGTAAATCCTAAGCCAAATACTTGAATGAAAGAGTATTCTAACGTTGTGCAATTGGAAGGTGTTAACTCAACCATTCTGTATATTGAAATTAAGTGTCATGTTACTTAGGATCAATTTAAGAATATGCTCAATACGGCAACAGACGACTTAACATATTGTGAACTTTCTTTATCTTGTTTTTATTGCGCTGACCTATACAGAGTATTCATATTTTCTTAGGCAAACAAGTTTTCAACTATACGTAACAATCAAGAATAGGGAACGAGGAATCACATCAATAAACAAATATAAGCGTTTGTCATTACTATTTTAACTCCCTAGGGTTATGAGTATGTAGGCCAATTTACACAGACACATACTGCTTCATAACGAATAGTTGGTTTAAACAGTTCAGTGCAGAACATTATGGGGTCTAAATGGAAAAAGCTAATTGAAATAAAGAATTCATGTTAATGTCATTAGGGCATAAAATCTATGCGGCATTCCTGTTTAAAAAGCATTTCATTTACACATAAATATTAAGTTTATAAGAATAAATCATTTTTGACCTTACTGAAAAAATTTAATAATGTTCCATTTTTAAAAAAACACATAAAGGTTGATAAAATGCTTCAAGTCATTTCCAATCGCTAGAAGGATAAATATCTAGCTGAATCATAACATAGTATAGCAGCGAAGAAACTACAAGTAGCAATAAACAACAACTGATTTCCACTGCACAAACAATGACACTTGTACCTCAGTGGCTTGGTGGATAATGCTTTGGTGCCTGAAACGATCGGTACTGGGTTCGAGTCTCCCTAGAAACATCATTTGCTGGGGTGCGGATGCATCCAGCTGATGAACAAATCCCAGCAGGGTGAAACGTTCATCTTGAATTCCACTGCTAGCCACCAAGTAGATTACTTTGCAAGTCTCAATGGTTAACAATAAAGGCATTTACCCCAATGGTCGCGGTTTTCTTTTACAAACACTGCAAATATTGCTAGCTTTAATAATTTTTCTGATTCATCTTGGGGAGAGGCTACAGTAGACGGCAAAGAAAAGTGTTGACTAATTCATACTGGTAGTAAGTGTACATGACTAAAATACGTATAGTGTTTACCTACGCGATGAAAAACAACTCACGATCTCAGGAGTATTTACCTGAGACTCAAGCCACTGCATTTGGAAACTGGCTTGCTCAGATTGAAACCTAAATGATCGCCTAAAGTTCTACTTACAGTAGTGGTGTGACTATCTGTCCATCGTAATCATCGTTGTCTTCATCATACCACTTGTCAAGCAACATTTTACACCAATCAGAATGGTGGTGAACTAGACAGTGTAACCACACATAAATCCAAGCATTAGGCCGTGGGCCACAAAAGTTAATTGAAGGCTTATATTACTACCTGGCTATCCAAAACTTGATTGAAGGATCAGCGTTCGCATCTGTGGGCAACTTGTTGAAAGTTATTTATCTAGACGTAAGCATAAAAGCTCCACTGAAATGGACAAAATAAGTAACTGGTCAGCTATTAACAAGATTATAAGCGATGGTCTTGTGTGGTAGGTTTGTTGGTCATAATGTACAAAGGTAGCCGTTTGAATTAGCCGTGTATCAGTTCGTCAATGCACGTTGATAGATTACGTTTATGCTTTGGTCTCATAGACAAGTCACTTGAGTGGAACGCTTATGAATGTCAGAGGCCGTTGCTTCCATCATGATCATTATCATCTTTGTGGATAAAAGTATATAAAGCATATACGATACTGAAATGCGTCTACTTGTTAAGTTTTCCATTTTCTTCAATGACTGTCAATAATTTGAAAACTAAAACAACTGAAATCATAGTTTATAACGGAAGTCAAAGCGAAAATGAAAGTAGTGTCTACGTTTTATTTCATTTTCAATACCTATTTAGTCAAATTTGATACATTTGTGCATGTATTTTAAGAGTAATTGTCGGATGTATGTTGCATGAATGGATGCGTAGGTGGTCAGAAACACGGTTGACCAAGAGTAGATTAGGAAATCAATTCCAGGAGAGGAGGACAGCACGTATTTGTATTCACGCGAAAATAATTTTTATACTCTGACAAATACATTATTCAAAACAAAAAAAATTAAAATTAATCCATTTTCATCAGGGAAATAGATAAATTATGTGAAAAATAGTGATACACACCTATGGAAATGATAATTACTGGTATTCTACTAATCACTAATCACACTAATCGTATCAATGTAATCCTACAGCTGCCAGTAACTGACTAGAAGTCTAGATACCTATTAGAATATATCAGTTCCTTCTAGAGAGTATTATCCAAACTACCGTCTGTTTTTCATTTCACTTTGCAGTCCAACCTAACCAGTTCTCACTTTTCTTTTTCTACCTGCTAATACTTAGTACATATCCAAGAGGAAATTACCGACATGTTCCGATTTCAAAACAGTAAATGTGTCATCCATATGTCGTCAGCATATCTTAAGTGTAGGATTATACGTTCGTAAAGCCATGTTTCCCCAACTATCCACAAATATATATCCTCTACGATTGCTGATTGGTGATCCTATTGCTACTCACACTGTTTTTCGATATATTTTGTCCTGAAATTTGAAGACTATGGAGGTCAAGCACAACTGTGCATGTAATATCGTTTCGCAAGTTGATATCTTAGCACTATGAGTAAGTTCTGAGTCAATATTCAGTTGATTTCTGACTGGCTCTGGTGCCACATTGATTAGAATTTTAGTATAAAGAATTGTTACATCGAAACTATCCATTTTTCCATCCTATTCTTTACGCAGGTCACTAAGTCTTAGTTGTTAGTCGTAAGAACTGACTAGTATAGAATTTGAGCGGTCCCGAATAGGAAATAATGTCAATGCTAAGTACTTTGATGGTTCATATATTGGGGTATTTTTGAAGTCAACTATCGGTCTAATGAGATAACCTGGTTTGTAAACAATAATAGTCCTGTAAACTGAGCTAGAACCATTAGTTTTAGGTATTACATTAAACCTTTAGACTCACGTAGAGATGGTTTTAGTCGGCATAACAGATCGGCTGTGCATTTCTTAATTTTGTTCATGACTGTATCTATGGATTTATTGATCTCTTCGTATGGTCCCGTTTGCATACATTCATCACTTTTGTTAAAATAATCAGATATGCCCATAACTACTCTTGAATTACCTTCATTAGACTTGGAAATTACGATATTAATTTCATTTCGTAGATTATTTGGAGCTAAATTCTCTTGTTTAATTAACTTTCGAAAACTAATAATTATTCTCTGCTGTTTATTCAGAAATTTCAACGAATACATAAGAAAAGAAATAATGACAGTAATACGAATATAAATAATAGTGACAACATGAGTAGAAGTTGAAAGTCACTGTTGTGTTACCCTATAAGAAAGGTACATCGAAAATTTTACGTATGATTCTCAACAAGGCTGGAATTTGAGTGCAATTTAAACCTACAAACTCAGTCAGAGGTAAGCTTTGTCGGCTTAAGGGTCCTATAGATTCAATTAAGTTAAATAATCTAGTTTGCCAACTTCCATGCAGTGATTGTGAGGTCAGGTATGTAAGTCATACTAGCCGGAAGGGGTCCGATAGATTATTGGGACATAATAGTTCAGCTGAAGATGGTTTGATAGACCCGAATAAGATCAGTAATCTTGAAAAGAACTCGGCTATTGCAATGCATGCATTGATACACAATACTTAAATCCACTATAATTAGGTGGAGACAGAGACTGATTGCTGAATCTTCGCTCATCGAATCAAAACGCAAGTAATGAGAATGACACAAAACGTATACGAAAACGAACACAACTACTAAAAGTAAAGAATAAGTTAGGTAATAGGGCTATAAAAATCAAAAAAAATGTCTCAAGTTGTTATTCATCGAAGACTGACATCAGTTGGAGGAACAAAGGAAACCTGGGAGCACTGGAGAGCTGTTTCATCCTAGTATGGGACTCCTCAGCAGTGCGCACCCACGACCCCACCAGCAGAGATCGAACCCGCGACCTCCAGGTTCCGCGACCAGCGCGTTACCATTGAGCCACTGGGTCAGAATCCAATGCTCCATATTTCCAACTTCTATTAGCTCACGATATAGCGCAAACCGCCCCTCAAGAGAAATGTCATTACATTGATATGATTATAAGCAATAATTTATGCTTGAAATGCTATCCAGTAAATAATACTGTAACATTGTGTGCCATGTCAAATAAACATATTTCATATGAAATTTACTGAACTCACTACCAAGTCACAGACTTAAATATCCTGGGGACGTTGGTTTTCTCTACATAGTGAAGTTTGATTGTTGATGGTTTAGCGCTTTCGTTTATTTAGTATCCAACCAAATTACAGCTATCACCAGTACGTTCATTTATAAATTTTTAAGCGTATTAATGCTTGATGGAAGGTTATACTTGAAATACTAGTGAACGATATGTGTTACTGTTAACGAAATGTTTATTAACAAGCAAATCACATGAAAAGTACTTTTTCTGAAGGTTGTCTAATTTTTTTCAATGTTTTTCCTTGAGTGGGTGTAAATTCATCGTCCTCAAACTCTCTCAGTGTGTGAAATGACCGATCTTTGAATATTAGAATAACATATGGTTGTTTAAAAGAAAGAAATCTTTACTTTCAAATAACTGCATCAATAACAGATTTTTCTTGGTAAACAATCGGTTGTTTTTCGGTCAAGTAAACATCTGCTTATCAGATAGCCATATTGTGTCTTTATGATTGATACGGACAGTTACTGTTTGGTTGTACCATCCAAACCAGTGATAAAGTCTACTGGTCACAATATTAGGTTAAGTGCAACAGCTGATTTCATTGATTGCTTTGTTTGTGGTGTCTTACAGAAGAGGTACTCACCGCCTAGGTATTCATTATAATCAATGTTCTTTGTGTTTAGCTACAATTATTTCCAGCAGATGGGAAGCAGGTGGGTGCATTTAGAAAAGTAATCAGTATATGCCTGGTTTATTACTGAAGCAGTGAAAGTACGGTACATGTTGATTGAGAAGTAATGAACGTAAAAGTGGCTAAAATTCAACAGTTATCCTTCACAATCGTTTTTATCATGAACCAAGCGTTTCCCCAAGTCAAATTATATATATAATGATATGTCGTGTCTAATAGAAGCGGCATGCATCAGTGGAGAAAGTATTTAAGGATGGCCTTAAGCTTTGTTATTCACTTGCGAACGGAGGCCTGCTTGAGACCTGAGCTATCAAATTTGTCCACCGAAAATTTTTCAACAAATTCTTCTCTTTTAATTTGTTTCAATCATTTAAATATGTCTCTTGAACCTACCGTGTACGCTGACGCATTTTTAAACTGTTTTCAACTCTCTATTTCTCGAGTCACTAACAAAGCCGAAGAAAAATGTTACATTATGTAAAAATGAACTTTTCGGGCAAAAACGTACATCATATTTCTGTCTATTAGATGGTTAGCTTGAGTCGCAGATATGTGTGCCATCTGAATGAACCACCACCAAAATTACGCTTGCACTTCTGTTGATTCTTCATTATGGATCAGACGCTCATCCAGAAAAAGTTGACTATTTCACATCATTGTCTTGAATACTGTTATTATTAATATCATGCAGTTACAATAACCGCTTCATCTGAAAGCATTGTTCTGGGAGTGAATCTGTTGAGAAATTACGTGCTGAGAATTCCATATTGTCATACATATTGTATGAAATTGGAACGTTTGTCCATTGCCAGTCAGCCAGAGTTCCTTGTTGCTTATTCTTTCTAGCCATCTGATCTTCAGTATCGAGCGTAGTCGGCAGCTGTTGATGAATGTCTGTAGTTTGTTGGAAATACTTTTCATGACACACCAAGTTTCTGACCCATATAGCAGGATTGACTTGACGTTGGTGTTGGAAATCCGAATCTTGTTCTTTGTACTGAGTGGAGTGCAGTAGATCTCCACGTCGATCACTTCAGACTAATGAAAGCCTGTCTTGCTGTCTCTCCGATCCTGGTCTTGACATCCTTATCTATGCCACCACCTGTAGTTGAAACAACGCTGCCTAGGTAGGTGAAAGAGAATTATTCTTTTAGGTTTTTGATGCTGTTGGTGGTTGGGTATCTTCATCACCTCTGTTTCCTCTACATCCACTTGAAGTCCTGTTTTTGCTGCCTCTTCTGTCAACTTGTTAGTTTTCGCCTGTAGATCTTCGAGTTTGTGCAACATTAAACATAAATCATCGGTGAAAATGCATCGTATACATCAATATACATTGAATGAATGACTAACAGTCTTACTGAAAAACAATCATAATCCAGTTAAGACTGTACAATAAGGTGAACTAAACGGTTTCTACCTGTTATATGTTTCTTTGATAATGTAGTTTTTGATTATTTCCCTGAAAAGGTTCGGACAAGACGACCTAGGGAAACGTTGGAATCATTTATTTCAAACAAGCTGAGATTTTAACAAATATAACTTATGTGTAGTTGACTTCTGTAAGAGTTCTTTCAAAAATCAGCATTGGTTCACTCGACAGTGTTTTCCATCAGCCCAATAAGAAATCAAATTGAAACGTCAAGTTCCATAGACGACAATGACCTTAAGTCTTGTGTTCCATATTTCTCAATTTCTCCTGCGTTACATTTTTACCACCACTCAGCATCATTGGTGAACATTCTTTTACCCATCCAGGAGTCAAGAAATTAAGGGATCAGGCGAAATAGTTGTTGTCAACGATTTTTGGTTAGCGCTATCGGCTGATGAAGCATACTTCAGGAGCGATATGCCTTCGAGTTAGGAATAGTCTAGAGCATATCCATTGATGAATGATTGAAACAGAACTGAACCGAATAGCTAAGTGAGAGCATTTCTGACCACAGTTGTGGATGACATGGGTTTTAATCACTCAGGGAATGTCATTTCTATAGAGGATATAAGTACGCATTGCTAATGAGTGCAAAGAAACGTGAATCTTTGGTCTAGGACTTGCTGTCCTTTGTTTAACATGAATTGATATCTCGCTTCTAGTCGGTAACTTATTGTTTTTGAGATTTTATACTATCCACAGTCAATGAATCATATTTGACAAATTGATGCATAGAAATGACGCAACTTATGTATTTTGCATGTACAAGGCAAAGGAAATGAGGATAGGTAGAAAAGGGTTACATGTTCACTGTAGATAATATCTGGAGCGATTGCGTAATTCCTTAAATTTTGGGTGGTCCTTTTTATCTATTATACTGAAACATTGTTTTTAAATGTCATCTTGAAATAATATTAGCATATTTTTTGAGATATTTAAGCTAGAGAAAACAAAACTGTGTTGTTCTTGTATGGAATAAGAAGAAACTTTTCTAAACAACCGATGAACAATTGATGAATCAGAGACGGATTAAGAGACATAGATGAACACCTTGAAATTAAGAGTTAAACCTGTAAGCGATTTTAAACAGTTGTAACAAGAATGTCTCATTGGAAATTTTCGCTTTTCATTTTTAAATAATGCAATTAAAAGTGTTCAAAAGAGTACGAACTTTTTCAAATGTGTCTTGACAATGAGTGAATCACAGTTCCATCCTGATTGACTGCTTTCCATCATCATAAGCATAATATGACCTATCATATCATTCATTGATATCAAATCTAATGAAAACAGTGCAAACGCTTTTTTTGAGCAGAAACAGAAAGATTAGGCAATATAGTCATGAATTACTCCTTAGAGATGTAATCATGTAAAGAATAACGCTTACGTTTTATGAAGGAGTCCTATAATTTTATTCAAATCTTTGATGAGCTAACCACAGTTAATTTCCCAGCATATTAAGGAGTGATTCTCATTAACAATGGAACCATATTCCTCCAGTTTATTCTTCTAGGAGTTGATAATGCCTACTATGATTTCACTTGCTAATTCGTATCTGTTTCTGGAACGCTCTTATATTTCATACCAAGTTGGTCAGTTTTGAACTTGTTTTGAACCGTCGAAGGTACCAGTAACATGCATTTTCTTACACTTTCTATAAGATATATCAATCACTTGAAGCTGAAAGTATTTTGAGTAAAAAGCACGAATGCAATGTCAGCTTATAAAAGTTTCCTCTCTGTCTCATAGGAAACAAGCAGCTGTAAACGCTAGTTGTATACAAAACACTGCTTTATAAAATATACGGTGGAGTGGATCAGCATTGTAGGCTTGAGCATAATCCACAGAATATTGGAAATCTGGTCTCTAGTATACTGGTAACCATGTCGGTATTTGACATCTACAGCTTTGGTATGATTCTTGTCTCATCAAATATGTAAATCATTACTACGCATTACTGCGTTCACAGAGAAAGCGTTTGAGTTGAAGGACTCAGATATCAGACAAAATTTTGAGATTCATATTCAACAAGACGTAAGCTGAAGGATTGACTAGAATCTTGAGGTACACTAGTCCAAGTTGTATTTTTCATTTAAGCAATATGCACAGAGCTAATGATATTCAGCCTAACAATCAGATGTCATCTGATTCCAGGCAGAACAAGTTATAATAAACAGTAAGCTCAATAAAACAATGGTTTTCGAGCTCTGGAACGGCTATTCTTCGATTAAATTTGCATACAATAGCGGCCTAGCTTGATAATACCCTTAGATTAGCATGAAGCGAAATCCCATGTAGGAGGAACATATAGATTATCGTGGAAACAAATTTGTCAGATTACGTCTGAACAGTAGATTTTTCTCTTAGAGAACAGTCTGTTTCTGAATTCAGACTAGCATGTAGTTTAGCAGTAAGTTGCAAATCTTCACCAAGATGGCTACATCGCATGAAACCAATGAAACCTGAGACCTGGTCGCGCCTAAAGAAATATTATTAACTTTTCCCTCTGATTGACTAAATGATCGAGAAAAGGGTCAACTGAAATATGACTGGATAATTTCTTTTGCTTAAATGTATAATGGGATATTCGTTTGCAAATTCAACTAAAAAACGAATGGTATGGGAGTCAGATTAGGAACAGCATAATTCCATATTAGACTACTCTATATGATGTCACATTATAAGATAGTCACCGTTACTAGTCGATATTCTGAGCACATTTTGCTGCTCATAAGCATATCAGAGATGTCACATGGCTTTAAAACTTCAAGAATTTAAAACAATTTGTTCCCTTTATAAACTTCGACAAAACAATAAGACGTAAATTGTCTGAACTGTGTAATGTATTTGCGCAACACATTTCAAACTATCTGATCACACACGTACTTGTCATAGGTGTTTATAGATAAACTCATGAAGATAAGGGGGTGAGAAAATAAAAAGAGGTCAGGTAGGAAGTATGAATTAAAGGCCGAATAACAATGAAAATCAATACAGCGAAAATAATAGTACATCGAACTTGGTTTTTCAATAGTTGAATTTACCAAGGAAGATTTAATGTGACGACGAATTGTTGATGAACACACAAAGGTAATTTCAACGTTCTAATAGCTAAGGCTTCAACAAATTTAAGGATCCCCCCCCCCAGCATGTTTTGTAAATAGGTGTAAAGGAAGTAGCCATATCAATCCAGTAGCGCCTTATTCACGAATTTTTAATACTTTGAGAATTTTCAAAGCAATGAAATATTTCTGTGATATATGTTAAGTGTTGATGAAATAGATAAAGATTCTGTAATTAATCTCTCTATCCACCTAGCTTTATTCGATTGATAAAAATGTCACAATATCACTTGCTTTGTATGTATGCAGAGTAATAGTTGAGAATTTTCTCAAACTAATTCTCTTGGTAAGGTCTTTAATTCTGTATTCTGCCTACATTTTGTTCTCTTATGTCCTAACTGGCCTCAAACGGGTACTATGACCTATGTACTTCACCTTACAACCAGTACATGTTATTTAATAGATTACTTGATTTTGTCAAGTCGAATCCACTGGGTTTTTTTAAGCTTACCAGTTTTCTTTATAGTAATGATGGGTAGTGAGTGAATTTGTGAGCTTAAAAATCACCTTAATCGCAGCATTACTAAAAATCCTACGTAGAATTTTTGATGCTCCTCACATCAAATTTTACTGTTGGGTAAACTCATGCATTATTATATCATGATCATCTTTTAAGAGAAGGAATACAACAAATGAAAGTAATCGGTTAATATCAGTGGGAACAGATTGAGTTTCTACACACTCATTGCACCTAAATCGTGATGGAAGTCCATTTTATATATTTACACTCAAACCTGAGGCTCATTATATCGAACTCATGTACGTTATTTTCTGAGCTGCTAATTCTTATTACTTTCTTTTTTTCAGTAGTGCTAACAAAACAATAATAATGTGATCTACACCCTTCCCTTTTTCATTTGTTTGGTAACCAGGGGGGATCTGATCTACTGAACTGGTTAAAAACAAAACTCTAATACCCTTAAATATCACGATGTTATCAAGCATGTTGAACATGAAGTTTGGCCAATTTTACCAACATTTACAACGGCTCTTTAGTGAAACTGGCTAAGCTTTAATTATTGATTCATTAGATTAAAATGAGCCAGATTCTTTTATGCTTCATTTTGTTGAGGAGACACAAACTGAATACGGTCCCAGTACACATTTCGAACCCTACAAAACATTTTCTTCTTTCTTGCACTTAGTGTTAAGTTATATGAAATGCATACCAACTTCCACCAAGTAGTTGAGACGTCAGTCTATCATAAAACGACTACTGCTGAATCAAATTAGTTCACATATATAACTGAATTCAGTAAAAATTCGCTGCTCACGAGGGACTGACTGGTTCCTCGATAGAGTGATCAAAATTAGTGAAAACAGATGATAGTCATTCTAAATTGACAAAAGTTAACCTTCGGCATGGTATTCTTCATGAACTGACATCCGTTGAAGGAACATCAGAAACCTTGGAGCACTGGACTGTTGTTTACCCCTAGCGGGTTCGTGGGCGAACACTGTTTAGGAGTCCCACACTAGGATGAAACAGTTATCCATTGCTCTCAGGTTTCCAATGTTTCCCCAACTGATGTCAGCCCATGATGAATACCAACTTGGAATCAATAAATCCTCAAAAACCCTGAAAGAAATTTGTCTAGTACTCGTTGGTGACTAGATTCGAGAGGTGATTCGTGAATTTCCGATGGGAAGTCGTGACTAGCGGGGCAAACGTGGTGAATGTGAGGACAAATGCTAAACGTTGACACTGTGTAATGGTAGTTCTATATGGTGAACTGATAGAAGTTGGAAATATAGACCCCTTGGATCAATAATAAAGTGACGACAACGAAAGTTGAGGGTATTGGGTCCGCTCCAAAGAGGGGGGGTCATGGACACGCGCTACTAAAAAGCCCACGACCAGGACGAAATAGCTGTCTAGTTCTCTTGGGTCACAATGTTCCACCAGATCCGCCAGCTTGAAAAACCGTTGATAATTGAAGTGAAATAGAAATCTGGTCTATAGTTGAGTCTTATAGTTAGGTTAGTAGGGTACCGGGACTGAAAATCGGTGATCATTGATTTGATTCACATTATGAGCCAAACGTTATTTTTGGTTTATTTGAGTCAAATTTTGTTTTATATTTCATCAGATAATCAATTCACTTCCGTATCATATTTCTATTCGAGTTGTTTGCTCTGTTATTCATTTCATTGGTGTAGATATGAAGACGCTAATAACAGTCGCATATATTTAGAAACTTTTTTGCTTGTTTCAGTTATTGTACATTTATTTAGCCCATCTTTAATTGCTGTTTACTTCCTAAAAGGTGTTAAATTTCATGTACCATTTATTTCTAACACAAAAAAGTGTATGCATGCATCAAATCCCCTCAACAAAACTTGTTAATGCTCAGAGTTATTTATGTTATATATAGTTCAGTACAACAGAATTCAGTTAAAATTGTATCACGCATTGAGTGGCTCTTATTTTTGCCTTAAAAGCAAACTAATCGATCTTACTGAACTTCAAGCTTAAAATTCCTATTTCTAAGAAAATCATTTGGCACTTTTAAAGTGTGTTCACTAAATCTTTCAGAGGTTCGTCACGTGTATCGAGTAGACTGAAAGACAGGAGACAATAGTTTGAATAATTATAAATAAAGTATGTCATGCAAGAAAATAAAATCTTATGCGGTATCAGCCAAGTGGATCTACTTTAAGAGTTTCAAGCTAACCTCAGCGACAAATGTGAGCTGTAGTGGAAGTGATATTACTTAAGTATATAAGTACATCTGAATGAGTTCAAAATTTGATGCAACGCGTTACTTAGCAACAATAAAATAAAACAACGTCTGGTTGTTATATGGGTCCTAGAAGAAAATTAGTCAGTTATTCATTTATGCCTAGCCTATTATTGAAAGTATTCATTTGAAACTGATGCTATCATAAGACAAATATGATTTGCCATTTTTAACTACGAATAACATTTACCAAAATTAGTCTACTTTCTGAATTATATTGAATAGAAATTGTTTCGAACATGCCTAATAATATCAACGCATTCATTCATGAAGCTTATACACTAGAAAAAATAAATTGATTTGGTCAATTTTTAATAATTAACAAAAAATGCCATGTACTGATAAACAACTGATGATCCCTATTACAAAAGAGATGGCTGTCGTATTGCATTACCTTGATGAATAACTCCCAAGTGTTTGATATGAAATGAAGAGGATTTGGAGTCAGTATCTTTAACCATTCGACCGAACAGCCGCTTAATGTTTTTTTAGCGCATATTTTGTAGTATAATGAAACTGTCTGTTTAATAGATGTCAGAGATGAAAGTTGCGTTAACTTTAAAGGTAAGATATATTAAATGTTGCTGAATTGTGGTTGAAGGTATTGTATATAATTCAAATCAAGAATAAGTTTTTTAATTATTCTTTCGGTCTTAGTGATATCAGTTAAACCTGTCCCTTTTCAAATAGAATAAACAACTAAAAAGTAATAATGGGTTGTTTGAATGGATAGTCGATTATTTACAAACTCTACACTCCTAAGTAATTTTTTCCACAGTTCAATGGTTCTTTAGTCAACCAGCTGTAATGGCGACTAGAGTTACTTTAGGAAAAATTCAACCAAAACAACTAATTTTTCAATTCATTAAGATAGTTCACAAATTATTAATCCACATAGATACACAGATAACTGAATTAATAAATCGATATAGAAACTTGCACTTAAGGGAACCGTTCATGCTGAACTACTTTACATCAGCTAGGAATGAGCAAGTCAACAGAATTAGAACTCTACGGACGTAAGGTAGAGAATGAAGGAGTAAACAAACCCAAGTTAGTAAAACTGTTAGGCATTTTTGATAATAACAATTGTATCTATTCATGTTATTACAACTAATCCTAAGCTGTATTAGCTAACGTTTCCACCTGTTCATATTTCGAATCTTGAGGACGCTTGTCGCACAGTTTACAACTGTATGGTCATCCCTAAATGAGATTAACAGATAACTTGCATTGCTATTGTGTTTTAGTGCAGATTCCCTAAGTCTTTTGCTGGTATGACCCTACATCAGGCAGAACAATTCATTGAGGTAGGTAGAGAAGTTAAACTAGTTAACTGAGGTCGAAAAATCCATCAACTTCTTTGAACGGAACTGTAAAGTAAACCTCAATACTGCTTAATTTATGATACCACTATGTCTTAAAAGTTCCATAGAAAACTCATTATCAAAAAAATATAGATGCTAAACTAGTCTCCAGTACTTATCTACTGTATAACAAATTTCTACAGAATCCACAAGTTAAACTTAGTCTGATTGATCATTGTCTTAAAGGAATTGAAAATGTTTGCTTGATGTCCACTGTCAATGAGATGCTTTAGGAATGCACGTTTCAAACTATTACTTACTCTCAGTCGTACGATCTTCGAAATACCTTCAGAAAGTCTGTTTTGCCTTGATAGCTGCACGTTAATTGATATACACATTTAAGGGCAAAACAGGAAGGATGCCTATTGACTTTTGATAAAAATGAAGAGCATATTGTTGAATACACAAGAATTAATGTTTATATAAAAAGTTTAGACATAATGGTCTGTCTATCAGCTAACATGTTTTGTGATTGAAGAGTTATGACTATTATCTCTCTCGTGAAGAGACCAATAGATGAGAGTCAGTCGTTTTCATAGCTACGTATGCCATTCACAAGTTAACTATTTCGGTGTTGAACATAGATGCCGGCCTTCTATTTACCGGTCATAACTTGACAATTATGTCTAATTATGTCCATAATTCCTATCTTTAGTCTTGACTACCAAGTTTTTCATTCATTCAGTTAATTAGGCATTTGAAGAAGAAAATACTTATGTCATAACTATAATCATAATAATGAATAAAAACAAGCGAAATTTGACGTCATTTTATATATTTTTATATTTGTCTGTCATGTTACCCAAAGTTTTGTACAAAATAATGTTGAATAGGAAAAGTTTGAAAATTGTTATTTTTTACATTTTGTGAAGTAAAGGGAAACACTTTTTAATTATTATTGTGAATATAAACCATAGACTATGAAGCCATTTGTATCAATATTTATCTGTCAAAATCCCCAATAGAATATGCACTTTACTTTGTTATGTGACAAATGGCAACGAAAGTAGATGCGTCATACTGACGTCAAAAAACAAATAATGGACAGGTACATAACTAATATAAGCTACATCAATTTTTTCATCTTCACAGTAGTTTTAGTTGAAAAGTTGAGACTAAATTATGGTTCTTAGGAGTTAAAAGTGTCACTATTGAGCGAAATAGAAATTTATAACTAATTATTCGCATAAAAACTGAAGAGACAGTCGGCCTATGCAGTTTGCTATCTGAAGACACTTTGGTAACAGCAGGTTAGTTGAATCTTTTGTCTCCATAAAACGTCTGCAGAAGGTCTAATACCATACTTCACTGATCAAGATGAAAATGTTGGAAAAAATCTGTAAATTTCTACGATTAACAACAAATAATCAAACAAGAAACATTAGACAATATTCTGTTCATCTCTTTCTAGAGTTTCTTGATTGGGGGAAAGTCAGTTTTGTGAAGAATCTGCTAACCGGTGATACTGAAAACATTCCTCGACCAGCTGGAGATCACTAACGTTTAGAGTGGTCAAAAAGAAAAAAAGTATATATACTCTAGTCTATTGAATGATGATAAAGTCCTGGTTGTATTGTGTTCTCTGAGATGGGTTGTTTAGTCGTGGAGCTTTCAGAAAGGCATTTACTGAAGTTAACAACTTCCTCCTTTTAGTTTATGGAAAAAATCATTTTTATTACCTGTAAAGCAGTGGTTCATTAGTTTAGATAATCAGCTTCTAGGCGGTAGGCCAAAGGTTTTAACTCAACTCTAACTGCCAAGATTGAATGACCAGGCAGTATTACCTTGCTTCAGATCATAAGTGTGGATCTTTGCATAGTGCATGAACCCGAACTTTGTTGTAGTGAAAGTTCATTTAATCTTATTTCACTGCCTTTTCAGCTAAACAAAAAAACAGTCTGGTTATTTGACTAGTTGCTTGGGTAACATGTTAATTTAATTAGTTTATTTCGCTACAAAAGGACAAAGATTTAAATTTTTGCCAAAAAATAAATCGAAAAGCAAATCATATTAGTGAGAAAACAAGTCTTGATCTGACAACTTATGACACCTTAGTCGTACCAGATTTGACTATATACCAGCAGCCATGGGTGACTCTAGTTCAGTGAGGCAGTGGCCTACAAAGTAAATGTTGAGGGCATTCGAAGTACTTCTAAAGATCGTTTTCTTTGTAGTGGAATACAGAAGGGATCATATCCGCTAGAACATGATATGTGACACACTTCTTTTAAAGCAGTCTTTAGGCGTGATAACCTTTCTGAATTCCCTACTATATCTGGTCGTTTGGTGAGTTTAAACATTCAATTGTCCATTCATCCTAATAACTAACGCTTGAATATTGTGAATATTGTTTACACCTCTTAAATATTCAGATGTGTGGAGATAAAAATCTGTTCTAATTACTCGAGAAAACAGCTGCTTTCGTACACTAATAGTACCGTTATTATTATTACTGCTACTACTAATGATAATAATGATACTTCGGTTGCTATGTATTGAGCGTAGTTGACGACTGTTCGTTGTTTAAGCACTGACATTCTCTGCTTATGTACATACCTACAAGAGATAAAAGTTATGCTACGGTTTTCTTCTAAACTGCATGTAGCAATTATGATCTAGTAAAAAGTTGAATCTAGCAATAATTCTTCCTATATTTATCTGTAAATTCAATTCATTAATTTGTTACCATATTAAGATATTTATGAAATAAATAGTTGACCACAATGACATTGAGAGCATATCTAGGCACACTGGTCTTAACTGGTGTATAGTTTAAACGAACTAGTCCCTAGTCAATACTTACTAATCTTAGAACGTGGTTTTTATTCTAAAATAGCGATTTAATGACTAAGTTGATCACGCTTGAAAATGCAACAAACACCAAACCTTATCGGGATTAGACCCAGTGGGGTAAAGTTATCAAATCAGTAGTCTATAACTACAAAATTGTACAACCCAACTGGAAACCGCACCTCATTCACTGTCTAATGATTGATAAATTTGTTCACTTACAGAGAAGTTTTTTCGGCAGTTAAGTCATGCAGATAAGTCAGTGGAGCATCAGCCTGAAGACCAGGAGGCCACTGACTGGAATCCGGAAATCGTAGGTTTTTCTTTGCACCGCCTAATTTACTAGTTCGCTAGTTACTAGCCGGTCATAAGCCCGGGTAACGAGGGAAGGTTGGGCATACGGCTAGCAACCCTACCTGTAAAACCAATCCAATCGCTACAGAAACTTCAAAGCACAAAGAAAATATAAAACATAAAGTAAACTTATTCCTCACTGAAATCGGAGAGACGAAATGACACTGGTTGGTGAAAGCCTTAAAGAAGCTAACTAGCCAATGTGCCTACTCTTGATGAAAGCAAAAGTAAGCATAGGGCCAGAGAATGTCAAAACAATTTTGCGGCTTCCTGGAAAGGCTGCACGGATTGAAAAAAAAGAGAAGGTTAGGCATAGAAGTGCTTGGAATCTGCAAAAGCAGATGGAATGGAAGTGGACTCTTAACTCTTAATTGGAGAGTCTATAATCTACTCCAGTGTTGCCACCCAGACGACAATCACGAGCAAAATGAGTTTTGGAGTGGCTACTATGATGTCCACAGGAGCCTCAAAAGATCTCATACAGTGGGAACAAGTCTTCTTCAGGATTATGACAGCAAGATTCAACTCAAAAAGAAGAAAAGTCATAATCATACAATGCTACGCGCCAACAAATAATGCAGATGAGGAGAAGAAGGAGGATGTCTATAGACAACTGCAATCAGCACCCGATTGTATAAGATCCCACCCAGATGGTGGCATCGAAATTCTAATGGGTGAGGTGGTATAAATGCCAAACTAGGAGCGCACAACACATGTAGAGAACTCATCTATCATGGGTGGAGAAGCACTGGGTGAAATGAGTGAAAATGAAGAGCTGTTTGCAGACTTCTGCACATTCAATGATTTGGTGATTAGAGGCAGTGTGTACAGACACAAGGATATTCACAAAGCGACATGGCTCTGTTTCCATCAGATGGACACACTGCACTAAAAATCAGATCGACTTTATCTCAATGTGAAGAAAGTGGAGACACAGCCTACTGGACACAAGATCATATGAGATGAAGAAGGCGAGCAGATGTAGGTTCACATCACTCACTATCTAGTGCAAGAAAACTAACTTCTGAATCAATTTGAAAGCCTTACTTGAAGTTGGTGACAGACCACAGTTCAGGTTCAACACCCAGAACAAAACTGAAGGATGACGCTACAAAGAACATCTTCACATCATCCATCCGCACAAAAATGGAGACATTGAGCAACATCCCTGAAGGATCGGGCGTGGAAGAATACTGTAACTCTTTGAAAGCTATGTGGAAAGAAATGTGCGTAACCATATTTGGAAGGAAGAGGAAACAAGACAAGCCAAGGAATGGATATCGGCAGACACATGAAAGCTGATAGATGAGGGACAGAAAGATGGTGAAGCAGAAGATGAACCAGTGCATTGTAGGGATGAACAACGAAAAGAGGAACTGAATGCAACGTGTAGAACACTGGACAAAATCAAAAGACACTCCTACAACACATTGGCGAGTGAAACAGATCAGGCTGCAGGTAGGAGAAACCCGACAATACTATATCAAATTACCTGGCTTCTATCTGAAAAAGAAGGGAGAGGAGGATGATGAAGCAGAAGGTGAAAATATGCAGCGGAGGGAATCACCAAGGAAAAGAGGACCTGAGTACAACGTATAAAACACTACACCAGACAGAGAAGTGAAGAAGTTTGCGTAGAAGAACAACCAAAGCAAGTGAGGCAGTACAGGCTGCAGATAAGAGAGATTTGACAACTTTATATAAAAATAACTAGGTTACTATCTGAGAAGAGATCAATGCAGGTGAAATTAGTGAAAGATAGTGAAGGAAACCTGGTTACCAAAGAGGATATAAAAAGAAAAGATGAGCCAATCACTTCAAAAATCTCTCGAATCGACCACCAACTGCAACTGGTCCAGAAATAGCACCAGCGGCCCAACCGCATAATTATCAGTGAACGCAAGCCCTCCGACAAAAGTAGAGGGGAATTCTTGAACGCTATAAAGTTGCTGAAATCCGGTGAAGTAGCGAAATCAGATGAAGTTCTGCTAGAAGCTTTGAAAACAGACTCAGAGACATCAGCAGCAAGCATGCTGACAACACTACTGCAGAAGGTTTGGAAGGAAGTAAGGAAAGACGAGTGCCGATTGGAAGAAGGGCTACTCTGTCAAACTCCAAAAGAAAGCAGAAAACATTCTTTGTGAGACCTGGTGCAGAATCATGCTCCTGTTCGCCCGAAGCAAAATATTAGGCCCCATCATCCTGGAGAGATTAAAACATGCTCTGAATTCAAAATTACAACCGCAACTAGCTGGCTGGCTTTAGAGAAGAAAAATAATATCCAAATCAAATCACAACGCTACCCTATGCATGATAACAGAACAGAGCATAGAATGACAGTCAACTCAATCTCAACTTCATCGGTTTTGAAAAGGCGTTCGACAACATTGAACCAGAAACGAATTGGAAACTACTTCAAAACTACACTTTCAGTGCCACAAATCTAAATAAACCTCATTTAATGGCTATATGATATATGATGCTACATATCAAGCGATTCTTTATGGAAAACTAACTGATGCCTCCTATGTAAAGTGAGGACAGGAGTAAAACAAGACAGCCACCGACTATCACCCATGATCTCACTGATTGTGGTCAACTGCACTAGACTCGACTGGACAGGATCATGCAGCCAACCGTCAGCAACTGTGAGAAGTTGAGCATATGCTGTTTGACCGATCGAAAAACCCACGAGATTTGGATTTCACCCCAGATGAAGACTCACGTCTAATGTCTTGTCGCACAAACTCGAAGATCTACAAGCAAAAACTAACAAGTGTTTGCAGAAGAGACACGGCAGCGTATACGCCATCTCCTCCAGGTGAACGTGGAGAAGACAGAAGTGATGAAGATACCCCACCATCTACACCACCACAACCACCACCACCACCAACAGCAACAACAACAACAGCAAGCACCAATCCCCATCAACGTGAGAAACATGTATGAAGTAGTCTCTCTCACCTACCACCTATCCACCATCGTTTCAACAACACGCGGTGGCAGCGGCACATGTGAGGACGGCAAAGGCAGGATTGGAGAGAGAGAGAGAGGGAGCAAGACAGGCCCCTACTAATCTGAAATGAGTGTGGAGATCTACTGCACTTCACTGCACTTCACCGCACTGTACTCAGCATAAACCGTGATCAAGATCCGAACTTGCAACACTAATTCAATCAAGCAAGTCAGTGTTTCCATGTGATGGTTGACAGACTTGGCGCATTACGAAAAGCATCTCCAACAAACTGCAGATATATATATCACACCAACAGCTGCCACCTACACTCACTCGATACTGGAGATCAGATCAGATCAGATCAGATCAGATTAGATCAGATGAGATGAGATGAGATTTGATGTCATAAGATGGCCAGATCGATAGGAATAAGGAAGAAGGAACTGTGGCTGGCTGGCTGGCTGGCTGACAACCAACCAATCAGCCAACCAACCAAACACCCAACCAACGAACCAAGCGTCCATCACTCATCACCCCACAAATAAATAGAAGAAAGTTGGGATTGATTGTATTTGACGAGCAGTGAGTAGACGGTTTGTGGGAGATCACGCATTAAGTTAGTGGATGCTGTTGAGTGGAAGTGGAAGGGGAAAGGACGAGTTGGTCGTCGCAACTGAGTGTGATATTGAGGAGATTGTGTGAGGACGAAATGAAAGCTTGTTATTAGTGGTTGTGTCAGGTTGAAAAGATTGCATTAACAGAGAGTGCAGTGGAGAAGTGCTACTTAACCTCTTCGTTCCACTAAGAACCGAATGGACAAATAATAATTGTTATATTGATTATGCTACAACTGGGATATTTACCGGGTATTGTTTAAAAGTGAACAGGTGTTAACTTTATTTACCCACCTACCATCTCAAAAGTGAATGAATTTACAACGAAAATGATTATGAGCTTAAAATGCCAATTTAAAAATATCCTTAAATGAATTTGGTGCTTTTCGTCCCACCATACTCTATTTCAACATGATGAGTGATTGAAATGCATCCACGTTTTTACTGTTCCAATTTGCATTCTATCATTTATCAGTTTGTGACATTATAAGTCTAAATCGACTTAACTAGCAAACTAGACAGTGAGAAAATTGAACTTCATCTTCTTTTCTATACAAACAATCAACATTGTCAGAATAATGTCATCAACAGAAGTAAAATCTATGCCATTTTAATCTATCATAGCTGAAATATATCAGTATTTATGAATGAAATTATTTCTTTCCTGAATTTTATTTCATTCGAAAGACAATATCAGAACAAATGAATCATTTTTTGTCTATGATAATTTCTGTCATAAGCATCTTTATGAATTTTTAAAAAAATCACTCTGAAAGGAACTTGTTTATACAGATGTCTTTAAAATTATTGAATTAGTAAAACAAAGATAGTTGTAAATGTTATCAATAAACGTTAGATTAGGTGCTTTTTATTTTGTAAATGACTCATTGAAGAATTCACTGAAAATCGTAAATATTGACTAGATGCTTCATTATGTTCTTATACCTTGTCTATAGTGGCTTGCTTAAAACTTTGGGCTACTAAAAATTTTCCATTCTATACATATCATATCAAATTACTCCTTTTTTACTTGTTTTAATTAACCAAATGTTAATAGATCAAAAACCATACTCTCATGCATCCTTTAAATATCTCCAATCTATCATCATATAAGTTGAGAACAAAATTACAAAAATGTATGTTAGTAGATGGTAGTAGGTTCTTGAGTGCACTAAAGGTTATCATACAACTATTACAGGGATAGTAAGCAGGAAATGAATATTTTTGTAATGGCTGATTGATTCTACAACATCAAAGCTACGGGGGCTTTTTGATTCATCCTCGAGGAACTAGACGATAACTTAAAAGCAACTGGTCATTGTACATTATTATTTATACTATTTAATTGCAATGGTTATTTAGTTTAAAAGTAATTTACATTGAGTAATATTTGGTGAAATGTCATTTTGAAAATTCCATATTTTATTCAAAATTTTTGTCTGGAATAAAATGATTATTATTGTTGTGATAAATTGTTTGCACCTTATCGGTACCGTCAGGTGCAGAACCATAATGCTTGTCTGCGGTCATCGGTCAAACGCAAGCGCTTGGTCTAAATAAAGTAAATCAGTTTATTTCTTAGTGAAATTAGTCATCCCGTAGCTACTGTATACACGAAGAGTCCTTTAAGAATAAAGTGAATTCTGTATTCATCTCCTCAGAATTATTATAGGATTTACGGTGACAAATTGCAATGTGTGGTACAAAATAATATAAAGCTGTCATACCCTATTAGTGTTTTAACTGCTAAGGTAATCAACTTTCAATATAACACAAATCTATGACCAATGTAATTTAAGTGACATATCATTTAATGAAATAACTTCGAAAACAAGAAGATTGGAAAATGTGTTTGAAAAGATGGTTACCTGAAGTACATCTAAAACTTGGGTGTCTTTGGCAGACACCTTAGCTCAGTGTAGATGCCTTAACTAAAGCTACATAGAAACCAGCCTTTTCAGTTAAAATAATGGCGTGATATTTTACTTAGACAATAAAATGGATGGTAGACCGCATAAGTATGACACGTGCAACTGTTCAAATGGCCTTTAACATTGATCTTGAGACAAAATTACTCAGTGTGCATTTCTTAAAAATAATCATGCCTTCAAGTCTATTGAATATTACGGATCGTTCAGAATGACTGATAAGATAATCAGCTAAAGAATGACAGCAGTATTCACAAGTTGGCAGCTGATTTCTGCATACTGGCTTAGTGACCAGTATGAAACAAACAGGTAGGTCAACTTCGTACGTGGAACAGAAGTGTATGCGAACAAGTTGCCAGACTTCATAGCAGTGAATGAAAAGAATGTGGATAAAGTGCAATTGGCATAAACGTAAGCAGAAGTGTAATACTGAAAGTTAGAGTAAGTACATGAAAGTTAACAAAATATTCAACACACTGAAGATGACGAATAGTGCTGACATAAACACCGTTATGATTACTTTTCAACTATGGTAATAAAAGTGAGTGAATATTCACCCCTTTTATGTTTGAAACAACAGTTGGACAGACTACAGTACCCTTCACGGATGAGAAATCAGTAGTCAAAGACTTCATGAACTGGTGTCACATTTTGATTTGTCTACTCCATTGAACCAATGACTTGAACAATCCTATCCCAGCTAACATCACATGTCAAAGTAGACAGTGACTCAGCATGCGTTAGGAATATTTAGAATACTTTAGTCGTTGAAAGTTCCACAACTTCACCAACTAACTTGTCTTTCTTGCCTATTACCCTTCATATAACCTTGAGTACATTCATACATGCAAGCAAGGTTACTAAGATACAAAGGTCAATAGCTTGAAATGTTTTATATCTTCTAATTTTAATATCAATGTCTCAACCATACAGTAAGTTCTAAAATACTGAACAGGCCTTTCATATCCCAGGTGATAATTCATCCACAGCTACTCCTATAAGGTTGATGCGAATTCCTAAGTAGTTGTAGCGGTAAACACTTTTAGCGACTTCACTTTTATTCTTAAATTAGAAGTCAGTGAAGATCGGTTTCAAAATATCATTTCATTTTTGATGGGTGCGAAAATCGTGGAACATAAGTTCAGATTTCTGCTCGAAATGTTCGGGAAACCATCCATTTCGTTAGCGCATTAGCTTAAAAGGATATTATTATGTGCTTGCCATTCTTGTAGAAGCAACTCAATCCCCGTAGATTGGGAGACAATCAGTGTTGTGACTGATGACTGTAAGAACCCCTGGACGACATCACTGATTTTCATTACCTCAGACGACAAGTTTTAAGCCCTGTACAGCTGTATAAGTTCTTGTAGAAAGCCCGATAATTACAATGTACTTTCTCAGTGCTCCCGTTAAAGTCAGACTTTGCCGAAAGCCTTATCAGCCGACAAAGCCAAATAGCACCTTCAAGTCAGAAAATATGAGTATCAGCCGCTGATGAATATGCCAATCAAAAGGTCAATCCCTAGTCAGTGCAACATCAGTCAAGTTTTCTTGCATTTCTTATTCTCAATCTGCAGCTGGGTGTTGAATAGCTATAGGTACTAGGATCTTGAAAACGATGTAAGATAGACTGATTTCCTAAAGGTTGTTACAGGGAGACTTTTCTTCCATTTTTGTGAACCAAACTGATAAGCCACCTAGAACCACCTCATCTGTTATTATTTCTCAAAAGCTAGTGCTTCCACATTCTACTGTGATTTTCTACAGCACTTCTTAAAAGCTCTTGCTGGCAAACGGTCAGGTCCTCATACTTGCATCGTTTCACAAACGAAGCATTCCTTTCAGTGTCAGCGAAAGCTGCAGAACTGACATAGAAATCCTATTCATATTCGGGCTGGATGCCGAGTAGCGAATGCGTTTCTGTAGACCAGCTGACCTCTTCTTCAAAGTGTACCATCCAGCCTTGTAGAAACTCATTCTTATAAGATATCTGTTTTCCAATAACCTGATCTCAATAAACAGTAATCGTCGATAGAATAGTTCACTTCAAATACATCAGACTAAAATACCTGTAGTCGATGAAGGTTAAGGAAACAGATTATTTCACCTTCCGCTCCTTTAAAATGTTGATCACATTTGTACAGTTCAGTGATCACAGACAACAAACCAACACGTTTGTATAACTTTGTTTCACCTTCAATTATCGATATTATACAACATTACAAATTTAGAAGAAAAGCACTCAAAATGTACCATGAATAAGTTGGAATTTTTTATCCACCTATCATTTATGTGATATTTTAGCAAGAAATCGGCATAAATTAGATGGATTCTTCGACAAGAGCTGTAATAACACCTTTTTGAGGTAACGAAGTCAACCAGGTATACAGGGCTCACTCTACAGATATTTCAGTTGAACTGTTTGAAGTACCGGTAAGATTTAAACTTTGGGATACTGAGGGGTGAAAGAAAGTTCCAATGACCAAGTAACTGGATCTTCATCTGTAACTCTAGTTCTAGGTATATATTATTTTATGGTTTTCTCTCTATCACTTTTTAACCTGTTATAGGATCTTCACATGGAAGACCGAAAAACTGATGTTAAGAATTGATAAGACAATTGTTACCAAGTTACACTGTAAAAGTAGTAGTAATTTTCTATTAAAGCACCACCGTCCACGTAAGCTACAAACACACGTGGCTGATCAATATCGAAATGCTCAAAACCTTGGACAAGGGTTTCCCGTTGATTGCCCTCAGTCATTTGACAACAGTCCAAGCATACTGAGGTGGCAATTTCTTCTAGCTCAGTGATCAGATTGAATTCTTCACATTAGGAAGTTCAATGAACTTTGGAGAATGGATGAGCTGCTGTTAAATTCTCTCTGATGAACATTTAATGGGTAGTTTTTAACCCGCTAGAAAGTCATTAGGAGACCGAATTTCCCAGTGGTAAGGATTTCTGGTTATTTCTGTCAACTATCTATTAAAACTGAAAACTTGAAAATACGGTCATCTTCATTTTGCTAACATGTAAACTATCCACTAGACTGTTTTCGTATTCGAATGATTGTGATCTTTTGGTAAAATCAGTGAATAAAACTCCAAGTAAGCTATCAGATGGAACTTTACAAAGGTATGCTTGTAAATTTAAGTGAAGTGTTTAGAAAAATAAAACATTTCATTTGAGGTTCGAATTTCATGGTTAAGTAGAATTTCCTGTGTATTGTTAATACAATGATAAAATATATTGGGATATATTTTGTTTTCTATAACAAAAAACTCCTTTAGAATCCCTTATTTAGTAAGAACACGCAAGTAAATATTTGTGCATCAAAATTTTGTCTTTTTCAAATGTAATTTTCTGTTCATCACTTGACTATATTATTGTAACCGTAATTTTGTATGGACTTCAATGTTGCATATCCTTAGACCAGCTGTACACCTAAACTGGTAATCCACTGAATTAAGTATGACAAAAAATGACCGAACCTCAAGCCACTGACCATGCCCATTTCCAGTAATATTCAATGATAGTAAACAGTCAAAACAGCAATGCATATCAGTGAATTAAAATAATCACTTGGAAATAATATGGAGCCAAAGAGTCAGCCAACAAATATCTACCATTGACATTCGGCCCTCATCCTTTTTCCGATCTCTCATGTATCTTTTGAACAATCCAGTGAGTAACGTCCAATTATGTGTGTGTGCCGGCTTAATCAAGTAAACTGTGAACAACTCAGGTGTTCCTATGCTTGCTCAAAAATCCACTGCACTTAGAGAAACAGACAGAAACGGGCATACGCAAATAAATTTTTCTGGTGCATCAAATTTTCTGTTTTTTGACGCATTTCCCATGAGTAAGTGGAAGTAATAATATCAGTGATAATAAAAAACAGAAAACATTTGCAAAAGAAAAGAAATCGTGCTCGGGGAGGAATAAGTTTTTCAGACGTATAGATTGACTAGAAAAACCATAGAGCCTGGTAAAATTGTTTCATTCACCGGGTAAATTGATAAACAGACATAAAAAGTCAAAATGTCCCAGAATTTGAGTAATATGAGTTATAGTGTTACTTATACCCCCGAGCTATATTAACCAAGCTTTCGAATCAATAGTCACAGAATTCATGAATCCTACCTTAGGGATTTTAAGTTTTGTTTTATACTTTTGCAAAACTATCGAGTTCAGAATGGGATAAAAATTAATTGCATAACTTTCTAAAAGCACGACGTTTTATTCTCTCAAATTATGAATTGTTTCTCAGACACAAAATATCCCCACATCAGTTTCAAGTTAAAGGGAACATTCACCTAGCAAACTGATGGAGTTCATTGTTTCACAAATAGAAGTTATAGAATTCAAAGTGCAGGTATCTAATATGCCATGGTGACTAATATTTTCTTCGACATTTACTTGTCTCTACTACCAAAAGTAGTCAGTCATTCATGATGAGAATAACGTCTGGTATGGAAGCTCTTTGCGATGAACCATGGATAATCACCTTCTATTAACTTTCTAGTATATCAGTGAACACATCAAATATCACGGAACAGTTTGCATAGATACTTTAAGCAACTACTACTCTAAGTTATGATATTTACGAGTAAAATCTTGACATTTTTACAAAATCTGCAGTAAAATACACCTTTTAAAATATTTATTTATTTATTTAAGGCTTGCCTTCTACCAGTCATAAGATATTTCGCTGCTAACCAAACGGTCATAGAAACTACATTTTATTACAACCTACTTATCAGTACTGTTGAAAATAACAGATATCGTTTTTACTCTCGAACACAGAGAAAATAACTTTAAGTCACAATCAAGAAACCTTTTTTATCTACATATTTAATATAATTCATCAGCAATGCATAGTTAGGATGGACAATAAACACTGAAGTCGAATCCAGTCCGTGGGTTTTCGTCCTATTTAGGACTCACTAGCCTGGTATACCAGCTTCCAAGTTTTATATGGCATGAAACGGTTTTCACGGATTACTCTGCTAGTAACTAGTCATTCTTAATACAAAAATAAAATCATCGGCTATATTAAGATATCTTGACATGCTATCAGATTCAGTCTACACTAATCAGGAAAGCAAAACAACAAATATTCCTATCAGTTATTAACAAGTAAACTCTTTATATTGAGCATTGAATAAAACTTTTATTCAAACTTAAAATACCTTCTAGACTAAATAAACACTTTTAACGTTTCACTTCAAGTTAAATTTTTGAATATTCTCGTGTGCGTGAATTTCGATTGTAATTAATTATTGAAACTTTTCAACAGAAAAATTTTGATTAAATTTTTCAGCTATATTTTTTTAAATAATAATGATTGATTGTCATTTGTCTGAAAACTCATTATGCTTAGCTTTGTAAACTGCATATTTGTTGTATAGTAAATCATTAGAAGTCGAAAATGAATCGTTTGTAATTAATTTCTGATCAAACCAAACGATAAGAAAAGCTAGAACAATAATAAATATTACTGTTAGTGTATTTTTAAATAACCCAAAAGATTTTTCTTTCCTATTGTCAGTTTAATTTGTTCAATGCAAACAGATTTATGCGAGACGAAGAAATTGAAAATTCAACAAGTTTTTGTTTAAATTGAATCGGCGTTGTTAATAAAAAGGTAATCAATGGTTCGTATTTTTGAACGTTTAATACTTTGTTCTTCCCCAGGTTTTATTTGACAGAAATTCTTGCCTTTATTGGCTTAAGATAGATATGTGGTATTGAGTGGCACTTGCTTGAATCTAATGCGAGATATTACTTCGGTCAAGGTTGCAGATACGCCTTCCTGACGATTGACGACAAGCAAAAAACTAAAGTTCATGGCATCCTTTCTATTGCCTCAAGTCAGTTAACATGATATTATCCTGTTTGGTAAAGTAGATGGGAGATTTCAGAAACTTCTCATTGATATAATTGGAATTTCGAAAACATCTGAGTGTTAGAATATCTATGTAGCGATTTCTGCCCATTAAATTTACAATCATGTGGAACAGTGACCTACTGGTGTTGACACTCTACAGTTAACCAGATTGTTGTATAACATAGAACTAGTTTATACAATGGTGATCCTTTTTCCGCCACTCAACAATAAACAGATAGACAGATCTAAGAAATAATAATACAGGTGTTAAATCAAAAGTTATCCAGATCACTTGAAGTATTTGGTGACAACTAATGCATGTTTTATGGGAACTGAGTTATAGTATTTCGCAAACTGATATACCGGTAAGAGCAGAAGTTTGTTAGTAGAGCATTATGCATCAATAAAGAAAGTGATTAAATGATCAGTAAAATTAGAGAACACATGACTGAAATTAAATCGGACAGTTACATAAGAATTCGGTTTATGGTGCATTATAAATCTCATATCAACATCATACCGCTTTATTCCTTTTTTAATGCTAAAATTACTTCAGTTTAATCAATAATGCCTACTTCCAAAAATGGAATATGTTTTTCTTGATGTTTTACACCTTTTTGTCCATTCACCTACTACACAATTTAAACAGAAAACTACTTGTTACTTGGATAAGGAAAGCAGTGGAATCCAAGACAGGGATTTCATCCTGTTCAAGACTAGCCAACTGGATGTATATGCACTCCAGTAAATGATGGTGTTCCTAGTGAAACATGCACCTCACTGCCATCGCTACAAATGTGACAGCGTTATTCACTAAGCCACTGAGGCGCAAGAAACAACAAGCAGCGACTGATACCAGTTGCATATTCGGTGGCTTCCACGCCTCAGTGGCTTAGTGGATAAAGCCTTAAGATTTAAAGTGACAGGTGTGGGTTTTGAGTCCCGAAAGGGACAACATCACTAAATGAGGTGCAGTGTTGACAGGTCTCAACTAATGTAAAACAAGCGTCTTTAATTTCACTGCTGGCCACCATCAATTAGGAAAATTACTACATGTCAAATAATCAGGCAATATCAAGACAATCACATAAGGTTATGTAGGCTGGTTCATCAGCTAAGACAATCGAATTGAAATATTCGATCCCTATCCGAAACCGAACTATACCTGGTTCAACCAATGCAACCACTGAGTGGCATTAACCTTCACAAAGGTAATTTGACTCATGGCTTAGAACGTAGATTTCTGTCTTATAGTCACGCAGCATTGTCATTACATAGTTGTACATGAAGATTAAAGGAGCAATGATTTGCAATGATTGTGTCTTAGCTGCATACTTACAAGCTAAAGCTCATTAGTTAACACTGATTATTACAAAACGATACTCCTCTGATCACTTGTAAAAATTACAATCAACAAAATCTATGTTTCTAAATAGATATATACATTTACATCCTAATAAGAGAATTAAGTTGAATCCAAACTTAAAAGTGTAGGATAAATTTTAATGATATTGCTCAATGATGAACGATATCAATGCTTTATTTTCGTAAAATTAAGAAAGTTAAGACCATAAAAAGCGGCCAGCACTATGTAGCTCACTAACTACATTCATTGAACTTTATTGAGGCCATCTGAAAAAAACTGCATATCACTGATTGATTTAAATGTGAAGATGGGCTGAATATTTATGATCTAAGAAAAACACATAACATATATTATTAATTTTAATTTGTCCCTTAAGTTCCCAGTAGATGATAGGATTTCAGTAGCACTTATCCATTGCACTCTCAGTTAATGCAATCTTTTCAACCTGGCACAACCACTACTCACAGGCCTTCATTTCGTCCTCACACAATCTCCTCAATGTCACACTAAGCTGGAAAGACCAACATGACCTTCCCCCTTGCACTTCCACTCGACAGCATCCACTAACCTGATGCGTGATCTCCTACAAACTTTCTACTCACTGCTCGTCCAATACAATCCATCCCAACTTTCTTCTATTTATTTGTGGGGTGATGAGTGATGGACGCTTGGTTCGTTGGTTGGTTGTAAGCCAGCCAGCCAGCCAGCCAGTCAGAGTGCCTTCTTCCTTATTCTTATCATTCTGGCCATCTTATGACATCAAATCTCATCTCATCTCATCTCATCTGATCTAATCTGATCTGATCTGATCTGATCTGATCTCCAGTATCGAGTGAGTGTAGGTGGCAGCTGTTGGTGTGATATATATATCTGCAGTTTGTTGGAAATGCTTTTCGTAATGCGCCAAGTCTGTCAACCATCACATGGAAGCACTGACTTGCTTGATTGAATTAGTGTTGCAAGTTCGGATCTTGATCACGGTTTATGCTGAGTACAGTGCAGTGCAGTGTAGTGAAGTGAAGTAGATCTCGACACTCATTTCAGATTAGTGGAGGCCTGTCTTGCCGTCCTCATCCGTGCCGCTGTCACCGCCTGTAGTTAAAACGATGGTGGATAGGTGGTAGATGAGAGAGACTACTTCATACATGTTTCTCACGTTGATGGGGATTAGTGCTTGTTGTTGTTGTTGTAGATGGTGGGGTATCTTCATCACTTCTGTCTTCTCCACGTTCACCTGGAGGAGATGGCGTATTCGCTGTCATGTCTCTTCTGCAAACACTTGTTGGTTTCTGCTTGTAGATCTTCGAGTTTGTGCGACAAGACATTAGTGGTGAGTCTTCATCTGAGGTGAAATCCAAATCTCGTGAGGTTTTTCGATCGGTCAAACAGCATATGCTCAACTTCTCACAGCTGCTGACGGTTTGCTGCATGATCCTGTCCAGTCGAGTCTAGTGCAGTTGACCACAATCAGTGAGATCATGGGTGATAGTCGGTGGCTGTCTTGTTTTACTCATGTCCTCACTTTACATAGAAGGCGTAAGCGAGCTATCCATAATGAATGACTTTTCATTTGGCGTCATTTGGTAAATAGCAGCTGAAAGAAGTTGAAAAAGTTTTGTGGTAATAATCAGGGTAGAAAAGTGTAATTTGACAAAAGAGGTTGATTTTAAGAGTTCAGAATTTCCACCAGGTTTCGATTGCATAGTTGAGAGGAATAAAATTTGGCCTCCTTGAAATCCGATTTGTTAGTATTCCTGTTCAGGCGGACGTTAAATTTTACTCCATTTAAACTGGTTGCATTAATGAACCAAAATAGTATTTGATCTGTTGGCATTTATATATAGGTTTCTTTTTAGCCTTACTGAGATATTCTCATTAAAGTTTTTTGAACTTGTGAGCAAGCTACATGCATAATAATGTCATACAGAGCGCTGTGGAAACCGTTCTGTGAAATCCGGTTTAAATGGTGTATATAATTTTCATGTAATCCTATGATAATACTTTTACCAGTAAAAGTAGAGTGAGTTATGCAAAATTCTAAGTTGTGCTATGACGCGGTTTATCGTGAAGACAAACTGTTGTGTCCATTTGACCATTTCTTGTATATTTTTTAGGGACTGTAATCTCTACGAATAAGTTACAGGCTCGAGTCCCATTTCTTAGCATTTAATTAACAAGTCACTTAATGCTTAGTACACGAACCTATCCATGGTTTTTAGAATTTTTCGCTTCACTTGGACCATTGTTGACCAATATATATGCACAGTAAAGGGGACGTTTTCTGTAATATGGTTTTAGGTAAGTAACCTGATTGGGGATCAGCTTTGACGCGGTTATCTATCGACTCAATGTGTGTTACAAACATAGATAGGTCAATGGGTGGATTTCGTAAACCATACCTGACTTTAACGTTTGTCTGAAATGACTTTACTGGTAATTGTTACAGATAAAAATGCTTGCTATATCACTTCACACACAAAAATGAACTCTTTTGGGTAAGAAGAGTAGGAGAATGGTGGATAAGCAAATCTGCTAAACTCTTATATTGCACACGACAAGGACTTTAACAAGTGATTTAAAGATTATCGCTAAATCGATAATCCACTGATTTATTACGTAAAAAGGATCCCAATCTGTAACTTGTTTGTCTTCAATCATCAAAACATGCTAATCATTTAGCTAGTAAGATGAAAATGTTATCCAACAACTAGCCAGCCTTGCCAATCTCATTTTATTACAGCCTGCCTATCAACTTGTTTTCTCAATAACTCAGACATTTTCAGAAAACAATTGTAGACGGATAGAAATACTAAGAAATTAGGCTGGCTGCTCACAAGCCAACAGACATCAGCAGACAAATTTATTGTTTAACCATAGTAAATTTAGTTTTCTTCTACAATACAATAAATAATTAATAAATGTACATGTTGGTCACGCACTATGTTATTGTATTGTTTGCAGACAAGATTTACTCAAGTTTTTTGATACTCTTTTCACATTGTTATCAAAATTATTCAGTGTTCATTTTACGCCATCATCATAACAACATATGTTTAGTGAGTAATGTAGTAGAGTAGAATTTAAATATGTTTTTGTAGTACTACTACTCTTGATTGTTTAAAACAAAGGGAATTTTATTCCTTCAGACATTGTAGTAGTCACAAAATACTATTAGTTTAGTGTACAAATTATGTGTTGCATATAAACGTAAAATATTTTGAAACCAAATTGACCTGTGATGATTGTTGATGGAATATCTGTGTGCTCTGCAGAAAAATATGACACGATAAGACCTTATCGAGTACTAATCAACGTTTAGTGATCATTCATCACATGATCCGAATAATATTTTAATAATGGGGAATATTTGTATCTCAGGTAGATGGTCTTAATTGCATTGTGTTCTCTGAGCTGGGTTGTTTAATCGTGAAGCTTTCATCGTCTTGCTAGACGACATCATCAGCACTGTACAGGAAGCCAACACACACTGACCAAATCCTTAACTACATTAGCAACAACCCAACAACACACAAAATCAGTTGCGTGCAGACTCTATTCAAAAGAGTGAGAACACACTGCAGCACAACAACTTCACGGAGAAACGAACAAAATTACTTGAGGTCCACCCTAAAGAAGAACGGCTACCCAGGAAACTTTATCAGAAGATGCCTATCCCGTGCATCATCAACTACAAAGTCATCGGCAGAAATCAACAAACGCACCATTCTACCATACATAAAGAATATATCAGAGGTCACGACAAGATTACTGGGACCATCTGGAGTTGGTGTGGCTCACAAACCAACAAATTCCCTCCAAAAACTATTATGCAGACCAAAGGATGCAACAGCTTAAGCAGATAAACCGAATATCATTTACAAAATCAACTGCAATCACTCGAGTCAACACTACATTGGACAAAGTGACCACCCTCTTCGCCTTCGTCTACATGAGCACCAATTGGATATGAAAAGCCACGACATTTCATCGCTCATTTCAATGCACACAAAGAATGTCAGAGAATTCCTAGAAGCTTGGCATTCAGGTCAGTCAGCAATCAATAGATGTTTAGACATACACCCGATCTATCAACCAATAAGAAAAATGATAAACGACAGAAAGGTCAGAGGTCAATTAGAGGAACAGCCAACAGGAAAGTCCATGCAATCAATGACACAACAATCGAAGGAAACAACTAATCATAGACCACACCGTCAGAGCAAGCCACGAAATCACTCACGGAGAGATACTGAAAGCTCACTTCATACTGAAGTTAGTGCTGATGATGTCGTCTAGGAAGACGATGAAAGCTTCACGATTGAACGACCAAGCTCAGAGAACGCAATACAACCAATAGCTGAAGTTGCTAAAGCAACTAAAACGAAAATATTCGCCTACATGTGTATGAAATGTTAAAATTTGTTATAGTATGCAGAAAATTGTCTATTGACCATTTGGCATGTTTTTTTCATTGTATATCAAGCAAAATTTGAAAATCTCTTGATATCTGGTTCTACAATATGACTATGAGACTGTGGAATATTGAAAGTCACACTCATCAAGAAAATATTATGGTCATGTTAATGATGGATCGTGGCTTGCAGTGAAATCCAGGATGCGCATTTCTTCCTGTTTTGGATTCGTCAGCTGGTATCATATAAAAACAATTATGGTAATATTACAGTCAGATCGCAATGATGATAAAGAAAGTTTCACTAACGTAAAACTAGATTTTTAACTGTGTTATAATAAAACCTACGCTGTGATACAGTGTTATCAACTGTTCAATATTCTGAACGCAATTTATCACTTTTATTCATGGGCTTTTTATTATTTCAAAGTAGTTCTCAACACAAATATGTAGAAGGAAGTGGAGATGGATTGGGCATACACTGAGAGGGCCAACTGGGGACATCATGTGTCAGGGTAGGCTCTCTATTGGAATCCCGATAGGAAGCGAGGAGTTGGACGTCCGAGGTGAGGGTGAAATGGAGGAGATCATGCGAGGAGGAAATGAGAGCTTATGGGCTGTCGTGGAGCCAGGTTGAAAAGATTTCAGAGAACAGAGCACATTGAAGACGTGCTGCTGAAGCCGTATGTTCCATTAGGAACCCAAGGGACTAATAATAATAATAATAGTTCTCAACACAGAGTGGTATCATTTAGCGAATCACTGAGAACCTCGTTTCACTTGACAGCTATTTTGTCCTAGTTTTCAAGTTCCCCAGCACTACCTACCTTGTAGTCATGAGAGATCAAGGCAAGAACAGTCAGGTCTCATTGCGATTACTTTTTTATCTATCCACTGAGATGAAGCAGACTGTTTCATATTTTCCTACAAGTTCGCTATTTTGAGATGACCAGCATTCAATGAAATGAAAAGGATTTTCTCCTTAAACTTGAATTGAGTGACATTGCACTTTAAGGTTTCTAATCAGAATCTCGGGAATTCTATCTCTAAGGTAGTCACTTATGAACACTTTACAGTAATTTCATTTATGATCCACTTACTTTTTCAGAAATTCTCAAAGTAAAGCTAATTCGTAATGAAAAAAACGTTTTCGAAATATATTACCAGTGCGTGTGGCATGAAGTTAAAGCACTATTTACATGGAGGAATAACCAGTACCTTTTTATTATATATGAAGATTATCAAATACCCGTTGTTTCACATCCAAAGTCAATAATTATTTTTTTATTTTTATATTGTTTTTTTTATTGCTAAGTAAGACAATGTGCTAGACCCAAGAAACCTGATTTATATCTTGTTAAACTTGGAAATTGTCAGCTGAAACTTGTCATCGATAATCTTCACGACACATTCACTACCCTCAATCACAATTTGATAAGAGCAAATTGTGAAGAAAAGTTAATAACGAATATCTTTCTAGTTGTTATTCATCGAAGACTGACATCAGTTGGAGGAACAACTGATGTCACTCTTCGATGAATAACAACTTGAAATATTTCCAAATCTCCACAACCCCCTCAGAATATCTTTCTCTTATTTTTACTTATGAAGAGGGAACTGTTAAATTTTTCGGATGTTCCACTGATAAGAAGAGATGATAGGTCACTGAGTAGAAGGATGTGCAGAAAAATCACGTCGATGAGTCAGCACATACCTTTATGTTGACTTTGTTCACATTTACTATGAACAAAGCTCGGCTAACTGTCTTGCAATGAAAGCTAGAAAGATCTGCGCCGATGATTTAATACATAAGAAGCTAGGACAAATTCATTATGCGATTACAGAAATGGGCTGCAAATAAATTTTTTAAGAGACACACGGACAAAATAAGTAAGAAGTTTTACTTTTCGGAGAAAATCATTATTTTCGAAACTAGAAATTTAATGAGGATTGATCTGTTAGAATTCTATTTTAGAGACTGTCTAGAATCATGAGAGGAAACTTGTATGCTGCTATTGTTTTTATACCCGTTTTCTAGCAGGCCGGTCGTTGTGGCTCAAACAGAAGAAAGCATCGCAGTCTAGCTATTTCTGCATGTTCATCAGTTCAGCAATTCCTGTAGAGAAAGCCATTTTGAGCATGCCACTAAGCAGCTTAGCAAGCATGTTACTATGTACCTACCATCCTGGCCAGAAAAGGCGCGAATGAAGGCAATACAAACTTCCGTACGTGCTTTTGGATTACATGAAATTAAATGAATTCGAGGTAAGGATGACTATACTGAGGGTAAGATTACTTAAGCATGGAAACTTCTTTATCACACTGGGTGACATCATTACTGCCAACCTAATGCATAATGTACCTCCAATAGGATGATTGGTTTGCAAATAATTTACAAACTACGTTTCTCATACATAAATGGTTTTTCAACTATTCAATTATGATCTTATCTAGGTGGTTATCAAAGAAAACTCAGTTGACATCAAAGTAAGGTAGTTGAAAAATTGTTTATTTGTGACAAATGGTGACTGTGCACATAGTAAAAGATTTAAAAATTGATCATGTTGCACACTTTACTAGTTTATGATAAATTTGACTATCTGAGATAGTTATGGTTTGACAGATCTTTATTATTGATAATAGATGATGCTGGAAGGTGAGATGAAATTAAGTTTATTTCCACAAGAAAAACTGACTATCATTTTTTATTTAATGATAGTTCTGATATGATAAAAACAAAAATGATAAGATACATATGTTTACTGAAAAGTAGACGATGTATCTTGCGATGACAGCAGTCTATGTGAAACGGACAGAATGAAAAAACAGGCATTTTTACGAAGAATAAACAATCTTATAGAGACAAATTATTCAGCTTCTGCACTCGCAAAGGATAACTGTACAAAAAGAAACTGAGTTGAACTGAAGAAAACACTTCTTTCATGACATAATAACTTGTAGAACACTCCCAATCACTCCTAACAAACAAAAATGATTGGGAGATAGCTTGAAAAAAACCGAGTGATTTATACATATATTGTTTGCCGCTAGTGTTCCTAGTGGGTGATGGGACTTCAATAGCATGTCTCAGTTGCACTCTGTTCCATGCAGTCTTTCCAACATGACACAACCACTGCACACAAGCTTTCATTTCGTCCTCACACAATCTCGTCAATGTCACACTAAGCTGCGAAGACCAACTCGTCCTTTCCACTTCCACTTCCACTCGACAGCATCCACTAATTTGATGCGTGATCTCCCACAAACCGTCTACTCACTGCTCGTCCAATACAATCCATCCCAACTTTCTTCTGTTTATTTGTGGGGTGATGGGTGATGAACGCTTGGTTCGTTGGTTGGTTGGTTGGTTGGTTGTCAGCCAGCCAGCCAGCCAGCCACAGTTCCTTCTTCCTTATTCTTATCATTCTGACCATCTTATGACATCAAATCTCATCTCATCTCATCTGATCTTCAGTATCGAGTGAGTGTAGGTGGCAGCTGTTGGTGTGATAAATATCTGCAGTTTGTTGGAGATGCTTTTCGTAATGCGCCAAGTCTGTCAACCATCACATGGAAGCACTGACTTGACTGAATTAGTGTTGCAAGTCGGATCTTGATCACGGTTTATGCTGAGTACAGTGCAGTGTAGTGCAGTGAAGTGCAGTAGATCTCCACACTCATTTCAGATTAGTGGAGGCCTGTCTGGCTGTCTCTCTCTCTCTCTCTCTCTCCAATCCTGCCTTTGCCGTCCTCACCTGTGCCGCTGCCACCGCGTGTTGTTGAAACGATGGTGGATAGGTGGTAGGTGAGAGAGACTACTTCATACATGTTTCTCACGTTGATGGGGATTGATGCTTGTTGTTGTTGCTGGTGGTGGTTGTGGTGGTGTAGATGGTGGGGTATCTTCATCACTTCTGTCTTCTCCACGTTCACCTGGAGGAGATGGCGTATTCGCTGCCATGTCTCTTCTGCAAACACTTGTTGGTTTCTGCTTGTAGATCTTCGAGTTTGTGCGACAAGACATTAGACGTAAATCTTGATTTGGGGTGAAATCCAAATCTCGTGGGGTTTTTCGATCGGTCATACAGCAAATGCTCCTCTTCTTACAGCTGCTGATGGTTTGCTGCATGATCCTGTCCAGTCGAGTCTAGTGCAGTTGACCACAATCAGTGAGATCATGGGTGATAGTCGGTGGCTGTCTTGTTTTACTCCTGTCCTCACTTTACATAGGAGGCATCAGTTAGTTTTCCATAAAGAATCGCTTGATATGTAGCATCATATATCATATAGCCATTAAATGAGGTTTATTTAGATTTGTGGCACTGAAAGTGTAGTTTTGAAGTAGTTTCCAATTCGTTTCTGGTTCAATGTTGTCGAACGCCTTTTCAAAATCGATGAAGTTGAGATTGAGTTGACTGCCGTTCTATGCTCTGTTCTGTTATCATGCATAGGGTAGCGTTGTGATTTGATTTGGATATTATTTTTCTTCTCTAAAGCCAGCCAGCTAGTTGCGGTTGTAATTTTGAATTCAGAGCATGTTTTAGTCTCTGCAGGATGGTGAGGCCTAATATTTTGCTTCGGGTGAACAGCAGCATGATTCCTCAGCAGTTCTTGTACTTGCAGAGACTTAGGTCTACCTTCTTGCAAGTTTGTCAAGTTAGCTCTTCATGGAGTTGACTATGTCAGGAAGGCGCCACGTCAATAATGCATTCAGACGTAGAGTTTTTGGAAGAAAAATAAAGTCAGTTGTTTAGCTTGTGAATCGTGGTCATATCAGCTGAAACATATATATTGTGCAGGCCTCGTTACTGTTCACGTTGTCTTTCTGTGTTAGCTGAATTAGGCTGACACTGAGAGAAGTTTAAAGGCATTAAGATTTATATATGGAATCAGTACATCAAGACTTTGACTCTTTGTTTGAAATGTGCACGGATATGAAGAGTTCCCTAAATTCGCTTGACAGCTGCAGTCAAAGGTTGGAGAGCGAATTTTACTGTTTAGAATCAATCTCACTGGTGCAGATGCGTCAAAATATTTTCTTCAAACTAATTGTCATCCCAAACTTCATTATGTTCCAATTCCTTTCGTTTCTTTTTTCTGCTTTTTCCACCTTTTTGATACTTTCTTTTTCATTTCTTTACCCTTAACCTTGGTATCTCCTACTTTGACGTGTTGCTATGAAGTGTGGCAACTTGAAATGTTACAACATAACGTCTATTCCATGTTGATGCTGATTAACTGACAGTAGTAATTCTGATTAATTATTGACCACAACTGAACTTCAGAGGAATGACTTATCAAAGTTCGAATTGTTAGCAGATTGAAAATATCTTTGACGTTTAGGGTTCACCTTGTTCATAGGTTTTAGCAACAATATTAGACAGATAAAATGCGTCTTCATATTGATCAGCATCGAAAATCGAAAGGAGTGTTCTATGTTTTAATATATTAGTGACACTGCACGTCTAATCAATAACCTTGAACTAGCCCTTATGGTCTCATAGCTGTATCAGTTTTTATCTTATAAATAACCTGAGTAAATTATTCTGATACACTTAAACACATAGAACGAAATAATTCATTATTACTGTGATGAAGACAAAGGGTTTGGATTAAACCCGAAGGTTGCTTACTACTATTTTTGTGAAAGACTATGAAATGAAGAGGCACTTCAGCAGTATTTAGATTAAAAAATAAGTAATATAAAGTAGCAGACTTTGTTACGTATTTCAAGTCACCATCACGCTAAAGAACGCAGAGAATCTAAAGAGTCATTATTTTATTGACTGAGGAACCAGACAGTTGTTATCAGGCTTTTTATCACCAGAGAAAAATGACAGGTTAATATTCCATTGATTTTAGATGTTGATTTTATGGTGGCTCATAACTGAATGGACAAGGATTATAGTTTAAACAGTGTAAGAAGTCTATGTCAATGGAACTTATAATATGCGGTTGGTTTATTTAAACAAATTCAGCCGGATGTAATCAATCATGTATTGAAGATACCACTGATACTGAAAAATAATACTTATCTCTGGTTATATCTTCTTCTGGTTCAATAGCTCTCCAACTTACAGTTTCTAAATGGGAATAAATGCAAGTTGACAAATGTTGTACCAGTACAGAGAAAGTATTGTCGAGACTAGAACAACAAGAGATTGATCAGTTCGCTTCCTTGAAACAGTAATGATAAGAAAGGAAACTTAGTTCTATGGAGCCGGCTTCTGGATAATTTAAAATAAATTCACCAGTTTTTATCCATGACGTATTACAGAAATGAAATTGACATCGTTTGGCACTGTTATGTGATGGCATGAAAGAATAATATCACATTGTATCCTAGTATCATAGTGTTTGCTTATCAGTATAACTGACATTTAGCTATGAGGTTTATTTACGGGGGAATATGTGAATCAAGAGGAGCTATAATCATCGAGAGGATACCTATAAATCAGTGAGTACTGGATGACTTTTTAATTCTTGTTTCAAAAATATAAGCGGTGTCTATTCATCCACCTAAATGAGATTTAAAATAGGATCATCTCGTCTTATGCTCATGGAGTTAAAATTCTCCCAAATGAACAGAATTCAATAGTCTGTGATTGCTAATTCCTATTTTATCACTATTCACAGCAGCTAAGTTCAACTATAAACAATGTGGATGGAAAATGACTTAACTAACTTCAAAAGTCAAGTCTTGTATACTCAGAATAGTAAGAATTCTATCAAAGAAGATGTAAACACCTGATAGAGATCACTTTTCGTCTCATATTCGATATTTATGTGGATAGAGAATTTATGCATTTGCGGCAACTGTCACATTGTCTAATCGGCTAGTTGTCAAAGTCGAATACTTCACAAAACCCCAGATTATTTAAGCCATCTTCAAAAAATCAATCGAATTTATGAAACTTTACATTAATTCCGAAGAAAAGTGAAAAATCGAACCAACCGACTTATTTTATTTACTCAGTATAGAGATGAAAATTCATGCAAGGATCTCAAGATTTATTGACTTCTTTCGAATAAAGAATGACTGCCCTGTTTGCGTTGAATATTAATTTCTGTATATCTGTAATTTTTTTCGGAAATTTTAGTCAGTTAACTGGCGTACGGATACAATGACCTCCTATCTTTGTTATTTGTTTAGCAGTATGAAACGGTTTAATTATTGGCCTTGTATATACACACATATTATTAGTCAATATGAACCAAAAATATTACTTAAAGATTATTTTTTATATGAAATGATATGAGCTAAGAATCCGTATCACACTATATTATATTTCGCCAGGTTACTTTAGGAGTAATTAGTGCGACATATTATCGGTTTCTGAGGAATAAAACAAGGCTATCTACTATTACCTTATCATCTTCCCGATTGTGGAGGACTGGATCAAGCAACAAAGAGTGAGGAGCGAGAAGAGGGAGATACACTGGATCGACAAAAAGATCCTAGAAGGTTTGGATTTCGCCGATGACTTGTGTCTGATGTCACACAAACTTGATCTGCAGGCGAAAACTAATAAGTTGACAGAAGAGGTAGCGAAGACGGGTCTTCAAATGAATATAGAGAAGACAGGGGTGATGAAGATACCCAGCCAACAACAACAGCTACAACAAGCTTCAATCACCATCAACGGGAGAAACTTAAAGGAAGTAGCCTCCTTCACCTATCTGGGAAGCACTGTTTCAACTACAGGCGGCACAGGCGAGGATGTCAAAGTCAGGATCGGAAAAGCAAGACAGGCGTTCATTAACCTGAAACCAGTGTGGAGATCTACTGCACTCCACTCAGCATAAAGGGTGAACAAGATCCGGATTTTCAACACTAATTCAGTCAGGTCAGTGTTCGTATATGGTTGAGAGACTTGGAGCTTTACGAAAGGGATTTCCAATAAACTACAGACACTCATCAATAGCTGCCGCCCACAGTTAGTCTATACTGGAGATCAGATGTTCAGAAAGAATAAACAACAAGGAACTCTGAGAACAAACCAACCAAGAAGCTATCGCTCAAAAAATATGCAGAAGAAGATGGAGATGGATTTGGCATACACTTTGAAGGCTGACTGGGGACATCACGCGCCAGGCCAGGCCCTCAGATGCAACCCAGATGGGAAACAACGAGTTGGGCCTCCTCGGCGGGGGTGATATGGAGGAGATGGTATGAGGAGGAAATGAGAGCTTGTGGGCAGTCGTGGTGCCAGGTTGAAAAGACTGCATAGAAGAGAGTGTAATGGAGATTCTCTACTGAATTTCTATGTCACACTGGGGACCCAAGGGGCAAATAATAATAATTATTATTATCGGTTTCTTAGAGTCAAACTATAAGATATTCACCTCTTACTACCAAGACTTTGATACTCAACTAGTGAAATGAAATCAAAAATTTCGCATTTTTCAACTCCAACCAAAATGACGTATAGAAAAACTAGTGTATTGTATCAATAATCCTCTTGAAATCAGTCAGTTTATCATAAATCACATCTTATCATGCCAACTAGATGCTTCAGTATCAGGGAAATACTGCAGACAAGCATTATGTAACAAATGCTATACAGTTTTTGGTAGAAAAAAAGTTTACTAAATTTGACTTCACAGCTAACTGAATGCTAACATGTCTTAAAGGAACATTGACTGATGTTTTTGAAGAATCCCTAACTTATAGGTTGCATTACTGAACGAAATTTATTTGAAATAAAGGCAACTGAAAACTGGTAGAAACGAAACTATGCTTTCAAGGAAGCACCAAGTAACAACAATGAATCCAGGATCTATTGAAGTGAAAATGAAAAGTCACAATCTCGATGGCTGATGCGATACCGGATAGTAACTTATGGTGTTGAATGGTTGCTGAATCGATACAGAAGTGAAGCAATGAGAAGTATTACATAAGATTCAGCAGCAATTTACTCCTTCTAACTATTTATTAATTTTTCAACTACTATAAGTTCACAATAAAAACCAGTCTATGGTGTTTAGTTATTCCATACAAAATATATCCAGTCGTATCTACTGTCAACGGTTACCTTAGTTTCACAAGTTTTATTTACAGGTATTCGTGACAGTAAACAAAGAAAAGGGTTTCCTACCGATTGCCTCTATCAAAATGCATCGAGATGTTGAGTCAACTAGCCTTATGGTCACACTGCAAAATATTCGTTAGAACTCAGTCAGCACCAAGGAACAGACAACTTGAAGTTTGTTGCCCTAAATATACCAATCAATGTATCTAATCCACTCCTACAGGAAATCATTCTCGGCCCGAATATCTCATTGGCAACGTCTATGACTGCGGGATTGGGTGATATAGTTTTGAGTCTCAGGCGAAATATCAGTTCTTTAGAGGTTACAGATATGCCTTACTGATCAGGATTTCCTGCTCATAGTGAATTTCAAGTCAGATCTACTAAAATTAGGTTAGCCATGATTGGCCAGCGGCCAACAATGATACTGAAATGAAATTAGACTACCCACCAAGATTCGATTGTACTGCAGAGTATTTTGCTTAATATTGCTGTGAAAGATGATCAATAATAGTAGAAGATATGAGGTTTTAGATGTCTTATCACCACTGTCACTGCAGGATTGACGGTTTATTCTCCGGCTACCAGGCTATTAACTTAGAATTTAGGCGCAGAAGTTTGGATAGAATAAGTAAGCGTTGGAATATGTAGCTCGCAGGCTTAGTCACTGTCTACCCTGTAAAACTAAACTATCTGAAGTAAATTTAGACAAGGAATGATCTTGGATTGCTAAACTTAAACATGACGCTAATTCATAAAGTTTCTGACTATTGGCACCTGCAGAATAGGTGAATGTTTGTCTCCTAAGTGAGAGTCAACTTATCAACCGAAATCGGTGGTTAATGAGAGATTCAGTCAGACGTTTTTAGTTCTTTTTCTTTAGCTATCCTTTTTCCGATCGTTAATTTTGACTTGAGATATGGAAATTTGAAATGTTACACTATAATGCTGAATTTCATGTCGATATCTTGGTCCAAGCGTTCCTGAAATGTCCTGTGAGTCAACTCATGCCAAAATCCTAATGTTTTACATTCTCTAGTAACCAATCCTGCAATTATTTACATGAGGTATGTTAATAATGACGTAAACGAAAGCAATGTGAAGCGGCATTTTTAATAAAGAATCAGGTGTGCTACAGTGTTTTGACTAAATACTTTTAAAATTCGAATGATTCCTTTCAATGTACTAGATAGTTTCACATTAAGATTGTATCACTTTATTGATATAAACTACGTAAAGTTTCGCGGTAAGGGGTGATATAAATACGTCTTCCAATTAAAAAGGTCTTAATAACATTGGTCAATTAATATATCAGGAGTGACACCACATTGTTGAGTGACAACTACTCAAGACTTTGAGATTATTGATTAACCTTAAAAACTCCAATTCAGTGATGATTAAAAAACTAAAACACTTGTGAGTAACTTGTTAATACTGCTTGACGATGATTGAATGTGAAGTGAACATTTGGGCTTCGGTAGGATTCGAACCAGCGATTACTGGAGTGCCAGCCCAGTCATTTACGAACTGAGTTACGAGAATGGATTACAGACCAGATGCTTACTTTACTTCAGTCACCAAGAGTTTTGTCTGAAAGAAATGTGGTAGCGTTACTAACGGATTGGTCTAACTCACAATATCTGCCCAGTTAAGGATTCTCATCTCAATCCAAATCTGCTTGAATTAGAAAAGGGAGCATCATAGTGATTGCCACTTTTACCATCTAAGACAACCATTGTTTGATAGACTATTACTGATATTGAGTGATAATGATTGAAGTTTCAGTGAAAATTTTGATAGTGGGGGGATTCAAGCCAGCGACCACTATTTATTATTGCGTCATAAATTTAATGAAATGAAGTTATTACTGATGCATAAAATACAACACCGAAAATCCATGAAATATGCCACACACGCTCCTTTGAAGTCTTGTTTATCGTTGACCTGATAACATTCCAGTTTGAGGGTAAGCACTGCTACGAATGTACAAACTCAAAGAAAGTAGAAATTTTGTTCTCCTTGGGTGTCACACATTAAAAATATCTTTTATCTTTACTCGTGATAAAACTACTTGAAATAATAAGTCTTTAATTGGTGTTACTGAAATACTTCATCAAACAGTCATTCGTTCCAAACTTCCAAGTATTGGATCCAATTGTAGACTGCTATTTAAGTAACGAAAGTGTGTAACTTAGTTTTCTTCATTCTCAAACTAAATTAATAACTATGAAGTATATCTGATAATGGTTTTCACTGTGATAGTAACGTGTCTGTCTGTGAAAACTTGAGATAAAACAATTGTAAATCTAGGACGAAACAGTTGTCCAGTGCTCCCAGGTTTCCTTTGTTCCTCCAACTGATGTCAGTCTACGATGAATAGCAACTTGTAATTGTAAATCTGTTATAAAATTTATTTTGCAAATCAAATTAAGGCATAATTCAAATTTCAGACACATCAAATGTACTCACCATTTAGTCTCTCGTATGTACATAACCGAGTAAGTGAAACAAATTGAAATTTAAATGACAAATAACAATCTAATTAGTCTACTTACCTTGATGCCTTTGAAAAATCTCCAAAAGGTATCAATTATTATTTATTTGAATTTTGAGGGAGTTGCGGGAATTTGAAAATATTTCAAGTTGTTATTTATTATTTATTTACTCTTTTCAATACGAATAATTTGTTTACTATTGTCAAAGTCAAATGTGGATATATATGAACAAATTGGTAAGAAATAAGACATTATCATCAATTATAGATACCGATTGTATGAATATTTCTACTCATAGGAAAATCCAATTTATTTTTATATGGAATTAACATTCGAGAAAATACCTTGATTTGATTGGTCAATCGGTTATTTCGTTAATAAACCAATGAAATGTAAAATTATTATGATTATTTTCTCGTACAGAAAAAAGGAGGATTAAAGCCCAATTAGTTGACTAATCAGGCGGGATCAGATATATAATCTACCTGATACGTTGTATGCATTTAGTGCATGAAGAATAAATTTTTATGTAATACATGACCCGTTACAAATTGTAACAGTGTGACCTCACTGATGCCTGAAGAAAAAGAATTAATGAAATTGTAACAAGTGAAAATTTAAAGCCTTAAAAGTAGATGAAAAAATGACTGAAAAATTGAGGAAAATTATTAGTCTATTAATCCGTGAAAAGTATTTTCAACAATAGATTAACCACTAGGAAACATTGAATAGTCAGTAAATAATATACCTACAATTATTATACACTACGATCACTAATAGTATATGCAACAACTATTTGCTAACTTTACTTTTTCTTTGAAAGCGTACGCCTGTTATTCTTCATTTGGAATTTCCTCCAGTCAACGATGTTGTAAAACACAAGCATAATCCCATTATGAATTTTGATTTTACACTCTGTTTTTTGAGCATAATTGTTCCTAAAAGTAAAGCTTCACTAGCTATATTTATATTCATGGGTATGTCAGAGTTCCTTCTGAGACTTGGATGCAGTAATCACTGCTTCAGATCTTAACACAGATGAGAATCAGGTGTCATTGCAAATTCCATTATGCCCAGCTGATGAGTGTTCATTAGGGAGAATAGCCACTGGCAATTATCTACTTAATGAGAATAACGAGAATAATAAGAATAATAATCACTTTATTCAAAGTAACATATGTGATGCAGTATGGCGTTCTCAGCATGCAATATTTCAATAAATTCATTCTCTGTACGTTATTTTGCAATGAAATAATTAATACATCTTAGTGTCAAGTCTGAACTGGTGAATGAATGAAAAGATGAGCGAAATTTTAGTGACCGTGGGTTGTGCAACCAGTATACAAACCTGCAATTCAACATTGGTATCCTAGGCATGGTAATGTGCTGTACATTTGTGTATTTATAAGTCCATTTTTACCAGCGTAACGTTTTCACATTGTCCTGTTGTTGGTTTGATAAAAATGCATGTTGAAAACATTTAAAAAATATGCGAGAGTACATCACACGTTTAAAAGATATTTAAAAAAATTAAAACAAATTGAAAGAGTAAAACTTGAAAAGTATATATTACGTGAAAATGTTTTAGAAGCCCAGGGTTCGAGTGGAACACCGTCAATCCACCGGTGGTACATCAATTAATGGTTATTTAAAGGAAACATTCAGGATTAGTAAATTGTAATAATAGAGCAGTTTTTCGCTTCGTGTGCTCTAAAAGTTCGTCACAAACAATACCAACGTTTAACCATAAATATGGGAATGTACTGAGTTGGTAGATTTCAACGCTGTAATTATTATGAATCAAGTCTTCCAACAACCTCGCCTGGTTAACTAGTTCACTAGTTACTAGCCGGCTCTAAGCCCGGATAAAGAGGGAAAGTTGGCATACGGCTAGCAACCCTGCCCCGTAAAACCAATCCAACCACTAAACAAACTTCAAAGCACAGACAAAATATAAAAACAAACTTATTCCTCTCTGGAATCGGGGAGACGAAATGACGCCAGTTGGTGAAAGTCTTCAGGAAGCCAGTCGGCCGATGTGTCTTCTCTCGATGAAAGCAAGAGTAAACGTGGGGACGTGGAATGTCTGCACAATGTTTGAACTCAGCAAGGCTGCCCTGATTGCAAAAGAGATTAGAAGGTATCACACTGAAGTGCTTGGAATTTGCGAAAGCAGTAGGGATGGAAGTAGACACTTCGAACTGTCTATAATCTACTCCGATAGTGTCACCCAGACGACAACCATGAGCACACTGAGTATTAGAGTGGCTATCATGATGTCCCCAACAGCATCGAAAGATCTCATACAATGGGAACAAGTCTTCTCCAGGATCGTGACAGCAAGATTCAACTCAAAAGGAAGGAAATTAACAATCGTACGATGCTACGCGACCACAAATAATGCAGATGAAAGGAAGGAGGAATTCTAAAGACAACTGCAATCATTGCCGAATTGCATAAGACCCCACCCAGATGGTGACATCAAAATTTTAATAGGTGGAGTGACATTAATGCTAAACTGGGTGCAGACGACACAGGAACGGAACTCATCCATCATTGGTCGAGAAGGACTCGATGAAATCACGAATTAAAATGGAGAACTGTTTGCAGACTTCTGCGGATTCAACGATTTGGTTATTGGAGGGAGCGTGTACAAACACAAGGATATTCACAAACAGACATGGACTTCACCAGATGCACGCATTAAACATCAGACCGATTTCATCCCAATGTGAAGAAAGTGGAGACACCGCCCACTCGACACAAGGCCAGATCACAAAGAGGAGCAGATGTAGGTTCACACCACTTCCCATCTCGTGGAAGGAACCTACATTCAGAATCAAGTTGAAAGCCTTCACGGAAGTCAGTGATAGACCATAGTTCAAGTTGAACACGCAGAACAGAAATTGAAGGACGAGACTATAAAGAACAACGCGTTTTCTATCAGAAAAAAGGGAGACAACGAGTAACATCCCTGAAGGATCGAGCGTGGAAGAACACTGAGACACTTCGAAAGAGATGTGGAAGTAAACCTGTATAACCGTAATAGGAATGAAGGAAGAAGAAGCAAGACAAGAAATGGATCTAGACGGATATGTGGAAGCTAATAGAGAAGGGAGAGGAAGATGGTGAAGCAGACGACGGACCAGTGCAGTGCAGGACAAGGAAGTGAAGAAGAGTGCACGGAAAGACAGAAGAGACTTCTACGACACACTAGCAAGTGAAGCAGAACAGGTTGCTGGTAGAAGAAACCTGACAACATTATATCAACTAACCAGGTTACTATCTGGGAGGGAGGAGATCAACGCAGACGAAACCAGTGAAAGATAATGAAGGAAATCTAGTTGCCGAAGAGAAAGGAGAAACGAAGAAAGGATAGACTGATCACCTCAGAAAACTCTTGAATCAATCACCACCTCCAACTCGTCCAGAAATACCACCAGCGACCGCAAAACTACCTGTGGACACAGGTCTTCCGACAAAAGCAAAAGTCCTTAATGCTTTAAAACTGCTTAAATCCGGGAAAGCAGCAAGACCAGATGGAATTCTGCCAGAAGCACTAGAAACAAAGTCAGAGATAACAGCGAACATTCTCATATCACTACTGTAGAAGGTTTAAAAGGAAGGAAGGGTACCTACTGATTGAAAGAAGGGGTACCTTGTCAAACTCCCAAAGAAGGGAGGCCTAAGCTTCTGCAAGAAATGTTGCGAAATCATGCTGTTTTATATATTAGGCCGCATCAACCTGGAGAAACTAAAAGATGCTCAGAATCCAAAATTACGACTGCAACAAGCTGGAATCAGGAAGTAAAAATCAAGCGAGGATCGAATTCCAACACTACACCATTCAGGATCACAGAACAGAGCATAGAATGGCAGATGACTCAATCCTACCTCAACCTTCGACAGCGTCGACCGAGAAATGATTCGAAACTGCTTCAGTACTACACTTCCAGTGCTTCAAACTTATATCAACCTCATACAACAGCTATATGCCAAATGATGCTAAATGCCAAGTGATCCACAATGGAAAGATCACTGACGCCTTTGAAGTGAAGTGAACACAAAAGTAACACAAGACTGCCGCCTACTATTTCCGATGGTCTTCCTGATTGTGGTTGACTGGACTGGTTTGGATTGGATCATGCAGCCAACCATCAGGAGCTGTGAGAAGATGAGCATATGCTGTTTGACGAATGAAAAGAGCCTAGAATATTTGGATTTCGCCCATGGTAATTTATGTCTAATGTCTTGTTGCACAAACTCAAAGATCTACAGGCAAAAACTAAAAAGTAGACAGAAGAGGCAGCGAAAACGGACTTCAGGTGAATTTTGAGAAGATGGAGGTGATGAAGATACCCATCCAACTACAGTAACACGCACCAATCACCATGAATGAGAGAAACATGTAGGAAGTAGTCTCTTTCACCTATCTAGGCAGCATCGTTTCAACTACAGGCGGCATAGATGAGGATGTCAAAGCCACCATCGGAAAGACAGAAATACAGGCTTTCATAAGTCTGAACTTAGTATGGAGATCTACAGCACTCAACATAAAGAACAATATCCGGATTTTCAACACCAATTCAGTCAAGTCAGTGCTGCTATATAGTTCAGAAACTTTGCCTGTCACAAAAAGCATTTCCAACAAACTTACAGACATTCATCAAGAACTTTCTATGCTCGTTTATGAAGAACAGATGGCCGGAAAAAAATAAATGACAAGGGAATCTGGGACGAAACAACCAATAACCTATCACCCAACAAATATGCGGAAGAAAGTGGAGATGGATTGGATTGGGCATAGACTGAGAAAGCCGCCTGCGGACATCAGGCGTCAGGTCAGGCCCGTGAGTGTAATCCAAAGGGAAGTTGGGCGTCTAAGGCGAGGTTGACCTAGAGGAGATCATGTGAGGAAGAAATGAGAGCTTGTAGGCAGTCGTGGTGCCAGGTTGAAAAGACTGCATGGAAGAGAGTAGAATTGGGGCGTACTACTGAAGCCGTATGTTCCACTAGGAACCCAAGGGGAAAATAATAATAAGTCTTCCAACGAGTGTACATTTAAGTTTACATAAGAGGAGAATATGTGATAGAATCTAAAACATTATTTTGTTGATGTCAGCCATCTAATGACTGTAGTCAATAAACGAGAAGAAAAACGTGCAGGGTAATAGTACTATAAGGGTAACAGTTGATATAACCATGTTGTCCGTAAACAAATATGGAGTCCAAATGAATCAGTGGCATGAATTCAAGGTCAATGATCAGGACTTGATAGAAACGCTATTAGAGGTCGATGCAATAGGAGACCCTAAAATAAAACATAATCTCAATGAAATCATACTAAAACTCAGTAAACTGAAGCTGAAAATAAACTTGATAGTAGTGAAGAGAATGTATGGAATTAAACTGATGAAAAAATTAGCTAAGGGATATAGAATGAAACTAGCAACGCGGCATTGAATCAATAAGGCAATATGAGGTGGTCTCAGAACTTATTTTGTACGTGTAAGTTGAGTCTAAGGTGACAAATAGTTTTCGCTTACGGAAAACTTAACTGACTAGTGTTATATGTGTGGATACTAATTAGAAAGTGGTATTATATTCTACTATGTTACTGACATGCAAGGGATGTAAAGTTGGTTTACTCCAAAGCAAACTCAAACCTTTTGACAATTAGTATTCGACAGCATCGTTAAAAAATCCTTCTGGTAAGACATATTTCTGTTATTCAGACACTGAACACTACAAGTGATCCCGTTAACATATTTTTATGCTGTCCAACTACTAGCTCCACAACAAGCGTTTAGTAGACCATAACTTCAGATTACCTCTCCTTATTCGTAGTCTAAAATAGACATTATCTCCAGAAAGTTATTTCCAACAGTTAGATATCTCAAGACTAAATATTTGAGAATGATTTCTGCACAGTATCCATCATCTGGTGAAGCTTATGGAGTATTCTCAAAGTCGTCTGCAGTCAACTACCTCTTTGTGTCCGAATTTAGTTGTCCTTAAACATGATGTCTTGATCAAATCGCTTTTACTTGGACATAATTGAGAGGATTTAGTGACTAATCGTGATTGACTGTCGATAAATCCTGCATTGAAGGTACCGTAGTCATTTGCTTTGATACCTTGGTTCTACGTGTTTTATTTACTCAAGAGTTCCTATTCATAGGTATATTAGACACGAGGAAGAAATGAATTAGAAACCCTGGGCAAGGTTCATTGCTTAGTCTTTACTTTCAAATATGAAATAACAAACAACTGACGAAGATATCTAGAACCCTCTCTCTTTTTTTTTAGCAGTCATCATAAAAGTGTATTCAAGACCATGAGAAGAAGGGTATTACCTCAGGTGACTCAAATTTGCATCAAATAGTGCTAAAGCCGAAGACTTAACCCTTGAGTATATCAAGCTACAAACTTCCTTTTGAGTAACTGGAGTAAGTACACGAAATAGGGGTTAGTGGATAACCGATGTGGCTAACTAGTCTTAAGTTTTCCAGGCTGATCGAAGTCTATAGATTAGGTATACAATATGACTATTAGGCTGAATAATGTGATTTTGTATTAGACTAAATTTTGGATTTAAATCGTCTAGAACACCAAATGATATTAGGCGACATAGAATCCGACATCGTTCAATGTAAGATTTATCGACAGTCAATCACGATTAGTCACTAAATCCTCTCAATTATGTCCAAGTAAAAGCGATTTGATCAGGACATCATGTTTAAGGACAACTAAATTCGGACACAAAGAGGTAGTTGACTGCAGACGACTTTGAGAATACTCCATAAGCTTCACCAGGTGATGGATACTGTGCAGAAATCATTCTCAAATATTTAGTCTTGAGATATCTAACTGTTGGAAATAACTTTCTGGAGATAATGTCTATTTTAGACTACGAATAAGGAGAGGTAATCTGAAGTTATGGTCTACTGACCGCTTGTATTTTAATGGTTCTTCTTGTTGTGGAATTAGTAGTTGGTTATAGCACGCAAGTCTGTACACGGAATGTAACTTGGATTTTTAACTACCTGTAGTTATTCTCATCTGTTTATTGTATTCATGCTAAGTAGTCTGTGCGAAAGATTTTGAGTATAGGAAGTGATTCAATTTCATCTCATGACGTCTTTTGTTCATGAGTTACGGAAGATTACACGGAGAAATATTTATTTCTTTCATGCAGTTCAATACCTTAACTGGAAGGATTGTTCATTTGCATTATTATCATTTCTATATGGTTTGAAACAAAACGTGCTTGGTAGCCAGATTCAAGGGTTTCAGTCACTTCAAAGATGCATCTATGATTAATGACAGTGGGCTATTCTGAAACCCTGTCGTGTAGAATTCTGAAATTGAGCGCCTTAAAGTAGGCAGATAAAAGTATTTCTCCCCTCTCTATTTGAGAGCGTTCTAAGGGTACGCACTTCATTGGATTATCTACTCTTTACTGTGGGGATTATCTGTTTCGGCAGAATATTAGACGGAGTTTAAGAAAAAGACACTCCATTTGAATAGATCAGCAGTAACTTTCAAACTGAGATGCCATAATTTTGTCATGATCCTTCACAAGGTCATGAATGACCACTTTTTAGGATTAACAGATAACGGCGAAACATGTGTAATCTACTCCTCAGTATTAAAGGGTTCTGTTAATTATGTCGATTCTTTATAAAACCAGTGTGGGTTATTATGCTTTTAGTAGTATTTATGGCTACTCAAACTTTGATTTTAAGCGCAGAGTTGAAAATGCTGCCAACAGTAACGGACCTACTTGCATTTTCTATTTGGTAACCTTCAGTTAACTTTATTTTGCGTAAATAAATATCAAGAAACTTAATGAACTATTCCAATTGACAGCATCTCCCCATTAAGTCTCCAATGACTTCCTATAAGCTCTACACAGCTGAATCATGAATATTGGTTGAGAAAAATAATACTCCGAAAGCTAAGATTTACATTAATTCAACAAAAAATGACACTTCTAAAGTCATTGCTTTAAATGTAACACTGGAATTCTTAGCTGAAATCAACTGTCTAAATTTCTGTAATAACTTTTTTACTTTGCAGTGTGCTCATAAGAACATATGGTGGTCTTATTCATTGCCATTAGTTAACTTATCGCACCTATTTAGGTGAACAAAGAGAAGACAGAGGTGATGAAGATACCCCACCATCTACACCACCACCATCACCACCACCACCAACAACAACGACAACAACAGCAGCAAGCACTAATCTCCATCAACGTGAGAAACATGTATGAAGTAGTCTCTCTCATCTACCACCTATCCACCATCGTTTCAACAACACGCGGTGGCAGCAGCACAGGTGAGGACGGCAAAGGCAGGATTGGAGAGAGAGAGAGCAAGACAGGCCTCCACTAATCTGAAATGAGTGTGGAGATCTACTGCACTGCACTACACTGTACTCAGCATAAACCGTGATCAAGATCCGAACTTGCAACACTAATTCAGTCAAGTAAGTCAGTGCTTCCATGTGATGGTTGACAGACTTGGCGCATTACGAGATGCATCTCCAACAAATTGCACATATATATCACACCAACAGCTGCCACCTACACTCACTCGATACTGAAGATCAGATCAGATCAGATCAGATCAGATCAGATCAGATCAGATGAGATGAGATTTGATGTCATAAGATGGCCAGAATGATAAGAATAAGCAAGAAGGAACATTGGCTGGCTGGCTGACAACCAACCAACGAACCAAGCGTCCATCACCCATCACCCCACAAATAAACAGAAGAAAGTTGGGACTGATTGGATTGGACGAGCAGTGAGTAGACGGTTTGTGGGCGATCACGCATCAGGTTAATGGATGCTGTTGAGTGGAAGTGCAAGGGGGAAGGTCAAGTTGGTCTTTCCAGCTTAGTGTGACATTTAGGAGATTGTGTGATGACGAAATGAAAGCTTATGAGCAGTGACGTAGCCAGGTTGTTAAGACTGCATAGTACAGACTGCAATGGTGACGTTCTGCTGAAGGTCTATGTTCCACTGAGAACTCAAGGGACATTTTATAGTAATAATCCATCAAATGACACTGAAATGTTTGTTTAAAGATATTAAGAGTTCATAGTTGGAAATATCTGTTCATCCGTTAAAACTTCAGTTTAAACAGAAGTCTTTCAACCATCCTTACGGTTAGGCCATAGTTTCAATCATAGACAAGATACTGTTTAGTTTCAGATTGAAGGAGATAACGGAAAACAACCCCTTTTGACGCTGTGCACCATCACTGTGTTTCTAAAACTTAGAAACTCATGACACTAAAGTAACTGGAACCTATTTTTTTTTGAAACTGAGTTGATAGACTTCATCAGTAGACCATTCAGTTCATGACACAATTATAACAATAAATATTCAGTCAATATTGAGACAGCCCCATAGCAGCTCTTACGCTAAAATAGGTCAGTGGATTCCATCCAGAATAACAACGGAGAACTACATATAAACCAACAATTAGTGGTAACTAATGCCCTTTGTGAAAGAGGTGGCTATCGTGCGTTGGCATTTGAAGCAATGGGTACGGAGTTCGAGTCTTGGTGCTGACAACAATACGCACTGGGATGCGCAGGCATATCCAGCTGATAGGTCCCAAACATGTCGAATGGCGCATCCCAGATTTTTATTTTAGCCACGATCAAGTAATTGATGATATGCTCTGTTTTAGAATAAGGTTATGAAAATGGAAGTTAAGCGGTAATTGACATTTATGAGTTTAGTTTTCATTTCAGCCATTAGTTAACTGTGTGCTAACGAAATAACCGACAGGTAACTTTGGCAATCAAAGCTAAACTGATTGGACAAATTTGTTTGAAATATAATCATCCAGACAGTATTTAAAAATTTCCTTTCCTTAATAGTTATTCTGAAAGTTGTCCGATGATGATTTTAAGTGTGAATTTCATCTTCAAAGTAAATCAAATTTACCGTTATTAGAATACAGATATATTTATCATAGGCGCTATTTTCGCCTTGTAGTTATATTCTATAGAAACAAACATTCTAATTGCAAAAGTAGGAATGTAGCGTAAATATTTTTCACAGAAATGAAAACGATAATGCTTACCTACAGTGTTGATAACAGTCTAATGGTCTTCTTTTCAGTTCGTATACTTCATTATTTATCTCAAATTATGTAGACAAATTTTTCAGTTTCAAAAGTGATAACATCTATTTCATTCCTTAATACTGATTTTGCAATTGATGAAAATTAACATTTGGTTCCACTAGATTGTTTTTGTCTCTAGATTGATAAATTATTGTCAGTGTTTTTGTCAACTGTTTTTCTTATTTGTTTTGTCAGGGAATAGCGTTGTGGCCCTTAAGTTTTTATGTGTCTGTGTATTGAGATGAATCCTCATCTGCAGTCGCTATCGTGACTGGGTGATCTAGTGGATAACGCTAAGGCGTTTGAAACGATCGTTCCGGAGTTCGCGTTGCCGCATTAACAACAACGCCTACTGTGAAGCAGGTACTTCCTAAATAATGCGAAACGCGCCTTTTAGATTCCACTGCTAGCCAATATCCATCATTAGTATGTAGTTTACAGGATAGCCTTAGACAGAAAGAATACACCAAATGACTTCTCATAGTGCCAACGAAAAACTGTTTTTGAATTACTGATGTTAAATATGACATAAAAGCCAAGTTGATCATAAAACGATGCCTAGATCTTCATGGATAACATATTTTATCGCTGAATTTCAGGTTTTCTTCTCTAATTGTCAGCTGTGTTGATGCGTCGAATGGAACCTGGCACTGTGGAGGATTTTCATTGTGTAAGTACAAGCTCACTTATATCTGTGGAACTAATTACGCAGACAAAACAAAGTGTGCTTTCTCCAAGCTAATTTCAAACCATCATTGTAGTTGCCCGCTGATTTGGTAGTCATTCGGTACTTTGACACATGTACAGCTAACCTGTTTCGATCACAGAATCTCAACAAACCCATCTTAGAGGGCCGTTGAAATACCAAACAAGGTAGCCAGAAAGATGTGTGATTTCACAACTAGTGCAGAATGACTAACAAATGCTAGTATTTTTCTGTGAATACGGATTAAACAAGCATAACCTCTAATTCTATATTGGTATTAACTCCCTTCTTTTATCTCTTCAACTTTGTTTATTTACACGATCGTTTTATGAACTAAATATTAGTAATCAGTATATCTAACTTTTTAAAGACTATATTTTGATTCAGAACTTCATGTCGTACAAAACACAGTTTCTTCACTGTTTTTCTTATAATACTCTATGCAGATTCTTTGCATATTTTGAACTGTCTGAAGATGAAGAGACACCAAAAGTTAGTCACCTATTTCCATTCTTTACATTTCATCGTTCTCAATTTGTTAAGTAGTCAAAAGAGGAAGCTTTACGACAATATCAGAAAAGTGTTTCAGTGAGAACTTCTATTTCTTCAGCTTTTTAAATATGTAATACAGAGTATGGAACCATGAACTTCAATACTCATAGTTACAGCTAGGAGAAATAATGACTTACGTAGTTTTTTTTCAAAGATAACAGGTTAGTCTGTGAATGAGTATTCTTGAAGTTGTAATCATTCGTTCGATAGTGAGTTCCAGTCAGAAATGAATTCAGTGTCAGTGCATCGCATAAACTGTTGTATGGATTCACATAAAAGCTTTCTTAAATCAGCTGAGCACTAAAACTGCTTCTTCCAACAATATACTTCACAAAAGGCATGCAACTATATTCATGTAACAATAAGGAAAGACACTTTATGTTAGGTGATAGATTAGTATTACATCCCTGTATAAATTTCAAGAGTGGAATAGAGAATCGATTCTAGGAACAGATATCTATCAATGTTTTTGCAAGAAATGCGAATCGTGTCTCATTGACCCAATGGTAAGTGTTCTGGCGTTTCAGACGATTAGTTTGTGGTTCGAACCTCAGTAAGAACAGCTTACAGCTAGGTCTCAAAAAAGAAGTAATTCGCATCGCGGATTTCAGTAGTAGCCACTGTTCATCGTTACAGAACAGATACATAATACCTAATAATATGTAGGATTATGGAACCGTATGACTAAATGCTTATAATTTTCAGAATGATGGAGTATAATAGAGTGGATTAGAAGTTAATACATTAAGAAAAGACAGCAGATTTGATGAGGATAAAAGATATTGTATTGATAGATTTTAGGAAAAATGTAAGAAGTCTAGGGAAAATCTCCACTAAAGTAGAATGAAAAGTTCAATGCTCTTCGTCTGGCTTGGTTGACAGATCACTACGGCTACTGATAGGAGTAAAACTGGATTCATAAGTCTCTTCTGAAATATACTGCTGGAATGCATAGATTACCTAAAAAGAATTCGGTAAAGGAAGACAATCCACGGCAATGAGATAAAAAGGAAACTGGTTAGTTTGGCTTCAGTGCATGATATCATCAGAAGAGCATTCTCTTCACTTAAATATGCTTTAAATAATTTTTTAAAACTTGAATTCTTCTAGCATTTTATTATTTATCAATGTGACTAACAAAAGTAGCTGAGGCTTATCAGACTTTTATTACGGATACCAGGTGAGGATCAAAAGTGAAATGGAAGCTATTGATTGTCCTGGCTAATCATTTCTGTAATGAAAAAGCATTCAACTTTCTCACTTGGCATTTATTATTCCAGAAGAATATCTTTGGCTATCCCCTAATTACATTACCACAAGCTTTCATTATTCAAAGCCTTTCCAAATTCCTAATGCAGAATTCTTTGCGTTTTGGTCAAACATTATTATAAAAGTCAAGCCGAAAGATATCTTTCTGTAAAACAAACGGATATTATATAATATTTACATACCATAAATACATGAATTTTATAATAACGCAATGACTGTTTTTTCCCAATCAGTAACAAAGTGTTCAACAATTCTTAAATCATTGTCATACTATACTGTTGTACATTATTAACTGACAAATATAATTACAAAAGACATAATGATGCGAATTATCAAAAAAATATCAAAATATTCACCTTATTATATCTAATATTCCCATTCTCGTTCGCAATTCTTGGTTAGACTACATAGAATGATTGGAGAAGAGAAATATGATCAATTTTAATTTCTTAAGTTCCTCTTCAGTTGCTTGTACAAAATGAAATAAATTGCCATTAGATAATCAAGGCGTTCTAAATTAACAAGCTGGTTGGAAGTGATCGGCAAGAAGCCCTGTTTGACTTTAATTCCATGCTTGTAAGCACTCATCACCCGGGTGTATCTGCGACCTTGAGGGAAACGTTTTCCTGGCTGAGATTCGAATCCATATCACCTAGTTTTAAAGTCAGTGATGCTACCACTGACCTATTTGGGCAGTGACTGACCTCCTACAGGACTCTTTTAGATACAATGATTGACTATTGGAGATTAAACAATTTCATGTTGTCTAGCCCACAGTACTGACTGAATTCTATTTTGCAATGTAGCCACCAAGTTATCAGATTTACCATCATAGTGCACTTTGATGGATATTAGTTGTGTTAGTGACCAGTTAATGTTTCCAACCCAGCCCTACAGGTCAACAGTGACTAGCATGGGTTCGAATCTCACGGGGAATATCAGCTACTCCGTTTTGTCAGATACACTTTTCTAAAGAGTCCCAACAAGCCTGAAACCTAAATACGAAATTTCCGACTGACTGACTCCAACCAACCATCATTTATTAATGTGCACAGGGACGCCGAGACTTCTAGGTTGGTGGCCACATTGCAAATATGATCTATGGAACTTGATCAACACTCAAGACTAGATAACATGAAATTCGTTGTTCACTAGTGAAAAATCAGTGAATTTCGACTCAATTTGTACAATGAAATGGAAGGAGTTACTGAGAAATGATGTTTCGGTTGCATAAAAAGAAATCTTAGCATTCAGATGAATGTGACATATTTTGCGAATAACTTTCAGTTATTTATCTAAATCATCACTGAAAGAAAACCAGCATAGAGAGAAATAATGTTTTGGGTTTGAGGATGAATAATTATATAACCAGGTAAACTGACAGATTTGGTGGTGATAACTGACAGACTAACTGTCTAATGATATGACGAGTTTTGTTCGGTTTCTGAAACAAAAATAAAACTAAAAGTACTGCACAGAGGTTGAAGATGTAGAATGTCATGCTAGTTAACAAGAGGTGTAGTTAAAGGTCAATTAACAAAGGTAAAGAAACAGTAACTAACATTTTACAAAAATTAGATAGATTTAACGGACAAGCTAGTCACAAATATGTTTACATGGCTCTTGGGAAAGAAACGGATTGAAAGTTTCCTAAAAACATGAAATAACTTGGATGACTTACATGTATAGTTGTTGTACTCCTTCCTACTAAAGTAATCCTCTGAAATGAGGGTGAGATATGTTAAAATATCCGTTGGAGCGCAGTGTAATACGCATACATCCTAACCAAAGAAGGTCTAACTACGTCATCCGTGAAGATCCACTTTCACTGATGAGTTTCAAAGTAAAAAGATGCGTGTAGGTAGCTGAACCAAACTGAAGAAAGTATCTTTAAGTATAAATATGATAGTTAATGTTTTGAAGAATGACTGAGTCTAGACAGAGTAGAAACAATAACTTTCAAGTTGCCAATCTAACACTTTTCCAACTTAATAATGAGGTTTTCTTACATATACGACTTTAGGCTTCACTTTCGATGATTTCATGTAAATGATCATCCTTATGAATTTCAAACACTTCTTTCCCTTCAAAAGTCTAAGTAAAGCAAGAACAATAAACAACTTTAACAGAATAGTACGGATCCATTTTATTTCGTGGTTTCTCATCAGCTGCTTACAACCCAAAACGGCTTAACAGAGAATTGTCGGCTTGAACTAAAAATATCATCGACATAAAGTAATTGAAAACACGCGAAGTGATTCACTCACTCACCATTATTACTATTATTATTGTTTTTCCTTTGGGTTCCTAGTGGGACATAGGACTTCAGTAGCACGTCATTTTATTCTCTTCCCTGCAGTTTTTTGAACCTCGCTTCATGATTGCCCATAAACTCTCATTTCTTCCTCACATCATCTCTTCAATGTTATCCTCGGGCGCCCAACTCGTCATTACCCATTTGGGTTCTACCCAAGGATCTGGTATGTGGTGTTCCCGAATGGTCTCAGTGTCTGCCCAGTCCATCGATCGGCAAAATACTTTAGCTTCAATAATGCTGTCCATTTTCTTTTGTGGCAATCATTTCAATGAGATACACTTGGCATAGATAAGACTTTGTGAACAAATATAAGATGTTAAACAGATTTTGATTATTACATAGACTTAATTAAACTTACTTTAGAACATCTGAGAAGAGGAAGTAACTTCCCAGAAGAATTCTAAACTGTTGTCAAGAATTGTTTTGGCTTTAGGTCTTAATAATAACTGAATTAGCATTCATTTACTGCAAGGTATTCGTAGCTTCAACATAAAAAAATAATTTCCATTCAGAATATTTTTGTTTATTCACATCAGAATGAAGTTTGTTTGCCTTGAGTAGGCTTCATTGAGGCTGCTTCATCTTTTCACTTATGATTCTTTCCATTTATACATTTGCATCTCGACAAGGAATCAGACTTCTTACGTCAATTACTCTAGACACTATTCTTCACTACATTCTGAGACAAAGGCTCACCAGTAAACCAGACAAATGCTTCCCAACTGCTACACACACAACCACACACCTAACAGTGGAGGATAGAACTTCTTAATGTCATCTTTTCTTTCGTGATAATATATAATACCCTTTTCTTTATCTTCCCTTTCGACTCGCAAGCATGCACTTATTTAAGTCTACTCAATATCTGATATTATATGCCTACAGGTAAACAAAATAAATATAAGTTCATTAATCAAAAAAACTGTACATTTCTTTGGATAAATGTATATTGCAGAATATCATTAACAACATTATTATCATTAGTATTAGTAGTAATATAATTTTAGAATAGAATAATGAAAATACGTCAACTTATTAACCTCATGAATTCCTAAATTACTATGGTACAGAGCTGCAGAATTGGTCAATAATCATCGCTTGTCTACCGTTTCCTACCTGAGTTATTAATAATTACTACAGTCTAAGTAACAAAGGAAAGTATATGCATATGCAATAATTGAAATAATTGGTATTTGCCAATGCAAAACAGTATTGTTCCGTTCACAACTTATGATAATTACAACAACCAGAGAACCAATCAATAACTAGTTAGTTGCCTTTCAAAAACAGTAAAGATGACAAAAAATATAGTAAATAACAGTGATGAAAATGAGTTAATTTCTCAGCATTTATGCTTTTGATATCTAAGTGGTCGGTTTTACTGACTTTCCGTTCTTCAATTCTTTACCATTGACTAAAGAAAATCATAACTCACCTATGCATCTCCCATCAGTATTGCTTTTAATTGTAATGACTAAGTCTTGGTCAAATCAACATAAATTTTAGATGATACAGTATTAATACCACCGTCTTGTCAGACTACTATTTGAAGGAAAACTGTTTCTCATCAAGAATGTATCTCGTGAAAGCTTCGTTAAGGAAGAATTCCTACTCATTTTGTTCTATCGACAGGGAGTAAACATTATTGTTTTCGTAAACAAAAGTAATCAAACGAAGAAAATTTTATTCTGATGATTTTATTTAACTAGTCTTGTATAATTGTATTTGCAAACACTGGATACAATTACCAATTATGAGTGATTAATTCAACCCCATGATTACTTTATTGTCAGCTTATAGAAAACCGAATTGTAGTGATCAGTACACTTATTTCAAGGTTTAGACTTTGCCGAATAGAAAAAGAGACTTGATACATTCTTCTTCATTGAAAATAAGAAAGATCTGCGCACATGATATGAATGAATATGAACTAGGAAGAAACCGACAAGTGGCCGTAAAAAATACTTATCTGACCCCCTGACATTTATCGCAAGAAAACTAAAAGTCAAAAAAACGTGCTTAGAAATTCCGCCCAATCCAAAAAAGTTTGCTTGTGAACATTGATTTCAGATATGACGTCAGGGCGGATATCATAGGAAATCGTCTAACTGGATAGATAGAAGAGATGTTCTTTCCTGATGAAAACAGTGCTATCTTTTCTTATAGACAATTATTTCGTGGATGTGTCAAGGATAAACTGTCGCTTTCAGCCACATCACTGTGTGCTGACAAATTTACTCGTTGGCATGAAGTTTATTTTATATTATCAGGAAAAACGTGCACTTTATAAACGCATCTCTGAATGTTATGAGGCATGACAACCAAAAAGTCAGTGTAAATGTATAAAATGTTCATTGCTTGAACGCCAAATCTGTTCATGTCATAATGCTTTACTAGAATCCTTTTCAATGTTATCTATATAATTAAAACAAACATTTGAAAATGAGTCTAGTCTTAGAAGCACATTCATTCCATCATTTTAAGCTCAAACTCTTTCTATCAGTGGTAAAAGGAGTGGTTTATATAAAATTCACTGGATTGTGACACTTGATATCTGTTAAAAATATATAGACACGATACAAAAATAAAACATAAATAGAGGTGTAGTGTATCCGTGCAGAGCCAAGGTGAAGAGAATGTTTGTATACGCTCCTTCTGTGGATCCAACTGAGGTTTGGATCTGTGAACTGTTAAAGCATCCACTGCACATAAATGTCACTCCTTTTTATTTTCACTTCTTCTAAACGGCTTGGTAGAAATTTGAATAGAACTTCAAACGAGGTTTCCACAGCAGCCAGATATTCAGAGTCTATCTACTAGATGTTCAACGATAGAGCTAGAGATAGGTTTATGCTCATTCTTCAGCGACCGGACTAGGTAATGTTTGCGAATATACCTATCAAGCTTCAACGTGGTATGGCCGATGTACGCACTTTCAACGAAGCAAGAAAACTTTTAAATGTAAACTGATGAGACCTGCTTTGCCAGCTTGACTTTTATAGAGTGACGAGTCAGATAATAACTTATAAAAACAATACAGGAGCTTGTAGCATAGAATGTTCTACTGAGGGATTTTGATAAACTTTGACGAAAGATATTCATGTTTATTTCACCTCTACAATTGAAGTCCAACCGAAGTATTTTCTTCGGAGATACAAGAATCTGCTTCATAGTCTTCTTTTCTTCCACATTTTTCTTGATAAATATGAATGGGTAGCCGTTATTTTACATTGTTTATCGGAAAGTCTCTGGTTCTTGAAAAAGTGTGTCATGTGGGCATATTTTTACTCTTTATGGAAATGAGAACACAAGATTTCTATTTCTACCTAAAGGTACACAACTTTAGAAGTCGGTCAGTTGCATAATCCAAGTAGGCTTCCTGATGACGCATCTTACATTGGAATTATTCTGCATCCGTTGAAGTTCAACGTCAAGAAAATGAAACTTCGAGTCTGATTCAGTTTTCAGTCTAAATATGACTAAGGGGTGGCTGTCGTTGAAACTTCGAAGTATGTTTATCACGTTCAGGTTGCCATTACAAACGATGATGGTATCGTCCACATATCTTTTCGTATACATGAAGTTGATCGACTGTTGAGAGGTGTACTAATGTTAAGACTAGTCATGAAGTAGTCAACAAGTAGAGATCGCAGAGGATATTCTACTTCCGCACCACCAACTCGTCTGTATATTTCGCTATCAGGTTCAAAGTGAACGTTTAATTGGCATCTTAAGGGTAGTTCTACAATGTAATGGTTTTTCAAGCTAACAACTATATTTCTGGGTTTGATGAAGTTAGATAAGAAACGTATTGTTTGTGTTGATGGTACGTTTGTGAACAGTGATGCGATTTCCAATAGAACCATTCTTCTTTCTGACAGACTTATATCCTTGATTGATTCAATAAACCCAGTTTTATCATAAACACTGAGTTTCAAGAGCTGTTTTTTACAGGTTCAGGAATTTACGCGAGCCACTTTGCAGTTGTGCGGTATAGAGAGTTTGTCATGTCCGATATTTAACGAAATAGGGATGCCATTTTTGTGAAGTTTTAGTAAATCGTAAAAACATGGAGTAATGGTACCAGAAAGGTGAAGTTGTTTGTAAAGATAGTCGTTAACGGTTCATTCATCTTTCATTTTCTTCTACAGCTTTTAGATCTGTTTTTCCATCTATTCCACTAGGTCTTTCTGATGCACTGGTTTAGAGAATTTCTATCCATCTGACAAAATAAGCAGAATCTGGTCTACGCAGTCGCACTTATTCAGATATACCGTCCAAGCGCCTTTGTCTGGATGGTTTGTGATGAGATCTTATTTTCCTTACGCTCACTTCATTGAATACGATGATCCTTTGACAAGGTGTATTTGTTGTTGTGTTTACAGTTGAGGTACTAGAGACAACAGCTTATAGCAGTTAGTTCGGAATTACCAAACTTACTACTAGATACTGGAATTAAACCTAATATTTTGTCGAATCAAGTTCAGGAAGTGGAATTCTGTATCACGTTCACTAACTTTCGAAATGAAACTACAGCACTTAGGGGTCAAGAATAAAATTTGCAGCTGAATTCGGGAAAGACAGAGCATTCTAGTCAACCATGAGTGATGAACTACCGCAAATGAATAATTAAAAGATATATTGGATCATTTAAAACAAAACATTAAGCATAAATACTGTACCACAGCTTGGTAGGATGTGCAAAATTCTCACCAACATTTCATATTAACTTTCTAGCATAAATATTGCACAAAACACTTAAAATCCTAAACGTTTTCTTATAATCTCAACAATTTCTATATTACATGCATCTATATGCGCCTAATGGCTGGAACGAATCTACAAATTCTTAAGATTCCTTATCATCTGTTATAAAACATTAGAAATACCATTAAAGAATGTAGTGCCGACATTTAGCATTAATTAAAATAATAAAGGCCTCCTTATGTAAAGGAGTAATACATATTTTGGGGATAAATTTCTGATTTGATAATGTTACACCGCAGATAATAAACAAGATATGTACCACTAAGGAATGGGGGTAGTTGCAAAACCATTCACTTTAGTCTATAAATTTCTGTAATCACGTCAAAGTGATATAAATACTAAATAGTCATTCCTCTTTTTGGGGAGTTTAAGAGCTAATCCACGGTGTACCTGGACAAATTTATTTCATAGAATAAAATTGTTCAGACTAGCTGGTTTGAATAGATCAAAATACCTTAAATAAGATTATCAATTTGCCAGCTATTTCAAAATTGCACAATGTATTCCGACATTTCTCTCAGCGGAGTATTTTTTTTAACTGTTCAAGTGTGGTGTCAAGATATTTCATTATTGAATACGCATATATTCACTCGTTCATTTGTGAATACCTACCAGCAATTTAATAAACACACTTTCTAACCTCTTTGATATTTAGTTTTAGTAAAATATTAGAAACTGTTAGGTAATCAGCACCAGAGGAGTCATGCTTTCTCATGCTGATTTGTAAGGCAACAGTTTTATTTTGTTCATTAACTAATTGCGATAAATACCCTTATTTATTATGTCTTATTATACAAGAACAAATCCAGAAGACCCGAAAATGTGAAGTACTATTACAACAGTTTTGCTTTCCATGGATTAAATATATTTATTAAGGATAGATTAGTATAAGGCACCCGATTAAACTTAAGTAGGAAAATATAAACCCGAAGATGGTTTGATCTGCTGTCAGCTTTGTCATATATATATATATATATATATATATATGCTCACAGAATAACCAACGATCATCATCCTCATTCTGAGCTACAAATGTTTGCTAACATTTCAATATATAAACGAGTATTTTCCAGATACATCATCATTATTTGATTAAGGATTAAATAAAGCTGAACTTTATAAGTCTTTTGGCCATAAAAAGAAATCAAACCAATTTTAGCTTCTATTCATTATTGTTTTTGGTGTGTAATAACATTCCACTAAGCGCAACATCAAACGAATCACAAAATTGTATCGTATACTCTGATCACTAGAGGTTATAAATGTTTATCTGAATGATAAAGCTTGCTTACTAGCCAATAAACTAATAAACATTATTGAAGATAAAAAAAATTTAATTAAAATTTATGCCACTAACAGTTTAAATAGATGAGACAAGCAGATTAAGCTTGTCTTCATAATAAACTGAAAGCAAACAACTGAATAGTATGATTTGAATCTCCTGAAAATAATGTGATGTTGGTATCAAAAACAACTCGTTTGCTAATTCCATTTTCTGTTGTTTAAATTAATGAAAAGTAGTGTGAAACTCAAAACTTTTGTTTTTTTCGAATTCATCAGACACAAATTCTACTTACTGAGTTGTAGTCTACACAGAAACATCAAAACATACTAAAGTACAGAAATGTTTAATTGATTAGCTCGAATTAAGATGAAATGTACATTTTGAATGCCACTACTATCCAATATGGAACATAAAGAATATTCGACTACAAACAATATCAGGACAAGAATTTCATGTGCCAAGAGACACTTAAGAAGTGAATTCAATAAATGAACAATCTAAAAATTCTGAATAACTGCATTCATTGTATCTCGCCACAATGAAATGTGACCACAAAGCTTGATTTACTGCTTTTTCCATGTATAGATGCCCTAAACAGACAAATTACTAGAGTACTATTCAATCATTTGGTACCTTTACATTAAGGAAGTGATAAATTGAGTTTTCTACTGTTTTTATATAAACATTTTCAAAAAATGGCTATGGTTGAGCTAACGTATAAAACTACTGAATATATAAGGCAGGAGGTGTGTCACACTTTGCATTTGCATCCTCCTCCTCCGTCTTTGAAGGCTTTCAACTCGATTTGGAAGGTTCCTTGATCTAGATAGTGCCGTGAACAACCTTCATCTGCTCCCCTTCGTCATCTTGTGTCCAGTAAGCTACTTATCCACTTCATTGGGATTCAGATGAAGTCAGTCTGATTTTGAGTGTGTCCATCCGGTAAAATCAATATCACTTTGTGAATATCCTTGTGTTTGTACACAGTGTCTCCAATCACCAAGTTGTTGGATGCTCGGAAGTCTGCAAACAGTTCTCCATTCTCGTTCATTTTGCTGAGTACTTCTCGGCTCATGATGGATGAGTTCTCTTCCTGCGTTGTCCACTCTCAGTTTGGTATTCATTTCACTCCATCCATTAGAATTTTGATGTCGCCAACTGAAGTATTGTCCAGAAGTTTATAATCTATGACGTATAAAAACATCATTCTTTTCCGAGACGTTATTCTTCAATTTTCTCGACTACATCAAAGACGTAACTTATATGAGTTAATTTTCAATCTTTACTTTCTAAAAATTCGCAGTAATTCGCTAATCTTAGGCTTAAGTAACTCACAAGTTGAAAGTTACATCAGAAGACTTTAAATAATACAAACCGAAAAAAAGAATACCTTAGCACGTTTGAGTTTCAGTGCGAACACCAATCTCTCAGTGAGAGTGTAGGTATATCCAGCTAAAGAAAATCAACTAGGACGGAACGCGCATCCTGATCTTTCCTACCTTTCATCAAGTAAACTGCACTCCAAGATATTGTTTCAACAGTGCAACTCAGTTGTAAGGGAGGGTAAATAAAGCAAAATAAAAAATTTGCAGCAGGCTTGCATGATTGCCTATCTGTCCTACACAACACAGACTTGTCATTTTTTCACTGATATCTATCGTATACGAGACAACTTAATCACAGGAAATAGAGAAATTTTCATTTAGGACTGAGAAGTGATAGTTTTTTATTGTATCACTGGATATTCTGTATTGTTTGATGGTGTTGCATTCTCTGTGCTAGATGGCGTGAGCGTGAAGCTCTCTTTGTTATCATGAAAAAAATCATCAGCACAAACTTCAGGTTCATGCCTTACAATATATTTTCAATTGGATGGCAAATTTTACAAACACATGAAGGGATCACATATGGGATCGCCTATTTCAGGACGGAGTACGGATGCAGCAACGTAAACATTGGAAAATGTGGTACTGCCGTTCATCAAACAAAAACTGGGCCTCATATGTAGGTGACACGTCTGTCATCATTTAAAAAAGTGGGAAAACGCTTTCACAATAATCAGTACCATGTTCGATGATATAAGATTCAAAACTGAACAAGAATCAAACGACAAGTTTGCATTTTAAGATTTTCTGATCACCAGATCGGATTCGGAGAAACTAGAAACTGAATTATATAGATAACCAACTCACACAGATCGAATCCTCAACTTCAGTAGCAACAGACCAACAGCACACAAAATCACTTGTATAAAAACATTGTTCAGATGAGTGAAAAACACTTCAGTACATCAAACCTGCGGAGAAAAGAAAACTGTCTGATGACTATTTTCTAGAAAAACACCTATCCACACAGCTTCATCAAATGATGGTTACATAATTCGCCATCAACTGAGAAGTCAACCTTGAAAATCAACAAAAGGGTTGTCCTGCTCTATGTGAAGAACGTCTAGTGGATCACGCCTAGATTACTGAAGCATTTTGAAGTCGGTGTAGCTAACAAGCTCACAAAGTCAGTCCACTCTTTGTTATTGAGGCCAAGAGACTGAATAGCAAAGGAAAACAAACCAAACATCTACAAACTAAACTGCTGAAACTGCCAAAAGCACTTCATCGGACAGAGTGGTCGCCATCTTCTCATCTGTCTGCAAGAACATTGATTAACAGTGAAGCGTCGTGACATATCATTGCTCACATCAATGCAAACAGATAATTATGACATGAATTTGCCTGGGGAAATGTGAAAATCCTAAATAGGGAAATGTAAAGAAATACAAAGAGAATCTTCAGATGCTTGGTATTCAGGTCAGACATACTAACACCACAAGCAACAAGAAACAGCAAATAGGTCAACTTCCAGGTCATTGAAACGACCAATCAAAATAAACATAGTGACAACGACGAGACCTTGTGGGAAACAAACAGACACACATAGGGCCATCAGGACAATCTATTAAATGAATTGCGGAGAAAGCGTTATCACTCACTTTCTTCTGAAGTTTGTGGTGAAGATGTTGTCTAGAATGATAGTGAAGACTTCACGATCAAACCATCCGGGTTAGAGAATACAGCACTATCAGAAATTATCCTTCTGAGCTACAAGTATACTGTATCATCTCGATGTCTTGCACAATAACTGACTGACCATTTAGTCACAAGTCTGAGTAAACATGACCCATCACCCTACAACTTCAATTTTCGAAAAATGGATTCCTGATCACTTATTCACAGTATATATGATGCATAACCTCGTTAGGGGAACGCTACTGAGACGGATTGCAGTTTTGTTTTTGTAATCCAATCTGAAATTCTTGAAAAACAAGGGTGTTTGCAATTAGTCAGTAATATGCATTCTAGTAAACTTTTAAGTGTTTCGCAGTGCATGGACTGGGATGACTGCCAATAACTCAGCCAACCTTAGAAGACTTTATACTGATTATGACTAGATGATAATGGTTGCTCCAAATTATAATTTCTGTAACAGTTTATATCCTTTCAGACTTCATTTAACTTATGGTGGAACAGCAGTGACAGCAGAGAGCATTTATTGATCTGAAGTTTAACATCTCTTTGTGTAATGTTGATTTAAATGTGGACAGAAATTACTCTTTCTGAGTTATTGGATGAATGTTAAGGTCTTCGAGTGAGCTGAAAAAATTTCATGAAACGATTTGGAAAGCTTTAATTCAGTCGGTTTGAAATATTGATGAATTATTACTGTTGATTTTAAGTGAATAAAAGCAGGTGAAATTAAGTTATTTTACTGTGGTTTTCTTCTGTTAACTCAACATTTCCTAGAATTAGTATAACCATAACTCTTCGGGGATGTTTTCACATTTGGCCACAAAAGAAAGTGAAATAGTAGAGAAATGTTTATCAGGAAAGATGTTTTTCAGCGATGTTGGATTATAAACCTCAACTAAGGTTACTTTAACCTCGCCTAGTTTACTAGTTTACTAGTTAGTAGCCGATCCTAAGCAGGGATAAAGAGGGAAAGTTGGCATACGGCTAGCGACCCTACCCCGTGAAGCCAATCCAATCGCTACAGAAACTTCAAAGTACAAAGAAAATATCAAACAGGAAATAAACGTATTTCTCGCTGAAATCGGGGAGATGAAATGACGCCAGGAGGTGAAAGCCTTAAAGAAGCTAATTGGCCGATGTGCCTACTCTTGATGAAAATAGAAGTCAGCATGGGGACGTGGAATGTTCCCATCATGTTTGAAGCTAGCACACCTGCCCAGATTATCAAATAAATGAGAAGATATAGCATAAAAGTATTAGGAATTAGTGAGTTACTGTGAACCTTCAGAAAGTAAAGATTGAAAATTAACTCATATAAGTTACGTCTTTGATGTAGTCGAGAAAATTGAAGAATAACGTCTCGGAAAAGAATGATGTTTTTATACGTCATAGATTATAAACTTCTGGACAATACTTCAGTTGGCGACATCAAAATTCTAATGGATGGAGTGAAATGAATACCAAACTGAGAGTGGACAACGCAGGAAGAGAACTCATCCATCATGAGCCGAGAAGTACTCAGCAAAATGAACGAGAATGGAGAACTGTTTGCAGACTTCCGAGCATCCAACAACTTGGTGATTGGAGACACTGTGTACAAACACAAGGATATTCACAAAGTGATATTGATTTTACCGGATGGACACACTCAAAATCAGACTGACTTCATCTGAATCCCAATGAAGTGGATAAGTAGCTTACTGGACACAAGATGACGAAGGGGAGCAGATGAAGGTTGTTCACGGCACTATCTAGATCAAGGAACCTTCCAAATCGAGTTGAAGGTTTTCAAAGAAGCCGGTGATAGACCACAATTGAAGTTGAGCACCAAGAAACTAAACCAACAAACTACAAATGACCTCTTCGCGCCATCTCACAGGAAACATTTGGAGAAAATAATCAGCACACCTGAAGAAACCTGTATGGAATAACACTGGATCTCTTTGAAGGAGATGTGGAAGGAAACCTGCATAACCGTGATAGGAATGAAGGAAGAAGAAGCAAGACAAGAAATGGATCTTGACGGACATATGGAAGCTGAAAGAGCAGGGAGAGGAAGATGATGAAGCAGACGACGAACCAGTGCAGTACAGTGCATTGCAGGGATGAACAACGAAAAGAGGAACTGAATGCAACGTATAGAACACTGAAAAAAGAAGTGAAGAAGAGTGCACGGAAAGAGAGAAGAGACTTCTGCCACACACTGACAAGTGAAGCAGAACAGGCTGCAGGTCGAAGAAACCTGACAACATGATATCAAATAACCAGGTTACTATCTGGGAGGGAGGAGATCAACGCAGACGAAACCAGTGAAAGATAATGAAGGAAAGCTAGTTGCTGAAGAGAAAGGAGAAACAAAGAAACGATGGACTGACCACCTAACAAAACTCTCGAGTCATCTACAAGCTCCACCACCATCTGGGACTCGTACAGAAATAACACCAGCAGCCCAGCCACGGACTTGCCAGTGAATACAAGCCCTCCGACAGAAGCCGATGTCTTGAAAGCCATAAGGCTACTGAAAGCCGGAAAAGCAGCAAGACCAGAAGGAATTCTGCCAAAAGCATTGAAAACAGACGCAGAGACAACAGTGGACATATTCACACCACTACTGCAGAAGGTTTGGAATGAAAGAAGAAAAGAAAGGTACCTACCGATTGAAAGAAGTGCCACCTGGTCAAACTTGCAAAGAAGGGTGACCTAAGTTTATGCAAGTACAAGAACTTGTGCGGAGTCGTGCTTTTGTTGACTCCAAGCAAAATATTAAGCTCCATCATCCTGGGGAGACTTAAAAATGCACTGGATTCAAAGTTACGACCGTAACAGGCCGGATTCAGGAAGTACAAAACATGTGCGGATCAAATAGCAACGCTACGCTATGCATTATGGCAAAATAGAGCATAGAATTGCAGTCAGCTCAAGTCAACCTCAACCTCATCGGATTTGAAAATGCCTTTGACAGCGTTGACCGAGACGTAATTTGGATACCACTGAAACACTACGCTTTCAGTGCCACTAGTCAATATCAACCTCATTCAACAGTTACATGAAGGCGACATATGCCAAGTGATTCACAATGGGAAGCTTAGAGACGCCTTTGACGTAGAGTGGAAACTGGGGTAAGACAAGACTGCCGCTCACTATCACCTACGATCTTCCTGATTATGGTCGACTGGACTGGACTCGGCTGAATCATGCAGCAAACCGTGAGGAGCGAGAAGACGGGCATACGCTGGACTGATTGAAAGGCCGCAGGAGATTTGGATTTCGCCGATGATTTATCTTTTTCCCGTGTCACACAAACTTGAAGGTCCACAGGCTAAAACCAAGAGGCTGGAGGAGAAGATACGGCAGCGAAGACTGAATGTGGAGAAGACTCAGGTGATGAAGATACCCCATCACCACCAGCAACAACGACAAGCATCGATCTCCATCAACGGGTGAAACATGTAGGAAGTAATCTCTGCTACATCGATTCAGCTATAGGTGGCGGCACAGACGAGGATGAGGATCGGAAAAACACCGAGACAAGCCTTCATCAATCTTAAACCAGTGCGGAGATCTACTGCAATGGGCATAAAGAACAGAATCCGGATTTTCAACACTAATTCAGTCAAGTAAGTCGGTGCATCTATGTGTTGGTTCAGAAACTTGAAGCGTTACGAAGAGCATTTCCGAAAACTCCAGGCATATATCACATCAACAGCCGTCGCCTACGCTCACTCTATACTGAATATCAGACCAGATTAGATCTGATCAGATGGCCAGAAAAATAAGAATAAGCAAGAAGGAGCTTCGGCTGACAAAAAACCGAACAACCAAGCGCCTATCGCCCAACAAGTGTGCAGAAGAAAGTGGAGATGGGTTGTATTGGACATACAGTAGTGGGACCATTCAGAGACATGTCGCTCCAGGCTCGGCCGTCGAGTGAAATCCAAACGACTAGTCGAGCGTCTGAGAGTGAAATCGAGGAGATGATGATCGTATGGAATGACAGCTTATGGGTAGTCGTGATGCCAGGTTCGAAAGACTGCAGAGAAGTGAGTGAAATGGTGACGTGCTACTGAAGTGTATGTTTCACTAAGAACCCAATGGACAAATAATCATGACAATAATATTATAAACTTTATGCGCTTCTATTTTAAGATCACATGTAGACCCGTAATTATATAACGGGATGTCCTGTCTATATGATTGGCAGGCTATTTCGCAAAATTTAGTTGATCACAGACAAAAATAAACTTCGTCGAAAATTATCTAATCAACTAATTTTCACAGAAAAATCTTCATTTTTAGAAATGGCGTATAATCAATGTCGAGTATTTCATAAATCCCTCGCAATATTCTTAGTTTCAAACTTCAATGTAATTGCTTTTTAAAATTGGTACGGTTGATGGAAATTACACGATAATTACATTAAGGTGTTTCTAAGTTTTCATATTAAAGTGTTCTTAATTTAATTTAATCGAATGAATGTTGGTACTGCAGTTAAAGTTAAATAAACGAAATACGATTAATATCAACTAACGTTGAAATGATCTTGAAAAACTAATGAGACTGAAGAGCAGTGGGGCTAAAATTAGACAGAATGAAATGTTAATGATGGAGTCAATGGTAAATAACAGAAATGTGTTCCACTAGGGTTTTGCAACTTCATAAGAGTATCTTTAGGATACCTTCATTTGCTTAAATGGTTAAAGAAGAAGAATTTCATATAAAAGAACCTACTAAGTTGAATAACAGTTGATTACTTGATAACATAATATTATGCAAAATATTACGACTCATCATCCTGGGGAGAGTAAAGGATGCGCTGGATTCAAAGTTGCTTTTCGGAAAATAAAAATCGAGGTTACAATACTGAAATGCCTGTCAGCACAATAGTATTATCAGTGATATGAGTATATGGTATGTGCATAAAACTATAGATATATGGAAGCATCACTTCAAGGAGCCAATGTGCCAACAAACTATGATAATTTTGTTTTAAAATAATAATAGCTAGGAAATAAAGGTAATAACAGATGTCAACCGCTCTTTATTGAGTGGAAATGGCTCTAAAGATTCAATATATGAATGAAATAACTTCCCAGAGTGATAGTTGTCTGGTATGAGTCTAGTTGACAACACGATCACTTTCTTCAATGCAAGTGGATGCAGCCGACAAGTCCTAAATAGGAGGAAATATGCATCGTAGGTTCAACAGCTGACAAAAACAGCAAAATGTATATGTGCTGTTTGTCTGCAGGAGTTTCCTCAGTTGATTACTTTCCTAACAATTCACTTTTATTTCTCTGCAGCCACGGTCATTACAGTTAACGATTAATAACCCTGAACTGACAATTGGATCGCGGTGGGATTACTGTCGAAGAGCTTTGTCAATGATGCGTGTATGCTTGTTGCATTCAAAGTTTCATACTATTAACCACAGACTGGCGGAACTGCATTCATGTTACAGCTCTCTGGCTAAAAAATCTAACTCTCCACACCTAGCAGCTATCCAAGAATGCATTCACAGTTAGTAATGTATGTAATGAAGAGTGAAAGCATTTTGTTATTAGTTTTCCCTTGGGTTCCTAGTGTAACATACGGCTTCAGTAGCACGACTCAATTCCACTCTCTTCTCTGCAGTCTACAAAACCTGGCTCCACGACTGCCCATAAGGTTTCATTTCTTCCTCGCATGATCTCCCACATGTAACCCTCGCCTTGAACGTCTTACTCGTCGTTCATTCTTTACATTCTACTCGAGGGCCTAACCTGGTGCGTGATGTCCTCAGTCGGCCTCCTCAGTCTATGCCCAATCCAATCCATCTCTACTTTCTTCTGTGTATTTGTCAGGTGATAGGTACTTGGTTGGTTCGTTGACAGCCAGAGTTCCTTGTTGCTTATTCTTATTCTTTCTACCCATCTGATCTTCAGTATCAGGTAACCGTAGGTGGCAGCTGTTGATGAATGTCTGCAATTTGTTGGAAGAGCTCTTCGTGACGCACTAGGTTCGTTGTGCTGAGTGCAGTGAAGTAGATCTCCACACTGATTTGGGATTAGTGAACGCCCGTTTTGTTTTTCCGATCCTGGTTTTTACCTCCTCATCTTTGCCATCGCCACCTGTAGTTGAAACGATGGTGTCTGGGTAGGTGAAAGAGACTACTTCCTACAGGTTTCTGCCGTTGCTGGTGACTGGTGCTTGTTGTCGATGCTGTTGTTGCTTGGGTATCTTCATCAACTACATCTTCTCTACATTCACTGCCTCTTCTGTCAACTGGTTATTTTTTGCTTGCAGATTTCCAAACTTGTGTGACATTAGACAGAGATAAATCTTCGGCGAAATCCAAATCTCCTGCGGCCTTTCAATCAGTCCAGCGTATGCCCATCTTCTCGCTCCTCACGGTGTGCTGCATGATTCAGTCGAGTCCAGTCCAGTCAACCATAATCAGGAAGATCGTAGGTGATAGTGGGTGGCAGTCTTGTCTTACTTCAGTTTCCACTTTACGTCAAAGGCGTCGCTAAGCTTCCCATTGTGAATCACTTGGCATGTGCGCCTTCATGTAACTGTTGAATGAGGTTGATATTGACTAGTGGCACTCCGTAGCGTTGAAGCCGCAGCTACCCATAAACGTCTTGGTCGACGCTTTTACGTTCATAGCACATATTTTATATTGTTGGGTTCTTTGTGAACAAAGCCATGGTAAACAGTGAGATTTTCAATACTGGTAATGCAGTGTAATAAAACAAATCTTCCAAATAAGCATGTCGAATGTGAATATTTGAAGGTTAGATATGATTAACTTATATTTAGGCCCAGGCGGAAAGCTCAGTAACAGCAACATTCAAATCTCTGGCCTTCAGGTCTACAAATTACTGACTTCATACGTCTGATAGTAGTGTTTCATTTTCGAGAATTCGTCAATCAAGTACAGGCCTTAGTTTTTTAAATTCAAAGTCAAGAACTTGAACATTACCACAAGCCACCGAAGAATAAGTTTAAATGAGATCTGGATGCTAAAATGTCACAGCACACCGGCTACTTAGTGAAGACAAGGAAGGGAAAACTTGCATCCACAATTTATTATTAATATGTTTCGTTTCATGCTACTACTTTTAGTATCCAAGTGTACATATGGTTGACACTAACCATCTCTTAAGCGTGACCATCACTTATGAATAGGTTTCCCCTAATTAATCTAAGAGTTTTGACTTTGTTGAGCTTATAATTCATATCACTTTTCTAATGTAGTCGTATCGACACTTACACGTAAATTTTATCACAATCTTTTTCAACGTTTCCAGTTATCTTAGAGGTGATTGAATCATCAGACATAATGTGACAAGCATTATGAATCAAGAAACTTAAGACGCATGAAATACCACCTTAAGATTACAGTCTTGTTTTCTTTCAATCATCAACTGTGAGGTTAAATATCATAGTAAATGTAACTTCTGGGAGTTCACTAGCCTTTGTCTGGAGGTGTCTTTCGTAGACCAAACGTCAGATTCGATAATTGTTAGACTAATACAGCACACAGTAAAACGTTTTATGCCACTATAGCTAAGGTTTGATCTTTCTTATTATATGTATAGAGTTTTCATTTTATTTATAAAGATTTGGTAGTGAATTTATTTATAGGCCTAGCTGTACTGGTCTTTAGTATCATAGCACTTTCACAACCTGTTGTATGCTTCTATCCATGCAGTCATTTAAATGGCTGAGTTCTTGTATGAGTTATTTATCTAAGGCAAGACAAATTATTTTAAATTTAGGTGACTCTAGATCATGATCGTTGTAGTGATTGAAACACACAGTCATTGGATGAAATTCATTTAATCATTTTTTTATTTCTTTCAATAGCATACTTAAACGTTCAAATTTTACTCCAGTAGTGATTTCCAGGTTTGAGAAACAACTCAAATGAAACCTTGTTAAGAGTTGCATGGTGGTTTGTCTTATTGATATGGGGACTCCAGATTCTCTTCCGTATCATTACTACTACTACTACTAAATTCCCTTCGTAAACTGACTAATTTCCGAGTAAATTTTACATCATGATTATTGAGTGGTTAGTTATATAAGTTTACTTTCTCTTATCAGGTGTTCTGAATAAGTTATGAGATTTTTAGCAAAGAGTTTTCAAAATTCTAATCCTTAATTATACAACGGCCACAAACTGGCAGCAATGAATTTTAACTAACCATCTGAATTAGAAAACAAGATAAATTGACAGTGGCTATTCTTACCGAAACATCCCATTAATATAATGTAAACACTTTATCAGAGTAACTAATAAAGCGAACCACACTGAGATAAGTATCACATAACCAAAATAACTGGATAACTCGCATGTTAAAAACTCGAAAACATTGGATGAGATAAAAATACAAGAGTACCGATTCAATGCAATTAGAAACAAAAGTAAATTATAAATTAAAGTTTGTCTGGTTTTTAGCAAACTAGTCGAATATAGTATCACATTATACAATGCCCAAATCCTATACTTACAATAAAAATACAAATATCAACATAAAAACACGAAAATAACATGTAATGGTGCAATAGCCACCAGGACAACAGACTGATGAGGTTCTGCGTAGTCTCTAGGCGACTTACAATAGACCCGCCAGAGGTATCTTCGCGTCAGAAGATAAGGACTTGGTGTCATGTGGTCATACAAGTAACTTAAACCAACAAAAGACTGGGAATCACACTTCTCCAAGGTTTCCAGTACATGATGAGTAATGACAGTGTAAGCCTTTATCAATTGTTGTAATTATGGAACCCCTCCTACGTAAAACCTATTGGCACCTCTGTTTGCATGACGCTACTCATAAGTGGATGGGCAATGACGGTGACGTTATTTCCATAATTAGTAAGATATGAGTAACTTCCATGATTTCGTAAAAAAAATGTAGAATCCGATGAAATGAAACTGTTGATGCACATCAAAGTGTTTGCACCGATTTTATGTCAATCCTATTTTACGAGGTCAGGAACTTAAGGACGGACGCGCTGACCATAAAGCCTTCTATAATACACACTGAATATGGATTTTATGAAATATGGTGACTTGTCATGATTTTAATTAAATACCTTTATTTCAGATTGTTATCCATCGTAGACTGACATCATTTGGAGGAACAAAGGAAACCTAGGGGCACTGGACAGCTGTTTCGTCCTAGTATGGGACTCCTCAGCAGTGTACACCCACAACCTCGTCATGGACCGAACCCGTGACCTTCAGGTTCCGTGGCCAGTACGTTACCATTAGGCTTCTGGGTCAGAACTTAACGCCCCATATTTCCAACTTCTGTTAGCTCATCCACAATATAGCACAACCGCCACCCAATGTCATCGTTGAGTAACTGTCCTCACGACCATCAGGCTTTGTTCCTCTCCAAATGATATCAGTCCACGATGAATAACAGCTTGAAATATTTACAAATCCCCACAACTCCCCCAAAATACCTTTAGAAAAATCTCAATATTTTAGTATATCACTGAAAATAGTAACGGTAGATTGAATATAAAATCAGTAAGCTATTCACAAAACAATTCTTAACATGAAACACACAAAATAGGTAATAAGGGAGACAGACAGATGTTTGGATACCAAGAGACAAACATCTAAAAGAAGGAAATGGGTTGTAACCAACGTTAGAGGAAGCATGAAAGAATTTTCAGTTGAAATTTGCCTTCAGTCAACTTTCCAGATGTTGCTTCAGGCAGTTAACAAACAGAGGTATATCAGTACTTCAGTTGCCTAAAGTAACATTTATTTTCACTGACATGTCTTTGCATTCTTTTATTGAGGTGCAAATCAAATAATCTTCATCGTCATATATCAGAAGGCAGTGTTCATATTGACGAAGTAATTTGTTAATATAAACGAGGAACGAAACCAACACTGCAGCACATTACTTCCTTTCCTGTTGAGCATTTAAGTCAGGGAAATTTATTGCAGTAAATGTTTTCCTAATTATGAATATTAATTCCAGTTGTCGTTATCATTATCAACAAGTGTGATAAAGTTTCTAACGACATTTTTCCCTTTTCTTGTTGAAAACAAACACTGAGCAGCTTGATAATAATCAGAATAGTGATGAAGTTGATGCTGATCATGACTATTGGGGACTGAGTGATGTCTGTAAGACAGATAAAAGGTGAGTCTTGATTAGCAGCAATGCATTCATAGATAAACAGGGTTTTTCTTTAACCAGCAGGAGATCAACTTTTAGGCATATGCATATATGTTCATACGTTCAAGCAAGAAAATATCAACTAAAATAAACTGGTTTACCTCGGAATTTGCATGTGATTATCAGATAAGCTTTATTTAAATTTTATATATTCGTTTTGTCCTCGTTTCCAATTGAGTTCATTCATAAAATTAACAATTTCGCTGTTGAAATTCACAAAGAATAATCATTTTATTGCTCAGATGGGCAAACTATAAATTACCCAGTTATGTATTACCTGATGTTAAAAAAAGGCTAAAAAATGCACTTCAAATAAAGTTCACACAATCATAGCACTTGCAATAAAATAGGGTACAAACTGTGTGTGAGTACAAAAGAGTTGAAACTTATTTATGGTTTCCATCTTGGAATAACACTGCTTAAAGGATTTATAAGAAGATAGTAGTCATGTGATAGCTACCGTGATTTATTTCGGGTCTTCTTAACAGAAAAAACTAATGACTGTACTCGGTTTGAATCCTTGAACATGCAAATTATGTGGGCTAAGATACTGTCAAATTAGATATGAAGACAGTATTATTTCGAATGGTAAGACATCATTAGCTATGTAGTGATCTGGATTCGTACTCTGGACAAACCGTTTATTATAACATTCTCATGGTTCGGTAATTTCAGTCTTTTGTACATATACGGTGGCATTATTCCAGTTTAAGAAAAGCTGTGGCATAAGACAATAAATAGGTGACTAAATTATTCCCTTTCTTGGTTAACATTCAGTTTGTGATTCGAAAATATGTTTTACTCGAGTAAAATCAATCGATAATTCTGTCTCATGAGTATTTCTAAACTGACAGCAGTAAACCGGGTGATTTTTAACATAATGACCTATCAGAGATATATCATCATATAGGAAAATCAAATTGAGTTATATATTACATCCGGTTACCAGCATTTTTCAGTATGTTGGTATAGCAAGAAGGTTATTACTCTTGAGTACGTATCAACAGCCTTTGTACTGGTTGATACAGCCCTAATACTAAGGGACTATAAACTGTGACATAATTGCTTAAAAGTTCCTTCACTACCCCACAAACCGACAAAACTATTCTAAATGCATTCTGAATTTCGTCATCCATTCATAACAGTTGTGTAAACACTTAATATCGATAAAAAGTGAATCACTTTTAACCGTCATCATAATACTAACCCCCTATTCTGTAAAAAAAATGATTTTCTAAATGTGTTTCCTTCAGTTATGTAAACCTGAGAACGCACTTAACTCTTCTGTGATTAAAAAATGCTCCTAGCAAGTCTTTTCAAATGTCAACTAACCTTTATTAGCAAATTGTATTTGTCAGCCTGTGCGTGAACTAAAGTAAGTAATAATCTGCTGATATTTACAACTGTTTGATATTTCAGTGCTGATGTGCATCAGTTTTCTGTCCACTCCCATTAATCTGTGAGATATATCTGCAGTATGCAGACTTTTTCTTGTTTAAAAAAATGCAATCCTGTACTGTTACTTGTTTTCATTGCAAAATTGTAAAACATAACATTTCGGATAGTCAGTGAACCTTACAGAATTAAACTAGGCATACATAGTTGATTATGGAACAGATCAATGTTAAGTCATATGTAAAGGCTATGCTCAAGATGAACACAGCACGATGCGTCAGTGGGTCGGCAAACTCGACCGACATTGGCAGAGACCGAACGTGAGTATATGTGTTCTTTTAAAAAATGAAAAAGATGGCCATCATGTGATGGGTTTCCAGACTGGCCATCCGAAAGCCATTTGTCTGAATCCTGGCACGTGTGAGGCTCTCCTTTCACCTTCTTTGTCATTCCACTTAAAAAATCCTTCTGCTGCTCCACAGAGTTTTGATGCCGGCATGTTTGGTATCTTCACACTATGCATTCATATGAGGTAGTTTCTATAGAGAACCGGTATGTCTGAATGAAATGGGCTATTGCTTGAAACGTTCCATCCATTCATACTTGTTTAGTTTTAGGTTTACAGTGAGTTTAAAAAGTACCAAATTCAAGTCTTTAGTAAATCATTTACTATTTTTTTCAGTGAAGAATTTGTATGTTTGCATAATCTAGGTGAGAATCGATAAAAAGTGTTGGTCGCCTCGCTTACTTATGTAGTAGTTTGAATATGACTAATATTATAACCGGAAAACAACCGAGAGATAGGCTAAACACTGATCTATTATCACAATCAAATTATGCTAGCTAGTTTCACATGCATAGGAGCAGATGGCTGCATGATCAACTTTGTTTAGTCCCTTATTCGCTTTCCTTCCAAGGGAATATTATCTAGTTGTGCCAAACTGTTCATGGCTCTATCTTCAGATTACATGTCACTTTATGAATAGTGTATTGGCGAGATATCTGAACGTCCATCAGTTGTTGGCGTAGACTACTTTATTCTACAGTATGGCGATGAAAATTCACCGGTGAATGCACAGGTTAGCCTTAATGTATGTGTTTGCTTTTCCTTCCGTAGCACAGCTCACATGTTGTGGGACCACTACATAGGCAGTATATTGGTTCGTGGTCGACTACTGAGAAAAGGGAGTAATTCAGAAAACGAAATCACTAACCTACGTCGACTAATCTGACTACAACATGTGCTGAGCATGTTTTTTATGTTACCGGGATTCATAAAGTTTGTAACCCATGGTCTAAGCTGCCTGCTGAAATTTAGGCTTACATGCTGATGTCTTCAAGGCATAATTGGGAGCAGCTAGGCAGATGCACTCATGAGTTAATTTAAACATAATCATCATCGTGGTTTACTTCAAATCTTCTATTTTCTTACCATTTTCTTGTATCTTGGTGAGTCAGTGTCACTTGTGACAAAGTGAACCAACAGACAGTAAAACTTGTTGAACTTCAATGAACTTGTTCTAGTCATTTATTTTAGTTTGCATTGCATTTAAACGTTCCATCGACGAAACAGCTAAGTATCTTCTCAACACCATGGTATTTTGTTCAGACTTTGCGATAAGGTGTGTTTAAACAGAAATGCGCATGAATTTAGTTTGCTTTGGTACTTTTCATCGTAAAGCACCTTTATCCTGACATCAACCTCCTTTCTGCTCTTCGAATAAGGGGTTCATAGAAAGGGGTCATCTGCTTAAAAGCCTCGCATTGGGACGAAAAAGCTGTACAGTGCATCCAGGTTTTCAGCACTTCATCTGATGTTGTTCTATGATGAATACTTCATTAAGACAATCACCTCATCATAAAACCCTTAATTCAGCTGAACTTGTCATTCGATGTAATTCCACTTTAAGGGTGAATGAAGTTCTTGTGGAAAGAGTGATACTCTCAGTACAAGTTACTTTTTACTAGAAACAATTTCTGCTCATAAGTACGTATACTTTTCCTAATGTAATTATGATTTCTTAAGTACTTTGCGTAACAAAACCTGTACAGTGAAAACACATTCTTCATGAGATAATCATTTTTTAAAAGAAACGTTCCAAATCAACGGAATGGAATTTGATGCGAGACTTTCAGAACAACTTCAAGTTACATGAGTACAGTATTATAATTATCGTTTTACAATGTTTGAAGCTGTTAACAGATCGTAGCTAAAGATGCGTCTAATCACTACAAACTGGAGATATAAATCTTGGATGTAGATAATTGGCAGGAAGCCCTGGATTTAGGTTGCATGCTGATTGACACTCGTCAGCGAGGTGCATCTGAAACCCTAACGGGACTGATTTCCCACCTGAGATTCGAACCCGAATCACCCAGTGTTGTACTCAGCGGTCTTACCACTGAGCTGTTTGGGCCGCGACTGACCTCCTGCAGGACTCGATTGGATAAACTGATTGGTCACTGGACGGTAACCAACTTCATGTTGTCTAGTCCTACGTGCTGACCGAATTCTATCGATCGTCTTATGATGCGGCTACCAGACTAAGCAGCTCAACGTTGCGATGCACTTTGATAAATGAAATAAATCAACTGTTCAGTCCCTAGAGTAGCACAGTTTTGCATATCAAATTTCTTTATTCTATAATATAACACGCATTGGTCTAGTAATCTTTTGCTGAACTACGTCTCCAGCATAGTTTATTGCTCATAGTGACATGAAAAGGCATCCAAACAATCTCATTTAAGCACAGGAAAACAAGATTGTGGAGAAAAAGCCTTTATTTTCAACGAAATAATTCTTTTAGCTGTACATTTTTGTATATAGAGGAAAAACCATGGAACATTCCAAAGTAATTCCTGCTTAGAGTTCAATATAAATTGCATTACAAAAGAGAGTTACGCAATGTGGCTTGTGAGAAATTCTAATGAAAAATAGATATCCTTTGAAATTAACAGATGAGGATCTAAAGCCAGAAAGAGTCGCAGTATTCATATAGACCTCTCTGAAAAAGATTTACTATTGAACAGCGGATTCAAGAGAGATAATGCAGCAAATGTACTTAGAAAGAGTCTATCAGCGTTCATAAACAGAACATCCTTAGCCACCAATCTTAGTGTCATGTTTGCTTGCCAGAAACTCACTCGTTAGTACACAAAAGATAAGCTGGGGCAATGGATCACATCATTGTGTGCATATCAGTTTGATTGTTCTTGTGCCGCCAGGTACATCGAACGTACCATGTGCCAGGTTATGAGACAGTTCTGTGAACACCGTCCAGCCTGGCTGACAAGGGGAGAATGGAAATGCCTACTCAACTGTTTAACTCGGGACATTTAGCTCCTTTTGATAAGTTCTTCAAAATTTAGTACAAAGTATGACAAGACCACTTAAAACTAGTGAAGTAAGAACATCTGAACATGGTTGAGGCATTAGCGGTTTAAAAGTTGGAACCATCACTAAGCGTTGAAAAGAAGTATGTACAACCACTTTCCTTACCATGGACACCGTAAATTATCGATCACTTTAAATAAACCCCATGTAATTATTTTTATTTTCATATTTCGTTCCACACATCTCAACACAAGGCGTGATAATGTCACTAAATGACGTTGATCAATCAATGTTGAGAACTACTTTTAAATGAACCAGTCCTCCAATTAAGACTTACACTGAAATTATTTGATATTCAAAACCCAAAAATTTTTTTGAAATAAAGGTATATCTACTCTGACTGGTCACGGGAGAGCAACCAATCTCATGTTGTCTAGTTTTGAGTGCTGACCAAATTCTAGCGATCGCTATTGTGGTGTTCTTTGATGGGAGTTATTTCGTTGGAGACAATCGGTAGAAGGCCATCTACTTGTTGTTTCTAGTCAGCACGGCGTGAGATATATGTGTATATAATCTTTGTAGGAAAGTTAGCTGATTAAATTCTCTTTACTTTGTACACGTGACATGTTTTATCATTCGGTGGAAAAATATTGCTCACTTTCATCATTTATCCTTTTTAAAAATAATTTCGGTTAGTGCACTCAAGTACTGTCTTTCATACCATATAGGTCACTACTGGACTTGGGTTAATCACCTGTAAAGGTGGAATACAAATCGGTTATCATACATTCTTAGTTATAAGGAGCAGTTGTTATTATCTTTTTTTCAAGAATGAGACAGAGAGAGGAAAATTAAGTAGAAATGAACTAATCAGGGAAATAACCAACAACCATGATAGTCAGTTGTTTACCCATTTTATACAGTCGTAAATGAGAAGCTATCCTGGGCTTTCTCGTTAGATGAAGGAAATTTTCCACTCAAATGATATTTTCATTGTTTAACAGATGAATAGGCATGGCTGACATATGGTGATATCATCTGAATGAAGTTAGAGATCGCTTCCATTCAAGTTAGAAATATTTTCATCAAATATTGTCTGTGATGATGCTTATCCATCAAAAAAATACGATCGCCATTCATTGTTGACGGTTCTGATACCAGATTGTAAGTAAGTGCATGTGTTTTACATAAATCACTAGGAAAAAATAGTCATTAATAAATATGAATGATAAACCAATGGCTATTTTGATTTACTTAAAATAAACAGATGGATTGAGAGAGAGGGAGAGAGCAAGAAAGAAAACTATTATGTAATGAATAAGAAGGGTCTGCATTAAAGCATTATACTTGATTTACTAGACCACTTCATGACAGTAAGAAGTATTCGTGACATGAAAGTATAAAAGTAGTTTGAATGACTGACATACGAAAAGTTAAAGGGATCGTCTTGATACATTTAAGAATGATTATGATTCAGAATGAAAGTGGGTGGCCAGCAGTAGAATGCGCTACATCCTATTTGGGACTTCTCAGCCGGATGAACCTACCACTCAGTGAGCGGTGTTGTTCCCACTAGGACACGAACTCAGGACCAATAGCATCAAACATCATGGCGTTTGATAGTTCACCACTTAAAATTTCAACTCAGTGGGCTGTACGAAAACATAAACAATCCACTTCTGTAATACCATGCCTCAGAGTTTCATACCTCTGATAAGTGTAAAGATAACTGACCAACCAATACAATTATATGGGCTCCTCGGTTGATAACTGGAATATTTCTGATATTTTAAGTTTCTTAGGATGGATTACAGGAAGAGACTTTCGTTGCGTATAATTCTTCAAGTTACTCTCATTTATGTTTTATCATTACTAAAAAATCAGAATCTCCAGTAATATGGAGTAACCTATGAAGAGCAGCAGACTGTCACTAGCGGTAGATAAGTTCATTTTAGACGAAACAAAGACGCAGCATAAAAAGCTATGACAGTAAAATATACCAGTTGCACAAGGTGTGGATCTCACAACTCAGTAACCTGGTGGGTTATTATAATTATTTTGATCTAGATAATACTCTAGTTAACATTCTCAGCGTGTACTAATATTTCGACAAATTAACGTTTGGCACGATGTTTTCAATGAAAATAATTACAACAACTAAAGTTAGTTCAAAATGACACTAATATAAGTAATACTATGTAAAAAATTAGCTGATGTTGTGTCGCATCCTACTGTGTCGTTATCTCCTAGCAAGGTATAGTAAAGAATAGAAAAGAACAAGTAAGTTTGGCGGTGATTTATCTACCTGGTATGAGCATCTGTTGATCAAACTAACTATTCCAGTAATATTTATGTGACGTATTTTTAAGTAATTAGGGGATCATCACTTACTTATTGTGATATTTTCCATTACGGGTGTTGTGGGACGAGATATTGAAAACATCATAAAAGTGTGCGGCAGTGCATAACACAACTAACAGAAACTGGAACAGTAACAACAAGTTAAAGTCGAGTATCTCATCTAAACATATGCTGTCAGTGGAAAGTTTCTGGTAGCTCAAGGGTTAGGTATGTAACTCTGGTGTTCAAACAAGTAAGTACTGTATTTTAGTCTTGGTCGAAAGAATATCGCTGACAAGTGACAGCCCATATATTCGGCTGATGAGTCCTATAAGGGATGAAATTCACGCCTTGAATTCCGTCTGCAGCTACTATCCATCAAAACATCCCTTTTCAAGATGTCAGGTAAAAAAGTGTTTGTTTCTACAGTGTCATATTCAATGAAGTTTCAAAAGATTTCACGCAAAAACTCATCGAGTAACACAGTTTGATATAAAACCTCCATTTCATTTGATTTCCAACAGTTGTTCAGGGAACCCCTATTTATTTTCATTTAGCAGACTTGCAAATCAGCCCGCCAAAATGCGGTTACAAGAAATAATCCTACCAACAATCTGAAAGCTTTTAGTTGAATTATATAGATTCATCCGTGCTTTGTAGATTTTCCTCAGCTGCCAGCAACCAGGAGCAATAATGTACGACACACAGGACGACAAGAGAAATATACATACTTTTATTAGGTTGGTAACCTAGAATACAAGCCAGACGAATGAAAGCACTCTAGAAGAACTACTGTTCATTGTTTACGGCAAAAACTCTTCAAAGAACTTCAGCGGTTAATGATCACGGTAATCTGAAACCACTAGATTAATATCTTGAAAAATTATGTAGCTGTTAAAACTAATTCACTCTAGCGCGTGAGTAAATCGAAGAAAACAAAAGCTGAGGTTTTGAAATAGAATTGGAGAGAAGATATGTGTTAATGATGCCAAAAAACGCTGATATATTTCCGACGAACTGTAGTCAGTAGGTTACTACAAAGATTACACTTTTTGATAGCAATAACTCAAGACAAATGTGCTCAGTTTAAAGATATACACTTGTAGCTTACTGTTGCTGATTTATGATTACTAATACTGTCTTCAGTACACAGCAGTTTATGAGCAATCACGTTAGTAAAAGAATATAGTTGAAGTAAGCATGTGGCCCAAAAACACTGACTATATCATTCGTCATTTTCAATGTAACATGTAATCTACATTTTTGCCATATGTTTCGTCACTTTTGAACACTTTTTGTAGCATGATAGTTATCATCTATTCTGCAGAATAACACTACAATTTTATTCTATTTACCGTTTTGATCGCTAAACGTTCACTACCGGTCAGTGTTTCACGAACCTTCTTAAACTCTTGTTAGTTGCGCTGTAAACGTCTCTAAGCGCAGTTTCCCGGCAAAAAGTGCTATATCAAAGCCTATCGAAACTCATTAGACAGAATCTGTTAGAATCAAAATAAAATCCACCACAAATATCTTCGTGGTGAATGTTTCTATGAATCTTCCTGTCTATGATAAACTCAATACCGATGGTTTGAGAATGAAAACTATTAATATACTGATATTCAGTTGTTATAAAGCATGCTGGAGGTACGCAGCATAACATGAAAGAGGGACAAGAAGGAGTCATTCAGCGAAAAGTTCTTTCTCAGTGCTTTGATTCTGAGAGCTTAGCAATCTCAAATGTATACTTCTTTCCTTCATACGTTTGCGTCAAACATAATGGCAGGCAAATGAATAATACCTTTTCTGGTTACGCATAAAAATATGAGCTTGGCAGAATGTTTACGATCACTTTAATTAGGATCATTTAAAGTAATAAGGATACATCAAGTAAATCCAAAAATGTAAGCTGCTAGTTCCTAAGGCGATTAATTTTGATTGACGTCAGCTGTATAAATGATGAAAACCAAAAGGCAATGTATAGCTGCTTCGTCCTAGTTTTGTACTACTTAGCCATTCTCATACTTGACTTCATCTCACGCCATCTGCTCTAGTATATCAAAATTTCTTGCCTTTGAGGTCAAGTGTAACTACTGTCAAACAATGGCAAAAGTACAGTTGTAGGGAGTTCCAGCTTATTGTTGGTGGAAAACTCTCTGAGAACTATGAATTTATGAGGGGTCCTTTGATATACTGAAAACCAAGCACTTATCTCACTAGTGATTATATCTTTCTTGTAGTACCTCTAAATTTTTGTGATACTTATAGACTGTAAATACAAAAATGTTTAATAACAACACAATGGAATGTAACTCAATGTTTCGAGTTATATTTAATGTTAGACTCCAGCTACTTTCATTTCAGAGGATTTATCATCTGATAAAAATAAAGAACAGAGTTTGGTTTTTTCACAAAATCTTCATGAAAACATTGAAAAGAAGGGCAGTTTGGCTGAATTAGTATTTTACTAAAGTCTCATCAAGCTAAATCTCTTCATATAAAATTTCGTCACGTCATATCGTGTACACTTAGAATTGATGAATGTGATCTAATTTTTAATCAATAAACTCGATGTATACCGTGCCTACTTCCATTTCATATGTATGCTACAGTGGGTCAAAGGTTTCGACTCAAATGTTATACATAATAAAAACTCAGTGAAAAAAGGGTTTTTTCTCAAGTTTCTTGAATCCTTTCCATGTCTTTTGTATAGTTCAAATAATAAATTTGGAAAAATTTGTTAGTTACTATTTTAGAGGTTAAGTTACATATGATTTTCTCTACATGAAGCCAAAAAGACAAATATGCAAAAATCTGTTTTCTAGTACAAGATTTCATTGATATACAACTCATAAACTAACTAGAGACCAAAACACTAATTGAGAACTCCTGTTTAACACTACTTCAAGAAACTTCAGAATATTTAGGAATAATGAATATATTAGGCTTTTATTGTAAGCAGTAAACATTGACCAGAACCTTATCAATACACGCACCTATTAACAACAGTCTAGTTTTTAGTGTACCCTCAGTAAGGCTTCTCATTTTCTGAAACATTACACAATTTTATGGTTTTATGATTTATCGTTACCACATTCTCAGTGTACACTTCTACCGGAGGATGAGATAAATAACACATAAGAGATTCACAAACTAGTCGACAAACAAACTGAAAATGATATTAAGCAAACTGTTGTGTAATATGCGATGTATAAGTGAACGGTAATTTCCTTTCTTATTTTCTTTTGCAATTGACTAATACCTGCCATATGATTATAAGTTACTTAGACTTGGTAAACTTCGATTTCCTGATTTTTCTTATGAACTGAGTGTTGAATGAGCAAATCTCTATTTGTACGCAGATAAAGATGAAATAAGGAATTAACCAAAATCAATCACTGGTATACTAATCTTCTATTCATTTCAAGTCATTCCATATTTGTGTATTTAATAGCTTATAAAGGTGAATGAAGTTATTCGAAAGTGTTTTAATTACTTGTATGAAAGATAAAAAGCTTTGATAAAATGTCAAGTGATAACTAAAGGCGAAAATTAAAACACACCTTTCGTTCTCTTTGATAAGTACATCATATCAATTCATATTGCTTTCCATTTTCCACACATGGCATGAGATGAACATCTGAAGAATCAATCAGCTATTCAGTGATACCACCTTCTTCTTGAACACTATGCAACAGCTGATAATCACGCTTATGATTTCTTACTCTGAGCATACGAAATCTAAATATTAGACATCTGATAACATACAAGCTACTTACCCGAATGTCAAAACGTTGTTTCCGAATAGATACTGGATTTAAACGGACCACTTTCATGACTAGTCATAGCTGCAGCAATTAAAATCAAGCAGTGAAATCCAGTTGATGAAATAAATTAGGATATTATGTGAGTATTAGGATCAATTGTTGATTACTAACACAGAAACATCATCAATCTGTGATGAAAGGCTTATTTCGAAGCATCAGTAAAGGAATTACACGTTCCAGACAGACATGAATATGAATTTTCGATAGTAAAAGCAAAAACCAGAGGCTTGCCATATGAAATGCTTCTTATGAGAGTGCACAACTAAACAGTTCCAGATTACGATGGAAAAGCTATCCAGCTCATCCAGCTTTTCAATGGTCCTCTAAGTGATGTCACTCTGTGATAACTGTCCTATTGATACCTATTATTCCATTCAAACCACTAAGTGAATAACACTTTTTTGAAAGCAGAACGGAGATGTATGGGTAGCTACAGCAGTATCTGCCTTCACAGTATTCACCAGCTAGTTTAACTACTACTCTCAAAAGTGTACTTTAAACAATTCATGGTTCTAACTGGGTTCACTTTACCCAAAGCTTTAATCTGTTATCACTATTTAACTTTACTATCTTCATTCAGAGTATGTTATAGATTGAAGTGAAAAACACCGGACTGGTCATTAGTAAAACAATATCCAGCTAAGATCACCACTTTTCAGACATAAGGTTACAAATTCAATTTGAATCTAAGACAAGACTAATACATACATCAAATCTCATCGGATATACTTATCTTGTGGGTATATGCGTTTGCAAGCGTACCTGTGGAGAAGGGATTAAGTGATGAAGTTGATTAAAAACTGGTTGGGTTTCATGATTGGTGAATTTAAATGATAGACACCTATCTTAAAAATTATCATTGCTAAGTTACTGAACAACCACGCAGTAGGTCATCATCTATAACTATTCATGAGGAATGTTGATCCTATCTTGGTGTAGGCATCACAGTAGAGACAGAGACGAATGAACCCATAACATAGGAGTCAGACATCCGGTGCCAAGACCAGTGACCTAAAGGTTCATGGAACTGTAGGAATGGTTTGAACGAAATGCCTTCAGTACACTGCCACATTTTTGTACACAAATCTTCATTGGTATATTCTTAGATTTAATGAGTCATAGACCACATATAAATCGAAGTTCATCTTTTTTATCTGAAACTTTTACGATAATATCTGGCACCACTTAGAAACATAAATGTTTTTACCTGATCTGACTCACATTTCGCCGTATAGAGCGTCTAAACCTTTAAACATGTGATCAGACTGCTGGAAGTAAATAACATTTTCCCTATAATTTATCTCTTATGTGTCCATTATACAGATTTGTAAATCATATTCACTTATTCAGAGGAATCTTCATTTATCTCGTCTTACTGATGTAATCTGAGTAAATTACTGAATACAGAAAGCATTACGCACATCAGAAACTAATTAATTTCTCCTTCTGAAAATGATTACCTGTCATAAGTTATCAAGTATGCAATGCAATGTTGAGCAAATTATTTTATTTTTTTGCTGGCAGCGGCTTCGTAGTAGCCACTGACAGAATCCAAGATAAAAGCTTCATTCAGTTGAAAATATATCGACTGGATATACCTGGAACTGAGTCTGTAATAGTGTTTCTACTGAAAGGCATTACAATTAGTTCCGACGCTTAGACATTGTAGAGTTAATCATTCGACCAGTGAGTAACAGAAATATTGTTTTAAGTTTTTATTAGGGTTTAGAACTTCTCCTCGTTCATTTCACCCATCCCCATGGTTCGATTTCGTTAGTGTTTCAAAATGATATCATAAAAGCACTTTTTGTTGTGCTTAGAATTCGTCAAGTTGAAATAAATGGATATACTATAAAAATCTCACTCCCGGATAGAAACAAAACTTAGATTTTGATTTCAATTCCCAGGATTCAAGAATCAATCGCAGGTAATATTTAGATATATGTAGGAATGTGAAGTAATGAATTTGTTTTTAGAATTCAAAGAATGACAATATTAAGCTCTGATGACAGTATTTTCACTTTATTTTCGTGTAAAAACCAAATATCGAGATGACATTTTAATAGGTTTTTGTATTTATGCATAGTTATCCGATTGTTTTGCTGTCTTTTTATTGAGGACTACTGTATTTGAGATTATCAAATTTACTAATTAGGTGACCATTAACTCAAATAGTTTTATTTGAGAAAAGTAAATAAAGCAGTAAAACCAATTTTTCGATTAAGCAAATGATCTAATTAATCAATTTATTTTTCTAAATATAATATATTTTTCATTATTTTTGATATTCTTATTTCTCAATGAATGTTAAACAAAATATATTAGATTCGATTGACGTTTTGCTATTAAATGCTAATAGGTTGATCACAATTATAGTAAACCGGAATTTACAATATATGTGATAACTTAACAAATGTTCTTCTACAAGAATGATTCTGATTGGTCAGAATTGCAAAATAAAGATAATATTCATATGTAGTATGTTGTTTGTGAAGAGGGTATGAATTATGTACACATGTATTGATAGTTCTTATCATATGTATGTTGACTATGTTAATATATGGGGTTGGGTTGAGACCTGGTCAAACTAAGTTTTACTTCCTGACCACGGAACTTGAAGGTCCTATGTTTGATCCCCCTAAGGGTTCATGGGTGTCCACTGGTGAGGAGTCCTACAGTAGGACAAAAGAGTTACCCAAAGATCTCAGGTTTCCAGTGTTTCTCCAACTAATGCTACTCCATGATGACTACCAACCTGAAATCAGTAAATCCCGACAAACCTTAATATTGAAATACTACGGTTCAACATACCATCAAAGTAAGAGGATAATATCATGTTGGGGGATACATCCTACTCGAAAAATTTATATTCACTGAATAGAGTCTCTCGTATAATTTACTATTCATGGCCATTTCGAATAAATTTTAAAACCTTGTGATGTCAATTCGGACACCTGATCACCTCTTTACTCTCTCGGGGTAGTGAATATTTCACATGCTTGGGAAAGGTACTTAGTTATTTTTGCTGGGAGCTGGAGGAAATGACTTGATGAAATGGATTCCCCTACTGAGCTGTCGCTTCATTAAACCAAGTCAGTTTTGAAGACCACGTTTTCGTCCTATTCTGCTGTGTAGTTACTTGATGTTGCATACATGGCTAAATTTAGTATATTAATAAGACCTACTCCTCTTGAAATAGAAAAAGACTAGTGTTTCGACAACCGGATTGGTTCTTATGTAACAGACCTCCAAAGTCATTTTAAGGTCTTCGATAGGCCAGAATGTATCATTCAATAGGCTCAGTAAGAGCTAGTGGGTTGAACTACAACACATATTCCAGCCTTTTCGAAAAACCCATGTAGCGTTTCTGGAGTTTTTTCTTTGATTACCAGCTTCATGAAGATTTTTCATTATTCCTTTGTGGTGTTATTGCTTAAAGTTCCTGACTTGCTTGTTCCCAACTTCGTCATATTGTCAAAATGCCTCGCGAAACCTGATTCAATAAGGATGCGATGAGTTACCTTACAGACGAATGCAGATAAAAACTTGTGTCTGAAGTGATACTCAATATAGAGTATTATTTCACTCAGCATGCGGAACAAGATACGGATTTTCAACACCAACGTCAAGTCAGTGCTTCTGTATGGTTCAGAGAATTGGCGCGTTACGAAAAGTATTCCTAATAAACTACAGACATTCATCAATAACTGCTTACGCTCGCTACTGAAGATCAGATGGCCAGAAAGAATAAGCAACAAGGAACTCTGGGAACGAACCAACCAAGAACCTATCACGCAACAAATATGCAGAAGGAGGAAGTGGAGATGGATTGGCCATGCACTGAGAAGGCCGACTGAGGACATCACGCGTCAGGCCCTCGAGTGGAATCCCCATGGGAAGCGACGAGTTGGACGTCCGAGGGTGACATGGAGGAGGTCGTGCGAGGAGGAAATGAGAGCTTGTGGGCTGTCGTGGAACCAGGTTCAAAAGATCTCAGAGAACAGAGGCCACTGGAGGCGTGCTACTGAAGCCCTATGTTCCACTAGGAACCCAAGGCACTAATAATAAAATGTAATAATTTCACTGAATGATGCATTTTATAAACAAACCACTGCAGATTAAAGCGATTGATTATGATTCCATGCATTTCATCTTTTCCAAATTTTATCCTCCTAGTCTCTTTATCACGTAATCCGTATTATTACAGTGACTATCGTGATATTTCATTCTCTACTATCCGACCATCTGACGATGAATAAATAAAGTCTACGTAGACTAATTCCAGGCTACTGACAAGAATCCAATAAACAAATCTAGTAAAATCAATTTAGAAATCCTCGTGTTCACTGTTTCACTCATCTGTCTGTTTGTTCTTTTGACAGTATTAAATGATATATCATTCCATTCTAATACATATCCATTCATAAGAACTAATATCTTTTATGGTTATGATTGAAAACAAATGGTTGCTTTTAATGGTAAAACGGAATAAATTGATATGTAGTGAAAAAGAGATTTTATTTTTGACTAGCCTTCAAAATTTAGCTATTATTCATTATATTGATATCAGTACCATGTTAATTGACTTAAGTGACTACCTAAATATGTACTGTTCTTTTTACTGCTTAAAAACAAATCCAAGCACGCAAGTAGATGACTTAGAAAATAAAGGTAATTTCTCTATTTTAGAAGCCATTACATAAGGGAATATTAAAATGTGCAATATTATAATTTAACATCTAGCAATGATATGAATAAATAAGGATCTATTGAATATTTGAATGTAGTACGTCAGTTCAACTAAAGAATACAAAATGGAGTATTATATTCAGCCTGATATTTAAAAAATCAAATAATTTCTATCATGAGTAGATGAACATGACTTATACAAATCTACATAAAGTTTCATTCTAAACACTGATGTGTACATGTGATAGTTTGATACACTAATCTTCATGAGATGGTTTAATGACTGAATTTTTAAATGAAACCATGAGGCACAGATGAACAGCACCTAGTTAAATCATGCTATGATCCACTTTTTTTGACTAACCTGAATTCCAAGCTTCTAGGATTTCACTGATATTCTTCGTGCTTCCTCTGTTCAAGATCCCGACATTTTCAGAGTTTAATCTACGCTCATAGCTATCCAAATACACTGACATGATTGATGAAACGTCATGGCGTTTGGTAGCCAAAGAATGTTCATATAAAATAGGATGAAGAGGGCAACCTTTTTGTCCAATGTAGTTCTGAATGCAGTACTTGTAGCTGGTTTGTAAATGATACACTGTTTAAAACTCAGTCTGCACAGTAGGATTCAAAAGAAATGTTTCGGTTCATTATCGACATCAATTAGGAAGGGTCTAAGTAGTCTTGCCGTGACCTCTGAAATATGGTACAGCGATCCGTCTGCGGCACTATGAGGGTTACCTTCTAGTCGATGATGAAGTAGACAGGCATCTGATAAAGTGGCATGGGTAACTATTCTTCTGTAAGGTAGACGTTAAATGATTTTTTCTGTTTCTTTATGAAACTGATTTACTCTAGTGGGTTCTTATTCCTTCGAACATAGTCTGCAAACGGCAAATTTGGGCGTTGTTGGGTTGTCGCAAATGTAGTTGAGGATTTGATCAGTGTTCGTTGGATTTCTGTACACTTTTGTTTCCAACTTTTTTAGCTTTGACCTTTTTGACCAAGACATAAAGAAACAGCAGTTTTTTATTTGACTCCTTTTTCATAGTGAACTCAACATCGTTAAGAACGTTGTAAATCAAACTACGAGTGTTTTTTTATTCATTCTTTTTAATGATAGGAAACGTATCACCCATATAGCTGATCAAAATTTTCGGTTTGATCTCAGGTAAAATGATGCCTCTTAGCCTCTGCAATAATGACTGCATAATTAATCCAGATTTCAGTGATCGTACTGAAGTTCTCTTCATCTATTCATATGTCCAACTGTTAAAGTAGAAATTTGCTGTCAGAAAAGGATCAGTGATTTCCAATAGATATCAGCTCTATAGTTAAGTATGTTACGAAAGTCTTTTGTTGTCAGTGAGGAGGGTAGACAAAGTACCACTAGTTAGTTATGGTTCAAATGACAAGCACAATGTTGTGACGTCGAAGAAAATCAACAACTCGTTGTCTGCAATTTTAGTCTGCCGTAAATCCGAGGAATAAAAGATCACTCAATTTAATTCACTGCTTGTCTTGTTTTGTTATTTACTGTCGTCTGACGTGATTTTTCAAGGTTTTTGTGATCTGGTTGTCAAACTTATGAATGGAGTTGGTTTCAGTTGGTTGATACTTATTTTCATATTTAAGTAAATCCTCGATTGCCTTGGTTTATTGTTCTTTGTCCACGATTACGGTGTGGCCAATTCTGCCTACCAGGAGCACAAAGATGTTTTTCTCATTCTTCGGTCTTTCTAATGCTTTCTGTTTTTGAGTGGTCAGCTGAGTGTAGTCTTCTTAGTCTCGTCAGTGGTATGACTGTTTACCATATTTCTTGTTGGATCTGTTGATGTCTTTGACCACAATTTCAATACAACAAATAATTCTGAAGTTAGGCAGTTTTTCAGTAAATGAGTTTTATCTGACCAATTTCTCCCACTTTTGTCAGTAGTTGTTTAGATAATTTGACAACATAGAGAATTGTTTCTTCCTTTGTATGTATTTTTGAAATATCTATCAATTTTTTCCTAAGGACTTTTCTGCGTTGTCCTAGATATCCCTTTCTTGCTTTTCCAACACTTGCCGTTAATGTCATCATGTGCTGTCGGAAGAATAGTTTCTAGTTTTCTTTTTTGGTTGTCAGTCACAGGGCTTGATAACTTGCATCTGCAGTCATCAATTTTATCACTTATTTTCCATGTTTTTTCCCTGTTTTTCATCTCACTGAACGATCAGTTAGGGTTGTAAATCAGAGGTTATGGAAAAAATATATTTAACCCCTTATGAGGGCTTGCTTCTTGTAGGAGTCCCTACATCTTCAAACAACGCGAAGTATGTTATACTCGTATGATTTTGAAGTGATGAACAATATGTGGGCCACTTAAGTTGATATTAAGTGATTAACGGCTACCGATAAGAAGCCATACTTTACTTAGCTTTCTTACTTGTTGGCATCAGTCACCGAAATGTATTCCTGTCCATAAGAGAACTTGTGTTGTTTTAGAGACTTCAGACCAAGTTAAACTATGCTGCTTATTAATTAGTGTTGTAATTAAAAGTAAAGTTAACCTGGCGATGAAAGGACTTAGAAATACACAATAAAGCAGCCATTACATCAACGCTTTCCTTATTGCTAAGGGGCATTTGGACTCGGTTAACCTCCTTTTATAGCCATCCTAACAGAGTCAGTGCTTACGCTTCAAAGAGAAATTACTGAGGTATATGCACGTAGGTAAAAATATTAGAAACAGTTGTGTGTATAATAAAAGTGTATTTACAAAATTTCTAGTCAGCGATAAGAGTTACAAAACTGTGAGGATCTTAAATTTGAGATTTCAATGTAGCCTTCTTTGCAAGAGAATTCCTCACACCTTAAAATGTGATTTCTTTGACGTGAAGGTTTCAGTTGATGAAACTACTAAATTTTATTCCTAGTATATACCTTTTATTAAGTTCAACAGTTAGAAGCCGTTCTGAGCAGACGTAGTACATACTAGCTGCACTGAGCTTATCTAAACACTGAATGTTCTTTTGCTTGTCATGCAGACTACCATTTCTGAACCTGAACTAATTCAGTCCAGAGACCAAACGCTTAAAACTGGCAAACAGGATCGATGGACTGGTAATATTTGAAACCATATTAGATGCTTACAATTTTTTCTTCATAGATGAGAGTAGAACGTATCATACTAATTCCGTCAGTAATCACAAGCTGATCTTTTATGTGCATTAATTGAAAAAAATCAAAATGTTAGCATTTTGTTAGCTGAAAAGTAGAAAAGATGAATCTCAGATAAGTGTCAGTGGTCATTTTAATATAAAAGGTATTTTATTTATATATCATGACTATGTACCTGGATTTAAGAGCTTTCCATTCATGCCTTATTCATTTTTGATTAACTTGTAGTTCTGAAATAATTGCATGTTGAGTAAGAATCTGGTATTGTGCTTAAACTCGGTTTTTTCATCTTTATAAATTACAGTGCGTAGTCGTCCGCAATTTTAGTTGTATGCACGGATGAATCAGTTTGCCTAATATATACGGACAATGAGCTCTAGGCTTTGTGTTCTGTTGTAAACGGTCGGAAGGGCTGTTTTGCGTGACTCATCGTGTGGATGGATCAGGTATATGACACTGAGCAACTGTGTCCATCCCAATTCTATGTTAAAGACAACTGCAACTAGACCAAAGTAATATCAGAAAGAAATTAAGTATCTCGGGCAGACTGTTCTGCGATTTAACTCACTACATTGTTGTAGCTAACTGGATAAAATCACTTTTACGTGTTTCCTTGGCATTCATCTAACTTAATTGTTTGAAAACCATTGCAGTGGACTTATTTCTCATTATTTCTTTCATCTAACTGTGTGAAAGTCATGAGAATTCCACCCACATATCATATAACTATTTCGATAGTACTTCGATCCTATCGGAGATAATTTCTTTCTCAATATACATGTTTTGTCACTGCATAACCGTGTGTATTTTGTGCTCTTATAATTTAAACAACCCTTTTGTGCATATACAGGTTGTTCAGCTGCAAAACAATGAATGACCAGCCACTTTGTCGTTCACTAATAAGTTGCACAATTCCTTGGTGAACACGTTTATGTCTTATAGCGATTATCTTTGCCTGGAAAATATAGGACGTATTGTTGCACAACCTAAGTTACTGAATGTAAGTAAAGCGACGTTATCTATTAAAATTATTTTATTTATTAGGATCGTCAGCTACTATTTAGCAGCCATTTTACTTTTCAGTCACTGGGTTAAAAATTCAATACCTTATAATTCGAAAGATTTTCCACGGCATCCTGTTTTTTCAGTTGTCTTCTTGCTGATATCTATGCGTCATATAAAACCCTTTGAAATAAATCACCTCCTTATATCCCTGTAAGCTGAATGTCAACCAACTACTGACCGGTGATCTGCTTAAAGGTGTACTGTTAGAAGTAAGTGCCAAAGTTAGAGGATCTCTGGGTTTAAAATCGAGATGTTGATGTCTACACTAGACGATTGGCATACTTTATTGAAAACCAGTCACAATCTGTAACTTTGGATTAGTAGGTTTAAACTGAGGGCTTATTAGCACCACATATAGACAGCTAGACAAATTTACTTAGCAGTAGAGAATGTCAATGAGAACTGTGCAATCTGACTACGCATTTTAGGATGCATTGCTCTAATTGATCAGATCCTTATGGCCAACTGCTCTTAGTGGCTCAAAAACTCTGTGAACTCAAGTTTCTTCAATAAAATGCTGACGTTTTTCATTTCAAATGAAACAGGTGAACCACCAACGTTTACACGACTCTTACCTTCCTAGTAAAATCTGCAAATCAAAATATTTGGTTTCTGATTACTTGCGTCATTTAGTAGTTAGTAGTATGTTAGGTTGTCTCATCAATTCTACCATATGTTTCTTTATTTTAAATTGCGTAGCGATTCAGTGATTATGCTCAGTATCCTATAAGTTTAGTTTCTACAGTGAACACTACTAATTCTCGATGTATACACTAACAATTGGTATCTAATGGCTGCTAACTTCCTATAATACATCCAAAACAAATATTATTGAGGAAAATCACCCCATTCCTTTCAGGACAAACAAACTGATAATACGCTTTGACACCACACGTTTAAACTATGAGCCACAAGTTATCAAACGTTTTCATTGTCATATGATTCTGACGCTTCAGTGTTTGTTTAATAGCTGCAATTGTCTACGCTTTACTACTGAAATGAATGCGAAACGAACCATTTACAACCCTTTACCTATCAGTCTTTCTAACCCTTTGAAAAAAACAAAAGTAGACGGTCTCCTGACTTTGTATTACCCTACTATGGGTCACATATATGCACTCCTACATAACATGTTAACTAGGCAGTATGATTCACAAAAATGAATTAATTGATTGTAAGCATAGAATTATTTCGAGAATTATGTTTTCAACAGAATTGAGTGGTGAAATATTAGAAAGTTTCTGAGCTGAGCTACGTTTACATACTATAAAATAATTATTCACCGAAGTATTTAATAAATTAGATAATAGAATGGTTAGTACATGTCACAGATCCTTACATTTATTCCTTTGGTCCGTTAAAATAATTTTTCAACATGCATGCGTGCATTTAACATCTGAGTAACGTTAACCTATTGGAAATCATTACTTCGGGTTTTCAAAACAACATGAAAAAGGCTTCAACTTAGATTTTCAAACAATGTAACGGTAGATGGGTTTCAATTATTTTTCATTTAAGCATTAGGCGCTAATCTTCGAAATGAAACCTTGTAATGCATGGAGAAAATTTGTTTTTAAAGAAGAAGGGATATTCACCTTTGTTTTCACTCACATAAAAATCAACTCAACTGGATTATTCTCATGGTTGACAGGTTTCATTTCAAACTTAGGAGGTGACGGTTGTACTGATTGCAAGTGTATACGTTCAATGTACTTTTGAAGTGGTCAGTTGATATCCAAGTGACAACTGTAAATTTCCTGCCTTTAGCTATTATGAAGACCAGTTTGAATTCATCAGTTAGATTCAGAATCCTACACATCGCGAGTACACTACACAGAAAAGCTACATCCACCAAAGAGTATAAGCGTATGGAACTTTTCTGAATGCTTCTCGACATTTAACATAAAATGTAGTTTATTGAAGTCGAATTGCCTTATCAATGTACCTATTATAATAGAGATTACGAATGGATGATAGGTTGATTAAAACTGATTAGGAATTAATCCGAAAAGGGTTATTACTAACTCTACAAGCTGTGAGTCGCATGTGATGATATATATATATATATGTTGTCATAGTTATAATGCAAAACCTTATTTAGGCCAGAATAGAGTGAGATATATTGCTATACAATGTTTGGGTTTGTGACCTAAGTGTATTAGAATTTCAAATTTACACCGCTAAAAAAAACGTGAACTCATGAATGAAGCTGCTCACACAAAGTAATACATATAGAATACACTACTTTCTAAAGGAAGCTATTAGTCTGAGTGTTCTTAATATATTGTTTTTTTGAAAACATTAAACTTTCCTACTTCTAATTGCAATTGATTGCATTCATAGCTCCGGTTACATTCCACCTCTAGCAACCTGTTCGAAAGTTGTACATATGTAGCAATTGCTGTTTCTTTCTCATCTTAATTATAAGGAATCTTTCCTTTAAATACTAAGATACTAAATACCATTTGTTGAACAAAAATAAATGTCAATTAAGCCTCCGCCTATTTTGCAAAAAATACTTTTGTTACTTTTCGGTTAGATAAATAGTTTTTATTCAGTATCTTTTTCGCTCCTAAATTCTTCCTTTCATGTTTCATATTTATTTGGCTTTAATTATGAACATTACTCTTAAAGTGCTCTTTTTTCGAAATGTTGGAAAACTCGTTCATCTAGAGTGAGAGTAGAATATAAAACATTCAACATTTCTCTTTTTCCGCTATTTCATAGTATTCCATTTTCCAGAATTTTATTTCAGCCATTGTGAAATTAGTCGATTTTAACAACAGGTACAACCTTTAAATGAACAAGGCATGATATTTATTGAAAGCAGTTTGCATTATGGACTGATGTCACCTACAGGATCATTGGAAACTCAAGAAGACTGAATAGCTCCTTTAGCCTGTTTTAAGACTTTTCACAAGCACACACCTATGAGCTCTCCTGCGGTGGAACTCAAGACATTAGGTCTCATGATGGGTATACACCTCCTGAACCACTATGCTGGGATCCAAAGGCATGTGATTTTCTTACCTCTATCAATTCGAAGTGTAGTAATACCATCATATAATTCAGACGATGAGCATCCACCTTACTCTCTACCTGACTAACGCGACACTCACTCAAGCTTCTGAAATTCATCTTAAAACAAGTAAGTAATTAGCACTGAAAGTGATTTTGTTGGTGTTCCCTTATCATGAAACCACTGTGGAAACCATTCGTCCTCATAAAACAGCAGTTGGAGTATAACTATTATGGAAAATAATCTTTCATTTCGACAATGATTTGTGAGTTAAATATTTTTCTGTTCATTCTTAATAAGGTAGGAAGAAGAACACTAGCAGAATTTTGCATATATTTTTTTCGTTTATCCTCATCAGCTGCTAAAAAAATCTTTCAATAACTAATTGCTACGACAGGCAGTATGGCCTAAAAGTTTATGAGTGATACGAATCTAATGCGCAAACGAATTGACCCTAAGGTAAACCAGAACATCAACCACCACAACAATAGTTCTAGTGACAGGCGAAGACAAGAAAAGAAAACGGATGACTCACAAAGAGCTTTTTACTGTTTCAACAATGGTCAGAACAGCTGACGAGTCGAAAATGGGACGAAATGCTCACCCTGGATTCCACTGCTAGCCACTGCTCATCATTACTATACATATTTAAAAGACAGGCAATATCAAGGCATCCGCACAGGAGCCCATATGCCAACAAAAACTAATCGATTCGGTCCAATCAACGACGGTGTAATACAAGCAATAACAGTGATAGTCAAAACAATGAGAGCGATGCTGATTATGCACATTTTTAAATGACCTTGATAACACTAAATGCACATTTAGGTTGAAAAAGTTAACAGCAAATGAGAGTTCAGCAGTGAGAAACGAAGTCAAACAACTGAGTGAAAATAGCATTGATAAATTATTCCAAGGTTATAGACAAACATCAGGCAAACGTTATGCAAAATGAAGGGTAAATAGCAGTTTATGATAACTGAAAAACATCCAACATGCCTTCATGAATTTGGAAAGGATTTATTTGTTAAAATGAAAGACATTACAGATACATTGTGATCAGTATGAACGGAAGTGAATTAAATTGGTAATAGTACTGTAACTCTACACCCACTTGTAAGTAGACAAGTCTTTATGCATAGAAGTGTTTTAAATTCTTCTGGGAGGTAATTTGAGCCTAATCTTTCAAAGTAAACCGAAACAGATGTTGTTAAGAGACTTGAACCTCATCATTCATTCAAAAATACAAACTTTTCATTATCGTAATTTCTTGTTCATTTTTTGCTTCAGGATTTTATAACTCAGATACTTTACAATTTAATTTTCATCTCTATCGTTCTCATTTTCGTTTCTTATATCGACCAACACTTTTTCTTATTTTCCTAATCATGTTCATCTTACTAATTAATCTAAAGTGAACCACGCAAAAGTTGCCATTTTTTGTTATTTGTCTTATTTAGTTTTATGAATGAGAAGATATGTTTGTGATTTCAACGGTGTGTTACCACAAACTGCACTTATCGGTGGACATGCACCTGACGAAGTGGGTATATTAGAGAAAAAAGAAAGACTAGCTGTTGAATGCTATCTTGAGGATACTGTACTAAACTTGTTTCTTAGGGGATCAAGTGGCAAAAGTTGTTCAAATGGTTGCCGTTTACTCTCCCCAAAGACTGGATGTTATAGCAGCAGTGTCTTATCCAGTACCAGTTAACACCACAGTTAAGCCTTAACCTTGGTTTACATAAGCCATGTGAAAAAGGAATTTACAGCCGTAAATCTGTTGTTAAAAAGACTCAGTAGTTCACTAGTTACTGTTTAGATAAGACGCTTTTATTATTACCCTAAAGTACTTTGTAGTTGTAGCGCTTCGGCCATTCATTCAAGTCTTTCTCTATCCTATCTTCAGGTTCATAATTTGCACTTAGCTATCTGAAATGGTCTATAAGTCCCTAAAAGCATTTACCTCTACTAATGTCATAAAAAGTCTTCAGACGTTTCAGATATGTTTAAACTAATCTGCTGAAACATTTACGCGTTTTATGCACTTAGCTTTTCCGGCTTACATGCTAACTAAGAACAATAATGATGAAAAGCGTGAGCTATTAGATTCCAACTTAACGTTTAAGTGGTAATATGTTCACTACAAAACCTAATGCCATTGATTCCATATCAAATAGAATCATGGATGGGAGGTGTTATAGAATCTCAAACTACAACAAAATGGCTCTACAGTACAATAAGATTTTTGTTATTTATCTGGTTGTAGTTGATTTTCGATTAGATTTCGTTTCATGTACAATGAACCAATTATTTTTTCTCAGTATAATTTGTTGTTATTGTTCTCCTTACACTTCATAATTTTCATATTCTTCTTCTTTATTATTTCAGAATAATGAAAAATAGGTCTTAGATTTTCTAGTAATGTCACCACGTTTAATAATCGGTAAATGATGTCAATGAGGAGCAGGATTAGGTGAATAATGAAGTAGTCTTTGTTGAATGCCAAACTTTAAATTGTTAGAGACTTCAGACAACAACATAACATTTGGCTACCCTGGTAGATGTAAGTTGATTGCAGGCAATCGGAAAGAAGTCTTGGATCTAGGTTTCGTGCTAATTGGCACTCGTCAGCAAGGGATATCTCCAAATTCTACAAAAATGATGTCCCGCCTGAGATTCTGGCCCATATCGCCAAGTGCTGCAGTCAAAGATGTTACAACAGAGTTATTCGAGCCATAACTGACCAACTGTAGGACTGACCACAACACTATGTGACGTGGGCTCAAATCTCATGAACATAAGTCCCGTCGAGGTGGTATATGCACCTTGCTGTCGAGTGATAACATGCACAAAACCTAAGTCCAGGACGTCTTGCAAATTACTTCCAACCTACGCACATCTATCACTGTGAACCGTGATGCTGAGGCTCCAAGCTTGATGGACACATTGCGAGATGACTGGTAGAATTTGGTCAATACTCAGGACTAGACAACATGTGATTGGCTGCTCTCACGCGACCAATCAATGAATATATCTGCCTTGTTAGACCTGACAGTATCTCTTAATCGTATTTAAACAACTGTAGAATAAATATGGCCATATACGCTTCGAACCCAATACTGAAAAATGAAATTTTTAAACGACTAACTAAAACTGAGATAAAAAATTGAGTTCCATTTTCCAGCTCCCATAATTTCTAACCTGTGTCAAGAAATAATATAAGGTGATAACCTTGAGGCCCTTATTCAAACAGTTTTTCACTTCATTTAGGATCAAATTATTCTGGACTGAACTTGTGAAGTCAGACTAAGCCGGACATCATTTTCGGGCATATATGGCTGTTAATCGGCAATGAAGTATTTTTAGAAATAATTTGTCATTTCAGAATCCATACATACTAAAAAGCGGTACTTTTCAACAGTTTCTAAACTAAACCTGCATTTTCATTTAATACTACATTCCACGCACACCTAAACAACAATAACAATAAATGAATGAGACAGAAACAAATACATGACCGAATAAACATCAGTGGAGTTGATGTAAAACGGATTTTCGACAATATCTTGATGTCACTAAATATGTAATTGTAGTGCTTTCTCAATCCTAACACCAACAAGAATTATATTGAATCATAATTTATCATCATAACATCGGTATTGCAACAAAATGAGTATAATTGTCCTTCGAGTTGTTAACCTTCTGATGTCTCGACTGAAATGTGACAGTCAATGGTTGACTTAATCTTAGCTTCATTCCTATCACATGAAACACTTCTTCTGACTGTCATGTGATGGTATGATAACAATAGTTATAAGCTAAAGCTTTTCACCTCAATCTCAGTTAAACTGAACTAGGGAAAATCAAGGATCACCCAATTTAGATTATACTACATAAACTATTTCAGATTCATCAAAACTCTGTCTATGTTAACAGACTTTAAATTCCATCTCGGTACCAGCTTTCTTTCAGCTTCATTAATGATCATCTTACGCTCCTGGTATTATGCTTTTTGTATTCAAGCTTGCATACTGTCTGACCAGTTAAGCAATATTTCGTACATAGACCTCATGGTGAGCTAGAATTTGCCATGTTCTGAAAGTCTTCTACGTCATAGAGACTCAAAAATGTTTCCCAAGGTTTTGAAGGAAAACAGCTTAAATACAGGTGAAATGTTAAGGTGATGATAAATGTAACTGCAAAAATACTTTAAATTGGTGAGCAAACCAACTGTATGCACAACAATGGCATGCAAAGCAGCCAATCTGCAGGACATTGGTTTAGTTGCTGGCACTCAACAATCAGATATAAATGAAATACAAAAAGAGTCTATAGCGAAGATAGTTATCTTTTCAATGACTCATTTTCACAGTTGTGCATTCGTAAATATAGAAGTAAAGTGGCAGAATGTTTCCAACAAGTTTCAAGTCAGAAGTCCAACTAGATTGATGAGAGTATAGAGAAAAACTAAGTGGTATTACATAACAGTCGTTCTCAATAGTTTTTAAAAATTCAGTGAACATTAAAACTTGGTATATGGTAACAGTAAGTTGTGGTAAAGAGACTTTCTGAACATTTAGCCCCTTTAAAGAGCTCGTTCAGCATGCTATACAGTGTCGATCAAACAAATGGGATAGGGTGAATATTGAACATTTATTTGCAGTCGCAGGTCAAGAACATTTTGTTATTTCACTTGTATATTTCTGAGTGAGCAGCTGCGAAAATGAGTCATCGAAAAGATAGCTGTAACCTCCTTTTGTTTTAAGTGGCCAATAAGGAGTTATTCATTGTATATGTAATACTGCAGTGAACTAACTTTTCTTCATAATTTCGAACTTAGTGAACTAGGTGCTATATTCACAGTCTTATTATTGTCTTTTCAGTTATAGCTGTTCTGACATATGTGTACAACACTAGCAGATAGACGGTAATGAACCTAGAATTACCTTCCATGTTCAAAACATCTGCGCTAATGTTTGTTTTCCACAGCATGCAGCAAATCATACTCTAAATAAGGAACACCCTATCACCAAACTGGCTGTTGAAGGAATTAGGTTGCTCGCTCATCCTACTAATCTAAGAGTTTATAAATCTCGAATGTTCTACAGTTGGAGCTACAAAATTCTCACGAATCATCCGCCATTATTTCGATAAAATTATTAAGACACTTTATTGGAAATTAAGTCAAATTATTTTGAGACTTAGGGCATAAAATAAATAACCACCTTTCATAATAAAAGGTATGGTCTAGGAGTAATGCTTAGATTTTAAAAGCAAATCATATAATAGATATGCGTGCATTTTCCTTAAGGAATTAAAACATGGATTTGTTCAATTGTATTGGCTTTCTTGCTAGTCGCTTTCATCGTGGAACATGAAATATCCGAACACTTTAATCTCTTCACTACTGAAGTAATCACTCATGTGTACTATGAAGCAAATAATACCAAAACCACGCTGCAGATTAATTTTAATTTTTTGACATTTTAAACGAACTTCTTGAGAACTGGAAACTAAGAGAAGAAACTGTAACTAACATAAGAACCCACCTGAGTAAGTAACTTAGGAAGCATAGAATGTGAGATGGACTGCTTAAGGGAGTAGCGAATTTCTGTAGTGATATGCAATGTTTGGCATAAATGATGACGTAAGCGCATAACAGAAAGGTTCAAAAAAAGATAATTAATTACACTTAGATAGTAATGACGGATGATGGTTAGCAGTGGAATTCAAGATGCATATTTCGTCCTATTTGGGACTCGTCAGCCGGATGTACCTGCTTCTCAGTGAGTCATGTTGTTCTCACCGTGAATAAAACTCGGGACCGATCGCTTCAAACGCCAGAGCGTTATCCACTACACCACCAAGCCACGACAGCCACTTATTGTGCGACGGGCAAAATTATAATGTTATCGCTTGTGTTATACAGCCGTTGACTGGACCGAACTGATCGGTATCTATTGGCATACAGGCTCCTGTATGGATGCCTTGATATCGCCTGTGTTTTTGATCAACCATCTATCATTACCATATTAGCAAAAACATATGCAGTGTCGAGGCATCCGTGCAGGAGCCTATGTGGCAATAGGGAAGGATCAGTTTGGTTCAGTGAACGACGGTCTAATACAAGCAATAACACACTTCTCAAATATTCTATGATGGCTAAATGCTTTGTGTAGTGACCATCTGGAGAGTTTCCAAAGCATCTGTTGCATGTTCTCTGTCTAGAAATTGAATAATACATTCAGCAAGCTGAAGGTGTTTATCCCATTTAATTTAGTGTGTCCTGAAGAATGCTTAAACCTTCTAGGACAGAATCTTATTCCTATCTTTTCAGAGTGACCAGCTTGCATTAGCATACTCATAATCAGACTCAATATGAGAAAGATTCCCATAGACGTTCGATCGCAATAATGAAAACTTTTCTCCCTAAAAAAGCGAACCACTTTTTCATGACAAGTTTAGTCGGTGTTGTTATAAGTATACTGTTTATTTTGCTGGAAATATTATCACTGTGAATGTCAAGGCGAAGAAGCATACACTTTTCTCTAGCCTTGACATTTTGCTACTTTGATATTTAACGAAAAATCTTTGAGTTGAACTGCTGTCTAGCGAGCATTTCTTGATTATCAGAAACTGTTCCACTAATATGACCTAAGTACACATCTCACTTGAGTACAGTCAAAGCTTTTTCGAAAAAAAGATCTTTAAAAGCTACTTACGATCAGATAATATCTATTTTTGATGATTAAAATCTTTGGAGCATACTGTCCACCCGATTTTGCTGACTAATATGAGGAAACTCAAACTTCTAATCGTTTCTATGCTTGATAGTACTCGAAATGTCCTCAGTGATCTTGTGACCGGGCTAAGAACAATTATGTTGTTTTCATCTACTCACCATCCTTTAAAAAGTGACATCAAACTAAACTGAGATGGGTAATCTAACTAAAGATTGAAGTACGGATCCCCATCACCTACAGAATTGACACTACCTTCTTATTTGGATTTTCTAGAAGATGTATGGAAAACTGAACAGTGGTTAGTACACGCACTGTTGAGAATATTGATAAGACATCTATCGTTTATTTTACTGATATAAAAAAACTCAAATTACACATGCTAAAAGAACAACGATCGAAGGAATACCAAGTTTCTGTTACTTCAGTTCCTTCAACAAGTGATTCTATGTTCTTCTGTTCTATTCGTATGATTTCTAATTGGGAGGTTTCTTGACTGCTTAGTTTTCTGCAAATACAACTCATTTGCGTTTCTTCAAGGTTTACTGTCCATGACAGCTGAAGAAAATAATGCTAAAGAATACATTTTAGCAATCATTCTGGTTATCAAAAGTAGCATATACAATTAGGCCTGTTTTTATTGACGTCAAAACCATACGATGAACAATGCATGTACCGAAATATAAGTTGAATATTTATATAATATAATTTATAGTTTTGCAAACAGTATTAAAAAGTATTCAATAGGAATAGAACAATTGTCGCGTATTCAGTGACGTGGAATAATTCTCTTTTTATATAAGTTGAAGTCTTTTCGTTGTTAATTATTCTGGTGAATATTCATCAAACCATTGAAATGAATACAATAAATAATATTGACAGAGTTCCGTTTGTTAACTCCAGTTACACGCGCATACCTAAAAAGGCGTTCGCTCAACGCAGAGACAAGTTGATTCAAACATTTTTGCTTTCACGTGTTTGTTTGTGATGATTATTTAAAATCTCTAAAAAAAACGAAAACGGTATATTCAAATAGCAATCATAATGTTGTTATTTGAATTTGGATAATATAATTAGAAGACACAGATTATCTGAAAAATGTGATGTATTAGCATTATACACTTCGAACAATCTGATCACACATTTACTTGTTAAGGCATTATATATGAAAACTGGAAGTGGCGGAAGGATAAATATGACATGAAGGAATTCAATGATAAGAAAGATAATGAGAGGAATATAAGATAAGATTTGAAGACAATCTTGGTAATACGATAAAATGGGCATTACCAAGGTAGGCTTAATGTAAGGACAAACTGTTTTTGCACACACAATGGGGGGTTAAGTTTAATTATGGCTAGTGCCGCAACAAACTTAATTATATGCCCCCGGACAGTTTCTGTACAAAATTGTAAAGGCTGTCTTGATATCGATTCTATGACTCTTATCAATGATATGTTTTGCAATGGATGATGGTGGTTGTCTGCCATTTGCGCTTATCAGTGTTTGTGAATCCAGCTGCTTTCGTAGCCGTTTCGGAACATGTTCCCCTACCCTCAAGTGCATATCACGATTAGTCCTCCCTATGTATATTTGTCCACACATAAATGTAAATTTATAAAAGCAGTGGGATGTGACTCAATCGTTTATACAGCGCTGAGGTTTAGGTTGCAGCAGGTGTTTGGTCTCTCAACTACGATAAGCATAGTACGTTTTGATAACAGCAGACCTTAACCTTCGTTTTAATATTATGCTGTTAGATTCTACTCTGTATGGTAACGCGATGTAAACGCATTTTGTCGAAACAGAGTACAGATTAGGTGTGAATCCTCGCTGATTTTTGCAGCGGTTTATGAACTTCAATGGATATCCATTTTCCACTAATGTTTCCGTTAGTATTTTGATATCATCATCCACTGAGTCCTCCATACAGATACTCTGGATCCTTTTAAATAGACAAATTACCAAACCTCGCCTGTATTGGGCTGGACAAAAGCTATAGAAACTTAAATGCTGACCTGTCCAAGTAGGCTTCCTGTAGATCGACCGTTTTATTGAACCATCATTTCTACGACTCAGGAGTATATCCAGGAATGTTAGATGGTTTTCTCTTTCTTCTTCACATGTCAGACTTATGTTCTTTTGTACGTTGTTAAGTCTTTCTAACAAAAATGTCGCATCTTCATGCTTATAACATATCTTTTATAGAAAGTAACTTTAATAATGAGATCGACGGTCAAGCGTTCAATGTGTGTGTGGACAAACATACATAGGGAGGACTAATCGTGATATGCACTTGAGGGTAGGGGAACATATTCCGAAACGGCTACGAAAGCAGCTGGATTCACAAACACTGATAAGCGCAAATGGCAGACAACCACCATCATCCATTGCAAAACATATCATTGATAAGAGTCATAGAATCGATATCAAGACAGCCTTTACAATTTTGTACAGAAACTGTCCGGGGGCATATAATTAAGTTTGTTGCGGCACTAGCCATAATTAAACTTAACCCCCCATTGTGTGTGCAAAAACAGTTTGTCCTTACATTAAGCCTACCTTGGTAATGCCCATTTTATCGTATTACCAAGATTGTCTTCAAATCTTATCTTATATTCCTCTCATTATCTTTCTTATCATTGAATTCCTTCATGTCATATTTATCCTTCCGCCACTTCCAGTTTTCATATATAATGCCTTAACAAGTAAATGTGTGATCAGATTGTTCGAAGTGTATAATGCTAATACATCACATTTTTCAGATAATCTGTGTCTTCTAATTACATTATCCAAATTCATAAATGGGACTACCCATTTCAAGTTGTTATTTGACGCGATGCATTTCATTTCAGTATTAATGTGATCATGAATCTCAAGATAAGTGGAACGTGTGATTACGAAAGTAAAAAAAGTTTGAAGTTGTCTTGGGTTTGGTTTAAAAAACAGACGAATAATTTCCCTTCCTTTATCTGCTCTTCATTAGCTGTACGCTAACACATATGTTTCCAATTACTATACACCATAACGACAAACTAACTTCTCATCAATATTTAAGAGAATAGAATAACATTGCATATCCATAACACTCGAAATCAAACCAGAAAGTTGATATTATATCCAGTGTCAACCAAACACCCAGAAAAGAGGAACTTATTATTGGTTTTGTTTGTACCATACTCAAAAATCTTGGCAAGCGTTAGAAAACGAAGTGGTAGGTGTTGATTCGATATAAACAGATTTGAAAATTAGTCTCTCTCTCTCTCTTCACTTAAGTTAATTGGGCTTTAATGCAGTGACTTAATCTCACACAATTTTTGTGTTAGTGCATGCATTGCAATAGCTGAGTGTCTTTCTAGATTATTGATCTTATTCGAATCTGCCATTCTATATTTAGCTAAATTCCTATGTCCTACTAATCTAACTGACCAAGACTGGCTAGTGTGACTTGTATATTTGACCCTGCAGTCATTACATGGAATGTGATAGATCAGATTATTTTGTTTAATTGGATCTTTTGAATCCTTAAGCCAACTTTTCTCTGAGTAAACTTGTAGGTTTAAATGCCACCCTAATTCCAGCTTACAAACTAGCTCAGAGATAAGTCAGCTTAAAGATTCTACAGATTCAATAAAACAAAATAATCTAATCTGCCAAATTCCCTGTAAGCACAGCTAGGTCAAGTACACAAGTCACACTAGCCGGTCGTTGTAAGTTAGATTAGTAGAACATAGGAATTTAGCTAAATATAGAATGGCAGACTCGAATAAGATCAATAATCTAGAAAGACACTCAGCTATTGCAATGTATGCATTCACACACAAACAACAGTCTGGGGTTAAACTACTGTATTAAGGCCTAAATTAAACCAGGTGAAGAGAGAGAGACTGATTACTAAATCTTTTTTCATCGAATCAACACCCAACCAAACATATGTAATAGAAATGACGCAATACTCTTACTAGAGGTATGGTAAACCTTACTACCAGTAGAAACAAAAACATGAGGTGGTATGACTATAGAAGCAGGTGTCGAAAGTAGTGTAATTATATTGATATGATTAGGAGCAATGATAATTTATGCTGGAAACATCATCAATTAAATAATACTGTATCACTGTGCTCTATATATTAAATATATACCAAAAATCTGTTGGCGAGATCGCAAAGGATACCAAATAAAGTGGAATCTCAGCAAGCAGATACGCAACTTGTTCGGGAAGTCTTAATACAAAATAACTATCTAGACAAACTATTAAAAAGGATCGAAAAAATTTTATCGAATAAAAATATGAGAAACTCAAGACATAAAGATTGGATAAGTACTATAGTACTTACTTAGCGAACATCCACTTCAGAGGAAATAAGACGTATCCTTAGCAGTTACAACATCGGAGTATTCTTTAAGGTGACGAATACATTACACTCATACCTGTGTAAATTAAAAGATCGGATTCCTCAGTTGGAACAAAAAATGGTGTTCATAAGGTAGACTGCAGTGAATGCGATGCTACATACATTGGAGAGACATCACGTCTAGCCGAACACGGTCGAAGTTTTAAAAAAATCACCAAAAAATTCCTATGATCTAGAAAAGCTTGAAAAAAGCTCTGCTATTGCGGCTCATGCCCTATATTCAGGTCATAGAATATCATTCGAACAGACAAAAAAAGTTCTGCAAGAGGGTTTTCTTTCTCACAAAGAGCGGACCATTGCAGAAGCTTCGCACATCTGTTCATATCCTTCTTCGATCAACAGAAAAGATGGGTTAGACATCCCACTAATATAGCAAACAATAATGACTCGCCTAGGCAGTTATAAATAATATCTGAAAAGAAGGTAGAACATAATTTCATTCCACATGGTTCATTTATTCCGAATTCACTCTAGTTTAAATACTCTCCAGTGTTATTTCCCTTAATCGTCTTAACCACGGGGAAAAAAAGAAAAGGAAAGAGGGAAAAAAGGAAAAGAAAAGAAAAAAAAGGTTGCATTTAAACAGATTGTCTAGTCCTATTACATACACCTTATTGATCTACAATTTTTATCAGTTTTACACTACTTTCTGAGTCATACACATTCAATGAACCATAACATAATCCATTTTGTTATCATTGATACTTCAAGTGTTATCAAAAATACATTTATGGTTATCATTATTGTTATTATTTATTTCAAATATACTGTCTGATCTTCAAATATTCATTCTTCGAAACTAGTAATCTATTCATTTTTGAGATGAATGGGGATTTTTAATTTAGAAGAAGTATTCATCATGGACTTACATCAGTTGGGCCCACTAGTGACTTGCATCCAGATGGATGTCAGGAAGTTCTAATGAGAAGCTGTAACCTATGGGGTCAACCAGCTGGAAGTGAAGTGGATGCTAAGTAAAAACCTTGGGTAACATTCGTGCTATGTCGTAAATTGACAGAAGTTGGAAATTGTAAGCCACTGAAAACCGACTGAGTGGCTGAATGGTTAACGCGTTCGCCATGAAACCTGAATGTCCTGAGTTCTATCTGTAGCCTGATTGTGGGTGCGTACTGGTGAGGAGTCACATACTATAACGAAACAGCTGTCCAGTGCTCCCAGATCTTCAATGGTTCCCCAACTGTCAGTCCGTGATGAATACTACTTCTAGTAATCTATTCTTTCTCACCCTTGATGTCTCACAACCCCACTGTACTTTTCATAGACGAACTAAAAATCTCCCCCACCCCATTTTTGTTCCATCTTACTCGCACAACGGAAGAACCTCTCTGACCGAGTTGCTTATTCACTCACCTGTATTACATCGATCTTTGCTCCATATCACTATGTAATTGGATGGTTGTAAAGTTCACCACTTTCTGTACCAAAACTTGAACATTAACCTGAAAACTTAGTGTCAGATTCATACTCTTGAAAAGGATCCTCCTAGCAAGATCGAAACGTTGAGGAATAATACAAAATATTTGTTTATTTGTTCTAATATACTACACCGGGATTACACAAGTAAAAATACATCCTACACAATAAAAATATGAAATATAAAATTACATTTTACCACGGTACTCAATTTTTACACTTATATTGAAATGCTCGCTTGCCTAACAGGAAGCTTAATGTAACTGGGATTTTTATTTGGAAGAGTTACACTTTTTAATCCACAAAGAGGAGAAGAATTTAAGCGATTTGTTGGAATTCAATGAATTCAGTAATGCTTGAATGAAAAATAACTAGTAGAAACTTTTATATTGATTCATATTTGCAACGCATATTTCAAAGATTGTATCATAGTCACATTAATAATATCACTTCTGAAATACGGTTTCAGAAGCAAAATGTATTTTCGCTCTTTTTTGTCCATCACAGTTATAAACTTTGTTAAAATCTTCAATGGATATTTGCAAACCGCATGAATATATTGAACTTATCATCGAAAGTTTCGTCTTCCAAAATCTTCAGCCAGGTGGACTGAACACTTTGCTAAACTTTGTTTAAATTAGAAAAGAAAGAAATTGAAGACTTTTTTTAGAAAGCAGTAATTCCTTATCAGTAAAAACTGTTACCATCAGACTGAATTTTTAATTGGATTACATTGTTGAACAAAGTCTAAACACTAAATAAAAGTCAGGGCTAGACAGATAACTGGTGAGAAAACATTTTTTTACCTTTATAGGATAGATTTTCATCTACGATTCACAAAAATAATGGCTTAAATGTCGACACTAATAGAAATCCTGAAACTAAGTTAGCTGTAACACCAAGAATTTATTTAGAATACAAATGAACTGTACTGTTTAAGGAATCTACTTGACGTTAGGTTGAAACAACCCTGATTGGCACCGGTGATCTTGAATCATACTTTCAAGGCGATCTTGTCAATTGTGATGTTGCTTGTATCATCTGATCCTTGACTGAACCGAACCGATCGGTCTCCATTGGTATATGGATCTGGCGCTCAACGACGTGGTGATACAAGCAACATCATATAGACTGAAGAAGTGATGATCATGACTCAGTGGCCTAGTGGTAACCCTCTGGCATGTTTGAAGCAAACGATGATGTGTTTGGATCGTACTGAGAACAACATCACTCATTTAGAGGGAGGTACATATGGCTGACGAGTTCTAAACTTGACGAAACGCGCATCCTAAATTCTACTGCTAGCCACTATGCATCATTAATATAAATGAACCTGCCAAATATTTAAGAAAAATCCAAGTCGGATGGCACGTACTTGTCAGAAGATATTCATCATTGGTGATGGATCCTAGATGACCGATAGTTTTCAGATTAAATTTATACTACCAATGATAATAATAAAACATCTTGATAAAGTTGAATTATAAAAATCGGTATTTTTTCATGCACCTCTTTTATTTTATTGTAATGGAGTTATCTAAGCGCTGACTGAACTAATGTACCCATAGGCGAAAATATAATAAGTTAATAATAACTAAAGAGCAAGAACTACTTTTAAAGTTGAAAAGAGATTTAATTATATTCGGTAGTAACAAGCCAGGATTCAATTCCTGATAGATTCACTTTCGTTGACTATTTGCTTGCGGTTATCTCCATCCACTGTCTACTTGATATGTGGTTCATCTCATTCATGTACACACTGAATATAGGTGTTCATCACAAATTTAGTCAAGAAAATAGTAAAATTAAGTGTCCGGCGCTTCAACTCTTCTAGAATCATTCCGATCAGATTTGCAAACTGTTATTATGGTGTTATTGATAAGCGTTAAGGTTTTTGCAATGCAACTCAAATAGCTTAATTTTTACATGATTTTTCTGGATTTAGGAAACATTATCAAATAGTTCGGTGGCTTTTAAAGTAGAAGAAGTGATCTTAAGATTTCACTTCTTTAAAATAATCTGCATAGGGAAACAATTCGTCACAGTGATCAGTTATAGCATATTTTGGTAACTCTAGATACCGTACAATTATATGCAAATAGATAAATTTGATAATCTGATATAATTATGCAGTGGGATTTAGAGATTACCTAATTTTAAAGCAGTTTTCACAGAGTATTGACACTGTTTGTAGATTCCAAGGTAGTGTACGTACATGCTTCATATGACATCCAGCCTAAAGCCACCAAGTCCCTTAGTACAACATCACGAAATTCTAAACTATGGAGTTACCGCTGTTTAGACCAACTAGGTTTTCAATGATTTTCCTACTGGTGTCACTCCGGGATGAAAAACAACCTTCAGTTAGGACCCCTCATTCTATTTATTTTTAATATGATATACGCTTGCCTGTTTTAAAGTTATCCCCTCCTTTCATTTATTACCATTTTTCAACTCTATCACTCAGTGATTTCTGCTGCAGACACTTAAGTATTATAACTCTTTGCTCTCTGAGCTACAAGGTTGAGTTCTTCGAAGTTCCATCACCAAGCTAGATGACCCCATCAGCATTCACTTCATATAGAAGTGAAACATCTTCAAGTCAGAAGAATTTTTACAAAGAATATTTGCTGACTTTGAGCGTTTATGGTAGGAGACGATTTTCGTTTCTTTTTTCTGTCACTTGCCGACCTTTAAAACTACTGTTAATTTTTGGCCTATGCTGCTGGCCTAATAGCCGACTGGTTATTTATTGAACTGATTTCCTGAATCCTTCCTTCCAGTCCATTTATTGGATCAGTGTCCATGTGCCTACAAATAATTATGTGATTGAAGTCTTATCCGTTCAGGTATTCTCTCGCAGTTTTCCAGCCCACTTGTTTCAGTATTTCCATTTTGTCACAATCAAAGTTGTGGTTGTGCTCATCTAGGTGTGTCGGTATCAATGACTATACAAGATGTAGTTTGACTGCCAATCTTACTACATATACCCTCTGAGAAATCAAACAGCTGTATTGGTCAAACTTGTGACGTTAGTAGTCTTTTCTATTAGTCTTTGAGGCTATGTTCACCTTGTTTTCTGAAATGGATCCTTCAGCTTGAGTCAGATTTTCTGCAGAGACTTAGTTGATTTGTGTTCCGTCTTTATACCGAATGAGTGAAGCAGCTGGTTGAAAGTTAATATACGATAAAGCGAATCGTTTTTGGGGTTGCGGTTATTTTTATAAAAATAGTTTTATTCTAATTTTTGCTGTTGTTTAGCCTTTCAATGAGTGCTTGCATGTGTGCATACAAATCATCTAAAGCAACTTAATATCAGAGGATAATTTATTGCAGACACCTAATGAAAATTAAGCAGATGAAATTAAGTATTACTATTCCACTGTAATTTTCATTCTCGTACATTTCAAGCCTACAAACAGTACAATATGTACGGAAACACTGAATTCGTTATAGTATGTGAATGTCTTATTTCTGCCAACAAGAAAATGAATTGTTCCCTAGCACGAGGTGTCTACTAACTAAACATCCCATATAGTATGTTCGTTTTCTAAACTCATCTTGAAATATTGTCTTGCGTAGCTGATATTTGAAGGCTAAGCGGCTCACCAATTGTATTCTAGTCATGATTTTCTGCATTATCAAAGCAAATGATTGAAAGAATGGAATTCTTGGCATGTTACATTTCATAAAAACTCATTTCCCGTACAATATATTTTAATTAATTAATTACTGAATATTAGCGTCCGGTTTGGACTAATGAGTTAATAAAAAAACGGAATGATACATTGGTGGCAGTAATTTATTCAACCAATAGAAAAATCTGCCATTCGACATAGGTACCCTAGGAATAATGATATACTGTATTTTCGTGCATTTACAAGTTCATATCTTACCGGGGTAATATTTTCCCACCGTTTTCTTGTCAGCTTAAAAACTGCAGTTTTGATACCATTAAGAAAATGAGCTAGAGTACATGATATCGTTAAAATATATATTTAGAAGAATAAAATAAATTGGAAGGGAAGAATTTAATGATAACGGGTGTAAGAGTCTTGGTAGTCCAGTGTTTATTTCAGTAGGCCTCGTACTGACCAAAGCTCCGATCACAGCTTGGTCAATGTTTGCTAAATAAGTATGTCGAATCTTTTAGCATACAATGACTCCAATCATTACATCTGCTATTCCTATTTCAATATGATAAATTACTTTGATACAATGATCGATTATGGAAGAGCAACATGTTCCATGCTTGTCTAATTCTGAGTACAGACCAAATCCTGTCTATCATATTCGCAATGTGTACACCAAACCAGGACGCTCAGTATCACGGTGCACACTGATAGATGTGTGCTAGTTAGAAACAGCAGTAAGCCCTGTACCTAAGTCTCGTGCTTGCTAGCGCTCGTCAGCAGGACGTATTTGCAACGTTGACAGGACTGATGTCCCACCTGGGAATCAAATCGGTATCAAAGGTGTTAACACTGTTTCAGGTACAGATACTTTGAAAGATGTTACTATCTCACGCCGTTTATTTCTTGGTATTAAACCTAGTAAATTCTTTTTCCAATCTTAATACTGTTAACAGTGGGATTACAGTTGATAAGAAGAATTACTTTTATATGTTATGATGCTTTGGGTGTAGTTTGTTTGTATAGCTTAATTTACCACATAACTATCTTTGCTGTACTTCAATATCAAATTGCAGAAATACTCAGTTTCGGGATGTATAGGTATATTACATGTTAAAAGTTTTCTCAGGGAAAGGAAACAGTGATAACGTGGAATCACCGCCAACTATTTCCGCCTAATTCAGGACTTATTAGAAGTACGCATCCTTCTCTATGTTTTTCCCACTAATGTCAACTCGTCATAAAATCTACTTTCATTTGGAAAAAATGTTTTACTTAAAACTGGGTTTAGGTAAAGGAGTGCATGCTTATATTGTCAAAAGTTTATAATAAATCTATAGGCAGGTGTAGATAAATATAGCTTGATAGTAGAAGCTATTTAAGGCAATATCCCATCAACTTTCGAAAATTCTAGTTCAGAACTGTGTTTTGTTTATGATAAATGTAACAGATTTTATCTTTAATTTGTCATGTCAAGGTTATTCACAGAAAAGTAGTGGATTATGAGTAAAAATTGATAATAAAATATTCGCGAATACAGCCTTGGTTTTAAAATTGTTGTCTTAAGTCTATTGTTTACCTTTCGATGCAGTGCATCAGTTGTTAATAACGCAGTATCAGTTGGCAGGAAATCCCGAGTTCCTAATCTAAATCAGATACCAAGTATGGATCAATTCATTTGTTAGACAAGTAGATCAATTTTGGACCCCTAGAGCATGAGTGTATCATCTCAGGTGGCCAATTTTTACATCAGCATGCAGATAAAAAGGGAAGATAAATAAGTGAAGGCTGAGAAGTGAACTTCAGACTTATTAGATAAAAAATGTATGCATTTGAACCGCTGTTTTCAGTTTCAAGCTATGCAATCCGAAATCTGCCACTACTGATACCTATCATCTTGCAGACATTTTCTGGGCAGCCTTCATCTCCCTACATAACCCAGACCAACCAATTGCAAAGCTGCAAACAGCGGGGAAGGTAAAAGATTTTTCTGAGAAATAAAAGGTATAACAAGTAATTAACACAATGAATGTCTTCAACATTCATATAAGCTTTTAAAGCTATACATAATCATAAATTCTTATTATTCTGAATATGCCGCTCAATGAATATAGTTTGTTTGAAGTCATGTTATTAAGAAAGGGGATCAAAAAGCTTTCTATTCAGATAGTCCAACACATAAGTGATTTATAAGTGATCTGATAAGTAAATTCTGCATGATTTTGTTTTGATGTTTATGAAATAGAGTGTGTATAGGGTGTACGAGTTAACACTACTTATCAATGATCAATGATCAATGCTTTTATGCACAATGCCACTTATGTCGATGTGTATTGTCTTATGGTTCAATACATCTCTAAAAGGTTAGTTAAATAAAAATGTTTTTAAATATACAACTCAAAGTAACTGTGTACACTTGAACAACTGAAGATTCACCTTGATATAAAGCAAAAATTGGCATTCTCGAACAGGGGATTAAACTTAATCTGTTTGTAATTACTCTAAGATAACTGCAAACAAGGATATTTATGATTTATAAGCCACATTCCTTATTTTTTCAGACTTCAGTGGTTAAAATTACTGCCTAACTACAGTGAAAAACCGTAAACATTCGACATTAATGATGGATAGGGCTTGCAGTGGAATCCAGGGATCGCAATCTATTCAGTCCAGGACTTTTAACTAAATGCACCTGCCTCCCAGCTTTTCTCACTAAGATTTAGTCTCAAGATCCATTCCTTTAAATACTGCAGAGTTGTACGCTAGATTGATGGGTCACGATAGTTCCTCTTTGTGCGGTGTGTAAAGTTCACTATAATGGTTTTTATTTTCCAGTCGTCCCTTTATCCGGTTTGTAGTACATCTATCCGACATGATGAAGAGGTTAAAAGCGACCTCATTAAAGAAAGAGTCAGGTCAAAGAATGGTTAAAATAGGCCATATTTATGTGCTGTAAAATTTTAGGGAATTTTTACACAATCGCTTTCGAAACCGCTTAAACGTAATACATAACAAGTATATACTCTCTGATGGTGACTTAGAGGTTATTCGCTCTTGAGAATTTCCGTTTAACAATGCTAAACTTTTAAATAAGGGAACTTTAGGTAGTCAGTTTTCTTGGTGTTTGTTTTTGACTTTGTTTTCGACAACATTTTTTACAAAAACGTTTCTTCAGTTAAAACTTACTTCCTGCATCCATTCGATGCAGGACAGACATTTTTGTAAACAGTTAGGGTTGCCTACAATATAGTTGTTTAAAAGGAGTCTAAGACAACTGTTCTTCGAAATACATCGCATAAATCGGTTTATCATAACATGTCATAGTAATAACATAGAAATCGGTTCAAAATATTAAGTTGAATAATTGTTATTTTCCTGGCCAATCTTATAGCGTCAGCAGCTGGGTTTTCTTATCAATTAAAATTTTGATCAAACTGAGTTCTTTCTATTTCATATATGAACATCTTAAAATAAGGTAAACTTATTCTGTACTTCAAACTGTGTTCGACAAACACCTAGGTAAATAAACTGTTCTTTCTAAGTGAGGCTGACAGTGGCTCCTAGAATGATTTCTAAGTGTAAAAATAGAGTAAAATGAAGATAGAAAACTGAAGACCTCCCCTTCGTGAGTTTTGTCCATGCAACCATTAATTTCTGTTGTTTGTATCTACATGTACAATAGTTCAAAGCTGTTCTTTATTGTTTAAATCAGAATATGGCTATGAGTGCTGGCAGACGAAAAATTAAATAAACATTTCATCCCGTTGCAATATAATTAAAATCTGGTCAAATGTTTGGTCCATCGGGAAAGATTTATCTGTTCAGATGATACTTTCGATCAAGAACTTCAAATTGTTCATGATCTGCTCAGTAGTATTAGATATCCAGAAAAGTTTCTAGCTAAAAATACTGACAAATCGACTATGAAAACCAGAATACCAACAGTTTCCAAGGAACCGTTGTTCCTAAGACTATAATTTCGAGGTGACATCATCAGAAAAAATTGTGACAGAGTGCCTAAGGAACGCCATAAGGAGATCATTTAATGCAGAAAAGTTATATTATGTATTCTGCAGTCGGCCGGTTATGATCAGGCAAATCGAAGGTAGACTAACTGACTTAGCTTCTTCTTTGTGCACTTACCAATGCGGCTGCCTCTGTGGAGCTAGTTACATTGGACGAACAATCAGACAAGTCCGTTATCGAATCACCAAGCATCATCCTTCATGGTTAATCAAGAGGAAAAACAGATCGACACGTAGCTCAATACTGTCTCATCTGATTGACAACGGTCACCGAGTTATAATTCATAACGCCCTTAAAGTTATTCGTCCTTTTAATCTCACCCATGCTCTACCAGTTTAAATGCAACAGAAGCCATCGGAATCCTTCCGATCAAACCAAGTCTGCGTGTTCAAAAGAAATTCGTACAACCTCTTTTTTTGTCTTTGTCTGTTTACCGTACCTATTAAAACAAGGCCCATTTTTCATTTGTCCCACAAATCATTAAAACTATTATTTTTGTTCTGTTATCATTATTGTTGTTATTATTATCATTACAGTTTTATCCACCTTGTTTCCCCCCCCCCACTGCTGCTTCACATTACCGTCAACAACTGACTACTTGAAGTAACGATTTATTTCGCGTGTCCTTTCATTAGTTACTTTTCTATAAAATATCAATTATATAACAAAGGGTTTGAAATTGCACAAATTGTTTCTACTATAATTAATATATCCTTTAATCATTGTCTTAATTACCTGATCAATATTCATCCTATCAATACTTTGATAACCTCGCCTAGGTAACTAGTTCAGTTGTTACTAGTCGGTCCCAAGCCCGGATAAAGAGAGAAGGTTGGACATAGCGCTAGCAACCCTACCCCGGAAAACCAATCCAGTCGTTAAAGAAACTTCAAAGTACAAAGAAATTATAAAAAATGAAAACAAGCATTCCTCGCTGAAATCGGAGAGGCGAAATGACGCCGCTTGGTGAAAGCCTTCAGGAAGCCAATTGGCCCATGTGTCTTCTCTTCTCTCGATGAAAGCAAAAGTAAGCATAGGGACATGGGATGTCTGCACAGCGTTTGAAGCTTGCTGACGAGGCTTCACAGATCGTAAAAAAATGAGAAGGTATGACATAGAAGTGCTTGGAATCTGCGAAAGCAGATGGAATAGAAGTGGACTCTCCAAACTGTCAACTGGAGAGTCAATAATCTACACCGATATTGTCACCCAGGCGACAGCAAGGTTCAGCACAAAAAGAAAGAAAATAAAATTAATCATACAGTGCTATGCTATGCACCTAAAGATAATGCAGATCAAGAGAAGAAGCAGGAACCCTATAGACAAATGCAATCAGTACTAGACAAGACTCCAGTTGGTGACAGCATAATTCTAATGGGTGACAATGATGCCAAACTGGGAGCAGACAACACACGAAGAGAACAAACCATGGGTGGAGAAGCACTCGAGGAAATGAACGAGAATGGAGAATTGTTTGAAGATTTATGTGCATTCAATGATTTGGTGATTGAAGGCAGTGTGTAAAAACACGAGAATATTCACGAAGCGAAATGGATTTCACCAGATGGGCACCCTCAAAATCAGATTGACTTCATCTCAATCTGAAGGTTGGGGAGACGCAGCTTACTGGACATAAGATCAGACCAGATGAAGAGGAGCAGATGCAGGTTCACGCCACTCACTAGCTAGTTCAGGGAATTTTGAAAATCAAGTTGAAAGCCTTCAAAGAAGCTGGTGATGACAGACCAGAGTTTAAGTTCAACACCCAGAACAGAAACTGAAGGACGAAACTACAATGGACATCTTAACGTCAGTCATCAGGAAAAAATGGGAAACAGTAAGCAGCATCTCCTAGGAAACCTTCACGGAATAACACTAGAACTCTTTGAAAGAGATATGGAATGAAAGTTTCATAACCTTGTTAGGAAGTAGGAATAAATAAGACAAGAAATGGATCTTCACGGACACATGGAAGCTGATAGAGGAGGGAGAGGAAGATGGCAAAGCAGAAGATGAACCAGCTCAGTGCAGTGATGAACAACGAAAACAAGAACTGAGTACAACGTACAAAACACTACACTAGACCAAGAAGTGAAGAAGAGTGCGCGCAAACACAAAAGATACTTCTACGACACATTGGCAAGTGAAGCAGAGCAAACAGGGTGCAGGTTGGAGAGAATTGACAACACTTTTTCAAATAACCAGGTTTTTATCCGGGAAGAGATCAATGCAGATGAAACCAATGAAAGATAGTTGAGGAGACTTAACTACCAAAGACTAGAAACAAAAAAAACGATGGGCTGACCACTTCGGAAAGCTCTTGAGTCGACCGCCAGCTCCACCACCTGTAACTCGTCCAGAAATACCACCAACAGCCCAAGAATTACCAGTGAATACAAACCTCTTTGAAACAAGACAAAGTCCTAAAAGCCATAAAGTTACTGAAAACCAAGAAAGCAGCAGGACCAGATGGAATTACACCAGAAGAACTGAAAATAGACACAGAGACAACAGCGGACATGCTCACACTACTATTGCAGAAGATTTGCAAGAATGGAATGAAAGGCACCTGCCGATTGGAAGAAGGGCTACCTGGTAAAGATTCTAAATAAGGACAACCTAAGTCTTTCCAAGTACAAGAAAAGGCGTGGAATCATGCTCCCTCCCTGTCCATACTAAGAAAATTTTAGGCCGCATCATCCTGGGGGGACTAAAATATGCTCTGGATTCAAATAACGACCAGAACAGGCTAGATTCAGGAAGTACAAATCATGTACGGACCAAATTGCATCCCTACGCATCATCATAGAACAGAGTATAGAATGGCAGTCAACTCAACTCAATCTCAACTTCATCGACTTTGAAAATGCTTTCCTTTGACAGCGTTGACCGAGAGATGATTTGGCAGTTGCTTAAACACTATGGTTTTGGTGCCACAAAACTTTATCAACCTCATTCAACAGCTTTATGCTATACGATGCTACATGTCAAGTGATTCACAATCAAAAGCTGACTGATGCCTTTGAAGTGAAGACAGGAGCAAGAAAAGGCTGCCTACTGTCTTTCATGATCCTCCTGATTGTGGTCGACTGGACTGGACTTGACTGGATCATGCAGCAAGCCATGAGGAGCGGGTAGATAGGCATACGATGGCCGAACCGATGAAAGACCCCAGGAGATTTGGATTTCACCGCCGATGATGATTTATGCCTAATTTCTTGTTGCTCAAACTCAAAGATCTACAAGTGATAACCAACAAGCGGGCAGAAGAGGCAAGACAGTGAAGACGGCATTTCCTCATGGTTAACGTGGAGAAGAGAAAGGTGACGAAGATACCCAACCAACAACAACAACGACAAGTACCAATCTCCATCAGTGAGGAAATTTAAAGGAAGTCATCTCTTTCACCTATCTAGGCAGGCAACATCGTCTCAACTACAGGCTGCACAGATAAAAGAACGTCAAAGCTAGCATCAGAAAGACAGCAAGACAGGCTTTCATTAGTATGAAATCAGTGTGTAGATCTCCTGCACTCCACTCCACTCAGCATACAGCATGAACAACATCCGGATTTACAATATTGAGTCAATCAAGTTAGTGCTTCTATGCGATGGTTGAGAGACTTGGGGCGTCAGGAAAAGCATTTCCAACAAACTACAGACATTCATCAACAGCTGTCGCCTACGCTCACTTGATACTGAAGGTCTTATGGCTAGAAAGAATAAGCAACAAGGAATTCTGCCTGGCTTCGAACCAACCACGAACCCATCGCCCAAGGGATATGCAGAAGAAAATGGAGATGGGTTGGAGGTACACTGAGAAGACCGATTGAGGACATCACGTGCCAGGCTCTGGAGTGGAATACAAATGAGAAACGATGAGTTGAGCGTCTGAGCCGAGGGTGACATGAAGAAGATGGTATGAGGAAGAAATGAAAGCCTGTGGGCAGTCTTGGAGCCAGGTTGAAGGGACTGCGGAGAAGAGGGTGAAATGGCGGTGGTGACGTGCTACTGAATCTTTATGTTACACAAAGAACAAATAATAATAATAATAATAATGTTACTTTGAGACTGGTAATTTGTCATTAAACACTTCTTAACACTAGCCGCATACTGTGGTGAACCAAAGCATCAACTTGTCCTTCAGACACCACAGAACTAGTTGCTGACTAGAGTGGCTGATGTGAATGTCTTCTTCAGCAATCTAGACGGCGAATTCTTCAGGTTCTCTGCTGCTGTACAGCCTTTGAAACCAACCTTCATAAATAATGTCGTCTTTGCAACTGTGATTACTTGCTCTATATTGTGTTTTAATTTCAACTTCTTCTCAATCAATCTGGATGGGCATCCATTTTGCATGAGAATCTTCCAAGATTTATCTAATTCATCGTTAATAGTATCATTCATCCAGATTCTTCTGATTCTAGAAGAAATAGAATAAATCACATTCCTTTATCTGCACCCAGCGATGGAAATTCTAGTATCGTCTGTTCTATATAGGCTTTCCATAAGTCGACGTTTGAAGAGAATCATCAGGTCTCTGTTTCAATACAACATCGAAAAAATGGAATTCTGAGTCCTCTTCAAATTTTGATACGAAGTTGATCGATGGGTGACAATCACTGAAGTTCCTAACTACTGTCCCAGTATCTGTATTTTGGTCACATTTGATGACTGTATCATCCATATGTCTTTTGTATAGGTAGGAACTATCAACTGCTGAATAAAGCACACTATTTTTTAGGTTTGCCATAAAGCACTCAGCCAGCAACGGTCCAAGTGGTGACCCCGTAGCAACCCCATCTTTTTTTCTATATAGCTCATTGTTGAATTTGAACTACATGTTGAAAGTACATCTTAGAAGTGATTCACTTAAATTTCGACCCAATTAATAATGTCAATATATCCGATAAGCGAATGATTTCTCTGGGTGTGATTTCGCTCATTACCAATGTCTCACTCACGGAAACTATCTGTTTTCTAGGTGGTTTCATCGAAGATAACAATATTCACGTGAGTATCCCAAAGCCACTGATAAGGAACTAATTGGAAATAAATATTTCTTTTCTCACATTGTTTATTTCTCCTAAATGTCTAAATGGGAACTTTTGCATTACTGAAACATATAGTGGCTAATTTTTTGAAGTTGGAGCAAAGTCCTGAGTTACAGAGAGATTAACAGTAGTAGACTCTAGATTACTTTAACAGCGCTTACCCACCCACCATAATCACTTTGCGTAATCGTGGCCAGCAGTCTTTGACCTAGAGTCTGCAAGTCTTAAATGCAGAACTGATGTCGGTTTCATATATGATAAACAAACAGATATCTACCACGTTCTTGTCTTTGAATAACCCTCAATCAGTCTATGATGTATAGGGATTTAAAACTGTTACTATTCGTCTTGACTGTTTATCGATGGCTGAAGTCAAACTCTAAAAATAACAAATACGAAAGTAGTGAGGCAGGCACGGAAAAAAAAGAGAACAGCGGATGAATGAACTAACATTAAAACTACAGAAAACAAAGCAAAATAGGACATTTCGGCTACACTTAGGGTAATAAACAAAGAATCATTTTTAGTTATCTTTTCATTCATTCTAAGCCTTATTAACCAGCCAACATTGCAACAAGCAACACGCCTATATTCTTGCTGCCTTTATTTAAAAAATATATCACTTTATCAGGTCAAAACTGTTAAATGGGATGAAAAAACGTTTGTACTTTCCCTTCAGATGATAAAAACATTATTCTTTTTAAAATCTGACACTGTTTTTTTTGCCAGAAACAAAACACTACTCATTTTCACTTTGTAGGTGAAAGAAAGTTTATCGCTTTGTTTATTGAAGCGTGAAGGGCTTCAGTCGCTCTACATTATGGAGCATAAAACAGTTGTAGGTTGTTTATGGTTTAAAAACTTGACAAACTAGGTGGTACAAATAGGGACAAGAAGAGATCAGAAGGGTGTTTAGGAAGATTCAGTAGACTATATGATGAAACATCTTGTGAAGTTATTCACGCCCACAGGTACACTCATTAGCCGTGTTTATTGTTGTGGATCCAATAACCTTGCACAATGTACAATGTACTTTTGACTGAGTAATTATCAGCAACTGATGCTTCGATATTATCCAACAGGATTTATTATTACTAGTTCATACATATGTGACCAAGCATATGCTAGATTTGTTTAAAACTTATTCTCTCGTCTTTAAAAAGAAAGTGCTTTTAGAATTCTGCAAATTTTCAAACTTAGTTTCATCAGTACAATCACTCATCCGTGTCAGACAACTAAGTTTTTAGGCAAAAACGAAATGGTACTTCGCTATAGTTTCACAAATTTAATTGATGATGGTATTCATTTAAAAGCTTCAGGGTTATTTATTGTACAGTTTTCATTCCGAATAGAAATAAGATAGAAAACCATTCAAGGTTAAAGAGTATTGGGCACATATTTCGTCTTTTATTACAACTCACTGATGGTGTGCACGTATGACTCCTTGTGTGATTGATGAAACCTTGCGGCTAATATGTTACCACTATGACACTGATTCAAAATACAATGGTTCATTTCTACTACTTCTTTCAACTCATGATATATAGCAACCGTCATTCAATGTCATCAGTTGTCATCCACTTCAATTAAGATTTGGTTGACCACAAAGGTCACGATGTCTCGTAAACCTTCGAACTGTCACTGAAGTCTCATGCTCGAAGTAAGCAGTCATCTAGTACTTCTTAGTTTCCTTCGGTTATCTAATTGATTTTGATTTGTGATAAAACCATTTTAGCTTTGAGATATACTATGAATACTATATATCACTGCTATGAACCTGAACCTTCATTTGGCCTGCTTTCTTTTTCACTGGTCTCATACAGAGGTTATTTGGTATTTAAAATGACTACGGCCCAATAAAATTTCGACAGCATAATTCGATCGACTGAAAAATAGCTAAGCTTTAAAATTTCCATACCAATTATTTTCTGTATTCACCTGTATAATAAGCGGAATCTAACGTTTTTCTTAAAAATCCATATCCTTATATCTTATATAAGGTCTCAATGAACTGTATCTGCAAAGCCTCTGGTTCTTGTGTATTTGCAACATCTATTAAACTGCTGCTGCTTCAGAGATCCAAGGTCACATCACCGAAAGTTGCGGTTGGATTGAAATGGTGACTGACCTTCTGTTAACTATACTAACTTAGACTAGATACATTGAATAATCAATACAGATTAAACCGCTTCAGGTCACGTGACTAAATTCTACCACCCAAGTTCGTGAAGTCACTACCTAACTTAAATTGTCTGTAAAGACAGTAAAACGCTTACAAATGTAGATATTTACTAAGTCGTGATATTTGTGTTAAACCAAAGTTATCTAATACATGTAATCTGGTCGCTATGAATAGACGGTTGATATGTGCTGATTAAAATAAACAGCTTCATAGTCCTGAAATCATCTAAACACTTTTTGCATCTCATTATATTGGCCGTTGTTGAGAAGCTGAAGTTAGAGCTGACAATTGCATTATACAAACAACTGGTGTAAAAACAGGGCGTGTTGTACAACAACAATGACTATTTAATTATTTTAATTACATGTCTCGTAGGAAAGGCAATGTCAACTAATCGTTCTTAGATGAGAGCGGCAATAACATCACATTTTCACAACATCATCAAAACGAATACCTAATTAATTCTAATAAGACTTTTATCAAAATTTTAATTATTTCAAGAAATTCTGGAGGATGCACGATTTGTCTTATTTGGGACTCTTCTTTTGGATATACCTGCCCATCGCAGTGAGTGACGTTGTTCCAACCGGGAGTAAAACCTCATACTCGTCGCTTCAATTACCTAACCGTCATTCACTGGATTACTGTCACACAATAACTACTTCTTGGTTAACAGGTAGTTATTATGATTTGTCGATCTACTGGTAATTCGCCGCTGTTATACTGGGTCGACCACTGTTGTCATATGGGCTCTTATAATAATGTCTCGATATTGCCTAAAAATAATCAATATACTGATTTAGTTATTTGCGCCTACAAACACAAGAGAGATATAAACTAATACTGCTCAAATTCACAGCAAAGAATTTACTATTCAGTCAGTATGTTTGAATCCATTAGTTTATACCTATCTCCTCTCAAAATCTGCGACGATATAATTAGTGCCTAATTTTATTTCTTCCAACTGAATTATGAGATTAAATTTGCGTTTAGATGTAAATAGAAAAAACAATATACCTACGTCATCTTATTAAGTGCCTAGCTTTTTAATCCTTGAACATTTGAACCGCCCTAATGGATTCATTAGTACAGTACTTAAATATGAAATAAGATATATCTAATTAACTTTCTGAAGTATTAAAATAAACCCATGTTGAAATTGTAATCAAATAAGGCCGATAACAATAGGAGTACATTTACGTGGGCGTTGATAAGATTTCTGTGCTTTATACGCAGAATGTATCGATGTCAAGAACAGTGATTACACTGAAGTATAGTTCAGCGAATATAAAGTAAACAAATGCAATATCGCTGATGACAATTGGAAGGAGGCTCTGCTTTTCCTAGGTTGCATGCTTGTTGGTATTCACCAATATAATATACGTGCAGCCCCACAGGAGCCAATATCCTCAATGAGGTCCAAATTCGATTTACTCACTACTGCAGTTAGCGAGGTTAAGAATCAACCATTTGGACTGTTATCCCTTAGTTGGTCGGCCTAATAACATGGTGGTCAGATAGCAAAATGATCATGATAATTACAGCGTCGCTAAGAATCAGACAGCAGTTAATTAACTACTCTTCAGTGATTAATCAACACAAATCAAGCTTGTCAATAGCCAAGGCTAGTATCCTCTGAATAACGATAATGTTGTCCTACTAATTGATGTCAGAAATGTGAAACCAAACAGTTCCCTTAGCTGAGGGATAAGATGCTTATATTGGCGTTATGAAGATTGTTGATACTCGTGTCAACGTTTGGTTGAGCACTTCTCAACACCTTTGGAGTTTGACTCAGTAGTTCTCATACCACTTCCCTAGGTCAACATAATTTTTCCTGGAAATTATTTTGGGATTATGAATTCTTGTAAAAATCATTCATTCAGCTAACTGCACTGAAAATTTTGCGTGGACACGTTTGAGATTTAATTTATCAACTGAGTTCAGCACCAAACACAAAGACCTTGACAGCTAAATTGGCTACCAAATCTAACCGTTGACTTAATCAGTGTACCATATGTCGAAATCGTTCAGAGTGTATCCAATTCTTGTGAGATAATGTCAGGCTATTTGAAAAAGTGATCACAATGTTTAACTTAACATACGGGTTTTCGGGAAGATTTCACTTCTCGAAGCTTTTCTGAGTGATTTACAGCTGAGTGGCTGTTAACAAAAATCTAATTTTCAAAAGCAGGCATCCTGACTCCAAGTGAGGCCTATTACCCCATGCTATTTTGTTTCTTAGAGGTGTAACACTGTGAGATATTATTGTTCACTGGCTTACCTATTGAACACAAATTATTGCGAATATTCAAAGCAAATCATTTAAATGTGAACAATAAATACCCTCAGAAGCGTTACCCCACAAACGAAATATTTCACTGAGTGACACATCGAAGAAAACATCAAAAACAGAACATCAGTCTGCCACTCCGATTTTGATGTCTCCGGCTGCTGTTAGAAGATATGCAGCATGGGAATCTTGACATATTTCTTACTGGTTGACCATGCATAATTTGTCATAAAAACTCAGAGCTCTACATTATAAAAATTTAAACAAAATATAACGTTTCAGTATTTACACCTTTACGCTTTGCGTCACCTACGCTGGTTTTTAACCCAGCTAACTAAAAAAGAAGGTTCCTTGAAATCTTTTCAACTAATAGTAGAGATTTCGTTTCAAAAGTGTACTGACTAAAAATCAACAGTTACCAAGTTACCTTATAGTGAGAATTGTTATAACAAAACGATCATTAATCACTATGAGTAAGGGGAAACAAGTGTCTCGCGGTTCACCTCGGCTGAGGTTCAGCTTGTTTTTTTATGCCTATACACGAGTCATGTGACTGATCAGTGTTAACGTCCATCTGATTTCTACTGTACAACAGATCTATATGGTATCAACAGTGGTTTCTGTGTTTCAAGGTAGTCTTAACCGGTTGGAGAAATATTGAGAAATTGGAAGAAATGGACAGCTGACTTTTCTTAGTTTGAAACTTCACAGCAATGAGCAGCTGCTGCCTAGTAAGGTATTAAGTAAAAGATCGTTTGGCTTCATGTTAAATGCAATGCCGTTCACCCACCAGATTGGAATCTACTGAGCTTCTACCAATTTACGATATAGCGTGATCGTTGTCCGATGTCATTGACGAGTGTTTGTCATCACACCTGACCTGGTCATCCCTCCTTATACGAACTTCTGGAAATCCATCTTAAAGCATGTCGCTAACGACCACTGTATTTAATTCACTTGATGGTTTGAAGGAATTAATTATCTTCAAGTTTCCTTGTATCTTATCGACGTGTGACTAACGTGAACAGCATTCTAAACGTCTAAAATATGTGCTACTGCTGAAGAAATTTACCAACATTCAAAAAAACGTAACATTTTTATTTTTTCCAGCATAAAAAAGTTTCACCACTTCCCATTTTTAAATTTATCTACAAGATATTCAAATCTCAAAAATCATATTTTAGGAGTTTTCGAAAAGTACAATTATTTATAACATCAATAACCCAGATACAAAAGTAATTTGAATGATAAAAATTCAGTCAGTTTACAACATGATTATTTAGACTAACTAGTATGTAATTCTGAAGACGCTGCTATGGGTGGTTGCCTAAACAATGAGTAAGAAGTAATATACGGCAAAAAAATTTCACAGTATCAGCTAGTGAACTGAAGGTATTCACTCAGCAGTTTATGTAAAATTAGTTCACCTTCTCCCGATGAAATTCATTTTCAGGTACCTACATCAGGGGATAAATTAGCATGTTCCCTAAATTTCCATAACTAACCTCAATTTTGGCGAAGACACTGTCATTTCAATGAAAAATGATTTGACAGATGCAAAAGAATCTATGGTAGTTAACTGAGACTCAAGTCTATGGAGTAGAAGAATGCATTTTTCAATCCTGATATTTCCTTGAAAGGATTAGTTTTGAAGAACCATAATGAAGTTAATCACCTCATAGTCCCATGATCACACAACCGTTCTCATTTCCACTTTCTTTTTCAACTTATTTGGAAGCTTATGTTCAATATCTGAGTTACAATCACTTCACTAACCAAGAAAACGATTGAAGCGTAACACGTAGATTAATGATAGCAATTGATCAACCTAACTGTTTGCTTAACAGCCAAATGAATGAATTGGCCATGAGTTACCACAAAGGTATGTCTTCGTTGGCATATTCATGACAGGTCATGACAACAGATTACTACTAAAATAATTTCAACACGTTGTCCGTCTAGAAATTATATGGTTCCATAAAGTATGGAGGACGGGCTACGACACATATCTGCATCCTTGTGTATCTATGCGCTTTCATGCATTCGTAGAACTGACTGAACTAGACTTGGTAAGAGGGTATAGATTGGTTGGAGGTAAGAGATGGGAGACCCTGCTTTACCTAAGTGCCACACCTACTGGCATTTATCACTAAGGCATGCATGCAACTTCAGGGGAATTGGTGACCCCTCTGAGACTCGAAACCAAATCACCCAGTAATGTAATCAGACACATAACCAATGAGCTATTCAGTCAACGATTAACCTCCTGTAGCTAGACTGTTCTCCGGAATCGTACTGCGGAAAAATTTCTGTTTGATCAACCAAAGATGAATGGGAACAATACCACAATACCACTAAGTGGAATTAGGTCATTCACCTTGTTGTGTATCACTTTATAAGTTAATGTATAAATTTTGTTCGACTCCCTCTACAACTTTCCATTACTGCATAGCTCAAGGACAAGCTAAACATGGTAAAAATCCTAGACTGTGTACTCAGAAACCTCTTTCTCAACGCTGGCTGTAGCAACACAGTTTCTAGTTGATTTTATTCTACTTCGCTTAATATATTATACTTTGATTGTGATCAAAACTGTCGTCACAAATGTTGACAACACCTGTTCATATTTCACCTCTTGAAAAAAACCTTTTTTCAGTGACCCTTTGCATTTTGTCTAGTGCAGCTGAACATAGACCACCTCCAAATCTGTCATGCGTATATTCATTAAAATACATTTTGGTGAAACTGTCTAACTCCCATTAGTTAGAAATATGACTGAACAGCATGATAATAACTTTCCTGAAAGGAAACATTTGTCAACAGGTAAAAATCTTGTTCCCCTTATTCACAAAATGTATATTTTGATTTTTTCTGAGTAAGACGTCATGTATGATGTTTGACGCTTTTGGAAATTATCTGCCTCCTTAGCTTTTCCAGCTTCTACTTATCTCTCCCGGTTTTAATTACATGGCGTACATGCTAACACTGCGTAAGTATATTCGTACATTTGTAATCAATATTGCGACTTCTTTTAGCTTATAAGTAACTGAAAACAGTACACGAAATGAAATGGATTCAGATTACACATTTTTTGTTTGAAGTTAGATATTAGGTGATGACAAGCGTGATACTATGAAGGGTGATTTTGTGCTTGTTTCCATCCACCAGCAAGATAAATCCTTCATCTCGATGAAGCTACTGTTTACTGGGAAATGTGAACACATGTCAGTTTATGCTAAACTTAGAAATTGTACCAATAGGCTGTTAAGGTTAGGGATGATCTCATGTAGGATTCGAAAAAGTACAAGAACCAATCATCTGATGAAGACCAATGAAGCTTTTAAGTCCCAAGTGTTGCGTTTTGATGAAGCTTTATCACTAAGACCTCAGTGTTTTCAGTACGCTGTGAAACGTGATGCTATGGTGCATAACAAATGTTTTTCAGAATGCAAGATGTCCACTAGCAAGAATCCTCAAACGTAAGTGTACTTAAAACGTTGACGGTTGCTTCACACGAAAGTATCATGATTCACTAAACGAAAATCTGTTTATTTACATATACATTTACCCTTCTCAGTATACATTGTCATGGAAAATAAATTTCCATAATCTTATGTCTGCGATAAATTACTGTTAGAATGTTATATAAATTTCTACCCAACTTAATACAGATGAAATGTCCACCCGGCTTCAAAATTCACAAGTGCACACAACGTTGTAGTTAATTTTGCGGACATTCAATATTCAATAGAAATAGGTTTGTCGATGAGTTAGTACTTAGTTTCATTTTATTTTTCTCGAACAAGTAACGCAGTAATGTATTACTCCCCAGCCGAAAAAATATTTATCTTTGTAGTGAAAAATATGACCAAGTAGCTGGATACTTCTTTATCTTTATTTTAAATTCCTTTTCTATTCCATCATCTTTAAACACCAATGTGTGTCCGAAGATAAATGAGAAAGTTCCGGAAATATTTTATAGTTATTTCTGATTTTAACTTGCTGGCCCTGTGGTTTGTATACGACAAGTGAGTACTACTTTGAGATCAAAAGATCCCTTGTTTATGAGTGCCAGCAAGTGTAAAGTTCAAGTTAAACACCTTTTAGCGATTAATTTCGATGTCTAGCATTAAACATAGTCAGTTGACATCGTCAAACTTTATTTTACTTTAACATATTGAGACAGAATTATTAACCATCCTATAAAATAAGCACATTCTCTGAAAATTATTTAATAATACTTGTCACTTCCAGTTGCTCTACTGCTTCGAACGGATGGACGTCAGTGTGCATATAAGATCCTGTGTGGATGCTAAAATATCGCCTGGAGATTCAACATATTATAATTCACTAGCCATTATCAAGAAAATTATAAAATAATGAATCTTCAAGCAACATCGAGATATCCTCAAACGTGCGCGTGAGTCAAGAGAGATCAGTCGGTTCACCAACCACAACAACGATAAATTGCAAGTTTCAATAAATCATAGTCAATGTCTACCGCACAAGAGGTGGTTTTAATGACTCAGTATCTAACGCTTTGGTATTCTTAGCATTGGTTATGGGTTACAGTCACAGTGGTAACACCGTCACTCGCTGACAGACAGGTACATCCAGCTGAAAAGTCTCGAGCTGAACAAAACTAGCATTTCGGACTAGGATGTTAGCAAAAATCAAGCAAATTTTAACACGGATATAGGTGTTTTTATAACATGCAGTGAATTAACTTAACTGCAGGTAGAAAGATAACTTTGAGTGAAATATAGAGCTAGCTAACCAGCGTGATCAACTGGTTTAATGGTAAGATGCTCGTCATGAGACCTGGCAGTTTCGGGTTTGATACTGAAAGAGATATCGGGTGTGCACTAATAACAAGCCCTCAAACAAGAACTCAACAACTCTACTTCCTGATGCGTAGCAGTTTCCACACACTGAATATTTACTTGAAATAATCCGTGGAAAGGGAAAAAGTACTAATGATGGGATCTACTTGGCATAAAACTTCGAATGTTTATATGGAAATTTTTATCACTAACCAGTAAGTAACGCTCATAACGTTTGGGAAATTCATGTTTCTTGGTAGATTATAATTTGCTCCACTAAGTACTATGGTCACTGATTATTACACAGTAATGCTGTCCTCTCACATTCAATATGGTGAAATTCATGTTGACAATCATTCCTCAACCGATAACCGTTACTTTAAGGTAGTCGTAAAGCTTGAGTATCACGAGCTATGCCTGTTTGAATAATTGTTCCTTGGTCCAATACTTTGTCATATCAGCTTGTTAGATGGCGGTAAGATTAGAAGCAATGACATCATAGTGTAAATAAGTGGTTGTGCTAACTGCATTTTGTTCTATAAAACTTGGATCGAAGTCGTGAAAAGTTGATTTTATTATACATAGATCGGATGCCGGAAAGCAACTAGACTTTTTTTATCTAGTGCTGAGTATTGACCAAACTCTATAGATCGTTTCGCGGTTTCTCCATCAGGCTAGAAGGCCTAACATCGTGGGGCACACTGATGAATGTGAGTTGGTTGGAGGTAATCAGCAGGAAGTTTTAAACGTACTCGTGAGCAAGGTGTATCTGAGACCTTGACCTAATTGACGTCCCGTCTGAGATTTGAACTTGCATCACCCTGAGTTGCAGTCAGCGATGTTGTCACTGAGATACTCAGCTGGCGACTGACCTCCTGTAAGACCGACTACATACACTGATCTATCCATGAAGAGAAGCCAGTTATATGTTGTCTGGTCCTGAGTGCATACTAAATGCTCTAGATCATTCTGTAATGTGGTCACTAAGCTAGAAGGTTCAGCATAATGGGGCACTTTGGTGGATGTTACCTGGCTAGAGGGGACAACAATTTCTTTCAAGGTTGGAGACACAGCTTGGTGACGAGTGCCAATAAGCACGAAACCTGCATCCAGAGCTTCCTGCTGATTACCTCAAGCCAACTAAAATCCACCAAAGTTGGTTTTTTCGGCATAATGCGACAAGTCTGTATGTTAAGTAAGAATATCTGACTATAACCAAAAGTCAAAAGTTTGATGTTTTTGAATTGTTGTATTCCAGTCATAAACAAAGCACTCTGAATGAGTTTGCAGCAAGTATGCAAAGTCGATAAAACTTATTTACTTGCCTTTATAATCAGTAGAATGGAAACTGTGCACCGTTGTTGAAACATTTATTCAAAAACAACGTGTTAATGGCTCCTGACATTTCTGGTTACAATAGTCCTAGACTAAAACTTAAAGGCTATCCTAATGAGTTTCAAATATTCATCAGTAGTTGTCGCTTAACGTCCTGGAAAAAGCAAACCCCAGGTGCCTATGTTTAGAAGTCAAACTGAGTTTTCGAAAATTATCGGTTAGAAAGAAATAGGTACTTTCCACGGTCGATTCTGAAAAGGGTACCTACTGCATGATGTGACTGTGTGTATGAACTTGTAGGATTATTAGGCTACATATATTTAAATGTCCGTATTGGGAAAGTTACCTTCTAGTACAACGGTGGACACCTAGTACTAAAGCTAAATAGTGTCAGACACTTGTTCTTCATTTGTGGATCTTCAAATATTCAAAACGACATGCGGAACGTCCCAGAAATAGCAAGTGCAGTGGAAAATTCATGCAAAACCCAGTTTCTTCTAAGTTTTCCAAGTGTTTACCTATATATTAGAATTGAAGCGCTTTTTACAAATGAGTTATTTTTGTAAAATCCGAATGAAATAAAAAAAAAGTAGGCTTTTTACGTTTCGTGACTTCTTGGTAATTGCTTCTTCAGAGAATAAAACCTGTAATTAAATAGTAAGTGGTGACTATTTACTATTTAGGCAGTCGATATATTGTACAGGTTTTATTCCCTGAAGAAGCGATTACCATAAAGTGGTGGAACGTCAGAAATTCATTTTTCTTCCTCATTAGTATTTCACATACATATTTCATTTATAACCAATTTACCCAATTCTTAACTAATTCAACTTTATCAGGTCAAATTTTGATCCTGAGGTCTATCAAATGTTTATTGTTTTGAAAATACAATAATCAGCTGAATTTCATTCAGTACACTTTGCAAGGACAGTATATTTTATCCATTCCAGGGATGAATCTATTTTGAAACCAGTTGTAAACACAGTGAAATTTTTCGTAGTGATAGCTATTTTTCATCAAAAGAAATTTTAAAAAGTTATTATTTATTAATAAAAAGGGAAAATGATTGAGAATACTAGTTCAACAAGTTTGTCTGATGAAGCTCACAGTGATTCGTTGGATAATATTTTGAGCACAAATTATTGCACTGCTTCATAACTGTGTCAGTTAAATGACAAGAATCAAGTGGTAATCGGACCACACTTTGCACCTCAATTAAAAAGGACTTCATCGGGCCTCAGTTTAATTGAGAAATGCTTTACTGTTTATACGTCAATATTATCATAACTTCAGCTGAGAAAATAGGTTTGCCTTTTCTAATTCCTAGTAGAAATGAACTGCAAAGAAAGGTTGAAGTGAAATTGATACTTGTCAAAAAAGTTTTTAGATCCTCTTGTTCAGTCAGTTTAGTTAAGGATTGGTAACTCAGAGTCTGGTTGTTCACAAAGCTTTACATCAGGATACGCTAACAGGTTTCAAAGTTGATAACACAATAAGCCTTGCTTATACAAATTAGACGGGGCAGTTCTTTAAAATCTGGCGATACAGTAGGCCATATTAAGTCGATACTTCTTTTCAGCCGGAGCTGTATATCAGATACAACACCACGTTTTGAGATGTTGTGTTTATTTGTGAAGAATGTGTACTTTGTTTTCCTAACACAACTAAAGAATGGTTTTTGGAAGCTTGTTCAAATGACGAAAACATAATCTCACCAGTTTACAGGAATCTTATGATTGGTTACTGATATTCTGATATGATTTTTGTGGAAGACATGTTGGTAATATCCATTCACATTGAAAAATGACTTCACTTGGGTTTTTTCAGTTAAAGTTTAGTATGTCAGAGACATCATCCATCTAGATGGCGATTCTGTGAATGTGTTTTAGTATTATCGGTAAATATTAGTCGTTAATTACTCAAAAATTTTCGTCGACATAACATTTTAGTCAATAATCATCCAAGAAACGGATGACAACATACGAGCTAAAGGTTGACAGATGAGCTAGAAAACAGGTCTTCATTTGAGCTCAGAGTTTTGTGAGTAATCAGTTACCTTCAAATCATCCACCAAGTCAACTGAAGAACACCTGGAAACCGAAGATAGTGGTTTGTTCATGGATTCCGGTCTGCGACCTGACAGTAATGTCCATCCAAAAGACTATTCAAGATAGAAATCAGGGCGATCACGTCTCAAGGTGAGACCACGATCACTAATTCACCCGCCTAGAAATCTGTTTCTAGTACTTTCAGCAGCTATCATTTCATGAAGTATTTCTGTTACTTCCACTCATACATATCATCACCCATTCAAACTTCTAAAAATCGAAAACTGATAATCTTTGAAAATATAAATAACCAAAAATTATGAACGCGCACAAATAACTTTAATCAAATCATAAAGCTATCATAAAAGTTAAACTTCTAACACAATCAGAACCCGAATTAGGTACCAAACTACTACTGTTTAGTGGCTTGCTACCTAATGAAGCTTCCGAAGCCATAGTGAGAATATCTAATACGTATAATTAGCAAATTTGGATAATACCACAAATACTAACCTATAACGTCAATTCATTACTGTGCTATATCACATATTGATAGAAGTCGGGAATAGTTATTCATAGGGTTTTGACTTAATAGCTGACAGTAACATGTTAACATGACACCTTATTGTAGTAGTTCTCACCCTGCATAAAATCGTAATCATGCTCTGACAAGGGGTCCAAACTAAGGAAATTTATCTATCCATTGTCCTCGGGTTTTATATAACTCATGTTTGGTGTCGATTGTTAATTGAATGTCCTTTGAACCACTACTCATTTCCTTACAAATCCTCACGAAATACTACAACATCAATCATAATACGTATTCAATGCATCCAACTGCAGTGAATTCTATTTTGCTGTGTACCGCAATTCTTTTGTGTTTTTTCTCTCTATGATAAATATTGATGAGTATCCAAAACTTCTAAATTCATTAGGAGCAACCAAGATATAAATGCAGTCATCAGTTAGTCGTTGATTGTCATAGATTCAAAGGTAATTATATCATCTTCCTTAATTTCAATTCGTTTGTAAAATCAACAGTATATCTTTCCACTTAAAATACTTATCTATAATTTAAACGTTCAGTTTTCACAAGACAAAATTCTTATTAATAAGGAAATGAATTTCTGTCTATACGAACGACAAAAATGTTTTATTTGAACTTGATATTGAAATTAGAAATATATGTGAATAAATGAAGATTTGTTTATTCTATTAAAGAATATATTTTCCAGCAACCAGGCAACTGATGTTCACTTCAATGATTTCATATAGATATGAGTATAAATTTGTCATCACAATAGAATACTAGATAATACTCACGTCTTAGGATAGAATTCATAATCACAAATTTTCTCATTCCACTTCCTACAGCAAACTGATGAATAAACCTGAAAATGTTTAGTAATTATAACACTAACTCTTGCCTCCAATTACGAATATGAACATGAGCTACTTAGAACGACAAAATTCTATCAGATCTCAATCATGTCTTCTGTTATTAATTTTCACTTTCAAAAGCTGTTATCTTCAGCTGTTGGTTTTTTTGGATTTAAAATAGTGAGGAAAAATGAATTTTAGACTTTGAATGAATGTTATTAAGGAATGGAGCAAGAATCACCCTAGTGTCACTGTAACTACTATTATTGTTGCTGCTTTTTTCCTCATTACGAGACCAAAGATTTATCTCAAAGATATATTAACCAGATGTTGGTCTTCCAATGCACGATATCTTTGTTTAAAAACATTGGTCTCATACGCTTATCCAACTAGTGAATATCTGATCAGCATATCAACCCTAGTTTCTTCAAAAAAGTGGAATTCATTACCATAAATACCACGATTCTTCCCACTTGTGATCTTCAACTGCTCCAAAAGAAATTTAAACTGAATAAAAGTTTCATATTAGATTTTTTCATTTGATATAAAGCGCACAGTGATACAGTATTATTTACTTCACTACGTTTCGAGCATAAATTATTCCTCATTGCATTACATTCATTAACACACAACCACACAATAGGATGGGACAAAACCACTATACTTAAGTCTAATATAGCTAGGTGGAGAGAGAGATTAATTACTGAATCTTTGTTCATCGAATCCACAACCAACACATGTAATAGGAATGACGCAACACCTATACCAGAGATATGGAAAACTTTACTACTAATCAAAAAACAAAAAACAAAAAGAGATCAGGTGACAGGACTATAAAATCAGATATCGAAAGAAGTGTGATTACATTGATATGATTATGAGCAATAATTTATGCTCGAAACGTCATCAAGTAAATAATGCTGTATCACTGTGCGCTTTATATCAAATAAACAAATCTAATATGGAATTACATTCTACCACAGTGCCCATGTTTTATACTTAATGAATATAAGTTTGTTAGAAGGCGACTACACAAAATTACGTGACAATGAAACACGGTTATAATCAAATAGTGGAAAATATTCACATCCTGGGATGAGAATGTTTAGACTAATTTGTTGTTTCAGGTACAGTTTAGTTTGTCAAACGTTTGGAAATTATCATTATCATCGGTCATGCCTCACAGGAAAGTGAAGTAAATTGACTGCGCATAAATGTTTGTAAAATCCTAATTTGCTTGAGTGGAACCAGATAATCTCTTTGATGACTCTGTATAAATATTTTGAACCTGATTTGTTATCATTAATTGACCATAAGTGCAGCTGAACACTCAGCTGAGAAAGCTAAAGACTAAATGTCAGTCAATCAACCTCATCACAAGCGTAAACCCTAACCAAACTGCCATTTAGTTCAGATTCATGTAAAGCAGCGTGTTTTAAATAACTATATAAAGTTCACTTACCAGGCTGATAAGTTTTAAACGATTCTTGCTAATAAAATCAGTTGTAAGTGACAAAAACGACTATTTCGTGTTCATATAGCCATGATCTGACTTGCGAACACTAGTCCATGGTGTGAGTGGTATACAGCTACTTGTTTAATTTATTGGATTGGCAAAGCTTTCGTGCTCATGATGCTGACGCCTTCTGAAGTATCCAGTAGATCGTATATTGTGGTATGAATATTTTGTAGCACACCCGGCTGCATCATTCTTAATTATAGACCCAATAGTTGAAAAATAACTGGGTTCATTCATAAACAAAATTACTTAGGTTGAAATGAAATGCCATTAAGAGAATGATCTAATTTCATCCTCAGCATTGCACCTTGAGAACACGAAGCACCGCTGAGCTCAGAGGACTAAATAAATGCTGGACAGAAATAGAATAGAAATAAACAGCACGCGTTTACAGCAAAGCAGCCGAAACAGAAGTAAATTTAGCAAGATGGATAGTTCTCTAAAAGGAATAATGCAGTCCCACAAAGACCTTTTCAACTATCTAAGGAAGGCTGGTAAGTATATGTAGAGAAATGAACATTCTGAAGTCCAGAGGCTTACAAGGAAGAATGCGAATCTTACTCTGGTGCCTTAGACGAATCACTGCAGCAAATTGCGTACTGATGTCCAGATTTATGATTCAAGCTAGTCTAATTAATATGCATTTGGTTTCTGAGAAGCAGTCTATAAATTTGATGAGAAAATGAAATCTTGCAAGAATCACTCAAACTCAAATCTAAACAATCACAGCTGGGTAAAATGAAATTCAAGCAATTTACATTTAGAAAGAAAGAACGCAAAAAAGGCTAGTCAGTGATTGGTTCTCGGAAGGCAACCAATTTTATCTTACCTAGTCTTTATAGTTGACCGAATTCTATAGATATAAGTTTCAGTATCGGGATCCATTTTGATGGATGTTAATTAATTGCAGACAAATAGCTGGATTCCTTACCCCATCTAGGTTCCGTGCTTATTGGCATTTACCAACAATGTTTACCTGCAACCTCAGGTGAGTCGATGTCCTTCGTGAGATTTGAAACCACACTGCTCAGAGTTGTAGTAAATCATGTTACCAATGAGTTCTGCCGATGGCGGTCCACCTCCTGTAGAACAGTGATCAATCAGTGTATCTAATTCAGTCCTATAATATGTCAGTCACTGCCCTGTGAGCTCAGTGATAACGTTGCTGGCTACAACACTGCGTGACACTAGTTTGAATCTCAGACAAAACATCAGTACAATTAAGTCTATAGACATGCCTTACTTCTGAATCCGAACAAACACGAAGCCTAGATCAGGTAGGGCTTCCTGTCAGTTGCCTCCAACCAACTAAAAGCTAGTTGGTTTCTGGATTGAAATACTAGTAAGTGTACCTTAAAGTTCTTCCTAAGTTTCATGAGTTCACCTAATAACCCTTGGTACTAAATGGAAATTGAACTATACAGAAGGTTTCATAATTCATTTGGATGTCAGAAAAATATCTGGACAAAATCAAGAGATAACAATGAGATCATCAATACATCTGACCGCACCATTTTTTATATTTATGGCTTAAAGATATTCCTGTATCTAATGGTGGGAAATCAGTTTAGGTTTTTATAAGAAATACCAAGATGAATGTGAGCACATCTAGCCAACGATATTCTAGTAGAATGAAATGGAAACATCACATTCTACTGCAGAGGTGACTACCCTATAAATTATTAGATATTTGATCAATGAACTGTATGCAGTAGTACGAAATGGATCTAAAATGTAAACTGATTACAACTACAATAATTAGGTATCGTTATTTCACTGAGTAAACTAACACCAGATAGATGAACTGTCAGTAAACTTAAACCTTGGAATTTTTAAACTTCTGCAGGAATGAATGCAAATTGAAGAAGTCATTTATCAGTTTCTGGTTAACATCTATCACATTCTAACCACCTACTGTTTTATTCCTGTTATATTAAAATGTCATATGTAGGCGTGAGATATAAAACAGTTTCATAAGATATGTATGATATTATTTAGGTCAAACGTTTTATCCAGGAAGTTAGCATTCATCGAACCTTCTTTTAATGTAATAAAATTATTAGCACTTTACAGATTACATCAAGTTAAATTAATCCCTGCATTTTAATATGTTTTGTTCTAAATTGGATTAGTTATCTTTCATGTTTTAAATGAGTAAGTGTACAAAAGATACGCATTGTGTTCTTTGACTTGGATCAGTGAGTGCTTGAAAGAGTGTTATTCAGTGTTTCAATATTGTTAGGTCAATTTATTTCGATGGAATATGCTTCATTGTTATTTGCAAGATCACAATGCGTCCTCGACTGACACATACTGTACTGTCATTCTAATTAGAAGCATGGAATAATCACAGATGATTTAGACAGTTAGTGGAATATTAAACCCTGTGAAATTAATCTGAGGTCATCTTTGACAGAAATGCAATGCAAAAGGTAGTTAAATATAATAAAGAATATTCTTTTCGAAAACTTCTTCCTCGTCTACCGCAGTTATAGATCCATATTGTTTAACCCCCTGAGGAAATATTTGGTAACAATAGCGAGATTTTCTATGAGACTTAGTCAATAATAAGTAGCAGTCCGAGAATTTTCTTTCAGAAAGCCTTGTGTGAAAAGCCATGCCAGAGTCAAGTATTAATGGTTCAGAATAAGGCACGTACATGCAGACCGACAACACTGGATCATAATTGCATTTATGTCGCCAACTAACTGCATTCGGAATAAACAAACTATATAATTTCAAACCAGCGGCTTAAAAGTGACCCACTCGCCCTGGGAAGTGACATTCCCGGGCTTGACTCCTCGTACAGTCTTAGTTGCACTGAACAGCCGTTTAGTCCTAGTAGGGGACTTCTCAGCAGTATGCAGCCATGACACCACCAGCGATCAAACTCGAGACATTCATGTTTTTCGAGGAGAACATTAACATGATCCAACAGATCGGAATTTTATGATCTATATTTCCCGCAATGTAATGTGACCTCTATCGAAGTAACTGTCCTCACGTCCAAGTTGATTGACCCTACTGGTCACAACTACTCTAAGAACTTCGAGAATCTCATCTCATAGCAAGTGACAAGTGAGCACTAGAGAAATTCATTTTGGAGTCTCGTGAATATTTATCGATTGATTTGAAATCGATATTAACCAACTTCTTTGCCATGAGATCCCCAAAGTTCTCATAAGAAGTCGTGACCGATGGCGTCAACCAAGTTGAACGTGAAGACAGTTACTTAGCGACGACATTCAAAAGAGTTCACGCTATATCGTATACTGACAGAAGTAGGAAATGTAGATCACAGGATTCCGACCTAGTGGCTCAATTTTATTATGCCCACCGTGAGACGTGAGTGTCTCGAGTTCGATCGCTGACAGTGTCATGAGTGAGTACTTTTGAGGAGTCGTATACTAGGTCGACACAGATATATAGTGCTCCCAGATTTCGAATATCAGCTGAAAATTATTTAATAAGTTTCCACAAACCTCAAATTTAAAGTTAATTTGGTTTTGAATTATTCATTGGAAATATGAGACTCATATAATAAACTTCTTATCCTTGTATTCAAAGATAACTGTGCCTAAGTTTACGTAAACGTTGATTTTATCACTATACTCAAAAAGACTCGTTTGCTCAGTCCGCATATGTGCGTTCCAACAGCTCAGAATTTACTAAAACATAAATATGATCATATTTCCTGCGCTGATATTTCACAGCGGCAGGTTATTCATAGCTGGCTCCATTAAATACTTCTCGAAATGTTAAACGTGATGATCAGTACAGTATTTTTAGCAGATTCAAAAATCTACATGTGTTACTCCATTTATTGTTTAAATGCCCGTTTTATGCCACATATGGTAATTTACTACTTGGTGATACGTGTTTAGACACTTAACTTCCTCTTATTTTTTGAATCCTATTTTATACATAACAATAATCTTATCACTCTTTGCATATTTCTGTCCAGTACCTAAACACTGAAACTCCTGGGCTAGTTATTTTGTTAAAGGATACTGCAAAAAGTCTTTCCTTCTATTCGTTATCTGATTAACTACCGCTTATGAATAATATCTATCCGGGAAACTAATCATCCGACGTTGCATTGCATGAAAACGCCTTTATATTTTAATTCAGAAGTATTGAAGATTTTAAGAGTTGTTTAGCAGTATAGCACCTTAATAGACAACTAGGCTGGATCCACATACTACTCCACCATTCATTGAGATCGGTACGTTAAGGTTCATTGAAATATTAAGCTCAAAGGTTGCTCTATTTCCATTTGTGCTCAGTTAGTCAATTATATTTGATCGACCAATAGGCTTACAACATCGAGCAATTATTAAAACTCTCTGATCCTACCAACATTTTAAGCTTTGTTTACTGATTTTATTGGAAACTTACAAGTGGAAACATTGACAGCCTACTGCATCTGACGCCTGTTTACAGCGGTAGATTATTCACAGTTATGAATAAATAGAATTTAAACAGAAAGTAAGCTGGAAAGAAATTTTGACTGGTCTAGAAATTAGTTCTTCAGTAATCAAGTAAAATCATGATAAAACTAAACTCTAAATATACACCTGCGAAAATTGAGGGGACAGTATTAAGAGTTATTACGAGTAATACTTTGTATATAATTGTTCGTATTATTGTAACTACACATCCTTAATACAATATAACCGAAAACTGGATATAAAAATGTTCAGATTTGATTCGGTGAAGAAGTTCGCTTGGTAACTGCAGTATCACAAATGCATTCCTATAAACGAAATCCTTAAAATGTCAGATAAATTCAGTATTTCCAGCTGGGCTGATGACTTATGATTATGACGTTTTGGGTCATCGGACATCATCAATACAATAAAAGCACCATAACCTTAACTGCATCGATCTAATTGCATGAAAATCTACTCCTGCCTTCCATTAGTTACACATCTGTTCCACATAAATGAAACCCTAGTCAACCATCCGGAGTGAGCTCACTAAGTATTTTAGTTATATGGAGGTAATCGGCAAGAAGCTTTGCCTAACTTAGGTTTCGTACCTTTAAGCACATATCTGCAACCTCAAAGGAACTGGTGTAATGCTTCTTATTCAAACTCGCGTCAGAGACATTTCTACTGGACTATTTGGACAGCGTTTAACCTCCTATCGGGCTAGATTAGGCACAGAATTCTTAGGTTATGCTATTGACGCTAAGTACAAATCATTAATCGGATGTCCTCAGTGACTTCAGTGTATCATGATAGTTTCATTCTTGTGACTTCAACTCTGTGGTTACATTTAGGATGATATTCACGGAGTCTGAATGCATTGGTTTCAATACATCTGACTGCTATTTTCATTTGGTACACTAGCAAGGACCAATTCGGCAATGACATTGACAGTGGTTAGTATACACAGACCAATTTACAAGGAAATGACTTTAAATACTGATGTAGCAAAACTAGGAATGGATAACGTTCACTCTGCCTTCTTAAATGCTCTATTACCGTCATACTTCTGCTTCACAAAACTAGTATTAACCACCTTAGAATAACATATCGCTTCTCACAAAAGGTGAAAAATGTAAATTAGGCCATAGTTCTTATCTTAACATACACAAATGTATAGCAGTTGAAAACTTGTGAATTCAAACTAAAGTTGTGCATGTGGGTTTCAAAATACTTAAGGGATGTAATAGTTATGGACCGGGTTTGGTAATTAGCAGACAAAGAAGCATATTTTCTATCGTTTCCGTATTCCTTCAAAGAATAGACTTCAGACTTACAGACTAGACACTTGTCCCTTAAAGTTAAAAGAAATTGGTAGTCATTAGCTACTAGACAAACTATGACGATAAAAACGTTAGTGTAGAAAACATTATTGATATAATGTAGTGATAAAATGTTATAAAGACTTGATTGTACTTAGTATATCTGAAATACATACTTTTACTAGTCAATTAATAAAAGGTTAATAAATTCATAGTTCTTACCATGACAATGAATGCAAGAGATTTTAGTGCAAAGATGTAGAATGGGAAGATGCAAGTAAGAATAATGATGCTTATAGTTACATTGAGGTTGTAAGTTGGAAAGTTAGAAGCTTTTAATGACAACGTAAAACTTTTACGTATGGCTTTCAATTCATTCTAAGGTTGCATATAGACTACAAAGAGGTGGAAAGATAAAAGACATAGTCAAGAAACAAATAGTTTGCGATTATGAATGAGACTAGCTAACTGAGTTGAAATTAATTTGTTTTATTCCATGTTCTAATTACTGAAAAGAATATGTGAACTATAACAGTTGATTAACAAATATGAAACTAATAATACCAATTACTATTTGTGGATGTGCTTGTTCATCCAGCTGACAAGTCACAAACAGGAAGCAATGCATGTCCTGGCTTCCTGTACTAGCCATAACCAAATAAATTGTCATAATAATGAAAATTATGGTAGAAGAGTGCAACGAATAATATTACAACATAAGGTTAGAAGCCAGTAAAACAAAAATAAAGATTAAGGCTATATAGGCTTCTTTAGTATACATATCTCATTTTCAGTTCATGGATAACCAAGGTTTCTGTTATTTTTAAAAGTGGAATAGTGGGAAAAATCAACTGTTTATGGAAAACACCTACAATGAACTTTTGTTAACTCTTATAAAATCATATTTTGATATGCTTTCATAAATGCATTTAAAGTGATCTTTCTTTCCAACCAGCTGACGTTGCTCAAAGTAACAGGTGAACGATTTGGTTCACTTAAATGTGACTAAGTCAGTAACTAGACGACGAAGCTTGTCATTTGCATTCGCAGAGGACAGTTTTCAGCTGGTAAAATAAACTAAAGTTTAGTTAAGAGAGAATGTTTTGCTGAATGCTCTGGAAAGGCGATTACTAAGTACTTCTAATGATACATTGTCTTTGAAATCTACATCCACGATAAAATTATACTAGTGAAGTGAGTTGTAGACTGGTTTTACATGTCTTTATTTTTATCAACAAAATCCTGAGAAACCTTTTTTTCAGAAAGCGTGCTTCCTAAAAAACACAAATTATCTTCAAAACAATCTAGGCTTCAACTATTCTGTATGTGATCGCAAGATGATCAAATGAGTTTTCGTTTCCTTGCGAAAGGCGTTTAGATGTAGAAGTTATTCAGCTGTCCATTTCGCGTAGATTCCCTGAAGGTAGATCTTCTTTGTGATGCGTTACTGAGTCTCATGAGAAACGCATCACAAAAAAGGAATCTCTCATTCCGAGCACTCGTCTGCCTCTTCCATCCAGTCCCAGGGCTAGCAAACAGTAAATTGTACAAAAGCCGTTTGGACGCCATGCGTAGCATATATCCAGGCTACTGAAGCCAGCGTTTCCACATGACTTCACTTGTTGGATGACGATCTTGATTATACCCAAACACACTGTCGTACCTCAGAAATACCACCATGGTGTTCCCACCGGATACAGGCAGTCTTTCGGAGACAACGGCGTTCATACAAACTGAGTCGTCACACATCCTCAGCTCAAAACAGTCAGGACCTCCACGTCGTAAGTCGGATCAGTGTTAACTGACTATGGAGCATGATACATTGAGACCAAAGATGTTGGGTTTATGGGTCGACTAAACTGCTTTTCAAAGTGCTTCACTCAGCGTTTCTGAAATCTTCGAAAATTGTTTATCGGAGTACCATCTACCTCACAGATCACCTCATTGACACAAGGATTCTTGCTGCCACGGGCTCAGATGAGCTGAAAAAGCTTTCGACAATCACCAGATGGAGTTGTTGCCAGATCCATCTAATTCGCGCCTTCTGGCCACGAAGCTTCACGGTTCTTGCGTAAGCATTGTGTATTTTTTCGCGATAGCGACTCGCTATCCGCTGGAATAGTTTGATGAGCATTAAGGTATTGCAGGGAGGTGGCAGACTTCAGCGGAATGTTCTGCCAAGCTACAGGAGGCTTTACTCGAGATCTTATGGTGTCTTGTAAGTGAAGCCAAAGCTCATCTACAATTTCTGTAGGACTGGCAGCCAGTCTAAGTCTAACTCTAATTAGTATTTAGCTACAGTGTTAGGTGCAACTAATTTGCTTGCATCGACCTGTTCAGTGACGATCCTATACGCACCCACGCCATCGGTAGCTGATTGCAATAATCTGTTTGAGCCCAGAATTGAGTGGCAGAGGGGAGACATCAAGTAGCTGACTAGAAATAGGTTGCAGAAAATGACCCACTTGTCCGACTGGAGGCCAACTAGTCACTGTTGACCACCTAAATGACTCTCCTCAGAGCCTAGACACCCGGTCTGGGCATTCAAGTTCCCAGCTAGCTCTGTGATATCTCCCAAGCTCACTTGGTTAAACAGATCACATAGCTGATGGCAGAATTCATCCTTGATTGCATTTAAGCTGCAGTCCGTTGTGAGATGGGCAAAGTTTACACACAGACAACGTTTTTCTTGCCAGTTACTCGTTTCTAAAGATGAATCTTCTTGCTTAACAACACACATGACATATGTTCCGGATCCAGCAGTGCAGCTTCGGCCGGAGCACTTAGTGTGACACTGCCATGAACAAGCTCATTTGCCAATGCCACAGGGACCTCGGAGAAGCGTACATGAAATATAATCTACAAGCTGACAGATACTGAACTAATTAGAAGCACTTCATTAGCATCTTGAGTGTGAGTCTCTCAGATGCAGTATACATCAATAACCAGGCTTTCCGGGTCTTAGACAAACCGGCCTGTTGTACATTCTGAAACAAGATGTGAACTTACGAAGATGGCGAGCTTAAGCAAAGCTCATAGTTTGATGATAACTGTGACTGATATAGTACCGAAGGATATATTTATGGAAACCAGTGTTTAGCGACTCAAAACGACACAGACAGACCATAAGTCCAATCAATGGAGAGCGGTTGAGTGAAGTGAAGACGAAGACAAAAGAGAAAACGGTAATGACAAAAACATACAATTTGTATGCAAAAGTAACAGAAACAATTTAATTGCAGTGAACTGAACAGTTAGTTATCTTGTTCGTGGTGCTGAAGATTTTCATATGTACAGAAACTTTGGATGAGTGCTTCAAAATTGTCATTGTGTATTGTGATTGAATATTTTATGTGTGTGCTGACATACTGCCGGGATACCATAACCGAAGCAACTGGCTGTCTTAGGTGACTACTCCCCGAGTCTTCAACTTAAACCTAATCCACAAGGCAGTGGAGTAACATCAGAAACTACATTCTCTTGTTGCCGGCGACCAAAGCAGGTTCAGATACCATTTGTTTCATATGGAATATGGAGCATATAAGCACCACTGATTTGAAATCAGAGTTTTCTGCCTCATCAGGTGGAACCTCAGTAGCCACCAGTATGGTAATAAGCACCAAGCATTCTTTTTCTCACTTCCACTCCTTTGGACAACACCTCGTCACATGGAGTTAGTGAACAAGACTTCCCTGGCTGAGGTCCTGAATGCAAACCAAGTTATGGGTAAAGAGAATCAATATTAATACTGACTGCATGTCAGTACTTGTCATTGAAAATTCACTAAGAATCTTTAGGAAATTAAGTTAACTACCAACAAAGTTATTACGTAAAACAAAAGAAACTCAAATAGTGACTGATGAATACGAACCAGTTGTGACTATTTTTGTATCTAAGTCAAGGCTAAATGAAGGGAAACATGCTTATGAACTAGGGAGGAAAAGGTGGAGACATTATCAAGGTACTGAAAAGGGATAATGCGAAATGTTAACTGTGGAGCGAGTTGAATAGCTTTCGAAAGAAAATTCTTACCACAGGAATGTAGAGCTTTGAAACACCTAACAGTTTTCATTTCATATATTAAAAGTCACATATGAATGAAGAATATTCTTCCGAATAACATTTTGTTTCTGTATAAAGACCTGGTAGTTTTGGTTGTGAGTAACAAGAGCCTTTGTTCTATTATGCTGGAAGTCCTTTGGAATGACTTTATTTTACTTATTGGATAACTTTCAGTGAGTATTCTGCAATTGTTTAATTATGGCATAAATCAATACGCTGTGGGATAAAGCAGTTAGTTAGTCTGCTGTCTGCTTTTATCCTATCAATCCAGTAGATCCTCATTAACAGTTATTGATATCCTGTAGACGAGATCCGTTTGCTTAGCTCCATAACGCCCCTATTAAATGAGTATACATGGAGTTGTTGTTGTCACTAGATGGACCTCTCATTTCTTTTTCTTGATGGATTAAAATATGAGTTAAAAACGTGAGATCTATTCATGGAGCACATCATGTTTTCCGAATCATCTAAAAAAAGGTGAGCCTACAGGATTTCACTCACTACACCACGTTTGAATTCGAGATTCAAACAAAGATATTTCTTTAGTGATATTTATTTGTATTGATTACTGGAGCAAATTAATGAATAATGAAATTTAGCGAAATTTATTTACGCATGAAAGATATCTTGTTACTTTTCCTGACTAGATTCTCTATCTTCTGTCTAATAATTAACTAACCATTTTTCTCTCCATTGTAAGTATTTATCATTCGAAACGTTTTCATGAACTTTCAGTGCGTGTCTTAACGCAATTAACAATCCATGATTACAATGCCATCTCATGTATATAAAATTATATGCCTTTCCAGTTTTTAGTTATTAAAACATTCTTGCATTCAAGTCAATTCATAAATTATTGAACTTAAGTGAAACGTTTGAAATGTTTTTAGATAAATATTTGAAATGAAGTAGAGCCTTCAACAAACCATACTTTTGTTCATTCGTTTCTTATTATATATTCAACATATTAACTGAGATGGTCTCGCTGCGTATGCGTTGAAGCGAACACCTGGACAATAGCCTTCCAATTCTGAACTTGATAGCTGCCTATTTTTTTCAGTAAATGAAAAGGTGGAAAGACAACAAAACGTGTCTTGCAACGTCAAAATATTTGTGAACTGTAACGGTTTATATAAATATAAATATATATATATATATATATATATATATATATATTATGGCCTTTGTTGTAACAGTAGGCCGCATTAGTTTTGGCCTTTTCGACCAATCTAATTTTTACACTGTCTACGTGCTTCTTCTCAAAGATTCAAAACGACATGATTGGTTTTGACAGGCTACAGGGATTAAGGGCTTCTTATGTGGATCAACCGAGCGGTATCGCACACTATAACAGTAGTAATTATGAAGAGTAGCTAGAATTTCATTCTTTAATGAAGTCGGGCTGTGACCTTAGTTCATTCAGTGGTTTTGTTTTTGTACACAAATTGAAAACACGTGATTTCCTGAACCTGTGTGTTGATGTTTTAACTGTAACTGAAACCAAGTTTTAGTAGCTTCAAGTGTCACCTCATAATCCTATCGAACCATGATGGTTTCCTGGAGTGAACAACTCTCTGACCTTCAAAGTTACCTTCAGTGGATCTGAGCATCAATGGGAATATCATCATATGATTTTCAATTTGTTAGGTTGACAACACTCATTTCTACTGTTAACCACCACCAAACAAACAGGAGTAAATAGAACCCAAAGGCACTGCATAAAATTCCAGGTCGATTACCTGTGCGTTAACAGTTATCGGCAAATTTGGTTCAACAGAACAGTTAATTGTAGACTATAAGCAGATACAAATGAGGATAAAATACATGATTAGATCAAGTTGGAATGATAAAACTTTGGTGAAAGGCTGTAAAAGTAACACAAACACGACCAGCTATGCAGTCAACAGTCTTCCGCGTTTTGGTAACGTTAAGAAGTATCGACTTGGAAGAATAGCCTTCCGAAGAAGTATTGCACATCCAACCACATCGACACCTATTTTAATAAAGGGAGAACTTTTTGGATTTAGAAATAACTTTAAATAAAAATTTGTTCCTTCGTCACATAGACCGAAATTTCGTAATACTCATTTGTAAATAAGTTGACATTCCTAAAATGATTTCAAGATATAAGATTTAAAGGTCTAAACGTTTGAGGTGGTGTAATCTGTCTTTACTGACCTGGTACAGGATTCAGTATTAAAAGATCACGATCATTCAAGGTCATAAATAGATAAATAGAACTCATTCTGTTACGATCTTCGCCGAAACTGTTGCAATTATACGACTTTAGGATGACCTCATCAATAAAACAACGTTATCGGCATTCTTGCGTTTTAGGACAGTTTCCTTATTCATTTCAAAATCCATTCACAACTTATTGTCTTAGCTCAAAGTAATATCATAAAGTGTGAAAGTCTGCTGAATGTTTGTGATGTTTATAAAATGGATGACGTTAGTGACTTATAGTTAGTGATTACCAACGTCTTACTTGCTTACATTATCTTTACTAAAATATTCACTTTGTCAACGTTTGAAATGTCGTTTTTCCATCCAGCCTCTGTAATTAGGACCATCTGACAATTGTGTCACATTTCGACCCCTTCATTACATTAATATCAGAATTATGAAAGTGCGTTATTGGATTCGTTTTTATATTATATATATTACAGTTTGCAGGTTGCAAAACAATTGTTTTCACCAGCTGACTGGGCTCAGTTAGATTGCTGAAGTACAGGAAACCGGTCAAATCAGAAATGACAAATATTGTCAAGAAGCTAGAGTAAAATTCAAATGTTTCGATGGAGATTTATTCTCTAGGCAAAACTGTTTAATTATCAAGCTTTCTTTCTTATTCTAGACATCACCACTAACTTCAGAAAAATGTGAGTGTTAATACAAAAAATATCAGAGAATGTTTGGAAGGTTGGTATCAAGGTCAGTCAGCTGTCATTGGACATACTGAAATTGACCCAATATGTCAGTTGATAAAAAACAAGAAAGTCAAATTTTAGGTTATCAGGACAACTAGTCGAAATAAATATGGAGACAACGAGAAGACCTTGGCAGAAACAACCAGTCAGACACAAGACGATCAGGATGATCAACTAAATAGATTTCAGAGAAGAACTTATCACTCACTTTTTTATGAAATTAGTGATGTTGTCTAGAATAACAATGAAGACTTCGCAATCAAACCATCTTGCTTAGATAACACAGCACTGTCAAAACTATCCTCATGAGCTACAAATATGCTCCATCCTCTCAAAATTCAGCTGCCGAAACACATGTACTGAAACAGAACCATAAAGTACAGTTAGACGATGCAGTTTTTTTGATTCAATATACTTAATTGAATAGTGAGAAAGAGATTGATTACCGAATATTTGTTCTTCACATCAAAATCTATTATGTGTAGCAGGAATGAAGCAACACCTATACCGGAAATCTGGAAAGCTATAATTTCACTACAAACAAAGAATGCGATGTTGTAGACGTCTTGAAAAAAAATGTACACAGTTGTGTGATTAATTTGAAATGCGCATAAAAAATTTTGTTCCTCCAAAACGTCATCCAGTAAGTAATGCTGTTTCATTCCGCCGTGTCAAATAAAATAATCTTATATGGGATTATAATTTGTCTTGTATGATATGCTTCACCAAGCCCCGTTCAATAGACTTAATTGATAAGAAACAGTTAATCAACAAGTCCTGAGAATACTTAAATTTTCCTGTCTTAAAGTACTTGATGGTTTTAAAAAAGGCAATCTTTTTCCAGTTTAGTCAGAATAAATAAAATGCTTTCAGCAAGAAAAAAGTGTACTTCAACCAAAATCCAGTTTAAAAGTCTTTCACATCTTTTTTGTGAGTAAACAAAGTATTTTTCATGGTTCCAACTATTGGTTTAACATCTTAAGATATCCAAGCTATAGGTTCCAGGTGACTGTCAGTTTTTATTCAACGTTAATGTGATGTTTTACCAAAAGGCTTCTGAAAACTTACAATCTGCATCACTACTTCATCAAGATATAGATTTTATACTTGCGTTTTCAATAGAAGTCATTTTACGAAAATTAAGACTTTCCTCTCATTTACGGTACTCATATTAAAGAGAAGTTATAATATGTACTAGTAGTGCTGCCTGAACATAACCCGAATGTTCAGTTTAATGAGACTTTAGAAACAGCCAAGTCTTCTATTAACCGTACAGTTGGAGGCCAAAGTATTAGATTTAATAGAAGAATAAAGTCAAAAATCCTAAAATCCAGACCGAACAACAATTTTCAAGTTCAGATGTCTTTTTTCAGTTGAAGCGATCTCTAATCAAGTCCGTTTTCAATGACATGAGAAAAAAAAAACCCATTTGGATAACAACCTTAATAATGGAAAACTACAATTAACCATGCCCCTCTTCTTCAATGAAATAAAGAATGTCAATGAATTACAAGACTATTCAAGGTAAATGAGCACACAGTTTAAATCTTACTCCTTTCACAAATTTATGATTAGGACACGAAAACTCCAACTAACACTTGGGAATGCAGTATCAAGCAAATAATCAGTTTAGTAAGAACGATTCATATAAGTACTCATCAACAGTCTCAGAGACTCAAATTGAAAAGGACATGTTCGGCACATATGTAAGCGCTTTATCTAGGATGATGACAGAGACCATTTACATTACCACTCTATTTGAGAATTATCTCTCCTCATTGTTTTATAATCAAGATACATTAAGCATTATGGATAGTTGCTATGCAGCAGCATTTTGCAGTACAAATTAATCGGCACTCACAAAGCGTTATATGATAATTTTTCAAGATTGAAGTCATAGCAATTAATTAGTTACTGACTAAAACTCAAGTAAAACTACACTGACGAAAAATAGAGATAATTTAACAAAACAGAATAAAAGCATACTGATTAAAGGGAGATTCAGTTAGTATTCTGTATGCAGTAAAAAGATATATGAAGAGGAAGCATGAGACACCACAGTCTTGTGCTACCTAAATCAGTAGCCATTTTACTTGTATTGTTGACCAACAAATTTCATCTGACGCCTTCAACCAACCACACTGATACTACATTGCCTTCAAGTGAGTGAAAGATTCTTGTGCTTATTTCATTCCAACAGATAATCAACTGTAGCATAATTAGTTTGGTGGCTTATTCGTTTACTTCATCAATATACTATATGTATTCAAATCATCATAATACTGGCTTTTTCAAGATCTGCAGATGAATCTTGCTCACAAGAAGAGGAAACTATAAGACGTGGATCAAGTAGGACTTGTTGGCTGATACATAACTTTCAGCAAGGAGTATAGTTCCAGTTTAATCATCATCTATATATATATATATATATATATATATATATATATATATAACACCTGTCTAGTTATTACTCATTAACTGTTAATCACTCTTAGTGCAACGTTTTTCTAGTTTTTTCATATACTTACGTAGCCCAATAGCAACTCAGCAACCCGCTTTTTGCATTTTTCTTGATTTATTGCTCCCCCTTTCCATAACTCCACAATTTTCCATCTGATTTGCCACTGATTTCGACCAGGATTTGTAATTAACCAACCTGAATTTTCTTGACCCAACTAATGTACTGTAAATTCTGGACTCAAAAATAAAATTAAGTCACTTTATTTCGCAGTTGTCTTTGTTCCTGCTTCATTCACACGAAACCTGTTTAGTGATTGAATAAGTAACAAGACAACATTCAATCTCTTGATGAAGCCAGCAGGGGAGTCAGGATAGTTGCATCGCAATCAACGAAATGATTTTCATCTGACCTAATACCAGAGTGTAACACGTAGGTCTTTTCATCACATAATGTAAACCTCTAGCACATAAACAGGGAAATAAGTATGAACTAATTGTTTCTGAGCATTCAAACGTGTCAGCTTCATGAATACCACTTGCAATCTATGCAGTCTGAGCGACATGCATTATGTCAGTCTGCATCCTTATATGTGAATGAAGCAAACTTTAATAAAATATCTAAATGCTGCTGGGGGTTTCCTGTGTTACACCTCTAGAAAAATAACTTAATATCTTTATTCACCTGTCCAACAAAATGATTTATTGCTTAACTACCGCCCCCTTAAACTCTAGGATGCCATTTCTCATTGATATGCCTACGTAAAAAGAAGTTTACATAGCTCTTTCTTCGTGTTTTAAATGACAGCTGTCCACTTCAGTCCTTTCTTGAAAACCAGTATATAAATAAATATTAGATGTCTGGCGTTTCTTGCACATAAATTTTTATAAATCAAAAACGTTTGTCAATTCAATCAATTACAATTCTTAATTCGAAGACAGTACACCAGTTCTTGTATGATTGTGAATTTCCTTCCATTTGAGTTAAATCTTCCTGTCATGATCATGGGGGGAGATTGGTTCCCACTGCCTGAGAGCCTCTGATGCTCTTGGGGACGCCATGATAGCTACTCTTGCAGTGTGTTTGTGGTTGTCGTCTGGGTGACAACTGCAATCAGTACTGGACAAAACCACACCCCAGTTTCCGAAATCAGAATTCTAATTGGTGGGGTGACATCAATGCCAAACTGGGAGCAGACGACACACGAAGAGAACCAATCATGGATCGAGAGGTACTTGGTAGAATGAATGAGAATGGAGAATCGTTTTTGCAGACTTCTGTGTATTCAACCACTTGGTGATTGGAGGCAGTGTGTAAAAACATAAGAATATCAACACAGCAACATGGACTTCATCAGACTGACACACTAAAAATCAGACCGAATTCATCTCAATCTGAAGGGAGTGAAGACGCAGCTTACTGGACACAAGATCAGATCAGATGAAGAAGAGGAGATGTAGGTTCACACCACTTACTACCTAATGCAAAGAAAATTGAAAATCAAGTTGAAAGCCTTCAAAGAGGCTGGTGATGATAGAACACAGTTCAAGTTCAACACCCAGAACAGAAACTGAAGGACGAAACTACAATGGACATCTTTACGTCATTCATCAGGACAAAATAGGAGACATTAGGAAACTGGCACGGAAGAACACAGATTACTATCTGGGAAGAGATCAACGCAGATGAGCCCAATGAAAGATAATGAAGGAAACCTAGTTAACAAAGAGGAGATGAAAAGAAACGATGGGCTGACTACTTCAAAAAACTATAGAACCGACTACCACCTGTCCCTTAGCCAGAAATACTACCAACAGCCCAATAACAGAAATATCAGTGAACACAAGCCCTCCGACAACTCAAATTAGGAAAACCAGCGGGACCAGATGAAAATCTTCCAGAAAAACTGAAACACACGCAGAAACAACTGCAGTTGATATGCTTACACCACTATTGCAGAAGGTTTGCAAGGAAGGGAAGGTGCCAACCAACTGGAAGAAGGGCTGCCTTTTCAAACTCAAAAGCAAGGGAGACCCAAGCTAATTCTTTGCAAAAACTGGCGCGGAATCATGCTGTTGCCAACCCCTAGCAATGAATATCAGGCCGTATTGTCATGGAGAAGTTGGACAATGCACTGGATTCAAAATTTCCACCGAAACAGGATGACGATCATCAAAAAAAACAAATCACGTGCGGATCAAATTTCAACGCTAAGCATCATCATAGAACAAAGCTTAGAATGGCAGTCAACCTCAACTTTATCGACTTTGAAAAGGCTTTCCTTTGACAGCATCAACCCAGAAGTAATTTAGAAACATCTTCAACACTACGCTCTCACTGCCACAAACCTTCATCTACCTCATTCAACAGCTATATGATATACGATGCTACATGTCAAGTGATTCACAAGGAAAAGATCACTGACGTCTTTGAAGTGAAGTGAAGACAGGAGTAATACAAGACTGCTGCCTACCACCACCGATCATCTTCCTGATTGTGGTCGACTGGACTGAACTGGAATGGACTAGACTTGACTGGATCATGCAGCAAACCGTGAGAAGCGGGTAGATAGGCATATGCTGGCTGATCCGATGTAAAGACGCTGGGAGAAGATTTTGATTTCGCTACCGACGGTGATTTATGTCTAATATCTTGTCGCACAAGCTCGAGGATCTACAGGTGAAAACCAACAAGTGAGCAGAGGAGGCAGGACAGAGAATACGGCAGTTGTTTCAGGTGAACGTAGAGAAGACAGAGGTGATGAATATACCCAACCAACAACAACATCAACAACAAGCACCAATCACCATTAACGGGAGAAACCTGAAGGAAGTAGTCTCTTTCACCTACCTATGCAGGCAGCATCGTTTCAACTACAGGCGGCACAGATGAGGATGTCAAAACCAAAATTGGAAAGCAAGACATGCTTTCATAAATCTGGAGTAATCATTGGGGTGATCTACTGCACTCCACTCAACACACTGAACAAGATCCGGATTTCCAACAACAATGTCAAGTCAGTGCTTGCACATGATGGTTCAGATACTTTACGCGTCATGAAAAGCATTTCCAACAAACCACAGATATTCATCAACAGCTGTCGCCTACGCTCACTTGATACTGAAGATCAGACTACCAGATAGAATAAGAATAAGTGACAAGAAACTCTGCCTGGCATCGAACCAGCCAGGAACCTATCGCCCAACTAATATGCAGAAGGAAGTAGAGATGGATTGGGCATGCACTGAGAAAACCCATTGGGGACACCAAGCACCAGGTTGTCGAGTGGAATCCGAAATGGGAAAAGACGACGTGGCTGTGGCAGCTGAGGGTGACGTGGAGGAGCTAGTATGAGGAAGAAATGAAAACGTTTTGGGAATCTAGGAGCCAGGTTGAGTTAGACTGCAAAGGAGAGAGTGAAATGGCGATGGCGACGTGCTACTGAAGTCCTATGTTCCACTAGGAACCCAAGGGAAAAAATATTAGACATAAAATACACTGATTAGCACTGTGATTCTGCAGGATTTGGAATCCCAAGTTAAATCCACCACAGGTTCATAATAATTCATTATTTAGAAATCGTTATGCATTAAAACATAACAATCTGGTCAGTTTTTTCTTTTTCAGTATCAGTCAGCTACAAACTTAATTGGATTTTTCCAAAGTCAATCAATAGAATCATAAACTATTTCCTGCAGGTGATATTTAATATTATTCTCAAATGTATTATTATTTTATTATTAGTCCCTTGGGTTCCTAGTGGAACATAGGGCTTCAGTAGCACGCCTCCAGTGACCTCTGTTCTCTGAGATCTTTTGAACCTGGTCCCACGACAGCCCACAAGCTCTCATTTCCTGCTCGCACGACCTCCTCCATGTCACCCTTGGACGTCCAACTCGTCGCTTCCCATCGGGATTCCACTCGAGGGCCTGACGCGTGATGTCCTCAGTCGGCCTTCTCAGTGCATGGCCAATCCATCTCCACTTCCTCCTGCATATTTGTTGCGTGATAGGTTCTTGGTTGGTTCGTTCCCAGAGTTCCTTGTTGCTTATTTTTTCTGGCCATCTGATCTTCAGCAGCGAGCGTAAGCAGTTGTTGATGAATGTCTGTAGTTTATTGGAAATACCTTTCGTGACGCGCCAAGTCTCTGAACCATACAAGAGCACTGACTTGACGTTGGTGTTGAAAATCCGTATCTTGTTCCGCATGCTGAGTGCAGAAGATCTCCACACTGGTTTCAGGCTAATGAATGCCTGTCTTGCTTTTCCGATTCTGACTTTGACGTCCTCGTCCGTCCCGCCTGTAGTTGAAACAGTGCTTCCTAGATAAGTGAAGGAGGTTACTTCCTTTAAGTTTCTCCCGTTGATGGTGGTTGGAGTTTGTTGTTGTTGTTGTTGATGGTGGTGGTGCGGTATCTTCATCACTTCTGTCTTCTCTATATTCACCTGAAGTCCCGTCTTCGCTGCCTCTTCTATCAACTTGTTAGATTTTGCCTGCAGATCTTCAAGTTTATGTGACATTAGACATAAGTCATCGGCGAAATCCAAGTCTTCTAGGAAGTCTTCCTTGGAAGTGGATTTCATGAAGTGACTCCGCGCAGCCGTAATCCATAGCACAAACCAGGCAGTGTGTTAAGATGCATGACAATGGATAAGGAATGTCAAATATTGCAAAGTGATCAAAGTTATAGAATGTGAATCCCTGAATTCAAGCTCAGTGGCTAAATATTAAACATCTGACCCCAAGACCACCTTTAGGTGGTCTGTCAAGTAATTACAAAACGGGAGAAAACATTTTTGCTAAGTGTTTCTTTGTGTTCAGTATTTTACCAGCCGATGTAAGTCTATGAAAACAGCTGCACTTCCGACTAATTTCCTCTCCTCGAAAATTGCCAGATAGAGTGGAACCTTGTCTTTGAAGAATACTATTCACCTAAACAAAGGTTATCTAGTAACTGAGTGACAAAATGCGTATATAATCATTATGTATTTTTCTGATTAGATAAAAAGAAATTTTCAATTAATGTAATATCAGTTTTCTCTCAAGTGTTTTGAAGCAGAATAAGGGATTAAAATATTCCCTGGAGAAAGAAAGAGATAAAAACTATATTTAGCTAATATTTTCTGTCTTCTAAACATAGAAATTCCATAACCGATTCAAGCTCCTAGAGTAATGAAGATTATGCATGAGACAGGGAAATCACAAAAAGTGATGTGGAAAATATTTCCACTTTTTTCTCAAGACTGAGTAATGCACATACTATTTATTTGGTCAGCTTATCAGTATATCCCACTCAGCATAAAACTTGAAGTTTCAATTTCACTGATATTGATAGTGAAACTATGATTCGCTTTGTATGCAAAAGACAGGCCTTCAGTCTACTAGCTGTAATAACGAATATTTTGCGCTTAAAGCTTAAGTGATAAAATTAAATGATTACAAGTATATGAGCTGGTTTAATCATGAAGCTTTCATTGTCATTCTCGACAACATTATCAGTGCAAGCGTTATAAAGAAGTGAGTTATGGGGTTTTGTCCACAACTGGCTTAATAGCCTGTTCTCACATAAGGCCATCAGGACAAGCTATTATGCCACATGTAAACAAAACCCTATAGCCTACTTCTTTCTGAAGTTTACACTGATAATGTTGTCTAGAATGACAATGAAAGCTTTACGATTAATCTACTCAGCACAGTGGATATAGCATCATCGAAATCATCCTTCTGAGCTACAAATATTCTCCATCACCTTAAAAATTTAAGTCTCATTTGGAAAATCATCGTTCATCAGGAAAGTGAAATCCTGCAGTAGGCAATTTCCAAGTTGGATGAAATGTATGTCTTGGATTTGGATGGTAGCAATCTTTTTTTAAATCACTAAAAAAAGAAAACAACATACGTAAAAGTAGTAAGCAGGACTAAAAAAACTGATAATTACACTAATCTTTTTACAAAACATCAGTCTTAATTATTTATTCTGCAATAGTAAGTATCTCCAGGTACTCAGTTTTAGATTTCTCATATACATCATATTGTGACACCATTTGTCAGTATTTTACTGATGAATTAAAAATGTTACTGCCTACCAAATTCATACAATAGGAGAATGATAGGAAGAGATTTTGATATTTTGGTAGTTTTTCTTTGAGGAAAGGCAAAAACTCCAATAACAATAACTCTTAACTGAATGAGACATGGTTATCGATACTTAACTGAAGTCAGTCCACTGACGTTCTAAGCAATAAATGATACACTTATATCTCATCCACAGCACTAGCGAGAATGCAAAAACACCGAACAAGAAGATAAACATACTTTAGATTTTACTTCTGTATTACAGTTTGATGGTTGTAAAGTGAAGCATTTACAAGTATCCTGCCTACGCTTCTAGTTTTGTCTCAATGAACACTAAGAGAACTTGTGAGATAAAAATTGCCAAATGAATATCCTCATATCCTCATAACTGGCATCCTCAACTCTGTAGTTGAACACTTGGCAAACTAAGATCATTTGGCTCCTTTTGGTAAGTCCTGCAAAATTCTATGCACTGTTCGACCAAGCCACTCAAAAGAAGTGAGTCAATATCTTCTTGTTACAGCTGTAGCACTAAAGATTCAAAAGTCTTAACCACCAGCGTGCACTCATAAAAAGTGTGTACAACCTATTTCTTTGCCATTGCCATCATGAAACATCCATCACTCTAGATAACTCCCATATGACGTAAAGATTTTATTTTGTAGTCATTTTATTTAATTCCCTATTGTGTAACTAGTTTCGTACTTACCTTTGACCAGAAATTGTTCCAGAATGTTTTATCCTTTGAATCGCATATACACCAATGTAAATCCAAAAGAGAAGGATGTAATCGGAGTTTTTTCACTACAATCGTCTTCAGTGTTTGTGTAATAATGACTGAAGTCCCTCGTAAGCAAGCAGTTAACCTGAATTTCATGCTGTCTGAAAATCATAAACACAAGATCTCTTAAACCTTTAGAAAACTTATGCCGATACAAATGTGTGATTTTCAGCGTAGCCTTGTTCTTACCATGCTCCATAAATGAAGCAATTACCTTTTGATAGCTGAATAGAAAAACTCTTTCGTGGAAAATACACTATCACTTTGGTTCACTGTTTCAAGGCAACAGTTATTCTCTATTTACAGACCCATAACATGCCTAAAAGCTCAATTACTAATGTAGATTTATAGTTAATCAGTAAATAATATTATATATTAAATACTTAGTGATTTCAATCGATCAGTTAAGAGTAGTTACCGAGGTAGCCTGGCACTGTGAATCACAGCGGTCTGCTACGGACGTTTATACAAGAATAATAGTCATAAGAGTTTTAGTTCTACAAGCTTTCTACTAACCCTTCTATGATATCTGAACATATAGCTGGTATGTTCATGCTTTTGGTTAGAATATGAGTACGTATACATATTTACATGCATACAGATGAAGATTATCTTAAAGGAAGGAACAAGAAATTTCACTTTCAATGCTAGATACCATATAATAAGCTTGGGAGAAATAAGGTGACGAAATTAAAGCATATGCGCAATGAATCTTGTGAACCAGCAGTCGATAATTTTAACATGTCTATTACTCAAATCAGAAGAATATGAAGAGCGTAGTTACTTTAGATACCATTCATAAGCTCCTTAGAATACACAGTTTTATTCACCACAGAATGACGTTTAAAAATACTTACATAGATTTGTAACAAAAAAATCAAGTCATTATATCAACCATTTTGATTTGACACATTGTAGAACTATCCTCAAGTATATATTTCTCAGTTTTGTTGTAGCTGAAGAATAAAGCATTTACTGAGTAGCCTCTCTGCATATATCCCGTTTGAATATGATTTTTTCAACATAACAATGCCTTGAAGTATCCATGATATCTTCGAGTCTGTTAATTTGGCACATTTTTTGTGGTATCTGTGACATTCGACCAAACTCTGGGGAAAACTATCTTTATTCATACTACTGTCAGTGAAGTTTTTTTCTGATCTTTTCTGATATATATATATATCAAAATTCTGATGGGCGACATGAATGCCAAACTGGGAGGGGACAACACGGGAAGAGAACTAACCATGGGTCGAGAGGCACTAGGTGAAATGAATGAGAATGGAGAATTGTTTGCAGAATTCTGCGCATTCAACGATTTGGTGATTGGAGGCAGTGTGTTCAGGCACAAAGATATCCACAAAGCGACATGGATTTCACCAGATGGACACACTAAAAATCAAATCGACTTTATCTCAATCTCAAGAAAATGGAGACGCAGTCTACTTAACACAAGGTCAAGAAGAGGAGCAGATGTAGGTTCAGACCACTACCTAGTGCAAGGAACCTTCCAAATCAAGTTAAAAGCCTTCAAGGAAGCTGGTGATAGACCTCAACCCAAGTACAACACTCGGAAACTGAAGGATGAAACTACAAAGGAGATCTTCAAGGCAGCCATCAAGACAAAATGGGAGACATCGAGCAACATCCCTGAAGAAACCTGTGTGGAAGAACATTGGAAGTCTTTGAAAGCTATGTGGAAAGAAACCTGCACAACAGTATTAGGAAGGAAGAAGAAAGAAGACAAGGAATGGATCTCGACGGATACCTGGAAGCTGATAGAGGAGAGGAGGATGGTGAAGCAGAAGATAAACCAGTGCAAGGATGCTCAACGACAAGAGGAACTGAGCACAATGTATAAAACACTGGACAAAGAAGTGAAGAAGAGTGCACGCAACGACAAAAGACACTTCTACGAAACACTGGCAAGTGAAGCAGAACAGGCTGCAGGTAAGAGAGACCTGACGACATTGTATCAAATAACCAGGTTGCTGTCAGGGAAGAGACCAACACAGATGAAACCAATAAAAGATGAAGAAGGAAATTTAATTACAAAAGAAGAGAAACAGAGGAAACGATGGGCCGACCACTTCAAGAAGCTCTTGAATCGACCACCACCTGCACTTCGTCCAGAAATACCACCTGCAGCCGCTGAACTACAAGTGAACATTAATCCCCCAACGAAAATGGAAGTCCTGAACGCCATAAAGCTACTGAAATGTGGGAAAGCAGCAGGGCCAGATGGAATACCGCCAGAAGCACTGAAAACAGATGCAGAGACAACAGCGGCCATGCTCACACCACTATTGCAGAAGGTGTGGAAGGAAGAGAAGGTACCTGACGATTGGAAGAAGGGTTACCTTGTCAAACTGCCGAAGAAGGGAGACCTCAGTGCTTGCAAGAACTGGCGCGGAATCACTCTCCTGTCCACCCCAAGTAAAATATTAAGCCGCATCATCCTGGAGAGGCTAAGGGATGCACTGGATTCAAAACTACGACCGGAACAGGCAGGCTTCAGGAAGTACAAATCATGTGCAGACCAAATTGCAACGCCACGCATCATCATAGAACAGAGCATAGAATGGCAATCACCTCTCCACCTCAACTTCATCGACTTTGAGAAGGCCTTTGACAGCGTCGACCGAGAAGTAATTTGGAAACTGCTTCAATACTACGGAGTGCCGCAAACCTTTATCCGCCTCATTCAACAACTATATGAAGATGCCACATGCCAAGTAATTCACAATGGGAAGCTCAGTGATGCCTTTGAAGTGAAGACAGGAGTGAAACAAGGCTGCCTACTATCACCCATGATATTCTTGATTGTGGTGGACTGGATCATGCAGCAAACAGTAGGCAGCGAGAAGAGGGGGATACACTGGACGACGGAAAAGAACCTAGAAGACTTGGATTTCGCCGATGACTTATGCCTAATGTCACATAAACTTGAAGATCTGCAGGCAAAAACTAACAAGTTGATAGAAGAGGCAGCGAAGACGGGACTTCAGGTGAATATAGAGAAGACAGAAGTGATGAAGATACCGCACCACCACCATCAACAACAACAACAACAAACTCCAATCACCATCAACGGGAGAAACTTAAAGGAAGTAACCTCCTTCACTTATCTAGGAAGCACTGTTTCAACTACAGGCGGGACGGACGAGGACGTCAAAGTCAGAATCGGAAAAGCAAGACAGGCATTCATTAGCCTGAAACCAGTGTGGAGATCTTCTGCACTCAGCATGCGGAACAAGATACGGATTTTCAACACCAACGTCAAGTCAGTGCTCTTGTATGGTTCAGAGACTTGGCGCGTCACGAAAGGTATTTCCAATAAACTACAGACATTCATCAACAACTGCTTACGCTCGCTGCTGAAGATCAGATGGCCAGAAAAAATAAGCAACAAGGAACTCTGGGAACGAACCAACCAAGAACCTATCACGCAACAAATATGCAGGAGGAAGTGGAGATGGATTGGCCATGCACTGAGAAGGCCGACTGAGGACATCACGCGTCAGGCCCTCGAGTGGAATCCCGATGGGAAGCGACGAGTTGGACGTCCAAGGGTGACATGGAGGAGGTCGTGCGAGCAGGAAATGAGAGCTTGTGGGCTGTCGTGGGACCAGGTTCAAAAGATCTCAGAGAACAGAGGTCACTGGAGGCGTGCTACTGAAGCCCTATGTTCCACTAGGAACCCAAGGGACTAATAATAATAATAATAATATAGCAGAAACGCAAAAACAGGGCAAAATAAAAATATGCAGCTTGGTGGTAAGATTGGTTTTTATTGACTTCTTTCTTAGTCCTCCAGATTGCAGATTTATAGCTCCCGATAATTTTTGATAAAGTTGTTCTCCAGGCTGGTTATAAAACAGTCAGCTAGGAAGGGTCTTAGAGGCAATCTAACTGCCACATCATCTACCTGTCTATAAATTTCACTATCAAATTTGAAGGGTATATTGTGAGTACAACTAGGAAGAATTTCCTTTAAAAAGTGATTTGGGATACTAACTTACAAGTTATAGGAAAACAAACGGATACTGTTAATGGGATATCTATGAATAAGGGGATGACATCTGGAGTCATCATCTTCTTTCCTAACAGACAGACATTCTAGATTAAATTCCATATTACATTTGTTTATTTGATTTATAACATACAGTGAGACATCATTATTTACTTGATGACGTTTTAAGCATAAATTATTGCTCGTAATTTTAAGTATGTGTCATGCAGACTATGTGTGCTATGCGTCAAGTATCTCTAAGAACCATTTTGGGATTGAATGGTAAGGACAAATGGTTAAATCTAGTACAGCGTGGCGGGGTAAACCTTCTTTGTGCACTTTGCTGCGTAACTGCAATCATGAGCAACTTTTTTCAGGTAAACATCCACAGTCAGCTGGTCTTTGAGATACAGCTTGGAGGCATTATAGCGTACTATAGAGATTATAGACAATCAGTTGTCCTGAAACTCAGTCAGTAGTAGATAGTCCGAAAAAATGGGAGGGAATTGAAAAAGTGGGCAGCTTTAAAGTTTTAAAAGTTGACGGATGAAAAAACAGAAAGATGGACATTTAATAGGATGGTCATGACGTTACTACCTAACAGGTAACCATTGTTTAATAAATCAAGAAGCACCCCAGAAACTTCTTCCACAGTGTTCTACTGGAGACTGACAATAACTAGGTTGGGTTTTCTTTCTTCTGAATTAATTTGTCTTAAGGTGGGTTGAACTTCATCATGGAGGAACCAGGCTGGTAGTCTACGTGCTGAAAAAGTAGGAAGTCGAATTGTAACAGTGATATACACTAAATAGTCATGAATTTCAGAGGTTTTCAAAATATAAGCCAATAAATAAAATAATATGATCGAAGATAACGGAAAGCATACAGATATGAAAAAAAGCAACAAACATAAAAGAAGGCCTTGAGTGACGTCAACTGGAATACAGTATAGCCAAAAGCGAGAAGAAAATAATACCGGCTACTCACAAACAAAGTTATACTCGACGTCACCAACTGCATTTCACTGACTGCTTTGGCCTGGCGACCTGCTTCAACCTTTTGCTACCAAACAATTTTCACTGAATACATTTCATCGAGTTCTTCCCCTTCAGTTTGTTATAACCTTTAAATATGTCTTCCAAATGTTTCATGTACTCTTAAATATTTTTAAAATGTTTCCAAACTGTCTTTTCTCAAGTTAAGAAAGAAACAAAGAAAAAATGTTAGGCCGGATAGATACGGACATATGAATACTCAAAAATACTTATATGCAACCGCAAATTTCTGTGCTGACTGACTGAACTACCACCACCATAATTACACTCAAATTTGTAATAATCCCCAAGTTGAGAGTAGACGCTAATGTAACGCCAGCTACTCGTTTCACAATAGTTCCTTCAATACGGCTATTATTGATACTGTATGATAATTGAAGGTGTAGAGAAAATTTGAACCCCAGCAGGATTCGAATCCGTGGCCACTGGGTTTTCAGGCGTATCCTCCACCAACTGAGCTACAAGATCTAATTGTAGACCAGATTTTTATTTCACTCTAAGCACCAAGGATTATGCCCAGCTACCATATGCATTTGTGATGCAATATTCAGATGCGATAGTTATTTCGTTTAAGAACACTGTGTAGGGAGCATGTTTTTTAAATATTATCTGCTAAAAATTCTAAAATGTATTACATATGTTGTTTGGAATGAAGCGATTATAATTTATTAAATCTAACACGTGACCAGTCTAACATAAATTAATATGTAACAGAATCAAATGATCAGTACCTTACCTACGTGTAAGTACTGATAATGAAAGACATAGGAAAATATGTTAGATGGTAAAATACGATCAGGCGACTAGTTTGTTCACTAGTCTAAAGGTAAAAGGTTATTTTACGAGAAACAGCTGAAACTTTTCTGTCTACGGATAGCTAATCTATAGACTTCAAATGTGTGGCTGTTGATCAGGGCAAAGAAGATACAAAAATGTCATCAGACGGATTTATACACGTTGAAATAAAACTTGCAAGACTGAAGACACGCAATTACATTGAAGAATAGTATTTGGCTAATATTTAAATAATTCAAATATTCAATAATTCATAATAAACCTTATACTACTTGAATCAAAAAACGGTGTACTTCAAATAAGTCCCTTGTATTTGCACAAATAAGAAATGTACGAATGATTGGATGGATTTGAAACAATGTAAAAAATGTGGAGTGGTTTAGACCTTGGATGATCACTTTTCATCTAACAGGTAATCTTGAGTGAGGTTTGAGTTAAAGATGAATGACCTGTGCTTCCGAAATGTTCAGTTGTTACACTATTCTTTATGCCACTACTGTTGGCTTGTAATGAGATCGGATAATATCCCTAAAAACTGGTATTTCTCTAACCGTATACTGGGCGTTTGGTATTTGCCAAATTAGGTTACGCTACTTGAGTTAGAAAACGCCCCAGTTTTTCTACGCAAGTGTCAGAAAACATTAGTTTAAGAGTATATATTAGTATTAACATTTGTACTAAAATATCTCCTATGAAGGCAGAGTTTGATATTTTCATGCATGCGTCAACAATGCAGTATTCTTAAATTTAGTCCATTTCTTTAGTTATGTACATTGATTCATAATTCTATAATTTTATAGACTTTTTCTGACGTTGCACAACCTGTTATCTAAACTAAAATATTTCTATACCATTCACATCATCCTTTTTCTTCTTATCTTATTCTGTTCATAACACTTAAGCGTACTGCACAATAAGGATCTGTAAACATTCTGTTCTTCTAGTAACTGTGCCCTACCAATGACCACAACTGTTCGACACAGCTGTTTATTAGGAAAAGGGGGTTGGGCGTAAGAAAACTGTTGACAGATTTATCCCCACTAAAACACAAATCATATGGTACCCATAGCATAGTCATCTTCTGTCTTCAGTCAGCAGCATAATGAACAACACTGTGGTGCTCTAATCAATGCATAAAAAGGATAAAACTTGATAAGAATAATAACATTTAGAGGCAGCTACACTAAGCTGACTGGTTTAAATACTTCTTATCAGCAATAGGGAGAAGAAGAATAAGTATTAAAACCTTAGTTCTTTACTATAATGAACAGCATGAGCAGTTAGAAAAATTCAGGACTGTTAGCTGAATTTGTCCAGGTGCACCACTGACTAGCCAGTTTGGATAAAAATGAAAGGAACAGCCACCCAGTGTTGAGATGTGGAAAGAAACCTGCATAACTGTATTGCGAAGGGAGAAGAAAGAAAATAAAGAGTGGATCTCGACGGACACATAGAAGCTGATAGAGCAGAAGAGGATGGTGAAGCAGAAGAAATATCACTGCAAGGATGAACGACGAGAAGAGGAGCTGAGCACAACGTATACAACACTGGACAAAGAAGTAAAGAAGAGTGCGCACAAAGACAAAAGACAATTCTACTACACGCTGGCAAGTGAAGCAGAACAGGCCGTTGGCAGGAGAGATGGAAACCTGACAATATTGTGTCAGATAACCAGGTTACTATCTGGGAAGAGATCAACACAGACGAAACCAATGAAATATAGTGAAGGAAATCTAATTACCAAAGAGGAGAAACAAAGGAAACGATGAGCTGACCACTTCAAGAAGCTCTTGAATCGACTACCAACATCACCATCTGCAACTCTTCCAGAAATACCACCAGTAGTCACAGGACTACAAATGAATACAAATCCTCCAACGAAAGTCAAAGTCCTGAATGCCATGAGGCTACTGAAATGCGTAAAAGCAGTAGGACCAGATGGAATCCCGCCAGAAGCGCTGGAAGCAGACGCAGAGACATTAGCGGACATGCTAGCACCACCATTTCAAAAGGTCTAGAAGAAAGGAAAGGTACCTGCCTATTAACTGGAAGAAGAGCTACCTTGTCGAACATCCAAAGAAGGGAGACCTCAGTGTTTGCAAGAACTGGCGAGGAATCATGCTCCACCGCTGTCCACACCAAAGAAAATATTAAGCCACATCATCCTGGAGAGACTTGAGGATACGCTGGATCCAAAACTACGACCAGGATAGGCTGCGTTAAGGAAGTACAAATCATGTGCGGAACATTTTTCAAGCCTACGCTATGCATCATCATAGAACAGAGTATAGAATGGCAGTCAACCATCTACCTCAACTTCATCGACTTTGGGAAGGCCTTTGACCAGCGCCATCACCAATAACAACAAGCTCCAAACACCATCAATGAGAGAAACTTAATGGAAGTAACCTCTTTCACCAGCACTTGTTCAACTACAGGCGGCACAGACAAGGACGTCAAAGCCAGAGAGAAACCGAAAAGCAAGACAGGCGTTTATGAACCTGAAACCAGTGTGGAGATCTGCATTCAGCATGAGGCATGAGCAAGATCCGAGTTTCCAAAGTAATATAAATTCAGTGCTGCTGTGTATTTCAGAGACTTGGCGCGTCACGAAAAGTATTTCAAATGAACTAATGACATGCATCAACAACTGCCGCCTACGCTCGTTACCGAATCTCAGATAGCCAGAAAGAATAAGCAAGGAGGAACTCTGGCAACAAACCAACTAAGAACCTATCGCTCAACAAATGTGCCGAAGAAAGTGGAAATGGACTGGCATACATGGAGGAGATCATATGGTGAAAAAATGAAAGCTTGTGGGCAGTTGTGGTTCCAAGTCCAAAAGACTGCGGAGAAGAGAGTGAAATGGCGATGGTGACGTGCTACTGAAGCCCTATGTTCCTTTAGGAACCCAAGGGACAAATAATAATAAATAATAGTGTGAAAAATGTGAATGTAGATCATGCAATCTGTAAGTTATTTACAAAGTGATCATCCTCTTTTAGGTATTTGTTTATCCTTCTTAACCTTATACTAATCTTCAGGTTTATGAGAAGTAGTCAACTAGTAAAATGAAATGTATAAAAAAACAAAATGTTCTAAAAAATTGGTACATTTAAAAAAAATAAAGTAGCAAGAGATATGACTTCAGCATTTGTATTTTACGAATATGCTTGCTTCCAACTGTTCAAAAACTTCTATTCGAGTACTTGTTACTTTGATTTTGTGATTATATTTCGCTGACAAAGAATCTTACTCAGTTTGTGTTAACCGCGAAAGATTTTCTCCAAGATCCAGCTATGCCTCATAGACTGTTTGACAAGTGGTCACACCCTATAACACACTCTAAGCATTTTTAAAAATTTTAAGAATTCGAGTTTGAAACTGTTAGCTGTCACTGAATCTCTACCTTCTAACTCCCACGCTTCAATATATTTGCGTTCGCTGGGTAATTGGCTCATTGACCGTACTCACTTCGGTTCAGGCAGATGTGCGTAGGATGCGTCTTACCGATTATCCACAATCTTCCAGGTAGCAATCCAATACACCTCCCCGAAAGCTGTCAGCCACCACTCTCACCGACATTTCAGATGGAGACTCGCTGACAAATGGCTCAGTCACCTGTAAATCGTGGCAGCAACAAACATTATCCGGTATTTTGGAACGAACTGCACACATACTTGCGATGTAACCCACAAACAATTCTATTACGATCGCCTAAACTACGGGAATAAAGAAGGTGGACTCCAAAACAATTTTTTATGTCTCACTGCTATAATAATTCAGTTAACTTGGCGGAATCCTGACATTTTATTAGCCCGTCCATCCTCCAAAGATCCGCGTATTTGAACAAAGTCTAAGGATCTCTCCGACAACTTTTGTCACTAAGTCAACTACCCCGGTGTTCGGGTTCGAATCCGGTTAATCTACAAAGAGGCTTACCGGTAGTTACACAGCTAGGCCCTATCAGTAATGAACTGTGCACATTACATCTCTGTCTTATCTGACCAACAGCTAGAATGGAGAAATCTCCTAAACGCGACACAGGTTTCCGCACGTAACTATGGAATTGTATTTGACTATCCTAGACAAGTCATAGTTACTCTCGTATCTCATGATAACGGATACCACGACTTAAAACCGATTACTTCCTACTTTTCTACCCTTTGTTGCTTTATTTGAATCTGACTTCAAATAAATCGACGTTTACTAGTGCTACTATATTATTCTGTTAGCGAAGATTTCCATTCTTAATTATCAATCTTTTCCTAACTCCACCTTTAGCTCTGAATAGTTACCAGAGAAAAAAATCTAACAATTTTTAGCTGTCCTTTAAAGAAAAAACTTAGAAAACTATGCTAACAGAATATCATATATGAATGAAAGCAAACTGAAAATAATAAACTTTTAGTGATAAATGAGGAGACGAATACCTTATGGTTCAAATCCTTCACACAACGAAATTTTGTTATGCTCAGGTTGGTTCATAGTTTCATCGGATGACATTAATATCTCCTTCACTTATTTTACTATCACAGGTTGTATAATATTTACTTTGATTTTAGACGCTAACTTATGGCTGACAGTTATTCAAAGCATTTACCTTACGTTGCCATGCTTTAACATATTATGGGAGTTAGTTAGTTATACGCCGATGAGTTAAGAATATGCTAAATGTTAATTTATAAAAATAGTCACTCGGTAACTAAACAGTCTCAGCAATTGAAAGTAACAGATGAATACCCCTTTTGCAGAAGATCTATGGCATCTCATCTTCATATGATCAATCAAATAAGCCAGATTGGAGCCATAAGGAAAAGTAATTCTGGTTCACATTGACTGTCATGTTGACATAGTTTAGCTCTATATTCTACCAAGAACCAACTTATCAGCCAGTATAAGCCTACCAGATGACAGATTGATATAAATTCAGAATCTTCCTCACTTCTTAAAAACGGAAATCATTTTTAAGACTAAAAAAAATCCATGATACATTTTCAAATTTTTATCTGTTTGAATTTTTAAGGTATAAATCTCCACCGACTGACGTATGCCTTTTCGTCTTAGTATGAAACTCCTTAGTGATAAGCACTAATGATCTCACTAGAAGTCAAACTGAGGCCCTTCAGGTCTCGTAGTAAGTATGCTAGCCACTTAGCCATGAGGCTGAAGTCCGAAGGTCCACAGTTTCCTACTTTTATCAACCCTCGATAAACTACGGCTATACACCAAGGACTTTAATTGAAAGTCACTTCACTTCCGACTGGTTGACCACAGAGGTCATGGTTTCCCATTAGAACTTCGGGGTACTCATGTCGGAGGATTTCATTAATGAGCACTAAATAGTAAAACAGTTCGAGGTTTATAGGGATTTTATTTTAAAGGTCGTATTCATCATGAACTTGAAGCGGATAGAAAAGCATATCACTGGTCAGCATTTTCCATGTAAAATGTGACTTGAATTTTTGTCCTCAAACTTGACTAGAGTTAGTGTCACTCGGATTTTATTGACCCATTATTAACCTTGGTCAAAGGCAATGACATTCGTATTCTATTGGTTGATTTTTAACATCTGTCAAAGGCTGTTACTGAAATTAAATCAGTTCTGATACTGGTCGCTGGTTAGATTCACGCAGCTGCCAGGTTTACATTTCACCTCTAGTCATCACCCAGTATCAATACAAGTCTGCGCAACCATGGCTAGCTCACATATTCAGACTGGCAAATTAATCAGCCCTTTATTGACCAGTGTACGATAGGATAAGTTTTCTATTTTGAACTTGACAATTGTTATTATTATTATTAGTCCCTTGGGTTCCTAATGGAACATAGGGCTTCAGTAGCACGTCTCCAGTGAACTCTGTTCTCTGAAATCTTTTCAATCTGGCTCCACGACAGCCCACAAGCTCTTATTTCTTCCTCTCACGATCTCCTCCATGTCACCCTCACCTCGGACGCCCAACTCGTCGCTTCCCATGCGGGTTCCACTCGATGACCTGACGCGTGATGTCCCCAGTCGGCCTTCTCAGTGTATGCCCAATCTATCTCCAATTCCTTCCAGTGCATATTTGTTGGGTCATAGGTTCTTGGTTGGTTCGTTACCAGAGCTCCTTGTTGCTCATTCTAATTATTCTGGCCATCTGAGCTTCAGTAGCGAGCCAGTGTAGGCATTTGTTGATGAATGTCTGTAGTTTCTTGGAAATGCCTTTCGCAACGCGCCAAGTCTCTCAACCATCACATCGAAGCACTAACTTGACGTTGGTGTTGAAAATCCGGATGTTGCTCCACATGCTGAGTTTCAGGGTAATGAAGGCCTGTCTTGCTTTTCCGATCCTGACTTTGACATCCTCGTCTGTGTCTGTGCCACCTGTAGTTGAAACAGTGCTGCCTAGATGGGTGAAGGAGGTTACTTCCTTTAAGTTTCTCCCGTTGATGGTGATTGGAGTTTGTTGTTGTTGGAGTTGTTGGTTGGGTATCTTCATCACTTCTCTCTTCTCTATATTCACCTGAAGTCCCGTCTTCGCTACCTCTTGTGTCAACTTGTAAGTTTTCGCCTGTAGATCTTTGACTCTGCGTGACACCAAGCACAAATCACCGGCGAAATCCAGATCTTCTAGGTTCTAGGTTCAACCAGGCGAGGTTGACAATTGTTAATAAAGTAGAATAACTAAACAGACGGTTATATTTTCAGCCGAATGTTTGACTTTCCGCAGAGAAATAAATCTTGCCTTCCGTGTCTTTCAATAGTAGGATGAAGATGGTATTTTCGGTGATCCGTACCACTTTCGTGAGTCAGACTGTTGCAGCTAAATAATGACAGTTCTTAACAGTCAACCCACTAAGTCGAAAGAATCCCAAAAACATCATTTATTCAGTTACATCTAGTTTAGAAGCCATTTCAAGGCTATTTTAACCATCAACAATCCTACCTAAAGCGTAGAAATTATAATAGACAAGTAGACTAACGTATGATGAAGCATTTAAATTCACTTCATGACAATGTTCTACACCTTATCAATATAGCTTTTCACAGAAAAAAACTCTATGATGGTCTGTTTTCTTTCTTACTAGAATAAAAAGAAATTATTTCACTCTCCCACCAGTCTGTAAGATTCATTATCATTTTGCATGATAAAAAATAGTTAAATTTTTGGTAAAGGTTTTACGTGTATCTTTTTTTTAATTTTCCGCTACAGTAATTAAAAGTTTTATTGCATTTTTACAGAGTATTCATTGTTCACTTTAATTTCAACACTCTTTGATTAATTATTGAGAATGTCTCATGAAATTATTTTGTTTCATATTACACAATGAGATTAGATAAAGGGTATTTCATAAGAGTGAAATTCTTTCTAATTATCTTGCGTGTATATTCAATGGATGACTGATTTTCCAATGTTTATCTTAAAGCCTGACATTTAGTCATAATACAGTCTTAGAATCAAGTTCCTCGGAAATGAACTAGTCAGTGAATACATAAAAGTTGTGCTAAAAATTTAATCATCTACGAAATACTCAAGAGTCTATGTTTAAGAGGATTCTTGTCACCATGTTTACCGAGCTTCTCATCCTCTACGTACATGAAGATATAATTAGTTTTCCTGGTACATTCGGAGTATGTTGATTAGTTGTCAGTGTCTTGAAGAATTTCTAGACTTTAGGAGTATCTAAGAAATAAATTAAGCTGTATTTGGAGGTTTTTGGATGTTTGCTAATTGATCTTAGGTTGGAATTCACCGTGGACTGACATCAGTTGAGGGAACATTGGAAACCTGTGTTTTTTCGTCCTACTATGGGACACCTCAGCAGTGGACAGTGATCGAATCTAGGACCATCAGGTCCCGTAACCAGCACGTTATTGTCAAATCACTGGATAGGAATCCAACGGTCCACATTTCCTACTTCTTAAAATCAACCAATAAACCTCCACAAACCTCCAGATAGAATTATTCAGGCACTCATTGGTGACAAGCCTCAAGAAGTGATTTCCGAAGTTCCAATGAGAAGTCGTGAACAGTGGTGTCAACCACATCAAACATGAAGACAAAACTCTACGACGACATTGGATGGTGGCTGTTCTATATCTTGAACTGACAGAAGCTGGGAATATAGACGACTGAATTCCGACCCAGTGGCTCAATGGCAACGTGCTGGCCACGGGACCGGAAAGTCCTGGGTTCGATCCCTGGCTGGGCAGGTTCATAGATGCGCACTGCTGTGAAGTCCCATGCTAAGACAAAACAGTTGTCCAGTGCTTACAGGTTCCTAATGTCCCTCCAAATGATGTCAGTGCATGATTAATTTTAACGTAGAATAAATTTAGCGTTATCTAACGGCCTCTTTATGTCATGCGTAATACAAATCTTGGGTTGGGACAAATTGAAGAAAGTAGGAAGGCACACTTCAAGAAGGATGAAGTTCATTCCTATCATCCGATCAACAACCATCTATCACAAAATACGGTTGGATATGATACTGATTTACAGCATATTTCGGATAATAGAGATTAGTTACAAGTAAATTAGCAATGGTTGATGAGCTTTGTAATTTTCAGTATTCATAAATTTTTATGCAATTTCTCAAGTATTCTCCTCTAATTATATTAGCTAAGAACAACTTTGCAACATGTAACTAGACATATTTCTAAAGTCGCTACTAGAAAATAAAGCCTTTCTGCTGTAATAACCCCCTATGAAAACTTTAACATATCCGAAACGTGAATAATGTTTCATCAAAGCCAATAAATAAAATAATATGACTTTCTATTATATAAAAGACTATTGTCCTTTTATTATTTATGACAATTATTGAAGAAAATGAATAGATAGTTATCAAATTAGTCAGCTTTTGACAATTCTTATCATATTATATATAGATGGTATTTATAAATGTTCATGACCTGATAAACTTTATCCACTTCTTCTATATAGCTAAATTTATTCCGTCCCCCTTTTAAATATCCGGATGATAATTACTTTTCCAGATCGATGTTTGAAACTATCTATAAGTGGGACTTACTCGCTTTAGAAGGAAATACTGTTTCAGAGCGGCGTCACTTATGGGTCACAGTCAACCATAGACTCGTTGAGAAATTGGAAGCAAGTGGCAATTGTTTTGTTCTAGTGTGAACACCTTCAGCACTGTGTGCCCACAATCTCACCTCAATATCAATCAGTCATTGGGCTAGACTTCAGTGTTCTACATTTCCCCCACTTCAGTCAAAATTGTAATCTATCGCAGCCATCATCCAATACCACAAGTGAGCATTTGTCTTCAAATCCGACCTCCTCGATGCAGCAGATGACAGCTTTTCAGTAGAACTTCATGAAACTCATATTGAAGTGAGTCACTAAAGAACGACGAAATATATTTTAACTTGGAGGTCTGTGAGATCACAGCTTAACAGCTATGCAGAGCTCTTATATTCTTTGCGGTTTTCCAGCTAGTTTCATTCGATGGTGAAAAGTCAGTTGGAAGTCAACTAACTCTTCACGAACCTCCAAAGTGAAAATTAAGTTGTTACTTTATTCACTGAAAAACTATTTTCGGATCCCATTCTATTTGGATGATCTTTTCTCAGTTTAATCCTTAGTACGATTATGGCACTGTGATCTGTCACTAAAAGGTGACCAATATCATTTTGTCTAGTCATAAATATTGACTAAGATTTACTAATCGATCGTTTCGCAGTATGTTTCACGAGATAAAAGACAGAATGACTTGCTGTCATTACTAGATTTCAGCACTTAAATATCTCCTAAATTCAGTGCACTGTAGTGTCACTTCTATCAATGACTACATTTTATACAACACAAGATACTTTACACAATACATGGAGTTTAGTGATAAAGTCTTTCACTTCAGTAATAGATGATTTGGTTTCGAATAACCAAGGAGGCACTTGTTCCGTCATGTTTGCCAACTGGCCTTGCTTCAAATTAACAACAGGTTGAAAACCTAACAAATACATAGTGCCTCAGTGAGAACACCACAACTCTATGGGATACTGATACATCGAGATGTTAAATCCCAAATTGAACGAACAGACTGTTCTGATTTCCACTGTTAGCCACCAACTATACCCTTTTTCTTCTTTAGTTCACGTTTATCAATGAAAGTGAATGTAAGAAATATTGGAACAAAATCAGAATGAGTAATACTCAAATTTCTCTTGAACAAGACTTATTTCCAAACTTTCTGCACCAATTTCTAGTCTCCATTTCCAGATTAACTTGTCTTCTCAGTAAATTTTTTCGCTTATTTTCTCAATAATTAAGTGCAAGTACATTTTTTGCACTTACTGAAACATTAGCTTACACTTTCTACCTGTTCAACTCTTTCAGACTCCTGTGATCATCAATTCAACTGTCCTAGCTAAACATATGCGCATTTTTCAACTCACCCTCTTGTAACAAGATAACTAGTGACTTCTCAGTTTGATGAACCTTTCACATATATATCACTTCAAATCAAATATCTGTTTATCATTTATTCCATCTGTCTTTCTACTTTAATGTTGCGTTTCACTTATCTGCAGTCAACTGAATTTTTTGTAGTCATCAATTCCAAAGAGTTTGATTTCTAATAGGAATCATTTCAAAGAAAAAACACTGTGGGTAGAATGGAATTCCTTTCATGTGCTCTTGATCCTTTACATATGTATGAGATTCAAAGTTTATGCACAATTGACTCGTAGTGTTAAATCCACAGACTAATAAAGCAATCCAGGGTAAAAACACAACTTGTTTTTAATTTAACAAATCAGACCACAAAGTCGATCGAAAGATGCAAGGAATGTAATAAGTAACACTTTAGTCAGAAGTTTATGGAGATTTCACTCATTTGAAGATAGAACTCATCTTGAAAGGACATCAGTTGGAGAAGTATTGAAAACTTAGCAGCACTGGAAAGCTCCCTTAGCTTAGTATGCAGCCTCTCGGGAGAACACGCAGACGACCTCAACAGAAATAGGACTTAATACCTTTGGGTTCTAGTGGCAAACACAGTTGCTGTGTCGGAATTCGGTAGTTCATAGTTTTTTAATTCTGTCAGTTCGCGATATAATGCTACTATATACGAAGGTCTTCATTTGGCATCCGCTTCACTTTTGACTGGTTGACCTCACAGGTCATGGCTCCTCATCAGAACTTCAGGATATCCATCTTCAAACATATCGCTAATGAGCACTGTACAGTAATTAATAATTCTAACAGAATATGATTTCAGATCAGAGCAATGCAAAATCTGCTATAGGAGAAATTAATACAGGCGGTATTCAAATTAGTGAAATCAGTAGTATAACGAAAAGCATATTAAAGACCATAATTAAAATATAATGAATAAAATCTGGTGAAAGCAGTGATGGACTATATCCTATGGCATGTCGGTAACTCACTAACCGTAAGACATTGAGGTCATAGGCTCAATCACTTTGTGAGGAAGTGAGTACGCACTACTGTGATAATCTCAGAATAAGAGGAAACAGCTGTTCAGTGTTACCAGATATTCAATAGTCCTCCAAGTGATATCACTCCGTGTTGTAAACTACTCTGAAGTTAAAAATACGTATGAACCATCAGGTGAAATAAAATATAATTAATTAAGGTAGATTGATAACTATACGAATAATACTTAAGAGGGACACATGAGATTATCACTAAAAACTGAAGGAAAAGGAAAATTCATCAGAACACCCCAAGGCAAACTTCAAACTTTTGATTTCAGTTAACAGATTGCTACCGCTTCTGCATAACGTAGCAGCCTACCATTACTTCATCCACTGTGTAAATGAACGAATATTTCACGTCCACAGCATAACCTGTTTTTGAGATATGACTATCGACGCCCTAGCTAAGCAGTCTTAAATGATAACGCTTTGTAGTACGTGTTCATAGATTCTTTTAGCAAGAACTTTCTCAATTCTTTCGACACATATACTACTTTAAGTACAAATCAATGAACAGATACGACTGGAGGTAACATATGGAGGTCTTACATCGAAAATATCTATAATGAGCATTTTCTTCGTGTCAGAGACAGCTACAAATTTCTGAGCTGGATAAATAAGTTAATCACCACTCTGATATGACTGCAATGTCTTTTTCGCCATAAAATTCCTGTAAATTAAATAAATTCTAATTGACTAGTTTTAGTTCCTACAGTGTCCAAGATAGTATTTAAATGATTTGATAAAAGGTAGTAAAAAGCAGTAATTTAGCTAATAAACAATTCTTTTTTACCAATGTAAAAAATGTCTTTAGTTATCGGAAAGCTGATAAGCAGACTAACAATTCCGAGTGACTTAAGAGTTCATCCCAGAGACTGACAAAATAAACACGTTTCTCGAATATAACTAATGAATAGGTTATCAGTGGAATTCAGGACGCATATTTCATCTTGTTTCAGACTTCCTGGTTGGATTTATTTGCCACCGTCTATCAATAATATCAAAAGTAAAGATACCTGCACTATCGCTGCATCCACGCAGGAGCCCGTATGTCGATCCAGTCGACGACGGAGATCAACAACCTATAAAAAAAAGAAAACTAAGTTTTTTATGGTGGGTGAAGTACTATTTTTTGCATTCTAAACTGTGGCCAGAAGTATTGAGGTCGATATTAAATCTTGTCTAGAAAAAATTAAATGTTTCAACTGGAAAATTTATTTATCATTATTATTTTTCCCTTGAGTTCCTAATGGAACATAGGGCTTCAGTAGCACGTCGCCATCGCCATTTCACTCTCTTCCCTGCAGTCTTTTGGACTTGACACCACGACTGCCCACAAGCTTTTATTTCTTCCTCACATGATCTCCTCCTTGTCACCTTTGGACGCACAACCCGTCATATCCCCAGTGGATTCCATTCGAGAGTCTGGTGCGTCATGTCCCCAACTGGCCTTCTCAGTCTATGCCCAATCCAACCCATCTCCACTTCCTTCTGCATACCTGTTGGGTGATAGGTTCTTGTTTCGTTGGTTCGTTGCCAGAGTTCCTTGTTGCTAATTCTTTCTGGTCATGTGATCTTTAGTACCAAGCCAGCGCAGGCAGCTGTTGATAAATGACAGTAGTTTCTTGGAAGTGCTTTTCGTGACGTACCAAATTTCTGAACCATCACATAGAAGCACTGACTTGACTAAATTAGTGTTAAAAATCCGTATCCTGTTCTCTGTGCTGAGTGCAGTAGATCTTTAGGCTGATTTCAGGTTAATGACTGGCTGTGTTGCTTTTCCGATCCTGGTTTTGACATCCTTGTCTGTGCCTGTGCCGTCTGTAGTTGAAACGAATCTGCCTGCCTTGATAAGTGAGAGAGACTATTTCCTTTAGATTTCTCCCTTTAATGGTGATTGATGCTTCATGTTGTTGATGCTGTTGTTGGTTGGGTATCCTCATTACCTCCGTCTTCTCAACGTTCACTTGAAGTCCATCTTCGCTGCTTCTTCTGTCAACTTGTGAGTTTTCATCTTAAAAATAGTTTATTTTAAAGATTACGAAATCAAATCCCAAATCAACTACTGCGTTCCCAAACAAATAGCTGATTTCAGTAATGTTATGCCAAAATGTCTCGTAAAACTATTAGTATTATTAAAACTAGGCTCAAAAATGTTAGTGAATTACTTTCACCTTCATTCCTTAAAACGTTTTCAATAGTTACAGCGGTGATAATCAGAGTATCAGTATGATTAGTGTTAGTGATAGCATTATAACCGCATAGACGATTCTGATAACTGTGGTATTTCTAGTCACCGTTCTAGTTCCTGATCAATGGTGCACGTTTAGCTGTATTCGTTGGACTCCATATCTGAACGTCTTGTTTGGTAGATGTTGCATAACGACTCCAGTGTTCATTAAACAGAAGAGCTTAGTTATGAAATTCCTCGTGGTTCTCGCTACTCTGCAGATATAAACGTGTAAACCAACTCACCGTCAGACCTCTCCATTCAGCGCTAAGGTTTAGGAATGGAGAAATGTCTTATGGAACTATTCATAAGTACACAGACCTTCTGGGATACCTAGCCCATAAGTAAAGGGCTCTTTTTTCATTAATATGCTGTTTGATATTTCAAAGGCTATGGTATACTGTGCGTCTCACGATCCATGCAAGGTTAGATGAAAGCTGTAGATTATATGCCCGATGTATTCTTCGAATATAACATGCCTTTCTTTCAGTATCTGAAACTATTTTTACTTAGTTGGTGGGCGGATTAGCTCATATCTTCGGTATAATTTACAAGTCAATGATAATGTTAACTTTGATGATTAAGCCGGTAGTATTTATCAAAGTGTTGAAACTGGTATCATCCCTCCTGGCTGAATGTTGGGTCTTCAAAAGCAGTCTGGGTCTGGCCAACTAGATACCATGCAACGGTTAGAGTGCCCGCAAAAATCAAGCACCTGTCCACTATGGAATCACAGATCAAGTTTGGTTATATGACAGTATGATTTCCACTGGTTCTTATCTTTATTCAGTTAATTTTGCTAGGAACCAAATCTTTTTTAACAAATTCTATCCAGTATGCAATGATTTTAGAGTAGAGAAATTCATCCAAACAAAGCGTAAGGGTAAGCAACTTCACTCAATCAGTTATCTACTTTTTCGTAACCCACACGAGGTATGTATTTCAGGACTGATCCTTTTTTTACCAGAAATATGGTGGATGTTCAACTAGCCCCGACAGGTTTGGTGTAGGACAGGAGCGATGGCGTCCATTTCAGGACACATGTGCCTACATTATATGTTTTGCAGTCTTAAAATGATGGTATTACACCACACATTGGCTTCGGCTCCTTGTTAAAACTGACATAGACTCAAAAATCAACTCACCTGTGAGCGATATCCCTCTTGGCTACTTGTAGATGATAAAGGCGTTCAGTACTTCCGTATCTCATTCATCTCATGTTGATTTTAAACAATCAGGTTGTCAAGAATTATATTATGATGATTTAGTAATCCTAGTGAGCATATACGCAAAGGTCTGTGGCTGATTATCGAGGTCTAAGATGGTGAAACAGGATAACATAGTTTACAGGAGACAGGATCAGACTGGTTCATCTTAATGTCATGGCGTTCAAATGCTGTTCAGATGTTGTCTTCATGAACTGGACAGTTGAAACCAACCCTCTTTCAGATACAGATGTTAATTAATCACCTAAACGATTGGCTATTTCTCAGTGTACATGAATAGGCCCATACTGCTTATCCAATGATGAACTTTGGAACTTTGCCTGGCAAAAAGCAGGGGTCAAACATTTTCAGTTTGAATATGACTAGCAGTTTACTGAATCAGTAGTCAAAATGGTGATAAGATGAGCGCCATTATTAACATTAGTAGAATTATTTTTTACTACTGAATATCAGCGTTAACAGTAGATAGCTTATGTAAACAAAGCTATCACTTTATAAATTACTGAAGCCGAATTTTTTCTATCATACCAAAATAAATTACCAATTTATGCTTACGCTCTGACGAAATATCACAATTCATGAGGATACAATTCTTCCAACGAAGACTAGTTCAAATTATGTTAATTCTTTCTTCAATGATGAAACAAACAAACCACACATATTGGGACCGAAAAACCAAATCAACTTAATAAATATCTTCCCAGTTCTCAAGTACACTTCACTTTGCTAAAACTAATTTTCAGCTGAATTCAACTTCATCTAAGTGTTTAAAATTCAATGCACGTCAGTCAGTGAATAACATGTTTTTTGAGTTTTCATCTTTCCATTCAAACACTTAAAACTTGTTTCAAGCTATTTTCATCATGAAGTGACATGAAGGGAAACATTAGCAGCGCACACTTATGACACCTAAAATATTTCCTAGAATATTATTATGTGATTTTCTTCATCTGCATACACTTTGAATAGATAAACAAATAATCACCTTCAAATACATAAAATGGAGTTCAAGTTACTATTAGCCTAATGCATGTAAATTCAGTTGCATTATTAAGCGAGATAAGAATACTGAGACTTATCTACTTGTTTTTTATGATGAACGATGTTACGACTGACACCATAAAAATATGAAGTATGCTTCATGTCCGATAAAGACTTTCAAGAATGGCAAAGATATGACCAACAAGTCTCATAAAAAGTGTATGTAGCAGTCATAAGTTTCATGATACACTTTTCAAGGTGTGATCTATTAATGTCATATGTATGTCATTCCAGATGACAGTTTATAGCTAAGTCAATAAAATATCTATTTAGAAATTTGTTTAGTTAGATATTTACTTCATCTTTTTATATAAGCGAAAATCGTCCAGTTTCAACCTTTCCCCGTTAGATATATTCTATGTGTTCCCAAATAATGTCTATCGTTTGTTGATGAAGTATGCTTGTGAATAATGAAGCAAAACTGTATTTCAATGCCTTAATTTTTTGAAGGACAAAAAGTCTTCTTGATTCATTGACAATTTCTATGAATATCTTGCGATTTCTAGGTCTACGAAGGTACTATATAATAAAGTGATGAGCTGAACACTGGTAAAATCGGTATCGAGGGTGTTTCAGACCTGTATATTTTAAGATAACTGAATAAGGAAGCGTAGCCAAAAAAATAATAATAGGGTAAATCGTCAGTATTTTCTTGAGGAATACTCAATAGATTTTGATCCGTTTTTCCATTACTTCTGTCATATCTTTCTTATGGTACTTCAAAGAACAATTCAGTGTTGCAAATATATACTTTCTTATCAATAAATAACAATTTTCTTTTCACTCGTTATTCTCTAACGTTCTTTATTCCCATAGAATTATAAGTATTACGATCCTTCAACTTCTTCAACCCCTTATCTGAACTCATTAGCACATTTTTTTATACAACTACGTAACCACCATTTAACTAATCACATGTTAGATGTTAGCGGTTTGAAGACAAGACCTTGGTGTATGCTTTTCGGCGCTCATCAACTGTATCTACAGATAAGGTATTTTCGGTTAACCACTGGTAACCACTGGTACACAGACACATCAAGGTCATACAGCAAAGTAGTTGTGATCTGAACAGCTCAGTGATTAAGTCTATAAAATCAGCAGATAATACCACTGGTTAAAATCTCTGCAGGAAAATAAGATTCTTCACAATTCCGAATCCACCGTGCCAATACCTACTGACAGGCACGTGATAAGGGTTTAACAAAGCCTTCCGCTGATTGACTATAAACAACTGATATCAAAAGACACTACACCTCAGTGTTGTACAACTAATCTATGTGCCCACAATACAAACTTGATAGATACACTATGATTAGCCCTGAACACTGAGGATTAGGTAGATGCATCATTACACACCATTGATCTATTTGTTAAAATGAGGACCTGGGTAAATTTTTTCCTTAAATACAGTTTTTTGTTTTGATGATGAAAGCATCATGCAGATTAGCATCCTATTAAATGATACTAATCTGTCTCAGTCTGTGAAAACTATACATATTGTATTGACTGTGCTCATCAAGAAAACTGAAAGTAAAAAGTTATGCTGCATGTTGTGCTAGTAGTAATCAGAAAATCTTTACAAGGAAAGTGAATACATGAAACAATAAACAGCATATTTCACAAATAGAATTTATTTAGAAAAACTACTGTCTCTCATAAAAGACACTCTAAAACAAGTTCAGCTATAACTTATTCATCAAAAAACAATAATCTTAAAGGAGAATATTCTTTTCATTAAGTTCTCATCAATTCTATAGGTAAAAAGTATATCATTATGGCGTAAAAACAAGTTAAGTCAGAGGCAAATACATTTTCAAAATGAAATAAGATCAAGGAACTGTAAAGAAATGGATCTTACTTTTTTTAAATTTCTCATCATTAAAATGATGCACATGCAAATGATAAGTGTGATTATAAGCGAAAAAGCAACGAATAAAAAGACAGAAATGACTTTCAGTTCACTGAAAGTGAAGGGAGGGGAAATGTTCGGATATGTTCTTTCTCAACGCAAATTTTAAGTTTGATGAATCTTATTGCTACACCGTCAGCTGTTTTTTAGCAGGCGTTGGCGAGCTACCAAGTAACAAGTGAACTAAAATAAAAGCATCAAATTACCAATAACTTTTAACCCATCAAAGGTAGCAGAAACCTAGTCAGTTTTGATGACAAACAGTAGTAATTTAACTGATCGAAAAGTCCTCAGTATACCACCGTAAGATTCACTTTTATAATCTATTCGCACTGAAGTTAGTAGTGAGCTGTACACGCTTTAATCTGATAGTAATTACTTAAAAAAGAATACTGAAATTTAGTACAAAACAAGAAAACTATTGTTCACCATCAAAAACAGTCGATAAAGTCACAAGGTGATAACAGCCAGAAGATTGAATCAAGGTCATCAAAAATCGCCTATAGGATTATAGTAAGTAAACACAGAAATGAATGAATTTTCTTAAGCAGATTAGGATGAAGGCAAAATTAGTGATTGAATGTATTCCTGCTGGACATAAAGAGTAGGCTTGTAGTACTGAACTGCCAAAGCTTTTGCTGTGTTGAGGTGGTGAATATGCACTTCCTTCGCAATGTTTGATTTCACTTTATGAATGACTTTTAAGAAAGACTCTTGTAGATCACAGTGACCAGCTGTTGACGTCTTTACACTGTCATTTAGACCGTCATGGAAGACAGTGTTCGGAGATGGAACACGTCTTGTTCGGTCTATATAACCAGCTTTACAAGAGCAGGTGAGTTAGTAAAAGCACATGGAGGTGTCCCAAAGTGGTGATTTATCCTTTACACACCATCGAGTCAGTTGTTGACTGAAGAAAACAATTCGGAGCTGAATGCAAAAGAAGGTCTTTAGTGTTTCTCACAGTTGACTCTTCAGTATTTCTGCCAATGTATCTCCCTTGAATCTGATATTCATAAACAATGTTTTCTTTGGAACCATAGGAGCTGCTTCGTTAAAGTTCTTAGGCTTCATGTTCTCTCTTCAATAAATCTTGAAGGAAAGTCATTCTGGATTAACACTCTTCGAAGTATTTCCAGCACGTCACTTACTGCACCATCCGTAAAAATTCTTGTAATTCATGTGCTGAAATTAGAATCTTTATCCTGACTAGTGGAACCCAGCTTTGAAAATGAATATATTGACTATTTCAGGTTTGTTTTATGTAAGCGATCTCCTCACGAAACTAACATGTTTTCCTTCCAATAGAACCTCCAGGAAATGAAATCCTGAGTTACCTCCAGTTTTCATAGTAAATTTGATTAACTGATGGGATTCATTGGACTTTCCTAGTATTTCTTCAAAGTTTCTATCCACCTCACAAATAATGAAAGTGTCATCCATGTATCTCTTATCTAGATAGAACTAGTCGACCGATAGATGCATCTTACTGTTCTCCAGATTGGCTATGAAGAAATGGCGTAATGATGTTTTGTTCGCCTTTCAACGCTTTTTGAAATAACTTGATCAAGAATTAGCAGTTACGTAAAAGAAACTTTTTTAGGTGTGGAAGCACCAGTGATTATGACATATAAGCTTCACATATTTACTCGTAGTGGATGCAATTGAGGTCTTTCGAAAAGAAAAACTCTTCTTAATAAATACATGCACTAAAATCACATTGAATCGGTTAGCTGGATATTATTTCAGATAAAAATGATGAGGTAATCTTATTCAAAACTTTTATGCAATGATAGGCAAGTCATAAATAAGAATGATATAAACCAGTTAGGAATTGAGAAAAAAATTCGGAAAACCTATTATATTAGTTTTGAATTTCACCTTCAGGATCCTGAAATACATTTGATAGTTGACTTCACTGGCCTTTTTTGCACTATGCCGTATTACAACACTCCTGTACAGTCTAGTGCATAATTTTGGCGAAATTTTTGACTTCTGTTTCCTCCACCCGTTGGTCTTCTAACTTCAAGTGAATTCTGGAAGGTAGTGGCTGAAAACAACATGCTTGTGAACATCAAATTTAGTGATCCAGATAACATTTTGACACGTTTTGTCGATTGGAACCTTTGGCAAAATTATATGGGCTTTGGAAGCGGTAGTAGGTTAAGAGGTTAGGTCAAGGACTTTCTTAGAGATGGTTAACAAATAATAAGAGGTAACAGGATCTTAGCCGCCTAGAGTTTCGCGAAAATTGACAAACCTCAAAGTGCTATTCTTATGACTTTCTTATTCCTATTACATAACAGTGAAATATGATTTTAACCACGTCAACTTTTCTCATTTTTCATACTGTAGTAGTGCTGATGATGTCGTCTAGAAAGAAAATGAAAGCTTCACGATTAAACAACCCGGCTCAGAGAACACAATACAACCAAGACCATACACCTGAGCTACAAATATTCTCCATCATTTCAAAATTATAATTATCATTATTTATCCTTTGGGTTTCTAGTGGAACATAGGGCTTTAGTAGCACGTCACCAAATAGTGTTAAGCAATAAAGATCTGTATGTGGATAGATGTATAACAAGACTTGAAAGCCTTGATAGAATAGTCTAACACCAACTGATTACAGACTGATGGAAATAAGAGCATAGTTTTGGACAGTGGTCTAAACAGTCTTCATGATTACTCGAACAATTGATTCATAATGATCTAAGTATCTAAATACATAGATTCCCAGTTATAGTAAGCTTTGACCTCAAGATTACAACAAGCTATAGGAGAAGCAGTTAATGACTTTTGAACATCGTTGTCTCTTGGTGAGACATTCGAAATTTTCAATAAAGATCTCTGCTAGATTTAGTTACGCGACGCATATTAGACCTCATCTGAAATACGGGACATCGTTTACGAGCCTGTGTTTCACATATTTTTCTGAAGTATTAGAATGGGTTTAAAATGTAGGCACTAAAATGGAAAAAGAGCTTTCAAGTCACTTCTATAAGCAGAGATCAGATCGACTAGGTACTCAATTTGTTTTATCATTAAATAAAAGATCTCTTATTGGTGTTCCATAGCACGACTAAGAACTCAAAAGCTAATTTTTCATTTTTATTCCTCCATTATATATAAGGAAATCACCTTTAAAGTTCATAAAAGCAAAAATAAAAAGTCTTCACCTAGACTAATTTTATTCGCATCGTGTTGTGAACCCGTGGAATTCTGTGACAGACTCTATGCTTTTATAACCTACTCTTGGTTCCTTTAAGACAAGATGGAACCTCCATTCTACTGGGGAGAGATTAACATAAGACATCCTTCAACTATCCTTATTGTGAAACTGACAATAGAAAATATTCCCATTCTTGGAACGGAATGTCTTGTAAAACTAACCTTTGAATTCAGACCAGCAATAAAAATAATATGGTGGAAACTGATAAATCAAAATCAAGAAATTTTACAGCATACGGGGAAATAATTAATTATAACTGGAAGTTGTACATAAGGTCTGTGTGAGTATCTTTCATCTATACTTGGTAAAAATTAAAAGATGTACAACCATCATACTTTTGCATAATTTCTGAATTCATTATTATCTTGCATGACCCTGCTGATCAACAACTCTTGGAAATGCTTCATTCCTTTTCTATTAGCCTATTTGAAGTTTCATCATTCTTTTATCAACTCCTTGTTCAATGATCAATATAATCTTTATAATCTTATCTTCAATGAAATTAGCTCCATCGTAAGTGGTTTTTATTAATTGTCATGATGTAAATATCAAAAACACTTTCAACAGTCAGTCGTAATAACCAGTGTAGCTAAATTTGCTACCTCACTTCACGCTTAAAGCTAAATGGAAGTAAATTAATGTACTTTCATCAACTTGATAAAATTATCAAATAACATTATTACTATTATTTATCCTTTGGGTTCGCAATGGAACTTAGGACTTCAGTAGCACGTCACAATCAACATTACACTCTCCTCTCTATACTCTCTCTCACTCAACCCACCTCCACAACAGCCCACTACCTTCCATTTCTTCCTCACATCATCATCAACTTCCTCCATGTCATCCTCAGATGCCACGACCAACTCCTCATTTACCATATCAGTTCCACTCGACAGCCTGGCATGACCTGGCATGGTCTGGTCTGATCTGGTCTGCTCTGGTTTGGTCTGGCCTGATGCGAGATGTACCCAAATCGTATTCTCAGTGTATGCCAAATCCAATCCATCTCCACTTCCCTCTGCATACTTGTTGGGTGACGGGTTCTTAGTTGGTTGGTTCGTTGCCACCCAAAGTGACTTCCTTGTTGCTTATTCTTTCTGAGCATCTGTTCTTCAATATCAAGCGAAGGCAGTTGTGGATAAAATGGGTTCTGGACATTGTGAACTTGTAGACTGATCATTAGCAAGATGGCTCAACTAGTTAGACATCAGATGAATGAACTCAGAGAGAAGTGAATGAATACACCTTTAAGTTCACGATAACTGAAGGCACCCATGTATCCTCTTAGTTTCAGATATGCTTCATTTAGGAGTGTAAGCAAGCATGCAATCGAGTTTAAGTAGGGCTCCCTACCAGTTCGCACTGGATATCTGGTTTGAAGGCTTATCAGAACAGATGAAAGTGGTTCTGAATGCGTCAAATGCAAGAACAGTGAGTGTTACCGAGAAAAGTTAAAATATCTTGATAATTTCTCGGCAGAAGAGAATCTGCTCACCAAGTTGGTTGCTGAGCAGAAAGGTCAGCTACCTCTGCTTCGAAAACCTCCTCTTAAAATTCAATGTAACCTTAGAGTTTCTCCAATGGAAAAGTAATTTTTGGAAAAAGACAGCCGTTATGCGATGCAAAGGGAAGCAGAAGTTGGACCAATTCAAAACTTACTCATTAATCCACCTCAGTACAAGGTATGTTTATTTTGTCGGTATATGGTGAGAAATGAAATAGCATGACTTTAAAACTTCTCGTGGTATAAGTCTTTTATACAACTAAGTACATAATCCGTTAGAAAACAACAGTAAGGTTCACCACAAACCTAATCACTTAAGTAATGACTCCTCTAGCGTTTATCAGGCAGCGTACATTTGTGTGAGTAAGAACGGCGGAGAGTACCAAGCATTCTTAAACTCGGATATATACAAAAATCAGAAAAACAATCTTCCCCGTATCTAAACATATAATAAAAATGAGTTATAGGGTTAAAATTAAGATGGTTCACGATGTTTTTATGCAAGCAACTATAAGGGAAGTGTAAACTGTTTTAATAAGCTCACATAAAAACCCGATGTAAATTTGACTGATGTTCTCTTACGGATTCTTTTTTCCCCCCGATACATTGGGGTCAGAACCTTTTATCCTTTTCTAACTCCATCCTTGGCTTGTACATCACCCATTACTAAACTGTTTTGTTTGATCTTTTTTCTATTTCATGTCCTATTTAAAAAGCATGACTACATTAATTTGTGATCAGACTGTTGCAAATGTATAGAGCAAACACAGCATCTCTTATACTAACTTCAACCTTGCATAAAAGAATTTCAATTGCCTCAAGTAATATTAAGAAAAGACAACTCATCCAGGAAACGTTTTTTTTCAAGGAATCACTTTCAGAAGTTGTGCAAACGTAATCATAGTTACAACAAAATATGCATCCATAAATAGCTAATGCATCAATGCAAAGTCATCAGAAATAGTCAGTAAAGTCACAAAGTGTTAATCACTAGGAGGTTAAACCAAACTCATCAAACAATGCTTACAGGATTATAATAAATAAACAGAGAATAAACAAATAAACGAATAAAGTATCTTAAGGAGATTACGACTAAGGCAAAGTTTGATATTGGACGCACCGCTTTTGAACGCAGTTATTGGGATTAAACATCTGGGTTGCCAAAGCTGCTTCTGTGTTGAGGTGACGAATACACACTCAATTCGAAATGTATGCCTTCACTTTATAAATGACTTGAAAGAACACTTTCGTAGAGCAAAATGACCAGAGTTAACCTATTGTTTAAGAACCAAGCTTCCAGTGGCTTTACAATCTCCTTTAGACAGCAAAGCAGGATAGTGTTCGGAGATGCACTTGGATAGCACATGCTTTGTGCGGTCTATGTAGCCAGCTCAACAAGAGCAGACCGATTGATGGCTGGGAGATAGAGACGAAAAATGCAACTCTAAAAACTTGTGATCCGCAAAAAACATCATGTCCTTCTAGAAAACTTGGTGCATTTATTCCTCTGATTATCAAAGACTGAACTATGACTTTAAAAGTTCTCGTTAAATTCACCCACTATTTTTATTGCTATTGCCCGTACGGTCTATAGTAGCTTACTCAAAATGGACTGTCGGTATCCGATAGGTTGCCATGTACGCTTTATGTGGTGTTGCTAACATAAGTGGTCGTTATTTTGTCTAAATAAAGTATGGAATGAATAATCTTCAGGGTAATTTTAATTGTTTTTTTCCATTTGTTGCAGCAGTTTTTTTTTGATTTGGACAAAATAATAACCACTTATGTCAGTCATGCTATACTTAGCTTAAATGCCAACATGCCGGATACCACAAGTCCTCAAAATGATCAAGAACAATCATTCGAACCGCCGTTCAAGTGTCAATGTTTGTAGCGGTTAAATTAAAGACGATAAATAAATGTATCAGCCTCATAGTTAGATGAACATCAAAAATTCATGCGAAATGTACAGTATAACAAAGAAGTAACTATGCGGATTCAAATAATTCAGCACTCAGCTTTTAGTTTTTTTAAGTTGACAAGGTGAATTGCTGGGATTGAAATCAGTTATAAAGTTCTCACTCTTTTCAAGATTATCATTATTATTACTGTTTTCGAAAGGTATGTAAAGTTTCTATAAGAATTACAAGTTGTCACTGTTTTGGTGTAAACTTGATTTGTACTATACGATGTTCAGTGTGATGCTATAGTTTCATTTTATTGATTGCAGATGTTTCCGTGTCAAAACAGATCTTATCAGCTTGACCTTGAAACAAAGTTATCTTGTCATAGTGAAGTGATCAACTATGTGAATAACAGTGATTTCAAAAACTCTAACATCCAGATATTTTTTTCACACTACTAAAGAGCATCAGAAAAAGCACAGAGTTCATCACTCTCAATTTCAGTACACTTTTTAGGTGAAATGAACAGCTATCATACATCTCAGTTCGTCTGTTTGTTAGGCCTGCTATACAGCTTAGCAGCATCGTTAGCCACCTTGATGATCACATTTTTTGATATCTTCTAATAATATTGCTAAAAGGACCAGAATTTGTTTCAAAATGTAATCTCGAAAATAGAATGAATTAGGATGATCATGACTAATTATGAATGCCAGTGAAAATAGTAATATCATTAACTAGCCATTATAACTTGAAAATAAGAGACAAAGTAAGCAGAAAATGTTGGTCGGATGAACGGACAGACTTTATATGATTGTTAGTAGTGACCCCATTGTTAATTAATCAATGGCATGAATAATTATTCAATAAATAAACCCGAAATCTATACCAAGAAAGGTTAACCTTTCAAGTATGTTATCCTTTAATCAATCAAGAAAATATGAGAATACAAAAGCTTTTCCGTAACTTCAAAACCCATTTTTACCAAGAAAAAATACATCATATGCTAACTATTTTCATAAACATTAACATACAATATGCAAACGATTGACTAGTGTATTTTGATTGGTCCAGTGAAACTGAGAACTAGCCAATGAAAGTAGTCCGACTTTACAGTGGTATAATCAGAAACTGAAAATATGCCACCTTAATGGTTGACAAATTTAGAAGTTAATTTCTACTTTATCTCTGACTTATCACTTGGTGACAGCATGAAAAAGTTGGAAAAGACAAAGAAAAATTTTTCACCTCAGTTAGTGAACTATTATGAAGAAAGGGTTTCACATGTCAATGCCAGTTAAGTACCTATTGAAAACTTAATATCAGTTTACAGAAAGTGATCAGTTCAATCTAAGGAGGTTTCAAGAACCTACTTATTAACGGAAAACCCAGCAAATATGTTGTTCAGTATATGCTATTCTGGTCTGAATGATGATAAGGTAGAATAAATAAAATGCCGAGCTCTCTCAGGTCCAGTACACACTGATGCTCAACAAAATAATATAGCTACCTGAATCTATGTGGATAGCTTTAGTCCCCGGAAGCATATATGTAATATTTAACTTTACTTTGATATAGGAAGGGACAGTAAAATACTTTATCATGTGAAGCTTATCGGCTACAACTTATTCTGCACACCTGATATGTACTTATTTTTAATTATAGTCTCTAAATTGACTGTACACTATACTAAAATCACATATTTTCAAGAAAAACCAATAAAATAGCTTCGTTATAGAAATGAACAGGACTAAATACAGGGGTTTTGACAAATTTCAGGATTTAACAAATGAACTCAGTGATTATACTTCGACTAGAAGTGATATCTAGCCCAAATAACTATAAACACTACAGCATTTTATATCAAACAAAAGAGTAAAAATAGTAATTTAAAAAAAGATTAGGTTAATAGTACTATTATTTTTCAGTTCTCACCTTAATCCTACTACTAGCACTCATACCACTATTATTACCAATACTAATAATACTACTATTTATACTACTCATGTGTATACCTACTTCATTTTTTCAGATTCCATGATTATTTGTTTCGTCTGAAATGAAATATTTTCCCGGTAATATTTCAACTTTAGAGTAAACTTTTTCAATCTAAATAGCCTAGTTCCAGTAACACAGTACAAACCATGTAATCTGACCATATAATCACTTAATAACATATCAATCATTATGAAACGTTTCTTGGAGAATATTTTAATCATTACACTATCTGCTGTTTGACTTCAATAAATCACTGTTTTTTTTTCGTGCTTTGCTTTCATTTTACTGATGAACAGTAATTTCACAAAATAGTAATACAGGTGTCTCAGTTGTTGTGGACAAGTTCAAGAAAATTAGATAGTGATACACTTGAAACTTGAATTTTTTGAAATGTTTCTTGATTTTTCAGGTCTCTTCATATGTCTTAAGTAAGCTGTTTTTATCAACAATGAACACTGAGAACTGTCATAATTTCCTCGTTTCCAAATTTTCTCAAATCAACACTTGTAATTATTGAAAGTTATTGTGATTTTATGTTCTTGTCTCTGTTTCACAGCTTTTCACCACTTTTAAAATATGAGGAGTCTACTTCTGGACATACAATTTACAAGTCTATGATATCACTGAGAAACTGACCACAGAGTATAACTGCTCATGTACCCTACAATTAATCAGTCAAATGATACAATTCCCATGATCTGTTTCTTTCCCTAAGCTGTAAAGCATCCATATCATCTAGTTAGATAAGTGATGTCTTCACTTGCTCTTCATACATGTATAGTTAGAACAAATTTAACCGAACTACCGTTTTCGAAGATTGATACAAGGTATTTTTCCTTCTGTATAAATTCTAAAGCAGTGGTTATTGAGAACAGTGTATTCTGGAATACTGCATGATTTCAATAAGTTGGATTGGTCAGTTTCTTGGTGAAAAGTAGCAGTAAGTAAGGTTTCATAGTCAAAAGTCTATAGATTGACTGGGTTATAGATAAACAAATAACTCTAAAACCCCTATGGTGCTTTTGAGACGGTCATAAGATTTAAGGAATCAAGTGAACACTTTCAATAAATGAATCGTCACTGTGTAATCTTCGAAGAAATCTAGTCAGTGCAATTTGGTTGATGTTAGACACCTGAAAGTTCTCAATGATAAGCCTTGAAAGTAGAACAACATCAGTTTCGTTGAGATTGCAAGCGCACCTTGCCAAGAGACATAAAACCTGAATCCACGGCTTCCTAACAAGTCCCATCATCTGAAAGTCACTCAACATTATCTATAAGCCACCTTATTGTTTACTTGATTCCAATCTAATGAGTGACACAGCCTTAATCGCTGAAAAAATGAAATTAAATCTAGCAGAACAGATTTATTGAGTGATAATAACCATTTTTAGCAGTCGTGTCCACATGAATTCCTGGTGTTTAAGAGAGTTAAAGACTGCTACGATATCCACCAACAAAAAAATAATGGTCATTACCGAAAAAGGTACTTAAAAGAGTTTCAAAAGGTCTATATGTAACATGATATGCATATAGGACGCCAAGTATCTTCGATAACTGTAGCATATGGAAAACAACCTGAGTACTTGAGGGGCTTTGGCATTCAGTTGGTCAGCTTCTTGTGTACAAAACGATTCTCAACGTCTCATACTAATGAACTTGATAGTTATGATTTTATTTGCAGTCTGTCAGTACTTCTCATTGTTCACATTTCATATGAACCCCTAAAGTAAACGAAAATAAATTGATGATCATGAGAAGCACGGCAATTCCTTCCATAACAACTACAAACTAGCTTCACTGGTTGTCTACATTCCGTTTGCATGTTTATGTGGTAAAACTGGCCGTTTGCAATTCATTTATGTATATCACAAGCAGTTTGTGAGTAAAAAAAATGTTAGTTGCAAATGGTTGTTTTTATCAAAGCACAAAATAAATTAAAAGACAAATGCAGCACAGTTTGAACCCTCATTTCGCTTCTGAATTTGACCGTCTAAAAGAATAAGTTTTTCTCAAAGCCCTGAAAGATAGTGTCACTGATTTGACCTCGATTATAGAAAGATTTCATTGAGGTTTCACCTAGTTGTCTGTCAACCAGAACACACAATATACTTCACTCAGTATTCACATCGATGAATGAAGTTCATACTATTTATTTGATAGTGACAAGCATTTAAAATATCGGATGCACATTTTACCCTACTTGAGACTCACCAGTTTTATATCTGTAGATCCTAGCGGGCTATAATTTTTCTACTGGGGTGAAACTTGGCACTGGTGGTTTAAGATTTCACATTGTTGTCTCCTAAGTTAATGAGTAACGTCACTCAGACGTTATTGCATGAGCGTTGCATGAGCATGAGCATACACATACTGCTCAAGTATGTTACGCAAGTTAAGGGAATGGTTTTTTGATGGTGAATTGAAGTATATTAATGTCACACTGTAACAGGTTCTCTGCAGCTGAAGAAACTACGAAACGTTGTGAAAGTAATAATAATGTTGTATCTGCTTTACCCCAAACTATAATTATGTTTGCAGTGCAGAACTCTCAACATATGTTACTGCATACGCTTACCCGTAGTAAAAAATTTTTCAAATATATATATATTGACAATCGTGCTGTTTAGCAATAAATAAAAAGAATAAGAGATTGCTGAAATATGAAAGCAAATGGGGATGTCTGCGCTGTGAAAAAATCGTTTAAACGCCAATATACTTGTCCCACCTCACTTTGAGTTTATATTATCAAATGAAGAGCGTTGTTCAGAGTCCACCGCAAAAAATTCTTTCAGATATCTCATATCCCTGAACACCCGACACAGTTTAGGTCCGGGTGGTGTGTCAAGCTTCCCACTCATGAAGTGTACTGATATCTTATGCCATACATTAGCTAACACGTCCAACAAATCGTTTTTAGAAAACACAATACCAGCTACCTACAAAGATATAAAGACAGTCAGTGGTTCCGTGAGAATGTACCGAAATCCCATCCATTTTATTTCACTCATCCCTTCTTGAAAACAATGCAGAACCTAGTAATACCTGTCCACGACACCTCACTCAAGGCTTTCGGAGACCCCAGGTAATTTGCATATACAAGCGGAAGAACCACTCTCGATCCCACCACTCTCTGATATCACAACATTCCTTGTTATCTTCACAGAAATGCCGAGTGTGTTAGGTGTGCTTTGTGAGACTACTATTCAGTAATTGATTCTACACCAAGACACATTTTGCTCAACAAGCTATACACGATTACTACTGAGTCTTGGATAATCAACCTACTGTTTCGCTATTGCTCTAACACGAAACAGCATACTGTTCACAGAGGGAAGCACTCCACCTCATCGTCTACTGTGACTTGTGTTCCACAACCAGCCTTCCTATCCACCTGTATTCTCTCTTCATTTCTGCAGGAATTACCACCTTCAACCAACATCAACTTTATCAAATATTCTGATGACCTGAAAGTTTTCATACCTATCTCCTTGTCAACAAATCCTTCACAACTCAATGATTTCCCATCTAATGTCAGACGATGGTCCTCCATCTATGCTCTTATTCCGAATGCTTCGAAATTTCTGACTATAAACTTCACTTTTAAATGTGAACACAATCTATGTAAACTGCTTACTTCTCATGGTCCTCGTTCTATTGATAATTCTACATCAGAGAATGTTGGAAGTGTGATTTGTCCCAGTGTGTGTTTTCCTTCGGACCTATCCTAGTCCTCCCATATCTTGCTAATTTTCAAAACAATTCTCCACCCAACTTTCTATAACAGGAAGCTGAGAACATGTGGTATAACTCATCTTCTCCCCTTGCGTTTTATTGACTCCTGCATCTTGCCTATTCTCCTCCAATCTTCTTCCTCATTCTTTGCTGGGTTGTTGAGGCAAGACTACGCCATATTGCATGGACTTTTGAAGAATGCCAGCAGAACTAGTGGTGTACCTCCAATTCTTCTTGTTAAAACAGTTGTGGACGAACATATAGACTCATGTGAACATCTGATAGGAGTAATTTTATCAGGTGGTTAACATCCTCTTCACACGAAGCTGTCTTCATGTTGGCCAACAGGAAAGATGAGGAGCAAGTACATGACACTTTATGCACGTACTAAAAATTATAATACTCTACAATACTGTACTCATGTTGTTTCCTGTGCGGTGGAGGGAGTATTACAAATGAACTAACTAATCAACTTCTGTTTTTGAAAGCAAACTAATTGATGATGAACATTTTACTATTTACTTATTTTGAATGTAACTGCTAATATGACTGTCCACGTAAATCAACTGCACATTTTCAATAAAGTTGTAGAAGGATTGAATATCCTTAACTTTTTTGAATATGTAGTTTATACGTTTTTTTATTTTTCTATGTATACATGTACACTATTTCTGTTGAATTGATGATATTTGACATGCTGAAAATCCTGTAGGTCATCCTCGAAACAGCTTTCATAATAAAACCATTATTATTATTATTATTATTATTATTATTATTATTATTATTATTAAATATTTAACGAATGACTTCAGGGACATGATAATTGTTCGCTATTACAAAGTTGATAGATAAGATTATGTCCAAATTCATTTTATCCACACAATACACAAACTAAATAAGGTATGGCTGTATTTTTGGACATAGCTGTGCGTGCATAAAGTTTAATACATTCGTTTCCTATCTTCCCAGAGGATAGAAATGGTGAGAGGTGTGTATACAAAGGATGCTTGTCATCATATAAAGCACTTTTAGCTAGCAGTCCAAAACAGTTCAGATGCCTATCCACTATCGCACATATCATAACTGTTATTATTATACCACTTGCTCTACTAACAGCCTTTAAAACCCTATGCAGTACACCATAGTCCATTTTCCGGAGTCCAGAAAAGAATAAAGCGAAAGAATAAGCAAGTACAGGCAAAACACAGGAACTAGTGAAAGTTAAGAGTGCAGGCTGAGTTATGTCAGATAGCCTGAGTTTCTCTATATAAAAGTTCAAAAGGAGAAATTTCCTGGAAATCAGTAAGATGTGAGAGGACTAAAAAGGATCAGAAGATGGATCATACCCATACATTCTCTGCAACAGAGCCATCTGTAAGACTAAAATCATTGCACAAAAGAAATTTATGGCCTGAGCTAAAATTAACCATCTGGCATCTGAAGAGATTGGGAGTGAGGTCATATATGGAAGACCAGTGACCAGTTTCTGTCATGAAGTTATTAGGCTGAGTCTGAAGAAGAGGTAAACGGCATGATTACTGTTAGGTCATCTGCGTACCTAACAAATTCAACTTTAGTTAAGGTTGGTAAGTCATCCAAAAAGAACGAGATAAGAAAAGAAGAAAGAACAGCCCTTCGGGGCACTCCAGCCTTACTAAGTAGCAAAGCACAGCCTCTCCCTTCCTAAAGAGTCCATAGTCTTCTCTTAGCAAAATAAGAATCAACCCAGATAGTCTCACAAAACCTGGGCGTGGAGTGAAAAGTTTTCTAAAGAAACTCGGACCTGACTTCCCTGCGAAATGTTGGAATTCCTGATTTCAAATCCGGTGAGATTTTGTCTAAATCTAAGTTATACCTAAGCATCAAGCCAGTTTCCAGTCTAGGAATCACTGTGAATTTCGCAAACCTGGTTAACAAAAGGAGTCTAGAGATGGAACCAAAGACAGATCTAACATCCTTGGCGCCTTTCTCCTGAATGGTAATGATATTGTGCTGGAAAACAAATGAAGCACCTAAGGTATTCCTTCTGAGTTTGTAGACAAACTGACTTATATCGCCGAAAGCATCCGTAGGATATTCAGGCACACAAAGCAACAGTTTTTTCTTAGCTTCTAGGAATAATGAGCCTACTATGATCAGAAAAAATTTCAGCTTTGCTCCAAAAGATGCCGACTTAAGTACCGTAACTATTTCGATTTCCTTCCAGATGGTTGGTCACTCATGCTTGACGAAGGACACATTTAAAATATTCATGAGTGGATGACACGAGATACCAGCAGATATGCTAAACAGAATACCTGATACGTCATCCGGTTGGAGGTTTTATGAAATTTTTATTTATTTTAGGCATTTCGACACATCTGTTCCATTGAATTTATGAAAACGGCTTTCTGGTAAATGTGAAGAACTAGATAAGATAACATTGGCAGGTTTATGAAAGAAAGACTCGTTTAGTGAACAGACGTTTTCACCGGCTTCATTTTTGAGTTTTCTCTTGCCAGTAAGTTCATTAAAAGTCCCCATATACTAGAAAGTAGTTCACATGACATCACCTTCCATTCCGCATTCTATAACGTGCATCGGCATTTAAGTATATTGTCATATGTAAAGCTACTGTGTATAGTCTTTTTACATCGGTATTTAAAAGTATTTTTCTGCAGCTTGTCATATATTTTTAGCAGAACACGTATAATACAGTGGTCTGATTGCAGGAGTGGTGCATTATTTTGAAACCCATAAATACCAGGTTCATTAACTCAGACTAAGTTTAATATGACATCGAAACGAGCTGAGAAAATGGTTAATGTGACCAAAGGACCAACAAAAGCTGCAGTCACAAATGCTAAAATCATTACAGACAGTATACAATGAATAGGACATTATCACAGCAGTAAATATAGTAAATGTTTCAGCTAATCTGGATAACTCAGAATGAGTGAAACCAAGAGTTACGTAAATATAGTGATATAAATAAATTTCAACTTATCTAAATGTTTGGGATGATACAGTAGTGGTAAATCCTATGCCTTCTTTTGTATAGGTTAGACATGAGTAATTTGATAAGTACCATTCAATATCGATAAAGGTTGCTACACCTCCACTGCACTTTTTCGTAGAACTATATCAATACTGTCGAAACAGTTTAAAACCATTTAAAGGGAGTAAATTCTTATCGTATAGGTTGTGCAACCAATGTTCTTGTAATATTATTGCACCAACACTGCGACAAATTTTATGACATAGGAAGCATCGCATATAGTCCACATTACGCACCAGAGATATGCAGTTCAAGCTGAGTATTTCATTGAGTATTGTTTCATGCTATCCCATTCATAATGTCTCTTCTTCTTCAAATTTGTGATATTCATAGCAATATACTCATACCTTTATAAACATTTGCGTGAGTATCTGATATGACGTAAGGCCATACTTAGACCAATTAAAACAAATGAGAACAAAGTGAAATTGATGCACTAAGTAGTATGAAAAGGTTTGGTAGCCCAGGGTTTAAGCAGGCCATCATGTTTTGCATATTGTGATGACGTCATTTTACTTCATTTGATTCTATTTCGTTCTTATGTACAATACCAAAAATCGGCGTAAGCTAAAAATTTCCATCAGATTCAATTTCGTAAACTGCAGACACGTCAGCGATTCACCAAAAAAATTTTTACTTTCAAGTCCGGTAGTAAATTTCGTACTAACATTTTACCTACTATATAAAATACATAAGTAGTTAACAAAGACAAGTGCCTATGAAGACTTGAAACGATGCAGTATACGTTGCGTTGGTTATTAAATTATTATAATTATTATCAATATTATTTGTCCCTTGCGTTCCTAGTGGAACATACAACTTCAGTACCACGTCACAATCAACATTACACTCTCCTCTCTATACTCTCTCTCACTCAACCCACCCACACAACGGCCCACCAGCTTCCATTTCTTCCTCTCATCATCATCAACTTCCTCCATGTCATCCTCAGATGCCACGACCAACTCATCATTTACCATTTCAGTTCCACTCAACAGCCTGGCATGACCTGGCATGGCCTGGTCTGGTCTGGTCTGGTCTGGCCTCGTCTGGCCTGACGCGTGATGTACCCAAATCGTATTCGCAGTGTATGCCAAATCCAATCCATCTCCACTTCCCTCTGCATATTTGTTGGATGACGGGTTCTTAGTTGGTTGATTCGTTGCCACCCAGAGTGACTTCCTCGTTGTTGATTCTTTCTTTCTGACCATCTGATCTGATCTTCAGTATCGAGTGAGTGTAGGTGGTAGCTGTTAACGTGATGGATGTGTGTAGTTTGTTGGAAATGCTTTCCGTGATGCGCCGTCAAGTCTCTCAACCATCACATCGAAGCACTGACTTACTTGACTGAATTGGTGTTGGAAATCCGGATGTTGTTCAGGCTGTATGCTGAGTGGAGTGGAGTGGAGTGGAGTGGGTGGGGTGGGGTGGGGTGGAGTAGAGTGCAGTGCAGTAGATGTCCACAGTGATTTCAGATAGGTGAAGACCTGTCTTGCTGTCTTTCCGATCCTGGCTGCTTTGACATCGTCATCTGTGCCTGTGCCGTCTGTGGTTGAAACGATGCTGCCTAGTTGGGTGGGTGGGTAGGTAGGTAGGTAGGTAGGTGAAGGAGACAACTTCTTTTAAATTTCCACCGTTGATGGTGATTGTTGCCTGTTGTTGTTGTTGTTGGTTAGGTATCTTCATTACCTCTATCTTCTCCACGTTCACTTGAAGTCCAGTCTTCGCCGCCTCATATGCCTCTTTTCTCGATCTTGTGTCTAGTGTGCTGCGTCTCCACTTTCTTCACATCCAGATGAAGTCAACCTAATTTTTGGTGTAGTTTCCATCTAGTGAAATCAAATCCATGTCGCTTTGTGAATGTCCGTGCGTTTGTACACAGTGCCACCAATCAACAATTTATTAAATGCACAGAAGCCTGCAAACAAAACTCTGGTTTTTAAACAACGATATCAAACTTCGTCTAAATAGTAACAGTCATGACAAGTTGAAGTGAGACGAATGTTTAATCTTCGATTTTTATTATAATTCTTTTAGTTTTTCTCCTATGTCTAAAGATTACATGTTTTCAAATATATTTTTATGCTGGGTATCTGGATTATGACAGGTATATAAGCCTGGCCCATGTTTCTCCTTGATAATTGTAAACGAATCTATTACTTCTCCAGTTCTTTCCTACGAAAAGTAAAACAAAAAATAGCATATCAGTAATAAACTAATCAAAATCGGTTTTGAAATTATTCTAATATCCAAAATGCAGAAATTATTGGGTAGTTATTTTTAAAGGTAGATTTAACGTGAATGAAAGAAAGAACTCCTTTGTCGTATTTTCATCTACATAGACCACTGATCAAGTGATTTTCAGATCGGATTAAAGACACACACCAAATTTCGGGAAAATATTACCAACGGTTTTTCAGGCGTGCTGCTGCTGCTGCTATTACTACTAATACTAAAAATCGTCCTGGTTTGAAGTAGTCCAAAATATCTTATTGTCAAGTCTTGAACTGATCAAAATGAATAAAGGATGACTTTTGACTCCATCAGTTTTCTTTTATTCAGTAATGAAAGTATTATGTAACTGTAATGTGTAAGTACGTTTCTGAAGGTATTTTTGACGGTTGTTCATTTTTTAACAGGAAAATTAACAGTAGTGGTTTGACCTATTAACATTTTGTTGATTGATCTGCTGATATCAACTGATAACGTAAACAAAATTCATGTGCAGAATGTTTACTATAACATCCTAAATTTTTATGAAAAACAGACCTATAAAAATATTGAAATTGTCCATATACAAATCTAGTGAATTGATCTGTGTATTAAAAAAACTTCAGGTTTTTAAAAAACACAGTTTTTAATGATGTTCCAAGCAAATAACTGGTGTCATTTTGACATCTTGTCACTTATAAACATGAAGTATGATTAAAATTAATAGTTCAAACCATTTATCAAGTTACATAAATGTCATCTTGAAATCAACTTGCAAATTTCACAAATAAATGAGAAGGTATTCACTACTTTAAACTAATATTTTCTGCTGGAAGTCGTTTGAAGTATTATTTAGGTAATCTTATCACTGATCAATGAAGTGTGATCACTGATCATCAAGAAAGATGGAACGATAGAATCAATTACCCATTGGTGCCTGTTTTGTGTGCACTTAATCACTTTGTGCGTTGAGTCAATCGAGGCTTGAACGGCTTTAGTACTAGATCATGCAGGTTTGAATCAACTCAAAGACAAGCGATTGTCTCATGGTTCCAGATTCGTCTTGCTGATAGTAGCTAGCAAATATGAAGCTTAGGTCACCTAAAGTATCTTTTTAATTAAATGCCAATATCCAGTATTAAGATTAAGAATGTGAAGGTGGACAGTGTTAAATATAACTGAAAATGAGGTTCATATAGCTTGAAAAAGCGTTCAGTGTGCGAAACATTCACTCTGTAATGACCGAATCTCTTTTGTATTATTCTACATATTATAGTTTGGAGGTTTGCGATGATTTGATCAATTTTATGGTAGAATTCATGAACTGGTCTCCTTCAAAGATGAATATTACCCAAAAAATTTCTATTAGTCATCAGGCTTTTCCAGAGAGAGATGGTTATTAACCGTAGGAAGATCGAAGTTTTTCAGTGGTATGCGTGAACACGTCCAACCGAGTACACCACATTGTCCAAATCAATGATATCTGTTCATATAATTTGAACAGAATCAAAATTAAAAAATTTCTCTGAGAAATTTTCACTCCGTTTACAGAAAAAGTTCATTCTTTATACGAAAACTTCACATCAAATGATAACTCGTCCAAATAAATCCGTCTGATCAAAGTTGAATAGAGAAGACCATTACAGCATGGAATAACGTCTTCTCATTGTCTTTACTATACACTAACAAATATATATTGGGTCCCATTAAAGTAGGAAATGGGATCTTAGCCATCCGCTCTTTCCATGAATAGATCAAATATCCACGGAGTATATCATAAACAACAAGCTAAAAATACCGTAAAAACGTCTAGTGGAAAGTCAAAACCCACGAAAATGTAGGATATGAATTTCAAGTCAAAAAGCAACAATGAACACATATTATATCCAAAAAAAGATTTTACTGTTGCACTTTGAACTCAGGAATGAAAATGCTGCAGACATCCTCAAGAAGCGACTGTGACTATCCCTGAACAAAACATTTTCGTAGCCAAGCTCAGAACTACAGCTTAATGTCAAAAAAACATCTCTCAGTTTGTGTAGAATAGGCTGGAGCACTGGACGACATTAGTGCTTGCATCAGTTTGCATACTTCTGTGGAGCTGAATACATTTGTTACACTGTATGCTAGTTGATGAAATGCAACTGTGAGTAATAACCAGACTAGTTGGCAAAGAGATACAGGAATGAATATTCAATGCCGTAATGAAATACTTAAACAGAAACTTGGTAGACTTCTTTTATTTACTGATGATGGAGAGTGACTAACAGTACATTCCAGGAAGCACGTTCCATTTTACTTGGGACTATTCAGCCGAACCCATCTGCCTCCTAGTGAGCGATATTGTCCTCACTTCATACGTCAGAGTGTTATCCACTAAACCGCTGAGTCACGATAACCACTTCCTGACGAGTTCCAAATAGAAAAGAAACACCCGTCCCGGATTTCGCTGTTAGTCACTATCCATCATCAGTAATATCGAGGCATCCACGAAGGAGCCTATACGCCAATAGAAACTGATCATTTCGGTCCACCCAATGACTAGATACTGCAGGTAAAAACATTAGCTTTTTTTGCCTAATCCTTCAAATTCCGCATGACATAATACCAGACCATCCTAAAAGAGATAGAATAAGATATCTGAGCACAGCTGAAGCATTAGCAGTTCAAAATTTCAAATAGTGTAAACTGACTAGTGCCTAACCAATTAAAACCAGTTACGAGCAGATAAGTGTGAAATTTAGCCTGGTAAATAAAACCATCTTACTATTTCAACAATTAGTGTAAACTGCAATAGAAAATAAACTGCCAAATTTATATAAAATCCATTCAGGTTGAACGTATCTCACTGAAACATACTTAATGATATAAATAAATATCTAAATAAGTTGAAGTTCAGGATTATGCATCAAAATTTATTCTAATAGTATTGAATGATGAGGATATTGTTGCACCAACGATTCAACTTCCCACACAACTTGATATCCTAAAGTTGATGAAAGGGCGATTTAAATATCTTTTTATTATTGAATGAGTAAACTAATCACACCTGGCAAATGTTTTCAATTAAAAAGTAAAGATTAGGCCCTGTGGTGGAGTATAATTCCGCATTAGATTGTTTATCTGACATAGCCCAGTGACATAGTATAACTTACTGGGTGGCGCTTCAAGCAAAATTTATTACTCATATTCATACTCATATTTCAAACTTCACCTTCATATAGTACCTTAATAGTAGTAAAATTTTCGAAATATCTGCAGCATATGATGAGTCATTCCTGTTACATGTGTTAGGTGTTGATTCAATGAGCTACGATTCAGTGATTGATCTCTCACTCCACCTAGCTATACTAAATTATAGAAGGGTCATCCTATCACGTCATATAGTGTAATTATGGGTCAGCTAATGCAGAGACACCCAGGCTTTTATTAAGACCAATTATCTAAATAGCATCTATCATCGAACGTTTTGCTAAACGTTTGTATTCTGACATTCGAACTGAAACAGATCAACTGATTTGCCTATATACTGGACCTAAAAACGATTACATGGTATTTCATAGACTAGGTTATCGTACCTATTTGGCTTTGCTTATTCCTTTATCCTATAGAGCTTCTCCCTGAGTGAGTTTGTGTGTTTAAATGACACCTTAATCCAAGAATAACCCCACCTGGTTAACTAGTTAACTAGTTACAAGCCGCTCCCAAGCACGGATAAAGAAACAAAGTTTGACATAGGACTAGCAACCCTACCCCAGAAAACCAATCCAATCACCAAAAGAAACTTCAAAACACAGACTAAATACAAAACATAAAAACAAACTTATTCCTCACCGGAATCGGAAAAGACGAAATAACGCCAGTCGGTGAAAGCCTTCGGCAAGCCAATTTGGCCTATGTTTCTTCTCCCCCTCAATGAAAGTAAAAGTAAACATGGAGACATGGAATCTCCACACAATGTTTGAACCCAGCAAGACTCCCCACATTGCAAGAGACATGAGAAGATATAGCATAGAGGTGCTAGGAATCTGCGAGGAATCTCCAGGTGGAATGGAAGTTGACTCTCCAAACTGTCAACTGGAGAGTCAATAATCTACTCCGATATTGTCACCCAGACGACAACCATGAGCACACGGAGAGAGTGGCTATCATGATGTCCCCAACAGCATCGAAGGCTCTCTCTCACACGGTGGCAACCAATCTCCTCCTGCAGGATCCGGATCATGACAGCAAGGTCCAACTCAAAACGAAGGAAAGTCACAATCATTCAATGCTACCCTGCACAACTACAAATAATGGAGATGAAGAGAAGAAGGAGGAATTCTACAGACAACTGCAATCAGTAATGGGAAAGACAACACCCAGATGGCGACAACAAAATTCTAATGGGTGGGATGACATGAATGCCAAACTGGGAGCGGAAAACACAGGAAGAGAACAAACCATGGGTCGAGAAGCACTCGGTGAGGTGATGAATGAGAATGGAGAATTGTCTGCAGATTCCTGCGCATTCAACGATTTTGTGATTGGAGGCATTGTGTTCAAACACAAGGATATCCACAAAGCAACATGGATTTTATTTCACTAGACACCACATGGACATACTGAAAATCAAATCCACTTCATTTCAATGTGAAGAAGGTGGAGACGCAGCCTGCTGGACACAAGATCAAGAAGGGGAGCAGATGTAGGTTCACACCACTCACTATCTAGTACAAGAGACCTTCAAAATCAAGTTGAAAGCCTCCACAGAAGTTGGTGATGATAGGCAACAGTTTGAGTTCAACAGCCAAAACAGAAACTAAAGGACAAAACTACAAAGGACATCTTCACGTCAGTCAGCCATCAGAATAAAATGGGAGACATTTAGCAGCATCGAGGAAGGAGCATGCGTGGAAGAACACTGAAACTCTTTGAAAGCAATGTGGAGAGAAACCTGAATGATCGTATTCGGAAGAAAGGAGAAGAGGAAACAAGACAAGGAATGGATCTCGACAAACACATGGAAGCTGATGAATGAGGGAGAGGAAGACGGTGAGGCAGAAAATAAACCAGTGAAGTGCATCAGTGAACAACGAAAAAAGGAATTGAAATTAATTTATATACCAGTGATCCGCAAGATACTGTCAGCTTCTCAATAATTTCATCATTCACTGGCTGAAAACCTCAGTCTAGTTTAACCATAGTTTGTAAAACCAATTAAAAATCGGATTGATTATTTTCCTCCATCCACCGTAGTTGCTGGACCACTGAGAAGATTTCAAAAGATTTGGATTTCACCGATGATTTATCTCTGTCTAATCTCGCACAAACTCCAAGATCTACAGACAAATACCAACAAGGGAACAGAACAGGCAGGGCAGCAAAGACGGCACCTCCTCCACGTGAACGTAGAGAAGATAGAGGTAATGAAGATACCTAACCAACAACAACAACAACAACAACAACAGGCAGCAATCACCATCAACGGTGGAAATCTAAACGAAGTTGTCTCCTTCACCTACCTACCCACCCACCCAACTAGACAGTATCGTTTCAACCACAGACGGCACAGGCACAGATGACGATGTCAAAGCAGCCAGGATCGGAAAGACAGCAAGACAGGTCTTCACCTATCTGAAATCAGTGTGGACATCTACTGCACTCTACTCCACCCCACCCCACCCCACTCCACTCAGCATACAGCCTGAACAACATCCGGATTTCCAACACCAATTCAGTCAAGTAAGTCAGTGCTTCGATGTGATGGTTGAGAGACTTGACGGCGCATCACGGAAAGCATTTCCAACAAACTACACACATCCATCACGTTAACAGCTACCACCTACACTCACTCGATACTGAGGATCAGATCAGATGGTCAGAAAGAAAGAATGAGCAACGAGGAAGTCACTCTGGGTAGCAACGAACCAACCAACTGAGAATTTAAGCTTTTTCCTTCTCATCTCTTTATTTTGCAACTCAACGCAGGCAACTCTCCTCCTTTATCTTGTAATTCGTGAGTGAATTGAAATGCAGATATCCGGAAACTTTTACTAACATTAAGACAAAAGAATGAAGACTGTTTAACTGTATAAAGGAAACATGAAAGTCATATGTTCACTTTCATATGAATATGACCAATAAATTCTGCTTGAAACGTCATCCAGTAAATTACACTGTAATAATGTATGCTGCATCTACCAAATAAATAACCTGATATGAAATGTTTGCAATGTTTACCTAATCTTATCTTCACTCCTTTTCTTCTTTTTACACCACAACGGTTGCTGTCAATGGACTTCACCTGATTGAAATTCAGTTTTATGCTATGACCAGAAAGTTACCTTTTACATACAGCTGATGAGAAGTCACTGATGAAAAATCTGCTTATATTATCATGTTTTAGTTATCAGGTTAGTTCTGCTTATGGTCTGTATTAGCTGATAATCTATATTATTAAATTATAAGGCTGTAATCTATCCTTTTAATTACTTGTAGTGCACTAAGTTGTACTGCATTTCTGGTAATAAAGTTACTTGGTTCTGTTACCTTCTTTCTTTAAGTGGTATCACTACTGGATACCAGATACCAGAAATACTTTAACGGTTCTTTTTAAAAGAACAAAGCCAGAATTGTTGTTTTCATGGATAATTTAGCGATGCATGGTTCAGATTTTCACAACTACTCAAATAAAATGGAATTCAGAGTTTAGGCAAACAGGTTTTGGTATACTTTAGAAGTTATTTTTAATTTTTATTAATATTGCCAAAGCTTGGACAACCATACATTGTTTGTATAACGTAGGTAGTCGTAACAGCTCACCAGATATTGACAGTTGGCGGTTAGATGAAATGTTATCCTATCGGGTAGAATGCAGAGTATTTTGAGAGTAGAGAAAAGTGGAGTTCATAACAACTAACACACGTGTTCACGTGTATTCCTGGATACCTAGGTATTTCACTGCTGAAAATTAAACTTGCTATCACTCAAGTACATTACCTTTATCCATACGCCTTGTGTGTAATGAAAATTGAATCTGTACCTAATCCTCTTTCTTAACACAGATCGCTTACTAATAATGCCTCTTTCCACAATAACAACTCACACTGGATTGACTCTTCTAGAGATGTCAATACTCACATGTTTTCTGATGAGACCAATAGAACACATAACCCTGGACCTTGTGTTCTTACCGGTGGTCTACTAACACCTAAAGTCCAAGATTACCGTTCTTATCATCGAATCGGATTCCATACTAATAACTCATCTAAGAATGAAGTAGCAAGTCAAATTTGAGTTAAATCACAAGTGCAATTCGTTTGAAAAAGTGAAGTGTGCAGGTTACGTCTTACCAAAACATCAGTGATAACATGAAAACAAATGAGCTAACTGTACTGTCATTCAATTAAATAAACATATATAATACTTACTTTTTCAACTGAAACTTGTTCGATTTCCAGATGAGTGTAATTATGCACTACCATACGAGTGAATCCAAAGTCATTTGATCGAAAAGCTGACCATGGCTTACCACCATCTAAAAATGCATCTTTTCCTTCATCTGATCCAGCAGCTCCACTAACAATGTGGACTGGAGCATTCGGATTTTCGTATGGATTTCGACTAGTAGTAGAATTACAAACCTAAATACAAAGAATACAAGAGAAAAGTTAGAAATGGCATATGGATATTCATAAAATAAAAAAGAATAGTCAGCTAACTAGATAAAACTTGCTGTATACATTCTAATTGATGAAGACCATTCGACTGTTAGGTTACGAATAACTGTGAAACGAAAGGCTTTAGCACAAGAGTCACAGGGTATAAGTACTTTGTTGTTTTACAAAGCAAATGGAGTGTATTCTAGATACCTCCAACCAGCAGTACCTAAAAAGTATGGTAACATACTTTTCATGTCTATATGAAAGCCAAATCTTCTTGAGTTGTTGTATGATATTAGACTAAACAGATCCCTTCTGTTATAAATTGATTACTAGGCAGCTAAAGTGATCAAGACACTGAGTACTATCTGAATTATCTTTCCCTTTTATCATTTATTATTCTTAATATTCGTCCCTTGGGTTCCTAGTGGAACATAGGGCTTCAGTAGCACGTCTCCAGTACGCTCTGTTCTCTGCAGTCTCCCCCAACCTGGCTCCACAACAGCCCAGAAACTCTCATTTCTTCCGCATACGATCTCCTCCATGTCACCCTCAGATGGGACACCCAACTCATCGTTTCTCATCTGGGTTCCACTTGAGGGACTGACACATGATGTCCCCAGTCGGCCTTCTCAGTGTATGTCCAATCCATCTCCAATTTCTTCTGCATACTTGTTGAGTAATAGCTTCTTGGTTGGTTCGTTCCCGGAGCTTCTTGCTGCATATTCTTCCTGGCCGTTTCAGCTTCAGTATCGGGCAAGCGTGGGCAGTTGTTGATAAATGTATGTAGTCCCTTGAAAATGCCTTTCGCAACGTGCCAAGTCTCTCAACCATCACATGGAAGCATTAACTTGACGTTGGTGTTGAAAAATCCGGATGTTGTTCCACATGCTGAGGCACACACATACACTGGTTTCAGGCTAATGAACACCTGCCTTGCTTTTCCGATCCTGGCTTTGACATCCTCGTCTGTGCCCATGCCGCCTGAAGTTGAAACGATGCTGCCTAGATAGGTGAAAGAGGCTACTTCCTTTAAGTTTCTCCCGTTGATGATGGTTGGAGCTTCTTGTTGTTGGTCGGGTATCTTCATCACCTCCGTCTTATCTACGTTCACCTGAAGGAAGTCCCGTCCTCTCCACACTGCCTCTTATATCAACTTGTTGGATTTCGCCTGTAGATCTTCAAGTTTGTGTGACATTAGGCATAAATCATCATTGGCGAAACCCTAATCTTCTAGGCTATTTTCATCAGTCAAACAGCATATGCCCATCTTCTCGCTCCTCATGGTTTGCTGTATGATCCAGTCGACCACAATCAGGGATATCAGGGGTGATAGTACGCAGTATTGTTTTACTAATGTCTTCACCTAAAAGGCATCACTGAGCTTCCCATTGTGAATTACTTGACATGTGGCATCCTCATATAGTTGTTGAATGAGATTGATAAAGGTTTGTGGTATTCTGTAGTGTTGAAACAGCTGCCTGTCACATTACTTCTCGGTCGACGCTGTCAAAGGCCTTCTCAAAGTCGATGAAGTTGAGGTGTAGAGTTGACTGCCATTCTATACTCTGTTCTATGATGATGTGAAGGGTTGAAATTTGGTCCTCATATAATTTGTTCTTCCTGAATCCAGCAAGCCTGTTCCGGTCGTAATTTTGAATCCAGCGCATCCTTTAGACTTTCCAAGATGGTGCGGCTTAATATTTTGCTTCGGGTGCATAGAAGCATGATTTCTCGTCAGTTCCTGCAAACACTTAGGTCGCCCTTCTTTGGGATTTGACAAGGTAACCCTTCTTCTAATCTGCAGGTACCTTCCCTTCCCTCCAGACCTCCTGCAGTAGCACCGTGAGCATGCATTGAAATGAAGTCGATTCGATTTTCAGTGTGTCTATGTGGTGTCTAGTGAAATAAAATCCATGTTGCTTTGTGGATATCCTTGTGTTTGAACACAATGCCTCCAATCACAAAATCGTTGAATGCGCAGGAATCTGCAGACAATTCTCCATTCTCATTCATCACCTCACCGAGTGCTTCTCGACCCATGGTTTGTTCTCTTCCTGTGTTTTCCGCTCCCAGTTTGGCATTCATGTCATCCCACCCATTAGAATTTTGTTGTCGCCATCTGGGTGTTGTCTTTCCCATTACTGATTGCAGTTGTCTGTAGAATTCCTCCTTCTTCTCTTCATCTCCATTATTTGTAGTTGTGCAGGGTAGCATTGAATGATTGTGACTTTCCTTCGTTTTGAGTTGGACCTTGCTGTCATGATCCGGATCCTGCAGGAGGAGATTGGTTGCCACCGTGTGAGAGAGAGCCTTCGATGCTGTTGGGGACATCATGATAGCCACTCTCTCCGTGTGCTCATGGTTGTCGTCTGGGTGACAATATCGGAGTAGATTATTGACTCTCCAGTTGACAGTTTGGAGAGTCAACTTCCATTCCACCTGGAGATTCCTCGCAGATTCCTAGCACCTCTATGCTATATCTTCTCATGTCTCTTGCAATGTGGGGAGTCTTGCTGGGTTCAAACATTGTGTGGAGATTCCATGTCTCCATGTTTACTTTTACTTTCATTGAGGGGGAGAAGAAACATAGGCCAAATTGGCTTGCCGAAGGCTTTCACCGACTGGCGTTATTTCGTCTTTTCCGATTCCGGTGAGGAATAAGTTTGTTTTTATGTTTTGTATTTAGTCTGTGTTTTGAAGTTTCTTTTGGTGATTGGATTGGTTTTCTGGGGTAGGGTTGCTAGTCCTATGTGCTATGTCCTATGACATCATTTATCGAACCATCGGAAAATAAGAAAAAGTCAACAAATATGTCGTCGTATTGTGGTATTTTTTTAGCAACATTCACCTACTATATCATTCAGAGTCAAGTCTGGGTTGATTTGTAATTGTATACATATTTCAAAGCTCATTAGTTTATGGTGTAGTACGCCAATCAGCCAATGTCAATGATACTTCCATACTAAATATGTTTAGGTTTGTTAAAAATGCGATAGAACCAATTAAGTAAAATAATCTAATGTGTCAAATTCCACTCAATGACTTTAACTTCATGTTCATAGGTCAAACTAGCCGGTCAGGGTCGTTTAGATTAGTGGAATTTAGTTAAACATAGGATGACAGACTCGAATCAGATCAATAATCTAGGAAAACCTCGGTTACTGCAATGCATACATTAACACTACCACACAATAGAGTAGGGTAAAACCAATATACCTAAGTCTTATACAATTAGGTGGAGAGAGAGGCTGATTAATGAATCTTTATTCATCGAATCAACACCCAACCAACACATAATATGAATGATGCGACACCTATGCAGGAGATATGGAAAATTTTACTACTAATAAAATCAAATAATATAAGGTGACAGGACTACAAAAATCAGATATCGAAAGCGATGTGATGACATAGACATGATTCTCAGTAATAATTTATTCTTGGAACGCCATCAAGTAAATAATAATGTATCACTGTGGGTTATAAACCAAAAAAAAACTAATCCAATAGGGAAATACGTTCTACCAAAGTGCTGGAGTTTTTCACATATGAATTTCGATTACTTTATTAGAAAGCGAAGATTATCTGAACAATGCGATGTGGTTGAGCAATACATTTTAAACAGTCTGATCATATATTTACTCATCAGGTCAATTTATGTATGAGAATGAAAGGAAAAATGAAAGATGAAGTATAATGAATATGAAAATGTTATGACACTAGTCTTGGTATTATAATCAGATAAGGATTACTAAAGTAAACATATTATCAGAATTAAACATAAGGGTTAATACGAAAACAGAATTTAAGATATTTTTATTAGTTAGGAACAGTCAGGGGAGCATACTGATAATCTTCACCTTCTAATAACATTGCTGAGATTTATTAAAGGAACTAATTGCTTCGAAGATAAATTAACGTCAATGATAAGTTGGCATTTTCAATTCCCACCTTGTAAATATGTAACCGCTTATAAGACGAAGCATATTAATCATTATATACTAATGATGGGTAGCGGCTGGAAGTAGAATCCAGGACGCGGTTTCTGTCTTATTTTGGAGATGTCAGCAGAATGCACATGCCTCCCAGCTAGTGTTTCTACCTGGACTCGAACTCCGTACCGACGGCATCAAACGCCAGACCGCTAGGTCGTTGGTTGGGAATGAACATAGTGAATAAGGATGCAATCAAAATTCATTTAGTTATTCTCTGAGTTCATTCTTTTAGGAATGGAGTGGATACATTGGATGATCACTGAAGAGTAACCAATCTCATGCTGTCTAGTCACGAGTGTTGACCGAATTCGACAGATCATTTTGCAGTTTGGTCACCAAGCTATGAGACTCATCATCATGGCGTATATAAGTTGATTTTAGTTGGTCAAAGTCTCCTAGTTTAGTGATCACATTACAAAATGATCCCTAAAATTCAGTCCGTACTCGTGACTGTATTAGCTGAAATATTTTTTATTCATTCTAATTGATACATCCTCATGGCATCGCCGAAATTTCGTTACAGCTGCGTTGGATCGCTTTGATAATATTCACGAGCATTAGCACCTTAGGTTTTTGCATTTTTGATAATGATTATTAAGCAAGACATTTTCAGTTCCATTGTTACTTTAATGCTGAGCACATTCTGAAATTAAAGACTTTAAACGTTTCGTAAAACATGTGTCAATCGTCAATAAATGACACTAGCCTACATTCACTATAGAAGTATTCACCATAGACTGACATCAGCTGAGGAACCATTGGAAATCTAGGATTACTGGACAGCTGTTTCGTCCTGGTATGGGAATCCTCAGCAGTGCGCACCCACTACCCGGCTAGGAATCGGACTCACAACCCTCAGGTTTCACGGCGAATGCGGCAAACATTCAGCCACTGGGTCGATTTCCAGAGGTTCACAATTCCTGACCTGTGGTAGTTCGCGACACAGCGCGACTATCACCAAGGTCTTCAGTTAGCATCCGCTTTACTAACGAGTGGTTGACCCTACAGGTAACGGCTTCTCATTAGAGCTTCATGATATCCATCTAGAAGCAAGTCACAAATGAGCACTGTACAGCAATATATTTTTGAGATGAATGGGGATTTTAATTTAGAAGTAGTATTCATCAGCTGGGGAACCACTGAAAATCTGGGAGCACTGGACAGCTGTTTCGTCCCAGTATGGGACTTCCTAGTTGGGTCGTGGGTGCACACTGCTGGGGAGTCCCACACTGGGACGAAACAGCTGTCCAGTGCTCCCAGATTTTCAATGGTTCCCCAACTCATGCCAGTCCATGATGAATACTACTTCTTAATTAAAAATCCCATTCATCTAAAAAAATTCACCATGTTATTCCGAAAATGTACTCAGCTTGAAATTTCATTTGTTTCAAAATCCTTTTTTAGTTTACAAAACGTTTCAGTGAACTAAGACAACTCCTGTCAGATACATACTCTTCAGGCATGAGAGTTATCTACTAGTTCTAAGCAGGTATACGAATAGACGTATGTTAACAACAGTGTGAATTTCTATAGGGAAAAATAGACGAAATCAAATGATAAGGGAATCTTTTTCGATAAACAACCGTGTATATGATGACGTCAGAGTCTGATGCACATAAAATACAGGCATGTGAATGACAGTTTGTTATATGTTTGGCACTGTATGATTAAAACCGAATATCCCATTGAATTTTATCCAAAGATCTCTAGATATCTGATACAAAATGACATATTTGTCTATTGTGAACCTGTTCCTCAAGAAACCTCCAAAATGAGTAATATTCTTTTAATTTTATCATTGGACCTTTTACTCAAGTGAGAAAGGTACGAAAAATCAGTTTTAAGTTGCTTCTTTAACTTATATTTATCTCTTTGAATAGTCCTTTTTTCAAAAAAGGATTCCGATATGAAATGGTACAACGTGAACTGATACACCTCTATACCAACTTCTAGGCCAATCTCACTGTCTGTCTGAATATACCAGTGATCTCTAAGATACTGTCAGCTTCTCAATAATTTCATCATTCACTGGCTGAAAACCTCAGTCTAGTTTAACCATAGTTTGTAAAACCAATTAAAAATCGGATTGATTATTTTCCTCCATCCACCGTAGTTGCTGGACCACTGAGAAGATTTCAAAAGATTTGGATTTCACCGATGATTTATCTCTGTCTAATCTCGCACAAACTCCAAGATCTACAGACAAATACCAACAAGGGAACAGAACAGGCAGGGCAGCAAAGACGGCACCTCCTCCACGTGAACGTAGAGAAGATAGAGGTAATGAAGATACCTAACCAACAACAACAACAACAACAACAACAGGCAGCAATCACCATCAACGGTGGAAATCTAAACGAAGTTGTCTCCTTCACCTACCTACCCACCCACCCAACTAGACAGTATCGTTTCAACCACAGACGGCACAGGCACAGATGACGATGTCAAAGCAGCCAGGATCGGAAAGACAGCAAGACAGGTCTTCACCTATCTGAAATCAGTGTGGACATCTACTGATCTCCACTACACTCCACTCCACTCCACTCCACTCAGCATACAGCCTGAACAACATCCGGATTTTCAACACCAATTCAGTCAAGTAAGTCAGTGCTTCGATGTGATGGTTGAGAGACTTGACGGCGCATCACGAAAAGCATTTCCAACAAACTACACACATCCATCACGTTAACAGCTACCACCTACACTCACTCGATACTGAGGATCAGATCAGATGGTCAGAAAGAAAGAATGAGCAACGAGGAAGTCACTCTGGGTGGCAACGAATCAACCAACTAAGAACCCGTCACCCAACAAATATGCAGAGGATTTGGCATACACTGAGAATACGATTTGGGTACATCTCGCATCAGGCCAGACCAGGCCAGGCAAGGCCATGCCAGGTCATGCCAAACTGTCGAGTGGAACTGAAATGGTAAATGAGGAGTTGGTCGTGGCATCTGAGGGTGACATGGAGGAAGTTGATGATGATGTGAGGAAGAAATGGAAGCTGGTGGGCTGTTGTGTAGGTGGGTTGAGTGAGAGAGAGAGAGAGTATAGAGAGGAGAGTGTAATGTTGATTTTGACGTGCTACTGAAGTTGTATGTTCCACTATGAACGCAAGGGACAAATGATTATGATGAAATCCGGTGTAATTACTTTAATATTAAATCCCATAGTACCAGGAAAATCTTGATAGATACTTCTGATTCGACACACGCGTATATATATATATATATATATATATATATATATATATATATATGTAATTCCACTGTGAACCTGGAAATCCGTTTTCTTTAAACGAAATACATTTGTCCAAGTTCTTATCTGTCATAAGTTGATATCCATCACTGACTGATGTCATATCTGAGAAACATTCAAAATCTTGGAGAAGTGAACGGCTGTTCTAGTAAGGAACTCCTCAGCATTGGAAACCGAAGACCATCAGGTTTTGCAAATAGCTCCTTACCATTAAGCCAGTGGGTGGGAATCCGATCATTTACACTTTACTGCTTCTATCATTCCGTAATATATCACAAACTTCATGCAAGGCTATTGTTAATTATTTGTCTACACGCTCGACCTAGTTTCCACCACCGATCACAAATTTTCATTCAAACTTCTAGAAATCTGATTCTGAAACAAGCCACTGGTAAATACTGAACAGTCTGTGAGTATGTAGGGATTTATTGACTTCAGGTTGCTTCCAAATGCTCAGAAATGACCGAAGTTTATCGATCAAGTTCTCTTCATGATCAGTACACGGAATGACACAGTAGTATGGTATGCTATGTAGTGTTAGTCGGGGAGGAATTTCAACGACCAACTAAAATATTTTATTCTTCAGATAACTAATGCTTAAAAACTCACTGTCCTATTGTAAACTGGCCAAAATCTTTCGTAAGAATGTTCATGACCAGCAACAATTAAATCTACACCATTCTTGTAGAATAAATCTTCTAATCCCAATATATATTTTTTATATTGCCAATGGTGTGTTACAGCAAAGCCAGTACGTATGATATTATCAACAAAATCACAATGCATAGGATCAAAATTATTTGAACAATACATTGGTCTATGCCCCATTACAATAATCCATGGATGAATTTTACGATTCTCAGGTTTATTCGCTTCCTTTAAAAAGAGAAAACAGAATAAATAGAACTAAAATTGAAAAGATAAACAAATAGTTATTGTGATAAAGCAATTTCATTGCAGATTGAAATACCTTGCAGTAAATACTACGTGGAAGATAAAACAGTTGAAAAACTCCAAACTTTAAAGATAATGCTTGAGAATTACTAAATTATTAATTCAGTTTTTCCCCATTTAACTCTGACTCATTTCAAGATCATTTCAATCAGGTTTTGATGAGATCAATTTATTCAGTTTTTGCGATGAAAAATAGACAGTTATGTACTTTTATTTCAAGACAGTTTCCATTACTAATTAACATGTTTGAAAAGCGTTGAAAGTCAAGAGGAGCTGAACACCTGTTTTACAAACATTTGGGATGCACAACCGCATCCGAGATAGATGACAAAAAGCTGAAAATGTTCTTAAACTAAGCAATTGAATAAGAATTCAACACCCATGGTTTACCTATTAGAGAAGAATTACTGAAACTTAAATGATGAATTATAATTTCCTCTGTTAACCAAATGAGATATGAGGATAAGTGCAGACCGACGACATTTGATCACTGTTACACTGTGCTTTTAACTATCGGGTCAAAACTTAAGATAAAAAAGCTGTTCACTGCCTCCTGGTACCCTGGTTGATGTCAGTCACTGATGAGAGATCCCTTGAAGGTAATACCTCTCTCATTTGCACGACAGCTATGTAGAAATATCAGATGGATAAAGCGAAGTGATTAACAGTTGGGTCTTTTAGGCTAACGGAAAGAGTACCGGCCTGATAACCTTGAGGTTGTTCGTTTTAATCTTTTCTTGGTTCAGGCTTCCCACAACATCCTTCATCTTCCTTGTGCATACTACTGATGAAGGTATATACGTCGGTGAAATTATCTCATATTTGTAGCAGGTATGTATTTAAATACATGTTTATTCAGTTCATTCTAGGAATCTGTGTCTCAAGCGACTCGGTAATCCATTCACTCATTTAGTAATCTTTCATCAATGGAGCTGCGCACTAGCATTATTCTCACATTCTGAGACTCATTGCAACACTTAACAACTGTGGGAGTTAGAAGTAAAACTACTTTACAAAGTTTCCGGGGATAGTGACTATCCAACCAACTTCATCAAGAAATCCTTATCAAAAGTACACGCATCGTAATAATGACCTCAGTCTATAAAAGAATCACACTGCCATAAATCAAAGATGTCTCAGAAACTGGCGACTGATTATTTGACCAATACAATGTGGTACATAAATTGAACAAAATCTCTGCAGAACATGTAAGTCAAGATACAGGATACGCTAACCAAAGAAGACACGATGAATACAGTCTACAAAATTATTTGCAAGGACTGTCAACAATACTCTGTTGGCCAGACCACTCGTAGCATAGGCTACAGAGTTCATGAGCACTGACTTGCATTCAAACTACATGATATATCCTCATTGATGTTAATATATGTATGTGAATTTAATCACAACTTCTGTTGGGACAACATGGAAAAACTACAACAAGCCAGTCCAAAACTTCCAAGCGAGTTCCTGGAAGCATGGTACTTCAATCAAACAGAAATCGACAGACACGTGGACACTGACCCTAATAAAGGATCAGTCAGCTGCAAATCACTGATCTAGTCCTATGGTCAGACATCAGGTCATTGGGATAATTTAAAGGATAAAGTATTACAAAGGTCAACCTCCAATAAAAAAGGTGGGTGATAGATCATCCCTACGCTCAACCCAATAACATTCAAGGTTACCGAATATCCTTTATAAACATTCATGCAACTTAAAAACGCTTCACTTCTACACGGAGTAAGAGCTATTGAAGCCGCCCAACCTGGAGGTAAAGTGTCCATGGGACAAAACTCGAAGCTCTGAGAGCACCAGGTTGTCATTTTCCTCATCCTGAGCAACAAATCTCCTTTGCTCGCTCGCACAGCCTCTATCATATGCAACTGAAATCAATGAAACAGTGTAATCTAGAGACTTATTTGGCCGTAATAGAACGACAGCGTGTCGTTTGTATGTCACTTAAACCACTGTATTTGATTTTGCTTACTGCTTCTTATCAATTCATTGAAATGAATTTTCCCGACCACTCATTAATTAATTCACCTTTTCCAAGTGGGCCTAAGTAGAAATTTGTATCTTAACGATCAGTTTTTTGGATGTATAATATGTTTTCAAAGTGCATACAGCAGGTAACCTAATAATCTGAAGATTTTGTTACGAAATAGTGGAGAATATTTGCAACTCAGGTGGATGATCTTGATTGTCTAATTTGGGGGTTTGTGAGGATTTATTGATTTCAAGTTAGCATTCATCATGGACTGACATCAGTTGGAGGGACATTGGAAACCTGGGAGCACTGGACAGGTGTTTCGTCCTAGTATGGGACTCCTCGTCAGTGCACACCAGCGACTCCGCAAACCCCCAGATTCAACTGATCTAGTGCTTATTAATGACTAGCTTTGAGACTTGACTCCTGAAGTTCCAGTGAGAAGTCGTGACCGGTGGAGCCAACCAAATCAAACATAACGACAGTTACTCAACGGCAGTATTGAATGGAAGTGGCGCTATATCGTGAAATGACACGAGTAGGAAATGTAAACTACTGGATTCTAATCCAGTGGCTCAATAATAACGTGCTAGCCATAGATCCTGAGGGTCCTGGGTTCGATCCCTGGTGAGGCAGGGTCGTAGGTGCTTGCTGGTGAAGAGTCCCGTACTAAGACGAAACAGCTATCCGGCGCTCCCAGGTTTCTAATATTCTTTCAACTAATGTTAGTTCATGATGAACATCAACCTGAAATCAATAAATCCCCATGAACCTTCAAAATGAACAAATGTATCAAGTTGTATACTATTCAGAACAAAAATGTTGAAATACTTTATTCTTCTTCTTTTGAAGATTGTAGACAAAATATAAATTATCTTTCAAAGTTGTGAGGACATACAAAATTTTTTGCAACTACTTTCATCTTAAGACTCCATCATCATTATTAAATGAGGCAACAGAGTAATTATGAAGTTCAGTTACATGACTGTACTATAGCAATCATTTAGGTGATATGTTACACAAAAAGGATCACAATGGTTATCAAAACAAACTTTACTTCTCCCAAGTAAAATAAATTTGAATGGGTCATGATCCATCCAACTAACTTCGTATATTTCAATATTAAGTAAAATGAGGACCCATTTTATCCTTAAATACATCGGAATCTTTGGTGAAATGAATAACAATATAAAGATAAGCTTTCTATGTATACAATACAAGGAATTTATTTTAGATGACTTTTAATAAGCTGTTGCAACAAGTTCAAAAATACTGCACAATGATCCTCTGAAGACCATTTAACTTAGAAAGATGAAGTTTGTCAAATGATTATAGACAAGTAAATATGAACTTACATTTAAATCTCTTATCAACCAATCATATTGCGCTACTACAGATTCCCAACCATAAAAGAGAAAATAGTATAATTCACTAGAAAAAGCTACAATATGCGCAGGTCCAACGTTGAAACTAAAAACAAATATAGCAATATTATAAATTCAAAAATAGTCACCATGATATTAAAGCTAAAAAAACGAAAGAATTAGGTCTCAAAGTGATAAGTTATGAGTATTTAATCAGTGTTCAACAGAAACGACAACACTTGCGAACAAACATCAAAATGAGATTTTGTGTTAAATAAGAAATGTATCTTTACTGCATGAGTACACAAACGATGTGTACACGATTTTCGTGAATGGTAAAAGTTATTATAATGGCCATATAGTTGTCAGTATGACTCACTTATATAAGTATCATTATCATGAAAATAAGCGGAATTTAATGCTTAGTTATTTTCGAAATCTTAGCATCAGTCTATGAAGTCTCTGACCATCATCCTCAGTCATGTAGAAAAATGTATACTTCTTAGTTAGCGTCAAAGGTCCAGCCGAAATAAGTGGCTGTGAACTCTGAGTCATATGTCTCTTAAGCGATCACAATAGCTCTAATGCATTGCGTATCGTAATCGTCACTGTGTATTCTGCTGGTCCTACCTCCCCTTCCTCTATTCAAGTGACTTTCAAAAACGTTTTTTCACATTTCTCCCTTTCATTTTCCGTCATTTATGTCGCTGTTTTGTAGCTTGCCGTACTGATATGCAAAATCTGACCATTATCCTTTGATGTTAAATTGAGTAACATTCCAGTTATTTGACTATAATTCGAACCATCATAATCGGGTCTAGTACTGCATACGCACCGATTACGACAGATTGACCCACCTCGACTATAAACAAAATACAAGGCTATAATAAATGAAGTAAGATGGGGCAAAATCCTAAACACCTGCCATACATATCGTCTGGGAAATTGTCTTCGACTCATAGGAAACTTATTTTGTCACATGGAACTAAAATTTAACAGATATATAAATACTTTTTGACGAAATTATTCTTAGCTGTCTGGGTTTGCAGCTTTGACAACTTTTAAAGCTTGGAAAAATGTAGGTTCTTGGAAAAAATTATCTACATCCTTCCAAATAGGTAGTTTAGATAAAGTAAGTAAGTTTAAACATTCAGTAAAGGTCTTGATCTAACGATGGATAAGTAATAGAAGGTGGTTTCTGTAAGGATGAGTCTGGAAATTTGTCACTTTTGGGAATTCTTTTGACCACTACTTCATTTAGTAGTATCATTACTTGTTAGAAAGTAAAGGATTAGATTTAGAGGATATTCATTTAAATGTATTAATTTCGGATTTTGATTTCCCTGTTATCTACGTTGGTACGATATGATCTATTGAATTAAAACCATTTTGCTTGCACCAATACTGTTTCCATAGGGGCTAATATCAAAAAGCATCTCCTCACTTATTAGCAAAATAACCACTGGACTTTAAAAAGAATGAATCAAAGGGTTCAGGTCTTGTTTCACTCAATGTGGTTCACGTAACTATGTAGTACTACATATTTCTTCTAACTGCTTTGAAATACCGTTTAGTATTCGAACTCATACATGACCGTTGAACTGTTTAAAAGATTTTTTTGAAGCATGATTTTCTAAGTGGTAGTTTGTTTAAGATTTACATTAATTTGACGATTTCAACTGATTACTGTATAAAAATTATTCTTGAATATAGCTACCACCAATGGAAATTAGGGATATCGTAGTAAAAACCTAAACTACTCATAATCCATTAGTATAATTATTTTTATATTTTGCCGCCGCTGAATTGATCGGTCTCTTTTGACAAATGGGCTCCAGTGCGGATGCCTCGATACTACCTGTGTTCTAATTATGGTAATGATGGATAGTGGCCAGCAGTGGAATCCAGGATGTGCATTTCGTCCTATTTGAGACTTATCAGCTGGACGTACCTGCTCCCCAGTGAGCGATGTTGTTCCCACTAAGATACGGATTTGAATGCGATCGCTTCAAACGCCAGAGCGTTTTCCATTACACTACCGAGCCACGATAGCCACTTCTTGAGCGACGGGTATAGTTTTAGTATAATTACTCGTATCATACCGTCGTTTATCAGACCTAGTTGATCGGTCTCTATTGGCATAAGGGCTCCTGAGTCGGAATCCCGATGGTAACAACATTATTCACAGGGAAGCTAGTACATCCAGCTGATGAGTCCCAAATGGGACGAAATGCGCATCCTGAATTCTACTGCTAGCCACCATCATTACTCATAATCCACATTTGATTCCTGAAGACATCTGAAGCGTTTGGTGCTTTCTAGCACAAAATTAAATTTGACCTATGCTTTGCTGAACCAATTATTAAACTCATTAGTTAGTTTTCACTATTAAAGAGATGGCTTTTTAACCATCCAATAATATTCTGTTTCGCTTCACACATTGTTTACTCTCAAAATACCAAAAACAGCTAGTGTATGCCCATACAACGAATCCACGGGGAATAGCCTTCAGAATTACCAAACTTTTTGTTTGTATACCGCCATCTTTCAATGTCATGCCATAAAACATCAACGTACATTGATACTGATTATTAATTGGGGGTGGAACAAAAATTAGAGTTACAGTCTCCAGTTAGCTACCATGGTAGTCAACATGATGTAACTTCTAGAACTATTTCGTCCCCGTCTTCTTCTTGTTCAATCAACATTATTCTTTGCTTTCCGATTTTAAAGTAATTACTGATTGCACATAACTGACCATCTAGAGGCAATAGGTTTGAGTCCTGCCGTGACCTAGCTTTTTATTTCGCCTTAAATCATCACCCAATATCAATAATACAAGTCTGCCGAACTACTATTATTCTAGATAGTCAAGCTGATAAGGAGTATATATCCTGGATGTCATCACGCTGTTAAACATTCTCAAGCCTAACCTTTTATTAGCAAATAAAGCAAAGTTACGTAAAAACTATGAACGTAGATGTCCCAATATCTACAGTGTTTACAACTGATTGAAGTGTGCTATGAATAGTCATGATAAATGAGTAGGTTAAACTTGACTCCATAAGTTAACAACTTCTGTGGCTTCTTCTCACAGTAAAAGTGATGCCACAGGGTTCGTTAATGAGAAAGCTGAGATTTAAATAATATCTGATCTATAGCAGTGTCTTTTTTGACAACAAAAAATGAAGTAGTCGAATAAATTAACCACATTACTTCCCTGATAGATTACTGGCTAACGAAATTCGAGCATCACTACAAGACGCTAAATTCACTAAGACTAATATCGAAGAGCTTTGATACCAAAAAGATATTGAAAAGTTGACTGGATTCTACCGTAATTTATCATTTTATACGCTGAAGAAAATGGCCATCAAAGATTCAGGATTCGCATTTGTCTGATAGACAGTGATGGCACTTTCGTGGGGAAAATGTTTAGCCCAGATTCGACATGCCACAAAAAGAAAACTGTAAGCCTCTACAGACCAAGAGGTAGGATGTTTGTTTTGTATATAGCAACCCATTATCTACCGTAACTTGTAACGTTAGCTAAAGTAGGATTTAACTTAATGAAAGCCTTCACTAATTAATGAAACCTTAGACTGGTATTGTAAGAGATGTGAGAGAGTACAGGCTACCTGGATAGAGTCGGCATGATAATCGAAATAGTTGGCTAGAGACACTGGGGGATATAGCTGAAAATATGTCACAGTGGTACAGATGTACTAGCCATTAAAACAATACCACCATATGTTTCTTTGTCACTTAATTCTTATTCTGCCAGTATTACAGCATTTAACAAATCCGGATACTGTTAGTTAATAAAGTCATCTTTCTTTTACTGGGTTTTCAATGTGCTAGTGAATAGTGTAATGACAATGTTCCACACGTAACGATCGTAGGTTCCATATTATTGATTAGAACTCTTTGTAAACTAATTCATCGAATATCTGGTGCGTTTAAATTTTGTAATAAATGGCCTCCTCGATGTGAAGAGAACTTTATTTCTCGTAAATACATATCTCTGTGTGTTAATATCATGAAATATCACATACATTCTGTGCCTGGCTGAGAGTGTTTCTTTGTTTTTCCGAGACTTGAAAAACCATTCTGCTAATTATCATGTACTGTGCACAGATTGCAGTTGCTACTCTCCACTCGGTTTTCTCCCCATAATTGTTAGCTATATTTTCAACGCAAAGCAGTAACAATGATAGTGTACTACCCCCGACTTATTTTCTATGGTCGGAGTAAAGAATTACGAGATACGAAGCTAAATCCTTCTTCTTTGCTACTAAATGGAAGTTACTAGTTATTGTAAAAATGGACTTTTTGTCACAACGGATACTTAGCTATCAACACACTATGTATCAAAATTCAGTTAACAAGAGACTATTGCGACTCATTAGCCTGGTGGATGACGCTTTAGGGTTCAACGGAGAGGACGTATTCAAGTGTCTCAAATCCCTGGACCCTTTCTATAGTTTAGGTCTGGATGGTATGTCAAGCTTCCCATCTATGAAGTGTACTGATATCTTATGCCATACATTAGCTAACACGTCCAACAAATCGTTTTTAGAAAACACCATACCAGCTACCTACAAAAACATTAAGGTAGTCAGTGGTTGCGTGAGAATGCACCGAAATCCCATCCATTTTATTTCACTCATCCCTTCTTGAAAACAATGCAGAACCTAGTAATACCTGTCCACGACACCTCACTCAAGGCTTTCGGAGACCCCAGTTAATTTGCATATACAAGCGGAAGAACCACTCTCGATCCCACCACTCTCTGGTATCACAACATTCCTTGTAATCCTCACAGAGATGCCGAGTGTGCTAGGTGTGCTTTGTGAGACTACTATTCAGTAATTGATTCTCTACCAAGACACATTTTGCTCAACAAGCTACACACGATTACTACTGAGTCTTGGATAATCAACCTACTGTTTCGCTATTGCTCTAACACGAAACAGCATACTGTTCACAGAGGGAAGCACTCCACCTCATCGTCTACTGTGACTTGTGTTCCACAACCAGCCTTCCTATCCACCTGTATTCTCTCTTCATTTCTGCAGGAATTACCACCTTCAACCAACATCAACTTTATCAAATATTCTGATGACCTGAAAGTTTTCATACCTATCTCCTTGTCAACAAATCCTTCACAACTCAATGATTTCCCATCTAATGTCAGACGATGGTCCTCCATCTATGCTCTTATTCCGAATGCTTCAAAATTTCTGACTATAAACTCCACTTTTAGATGTGAATACAATCTATGTAAACTGCCTACTTCTCATTGTCCTCGTTCTATTGATAATTCTGCATCAGAGAATGTTGGAAGTGTGATTTGTCCCGGTGTGTGTTTTCCTTCGGACCTATCCTAGTCCTCCCATATCTTGCTAATTTTCAAAACAATTCTCCACCCAACTTTCTATAACAGGAAGCTGAGAACATGTGGTATAACTCATCTTCTCCCCTGTGTTTTATAGACTCCTGCATCTTGCCTGTTCTCCTCCACTCTTCTCCTTCATTCTTTTCTGGGTTGTTGAGGCAAGACTACGCCATACTGCATAGACTTTTGAAGGATGCCAGCAGAACTAGTGGTGTACCTCCAATTCTTCTTGTTGAAACAGTTGTGGACGAACATATAGACTCATGTGGACATCTGGCAGGAGTTATTTTATCAGGTGGTTAACATCGTCTTCACTCGAATCTGTCTTCATGTTGGCCAACAGGAAAGATGAGGAGCAAGTACATGACACTTTATGCACGTACTAAAAATTATAATACTCTACAATACTGTACTCAGCTTGTTTCGTGTGCGGTGGAGAAAGTATTACAAATGAACTAACTAATCAACTTCTGTTTTTGAAAGCATTTTATTATTTCTGTATTATGAATCTGAATGTTAATGTGATTGTCTACCTTAGTTAACTAAACATTTTCAAGAAAGTTGTAGATAGGGTGAATATTCTTATCTTTTGTGTTTAATTTGTACCTATTTCATTTTGTTGTGTATTCACACATACCGTTCCTGTTCAACTGATGCTATATGACATGCTGAAAATTCTGTAGGTCATTCTCGAAATACCTTTCATAATAAAGCCATTATTATTATTATTACTATTTGAAATTGTAAATGTTGGATTTAAATCCCATTTAGAACAAAATCCCTTACCAAAAATAAAGTACATTCATGTAACGAGTCTTAAATCAAACGAAACCTGACTTCTGAATTCTAACCAGTATACATTATTATCACTAACTCAAGTTTCTTCTTATGTAACTTTAGGGTTGAGGTCACTTCCTTGTTCATTCGCCCGGAAAAACACTTTCATACCAAAGATGTTATGCATTATATATATATATATATATATATATATATATATATATGTAAATGAACTCAATGCATAGTTAATAAACTTCAAAGACGTCTGTATGGCTGATTTCATTGAAGTTGTCATCATATTTCGAGCTAGTGTCAATTTTGATGCTTTGTGAAAAATGAATGCACTAATTCATACTTTAAGGTATGGTATTGTCAAAATAATTTCCCCTTGATGTTTTCAAGTTGAATTTAGCTATACAAAATACAGTGTCATCAAGAAAACGTTCAGTTGTAATCTCACCTCCTCACTTTTGAATATTATAACCCGTTCTGAAACAATATGCTACGTTTTGGTCTGTTTCGCTTATGTTTTATATGTCAAAACGTCTGTAAGTTTTACTGTAAAAGCTAAGAACAGTTTGCTTGGTGGGAGCAAAAAAAGTGAGACAATGTTTAATCCACTAAACCTCACCATAAAACCCAAAAATTAGGTGTTTTAGACCAGTCAACGTCAAAATAAACACCGTTTCTGTTATTTTTCGGTCTAGACAGTTATTTTACACTGAAGTTTGTATTAAACAGGTAGACACACACGCATGCATAGTAACATTACCGATAGTACTGATGACTGGATCAGCACAGCAGAGAAAGTATCAAGGAATAAAAACTGACCACATAGTACACTGTCAACAAGAAGACAGAGAGATCAACGTAGAACTAGGCACAAAATATAGTATATCAAGTTGCTTCACTTCATAACATCGTCGACGGAAAACGTGAATGAAAACTGTAGGACATAAGAGTTTACAAAAATCTATGAGACAACAGAGCATGAATAGATGAAAGTCAATACAACCATCTAAGACTTCGGAGATGACAAATAGTGTTAAGATTTCAGCTATTGTTACAGATTTTGAGCCATATCACCAAGATTTTTCAATCAGTTATCCATATTATCTCAAGGGTTCTAGTCAGACAGCTTACATTTGCCACTGCGGCTCAGAACAACAATCAGTGGCTTCATATGGTGCCAGGTCTTGGTTTGACCACCCTTAGGCTTCTTCACACCTAATCATACTGCGGTTGGCATCACATGTTGAAGCAGAAAGTGGGCTGGAATGAGCAGCACATGTCCAAGCCACATCACTAGCTAAAGGTTCACAACGTTTTTGACTCGTCTGTTTCCCGTGTTTATTTCTCTGAGCATATGCACAATCTTACTGACAGGATGATCTCACTAAACACGAGTATTATAACAAAGGCATCGATAATCAAAAGTCCCTAACTGCTTTGCATCTGCTTTTAGTGACTATTTCTTGCATTCTTATAATAGGACAGAGAGACCTGTAGTGCAATATACTCCTCCTTTAATCTATACTTTGACATCTTACCGTCATCACGGATAATGTAAACTGACAGAAACCTAATTGCCTTTTTGTATGTGAACTGGGATTTCACCACCAACCACCCAGTTTAGCTTGACTTGACTTCCTAAGTAGGTAAAGTGTTAAGCGCACTTGACCACCTCAACTCCTATCCTTTAACTAGCAGTCGAAACAGATCAGTGCTGAAGCATCATCTTAAATTTGACAAGTGTTAAATACATACCAAACACACTCGAACATATGTTCAAGGTGTTCAAACGAGTCTGTATTCTGTCAGAATCTTCGTCTAGCAAAACTATATCTTCTGAGTAATTCAATTCAACCGGATCCCCTTCAAGCATCAGTTGACCACTGAGAAGTTGAAAGTAAGCAGGGTTATGTGCATTAGCACATGTATAACGAAGTTGATTAAACATGATAACAGTAGATATCATGTGGAGAGTCATGAATACCCTAACATAATTTTGTTCTCTTCATAATCACGACACTTTTTGGTTGACAGCTTCGAAATCCGCCTTCAGATAAAAAAAATGTAACGTGTTAAGCATTTGTATGTCTTTGCTCAAAAATCTGTTTAAGGTGTTCAGGTTTTAAAACTGCTTGATGTTCTGGGGAATCAACTGAAATCAATAATTATTTGACTGTAAAAACCTAAAAGATTACAATTTATATTCTTTAAGTTGGTCTGCAAACTCAGTAGAAGACATTTGCTGAAACTCCGATCTTCAAGATGTATACATAAGTAGTTAGGAACCACTCGCGCTGATCTCAAAATTTCACTAGAAAAAAAGAAGCTTATTTAAAAGACATAGCTTTATCTCTTTATTGAAACTATGCATTAGCGTTATACTAGGACTAATATACCTCCTAATTAGTGAGATAAAATGAGTCCAATTTACTAACCTAAATAGACTGCAATACTATGAAATAGTTGAGTAGTTAGTAGATAACTTGCACGTGGTTCACAATACCTTCCTCACACCAGAATAGTTTTCAAATTATTCATTCACTTTATGCTTTACCTATTCTTTTGACTCAAACAGCCAAGTTCAGTTCGGCTGAATAGTTTGACTCATCATCTATAAGCTGAATCATTCTGGCAATATGACTAGCCATCTTGGTCTTAAAATAGAAAACAGGCTGTTCAAAACTCAGTAAACAAATCCACAGATCAGCATATGTCCCTACATAACCTCGACCTTCAAAAGAGTAGTTTATTTAAAATAACAGTTTCAAAACGTACTTTAATATGCTAACCAATACGAAGTAGACTATGGGGAGTACTTAACTGTTAGATAACAATATTCTAAGCATCTAATTGAAATTATGGATAGTGATCTCTACCATTGGTAATGAAATTTTACGTATTACAAAACATTCTATAAGGTGAGTTAACTGATTTACCTATAAAATTGGGATTCTCCATCTCCTCCCGGCATACTGAATCTTGCTTTATAATTTGAAAAGTTACTAAAAAGATAATAACATACAAAAGAAAGATAATAATTATGGTATGGAAATCAAATGCTTAACATAAGAGTACGACTTCATTAGCTAAACTAATGAAATGAAATAAATCCTTATCACTGCTAGAAACCACAAAAACCGCATAGGTTTCTCGGTATAAAATAGATTGTCAGGAAACTAACTGCTCAGAGAAATAGAACTCCAACTTATTTGCGGGTAGATAACGCGGATAAAATAAATTATCGGTAGGGAAATGATGAATTACCTTAAACGCAGATCAGTCTAATTTCTGACTGATTCATCAACTCGGTTAAATTTAAAGGAGCCGAAGTATCTGAAAAGTTCCGTCACTAAACATTTGATGGACATGGGACACGATATCTAGATCTCGGAATAATTTAAAATAACTAACAGATAAAGTAGTGGTAAGTTAATCAGATTCGTGGAAGTGACTGCTATCAGAAGAGTTTTAAGTCGGTTTTCATCATGGACTGACATCATTTGGAAGAAAACTGGAAACCTGAGAGCACCGGAGAGCTGCTTCATCCCAGTATGGGACTCCTAAACAACACGCACTCAGGACTCTGCCCTCCAGGGACCGAACTCGCAATCTTCAGGTTTCGCAGGCAGCACGTTACCACTGAGTCACTGAGTCGGAATCCAATGGTCCATATTTCCAACTTCTCGCAGTTCTCGACACAGCGCCACCATCAGCCAATGCCATCTTTGAGTATTTGTCCTTATGGCCACCAGGTTCGCCCCACTAGTCACGACTTCTCATTGGAACTTCAGGAATCACCTCTCAAAGCTAGTCACCAATGAGCACTAGCACTAGTACATTAACTCAACTCTAATCCTTCAATTGCTCTGAACTACTTCACGAGGGTTACAAAGCTCGTCATGAATAAAAACAATGCACTAGTGGAATTTAAAAAACATAAGACACGTCCTAAATTACAGTAACTAGCCTGAGAACATCATTCATTATATCAAAAACCATGAGCATAAAATCCCGAAAGAAAAGTTAGATAATTAGTTTCAGATTCTCAGAATAGCTCCATCTTCCCACCAAAGTAACACTGGAAAAATACTAAGGACTTTAAGAAAAAGTCGAACTAAAGCCTTCTACAAGACGACCAACACTCTCAGGCATACCTCAGTTAATATAAAATATAGAATTCCTTTTCCCTCCACATAAGACTGAGTCTACAGATTGGGTTGTGTCGATTGTGTTGTCAGTTACATGGGAGAGTTATATCACGAAATTCTCATTTGTGTTAAAGAGCATGCAACCTATACAGATTGACATTCAGATAGTCCTGTAGAAGTAAAGAAACTACAAATCTATCCTATATTTCTTACCAAGGAAAGAAGGCTATGCTATCCAACCATCTTGAAAAGCATATCCGATATAATATGTACACACTGACCATAACTAAAGTGCATATACACAGAAATAAACTGAATTTCTTATTCACATTACTTTTCATACACATTTTAATCTTCGCTCTGAATACACATACCATTCATTGAAGACGATAACTTTTATTCCCATTCTTTTAACATTTTTATGTACATATGTCAAGAAAGTTACCTAGTTTGTGTCCATTTACCAATAGGTTTTATTCTTGGAAGAAGTAGCTTCCGCAAGGTCGCGATATATCAAAAATTTATATTTATACCTCATCGAGATTTTACAAATATATTTCCTTTATCAAATAAAATGACAAAAATGAATCTGGTACAGCAAACTTCACTCGGAATTTTGATAGCTAGTTCATAATCAGAATGATGAATTGATATGTTGGTTATGGTAGGGAATTCTAGCAAACTATGAATCGAATGCGCCTTACTTTTACTATATCTGAAAATATAGGTCCAAGTATACACTATACGTTTCACAGCAATAGGTTATGAACAAAACATTCGTAAGATAGTTTGGCTGACAAAGCGTATCGAATCTTCATTCTGACTTTATCCATACCTGTTCAAAATATCTACCTTGTTCACCCATTTTTTCGTAGGTCTTTATCGTGTATTTAAATTTTTTCCTCCGTTTCGTAACCAAAATGTAAATTCAACAAGATAAGTCCTATATTAAGTATGATCCTACTTTCATCCTTTTAATCAGTCGATCAAAGATAAGATCTTTCAAATTCGTAAAACAGAACTACTGGGCAGCCGAATTTAACTATTCCGCTCCATTCAGTTGGTTAGACCAACCAAATATACTACTGAACAACTTGAGTAGTTAGAAACCACTAAGATTGATCAGCATATTTCGTTAGCCAGATCTGACGGATCTAAACACCGGATGGATAATTTATGGCATACCGGTCAACAAAAAATACCTATTCAGATCTCAAAATTAACCTGGTGTAATCTAAATTCCTCAGAGGACATCACTGATGACCTTCGACCCAAACGACTGGAATGACTGTTTGGTGTTTATATGAATTCCACCTGCCTTGTAAAATTAGCAGACCAGCGCGAATAAATTTTAGTCATTCATGTTTTTTCAAGAGTTTAATTTTGTGATTCATGGCGCTTTCTGTGTCAGAGATTGCATCCCGTGATTATGGTTGGATAGTTTCTGACGATAAGCCTGCTGAAGCCGCAGTCTATCCGTTGATAAACAGTTCGGCTGTAAGAAACTTCAATGTGAACCAAGGAATTAGTTGCCAACATGCAAAATTATCAACTTTATGGTTGGTTATGCCAGCCGATGAAATCCAAGATTCTATTCAATATATATAATGAATGGAAAAACAGATTTAAAAAAGAATAATGATAGGAATGGACAATAGAAATTATCACTTACTAGGCAGCTTCATGATTACCAACACATGTCATATAGGGAACTCTTGAAGCGATTGGTTGTATATTGCGCATAAACTTGTCCCCAACTCTTCCATTATCCTTAAGTGAATATCGAAATTTATCAGTCAAACGATGAATCACAATATGAGAAAAAGGGTTAATCTTGCCTATGTTTTCCTATAAAGCAATAGCGCTTCACGTTATGAAATGAAACTTCTGTGTTTAGTTTATTTGTTTTGTCACTATAACTGTATGATAAGTAATGCATATATCAGCTATTGCTATTCATAAACTTGAATAGAGAGAAAACAACAAGTGAAGTAGGCAGCCCTGAACCTTCTTGGGGTCTGTACGAAAGGCGTATCTGTAACCTCAACAGGACTGATGTCTCGCCTAGGATTAGAATCCAGCGTTGTAGTCAGCGAAGTTACCACAAGGCTGTTCAAACCGCGGTTGACCTACTGTAGGACTGAGTTACATACATTACTTGGTCACGGGGGAACAACCAATTTCATATTGTCTAGTACCGAGTGAAAATCGAATTCTATTGATCATATTTGGAATGTCCGCCAACGTAGGAGGTTCAGCATCACGGTGTACACTGGCAGATGTCGGTTGATTGGAGACAGCCGGCAAGAAGCTCCGGACCCAGTTTACATGCTTGTTGGCACTCGTGAGAAGGGCATATCTACAACCAAGTCCTTCAGGGGGTCAGTCGCGGCCCGAATAGCCCACTGGTAACGTTGTTGACAACAACATTAGGTGAAGCAGGTTCAAATCTCAGGTAGGACATCAGTTCCGTTGAAGTTGCAGATACACACCATGTTCACTAACAGCCAGATAACATGCAATCAAGCTGTGCAGCGCATGTAGACACCCTTAATCTTAGGTTCTTATGTGTGTGTTTAGGAATGCGAATGAAAACCCTCCTCACTGCTTTTCCAATGTATGTACTTTGATAGATGCACTAAGAGGCAACATGAAGGGGGAATCCGTTTACTTCAATTGTTACGGCAATGAATTTGTCTGGTATAAAAAGACTAAAATGGCTACCGGATACGTCCTATTCAGTGTAGCATTCAATGGATGTTGGACTCTAGAAGCAAGTCGTAAGAAGACAGTCTCTGTCTATACTATGCTGCATTTTAGTATTCTCGAACTAGACGTTTTTATTTATGAGGGAACTTCTGGGGAAAAGCACTATAACGCAAACGCTCCTCAACAACAGATAACCCCTCCTCAAGTTTTTCTTACCAGCACAATTTACTCGTCTGTTTTAACTGACCGCTTTTTGTAAATCATTGGACAGAAGCTTTCAGAGTTCAGATACAGTTCACTCCGAGTCACCTTCTTTTTATTTACCTTTAAATTTCAGCATCTGTATCACGTTTGGTACCAAGACATAAGAAATGGAACTTGTTGTTATGCTAATACTCCATTGTAAATTTCATATTAGGATGAACAGTGTTGAGAAGATTTAACAGACGAGATATGTCGTTACGGTCGTTTCAAATAATGAACATATTAACAAAATGCTTGACATCAAACTTTGTCTCACCGATTCCACGCTTCATCTTCCTTTGCCACATATTACTCGTAAATATGTCAACTATAATCCGACCCAAAAGGCCGCCTATTGCAACTCAATCAATTTTACGATATAAGACATTGTTAAACTGCAATTCAATATATTTGGTGAACATCAGTAACAAGTGGTTAAAGTCAGTCTACGTGATGGAAAGAAGGTCTGAATGTTCACATTCAAACTTTACGGTCTTTTACAGTGGGATCTTTGTAAATAAAGATGACACGACGTAGGAAACCACGAAGTTAGTCAAAATATTCATATTTTCTTGCATTTGAACAAAATCAAATGTATGTTTCAAACTGTAAACATTTGACTTCTTAGCACAGTTTAGTTCAAAGTGTTTCTTTCTCTAACCATCGGATCAGCTTATGATACAGTGACCTAACCATACAGAGTATCGATCTCACAAGAACATCTGGTTTTTGCATCTTTGCAGGTCATATATAAAGGTAATCTATATTTTTTAAAGTTTTATTTCCTTGCACGTACTATTATCGAATAATTTTTTTTTTCAAGATTTCTCATAATTTCCTCATAATCTATTTTCCAGATGATTAGGTCAAATCTTTTGTTGTTGTTTGGTACTCTTAATTTCCCATTATTATATAGGGTCAAATTCACTGACCTCTATTGAGAGATAGGCCTCTATATGGATGCCATGGTACTGCCAGATATCCATGAAGTTCTATTCATCCTGGTGAATTGCAGTGGAATCCAAGACGAATTTACCCATACTCCAGTGAGTGATGAACACAACATTAATACCTGACAGCATCGAGGCATACGCATAGGAACCCACATGCCAACAGAGGTCGAGTATTTCGACCCAAAACAGAAACTGGGAATTACGAGTGTTTAACCAACAGCTGATACCAGTTGCATATGTGGTCGCTCTCGTGCATCAGTAGTGGCCTAGCGGGAAACACCTTAGCTTTCGAAGCAATGGTTAGTGAGTTCGAGTCCCAGTGGGAACAACACCACTCACTGGGGTACAGGGACATCCAGTTGACAAGTCCCAAGTAGAACAAAACATACGTCCTGGATTCCACTGCGAATCGCCAAGATGAGTGCCAATTCAAATCTTTATTTAAATGATCAGTTCGGAATATTGGTGAATCATCTAAAATCGATCTCACTTTATGTGCACACTTGTCTTTGTCCGTTATCACACAACATAACCTTCGTCTGGCCGAAGTATAACAATGATTTCATCATTCACTAAGTTTCTTGATGTTCTTTTGGTAATCTCTGGATAAAATTGTTAACTGTGGATTTGAAGATGCAATGTGCTGATTGATCATATCACCAAGTCGAGATTTCAGCTAACTTTGCTTCGTTCCATCCAATAGCTTCATTTCAAATGGTCGGTCATATAAACTCTCCAACTTCTTTTTAATGACAATTTTTCAGACCAGTTTGCTTGTAATATAGGATTGGAACCCAAATGAGAGATTTTCAGCTTTGATTTGACTCAGCTTTGGAAGTGACAAGTTGGAAATGCTATTTCAGGATTTTCAGCAATACTCTCATACAGCTGCTCATTAACAAGGATCTTCTATAAGGCTTTTTCAAAATCCATTCTTGTTTTCTTTTGGACTTCTCGAATGAATCTGACAAACTTAATCTTACAAAAGTAGTCCATCTCTTTGACAAATTGATCTAAAAAAGACCCTGCGCTCTCAGGTCAGAAATGGGGTCCCTAGTGTGTTCAATTTGATATTTTTGCAACACGTAGAAGATTCTTCTAAGAAGGTGGCAATTTGCACATATTTACAGACCCAAAGAACTGACATGGAATGCAGCACTAACCCAAGCAACGTTCAAAGAATTTCAGCCTTGTCATGTCCCTAGATATCCTACCCTGTAGGATGATTCAGTTACTTCGAAGATTGTGAAAACAGGCCTTTTCTTAAGAACTTCAAATAATTTTTTAGGTCATTCGGAGTAAATTCCAAGCTGATGGATGGCAGGTTTCTAGTTACTGTAAAAACTATTCAAAACTTTCATTTTACGCACCTTAAAAGAATCTCAACCTTTTAGAAGACTAATTAAGAGCTTTATTCATAGTTCAGTGGTGTTTTCATCGTCAAATTGACATGGCTTAGGCAGGTGACCTTGAAATTTACCAAAGCCCTTGAATCATTCGATTTGGGAGCAGTTTACATTTTGTTTCATTCATATACACTTTGTATTTTGAACTGTTAATATCACACACTGAAGCCCATATACACTACTTTTTTAAAGTTATCTCTACACCTGTCATGCAATTTAGTCTCAGAATCTAATTTAACCTTCAGTTTTAGCTAAACTAAATAAAATAATAATTGGTATCCGTTGTATAGAAGATGAATGTCGGAACGCACTACCCAAGTTGATAATACACTGATGTAGGAAGCGATAGTTTCTGGGTTCGGAGTCTCAAACAGAATAAAATGTGAATCTTAGCCACTATAGACATCCACCAAGTAACATTTTTGAAGGAATGAATGAAAGCGAAAGACTTTATTTTTATGAAATATTGAAAACATTTACTACCAGGATTTTTAATGTACTCACAGAATCCATGTTATACGCGAAATCGCCTACATGCAAAATCATATCGAAATTGTCTAGTTCATTGACTTCATGAATTAATTCAGGTAACACAGTTGCATTCACTGCACCCATATCTCCATAAACAGCTAATCTTGGTGACCAATAAGGATGAGATGGAAGAGCACGAAATTGTAGGACCGGTGACCAACCATCCATACTCCCACATTTATAATCTATAAATAAATATATTGAAATACTTTCTAAAACATAAATTAAAATGACGAGTATTTCCGGTCAAGTAAAATGATGTAACCAGTAAGCAGGGTAGAATGCTATGAATACCATAAATCAGTTGTCCTGTGAAGTCATCAAAACAGTCTCCTTCCACAGGATGGAAGTTGAATTTCTAAAATTGCCAACCCAGTTAACACGTGAATTTCAAATGGGTCATGTTGACGTTTTCAGAGAACACTCACTAGTTTCGATACGAAGTCACTTAATTTTAAATATATTGATACTCTGTCCTAATATCAACTTTGGTAAGAAATGTTCTACCTGAATTTCTGGACTGATAAACTAAGAATACAATGACTGCCTGTAGATTAAGATTGTATGACCATTTACCTTTTTTGTTTCCAGTTATCGCAAGTCTTCAGATATTCCTTTATCTTTGAAAACGCTAGAACTGATGAAATGTACCACTTAACATTCTAATATACATATTTCTAACCGATTAGTAATCAGATTTTCTTATGACAAAGATGCTTTTACTTCATATCTGTTCAGCACTTATCTGACAACAAAATTATTATTTATTATTATTAGTCTCTTGGGTTCCTAATGGAACATAAGGCTTCAGTAGCACGTCTCCAGTGAACTATGTTCCCTGAAATCTTTTGAACCTGGCTCCACGACAGCCCACAACCTCACGTTTCCTACTCGCACGATCTCCTCCATGTCACCCTCGGACGTCCAACTCGTCGTTTCCTATGGGGATTCCACTCGACGGCCAGTCGGCTTTCTCAGTGTATGCCCAATCCATCTCCACTTCCTTCCAGTGCATATTTGTTGAGCGATAGGTTCTTGGTTGGTTCGGTCCCAGAGCTCCTTGTTGCTTATTCTAATTACTCTGGCCATCTGATCTTCAGTAACGAGCCAGTGTAGGCAGTTGTTGATGAATGTCTGTAGTTTATTGGAAATGCCTTTCGTGACGCGCCAAGTCTCTGAACCATACAAGAGCACTGACTTGACGTTGGTGTTGAAAATCCGTATCTTGTTCCGCATGCTGAGTGCAGACGATCTCCACACTGGTTTCAGGCTAATGAACGCCTGTCTTGCTTTTCCGATTCTGACTTTCACGTCATCGTCCATCCCGCCTGTAGTTGAAACACTGCTTCCTAGATAAGTGAAGGAGGTTACTTCCTTCAAGTTTCTCCCGTTGACGGTGATTGGAGTTTGTTGTTGTTGGAGTTGTTGATGCGGTATCTTCATCACCTCTGTCTTCTCTATATTCACTTGAAGTCCCGTCTTAGCTGCCTCTTCTATCAACTTGCTAGTTTTTGCCTGCAGATCTTCAAGTTTATGTGACATTAGGCACAAGTCATCGTTGGCGAAATCCAAGTCTTCTAGGTTCTTTTCCACAGTCCAGCGTATCCCCCTCTTCTCGCTCCCCTCTGTTTGCGGTATGATCCAGTCAGTTGAACACAATCAGGAATATGATGGGGGATAGTAGGCAACCTTGTTTCACTCTCTCCTGTCTTCACTTCAAAAGCATCACTGAGCTTCCCATTGTCAATTACTTGGCATGTGGCATCTTCATATAGTTGTTGAATGAGGCGGATAAAGGTTTGCGGTACTCCGTAGTATTGAAGCAGTTTCCAAATTACCTCTCGGTCGACGCTGTCACAGGCCTTCTCAAAGTCGATGAAGTTGAGGTAGAGAGTTGACTGCCATTCTAAACTCTGTCCTATGATGATGCGAAGTGTTGCAATTTGGTCTGCACATGATTTGTACATCCTGAATCCAGCCAGTCTGTTCCGGTCGTAATTTTGAATCCAGCGCATCCTTCAGCCTCTCCAAGATGATGCGGCTTAATATTTTACTTGGGGTGGACAGGAGAGTGATTCCACGCCAGTTCTTGCAAGCACTCAGGTCTCCCTTCTTCGGCAGTTTGACAAGATAACCCTTCTTCCAATCAATGGCCAGGTACCTTCTCTCCCTTCCACACCTTCTGCAATAGTGGTGTGAGCATGTCCGCTGTTGTCTCTGTGTCTGTTCTCAGTGCTTCTGGCGGGATCCCATCTGGTTCTGCTGCTTTCCCGCATTTCAGTAGCTTTATGGCGTTCAGGACTTCGACTTTTGTTGGAGGATTTATGTTCACTTGTAGTTCTGTGAGTCGGCTGTAGGTGGTATTTCTGGACGAAGTGCAGGTGGTGGTGGTGGTGGCGATTCAAGAGCTTCTTGAAGTGGTCGGCCCATTGTTTCCTTTGTTTCTCTTCTTCCGTAATTACATTTCCGTCATCATCTTTTATTGGTTTCGTCTGCGTTGATCTCTTCCCTGAGATAGCAACCTGGTTATTGGATACAATGTTGTCATGTCTCTCTTACCTGCAGAACCTGTTCTGCTTCACTTGCCGGTGTTTCGTGGAAGTGTCTTTTGTCTTTCCGTGCACTCTTCTTCACTTCTCTGTCCAGTGTAGTGTTTTATAAATTGTGCTCAATTCCTCTTGTCGTTGAGCATCCTTGCACTGGTTTATCTGCTGCTTCACCATCCTCCTCTCCTTCTATCAGCTTCCAGGTATCCGTCGAGATCCATTCCTTTTCTTCTTTCTTCTTTCCTAATACGGCTGTGCAGGTTTCTTTCGACATCTCTTTCAAAGACTTCCAGTGTTCTTCCACACAGGTTTCTTCAGGGATGTTGCTCGATATCTCCCATTTTGTCTTGATGGCTGCCGTGAAGATTTCCTTTGTAGTTTCATCCTTTAGTGTTGTACTTGAACTGCGGTCTATCACCAGCTTCCTTGAAGGCTTTTAACTTGATTTGGAAGGTTCCTTGCACTAGACAGTGAGTGGTCTGAACCTACATCTGCTCCTCTTCTTGACCTTGTGTTAAGTAGACTGCGTCTCCATTTTCTTGAGATTGAGATAAAGTCGATTTGATTTTTAGTGTGTCCTGGTGTCTGGTGAAATCCATGTCGCTCACTTTGTGGATATCCTTGTGCTTGAACACACTGCCTTCAACCACCAACTCGTTGAATGCACAGGATTCTGCAAACAATTCTCCATTCTCCTTCATCCCTCACCTAGTGCTTCTCGACCCATGGTTAGTTCTCTTCCTATGTTGTCCCCTCCCAGTTTGGCATTCATGTCGCCCATTAGAATGGATTTTGATGTCGCCAACTGACGTCTTGTCCAGTGTTGATTGAAGTTGTATGAAGTTGTATGTAGAGTTCCTCCTTCCTCTCCTCATCTCCATTATTTGTAGGTGCACAACATAGCATTGTATGATTATGACCTTCCTTCCTTTTGAGTTGAATCTTGCTGTCATGATCCTGATCGTTGAGGAGATTGGTTCCCACTGCATGAGAGTGAGTCTTCGATGCTCTTTGGGACATCATGATAGCCACTCCATAACTCAGTGTGCTCGTGGTTGTTGTCTGGGTGACAATATTGGAGGAGATTATTGATTCTCCAGTTGACAGTTTGGAGAGTCCACTCCCATTCCATCTGCTTTCGCAAATCCCAAGCACTTCAATGTGATACCTTCTCATTCCGTTTGCAATCTGGGCTGCCTTACTGGGTTCAAACATCGTGCGGACATTCCATGTCCCCACGTTTACTTTCGCTTTCATCTAGGGAGAGAAGACACATCGGCCAATTGGCTTTCAGAAGGCAGGCTTTCACCAACTGGCGTCATTTCGCCTCTCCGATTCCAGCGGGGAATAAGTTTGTTTTTATTTTTTATATTTTGTTTGTGTTTTGAAGTTTCTTTAGCGGTTAGATTTGTTTTACGGGGTAGGGTTGCTAGCCCTATGCCCAACCTTCCCTCTTTACCCGGGCTTAGGACCGGCTAGTAACTAGTGAACTAGTTAACCAGGCGAGGTTCTGACAACAAAATACATAGCTTTAATTTTTGAAGAATCTGATAACAACCGTAATATGAAGGGTAGAGCCATAACATTTTTCTTCAAGTCACTGATGCCTATAAACAGAATCCATTACTGTTTCCTAGTAATCGTTAGGTAGAATATTTCTAATTGGTGGAAGTCACAGTGTTATTACTACTTCTAATTAAAGGCATGTTAGATGAATTATCCTCATCCTGATATTGCTTAGCAAAAACAAACATTATTTCTTTCCAGCGTTCTGTATGATATGTGTTAACGAATACGTTATATGATAAAAATCCTTGGTTGGTTTCAACCGAATATAAGGACTGCGGTTAAGTTGTACAACAACTAAGTGATATAAATTAGTCAAAAACATTCAGAGTATTAATGTGAATAGGTTTTAAATTTTTCACTTAGAAACTTGTATTAAAAGTAATAGCGATTCCGTAGCATTTGATTATTAGTGGTCACTATCAACAATGATATTCGTTGGACTTGTAATATAAACCAATCACCTTATTAGATGATTTACAGTCTCGTCATGTCACTTAAGATGAAGACAGGTTTCATGAATTCCCATTAGTAGACTATGATGCACAAGGGTTTAACAAGTTGATATCATTAATAATTATTACTAACTATAAAACCTCATAAAGAGTTTGTTTATTGAAAATTGTAAAGGCATCAGGCTTCATGGCTTAGCATTAGAAATTGAACATATATCAGATACTCCACATCAATTTAAACAAAGTTGACATCATTTTTCGATTTTCCTTAGTTTTTCTCTAGTTGAGTCCAGCTTGTAATGTTGAATTATGGTCACAGCGTGTTAAATTCTTGAAACACTAAACTGAATCCCTCCTTTATAACAAGATAAATACTAGTATGAAGATTTTTTCTTACATCTTTGTTCATTGTTGACATGAAAGTATCCTCAATCAGTTGATGAAAGTTTTAGATTTTATACCAAAAGGTATGTTTTTATGTTTTCATCCGAAATAATATGACGTAATATCGCCTGTGGGCTAGTCAGACCATGGATCCCTTCAACAACTTTTTTAGCTGATTGAGTTTCTACAAACTGTTTAAACACCACTTTGCTGGTGATAAGAAACGACTTTCATATTCACAACAGCTATATTGGCGATATCTTCACTAGTTGAAATGAGTTGGTGAGCCTTAGAAATCTAGTTTAAGCACTCAGCATTGCTGATTTCTTTTGAAATTGAATAAAACTTTAGATTTCACAGCCTTCACTTTCAACTCCGATAATACAGTAAGTATCCAATCCAGTGATCTGTTTCAAGAATTTCTACACTGAAAACATAGTTTGTTAACTCTGTAGGCTACGTTCATCCCACTATCTTCACAGATCAGAAAATCATTCGAGCGGTAAGATTTCAGCAGAAAACTGGAAGCTCTTGAAAAATTGATTCCAATTAAAATTCATAAATGAGGAATCATGTTATATATTTGGATTTTGAGAAAAGATTTTACTGTTGAACATCATACTGAAAGGTGTCGACACTCAAAACACCTTCAGGAAGCGATTATAAAGACGTCTAAGTGAAGACATTTTGAGGAAAATATTTAAATCACATAAACCTCATAGAAATGAATTCATCAGTAGGTGGATGAAAAATCGGAGCACCAATTTGCATCAGTGCGTAAATCTCAGTTTAATGGTATTTTTTTAGAATTGACCGACTTTCAAATTGTTTTCTGGACACTATTCAACTTGGTTTGCAGAGGGAGAACAAAAATACTCTTCATTTCCATAATAAGAAACCTACTGAATTCAGGACACTCATTTCTTTTTGAAAAGGCTTTCAAAATCTATTAAAAATTTCTATCATGTCGAAAAGAAGTGAGATTTCAACATTTAGGCAAAGATGAAGCATTATCAACTCAAAACTTGGATCCACTATTGTCTCCTGAAAATAAATATGTATGTCCTCTGTATCTTCATCGCTATCATGACGAGTTAGTCATTGTAGACAACTTTCCAACTAGTTAATCTAGTTTGATTACCGCATGTTGAGTTCATTTTCTTTTTCCTAACCCATGTTTATACTCCATAGCCTCTGTATTATTATCAGGTGCTTTTTAACCGTTGACCCTAAATTATTTCACAATATTCTACACTTTTTGGTATATGCTTAGGAGTAAACAATTAGGAAAATGAAGAATCATCTTCACTTAAATTGTCTTGTTTCTCTTCTCTTACGATCTATTGAATGTGTCACTGTTCAAAATTTAAAAGATCATAAAAGTTATCAAAAATCCAACAACTTACTGTATAAAGTATTTCCTATTAAATCTGTTATTATAACTCGGTGTATGTACATCACGCGTTGTTCACGTCCTCCATCGACAAACTCTTTGACATAACCAGTACTTTTCATATTTAAACGTTCAGTTCCATATAATACAGTTGAACTCTCTGTATTTTCTTGCGTAACCCATGTAACACTTATTGTAGATGGCTTTTCTAAGGTAAATAAATAATGTTATACATATACTCCAATGAGATGTAACTGGGATGAAAAACAACGGTTAAGAACTTCAAAACTTATGAAATAACCTTTTTTTAAAGATTACCTTAGGTAAAAGTCACTATTTTGCATGATACTGAGATTTATACAGATTACGGTTAGATTTGTATCGATTAAAGTGATGATCTATTCTACTGAATGAACTGCTTGCCCTCAGTCGAACGTAGGTACTTTTATCCTAAACGAAGAAATACTCCAAAGGACCCGATGAAAATCGTTGTCAAACTAAATGGTTATTTGATTGCAGCAATAATTCTGAAAACATTCACTGATGATTCTGACATTTAAGTTCAACTTTTCTATTTGTATAATTTACTCGCTAATCAGCAGACCATAGATTTGAACTCTCCACTTCCCCACAGGAATAGGTGATGCTTGTGACAGTGATAAGGATTTGTAAGTCATCATCTAACGGATATGATTCATGAAGTTCTTGATCAGTATTCATTGGTGCAAACGAAAATTAGTCGAACAGTTCACAAATTTCTTTAGCAATTACATCATTATCACCTGGTAAATTGATCTATTCTTATTACGAAAAGAGTCAAAACTTATTACTGTACTAAACAATTTCATAACAAAATATCGAAGGTAAACCATCATTAGTATTTTGCTCTTATTTCAAAGCAGCATTTTTCAAAATCATCAGAAATCTGGCGCATAAAATAAACATTATTATTTGGTAGTAATGATGGATGGCAACTAGCAGTGAAATGGAGGACGCGTGTTATGTTTCATTTGGGACTTGTCTGCTGGATGTACCTGTACTGCAATAAGTAATGTTATTCCCACTAAAACTCCAACCTAGGATCGATTGTTTCAAATACCACAGCATTATCTACTGGTCCATTGAATCAGTATAGCCACTAATGTGTGATGGGTGTTGCTTTAGAAATTCTGTTGATGCTACTTCGATAAAGTGTTTTTTATCCCTACTTTAATGATGTAGGTCTCACAGAATTCTTGGATGTCATTCTATTTACGATAGTAATCTAATTAAAATCAAATGAAAGTCACTGATATTTAAAGTTGTCCATTTCCGCAAAATTAAATTCACCACATTAGTTTGGGTAAAATAAGTTTTTATCCTAAAGAATACGATTGGATCGGATTTCAGCCCAGTTATTCAAAGTAAACTGGCTCAACTTGCTCTCTGAAATACTACACTACACAACGCCAAAGCTGATGCTCATTGTTCTGTAGCTTCTCTTCTCTTTTCGATACATTTTAATTCACTAAGAATATAGGACATCACAGCTACCCAATTAAAATAACCTCAAATTTAAATAACCTTGAATAAAGAATATTTAATCCAAACAGTTAAACACATAACAGTTTCTGAGCTGAATAATAAGCCTACAAAGAACGTAAATGGCAGTCTGTATAAAAGACATTGAAGTCAGTCTTTTATCGTTTTTCATAGAAAAGTGACTGCTCTGATGATTCCTTCCCTAAAATTAACAACGTAATTGTCATTTGACTATCTGAGATAGACGTAGTTTGACAGACTAGTACTTCTACTGGGTAATGATTGAAGGTGAAGTTTGGACCGCAGCTGGATCCCAACCAGCGACCACCGTGTTTCCGGCCCCATGCTTAACCAACTAAGCTATGAGGTCCGACTACTGACCAGATTTTAATTTCAATTCAATCAACGAGGGTTTTGCCCAACTACCAAGTGAATTCGTGACACTTTACTACCGCTTGATCGTATTCACACTGGCTGCCTAGTCAAGACTTCTCAACCTAATCCAAATGTAAGTGAATTAGAGAGGGGGAGCATCATATTGATTATCATTTGACTACCTGAGATAGTCGTGGTTCGGCAGACTAGTATGTATACTGGGTGATAATTGAAGGTGAAATGAATGGATTGGAATGAAAAGTCCTGACTAGGCAGCCAGTGTGAATACGATCAAGCGGTAGTAAAGTGTCACGAATTCAAATGGTAGTCGGGCGAAACCTGTGGTGATTGAAATGAAGTGAAAATCTGGTCAGCAGTCGGATCTCATAGCTCAGTTGGTAGAGCATCAGGTGGGAAACCTGGTGGTCGCTGGTTGGAGTCCGGCGCGCTTCAAGTTTTCACTTCACCTTCAATCATCAACCAGTATTAACGACTTGACGTTAAAGCGTCAAATTCGATATATATAACAGTATAATTGGTGAAAAAGTTTGAAAGAAATTTGATCATTTTTCCACAAGTAGCAGTATTACTTCCTGTGACGATCAGCTCTATCACTCTTTGTCTTGCTGTCCTTGTTTCATGATGCATTTCATTAAAATGCTTTTGTACCCTCGTGTTTGAACTTATTAACTGTTTCTAAATCAGCAACTGGCATATCTTGCAAGTTGTAACCTCTGACTTGATTGTGGTGATAAAGTTTGTGATCTAGTCACCAAGTGAAGATATACAGCAGTGTGACATAGTTTGCTGAACATTCCATGGTAAGAGTAATATGACAACAAATCGCTGACTTCAACAGTAACCAATATGAGCTCCAATCTCCTAGGAAAAGAAAGGAATACTATCAATGTTGCAGAAACTTTTCTGAAGAGTTTTAGAAGCCCGTAAGCTTGAGTTAAGAAGGTGAGTAATATGTGCATATAATCTATCTCCAAAGAGGGCCATTGGTCACGTGGATAAGTCTACGGTTGTTTGTTGTTATGTATCCAAAGGTCTTGTTTCCCTTCGTTCCATCTCCATTTTCCAAATTCACTCTTATTATCCAACCCTAGTAATCAGGAAACATGCATTGCTAACTTAAAGTGAAGTTAAGAAGGTGACACTCTTTTGTTTGAACTCAAGACTGGCCAGAAAGTCTTGTTTTGTGGTGCAAAGAGTGATAGGCTTCCCAAAAGAAGTTACTTACAAGCTTTCTCAGTTAGAATCTTTCTTTCAGTGATATTGCAGCCGGATTCTTTTTCATGATAGTTAAAAAGTAAATCGGTTCTTCATAAATATTTGTACTTCAACTTAACTATATACCTAGGCATCACCTCCTTTTGCTTTTATACCGAATGGAATACAAGACTTGTGAACATTGTATTGATAACAGTTTGGTGTTATTCCAGTGGATCTATTGTAACCTGTTAGACAGTCATCATTTGTAGTATATTACAACTGTGTGGTGTTACCTTAATATCTACTGTTTAGACAAGGCCGTTTTTGGTTTGCAGGGTCTTGTAAACTGAAACAATCATTGTTGATTCATTCACTAGATAATAAGTTGCGTAAGCATACTTATTGTTTATAATGAATGTTGTTGAATTCATTGAAAGTTGCAATTATTTCAACACATTATCAGTTCATTGTCAAATATTTTTTCAATATGATAACAAATAATGCACTAGCTCCGCTTACCTTATCGCTAATATTTAACTGAAATAGACATTTCAAGTGTTTGTTTAGTCTATGAGTCATATTTAAAAATGGACAATGGATTCACGTGTTAGTCACAAAAACTACCGAATTCTTGGTTCTGATTAAAAACAAGTAGTGTTAGAAACATCTGAACCCTTATAGGATAATAATTCGTTAACCGTTCAGGCGTTAATCATTCTTCTCTTGATCTCAATTAGTTACTAAAATAAACTTCAAGCACTCTCCTTGTTTGATACATTTGTCATTATCAGGAAAGTAAACCAACAGAAATGTATAGAACATATAATTTATATTTCAGATTCCATTATATTCACTAGTGAAATAAAATCTAAGTATGTGACTCAAAATTTTTCAGATTGTCTCATCCAAAGAACAACTGAAGGTAAATTTAGTATGAAAATATGCAGAAAACCAATACCTTTAGACTTCTAATGGAATCATCGAACTAATATAAAGACTAATGTCGTATTGAACTTACTAAACAGGGAGAAAATCATCGCAACGGATCCCAATGATTTAAAAAATGAAATATCTCGAATAAAGCATGTTTTAAAGGAAAATGGATACCATAAAGAGTTCTTGAACAACATTATCGGTCAAACGAATAAAACAGCAAGTACTACTACTACTAGTAATAAAGGTAAAACAATATCATGGGCGTCATCTATGACGACCCCATATCGGAAAGGTACCTCTGAACAGATTAAAAGAGTGCGCTTCGCATGGTATTAAAGTCTGTTCTAAACTTAGAAATTGACTAGAGAATACCTTTGTTAAAGTGAAACATACAATTTCAAAGATGACACAGAATAACTGTGTCTACAAAATTAGATGTTTAGAATTTGAAGCTAATTATGTTGGAAAACGTTGTTGACTCCTAAGAGTTAGGGTGAATGAACGCAAGTTATGCAGGAAACATCCCTCGAAGAATCAAAAGGAATTAAAAAAATTTAGAGAAACAATCAGCAATAGCTATGCATGCAAATGAAAGTGGACACAAGACTGACTTTGAGAATGTAGACATACTGGAAAAAGGTTTCCATTAACATATAGAAAGATTAACTTTCGAGGCTCTGTATATTTTAACAGCACCAACTGCTGCAAAGCACAAAAGAAGGAAAAGACTTGTTACCTGTCTGATAAACACTAATCCGACAAAATCATTAATAGGTTAAGGAACGGTAGCTGGTTGTTCGTCTCTTGTTCAAAAACCAACCTACCTTGGTAGTACTGATTTTAATTTTCAAACCAACAGTAACGTGATTAAAATTTTTTTTCTCTGCCGTTCCTATCCCTATGTTTCCATTAACTTCATTGACACTTTTGTAAATTTCCATATGAATACTTTGACAATTCCATGTATGATCAGACTGTTAGAAATGTATAGCGCTAATATATCTCATGTTTCAGATAATCTTTGTCTTCTCCTTACACTGTTTAATCATACATAATCATATTCTACGAAAAGAGTGTGTTTTCGCTGATGTTTTAGATTTTATTTCTGTCAAACAATCTCCTAGGAAGGCTACTCACTTGCATATTTGAAATAAAGTGATTAAATTAGGCTCACATAATTCCAAATAGCTGATACTTCCTACCTAATTTGTTTATAGTAACTTTCGAAATTCAAAAGTCCATCTATTCCGTAGGCGAAACATGGAGGAAATCTAGTGAATGTTATTATCTCTCAAATCTAATAGCTCCACCAGAATGCTACAAGCGGTTAAGGATATATAATGTATTAAGAATCTTGCCATCAACACAGTCGAACCATAACATCTTCCAGTCTGCCTTAATGAGATGTTCTTAATTAGCTACCGTCTGATTGATAAAGATCACAAAATATTTTATACAGCTTTAATCTGTTTGTTGAATAAGTTCGATGCAACATAAACATTAGATAGTGTTACTATTCACAAAAGTAACGTAAACACAAAATAGTCTCTTTCTTGACAGTTTTATCCAGTCCGGAAATCTAGATGTTAGCCAGCCAAACCACAGCCTGAATTTCTTCCAAAATGTGCATTTAACATTCACTTCAGATTTATTAACGATATTTACAGGCAAACAGATATTGTAGCAGCAGAATTCCCTCTCAAACTTCCGCTTACCAATTACATCATGGCTAACCATGAGAATAGTTCATCGTTTCCAACGGTCGACACCTTCATTATTTGTAGTGGCAAGCTGGACTTGACACACCTGAAAAATTTCAGTGACAGTCACCCTTCAGTCAACTTTACACTGGAAGCTGAATCAAATTCGACGTTTCATTTTCTCGATGTCAAACTCCAAAGCAGGTCTGATAATTCCCTTCTAAAATCCATCTACAGAAAGCCTATGCAAAACGGGCCACTGATCAACTTTCAAAGCTGAATGCCTTTAGGTAAAAACAGGAATCTTTTGAGCTTACTCTCAGCATGAATAAGAAAGATATGCACCGATCACGAATTTATTCGAAACTTAGAAACCTACCAATAAATACTGTTATGACATGGCTATTCATCCAGATTTATAAAGAAAACACCTTGAACGAACTTAAGATTCAAAGATGATATTGCCGCTGACATCCATCTTCAACATTTTTCAAAGTCCTAAATTGAAACAATCTCTGCTGCAAAGCTCTACATTGTATTCTTATGTCAATAGCCGACTGGTCATAGCGTAAAAAACAAATTGATGTTCTTTGCCTCGTGAGCACGTATCTACAAGGTCAGTTGAGAGTTCTCTACAAATTTTGAGCAAACTCTTCAGAAAGGGTGAGGATTGGGGATATATGTACATCCGAAGCCTTGACAACCCATGATTTCCAACCCTAACTGCGTATCCAAAATGAAACGCTCACAGTCATTCTCTTTACCATGGCCTTAATCAGATATCCTGCACCTCTCTGTATATTTTACTTTTGTATTTTATTTATTTATTTATATATTTAATCATATGTTTATGTATTTATTCTTACCATACAACCAATCTTACTGGTTACGGCTACTCAGATCATATGTTGTGTTGCGTAATATCATTTCGTTCTCTATACACGCCTAGCTGTTGGAAATCATTCGTCGAGAAAAAATTTTTCTTCACTGAATTCTTTTTCACTAACATTGTATTATTATTTACTTATACATCTACAAATCTAGAGCTGTGAAAATAATTCGTTTAAACGATAGTCATTCTCTCTGTAACCTTCCTTGGTTTGTCAATGACCAAATAGGGACTTCTGGTTATTTCAAATATTGCATCTTGTTTTCAATTGTAGAAAGGCAATGACTCAGACATTTCGATCCACAGACTTGTTATTTATAACAAAGGCCTCATTATTAGCTAGTCTAGTGTTTACTTGTGTTCTATCTTTAAATCATAAAACGACTGAGTCTTCAGAAAGTCACCCAACAAAAGAGAAGTGACCCATCTTCCATTCCAATCGTCTATCAGAATATATTATACGCAGTCAAAATGATCACAACTTGCTGTTCACTCATGAATGGAAAGCTTTAAAAAGAATTAGAAATAAAAGATGAATGTCTTAAGATATTCTCATCACTAAAATGGATTCGAGGAAATCGGAAACTGAAATATACAGAAAACCAACTCATATGGATTAAACCCCTAACTACAATTGTAACAACCAAACAACACACAAAACCAGCTGTTGTATAAAACATTTTCAAAAGAGCGAAGACACACTGTAGTACAGAACAGCTATCCACCTAACTTCATCAAAAGATATTTACATAATTCGTCGTCAACCAAGAAGTCAGCTTCCGAGAGCACGACTAGGTTATTGAAACCTTTTGGAATGGCTGTAGCTCATAAGCTGACAAAATCTATCCACTCTCTGTTATGCATGCCAAAAGATGCCGTAGAGAAGGAAGACAAGCTGAACATTACCTACAAAATTATTATTATTATTATTATTTTTCCCTTCAGTTCCTAGTGGAACATAGGACTTCAGTAGCACGCCTCCATTTCACTCTCTTCTCTGCAGTCTTTTCAACCTGTCGCCACGACTGCACACAAGCTTTCATTTCTTCCTTACACCATCTCCCCCATGTCACTCTCGGCACCGACGCACAACTCGTCGTTTCCCCTGTAGATTCCACTCGAGGGACTGGCCTGGCGCGTGATGTCTCCAATCGGCCTTCTCAGTAAATGCCCAATCCACCTCCACTTTCGTCTGCATATTTGTTTGGTAATAAGTTCTTGGTTGGTTCATTGCAGCCACCTAGAGTTCCTCGTTGCTTATTCTAATTATTCTGGCCATCTGATCTTCAGCATCCAGTGAGCGTAGGTGACAGCTGTTGATGTGATGAATGTCTGTAGTTTGTTGGGAATGCCTTTCATGACACGTCAAGTTTCTGATCCATATAGCACCATTGACTTGACACTGGTGTTGAAAATCCGGATCTTGTTCTTTATAGTGAGTGCAGTGGATCTCCACACTGATTTCAGATGAGTGAAAGCCTGTCTTGCTTTTCCGATCTTGGTTACGACATTCTCGTCTGTGCCACCGCCTGTAGTTGGAACGATGCTGCCTAAGTAGGTGAAAGATACAACTTCCTTTGGGTTTCTCCCGTTTATGGTGGTTGGCGCTTGTTGTTGATGCTGTTTTTGGTTGGGTGTTTTCATCACCTCCGCCTTCTCGAAGTACCGTGTTCGCTGCCTCGCATCTCCTGTCAACTTGTTAGTTTTCGCCTGTAGATCTTCGAGTTTGTGCGACATCAGACATAAATCATCGGTGGTGAAATCCAAATCTCCTAGGGTCTTTTCATCGGTTCAGCCAGCGTATGCTCCTCTTCTGACTCCTCACAGTTTGGTGCATGATCCAGTCCACCAGAATCAGGAAAATCATCGGTGATAGTCAGCAGCCTTGTCTTACTCCTGTCTTTACTTCAAAGGCGTCACTCAGCTTTCCATTTGGGATCACTTAGCATGTTGCGTTTTCATATAGCTGTTGAATAAGCTTGATAAAGGTTTGTGGCACTAACTGTGAAAAACACTATATTGGACAGATTGATCGCTGTCTTTGGATCCGCGTACACAAATATCAACTAGCAGTGAGGCTTCATCGTGTATTTTCACTCATGTCAACCCATACTTACAATTATATACAGGAATTCAAGCGGGAAAGTGTATCAATCATGGATAGAGAAAATACAAAGAAAGCCAAGGAATTTTTAGAGGCTTCGTGTTCCAATCAGTCAGCAATCGATAGATATACTGACACTGACTCAATCTACCAACCAATACGAAACAGCAAGAAGGCCAAAGTTCACGTCAACACCATAACCATTCGAATTAAATATGGAGAAAGTGACAAGACTTCGGCGGAAACAACCAATCATACACAAGGCTATCAGGACAACTTGTAGAAAAAGCCTTATAGTTCACTTTTTTCTAAAGTTTGGGTTGATGATATTGTCTAGAATGACAATGAAAGCTTCATGATTAAGCCGTCCAGTTCAGAGAACACAGCATTATTACAATTAATCTCCTGAGCTACAAATATTCTTCAGCATTTCCAGAGTTATGATTATTTTAAAACCAAAAAAATCACTTAAATACCCTCAGGGAAGTGAGTCAATGTAGAATAAGTAACTACAATCGTGAAATTGGTGAGTGTAACATAATAAAATTGGCCTTCTTGTTTCTGATATTAGGTAAGAACTACAAAAGAATAAACTTCCGGGCCCAAACAAAATCTTAAATCTCACCCTACAATTTATGAAGTACACGTAAGAGTAAACTTATATACCTTGCAGGCTAATAGGAAATTCTATCAAATCTTTGAGAAAAATATTGAAAAGGATCACAGATATCCATAACAAACAGAATGGACTGGCAATATTTCCTAGTGTTTCTGCACTATATGCACCAGTGAGACTAAAATTTGAACCGGAACATGATACCTCCTCACTAACGATGCAACACTTCTGAAAGTCACAAGACTGCAAGGTTCAGGTCTCCTTGAGCCGATCACTTTTCGTTTAACATTGATAAAAGTGAGTCATTCATATCTTGACTAACTCTAGCAGCAGTAGTGAACAGACTTAAGACTATACTTTACCCACACCTGGACCGATAACAGTATTATTTCAGAGAAAAACTCGCGAATTCCAGTACTGCTTGATCAAAAACTTCTAACTGCATCGGTTTCACATCAGAGGAAAAATGAAACTCCAAAATGGTAATCTTTAATTTCCCAAATATCCGAAGATGTACAATAAAATTGGAAACTCAAGTGTTTGAAAGGCTGAAATGAGCTAACCTACTTCTCAACCGTAATAAAGGTAATCAAGAAACGGACAAACTAAGTTTACAACAGATATAATTTAGAAGAGTTGAAAAGGTGGCGTTCGATCTTCACTAGGAGAAATTATTAATATTACTTAAGGATTGTTCTGAAGAATAAAATCTGCCTGTGCAACTTATCCAATAGGTGTTTATCCAAGTTATAACCAGCAAATTAGTCATCCTCAGAAGTCAACTGATGAATGACTGCACAGCAATGAAGAAAATTACCGACCAGTAAAAGGCAACTGAAACGCTACAGAATCAGTGAGCTCACTGTTTAGTGAATTTTATCGTTTCTTCGTGATGTAAGCCAAAAGACACAACATCTTAAGAGGATGAACTGTTTCCCATTTACAAACTAAACAAAGATAAATACGAATTTAGGGGAAGACGTTATCCGCCTTGTCTTTATGAACATCTCGTTATATCATCTCTCACATTATCATGAGTCTGATTTTGGAAATATATACATCATGTACGGTGAAAACATAAAAGATACAGCAGAATATCTGACAACTAGGCAATTAGATCAGTCAGTCGTCAAAAGTGATATATCCAGTTTATCAACCAATGGATAAAAACTACTAGGTCAGTGGTTAGGTCACTAATGCGACCAGCTGAATCCTATGAGTAACCAATAATAATCGATTCCATCTCAACAAGATTAGCTACTAAACCCATTGCATAAAAATACCATGTATCTTTTAAATTATTCCTGATGATATTATGTGGAAAGATAACGTAGACAACGTAATTACATAATCCGGCTCATAGAACTGCAGTACCACAAAGGAAGATCGAAACTCGACTAACTAAACTTTAGAATTATCTTAGAGTATATTTGTGTTATCTAGCAGACAAAATGATACACTTACCTCCTAAAGCAATGTGTACTTGTTCTGGTATCTGTGACTCCAGAAAACCATAAACATTCCATGAATTCACAGTATCATAGTTAAAGATTAATTGTAAAATCAATAGTGCGTACATATTGTAAGAATCCTTTTTCATGAAAATAACTGTCATACAAATGCACAATATTTATACACATGAAAATGTATATATTTTCAAGGCGATTCGATAGAACGAGCTTATCCATACTTCAAGGTTATCAAATAGTGATACGTGATTTGATACACTTTATAAGTCAAGAGTTTTTATGTTTAACATTATCGGTTGGGCGAACTTTGAACGTTTAGTTGTCTAAACATAAATTTTACGATTAGAATTAATTTACTATAAACAATTATCTACATGTATTGGAAATTACATTTGAAGGTCTGAATGATGGTGTTAAGCATGAACTTAAATCAGTTGGAGAACCAATGGGAACCCGATAGCAGTGTTTCATACTAGTATGGACCTCCTCAGCAGTGCTTCCCCATTACCCCACCAAGAATATAACCTAGAACCTTCAGGTTTCGTGGCCAGCACGTTACCATTAAGCCACTACTTTGAAATTCAATGGCCCTTCATCACCTACATCTGTCGGTTTACGATACACCGTGACCTCTATCAAACACCGTCACCGAGCAATCGTTCTCAAGTCTGACCAGGTTGGCACAAACGGTCACGATTTCTCATTAGAGCTTCGAGATGAGATTACTCAGTTGATATCAGCTTGTGATAAATATCAACCTGAAACTAAAAACTAATAGAGATAAATGAAGTCTACCAAAACTAGTAGAAGAATTATCGTCAATCGTGCATTGCTGAATCCCTTCGAGAAGGTAGATTTTCGGAAGTTTTATTCATTTAGCACGGAAGTGATAGGTTTGGAATTTTAAAAGTAAGAATGCATATTCGCCTTCAGTAGTTACAAACCGCCATGGCATAAATACGAAACAATGAATTCCAAGTGAAGTAACTCACTGTTGACAGGCTCATCTTAGGAACTAACTGCCTTACTTTGGATAGATTCTTATAAGTATGGACATCGTTCACAATAATGAAGTCCCCAAATAAGATACAGCAGTAACTGGATTATACACGATATAGTGTTATCTAGTCGTGATGACTCAACAATGAGCCAAATCTCTGGACTGTGTTGGTTATGTGGCCTCTAAGTAAAGCAGTTCAACACTGTCTTTGGCGTAAGACGTTAGGATCCATGTACTGACTGGTCCCGCGAATGCAACCAATTTCATGTTGTCTGGTCCTGAGTTCAGACCGAATCCTATCGATCATATTTGCAATGTGGCAACCAAGCGAAGAAGCTCAGCATCGCTTCCCGAATAGCTCAGTGGTAAGTAAAGTCGCTGACTACAACACTGGGTAACGCGGGTTTGAATCTCAGGTGGGATATGAATCCCGTCGAGGTTGCAGATACGCCTTCCTGACAACTGCCAAAAAGCATGAAACCTAGGTCCAGGGCTTCCTGCCGATTGCCTCAAACCAAGTGATGTTAGGATTCGGTTGTCTGGATGCCCTCGACATATAATTCTTGCTTTCTGACACTCATGCGCAACTGTGAGGTGGCTATGTAAACACGATTCAGAAAATGATTCATTCAGTGATAATAATTGAAAATATTTTAATAACCCCAATATTTGATTCATTAAGACATATGATCTGTAGTAAACAGCTTCAAAATTACTGTGGTTTTCCTTTATGTAGCTAACCATCAGCATTCTGAAGTAGTTTCTATGTCGTTTATCTGGTTTGTTTACCTATTTAAATAACATATGGGCGCTGTTGTCTATTGGAAACAATCATTCACTAACGGTGCACTTTGTAAACAGTCTTTAAGGTCGAAAGATTTTTTTGATCACTAACCAAAACCACCTAAAAAACTGTTTGAAATAAAATTCAACAGGATACCTGTTTCGTTATACCGTTCAATCGGTTTAGACAGTGTACATCCACTTCCTCTTTTGGTAATGACCCTGAGATTAGGTCTCATGTACAGCATACCTCCTTTCAGCTGTTAAGCTGATCATTCAATGATCTTTGTTTCCCAAATTCTATCACTTTGTCACACATTGACTGAGTATTGACTGACGCAGTGTTTGATGACTACAACCCCTATCTAGTATGGCGCTTTAAGTGTCCAGTTTCTATTAATCTCGGGCTAGGATGAGATCGATGTTCTATTCTACCTGGTTTTCAATAGTCCTCTAAGTGGTTTCATTTCATAGTGTGAATTACTTGAAATCAGTCAGTTCACGATATTCCTTCCATCTGAATATTTATAACTGGCAGATTATCTCAGCTAATATTTTGAAGAACAATCGTTATAAATCTAAATGAAAAGATTTTTAATGATGATGGTATGATGTTCTCTGGGCTTTGATATTTTATCATGAGCGTCTCATTATCAAGTTCGTTAGTGAAATTAATGACAAGGATTTCACCAAGCCTAAAGACGTACAAGGTAAAATATCAAAATTCAGAGTACACCAAACCATTATAACATTCATTTTGTCTGAAAATTAGTAGATGTTTTGTGTTTTCCTACCACTAATAAAATCAACCAATAACTCTGCAAAAAATAATATTTTTAAATTTGAACTTTCATTTAAATATTTAACGAGATTATTTAATTCAATCTACCAACGCCGTTATCACTGAAACCACCTGCCTGAATGACATCATATGGTTTCCCTCATAATCTTCTGAATAATCATACCACTTGCCTTTGTAAGGTGGGGGGATCCCCATAATCTGCATGCCATCCCTGTGAGTTATTGAACTTCAGTAGCATAAAATAAAATAAATATTTATCTCATGCAGTGGGAATCTATATCTTATGTCTAATTACTCTACTGTTTGTGAAACCATACTTCGCTAACTTACTTAGGAAGTGATTATTCGACTCAGTTAAGAGTTATATAATGCAGTTTAGTTAGTGGATAGTTACCCCAAGGATCTGAAGGCCATTTGTTCGAATCGTACTTTATCGTCAGTATCCTTTCACTTGTGTTCATTATTGTTATGCTTGATCAAAGTAATTTAGTTTAATGACCGTGAAGAAACGTTTCGTTTACTTCCTTTTTACGAACGAGACTATCAGAAGCTTTTTCCATAGTCAAAGTAGATAAAACACGATAAGTTCAAATGTTGATAACATTTGGGTGCTCCAGTGATGTGGTATTCGGATATAAGGTCAGCCTGAGCTGAGACTAGTTGATAATAGATTCACCTTCGGTATTGTCAATTGATTGTTGTTGCACAAAACAGCGTATATTTATGTGCTTAAGTAGGTCCTTCGTTTCATCATGACAATAAAAAGTTGAAATTAATTTTCATCACAGACTGATATCAGCTGGAGAACCTTCAAAGACCTATAAGTATTTGAAAATTGTTCCAACCTCATATGGGACTTCTCAGTAGTGAGCAGCCGCGAACCTAACAAAAAACTTGCAGAAAGCACGTTTTTATCCAGGCACCGAATTAAGTACCATTTTCTTAATTCTATCAATTCACCATATTGTGCCACAATCATTGAAAACCAACCGCGAGCATTTCCTACTACACCCAACCTAGCTGACCTCACAGATCACGACTACACAGTGAAATTTACAGAAATCTCATCTAAAAGTATGCTAGTAATGAGCAGTAGACATCCACTAAATTCGTAGGTTTGGGAGATAGTATGATTTCAGGGTGGCATTCATCATGTTGAATAACCAACTGAAACCTGAGAATACAAGTTTGAAACTCTTTTGTAGTGAATACCAATGACTGTAGTAAAAACTGAGCTTAAAATCAACAAGTTTCAGCCAGTACTCCAAATTTTTCAAGGGTTCTGTACATGATGTTGATTCATGATGTAAACTCCTTTCAAGTCAACAAATTCCAACAAACCGTAAATTTATTTTTTTCTTCTTATATCATTTCACTGAGGGCTTTGTATCATCAAATCAGTTGTCTTGAGTAATAATTATCACTCTGCCATACTACCATGTGTTTTTGAGCAGCCTATCTATGTCAAGTTGTTATTCATCGAAGACTGACATCAGTTGGAGGAACAAGGGAAACCTGGGAGCACTGGACAGCTGTTTCGTCCTAGTATGGGACTCCTCAGCAGCGCGCACCCACGATTTCACCAGCAGGGATCGAACCCGCGACCTTCAGGTTCCGCCTCCAGCGCGTTACCATTGAGCCACTGAATCACAATCCAATGCTCCATATTTCCAACTTCTGTTAGCTCACGATATAGCGCAAACCGCCACCCAACGTCATCGTTGAGCATTTGTCCTCACGGCCATCAGGCTTTGACTCCACCGGTCATGACATCGCATTGGAACTTCGGTAATACTTCTCGAAGCTAGTCACCAATGAGCACCAGTTCAATTAAATTTTTTTGAGGGGGGTCGCTGGTTCGATCCCTGCTGGTGGGGTCGTGGGTACGCACTGCTGAGGAGTCCCATACTAGGACGAAACAGCTGTCCAGTGCTCCCAGGTTTCCTTTGTTCCTCCAACTGATGTCAGTCTCCGATGAATAACAACTTGAAATATTTCCAAATCTCCACAACCCCCTCAAAAAAAAGTCTATCTATAGAAAAATCTAAGTTACTAAGTTTACAAGGGGGTCAATTTTTAGCCTACTTATATTGTTTCAAACAGACTCAGTTCAAAATGGAAGCTCAAGACTTCTAGTTTAAATGAGTAATGTTAAAGTGAAGACTAACGCTTGATACTGTACGGTAACATGCACTTGGTAAGGTGCCCTGCTCAACTTAGCTTTCGGAATTTCTGAAACTCGTTAGCAAGATATAACTGTTAGTCTGAGGTAATCAATGCTTCGTCAAATATCCAAGCCTGTATCAGCAAGATCTACAGTTAGAAAGGTTACCATTGAAATATTCAGTCGGTGGATGACTTCTTGAAAGAATGAATCCACTACACTGACAGATCATTAGACATTAGTCAGTGTCATGTTTTTTAGTCTTAAATACTGATCAAGTTTGTAATATAATCAGTAACCTATAAGACTGACTATCTCAGTGCAATTTGATTTTGCTGTATGATTTGAAATAACTAGCAGAAAGCCTTTAATCTATATTTCATCGATATAAAGTTGACAATACTTTAATTCGGATGAAATAACCTGATCATTGAAGATTGTATAATTAACGAAAACACTATCTAAACTGGTTGCTTCTCTTCCGGTGAAAATGATGACTGAAAGATATTGAGCACTTGGATTTTCATGAATACAGTACCAAATAGATATTCCATAGGCCACAACCAAATCATCTTCAATCAATACAATTATGTGATTCTATAGAATACGATGGTCTTCAATTTAACATTATGTGTACACTTTACTAATTAAGTTGTAATGCCTTAGATTTTTTTTCTGTGGAAATGATAAAATTCCTTACCCATTACGAAATTTATTCTTCCTATAAGGACAACTTCAAACTGTATATATAAACTGGGATTCTAAAGGATCCATTAGTCTGCTTTGTTATAAATTCTGGTCACTTATTCATGGAAAAGTAGAAGAATTGTAATAATTACGTAAATAATCTCCCCGAACAGTTGAACTAATTCAATTTCTTTCATGACTGTTTTATTCTATTACATACAATCGTTTCCTAGTTGGAAAATCTATCCAAAACTGTACTCAATACTGTGACAAATTGCATTTTCTCCTGTAATTAAGAAATATGAATTTCAGTGTCAGTTATTTATATAATCCAATCAAGTAGCGCTTCACTGCTTTTGTCTTGTGTGTGTGACTATGTGTGAAAAACTTTTGAATTTACACTTCAAAGTTCTTTCCAGTAATATGAACCATTTCCTGCACAAACTATATGCGTACTGATTAGGAATACTCAGCAATTTCTTCCTACTTCAGATGTGCATCTCATACAATCAAAATCTGAGATTTTGAAAAACCATTGATCTTATTTTCCTTCGATAACCTTTTTTAAAGTATTCTAAATCCTTAAAAAACTGTTTTCATATAACCTTTTGTTATTTTCCTCAAATCTGACCTTATCATATACGATTTCATTATTCTTCATTGCAAGATTTATATCAGAAATATTTTTCGCTAAAATGCCGCAGATGTTTGAAAGGTAGTCCCAGTTTAAAGAATATTTTCAGCTCTAACAGTAGACATTAACAATACAAGAAGCGCTGGAAAAGCATTTTCTTTTAACTTCATCTTCTTATGATGAAACAAATTAAACGTCTTAGCGAATTCCCTATTACTTTGTCAAATGTTGACAATCTTGAGTTCACATGAGGCCTTGGCCAAACATTCAGGGGTTGAAAGCGATTTGGGATCAGCTCTGGTATTCACTAGGAATGTTTCCACTTTGATCCATACGTTGAATGTTTCACACAATGTATGAACAGACTCTACAGCTCATATTCATACCAGATCTCAGGCCCTTGTCGTATAGATCTATTTCTCGTCTCCTTTGCGTGTAAGAGTAGAATTTATCAGATATCTGGAATAGGTACTGAGTCATTCCTAATGCATGAGTTTGATGTTGATTCGATAAACAAAGCTTCAGTTATCAATCTCTCGCTCCACCACACAAATTTACTCTTAGTGAACGTCACTATATCCCGTCGTATTTTGTGACTGTGTGTTATTACATACCTTCCAACAGCTGAGCTGAGCTCTGCCATGTTGAGGATTCTACTTGAAGATTCTGATGTTCCTTACGAATGAGGTAACCTAAACGACCTATAATAAATCAGTGAGATTATCAAATGGAAAAACAACTTCCAAGTGATCTCTCCAGAAGAATTCAGGTGATTGTGAAACAGTTAGAATACTTGATTACTGGAGCACGAATGCATCTTAACTATAAAACTGCCAATGACGTAATTTATCAAATCCAAAGTCTTTGCAATACAACAGTAGACTGTTGAGCCGAACAAAATACAGACCTAATTTTGTTACCCATGAAATTGTTTGTGAAATTAAAGTTCAGAGTGTTGTACAAAAGACAGAACTATTTTAACAACACCAAAATATTTTGGAACAAAGTTCTCGGACTTAAATATGTAACTGTAAGCAATGTTCAAACTCCAATAAAGTTTCCACACAGTCCCGTTTAAAATGTTCATTTCATTACCCATGAGTAAGACCAAACAATACACCACTGAGCAATTCAAGTACGACAAAATGACCAAACTTGAAAATAAAAACACGACTCATAAAGTTAGTGGATACCTTTCTGTTATGATTTCAAAGAACTAATGGTTATATATATATATATATATATATATATATATATATATATAATGTATGAATCTATAGTAATACTGAAATGTCACTTTGTCATTGAATATGATAGTCAGTAATGAAATAAAATTTAATCACGGAGCAAATTTCCATCAAGGAAGTGTAGGGACCAAATGAATACTTTTTCTTGTCTTTAAGTTGAAAACTATGTTTCTTCACGTCACCTTTTATATTTTGTACATTTTCCTCGACATATGTCAAAACAAGAGATCATTCTTATGTAATACACAATTTCTTAGAATATTATTTGTGTAACTTGGGTGTAGCTTGCATGGAAATGACGTTGGCCAGCTCCCTCTATGTTCTTCCTCTTCCCGTTTCTGCCCACGGTCAGTATTATTAGATTATACTTTGGAAAACTTATACAGGAAATACATCCCATATTTCTGAATGAGTTAGCAATCTATTTTACAGCAGTGCCCCTCAAGTTCTATCGTCACCACATCCTTCTGCCCTTCAGTCTGTTTTGCGAAGACCAAATTTTTGGTAGATTGGACCCAATAACATCGTATCCAAGTAATTTTATTTTCAATATACTTAAAGTACTTATTGATCTTCTGATTGCATTTCGATTTCGATAGTTATTTTTGTTGGCTTTTCAATTGCAGTTGTCAATATAATTAACAACGGAGACTTGGTTTGCCGGCTGACTGTTTCAAGACCCTCAACGAAAACCGGTATAATAATACCGTAGATCTCTAAATGTACATTTAGTCGAAAATCACACTTCTGATTGGTGAAACAGCATCACGTGCATCTCATCGGTATTATATAAGGACATCTTTGCAGCATTTTCTTAGTGAAGAGCTCCGCTTTTACATTTTAGAGCTTAATTTAGCCTCTCTAGCAATCCTTTAACTAGTGTCAAAGTTTTATCAAAGATTATTTTCTTCTATGTGTTGATAACTTTAAACAGAAAATCAGATTTATTGTTGGTTATAGTCGCATTCAGTTTACACAATGAGATGCTTTCAACGTTCTTAAACTTCTGGCGAATAAAATATTTAGCTGATCCTCATGCTTTAGAGTTTGTGTCAATTCACCGTAGTTCTAAGTTCTGAGACATCCTGATTTTGAATTGATTAGCGATGTAGGTATGATAAGTAGTCATAAAACAAGTAGATGGTTATGTAGTATAACAAATGTATCGTTCTCTTATGGCTTGTACAGTTGACTAGTTATTGTACTGCAAAAGTTATTGAATACACCCTCCATATTCATGACTTCATAAGTAATTTATCGCTGTCACTTGGCACGTACTATTCTGAAACTCATTGGGAAGAATCCTTTATTTATTCCATTCAAACCTTCTGTTCGACAAAATCATTTAGACTTAGTCTATTGTTAAAGGAATAATAAAAGATCACAAGGGAAGTCCCAGAAGTTAATTATACCTCACTTGTAGTGCAAACTTTTGAGTAAAAGTGCATATCTGGTTAGTCTGACCGAATTGAACCTGCAAAGTAACCATCGTAAATAATTCATTGTACAATTCTGCGCTTATATTCATCGCCTGTAAATATTGTTATGCAAACTTACCATTGTACCAGTAAATTAGATTATTCTAACCAGACATTTTCTATAAACTGGTCGTAACTTTTCTGAAGAAAACCCCTACTACTATTCGTCTTTATATTACAATAAGTGTTTACTTAGGTATTTCAAACTTGCTGAAGTCTGTTCAAGGTGGTAGACACAAAAGCATATCACCATTTTGTAAAACAGTGGGCATGATATACAGGTTTGAAATAAAATTCCTGTTAATAAAGGATCATAAGAGTGAAAAACTTTGGATAATTATGCTTTAAACCTCATCACTGCTGTAGAATGTAATTCATTTTCGGTTGGGACTTGAACTATCAAGCTAACAAATTAACCGAATGACACCGACATCCAGTAAGTAACTAGCAAATTATTTACATTAAAAATGAATGAACTCCAAAGCATTCCCAAGGCCACATCAGTGTCTGCTGAAATGGACAGTGAGGTAAGTCTGTTTAAGCAGTAAACATACCTTTTCGTGAAGTTAAGCATTCTCACTGACTATTTCTGCAGCAATCAAGATTGTAACCAGAAGTGATGCATCTAGATTCCAATGCAATACACATAAGTGGTGATATCAGAAAGAGTTGGGTCACGCTTATGGCAGCTAGTTCCTCAGGTGAAACCACATTATTTCTGCCAATCAACTAACTCAACAGATGCACATTTGACGGTCAGCTTAAGTGGGGAGAGGATAGCAAGTAGAAAAAATAGTAGGGACACCGTCCGTCTCCATCTATCAACTGTCATGAGTAATGCTGAAAGGTTCAAGTAGGAAATTTGGACAAATTTATGAACAGCCGGATGATATGCAGTGGCTGGAATGTGTTTCAATCCCGTATGCTATTTTCACTTCCTTATTCGAATTTTACACTGTAAGTGCATGTTTCTTCTCTTGTGCTGTTACTGTACATTACTTGTCCTAGTGCTACGTTTGAATTGGACTGTAATATGAGTGCATTGTCCACTATCTTCGCTCACCTGTTTTGTCTGTGGAAGTTCTTACCTAGAACATTTGTTGGTTTCCGTCATTTAACAAACCCAGACACTGACTTCAAAATTGTTTGTTGAACTTGTCCATATCTCCAACATTTCCTCCCTTTCCTACTCCTTGAAATAGCAGAGGCCTTATCTATTCGTGAACTAAAGCCTGATATTTGTATGCAAACGGTGAGGAAATTTAATCGGTGGGTGGTGATGATATCAACAATAGGAGCTATAATGATTAAGGTAACTATAAGTATGATTTCATCTAAAGTATGAATCATAACAAAGTTGATAATCTGGTATACATAATCCTCCATCAAACGTACATAACTCGGAAAGAGGTGTGAAACTGATGAGAGTAGCAAATCAGCAAGATATTATGTAGTAGGACTAGACATATTAATTGAAATAAAATCGATATTTTCCAGAACCATTAGGACGACTGTGTGAAGCAACACTGGAAACCATTCAAATTGAAGGTAATGATAGCAGCAATAATAGTGAAAACGTAAGTTTATATAGATTAGTTTGAAATAGGGGTGAACCAGTAGGGGAGTATTGTATGCCCCATGTAAGTTATTCAAATTCGTTGACGAATACGATATGCACAAATATCACGTAAATATTGAAAGCAACTTTGTTTATATACACTTGGCAGCAAACAACTTGAGTAATGCACCTATCCGAACCTTGTGGCATTTTTCTTTTGGTCTACCTGTTGTTGAGGTGTGTTCAGTTGACACTTATTGGTAAAGGTAATTCTTGTAACGTTTTGATCAAACACAGGTGATATCTGCGCGAGTTATCCGCTTAAAGTTGGAACGCGTTCGGAACTAGTACCGTTGAGCACACTCATACCACAAAAGTGATTACTGATAAGAGGTAGACAAACGTTATGGTCATGGTAGAAGCAGTGGTTTTATATTTATCTTTTGCACACAAATATCAAGCTTTAGTCCACGAATAGATAAGGCCTCTGCTATTTCAAGGAGTAGGAAAGGGAGGAAATGTTGGAGATATGGACAAGTTCAACAAACAATTTTGAAGTCAGTGTCTGGGTTTGTTAAATGACGGAAACCAACAAATGTTCTAGGTAAGAACTTCCACAGACAAAACAGGTGAGCGAAGATAGTGGACAATGCACTCATATTACAGTTCAATTCAAACGTAGCACTAGGACAAGTAATGTACAGTAACAGCACAAGAGAGGAAATATGCGTGTAAAGTCACACTACTGCAGAATCAATAGCCTACGGTTCGACGAGATTCAACATTGATGCTGACATTTATAGTTTAACTGAACTCGCTAAGCTGAGGGCGCCCGATCAAGCATCCTCATCATCCGGCAAGCTGTCGTGTTATGTTGCACTGTTCGTAATCGACCCTCTAGCCAGCCAGTTGGGAGGCATCCGTATCTCGGCCCAACCTCGCAAATATACCATTCCGTCCGACTACATAATTGTGTTCTTTCTTGGTCTCGTATTCATGAGTATATAACAATTTCGTATAATTGGTGATTGGCTTCTGTGTTTGTCAAGTTCACACCAACACAATTCCTAAACAAGTGAGCTTGACGTGATAACGAATCCCGACCAAGAACAAGTCCTAAATTGGTGGGCCCGTTCCATTTTTTACTTGTTTATTGTTTTCATTTTAATAGCCTTCGCAAAAACAGTCTGTCCCTACGTTAAGCCTACCTTGGTAATGTTTATTTTATCGTATCACCGAGATTGTCTTCAAGTCTTATCTTCTATTCCTCTCATTATCTTTCTTATTATTGAATTCCTTTATGTCATATGTATCCTTCCCCCACTTCCAGTTTTCATATATAATGCCTTAACAAGTAAGTGTGTGATCAGATTGTTCGAAATGTATAGCGCTAATTCATCACATTTTACAGATAACCTGCGTCTTCTAATTACATTATCCAAATTAATAGCCTTCAATTGTCTATATGCAACTCCTTTCCATGTCCGACCATGCTCTTAGGCTTATCCGCACTAAGCCGACGACAAACACTATCCAGCTCGTGCCATACTGGTCAGGCAATGCAGAAACATGGTTTCTGTATACCAAGGCAGACTTCCCAGAACAGAGAGTCGCAGATCCTCATTCTCGATTTTACGCTGTCACACGTTCACTACCGCGAGATTTAAACAGGCATATTACAGCACATATGTTTAGCCCGAAGTAAATGATCCTTATGCACTTCTCAAAGCTGCGCTACTGAAGTAAAGTGATCTCACAGATGGCCAGCGCCTAGACGAATTGCTTCATATTATTCAGCTAATTTCATTTCCTTGTTCGAATTTTACACTAAGTGCATCTAGTAATTGTCCTAGTGTGAACTTGACAAACACAGAAGCCAATCACCAATTATACGAAATTGTTATATACTCATGAATACGAGACCAAGAAAGAACACAATTATGTAGTCGGACGGAATGGTATATTTGCGAGGTTGGGCCGAGATACGGATGCCTCCCAACTGGCTGGCTAGAGGGTCGATTACGAACAGTGCAACATAACACGACAGCTTGCCGGATGATGAGGATGCTTGATCGGGCGCCCTCAGCTTAGCGAGTTCAGTTAAACTATAAATGTCAGCATCAATGTTGAATCTCGTCGAACCGTATGCTTTTGATCCTGGAGAAATGTATTAATCTACCGGTCACTTTCTTCCCCCCATTAGTGGGTTTGTGAGGACCCCAGGACATTACCAGCGGGAAGTGGAGGCCCAGTGGTTTCTGTACTGGAAAAACTCTTTCAATTGGCCCACTGCGAGATTTGGCTTCTGGTTTTCTGAACTTATTCTAGAGTGTTGTGCGGATGGAAAATGAAATACAATGAGTTGGACTATGTGTCGATCGCGATCCTCAGTGTCCTTAGACGTTCCGTTCAGTGCTCTTATCGCCTGAAACATAGATAAAAGTCTTCAATGCCAAGAAAACGTTTCGTAAATGTGGGAAACATGTATATATAAATATATCGAAAGTACACTTTATGCATACTTCCACTTTTTTGAGATGTTTCGTTTCGTGGCAGTAAAAAATTGACATCAAAAAGTAAAAAATGTTGTGGGACTTTCGTGATTCCAGAGAGGAAAAGAGATGTGCCCCGAAAAAAAGTTGGCACATTTTATTTAACGCAACTTAGTTGAATATAAATTTAAATACCCCGACAACCTGACGGTTCCATATGATGGTGTTTTCTACCGGTGGCTGTATTAGCAGTGTATTACCAGCACATCGTCGAGAATTTCGATAATTAGGCCATCCGCTGGTCGGCCACAATGAGGTGAAACATCGCTTATGATGGGGTTGCCCTCGGAATAAGCTGGTTTCAAACGGTCGATACTAACAGTATCTTCACATCCGTTTCGCTCGACTACATAGAAGTTCTCGTGCCGCTTGATCACTTCGAACTGTCCATCGCAAAGTGTTTTAAGTGGTCGACGAACTGCATCTTGGCGAATGAACATGTGTGATGTCTTTTGTAAAACTGGGGGAACGAAGACATCAGTCCTTTGGGGTCTAACAGGAGGAGGCCTAACTGAACGCATTTCGTTTGTGAGCCTGGTCGTGTAAGATGTCCTGTCGGAAATATGTTTGAAAATTGAAGGGGAAACAAACTCGAGTGGCAGGCGGAGAGTGGTCTCATAGACGAGTTTTGTAAAGGTGCATCCAGCACCACCTCTTAGCGCGTTACGAATACCTATTAGGACAACAGGTAGAGCTTTTGTCCACCGAGGTATGTTCGTAGCTGAAAGGGGAGCTTTCAGCTGTTGATGGAAATGTTCTACCATGTAATTTCCTTATGGATGGTAGGCTGTCTTTCGCAGCCGAGTGCAACCTAAAAGTGAGCTTAGAGCGTGAAATACCTCATACTCGTATTGGCACACCCGGTCGGTTGTTGCGTAAGATGGACGTTCAAAGTTAGTGATCCATCTTTCTACGAAAACACGAGAGACGGCTTCAGCGGCAATACCCTTAATAGATACTGCTCACCGGCCGTCTAGTGAAACTATCCACGGGGGCGAAATGGTAGTTGCATCCGTTAGATTCCGGTAGAGGTCCTACAATAGCTGTATGGACGTGGTCGAAACGCATGTTTGAGGCTGGAAAAGATCCTAAATGGCTTTTCGTGTGTCGCGTGACTTTACACTTCTGACAAGGTTAGCACGACTGAGCTCACCCCTTAACGTCTTTGTTCATTTCTGGCCAGCGGAAACTTTGCGCGATAAGCCTGATGGTGGCTCGTACACCTGGATGGGACAGTATGTGCAACATATTGAAGACGTTGCATCGGAGTCTCTTTGGAACTATTGGGTATACTTGACTAGCAGAGACATCGCATAAAATTGTATCCTTTTCTGATCCTACTGGATACAGTCGTGGCTTGAGAGTTGTGGATGACAGCTGATGGTGCAGGTCAAGGTTTTCTTTTTGACGCCGGGCTAGTTCAACGAGATCAACGCCTTCGAAACTGTTTATCGGAGACATCGAAGATGGTGTGTCGGCTGCGGAGTTATTTGCTGCAGAAATGTGGCGAATATCTGGCGTGAGCTGGGAGGTGTTGTCCAGTCGTAGCGACTCGCAAGGGGAGTATTTGTCAGATTCTGAGCTAAGAAAGAAGGCTAACGGCTTATGGTCCGTGAAAATAATGAAGTCACGGCCTCTCACCGAGTGTCAAAGTGGCGTACAGAACAGTATATGGCTAGGAGTTCCCTACGAAATGTACTGTATCTGGTTTTCGCCTCTTGCAGCCGCCTCGAGAAAAAGGCTAACGGTTATCACCAGTTGTCCGTCAACCGTTGTAAAACTATTCCAACTGCTGAGTCGGATGAATAAACAATGATACAGAAAGGAGCATTGGCGTCGTGATGCATGAGCATGGTTGCGTTTAAAATGGCTTCTTTGACGTCAGAGAAGGTGAGTCTAGCCTCGTTGTCTAGAGTCACGCACTTCTCAGTCAATTGAAGGAGATCTGTGAGTGGTCTCATGACAGAGACACAGCTGAGGATAAACCTTCGGTAATAACTTGCCGGTACATTAAAAGTGCGTAGCTGCTTCACACAAGTCGACCCTGAGTAGTTCGTGATGGCATGTAAAAGCCGAAATCTAATAATGTTGGACTTGAAGCGTAAAATCACTTGGCGGTGACAAACTAAGGCGAATCTGATAAGTTACTGCGTTCCAATGTAAAGCTTCAGAAGTTCTGAGGGAGACGCACAGTCCAAACTGCGTCAACAAAATCAAACGAGAATTTTAAGAAAACTAGCAGTAGATTCGTAACAAAAAAACCGGTAATATTTGTTATGATGCTCCAGCTTTGTATAAAACATTGTTACCGATCTGAACATTTTTACAGTGTCGTCCCCACACCATTTTTACGGTACGACTAGTAGTCGGCTCTCTGCCCCCATTGTAATGTAAATCGCTAATTGATTAATCTTTACTCTTACTATGCAAATGCCTCGAATTGAGGACAAGGTCATTTTTCATGTGTGTACTTATTCACGTGTTTTGGGATTGATTATATTGTCATATTCTCGGAGTAATAAACTCTCCCATCATCCAGCTTCGGTCTTCTCTCTACTCGTCCCGATGTGGCAGTCAGTTGCCCTTGTGTACTAAATCAGCCGTCAGCTAAATGTGCGTATTATATTCCTTCGGAATACTAACTATTGGCACTCGAAAACACAACAGAGTTATTGACTAGGTCCAGACTTTCTGCAACTGGATCAATGAAGCCTGCGCTTGCTATATCAGCTCCTACAGTCGACGGAATTGTAACCAGTATCACAGAACTTCATTATGATCCTGATGCTAACTTGACTTTCTATACTTGGTTCCGAAGATATGAAGACCAATTCACAGTTGATTTTGCTGGTCAAGATGACTCATGGGAAGTTCGTCTCCTTCTTCGAAAACTTGGTCTGTCCGAACTAGATCAGCATTGCAATATAATACTGCCACAGAAACCAAGAGGCCGCTCCTTTGATGCCACCACACAGACCCTGAGACAACATTTTGGTGATCGTTCGTCTCTTTTCAATGCCAGGTATCGCTGTCTTATACTGGTCATGAAGAGGAACGATGATTTCTTCACCCATTTTGGTGATGCTAATCGGGAATGCGAAAAATTCAAGCTGAAGTCCATCACCGATGATCAGTTCAAATCGCTGATACTCATATGCAGCCTTCAATCATCCAAGTCCGCAGATATTAGGATGAGACTGCTAAATCGGTTGAAGCAAGAACCAACACTAACGTTGAGTGATATTGCTGCTGAATATCGACGATCAGTGAACCTACAACGGGATACAAGTTTAGTCCAATACTGAGGCAAGGGTGATCATGAAGTGCATGCGGTTCGCCAGAAATCGAATTCCTCAGCATCCTTTTCTGGCCCAAAGACCCCTGGTTCTTCGTCTCCTGTTCGTCATCCCAACAGCTCATACGATACCGAAAGAGGCACGAAGAAGAACCCTCCATCCCCTTGCTGGCCTTATGGTGCATGGCATCTCGTTAAATCTTATCAGTATAAGCAGGACAAATGCAGAGATTGTAATACTGTGGGTCACAACGACGAATTTTGCAAGCAACGCCCATCACACAGAACAGGCAGGTAGCAATCCAGTCAGCGCTGAAGATCGAAGTCTCGACCAGTCGGCAAACCTCTCAGTCTTACCGCTGCTTTTCAGGCACATGCACAAGCACGGAGAAAATATATCACCGTCCAGGAAAATAGCCACTCGGCACGACTACAAATCGACACAGCTTCCGACATAACGATTGTTTCCAAGAGGCTACGGCTGAAGATTGGTCGACCTCCTTCCCAGAAGACTGCACAAACTGCCATTATCGCATGCCTTAGCGGATCACCACTAACAGGTCAGTTATCACGTACTGCATCTTTTCACGATATTTCGATAAATGGAATTTGTTATCCGTCTGACGCAGATTTAAACCTTCTGGATCCCGACTGGTTAGAAAGTCTGAAACTCGCCGACCTTCCACTGAAAATGGTACACGACTAAGTGGAAGCGCCGTTCGACCTCACGACGAACCCTGACGATATTATTATTGAATATTTAGAGGTAATCAAACCCGGCCTCGGTCACTGCACCACAACCAAGGCCGATCTACGCCTGAAACCAAAGGCATCACCCGTTTTTCGTCCTAGAAGACCCGTCCCATATGCATTGTTTCCCTCGTCGAGGCAGAAATGAAATTACTTCAGGAACAGGATTTCATTACTCCAGTAGCCCATTCTTCTTGAGCAGCTCCAGTCGTCGTCATAAAGAAAGCTATTGGCTCAACCCGACTGTGTGCTGACTTTTCGACAGGGTTAAGTGCTGATTCGGAGCAACACCACTATCCCTTACCTGTTCCAGATGATTTATTTACTACTCTAAGTGGGGGTAAATACTTCGCGAAAATCGATCTGGCGGACGCATACTTACAAGTCGAAGTCTCTCCGGCACATCGTGAACTACTAACTATAAATACCCATCGAGGTATTTTCCAGTACAATTGTTTTCCATTCGGCATTAAGACGACCCGCGCTATTTTTCAGTAGATCATGGACACTATGCCGGCAGGCATACCAGGTGTTGCTGCATACCTTGACGACGTCATAATAGTTGCCACCTGTTCAGCGGAATTATCGAATTGAGTGCGGTCGGTCCTACAATGAATCCAAGACAACGACTTTGACTCAGAAAGGAGAATTGTCAATTCTTCCTAAGGGCAGCAAAATATTTAGGTTTCATCTTTGGTGCATCTGGTAGACGTTCTGATCCTGATAACATTCGTGCTATGCAGCAGGTGCCCACACCAACAGCTGCCGCGACTCTCCGAACCTTTCTTGGTCTCATCAGTTACCATTCGGCATTCCTGTCCTCCCTACATGATATACAGAAACCTTTGAATCATCTCCTACGCAAGGATGCCGTATGGTCCTGGTTGAGAGAATGTGAAACGGCTATCGAACGACTCAAGCTCACTCCCAGCTCTGATTTCCTGTTAATGCATTATCACCCACAGCTACCAATCGTCGTTGCTGCAGATGCTTCCACGGCTGGTGTTGGGGCTGTCCTATTGCACGAATATCCGAATGGTTCATAAAAAGCTGTCATACATGTATCTCAACCACTCACGTCAGCAGAAAAACGCCACTCACAGATAAAGAAGGAAGGACCTGCCTTAGTTTTGGCTGCCAGACGCTTCCACAAGATGTTGTATGGAAGCAAATTCACCTTATTCACCGATCACAAGCCTCTCCTTTCAATTTTTGGGTAAAAACGCGGTGTTCCAGCTCATTCTGCCAATAGACTTCAACGGTGAGTGGTAACGTTATTGGGCTACGATTTCGATACTAAATATCGTCAAACAGAAGATTTTGGACATGCAGACGCACTTTCAAGGCTTATAAGTGAGTATTCTACACCAATTGAGAGACATAAGAATCAGATGCCTCACAGAAAAGCCGATAAATCGGAGAATCCACCCATACAACTTAACATTCTGCTGGATACGTTTAATTTGCAAACAACTACGGAAAAGCCTGAACTCAAACTCAACAATGAGCCTCTACCCAGGAGATGTACGGGTCGGAAGCGTTCCCGAACAGTTCGGTTCCAGCTGGATCCCAAAAAGCTAAAATTTCAAGGTTTTCTGATTCTTTCAAAAAGAGGGTGTTGTGACACTTCAGTTTTGTATAAAACATTGTTACCGATCTGAACATTTTTACAGTGTCGTCCCCACACCATTTTTACGGTACGACTAGTAGTCGGCTCTCTGCCCCCATTGTAATGTAAATCGCTAATTGATTAATCTTTACTCTTACTATGCAAATGCCTCGAATTGAGGACAAGGTCATTTTTCATGTGTGTACTTATTCACGTGTTTTGGGATTGATTATATTGTCATATTCTCGGAGTAATAAACTCTCCCATCATCCAGCTTCGGTCTTCTCTCTACTCGTCCCGATGTGGCAGTCAGTTGCCCTTGTGTACTAAATCAGCCGTCAGCTAAATGTGCGTATTATATTCCTTCGGAATACTAACTTTTGGCGTTCGGATACGTAACACTATCAAAGCAACAATTAGTTTTACCAAAACTGCAGGGCGACTGTACATTCCAACCTTCCCCTGCACAGGTACGCAAAAACTGGTTAAGCAAATACAATTGTTAAGTACCTAACGGTCAATAAGAATATTCTCGACAAAATGGATCAGTGCTCTGTCTACCAGAATCGAATCAACAAATAAATATTTCCAGCAGACAGGCGAGATACACACAATTAAACCACAGTACAGCCGTAAGTTAAACCAGAATAAAATGTCGGCGCAGTAGAGCAACATCACCTTGTCAGCAGTCCAGGGTCACATAATAAGAAAGTGAAACGTTCATGATAAGTCTCAGTCATACAAAGACAAATATTGAGTGCAAGGTCAAAAGAGACAGTCAAACGACCAAACAATATTACGTCGGCTAAAGTCAAAGGCAACCTCGCCTGGTTAACTAGTTCACTAGTTACTAGCCGGTTCTAAGCCCGGGTAAAGACGGAAGGTTGGGCATAGGGCTAGCAACCCTACCCCGGAAAACAAATCTAACCGCTAAAGAAACTTCAAAGCACAAACAAAATATAAAAAATAAAAACAAACTTATTCCTCACCGGAATCGGAGAGGCTAAATGACGCCAGTTGGTGAAAGCCTGCCTTCTGAAAGCCAATTGGCCGATGTGTCTTCGCTCCCTCGATGAAAGCGAAAGTAAACATGGGGACATGGAATGTCCGCACGATGTTTGAATTCAGTAAGGCAGCCCAGATTGCAAAAGAGATGAGGAGGTATAACATCGAAGTGCTTGGAATTTGCGAAAGCAGATGGAATGGGAGTGGAGTCTCCAAACTGTCAACTGGAGAATCAATAACCTACTCCGATATTGTCACCCAGACGCCAACCACGAGCACACTGAGGGAGTGGCTATCATGATGTCCTCAAGAGCATCGAAGGCTCTCATGCAGTGGGAACCAATCTCCTCCAGGATCATGACAGCAAGATTCAACTCAAAAGGAAGAAAGGTCACAATCATACAATGTTATGCACCTACAAATAATGCAGAGCAAGAGAAAAAGGAGGAATTCTACAGACAACTTCAATCAACACTGGACAAGACGTCAGTTGGTGATATCAAAATTCTGATGGGCGACATGAATGCCAAACTGGGAGGGGACAACACAGGAAGAGAACTAACCATGGGTCGAGAGGCGCTAGGTGAAATGAATGAGAATGGAGAATTGTTTGCAGAATTCTGCGCATTCAACGATTTGGTGATTGGAATCAGGCAGTGTGTTCAGGCACAAAGATATCCACAAAGCGACATGGACTTCACCAGATGGACACACTAAAAATCAAATCACCTTTATCTCAATCTCAAGAAAATGGAGACGCAGTCTACTTAACACAAGGTCAGGAAGAGGAGCAGATGTAGGTTCAGACCACTATCTAGTGCAAGGAACCTCCCAAATCAAGTTAAAAGCCTTCAAGGAAGCTGGTGATAGACCTCAATTCAAGTACAACACTCGGAAACTGAAGGGTGAAACTACAAAGAAAGTCTTCACGGCAGCCATCAAGACAAAATGGGAGATATCGAGCAACATCCCTGAAGAAACCTGTGTGGAAGAACACTGGAAGTCTTTGAAAGCTATGTGTAAGGAAACCTGCACAACAGTATTAGGAAGGAAGAAGAAAGAAGACAAGGAATGGATCTCGACGGATACCTGGAAGCTGATAGAGCAGGGAGAGGAGGATGGTGAAGCAGAAGATAAACCAGTGCAAGGATGCTCAACGACAAGAAGAACTGAGCACAATGTATAAAACACTGGATAAAGAAGTAAGGAAGAGTGCAAGGAAAGACAAAAGACACTTCTACGAAACACTGGCAGGTGAAGCAGAACAGGCTGGTGGTGGGGGAGACCTGACGACATTGTATCAAGTAACCAGGTTGCTATCTGGCAGGGAAGAGATCAACGCAGACGAAACCAATAAAAGATGATGACGGAAATGTAATTACGAAAGAAGAGAAACAAAGGAAACAATGGGCCGACCACTTCAAGAAGCTGTTGAATCGACCACCACCTGCACTTCGTCCAGAAATACCGCCTGCAGCCGCTGAATTACAAGTGAACATAAATCCCCCAACGAAAATGGAAGTCCTGAACGCCATAAAGCTACTGAAATGCGGGAAAGCAGCAGGACCAGATGGGATCCCGCCAGAAGCACTGAGAACAGATGCAGAGACAACAGCGGACATGCTCACACCACACCACTATTGCAGAAGGTGTGGAAGGAAGAGAAGGTACCTGACGATTGGAAGAAGGGTTACCTTGTCAAACTGCCGAAGAAAGGAGACCTGAGTGCTTGCAAGAACTGGCGTGGAATCACTCTCCTGTCCATCCCAAGTAAAATATTAAGCCGCATCATCTTGGAGAGGCTTAAAGATGCACTGGATTCAAAACTGCGACCGGAACAGACTGGCTGGATTCAGGATGTACAAATCATGTGCAGACCAAATTGCAACGCCACACCACGCATCATCATAGAACAGAGCATAGAATGACAATCAGCTCTCTGCCTCAACTTCATCGACTTTGAGAAGGCCTTTGACAGCGTCGACCGAGAAGTAATTTGGAAACTGCTTCAATACTACGGAGTACCGCAAACCTTTATCCGCCTCATTCAACAACTATATGAAGATGCCACATGCCAAGTAATTGACAATGGGAAGCTCAGTGATGCTTTTGAAGTGAAGACAGGAGAGAGTGAAACAAGGTTGCCTACTATCCCCCATGATATTCCTGATTGTGGTCGACTGGACTGGATCATGCAGCAAACAGTAGGCAGCGAGAAGAGGGGGATACGCTGGATGGCGGAAAAGAACCTAGAAGATTTGGATTTCGCCGATGACTTGTGCCTGATGTCACATAAACTTGAAGATCTGCAGGCAAAAACTAACAAGTTGATAGAAGAGGCAGCGAAGACGGGACTTCAGGTGAATATAGAGAAGACAGAGGTGATGAAGATACCGCACCACCACCATCAACAACAACAACAAACTCCAATCACCGTAAACGGGAGAAACTTAGAGGAAGTAACCTCCTTCACTTATCTAAGAAGCATTGTTTCAAATACAGGCGGGACGGACGAGGACGTCAAAGTCAGAATCGGAAAAGCAAGACAGGCGTTCATAAGCTTGAAACCAGTGTGGAGATCTTCTGCACTCAGCATGTGGAACAACATCGGGATTTTCAACACCAACGTCAAGTCAGTGCTCTTGTATGGTTCAGAGACTTGGCGCGTCACGGAAGGCATTTCCAATAAACTACAGACATTCATCAACAACTGCTTACGCTCGCTACTGGAGATCAGATGGCCAGAAAGAATAAGCAACAAGGAGCTCTGGGACCGAACCAACCAAGAACCTATCACGCAACAAATATGCAGGAAGAAGTGGAGATGGATTGGCCATGCACTGAGAAGGCCGACTGAGGACATCACGCGTCAGGCCCTCGAGTGGAATCCCCATGGGAAGTGACGAGTTGGACGTCCGAGGCAAGGGTGACATGGAGGAGGTCGTGCGAGGAGGAAATGAGAGGTTGTGGGCTGTCGTGGGACCAGGTTCAAAAGATCTCAGAGAACAGAGGTCACTGGAGGCGTGCTACTAAAGCCCTATGTTCCACTAGGAACCCAAGGGACTAATAATAATAATAATAAAGTCAAAGGCACAATATCCATAACGAGGTCAGAAATTTTCAAAATAAATGTTGACATTGTCAAGTAGGGCGATCCGGAGGGATTTTCAGATCACTTTTCCGTTGCATAGCTGCCACTTTATTCCTCAATGGGCGTATACCTTTTTTGTCAGTGGTATACCCATGGAAGCTGAGCCACTGAACCTTCATTTCACTCTTCTGCAAGTTGACCGTAGTGTCACTTTTTCCCAGTCTACTGAATACGAGGTCCAAATGTTGAGTTTCTTATCTAAACTCGCAGTGAGACAGTCATCGATGTAAGCGTGGACAAACTCTAAACCACGGAAGACATAATCCACAAAGCGTTGGAATATTTGTACTGCATTCCGAAGACCAAATGTAATCCGCAGGAGTTCAAGCAGGCCAAAAGGAGTAACAATGGCTGTTTTCGTGAGATCTGCTGCCATAGGTATCTGATTGTACGCTTTGACCAGATCTGTTTTGGAGAATATGTTCATTAGATAACTACGTGAGTTGCTGCGATAGGCTGAAATGCATTTCTGTGATGTGCTACGTAACCTAGGGCTCCAAGTTCGAAGCGGCTGTTCAATAGAGTTGCACAGCTCGGTCACTTCTGAATCCTGGCTCTTCGGTGTATCGCAGACCTAATATACCTCGGAGGTGGGTCTGCTAGAGATCTCCAGTATTCTGTATGCCGAGGCTGCAGGTCATCGGGTGGAACAAACTGAGGGTCACTAACACGGTTTGCACCGGCTGTCGTAGTTTGGAGAGAAACTTCTCGGAAAAGGCCATTATCGAACGTTCGTGTTCCCGCAAACAATCGCATGAGAGCGAGAACATCAGCGGCTGAGTCGCTGCCTAGCTGAACGGTACGAAGCAATTCGTCTAGGCGCTGGCCATCTGTGAGATCACTTTACTTCAGTAGCGCAGCTTTGAGAAGTGCATAAGGATCATTTACTTCGGGCTAAACATATGTGCTGTAATATGCCTGTTTAAATCTCGCGGTAGTGAACGTGTGACAGCGTAAAATCGAGAATGAGGATCTGCGACTCTCTGTTCTGGGAAGTCTGCCTTGGTATACAGAAACCATGTTTCTGCATTGCCTGACCAGTATGGCACGAGCTGGATAGTGTTTGTCGTCGGCTTAGTGCGGATAAGCCTAAGAGCATGGTCGGACATGGAAAGGAGTTGCATATAGACAATTGAAGGCTATTAATTTGGATAATGTAATTAGAAGACGCAGGTTATCTGTAAAATGTGATGAATTAGCGCTATACATTTCGAACAATCTGATCACACACTTACTTGTTAAGGCATTATATATGAAAACTGGAAGTGGGGGAAGGATACATATGACATAAAGGAATTCAATAATAAGAAAGATAATGAGAGGAATAGAAGATAAGACTTGAAGACAATCTCGGTGATACGATAAAATAAACATTACCAAGGTAGGCTTAACGTAGGGACAGACTGTTTTTGCGAAGGCTATTAAAATGAAAACAATAAACAAGTAAAAAATGGAACGGGCCCACCAATTTAGGACTTGTTCTTGGTCGGGATTCGTTATCACGTCAAGCTCACTTGTTTAGGAATTGTGTTGGTGTGAACTTGACAAACACAGAAGCCAATCACCAATTATACGAAATTGTTATATACTCATGAATACGAGACCAAGAAAGAACACAATTATGTAGTCGGACGGAATGGTATATTTGCGAGGTTGGGCCGAGATACGGATGCCTCCCAACTGGCTGGCTAGAGGGTCGATTACGAACAGTGCAACATAACACGACAGCTTGCCGGATGATGAGGATGCTTGATCGGGCGCCCTCAGCTTAGCGAGTTCAGTTAAACTATAAATGTCAGCATCAATGTTGAATCTCGTCGAACCGTAGGCTATTGATTCTGCAGTAGTGTGACTTTACACGCATATTTCCTCTCTTGTGCTGTTACTGTACATTACTTGTCCTAGTGCTACGTTTGAATTGAACTGTAATATGAGTGCATTGTCCACTATCTTCGCTCACCTGTTTTGTCTGTGGAAGTTCTTACCTAGAACATTTGTTGGTTTCCGTCATTTAACAAACCCAGACACTGACTTCAAAATTGTTTGTTGAACTTGTCCATATCTCCAACATTTCCTCCCTTTCCTACTCCTTGAAATAGCAGAGGCCTTATCTATTCGTGGACTAAAGCTTGATATTTGTGTGCAAAAGATAAATATAAAACCACTGCTTCTACCATGACCATAACGTTTGTCTACCTCTTATCAGTAATCACTTTTGTGGTATGAGTGTGCTCAACGGTACTAGTTCCGAACGCGTTCCAACTTTAAGCGGATAACTCGCGCAGATATCACCTGTGTTTGATCAAAACGTTACAAGAATTACCTTTACCAATAAGTGTCAACTGAACACACCTCAACAACAGGTAGACCAAAAGAAAAATGCCACAAGGTTCGGATAGGTGCATTACTCAAGTTGTTTGCTGCCAAGTGTATATAAACAAAGTTGCTTTCAATATTTACGTGATATTTGTGCATATCGTATTCGTCAACGAATTTGAATAACTTACATGGGGCATACAATACTCCCCTACTGGTTCACCCCTATTTCAAACTAATCTATATAAACTTACGTTTTCACTATTATTGCTGCTATCATTACCTTCAATTTGAATGGTTTCCAGTGTTGCTTCACACAGTCGTCCTAATGGTTCTGGAAAATATCGATTTTATTTCAATTAATATGTCTAGTCCTACTACATAATATCTTGCTGATTTGCTACTCTCATCAGTTTCACACCTCTTTCCGAGTTATGTACGTTTGATGGAGGATTATGTATACCAGATTATCAACTTTGTTACGATTCACACTTTAGATGAAATCATACTGATTGTTAAGGAAAAATGATCTGAAAATCCCTCCCGATCACCCTTATTTGATTGTATTGACATTTATTTTAACATTTTTACCCTCGTTATGGATGGTGTACCTTTGACCCTCGCCGGTGTAATGTTATTTGCTTGTTTAACTGTCTTATTTGACTTTACACTCGGTATTTGCCTTTGTATGTTTGAGACTTATTATGAGTGTTTCACTTTCCTATTATGTGACGCTGGACTGTTGATAAGGTGATGTTGTTTTACTGCGCACGACATTTTGTTTTGGTTCAACTTACGGTTGTGCAGTGATTTGACTGTTTGTCTTTTGACTGTCTACTGGGAACGTTTGTTTGTTGATTTGATTCCTGTAGGCAGAGTTTTGATCCCTTTTGCCGGGAATATTCCTATTGACCGACAGGTATTTAACAGTTGTATTTTTTAACCAGTTTTTACCGTGTAGTACGTATTTGTACCCGAGAACGTTTTGGACTGTATAGTTACCCAACGGCACTGTTGAGGTATTTTTGTAATTTGACATAACTTATTGTTGCTTTGATAGTACCACAGATTTTGTTACGAATCTACTATTGAATTACTACAAACCGTGTTTTGATATTTCGATCCAACCTTTGACTGTGCGTCACTCGCGGAAGTTAGGAAGCTATACAGTAGAACGCAGGAACTAGTCAGATTCACGTCAGTTGGCACCGCCTAGCTATTTCCCGCGTTCAGGCCAAGATTATTGGATTCTGGCCGCTACAGTACTCAACAACCCGTCACTGCTGTACCTGGCAATCGCAAGGTGTTCCTTGAGTCAATTCCGGACGGGGAAGGTGACATGTCCATGGATCCAACCTCAGATACCAAGCAAGTCCCTCTTGATGTTATTTCATGCCGTGGCTCTGATAATGGTACAGTTATTGACTATAGTAAGACTAGTCCTTGTAGGACCTCTGCTCAGTTGAAGGTACGACAGTTGGATGAAAGGCAAGAGTTGGAACTTCGTGAATTCAAGGCTAAACAAAGACAGGAAAGGTTGCGTCTGCATAAAGAACTCAACTTAGATGTGAATGGGGGTTTAGGTGATACCTTTTCCTTGGATGATGATATAAAGTGTCACAAATCAGTTTGTCTTGGCATTGACCCTCATAGCAGTTCTGATCGTGAAACGACTAGCCAGGCGAGCAGCGCAGAAAACAAAGGGGTTGCCGCTACGTTGCCTTGTGTCAGTGTTGGCCATGAGTTGCCGAAAGTAGAATTAAGCAGCTTTGACGGACATCCAGCCAAATATTGGAAGTTTATGAGGCAGTTTGAGCTCTACGTTGTCTCTAAGGTTGATGATGATGGACAGAGGCTGTTATACTTGTTACATTACTGTAAAGGTAAGGCCAGGGAGGCTATAGAGGAATGCATTATGTTACCACCATCTGCTGGTTATCGTAGGGCTCGGGATATACTCAAACGTTTGTTTGGAAGGACTCATGAAGTCAGCCGGGCCTTACTACAGGATCTGATGGAATGCTCGAACATAGAACAAAACGATGCTGAGGCAATGTCGAGGTTAGCTATAAAAATGGAAAACTGCGCTATAGCCCTAGAGCAAATGGACTATACTGCGGACCTTAACTCCTTGAGAACTTTAGAAGGTATAGTAAAGAAATTGCCCCGTGTGTTACAGATGAAATGGGCGGAGACTGTCGAAAAGCTAACTGAAACCGAACGAGAACCTACCTTCGCAGAGTTAACGCAGTTTGTGTCAGCACGTGCGAGCATTTTGCTAAGTAGGTTTGGACAGCTGGCAACAAGCAGTCGACGACCAGATAGTAAAATAGCATGTTCCACGCAGCAGCTAGTACCCGTTGGGGGAGTCCTGAAACCTTCATGTATATTTTGTGGAGGGAACCATGTAGTCACAAAATGTACCACATTTCTGTCGTTACCGGTGGATGAGAGATGGTCGAAGGCTAAAGAAACAGGTTGTTGTTTTTCATGTCTTAAAAGGGGCCACAGGTCCGTAGAATGTAAAATTCACAGGGTGTGCAGTGTAGAAGGTTGTAAAGCATACCATCACCCTCTGTTACACAAGAAGACCCACCACGCCGTAGGCGAACAACCGGAGAAAGGTAGTTGTGGATGCACTGAGTCTCTCAGAGAAAGCGTGTGTTTGGGCCTACTCCCGGTACGTGTAAAGCACGGTAATAAAGAGGTTTACGGTTATGCTATCTTGGACAATGGCTCTGATACAACTTTGATCACGAAAGATGTTTTGCAACTTCTAGGATTGTCGACTGACGGCACAAAGACTATCATCAAAACTGTTAGTGGAAGTAGATTGGCGGACTCAGTCAGCAAGCCTTTCGAAGTTTATTCACTAGACGGAAACGAATGCATACTTATAGATCGAGCAGTTGTGGCAAGAGATCTCCCAGTACGGAGACCTAAAGGGTCGATGCGAGAAAGTATTAAAAGGTGGCCGCATCTGACTGACGTACCCTGGACAGAGGTGGAAGACGGGGAGGTATTGCTGCTCATCGGTTGCGATGTACCTGAGGCTCACTGGGTTCTAGATCAGAAGTTAGGGGGCAGAAAGAGCCCATATGCTGTGAGATCATTGTTGGGCTGGGTCGTGTTCGGTCCGACAAGCTTTCGTGAGCACAGGGAGAGGGTTGTGAATTGTATGTCTCGGTCAGATCTATTAGTCGATCAATGGAAGAAAATTTACGATTATGAGTTCAGCGATTTGTACTCGGGAGATAAGTCGTTATCTGTCGATGACCTAGCCGCTGTAAACATAGTGCAGCGAGGTACTTATTGGGATAATGGACATTTCGTTGTCCCCTTGCCCTGGAAAATGGAGTCCAAGAGAGTATACGGTGGATGCGAAGTAGCCAGGCGACGTTTGGAGAGTTTGAAACGCAGACTAATATCCTCTGAAAGCCTTCGCGAAAGCTACACTAGCGCCATGGAAGAGACCATCAGAAAGGGATATGCAGCAGTAGCTCCTGAGCCCCAGCTTAATCCTAGCTACCGCCCACGATGGTATTTGCCGCATCATGCCGTATTTAACCCCAAGAAACCGGGGAAGGTAAGAGTTGTGCTGGACTGCGCTGCCAAACTGTCCGGAACTTCTTTAAATGACTTCCTGTATCAGGGACCAGACACGACAGCGAACTTGGTTGGAATATTATTGCGTTTTCGCAAAGAACTGATTGCCCTGACGTCCGATGTGGAAGAAATGTTTATGCAGGTGAAAGTCCCAGAGTTTGACCGAGGTGCTCTGCGGTTCCTATGGTGGCCTCAGGGTGATTTCTCGAAGGAACCTATTGAATATCAAATGACGTCACACCCATTCGGTGCAGTGTCCTCACCGTTTTGTGCGTATTTTGCAATGGCCAAGACTGCCGAGACGTATGCCAACGATTATGATAGTTATGTGGTGGAAGCAGTGAAGCATAACTTTTATGTTGATGATTGCCTAGTGTCCTTTGCAAGCCCAGGTGAGGCAAAAACGTTCGTAAAACAGTCCACTGAGTTGTTGTTACGTGGTGGCTTTAAATTGAAGAAGTGGGTGACTAATTCAGAGGCAGTGAGAGTAGTTCTTCCTGGTCTGAGCCACACAGAGAACTCAGTCGACTTACGTGTTAGTCAAGGCTCAATCCACAGGGCCCTAGGTTTGGAATGGGACACCATGCATGATGTTTTTAAGTTCCGATTTGAACCCGTCGAAAAACCCTTCACGAAGAGAGGACTACTATCCACCGTCTCAGCTCTTTTTGACCCACTAGGCCTCATCGCCCCAGTTTGTCTTCCGGCCAAGCAGCTATTGCAGAATCTTTGCAAATCTCATGCTGGTTGGGATACACCCCTGAGTTCCAATGACCTATCCCTATGGATGGATTGGATGAGGTTCATGAAGAATCTTGGGCAAATCTCCGTACCCAGAAGTATCAAGAAGGAGGATAAGAGTGAGATGAGTAAGATTGAGTTGCACTTATTTTGCGATGCCTCTGAATCTGGTTATGGAGCGGTGGCTTATTCGTGGAACGTTCCAAAAAACACGCCACCCTACAGCATACTGCTTTATAGCAAATCCCGGGTTGCCCCTCTGAAAACGGTGACAGTGCCGAGATTAGAGTTAGCTGCGGCAGTATTGAGTGCACGAATGAGTGAAATTTTGAGGAAGAACCTCCCAAATAGCTTTGACAAGACTTATTTTTGGACAGATTCTATGATTGTTTTGTACTATATTAGAAATACAGAGAGTCGGTATAGTACGTTTGTGGCCAACCGTCTAGCCATTATTCACCAGTATTCATCCCCAAATCAGTGGGGGTACGTTAAATCTGAAGAGAATCCCGCAGATTGGACATCAAGAGGCATACGAAAAGCGTGTGAATTAGCGTCTTGGATTCAGGGCCCCTCTTTTCTGGGAACCCGACAGTTTTCAAGTACCACAGACCTCTGCTGGAAGGAACCACCGAAAAATGTCGAATTGAAGAGGTCGGTCCGAACAAACACAAACGTTACTGAGCTCACTGCTGATCCGATTTTGGCGTATCATTCGGACTGGGTGAGGCTGATTAAAGCTGTGGCATGGCTTAAGAGATATGTGGTCTACATATCCGTTATGTATTCGCGTCGCCAAGGTGTGTCACTGAATGTTGGCTATCTAACAGCCGATGAACTGGAAGCTGCTAGACATAAAGTATTATGTATGGTACAACAGGAGGTATATGGAGAATTAATAAAGGAACTCCGAGAAAAGGGTAGTTGTGAGACTGAAGAAGGTGAATTGCAAAGGTTGTCACCTATACTTGTGGATGGATTGGTCTGCGTCGGTGGGAGGTTGAACTATTCCGACTACCCACTTACTTTTAAGCATCCGGTTATCCTCCCCAGACATCACTTCGTGACTGAGCTGATCATAAGGCATTATCATATTATAGAAGGACATACTGGTACTTCGCAAGTCCTGGCCACTCTACGAAGAAACTATTGGATAATTAAGGGGATCAGTGCGGTCAAACGGGTGATAAGAAAGTGCATAGAGTGCCGACGATTGAAAGCTGCACTGGGTCAGCAGATGATGGCCCCTTTACCGGTCTGTCGCGTGCAGAAAGGATGGTTTTGCTTCTCATCAGTGGGAATTGATTATTTTGGACCACTCATGGTTCGCCAGGGAAGGAGAGAGGAAAAGAGGTACGGGTGTGTGTTTACTTGTCTCCAGACGCGAGCCATACATTTAGAGGTAGCTTTCAACCTAGGCACCGACGCCTTTATAATGGCTGTAATGAGGTTCATAGGAAGAAGAGGAACACCTGCAGAGATATACAGTGATAATGGTTCCAACTTTGTTGGAGCGATTTCGGAACTAAGACAACTGGTGAGTGTGTGGGATAGACGACGAATCAATGATGCCATGGTGTCAAAGGGGATACGATGGAGTTTCAACCCCCCGCAAGCGAGTCATCGAGGTGGGATATGGGAAAGGATGATACGTTCTGTACGCAGGTTATTGATGGTCATATCCAAAGAGCAGACTCTGCATGATGATACATTAGCCACCTACTTCGTGGAAATAGAAAGAATTTTGAACAATCGTCCTATTGTTCCCATGACGACCGACCCAAAAGACGAGTTAGCTCTCACTCCCAATAGCTTATTGTTATTGAGAGATAGTGGAGGAATAGTCGTGGAGGGCACTATTGCCGATAATTACGTCAGACGTTGGAAACAAGTTAATTACTTAGCTGACGTATTTTGGCGCCGATGGATGAAAGAGTATCTACCATGCTTGCAAACTCGTCAGAAGTGGTTGGGAAGGAAAAAAAATTTCAAGGAGGGAGATGTGGTGATTGTGGCCTCTGAAAAAACACCACGTGGTTCCTGGCCTTTGGGAGTGATCGAAACATGCGAGAAGGACGAAGACGATTTAGTAAGAACTGTGATGGTGCGTATGAAGGAAGGTACCGTGAGAAGAGATATAAGAAAGCTTTGTCTTCTTGAGGGAGTAGAAGAAAGATAGAGTATGCAGACAGCTAGGTAGATAGAGCCACGGCTGAATACACAGAGGTGTTTTGCGTGTCTGGAGGGATTTTGGTGGCCGGTGTAAAGGAAAAATGATCTGAAAATCCCTCCCGATCACCCTTATTTGATTGTATTGACATTTATTTTAACATTTTTACCCTCGTTATGGATGGTGTACCTTTGACCCTCGCCGGTGTAATGTTATTTGCTTGTTTAACTGTCTTATTTGACTTTACACTCGGTATTTGCCTTTGTATGTTTGAGACTTATTATGAGTGTTTCACTTTCCTATTATGTGACGCTGGACTGTTGATAAGGTGATGTTGTTTTACTGCGCACGACATTTTGTTTTGGTTCAACTTACGGTTGTGCAGTGATTTGACTGTTTGTCTTTTGACTGTCTACTGGGAACGTTTGTTTGTTGATTTGATTCCTGTAGGCAGAGTTTTGATCCCTTTTGCCGGGAATATTCCTATTGACCGACAGGTATTTAACAGTTGTATTTTTTAACCAGTTTTTACCGTGTAGTACGTATTTGTACCCGAGAACGTTTTGGACTGTATAGTTACCCAACGGCACTGTTGAGGTATTTTTGTAATTTGACATAACTTATTGTTGCTTTGATAGTACCACAGATTTTGTTACGAATCTACTATTGAATTACTACAAACCGTGTTTTGATATTTCGATCCAACCTTTGACTGTGCGTCACTCGCGGAAGTTAGGAAGCTATACAGTAGAACGCAGGAACTAGTCAGATTCACGTCAGTTGGCACCGCCTAGCTATTTCCCGCGTTCAGGCCAAGATTATTGGATTCTGGCCGCTACACTTATAGTTACCTTAATCATTATAGCTCCTATTGTTGATATCATCACCACCCACCGATTAAATTTCCTCACCGTTTGCATACAAATATCAGGCTTTAGTTCACGAATAGATAAGGCCTCTGCTATTTCAAGGAGTAGGAAAGGGAGGAAATGTTGGAGATATGGACAAGTTCAACAAACAATTTTGAAGTCAGTGTCTGGGTTTGTTAAATGACGGAAACCAACAAATGTTCTAGGTAAGAACTTCCACAGACAAAACAGGTGAGCGAAGATAGTGGACAATGCACTCATATTACAGTTCAATTCAAACGTAGCACTAGGACAAGTAATGTACAGTAACAGCACAAGAGAAGAAACATGCACTTACAGTGTAAAATTCGAATAAGGAAGTGAAAATAGCATACGGGATTGAAACACATTCCAGCCACTGCATATCATCCGGCTGTTCATAAATTTGTCCAAATTTCCTACTTGAACCTTTCAGCATTACTCATGACAGTTGATAGATGGAGACGGACGGTGTCCCTACTATTTTTTCTACTTGCTATCCTCTCCCCACTTAAGCTGACCGTCAAATGTGCATCTGTTGAGTTAGTTGATTGGCAGAAATAATGTGGTTTCACCTGAGGAACTAGCTGCCATAAGCGTGACCCAACTCTTTCTGATATCACCACTTATGTGTATTGCATTGGAATCCAGATGCATCACTTCTAGTCACAATCCTGAAAAGTGTGATTCACATGTGTTTGCGTGGAATCATTTTGTGAAATCTTTTGGATTTTTAGCAATGCATTTGTAAATCTGAATGCCGGTTGGTAGCTATGGATGATATTTGTACAGCCATGAATGAATTCACTCCGGCAATAATGAATGTCTTTTTCCTCACATCAGGTTCATAATTTGAGAATGAAAATATTTATTAAATAATGCAGCGATGAATTTCTTATTGTTTAGTAACTCCAGAAGAGACGAAACTCGTTGACGAATATCTGCCTCGGTTCGATTTCATTTTATTTTAAGCTCTCTCTCAAACCATATAGCAAACGTAGCCGGAAGCTTCTGGCGAAAATAATCGTTTAAAATCAATAGTTTAAAAATGCACGGGTTTCAGCAACTTTACTGACCTTCACATTTTCTACGGACTCCTTGGCTGCAGGCACGTAGTGAAACACAGTTGCCGTTTGGCGCACTGTGATGTTACGTTGTTTTCCTCGTGAGCGATCTTCTAGCCGGTCAGCTGCAACGTATCAGAATTTGTCTCGGACTAACAAATATACCATTCCGCGCTGCTACCCTGCCGCACTCTTCTGATCATATTCCCATAGCCATTAGGTATAATTAGTGATTGACTTTTGAGTCTGGCAAGTTCCTGCAAGATTAATTTATAAAAGCCTTTGCATATGCACGCAAGAATGTTTTAAATATAGGCTGTTCACACATGGATTCACTTTAACTTAGACAAACAATCCGGAATTCATTTGACAATGATACTTTTAAAGAAACTATGAATGAAGGTAAATAATCTCCTCGGTTTCCTCAGGTATTAGCTACCCCATGGATCAATATTTCTACGTCTTGGTCGACCTCCTCTTAAATTTAAGGGAATAAGAAAAAGAAATGAAAAGGTATATGAAATAAGCTATCACACTGGTGCCAGGGAGGGAACGTTTTAATAAATTTATACACCATGTTCGTGACCTACTGTTTGTCTAAAGGACTTCCCGATGGCAACTGTTACGGCATGACAACAAACAACCTGAAAACCTATTTCAACAATTGACAGCCGCTGCAGCATCGGTTGTTTGCATACAGAAGACAAATTATTTGAAAGACAACTACAAACCTTGAACATTGGGCAGTAGCCTCACACATTAAGGACATCACAAAAGATGTGTTTCGTTTACAGAATGACGGTACACCCACGTGGAAATTACATATGGTTACAAAAGCAGGGATGAAAGAAAGTGCACTGCGCGTTCTTTCTTACTGTTACAATTCAAGGTGACATGGTTGACGGATAAAGAACTACGTATGCTAGAATAAATAAACAGCTGGGAAAAGGTTTGTTCGGTTGATATGAGTGTGGTGTTTTCGTTTACGAGATAAGAGGAAGTCTAGACTTTTAGACCATATGCTTTTCTAGTCCATACAGTATAGGGGTGTGCATTAGAGGTTGCAGACAAGTGCGGTTGATTTGTTGTGATTTGAAATCATAATATTTTCCACCTGTCTGTCAAGAAAATTTGCCCATGAGGGCACATACCTCAGCCGGATTTCTTCAGGGGTTAGCTAGGTACTCGGCAAGAAAAGTGAAAGGGTGACCATGAAATATGGATCACCTGCCAAGCACGAAACCCCCTAAGTAGGAAAAGCGGAGGTTACATAGGCCTTTTAGAAAGTGCCACTTACCATCATGAGATTGACTGCAGAGTACGAGGCTTCATCAACAGGTGATGGATGGTGGTGTGGGCGAAAAATCATAGACAGACGACATTTTCAACTCTGCCCGTTGCCCATTACTTCTTGGGAGAGATAGGACGATAGATCTAGAAGGCGCTAAACGGTAGTATAACTCAGCAGACAGACAGCTTTTGCAGTTCATTCATTCACATTGTGAACAAATCAAATGGTAAATATGGCTCCTGTGTGGCTCTTAGGGAGCTAAGCAGGAAAACTGGTTTGGGAATCCTTGCAATGCCGACATGGGCTGAGACACTAGACCGCTTGCCGTAACTTTCTCAGGATTTGGTTTATGGTCGAATTACTGTCAACTATCGACATGGAGACGATATGGAGATCGCGGCTTCCATTTTGGGGCAGGAGTAGCACCATTTTTAACGAATGCCGTTGTACTGTGTACGTCCTGGCAATCGATGGGGTTATTACCCACGAATTACAGGAACATGTATTGCACGGCTGTGACCCCGTGGTGTATAATTTAGCCGGCAGCGACAATCTGGAATATTCACAAGTTGGTCTTAAACCCATTTGAGAGCTGTCACTTCACAACAGAAAGGTGAAATCGTAGACTGTTGGGAGGAATATAATTCCGTTGGATCATGAGGTGATAGATGGTGAAGTGAAGACACTATCTAGAAGTATTGTGGCCACCAACATCACTGCAGCTCCAAACAACCGAAGGAAACCAGGGTTTTGCAGAAGAAGGCTGGACTTCTATAGTTGGTTTATCAAAATTTTTAACGTGACAGCGGCCCTACCGCCTAAATTGCTGGAAAATGGGAAATCTGTGCGGAAGGCACACACGCTATTTGACTTGACTGTGGAGATCTTAGATGATCAGCGGATGGTAGTCAGACCGCTGGTACCCATTTCACCACTCATTGTTTCCCTGAGTGCCGGTGATTATGAAGTAGGCGCCGCTTTACAACAAGAAGTTTTCCAGTATGCTAGCCATGTGCTGGCGCCTTTGACAGAATTAATCAACAGTCGAGAAAGAACATTCAGCCATCTTCTGGGCATTAGGGGAGTGGACATCACATCTCCAACAAAGACTTGACGAAGGAATTGTGCCGCAAGGCCCCCTGATGTTTGCAATCTCGCTGAAGGAGAATGTAGTAGCGGATTGCTTGTTGAAACCAAAGGAAACCAGCGAAATGGAAGAGGTTGTATGTGGGGTCAGCACGATCGGATAAGGCCCACTCATAATGGCGCCCACGAACAATCATTCAACTGGAAGCGGAAGCCGTGGGTGCTGAAGCAACCATAGAGGACAAGGAATTGAAAGCTTTCCCAACGTAGAAACCTGTGTTGGGACCGAATTCGTATTCTGCTCTGACTTGGTAGAAGTACAAGTGAAGCTACGTAGCTTCTGAAACGTCTACGACTGGAGTTAATAGGCGGCCAGCTGGTGAATACACGAGCTATAAAATGACGAACCTGCTTCCTCGGAGTGAACAACCCCCGAGAACCTGGGACGATAATGATAAGCATCCATTTCTGCTCCAACAATCAGTAACTTGTGATTATCAGACGTAATGGGGTCTTTTCCTCAGGTATGGACTGACAGCCAGTCTCCGTTTGTGATGACAGAACGCATGAAGCACCGGGCAGAAGCCGTGGTAATCCCCGACCGACGGACAAGGAAAGTACCGGAAGAGGTTATGGAACAGATAGAAGCCATGGAGCATCGATGATGATAGTGATGGACCAGAGCCCGTTTATGAGAGTGAAGAGTTCACACCTCGTTTCAGTACAGGGAATAAGAACGACACTTCATAACCCACAAACTAATGGTTTGGTAATTAACAGTATCCTGAAAGAGGAGGTACCTGGAAATAGGACTCTCTTGGATTGTATGATGTCTCCCGGCATCTATGCAGAAGACAGTGAAGAAATTACCGCCTCAGGTAGAATGCCTCAGTAAAGTTTGGTCATCAGTAAGACCCTACAACGCCAACAAGATGGAATCTCACCCTGTTCTGAGTGGAGTAGGGAGTACAAAATCAAAACAAAAGGCAGATTAGATGAATTTTGAACAGAAGGAAAGTACAAAACGAAAACCTCGCGAGGCAGGAGATCGCATGAATCAAAGAACACCACAATAAACCTCTACAGGGGGGTCGGTGTCAGGGAAACTACTACTAGAATGGGGGGTTGCACAGTCAACAAAGGACGAGTCCCTGTTAATGGGATAGGTAGAGGCGATAGAGAAAAACCCATGATTGCTAGTAAGCTCCGGAAGTGAATACTGATGCACAAACAAACGGAGTAGAAAGCTGTGTAGAAGACAGCAATTAGACGATCACTAGAACGAGGAAAACAACCTCTTCAAGGAGGGATTAGCGTAGTAGAGGCTACTCATGAGAATACATTTAAAATGGGGGGAGTGGCAAACATGAAAATTGTAACGATGGACTGAGAAGAGGCACGGAGAAACAAGTACACAATATTGGGCGCAAATACAGGGACAAAAATGAGATTCAGGAGGAGAGGTGGTTTTCTAATAGATACCTCATTTCTACCATCATAAATGTATTCTCTTAATAAGCGAACTCAGCTGCCTTATCGGATATCTCTTCACCAGGGGCTTTCCTCCGAATTTATTCCATTTGTATACGTTCGCCATACAGTTAAACCCCCGATAAAATATGCAGTTGCGGTATTCAGTAATAGAGATAGTAGGCCACCTGACTTGTGATAATCTCCCCTCTTCTACTACGATAGGACAGTGAGAGAGGATTTAGTCCCTTTAAATGACCTGTATGGAATTCGACTGGCCGGTAAACCACCAACTTGGCCCCAAGTCCTCGGATGCGCTGTAATGCTTTGGCATTCTTTACGAAGCAAGGATTGGCCTCCTGAACGCAATATTGGAGACGGAATGGAGTGATTGTGGGTTATAATAGCCAAAACATATCTTCATCGAAGTACTTGGATCGTCTACGAAGGGACCACAAAACTTAGGACACTTTTGCTTCGACTTCCGTATGGCGTGCAGACGTTTTTAACTCGTGGCCAATTATAACTACTAATTCTATAATTTCTTGGACACCCGGTACTAATAGTCCATATATGAGATACCGATATCAGTGGTTCGTATGGTTCAAATAGTCGTAGACGGAATGTGAGAGGCCTTCGCCTTATTGGTTTCGGCATCTGCGGCTCATTACGTTTTGCAGTTGATAAGCTCTGTACGGTTGAAGGGAGGGCAAAATATGACTGCTAAAATTAATGATTCGGTTAGTTCTGAGTAGACCCCAAGCACATCTCAAGCGGGCATGAAGACGGTGTTTAAAGGATTCAGATGGAGTTGCCCGGATCGCTTCATCAGGAAGAACACTAGGGTTCTCAGCACTTAGAGAATAGAAGTTTTGTCTGATTTCTAGCCTGCTATTGTCTGAGTTAGTTTCTATATGGGTCCATTAATATTCGTGTAGCAACTGCGATCCAATAAATGGAGCAGGTATCTAATAGTGTTCAATATGTTGTGAGCCGTAATCAGGCCTCCTCTTAGCCTCCTATATTCCAAAGGATATACGGCAAAAGCAACCAGTCGCTCTTCATATATTTTGGATCGAAGTCCTTGAATGTATTTGGTACAGTACCTCTGGATAGATTGTAAGCCCAATTTGTCCTTCTTCACAGACAGTGAGAAGACGGCGTCCCAGAACTCCGTGTAAGGCCCTATGAAGCTGGTGAAATCCGACAAAGATACCAATGATCATACTGTCAGAAAGCGCATCTAGAGGTTGCGAGCGCCGGTAAATAGCGTGTTGTCATGTAAACTTAATGTTGCGTAGCTGGTATTGCTGGGCAATATTTTGTTCAAACTGCCTACGAGACGAGATTGTTTTGAAGTAATATCACTTAATGTCTTCGTTTGGTGTGGTTTTCTTCACTTGGTTGCTAGATTTGCTTTGCAGCATGTCGATCTGTCCAACTGCGTTACATTGGGTATGTCAGTACCAGCCTACTGTCTGTGAGCTGACTTGTTGTAATTGTTTGTAGCATCGTCACTGTGCTCAGGTAAGTTATCTGTTCATGATGTTAATTTATAATGAATATGGCGCGTTCTGTAAAATTCTTCGATGTTAAGGTCTGACTTGCTTTTGTTGCAGTAAAAATGTATCTGGAAGGTATTAGGACGACATTAGGTTAGTACCAGTGTCAGGTGTGTTAATATATACATATGTGCCTCATATTTACCTTTTTATGTTATTGTTGATCATGTAGACTTATGGTGGGCAGTCTGCAATAATCTACTGTCTGTATTTTCAGTCGCATGGGGAATGGGACCTTGCAAGCGTCGGAGCATTTGTGCTCCCTGATGGAATTAATAAGTGTATGTTACCCAATAAAGCATTGAGAAGGGATACAATGGGTCTTCTGTTAGCCTCTCACTTACCTAATACCGAGAAGGAGTTGAGAAATCATCCGGACATTGAGCATTTGGGATAAAGATACTTGAAGTAGTTGACGTATGAGAATATATAAACCAGCTTCCGAAGTATTTGCACGATAACGCAGAGGTCCTGGTGGTATTGAGACCGTAGAACCCCACTATGACAAGGAATCTATAAAGAGACGTGTGTGGCTGGTGGGTATAATCACATTAAAACTATCACTTGTAGTTTTTAAAGACGATGGGTGCAGTTATATTTCCTGAATGTCTACACGGAAGTATGGAAAGGGAAACCGTGAACGTTTTGAACTCCTACACTGACTCCGGGAGGACCGTTTATATTGTGGTACGCCGGGCGTGCCTGGCCACCCAAGAGGAGTAAAACTTAGCGGTCCGCTGAACACACGAAGAACCGACAAGTTTTACTCTTCTTGGGTCATGTACGCACCCATAACCTTATAGGACGTTGGTGGTTTTCTTATGTTTACCGATTGAATGGACGACTATCAGTTGACTTGGTATACAGAATTGCAGATTCTCCACACCCACTCCGAGGCAGCAAACTTCCTAGCCCAGGAATTCTGAAACAACTTCTATTGGGCAGAGGAAGTCCATTCATATTTGTTCGCTCGAGTTTTCAAAGGTTTTTGACTGGCTGAATCAGGATATTCTGCATAAGGGACATCAGCTTATGGGTGTACACCGAAAGTGACTAGGTTGACGTGGAGATTATCTTTACTCTAGGTAGCAGTCAGAGTCGACTCCTCTGTATCTAACTGGTGCCCGATGATAAGTGGCGTGCCTCATAGTCCTTTTCTTGTTCCCCTACTGTTTCTAGCTGTTTTACTCTGCAACCACACGGGATAACAATGGAGGCATAAATCAGCACCCGAAGTTGTATGACAATCCCCTTTGTGCATTCTAAGTGACATGACTAGTTGCATAATTTATGGGGGCAATTTCAGAAACAGTTTGCTTCGTGTATTTTTCGAAATGCTAATAGATACACCAGATCTATGTAGTAAGGTGCATTGGTTTCACCTTAGACGTCAGGTGTATGATTTCTAAACACAGAGAGACCTTTGGTTAATCAAACTTTTCAAAAGAACTTCGTGCATATGTGGCCCATGCTTGTCGTCTTTCCCACTGACCGCATGTAAGCCTATACCGCAGACGGTGTAGATTTTTCATTTATTCCGCATTGCAGGATGAGCGTCCTACTACGAAAAGATCGAGAAAGGAGAATGCTGAAGGAATGACTGGTGAACACTTACTCAGAAGACACTCCAAATGTGTTGAATACTTTGTACCGAAATACACATTTTCATATGATGCCAAATGCGTTTTCTTCCATTAATGCCTATGAATAATGCTGGAACTATGGGAAGTAAGCAGTGTTGAACTTCTTCGTTAAGTGCGCTCTTGTGCAGACGAGTGTGAACCGGTGACTTGTCATGATAGTCTGGATGTCACCAAAAATGTTTAGAACATGCGAAATCCTAGACTTCCCGCCTACGGATTCCAGGATTACTGATAATAATTCAACAACCTGAAGCCATGGAGTGATTGGGAGTTTTCCGATTTTTCGCTCCTGAATGATAACTAGCCTGCGCACTGATACGATGGCTTTGAGAAACAATGTTCATGTGCCCGCAGTAACCCATGAGTGTACTCAAAAAGCAATTATTAAGAAATGCAGCTTGTATTATGGGGTAAAATAGTGTGGTGATTTACATTATAAAAATGTCTGTGCGAACAGCCACACATAAATGAGAATCCAGTAGGCAGGTTCAGCGTCGTTTACCTGTTGCAGAAGACAATAAGTGTACATGTTAGATGGGGCATGAAAAGTATTCTTGAAATCCAATTTCAAAAAGGAACACAGACTTACATCACTTTACTTTTTATCATCCATTGCTTGTGCAGTGAAGTTTACGTGTACAATTCATTTTGCCATCTAAGTGTAGGGTGGAAGTGAATTGGACTTACATGTCTGTAGGGGCTCCCGTAGATGCTTGAAACGGTGGTGGGCGTAAGTTTCACGACTATAAAGTAGGCAAATGCCAAGGATTGGAATAGGCGAGCAGCCTAAGGTTCGTCGTTGAGCTGTTGTCTGCCGGCTGCATTGACGCTGTCGCCTGCTAAACTGATGCAGTGCTTCATTAGGTTTGTGGCCTGCACATAACCATATTCACTCCTGGATTGAAACATTCGCCTGTTAAGTCTGCTCTTCATGAGGCGGTGGTCAGCAACCTCTGATGGAACGCCTTCGATCTTTGCGTCAGGAATGGCCATGCGCGGTTCACTTCGAACCCATCGTTGACAGTTTTGCAACACACGGGCAACTACATTTAGCAAAGCACAATACGTCAACTTACCATTGAATTCTCAGAAATGCAAGTGAGCTATGAGCATGTGTCGACAGGGGAGTAGGCACGTCTTGTAGAAATTACAGGAACACGTCCCCTGATGCATGTCAGCTCCCAGATTCCTGTAACTGTCTACGAAGAAGACCGGGCTGGATAGCTTGTTTTCGGTGCATACTAATGCCGGTCGTTTAAAGTCCATTACAACCTTTTTTGCAGCTTAAGGACTCAGTTTGTCGAGGACTGGTTGAAGCTTTTCAGGTCCAGCAGACCCTTGTTTCTCAGAGCCCTGCAATTTCATTTCCGGTCTTTTCCCTTCCATTCTTCTACTATCCCACTGACCCGCTTTCCGAATCATATTTTCTTAGCCTCCTTTTTGTCTGCTTACGGAGGCTTTCAACTCTATTACTAGTATTATTACCCAATGTCAGGACATCATTGCAGAATGCAGGGGACCAAAGTAGCTTACAGTTCGTCCACATGCGACTTAAACACCTCCCCATATCTTGAGTGATAGTGTTGATGATGCGATTATATGCATAAAACCTGTGTTGGACGTCAGTATACTATTTCCACCCTACCTGCTGGCTGATTCTTCCCGAACAAATCTGCGTAGATATTGTTTGAGCATTGGGTTTCTTTTCTTGAAGTCAGGCGCACATAAACACTTATTTGAAATACTTACCCATTTGCACATCGCTCTGCACACGTGGAATGCACGCAGGACGACAGTCGCTTCCAATGCCCTTGCACAGTCAACGACAAACGTTCGTGTGGACGACGTTTCACCCATTATCCGCTTAAGGGCATCCAACATCTATGTCGCATCTGCTCTTTGTTCTCGTCTGCTCCACCTAAACATAATTGGGCGACTGTTATCGAAATCATCCGTGACAGCAAATTGAAACAATTTATGGCCACGCTTCACGTTAATGCCACCACGATAGACTTACTTCCTTTTGCTTGTATTACGCTTTGAGTTAAAGCATACAACTACCGGAAATTGGAGGTAGGTGGCTATTTGATTGGTGCTGCTGAAGCATAATCGATCCACCTACTGATGCTCACCATCACTCCAGGCTAGCAGCCGACCAATACTCCTGGATTTATCGAGTACCATTCTTTGAGATTCATAACCTGCAGAATGAAAGTTATTCATGAAATTAGTTACCTGGTGTGATTTTCCTCCGGATATTCTTCAGGTAATCATAAGTTATGTCTTTCGACATGACGTCCCTCACGTACTGCAAAACACGGTCCGTTTCAGACCCCGCCGTCAGCATTGGCTCGAAGACCTCCGGTTGGTCCTCCGTTAGGTGCCCACACCAGCGGTCTTTCGCTAGATAATTCATATCGCATGGATGGTTGTGGACCATCTTGAAGACTGGAAAAATGAAATGACAACTCATAACGTATTCGAATTCTAGAATGACACCCAATACACTTCGGTCTAAAACGCTACTCTAAACAAATGCTTGTATTACCCCTTAATTCACTGTATAGTGCCCTCTGACTTTTTCCTGTTACCGAACGTCCGTGCCAATACAACATAGTGGTACTTTAAATTAGCATCTCCCTCGTAATGATTACATTCTTTGATGACGTAGTGCGTATTCGTCATCTAAACATCGAGTTAAGTGACTTCTTAGCATACTTTCTGAAAGGTATTTATCGCTTCTTCGACTTGACTTTAGAGAGTAAAATTTCTAGGTCGTATAACCTGCTCAAAAACTGCAGAAATATCCACACATGCTGCGCTAGCCAGGCTAGCACTGCTCGCAGAGGCTTGCTGAGGCTCCATGAAGCTATGGAAACGAATAGGTAAAGCATCCTTCTTAAAAGACCTTCAGCTGAAGGATAACAAACATCAGTGGAAAGTATTAACACTTGCATCGACTTCCTAAACAACCAGATAAAGGCTGTGAACAGCGAAGTAATTCGGAAATCAGGAAAGGCAAAGGCAGCATCAAGGCTTTTAATGGTCAACCAACTTCTAACATAACAAGAACAACTTAACGCGGTTAAATTTACATTAACTCATTAGCACAACATGAAGAAATAGATTTCAGCAAACAAATATGCAAAAAGAACTCCTTTATAACAAACCCGTGCCCTCAAACATCACAAACAATAAAAGCAGCTAACGAAACAGGCAACCAACGAAGGCAGTATCATAAACGGGGCATAATTGGGTTAAATTCATAGCATAAGAACGGCAACTACGTCCGCAACTTTTATAGATCAACAAAAGCTTGCTAGCATGAAACCAATCGTCTAACATGACACGCTAAGATGGCGGGAAATGACCTTACAACGGTCACAAGACAGCATTCTGGTTGGTTTCCAAGTTGTAGGGCGCTTGCTCAGTTTCACCTGTAGGATAACGGCAGCGGAGGTTACTAGCCCTGAGTTGCCGCGAACTGCGTTTCTGTCACGATCGGCATAAGGTTTAGCGTCTTGGGGGACCAAAAAGCCTAAATCCCACTCTGTTAGCGGCCACTGAGGCTATAAACACGATTATTTGTTGCCCAGCTTTGAAGTTGGCCTAAGTCTTTCTATAATAAAACACTACGTCCCTGACTTTCGATTTCTCACCATGGTTGAACGTCACTGGCGCAAAGAAAGACTTGGAAAGAAACCTGCTGTGACAAGTTGTTTACGTATATCGGAAAAAGAAGAGGCCTTAGTATTGAACCTTGGGGAACTCCTTTAAGACATTTTGTCTCTTCAGACATAAAAAAAACTCTCTCGAAATCTAAATAAACGACCTATCAAATATGATGAGAGATGGCCCGATTCCCACCAGTTTTAATTTATCAATAAGGCATTCGTGATTAACGCGACCAAGCGCTTTGGTCTGGTCTACGTGAATACACTCAGTTCGATCTCATTGGTCAGCAATACTAGCCCGCCCATCCGCCACTGTGAGCAGATTGGTGACGCCGGAATACCGTGCCCGAGACCCTGTCGTTAAGGTGTAGGCAGCTAATCATCACAAGATGATCCGTCAGTTCGTCACGAATTAACCATTCTGTCACTTTGGAGGTTTAGGAATTGTGTTGGTGTGAACTTGACAAACACAGAAGCCAATCACCAATTATACGAAATTGTTATATACTCATGAATACGAGACCAAGAAAGAACACAATTATGTAGTCGGACGGAATGGTATATTTGCGAGGTTGGGCCGAGATACGGATGCCTCCCAACTGGCTGGCTAGAGGGTCGATTACGAACAGTGCAACATAACACGACAGCTTGCCGGATGATGAGGATGCTTGATCGGGCGCCTTCAGCTTAGCGAGTTCAGTTAAACTATGAATGTCAGTATCAATGTTGAATCTCATCGAACCCCAGGCTGCTGATTCTGGAGGGGCGCGTGACTCTACAGAGGGTGAGGACAGCAGCATTATTGGTCTATATTTCTTTGAGTTGCTTCTCTGACCACCTGAGAAAAACAACGTCATGTAGCACAACTTCCAAGGATGAGGCATTTTCCCTTAGCCAAGAGAATCGTTGAATAATCTACTTGAACATCTCTTCAAGATTGATGCTACTCTCCGCATGGACTTCGTCTGGTCCCGGGGAGGTGGCTTTCATGAGCAGTAACAGTTCCCTCTTAAGTCCACAGCTGAAAGTCATACTTTGTCGATGGGATATTTGCAGACTACCAAGTAGGCGAACGACGAAGAAAAGATTTACAAATACTGGTCATCCGGGAACTCAGATGCCTTAAGGTCGCTACCAGTCAGTCCGCTGGGCCCTAGCAGTTGACAGACTCCCGCTTCAGCCCGCAGCATACCCAAACACATGTCTCGGATCAGAAAAAACCTGTTAATCAGCCTAGCGTACATAGCTGCAAGTTCTGCGGAATCAGCCTCCAGACACCAATGCGTGGACCAGTTGGCTAGTGCATCTCGTTTCGATTCTAGTGCACGTCTGTCGTCATTCTAACGGATGACTTTCTGTCCCATAAAAGGAATCAAGGTAACGGAAGGCAATGTGAGACTCTCTCACCTGGCAGTCAGATGGCTGTCAACCTTTAACACAAGAGAGGTCTGAAGGAGCGATATACTCTGGATGTCATGCGAAAAGTTGCGCTTCTGCTAGTACGTGGGCCTGTGGAGGAAATATTTTGTCAACAGTCAAAGTATTTGTACCATTTGTACCCGATATGGGAGAAATACTAGAAACACGTGGGCGTTTGAGAGACTGGTGCGACGATACAAATGTTTATTTCGGACAAAATCTTACTAATTAACTCTTGGTCGGATTACTGTGACTTGTGGAATTCATTCTCTTTTTTTAATAGAACACTACCGTGAAACCAGATATGTATTTAGATGATCATTTAACTCTGCACAGAAAGATTTTCTACTGGCACATTGCACTGTTAACCGAAAGAACTCTAGGTTCGCCACATATCCTACATATCCTACGTAGCAAACTTCGATACCGTAACTGTACCTTGAAAAGATGTGCGGAGTTTAAATAACGCGTGTTTCATGTTCTTATCGTACTTCGAACGTAACTAACCGATTTTAGTCGTTCCCAAAAGTAATTATCATGTCTTTGACCATCTATCACTTGAGTATTTGTGATAGCTTAGTTAACTGACAGTTGCGACTGACATTAAAAGTTTTGAGTTGAACTTGGGCAGTCCCAGCCAGCATTTACTTTAGGCGCTCTTTGGAACTTTCGGGTTCACCCGAAGCTACTTCGGGCGCACTCAGCAACTTTTGGGTATTCCCCCTAAATTTCACAAATATTTCACTTGGCCGCTAACATTTTATTGACTTCTATAACATAAACACATATAGCATATGAACGTCAAATATTCAGATAAAAATATTACGGACTAAGCCTTCTCATCACTTGGGATATGGGTTATTACAAACCTTCGGGTGCACTACAGACGCTTTCGGCACTTCGGGCGCATTGCAGAAAATTAGGGCACACTTCGTGACTTTTGACACTTTCGGGGAAAAGGTTTAGAACATTCTGAGGATATCGTGCGTCGCCCGATATGCGCCCGAAGTAAAATTTCCGGTTTTAGCCCGAAACTCAATGTGCACCCGAAGCTAATGCTGGCTGGGGTGCCATGGCAGAATATGATAACATTTTAGTTGATTCATTGATGCATCAAACTTTTGGGATGCACTTTATAGTTTATGCCCTAGCAGCCACCTTGATAATTGCGTCTTTGAATTATATTTAGTGACGTTTTTTATGTAAAAGTGTTCTGGTTAGCTATTTTATTATTTTCTGAGTTGACATTCATCTACTGTTACCCTTGCTTAACACTGAACAAAGTCCTAGTGCACCTAAACTAAGCCCTGAGTGAAACAGAAGATGAACACCTTTGATAGCTCACTTCTCTCATCCACCGGCTGGCATTATACCGTGGTTTCGTTTTTATCTTCGCCAAGTAACCTACTGCGTCATTCTTAGTTAACCTATTAGGATGAGAAACCAAACTGCAGCTATTCTACTACTCCTCTCCCAAGTTGATAGTTAACTCGCCTACATTTTGGAAATTACCACAGAAACACTAGTACTTCTTCTAATAAACCTGAGCATTTCTCTGAATATTTTAAATTTCCTAGGTTCTTGGAGGATCTACACGAAATAACCAACCTCATAACCGATTGCTTTACAAAATTTTTTTATGTATTTGACAAGTATTGCAACTGCTACTCAAACCTAGGTTAGCAGGTTACGATCAATTGCGCATGATCAGCAGCAAACATGCATCATACCTAGTAGGTATGTTAGTGGGTGCATTTTTGTTAGCTTAAACCTACTGGTAGATACACAAAACGTTATGCATGTAAGGGGAATTTTCGTTATGATATTGGCAGTGGTTCATTGCAACTCCACCATGCACCATTTGCTTTCAGCATACTGGTTGTTGAACGCATACAAATTGGTAACACCTAATGCACTAAGTTCTACGTTAACGTGTAAAAATCACCTGGTAGAAAATTAAGCGTATCGGTGCTACGGTGCGTGATTCTTTCCTACTCTTTTAACACGTCATAAGGTGACTTCGTGCTGCTTACGGATTATCACTTGTGCATACGAAGATGGTCAATGACCTTTCAGCAGTTGACGAAGCAAGGTAAAGTACTTACATACCCACTAAATCCTGGTATCTCTTCAAAACACTACACACTTAAGGTTGGGAATTAAGAATTCAGTGTGCTGTAATTTGGTAAGATTAATTATCCGCCTCACTGAAACCCCGATTTCAGAGTTGACAATATATAGTAACTCTTGTGCTACCGTCACATCGCTGGTGTTCAAACTCATCCTGGACTACAATCCGTCAATTTCCCAAGGCTTCAAAACCGCAGTAACACCCGTTCGTTATTAGGTCCCTATGCAGGTTGGTATCTGTCCTTCAATGTAACATTTCTCACTGGATTATACGTCCGTGCGGTAGAATGTCACCAAATGCCACTGCTTTATTTCATTCTTAGCAATTATAATACAAGCAGGAGTCCTGTACCCCAGAATTTTCGGTTTCTTCTACGTGTCTTTCGTGATGCGAGAAGAATCTTGTGGTTAAGTAGGTAATCATCAGATTAGATGATAGCGTACCACATATAGAATTTCTAAGAGGTGTGACCTGTTTTAAGACACCCAGAAATCCTGGTGACTTTGACTAACTTCCACAACATGGATCTAGTTAAATAGAAATCGGCGTCTTTTATGATTCAGAATAAGTAATTCAGCGGTCCATACATACCAGATACATTCTTCCGGAGTATTGCTGCAAAAATGTAACCTTTCGGTTGGTTCTCATGTGACTAGCAAGGCGATGACCACTATATTGGAGTTCAACGCCGATGAACTCATTTGTAATCTAGTTGATGACTTTTGGAAATGAAACCACTATAACTAGATATTCCTATGTCCTCTAGGTGCAATAAACTGATATCTGGCTAACTACCTCCCACAGGCTTATTGTGCAGTTTGGTGTCGTTCGCTAATCAAGCATCTGACTTGGTATTTTCAACTAGAATTTTTACCGATAAATAAATATGACGTCTAAATGTGGGTCTCGACTATATTTACGGCCGTTTCAGTCGGTCGGCGTCAGGCTAGCATCTCTTATCACTGCCTAACAGTCCAGGTTATCACACATCACAACATATTTAGCGAGAATGCATCGCAGATGAAAGATGGGAAATAAAAAACGAAAGTATTCAAATTGGTAAAACGCCGCGTAAAGACTATTAGAAGGAATGAAAAAATCACGAAATTCGGTATTGCAATTAAGATGAAAATGATATGTGGAAAAACCTTTGTCATGAAAACTGATTCTGAGCCATATTGCCTACAGTCTCCAGTCGTTGGTTTAGGTTGTCACGTGGGCCCCAACCGAGAGGTCTTCATTTACACGACTCGAGCCACCAGTCAAAGACCTAGTAGACTGATGTCATATCTTAGGTTGGTAGCTTATAACCTTTTACCATCCTAAACTTACTTCACATGCCATTATGTTGGGGGTAGACGGTATCTAGGCATTTGTAGCACATGTCCCAGCTTTCTGAGTTACTGAACGTTCTCAGCTTCAACTGAATTACCTGTCCTACCTGAAACTACACCTGATTTTTGTGTTATTAATAGTGTGGCACCACAACAACCCCCTATGCTACGAAGCCAACGATGGTCAAACAGCTGAAGCTTTCTCATCTTTTTCACCTTGAGTAACTGCATTTTAACCATATAAGAGAACAGCGAATTGCAGCACACTTGAATATTGGTAGGCTTGATGAGGGTTAAGCTGGCCTTAAGTATCCATGCATAGATTTCGTTGGTCACTGGTTCAACAGGGCTGGTCCGACCTCCCAGGTGAGAGAAGTGATCAGCGCTCTCAACCATTTGACTCTAGTTTAGATGGGGCAGCAACAAACCAATCCTGAGGCAACTGTTTGCAATCGGGTGGTCAGGAACGCATCCCAAGCATTCTCGAATTGCCACTCAGTGTGTCCAACAAACTCTGCATCTTGCAAGCGTCTTCATCTGACAGAATTATGTCATCTGCACACTCTAAGTACGCTAAGGAGTATTTTGCAACCAGGTCGATTCTTCCATAGTCGGGCCTGGATGGAAGACACCCTTGACAAAATTAAGAATTTAGAGAGCAGACATCTTTAATGGACACCACTCGACCTACACAGTTCACCATGGGCTTTATCACATCATCGGCTGTTGGAATACAGATCTTTCTACAGGAAGTGTTTACGCGGCACCCCTTTCAGTGTCTGCTATAAGACCTTTCAATGTTTCACTCAGGATCCGACTGGACACCAGAGAAGTATCTTCAGGTTAAATGACGTGTTCCGTCTAACTTTCCAGTCATCTCTGTTGCGAGTAAATTGCAGACTCATCCTTCACTAGCTACTGACTTTTTTTATTCTAACTTCCTCGGTCAGTCTAAACAATCGTATGCTGTTACCTATTGCTGCCACATTTCCTACCTCTTAAGCCTACCCTGCCCATCACCCGTCATGGTAATTGCTTAGACCATTTATCAGTCTACACTTGAGTTGCTCCCACACTGTTGTGCCTAGAGATTATAGGAACGCTTTTGCGCGTATCAGTGAATTCAGAAGAAGCCGCAGAAATCCAGTGGTTCTTTCAACCCTTTAATAGGAGTCATTTACGGTCTCTAACTCTTTTGCAGCAGACAAAAGATAGCGCCAGGTTTCTTCTGAATGACTTACGTTGTCTATTCCAATACCCATCATTTTAAGCAGCCTTAGTATTCTCATCCCCGAGCTGCTCTAGAAGCAGTCATGTTGCTTTTTTTTTTGCATTCATTTAGTCCCGAACGTACACGTGATCATCATCCAAACACGTACTCCAGAAGGAAAAACATCCACTGACATTCTCCAGCGATAACTGGTAGCAGTGTAGTCAATCTGTGTTTAGGTCGGTGAGTACCACGTCAGACAATACCTGTCTTCATGCTGGCCAGGAATAGATGGTTGTTTGAACACCGTTGTCCGTTCGTTCATCTAGGATTCAGAAAGTGCCACCTACATGTGTTTGTACTCCTTTGACTTGGCCTACCCACTTGTGCATTAAAATCACCTGTAACAACCACATCTTTACGTTTGACTTCGATCAGGAGGCTAGACAGCTTATGATAGAACTCATCTTTAATTTCACTCGAAATGTAGTTAAATAGTGGGTAAGTAAAGATTTCAGGGAGATAACAGCGAATTTCGCTACTCTCTTCAGCCCTCATCGCATCAATTAGTCGAAAAATATACAGGCAATTGTCAACTTGAATCCATTCAAGCAGTACGCTTTCTGCCTTGAAACTTCGTGCTGTACATACTCCTGCAAATCCAGTAGAGCTAGCCATGGGATTTCTAGAATATCTAAGAATGGATTTTACAGGCTCACCATAGTGCTTGAGTGAGTCTAAATGAATAACCGCAAGTGTATCTTGTACGTGTTTCAAACACAGCACACGCCCATATCCCGAAAAACCAGTTTTGGCTAGCTAAGCTTGCTGGGTCGTTGGCTTGATAGGGAGTGCTCACATTTGGCAAAACTGAAGAGAAAAAACATGTATTTAGTCTTGTTAGATGGTTGGAGGCAATCGGCAGGAAGTCCTGGACCTAGGTTTTGTGGTTTTGTTGGCACTCCCCAGTGGTAACATCTTTGACTGCAACATTGGGTGACGGGTTTGAATCCCTTTGGGGAAGTCAGTTCGGTTGAGGTTGCAGATATGTCTTGCTGACAAGTGTCAACAAGCACAAAAGTTAGTTCCAGGCTTCCTGCCGATTGTCTCCTACCATCTAACATCAATCAAAGAGCGCCGTCCATTAAATGTAACCACAGTACTGACTTATTCCACGCATCAAAAGTATGTGAAAATGAAGCTGCTACAAAATAATTAAGGAGAGTTGGACAGACACATGTAGCGCTCATAGCTTACTACGGTAATATGTTACTATTTTACGTCTGTACTTATTAAGTGACGTTTCTCTTTCAACCTAGGAAATGTTGCACAGGCACTAATCAGAATCGTAATGAAGATGTCTATGCTGTTCTTGGTTCGCTATATGTGACTACGTAGCTCTCTAAAATCTTTTTTATTCTCCTTTTTGCCTTCTGAGTGTTGCATACATGTTCTATTGTAGTTAATCACTGCTCCGAATTACCCCACTGTTCAAGTTTGTACGCGCATATTATAAAGATGCTCAGTGAAAATTGGCTACACTAGATATAGCCATCTACTTGTAAATGATTATTGTTACCATATTAAATTTTTCTATTGCTTATATCCCTAGAATCGGAATGTGTATACAAATCGAAACGTTAGTATTTACGAAGGTATTTTGTTAACTAACTACTGGTTCATAGTTAAGTAGTCTTGTGAGATTTTTTGTCGTAGAAGTATGGAGACAAAACAGGATGTCTGGAACTTCCTGGAATATCTTACTTAACTAATCATGGTACTTATGGCAGTAGTTCAGACAAGTGAAGTAGCGAAGGGAATAATTAATATTCAATGTTTTTCATTATTCTATTAAATATTTCAACCAGTTTTCATACCTACTGTACTTTCTGATACTTGTAAATTTTAGATTACGTGCTGTTCTGAAACGCGTGGAGGTTTAATAACTTTCAACACTCTTCACTGAAGGAATACTAGCGTTTATTGTTATATTCCCAACGTTTTACTTAGTTGCCTACCTAAGAAGCTAGCTGTAAATGGACAAGCTTTCAGATTCGGTAAGAACTTCTGTGGTCGTCGCAGTGCTGTTAAAATTCTTTGCGTAGAAAACAGGGATACTTCCAAGGGTGAAATAGGCTGATCTCAACTTCTAAATATTAGTGTTCGTCTATCTTAGATTCTAAATACTAATCGCCATACTACTGACGTTATTTCTTTGGTCTGAAATGTCTTGGAGACTGCTAACATGAAGGATGTTTGTTTAAAAGAATAAATTTGTTGACTTTGTTCATCTTTAAAGGGATGGAAAATTTTTTCAAATAAAGCAGAATTGATTAAACTTCATCGTTAACGCTCCGCTGTTGGCAACTGCATACTAATGTTCAGCAAGGTTCATTCTTCAAAGTGCACTCAGCAACCTTGTACACATTCATGCAGTAGGCAATGAGCCACACATGTAGAAGGGCTAATGATACTACCTAGCTGCTCAATAAATGGGGTGGGGCTCGAACCCGTGATCCATTGGTTGAAATTCAGCTCCGTAAACCAACGAGTCACAGTTCGATAGGGTTCATTCTTAGGAATCATTCTAATACATATTTCGGTAACTACAAGGTGCGCATGAAATTAAGCTCTTAAACTGACCAAACGCTTATCGAAGGTGGGATCAGAGACCCTCGACATCCCTCTACCTATGTTTCCTGTCGTCATCAATATCAGCATAGAACCAGATATTACTGTTCGCTACGTCAAGTTGCCACACTTTATGTCACCATATCGAGTAACAAAAGCAATAAGATAGATGAATGAATAAAAAAGAACTTGTAATTATTGGCCACTAATTTTCTATGGTAGACTTAAGATATACATGTAATGAATATCTCTTGGTACATTGTTTGGAATTTCCGCTGTGTATTCCAAAGAACCTCGCCTGGTTAACTAGTTTACTAGTTACTAGCCGGTCCTAAGCCCGGGTAAAGAGGGAAGGTTGGGCATAGGGCTAGCAACCCTACCCCGTAAAACAAATCTAACCGCTAAAGAAACTTCAAAGCACAAACAAAATATAAAAAATGAAAACAAACTTATTCCCCGCTGGAATCGGAGAGGCGAAATGACGCCAGTTGGTGAAAGCCTTCGGGAAGCCAATTGGCCGATGTGTCTTCTCTCGATGAAAGCGAAAGTAAACGTGGGGACATGGAATGTCCGCACGATGTTTGAACCCAGTAAGGCAGCCCAGATTGCAAGGGAGATGAGAAGGTATAACATCGAAGTGCTTGGGATTTGCGAAAGCAGATGGAATGGGAGTGGACTCTCCAAACTGTCAACTGGAGAATCAATAATCTACTCCGGTCACCCAGACGCCAACCACGAGCACACTGAGGGAGTGGCTATCATGATGTCCTCAAGAGCATCGAAGGCTCTCATGCAGTGGGAACCAATCTCCTCCAGGATCATGACAGCAAGATTCAACTCAAAAGGAAGAAAGGTCACAATCATACAATGTTATGCACCTACAAATAATGCAGAGCAAGAGAAAAAGGAGGATTTCTACAGACAACTTCAATCAACACTGGACAAGACGTCAGTTGGCGATATCAAAATTCTGATGGGCGACATGAATGCCAAACTGGGAGGGGACAACACGGGAAGAGAACTAACCATGGGTCGAGAGGCACTAGGTGAAATGAATGAGAATGGAGAATTGTTTGCAGAATTCTGCGCATTCAACGATTTGGTGATTGGAGGCAGTGTGTTCAGGCACAAAGATATCCACAAAGCGACATGGATTTCACCAGATGGACACACTAAAAATCAAATCGACTTTATCTCAATCTCAAGAAAATGGAGACGCAGTCTACTTAACACAAGGTCAAGAAGAGGAGCAGATGTAGGTTCAGACCACTACCTAGTGCAAGGAACCTTCCAAATCAAGTTAAAAGCCTTCAAGGAAGCTGGTGATAGACCTCAACTCAAGTACAACACTCGGAAACTGAAGGATGAAACTACAAAGGAGATCTTCAAGGCAGCCATCAAGACAAAATGGGAGACATCGAGCAACATCCCTGAAGAAACCTGTGTGGAAGAACATTGGAAGTCTTTGAAAGCTATGTGGAAAGAAACCTGCACAACAGTATTAGGAAGGAAGAAGAAAGAAGACAAGGAATGGATCTCGACGGATACCTGGAAGCTGATAGAGGAGAGGAGGATGGTGAAGCAGAAGATAAACCAGTGCAAGGATGCTCAACGACAAGAGGAACTGAGCACAATGTATAAAACACTGGACAAAGAAGTGAAGAAGAGTGCACGCAACGACAAAAGACACTTCTACGAAACACTGGCAAGTGAAGCAGAACAGGCTGCAGGTAAGAGAGACCTGACGACATTGTATCAAATAACCAGGTTGCTATCAGGGAAGAGACCAACACAGATGAAACCAATAAAAGATGAAGAAGGAAATTTAATTACAAAAGAAGAGAAACAGAGGAAACGATGGGCCGACCACTTCAAGAAGCTCTTGAATCGACCACCACCTGCACTTCGTCCAGAAATACCACCTGCAGCCGCTGAACTACAAGTGAACATTAATCCCCCAACGAAAATGGAAGTCCTGAACGCCATAAAGCTACTGAAATGTGGGAAAGCAGCAGGACCAGATGGAATACCGCCAGAAGCACTGAAAACAGATGCAGAGACAACAGCGGCCATGCTCACACCACTATTGCAGAAGGTGTGGAAGGAAGAGAAGGTACCTGACGATTGGAAGAAGGGTTACCTTGTCAAACTGCCGAAGAAGGGAGACCTCAGTGCTTGCAAGAACTGGCGCGGAATCACTCTCCTGTCCACCCCAAGTAAAATATTAAGCCGCATCATCCTGGAGAGGCTAAGGGATGCACTGGATTCAAAACTACGACCGGAACAGGCAGGCTTCAGGAAGTACAAATCATGTGCAGACCAAATTGCAACGCTTCGCATCATCATAGAACAGAGCATAGAATGGCAATCACCTCTCCACCTCAACTTCATCGACTTTGAGAAGGCCTTTGACAGCGTCGACCGAGAGGTAATTTGGAAACTGCTTCATTACTACGGAGTGCCGCAAACCTTTATCCGCCTCATTCAACAACTATATGAAGATGCCACATGCCAAGTAATCCACAATGGGAAGCTCAGTGATGCCTTTGAAGTGAAGACAGGAGTGAAACAAGGTTGCCTACTATCCCCCATGATATTCCTTATTGTGGTGGACTGGATCATGCAGCAAACAGTAGGCAGCGAGAAGAGGGGGATACACTGGACGACGGAAAAGAACCTAGAAGACTTGGATTTCGCCGATGACTTATGCCTAATGTCACATAAACTTGAAGATCTGCAGGCAAAAACTAACAAGTTGATAGAAGAGGCAGCGAAGACGGGACTTCAGGTGAATATAGAGAAGACAGAAGTGATGAAGATACCGCACCACCACCATCAACAACAACAAACTCCAATCACTGTCAACGGGAGAAACTTAAAGGAAGTAACCTCCTTCACTTATCTAGGAAGCACTGTTTCAACTACAGGCGGGACGGACGAGGACGTCAAAGTCAGAATCGGAAAAGCAAGACAGGCATTCATTAGCCTGAAACCAGTGTGGAGATCTTCTGCACTCAGCATGCGGAACAAGATACGGATTTTCAACACCAACGTCAAGTCAGTGCTCTTGTATGGCTCAGAGACTTGGCGCGTCACGAAAGGTATTTCCAATAAACTACAGACATTCATCAACAACTGCTTACGCTCGCTGCTGAAGATCAGATGGCCAGAAAAAATAAGCAACAAGGAACTCTGGGAACGAACCAACCAAGAACCTATCACGCAACAAATATGCAGGAAGAAGTGGAGATGGATTGGCCATGCACTGAGAAGGCCGACTGAGGACATCACGCGTCAGGCCCTCGAGTGGAATCCCCATGGGAAGCGACGAGTTGGACGTCCAAGGGTGACATGGAGGAGGTCGTGCGAGCAGGAAATGAGAGCTTCTGGGCTGTCGTGGGACCAGGTTCAAAAGATCTCAGAGAACAGAGGTCACTGGAGGCGTGCTACTGAAGCCCTATGTTCCACTAGGAACCCAAGGGACTAATAATAATAATAATAATAATTCCAAAGTCTAGCAGAAGCATATTTCACTCTCATGGGCAGTGAAATGTAGTGCTACTCAACGTGGTACACAGCCTACAATACTACCTGGTCACCCAGACCTAAGTAGTAGAACCTAGTCCAAGTTCTATATCCATCGCTTGAAAGTCGAAGGCTTAAGCCAATAAACTACATCTTCACTCCATGTCAGTTTGTAATGTTAGGCAGCGAATAACGAATTTCTAAACTTCAACTAACTTTCAGATAATAGCTTACATCTTGCGAAGAAGGATTTACAAGATCGACCGTAATTATTATCATTTGGTGTATATTCTGAAATATATATGTTTGCATGCTTCACACTCGTCAACATATCTGTTCTTCATAACTCCTCAGTATTGTGTAAGATTGTTGTCTTCAGCTAGGCATCAACAAGAAACCACCTAATGAGTATTACAGAGCTTTATGGCGTATTTTTACCCAGTGACTTGCACAATGGTCCTTCTTCACATTGTAACTTTCATTTTGTCCACATCTGCTCGCCAAATATTCATCTTTCCCATAATGCGCAAAGGGTGCCTCAAACCTCTTAATGACTAATGCACCTCAACAAAGTGCGTCCCCAATAGGTCTTATAGATAGGCTTAAATGACGTTTGTACATCCATTTTATGCCCGGTTTCGACAATTGCTTTAGCTAATGAGGAGATTGGAGGTTTGTTCCCAACATCAGTTGACTCAGGCAACTATTTGCCTCTGAAACCACTTTGGAATGTGTTATGTTGTCCTTATTTTCAGTGATAGATGAGCCCTCTATAGGTATGCGTGACCACATTTACATTTAAATTGGTAAATACAGTGGGATATATGACTTCGTTTTTCACCTGTCCCAAGGACTTCATTTGGCATATAGCTTGGAATTTTCTATTATCCGAACCCTAGCTGCATAATACGTTTTATCGATGGCAGCGTATGTCTCTGTTAAGCTATTGGCATCATTGTATTGTAGCTTGATAAATACATCTTTCTTAAGCACAGAGCAGACAATATCCCTTGCTGTTCTGTCTACTTTATCCTGACTGATAAACTGCGTTGAGTAGTTATTCTTCATCAACAATCTTGTCTCCTTTAGCTAAACCTATTCGTTGAATTCGGTTCAATAAACACCTAACGAAACCTCGTTTGTATTGAACCAGGCAAGAACTGATATGGTCAAAATAATATCTTGTCCAACTAGGCTTTCTGTAAATAGACCGTTTTACTGGTCCATCTTGCCGTCGATCGATCTATCCGTCTTAGAAAGATGAACAGTCGTCGTTGTTAAAGATATACTATTATGTACTTCTTTTTTTCGATTCAGAACTGAAGCAGCACAACATAAATCACCACATATGATTAGGATATCGTCCATTTATCTTTTATAAAATGGGACGTTTTCAGTTAAATTCTCAGATAGCTTTTCGACATGTGACACGAAAGTATCTGCCGAAAGAAGACTCAGGGGGGTGTCCCATGGAGACACCATCAATCTGACGAAAATATTCACCTTCAAATGTTATTAGCACATAAATATAATGTGTTTTAAGTAAGGTAAAGGGAATGGGGTTGAAAAATGATTGGTGTAAATGTAATCACACATGTCTATTTTTTTTTTAAATAACTGGGTATTAGTGAATAGACAGATAATATCAAAAGAATACATAGTTTTATTGCCAAGATTAATACCATCAAGGCAGTCAACTAACAAATGTATCTTCTATGGTATACTTACAATATTGTCTTTTGATAGGGATCAATAATTCGATTAGTCAGTGTTGGTGGTCTATGCATTGATAATATAAGGCAAAGAGGACAGCTTCATTTCTGTATTTTGGGTAGGTCATGTAGATGTGGGGATCTGGATTCTATTGGCTTTGATGCCTCGAATTGGTTCTTAGGGACAATGTTTAAGCTAAAGAGTTTCGTTAGACTAGCTGTCACCGTTCCCTGCATTACCTGAACACCTGAATAACAATCTCAACAGAATTCATTCTTATCATCAAGAATCGAGAATATTTTATATTTGTAATCGCTTTTGTTCACTATTACAAATCCCGAACTGATGTCAGGACTGAGTATGGTTACATCTGAATTTTGTGGCTCTCTCCACTTTCGTGTCTGGGCAACATTTCAGATGTTATACCTATCATGATAGCTATTGTTGTTTGACTAACATTCCCATGAAGTTCATCGAAGCGTTTGCTGTAAGTACATGTGTTTTTTAACCAATCTATCTGACAGGAAGTTGCAAACCAGTGGAAAAAATTATGCTTTATTTAGCTTCCCCCCATGAAGCAAACTTGAACGTCATCCAGTTTAAAATCACACCTCTTAGCCCTTAAATAACAAGCATTTTGATCTTTGTCTTGTGCCCTTTACCCCTGCATACACTACTGAGATAATAGTAATGGGATAACCTGCTTAGTTACAACATCGTACAATCCAAAACTCAGGCTGCGTGGTAATTGATTAACTTTCTGCAAGCACACAGGGCAATTGTTTGGGCTCACAATTTCTGTTAGTTTTTTCATTCTGATGGTTCCTGATAAAATATACCATAAGTGTAGGACTTTAAATCTTACTAAAAATATGTTAAGAGGTATCATCAAATACCCTTCCCTTCTTTTGGTACTAAGTATTTTGAGGTTACTTCAAGATTACCTTAGGGATTTTTCTTCACATCTTTTAAAGCATAGTTTTGAAGGTCGTATAAGAAAATCTCAATGTAAGTTACCGTGTTTGAACCACACACGAAGCTAAATTACTTGAAGTGTAAAATTCGAAACAGAAGTACACTTTTATGAAAAAAAAGAACACTAACGGGAAACTTGAGTATACAGAAAATTAATTCGTCGTTGACCAAAAACGACTTAAATCGTCTCGTGCTCCAAGCAAATCGAAATTCATACTGGCAAGAAAATCGATTCGTCAGTAAGATCCAGTTTTGTTTTGTGATTTAAGTCGGTGAAGGATATGAGTACAGTTGGTTGGTCTCAGTTTCAAGCCTATGATTATAAAATTCTTCTGTCATTTGCATTTTGTGTGCATGACCGAATCTAACCACTTATGGACCTCTATTTCTCCGTTGATATGTAACTTACAATGTTTGCTTTCTTCCAGCTTGCACGTGATTTGAACAAGTTGCAAAATGAATATCACAAAACCGTGGAGAATGCTTTAAGCGGTCTTGATACTACATATCTTCGTAAAATACAGGTAAGCTTGATAGTGTATAGATTCTAAGCTTTATGTAGGCAAATTACTTTCGATGTGGCCTAAAATGTTGTGAAGATCCCGATGCCCCTGTTACTGAAGTTCAGCGATGCATAGAAAGATGCGAAGCTCCTCTGAGTCATGCACATGAACTAATGCAGTCTGAAGTTACCACATTCCAGGTGAGGAATAATATTTTTCTCATTTCACTTACACATATGGCTACTGTACTATTAAGTTATCACTATCAATATCAGCATAAGACTAGGCATTACTGCGTAACAACCCATATTGACCCACCTCATATCAGCACATCAAATAACGAAGTTAAAGGATGCAAGATGAAGGAAAACCGGTCAAAAGCAGTGAAAGACAGTAATGAGGAATGAGAAAATGCTGAATTGAGTAGTAGTTAAAATGAAAATAATAAGCGGATACATTTGTGCCACTGACATCAATTCTGAAGTATTCTAAAAGTATCCAACCATTAGTTTCTCTTATCACGTGGGCCTCAACTGGCATGTTTCAACTGTTAATTCGTAAATGCATTTAGAAGCATTCTCTCAGTTTACACTTGAGCAAATGTCTTCCCTTATCACTTTTATTAGCGTCGTTACTTGAATGATTCTCTGATAAGTGCACTAATTACCAGTCCCATGCTATGTAAAAAGGTTTACGCTTTTATTATTTATTTAACCCTTCACCTAGTTTTGTTTATTTTAGATCAAGAAATTAGCATATTTTGTGTCTGAGTCATTACCATTAGAGGTTGCAGTTAAGTACATCCATCCATAACTGTACGCAATTGTCTTTTAGGTTTTCTATACATTATGTTAGTGTTATTTTTCAACGCTATACTGTTTTCAAAGTATTAACACCTCTTAGCATGTAGTATAACATAGTAGCAGCGTATAGTGACTGTAGCTTGCGTATAACTAGACATTTTTAAGGCCTTTTTGTACATACTTTAAGATTTAACTATACTTCCACCACATGGAACCAGACGTGTGTAGTAACCTGTATGACTACTTACAGTAATATTAACACTTGAGATTAGATCAATATCTGGCAAGCAGCTAAGTCTAGTATAACTCTGAGGTATGCACTGAATTTTACGTGTCGATATCATTAATTTAATTGTGCAACGCTGTACTTCCTTATACCTGTCTGTCAACATTCAGCTGAACGTTACTCAACCTAATAACTGTAAACACGATCATGTACTGGGAGTATAGAAAACATTCATTTGATCAGCATCTCCACCTAACAAAACTCTTTTGTCTATGTGCTCAACCGTGCAGTAAACCAATCAGTGAAGAATCAAGTAGATTCAGCAATATACCTACAACCGAGTTAAATTAGTTACTACTAGCATATAACCTTGACAAGCACAATATACTTAGTGATTTCAAGTTGGTAATCATCATGGAGTGACATCAGTTGGAGGAACATTGGAAACCTGAGAGCACTGGACGGCAGTTTCGTCCTAGTATGGGACTCCTCAGCAGTCCAAACCCAGGACTTTCATGTACCATGCCAGCACGTTACCATTGGGTCATGAAGTCGGAATACAATGGTCCATATTTCCAACTTCTGTCAGTTCACGACACAGCGTAACCACCACCCAATGTCATCATTGAGTATTTGTTCTCACTGCCACTAGGTTTGCCCTACTGGTCATGACTTCTCACTGGTTCGATCTCTGGCGGCGTCATGGTCGCGCACTGTCGAGGAGTCCCATACTAAAACAAAATAGCTGTCCAGTGCTCCCATGTTTTGAATGTTCCTCTAACGGATGTCAGTCCATCTTAATATACTTGCTCAGTACTCTATTCACTTCTCGGTACTGGCACAAAACCTCGTTCAAGAGGGTAAAATGATGCCTTCGGGACTAGAAAACCGACAAATGTCGGGCTCATATAAGTACTCGTGTTTTCCACTCCTTTTTACACTTGAAAACTTAATTTCAGTAAGACTTATGGAACTGACGTTTACACTTAGCATGTACGACAGGTGTAAGCTGGCTAAACTGCTGCTGGAAGTGCTTTGCCCAAAGTTCTAGTCACCTCGTAAACGTGTCTCAGTAGATTTCTTGGTCAGTAAACCTGAGTAGCTGTTCAAGAACTAAGCACCATCAATATCGTTCCCACTCCCACTCTTTGTCATGATCAAAGCTAGTCAGTTGAAATTAACTTTCGCGCAGGATTAACTTTTTTGTGGCAACTACGTATGAACTATAAATTCATACTTCTCGTGCTGATTCACCATGCAATGTAAAAATATAGCTGTATCTTGAATATCCTCCATATTATGCCCAATTTTTCTTCCTTTTCGTTTTAGACAAGGATACAGCAGTGTGCTGCCGAGTGTAGTAATCAAGTTCGAGACAAACTAAGTTTGAATGCAACTGATTCGCAACTAAAAAAAGCTCAACAAGAAGTACTAATATGCTCTCAAAAATGCGTAGATAATCAGTTGTCTAATGGGTTACCAGCACTTATCAGTCGATTGAAAGAACAGTTGCAAAAGCTGAGACAAGATCAAGTTGAAATTATTAGCTAACTTTCCTTGTGTAAATGGTATCACTTCTAGTTAATAAATTATTTGTATAGATCAATTTTATTGTGACCAGTTCACTGTTTTAAAAAGACTTATGTCTGTTGTTAATATTCAGAGGGTTTTTTTAGTAAACAATTGCTTCTCATACATTTAATCCGCAAGGTTTACAATTAGGAGACCATGAATGTAAATGCAGCAAATATTACAAATTACTATTGGAAAATGAAACTCGAATCGGCCTGGCGTACATTTCTAAGATTAAGCTAGTTGATTGCTAGGTCCTAAGGGTTCTACGTCTCTTCTCTGAAATATCTCATGACTTTTATCAATAGTACTACTACTATTTGTCACTATTCTTACTTCCGAGTTAAAACATTCAAATTATCCCTAGATCTGATTTTGTATAAGCTGACTACTATATCTTTAAAATATGGTTGCATTTCATATGAATTCCCTTTATCCATATTACTGAATGTTATAACTTTGGGGATATTTCTGCATTGATGAATTTTTCTCGCCTAGTTAATTTTTATGCATATTGCGACTCACTCCATGTAAATATTCTGTAATCTACTTATTTAATGAGAGACATGGCATCCCTGTATAAATGCCCAAGCCGAAATATCTTGAATCAGTCCAACAGTATACATATCTTGACTTTAGAAAACAATGATTGGGGGTGACAAATGCTACGAGGCTCACGTGTTGTAATGTGTTAGTATTACTGCGTAATAGTTTAGTTTGCAATAGGTCACTTCATTATAGTAGGGCAGCAAGACGAGAGGTAATGTGTTTGGGAATAGAATGATCAAAAGCCATAGAAACCATAACACGAAAAAAGGTCATTGAACAAATAACGATGAAGGTAAGGCGTGAATGCATTAGGACCATGGTGATGGGTCCCGAGCTATATCAACTAGAATCACCATGTTAGAATCCATGAGACAACCGAAAACAATAGTGCTCAGTCACTTGTTCACCCGCTTGTACCGTATGTGTTTTAAATAAACCTGCTTTAATAAGTCCATCCATACTGCTGTTGAAAATGGCTATTCATCATCAACATAGGACCAGTCATTACTGCGTAACGGTCCAAAGAGCCACACTGTACATTAGCACATCAAGTGACAGCGACAACATGCAGAGAGAAGGAAATATCGGTTAGAAGCAGTACAGAGTAGTGAAAGAGAGGAAGAAAGAATCCTGTATTCAATATAGCGATCAAGATAAAGTGTGTACACATCTGTGCCACTGACATCGATCCTGAAGCATGTCACGCGGTCCCCCGACCGACTAGTCTGCATCGCCCTACCTGGCTCAATCAACAGTCAAGAGATTCATATTTTAGTTTTCCCACCCAAAGACCCAGTCTGAACCTAATTTAGCTAACATTGCGCGGCAGACGATGAGTGATTAGACATGCATAACACATGTCCCAGTCATGTAAGTCGATGAAGATTATAAACCTCACCAACTGACTTCCTTTACCCCCCCCCCCTAAACTTCTCTTTCTGAAGTACTGACATGATGGCACCACGACACGGCCTATGCTTTGAAGGCAACGGTGGTAAAACTATGGAAAGCTTCTAATTTCCTGTACCATTACTAGCCATACAGTAGAACAGAGTGAACTGCAGCACAATACACTCGACCCTATATATAAAATTGGATATCGCGGTGGCGCCATAAATAGCGTGAGTTGATAAAAGCCAGTTGGGTCCGCTGTATCCGTGAAGATCCCGTCGGCCACCGATCCACCAGGGCTGGTCCGACTTCACAGGTTAAGTGAAGTAGTCGACACACTCAACCACTGTACTCTCCACTGACAGACAGGGCATCGCTGAAGACCAATCGTGGAGCGACAGTTTGCATTTAAATGGCCAGAAACGTATCCTGAACATTCTCAAATCGGAAGTTTAGATGTCCAGAAGAGTCTGCATCTTGTCAATGTCTTCACCCACTAGAACTATGTCATTTGCGCAAAACTGTCAAGGACCCTACAGTGGTTAGATCAATCTCTGTGTAGTCAGATAACAAGAGTGATGCCTCCATAAGAATGTCTATGATAAAACTGATGGGGATGAAGAGAGTTGGCATCCTTGATGGATACCACTAGATGTACACAGCTCACCGTAGGCTCTAACACACGGCTGTTCACGTAAACAGCCTTTAACAGAATAATGTACTCACTCAGTACCACCCTTTCACCGCTATAAGATCTCTCGATCAGCGGAGTCAAGTGCCGCTATCCGGTCAACAAGTACAGCCCATTTCGGGCGTCGGTGGATGTGCGTGTTTCAGAGCCTGGCGAGGTGTAAATATTCTGTCGATATCCCACAGGCAGGTCTGAAAGCTATCTAGCATCTGGTGTTCCCGAGCTCCACTTAGACATCTAATGATTCTAGAATCTTAGACGCTATGTTCGTTAGGCTGATTCCTCTCGTTGTCACAAGAGGACTTCTCACATTTCTTGAAGACTAGGACAATCAGTGATTTAAGCTAGTCAGAGGGGATTATATCTGACTCCCACACACTGGTTAATACTTCAGTTAACTTGACTAAGAATCCTCGACCATCATCCTTAAATTCCTCTTGTACTGACGTGTCTGGCCTTGAAGCTTTTCCTTATTTCCGGTTATTTACCGCTTTCTTTAATTCTACAAGTGTTCGGGGTCCTATCTGGATGTTTTTTTTCACGCTCAGGATGGATAACGGGTAACGCAATAGTAGCTACAGGTCTGTTTAGCTGCTCCTAAAAGTGTTCGACCAATCGTCTTCCTTGTGAGTGAATCACAAACCCATTCTTCTCCTTCATGGTCTTGCAAAACACTTACCATTTTACCTTAAAGGTCTAAATAACTGTCTACTTATCGCCACTCCCTTTTTCATTTCTTTAACCTTCGCTGCCCATCACTGGGTGGACATTTTGTCATTTGAGTTGCATTCGCTCTTTACTGTATTCGAAGCATGCAGGGGTGCGTTCGCATGCATCCTCTGATTCAGAAGCTACTGATATCCAATGACTCTTTTGGGCCACTCTCTGCGAGTCGGTCTTCAACATTGATTTTACAGCAGACTCGAGATGGTGCCAAGCTTCTTCTGGATGAGTGATATTATTCCGTCCGGAAAAATATCAAGCCAGTTCCTAACTGAAAGTGGCTCGGCGATCTCATTATCGACCTGCACTCGCAGTGGTCTTGTTATCTAATTTTTCCTGCGTCCACTTAGACGCAGACATACATGTGCTCCAAAAGGAGCGGTAGTTTTCCATTGACCTCCGGCAATGACTGGCAGCAATGCAGTCTATCTGTTCCCACCGCTGAGTTGAGGTCGGTGGACGCCACGCCAAACAACTTCTCTCTTCATATCTGAAGTTAATGGTAGCTGGAGATAGATGGTTGTTTGAGCAGTTGTGGCAACAGATCGCTGTTATCTGTTCGTTCTGCTGGTGTTCAGAAAGTGCCACTCAAGTGCCTTTCTGCCTGACTTATCCCACCTAATTGTGTATTGAAATCGCCTGCAACAACTACTATATCTGAGCGTTTGGCTTTCAATAGGAGGCTAGATAGTCTTCGCTAGTTTGTCCTTCACTTCATCTGAACTACAGGTAGTGAATGCTGAAGCGGAAAATACAAAGAGACCAACAGCAATTTTTGCTATTCTTTCTAGTCCTCTCTGTGACGTTCAATCGAACAGCGCATAGGCAATACAAGTGTAAAACTTGAGCACTGTGGCACATAGATAACTTTCAACTGGGATCCACTCGAGCAGTGTACCTTCCGCCCTAGCGCTCAATCCATACGCGTATCTGCAAGATCGCGAGAACTGGCCATCGAATTTCCAGATACTCGAAAGGTGAATTTCGCACATTCACTATAACGGCTGGGCGAGGTTAGGTACGAAATCGCGCTCGGGCCATATGTTTGCGCGTCTTACGAACACACCCATGACCCCAGTTGCTAGAATAGCTTGTTGGAGGGTTCAAACACTGAGAGCTCCAGCGTGTAACTTGGAGCGCAGTTTCAAAAGACCAGATGTGTTTTGGGGTTTCTGATCTCCGTCAGCAGCTGCAGAGCTGGGAGGAATTGAAGATGACGCAGGGTAGTTGACTGAGAGACATGAGGAAAGACTAGAATGTAAGGATGTGAGGCATGGATAGTGGTGGACCCTAGGCGCTGACAGGGTTATGAGAGCCTTTGACACTTACTGGATGCCCGCACCGTGGACAGCTAAGTACTTAAAAAAGAAGGGCTAGTGCGTGACCATAGAGCCCAAGGGCCATCTGCGTAATGCCAGTCACACAGCCTTTCTGCAAGTTTGACATTTTAGTCGTTTGATTTGAAATCTGACTGTGAATCCCTGCCGCAAGTATCGGCATGCCGCTGGGCGATGGGAGTGTGCTATTTTGGTGGCCGACCTTTTCTAACCCCTCATTTCAATAGGGAAGGCAGCATCATCGTAGTACTCCTGGTCATCCAAGGAAAACACCTTACTGCTGTCACACTCCGGTTCATCCAACAATACGACCTCGCCCTCAGAGCCGCATCATAGCGTAGCAACATACACTATAGTGGTACCCGCTTTTCGTCTAACTTCTATCAAACAGATATTTCTGGTATGATAGGACCTCGAGGGAAAAAGCGTTGGGTCATTCTGATATACAAGCTTGACCACTAAGTCGAAGTAGTAGCTGTCGGCCGAGTAGAAAGCGCCTCAAAATATTTCAAGTACAACTAAAAGTATGTTTTGGCTCAATTTGCTTCAGATTCTGAAGACTACCAACAACACAAGACTTATATATGTAAGGAAACAAAATAAATTTGAAATAACTATCTGCAAGCCGGACATGAATCCATCAGAGTGGTAGCCGAATTTACTTAAAAGTGCTTATTTGCCGTTAGTCCATCAATGAAAAACCTACTAACATCTTAGTTTGACTTCGGAACAAACTGTCAATTAAAAGGAAGACAAAACTCATAAAACCTGGTCCCTTGATTACGCTCGTCGAAGCGAATCTTGTTTTTCTTGCTTTGATGAGAATCACCCCGTACTATCTAAACGGAATCAAAGTACACGGTTTCATACCACAGGATTGATTATTTTATTATGGTAATCATGTATTTCATTCATGATTTAGATGCGCTGCGAAGTGATAAGTGGTAGCAAAGCGTAAAACATAGAGGACCTTTTGTGCTGTGACAACTTGGACTGCTGATATCTGTCCGAGGTTTTATATTGGTGTCTCTGATTTTTAAAATATGTTGAATGTTTTCTTTCTTATCTAGACTAACCAACGCATCCAGATAAATTCACCTATACGCATTTACTCAGGCCTATGTATGCTGAGTACACATTGCTGAGATTGTGCTAAGTAAAGTGCGTCACTAAGTAGCTTTCTTTCCTGTTCTCTAGTGAATCTTCCATCATATTTACAAAATGTATGGAATAAGCTTATTGCACTGCATTGTTTTCAGTAACTGCACAACAAGTTGAGAGATACTCTTCATATTTGAGAATGCGTTTGCTTTATAATATTAACATGTATTTTGTGCATACCACAATAAATTTCTCATATTGCCTAAGCCGAAAGGAATTCATCTTTATGCACACAACAAAGGTAATACTTAGCAGAGATGGTGTAGTGCATCCACATATCCAAACGCCTCCAATTGTTAGAATTTATTACGGTTCTTCGATCCTATTCCTTCTTGCAAATGTTTTACTTACGGTGGCAACCAGCGAAGTCGACCACATTATGATTATTTAGATAATGTTTATCGGTAAAATCTAGAACATAAGTTTTACCGTATTTAGCAGTGATTCAGTTGAAGTGATTACAGTTTCCAGGTCCTCAAATTCTACTGGGACAAGAAAACGGTATCTCTGAATCCAAATGTGATGCATTTGTCGCAGCTGATAGAAAATTTTATCTATCTGTTACTTTCAACAGCAGTAATACATAAGCTTTGTGTGAAAAGATGAAGACCAGCCAACATTACCGGATACATTGGTACAAAAGCCAATGTACAAAAAAAACGGTATTACATGATTTCTTACTCACACCTACCTTAATGAAACATGATTCACACGTAGCACGGTTGAAATGATCATTCAAACTAAAACTGCATTATCAAAATCTTGAAAAGACTGGAAAATGTAGCTTTCAAGTAAAGGCTAGGTGCAAAGCGTTTCATTTGAACTATTCAACTGTAATATCTAACCACGGTCTTATTGATATTTCTTAATGGTGAGTGTGAACAGACATTGGACAACTTTTACACATGAGTAAGGAGTGTACGACTGCAGTGTCTTTTCATTTTCAATACACCCAATATTTCCATAAACTTATTCGGTGATTCTTCGGTTAAAAAGTTAACGAGGACAATTCTGTGGCTGAACCCGAGTTTACGTAACTACTTATTTGGATGCACGAGTTGACTGATACATTGTAATGCGCAAAAACGCTTAGCTACACGTCCAAATATCAAATGAACAAATTACATTGGAGAAACCAAGACATGATAATATTTCGACTCTTTAAGGATATGAAAATCGTCATACACACAATCATAATGTAGAATTAGAGCCTGAAGCGCGAAATGACTAAGTTAAATGGTTACGTAGGAGAAAATACTTCTACATTTTTGGAATACATATATACATAGGTGTCTTAGTGATGTAACTAATTATTTTCGACAGGAGTTGATGTTATTTGTTCAGGATCCACTGATGGTAGTGTATAACTCAGATGTGGCCACAACTTTGGCTTTCCAACATGAGAAGAACAAGGCATCTGACCATACAGTTCGCATATACACTGACGTGGGAACCTAGATATTTTAAATTAATAATTAATTGTAATTCAAATTAAGTTACTCTGTGCCAAAATTTGAAGGATTTTTTGTAGTCAAGTCGTTCACTAATGAGTTCTCAGATGGAGCAGCCTTTCCAAGGAGTGCATGTAAGTGGTCATAAATGTCAGTATTCTTTCGGAAGGCGCAATTGACTACTTGTTCTTCATCTTTCTCAAGATATATCTTGATAAATGGGGTTGGAAACATATTTTTGAATGTAATTATCTGTCAGGTTAGTCATGAATATTCAGTGCATTATCTACCTGGACGTTTGGATTTCTGAATTGCATTGGAGGTAAGTGCCATTTAATGAACTCATCACATCCATGGGATATTTCAGCGCCAGGAATATGATTGATAACGATGATCTTGACACCATCATTTAGAAGTATTCGCCCAGCTTCCAAATACTTCTTCGTCCTGGTCACTGCCACACGTCCACCCTTTAAGAATGGCATCCTTCACTGAGTATATTTTATTGACCTGAATTAGTAATTAGAAAACAGTAGCTGAATGCAATTCCATCTAAAGATAACACAATCTGTACGATGCAAACATGGAGAGTTTCCACTTGAATATGATAATGCTGAGAATATTTTATTAAGGCAAAGCGTAATACCGACAATGATGAGGAAAGTCAAATAAGAATGTAGTAAAAAATAAAGGAACTACCAACTGATTTCATTTTGGTGGATTGATTGCCTTCAGGATGGCAACTGCGGAACGATATCAGTTAGAAAACCATAAGAACCTTGGGAGCATTGAACATCTGTTTCATCTTAGTATGGGTCAGAAGAATTAGTGCTTATAGGTTTGTTGGTGTAGCATCAAGTTCTCTAGAAGAAAAAGCGATCCTCGACTGAATACCAGTTAACACCCATCAATGTGCTGCCTGACCAAATAGATTTTCAAGAAGTAGAAAGGATGGCGACACTTACCAGTGCCCACTTGTTATCTCTGGCTATGCGCCGACACTTCACAAAAGCTGCCAATTTCGCTACATGAAGCAAAACGTTCAGACATAGTCATTGCACCAGGCGACTTCAAAGCTTAAGTGGGGACGCTTAGCCAACCGGAAAAGCATCTCCGGGGTTTTACAGTATCCGGTGTCAACGAACCGACGAAAGCGATTTTCTGCTGCAATTTCGTTCTCACAATCACCTGTTTCATGTGAGCACTAACTTCAAGCATACGGAGACAAGGCATAACTTAACACCAACCAAAATTACACCAAAGACGGACAAAAATCGCATTGTTATAAGTCATTGTTGCAGTGGAGGATTACCGCGCTTTCTGGTGCAACTTACTAGGCTCTAATTACACCTTGATACAGGCACGTATGTGTCTGCACCACACTGGTAGCAGTAACTCTTCAGTTGCCCAACCTCCAACCTCAGAAAGAATGGGAAGTAGATGTCGGTCCTCCAACTCTCCCGGAAGTGATGGATCGAACTAGACATAGGCTGAGAAGACGGTTTGTGGATGTCACGTGCTAGGCCAGGCTCTCAAGTGGAACCCAAAGGGTGAACAACGAGTTGGGGGTCCAAGGGTGACATGGGGAGGTCGTGCAAGGATGAAATAAAAGCTTATGGGCAGCCGTGGAGTGAAATGGCGACGTGCTACTGAAGACCTCCCAGCCAGCATTTGTTTCGGGTGCACTTTGGAACTTTCGGGTTCACCCAAAGCTACTTTGGGCGCACTTAACAACTTTTGGGTATTCCCCCTAAATTTCAAAAATATTTCACTTGGCCGCTAACAATTTATTGACTTCTATACCAATAACACATGTAGTATATAAACGTCAAATATTCATATAACAATATTACAGAATATGCCTTCTCATAACTTGGGATATGGGTTAATACAAATCGTCGGGCGCACTACCGATACTTTGGGCGCGTTTAATAAACATACAAAGTTTCGGGCTAACTGCAGCCACTTTGGGTAGTGCCTGAAGTTTTGTAGTGTCCTCGAAACTGTTGCACGTCTGTTTAAGTACACCAAAATTGGTGATTGTGAGCGGAAATCCTGTTCAAAATACTATACACCGTGTTGGTGAGTGGCGGTATTTTTTTGCTGAGTAATTGCATTTCCTGCACCCGAGAAATGTTGCTGTTTATTTCCCTTTATTCAATTAATTCACTATTAGTGCTTCAATATAATGAGTGCATGAAATTTTTATGGAAAGCAGTGAAGCTTCCTATAAAATTCTACAATAACTTCACTATCCTTCATTTTCAGTTAGAATGACAAGTCCGATACCTCATACTGATACTGCAGCACCTGTCACAATTGGATTTGAGAAACGTAACCCCTGACTAAGCAACGCGACCTCAAGCCACAAAAGGTGGTGAGGTTATCTCTATTCTCGTCCCGAAATACGCGGAGAGCACTCGGCTACCCACTTTGCCAGAGAGCGTCAACGAGATGCAATAAATAGAAAAGCATGATATACCTGTCATGTTACAATATAAATTTACTACCACATTTATGTCTTTCGGTGAGCGTGAAGCGTGTCTTTAAACTTCGAGCGCACCTTGGGACTTCTGACATTATCAGTGGAACATGGCTATGTTCCACTATAGTAGGTTCCTACAGGAACCCAAAGGACAAATAATAATGGTAAGTAAGACTTTCACCGCTAATCAGCAAAGAAATACCTAAAATAAAGGTTAAATGTAGATAACATGTATCTACATAGCATTTCAGTCGCAAAATAAGTTATTCGCAGTCGCTCTAGACTGTTATTTTCAGTATAAAAACCAAAAACACATTGGTAAACAGGATAGTTACGACACGCTGTGGTCATTCTGAGGTTTGGGCATCATCCAGGATGTATGGAGTGCATCTCACTTTTTAGAAATTCAAGAAAAGTGTACGACGTTAATGTCGGATGGGTCACTGAACTCTAGAAACTAGACAGAAATGAACATAATAAGAATACCAGTGAATTTAGTTGGGAATAAAAACACAATTTGATTAAAAGTAACAGCTTCCACTCACGAAAATTACTGATCCTTATTTAATGCTTGTAGGTGACAAAACCAAAAACCACAATCACACTACAACCAAAGTAACGCAACCTTGTACTTGGCACGATTCCGATATCCAATATCTATTTACGAGCTAACGCAGACCAATTGATTTATTCGTGCTCACTTCTAGATCTTTTCTAACGGTTCCAGGCCTCTTGTGGATTCCGACGTAGTAGGTCTACTCACTCGCCTGCTATAGCTCTGGTTAGCCCGACGGGGTGCTGGATGTTGATTGAATTTGTAGCGACTGTTTGATTTTTCCAACGACTGTGGTCCAGGTGGGTTCCTCAAATGTCATGTTGCCAGACTGTTGGTCGAAATGGTTGCAAAATAAGGTTGGAAGGATTTCCATAGGAAGCAAGGGAGAGGAAGCGCGAGGAAAAACAAAAAACGATAAGGTGAAGGGAAGCGGGACGGAAAGTGAAACCTTGGCAGATTCACGGGAGATAAGTAATCGGGAGGACTTTTATAAAATAGTGCTAGGACATGAAGTCAGAGGGAAGAGAAGGATCAAATCAGATTACGAGACGGATTATACGAATAGCGATAGTAATACCACTCTTGGGAGATGGCAGCTGGAGATGTTGAGGCGTCACACACTTCTCCAGAATCAATAGCCTAGGGTTCGACGAGATTCAACATTGATGTTGACATTCATAGTTTAACTTGACTCGCTAAGCTGGATGCACCCTATCAGGCATCCTCGCCATCTGGCAAGCTGTCGTGTTACGTTGCACTGCTTGTAATCAACCCTCTAGCCAGGTAGTTGGAACGCATCGGTATCTTTGCACGACCTCGCAAATATACTATCCCATCCGACTACGCTTTTGGGTTTTTTCTTGGTCTCGTATTCATGGGTATAGATCAAGTTTGAATAATTGGTGATTGGCCTCTGCGTTTGTCAAGTTCGCACCGGGACAATTCCCAAAATATCTAAGGGGACTTTCTCCAGATGTTTCACACCTCTTCTCGGGTATGGTGGTGCAGTGACTTTTCGGACCTCTGAGTGCCGTGGTATGTAGGTCTCGCACAGTTTAAGGAAGATTTCCAGAGTGGGGGCACCTAGTTTGTGCCTAAGTGTGGTACTCCATAGGTTTTTAGGGCATCTCCTAGATAACTAGAACTAGTGTCTAGTTTGTCAATCAGTATAAGTCCCAGATCTTTCTCCATGGTGGTTTGAGGAAAATGCTTGATCAAAACCTAGGAGGAAGACTCCACCTGTTGACAATAATCTGGAATTTTCTAATGCTTTGTGTGACGATAAGGAACAATGAGTGAGTGTTGATGGTGTTAGTGTGGATGCTTCATGGAGTATGCCTAGTTCTATTAATGACCCAGCACCTAAATCTTTGTCGAAGGAGAAAAGGTTAGAAAAGGAATTACGACCAGGCTCCTTATGGTCTGATGATGTAGTAGGAGTCGAGGACAGGATAGGCAGTCATTCTAGGTCTAAGAATGCTGCAGGATTACCTGAACCCAGTGATATACGATATAACTGCATCAGATTTGGGAGATTGTTTAGCCTCGGTGGTGAGCAACATCTCTCTACCAAGGATAGAGCTTGTGTACTTTGATGGACGGCTCAGTCAATACCAGTTGTTTATGAGTCAGTCTGGAAATACGATAGAGGCTAAACTTACTGACAAAGGCCAGATATTGTCCTGTCTCTTACACTTTTGCAAGGGGAAGGCAAGGACAGCGATAGAAGTACGTATTTCGCTGCCTGCTGACCACGGATATGATAAAGCTAGAGAAATCCTTCGTGATTTGTTTGGACAGGAGCTATGATCGTTTGATCACTCATCGACGACTTAGTTGGAAACAGAGAGCCGTTGGAGAATACCGCTGAGGTTATGAAGGAGTTCTCCGTGGAGCTTCGGAATGTACAAATAATGTTGTCCCAGACAGGCAATGCTGCTGATTTGAATTCGCCGGTCAACTTGGAGGCTATTGTTAGTCGGCTACGTATAAATTTACAAGGTAGATGGGCTGACGTAGCAGACAGGATTTCGGCCACTGGGAAGGAACCCGAATTTTAGGACTTGGTTTGCTTCGTTGAGGAGAGGCCTGGAGTAGCTCGGTTGAGGTATGGCTTGTTGATGAGGCGCAATTCGGAAGGCGATTGGGTGAAGGGTTCTAGCTCACAATTCAGAAGTAGGTTGCACTGCAACTTGGTGAGAGGCACTATTCATTCGACAAGTAGTAGAGCCACACGTACTACGAGTTGCATTTTATCATGAACCCCACAATCTAACTAAATGTCCGAAGCTTTTGAAAATGTCGACCGACGAGAGGAGATCACTGGTCAAACAACCTGGTGTCTTCAACGACTGTTTAAAGAAGGGTCACGTAGCTAAGTTTTGCAATTCCGGACTTAAATGCAAGTTTAAGGATCGCAAGGTGAACCATCACTCTTTGCTGCATATGGCGGACACTGAATCCAAAGTGACTGAATCGATAACCCACTTGACGAGGGAAGTAAGATCTCCTAAAGCAAGTTTAGGAATTGTCCCGGTGAGACTAACGGGTTCAAGGGGGAGCACAAAAACTTATGCGCTACTGGATAGCGGGTCAGGCACATCACTGATATTAGAAGGCATTGTCAAAGATCTTGGCCTAATTGGTAGAAAGTCCTCCCCGAGTGTTACCACGGTTGTTGGGATTTCCCAGTGCAAGTGCTTGGAAGCGAGTGTGGAGCCCTGCTCTTTGGATGGACAGGGTTCAGTGAAGATACAAACGGCTTACACCGTTAGCCACTTACCAATATCAGGGGCGCGCACCCTCTCTGAACGACAGATTAAGGTCTGCAGCCATTTGAAGGACATCAAACTACCTCGACTACATAATGGTACTGTTGGAATCCCGATTGGCTGTGATGTTCCGGATGCCCATCGGGCCCTGGAACAGCTTGTTGAAAATAGAAATCAGCCGTTTGGAGTAAAAACTCACTTGGGTTGGGCCGTATTTGGTCCGAAGCATGATAGGTCCTCACGTGAAGTTGTCTTTTGCCGGTGTTCGAATAACTGCAATGTGTCTGACAGTCTAGAGAGGCTGTACGATCACGGGCTCAAAAATATTGGCAGCTCCAGCGTAGCGCTTTCTGTGGAGGACAAAGGGGCAATTGAAACTGCGGATCGTTCTTCTAGGTTAGTCGACGGACATTTTGAGGTTGGACTACCCTGGTGACTTGAAAAACCTAGTCTACCCGACAATTATGAAGCTGCTAAACGTAAACCTAAGCGTTTAAGAAAAGGCCCAACAAAAGAAAGCGATCTACTCGAGAGATGTAAAGAAGTTAGCAGTCTTTTCGGGGTATGTTTGGGATTTGAGGCTGGGGTCATCGCTGCTGCAAGTTATGTAAAAGAAGTGTTCCTATAAGTCGGGATTCTGGAACATGACACAAGCATTTCGTCCCTTGCCAGGGAAGCGCGGTAACATGGACTCGGAGTCTGATGAATGTCAGTTAACTGTTCACCAATTTAGTGAGGTCTCATTGCCTTTCTGTGTGAACTGTGCGCCCAGGAGGACCATAGACACTTCCTGTGTTGGAGAGCATAGTGCAACCAAAGAGGTTGGTGACGAAAGTTTCAATGTGGATTATTTACCTCCCACTGATGGCATCACTAGCACTATTTCCTTATTCGACTGGTGACGGAATGTTTTTGATGGGGAAACTTAGCGCCCGAACAGGAAGATCGGCTACTGTTTACAGGTTGTACGGTTAATAACTCAAAGTGAACGAAGCCAGGCAGTGCGAGAAATTGATATAGAGGAGATGCCAACAGGTCTCACGTCAGGTTTACCCAAAGGATACCCTAGGAAGAGGTTCAGCGATGAGGGGTCGAACTTAGTAGGGACCAAGAATAAGCTGAATGAACATTTGAGAGTATGGAAACACGAACCGGTTCACAGTGACTTGCTTGGTAAAGGAATTGACTGGCGTTCCAACCCATCGGCACCAAGCCACTGGTGCGGGTTTCGGGAAAGCACGATTCGTACACCCAACAACCATCCATTGGCTCCACTTACATCGGAGTTGAAGACTTAACAGTACTAACTTCGGCAAGGTTGTTGCTGCTGACGGACAACTTGGAAGGGTTTGGGGTAAATGCAGGAGTGATAGATTTTCCAAGGGACGACGACAAGTTAATTATCTTGCGGAAATGGTTTGGAAACGTTTGCCCAAAGAGTGCGGTTCATTGTTACGGCGACAACATAAGTGGACGAATCTGAGAGAAACATCCAAGTAGATGACTTAGTCACGATAGTGTCGGACATTGGGGATAGGAATAGGGGCCTTTTGGACCGGTACAACGAGTGGTGTACAGTGGAGGTAGGTCGGCCAGAAAGGCAAGATTAAAAACTGTGAAGGAAAGGCTCCCTAGAGACATTCGTAAGGTTCCTCCTAGAGGCGTCGGATGAAAGATGGTAAGTAGGGAACCCCCAGGCTTACTGTTGCAAGTCCTGGGGACCACTGAGGGATGCATGCATACTTCTGTCCAGCTGTCCGATCTGATAAATGTTACTGGATGTCAGTCGTTGTGAGAAGAAACTGAAGTTCTTTGGTGGGGGTGTTGGGTGTGTCTTGATTCTGTTCTTGTAATGTATTCAAAAACATCGACCACTCATTCTGTCTGACTTCATTCAGCTTGCTCGTACAAGCATATTTAACCCCTCGTTTCTATTAGTGTCACGATTGTATTTCGTTTTATATAGAAACTGCATTAGCCGTTAACATTGAAGGGCAATTTTCTCAGGGTTCACTTACTGTTTGAATGCACTTTTGTTTTGGCAACTAATTGTTTTAGATTTGGCCAGTTTCGCTTTGGGCTTTGGGAACTCCAAAAATGCGTATCTTCGTTGCTCGCATTTCAATGGATTTGACGCAACATTTACCGATATTTCGAGATAAAATCCCAAGTAATCTGTAAATTTCTGATCAAGTGCCAAATTAACCGTTATTCAGAACATTCATAGTGAACATGTTTTCTGAATTTTTTTTTAGCAACGTTTGGTATCTTTCTCGCTGCGAACAGTGCATCCTCGTCCTGAAAAGTATCAGACGTTTTCCCCAGCTTTTCGAAGAGCGATCTAAGCCAATAGTGCTCCGACTGCAACTGTTGTCTGAGGTCGTCAACTGCACGCACCTTACCGCATGTGCTTGAATATACCACTCGGTTGCCCTCGTGTTTGTAGGCAGCCCCACATTTATTGCACTGAGTTCTCAAGTTGCGTCCGGAAATGCCCCTCATGATCGAACTTGCAGATGTATCGCCAGTTGAACTCTTTAGGACTAGTTTACAAACACCAGCACTGTCGACCGGATCTAAATCTGCGTTGCATACTGACCTCAATATAGCCATAGTATCCCTTAGAAATTCATTAATGTTCTCCAGTTAACGGGAACCACAGTACACACCCACCAGCAAGCACCACTAACCTTTAGGCTGGAGATTCTTCTCTTAATCGCCCACAGTTGGAATCTGGATCTAGTGGGAAGTTAGGCGCTATCAACGTTTGAGTACGCTGATATCTCGTTCGTTGACATTGGAATACTGAACCTTTAACGGCGTCCTTCAGTTCGCCTTTGGGACCAATACATACGTACGTTCCAGTGCTAATAAATCTTGACATCGGTTCACCAGGAGTTCATATAAGTGTTCTGTAGCTGCGGACGAAAAGGGGAAAAATCTTCAGGCACAGTTTGCGCTTGCGCCTGACTCATCTTACTATGGTAAGTGGTTCGTCGTGTTATCTCCGAAATCGGATACAGATTAAGCTGCAGTGTACTCTCGTGCATTTCATCATCGTGGCCCAACGCGTCGCATAAGACGCCCATTTCAGACTCGGATTCGTAGTCGGAAGCCTCATATGCATTTTCTTCTACGTGAACCGGATACCAAATATCAGAAGCTACTGTTTGTTGACATTAGCTGAACGTTACGGCTGGATGCCGCGGCGATGGGTCGAAAACGCCTTTTTAAGACAGCACTATAAAGTACCTCATACTGAATCAGACCATTGAAATCTGCGTTTTTTGTTCTGCGGTAAAAAGTGAACCTACTGCGGGGGAATTGAAACTGCAAGTGCACTAGAAAGTAGTAAGTAAAAACACTGATAGTCTCAGGATTTCTATGCCTTTGTTTACGTTATCATCAATCATGTCTGTGCCGCTATGTTAGCACCTCCTTCAGCATCATTGTAGCCACTCACTGATGATGCACCGTAATCAAGATTATTTTGGTAGTCGCACATCCTTTCTGCACTTAAAAATAGGATCATTCAAATAGTAGATGTTTATCAATAAGATCCCCATACTACGGGAATTCGGAAAAACATAAAACGTCCACGAGATTGAAGCTAGAAGACAGAAAACGCAACCTCACCAGATGTTACGGCCGATGCTAATGTGAACAGGAGGCGCGGGCATCGTGCCCCATGAAACCGATGAACCAAAAATATGCTCAGTGGTCGAGAGCCTTGCCCTGGGTGGTAGGTTTCAACTGCTTATCACTTTTAAATGGAGGATTATTGTTTAACCTTGCAGCACTGTAGCAACATTACAAATCAGGTAGAAGCATGCCCTCCAAAACAGTGCTACAACTTCAGAATCACTTAGCAGCCTTGGGTTTTGCTCGAAGTTTAGGAAGTTAGCCAAGCCTTTCCAAATCTTCGTTAGTCTACCCGGATAACCCAGAGTGTCTGCACTTCACCCAGATCTGTCAAATTTTCTGCAGCCTATCCGAAGCTTTACAAATAAGGCTTGAGGGTTAGCAGTGAGCAGGACATGCGAGCACCGTTTACGTCTGTTAATGCGCAATCATTCAGTGCAAAACCTATAGCTGTTAGTGAACTTCTGAAAGACTTTAATCTCCTGGAAAACCATTTAGCTCAGGGACGTGCCAAGATTTTCCAAATCACACCCAACTTTGAGCGCAGGGACTACCTAAAACTGCCAAAATCCACCCTAAGTATTCGGAGGCTGAGTTCTTCGAAAATAAGGCGATACATTTGTACGAGTAGAGAAGGGAGTATGCTTTACACATATGCATACATTCGAGAGCGTTATCGCTGAAATCCAGTCACTGTGAAAACAGTTGTACTCTGCGCACAATGAAATCGATAAACCTCCATGAGATTGAGTGGGTGATGTGATCAGTGGCATGTTCAGGAGATCTGATGGGCCACTCCTTGTGGGGTGTTTCTCAAAGATAGCATCAAGTGCGCATGGGACAGGTGTTTCGTTTGGTTATACTGGGGCAGACCCTGTTTTTCTTCCAAAGAAGCCCACATAGGAAAAACGACTGGCGGGAAAACATGCGTGACTAGATCGTATGCCACACCTTTTGCACATGATATAATGCTGTTGACCTCCAGTATAGAGAGGCGATTCGGTACCGCTTACCTCGGAAGGAGGGGGGTATTCACCGCATTGTGATCAGTATAAAGAATATTGGTCAAGGTAGAGAGCAGATGATCCGATAGCATCCGAATCACTGGCAATACTGGTGGCGCTGAAGCCGTAGGCTGTCCGAAAACCCCCATTCATGGGAAGAAACGGCGACCGGTGGGTAGTATGGTATGCCTATCTGCCGGCTGCCGTATACATTATCGTCATAACCAACTTCATGTTCAGTAAATGTATCCCTAGAGGATCTAGTGCAAGGTTGTCTTTGAGGAGCATATGACTCGCGTCTGGCGACGCATGGGGGGTGAAGTGTATAGTCTGTGACTACCATTCGGCTCGTTATCCAACAGTTGTGGCCGTCGAGAGGCCTGACCGCGGCGCGTCTCTGTCAATGATCGCGTAAATGTTATGAAATGTGTATCACCTGAACAGCAGTTACTTAGTTTGGTCACTGGACTAACTAAGAAGTAGCGCTGGGCATTTTTCTTAGTGTGGCTGCGCGAGGGTGCCATGGTCTTTCGGTTATTCTCATTGCTTCCTCGTCTACTGTCTTGGCTACCAAAGTGACCTTTCCGCAATTTGATTGGCCTGGATGGGCTCCTGGTAGGGTTTATGTGCTAGTGTACTAGTGCTCTGCGTACTGCTTGTCACCTGCCCGTTTGATGCATACGGGCTATGAACTGGCTGATGTGGGGATAGACAAGACTGTTTACACGCCAGGCTGCGGATGGTCCCATGGTGACAGGGCGCTTGTAGCTGGTGCTCAGTATGTTCATAGACTGAGTAACCGCTGGTGACGACACAGTAGTGTCTTCAATATTCTCTTGAATCGATAGCGTAGCACTTGGTTTGGTGTTTTGAGTGACGGGGCGAGATGAGGCCTGGGTTTCCACCTCTGAAGGCAGCGAGATAGCCTTTGAAAGATCGTGTGCACGTTTCCGAGTGTAGTAAGTCGATTTGCCCAAGCCTACCGTTGTATCATCAGCCCTGCTGTGCCTGAGTGAGTGGGCCGTTGCTGAAGTTTGATGCGCTTCAGTTCGTTGTTTTGGCATGCAAACCAGCTCATCAACAGGATGTGTTGTCTTTGTAGATGCTGCAACAAAAAAATGATCTGAAAATCCCACATGATCATACTGTTTGACAGCATTGGCATTTATTCGAATATTTTTACCCTCTTTCTGGATACTGTGCCTTTTACCCTGGCGGACGTAATGTTATTTGGTTATTCGACTGTCTTTTGTGACCTTACACTCATTATTTGTCCTTGTTTGATTGAGACCTATGTGACCTACTACGTGACCCTGTACTGTTGGCAGCGTGGCGTCGTTTTACTGCCCCCGACAGTTCGTTTTAGTTCAAATTACGTTGTGCTGTGGTCTGACCGCTTATCTCTTCACCGGCTACTGGACACGTTTATTTATTGGTTTAACTCCGGTAGACGGAGATTGTGATCTCCTTTTGTCGGGAATATTCTCGTTGATTCTCGGGTACTTAACAAGCGTATTTGTTTAACCAATTTTCGCTATATGGTACATATTTGTGCCCGAGAACGTTTGAACTGTATAGTTACCCAACGGCACTGTTGAGGTATTCTTGTAATTTTGATATAATTTCTTGTTACTTCGATAGCGCCACAGATTATATATTTATTATTACGTATTTATTACGCATTTACCACTGACTTACCACATACCATGCCACTGATATTGTTGATTCAACCTTTGACTGTGTTTCACTCGCGGAAGTTCGGGAACTATACAGTAGGACTAAGGAAATTGTCAGATTGGCGTTGGTTTGGCGCTGCGTAGTTGTTTCGCGCGTTCAAGCCAAAATACTTGGATTTTGTCATTGACGGAGACCACATCCTTATCACAGTTTACTGCCATTGGTAGTTTTATGTGATTACGTCTGTGACGAGATGTTAAGTCTTGCGAAAGTTGGATGCTTTAATATGGTATGGACGTACCGATAACCTGACTGGATGATAGGAAGTGTCTGGCACAGTGAGGGCTACTAAGTTTGAGCACTGTATGTAAGGTGTACTCCCCAACTTCTTGCAGAGACGGATAACTTGGCACTCTGCAGGAGACATGTTATAAGCTTCCAAACATGAGGCCCTTAGTTGTTTGATTGATTCATGGTTGGGTATGTTGTACACCAGCACGTTATATGGGGACATAATTCTTTTAGTGGCCCCGAAACCTAGCGCACTATCTGATTTCAGTGGGCTTTCAGTTCTGGCTTCTGGATTTGACTGACAAGGATGCAACAATGGCGGGATGATTTCCAGCCCATCGTTCATGTCTTGCAGTGACTTCTGCAAGGTCATCAAATTCTCCTCATTCTCACGCGAAGTGTCATATAGCTCCGGTATCATATCGAGCACCTTAAGTTCAGTGCCTCTTATAGGGCTTGATGTTGAACCAGTTAGCGAACTCACTCTCTTAGTTGAGACGCTAGGATTAAATTTAAGTGTACTCAAAGCACATATACGTCTGCTGGGCAGGACCATGACTGGGCAGCAGTAGCTACTCATTTATAGGGTTCGTTAACGCCGAAGAACAAGTAATATAACCAGCAGTTACGGAAGCAAGACAAACTTCTGAAGCAACCATTTTGTAATCTGGACAGCAGAAAGTTGCCTTGTGTGAAGAGACTGTGGTGTTTGTAGTCAGTTCCTCTAGGATGTAAACACTGCTGTTCTGTGGTTTAGCGGGGGCCCCTTAAAGCTATCTATGAAGATAAGTTTGACGACGGTTTGTTCCCGTTTACTCTCTGGCATACCTTGAGTGGGATTTCTCGACTATGCAAGTGACCAGGAAAATCTCAAGCTTACCAGCCACGAGGTGTCATGACCCGTGAAAATGGAGGACAAGGTGTCCTGGAAGACCGCTTGAAACGTTAAAACAAACGTATTACGTTTCTATGCTGGAGCGGAAAAATGCAGATACTTGGCTGATAGTCGTAATGTTCAGTAAGACTGCGTGGTTTTGATGTGATCTAATGCAAGAGTACGTGAAATACATAGGTCCGCAGTCAATAAAGAACGATGAACGGCGGGCAGTGTGAAAATATTCGGTCATGAACTTTTCCTCATTATTCTTGCATGAAATAAGCGAGGTCCAACGATGGAAGTATTGGCTTCAAGTTTTATTTTTCTCCCACGTAAGGATGATATGCAACTCCCGGTGTTTTGTTAATGAGAAGACAATGCCTCCACTTATCCATCTTGTCAGTTTGTGAACGACCATTCTGATGCCATATCTCATCCTAATGATGTGCAACACGTGTGTCTTCCGGTAGATGAATAGGTGGGATTCGAAGGTACTTCCCTCAGGATATACGTAATTTGCATGGAAATTTATACATACCTTTAAAAATGATGTGACTGTATATTATCGTTATCGAATGAGAATCCTTGAGGAGATCACCTGAGTTGCTTCTCCAAGAATGAACCCATTGAAATGCTTCCCCCTTCGTCTTTGCATGATGGTCTTACGTATTCACTAAACACGATTTTCATTTCTGCTTGAAAACTTTAAACCCATGAATGAACACAAAAATTCACCACGTAACGTGACTTGCATCATTTGTGTGTGATGTGGTACCTTCCTTTTTTAGCTTTGAGATTCCCACTGCCTGGGACAAAGAAGAGGTGGGAAACGACACAATCAAAGATTCCTCGCCATTAACTGTAACAACCGTGCCTGTGAAATCGATTTTCACCTGCGAATTAAGGAGTAGATATTATTATCGTTATGTCATAAGCATGGGTATAAAGGTCTAAGTGGCCTTGAGCAGCCCCAAGTGCAGCTCACTTTGTCATGCTGAGTTCCCAATAATCCCAGCATTTAAAGTTCTAAACGTTTTTCTATGAATGATATGGCAAGACTCTAACGGGGTGATCTCATCCTCTATCTTTAACTACTGAGGTTTTAAAGTCATTGTAGTCCTTCTGCTTCCACTGCTCTATCATAATGCCCTTAATGCAAGTTAAAGTTAATGTTGCCACTCAGCGCCCGGTTTCTCCAGGAATAAATACATGCCCCTCCTGATGCACGTTCAGAGCCAAGGTAGATTATCCAGTGATGTCGATCAAATATAACCCACCTAAAGGACGTGGGTGTCGGTCTTGGATAGGGGATGCCAGGGAAAGCGACCTGATAGAAGAGTAGTCTCTTTCTTTTTGATGGGGCCGCACTTGAAAGTGTTAACAAACTAATCCATCGGTGCAGCGTTACACGAATATTTACCTGTTCGGCTACGGTGGCAAGTCTTTAGACCGATTCTTCCTTTATATCTACGCTTTTCGCATTTTATTGTTGCGGTCAACTGCAGTATTTTCATACAGCGTCTGACAGTTTTCCTTCATTTTCACCTAAGCAGCCCACCGGCTGAGGAAACTTGGACCTATGCTCGAAAGAGACATATCAGGTTAGACTTTCAATTTTACCGTGTTTCAAAAACTATGCGCACCTCAGCGTGTCGTATGCAAAAACAAGTTGTACAAAGCCCAACCGATTTTGAAATATGGTCTAGTCTACATGTATGAACTCAACAGAAAGGCCCGCAGTTCTGATGACAGATATCTGGTAAATCGCATCACGGTGAAATTGATGGATTTTAGGCCATCTCTCCTGGATGACTGGTCACAACCTAGAGCACCACGTTGATTTCTAATGGGGGGGCCGCCCATGTTAATTGTGCGCCACACTTCTACAGTCCCCTATCAAGCTGAGATCAAACATTGCAGACGTGAGTTGAGTCTCGGAATGGGCTTCGAAGTCAAGAGATCGACGCCAGCCTCCACCAGAATACCGATTAACCGCTGACACGCTGTCGAATATGTAGCCGTAAACCCTCGGAGGTAACAAGTGAAAATTTTCAAACGATTTTACGTTAGATTTATTTAAACAGTCCACATCAGCGTTGAGAGTATGCTGCCCTGCGTCTGTGAAATCCGGTGGGCAACTTGCTGGGGATGAATTCGTCAGCATGAAGTCTTCTCACCATCATGTCATCCGAACGGACATACTGTTCCAAGTTGATCTTGGACGCTGATGACATCAGTGCTGACTACAAACGTGTAAGATGGAACAACCAAGCTTGGATGAAATATGAGGACGAGGAAATCAGTACCACCGGCTTCGGCCGACAGCTGCACATTACTAGAGATTATTGCATCAGCCAGAAGCTTGGAAGCGCGAATTTCGGATAAGTGTCATCGGTCGTATTATTTTGTTTGTTTTAAAAGTCATTTAACTCATGACCTATTTGACAACGCTATTGTATGGCTTGGTTTAAAGCCTTTTGATTGGCCTCTGATGCACCTACATATGACCTAAGCTTCGGGATAATGATAATGATAATTTATTCCTGAATTTACAGGTGCATATCATTTTTACGGATACGGTTATGACAGTTAGTGGTAGAAAATCTCCGGCAATGTTTTCTCTTGCAAAAACTTTTTTATCGCCTTTTCATTCCAGGTAGCAGAAGTCCCCAGTCTGAAGAAAAACTTCACACCACATATAAATGGTGCACTTTAATCTAAATTCGGAATTTTTGTTGTTTTAAGTCATCTAGCAGAAATGATAATCATGTCTAATGAATATGTAAAATCATCGCTCAAAAAGAAAGGGAAGTAACTCAGCAATTTCTAGCCCGAAAAAAAGTAACGTTGGCTAAATTACTCAAGTGTCTTAATTTGAAGGGTCGTGTGTATTGAGCGAAGTACTACGGCAGATTCTCCGTGTTTTTCAAAGGAAATGCATCTCCAGGCTCATTGAAACATCAAGATATACTGCATAGACAGCAATTAACAATACTGATAACAATACATCGCCCTCCTGATGAAACGATCTACTTTTGTTTGTTCATGCAAGATTGGACATGTGTCCACAGTAGCCACCATGTTGCTCTGCAATGTGCCTAATAGCTCGGTAAATACTTGCCACATTCCCTTGAGTTTCGAGGTCGATTGAAAGAGTCCGTTTCTACAGATGAAGTTGTATTTTTCTGCACTTTTGTATGCCGCTCACGGCAGTAATGGACGAAACTGCGCCGGCCAATGAAACAGTGGATTGTTAAATGTCAAAAGGCCTCTTGGAAATATCTTCGCGTGATGCCATAAGAATATTCATAGCAAGTCACACTATTGCATAGGAGTTGCTAGAAGACGGATGCAGTGATATTTAAGAAAAGTACTGATAAAATATTGTGATTTCAATCTAGTTGCAGGCTTCCAAGGTTCTTTTTACAATAAGAATGGAGAAAATGGACATCGGAGTATCAAGGCACAAGGAAGTTAATCACACGTAAGTTTAAACTTACGCACATAGTGTCATGCCTACCTTTGAATGTGTGGTCCTAGGTTTCATGTTTATATTCTTATTAAAAATATGCTGCTCACTGTGTTTTGGAAATGCCATTTTAGAGGGGCTACATCCGAGGATGTCTCCAGTAGTGGTGGTAATAAGCGGGAGGCATAGTGAACGACTTAAGTAAAGTAGTCCTAACTGTGCCTGGGAAGTAATAGGGAAGAGTGTGGCCTTACGGAACAGGTTATGTCACCTCACACGTTTAAGGGGCCGGTTATACTGAGCGTCGTGAGACAGTTGTGATTCGCTTTGTATGTTGTGGAGTCTGTGGGAGGATAGGAATCTTCGCAACATACGACTAAACTGGATAGTTGAGCTCGAAGCTCTGATATCAACGGGAGGATGGTTCCATATCTTCGAGAATTTAATAGATCAGAAGTTAGCTTGGGGCATGTTCTAAAAGATTTCATTTCAACACTGTGGGCTTGATTGCAAAGGCTGTAGCAACCTGCAGGTGTGAAACGGACTTTCTCACAGGCTGTAAAGGATATTTCGTGTAAAATCTTGAAGAAAAATATAAGGTTAGTCTTAAGACGGCTCATCCAAAGTGGTTGCCGGTTGGGTGACATCCACCGAGACGCATAATCTTGACCACATTCGTAACCAGGTGGCCTGGATCTAAAGTACCTCTGCGCACTCTTAATCTTAAGTTTGTCGTCTATACGGACGCTCCCTAAAGTAAACGAACGGTATTCTAACAGGGGTTGGACGCAAGTTTTGTACAGCAATAATTTGGCTTCATGGTAATGGAAGTTACGAATAATGCAGCCTAGCGGTATTCTGGACCTACTGGTTTGTGTCGCAACGTGTCCAGAGAATGTAAGGTCGTTGGAGTGACGGAGTCTTAAGTCAAGGAAGCTATGGCGACTAGGTAGCATCACGGTTTGCAGAGATAACTGTAGACAAACGGACGGTGCTTCAAAGCATATTCAGCCGCACTCATCTAAGTTGAATTGGAGGCTCCACGTGGCAGATCAAGCGGCCACCAGGTCAAGTTCGCTGTGCCCAACTTTTGAAAGTAGAGCAGGTAGTCACATGAGGAGGTGTGTTTAACCTTTAGATCGTCAGCAAATAGAAACGGTTTATCAACTGAAAAGCATTTGCGAAGGTCATCAACATAGAGGGTGAAAAGAAGAGGACCGAGCAGGCTACTCTGAACTACACCAGAAGTAATGGGCCTAGGTTGTAAGGGCTGAGACTTAATTTTTACAGGTTGTGATCAGTTACAAAGAGAAGGTTTAATCCAGCCTGATGAGGGGTTAAGAAGTTTAAGGGCTTGTAGCTTATGGACAAGTAGTGAATGGTCCGAGCGGTCGAATGCCTTGGAGATATCAAAATGGAGGACAAGAGCTAGCTTACGTTGATCACGGCTAGCGGTTAAGAAGTTAAGGAGGCCGAAGCGACGGGTCACACGTGATCGTGACTTCAAGAATCCATGCTGGTTAGATGTGACGGTATTATTGTTGAGCGGGTGTTGGAGAATATCATCTTTGACTACTTTCTCCACAATTTTAGACACAACTGGTGTGACATTTATTGGTCTGTGGTTATTAACTTCAGTTTTTAGACCAGATTTGTGTCCGAGTATTATGAAGGACATCTTTCATGTATCGGAGTATGTAGGAGTCTCCATAGATGTGGAGTATAATTTAAGTAACAATAACGAAATGTCAGGGCTCCCATTTTTAAAGAAGTATGAAGCTATTTCGTCAATACCTGCGCTCCTAATATCGTGTCGAGTGAAATCCATCAATATGCACTGCTTATAACCCTGAAAAATGTGTGCTCATGGAGATAATAAATTTGCCATGAGCATATTTGTAACGAACCCCGCCTGGTTAACTGGTCCACTTGTTGCTAGCCGGACCTAAGCTCGGGTAAAGAGGGAGGGTTTAACATAGGGCCAACAACCCCACCCCGTAAAACCAATCAAACCTCTGAAGAAACTTTGGAGCACAAACGAAATATAAAAGATAAAAGCAAAATAATTCCCCACTGGAACCCGAGAGGCGAAATGACGCCGCTCGGTGAAAGCCTTTGGGGAGCCAGTTGGCTGATGCGTCTTCCCTGAAGAAACCTGTGTGGATAAGCGCCGGAACCCTTTGAAAGCTATGTGGAAAATAACCTGCAAGACCGTGTTGGGAAGGAAGAAGGAAGAAGATAAGGAACGGATCTCGATCGACACATGGAAGCGGATAGAGAAGAGGAAGGTGATGAAGCAAAAGGTAAACCAGTGCAAGGATGAACGAGATGAGGGACCGAACAAGACTTATAAAACACTGAACAAAGAAGTGAAGAAGAGTGCACGCAGACAAAAAACACTTTCACGAAACGCTGGCAAGTGGGGCAGAACAGGCTGAATATAGGCGAGATAGAGGCCAGACAACATTGTATCAAGTAACCAGGTTACTATCCGGGAAGGCATCAACAGAGATGAAACCACTAAAAGATGATGAGGGAAATTCAATTGCCAGAGAAGAGAAACAAAGGAAACGATGAGCTGACCACTTCAAAAAGCTCTTGAATCGACCACCCCAACACCTGCAACTCGTCCAGAAGTACCACATGCAGCTACAGAACTGCCAGTGAACACAAGCCATCCGACGAAAATTGAGGCGCTGAACGCCACAGGGCTACTGAAATTCGGGAGAGCAGTAGGACTAGACGGAATTCGCCAGAAGCACTGAAAACAGAAGCAGAGATAACGGCGGATATGCCCACACCACTATTGCAGAAGGTCTGGAAGGAAGGGAAGGTACCTGCGGATTGGAAGAAGGGCTACCTTGTCAAGCTCTCAAAGAAGGGAGACCTCAGTGATTGCAAGAACTGGAGCGGAATCACGCTCCTATCTACCCCAAAACAAAATATTGAGCCACATCATCCTGGAGAGACCAAAGGATGCGCTGGATTAAAAACTACGACGGGAACTGGCTGGGTGGATTCAGGAAGTACAAATCATGTATGGACCAGATTGCAAAGCTTCGCATCATCATGGAACAGAGTATAGAATGGCAGACAACTCAACCTCAACTTCGCCGACTTTGGAAAGTCCTTTGACAGTGTCAACCGAGAAGTAATCTGGCAGTTGGTTCAAGACACGGAGTACCACAAACATTTATCACTCCCATTCAACAACTATATGAAGACGCCACATGCCAAGTGGTTCACAGTGGGAAGCTCAATGATGCCTTTGAAGTGAAGACAGGGGTAAAACAATGCTGTCTGCTATCACCCATGCTATCCCTGATTGTGGTCGACTGGACTGGATCATGCAAACAGCAGTGCGGAACGAGAAGAGGGGGACACAATGGACGCGGGAAAAGAAACCAGAAGATCTGGATTTCGTCGACGACTTGTGTCTAATGCCACACAAACTCTAAGATCTACAGGCGAAAATTAACAAGTTGGCAGAAGAGGCAGGGCAGCGAAGATGGGGCTTCAAGTGAATGCAGAGAAGGCAGAAGTGTTGAAGATACCCAACCAACAACAACAACAAGCTCCAATCACCATCAATGGAGAAACTTAAGGGAAGTAGCCTCTCCACCTATTTAGGCAGCACTGTTTCAATTACAGGCTGCACAGACGAGAATGTCAAAGCCAGCCAGGATTGGAAAAGCAAGACAGGTGTTCATTAGCCTGAAACCAGTGTGGAGATCTTCTGCACTCAGCACGTGGAACAAGATCCGGATTTTCAACACCAACGTCAAGTCAGTGTTCCTGTATGGTTCAGAGACTTGGCGCGTTACGAAAGGGATTTTCAACAAACTACAGACATTCATCAACAACTGCCTACGCTGGCTCGATATTGAAGCTGAGATGGTCAGAAAGGATGAGCAACGAGGAACTCTGGGAGCGAGCCAACCAAGAACCTACCGCTCAACATGTATGCAGAAGGAAGCGGAGATGGGCGGGGCATACGCTGATAAGGCCGACTAGGGACATCACACGCCAGGCCCCCAAGTGGAACCCCGGTGGGAAGCGACGGATTGGGCGCCGGTGCTGAGGGTGACATGGAGGAGATCGTGAGAGGAAGAAATGAGAGCTTCTGGACTGCCGTGGGACCAGGTTTAAAAGTTCGCAGAGGAGAGAGTGCAATGGAGACGTGCTACTGAAGCCCTACTTTCCACTCTGGACTTGGAGGACAAATAATATAAATAATAAATATTTGTAATGAATATTTACGCACTGTGGTGATATTTGAGTTTAATAATAATAATAATAATGATATATTTCATGCAACAAAGGTTACATGAATACAAACCAGCTCACAGGTTTGATCACTTTGGTAATGAGAGATGACTATTATGTACAATGTTAAGCTATACATTAGATACCATTATTTATGGCATATAGGAGGCATGTTGAAGCAGGCTCAGTTCGAATTCGAAGATTACCCGGTCATCGTTTGAATCATCCAATATTCTTGAAGGTGAGGCCGTATCACAGCCATGACCTTGGGGTGTGCGCGTTCGTTATCAGGTTTCGGTGCCAATATTTCCCGCTGACGAATGCGATTTGTAGGATTCCATTTGAATGCAGGACTGGTTAAGTAAATCTGAAAAGTGAATAACAAAAGCGAGCAGCAGGCGAAATTTGTAACAGGAGCACAAAAATACGCAGGAGTAGATCGACCATGATACATCTGGGTGAGTTTCTATTAAACTTACTTGAGGAAGTGTCCAGAACCAACTGTTTAGAGGTAAGCTTAGGTGGAAGAAGATGAAGGTGCGCACGACAGTAATGAAAGTCAATCTGAAGCTGAAGATATCACTACGAAATAGAAAGTTTGGCAATAACTCAAAAAATTTCTGCCCGTGGAATAAGTAGCAGCGACAACTGATGCGATTGCGGGCGGCAGTTCCACTTATGATATCACTGAAATTACGTGCCTTTGAGGGACTATTTTCATGCGCTGGGTGTACATAAGCACGTGGATGGAATGCAGCGATGACAGTGTGGCTGGCGGCTGTTGGTGAAATCAGTGAACATTGTTATGTTTTACGCTTGCTAGCCCAATTAATTTTCGTAATTGTGATTGAACATACTCCTGGAATCAGTGAGTTGCGTGAGGGACAGTTGCTGTTTTTGTTCGCTGTTCGACTCCCTAACTTGCGTGCTATTGTTGTGTTTATGAATTGTGTCAGGGAGTGGTTGGATGAAGGAATTAGCGAGTAGTTGAGCTTGTGAGGGGGCGTACGGGTGCGGGACAGGCGAGTGGATGAATAACTCAAACGATGTATTTGTGTGGAGTGATTGATCACCTTGCGTTGACTTACGTTCCAGTATGTGTGTTTGAGAGTGAGAAACGGGGTTTTGGGAATGAGGCACTTGTCGCCCGATCGACAGTTTTGTAGTTGAGCAGTGGGACGGTGTTTTACGACCCAGATAAGGCGCTGATATGACTCCATTTTATTTGTGGCTGTGGTTTTAGCGTAGTTGTTGATGTGTATTTATTGACGCAGTGTGTAGTGGTTGGTTTTCGTATATTTTGCAGAGGTGTGTCTTTGAAGGGTGCTGAACGCTTGAGTATATTAACGACCGATGAGTTTTATTTAATCACCAGGAGTTCATTGGTTGGTGGCGATGGTGATGATAGTGAGAGGAGAGCGATGCCAATATTTCTGATGTCGTTGGTGCCGTGGGAGTGTCAGAGAGGTTTGGCAAACACCCAGATTGGTTGTGTGCAGAAGGCAGTGTGGACGACGCTGATACCGAAAATAGTGATGGTATGTTGACGGTGGTGAGAACGATGAAGATGGTGGTGACGGTGGTGAACAGTGGGACAGTTGACGTTGAGCAGATGGATGTTAATTGTTGTGTGGCGGATGTCAAAACTGAGCCGGCATCTGAATATTGTTTGTGTTGATTAGTGCCAGTAATAGTGGTGGCGGTAGTAGTAGGTGGAAGCTGTGGTCAGACGGGTTGTTGTGACTGTGTTCTTCGGTGAGTGTGGTATTGCTAGTAGGTATGTGGGTGTGGTCCTTTCCCGGCGGCTTACTGATTGAGTGTAGCTAGGAATGTTGACCTGTTTGGCCAGTCCGGCATACAGGTTTGGTTTAGTGGTGTAATTGTGGTTGCGGGAGAGGGAGGTTGCTGCTGTCAGCAATTTTGGTTTACAATTGGTTTCATGTATCTAGTTATGTTGACGACCCGATTTTTTATTTGGCTGGTTCTTCGTGTAGTTCCGTTTTCTCTCCTTACCTCCTCTTTTCTATTTTTTCCGTTTTCTCTCCATTGATTGCCTATTCAAGGTTTTTCTTTTCGTTTCTTCCTTCTTTCTTTGTTTTATTTATTTCCCGGGTTAAATTCAATTTCTGATATTTTTCAGTGTGATCCATTTTTTCAATTTCTTTGCGGTTTTTTCTCACTTTGCATTTCTGTTTCGGCGTTTTTACCTTCAACTCCTGCCTCTTTGGATTTTGATTGTTCTACCGTTGGTCTCGCATTTTCTGGTTTCTTTTTCATCCTGTCACGCCCTGTGTTTCGGTGTCGATTATGTCGACTCCCCTTTTTATAGGCGGTTGTATTCTTTGTTTCCCCTACCCCCATCAAGATGTCAAGTGAGACTGTATGCTTTTTATTGCGATGCTTTTGCGCTCCTGGGGCGTATTTGTCGATTCAAAGTCATTGCTCTTCCTGTAACGTGCTCAGTTCTGAATTTTGAACTTGCTTGTCACTTTATTAAGAACATGACTCGCACTTCCATTGGATATCACGGAAGAATTTGAACCGGGTTAATTAGCTAGTGTCACCAAAACGCCGGATACTTGCAGTATGTTTAAGTGAAAAGTGGGATGCGTACTACTCATAAAATGCGATGGACTGCCCAGATATTTGTACGATCACTGTTTACTTCCTCTTCGAGAAAGAAGTTACATAAGAGTAGTAAAGCTGAATGTAAACGGAGTAAAAAGTTCACTAATAGGTCCGTATTTTTGTGCTCCTGTTTCAAATTTCGCCTGCTGCTCGCTTTTGTTATTCACTTTTCAGGTTTACCTAACCAGTCCTGTATTCAAATGGAATCCTATGAATCGCATTTGTCAGTGGGAAATATTGCCATCAAAACGTTATGACGAACGCGCACACCTCAAGGTCATGGCTGTGATACGGCCTCACCTTCAAGAATACTGGATGATTGAAACGATGACCGGGTAATCTTCGAATTCGAACTGAGCCTGCTTCAACATGCCTCCTATATGCCATAAATAATGGTATCTAATGTATAGCTTAACATTGTACATAATAGTCATCTCTCATTACCAAAGTGATCAAACCTGTGAGCTGGTTTGTATTCATGTAACCTTTGTTGTATAAAATATATATTATTATTATTATGATTAGCAGCTACATGATTCCTGATCACGAAAGGCGCACAAGTGTTAAAAGGCTACTTGCTTCTACCAGCTGTTGCTTCCATACCTACGGTTTCGCCAAGAGTTGCCATAATAACTGATGTATGACCACCAGTCCCCTATCAGTAGACGTCTTCCACATAATATTCGAAAACATTTTTGCCTGACCTAGAGTGGCTTAGCGACGACGTTCCTAAAATTCTTTTTATCTTATACAAAAAAGGATGTACTATCCGTGCCCCATTATCTGTCGATTACTGGGCAGTACACTGAATTTCGAAAACTCGGCGAGGCCACACTTCTCAGTCACTACTTCCTAACTTTCAAAGTGATCGGATGAAAAGATACCGCATAATTCACACTGGTGTGTGTGCCAGACCTGGCACTGTGGTTCCCTTATGTGCACGAAAGAGGAATCAGTCAGTGTTGTCCGATGGCCTGATGTGCCTCGCCTATCTAGTTTGCTTTGATTTTTAGACTTTCCCTACTCCTCACAACTTCAGTTTTGGGCGTCTCTTTCGGCTTTGACGTTTCTACAACAACTACTGTTCCGCCAAATCAGTATTCTACAATTAGAATTTGCTTAACATTGGCTCCGGCTGTCAAATCTGCTATAGGATAGCTCAGCCAGCCAGTCATCCATTCCATTCGGCACGTTATCGTGATACAATGAGGTACCAATTTGCAATCCTGTCGCAGGTTAGCCCAGACCTTCAGCCGAATATGAGGGGAACGTCATCAAGACATTATATGTGCTGATAAAGAGGAGACAGACGGTTGGGTACTAGAGTGAGAGGCATGCCCCACATAGTACTCTAGGAACTAAATCATCACACTCCGGAAACACGAATGGCAGCTTAGAACCCGACTACTGTGGGGTATGGGCCGAAAAGTATCATCGGTGAATGAGGTATTTGGATGTACCGTTTGTCAGTGAGTTCGTGGGAATGATAGCCATGCAGACGGCTCTAATACATCTGCTGGCAATGCGAAGTAAAACCTGCACCGTAACCAGTCCAGTGAAACGGCTGCTTTCCATCGAGTGTTAGCCATCATACTCTCAGGAAGAAACTATGAGTAAAATTATTTCTATCGGTCGAAAAATATTTAGCTATCTGGAAACTGCCACCAGCCAGACTCGTATCCCTCTCATACTCGGTCACAGAATGCCACAAACACGGAGGAAATTGTACTGTCTTCAGAATCCATAACGGAAATCAACCATGATAAGCTGGATATCTTCGGAGCGACTGGATGCAGCAAGAGTTTGCGCGCTGAAGGTTCTGATTGGATAAGTAACGGGAAAGGCAAATGCATTATCCTATTTAGCTGTGGCACGTTGAAAGAGTCACCGGCGGGAAAGGTAAAGCATCGATATTGTCGAACATTATTTGGCCAATGTCTCTTACTTGGGTTTTGGCCTCCCCCTACGGCGGTCACCTTTCGTGAGGCAGCCGAACCTCCACAGACAAATCCCAAACCTACAGAGTCTTTTCCGGCTCCTCAAAGTTGACTAGGATGTGGTGACCCTCTTGTGCTCACCAAACTTTGTCGGCACCTACAAAATAGAAGCCACAGCCATTAAAATCGCCTCTGTGAGCGGCGGAGTAAGGAATATTGTGAAGGAAGATCCATGCAAGAACACCACAATGGTTGTTCATGGTATTTTAGAACTATCAAGCCACCACAGTACTTACTGGCTCGATCTTGACGATGTTAAGCCCCGGAAGGAACCAGTAGGGCATGTTGACATAGCCAATTTACCGACAAATATGGCTCTGAAACCAAACGATGCCCGGTTTATCTCCGCGCCAAGGTCACAGACTATCCGATTTGCTTTACATATATCATCCAGGTAAGGCCATGCAGGCCTGCTACAAAGTGAATAATAGCATAGAAACTATAGTACGAGCGTGCGACAGTAAGCCAATATCAATTGGTAAAGGAGATGAGAAGCAACCGAAGAGGTTCATTTGCTCATTGGTAGTTACATACAGACAAACTGGTGAGGAAGAGATACCAGTCCTATGTTGACTGGCAATAAACAGAACACCGTTAAACCCTTTCCATCAATCAGCGTGGTGTTTCATTTATGTGTAGCGATTTCCGGGGTCTAAGAGGAAATGCGGTGGGAGTGAGAACAAACAAACGCAACTTGAACGGCGAAACTTCATCTGTTAACGATTTCTGGCCGTTTCCGCACATTTTTTGCATAGGGATGAGTGAGTGTGACGAGAAAGTTCTGCGCTGGGGCTGAGGGAGATGATGACGTGACACTGCAAGTAAGACCTCAGTTAAAGGTGGGGATGATGATCGATACAGCTTTTTTTCAACTCCTAGGATCTTTGTGGTGATGATTTATTCTTTTTCGCACCAAATATCGGTTAGGGTATGTGCATGGGTTTTCAACTTATATATTATTGTCAACGCGATCCTGGACCAAATGTTGCTAGATTACAACTCTGTTGTGACTTCGTTACACCATTTATGCAGTATTAAGCAGAGGAAAGACATTAAACGGAGGCTGGAGAACAACTTTTGGACGGCTGATGTCTTTGAGACGATGATTAACTCCAAGCGGGAAGAGCTCAACAGGAATACACCAGGATTCAAAAACATTTTGAAGAACGACTGTCTTCGCGTTGCGGACATATTTTAGCAGAAGTCTCTTAATTGCAGCCATCGTACAGCGATAACCTTCTGTAGGATTCCGAAACTCAAGGTAATCAACGCTCCCGATACTAAGGCAGGTCTAACTACGAGACTGAGAGGCTGCCTCGGGCGTAGCCTGGGGACTGAAATCCTCCCTCGATAAACCAGAACTGGACAGAAGGACAAAAATAATTCTTCGGCACACTTCTCCACAGTGCATTAGAGGTAGACGGTCAACTATTACTAAGAGCTTCATGAGGCGGGTACGGAAGGGAGGCTACTGAAAACAGAAAAGGGGCCTAGTTCAAGTGGAGCTTGCTGTGTAAGCTACTGGATTTCTTGGCTCATAAACAAAACTGTAGCCAAAGAAACAAAAAGAGAAATTGAATAAAAGGGTAATTAAACTCGTAACCTGCTTAGCTGGAAGTTCATAGAGCGCTTTTGAAGCCGCCAAACTTCTTAGTTCACGATTTGTATCGCAGCCTTGTATTCCTGCTAACTTATCCACATCCGTACCAAATGGGATCAAATATGCTAGCCCGAACAAAAGCCCACATCTTATTTCCGTCACACGTTCCAGACCATTCTGGTACTTGATGGCTTGAAAAAATTCACCAATCCTACGCCTTTATTCCCGAATGATTTTGTAATTATAAACACAACGTTAACCAATACCGGAGAAACCACCCGAACTTCGGTCGGCAAAAGATGTGAAACCAGTGCCTCTCAAAAGTTGCTTTTAGTTGCCCACGATGCCAACCCATGACCTCTTTAGGTGCTTGCTGAATTCGGACCGATCACGTGGAGGTTTGAAAACACTTTGCAAATATCAGCCGATTGCCTTGCTTCTGTACCACCTAAAGTCTCTGAATGCTTGCGGGCAGGCAGGATATGTGAACTCCTCAGCAGGAACAACGATGCCCATGCCGCTCAGTGGCGGTCTTGGAGTGGAAGTCCATGTATCACTAACTTCACGAGCTACCTGAACGAAAAATTCGGCAACTAGGACGAAATAAAACCAACTTATGTTAAAATTTTGGTTCGGAAAAGAAGTTGATGGCTTTTATGACGACATTCCAGTTCAGGAATGTCATCAACACGCATTAACAAACCTCCTTTCTTACGTATGGTGTACTTTGAGGGCAGACTGTCATTCGTTAAGGTGACTAGGTCATCAAAATTTGGAGTACCCCGGACGGAAATCCTAAGGTCATCCCTGTTTTTCTTTCTGCAGTAACGACTGCCAGCGGGATACTTTCCAGCCTGCTCTCCGTTCAGCTCATGGTACCAAACTATGAACACTGGTTAATAAAATGACCCAACTCCAGTGTACTCTAAAATGGCCTACTGCAGTTAGAATTTCGGTCGTCAGAAAATGGCTTAAGAATCGGCTTGCAAAGGTGAGAAATCACGTAAATTAGGACTTACGAAGTAGAGACAGACGAATACGAACCGAAATACAAGCACAGCAATCGTTCAATCACCAAAAAGTTCGCGCAAAAGAACCTCGTTCACTAATTCTCCGACACTGTGAACACTAACTCCAACTACAAACTACCGGTGGCAAGAAAGAACACCATCCTAAATTCCCTTGCGTAGGCGTTCTTGCGCTCTCACTCCGAATCTCTTTGGTAGCATGTTAACATACTCAGTGTCAGAGAATCTGAAGCACTCAAGAGAAACTCTGGTTCCCTTCAGAAAGCACACGGGGTTCCAACAATAACTGTAGTCGAACAAAAGGAAAACACTCAGGCGAAGGAAATCCTGAAAACCTATTCGCTCTAAGCTGTCGCCAAGTAAGAGGGGTCTTATGATGGCCTGTAAGACTGCACGCCAGGCAAGTCGCACGAACAAGCCAAGCTTACGTGCAACACAGCGGTTATCCCCAGGAAAGCCCATTAGGATAGACTATCGGCTAGTTTGAAGTCAGAATTTGTTCTCTTTGGACCATGCCTGCGGCGAAATATTTTGCTATGGGTTCCAATCATAACCCATTCGGTAAAATAATTCAAAAGAAGGTGGAAACTACTTGAGAAACTCTGTCACTTCATACGGTTTACATATTCAGGGTGCTTTCGAACCTACTACCTGCCCAAGGATGTCTCCGTGGTCCTTTCTTACATCACCGCCGCATTCTTTTCATCTCCCGCTCACTTTTCTTGGATACCTGTGTTGTCTTCTAACTCCTATTTGCTAACCATAACAATCCTACCTACTTTTGGTCTTAAGAAACATTTCATAGGCCCTTTCAACTTTCTTTTGTCATTAATCTACGAGCAATTACTCAGACAGAGGTCACAGGAAGTCTCTTAAGCCTTTAGCTTGCAAAAATATCTGCAAGTGACAACCATAAATCCTGACAGGACTCTTCACTTACCAGAAGTAATAGCAAGAAAACAGAATAAACTTCTTCTCTCAACACATGATTGCAACTGAACAGCGAGAATCAAACTTCAGGAGCTAGATGTAAGAGTTAAAAATACTATCAGTTTCCGATACCCGCAATGTAGACGTTGGATGTTGAAAGACCTTCATCACAGTTTGAACTCCAACATTGGGACGACCTCAGTGATGTGAGATGCCGAATATCTTATCAACTGTCTCAACTTCTGATGACTGTTCTGCGGAACCGAGAAGTAAACAGAAGAATTCCTTACTTTCGCTGCAAAATGTTTTCCACATATGTTTCGTTGTGATCATTAGTTTGAAGCTCTATGGGGAATATTTCTCAGGTATGAAAAGGTATTCTAATAAGCATGATGTACAGGTGTTGTGTTAGCTTTTTGGGTGTATCTCACGGTTATTTTCATGAATTCAGAGACACAAAAAAGTAATCTCAGTAGCTCCCAGTCGACATTCCTCGGGATATTCACTTCAGTCTTAGTCCTTCGGCAACTTTAAAATTTGGAATTTTCCTCTAAATAGCCGTTGGTACTTGGGCTGCTGATGAGTCTTTCTGAGTGCTTGTTGACTGGGCTAAAAGTGGCTGGTAATAGCATTGATTTAGGTTTTATTGATGTATCATATCGAAGAACTTGCTTTCTCTACTCCCTCGTCTCACTTTCACATTTGATTTTGCTGCAGTATTCTTTGTACAATCAGGGATTTTATTATGTGTAAGCTTGCTGGATTCTAATATCACAATTTAGTTTCCTACTCCGAACCTCTAGTCCTGTTTCAAGTTTACCACTGGCTGTTTGGTGCATATTTATTTGGGACTTGTCGCTGAAGTTACTACTCATATTTGTAAAGAACGTGGTTCTCACTGTTCTAACTAAGTTATTTGATTGCTATTCTATGGTAAGTCTTATATTTGGAAATTCTTTGTTTGTTTATGTCAGTGTATTCGAAACATCACAAAACGGAGGTATCCGATTTTTGTGATAGTTCAGAAAGTGTTGCAAAAATACCCAAACATGAGATAATTATATATATCCTGGTATCGTGAGTAAATTCACTCACTTGTATCACGTAATACAATGGTATTGAGTCATACCTGAGCATCATACCCTTTTCTGCATTCAAGACATATGAGCGAACATTGTTCTTATTTGGATCTCATCAGGCTTCAATATGAATAACTTTCAACATATTTATAAAATACCAAATAATTAAGATAATTTGTGGGTTAACAGGAACAAGGATACAGATTGTGTACATTAAAACAATAAAATTAGTGACTTTATAAAGGATTAATACGAATTCATTGTATAAGGTGTATTTTTACTTGTGCGACCCCAGCGTAGTATATTAGGACAAGTAACAAAATAAACAAATATTTTATACTAGTCCTCAACATTTACTTGTTCTAATATACTACGCCGAGATTACACAAGTAGAAATACACCTCATAAAATGGATCATACTAACTCAGCGCCCATGTTTTTTCAAACCATTCAGTCCATTGTTGGTCAGGATAATACAAATGCTCAGAATGACACCACAAAGTAAACAGATGACCGGACAGGCGGAAAAAGCAGGTCAAAACTTGGAAAAAGAACAATGAAGTTGCGTGATACTGAAAGATGAAGGCAATAAATATATAAAGTTTGAATGTGTACATGATAGTGGTGTAAAAGGGGTGACAAAATTAAAATTTAAAGGGGAAGAAGTACCTCTTAAAACTCACAAGTAAGGTCATTCCATAAATTTCTTCTGACCAAGGCAGGAATAAATATTACAGATTTCTTCTGAATGTAGAACTTTCGATCGTTCATTCCAATTCCTACAGCCTCAGGTGAATTAGAACTCCATCGGGAAGGTTCGGTGTGATGCGGTATATCACTTTGAATGCTATCGTCCTATCCTTTTTGTGACCACTACCAACTAAATCCGACAAACATACCTTATATATTTAATCTGTCCTTTTCCTAGTCACGTGGGTAGATGCTTGGTAATACGTTGGTTAAGTTGATATTTCTTCGCAGAACTGATTTCACCCTACCTGCAGGTGCATATTTTGGTTTTGATCACATTATGTTCATTGTATTTTTGCTACAGTCAAGATCTTTACACCTTAAGTTATCAACTTATTTGAATGTAAACATTCATGATTACCTTTTTGTAATTGCGAAAATAAAATTCATGGCTATTTATTATGGCGTGCATACCATAAACTAAACTACGTGTCATGCTATAGGGGTTTCGTGAAACTGAAGTTAAGAGGATTAATTTCTAGATCCTTTTGGTATTGGTTTCAGTTTCTAAACTATGTAGCGGACCCAAAGAATGTCAAGTAAACCAAAATGACAAGCTACGTACAATTTACAAAATAAAGGATTTTATGATACCGAAGTATGAAAAGTTATACGTTATAACGCAAACGGTATTGTCAATGTTATAGATAATCACTGGTTACTTGGAGGTTATCTCTTCGGCATTGTTAACCACAATTTTGGATACTCCAGAGATCAGAAGGCGATATTTGTTGGCTCTCCGCAGTGGTCGTTGGTTGGCTTGACTGTCGTAATATTTTGAAGTAGGATGAGAGGTCCTGTAAAATCCCAAGACAACCAGTTAGGATGCACGACAGAGAATAGTCACGTGGATAGAAGTCAGGATGGATAGAAGCACACTATATTTCCACGATTAGCAACAGCAAAAGCCGTAATCACCTCCAGAACCAAAAAGTGTGTACCGATAAACAACATTCGGTTTTACAAGTATTAGGAAGAATGTACAAAATAAGTAAAAAGCCATGTAAAGGAAACATGATTTTCAATCTGAGTGGTTTATGCACAATTTCATGCAGTCTCCACAACTATGCCTACTTTAATATGTGCAAAACTTAGGCACTGTGGTAGACTGTAATCCTGTATTAGATCTGTTTATTCGATTTATAACGCTCAGTGATACAGTATTACTTACTTGAAACGTCATCAAGTAAATAATACTGTATCACTGTGCGCTTTATATCATATAAATAAATCTAATATGACTACTGTTTTTACCCAACTTCTGAAACCACTACTCAAATGTCTCTTACCCTCTATGCATTGATACCTCTTATTTATCTTTAGAGACCTAAGTCAAATATGAGTAATCAGACTTTAAAAGGCTCATTAAAATGAATTGAGATCATCCCTCCGTTTGTACTTTTGAATAGTTACAAGTATGCAGCATGTTTGTATCCGGGACGGGGGAACCATTCCGACCGATGACTGCTTCCTCGAAGTGATGGTCGGGGTTTGGATATCGCAATAACCCAACCACCTATGCTGGCTGCACGCTTTTTCTCTGGAGGTTCTACCGTGCCAAAAAGGTCTGTTGGATAGTAGTGGGACGAAAAGCAGTTACCTGTGTAGTGTAAATTATTATACTGTGATGGGGGGTTTAAAAGCGAAGTCGTACTGCTCCTAGCTGGAAGGGTGTGACATCAGAAAAATGCTTCCTTTGCATGACCAACAGTGCCATGCTGACACTGCCTTCCCTTTGAAAAGTGGGAGTTAGAAAAGGTCGGTTGGATTCAAAAGCAAAACACCAGAACCTCGAAATTTCCAAAAGGCTGTGTGTGACCAGCCTCCAATATGTGTCCCATCGGGCTTTTCCGTCATGCAAGTCTTTTTCTCTTTCAGCTACCTTAAGAAGAAATAGCCTTCCACGGTGTGAGCAGCCTATAAGTATCAACCACCCACATGCTTCCAGTAGTGCACAAGACCCAATCAAACAACCTATCCCCTTCAACCCCGTCACCTCCTTCGCCTTCACTTCCTGATACTAATTTCAGGCCTTCTACGCCTTACCCAACCTCTCAATCTCCAACCATAACCAGCGATCAAAGCCGTCCAAAATTCATTTCTAGTCTCCCAAGACCCCGTCATCCATTTCATGTAGGAGATTTCAATGTGCGAACTCTATACCAAACCGGACAGCAAGCATCACTCGCTAAATCTATGGAATTTCTAGCCACGGATATATGCTGTACCTCTGAGACGCATATACAGGACTCCAGTGTGATTACTAACTTGACCTCATCTGGCATTATAGTAGTGAATCTTCAAAATCCATCCTACAAGTATCCGCAGACCAGATGACTAGCTCTCACAGACTCGCTGGTGTAGACATAGCATTAAGTTGTAAAGCAGAAGGTGCACTTCTTGACTGGATACCAGTAAACAACCGTCTATATGCTATTCGACTGAGTCGATTTGTAAGGACTAGGAAGGATGTTGAGACTAGGCGATGCCTGTTCATATTCTCCACCTACATATCCACCGACTGTAGTTTTGAGGATGCAAAGGATGAATTCTATGAAACGTTGTCAGCTTTGCTACTGAAAGATGTAACAGATACATCACATTGCAATAACCCATCGTTGGAGAGGGTCGGTGGAGGATTACCGCTCTTTCTGCAGTACCATTTTGGACTCCGATCACGCACTAGTACGCATCCATTTTTGTCTCCGCCTTACTGGTCGTAAGAAACAACCGGCAATGAGGCCTGTCTATAGTCAATCGGAAAATGAGAACGCCAAGTCTGAATTCAGAGAAGAGATAACTAAGCATTTATCTGAACATGACAGAAATCTTTATCCTGAGGAAACCTGGCGTGATATTAGGTTCGCTGTAACCTACACCTTAGGATTAACAAACGTCATTGGATTCCAACGACATCATCCGAACTGGTTGATGAGAGAAGACCGATTCTAACTGGCTTTTATTAGGATGAAGAGCGAAATCAACTTAAATGCCAGTTGACTAGGAGTGTTCGCATCGATGGTGAGCAGTGGTGGGTGGTAGTGAAAGCCAGAGAAATGAAGAAGGCTTCAGAGTTGGGTAACACTCAGCAACTATTTAGGCTTATCAAGGACACCCGGAAGAAGAAGAAGAAGAGAGTGGTTGGCGAAACCATCATCGAAAAAGATAGGACGCTGATAACCTACCAGGATAGGTGGGTAGAACGTTGAGCAGAACAATTTGAAGCACAGTTCAACTGACCCTCAGGAACGCTTCAATTGCCCAACATACAGCCTCAACTTGAATAGGATGTAGATATCAGTCCTTCCAACTCTCCTTGAAGTTGAGAAGGCTGTATTGAACCTAAAACGATGCAAAGCAACAGGACTTCATAGTTTGCCACCTGAAGTTCTCAAGCATGGAGGTGGGCAGTTGCTGATTAGAGTGAAGGAGGTACTGGGTAATGAATGTGAATGAGAAGTAATGGCATCAGACTAGTATACTTCACTAATCGTTCCCGTCTGTAAGAAGGTGTAGAAGTTTTCTTGTGACAACCATAGGTGAATCAGTTTGACTAATATTGTGTCCAAGATTCTAGGGTCCGAAGTTATTCGACGTCTACCTGGAGCACGAGAACGGTAAACTCCAGAGAGAACCAGGCAGGTTTCAGACCTGAATGAGAGTGTATCGATCATAGTTCTACCCTCCGACGGGTTCTGGAACACAGGAATACTTACCTGTCAATCGACGACACTTGCCATATTTCTCGACCTGAGGACGATATTTGAATCCGTCTATCGTGAGGTATTGTGGCAGTTTCTGACTGTGAAGGGAGTATCTAGCAAGTATATAACACTAATGAAAGCTGTCTGCTAGAATTCATGCAGCCTTGTGAAGGCTTATGAAGAGTTATCATGAGAAAGGACGACAGCTGGTGGTGCCCGCCGGGAATTCCTGCTGTCACCATTTTTTTTGGACTTTATTAAAATGTATCTTTGACTTCACATGGATTGATCTACTTCGTAGAGGTCATATGGTTAACTTGGAGTACCCAAAAGAAATTGTCATGCTAGATGGAGATGCTGACAAAATGCAGGGTCTTCTGAATGCGTTAAGCAGAAATATGAGTGTGTTTGACATGCATTTTGCACCTGTGCAATGTATTAATAATAATCACTTTATTCCAAACAATTTCGGTGCAATTTGGAATTCGCAGCATGATATTTCGCTAAAAAAGTATATCCATATGTATACTCCTTCACAACGCTTGGAATAGTGTTATTGTAAGAATTTAAATAATGTAAGGAATATTGATAGCGAGGAAATTTTACATTGCTCATTAATTTATTGAAAAGAGATTGTTTTACTGTTTTAAAGTTGATAAATGATTTCTGTTATAGTACTTTTTTCCCTACATATTATGCGTCCTGGGTAAAGCATAATCAAATTCTTGTACTTAGCTTTACGAGCGTAGTCTTATGTATTCCAGAGGAGATATAAGGAGAGAGCTATCAATGAAGTGGTTGATTCGTGTCAGCCAAAATTAATGTAGCTAGTCGCCTGGAAGAATGTTTGTCAACTAGTGTTAATCATTTGGGCCAGAGGTACAGCACTCACCCTACTGACGGCTTCCAAAGCCTTAGGCAATATAACAGTCCTTTTTTAGTAGACGAGGAAAGATCATCGGGTCAACAGAGAAGAATAGGTAAACTGCAAGAATCAGTAAATTGTAAAAGTAGAGGCTGTTATACCACGAAGTCTCAGTTTCTTATGTAATACGTTAAATGAAAGAGTTTCTTGGGAGTCGACAAGATATGAGACGACCAACAAAGAAGCTGCTTCAGGACTTGTGAGCTGTTGCGAGTTTAAACATAGGGAGTGAAGTGGTGGGCTGCGTTGAGCACTCCACTTGCAAAATCCCAACCGAAACGCCTTGTATGTTAATGAAATCTCAACATCATCTCTGCCCCGACTGGCTGGAGGAAGAGTATACTGCGCTGCAGTTCACTCTGTCCTTTTATAAATCCTTGAGACTTGGTTGGTGAAAAAAATCATTCTAAGAGGTTACAGGTTCCTGACTACAGGTGCTTTCATAGCATTGCTTACATACGGTAAGGTCACCGTATGAGCAACTTCAGGGTTAAGGAAACTGGGTGAGAGGTTAGTGACCTGATAAGATTGTGAACCCTCAGCGACTAAGGTCGCTTGAACCACCACCTACCTCGGTGTGCAGTGTTAGTCGAAGCATGATTAGTTTTAAAGAAGGCTTAGGTTAACCAGACCAAGATACGTGGCACCATTCCGTAAAGTCTCTAGTTGTTACTGCGAGTCGTATAAGAAGGTGTAGACTGCCTTGTGGGGATCCTCGAGATAATATAAATTAATGATTAGAGACTCTTGGTGTTTTACCTGAGGAGAATGAATAATCTGTGACTTCTAGAGTTTAAATATTGGTCACTAATCTTCATTCTTCAAATTAATTTTTCTTCAATGCACTCTTATCCACCTTAATACCAATCTTTTTCTATCCACTTGTTTTCTTCATATTGCTGCTAAGTTTAACAACTTGGATAGACGTACTTCTGCGCGAGGTTTTTCGTCGATTTAGCCCCTGTTTATGTGTCTATAAATGAACCTAGTGTGTTCTGTAAACCATCTGTTCATAGCTGTTACTGTTTTCAGGTTCAAAAAGCCAGTCTATAACACACCAGTCACTATCTCATTCCATCAGTAGAAATAGATAAACGCTGTTGCTGTAATTCATCGTAGGATCAGTGGAGTATTACCACACCTCACCAAGCGAATGCCTGAGTTGTGATCATGTTTTGTTTAGAGCACTCATGTTTTAACACCGTACTGAGTGTATAAAAACCACTAAATGTTCCCAATTTCAGCTCAAACATAAAGGTATCTAGGATGTGTCTACAGAGGAATTGACTAAACGGCTAACCGAGTAGGACAGCACTAATCATCCTGAGGTAGTTTATTATTACCTACAGTCTGCTGTCAAAGTAGTGACAGAGACCACGAATTTAAGGTAATTACTAGAACAATTCACAGGGGTCTTAGTTTACTGGATGTACAAGAACAAATCCCAACAGGCCCTTATTATGGTTAGAAGTCCAACCAACTTGTTTGCAGACTTTAAAGTACACTAAATGGTTGTGAACAATGACCAGTGGCAGTTAAAAAAATGAAGTATGGAGCGGTGATAAGCAACAGTAGGTAGTCAGTTAATATCAGTATGAGACCTGACAATCCTGCATTACGATCAAAGTCTCCATATCAATTATCAAGATGCACGGTAGTGAGACAGAAATATAAAAGAAACATAATCAAGAGTCATGGAACTTCATGAGGGGAAAAAAACATGTTAAAGCAGATCATGAAATGTTTTATGACAATTAAGATGAAGATAATGTCTAGATGCATCTACGCCTCTGTAATCGATTCCGGACCATATTGCCTAGAGCCTCCAAACACGCATCTTGGCTGTCACATGGACCCTACAGGGAAGTTTGTGTATCCCCACACTGCTCAAACCAAAAACTAAGGACTTCAACTGGTACCATGTGTTATTCTGGGCTCCTCTTACCTGCTTCTAGCCTGAACCTACATCAGCTAACATTGCGTGACGGGCGAACGGTAACTGAGTATACATAACACATCCCAGTTATTTGGGTCTGGGGAAGTTCACAAGCTCATCACTTGATTTACCTCATTTACGCAAAACTGTCAGACTTTAGCTTTATTGACGTGGTGGCATCATAACTTCCTATTTTACGAAGGTGATGGTGGTCTGAAACCTGAAGCCTGATCCTGTCTTTCGTCTTTACTGGCAATGTTTCACAGCCATGTACTAACACAGTGAGCTGTTGCGCATTGCAACCGTCTGCACTATAATTGGTGTAGTTCGACGAAAGCTGGTCGAACGTTTTCTGTCCATGTAGAGATTTCGTTGGTCACTCACCCACCAGGACTCATCTGCCTTCTCAAGTAAGTGAAGTGGTCGACGCATCCAACTACTTCACTTCCAATTATTAGACAAATCACTAATGCCTACCAGCGCTGAAGTAACAGTTTGCATCTGGAAGATAAGAAACTGTAATGGACGATTTGACTGTACTTGCCAACCACGGAGTTAATGGAAACTGAACTATTCTGAAATGGGGAAGAATATTTGTAGCTTAAGCAGATGATCTTCGTTGTGTTGTGTTCTCTGAGCTGGGTGGTTTAATCGTGAAGTTTTCATTGTCTTCGTAGACAATATCAGCACTAACTTTTATTTGAAGTGAGCTGTCAGTATCTCCCTGTGAGGGATTCAATACCTTACTCTGACGAAATGGTTTGTGATTAGTTGTTTCCTTTGATCGGTGTATCATTGACTGCAATGATTTTATTGTCGGGTGTTTCTCTCTCTGATCCCTCATCTTTTTGTCGATTATCATTTTTCTTATTGTTTGATAGATTGGATCTATGTCTACGCACCTGTTGATTGCTAACTGACCTGAATACCAAGCTTCTAGAAATTCTTTGATATTCTTTGTGTTTCCTCTGTTCAAGATTTCTACATTGTCGAAACCGAACTCATGTCCATAGTTATCCACATGCATTGAAATAAGCGATGAAATGTCGTCACGTTTAACAGCCAATTGGTGTTTCTGTAGACGAAAGCGAAGGGGGCAACCACTTTGTCCAATGTAGTGTTGATCACAATTATTACAGTTGATTTTGTAAATGGTATTTGGTTTGTCTTCTTCGGCTGTTGCATCCTTTGGTCTGCATAATGGTGTTTAAACCACACTAACTGCAAGTGGTCTCATTAATCTTGTTGTGATCTGTTATCTATTCGTTTAGTACGGTAGGATGATGCCCTTATCGATTTCTATCGATGACTTCGTAGTTGATGGTGCACGGGATAGGCATCTTCTGATAAATTTTCATGGATAGCCATTCTTCTTTAGGATAAACATCAAGTAATTTTCTTCGTTTCTCCACGAATTTGTTGCACTGCAATGTGTGCTACTGTAGTTGAGGATTTGATCAATGTGGGTTGACTTCCTGTACACTTGAGTTTCCAATTTTCCGGCGATAGTTTTATTGACTAAAACATCCACAAATGGCGGTTGATTTTTCTGCTCCTCCTCCTATTCTTCTGAATAGACAAGTGAAGAGTTCGTATTTAGAGGAATCTTTTGTATACTGTAAATAAAATTAATCGAGGCAAATAATGAACATTGATATGGTGCAACAATTGAAATAGTCATTTACCACATCCACCACACTTTGGATTTCTTTCTGCACGTCCTTAATGAACTCTACGTTTATTCGTAGGTCTCTCAGATATTCTTACTTGTTCTGTATTTGTATTTTCAATGGGATTATCTGTCTATCTCAAAATTATCTACAAGATTAGGATTAATAAGGGATCAAAATTATATTTAGAACAATCTGCTTCATTGATTTCCACCTGGTCTGTTGTGAATAGAATAATCTTCTAAGTCCCAAACCTTCACCATTCGTTTTCTTATTTTCTGTAATGTAATTCCCACTGACAGTGGATAATCATTTCATCAACAGTAGTGTACATTCACTGATGTCGTAGCCATGAAATGTGTCCGAAGAATTCTGAATTTGAAGAATTTAGCCGGACTTTCATAAGTAGTTGTATGTTTTGCACTCAGATACCGAAGTAGGAAATTATTCACACCCTTTTCTAGTTCCTCTTAATTACTTAGATTTACAGATGTTATGGGACTTTAATTTCTGTACGAAGTTTTCTGTCAACCCATTTGACTGAAGGTGATATGGGGCTGTACATAAATGATGGTACCAGTGTCTCTAAGGCAGTCGTTGAAGTTTTCGGTAAAATAAGTCCTGTAATCAGTGGCTAAGACACTTAAAATCTTCCTCATCGCTCTGTGCGAATTTCACATAGGGGTGACTCTAAGTATTACTTCTGACCATTTGAAATAAGAGTCCACCATATATAAAGTTTAGGAATGAACCATAGTAATCTGCATGAATGCATTACCATTTCTCACAAGATGGAGATTGTGGATTCTACAATGATTTCCTATACGATATTTTATGCAAAAAGTCCGAACAACTCAATGTCGAAGGAATAACGATTCTGGTTGATGACCAGATCTTGACGTCAATCACCGACGGTTTTGCCTGGCTACGATCTAGATTTACATTTCACCTCTAATCGTCACACACTGTTAATAGTACCAGTCTGGCCAAGCACAGATAGCTTCAGTCACAGTTAGTGCAACTCTCTCATTCATCCCGATTTTGATTGTGATGAAAAGAAATGGATAGACATGTAGTGTGGCTAAAATAAACGGTCAGTTATGTTTCACTCATTTACATGACAGCTGAACAAAAAGTTCACTGATTAAAATGAGGTCAAGACCTGGTTACCAACCGGGTCTAGTTAGTTCAGTTGGTAGAACGCCGAGTCAGTAACTCGTGTGCTGCTTGTTCGAACCCTACCACACTGAAGGTTTTCATTTCACCTTTCGTCATCACATCGTATCATATTCGTTTTTCGTTTTATCTCTTAGAGCTTCTTACGACCACTGCTATTATTATTGTTGCTTTGCTGTCTTTCCTTCTGTTGACTGCCTAAGTATACCTATGTAAAATGTGGATGGCATTTATAGTTTTATTTGTCACGCAGCTACACTTTATTTACCTCGTTACCGAAGTAAATATCCCAGATTTTCGTTCGACATTTTATCAGCACTAGACTTCACAGGTAGCAGATATTGTAACATCCGAACTGTCAAGATATAACCAAAAGAAAATAGCTCATAGTCTAGTGTATAAACGCATGAATCGGGTTAATGTACATTATGACAATTATTTTACTATGTCTAAAACAAACCTGGGTTTTGTTAGATTCATCTCTGACACTATGTGTATGTATTGTTTGTTTGTTTATTATTTTAAAAGATCGATATTCACGAGCTTAACTTCTTGTTTTTCGTATTGACTCATTTTTTCTTCTGATGGGAAAAGTGGATCAACCCAGTAGCGACATGCTGAGACCTGGTAGTCCTAGGCTCCATATATATATATATATATATATATATATATATATATATATATATATATATATATATATATATATATATATATATATATATATGAGAAATGCATTCCCTTTCGATATGTACATATCCTGAATTGATACTGTGTGATGATTGAAATTAGAATGAGAATCTGAGCTACGGCAGGATTGAAACCAGCTATCACCGGGTTTCTGATCTTGTGCTCTACCAACTGAGCTATGGGAGCCGATGGGGCGCAGCGAGTGTCAGTTGGTAAACCACGGGACCAGAAATGTGGTGGTCGCTGGTTCATATCCGACCATGGTGGCCTACATTTTCATTCCACCTTCAATTATCATTCAGTATGAATACTAGTTTGCCAAACCATGACTATCTTAAATAGTGATATCCTGAATTATCATACTATGCACCCTATATATATGTCCAAAATTATTATCTTTTTCCGTTTTTAGGGTTCATTACTTTGTCTGTTGGAAAACATATTTTTACTCTTGAGACATATACCATCTGGAGTTTTTTGGATATACTTTTTAATGGAATTCAATTGGCAATTGCAAGGAGTTCTAGCTGGAAGAATCTTCATATCCGTATTATATTGTATTTTAAAAGTGAGTGTCATGTTTGATATTTAAGTTAGAATTTCTCCAAGTAATTGATATTTTTCAAGTGTTTATTGGACTGGAAAAAGAACTATGTTATATTTTGTCTACTTTTCAGTCACTATCAGTTCAATCTCCTTGTTTTTTTATAACCTTTAGCTGTTACATTTCATCGTAACTATCAAGCTTGCTGAATAGGACTGGCTTCAAATTTATGATAGAACTATATGCAGATAACAGGTTGTAACCACTGTAAGTTGATAGGTATAAGTGAATAAACAGATGTAATAATCTGTTGTTTAGCTCGTTACAATTTGCTTTTTAATCCGTTTAAGAAGACTATCCTACAGTTAGACTGCTGAAAAATAATTCAAACCAGGATCTACATAGGAGCCTGTATGCCCTTGTGGCCTAGTAGTTAACGCTTTGGAGTTTAAAGCGATGGGTACCAGATCCGAGTCTCAGTGAAAATAGCATCACTCACTGGGGTCCAGACATATCCAGCTGATGAGTCCCAAATAGGACGAAAAGTGCATCGTGGATTCCACTGCTAGCTACTAAGCAGGCTACTGCATAATACCTGTTTAGTGCCTTATTAAACTATGAGGTACGTTTGCTACTATATTTCGACTTTTCTTTCTTTACTGAATAGCGTACTCAAGTTGGTACTCTTTGGCTTGTCTATATTCAACTTTAAATCAGTAGGTGGTGGATAGACAGGCAAAGCAAGATAAAGTCTCAAACAAAAGTGCATAGATTTAAGTTATCATACCTTGACAGCGTTGACAAACAGATCAGTGTAGAAACTTTCATAGTGAGGAAATCAACAGAAGTAGAAAGATATATTCAGCAAACAAAGTGTTAAGGGAGAAAAAACAAGTAAGTAAACATTAACAGGATATTTGTGGTTTTGAAGATAACAATCGATTTTTAGACATTTCATTGATGATATCTAACTACTGAATTGAAATGATCTGAGGACTTCTGAGGAAAATTTCATATAATCTCCATTAAACTCTTTTTGTTTACTTCAGTACTACAGTATCAGAGTGTAGGTTCATTGTAAACTTGCCAACCTTGAGTAGTTTTGTACAAAATACAAAATTATACAAAATTTTATCATTTTTAATGAATTATCCGCTGATGACTATTCATCATTCATACAGAACACTTTTTTTAACATTCAGTCAAAATCTGTTCAAGTCATGATGAAATGGCCAGTGGTTTTCTAAGTGTGTACTGTGAGACACTGCACTTTATTGTGTTATATAACTACCAGAGAGCATTTACCAACGAGTGGTCTAAAGATACATGTATCTGATCATCAGTGGTTCTACAACTGTTCGTATCATTCACAGATGATACTATCTGCAAGAGTATTGTGCGGCGCTAATAACTTAAGTTTGCATTATAATAATAATGATAATACTTACTACTGGGTTCGACATAGACCCATTTATACAACATTACCTCTTAATCTCGTACATTATTTTCTTATACTTTTTAAAGGCTTGTGTAGTGTTTTCCGCATTGAGAAACGTCCTGCAGTCATGTCGTTCGACAATATGTACTAAGGTGGGTAGAGATCCATTTTACTCCTTTGTAATTTCAATTCCTAATTTATATATCCTTAATTCTGATGCCTTTTTTATGAATTTTATCACTTTATTATCTATCTCCACTTTCTTCTGCATATTTGTTGGGCGACAGGTTCTTCGTTGGTTCGTTCCCAAAGTTCCTTGTTGCTTATTCTTTCTGACCATCTGATCTTCAGTATCGAGTGAGCGTAAGTGGCAGCTGTTGACGAATGTTGGAAATGCTTTACATGACGTGCCAAGTTTCTGAGCCATTACATAGAAGCACTGACTTGACGTTAGTGTTGAAAATCCGAATCTTGTTCACGCTTTATGCTAATGCAGTAGATCTCCACACTGGTTTCAGATGAATGAAGGCCTGTCTTGCTTTTCCGATCCTGGCTTTGACGTCCTCGTCTGTGCCGCCACCTGTAGTTAAGACGATGCGTCATAGGTAGGTAGGTGAAAGAGACAACTTCCTTTAGGTTTCTCCCGTTGATAGTGATTGGTGCTTGTTGTTGTTGTTGGTCGGGTATCTTCATCACCTCTGTCTTCTCTACATTCACTTGAAGTCCCGTCTTCACTGTCTCTTCTGCCAACTTGTTAGTTTTCGCCTGTAGATCTTAAAGTTTGTGTGACATTAGACACAAGTCATCGGCGAAATCCAAATCTCCTAGGGTCTTTTCATCTGTCAAACAGCGTTTGCCCATCTTCACCCTCCTCACAGTTGTCTGTTGCACAATCCAGTCGACCACAACAAGGAATATCATCGGTGATAGTAGGTAGCCATTGTCTTCAAAGGCATCACTGAGCTTCCATTGTGAATCACTTGGTATGTGGCGTTTTCATATAGCTGTTGAATGAGGTTGATAAAGGTTTGTGGTACTCCGTAGTATTGAAGCAGTTTCCAAATTATTTCTCGGTCTATGCTGTCGAACGCCTTGTCACAGTCGATGAAGTTAAGGTAGAGAGTTGACTGTCGTTCTATACTCTGTCCTATGATGATGCGTAGCGTAGCGTTGCAATTTGATCCGCACATGATTTTTTTTAGTCTCTCTAGGATGATGCAGCTTAATATTTTGCTTGATGTGGACAGGAGCACGATTCCTCGCCAGTTCTTGCAAAAACTTAGGTCTCCCTTCTTTGGAACTTTAACAAGGCAGCCCTTCTTCCAGTCGGCTTGAACCTTCCCTTCCTTCCTTCCAAACCTTCTGCAGTAGCGATGTGAGCATGTTCGCTGTTGTCTTTGCGTCTGTTTTCAGTGTTTCTGGTGGAATTCCATCTGGTCCTGCTGCTTTCCCGGATTTCAGCAACTTTATGGCGTTCAGGACTTCGGCTTTTGTTGGTGGGCTTGTGTTCACTGGTAATTCTGCGGTTGCTGCTGGTGGTGGTGGTGGTTGATTCAAGAGTTTTTTGAAGTGTTCAGCCAATTGTTTTCTTTGTTTCTCCTCTTTGGTAATTAGGTTTTCTCCACTATCTTTCATTAGTATCATGTGTTGATCTCTTCCCAGATAGTAACCTGGTTATTTGATACAATGTTGTCAGGTCTCTCCTACCTGCAGCAGCCTGTTCTGCTTCACTTGCCAATGTGCCGTAGAAGTTTCTTTTATCTTTCCGTGCAATCCTCCTCACTTCTTCGTCCAGTGTTTTATAGGTCGTGTTCAGTTCCTCTTTTCGTTGTTCATCGATGCACTACACTGGTTCATCTTCTGCTTCACTATCTTCCTTTCCCTGCTCTATCAGCTTCCATGTATCCGTAGAGATTCATTCCTTGTCTTGTTTCTTCTTCCTTCTCAACACGGTTGTCCAGGTTTTTTATTTCCACATCTTTTTCAAAGGGTTCCAGTGTTCTTCCACACAGGTTTCTTCAGGGATGTTGCGGATGGCTGGCGGGAAAATGTTGTTTGTAGTTTCGTCCTTCGGTTTCTGTTTAGGGTGTTGAACTCGAACTATGGTCTATCATCACCAGCTTCTTTGAAGACTTTCAACTTGATTTGGAAGGCTCCTTGTACTAGATTGTGAGTGATGTGAACTTAATCTGCTCTTCTTCGTGATCTGATATTGTGTCCAGCAGTCCGTATCTCCACTTTCTTGAGATTGAGATGAAGTCGATCTGATTTTTAGTGTGTCTGGTATCTGGTGGAAACAAATTCATGTCGCTGCCTTGTGCCTGTACACACTGCCTCCAATCACCAAATCACTAAATGTTCACAAGTCTGCAAACAGTTCTCCATTCTAATTCATCACTTCACCGAGTGTTTCTCCACTCATGATTGGTCCTCTTTCTGTGTTGCCTGCTCCCAGTTTGGCATTCATGTCATCCCACCCATTGGAATTTTGATGTCTCCATGTGGGTGGGGCTTGTCCAGTCCAGTGCTGATTGCAGTTGTCTATAGAATTCCTCCTTCTTCTCTTGGTTCGTATCTGCATTATTTGTGGGTCCATAGTGTAGCATTGTATGACTGTAACTTTCTTTCCTTTTGATTTGAATCCTGCTATTATGATCCTGAAGGAGATCGGTTCCCACTGCATGTGAGCCTTCGATGCTGTTAAGGATATCATGATAGCCACTCGAAAACTCAGTGTGCTCGTGGTTGTCGTCTGGATGAGGATATCGGAGTAGATTATTGACTCTTCAGTTGACAGTTTGGAGAGTCCACTTCCATTCCATCTGCAGATTCTTAGCACTTCTATGCTATATGTTCTCATTTCTTTTGCAATCTGGTCAGCCTTGCTAGCCAGCTTCAAACATCGTGCCAACATTCCATGTCCCCATGCTTACTTTAGCTTGCATCAAGAGAAGAAAAGATATATCGGCCTATTGGCTTCTCGACGGCTTTCATCAACTGGCCTCATTTTGTCTACGATTCCAGTGGGGAATAAGTTTATTTTTATTATATATATTTTTTTGTGCTTTGAAGTTTTTTTAGCGATTGGATTGGTTTTCCGGGGTGGGGTTGCTAGCCGTATGCCCAACCTTCTCTCTTCTTCCGGGCTTAGGACCCTCCAGTAACTAGTGAACTATTAGTCTAGGCGATGTTTTTTTTACTGAGTTAATGAGATCGTACCTACCAACACATCGCTTTCACTAACAACGTTCCATTCATGAGTGTAAAATTAGGTTCGATTGTTGATAGAAAGCTGTCTAAGTGGAAGTCAACATTTTAAGTCATCATGCGCTAAAGTAGGAGTTTTGGATTTCAACCTTTGTTTCATGTTACTGTGTGGGTTGGAAAAACTTTATTGGACAATTTTTCTTGCAGTTGACCAATCAAAATAACTATCCAACTTTTGACCTAGTGGTTTTATATGCTGGTGACAACAACACATGTATTTTGTCGAGTAGTGTCTTCTTGTACAGTCTCAGACGGGTTTTTTTTAATCTCATTGTTTTCGCAACCCAATGAAGTATGAATTTATGAGGGAGAACAGTTGCTATTCGCATCCAAACCAAGTGTCTTATTGCGTTCGTATCGTTCTCGTATTTCATACTGTTCTGTCAGCCACTTCAATTATCAACATTGGGTTTATTTCCTTTTATTATGCTTTGGGTTGTTACTAGATTTGGTGCGACCCATATAATAGGTTGCATTTTATCGGTCTAAGCGGCTGAGTATTAGTAGCGGTCATCACTAATCTAAGTAGAAAAGCTTGTGTGAGTTTAATTGAGTTGTATTTACTGAGTTCTCATATACTTTATTCCTTGTATATTTAGTTTCCTTGAGATATTTGTTTGTTTTAAATTACAGGTGGTTTTTCGGTATTCTCCTAGTTTTGATAACTCTTCATCGTGAACATTTCACATCCTCACAGACTGAGTGAACTTATTGACATTTCCTTCGAAAATAGGCTAAAATTGAAACAAAATAACACATCATCGTTTGAAACACTAGAAATATTCGGTATTGACATTATTTATGAATCGTGGCTAGCAGTGATATCTAGGACCATTTAACTGGATGTACCTGCTTCCCAGTGAGTGATGTTGTTCCAACTAATACTCGAACCAGGGCCGATTGCTTCAAAAGTTGGAGCGTTATCCACTGGACCTATGAGTTCACCATAGCTACCTTTCATAGTTTTTTATTCTCTGAACTGGGATGTTTAATATTGGAGCTTTCGTTGTCATTCTAGGCTACATCATCAGCACAAACTTCAGAAAGAAGTGAGTGATAAGGTTCTCTCTATAATTTATTTGGTGACTTGTCCCGATGGCACTGTGCGTGGTTGGTTGTTCCCGCCAAGGTCTTGTCATTGTTTCCATGTATTTTTTGATTCGTTGTCTCGATGACCTAAAATTTGACCTTCTTGTTGTTTCTTATTAGTTGGTAGATTGAGTCAATGTCAATATGTCTGTTGATTGCTGACGGACCTGAATACCAAGCTTCTAAAAATTCTCTGGCATTCTTTGTATTTCCTCTATCCAGTATTTTCACATTTCCCCAGTTATCTGTCTGCTAGTTTATGTTCATGTAGATGGATGCGAAAAGGGTGATACATCTTTCTAATGTAGTGTTTTTCGCAGTTTCTGGAGTTTTTTTTAGATAATATTTGGTTTGTCTTTCTTTGCTATGGTATCTTCAGGCCTGCATAATAGAGACTGAAGAGATCTTGTGGGATTGTGAAGTTTTTAGCTAAAGTGATTTTGAAAGGACTTAGTGATCTAGTCGCGACCTCGGAGACTTTTTTCATGTGGGGTCGAACAATCTGTTTGTTAGTTTCCGAAGTTGACTACTTGGCTGATGACGAATTATGCAAACAGCTTTTGATGAAATTACGTGGACAGCCATTCTTCTGGAAAAGGGTGATCAACTGATTAAACAGTTCAGCTCAGAAAACACAACCCCATCAAAATTATCCTTATGAGCCCCTTCATCTCAAAATCTTACGAGCCTCAGACGCTTCTGATTGTTCGGAAATGGGAGACCTTCTCAAAGAGGGAGGCCTTCACAAGAGAACAACTATATTTTCTCCACGAGTATCTACTCCAGCATGCTATACCGCCTAGTGTCGGATACAAACCACCTATTGACTATCCAATAGGCTGCAAATTAGTGGAAAGGAGCGGAAACCATGTGCTACACCTGATCACCAATGCTCATTATAGGATTTGAAAATATCAACAGAGGATAGTAAACCAAAAGAGAAAACTCAAGGGGATACTCACAGCAGAACACTTAAAAGGGTTGGCAACTGCGTTTTAAAAGTCAAGCAGACGACACAAAAAACAAAGAAGAAAAATCCTTCGAGAGAAGCTTGCCAAGATTTTGAAATCCCAAGAATCAGAAGGGGAAGAAACAAGTGACTACGTAGTCAACTTGCCCAAACAAATCTGACCAATTCTGGGAAACTTCTTCATAAAAGACTAAATTACAGTAAGGGAGGCGCTTCAGAACCGAAATTCTTCGCATTTCTAGAGTCATCGTTGAAGACTTAAGGACTAAATTCTGAGACCCAAAGGAAAATAAGACAAGTAATTGTACCTCTGACCAGGCGGAAACAAAACCTCGCTCAACTAACCGGTGAAAAACAGAGAGCTCTTAAGAAACTGAAGAATAAAAGGAACGTCTTTGTAATTCCAGCTGACAAAGGGCGCACCACAGTAGTCATAGGTAAAGACAACTACATCAAAAAGGTTAAAGACTTACTCATGGATCGAAATGTATACCATACCAACCAACGAAGATAAATCCCACCGTATCACCGAGGCCTTAAACATGCTCATCAAAGCGGGATAAATTACAAAACAAGGGCAATGGCGAATGATATCCAATGAACCTGTTCTTCCACGTTTCTATGGTAGGCCAAAAATACACAAACCAAACATCCCACTGCTACCAATTGTTTCACTTCCAGAAACTCCAGCATACAATCTTTCAAAAGGACTCTTCAGAAAATTATAACATCTGGTAGAATCATGCGACCACTCTATCAACTCATCGATACAATGTTTGGAAAAGGTCATGCATATTCATATTAATAAAGACAAACTGATGGTGTTTTTCGACGTTACAGCTCTACACACCTCAATTGAACCGAAATTGGCTAAGGATACAATGACTCTTCTCCTCAAAGTGATACACACCTCTCGGAACGCACACAACTGCAATATTCAAGCTTGGTAGGATTAATTGATTTATGCCTTACAATATATTTCAATTCAACGATAAACTCTACAAACAGACAAAGGAAACACCAATGGATCGCCTGTATCAGGACTAATTGCAGAAGCAGTAATGCGAAGATTGGAAACTGTTGTATTAGCATTGATCAAACCAAAATTTTGGATCGGATATGTACATGACACTTTTGTCATTATTGAAAGAGACAAACTGAAAAACGCTTACAAATTATTCAACAACATTTTCGATGGTCGGTCATCGCTGGGGTCTAAGTTTTCATTTTACCTTCAATCATCACGCAGCATCAACATTTTCGATAACATCAAATTAACAATTTATGAGGAATCAAACAACAAACTTATATTTTCAGATGTTTTGATCATTAAAATGGATTCTGGGAAATTGGAAACTGAAGTATACAGAAGTACATAGACCAAATTCACAACTCCAATAGCAACAACCCAACAGCATACAAAATCAATTGCATTAGAACGTTGTTTAAAAGTGCAAAAACACTGTAGTACATCAACCCTGCCGAGAAAAGAAGAAAACTTTTTGTTGACTGTTTTGCAGAAGAATGGCCGTACACGCAACTTCATCAAAAAATGTCTACATAATTCATCATCAACCAAAAGGTTAACCTCGGAAACTGACAAATATGCTGCTGAGGAGTTCCATACTAGGATGATACAACTGTCTAGCGCTTTCAGGTTTCCAATGTTCATCTAACTAATGTCAGTCCAAGATGAATACCAACCTGCAGTTTATGTTATGTTTGGACATAGTAAAATAGTATTATTTTTTGGTTACCGTTTACAGCTCTGTTTACTGCTCATAATCATATCAAGGTGATCACACAATTTTCTGGTTTCTTTTAATAAAGTTCTGTTACTTTTTAGTCTTTAGTCTTGATGATAGTTGAATTTTCCACGTATCTGGGATTAGTAATGAATTGTTCCTGTTGATTCGAAGGACAGAGATTCAGTAGCAAGCTGTACTCGAGACAACACCTCATAACAAATAGTTCTGTATCACTGCATACTATGTGAAGCTGACTTATTTAATCATGGATAATTAGAGTTAATAGAAAACATGTATCATAGCAGTGAATTCCGATAACTTTGAAGTTGTCTATCGAGCTTACTTATTCGGTTATTCAAGCAGCAAACTATTAATCTGATTACTGATGAATTTCAGCAATTTATGATCCAGTGTTTTTAGTTTGAGTTGTATTTCTTGATCACTTAATTACTGTCTTCTGATTGGGTTAAAACCTATAAAAAATGTTTAAGAAGCATAGATTACAAGACATCCAGAATAAAAAATAGTTTTATTTTGAGATGGCTTGATAATTTCATGCTTTTATCTCACTTTCACGTTTCTTATCCATTTTTATCTTTTCATTTGTAGCCATTTGCAGTTGAATCACAAGCACCATCTAATGAAGTCTGTACTATGTGCCTTGAATCCTATACTGTTGTCGCTATTCTACCCTGTGGTGTAAGTGTTTTTTTCCACATTATTAGACAATAATAAGAAAGTTTACTGAATGATGAGCTTACCGTTAACCTATGATCTTAAATGAATTGCTTACTTGATAGCAATCGAAGTAGGCACCAAATGCTTGTCGCTTACCAAAGTCTATGGATCAATTTCACCATGTGGCTACATTGTACCATAATTTTATCTAGTCCTACAGAAAGTCAGCGGTGTAATATACCCTTATCATTCATTAGTTCAAGCTACTGAATTGACGTTTACATCACAACTTCTTGGGGAAAATACTGGAAGACGCAAAGCATATTAGAATCCATTTCATTTTATTGTAGACTACATGTCTATAACGTTTTCCAAAAGCTGACAGTTCACTTACTTAAAAGTTGTTGATAGTCTAATCAGGAAATTGCAAATTCCAACCATAACTGACTGCTTTTCAGTATTGATAAAATTAACGACATTAAAGAGCAATTTGATGTAAATATATTGATTAAAGTACATACTATCAGTTTTGACTGTTTAGATTAATGGTTTGCAAATTCTCCAATGATTTCATCAGGATGTTATCAATCTTTGAGATACAGTAAGAAAACAAATCAATAATACAAGTGATAATTTTTGAAAGATTTTCCAACCACAGTGAAATATGAGGCAGACTAACCTCAAATTTAACAATGTGTATGTGTATGATATCCAAAAAGTTGTTATGGAACTTTCTTGTGACTGATATAGGTTACAAAGTAAACTGCATTATTATCGCTAGCTAATACATATTATTGATGCTGGGTGATGATTGAAGGTGGAATGGAAATTTGGGCCGCCGCAGGAAATGAACCAGCGACCAGCGGTTTTCCGGGGGGGGGAGGGGTGCTCTACCAACTGATTAACGAGACCCAACAGCTAACCAGATTTATGTCACTTCAATCACCAAGGCTTTTGCCCGACTACCGTATGAATTCGTGACGCGTTGCTACCGATTGATTGTACTCACACTGACTGCCCAGTGACTTACTGACAAGATCAGCGTGGAACCTCTCATATAAATGTTCCGGCTCAAGTTGCCACACTTGACAGTAGCACACAGAACTGGTGGATAGAAAAATAGTGATATCAAAGTAGATAAACTGATGTGAGAGAACAAACAGTTTGAAGGCAGAAGTTAGTGTGAATATTCAAGCTTTAGAAGATGTTAAGGAGTGAATACATCTGCGCCATTATGACCAATTTTAAGCCGTGTCACCAAAGGTCCCTGATTCCTATTAACTCGGGGACCTTAATCAGGTAGTCCACACCTCCCCACACGGTTCAGATTGAAAGTCAGGGACCTCATTGACTATTACTACGTCTTGGTTTGGCTACTGTGAACCCTGTTCCAACCAAATCCAGCTTCCTCTAGCATGGGACTTCAAGGTAGGTGAGCAGTGGCTCGTCATGCGCAACACATGTCCAAGCCACCTCAGTAGATGAAGGTTCACAACCTCGTCTACCTACTTGTCTTTCTTGCCTAGTATCCTTCGGTTGCCCTCAACATTGCTCACGAAGATACCTATGATCAAAACCCTGTAACCGCTTTATGTCTTCTACTTTGAACAGTCATGTCTCACAGTTGTATAACAGGACAAGACAGACCACAGCGCAGTACACTTATCTGTTGATAGACAGTCGGATATCCGGCCAGCTGGCGTTATAGATGACGCAAGTTGGAAGTTACCAATCGAGCCTTCTGCATCTGAGATGAGATTTTGTCAGCAACCAGCCTGTTCCGGCTGATGCAAATCACCAAATAAGTGAACCGGTTGCCAGATTCCACCACTTTACTCTCTATCCTCAAATAAGAAGTATTCGCAGATCAGTTTTGGAGCATCATCTTACATTTGACAGGTGGTAGACACAAGCTGAACATAAACAGATTTCTCAATACGTTCACAAGACCCTGTATTTTTTTCAGTGTCTTCACGTATAAGGACATTATCGTCTAGATACTCTAAGTTGAGTAGATGACCTTCAGACAGTCTTTCAATCCATGTGAAGTCAGACTTACGTAAGGTTATATTCAGAAGTGCGTGTATCACGTCGTTAAATTGAAATGGCAACTGTGGACATTACTAGTTGTCGTCCATTCTCATGACAACTCTCCATAAGCCCTCACAAGGCTGCATGAATTCTAGCAGACAGCTTTCATTAGTGTTATATACTTGCTAGATACTCTCTTCACAGTCAGAAACTGTCACAATACCTCACGATAGACGGAGTCAAATATCGCCTTCAGGTCGAGAAATATGGCAAGTGTCGTCGATTGACGGGTAAGTATTCCTGTGTTCCAGAACCTGTCGGAGGGTAGGACTATGATCGATACACTCTCGTTCAGGTCTGAAACCTGCCTGGTTCTCTCTGGAGTTTACCGTTCTCGTGCTCCAGGTAGACGTCGAATAACTTCGGACCCTAGAATCTTGGACACAATATTAGTCAAACTGATTCACCTATGGTTGTCACAAGAAAACTTCTACACCTTCTTACAGACGGGAACGATTAGTGAAGTATACTAGTCTGACGCCACTACCTCTCATTCACATTCACTACCCAGTACCTCCTTCACTCTAATCAGCAACTGCCCACCTCCATGCTTGAGAACTTCAGGTGGTAAACTATGAGGTCCTGTTGCTTTGCATCGTTTTAGGTTCAATACAGCCTTCTCAACTTCAAGGAGAGTTGGAAGGACTGACATCTACATCCTATTCAAGTTGAGGCTGTGTGCTGGACAATTGAAGCGTTCCTGAGGGTCAGTTGAACTGTGCTTCAAATTGTTCTGCTCAACGTTCTACCCACCTATCCTGGTAGGTTATCAGCGTCCTATCTTTTTCGATGATGGTTTCGCCAACCATTCTCTTCTTTTTCTTCCGGGTGTCCTTGATAAGCCTAAATAGTTGCTGAGTGTTACCCAACGCTGAAGCCTTCTTCATTTCTCTGGCTTTCACCACCACCCACCACTGCTCACCATCGATGCGAACACTCCTAGTCAACTGGCATTTAAGTTGATTTCGCTCTTCGTCCTAATAAAAGCCAGTTAGAATCGGTCTTCTCTCATCAACCAGTTCGGATGATGTCGTTGGAATCCAATGACGTTTGTTAATCCTAAGGTGTAGGTTACCAGTTGTCTTAACACCTGTTTTTTACAGCGAACCTAATATCACGCCAGGTTTCCTCAGGATAAAGATTTCTGTCATGTTTAGATAAATGCTTAGTTACCTCTTCTCTGAATTCAGACTTGGCGTTCTCATCTTCCGATTGACTATAGACAGGCCTCACTGCCGGTTGTTTCTTACGACCAGTAAGGCGGAGACAAACATGGATGCGTACTAGTGCGTGATCGGAGTCCAAAATGGTACTGGAGAAAGAGCGACAATCCTCCACCGACCCTCTCCAACGATGGGTTATTGCAATGTGATGTATCTGTTACATCTTTCAGTAGCAAAGCTGACAATGTTTCATAGAATTCATCCTTTGCATCCTCCGAACTACAGTCGGTGGATACGTAGGTGGAGAATATGAATAGGCATCGCCTAGTCTCAACATCCTTCCTAGTCCTTACAAATCGATTCAGTCGAATAGCATATAGACGGTTGTTTACTGGTATCCAGTCAAGAAGTGCACCTTCTGCTTTACAACTTAATGCTATGTCTACACCAGCGAGTCTGTGAGAGCTAGTCATCTGGTCTGCGGATACTTGTAGGATGGATTTTGAAGATTCACTACTATAATGCCAGATGAGGTCAAGTTAGTAATCACACTGGAGTCCTGTATATGCGTCTCAGAGGTACAGCATATATCCGTGGCTAGAAATTCCATAGATTTAGCGAGCGATGCTCGCTGTCCGGTTTGGTATAGAGTTCGCACATTGAAAGCTCCTACATGAAATGGATGACGGGGTCTTGGGAGACTAGAAATGAATTTTGGACGGCTTTGATCGCTGGTTATGGTTGGAGATTGAGAGGTTGGGTAAGGCGTAGAAGGCCTGAAATTAGTATCAGGAAGTGAAGGTGAACGAGGAGATGGAGTTGATGGGAATGAATTATGTTTGATCGCTCTGCATACACTGACCCATAGTCACGCTGTAGGATATTAAAGGGTGACAATTCTAATAATCCAATATACCTGGGTGGTGGGGGGAGAAATTGATCATAAAAACTTTCTTCATTGAGTCGATACTTTACAAGTGTTATAGGCATTGACTCATCACATATTGCGGATATCTGAAAGATTGTTTACTACCGTTATGATGAATGAATAAACTGTTGGACTAAATACAAATTTTTGAAAGTCGAATGATTACTTTTGATGTGGATATTAAGAAATGTCATCCTGTAAATAATACTGTATCTTTTTATGGTTTGTGAAGTAAGTAATTAGTCGAATAAGGAATTATATGTTCTACCACAGTCTCCAATTATGAATCTATACTGTATTAGAGTTGTGTGTTGATATTTTACAAAATGTACTGTGCGAATCTTGTTTAACCATTGAGTTATATGAAATCTCCATCTTGTATGAATTTCTCTTTGTCGACTGAAAAAAATCCTATTAAAATTGGTTACCACTTTAAAAGTCATTGAATACCTAACAGAAATTCCATATTAGATTGCATATTTCATATGATACATATTGATGGAGTATTACCCACTAGATTGTGTTCCAAGCACAATATATTCCTCACAATCATATCAAATTAATCATATAATTTTCGAAATCCATTCATATAACCCGACAGTTCTACAATATGTGATAAATCATTCCTGTTATACGTGTTAGTTGTTGATTCAATGAATAACGATTTAGTAACCAATCTTTTCCTCCACTTAGCTTAATTGGATTTTAGAATTGTCATCCTATAGCCTCCTATGAGCCAGTATATACAAAGTGATAGCCGAGTTTTCCTGGAAACTAATTATCTTTGTAAGGTCTATCATTTTATATTTCCCTGAAATTTCGTCCTCTGTCTAACCCTGACCAGTTACTCTAACTTTTATACACTTGATCGCAAAATTATTATATGATATTTAATGGATTAAGCTATTTTGCTTCATTAAATCTATTGGATCTTTAAGCCGACAAAATTTCTCTCTGAGTGGGTTTATGCGTTTAAGTATCCCCGTAATTGTAGCACTGTTCGGAATTTTACGTGGAATGTCTGACGTTCTTTCCTAACGTGGCAAAATATTTTCTCCTTGGTGTTTTGTAATTATTGATAATATTATTAATTATCATCGTTTTATGAGTTTTGATAAACTTTTTAATAAACTTCGGACGGTAGTTATTAAGTAGTCATGTCTATTCAGGGTGTTGAACTCCTTGTTTAGATTTTCTGACATATTGGTCAGATTATAGCTCGATTACTTCAACAGTTTACCAAGTATTTTTTGATAGACGAAGTAAGACAATGTGACACACAAGTATTTATTCGAGTTTGTTTGGTTCTTTATAAACACTGGTATCTAAACTACCATATCTTCTCTTGATTATGCGTATCATAAATGAAGTGGATTACATCTACTATCGATCTTATGTGCATCTCTGAAGAATCCACGAATATGTTTTGATCTTAATGCAGTAAACTTATTATCTACATATCGCCAGTATATTTTTGAACTGAGTTAAAATCTTCCTGATGCTATTCGTTCTGAACTATCTGTACTTATATCTACTTTGATTGTAGATATTGAATATCTTATCGCTACTCTCCCTGTCTTTTTTGATATCCTAACTGACCTCAATCGGCTACTCAGTAAATAAATTGGAGTACTATCTTCTAGCGAAATATGTAGTGATAGACTCTACTAAGATAAGTAGTTTGGAGAAGAACTCGCCTGTCGCTCTGCACGCACCGACCGATCATCACACTATGGGATAGGATAGGGTGACAACTTTAATATCCAATATAGCTAGGTGGAGGGGCGAAAGTGTGGTTACTGAGTCACTGTTCATTGAATCAACATCTAACTCTGGTAACGGGAATGATTTATTACACGTTGCAGATATTGGGGAATTTTTACTACCTTTAGAATAAAAGAATACGTAAGTATTGGGCTAAGAAAGTGAAGTTTGAAATTCGTGTAATTACTTTGATATGATTATTAGTAATAAATTCTGCTCGAAATATCATTCACTGAATACTACTTCATTACATTGTTCTATGCAGAGTTGTGGCGCATCGGTGTAGGAGGTTAAATTTCAACCAGTAGGTCGCAGGTTCGAGCACTACTCCATCTGCCGAAGTTAGGGCAACCAGAGAATATATCATTTGCCCTCACACACTTGGTATGGCTTATTGTCTACTGCACGAATGTGCACAAGGTAGCTGAATGTGGTGAATGGTGTGCTATATTAACTAAACATAATCTTATATACGATTTTACCCTACCACATTGTCCATGCATTAGTCCTACAGTAAAGTATTGAAAGTGAATTAATTTTTCCCTCCATATATCATATTATGACCTGTTTCTTTAGATCTATCTAATTCATTTCCTGAGATAGTTTTAATGCAGTTTTGAGAGATAGACAAATAGTTTCATGAACTAATTAAAGTTGTGGTTTCCCTACCTACTGACCTCATTGTATTGCCATTGGTTCAGGGGACTCTTTGATAGAACTAAAGTAGTTGTGTTAGCCGATAGCATTAATGGGACTCTTCTGGAGATCTTGAGTAACAACTTTGGGGTGTTTGAGACATATTTCTCACTACCCGAATGCAGATTGATGCCTTAAGGTGGTCTGCATTGATGTTTTGTTTAATAATTGGAATTGAGTTTGTTGAGCGCATCAACCATTTCACTTACTTGGGAGTCGAATCAGTCCTACTGGGTCAGCGACCGCCGAAACCTCGACGCTAACACTGGCATGCGCAACATGTTTTGAAGCCACTTAAGTCGATAGGCTTTCAATATCTCATCAGCTGACTTATCTTCCTTTTGTAGTACTCCAAACATGACTCAAGAAGGTTCGCAATGGAGCTCCAACACACGTGATCAACTCTATGAAGAAATTTATAACTGAATTGTTGTATCCTCCTAACGTATTCTACTTTCAAAGACCACATATCACAGTCGTACAACAGGACAAAGCAGAATGTTGAGCAGCATACTTGTTCTTTGGTGGATAATCGGATACATCTCTGGAGCCAGCGATGATGTGTGTTGGCATATGTCACAGCAACCTTTTTTTATTTAGGCTGTGATTTTGGCTGCAACCAGTGCCCTACTGCTGGTGCGAATTCCAAATTAATTGAAGTAGTCTGTGCATTTCATCAAGTAACTCCCAATCTTTAAACTGAATGTTGATGCAGATTAGTGTCTTGAAGCATCGCCTTAAATTTAACAGGCGTGAAACGCATGTCAAACATGCTCAAACTTTTTCGGAAGACGTTCATATTCCTTGACATTTTGTCAACGACTTTCCCAAAAATGACTTTAGTATCTGCTTACTCTGAGTCAGCCAGGTGCCCACAAGGTTTGCACATCATGCACTAAACCGCAACTATTGGACGCCAGCCCAAACCTAGATAAATGCAGTGGGGTCTGGAGACCACTGCGTATAGCAATGAAGTCACACCTTCGGATAGTAAGAAAGTGGTACTTAGGGTTGTGTTCTAGTGACCTTCTTTATGAGGTTTCACTCAAGTTTTAGGCTCAGCTGTAAGTTCCAGGCCGGTCTTCTAACGTCCCAACACAAACCTGGTGGATCGACTCCTTTGCCGAACAGGAAACATGCAGGCAATGCATCTACATGAAAACGAAAACTCTTGCCAAAGTTTTCTGTTAGCACCCCGTCAAACCGATCAATGTTATCTCAGAACCCTCTCAACTGTCAGGCTCTAACGCATCCACAATCTCTAGGTAGTCAGTTCGGTAACCGTACTCATGCCGTGGACAGACATTCATAGAATGCGTCGCACTGAAGTCTGTACAACCTTTCAGACCTAAGTGCAGCTCATCTTCCCTATAATATATCCTTCTTGGTGACCTGGTGTCTGAACCTATTATGCTGAAAGATTCACAGCGATGGCTCACTTCGAGCTGCTGAGTTACAGGCAAAGTTAAAGCTAACGACAGTGGCATTCCGAGCCGAATATCGCTCGCCTTTGCAAGGGAGGACTAAACACATCTGTAGGGATTGCTTCAACAAGTGAATATCGGAATCAAAAAGCTGGATTCATCTTACCTTTAAGTCTCAATGCTCCCAGTGCACTGCATGGGATCCTGAGGGCAAACAACACCGTCCGTGCATTTTAGACTCCCACCACTGATCTTGTGCCTATGAATCTCATCGACCAGTGATTTCACTTAATCAACTTAATGGTGTATTTGCTGATATCCAGGGGAGCTACGAAGAGCCTCACCGTCGTACACAGCTACTCTCGACCCGTAACTCTGGAGCATAATATATTCCTAGTCTTCATGAGTTAGCAACACGAACCTTGCACCAATTAGCCGTGCTGTGTAAAGTTTCACGCTGACGCCCTGGTACGTATATTTGAAGGGGATCTATGCCACATATGGATTTTTAAAACTTCAGTTTTCTATGAGAACCATTCAGTTAACGGTTCACGCATGCCATTAGGATGAAATCCATGAAAGTTAGGTGTACACGCTTTTTTATTGAGTCACATAAGTGGTTAAGATATGCAACTTGAAGTGAATTTAAAAGATTGGCTTATAGCATTTTCTCAATACTAAGTGTGTAATACAGTATTAGATACTTCTTCTTGAGGATTTCTTCCGAAATGAGGTAAATTCAGATAAGTCAATAGGATACAGGAGGAACCATTTTTGGATAGCAATTGAAATCAGTCAAATAAAAGTGGTTGATATTCGATTATTGATTGTGACTGGTCGTTGAATTCAGTTTATGAAGCGATCTTATCGCCAAACACTTTGTCTTGAAAATGATCGAAAGCAACTTCTTGTGTTGATTATACAAATCCATTTGATTTATCAGTTGTTTACAAGCCCTCCGTTTCCCGACCGATAGCTGCTACCTTGACGTGGTGGTCGGGCTTGCATATCACAATGACCCAACGAGCTATGCTGGTGGAACGCTTGTTCCCTCGAGGTCCTACCATACCAGAAAGGTCTGTTGGGTAGTGGTTAGACGAAAAGCAGTTACCGTTATAGTGTAAATTGCTACACTATGATGGGGGTCTGAGGGCGAAGTCGTACTGCTGCTAGCTGGATGGGGTGTGACAGCAGTAAGGTGTTTCCCTTGGATGACCAGCAGTGCCATGCTGATGCTGCCTTCTCAGTGGAAGGGGGGGTTAGAAAAGGTCGGCCCCAAAAATAACACACTCCACCACGCCCCACGGTCTGCCGGGCCGGCGGTGTTGGTTCACTTGTCGTTTCCTTTCGCTCATCCGGCCCCAAAAATACAAAAATTCAAAATAATCATACTCAAAAGGCTGGGTGTGACAGGCCTCAAGCAGATGTCCGATGGGCTCTGCGGTCACACAAATCTCTTTCAGGTACCTTAAGAAGAAATAGCCTTCCACGGTGTGGGCAGCCGGGAAGTGTCAACCGCCCTCACAACTCTGTCAGCACCCAAGTTTCTTCTGACTGCTATCCTCCTCCTCCATCATTACCTTCTAATCTTCCTTCACGTCTCTTAATTAATGATGCTGCATCATCTTCAATTTCTCCTACCTCTGCAGCCTTCGACAACGATCTGAGTCCACAGAACAGCGTCCCTGGTCTCCTTAAACCACGCTCCAAATTACATATTGGAGCCTTCAATGTCCGCACCCTCCGTCAAATTGGCCAACAGGCTTCGTTGGCAAAGACTCTAGCAACTCGAGGCATGGATGTGTGCTGTGTTTGTGAGACACGCATACAGGACCCAAGTGTGGTTATTCACCTGACCTCTCCTGACCAATCTGGTGAATCTGCAAAATTCACCCTTCGAGTTTCTGGAGATTCGATAGCTAGCTCTCGTGGTCTTGCAGGTGTAGGTATAGCATTAAGCACCAGGGCAGAAAACTCACTACTAGACTGGATCCCAGTTGATAGTCGCCTCTGCGCTATGAGGCTGAACGGCACAGTGAGAACTAAAAGGAATAGTGAGACTCGCCGTTGTCTCTTTGTAATCTCTGCTTACGCACCCACTGACTGTAGTTCGGATGAAGTGAAGGACGAGTTCTACCATAAACTGTCTAACCTCCTCTCGAAAGCCAAACGTTCGGACGTAGTGGTTGTTGCAGGTGACCTCAACGCACAGGTGGGTAGACTGAGTGAGGCAGAAAGGCACTTAGGTGGCACTTTCGGAATCCCAGCTGAACGTACAGATAACGGTGATCGCCTATTACAACTATGCTCAGATAACCGCCTATTTTTAGCCAGCACAAATTTCAGACATAAAGAAAGGCACTGTCTGACCTGGCGTCCACCGAGCTCGACTCAGCGATGGACACAGATAGACCACATTGCTATTAGTCATCGCTGGAGAGGATCGGTGGAAGACTGCCGCTCCTTCTGGAGTACGTGTTTGGACAGCGATCATGCGTTGGTCCGAGCACGTATATGCCTGCGTCTCAATGGACGTAGAAAAAATTTGGCAACAAAACCACTACGAGTTCTGCTGGACAACGAAAACACCAAAGCCGTGTTCAGTGAGAAGTTGGCTAGGCAGTTATCGGAACAAAAGACTGTCACTCATCCAGAAGAAGCTTGGTGCCATCTTCAGTCTACTGTAAAAGCAGCACTGGAGACTGTAGCCGACTCCAAGATAATGGCTAAAAAGAGCCAGTGGATATCAGCAGCTTCTTCCAAACTAATGGATGCACGTGAATGCATCCCTGCAGGCTCTGAGTACAATGAAGAGCGAGCGCAACTTAAAAATAAACTGACGAAAAGTCTGCGCAACGATCGTGAACAGTGGTGGGCAGCAAAGGCTAAAGAGATGGAAAAGGCAGCGGCGATCGGTAACAGTAGACAGTTATTTAGACTTATTAAGGAGACTGGGGGGAAATGGTCAACAACAGTTAGTGAGGTTATAGCGGAGAAGGACGGATCGGCGATTCACTCGCAGGGAAGGCGACTGGGACGATGGGCAGAACACTTTGAGGAACAGTTTAACTGGCCTCCAGCCACCATTGCGCTGCCCGCTATCCAGTCGGACCCTGAATGGGACATAGAGACAGGTCCCCCAACACTAGAAGAAGTTGAGAAAGCGGTAGGTAGCCTGAAACGGGGAAGGGCAGCAGGACCAGACGGACTACCTGCTGAGGTATACAAGAATGGTGGTAGAGTTCTCTTAGTCAGGCTAACGGAAGTGTTAGCCAGTATATGGGAATCAAATACGATCCCCTCCGACTGGTCTAAGTCACTCATCATCCCAGTCTTCAAGAAAGGCGAGAAGTCCTCTTGTGATAACCACAGAGGAATCAGCCTGACAAACATAGTGTCTAAGATCCTAAGTTCTATAATTCTCCGACGCCTGAGTGGAGCTCGGGAACAGCAAGCCCGAGAAAACCAGGCAGGCTTTAGACCTGGCCGTGGATGTATCGACCAAATATTCACACTGCGCCAGGTCCTGGAACATAGGCATGCTTACAGACGCCCGACAATAGCTGTATTTCTCGACCTGAAGGCGGCATTTGACTCCGTTGATCGAGAAGTCTTATGGCAGTGTCTGTCACTGAAAGGCGTGCCTAGTAAGTACATCACCTTATTGAAAGCTCTCTACTCGAACACTTGTGGGCATGTTAGAGCCTATGGTGAGTTGTCCAGGGAGCTATACTCATCAAGTGGTGTCCGTCAAGGATGCCCACTATCCCCATTCTTATTTAATTTTATCATAGATATTCTTATGGAGGTTTCCCTCTCGTCACCTAATTACAAAGACGTTGACCGGATCACAGGTGAATTTTCCTTAGATCTAGAATATGCAGATGACATAGTCCTGTTAGGTGAAGACGCTGACAAGATGCAGAGTCTTCTGAACACTTTGAGTGGGAATTTGAGAATGTTTGGGATGCGATTTTCACCACCCAAATGCAAATTTTTGCTCCAGGACTGGTCTTCAGCGGTACCGCGGTTAACAATAGAGAGTGAAGTGGTTGAGTGTGTTGACCACTTCACTTACCTGGGAAGTAGGATCAACCCGGTGGGTTAGTTGCCGATGAGATTTCTGCACGGATACAAAAGGCTCGATTGGCTTTTGCCAATTTGCGCCACCTATGGCGCCGCCGTGATATTCGTTTGTCTATTAAGGGTCGCGTGTACTGCACAGCAGTCCGCTCTGTTCTACTGTATGGCTGTGAAACATGGCCATTGAAAGTGGAAGACATGAGAAGGTTACAGGTATTTGACCACCGTTGCCTTCGTAGTATAGGACGTATTCCGTGGTGTCACCATGTGAGTAATGCAGAAGTTAGGTGTAGAGTTTTAGGGAGAAGAGGTAAGTCAGTCGACGAGGTTGTGAACCTTCATCGACTGAGATGGTTGGGACACGTACTACGTATGCCTAGTCACCGATTGCCTCGTCACACAATGTTGGCTGAGGTGGGTTCAGGCTGGAAAAAGGCCCGAGGTGGCCAGACTAAAACATGGCACCAATGTATGAAGTCTCTGACTGTTGGTTTAAGCCATGTAGGACGATGCAGACTAGGTGGTTGGGGTCCACGGGACAAGAGGAACCAGTGGTTGGAGACCCTAGGTGATATGGCTCAGAACCGAAGTCAGTGGCGCAGATGTATACACACATTATCCTCATCTTAACAACGCTATACCGAATCTCACTATTTTGTCACTCCTCTTTCCTTTCTTCTCATACTTTATATTTCTTTTGACTGCATTCACTTATCTTCATCCTTCACCTCACTACCTTTTTACTTGATGTGCTGATATGAGGTGTGGCAACTCGGACCGTTACGCAGTAATGCCTGGTCCTATGTTGATAATGATGATGATGATGATGTTTACAAGTTGTCATTAGTTAAGTTTTGTTACTTTAAAGCAGTATACTCTTGGATACATGTTTCTTTCTGACAACATTTATTATTGTCTAACTGAAAACTTATAAATATTTTGCTTATTACAAATGCATATTTTTTTTCTGATATTTGCTTGCACATACTTGTGTATTTAGCATAAATTTTGTGCCAAGTGCACATCACGTTGGTGTAATGCATTCACTACTTGCCCATCGTGTAATCAAGAATTCAAGGCGAACTCAAAATGGCGTGATGGATCTACAGATTTATACATTCAGTTTTATTAAAAGATAATGATTTATTTCCCTTTCAGCATTCTTTAAATCTTTCTATAGAAAAAAAATCAAAAAATTCTTGATGTATATTGAATAGTTTGCCTAAGTTTTATGTGTTCACTTATTTCCATATAAGCTTGTGTTTATTATTGTCTTCTAAATGTGTTTTAATGGCTGTGAGAAAAGTGAATTTTATCTTGGAACATGATGATACTTTTTTAAAAAGGTTTTCTCTGTCTACTGATTAACATTTGTTAGTAGTGTGTTTATCTTCTCACTGTTTGTTTCATTATATGTTTTGTTATATTTTAAAAGGCAAAAAAGTCAAGAAAAATTTAATATGCTGATTTCCTTGCCTTGCTTGTTTTATTTGCAAAAAGAAGCTTAAAGATATGTATCAAAAAGTGAGCAGAAAATTAACTTGAATTTTAGTATGATGATACGATAGTTAACTTAAGTTGATACAACATATTTGGATTCATTTAAAACAATTCTCATAGTATGTTCTATGATTAGCTTTTTCTAAAGAGGAATTTTAAAGCTTTAAAAATGATGTAATTTGCTCGTAAATTTTCTGAGGATTAGTTATTAAAAAGATGAAGGGGTACAGCTGACCAGCTTAAAATTAAGTGATTATACCTGTCTAGTGTGGGCGTAGTTGCAGTGGTTTTTCGAATAGTGATAATAATGATCATAATTCTTGCATACAACTTTCACACTTATTTTGGTTCAAGTCATCGTTTTAACGAATCATTTTTGAACAGTCTGGTCAATAATTAATTCTAGTAGCTTACGTTAAACAGCAATAGTGCAGTTGTTGATAACTGTTGATGTATTTTTCCCCTTATATGGTACTCCTGATTCTAAGGTCGTAATTATTGTCGCCATCGTAGCCAGTGCAGGTACCACCTCAAATGGCATTTCAGTGACCACGTTTTACCAACCTGCTGTATCTGTTTACAGTGGGAAGTAATAGGTATGAGTTTGGGCATACTGGATGTTTGATATACTTATAAAACGGTTGACATTCAGCGTGGTGACCATCTAATGATTTGAATATTATGAACCAAGCTTATTGCGAATCATTAGTTGCCTGGAATGATGTAGATACTTCGACTTTATATATTACTGAGCCACATTATCACGTGGAACCCCATTAGATATTAATCCAAAACATCCCTAATTTTTCCAAGCATTTAGTGTATCAGAGGAAAGACAATACACGCAAATTGTTTCGGTTACTTTTACCCACTCAATTAGTGCATAGTGTTTGGATCCCTAAACTCTCAGTGATCATGTTTCACCTCCACAGTTCACTTACCTTATTTGACTGGGCATTAAACTGAACTCACCAGTTTACGTTACTCACTTCAAAAGTTCTTCAGTAGACATATTTGGTTCCTTATATTTTCTGCCGGTGACAGGAAATGCTTAATCTGTTTTCTGGAAAATCTTATAGGATGTATATTTGTTTACTTTATGTATCCGATTGCTTCGGTATTTATTTACTTATTCATGTATTAACTTGATTGATGTGCGCATCCAGATCCACTGCCTACTTCGACGTGCCATGCTACAAGGAGTTGGATTAGGTTGGAAGAAGGCCAGACGAAAGACGTGAAAGCAGTAGGTGGAATCCTCTACTGTTGATGTGAACCGAGTTGGGAGATGTGGACTGCCTGTTTGGGGTCCTCAAGACGATCGGAATCAATGGTTGGAGATGCTTGGTGACATATCTGAAAATGGGTCACAATGGCACAGTTGTGTTCACTCTTTAACGTCTTATAAAGCTTGAATATATCTACTGACCAAATGCTTGTTTTTTCTACGTTGATATCAGTCTTCTTCCATCCAATTATTCTTTGCATGCTACCGTAAAGTGTAGCAACTTGTTTTAATGCACTTGTGTATGGGGTTCTACGTTGGCTTTTTCTGCATGTCATCCATGCAGTATCAAGTTTTCTGAAAATATCTTCAGTCCCCGTTTTCGGAATATATTCGTAGAAATAAATGGTGTTCGCTGTATATTGCAACATCATGAAAGCCGGAATGCTGCTTTCGACTCTTTGTGATTTCCTGCGTAGAACCAGAAGTGTGTTAAGAAACTTGAATTATTATGATGGAAGTCTTACTACCTTATATTGAATCGAAGTTGTTCACCGAGTGTGCAATGTGAACTATCACCACAGCCAACCAGACGTTTTCTGAATAGGCAGAATTACGAAAATTTGTGATTTGGTCAAACTTTTTCCAGTGATAGTGTTTTTATCACATCAATCTTCTCAAGGTCATGCGCGTATGCGAACTTCCTTCTGCTCGTAGGAATTTCTGACGTATTTATATACCTCAAATAGTTCATACGAAAACCTTTCAAAGCTGTTAGTCTTGATAGTGTTGTCAGACGTCCAGATATCTTCCAAAGGCTCCAATCATAAATATACAAGAGCTCTGAAAATACTTTGGCAATATTTTGAAAAGTTTATATGAAAGCATTCATGGAAACCCTGAAAAGTAAATACATGTATCTGGTGGAATTACTTTCACTTAGGCTTAAATTTCATAACCCTTGGAAGTATCAATCAGCTTACTGAGTTTAACTTAATAAATGATGGAAAAAATTGATTCAGGTGTCACCTCGTTAATATTGTTTATCATGTCCTCATTTCCACAATCTACAGTTATTTAAGGATTATTAAGCAGCTATAATAAATGTTTCTTCGATCAAACAACAAGTGCAGTTTAGTTGCAATGGACAAAGACAAACGTTTGAATAAATGATTCTAACTATAAATGACTCACCAAGATTCCCTACTGATCGTTCGCAGTAGTACAAAAATAAACTAGCAAATTGCAAGAAAGTCCTGAGAAATGTCGAAGTATTCAACTTCTAGCCTTATGCGGTGGATTTCGGTTGTTGCATCTGTATTACTCGTAGGAGGTCCACAAAGTTTGTACCTCGACAAATTAAAACTGTCTATGGTCAGTTCACTGTTTTGCAAACTTGCTTGTTGGTCGGCAAAATATTTACAACCCACCTGTGTAAAAATGGCTACTCGCAGTGTAATAGATACCTTACAATTCGCAGAAATGTTGAAAGACCTAAATATCTGCCAGAAATTTAAGGTTTATTTAGGCATGTCATCTTTATTTACAAAACTCTCACCGGAAGAAACTTCAGACAATATATAATTCAATATACAGGGCTATTTTCACTACTAGAGGGTGAACTTAAGACATTTACTGATGTCTACAAAATACTTTCAGTGGCATCGGACAGTATCAAGTCTACGGACTCATTTTGATAGCCGTTGTTCTTGATCTTCGTTGATATCTACATAACAGTGTTAGCAAGTGGCAAAAAATAAAAGTTATCACTCAAGGTCATCCGCCGTTGGGGCAGAAATATTTTTCTTTGATTGTTCAAATTAATTTTACTGAATAACATTGTGCTTCAACTCATTGGTGATTTGGTGGCTTCATTTTCTGGGTGGAAGCTGTATATAAATACAATGTTTTTTTGTCAAATAAAGTCGTCTCCATTAAGCCAGTCACAGTCCCGTCTTTCATCTGATTTTTGCTGCTCAGTGAAGTACCAAGTGTGGGGGAGAACAGTCGCATTACTTGTATCCACTCCAAGTATCTCATTGTGTTATTATCCGTCCTGCTGTGACTCAGACACATCAGAGAGCTTAGAACAGACTACATAATCATCGATGTTACGGGATTTTGCGCAAAGTGTGCTGATGATACATTTGTATGTGTATTGATGTCGAAAATCCTTTTCGTTTACTGAGTATTTTTGATGAAGCACACGTATATAAAACATTTACAATCAGAAATAAGTGTGGTAGCTTTCACTTCAAAAACCTTAGTATACAAATTTCTACAAAACGGGAAGATATATTTATTGAAGAGACGAATAAGGTGGGCTACACTTGAACGCCAACAAATCTCACCCATTGAGTTACTAAAGATATCTGGTAGAAATACATTTCAACGGTATGTGAAGACTGTTCTCTTAGCAGAAAGTCTAGGAAAAATTAGTCACTGACGCCAAACCACCTGCACAAAAGTGGTTGATCACATAAAGTCGATCATAAACATTTAAAGACAGAAACCAAATTAATTAAATGGAGTACAGTTAAGGAACTCATCTATATACATCTTGCTTTCAGACGGAGGGAAAATCTCCAGAAGAATCACCTACGAAGTTATTTTTATGCTTCAAGGTTTATATGTTTCAACTCAACTTTTCACTTCGATAGTCGAAACTAGATAAATTCCGATCTATATCCACCAGTTCATGTGCACGTGTCGAAGCGCATACACTGAAGAAACAGAGAAAGGCTTTCATGTGCATCTCTAAAAGTACCTTTATTAATTTCAAGCTGGTTTTAAATAAAACAATCGCTTACTAATTACTTCATACTAAAATTTGTATGTATTCGTCAAAATTTATCAAGAGGTAAATGAAACTTGATCTTTTGGGGTTCATTGGAGCAGTTGGTATTAAGAAACAACTGTTAATCTTGCTATATCTTGGTAACTTTGACTCTCTCACTCCAACAGGCGCATCTTATTACTCAACCCAATGAAAACCTGTTAACCTTTTGTTAGATGTATGCAACTGATTTTGTCATCTTTTTTAGAATATCATCTTTCTTAACCACCACTCATTCTGTTATGTTCTCTAGCAAGTTTATTCTATCAATATCTGACATTTGGACAGTTCTAACAACATCGGATTTTATAAATTTAGTTCTCCCTGTACGTGCGATATCTTCACTGAAAGTCACTTTTACAGAAACTAGATTAATCTCTGCATGCAAAATATATTCACTACAGCAATCGAAACTCGACAGGTTTCTGGCTTATGTGATCTTAAATTGTCACGTACACCTCAGAGCACATACATCAGAAGGACATTGATGAAGATTGAGAGCCGATATCGTGAACGTATTGCAAATAAAGTAAGAATAAACGTCTTAAAACTTCCACTGTTAAACGTCTGATAGGTACTTGACACAACATCCAGATCTTGAGTCCATTTGAAATAATCAGCAAAAAAAACTGCTATTTTTCTAATATTCATGGAAGCAACTACCGTCCAAAAGAATTAAACATCTAACTTGTGTATTTAAAAACAAGCAGTTGTTATTCAGTGCAAACCATTCTAACAGTTTTCATATTGTGTCTTCATCTCCTGTTTTACAGCCAATTTGACTATCGGTTCCTATTTAATCTCCATAATTTTACTATTTGACCCATAGTCATTTGACCTTAACCCATGTTCACTTTTTAACTTTGTATCTAGATTTCTGGTTTATCATATTTATTTAAATGATCTTTTCTGTTCCAACTTTTGAAATGTCGCATGTAACAAAATGATAGTCTAACTGTCTAAACATTGAATAACTTTGAATTAACTCTCAACAATTCATTGCATTCAAACTGATGCCAGTTCATGATGATAAATAACCTGAAACCAATAAATAAATCCCCATAAGCCTGTAAATTAAATTAATCTAATGCTTATTGGTGACTCACTTCAAAAGTTCTAATCAGAAGTCGTGACCGGTTGGACGAACCAAGTTGGACATGAGGACAGTTACGCAATGACGACATTGAATGGAGGTCACGTTATATTACGAATTAACAGAAGGAGGAAATATGAACCATTAGGTCCCGACCCATTGGCTCAATGGCAATGAGGTGGCCGTGAAACCCGAAGGTCGTGGGTTCGGTCCCTGGCAGGGTCGTGGGTGTGCACTGCTGAGGAATCGCATACTAGGACGAAACAGCTGTTCAGTACTCCCAGGTTCCTTTTGTTCCTGCAGCTGATGTCAGTCTACGATGAATAACAACATGAAAAGATACAACGTAGTTTCGTAAATTTGATAAAGTTGTTTTGTACAACTGGTTACCGTCCCAACAACTAGCAAGGCTAGAACAACAAATTTCGCAGGATAAGATGAATCCATTGTATTTCGTCGCCTTCTTTCCAGCCTCATACAGACTATAAAAATTATCATTCATATATATATATATATATATATATATATATATATATATATATATATATATATATATATATATATATATATATATATATATATAGAAATGCAATCTACATAATCTAGTGATCACGAGGAAGAAAGTAAATTGATGAAAGAACTAGTGTAGATTAAGTAAGTTTGAATGATTTCAAGCCGGTATTTACCATGGGCTGAAATCATTTGAAGAAACATTGAAAACTTTGGAAAAATTTGCAGCTATTTCTTTCTTAGCAGTGCACGCCCATGACACCACAAGGGATCAAAACCGGGACCTTCGGGTTTCACGGCCACCTCATTGCCATTGAGCCAATGGGTCGGGACCTAATGGTTCATATTTCCTCCTTCTGTTAATTCGTAATATAACGTGACCTCCATTCAATGTCGTCATTGCGTAACTGTCCTCATGTCCAACTTGGTTCGTCCAACCGGTCACGACTTCTGATTAGAACTTTTGAAGTGAGTCACCAATAAGCATTAGATTAATTTAATTTACAGGCTTATGGGGATTTATTTATTGGTTTCAGGTTATTTATCATCATGAACTGGCATCAGTTTGAATGCAATGAATTGTTGAGAGTTAATTCAAAGTTATTCAATGTTTAGACAGTTAGACTATCATTTTGTTACATGCGACATTTCAAAAGTTGGAACAGAAAAGATCATTTAAATAAATATGATAAACCAGAAATCTAGATACAAAGTTAAAAAGTGAACATGGGTTAAGGTCAAATGACTATGGGTCAAATAGTAAAATTATGGAGATTAAATAGGAACCGATAGTCAAATTGGCTGTAAAACAGGAGATGAAAACTGTTAGAACCGCGGAACCTTTAGGTCGTGAGTTCGGTCCTTGGCAGGGTCGTGGGTTTGCACTGCTGAGAAGTCGCATACTAGGACGAAACAGCTGTTCAGTACTCCCAGGTTCCCTTTGTTCCTGCAACTGATGTCAGTCTACGATGAATAACAACTTGAAATATTTCCAAATCTCCACAACTCCCTCAAAATTTAGTTGTATCTTTTATTTTTCGTATCATTGGCATTACTTTGTGGGTTGTAAAGTAACAAATTATTGTCCACGAGATAAATCCATGTAAACTGTGCTAATATTGCTTACTTTATTAAGTTTTTCAAATGGCAAGAAGTGTACAAAACTGCCAGTGTTTTACTAGTCACTGTTCAACGAATAATGTAAAAATTTAAATGTTGAATTTAAGGTCTTCTACAAACACTGTTACAGTTCTTCATCCTCTCTGAACTTGTACCAGCAGAGGGTCCCAAGAGTAAGCAGACACATTCAGTTACCACTTACTGCTTCTTTCTTATTTAAGTTGAGTCTTTTTGGTTCGCTTTAGCGTTAGGTAGAAATGCTGCTAGCCTTAGCTACTCACAACTGGAAGTTTAAAGTAGGTATATGGGTACTGTTAGATCCTGAAAATCAGTTATCTAGAGATAGTTTAAATTACCATACATGCAAAATAAGATTTCCTGTTATTTGATGCGTTTAAAAGTATGAAAAGAAATGGAATAGACTTCGGTGTTTTTCCTAGGCAAATAAATCTACGGGGTGAAAAATAATCACTTGCATAAAATTGTCATGACTCAGGTGAGTAATAGAATAAATGGTAACCTAGATTTATTAATTTATAGTGTAGTCTGCTTGGTCGCTAGTAGTGGAATCTAGTGCTCACGTTTCATCCTGTTTGGCACTGGTCAGCAGGATGTACCTTAACCCCGGTGAGTGATGCTGTTCCCAATATCCATTGCTTCGAATATCGAAATGTTATTGATTTATATTTTAACTGTGTAGCTGTCACCATTGCTTCTTGCTACTGTACATAAACTGACATCCACTAGTCAAAGGACAGGAAAGTCTACCATCTTGTGTCAGAAGAATGTTACGCTCTGTTTAACCAATATCCACACCTACAAGGTACTTTTGTTCACAATAAATCTGTATTTTGCGCTGAATATACTGGTCAATCTTAGTTTATCGGCTCTTTACATTCTACTTTTCCCTCCAGTTTATTAATCCATAGTGTCTTATTGTAGCAGTGAATTGTGTTGCATCTAGATTGCAATTCAGTTTGCGGAAATTCGTTGTAATCCTGATAGGTATCTGCCAATAATTAGTTATTGTTTTATTCATGACTTCTATTCCACTCACTTATGTTATGTGACAAAAAGAGTATTTGTTTAAAACATGTGACATATGTTACCTTCCATGAATTGTATGCCAAATAAACTTCATTATGAGCAGACTGCTCTATTTTCCAAATGTAAATCTCATTTTTGACAAAGTCAATCGAAAATTGCTGAAGATACCATATTAGATCTATTTATTTGATATGCAGCACACAGTGATCTAGTATTATTTACTTGATGACGTTTCAAGCATTAATTATTGGTCATAATCATATCAATGTAATCACACTACTTTCAACATCTATTTTTTATAGTCCTGTCACCTCTTGTTCTTTGTTTCTATTGATAGTAAAATTTTCCATTTCTCTGGTATAAGGGTTGCAACATTACTACTACATGTGTTGAATGTTGATTCGATGAACAAAGATTCAGTAATCAGTCTCACTGTCCACCTAATTATGTTGAACTGACTTAAGTACAGTGGTTTTATACCACCCTTTTGTGTGTTAATGGATGCATTGCAGTAGCCGAGTTCTTATAGATTATTGATCTTATTCGGGTCTGTCATTCTGCATTTAACTGAATTCCTATGTTCTACTATTTCAACTGATCCCAACAGGTTGGTTTCACCTATGTACTTGAACGCATGACCATTGCATGAAATTTGATAGATTAGATTATGTTGCTTAATTGGTTCTAAGGGATCCTTAAGCCAGCCGACAAAGCTTATCTGTGAGTGAGTTTGTAGGTTTAGATGCCACCGTTATTCTAGCTTTGTTGAGGATCCTACATGAAGTTTCTGATGTTCCTTCCTTATAGGGTAACACAATGGAGGCTGTGAACTCCTTTCTAGTTGTGTTGTCACTATTATTCGTACTCCTGTTACTGTTATTATTTCATTTTTTATGCATTCGTATGAATTTCTTAATAAACGGTAGATGACAATTATTAATTATTAACTTTTTTTATGTGTCTCAGTTCCTTATATAGGTCCTTGAAATGACTTGTCAGTTTTTAGCGCTATCATTTAGACATATGACGAAACCTGCCTTAGCTAGCTTCTAACTGGTATCTTGACTTCAGGTCATCTCATCTAATGTCGGTTTTCAAGGGGCGTTTCTGGGTATAATATATCACAGAATTAGTGTACAATACGCATAAATGAATGAATTAAAGTTGTCGGTTTTCTTTGTCGTGTTCGATGTTAGGGTTCACTCATTAGCAAACTGTAAAACTAGATTTCGTGTATAGTGACACTCATCAGCAAATTACACTTACAGTCATAGGGACATTCATACTGTCTTAGGGATTCGAACCAATATCAGTTTCACGTATTTGCATATACACACTGGGTGATGACTAAAGGCAAAATGAAAATCTAGGCAACAGTTGGGTCTCGTTGCCCTGATGACAGAGTACCAGGTCAGAAACCCAGTGGTTCCTGGTTTCGATCCTGCGGTAACTCGAATTTTTATTTCACCACTGAACACCACTCAGTACTTATCCAAGTCTATCGAACCATGGCTATCTCAGATAGTCAAACTGATTATATATATATATATATATATATATATATATATATATATATATATATATATATATATGACTTTGCCAATAAATTTATCGAAGAACTCTACAAAAACGAAATTATCATCTTCACTTGATGACAAAAGTATTTGTTACAAGAAAATATGAAGAACAACGACAAGAAGCAAAAACTTCCAAATCTCACTTTAGTCAAAATATGGAATAGTATTCCTCATATATCATATGAAAATAATAACCATCAATAAAGCATCATTACAACATAACTGATAAAGAATAAAATATAGAAAACATTAACAACATCAAAATTGTGAAGGACATTGGAACGTTTAACACCTTTTTAATCTATTTAAACAATATGCAGCAATCGGAAAAAGCACGGTACATATTGATGTATAAATAAATGCTATAAAAAATAATGAATTTGCATTGAAATATTGTAATAGTAGACCCCATAATAAACCGCCTAGACTACTACTTAATCCATACATTGTGCTTGTTAGAATAGCTTGTAAGCTGGTTAAAATTTGATAGTTTTCATTATTCTTTTCAAGACTAACCTTTTCTGTTTGTGATAATAAAGCATTCATTAATATTGGAAAGCATATACCGTAGGCTATTTCTCCAATTAAAAAGTACCAATAGTTCAATGAAAAGGCATAGAATAAAAAGCGTATAGTTAACATAATCTGTGAAAGAACTTGACATGTGATAATCCCAAATCGTTTTACAAGTATCCCTGAGATAAACAATAATGTTGGTATTTCAACAATAATTGCTGTAGTTATCAATAGACCAAGGAAATAATGTGGTACATGATAGACAGTTGTTAGAATAAGATAATTGTATTCACTAATGAAGGATATAATTAAACCAGTCATAAATGCAACCATTAAACATTGAATCATTGTCGGTGAACGCATAGCAGTAGACAAAGCTTTTGTAAAGTGTCTTTCTAATGGCTTTGTATGGTTATAGTTACAAAATACTGATGCAATAGTCCCAATTGCAATTGATATAACAGCTATTATAATTGCTGGTGTGTAATTAGGAGTCACTTGGTTGATATATGATAAACTAGTTGTATAATATAATATATTCGAACTTGACTCTTTTTTGCCTATATAATGGCCATGACGAGTTGGTGTGTAATAATGTACAGCAAAACCGGTTAACAAAGAACCAATCATAAATCCAAGTGATCCCAGGGCTCTTGACTTTCCATAGTAATGAGCTTTATCTGTTCCAAGTATTGAAAAGGTGGCTGAATCGAGTAGATTTGAGATTGGTGCATTAGCTGAACTGAGTAGACAACGGAGGACTAAGGCGAATAGTACAACTGGCCAAGATGCTTCACCTAATTCGATTTCGTTTTAGTAAATAAAATCAAGGGATAAACAATATATATATATATATATATATATATATATATATATATCGATTTATTTAGTCGAATGGATTCCTTGGTTGTGGCTATCAGAGAAACCCAGGACACACGTTTTGTTCTATTTGAGATTAGTCAGCTGAATGTACCTCCAGCTCAGTGAGTGATGTTCTTCACACTAAGATTCGAACCTCGTACCAATCGCTCCAAACATCAACACGTTATCCACTAGGCTAGCGTCCTAGATTTCACTACACGCCACAACCAGGTCAATTATAATAATAAATATTCAGGCGATGTTGAGGCATCAGCATAGGGGCCCATGTGCTAACAGCAGTCAGTCAATTCGATCCAGTATAGAAAAGGAAAATTACAAGTATCAACGAATAATAATAAATGGATTCAACTCAAGAAATGTTAGCCGAAAAGCCTGTTATTTGACCAAATATCTATTCCAGGTTGGCATTTATTATGGTTTGACGTAAGTTGGTGAAATATTGAAAACATGGGAGCACTCGACATCTGTTCCGTCCTAGTATGGGACTTCTCAGGAGTGCACATCCATGAAATCGTCAGGGATCTAACCCAGGACCTTCAGGTTCCGTGGCGAGCACATTGCCATTGGTTCACTGGGTCGGAATGCAATAGTTTATATTTTGTTCTGTCAATGTCCTCCCAAGTGACGTTAATCCATCATGAATTTCAACCTAGAATCAATTAATAAATCTCCACAAACCTCCAGATTGAATCAGTATAGTGCTCATTGGTAACTCGCTTCGAAAAGTGATTCCCGAAGTTCTAATCAGAAGTCGTGACCTGTGGAACCAACTAAGTCCAATATGAGGACACGACACTGAGTGGACGTCACGCTATATCGTGTACTGATAGAAGGAAGAAATATCCATCATTAGGTTCCGACCTAGTGGCTCCATGGTAACGTGCTGGTCAAGGAATATGTAGGCCTGGGGTTTGATACTTGGTCGTGTTATGGATATATATTGTCATGTTTCACTTACGTATCCGTTCGCACACAATGGGTATACAGTCAGATTGATCAAATGATTCAATTTCTTGACAGATGAGTTGAGTTGTTTATTTGCCTGTATCTTCTTTTCTTCATATTTTGACGCTTCACGAGAATATTCTTTACTATTCGCATAAATTGCTGATAATTTATCTAGATTTGAATCTTTTAAATGATAATCGTTTGACACAAACGAATTTCTGTCTAATTTGCATTGTTTTAATATATGTGACCAACACGGAGGTAAATTTGATTTTTCATGAGATGGTGTCCTATTAAATAGTAACATATGGAAGAAAGGTATAAACGAAATATAATAACTGTAGTTTTGTACTTGTAATTTTCAAATACTAATTCATTGAATGACCTTGCCTGGTTAACCAGTTCACTAGTTACTAGCCGGTCCTAAGCCCGGATAAAGAGGGAAGGTTGGGTGAAGGGCTAGCAACCCTACGCCGTAAAACCAAACCAACCGCTAAAGAAACTTCATAGCACAAACAAAATATAAAACATAAAAACAAAATTATTCCTTGCCGGAATCAGAGAGGCGAAATGACGCCGGTTAGTGAAAGCCTTCGGGAAGCCAATTGGCCTATTGTATCTTCTCCTCCTCCATGAAAGCGAAAGTAAGAATGGGGTCATGGAACGTCCACACAATGTTTGAACCTAGCTGGCAGGGCTGTCCACATTGCAAGAGACATGAGAAGATATAGCATAGAGGTGCGAGGAATCTTCAGGTGGAATGGAAGTGGACTCTCCAAACTGTCAACTGAAGAGTCAGTTATCTACTCCAGTCACCCAGACGACAACCACGAGCACACTGAGGGAGCGGCTATCATGATGTCCCCAACAGCATCGAAGGGTCTCATGCAGTGGGAACCAACCTCCTCCTGCAGGATCATGACAGCAAGGTTCAACCCAAAAGGACGATGGGTAACAATCATACAATACTAGGCCATGCACCTACAAGTAATGGAAATGAAGAGAAGAAGGAGGAATTCTACAGACAGCTGCAATCAGCACTGGACAAGACTTCAGTTGGTGACATCAAAATTCTGATGGGTGATGTGACATGAATGTCAAACTGGGAGAGGACAACACAGGAAGAGAACTAACCATGGGTAGAGAAGCGCTAGGTGAAATGAACGAGTATGGAGAATTGTTTGCAGAATTCTGTGCATTCAACGATTTGGTGATTGGAGGTAGTATGTGCAAGCACAAGGATATTCAAAAAATGACATGGATTTGATTTCACCAGATGGACACACTAAAAATCAGATCGACTTTATATCAATCTGAAGGAAGTGGTGACGCCGCCTGCTTGACACTAGGTCAAGAAGGCTCAGACAACTATCCAGTGCAAGGAATCTTCCAAATCAAGTTGGAAGCCTTCAAGGAAGTTGGTGGAAGACCATAGTTCAAGTTCAATACCCATACAGAAACTGGAGGACGAAACTACAAACGACATCTTCACGTCAGCCATCAGCAAGAAATAAGAGACATTGAGCAACATCCGTGAAGAAACCTGTGTGGAAGAACACTGGAATTCTTTGAAAGAGATGTGGAAATAAACCTACATAACCTTGTTCACAAAGAAGAAGAAGAAACAAGACAAGGAATGGATCTCCACGGATACATGGAAGCTGATAGAGGAGGGATACGAAGGTGGTGAAGCAGACGAACCAGTCAAGTGCAGGGATGAACAAAAAAGGGAACTGAGCACAACCTATAAAACAGTACGCTGGACAAAGAAGTGAAGAGGAGTGCGCGCAAACACAAAAGACATCTCCACGACACACTTGTAAGTGAAGCAGAACAGGCTGACAGCTGATAGGAGAGACAGAGACCTGGCAACATTATATCAAATAACCATGTTACTTCCTGGGAAGAGATCAACACAGATGAGACCAATAATAGAGGATGAAGGATATATAATTACCAAAGAGGAGAAACAAAGGAAACGATGGGCCAACCACTTCAAAAAGCTCTTGAATCGACTCCCACCTGCACTTCGTCCAGGAATACCACCTGCAGCCACAGAACTACCAATGAACACAGGCCTCCCAACAAAGGTTGAAGTCCTGAATGCCATAAAGCTGCTGAAATTCGGGAAAGCAGCAGAACCAGATGGAATCCTGCCAGAAGCACTGAAAACAGAAGCAGAGACAACAGCAAACACGATCACAGCACTATTGCAGAAGGTCTAGAAGGAAGGAAAGGTACCTGCCGATTGGAAGAAGGGCTACCTTGTCAAACTTCCAAAGAAGGGAGACCTAAGTGTTTGCAAGAACTGGAGCGGAATCACGCTCCTGTCTACCCCAAACAAAATATTGAGCCACATCATCCTGAAGAGACTAAAGGATGCGCTGGATTCAAAACTACGACGGGAACTGGCTGGGTGGATTCAGGAAGTACAAATCATTTATGGACCAAATTGCAAAGCTTCTTATCATCATGGAACAGAGAGTAGAATCGCAGTCAACTCAACGCAACCTCAACATCATTGACTTTGGAAAGGTCTCTGACTGCGTCGACCGAGAAGTAATTTGGCAGTTGCTTCAACACAACGGTTTTAGTGTCACAAACCTTTATCAATCTCATTCAACAACTATATGAAGACGCCATATGGCAAGTAATTCACAATGGGAAGCTCAGTGATGCCTTTGAAGTGAAGACTGGAATAAAACAAGGCTGTCTATTACCACCCATGATCTTCCTGATTGTAGTGAACTGTATCATGCAAAAAACAGTGAGGAGTGAGAAGAGGGGGATACGCCGGACCGCGGAAAAGAACCTAGAAGATTAGGGTTTCGCCGATGACTTATGTCTAATGTCATACATACTTGAAGATCTACAGGTGAAAACTAACAAGTTGACAAAAGAAGCAGAGAAGACGGGACTCCAAGTTAGCGTTGAGAAGACGGGAGCGATGAAGATGCCCAACCAGCAACAGCAACAACAACAAACTGCAATCACCATCAATGGGAGAAACTTAAAGGAAGTAGTCTGTTTCACCTATCTAGGCAGCATCGTTTCAAATACAGGCCGCACTAACAAGGACGTCAAAGCAGCCAGGACCGGAAAAGCAAGACAGGCATTCATTAGCCTGAAACCAGTGTGGAGATCTTCTGCACTCAGCATGTGGAACAAGATCCAGATTTTCAACACCAACGTCAAGTCAGTGCTTCTGTATGGTTGAGAGACTTGGCGCGTCACGAAAGGGATTTCCAACAAACTACAGACATTCATCAACAACTGCCTACGCCGGCTCGATACTGAGGCTGAGATGGCCAGAAACAATAAGCAGTAAGGAACTCTGGTAACGAAGAGCCTACCACTCAATAAATATGCAGAAGGAAGAAGTGGAGATGGATTGGGCATACACTGAGAAGGCCTAGTGGGGATATCACGCGCCAGGCCGTCGAGAGGAACCCAGATGGAGAACGGCAAGTTGGGCGTTGGTACCAATGGTGACATGGAGGAGACCGTATGGGGAAGAAATGAGAGCTTCTGGGCTGTCGTGGAGCCAGGTTGGGGGAGACTGCAGAGAACAGAGTTCACTGGAGATGTGCTACTGAAGCCCTGTGTTCCATTAGGAACCCAAGGGACAAATAATGATAATAATATTATGGCACTATATTACTAGATAAAGATAGTGACTGTAAAATACCAGCCCGTAAATCATCAGGTTTATGTGACAGTATTGTCAGCAAAGCCACCTCACATTAAGAGCATCTACGAAAATAAACAGTAGAGCTGTGTCTGAAGTCAACCACTATTGGAAATGTCCAAAATGTATGGGTTCTCATTGTGAGACTAAACGCACACGACGATGTATTATATAAACAGCTAAAGGGAGAAGACTAGAAACCATGAAACAGGGAAAATACCAATATCTTGGAATGGTAAAATGATGAACAAAATACAATTATAGCAAAACGAACAACTGAAGTTGAAGATAGGTGAGGATGTTTGATTTATACTACTTTTAAACAGTAAGTAGTATAAAATGTAAAGCGTAAAAACGACATGTGTGACGTCAAAACATAAATTAGAACGAATTATGAATGTCAACCAGAAATCGATAAATAAATTCCCACAAACCTCTAAAGTAACCTAAAGTGAAGTAGTAGATGAATTAATAATATTTTACTTCAGTGAATTCGGTAGAATTTGTAATAGGTTAGGTACGGGAATATTTTTAAGCAGAATTGCTTTAGACGAAAAATAATTAAGATGAAACTTAGTCATTACCAACGGAATGGAAGAATGTTTAACAAGTTACTTGAATTATTTAACTTCTGAGTTCTTCTGTGTCAATCACTTGAGGCAGTTGGTGCAAACTTTACCCATGCAAAGCTCCTGCCTACCTTGACGTGCGATGATAGCCAAAGTAGAATTAGGATGAACGATAGCCATGAGTGGTTGAATGAGGTCGTTACTCTGACTAATAGTTTGAGCCATGTTCGAAAGGGGAGACTGGCTGAGTTAAACTCCTGAGACTATACGAACCAATGATTGGGGACTCCGTTTGGTTTGGCTCAAAATGGATCACAATGGTGATGTTTAGACTCCGTGCATTATTTGAAGTTTTGAGTATTCCCGTTAATCATCATCTATTTGCTCTTCTTCCACTGCAATAATTATTTTCTTCATTATCATTCTTTCCCCGGTCACCTTTTTGTCGCATTACACTGTGATATGTGTCAATTAGAAACAATGAAATCCTGTTCCAGGTTTTACATTATTTTGTGTATCTATCTGTGTGACAAAACCTTGAAGAAAATTGAGAAAATTCCAGATTGTTTTCAAAAATAGATTGATGTCAGCTGGCAAAACAATGAGGACCAAAGTGTTGAAGAGATTTTGTCATATGGTTTTTAACTATTCACTAGTGTTCGTTAGCAACTCGACAGGCTACTGAGATGAAAACTTCCAGTTTCACAAAAACCAGGTTACAATTTAAACACTGAAGTGAAACTCAATATTAGTCAGTTGAATGGAAACGACGGACAGGAAGCCTTGGACCTTGTTGGCACTCGTCATCGAGGCGTATCTGCAACCTGGAGGGAATCGATATCTCGCATGAGACTGCGTTGTTTAGGTTCTATCATTTCATAATGCTGTTACACTGTCATCCGCTATCATCAGCAACTGTCTGTTTCAACTGAAGATTTTGTTAACCTAAAAGGTTGGTGGTTTTATAGATTAAATCTGTTTTCGATTTAGATTATTTTAGAAAGTCATTTCTGTTTGGTTTATATCAGTGAAAAGTTAAAAATCGATCATTCTAATTAATTTATGTCCTCAAAGCAATACGTTTCAGCAAAGTAATAAACTTCTCTGGCATTCACACTTTATGTTTTACCTTACATTCATTTATCTTTATGCTGTGTAGTCGTTTCCTTAGTTTGATGATGTAAATGAAGGACCTTCAGAGGTTTTAGTTTACAGATGAGATTTATTCACCAGAGGAGCATTTTAGTGGTGAAACGTGAATATTATTATTATTATTTGTCCCTTGGGTCGTAGTAGAACATGGGGCTTCTCAGTGTATGTCCAATCCAATCCATCTCCACTTTCTTCTGCAGATCTATTGGGTGATGGGTTCTTGGTTGGTTCGTTGCCAGCTGGAGTTCCTTGTTGCTTATTCTTTCTAGTCATCTGATCTTAAGTATCAAGCGTGGGCAGATGCTGATGAATGTCTGTAAAAACATGAATATACTATCAAGTGAAGCTGCATCATTCTTTGAGAGAATTGGATCATATTTTGTGTCCTGGAAATCTTGATTGCCACACAAACATACAGTAAACATTTGTATTCTGGTTGTAGTTACCGGTGAATTTCATTAGTAAACTAAGGATTTCGCAAGAAAATTTCAGTTTATTCATTTTACTTCATTTTGAAACTTTGTGACCTAATGGATTAATTTACGTTAGTTATTTATTTGGTAACATTTAGTTAATGAACTGAAAATTTTTGTATAATATTAACTAACTTGACTTCGATTTGGAATGACCTTACTTAGTGATTTAGTAAAATATAATGACTACCGTAGATAAAAGTTATCCAAGCAATAAAACATTCTGTATTTTCCTTTGAAATAAATCATTCACATCACTTTGTAGACTGTGTAATCTATGTTTTTCATTCGAAGTATTCACAAACCTATTATATTTAGACTGGCTGATTAGATGAAATAAAACTACTGCCGGCATGCGTCATCGTTCACACTCTTCCCAGTCTAAGGGGCTCAAATGTTCTGCAGGATTCAGTAGTACCGAAATACCGGTAGAAATATTAGGTTAATATCCTTTATTTGAGTGGGTGGGAGTGGTTAACAATCAACTGCAGAATAATTGTACAGATTTGACTAGATAATTCTTCTTTAAGAATGTTAAAACATCAAAAAGAATTTAAGAGATTGTACTGAGTGAAATACGGATCATTTATGTGCAGTATAAGATATTTGAAAGATGATTTCCTCTCTACAATGATAGTATGGGGACCACCAATAAAAACCATGGTTAGCTGGAAAAGATCTAAAGAAAGTAGCTAGACCCGCATATAGTAAGAGACATTGTGTGTAATAATCTTTACGAATCAGAATAACATTAATGGCTGGTTTTCATGTGTACTTGATACTGAAATTATCTGCTACGGGTGAATAGTTAGACATTGTCAGCTGCATATTCAGCTGCATGGCATTCACTGAAAGAAATCCCCCTTGTTCCTACAGTTAAGCCCCTAATAATGATTGTGGATCTATCGGGATTTTGGAAATACACCAGCTTATGATATTGGTTGGGCCTTTTTACAAGCACGCCTCTTCTGGTTCGTATCTATTTGCACGATAAACCAACATTCATTGAATTCTACACAAAATTATCACATGAATAAAATACAGCCAAGTGTCTAGCATAATGCTGCCAGTGGTTTTAAACTGAAGTTCTATTGTAAGGCTACAGTTATCTGAATCTTAGGTAACGCTGTGGACTAAACATCTGTTCCCCCTTACTGTTAAGTTGAAGATCTTAGCAAACTACTGCGTGACTAAAATCCCTTTCGGTCTTGGCTACCAGTACACTATCAGGAACTTGTAAAATCACTGGCGTACATTGAATATGCCAAAACTTCAAGCCGAGAGCTTCTGTTAGTTTTTTGACTTAGCTTTGAGCATATCAGTTTTTTCTAGATTCTGACAATCTGCTGAAGCTGCTGGCTAGACTTTGAGTAAAGGGAAGAAAGTCACGGGCAAACACACGTTGTGTTTTGAACAGAAAAATTCTGAAAAAACTAGTTTGGTGTGACCCAACTGCTTATAACAGCTATAGAACCTTTAGAAGATAGCAATTTCCGGGAACATATTCATTTTCAAAGTAATAGGTTTTTGAATTAGCACTATTTATATTCATTTAATGTCGTTACCGGCATGTAGTACTTCGGTATTGCCAACAGCCTAATTTGAATAATTAGTATGGATACAATTACGAAGTGTGGCTGATTGGGGCTAAGAGAAAAGGCTAGTACTAGTTAAACTTCTTGACAGACAGATGCATGGGTGACAACCGAAGGTTGTTTCTCCAATTCACCTGCTCATACGAAACTAGAGGAAGTAAATGTGTACCATATTTTTCACCTGGTTCACGTATGGTTATTCTGTACGAAACTGAGTTGCTGACAATACACAGTTTAAAGAATGAAGAAGAAATGTTCAGCGATAACTGAAGGGTCTTCGAGATACAAGTAAGAACACAACATCCTTGTTAAACAGTAAGAAGAATTCTCCGACATTACATTTGTTGACGTGTCACACTATATGAAGTGTGCCACCAAAAAGTGAATCAAAGACGAAATGGCAGAAAATTCCAGCATTCATGTGACCACACTCTTAAGTGGACACAGTTGAGGAGAGTTTTGCGTATCAACTGGATATTTCGGTGTAATCTGCTGTCTGAACATACCTGTATATCTAGCTTCCTCAAAGAACCTTCTATAAGTGTTTTGTGAAACTGCAGAAATATGAATGGGTGACCGTACATGGTCCTATGAGACTATCTAACAGCAAGTTTCTAATCTTCGATTTGATCTTAATGCTCTGCAATATTGCCTCAAGGCGAACTGTATGAGTAAGTGCCTTTTCGTAGTCAAACAGTTTGTGGTTTTCTTAATTTCATACGCAATACTGACAAATGTCTTCCAATGAACATACTTTCAGTTACAGGCTGAAACTAACTCGACTTCAAAGAGGGTGGCATTCAGTCTATCATTCCTAAGCTAGATACCTCCTCGGTTATCACCTCATGTGACCAGGAAAATTGTTTAAATCTGGTAAGCGAACTGATATATTTTAGCTGACACCATTTAGTTGGAATTTTTGGTAATATCTGCATCTGACAGATAACTCTGATTTTTAAAGCGGTTAACTGATGACGCTTTCCTCCATTTAGGGAGTCAAACAAGAAATACGCTTCATGAAATAAGAGTATGTTGCATCTGGAAGTCAAAACTATCAGTCATAAATATGGCAAAAACATTTATCTAGTTATCTTAAACCTTTTTTCAGACAATAAACCCATTGCGGATATTTTACCCGGCACCAAACCAAGTTGTCTGGGAAATTTATGAAAAAATCTCTTTCATACGTACCTGTAGTTTTGACCGTTATGATGGGCAGAAATGATTCAATTGAATTTAAGGGTTTGTGGGGATTTAGAGGTTTTCCAAGTTGGTATTCATCATTGACTGACATTAGCTAGAGGAACAATTAAAATCTGAGAGCACTGGATAGCTGTTTCGTCCTAGTACGGGACTCCTCAGCAGTGCGCACCCATGACCCAGCCAGTCCACGATGAATACCAACTTGAGAAGTGACTCAATTAATCTTCCTCTTACTTTCTGGAACTGCATCTGTAGTACGATTTGTGCCAAGTGATTTAATAAAATTGAATTCATTATTCCAAGTTTTATTCACTTAGTACGGTTGCACACGTGAGTTATTCTCATTTACCTTCCTTATCAGCTAACTAAGGTGGGGATTAAAAGGTACTTTATTGAACACCACGTAGAATGAAGGTAGGTATGATTAGTTTACAGTGAAAACCGAATAGGTAAGTTGTGAATGGTTGATTCTCAGCCAATCATTTCGCTTTATGAACCGGGCTTATTGTTACAACCTCTGAGAAGTAAGCAAAAAGTCATTGTATATTCTCAAATAACCAAGATACATCATCCGTTAATTAAAATATCATACTGCCTCAATAATCAACCCTCAGTATGGCTATAAAACGTTCTTAGCCCCTTACATTCAGACATAGTAAAAATCTGGCTCTATTTCTTCCTAGGTGCAGGTCATATAAAATGTCAGGTATAAGAAACTATTTCATGTTGTTTGTTACCAAATTCATCATAATTTATGGGCATTACAAAATCCTAGAATCACTCTAAGAGGAATAAGTAAGGCAACTACACAAATACTTAGTGAATCAAATTTCATCTAACCAATAGGATTCTCATGATCGTTGATTACCGATACTATTGAGTGAAGACTAGAAATAAATTGACTTTCTGTTCTAAAATACAATTCAGTTCATTAACATCACTAGTGCTGACACTACTACAATGTAAAGTTGAGGTTCATTAGTTTAGGGAATTGACTTTTGACTACTAGGTTATGGGTTCGAACACCACTTCACCTATTAAGGTTTGGTGTGACTCACCGCCTACTGCACGAATGTGCAAGAATTTGCTGAGTGGGTTTCAATTTCAAATACTGCCATAAAAATGGTTTTCTACTAACTTTTCTCACTATTTAAAAACACAAGGAGCCTTCTGCAAAAGTACGACAGCTTCATATAGTCTTAACTACAATAAGCGTCTCCTGAGCGTTGCTTTCTTAATGAACTGAAGAATTGATAAGTCTCGACTGGGTTACCAGTTGAAATGACCATACTTTTTATTTTATGCCCAAGATGTAACAGACGAAAATTATATTCTTTTTTACAAATAGATACTATAATAAAATAGATTAACAAAGTTACCTCGAAGGCTGTAATTATAAGAGATGCGGAAATCACGCCTAAGACATTGTAAAGTTTTTATTCAAAGCCTTCAAAAAATTCTGTCTCGTTAGCATGTCCATGTAGTGGGACTGTATCATTTGCAAATAGTTAGTCATCTACTCACATTCGTAACAATCTCCTCTACTCTAGCTATTTACACTAATCATTAATTTTATTACCGGCTGATCTTGTCAATTCGATAAAAGTATAGTCAATTTTTGTAATTCATATATTTTGATACTATTTAGGTTGTGAGCAGCTGAAGAAAGTCATCGAAATTGTTGAAAAGGCTCATATTATTCTGCCACATTTGTTGTTCTTGCACCTATCAATTTTATAAGTGAATAAATTTGCATGAAGTCATTAAATAGTTGCAAGTAATCGACAGGAAAGTGTAGGCATAATGTTAAGGGAAATGATACTTCTTCATGTATCCAAACTCATTCCACCCAGTGCTTCAATCACAGATATTACCACTGAGCTATTCAGGCCACTACTGTACTCTTATAAAATCGCATTAGGTATACTGATTGGTGACAGATGAGTAACTAGTTTCATCTTGTTTGGTCCTGAGTGGTGATCGAGTTCTAGTGTTCTTTTCGTGGTGTGGTAATCAAGGTAAGTAATTCAACATCACTGTGTATTAATGAGTTATCTTATAACTACAAGCTGAACAGAGTGAAATGAAAACTGACGTGTTTACCTCATCTTCAATTGTCAATCTATATTATTAATTCAGATCACAAAAAACAATGGTATTTACATTCTAAAGCTTATTAACAATGGAAAGAAAGCTTTAGAAGAATATTATATGAATTCTGACAAATATTAGCGAAACGTTTGTCCTAATATGTGTAATTTTCCGCGTGCGCTTCACTTCGGCTTGCATTTTTCATAAAATTACAGTTAAATACATTGTCACTAGGTCATCAAACTAAGCAATGTTCCTAAAGTAACCTAATAGAGAAGAGGAAGTGACTACTGAGTAGTGGACAAGTTTGACCTTTAGCGAAATAGGATCTGCATAATTTTCAACAACACAAAGCTGATGTAGCATAATCAGAAGACGAAATGTATCTGAGCAATTAGATGCATTTCTGCAATACATTTCAAACATTCTGATCACATATTTACTTATCAAGTCAGTCTATATTGAAACGAAGAGTGAGAGGACAGTTATAACAATTAAGATGATAGGGGATAAAAATTAAGAAAGATGAGAATAAACAGGAAGAAGATATTGGAAAATTGGAAGTAAAAGACCGCTAATTTGGTAAAGCGTTCGAACATGTATACTATTATGAAAGAGGAATTTAATTCATTGACACCTGTGGGACCTGAACTCCCAAATTTATATGGATTATCTAATATTCATAAAACTAATAATCCTTTACTCCGCGTGATGTCTGTGTTATTCCCCGCATACACAAACTAGCAAAATGTTTAGTCCAGTCTGAAACGAATTCTTTAAGTTTTCATTGAAGGATACTTCTCAACTTGTTGACTATCTTAGTAAAATGAATATCTAAAACAAGACTATGTATTCTTTTGGTGTAAATTCTTTATTCACTGATGTGCCGTTGTCCAAGACTATTAACATTCTCTGTGACTACATATCTTCTAGAAACCTCTTATTTTCTACTGCTCCAGCTTTTCTGAGGGAACTGTTATTTCTGTATGCCAACAAAGTTCATTCCACATTTGAAGGTAAAAGCTTCTGACAAGTTGGTGGTGTAGCTATGGTAGTCCTTTAGGACCATTACAAGCTGATATTTATGTGTCGTATATAGAAAGTTGGCTGGTGTTCTCATCGGTAAATTTTCTCTTGACAAGAGATATATCAGTGACATCATGGTGATTTGTGAGAAGTATGAGGATATAATTTTTCTGCTAGAAAAATAACATTATGCAAACTCATATCAGCCCAACTTGTGAGAAAGGGAACGATAATCATCTGCCATTATTAGACGTACTCCTGAGGCGACAAGAAAATAGTTGAATGAGATTTTCAGTTTACAGAAAGTCTATATGGACAGGGTAGCATCTGGATTTTCACAGCTTTTGTTCTATCCAATACAAGGGAGGCCTGGTAAAATATCTGTTTATAGGATCTATCTTATCTGTACATCAGATGCGTTGGATGAAAATGTCAAATCACTGACTAAAACACTTATGAAAAACGAATATCCGTTGAAGTTGGCAGACCGTTATAGAAGTCTGGTAGCACCGAAACCAACTCTAAACACGCTACTAAGAAAAAGGTCTATATCACTGTATCAAACGGGGTAAGGTAAAGGTATAATTTTGAGACGTAGGCTATTAAGAAAACAAATTCGCAGCTGATCTTATCATTGTGGAAAAGACAAAACACTGCATCAGTGATTATGTTGCACCTCATTGCGTTTGCCAATTTACACATATGTAGTCACACACGCATAGGGAGGACCAATGGAGCAATACAGCTGAGGGTGGGAGAACATGTACATAACTGGCTTTAAAAGCAAATGGATTGTGAAACCTGGATGATTACAGGCGGGAGACAATCCTCCTCATCTATAGATCACAAAATTTATGTTCAAACAGCTTTCAAGGTTTGGTATAGAAACAGTCAGGTATGCACACTGAGATTTTCGGAAGCCATAGCCATAAACAAATTGAAATCACCTTTATGTGTACAAACACAGTTTACTCTTACATTACACCTACCTTGCTTGGTAAACCTTGTTTTCTTACCAAGATTAGGATCTGCTATGTTACTCTTCTTGTTTGCTCTCTCACTCTTCGTTTCAATATAGACTGACTTAACAAGTAAATATGTGATCAGAGTGTTCGAAATATATTGTGGAAACGTATCATATCGTTCAGGCAAACCTCTTCTTCTGATTACATTCTTTAAAGTCATAAAAGAGACTTATTGTTCCAAACACAAATTCTTTTAAATTTTCAATCCATCAAAACAACTCTCATTGAAAACTATCTTAGATTGAATAGTTCTAATAGGAAACCGTTTACTCAACCTAATATCTATTGGCCGATATCCAGATAAATTGATGGTTAATTACTTAGACCGGTGTGTTATGTGTAGACTAAATAATGTCAAAATAGTTCACAATAACTGACATTCACTTTCATTTTACACATTATTGTAGCAATTAAATAAACTCTGTGAGTAGAGGAAGTAGAATTTATCTATGTTCAATTGTGTATATTGTGTCATATTTCTAGTTTGTATCAAGTAATTTTATCAATGGTTAAAGGCTTAATATTTAAAATATATACATTGAATCGAAAAAAATAACACAATAATCGACGCATTTTTCAATTGTTTTGTTAGCTATCACTTAAGTAAGATAAAATATTTGTATCAAAAAATCATAAGACTATTGAATAGTGTACAAAATTTTAAGAAATGTTGGCATTTGTATTCAATTCAATATTTGTTAATAAATTATTTACTGTATACTTGTCTGTTATAAACACTAAAAATGACTGAAAATCAACAACATTCCGTTTATCCATCTGACGCTCTAAAACCTGAACCACAGGAATTAAATACCAACTAGATCTTACTTAACTACTCTATAGAAAAACGTGTGTCTGAATAGCAGCTTGGTTAATTGTCCTATCAAACCGATCCTAAAGCTAGTATATTGGAGGTCTGTCGTAGAATATCTATCAGGATTGCCGTATACACGTGTCACTGTATTAACAGCAGTCATGTTAAATAATCAATATGAGTACTTTATGTTGGTCTATCAATAAGACCCAACATTTAAAAAGTTATCTGACTGCTTCCCTTCAATAAACTACCATTCAATGACAGAATCAAACCTCGATCTTCTAAGTAGATTGTAGGTAATTATTCATACCTCACTAATTTGAAGTCAAGTACTTCAGTCATATTACGTAAAGAGTAGTGATAACAGTAGTATTTTATCTGAATGCGCCAAACCGCATTTATTTCAAAACAACAGTTACATGAAATTTTTGAATATCATCTTTATTTATATTTATTTCTTGTTAAAATACCCTCGTAAAAATTTTTGTTGCCATCTCCAAATTTTTCTTTAATTCATTTGGGAATGATAAAGAAAAGGTAAAATAAAGGATGGTAATTCAGTTTGGAGGTTTGTGGGCATTTCTCGAATTCAGTTTGATATTCATCCCAAGCTGACATCAGTTGGAGAACCATTGAAATCCTTGGATCATTAGACAGTTATTTCGTCGTAGTATGGGACTCCTCAGCAATGCGAAAATAAGGTCCCTGAAGTCGAGTTTCATACTACAACAAAAAGGTTGTCCAATGCTTCCAGGTTTCCAACAGTTCTACGACTGATGTCAGTTTGTGACGAATACCAACTAGAAATTAAAAGATAATCCTATTCTTCTTTCAAATTTGTATTCTATAAACCTCTAACAATATGCTCCACTAGTTAAACAATTTAGATTGACCGTTAGTTAGATTTAATGTTCAATGTAGGTACTAAAAGTTAACTAACTTCATTTTCTGATAAAGGATCATGCATCTGTTTTCTTTCAATGTACCAGTTTCCTAGCACACTCGACTTGGATCAGTATAAACAAACTAAGAATTGGACAGACCACAGCAAATGGTTGATCATGAAATGAGCCGTCTAAGACTGTATTTTGTAATCACCGCTAAGTTGTCAAAGGATCGAACAAATCGCTCAAACTCAAACAAAAAGTCAAGTTTTATTTGAAAATTATATCCTTATCTTTGATTAGATATCACAGTCTACAAATCACTATTGTCCAATAGACTGTCGAACTCGCAGATAGATTTCATAGAGTTCCAATAAAAGCTGTTAACAGTATCGTTATGCAAGTTGGGGTATGATGACGAATCTCCATAGATGCAAGTTAGTAGTGATCACATTATACTCTAAATAGACTGAAATAGAAAACACGACTTAATAGCTTCTGGCCCACTGACTCAACAGCAAAGCGTCCACTGAGAGATCTGAACTTCATAGACCAGATTTTGTGGGGCGTTTTCAGTAGACAGTGATAAGAAAATTCAAGCTAGGACTAAACAGCTACTTAGCACTATATGGTTTTTAATGTTTATTTACGTGAATACGAGAGAATATATGGTTGACCCAGAATACGCATATGACATAGTGCTGTTAGGTAAGGACGTTGACAAGATGTAGAGTCGTCGGGACACTTTGAGTGGTAATTAAAAAATGTCTGGGATGCGTTTCTCGCCACCCAAATGAAAACAGTTGCTGCACAACTGGTATTCAACACTGCCCTGGACAGCAGTAAAGAGTGATGTGGTTGATTGCGTTGAATACTTCACTTACCTGGGAAGTCGGATGATTTTTGGTGGGTCAGTGGCCGCCGAAACCTTTGCACAGATTCCAAAAACTCCGTTGACTTTTGCCAACTCTCGCCATCTGTGAAGCGCCTGCGATATCCGATTGTCTATCAAGAGTTGATTTTACAGTGTTGCAGCCTGTTCTGTCCTACTGTATGGCTGTGAAAAATGGTCATTAAAGGTAGAAAACATGGGAAGGGTTCAGGTGTTTGACCACCGTTGCCTTCATAGTGTAGGCGGTGTTACATGGTGCAAACACGTAAGTAACGCAAGAGTCAAGCGTAGATGTTTGGGGAGGAGAGAAAAGTCAGTCGATGGGGTTGTGAACCTTCATCGAAGGAGATTGCTGTGACATGTGTTACGTATGCCTAACCACCGTCTGCCTCATCGAACAATGTTGGCCAAAGTAGGTTCAGACTGGAAAAAGGCTCGGGACGGCCAGACTAAAGCATGGCATGAACGCTTGAAGTCCTTGAGTATTTGTTTGAGCCAGGTGGTTGTAGACTATAGATGATATGGTTCAGAAATGATATCAGTTGCGCAGATGTTCTTGCACAATATCCTCATCTTAACCGCTACACTCAATCTTTTCATTTTCCAATTCCCTCCTCTCCTTTACTACTTTCTACTCCTTTTGACCAATTTTTCTTCCTTCTTCATCTTCCATTTTATTGCCTTGTTACTTAGTGCACTGATATGAGGTGTGGCAACTTGGACAGTTATGCAGAAATGCCTACTTCTCTGTTGATTTTGACGATGATAATTTTTGTGTAATTACTTGCAACGACAACTTTAATCGGGAATAGATACAATACATCTTTGTGTAACAAACACTAAATATGTACTTTTACATCAATGATGGATAGTGACTAACAGTTGAACCCAGATCGCGCATTTGGTCCTATTTTGGGATCATCAGCTAGCGGTGCCTGCCTCTCAGTAAGGGATGTTTTCCCCACTAAGACTTGATATGACCAACGACATATAATATTTACTAGTTATCAGAAATGAATCATTTCCAAGTTGGAGTAACTTTCTACAAAGTTGACAATTATCTAATGTTAGGATATCCTATAAGTTAGAAAGTAAACTAATCCAATGAAAAGGGCGAATACAATAAATATTTGCAGTGAAGCTATTGTTGACTGATTTGTAATTCATTGTTAACCACAGTTAGATGTCATACAAGTACCTTTGTAGTATTATGAGTATACAAAACTGGCTATAATGAACTAATTAACTGTTAAAGGACTCAGTTTTGTTTGATTTGTGTTCTTGTTTCATTATTTAGGGGATGTAAAAAGCTTTTCTGCAGTTGATCAAACTCACGATGTGAGTGCAAGCGCAAGTATAACAAGTGAGGAGATTTTCTACCATTCGATTAACGTTAATAATGTGAAAATCACTGTAGCTTGCATAGTAAAGCGAAAACTTAAGTTCACTCATTATCAAACTACTATTGTCCTAACCTCCTAAATATTTATGTTTACCATTAGGTACAAGCCTTGGAACTCAACAGTGTAACCAGTGAGCATGTAATAATTTTAACTGAAACTTTGACGTTAAATGTATTAAGAAACGACTTATTTGTTGATTGCTCTTTATATTATTACATTAGGAAACAATGTACCAGCATTGACTCAACTAATTGAAGTTGACCTTCAGTAATCGTTAAAACAATCCACATTAACCATTGATAATTTAACCAAAACTGTCATTTATTCGTTTATTTTCAATATAACTTCTACATCTAGGATCTGATAATAACCTTAATAAAGTTTTGTAAACATTCTTTACATTTATATAATGATTCTTTACATATAGTTTGTAATGAGGTGACTGAATAGACCTTCCACAATAAATGTTTTTAAATCTTCCACAAAAACCAACACCTATAAAATGACCACTACAAGTGGCTGTTTGTAAACCCCATATTGATCAGTATTTTCATTGCAGAGTTGTACGGGTACCTTTTCAATATTAGTGCTAAGTTTATCTTAACTCGTAAAATCCTGATACCTACGAATGTCCTTCATTCGACTCAAGGTAAAATCTGTATTACTTATTCTTAAGGAGGGTCCCAAAAAGAATGTCTTTTCCCAATACAAAAGGCCTCACTACTAGTCTGAAGTAAAAATTTTGTTAGTAAGTTTTCTTCATGACCTCTCGGTATTAGGACCTTTTTTCTGCTCAGATTGGTCACTAATGCGAGTCTTACGTGTCGACATTAGCTACTTTTTATTACACTATGCAGTAAAAATGCTGAGTTTAATGTCACAAAGGTTCTTAGTGATTCGAAGATACCGTTCTATACTGGGTGATGATTGAAGGTGGTCGCTGGTTCAAGTCCAGCCGCGGTCCAGATTTTCATCTCACCTTCAATCATCACCCAGTATAAATACTAGACTGCCAAACTACACCTATCTTAGATAGTCAAATGATACCGTTCTAGATAAACATTTACAGGAATGGATAGTTAACAATGATTTTTTTGACGGAGCTCCCGTCTATTCCAATTGGAATTGAAAATAAAAATATCTGAGTGTTGAATAGACTACAGTTCGGTGGTGATGAGTCAGATTACTCCATTGTTTATAAGATCTTGAAAAGATGTATTCAGTAGCGAATCATAAGTCAAGACGGAATATTCGTGAAAATAAATAAACTACTTACAGAAAGAAAGAAATATAAATGAAATGAATAATTCTACTTACATAATATGTTCAGTCTTAGAGTTATTCTCTGACACAGACGTTAGATAAATTAAAAACTCTCCATTCTCATTCATATTTCCATGAAATAAGTATTCTTTATTTCTTGGTATTGTGAAAATCAGTAGCATCAGCCCCAGAGATACCGATGATAGTGCCATTAAAACCTTGAGAATGACAAAAAAACTATTAATGAAGAAATGAAAAATACTGAGAAAAGTATACTTGTAAGCTGAATTATGAAATCTTCATATGACAGGGTTTTTCTAACATATGTTATCATTGAGATGAAAAGGATTTTAACTTTAAAGTAGTGTTTATCACGGGGTGACAACAGTTGGGGAAGCACTGAAAACCTGGGAACACTGGACAGCTGTTTCGTCCCACTGTGGGACTCTTCCATGGTCCGACTAGGGATGGGATTCGAGGCCTTTATTTTTCACGGTGAACGCGCTAACCATCCCTAACCGGATCACGGGTACGTATTCCTGAGGAGTCTCATACCAGGGCGAAACAGCTGTCCAGTGCTCCCAGGTTTTTAATAGCTCCTCAACTGATGTCTGTCCGCAGTGAATACTACCCCAACATATTATCATTTTAACACGGTTTTAATATTCATGAAAAATTATACAGTATAGAATACTTAAATGCTACGTCTAGACAACAAGGAATTAGGCTATCTACGTGTCAAGGGATATTACAAGAGACTTTCGGGATGAGTATCACACCTGTTGAGGTTTATCTTTGAAGTATACTGGCTTTCATATCAAATCGAAACTCATTCACTAACCTTGTGCACATTCATGCAGTAGACAATGAGCTACACGTATTGTATGAGGGCTAATGATACTACCTGGCTATTCGATAGTCAGTAGGTGAAGCAGTATTCGAACCCATGAACCACTGGTTAAAAGTCAACTCTCTAAACTGATGATTTTCATATAGAATATTAGAATTTTTTTATTAAATCATATTTGTTGTATAGAATATTAATTCTTCAAGGTTTTCACGGTTTTCCTCTTAAAGCAGATACACAAATGCTTTTTATCGATATTAGAATGCATTCAACCCATAACTCTACCCTTTAAAGAATTAAGCCATCGACAACGCATTTTTAGTTAAAGATTTCATGTCTAGAATCAATTAAGTGTTAATTAGATCGAGGCGACACAAGAAAGAATAGCTGCAATCACACGAATGCTTTGATTGTCCAGGAGATAGAAAATATTCAAGACACAAGTACCTTAAGCTTTGAGTAATTGCTGATGAAAAAAGACATCAGCAAAGCGAATTTGATAGAAGTGACAATAAGGATGCATGAAAATAATTCCAATTACCTTGAGGTGCATGAAAAGAATTAAGTTACACACTTTACTACCAATTAAGTAATAGTTGCCTGGAATTAGGCAGTTAGATGTATATTTCAAAACAGTGATGAAGTTTGGGAAAACTGAAAACTTGGGAACGAATATCATGATTGCTTGCCTTCAGAAAACTAAATGAATCGAAATATCCTAGTCATACTGAAGAGTGGGAAATCAAAGATGTTCTGTGTAAACCTGAGAACAAGGCCAGTTATTCCGTTGAAGAGGTTCTAGAAGGTTCAGTTGCTTCTCCAAATACGAGACTCCGTTTGTCGCTGATTAGTAGTGATTACAAAACATTTTCGTAATAATTTTAAGCAACTGTTAATTTAGGTGAGGATAATATTTCTCTCTAAGCGATCTTACAATAAAACTGTTTGAAGATTGTTGGAACTAAAAGCTGTTTCAAACTAGGGTTTAGGAGGTTTATTGATTGCACGGGAATTTTCATTATGGATTGACTCCATTTGGAGAGCAATTGAAAACTGTAGAGTTATTGAAAGACTGATCGTCGTTGTTTAGGGCTGCTTAGCACTGTGCACATATAACCTTAATTTTAACCGGTCCAAGTACCGTCAGATTTCACGGTGGATAACTTTTCACTCAGTAACTATGAAGAAAGTGTTATTTGAAAAAGTGGCATGTAAACTTTGACTAATTCTAATCAGGCTTTCAAAAATTTCCTCAAAACGCTAATCAAGAAACTTTTATTAGATATAAATAAGTTGTGTTGGACAAATGTCAGCGTGTGCGAAATAAGAAATTTCAACGATTCGTACAAAGGTCTGCTGTTAGCTTTTTTAGTGAAATATTCAAAATCCACATTATATATATATATATATATATATTGCAGGTCAAGGAGATGAAATATATGATTTTTAAACCTCTTATTTATATTTCTGTAGACAAGAAATCTTCGCATTCATATCGTCACTTATACTTCAAATCGTCTATGTTAGTTAAAATCAACTTAGCAAAGTGTCAAATTAACCTTGCCTAGGTAACTAGGCCCGGTCCTAAGTCCGGATAAAGAGGGAAGGTTGGGCATCGGGCTAGCAACACCACTCCGGAAAACCAATCTAACCACTGAACAAACTTCGAAGCACAAGAAAAATATATAAAATAAAATTAAACGTATTCCTTGCTAGAATCGGAGAGACGAAATGACGCCAGTTGGTGAAAGCCGTCGAGAAGCCAGTTGGAAGCTGTGTCTTCTCTCTCGCTCGATGAAAGCGAAAGTAAACACAAGGATATGGAATGTTTGCACGATGTTTGAAGCTGGCTGGCAAGCCTGCCCAGACTGCCAAGGAGATGAGATGATATAACATAAAAGTGCTAGGGTGTGAATCTGCAAGGAATCTGCAGATGGAATGGAAGTGGACTCTCCAAACTGTCAACTGAAAAGTCAATTATCTACTCCGATATTCTCATCCAGACGACAACCACGAGCACACTGAGTTTTCGAGTGGCTATCATGATATCCCTAACAGCATCGAAGGCCCTCATGCAGTGGGAACCGATCTCCTTCAGGATCATAATAGCAGGATTCAAATCAAAAGGAAAGAAAGTTACAGTCATACAATGCTACACTACGCACCTACAGATAATGCAGATACGAACGAAGAGAAGAAGGAGGAATTCAATAGACAACTGCAATCAGCACTGGACTGGACAAGACCCCACCCACATGGCGACATCAAAATTCTGATGAGTGGTGTGACATGAATGCCAAACTGGGAGCAGACAACACAGGAAGAGAACCAATCATGAATGGAGAAACACTCAGTGAAGTGATGAATTAGAATGGAGAACTGTTTGCAAACTTCTGCCCATTTAGTGATTTGGTGATTGGAGGCAGTGTGTACAGGCACAAGGATATTCACAAGGCAGCGACATGAATTTGTTTCCACCAGATACCAGGCACACTAAAACTCAGATCGACTTCATCTCAATCTCAAGAAAGTGGAGATACAGACTACTGGACACAATATCAGATCACGAAGAGGAGCAGATGTAGGTTCACTCAACTCTCCACCTAGTACAAGGAACCTTCCAAATCAAGTTGAAAGTCTTCAAAGAAGCTGGTGATGATAGACCACAGTTGAAGTTCAACACCCTGAACAGAAACTGAAGGACGAAACTACAAACAACATTTTCCCGCCAGCCATCAGGAAGAAGTGGGAGACGTTGAGCAATATCCATGAAGAAACCTGTGTGGAAGAACACTGGAACTCTTTGCAAGAGATGTGCAAGGAAACCTGCATGACCGTGTTAGGAAGGAAGAAGAAACAAGACAAGGAATGGATCTCCAGGGACACATGGAAGCTGATAGAGCAGAGAATGGAAGATGGTGAAGCAGAAGATGAACCAGTGCAGTGCAGTGCAGCGCAGCGCAGGCAGGGATGAACGACCAGAAGAGAAACTGAGTGCAACGTCTAAAACGCTGGACAAAGAAGTGAAGAAGAGTGCATGGAAAGACAAAAGACACTTCTACGACACATTGGTAGGTGAAGCAGAACAGGCTGCAGGCAGGAGAAACCTGACAACACTATATCAAATAACCAGGTTACTATCTAGGAGATGGGGAAGAGATCAACGCAGATGAAACCGATGAGGCATAGTGAAGGAAACCTAGTTACCAAAGAGGAGAGAGAAACAAAGGAAACAATGGGTCGATCACTTCAAAATCTTTTGAATCGGCCAGCACCACCTCCAACTAGTCCAGAAATGCCACCAGCAGCCCATACATACAATTATCAGTGAACACAAGCCCCCCGACAAAAGCAGAAGTGAAGTCATGAGCCCCATAAAGTTGCTGAAATCCGGGAAAGCAGAAGGACCAGATGGAATTCCTCCAGAAGCACTGAAAGCCGATGCAGAGACAACAGCGGACACACTCACACCTTGATGGCAGAAGGTTTGCAGGGAGGGAAGGAAGGAAGGAAAGATACCTGAAGACTGAAAGAAGGGCTTCCTTGTCAAACACCTAAAGAAGGGAGACATAAGTATTTGCAAAAAATGGCGTGGAATCATATTCCACTGCTGTCCACCATAAACAAAATATTGAGCCGCATCATCCTGGAGAGACTAAAATATGCTTCGCATTCAAAATTACGACCGAAACAAGCTGGATTCTGGAAGTACAAATCATGCGTGGACCGAATTGCAACACTACGCTTCATCATGGAACAGAGCGTAGAATGGCACTCAACTCAACCTAACCTCAACTTCATCGATTTTGGAAAGGCCTTTGACAGCGTCAAATGAGAAACATTTTGGCAACTGCTGCTTTAACACTACGGCTCCAGTGCCACAATCCTTTATCGACCTCACTCAACAGTAGCTATATGATATACCATACTACATGCCAAGTGACTCACAATAGAAAGCAGCTCAGCGACTCCTTTGAAGTCAAGACAGAAGTAAGACGAGGCTGCCACCTACTATCACATATCATCTTCCCGACTGTGGTCGACTGGATCATGCAAGAAACGTGAGGAACGAGAAGAGGAGCACACGCCGTTTGAATGATGAAAAGACCCCAGAAGAAGATTTGGATTTCACTGATAGTGATTTATCTCTAGTGTTGCACAAGCTCGAAGACCTACAGACGAAAACCAATAAGTGGGCAGAAGAGGCAGAACAGAGAAGGCGGCACTTCATGTGAACGTAGAGAAGCCAGAGGTGATGAAGGTGCTCAACCAACACCACCACCAATAACAAAAAGCTTCAGTCACCATCAACGGGAGAAACCTAAAGGAAGTCACCCTTTTCATCTACCTAGGCAGCATCCTTTTAACTATAGGCGGCACAGATGAGGACGTCGAAGCCAGAATCGGAAAAGCAAGACAGGCCTTCATTTTTCTAAAGTCAGTGTGGAGGTCTACTGCACTCCACTTCACTCAACATAAGGGGTGAACAAGATCCGGATTTTCACCACCAATTTAGTCAAGTCAGTGCTTCTGTATGGTTTAGAAACTTGGCACGTTACAAAAAGCATTCTCAGCAAACTCTACACATTCATCAACAGCTGCCTACGCTGGCTGGATACTGAAGATCAGATAGCCAGAAATAATAAGCAACAAGGAGCTCTGGCAACAAACCGACCAACAACCTGTCACCCAACAAATATGCAAAAGAAACTGGAGATGGATTTTATTGTACCCCGAGAAGACCGACTGTGGACATCACACGACAGGCCAGACCTTCGAGTGGAAGCCGCATAGGAAACGACGAGTTGGGCGTCAGAGGGTGATATGGAGGAGATCATGTGAGGAAGAAACGAAAGTTTGTAGGTAGTCGTTTAGCCAGGTTGAAAAGGCTGCATAGAAAAAAATGAAATGGAGATGCGCTGGCGAATCCCCATGTTCCACTAGGAATCCAAGGGACAACTAATAATTATATTAATAGTGATAGGTGTTAGGAGACCCTGATTAATTTCCTTTTTAAAAAGGATATCAGTGGCCGAGATTTATCCATGCTTTCGTCACCAAGACTTTGAAATGTCCTCCACTTTCGAAGCTTTCTGTTTACATAACTTGTTCTTGCATGCCTTTATCTTACTTTTACACTGAATATATCGAAAATTTCCTCTGGTTTTATCGGTTTCTGAAGTGACTAGAACTAATTTGAGTTTGTATGGTTGCAAATTTAACTAGGCACTTATATGATCACTTGTCGATTTGGCCAAGCTCCTCATTACTAGTCTTTTCTCTCTGGATATCTAAATGGTTCAATTGTATCACAGAGCCAATAAAAGTAATGATATCAGCTGAACGTCTTACTCTGCCCATCGCCACAAAAAGATGGAACTTAAGAAAGCGGAACGATTGTAAAGTTTGTTAGTAGTTGAAGAGAGATTGAATGCAGAGTACAGCGTAGAAAAGTTAGCTATGAACACACAGTTACAACGTGAATTAAAGCTGAACTATCACCTCCTGCAGTGACTAATCACTAACATGCTGACAACCCAAGCCGAACTTCATTCAGTTTTTGATATAATATAATTTAAACATTCCATCTGCGCTTTTACTTTGTTTGTCCTTATATAAACGCTGTTTTTGTGTACATTCATGTATAATCACTTCAATATACCTCATGTTTACACAAAACGAATGATATTTTAGTGAAGCGAAGTCACTAACTTAATTTCCTCACTATATTTCAATCCGATCGGTAATATCCTTCGTTGCTATGATTTGTTGTGGTTTATAATATTCAAAGTCAAGAATATAACAGAGATGCTAGGATATTACATAATTGTGTTATACAGCTTTACTTTTAATCGAGAAACCTAAAACACTAACCTAAAAAGAATTGGTCATCTGAAATGAAAGAGGTTTTCTTCAGATGAAAAAGCAACCTAAAGAATCGCATAAATGTAAGCTGGTTCAAACTGATATGCTTCTTGTGCATATGCAAGGATACTACAAAAATCATTGGAAGGTGGTACAGTAACAAGCTTATAGTCAGTAACAGATGGAGTTTATCATAGAACAAGTCAACCAACAGCTTATTTTCTTGTTCTGGGACTTGTGTCAGAAGGTTCCAAACCTCTTATACTTTTTTATATCCACAATTTTTGACTTTATATCCTAGGGATGGTTTTGCTTCACATCGAAATTTTGAATTCATTTCCTTCACTTTCAGTGCAAGCAACATCACAAAGTAAAGTTGACACTTTTCGAGCAAAGATGCTTTGTTTTGTACTCACCTATCTAATGAGATCTTTCATTTGTTTTCAGTTTACTACTTGATCTGTGAGTTGTACAAGTTATATGAAATGGTTTGAATAAATCAGTGATTGATTAACTACAACCACTTTTTTATTTTGTCTAGAAATATAAGTTTGAAATTTGGGCACTGTGGTAGAATGTAATTCCATATCAGATTTGTTTGTTTGATTTATAACACACAGTGAGACAGCATTATTTACCTGATGACATTTCAAGCATTAATTATTGGTCATAATCATACAAATGTTATCACAATACTTTCAACATCTGCTTTTCATAATCCTGTCACCTCTTATTCTTTGTTTCTGTTGGTAGTAAAATTTTCCATACTTCTGGTATGGGCGTTGCGTCATTTCTAAAACATGTGTTGGGTTAGATGTTGATTCAATGAACAAAGATTCCGAAATAATAACAGTAACAGGAGTAAGAATAATAACGACAACACAAGTAGAAAGGAGTTCACAGCCTCCATTGTGTTACCCTATAAGGAAGGAACATCAGAAACTTCATGTAGGATCCTCAACAAAGCTAGAATAACGGTGGCATCTAAACCTACAAACTCACTCACAGATAAACTTTGTCGGCTGGCTTAAGGATCCCTTAGAACCAATTAAGCAACATAATCTAATCTATTAAATTTCATGCAATGGTCATGCGTTCAAGTACATAGGTGAAACCAACCTGTTGGGGTCAGTTGAAACAGCAGAACATAGGAATTCAGTTAAATGCAGAATGACAGACCCGAATAAGATCGATAATCTATAAAAACTTGGCTACTGCAATGCATCCATTAACACACGAAAGGGTGGTATAAAACCACTGTACTTAAGTCAGTTCAACATAATTAGGTGGACAGTGAGACTGATTACTGAATCTTTGTTCATCGAATCAACACTCAACACATGTAGTAGTAATGTTGCAACCCTTACACCAGAGAGATGGAAAATTTTACTATCAATAGAAACAAAGAACAAGAGGTGACAGGACTATAAAAAATAGATGTTGAAAGTAGTGTAATTACATTGATATCATTATGACCAATAATTAATGCTTGAAACGTCATCAAGTAAATATACTGTCTCACTGTGTTATAAAATCAAATATCATTTGACTATTTGAGATAGCCGTAGATTGGCAGACTATTTATATTGGGTAATGATTGAAGGTGAGATGAACTTTGGGTTGTGGCCGGATTTGCACCAGTGATCACCCTGTGGTAGCCCAATATAAATCAAATAAACAAATCTAACATGGGAATTTATTTTGTCTACGTTGTCTGAACATTAAGTTGTAGGTAAAATCCTATCAGAAATGATCTTTAGTAAAAACGAACGCTTTTCCAAAAAAGCAATACTTTGAGGTAATTATTCTACGACCTGGTGAAAGGAGAAAACAAAACCACAACTGGTGAAACATATAAACCTTGTCAATATTGAGACATTGTTTAGTCTGTTCCTATACTGTTAAAATGAATTTTCGTTCAAGTTAAAAATAAAAAAGTATTTCTTATGAGCAATTGAAAGTTGATCAAAAGTCATAAAATTAAACTTGAATAGGAATAAAATAGAAAAAAGGGACTATTGCCATGAGTTGTGAGTAATGAATGCGATTAACACAGATTTATTGGTTTCCATGGATAAACTGACCCTCAAATGTACTGTTGATACTCGTTAATCATCTAAGTGTGCTTAAAATGTCAGTTCGATTAGAGGTAGAGCTGATTATTTCTCAGAAAGATAAAAACACAACTGGATATACCTTCATAAAGTCATTGGGCTACAAACAGAGTTGTGGAATTTCTACTAGATATATTCCTCATGGAAAAGGATCATTTTTGAGGTCTGTAATTCATACACTAAGAAATCGATGCTGACAGCGTAGGTTCATCAACGTCTGATATTTAAGTAAATTACATAAATTACCTCAGCTCAAGATATAGTATAGTTCGAGAATTATTTACAAACTGTTACTGAGTAAATTTTAATCATATCTTCATAAAAACAAGATTAACATATATATTATACATGTTCAGTGCAGAACATTACTACAATAATCCATCAGTGTTCTAAGCGTTCACCTTTCTTCGCACATTTCTTCATCCTTTGAATCTTGTGACTAATTCTTACTTGACTACATTTATTTGGATCATTATAACCTAATATGATTTACTCTTATAACTTAATTTTATTATGAATGCCTTTTATGTATACGAAAATTATGCAATTTAATATGAAGAAAAAGAGACTTACATAATTACGATGTTTTGTTCGATCAACAATCATACCAAAAATTATTCTCGAAACACTTGAACATGCATTTGCAAACAGGGTAGTAACACCCAATTGGTATGAATTCAAACCGTATGTGGCAAGTATTGGACTCATATATGCAAATAAAGCAGCAATTGCTAACAAATTAAATGTTCACTTTTCAGATGTTAAACTCACCACAAAATTGAAAAAAGAAGTTTATTTTAACTGCAATTAACTTTTTATTAATCCCTTCAGCTATATTGATCATGTTTCAGTAGAGATGATTTAAGTGAAACAACACTTCAGATAGTTGAAGAGCATAGCAAACTATGGTTATACTTGAAAATGGCACTGATACAACTTAACACTTAACATTAGATACATTTTAATTGAACATTTTCTTAGACAATTATTATCTAGGTCATTTATGTATCCACCCCCATCTCAATGTCAAGGTTAAACAGGATATTTTCAACCAATGAAATGTTTAAAATGTGTAGTTACGCCTTGAACATTGAAAAGTTTTTCTAGTTGAAGGTGTGTATTACGTTATTAAACGCTTAGTCTAAAAATATGACGACTGAAATTATGGTTTACAAATTTCCTAGCATGAAAGAATGACACTTCATTCACTTATTTCAACCATAATTCACTGGGGCAATTATTATTCTAGAAAGTATTGGAAAGACTATTTGAACATGAAGTCTTTTGTCTCAACAAATGCTATAGAATTTCCTTTCTGTGTCTGGTGAATATAATCAGTTTACTGTAGTAATGGTCAAATATAAGTAATTTGGCACTTAAATATCGTGTCATTGATTTATTTGAACTTTTCAGTAAGACGATTGTGATCGTAGTTGAAAAAGGATCCTGTGGAAAGACTGGAACCTGCCACTTCATCTAACTATGAAAATACCACTCGTTATATCTCAGCATAACTTGCTCTTAACAGTTAGTAAAAAAGGAACAAATGAATAAGACGGATGCATCTGAAAGTTCAGTCTTTATGAGGCATCGCCAGCTTGAAGATAATCAGCTTCAAGGTTTCTTATCCGTTTCGTGCCATGCAAACACTACTGCTCAGATTACGGACACGATTACGAGGGAAATTAGTTACTGTTTTACTGTTACAATTTCAGTTAATGGTTTAACCATAGAATAAAATCAAAAGAGGGTACATAGATGTCGTATTCACAAAAATTCATAAAAGGGATTATAAAAACATGAAAAATATATCGGCAGTCGTCACCGCGATGCAAATCACGTGGTCCTTGGATTTTTAAACTAACTCAAAGTCCGATATAAAGTGGTATACTAAAAACACACGAAAGTACAAATGTTTGAGCTTTCGAAGGGCTTCTTTTGAGTTAGAATATGTCTTCTTGAGGCATTATCATGCTTAATATACATCGTGGCCTTCTTCATGAAAATAATTTTTTTTCTGCTTTCTGAATGCATTCACTTCTACGCACTTAGTGAAAGTTAGCTGGGATTATTATTTTGGAGAACGATGCTTACAATTACATAACTAAAAAAATTGCAGAAAATAAGCTTCTTGATTGTAATGATTACTGAAATTCAGGTCTTGTTTGACGGGGAGTATATCTCTTAAATAAAATCAGATGACGGATAAAAGGTATTTATGTCTACCACTGTATAGCTGAGGTGAAACTCGTAATAATGACAGTCTGCCATCTGTGAATAGGTACTATTAGTGACTGAAAAACAGACAGCAACGTATTTGTATAAGATTTCAAAGAACATTATATATATATATATATATATATATATATGATGAAACCAATATCTACTCAGCTTTTGATATATCCGGTACTATCGCGTCAAATTTTGACCATAGTTCATATAAATTACTTTCCAACCAGGGTTTTAGATGATAATTGACTATCTGTTATGCGTGTAGTCGAATATTAGTCAGCAATAGTTCATTACGTAATTTTGGCTGCAGTTGCATTCCATTCCATCCACTCACTCTACTTTCAGTTTGAAATATAATTTTTACTAGGCTCTATACTGATAATCTTGTGATGACATTCATGAGCACATACCTGTTGAACATGAGCAGAAATTGTCGGAAATGCATATTAATTCAAATACTTATTATTTTCATTCATATTAGGTTTCATCATCTTAATGTCTAATTTATGATGCTGTAGGAGATGCTATTAATATAACTTTTGACTATTGTTGTTAATTGTTCTACTGGCTCACGACTTCACTCTCGTTAACTTTACCCTTTATCTTGACTATTATACTTGCTGTCTAGGGGAGGAAAGGACTTGACTTTAGCTGATGATTTCACAGCAGCATAATACTTTTATCTCATAGCAAAAATGATAAAAAAAGTAGATGATTGATAAGTGCATTAAAAAGCTCTGACAATGACATCTATGCAATTGTGACTGATTTTGAGCTATGTTACGAAGAGTATCTGGCCATCGACTCTTAACTTCTTTGAAAATTTAACCAATCTCCAAAGTTTAGAACAACAGTTAGCTACTTTATGGATTAGTAATACATATCGATCTGGCATTGTTAGCCTTTTGAAATGTTTTTTGGTGCATTTGTAGGTGAAGAACATGAAGAGCATTGATTATAAGTTGGTTTGAGATATGAAACGTTCATTCATCACTAGTTATAACTTACTCATTTGTTAGTAGATGGCTATACATGCTTAACATCAATAGTACCTCTTTATAATTGGACAGTATGCATTACATTGGATTGTGTAAAGTGCCGTCTTGTGAAAAAAAAAACTTGGAACTCAACGTTACAAAGAAAATCACAGCTTCTAACTGCAACCCAAGGGATATATTAACCATGTGATTTTTCATAACTTCCATCTCATATTTTTTAGATGACATTTATCAGTCTTTAAGTGCATTCATAAATTGAGTCTATGCAATCCAGAATTGTACATACACCAACTTCAATTAGACAACTGTATTCGTTTAGCTGTGCTAATTCTTCCTTATTTAGTTATATGAATCCAGGTTGATCACAACTTTTAAATCACTTTAGGTATAATAAAGACCAAAATGTGTTTTGTATCATATATATCTTAGAAAAGATACATCCCACAAACACATCATTTTATTCTTACTGCTGGCAGCAGACACTCATTCTTTCATCATTTACAGTTAGGATCATTCATGGTTTTGTGCTTAATGTCGAAACAAGCACTCATTTCTTTACATGTACAACAGGTTGAAATAAAAAGTAAATATATGTAAAGGTATATTTCAACACAGTTCTTCAAAGATTTGTTAAAAGCTTTTTTTCATATAGCCATGTCTTCGTTTGAAAGGTTCCGGATATCGCAGTTCTGGAAGATACAACAAAGTGAGAGATAAACTGGAATATGGACTTACTTTGGATGAAAACATATTCGGGAGGTGAACTATTTGCTTCACATATACAGAACTCTTCTGTAGGTTACACATACCTTAGTTGTGATATCACTTTGAAATCTAGTTCCAGTTCTTTTTAAACTCGTTGAAAATGTGATCTAATATTGTACATTTCACCAACTTAGTGGTAGCAGGGTCTTACAAAGAAAACCACTTACGCACTTACCGATATTCCAGAAACTTTTGACTTAGATCAACGCTAGAAATATGTAGTAACATAACTGACCACAAATTTCAAGTAGGAAAGTATGAAATATGACCAGCTTTTCAAAATGTACCTGAGTCCATTGTTGACAATGGTAAAGACTTGTTGTGAATATTTTGAAAATACATCCACAAAATCTAAGACCAACTTCAACCCTATGCTAATTATTCACCAGAAGAACATCGATGGATGCTTCATTTCCAGCTTATATTATTGTTCTTCTTTTGAGGTTTTGCGTAAATTGTTTTTTACCACGAAAGGTCTGGAGCTGGTAAGCGTTTATAGCTGCCGTTTTTGACGTCTCATCTTTGTTATTGCATCCTCTATATTCTTTTTTGACAATTTTATCCCTACTTGTTCTACACCTTCAACACAAATGAAAAGCATCTAATCCTTCCAAACATCTATCTATATGTATAAGGGTTTCTATACAACGCAGTCGGTGGTGTAGTGGGCAACGCGCTGACATTTGGGGCGATCGCTCCCGAGTTCGAATCCCGGTGGGAACAACCACTCACTGGGGAGCGGGTACATCCAGCTGACGAGTCCCAAATAGGACAAAATCCGCAACCTGGATTCCGCTGCTAGCCACGATCCATCCTTAACACTTATCTATATGATTAGAAATTTCTTTACGATTGTTTATTCTTCCTTCAGGCTCAATGTCTTCAGTTCATCGAGCAGGGCTTAAAGATATCCACGCATGTTCCTGTCCGGTCAGATGACAATTCTAAATACTGATGGAACTTGAAAATTAATATTATTGAAGGTATTACCATTCACTGTATCTACGTTTGACTAAACATCATAATTGCTTCTATCTGTTAGATTTTTGGTCTGAATTTTGCACCTGCCCTACATTTCTCCCAAACTTGCTTTTTTGTAAAAGGTAGAGTAAAAATTCAACACACGAAGTACTTTATTTGTTTGCCTTTGTGTCAGTAGAACCATGGATAATTCAGTCTGTACGTAACCAATAACGGATAGCTGTGTTGCTCGTCAGTAATGTAATCTGTCTAAAAAAATTCAAAAGTTCATATGGCATCTGATGTGAACTGCTCCCTATTCCATGCGAATATTATAAGGCAACCGTGACGAAAATTATAAGTCATTACGAGTAAAGATTGTTGACATCTATCCCTTTAATCATTGTTTCAAAACGTTACCTTCAGCTGTTTGTATTATAAGTTGAATCTACACCAACCAATTCTGGATATTTATGGTACAGCTTTGTCTGTCTATTGATAGGAAAGCAGGCTCTTGCCAGCATCTTCGAATCACCTAGCCTTCCATGCCTAACAAGGCTGATTATTTATAGTGACGTTCCGCTGCTTAGGTAAGATTACACTAATGAATGCAAAATTATCATTTATGATGTCTAACTCTTAACCTGGTTTGCAGTTATGACTTTATACAGTTTCTCGCCTATATGTTTTATTACCTAATCTGTGGATGACTATTGCAGATTCTCTTCTTCTCTCAGTGTGAGTCTTCTTTTTCAAGTGTGGCATGCCGTAAAAGACTGGTTAGATCGGTGGGGTGTGTGCGTTTGATTGTGCACTACTTTGAAGAAGAGAGCAGTTTACTAGTCTAACTTTAGTGTAAAATGAGACCCTGAAGGATAGTCTCGAAATTTTAGCCTAAAATTAACTCCAAGTACATGAAGAATTACCGTTCGTTAGTAGACCTTGAAGTTTGTGTTTTATTCTAAAATTTAAATAAAATCCTGATTATTTGCTTTAGAGATGAATATGTTCAGTTTATGTATTGTGTTTATCGCAAAACACATCCCCACCATACTTTCTGTAGCTCACTTATCACATTCACTACCTCTCCTCGAGTGATAAAGAGTTGGCGAGCATTAATACCTGTATTTTATCAGTTATATCTACTAAAATCGCAGCAAAGTTAAGAGTTTTAGATAAACTACTTAAAAAGAGGGATAATTCATTATGCTATGATGACAGAGGAATCCATTAGAAAGCACAGTGTGACTAACTAAATAGTTTGTGGTGCATCAGAATGTTACATAACTCCAAATGGTTCATTGAAAAGTAGATTAGTAAGTTTAATGGAAATGCACTACTTATATATATATATATATATATATATATATATATATATATATATATATATATGTAAAATATGGAACGATTAAGCAGAGTATCCTTTAGTCTGGGATTGAACACTGACTGATTACTGAAAGATATGTGAAGACGACCTGTATAAAACATTCTATTGGCCACTCTAGCTAGTAGTTGTAATAAGATGCCGAAAGAAGCGTCTCCTTTAAGTTGTATTCGAAGAAAAAAAGGCTTGTTCTCCACTTTCATCAGTTCTCGTTTAGAACTACTGTAAGTGATGTTGACTTTGATGAACTTTTCAGGATAATTGTTTTCACTTAGAATATCACTGATATGTAGTAGTGCTATTTCCCTACACTGGTTCCAACAAATGGATGTTATTTCAAATGCTGCATTTGTAAACTTGAACGTTTATGCTGCATTCTGTAGTTCAAAAGATAATCGAAGGCATTTGGACAAGCTGAATACTATAATGACCACTGTCTTCAGAACATGATTACAATGAGCTGGTAGTTTGAACATTTATAGACTTTCATCACATAAATTCAAAGCAATCTGAACTCAGAGTATTATTTTCACTAGTTTCTTAATAAGTTCTAAAGTCATGTCTTGCAAATGTATTCACAAGCCCTTTAAAGAGTGAATAAAACGAAAGCAAGTATTGTGCCCTTCGATTTTATGGCGTGGTCTATATTAGGAAATCGTTTGCATTACATAGTCAATAAAAATAGACAACATATAGAACTTATTTATCTTGGCATAGTAAGGACATTTGACAGGAGAATTACATCAGTGACTAACCAGAAATAGAAAATATCATAAGTTGTCTAGCCAACCTGTTCAAAATTGATGACTAGTAGTCATTGATGGCATCAAGCATGTTAATTAATAAATTCTGACTCAGTAATGAATAAAGGTGTTCGAACTCATGGAAATTGTAGTCATCTGTTAAACACAGAATTTTAGTATTTTTTTATGTTCCGGTAAAGGAACCACTAGCAAGAGCTACAGACGAGTTACTCTTTATCTAACACTTGATATCTGTTAGGATGATGTCAATCAAAAGTGGAAAGGATTTATGTAAAATTTGGACAATGTAGGTGTTAACATTATTAGTTAACATATGGTTTTATATATTTTTTTACAATGAATATGTACACGTCTAAATGGAATTAACTAAGGGACTAACTAATGAATAAACATTTTCTTTGAAGACCAGATGTTATATGAGTTAAATTAAATGGGCAGCAGACGATTTCCATATTTTATCGCACAACCTCCTGTAATATAAATAAAGGAAAATTATCAGAATAAAAAACGGACCAATGAAAATGTGTACAGATAAAATTGGGGTATTTGTGGGCGGTGACTGAAGATATCCGTGCGCCAACTAACTAGTAAAGCTGCAACAACACGTTCAGCAGGATATAATAAATTCATTGTATTTCGTCGCCTTCTCTTCAACTGCATTCAGGCTATAGGTTCATAAGATATATTATATATATATATATATATATATATATATATATATATATATATAGAGAGAGAGAGAGAGAGAGAGAGAGAGAAGTAAAATTCATATAATTCACTTTTCAAGAACATGATAGTCCATTGATAACAAAATGAAAGAATTGATACAGATTAGAGAGGTTATAATGAAATAATTTGTGATTACTAAAAGTGAAGTCATCTTGTGTTTGTATAATCAGATTGTCATCCTGCTACATGCAACCAATCAAAATGGAATCGAAAGTATTACTGAAGTGTATGTGGTGAGTTAATAATGTGAATATAGGGTCAAATGTTCTGTATGGATTAAGGTCAAGTCAGACAAGGTTAAGAAGTAAACTGGTGAAGATGAACTAGGAACTGATTGTGAAATTTGTTGTAAAAGGGAATGAAAATGTGGAATTTTGTAAGGGATTATTATGAGTGACGGAACAAATCAATGATTACCATGGATGTTGGAGGTTAACCGTTGCCTCTTTTTGAATGCATAAATTTGGTTCAATTCTCTTGATAGCACTTACTTTTTGAATCTTATTAGCCTAGTATTGTTTTGTTTGTTAATTATTTTAAATGCTTTCGACATTTGGACGGCTTTCAGACATCTCTTGATCAACTGAATTTCTTCAGGCAGTTTATCTGGGTAACAAAGTTTCTTATCCCTTTGAAATATCATTTTAACTAGTCCTTGCTGTTAACTTATAGGACAAAAAAGTTGACAAGTTATATGCAAGGGCTAGTTAAAACTCTCTTTCAAAAGGCTAAAAAATTTTGTTCATCAGGCAAACTGACTTCATAAGTTTGGTTGATCGAGAGATGTTTGAAAGAAAGTGACTATACTGATAGATTTATAGATAAAGTGAAAATGAGAACAGCAGAAACAAGGGTACTTGATAATCCCAAGGACAAACCTATGTTCCTCCGTCTGGCTCTCAAGGAGGGTGAATATATGAACCGGGCCAACAGAAGAATGAGAACTAAACTGAACTAAACTAAATTAGTTCCCATGCGCCAAACAAACTGTCGACTACACCAATCTAAAGTTGACAGGTTCCCACCCTAAATTTATTTACCAGTTCACATGTACATGTTACAGCACGCACATTGGAAAGATAGAGAAGGGGGCTGAGACTACATTTCGTGAAGGTGTTCTAACTAAGTTAAGCTAAAGGGAGCCAAAATGCCTTAAAAGTACCATTACTAAACATCTGATAGACATACGACACAACGTCCAAATGTCGAAAGCATTTAAAACAATTAACAAACAAAACAATACTAGGCTAATAAGATTCAAAAAGTAAGTGCTATCAAGAGAATTGAACCAAATTTATGCATTCAAAAAGAGGCAACGGTTAACCTCCAACATCCATGGTAATCATTGATTTGTTCCGTCACTCATAATAATCCCTTACAAAATTCCACATTTTCATTCCCTTTTACAACAAATTTCACAATCAGTTCCTAGTTCATCTTCACCAGTTTACTTCTTAACCTTGTCTGACTTGACCTTAATCCATACAGAACATTTGACCCTATATTCACATTATTAACTCACCACATACACTTCAGTAATACTTTCGATTCCATTTTGATTGGTTGCATGTAGCAGGATGACAATCTGATTATATAAACACAAGATGACTTCACTTTTAGTAATCACAAATTATTTCATTATAACCTCTCTAATCTGTATCAATTCTTTCATTCTGTCATCAATGGACTATCATGTTCTTGAAAAGTGAATTATATGAATTTTACTTCTCTCTCTAAATATATATCTTATGAACTTATAGCCTGAATGCAGTTGAAGAGAAGGCGACGAAATACAATGAATTTATCATATCTTGCTAAACTTGTTGTTCTGGCTTTGCTAAAATTTTTGATGGGAGACAGTTGTATGAGATAACATATGTTACCTAGTGGTTGAGATAAGAAATGCCGTTCTACTATAATAGAAAAGTAGCCAATATAAGATAAGAAATCAGGTTAAGATGCTTACTTTTGTTTATTTTCAGTGCATCTTGTTCTTCTATGAATAATATCCAAGTGCTGAGAAACAGTCCTGTCAGAGGAAACAATTAAAAATTTACACTTACTGTCATCAACAGTAGCGAAGAAAGGTGCCAAAAAGTAAGTGAAGGAAATTAAAGATAGGGAAGAAAAGGATGAAGCAAAAGAGTCTAAAGTTCATTCGGTTCTTCGTGTTTCGGGAATTTTTATAAGTTTGAAAAAATAGACGCTTACGATACATTTATACAGGTCACTCCATCCTCTTAAATTTGTACAACTTGACCTATTGCTGTTACTGAACTATCAGTATTTGTCCCATCCTTTATTCACACATAAAACTGTCCTCCACATTTTATTACACCTTTACTTATGCTAAACTATATTCACATAAATTTCATTATCAAAGTGAATAAAATACAATTCCATATCACATTTTTTTATTATTTGATAAAGCGCTGAGTGATGTAATAATATTTACTTGATGACGTCTCAAGTATAAATGGTAGCAATAATTTACGTTTGAAACGTCATCAGTTAAATAGTATTGTATCACTACTGTGTGCTATATCAAATGAAGAAGTCTGATATGGAATAACATTCCGCCACAGTGCCCAAATTTTACATGTATATTCATGAATAGAATACCTTTCATGCTTTAGTCACAATCAATCGGTCATGGACTGTTATCTTCCTGATAAGTAAAATAATGAGGGTTATATTTCTCTCTATATATGTCTTATGACTTCATATCTTGTATACAGATGAAAAGAAGGCAACGAAATGTAGTGAATTCTGTTGAATTTGTTGTTCTACCTTTTGGCAAAACTTTTCGAAGAGAGACAATTTTATTCAATGTTGGAAGCGATAACAATTTCACCTGTTCATAAAAATATTTTGTGACGAGAATATCATTCATTCAAATAGAATGAGCTATTATTTTCTTCATGTATGTTTCTATTTGAGCGAAAAGAATGTTTTGTGAGTAGTATAAATTGACATGTATGTGGAGCATTTAAACATATCAATTCTTTCAGTTGTTTATTTGGCGGTATCTTTAATTGTTCTTGCTACACCATCAAATAAACTGCTAGGCTTGATTCATTTAGTTGTTACTGGCTCCTGGAGATAGATTTTCAACGCAGCCACATGATTATAGCTTTCCATGAATTCACTGATTGAACATAGCCACATCTGTCTGTGCTTTAAAATACCGATGAGTTAATGATTAAATTAAATCCTAAACGAGATATTTACAAACCTTTTACTGGCCAGTCCGCTCTTCTCTTTATTTGGATTTACAGATGATGTCTTAATCAAGCTAAATAAGATGTCAACAACACAATGAATTAGTTATACAACGAATCCACTCAGAATATCAAATGAGAGAAATAGCAAACAAGCAACTGATAGATAATTTTCTAGACGAGGCATGATATAACAAATAATGAGTCGGGAGGAATATTATGGTAATTTTTACAAAACAAAAGTGTAAAATGACTTCCAAGTAAACTGTCCCCGGAAGAAATTAAACCAAGAACTTGCCGAAGTAAACTTTGCCAAATACTTCACATTCCTTTCTTTGGTACGTACTAGAGATTCTGTGCGTTGTCTCCAGTTTACTGCTGCTAAATCAAACTAACATTTAGTTCCTCGAGGCCTGTATCAAGTGATAACTGTTCAAGATTATCTTTCAAACAAGAATACTTCCTTCAGCCAACACTGGAGATAGTTGAGAAATCACTGAAGGATGTCATTTGATTTTGCCAAACTTTTTCAGTGAACACGTACATGCGATAGAAGACAAGTATTTGGTCGTTATTTTGCTCCCTCGTATAAATACTACTTTTATGTCTCATAAGTAGTAGTCCGGCTGACACCGTATTAGTAAGACTAGCCCTACAGGTTTACGCATGATTTTAGATTCCATTCCGATCTTTAATTTTCAGCATAATTTATATGATTGCACAGCCTAATTTCCTTCCGATGTAGTTTGTTGCCATTACTATGTAATAAGATGAAGTGTATATCAATCTTTACATTTATTTTCGGCATGTCACACAGAATCTATTGGACATAAACAGTTTACATGCATTCATGATAAAATGAAATAAGTATAAATGACGCATAAAAGTTGCGGATATTTACGCCTAGACAGTGCGTACCCATGACCCCACCAGAGATCGAGCACAGGACCTTAATGTTCATAGCCCACCTAATTACCATTGAGCTGTTGGATCGGGTGAAGTACCGGCAACGGAACCAGAAGGTCATAGTTTTGATCCCTGTCGGAGTCATGGAGGCACGCTGCTGAACAGTTCCATGCTAGGACGAAACAACTGTCCAGTTTTCGCAGGTTTCCAACGTTTCTCTAACTAACGTCAGTCCATGATGAATACCAACCTGAAACCAATAAATCCCCACAAGCATAAAATGATTGAATATTCACTCCATCAAAAACTTCCTTGAAAAGCCAGAGTTAACTTGGGTAAATAGTCACATTAGTAATCAAATGAATAATGCTTAAATAACAACAAGCTTTATAATTTTTAATTACTTTGCTTCAAAAAACAAAAGTTGATTAGTTAGTTCATTTCCAACGCTGTTTTCCTCGTACAGGATACCAGCCAAATAAGGTGTGGTAAATTTTTTTATAGCTAGTAGTAGTACCCGCATAAAGTATTATATACTTGCTCCTGGTCTCACCTGACAAAGAAAATGTCTAAAGCTTTGAGTGAGGAGGATGCTGGTTATCTGATGGAAGTAAATTCTGTCAGATATTTACATCAGTCAAGATATTTGTTCACAATAGTCTCAATTAGAGGGTTTCGAGATACAAGATGAGTTCCGCTGAAAATTTTCAAAGCCGTGAGCAACACAATAACCCCGCAAAAAATAATGTGGAATAATAGACTAGGACAGGCTAGAGTCCATAAAACACAAGAGAAGAGGCTGGGTTATACTAGATACTATCAGTTTATTAATTTAATAAGAGAAGTAGAAGATTCTTTTAGAAATTAGTAAGATGCGGGAAGACCAACAAAGATCAGAAGAAGAACATACGCAAAGATAAATCACACTTGTAACATCCTCCAAGTCATCAATACAGCAGGTATCATTGGAAGCTAAGTTTTATGGTCTGACACTGAAGAAATATGCAAAGGATCAGTAACGGTGGACTATCTTCCAACTGTTGATAGAAAGTCGTTTAGTCGAAAGTAATCTGACGAAAAGGACACAGGTACGGAAACTGTCAGGTCATCAGTATATTTATGGTGAAATGTTTGTGAACTTGTTCAGATCTATAGTTGTCGCGGTAAATAACTGTGAATCCTCTCACTTGTCACAGTTATTTGTCAGGTTTCAAGAATAAAATTTTAGGAAAAAAAATGAAGTAATGCTCACCCTTTAAAGTACAAAAGTCAGGAATCACAGTTTGAAAAACAGAACAATCACTGACTTAATGATGACATCAAGCATAATTAGAACTAAAGGTTACAGTCTTAAGCATATGCTGAAACACAATCTACTACGAATCGCTCGCTCTCAATTTCTGTGAACTAACAAAAAGCTTGTCGATAAAATAACTTGTAGAGCTTACAAACGAGGTAAATCGACTTCATGTGAGGTATATTCGTTTTTTTTGCCAAGTTCATTTGTAACTATGTTACGGGAAACCACTGAATACTAGAAAAATGAATAGACAACCAAAGTTTACGAAATGCATCAATGGAACTTATCCGTTCCACATTACTGGTAATCTAATCTTTTCCAGATGAATCAATACCTAATCATTCATGCTTTCATGGCTAATTCTGAGTTTTAATTCGTTTTCAGACTTGATAAGAGCATGCAGCTAACAGCTTAATTTGGCAATAGCTAGAGTCAAAAATATTTGTAGCTCAGATGGATGGTTTTACTTGTGGCGTGTTCTCTGAGTTGGGTTATTTAATCATGGAGCTTTCATCATCCTTCTAGACAACATCATCATACCTGATTAGCTAACAGCCTGTATTAGAGCTGAGATGTGTGCGGTCAGGTTTGATAAATAATGATTTCATTCTCATAGTTCAATGATGATATTTCCTAGTCACAAGTACACATTGAATCACTTTTTTATTTCACTATTAATCAATGTTTCAAACAGATGCATGAATTCATTTCTAGCTGCATTATTTAATCCACTGATATAAATGATGCAAAACATTGTTTTATTTCAGAAAACCAAAGTTTTTAACAACAGCGATTATAAGCATCAATATGCTCAACTAAGATCAATTAAGATTACCAATTTCCAAAAAATAAAAGCAAAATGTGTATGCCTAAAACATCTAATCAGTTTAATTATCATTCTGATACTGAATTTAGTAACATTCAATAATACGCTTTTCTGTTGAAAAATAACAATTTTTACTATGATGCAATCATTATGGCAAATGTTTACCGGATACTTCACACAATAATATTTCAGTCTAATCTTAAATTGGCCTTTTATACAGGATTAGTCTTTATAACCCAGGCCTATTCTAGAATATAGTGTTTCAGTCAACATAAGCAGATTTATGCTTTTCAAACAGCTATATTTAGAATTTATCAGTAAAAATAGTTTTTAACTGATATACTACAATAGTGATACTTCTAGATTGATGGCCTTCCAGTTGAATACACTCCGTCTCACTCGTCATTATCCCACAGAAAACACAATAAAACATGGACTTATGAATTTTTAATAGATCCAAAAATCGTTCTTTTTCTGTTGAAGGATAAAATGTGTCACATCCAATTCGGTATGTTAAATATATCTCACCATTTCAAATCGTTGAGTTTGCTTGGAATGTTTGAAAAAAGGAAAAGGTATTAATTTCACAATAAAATTAACTACTTTTTCTCACGCTTTCTCAAAAGCGAACAACAACTTTAAACTTCACAGTATTATCATGAATATCAGGTAAATAGATGAGAAGTTTTAAATATTTGAAGTAAGAGTAAACTGTGAACTACACTACGCCAAAGACAACATATATTTATGCGAAATATTAAAATAAAGTTAAATTGAAAAATTCATCAGTTTTTGTAGTCACTATTGAGGTTCATGGGGATTTCTTCATTTCGAGTTGGTATTCATCATGGGCTGACACCGGTTGGACAAGCACTAGAAACATAGGAGCACTGTACAGCTATTTCGTCCCAGTACATGACTCCTCAGCCGTGAGCACCCATCATCCCACCCATTAGGGATCAAAACCTCGACCTTCAGGTCCCATAGCCAGCATGTTAACAATGAGCCACTGGATCAGACTCCGATGGTCTAGCACGACTATCACCCAATGTCATCACTGAGTATTTTTCCTTACGTCCACCGAGGTTTGCCACACCGGCCACAACTTAGATTTGGAACTTCAGGAATCGCCTTTCAAAGCCAGTCACCAATGAAGACTAGATTAATTCAATTTGAGGTTTTGTGGAGATTCATCGATTTCAGATTGGTATCCATCATAAACTGATATCTATTGAATAAACATTGGAAACACGGGAGCAATTGCCAACCAAGTGGAACATGAGGACAGTTACTCAATGACTGCATTGAGTCCAGGCCGCGCTGTATCGTGAACTAACAGAAGCAAGAAATATGGAATATTCGATTCCAATGCAGTGGCTCAATGGTAGCGTGATGACCGTGGAACCTGAGGGTCGTGGGGTGGTCATAGGTGTGGACTGCTGAGGAGTCCAGTACTAAGACAAAACGGCTGTTCAGCATCCCATATTTTCAATGATTACTAATTGAATGCCAGTCGATGATGAGTACCAACCTGACACTTTCATAGTGTTGATAACCAGAGTGTAATGTATGTTAAAGAATAGGCTTAAAAAGTTTTAGATTGATTCTAACAAACCGGAACTAAAATTGTGAGATAAAATGATGGTGATTCAATTGCACTTAGGCTAATTTATAGAAGTAATGGAACGCTTACTATGACACCCTTTCTCTGCGTGTAGTTCATGTCAGAGACGTGGTAAATCTGGTGTTTTCTGTGAACGTACCGCTTTGAAAGACTGGTTGATATCAATTTGACATTGTGTATTCACTTAGTGTCCGTAGACTGTTTTCTCATACGTCGAGTTCTCGCATAATGCTCAGGAAATATATTAGCTGAGTTCTTATTGATCAGAATAGTTCCAGAAGAGCAGGTACATTTGTAACTGCCGGCGAAAATTACTTGATTAGGGTGTTTATTTATACAAGGTTCACTAAATTAGTTTCGGATTCACGTTGAAGCTATCCCCAATGCTTAGGAAAGTCATTTAACATATCCTTTTGATTCTTTTGTTTGTCACCACCGACGTTTTATTCAAGACTATTCAAAACTGGTCCCTCCTTGAAATCATCTATCTAGTCTTTTACTCTCATATGGTAAACGTCTTGTGTCAGTCATCTTCTTTAGCCATTACTTTTTGGGATACAAAGACCTACTGCAGATTCTTTCTTGAAAATTATTTTGCATAAGTATCCAATAAAGATATGTTCATAATAAAAAGACATTTTAATTTATCCACTTGAAATTATCTTGAGAGTAATATGCTTATAGTTGTTACGATAGTTACAATTTCCCCTTGCTATACAGGGTCGAATTGGTTGACCTTTGTTGACAGATGGACTTCTTTGAGAATCCCTAGGTACTGCTGGATACTGATGATGTTATACTGATCTTGGTGACTAACGGAGGAATCCAGGATGTGCGTTTCGTCCTATTTGGGACTTGTCGTCTCGATTTACCTGCACCCCAGTGAGTAATGTTGTTTCCACTTGAACTGGAACTTAGTCTGTATCGCTTCAAACGCCAGAACGTTATCTACTAAGCCACTGAGGCACTGAGGCTATGTGGTTTCAAGAGAAGAACACTGGGTCCAAGCCTCAGTGGGAACAATATCACTCACTGGAGTGCAAGTACACCCAGCTAACGAGTCCGAAATAGGACGAAACTTGCATCCAGGATACCTCTGTTAGCCACCAAGAACAATATTATATGCTTATAGTTCGAAAACTAAAATTTTGATAGCTCAGGTATTGTTCAACCCGTGTAACTCGCTTCACACTAATCTGTAAAATATTCACTGTCTTCTTTTTCAAAAAACATATCAAACCTAGATAGTTACAGATCATCAGGATACAAACTCCGTGAATAAGCTGACGTTCTGTTGAGCATCGTAGTTTTCAAAAATGCTACAATGCACAGTTCACATAAATGTAAACAATGAAGTTGTTACCAGTTCATATACAGTCATGTGTGTTTTAATTTGTTTTGCGTTTTACATTGTGTCTGACCTAGACAGTCTATGATACAAATGATCATTTTTATTAGAATCTAACCCTATTGAAAAATAAATGAGCACTCCTTAACAATACTTTGAAAATTTTCACTGGTAAATTATTTAACAAAACACAGTCAGTAATGATGGGCAGTGTCTGGCAGTGGAATCTAGGATGCGCATTTCGTCCTATTTGGGAAAGAGACTGATCAATTCAGTCCAATCAACAACGGTGTCATACAAGCAATAACACTGAAACAATAGTCATTCAGACTGCATTTCAAATAGAGTGGAACAAATTCAAGACAAAACATTCACTTTGACATTTTATGTTCAATACATCTGCATTTACATTATGTAAGATCTTCAGCAAAACCCATATATGGTTCGTATATCAAAATTTATTCACTTTAGCCAAACTCTTTACAAAAGGGGTACCTGGAAATTTACAGCACAAAATTGTGTGACATATTGTAGATAGATAAAATGAAAGGGACAAGATAAAGCAAAACCAGAATGACGAAAAACGTCTTATCATAGGATGCATGCAAATGTACCCTTGATCTGTGCAATAATATCCTAGTGTATGAAAGGTAAAAGAACTGCGAAATGACAGTCATCAGTTTAGACCACAAGTCATATCTGAAGTTATGAATAGCCTGTCCGATCTCAATTAGGAGAGTTACCAAATATTTTATCGATTTCATGTTGACATCATGGACTGACATCTGTTGAAGATGCATTGGAAACCTGATGGCACTGAACACCTGTTTCGCCCTAGCATGGGACTCCTCAGCTCTGCGCAGACATGACCCTACCAGGAATCGAATCCAGGGCTTTTAAGTCCAGGTTCAGGTCACCATCGGATGCCAACCCCGTTTCTTCATGGTAAAATGCTGGTTGTGGAACCCGAAGGTCCTAGGTTCGCTTCCTGGTAGGGTCATATCTGTGCAGAGCTGAGGAGTCCCATACTAGGATTAAACAGCTGTCCAGTCCTCCAGACTTCCAATGGTTCTCCAACGTATGTCATTCCATGACGAACATCACCCTGAAATCAATTATTAAATCCTCACAAACTTCCAAGCTGAAGTATTATTATAACCAGTGTACACAAATTTCCTACAAGCCAAAGCAAGAAACCACATGTTAGATATCTTTCTTTTTATAAGTATCAGTTTTAGAAGCAACAAACAGAGAGAAATGTTACAGTCTCTGAGACACTGCCTACAAGGTATCTAAGCAACTGGTTGGTTTTTTTCATCATTTTCATAGAGTTATCATCAGAACTACAAGTTGATTGCATGATGTTCCCACTGGATGTCAATAATTCTAAGGAAACAGTGGTGACAGGATATATAGAGTTTTCAGTCAACTTCAACTCGCATAGACCACCTTTACAAGAGTAGTGAAGAGGTTTCTATCTATAGGTATTTTACTTTTACCCTTTTATAGTAAAAAAAAGCCTGACGATAGTCTCAAATGTGAGCTAGATTCATGCATTTTCTCTTGCCTCTTTGTGTGTAAAATCTATTTTCATAAGTTATACCCCCCTCCAGTTCCCAAGCAACAACCAAGACTCAAAATCTTTTTCAGTATTTCAAAATATTCACCCTAGTCAATAAGTGACAGTATATTCCCCTGCCAATCCCAGGGAAGTACTTTTCAATTCGGTTATGGAAAGTGCACAGTGTTCAGAGGGATAGTAACAGCCAAATGATCAAATATTCTGTAAGTAGCATTTATGTTTTTACACGTTAGGACGACATGATTTGCATTTTCACAGTGTAAATACTTATGAAAGTAAAAACTCTATGGTATCACCACTTATCTGATTCATAGCTACCTCGATCATGTGGTGGATGGTTAACTTGAAGATAAGTGGTAAGACCAGATAACTTTACTTCAAACCGGAGATCGTCGTCGAATGCTTTTTGTAGGAACTCCATATGCAAAATAGGTGAGATACTTTTTTATAACAGGCAGTTATCTGGTAAATATCAGCTTAATGAGTCAAAAAGATTTTAATCTCAAGAAAAGTCGCTGTATTCAGCTCTCAATAGATGTGAAAACGTTTGTTAGTCACCGAACAGCAGCAAAATGCCATGTTGTTAGGGTCCTGAATACTAAAAGAATTCTATCGATCATTTTGCAGTGTGACCACCAAGCTATTAGGCTCACCATCGTGGTGCACTTTGATATATGTTATTTAACTGCAGGCAATCAGTAGGAAGCTTTGGATCTAGGATTCGTGCTTGTTGACACTCTTCAGCAAAGTGTACCTACAACTTCGAAGTTACAACTCGGTGATGACGTCGCTGACCGCAACATTGTATGACGCTGGTTAGAGTCTCAGGGAGGACATCAGTTTCTTCGAGGTATCAATAGGCACAAAACATGTCAAGGGGAGATTCCTTTCAGCTTCTTTCAACCAACTAATGTCCATCATATGTGACAATGACTTTCAGCATCTGTGTGACGGTGACTACGAAGAATTTACTCAATGTAATCTGTTTTATGGATATAGTTAACTGCAGGCATCATTTGAAATTACCAACGGTATTTCGCACACGGTACTATGGTTATCGAATCATCTATCACACACGTGTTTTGTACTTCTATGTCGAAACATGTTTATAAGACAACTTAATGTGTATTCAACTAATTTGACACTAAATCGTCTTGAGAGGAGGGATTTTGGTCAATCATAAAGTGTTTCTTAGGCAACGCAAAAAGTGTGGAGCCTTTGCAATCTTGATGGTGTTATGTTCTCTAAGTTGGAATGATTAAGTCGTGAAGCTTACTTCATCTTTGAAGAAAGCGTCATTAGCAATATATTCAATGCAGAGCATTAAAATTCATTTATTGATTATATTCTTAAGATGAAAACAACTACCAGTGAATACCACACCATATTGTCTTTTTCAGCATAATGAATCTGGGCACACCACCTCTAAACTTATCTCCAAATAAGCCAGTTCCTTGCTTTTCTGAATCACATCAACTCAGTTGTTGGCTACTTCTGATTTATGTTAGTGGACCATAGCTACACATCAGTTAGTAGTGCATATAGCACATAGAATCATAGCCATATGCATGTTTTGGAATATAATATGGTTTTATGAAGAAAACTATGAAACATGTGCTTATAATAACATGGAAAGCTTTTCTTGTTGTTCGATACAAGCATATAGTAATCTGTTTGGTTATTTATATTAGTTGGATAAGAACAAACCTCCAATCTGAATTTTACAGACAAGATAGATATCGAACCTTTTAAAAGAGTGGTCATAAAAATCTCTGTTTTCCTTAACTCTGTTTTTCTCTTGACATATAAGTTTTTTTGGAATAAAAACATTTCAACATTCGAAAAATGTCCTTGTTAAGAAGAAATTTTTTGCAATCAACCGAAAACCAGAAAGGTGACACTAGTTCTAGAAAGAAATTAACATTGTACAACATTTCACGGTCATGTTTGATAGCTTATAGTGGAGACAAATGAAAATGAACATTGATTATTGCGTAAGAAAACTGCTGAGAAGTAGCATATTGGGACAAAACAGCTGTCCAGTGCTCTCAGGTTTTCAATGGTTCTCTAAATAGTAAAATTCTGCGATGTATACTACAGTAAAAACTATTCATTCCGATCAATACAGTTTTCATTACAGGTCGAAATCATTCGTAAAACTATTGAAAACCTGGAAACACTACTTCTCCAATCTATGTAAATGAGTGATGAAAGTTATTTTGAAATTCGACAATTACTGCAACCCCTCCCCTCATTTGCAGATTTTCCTGTTTCAGTACAATGCTGAGTGATTCTGTTTTAAGCATCACATGAAAATCATATGTTTGGTGTTAACGTACACTTGTAAAGTATGCATTAATTCAATTATTTTTAATAATAAAGAAACCTTTATGAACCTCATTCAACAGTAGCTATATGATATACCATACTACATGCCAAGTGACTCACAATGGAAAGCAGCTCAGCAACTCCTTTGAAGTCAAGACAGGAGTAACATAAGGCTGCCGTCTACTATCACATATCATCTTCACGATTGCGGTCGACTGGATCATGCAACAAACGTGAGGAACGAGAAGAGGAAAGACCCCAGAAGAAGATTTGGATTTCACTGACAGTGATTTATCTCTAGTGTTGCACAAGCTCAAAGACCTACAGACGAAAAAAACAAGTGGGCAGAAGAGGCAAAACAGAGAAGACAGCACTTGAGGTGGACGTAGAGAAGCCAGAGGTGATGAAGATGCCCAAACGCCAACAACAACAACAACAAGCACCAATCACCACCAACGAGAGAAACTTAAAGTAAATTTTCTCTTTCACCTACCTCGACAAGGCGACATCGTTTCAACTGCAGGCCGCACAGGCACAGATGAGGATGTCAAAGCAGTCAGGATCGGAAAGACAGTAAAACAGGCCTTCATTAATCTGAAACCAGTGTGGAGATCTACTCCACTCCACTGCACTGCACTCCACTCCACTCATCATAAAGCGTGAACAAGATGTGGATTTTCAAGACAGATTGAGTCAAGTAAGTCAGTGCTTCTATGTGATGGTTGAGAGTCTAGGCATGTCACGAAGAGCATTTCCAACAAACTACAAACATATATGAGCAGCTTCCACTTACACTCACTCGATGCTGAACATCAGGTGGTCAGAAAGAATAAGCAAGGAGGAACTGTGGCTGGCTGGCTGGCTGGCTGGCTGACTGGCTGGCAACAAACCATCTAGGAACGCATCGCCAAACAAATATGCAGGTGGAAGTGGAGATGGATTGGACATACACTGAGAAGACTGTTTGGGGATGTCACACGCGAAGCCAGGCACTCGAGTGGAACGTGGATAGGAAACGACGAGTTTGGTGTCCCAGCTGAGGATGACATGGCGGAGATCGTGTGAGGAAGAAGTGAGAGCTTGTGAGCAGTTGTGGATCCAGGTTGAGAAGAGTGCAGAGAAGAGAGTGGAGTAGAGACGTACTACTGATGGCCTTTGTTCCAGTAGGACCCCAAGAGACAAATAATAATGAATAGTACGCAACAACACGATGAGTTCTCAATACATTCTCCATAAATTTCAGCCGAAAGAGAATTTCGAAATGACATTTTTCAGAATGCTATAGTTCAGATGGGTATGTAGCGTTACACTGAATACGATGACTCTGAATTTCTATTCCTCACCAGCGATGGACTTAAGTAAAGTTTCTTAGATAGTGGAGGTCAAATGAGAGTCTCTGAGTATTCACCTATGATAAGCTGGAGTAGATAAGACTAAATTTCACTCTCTCCACTACCATTTATCAAGATGCAGTACATCGAAGAGGATGTGCATATTATTTTAAGCTTAGATTGAATTTGAAGTCTGAATGACCGGAAACTGCTATTGTTATTCCTGTATGTACTACGTATAGTACCATTGGCATACATGATAGGTTAGTTCCTTACATTCTGTTTCTGAAAAAGCAAAATACTGAGTTTAATCTCAATTTAAATACCGTCCGTACTTCAGTCTCTTGATTCGCAATATTTCAGAGATATGCATTTTGTTCTTCAAAGCATCCGTCATTTGTTGCAAACCAGACTGACTGATTTTCCATCAGAAATTTATTTTTTAAATAGATTACAAACAAGTTTTCAAGCTACACAAACAACCTCATTGACAACACTGTGTGTAAAACTCATTCATGGTCGTATGAATAATTTTATTGAAACCATCATTGCTGACCGAAATGAAACATTAAATATAGTGTCCAGAACTCGTCCAAAATAACAATGAGGTGATACAACATTCATCATATGTTGTTTACTATTCATGAAAGGCTGAACAATTTATAAGTCTAGTCTCCTCTAATGTTGTCTAGACTGTACTTTTTAATAAATGGCAAATTTTAGTACATTAAAACAAAAAATGTGTTGAACATAGTAATGTTTATTGAAAACAAATTAGACATCATTTGAGAACATATATTTCACGAATACATTTTGTGAATTGCGATTTAGTATATCTAACTTTTAGATACTAACCAACAGGTCAGCTTCACTTATTTACTTCAATTTAGATGTAAGTAGTTTGTGCAAACAACACTGAATGCAAACGTTGTAGTGAAAATCGTTGTAAGCACTCACTACGGTGAACATGATTGTTTTAAGTTAGTAGTGATCATTGACTGACATCAGTTGGAGGAAAATTAGAAACATAGGAGCACTAGGACGAAACAGCTATCCAGTGCTCCCAGGTTCCCTATACACTTCCATTTGATATCACTCCATGATCATTACCAACCTGAAATCAATAAATTCCCACAAACCCCCAAGCTGAATAACTATTTTACCTACTATGTGATGTGTATAGAGTTGATAGTACGGTTCACTATTTTGGTGTTTTAACCAGGGTTTATATGGTAGTCCGTAAAAATCATATCATGATGTTAGATAGTATGTTGTATACATAAGAAATAGGCGAAAGAATCAAATACGAAATTGTACTAATCCGCTTATCTCTTTCCAATTATTCTGTTGAATCTTCATGTGTAGAACGAAATACTTGATGTAATTGATGTACGTTTTGTTTGCAACTGCGTTTAGAACTCACTTGCTTACCACACTCAAAATCTTGGCCATTTTCAAAAATATTCGTTTAAAAATGGTTTGTCTTAAAGTATTGACTGATAGCAAGATTTATCAAATATGTGACAGTTTGACGTTAGTATCACATGGACACGTCTACAATTCTCACTAGCACCTAGATATCTCCCTAATCAAAGCGAATAGCTTATTGGACGCTACTGATTATCAAAAAGTTGTTTACAGAGTTAAATATTCCTGTTTAAATATTAAAGAGGAAAGGCTCTTAGCTAACCAATTTGTTTCCGGTGATATCATTTTTGTAAGCTATATCACTACATTCAAATATAATTGGTGCCCATATTTATTGGTAAAAATGTCAACGTGGCTTACGAAACAACAATTCTAAATAGACCATGGTCATAAAAATAATACAGTAATGAAGCATGGATGTTTGATATTTTGGACGGATAACTGTTAATAGTAATCAAGAAATAAGGATTATGTAACCAGAGACGTACTCAGCTACTAGTGAGGAAGACATTGAGAAATTAACAACAATTAAAAAACGTATGTAACAACCAGATGAAAAACAGAAACTAACCATGAAGTATATTTTAAATTCTTATCTTAGGATAGTATGATTTCTAAGTGGGTAAGATTAATAAGCAAGAGGTGCTTGTAGCATCATTATCTTTAACAAACAAAAAGTAGCATTTGACTTGTTAAGAAGAGATACATACTCAAAGCCAGAACTTGTTAGTTGCTGAAGTTAGTTAGTTATGTTCGCGAACAAGTGTGATGGTCTTTGGGGTTCATCAACATTTCAAAACGGTCACTAGGCAGAACTTCTTTATGACAAAATGTAGTTTACCTAGGGAAGCACGTTAATCAAACACTTTGACTAAGTTTATAAAACAGCTTAATTTTACACTACAAGAGAGTGTTATAAAAAGTACTATCAATAATGCTACTAAAACTACAGACATAATATACAAAAAATTTCCAACCACAAAGGTATAGAGTCTACAACTGTTTTTTTTCTACCGAAATTTCAGATAGTTGCAATATGAAGATATCATTAGATTATGAACGGAATGGACTATGATGAAAACTTACCAAATTATCTGGAAGTCTGAACTCTAGACGAACAATGGATTTAACTCAAAACTTTGAAGAGCCACATCATCAAGATAACCTTCAATGATGACAACAGGACTCAAATGAGTAATATATGTTACTAATCCTCAACATTCTATTGTTTTTCGAAGAATTGAAACTGTTCCTACAAAAATTACTGTCCAGTAAGTAAGGATCACCAGCTCCATTCAGTCATTTAACTCTTTCACCACATGCACATTTATCAATCCTCGAATTACTTGAATTTCTAGACGGTCACAGTGGCAACGAGAATCTGAACAGACAGTTAAATCTAAGAGATCAACTCACCTATTGACTCTAAAGTGGACGTATTCACAACAGTGCTATACAACAGACTTCGCTAGTACTATATGGAACAGTGAATATACCTTCTTGATAATGCTCTATAGTATGAAAAATCCATTGACGATGGTCTGCAGTTCTTCAGACGATTATTCCTTTATACTACAATATCTAATTCTAATAGCGTAAGTCTAAACGACTGTGAACGGTAACACTTGAATAGACGGAAATGGTTGGATATAGATATTTACTTGGATTACGTAATTATGTGGAAACTTGCAAATTCCTAAAATTGTCAGCGTGGGTTCTATTGGTCTCCGAAGCTATATACATAAGAATTTGTGGTAAAATACATGTTTATTTTGAGTAACGTAGCATTACGAAGACAAGTCGAACATGTTGACTGCTTGTAACGGAAATTTGGAATTTTGCGAGACCCTGATGCCACCAATTATGAAAAAATTGTGGCTGAAAACGATCTAAACTCTAATACTCTGTATATGCTGAAAAGTGGTATTTTCTTATTCGCTTCAGAACTAGCAGCATCTTTTGATGTTTCTAACAGAGTTTAATGACATACCCTGTGTACTATTCAGGACTCGTAAAAACTTGTAGATTTTTCAGAAAATATCAATGTGATGGTTTCTTTCATGTTAAATTACTAATATGAGATCTAATGAGAAGGCGTGACCTGTGGGGTCAACCAGTAGGAAGTGAAGTGGATGCTAACTAAAGACCTTGAGTGATAATCACGCTATGTCGTGAATTGACAGAAGTTGGAAACTGTGAACCACTGAAAACTGGCCCAGTAGCTGAATGGTTAAAAGTTCGCCATGAAACCTGAAGATTCTGAGTTCGATCTGTAGCCTGGTCGTGGGTGCATACTGCTGAGGAGTCCCGTAATAGGACGAAACAGCTGTCCAGTGCTCCTGGATTTTCATTGGTTCCCCAACTGATGCCAGTCTATGATGAATACTACTTCTAAAATAAAATATCTATTTACATCCTACTCTATTGATAAAATATCAAAAATTTGAGCATTGAGCTGAAGCTTGAGTAACCATAACGATAGTCGAATAAATAGTATCAACCTGATATATTGATATTACTTACAATTAATACAGGGTTAATTTCACATTGATCGAAATTCTTAGATGATAGAAAGGAATTCGACAGAATGCATGAGCAAATGGATAGCTTAGCATTATTAGAATTCATGTACACTTCATTCTCTGCTTGATCATATATATTGCATTAGATTTACGTACATACTTGATTAGAAGAGACTAAAAGTAGACTTACTTCATGCAGTCAAAGTTTTAAAGCCATATTAAGAAAATTGAATGAAATCAGATGATGATCAGAGTGTTTTCCTCCCAGATAGAATATACTTTATTTTTTCAATGACAAATGACCATACAAACTGGATAGTCGTTACACACCTAATAGATTTCATCTTTAAATTTAAGGTCCACACAGTTTCAGTGGAACAAAAATTGAGCGACATAAAGGTGCTGAAGTTTAAAAACGATGGACGGCATCTAGTGAAAGAAGCAAAAGACAAGTAGGCTGGAAGGAATGTCCATTGTCAACAAAAGGGACAGTAGTCGTTGAATATGGTACACCTAGCACTAAAACCGTCATTTGCAAAATATACCTGATTTCCTCTTCTGCTACTTTCTTGATTTGTTCTTCATACGCCTGCCTTGTCCCTTGCTTTTCTGTTGGCGGAATCCTCACCCATTGCTGATAATTCCCTATGATTTCTGCCACCCTCTCAACATATACAATTTATATCCATTCTTATCAGCAACGCCCACTACACTAGAAAGTTCTTTCATACCACTTTTTAACTTGATTTGAACATATTCAGATATATTCTTATGTTTATAATATCAATTCTAGATTACAAATCTTAACCAATTTACATATTTCCTAGTTGACACTCAAAACAAACGACTAGGCGGTCGTTTGCAACAATTTCTAGGCTACCGAATCGATGACTATGTATGCAAATATCACGTTGATCTGTAATGATTAAATAATACTTGAAGTGATAAATGCCTTTCTTTCACCTAAGAAACTAGTCAGTAAATCAGCATTCCCACAAAAGACTAGTTTTTTTAATAGCATCTGGGAAATATCAGTATAAATGAGTAATTACCACTTTTCGAATAACAGGTTGCTCACAATATTGGTTGAAATGATCGAATGATACACCGGCTGTAGTTCATTTATAATTTGAGGCTGTTAAGCACCTTCATAGAAAAGTTTTAAATATCACCTGCTGTTGAAACACACTGAAAATGAAAATACACAGATTCTGGTCAAAATTGTAATAAGCTGTTTCCAGTCAACCTTAACAAACATCAAATATCATCAACTGAAGTTTAATGCCATCAACACAAATGCTTATTTCTTGACTAAATGTGACGATAAGCAAGAATGATTTGTAGATAACACTAAGATGAAGGGTTGGTGAGAGTTGACACTTTCCAACATAATGTAACTTAGATATGTATGACCTTTAATAGACAATAAACAAAATATCCCCTGTTCAATCACCAAGAAAGTAAGAATATCTCGTGATGATATCATCGTCTAAGGATATTCTCTAGTAATATCTGCTGACATGTGAAATGGATGGTTATCTGTCACTGAAAATCCTTCAAATCTGTTTCGAAAACTATTTGCATAAATTGTCTCAGATGAATATGAATCAGCTGTTCATTGTAACTTCTTTTACAGTGACTTTAAAAAAGTATCTACTCTTTTCAGATTATAGTTTCATTATCTGAGATAGCTGTACCTTAGAAGAATAGTATTGATACTGGGTGATGATTGAAGGTGAGATGAAAATCTGATTTTAAGATTACTGATTGGAAGTATTAGGTTTTATTTGTTAAATATCAAGATGTAGAATAAACTAAGATCTACTTTTTAGCAGAAACGGTGCATCGTGTCTGGCAGTGGAATTTAAGAAACACATTTTGTTGGAGTCTACATCTTATTTCAGTTACTAATATTCTGCAAAGATTAGTGTCAATGATATGGAATATTATTACACTCGGTTAGTCAGCTATGAGACAATAGGATTATAATTCATAAAACCTCTTAATATGCAAGTAACAAAAATGCTTACATGAAAACTTGTGAATATAAATCTTAATTTCCTTTTCTAACCAAACTCAACTTCAGAATTTGATTTGTAAAACTGAATGTGGATTGTAGCTGAATCTTAACATTAGCGACATTCCAGATCACATTAGCATATTGATTTGTTGCATGAATGTCTAGATTTAGGAACAGGTTGCACCAACTTAATTATTTCCTGTTTGTTGATATACTTGCGATTCTGCGTTGTTATACTGCGTCGGATTGCTTGACCTTCTTTGGTATATGATTTCATATGTGGATACCTTGATATATATAACCAGAATATTTATTATGGTGATTTACTCAGTTGTGGCTAGCAGAGGAATCCAGAACGCGCCTTTCGTCCTGTTTCCCATTGCATAATGCGTATTTTGTACTTTGTTCGGATTGTAAGCAGAAAGAAATATCATCACCTTATGTTTTCCAACAAACAATACAGCATTCCTACCAAACGTTTACTGGTTCTTCAGTATCAAAAGATCATGTTATACTGTTCGCTTTCAGATTATATATTCTTAACCAGGTTGCTCTTCATCTCTCTTGCATATACATCGGTACTTGCCACAAGTGAAAAAGTAAAGCCATACAAGTATAGATGAGTTCGAATACTTTCTTCTATCAACAGCCTTAAACTCTTAAGCCGACCCAAAGGCAATATATTTCAATAAGAAGGTTGATAATCGTGAAAAACGCGAGTAATTGCTTCAATTCTTTATTTATTTTGGTCAAATCTTACCATTACTACCAGCCTTTAACTTCCAGTGGTGATCAACTATGCTAAAAACGTCATTTTATGACTTTAAATGTATCTGATACACAAAGCCTTCAAAGATAACGCCATTGAAACAGAAATCAAGAAAGATTATTGCTAATTTATGAAATACAGGTGATAGAGGTCAACTGAATATGCGTATCTCGTCAGCTAACCAACCAAACGTGTCAACGTGAATAGGTCACTTGTGTGAAAATCGTAATCAATTATCCTGGAAATTATTATAAAGTGTTACTTCAATGGCAAATATTGACATTATTAGTCAACAGGTCTTTGAAAAGCGTTGACTTTCTCCGGGCATTTCTGAAACTGGTTCAAGTGTCATTCACATTTCGTAAAGTTCAGTCAGCCTTTAGTAGATATGATTATAGACCAAAACATTAGTGTGTATCCTGTCTCACGGTACTAGAACGTCTACCGTCATGTTTTGCAAAGGTTGAGATCAAATCCATTAGAAGTCCTGTACTAGTGCATGTAATAGATACAGGACACCAAATAGATGTTAGCACAGATTTTACTGTAATGCACCATCTTCCGAAGACTCTACCATCTGATATGTAGCGGAGCTGTAGCTATAAGATTAACTAAGCCTGCAGTTTGTACTCAAAAAGAACGCGTCTACGCCCTACTCATCCTTTGGCCTTTCGTTGACTAGACCAGATCTCATCAACCTTTTTGTTTCATTCTTAATTTTTCCTCTTTCGTTTATGCTTTCGTCCCCACTCTCTTATTTTCTTTCTTTATGAAAGATTATTATTCCTATTGATTTTAATCAAACTTTCTTCTCATCCTATCATAAGAAACTTTTAAAATACCTGTTAACTTCTTTTAGACATTACTATTCGTGATAAGTTTGTTTGATTGTGGCTAACAGGAGAATCCAGGACGCACGTTTCGTTCCATTTAGGACTCGTCAGCTGGATATACCTCCACCCTAGTGACGAGTCCCAAATGGGACGAAACGCGCGTCCTAGATTCTTCTTCTAGCCACAACCAAGCAAAGTTGTCATAATTAACATTCAGCCAATATCGAGGCACCCGCATAGGGGCGCGTGTGTCAGTAGAGGTCGAACAATTCGATCCGGTAAAACAAGGCAGAATTACAAGTATATCATTCAATAGTAATTATCACTACTCCTATTATCTTAGTCTTTTCACGTTTCACCCATCCAATGACGACACATCCACTCCATTTCTGCTCTTAGGTGAATTCATGTCATTCTTTGTACTCATCACTCATTTGACAGAATGCAACCTTGAACTTTATTATTAATTTTCCTTTCCCATATGTCTAATCACCAATCTATTGACGAAATTTTAGCTCAGCTTATGACCACAAATGACATAATACTATCCACAAAATTAAAGAATCCGAATAAGAGCGCATATGCCAAAAGAAACAGAACAATTCAATCCAGTAAAACAAAGGAGAATTGCAAGCATATCAGCAAATAATAATAATCAAATTTTAATTCAAATTCCATACCCATTCTTATATGTATCCACTTTAAATTTTGTCTAATTATATGTTGACGAAACTGATTTTATAACTCTGGAACCTGATGAGAAGTTATTGAAAAAAATATTCTTATTTTATATTTGACTTCTAATATTCACAATATTTTTAATGCAATTTTAGATTCTACTTAAAATATTTACAGTAGGCTGAATTTCTACACTGAAAATTGTGTTGAGTTTCTTAGTGGTGTATAAATAAACTACTAGTTTTCGTGATTTTATGATGATATACGTGATGATAAGGAAAATTCCAGCATGAACTATAACATTGTCCAATCAAATGACTCACTGTCCACAAAGTATGGATTTTGTTAGGTGGAGAAAGGGGATTTCAATTCGCTGTACAGAAATCCAGAGACAATACATAGCAAGATCATATTAAATCAGTTTACTTGACGTAGCATTTAGTGGCATTTTAATGTTTACTAAATGGTATTCTTAGTACAATATATTTGATTTAATTATGTTTTGCGTGATCATATTCTAGAACAGGCCAAAATCCTACTCTTGGAATATTAAAATACATAGTAGTTCATTGTTAATTCATAAAATTGTTTAACAAAAATTTGGGACTTTTTGATGTTTTCGGACTCCTTTTGGGAAAAATGACCGGCACCTGCTGAAACGTTTTCATACTTTCACATCTTTTGTTGTAAAAGATACCTATTTGATGTGAATAAAAAAGACAGTGATTAGCAATGACATGGAGAAATGTAAACATCTATCGAAAAATATTATTCTGATCGTTACTAAAGGACTACACACTACCTTCTCAAAAATGTTTTTATCTGTCGAAACGTTGAAGACAGAGTCTAACTGCTGATAGAATCAAGGTCTGTTTGACAAGACACTTTCTGGTGTAGGGCTATTTACATACACCCGATTTTTAGGATATGATCAAGCCATACTCATGAGAATTTAACTGCTTGGTTGTTAAAAGAAGAATTGCAGACAGACGAATAAAATCAGTGTAGAACCTGGCAGGCAAGTGTGTTGGTTCAAGCTGAATAGTCCTAAGCCATGTCAGCAAGAGTCCTTAACCACCGATTCCTAGCATCCTGACGATCCCAAACAGGCAGTCTACATCGCCCCACACGACTCAGACCAACAGTTAGAGACCTCATCGACTACCGCTACGTATGGTCCGGCCACTCTGAACCCTCACCCAACCTAATCCAACTTACCATTGCACGTTAAGGTAAGTAGTGGCTCAGCATGCTCAGTACATGTCAAAACCGTCACAATCGACTAAGTTTCACAACACCATCAATCGACTTGCCTTTCTTGCCTGGTACCTTTCGTCTGACCTCAGCAGTCCTCACACGGTGATTCCACTAAACAACAGCAATGCTACAAAACATTCACGATCAGAACCCTGTAACCGCTTCATGTATTCTACTTTGAATGGATGTGTCTCACACCTGACCTGAGGTTTCGTCAGTAACTAACCCGTTCGGGCGGCTGTAACTCGCCAAGTGGGTTGGTTGACATATTCCATCAATTCACTCCCCGCTATCAGACTGGGAACAGTTGCAGACCAGTCCTAGATCATCATCTTATGTCTGACAGGTGCAAAACATGTTTTAAATGTACTAAGATTTTAGCTCAGTGCCCAGAAAACCCTGAATTTTGTCAGTGTGGAGATGGCTCCAGACGTTTCTAGGATGAGCTATGTTGGGATGCAAACATATATGCTCTAGAACCATCGCACTGTCTCTGTCCAAACACACGCCCCATAAGAAGCAGCTGTATTCCACTGACCCTCTTCAGTTGTAACTGATAGCAATGTTGTCTATCTGTGTCCATCACTGAGTTGAATTCAGTGGATGCTATATTAAACATTTTCTCTCTGAAGTTGGTACTAAAATAATTGTTTATCTGAGCGCAGTTGCAGTAGGTGATCACTTTTATCTATTCGTCCGCTTGGGATTTCGAAAGTACCGCCTGAGTGCCTTTCAACCTGAATTAGCCTACCAGCTTATGCAATGTAATCACGTGCAACAACTACCCCGTCTGAGTGCTTAACTTACAGTGAAACGCTAGACAGTTATCGGCAGAAACGGCCCTTCGCTTCTTTCGAACTACAGTCAGTGGGTGCGGATGCACAGATTACAAAGAGACAATGGTGAGTTTAATTACCGTTCCTAGTCCTCACTGTGCCGTTCAGCTGAACAGCTCATAGGCGACTACCAAGTAGGACCTAGTTGAGCAGTAAACTTTAGTGATCAACACTGTAAATACACCTACGAAACCGTGAGAACTAATAATCGGATCTCTAGAAACTCAAAGGGTTCATTTTTCAGATCCACCACCTTAACAAACTGAGGTTAGTTGAATAGCTACACTTAGGTCCTTTGTGCATGTCCCACAGACGCAGCATGCGTCCATGACCCGACTTACTGGTGTAGTTTTTGGTCAATTTGATGAAGGATTAGGACACTAAGAGCTCCAATGTGTACTCTGAAGCAAGGTCTCAGGATGCTAGGGTTGCTGTTTTATGAAATTAGACCGGTATCAAGAGATGCATAGCCTGAAGAATTTAAATATGACTTAAATTTGATGTGTTCAGTTCAGTGTATATATATATATTTTTTTCTCACACCATTTTTGATATTAGTTGGGTGGAGGATGGATAGAGACTCGATGGAACTGGTGTTCAGTCTGTTTCTTGAACCCACATCACCCACTGCTACAGTCACAGACGCGACCAATAAGCTACTTAAGTCGCGATTGACCTCCTTTAAGACTGAATTAGGTACACTGGTTAGTCACTGGAGGTTAAAAAACTTCATATTATATAGTCCTAAGTACCGATTGAGTTCCGTCAATCATTTTGCAATGTAGCCTCCATCGAGCTGAGAATTATTTCAGTACATTGTGGATCTCCTAGTTTGGTGGCTCTCAGTGCAAAATAATCGATGGAACTCGAAGAGTACTTAGGACGAGACAGCATGAGGTTAATTCCTCCTGAATGCGCAATCAGTGTATATGTTTTTGAATGGTAAACTCGAAGTTTTTATACACAAGATATTATTAAAGAGTATCCGTCTGGTCATTTTTATATAATTTTGCATTTCTGGGGATTTGTTTTGCAGTTAGATATGACTGTCTACTATGTATCGTACTTTACAGAATAAGTTGCTATCAGAGAAGTTGTTTTGACTGGAAAACGTTTCGATATCACACTAGACGTCGCAACCAGTCAAGATCCCACTAGGTAATTTCCTTCACACGTGGAGCATGAAACATTAGAACTTTGTGTACCTGAGTTTATTGCATTTTTTATGAAAGTCTGTACATATCATTGATAATCAACACGACTTCGAATGCTGTTAGTAGTTAACAGTGGAAAAATGGATCCCAAAGTCTGTGAATAAACTTTGCACTTGGTTCGGATGCATTATGATATTCACCATGGACTGATATCAGTTATATAACCACTAGAAACCCTAGGACACTGAATGACTGTTTTGTCCTGTTATGAGACTCCTCAGAAGTGCGTACGCGTGATGCCACCAGGGATCAAACCCACGACCTTCAGGCCATGCTGCCAGCACGTCGCAACTGAGCCAACGTGAACTGATGGAAGTAGGAAATATGGACCACTGGGTCCCAGCTGAGTGGCTCGACGGTAACGTACTGGCCACAGAACCTGAGGATCCCGGGTTCGAGCCCCGGTGCAGTCGTGGGTACACTGCTGAGGAGTCCCGTGCAAGGACGAAATAGCTGCCCAATGTTTTCCAACAGTTCTTCAACTGATGTGAGTTCATGATGAATATCAACGTGAAATCAATGAAATCCCCACACCCAACAAAATTAGAAGAATGGCATTTCAGTGATTTTAGGTATCGATCCGTTGTATTTAATTAATCTTAAATTCTGATTTCATACCTAGATTGGAACACGTGAGTTTTGTTGACTGTAACACTTAGCTCAAAGAATTTTTTAACCATTAGTAAATTAACCGGTGGCATACTTCGTGCAATTTCAATAAATTTAACAACAAAGAAAACAGAAAAACGATTTTTGTTTGTTACTCAAGCATGAATACAAAAATGGCTGTATTTATGATTTTATTATTAATTAATCGAGAAAAACTCTCAGACGACAAAAGTAGTCATGGGACGTTTTAGCTCTTTGGTACAACCCTTTAATCAGCAGTAGTCAGCTTAGCAATTCAATAAGAGACCAGGTAGAAATATTCGTCTTGTGTTTTAATTAATAATCTGTGTGTTTCTAGAAGCTACGCGTCACAACTTATGTGAACTTCGATCATGACTTAAAAATATTTTGTAACAGACGAAAAGCATATATTTGATTTGGAATTTACTTTTATAGGTTCCAGTATATCTGAATTAAAACAGGTGTGGCGTTATATTATACACTCTTGCTCAAGCTCATATATGGAACTGAAATTCTGTTATTCAGATTGGAGACTTACAGGGAACTGAATGATTTCAGAGGATGACAATGTGGAGATACTAAACAGTTACACGTCTATAAGTGGTCATTCAACAAATTAAGCATAAATGTAATATTTTCTCCTAGTCATCGTCTGAGAATGAAAGATTAAACGTATGCCCATAGAATAAACAATACTATGCTGAAAACTCCCCCCCCACCAAACAACGTATAGGAGTTTGAAACATTAAGTCCCTTTTAAGAAATTTCGATAGCTTAATTAAAAGACGAAGTTCATCTGAACAGTGTTGTGTACTTGCGCAATACATTTCGAACAATCTGATCCTCGGTTTAATATATATATGTTAACTTGACAAGTAAATGTGTGATTAGATTGTTCGAAATGTATTGTGTAAATATATCACATTGTTCAGGTAAACTTCGTCTTCTAATTAAGCTATCGAAAAGTATAGAAGTGACATTGAAGGTTTTATAGACTTCCAAGATTTCTTGATGATTAAATGTTACCTTTCATCTGATAAAAATCAAGAAGAAAATATTACTTGCGAATTAGCAGCAGTCGATGTCACATACCTTTCAAAACTATAAAACGTATTCCGTGACAGAAATACAAAACTACAAACAAATTAACACACATCTGATCGCCTCTAGGACCACACAAAAGAAAACGAATAATGAGATGCCCGACAGTAAATCTTAGTATGGATTTGTAAATACATGTCGTTGCGACTTTCTAGCCTATCAGGAAAATTTTCATTGTGACACTCAAAAGTGAAAAGGTAACTCAGCCAAGAAACGTTTCTTTTCGACGAATCACTTTTAGTAGATACTAAGTCGTATTTATAGCAATAACAAATAAAAAGATTATTCGATTATTGGGCTATTAGTCAACACGTAGTTACTAAAACGGAATGTTCTAGGATGAAATAGTGGGTCCATTCTATGGTTAGAAAGGAATTGCGCAATCATAGTACGTATAAGAAAAATATGAGGTAGATTAAAGTGATGACTAATGAGTTAACAAACAAACAGGTCAATAATAATAATTATTATTATAATCAATAATCGGAGTAAAGTATTCTGAGAATTTTAATGGTGGATTAGAACCAAGATGTTTAGATGTGGGAACGTAAATCGGAAAGAAGAAATTAAAAGTGATAATAACCACTCAGTAAGAGTTAGATGAATATTGAAGCAATAAAGAAACTCAAGGAAGGATAGTGACCATGCAGAAGTAAACGAACGAACGTGTCTATTCTGCATACAGGGCTCAGGCCTTAACTGTTGGATTGCCAACACCTCTCCCATACATACGTGAAGAACTAACACTTCTTTCGAACTTGACTTTGTGTAGGACTTTGAAAAATGGCTGTGAGAAAGGAACACAACCAGATTTGATTAAATGATCCAAGATGGAACTGCTGCTTAACTTTCGTTCTCCTCTAGACACCAACTCAGGATACCGCTTGGAGATGCGTTTGAAAAGACTGCGTTTTGTGCTGCCTACATACGCAGCTTCACAAGATCAGACAGACTGATAGACCTACATGAATGAAACCCAAAGCGGCAGCTTTTCCTTCCCATTACCTTGAATCAACTGTTGGCTGGAGAAGAACATTCGCAGTTCTGGAGGCATAAGATGTTTTTCTGAATAATTTGGAGGAAAGATTCTTCAATATCTTTGCTGCTTTTTCATAAGTGAATCCAGTATTGATAAATATTTTCATTTTAGGAACAGCAGGGACTTATTCTTGCCAATTAGAGACTAATCTTTTTGTTTGTGTTTACCATAAATAGGATTTTACGGCTGCTGGAAATGATTCATCCAAAAGAAAATTTCTTTCGCTAAGTTACTATGTTTGTCTTCCAGTCGATGGAATGATGCAGAGTGTTTCCAGTTGCGATACTCTTCACCGTACAAACTTAATCTGAAAGCCTTTTTCATACTAATCCTGAATTTCTGAAGTAGGATCATTCCGCATAACTACACAACCAACTAAACTTTCTTTAACAAAACGCGAATTAGGTGACCAAACTAAACATTAAACCTATATAGGATGGTATAACAAGCACATTTCTGTTCTTCATATCTACAGAGGAACTTTTAGTAGTGTCATAAATCAGGGTGGACCACGTTTAAATACTTACATATGAAAGGTTACATTGATCACATAGCAGCAAGCATTGCTGAACCCTAGTAGCAACACTCTATTTACCATCGCTGAAAATGATATGTTACACCCTAACCCAAGAAATAGGAACCAAGTAATCAGCATTATGGCTGAACTATCATCAGTTGCTCAAAATAAACTCCAGTAAACATCTTACAATTCAAAAATACCCCGGAAAAATTTTGACAAAATGAAATAGTGTTTAGCTGACATCAAAATGCTCCGTGCACCAACAGCGAAAAACTAGACCTCATCTTTACTCTATGAATACGTAGAGTCAAAGAGGGGTAGGCGTCAACCTCATCCAAAGATATGAAAAAGCGGCATACATCAGACACATTGTGTACACAGAAATCCCTTCCTACTTAGGAAGTTAATATCTCATAGTTGCTTTACAGAGTACTATGCGATAAATCTAACATTGACATAGTGCTCGAATTGTTTTCTTCCCTCGGTTTGTCAAAAACCATTTGATCAAGACACTTTTGAATCCAGACCCTCCCACTTGTTGCCACATCGTGACTCGGCGGTCTAGTGGATGACGTTCTCGAGTTTGAAGCGATTGGTCCTGCTTTCGGGTCCCGGGGCAACAGTATCACTCACTGAGAGTCAGGCATATCGAGCTGATGAGTCTCAAAATAGGACGAAACGTACGTTCTAGATTCCACTGCTAGCCACTGTCCATCATTAATATACTTATCACATATTCGCAAAGATTTTTATTTCCAATCATCTGAAACATTATAAATGAAATTAGATACATAACATTACTCTAAATACAATGATTGGTCATGGGAGAGCAACCAATTTTATGTTGTGTAGTCTTGTATCCTGACCGAATTCTATCGATCATTTTTGCAATATGGCCACCAAGCTAGTAGGATCAACATCGCAGTGCACAATAGTTGATGTTGGTTGAAGGTAACCAATCGATATACATTCAAATGGTCTTCCTTTCAACATAGTCTTAAATATCCATATAAGAGTTAGACTTATGGGTCAAACATCAGTAAAAAAAACTTTAAACACCTGCAAAAGACTACTGAGAGCAGGTTGAAAATAGTTCAGCTGATCATAACTAGTAGTTATAATTCATGTTAAATCATTTTTTCATATAGCCGGAGAGATAAATCGAACTATCTTGAAAATATTTGATCAATTAATAACAAGTTCATTTTAATAATTATCACCTAACCTACAATGCAAAGTGTCATCATTTACAATGGTGCAAAACTGACTTCGTAATCAACTTCTTAGCTTTATTATCACATCATATATAACATTTAGGCTTCTAGAAACTTCTTTAAAGTTAGTTAATATTTCACATAAGTTCTATATTCATAACTATATATGTTTAAACACTTAAGGTACAACAGTTACGAGGAGTATACTATAGAGTTACGTGAATGTAACGAAGTTACTTAAATTATTGATCACTATACAAACATCTCCACAAGAAATAATAAAGTCCAAATGTATCATTCCATTATTATCAGTGGTAGACTGTAAACGTCTTTAAGTTCACTCTTTATTGATTTTTCAAATATTTTTTTTTAAGAATATCACTCAAGTACAATACAAATGGCTGTACCATAATGGTCAAGCATTGATTAAAAAACATTGTGAACTTCTCACCTATTTCATATTAAATTTAGTTGATTACTATCAAAAATGTATATGCAAATACCGTAGACACCGGTTTTTTCAGTGTTAAATGACACAATTCTATATGAATCTGATGAGTAGTACAATTTTCTCGTCTATCTTGTTTTCAAGGATACATGTAGAAAATAGTGAATGTAAGATTAGTCACTAAGATCTACTCATGGAGCAAGATGATATTTTGCTTTATGCATTAAATCTTGCTTTCTCCTCTTCATTTTCAGTTCCTATGTGAGATGTAATCGGAAATACTGAACATTTGTAAATATATCCTGCTGAAGATTATTAACAAATAAGAAACTTAGGAGTATAACTGCCTACTGATTACCTTCAACCTTTTGGCATCGATCAATAGCTTAGTGGCTACTATGGGAACTTGGTTGACAGAATTCTTTAATCACTCAGGACTAAGCAAAATAACATTGGCTATTCTATAGTAACGAAACAACATATTAGACTCTTCACTGCTTTGGAGAAATGCTACGTGCACTGAAAAGCAACTGTAGTGAACCTTCTTGGTACCAAAATAATGTTGAACTTAAAAAAATAAGTGAATAAACATTTGAAATATCTAAGTAATAGCTAAGTAATCATCTACGGCCTTGACGAATGACTTCAGTTCCAGAAGCGTTATAGTGTATACACATCTACCCGTTGACATTCACCATTTCTTCATCTTTGTGCCCGTTGGCGGCAACTAGTTCAGAGTACCTAGCTTATCCACTAATATATAGATAAGTTAGCATTCTTCCTTTAATATAACCTCTTTGTCTCTGACTAATAAATAAACTGTTTGTCTAAGTACTTTTTACCATATAACATGTTTTCCAATTTCTCTCTCGTTATCAGTACATACACGTAGGTAAATTAGTGAATAATTGAAACTGGGGGTTCGTGTGGATTTAGTGATTTTTCAAGTAGGTATTCATCATGGACCAATATCATTCTGAAGAACATTGGAAACCTGGGTGCAGTGAATAGCTGTTTCGTCCTAGTATGGGACTCCTCAGCAGTGAGCACCCATTGCCACTTCCCCTCGTCAGGAATCAAACGCGAGATCTTCAAGTTCCGTGATCAGCACGTTACCATTGAGCCACTGTGTTGGATTCCAGTGGTCTATATTTTCAACTTTGGGTAGCGCTATGTTGTGAACTGAAAGAAGTTGAGAATATGGACCACTGGATTCTGACTTAATGTCTCAGTGGTTACGTGCTGGCTACGGAACCTGAAGGTCCTGGGTTTGACCCCTGGCGGGGCGGGGCCATGGGTGCACACTGATGAGGAGTCCCATACCAAGACGAAACGGCTGTCCATCGCTCCCAAGTTTCCAATGTTTATTCAACTACTATCAGTCCATGGTGAATACCAGCTTGAAAAGGTACTGATTAGTTGGATACTGGAGCACATTAATTTTTGTAAGGTTAGTCAAGTGTTAAGTAATAATAACAGAAGAATATCCAACTTACACAACATTGACATTCACTATTTAGGTTTTATTGATCAAAATTATGAGTTCTACACTGGTGAACTATGCAAAACTTATGGTCTGTCTGTAGGGTAAGAATTATTATTGCCAAGGATGAAATTTTTCCTCCATACGAAAGAATGAGTAGTGTAACCTTAGCTAATTTACAAATGAAAGTTTAAAATTCAAAACTTCTCTTACTAGTGAATCAATATGAATAGGAATACGCTGTTTCCAAGATATCCGTACCTGATTCGAATGTAGTTATTGACTTGACCCCACCTGGCTAGTGTGGTGCATCTGTGAACTTCAGACTATCATTTTCAAGGGATTTGTAGGCTAGTTCCCACGGCCGTAATGCTTCGAGAGTAGCATCAGCTCCCAGAGCAGCAAGATGAATGTCTAACTGAAACATACTAGACAGTTGTCAGGTATATTGCTCAGCTGAACAAATCAGCAAGAAGTAGGAAGGAATGTGAAACTTCTCACCGCCTAGTTGTAGTCATAACCAACGCATCCACTTACTATAGATTAGAAGTTATAAAGAATAAGTATAACAGGTATTTGTGGAAGTTAAACCGTTAGCTGGTGATTTCAATACTCCAGTATGAAAGGCTAAGCAAATCAAACACATTTATTGTTTCCACAGAGTCCTGTGCTGACGAACTGACAACAAAAATTATGCTTTACAACTTTCTCCTGATAACGTTTTGTTCTACAATAAACTTAAAAAAAAGGAGATATACCGTCCTACTTGTTTGCATTCAACAACAGTCCTGAAGTGGACACAGACAGATTACATCAATATAAGTCAAAATTCAAAAAGATTGGCCGAGTTCCAGACATCTAGATGTGCCTGATCAAATATTGATTCTGCTTTAGTTACAGCAAGCGTGTCTACATCTTAATGAGTATAGAAAACAGTTATCTGCAAACCGTCCCAATCTTTGGCTGAAAAACAGGAACACCAACTTCTTGTTTACAGAACGGTTAACTCATTGTTTATCCAAACATGGGTACGATTCTCGTCTTGATATGTTCTGACTCAACATTCACACTTACGCAGAAACAGTGATGAGAGCAATAAGCTAGTTTTCATTTAATTTCAGTTTTGCTACTTATGGTGATTTCAGTCGTAAGGAATGAGTCTTCTCCGATCAACAGATTCAGACTAAAGTCTACACATCCTCTGGCTTTTGCTAATCTCAGGTTACAGGTTACTAAAGGTTTTCGCAATGATGGTGATCAACGATGTATAGAAAAAGTATTTGTTAATGGTTACCAGAAATCATTGGATAGAATAACTGACGTACTAGCTAGTATATAGGACTCAGAAGTAGTCCTGTCAGACTAATCCTCACTACCGATCAGTCCATTTAACTTCAGAGGAAACAACTCCTCCTGGAGGTCAGGACTCTGGACCAGACAGCATGAAATTAATTGCTTCCTAATGAAAAGTCAATGTATGTAATGGAATCGTACGGGAGGTAATTGTTAATGTCGAAGACTACCATGTCAGCTGATTAGCGTTCGAATCTTAGAAGGGACTTCAGCCTCCTTGTGGTCGCAGATATGCCCTGCTAATGACTGCCAGCAAGCACGAAGCCTAGGTCCAGGGCTTCATGACGACTGTCTGTAACCAACCGTCAGATACGTTCAAATCATACTACGGTAAATGAGTGGTTCACAGAGTCTGACACCCAAAACAAAGATTTAAGGCAACTATCAGGGGAAAACAGTACTCAGTGAAGGTCTACATTATGAAGAAGACGAAACTTATGTACCTCTGTAGACCCCCCAGGATTTTACACGATGAAGTCACGTCCAGTTCCATTTATCAGTTTACATATGTATGTGATCTCTCAGACGTAGGTAAACTTCATCCGTCTATGCAAGTAAGGACCAGAGAGCACATTTCAAAATGGCCCCAACAGCGAATTGCGTCGCATGGCCCCACCGACTCAGGTAACAGATGTCTAACTTCGTCTATAGCTATAAATATCAAGGAAAAAAGTTATAGAGTTGATTTTGATGCATCTTTCAAACCAATTTACAAAACTAGTTGTAGACATAATTAGGTGACGACTGAAAAGGAAATGAAAATTAAGATTGTGGTTGGATTCGAACTAGCTACCACCGAGTTTCCGGCCCGATGCTCTACCAACTGAGCTGCGACGTCAGACTGCCGATCAGATTTTTATCTCACCCCAATCACCAAGGGTTTTGCGCGGTTTCTACGTGAATTTATGATGCGTTACTATCAGCTAATCGAACTCAAACTGGTTACCCAATCAGAACCTCTCATCCCAGTCCAAATTTAGTTGAATTCGAAAGGATGATAATCAATAACTAACTTAGCTGAAGTGCTAGCTACAAGTACGTTTGAACCTCTTGTAAGTGTGCACAAACAATCTATTGTTACAATAAAACCCCTTTGGTAAATAAACTTAATTACAAGAATAAGTAATATACCTTTATCGACCTCATTCAACAGTAGCTATATGATATACCATACTACATGCCAAGTGACTCACAATGGAATGCAGCTCAGCAACTCCTTTAATGTCTAGACAGGAGTAAGACAAGGCTGCCACCTACTATCACATATCATCTTCACGATTGTGGTCCACTGGATCATGCAACAAACGTGAGGAACGAGAAGAGGAGCACACGCTGTTTGAATGATGAAAAGACCCCAGAAGAAGATTTGGATTTCACTGACAGTGATTTATCTCTAGTGTTGCACAAGCTCGAAGACCTACAGACAAAAACCAATAAGTGGGCAGAAGAGGCAGAACAGAGAAGATAGCACTTCAGGTGAACGTAGAGAAGCCAGAGGTCATGGAGATGCCCAACCGTCAACAACAACAACAACAAGCACCAATCACCATCAACGAGAGAAACCTAAAGGGAACATCGTTTCAACTACAGGCCGCACAGACACAGATGAGGATGTCAAAGCAGTCAGGATCGGAAAGACAGTGAGACAGGCCTTCATTAATCTGAAACCAGTGTGGAGATCTACTCCACTGCACTGCACTCCACTCCACTCAGCATAAAGCGTGAACAAGATGTGGATTTTCAAGACAAATTGAGTCAAGTAAGTCAGTGCTTCTGTGTGATGGTTGAGAGTCTTGGCGCGTCACGAAAAGCATTTCCAACAAACTACAAACATATATGAGCAGCTTCCACTTACACTCACTCGATGCTGAACATCAGGTGGTCAGAAAGAATAAGCAAGGAGGAACTGTGGCTGGCTGTCTGGCTGTCTGGCTGTCTGGCTGGCTGGCTGGCTGGCTGCCTGGCTGGCTAGCTGGCTGGCTGGCTGGCTGGCTGGCTGGCTGGCTGGCTGGCTGGCTGGCTGGCTGGCTGGCTGGCTGGCTGGCTGGCTGGCTGGCTGGCTGGCTGGCTGGCTGGCTGGCTGGCTGGCTGGCTGGCTGGCTGGCTGGCTGGCTGGCTGGCTGGCTGGCTGGCTGGCTGGCTGGCTGGCTGGCTGGCTGGCTGGCTGGCTGGCTGGCTGGCTGGCTGGCTGGCTGGCTGGCTGGCTGGCTGGCTGGCTGGCTGGCTGGCTGGCTGGCTGGCTGGCTGGCTGGCTGGCTGGCTGGCTGGCTGGCTGGCTGGCTGGCTGGCTGGCAACAAACCATCTAGGAACGCATCGCCAAACAAATATGCAGATGAAAGTGGAGATGGATTGGACATACACTGAGAAGACTGTTTGGGGATGTCACACGCGAAGCCAGGCACTCGAGTGGAACGTGGATCGGAAACGACGAGTTTGGTGTCCCAGCTGAGGGTGACATGGAGGAGATTGTGTGCGGAAGAAATGAGAGCTTGTGAGCAGTTGTGGACCCAGGTTGAGAAGAGTGCAGAGAAGAGAGTGTAATGGAGACCTGCTACTGATGGCCTGTGTTCCATTCGGAACCAAAGGGACAAATAAGTAATAAATAATAATACGTAATATGCCATCTTCCTCTTCTCTTCTAAAATAACAATCCAAAGCTGTATTATGTTGATTTCGCAAAACCCTTTTATGCTTTGTGTGTGGTCGCATAACTGTGCATGGCGAGAAGTATGTGACTAGGCTGTTCGAAATGTATTGGTTTAATACACCACAGGTTTCAGAAAAAGTACATCCCCTTTCCTTATTGTTTCTGAACGTTCTTCTACTTGCGAGAAATTCTGATAATCATTTTACCAACTGAGTTGAATATCTGCTTGTTATTAAATAATTTGTGTATCAGATGTTAGTTGGATAGAGACCATCAGTAAGAGGGCCATGGACCTATGTTTCGTGTGATTCGGTACTCACCAGTAAGGTGTAACTACAACCTCCACTATACTGATGTCCTGAATAAGATTTAAATCTACGTTACTCAGTGCTACAGTTAGAAATGTCACCACTCAGTTACTTGGACAGTAACTGACCTTCTGTAGGACTAGATTAAATTGATTGTTTGATCGTTGGAGAGCAATTAATCACATATTGTCTAGTCCTGAATACTGACCCAATGACATTGATCGTTTAGCAGGTTGACCTCTAACATGAGGTCAGTTACGGTCCGAAGAGTTCAGTGGTAACATTACTGACTGTAACATTGGTCAACAGGTTTTCGATTCTCAGATCAGACATCAATTCCATCGAGTTTGGAGCTGCAAACTTGTCGACAAGAGCTAGAAGGTACGAAACATAGATCCATGGCTTCCTACTGATAACCTCCATCTAACTTTCATTTGTTCCAGTGTATCATGATGATAGCCACATTGCAAAATCATCAATAGAAACCTGTCAGAGCTTAAGACTAGATAATATGCTGTTGGTTTCCCTCCACTGACCGATCACGAAACTTTGCAACCATTGATGATAATTTTTTCTGAACTCTGAGCTAAATTTGATGTATAACTGTATCGTCTTGGCATGCCTTTTCAATTTAATTCTGATTTTTGTATTGTTTCTTATACTATATCGGTTCCCGTTAACAACAGACTTCTTTTGTTATGTGTTGCAAAGCTGGTAGGGTAAAATAATACCATGTTACCCTGCCCCAATTATTGCTGTTGCTCTACTGAATAAAGTATATACGTATCTGTAAAGAGTAGTTCTTAGTCCTCTTGCTTCTTCACTTCTCATAATCATCAACTTCATTGGAAAAGTATACTTATTAGAGTTAAATTAGGTGGGAAATCGAGACTTGTCTTCTTCTAGATTATATATTATCGAGGAAAATCAATAAAATCTGAACGCTTTATCAAGCTGGAATAAAAAAACATTGAAGGAAATATATACTTTTGACTGGTTTCTTAAATCGTGTCTATTTTAATGCATAGCGATGATAACGATAACCTTTGCACCAAATAATTACACCTTATTTCTTTACAGTGCCTACCCCATTCATATCCACCTATACATATACATTTTTGCTTTCCTTTGTATCGACAAACACAAAATAGCTTTCTTCATATATCGTCTTGTTGCATTATGCACACAAGTGCAAATGACAGCTGATCAATACACAAAGAAAGAATCATACAAGCATCTGTCTACCTCTTTATAAAAATAACATACATTGAATCAATTTATTCCTATCTAGTACAACTTCTACCAAGCATAAAGATTTCTATGTAAGAAAATGATAAATACAATGCATTGATAACTGTTTTTATTACAAAAAGTAAAAGTAAAGTAGTTGCCTTATCAGGTATAAAGGACTTCATGGTTTCATCTTAGATCAGCTTTGAACTTCATTTCAATACAATTATTTTTTTGTATGTGATGAAAATGCTCATCGAAAATCTACTTTTGTCAGCTTATTCTATAATACATTGTGTGTTGTAATATTCCTTGCAAATTTATCTGGATAAGAGCTATTTGGAAGAGTTATGGACTATTGATTAGTTTACAATAATCCTTTATAGATATTAATGATGGGTAATGGCTAGCAGTAGAATCCAGGATAACACTAATCCTTTATAGAATTTAGTTTATCTATTCATGAAGTTATTAGTTATTTACTGAAAATACTAGGCATATATATGTACATAGTAACAAAAGTTCAAACCTTTAAGTTGCGACAGTTCAAAATGAGGCACACTGATTGGTCACTGGAGAGTAACCAACTTCATATTGTTTATTCCTAAGAGTACTGATCGAGTTCTATCGACCATTTTGCTATGTGACCATTAAGCTAGACGACCCATCAACGTGATGCACTAGAATAAATGAAAGTTGGATGGAGGCTATAAGTAGGAAGCCATGGGTCTGTTTCGTTTTTTTGGGCACTCTGCAATAGGGTGTACCTCCAAACTCGATGAAACTGATATCCCGTTTGATAGTCGAAAACGTCTCACTCACTGCTGCATTAGCAGATGATTCCATGGAGCTATTCAGGTGTGTTTGACTTTCTTATCCAAGTAGTCCTACGAGAAGTCAGTCATTTTCCCATTAGCTCAGTGTAGACGTCTGTGACTAAGACACTGTGATGCGGATTCTTATCTCATAAGGCATACCACTTCCTCCAAGGTTGCAGATGTGCCCCGCTGACTACTGTCAGTAAGCATGAAACTTTGGTTCATGGCTCCCTACCAGTTGTCTCAAACAAGCTAACATCTACAATTAAAACTGGCACCGAAAGAAATAAACAGAAGTCGAATGATACTGAAATGAACACAAAGAATGTGCAAGTAAAGCACAAATTCATGAAGAGCTATAGGAAGCTGACGGTTCTGAAGGTGATTAGGGGTAAATTTATTTTCCACCCCTGTGACTATTTCCTAGTGACATTGCTAAGATTCTCTGGACAATTATTCTGAATATCCTATTATCCAAATCAGGCAGCCTACATTTTTTGCATTTCTCAGACCAATAGTCACATGACTTCATGATTTGATAGAATGATATCAGTCTGGCTCATCTTAGCTTCTTTAAACCCTTACTCTACTTCATTCAATATTGTTCGCTGAAACAAAAATGAACTGACGTGCTGCACATATGTCCTAACAGCGTCACAACCTGTATGGTAACAGTATTTATGCACTTCGACGTAGACCGTATTCATACCAACTTCTGGTCCTTCCGAACAGATAATTCAATCTCAATAGTCCTCTAACTCTTTTATGCCATAGCCAAGTACCTCGAGACCCTTTATCCCTTAATATATGTCTCAGAAACAGTTAAAGGATAAGCCATCGCTTCGGGCCACCTCCATATAGGTTTACCAGTTCACTTACTCTTGTAGAGCTGGTTACATAGGCCGCACAAAGCGTGTCCTAACCAAACGCATCTCTGAAAACTATTCTGCAAACTCGTTCAAAGGACAGTGTAAAGCCATCAACAGACCGATCCTTGAGCATTTAATCATCTCCAGTCACTGTGCTTTACAAAAGTCTTCTTCCAAAGTTATTTATAAAATGAAGTCAAACATTTTGAAGGGCATGCTTACGCGCCATATCAACACAGCAGAAACGTTTTCAACCCAGAGGTACAAGCCTGATCTTTGTGCTCAAAAAAGATACATTCAATCTGTAATCTATAATTTTACCTTGGCTGTAATCTACCCAAGACAGTTTATTCATTCCTTTGTTGATTTGAATATATATATATATATATATATATATATATATATATATATATATATATATAAATCATCTCAAAATTGTGGAGTTACATGGTATGAATATGGACAATAAATTATATCCGAAACATTATCCAATAAATGATACTGTTTCACTGTGTGACGTTTCTAGTAAACAAAGTAAATTGGAATTATAATCTACCACAGCGCCCAAGTTTTACTCAAATATTAATGAATGAAACGATTTTCCCTGCGTCTATTTGTTTTGGAAAACGATTTTACGAGTAAAGTTATTAGAATATGAAGCGTAACTATAGTTCACATAGAAGCTACAGAAGCAGACTCATCTACATAAACACCCGTTCCATCAGTAACTAATCGCAGTTTAGACTGCTTTTTTCTATATTCAGTAAGAGAGATTGGACGCCAGATCTTGTATTACCAATGACTGCAGCAGAGGCTAATTCTACCTTAAAATAGGTTCATGTCTAGATAGTGGTTTAAAAAGATTATCACTTTCGATGTCCAAGCGATAAATCTCTACTTTCTACCTAGTTGACTCGCTTTTGAATCTTGATTCATGGACCACACATATACCGATTCAGCAACTAATGCAATACCTCTAAAGCAAAATTATTCAAAAATATCACTTAGCTGGTTATAGAAATATTTTACATGGCATTCAGCCTACGCTGTGTAAAAGTATGGATTCAGATGCTGAATTGGCATTGTTTTCCTGATCAGTTACTTCTCACTGTAACCAAGCATACTGACGGAGCAGCGATTGAATCATATTCAGTTGAAATCAGGTTGATTCCTATAGCTTCAACTGCAGTATTTGGCGCAGCATGGGTAGAAGTAATATCTGATACTGATGAATCAGAGTTCTCAATTTATCACACTCGAAGTATAATTTTTGAGACGACTGGTACACAACCTGTTCAAAACACTTCCTCTCCTTCTCGCATACAGGCACTTGATATACAGTATAAGTTAACAGATTAACTTTTCATTCCAAAGATGGGGAAACTCATCTGTTGCTCAATTTGCAAGATAGTATGATCATTAAAGGTACTGAGCCTAAACCTGAAATAAGCACAGTACTAGAGGTCGTTTTGATGTAGTAATTTGTCTAACGACACAACACTAACAGACCACAACTTTCAACATCGGCCAGCAGTGGAATGAAGAAAAATGTAGATTTACTAAAATGACCAGCAGTTTAGTGTAAAAGTAGCAACAAAAACAATCGGTGAATACAGTGTTTGTAGTATAACTGCTTCCACTGGTTGGATAAAAGATGAGTAAGTATTTAGAAAGAAGCCTTCATTACAGGATGGTGTATCATATGTTCTGAGAGAATGAATCAACCAGAGCATATAATTCTGATAGGAAACTTCTCTAGTCTTTGAGTTGAATTCTGATCACAAAGCAGAGGAAAAATCTGACCCTTTACACCAGCTTGATTGCAGGTGACCAGAATAAATTGTTATCTTCTTCAAGACCCTGAAGCTAATACACAAAAGTAGTCTGCATCTTTCTATTCAGCAACTCGACTCATAGAGTCAAATACTTGCATTTGCACTGTCTACATAAGTTTTCTGAAAAGAACAACCAACGCTTGGTCATAGGAAAACATTTTACACAATGAGGATTATATACGCCTTCTTCGACATGCCAACCGCAGCACGTGTCATGTTAATTATCGTATGTTATGGATCTGATTGTTTATAGGACTATATCAGCAGCAATTAACTCTGATATCGTAGACTTATTTGTGTTTAAATGTGTGCTCATAATATGTATGTGTATAAAATAGTTCTCAAAATGTTAACTAATCATGAATTAAGGATGTAGCGTGCCATATTGAGCTGGAACACCCCACTTATTGCATATCCGGTTGTAGCAGTGAATGATTTCGGTTTTACACTCTACCGACTAGAGTCAAAAAGCTTCACAGAAGTACTCAGAGATTTTTGTTGGATTCGACAAACACTGAGTATCAACTGTTGTGTACTTCAGTCACATGGTTTGTGGTTTCTGCTTGCAGATAAGTATGCTATTCAATTATTTTGAAGTTTCATCTACTTACAGACAGTCCTTTGAGTATCACAAATTGATGACAGTTGGTGAATATGTACTCCTGGATTTCAACCTATTAGTTCAATGACCACGTTTCAGACATGAACCAAGAGAAGGAGGAATTCTACAGACAACTGCAATAAGTAATGGACAAGACCTCAATTGGCGATATCAAAATTCTGATGAGTGGTGTGACATGAATGCCAAACTGGGAGCAGACAACACAGGAAGAGAACCAATCATGAGTGGAGAAGCACTCGGTGAAGTGATGAATTAGAATGGAGAACTGTTTGCAAGCTTCTGCCCATTTAATGATTTGGTGATTGGAGGCAGTGTGTACAGGCACAAGGATATTCACAAGGCAGCGACATGAATTTGTTTCCACCAGATACCAGACACACTAAAACTCAGATCGACTTCATCTCAATCACAAGAAAGTGGAGATACAGACTACTGGACATAAGATCAGATCACGAAAAGGAGCAGATGTAGGTTCACCCAACTCTCCATCTAGTACAAGGAACCTTCCAAATCAAGTTGAAAGTCTTCAAAGAAGTTGGTGATGATAGACCACAGTTGAAGTTCAACACCCTGAACAGAAACTGAAGGACGAAACTACAAACAACATTTTCCCGCCAGCCATCAGGAAGAAGTGGGAGACGTTGAGCAATATCCATGAAGAAACCTGTGTGGAAGAACACTGGAAGTCTTTGAAAGAGATGTGCAAGGAAACCTGCATGACCGTGTTAGGAAGGAAGAAGAAACAAGACAAGGAATGGATCTCCAGGGACACATGGAAGCTGATAGAGCAGAGAATGGAAGATGGTGAAGCAGAAGATGAACCAGTGCAGTGCAGCGCAGGCAGGGATGAACGACCAGAAGAGAAACTGAGTGCAACGTCTAAAACGCTGGACAAAGAAGTGAAGAAGAGTGCATGGAAAGACAAAAGACACTTCTACGACACATTGGCAGGTGAAGCAGAACAGGCTACAGGCAGGAGAAACCTGACAACACTATATCAAATAACCAGGTTACTATCTAGGAGATGGGGAAGAGATCAACACAGATGAAACCGACGAGGCATAGTGAAGGAAACCTAGTTACCAAAGAGGAGAGAGAAACAAAGGAAACAATGGGTCGACCACTTCAAAATCTTTTAAATCGACCACCACCACCTCCTCCAACTCATCCAGAAATGCCACCAGCAGCCCATACATACAATTATCAGTGAACACAAGCCCCCCGACAAAAGCAGAAGTGAAGTCGTGAGCCCCATAAAGTTGCTGAAATCCGGGAAAGCAGAAGGACCAGATGGAATTCCTCCAGAAGCACTGAAAGCCGATGCAGAGACAACAGCGGACACACTCACACCTTGATTGCAGAAGGTTTGCAGAGAAGGAAGGAAGGAACGAAAGATACCTGAAGATTGAAAGAGGGGCTTCCTTGTCAAACACCTAAAGAAGGGAGACATTAGTATTTGCAAAAAATGGCGCGGAATCACACTCCACTGCTGTCCACCATAAACAAAATATTGAGCCGCATCATCCTGGAGAGACTAAAATATGCTTCGCATTCAAAATTACGACCGAAACAGGCTGGATTCTGGAAGTATAAATCATGAGTGGACCAAATTTCAACACTACGCTTCATCATGAAACAGAGCGTAGAATGGCACTCAACTCAACCTAACCTCAACTTCTTCGATTTTGGAAAGGCCTTTGACAGCGTCAAACGAGAAACATTTTGGCAACTGCTGCTTTAACACTACGGCTCCAGTGCCACAATCCTTTATCGACCTCACTCAACAGTAGCTATATGATATACCATACTACATGCCAAGTGACTCACAATGGAAAGTAGCTCAGCGACTCCTTTAATGTCTAGACAGGAGTAAGACAAGGCTGCCACCTACTATCACATATCATCTTCCCGACTGTGGTCGACTGGATCATGCAACAAACGTGAGGAACGAGAAGAGGAGCACACGCTATTTGAATGATGAAAAGACCCCAGAAGAAGATTTGGATTTCACCGATGGTGATTTATCTCTAGTGTTGCACAAGCTCAAAGACCTACAGACGAAAACCAATAAGTGGGCAGAAGAGGCAGAACAGAGAAGACGGCACTTCAGGTGAACGTAGAGAAGCCAGAGGTGATGAAGATGCCCAACCGTCAACAACAACAACAACAAGCACCAATCACCATCAACGAGAGAAACCTAAAGTAAATTTTCTCTTTCACCTACCTAGACAAGGCAACATCGTTTCAACTGCAGGCCGCACAGGCACAGATGAGGATGTCAAAGCAGTCAGGATCGGAAAGATAGTAAGACAGGCCTTCATTAATCTGAAACCAGTTTGGAGATCTACTCCACTCTACTCCACTCCACTCAGCATAAAGCGTGAACAAGATGTGGATTTTCAAGACAAATTGAGTCAAGCAAGTCAGTGCTTCTGTGTCATGGTTGAGAGTCTTGGCGCGTCACGAACAGCATTTCCAACAAACTACAAACATATATGAGCAGCTTCCACTTACACTCACTCGATGCTGAACATCAGGTGGTCAGAAAGAATAAGCAAGGAGGAACTGTGGCTGGCTGGCTGGCTGGCTGGCTGTCTGGCTGGCTGGCTGGCTGGCTGGCTGGCTGGCTGGCTGGCTGGCTGGCTGGCTGGCTGGCTGGCTGGCTGGCTGGCTGGCTGGCTGGCTGGCTGGCTGGCTGGCTGGCTGGCTGGCTGGCTGGCTGGCTGGCTGGCTGGCTGGCTGGCTGGCTGGCTGGCTGGCTGGCTGGCTGGCTGGCTGGCTGGCTGGCTGGCTGGCTGGCTGGCTGGCTGGCTGGCTGGCTGGCTGGCTGGCTGGCTGGCTGGCTGGCTGGCTGGCTGGCTGGCTGGCTGGCTGGCTGGCTGGCTGGCTGGCTGGCTGGCAACAAACCACCTAGGGACGCATCGCAAAACAAATATGCAGATGAAAGTGGAGATGGATTGGACATTCACTGAGAAGACTGTTTGGGGATGTGACACGCGAAGCCATGCACTCGAGTGGAACGTGGATGGGAAACGACGAGTTTGGTGTCCCAGCTGAGGATGACATGGAGGAAATCGTGTGAGGAAGAAGTGAGAGCTTGTGAGCAGTTGTGGATCCAGGTTGAGAAGAGTGCAGAGAAGAGAGTGGAATGGAGACCTACTAATAAAGCTTTATTTTCCACTCGGAACCCAAGGGATAAATAATAATCATTAATTAATTATGTGCTGTCGAGAAGTCCCACAGTAGAACTAAACAGCTGTCCAATGTTCTTAGATTTTCAGTGGTTCCCCAACTGGTGTCAGTCCATGATAAATACTACTTCTACGTTATTATTATCACTTAAGTCTTACAACCTGATAGTGTAGACAACAAAGTATTCCAAAACTGACATTTTTACCTTTGCATAGGCTATTGATCAAATTAACTTTAGTTAGTTGCATTTAAGAAAGCTATTTTTACGATTTTTACTTAGGAAAATATCAAAAAACATAGCCTACATCCCACTGAATCATCATCCTACTTTCATTCTCTGAAATCATACAACTTTTCAAGAAATCATGGGATATACATGATTTATGGATAAAATGTTTCATTCACGAAAACAGTACCACATATATGATTCGACTATTCGAAAAGATATGGTTCACTTTTAAATCTTTATTGTCAACTCATTAATTTGCTTTTACTACGGTTTAATCTCATTGATACAATGTTCTGTGTACATATACATACATTTCAAATGTATGTGTATTTAATTGAACATACGGATCTATTTCAGCCAATAACAAGAAACAGTTGCAGCCATCTTATTGCTATTAATCAATATCATGTATTGAATACACGCGGACGATTTAAACTAATATCAAAAATTCATTAATTCACTATTTGAACATTGAACATGATGAACTAAGACATCTACATAAAAAGTTCATAATTTCTACGATAAATACCTTTGTACAAACAAGAAAGGTAGTGAAAAAGGAGTATATCTGATATTTAATGATGGTATACACGTACATATATATGCTAACAAACTTTATAAGTTTGCTTCCAGTATATTCTTTTTCATGCTAGGCAATGGATACAAAGCAGCAAGTGTTTGAAATTAAAGTTAATCAGCAAAAAGAAAAAAAGGTTAACAGTGTTTCTTTAAAGAAGAAAGCTAACAGACTAACGGTTGAATTTATGGACTGAGAAATGTTTTACTTGGATTTTATCCACATAAATGGATATGTTTAAAAATACACAATGAGAAAAACGTAAATATCCATACAAAGTATTTCAACCTAGGAAATTCCTATCCATGATCGCTTTTAACAATCTTAGTAATAAGAATGATCGTAAAGAAAGATCTAAATTTAGAAAGAACCTATAGATGACATTATCCTCTAAAATGTTTCTAAAACATTTTCTTTTTAGTTAAAATACAGCTAAGATGTATGTCTAAGTTAAATAATTATGTGAATAAAGTTTTCTTACGAGCTATAAACTCGCTGTAATGAATAGAACAGGAAAAAGTTGTTTTGCATCAGAAGGCTTTTAACCAATATAGGAGTAAAACTTGGGCACTGTGGTCAATTGTAATTTTATTCTAGTCTGTTTGTTAGAAATGTCACATAGTGAAACAGTATTACTTACTGGATAACGTTTCGGACATAATTTATTATCCATATTCATATCAGGTGATCCCACAACTTCGAGAAAGAATTTATTTATTCCTAATTTCCTCACCTTCTCTGTGATGACAAGGGTAGTAGAATTTTCCATATATCTGGGACAGGTACAGAATCATTTAGAATGCATTTATTTGGTATTCATCCGATTAATAAAGATTCGGTTATCAATCTCTCCCTCCATGCAACTTAGTTTTTAACGCTGTCGCTCTATTCCACCCTACTGTGTAATTGTGCGTAATTGCATGCAGAGCTGTAGCCAAGCTTTTCTCTAAACTCCTTCTCTTATTAGGATCTACTAATCTTGATTTGAATTTCGTAGAAGTTGTGGGGATCTGGAAATATTTCAAGCTGTTATTCATCGTAGACCGATAACAGTTGGAGGAACAAATGGAACCTGGGAGAATTGGACGGTTGTTTCGCCTCAGAATGAGACTCCTCGACAGTGCGCACCCTCGACCCGGCCAGGGATCTAACCCGCGACCTTCAGGTCCCGTGGCCAGCACGTTACCATTGAGCCACTGGGTCAGAATCCAATGCTCCATATTTCCAACTTCTGTTAGCTCAAGAAATAGCGAAACCGGCACCCAGTGTCATCGTTGAGTAACTGTCCTCACGACCATCAGGCTTTGCCTCCACCCGTCACGACTTCTCATTGAAACTTCGGGAATACCTGTCGAAACTAGTTGCCAATGAGCACCAGTTCAATTGAATTTTAAGGGGGTTGTGGGGATTTGGAAATATTTCAAGTTGCTATTCATCGTAGACTGACATCAATTGGAGAAACAAATGAAACCTGGAAGCACCGGACGGTTGTTTCGTCCTAGTATGGGACCCCTCAGCAGCTGCTTTTTATGCTCTGTTATTTTAATCGACCCTGGTGGACTACTGTCACCTATGTATTTGACCTCGCAATCATTACAATGGGTTTGGTCGACTAGATTATTTTGCTTAGTTGCTTCGATAGGATCTTTTAACCTACAAAGCTTGTTTCTAAGCGATTTTGTTGATTTAAATGCCCCTTTAGTCTCAGCCTTATTGAGAATTCTTGGTAATGCTTCTGAGGTGTCTTTCTTGTATGGTAACACAGCAGAGGCTTTGAATTCTGTCTCAGCCCTGCCACTACTATTACCGTTAGTGGTAGAATTATTATCAATAACACTTGCATTACTACTACTACTACCATCACTACTAATATTTTTCTTGCGATTTCTTATGAATGTATTTATGAATTTTGGTTGGTAATTATTGAGACGTAGGGTATTCTTGATGTGTCTAATTTCTTGTCGCAGATTTTTCGATCTACTAGTAAGCTTTTTCGCTCTATCACCTAAGCATTTAACTAAGCCTACTTTAGCTGAAATAGAGTGGGAGGATTCGAATTCTAAGTAGCGATTCGAATGGGTAGGTTTCCTATAGACACTATTTACTAGACTCCCGTCTCGTGTTCGTTTAACCTTGCAATCCAACACTGCTAGCTTAATTTAACTTTCTAAGTCACAGGTATATTGGATTGCATTCACTACTGAATTTATATGTCCCAAGAACCTACTAATGTGTTCCGATTTCAGTACTGTAAACGTACCACCTACATATCGGAACCATATCTTTGGAGTATGACTAAATAATTAAACGGATAGCTCTTTTCAAATATCCATAAATATATCTGCGACGATAAGGGATATCGCTGATCCCATGGCAACACCTTCAGTTTGTTTACGCATTTTATTTTAAAACTTAAAAACTGTAGACCTTAGGCACAGTCGTACTCCTAGTATGATTTCCTCGATCGACACCTTAGTTCGATGCGTAAGTTCTTTGTCATCTTTAAGCCCATTTCTGACTCCCTCTAGAACCATGTCGATCGGTATATTTGTGTAAAGGCTAGTTATGTCGAAGCTAAACATTTTTTTCACTGTCGTCGAAGTGTATGTTGTCTAATCTGTGCTTTAAGTCACAGGAGTTGGTAAGTCGAGATTGAATGATTTCTTATCGAGCCTGACACTACTGCTAAATATTTAGATAACTCCAAAGTCAGAGTGTTTGTAAAATCTACTATTGGCCTGATGAGATAACCTGGCTTATGAATCTTAATACTGACATACATTCTACTGGGATAATTAGTTTTTGGCGTTGAATTAAACCATTTTCACTAACCTAGAAACTGAAGGTGTTGCTATTGGATCTTAATAAGATAAGAAATTTAGACGAAAGCTTGCTTATAGCTCTGCATGTAATTACACACAATCACACAGTAGGGTGGGGGTGTTGATAACTAACTTAGTTGGGTGGAGGGAGAGATTGATTGTCATCAGTGGACTGATGTCAGTTCAAGGTCCCAAGAAGTAATTTGATGATTGATAAAATTTAAGCCGTTTCATGAGTGAAGAGCCATAAACTAGGATGAGGTAATTAGTCAATTATTGATTAATTCCTCGAAATGAACAATCACCTAAAATCAGTCATCTAAATTAAGTGATATGACGATAAATGTGAGTAAAATATGGACACACGACTAGAATATTCAACGTAAATTCGGTCATGTTTCCTTACCCTTTTTTCAAAGACATGATTATTTATGAATAGCAGTAGAATCTAAGACTTGTATTCCTTTCTGTTCCAGGCGCTTCAATTAGATTTACTAGTCTCCCACTGAATGAAGTTACTCCCAGTGTAACTCAAACCCAGCATTCATCGCTCCAAACATAAGATTGTCAATCATTATAGTACTGTGCAATTTTGTCTTCATACTTCCACTTCACTTCTCCTAATGAAATAGTCAGTGTTCACAAGGAATATAACTATATAATGAAATTATAGATGTTATATCTTGATATCATTATGAAGGTTTACAATAAAAAAGGGAATAAAGTTGAGTTTATGCTTGTTTCTCGTTAGATATTTGCGGAGAGCATAATACATATGCTCCACTGCTTTACAGATAAGCATGTAAGCCCAATCACATTCTTTACATCGTAAAACATACTCGTCCTGGTTATATCACGGACTTCTTAAGTGGTTGATTTATCAATCTGTTGATCGTTACTTAGTTACCTTGAATTAAGACCTAAGTACCTAAATGGCTGTGTAGTCTAATCAGACTGGAACAAATTTATGTCCATTGCTTATATGGTGAAACAGTGACAATTCAGAAACTGTCACTTTAAATTTCGAATAAGAGGATTTTTTCCACGATTTCAATTGGAAAACCTTGTTTCTGAAAGTTTCAAGGACAGAAAATATGTAGTTTGCATCATTGCACAATAGCGTTAAACGCCTGGGTGAAATTCTCTTTTCAGTTCCAGAAGAACAATTATTGAAGCAGAACACCATGGTACTATTTTACCTTACCAGTTTCTCATCAGCTGCTCACAAACCAAAACATTTAAACGATACACAACAAGAGAATCTGCACAAACACATTTTTCTGTTAGCTGAAGTTAGTAAACGGAAATCGACGTGCTATAATAAAGAACACAAACCTGTAAGTAATGATGTCCCCATGGGAACTTGAACCCAGTACCCATTTCTTCAAACACCAAAGTGCTACCCACTGGGTTACCGGAGCTTGGTGGACACTACCCGCGCAAAGAGTAATAGTTGTTTTTTATGGATACTTGTAATTTCTCGTTGCTACACTGGGTCGAATTGCTCGATCTCTACTGGGAGCTGATAAGCCCAGAACGGGACGAAACGCGCATCTTGGATTTTCCTGCTAGTCACCAAGATGAATACAATATGATGATTATCCGGCAGTATCGAGCTATATGCATAGGAACGCATCTGCCAACAGATGTCCAAGTATTCAACTCTGTAATGCAACGGGAAATTACAAGTATCAATAAACGAAGAACTATTGGACCATTGGGTCCTGACCCAGTGGCTCAATGGTAACGCACTGGCCGCGGAACCTTAAGGTCTCGGGTTTGATCCCTGGCAGGGTCGTGGGTGCGCGCCGCTTAGGAGTCGCGTACTAGGACGAAACAGCTGTCCAGTTCCCCCAGGTACCCTTTTTACCTCCAACTGATGTCAGTCTACGATGAATAACAACTTGAAACGAAGAAAACAAACATCCGGATAGAGTTAGAAAGACTCGATTACATATCCGATTTAGCAAACAGTCCAAGAAAGATAAGATCGACATAAGCAAATTGTTTTAGTATCTCGAATAAAAGAATATGTAAGAAGATTATTAATTAGGTTAGTTGATTACATGTTATCGATAAATTATGTCCCGGTTAGACAAGTTCAACTCAGTTGATAAAATAATCATGAAAGGTCTGCATATACAACAAAAGTTTCAGTCAAACGATAATGTCATCAAAAAAGAGGAGGAGTAAAAATTAGGTTGTTAGGGAAATGTAAGACCGACCATTGCTTCTTTTGAAGCACAAACATTCGGTTTCAGTAGTTTGATCACTACCACCTCAAGAAAAACTCCGTTTTTTGATTGCCTAGAAGGCTGGTTCAAATGTATCTACCTCGTACCATCTGTTGATAAAATACTGTTCAACTCCACTACTGAAAGCGCTTCTTCTTCCAGACACAGATTCCTGGCACGTGTTCCAAGAGACTAGGATATCCTTTGATCTCTGTTCTCCATGTATAACTGTTTCTACAGACACAAATATACTTGTTTGGCCTTCAATTTATATAACTTTGGCGGATAAGCTTGGTTTCCAAGAAAGACATGTCACATTAAGAAAGAGAATGTAGGAATAAAAACTACCAAAGAATACAACTCAATAATAGACAGTAATGGTGTGTTAAATTGAGCATATTTACAGCTTCCTCAATTTCTTTATACCTGAAAAAAGCATTTTTAGTTATAAAACATCGTGTTATGTAAGGTGCCATTGTTATGCAAGTATCACAAATGATGATATTAATTTATTCCAGAAAATGACTAAAACTAGTATTCAAACAGCGAAATGAGAAGATGGAGAAGACCTGAAACATGTGATGTATAAGCGGTATGCAAATTCGAACAATCTGATCACACATGGACATGTCGAACTACCTATACAAAAATTTAAGAAAAGAGTCAGTGAAGTTAACAGGAAACATAGGAGTAGGAAAGGCAGAGAAAAGACATAACTAGAAGATGAAGTTTATCTGGGCAATGTGATGTATTTGCGCAATACATTTCGAACAATCTGATCACACATTTACTTGTCAAGTCAATATATATTAAACCGAGGACTGGGAAGGAGGATAAATACAACAATTAACACAACAGGGGATTAAAGTTATGAAAGATGAGGACAAACAGGAAGTGATATAGTTGGTCCTAATCTTGGTAAGACTGGTCAGGCTGATGTGTGTTTGTACGGCGTTAAGTCTATTTAGTAGATAAACCATATCCTCATGCGTCTCACAAATCACTATGATGTCATCAACATATCTCTTGTAAAGAGGAACTTTAGCGATGAGATCACCAGCCAGATTTTCAATATATGACATATAAATATCAGCCAGTAGTGGTCCTAAAGGACTACCCATAGCTACACCGTCAATTTATCGAAAGCGTTCACCTTCAAATGTGAAGTGGACTTTGTCGGTACTCAGCAATAGTAACTCCGACAAAGTCCACTTCACATTTGAAGGTGAACGCTTTCGATAAATTGACGGTGTAGCTATGGGTAGTCCTTTAGGACCACTACTGGCTGATATTTATATGTCATATATTGAAAATCTGGCTGGTGATCTCATCGCTAAAGTTCCTCTTTACAAGAGATATGTTGATGACATCATAGTGATTTGTGAGACGCATGAGGATATGGTTTATCTACTAAATAGACTTAACGCCGTACAAACACACATCAGCCTGACATGTGAGAAAGAAAATAGTAATCAACTGCCATTCCTAGATATACTTCTCAGTTGACGAGAAGATGGTTCAATAAGACGGTCAGTTTACAGAAAGCCTACATGGACAGCACAATGCCTGAATTTCCACTGATTTGTGCAATCCAATGCAAGCGAGATTTAATAAAATGCCTGTTTAACAGGATCTATCTTATCAGTACACTAGATGCCATGGATGAAGACATCAAATTACTGAGCAAAGCACTTATGGAAAATGGATATCCGACGAAGTTTATAAACCGTTGTAGAGGTCAAGTAGCACCAAAGCCAACTCTACACACGGTCCTTAAGAAAAATGTCCATATAGAGGGGAACTAAATAGTATCAGCCATTAAGAAAACGTATTACGCAGTGAATCTTACCATTGTGGAGAAAACAAAACACATGCTTCACCAAAAACCTAAACACTGCATCAGTGATTACATCACATCCCATTGTGTTTACCAATTTACATGTGTGTGTGGTCACACATACATGGGGAGGAGTAATCAAGTTATGCAGTTCAGGGTGGGAGAACATGTGCCTAAATGGCTTCAAAAACAAATGGAGTGTGAAACAGTGATAAACGCTGGTGGGAAACGACCCTCTTCATCTATAGCTAAACACATCATAGAAACAGGTCACAAAGTCTTATACAGAAACAGTCAGGGACGTATTCTGAGATTTGAGGAAGCCATAGCCATACACAAATTTAAACCACCTTTATGTGTACAAAAACAGTTTGTTATTACACTACACCTACCTTGGTAAACTTTGTTTTCTTACCAAGATTAGGACCAACTATATCACTTCCTGTTTGTCCTCATCTTTCATAATTTTAATCCCCTGTTGTGTTAATTGTTGTATTTATCCCCCCTCCTAGTCCTCGGATTAATATGTATTGACTTGACAAGTAAATGTGTGATCAGATTGTTCGAAATGTATTGCGCAAATACATCACATTGCCCAGATAAACTTCATCTTCTAGTTATGTCTTTTCTCTGCCTTTCCTACTCCTATGTTTCCTGTTAACTTCACTGACTCTTTTCTTAAATTTTTGTATAGGTAGTTCGACATGTCCATGTGTGATCAGATTGTTCGAAATGTATTGCGCAAATACATCACATTGCCCAGATAAATTTCGTCTTCTAATTACGCTATAGAAATTCATAAAAAGGACTAAGTGTTTCAAAAAACATAACCTTAATCACGTTACCCTTGGTATGAAAATTAAAATTAATAATACCAAGGTAGGTTCAACGTGAGTGCAAATTGTTTTTATATACATAAAGGTGATTTGAATTTACGGATGACAAGAGCTTCAACAAATTTAAGCACACGGATCTGATAAGTTTTATGTAGTACTCTGAAGGTTGTTTTCATGTCTATCCTATGGTTGGTTTCTAGTATGCGTTTAGCGATGGACATATCCCTAAAGTATTACATAAAAGTGGTCAGTCTCGTGTGCTTAAATTTATTGAAGCTCTTGTCATCCGTAAATTCAAATCACCTTTATGTATATAAAAACAATTTGCACTCACGTTGAACCTACCTTGGTATTATTAATTTTAATTTTCATACCAAGGGTAACGTGACTAAGGTTATACTTTTTCTCTACCTTTCCTATTCCTATGTTTCCTATTAACTTCACTGACCCTTTTCGTAAATTTTCTTATAGGTGTGATAATGATGGGCAGTGGCTAGCAGTGGAATCCAGGGTGCGCATTTCATCCTAGTTGGGACTCGTCAGCTGGATGTCCCTGTCTCCCAGTGAGTGGTGTTGTTCCCACAGGAACTTGGAGTCGGGAGCGATCGCTTCAAACGCGAGAGCGTTATCCACTACCCCACTGAGCCACTATAGCCACTTCTTGTGTGATGGGTATGTTTTTAGTGTTACTGCTTGCATGACACTGTCGTTGATTCAACCGGATTGATCAGTCTGTCTCAAATAGGACGACAGACTCCAACACTAAGGTATTCAAACTATAACTTACCAAAATACAGAGCGCCACAGTTTTGCATCACTTAGTCTAGTAGTCACATTGCTAACTTTTATAAAATATCTCAGTTAAATCTAAGCACTGAGAGATAGAGGTGCGCGTCAGTTATCCGTTGGTGACTGGCCATTATGTGACGGCTGGAATCTACCTATTTTCATGCTGAAGCAATGCAAAACAGGAAATCATAGTGCCAAACTTTGACTTCGTGAAGTATAGAGTATAACCACAAATTAAAACCAACTAAAGTGGTCCAAATCAGAAAGGACGGGGAACGAGATATTTGGGAAAACAGGAAATCAATATGACTACAAAAGATAAACAGTTAGTGACTCATTAGTTTGCATAATCTGGTCTTTCAAGAAGTTACTTGAGGTCTGAGCGGCTTAGGTGTAAAAGCTATGAACTCAGTGATATGTCACACAGATTCAAATCAGTAAGAGTTCATCAGTTTTCCCTCTAGTTGCAGTAATACACGCCTTGTTGATGAGTGCCAACAAACTCGAAACTTAAGTGAGTCAGGGCTTTCTGAGAATTGACTCTCTCACGAACGTGTAGTGTTTGTTAAGATATTTGAGAAAAAACAAATGTGCAAAAACTCTTACAGATTTTTGATTATATCATTCCCAGCATTTAAAAGATGGTTTCTTGCATCGAAAAAAGTATCTGGATGGCAAGACTTCCTGAAACTCACAAAAATGTTCATCGAAATTATTTATGAGTTCAGTTTTTTTTAAGGCAATATTTATCTCAGACTGATATCACTTAAGGAACCACTGGAAAAGTGGGAGCGCTGGACAGTTGTTTCGTCCTAACATGGAACTCATCAGTTGTACTCACCCATAATCGGGATGGAGTCGAACTCAAGACCTTCAGGTTTCATGACGAATACGTTAGCCATCCAGCCACTGAGTCGTAATCCAGTCCTCACTAACCTCAAAATACATTACTGTTTTTCACGTTTGACCGAAAAGCTAATATCACGCATACTTGAAAGTAAGTCTAACCATAGATGCTCAGTTAGCTTACCAACTTATGAATATTTAAAGTCTCTCTAAACAGTACATTTTCATAACTCGAAATCTTATCAACTTATTGTCACCTACGTCAATTCACTAATGCAAAGATTAAGCATATACAGCTAAACACAAGAAGGTAAATAAATAGCCTTCATTTGTTTGTATATGTGGACGATTTCAAGAGAGAAGGTATGATATTGACCTATGACTGTCAACAATACTAAAGCTAGCACTAACTGCTGGTCAAAAATATCTCTGAAAATGAGAAAAAGTAAACATAAGTTGAAAATATCAAGCAAGTTAAACTAAAATTCATTTACTAGCATTTAGTATTAGACAACCCGCATTCTTGTACAAAAACTAAAATGTAGGTTATTCATTACCGTTTGGTTTCTATCTACTTATCGCATGATTAATTTAACGTATGTTACTACAAGAGAGAAAGTATCTTTTCTCAAGGTGTTATCGAACTGTTTATTATGTTTGCATTTGTTACTCAATCCACTGTACATAAAAAATACATGCAGACTGAAATCTTTGAGGGTACATGAGTTATTTAAGGATTGTAGATACATCTCAATAACAAGTAGCAGCTGGCGGTAAACATTTGTCAGTTACCGCTTTCTGACACTTAAAACTTAGAAAAATGGTTGTCTTTAGTAAAAGCTTGAGAAACAGCGGACGCTTAAGGAGTTGGTTGCTTAAACCATAATGACTGGTTCGGAAGTTAACATAAATTAAAGCCTTAATATTCTTTTGCCAAGATTTTATCACCAGTGAACAGTTTGGAAATAATTTAAACCTCTCCGGTATTCATCAGTATAAACTTATTTCCCACTCAGATCACCTTCAGATTAGGATCTCATTTAAAAATTAAACAAAAGTTCATGAATATGACTGTAACTTTATATTTTCCTAAATGATTTTGGTGTTTTCTCCCTCACCTCATTTAACTAATAAGAAACAGTTTTTGTGACAGCCTTTCTGATAGAAGCGAACCAGAATTTGTTGCGAAATGATCACACTCTATAAGAGTTTGAGAAATTAACCAAACCATGAAACAAGGTGATAAATTCCTAGATATTGCTCGGTCAGTAATGTTTACTCCTCGTTATGAATTATTTTATATTTCTTTTGTAAGTAAAAACGACTTTTCTATCTCCAAGAAAATGTACTTAATTCAAACTTCTATATAAACTTTACATGCAGCAGAATATCAAGAACTACTGCATTTCCAGTACATTAAGTCCAGTGAGGATAGCTTTTTAAAATGGTAAAATTTGAACAAGTTCCTTTTGATTTATTTACCAGGTAAGTCAATAATCAAGTTTATAGGAAAATATTGAACTGGATATCGGGTATTCAGATAGAAAGACCGAGAGAAAGACAAAATTAACAAAAAGCCTGACACACAAGTGCATCGGTTCAAGTTTTCTATGCTTCACAGTAGAAAAACAAATAAAAAGAGGACAGGAAAAATTTCTGTCAAGTAGATAAAGGTGTATAGGAGTAGAAAAAATCCAAAATCAGGGTTAGTCAAAATATATAAGCTTTGGAAGACGTCGGATATTGAGTACATTCACAACATTGTGGCCGATTTTCAGAGATTTCATCAAGAGTCCGCAATCACTGGTTCTTATGGCCTCGAGGCCCCCAACTAGGTAATCTATACCTCTCCACATGGCTAAAACCAACAGTAAGAGACTTCATCGACTGGTGTCACTTCATTAGTTTGGTCAATCTGAACTCCCTTCCAAACTCATTTAGCTTCCGTTAACATAGCACGTTGAGGTAGGCTGTAGATCGGCATGCACAACACATGTCCAAGCCACTTCAGCCAATAGGGTTTCAAAACCTCATCAGTCAAATTACTTGTTTTGTCTAATACCCTTCGCGTGACCTCAAAATTGCCCATATGATGATTCCAACAAATGTGGGCGATGCTACGAAGACACCTATGATAAAAATTTTGTAACCACAGCATGTCTTCTACTATTCACAGCTGTCTCCCATCCGTCAAACAGGACAGAAAGAATTGACAACATTGGGAACCTGGAAGAACTGGACAGGTGTTTCGTCCTAGTGTGGGGCTCCTCAGCAGTGTACACCCATAAACACGCCAATGATGGAACCCAGGCTCTTCAGGTTCCTTAGCCAGCACACTACAAGTATTAAAATGAACTTCTCTATTCGATTTCGAATCCGTGGAAAAAACAAATCACCCAGAATTATCTGCATTGTAGAAGTAGTAACACAAATTTATCTAAAAGGTGGATAAGATTCTATCAAAGTAGTGGGTTATATTCAATATGAAATTCCCCTATGTAGCAATTATACGTCCCTGGTGACTAGTTTTTCATCAACCATCTTCAAAGATAAATCGTCTCATGTAGTACATTTGGATGTTATGCTATTCGCACAATTTTCCACATTAATCTTTCAGTACCACATAAATTCATTAAGCACTCTGATCTGTAATATTTGATTATTTCGTTTGGTGATGTCAAACAATTTTCAAACGTTTTTAATGACTGATTTAAATGAGTCTTTACTCCTTGCTCTAAAACTTTATGACAGGGAAGGCAAACATATTTGATCAAAGACTCACATCTCTTCTGAATGCTTTAAGAAATCAAATACTGAGACTACAAACATTTCATACACTTTATTTTGTATCCGAAAGAATTTTTCAGTATATGGCATCATCAACAGGCTGCATGTTAGTCAAATATTATATGTGTAGAACTATTGTGACTTATATTTCCAACTTGAATTTGTACTGTGATCGTTTTTCTTCATTTATGGTGATGCCTTGAAGGTTTTATTTTTATTTTAATCACAACGCACTATGCTCAAACTGTCAACTGATTAAAGGCATTATTATTATTATTATTATTAAAACACGAACTTCATACTATATGGGCATCAAGAAATACACCATACGGAATGAGTAAAACAACGATATGAAATAAGAGAAAGCAGAAGATAGAATGAAAACTAAGACAGAAGCGTTTTTTTAAAAGAACAGTTTCAAAGATACATCTTGAAAAGTACTTACTACTTTCGTTTCATTTTCCAGTAGTAAAAAGAACAAGAAGGCTGAAGAATGATAGCCACCGGTTTCGATTCAGATATATATATATATATATATATATATATATATATATATATATATATATATATATATATATATATATATATATTTGCTGACGTCTCAAGCCACTGAGTCATATGCACTAATCTGTGACTTATTCTCTATAATTCCGTGATTTCTGCGCATATACTTGATGCTTTTTATTAAACTTTATTTTAGAAGCGACTAAATTAGACAAAATTAAACACGTGATAGTCCAACCGATGATTAGACTTTTTGTCCCTTTGATTTATTACATGTCAGAAAATATATGTGGAAATAAATATTTCCGATTTTACGTAAAACTACTGTGAAAGGAACATTTTTTCTGTCTGTTGTGTCTTATGTGTATTCAGTCCATCTATAAATGAAGTTTAACTGTGGGCTTGAAAGTGAAGGGCTAAAAATCTATCCATACAATTTTTAGGGTCAGTGAATGAACTGGTCACTGGTGGGCAACCTATGTAGCTGTCCAGCCTCCAGTGCTTATCGACTGTCATCATGCTACTCCAAAATACAGTACACCGCAGCTCCACGTCAATTTATTAAGTAGCCACACTGCCAAACTTGATCCATAAACTCCGATTAGCGCTAAACACTAAGGATAATATAGCTACATCGTTTATCCACGAGTAACCAATTCATGTGTGTAACTAATTTCAACAAGAAGGATACTTGGCCATAATGGCGTAGTATTAAATCTCCGACTTTGGCAATAAGTGATGCAGATTCAAATCACCGAGAAGACATCAGTCCCACCCCACCCCCCTTCCAGGTTGATAATGAATTCCAACAAGTACAAAACCCAAGTCAACCACAGCTTTCTGCTGATTGACTCCTTCTATCTAACACAAGATTTACAGGCTGATTATCTCCCACTAATTTGAAACAAACAAATCTGTTTACTACCATAAACCATAGACAGGTGAAAATATCATGTGTTATTGAATTATGGAACAAAAACAAGCACTTTTTTCACTGTTGTCATGACAACTAACAAAAGTCTTGCGAACATGATGTGAAATGTAAGCAATATGCTAATATTTTACAATCCTTTATGTATGCAGTGCTCATTAGTGGATCGTTAATTTTTTTGGAGACAATGAGAACCATAACCTAACTTTGCAAATAACCAGTGATCAGACTGATCTGTTTACAATAATCCTCATAACACTTATTCGCTACCCAAACATGTCACACTATTGAGTTTTATGACTTGAGAGCTGGATAGCTTGAGTCTGAAACAAACCATGCAACCCAGGTTTCCAAGCTGTTATAAAATACTCATGATGAATTCCAGTCACTAGAAAATTTTTCAATCTATTCATTTCAGTGGAATCAGAATTTTCACATCAGATCTTAAATCCCTAAAGAATTTCAGTTTGATGATATAGTGAGGCTTAACATTAGGGATTACACATTTTCTAATCAAATTCATTCGGTATACAAAAGCCATTCGAGTGAAAAAAGAAAATTCTTTCCGACAACTTCATCTTCAGGTCCTAAAGTTATATCTACATATTGAGGAATTACGTGACAGCAATACAAAGATTTCGCTTGTCAGTTTGTTACTATTTTACAGCTGAGGAACTCAATTCAGAAAGGTCTTGTGTGGGCATTAATGACAAAATAAATTATAACTGGGATTCAGTTCAAAATATTTGATGATCTACACTATGATATCGCAAACGTAATGCCGTATGCTGATAGTTTAATAAAACAATAGGAAGGTGTTTATAAGGTTTCGATTCAATAGACTAAGAAAGATAATTTGAGTAATAATAGCTTAATGGAATGTTACTCATCTTGGGTGACAAAATAGGTTGAGAGAATGTGTTAAAATTATTTCAAATTATATGAATGAAAGGATGTTTACAGCATGGGATTAGAAAATAAGGTTTACTGAGATAGGATGCTAAGGAATTCGTGCGTCCTGAGTCAGGCCGCTGTAGTTGTAGTAGTAAAACTTGCCTTTTCAACATAAAACTCGGGTTGTTTGATGTTGATTGCTACTGCTTCTGTAGTCTACAGAATTAGGAACCAGATACCTTTCGGCAAGTTGATGGGAAGCCACTACAGATGAAAAACGACTCACTCATATCCACCTTATGGTTCATTTCAACCAAGTTTGATAATATAGAACTGGTATTGGGTTTTACCACACTTTTGTCTGACCACTCTAGGATTTGTTCGTGAGCATGGTAAACTGATGTCATAGAACAGCAGCCGATTTAACTGGCTCCATTGGAGCAGTTGAACTAAATGCAACAGGAATCAGCAATGTAGGGAATTCATTTTCCAGTCCAGGTGTCACCAATGGGCTTGTGGAAAGCGTAATTTTTAATTTATCAACATAAAGTTTCTCTGAATTGATCTGCGTAGTTTGTGAAATAATATTTAACTTGTACCCAAATATATGTTGGTTTTCTGCTAGGCATTGGATTATTCTTTCTTGTCATTTTTGCAATCATGTATTTCTGTATGGATTGATCAGGGTAACTATTTTCGATAAGTGTGTTGCGTAAAGTCGTCAGTTCCTCCTCAACCGTACCTTCCAAACGTACAGCTTGTATTTTGTAACTTAGAATAGTAAATACTGATTGTGAATTTTTCCGGTATCTATATTTTAAAGTTTCCAAAACTTCCATTGTTTTTGTGAGGAAAATATTTAAAAACACCCTTCAATGCACTTAGATTACAGTAGATCGGGTATGCTTTCTGTGAGACTATGTGAATGAAACTGCTAGTAAAGTTAGTTAAACCTCAACTTTGGCTCAAGTCTCGGTACTTTCAGGCCATACAGACCTTAATCATCACATATAATGAAAAACTGTAAATGCCAACAGAGATAGACTGAGTCAGAGCACCATTTAAGAAAGCAGTACACATTAAAGATGAAATAATTCTTATGTAGTAGAATACAAGTTTAAGAATTACCGTTATGTTTCTTTGCTAAAACCAACCGGTAGCAGGCAGATGAACAATCACTGTGGAAAATATTAGAAATAGTTTGTATTTGCGTAAGTTACAGCGTCTTTGAAGTGAAATAATTCCAAAGTTTTGCAAAAAATCCTGGTCCAAGCTTCTTCAGGGAACTAAGAAAAAGCTCAAATCAGACTTCTGTGTGAAACGTTCGAGTTATTTCATATCAAATACACTGTGACTTACTCATATACCAACTAGATCTACTGTCAACCTTTTACTCACAGCCCAACATTTGTGATACTACACGGTATAATCTTAATTGAATTTCACAGAAAACACTAAGGGAAAAATGAGAGGAACATATATAATATATAGTGATACACAAATTTCAAATTTCAGTCATTTCATTATGTGCCATTTTAGTTGTAATACCAATGATAACAATAACGAAAACTTCTTTAGCTCTTCGCTTTGTCCACAATATAAAATATAACCTGTCCTTTGTGTTCATAAAACAATGAATATATTAAACGCATTTTGAAAACGTGTACAAAGATACAGATATGAAATTTTTTTCATAAAGATTATTGATTTGTCTAATTATTTTCCACCTGCCATCTTTGTGGAATAGATCTTTTTGATGTTCCATCAATTCACTGCCTTTCATTAAACTAATATTACCTGCAGTCTTTAAGCATCATCTCACAACTGATAGGTGTGAAGTACATACCAAACTAATTCGGATTTCTGCTCATAATGTAAAGAAGACCGTACTTTGTGTCAGTGTCTTCACCTGGCAGGACAATATCGTCCGCATACTCCAAGTCAACAATATAACCTCCTGGAAGTCAGTAGATCATTCCCTGTGAAATCAAAACTATCTAAGGTCACATCATTTAGTACGTCCGTGACGAAGTAAAATAGAATGGTGATAGTGGTCTCCCTGGCGAATACTAGTGAATGTCATCAGCTAAGATGGCAACTCTCTATTAACCTTTACACGGCTGCATGGGTTCGAGTAGAGAGCTTCGACAAGCTTATATATATATATATGAAGAGCTTAGACCATCTGGTCCAAACATGCCCCGTTTATATGGTCTACAAAAGGTACATAAAGATGGCCTTCCTCTTCGCCCAGTATTGGATATGTTCAGTTCAACTTATCACTGAGTGGTGAAGTGGCTTGCTAAAATGCTTGAACCTGTGAGATCAAATCTGTGCAAATATAGTCTTCCAGATACATTCGGTTTTGTTCGCTGCATCGAAGAAATCAAAGTAACGGGTAAGCGTATGATACTACTTGATGTTTGTTCTTTATTTACCAATTTTCCACTTGTTGAAACCGTTTGTTATCTACATGTTTACACTGATTCTAATAATGTTAACACTAGTTTACCTACGAGCCACCTAAAAGAGCTGATATTAAGATATACCTTTAATGTATAATTCAGATTTAATAACATGACTTATAACCAGACGGACGGAGTTGCAATGGGGTCTTCACTAGGCTCTGTCCTGGACGATATCTTTATGGCAAAGCTTGAAAATGAGCGACTTAAAGAAATAATTTCCGAACTTTGTTTGTATATAAGGTACACTGACGATACTTTTTTTTATTTGTGACGAAAAATGTTCAGTGGGCGAGATGCTAAGACGTTCCAGTCATTGTCACCCGTCCATTAAATTCACTGTTGATGAACACTTAAATTCAACGTCCCACTTTCTAGACGTAGTGTTAAGGAGAAGGGATGATGGCTCGATTCAAAAGTCAGTCTATCACAAACCAACTTGGACCGGCCAGTTTAATAACTTTAATAGTTGGGTGCCTCCTAATTGCAAAGAAATCTCATTCACTTACTGTGTTCTGGAATCTATAAAATCTGTTCAGATGATAGGGTGGATGTTGAAATCGAAACTCTTAGAACAACACTATCGATTAGGGGATATCCTAATATACTAATCGATAAAATCTGAAGACACGAATCACTCCTCATCCTATTACAGTTCCTAAGAAAATCTTGACCATTAATATGGAATTCAAAGGAGATACCATAGCCGAAGTGCTGAAAAACAGTCTGTCAAAGTGTTTCAATAGTAGCCTTTATGCTGCTTGACTGAGATTGATTTTCTCCAGCCGTCGTCTGATTCAACAATGCGAGAAGGATAGACTATCACTTACGTCCACACTCATGTGTATCTAAAAATTCATATGCTCCTGTGGAGCTAACTATAGTAGTCGTTGCAAACCGGGCCTTCGAAAAAGTGTCGCCGAACAATTCCTGGTTTGGCTTACCAAAAGCTAGCGAAGAAAAACAACTTCATCCATATGTGAACACCTAGTAGAGTTAGCTGTGCATGAACAAAAACGTTTTGTGGAACCACCTTCTCTACCTTGGCCTAAACAATTCATTTTGGTTATTGTGTCAATTTCATTTCACTTCGCTTTGGTATACTTCGCTTTTATTATCTCATTATCACCAATTTTCTATACATTGACAACATTCGACCCATATTTCACTATCTAATATCAATTAGTTCCTTGTTCATTCACCTATTTTTCAAGTTTCAGTTAAATTATCCCCGTTTTACAATTCTTTGACAGCACATGTCTCTTAACTCACCTCTTTTTATCAATTCGTTCCTTATTCAGTGACCCATTTTATATTTCTTCCACTTCAACAAATACCACCACCTACACCGATTGTATATTTTTCATATTGACCGAGCAACTTTTTAGTGCGATTATCTGTCATTTTACCGAGTATAAATACGACTGTACAGCTTGAAAATTAAGTCGTTGAAAAGAAATATTTCTTCACTGATATATATCTTATTCTTATTCATACATATTTAGTAATATTTTACTTCACAAACTAATTTTATCACCTTTTTACCAATGAATTTGTCAATGTTTTAAATATACACTTTGGTAGTGATTTCCACATGACTCAGCTAAGTTGCACAAATCTATTTGAAGTCCTTGTAGTTGTATTGATTCTGAGAAAAATATCCAGTGTAATAGTCATCAAAAGGTATGTCTTAAAGGTTACATTTGTGTAACATAGGCTTCGTTTTATAAACAACGGTAAGCATTTGTCACTTGTCGACTGTATTTTCGAGTCAACCACTGTTTCATATTGATGTTTCCTTTTTTTCCACCTTTGGCTTAGTAGCCACCAGTAGGTTGTTTGTAAGCTTACGTCTGATATCCCCTTCAGTCCTTACGTTGTTTACCAGTAGGTCTATCATTTTTTAACCTCCGGGAATTTTACCACTCAGCTGGCATAATTTAGTGAACTGATAAATAAGTGACGATAATTAATGCAGTGAATCATTCGAAGTGTTTCAGACAATTGACTATTTACCTTTCAGTACTGTTTTTCGAATTGAATTATGAACAGGTTATCAATACTCAATGTTCACCAAAGTTAGTAATTCACAATAACACAAGAAGAACAAATTTTGCAATTGTAATAGGTATATTTTAGGCAGTCCCGCTATTCAAATGAATCAAGCTTAGTAACACATCAATATATACTCATATTTACTGTTACTTAGTCACAGTAGCAAAATCTTGATAGCATTGAAAAGATAACCAATAGGTTTATAGCTCCAGACATCTTGGCATAGCAAAGGAATTACCAATGAGAACGTCATTAGACACGCAACACTTTTCATGACTCTGTTGGATATTGCTTATTTATTTATGCATATGTCAAATATCTCGTCGATTAATTGCAAATTATCACAATTATCGAACGGCTGAAATATTAAAAGATAAATCCTGACGTGTGACTAAGAGCGAGGTTCGAGTTAGCCTCAAATTAATCATGCCTGTGCAACAGTAACGCACATAAAAATTCCTGAAGAAAACGATAGACCGACTTATCTTGTTTGTTTTGGCTTTACACTCTATTGTCCAATAAGCCTATCCTGGCCTTAGTAAACAAGTATACATATGAAGATCATAATTTTCCACATCATCGGCCCACAAACTGATGTGTTTGTACATATTTATTTCACTTATTTCCTGTTAAAGTAGGTTATCATTCAACCGTGATGGAAACTGTTTGTTTACGCTTTCATACCACTATTATTAAGACTATTTCACGTGAAAAAGTCTTCCACGTGAATCTAAGTTATGTTTTTCAAACTTAATGGTTTTATTAATTCTGCATAACATAAGTGTACATCGAAATCGCATTAAGGTGTGTGTAGCGCACCTTCCTGACACCAAAATACTAGGGTAAAAACAAATGGACTAAAATGAATTAACTAAATTAGCTGAGTAAACTTTTAGCTTGCCTCTGGATGCTTAAGGTGTTTTAAGTTTTGTTTTAACGAGTGCGTATCCGAGCGGGTTTCTACGCCATTTTGCCCCCCCCCTTTGTGCTGGTTAACAAGCATATTCTCAGAGTCCTTAGTTCAGTCATATTAGCTGGATAAATTTAAAAAACTTTTCCCACAAAAATCATCTTCACCTGTATTCTATCAACATATATTGCTGTTTCCAGCATATTTCTAAATAACGCAGTCATTTTGGTGTGCTTTTCGTTATCAGTACTTACACATTAGGTAACCTACTAATTAATTAGGTACTAGATCACATCCAGTTTAGGAAAGTTGGCTAAATGTTACATAATGACAGCTTATCCAGTCTTTTACATGTATATTAAAACATCTTTGTCTATCTCCAGTTGAAGCACTTCTATTTTGAGTTATTAACAGAAAGAAAGGAATTTGCAACAGTTAAAACAAAACGATAGTTTTTCGTAAATACTTGCTAAACACATCACTTGACTTTCATTCAGTAATTATTCTTGAGAGTAACTAAAAGCTTAGTGAAGTAGCTTTAAATGATATTCTCGGACATTTATTTCTCAAAGACTATACTATACTATAAAGTCAGTAACTAATGGGTTGTTGAAAATCAAGCCAATCACCTGTTAAACTCCAAGTCATTTTCTCACCTGCTATGCACATACATATGTGCACAGATTCACAGTGTAAAAGAGAAAACGGTCTATGAAAATTCACTTCCTGATTCGTAGGAACTTATTATTTTGAAAGCGCTTTTCATCACGCATTGACATCCTTGGAGTACCCTTTGACTACTTAGGAGCCCTAATACACGTTTCGTGCTAATTCCAAACTCCTCAGTTGAGGACTCCCGCGAGTGATCAGACCCATAACCGTCAGTTCTTGTGGTGACAGCTATGCTGCTCAGCCACTGGCTTGGAAAAGATCTCAGTGGTGCAGATGTATCCACATGGTATCTTCATCTTAACCGCCATAATGAATTCACCATTTTCTCATTTTTCCTTCCTTTCTCTTATTGCTCTCTACTACATCTAACGAATTTTTCTCTCTTCCTTTATCTCTCATCTGACTACTCTGTTACTTGATGTGCTGATATGAGATGTGGCAACTTGGACCGTTGTGTTGTAATACCTGGTCATATCCTAATGTTGATGATGACTGGGTTGGATCCCGATGCCCCAGATTTTCTTATTGCCGTCAATTCACTATATAGTCCGATTATAATGAAGTGTCATTGTTGGACATCCATTTCATTCTCGATTTGGTTTACCTTTGTCACTGTGTTAGGAGTTTCAAATAGTGAACCCTTATATTTCAGCCGATAGGCTGGACAGTAATGGACTTTCAGTGAGACCTAACGGTTCTGGGTTACACCCCTCATGTGGTCATCGGTGTGTACTGGTGAGGAGTGCCTAAGTGAGAGAAACAACCCCCCTCAGTGCCCCTACTTCTTGGATGATCCCCCACCTGATTTCATTCCAAAATGAAAGCCACCTCGGTTAATTCATTTCTGCAAACCATTTTAGTTGGTATGCAATTGTACAGAATTTATGAAATGATATCTCACAATAATGATCCTTAGAATGTTTTACTTAAATTTATCTCAAGACATATACAGATTCTTCGATGAATTCAAAATGACTAAAATAGCTTTTAAAATGAAGGCCACATAAAACTAATGCTATGTAAATTACCTAGCTTAATGATATCCAAACTGACTAGTGAATCATTGTTAGAACTCCACATAAGCTAGTGTGTTTTAAAGGCAGATGATCTGAATTTTAGTCGGCTACTCAAAGCTTTTAACTACACGATCTCATCCAAATCCCCACATAAGTAGCCAGGAGTATTTACTGTTAACTGCGGTTGACATTTATCCGATTATATCACATTTAAAATAGTCTTCATACACCTTCCATTATTAGAGTATATTTCAGTATAATCTCATTGTGTCTATACACATATACATATATGTTCTTGTAGTTATTAAACCATTCTCAGTGCTCAACTCCTTCCAGGACATTCGCAACAACCATGTTCTCAATGTTTATGTTCTCGCCTTATCCCTCATTATAATTTTTCTAAGATAACCAGGTCGCAGTTTGAATTCCTACCAACAAAAACAGGTTTCAGCCCTAAACAGTTGAGAATTTCTCAGCTTTCTACACTATTTTCACTAGATTTACTGACTCACTACTTTATGTAATTACATTAGAATGGTAGCAATGACAATATCAAGATAACTGCACTTTGAAACTTATCTGGAAAGATGAGTTCATTAGTCTGGTTTTGTAAAGCGAACAACAGAAAATACGGCAGCCTAAATGGGAACTACTTCCTTTTGCATAAAATGGTGATTGTTTGGTTTTAAAAGTATTTTCAACCAGATCTACTTTGTAATAATCCGAACTATTTGAAGTGGTATAAATTCTGATAGCCTATAGTGATATTTACTCGAATGCATACGACAGAATCAATTTATTATTAGGCAGTTAATTAAAATATCACTACTAGCTATTGCTACCGACACCATAGAAATGTTAAAGATACCATATAATTTTAAATCATTGCTGTTCAGTCTCCTAGTGGTCAATAAATTCTTCGATTTCAATCTGCTTTTCACTATTTGGTTTATGAGAGGCTGTAAAAAAGGATCACACTGTAGCAATATGCAATCATTCAAGCAAGATATCATCGAACTCACTATAGCGGCTTACTAGATAACACTGTGGTTTTTCAGCCAATATTAACGGGTTTAAACCTCACTAGTATCGGATTTACCCAGCTGACTACCTATGTAGCATAATTAGTGCCTTAGGTTTATCTGTTTAGACCCTGATCATACGTAAGTTCACACCAGTATGTCAGTGTACTTTAAAAATGCGGAGGACTAAAGGTTCAAAGCCTCTTTCTGCTTCCTGAGAGATATAAATATCCCATCTTTATTTCGAGTCAATTAATCATTTATGTGCACACGGTAGCCGTTCTGACTCCAGCGAAATCTGATGACATATTCAATCTATTATAAATGCAGTGATGAAAGTTAGAAGTCTGAAACCAAATTTTAGTAAAAGCTGTTGGGCCTTGGCAGCCTCATCCGAAATGAATGATGAGGAGTGGAAATAGCTTAAACGTGAAGCTACTAAAAGTCTTAGCAAGCTTGTGGGCAGCGGTGATCGACATTTGCAAAGGAGAAAGAGTGGATATCAATGCCAGACATTGCTAAGCAACTAACTGAACGCTTCTAAGCAGTAGGTGCAAAATACACTTTCGTCAGCGAAACTGTAATTGAAGAGAGCAGAATTCTCATAGTATCACATCACAGGCAATTAAAAAGTAAGGTGGGACCCCTAGAAGATCAGCCTAACTGACTTGTAAACACACTTCAGTTAACTGAAGGTAATATGGATATTACTGCCAACCTTCAATGATGTTTATAGGGCTGCTTCAAACCAAAGGATAGAAAGCTTCAAGATCGTACGGCTTCCAGTTAAAATGTTTTGCTTTTGCACATGTGGAATTACTGTTTCGAGCAATCAATAAACCAGCTAGTGTATGTCAATAGGATGTAGTTCTGTCAAACAAGTTTAAATTGCCCACCATTCTAAGTCGTAAGAGAGAAGGGGAACCTTCTTTTCTCAGTCTAATTAAAGTTGCACTATGGATTGTGGGAATCGTATTAGTCCAACCCCCGAACGGAACTCGAGGACAACAACGTTAGGAAAATCAAACGGATTTATAAACTAAATAACAGTAAAGAAATCAGATTTCCACCTTTACACAGGTTTTGGATCACATGCACAAATACCGGTTCTAAAATTTGACATTGTTCTTTTGTCAGTAGATGGCATTCACTCACGACAAATAAGAGGTTATGTAGTGATATCTAGTTGTGGAAGTAGTGCCTACAAAGTGCCTTGTGCGAATCAAGGCTCGTTATAAGACCTCATGAAACCATGTAAGGAATTACGAAGAAGTTATTTCCTATGTAGCAATGTCCACAGATGCTCATTCCTGTAACTCTTATTAATCTTTGTCACAGACGTTTTGCCAGATGTGATCCTAGGTACTTCCAATCTTTCAAAGGTTAGCTGTCTAGACAGATAGCTCCTGGCTAACTTTAAGTGAACAGAATACTTAGTCTTGCCAAGCACAGACGATAAAAAATTAAGAGTCTTCTGGAGGACTGAAGAGAAAATTTGAAAGTAAATGCAACTCTTCAGGTGAAGAATGGTGTCTCATGACTGGTATTCATCAACTCCTCGATTAAGAGGTGGTGTGATGAGATTTTGTGACCTTTTCATCTACCTGGTAAGTTGTATCAGCCTCAGCGGGTTGGTTTTTGAAGCAATATCAGACCAGAAACAAACTGTTCGTCCGATATCCGCCAACCCACTCTATCTTAAGCACTAGACGAGTATCTGCTCACCTATCAGAAAATGAGTGTTCTGTATGTCATTGTGCTCCAACCTATTCTACAGCTAAGACTCCGTCGATGGAAGTGAAGAAAGCGGGGATGTGAAGGGCTTTTAGAAATAAGTTCCTACTTGAAACCAACTGTGAATGGTGTGCTCACCGTGTGAACAATGTTAACATTCAGATGGAGAAGGTAGTTCAGTCAAATAGATAAGCATGTGATAAATGAGAAGTTTCGGGTGTTAACTGAACATTTCAAGCCATTATCTTCTTCAGCTCGGAATAATAGCCGAATTTAGTTCATGTATTTAGAAATCCGTGAATGGCCAGACGAAGAGGCAGTACGAAGGTGTGAGGTTTATAACCACATGGGTAAATGTAGATTACGTGACTTAAGACAAGTGACACTATAGCTCAAAACCACTCACGCTGACACAGATTTATCTGCTCCCTACGGTTTTCAGGATTCTAGACAATTTTTCATAAGTAATTTACTTTCTTCTCTTCCCTTACACAGCTGCAAACTGAATTGATTCACTTGTGTACAAGATTTCAACTTCACTCTTCTGGTCATCTCTGCTAGCTCATATTTCCTGTACAGGAATATGCTTCTGTCCTGGATACAATAGTTGACCAGTTAGATATTTTGATAAGAAAGTCAACCAACTCCTATTTTCAGTGACAGACAAGACGCAACAGCATTCAGAATTTTGAACCAGTTGAGTGCCTTTAAGAAATCTCACCGAGGCACAGTTTTTAGTTTGACTTCAAAACCTTTCTGAGGTTGCAGAAATTCAGACAGTCAACTTTGTTGATAATCGAATACAGTGATGAAAACAGTAACACAATTGATAAGTTAAATAATTTCTGATAAAGACATGATGCTAAACGAAATTTTAACTTCAACCATTTTTTGGCTATATATACACTGTTGTCATGATGCACTGATGTATTCTGACTAAAATAAGCAGGAAAGCAAAGAACGAAAACCATAAAAATGAAGATGAATCAACCAAAAGTATGAAAAATGAAAGTGAACACTACAATTATGTACAAAAAGAGTTAACTCAGTCACCTTTATGTTATATGAAATTTTCACGAAAATGCTAGAAAATAGCTGAGTACTTTACATGTAAATTAAAAAATATGGTAATATTTAGGAGTTTCGGAGGAAGTCAAGTGCATGTGTACGCTTTGTAGCAACTAAAGCCGCTTGTTTGTGTTCCGCGAGAGTCAAAGGGATACTGGTTATTTTCCGAATAATTTCGACCCACTTTTCCTGTTCTTCTTTTTTATCCGCAGAAAATACAAATGGTCTTAAAGATGTATAAATAGTTAGTGTGTACCCATTATGTCGACTCCAGCCATCAGGGGTGCCACTTGTAACTGAGTATCCTTCTTTATTAGAACCTATGAACAACTCTCCTTTAGCGAATGCGCTTAAAGGATGGTCGGTATATAGAAAATGCCGGTGTAAAATCATGCACCAACGGCGACGCCATGCATCATTTTTCTTTGGTCCTGTTTTGTAAAGCCAGCCGACCATATCCAGATCCCTAGTTAACCTTTCACTCAAATCAGATGGAGATAAGGTGACACCCATACCACTGAGACCTAAGCAAAGACGGTGGTATTTGCCCAGCCGTATGGCATTATACCAATTGATTATAGTTCTACTGTCTTCAGATCGCACAAACATATGCCTAGTTGAAGAGTTTTGTACAAATTGAACAAGTGCAGTATGTGGTGGAAGTCCAAAGTCTTTAGATGGAACAAACGTGAAGTTAAGTCTCTCCAAATCTAAGGACTGCTTAGGTTGTGAATCCCCTGGCTTGATATAGTAGCGAAGATAGTTACCTTCAACAGACAACTCGAAAAAACGTTCACAAAATGTAGTGGAATCGCGTAACTTTTTCAATAACACACCCGACTTGAAGGAGCAGGCAAATTGATTCTGTGCACCTCTCCCAGTAGCTTCACTGGTGAACTCTTCATGAACATATTTTGACCTGACAAATGACTCTCGGAGGAAAGTGGGGCATGATGTTCCAGGCCACGGACGACGAAAATAAACCGGGAGAGATGACTCTAATTTTTGATTGACAACTTTGTTGCCTCCAAACTTCTTCAATCGTAATACGCAGTCGTCTGACCAAATAAGAGTGTTTTCATTATCACTGGCAATTCTTTTGATGTTCCCATTTAGAGCCTGGTGTGATACTAAATGGGGAAATAATAGTATTTAGAAGCAACTCACCTCCACATAGCTCACAAAGAAACACTCCAAATGTTAAAGAAGCGAATTTGACAACGTTGTGATGACAGTCAGCGCAGATTTTGTTACATGGAAGCTCTATTTGCTCTCTAAGGTCTCTAATATGTTCATCACAGTTACTCATATTAGTACTCAAATAAACGCGCGTTTACACTTAACGTCACAGTATTCAACATTTGTTCATAATCCATTGTAAATCAGCTGGTTTCTTTCTGTCGGCTCCTTTATAGTATAGAATGTCTTCAGGTCTTTGATAGATGAGTATAGGTAATATTCAGTTACTTATCGGTTGAAGCCGTGATGAACTAAGCAAGTTGAGTTGGTTAGACGAAGGAAGATGTATGACTGACCCTGTGTCTTCAGTTCTAACACGACTTTTAAAACGGTTTTTCACTAGACAACCATTTGGCTGGGGTAGCAAGGAGCTTAAAGAGAGATAAATCACCAAAAAATAGAAGGAGGCTGGTCATTAGAATAGAGGGGGTGAGAAGCTGAGAAGAAATGAATACGAATAATTACAAAGGGATGATGAATAATAATGTGACTGAAGATGTAGAATAACAAACTAGGGAGACGGAATGGGTAATTTGTTGCGGAAGAATTGAAGACTGGGCCACGACAGCAGTAGTTACAGCAACGGATGGGGTTTGGTATAAAGATTGCCAGGAAGTAAAAGGACTATTAGGATCCCAGTTCATTCCTTAAACATAATCTCTGCCTTTACTCGGAGGACATAGTCCATCTATCACTGCACCTCTATTCAAACGTTTTAAAGCCACCAACATAAGAAGTAGTAGTTGTGAGAGTTCATTGTATGTTTCAGTGGAAGCATATCCAAAGATAACAAGTTGTTGCCCACTTGTGGGTGATTTCACTTCGGTTCCCAACACAGCCACTATGATCACTTTGGGTGTTATCGCCTTGTTTGGGTTACCTCAGTTGGCAAGAGTCCTGTCAGTGGTTGCCAACCAGACAGGTATCTTCTGGCAACTAGTTGTGTGAATGTCCACTTCAATAAGTTCATCTCCGCATGATTCGTGTTCCCGATCTGTGACAGTCGGTAGCTCACCCCCGAACTTTCTTTGAGAAACCGGTATCTGTGTCCAGGTTTCGCCACATTGCAGGCCTCAAACTGTGTTCCAACACATGATGCATTGAGCCCGGGACAGAGCTCTGAAGCAAGGGTTTTTTGCTGCTTGAATAAACCTTACAGTACACGGGACTTTGTGGCGCATCTTCGGTGCTTTTAACTGGTATTTGGGCTTTCATCAGGGATTGCGCAGATAATTTTGAGTGGTTACATGATGCAGCTGGGGACTGTCTGTGCAAAGACAGTGGAGAGAAACTTTGTCAAACACTTTACAGGTAGAAGGCTGACTGGTTGTTTTTCACTTGCTTCTCAAGCGTCTTCATATCGTTTCTTGAAAATCCCAATAACCTTCAAATATTCACATTGCAGAGCATCAATGTGGAAGTCACCTTAGTTTTGTGTCTACTGAAGTGTGGCTGCAACTTGGGTGTAAGAGTCGTGTAAGCAAACGCAAATCTAGTAAATGAAGCGAAGCAACAGGTTTTAAACTCCCACATCGAGCAAACTGGCTATACGAGCACTGTCGAAGCTAACATTAGGTCCGTTATCCCGCAAGATATAAGTACCCATGGATAAAATGGGTCTCCGGTGTCTCGCACGAAACACGCCTGATTACATTATTTCAACTCTTGTGGTGCGGTGTGGCCAAAAGTTATTTAGAAACGAACGGGGCCCTCTTTTCTGTTCACACCGGACGTTGAGCGACAGAACCGGGACGAGTTTCTTGCATATGGTCGTATTCATGTAGGTGTTGCCGGGAATGGGCTTCATCGCAGGTGAGGTGATGCACTGAATGGAGTTTCTGTGGCCTAAGAGGTCACAATTACCATCACCCATCCACTGGACGCAACTGATTGCTATGTTTTCTCTTATTGGCGCGTTGGCAAGCTGGATTCGGCGCTCGTGTCCGAAGCACTAGCCAATGCATACTGAGAAATGTACTGACGGCTCCAAACCCGTGGGTTTCTAGCTTTCAGTGAGAAACACTGGATTGTGTAATGTTACTGCGCTCCGTAAATTGTTAACGCCTTTGTATTGTGTTTGCTACTTGATTCTCCCTACGTCGTTTAGTGACTAATCAGTACTTCTAAGTAACACATCACAAGCCTCTAAAAACACCATAGTCCCGGTGGACTCGACTGAAGCGTTCCGGGAAGTAGTGCTATCGAAGCCAGCCTTCAGCTAGAGGTGGGCTGAGGGTGCAGTTAATGAGTTGTGGAGGCGGTCACTGTCGTGTTTTATGATGAACGTAGTTGGTTCAAATTCATTCTGTCCACGTGAAAGGCAAGGAGTCGGTGGATAGTCGTGTGAAGCATGCCGTTGGGGTATTTAAGTGTAATTTCGGGTGGACCGTAAACTTTAAGGTATGTGGTTGATTAAGAAATAGTAATCCCTTCTATTCGTGGGAATAGTCTTTGGTCCAAATCTCGAAACAGTCCATCAATATTCCGGTTTGAACTGGAGGTGAATGACTACGCTGACGGACGGCATTTCTAAGGAAACCTAGTTTCCTAACTGCCCAGCCAGTCAAGTTCTCACGTATTTCAGGCTTTGGACTTGGTCACATATTTCTGATACTGTGCCCGAGAAATTAGCAGCATCCTATGCAGAGTAATGTGGCAGGTGCGTTTCTTGCAAGCAAAATATGAGGCCATGTTGCTATCGCGTACTTGACAAATTCAGAGATAACTTCACAGCTGACGATGCAACTTAGGTAAACAAATTCTTTAAAAGACTTCTTAAAGTGTGAAGTAAGCGTTTCACTTTCCCAATATAAACGAAGACTAATGTCCCCTAAATTCCTTATGCTTTCCATTAAAATATACCCAAAATGAAATCTCGTTTGCAGTCCCATTTCCTTTTTCATGGTAAAAGGGTTGGTGCCTTCATTGTACTAGATGGAAAACCGTAAATGATGTTGTTCTTAGGTACTGCGAGCAAGAGTACTTGTCCACAGTCGTTTGAACAAAAAGTGCTTGTGGGTGACACTCTTATTCTTGAGGATGTCTACTTCAGTGCATATCATATATTTCATATTGAAAGACGGTGTATTAGACAACGAATTGCACCAATATCACTTAACCAGACGAATAAACACTAGTAAAAGAAAACATCGGTCCAAATGAAGTCAGTGCATATAAAGCCTTCGGTTGCTGATGATCACAGACTGCCGAAAGATGAGATTGCCGTACACTTTAGTTGTGGGGCAGGAAAAAGGCATCAACATCGTAACTGACTGTATTTAACTTTTCAAAGGAGCAATTAATGTGAAACTTCAGATGCCTATTCAGGGACATTCTGTAAATCGTGGTAGCAGACAACATACACCGATCACTTACGGGGTGTTGAATCCCGTCACATAATATAGCCAGCTAAGTGTTACCGCGTCACCAACCAGGCGTTGAATAACCTTCTCATTTAGGTCAACAAACTAATAATTCTAAGACGCTACATACCTTCTGTTTCACTGTATTCAACAGTTTCTCCAGGCAAATGTTAGGCGCCCGAACGAACGCCATGTCACTTGATGATTTGCATTAAAACTTGCGAGTGCACTAATGCACCACCTACATGGATGTAATACCTAAAATATACCATGAGCTGATACCATTCATATCAACACTCGCTGGGCAAAAAGTCACTGTAATCAAAAGTATAAGATACCTAACTCCATGGCATAGTTGAATTTTTCGGCTACACCACTATTTCATTGTAATACACAAGAAGCGGCGCATATAATTGTCATGCGCCAGTCAAATACACATTTTCGGTAGAACGTCAAGTTGTAAGCGTTTCCAATGCAAATGCTCATAAACTTTATCTATCTTCCCTCGTTTCACCTGACGCGCATCAGCAATGAACTCCATCTGGCCCCCAGTAAACCGACCAACCGTTTCCTGCTAGGTACAAGCTGGTGAGTAAATTCGAAGTGGGAGGAGAGGTGCTGTATACCAAATTCACCTTAATTACTTTATTTTGCAGTCCCTGGCATTTAATAACGCTTCTATCATTCACATCACGTAATATTTCACACCTCCCAATAGTTTATCAGTAAAGTCCCATTGAAACAGTTTTTCACCCCTTCGCGCAGCAGTTACTCTAGTTATAAAAAGGGCGCTGCACCATAGGAGAACACTTGAGAGTGAATTAAGGGCCCCACACAGGGACCGTCCACTCCCCTTTGATTTCCCTCACCACCCAATTTACAACCAATGACAAGAGGACTTGAATTGAAGGCTGCATTCATAGTTCTTCCCCACTGTATTTGGAGCCACAAATAATCTAGCGTGTGAGCTTCATTCTTCATAAATAAACCCTTTTCTTCCCAACAGAAGGTGGCAGAAGCAAATAAAACCATACTTTACACGTTAAAAAGCCGTGCAAAGCACGACCAAACGAAGAACAGCGCTCGAAAAAGGTGTGAGCAGGTCAAATATATCTCCGAAAAACAGAAAACATTCGTTTTCACGTAGAAACCAGCAAACCATAACAAGGTGGAGAACAACTGTTTTCCAAACCCCATTAATCCTGGTTAAAACGGTGTCCTCCTTGTTATAAGGTGGCAGAAGCTGTCAAGGCTGCTCAAGCACTCCAGCAGTTACCTGTGCTTGACCACTCTTAATGTTTTTCTCTCTAACTGCCACAATAATTTCTTGGGACTAGCTGAGCGTTGGTAAATTAAGGGCTTGGAGGCAAAATTGGTGGAAGTATTGTGCATACTCCCGTTGAATTTCCATAGCGAACCTGATCAGACACCGGGGTATAGTGCTGCAGATTGTGCGAGCCTCGGGTCAATGATTTTGAATTCGCAATGAATAAATGAGTTGATTCTGCTCACATTTCTTCCTGGGTATGATACTTCAGTCAGTAGCATTCATTAAAAGTGTTGTGAGCCGATTCGGTCTTAGCAAACTCATCTTTCACCCCAACTCTACACGTGCATATCAAAGCTTGTACTGGTTCTCAAGTGAAAAACAAAGTCGCCATCTTTAGGCATTTGAACCACAGCTCCATATCGGACATGAGAAATGTATCACACGAAACTCCAAAGGTATTCTCCAGGTACAGCACTAAGCCTTTTAGCTCCATGTTCCCTGTATTCCCTTACATGTTGCCTGCACAAATTCTAAGATGACTACCTTCACCTCTGTGTTTCCTCTCCTCGTCCGGTGTACAGATTATGGCCGTGGATCATACCAGCCCACGCTCAGTATCAAAATAGATTTCGAACTTCTATTCATTGCGTGCTAATTATCGATTCTTACCGCCTAGAAATACAAAACAGCCACTAGACAATTCATCCCAGACCACACACTCCCCATAAATCATGGCTCCCATTCTAATTGCACCCAGAAATGTTGGTAATAAATGCTGCCTGTGCCTAAATATCCAGGTTGTTCCACTCCAGGCAACCGACCCTCCAGTAACGACGCTGACTGAAAGTGACCTCATATGGAAATATATCAATATCATCATACTTTGGCATCATTGACAACCGTCTTCTGCATAGTTCAGAGGCAGGGGCATTTCCCCTGACTTTATCCAATATTTCCTCCACCAGCTATCGAGATACAACCACTGCATTTTTGTCACACGTGATCTTTCCCAGAAATAGAATTCAAAGGATTCCGTATAGTCATCAAGGTGGTAAGAACCATCACGGGCAGCCGGCCCACCATTTCCTCCAAGTCTTCGTGGAAGCTTTTATTCTACTGACCAACTCAGAACATGCAAGTGGACGCAGAATTCCAGCAAACCTTCCCCTACCCAATTCACACCATCCCCCACTAACCCTATAGATATCAGAAAATATGGTTTCTACTCTCTTTAACCCCGGATTGCCTTGCTTCACAACCCGATTCGAATAACAAGTAGATGTGGTGATTAATAATAATGTGGGAAGAGTGTACAGGACGAAATAGAATACAGGGATAAATAGGGAGTAAAACACTCAAGACTTCTAAATCGAGAGAGTGGATGAATCTACACTGTCGTCGGTGATGCTTAGCCATGAAAAAGATTTTCCCTAAACATTGTACCTTCTTGCCTTGAGAACACCAATCAAACCGTCTACATCTCATTACATGGCATGAACCGACAGCCAAGGACTGGCTCCATGTCTTGGTTTGACCGCATTTGGCACTGTTTCAACCTCATCCCATCGGAGCTTACACTGTGGATGGCGGCTCGGTTCTAGCTACGCTTATCCGAACCATCTTACCGACTGGAGATTTACATACGCACCAATCGATCCACTTTTCCTACCAGTAACTCAGCACCTAACCTAAATTACCCAGGCATTGATGCCACGCAACGCGAATCATGCCGAGAATATGTTTGTGGCCAAGCCCCACTCATGCCTTTTAATTCCTTTGATAAACTCCCACCGGTGTAGAAAATAAGAGTTAGTTTTCGTACACCGTATGCGTTTCAAGATGTTCAAGTGTTTCCCTTGCACGAGAGACAACAGGAGTTTGCAAGTGCTGAATGAGCCGCAGTTGTCTCAGCTGCAGTTTCAACAACGACTAGCTTTGTTCGGTCAAAATGAATATGCCAGTGAGTGAGGTGGTCAACGTACCCTACTATTTCGCCAGGTACTTTTGCGTAAGGCTTCGCTCAAGTCAACTTCGAAGCATCAGCAGGTGTAAATTAAGTACCGGACATCACCAGATTTTTTACCCGGGTGTTCGTAAGGCGATATCTTGTTAACATTCTCAGCTCACGATAGGATATCATCTGCGTGCTCCGACTCAATCAGTTTAGCCTTTGGAGTTGACCAGTTACAAAGATGTTGGAGGTGTTGCAGAACATAGTGAAAAAACCCTCTAATATAACCTTCGCAGGTATGCTTCCTGTTACTTATCTCCTCTTTTTCGCACGTGAACATCATTGAATTACCATGCCTAAACATCCTTATTGTTGCTTAGCCTCCACGAAGATGTTGAATGCTTTAACTTGGACATTATGAAAAACCTATTTCCGTTTGTCTGCGGTTCTTCAAATGTTTAGTCCTCTGCCCAGAGACACCTGACAATAATGGCATAAGTCCATGTTGCTGTGAACGGTAACACTGAAATAAAGGAAAATGCTTGGACATAGGCATTCACTTTGGTTGCATGGATACATAGAAACCTGCTGATTCCTGTAATCCTCACTGTGGGTTCTTTTGATCTCTGGAGCTATAAGAGTAAGAATTTACGGTAAAATAGGCGTTTACCTGGCGTAACTTGGCGCTAAGAAGACCAGCCAAATATGTCGATTGCTTGTAATGGAAATTTGGAGTTTTGCACAACCTTGGTATCACCGGTGAAAATTACGACCGAAGACGATCCGAAATTTGACACCGTGCATGCTGTAAAGGGATATTTCCTTGTTCGTTTCATAACTGGTAGAATCTTCTGATAATTTTGGTAGAATTTAGGGACCCCCTTCCGTACTATTCAGGGTCCGTAGTCCTGTGGATTTTTCAACGCACATCAATCTGATGATGCCTATAGACTGACATCCCTCGTGCCAAACTCTTAATGTGAGAATTAGATTATTATTACCAATAATATTGACTGCGTTTCTTCCCTTCTTCACGAAATCATTTTAATTTGCAGTTTCTGATTCAATCTGCTCGACGGCAGTTCCTTGTGTTCATAGTCCTGTTCTGCCTGCCCTAGAGTGCTTCTGTACCTTAACTAGAGTCGTATAGTCGGCCAGTAAGGTGGTTTTTACTCGTCTGTCAGCCTGAGATGTTCCTATTATTTGGTATGTCTCTCTCAGATGGGTTTCTAGTCAGCTTTGTTGGAAACGTTTTCACTCTATCTTTGATGTAGTGCCTTCTTCTTCAGCTGATCCTTTTCGTCACATCGATAAAATTTTGTATCGCATAAGTTCTTGTTGACCTGGTAGTACCGCGATGGTATTGTTGAGATGCCTTCTGATCATGCATCGTATTATGATCAAGCAGTGACGTAGACGGAATCACATCAACTGTTTCTGGTCATCTTTTGGGTACACCGGAGCCATATGTGGTTTGAGAAAGCAGAGTTCACCATACAGAAGGAATGCAGTCACTTCTTTTAGCTACGCTCAAACCTGTCCTGTACCATAAGCCTCGTTGCAACTGGAATACTTTGAAGTTTGGTCATTTCAGGAGTAACCTAAAAGCATATTCGTTTGCGTGTCCACTTCACAGTTGGTTAGGAACGGTGGAAGTGGGCGACACTGCTGTACACCACTAACTGCTTCTAGGTCAGGCGACAGCTCTGCATAAGCCTTTTTGTGGCTGTTTGAGTTCGGACAGAAACACTTGACTGGCACAACATGCACTCGATACCCAGTTCACAAAAGGTCACTGCTGGAATAACTCCTAGTGTAGTGGGTGTCGAAGATCAGAACGGAGACGGGCAGTATGTGTTAAGAGGTAGCAGAAGTCATAGGCAATCACCAGCGGCGGGTAAAAATTCTTTCCAGAGAAACGGAAAAACAATGAGGGCGCATTAGGAGTAAATCAAGATAGAAGCAGAAGAGGAAAAAAACATATTGTGCAAATGACCGTCTCAGTGGAAGGTGTACACTGTTTGATGACTACATCAGGAGATGTCAGTGACAAACATTCCTTCCTACGTCTCCGTCTTGCCTTTTCTACAATAGTTGCTGTAGCCTTATGCTTCCTTTTGGTCAGGAAATATAGCAAGTGTCATATGGCCATAAGTATGCCCGCGTTCCGAAAATTGTGGAAGATTGGAGGTTTGACGAGCGCATGCTCATTTGGGTTTAAAACCAACCTGAGGTTCTCAAGTTTTTTGTCACTGAGCCCCCTCTAGTTGCCACATAACTGTGTACCAAGGGATCAGGATGTTTACTGATCTAGACGGGTCGAACTGGGATGACTGTGTCTCTCATTTACTCACCAGCCGCTCCGTAACAAAATCCGATGCTTCATACCTTTATTGCCATATCTTCACTTTTGTGTGCCTTAGATATTTTTCCCTTTGTCAAACAGAAAGCCTCGCTTTCGAAGGCGTTATAGTCAGTGGTTAGAACTTTTCACATTTCGTACACAACTGATAGGAAAGTACACAGCGAAACATTAAAGCAACAGCCGCCAATGACTGTCAGCTCTCAACTTTCCATTATCAGTGGACGAACACAAGCAAAGGAGTCGAAACCAAGCCGGTTCAGATGCAAAGATACCACCTAATTTAAATGCCATAACGATCGTTTTTAAGAAGGTTAAAAATTCCCATCGTCAAAATTAGAAGACATGTAAGCTGCTACCGTGGAGAAGGCTATGTTGGGTGTACAAGCAGACAGCACAACTGACGTATTCCTGAGCATCTGGTGTCATGACTACGAAAGAGACAAAAGAAAAACAATACAAAGTTCAATTCTGTTAAATTCGGTAGACATTGGCCATGTAATGGGCAAGACCGGAGAGTCTAAAATCGTCGATACTGCCCCAAAAAATCTTTTGAATGTAATTTGCGCTCGCTTTTTATATGCAGCTGAAGCTATGGGAACGTAAGAAGTAGGATCTGGTCTCTGTATACGGAAAAAATTTGCAAATCCTTCATTTCTGCCTCTGCCAGAGAACCCGAAAAAGTGACTCAAGATAAATTCAAGTCACACTGTCATGCCTTCGCTTCACCCATTCCACGCATATCTACTTGCTGAGGCAACAATCATCTATACATTTCATCCTCTAGTATTGCATAACTTTCAGTTTTCTAAGTTTTCATCCGCATAGCCCGAGCCTCTAAAGAAGTCTTGTGGGTAGCTTAACCATCTCTGTTTGGGTTACCATGTGCAGAACGACTACTGTCCCACATATGTACTCTTCACAGATGTGGGACGAGTCTGCATTGCATTACACTGTGCTGCTTCTTGGCTTTAGTTTGTTAGGAATCGTGGCAAAGCCAAATGGGTTGTGCTCCATCGAAGTGAACTACGAATTCTGCTGTTTATCCGATCAGGAAAGTGCTACCATCCCCGCAAAAGAGGCTTCAAAATAAACTGCTAAGCCACTAGCGTGCGTGCATACTTTGAAGAACGCTGTAACTTCGACGATGACCTCTGATTTGACCGTCCAGTCTTCCGAGGGGCTCCTGAGTTAAAGGCTCTTACTTTTGTCTTGCACACATTCGGCCGATTGACTGGCACAACCAGACATCTTCAGGCCTGAAGGTGGTCGCAGTAATACCGCTTTGCGAAGAGCTGCAGAATGTAGGATGAAGCTCATGAAGTGTGCATGAGGGAATACCAAGTTCAAAACAAATTATAATCATGTTTAACAACAAAAAGCAGGAGTCTTCAACGACTTGTTATTAAGCGTGGTGACCTAAGTTTCCGTCATTAGACTATCACAGTCACTTGGGGTTACACTAAAGTCTCACGTAGCTAAGCCTCCCCACCCATCCACAGAGAAAGTCGGCTCATTCAGGAGGATAAATCCTGCTTCGGACTCACAGCTAAAGTAATAATACTACAGTATGCATGCTATGCAGACGTGTTGTCTCAAACATTTCAGTCGGCGGCGTGGCTTTTACGCGGTGCTCACAGATCAGACGTCCTTCGCACAAAGTCGTGGTCAGCGGGTTTTCAGCGTCACTTCAAGGTGGATGAATCCTGTTCACTATGCCTCCCCATTCTTGATGGTAGAAGAGAAGAATCTTTATGAGACAGCAACCTGATTGGGGTAAATTTCTGCTGTTCCATTGCCCAACTCAGTGCGCTGATTGAGGAAGCAGCAGGCACTTGAGTAAAAGACCTCGACACCGTCCAGGTTATTTTTCGCCCTATCCATCAGGCCTCGCTCTATTTTATTTCTGAACTCTAAATTGTTAATGTCCTAAGAGCATTCTTCCTTGGTGCCCGTCAGAACTTAACCTCCGTTTCGGACTCCGGTTTTGAACTCCGATCAACAAGAGACGAATCCATGTTCGTGAAAGACCCAGTCCTGGAGAGATGACTACCTCTTCTAAGAATGAGGTCTCTCACTTTTCTCAACTTCAATGAGACTTTAAGCAGTTGAACTTTCTGTCCATCCGTGGCCGCCTTTTTTCCTAAAATTATATCACTCGGGTGTAGTTACATTCAATGCTTTCGTTACTTATTGTCCTTTAAGGACTAATGTTACGTGAGCTTGACCGACCCAAAGGTCAGCCACTGCTTATCCAGCGGGATACCAAGAAGGGACACAATCGAGTATTCAGTCAGAACAATATACTTGACAGCCGATAACAAAATACTGATGCGTTCCGACTGACTAGCCGAAGGATCACGTACAAGTAACGCGGTGTAACATGGCAGCTTGTCGAAGACGAAAACTGGCATGTGTTCACACAGATCAAATAATTGTGCAGGTTACTAAATATTATGGGAACTTAATGATTCATCCAGATCGTGCTGTCCACTATGCGAGTGAACTACCAGGCACATTGTGGTTTCTGCCAACAGGCTGCTGTGAACAAAAACGTCATTTGTAGTTAGGTGACCTGCAGATTAAGTTGGTTTCAAACGGGCGTTGCCAACAGTACCTTCACGTCTGCTTCAATCGATCACATAAAATGTTTTCCTCCACTTTGTGGCTTCAGGTGGTCCATCGTGGGGTGATTCAGGCAGTCGTGGCCTACGAAAACTTGCAAAGTCTTCCGTGACATGGGATGAATGAAGAAGTGCATTGATTGATGTCAAACTGAAGGGATCTCACTTGTGCGCTTGATCACATGGAATGTTCCGTCAGCAACATATGTGGATGTCGAAGAGGAAAAGAACTCGCCTGGTAGGTGAGGAGTGATTCTTTAAGTAAGTTCTGCGGTGATGCACCCAGAATCTTCTGTGAAAACACGTTAGGTACCCAGTATCGCCATGTCCGCTGCCCCGCTCCACTGGAGCACGTTTGCAGCCGAAAGGGTAGCTTTCAGCTGTCAATGGGAATATTCCGCTGTGCAATTTGCTTGTGCATGGTAGGCTGTCGTCTGGCACGAGTGCAACCTAAGAGCGCGGTTAGAGCGCGGAATAATCCACGCTAATCAGGGCTCATAGTCAATTGTTATGCAAAAGGGACATCTGATGATTGCGACCCATCTTTCGACGAAAACAGGTGCCGACTTCAGGATTAATGTTCCTAGTAGGTGTTGCTTTTGGCCACCTGGTAAAATGATCCGCCCACATTAGAATATGTTCATATAGTTTATAGTAGGGGCCCCATAATAATGACAATCACCACCGTATTCCAGGCTATGACGTTTAGTTTTGCCAGGAATCCTATCAAGATATTTCAACGAACTTACTCCTTGTGCAGTATTTTCAAATAAAATGACCGTAGCGGGCAGCGGTATAATAATAGTATGACCGGCAATAATGCACAACGGTCAGTTGCTTTTGGGCTATATCCTAGTGTGTGGGTGAGTAGTTGCGCGTGCGGAGAACAGAAGGGCACTCACAGGTGCAGTTTCCGTTGACTATTATCGTATCAGTTGTGTGCGCTCAAGAGCCAAAAGCCATCTGCCACTATACCTCCCGGTTGTCTTGTCACGTTTGTGTGACGGTAGATTGGAGGCATTTCGGAAGTGCATGAGAGTACGTTTTACAACTTGTCAGTGTTCAACTCATTGAAACGAGTACTAAAGGAATAACCTGATGCATTATACAAGATGAAAAACCCCTGATAGCCCGAAAGTTTTAGCAGGCTGCCAGCAGATATCTGTATGGACACGCTTGGAACCTGTGTCTGAAGCCGGGAAAGAGCTTAAAGAGCATTTCGTGTGCCAGATTATTTTACACTTTTGCTGAACTATGTACGATGGTGCCCACTTTTTGACAGTTTTGTTGATCCCATGTCAGCAGTAAAGTTTATGCAATAGGCCTGGTGGTGGCCTGCAACCTAGATGAGGTAGTTGTTCACGACGCACTGAAAACTCTGGGTGGACATCTTTTAGGAACTATTGAGCGTTTTTGTACCTTGTACAAATTTGTATTAGTATCTGATCCCAATAGACGTCACTGTGCCTTGAAAGTTTAGCGAGATGACCGATGTTTCGACTCAGTGTTTTCCTAAAGCTGAGGCACTTCAACAAGGTCAGCGGTTCACAGAAGATACTCGGTGCAACATGTCAGCCATAGAGTTATTTGCCTCGGATATTGGCTGGGCTCCCGAAGTGAATTGGGAGGTGTCCAGCAGCGGTGACTGGCGCGAGTGTACTTAACAGGTGCCGGGCCAAGAAAGAAGGTTCATGGTCTGTGGCGATGAAATCATGGGCCTAAAGTGAATGGGAAAAATATACCATACCTTATTTCCGACCCCTCCAGTCAACTCCGGAAGTTTAGTGGCCGCCTTTGGTTGCCATTCAGCTGCTACCGAGCCGCTACTATTGCTGAGTCGGGCGAATAGTAGCAAGTCGAAGGAGCAATGAGGTTGCGATGGGTGAGAAAAGGTATCTTTTTGGCGGCTCACTTCGCCTTAAAGAAAGCAACCCAGCGACGTTATCCAGTGTCACACGCTTTGTATCCTTTCGAAGTAGATCCGTTAGCGGTCACATGAAAGGACCGTAGTCGGGGACAAATTTTTAGTGGTAACTCATGAGGCCGTTGAAAGTGCAAAGCAATTTTACAGCCATTGGCTTCGGGTAGTGAAGAATACTAGTCACTTTAAAGAAATTCAAACAGTTCAAAAGGTGTAACAGCAGCTGTTTTGAGGTACCTTTCGTCGCCACATGTACCTGGTTGTACGCTTTGACTTGGCCGGTCTTGAGGAATACGTTCATACAGCATAAAGTAGCAGTAAACTCGTAAATGTGGGATATTAGGTGAGAGTCAGACGTTGTTTTGGGATTGAGCAGTCAGTAATCACCAGTCGGACCATGATTGTTTATGTCTCTTTTGGGAACCCACTGCGGCGGTGATCCCCAAGTACTGTTCCCTGGTTGATTGTTTCGTGCTCAAGCATGTGAGCAAACAATTTTCCACCGTTATAAGCTTGTCAAGGGCTGGATGACACATTGTGAATAAGAAAAGTTAGGCTGTGGCTGCTGTGTAAAGCACTGCATTGCTGGTAATGCACAGCAGGCTATGTGTTGGTTTTAGCGGCCTCGGATATTTGTCTGTCTGAGGGGACGAACTGATTGTTTACCTAATTCTAACTATGGCTATAGCCCAGCCTGCGTAGACCGTCCCACTAACAGATAACTTTATGTTGTTATCTAGCAGCCGCTATCGGAGTGCATCTGCAAGTAGGATGTAGCGGCTCAGCAGATACATGCCAATCACGGGCATAGGGATATCACCTAGAAGCTATATCCGTCGGTTAGGTTTGCTTGGACCAAGGCTGGAGTAGGTGTGCTCTAATCCAAAAGGGCGGTCGCTTTAACGATAGCTTCCTGTAGATTGAAGGACGGTTCGTCTGCGATTGCAGGAAGAATGCTAACTTCCGCTCCGATGTCGACGAAGTGACGAACATCCGTTTTTGCATCACTGACGAAACGAACGGCTTTTGCCACCAGCTACAGTTACTGTTAACGCGTACCAGTGGAGCAGTTTCCCGGTTACACGCAGCGTCTGTGGAAAGTCCAGGGCCTTGAACAGTTTTTCCTGGCTTATCCGCCGCAGGTATTATGAGACCACCACCATTTAGGATTTTCGACCGGGCAAGACTTAGCTGCTGGGCGGTCACGTGAAGTGCTGTGGTGAGGGGAAATACGTTTCTATGTTGCATAGCCTGATATAGAGTTCATTTAAGCAGCTAAACTGAGTTGTATAGCTTTGTCGTTTCTGAACCCCAAACAACGATTGTTCCGTAGACAAAATATATGCTGGGGTTAGGTCTGCCAGGGATATCCGATGTTTTGTCGGCTGGGGCTGCTAATTCATCGACTGAAGTGTCACGTTCACAGTTCGCAGTGGCTGCGGTAGTTTCAAGAGTAACAGATCACAGAGGAGGCAATCATCGAGCGTTCGTTGGTCGATAACGCCTTGCGTTCGTGTGAGCACCTAAGTATCCGGGTTGTTCTTAATCTGATGTTGCGAATAATCTAAGCGCTGACGATCTTTGATATCGCTCTATCTCGCTCGGGAGGAATATTTCAAGCAGTGCATAGGGATCGCTTACCTCAGGGTTAAAAGTATGCGCCGCGACGTAACTGTCTGATTTCAGCGACGATGATCGTATGAGAGCAATAAATCGAGAATGAGGGCCTGCATGTGATGGTCTTGGGAACTATCTGCAGCGTACATAAACCACGTTTTGCATTGTTTGGCCGGAACGACACAAATGTGACTGGGTAAGTTTTCAGCCTAGTGCAGATAAGCCTAGAAGTCTGGTCGCGCATGGTTATGCGAGCTTATGATGGAGTTTAAAAAATCACCAATGTGAGGACAGAAATATACAAGTGCCAGGGAAGAAGCTACTTACCAGTTTAGAAATTTGTCTCACCTGATCCTGATAGATACAAACGTCAACCACTAATTTTCCGGTCTTGTAGCCTACCCACTAGTCAGACACCGAGAAGGAACACAATAACGTATTCAGGCTGAACAATACATTTGATAGCCGATGCCAAAATACCAGTGCGTTCTAAGTGACTGCCCGGAGAATTGCGTACAAGAAACGCGGTGCAACACGGCAGCATGCCAAGTGGCAAGGATGTACCCCCAACCTGACAAGTCTATTAAAGCCACAAAGGTGAGCATCGATGTTGAATCTTGTGGAACACCGGGCTTTTGATTTTGAGATATTATTTGCAACTGCACTCCGGCTCAGCAAACTAGAGTCTAATTCAAAATGGCTCCACAGTTCCAGTCCACTTCTTTTTTCACCTTTAATTAAGATAAGTCCCCTCATAGAGTGTTCCCTTTTTTCCTTTGTTCAGGGACGATGTTTGTCCCTGGACCTAAGACCAGCTTCTTTGTGCACTGCTTACTTGAAACGACACGCAGTCTCTGCGACGTTGTACATAGAAAGCTGAAAAATCACTGTTCCAATAACCTTATCCCCGGCAGGTGGAGTTAAAAGTAATCATCGAATTCACCCGACACACAAACAACTTTGGACAACCAACACGAGAACTGGGAGATAAAAAGACATTATAGATCATGCGAAACCTACAATATTTACAAAAACTGTTTAGATATAGGGTGGTTTCTTCCAGCACGTTGAGTGAATTTAGTCAACACTGTAATGTTCCATTTATGTGTAGGTGTGTCTACCGGCAGGGCAAAAAGCAATGGCGGTGACTTCTACATGAAGTTAGCCCCAGCAATTTATGGTCTAACAGTGTCAGCTGGCCACTAAGATCAACAAACTTTGGGCCCACTCCCATTCGTAGACTACTCGTCATCGAATTCGACTCACTTCCCCCCCTTACAGGCGTTCTGCGCGCATTGTGTAATGTGAAGGACTGCATGGGTAGCTCCATATGAATGCTTTAGAGTAAGCCAAGATCCACCAGGAGAAGAGAGAGGGAAACCACCAGGACTCCGGAGTCAGTGACTGTCACACAGGCACAGGTCAGTGAGCCGGGCGCATTGAGTACTGAAGCTCTTATCACTGCAGTCCCCCGGAGAGCTGAAAGTGAGGTGGCGAAAAAAGAAGCTGCCCCAGTTTTATAAGGACTGGAGATCCTGGTCCCAGTCACATATGGCATCTTTCCACTGAGTTGTTCAAACGGTTTTTTCTTCCTTAACACTGACATGCATGCGGAGCAACGTTAGGGCCTAAGAGAGAGTAACCTGGATGAGGGCGCCCCGCGAACGTCTGCAATTTGACACCATTTTTGTGGTACATTCCCGACCCTAGCCGAACACTTCTGACCAAGAGATGCGTGTCACCTGCGGGGAAAAAGAACGCAGAGAGGGAGGTGGAGTGGCTCTCCCCACAAGCCCCTGTTAAAAGGCCGGAGTGGCCAATGTCATGGCTCCCATCCGGTTCCCGAAATCTTTATGGTACCGGCTTACTTTTCGTCGCATCAAATGCCCGCTCTAGATCAAATGTCGATCCCCCACTAGCTACTCCGCCCACAGGAAAGGGGTCATGAGGGCAATTCTCACAACTTACTCTGAAGATAACGATTCGGCAATCACCACTGAAAACGTCATTACCCCGTCAATTCTCTTCAAGTTGGAGGAGAGGCACGCCAGATCTCTCAGTTAGACCATGGACAGTGCAATCAAGACAGCTGGTTTCCCTAAGAAAGTAGGCGATCCCACATGTTGGGGGCCTAGCGTAAATGAATAACGTCTGGACTACGTTCTGACGAACAGTTTGGTTCCCGCTGAGATTATGTACATCCAAATGCCCCCTGGTCTCATCGATCATGCAGCAGCAACTTTATCCACAGCCACTTCGGAGGCTTTGCAACCAGAGACATCAGAGAGACCATGAGAGATCATCTCATGGATGAGCTTCAGCCTCAGGACTGGAGTCATCTCTCAATAATTAAACGCTGGACACCGGTGAAGGAAATAACCCATGGGACCACCAGTCACAGTGGGCTAGAGGTAACGCACTAAGTGTCAGCAGGGACCCCACGGCTAAGGCGTGAGACAGAGAGGCTACCTCAAGCCAAAGGGCAAACCTTGTTTGACCGGCGTATCCGCAGAAACGATCCGGAACCCAATTACTTGGACACTCTGAATGCAAGCAATGACTACAGAGAAATGGTAGCTAGAGAGAACGCCGCTATGCAATTTCTGCGCAGATAGCTTGGTATTCTCTTCCCTGAACTGTTTATCATAATTTCAAACCCCATGTATGGTTGCGAGTGAAGGTCTTCAATAGGGTGGCATACCAACACTCTGATATGAAGGTCTGCAATAAGAACAGCTGTGAAACCAACAGCGAAGGCGTACTCCAAAGGACCAAAGCACCTAAATCTAATCACCTTGGTCTACCACAGAAAGGGTGATGACGTTGCTATGATCCACAAGATCACCCATCAGGGAAGTCACGTAATCAAACTAACAATGCCTTCAACATGGTGGTCATCAGGACGAAACCCCATCAGGATAGCCCATCAGAGGGCTAACACCGGACTCAGGTCTAACTACTTCCCCTCACGAGTATGTGTTTTGTGGAATATCTGGCAGTGGGATGTGGCCGCAGCCTCCTCAGTAGATTCATTCAAAAGACGGCTAGGTAGTTGTGTCATTTCACATGACCTAGCACAGACATAATCAGGGAATTATTGACCTCACTAGCCCACCTTTACTTCCTTCTTATCTACCACTCCATCTTTCTTGTTGATACACCTACGCTGTCTACTAACTCTTGTCTGGCAACTACACCCATACTGTCTACCTTACCTTCCAGGTAATTCCGATGTGCGCTTTCCAGCTATCCTGCTACTCCTGTCCAGGCATTTATACAGTTGGTAGTCAAGAATCCCCTAATCTTCCCAGCAAGCTGTAGTTCTTTAATTAACTCACAAATTATAGTTACTAATCCACAAATAAGTTCACTTCAGTGGGGCTAAAACGAGGTTTCCTTGTCCACTGAAGAAGTAGACTGAACGATGCTAACCAAACCCCTTAAACTAGTTGTGAGAGATCAAAAACCATCAGTTTTGCAAGCTAGCACTGCCGGTGTTGAATGCTGGAAACCTTTTCACTACGTAACTTGGCTAGATGTCTGTAGATCACTTAATGTTGACACTCTAACTATTGGTCATCAGACAGAAAAGCCTGACTAATCACGCACATCCCTCAAACCAGCATTACGACTTTCCCCCCGGACCTCAATCATAACGTAACTATACGCACCATTATACAAACTATCTTTTATCTCACCACCATCCGACAGACGTTTTTAAAATGTTGGGACTTCAAAATGAACCGAGTTGCATTCAGTGTAGCTTGCTGGGTCATTGTGATCTGTAACACCTCCCATTACTTCACGATAGCGGCCCCCTCAAAGTTTTACTGATATGCCTACGTTACAGAAAGCAAAAGTGGAATACAGGCCTATTTAACATTAGTGTCAGATAACGAGATGTAATTAGTACGGTGTCAGCAGCAGACTAACCCCAGAATAAATATATACCAGACAGTATCTGCGTCGAAAAATGAAACGTGGAAGCCAGATGAGTGTTCTTACATGTCGAATAGGACACTATACAGGATTTATCGAGAAAGGATATAAGCACACATCAAGCCATCAAAGTGATGTTACCTGAGGTCGATACACAGCTGGGTGTAGTAATGTAGAAACGCTAAATGAAAGAAAAAACTCAACGTGCAGAAAGATTGATTGATGTTTTTGAGCACAGAAGGGAATAAGTAATCGTAAAAATAGGAGTAAACTACGGGTAACATATAACGTCAATATTTTGCAAGGTAAATCAGCTGTGAAGAAATTTCAAAACGAGTTAGGTGTGTAGCGAAGACAGCGATTTGAAAAGAAAAATATTGACCGAAGCGCGTGAGGTGCAAACAAAAGTAAGCAAAAATATTAAATTTTAGGGTTCTTAGTTTATTATTCTGATGTTCGCGAAGAATAATGCATATAGATCAGACAACAGGCTTATAAAATATCTAATAAGTTGTGCAACAGAATGTGACTTTGACAAAATAAATGCTGAAAGAAAGTTCAGTGGCTGTTTAGTGGATCGGTAGAATACTAACTTTTGGTTTTAGGTGCTGATACTCAGTAGGTAGAAAGCCTTAGATTCATATTTTGCGCTTTCTGGCACTCATCAGAAAGAGATACCAACTACCATTAGGAAACAGGTATCTTCTCTGCTATTCGATCCTGCATCCTTAGCACTGAAGTCAGGGACTTTGTCTTTCGGTTTTCCAGATTACGGCAAACTAGGACTAAGTTGTATACACCAACTGATCACCTTTGGGGAACCGACGTGGGTAATCTAATCCTTAGTGCGTAGCACTGATCGACGTCTGTAGCTTGTAGTGGACCCAAAGAATTTCAAGTAAACCAAAATGACAAACTACGCATAATTTACAAGAAAAAATGGGTTTTATGATGCACATGTGTGAAAAGTTACACGTTATAGCACAAAATAGTATTGTCAATGTTATAGATAATCACGGGTTACTTGGAGGTTATTTCTTCGGTATCGTCCACCACAACTTTAGGATACTCCAGAGATCAGAAGGCGATATTCGTCGTCTCTCCGCTGTGGTCGTCGGTCAGCTTGATTGTCGTAATATTTGGAAGTAGGATGAGAAGTCCTGTAAATTCCCAAGACAATCAGTTATTATGCACGACAGGCAATAGTCACGGAGGCAGAAGTCGGAATGGTTAGAAGCACATTATATTTCCGCTATTAGCAGCAGCAAAAGATGCAATTACCGCCACAACCAAAAAAGTGTGTATATAAACAACATTCGTTTTTACAAGTAATAGGAACAATATACAGAATGTGTAAAAGAAACGATGAAAAGGAAATATTGCTTATAGTTGAAGTGGTTTATACACAATTGTATGAAGTCTCCACACAGCCCGCCCCTTAAAAATGCGGAGGAACTGTCTGGTAGAAAAAGAAGAAAATATGCACTCATGGTCAGACCAAAAGATATATGTACGTAGATAAAAGTTACATATGCCTGAGGCTATTGTTCAGAGGTCCATTTGTGAGGAAACAAAATTGATACTAACTTTCACAGGTAATGCTTGTAATTATCCGAAAATATATGTATTTCCTGAATGATTTATGAACAACAGTAAAATGTGATATTTATTGGTATGATAAAAGAGGTGAGAAATGCGAGAAATATGCGTTGTATATATAAAAAAGGTAATGATCTGCATGTGTATTTATGAACAAATTTGACGTAAGATAATAAAATATTCTGAATTGGAAATGGGGGAAATATCAGTCAATGAAATGTACATAACGTTTGGGTTTGACTACTTGCCGGCCGCTGCGTGTGCTGCACAGAGGAATGAGAGAAGTCTGCTCATGGGGCGGGATCGGTGGCGGCGTGGTGGCAGGTGAAGTTTTACCCTGAAGTGGTGGTTGTTTCACTTGGGCTTCATCAGCTACAAAAGCTGGCTTGAGCCGGTCGAGGGCCCCAGACTCTTGCTTACCCTGTTTGTTTAAGGTAAGGTATTTTTCAGCTCGACTAATCACAGGGAAGGGTCCTTCGTATGGAGGCTGCGAACCTTTTCTAACCCCGTCGATCCGAACAAAAACAAACTTGCAGGACATCAGCTGCTTATCCAGTTGTTCACGACGGTCGCTAGTACGAGATGGTGTGGGCTGTATAAGTGACATACGTTGAGCGAGGTTTTCAGCAAACGTAGAGATGTTGGTTTCCGACAAATCCTGTGGGTTTACGAGCTGTCCTGGCGAGACCAAGTTAGTTCCGTAGACTAGCTGGGCTGGAGTGCATCCTAAGTCTTCTCTCACAGTGGATCGGATTCCAAGTAGGATGACTGGAAGGAATTCACTCCATTTAGTACTGTCACGCAGTGCCATCAGGGAGCTTTTTGGTTGACGGTGAAATCTCATCACCAAACCATTCGCTGCTGGATGATAAGCTGTGGTTCGTATGTGATGTATTTCGAGGAGTCGAGTGAACTCTTGGAATAAAGTCGACTGGAATTGTGAACCTCTGTCAGAAGTGAGTGTAGAAGGTACACCAAAGTTTGAAACCCAGTGGTCAAGGAAAACAGACGCGATATTCTCAGCTGAAGTATCACTTATAGGGCAAGCGATAGTCCATCTGGTAAAACGGTCGACAGCTGTTAGTATGTGGGTGAATCCTCTGGATGTTGGAAGAGGTCCCACAAGGTCTACATGAACATGCTGGAAACGTCGGTCAGGTGTTTGGAATTGTTGAGGTGTAGTAATCGTATGTCGGTGCACTTTTGAATGTTGGCTCTGCAAGCATTCCCGTGCCCATCTTTTGATATCTGCATTCATGTTAGGCCACAAGAAACGTTGACTAATCAGTCGAACCGTGGCGCGCACACCTGGATGCGATAGAGAGTGTAAGTGCTGAAATACAGGCTAATGGAACAAAAGGACGGTGCCCACCAGTAGATGTATCACACACAATGGTAGCATCGGACAGGGGTATTGGAACATCTTTGAGAGTAAGAGTTGAATTCGTTTGGTTAGCCAGGAGATCCGGGTCGGTTTTCTGCAATGTTGCCATATTTTCGAGCTCGATGTCCGGTTGCCGTGTTAGAAGGTTCACGTCAACGCGAGACAAGGAATCGGCTACAACGTTGGCATTGCCCTTGAAAACTGGAGGTCCGCAGAAAACTGCTAGATATAATCCAGTTGTCTTGCTTCTCTTGGCGAATGCCTATCCAGTGCTGTTCGAAACGCATAGCATAATGGTTTGTGGTCGGTGAGGATGGTGAAATCAAGCCCTTGTAGCAGATGATTAAAGTGTTTGACCGTGAGATAGACGGATAGGAGTTCTCTTCCGAAGGTACTGTATCTTGTTTAGGGTGGCTCTAGCTCCTTGAAAAAAAAGCAAATGGAAGTATCTTATCGTCAAGCTTTTGTTGAAGGACGGCTCCGACTGCAGATTGGGACGCATTTGTGCAGAGGATCAAGTGTGCCACTGGGTTAGGATTCAAATGCAAAAGCATGACCACCCGTGATGATGCTTTTTTGGCGTTATGGAAAGCTTGAAGTGCTCCGTCGGTGAAACGGAAATCCTTTTGGCTGCCCTTAAGCATATTCGTCAAAAGCTGGAGAATCGAGGCGCATTGTGGAATGAAACGTCGGTAGAAGTTGAGCATGCCAAGGAAACGTCGCAGTTTCTTTGTCAAGTCGGGTTCGGTGTATTGCAAGAGGGCATCAGTTTTATCGCTAAGAGGTTTTATACCTTGGGCGTCTATGTAGTGTTCCAAAAACTTTAATGAACTTATCCCAAAGATGCACTTGTTTGGATTGGTAACTACCCCGTATTGCTGAAAACGTTCGAACAAAACTGTGAGGTGTTAGAAGTGTTCTTCCTGGGAAGCACTTGCGATCAGTACGTCATCGATATAGACAAAAACGAAATCCAGACCTTGCTTAACCTGATCCATGAATCGTTGGAACGACTGCGCTGCGTTTTTGAGTCCAAATGGCATCTGGAGAAACTCACAGTCCGAAAGAAGTTATTATCGCCGTTTTTGCGATGTCTTCCGGTGCAACAGGTATTTGATGGTATGCGTGAACTAAGTCCACTTTTGAGAATATGGTCTTCCCATGCAAGGTAGGGGAGAAATCGTGTAGGTGGGGGATGGGGTAGCGATCAGGAACGGTCGCGTTGTTCAAGGCACGATGGTCACCACACGGACGTCAGTCATGATCCTTCTTTGCCACCATGTGCAGTGGCGAAGCCCAAGCTCTGTTGGACGGCCGTATTATGTCCAGCTGCATCATATGTCCGAATTCAGCTTTGGCAGCGGGTAACTTGTCAGGTGGTAAGCGTCGGGGTCGTGCGCGGACGGCTTGGCCTTTGATGACAACCTTATGCACTGTTGTGTGGCGTACTTCCTCGATGTGATAGTTGGGTTTTACTATGCTGGGGAAGTTCTGGAGCAGATGAGCATATCTGTCATCCTCAGGTTTTGCAATGCGGACGCTATGGATAGAATAATCTGACACGATGCCTTGGACGTTAAGCTTTGTGCATGCATCAGTCAGTTTCTTCTTGTTGACATCAACTAGCAGATTGAAAGCATTCAAGAAGTCGGCCCCTAATATAAGATGAAGTACATCGGCGACGATGAAAATCCAGGTGAATCGGCGGCGTAGACTAAGATCTAATATCAGTGACTGCTCACCGAACGTTGATATACAAGTTTTGTTCGCAGCTTGAAGAGACAACTTGCTGGGGGTTGTTGATGGTCGTCGTGAAAGCGAGAGCGGAATAACACTAACTTCGGCAGCTGTGTCAACTAAAAACCGGGAGCCTGAAGTTTTATCCGTCACGTAGAAGAGGCGACTGGAATGGTTGCCAGTAACAGCTGTCGCCCTCACTGTCTGGCTGACCCGTTTCCCTGGTCTGACGATGATCTTTTATCAAAAGTGCAGGGTCTAGTACACCGGTTGGCTTTGTGGCCAAACTTTCTGTGGTACCAGCAGATCTCTTGTGCGGCTTTAGGTGAGCGAGATCGATGCCCGTCGGTTGATCGTTTACGAGGTATGGACCATGGACGATGAACTTCAATATTCGACACCTTAGCTGCCAAAGCTTCAAACTTGGACGTTAAGTCAGTTAACTGTGACTGAATACTAGAGGAGTGGGTAGAGGTTGATGGCAGGTTAAACTGGGAGCTATTGGTTGTGGTTGTCATCAAATGGTATTAGAAAGATTATCTGGGTAGACTTCTACTATTTTGTCAGCCATGTTAGCTAAGCTATCTAGTTTGGTAGTTGTTGCCGAGATATTGAGTACCTGTCGCACGTTGAATGGAAGCCGCTGAAGCCATAGCTGCTTGAGAACAGCCTCGTTGAACTGATATGAACCGGCGAGCTGTTTCATGTACCGAAGCAGTTGTGAAGGCTTTCTATCTCCCAGTTCACATGAAGTAATTAAGTGCTGCAGCCGTTTCTCGTCGGACATAGATGTCCACTGGATAACTGCTGACTTCAGTTTGTCATAAGGTGCCTCTTCAGGAACATTATCGATCAAGTCTCCGACTTCGGTGGTGACCTCAGTGGGTAAGGCTCCTACCACATGAGCACATTTAGATGCTTGGGAACGTATGTTGCGTGCCATGAAAAGAGCCTCAATTTGAGCAAACCACATGCGGGGGTTGTTAAAACCATACGGGGGAAGTCGTATGTCCGATATGGCGTGTAATGAGCTCGTCTGCACATCACCACCACTCTGCCCATTTGGCAAGCTTGGGGAAGTAACTCTTGGCGAACTCATTAGTGGCCAAAGAATAAACAAACTTACCAAAAATAAACAGAATCAAACTCTAAATATAGCTATGAAGCAAAGGAAGTTCGCTAAATCGGGCTCACCAATAATATGTAGTGGACCCGAAGAATTTCAAGTAAACCAAAATGACAAACTACGCATAATTTACAAGAAAAAATGGGTTTTATGATGCACATGTGTGAAAAGTTACACGTTATAGCACAAAATAGTATTGTCAATGTTATAGATAATCACGGGTTACTTGGAGGTTATTTCTTCGGTATCGTCCACCACAACTTTAGGATACTCCAGAGATCAGAAGGCGATATTCGTCGTCTCTCCGCTGTGGTCGTCGGTCAGCTTGATTGTCGTAATATTTGGAAGTAGGATGAGAAGTCCTGTAAATTCCCAAGACAATCAGTTATTATGCACGACAGGCAATAGTCACGGAGGCAGAAGTCGGAATGGTTAGAAGCACATTATATTTCCGCTATTAGCAGCAGCAAAAGATGCAATTACCGCCACAACCAAAAAAGTGTGTATATAAACAACATTCGTTTTTACAAGTAATAGGAACAATATACAGAATGTGTAAAAGAAACGATGAAAAGGAAATATTGCTTATAGTTGAAGTGGTTTATACACAATTGTATGAAGTCTCCACACAGCTCGGCTAGATGTCTTGTCGATTCACTGTCTATATATAATACTTAAAACACAGTGGACTGTATTATGATATGAATTTGCTCAATGGTCGATCAACAGAGTTTCATCCGTGCTAAGCTTCAAACAACAAACGTCTAAAACGGTTACCTAATTGTACTGAATTCAAATGTGATTTTTTCTACAGACTGTTTATACCGGTGAATTTTCCAACCGTACAGAGAGTTTCCTTTTTATTCTAATAGTTGTATTATGTAGTCTTTGAATCAATTTTGTATATAACCTCTTGTTTCCTATTCCTCCGAACTGCTTGTCTCCAGTTATATATGTACACCTCAAACTGCTGCAGATATTTAATTCTCTGATGGAAACTGACTTCCCTGGTCAAAGGATTCTGCTGACATTTGTCATATGGCTGAGTAAGTAAATTTTGCTGGTTAAGTGATTCATGGCTCATCGAATTACAGTACTTGTGGTTGAATGGATAACTGGTAACTTCTCTCTTTAGTGATCATCAATTTTCATTTCCATTTGAAAGGATTTTCAATACCCATAAAACCTTTACACCACTTCCTTGAAATTCGGGTAGTTTACTATTGCACGAACTCTCTTGATATTCATTCTTCGCTCAGTCTACTTATCACACCCGGAATCTAGGAGCGATGTGTAATGAAGAAACTAATTTCCGGAGTATCCACACTCAAATCCAAATTGTCATGACTCAGAACACTTAGTGTGAACAAGAAGTATATATACAGGGTGTGGTAAAATTCCATAGACGTTGTTTTTTACAGTAAAATATAAATATGCTAAATGTAAATGAAAACCATCTTTACGGCTACCGCTGTTTAAAAACCGAAACAAAATAGGATGCTGTGACAAAGCCGAACAAGAAATTAAATACACTTGTACAAGGAGATTGGACGAAATCAAACAGAACAAATGACCAAGATGTTTGATCATAAAACAAGAATGAAAACCTATAAAATACGCAACGAAAGTGTTGAAATAAGTGACTTTCGAAACGCGAGCCTCTACCTGCTGTGATAGTCGGAGGGATATGGAAATATAAATCGGGTACTTAACCAGCTTCTACACAACACCCTCAGTAGAATGGTAGCTGGTCATCTTGTAAACTTATAGATGCCCTTCACTATGTATATGAATCCTACCACACAGACAGTAAACTCACTAATTCAAGTTAAATTTGGGGTCAAGTAATAAAAGGTTACCTAGTGAAGTGTGTATTAATGACCCTTTCTCTCTTTGGCAATGCATTTTCTTGGATCCCTACTTATAGTTGACCAAACTTACCTTTCGAAAACTAATTAGACAGTATTTTGAGTGTGGCATATACAGTTCCCTAAAAGTGGTACATCTCATAAAATAAAGAAAAAATAAGTGCAATTCTTCACTACCAGTAATATGCACCAAAATGAAATTAAGAGAACTGTTGTGAGTTGTAGTGGCTTGATTCAGAAAATCAAAATATTTCCGGTTCTTTATCATTTTGACAGTCACCAAACATGAATATGAAGCTCATTATGATTAATTCAGCACTAGAACACAAAAGAAAGGTGACTGAAAGACCATAAGGATAATAACTTTATACAAATTCGCTGTTACCGTTCAAATAGTGAGTCTATTCGACTACAAGGATTATGCTAAAGGCATTTATGTCAAATGGCTCCTTTGAAAAGGCATTCACAATCATTTTGATAAAATGATACGACAGTGAACAAATAATTTCTCATAATATAGTGGTATAAAAAGATGTTAGGAGTAGTCACTAGCAATTAGAAACTGAATAATCATGATCATATTTGATCAGTGCGTTGTATAAAATGAGAAAACATCAGAAAAATAAGTTGTTATCCAGAAAAGATATGGGATAGGAGGCAGGAGAAACGACTGGTATTGCGTAATTGGTGAAGAGAATGATGGAGGAGATGTGTAAAGAGACTGACTCAATAAGTTGAATATTAGGGTATGAAACAACAGCAGGTGAAGGAAGTCTCTTCAATCTGTAGAGCTCTATATACTCCTAATGAATGGCCAGACCTCAGGTAATATAACAAAGGTGAGTAGTTACAACCTTAGAAGAAGTTTACTGAACCACTCATTTGTGTCTTTGTACATATTGCAGTTAGAAAACATATCGGTATATCCAAAATTTCACAACGGCTATGAAAACTCCAACAGACCACATTTACAACTGCAGCTTGAAAATTTAGTCAGTCAAAGAAAACTTATGATTTCTGATTAGTAGTTTCATCGGTTCTAATCAACTATCTTAAACTATTTACACGAATATCTTAACACAGAATCAAATATTAATTGCTTTCTACTAAAGCTGCATAAAGAAGAACTTGGGAAAGTGAAATGATGCGTCCTGACAAAGATATAGAAGTAGTCTTACTGAATCAGAGAGCCAAAATTCACTAAATGCCAAATCTACTCTCAGAAAACAGTAAGCTTTCTAAAACTGGCAACAATTAAAGTAGAGCATAACTAGTTGAAAAGCAACTTGTTGAAATTTTAAGAGTGTACATAATTTGTCAGTCAATGAAGATCTGTGAGAACAAATTAGGCCACTACACCATGCAAAACCATGTCATTTTAGGCTACTCGTTTATTTCCTTAAAATTGCCAAAGCTTCGATTATTCATTACGACTGTCAAGAGCTCTACATATGGAAGAAACTTGCTGCACCTCGTGTTGTTTCATAGTCTTAGTATTCGGCTTTTTGAATCACTCCTAATATATATCTCCTTCATTTTTCTTACCAGTTACATAATACCAGCCGTTCCTCTCCCTTTCCATCCCATATCCATTCTGGATAGCAGTTTAATTTGCAGATATTTCGTCATGCTATAAAATGTATTATTCAATTCCTGATTGCTACTGACTACTCTTAACAATTATTTTACTGAATTATGAGAAATCTTTTTCGCCACCGTACCATACCAATAATATCTCTCCTAATATTAAGTATACTGAACAAGTTCATGAAAATCTTGTAAGCATTTATAATTTCAAGGCTTGAAAAAATATTAGTACTTGTTATTTGTCCCTTGAGTTCCTAGTGGGACATAGGGCTTCAGTAGCACGTCCCCATTGCACTCTGTTCTGCGCGGTCTTTTTAACCTGACTCTACGACAGCCCACAAACTTTCATTTCTTTCTCACACCATCTCCTCCATGTCACCCTCGAACGCCCTACTCGTAGTTTCCCGTTTGGCTTCCACTTGACCGTCTGACCTGGCTCGTGATGTCCCCAATCGGTCTTCTCAGTGTATGGCTAATTCATCTCCACTTCCTTCTGCATATTTATTGGGTGATAGGTTCTTAGTTGGTTCGTTGCCAGGCCAGACTTCCTTCGTGCTTATTCGTTCTGGCCATCTGATCTGATCTTTAGTATCGGGTGAGCGTAAGTGGCAGCTGTTGATGAATGTTTGTAATTTGTTGGAAATGCTTTTCGTGACGCCCCAAGTCCCTGAACCATCACATAGAAGCACTGACTTAGCATTAGTGTTGAAAATCCGGATCTTCTTCTTTATGCTAAGTGCAGCGCAGTGCAGATTAATGAAGGCCTATCTTGCTGTCTTTCCGATCCTGGCTTCAAAACCCTCATCTGTGTCGCCTGTAGTTGAGACGATGCTACCTGGGTAGCTGAAAAAGACTACTCACTTTAGATTTCTCCCGTTGATGTTGACTGGTGCTTCTTCTTGTTGTTGGTGGCGTTGGTTGGGTATCTTCATCACCTCTGTCTTCTGTAAGTTCACTTGAAGTGCCATCTTCATTGCCCTGCCTCTTCTGTCAACTTGTTAGTTTTCGCCTGTAGATGTTCGAGTTTGTGCGACATTAGAAATAAATCATCACTGGCGAAATCCAAATCTTATGGGGTCTTTTCATCGATCAAACAGCGTATGCCCCTCTTCTCGTTCCCCTCAGTTTGTTGCGTAATCCAGTCGACCACAATCAGGAATATCATAGGTGATAGTAGGCAGCCTTGTCTTACTCCTGTTTTCAACCCAAAGGCGTCAATGAGTTTTCCATTGTGAATTACTTGGCATGTGGCGTACTCATATAGTTGTTGAAAGAGGTTGATAAAGGTTTGTGATATTCTGTAGTGTTGAAGCAGCTGCCTGCCAAATTACTTCTCGGTCGACAATGTCGAAGGCCTTTTCAAAGTCGATGAAGTTGAGGTAGAGAGATGACTGCCATTCCATGCTCTGTTATATGGTGATGCGTAGCGTTACCTTACAATTTGACCCTCGCATGATTCATTCTTCTTGAAGCCAGCCAGTCAGCCTATTCCCGTGGTAATTTTCAATCCAGAGCATCTCTCAGTCTCTCCAGGATGATGCAGCTTAATATTCTGATTGGAGTGAGCAGAGGCATAATTCCTCACCGGTTCTTGCAAAGGCTTGGCTTAGGTTACCCTTTTTAGGGGGTTGACAAGGTAGTCTTTCTACCAATCAACTGGCAGGTACCTTTCCTCCCTTCCAAAGCCTCTGCAGTAATGGTGTGAGCATGTCCGCTGTTGTCTCTGCATCTGTTTTCAATGCTTCTGGAGGAATTCCATCTGGCCCTGCTGCTTTCCCGAATTTCAGCAACTTTATGGCGTTCAAGAATTCCCTTCTACTTTTGTGGCAGGGTTTGTGTTCACTGGTAGTTCTGTGGCTGCTGATGGTATTTCTGGAAGAGGTCCAGGTGGTGGTCGATTCAAGTGCTTTTTGAAGTGGTCAACCCCTTTGTTCCCTTTGTTTCTCCTCTTTGGTAGCTAGCTTTCCTTCACTATCTTTCAATGGTCTCATCTGTGTTGATCTCTTTCCTACCAGATGGTAACCTGATTATTTGATATTGTGTTGATAGGTCTCTCCTACCTGTAACCTGTTCTGCATCAATTGCAAGTGTGTCGTAGAAGTGCCTTTTGTCTTTCAGCGCACTCTCCTTCACTTTCTTGTCCAGTGTAGTGTTTTATAGGTTGTGTTCAGTTCCTCTTTTTGTTGTTGTTGCTGTGATGACTTCCAACTTGATTTTGAAGGTTCCTTGTACTAGATTGTGAGTGATGTGAACTTACATCTTCTCTTCTTCATGGTCTGATCTTGTGTCCAGTAGTCTGTATCTCCACTTTCTTGAGATTGAGATAAAGTCGGTCTGATTTTTAGTGTGTCTATTTGGTGGAAACAAATTCATGCCGCTTTCTGAATATCCTTGTGCTTGTACACATTGCCTCCAATCACCAAATCATTAAATGGGCAGAAGTTTGCAAACAGTTCTCCATTCTCACTCATCATTTCACCAAGCGCTTCTCGACCCATGATGGATGAGTTCTCTTCCTGTGTTATCCGCTCCCAGTTTGGCATTCATGTCGCCCATTAGAATTTTAATGTCGCCAACTGAGGTCTTGTCCAGTGTTGATTGCAGTTGTTTGTAGAATTCCTCCTTCTTCTCTTCATCTGCTTTATTTGTAGGTGTATAGAGTAGCAGTTTATGATTGTGACTTTTCTTCTTTTGAGTTGAATCTTGCTATTATGATCCTGGAAGAGACTGGTTCCCACTGCATGAGAACCTTCGACGCTATGGGGGATATCATGATAGCCACTCCAAAACTCAGTGTGCTCGTGGTGGTTGTTTGGGTGAAAATATCGGAGTAGATTATTGACTCTGTAGTTGACAGTTTGGAGCGTTCACTTCCATTCCATGTGCTTTCATAGATTCCTAGCACTTCTATGCTATACCTTCTCATCTTTTTCAGAATCTGGGCAGCCTTGAGAACCAGCTTCAAACATTGTGTAGACATTCAGCATCCCCATGTTTACTTTCTCTTTCATAGAGAGGAGAGAAGACATATCGGCCAATTGGCTTGCCGAAGGCTTTCACCAACCGGCGTCATGTTGTCTCCCCGATTCCATTGAGGAACAGGTTTATTTTTACTTCTTATATTTCGTCTGTGCTGTGAAGTTTCTTTAGTGATTGAATTGGTCTTACGGGGTGGGGGTGCTAGCCCTATGCCCAACCTTCCCTCTTTATCCGAGCTTAGGACCGGCTAGTAAACTAGTGAACTCGTAGACTAGGCGAGGATTTCGGACTTAAATACAGTGGTTTCATGTCACCTGATTGTGTGGTTGTGGGTTAGTCCATGCATTGCAATAGTCGACCCACATATTTTCTAGATTTTTGATCCTTTTCGGATCTGTAATCCTATTTTTGCCTAACCTTCTGTGTTCCGATAATCTAAATGACCACGATCGACTAGTCTCACCTATGTACTTGATCTCACTTTCATTCGATGGAATTTGGTGGATTATATTATCTCACTTGATTGGATCTATCAGCTCCTTAAGCTGACAAAGCATATCTCTGAGTGCGTTTGTAGGTTTAGACGCCACGCTAATTCCATTCTTGCTGAAAATCCTACATAAATTTTTTGACGTTCTTTTCTAATATGACCGTGAGATCAAGTACAGAGGTCATATCAGCCGGTCGGGGTCAGTAAGATTAGCAAAATGTAAGAATTTAGCTAAATATAAAATGACGGATTCCAGTAATATCAGTCATCTAGAAAAGCACTGCGTTATTGCAATATATGGATTAACACACAACCACACAATCTGGTGGACAAAACTGCTGTATTTAAGCCTAATATAATTAGGTAAAGAGAGAGATTGAGTACTGAATCTTTGTTCATCAAATCAGCCAACACCCAACATATGTAATGGGAATGATGCAACATCTGTAGCAGAGATACTGAAAATTTTCTCACCAATAAAAGCAATGAATATGAGGTGATAGGACTATCAAACTCGATTGTTGAAGGTGATGTGATTAAATAGATATGGTTCTGAGCAATAATTTATGCCTGGAACTTCATCAAGTAAACAATGTTGTACCAATTTATGCTGTTAAACCATAGTTATCTTAATAGGCAGCATCCTCAATGGCCTTGAAAGTAAATTTTTGAATTTGCAAATTTTTTTCTTTCTAGGCATACAAACAAACTTAATTTAATACGGAACATACCAATACAGTATCATTTACTAAATTTAGTATAACTTAGTGCCATATTAAATAATCTTATCTTATTCGGAACTAGTGTCTACCACAGTATTCATATTCAATACTCATATCAGTGTAGATAAATTGCCATAAGATAATTCAAGTTATCTGGAGAAAAAGTCTTATCCTAAAAACTTATGACGATAAATAAAGCTTGTAGTGCTGTATGTACCACGTAACTTCACTCTCCATCTTTCAGTAAGACATTCAACTAATAATTTTTAGTACTTATCAGTCATTTAAGTAACATATTAAAATACGTGAAAATTCTGTTGCTGCCTTTACAGTGGTCGTTGCTTAATGCAACCGTAGCATAATTTAAACTCTGAAGTAAAAAACTATTTCAGTTATGTTCGGTGAATAAGGTTGCAATACAAGTTTTACACTGGCTAACCAACAAGAAATGGGGAGTGAAATATTTCATCTTCAGGTCAAATTGAATCGTATAAGTCAGTTTTCCGATTTGATACAACATTGATATAGCTCGCATATATATAGTTATATGGTTTAAAGTGATCACTCAGAAGGGTGTTGACTCAGTATTTGAACAGAAGACGTCTAAAAAGGCTGAAGTGCTCACCTATCTACAACTATACTCTGACTATCCATGATATATGGATAAAAATTGCTATCAGTCTTTTATAACCAATAATTACAAAAATCGGTTTTCTTTTTAATTCCATGATGAAGAAGTAAATATAACAATGTACTATTTTCTAAGATTTTACTGACTATTGATTCGTCTTATCTAAGAAAAGTTGCTTTTTATCTAAGTACTAAGCGAATTTTGAGAAATAGAGAACCAAAAATATGTTTCTTTCATCTTTGTCAAAGTTTCTTGTTTACAAAGTGATCATTTTATCAATAAACTGATTAAGTTCACAAGTTTTTAGATGAAATCAAGTATGCAATTCTAGAAGTAAAATAAAACATCGAGAGTCGATTTAAGTCAGTTCATACAGCAAACACTATTTTTTATTGAAATGATCAACTTTAATGAAAACTAGGGACTGAAGTATGATATACTTCTGCATATGGATGATTACTTGCCTGGAAAATTTAAATAAACTACAGCAAAATAGAGAGGGAAACAATAGTTTTATTCATGAAGTAAAAAACGCCTTCTACTGTTCAACCGAATGATAAAGGTGAGAATCACTAATGAAGCTTTAGATTTTATGAGGATACATAAACATTTTACAGTTAGCTAAACAAGGAAGTGAAATACACAAAAGAAGGGTGAATCATTAATAACTATGCTCCACAGTTTCTTCAGAAATTTGTAGGAAAAGATAAGGAATAAAACAATAACAGTAATACGAATACAAACAATAGTGACAGCATGAGTACAAGTAAGTTGAAAGCCTTCACTGTGTTACCATATAAGCAAAGAACATCAAAAACTTTGTCTAGGATTCTCATTGTTTTGGCATCCGAGCCTACAAACGCACTCAGAGATATGCTTTGTCAGCTTAAGGAGCTGATAGATCCAATCAAGTGAGATAATATAATCCACCAAATTCCATCGAATGAAAGTGAGATCAAGTACATAGGTGAGACTAGTCGATCGTGGTCATTTAGATTATCGGAACACAGAAGGTTAGGCAAAAATAGGATTACAGATCCGAAAAGGATCAAAAATCTAGAAAATATGTGGGTCGACTATTGCAATGCATGGACTAACCCATAACCATACAACCGGGTGGGATAAGACCATTGTATTCAAATCCAGTATGCCTAGGTGGAAAGAGAGAGATTGATTACTGAATGTTTGTTCATCGAATCAACCGACACCCAACATGTGTAGTAGGAATAATGCAACACCTATATCGAAGATATGGAAAATGTTACCATAAATAAAAGCAGAAAATATAAGGTGATAAGACTATAAAAATTGGATGTCAGAAGGAGTGTGATTATATTGGTATGATTACCAGCGATAATAATTTATGCTGGAAACGTCATCAAATAAATAATACTGTATCAGTATGCGCAATATATCAAATAAACAAATCTGACGTGGAATTACATTCTACTACGGTGCCCAAGTTTTACACTTATATTAGTCAATATTATCATTTATAAGTGCTGGACTATGCATAGATTCAGATATGTTCGCTTTTTCATTAGTACTTTGAGGCTTCAATTCAATTTATTTCATCTGAAGATGAAACCTGAATCTAAATTATGATAGCAGAGTCACTATCCTGCTAAACTCCGTCTTTGAACAACTGCATATGGACTTGTCAGATGCAGCAGGATGTCCGACCAGAATCTGCACCTTGCTCAGTGATGTGAACAGAAATTTATTGATTATAGCAAACAGTATTCAAGTAGTGTTAATCATTTCAGAATCGCAGGAGGCTCTATAGGTCAAGATAGCTTAGAAAGGTTACTACTGACCTATTTATCTTATAAAATGTGTTCTTGACCCAAAAATTTATCATAGATTTGTGTACCATATATTTATGAGTTGTTCAAACTCTCGAGCGGTGTTATACAATGCTAATGACTTGCATCTAACATGGTGGGTATACAGCAATCGCCAAAAAATTCGAAAGTTATTCTACACCAGTGATAGGTCCAAATTATACGACTGCTATCAAAGGCTACCGTATCCACTCTATGGTTTGGAAGCCTTGGGTGTAAACTCCAAGGAATTCATGGGAATGCATTTATTTTGAAAGTCAAATGAACACATGAGTCAGTCACCAGTAGGTGATCTATACAGTTGACTATTCTCGAGGTCTTATCACTCACTGAGTCTGTCGATCAAGTGTGCAATCTGGCCACTGATCTAAGTGATCCAACATTGCTGAGAAAAGGGTTTTTATTTATGAACTAAAAAATATTTATCTCCCTTTATTGTAGTGATTCCCCGATACAGTTTATGATAACATCTTGATATTATTTGGTAGTGGCTGGTGAACAATGTATATTTCACCCAACAGATCTATCTGCGTCTTGTTATATTTATGTTCTCTTTGCATATACATTCTATTAAGAATCTCTGACAAAGGCTGGTTATTCATTCACTGAGTTTAATCTGTGGTGTAAGAAGTGAGACTTATTGAAAGGTAGATATATGGAGGACATAATACAACTCCTATATTACACTCTCAGCTATTGTAATGTTATGAACACTGAATGCTCTAAGCTTAACAAGAATGAGGTTTTCCAAAATAACTCGTTTCCTATGGTTTTCATACATGTGTGAAATTTATAAGTATGAAATCTAGATAGAATATCACTTTCTTGTTTTCATTGTTAGCAGGTGATACTAAACTGATCTTGTGGTTTTTCTCTGACAAATTACGAATTTCTATGTTTATTAGGATTTCAAATTACCAATGAAACGAAGTCATCTCGAAGTTACTTTTTCCAGTCGGATGCAGACCACTTGGCACTAAATTGGTTTGTGATAGTTAAGTTGTATATGCTAGTTAGGCCTTTCGTGATAATTTTCATAGTGCTTGAGTAGATTTCAGATGATTAACTAGTTGGCTGGTCAAAAAATAGTGACTTTAAGGTTTCACCATTATGGTTTGGTGATTATGTATCTTCCGTAAGATGGTGATACTATTGATCTTTCTAGAAAACATTTCTGAGGAACTTCAGTAATGAAACTGATAGCTGTTCAGAGATTTTCGATGACTTCTCAACTAATACCAGTATGTGGGAAACTTATTGAAAGTAAACAGCCTTCTAAGACTATGGAAGCGCAAAGTGAGCCCATAAACATTAACCCAAATTTAGTCATGTCACTACAAACCAAAGTATAATGTGAAACTGATTTTGCTAAGAAAATAAATACTATAAAAATGTGTATTTACCTGTAAGAGAAGTATGTGATATGAAGTCAGTGTCGGCTAAAAATAATACCTATAAATATTCGAAGCTTAGGCTTTCAATACTTGTAATGAGTTATTACTCAGGTTAAACTCTCCACTGACAAACCTTGTGATATGAAGCTGAATATCATCAGCAGCATAGTTATACACATGAGCAAGTTTCATATGAAAGGATCACTTCAATATTCGATTAGTTTTAGCTCCTATCTGAATTTATTCACTGTGTAATTTAATTTAACTCAACTCGGTAAAAACTGATATCTTAAAGTTTGCATCACTGTCATTACGTGAGGGCATATGGTACCACTTGGTAGCCTAGGTCAAATTAGGTGGGGCGATGATTCAAAACGGAACTCACTGCTCTCATTTATTTGCTATTGTTTGACGGATGTGTTAAATGCCGTTTGTCTTCATTCTTATGAATTGTCCTACGGGGTAATATAGTAAGCAAAATAAACGTATAACTATTCATTTCGCTCCATACACTCTGCCATATTTTCATGCCATCAGAATTTAGAGAATTCATTTATTCAGTCAGATTATCTTTCTTTTTGATGTTGAAGGAGGGGAAATTTGTGTATGATCCGCGAATTAGTGAATGGTATATTGAATCATTGAGAATGGTCAATATGTGTTGATACCTGTGTGTCACTGAGATCGATTCTGAACCATACCACCTGGAGTTTTCAACTACTTGCTTCTCTTGTCACGTGGATCTCAACCGGCTAGTCTATATCGCCGTAGATGACTCAAACCAACGGTTGAAGACTTCATCCACCAATGTTATGCTTTATTCTGGCCTCCCTGAGTTTTTACTAGCCTAAACCTACTTTAGCTAACATTGTGCGACAGGGTAAATGGTTACTAGGTGTGTGTATTATATGTTCCAGCTATCTTAATCAATAAAGCTCCTCTCCTTTCTGAAACTCCACACCTGATTGCTGCATTACTGACATGGTGACAGCATGACATACCCTATTAAACTAAGGCAATGGTAGTCAAGCACCACAAGCCTTCTCATGTCCTCTCCCCCAACTGTCATGTTTGACAGCTATACAGCAGAACAGAGCGAACTATAGAGCAAAATATTCGACCCTTAATCTACAATCGTATATCAAGATGGCGCAATGAGTTGTGTAATTTGATGAAAGCTAATCGAGCCCATAATATCCGTGTGCGGATATCGCCGGCCATTGGCCCATCAGGGCTGACTTCCCAGGTAAGTGAAGTGTCCAACCCACTTAACCACTTCACTCTCCATTGTTTGCCAGGGCACCTTTGGAGACCAGTCTGTACTTGCGTGGTAAGAAACATATCCCAAACATTATCAAATTATTGCCACCCAATGTATCCAGAAAACTTTGCATCTTGTCAGTGAATTCGCTTAACATGACTACATCGTCTGCTTATTCTAAATCTACCAAGGATTCTTCTGTGATTAGATGGACCTTTTTGAAGTCGGACGATGAGGAGACCTCCATAAGAATATTTGCGACAAAATTGAACAGGAATAGAGATGTTGGGCATTCCAGATGAACACCATTTGATGTGTACAGCCCACCAAACAACCTATCACAGGTTTTAACACGTCCATGGCCTCTCGAGTAAAAAATATTCAGCAGAATGACCTACTTATTCGGTTCCACATTCAGGGAGAGCCATTACCACAAGACCTCTTGATAGATGGGCTCAAACCCCGGCTTCATTTTGGGAAATACGGCTAGTGTTGGTTAGTGGTAAGTGTCCCTGTGTCTCAGAACCGTGCTGAATGTAAATATCCGATCGATACACCCCTGACTGGATCTAAGTTGTACCTGGTTTTCACGAGTTTGATGTCCCCAATCTCTCTTTGCAGGTCGTATGATTATGGGGCTTAAAATCTCAGACACTACGTTTGTCAGGCTGATTCCTTCGTGGTCGTCATTAGAGGATGTCCCACTTTTCTTGAAGACTGAGACTACCAGTGATTGAGACCAGTTAGAGGCGATCATATCGGAATCCGATAAACTAGTTGAAATTCTAGTTAGCTTTGCTAGAAATCCTCAACCACCGTATTTAAATGCCTCTGGAACTAGCCCGTCAAGCCCTCCCTCGCTTTCCAGTTTCAGGCTATGTGCAGCTTGCTAGACTTATGTACGTGTTGGGGTTCATATCTTGATGTTCCACTTAGGATTCAACTGGACAGTGGGCAACACAATGGTAATTGGAGGCCAGTCCAACTTTCGCTCGAAGTATCCACCCATCGTTCCGGTCGCCTTCCTTGAAAGTGCGTCACAAACCCACCCTATAGTCTAACAATTAACCTTTTTGTCCCAGTTTCCTAAATCAGTCTGAATACTTGTCTCCTGCTGCCTATCACCCTGGCCTTTTCCACCTACTCATCATTTGCTGCCTACCAGTTATTGAGTTTGTTCCGTTCCTCATTGCGCTTGCAGCCCACGGGGATGCACGCAGGTGCATACACTAGTTCGGAAGAAGCTTATGGGACCCACTGGCCCTTTCCGACCACTCGCTGACAGTAAGCTACCGTCTTTAATGCTGTTCTTACAGCAGACTGGAGCTGGCTCCAGGCTTCCTCTAGATAAGTGATGTTGTACTGTCTAAGCAACTACCCAGCCATTTTCTCATTGGAAGTAACCTTTGTGCTCCTCTCATCGAGCTTCACTGACAATGGTCCTGTTGCTATTTTTCCTTTGTCGATTTAGGCACAGAAAAACATGTACTTGAACCAGTGCGTGGCGGATGTCTGGACACGTGCTACAGAAGGAGAAGCAATCTTCCACCGACCCCTTGCATCGATAATTGATAACAATGTGGTCTGTCTGGGTGCACCGTTGATTAGAGGTCAGTGGATGTCACATCAGACGTCGGACGTCTTTCTGTATATCAGAGGTTTGCGCCGGCTAGAAATAAATGGTATCTGAGTAAAGTTGTGGCTGGTGATCTCCACTATCTGTTCATTTGGTTGGGATCCCAAAAGTGCCAAATAAGTGCCTTTCTGCGTGAAATCTTACGATCTTGTGCATTTAAATCACCCTCAAAAACAATCACATCTCAACGTTTGGTCCTTAGTAGGAGAGCAGACAGTTTTTGATAGAACTACTGCTTGATTTCTTCCGAACTGCAGTCAGTCAGTGAGTAAGCAGCGATCACAAGGAGACAACGGTAAGTTTCACTATTTTATTTAGTCTTCACTTTATCGTTCAGCTGAACGTCGCATAGATAGCGGTCAAGTGGGATCCAGTCCAGTAATGAACTTTCTGCCTTAGTGACCAATGCTATGCCCACACCCGCAAGACCATGAGAACTGGTCACCGAATCTCTGCGAACTTGGAGGGTGACGGGGTGAGATGAGTGAATAACCACGCTTGGATAGTGCTTGAGTGTCTCACAAACATACCACACATCCATGACCAAACATGTCGAAGTTTTTGTTAGTTTGGTCGATTTGATGGGGGGCTTCGACACCGAAATTCCCAACGTGTAGTCTGGAGTGCGGCTACAGGAAATCAAGGATCCTGTTTCGTGAACTCAGAAAGCTGTCAAAAGCTGCAAAGTAGGGTGTAGGATTTCTGAGCAAGAGACACAAAGGAAGAAGAAAGGGTGAGTATGGGGATGGTGGACTTTGATCTGAGGGAAATTCAGTATTAACAAGTTTGTGAAGGTGTTTGAGGCTTCCCTATTGCCCAAACCATTGAAGGCTACTTCTTCTCAAGGTGCCTGCAAAAGAAGGGTTAATGCGGGACTACAGAGGCAGTTAGACATCTGCTTTAGACCAGTCACACACAGCCTGCTTAGAAATCTGAGATTTAAGTTTGCTGCTTTCGAGTTCGGCTACGAACCCATATCGCTGGCATCTGTATGCCACGGAGTAGTGAGAAGCGTGCTATTTTTGGGGCCAGCTTTTTCCAACCCTCTTTCGCACTAGTAAGGCATCACCAGCGAGGCATTCTTGGTCATTCAAGAGAAACAACCTACTGCTGTCATATACACCCCCATTCACTCAGTAGTACGGCTTCCCCCTTGTAACAACACAGCGTAAACATTTACACCATAACAGTAGCTGATTTCTGTGTAACTGCTACTTAACAGATATTTCTCGTATAGTAGGACCCTGAGGGAATAAGCGTTACAGTCATCGTAGCCCGTTGTTTGTTGTGATGTGCAAGCCCGACTACAACGTCAAGTTGGAAGATATCGGTTGGGATGAATGTGGATATACTGCAGGAGAAAGTTTAACTGACTTACTATGACTATTCCTATCAATAACCACACTCTCTGGTGGGATCATTGCAGTTAAGCAGCAGGCAAATCAAAAACTGAATATGAAAAATACGTCTTCTAGCTTCCATTGACTTCTGTGTCATCCACTTCCTGCAAGGATAATGATGAATGACGTTATTCACAAACTTAGCATCGAGGGTAGTCTCAGTGGTTTCATTTTTACCAAGATTAGAGTTAATTCTGATCATATGCTTGGTACAACGTATTTTCGAATTAAAGTCATCGAGACTACGCAGGCTACGGCTTTGCATCATAATTTGTCAACCACACGTAGCATACAGGATTTCCCTATTTGATTCTGTATTACATGCATGCTTGGAAGCTTTTATTGAAAACAAAGTATTAACTAACGCAAACAAAATCACGACATCCAAAAAAACAAGACAAAGTTTTACATGTGTATACTGTAAAATCCCAAAATGATGGTTGACGAAGATCCACGTTATTATTTGACGTAAACAAATCCATAAAGTGCAATAAATCCTCCTTGAGGTTATCACTTTACTGCGCATAGGATCATAGCTAACTAGCAGTCTAATAGTCACTTTTGTAAGATAAGAAATTCTGATGAATGATTCGAATTTCGTCAGAGGAAAACAGACTTTTCCTGTTACTTCATAAACCTTGATATTAAGAATCATATTACAGCGAAAGAATTACTCAGGTTACATACAATTAAACCTGTTGTCATAAGTGAAAGTTCAAGTTACAAATATGAAAATTCTGGGTACTAAACAGAAATAATCTCTTATTGAATCTGGTTAACCCTCGAATTCCAGCCGAAAAAATGATAACATAAAATTTCCGACAAAAAATTACTAAGTCTAGCCTTAAGATATATACACATGTTTACACTTTTCGAAGTCGAAACATAGTTTCCTGATCTTTTTCAACCATAACCGAATGAAACTTTGAAAACCTAAGATATATCAAATTTCACACTGGTTTTTCATTGGAATATATATATATATATGGCCGTTGAAAATAGAAGACATAAAGCGGCTACGTGTCTCTTTTAATCCTAGATGAAGTTGGATTAGGTTCGAAGAGGGTACAGTGTGGCCAGACCAAGACCTGGCACCAGTTGGTCTGGGTCATGTGGGGAAATGTAGACTGTCTAGCTGGGGTCCTCAGGAGGATAAGAAACAGAGGTTGAGGACTTTTGGTGATATGGCTGAAAATCGGTCACCATGGCGCAGATGCATTTACTTCTTGGCATCGTCTAAAGCTTGAATATTTCGCACTAACTGTTATTTTCAAATTGTCTATCTGCTCCCATAACCTTGTCTACTTTGATATCACGCTTTTACGATTCACTTGTTCTTTGTGTACTACTGTGAAGTGTACCAACTTGAGCCGACGCACTTTCATGCTAGGTTCTACGTTAATGTTGTTGGTTTGTCTAGGAGCTCATAACCAAAACCTCTGAATGGTAACTTCTTCGATTGTTACGTTGAGCAACTAATCTTCTAGTGATCAGGAGATTATTGAATTCACATATATTTGTAATTATATCTACCTGACAGATAACTTCGATTCTGAACCCTTCCAAAGTTCTTCTTTGAGGAGAATACCTACCACTTTGCTGTGAATACAACTTTTGACTTTCACAAGTGGTTTTGCATAACTCACCTCGGAGAGTAACACGTTGATGGTCTAATTATCATAATCAGCTAAAAAAAAGTCAATCGAAGACTCTGACGCCTTATATTACTATCCATAGTTATAACACACGGAGAAAATGATTTTTCTAACACGCAACATTTTCATGTCATATCAGTTTTACAATATAGAAGTTGGTATATTATTATGAAAATGGGAAGAATTTCTACTGATTATATTTACCATTCTTACACTAATTACATTGATACATGAACAATAATGAAAAGGGGAAATGTCAGTATTTGTTGGTGGCCACTCTGATATTTCAATAATATTCAGAAAACAAACTGATTCCAAAGTTTTACCTATCATTAGAACCTTTACATCTTTTGAAAATGAGGCAATTACTTTGTTCGAATGTATTCACGTACTAAGTTATTCACAGTGATAGTACAGTTTTCTAATCGAAAATTATTCTCAACATATATCATGTATCATTATCTAGAATGATATTTTAAGGTTGTTTGAACCACACAAAAAAAATTACACTAAGCAAGTAACGAAGAAAAATCGTAGAGCCCTGAATTAATATAATCTAATGCTTTGATGCTTATCAGCACTCTGAACGCCTAACTTTTGACAAAGTTAATTTCACAGCTACTAGGCTTTTGCTTTCATCGAGGATTTTATAAATATCATACCATTCAAATTTCAAGGTTTTGTCCAATGAAATGGTTCTTCCAATTTTGTTTCAAAATAAAAATCATCTTTTATAAATTTAAGTGTTCACTTAAACTATTTCAGTACTTAACACTTAAGAAGTTATTCAATGATGGGTAAAGATCAAAGATTAGACTGACTCATTAGTTATGCTAGTTGTTAGAAAGTCCTTTTCTAATCTAAATTAGTTGCATTATTTGAATTATTAGATATCCATCTTCTTGTGTTTTGTACCAATGATCTACATAGAATTGTTTGCAAGTTGCGAATCAGCTTGAGAAATTTTAAGAACAAAATGTTTAGCAATATATACTAGTAAGATTAATAGAAGGTTCAAACTAAAGCCAATGAACTCTTGCAGCATAAATCTAACCCAAATAGAGATAAGAAAAAGTGGGTCATAACAGGTTAAAATGCAACTTTCTTGATTATCTGTTCAATTTTGAAATGTAACATGAGGTATTATCAACTGTAAGGTAAATGGCATAATCAAGTATTCATGTTCAGTTCATGTTCTAACATTATTTCATACTTTTCTGTTCACCTTGACATTACAGTTTCAAGTATTGACGTGAATTGTTAGTCGGTGAGTCACTTTCTTTTCAATATATAATGACTAAGTGAATTTTTATGTCCATTTGCATGTGTGTAAGTTGGACAACGGGAATGCATCATTTTTTACTGCCAATTTCTTTTCTCAGTGAAAAAAGAGATAACCAAAATGTCTTATCGCAGAGTTTTTCATCTCTGTAAAAGCAGGAGTAATACTATTTTGATGAAGATAAAATATTGTTGCTCAATTTTTGTCAATTAGTATTTATTCATATATATGTGAATGTATTCATCGATTATCAGTGAGCTATGCTTCAAACTAAATGGTTTTTGCACTCCATAAGTGTAGTAAAACAAAACTGCTTAATGGTGGAAAATATCAACATTTTAATCTAGATTTACTGATTCATTGGCAAGTCAGTCCTTCAAAGCGAAAGCTGGATGAACACTGTGCTCTGAAAATGATTAGATCATCCAAAGTTCCTAACTCCGACACTTGATGAGTGAGGTTTGAATCTAAAAGGTTAGATGATAGACCTCGTTAATGAATGCCAACAAATATGTGTCGTTGGTCAAGTTGGGTTTCCTATAAATGTCAGTAAGTGAACAAAGACAATTCCTGAAAAATATTAGTCAGCCAATCATTCAAAGAATTTTCAGAAATATCGTTATGTATTCCATGATCTCATACTCATAGTCCTTCTCCGTGTGAATTAAACTGACTACTGTACATAACTCACAATAACCTGTACATCTGTTCTAATGTGATTTCTTCAAATAACTAGACAGCAGTTTAACAATGAAACAAATTCAGATAGTTGTAAACTCTTTTTCAAACTACCAGGATTATTCATTGTTCAGTAGGACAACTTTGAATTCACTGTACATTAACGAAGTTCAAGGAAAAAGAAATTTTTGAACAAGGTCAATAAAGGTCGTTTGATTTGTTTATGGTCAAGGTCGTTTAAATTCATTTTATAAAGGCGATACGTATACAGTTTCACATGCCGCTTGTAACATTTTTTTCAAAGGTGATATAGATAATAGATTTAAGATTTTTATAAGCTATTCACATACTATTAGACAAAATAATTTCAATAATATCTGGAATTTCAATGAACACAGTAGTTAATTTTGAGTGGATGGACTACTTAAATGATACTATAAACTATGATTTCTTTCTAAGCAAGAGTATCTTCTATTGTCAATATTCTTATTATGAAAATATTTTTTTAAACTCCTAATCTCTACTGAAGTTTTAACAGCAGAAACCATCCAGACCCCAAAATAAAAGGACTCAACCAAAGAAATGATACTTAGTTTAACTTTTTATTATCATTTAGATAAACAGAAAATTTAGCGGATCCCATATCTCTATATGTGACGTCAAAAGGAAGGAGTTCAGAGAAAAGGACTCTCTTCAACGAATTTATTCACAAGCTGTATATTTCTACACATTTATATGATATTTAAAGACTCAAGTCCTTGGGAAGATTTTTAATGGTGGGATAAAAAAGTTAATAATAACAAAAGGAGGATTATGTAAAGTTTTCAAATCATTCACCTACATGCATCTTATGAATGGTCCAGAAAATCTAAAAATTGATTGGATAATAAGAAGTGACCAGTTTCTTGTTATTCAAACCTAAATCATGACTGAACTCTATCAATCATTTTAAGAATTAGTCAGTAAACTAGGAAAATTAACACTTCAATTGACTGATTTGAGTTTATTGGATATGACCGACGAAAAGTTTCAAGTTCTATGCTTGCTTAAACTTGTTTCTGGAACCTGGAATTAAGTGATATTCTACAAGAAATCAAAAGGTGCACCAATGATCGTGGTATCATTGTACTAATTCGCTCTATTTTAAAGCTAATAATCTCATTTAATCTAGGTCTTTGTTGTAACATGGATATTAATATGGGTGTTCGGTTAAAATCCTACCGAATCTTTTTCTTTCCGTAGTAATTACATTTTACATTTTCAAACATGTTAACTCCATTTTATTGATTAATTGCTGAAAGCAAGGGAAATCTCCACTTTGTGGATATGACTTTCAAGTGAATAGTTTCCATTTTTGTTTATCTTCTTCGTATGAATTTGTTACACTTTCCTATCAGCACTACTGGAGATATGCTTGCAGCACCCTGTGTTAACAACAAGAAACTATAGGGTGAAAATATATACCCACCACACAAGGACTGGTTGTTGTAATCCAGGCTGCGATCAGATGTAGAGTTTTAAGAGTTTGCTGCTGAATTTGAGCATCACTAATAAATAAAACACTCCCTAATAAGTAAGTATATAAGTTTAGTTGGGTATAATGAACAATATTTGTAGTTCAGGTGGATGGTCTTGGTTGTATTGTGTTCTCTGAGCTGAGTTGTTTAATCATGAAGCTTTCATCGTCTTGCTAGACGACATCATCAGCATTAACTTCAGTATGAAGTGAGCTGTCAATATCTCTCCGTGAGTGATTTAATGGCTTGCTATGACGATGTGGTCTGTGATTGGTTGTTTCCTTTGATTGTTGTGTCATTGATTGCATAGACTTTCCTGTTGGCTGTTCCTCTGCTTGACCTCTGACCTTTCTGTTGTTTATCATTCTTCTTATTGGTTGATAGATCGGGTCTGTATCTATACATCTGTTGATTGCTGAGTGACCTGAATGCCAAGTTTCTAGGAATTCTCTGACATTCTTTGTATTTCCTCCGTCCAAAATTTCTACATTATCGAAATTGATGACGTTGTCTAGTAAGACTATCAAAGCTTCACGATTAGTCTGGTATTCTCAAATGGAGCGAAGCAGGCATTTTAAAGTTTATGATCATTATTTTTCTCCAGTTATTAAGTCCTATGAAAGATGCTTATAACAAAATCAAACTACATTTCATGAACTATTCTACTGTTTAGACACTATATGTTCGACAAAGTGTGAAATAACTACTAAGATGAAAACAGGACGCGAATACATTTAGGTCACTATAATCAACTTTGACATGTACCACCTGTAGTCTCTAGTCATTGGTATTGCTTGATGCGTAGACCACAACAAAGAAGTATATATTTCTCTGCACTGTTGAAAATAACTCTCAAAAAAGAAACAGATGTTTTTCGTTATGGCTTTACTTCGTCCCAACCTAACGCTACTTCAGATAACTTTATACCTCGATTAACATAATAATTGAGCACACCTAACATATATCCTAACCTCCTGATCTGATGAAGGTTTACAATCTCAAAATCTGACTTCTTTTACTGAGACTATACGTCGAATTTTACATTTTCGAACGAGTGTTTCCATTGTCAGTGAGGTAACAATAGTCAAATATTAGGAGTATACGCATTTCCTTCATGTAAAGTTACCATGATTAACAAAACTAAGGCACAACTGAACAAACTTCTGCTCACGCTTTTAACACTTGTAATTTTCTGTTGCTATGAAGAGCCGAATCACCTGACCTCTGTTAGTACAAGGGCCCCTATGTAGATGCCTTGATACTGCTGGATATTCATGATGTTACATTCATTCTGGTGACCAGCAGTGGTTTCCAAGACGCACGTTTCGTCCTGTTTGGAGTTCGTCAGTTGGACGTACCTGCACCCTAGACAGTGACGTTCTTAGTGAGACTAGAGCCCCAAATCTTTCGAAATGCGCGTCCTGGATTCCACTGCTAGTCACTAAGGAGAATGAACCAACTTGAAGTGTATTCACTTCAACCAACACGTGACAGATGATTTTGGGCAAGCAGTGTTTGCAGTAGCCCTCTCATTCAATTTTTCCTAGTAGATATTTTAAGTTGGTCTTGAGTAATGCAGCAGACACAATTTGATATTCTCAAGATATTTTAGAAGATATATATACGTTGTGTTGTGAGGGAGCTGTCATTTTTGTATCTAGAATAAACAATAGACCCTCAGAATTCAGTGTGAAGTAATCCTTTCTTAATATAAGTGGTTCCTATTTGGCTGATATTGAAATATTTTGAGTTAGAAAATGGGATGGTAATGGACGTTACTTATAATAGGTTGTATTTGAAATTTTCTTGGCGCATGCAAAGAAAATGTAGAGTTAACGCTTTAGAATACAGAATTAAATAACTCCCAACTTATTTTGATACGTTAAAAATTCCTATTTAGACATTTAGAAATAAAGACTGATACAGAGAAGAAATATATTCTCCTTCAATTAGGTCTTTGTCTTTGTCTCCATACTAATATACAAGTTTATAATGTAATCAAAATACCAATCAAGTGGTGAGGGGGGAGGTCGGTAAACAATAATTACAGGTTTTAAGTTAGTCATGAAGAGCTGACAAGCTTGAGAAATAACGATGCAAATAATTAACAGAGTAATCATACAGAGTTCAAAATGGTAATTATAATAATATGAAACAGGTTATTCTTAGTCAAACTGCCTAGGAACTGGTAAAGTAAAGGGAATGTTGTCTCTCGAGTGGTCACTAATAAACAATAAGGAACTACATAAGAATAAGACAGTAAGTGAATATTATCATTTTGACTGTCTGAGAAAATTGTGGTTTGGCAGACTAGTATTGATATTCGGTGATGATTTAAGGTGAAATGAAAATTCGGACCGCGGTCAGCTTCGAACCAGTGACCCCCGGGGTTTCCGGCCCCATCCTCTACCCACTGAGCTACAACGCTATCTCAGACAGTTGAATGATAATTAATATGATGCTCACCCTCTCTAATTCACTCACATCTGGATTGGGATGAGAAGTCCTGACTAGCCAGCCAGTGGGAATATGATCAAGTGGTAGTGAGGCGTCATGAATTCATACAGTAGTCAGGCAAAACGCTTGGTGATTGAAGTGAAATAAAAATCTGGTCAGGGTTCTGACCTCATAGCTCAGTTAGTAGAGCATCGGACTGGATAACGAGTGGTGGCTGCTTCGAATCCGGCCGTGGTCCAGATTTTCATTTCACCTTCAGTCATCACCCAGTATCAAATGAATATTAGTAGAACTAGAGGGGGAGGTGTACAAAGTAATAGTAAAAGTTAGGTCATGTTGATGGCCACAGTAATGCAGGTGGTTGAGCAAATTCCTTTGGATGAATGCAAAGGGTGTGTTTTGAAAAAGCGAATTTTAATCGCCTCTGTTATGTGAAGTTAGCGAATGCGTAGTCCATGTGGGAGGTAAGTTAATTGACACACGATGAATAATTCTTAGTGTTTTTATCGTATCCATTTACTATCCAGGGACAACTAATTGTTCTCATCTGTCCTTTATTCGACCATGATGGATGGTGCTCAGGGACTTGACGATGGACCTACCTGATTGTACATCAAATGTAATTGGCTCTACAGAAGCAGTTGAACTGACAAATTCACATGGATGCGGCAGAATCGGGCAGTCTATTTATTTTTGCACCTAGGATCGCGTGGTTGCAGAAGACTGAAGATAATTTAGCTGCTGGGAATTCTCTTTGCAAGACTCTTTTTGCGCCTTTATGATGATCTCACTAACAGTGTCACTTTCTAATTTCAGTTCCAAGGTCAGAACCTCAGTGTTGCTGTGACTAAACTTACGCTTTAATAGAAATCAAGTATTTAACTCTACAGAAGTGTTGGTTGATAACAGTAGTGTAGAAAGTCAACTTGGAGTCGTAGTTTAGCTTTCAAACATATGTCCCTCTGATTAACAAAAGAAACTTTATGCGTTCGTTGTCTCCAACATAGTACCTCAATAGAAGACAGTTATCCACCTAAATTCGTTGGCTCCAACATGAAAGAAAAGTCATAAGTACAAAAGTTACACACCATCTCAAAGAAAACTGTCTATCCTAACCTAAAATTCAAAGGTGACATTGAAACTGAAATCCTCAAAACTCGCCTTCCAAAATCTTTGAAGAAAACTTGTCCTGCAGCCAGTCTGAGAATCATATTTTCCAATAGGCACTTAATCCTTGATTGCTTTAAGGACAGAATGCCGCATTTTACCACTCAGATGTACATCTATTTGTTTACTTGTTTTTGTGGGTCGATGTACACTGGCCACATAAAGCGTCAAGTCCTTAAAAGTATTATGGAATATTGTTCAGCTTAGTTATCCAGAAGAGAGAGAAGAAATTTCAACAATTCTCTTCTTGAACACCTGATCATCTCCGGACATACAAACACTCCTAGTATTTTCTTTAAAGTAACTAATAGAGTGCTCTGCTACAAATTTAAAGACCCTCGACTTTATGATTAATATATAGCCGTACCATTGCAATTCACAATCTTAAACCTGATCTTTGTATTCAAAAGTATCACATGCAGTCAATGACCTTAATACAACCAGAGTAGTAATTTTCATTTATCTTAATCTCTTTATTCAGCCCTTAAACATTACAGTAATCATGTACCCATAGTGATTGGAATCAGACTGTTATTTGTTTCCAGTGATTTTAGATTTTATTTTGAAGCTTCATTAAATGAAGTCGTAGAAAAGAATATCTCCTTCACTTTTACATCTTTGTTTTATGACTTCATTACATAACTTAGTAATCTGGTTTAAATTCTTTCAATGTTATACATCACTTAATCATTTAGGCCCTTATCAACGATCCTTTGATGACATTTTGTCAGATAGAATCTGCTTGATTATTCGATTACTGTTTCAACTTTGTCTGTTGAATTTGTAATATGCATACGAAGATATTTAGGATCGACTTGACTTTTAGTAAATTAAATCATGTACTTTTATATGCTAATGATGGATAGTAGCTAGCACTCAAATCCAGGGAGTGCATTTTGTCCTGTTTGGGACTCTTCAGCAGAATCTTCCTCCCTCCGAGTGAGTGATGTTGTTTCAAATCGTCACTCACTGGCAAGCAGGTGCATTCAGCCGAAGAGTCGCAAAGAGGATGAAACACCCGTCCTAAACTCCCCTTCCAGCCACCACCCATTATTAATATATATATAACTGAAGCACAACAGTATCGAGACGTCTGGGCAGGAGCCTCTATACTAATAGAGACCAATCAATTCGGTCCCATTAACGATAGGATAATACAAGTAGCAACATTAACATGTACTTTTGTTTGCAAAAGTTGTTCAAATTCAGGCAGTGATTGACAGAACTTCTATAAACTACCATAGCCCTGGGCACAGCATTAAAGTTGATATAATTTTCCAAGTTACAGTGCTCGAAATACTATATAATTTTCCCAGTTACAGTACTCAAAATACTATAGAATTCCTCCATTTTAGTTGATTTATTGGATGTATTACACAGTGGAACACTATTGTTCACTGGACTACGTTTTGGACATAACTTATTGTCCATAGGTATATCAAGATAACTACATAACTTTGGGACATACCGGTGGAAACAACATCACTCACTGGGAGGCAGGCACATCCAGCTGACGAGTCCCAAATAGGACGAAATGCGCAACCTGGATTCCACTACTAGCCACTGCCCATCATTACTATACATCCTTTATGTAGTTCTAATTTCCTTTCTCCTTTTGTGATATGGATAGAAGGATTTTCCATATATCCGAAACAGATGCTTGATCATTCCTGTTGCATGTATTTGGTGATGATTCGATAAACAAAGGTTCGGTTATCCATCTCTCCCTCCACTCAATAAGTTAGAGTTAAGTGTTGTCACCCTGTTCCATCCTATTGTGTGTGGCTGTGTGTAATTGCATTTATAGCTATGTCAGAGCTTTTCTTCAGATCTAACTAGCCAGGTTTTGGTGCTCAGGTAGTCTAATTTATCCAGGTCGACCACTTCTACCTTGGCATTTGACCCCACAACCACTACAAGGGATTTGGCTAACCAAATTATTTTGGTCAACTGAATCAATAGGATGTTATAAGCTGCAAGCTTATTTCTAAATGAGTTTGTAGGTTTAAATACCACTCTAATCCCAGCCTTATTGAAAACACTACATAATGTCTCCGGGACACCTTTTCTGTATGAACAACAAACTATGTCTGAAACGTAATCTAGTAAATAATACTGTTCCACTTTCTGGTAGATGTAATAGGTCAGCTTAAATCGAATCATGTTCAACTACAGTACCCAACGTTTACTCTAATATTACTGTAGAATTATTTCTGATGTGCAAAAAGGTATCAAGCATATTTGAGATATAGTTGTATCAATTTACAAGTGATTTTCCCTAGCTGTTTTTCAGTATGGAACCGAAATGGTTACTATGGATGGTCAAAAATATAGCTGATATTCAACGACTCGGTTTGAGACCTATCCCTCGGTGTTTCGTCCTACAGTTCAGTTTGATAAAACGACTTACTAATATATTACTTCCACGTAGGAAACAATTCCTAGTAAATACTTACCAAGTTAATTTCTCAGTTTGGTAGCTTAAACTGTCACACGGAGTACCAACCCCTTTTCTCACAGCTGTTTATGTCCTACGTTATTTTTCATAACAACTAAACTGTTTTCTAAATACTTTACCATTCGAATCACATACTATGTACTAGGCACAGTGGTGATGCATAAGAATGGGATATTTACAACCAGTGTTCAAGTGGAAAAATGACATTTTTACACATTTCCCCTGATTCACTGCTTTTCTTTCAGACAAGAGAGAGAGTAGATGGAACTTACCTGCTAAGCAATTATTGATACAGTTTTCTTCACGTAGAATGAATCTCTTTAATGATCCGTTTTATAGACTAGGTGTAAGACGCAAGTATTTTGTGAGTTAGTAACACACACAGTAATAAAGGCTCCAACATACTCCCCTCTCGGCAAACAAAGGAAGCGTAGGAAGTTTTCAGGTTGCATTAGACAGTTAACTTCTAGTCAGTCATCACCTTGGAAGTAAGCGTTTTTAATTTTGTCAAGTGTTAACCCAACTGAAACTCCTATTGAAGTAAAAGGAGCACAAAGTACAGAATAAAATGAATCCGTTTTAATGTTAAGTATGGTCAGTGTCTAGTGGTGAAACTCAGGGTATCCATTTACTCCTACTTTGAACTCATCAGCGTGGTGTACCTGCCTCCCAGTATTCTTTGAGAGGTGTCCCCATAGTTTCTCTTCAGTTGCAAATAGTTTAAAATAAATTATGAACCAGTGAGAAGGAATTTAAAAGATAGAGTATTAGGTTCGTGTTTAGCAGTTGACGCGTCAAGTTCATCACATCAGTTGCCAAATCCTATCTTTTCCCATCGATATTATCTGAAATACATTAGAAAAAAACAGCAACAGATCAATGACTGTTGAAACTCTTCAGATATTCAGTAAGTTGACTAGGTAATGGTCTTGCAGTGCTGAACATCAAGCTATAAAAGTTTCACACCCTTTCCTAGGTATTTAAATTATAAAATAGATTTCTTTAAATTATTTTCGATTAAGCAATTATTCAAGATTGGCATTTGTTGTTAATGGACTAAGTAATCAGCTGACTCACGAGCAGGTTGACAGATAAAACACTTACAATGGTAGTGGTCTAAATGATTTCACATCACTATTTTCTTTACCTGGGGTTGATTACCAACAGTCAAGGGAATCACCATCATGGTGCACTTTGACTGATGTTAGGTGGTTGAAGGCAGTTGGCACAAAGCCATGGGTCCATCTGCAACCTTATGTAAATTGATATCCCCTAAGAGATTCCAACCCTCATCGCCTAGTGCAGCTGTGAGATACACCTTGCTGTCAAATGTCAGCGAGCAGGAAACCTGGATCCGCGGCTTTCAGCTAATTTCCTAAAAGCATATACCTTTTCATTGGGGATTAATATCGACTCCTAAGCCCCAAAGGCCAGAAAGCGTGTAATGCTTATTTCATCGGCGTTTGAGACATCATACCTATTTAACTGAAATGCGCTCCCCATGCGAGGTAGTGGTCTTCGATTGATCTATTTTGATGTCATGCTAATGCACTACTAACAAAGTACTCATCTGGCGATTCATTATTTCCTAAGCTTCTCTGATCGGTCTCTATAGGCAGTGAATACCACTTGTTTGATATAGGATCTGCTAAAGACGAAAGGTAACCAAGCAGCGATGAGCTTTATGAAATCCCACATCTCAGATTATCATAAGGTTGAAGGGCGGTGTTTGATTATGTTTACCACCCGTAACCTACATGTGACTGCAGTCTGGATGCAACTGACAATCTTTTACATTTTAAAGTGTTAAATATTACAATAACATAGGTTAAAGATAATTTATTTCTGCGAGAAGGATGGAAATGCCTGGGACCACCAGATTTTAAAATGTTAACTTGCTAAACTGAAGATTTATGTGTGTGAGAGAATACTTTGGCAATAGTCATTTATTTTTTAAGGCAGTATCTAACAAAGACTCGCATCATTTGGAAAACCACTGAAAATCTCGAAGCAATGGACAGCTGTTATGTCTTAATGTGGAGATGCCTACACCAAGAATCGAACTCAGGACCTTCAGTTTTCATGGTGAACGTGTCTCGAGTTCGATCCCTAGCCGGATTATTGGTGTTTAATCCTGGAGATCCCCACACTAGTATGAAACAGCTGTTCAGTGCTCCCAGGTTTTCAGTGGGTCTCCAGCTGATGTCAGCTCGTGACGAGTACTGTCTTAAGAATAAAATCCGTATAAACCTCAATCTAGGTTACTTATTCACTAAGGAACTGAGGCCAAACTAGTTCCATAACCCAAAGGTTCGGTTATTTCAGAGCGGTTCTGACTCAGACTCTTACTTATCGACAGGAGTATTCGTGAAGCAATAATATTTCTTTAAAAAATCTTATGTTGTTATCTCCACTTAGTACTTAGTCTTAACCAATTTCGCCGGTTGAGAACATACTAATTTCTCAAGTCAACTTTGAGAATGCAAATAACTTCGTAGAATTCGGTGGACTGTTACCAGGATATTAACAAGAACTATATCAATACTAGTATTCCTTGAAAAAGCAGAAATCCAATCATTTTTGTTTCATATCCATACAGCATTAATAAGCTATCCATGTATCTGCTCAATTATTTAATGAATGTTGGTTAACTGAGCAAATTTCTATTCCAAAATCTAAAGTGATTTAATCACTTTACTTTGAGGGCATTTGTATTGGTTTTAAATTCTATTTCACCTACGTTGGTTTGTTAAGTTGGTTAGTTTAGTGAACTGTAAGAATGGTACGATTACTAATTGCTGAGCAATTTAATTTGTTATTGAAGACTTTTGGGTGAACATTACTTAGGTAAGGGTATAGATTTTGTTACCTATGAAAATGAAGTATCACAGACTAAAAGCATACACTGGTTATGAAAATGAACAGAAAATACTAGCCAAAATAAACCTCAAGAAGATCATAGTAACCAGAACACTTCAGACATAATTTTCTATGGGCTGAATTTGTCTGGGTATACCAATGAAAAGCTCTTGCCCAAACGAAGGAAACGGCCATGATGATGCTGGCGAAATTCTGCCGATTAGCCTCATCAATTTCTAACTACTCAAGTCGTTTAGTAGCAATATCTTTCTCTTGGCATTACTCTCATTTTGAAGGCAAATTTACCAGAACTTCTCAGTGAAACAACTAGATAACTCCAGTTTAAGTCTTCGAGAACTGTCACTAATCTACCTGAATGATAACCAAACACTAAAACAGCTCATTAGATTATCTGGTACTAGTTTTTCGAAGAATTAACTATTCATTTACTGTCCTTCAATACTAAGCAAGAAATTAAAATTGATTCTATCCTTTTGTTGTGTGGAGCTAAGATGTGATATTGTAAACTAGAGAATTGTATTACGTTAACCCAACTTATTAAGTTGAACTCAAATGCATACAGATCTGAGGTAATCAAAACTGACGAAATGAGTTTCAGTACATTTGATGAATGACTAAAATTTTCAATAAAGCTTAAGCTGAGGTTAGCATGTCTACAACTAACTGTAAATGATTTCTTCTTCTAATAATGTGTTTATTTATTGTTACCTATTTGAGTATTTAGTAATGTTCATTAAGATTTTGAGTAAGAAAACAAAATCAGAGCTTACTAAAAATGAACAACTTGTTGACCTCATATATAAATACTTAAAATTATATTTTGCTTAAAATCTAATCTAAACAACTATTGATAAGAAAGAATGGTATCAAAAATTGGACACTTCAGTCACTTCAATTCATTTGTTACAATTACTCTTATTATATGTATTTATTAATAATGAAGTTCTCCTTCTAGTGGCGAAGGTGTTCATTTGCTAATTATTGATTTCTAAAAGGCAACACTTACACTTCACTACAAGAAATACTGTGATACATGACTACATTAGTGATAACGATGACGGTGATGATGATGACGATTTTTATCTGTTTGTTTATATTCCTGTTTGTAAGTGTTTGTGTGCATCTAAGCTCTCATGTTGATTGAAACATATTCTTTCGGTTGATAAAATAACTTACTGATTCATTGAAGATCACATTTTGTAAACTACAGTTTTCGTTTAGACTATTTATTTCAACAAAAGTTTTTTACACTCTTCTTGAATTGTTTCTTTACCACATTGTATAGAGTTCCAAAGTGAATAATATGAAAAATATTGATGAGTTTGTTGATTTGCACGTCTGACAGTTGACTTTAATTAGAAGGCTTTTATCTTATGCTGAAATAGTAGACGTGTGATGTTTGAATGTATAGAAAAAGGATAGATAAGGTATTCAAATTATTTTGAAAATATCTAGTCTATACTACAAACAGGATTAATGGTATGCATACTAGAAGAAGTGATATACAGACTAAGATTGATGCCTGCTAAACTACTATACATAAGATGATAGACTTCAGATACAGCCTATCCTTATTCGAATTTGTGAGATATGGCCATTTCAGTGACAAAGTTTTTTGACAGAATTAGAAATCTAATAGTAATTTCATATCAAATGACTGAGATAATTGATAAAGTTTTGACACTTCATCACAAAGACTATTTGTTTTAAGTTCTTCAGGACAAACAAAAGAAAACGCCTGTAGCTAGTGCCACCACTTTCTTTCTGTCAGTACTATGATTTTTTCCAAAAGATTTTTTGAATCAGATAGGTTCATGAAATAAACGGGTTATCAAGAAGTGAAAACCATTCTAAACGTCTAAACAATTCAATAGATGAATGAGTACATGAGCTGTTAACTGGACGATGAACAGTCTGCCTTCTATATTTTGAGTGTTGATTGAACCTATCCATCAGGTTTGTAATATGACCACCTAAGCAAGCCTATGGATATTTCTTTCCTTTGTGGTTAGATTAGATGTCAACAGTCATTTGGCAGTAACTTATGAGTCTATATTCTATACACATTGGTGGTCACCAGTAAAGTCTAAATAAGAAAAATGATTTTCCTTTTTGTATGTCAGGTTAATTTCACATAAAAACTTATTGGTGAGGTCTATGAAATGAGCCTTACGTTACTAAATATCGGTTTTGCACGAGTTGTGAGTTGATAAGTGCAAAGAAGCACAAAGTGACGACAATTAGGTCATCGTATCGAAAAATAATTTGTGTGTTTGTGTTTCTGAACATCTAGGTGTCCTTAGTTGTGAGTCAAATTTTAATGAAGTATGGGCAAGAAATCTAGCATGCTTCATTTCTAGAGTACTGTATATCACAATTTCATAAAATCTGAGGTTAACGAAGGCTTCTCTGCTTACTTTAGGGAACAGCTGTTACAACAGGTGTCCTATTAGTAGGAAGGAGGTGTAACCACGCACAGGTTAGGATCCTTCAGAATAACCTTTACTCCACCTTTGAATAATTGTCAGTAGTATGACCTTCAGTGATGTCATCGTCATCATATATAATGCAACCTTTTTTATGCATTCACTGAGTTATATCTATTTAGATCTACTCCAGATCTATGGTTTTTAGACATACTTTTGAAATATAAGTATACAGAATATGTTTTGGTTTAGCCATTTATCCGGAAACATAACATTAGAAACATTCTTAACGTCGCTCTTGATTTTTGAAAGAATTTTCGGAGATGAAGTGAAGAATTTCGCAGGGCATTTGTCTTAATATCCATGCCTTTCTGTGATATCGTTTGTTTTCATATTGCTAATAAGTCATCGTTTAAACCTCGAGATAGGTTATACTCATTTTTAGATGTTTTTCAGTTTAATCTTTCAATCGACCTGTTCAGATGCAGTTTATCTTGTACTTCTTTGCTCTAAGTGCGCATAAACTCACACTTACACATACATCCACGTAAATACCAGAGCCTCACAATGTTTTGATTTATTGATAATCCTGTAAAAGAGGAATGGATATACTTTAAAACTTGAAAATTGCAACTTTTATGTATTTTTAAACTACTTTCCATGACGATGCTTTAACGTTTTGCTATAGTCATCGAAGAGGTCCATCACTCCAGATAATTCCCAAATGACGCAACTACTTTCCATCTTATAATTATTTTGTTTATTTTCTCCACTTTAAACGCCAACGGACATTACATGTCATTCCTTTGTCATGGAGTTTATGCTGACCTCTGACCGGAAATTATAGTGGAATATACCCCTAAGAGAATTATCTAATCAAAAAGAAACGTTTTTCTTTGTCGTAATCGTCTTCTGTATTCTTGGTTTTATGAATCGGCCAAAAATCTCTGAGGAATGCTTACAACGCATCACACCATTTGACGTTTTCGATGATTAGCCTTCCATCTTTGCGATCACATTGTGACTTGACTGACAAAGTATTGTCAGCCAATGGGGGTGGATAACAAGAAACCGACTACTCTTTAATTACAGATTAGTGGATCTAATCCAATTACAAGACACAAATGGGTTTGTGATAGCCTCAGGTGACACGTCTTCATACTTCTAAGAAGGGATCAGTTTCTTCGAGGCTGCAAAAAAGCGTTTCTGATGACTACAAACAAACATAAAACTTATACCAGACACAGTTTACTACATGGTGCCTCAAAACGCCCAACATCATCAAACTCATCAGACTTGTGACATATTTTCTAGTGTCTTGTACTCAGCTGACTTTCTAGAACAATGAAATGAATCAAGAAAGTGTGATTTTTCATTGAAACCCCACCTAGTTACTTGAAACCTTATAACTAGGATGGAATCTTCTCCTCTCGACGAAGTAGAAGGTTTTATAATAACACTGACTGATTATTTTTCTAAAATGACTTCTTCTAAGGGTTTTCAATTAAAACAAAACATAATTCACCATGAATCAATCAAATTACCTAAATTATATGTTAATTCTCTATATAATACCGAGAGAAATATAATAGTTTCACGTTTGTTTGCTGATCACTTTCTTTTCAGCTTAGTTGTGCATAGTATGGACACAATCTAAGTGGATACCATGTATATATATTTATATATTCCAGTCAAATGCTCCTCATTCCATGTTAAAATCTATTTAGTAAAACATTTTCAAAATGAAGTGTGTAAACAAAACAGATTTGTAAATAAAGTCACAAGTGTACAGTTAAAACACTGATACAAAATTCCTTTTCAGAGCTATTTACGCATGTGCATACCATACACAGATGAGTGCGCCTATAAGTATATCAAACTTTATATTACATATGTATTCATGTAAAGTTGCAGTGATGTATGAAAGTATGCGTGTTAACGTAGTATGCTGTAATAACTATGTCTGGAATGCAATCTGACTTCGTGATTCACATCAATGGTATGTAGGCTTTGGGCATATATATGAATATGAATATGTGTATGAATACACAAGTATATCAAGTAACATGATGCGCATACCAGACTCTTCTTTTCATAATATTCATTTTCAGTGGTAACAATAGTTACTTTTCTAGATAAAAATCTAAATGAAAAATTCTCTATTATATTCAACAAGCAAATAGTTAAACAGTTATTGACAATAAAATCGAAGTTACATAACTGTTAATTTTAGTATAATGAAAATTGATTCGTCACAGTCTAATAACACACGTATATTAAAAACCTATCAATGAATAGGATAATTGTGAAAAAGTACTTCAAAATTAACCAGCATAGGGTTGAACTCATCTCACAGTCAGTTAATTGAACACATAATTCTAATTGTGACATCGAAAATAAGATCTTCAGCATAGAGGACTCTTTTCAACCAATTTATTCTGAATCTATGCATTCGTATATATCTTCATTTGACTATGTGAGGTGGCTGTAGTCTGGTATTTATACTGGGTGATATATATATATATATATATATTCTTGAGGAAGATTTAAGTTAAATATTGGGAGGTTGAAATAACAATAATGGTGGTCGTAATAATAATGCTACCAGTTGATGACGTAATGGCTGAATGATAATAAACAGGATTGAGTAAGATTTTCAAATCGTTTATGAGGTGCATATAGATTACAAAGGGTGAAGATGTAAGTTAATAAGCCATCAAAGGATCAGGTAATATGAATGATACAAGTTATGTAGAATAAACTGAAAATGTCACTGTTCACTGCATTTCCTTTACGGCTTATATCGATTCATGATGAAAACCGCTGGCAAACCAATAGACTTAAAAGAAGAGTCGCTTAGAAGGGATTCTATCCCATTGAACAGTTGATTCTGCACTCTCGTACACATTTATTGTAACACTTTTAACTATATGGTTTGTGACCAACTTTGTCGATACCTAATTATTCTGTTCATTTATACTTGCTGTGATATTCTCTCTTCTTTACAAGTAGAATATCCTGATGATGAATGAGAGGCACTTTATCCATCTGAATATTTTCTTATTTGAATCATAATCTTGTTTATTTTGCTGTATACCACTTGATAATCTAAATTTCATCGAATATTAGTTGACCATTTTCCCATGCTAAATGTGATGTGCTATTTCAAGGGGAAATACCCTGACATCTGTCAAATTTATTTAGTGAAGTTGCCTTGTGCATACTATCGTCTAAGCTGCATACCTGTCACAAATGGTTATTTATCAATGGAAGGAAGTACTTTACCAACAAGAATTGGATAGATGATGGGAACTGATGGGAATTTAATTTTGTGACATGTTGGAAGTACTTAGAAGTTTGAAAATTCCTTAGAAATTTGATGAAACTTGACTTAATTCCAGAAATTTCTGTTGAACATCCTAGACTTATTAGCATCAACCTACAATGCTTTAATATGTCGAGTCATTAAGATCATTAATCATTTTGCATAACTGAAAAACTGAATTTTTTCAACAGTGGTAGCTAGATGTCAACAAACATACTGTGACCAATTATTGATAACTGCTGTTTACTTATTTTAGAAATGTGAAAATTCCCAGTTGGAAATTTGGGAAATATATAGTATGAGCGAAGAAATATTTCCTTTCAATTATTTCCTCGTCAATAACACTACACTAATATATATGAGACAGCATTTATCTATGTCGGCACTGGTCTACGAGTTAATATTCAAAACACCTTTAGATTTACTTATTACATTTCTTCTAATCTCACCCATACTCCACGGGTTCATCTTCGACGAATTGCAGAAGTCATCGGAATGCACCTGAACAAGCCAAGTCTCTGTGCTCAGAAAAAAATTCTTACAGCCTCTTTCTTTGTTTTGGCTATAAGTATAGCTTATCTGTAAAAAACATCAACTTCTCATTTATTCATCCCACGAATTTTTACAATTATTATTACGATTGAAGTTTCATCCATCTTACTCTTCCCCATCTTGCTGTTCACTATCACCAACAACTGATCCTTTGATGTATGAATCCGTTTTTTCGTATTTTCGTATTAGTTACTACCACTCAAACTATCAGTGATGCAACAACCTGTTTAAAATTTTAAAAAAGCATTTTACCAGGTAATTACTTCATTATTCAGCTACAGTGTTAATTGCCTTGATTAACTGCCACTTTGAGATTCATAGTATATTCTGAAACAATTAGCCTACATTCAGTTCCCTTGGCAAATTTAAACAATGCAAAAACAAAGACATTTGCGGGATAAAATGAGCTCAACTTATTTCGTGGCCTTTCATCAGCTGCAAACAACCTTGCTAATAACACCACTTCTGTTTCAGGCTCTGCAGCTGATGAAAGACAGTGAAATAAAATAATCTTATTCTCCAAATATCTTTGTCCTTGCACTGTTCAAATATGTCAAGGAAACCGAATGTGATATATATCTGTATGTTGATGGTGTTGTATTCTTTGAGCTGGATAGTATAATCATGTAGCTTCCACTGTCATTTTATTTTTCCACCGTTTTGGCAGATGATGTTGTCTAGAATGATAAGAAAAGCTTCACGATTAAACCGTCTACCTCAGAGAATACAACAATATTTATATGTGTCACACATTTATTTTAAGTTGGTATTCATCATCGACTGGCATCAGCTGAAGGAATGTCGGAAACCTGAGAGTACTGGACAGCTGTTTCGTCCTAGTATGGGACTCTTCAGTAGTGAATGGCTTCGAGAGATGATTCTTGTAGTTCCAATTAGAATTCGTAACCTATGGGATTAACCAAGTCAAAATGAGGACAGTTGCTCAATGACAACATTGGATGGAGGTAATGCTATGTCGTGAAATGACGAATTAGGAAGTACGAACCCCTGGATTCCGTCCCACTGGTTCAATGGTAACGTGCTGGCCACGGAATGTAAAGATCCTGGGTCCGATCCCTGGCAGGATTGTGAGGAGGGGTCCCATACTAAGGCAAAACAGCTGCCCGGTGCTTCCAGGTTTCCAATGCCCTCCCAAATGATGTCACTGAATGATAAATAACAACCTGGAATACATTTATTTCCCTTGACATATTTGAACAATAAAAGAACAAAGACATGTAAGCAATAAAATGAGCTCATTTTATTTCTCTGCGTTTCATCACCTGCAAACAACCTACAAATGAAATGAAGTATGAGTAGTATTAATGACACAACATATTCAAAATATGTAGAAATAAATGAAGACCTGAAATCCAGGATTACCAGGAAGATAGTGGGTCAAGGGAGCACGAGATTGACAATCATAAATCTTAGTCGAAATCAATAGCAATTTACATATGATGCGTTGGAAAATTCTGGAACTGTGCCCAGGAGCACAACAAACATCAGTGTAAAAGAAGGGGGTTGCTAAGGAGCTAGTAGGTTACACAACTACACGAAAAAAGTAGAAAATGTAAGAGTGAGTAATTAATAGTCAGCAGTTAGTTGATGCAGAGATGATGCAATCAAAATAAGAAAACCATACACACACGTATGCAGAATTATATGCAGTTATCAGGGTAAAGAAAGGTTAATTACAGTCTCTTTCTGAGTATACAGGTCAGGTTGAAAATGTATGATAGCAAGAGCTTCTGTAAACCGCACTAAATATGGCCTTCCTTGTTTGTTGATTATCCTGAAGGGTTAAGAAACATCAGTTTGACATTCTATTTCCATCAGGCATCTGGCTACTGCACTGGTAAACACCTTGCCACCTTTTAAACACAGATTTCCCGGAATATGTTCATAAGATGGAGTGAATGCTGTTCTTTCAGTTTGTTCTATGTACTTGATTCCACAAGCACATACGAACTGATTTACACAGTTTGAGGTGACGTAAGCTGGGTATTTGGCCACAATTATCACCATTTGATTGATATGTAATTTTATATTTTGAGAATGCTATATATATTAGTATAAAGCCATCGATGAGGAATTAATTGAAAAGTAATATCTCTTCTCCCACATTGTTTGTTTTACTCATTTCGCAGTTTTTTAAAGTTTTACAATAGAAGGCATTGTTAACTTGTATACCAAGTGTTAACTACCCTTTTTTTTCAAAAAAAAAACAGAATAGAACTTTACGTACCCAAACATTTGGTAAACAACACTAAATCAAAACAATTTTGAACGAAATTGACGACAATTTACTTGTTTCCATCTTAAAAAAGGAAAGAAAAAAATTATTGAATGAACTGGTTAAAAGTTTCATTGTATGCATAATTGCATTGAACTACAATAAATAAGCATAGCTACCGACAGAGTAAAACCCTTTAATATTTTATATGTGTTTGTAGGTTCGTGTACACATCAGTTACCGATTTTGCTATATGTCCAGTGAAAAATATATATGCATATATGACAATTAAGCAATAAATGTTTGTTTAAAGTTTTTCATTTGAATTATTAATTTCTCCAATGTGTAAATGAATAAATATGTTACACAATCACCAGTAAACAGAAATGTCGGTTTTCGTGTCTCACTATCACAGTGGAACCTGGTTCAACTCTTCTATGCATCTATGCAGAACAGGTGTAAATCAGCACCTACCTAACAAAAGTTTTCTGAATAAAAATGTACGACATTTACTAGTCAGAATCAATTGTCACCTAATTAGTGACTGAAGAAAGTTATACTTTATAGACAGTTCTGACTGATAGCTGTGCGATTATTAAGTTGAATGAGTAGTATCTTGGCTGGCCAGAATGTTCAACCTACTAATCAATTATATTGATTTTCCACTAATACTAAAGGAAATGTGGACCACTGGATTCCAACCCAGTGGCTGAATGGTAATGTGCTGGCCACAGAAACTGAAGGTCCTGGGTTCGATCCCCGGAAGGGTGGTGGGTGCGCACTGCTCAGGAGTCCCATATTAGGACGAAACAGTTGTCCAGTGGGCCCAGGTCTCCAATGTTCCTCTAAATGATGTCAGTCCATAATGAATTCCAATCTAAAACCAATTACTTGTATCACTTCAACAAGTATGAAAGATTGATAGTGGAAATTGGATGTTTCCAATTAAATAATTAAATTAGGTATTTACAAAGATCTGCAGTCCAGGGTGATAAATCTCACGATAGCCCTCTTATGAAAACCGAAATACTCAGACCACATGATAGGATGTTGTCAACATTAAATTGGTGTCAAGCTGCACTGACATTAGTTGTTCTAGACTAATCACATCGATCAGTAGTGCTCTCTAGTCAGACCAAGCTGACTAATCCAGGTACATTCCTGATGGGTTTGGCTCTAAACAAGTTAAACAGCAGTTCGGTGTTCAAATCACCTTGTTCTGGCTAGCAAGCACGGCTGATCTATGTATGTGGTCTGGAACAACTAATTTCAATCACTAGTATATTACGTGCTTAAAACTGTTTATGTAAACCATTACAGGAATGTATTCCAGAGTTTCAACTAAGCGAGATTCAATTAGTTGGGTTGAATGAACTGATAACATGAAAAGTGGACTAAAACTTCTGGAAACGACATCAGCGCCACCTTTTTCGGTGGAAGCATTCTTATGATGAGATGACACATAGATATGAACAAATGACAAAGAATACTGTGAACGCTCTGACTGCAAAATAATCATATTATTTAATAATAAGCAAATTACAGCATAATAAGTGGACGAAAAGTATTGTGGCATCATCATACGAGCCCGTCTGCCAACAGAGGTTGAGGAATCAGACCAAATATAGTGAAGGGAGATTTTAAGTATCTAGTAGTGACTGATACCCGTTACACAAGAGATGGCCCTTGTGTCCCAATGGCCTAGTGAATAACGCATTGGCATTTCAAGCGATAGGTAATGGGTTCGAGTATGGTGATGACAACATCACTCAATTGGGTTTCAGGTACATCCAACTGACGAGTCTTGAATAGGACGGACTGTAATTCCTAGACTTCACTACTAGCCGCAGAGAGGATTTTAGAGTAATAAATAATTTTATCGTTCAAGTAGCTCTTATTTGTGTGTTTATAAAACTGACAATCATTCTATAGTATAGTCACCCTCTGACATTGTGTTCAGCTTTCATAAACATTCCGACATATACGTCTAATTACTAATTCAGTGTTGTACTTACTGGACATTCGAAGTTGTACAGAATGTAAGAAACGTTTGTCTACATCATCAGCGTATATAGTTATCTAGATAAAAACAAGGTCACTTAAAAATATGTGGACTTCTAAACACCTAACAGAGAACCTTAAATTCAGATTGGTCAGCAGAGATGTATCAAGTAAACTTGAATAGATATTAGTTGGGTGAAGGCAGTCGACAGGAAGTCGTCCTTGACCGAGGTTATGTGCCTTTCGGCACTCATCAGAATGGCGTATCTGCATCCTTGACGGAAATGATGTTTCGCTTGCGACTCGAACCCACATCACCTAGTGTTGCTGTCAGAGACACTACTACTGAGCTATTGTGGTCGCGACTGGTCTACCGTAGAACTGAGTTAGGTACATTGATTAGCTACTGGAGAGTAATCAAATCCATGTAGTGTAGTCCTGAGTGTTGATCGATCATTTTGTACAGTAATCGCCAGACTAGACGGCTCACCATCGCGATGGACTTGAGTATAATTGACCCAGAAAACAATAGGAGTGGTCGGAATCAATTATAACTACAGACATCAATTAGTGTGTTTAATTTACTGATTCGTCAGAAATGGGCAGAGTATGGCTGGAAAATTATGTGAAGGTTAGGGGAATAGTTCGAAGTTAACGTGCGTTTAAATTAAAACTTCACATTGGGTTTTGATGCCCCCACTTTATGTCATTTAAGTCCATTTTTATCATATTTCTGAATATTGCAAGAAAATACGGACCAGTCAGTCAAAGTATCCACATCGATACATTAAAAGAGTATTGTTTGTAAATAACTAATCTTTTATGACGTTAGTTCACAAGAACTAGTAATGGTTATATGAATACTAATGATATAAATTACAGCGCTGAAAAAGAATCCCAAGTGTTCAAAACATCGACGTATAAACAGAAGACATCTAAAAACTTGATAGACTTATCAATAACACTATGATCAGACTGATACTGAAACTCACCTACTTAACTACAGAAAACCTTATCAGCTAATGAGTTCTAATAAACCTGTTAAATGGATATAAATTTGTTCGCTGAATAAGATGCAATGAATATAAGGTCAAGTGAACAAGTCAGCTATACTTAAAGTGGCAAAAACACTAATAAAGTAAGGAATACGCACAAAATCAAATATAAGCGTAAACATAATCGTTCAAAATCACAGAATTGTATGTTCAGAATGGAACTCATAGAACTTGGGTTATCCAAGATGAAACAGCACATCAGTAATGGGACTTCTGTTGAACGCAATCTACGTCAAACACATGCAGTATACATGAGTGACCAAATTTTTAAATATCATGAATAGTCTGTTATACTTACAACAAGAGTATACCAAGTATAAGAATTTCAGGTGACAAGTCCTACAAGAGGACAGTTACCTTGAGAAAACAAGAATTTATGAAATCTGTTGAGAAAGATTTTAAGATGAACTATGCTACTTTATCATGTAACACTAGAATCTATCTAACTGGCCAGTTCCTAATTTCATACTACTATAGAATTATTAAAGTCACGTTTATCATCAATTACCCAGTGTGATTTATTCAGTGACTTATTATTTCAATGATAACTTGTAGTCCAAACGAATATTACAGTCCATCTGTCTATGCTTAAAGCAATGCTGCTAGCCAACTAGTGGCATGAATATACTTGAAAGTAAAACAAACGAGTTAACCAACGACATTTTAGCTAGTTCCCAGAAAATTTTCATTTTCCTAGTTTCCTAGTGAGAAACACCTTACAGACAACTCACATTGATAGAAGTTATCCAATGTCATCTTTGAGTAAATGTCCTCATATTCAACTTGATTGGTCCCAGCGGTTACGACTTCTAACTGGAACTTCGGGAGTCCCCTCTAAAAGCTAGTCACCAACGGAAACTGGGTAATTTCAATTTGGAGGTTAGCGTGAATTTATTGATTTTCGGTTAGTATTCTTCATTGACTAAAATCAGTTGGAGGAACATTGGAAACCTGGGAGTACTGGACAGTTGTTTCGTCCTAGTGTGGGACTTCTCAGCAGTGAGGACTAATGACCCCGCTCGTCAGGGATCGGACCCAGGACCTTCAGTTTCCGTGGCCAGCACGTTACCATTGAACCATTGAGTGGAAACCCAGTGGTTCACATTTCCTGGTGAGGTCATGGACGGACACTGCTGAGAAGTCCCACACTAGGACGAAACAACTGTCCAGTACTCCCAGGTTTCCAATGTTCCTCCAACTGATTTTAGTCAATGAAGAATACTAACCGAAAATCAATAAATTCACGCTAACCTCCAAATTGAAATTACCCAGTTTCCGTTGGTGACTAGCTTTTAGAGGGGACTCCCGAAGTTCAAGTGAGAAGTCTTGACCAATGGAGCCAACCAAGAGGTTATCCAGTTATCTCGGAATTAGATCTCACAATTTAAGAGCAATCCAGTCTTTACCAATATGATTCAGAAGTCCAAAAGACTCATCACAGTGAAATCTGACACCAGGGCTCCAAAATTTCTTACTCGTATCATACTTTTACGTTAAGTTAAACATTGAGAAGTTTTATTTTAATTTACTCTTTTGTGATTACTTTTGTTGAGTTGGTTACTTCAGTAATGCAGTATGAGACTTTTGGATTATGGAACGCCTTTGCTGTCAAGGCCACTAGTGTTATTCACACAGTAAATAAGTTAATAACAACATTATGTCAGCTAATTGACCGTTATATTTACAGAAAGCATACTTAGAAGGATAAACCTACTTGTATATTAATAATCGTATTCACTTTGTAGCATGTTATCCTCAGTATTCAGTTTTAACCTCTAGTGTAGGGAAAGCCACCATCAAGCGACTAATCAAATAATATACTTTAGATACACAAATGAATATTTACAATGGGTGTACCACCGATCCATTCTTATTGGAGAGCATTTGTTGCTTGACTAGCTTTCTGGTACAACCTCCGAAAGTTCCAGATGCACTCCTCTCTTAAATACCACTAAGTAAAAAGTCTACATTGGGGAAATCCTACTCACTAACTGTTAACATTGAAAACCAAACTCAGTGCACTTTAGTGTCTTACTACTCAGCTTAGTGAAAACTTTACCTTTCTCTAAAAAATCAGCCTTTCAACCTTCCGAACAACTTCATAATCTCTATCACCAATCTCATTCATCTCATCCTGGTTAGCTGCATGAAATTACATCGCATATTTTGTTTTCTGCTTTATACTCAACAGGTTGTGAAACAGCTAACTAGTAATACACAGTAAAAGTATTTACCACCGGGTTCTATGTGATGTTTGGTGGTCAAATTTATGGTGTGGCAATTTAGTTAAGTAACATAATCCTGAAAACCTCGCCTGATTAACTAGTTCACTAGTTACTAGCCGGTCCTAAACACGAGTAAACAGGGAAGGTTTGGCATACCGCTAGCAACCCTACCTCGGAAAGCAAATCTAACCGCTAAAGAAACTTCAAAGCACAAACAAAATATAAAAAATAAAAACAAACTAATTCCTCGCTGGAATCGGAGAGGTGAAATGACGCCAGTTGGTGAAAGCCTCCCTTAGGGAATCCAATTGGCCGATGTGTCTTCTCTCGATGAAAGAGAAAGTAAACGTGGGGACATGGAATGTCCGCACCATGTTTGAACCCAGCAAGGCAGCCCAGATTGCAAAAGAGATGAAGAGGTATCACACTGAAGTGCTTGGAATTTGCGAAAGCAGATGGAATGGGAGTGGACTCTCCAAACTGTCAACTGGAGAATCAATAATCTACTCCTATATTGTCACACAGACGACAACCGAGAGCACACTGAGTTATGGAGTGGCTATCATGATGTCCCCAACAGCATTGAAGGCCCTCATGCAGTGGGAACCAATCTCCTCCTCCAGGATCATGACAGCAAGATTCAACTCAAAAGGAAGAAAGGTCACAATCATACGATGCTACGCTACGCACCTATAAATAATACAGAGCAAGAGAAAAACGAGGAATTCTACAGACAACTTCAGTCAACACTGAACAAGACCTCAGTTGGCGATATCAGAATTCTAATGGGTGGGGCGGCATGAATGCCAAACCCGGAGCAGACAATACAAGAAGAGAACTAACCATGAGTCGAGAAGCGCTAGGTGACGTGGTGAACGAGAATGGAAAATTGTTTGCAGGATTCTGCACATTCAACGATTTGGTGATTGGAGGCTAGGCAGTGTGTTTAAGCACAAGGATATCCACAAAGCGACATGGATTTCACCAGACACCAAGACACACTAAAAATCAAATCGACTTTATCTCAATCTCAAGAAAATGGAGACGCAGTTTACTTGACGCAGCGTAAAAAAAGGGGAGCAGATGTAGGTTCAGACCACTATCTAGTGCAAGGAACCTTCCAAATCAAGTTAAAAGCCTTCAGGGAATCTGGCGATGGACCTCAATTCTAGTACAAGACTCGGAAACTAAAGGATGAAACTACAAAGGAAATCTTCACAGCAGCCAGTCATCAAGACAAAATGGGAGACATCGAGGAACATACCTGAAGAAACCTGTGTTGAAGAACACTGGGAGTCATTGAAAGAGATGTGGAAAGAAACCCGCACAGCCGTATTAAGAAGGAAGAAGAAAGAAGTTAAGGAATGGATCTCGATGAATACATGGAAGCTGAAAGAGGAGAGGAGGATGGTGAAGCAGAAGATAAACCAGTGCAAGGATGGACGACGAGAAGAGGAACTGAGCACAATGTATAAAACACTCACTGGATAAAGAAGTGAAGAAGAGTGCACGGAGAGACAAAAGACACTTCTACGAAACACTGGCAAGTGAAGCAGAACAAGCTGCCGGTTGGTAGGAGAGACAGAGACCTGACAACATTGTATCAAATAACCAGGTTGCTATCTGGGAAGAGATCAACGCAGACGAAGCCAATAAAAGATGATGACGGAAATTTAATTACGAAAGAATAGAAGCAGAGGAAACAATGGGCCGACCACTTCAAGAAGCTCTTGAATCGACCACCACCTACACTTCGTCTAGAAGTACCACCTACAGCCACAGAACTACAAGTGAACATTCATCCCCCAACAAACGTCGAAGTCCTGAACGCCATCAAGATACTGAAATGTGGGAAAGCAGCAGGACCAGATGGAATACCGCCAGAAGCACTGAAAACAGATGCAGAAACAACAGCGGACATGCTCACACCACCATTGCAGAAGGTGTGGAAGGAAGAGAAGGTACCTGACGATTGGAAGAAGGGTTACCTTGTCAAACTGCCGAAGAAAGGAGACCTCAGTGTTTGCAAGAACTGGCGCGGAATCACTCTCCTGTCCACCCCAAGTAAAATAATAAGCCGCATCATCCTGGAGAGGCTAAAGGATGCACTGGATTTAAAACTACGACCGGAACAGGCAGACAGGCTGGATTCAGGAAGTACAAATCATGTGCGGACCAAATTGCAACGCCACTCTACGCATCATCATAGAACAGAGCATAGAATGGCAATCAGCTCTATACCTCAACTTCATCGACTTTGAGAAGGCCTTTGACAGCGTCGACCGAGAAGTAATTTGGAAACTGCTTCAATACTACGGAGTACCGCAAACCTTTATCCACCTCATTCAATAACTATATGAAGATGCTACATGCCAAGTAATCCACAATGGGAAGCTCAGTGATGCCTTTGAAGTGAAGACAGGAGTGAAACAAGGTTGCCTACTATCCCCCATGATATTCTTGATTGTGGTGGACTGGATCATGCAGCAAACAGTAGGCAGCGAGAAGAGGAGGATACACTGGACGACGGAAAAGAACCTAGAAGACTTGGATTTCGCCGATGACTTGTGCCTGATGTCACACAAACTTGAAGATCTACAAGTGAAAACTAACAAGTTGGCAGAAGAGGCAGGGCAGGGCAGCGAAGACGGGACTTCAAGTGAGTATAGAGGAGAGAGAGGTTATGAAGATACTGCACCAACAACTCCAACAACAACAACAAACTCCAATCACCATCAACGGGAGAAACTTAAAGAAAGTAACCTCCTTCACCTATCTAGGAGGCACTGTTTCAACTACAGGTGGCACAGGCACAGACGAGGATGTCGAAATCAGCCAGGATCGGAAAGACAGCAAGACAGGCGTTCATTAGCCTGAAACCAGTGTGGAGATCTTCTGCACTCCACTCAGCATGTGGAACAACATCCGGATTTTCAACACCAACTTCAGTCAAGTCAGTGCTTCTGTATGGCTCAGAGACTTCGCGCGTCACGAAAGGTATTTCCAATAAACTACAGACATTCATCAACAACTGCTTATGCTAGCTACTGAAGATCAGATGGATTGCCAGAAAGAATAAGCAACAAGGAGCTCTGGGAACGAACCAACCAACAACCTATCACGCAACAAATATGCAGAAGGAAGTGGAGATGGATTGGGCACACACTGAGAAGGCCGACTGGGGACATCACGCGTCAGGCCAGGCCGTCGAGTGGAATCCCCATGGGAAGCGACGAGTTGGACGTCCGAGGTGAGGGTGACATGGAGGGGATCGTGCGAGGAGGAAATGAGAGGTTGTGGGCTGTCGTGGAACCAGGTTCAAAAGATTTCGGAGAACAGAGTTCACTGGAGACGTGCTATTGAAGCCCTATGTTCCATTAGGAACCCAAGGGACTAATAATAATAAAATAAAATGAGCTGAGTTTGTTTGCGGAAAATCTTTTAGTGACATTCTAACCATTATTTACAGTGCAAGTTCTTCATTAACTTCTCTTACATTCTGGCCAGTATATCACTGAAAGATATTGACCTGATAGGCTCAACTTAGAGCACATTTTTAGCCAGACGTCTTTAGGATAGACGGCTTATTAATAGCAGTGAAATAATGTACAATGAACGAGTGGAAACCGGGATTAAACTAAGTCTTTTATTATACTATTATTCGTTAGTATACGAGTTCAGTGCCCATAGTAAAGAGTTATAATAACTTAATGAGTCGGATTATGCTAAAATGAATAAGCATCATAAGGTTAAACGCATCAGCTACTTTATAGGTTTCATAAAATTTCTGCTAATGCCTACGAAACAACAAGTATGTACCACATTAGTTCACAACATGACTAGATGACCAAAGAAGACACTGTTTATGAATGTTGGTAGAGATACTGAAGAGTCGACTATCCAAAGCACCGAAGAAGACCTTCGTTTACGCTCGACTTCGTACTGTTTTCTTCCGTTTACAAATGATTCCAAGGTGTGTAAAAGGATAAACTACCGCTTTGGGACGCCCCCATATCTGTCTAACAATTCACCTGCTCTTGTGGATCTGGTTACATTGGTCACATAAGGCTTGTTCTATTCAAATGCATCTCCGAACACTATTCTGCATAACTGTCTAAAGGATAGTGTAAAACTGTCAACAGCACGATTCTTGAACATTTAGTTATCTCAGGTCATTGGGTTCCACCAGAGTTCAGATTTGTTTAGAATAACTCATGTATGCGTAGCTTAGGAAATGTTTGTTGAATTATAGAGGATACTACTTTAAATTTATATGGCAAGGTTGAGTGTTATGTGTCAGGTAAAAGTCTTTATCCAAATGTACTCCAGAAAGAAGTGGTATTCACAAAGCTACCTAATACTTTTCAGTCATATCGATAATTTTTAAATTACAAATTTTAAGCTTTTATGGTATGAGGATTTATTTGTATTCATCAATTATTCGCATCATAAAAAGTAAAAAGGTCATTTATATTATTAAACCAAACATGATTCAAAATGTATTCGTAAGGTGTTTGTTACACAAACAACATGCTGATTTTCCGCAGCATTTTTTGAAAATACATTACCTTAGACAAAAGGATATCATCAAAAGAAAACATGTATCCTGTTTAATTTTGGGGATTTTGAGTGAATGCCTGTTGTGTGTCTTCAGAAATTTTCACTCAGATGTCAGACTTGCTTATATTTTGATAACTTGAGTAAATGACTTGAGCGCTGTAATGGAAGATAACTCCACATTAAACTAGCTCAGTTGACATGAAGCTATTATGAACAGAAAATTGTACTCAAAAGGCTATCGGGTAAACGTTAATGTGTTACTATTCACTATGTCAAATAAACTACTTTAATTTGGACTAGTGGATTTTTGTAACTTACATCCGAATTCTCCTCGATAAGTGGTCATCTTTTTGACAATTTTATCCTAGTAAGTAACAAAGAAATTGACACAATTCAACCGCCTGATGTGAGCTTCTGTACCTAGTAATGTTAGGCAATGGATCTTGATATTATACAGTTTTTTAGTCTAAATTGGATGAACTACAAATCGAACCCACTACTGAACTGTTGATAGTCAAAAGATTTTGTTCATAACTACACTGTTAGATATGGTGAGAAGTTTTTCTACTGATGATGATTTCATTGTTACGAAAGTTCGTCTGTCTAACCAGCACTGGACAGAAGGAAATGTATGAATTAGACTGAAATTTTAGCTTTTATAATCAAGCATTCATCTGATTCATTCAGAAATAATAATCGTTTATTTACAGAGATAAGAAATTCTGTTTCATTCACTTAACTGAATACAAAGGTGTCAACGCTGCCTATAACATTTATTTTCTTCACTTAAATAATTATGCAAAAGTCATTACACTGCTAACAAAGTAGAAAAGGTAATCATTCCACTGTGAATCGATCTCCCGTCAACAATGAACAAGAACTTTTTCCAATGCTAGTTTGTGATTAGCAATTTAGGAAATAATGGTGTAAAATGCAAATAAACATTAGCCGTTAAATAAGACTTTTAATTGCTTTACCATATGTATCGCCCATCGAATGTATTTCTAGTGCACCCAAACCTCCTATTTACTTACTTACAATGGCTTTAGAAAGATTGTTGATAAAGTTATCTTTAAGAATGGTTGGATTATTCAAGAGAGAGAAAACATTTATATCCTGCAGTATCGATAAAATGAAATGCAACATTGGTGATCTACTAGACTATTAGAGGTAATAATGCGTGTAAGGAAAATTCATTCAGTATTGCTATGATCTTAGTTTATATATTCTTTCATAATCTACAGTCATCTGAATATAACTGTAAGTATTTTACATTAGATCCACGTCAAAGCGTTTAATATTTTTAAATATCATTCTATCTCTATCACTGCACAGATTATCTCATGTTCTTGGACTTGCAATGTCGGATTACAAGAATAAATGAACACAATATGGAAATTTAGAGACCAGTGTCTATAGGAAACCTTCCCATTCAAATCTCTACTTAGACTTCAAATTCTCTCACCTAATTAAATGCCTAAGTGATGGGGCAGAAAATGCTTGCTAGTAGGTTCGAAAATCTACGACAAGAAATTAGACACAATAAGAATACCTTGTGTCTCAATAATGACCCGCCTAAATTTATCAAGAAATTCAAAAGGAATCGAAATAAAATTATTAGCATCAGTAGTAATAGTAAAACAGGTGTTATTAATCATAATTCTACTAATAATAATGATAATAATAATCGTGACAGGATTGAGAGGATTCAAAGCCTGTCCTATGTTCCATGCAAGGAAGGCACCTCAGAAGCATTACGAAGAATTCTCAATAAGGCTGAGATTAAAGTGACATTTAAACCAAGAAATTGCCTTAGAAATAAGCTATGTAGGTTAAAAGATCCTATCGATGCAATTCAGTAAAATAATCTGGTTGACCGAATCCCTTGCAATGACTGCGAGGACAAATACATAGGTCAAATTAGTCCACTAGGGTCGATTAGAATAACAGAGTACAAAAATTTAGCTAAATCAAGATTAGTAGATCCTAATAAGATAAGAAATTTAGAGAAAAGTTTGGCTACAGCTCTGCATGCAATTGCACACAGTCACACAGTAGGGTGGGATTATTATTATTATTATTATTATTATTATTATTATTATTATTATTAGTCCCTTGGGTTCCTAGTGGAACGTAGGGCTTCAGTAGCATGTCTCCAGTGACCTCTGTTCTCTGAGATCTTTTGAACCTGGTCCCACGACAGCCCACAACCTCTCATTTCCTCCTCGCACGACCTCCTCCATGTCACCCTCACCTCGGACGTCCAACTCGTCGCTTCCCATAGGGATTCCACTCGACGGCCTGGCCTGACGCGTGATGTCCTCGGTCGGCCTTCTCAGTGTGTGCCCAATCCATCTCCACTTCCTTCTGCATATTTGTTGCGTGATAGGTTGTTGGTTGGTTCGTTCCCAGAGCTCCTTGCTGCTTATTATTTCTGGCCATCTGATCTTCAGCAGCGAGCGTAAGCAGTTGTTGATGAATGTCTGTAGTTTATTGGAAATACCTTTCGTGACGCGCGAAGTCTCTGAGCCATACAGAAGCACTGACTTGACTGAAGTTGGTGTTGAAAATCCGGATGTTGTTCCACATGCTGAGTGGAGTGCAGAAGATCTCCACACTGGTTTCAGGCTAATGAACGCCTGTCTTGCTGTCTTTCCGATCCTGGCTGACTTTGAAATCCTCGTCTGTGCCACCTGTAGTTGAAACAGTGCTTCCTAGATAAGTGAAGGAGGTTACTTCCTTCAAGTTTCTCCCGTTGATGGTGATTGGAGTTTGTTGTTGTTGTTGTTGATGGTGGTGGTGCGGTATCTTCATCACCTCTGTCTTCTCTATATTCACCTGAAGTCCCGTCTTCGCTGCCTCTTCTATCAACTTGTTAGTTTTTGCCTGCAGATCTTCAAGTTTATGTGACATTAGGCATAAGTCATCGGCGAAATCCAAGTCTTCTAGGTTCTTTTCCGTCGTCCAGTGTATCCCCCTCTTCTCGCTGCCTACTGTTTGCTGCATGATCCAGTCCACCACAATCAAGAATATCATGGGGGATAGTAGGCAACCTTGTTTCACTCCTGTCTTCACTTCAAAGGCATCACTGAGCTTCCCATTGTGGATTACTTGGCATGTAGCATCTTCATATAGTTATTGAATGAGGTGGATAAAGGTTTGCGGTATTCCGTAGTATTGAAGCAGTTTCCAAATTACTTCTCGGTCGACGCTGTCAAAGGCCTTCTCAAAGTCGATGAAGTTGAGGTATAGAGCTGATTGCCATTCTATGCTCTGTTCTATGATGATGCGTAGAGTGGCGTTGCAATTTGGTCCGCACATGATTTGTACTTCCTGAATCCAGCCTGTCTGCCTGTTCCGGTCGTAGTTTTGAACCCAGTGCATCCTTTAGCCTCTCCAGGATGATGCGGCTTATTATTTTACTTGGGGTGGACAGGAGAGTGATTCCGCGCCAGTTCTTGCAAACACTGAGGTCTCCTTTCTTCGGCAGTTTGACAAGGTAACCCTTCTTCCAATCGTCAGGTACCTTCTCTTCCTTCCACACCTTCTGCAATGGTGGTGTGAGCATGTCCGCTGTTGTTTCTGCATCTGTTTTCAGTGCTTCTGGCGGTATTCCATCTGGTCCTGCTGCTTTCCCACATTTCAGTATCTTGATGGCGTTCAGGACTTCGACGTTTGTTGGGGGATGAATGTTCACTTGTAGTTCAGCGGCTGCAGGTGGTATTTCTGGACGAAGTGCAGATGGTGGTGGTGGTCGATTCAAGAGCTTCTTGAAGTGGTCGGCCCATTGTTTCCTCTGCTTCTATTCTTTCGTAATTAAATTTCCTTCTTCATCTTTTATTGGTTTCATCTGTGTTGGTCTCGCCCCTGATAGCAACCTGGTTATTTGATACAATGTCGTCAGGTCTCTCTTACCTGCAGCCTTTTCTGCTTCACTTGCCAGTGTTTCGTAGAAGTGTCTTTTGTCTCTCCGTGCACTGTTCTTCACTTCTTTGTCCAGTGAGTGTTTTATACATTGTGCTCAGTTCCTCTTGTCGTTGAGCATCCTTGCACTGGTTTATCTTCTGCTTCACCATCCTCCTCTCCTCTATCAGCTTCCAGGTATCCGTCGAGATCCATTCCTTGTCTTCTTTCTTCTTCCTTCCTAATACTGTTGTGCAGGTTTCTTTCCACATAGCTTTCAAAGACTCCCAGTGTTCTTCAACACAGGTTTCTTCAGGGATGTTCCTCGATGTCTCCCATTTTGTCTTGATGACTGGCTGCTGTGAAGATTTCCTTTGTAGTTTCATCCTTTAGTTTCCGAGTCTTGTACTAGAATTGAGGTCCATCGCCAGATTCCCTGAAGGCTTTTAACTTGATTTGGAAGGTTCCTTGCACTAGATAGTGGTCTGAACCTACATCTGCTCCCCTTTTTTTACGCTGCGTCAAGTAAACTGCGTCTCCATTTTCTTGAGATTGAGATAAAGTCGATTTGATTTTTAGTGTGTCTTGGTGTCTGGTGAAATCCATGTCGCTTTGTGGATATCCTTGTGCTTAAACACACTGCCTAGCCTCCAATCACCAAATCGTTGAATGTGCAGAATCCTGCAAACAATTTTCCATTCTCGTTCACCACGTCACCTAGCGCTTCTCGACCCATGGTTAGTTCTCTTCCTGTATTGTCTGCTCCGGGTTTGGCATTCATGCCGCCCCACCCATTAGAATTCTGATATCGCCAACTGACGTCTTGTCCAGTGTTGATTGAAGTTGTCTGTAGAAATCCTCCTTTTTCTCTTGCTCTGCATTATTTGTAGGTGCATAACATTGTATGATTGTGACCTTTCTTCCTTTTGAGTTGAATCTTGCTGTCATGATCCTGGAGGAGGAGATTGGTTCCCACTGCATGAGAGCCTTCGATGCTCTTGAGGACATCATGATAGCCACTCCATAACTCAGTGTGCTCTGCTTGTGGTTGTCGTCTGGGTGACAATATAGGAGTAGATTATTGATTCTCCAGTTGACAGTTTGGAGAGTCCACTCCCATTCCATCTGCTTTCGCAAATTCCAAGCACTTCGATGTTATACCTTCTCATCTCCCTTGCAATCTGGGCTGCCTTACTGGGTTCAAACATCGTGCGGACATTCCATGTCCCCACGTTTACTTTCGCTTTCATCGAGAGAAGACACATCGGCCAATTGGCTTCCCGAAGGCTTTCACCAACTGGCGTCGTTTCGCCTCTCCGATTCCAGCGGGGAATAAGTTTGTTTTCATTTTTATATTTTGTTTGTGCTTTGAAGTTTCTTTAGCGGTTAGATTTGTTTTACGGGGTAGGGTTGCTAGCGGTATGCCCAACCTTCCCTGTTTACTCGTGTTTAGGACCGGCTAGTAACTAGTGAACTAGTTAATCAGGCGAGGTTGGGATAGACCGACAATATTTAAAACTAACTTAGTTGGGTGTTAGGAGAGATTGGTAACCGAATTCAGTACCAAATATATGCAGTCGAAATGATTCTACACCTGTCCCAAGTAGAAAGAAAATTCTACTAGCCTCATCACAGAAGAAGAGAGAAGATTAGAGCTATATAAACTGTGTCAAATTTATGGAGTTACCTGATATGACTACGGACAATAAATTATGTCCAAAACGTTATCCAGTAAATGATACTATTTCACTGTGTAACATTTCTAATCAATAGACAAAAGTGGAATTAAAATCTACCACAAAGTTTTATTCCTACACTCATATACTCGACTTCAAATATAGTAGAGAGATCCGTGCTATTTATCCCCATTCTGTATTCGGAATAAACAGGCTTGACAACAAAACGCAGTTGTGTTCTGATGTCTGTTTTGTGACAAGATAAGACATGCATACTGATGGAGCTCGCCAACAATTTCCAATTTATCGAATAACTTCATAACTTCCGAATTAAATTCCCCAAGAAAGTTGTCTCAGTTTACATACTAATTAGAGTATGAGACTCCAAAATCCAAAATATACTAATTTACTGTCATTGGCAGTGTATTTGGTTCACTTTGGTCAGAAAACAATCGACTATGAAATACGCAGAAAGCACTCTAAGAAGCTACCGAAGTTACTTAGAATCCATCGTTTTCTGTCTTTGCGTCACATAATAGGACTGATCAGCCTCCACTTGAACATTTAACCCTTTTTGTTTGTGCGTTTACATTTCACTCAGGTTCATCCTAATGGTATGTATTTGGGTGGGGTATAGAAACAGAATCAAAGATCTTTTCTTCGTAATTCATACTCGTCAGCTGAGTTCAAATTAGACTTATGCCTCTCATAGGACTTTAGCTAAGTATCCATTCCAGAGTGTGATGCACTTAGCTAATGGGCCAAAAAGAGTATCTGTTATACAACTAGCTAATCACAGCATGTAGGAATGCTAATTTAGTTAGTGAGGCCTGAAGAGGATGAAGTTCATGTCTTAAATCTTACTATTAACCACTTGCCAACAGAGAACATACGTAGAAAAGTGAAGCTAAAATGTCAACAATGATTAAAATTTATGAGGTACTATTCATCACGGACTGGCATCATTTGGGGAGCCATTGAAAATCTGGGGCACTGAACAGCTGTTTCGTCCTAGTAGGGGACTCCTCAGCGGTATGCACCACGATCTGCCTAGGGGTCGGACACAGGACCTTCGCGTTTCACGGCTAACGCGTTGACTATTCAGCCACCGAGTGGGAGCTCAATGGTTAACACTTTCCAACTTCTGTCAACTCGTGATATAGCGCGAACCACTGGACTCCCATCAGGTGGCTGAATGGTTAACACATTTTCCATGAAACCTGAGGGTCCTGAGTTCGATCCCTAGGCTGGTCGTGGATGCTTACTACTGAGGAGTCCCATAGTAGGACAAAACAGCTATCCAATGCTCCCAGGTTTTAAACAATTCTCCAAATGATATCAGTTCATGATGAGTTCTACCCCAAAATTAAAATCTTCATTCATCTCGAAAATGCATTGATGAATAATGCTTATTAAGATATATGTTCGTCAGCCTTGTTTCTAATCCTTATTCTACATTTTATTCCTATTTACAGTAAAACATGATATCATTCAGTATTACTGATTAAAGTAACAGAAATAAAAGATGACTTCTACACGTACTTGAAATCACTTTGTTTTCTGCTTAGTGTTTTTTACTCAGTGTTGAATAATTAAAGGCAAGCATCTTGAGGACTCACATTCAACTTTTGTCCGTGTTAATGGCACACGAAATGATTATTAAATGGTGAACATGATAGTTGTCCAATTCTATGTGATGTTTGGTGATCAAATTTATGGTGTGGCAATTTAGTTAAGTAACATAATCCTGAAAAATACGTTGCCTTGGATACTGAACAATGAAATCCAGTCCACTGACTAACATTCGGTTCACATGGAGAATCTTTTGGTGGACACAGTTCGGTCACCTAGACTGCCCACATTTTTCCACAGGTTAGTAGTGATCACTAAGATATTTCTTAACAATTCTCTCTCAGAAACAGGCAGAAATATTTTTAAGTTTCTACTTTTATTTCGAAATATCTTGAGTTCACAAAATCTAAGCAATCCATTTGGTTGATCTACAACACTGATGTGAACGTAGCTTCAATAGCCAGACAGTTATTTTCATTGAACATGTGCGTAGAAACTTTATCGTCTAACACACTGAACGAAACGAATGTAGCTGGGAAAAAGTATTTAAAGTAATTTTGAATAAAAAGAGTTCCAAAAAACACAAAACACAAATGGAGCTTGTAGCAGACTCCTTCTCTACGTGGGAAACTATTTCTTAACGCTACTTCTGTTGTGACAAAAACAATCTGCTGACATGCGGATTAAACTATTTACCACTGAGGTATTTATTCACATAATCATTCCTCGATAAATCCTGCATACTTAGGATGTCACGGTAATAATCTAGATAGAACAACACTGAGTTTATACTTTTACTGAGAGTTATTTTCATAAATTTCAAGACACCTTTAGTGTCTCAACGATCACAATGCATGGTAACTAACTCTTTTTCATATTTCATTAAGTTGGAATTGAAATGTCGTGCCAAACTGGAAATGATGTTTGAAGTGATGCTACATAATACCTTCTGCTTCATACCGAATGCCTTACAAATAAATCCATCAGGGAAACTTGAAAAGCAATAAAGTGGAAACAAGGGTATGTTAACTGTTCATTTAAAAAATCTTAACTTTCATTTCCTTGGTTATCTGCATTTATTTTGTTTCTTGTTTCAATGTTAATTCTTGAACTTCAGCATCTCAACCTTAAGATATGAACTATAACTCTAAAATTCTATATTTTAAAGTCTTTCTAATAACCTGATTTACGTAACACTATCTCCTAAGCTTTCGATTCAGTTCTTGTTTTCTATCACAATGCTGTAATTCTGCATTATTTAACTCATAGTCAATCTTTTCTCACTAAAACAGCCCGGTTTCATTTTTTTGTTAATTTGATGTTATCCCAACTACATAACGCCCATCTACCTCTTGATTTATTCTTATCATAATACAACAACTGACATTTTCCAGTCAGTCTGTAAAATGATGAAATAGTTGTTGTGTACTATGTATGTGTGTACACTCTGTCAGGTCTACTAAGTATTGTCTTTTTTTGAACCTATCATTCTGGTTCAGTAAATTATTTCCGAGTAACCAGATCTTACTGTTTACTTTTGTTACTTTGAAGATTGCGTTCAACTACTTGAAAAATGTGCTAATAAATCTCGGCCAAATAAATAAAATCTTAAAATTCTGTTGACAATGGCGTAATCATATTACGAATACATTTGTGAATCTTTTCATAACAGATGAATTTACTCCCAACTTCCTACCTTCTGTGTGGAGAAGAGTTTTATGGACGTCCATTTGTGCAAGAAAAATGTTTGTATATACTAATTATTAACCAACTACAGTATTCACAATATCAATCTGTTTGTTTGTTTGTTTATTTGTTTCTGTCATGCTTTTCAAGGTGACCGTTAATTGATATACTATGAGTGCTGTCAGTCAGTAGTAGTGTGTTTATATAATTCTCTTGTAGCATCTAGATTTCTGCAACCCTCAAAATTCTAACTTTGATTACCTTCATATAAATGTGTAGCTCAATTCATCAAAATTGGTTAGTCCGCCTCAAAACTTATAAACAATATGATGACAATAACAAATAGATCTGTAAAAACATACCTCTTTAGAAGATAAAGTTCTTACTTGGTTTCATTTATAAGGCGTTCACTGACTGTTATAAACAGAACACATGGTCTTACCTGTGTATAATTTAACACTTCTGAATGGATGAAATGACAAGCTGATTTGGTGCCGTAGGCTTTTTAAGCCTTAAAGAATATCCAACTGTTTGATGAAGGAATATCTATAGACTAACTTCCTACTTGAGAGAATTTCTTTTTGCCTAGTAGTTCATCTTGGATACTTAGCACAAAATAAATCAACATCAGGTAGTTGGTGTGAAGTAGACGTCCACATCAAATTCATTAAGCAGTCATACTGACTTAACTTCTCTAAATAATAAGATATTTAAACACTGATTATTATAAACCTAAAGCTTGAAAGTTTAGTGCAGAAGTTAGTAACCCACTTAAAAATTTAATTTCAAGTTAGTATTCATCACAGACAGACATCAGTTTGAGTACCATTGAAAAACTGACAGCACTGGACAGCTGTTTCATCCTAATATGCGACTCCTAGGCGGTGTGCGCAGATGATCCCACCGGAAATCAAACACAGGAGCTTTGGATTTTATATCGAGCTCATTATCTGTGAGCATCTAGTTCGGAATCCAATGGTTCATAGTTTCCTACTTCTGCCATTTCTTGGTATATAGCAACTTTCATTCAACGCCATTGTTGACTATCTGTCCTCACGTCTGACTTTGGTTTGCCTAACCAGTCATACATTCTCATTAACACTTGGAGAAACTTCATCTCGAAGCACGTCACTAATGGACATTGGATATTAATTTAACTTTAGGGCTTTTACAAATTTTATGAATTTCAAGTTGGTGGCTCAATGATAACGTGCTCGCCGCTAATAGTGAAGATCCTGAGTTGGTTCCCTGGAGAAGTCATAGGTGTACACCGCTGACGGGTCTCATCTTAGGATGAAACAGCTACCCAGTGCTGTCAGGTTTCTAATGGTTCCCCAACTGATGTCAGTCCATGACGAATTCAACTTGGAATCAGCAAATCGCCAAAAACCTCCAAAGTGTGTTAAAAAATTTGATGTTTATGCAATCCTCAGTTAAATAATTAAGATTTGTGACATTCAGCTCCACCGAATTATTGTTAGTGCTTGTTTTCACCGACAACATGAACAGTATTGCTTCGATGTATTGGATTTTAGCTGATGACCAATATATTACTGGAAATACTATAGGCATATTGAGGTCATACCAGGTGATTACTCATTCCAACCAACTATGCTGCATGAAAGGTAAAGTTGTCACGTTTCTATATTATTCTAACTGGTGTGCACTATCAAAGAACAGTGACTTTAAAGACCAGTCAAACAACTGCTGAGATAAATAATTACAGTTCTTCACTTTATGAAAATCCACTTTTCCAGCCAAAATCAAGAAACGTAATTGGCTAATTCAGTCAATAATAGGATAGCCCTTGGAGTCACTCTAAATGCGAACAAGTAAATATGGATTCTCTGAGATGGTCTTGGATGACTTTCATTAGTCCACTTTATGAGATTGTGCAATCAGATGCTTGTAAGTGGCTTGAATAAAAATGCTTTTAGTGTCTAAAGTACGCTAGTTGGTTGTGAGTGCTTTCAGTAATTTTCAACTTCCTTAAGGATTTAATTTCGGCATATTTCAACATAGGTTAAAGACTATCATAACATAATAAAAATATATTACTAGTGGCCTAGTGGATAACTCTTCGAAAATTGAACCAATATGTCCTAGGTTTGAGTGAGACACTGGGGTGCACACACATCCAGCCGAAGAGTTCCAAATAGGACAAAACTTTCCTTGTGGATTCCACTGATAGCCACAAAGTAGATTACAATATTATGAACATTTCGCCAGTGTCATGACATCCCAACAGGAACCCATCCGCCAACAGCTACCAAACAATTCCACTTAGTATGTCAAGGGGAAATTACAAGTATCAATAAACAATATATTACCAGCAGAATTATTCAAATTTTAGGATAATTAGCGTTGTGATTATGAAGCATATCTGCAGTTCATGACGATGATTATCATTGTCTGGTGTTCTTTGATCTTTGGGATTTGTTCTTTGACATTTCATAATCACGCCAGGAGACTTCATCAGTATTTACTTCATCTACGTTTCTTAAAATCTACCACTTATTTTTTTGAGAACTTAGGGTTATTCTACTGGTAAAACAGGTTGACACTTCAAGCCAATGCACATCTGCAGTAATTTATTTGATCCTGACTTTGAAAAATGCTTATTTAAAGACCAGTTCTTCATCGCTAGCAGTAACATTATTTTCTATTTTCATTCCTACTGATTGAAAATTTAATATTTAGTATACAAGTATGATTGTGAAAGGAAACTTAGAACAAGTAAGGATATAATCTACCGGTGGATTTATGACAAGTCTTTCAGTGTGTGCCTAATGTGTAAAATTAAGCTGGGATGCCGAATTCAGTTGATTGTATAGTTGAGAACAGTGTAATTCACATGCAAGTCACTATTTGAAATCAAATTCTCAGTTGTATTGACTTTTAAATTCAGTAGTCATCCAGATGAATGCGAGAATCTGTCGACTAACGTTATCCCGAATAGTCAGTCAAACTATTAGAAAGAATACAAACATATTCATGTAGGTGATTCAACTAACTTATAAAGAATACCACCTAAACGAATATGGTCGTGAATAGGAAAAGATTGCATAAATCAGTATTTATTACAGAAGAATAGTGAAAGCTACATTATGGTTGTCTATGATGTTGAAGTGGAATAATGTCAACAATAAAAAAACTCTAGTAAATCTAGTTGTAGCATAAGGTGGTGCTAGCTTCATCCTATTATTATCATTAGTATAATTACATGTCCTTTAGTTTCCTAGCTGAACACAGCGCTTCAGTAGCACGCCTCCATTTCATTCTCTTCTCCCCAGTCTTTTCAACCTGAATCCACGACTGCCCACAAGCTTTCGTTTCTTCCCCACATGGTCTCCTCCACGTCACCCTCACCCCGGACCCCCAACTCGTCGTTCCCCCTTTGGATTCCACTTGAGGGCCTGGTGCATGATGTCCCCGAACGGTTTCCTCAGTGTGTGCTCAATCCATCTCCACTTTCTTCTGCATATCTGTTGGGTGATGGCTTCTTGGTTGGTTCGTTGTCGGAGTTCCTTGTTGCTTATTCTGATTATTCTGGCCATCTGATCTTCAGTATCGAGCCAGCGTGAGCAGCTGTCGATGAATGTCTGTAGTTTGTTGGAAATGCTTCTCGTGACGCGCCGAGTCTCTCAACCGTCACACAGAAGCACTGACTTGACATTGGTGTTGAAAATCCGGATCTTGTTCACGCTTTATGCTGAGTGCAGCAGATCTCCACACTGATTTCAGATTAATGAAGGCCTGTCTTGCTTTTCCGATCCTGGCTATGACGTCTTCATCAGTGCCGCCACCTGTAGTTGAAACGATGCTGCCTAGGTAGATGAAGGAGACAAGTTCCTTGAAGTTTCTCCCGTTGATGGTGATTGGTGCTTCTTGTTCTCGTTGCTGGTTGGGTATCTTCATAACCTCTATCTTCTGTAAGTTCACTTGAAGTTCCATCTTCGCTGCACTGCTCTGCCTCTTCTGTCAACTTGTTGGTTTTGCCTGTAGATTTTCGGGTTTGTGCGACATCAGACGTAAATCACCATTAGCGAAATCCAAATCTTCTGGGGTCTTTTCATCGGTCCAGCGTACGCCTCTCTTCTCACCCCTCACGGTTTGCCGCATGATTCAGTGCAGTCGACCACAATTAGGAAGATGATCAGTGACAGTAGGCAGCCTCGTCTTACTCCTGTCCCCTGTCTTCACTTCAAAGGTGTCGCTGAGCTTTCCATTGTGAATCACTTGGCATGTGGTGCCTTCATATAGCTGTTTAATAGGATTGATAAAGGTTTGTGGTATTCTGTAGTTTCGAGGCAGTGGCTACCAAATTACTTCTCGGTCTACGCTGTCGAAGGCCTTTTCAAATTCTATGAAGTTGAGGTAGAGAGTTGACTGCCGTTCTGTACTCTGTTCTACGATGATGCGCAGCATAGCGTTGCAATTTGACCCGCACATGATTTGTTCTTCCTGAAGTCAGCCAGCCTGTTGCGGTCGTAATTTTTAGTCCGGCTCATCTTTCAGTCTCTCCAGGATGATGCGGCATACTATTTTGCTTGGGGTGGACAGGAGCATGATTCTGCGCCAGTTCTTGCAAAGACTTAGCTAAGGTTGCCCTGCTTTATGAATCTGACAAGGTAGCCTTTCTTCTAATTATTGGGCAGGTACTTTTCCATCCTTCCTTCCCTCCTTGCAAACCTTCTGCGACAGTGGTGTGAGCATGTCCGCTGTTGTTATCTCTGCGTCTGTTTTCAGTGCTTCTAGAGGAATTCCATCTTGTCCTGCTGCTTTCCCGGATTTCAGTGACTTTATTGGGTTTAGGAATTCACTTTTGCTTTTTTCGGAGTGTTTGTGTTAACTGGTAGTTCTGTTGCTGCTGGTGGTATTTCTGGACGAGTTACAGGTGGTGATGGATCCAACCTGTGGTGGAACAACAATTCCTTTGAAATATACCTTTCTGACAGTACCAGCAAGAATGAACTCCTACCAAATACTTTCAACCACCTAAAATCAGATGAATTCCACTACTATTTTAAGTCTTCTAGTTCAGTGATCACATTATGGACTTAAATGGAAAAATTTGGACAATGTTATCTAAGAATGAACGGTATAGTGTTACTTACGCTCCGATAACCTAATACAGTAGAGTTTAAACATAATGCATCAATGTTGATATATGAAAGCAAGATTTCAATCATCAATAGCGAGTACATTTCTTCATCGGACTAGTTTATATCATTTCTACAGAGTGGATATTATGGGTACTGTATTCAAAATGTTGTGTATAACTGTAGATTTCTATCACTTACGTGAGAGACTAAGTCGTATACTTTGATCAATAGATTTCTTTCTGTACTAAGGACTCAATAGCTAAACTGTTCACCTTTGTGTGACCAATCCATGCCCAATCTGCTTAACTACCGATTTACAGAATAATCGCTTTGAAATTTTTCGCGAGAGGTTGTAAATTCTAGGAGTGCATGACTTATTTTAAAACTTTCTAATTCTTTATTCATGCTTTCGGATCCTGGTGTAGAAATACTGGACACCAGCTGACTGTAACAATACAAAAGCATAAATTGAATAGAGTGGTAAACAAAAAGCCAGTTTGTACCTTCTTTTGTTGACCTCGTCTGTGAAAAAAGTGATTTGTCATTTTCAACTTCTAGGCAACCTTGACATAGAAAAGTTTCAGGTTAGATACACAGTAGCAATCACTGTGTTAGGGATTTGATTGATAATAGTCAGTAAAAAAATGATCCGTTCAGCTGATATGTGTTGAACTTTTGAGTATCTCAATTACTTCCTAGGATAAATTTCATTGTTACAGCGAAAGTCTCCTATTAAATCATTTCCTCCGACATTCAGAAAGCAAATGCTGCCTTGAAACTAGCCTATCTCCACAAACCTCTCAATTCAATTTCCATAGAGCGCTCATTAGCCACTTACTTCTCGATAGATTAACTAAGGTTTTAATGAGAGGCCGTGACCTGTGGGGTCAAACAGGTCAACTCTGAGGAGAAATACTCACCGAAGCAATGAACGATAACTGCGCTGTATTGTGAAATGAAAAAAGTGGACCACTCCATCCCGACCCAGTGGTGGAATGATAATCTGCCCATCACCATACCTGACAGTTTTAGTGTTGATCCCTCGTGACTGTAGACTGCTGGTGTCCATTTCTAGGGTGAAGCAGGTGCCCAGTGCTCTGAGCTTTTCAGTGGTTCTCTATGATGAATGCCAACTTTGAACCAGTCAGTCTTCAAAAACCACCAATTGAACCGAAAATTACTGCCAATCCAAGAGTACTTTCGTTGGTTTTTTAATATGGATTACATCTAACGCATCCTGTATATACAGCAAACGATCAATATATTTGTTCTTATTCAGTTTTCCCTCATCAGAGTCAGAAGATTTTCATCCAGTGCATAGTAATCAACAGAATAAACAGCTTCTACTACAGATACCTAATATTATGGGTATCCATAGCTAAGGACTGACATCACTTGGAGAAACATTGGACAGTTGTTTCGTCCTAGAATGCGACTCGTCAGCAGTCTTCGCCCATGGTCTTGCCAGATCCCCAGGGCCCCCAAGTTTCCAATGTTTCTCTAACTGATGTCAGTCAATGATGAATAGTAATTTGAAACCAATAAGTAAACCCTTACAAACACCCAGATTGAAAGTGACCTTAGCTAGTTGGTGGGATACTGTAAATATCCATTAGGTGCAATATGCTTCATGCGTCTTTGTTATTCATAAGTCAAAATAAAGACTGAATAGACATATCTGCTGCATGATACACTTTCTGTAAGTCAGTATGTGATGTGTGTGCTGAACAAAACAGGTGTTCAAATTATCCATCATCGCTTTATGTAATCATCTCGTGATTTGGGAACACTTTTTATAATCTTATAGATATGCAAACTAGAAAAACAGGGACATGCAGAATTTCAGCTGGCCTGGGATTAGCTGAAGATAGAAAATTAGGTGGTCGTTAGTCTCACATGCACAGGGCATAAAGGGAGTCTAATGTTTCCTTTTTTTTAAAAAAAATCATACCCACACATTATTAACCAAGGCTTAACACTTGACCAGAACTGAATTATGAACAAGCATTCTTTCTATCCAAACAAGGAAATAAAGATGGGGTGGGGGAATGAAGAAAATTTCAAAATATGAATGTAAATATGTTCACGTTGAGTTACTTATCTTTAAATGAACAGGCTTATTTAGTAGATTTATCAAAAATACAAATGATAAATCGATTGAGGAAGATAACAATTGATTATGCTTTGTCCAGGGTGTGATTCCGGACAGACAGAAATTCGAATGTGTTGAAAACATTGGTGCATTTCTATACTTTCAATATCTGTCTACTATTATCTGTCTACCTATCTACACACTATTATTTCATTATTAGTGCCTGTCTACACACAAATAGTGTGCATGTATAAAATGATTATAAAAAGATATGAAATAGAAAAGGAGAGTGGAAGAGTAAACGCAGTAATCAAAATTGATGACGATAAAAGGATAAACGGACAGGAATGTTATCCTAAGAACATATATCCTAATTAATATTCATTACTGCACCCGGGACGTGCTATCCTGCAGCAATAACCGTGGCAGAAGCAATAAATTAGTGAAGCCGTATTCATCTTTCGTGGATTACTTAACCACCTTTCGGATACTTATTTACAGACAAATATAACACTTATCTATACAAAACAATAGGTCTCTGTTTTGGTTAGCTAAAAGAATCAATATATTTCGTATCGTTTTTTGGAGTTACCTAACCATCTGTACAAAAACGCCTTTCCCTCAAAAATAGATAATAATTACTAGTATTATTAATCTTCCTATGAATACATTATTTCCATTTCCCCTAACAATTCCATTTTTTTCAGATTTTTATGATCATATTATGTCACAACAAAATATAAACAGCCCATCCTCCCCGTGTTCCTCATCGTCAGCAACTACAACACCAACACCAATGTTACCAGTTAACACAATAACAACAACACTGCCCAATTCATATAATCTTGCTGTGGAAATTTTAAACTCTCTAGCTGTACACCACCAACAACAACAACAACAACAACGACAACATATTGATGATAAGATATCTCAGAAACTTCAGTTTCAATCGCCTGAAAGTTTGCAAAATCTGTCGCTCCATTTATTGAATATGACTAATTCATCATTGAACCCTTTGAATAATAACAATAATAATAATAATTTCATGAATCATATTCATTTATCATCAAATAATAACTGTCATGATAAATTTCACAACAGTAGTAATTCATCCTCTTGTCGACAATTCAAAACTTCTATAAATCGAATTGAAGATGTATCAAGTATGCATCAAGATAATATTTCAAATCCTTATGAAAGATTGGCTTCATGGTCTTCTGCACTTTCAACAGCATCACCTAATGCTGTTGCAGCTTTTCAGCATGCCTTAGCTCAATTAGCACTACTTGGTCTATCCTCTCCTTCATCAACAAATACTAATGGTATCGACTCGAATACCATGTCTGTAGATAATATAACTAATTTATGTGAATCAACAAATCCAGTGTTAAATTTATCCCAAGAACAAACAAGCTGTAAATTGTTAAACAATCATTTCAAAAATTATGACTGTGATAATATTCCAGCATCCACAGTAAATTGTTCGATAGTAAATCCAGCAAATATGTAAGTTCTAGTATGAATTGTGCGTTTTACATTTGCTTCATTGTCTGCAATTAATTATATTCGTCAACCTAAAGTGTTTAAGTAAGCGACAACAGGGTTGTATTCATTTACTAACTGCTGATATATATACACCATGAAACTGACTTTCAGTTGATTTATCTTTTTATCCCAAAATAATACCTGACCTCTGCGGTCCAGATCAAAGTAGGCGATTACCGTGAAGACTGCTCTAACACAGAAACGTATTTTTCGCCAATAATCCTTTTCATGACATTAAATTGTACCATTTTTAATCTGAGAGTTAAAAGGTGGTATAGCCGACGATTTTCTGTGATCTGATAGGTTGACTTTGTCTTTCTTTCTTAATTTTCATTACCTCTTATCTACAGTTTGTTGGGTTTCTCATGTGGCTGCATTATTTTCATTCCTCTCTGTCCTACTGTAAAGCTGAAAAACACGGGCATTCAAGGTAGAAGACATGAGAAGGCTTCAGATGTTTGATCACCACTGCCTTCATAGCATAGGGCGTTTTACGTGGTTACACCACGTAAGCAACGCAAGAGTTAGGTGTAGATGTTTAGGGAGGAGGGAAAGGTCAGTCGATGCGGTTATGAACCTTCATCGACTGAGATGGCTGTGACATGTGTTATGTCCTTGACTGTTCGTCTTACCCATGTAGGGTGATACAGACTAGTCGGCTGGGGTCCAAGGGACAAGAGAAACCAGTGATTGGAGACTACGTGATATGGCTTGGAATCAATTTCAGTGGCGTAGATACATACATACACTATCCTCTACTTAATCTCGTTGTCGTCTTATTCTTCCTTCCTGGAGTTATTTTTCCTTTTTCATCCTCCATTTTATTGCCTTGTTACTTGATGTGCTGACATGAGGTGTGGCAACTTGGATAGTTAGGCAGTAATGCCTGGTCCTATGTTGTTCTTGATGATGATCGTGATTTTCAAGAAGTATTCAGATCTAAGAAGTCTGTTAAAGACCGAAAACGTTTTCCATAAACTTTCTGTTTCCATAATGGTCGAAAGTATTTTCACGGAGAAGAATATATGCATACATTCGTATGCAAGTATGGATACTTCTGTGAATGTCGCAGGAATTAGTAACTATAACCCATAGAAAAGGGAAAACGCTACAGCTGGTGTTAATCTACTTTTTGAACTATTGTGAATTTTCCTAAAAGTTGAACCTTTCAGACTTAATGTACTAGGATAATGCATTGAACGACACATTTTTTTAACTTGAGAAAGAAGTATAGTATTTGTGGAAGCTACTGATCTACCCTCTGTGGTAAGCGCCATAGAACATAAAAATAATTTTCAATGCTAATTGTTATCAGTTCGTCCCTTTTTCAATGATACATTTTCTATCTCCTCCACTTGAACAAATACTACCACCTACACCGATTGTATATTTTGCATATTGACTGACCAACTTTTAGTGCAATAATCTGTCACTTTACCAAGTATAAGTACGACTGTACAGCTTGATAATGAAATCGTTGAAAAGAAATATTTCTTCGCTTGTACATGCCTTGTTCTTGTTAATGAATAAATGGGTACATTTCATCAACGCTAATTTTTCCTATTACTTCTAACCATTTAGAAATTATTTCATTTGTATCTCATAAGTAGTACTAAGGGACATCGAGTTCACATGTAGTTCACGTAACAGCTTTATTGATGGAAAGTAAAATTTATACCGCAGAAGTGTGAATGGTATAAAGCAAACAAGTAGATGGTTTACAAACTTCCATGATGCATAAAACTTTCCAATGTCAACTATCAGTGATCATCAAATGCATGTAGTTCTAAGAGGATTATCACCATTTACATATATACAGTCTCTAATGTTGGTTGGTGAACTGAGTACCTATGAAAGAAAGAACAAATGACTTGCCAAGGGAATCCAGATTATAGTAAGATTTCATCCTATAACCCGTCTGTTATCAGTTCACGTCCACTATAACTTGATAATATGAATGTTCTTGGGTTAATCAGTATTATTTCTATGTACTTAGCGATTATACCGATTCTGGTTGAGCATTTTAACAAATTTATAAGTCTGCAAAAACTATCTTCTCATGAATACTCCTCCATATCAATCTAAAAACATTTGTTCAATATGAGTGAGAACCTGAATAATATAAAACTAGTATTCAAAACTAGATCAGAAATCACATTTCTGCGTGTTTATCTACGCGTCAACAAAACTCAGTATTACTGCTTAGGAAATTGTGCGCATTTACTATAGTGGGTTTCTGTGCTTAGTGTTGTCCTTCTGACAAAAATGTGAAATATGTTGACCGAATCACACCAGTTTCAATGCCTTTTCCTGTTAACAGTGTCTTGAAACACACTGATGTGGAATGTATAAATAGAAATCTCGTGAGATGTCCTATACAATTAACTTCACTGAACTTACTTAACCGATAGTCTATGGATGACCACCAACAAAGCCATATCTTTGTGATAGACAACTTTCTGTCGACTGATGTAACACATCTTACGGCAAAAATCGTTTATCATGAAGTTATATCAGTCATCTCTACAGTTACATTAAACGTCTTGACGGACAAGACACCACTTTACTTACCTTATACCTTATACCAACGTTCTGACCTAAAGGCAAAAGATTTTTTCATTCAAATGTCCCGTATTAAATACATTCTACCCAGTGTGTTAGTAGAGATCATCACTTCTCATTACCGTATAGCTGATAAAGCCTAATATCTCCAACAACCTTAGTAAGGCAGTTCTTAGCAGAGATATTCAATTATTATCCTGAATTTTGATACCAAAGAAGACTAAATTGGAACCCTTCTTCAAGACATAAATTAAGACACAGAAGTGATTAACGAAAGAAGATATTCAATAATTGTGTGCCTTTATTCTGAAACTTCAAAGTATGGGCTACCTTCACCGACTTTCTTTTTTAATCTGAAAACTCTGAAACCTCTTAAATAGACCTAATTATGAACATTTTTAGTTGTAATTCTCTGGTTTGCTCCAAACGCTATTAATTCCCTGAAGAACACTTACAGGTTACCATTTTAATCCCTCAGGATTTATACGTGAATTTAAATGGTTTTCAAATCCCTTCTCACCCGATACACCTTTGTTTACTTCAACATCAGTCTCTTTCTGTCTACTTGTTCTTTGCATGCTACTGTGAAGTGTGGTAGCTTAAACCGATCCACACCTGTCCAAGGCTCTACGTTGGCTTTATCTGTGTCTGCCTGTCTGTCTGTCTATCTATGATATCATTCTTAAAAAGGATGATATGTTTCATATCATGCTTATGATGGTACTACAAAACTGATTGAGTCATCACGGAGACTTAATTACACAAATAATCCTATTTGGGACACTTCATCTTGAAGTGGTTAGAGTTTCGTGGAACTGGTTACTTCATGATTAGCATTACTAACTTGTAGTAGTAGTATCGGTCAACACAAATAAATATGACTACAAATGCAGTGATAAGATATTGAACGCTACTGTTTTGACTTTTGAACAATTTGTCTAGAAGTATTTATTTCAACTATTATTTTCTTAAATAACGACTAGAAAATCAGTTCAATGTAGATTTTATTTCATAGTCCAAATTACTAACCAGAAGACTGCACAGTGTACTCATTATAAATACTTAAACTGATGTTACATAGTTGTAATCTAACATTCACAAAGGTATTAGTTTTATATGAACCTATCTATCTTTCACACATGGACATTTATCCGGCTGATGCTTGAATTAAGGGTCTTGCTAGACGTTCTTGTGCACATTCGCTTATATATGCTTTTTTTCATTTTATCTAAGATTACTTTACTCAAGAAAAATATTGATAAAGGTATTTGAGCAACATTTTTAACCTTAGAGTTTGAAGATTGCGTAAGAAATCTATTGATTTTAAGATAATATTGATTACGGATCTTCATCAACTAGTAAACCATCGAAAGACCAATAACAGTTAACGGTTGTTTTGTCCTATTTTGGGGCTCTTCAGTGGTGTAGGCTCATGAATCTATACCCAGTCAAGAATAGAGTCATCATGCCCAGTAGTAAGCTTGTTATTATCCAGTCGGTTGTCAAATTTTTTCCAACTTTTCTAACAACAAAGCTAGGCTATTATAAGTCAATTCCCCATAAACGTAGAGCTTCAAAAAACAATCCAATGTAAATTAGTGATTTTGCTTCAACATAAACCACTTAGTTGTCGTGATCTTTGGGATGAACTGGTTGCGATGGAAGAACTGATGCTCCGAATGACTGTAAATTATTCTCACACTAGTGTCCATAAGTATGGTATATGCTTTGCACGAGTGAAATCCAAAGTACTTTTGCAAGATTGACAGAAGCCTGTGCCTGCGCTTACCGTTGGTGATGAGCCCTTGGAAGTAGTCTAAAAGTTCACGCATATGGGTGGTTGTGTGATTGATGAAATTTCCAAAGGCAAATCGAAAACCAGAGTGACACACGTCAATTTGGGCCACCTTTTTTCCCCGTCGCGTTATTGGCCTGACCGTAAAAGGTTGGACTTACAACGCTTCAGTGTGAGCACTTCTGCTCTACGCCTGTGAAACCTGGCCTCTCCGAGCTGAGGATATGCGATGACTCCGTGCGTTCGATCATAGTTGTCTCTTCAGGATTGCTCGTATCCAGTCGCAACACCATGCGAGTAATCCTGAAGTACGACAGCGTGTGTTTCAGCATGATGGTAGTCGCCTTTCAGTAAGTGAAATCATTCGCAAACACCGATTTCGGTAGCTTGGACACGTATGACGCGTGTCATCCCGACGGCCTTTAATTGTTTGCTACTCCTGGTATTGGATGAAGGAAGTGGAGGCGTAGTCAGTGTATGACCCGGCATCATGGGATGAAGGATAGCTGTAACTGGTTAGCATCTGTTGGTGCATCACGACTCCCAGGTAGGGTCTGAGAGATCGCGCAACTCAGTGGCTTGAGACGTTGTTAGATATGGCTCAGAATCGAAACCAGTTGTGGTTATGCTGTAGCCTCCTCCTATCTTCTGCTGCTGAAGTGTAATAATAAATAATAATCCTCACACTAAATTGCGAACTGCAAAACTGTTTTGCAGCGTACTTATTCTAATTTCAAATGAAATCATTTTCTATATCGATAATCGAAAATTTCCTTTTTTTGAAAAAAAGTTTATCATGATCAGTAAACTCTTTTAATTTAATTCTGTCAAAAATAGCGAAATTGACGAAAAACAAAAAATATTAAATTGAATTTCATGTATGGATATTTCAAAGCGTGAACTTAGTCTCTAATGTTGATATTTTTAAGTCACTGTCATCAGTAAAATAATCAGAGCAGAGTCTGATGACCTAAAGAATGACTTTTAGTAACATCAAAAACGTATAACAGTGGAAAGTCATATGGTAACAAAGGATATCTATGAATTACTCACTAACTTCTAATGTTCTTATGAATGACCACCTCTCAATAAAGGTTGTCGTTACGCTTAATAGAAACTTCTAATTCGTCAACTCAGTGGTTGGTAGCATGCGAAGATTTCATTTATACTCCATGTTTTGGGGAAAATGAAGATCAAATCTAGAAATATATGGTCTTTCATTTCGTCGAGTATATAATTAACTACTCTGTTCCATGGTATATCGGTAAAAAATGTCCTCGAGAGATATCATTGTTGTATAACTAACAGTTTACTGATCGTCAGTTAGTTAGTCACTTTTCCATTCCAATTCATTTCAAAATGCAGTCATATATCACTCACTTGCACGACAGTCAGGTAAAACTCCTGTTGACTAAGGTGAAGTGAAAACCCATTCACTAGCTTCTTGGCTCAGATGACACATCATCACCTTGATGAATTGTAGTTCACTGGTTGGAACCCTGCTACAACCCAAAGTTTCGTTCCGCTTCCAAGCACAATCCTGTTAGTTAAAGATGTGTGACGAAATCTATGTCTATTATCTTACATATCCGGTAAATGAGTAACAACGAGGTTGGATTTCATATTCGCTCTAAGACTGCGATGTTTTAGACCTATTTTTCTCATAATAAATTGCTGTCTGCATCAATGCACTGTATTAAAACGGTTAGGAATGGATTGGAAAACCGCGGTGACCAGACGAAGAAATGAAACCAGAAGTTGTCTCCTTTTCATTTATTTCAAATGGGGAAGGGGTTATAAGTTAATTACCTGAGATTGTACAACTTGAGGAGTGGATCAAAAAAGTTCGAAATGTACTTAACAACCATATGCACCTTCGAATAGTAAGCAATGAATCACACATATTGTGCGAGGGCTAACAATACAACCTGGTTGCCAAACCTGGGTAAGTGGGACATAGTTCCAAACTCATGATCCTTTGCTTTGAAGTAAATTTACTTAGACCAACCAACCACAGCTTCAAAAGACTGCTTTTGATTCCGGCACTTTAAACCACTCAGCCACCTCGTTCGAAATCACTGGTAATATGGACAAAAGGTCAACTGCAGTGATTCAGGTGCACTAACATCTCATTCCTTCTTATGATCTTCTTCCATTGATTCGCGCAAGGAAATTCCAACTTGGAAACCATAGGTTGTAACATTGTTTCACCTAGAGAACTTAAGGAAAGTGTATATTATTATTAGTCTCTGCAAACTGGTTTATTTCAAAACCTTTACTACATCAGGTTGGCATTCACTTAACGGTTGCCTAAAATTGTCTGTGTTCAACAGGATACTTAGGTAACAGTAAATCTAAAATGTGAAGGTAGTCTTTTTTCCTTTAACCTCAGTAAGTACAGTATGAATCTTCAGCTAACTTCGTGATAAAATAACAGGAATCGACATATTCAACCTCTGTATCAAGCTAAGCATTTTTTTTAACTCTTACTTGTAGCCTCAGGTAATACTTCTGGATAAAGTCATTGCTTTCCAGATTGAAATTCATATACACATTATCAATAAAGTTATGGACAGTGTCGGAATAACACTGCACAAACCCTATCTCGTTTACTGAGTAATTTCTGTAATGAATAGGTCTGATGATATAAGAATTCTGACTTCTTCAGATATTGTAACGGATACCTATAGGCTGTTAACCTTTGACATTTTAAACAAGTTAAAGCAACACATACCATAAGAGATCTTTTTACTATCGTGAAAGTTCTGTCGAATAAAATCGTGAATGGAAAAATGACTAGACAGTGTAAAATCTACCAACTGACTGTTGATATTCAACGAGAAAAGGAAATGCATGAGTATTTGAACAGGTTACGAACTAAGGAATATAAGCTTCAACTTCTGGCTTTCACCTTTATTCATATGGCTGTCTAAGTATTTTTGAAGTCCGCTGATGAAGCCAGATAAAGTATCCGTATCTGAGCAAACTGTTCTGTGTAATGTCTTCTGTTAATTAAAAGTTGATAATAAGTAGGTAATCTGGAATTCATTATGTACATTTCTTAGAATCATGAAAAAAACAAGTCGGTAAATATTTCAAGTTGTTATTCATCGTAGACTGACATCAGTTGGAGGAACAAAGGAAACCTGGGAGCACTGGACTGCTATTTCGTCCTAATATGGGACTCCTAAGCAGTGCTTACCCACGACCCTGCCAGGTATCGAACCCGAGACCTTCAGGTTCCGTGGCCAGCACGTTACCATTGAGCCACTAGGTTAGAATCCAATGGTCTATATTTCTAACTTCTGTTAGCTCAACAACTTGAAATACTTCCAAATCTCCACAACTTCCTGCAAAAAAATTAAATCGATAAATACTAGAAAATTTAGTTCCTATCTTTAATAAACAAGTACGCATGATTCATGTTTTCAATAAGTGTGGAAATTGAGACTTGTTAACTATCGCCTATTCTCAGTTCATAAGCCAAATTCATTACACAACGACTATATTTCTGCCATTCGATCAATGAACATATTCAGTCAGTAAAAACATCAGTTAAGGTGCAAATGTTGTAGATGTAGTGTTTATAGTTACTGATTTGCTGATACTACTAAAATACACGCACTATTGAGGACTTCCATACTGGGATGAAACAGCTTTCCAGTGTTCCCAAAGTTTTCAGTGATTCTCCAAATGATATCAGCTGATGAATAAAACAACCTTGAAATCAATGAATCCCCCATAAACCTCCAAACCGAATTCTTACTTTCGGTTTTCACCATGTATTCTTAAGTGTTTATGTTAGAGATGAAAGTTAAGTCTAGAGTTTCCTGCCCACTGACTTGTAGAATCTAGAATTCAAAACTTCAAAATTCCACATTCTGTAATAAATATTCAGTCCATTGTTGTCACGAAATGCACTGGAAGAATTTGAGATCTGAGTCTGAGTTAACCACGATTAAAGTAAGTCTTAATATACAGCGTATTCAGGCGGAAGTAGAAGTAACACTTTGCGCATGAATAAACTGTATGAAACATGATTCACTGACAGAGGGTATTTTAGAAGTTATACAACTAAATGAAATATACTTACAGCATACAGAAAACACGATTTTTTTCAAAGAAAGCTATATCCCATAACAAGCACGATAATGCTTGGGGATAACTTACAGCTTCACCCTAGAACACGCTGAAAGTTTATTAAAACTTACTTCTATAATGATCTCTACTCTGTTTTGACTATGACAGGCTCCAGATTTTCACCTGTCTTTGTAAATTTTAATAAAATGGTTAAATGTAGATGTTTATTGTTTAGAGAAAATGTAGAAAAGTTATTAAGTCCGTTCTTTATTCATCTTATTGTCTGAGCATTACTCACATATATAGCGTGCAAAGTGAAATAATTTATATTATTCACTCAATACTGTCCTTATTATGAGTTATCTTCATGATAAACACACATACACATAGAAGCTCATGGTCAAAAAAATCATCGGAAGTCATTTAAAGTATGCCTAACACACAAATAAAATGATAAAAGACATGATTTTTGTTGACATGAGTTCAACTTGAGAATTCATCAAATTCACCATCAAGAACCCCATTTATTCTCACCATGTTATGTTCTTCACTTCACCAGATATTTTCATTAATGTCAACCAATCCGTCTACAGCTTACTTACCTCCACCCTAATATTCCGATCTTGCATACAAATCATGATTTTTTTTTCCTATTTGACCTCTGTGGTCAACGGCTCGGCTCCACACAGTTGACCTTTACACAGATAGACATTGTAAAGTTTTCAGGAAATTTTCTATCGGTGTTGTTGACATGAAAAGAAATATTTATGAAAAAAGGATATTTTAAAAAATATGACATTCATCCCCTGTCTAAGTAAATAGAATTTCTAGTACAAGTTATATATAAACGCAAAGTGTTTACGAGAAATGAGATGAGGAATTTACAGATAAAAATATAAAGTCAACCTGATAAGAAAAATTACCCTGGTAACAAATAGTAACTTAAAATTTCCTTTGACAGTCAGTCATGTACATATCACAAGATTGAATCACGTCTCATCTTTCACTTGCATAAAAATATTCGGAAGCGTTCATTTGGTTGCTTGGCTTAAACTTCTCTAGAATGACGCTTTGACATCATGCGTCGTCTGCGAAAAGGAGTGCACAACTGCACATACAGTATAAACCCTATCGTGGATAAATAACAGTGCAACTTAACAACTGTATACAAGGCTGTTAGCCAAACAAATTGTATGAATATTGGTTTGATCAGTTGAATGGAAAAGCCCTGGCATGTTGAACAGCATTAAAACGTATTTCCAAACGGTTGTAAGTCTAATGGCCAGACTTTTGCAGTATACCAAGGTAGCATTCGTCACGAAATAGTACCAGCTGGAGAACTAATGAAAGCATAATAATAGTGGACGTCTGTTTTGTCCCAGTTCAGGACTTCTCAGAAAGGTACACCTACGACACCCTAAGGGATCGAACCCAAGCACATCTTCTCTGGCAGCAAATGTTCTACCATTCAGCCAGTGGATTGGGGTCAGGTTCTATGTAGTTTCTCAATTCTTTCAATTCTTGGTATAAGGTGATGACCACTCAGTGTCATTGGCCTGTGTCTGTCTTAACAACTGACTTAGTTGACCTTATACTTAGCGACATCCCGTCGGAACTTCAGTAAGTCCGACACTGGATAATAATTCACAAAACTTGAGACTTCTGGGGTCGTGAGTGTAAACTGCTGAAGTGTCCACTCCGAGATCGAAACATGTGCCCAATGCTCTCAGGTTTTCAACGGTTCCCCAAGTGATGTCAGATAATGATGTTCTACCTTTCAACCAGTCTACTTCTATACATTATCAACAGACTTAGTGGGGATTATCTCCTCATCATGTACAAATCTTAGTATATGTTCATATGGTTTACAAACGACGTAACTAAACTTCTGAGTAATGCATGCTACGCTGAATTTTTAACTGATTTTAAGTCCTCTTTCTGAGTATTAATAATTTGTATCAAGTGGGAAGTTAGGAGTCATTACAGATGCTCACTGGTAATATAAAATAACATCATCATCAAAGTATGAGTTCACTAAAGTTCAGAGGCGCCTTCTCCATTGAATTTCAGCTGAATAACAAACGTTTAGTAGCGTACTTGCCACAAGGCCTATTGATTTAGTGACAAACACTAGAAGAATAACAGGGCTTAAAATATCAGGAGTTAACAGGTCGCGCTTCAACGGCTAATGAGTTTTTCTGCGTACTTTCTTGGCAGTGATGAAAACACCTTTTCCAATAAACGCTTTCAGTCCAAATTGGTTATCTCCCTCAGGATGAGAGTCCCAAAGTTCTCTTCCGAAATCATGACCGGTGGAACGAACCAAATCTTATGTGAAGACAGATACTCAACGATCGTATTGCATGAAAGTCGCACTATATCGCCAACTGACAGAAGTACTAAAATGCTGACAATACAATTTCAACCCAGTAGCTCAATGATAACATGTTACCCACAAGATCTTTAAGTCCTACATGCGCACTGCTGAGAAGCTGCATACTGAAATGAAACGGCTGTCCAATGGTCTTACAATGGTTTGTCAAATGGTTTACAAGGATTCTCCGACCGACATCAGTCCGTAACGAATACCAACTTGAAATCAATAAATAAATCCCTACAAACCTTCAAACTGAATTATTTTTGGTCGAACAACCCAAAGTGAAATACATTCTGGAAAATTGTTAACCTACAAGATGTTACACTATAGTTTGTTAGTCTACTGAATGACGAAATAGGAATTAAGGTTCTGTATTGAAATGTCTTCAGTCGAGGTCAATATACAGAATCAGATGAAAGCATATAATCTCAGTTATGTCAGAGATAAATGGAAAATTTCGTTAAACTAGAATTTATCTTTTCAATACAGTTTTTTCTCGAAATACTGGTCAGAAATGAATATACTCATGCACCAGGACAACGAAGTGCACCTGTTTTATGAGATTCTATACTGAGACGTGATTAGTGAAACATCGAGGGAGTAATGGACTCGTAGGTAGCTGGTTGGACGTTTATCAGTCAGACCATAATGCTACAAAGTAATGCGGTCTTCATTGGAGTTATGAGGTTTGACTCCATCAAATTCTTCATAAACTTAGTTAACCTTCGAGTTATTTCTGCAGGTAGAGCGATAATATCCATGATAAATCCAATAGGTAAGCAGTAACAAAAAAAGACCTGCCGACTGATATTTCTGTATGAAGTTTGAACGTCATCAATTTGACCAGTCACTATCAGCAATAGAATCATTGAAACAGTAGCCGTTGGACATCCTTGATGTTCCGCTTTACTGAAAAATTGGAGGATTCAAAGCGTACAACGGCTTTTGGCTTCTATATTCCAGTAAGTAGAGCGTATACAGCACTAAAGAACTAGAAAGCTCTCGGAATTCTGACTTCCGTCAGCCTATGAATGAAACCATTCCTCTGGGACCCTGGTTTTTATCTGCTAATTGAAGCTACAGTGATGCTTTAAAAGAATATAATATACAACGACAGATAGAATGTGCTTAGTTTCGTTCAATACTGATCGATAAATAAGATTCCAATTGTTATGCCATCTACAAGTAAATGTATATCACACTTTAAACACGTCATCATGATCAAAATACATGCCTTGACCTCTGTTCATGGATAATGGTGATGACAATGTCAGTAATGATAGTAACACGTAGACAGTTGATAATTTACCACATTAGTAATTGTGAAATGACTTAACATACTAAAGTTGAGATGATTAGCTTCACATGAATATCAGCCGCTTAGTATTAGTTTGATACGAGTTTGTATTGGGTGTTTATGTATTTATAGCTGAAAAGGAAACCCACCTGGGTTGTGACAATTCCACCCACCAGCCTCTCAGCCTTTCTTCTCTATCGAAGACCAAGTCATATATTTGCAACGTGTTGTCTGTCATCTGTCCGATTTTACGTCATTCGCATTCCATTTAACCTGAATAAGAAGATTTATATGATTTCAACTGCATAAATCATTGAACAACTGTTCACTTAACTCTAGAAGTATCAATATTTTCCGTAAAGTGTTCTAGCCTCTTGACTGTAAGTTATCAGAAAGATTGATGAAATGTATACGAAAATAAAAACTGATGTATAGGCAATTGTCAATTTTAACACCATGGCTTTTCTATTCATCTGAATTCAGCCTTTTTTTTTTATTTGCTTGGTGTGCACTGGAAGCTTCGTCGGTAAACTATAACATGATGTTTCGGTGTAAAAGTACTATTACCTGTACACTGATCATGTGAAATTTTAATAAAAGAGCAGTTTAGACTGGTGACTTTACAGGCGGAACATAGGCTTCGCTTAATAGGAGTGTAAAACACAAGCAGTGGAATCAACTTTAGATGAGCTAACTTGTTGTTATATACATTGATAGAGCGTTATTCACCAGCTTATGTTCCGAGCAAAATATTTGGTTCATAACCATATCAAAGTAATCACATGACTCTCAAAATCCCCTCATATATAATCCAACAGTTCAGTCTTGCATTCTAACGGTGGTAAAATTCTCTCATTATCTGCAACATATATTGATTCATTCTATTTACACGTATTAAGTGTTGATCCACTGAACAGCGATTCAGTAATCAATCTCTCCCTCCACCTAGCCATATTGGATTTTAGAATTATTACTCTATCCTACCCTATGGTGCGATTATGGGTCAGTGTATGCAGAGCGACAGCCGAATTTTTCTCAAAACTTCTCATCTTGATAGAGTCTATCATTATATATTTCGCTAAAATTTGCTGCTCTGACCAAACCTTATCGTTTACTCTAGCCTATGTACTTGACGACACAATCAATAGATGGTGTTTGATGGATTAGGTTATTCTGCTAATTGGATCTACTGGATATCTAAGTCGATAAAGTTCCTATTTGAGTGGGTTGATGCGTTTAAGTGCCCTTGTAATTGCAGCACTGCCAGGAATCTTACATAGCATTACTAATATATCTCTTCCTAACTTGTCAGCACAGGAGAAGATTTGAATTATCTCTTGGATATGTTGTAGTTACTGGTCATATTGTTATTTCTTATCCTCTAATAGATTTTTATGAAAATTTCAATTAACTTCGGAGGGTAGTTATTAGATAGTCATGCCTCTTCAATGAATTTCAGTCCCTTATTTACATTTTCTGGCTTAATATTCAAAGCCTACCTTAGCAGATATGTGATGAGATGATGTGAAAGTCAAGTATTTATTCGAATGTATTGGTTTTTGATAAATACTGACGCCTAACTTACTATCTTGTCTTCTCTTGATTTTGTAATTCAGCATGGGCAATCCTCCGTCTTGATTGTGTATATCATAAGTCAATTGGTTAGCATCTACTACCAATCTTATGCATGTGAACAAACTGTAAATATGTTTTGACTTTAACACAGTAAATGAGTCATTTACATATCGCCATTATACTTTTAGACTGAATTACAATCTTACTGATGATACTCCTCATCAACTCTCCGTAAACATACTTGCTACAACTGTAGATACTGAATATGCGATTGCTACTAACTGATCTCAATCGGTCACTCAGTCAGAAAGTTGGGGAACTAACTTTTAGTGAAATATATAGTGATAGACTCTATCAAGATGAGAAGTTTTGAGAAAAATTCGGCTGTCGCTCTGCATACACTGACCCATAATCGTACCATAGGGTAGGATAGAGTAATAATTCTAAAATCCAATATGGCTAGGTGGAGGGAGAGATTGATTACTGAATCGCTGTTCAGTGGATCAACACTTAATACGTGTAAATAGAATGAATCAATATATGTTGCAGATAATGAGAGAATTTTACCACCGTTAGAATGCAAGACTGAACTGTTGGATTATATATGAGGGGATTTTGAAAGTCATATGGTTCAATCAATGTATTTTATATCAAGTTAGCTAATCTAATCTTAGCAGCTTCATAGTCCATATTCATATCCCTAAAACAAACTCCACTGTTACGATCATTACCTATCTCATTTTGGGTGATACTTGTGACCTACTAGATGAGGCAGAGGAATGATATGTAGCATTTGGCAGTTTAGTTACATACAACTGGTGATTTTCTAGTTTGCAACATGCACTTTTCCCATTAACGGGTAGTAGATGAAACTACGTGTCAATCTCTGGTTGTGTTTTAAAAAATGACTAGCGCACTTATATGTCATATGTTATATGTAGGCTAACTGGAATCATCAAGAGTGACTAGTTGAGCTTTGACACTATACGATAAGATGAAATTACTTATTTTACAATAATTTTCCCATCGTGATGTATGTATAGACATAATTTGCACTATTTACCACCTTTTATGTCATTTTATAAATACTAAGTTATACTCGGTGGGATTGCTGGAACAGCACTAAGTGGATAACAGTCTGGCGTTTGAAGCGATGAGTACTGGTTTCAAATCTCAGTGGGAACAGCATCCGTCCCTAGAGAGCAGCTGATGAGTCCTGAATAGGACAAACCGCGTGTCCTGGATTCCACTGATAACGACCAAATAGACTACATTAAGTTACACATTTATGCAACTAAGTTTTTGACTTTCTGTCCAGTCATCCGTCTAGTTTGCATCAAGTTTTTTTCCTTATAGGTTCGATCAAGTAAAACTCAGAAACAAGAGAATTTTATCTACACGTAGTGTTATGATTACTATCGATAAGATTAATAAACTAACTTATTTTACTGACAAAAGACAGTATCTAGGTAAACTATCAAGGTGACAAAGGTTTATTTAACTTAAAGGGCAAAACGAGTTGGAAGTCAGAATATTTGTAAACTGATGATCACATCACATGTTGAATGCCGATCGTTGGACACCTACCGATGAAGTGAAAGCAACGACAACGTGATTACCTCGACCATTCATTATCTTAGGTTCAATAACGTATAGAGGTCGAGGGTGTTCACTATAAAACAGTTCTAAATTCGAATGAAGTAATAGTAATTATATACATTTCAACTTTTCCTGAATCTCTATTTGATATTGCTTCGTAATGAAAACTATATGCATAAAAGTGACTGGCTGTCATGTGGCTCTTTCGAACATTCACACACATATCAACCAGTAATATAATGTGATACTTCATTATCAGTAAAATCCCGAAGAGAGGACTAAAGCTAAGCAAAAACATCAATTTGTTCCATAAATTCTTATTTATCGTATTCCATAATTTTTTTTCTTCATGATTATATATATATATATATATATATATATTGTTGTATTTGCACTGGTTTATGTATCGATTTTTTTGCATATCCACACTTATTGATTATCTATGTGGTAATAGAAAAGTAAAAGGTGAAGGTAGTGGAAATAAATGTGTATGTGTGTGTGTATGTTTCTAGTTAGTTAGGCGCCGTGTATCCTGAATATATACATATGGTCAAATGTACAAATTATCATTGTTACTAATGCCTATTGAACTGTCTACAATAGATGTCGTAGTGATACTTTTAATAGTTGTAATAGCAGTAGTGGTAGTTGTATAGTGAAATCAATTTTAATTTTTTCATCTCTTAGTCCATCCTTTTTTCTAAATAATGTAACAAATCAAGTGTATATACCTATAAACTTGATTGTGTAAATTCTCTTTAATCCGACATTTTGTATACTTGTTCATGCGTGCATGAATATGTAACACTGTGCCTTTCTGTTGCCTTTTTTTCAGACAGTCTGTGTACATTCACGAGCGTATCTACATCCAATGGGAAAATGGCATGATATATATATATATATATATATATATATATATATTCTAAGTAAAGCTAAGGTAGAATTCATACCAGCAACCACCGGGTTTCCGACGCAGTACTCTACCAACTGACAGCTAAGAAATCTGACTCGTGATCAAATTTTCATTTCACCTTCAATCATTGCTTAGTATGAATACAACTCCTCCAAACCACGATTATCTCAGATAGTCAAAATGATAAAGCTAAGTTGGTAATTAAGCATTCTTAATCACCATAAAATAATTTAAGACTGAAAAATTGTGTTCATTAAAATGAATTTAGTCATGAGTACATTATCTTTGTTATGTAACACAAGTTGATGAAAATGGTTTGAAAATAAAAGAAACTTTTGTCTTAACTTTTACCTTTGCTCGAAAATGGTATTTTAATCAATTTCTCTAGTGCGTTTTATTTTTTCAATGAAACTCATAAATTGACAAGTTAACATTGTAAATTTTGAGTAATATACACAAGTTTTGTAATTCAGCAGTATCTACAGATGTTATTTTTAATTGGCAGATGGTGATTTGAAGCCCAGTCTATATATCTATACTTTAGCTGTCTTGGGAAGGTTTTTATGTTAACATATGCGGTATTCAATGTTCAAGCCTTTATGTAGCTTCTAGTTGCATCGTGTTATTGATATCTTGAGTATGATGACTGCAGAGGAAAGGTAAGGGCCGATTTTTGACATATTCAAACTACCCGGTTACATGATGAACTATGTAGGCTGTACAAAACTATTACTAGGTAGGCTCTCATCTCCCTAGTAGTGCCAATGATATTATTTGAAGGAACGGATAACATTTAGTTCCACTTATTCCATTGGTTTGCATGGAACTAACCAACTTGAAGATAGTCTTCTGTGCATAGAGTGACAAAAACTAAAGAAGTACTGAGAAAACTTAGTACTTTGAAACTGAGCCAGAAATATTCTTTGACAGAATGAAACAAATTCTGAAATTGTAGTGAAAAGTATCAATCAATATTTCTTCTTCAAGTTATGAGTATACCGATCCTCTTTCAAGGATAAATTTACTTTAGTAATTAGTATCAGTAGCTGGAATTCAGCCAACGATTTACAGTTTTAGCGAGTCAAGTTTTTCTAAAAGTTATTCCCTGTTCACTTTTAATCCTTTCTCTTTAGTTATCTATGACTACTGTCTCCATAAACCCTCCTGGTAAACTAAAAAAAAATTACATTAACAATAAAAATAAAATTTAATTTTGAGGGATAATCTGGGTGGATGGTTTCTAATTGAAACCCTGTTGACTGGCACCATAGTTAGAATGTCATTTGGAAAACTACTCACCTGTGAAAAGTGGCAAAGTGGAATTTGTAAATCATTTGCTCTAAGAGATGAATCTGTCTAAGTACCCGAATGATGCACTCATCCCCGAACGTGCGAAACATCGATTCTGTGTTTAGATAACTCTGATCTGGCTGGTGAGATTTACAAATCACCTAGAGTGGTTTCTAGCTACTCAAGTTGTTTGATAACAAACAAGGAAACTTAATTATCCAACTCCTTTTAATATACATTAAGTAGAACAACGTAATCTGTGTCATTTCAAAATGTTAGGTAGAAAAAGTCTGGATTCATTTAGTCGATTTTAGGAATCTGGCATTCCTTGTAACCATCTGTCTATCTCTTTATTACACAGATATTCAACCCACGAAAGATCAGGTTCTAACTGTCCATCCACCAGAACGCATATGTAAATGATGTCAGTTAAGCAAAATAATTAGTTGGAAATACTGGTAAATCGGTTGCTGGAAGTCCACAAACGTTCATATCTTACTTGTGGGTACAAGTGATGTTATTTTAGCAACAAAATGAAAGCTTTCATTCAGTTATCTAGTTCAAAGGATCTACTGATATGCGGTTAACACTTGATTAATGGACAAACTTAGTTTTTCTTTACTATACGTCTAGTGAATGTTTATTGATTGTAATACTAATTTCTGCTGTATGAATTAAACAATTTCTAACTGCTTTTACACGAATGCAGAAAAATATTTTATTTTCAAGTCTGGTCTTGTTTTCTTGTTAATTCCAATTCTTCTGCTTTTCTGGTTGGCTTTCATTGTACTGACGGTAGTGGTAAAACTGCTTGTGCATGTATACACATATGATTGTATACGCCAGTGATGTTCTACACACCTAATATGTAACAAAATGATTGGAATCTTTAACACTAACCAATGTGTCCAAGTTAGCGTATCATAATGACTAGGCTTATATTCGATGCAGACATATGTATACTTACAGTCTAAAACTAGAAAATATGTTTTCTACTAAAGAATCAATAAATAACAACATATGAATACTGAATATTCCTGTTTTTACTTCTCATTATGCGGATTAGGTGTAGACAGTTTTGGCGTACACCCACAGGAAACTTACTACCAGACAATATGTGAAGACTTAGAACAAGGTATGCATGCTTCTCTTTACTATGAAAACTACAAACCATGTTGGAAAACTGTATCACATGAACAGTTAGTAAAGTTAGCCTTTTTGGGGGAAGAAATCTGAGCTCAGTTTAGTATCATAACATGAAGAGAGTTTTATAAAATAACAATAAAATGTTACTGATGCATCGAAATGAAAACAGCTTGAAAGTTGAGAGTGCTTACTTTTTGAAAACTTTATGAGGAAAAAAGATGCTGGAAGATCACCTCTTTGAAATGACTGGACAGTAATCGAAATAGTCCCGTTGTATAATAAAAATTAATAAAAGACAATTCAACGAAGCATAAGAATTTCAAAGAAGAAACCCCTACGGTTCGAAGGACACTGTTTATGAATATTAGCAGAGATACTGAAGAATCGACTGTGTAAAGTACTGAAGAAGACCTTCATTTTCTTCCAGCTTCTCATCGCTTTCTCCAGTCAACAACTAATCTGAGAGTGTTTAAACGATAAACAACCGCTTTGGGCCACATCCATGTGTGTTTGCCACATAGGCCACACAAATCTTGTTCTATTCAAATACATCACTGAACACTATCCTGCATAACTGTCCAAAGGATAGTGTAAAACTGTCAACAGCACGATTCTTGAACATTTAGTTATCTCAGGTCATTGGGATCCACGACAGTTATCTTTCAAAGTGACTTATAACTCGTGATGGCAAACATTTCTAAGGGAGTGCGTATTCACCACCTCAACAGATGGTGATAATTGCCCTAAGACAATTTATTCATTTCTGTATCTATTTACCATAAACCTGTCAGCAATTTTTGATGACCATGATTTGACCTTCGAGGTGTTATCACGTTGTGACTTTATGGACCGTTTTTGATTACTTGTATCGACCCATTAGCCACTGATTGACATGTATATTTTGTTGCAATTATAATTACGATGTACAGCTTTTAAAAATGATTCATCGAATAGGAAATCTTTTTAACTGGACAATACTTTGATTTTAATATACTGTGACTGCAAACATTGAAATTCTGAAAGCTTAGTAGTTCTTAGTTAGATCACTAGTCCGAACTCTGTTCGAGATAATTAAGTTCGGGAGGCTGATTAGCACCAGAAGGCCTTACAAAACGGATGTGCATGGATCATTGTCTTGTACACGAATGCAAACATAGTTACTGACACATCTAAATATGGTATATTATGCAAACTACTTTAAAACGTCTTTAAAATTATTACAGTGTGAAATAATTGTCTTACGATATAAATTAGGGTAAAGAACCCAAAACTGCAGGTGTATGCATTGTATTCACCTAAATATACATTATCATGTGCTTGGATTTTTATGTACTTATACAAATTTAAATCTTCCACTGAGAATTTTTGAGCAATTATTTAAGCATTGAGGCTTAACATTTCTCACAACCTATAGTAAACAAAAAGATTTCAGAAACTAGATAGTAAGGAAATAAATATCAGAGATGAAAAATCTCTTTCTTTTACCACCATTTCTTCTTTCTGCAGAGATAGTACTGGTCCTACCGACAGTCACACTATTAGGCTCTTTTTTTTTCTGGTACTTTGCGCTACTTTTTAGGTGACTACACAAATACTTTGTCACTGTTAGCCTAAACACAGTAAGTCTACATAAATGAAAAATATGTTTGCAATTTTTGCTTAAGACGACTATTGTTTTGTACAGTCCCTCGGTTTGATTAATTTTTAGCGATAACATGCATCATAGAGTAACTGAATTAAAGATTTGATGCTATTTTGCTGGTTAGTGATTCGTAGTGGAATTCAAATGGTACATTTCTTCCCAGTTGGGACTATTTATCTTAATTTATATGCATTCTAGTGTATGATGCTGTTTCTACTGAGTTATGCAGTTATTTCCTAGGCTTCTTAATCATAAAGCCATCTCTTATGAATCTTTATGTGGAGAACACTCCACAGAAGGTAAAGTCAATCCTGGTTTGTCAGGCGAACTGATATGAAAATGTAACATAAGTCAGTATCTAGCCATTTGTAAAAGCATCCCATATTTTTAAGAGACATTGATCAATTCAGTTCACTAAAATAAACGACAAGGATACAGAAGTATGTACACAATAATTTTTAGACTCACTAGAAAGTCAACAGATACGAACTAGCTGATTATTCTCAACTGGAAAGCTCGATTCATTGCTCAATTGAACATATAACTTCCACCTTATACCGTTATGTTGAAACTGAGTTATTGCAATTAAGTGGATCGAATCTTGTACTCTTTTCATGTTTCAAAAGTTTGCCTTCTACTTTTAATTTCTCTTTTACGGCTCTTTAGTGGGCTTATAACCTAGTAATCAAATGTAGCATTTCTGCTGTTTAGCTGTGTTCTAAAAACGGAAAGATTAACCTATATTTGAGATATCTTTATGAATAGTTTATTATAAGGTTCAACACATGATAGCCATCAGCAGATACTGTAATGAATATTGTGCACAATAAAGAGTTGGCGAAAGCTGCAAGGGTATTAAAAACCATGCTTTTTATACTAATTATCAGCCTTCTGTAAGGATTCTGTTTAACCTCAATGAAAATGCCTATCCTTCGAATCTTCGAACCCTTGCAGTTCAGCCCGGGTCAGAGATGATTACTGAATAGGTTAGGTCCCTGCTGACAACAGGGGATAAGTACACTATGAATTATACAATATTGTATTCATATAGTCAGAACGTATACAATCATTTCATAAATTAAACTCCTGTATCTCACCACCTTCTAAAACAGTGGTATCATGTAAAGCTGTCAAGTAATTACTGGTCAATAAAATGAACAAAACAAACAGTTTAATTTCGCATAAAAAGTAACTCAAAGGTTTCTTCGTTTTGAAATAAACTTTTGAACGATGCAGCTCAGCTGCAAACCATTTCGTTATGCAAGTCAGAGTGAACGGCTAAATTGCTGTTCGTGTATCCCATGCAACTTTAGCTTGATAACCTTACTTAGCTCAAATAACTTACAACAGCAGTTATGCCATGAAATATGAGGAGTCTAAATTTTCAAATTATCCACAAATCTAGCAAGTCATCTCGATAATAATCGGTTACGGGCAGTCGGCAGGATGCTGTACTTGACCTGGGTTTCATTCTTGTTGACATTGGTCAATAAGGCCTACCTGCAACCTCTATGGAAATGATGTCCTGTCCGAGGTCCGAACCCACGTCAAGCAGTGTTGCAGTCACTGACGTTAACCACTGAGCTACTTTGGCAGCAACCGACCTTCTGTAAGACTGGACTACATACACTGACTGATCATAGAAGAGCAATCAATCTAGTTTCCGCACTTTACACAGCCGTTTATTTTCATAATCACAACTATATTTAAGCAGATCTCCTCACTGAATGCTATTTGCATCCATTTGTTATGAACACACCTGATATATGAACAGAATTTTCACTAATGCAGGACTTATAAACTCAATAGAAAGCTTCGGAAATGGCACTTCGATACATAAATTTATTTGCTACAGGCGGAAAAAAGTGCCAAGAATCCACATGAGTGGTTTTCAAACCATTTATAGTTGTCATTAGCATGACAGACTGGACTATATTATTACTTCCATTTTAAAACGATCATATAATGTAGTACCAGATTAGTGAATTCATACAAGTGTCTTGTTGAAATGATAGTAAGGTATTGAAAAATCAGCACAATATTCCAAACGCTGACATTTACATTACAGTTCGTTAATTATGATTTGATAGGTTGTATTTCCTAACACGTTAGTTTAAACAAAAGCTAGACATCATATGATTTTGAAAATATCACTAATTTTAGCCTTACAATATGTCATAGAATTCACAGTTTACAAGATTTCAATCATACACTTAACCTAGTTGTTCGAAATCTAAAACAAATAATAATATTGATAAAGGTAATTAAAAAAGGAATGTAAATTTTGAAAATTTCTAAAACTGGACAAGATTTACAAAAAAAATCAATCAGCTTATTAATAAAGTTCATATTTTATCCTATCATTCTTCTCTGTAGTATCTCTTTTCTTTGACCAAATATACTTTCTTATTGAGTGAAATACGTCAGAGTTAGTGGTTATATTTAGTTGAAGAAAGGAATTTCCTTGAATTTGATACCGTTTATCAAATAAAATGCTGAATGCAGAAGAAAAGGTGAGTAAACGAAACAATAGTTAAGAAATAATATCTGGATACATACACTTTTATTAGAAGAATTATTTCAAAGATATATAACTACCTGCCAATGGACCAGAATACTGAGCAGTAAGCCACTATGTCCAACTGTATGAATGTGAAAAATCGCCGCTAAAAAACGGAGGATATGAGTACGCTATTCGTTTCTGAACAAATATGCTTATAATGAAACCATCGTATGGACATTTTTATGGATATAAAAAGAGAATATAAAGCAATAAAGGTAATCCAATTTGGAGGTTTATGGGGATTATATTGATTTCAAGGTAGTATTCGTCACGGATTGACATTAGTTTGAAGAACCATTGAAGACCTGGGAGTACTGTATATCTGCGACTACCTAACAGGGAGCGAATTGAATACATCTTAAAGTTCTAATGAGAATTCATGACCGGCGGAGTATAACCAAGTTGAACGTAAGAATAGGTGATCAACGAAGGCGTTGGACGAAGTTCATGCTATATCGCGAACTGACAGAAGTAGGTAAATGGTGACCATTGGGTTCCGACCCAGAAACTCGGTGGCTAAGTGCTGGCCGCCGAACCTGAAGATTCTGGGTTCGACCCCCGGTGGGATCACGGGTGCGCAGTGCTAACCAGTACCAAACTAGAACGAATCATCTGTCCAGTGCTGCCAGGCTTTCACTGGTTCTCTAAAATTGATGTCAGTCCGTGGTGAATACCAACTTAAAATCAGTAAAGGTAAGTTGCTCAATGATATTTTGAGCTTCGAATAATTGATGTGACTTGAACTTTAGCTGTCCATATCGAGTTACTGTCTACCTCGAAGTGCAAAGTTAACCGAAGTAGGGTTAGGCTAGAAGAAGGGTAAGAACAGTCCAATCAAAACTTGGCACAAATATGTGAAGCTTATTACTGCTGGTCCGAGTTGTCTAGAGAAATGTTAATTGCCTGATTAAGGTCCTCGATGTTTAGAGATTGTTCAAAATCACTCACATTTTCGAAAGTAGATACACCTTGTACTACCTTTGAAATTTCAAGCATTTTACTAGCCTTCATTTAGTTATTGCCTCTCCTGTCAAAAAATTTCCAAATCAATATCATTCGTATGGTTCCACTCCTTCTTTGCATGCTGTTGTGTACTGTTATGAATTTACCTGGTACACCATCATGCAAGGTTTGATATTGGTTTGTTTTTCCGTCCGTCTGTCTATCTACCAGCCTACCTATCTGACTGTCGCTTTATGAAGTTGCAAAATACATCATTTAGGCTTACTAAACCAACAATGAATATGAAATCCATTTGGTCAAAACTTTACCTCGTGATATTGATGATATTGGCGTCCAAAACAAGGTAAAATGAAGATATAATTGGACGATGTGAAGCATTATACTGTCAGTGGTCATTAGCACTTTTAACAACCAGAAAAGATTGACTTTAACAGTGAATTACTTTTTTGGCTAGATTTCAGATGAACCCATATCTTTGCAGTGGTCAAGTGATTCAGGTGTCTTAGCTAGGTAAATATAAAATGGGTTTGCAAGTACTGTTCAAATGATATTTAGTGATCGTTTAATAATGTATTCTAAAATCTTTTGAGTTAAATCATCTAAAAGCCGCACCGTTTTACAAGGTGGACTGGAACGACTCAGTCGTGCTTACAAACAAGCATATTCTTGTTTGAATTCAGCAGCATCACTCAGGGAAATACCTGAATGACATTAAGCGTCACATGCTATCTCAGGAAGTTAGACATTAGCCAAAAATCTGACAACACTCATTTTAAGATTCTATCCCCTTGTGTCTACATAATGACTTGTTCACATCAGTAGCAGATTTTTCGAGAAAGAAATTAGTCTAGTGTTGTTGCTTGTATTATTCCGTCGTTGAGAGGACCAAATTGGTCAGTCTATAATACCATATGGGCTCCTGCGTACATGCCTCAATGTGCCCTGTGTTTGAACTATATATTAATCATGGATAGTGGCTAGCACTGTAATCCATCTTGATGCGCGTTTCGTCCTATTTGGAACTTGTCAGTTAGGTGTACCTACCTCCCGGTGAGCGATGTTGTTCCCACTAGGCTTCTAACTCGTGACTGATCACTTCAAACTCCAGAGCTTACTGGGAGGTAGGTATACCTAAGTGATGAGTCTCAGATAATATGAAATGAGCGTCATGTTGGACCCCACTGCTAACCACTACCCATCACTAGTATAGAATTGAAGTTTAACAAAAATATCAGAAAAGCTAAATCTCTGAGCATGTAAATTCATCAGCCTTTACTAACCCCATTTCGATAATTATACGATTAGCAAAAGAAAGCGATTTTTAGACAATATGCAATAAAACGATAAAATTGTTTAGTATTCTGTTAGTTTTGATGTTTTATCATAGAAATCTTATCACCAGGCTTGGATTAATCATTGCCACTAACTTCGTAGAGAAGTGAAGGATGTTCAAAAGTCCCATGAGTGTTAAGACAGCATTTTCCCTGCACTTGACTTTCAAGCTTAGATAAAATCCAAAGAATTTTACTCCTTGTCCTAGGCCACAGTTGTCTATTATCGGTAATTATTATCTATTACTCTACCTCCTAGAAGTGGCAAATAAACTGCTGCTTTCTTTTGAAGGTAAATGTTCTGATTTTGTCATTTCAGACTTTAGTAGACAGTGGTTAAACTATTTATTAAAAATATGGACATATTAAACCTTTCCGAACCTCTACTGTGTCGGTTTTTAAACCATGGTTAATCATTATTTCGAAATACGTTGAAATCAAGTATTTGTAAGGTTCCTATTTTGTCGTCGGAATAACAATACTAGGCATAAGTGAACTGCAGAAATCTACCCTGAGATTTTTCATGAGTTAAGTTGATATCTGAAAACCACTGGCTGTCATAAAACACCATACAACTGTTTTGTTTTATTTTGATCTAACCGGTCATCAGTGTATCGGATGTGATCCAGTTTACAGAATAGAAATCCTGAAGTTATCCCATAACTGACTAGTTATTTGAACAAACATTCTTGATCAACCTAAGATATATTCTTGTACAGTTGTACAGATTCTAGACATCTCAATTATGCCAATTTTAAAAAAGTGACCAGTTATAGGGAGAGAATTTTCAAAGCAAAATTATGTGTTGCCCACAATCGAAGATAGCAAATTGCACGCTTCACTTAGATATTTGTCACAGGTGAGTAGTTTTTCAACTCTTCAACTTTGGTATCAACAGGATTTCAGTTGGAAACTACTCAGTCAAGATTAGTGTCATAAATTAGTGAAATAGACTACTGAACAACTTGAGTAGCATATTTACCCGCAGTCTCTTTAAAGCCATAAATAACTAGTATCTCAATAAACATCCCGAAATTCAGTAAAACGTTTTACTTGAAATCATCTGATTTCCGTTTGAATGACTATACATGGTGCTTGCTTATGTAAGCTTTTATTCTCATGTGATCGACTAAAACAACAACTGAGTGTGTATAACACATCTCAAACTTATTCATGTTGGCTGTAACGTCATTGTCATCATCAACATATGGTTGTAACATATTTGTTACTTCTCACTTTGCCTCTTCCACTTTCATCGCCCCTTCGCATAGATAGATACACTTCCATAGTTACTACCACCTCATTAAACATTTATTGATGGCATACTTTAAATTCCTTCTTATCTCATTACAAAAATAACCTTGATATAGGTGAAACGTTTTTGAAAGAATGTATTATATATATATATATATATATATATATATATATATTACATTCCAACAAAAATTATTTCTAATTTATGTGATCTTAGTAAAGTCAATGCGAATACCAATCAGAATATTTTCAAAGTCATAGAGTTCAAATTCCTGTATATCATCGACCAACTTATACATTGAATACTTCCTTGGATAATTTTTTTCCTTCATAGAAATGTTAAACAGAGTATCGTTTTATATTTTCAAAGTGGAATGCATATTACGCTATACCTCTTTTTCAAAAAAAACAAAACAACGTTTATTACATATTAACACAGTTATCATGATGTTACTTTTTCCCCTATGATGTTCTTTTCAGAAAGAATTTCTTTTTTTTCTTCTGAATAGTAGGAAAATTCTATGGAGAAAAGTTGAAACTTTTTATGCCAAACTTTGTTCTTGAAACATTTCAAATATTTTTTCCTACGAACATAAATTTTTATTGAATGTAGGCGGATATAGGTTAATAACCGTCTAACAACTGATTCCTACTTTATTCATGTGTAATCTTAAACTTCATGTTTCAAGTATTTTTATCAATGTTATTTCTGAAAACTTCTTTTTAAAAAAAAACGAATACATATGCTTCTTAACTCCAAGTTTTATTCATAAATTGAATCATTTGTTGAACTTTGAATGTACGAGGTTGCAGATACGCCTTGCCAACTACTGCCAAGAAGTACAAAACCTAAGTTCAGGGTTTTCTGCCGATTCGCTTTCAACAAACTAACATGTATAGGATAAAGTGTTAGGAGTATCTCTTACCCACCAGATATTTAACAAGATGATGATATTGACTAAAGCTGACAGAAATGCAAAGTTATTTTGTTCATAAGTTCAGTATTATTTCAGATGAATTGACAGACCTATTCAACAAATGAATTCCCACTTTAACTCATTTACCAATCATTTCATTTACATTTTATTTTCAATAAGAAATATATGATCATTTTGTTTACATGAAACTGAGTATGCAACTGTCTTCTCAATTTTCACTAGTTAGAATAAATTAGGTTTATTAATTAGCTGGTTAGTAAGTGTGTCGTCTCTATCATTACTAATTGTAAGGCTGTTATGCTTCCATGGTGAGTGAGTGAAGATTCTAGTTGACTTCCTAACACACATAAGGCATACTCAGATTATAATTTCTGCACTCTACCAACTCATAATTAGGGAGCAGAGCAGGGCATGGCATGGAATAGGTTGCTGATTTCAATGTAGATAATTTTGGTTCTCATAATTTTGTAAAAATTAGTTTCATTCATATGAGCACTTCAAATAGTTGCAGAAGATAAATAAAATCAGGTTTTAAAACATACTTTCTATTTCATGTGAAATTCTTTAGTAACAATGAATCTATAGGCTCTATAATCTTCTGAAGAAGCTGCAGTTCACGCAGTCAAATATCCAGAAAAATCCCAATTCGTTTTCCGAAACACGCTAGAACCGTATTAAAATATATCCTTATAATGATTAAGTCAGACTCAGTGTTTAGTTTTTTCTAATGAAATTATGAAAACCATAGTTTGAATATTTACAATGTATATATAAATTATGTTGTTACTTATCGTAAAAAAACTAGCTACTATACCTCAGTGGCCTAGTGGATAATGCTCTAGCGTTTGTTCTTACAGCTCAGGTTTTAGTTTGAATATCACTCGAAAGAAGGCAGGTAAGTCCAGCTGATGAGTCCCAAATAAGGTGAAACGTGTTCCCTGGATTCCACTGCTAGCCGCTACCCATTACTATCATACACCAAGTAGATTGAACAAAATCTTGCCTTAAATAACTACAAGAAATCATATATTTGAAGCAAATTTGTTTTTTAACTGGTGGTTCGATCATATTCCTCACTTAGTTGAGTTCTGAATATATAATCAGGGGGTTTTGGTTTCTTACTCAGGTGTTATTTAGCCTACAAATATCACCTGTCTACATTAAGACTAATCATTCAAAACAAGGTTACGAAAGACAGTAAAATTAAATAGCTATATAGTAGAACAATTGATTGACTGGTTTAGTGAAGTCATTGAAGTGGCTTGCCACTCGACTGATGCTGAGAAGACGACCTACTTAGAGGGAGTAAAAGTCGTAACAAGGTTTCCTTAGGTGAACCTGCAGAAAGATCATTACGAGATATCCCTAAATATATTGTACCTCTTGACAGACAAATTGAGAGGATGTCATTCATATGATAAGATGGCTACTTAAGAATTTATATGAGTAGCTAAACTTGATAAGTAAAATCTTTGGTAGACTGATTGTATAAGGTAGTTTTGCTTTCAATCAGCACGCAACACCGACAAATATGCTACAGTAAATCTTAAAGTACAGCTTTAAATTTCTTGTAGTCTACTTGGTGACCATCAGTAGAATCCATGACTAATCAGATAGGTATTATAACATGTCCTATGTGTCTCAAAACTACGCTAAAACTAAGCAAAAAATACCCATCACTGTGACCCAAATCGCTTGATCGGCTACATAGCATGTGCTTCAATCTACTACTGAAAACGAGTTCCGAAGATTACAGATACACCTTGTCAATGAGTTCAGATTAGCATGTTACCTAGGTCAATAGTCTTCCTATAGATTAACGACTTAAAAACTTTAAATACCAATTTAATAACTTTTTCTTTTCATGAGCAGTCACCTCAATTTTCTGGAACAAATAATTTTCTTTCATGTTCACTTTTTGTCCTTATCTAATCTGGTCTATAAAGGTAATATGCATTCCTGATACATAATCAGAACAACTGACCTTGACATGATTTCATTTTATCTTATGATTGTAAATATTTCTGAACATTTCATTTTTTTTCGTCAGTTGACATTTTTAACATTTTTCTTTCTTTCAAATCCGCATTCTTTGATGGTTGTTGATGAAAAGGGTGGCAAAAAAGATGAGTGAAAAAATATTTGTATATGAGAGAGAGAGAGGTAGAACGAAAGAGAAAGGTGAATATTTCTAATATGATAATTAATTAGGCCATCATTACATTTTACCTCAGAATATTTTGTTCCAGTATTTCAAAATATGGGGTGATAAGATGGAAGATATGTAGTGTACACTGTCGATTTTCTTTCTTTGTAGCCTTAATCAGCTGGTGAAGACATTCCTTAGTATAGTCCATAGTGGAATGTAAAAATCAAAATAACGTATGATATGTAGTGAAACATTCAAAAGCACCTAAGCCACATAGTAAAGGATATATTTACGGTTTAACTTTTCTAAAAATCTATATTTATAAGTTTACATAGTATGGTTACAGTGATTACTTAGTAGGCGAAAACTGATATTGTTATAGATGTTCCCTGAAGTGCCTAGATCAAGTTTGTAATATACCTACTATGATACACTTTCTTTCTTATCAGTTGTTCGAAGACATACGGCAACAGACCTTGTTTGAAATTAATTTTGTGTTCGTATCAATCAATTTCGAGGTCCCACACTTTAATACTGAGCTTTCTGTCTCTAGTTACTAAGTTCAAAGTAAAAAGTCATGAGATGTCACAAATATAATTTTAGAGGTGACCGATTCAAAGACTAATTTTTCTGATGGTAGACATTGTTTATTTCAGCTATCCTTTTTGGTTTTTAAAGACATTCTGTTTGCTTCATGATATCAGTCACACTGTTAATGAACTTCACTCGATATGATAAGCTGACAATCTTACTATGACTGAAGGAAACTGTTTCTTTACTTGATCAGTATCAATAGTTTGATGTTTGATGTATAGATAGAGTATTTTGATAGGCTGTAAATTACTTATCTATTTCCTCGAATAAATATTAAAAGTCAGTCAGTAATTGACAGAATTTTGATTCTTGTAGGACTCCTAGATTAATGATCTCATAACTCAACGAGTCTTGATTATTCCTAATGGTTTCGTTATTTTGCGGACCAGTGTTTTTACTCCTAATGAGTGAAATCTGTACTACAAGTTTACTGTAGCATATTTTAACCCTTGCATAATATTGAACCATTTGAAAATAACTGTCCTATTATTCATGACTTTCTTCCATTTATCATTTGAATAACGTCGTTCATGGTGACAATAAAAGAACAGTGTGAGAAAATATATTACCTCAAGGTCATATAGACACTTGAGGAATTTATGTACAGTTTGAATCTCTAGATGTTATTTGTAAGTAAACCATTTAAACTTATCAGTTTAAGCAAAAATAAACTTTAAATGAACATAACATTAATATTCAATTAACAGTTGGCTAGAATTCCGTTGATCTAAACAACCTTTTGCTGATGCTTAATAGTCGAATAAATCTTAGTCTCAGTGTGTATACTTTTATAGGATTTATTGTCATCTAACTCCCATAACAACTAACTGACTACCTGAATCGAAAACAACACACTCAGATAATTATTCAGTAATCTAGTCTAAGACAAATGCATCGCCTGAATGTAATAGATCCTGGTGAGTTTCACTGTTCCCATTGAAACCTGAAGTAAATACATTACTAAAACTTGACTACAAACAGTTCTGATGAGTCTATTCACAGAGCCTTTGCTGCTGATGATGACTGTGGTGGATTTACTTTTGCTTGTCAACAGCGGTAACAATGAAGAGACTTCTCCAAAGAATATTAAGATTTTGTGCTATATAAAAAAAACCTTATTGAGCAGTACGATTGCGACTAACATTTAGTAAGCACTTGCAAACTATATATATACATACATCATAGAAAGTTGACTTTGAATAATCAAGATTCATGGAAAAGTAGGAAAACATTTACTCATCTAGTACGGTTGCACCAAAGTAGGTCCGTGTTAACAACTCTCAGGATCTTTTTTCGAATCCAGTCACAGTTGAATGTTGTTTACGTCAAACTCAGTGATCACTGATGTATAAATAAATTAATCAGTTAGTTGGTTTAACCACTAAATAATAATAATTGGTAATAATCAATGACTATTCAGTTTTTACAAATTGAGGTTATATTCTATTACCTTACATCTCGAAATAATGTTTCGAATGGTACTTGCTGTAATCAGATCATATTCTGCTTTCATTTACATGAATTGTAATTATACTTCTCTATTAACCGAATTTTAAAATGTTTAGAAACTACCTTTGATTTTGAATATTTCTTAGAGATTAATTAGCATGGTTTCCATTATTTGTATAACATTTAACAAGAGCTATCTCTTTTAACCTTTCCTCAGAATATGGATTTTCTGTGAGGAATAAACAGACATTGTGAATACTCTACGTAGCTTATTGAGCCGGAAACCCGGTGATTGACAGTTCAAACCCTCCCGTGGGTCAAATTTTCATTTCACCTTCAGTCATCACTCTGTATCAAAAACTTATGTTTTGATACTTGTAATTTCCTGTTGCTACACTGGATCAAATTAGTCGACCTCTGTCGGCAAATAGATTTCAATACGGATACCTTGATAATGATCAGTACCAGTCGCTTCAAACACTATAATAGCACGGAATTACACAAGATCAATAAATGTTAAATGATACTCGTTGCACAAGAGGTGTCTCATGTGACTATGTAGGATATTGGGTAACGACTTACATCCGTCTTCGAGTGCCAGAGGGAACACTGTAGTTCACCTGGGTGCAAGCAAATCCAGCTAATGAGTGCTTAGTAGGGTGGAACGCACACTCGCGATCCCATTGCCAGATTCATTCAAGTAAATTAAAACAGTTGTGAATAAATTCTAATATACTTAGACAACTGATAGACTTCTATTAAACTTATCACCATTCATAAATGGAGGTCAGTAATTGGTACTTAGCTTATCTACTAAAGTATAAAGTGGCAAATAAGTTGTCTTATTTCTTAAAAATACTGCAAACTGGTTTCCAGGTAAACCGCTTTCTTCGGAAAAAAAACATTTTTAGCCTCACAAATCATCGTATCGTTGATTTTTTTAAACTTCAGTTTTCATTCTCTGTATATTGTGAAATCAGCCATGAGCCGACTAAACATAACCTATATTTGAATCTTTCTTTATCGTCAACAATAATGACATATTTCAAAAGTTGATGCAACGGTTTATGACATTTTATTTCCCTCGTCTGCAAATAATTTTGTCATTAATTCGTGCTACTCATGAGTAAGATGTTATTTACAAAGTCATTTTCCTGCTGGACTGATACTAAAAGAGTGGTTTTCAGAAATATCTTCCTAATGGTTAAAAATTATCATTTATTGCATTCTGATAGGTAACATTCAGAGTGTATACTGTCAGCCAGATATGGTATAGCTCAAGCAGATGATTCATAACACAGAGATTAACTGTTTAGTGTGATTGCTGACGAGTCTCAAATAGGATGAAATGCGCATCCTCGATTCCACTGCTAGCCACTGCCCATCATTACTGTACACAGAGATCAACTCTTGAAAACTAGAAGTAAAAACTGGGTATGACATTTAGTGACATTTAATCAGCGGTGAAAATCTCTCTGGTACAATGCAGCAAAAGACACTTTGATACTACTATGTTTCACAACTAAACTATTCCAGTCAGGTTTCCAAAGCAGGTGTTGTAATTCACAGATCCATGTCATATTCAGAACTTCAGTTTCTCAGAAGACACTGGCAAATGCGTTTAAGTAAACATATACTAAGGACATTTGATAATCAGTGAAAATTCATTGCAAAAGAGTCTTGACTTCAAATAAACTATACAATGCATGAGCACAATTTGAACAAAATAATACATATGTCAAGAAATAGTTTCAGATGAAACTATATATATATATATATATATATATATATATATATATGCATTCCGTCTAATCATAACTTTATTCATTGGTTTTCTTCTCTCATCAATCAACCTAGGCATAAAAAGTCCGAAGAAGGCTGTAAAATAATCATCCGTCAGACAGCAGACGCTGATGAACACTTTTTCAAAGCATTGAGAGGATTGAAAGTGGATGTTTCAGTAAGTTGATGGAAATAGTAACAAATGTAAATTCCTTGCAACATTTTAACAATATCAGCATAACAGAGATTTTAATATATTTTTGTGTGATATCTGAGAGTCAAATAAAACCAGTGGAAATTGTAAAGTACCTAAAATCTATCCCATTACTCTCTATAAAAGAAATTTACTTCACAATCCTTCTCAGAAGCTAATACTCAATCCCTGAATTCTCTTCAAATCACTAGTCATAGACTTGTTAAACTTCTAGCTTGTAAATTTTACATGACATTTCAGTTTTAGCCAGAATCATTCAGTCTAATGAAACAGCTTTCTTTACAGCCTTATTTATTTACTTGTTTTCTATCGGATAAAGATTCTACTACACAAATGGTCGTAGCTGATTCGTTAAGACGGTTGACATTCGTACAGATAGCAGCAGGCTGAAATGTTGATTCATCTGATAATTATTCTAATATTCTGATGAAGCTTTGGCTTATGTACTGAAATGTCCAGAAAAATCTTGTTAGGATTTTCTAAACACAATGAGATTACATATTTTATACTGGGCGATGATGGAAGGTGAAGACCTGAATCGCGGCCGGACTCGAACCGGCGACCACCGCGCTACCGGCCAGGTGCTCCACCAACTGAGATACGACGTTCGAATGCTAACCAGATTTTATTTCACTTCAATCACCAAGGGTTTTACCCGACTATCATGTTAATTTGTGACGCGTTACTATCGCTCGATCGTATTCACACTGACTGCCCTGCGGTCGCTGGTTCGAATCCGGCCGAGGTCCAGATTTTCGTCTCACCTTCAATCATCACCCAGTATAAAATACTAATCTGCCAGACTACGGCTATTTCAAACAGTCAAATGATCAACAATCAGACTACATTAAGCTACGCTCATAAAAATCTTAGTTGCTCACTAATTCTGATTTGGCAACACTTTTTGTTTCTACAAAAAATTAGGTAATAATTGTTACCTGCATAAAAGGGTAATGATTACTAATATATACATGCACTTAAAAAATATTTCATAGTAATAACTAACCTTAACATCTAAAAGTAAGCACTTAGAAAGAAAGTTAGTTTTGAAAGACTATACAAATTACTAATACATGACAGATTACATCTAAAAAATAATCACTTCAGCAAGTACTCAGAAAACATGAAGCCTTTATACTCGCAGAAAGTGATTACTTCAGTTCAGTATAACAGCCAACGGGAAATCACAAAACACAATCAATAATGGATGATGCTTATTGTGTGGGAGGTGGCTCATGTGACTCAGTAGCCAAGTGGATAGGGTTCTGCACTTTGAAGCGATCGGTCCTGAGTTAGAGGGTCAACAACATCACTCACTGGGAGGCAAGTACATTCAGCTAACGAGTCCTAAATAGGACAGAACTCACGTTAAGCTGGATTTCACTGCTAGCCACGATCCATTATTAAAATATAATTCAACCACAGATAATATCAAGGCACCCTCACAGGAACCTATATGCCAATGGAAACTGACCGATTCGGTTCACTCAATAACGAGATAATACACGCGACAACAACAGATAAAGAATATGGTGAAAACTTTGATTAATTATCGGCAAACAGTTGGGGATACTGCATGATTTAAAATACTTGGTGATCGGCATTTTTGTGTTTAAGTAGCTCTAAACACAAGAATACTAAATTATGTCTAGCTAGATGAACACCTGACTGAAGTGAACAGACAGATTTATACTGACGAGTGTGACAGTTACTAACTCGAATGGTGACTGTTTCCGAAATTCAGTATCGTAGCACTGAGAACCAGATAAATAAATGCACTAATCTCCTTGCTGCATAAAAGATGTTACCAATTCAGTGTAACTGTACTATCTACCTCAGATAAAGAATAGTCAACATGAGATAATATGTAAGCCAATAAATACCCAGTGATTTCTCACTAATGGCTGTATTCCAGCATTTTTATTCACTATGAAGTATTATCTGATGCATCAATCATTTCTACTCGAACTATACCGAAATATTACAGGTGCTGTTTCATTTTCTTTAGTCATATACTCTACTGTATTCAAAAGACCTTTGCACTTAAGATTTCGAGGTATACTTCGAGCATTCATTCTGCCCTGAAGTTTAACACTGAAATGAAATATCTGCTTGCTTGTTTCTCGGGTCAAGTAACTAAGTCATTCGCAGAAAGATTTAAATCTGAACTTTTCTCAGTGAAAAACCTTAGTGCGTCATGAACATGCCTAAGATCAGTTTCATTACATATGCTTTATAATGATAATAATAATGTATTTCGAATAATGAATTATACGGGCTCATGCCATTTTTACAGGCAATATCTATATCGATTTTTACTATGAGTTCTTACGAGGGATAGGTGCGTGATCATGATAATCAGCTATCAAGCCTAGAGATTTACCTACCGATCGAGAATGAGATCTGTGCAAACATCTGTAGGATGTCCTTTGTACACGTCGTTTTGTGTTTTGGCAACAAAAACCATCTTTATGGGCCCTAAAATTACAGACCCGACATCGCTGTTGTTTAGGTGGATAAGATTTGACGAAACGCCAGGCACCATAATGCCAGAAAGGAGATGGGGGTATCTTCTCCGAGGGTCGGTTGGTATCGCATGAGTTACTGGGCCGATGAACAGGCGAGATAAGGCTAGGGGTGTTTGACTAGAGGATGATGTGGAGGAATGAGATGTCTGGCAAACTGTGCGTACTTCAGAACCACCTAGTGTCTGGATTGGACTAACCGTGTATCACGCTGCAGGTTGTCCGGTTGTCGATATTCTGCAGACATGACATTCAGTGTCTGAACTGCAGCGTCCTACAACCTGTTATCGTCGAATTATGCAATTTCACATTGAGGATAAGTAACTACTACGTTAACAAGTATTTATTTGTTCTCCTTCTTTTTCTTCCACAGACTGACCTTAAGTCATCTGATTTCCAAAAAACATCACGTACTACAGAGACATGCAATAAAATATCAGCACTTCCCTCACCCGACAAATCATCGATTCATTTACTCGATTCTAGTCAAGAAAGAATTAAACATTTATCATATGTAGAAGATAAAAAGGAAGAGAAGGAGAAGAGGACGCGTTCCGCTGCAGAACTAGCCGTAGATGAACATTTCGAAAAATCTTTAGCAGCATTTCGTGCTTCCACATCTTCAAAAAAGTCCACTGATCATCTTTTACACGATGATCATGTGAAATCTAAGTCGGTCTTATCAAATTCCAAGGATAACAACTCAATAAACAACATTTCAGTTAGTTCTGATTCATACTTACAGAATGATATACCGATAACTTTCGATTCTAAAATTCAGCATAAGTCTTTACAAACGGTCCCGAGGGGTGAATTGTACGATGTGAATTCAATACTTCAATACAATAATGATAATAATATCAAGCCCACATCCAATCCTAATTTGACAATATCATGTGAAAATACTCACTTTTTTCCATTAACTGCCTCGGTATCATCAAGGCAATCAACTAATATCAATGAGATGAATGCTGAGAATGGAATGAATTCTTTGACTCAAGTTCACAGTCCAACTGTTTCTACTAATCGATTCAAAATGAAATTCGCCTCATCATCTACATCCTTACCACCATTACTTCCTATTAATTCATTTAAACCGAAGAAAAACTGGCTTGCCCAATATGACTGGAGATATCAACAATCTGAGACAACAAATATTAGTCCTACCACGCCAAATACAAATCAGTCTATTTTCGATTCATCTGGATCATCCCCATCTTCTGTAAATATAACTGGTGAGAGTATGGAAGATGTTCAACAGATTTCAAATATATCCATGCCAAAATTGCATATAATCTCCGAATTATGCAATATAAACAGTTTAAGTAAAAATAATGATAAAAATAATGATGGTGATAATAATGACGGTTTGTTCACAGAGGAAGCTCCAGACATAAAAAATGATCAAGACTACATCTTTGTGCATTCTTCATCATCTTCCTGTTCTTCATCTTCCTTCTCTACCAATAATACAAATGAACACTGTGAAATTAACAGCAATACAGATCAACAACAGCACCAACAACGGTCAGTCAATACACCACCAAAAATTTGGAATATAAACAAATCAAAATTCTCGTTCCCTAAAATTGATACAACACCTTTAGATGACAAAGAAGACGGCGGTAAAAGCGAAGCAAAAAAAAAGTTGGACTGTCAAGTTTATCTAAATACTGAAGACTTCAGAGGGGTGAGTTAAAATTTGATTTTTCCATTCTGAAAGATTTTTTGAAATTGTTTTCAATTGGGAAAACATTGTTTTAATCAAACTGATAGATACTACAATTTGGGAAACGTTGGAAGTTTCCTAGCTCAGAGTGTCGAGTAATAAACACTTATCTTAGAATTCTTCATGTTCTTAAGACTTTCAAATTAGACATCGAAAATCATTATCTTAATTCGAATTTACCGCCATCTTTTTTACTTCCTTTGAAGTACAACCTACATCAGTATTAAGATCTTGTACTAAGTCACTATTGTCATCTTCGTTCGGTATATTTATTAGCTAAGATTCAGAGTTTGGAAGAATATCACAGAAATACTTCTATATCTTCACTCACCACTTTATATATGTTTACAGTGACTTCGCGTAACCTAAGTAATATATATGTGGACGCTTGTTTAATAACCTTAAAATTCTACTCTTTGTTGGCTACTCAGTTTCTCCGTAAATAGAAAAGGCGGTAACGGAACAGGTGTACTTACAACGTCAAAGGCAATGTCCACAATCGATGCAAACTACAAGGTTTATATATCTCACAATGGCCTCGGCTATTTCCAGGCCTACTAGATTTAAATTCTATTGATTTTTGATTCTTTCAACCAACCTGATACTAACATGTTGGTTCACGTGCTTTTCCCGAAACTTCAAAGCAAAGCGATTGGTTGAAAAAGCCCTCAATGGTTTACGGCAACTTATGAAGATATTGGTAATCTTATTGCACACTATAACAGCCCCGCCTTAAAAGAGAGATTGATAGTACAATGATGTCTTCTAATTGACTAGTAACGTTTCTCTGAATCGTGACAAATTATTCCGTCATTCCGACTTCTGATAAAAATATCACAGCAGAGAGTCAAATTCACGTGCTTGATTGATTAAACACACCCAGTGGTTTTTTCTTCTCAATGGAAATTTCTAACCAACTGATTCAAAAGACCTAAAAAATATGTTGTACATGGACTCGGTTTAGTCATCCAATACAATGTTAAAAAATAAGATATCCCGCAGCATACACCTTACATCTTCAGACATCAAGGGAATGATTCAGATTTCACACCAAGAAGTCACTGAATACCTTCTAGTTTATGTATCTACAAGATACTGTCGTCTATCAGTGTTCAGCGACATATATATTTGCACCTAACATTTACACTTGGAATTGTAACTGATATGATTCGAAAACTGCTATACGCTATGACCACTAAAGATGCACGGATATCGAGTGTCAGACATCAACATTCAACAAATTCCTAGTTGATTCCCGATACGATGGACATGTATTTGAAGTCGAAAGACCGAAGACCCAAAAACGAAGAAAAATATATCTAATATATAGATAGTTTTCTGTTTAAAATAATCCTATTGATTGGCTGATCCACCGTGTCTGTCTAACTGTAGACGCGATCATATAAAGTACATTTTGATTGGTCCCTCTCCAGACTAGTCTTTCCTCTCTATCCCCATATCACCTTCCTCTTCTAAGGAATGTAATTTGAGATCATACTGTGCCGCACTATCTTTTTCCTGAACCTAACTGACTGAAGCAGATGCAGTTTCTCGTTGTTTACTGGGAGATCAGTAGTCGTCTCGATATTCTTTCGAGAGATAGGTGCGTGATCATGATAATCAGCTATCAAGCCTAGAGATTTACCTACCGATCGAGAATGAGATCTGTGCAAACATCTGTAGGATGTCCTTTGTACACGTCGTTTTGTGTTTTGGCAACAAAAACCATCTTTATGGGCCCTAAAATTACAGACCCGACATCGCTGTTGTTTAGGTGGATAAGATTTGACGAAACGCCAGGCACCATAATGCCAGAAAGGAGATGGGGGTATCTTCTCCGAGGGTCGGTTGGTATCGCATGAGTTACTGGGCCGATGAACAGGCGAGATAAGGCTAGGGGTGTTTGACTAGAGGATGATGTGGAGGAATGAGATGTCTGGCAAACTGTGCGTACTTCAGAACCACCTAGTGTCTGGATTGGACTAACCGTGTATCACGCTGCAGGTTGCCCGGTTGTCGATATTCTGCAGACATAACATTCGGTGTCTGAACTGTAGCGTCGAAAGTGAGATCATGTGGGTTCTACGGTGAAATCATGTTGCAGTACTGATCCAGGTCAGGTGGAGTGGGTCAAATTATTAGACGTACCTTCCAGGAATCATCTTCACCACCAAAATTTACTTTGAAGTAGTAGTCTTCGTAACGCCTAAATCAACTATCGAAAGTCTCATTGGCATCAGGATCGTAGTGAAATTCAGTGATGCTGCTGGCGATACCATCAACTGAAGGAGCTATTAAAACTGGCGTAGTATGCGATGATTCAGTGCAAGAAATTTTGAATGGCGTAAGTATCTCGCTAATCCTCATTTGCTGTTTGAGGAAATAGTTCAACTTCGAAGAATCCATTTCCCAATATCCCACCCGTTGCCACTGTTACGATTTGAAAAATGCTTTGTGCTATACCCGTTAACGATGCACGGATATCGAGTGTCAGCAACTTAAATTCATCCGACTTTTTAAAGAAATATTTGTATGTATATTAAACTATGACACAGGTTATTTATTGATATTTCCTTTTTTTCTCTACTTTTCTGATAACTAGAAAAGGAAAACTGAAGAAGATACTGATGAAAAACAGTTCCCTACATCCAGTGATAAAAACAATAACCCTAACAGATCTAATCAAGATTCGAATTGGAGATTTTCCAGTTCAATGTCATCTTCTCCAATATTTCAAGATAATGAACAAACATCCGAAGAAGATCCTTCCAAAGATGCTTTCTTCAGTAGTGGTTCTACATACAGCCTAGACTCAACCATAAATTCAGGATCATTCAAACGAAATGAGATGAATGCAATGATCTCTAATAAAGACAATAATCATAGTAGTAAACTGAAAGATGAAGTTAGCAGTAAATTTTCCACTGGACAACAATCTTTATTACATCAAAGTCATAGCTGTAACAAACAATATCAACTACAATCGATGACAAGTGAAATGAATGACAAGTTTGATAATGACGAAGCATTGCATAATTCATGGAGTTTACGTAAACGTGTATCCTCTGATGTAAGTCCATGGTCTACGTTGAAGCGGTCTAGATCAGTGCTAACATCGCCAAGTTTAAGTAGTGATAAATCTTCAGTGAATATTGCTTCATCAAGTGAATTGTGTTCCGAAGAAGCTTATCAAATAAACGAAGAGTGTGAAATGTACAATGTAAATGATAGAGGTTTTGTTCATAGTAAATCAATGGACAGTACTCTGAATCCATTCGATAGTATCAATTCCAATATAAAATTATCCAAATGTATTATATCTAAATGTAAATCAATAACAGATACTGAAACACTAACTGAAAAGAAAAAAACTTGTAGTGAACCAAATGTGCCTACAAGTGGATCTAATACTTCAAAGGAAAAATCACTCACAGGTGCATTATCGTCTCCATCATTCCGTCAACTTGAGCATCATCTTAATCCTTAATATTACCTGCTAAATCAGTCATTAGTACAAAACCTGTCATTATTAAAACAAAAATACGTGTATATTTAAGATCTCTGATGATCAGCACTTAAAGCTAGAACATCTTAATTATCCGGTGGAGAGAAAAGTAACTCGGAGATTATTTCAGTCAACCTTCTAATTAATCTTTCTTTAAATCTTACACAATCATATCTTCAGGTCAATGTTCAATTCACGTGTCTCTACTTGTTTTGACCTTCAAATATCCCGAAAACCGAGAATTGACATCTATATTAAATCACTACTACGTTTTTAGTTTTGCGTGCATCTTCATTAACATATGCTTCTTATATATATATATATATATATATATATATATATATATATATATATATATACATATATACATATATATATATATATATATATATATGTTAACCACGAAATGTCTTTCGTTTAATCGTCCAATACTACCACTTTTATTACTAATACGTCGTCCGTACTACTTATATGACTTGATAATAAGGTGTATTTATAATTAGCAGCCTTTATGCATAAATTTCCTGCTAATATTTACACTTATCAGAGTAAATTTTTCGACTGATATTTAAATTTGTCTGTTTTCTGAAGTAGGAGCAAATTATCCCATCTACTTTAACTATTTGAATTCTACGGTACATTATGAAACAGTGAATGTTCAACAAACACTACAATGGTTGTTTTTCTTCTTTTCATTGATTTCTTGTTTTGAAAAATTATTCAAAAGTATGCTGAATGAGCGAAAATTTATACGGTAAAATACACAATAACAGTTCTGAAATGAAGAAGGAATGATGTTATTCCTTCGATTCATACTTTGATTTATCTCTCGCCAACTGATGATTTGTACATTATAAATATGAGTATTCAATAAACAAAAACTGATTTTACGCTTTTCATGCTTCTACAATACATTGGATATCTTGAATACTGAATAGTGACAATAGTGTAATGCTGAGTGAACCTGCAATAAATCATTATAATGACTTGTTAAAAACAACCCAAATGTCAAACGATTTCCAATTAGTTGAGGCATATTTGTGATGCAGGTTTGACAAATAATTTATAGTTGAGATAAAACCAGCTCTAACTAACATATGATAAATTATTTAAGGCCATTTTATGGTACTACTGAGTAAGAAACTTTCAACTATCTGGAGGAAAGTACCAAACATTTTCTTTATACTGGGGGATTTATACTTGAAATAGTTGAGAATATTTGTAGCTAAGGTTGATGGTCTTGGTTGTATTGTGTTCTCTAAACTGGGTGGTTGTGTAATCGTGGGGCTTTCATCCTCTTTCTAGATGACATCATCCGGACTGACTTCAGTATGAAGTTGACTGTTCCTCTGTTTGACCTCTAACCTTTCTATCGTTTATCATTTTTCATATGAATTGGTAGACTAGATCTATGTCTATACATCTATTGATTGCTGATTGACCTAAATGGCAAGCTTCTAGGAATTCTTTGATATTCTTTGTTTTCTCTATCCGAGATTTCTATATTGTCAAAATTGAATTATTGTCCATAGTTATCCACGTGCACTGAAATGAGTGATGAAATGTCGTGACGTTTAACAGCCAATTTACCAACCGATAAGAAAAATGATAAATAATAGAAAGGTCAGAGGTCAAACAAAGGAACAGTTAACAGGAAAATCTCTCCAGTCAGTGATGTTACAATCAAAGGAAACAACCAATCACAAACCGGTTGGTCAAGGCAAGCTAGCGAATCACTGACGGAGAGATACTGACACCTCACTTTATACTGAAGTCAGCCCTGATGATGTCATCTAGAAAGATAAAACCACACAACCACCCAGCTGAGAAAACACAATACAAACAAGGATTTGTACCTCTTGGTCTTCAAAATAAAATTCAATGACTTCAGCTATCCAGTTGCTGAATTTAAAGCTTTTAAAATTTGAACGCAAGGATTTCAATGATTTCTGGCTGCCTAAACTTGTTCGAATATACATCACGTCTATTTTCATGAATTTGAACACATTTTGTCATACATATACAATGATGCTCAGCGCTTGAATAACCCCCATGGCATTCATATTCAGCGAAGGCAGTAATAAAACCGAACGCCGGATGAAATTTGAAAATACCTTTCCCACTCAATGTTCGCTAACACCACTGGCGACTTAATTCCGTTTTCCACATGCTTCTGTGAAAACGCGCACCCTGGTCCTAAAGAATTGTCATTTCCAGTTAAAAAAACACTTGAACCGACAACCACCTGGAACTCGTCCAGAAATACCACCAGCAGCCCATCCACACAACTACCAGTGAACACGTGCCTGACAAAGGCAGAAGTGAAGTCATGAACCCCATAAAGTCGCTGAAATCCGGGAAAGCAGCAGGACCTGATGGGATTCCACCAGGAGCACTAAAAGCAGACGCAGAGACAACGGCAGACACGCTCACACCACTATTGCAGAAGGCTCGCAAGGAAGGAAGAAGAGGTACCTACCGACTGATTGGAAGAAGGGCTACCTTGTCGAACTTCCAAAGGAGGGAGACCTATGTCTTTGCAAGAACTGGCGCGGAATCATGCTCCTGTCCACCCCAAGCAAAATAGTATGCCACATCATCCTGGAGAGACTGAAAGATGAGCCGGACTAAAAATTACGACCGCAACAGGCTGGCTGACTTCAGGAAGAACAAATCATGTGCGGATCAAATTGCAACGCTATGCTGCGCATCATCGTAGAACAGAGTACAGAACGGCAGTCAACTCTCTACCTCAACTTCATAGAATTTGGAAAGGCCTTCGACAGCGTAGACCGAGAAGTAATTTGGCAGCCACTGCCTCGAAACTACAGAATACCACAAACCTTTATCAATCCTATTAAACAGCTATATGAAGGCACAACATGCCAAGTGATTCACAATGGAAAGCTCAGCGACACCTTTGAAGTGAAGACAGGGGACAGGAGTAAGACGAGGCTGCCTACTGTCACCGATCATCTTCCTAATTGTGGTCGACTGCACTGAATCATGCGGCAAACCGTGAGGGGTGAGAAGAGAGGCGTACGCTGGACCGATGAAAAGACCCCAGAAGATTTGGATTTCGCTAATGGTGATTTACGTCTGATGTCGCACAAACCCGAAAATCTACAGGCAAAACCAACAAGTTGACAGAAGAGGCAGAGCAGTGCAGCGAAGATGGAACTTCAAGTGAACTTACAGAAGATAGAGGTTATGAAGATACCCAACCAGCAACGAGAACAAGAAGCACCAATCACCATCAACGGGAGAAACTTCAAGGAACTTGTCTCCTTCATCTACCTAGGCAGCATCGTTTCAACTACAGGTGGCGGCACTGATGAAGACGTCATAGCCAGGATCGGAAAAGCAAGACAGGCCTTCATTAATCTGAAATCAGTGTGGAGATCTGCTGCACTCAGCATAAAGCGTGAACAAGATCCGGATTTTCAACACCAATGTCAAGTCAGTGCTTCTGTGTGACGGTTGAGAGACTCGGCGCGTCACGAGAAGCATTTCCAACAAACTACAGACATTCATCGACAGCTGCTCACGCTGGCTCGATACTGAAGATCAGATGGCCAGAATAATCAGAATAAGCAACAAGGAACTCCGACAACGAACCAACCAAGAAGCCATCACCCAACAGATATGCAGAAGAAAGTGGAGATGGATTGAGCACACACTGAGGAAACCGTTCGGGGACATCACGCATCAGGCCCTCAAGTGGAATCCAAAGGGGGAACGACGAGTTGGGGGTCCGGGGTGAGGGTGACGTGGAGGAGACCATGTGGGGAAGAAACGAAAGCTTGTGGGCAGTCGTGGAGCCAGGCTGAGAGGACTGAAGAGAACAGAGTGAAATGGTGGTGTGCCACCGAATCCCTATGTTCCGCCAGGAACCCAAGGCATAAATAGTAATAATAATCTGGTCATCTTCACTGGTGTAGCTTCAAAATTTCCTTCACTTTAAAGGCGAAAATTTATGCCTCCAAAATTTTTACCGACATTGGAGTGCAAATGTCCACTGTCAGCTTGAACGAAATCTAGAATAACGCCTGCAAAATCTGCTTCTTTAACATCTTGTGCTTAATGGTTTACAAAAAGTTAAGGTAAGCTGAAGTATACGAAGTTTCGACTTTACGGGAGAATACTTTCACAGAGATCTGAGTCTTTTCATCACTCAGAGCTTCAAGGATCCGTGAAATGTCACAGACTAAATAATTTAAAAATCCTTCCACATATCCTCAGCTTACCTTCCTTTTTGGTAAGTAGTAATCCGACGAGAAATACGCTTATCTGTCTCTGGATTCGCATTCCAAAAATATGATTACTCAGCTTTACACGCACAACTGTCTAAACGTTGTGAGCTAAGATCCCGCAGGACACCTTCTGCCTAGTTTGCATACTACAATGATGCGACGAAATACGCAGACCAGGAAGTTTGCTATTCCATGTCGTATCACGTCACAAAGGTCTGCTGGATGCTGACAAGACAAAGATGAGTTATCTACACAGCATATGTAACCACGATATATAGAAATTTGGAGGGCGAAGTTGTACAGCCGGCAGAACAGGATTTGAAATAAGTCGTGTTTTCCATTCCATAGTGATGCTATCTTTCCCATAGTAATTAAGAGTCGGCAAATACCAGCCTGAAATACAAAACTCGACTCTGCCAGCACTCATATGGTTCAGACGCTTTGGGTTTATTAGCTGGAGGCTCAACAACGAACGTCCGTAAAAGCCGTGTGATTAACCTCAAGAGGTCGTCTTTCAGTCTCTGTAGTCATGCCCCACTAAAGCCAATAGAATTTGTTCTCCAAGTTTCTCGAGATGAGGTCTTGTCACACCTGTAGTATCAGAAGCTGGTATAGATGTTCATAAAGTCTCTTCAGTGAAGCGACATCAGCACTGAGGATACATTTGCCCCGAAATAACATGCAAGTTGGATATTAATTTTACTGGAGTAAGTAATGTGGAAAAATTGATGAATGCCTTGTAGGCAAATATAAGTTTAACTGAGGAAGATGATTTAAACAGGACTGGATAAGCTACAAACAAATGTCATGACAAATCATAGATTCTTGGAATATGCGACCGAAAAATAAAAGAGGGATATTTTCTGGGGATGAAGGGTACATCACAAAATCCATCCTTCCAGTTATTGGAAAAATAGGTAGCAGTGGGTACGATAATAAATCCAGATGCTTGGGAATCGTACATACCGTTATCTGGAATATGTTCCCCCATGAAGTTGCCGTTCGAGAAGAACACTTCATTGAACGGACAATCGGAGTGTACAGAAACAACACCGAAATATGTGCAGTCGTCTTCAAATGTTCCTAAGACCTTTCGCAGGATCATGAGGGGACATGTTGAATGGCAATGCAGGGAATAATATGGCTTCGCTGAAATAAAACTGTTGAAAATCTAAATATTTCTATTCCACATATGAAACATTTGCGAATTGTAAATTAAGTGGCATTTCCCCTAGTGTCTTTCAAGTGTTCGATTCTGATTAGCTAGAGCATACTTAAGCATGTCTGTCTGTCACCAAAGCTTTTTCTACCAGGACAGCATTCCTTACCTACTGAAACTGCACTTTGAAGTAAACATCTGAAAGCTATATGTAGGTGCTCTCCGTCCAAATGAAAGATACGCTAAGACAGAGACAATTCCGGCATTTCAAGCAACGGATATGTGCTGCAGTAGTGTCTTAAATGAAGGGGTATCTTCCGTATATGAAGGTGGATGCGCACTTGAAGGCCATTGCAACTGAACCGCATTTGTGCGTCGCCTCATGAAATTTAGGCACTTTTGGTGGTAAGCTTACATACGAATCCATGGGTAGGCTCGCCATCGGAGCTAATTTCTACACTTGATCACATTGTCTGAGAGTTTTCCGTCGACAGCTGGTGTAGAAGCTTGTTCAGTTGATTCTGTCTATATGGGACTGACGTTCAATGAAATAATCTTATTCTGGCGATTCAATGGCTAGAAAGGCTTCCAGTCATGTTTGAAAGAGATACATCGAATACGATCTATTTTTGTAACTGCGTAGTAAATAATAAACCCATACCCCGTAGTATGTATTAGCAATCTGGATGCGGGCGATTCTACTTTGAAGTGTCGTTTCGTCAGTTATGTTTGCCTATATGGATGTAGACAGAGGACCAGCAGTTCTGATCCCATATGTCAGACACATGATACCGCAGTTGATGTGCAGAATGCTCAAGTCCTAATCTGGAAGATCAGTCAGTCTGGTGTGTCGCAACAATCTGTACAGTGAAACTAACGTCGGACCTAGACGTATGCTGATGAGAAAACAGTGTTTGAAGCAAGTGTTAATCACCTGAATAACACTTTGAATCTAGAGTCAACTCTTGTGGATGCAAGATGAGGTCCTAATTACATTGGGAAGGTGGACAGCTGAAGTTGGCCTCCATCAAAACTTTGCATGACCATCTCTGTACAAAAGAACATATATCTGAAGATCCATCAAGGAGACAGCATACGGTTGTTGAACGCTTGTGCCTGGAGCCGATTTCGGAGAGTTGTATGCCAAGAACTGGATGTTCACTACCTTACGTGTGAAGTTTGAGAAGCAATACACCTAGGGTGACGTTGCTGGGCCGAAATTTCAGCTACATCCGGGTCACTTGGAGTGTATAAGGTGTCATGACAGTTTTTAGATGTCAGTGATATCACAAATGTCTTGCATCGTGTCAGACGAAACACCTTTTTGTACGTCCTCTAAAGATCGAGAAATAAGCAGTGTCTACTTCATGACCACAGAAGCATATACCAGCTGTTCCCGGAGGTGGTATGCACCGACCCAACCTCTAAACCAGACTAAGCTGAGTTCGCGAAATAGTCGGTTAATTGTACGTCTTCCACTATTCCAACCAATTACCAGTGGTCTGAGGTGTGGCAGCACCAGGACTTACACTCTATTTGGGCGAGAAAGAGTCAAAGACGTTTTTTCTCTTAATAAATGTTCACGAGTTTCATGTGTGGTACGGATAGCTCAGGGAACATATGCAGAACTTAGACGCAGCCAAAACAAGTGTTGTTCAATCTACCCACAGTCACACTAGTTCAGTCATATGCTTATTTCAAGTACATTATTTCGCAAGGCAAGGAGTTTTAATCTCTGCAATATTGACTAGATAGTTTCACCACCCCAATGTTAGCTGATACCTGGAAAAAAACGATGGAGACCAGGCTTAGTAGCAGGTAGGCGAAACTACATTCCATTTACTGCAGACAGGTCCTAACAGTATTATGAGTACCTGCAAATATAACACCATGGTGCATACGAATATTTAAGGGCACACTGCGTTAGCTGGAAGCATAAAATGTAGTGACCTACGAAATCATAATAATTATTACTTTTTATGGAATACTCTATTGACTCCAATCCTTATAATCTCCATAAGGTTCTTATACCAAACCTTTTCAGCCCTCTCCTGCTGTGTTCTCTCATCTTTCGTTTTCTCTTCTCTTCTTCAGACACTCGTTCTGGAATCAAGCATGGCGAAATTGATATCCAACCTGTTTGAACTATAGTGACTGAGGACAGTTATGTAATTTTTGTCGCTTCGCCACGGACTAACCTTGACCTTTAAGATCTCCATCCATTTAATGCTGGTTCTTAGCTTTTGAATCATACATGCACAATCCATTTCGAAGCATCCATGAACTGTGAACGTTGAGTAATAAGTCTTCCAATGGTTAGATCGAGATATATTTCATACTCTGAGTCCTGTAGAAACTGAAAGAATTTATTGAGAAACTACGTTACCTTAAGTGACGACCAGAGGTTGAACAGTAATAATAAGGAACCGCGATTACCAAGGGTTCATAAAGTTACCACCTAAAAATGGACGCAGTATACTGCGACGAAACTACATTTATCGCCAATTAGCACCAAGTCAACAAGTACGGAAGAACATATTTCATTCTAAAACACCAGTAGGTTTACAATTTTCATCCAATCATAAAACTATATATTCGAAAACTACTACCTAACATCGCAATGTTATGCTTACCAGTGATTGCGTATAGAGCGAACTTTCTATGCAGTCAAACTGTTACTGTTGCTTTTGGGCTGCTTATTCGAAAAAACACTGTGTATTTTACAGGTTGTGCAGTTCTTGTGCTCATACTGCGTTACAAGCGCTACTCGCGACCAGTTGCCCTTTTGTAACGTAGGTAGTGAATCACGCGCCAAATTGCCAATTTCTCCTAGTCAGTTAGCAACCATATCTGCTCATTATTTCAGAAGTACGATTTAATGGTTTCTTACTTATTAAAAAGTCTGATTGGACCATAGCCGTAGTGTAGATATTCTCCTGCTCTGATCCTATGACATACAATTACCCAGACAATCTTTGATAAGTTATATGGTGTGCATCTTTATCATATATGTCTTTAAAATGACAGTTTTATTAAGTTTCGTTCCTTTCTTTGGGAAACGCAAAAGAAATTCATCCTCATGAAAAGCTGTTATGTGTAGAAACCTTGGATATCCGTTTTTTTATTCTGTTCTGTTCACTGATTCCACTTATATAAACCCACCTATTATCTTTGGGTAGTGAAACTTTACCAGCCAAAATTGTGAAGATGATTTAATTATATAATCGCGCCTGTAAACTGTTGTGTGCCTGCATTTCCCAGGATAAATTACTGTTGTTGCCGTTTAAACATGACCACGTTGTTACCAACAGTGAACCCTTTGTTCGGGTGAGCAAACACATAATCCTATAAAATGCTACAAACGCCCGAGGAGAGCTTGAGTCTAGTCTAGACGAGTCACTTACTGACGTTTTGGAGAGCCTGGAACAAGAGTGACAACAGTCTATGAGTGCGGTCACTTGATGACCTGAAAAGTTCGCAGCGTCGTTCATGATTTCAAGTAGTTTAATCGAAATCCAGTTAATCGACTTTCTCTCTCAAATCCTCCCGTCTCTGTAAACTGATTAAAGTTGTTTGATAACGTTTTCGGCAAAAAATGTAGCATGAAACTTATTAGGCCAAGGGATCAACGCATGAAAACTTTAGAAGTAAGCACACGGGCTGCTTTTACAAAGGAGGGTGTTTGTTGTGAAAGGTTCACCGGCTCGATATGATCGTGCGGAATTTAATGACCACAAGATACCTCGCATCTATCTTTTATGCGTGGGTTACGAAGAACGTTTGCTCTCAGGTAAAGACGCACTTATCAAGTTACTACTTCCTTAGCTGAGCTTAGGTATGAGGTGATGAGTTATGCCTTGGACCTGGTTCCCACGACGGGAGGTCACAAAAGCCCTCTAAGTGGACCTGTTACCCTTTGCGATTTGTTATTCAACCTCTTTCAACTGATTAGAGCGTCCAGTGAGCGGGAAACATGGGGTTACCCAAGTTCTTCTTACGGAGCTGCGTAATGTATATCGGAACACCTAAGAAATTCGAGTGGCAGAGATAAGGTTGAACCATCTACAGCGGTTCGTTAGTGCGATCTTGCCGGCCTGATTAAATTCGGAGCTGACAAATCTTTCCACCCTATATGAGGCACGGGGTTTACTTTGTCATATTATTATCACCATTATTTATGCCTTGGGTTCCTGGCGGAACATAGGGATTCGGTGGCACACCACCATTTCACTCTGTTCTCTTCAGTCCTCTCAGCCTGGCTCCACGACTGCCCACAAGCTTTCGTTTCTTCCCCACATGGTCTCCTCCACGTCACCCTCACCCCGGACCCCCAACTCGTCGTTCCCCCTTTGGATTCCACTTGAGGGCCTGATGCGTGATGTCCCCGAACGGTTTCCTCAGTGTGTGCTCAATCCATCTCCACTTTCTTCTGCATATCTGTTGGGTGATGGCTTCTTGGTTGGTTCGTTGTCGGAGTTCCTTGTTGCTTATTCTGATTATTCTGGCCATCTGATCTTCAGTATCGAGCCAGCGTGAGCAGCTGTCGATGAATGTCTGTAGTTTGTTGGAAATGCTTCTCGTGACGCGCCGAGTCTCTCAACCGTCACACAGAAGCACTGACTTGACATTGGTGTTGAAAATCCGGATCTTGTTCACGCTTTATGCTGAGTGCAGCAGATCTCCACACTGATTTCAGATTAATGAAGGCCTGTCTTGCTTTTCCGATCCTGGCTATGACGTCTTCATCAGTGCCGCCACCTGTAGTTGAAACGATGCTGCCTAGGTAGATGAAGGAGACAAGTTCCTTGAAGTTTCTCCCGTTGATGGTGATTGGTGCTTCTTGTTCTCGTTGCTGGTTGGGTATCTTCATAACCTCTATCTTCTGTAAGTTCACTTGAAGTTCCATCTTCGCTGCACTGCTCTGCCTCTTCTGTCAACTTGTTGGTTTTGCCTGTAGATTTTCGGGTTTGTGCGACATCAGACGTAAATCACCATTAGCGAAATCCAAATCTTCTGGGGTCTTTTCATCGGTCCAGCGTACGCCTCTCTTCTCACCCCTCACGGTTTGCCGCATGATTCAGTGCAGTCGACCACAATTAGGAAGATGATCGGTGACAGTAGGCAGCCTCGTCTTACTCCTGTCCCCTGTCTTCACTTCAAAGGTGTCGCTGAGCTTTCCATTGTGAATCACTTGGCATGTTGTGCCTTCATATAGCTGTTTAATAGGATTGATAAAGGTTTGTGGTATTCTGTAGTTTCGAGGCAGTGGCTGCCAAATTACTTCTCGGTCTACGCTGTCGAAGGCCTTTCCAAATTCTATGAAGTTGAGGTAGAGAGTTGACTGCCGTTCTGTACTCTGTTCTACGATGATGCGCAGCATAGCGTTGCAATTTGATCCGCACATGATTTGTTCTTCCTGAAGTCAGCCAGCCTGTTGCGGTCGTAATTTTTAGTCCGGCTCATCTTTCAGTCTCTCCAGGATGATGTGGCATACTATTTTGCTTGGGGTGGACAGGAGCATGATTCCGCGCCAGTTCTTGCAAAGACATAGGTCTCCCTCCTTTGGAAGTTCGACAAGGTAGCCCTTCTTCCAATCAGTCGGTAGGTACCTCTTCTTCCTTCCTTGCGAGCCTTCTGCAATAGTGGTGTGAGCGTGTCTGCCGTTGTCTCTGCGTCTGCTTTTAGTGCTCCTGGTGGAATCCCATCAGGTCCTGCTGCTTTCCCGGATTTCAGCGACTTTATGGGGTTCATGACTTCACTTCTGCCTTTGTCAGGCACGTGTTCACTGGTAGTTGTGTGGATGGGCTGCTGGTGGTATTTCTGGACGAGTTCCAGGTGGTTGTGGGTACATGAACTTTCTGAACCAGTCAACCCATCGTTTACTTCGTTCATCCTATTTTGTAAGTAGTTTTTCTTTATCATGTTTCATTGGTTTCGTCTGTGTTGATCTCTCCCTAGTTAGCAACCCCGTTATTTGATGTAGTGTTTCCAGTTCTGTCCTACCTGCAACCTGCTCTGCTTCTTTGCAATTTTGTCGCGGTAGTGTCTTTTGTGTTTGCGCGCACCCCTCTTCACTCCTTTGTCCAGTGTTTTTCACATTGTGATCTGTTCCTATTTTCGTTTTTCATCTCCTCATTGCACTGCTTCGTCTTCTGCTTCACTATTTTCCTCCAATCTGTCATTTTTCACGTATTGGTCGAGATCCATCCCATTTCTTGTTTTCTTTCTTCTATCTTCCTAATACGGTTGTGCAGGCTCCTTCCACGCTGCTTTCATAGAGCTCTATTGTTCTTCTACGCAGTTTTCCTCGAGTAAGTTACTCTATGTCGCCCACTTTTTCCTGATGGCCGGTGTGAAGATGTCCTTCGTATTTTCGACTCTCAATCCGTGCAATAAATACCTTCATGTCGAAATGTAATCCGGACTTTATAGTAACGTATACGCGATGAAGCACACAGTAGCGTAGCTGAGAATTTATAAGATCCTGAGAGAGCGCATAATCCTCAAATGGAATAAATGTAAAATTTATTCATCCATCTTCAGCACAACACGCCATCTGGTGTGGCATAAAGAATCAATGTGATACTTCACCTGCTTTTAAGGATAGGGCAGGGTGGGTGTGAATAAGGAAGGTAATGCGTGGTTTGTATACCGTAGCAAATGACGCAGAATTAGATCCTCCAAAGTACGAGAGGAAACTCATGAGACTGCACATACCTTGCTGACCGCAGGACGAAAACGGAGAGGGGTTTTAGACGTATCGCCTAGGCTGACTCCTAGATCGTTTTTAGTGTTTGGGTGAGAGCTCCTTGTTTTCCTCAGAGAGTGAAAACTAGAGTTGCACCTATTTTTGTCTTCAATCCCCATCCTATACTTCTCAGAGTTGTGACAGCGGGTTTTCACCAGTCCGCCTTATGATTTTAGAAGGGTCCTTGCTGTATTTCCGTACAAACCTTGCGATCATCAATAAATAGCACTGAGTAAGAAGTTAGGCTTGCTGGTAAGTCATTTGCAAAAGGCAGGAACAGTAGTGGACTAATAATGGAACCCCACTCAGCATCGGAGGCCATTAAGATAAGAAGCAGCTCGCTCTAACTGTTAGAGCAACCTCCGAACAAACTATTTAATCTCTCCTGTAGACCGATAGGCCGAAGTTTCTTACGCAGCTTATCATGAATAACCGCGTAGAAGGCCTCTGAAAAGTAAAGTAACTCAACATGTATGGGCTTCTTCTCATCAACATAAGAATCCTAAGTACTCCATGCACGCAACAGGTTGATTTTACTTGACCTTTCAGGTAAAAATCCGCGTTGATGGCCGGTTGAGATCGAGTCCATTGGTAACGGACCAAGTAATGAGGTATTTACTACTCGGCCCATAACTTCCACAACTTAAAGTACCATAGAGAATGGTTTATAGTTGGAGACAAGTAGTTTATTTCTACTTTTAAATACTGGGAAGATAGTAATCTATCATCATTCAGAGGACAGCATACGTTCTACAAAGAAATGTCTAGGGGGGCCTGACAGTGGGATAGATAGAGTACTGACACACTGTTTGGGTGCTATCGGGAGAACACTTTCGACCCCTGAGGATTCATGAAGACAAGGGCTCCCCATGACACCCTTGATTTCGATGCTAAAATTCTGAGAAGCTTAACGCCCCTGCACTTTAAGTGCCAACCCAGTGTTCGACTGTCGCTTTCAATTGACAGAAACAGTCTTGAAATTCTTCAGCTACCAAGTTGGCCACATCTCAGGTATTGTGGTGAGTCAATGAGCTACTGGGGTCCTGTACATTATAGCTAGAGAAAGCGAAAATGCAACATAGTAGTCCGAAGTTTAAGTATTTAAGGATCTTGGTAAATTTTTTTTCAAGAGTATCTCGCTGCTGAATAATCTACAGTGGCTTCACAAAAAGACCTAGAGGCCCAATTATTTTACTGATTTCACGCATGCACTCAATGTTTCTAAGAAATGTGAATGGCTACCTGCGTGATTTGCCACCTCATAAAGTATTAGTTCGCCCCAGTAAAATATCGAAGCGCGAACAACAAACTCTCAGGCATATATGGACACCGCCAATCAAAATGTGTCAAAGAACCTTTGCTTCTTGCTTCTGATCTTTTTTACATTGAAGTTGCTTTGTAGACAAATTTAATGGCACTGAGTTCACACTGATAGGAGTCAACTTCGGCTTTCTTTCCAAGACTTTCAGATACCTTAGGGTCGTTTTCGAGAATAACATAAGTAGCATTTCCACTTAGGAGTTTCGAGGGCCTGCCGAACAAGTCTAACGATGCGTGGGAGTGAAATTCATCATAAAGCTCTTTACCCCTTTGAAAAGCCTCTTGTTAATATAACGACCTACTTCTCCCAGACAAGCTTATCAACTTGTGGAAGCACGTTTCTGCTTACCGCAAGCATATGACATCCTCTGTATTTCTGGACTGTTGAAGACAAAAGAACGACTGCAGAACCGTCTATCACGAAAGAATTTCAACTGCGAACTTGGTCAACATCATGCAAGGAGCATCAGGAGCATAAGGTTCATGGGCATCATTCTATATGCGTGGAAAATGAGGGTACGCTCATCTGCATGTAATACTTAGGTTCCTGCGCATTTGGCAGGAAGTGGTTGGCGAGTTGGTAAACAGGTGAGATGTGAAGTAAGATGTCTGAAATAAATTTGACGGCTATTAAGTGTCGGAAGCCACCGTTTCAAGGCAGACTAAACTTGTAATCCTAGTGGAATTTTGCTGCTCTACCCTCTTTTTTGAATTCCTGTTGTGAGATGAATCTTAAGCTTGCGATCTGAAGTGCAATTTATGTGGGGTAGAAATCGTGAAGCTAACAGTCAAAACAAGGAGGATTGTTCTTCGCCGGCCTAATATTTCCTTCGTTCATCCTCCTTTCCAATCCCGACTGAAAACTCTCATTTGTAACCAAGGCTTCATTTAGCACTTGGTGACTTACAGAAAGGTTCAAGAAGCTGCTCCTTGGGTGGCGCATCTCGACAAAGATCAAAGATATTCACGTGCGACGTTTGAAGCTAGATGGTACTCCTAATGTAAGCCTCTTGACACTAGGCACATTTGGCTCTTCAGCCGTCTTCTGATGGGTGGGTAGTGTGGTATATTCATTTAAGCGATGAGCAATGACTGTATTCACAATTCAAGAATGCCCTCAAACAGTGCCAATGACCGGGCACGTTGTTTTCGAAGGAATGAAGGGTACCCTCCACACCAACTGGTTATCCCTGGTGAGCTATGATGAACGCACAGGAGCGGCTGGGGTAGAAGTCATTCGTGAAAACCAGTTGATACAGTGAGCAACTGAAAAAGATAATGGGTATATTATTTGTACATTTCACTTGGAACTGGTTGTTGCATGCTTCATAACCCTGCCAGGTTTACCAAGTTTGAAACCCAACAAGATGGCCGAATTATGTTTCCAGGTCTACCAACACAAAATTACACCCTGCTATTTTCCCCATGCCTAAGGCTCCAAAAATACTTCTTTGCTACACTAGGACAAAAGCGAGTAGTTGGTAAGGTTAGGAAGTAGGACGTTTTAGGTTCATACCGACGTGATCCAGGCTGCTTTTTCTGAGTCCTGTACGCGCTCCTCGATGATTACCCCGGGTGTGGGTGGGGTCTCCTCAGGATTATTTGAATCTTAACATTTTAATGGCCACCTTTTACTCTCTTTAATTGTGCACAGGTTAATAGCTAAAAAAGTAGCGATCCACGGATTCTAGATCCAGAATCCAACTGCTGCTTACGCTAATAAAAGGTGCCCGAAGTCTATGGGCTATTGATCATTTCAACGTCTGAATCAATCCAATACAACAAATATTCTCGGTGGAATTGATTTCTATTACCTTTAAACGTAACATGGTGACCTGGAAATGCATTGATATGGCCGTACACGTTGGTAATTTAACTATGGATACTTTATTGATACTTCAGACTGTGTGAATGGGTCCTTTGTGGTTAGCAAAACTAAAAACTGGGGGTCACTCTAAGGAATAAACTGCTATATTACTAATTAGCAGACTATACGACTAACGTTGGTTGGCCATGACGCTAACTTTAAGCACTGCGCGCTTTTGATATTGATAGTGGAACCTGTCGGTGTGATGCAAATGAAAATTCGAGCCCGTCTCATGAATTGCAGAGAGTTCTAATAACATCATGCACACCGGTGACTTGATACTTGAATCGTTCAATACTAACTGCCATTTAGTAAACTTTCAAAAATTATGAATTTTACGGTGCTTGTAAGCTAGTATCCCTCACGTTAAACCCATAATGTGAGGATAGTATTTATTATTATCTAAACTTCAACACTCTGTATACGCTGAAAAGTAATATTTCCTAGCTCGTTTCATAACAAGCAGGATCTTCGGCTGTTTTTAATAGAGTTTAATGACATTCCGTCTGAACCACTCAGGACTCGTAAGTCTTGTAGATATTTTGGGATGTATAAACGTGATGAGGCCCGTAAACTGGCTTCTTTCATATCAAACCTTTTTAGTGTGAGAATAAAACATTTAAACTAAGCAGAAGCTTCTATTTCGCCAACAGCCTTTTGAACCACCATTTGAACATCAAAGAAGTATGACCATACAGAATGATCAAAACCTTTAACCCGTGCATAAGGGTCGAAATTTTTTGATTATCTTTATACACCTAAAGGATATTTAACTTATGGGAAAGAAATTATAGCTGGAGCACAGACTAAACTGAAGCCCTATGTTCCACTAGGAACCCAAGGGACTAATAATAAAATAATAATACAGACTAAACAGAAGAAATCAAGTAATGTCAGCCACCCCAACTATTTTAACTCTAAAACCAGTTTTCTTTCTATTGTAACCATTTGGGCCCTTTTCGCCCCTTCCACTTGCCATGAGTTAGCCTCACTTACCTAAGTTCTTCATATCTTTGCACCCTTCCTCGCCCTACTTGTGTGTAAGTAGATCAATCCATTAGTTCACTTTTCCTTTTCCCTTTAACCCACACAAATTCACCTTTCTAGGTCTCATCTCCACTACCCCTAACCCTCTCTAGCGACCAATCTGAACAACTGTCTGGCGACTTGACATCTGAAGAACCCAATTGCACCACACCCGAAGGCAAACCAACCAACACTTAACTTTCTGTTCTGTAAATTAGAGCGATAGCAGACGAGTGGCTGGATCTACTGCATCGGAATCCGCCAAAGACCCAAAACTGTTCCACAACACCTAGAAGCGAGCAAGAATAAACCAACTGGTTTACACAAGCTCGTTAAAAAGATATCGGATATTGAAGTAATGCGAGTGTTTGATAGCGTACGAAAGCCAGGCCAGTCTGCAAGAAATATGAAGGACTTCGTTTTATTTTGCGTATTATAAAGTAGTACTAGTTTGGTTTTGGGCCTTTTTCAATGATGCCATTCTGCATAGAAATTTAAGCATCTGGATTGACCTTGATGAACAATGGTTTATAGATCACCTGCGTTTATATACGCTTGAAAAGTACAACCTTTCAACTTGGAGCAATGAGTACCTGCGTACGGTCGACGAGAAAGTTTCTCATCAGCCTTGGAAGGAAGAAGACTTTTTCCGGTGAAAAATGTGCTAAAAATGAATTAAAAAGATGCCTAACTGTGTATGATCTGACTGCTCTTGGTAACAAACGTAATGTTTAATGAAAACTTCACATCAGGTGTTGGAACAACCCTTGGGGCTGGAGTATATATTCTTGTCGGAGATGTTGCCAGAACCACAGCGGGACCTGGAGTCATACTGTCCTTCTTAGTGGCTGCAGTAGCTTCAATTTTGTCAGGTAGCTTTTTGAGTACTTCTTTGATTTCATAATCAGAGAAATACATAATTCTTAGTTTATCACTGCTATATTCTTTGTTTGGTGATAGTTTCGAAATCCGTTAAACATCCTGGTAGCTCAGTCTTATTGTCTTTATTATGGTAAGTCGAATAGTTTTAGGTTAGCTACTCATTACGTATACGTAATGAGGCTAAAGCTCCCACTTTCAGATTCAGATATTTAGATGTATAGTACAACTATAAATGGTCATGAGGTTAGGACAATAACTTTTCAGAAGATATCTTTGCTTGTTCAGTTCTTTTTTGAACCAGTCGACTGATGATGCTTGCACCACTTTACTGGGAATCTGTTTCAAGAGTTGATTACTCTGCACCTGAACCAGCACTTTACGGAAACGACGTTCTTCTTTTGCTTTTGTATTATCCTGCTATATCATCTGATGTAACCTGATCTAGCGGAAGAAAGAGAGAAGGCAACCCATATCTGAAGTCATTTCTTAAAATCCTGTGTAACACGATTAGATTTTCCATGTAAATAAGCGTCCCCAGCCACTGATCGCTATCGTCTCAGGAATCCCAGCTAGGTAGTCTACATCTCGCATGCCTCAGACTAACAGTCAGATACTTCATGCATTTGTAGCACGTCTTCTTTTAACCGTCCTGAACCCTCTTTCAGCTTAGTCCAACTTCCATTAGCATGGCACGTTGAGGTAGGTGATGGCTTTACATGGCTCGACATGTTTGAACCGTCTTAGCCGATAAAGGCTCACATCCTCCTCAGTCGACTTGCCTGTCTTGCTTAGTGCTCTTCGCCTGACCTTAACATCGCTCATACGGTGGTTTCACCAAACGTGAGCGATGCTACGGAGACACCTATGACCAAACACCTGTAACCTCCTCATGTTTTCTACTTTTACCGGCAATGTCTCACAACTGTTTGACGGGACAGGACGTAATGTAGCGCAGTATAGTCGTCCCTTGATGGACAGTCGGATATCTCGCCAATCGGTGCCAAAGGTGATGCAAGTTGGCGAGTGTCAAACGGGACTTCTGTATCAGATCTGAGATTTCGTCAGTAACCAGCCCGTTCGAGCTAATGCAACTCTTCAAGTAAGTGAAGTGGTCGACACATCCCATCACTCCACTTCCTATCATTAAACTGGGAGTAGTTGCAGAACACCAGTCCTGGAGTATAATTTTACATTTGACAGATGTCAGCAAGACGCATGCTAAACATAGGCAGATTTTACCTCAACGCTTTCACAAGATCATGCATTTTGTCAGCGTTTTCAGCTGGCAGGACATTACCATTTACATACTCCAAGTCACTCAGATTACCTCTAGGGAGTAGGTCACTCCCTGTGAAGTAAGGCGTGCTCAAGGTTATGTCCACTAGTATGTCTATGACGAAGTTAAATATGAACGATAACAGTGGGAAACCCTGGTGGACACTACTAAATGCCGTCAATTCGGAAGACAACTCTCCATAAGCCCCGACATGGCTGCATGAGTTCGAGTAGAGAGCTTCAATAAGCATTACATACTTCCTCGGTATTCCCTTCACAGTCAGACGCTGCCACAGAACCTCATGGTCAACAGAGTCGAGTGATACCTTCCGGTAGAAAAATATGACAAGTGTCGACCACTGGCCGATAAGTATGCCTATGTTCCAGAAACTGTCAAAACCTGAAAATATGATTCATGCGCCCTCGTCCAAGTCTGAAACTGGCCTAGATTTCCGGAGTTTATTGTTATCTAGCTCCAGTTAAGCGCCAGATGTCTATGGGTCCTAGGATCTTGGACCCAATATTTGTCAAACTAATTCTCCTGTGGTTATCACGGAAAGACTTCTCTCCACTCTTACAGACTGGGATGACCAGCTAAGTACAGTCATCTGATGACACTACCTCTGATTCACATACACTACCTATTACCTCCGTCACTTTTATCAGAAACTTCTTACCTCTGTCCTTAAACTTTTGGGTGGCAAACTATCAGGACCTTCTTCTTTGCATCGTTTCAGTTTCTATACAGCCTTCCCAATTGCAAGGAGGACTAGAAGATCAACATCTACGTCCCATTCAGGTTCACAATGGGTTTTGGGCAACTCGGGCGTTGCTGGGGGCCAGTCGAACCGCGCTTCAGAGTGTTACATGCAAAGTTTCAACCACCTGTCCCGAGCCGTTATGAGCATCCCATTTTTCCTACTGATGGTTTTCCTAACCATCGTTTTCTTCTTGCCGGTATTCCCAATGAGCCTTAATAGTTACTGGGCGTAGCCTATCGCTGATTTTTTTCTATCGCTCTTGCTTTCACCACTCACCACTGCTAGCGATCATTGTAAAAACTGTCGGTCAATTTAAGTGTAAGTTGCTACCGCCCTCCACTGTGCTTATAGCCAGCTGAAATGAATCTTCTGGCATCAACCAATTCGAATGACGTTGCGGAAATCCAGTGACGTTTGCTAACGTTTGGACGTAGGTTACCCATTGTCCTTACCCCCTATTTCTATAGTGGAATTTATATCTCCCCAGATTTCTTCAGGATCAGCATTACTGTCTTATTAAGTTAAGTCGTTGGCTAACTCCTTCCTAAATAAGTATTTGGCATCCTCGTCTTCTAATCTAACATAGACAGACTTTACTGTCGCCTGTTTCCTACCACCAGTAAGACACAGATACACACCAGCCCGTGTTAACGCGTGATCGGAGTCCAAAGAGGTTCTTCAGGAAGAGCGGTACCCTTCCATTGGTCTTCTCCAACGATGGCTTGTAGAAATATGACTTATCTGTATGAACCGTCGGTTTGATGTCAATAGACACCATGCGAGATAATGTCTCACAAGTCTACTAACTCGCTGAGTCAATACGGTATGCCAGTAAAAATACCCTTCATGCTAAAAAAGCTAGACTTTCTCAAAAACACAGGGTTGTTTTAGTACCTTCCCAGGTATCAAGGCAATAATAATCCTAAAAGTATTCGAAGCCAACATTATGTGAAATTAAGTTGACTATTTTTAGACAACTAAGATAGCTTTTAACTCGTTAAACATAAAACATCACAAATTTTAAATAAATGTCAAACTGCAGTTATTTATTTCCCATTTTTGTTAAAAAAAGAATTATTGTCGAGATGTTTAACTATAGCTTAAGAACACATTGATGTATAGAGTGTTAGTTTAAGCCATGCCTGTTTCTACTTTTTACCTTTTTGTTTGTTTCATAAATCTCACCAAATTAATTAAAAAGGCAGTGAGTAACCTATCATATCTAAATGTTTATCTAGTAAACATTATTATACATTATAAAACATCGAGATCACAGTTTTGACGAATATCCTGGAAAAAATTGAGCACACAGTTGGATTGAACGGTTATTATTATATATTTTGGTATAATTATGACTGCTATATATCGCAAACCTTTATTCGACTACATGGACCTTGATAAAATATTTTGTCATACCTCTTTTCTGCTAATCTGTTCTTAGAAATCAAGTACTAGTATCAGTCAGCGTACAACGCACATAACTCACAACTTATTTTGGATTTATTATTCGTCAGATGTTTATATATATATATATATATATATATATATATATATGTATTCCTGATCTGTTTATATCAAAATGACTGGAGTTGACATAAAGAAACCTTCACGTACATAGAGCGCCTGTAGGCATACAGAAAGGTGGTAATGCAGTAAATACTTTTTTGCCCATTACAAAATCCTAGTTCTGTCAGTCATATGTTAGCAAAAACGGTTTTAGATAGCAGTCCAGTTTATTCTGATCATTTTTTAGAAAATTAAGAGCTTGAACTTCTGGGGGATCCATCAAGTTTAATTTATAGAACTCAGTTAACACATTTACGTTTATTTCCTGGAATCTTAGTAGCATATTTCCTATTACAGCTCACAATATGTTCATCTGACTTTATGCAAGCACATAACTTTGGTTTCAGCATGTTATACAAGTATAATGTTTGAGTAGCTAGAAAAAAGTCCTTGACTAACTAGACTAAGTATGCAGATGCAGATAATATGACTTAATCCTTGAATTCGGAAAATAATACTCCTTATGAGTTTGACACTGACCGTTTAAGCAGCCACTAATTAAAATTAGATGGCTTTTATGCATTCTCATTGTTATATTTTTAAGTACAGTTCACATGTGATTTCAATAAAGCATTTTTGAGATTTACAATTTTGAAATACTAAAAATGAAATAGCTAGTCATTGAAACATGAGCTCAATTTTACTCATCGCTAACAGATGTATCCAAAGATTGTTAGTGTCCATGATTTTTTCACTATATTTATTTATCATCATTATTTATTGAAAACAAATAAAATCAGAAATCCACCTATTCTTGTGACTATTGTCTAATAAACGATAAAAAATAATCAAATAATGATGAACGAAATGACACGTTTGAATATTTTAGAAGATTAAAAACTATGTGATACAACGTAATGTGTATAATGGTGATGATGAATTCAGCATTTGACTGACAGAATGTTAACAAAAATGTCAGCCATTAATTAAACAAAACATTTTGTATTCAAAAGGGATTATTATTATTATTTGTATCAGCCTTCGTTTATTTGCAAGTCACATGAAGATTAGTTATCTATTTCAACAACCTAAATTAAAAGTATTCGCGATAAACATTGATCCTTTCTGATAATGATTCCTACTAAAGCAAATATTGACTGAACCCTCAATGGAAACTGGCACTTACAGCTAAAAGTATAACCTGGATTACTTTTGCAGTAACCAGCGAGTGTACTTAATCCAATCTTACAGAAGATTAAGTGCAGGCGAACAGCTCAGTGATAAACTCTGATTATAGAATTGGATGATGTTGGTTCTTTTTTTGTATGAATAAAATACTCTTATCTGATAAACACTAATAGGTACGAAGTGTTGCTTTCTGTTGATTGTCTCCTAACACCCAAGAAATATCACATATAAGACAATTACTTTTAACTCTTCTAAGAAACTGGAATTCTCTAAAGGTTTTTCGCGAATCTGGTTTATGTTTTACTGTATCAGTTTTGTGAATGAGTGTTCTTCAGGCCGATGAAAATCAATTTCGTAATAGATGCTATGTTTAAACACGGTAGAATAAGAACAGTTTCAAGTAACTGGATGCCTAAAAAAGATAACGATTATACTAAATTTTCCTGGACGGACTAACAATAGTTAATCACTATAAATATCGCAAAGTGAATAAAATACTTTTATTTTAGTACTACCTATAAGTATATTAGTTCACCAGTTTACTAAAACAACACCCACTAATTTTAAAAACTGTAAAGAACCAATGTTTAAAGTGAAAGATTAGCAACCTTAAAACAACCAGTCACATTTACTAAACACAGTTAGGAATGTGTTTATAGAGATTCAATTAAACAATACATGGTAAAGTGTTGATACAAGAAAGTTTTGACCAGGAGTTTTAGTTTATCGAGGTTAGATTAGAGTTGTAGTAAGGTTAACACAATAGTCAGAAAAATAAGAAAATTACACTTGGACATTGACCATGGCAACTATCCTATTGAACAATTCCCAACCAACAAAAAGGTTGGTAAACTACAAGTTTTGGAGACTGAATTTCTGAGATGTGATGTATAAAAATTCTCTAAAGGTCCCAGGAATTCGATCAGTTGTTCAAAGTCTTTGGGAATTCTTTGATTTGGAGTCATTATTCTCATTAACACAAATATTTTCAAATGGCATATATGTTAAGCAAAGCAAAGCCCATATATAAACTGGAGCTTATAATAATCTTTTTTTAAATAAACGATCTAGTCAACTTTTCCCCCATATGATTTTGTTCTTTTGTTTAGTATCACCTTTATCGACTGTCGAGATTATCTACCCCTATTAATTAGATTTGAAAACCGTATCCCGTAACATTCATCTTAGTGACTGGCTGTGGAATCCAAGTCATGTATTTCCACCTATTTTTGGACACGTCAGCTGGATGTACCTGCGCCCCAGTGAGTGATGTTTTTCTCACTGAGACCCCTAAGTGCTGTCCACTAGACCACTGGGGTACGATAGCCACATCCTGTGCAACCGGTATCAGTTGCTGTTTCGATCGTTGTAATTTCCAGTTGCTATAAAAGGCCGAATTGCTCTCCTTCTCTTGGTAGATGGGCTCCAATGCAGGTGTCTCTCAGTGGGAACATCACTCACTAGGAAGTAGGTACATCCGGCTGACGAGTCCCAAATTGAACGAAAAGCGCGTCCTGGATTCCACTCCCGGTCACCAAGATGATATAACGTCATGAATATCTGGCAGGATCAGGACATCCGCGTAGAAGCCTATCTGCTAATAGAGGTTGACCAGTTCAGCCCTATATACCGACTGGAAAACTTACAAGTGGCAAAGCAACAAGCGTATCGCGTTCTTTATTAATTAATTGAGGTTTCGTATGACCCAGTGAAACTGTGACGGTCAAACGGCTGGACTCATATGATAGGAAAATGATGAGTTATGTTACCACCAAAACATATGCAACCGAGAGGAAACTTATACCTCCTTCGAGTCTGAATAGTATTTTTTAAAAAGACTGAGAGGAGAAATATATTGCTTTTCAATTAGGTCTTCGTCTTTCACTCTACACTGATATATATATATATATATATATATATATATATATATATATATATATATATATATATAGGTTTGTAATTCAATCAAAACACCAATTAAGTGGTGGTGGGTGGTTGACAAACAATAATTACATATTTTAAGTTAGTCATGAACATGATAAATTTGAGAAATCAAGATGCAAATAATCTACAGAGTAACCAAGCAGGATTGAAATTGTTAATTATAATAATGTGAAACAGGTTATTCTTAGGCAAACTGCATAATAGATGAAGTAAGTGAAGTGTTTCCTGTCGAGTGATCAATCATAAACAATAATGACTTACGTAAGGAAAAGGAAGTAAATGAATATTAGTAGAACAAGAAGGGAAGAGGTGTGCAAATCAATACTAAAAGTTAAATCAAGTTAATGGCCACAGTAATCCAAGTGGCTGAACAAATTTTCCTTTGAATACAAAGGTCAGGTTTGTCAAGGTGGAATGCGATCGCCTCTGCTACATGAAGCAAGCGAATGCGTAGTCTGTGTGATAGATCACATGATATGCAATGAATAATTCTTTAGTGCTCTCCTAGTACCCACTTGATCTTTAGTGTTACCATTTTTAATCCTGTATTAGTTTGTGGATTTTGTGTATTTTAATCTCTCATACTTGTCATCTTCATGACTTACTTAAAATCTGTAATTATTGTTTCTCAACCCACTCCAATCACTTGGTTGGCATTCTGATTGAATTGTAAACCTATATATTAGTGTAGAGCCAAAGAAATGAACCTAATTGAAAAGGAACATTGTTTCTATCAACAATAAACACAACACACTCAGATTACTAAGTAAACTCTACTACCTAGACAATGAAATTCATTTGCAACTTAAAACTACAACATTCATATTAGCAGTTGTCTATCGGTTTAAAAATATGTAGTAATATGATATCGTATCTGATAATGTGTACATAATTTTGAGAAAATTTTGTACATCATAATATCGTCAATTCTCCATACAGGATAAACTTTAGTGTGGGGTGATATATATATATATATATATATATATATATATATATATATGGTTGGCATAAATATTTATAATAAATGTGTAGCTGTTTTTCCTTTACTTAAATAGTTAAACTTGAACAAACCTATTTTTCGTGATACCATTTCGAGACAAAATGTCTACTACAGGTTTCCTCTTAACATAAATGTAATAATGAATAATTTAATTTTGATTTCTCATAAACACTTTTTATTGTCCTTTATTTGTTTCTACTTAGGACTTTGCTATGCTGAGTTTGGAGCTCGAGTCCCACAAAGTGGTTCAGCTTACATCTACAGTTACATTACTGTCGGAGAAATAATGGCATTTATTATCGGTTGGAACTTAATATTAGAATATATAATTGGTAAGTTGGTTGATTCTAAATTCCTATGAAATATTGACGCTGTATAAATTTGGTTTGATAAATTCACTAAATCTAGTGATCAAAGATCACGATCAGATATTCAAGATTAGTGAATAGCTAATTCTTATCATTCGAATCCTAAATAGAAAAAATCCCCTTACCAATTTGCGGTGTGGTAGCTTTATTTTCGTATTTGATACCTAAATGCATCATCCAGTAATGTGCCACATACACATACGCTTGAATGACATGACTATGAAGTTTGGAAATGACCGAGTAAACAATTATGTCATGAAATTTGGGCCGTGGTGGGATTTGAACCAACAATCACCGAGTTTTCGGCCCAGTCCTCTACCACATGAGCTACGAGACGTGACTGATGACGAGATTTTTATCCTGTTTCAATCATCATCCTGTATCAATACTAGTCTGCCAAACCACGGCTATCTCACATAGTCAGCGTGATAATTACGCAGTTGTTGCAGTCAGAAACAAGGGAACAGTTACACAAGTTGTCACTGAAAGGAGCTTTCATTTTTTGATCCAGAGTCTGTCATAACGTACATTAGAAGAAAAACAGAAATAAAGCGGGGTTATCACTGGCTCCGGTTTTCAGTTTTCAAGTCTTGTAACAAAGGGTTTCTATGATCCTACATGGGTAGTGCTAAAGACATCAAACGGAAAACTTTTATTTTTCAATTCCTTGTCATTAATAAGCTGTTCCAAGTTTTCAATTATTACTTTGAGTTCTCAGATAATAATCCATCTCCAATTTGGTGATCAATGTTCTTCAAGGAGTATTTGACATAATGATGTCTAGTAGACGAGCTGATCAGATTTAATAAAAGAGTAGAATTTTGGCACTATGACTGATTATAATTTTGTTTAATACTGAAACAGTATGATATTGTCTCATTACGTGATAAATTCGAAAGTAACTATAATACTAGTCTGTAGGGTATGTGGGTGATAACTTTAAGCACTGGATCCGGTTACGAACTAGATTTACTTTGGAATTCATCCTTCATTCCCGTACACTGATATCGGGTTATCATTTATGATTAGATCAAAAGAACTAATTAGCAAAAGCATTTTTTTATACCATATTCAAGCTTCTAGACAAGTAATTTTAGTCTAGCGGTTAGTGGAGATTTACTGATTTCAGTTTGTTATTCATCACAGCTCTGATATCACTTGGAAAAACTTGAGAGCATTGCATTAGTAGTTGTCTCTCATTCCCAAATGAATTCTACAATCAATTTCAATGAATTGAATTAGGGTTGGAAATCGTTTCTTTTTAATGAATTCTGCGCATTCACTAGTTAAAAAGTGGTTATTGTTTATTGAAAACACTATTTCTAAGAAATCACATGTGGTTGTGAAATTCCGAAAATTCCAACTGAATAAATTCTGCCACATCTAATTTAGTACTACATACAATAAGATCTTTAAAATGGTAAATTCATTTTTTAAATTGTTCTGTTACTAAAGGATACATTGAACTGATTTCAAATGAAATTATTTAAACTTTTAAGGTACAGCAAGTGTTGCACGTGCTTGGAGTTCTAATTTTGATGGATTACTCAATGGTCAACTGACAGAGTACTTCAGCAGACACATGTCATTGAATCTTCCTGGTTTCGCTGAATATGTTGATCCATTGGCTGTCGCGACAATCATCTTGGTGACAAGTGAGACAGCTTATTTCAACCATACTATAATCTTTACTCTATAAACATGTAAACTAGTTTAACTGCATGGAAGTAAGGGAAGAAGTCCTAGAAATATGTATGTTAAATATATTAAGTTATTCATTTTATTCTGTCAACTACTAAAAAAAGTATTCATTTCTTTTTTGTTAGCATTGGTGATGATTTACCCTTGTTCACACTAAACAACGGTGCATATTCCACATTGCTGCAACTCACACTATTACCAGAGTTTTGGGTGTTAAGCAGACAGTACTTGGCGGTCCCTATATTTTGGTTTTCAAAAAAATCTAATAATTTCTGACAACTATTTTCTATGCATCTATGTTTCATTTGTCTTTGACATTTGTTTAGTGTAACAGATCATGTTTCTCTTCTATTGGATAAAGTGTACCACTGTTACGTGATCCTATATAATTTGACTTGAACTGATCACTTACTCAAGGAAAACTACCTAATATTCAGCGTGAAACTTTCTCACACAATTGTATACAGCTGTAATACTTTAAAAGACATGATGTTACTTCTAAACCTATAAGTTAAGGCTTTCCTAATTACCAGATTACTTTAGTTAAAGATGCAAATCCAGCACTAATCGATATCAAATTACTGAACTCAGTATTCCTTAAGGTTTTAATTTCTCTATCTCTTCAAATCATAACTGAAAACGATGACAAATTTCTAAACAGTTTTACTTTTAGTTTAATAATTCGCAGAAAACATTGGTTCTTTGTTATGATTACAAGTTACGTTTCACTCCTTAAAGTTTCCTGATGGATTTGGGTAACTAGTTAGTGTGGTACATTAGATAGTATGAAGAAATCACATAGATTTTTATTCCATTTGCCCATATAATTGGTCATTTTCTTCCTTATTCCGCCAGTTTCTTCGAAATTGTCAATTTTCTTCATTTTTGTCTTTTAGTTCTTCTTAGTGTTGGTGTAAAAGAATCGACAATGATTAATAATATCTTCACAGTGATCAACTTGTGCGTCATCACTTTTATAATTATAGCCGGTTTGATATATGCCGATATTAATAACTGGAGAGTAAATCCGGCAGATGTAAGCGTTACACGTGTACTCAGTGTAATTTACTTAACACTGAGTTCTGTTGGTTTGCAGTGTAGTATATGGTTTGTATGACCGTTTTTTGTGTAATCATTTCGTATACTTATTCTCACGTTCCAAAAAAGTTCATGTTTTAACATAGATTATATACAAGTATGCGTAAATGAACAAAGAAGATACATATATAGCTTTTTATTCCACTCTATTGCCTTTTAGCCTTCACTTAGGGATTTCAATCACTAGTTTGAAGAACTTTTGCTGTTCATGGAAGTAATTAGCTTGAAGACAGTACTAAGAAACAAATTAGAATTGGAGAATCACTAGAAAAAAAGAAGCAGTGGAGAGATACTTTGTCCTATTCAAAAAATCCCTAGAGGGGCCCATAAACATTGCTCTTGTCTACCATAGGCCTAAGTTTTTTGCAACAAGATAACCACTAAGCCACTACGACACATTTTCATTAGATTGACACTTTTGTTAAACTGGTGGTTGGTAGAACAGAACTATATCAAACTGAAGTACCATCGAAATAGATATTACCATTTCCGATATTCCAAATATTTGTATGTAAGGATTTTAAAATTCCCATTGTCAAAATTAAAAGAAAACATATGAGCGAGGAATACTGTTTTCAATTAACTCTCATCAGACTTAACGGTAACATACGTAAGTTTTTTTCTTAAATATAAAACACTAAAACAATCATGGCGGATTCTTTAGTCTGTGGTAACAAGGAAATGAAGTATATAAATAGTACATAACCAGATAGTAGTAATGATAATTATCTCAGCAACAACAGAGATAGTGAGGACAGCTGATACTGCAGACATTAAAGCAGTCAATGTGGGTCAAAACTTAGAAAAATAAAAGTTGCGTAATACTCAAGAATAAAGTAAGTAGATAATCAAAGTCAAACATATAAACATGTATGAAAGAAGTGGGCTGAAAATTGAATTTTTCTTTGAAGTCACTAATTAAGTTTTCTCTGGCCAAGGGAAAACTAAAAAATGTTCAAATTTTTTTGCCGCAGAGACTAGAGTTATTTTCTCGAATTCCCATACCCTCAACTATATGTAATAAGCGAGTACGAATTCTACTCGAAAGATTTTGTGGAATGTGATAGATGATTTTGAATGCCCTGATCTTATCTATTACATGACTACTGTCAAGCAAATGCGACAGAATTGAACTTCGTAGTGACTTCACTTGTTCCTCTCCTAGCCAAAATGGTAGGTGCTCATCAGCACGTTTTTTTAAATTGCCTAGTGATACATCCAATGGAGTACCTGAATTGATAAAGACGCATAGAAGTGGCAACAAATTCACTATGATTGGTCTAATGTTTTGTATATGAGAAGATTTGTGTATATTAGCGTTGTCTGATGAGGGTTTATTTCAAAACAATATTATTCGTTAATATTACTGAAGAGATTCTACAGCATTTTTGTGAACTTCAGACGTTATCAATCCACATAACTTAATATTTTCGGATTACGCATATATATATATATATATATATATATATATATATATATATATATATATAGGTAATACAAGTAGTAGTATCATCTGTACATCCCTTAAACATCCATATCAAAAGTATTAGGTAGACTGATAGAATAAAAGAGTAAATTACAAAATACCAGAGCCCAGTAGGATTGTTAATCGAATGCTTGCGCACATAAAGTCTAAATACGTTGTTGATGACTGATGAGATGTTTAACATTGAATTAATTAATAATCACATAGTACTTGTTACCTCAAAGAGAAAATACGTGCAGAATGTAAACGCTTATGACAATAGAAAAGGAAAGGTTAGTGGTTATATTTGAAAAATCACGCGCAATAACTTCTTTTTGACCGTCTACACAGATTGTAACATGTGACAATACTTGTTCTAATGCATCGATTAGTGGTTTTAAAATATTGTGTGTTACTGCTTAATTTGTAACTTCACGATTAAGCTGCTGTTCATAACACTGATCTCTAGAAAGCAGTTGAGAATCCCCTGTTTGTCTTGAGTGTGCTCAAGAGTGGGTTGACATGTACTTTTATTGATCAAGGAGAGTTTTAAGATGGTCGGGAATATATACGATGATTTAAACAGCGTGATAAGACGAAGATTATCTGGAACATGTGATGTATTAGCGCTATGCATTTCGAACAATCTGATCACACATGGACTTGTCAAACTATTTATGTGAAAATTCCCTTGTTTCCTATTAACTTCATTGACCTTTTTCGTAAATTTTCACATAAATAGTTTGACAAGTTCATGTGTGATCAGATTGTTCGAAATGTATAACGCTAATACATCACATGTTGCAGATAATCTTTGTCTTCTCATTACACTGTTTGAATTTATCAAAGGGACCAGCTGCTTTAAATTTTTTAAAAGAAGACTCCCTCAGTATGTGACGATGCTTGATTACAATATTTGGAAGTTAAAAATTTGAATCTTTCAGTTTAGAGGTTTATGGGGATTTATTGATTTCAAGTTAGTCTTCATCAAAAACTAACATCAGTTGGTGAACCATAGAAAAACTAAAGGCACTGGGAAGTTATTTCGTCCTAGTATGATACTCCTCAGCCTTTCCCATTCTTGATAGCATCAAAGATCAAACTTGGCATCTTTAGGTTTCGCGGGAAGCACGTTACCATTGAGTTACTGGGTCAGAAGTCGATGCTCCACATTTTCGTACTTCTATCAATTTGTGATATGGCACCAACTTCATCGAATGCCGCTATGAGTACTTGTTTTCATGTCCGACCTGATTTACCTCAAACATTGCTACTTCTCATTAGAGCACCAGACTACAATTCATTGATTTCCAGTAGTTTTCCAATTGATTTCAGTCTGTGATGAATGACAACTTTAAATTCAAATCTAATTTACTTGATATTTCGCATCAGCCATATCATTTGCTAGTTCTGATGTAAAATTATGTGGATCTCGGGATTTAGTCATCGAGTTCATTTCCGATTCGTAAAATGCAGACTTTAAAATTTTACCGACAAACTATGATCTTTCGAAAGGTCACTAACTTCTTTACTCACCTCTTTGAAGCTCTTCAGATATCATTTGATTTACAAAAGTTGTTATAATTAAGCATATGCAATGATGAAAAGTACATGCATAAAAAAAAGACCCAGAATACAAAGTAGAAGATTAAATAGGATCAAATAACACCTGTATACAATAATTAGCCAATTATGTGTAAACTTTACATTTAAAAAATCCTTTTTGATCTGATAGGTCCTAGCCAATGTTACTACAAATTATACAAATCTGGGTACCGGTGGGTTTCTACCTTTTGGAATGAATGGGGTACTGTCTGGAGCTGGAACTTGCTTTTTTGCATTTGTTGGTTTTGATATTATTTCAACAACAGGTAAGTAATCTTATTAATGAATGTTTCAACCACGTCTTTCTTCATGCCCTTGAGCACAGTGATAAAATATGCAGACTGAACTATAGGCTTAAGACAAAAGACAAGTCACTCACTCCTTCAATAAAATCAACTGAATTCTGCCTCTTTAAGATTGGATTTAAAGCTGTATCAAAAATGGAATAAAAACGTTTACCGACTAAAGGTCAAACTAGAGAAGTCTCAATATTATCAATATTCAGGTGTAAAAGTTTCCTGTTTATTGGTCTTAAAACCAACGACTAAATATTGCTTCACTAGCAATTACCCTAAAGATGAACTTTGGTCACAGGGAAAATATTGTTTTTGAAACGAGATATAAGCAAATGAGATCGAGAAAGTTTGGTACTCAATTTTTCTCGAAGTGTCTCCAGACTTCAATCGTCTACCCTATTACTGCTTATACTCAGCTTTCTTCTTATGAATACCACTAGCATTGTATAATTGTTGGAATCGCCAGCTCAAATAGATGCTTTTTTTAGTAGTGTAAAGTACTTTTTCTGCCTATAGTTAAGGTGAATAAATCCTAAGTTTCATGATCCTTGATATTGACAAGGTCTTCTTCACGGTAAAATGAGTAAGATTCTTGATAAAACTTGAAACATATTAACATATGACGAAGAGAACAGTACTTTTAATCTTCTTTAGTCTGGTATTAACAATACCTGTCAAAAATAGTTTACTAAACTTGTTTTATCCATTCAAATACCGTGAAAAAAAATAACTTAAACAATTCACTTTGTTCTTTCCAAGGTGAGGAAGTGCGTAATCCACAAAAAGCAATCCCGATAAGTATTATTGGATGCCTGTTAATATGCTTTTTGGCTTATGGACTTATCTCTGCCACGATTACTTTAATGCTACCATATTATGCACTCTCACCGATTGCACCTTTACCACTAGCATTTAGTAAGCATGGTTTACAATGGGCGAAATATGTTATTTCAACTGGAGCTTTATGCGCTCTTACAACAAGGTTGGTATATAATTTTTAAGTTGATAAGTATTTCACTATACAAGTTCTGATCATTGTAAAGAATTGTTTTTGAGTTAAAGATTTTATACCCCATGAATTGATGGTACCATCTGATAAAACTTACTGGAAACCAACAGTTACTAAAGTAAAAGATTCTGCAGTTTGAAAAATCCTCAGTAGTCTTGACGGTTTCTTCCCTTGTTGAAAGTTAAACTCATGGAATGCATATCATATCGATGGCCAACCAAATACCATAATTCCTACTACGTAAGCATCTTTGAAACCATTTTATGTAAATGCTAAATAGCTTCTTGGTTCTTGATATATCTTCTAAATAGTGTCGGTGACCGACTACACCTATCACTCCATACAGTTTTATGCAAGTAGTAGTTGAAACTAAGCTTCAACAACAAATGAGTACCGAATACCTGGCCTATGCAAGATAACGATTTCTTTGTACTTTATTTTCTTAGATGAATAAAGAGTTAGACCAATAAAACTCAAATTTCAATCAAAACTTATTCCACTCGAAATCAACAGTTCATACCATTCGTATGACACTTTTAGCACTCAGTAATCTATTTTCCACTCATTTCGTAGTTATAGACTTAAATTTTATGTCATTAGAATATAACTTACTCTAGTATAACCATTTGATAAAACTCTCTCACGGTGATCACATTGTTAGTAGATGTGGAAGCAAAAAGTTCAGTGGATGCATTATAGTCGTACGTTATGTCAATATGTTCCTTGTTTCGATTACTCAAGGGTGAGATTAGGACGGATCAGAACGATCTAATTAACCGCCAGTGTGATAACCAACATGTATTTTGTAGCAATTCTTATGACACTGATAAAATTAGCCATAAGGATGATCTAAATAGTTTGAATATCTGTGATATAACTTTCTCACTTTGAGAAGGCAGTCTCAATAAATCTAATTGTAAAGAATTAGATTTTCTGCAAATAAAAATAAAGTCCATTATTATTTAGTTGATTTCCATGAAACAAACCATACTTCTTAAATGTGCATTGATTGGTGATCAAAATGCTAAGACGAAGATCACAAGTATGTACTGAAGCGTAAATGTATTCAATAACTTTGTTGATGACTATTTCCTATGCAGTAGTGCAGTATACAACTTTTTATAACATAAATACGATTATTGAAGTTGAAGAGAATTTCCTCGTTAATCAGATTGTGAATCCAGAACTAATCGTTTGAGTCAGTTACAGTCATAAATGATATATCGAGAATTATTTTTGAAATTTTATGAATTCTTCAGTACCCTACTGCATATATCCACTTCTTAGACTCTTCAAATTTATCAGATTCTTTTTTTTTAGTCCTCATGTATCTGAACAACTTTATGAGTTCATCTTTGTCTTTTCTAAATATGCATTAACATACCAAAAATGTCATAGCAAGCCACCCACGACATTTCATTCCACTTCTACATTGGTCAATGTTTGCTCACCTGAAGATTGAAATTGAAATATAAGCGTTCCTTAGTGCGATACTCATAACCGTCTACTCACAATAAAATTACGTATGATATTTTGGCTGGAGAAAGGCGCACGACAGCCAGACTAAACATGGCATCAATGCATAAAGTCCTTGACTGTTGGTTTGAACCATATAGGCCGATGCAGACTAGCCTGTTGGGGTCTACAGGACAAGAGAAACGAGTGGTTGGAGACTCTAGGTGGTAGGGCTTAGAACCAATGTCAGTGGTGCTGATGCATACACACGTTGTCCTCATCTTAACCGCTACACTTAATCTCACCATCTCATTCTTCCTTCCTCTCCATTACTACTTCTTACTTCTACTTCCTTTGATTGGTTTTTCTTTCCTTCTTCATCTTCCATGTTATTGCCTTGTTACTTGGTGTGCTGATATAAAGTGTGGCAATTTGAACCGTCACTCAGTAATGCCTGATATTAATGTACCTAATAAATTCATCGAATAATAAGATCTACGTATGTCGTCAGTGCTTTCTAATAGTGATATGTCTTCGTGTCATTAAGAAATATATTCTCATTTTCTATTTTTTCAGATAACTTTGCCAACCATGTTCCCTCTTCCTTGTTTTTGAATGCACTGGTTGAATTCAGTAACTACTCAAGTTTTCTTTTACACTTATTCAACTCTGAAAATACATTCTTATTGCTTGAAAAGCGTTATTCAGGCCATTTTTCATATACCCCTACATCATTTCACACAAAAACTGAATTGATGACATACATTTTAACAATTAAGTATATCGAGTATCTCACATATTATCTATCATGTTAATACTAAATATATCATGCACTCTAGTTATGTAGCTTGATATCATGAGTACATGAAAGTTATTACATATAATTATCAATCAACTAAAAAGCTAGTTAAAATCAATATATGCATCAGCTATGGGTCTAGTCTGTTCCACTTTGTATCATATCTGATCGTCACTAATTTACAATTTTCAAAATAGAGAAAGAAAAGACCTGAAGAAGGAATGAGTCCGATGATAAACTTGTTTATCAGTATGGTTTGTTATTTGCCTTTGCACGTTTTCTGAACTAAATTAGTAGTCTATAGGTTATTTGTATAGATTCCTTAGTCCTACAGTCCATTGAAGTGTCGTAGTACGTGAAGGAGACAGTTATTGGATTACCTTAGTAAACGGCTGTAATCATTAACTGTTGACAACTGAGATAATGTGTGTGTGTGGAATAAAAATTCCTGTGATAACAGTTATATGCATGAATTTGTACTTCATTGTCATGCTTTAAATAGGTTTGAAATGACTATCTTGAGTCATTAATGTAGTTATGGCTTAACAAAGTGAAAAATTCACAACCTGCCGAATTAATAGCTCTCTTTGTCGGTAAAGTCAAGTAAAGCTAGCCAGTCGAAAAGGTATCAAGAGAAAGTCGAAGATTTGAGCAACAGTTAGGAAGTATAAAACAGTAAAATAACTAATATCTACAGTATGATAAATGATAGATACACCTAAATTATTAAAAACTTTTGCATCTCATTACCTAGCGTTTCCAGTCATTAAACCTTAGTTATTCAGAGTATCTCAACGAGATCGCTGAAACAGTTAGTGCAACAGTCACTTCATTCTCGCATGTATGATATGTGTTGTTCATATCACTTTGAAACACTTACTATGGATTCACAACAGACTAAATGATTAAATTTAGGCTGAAAATTGCCAGTAGTTCATTTGATGCTTTAACTACATACAAGAATATTTGTGATTAATCGCATGTGAAATTTTTACATTATCTACCCGTTGGTGGTAACGTCATATTTATGCAGTATAGCAAATCGAAGTATACGTTTCTATACTTCTCGTCTGATAAGCTACACGATTAATCATAAACACCATGAGTTTTATGAGCTGATGAAAATCACCAAACCATACTTACCCATATTGAAGTGTTATTGATGGCCAAGCAAATCAGTCTGTAGGCCAAAGTTACCAGATTCACTCGGTAGGTTTTCAAACTTTCACTCACAGTGGTCATGAGATGTTCCATCAATTTGGTTTGGTAGTTGAAAATTTCAAATCACTTGACTACTTACCAGTGGTTGGCAGACAATAAGTACACTACCAATCTCTACGTATAAATTGTTTTGCAATCTCTTCCTCCGTTTTCATCATTTATAAGTATTGTCTGTTGGTGCTCATTTCACAAAAAGTGGCTATTTTGCCTCAGTGATCTAGTGGATAATCCTTTGATGCTTGAAGCGATGGTACGACGTTCGAGTCTCAATAGGAACACCATCACTCACTAGGGTACAGGTACACCCAGCTTACGAGTCCGAAATAGGACGAAACCCGTGCCTTAAATTCCACTAATAGTCACCACCAAGAAGATAATATGCAATTTTCCACGGTAAACTTTGTATTTTACTCTGTTTTAATACCATAATACACACTAAAAAAGATCAATGTCTCTTATATTCCTGTATGGTTACTTTCGATACAATTCCATGTCAAATAGCATTTAACAATTTTATTGTGTGAAAATAATAAAGTCTATTTATTGTTTCATAGTTGGAAAAAAAGTCCTTTCTAATAGTTTCTTAAATCACTAAATAAAAATTATTCAATAACTTCTCTCTGATCTTCACGTTTTATTTTAATGGGTTGAAGCTGATTTCCTAGGAACTTAAAACCCAAACTATTGAGCTTCTATGCATTTCATGGCATACTGCTTAAACCTTTCTTCTCTACCATCAAATTATATTCAAGATTATCGCGCTTAAAATTACATGAATTTTAATAGGTAGATTCGTTTTTGCAACAATAGGTCAGTTTTTTTTTAAGCCACTGACAACGATCCTTCATAGTAGACAATTAAAATTCGCAGCTTTCAGATATAATCAGCTGTCTAATGTATACTGCGTATTGTACTATCTCGTAGAATAAAATGAGATAGTTTTCTTTGTAGGTAGCCGTTATATTTAACTGTCTTTTAAAATATGAATTCTGTACTTATTTCATACTTATTATTATTACCATTTATTGGTATGCTTTTAATTTTCCGTTGTTTTACTGGATCGAATTGTTCGGACTCTGTTGGTGTATGGGCTCCTATCCGGATGCCTCGATATTACCTGAATATTTATCATGATAATATACTTGGTTGTGGGCAGGAGAGAAACTGGGAACGCGCGTTTCGTCTAGTCTGGGACTCGAAACGCGCGTCCTGGATTCCACTGCTAGCCACAACCAAGTAAGTTATCATATTATTATATTAAAAAAAGCTGTCGTACTGCTTTTTATAATTTTCACACAAACTACCATATCACCGAGTGATAATGTTTATATAAATTTCGTTGATAGCCAGTCTGTATGAAAACAAGGTTCTGAAGTCGTAAGCACTATCGATACATGGTTGTGCATTCAAAAAGTGAAAAACCGAAATTTAATGAAGCCCTGCACAAAACTCTATTATTAATTCCTTACTGCATGTGATATGAACACCGATTTACACTAGACTAAGATAAAAACTTGATATTCTGTGAAAAAGGCTAGCAAGGTATAGTTGAACGCCGAGTTGTTAGTTCATTTAAAGGCAGTGGGATGTATGTATTTATGTTTCAGACTCAGTAGACCATAACGAACACAAATAGTTCAGCATGATCCAATTTGTTCCTATTCACTATCAAAACAGACTGTCTTAGGTTGTCAGTATTTCCCTAGAATTACACTTACAATAAGGACAATAAAAGGATTTACTTTTGATGCATGAAACTGTTCCAACTTTATACTATAACCATGTAAATTAGTGCTCCTGTTCATATCCCTTAAATTACTTGGCAACTGTTTTAACTAACCACATTTTTTGTGAAGCCTTTTAGGTTCGATGTTTCCATTGCCACGTATTTTGTATGCTATGGCAACAGATGGATTGCTGTTCCATTTCTTGGGTCGAGTAAATGCTCGTTTTAAAACTCCACTGATAGGCACCATTATATCAGGTGTTATAGGATGTAAGTAACTTTTGTGAATATATGCATACTTTGCTCGTTTGACAACTGTATTCTTGATAGTTTATCATCATTTTCTTTTGTCTGCAACTTTGAGAACTTAGAATAGATAGGTATTCATTTTTATACCCAGTTTTCAATGATTACTGTAGTCACTTTTACTCATCAGGTTTTAAGTGAATCGCATAGATAATCATTGGGAAAAGTCAAAATTCCTAGCATACTTTGAAACTTAGTTTCAAAGAAAGAAGCATGCTCTTCCCAATAGATTAATGATAAACAAACGAAGTTGTAGTCCTGAAAGTTAAGGGACTGTAACTACATAAAAGTGGTTAAAGTAATTCTTTGGTATTTGATGTCGACACTGATACTAGGACTGTATCTCTCAAAAGAAAGCAATGTGGTCACTATGTTAAATTGAATAAACGCTTGAATAATTTCACTGGCAATCATACGTTTACCTCCAATACTGAACAGTGGAAGTTTAGAAAACAAAATTCATTCTTTTAAAGTTATTTCAAGCTTATAACACTAATTTTTAGCGTGTTGAGAAAATATTTAGCCGATAATTACACTTTTCTAAGAAGTGCCAACTTTTAAACTGTGTTTCTTTTGCCAATCTTCGTTTGCATGAAAAACCCTCAGTTTATCCTATATTGTTAAGTACGAACTGGATAGTGTCTGACAAACACGAGTGAGGAAAGAAAAACTTTTCCTCTAAGAACCTAGAAAATTATAATTCTTCTACACCGTGAGTACATTTGAGGCCTGCAAGACAGTCGAAACAAATTTTCGTAAACTTCAAGTAATACTGTTCAAAATCGGTTGTAATAGTGTCGATACATTAACACCTCATCTTTGATCGTCATATCTGACTTCCCTTGTTTTTTTCGAACTATTTTCCCTCTGTTTTACTACATTCTATAACTACTGATCACAATATTTTCACTTTCGTCTTGTTGCTTTCGGTCTTGACATCATGATGTGTAACCTGAAATGATTTGCAAATTTCAAGTAGGACACCTGTACAAAAAACCTCAGGTCCAATGACGATAAACTACGTGCTGTAGAAAATATTTAGCCAAAGATGTTTTCTACATTTCAAGGTGTAGACTGTGATCTGTAGTCCCATATTAGTAGCTGTTTTCTACATGAATGTTTCTGAGCACTCTCTCAAGATTTCAGTCTATCAGAATACCAGCTACTATACCGCTCAATTTTCGTGTTCAAAACTTTAGGCATAATGGCCGGAATATTCAGTCTACAAGATCTAGTAGACATGATGTCAATCGGTACACTTTTGGCCTACACTCTGGTATCCGTTTCTGTGCTTCTCTTAAGGTAAGTTTTCACGATATCCTACTAAAAAGATTACCTCTTCCAGATTATTTGTTTTGAATATTTAAACAACACAGCCAGCTAGTTATTGTTTTAAAAAATCTATTTTTCTAACTGGTTGTGGCTTTTTTGGTAGCCAGCAATGGAATACATGACGTGCTTTTCGTCCTATTTAAGACTTGTCCGCTGGATGTTCCCTTACCCCATTGGGTGTTATTCCCACTGAGACTAGAACCCAGCACCTATCGCTTCAAACATCAAAAAGTTATCCAATAGGCCACTGGGACATCAAAACTACCAATTGTGCAACTGGCATTGGTTATTGTTTTATTACACTCGCAATTTCCCGCTGCGAAACTGGGTAAAATGTCTCGACCTCTGTTTGCAAAAGTGCTCTTATGTGGATGCCTTGAAACCGCCTGGATATTCATTATACTGTAGTCTATTTGATGGCTAGCAGTGGAACCCACGACCTACATTTCGTCCTATTTGGGATCTATTTGTTTAACTACCTCCTTCGAGAGAGTCGCATACAGTTCCTGGTTGTATTCTTATCCAACTGACTGACTACAATGCTGATAGACGGTTCATCTGACCGATACCAACCAAACAAACCACCAAACAAAAATAATGTCCACTACTAATTAGTCATTTCTTTTTCAAGGGGATTTCTCGAAGTTGCAATTAAAAGCCTTAACCAATTAGGTCAATCAAGTCAGAGGATTATGAGCAATAGTTTATGCTTGAAACGTAAATAGATAAATAAGACTTTATCAGTCTGTGTCATATTAAATAAACAATCGAATACGAAATTAGGAAGTGGAAACCATTACCTTTGTAAAATCATTTGTTTTAGGTTTCGATTTCATTCTCTGACTGTTCAAAACATTTCCTATATTTTTTCCGTTTGACTTACTAGTACTCTATCACAAATTTTTGATTGATCTGTTCTCTGCTTACTGTTGTCTTTTTCATCAAAACTGTTAGATTTGTACCAGCTGAATATGTACATGCTGACTTTTCCTTCAGACTAACTAAGTTAACTGGTAGTTTAAGTCATTTGTGTGTTATTTTCGCATAGGCGTCAGTATATGAATACGAAACACTGGAATGAGCGAACCAGCTCATTAAACTCTTTTTAAGAGACAAAACTTGTACCTGTAAGCTTTTAGACTAAGTTCTCTTGGTTTTTTCTCTTCAACATTTCATTATTCTGAATGGCACTTCGAAGATGTCTACGGTAATTCCCTATGTTTTGTACATGTAGTAGTAAAGCACTGCCTTTATATGTGTGACAAAACAGGTCACTATTTATTCTAAAGTGTCTCATAGATTACTGTAATATTTTGCAGGTAATGCATATAATCTGAGTTCTCCAGAATAGTAATCAGTTATTGTATTTTAAGCAACATTTTATCAGGTTCTAGTAAATAAAGGCCAGTTATGCAGGGCTATCTAACTGATGGCTGTTCTTCGTAATCTCATCAAAAACTTGATTGTCATTTCCTTACACTAACTAAACCTTTGCAAAAAATAATGTTTATACACTAACTTATTATCTGAAGGTTATATACTCCATTCCTTGACTCTTACTTGATCTCAAACAACTATTAAAAAATAAGATTTGTGAAATGGGAGTAGTTTTATTGTCACTTGGCACGTCGACCGATGTAACAAAATCCCTCTTTTAAAAGGTTAATTACACTTTAATCTCATCGATTTGCACTTTAATACAAGCAATGATATCAAGACTAAACCCGTCGCATAAGGAATGGATATCAAGACTCAGTGACCTGGTGGATAAGGCTTTGGAGTTTGAAGCGGTTGGTCGAGGGCTAGAGTCCTAGTGGGAACAAGGTCATTAACTAAGAGGGAGATACATCCAGCTGACAAGTCCCAAATAGGATGAAACACGCGTTCTGGATTCCACTACTAGCCACCATTCATTATTGCTTTTTATACTATACTTCTGATTCTTCATAACTTACAGCTGCACTAACAATTCAGTGTATATGTGTGTGTGGTATTTTGTGTTATTTACTGGTCAAGAATTTCAATTCTGATAAATGTCTCAGAATGGTATTTAACTTCACCCTACCCTGGGAACCAATCATTTATAGTAGACTTATTCACATGACATTTATTCAACCACTCACATTATCCTAAATGGTTCATAGTGAAAAGAGAGTTGGACTGTTTACAATACAAGAATGTAGTATTGATTAGTGGCAGTGAAGACGTTTTTTTTGGTGTTCAGTTTATCGTTAACCAGGTTTCTTTTTAAAACTATGCTGCTGATACACTAGTATTAATCAATCTGACCTTTTCCATTACGGCAATGTATTCACAAAGAACGCAATTCATATACTGTCTAATTTCCGCTAAATTCCATATTCAATTTTTAGGTTTATGGGGATTTATTTATTGATTCCAGGTTGGTATTCATCATGGAATGACACCTTTAGGAGAAACCTCGGAAATCTCAGAGCACTGGACTGTTGTCTCGTTCTGGGATGAAACTAGCAGAAGTAGGAAATATGAACCATTGTATTTCAACCCAGTTGCTCAATGGTAACGTGCTGACTGTGGAACCTAAAGGTATTGGGTTCGATCCCTGACGATGACGGGGGGTGGTCATTGGTGTGCATTACTGAGGAATCCTACACTAGAACGAAGCAACTATCTATCCCAGGTTTCCGATATTTTTCCAACTGACATCAGTCCATGATGAATACCAACCTGAAATTCCGTATTGCTGATCGCGTAATTTTCCTACATTTGTAGTTATAACTTCGTTAATTTATTGCAAACTACTTCACAGGCTTTCCAAAATGCCTAACCTTAAGTTGTTGATTAAAGTAGAACTTATGAGTTCCATACAACCCGATTAACAACATTTTCAGAACCTAAGGGACAAATATTTTCATTTATATCACAGTGACGTTTTTCACAGCATTCCTTAGTCATCTATTCTGTATGAAGTAGTCGAATTCTATTCCCTAGAGGCATTCAATACAATTCAGTTTGTGTGTATGGTTACTGGTTACCGCTCAAATGGATACCTGAATGGAACGTCAGAAACTTTACAATTCATTAGCTAAAAACACTTTTTGATATAACTCAAATCAAGTTGTAATAGTTCAGGTTTATCTACTTTTTATTTGGTGAATTTTGGATGTATCATTCTGCATTTTTCTGTGTGTTTATTTGCCTCACTTTTTCTTTCCCACTTATTGCCGTTTATTAAACTGTCTTAGTTAGTATAACAAGTGATACTAAACTTAATGTGAGAAATCAATGACAGAAGTTGGTAGAAATCTACATGGCAATGGTATTCTGTTCACATCAAATCATTACTAAAGACATTTCTTCCTAGGATTTTATTGGTACAGTTTATGAAACTTAGCTTCCATGTTGCTTACTACCCATGTTTCTTTGACTAATTATTATATTTGTAAACTTCAGTTTACAATCATTGAATTGTATACAAGGCCAGGAACCTCTCTATTGAACAGAGCATACTACAGCTTATTACAACAATATTATCTGATGTGTATTAGGTGCTTCATTGTATTCACCTACATGCAACTGATATTTCCTTCCCTTGCCTTTTCAATTACATTCACCTTAGAGGACAACAAAAGTCAGTTGGATGTCATGATGTATATGACAGTAAAAAAATCTGCATAACGTATGATCCCAGTGGATATTCACTGCATGAAAACCAGTCTTCTGAAAATATAAGGCTATCTGAGTAAGTATCTTTAATCACTTATCAATGGTAACCAAATAAACTATGAAACTTTGTTAAAATTAGTTCAAGATGTTATATATATATATATATATATATATATATATATGTATATTTACAATGAGAGAACAAAGGAATTTGTAGAATAAAATTAGCTCATTTTACTTCACAGCGACTCATCAGCTGCAAACAGCCTACGATCGAAGTGAAGCATAAGTAATAAGCCTGTTTTTTGCGGCTGGTGAAAGGCTGGGAAATAAAATCAGCTCATTTTATTTTGCAAATGTCTTCGTTCTTGCATTGTTCAGACTTGTCAAGGGAACTAAATGTATCTTATATATATATATATATATATATATATATATATATATATATATATATATATATATCTTGACTACAGCACCTGGTACTTTAAACTGTTATCCAGTTTTGTACATTCATTTCACTCTGGTTCATTCATTTAGCATTTCTTAAGAAACGTAAGTTATTCACTAGGACCCTTCCTTCTAGGATACAATAATAGACTATGAGAATGAAAACTACAAACATATTGAGGTTATGCGTGCATAAATTTGAAGAGACTAGTGATAGGGTGAAATGATCGTTTTATACTCTATCGTTTTCAATCGTCTCTTGAGGAACATCAACTTAAGATTCACTAGAACCTCAAAGTCAGTTATTCGGTAAAGAAGTAACACAAGGGTATAAAATGAGGGAAAGAGACTTTGGTCCTGAGCGGGTCCGTTTTTAATTTATAGTCTGGAGAACCAATAGTTTAAATGGATGATTGTATCATGCAGTTATTATAGAAGACGAATTCAAACTAGCAAATGTTTGACCACGATAATGATCAATCGCCATACCACATAAACTGTTGAGATAATTAAATTACTGGAAAACTTGCTAATTAAAATCATAAGCTATTTTTACACCGTTGCAGTCTTATGAAGTGTTCAAACATCATAAATAATTTGAGAACCAAGAGAATTATTTATACTATCCATGAAGAAAATGTGGTTTCATCAGAATGTTTTCACAAACCTATGTACTAGAGAATCATGAGCAAGGCACATGTTTAAAGATAGGTTATCAGTCACGCCAACTTTAGGAGAACTAAGAATAGTATATTTCTGTATGAACCTTCAGTGAGTGGAACACTAGTTGAAAGTCAAGCACCTAGCCAGGTGAATCATGTTTCATTTGCATCCAAATTCCTGAGTTTTCAAATATTTCCTGATTTAGTCGAAAATGATGTATAATAAATTCTTACCGTTGAAACGGTAGTCCCGCAAGCCTTTTTATCTCATATATATATATATATATATATATATATATATATATATATATATATATATCGTACACTTTGAACCAATGTAGATGCGCCCTCAGTCAACGATACTAAAGGTAATATACCCCTGAATAAAACTTAAGGATCAAGTTGAAAGAATATTCAATGTTTTATTATGAATAAATTTTTCTTTGCAGAGATTTTAATACTAATGTTTCGTTTTTATGCATCTGAATTAAGTATATGGGGGCTGATTAAGTGTTTTTTACCTTTCTTCTATTACGTTTTCCCGAAACACATGTAAATTAATTTTTTTGTCTTTTGACTAGTGAAAAGTTATTAGATAATTTCAAAAAGACGGAAACCATATCAAGTGATACTGACAAGCCGGAGAAAGATACAGCTATTTTGTCAGAACTTAAAGAATCTTGCATTTCTGTTTCTACAGTTTCTAATCAAAGGTAAGAAGGTGGTTCTTATGAAAGTGAATAAACAACTATAAATGTTATTCGCTACATAAATTTTCTCATTTTTATCTTTCGAGTTACTCAGGTGTTTCGTAAATTAAATCTCAAATGATTTAAAGCAGACAGAAATTTGAATCTAAAATTATGGATATCCTGTTTCCCCCTAACCTAGAATAATACAAATACTTTAGACCTCTCCAGGTTGAAAATATAAAACCAAATCCAGACAGAACCAACGCAAAAACTAGCACACAATTGCATCGATCCAAGTTGCCATACTTCACAGCAGTATACAAAAACATAGATAAACTAAGAGTGATATCAAAGTGGATGAAGTTGAGAATAAGCAATTCAATACTTTTTTGTACTCAAGCTTTATAAGATACCAAGGAGTAAGTGCATCTGCCCCATCTTGACTGATTTTCATCTATGTCATGAAGAGTCCTCAACCACTGATTTCGATCCTCTCAGGCACCCCAGCCAGTCAGTCTGCATCTCCAAACACAACTCAGGCCAACGGTCAGGGATTCCATCGACCGGTACCACGAGTTGGTCTGACCACCCTAAGTCTTCTTCCAACCTCATCCAACTCCCCCCAGCATGGCACGTGGAAGTAGGCAGTGGCTTGGAATGTACAGTACACATCCAAGCCACGTCAGCCTATGAAGTTTCTCAAAAAACCTTGAAGTCATAAAACCATACTGTTTTGGGATTCAAATCAAGTCATAAATCAGTAGCATTGAATTCATTGTATAAGAATTTAGAACTTGCATACTAGTATTACTGAGTTTCTATTTCAGCTGCATGCATATTTTCTACACTAAAACCCATAAGTATACCCCTCAAAAATCAACAAAATTTTCGCCTAACTTTGACACATCTCTAAGGTCAATGGGTAGTCAACTAAGTAATTTTAATGAGTTTGCATGATCAAAACTATATATGACCTGGGTAGATGCTGTAAACTCCCAGCTCCTAAGAGACTGTTATTTCATTATTTTGAAAATCCTAAGTAGTATGCTTTGGCGTTTTCTTATGTTCTGATTAGAAATCAGGAAACTAAAAAAAGAATTACGCAATGTTTGAGATAATAATGAGAAGAAAGTTTATTAAAACCGAACTAATATTTGGTTACTAAGTCAAATGATGTAATATGGTTGAGGAGGGTGGCGAGTTTAATGACAAATCAGAATTGTAGATGCTGAAGATTATGGTGTGTGAGAGGATGTGAAAGAACAGATTTTGAGGGCAGAATGTTCTTATAGGTCATGTTCATTGCAATTGAAGTGACTGGAGAAATTTTGTTTGAACTCTGAGGTCAGGCTTCGAAATATTATTTGCCATGGCTTCCATAGTTTGAAGAAGTTCCAGGTGTACCCGTTTCACGAGGTTTGTACAAACTCAATAGGTGGAAATGACCTATAAGAACATTTTGCCCTCAAAATCTGTTCTTTCACATCCTCTCACACACCATATATATATATATATATATATAAACCCCAAGTTCTTATTTGTGTCCATGGGTCGATCTTTCTGTCATCTGAGTCTAAATATGGGGCAGAAATCTGAGTATAGTGTAGCCTGACTTTGTGGTCAAGTTGTGAATTCTGATTGGTATACTAAAGTTATCACTAAAGGCTTGGAAATGAAGTTTATGCATAAAATCTCTTTTCAAGGTACAAGAACAATGAATTAGAGAATAACCAATAATTGTAATTGCTGCAGCGTTGACTGTAAATGACAAATAATCAAATCTTCCATCATTTACAGTCAGCTGAAGCAGAAATAAGAGTTATATACCTCTGTCTTGTCAACTTAAGTATATAACTTACGTATAAACAAACTCATTATACATCGTGTCCACTGAAGTCCTTAGAATATGATAAATCAAGAGTCAAGAAACTACAATTACGTATTCCATCAGTTTTAAGTATAGACTACTCCATATCCGTTTTAAATCTCTTTGTATAAAGTCTTTTACTAGTATTCTTCCTTTTCACAACCAGTAAGTAAGCACTCACTTTTTCTGTAACATTTCGCCTTCAGATTAATTTTTTCTTTCTATTTTTCTCAGCTCTTCGTCGTATACTTTAGAAAAAAACAATAATTCACCAGTTCCTGCAAAAACACGTCTTACACTGTCAGGTTATTTTCGCATGTGTTTTAAACCTGAACCTGGTTTAGACAATCCAACTGCAATGACTGAAATGATATATAATATCAACAGCTATTTACTATGTAAGTAAAAACTATGCATTTAGTTAGTACTTTAATAAACATATAGTTTACACTAAAATTTTGTCTCTGTTTGGAGTTATGAAAACAAATTTAAGTAAAGTATATGGTTTTAAGGGCTGTTGATATAGCTTACATGCACTGAGAAGGCCGACTGAGGACATCACGCGTCAGGCCCTCGAGTGGAACCCCCATGGGAAGCGACGAGTTGGACGTCCGAGGGTGACATGGAGGAGATCGTGCGAGGAGGAAATGAGAGCTTGTGGGCTGTCGTGAGACCAGGTTCAAAAGATCTCAGAGAATAGAGGTCACTGGAGGCGTGCTACTGAAACCCTATGTTCCACTAGGAACCCAAGGGACTAATAATTAAAATAATAAATGATATAGCTTACACTGGCGCGGAATCATCCTCCACCCCTATCCACCCCAAGTAAAATATTAAGCCACATCATCCTGGAGAAACTAAAAGATGTGCTGGATTAAAAATTGCGACCGGAACAGGCTGGCTGGCTGGCTTCAGGAAGAACAAATCATGTGCGGACCAAATTGCGACGCTACGCATCATCATAGAACAAAGCGTAGAATAGCAGTTATTTCAACCTCAACTTCATCGATTTTGAAAAGGCCTTCAACAGAGTCGACCGAGAAGTAATTTGGAAACTGCTTCAACACTACGGTTTTAGTACCATAAACCTTTATCAATCTCATTCAACAGCTACATGCTACATCATGCCACATCCCAAGTGATTCACAATGGAAAGCAAAGCGACGCCTTTGAAGTGAAGACAGGAAGGAGTAAGACAAGATTGCCGCCTACTATCACCGATCATCTTCCTGATTGTGGTCGACTGCACTGAATCATGCAGCAAACCGTGAGGAGCGAGAAGATGGGCATACATTGTTTAACCGTTGAGAAGACCTTAGAAGACTTGAACTTCGTTGATGATTTATGTCTAATATCTTGTCGTACAAACTCGAAGATTTACAGGCAAAACCAACAAGTCGACAGAAAAGGCAGAGCAATGCAGCAAAGACGGGACTTCATCCAGGATGCGCATCCTGGATTCCACTGCTAGCCACTGCCCATCATTACTAAACATAGTTAAAAGACAGACAATATCGAGGCATCAGCATAGGAGCCCATATGCCAACAGAGACCGATCAATTCGGTCCAATCTACGACGGTGTAATACAAGCAATAACACAAATTATCATTCCTCATAATCATATCAATGTGGTCACACTACTTTCGACATCTGATATGCATAGTCCTGTCACCTGAAATTCTTCGTTTTTATTGGTAGTAAAATTTTCCATATCTCTGATGGTATGTGTCACGTCATTCCTGTTACATATGTTAGGTGTTGGTTCGACAAAAAAGAGATTCAGTAATCAATCTCTCTCTCCATCTAATTGTAATGAATTTAAGTAAAGTGGTTTTATCCGACCCTATCGTATGGTTGTGTGTTAATGCATCCATTGCAATAACCGAGTTTGTTCTAGAATTATTCACCCTGTTAAGGTCTGTCATTCTATATTTAGCTAAATTCCTATGTTTCTCTAATCTAACTGACCCCGACCGGCTAGTTTGACTTATGTACTTACATTCATCTCCCATTTGTCTTTTGCATTGTACTAATTGTATACAAGTTAAATTGATTCAATCCGAATATATTTACAAAAAAAAATATATTTCTTTTGAATGGAAAATACTTTTAATTTCAGTTACAACAATTTTTCTTGGCAATTTTGGGATACTAACCTTGGACAAGTTACCTGAAGGAGATTTCAAAACAGCTATTACAATTCCGATTTGGATATTTGTTGCCTTAATGGCAGTGATCAGTATTATAATTTGTGTGATATTAGCTAAACAACCAGAAAATCAAACACCTGTATCCTTTAAGGTAAATTGTTTTTGTTTTCCTTTAGTCTGATGTGTTTTGGATAGTTGAGAAATATTGCACAAAAATATACAAGATGCTTATGGAATACGTTAATTTACGTGTTATTCTTACTTGTTTATTATGAACTCTAAATAAGCGGGTACCACTCTAGGTTCTGCTTTGAAAAGTATCATTTTTTTAGTTCGTTTGCGTTTACTTCAGAAAAAGTATTATCTTCAGTGAGTTAAGTATAAAAGTCAGCTGTACTTTCTGAGACACGCAGTATATGAACTAGTCGTTCTTATGTTTTTCTTAAAAGGCTATATGGTTATTGATACGACTCAATCAATTGCTCAGGTTAAGTGGTGGGGAACATTTGTAGCTCATGTAGATAGTCTTGGTTGTATTGTGTTCTCTGAGCTGGGTTGTTTAATCATGAAGCTTTCATCGCCTTTTTAGGTGACATCATCAGGACTGACTTCAGCGTAAAGTAAACTGTCAATATCTCTCCGTAAGTGATTCAGTAGCTTGCCCTGACCAACTGGTTCGTGACTGGTTGTTTCCTTTGATTGCTGCGTCATTGACTAACTGCATAAATTCCCCTGTTGGTTGTCCTTCTGCTTGACCTCTGACCTTTCTGTCGTTTGTCATTCTTCTTATTGGTTGATAGATTGGGTCTATGTCTATGAATCCATTGATTACTAACATACATGAATGCCAAACTTCTAGGAATCCTCTGATATTCTATGTCTCCACTGTCCAAGATTTCTACATTGTCAAAATTGAATTCATGTCCATAATTATCCTCGTGCATTGAAATGAGTGATGAAATGTCGTAACATTGGTGTCCATACAAACGAATGCGAAGAGAGTGACCACTTTGTTCAACATAGTGTTGAGCACAATTATTGCAGTTAATTTTGTAAATGAGATTTGGTTTGTCTTCTTTGACTTTTGCATCCTTTAGTCTGCATAATAGGGTCTGGAGCGAATTTTTTGGTTTATGAGCCATACCAATTCCAAGTGGTCTCGGTAATCTTGTCGTGATTTCTCATACATTATTTAAGTACGGTAAGATTATGTGTTTTTTGACTTCTGTCGATTACTTTGTAGTTGATGATGTACAGGATAGGCATATCCTGATAAAATTTCGCGGCTAGCCATTTTTCTTTAGGATAGACATCAAGTAATTTTCTTTGTTTCTCCATGAGGTTGTTGCACTGTAGTGTTTCCTCACTATTTCGAATATAGTCTGCATGTAACTAGTTTTTTGCGTTGTTGGGTTGTTGCTACTGTAGTTGAGGATCTGATCAGTGTGTTGGCTTCCTGTACACGTGGGTTTCCAGCTTTCTCGCATTTGTTCTACTGACTAAAACATTCAATAATGATAGTTGGTTGTTTGACTCCTCCATTGTGAGTTTGATGTCATTAAAAACGTTTTTGATCAAACTGTGAGTGCTTTCTATATAATCTTTTCTGATGAGGCCAAAAGTATTGTCCACATAGCAAATTACAGGCAGAATGATGGCTTCCAGTCTCTGCACCACTGCTTCTGCAATTAGTTTGGATATCTGTGATCCCACCGGAGTTCCTTTCATTTGTCTGTATATCTTGCTATTGAATTGGAAGTATTTTGTCATACAAAGGTCGATGAGTCCCATCAGACTTGAACATTTAAGTTTTGTGCATTCTGAAAGGCTTGTGTCTTCAATGAGCAGGAGGGACATAGTTTACTTGGCTAGTTGGAGCTCGACAGTTGTGCATAATCCTGCGACACCAAAGAATACCATTAATCCGTCGTTTTCTATGTTAATGCTTTTAGTCTTCTCTAAGAATCCTGTTGGTGGTTTGATGGAATGTCCGCATGATTGAACAACGTGTTTCAGTTTTATCGAAAGCTTTTTTGAAATGTTGTTCATTGGAGTTCACGGGAGTGAGACTATTGGTCTTAGAGGGATGTCTGGTTCGTGTAGTTTTGGTCTACTGCAGAACCGAGGAAGTACATGTTCATTCGATTTCATTTGTTTGTCTCGCTTTGTTATTTTTCTGTTTTGAGTAGTTTGTTCAAGTTTTCATTGATCTGGTTGTTGAACTTTTGGATAGGGTTGGTTTCATGTTTTTGATATACATTTTGGTCTTAGAGTAAAGCCCTCTTGATGTAGTCTTCTTTGTACAAGAATACCGTAGTGCGTCCTTTCTCTTCTGGGAATATAACGATATCTTTCCTATTTTTCAGTCTTATTAATGTTTTCTGTTCTTCAGTGTTTGTTTGTGAGTGATATCTCTTCGGTCTGGTCAGTGGTACGATTGTTTACCACATTTCTTATTGAGTGACCTCATTTAATCCTGATGTTTTGAGCTACGATTCTAATGCAGCAAAAAATTCTGGTTTGGAGATATTTCTTTTGTTGTAATCCACTCCTTTCTGAAAAAGTTCTTCCTTTTTGGTTAGTGGTTGTTTTGATAAGTTGGCAACACAGTTGTTTGTTTCCTCGGTTGTAGGTGCTTCTGAAATTTTGAGCAGCTTTTTCATGAGGGTTTTTCTTCTTTGTTCATGTTCAGGTTGAATTTATATAACAAAATAGACTGTGTTTCATCCTTCGATTCGCCTCACTACGAATATCCAAACTAATTGATGGAAGTAACCAAATCAAAACAGGTTGTTTGTTTTTATACGCTGAGTTTGAGGTCCGTGATCAATACACTTCGAAACAACAATGTATACTGTACAGATCTTGTGACAGTAATATTACACATCTATATTAGTGTAGTTTATTCATAATCAAACTGTAATTCGTTTATATGTGAGCACACACGAACTCACTATAAACTACAAAAGCTTATTTGTGACTGATCTGAAGGATATTTATAATAGGTTGTAATTTCAGTTACAACAATTTTTCTTGGCAATTTTGATTGATTGAGTCATCTGTGAATTTATAAACAGGAGTGACAGTTAAGGAATCACGTTACATTAGGAATCAATTGAAGTGATAATCATCTGTCGCTGGAATGGGACTTATCGACCTGTACAGCTAAAACGTCTATAGTGGACAACTTCCTAATACTTATTTTAATGGAAATCGACCTCTGAGATATGCTATAATTGTGCTTATCAAAGCGACTTATTTCCTAGCAACATTGTGATTCGTGAGCGCATTTCATAATCTCTTGTCTACAGGTCCCCGGAGTCCCATGGATACCAGCATTGAGTATCTTTATCAATGTATATCTTATGGTCAAGTTATCCGGTGGCACATGGGTTCGATTCCTTGTCTGGATGGTAATTGGTAAGAATATCTGTTCAATACTTTATTTATTATTATAATGTCTGCTTAAACGCATCATTTCTAAGAGGGAAGAAACTCAAAGCTCCGCTAAATTAGGTTACTGACACTATATATTTTTTCATTAGGAAGGTGAAAATACTTGAGTCGATACATTCCTACATACTTTCTAGCTATTTCGTACAGTCAAATATCGAAATCACACAAAGTCGTTGGTGTCCTTCTTTCAAAATTCTATCCTGTTGATTTAATGTTTTGGTAATCATTTTTTTCGCTGTTTGACTTCCGATATTTTAACTTACCGTCTAGATTTGAGTTTCATTTTTCTAAGTTCTATAGATAATAAGTTACTTTTGTATGAATTTAAATGAAACGTTGCTATAGGAACTGGGTATCTTATTTTAATTTGCTGTTATTCGGTATATTTATCAAAGAAGTGTTGAAGAAAGTTGACGGATTTTATAGGTATTTGCTTCACTGACTAGGTATCCATAATAATCTAATTAAAGACTGCAACTTCTTGCTCAAAAAATCTGTTAACCTTAGGAATTCATGAGTTAATTCTGCAAAATGTAAATTGTAAGTATGTGATAGGAGAGTTGTAATAAGTCATCCAAATCTCGAACCACTTTTTATTATTGATAAGAAATCATCATTTTGATACCCGTTTTAAACTGGAACTGGCTGTTTTACACTTAACAGACGGGCTTATTTGTAGGAAACCCATGCAAATTTTGATGTGTTCGCTTAGCGTTTCAGTCATAATCTTTCCATTAAAGTCACCTGGATCACAATCAAACATGTAAAACTGGATTAGTCGAATTACTATATGCTAAGATCTTCGAACATCAACAAATACTTGCCTGATGAGTACAATGACTATGTAATTCAGTATCTTCGTAGTATATATTAACTCAGCGCTTTTGTAAAACTGGGAATTATAAAAAAGTAGTAACTTAATCCGTACCTAATTCACTCCTCAGACAGTTTATTTTCTGAAAGTCAATTAAAACTAAGAGGCGTGAAACACCATTTTATCTTCTTAGATCTAACTTTTAAAAAAATTAAATCAATCAATTCTATATAATCCGAGTATGTTTTACCTGCAATCAACATAATCCTTAAGTAAACCCAGTTTTTAAAAATAATTTCAAGTTGGTTTTCTACGGCATGAAGAGGTTGACAAGTTTATTTATCTTAAGAAATAAGTCAGCTGAACAAAGAAAGTCGAAGCAAAGGAAATGGCTGATTTAGTAAAATTAGTTCACCATAGAGTTAGCTGAAAGAAATTTTGTAGAACACTGAAACAGCTATAATGACATAACCTTTTAAGCTTATTTTCTGCAGATAATTTTGGTTCGAAATTGTAGTAACTTCTAGTTTAAACTCTAAAAAAAACGTACCCATTCGATTAATGTATGTGAACTGCTGTGGCTTTATTAAGATATCATTCAACAGTTGGTAAATAACTTTGTAAAAAGCAGCAATCTGAACGAAGGATATTATTTTCAGTAAGTCCTCCTCAGGTCCTGCAATTATGAAATGTATTTTTACAATGCAAGATCAAGCCAAGCTAGTATAAAAACATTTTCAAAATGGAATGGACTGTAAGGAACTCACTTTTTATCCTTTAAATTTATAAGTAGTTGGATGACATTTATACAGGGGAATAATGTGATGGTAAATGAAAAGTCAAAAAATAACGAAGAGATGAGTGGCCTTCAGTTTACTGACATCTTATCATACCTCCTAGCAAGAGTAGTCAATAAGACGTTTAATGCAGGTTGGCTTCGCATGTCATTCGATAGTTGACCAATGCTCAATCCAGGATTAAAGGATAACCTACTGAATCTTAGTTCTTCATCCTGCGTAAATCAGTTTAACTGTTCCTTTGAAACAAATTACATAGGACATGCGATTAGGCAAGTGCGAATCCGGATACAAGAGCATTTACCAGCTTGTTTCGGAAAGGGAGAAGTGAAAGTGGTGAGAAGCTTTATCTTATCTCACCTAGTAGATAAAATAGTTGCTCCAAAAACAATACTTCTTGTAGCTTACTAACACCTGTTCAACGTAGCTGAAGCTGTCGCCATAAGGTTAATCACACCTGGACTGTGCATTCAGAAGGATCATGTTCAAACGTTATTTCTCCCTTGGCCTTCAATAAACTAAAGATTGCTCTTGTCTCCTTTATTCGCTTGTCTTTTGATTCACCACCACGTTATTCATCTGTATATATGTCATCCAAATACTGACAAATTTAAAGCAGAAAAGTTTATTTCCTTACAGTCCCTAACTCTCATTCCACTTTGAAAGTCTATTTGCATTTTATAATTGTAGAACTTGATGAGAATTTATTGACAGTATCCACCGTCTAGATTGCTGCCTGTTATTAATGTTATTGGAATCTTCGGATATTTGAAATAACTTTGTCCTTAATATTTTCCAGTGATAAAAAGGAAATATTTCATTGAAATATAGCGGTAGAAGTGCATCTTTTATCCTGTACTAAGGAAAAGATTAGATGACATTTTCTGTCGTTTTAATATACATCTGTAAGCATTTCTAGATAATAGTAAGTCAGCAACGACCTAAGTAGCTGAGTAATACTGCCTTTAACAGCAAAATTCAATGTTATTGTATCACTTATGTAGTTAAGCAGGCATTTATTCGAGTTTATCAAGATACTAAATACTCATAACTGTAAAGAAACTGGGTCTGAAAGTTAATAATGCTAATGAACTCTCATCTTACAGAGTTTTATCTAGCATGTTGGAGTAATAAATATCTATACAAGTATTAGTCCTACCTTTATTACTGCATGATAAACGCTTCGTTCAGTTTAGTGACTACAATGAAACAATGATGAAACTATAATTAGGGTAGCGTGCACAAAATATTTAAAAGTACTTTTCCACTCCTATCACCTTATAAACTGGTGAGCAACGAGTTCAACTAAGAACATTTCACAAAACTATCCAGGTTATTATTTGTACTCATGAGTTTTATCCTGTTCCAATCATGAACCAACTAGCAACTAAGTTGTGGTTTCAACTCAAAACTATTATCATAATAGTAATCATTGTAACCAGATCGTGATAAACTGTAGTCTCGCACTCATGTAAAACAACTCATGACCCAAATATCTCCTAAACTGAATTCAGCATGTTATTGTAAAGTGGTCAGCTAAAACACTGAATAACAATCAACGAAAATATACTACTCAGTTTATTCAGTAGTATATTTCGTTAGTTCATGTCACTTATGCGTCAGAGATCATACCTTTTGATCTTGCCTAAGGGATGGTTTCCAACAGAAACTCTGTTGACAACACAGTTAGACAGTTGGAAAACTACTCAGCTGCAAGAAAAATCGTTGTGGAGCGTGCGATTCGTAAATCATCTGCGAATTGATCATCCTATTTTAACAGTCTACCGCTTATATGTAATCAACCTCTAGGTAATTCAGTTTTTAAGCTGCCATAAATATTTACTTATGGTATTTTTGAATATTTAAGCCTCATTAAAAATCAAATGAGAGCCATAAACATAAACTAGCTTATTTTTTATGAGAGTATTAGCTGCATGATCTGACAGTCGTACGTTTGATCCGAAGATTAAAAAAAGTGCTCATTCTCTAAAATCTCACAAATTAGGATGTAACAACTATGCACTATTCAGTTCTTTGGAAAGCATCCACTTGGAATTATAAGGTGTCATTACATTAACTGAATCCACTAAGACTAGAGGAATGAATTTTATACAACAATGATGGGTCATTGCATTCTCAGATTTATTGTTATAATACATCAGAAAGCCAGAAAATGAGTATATTCCTGTACATTCCTGCGATATACACAGATAATTGCTGAGGAGCCCCATACTAGGACAAAACAGCTTTTCAGTGCCTCCAGGTTTCTAATGTTCCTCTAACTTATGTCAGTCCATGATGATTTCCGACCTTAAATCAATATATCAATAATTGGTCAGTGTTTATTTACATTTTCATCTAATCTATCTATGGACAAGCTAATTATGGCTGTAAAAATTTAAACTTTTAGTATTCTCTTTGATACATGGAAAATCAACATACTCCACTTTGTTTACTGTTCGCTTACCTTCTAATTCAGTACCCATTGAAAGCTGGGCACTTTAAACCAAGTTTCACATTTTCTGTACTTTATCACATTCAGTTCACATTAGCTTACTTGAATGTAGTTTTTTTTAAATATTTTATATCAGCAAGAAAATCTATCTAATTCAATCCCTGTAGCCAATATAGTGCAACAAAATCAGAATCTTTAAACTTTCTGGCAGAGATTGCTGTTGAACTATTATTGACCTCGACTATCTGCTTAAAATATAGGCTACCGTAAAGTTTCCATCATATATTACATCACATTACTCCCTTTTTACTTGTTTAAATTATTTAACTGTCAACTTTTTGTAAAATATACTCTCGCGCACTCTTAAAATGTCTCCGACTTATCGTCACATAAGTTAACAACAAAACTGCAAACATGTATGACGGTAGACGGCATTGGGGTTTGAGTTCACAACAGTTCATCACATAAGTATTACAAGGATGGTTGGCGGGAACTGTAAATTTTACGCTGACTGAATAATCCCCGATCACCAAACCTACGGGCGCTTTTCTGTTCTTCCCCTCGTGCAACAACATACCTACAAACTTGAGGATAACCTAAAAATAATTGGTCGTAGTGTGCTGTTGCCTATCATACTGCTACTATTAACGCTAGTTAACTGAGATGATTATTTAATTTGAAAATACTGTACAAGGAGTAAATCTGTAAATATCACACTGAGTATTTCTTACTGTATTAAAAGCTACTATCTGAAATAATATGATTGTTATTATTGTTCAGTTCCCACAGTTTTACATTTTTCAACATCACTGGATTTGTAATCTACAATTACTCGTCTCCTTACTGACCTTGAGAGATTGAAATTCACGGGTGCTAATAACAAAAACAGCGGATTATCTGATCGGTTACTTCGGTATTAAGGCCAAACGTAAAGATTAGGGCAATGTTGTTTTACTAACTTTAGTATTATGTCTTTGGTGTTCTTCAGATGTTTGGACAAACTCATTTGACCTTAGAAAAGAGTAGACATGTGCAACAAAGAAAAAGATTTCTCTTCGAAAAACTCATTTTCTTAGCTGTATATTTGTGAATATACAATGGAAAGGATAAGACACTCCAAAGTAATTTCCAGTCAAATATCCAAATAAATTCCATGACAGGAAATTTATGTACTATATATGGCCATTTAAAAATACCTGGTAAAAAACTGACTACAAAATAGGGCGGAACTACATCATAAGGGAGTGAACAAACAGTGACGTTATACATCCTTCTTCTGAACGAGCAATGGTGTTCTGGACTTCCGAATTGCTAATGTATCAACTGAGGTGTCTTAACATCATCGCTTTTAAATAGCTTGGTCGCACTTATGTCAGTTTAAAGAGTTATTCAAGTGTTAGTTGAATGGAGACAATCTGCAGGAGGCCCTGGACCTGCATTTTATACTTGTCGGCACTCTTCAGAAAGGCGCATCTGCAACCTCGACGGAACTGATATCCCGCTTTCATCTAACTAACATCCGTCAGTGTGTCCCGATGTTGAGCTGCCCAGCCCGATGGCCACATTGCAAAATGGTTGAAAGAATTCGATCAGCACTTAGGACTAGACAACGTGAAGTTGGCTACCTTCCCGTGGCCAATCATGTGTTCGAAGTTTACCAAGTGTTCTGTAGAAAAGTTGAAAGTTCATTTCCGTTCCACCTTGTTTGACCAGGCAGAATAGTGTTCACAAGCACATGTCAAAAACTGGTACACGGTGCGGCCGAAGTGCTCAGCTCCACAGGATCAAGCAGACTGATACACGTATTAATGTGTCCCACTACTCCAGCTCGTCCTATATGCGCTGGAAAATTGTTTTTAACGGCAGAATATGATTCCGAAACTGGCGGTAAAACATGTTATGTTTTTGGATCTTGATAATCACTTCCTAGAGATATCTCCCATAGTATCCTAATTGAATTTGTGGTTCACTAGCGAAATGTTTTTTGGAATAAAATTTGAGCATTTCACGACACGTTTTGGCTTCAACTTACCAAGAAATTTCAGTACGTATCCACTTTTTATCAGAATTTCTGGCTAGTTCTTTAATTCACCATCAGAGGTATCCTTTGTATTTATTTTTTGTCATTGATAAGATTCCTCTTTCTGCTTAAGCAGACACAAATTTGAGAATGGATAAACTGCCTGTTTCAAGTGAGCTTTACGCGGACAGATTTCTAGACTGAATTACCCATCATCTTTTCTTTGGGGCTGATATCGAAGAAATAGAACTTTGAGTTCGACTCTGCTGCTGGAGAGTTGAGCACTTTTGAAAGTATGAAACAGATCTTAGAGATTCCTATTCTCGTTACAAATAATAAGGATATCATCCGTGTATCTTTTGTAGGTGTTAAGGTTGCTGATTATTTTGACGAAGTTGCGTTTTCCAGGCTTACCATGAACCAGTCACCTAAGGGTCCTGGAAGTGATACCATAGCAACTGAAGAGATTGGGTGATAGTCGACCTTTGTCCTAAGTTGACAGAAGTTGGAAACTGTGAACCACTGAACTCCAACCTAGTGGCTGAATGGCTAGCGTGTTCGCCGTGAAACCTGAATGTCTTGGGTTCGGTCCGCAGCCTGGTCGTGGGTGTGTACTACTGAGGAGTCCCATACTAGGACGAAACAGCTGTCCAGTCCTCCTAGATTTTCAGTGATTCTCCTACTGATATTAGTCAGTGATGAATACTAACTCAATATAAAAACCCTTGTTAACCTGAAAAACTGAATACCTCACTAATTTTGTTCACTACTAACCTCTAAGTAATTAAAAACTGTGGTTACACAAACCTTTTCACACTGATATGTGTATTCACTTTCAAAAAAGTTATATGGTTACACTGAAAGTCTACTTTGTTTGACTTAAAATCATACATACATCAACAACTCCATTCATTGAACTGACCTAAGTAAAAGCTGATTTTTTACCAATTTATGGAATTAAATGTGGATCTCTGTTAAATGTAGATTAAAATATGATTCTGTTAAAGAATTTGTTCAGCTGTATTTTACGAAACCACTTATTTTCTGAAGCCAGTAAATTAACTTATCAAGTTAATTTTTTTTCTCGAGTTTAACAGAAATTCAGATGGTAACATTCATACGTCATAGGTATAAACAGCATATGATAAGTTGAATGAATTGATGCTAATTTATACGGTGTATGATTTGAGTGCAAAAAGTGGATTTCACTAGTGTATATATCTATATTCAATAAAATATAAAACAAATGGCATAGCATAATTCAACATTTGAAATCATAACTTTCTAAGATGTAAAGCAGCCGTCAAAATGAGAAGGGTTGAGTAGTATTTTGCACTGTATCCATTATAATGCTGATAACCATAGATGACAACTTATTCTTTTCAGAATAGTCAGCTTACCTTTTCAACTACTTCCTTGACCATTTTCGGCATCACGTATTTTTATTCCCTTAGAATTTTCAGCACATGTCCCATATAGTTTTCTTGATTAGGTCCAATCAACGATGAAGACTTACAGGCTATAACATTGATAACTATACTATGCTCTTCGTACAAGGAGTGACCTTCGTGATTCTATGACCTAGTAAATAACCGTCTAGCGTTTGGAGCGATTGGTCACGGATTGGATTCTTAATGGGAACAACATCAGTCACTAGGAGGCAGGTATATTCGGCTGCCGAATCGCACTTAGGACGAAACGCGTGTCTGAGATTCCACTACTAGTCACTCACTTACCTTGTATGCTACGCAAAACGTTTCTTACTCTAAACTCACCTTGATCATAGATTCTCTGTTCTTTTTGCCAAAGTTGGTTTTAAGAAAATTTTATTTTCCTTTATTATTTTTCTTATTCCTATATTCCCTTTCATCATATTTGTTTTACTGGAACTTCTATTTCTATTCTTTGCATTGAGTCTCTTGACAGACAAGTGTATGGTGAGATTGCTAATAATGTATGGTTGAAAAAATCACTGTTTCAGCGTAAACTTTATCTTCTGATTACGTTGTCACTAGTTATAGAATGAATTGATCGTTTCAAATTCCTTGAGGTTTTTAACAAGCTCACCACAATGGCTGAGCATGAGCAACATATATTCAGGCCACCTCAGTTGGTGAAGGTTCACTTCCTCATGGAATGACTTGCCTATCTTCGCTGTTGACGTTCGCTTAACCTCGACAGTGCTTACAAGACTATACCACCAAAAGGCATACATTGCATTGGCTTTGTACTATTTGTGTTATCAGTGTTCATATTTATACTTGAAAATATCTAGAAAGTAAATGAGCAAGAAAAGAAAAATATTCAACTATAGCTAGTGTGTGCAGTTTTCTATGAACTTTTCTTCCAAGTTTAATTTGGTATTGAATGACATCGTAGTTTCTAGTAATTCCTTGATATAAAATAATGATGATGACTAATATAAACTGAATAAAACTGTAGTTTGGGTTCTTTCATCGCTTGATCCTTGAAATCAAATCTTATCATTGTTACTACTCATTCTTCTATAATCTCAGTAATGGCTTGTGAAGTTTCAGATAGATATCAACCATGAACATTTGTTATCATGATGAATAAAGTATTCCAAAACGAAGGTCTCAAACATTCTTTGAAGCATTTATCCTCCCCCCCCCACTTTATAAATTTCTATCAACTGATACAGTGGAAATATGCTTTGTTTATACGCATTCACTGGAGCAATGTTGAGGTAAGATGAAGGGTACTAGACAAGACAACCAAGTGGATTGACGTGATTGTGAACCTTAACTTACTGAGGTGTCTTGGACATGGACTGTATATGCCCAACCACTGCTTATCTCGACTTCCCATGCTAGAAGAAGTTGGACTACATTGGAAGAGAGTTCAGGGTGACCAAACCAGGACTTGATGCTATTCGATGAAGTCTCTGACTGTTGTTCGCACTCATGTGGGACGATACAGACTGCTTGCTTGCGGACCGTGAGACAAAAAAAATCAGTGGTTGGGAACTGTTCGTTTCATGACTGAATGTTGATCACAATGGCGCAGTTGTATTCACTTTTTGACGTCTTAAGTTTGAATATTCTCACTAACCGTTATCTTCAGATTGTCTCTTTTCTCACACCACTTTATCTACTTTGATATCACTCTTTTTCTATCCACCTGTTCTTTACATACTAGGGTGAAGCATGACAACTTGAGCCGATGCACTTGTGTGCGAGGTTCTTAGTCAAATCTATCTGTCTTTGTCCATCCGTGTCTGTCTACCTATATGTTTCAGTCGTTTAATTGACCAATTGTGTTATATGCATTTTCTGACAATTTTAAATAGGTTTTCTAATCTACTTTGGCTATGGCTATTGGAAGAGCTCTGAGCGCAAAATCAGAAAGCCAAAAGTGTGAGTATTTACTGATTTTTATTTCACCACATACAGTTATTTATAAAAGATTGTAATGCATTTAAATAATCAGAGAAATACAAATGTTATTTTGGCTACAGTGGAACCTGCCTTTGCTTCAAGATGAACTTTCTGTTGAATTCCATGGAATCGAAGTTGTTTATTGTTTCATTGTAACAGTATTTAAACCAACGTTATCTAAATGTCTAACCCTACTCTGTGCAAAAAATGAATTGTGAGAGTCAAGTAGTAAACAGATCTGTTAAACATGTTCTTTTTATGCAAAACTTTTTCGGATTGTAAACATTAATCTCATAAAATTAATCTCTGAATGAAATCCAACCACTGAAGTAAGTAGTATGATATTATTAGGTAATTGCAACTTCCCCGCTCTTCTGCATCATCCCAATGGGGTACGCATTTATCATCATTAATACAGGCAGTAAACAGTTGAAAGCAGAAGAAAAGTTTTAAGACAAGGAGACAGTAAATGTGAGCTGACATAAAACAGTAGACTCAGTGACTAGCGTTCATAATTCGATTTAGCTTGTTGTCGAATTTATTAACCGTCGTATTGTGGTTCCCGTTTGTTCCGTGTATGTACAAGAAATCTAGCTTGAAAATTCATTGACCGACGATAGATTCTTTATGTATCTTTTTATCAATCCGTTCCTCTACATTGAACATTTAATTGCATATAATACATATTATCTGCCCCGTTTAGTGTTTTTTTTATCCATATATAATTTTAGACAAGTGAGTTAACAAGTAGACTTGAACAAATTCACCACCACACTGAAGCGTTTATACTGAATAAAAATGAAAACCTTATGTATGAATTGAAACTAGTTCTACACTTTGGATTTCGTTGATAACTCCTATTACTCTCGCCATTTTCTAAAAATCATGTCAACTAGATACACCTTTTTCTGATTACATCTACCTTATTTTATATTCCATATTGTTATTAAAGTCACGTTTGTATAATTTAGAAAATAAGTGTTAAAAAGCCTAAGGCTGTATATTCACTGCATACATATGAAAATATATACATATGTACATAACAAAGAGTTTCTAATTTGAAGCCTCCTTTTTCGTTTCAATACTAATTCTAATTCATCCTTGAAGGCGAGACTCCCTATCAATATCACAACACCTATGCATTTATCTGGATATTATAACGAGTTGTCAACAGTGAGTGTACAGGTGAGTTGCTGTTAGCCATACATAGAACAACTTCTATAAGATTGATGCTGATGGTTAATTCAATGAATACGAAAATGTGAAATACAGAAGAATAGAAAAGAAAATGTATGAACTACTCAGCGAGTACATACAATGTGTTTACGTTTAACAACAAAACCGATCGGTAACAATTATCGATGCAAAAATGAGGTCTGTTGTTCGAGAAATTGGAACTGGAAATGAATTCAGTAAAGTTATGAATGCCTAACTAAATAAACATCAACTTAAAGTTGACAGTCTGTCAGTTCGGCCTTCTCCTTTTAAACATAAGTTTTCAGAGGCGTACGGGTATTACTCACTTGAAAAATGAAAATATGTGGTATGAATTACCTATCCGACTACCACTGCAATGCTTTTTCAGCTTCCAAAAATCACGAATAATCTTATTTGGTGTTTTGGTTACAGAAATTAGTTTTGGTGCACAGATGCTAAGTGTATGTGTTGTCTGGCCAAAATATCACAAGCTAAACGGAACAAACTGCTGTCCGTTTGATTCGAATTAGTTATAAATATGAAGCGTCTAAGAAGTACAAAACAAGATAAGCATATAAACTCATACTCTGCAAAGATAACATTCTTATTCCTTATAGAATTACCTTAATATAGAAACTAGACGTCAATTAAAAACGTATCTTCATATAACGTATTACAAGAATAAGATTTTTTATAAAAGTGTTAAACAACTAGACTGATTAATGAGCTGTCATGTGAATATACGTTAGAAAATAGTTTGACAAAAGTTTTCTCATGTTACTGAAGCTTCATTTGTTAGTTAGTATTAAGAAAGTCCGATTGTTCTGTGTTGTACCTCCTTCTTTTTATGTTTTACGCCAGGCTGTTTATCAGGAACACATTTGTAGCACTGAAATTGGGTCTTGTTTTTCAATATTTTTGAGGGATCATCAAAAACATCACTATATAATTCTCATTTATTTGGCGACAATCGCATATGTTAACCAGGATTATGAATAGCCTGAATGAAAGCGGTAGTATGAACTTCAGTCAACTTACTCAAATTTGTGTTTGAGTGTCAAGTTAAACGAAGAAAAAATGAATTAAGAATACATTATTTTCAGTTTTAACGTGGAAATTTTTAATCATAACAATTACTTCATTTCAAACAAGACGTGTGGTGCAGTATGGAATTCTCAGCATGTAGTAGTTCAACAAATTCACTCACTGTATTATATCCTTAGGCAAAATAACCATTGCATTTGAACATTAAGAGAAGCTCCAATATGAAACAGGTAACTGGTATTACAATAGCATCTGGTTTGAACTGATAAATGACTAGAAAATATGGCGTAATTTTGGTGGTGGTAGTTAATCCAGCCAGTACTCAGATCTTCGATTCTACATAGTTATCCAAGAAATGGTAATGTACTGAATTTCTGTGCGTTTATAAGCCTATTACTTACCAGCGTAAGGTTTTCCTGTTAGCTACAAAAATGGCTCTCTGAAACTATTTTAAAAATGTGCGAGAGTAAGTGGCACATTTAAAAGACTAGAACAAACTGAAAGGAAAGAAATTGATGGAATACATTCAGTGGAATATTTTCGGTAACCCGAAGTTTAAGCAGACCCCTTGAGTTTCCTCTACTTCAAGAGTCATCAACAATGCGTATCGTTTTGTAGCCTAATAATATGTTAAGTCTTTATTCGAGTTAACAACATAAAACGTCACTGAACTTGGACTAATTAAATATCTATAGTTTTTCCAATAGAAAATAGCTTTTCAAAGTCAACTTTTCGGTGTAAAGATGCAGTAATAAATAAAAGTTACTAGAACCTGAATGGAAGAAAGGTCTACACAGTGACTGAAGGCCACTGCGAATTGACAAAGAATGTTATATTATTGAGACAACGGCATTTAATGAAAATCATACAACTCCTTTGGATCGCGAGTGTAATAATATAAATACCGCCAGTATCGACTGATTAAATGTCGATTCTTAGTAAATCCAATCAGGATAATTATCTGTACAGAGTGAGCTACAGCTTGATCGATACTGAGTGTATAGTCATATCCGGAGCTAAATATTTTAAATGGCTATCAGACAACCCCCGAGATCTGAAATACTGTCGTGAATCTAAATAATACACACTAAAGCTTCAGATATTACTTGTTGTGGAAATAGTAAATTATCGGCAGCTTTGTCATCATGGTTATTGTTTGGTTATCAAAAGCGATCTCTCTCGTCCTATCAAACATTACAGCCAACAAGGAAAGATTAAAAGTTTGACTGGAATGATAAAAGTAGGAAATGTTAACCCTTGGATCCCCACCCAGTGACTGGCTGCTGAACCTGGATGAGATCCGCAGCAGGGTCATGGGTATACCCTGCTGAGTGGTCCCATACTGAGATGAAACAGCTGCCTAGTTTTCTCAGGTTGTAAATCTTTCAAGTTGTTATTCATCGTAGACTACCATCAGTTGGAAGAACAAAGAAAACCTGGGAGCACTGGACAGCTGTTTCGTCCAACTGGTGTCATGATCAATACCAACCTGAAATCATTAAATGAAACAGATTTAACAACCACTTAAGTAGTAAAATGACTGAATACACACCACCCTCTAAACTGTTAACAAAAAAACTCTTTACAATCCATCTTGCTGGTCATTATTTTCATCTTGCAGCTATCTGAATTTGATAGTCATTAAGGGATATTTGACAAAACATTTACTACGATAACGGTTAATGTGCACTGAAACCATAACTGCTTTTGAGCTGCTTACAAAAAACTGTAACCTCAACTCATGACAATGAGTAACATTCACTATATTCATTGGTTTTCACAAATTTCACCGATTAATATCTAATCCATTTTATTAACGTACGTCAACTAAATAATCAATAATCTATTCCGATATTGTCACCCAGATGACAACCACGAGCACAGCATACTGAGTTTTCGAATGGCTATCATGATGTCCCCAACAGCATCGAAGACTCTCTCTCTCTGTCTCCCTCTCATGCAGTAGGAACAAATCTCCTCCTCCAGGATCATGACAGCAGGGTTCAACTCAAAAGGAAGGGAGGTCACAATCATACAATGCTATGCTACACTACACTACACTACGCACCTACAAATAATGCAGACACGAGTCAAGAGAAGAAGGAGGAATTCTACATGCAACTGCAATCAATACTGGACAAGACCTCAACCCAGATGAGATTTTGGTGCTTGAAGCGATGGGTATGGGGTTTGTGTCTTAGTGAGAACAACATAACTCACTGTGGTGCAGGTAAACCCTAGCTGACGAGTCCCAAATAGAATGAAACGCGCATCCTGGACTCCTCTAACAGCCACAACTAAATAAGTTATTATTAATACTATCATTCCAGTTTTAGCCACCTTGCTCCCTCACCTCTTATCTCTAATTACCACAAACAACTGACCACTTGGCATAACAATTCGTTCTCTTTCCTTTTCGAGTTAGTTACTGTTACAAAAACTATCAATTATGCAACAACCTGTTTAAAACTTCATGAAACATTTCACCATATAATTGTTCTGTACTATGGCTACAGTTCTAATCACCTTGGTTAATTATTACCCCCTTGATATATTGAAACTGATGACCTATTATGCAATAATTATCTCTCCTAAACTACTTGTAGGTGGTTTAATTTAATTAATTATAATATTTTAGTGTAGAGCCATGGATGAGGAACTAATTGGAAAGAGAAATATTTCTCACTGAAGACGTTTGTTTCCAAAATGTCCGAAGAAGATTTTTGGCATGAATAAAAATAAAACGCTTAGGAAACATATTCTACGCACATGATTTAAAGGTCCATTTCACGTTAGGTGATACAACTGCAAGATTCAAAACCAAATGTAATATACATCATCAATCTCGGCCCAAATAGCTCAGTAGTGAAGTCTCTGACTGCAGCGCTGTGTGACGCAGATCTGAATCTTAGAGGGGACATCACTTCCCTCGTGGTTGCAGATACGCTTTGTTGATAAGTAACCAACACGTAAGAAACCTAGATCCAGGGATTCCTGGTGATCGCCTCCAACCAACTAATATATACACCAACTCTTACATTTACCACCTACGAATGAACCACCAGCCTTCAGATAATCTACCCGGCACTCAATCAACTGAACTGTGGAATACAATCTCTAACCAAGTTTTGGCTTTACTTCAGTCACAATACGTCATCTGTTATGCAAATACGTGATAAGTAGTTGTCCGTTCTTAATGATCCCACTAACTACCCAGACATTTGCGTTATATTTGTAATTGTAAATTAAGCTCATCCTTATGGTTTGATATTAGTTTGGATAGTTTTATGGTCAGGCATAACTGGATATGGGATTCTTGTTTGTTAGACATCCTTCATGACATTAAGTTTCAAACCAAGATTTTCCTTCTTTCTTCTGTGTCAATGTGTGATTATTCCGATGAAGACTAGTGAATTCTTCAGATTACTTGGAGGTTACATCATTCTTGCATAGGACAAAAGTAATTTTCTCCTCTGCACTTCAACAGTATCCTTTTACCAGAATATAATTTAACATTTGTTGACTGAAATGCTCACATTTATGTATATATTCCCGAAAAAAACGTATTTAAATGCGCATTTTGTTTTGAAGAAAAATGTGAAAAGAATTCTTCATAGTTTTCAACTTCTTTCTACACCACTCTCTCCAGCTAGTTAGCCTGATATCACGTTATATGTATATACATTCGTGTTAAAGAAGATATGAATCGCAGTTTGCTTGTCGTACAATTCCACAAACAAGTAGAAGTTAGCGAAATAACATGAGATCTATTACAAGGTTCTGTCTTTCATTTCGGTTTGAGGTTTATAGTGATTTCTTTATCTCAGGGTGTTACTCATCAGTGAGTGTCATCAGTTGGAGAACTACTGAAAACCTGCGAGCACTATACAGCTGTTTCCTCTTAATATGGGACTTCTCAGTCCTAGATGATGAACTGACAGAAGTGGGAAATTGATGACCTCTGAAATTCAACCTAGTGGTTGAATGGTCAGCGTGGTTGCCCCGAGACCTGAAGGTTCGGTGTTCAACCCCTGATGGGGTTGTCAGTACGCACTACCAAGAATTCCCATATTAAGACGAAGTACACCTCCAATGCTCTCAGGTTTTCAGGGGTTCTCTTAATGATGTTAGTGCATGATGAACATTACCTTGAAAACAAATATTTACATTTATATATTTCCAGTGACCTTGAGACTTGATACGTACATATTCTAGAAGGTCACCTTAATTAATTCCTTTGAACTTATCAAATGAGATAATTAGATATACAATGATGTGATTTCTCATAAGCGCATTAACAATTTCACTGGTTTCGAATATTTCGAACCAATTTTTTAGGTAGTCTAAGACATTTAAAAAGAGAGTGAATATTGTGAATACAAATAGTTTCACTTATTTAACTTAATTACTCAAAGAAAATGAAATAATTAACGGCATATTTTGTTAGCTAATGAAACTTTTGTATTAACGATCAAAGTCTATGACTTTAGCTAGATTGTTTCTAAAGGATATCCTGCTAAAATCACATGTGCTCAGTTGAAATATAAATCACTTATGAGAACTGTCAACCTGTAAATTGATCATTAACTTAACGGCATAATAATTCATCAAATTAACTATTCAGATTCAGTTGGTCTCGAGAGATTTTGGTTCCAGTTTGATTAAGCTAACACCTGGACTAGCAAACAGCTGATCTAATGATATAAAATTCCTTAAATCAGTTTGAGTAATGTCTAACTTCACAATCTATGCAATGGTAATGAATAATCTGAACTGTAAGATATCGGTTGGATAATCTGTTCTCTTTTACAAATATTAAGTTCAGTGGGATGAATTTGACTCACATAGAATCGTTTTATGAATTTACTGAATTTGAATTACATCACAGTATTTATTAGAAACTTCTGTCATATTAGGTCTCATGATTATGCGTGTATAAAATGTTAATTGTCACTGTTTAAGTTTGCGTGGAAAAATATTTGAATAATCAATCAAAACGGTTGTGTGTTTGTTAGACCTACTAAGATCGATTTCTTCTTATCATATATTAGTGAATGTCGACTGTGTGCAAATGGCTGATAGAATTCTGCAGTATAGGCATGTTGACTGTATTCTGTGGTGATCTAATAGCACCAGTCATAATATGTTTACACATAACACAATACTTTTAAATGCATAGAATTCCTAATATTTCTAACCTAATTGTGTTTAAACAATAGAATATCTTTGATATACATATAATGGGATGATATTATATTGGTTGGATTGAAGCAACCGGTAGGAAGCCCCGGACCTTGGTTTTGTGTTTGTTGCTACTCGTCAGTAAGGCGTATCTGCAACCTCGACGGAATTGATGTCTCGCCTGAGGTTCGAACCCGCGTCACGCCCAGTGTTGTAGACAGCAACGTTATCACTTAACCATTCGACTGACCTCCTGTAAGACTGGATGTGCTGAGCTGCCTAGTCTGGTAGCCACATTGCAAAATGATCGATAGAATTCGGCCAGCACATAGGACTAGACACCATGAAGTTGGTCACCCTCCAGTAACCAATCTATGTAGGATGATATTATCTCTCCTAAAGAATTATGTAGTTCATCTGTTCTTACTGGATCCTATGGCTGTGAGACATTGTCATGGAAATTAGAAGACAGGAGATGGTTACAGGTGTTTGAAAACAGATGTCATTGTAGCATCGCTCACGTTTGAAGGAATCACCATGTGAGTAATGTTGAGGCCAGATGAAGGGTACTAGGCAAGACAGCCAAGTCGATTGACATGGCTGTGAACCCCGGTCAACTGAGATGGCTTAAACATGGACTGTGCATGCCGAGCCACTGCCTATCTCGATGTTCCATGCTAAGGGGAGTTGGGTTAGGTCGGAAGAGAGTTCAGGGTGACCAGATCAAGACCTGACATCAGTTGGTGAGGTCCCAGACTGTTGCTCTGAGTCATGCGGGGAGATTGAGACTCCCTGGTTGCTGTCCCTGAGACAAAACGAATCACTGGTTGATGACTCTTAGTCACAAGGCTGAAAATCGGCAACAGTGGAACAGATGTATTAGCTTCATAACATTTTCTAAAGCTTGAGTATTCTCACCAACCATTTTCTCCAGGTTGTTTATTCTCTCATCTAACTTTGTCTACTTTGATGTCACTCTTTTTCAAGTCGCCTGTCTTTGTATACTACTGTCAAGTGTGATAACTTGAGCTGATCCACCTGTGTGCAAGGTTCTATGTTGACCTTGTTACACAGTCAGTCTCTAAATCCCATTCCAGAGGACGAAAGGGGTACAGACCTTTCCGGTTTCCTCACCACTTAGCAAACACTTCTAACCCATCCTACAAAAAGCGTCCTAATTATTTTTCTGTGAGAAGGTAAAAAATATTTGTAGCCAAGTGTGTGGATCATAACTGTCTAGTGTTTTCCAAGCTCTGATGATGTTATCCCGCCCGATGGTGAAACATAGAAGAACAAACCCCAAAACTCGGAGAACAACAAACAATTATAAATCTTTCTGTCTAAGAAACCTAGTTAAAAAGGATTCTGACGGTTCGTCCTACCATCCTTTTACAACTACCGTCTTATATCATGGGAATTTATCACCCTGATCATACAATAAACTCCAGTGAAGTTACTATTATCTCAATGCCTATAATAGATTTTAGATTGTTTGGTCGTGGGTGCGTACTTCTAGGGATTCCTAAACTAGGATGAAACATCTATCCAACGCTCTCAGGTTTTAACTGACTCTCCAAGTGCTATCATTTCGCGATAAATGGACTGAAATAGAATCCCCATAAACCTCAAATTAAATATATTTTTCCATCTTTCACTGAAATGAATTCATTCGCCCTATTATCCTCGCCTGGTTAACTAGTTCACTAGTTACTAGCGGGTCCTAAGCCCACATAAAGAAGGAAGGTTGGGCATACTGCTAGCAACCCTACCCCAGAAAACAAATCTAACCGCTAAACAAACTTCAAAGCACAAACAAAATATAAAAAATGAAAACAGACAATCCTCGCTGGAACCGGAGAGACGAAATGACGCCGGCTGGTGAAAGACTCCCTTAGGGAAGCCAATTGGCCGATGTGTCTTCTCTCTCCCCATGGAAGCAAAGTAAACATGGGGACATGTAATGTCCAAACCACGTTTGAACCCAGCAAGGCAGCCCAGATTGCAAACGAGATGAGAAGGTATCACATTGAAGTGCTTGGGATTTGCGAAAGCAGATGGAATGGGAGTGGACTCTTCAAACTGTCAACTGGAGAGGAGTCAATAATCTATTCCGATATTGTCATCCAGATGACAACCAGGAGCACAGCACACTGAGTTTTCGAATGGCTATCATGATGTCCCCAACAGCATCGAAGACTCTCTCTCTCTCTGTCTCTGTCTCTCATGCAGTGGGAACAAATCTCCTCCCCCAGCATCATGACAGCAAGGTTCAACCCAAAAATAAAGCAAGGTCACAATCATACAATGCTATGCTACACTACACTACGCACCTACAAATAATGCAGACACGAGTCGAGAGAAGAAGGAGGAATTCTACAGACAACTACAATCAACACTGCACAAGACACCACTCCAGTTGGCGACATCAAATCCATTGTGATGGGTGTGGAGACATGAATGCCAAAGTGGGAGCAGACAACACAGGAAGAGAATTCAACCATCATGGGTCGAGAAGTGCTCGGTGAGGTGATGAAAGAGAATGGAGAATTGTTTGCAGAATTGTGTGCATTCAACGATTTGGTGATTGGAGGCGAGGCGAGGCGAGGCGAGGCGAGGCAGTGTGTTCAAGCACAAGGATACCCACAAAGCGACATGAAGTTGATTTCACCAGATACCAGAGACACTACACTAAAAATCAGATCGACTTGATCTCAATGTGAAGAAAGTGGAGATGCAGCCAGCCTACTTGACACAAGGTGAGATGAAGAAGAGGAGCATATGTGTGTTCACACCACTCACACCAATATCCAGTGCAAGGAACCTACCTTCCAAATCAAGTTGAAAGCATTCAAGCAAGCTGGTGATGATAGACCACAGTTGAAGTTGAACACTCAGAACAGAAACTGAAGGACGAAACTACCAGGGACATCTTCACGTCAGTCAGCCATCAAGACAAAATGGGAGATATCAGGAACATCCGTGAAGAAACCTGTGTGGAAGAATACTGGAAGTCTTTGAAAGCTATGTGGAAAGAAGCCTGCATAACATGTTGGGAAGGAAGAAGAAAGAAGGCAAGACAAACAAGACAAGGAATGGATCTCGATGGACATATGGAGGCTGATAGATGAGGTAGAGGAGTGTGGTGAAGCAGAAGATGCACCAGTGCAAGGATGCACAACGACAAGAGGAACTGAGTACAATGTATAAAACACTCACTGGACAAAGAAGTGAAGAAGAGTGCAGTGTACGGAGAGACAAAAGACACTTCTACGAAACACTGTAAGTGAAGCAGAACAGGCTGCCGTTGGTAGGAGAGACAGAGACCTGACAACATTGTATCAACATTGTACCAAGTTACCATCTGGGAAGAGATCAACACAGATGAAATCAATAAGAGATGATGACGGAAATTTAATTAGCAAAGAAGAGAAAGAAAGGAAGCGATGGACTGACCACTTCAAGAAGCTCTCAATCCACCACCACCACCATCTGCACTTCGTCCAGAAATACCACCTACAGTCGACTCACACAACTACAAGTCAACATAATCCTCCAACAAACGTCGAAGTCCTGAACGCCATACGGATACTGAAATGTGGGAAAGCAGCAGGACCAGATGGAATCCCACCAGAAGCAGTGAGAACAGAGGCAGAGACAACAGCGGACATGATCACACCACACCACACGACTATTGCAGAAGGTGTGAAATGAAGGAAGGGAAGGTACCTGGCCATTGATTGGAAGCAGAAGAAGGGTTACCTTGTCAAACTGCCGAAGAAGGGAGATCTCAGTGTTTGCAGGAACTGGTGCGGAATCACTCTCCTGTCCACCAGGAGCAACCAAAATATTAAGCCGCATTATCCTGGAGAGACTAAACAATGCACTGGATTCAAAACTGCGACCGGAACAGGCAGGTTGGCTGGCTGGATTCAGGAAGTACAAATCATGTGTGGACCAAATTGCAAGGCTACGCTTCACATCATCATCATCATAGAACAGAGTATAGAATGGCAGTCAACTCAACTCAAGTCAACCTCAACTTCATCGACTTTGAAAAGGCCGGCATTCGACAGCGTCGACCGACAAGTAATTTGTCAGGCAGCTGCTTCAACACAACACTACGCAATACCACAAACCAATATCAGCCTCATTCAACAAGTATATGAAGACGCATGCCACATACCAGCCAAGCAATTCACAATGGGAATCTCAGTGTTGCTTTTGAAGTGAAGTGAAGTGAAGACATGAGTGAAACAAGGCTGCTGCCTACTATCACCCATGATATTCCTGATTGTAGTGGACTGAACTGGATTATGCAAGAAACAGTGATGAGCTGTGAGGAGAGGGTATACGCTGACTGGACTGGGGAAAGAACCTAGAAGATTTGGATTTCGCCATTGATGACTTGTGTCTGATGTCGCACAAACTTGAAGATGTACAGGTGAAAACTGAGAAGTTGGCAGAAGAGGCAGAGCAGGGCAGAGTAGGGCATGGCAGGACAGCGAAGACGGGACTTCAAATGAATATGGAGAAGATAGAGGTGATGAACTTATCCAACCAACAACAACAACAAGCACCAACAACAACAACAAACTCCAATCACCATCAACGAGAGAAACTTAAATTAAGTAGCCTCCTTCATCTATCTAGGTAGCACTGTTTCAACTACAGGTGGTGGCACACACGAGGATGTCAAAGTCAGGCAGGATGGGAAAGACAGCAAGACAGGTGTTCATTAGCCTGAAACCAGTGTGGAGATCTTCTGCACTCCACTCAGCATGTAGAACGAGATGCGGATTTTCAACACCAACGTCAAGTAAGTCAGTGCTCAGAGACTTGACGCGTTATGAAAGGCACTTCCAACAAACTACAGACATTCATCAATAACTGCCTACGCTGACTCGTTACTGAAGATCAGATGGATTGCGAGGATGATAAGAATCAGCAAGAAGGAACTGACTCTGACTGGTGACGAACCAAACAATAACCTATCACTGAAGGAATATGCAGTGGAAGGAAGTGGAAATGGATTGGATTGTGCATACACTGAGAAGGCCGACTGGAGACATCAGGCATCAGGCCAGGCCGTTGAGTGGAACCCAGATGGGAAGCGATGAGTTTGGCGTTTGAGGTGAGGGTGACATGGAGGAGATCGTGTGAGGAGGAAATGAGAGCTTGTGGGTATTGTTAGAGTCAGGTTGAAAATATTTCAGAGAAGAGAGTGGAATGGAGACGTGCTAGTGAATCCCTATGTCCCATTAGGAACTCAAGGGACTAATAATAATAATAATATATGATTTTCTTCGTATGCTCCTGTAGAATGCCTCTATATTACCGCATCTTCAGTCTGAAAGTAATAACGAGTATTGGCTTACAGTGGGATCGGAACAAGCAGTTTATCCTATTTCAGAGATAGGTGCACTTAGCTGGTGAACCCCATATTTGGACGAAACGTGCCCCATGGATTCTAATGGCACTAATAATCAATTGTCGTTTGAAATTGTTTACTGTCTGTCTAACAGCTCATACCTAACACATTATTTTCACTTGAAATATGATCCTATGATCCTATAAACTTTATAGTTGCATACTTCACTGCAGTTTGGTAAATTCAGACCATATTTACTGACCAATAATTAAAGGAAACAAGTACGCGGTGTTCGAAATTAATAGCCTTTAGTGACTTCTCATGATAGTCATCAAATGTCAATTATATTTACTTTTAATTCATGGATTTTAGAATAATTAGTGCTTTCAACTGGTGGGTTACAGCTCCAAACTTGAAATCGCAAACCAAGATTTGAGCGGTTAGATAACGTTGTCAACTGGTCACTTCACTTCTGTTTACAGATTAAAAAGTGCTTTAAATAACTTTCCAGTGTACTGGAAACAGTTGAAAACAAACTTTTAAACAGTAGAATGGTATATGTAACAAGATACAGTGATATCACTTGTCTCAGGAATTCTTCAAAAAAGCCTATAATATACAAGTATGCATGTGTATATGAGTTGCACAACCAGTCTGGATAGATTGATTGGTTTGAACGGAGCTTCCACAACAAACCGATATCATTTAGAGATTTAACGAAAAACTGAAAGCACTGGATGCTGCATACCGAAAACCTCCTAAAGAATAGAATCCAGAACCATTAGATTGTGTGGTGGGTAATTTACGGATTCAGCCAGTAGAATCAAATATCACATTTTAAAAAATTAAATACGAAGAAAGAATATTTCTTCAGTAACTTCTTATCAGGTTCTACAATTATAAAATCAAATGCGTTTACATAGGAATAGATAAGTTTATGGTTAATATATTTTAGAATGAATATGAAATTATAATCATAATTGGATTGTTTAAGCCTATGAATGGTAGTGTAACTTATGTATCCACGTCAGTTGCGGTGATAAGTTGGTGATCAGACATAGTGACTGCATACAGGATAGGAAGGTAAATTAATCATAAAGTCCAAGGTTGCATTGTGAGTGATTAAGTCAAAGAATGAGATGAATTTACCAGATGGGCAGAAATGGAATGGATATGTTAAAACGTGAAATGGTCTAGATAATAAGAGTGACAATAATATGAAAGTTGTTAACAGCTGTATTGAAACAATAGGTGCCAGGCTCGAGTCACAGTGGGAACAATACACTGCAGTGCAGGCACATTCAGCTGACGAATCTCAATGAGGACGAAACGCGCGGAGAATATTCCGTTGCTAGCCACAACCACGTCAAGAATTTCTAAACGACTGTTATAGTGAAAGGAAAGGGAAGTCTGGTTTAAAAAAATAATAACTGGATGCCGACCCTGTGGCTCAATGGTAACGTGTTCGCCATGAAACCTAAAGGTTTTGGGTTGGATCCCTGGGGAGGTGCGGTCTCAAACTAGGATAAAACAGCTGTCCAGTACTCCCAAGTTTCCGATGATTCCCCACCTGATGTCAGTTTATGATGAATGTCAACTGCAAATCAATAATTTTGTCTTTAAAAAGGAGACAGGAGAAAAGAAAGAAGAAACAAAGATTAAGAAAGAAACAAAAAGGTTGAGGGAATACTGTTTGGCCAATAAAAGACCAAGGGAGGAATAAGGCTTGAACATGTTTTTCTTGCACAAACTTCAGTCTTAGTTGATCTCTTTGATACAGCTTCCGTCATATGGAGGTTGGGCAAATCAATGGCATACAGCAGAATCTCAGGAACAGCGTGTATCACAGTGAAAACTGCGCTAGCATCTATTTAATGTCATGTGTCTGTTTGATGCACTAGTATAAAACTTCTAGTGGATTTGACCTCACTCTGTAAACTGAGCCGATAGATATTGTTGTATCCTGAGAAGGACGTGCCTAATAGTGTACCCCATATCACTTGTTCCACAGGAACAGCTGAATTGGTATATGCGTGATGATGGGCTCAAATCAGGTAGGGCGTCCTTAGGTCCCTGGTTGAACGACGGTTGGCTGTTAGAGGATAAGCACAGATGTGTCCTCAGTAAGACGTTCTATTTACTGCACTTGATAAACCTTGTGGTAAAATTTCACTAAAGGTGTCTCCTTTGAATTGCAGATGCAGAAATAAAGGCTTTTTCTGCACTCTTGTAAATTTATATATGTGGGTGTCATGAGAGGTATTCGCTTTCATAAACTTTTGAGGGTATATCCAGTTTCCCTTAAATTATCCTCTTTGTCAACACTCTCCACTGAGCAGTTTGATCTTGCTCTAAATGCTACACACCTTATGACATTTCGTTTATACTTCATTGGAAGAAAGCTGAGGAAGTGTGTATACTATGATTTGATTGTCTTCCCATAAACACTTCGTTTTAAGGAACTATCTTCTTTTCTTGTCAATAGGATACTAAGAAAATGAAGAGAATTATTGCTTTCACATTCTTATGCAAAATGAACAGCTAGATTGACACTATTAAAGTTGTTGAGGATTGAACCAATAGATGTCTATCTACCTTAAACTGAAAATGTATCATCCATATGCTGAAACCACGAATCTATATTCGTAATAACATTCTTCAGTATTCCATTTTCTAATCTCTCGTTTTTTCCAACTTCAGTCAATTCATGATATTGCCTGATAATCATCAACTGCCTTAGGTAAGATTTTGTCCCTACTGTAGACTAGACTGTCCCCAGGTGTTCATTGGTTCTGCAGTACGCATTTAATATCAAAGAAATATCCAGTGTGCTTACATAAATTTGACATTGTTGCATTATGCAAAATCCTCCATCAGATCATAAAAAACGAATAAAAGTTCAGAGGAAATGCTGTTTTCGGTGATTTCCTCCAGAAATCCAGACATAGTTTGGATGTATGGTGATCAGAATTATCAAAGTTCTTAATGACGATTGAGTATTAAACATCTTTACGATTATTCTAAGAATATTCTGGACAATACAACGGAAACTGAAAAGAGATTGTAAATAACAATTAGTAAGAAAATCACTATCGTAATTAACAGTTAAGAGATTTGTATTACTTTGGTTAGTAAAGCAAGTAGAACTCATTAGGTCCTAAAATAAACAGGAAAAGAAAGCGAAAGCTCTGATGAGTGCTGGCTAGCAGCGGAACGCAAGACAAGCGTTTCATCCAACTCATAACTCTTCAGCTGGATGCACTTGCCTCCCGGTGAGGGTTGTCCCCACTAGGACTCAAACCCAGGACCTCTTACTCCACTAGGCCAATGAGTCACATTACCCACCCTTTGTGTGAAGGGTATAGTTTTGATATTATTGTTCCCCGTCATTGATTGGAACGAATCGATCGGTTTCTATTGTTATACACGCTCCATCATTACTACGAAACTCAAACTACAAATAATATCGAGGCATTCACGTAGGAGCCCATACGCCAATCGAGATCAATCACTTCGTCTAAACAACAACAGGCAATTACAAGCAATAACAGGAAAAGAAACTGTCAAAATAAACACGGAGAATTGAGTAATCAAAACTTTACAACAGGCTAATAAGCAAATGAATGGTTACATTGTTTTGATAATAAATGTCAGGTTTTTAGTCTGAGAATTGTAGTGTTCTCAATGAATTACAAAAGACTATCGAATTCTTATATCACTATGGATAATTCTGTTATGTCGATACTGTCTCCAGAGTCAATGAGATGACAAGCCACTGTACTGCTGAGAAACTCGTGAACTTTCAAGTCCCAATGTTTCTTAAAGATTTATTCAAAAGCGTGAGCAGGAACATTTTACTCCACTTCTCCAGTATGTGTATTTGTTTCGATATGTACACACAAACTAGTAGATAAAGCTAAAGGTGGTAACCATCTCAATGAATAGTGGACCTCATAATCTTGACAACCAAAGTAGGAAATAAATCTTTCTTCAAAAAATTGGATTACGTCTCACATCAAAAAAGGAGCTAAAAATAAAAATTCACATAAATCCTTCCTTTCAGTTAGCAAGCCGAGCAGCACACTGATTATTCACTGATATGTAGCCAGTTCCATGCTGCCTAAGTGATGGCAGAATTTTATCGATCATTTTATGTGGTCACCACGCTAGCAGACTCAGTATCACGGTGCACTTTGATTGATATTAGATGACTAAAGGCAACTGGCAGGAAGTCCTACTTGATCTCGCCTTCATGCATCTTAGCACTAGCTAGCAGGGTGTATCTGCAACCTCTGAGGAATTAGTGTTCCCCCTAAGATTTAGCCCATGCCAGTCTGAGCTGCAGTCAGATATACTGTCACTGACCTATCTGGACCTCGATTGACCTCCTTCAGAGCCCAATCAGGTACATTGATTGGTTGTTGTAGAATAGCCAATTTCATTTTCGCCAATCCTTTGTGGCAACAGGATTCTATCGACCATTTCTTTAAGTTGAATTGTTTTGATCGTACAGACTCTGATCATCGTATTTAGTGAGAAGCATTTTGATTTCATTCAACTCAGCTGTTAGATATTCATGTTTATGGCTCTAAGTATTTCCGTCATGGATTAGGAGTAAGTATCACTGAACAACATCAGCAATTAAACAAGAATCATGTCTATCTAAGAAGTTTTGATGATAGTATCCCCCATAGAATTGTTTATGAGTGCTAAAGCCATAAAATGAGGAGCTATAAGATTGACTGCACAGCTTTCAAAGAGAAAAGTGAATAGGTTCCATATTAGATTGATTTATTTGGTTTATAACACACCGATACAGTATCATATCTCATAATTATGAGCAGTAATTTACGCTGGGAACGTCATCAAGTAAATAATACTGTACCACCGTGTGTTATAAATCAAATAAAATCTAATATGCGATTACATTATCTTTAAAGTAACGAGCCTTCTCTTTACATTCATCTGTTTATCTTCTCTCCTCTTATGTTCCCATCATTTATCGTAACATATTAACCAAGTTTATTCCCTGCAATCACAAATTAAACCTAGTATACTTTTATGTACAGTCAGACCTCAGAATATCTTTCGTGATTTCTTAACCATATCACAGTGATCAAAAGCCGTAGGACGGTTTTCCTGGAACTACTTACATTACCCGCGCACTTAAATGAATATATCTCAAAAATTCCAAACTTTCCAGGGCACTTAAATGCGAAACGCTGTCTTGAACAAGCTGGCATGTTAATATTTGAGTGGACTGTCTCCACAGTAGATATACACGTCAACCACTGCCGCAGTCTGAGACGCTACCTGTTAGCCTCTCTAGCCAACTATGACTTGAACAGTCATACGACTTTGTGTAGAATGAAAATAAAATTACCATGACTTACTTGTTAGTGATTTTATAAGCGTTAAAAATAGATAATATCTTCATACAAAATTCCTTTAGATTAATGGTGAAAGGAAATATATTCCGACATTTGGTATGACAGCAACTAGAGGTCTCCGGGTTGCCAGTCAATAGGCCGAGCAATAACACAATTAGATTCCGTGGCTAGAATGGGTTGCAACAGCACTTCAGCTACAGAGAAACTGGTCCACTCATAAAATGGTTCAGTATTCTATAACAGTTTCCTTAACCCCATCATCACCACCACCACAATAACCATCAGTTGTCCTAAACTTCATGTCCCTAAATTAGAAAAAGGCAGTAAATATTTAATTGGTAAACATACATTGAGGCAGATAAGTGGATAACCTGACAAACGCTCAAGATTTCAATGACCGTGACCGATACTAACATGTATATGACCTCCAGAAGAAGACAGATTGAGTGAAGAAATATATTCCCTTTCAATTAGGTCCACACCTCTTACTCTACACTAATATACGGGCTTACATTTCAATCAAAACATCAACTAAGAAGTGGGACGGAGGGTTGATAAACAATAATTACAGATTTCAAGGAAGTCATGAAGATGATAAGTTTGAGAAATCAAAATGCAAGTAACCTACAGAATAATCATACAGAGTTTGAAATTGTTAACTATAATAATGTGAAACAAGTTATTCTCAGGCAAATTACATAGTGACTGGCAAAGTAAATGGAATGTTTTCTCTCCATTGGTCAGTCATAAGCAATGATGAATTACGTGAGGATAAGAAAGCAAATGAATATTGATAGAGTAAGAGGGAGAGCATGGCGTACACAGTGACACTAAAAGCTAAGTCATGTTGACGACCACAGTAATGCAAGTGCTTGAACAAATTTCTTTTGATGAATACAAACGTCAAGTTTGTAGACGTAGATTTCAAGCACCTCTGCTACGTGAAGTGAGCGAATGAGTAGTTCATGTGGTAAGTTAATTGGTGGTATGCGATGAACAACTCTAAGCACCTTTCTAGTATCCACTTGATGTCCAGTGTCAACTAGGTGTGCAAGTACGGAGCTCCTGATTGCTCTCACCCATCCTTGATTCAACCGGGTTGGGTGGTGTTCAGGGGTTTGACTATTGACCCACCTCATTGTACGTGCAATGTAAGTTACTCCACAGGAGCAATTGAACTGACAAATGCACATTGAGGTGGTAGAATCAGGCAGTCTATTTTTATTTTTTGCACCTAGAATCGCTTGGTTATAGAAGACCGGACATAATTTAGCAGCTGAGACTTTTCTTTGCAAGACTCTTTTTACGCCTTTGTGATGATCTCACTAACAGTGTCAGTCTTAATTTTATTTCCTAGGTCAAACCTGATTGATGATACGACTGAAATTTCGCTCTAACTAAAATCAAGTATATAACTAGACGGATGTGTAAATTGACAACAGTAATGTAGAAAGCCTACATGGAGTGTGTAGTTTAGCTTTCAAACATATGTCCCTCTAATTAACAAAAGAAACCTCATACGGTTATCCACCGAAATTCGCTGACTCCAACATGAAAGAAAAGTCATAAGTACAAAAGTTACACACCATCTCAAAGAAAACTCTCTACCTTAACCTAAAATCCAAAGGTGACATTGAAACTGAAATTCTCAAAACTCGCCTTCCAAAACCTTTGAAAAAACTTGTCCTGCAGCCAGTCTGAGAATCATATTTTCCAATAGACACTTAATCCTTGATTATTTTAAAGACAGAATGCCGCATTTAACCAATCAAATTGGCATCTATCAGTTTACTTGTTCTTGTGGATCGATGTACACTGGCCACATAAAGCGTCAAGTCCTTAAACGTATTATGGAATATTGTCCAGCTTAGTTATCCAGAAGAGAGAGAAGAAATATCAACAGTTCTCTTCTTGAACACCTTGTCATCTCCGGACATACAAACACTCCTAGTATTTTCTTCAAAGTAACTAATAGATTGCTCTGCTACAATTTTAAAGACCTTCGACTGTATGATTGATACATAGCCACATCATTAGCAATTCACAATCTTAAACCTGATCTTTGTATTGAAAAGTATCACATGCAGTCAATGACCTTAATATAACCAGAGTAGTAACTTTCATTTATCTTAATCTCTTTATTCTGCCCTTAAATATTACAGTAGTCATGTACCCATAGTGATAGGAATCACTGAATGTTAAAAACGTGTAGTTTTAATTGTAAAAGTTATTTGAATTCACTCACCGACTGATAGAACTTCTATAAACCACCATAGCCTTGGGCACATCATTAAAGTTGATATAATTTTCCTAGTTACAGTGCTCAAAATACCATAGAATTCCTCCATTTTAGTTGATTCATTAAATGTATCACACACTGGAACACTATTGTTCACTGGATTATTTTTCGAATACAACTTGTTGTCTAACGTCACATCGAAATTACACAACTTTGAGACATCCTTATTATTATCATTATTATTATTATTACTAATAATATGGTCCTAATTTCCTCTCTCCCTTTGTGATATAGATAGAAGGACTTTCTATATGTCAGGAACAGGCGCTTGATCATTCCTGTTGCATGTATTTGGTGATGATTCGATAAACAAAGGTTCGGTTATCCATCTCTCCCTCCACTCAATAAGTTAGAGTTAAATGTTGTCACCCTGTTCCATCCTATTGTGTGTGGCTGTGTGTAATTGCATTTATAGCTATGTCAGAGCTTTTCTTCAGATCTAACTAGCTAGGCTTTGGTGCTCAGATAGTCTAATTTATCCAGGTCGACCACTTCTACCTTGGCATTTGACCCCACAGTCATTACAAGGGATTTGGTTAAGCAAATTATTTTGGTTAATTGAATCAATAGGATGTTATAAGCTGCAAAGCTTATTTCTAAATGAGTTTGTAGGTTTAAATACCACTCTAATCCCAGCTTTATTGAAAACACTACATAATGTCTCCGAGACACCTTTTCTGTATGAACAACAAACTATGTCTGAAACGTAATCTAGTAAATAATACTGTTCCACTTTCTGGTAGATGTAATAGGTCAGCTTAAATCGAATCATGTTCAACTACAGTACCCAACGTTTACTCTAATATTACTGTAGAATTATTTCTGATGTGCAAAAAGGTATCAAGCATATTTGAGATATAGTTGTATCAGTTAACAAGTGATTTTCCCTAGCTGTTTTTCAGTATGGAACCGAAATGGTTACTATAGATGTTCAAAAATATAGCTGATATCCAACGACTCGGTTTGAGACCTATTCCTCGGTGTTTCGTCCTACAGTTCAGTTTGATAAAACGACTTATTAATATATTACTTCCACGTAGGAAACAATTCCTAGTAAATACTTACCAAGTTAATTTCTCAGTTTGGTAGCTTAAACTGTAACATGGAGTACCAACCTCTTTTCTCACAGCTGTTTATGTCCTACGTTATTTTTCATAACAACTAAACTGTTTTCTAAATACTTTACCATTCGAATCACATACTATGTACTAGGTACAGTGGTGATGCATAAGAATGGGATACTTACAGCCAGTGTTCAAGTGGAAAAATGACATTTTACACATTTCCCCTGATTCACTGCTTTTCTTTCAGACACGAGAGGGGAGAGAGTAGATGGAACCTACCTGCTAAGCAATTATTGATACAGTTTTCTTCACGTTGAATGAATCTCTTTAATGATCCGTTTTATAGAATAGGTGTAAGATGCAAGTATTTTGTGAGTTAGTAACACACACAGTAATAAAGGCTCCAACATACTCCCCTCTCGGCAAACAAAGGAAGCGTAGGAAGTTTTCAGGTTGCATTAGACAGTTAACTTCTAGTCAGTCATCACCTTGGAAGTAAGCGTTTTTAATTTTGTCAAGTGTTAGCCCAACTGAAACTCCTATTGAAGTAAAAGGAGCACAAAGTACAGAATAAAATGAATCTGTTTTAATGTTAAGTATGGTCAGTGTCTAGTGGTGAAATTCAGGGTATCTATTTACACCTATTTTGAACTTGTCAGCGTGGTGTATCTGCCTCCCAGTATTCACTGAGAGGTGTCCCCATAATTTCTCTTCAATTGCAAATAGTTTAAAGTAAATTATGAATCAGTTTGGAGGAATTTAAATGATAGAGTTACGTATTGGAAAAAAACAGACGGAACTAATGCGGAATTAGGTTGGATATAAGGTTCATGTTTAGAGGTTGACGCTTCATATTCATTACATTAGTCGCCTAATCCTATGTCTTCTTCTCGATATAATCTAAACTAGGTCTAGGGGACTTGTTTATGATATCGTGTGATGGTTCACCTCTATTTGCTAACGTTATTTTAATGGAAACAGCAGACTTTATTTGTAATGAACTTACTAAGCACGAAATGGAAAAATATATTTCCCTCCCCACTTTGAAAGAACTACATCTGAAATGTACTGTGAATACGCATTTTCTTTGCAGCGATGAACTATATTGGCAGTCTGAGCGTGTGGCTGTTAGATCATCCCAGAAAACATTTTTCTGGCAGGACTGGAGAATGGTCCACTAAACGTAGCTATTAGCCGGTTCAAATTATATTGTCGCTACATGGATGATACGTTTAAAGTCCTCAAAACTGAGGTTGACAAGAACACTAAGTTCATCCACCAATCGAATTCACAATAGAAGAAGAGCGAAATGACAGTACCCCATTTCTTGATGTCTTGCCAGTAAGAAGGTTAGATGGAACTCTGAGAAGTATATGTAAAAAGCCAACATTGAAAGATCAGTACATGCACTTCTTTAAAACGGTAACCTTCGTGAACCTGGCGGAATGTCTCGCATACTTTACCAAAGCTGTTTACTCTGATAATGCTACAGAAGAAGAGCTCACCACCATCCAAGCCCTGTTTAGTAGGAATGGCTATCCAGAAAAGTTTGTAACTAAGAATATGAATGCAGTTCCTAAAAAGCAAATCTCCTTGAAGCTGAAATGAAAGGGTGACACTGTTAGTGAGATCATCACAAAGGCGTAAAAAGAGTCTTGCAAAGAAAAGTCTCAGCTGCTAAATTATGTCCGGTCTTCTATAACCAAGCGATTCTAGGTGCAAAAAATAAAAATAGACTGCCTGATTCTACCACCTCAATGTGCATTTGTCAGTTCAATTGCTCCTGTGGAGTAACTTACATTGCACGTACAATGAGGTGGGTCAATAGTCAAACCCCTGAACACCACCCAACCCGGTTGAATCAAGGATGGGTGAGAGCAATCAGGAGCTCCGTACTTGCACACCTAGTTGACACTGGACATCAAGTGGATACTAGAAAGGTGCTTAGAGTTGTTCATCGCATACCACCAATTAACTTACCACATGAACTACTCATTCGCTCACTTCACGTAGCAGAGGTGCTTGAAATCTACGTCTACAAACTTGACGTTTGTATTCATCAAAAGAAATTTGTTCAAGCACTTGCATTACTGTGGTCGTCAACATGACTTAGCTTTTAGTGTCACTGTGTACGCCATGCTCTCCCTCTTACTCTATCAATATTCATTTGCTTTCTTATCCTCACGTAATTCATCATTGCTTATGACTGACCAATGGAGAGAAAACATTCCATTTACTTTGCCAGTCACTATGTAATTTGCCTGAGAATAACTTGTTTCACATTATTATAGTTAACAATTTCAAACTCTGTATGATTATTCTGTAGGTTACTTGCATTTTGATTTCTCAAACTTATCATCTTCATGACTTCCTTGAAATCTGTAATTATTGTTTATCAACCCTCCGTCCCACTTCTTAGTTGATGTTTTGATTGAAATGTAAGCCCGTATATTAGTGTAGAGTAAGAGGTGTGGACCTAATTGAAAGGGAATATATTTCTTCACTCAATCTGTCTTCTTGTATAAGATTCGATGAGTCATATTTTCACACTATACTTATCTGCTTGCCATAATGAACAAATAGTTTACTTATATTTTCTAATTTCGGTTTGGTTTTGTTTGATTAATGTCACCTTTTTGCTGTGTTTGTTATGTAACCCAATGTCAAATGGATATTCATCACTAACCAGGAACATATGTTCATAGTAGGCAGTCATCCACTTGTTTTGAATAAGGATCATTGTTGCAACATGGCTTTCTCGACCAAGGTAGGTTTCACATTGCATCACATTGTTGGTGTAGAATAAATAAAAGGCATGTCAGTGATTGCATTCACAGACAGAGATTTGCAAGAATTCACAATCTAGACAAATCTCTTTGCGTTATTATGCTGAGTCGTGTGTGCATATTGAAAACGAGTGATCACTTTAAGATCTTCGGTCTCAAATAATATTACCATGTTTCCGGGGTTGAATGGGTGTAGTTTTGTTCTCTCCATACGTTGACTGAAAAGTTCTTATCGAATGATTTCAAGGTACTTTATTCTAATGCACTTTGTAAGCGAGTATGACAAATCATATGTCTGGTATTATTCAACATTAACTTAATTATATCTTCATTCGTTTCATTTTTTGAACCTTCCTCCTTGTTTGACTGATCTTTGTGTTATTATATTATCATTATCTTCATTATTATTTTTACATTTAATTTTACGGTGTTACTTCATTTATTCTTCTTACCAATTACTTTTTTTAACTCTCATCTTCAAGCTATTCTCATTAACTTGTCTCATTCTTTTTATACTAGCTGGTGATTGAAGGTGAGATGAAAATCTGACCGCGGTCAGATTTTCATCTCTGATAGTCAAATGATAATCAATCATTTCACCTTATCCTTTGATTGTTTATTAACCACGTTTCACCCCTTTGTAATCTATGTGCAATTTATAAACGACTTAGAAAGTCTTACGTAATCCCTTTTAGTTATCATTCAACCTTTGCGTCACCAACTAGTAACATTATTATAGTTATTTCAACCTCCCATCATTTAAATTTAATCTTCCTCACCGATTGCAGCCTTTAAATAGTATACATATACACGAATGTACAGCTTGAGAATAAATTCGTTAAATATTTTTTTTTGATATTCAGTACCTCTCTGGACGAAATTTTTCTGATGCGCTAACAACTGTTGTCGTTATGTCAATATAAACCACTATTTTTTTTAATCACAACTTATTTAGTAATTTTATATGATAGTCAGTCTTCATTATCATCTTGACTATCTGAGATAACCGTGGTGTAGCAGACTAATACGGAGACTGGTTGATGATTGTAGCTCGTTGGTAGAGTGCAAGGTAAGGAACCCTATGATAGCTCGTTCGAATCCTGCCGTTGTCTAAATTTTCATTTTACCTTCAATCATAACCCAGTATTAATCTTCATTATCGCAGTTCCCTGTTCCAGCTGTCCTTTTGATGTTGTACAAATCAGGCAGATAACTGAATTGTACTAGGATTCACCAAGAAAATTATGCATTCAATCATGCATAGCAGTATCAGTGAAAACATGATTAAGTAGGAATAATTGTCATATTTAAAAGAATGACATTGAGAACAAAAGATTACTGCTAGATAATTTCAATTTGTAACCTCTATACAAAATTTTTTGTTTACAATAACAAAGTACTTCACAATGTTTTCTTTTTGATGTCACATGCGATAAAAGCACACAATTTATAATCAATCATTACATAATAAGCCAAAGAGTTCAATATGTATGACGCGTCAAGTCAATTATTTACTAAACTTACATTTTTAGGTTACCGGATTATATGACTGACATTTCAGAGGCGTCAGTTAGCTGTCAAATGGACTTACTAGACCATATCTCTATTTATCTAACTTTACAGAAATCTCCACCTCCGGTAGCATTCCTTAAACATCAAAATTCAGTTGATTACAATTTAAACTGCCAAACCACGGCTATCTCACGTAGTCAAAATGATAATCAATATGATGCTCCCCTCTCTAATTCAAGTACATTCGGACTGGTATGAGAAGTCCTGACTGGATAGCCACTGTGAGTATGGTCAAGAGATGGTAACGCATCACGAATTGAGATGAAAATCGGAAAAAAGCCTTGATGACTGAATCTAAATGGAAATCTGCTTTGATGTCCTATTTAGATTTTGTTCCAATGGCGGGGAAATTCTTGAGATCTGTCAGGAATACTGTTGTCATATTAGGTACGGTAAATATTCAGGCAGTTAAAACTCTCTAGTCTTGAGGTATCTAGATTTTTGTCAAAACATCAAATCCATGGATATCTTAGTATGTCCAAAGCTAATAAGTAGCGTACAGTCATATCAATTAATAAACAACGGTAAACTTTGAAATCTGAGCTGTCACGTGCCTGCAGAAGATAAACAAGTGTTCAAGGAATGATATATACACACTAAAAATAAACAGAGAAGTGTTAAAATATAATTAGGTGAGTATAAGATAGACTGAATCACTGAAATGAGAACAGGCCGCTAAAAATTAATTTTGATGTATATAAAAATAAAACTAGAACCTAACAAAATGAAAACAGCATGCTAGTACTACTTATCAAAAATAAGTAGCATAAAATGTTTGGCGTAAAACGTTAAAAAGATGGACATGGATATCAATGTATTTTTCCAAGTTCTTCTTCAGTATTGATTCTCCGAGTTAATACGTTGAAATACATTTAAAATTTAGGCTTGAAATATATGTAAGCAATGTATTATTTGAGGAGCATAAATCTATCTATTCCATAAGCCGATTAAAAAGTCATTATTTAAAAAATGGGTACATATTGCTGAAGATTCCCAAAATAGGATGAAGTAGACACCCACTAATTTCAAATTTTCAATGGTTATCTGACTGATACTGATTCACGTTGGGAACTCCCTTAAGAAGAATCAGTTTTCCACAAAGCTCTAAATTCAATTTTAATATATAAATCAAGTTTCACTGAAGTCGTTTGGAATTCGTAGAAGAATTGTCACGATGCACACAATCTTGGAGTTCTTCCTCCATCATATTTAAATAATCTACTTCACTTAAAAACTTCGAATTGAGTCCCTGTACACCTGTTGCTATGCCTCATCAGTTGATTAAGTGACGAAAGTTGCAAATTAAAATAACCGAACTAGTTAGGTTGTTGAGTATGGTTTCAGAATGATATGAAGGTATATTTGCATAAGAACTACATTTCGGCGTTCAATTCTTACCTCTTACATAACCCGATTTGATGTCTTTATAAGTTTTCTGTTGCAGACTCAAAGAGTTTGCTATATCACCAGATGCAAGTATGTAAACGAACTATCCTATGCAGCCAGTAACCACCTGCAAACAAAGGAGTAGAATTTACACTCCATGGGCATCTAAAGTTACTTTACGTAGTAAATTTCAACTGATTCTTGTGAACATAAAAGTGGTTATTTTGAACTATTCATTTCAGACAGATAGGTCAACAAAGAAGTGACGAATTAACAAGGATTATGCTATCTTCAGGTGATTATACTACACTTCTTTCGAAATGTTTGATTTCACTTCGTGAATAGTTTTAAAGGAAGATTCAAGGGGAGTATAGTGACCAGAGCTTATCAGATCTTTAAAAATAAAACTATTGATCGATTTACACTCTCCTGTAGACATCCATCCAGGATAATGTTTTGAGATGCGTTTGGATAGTAACGCTTTGTGTGTTCTACGTAACCAGTTTCACAGCAGAATTTGAATTCGTAGGTCTAGATAGTGGGTCAAAGAAACAGTCTGACCTTCTTAAACTCTTGAATCAGTAAATGATTAGGAAAAGCAATTTAAGGTTGGGTGGATATGGTGTCCCTCTGTGATTTAAATAGTCGATTCTCGAGTATCTCCGCCACTTCATGCCCTTTGAATCCAGTGTTTATAAGCAGTATTTCCTTTGGAACCGTAGGAGTATGTTCCTGATATTGCTTAGATTTCATGTTCCTCTCAGCGAGTCTTCAAGAATAACCGTTCTCGATGAAAATATTTCCAAGTACTTCCAGCTCCTCATTTACTGCATCATGAGTAAAAATTCTTCTAATTCTTTTACTGAATTATCTATTGATAGTTTTCAATTATCTAATGGAACTGTTTCGATAGATGAGCATAGTTTAAATTGTCAAAACTCTGAATACGTCTGTACTGTTGTGAACGATCTTCAAGTGAAATCCTCAAGAGATTCTAATTGTTGATATCCAACATTTTGAAAACCTAAGCGAAACAGCCTACGCCTCCTTGTACAACTCATTGCATGGTATTCTCATATAAAATTCTTAGATATGTTGGTTTTTAGTTGCTGAAATTCATAAAGATTTGCATTCATCAAATGGAGTTGACTGTTATACACAAAAAGAATTGAAGATTCACCTCCATAAAATGCTTGTTCTGTTCCGTAAATTAAACCAAGCCAGAAACACGAATCGTCTTGAATAATGTTAACTGAGTGAAGAATTAAGCCATTTCTGGGCAACTTGTAAACTGAGATGGGCAAACTTTCTGCAAAGAATGGATGTAAACATAATTCAAAGCTTGGAAACTCATAATCACGAATCCCTAACTTGGGGCTAATCCTTGGGGCTCAACGCCAGCCGAAGTCTACCGACTAAGATCGTAGTGTGATTAGTAACATAGCAACATGACGCTGTAGTGCACTGTATTTTGATACTAGATGTTGAAGGTCAATGAGTAGGAATCCGTAATTGGCACTCATAAGCAGCAAGTTTTCGCAACCATGAGGAAACTGGTTTTCCTACATCAATTCAAACCTGAATTACTAGGGATTTGAGATAATCCTTGCAAATGACCACCAAAAAGTTCGAAAACCAGTACCAGAGCTTCATTTTGACTGATTCTTAACAACGAACACCGACATTCCTTATCCGTAACAGAAAGTAGTTGATGATAATGGTTGTTGATCAAGAGAACTTTGAAAGTGTAGAGTATTACAACCCTAGGACTGAATGATACCATACCAAGAGAGAAATTGCTGAACTTGGATTTGGTTTCGTGGATGAAGATCCTGAGTAGTGACTACTGAAAAGGCTTACACTAAAAAAAAATATTTGCATAGTTTTTTACGACAAATACGAATTTTTCAGTTGATGCCTGTCGTCAATGGGATCCAGTTTCAAACCAATCAAGTCCTCAAAACCGACTTAGTTAAGGAATTGCAAAAATCTCAGAATCACAAGACTAAAATAAAAAAAATAACTAACAAATGAAAAAAGTGCATGTGTGAACACAGTTTGAGAATAACAACAAACTTCCGAAATGTTCTTAGCTCGAATCCCAGCTGCACGTCATAACTCCAGTCGTTCTTTGAGGTGGAAGTATTCTCCTCCGCTAATATCCCTGTAGACTGAGATTTGAACGAAAATCTGGTTATCATTATCATCATCGTTCGGTCAAGCTGAGGAATGATTGAAGTGGTCGTGTAAACTATGTTTTAAGATCAATCTTCGTGACTAGTTTTATCAAGTAATCTTACTAAGGATAATGAATGTTTACGTAAGGTAGCCAGGAAGAAGGTTATACTTCATGGCTTCTCTATCATTCAGTCTACTTAAAGAGTATATGCATCCAATAATCAGTTGTAATGAAACCATATTATTGACCACTATGAATAGTTAAAAAACAGTTGTGTATATTTTGCTATCTGGGTTCGAGTAGTCTATGCATCATTTGACTTTTTTACTCTTTTCTTATCAAGCTAATCAACTGTGTTAGAGCGTACAATATCTTCTTCTTTGGTCTCTCAAGCAGCTAAGAAAGTCGAATGCTTTAATAACTAATTGGTTTATTCAGCACTTCCCAGAAAGTCAAATGACTGCACGTACAACTGTTTACGTAAGTTCACAAAAATCAGCTGTAACCAGCATCTGTGGGGCATAGACTGTGTTATTTATAAAACATGGTACTCATGAGTGTCAGTTTACTTCAGGTTAAACTTTGATCCACAGCCTTGAAAGTTCAGATTACTTTTAAAACTAGTATCTAGGTAGTACAGTCTTTCGTTACACTCCAAGGACTGATCAGTGAATACGACCAGTCCAAAAGAGTGTTAACTAAAGTTTAAGTAGTGCATTTTGGTTTGAGCATTAAGAACTTGGAGTGACTTTAAGACCACCCTAACAACAACCCGAATAACCAATTAGAGTTCTTTATCTTATAAAAAATCTCAGCTTCCAGCCAAAATAGAGAAGCCTGATTGGTCATTCCGATTGCTGCTAAAGTGGTCTTTAAAATCGCCCAAAAACTTGTGTGAACGCATTTTGAAACTGACCGCCTTACTAATACTAGACAGGCTGAATGACAAATAACGTGACTCCCAACCCTACTGATAGCCTGCAATAGACTTGTGAGTGCCTATTGGTACTTGTCTCACACTAAACAGCTTACTCTATTTCTTCCCCTTCTTCCATACTCACTTAGCAATGTCTATCTTTTGAATCGGAATGCTCTCAATAACCTTGTAAACATGTTTACTTTAGGCTGTGAGCCACACCTACCGTGTGAGGGGTAACGATACAAGCTAACCGCCTAAACTTTGGTAGATAGTGTGGTTTTCGAACCCACCACCCATTAGCTGAGATTAAACATCCTGAGCCAATTGGCCACAGCTCCACTATCTATAGTTAATAATCAATTTTATTGTTATTTTTGATTAAGAAAAATCAAGTTCGATTCACCTGTTTTACTAGCTAATATCTATGAGATCGTAATATAGTGATCATTCAGAGTGTAAACGATTATTTCTGTCGTAAAGTTTGAATAAATTTACTGTTACTATCTTTGCATATACCCTGTTTGGCGGATATGTATATACCATATAATCAAAAAACCTTTGTTGAGCTAAACAAGTGAAAGATGAATGCGTATACCAATGTTAATGATGACCCTAGATTGTTACTAGTAAGTATTTTAATAATAATTAGGACTTTAAACGCTTAAAATTTCAGTAATTCCTGATTAAAATCCTCTGCTTATATAATCATTTCCACAATAACTTCTATATGAGTATACACAGATGATTATCTATGAAAAAAGCACAATAATGGTTAGGCCAAGCCACTAAAATCAATTGATTTCAAAACAGTTTTCATTACAGTTCGACATCAGCTGATGAAGCATTGAAAACTTCGAAGCACGGAACAGGTGTTCCCAAATAGTCTACGACTACTTAGTGATGTACACTCACACCTTTGTTAGGAATCAAACCAATGACGATCAGGTTTCACAACAATCAAGATACAACAGCCAGTGGGTCGGAATTGAATATTCAGTGTTTTCCAGGTTTGGTTGATTCATCATACAACTCTGAGATCGGTGAGTAGTTCTCCTCACATCCGAAGTGGTTGATCATATAGGTCATTCTGTATCACTAGAACTTCGCAATGTTCATCTCAAACCAAATCATTAGCGAACATCAGGTTCTCTACTGCCCACTGTTAAGGGGTCACAAACTCGAATCAAACAGTTGCCCAGTGGTCCCTGGTTTTGAATAACTCTCTATGTGTTATTGGTCAGTGATGAAGCCACCTTTGAGATCAATCAATTCCTGATAAATCTTCGAATTATCTTTTTCATCATTTAACATCCCTGGATCTTAGTACCCTTTGCTGAGTCGTGGTGGTGTTAGGATTCCTCTTGTTGTTCCCTGATGTCCTATTTTATCTTGAACACATGTTTACCTCATCTCAGGATATGTGAGTCTTTTATCTTCCTTTCTGGTTTGTTTTGGACACAACTCTACTGTCTCTACTGTTGACGCACTCTTTGTAAAGTGCTTTCATAGTGATAAACTCATAGATACCTCACGATTCGAGGTTTGTAATTTATTAGTCATTATTGCTTATTAATATAGAACCGTATTTCAGACAAGTCCTGTGTTTAGGTTTTATGCGTAACTCAAGTACTTAGTTTATTGTTGAAGTATCGCTTTGGTTCTGAACTTCTTGGAAAACAAATGGCACATGCTTAAATATATGTGACGAGCAGGACCGCAACTAATTATAAAATACCAACTAAGCCGTTTAGGCTCGAGACTGAACACAACAGTTTACAGTTAAACAAATGTTACTTCATATGGAAAAGAGAGTACTATACTCACTGACCTTATAGAAGGCTCGTGAACTTGACCACAAAGTAACTACTTACTTGAAGTATCTTCTATGCACTAGAAATAGTCATCTGGAGCATAACTGCTACCATCCCATATCTTCATTTTTTTGGCATCTTTTTTAAGATGATGAAATGATGATATATCTGCCATCAGACTTGATGCTGAAGATTTAATCCCAAATAAGGTAAATCGCAATTAGTCGCTTCTGCTCCACTTCAGTCTACAACAGCTTACGATATAAAGGATAAAAATGCAAGAAGTTTTAGTTTCATGTTCACCAAGATTTTATCCACTTCAAGGAGAACTATTAATGACAGCACCTGAGACCTAGTTAGGAGTCGAACTCAGGGCCCTCGGGTCTCGCAGCGAAAGCCTTAACTATCCAGCCACTAAGTTGGAGTTCAGTCGTTCACAGCTCTTCAGTCCATGTGGAATACTAAGTTTAAATAAAATCCTTATAAAGTAGAGACTGAAATACTGTGTAGTGGACATTAGTGACATGTTTCGAGATGGATATCCCGAAGTTCTAGTGAGAAGCCGTAACCTATGGGGTCAACCAATCGGAAGTGAAGTGGATGCCAACCGATGATCTTGACAGAAGCAGGGGACTGATAACCGCTGGTTTCTGACGTAGTAGCTCAATGGTTAACGTGCCCACGGCAGGACTTGAAAATTCTGTGTTCAGTCACTGACAGGGTCATGGGTGCCTACTACCATTGAGTCCCATGCTAGGATGATGCACGTGTTCAGTGCTCCTAGGTTTCTAATGCTTCTCTAACTGAGCTCAGTCCGTGACAAATACAACCTTGAAATAGATACCCATGTAAATAAGCTTCCAACCAAATAACTTCTTTCGAACTATGACTCATAGCTGAAAACTTGGAATAAACACTACTTAAACAGCAAATCTAAGAAAAACAGGACTTGATGAATTCATCTGTATTTCGTATATATATATGTACATATATATATATATATATATATATATATATATATGCAATACTATATTATATTATCATTAGTCCCTTGGGTTCCTAATGGAACATAGGGCTTCAGTAGCACGTCTCCAGTGACCTCTGTTCTCTGAGATCTTTTGGACCTGGTTCCACGACAGCCCACAAGCTCTCATTTCCTCCTCGCACGATCTCCTTCATGTCACCCTCAGCTGGGACACCCAACTCGTCGCTTCCCATGGGGACTCCACTCAAGGGCCTGGCCTGATGCGTGATGTCCCCAGTCGGCCTTCTCAGTGCATGCACAATCCAATCCATCTCCACTTCCTTCTGCATATTTGTTGCGTGATAGGTTCTTGGTTGGTTCGTCACCAGTCAGAGTTCCTTGTTGCTTATTCTTTCTGGCCACCTGATCTTCAATAACGAGCCAGTGTAGGCAGTTGTTGATGAATGTCTGTAGTTTGTTGGAAATCCCTTTCGTAACAAGCCGAGTCTCTGAACCATACAGAATGACTGACTTACTTGACGTTGGTGTTGAAAATGCGGATCTTGTTCTACATGCTGAGTGGAGTGCAGAAGATCTTCACACTGGTTTCAGGCTAATGAACGCCTGTCTTGCTTTTCTGATTCTGACTTTGACATCCTCGTCTGTCCCGCCTGTAGTTCAAACAGTGCTGCCTCGGCTGGATAGGTGAAGGAGGTTACTTCCTTTAAGTTTCTCCAGTTGATGGTGACTGGAGTTTGTTGTTGGTGGTGGTGCGGTATCTTCATCACCTCTGTCTTCTCTATATTCAATTGAAGTCCCGTCTTATATATATATATATATATATATATATATATATATATATATATATATATATATATATATATATATATGAATTAAATTAGTCTGTTTGGTGCCGCCCCCGACACCAGAAGTTGTTTTTGGAATTAAGTAGTGAATTAACTAAACGAGTGACTTTAAAGACTACTCTAGAAACAATTAAAATGGCCAATCAGATTTCTCCATTTCTTCTGGAAAGGCAGATTTCCATAAGATACTGAAGTTTAATTGGCTATTTCAGTTGTAGCTAGGGTGGCATTTAAAGTCACTCAACTAATCGGAGCTTATGTTTGACTAGAACATGTACTCTAGAATATTGCAGAGAACAGGGATTAGAATTGTAATGCATAATACTTCAATCAATCCCCAAAAATTGTCACACAACCAGTCCACTAAATAGTTACAAGCTGCTCAGACGGCTCAATCACCCTAACGGTTACAACAGAATGGATGCAATTCTGCCTAAATGATAACCAATAGAATTATAGTGTTTTCAAGGCGGTGGAACAACATTAACCAGTGTGAGTATCGTAAGGCTTGGTTTGACAGGACGTGAACGCACACAATTATCACGTGTCTGTCTAGCCAGCCATTAGTCTTCAATATATGCTATCGAGGCTAACATAATTACAAGCATTAACAAGGCAACGACAAAGAATTATGCAATTCAATGGGTTGTTTCTAGGGCTAGATGTTTTACGTAATTGTTAAAAAGTAACAGAATCTGGAAACATTTGATAAAAGAATAACATGAAGCTGCTACGGTAAAGGTGAATTCAGCGACTAGAGAAAATGAAAGAGAGTATGCTAAAATGATGAAAGCTATAAATTGTGAAAGTGTAAAAACAAGCAACATGATAAAGGTTGTACGCAACTCGAAACACACCTCAACTATCATTTGGAAAGAAACACTAACGAAAATGAATCGACAAAAGAATATATGTGTCTGTAGAATATGTCATCATAGAAGGTTCAGACTGATCACCCTTTATTTCTTTACATAGGAATCTAGTTTTTATCGTTGAATGACAGTTTTTGCAAAACCGAAGTAGTCTCCTATTCGTCTGTTAATTCATGACTCTGAGACTTTTACAAGCCTGAATATCATGATCACAATGTGTTAAATGAAATGTGATTCAACCGTATAGAGATATCGTTACACGAACTTGATAGGTATTAGGAAATTTGATTTCTTAGGCAAAGCAACAGCAATCTTTGTGAAAGCTCAGTGATTTCGCTTATAAAAGTGTATGTAATGTGGCATATTTTCTTGTCTGATCATTCCATATTTATTGTTCTGTTCTCACAAGTAATGTAGGCTAATTCTAACAATCCTTGAAAATGTTTTGGTCACTACTCAAATTACTAGCTATTCCATAGAAAGATCAAATGCTTAATATCTCAAAACGTGCCCACCACGAAACTTGATAGAACTGTGCTCCTCCTCTTCCTCCTCCTCCTCCTCCTCCTGCTGCAAGATCAGCACCATGACAGTAAGATTCAACTCGAAAGGAAGCAAAGTCACAATCAAACAATGCTACGCTATACTGTCCACCTACAGATAATGCAGATACGAATCAAGAGAAGAAGAAGGAATTCCACAGACAACTGCAATCTGTACTGGACTGGATAAGACCCCACTCAAGTTGACGACATCAAAATTCTAATGGGTTGGGTGGCATGAATGCCAAACTGAAAGTGGACAACACAGGAAGAGGATTCATGCATCATGCATGGAGAAGCACTTGATGAAATGATGAATGAGAATAGAGAACTGTTTGCAGACTTCTGTTCATTCAACGATTTGGTGATTGGAGGCGAGGCGAGACAGTGTGTACAAACACAAGGATACTCACAAGACAGCGACATGGATTTGTTTCCACTAGACACCAGACACACTACACTAAAAGTCAGATCGCCTTTATCTCAATTTCTAGAAGGTGGAGACGCAGTCAGCCTACTGGACACGAGATCAGATGAGATGAAGAAGTGGAGCATATGTGTGTTCACACCACTCACACCACTATCCAGTGCAAGGAACCTGTATTCAAAATCAAGTTGAAAGCCTTCACATAAATTAATGATGACGATAGACGTCAGTTGAAGTTGAACACCGAGAACAGGAACTGAACTGAAGGAGGAAACTACAAAGGACATCGTCACATTAGCTATCAGGTGTAAATGGGAGACACTGAGCAACATCCCCGAGGAGACCTGCATGGAAGAACACTGGAACTCTTTGAAAGAAATGTAGAAAGAAACCCGCATAACCGTATTAGGGAGGAAGGCGAAAGAAGAAAAGGAATGGAAGCTGATACAGGAGGGAGTGGAAGATGGTGAATCAGAAGATGAACTAGTGAAATACAGTGCAGGGATGAACAACGAAAAGAGGAACAACGCAACTGGACAAAGAAGTGAAGAGGAGTGCGCGCAAAGACAAAAGACACTTCTACGACACACTGGCAGATGAAGCTGAACAGACAGGCTGCAGGTAGGAGAGACAGAGACCTGAAAACACTACATCAAATAACCAGGTTACTATCCGGGAAGTGGTCAACACAACACAGGTGAGACCAATGGAAGATAGTGAAGGAAACCTAGTTAGCGATGAGGAGAGACAAAGGAAACGATGGGATGACCACTTCGAAAAACTCTTAAATCGATCATCACCACCGCCACCTGCAACTCGTCAAGAAATACAACTAGCAGCCCAGCCACAGAATTAACAGTGAACGCAAGCCTTCCGACAAGAGTGGAAGTGAAATTTTGAATGCCATAAAGTTACTGAAATGCGGAAAAGCATCAGGACCAGGTGGAATTCTTCTAGAAGCACTGAAAACAGAAACAGAAACATCAGCAGCGGACATGCTTACACCACTATTGCAGTAGGTTTGCAAGGGAGGAAGGAAGGGAAGGTACCTACCGGTGGATTGGAAGAAGGGCTACCTTCTCAAACTCCCAAAGAAAGGAGACCTGAGTCTCTGCAAGAATTGGCGCGGAATCCTCCACCCCTGATCACCCCAAGCAGAATATTAAGCCGCATCATCCCGAAGAGACTAAACAATGCACTGGATTCAAAACTACTACCGCAACAGGCTGACTGGATTCAGGAAGAACAAATTATGTGACGATCAAATTGCAGCGCTACGCTACGCACTGTCATAAGACAGAATATAGAATGGCAGTCAACTCAAGTCAACCTCAACTTCATCGACTTTGAACAGGCCTTCGACAGCCTCGACCGAGAAGTAGCTTGGCAGCCGCTTCAACACTACACAGTGAGTGCCAAAAACCCTTATCAACCTCATTCAACAGATATATGACGACGCCACATGCCAGGTGATCCACAACAGAAAGCTCAGTGACACTTTTGGAGTGAAGACAGGAGTAAGACAAGGCTACCTACTATCACCAATGATCTTCCTGATTGTGATGGATTGGATCATGCAACAAACTGTCATGGGGGAGAAGATGAGCATACTCTGGACCGATGAAAAGAACCTAGAAGATTTGGATTTCGCCAACGATGCTTTATGTCCAATGTCGCACAAACCCGAAGATCTACAGGACAAAACTAACAAGTTGACAGAAGAGGTGAGACAACGAAAACGGTACTTCAAGTGAATATAGAGGAGACAGAGGTGATGGGGATACCCAACCAACAACAACATCAAAAACAAGAGGCACCAATCACCATTAACGGGAGAAACTTGAAGTAGTCTCTTTCACCTACCTAGTCAAGGCAGCATCGTTTCAACTACAGGTGGTGGCACTGATGATGATGTCAAAACCAGGATCGAGAGGACAGCAACACAGGCTTTCATTAGTCTGAAACCAGTATGGAGATCTACTGCACTCAACCCAGCATAGAGTGTGAACGAGATCCGGATTTTCAACACCAACGTCAAGTCAGTGCTTCTACATAGTTCAGAAACTTGGCGCGTTACGAGAAGCATTTCCAACAAACTACAAACATTCATCAACAGCTGCCTACACTCGATACTGAAGCTCAGATGGCCAGAAAGAATAAGCTACAAGGAACTTTGGCTGGTGACGAACCAACCAAGAACCCACCACCTCACAGAAGTGGAGATGGATTGGGTTGGGCAAACACTGAGAGGCCTAACTGCGGACATCATGCACCAGACCAGGCCGTCTGGTGAAATCCACAGGGAGAAACGACGAGTTGGGCGTGCGAGGCGAGGATGATATGGAGGAGATCTTGTGAGGAAGAAATGAAAGCTTGTGGGCAGCGGTGGCGCCTGGTCGAAAATACTGCAGAGAACAGAGTGGAATGGAAACGTGCTACTGAAGCTCCATGTTCCACTAGGAACCCAAGGGCCAAATAACAATAATAATACTGAAACGTATAGGAGTCTAGTGTCTCATGTAACTTATTTACTCTAAATTTATCATGGATTGTTATTCTTAGCTTCTGAATCTTTTGTGTTAATGATAACCTGGAAAGTATTTTACGTCATTCCAAATGTAACCTGCATATATTTTACTGTTAACTGACATTATTCGCTCGATTCAGTTGAGTAATCTTTAGGATACTGATAGGTATTTTAATAGTTTTTTAAAATTATCAACTGATTTATATTAGCTAACAGAAACTATCCTCAATTAATCTACATAGAACAGTCCCTCAACCCTTATTTAAGATTACCAATTGATGCACATCCGTTGCCTAATAAAAAGACAAAAAGTTATCGGTTTTTTGTGTGAATACATTACACTTACATCCCTTGACTCGAATCCACTAGTCAATGTTTTCAATCATTTCCCAATTGACGATGCAACACCGTAATCATCCATGATCATTAGTTGGTATTCCTTCTTACTTGACCTGCTTAATCTTCGTAGAATCTATCTGGATCACAGTCACTAATCGGCATAGATTTAGTATTCCACTAAGTGGTTCATGTTTAGCTAATTGATGTGATGTACGTAAATCATGAAGAGTACTTAGTACTAAAAGTCGGTTTCGTCCTGGTTTGAGTGTAAACCTGCACCATGAACCAACAACCTAGTGCAAGCTTCCATCGAAGACTGTTACCTGAAGAGGCACAATATACATCTACAACCATTTGTTATTCCCTATACTACCGGTTAACAGTAATCTACAATAAGAACTACTAAGAAATTAGGTTGTAAAGTTTTTCAGTATACTTATTTACCTTCCTATGTGGATAGATTGGATTGCTTTATCATTTAGTTACGTAACCGCCTTCATAAGTTCCAATCTGGCTGACCCTATTTTTTTCTAGTGAATGGGGAACTCTTTTGTATTACCGTAGGAATGAAAAAATATGGAGTGACGCGGCTTCACTCATAATTCAGCTGTTCAGGCCTACACATATTTTTTCATAGTGCTTTTGCCTACTTATATTTAATTTCAGTACACACATAACAAATGAATAAAAAGAATGGACGCGATTAATTCTCAACCGATAGATATTGCCTTTCAATAATTTATCGTCATATGAGCTACAAAAGAGCATAAAACATCTGAATTATGAATCTTGTAGTAGTTCATAAGTAAAATATATATACATTTGTGCAAAAAACAAATGCAATGCATCTTTTAGGCGTAAACACTTACAACAGATCATACCATATATTGTATATTCGATGAAATGAAATATGCAAATGGAAAAAAGAATCATGACCTTTCTTCTTCGAAAATCACACTTAATTATCTTTACTTTCTATTACTACGCCATACTCTTCCTATATGAAAATAGTTAATGCTTTTGGTTAAAAGTTGGGTTAATGACAAATCGGTGAATAAAATGAAGAGAAGAGAATTTGCTATCGAGTTACACACACATACACATGTACATAAAAATAGAGAACACTCTTATTACTCTTATTTATGCATCCTTTTCTTGATATGGTTAAATGTTTTGTAGAAAGTACACGATGAAGTGAACCAGGAATTCACAGATATATATATGCACATTTATAAACTAAAGCGTATAAAGTATGCACCGAACGTTAACATCATTACGATCATCACGTGATTTCGTAAAACGAAGTGAAAGTACTTATATGAATTGTAGAACCATAATAACATTATGTTTCTGCTTGTAATGTAACGCAGTAATTCACGAATGAGAAAGTTCTATGATTAAATCATACAGCTCAGAGAACACAACACAACCAAGACCATCCAAGTGTGCTACAAATATTCTCCACCATTTCAAAATTCCCTAGTATTTTTTAATACACCACAGAGAAAGAAGTGCAGGATTTATTTTTATTCAAATTGGATTTCATTGTTAGTATATAATAGTTACGCGGCTATCAGTAATACAGTGTCCTATCCTAATTTCTCATCTCCACATATCGATTTTCTTTGTGTGAACTGTTGACAAAACCTTAAGACTTCATTAGCCTATTCATTGCCACATCTAGCTATCATGGCAGACATTTTCAGCATGGATAATATCTAGTTCAATACACCGTTTGGAGATCTGCGTGTCAATGTTATCTTCAGAAATGTCAACTCTATTGAGACAGTACACACACACATAGAGTACTTGTGAGTGATTGTTTTGAATTCACCGACTTTATGTACGCCAAGTTCCTAATCGTTATCCGACTTATGTCAATCTGTTATGAAGGCCTACTTCGAAATCAGCGGTACATATTTATGGGGTACGATGTTAGTTATTCATATGGTTTAGTTAAATTAACTCTATCTCCGGCTCACCTAGGTAACCTGGTTGACTTAGAAGAATCTCTTCCATTACACGACTGATGATTAGCTCAAATGTGGACGCAAAAACACGTAGTCAGATGTTAAGATGATGAAGTTCTAAGTTCTTTTCGGTAATATTCAACTACTCGCATCACTGACAAGTGTATATTCCAACCCAAATTTTACTTTTCTTGATTTTTTGTTCCTTGTAATTACTGTTTTATGGGCAAAGCATATTTAAAAGAATAACCAGACGAAACTGTCTATTGTAATTTGGTTGGTTGTGACCAGCAGAGGAATCCAGGATGCGCATTTCGTCTTATTCATGACTCGTTAGTTGGATGTACCTGTACCCTAGTGAGTAATGTTGTTCCCACTGAGACTCGAACCTCATACCAATTGCTTCAAACGGTGTTATCCACTATGCCACGGAGAATCGATAGCCACTTCTTGTACAACAGGTAGTAGTTATTACTATTTATTGATGTGCTTGTAATTTTCCATCGTTTTATTGGATCGAACTGTTTGACTTTAGTGGGGACAACATCACTCACTAGGGTGCGGGTACACCCAGCTGATGAGTCCCAAACAGGACGAAACGCGCGTCCTGGATTCCTCTGTTAACCACAACCAAACAAATCGCCATAACATTCAGGCAATATAGAGGTTTCCGCATAGGAGCCTATATGCCAATGGAGGTTGAACAATTTGATCTAATAAAACAATGAAGAATTACAAGTATATCAATAAATAGTAAAAACTGTTTACTATTTTTTTATTTGTTTATCAAATGTCGACTGCGTTTGGATGTTTGTGGACGCAAAAAATGTTTCCTTGTTAGAGGATAACGCTCGGGAGTTCAAAGTCCTGGATTTCAGGCATAGTGGGAACAATGTTGCTTACTAGGCGGGAGGCACATTCAACTGATGAGTCCTAAATTAGACGAGATGCCAGTTCTCGATTCCACTGCTAGTCACTAAACATCAATAATTTCGAAAAATGTCTCCACTTTCCTTTGTGAAGTACGAATTTATTTGTGTCAATAGTTACAGTCTAATTCAATTTGGAGGTTTTGGGGGATTTATTTATTGATGTCAGTTTGGTATTCATCATGCACTAACATCATATAGAGGAACAGCGGAGACCTAGGAGCACTAGACAGCTGTTTTTCTAGTATGGGTCTCTTCAATAGTATAAGTCCATGACCCTGCCAGGAATCGAACCCGGGAACTTCACGTCTCGCTTGGAGCACGCTAACATTGAGCCACTGCGTCCAGGGTTATTTTGGTCCAGGCACTCAGTTTCCAACATTTTGGGTAGTAGGTTCTTCGAACCCTGCTTCGTTTACCTACACCTGAGCAGTCAGGTAGTATCAAACTCTGTTGCACTATGTATTTGGCTTATAACCTTGTGTATAAATCTGTGTTTGGTTATCAAGTATTACTTTATTGTTTACATGTATGAAGTGATCAGGATTTCTGAGAGTCTTAGGTTTTGCACTTTTGCAGCACTCATTGGTAAGGTATATCTACGATATCTGCTACCAATACACCTTGGTGACAACCTCCATACATCCAACATTAGACATAATGCACTACCTAATCATATCACTTAGCTTCTTGGCGATATTGAGAAGTTGAGAACTGACACTTGTGTCAGTTACCGTTTCCTGAACACCATATGGTGTGAAAACCTATCAGTTTGTGCAAACTCAATACAATACTATCGTTAGGTTACCGTGTTATGCAATGCGATTGATTTGGTTTTTTGTTTGACAACTATTTTCTTGGTACAAGAAAGGACGTTCTTCAAAGAAAACAAGAAAACTGTCTTCAATATTTTTCATCTAAAAGCTTAATTTCGATATACTGCACCTTCATCTCTTAGATTCAGCATCACACTTGTCAAGCGAGACTGAGAAAAAGTGTTCACGGGTGCCGTCTGAAGTATTTTGGTTTTGAATTTAGAGGTTTGTGGAGATTTATCAATGGATTATTTCAAGCTGAAATCCATAATGGACTGATATGAGTTGAAGAAACGTTGGAAACCAGTGAGCAAAAGACTGCTGTTGCATCCTAATATAGAACTCGTCAGTAGTGCGCACCCACGACCCCGCCTTGCCAGGGATCGAACACAGGACCTTCAGGTTCCGTGGCCAGCACTTTGTCACTGAGCTAGCCACTGTGTCGGAATCAAACGGTCCATATATCCAACTTCTGTTAGTTCACAACATAACGCAACCATCGACTAATGTCATCGTTGAGTACTCATACTTCGATTTTTCTTAAAAATCATACATGCTATCAACCGGATCATTTTTCATTCACGGTGACACGATGAATTTCATCAACTAAACAAGGCAGATGCTAATCTTCCAATGAATAATTGAACAAGTAAACAGATCTGTATCATCAGTCGCATAACACACCTTTCTCAATTATCCAACTGCTACTGAAATGCAAATTTTATGGTGATAAACCTTACAAAGTGAGGTGTACGTCCATTCAGTTTTTTGAGCTACACATTGGTTTCATTGTAATGTAATTCTCTATCGCCCTAGGATACCAATAGTTTTTAATTCAAGTAGATACCGTTTCAAACAGTTCCATCAACAAACTACTGAGTGTTTTAATGATTGCAGCTTTATCACCTTCCCTGTATATTCCATTCAATACATTCAGTAGCAGGATTTTGGCAAACCAAAAATTGACAAGGACGCCTCCGGTTGAAATTTCAGCTTAAAAAAACACACTCCGTTCAAATAATACTTAACCTTGATTACTATTGCTATTACTTGTCCCTTGGGTTCCTAAAGGAACATAGGGATTCACTAGCACGTCTCCATTCCACTCTCTTCTCTGAAATATTTTCAACCTGACTCCAACAATACCCACAAGCTCTCATTTCCTCCTCACAACATCTCCTTCATGTCACACTCACCTCAAACGCCAAACTCGTCGCTTCCCATCTGGGTTCCACTCAACGACCTGGCCTGATGCCTGATGTCCCCAGTCGGCCTTCTCAGTGCATGCACAATCCAATCAACCCACCTCCACTTCCTTCCACTGCATATTTATTCAGTGATAGGTTATTGGTTGGTTCGTCACCAGTCAGAGTCAGTTCCTTCTTGCTGATTCTTATTATTCTCGCAATCCATCTGATCTTCAGTAACGAGTCAGCGTAGGCAGTTGTTGATGAATGTCTGTAGTTTATTGGAAATCCCTTTCGTAACAAGCCAAGTCTCTGAACCATGCAGAAGCACTGACTTACTTGACGTTGGTGTTGAAAATCCGCATCTCGTTCTACATGCTGAGTGGAGTGCAGAAGATCTCCACACTGGTTTCAGGCTAATGAACGCCTATCTTGCTGTCTTTCCGATCCTGGCTGACTTTGACATCCTCGTGTGTGCCGCCACCTGTAGTTGAAACAGTGCTGCCTCGGCTGGACAGGTGAAGGAGGCTACTTCCTTTGGGTTTCCACGTTGATGGTGATTGGAGTTTGTTGTTCTTCGTGGTGGTGGTGTTGGTGGTGGCGTTGGTTGGGTATCTTCATCACCTCTATCTTCACCATATTCACTTAAAGTACCGTCCTCGCTACCCTGCAATGCCCTAACCTACCCTGCCTCTTCTGCCAACTTCTCAGTTTTCACCTGTACATCTTCAAGTTTGTGTGACATCAGACATAAAGCATCGTTGGCGAAATCCAAATCTTCTAGGTTCTTTTCCCCAGTCCAGCCAGCGTATACCCCTCTTCTCACAGCTCCTCACTGTTTCTTGCATAATCCAGTTCAGTCCACTGCAATCAGGAATATCATGGGTGATAGATAGTAGGCAGCAGCCTTGTTTCACTCCTGTCTTCACTTCACTTCACTTCAAAAGCAACACTGACCTTCCCATTATGAATTACTTGGCTGGTATGTGGCATGCGTCTTCATATACTTGTTGAATGAGGCTGATATTGGTTTGTGGTATTGCGTAGTGTTGTGTTGAAGCAGCTGCCTGACAAATTACTTGTCGGTCGACGCTGTCGAATGCCGGTCTTCTCAAAGTCGATGAAGTTGAGGTTGACTTGAGTTGAGTTGACTGCTATTCTACACTCTGTTCTATGATGATGATGATGTGAAGCGTAGCCTTGCAATTTGATCCACACATGATTTGTACTTCCTGAATCCAGCCAGCCAACCTGCCTGTTCCGGTCACAGTTTTGAATCTAGTGCATTGTTTAGTCTCTCCAGGATAATTCGGCTTAATATTTTGCTTGCTCCTGGTGGACAGGAGAGTGATTCCACACCAGTTCCTGCAAACACTGAGATCTCCCTTCTTCGGCAGTTTGACAAGGTAACCCTTCTTCTTATTCCAATCAATGGCCAGGTACCTTCCCTTCCTTCATTTCACACCTTCTGCAATAGTCGTGTGGTGTGGTGTGGTGTGATCATGTCCGCTGTTGTCTCTGCCTCTGTTCTCACTGATTCTGGTGGGATTCCATCTGGTCCTGCTGCTTTCCCACATTTCAGTATCTTTATGGCGTTCAGGACTTCGACGTTTGTTGGAGGATTTATGTTGACTTGTAGTTGTGTGAGTCGACTGTAGGTGGTATTTCTGGACGAAGTGCAGATGGTGGTGGTGGTGGTGGTCGATTGGAGAGCTTCTTGAAGTGGTCAGTCCATAGCTTCCTTTCTTTCTCTTCTTTGCTAATTAAACTCCCTTCTTCATCTTCTATTGATTTCATCTGTGTTGATCTCTTCCCAGATGGTAACTTGGTACAATGTTGATACAATGTTGTCAGGTCTCTGTCTCTCCTACCAACTGGCAGCCTGTTCTGCTTCACTTACTAGTGTTTCGTAGAAGTGTTTTTGTCTCTCCGTGCACTCTTCTTCACTTCTTTGTCCAGTGAGTGTTTTATACATTGTACTCAGTTCCTCTTGTCGTTGTGCATCCTTGCACTGGTGCATCTTCTGCTTCACCATACCCCTCTACCTCATCTATCAGCCTCCATATGTCCATCGAGATCCATTCTTTGTCTTGTCTTATCTCCTTTCTTCTCCCTTCCCAACACGGTATGCAGGTTTCTTTCCACATAGCTTTCAAAGACTTCCAGTCTTCTTCCACACAGGTTTCTTCACGGATGTGCCTTGATATCTCCCATTTTGTCTTGATGGCTGACTGACGTGAAGATGTCCCTGGTAGTTTCATTCTTCAGTTTCTGTTCTGAGTGTTCAACTTCAACTGTGGTCTATCATCACCAGCTTGCTTGAATGCTTTCAACTTGATTTGGAAGGTAGGTTCCTTGCACTGGATATTGGTGTGAGTGGTGTGAACACACATATGCTCCTCTTCTTCATCTCACCTTGTGTCAAGTAGGCTGGCTGCATCTCCACTTTCTTCACATTGAGATCAAGTCGATCTGATTTTAGTGTAGTGTCTCTGGTATCTGGTGAAATCAACTTCATGTCGCTTTGTGGATATCCTTGTGCTTGAACACACTGCCTCGCCTCGCCTCGCCTCGCCTCGCCTCCAATCACCAAGTCGTTGAGTGCACACAATTCTGCAAACAATTCTCCATTCTCTTTCATCACCTCACCGAGCACTTCTCGACCCATGATGGTTGAATTCTCTTCCTGTGTTGTCTGCTCCCACTTCGGCATTCATGTCACCCCACCCATCACAATGGATTTGATATCGCCAACTGGAGTGGTGTCTTGTCCAGTGTTGATTGTAGTTGTCTGTAGAATTCCTCCTTCTTCTCTCGACTCGTGTCTGGATTATTTGTAGGTGTGTAGTGTAGTGTAGCATAGCATTGTATGATTGTGACCTTGCTTCCTTTCCAGTTGAACCTTGCTGTCATGATGCTGGGGGAGGAGATTTGTTCCCACTGCATGAGAGGGAGACAGAGAGAGAGAGAGAGTCTTCGATGCTGTTGGGGACATCATGATAGCCATTCGAAAACTCAGTGTGCTGTGCTCGTGGTTGTCGTCTGGATGACAATATCGGAATAGATTATTGACTCCTCTCCAGTTGACAGTTTGGAGAGTCCACTCCCATTCCATCTGCTTTCGCAAATTCCAAGCACTTCAATGTGATACCTTCTCATCTCGTTTGCAATCTGGGCTGCCTTGCTGGGTTCAAACATGATGTGGACATTCCATGTCCCCATGCTTACTTTCGCTTCCATGGAGAGAGAGAAGACACATCGGCCAATTGACTTCTCTAAGGGAGGCTTTCACCAACTGGCGTCATTTCGCCTCTCCGGTTCCAGGGAGGATTGTTTGTTTTTTAATATTTTTATGTTTTATATTAGATGTATATTGTATATTTTATTATTATATTATGCATATATATAATAATATGTACATAATATATATATATATGTGTATCCTATATTTTTATATGTTGTTATTATTTTTGTATTTTGTTTGTGCTTTGAAATTTGTTTAGCGATTGGTTGGGTTTTCTGGGGTAGGGTTGATAGCCCTACTCTCAACCTTCCCCCTTTATGTGGGCTCAGAACCAGCTCGTAACTAGTGAACTAGTTACCCAGGCGAGGTTTTAACTTTGATTAACAACTCTTAATTCATTCCATGAAACTAGGGTGATTTCAATTGATCCAGTTCCTGGTACCTTCGCTTTTCCTAGGTCATTTCTTTGAAAGATCACTGTGCAATTATCTTTTGTATCTTTTAAAATAAAGTGAATTATTGGGGAATGGATGCATTATCACATCAATCAACAAATAAGTACAGCCATGTCTTTCAAGGTCATAGAATTCACAGTAATCTACACAAACGATCAACTCTCATGATATGTATCGGGCTGAAATCAATGTAATGAGTTCAGTAATTATTTATTCTTGAAGAAAGCACCATCATATTTATTTCTATGACTTAGTTCTAGAAGGTAGGTAGCTACAATCACCTCAACTACTTTCTATCTTTGTGTTGACTGAAGTAAGACGAACATGTCAAAACAAAAATTCTTGATTTAATAAACTGATAGATCCAGAAATGTATCAATAGTAGCTGAATCATTGATTCAAACCCAGCAACAATAAATGAGGTTACAGTCATATGAAATCAACAATCCCTCAATCAATATCTTTTTTATAGGGTAGTCTAGTGAATGCTAAAATATGTACACCTTCTACTCAATTCTGAAAAAAATCCCGACTTTTTGACTGGCATGTCATCAAAATCGTACACAAAAATAACAGGAAAGGATATCCTCTAGTAGGAATTTTGACTATCTAGTTGAATCGTGTAGCCATGTTTTCAAGGTCATTTGTCTTCACCTCCTCGTGACCTTGAATTGCTAATATGTCTGAAATAGAGGTTGTCAGTTGAAATGATCATAAGTAGTCTAGTTAAAAATAAGTTAATATTTGACGCTAATAGTATTTTGTCCGATAACCAGACTTGAGTTCAATTTAAGTCATAAATACTTAAATAGATGTACAAAACGATGCATATGTATGCATGAATGAACACATACATAATCACATGCGAACAGACAACTAATAGCCATACAACGAACGATATATGATCCTAATTATTCAAAATTTCAACTTAATTCAACAAAATTCCACTGTACTTTAATTAAGACATGAATTTCAACTTGTAAGTACATAGCCTAATCATAGTTTCGTTCGAAGAATTTGAAATTTATAAAAATTGATTAAATCATAAATTCATTCTTGAATACACACATTTTTTTAAAAAAAAAATGGTAGGAATCATTTTAAATGATAATTTAAGGTCACTCAACAGACATGTAATTAAACGAAAAAAATAGGCAAACAAAATAAATAAGAATGGTAATAAAAAGTGTCTTTCTGCATAAACTTTGAACAAAACTGTGTATAGAGTTTATATCATGATCATATGCTTTATTAGATGATGATTTTACAATTTAAACCATCTACAGGCTTATTATTGGTTTTTCAATGTTCAAGTTGAATTTTGTTTCACAGATCAAATAATCAGCTATGCTGGGAAGACTGCTTTTGAATTTGATGAAATACTTACTGGTCGAAATGGGTAATGTTTGCTATCCGCTGTTTTAAAGTCATTAATTTATACAGAATTGAATTTGGGGTTTGTGGGGATTTAGAGGTTTTTCAATTCGGTTTTCATCATGGACTGACATCAGATGAAGGAACGTGGGAAGCTTGATAGCACTGCACAGTTTTTTCGTCCTAGTATGGGACTGCTCAGCAGTGACTAGCTTCGAGAGGTAATTCCTGAAATTCCAATGAGAAGTTGCGATCAATGAGGCCAACCTGGTAGCAGTGACGACAAATACTGAACAGTGACATTGAGTGACGGTCATGCTATGTCGTGAACTGACAGAAGTTAGAAATGTGGACTGCTAGGTTCCGACACAGTGGCTAGCTCAATGCCAACGTCCTAGCCACGGCAGCTGAAGGTCCTGTGTTCGATCGCTAGCAGGGCGGGGTGATGCGCATGCACTGCTGAGGAGTCCCACATTAGGGTAAAACAGCGGTCTTTTCTCCTGGGTTTCCAATTTTCCTCCATCTGATATCAGTCCATGATGAATATTATGCAGAATTGTCAGGCTACTAACGGAAGAAATGTCTCATATTTTTTTCAGGATTTATAACTCTTTTTTTAAAGCGTTGAGTGATTGTTTTCCCCGCGAACCCCTAGGTAAAGTCTTCACGTTATGCAATGAAAAATGGGTTTGTTGGATCCTTCCTTTGAACATCAGGTCACATAATGAGTATCGATTAATTTGACCGTTGAAAAAACGTTTCTGAAATCTTTATCCTCTGTTTTACTTTATTTGTTTGAAAAGAAGTTCGAACTAGGACTTCTTATTTTATATTATCATTATTACACAGCTCAGTTCAAAACGTTTTATTGATCCCTAGTTCATTTCCGTATGACTTATTGTTCCGAAACAGCTGTATGTTTCTTGAAATCGGTTATCGTGCATAATCATGATTTCTGTAAAGGAAATCAGTTATTTTATTTGAATGAGTAATGCTCCACTATGAACCTGTAATTCACTTGTATGCATAAATGACTCAATCACAACTGTACACCCACAGGTAGCATCAGACTTCATGTTCTACTGGACGAAGTTGGTATACGGTAGATGGGTGGAGAGCAAATGGAGCGACCAATCGAGTAGGTGAGTTGTGCATACGAGATGTGGTTGGTATATGCAGAGTTATGCACCTGTGCAGCCAGCGTCGGAGATGAATACAGTCCCCCCCCCCTACCTCAGCACTGCCAACTAAAACGTTAAAATTAGACACAATACTCTTCAGAATGTTAGTGACATGACACAAAGGAAAGATTCTGCAAAAGTTGATATACCTGTATTGGAACCGTGATAAGCAGAAGAGACTTAATTGAAATCCATTCGCCTTTGATCTTAATAGATCAACTCCAACTGGAATGCATAAAGCACGCTCAATGGATTTCAGTACATCGTACAAAACAGATGTTAGCACGATACTAGCCCATATCACCTTGTTGCTTTTCACACTCTTAAGTTTTACTTTGAAGATGTGAACCAAGATGTTGCATTATTATTTGTTGATACACTTGTAATTTCCTGTTGTTATACTGAATCGGCCTCTCTTGGTATATGGGCTCTTATGAGGTTGACTCAAAATCGCCTGGATATCAATTGTTATAAGTGAGTTGGTAGTGACTAGCAGGTATCAGTAAGTAATGAAAACTAATACCGGTTGCACAAGAGTTGGCCATAGAGCCTTAATGGTCTAGGGAATAACGCTTTGGCGTTTGAAGCTATGGATAGGAGGTTCTAGTCTTAGTGGGCACACCAACATTCACTGGGGTTCAGGCGCGTCCACCTGACGAGTCGCAACTAGGACAAAACATGCTCCCAATGCAAGCTACAACCAAGTCAATTGTAACAAGGTATCATAGTTGAAATGGAGACTAAATAAAAAAGCCAATTTCATTTTTTTTAAGGTGAAAAACTGCTGAGAAGTATGAGCACTTGTTACTTGAAAGATTATCCCAGAGCTCCAAATGAACATAGGTGCCTTATTCATTGGATGGTTTCTGAAGTCGAATCCCATGCAAGTCATACCTTTTTGAGTCGAATTCCTTCTAATCAAAGATGATTGAGCAATAAAGAAGTTATTTCTCAACCTAACAGGGATCTTTCCACAATGTTATCAAGTCTAAGTGACTTTAAAAGTCACCCTGAGAACAACTGAAATATCCAATTAGACTTCTTGATTTTCTGAAAATTTACCTTCCTTACCGAAATAAAAAAATCTAAGTGGCTACTTCAGTTGTTGCCAGGAGAGACTTTAAATTCACTCGATTCTAAAGTCCTCCATATTGTCAACGACTGAAATAATCAATTAGACTTCAGCATTTTATGCAAACTACCTTCCAACAAAAATAAAGAAATCTGATTGGCTAACTCAATGCCTGCTGGAGTAGCCTTCAGACTCATTCAAATATTGATTGAATTGGATCATAAATCTCTTATAAGTCACACATTGAATAGAGTGCAAAACACTACTCTTATTTTTATTTCTTGTTTACAGGTAAGTAATCGTACAGATCTTCCATTCATACACCAAAACTAACTAGCCAGCCAGAATAAAGAAACTTAATTAGTCATGTTTGCAGTTTTTCGCTTTATGGAACGGAAAACTGACTCCACAAGACAATGATTTAGGAATACGCAAGATCAGAAGCATGCGTCACAGTTATCTGACGTTGAAAGATAACCCAGGGAACAGTATTGACAAAACAAGTAGGAAGGAACTCTACCAAACAATTAAACGTGGTGTTCCTTAGAAAATACCTCCCCAACACACCTATGATAATCGTCATTCTGTTTAAGAATAATCCTGTATGCTAACATAGGTGGATTGCGTGAAATGACTATGTGAACAAATGACAGAAAGCACTATGAGGGTAAAATTTAATTGGTTGTCTTCAAATCGAATTCCTTTGAGATGGTTGGAGAAGTACTAAGGATCTCGACTGACGGATATGCACCGAACTCTATATCATGTATAAGCAACTGCCTATATGTTTCCCTTCGTCTGATTATATGATATTCTCAAGTAAAGAATATGAGATTTTGGTAAAGACCAGCGGCAAACCCAAGAACTGTGTAAACTTGAGATTCATGTTTACTTTACTGCGAGGAATCGACCCAAGTATCGGTGAAATCCTGTTGGCATGTTGGTGTTTTATGCACATTTCTCCATCCTGACACCAACCTTATCAAAATACCACATTTAATGGCAAATAGTAAAGCATAAGGGATACGTTTCATTCTCTGAAAAACTCACCTCTTCAGTCTGTTGGTGTGCGTATGAGTGTTAGTCTTCTCATCAAGACCTGCTTTCTATCAGATTACGTCCAAACATGAGAAATACAATCCCATAAGTTCCCAAGGAAACATGTCAAACGGACAAACGTGTGTCACACACACGACGTTTTTCACTTGAATATGTTTTCTTCCATCTATGCAGTTGTAAAGACGGGAACGAGAAGACAGAGACGAGGGAAGGAATGCTTATGATTGACATCTTGTACAGTAGTCATCAAACATTGTACACTTTCCACTAAGACAGTCATTTGCACAGTGTGCTTCATTTCCTCTTCTGCTTCTACCTTGATTTGCTCTTAATACACCCACATTGTCTCCTGCGTTTCTCTTGGCAGAATCTTTACCCAATGGGGGTAATTCCCTATGACTTCTGCCGCCCTCTCAACATATACTACTTATATCCATTTTTATCGGCAACGCCCACTATAGTTATTGTTGTACCAACCAAAAAGTGGAAAATGTCAACCTCAGAAGAGTGTCACTGGTTGTATTATTTCATTTATTTTAAAAGTCGTTTTGCCTATTACTTAATTCCTAACAAAGTTGTATAGCCCAACTCAAGAGCTTTTGACTAACCCCTCACTCACTTCTGCATGACCTATATTTCGGAAGTAACCGGATGTCGAGTGAAACCCATTGTTATGTATTACGCACATTTTGTGCTTGAAATCAATCACTCGTTTCATTTTCAAAAACAACGGTGCGTCATGGTAAAGTAGTTTAATCATGTGTGCAGATGACAAAGATCGCCTGAAATATATATGCGGAAAATCAGCACCAGATTTAGTGTTTTGTTGTAAGCATTTAAGAGGGCAGAACTGCGTGACTCGTCGTATAGGTGAATTGAGCAAACGAGACTGAGTAGGTGGAATGGCTTTAAAGGCGACTAGCAACTGGTGAAAAAACCAATCATGTTTTTCTATTCTATGAAAAATTGTCTTCCCAGACAAAATACCACAACCTGATTGGTTATTTTAGCAGTTGTCCGGGCAGTGTATTCAAAACCAATCACGTTCAAGGTCAACGTGAGTACTTGATAAGCTGAGTCACGTGATTGAGTCAGTTAGAACCACACAAATTAACAACGAATTGGTGACTCAGTAAACGCAAAAATATAACATTAAGGAATAAAATTTTCTTAAGTTTCATCGAACGTGAAACAATTTTCGTCAAACTTGTTCCTGCGGTGAAATGCGTAGATGAATAATAGTGTCAATATGTAAGATATAGATCTAATGTTTCTGCAACGGCATCAGTGACTGAAGTTTTTATTCAGACGACAATCACAGAAGACTTAGTGCTATCAAACTATTCAGTAAAGACAAACAATAATGACCAAAACCAATGACCTACGTAATGACCTTGTAATGACCAGTGAAAACAATGAGACACTAAATTTCCTACTGAGTGAATAGTGTCTTCACTAAAGATAGGCTTCAACTTTGCAGAGGAATTTTGTACAGTGCAGATATGATCATCAACAGTTTCTATGTAACAGTGAGCGGTCACAATCCTATTGCAACAGCACAACTATATTTTTATCTTCATGAAATTGTTGTCTTCAAGTTGTCATTCATCATGGGCTGATACCAGTTAAAAAAATCCGAAACCTGGAAGCACTGAGTGGCTGTTTGTTTCTAGGACCAAACTCGCCAGAAGTGTGCACTTACCACCCAGTCAGCGATTGAACCCAGGAAATTTAGACTTACAGGTGACCATGTTGCCATTGAACCTCGCCTGGATAACTAGTTCACTAGTTACGAGCTGGTCCTAAGCCCACACAAAGAAGGAAGGTTGAGAGTAGGGCTAGCAACCCTACTCCAGAAACCCAATCCAATGGCTAAACAAACTTCAAAGCACAAACAAAATATAAAAATAATAACAATATATAAAAATATATAATAATATAATATACATACATATATATATTGTGCATATATATTATGTATATGTACAATATAATAATGATATAATATACAATATACCTATAAAATAATACATAAAAATATAAAAAACAAACAATCCTCCCTGGAACCGGAGAGGCGAAATGACGCCAGTTGATGAAAGCCTCCTTTAGGAAAGCCAATTGGCCGATGTGTCTTCTCTCTCTCCATGGAAGCGAAAGTAAGCATGGGGACATGGAATGTCCACATCATGTTTGAACCCAGCAAGGCAGCCCAGATTGCAAACGAGATGAGAAGGTATCACATTGAAGTGCTTGGAATTTGCGAAAGCAGATGGAATGGGAGTGGACTCTCCAAACTGTCAACTGGAGAGGAGTCAATAATCTATTCCGATATTGTCATCCAGACGACAACCACGAGCACAGCACACTGAGTTTTCGAATGGCTATCATGATGTCCCCAACAGCATCGAAGACTCTCTCTCTCTCTGTCTCCCTCTCATGCAGTGGGAACAAATCTCCTCCCCCAGCATCATGACAACAAGGTTCAACTCAAAAATAAAGCAAGGTCACAATCATACAATGCTATGCTACACTACACTACGCACCTACAAATAATGCAGACACGAATTAGGAGAAGAAGGAGGAATTCCACAGACAACTTCAATCAACACTGCACAAGACACCACTCCAGTTGGCGACATCAAATCCATTCTGATGGGTGGGGTGACATGAATGCCGAAGTGGGAGCAGACAACACAGGAAGAGAATTCAACCATCATGGGTCGAGAAGTGCTCGGTGAGGTGATGAACGAGAATGGAGAATTGTGTGCATTCAACGATTTGGTGATTGGAGGCGAGGCGAGGCAGTGTGTTCAAGCACAAGGATATCCACAAAGCGACATGAAGTTGATTTCACCAGATACCAGAGACACTACACTAAAAATCAGATCGACTTGATCTCAATGTGAAGAAAGTGGAGATGCAGCCAGCCTACTTGACACAAGGTGAGATGAAGAAGAGGAGCATATGTGTGTTCACACCACTCACACCAATATCCAGTGCAAGGAACCTACCTTCCAAATCAAGTTGAAAGCATTCAAGCAAGCTGGTGATGATAGACCACAGTTGAAGTTGAACACTCAGAACAGAAACTGAAGGACGAAACTACCAGGGACATCTTCACGTCAGTCAGTCATCAAGACAAAATGGGAGATATCAAGGCACATCCGTGAAGAAACCTGTGTGGAAGAATACTGGAAGTCTTTGAAAGCTATGTGGAAAGAAGCCTGCATAACCGTATTGGGAAGGAAGAAGAAAGAAGGCAAGACAAGACAAGACAAGGAATGTATCTCGATGGACATATGGAGGCTGATGGATGAGGTAGAGGAGTGTGGTGAAGCAGAAGATGCACCAGTGCAAGGATGCACAACGACAAGAGGAACTGAGTACAATGTATAAAACACTCACTGGACAAAGAAGTGAAGAAGAGTGCAGTGTACGGAGAGACAAAAGACACTTCTACGAAACACTGGTAAGTGAAGCAGAACAGGCTGCCAGTTGGTAGGAGAGACAGAGACCTGACAACATTGTATCAACATTGTACCAAGTTACAATCTGGGAAGAGATCAACACAGATGAAATCAATGGAAGATGAAGAAGGGAGTTTAATTAACAAAGAAGAGAAAGAAAGGAAGCGATGGACTGACCACTTCAAGAAGCTCTCAATCGACCACCACCACCACCACCATCTGCACTTCGTCCAGAAATACCACCTACAGTCGACTCACACAACTACAAGTCAACATAAATCCTCCAACAAACGTCGAAGTCCTGAACGCCATAAAGATACTGAAATGTGGGAAAGCAGCAGGACCAGATGGAATCCCACCAGAATCAGTGAGAACAGAGGCAGAGACAACAGCGGACATGATCACACCACACCACACCACACGACTATTGCAGAAGGTGTGAAATGAAGGAAGGGAAGGTACCTGGCCATTGATTGGAATAAGAAGAAGGGTTACCTTGTCAAACTGCCGAAGAAGGGAGATCTCAGTGTTTGCAGGAACTGGTGCGGAATCACTCTCCTGTCCACCAGGAGCAACCAAAATATTAAGCCACATCATCCTGGATAGACTAAACAATGCACTGGATTCAAAACTACGACCGGAACAGGCTGGTTGGCTGGCTGGATTCAGGAAGTACAAATCATGTGTGGACCAAATTGCAAGGCTACGCTTCACATCATCATCATCATAGAACAGAGTGTAGAATGGCAGTCAACTCAACTCAAGTCAACCTCAACTTCATCGACTTTGAAAAGGCCGGCATTCGACAGCGTCGACCGACAAGTAATTTGTCAGGCAGCTGCTTCAACACAACACTACGCAATACCACAAACCAATATCAGCCTCATTCAACAAGTATATGAAGACGCATGCCACATACCAGCCAAGTGCTTCACAATGGGAAGGTCAGTGTTGCTTTTGAAGTGAAGTGAAGTGAAGACAGGAGTGAAACAAGGCTGCTGTCTACTATCTATCACCCATGATATTCCTGATTGTAGTGGACTGAACTGGATTATGCAAGAAACAGTGAGGAGCTGTGAGAAGAGGGGAATACGCTGACTGGACTGGGGAAAAGAACCTAGAAGATTTGGATTTCGCCAACGATGCTTTATGTCTGATGTCACACAAACTTGAAGATGTACAGGTGAAAACTGAGAAGTTGGCAGAAGAGGATGGGCATGGCAATGCAGGGCAGCGAAGACGGGACTTCAAGTGAGTATAGAGGAGAGAGAGGTGATGAAGATACCCAACCAATGCCACCACCGCCAACAACAACAACAACAACAAACTCCAATCACCACCAGTAGGAGAAACTTAAATTAAGTAGCCTCCTTCACCTATCCAGCCTAGGCAGCACTGTTTCAACTACAGGTGGCGGCACACACGAGGATGTCAAAGTCAGGCAGGATGGGAAAGACAGCAAGACAGGCGTTCATTAGCCTGAAACCAGTGTGGAGATCTTCTGCACTCCACTCAGCATGTAGAACGAGATGCGGATTTTCAACACCAACGTCAAGTAAGTCAGTGCTTCTGTATGTTTCAGAGACTTGACGCGTTATGAAAGGCACTTCCAACAAACTACAGACATTCATCAACAACTGCCTACGTTGGCTCGTTACTGAAGATCAGATGGATTGCGAGAATAATAAGAATCAGCAAGAAGGAACTGACTCTGACTGGTGACGAACCAACCAAGAACCTATCACTGAATAAATATGCAGTGGAATGAAGTGGAGGTGGGTTGGATTAGCATGCGCTGAGAAGGCCAACTGGGGACATCAGGCATCAGGCCAGGCGGTCGAGTGGAACCTCGATGGGAAGCGACGAGTTTGGCATCTGACGTGAGGGTGACATGAAGGAGATCGTGTGAGGAGGAAATGAGAGCTTGTGGGTATTGTTGGAGTCAGGTTGAAAAGATTTTAGAGAAGAGAGTGGAATGGAGACGTGCTAGTGAATCGCTATGTTCCATTAGGAACCCAAGGGACAATCAATAATATAATAATAATACTTTGCCATTGTTCCACTACATCAGAGTGCCAGCAAGCATGAATTCCAGGTTTGGGGCTTCCTGTCGTCTGCCTTCAGTGAAATAATACTCAGCAAATTTCACTGCGTTAATGATCAGCATCCCGACTTCGTGACCACATTGCAAAGTGATCGACAGAATTCGGTCATAACTCAGGACAAGACAATTTGAAACTGGCTGCTCTCCAGTGATTGATCAATGCATCTTGTCCGGTCCTATAGAAAATCAGTCCCGACCCGAATAGTTCAGCGATAGCCTCACTGATTGCAACACTGCCTTACGCGGACTCGAACCTTACAGAAGACACCACTTCATTCAAGGTTGCAGGTACACCTTACTGACAAGTGCCAACAATCACAAAACTCTAATCAGCCAGAGCTTCCTGCCAATTGCCTCCAACCAACTTAAACCGTTGAAGCTCCCTAAACACACACAGATACTAGTTCCTCCGTAAGTGACACACGCACACGTCATCATTATCATTGATATTTCAAAGTATGTCAAGTTTGGATTTAAAACATATTACTACTTGCATAGCAAGAAATGATGGGTATGTATGCAGGATGGGGTAAAAATGGCAGTCCTTTGTGTGCTGCAGTATTATTGTAGTGGGTATTGCTGATAAGAATGGATATAAGTAGTATATGTCGAGAGGGCGGCAGAAGTCATTACCCCCAATGGGTAAAGATTCTGCCGAGAGAAACGCAGGAGACAATGTGGGCGTATTAAGAGTAAATCAAGGTAGAAGCAGAAGAGGAAATCAAGCAAATTGTGCAGATGACGGTTTTAGTGCAAGATGTACCACATTTAAAGACTACTGTACCACTTGTTGACAATAAACATTCCACCCTTCATACCTGTCTTCTTGCTTCTTTCATTATTGCCAACTGTCAAAATTGGAATTTATTTAGTACATAGTTGAATAGTACACAATAAATGCAATAATTCTGATGAGAATGATGCTGTTGATGAGACTGGTCAGGATTTTAGCAACCGAGGTCTGAATAATAATGAAAAGTAATTAAAGCATACACTTTATTGCCCTCGCTCACCCCGTCACACACACACAATGTAATTATTTTCTTGAAAGTGAAGACTATCCATCTGATCTAATACATTTATATTGTTGTTTTTACTGATAGTTGGACTGAATACATCAACCCAATTTTAGAGCACAGTAAGAAATCGAAATTGATGCATTCAAAGACCAGTTAAGATTATTCAATCTACTGAACATTTCATTGTTTCCCTTTTCATCCCAGGCTAATTAAATTAGACTAAATTACGACAATTACAATGAAATGCACACAGGAAAGTAATTCAAGGCAGGAATACAGTGAATTCGTCGTAATTATGCTAATGTGTCAGTTTCTAATGTCAATCGAGGATTGATTTGTGGATAACATGGGTGAATCGTATCTTGTCCTCATTCCAGGTTATTCTGCTTCGTTAGGGTTATTACACATCCTCCACAATGGAATCAAAAAGTTGTGAAGTATGTGCTTCATAAGTAAAAATTGCCCCATGAACTTTGATCATAAACTACTCATTCCTATTGGTCTTATTCACAATTGTCTAGAAAGCGTTGTGACACATAATTGGCTTAAAAATCCAACCAATCAAAATCAATGGAAATTTCTAGTCAATTATGCTGTTTTCGCAATAAAATCATGGACTAGTATAGTTTGAAATTACACGGTCACCTTTACTAGCGAAGAATGAGCAGTATAATCGCCGTCAGGTATTCAAAAGACTTCAGTCAACTTTAGTAATTCATGCTGTTTATTTCACTGAATGATGAGTAAACAATGTTACTTATTATTTTTAAGCTTTCAATATTAATCAATGTGGTCTAAACAAGAATAATGAATTGGTGTGTCACGACGCCTTCAGTTTCCACAAAAATTTAAACACGAGGTGAGAAGCTTATTGAGCATAGACATATGACTCATGAATTCATCCATTCACAAATGAGTGTCTATTGAATTATCAATGGAATCTTTATTAAAACTGGGCAGAATATTCAGGATGAGAACATTCGTTTAGCATATTGAGTACAAAAATTACATTTGATGGACTTTGCGTACATGAACTGGTTACCCAACTTCAGTCGATGCTGCTACCACTAAACTACTCGGCACATGAAAAACCTTCGCAGTACTTTATTCGCACAGTCAGACTGATGATTGTAGAACAGTGAGTTTAAAGGCTATCCTAACAACAACTAAATTAACCGATTAGACTTCCGTATTTTATGAAAATCTGCCTTTCCAGTCGAAATGGAGAAGCCTAATTGGTCATTTCGACTGTTGCTAGAGTAGTCTTTAAAGTCACCCAGAGTTTAAGACTTGCATTCAGGACCTCTTTGGTATACAATGTCATTACATAGAACTAGTTAGTTTACTATGAAAACTGACTAACAGATGATAAAAGCACTAGGAACTGTGAAAAATGACGTTGATAACACTTCAGTTTTCAACGGGTGATCATTACTTTACTTAGTCTTGGATAAGACAGATGTAAAATAAACAAAATCGGATTCGCTTTAGAAGAAAATGCTTCCTGAGTGAGATAATGTAACTCAGACTTGGAGAATGCAACCTGGTTGGCAGAGCTATAGCTCACTCGACTCGCAAATGCCTTGTCTACGGAGGTCTGGGCAACCAGGCAGTATCATTAGCCCTGAAAGCGTGGGTGTGGCTCTACCTGGTCAGCGGTTGAAATCGATGTCCAAGTAAGTCCCCCTACAACTTACAGCTTTAACGGATGACAAACAAAGTACAACCAGTATTGATGAGTAGTGATCTTTCTTCAGTAAGAAATTTGTTAGCTTGTTTACAGTAACAGACTTCAGGTTTAAATACAAAGGTGACTTTGCAATGGTATGTAGATCAAGTTTGTGTTGCTTCAAGGAGTATTAGTACAAGATTAGGGAAGCTCCTGACCAAAAGACTTTATGCATTGACAAAGAGTATCAGAGACATTTTCCATCTGATTACGACTATCCTGAGCTACATTCTCATATCACCTCCGAGATAGCTGGGAATATTACTGTTAGAAAGGACGGATGAACAGCTGGCTGGTCAATACTTTCCATGTAGAATGTCGTCTGAATATTTTTCCTTACTTTTGACCTAAGTAAGAATCATTTGCGTTTTATCGATCCATTATTAACCAGTTTAAAAGAAAAGTTTTCTGTATTAAACGTATTTGAACTAAACAAGCAGTTATATCGTCAATACAGTACTCCTGACTAATTAACATCAGTTGGAGAACCATTAAAAAACCTGGGGGCACTGAACAGATGTCTCATCTTAGTATGCGACTCCTCAGCAGTACGCACCCATGACACCATCACCTATCGAACCTGGGACCTACAGGTTCTGGGGCCAGTACGTTGCCATTGAGCCATTCGGTCAGTATTCAATACCGTCGATGAGTAACTGTTCACACGTCTTAACGGGTTGGCTTTCGTTATGTAACGTAGCATCCGTCAACTCGTATTATTCAAAAAGGTTTACATAATTTACCTGACCGTTACATCAGCGATGGGATGTTGCATTTTCATTTTAATAAGAAAAACAAGATGGAAGCTTAAATTGCCTTAATAAAAGTCTACTACTGGTAAGGTTTCTTTCCCGAAAATTTATATTTTGCAGATTTAAAATGTGGTTACTTTTTTGTTGGCGAAATCAAATGAATCTTTAAGCTGATTTTACATCTTTTTGTTCGACTTTAAACGCCACCCTAGCAACTGCAGGGATGAAGAATCAGGCTTTGGTATTTCGCCTGTGAAAGTACTTTTCAATAAAATAAAGGAATGTAATTGGGTATCTCATGAGTTGCTAGGGTGGCCTTTGAGGTTGTCAAGCGCTTGGTTGTAGGTTCAGTTGTCAATTTCTTTCGCTGTTATCAAGACATCTAAATTGAAGTATTTGATTTTAGAATGGTGAGTGATGCAGGTACAAGTCTCTCATGAAACATTAGAATCTCCAAGGCTGCATATACGTCGTGTTCATGAATCTCAACTAGGACGAAAAGTACTTCATTCAGAAGCTCATGACAATTGATTTGTTACAAACGGAATCACAATACGTTGTACTATCTTGTCATACTTCTTATTTTTGCAGCTACTTTGTAAACTCGATCGATGAACTCCGATTAACATTCAGTACGCTGTAGTAGGAGATTGTCGATAGTGTACTACTTCAGCCCCCTGAAATAAATGAACTCAGTAATAATGGATTGTGGCTAGTAGTGGAATCCAGGAAGCACATTTCGTCCTATTTGGGACTCGTCAGCTTTATGTGCATGTACTTCAGTTAGTAATGTTGTTCTAACTGAAACTAGAACAAAATCACAACATGCAACATGAAGTAGAGATCCATTGGTAATGTCTCGACACACTGAAATCACTGCATTTGATTTTGAAGGGAAAGGTTATAGCTTTACTAAGTTAATTAATTAGTAATATTTCCGGTCTTCTCAGTGGTCATATGGATAATTAGCACAGGATTGTCATAATGGGACGGAAAACGTCTTTGTTACTGTTCTAGCTTCTCTACTCTGTGTCACTGTACACATAGATGTTTTGATCAGTGAATCCTCTCATTTTAGCATAGTGATGAATAGATTACATAGAAGCAATAAGTATTTATACGTGAGAGTACTTGGACGGGCGCAGTCAACAGGAAGCCCAACTTGATCTATGTTTCATGCTTTCTGGCACTCATCAGTAAGGCGTTTCTGCAACCTTTACGGAAGTGATGTCCCACATGAAATTCGAACCCACGTCAGCAAGTGCTTCAATTCAAATCTTTACCACTGAGCTATTCAGGCTGTAAGTGACTGAACCATGTATCTCAGAGAATGAAATACGACCAAGATTGTTTTGGTCAGCTTGAAAGCTTTTTATTGACCTTTTACCCATTCCCATAATACGCTTGGTAACGAAATGAATGCAAGTTAGGTGGAATCGGTTATCGTGCATTATTTGATTGCGATGAGCTATGATGCATCATTGTCATGTATTCATTTGTATTTACAGATGATCCGAATCGCATGGAATACGAACAAGGATAGAAATCCACTAACCTTTGTGTTCCATTGTCTTGTGTTCAATTCACTGGTTGACTCATGCGCCTTGTAAAGGAATAACTTGAAAGGGCACTAACAACTAGTAAAATAACCAATTAGGCTTTTTCCACTTTATGAAAAATTGTCATCACAACTGAAATAACGAAACCTAATTGGTGAGATCGGCAACTGTTAATTTGGCCTTCAGAGTCAAACGGGTAAAGCCTAGAAAATCATAGAGATTTTCAGACACAGAGGGTGACCTTAAAGGCCACCGTAACAACAACTGTAATAACCAATCACGTTCCTCAATCCTATTAAAAATTACCTATCCAGACGAAATTCTGACATTTGATTGGTTAATTTAGCAGTTGCTAAGGTGGCCTTTAATGTAAGAACTGAAAGACTTGCAGGAAGTTAAAAATCAGGTGGTACCGTCAAGGTTAAATAGGAATGGCATTAAATGCCACCTTAGCAATTGTTTAAATAACCAACCAGACTTCGGATTTTCATCTAGGATGGTAGTTTCTCATGAAATAGAGGAAATTTATTGCCTATCTCACCAACTGCTAGAGTGACTTTTGAAATCACTCCAAAATATTTCACAGTCGTCAGCTGAAACATGTGCCATCAAGAAATGTCTGTGTATTAATCGCTATAATACTTTCTTACTATGCTCCATTTTCAATTCCATTTATTAGGTCATTCACTTTTAAGTGAAATCTGATTTGACAGCAAGAGAAATTGAATGTATGTATGTGTAGCTTGTCTGTCCAAACGGCTATCTCCTGTTTCGTCCTCTAAATAGTCATAGTTGATAATTGTTGAATAATCTGAAATGAAGACAAACCAACTATCAAATATTCCCTAATATACGACCTCTTTCCAGACAATACCAATCCGCCTGAAAACTGAGTGCAACTCAGTTATATCTTGAATATATCTAACAAATATTTAAAAAGAGTACTGTTGTCTTGAAGGTACCATTCATCACGGAATAATATCGTTTAGAGGACCATTGAAAATCTGGGAGCGCTTGACAGCTGCTTCGTCCTAGTTTGGGACCTAACGGTACGCATCCAAGACCAGGTTAGGGCTCGAACTCAGGACCTTCAAGTTTCGAGGCGAACCCGTTAACCATCCAGCCACTGGATCGGAGTTCTATACTCTATAGTTTCTTACTTCTGTCAGTTTGCAATATAGTGCGAGTATCCACCAAGTTTTTCAGTAGGCATCCCCTTCACTTCCTACAGGTTGACCCCATGGGTCACGGCTTCTCATTAGGACTTCAGGACACCCATCTGGAAGCATATCACTAGTGAGCACTGTGTATTTTGAGGTTTCTGGGGATTTTATTTATATGAAGGTAGCATTCATCACAGAAAACTGTGAGCCACTAGACTGCTACCCAGTAACTGAATGGCTAAAGCTTTCACCATGAAACCTGAGGATACTGAACTCGAGCCCTGGCAAGACGGAGTCGTGGGTACATATGGCTGAGGAGTCCCATACTAGGACGAAACACTTGTCCAGTCCTCCCAGGTTTCCAATGATTCTCCAACTGATGTCATTCTGTGATGTATGCTACCTTCAAATAGGTAAAATGGCGAGAAACCTCAAAATGCTTTTTATTCTTTCCAGTTGGTTTACCAAACAACTATGTGTACATTTGTGTAGACATACCAAAATATCCAGAATGCAAATTGGAAATTTATTATCTAATTAAAAAATAAAACTCCCAGTTGGTGAAGCTGGCAAAAAAGGATAGCGAATCTAACTTTCTAACCTTTCTCAAGAAAGCTTGATAAATCATGTGAGTTACGCAAGTATAAGATAAACGAAAGAGGAGATGATTGATTCCATGAGTAGTGAGCAGTATGCGGTGTTGTGATAAATCGAGTTAACAAAACAGATCAATTCGATCGAAGTGTGCGTATGTTTGTTTATGTGCTTATGAGTGTATGGGTGCCTTTATAAACTAATCAATGACTTGGACACAGAAGTAATCAATATTATCCAATCTCTTAAACGAAAAAATATTAATAGCTGCAAATAAGTAAAGCATATTACTGTGACGAAGAGAAAAACGTGAAAATGAAAGCTTTTTTTAAAGTATGAGAACAGTAACTTTTTTCAAATATGTGAAAATATTCTCCTTTTCACTTAATTGAATAAATGAAAATTAGTTTTTATTAAAAGTGATAAGTCAGTGGTTAATCTTCGCATAGTTCTAGAAACTATCTCTCTCATACACACAATTATACGTTCACACACGAATGAAAACAATAGAACAAGCCAGTATCAACATATTGTTTATCAGAGCTTTGTACTTTTTATTCAGTGCTGGAAAAATGAAGTGCATAATCGTGGAAAATTACTTAGTGGATCTCATGCAAAAGTTTCTCATATATTTAAATCGTTTCCATATAATTTTATATCAAGGTGGTATTAATCACGGAATGAAATCAGTTTGAGTACTATTGAAAACTTGGGATCACTGGACAGGTGTTTTGTCGTGACATGAGGCTCCCTGATAGTACGCACCCATTACTCAACTCCACCAGGGGTTGAACTCTAGACCCTCAGGCTTCTCAGTGAGTGCGATAACCAACCAGTCACTGAGTCGAATTTCGATGGTCTACAGTTTCTTACTTCCGTCAGTTAGCGATATAGTTTAAATATCCACTGTGGTCGTCAGTTGGCATCCGCTTGACTTCTGAATAGGGATAACGGGATTCGATCTCAAAACGTATTGCTTTAAAGCTGAATATTAAAGCCAATGAGCAAGTCAATGAATAAAAGATTGAACAGAAATGTTGATTCTCCATTAAAATTAGTTGTTTATTGAAATCCAATGGATTTTCTTGTGGATTTAGTTCATGAAAAATTGATGTTAATTCTTGCATTAACTCATCACAGATTCATGCTGATCAATTAAACCTTAGTGATTTCAAATTATTATGGAATAAATATTCAGTGCTCACTACTCTTCATTAACTATCTATCTGATGTTACCTGTTATAAGAACTTCAAATGTGTTGCAGTAGTAGTGACAACCAACAAGCAGTGAACAATTGTTTTGTTCTGTTTTGGGATTCTTCAGTGGTGCAGATTTATGACATCATACGGAAAACAACCCATGACTTATATGTCTTGAAACTAATACCTTACCTTCCACAGACTAGATCAAAACTTATTTGTCTGCATATTGTTTAGTCACTGGAGAGTGAACAACTTCATTTTGTCTAGTCCTAAGTTCCTGCTGAATTCTATCGATCATATTACAGGGTGGCCACCAGGCTAGAGGACTCACTATTCCGATGCACTAAGATAAATGTTAGTGGGGTGGAGGAGATCTACAGAAAGCTCTGCTTGACCAAGGTTTCAGGTTTGTTGTCACTCCTCAGCAAGGTGTACTGCAGCATCGATGGAACTGATATCCTGCTTGAGATTCGAAACCGTGACACCGAGTGCTTCCGTCGGAGACGTTACCACTGATCTCCAGTAGAACTGGATTGTGTAAATTGGTTGGTAGCTCGGCGGTAACCAACTTTACGCTGTCTAGTCCCGGGCGCTGATCCAATTCTAACAAGCCAATCATACAGGAAGTCAACCGTCGTCTGAGTAGCTCAGTGTTAACGTCTTTGATAGCAGCACTGGGTAATGCGTGTTCGAATCTCACATGGGACATCCGTTCCGTCGAAGTTTTGGACACGCGTTGTTGACGAGTATCAGTAAGTGCCTTCATCCAACTAACATCAGTTGTGTATATCTATACACCCCTAACAATTCATGATACAGCTAAGTAATTATCCACTATCATCTGTAAGTATCCATCCTCACACTCAACTTGGCTAAATCGCTTACAACAGATTTATTACAAGTTAATTCGAGTGAACAATTAGTTTATTTATCATATGACTGTTATTTTCAATAATCTAGAAAATGGAAGTCCTTTATGCACTCTAAAAGTTATCCTTCTTGTATATGAAACTAGAGTCTTTAAATTTAATTATATTCTGTATACTACTTATAACCGTTTGTCAGCAACTTTGTTGTTGTCATTCAGCAGTTGGGAATCTTCAGTTATTTTCTGAAATCCTTACTGACCATTATTTAAGCCTCTCCTGCAATACATCAGATAAAACACATTTTTCTTATCTAAGTACCATTAGAACAATGCCTGGAAAGAACTATTGCAAAAACATTTAATATCGTAAGACGGTCACGTTTGCGAAGGTATTCAACATGAAACATTCATGAAAAAATAGGATTGACTGTGTATTTTAGGATGATTTTTTTAAGCTTATCACTTTCATATCCAGCAAATAACACTAGATTTCCATATTGCCTGACACACATACACAACCTTAAGGTTTAAATGATCAACGTGAATGGATTGGAACAACACAACAATTGTTGCTACACCGTATTATGCAGAGTAAGGCGATAATTAATTTTCATCTCCTTCATGTGCTACTCTCTTTGCACACTCTGAATGAATTTCCCCTGCCTTTTTATATTTCATTTTAATCTTGGTTCACATGTTCATATGGAAATGTAACTCAGTGTCTCAAGCCTTCCACCCTCAACCAATGGGTCCACGGATGAACTGCCTCTCAACCTAATTCAGCCTTGGCGTACAGATAACACTATAAATCTCCACACATTAAATATGCATCATAGCCTGGTGCAGTGACTTGCATCGAATTTAGTTGAAGTAATTGGAATAGTCATGACTGAAATAAAGACTGATTAAGCCGGAGAAGAAGCGTTCACAAGAGCATTCAACGCTGGTAGTGAGTAATTATTACATTCACAAGATTACACTGTGCATACGACGAACAGCTGAAAGATGATTCATTTTTCGCTAACTTATATTTTATGGCATTCATTTAACAGACACACAAGTTTTCAGTTCTTAAAAAGTGTAGCATAATTGTAGAAGTGTGCCAAGAAATCAGTCAGTAAACAGTTAGCAGGTATAACACTGTGGTAAATAATTATGGCTAGTAGTCCCATTCATTAGATGCTTTAAGTTTTCTTTCAATAACCAATTATTCGTCATGGGGTGAAGTCAGTTGGAGAATCATCGAAGACCTAGGAACACTGGATAGCTGTTTCTTCCCAGCATGGGTCGCCTCAGCAGTGTGCACCCATGACTCCTGTTAGCGATTGAACCAATTACCGTCAGGTATCATGGGAAGTGCATTACCATTCAGCCACTGGTTCATATTCCCCTCTCGGGCCAAATTTTCAATAGCTCTGCAACTGATGTCAGTCTGTGATGAATGCCAACTTGAAATTAATAAATTCATACAAAACTCCAAATAGAGTATCAAGTGTTGAAACTTGAGTGTCTAATCTCATGAGCTACAGATCCCTTGCTGGATATAAAAATTAGGGCCTGTCTGCCAGCTCCAAATACCATTAACAGACATAATAAGGTCTATGTTTCGACATTGTTCCGAAACATATATGCGTAGAGTTGTCAAAATGTTTTCTGCAGAGAAGAATAATTTCTGGTGTTGAAAACTAATAAATGTTGTGTAATATCACATCACATAGAGACTAGTGCACCAGTGACCTTACTAAACGACAATACCCCTCTCCCCCATCCGAAAACTAGTTATAGCTTGTGTAGATGTAGTATGGATATAATGAGAGCGATCGAATACTATATACCAGATTTTCATCTCACCTTCAATCATCATCCAGTATAAATACTAGTCTGCCAAAATACAGCTACCTCAGACAGTCAAATGAAAACCTAGTCTTAAGTAAACGCTGATAACCAAAGATCATACACTGGTGCTTTCATCATGTTCACATATATCGAGTACAGAGCTTTCTAGTGTTGGTTCACATAATTTACTTTGGAGTGTAGCTGAATCACCCTAGAACAGTTTAATGCAGTAGTGACTGACAGAATAATACAAAATATCAGAAAGCAACTAACGTAATGAGAGACTTGGACTGGATAGGACCAGCGACACTCATTCCTCCATACCTTATATTTCATTGAACTGAGGAAATCAAAAGGTTAAACCTGGCCCGTAACTGTAAGGCAGACACCTTATTCGACAAAAATACATCATTTACATACAGTTTTAATGAATATATAAAACCACTAGGTCAAAAGTTAACTTATTTTGATTGGTCAACTGTAGGATAAATTGGTCAGTAAGGTTTGTCCTGATGAGACAGTGACATGAAACAAAAGTTGACATGGAAAACTTTGATCTTAGTGAGTGATGACTTGAAATGTTGAATTTCATTTAGGTCGCTTCCTATCATACAGTGTCTTACCAGTTCCGCAGTTAAAAACAATAGTTAGTCTAAAAAGTGAATGAAATCCCTGAAAATCATTATAGTTGCAAACGTACTTCATAAATATTCGCCTATAATGTAACAACTGTCGTGACAAATCCTTTTACTTCTCCCCAGGACGATTCAATGCAATTATTCGTTTTACTGTCAAACATCAGTAAATGTTTAGTGATGTTTTTCTGAGACCTCCAGTAATAGACATTTCAAGCTACTCAAATTCAATTGTGAACGCTTCAGCCAGTTTTGTGGATGTAATGAATTCTTTAGATCTCCCTTAAAGTCATTTCATGATGTAAACCGAAGTTACCTATAACTAATTACTGGGATAATGAGGAACTTAAATTATGATAACTTTTTCCTGAAACCGATTTGATAAAGCACAAGCCCCTGGAGGTCACTTCATACAAATCTTCTATAGTTTATCAACATATTTGATATGCTTACTTAAAAATTTGGTTGATTACAAACTGAGTCAAACTCAAGCAAGCAAACAGACCTCATTCAGGGTGTGCGTAAAGAAAGTAAGACTATGGTACAGTACTGGAGATGCTGTCTACATTCATACAGAAATCCTCAGCTATGAAATCTAAAGCTTATAAGGCAGTGGGACTACCAGAAGAAGAACACAGCCAGTTAACCAGTGTTACCCCCCTCCCCTTCCAGTGACCATTAATATAGCATAAACATACAAATTACCGCAAGTATAACTGCTATAAATCGATTCAACTAGCTACAAAGCTAACAAACGCCAAAAGGGAATAATATGGAGTGAATAAACATGGCATGTGTGTTTCCGCGTCAAAACCTGTGCCAGTTACAACTGTATCTACAACAGAGACTGAAAAATCAATTGATGACTGTTGACAGGTTAGAGTTGAAAATTTTCCGATTACTATATAATACATTCCATCACATTTTTCCTTCAACACTTATAAGGTGAGTAGTTTCAACGCTGCTATTACACTAGCTAATGCAGTAATGTACATCGTGATCTTCAATGAAGTGTATCAAGCAGTTAAATTCAGTGACATAACTAGGAAGTCCATTGTACCTCATGTACCTCATGTATGAAGGAAGTTGGAAAAGAGCACTTCAACTAGTTGCTTTAAATATTTATTTTCATTCATCTATGTAAGCCAACCAAACCATAAGTCAGATACCGAGTCGACAATTTGATATTTATGAATATCCTTTCCTTGAGATACAGTTATCAAAAAAATTCTAATTCCTTTCGGTGTTACGGCGTTTGGAGCGATCAGTCTTGAGTTCGAGTCTTAGTGGAAATAAGATCACTCACTGAGATGCGGACACGTCCAGTTGACGAGTCCTAAGTAAGACGAAACGCACTTCCCGAATTCCAGCATTAGCCACTATCTATCATCATTATCGATACTTATTCGATTCTAAAAAGCAGTAAGATTTACATTGATTAGATTGAAACGCTATACATAAGACACGCCAATAACACTACAACGTACTATTTCCATTATGGTAACTGCCAAGTCATTCTTATAGTTGAATAGACAAATTAACTCCGACAGATTGTGTTTCAACTACACTCCAGCCTGTACTAGCCATATATGGTCAAGTGAACAAACATTCTGGATTGATGACCACATTGTAAACCGATCAACACTCAGAAATAGATAACATGAAGTTGGTTACCCTCCAATAATCAGTCAATGCACCCAACCTACTTCTGCAGGAAGTCAGTCACGGCCTGAATAGCTCAGTAGTAATGTCTCTGATTGCAGCACTGGGTGACACGGGTTCGAATCTCAGGTGTGACATCAGTTCCCTTAAAGATGCAGTTACACATTTCTGACAGAAATCATAAACCGTGAAACCCAAACCGAGCAGGGCTTCTCACCGATTGGCTTCATCCAATTAAAATCTGAGTGCATCGAGATGGTGAATCTCCAGAAATTTTAACTACTAATTTTTGAGGGATCGGTTCATTTTCATCCAATACAATACCCCTTCAATTTCGAAGGTTAAAATGTTTGGAGTCAATCAACGGCAAATCGCATTTGACCTCGGTTTTGTTGGCAGTCGTCAGTAAGATATATCTGAGATTGTGAAGAAACTGGTAATCAATAGACTTCGACCAGTGCTATGAACTAGGGAGTAGACCGATACAATGGTAGTTCAAAGTTCGTCAAGTTGTGTATAGCATCACTGTTTTTGTCGATTAAAATCTGTTGATTACTCAGATGTACAACCATTGAAGAAGATAGAGGAGTAGGTAACAGTCACAAATAAGTTTAAGATGACTTGTAGAACCATTGCTGAAGGATTTCATCCGCCTGAATGAAATAAGGATGACTTTAAACAAATACTCAAAATCGACTAATAAATAGGTGAATTTAGAAAAATACCATACCATTATTAGGTGATTTCAACTATGATGTCTTTATCAATCTACTAATCAGACTGAAGTAGTGACAGAGGATCCAACGATTGAAAATTACTGTTATTTACACTTAAAATGTTATGACTAGTTAATATGCCATAAAACAGTATTATTAAGTTGGAATTCATTATGGACTGACATCAATTAGAGAAACATTGGAAACCTGAGAATACTGGGCGGCTGCTTCGTCCTACTATGAGTTTCCTCAGCAGTACGTACTCATGAACCTAGCCCTCCAGGGATCCAACCCAGGACCTTCAGGTTCCGTAGCTAGCGTGTTACTATTGAGCCACTGGGTCAGAATCCAATGGTCTACATTTCCTGCTTCTGTTAGTTCGCTATGTGGCGCGATATACATCCAGTGTCTTCGTTGAATAACTGTTCTCATGTTCGACTTGGTTGACTACACTGGTCATGACTTCTCATCGGAACTTTGGGAATCACCTCTCGAATCTAGTCACCAATGAGCACTAGATTAAATCAATCTGAAGGTTTAGTGGGGGTTTATTAGTTAGATTCAATGAATGATTTGATGTGATATTTTAAGAGATAACTAGTAGGGCCTCAGTGCTAACAGAATATCATATCAAATGGCTTAGTGGGTACACTGCAAAACTTCGTCAACACACTTCAGTTAGCAGCTGACACTTGATAGTTCCATCGCTTCTCAACCCAAGACCCTGGCATATTCGAATGCATGTCATCAGATGCTACAAAGAGAAAGAGAGACTTCATCTGTGGGCAATTCGACACCTGGTCGATCTTCGATGGGACTGAATTGTATATATTGATTAGCCACTGGATAGTAACTGACTTCATGTTGTCTACTTCTAAGTGTTGGCCAATTTCTATCAATCATTGTGAAATGTGCTCTGAATATAGTGTGACGGAACCAAAAAAAGTAGGAAGAACCTGACTCACTTGGTCAGCGGATAATTACATTAAATATTTTGATAGTTTACAGAGTTCTATGATTACCCTGAGGAAACTGATAGTTACTTTCAAATAGTTAAGCATCATTTACCGTACCTAATGCGTAAGTTCATGATGGAATGATTGATTTTAGAGTGGTTTTCTGCATCAGTCGATGACAGTTTGAGGGTGATTCTAAAAAATAGAGTAATGCACAAATTTCTAAACCCAATTTAGGACTCTTTAGTGGTGCATATTGATGTGCTCATGATGGATGAGGTTCAAAACCTTCATATCCCAGAACGACTACGTTGCTATTCACCTAGTGGGTTGAAATTTTGTGACTTACAGTTTCATGAAGCTACGCGATCATCATACAATATCACTGATTAGTTCATGTTCTTAATCCTGATTAACACAACTCCATAAGTTATAACTTCCTATCACGATTTGCTGAGAAGTCTCAAGCGATAACGAAACAGATGTTCAATGCTTCTTGGCTTTCGAAAACTCTTTCAACTGATATCAATACATGATAAAGACAGTTTTGAAATTAATGGAGTATAATATCCTATTTGGTAGATCTGAAGCTCTCCTATTCTATCCTGATAAAAAAGATCGCAAGCTACTGTAACTACCAGGGAGTCCTGTGACTGGAAAATACGGGTATCCTGAGCAAAAGCTCCTCCTATTCTTTAGTTACCACTGTCTCCTCAACTTATTTCAATGAATAGTGAAGATTTAAATAGGATGATCCACTTGCAAATCATTGATAATCTATACAGTCCGCATTGACGAGATAGTGATCACCTGATAAGTCACGGTAGTATATACTTTAAAATCGGATTGACAGAAACCATCGTCTTCTGTTAGTTACGTCTAGTTAGGCAGTTGATATAACCAAAAGACGCATAGAATAAGCAGAAACTGAAAACACTAGTGGTAAAGTTAACCTGCTTACTAATTAATGAAATAATTAAACTAGAAGTACTAAAATGGACATGTTGACAACCGGTGCAATTAAGGTCACACTACTGCTAGCAAATAAGTTGCAATTTACCATGAGATTTCATGCTATAAAATCTGTATTAAAGTTAATGCTAACTTTATGGCTTTAAACTTCGTCCATTAATCTGGCTTCTTATTGAAATAATAATAATAATAATAATAAATGTCACATGTTTAACTGACTTCCTTAGAGTAATCGATAATTGAAAAGTTCGTCGAATTATGCGTAACATGGAAACTTACACAATATCTTGTGTTTAGTTTGTGCAAAATAATTTGCATGGATGGAGGCGATCGGCAGAAATCTTTGTTGAGCCTAGATTTCGTGCTTCTCGGCTGTCTTCAGTAAGGCGTATTTACGACCTTGACGGAATTGATGTCCTGGATGAAATTCAAACCTATATCACCCAGTGATCCAGCCGGAGACGTTACCACTGAGTTATTTGAATCTCGACTGACCTCCTGTAGAACTGAACTGTGTATATTAATTGGCTACTGGAGGGTAACCAATTTCATGTTGTCTGTTTTTAAGTGCTGATCGGATTCTATCGATTCAATATTGGATGTTAGCCACATTTCAAAATGATCTGTAGGATTTAATCACCACTCAGGATTAGACAACATTAAGTGCTACGAAGCACGAAATGTAGGTTGAGTAAAATTTCCTACCGATTGTCTAAATTCAATTAATGTCTACCTGAGTGCATCGAGATAGTAAGCCTCCTAGTCAGGTGACCATTTTGCGATATGACCGACAGAATTCGATCACTACTCAGGATTAGGCAACTTGAAGTTGATTATCTTTCAGTGACGAATGTATGTAACTTGCAAGTGGACAGTGAAATGAACTATAATATTTTTTGTGTTCCCATGAGGAGCTAGGGGAACGGTTGGAAAATAGGAAGCGGGGATCATGACCTTCAAGTGCAGCTTCGAACACGGTACTGTAGAACTACAAAGTTGAAATACAGGTTTCTTTTCTAAAAAGTTTGCTTAGATAAGAATCGACAACAGTCGTTATCCGATATCATCATTGGGTGTTGATCCTCGCCCGCCAAACCTTATTGTTCTCCGAAGTAAAATCTGACACGGTAGGCAGTTAATCATAGATATTAGGAAGGCTGGTAAACAGATAGTCTTTCAGTGATAGAGGGAAAACTATTTTTCAGTCTGCTGCGACACTTCTACTCCACAACATACTGGAATGAATTCAGCAAGCCGCGTTTATATGACAGGTAGTGAGGTGAATCACTACCTTGAATGAATACTAGAAGGTATATTTCATGTTGAAATTACTAAAGTTATTCATCAAATCTGTTGTCTTTCAGCAGTTTAATCCATAACACACCTTCAACATCAGGAATACATACCTAAAGCTCGCTGGACAACTAAAAGGGGATCACGGCTGACAGACTGAAAGCTTAGTTCTTCGCTGATCTAACATGAATGACTAATGTTGATGAGCTATGAGGGATCGATAGGAAGTCCTGAACCTAGGTTTCACGCTTGTTGTCAGTAAGCCGAATAAGCAATCCACTCTGAGATTCGAATCCACTTCAACCAGTACTGTAGTCAGAGATCTTACCACTGAGTAGTTTTGGGTGATGTGTGGACCCTTGGGGAACAACTTTTAAATCTAATCGCCTAGGATAATTGGTTTCCTTAAGAACAGGAAGAAACGGCAAAACGGTAAAACGTTTGTTGACAAGTTATGAAATGTACAAAATGCAGCAGTGTTTATATTTTTTCCAGTTGCCTTGGTACTTTCTACACTTCTCGATAAAGGCAATTCCAATCGATTAGGTCTTATTGCCCTATTTGATACTCATACGTACGATGATGTAGTGTTTTGAAAATATTTGGTGTGCTACGATTATTTGGGAATATCTAAGAGGGATTTTTCATTTTGCTGAAGGTTCTTTTCGTAAAGTGAAACTACAGGTATGAAGGTTCTTTTAGACTAGCTTGGATTCTTTTAACAGGTTTTCTGGAGTAGATCTTTCAGCACCGTTGCGTTTTGGAGTCTATAGGGTTCTCATAACCTTCTCTTAGTGGTCGGCTGTTATGGTTTAGTTTCTAACGGCTTCAGGTTGTCTAGCAACGCATCAAGAGATAAGCTGTGAAATACATCCGTTTTACTGTGATTATGAGGTCTATGGCTTGTGTGATCTACACGTCCTCACCATACTTTTGAGCGAATTCTACTTCGTATATGTACTGTTCCTGTTTTTTTTTTGCTTACACCAATTCGCCATAGGTTATTCCTTCGGTGTATTCTGATGATAAGCTTATCACCGGGGAATTATTAATTTCCACTTCGATGTTGGCGTTCATTCCTTTTTAACTCAGATGTAAGTAACATGAAATCAAAAGTTGTTCTTATTCTGTAGTCAAGCATGAACTTTGCAGGTGATTTTTCAATTGGTACATTAGGATGCTTTTTAACACTGCAGTCTAGTCTCTGGGGGTTGTTTCGGTTCGGTTCCTGTAGTAACCAAAGAGTTTTCCTCTTCTTTTCTGCTTTTAACTCTAGTGAAGTGAATGTTTTTTGTAGATTTGAATTTGTGACTTGTAGATTTAGTTGGTTTGGAAGTAATGGGGTGATAAGAGGAGTATAGTCTCCTTTTAACCTTTGTTCGCACAAGTCCCCGAAGCCTAATAGTAGAATAAGAGTGTAAAGGTATGTGGGATGTATTAGAATAGTAAGAGTAAGTAGAATGAGCATAGTTGCTAGAGAGGAGTTAGAATACAGAGCAGGTGCTTAAAAGAAGACATAATTATTAACAAAGAAGAGGAGGACAATGATGAAGTAGTGAAGAGCTAGAAAGGTTAGCAGTGCAGTGAGCACTTCACTAGTAAATCTTATGAACTAACATAATTCTTCAACTTTCTTTTAAATGGTTCTACTGAGCGGTTATAGTAGTAAGGCATTCTATAGAAGGAATACTTTTAAAGAAAAGAAGTTTAACCTGAGGCTGTTATTAGCTCATTGGAGTGCTATTCTAACTGTTTTTCCTCGTGATGACCGCCATACTGCTGCTAAAGTTGATGCTTTCGCGTGGCTAGTTTGATGGATGTAATAAGGCCATCGCGTCCTTGTGCGAAAGTTTAAAGAAGATAATTTTAGGGGCTTCCGTCTCTCAGAATACTTTCCCCCTAGTTTAACAACCGTTTGTGTTGTAGACCTCTGTACTTCCTCAAAAACATTAAAGTCTCCCTTAAGTATCAGGGCTGCTAAAGTACTGAGTACTTACAGATGTAGCTAAACATAAGTTTTGAAAACTGCTAGAAAGAGGTTTAGTAATTGCATCCGCGATCATTTTTCTTCTTACTTAAAGAAAGGTCGTTCAAATGTGTCCATAGATTTTTCTTGATGATGGAGAATATTTATAGCCTAGGAGTATGATTTTGATGGTGTTGTGTTCTCTGAATTGGATGGTTTAATCGATTAAACCATCCATGGGTGATATATATTGGGATGTAAAACCTAGATTTTTCTACATCATCACAACATAAAGTCATTCCTCCATCTGATTTCCATCTACACGAATGCTGTCAGCGCCTAAACGACAGGATATTATCATTCTCAGTATTAAGCAAAGCTAGCCATGCATGAGTTCCTTTAGGATGATGTAGACCCACTGAATGGAATAAACTCGAAGATAACGATAAATGCTCAACCTCACAGTTATCTACACATATACTGATTATAAAGCAGTAGACCATCCACTTGGTTGATAAATTCAAAGCTAAAACGTTCTTATAGACGAAGGCAATTAACCACAATGGTTACAAGAACAAAATAGTAGTTAGGACATGTTGGTACACCGTTTTTGAGTAAACAGTATGAATTCGTTACTGCACTAAGCTTGATCTGAAAACGTTGTCCACTAAGAGGATCAATTATCTATGTCAGAGGAAATGAAAACAATGAACAGTGGCCCGTGAAAATTCTTCAAACAAAAAAGTAAAGATGGAATGATGATTGGAGGTGAAATTAAAACCGTCTTTCAGGTTACCAGCTTGATGCTTTACCAACTAAGGGATCATATGCAGCTGCTGAACAGGTCAAGAAATTACTCTTGCTACAGTTGGTCTTACCTGTCTGTCAGATGAATATGTGATGCCTAGCTGTTATTTCAACGGGATCACACTGGCTTCTTAGTCAGTTCTACATGCATAAATCTAGATACGCGCTGAATTAGAAAAAGGAAGCTATAACTTAATCACTGATGAGGCTGTCTGAAAAAGCTATTGGTTAACAGTATAGTGTCTATGAAAAGCGGAAAAGAGTGAAAGTGTAGTGAAAATCAGAAGTTGCAGCTTAGTTCAAACTAGTGGTCACCTGTCTACCGTAAATTATTGAAATGTTGGTGAAGAGAAAGTTACTAATCCCACAAATACTTGAAAATCGGTTAAAACTCTTTGTGACTGAGGTAAATTTAAGACCGTCGTTATCTAGGCTTTTGTTACACTTTCAGTCCTCACTCAATACTAAATAAAGCCAAGACTATTTGAAATAGTTTTGGTTGAAGTAGTCATGCAACTTGCGAAAATGAATACTGAGTAACTATTGAACTCTTTAACAACAACGTATTAAAATCAAATCACTTCCTTGAGAGTAATAGACATGCATTTGACATGAGTAGATTTCAAATATCACGTCAAAATAATTTGAATACACATATTTCCGACCATCTGTACAGTAGGTGTGAAATGCATTCAGAATGATTCAGTTTTCAATGAATCTTCAACCATTATCAGTGCCGCATTATCCTCAAAATTATCAACATTAATGAAAGTGTTAAAATACATTCTATCACGCAAACATATTGATCCAGTTATGTTGCTATTATTATTATTGTATGGGTGGTGGTTATCTTCCCTTACTATCGTCTACTGATAGAAGTGATAACATTTACAATTATCTTTCATATCATCAAAAAAACAAAAGACTTATTTATTCCCTGTGTAGGTGTAAATATATTTTGGTTTGAATATAATTATTGTCTATTATTATTGTTATTACTGTTATTATTATTATTATGATTACTGTTGCAAACATACGATTGAATTGGGGATAAAATAAACTATTGCCTAAATCCATACCTCTATGTAGTTGTACAGATTGTGGAAATATTACTGACTATTCGAGTGATGACTGAACTTCAAAATGAAAGCCATGACCAAAGGAATATCAGAATCAAATATCTTCGGATAACCACTTATAAATGCTTCATCAGTTTAGATGTGATACGTAGTCAGCAGCTGAATCTTCTATCTTAGTCGACACATTGACAATACACAGATTACTGACTGAAGTTCTGCCACGAATCTGATTTCTGTTTTGAATTCAGTCACTTCAGGTTGAAATTCACTAGGAATCCGCAAATGATTTAATGATGGCTCATACCATTTTCAAAACGTCCCTTTTCATGGTTTCAGACCGATAGACAAGAAACCCCATTTGGCCAAGGTTTTATGCTTTTGATTCTGCTATGAACGATAGTTCTACAGCCTTGCTGATAAATGATGCTACCTTTAGAAATCTGAACCTGTATCAGCCAATGCTGCATTCATGGGTGCTACACTTAAGCCAACTGTGAAGCGACTGACCATTTGAAGGAATGGACCAAGCAAATTAATCGTTTGCCAGGAAATAGACAATGACATGTTTCCTTGTTCTAACTGCTGACAGAATTCTACAAATCAAATTTACTATACTGGTTGCAGATATTTTGTGCTGATGAAAGCCGAGAAACCTATACCATAAAACTTGTCACTTACTATCTGTAAGCACCTAACATCAATCAGAAGGGATCACAGTGATGACCTCCTAAACTTAGGGACGACACTGTAAGGGTAGTGAATAGCATTCGATCGGTGCTAGCAAATAAACAGCATTATACTACTCACCTTGGAATTACCAATCAAAGCAAAGAATTAGTATCAAGTCTGCTCTTTGTATCTAACCTCAGGCGGGATATCAGTTCACTCGATGTTTCAGATACATCTTGTTGACAAGTGCCAAAGAGCAAAGAACCTAGGTCAAGCAGGGCTTCCTGTTAGTTGCATCTATCCAACTAACATCTCTCTCTGTGCATTGTGATGGTTAGCCGCAGCCTGGTGGCCATATTGCAAAATGATCAACAGAATTCGATCAGCACTCAGGACTCTACGATATGGAGTTGATTACCTTCCAGTAACCAATCAGTGTGCCTAACCCACTCCTGTAGTAGGTTAATCGTGGCCTAAATAGCTCACTGATAACGTCTATGACTGCAGCGCCGTGTGATGCGGGCTCGAATCTTACGCGGGATATTACTTTCATCGAGATTGCAGATATACCTTGTTGGCGAGTCTCAGCACGCCCGAAACGTCTGTTGAGCAGGGCTTCTCACCGATCGCCTCCATCCAACTAACTTGGTCATGGATGTGTCAATGTCAATATTCTTAAATGGGAAAGATTAAAGTCAACTATTTGTCAACCCATTGAGTAAACTACTCTTTTACTGATACTTAAATCAATGTTAATCTACTGATTCATTCATATTCAAGATGTAGGTAAATATTCAGCATCAACATTCGGAGATGCATCCTTCTACAAATTATCCTGTGAAATCCTACACTCTCACTTATCTTTTATGAATCAACTGCAAGTGTTATTAACTTAACAGAACGTTGTAAAAAATCCAAGCAACATAATCTGAATCTGTGGGGTTACAAGAAACTCTGTATTTAAATACGCATCTTGAAGTGTCCAGTTGTTGTATATTATGAAAGCTTCCAATGTTAATGTGAACACTATATCTGGGCTACACATGTGGTGCTTAATGATGACGTTTGTGACTAAAGTGTAATGCATTTGCAAGGGGGAGGTGCGAATTAAAAAAACACTATTCGTCCTCATGTTCTCTTGTGATGTGTTAAGGCGATAAGCACGAAGAATTATGCATCGAAATTATGCTCACATTTTTTTCTGATTTTACCCAACTATCTAGTGTCGAATGCTGTGCATTACTATATTGAGTCATTCAGCTTAGTGGCAACATTGCAGAATTCAGTATCAACATTACACTGTATAATTGCCATTTTACTTAGTTGGTCCACAGTAAACTTATACACTAGCATTTCTTCAGATATCGTGGCTTCATTTACTTACTGTCAATGCGCAACTAAATCTTATCGAAAATCAAGTAGATACCAACGTACAGAAACATAAGATAGAAACATCTGGGCCGTTTATATATAAAAGAAAAAAGACAATAAAAAGATAGTAGGAACGTAGCCGTGGAACCTAGGTTGGACGTTTCGACTTGTTTCATGACTTATCAGGTGGATGTACCTGTTTCTCATTGAACTTTGATGCTTCCACTTAGACTTTAACCCAGCACCTATTGCTTCCAACACCATAATGTTCTCTACTAAACTACTGAGATTTTAGAGACACCCCCAAGGAAATGACATCAAAGCGGAACTTGAAATAATATCAAGGCATCCTTTTACAGAACCCAGCATAATGAGAAACTGTAAGTAACAGTGGTGGAGTGGAACACAGAAAATCAACGTCGTATAACCACCAAACGGAAAGTAGACAAGCTAAAGGCGACACCGATGACAGACATATTTTAAGCTTCATATTTTAACTGCACACCATAGATGAGATCTTATTAGTAGGTTACTCAACTGTATATAGATGTTCTGGAACAAGACAATGATTGAGTTTGTTGATATTTTAACCATCAATCAATGTATGACTGTGATGAAACGATCTGTAAGTTGAAAAATTCACTTTTATTCTAGGCAACCTAATCAGCTAAAAATAAGACTGTTGCCATTGAACTTGACTAATCAACTTCGATTGAGTGATATAACTAATGTTGATAGATAATTTATGGGATTTAAGTGATATGGCCAATCCATCCTTCTGATCTGAATTTACCCCGGCATGTTACTTTAGAGATTGGCTTCAGGAGAGCAGAAAGACCAACCAGAGTTCCTAGTAAATGTTGCCGATTAGCGTGAGTAAAATTGAACAGCTTGTTTTGTCCAAGGGTCAACTTCATGTCCTTATGACAGCGTTGTGTCAACGATAACAGTCTCAGATTGTAACTAATTAGTTTATAACCCAAATCTTGCTACGAGTGTAAATCTAATGCACTGTCTACTTTTGTATGTTCACCTTTTTAGTACAAATGAAGCAGATATAAAATATTAGTGAGCATTTTTACTCAAAGTAGTAGGGAAATCTAGTTCGACAGAAAGCCATTCCTGCTGCGAGTACACAATAATTTTCTGCTTTTTCCTCTGGAAGTAGTGGAAATCATATCGAAACTTTTGGATTTGACCGAAGATTAAGTTTCCACTTTGCGGTGTTGTGAAGAATCTAGTGGTTTCAAAAGAGTTTTGATTATGGAATGATATCAACTAGTGGTCAAGTCGACTCAGTCTGGCCAGCTGTGTAAAAGATTCCAAAATGACACAATACTCTGAGTTAATTATCAAACGATTTAAAAAAAATCAGTGCTCCACCTTGAAATTTTGCATAACCGAGAAGTAGTCATTCACTAGCTACACACATTTTACACACCTCTCTCTTTTTGAATGGTTTTACACCTATATACGATCAATGAGGAAAAAGAAACAGTCAGCGCAAAAGTCAACTGAGTGCTTCACAATGTATGAAAGAAGAGTAATACCAGAATACAGAGTGTACTATATTATCAACTAAACACGAATGACTGCATAAGTCGCTTGTTACTAAGGTCTACGTCTATGAGTTTTGACTCCATATTGAGCAGTCTATGTGTAGTATTAAATGTTCTCTGGAACATGCCTAAATGATCTTCAGACGTTTCCTTAAGTTCAATTTTTTGGAATCGTCTGTTTACTAACACATGTAAATTTCAGTACTCCTAGGCTTATTGTTATGTATCCCTGGCAATATTAAACGAGAAAGCCGATTAACTTTTGGTACGTGATGCTAATGAAAGCTCGGTGTGAAGAACTCTTTTCTTTGACATCATTATAATGTAACTGTCACCTGTCTTCCGAGTAATTTACAGCGTATTCTACAGATTATACGTACCACTGAACATCACAAGTAGAAACCGTCGATTACGACAGTCGAAAGAATCATATAGTCAAACACTCATGAAGTAGCAGCAGTGCTACTGCTAAAAGCTGAGTCATTAAACAACAACTATGCTAATGATGTTGGTCCTGAAGTTATCATTAACTTGACGTAACTTCTTGGATTCAAGAAAACCTATTAAATAGACAAACAGACGACCAAATCAGCTCAGAGCTTGGAAAAGAAATACATCTGTTCAACTTACTGCGCTTCAAAGCACCATGAAGAGTAAGAGGGGATACAAAATGAGTTATATAAAAGTAAACAAAATGTATAAGACAGGAAACAAGAAATAAGTAGCTGGAGGGTACTAAAAATATTCAGCACTTCGGAAATAACAAGAAATATATCCTATTGAGTAACAGTAACCCCTACCCAGCTATATCATAAAACGTCGCCTACCACTGGTTCATAACATCTCTAAGACTCCAGCGAGGCAGCCTACACTTTTTGGAACGTCAGTGAGAGACTTCATGGATAGATGTCACGAGTTTCTTAACGCTATTCTAACTGACTTCTACTTTAGTCAGTATCGCATGTCCAGGTAGATAGTGTCTCAGTATGTCTAACACATGTTCATACGAACAAGAACTAACTTCGCAATTGTACATAAGAAAGTTATATGTTTCTGTTCTCTATCCCACTTTAAATCAGAGTTTTCAATGATATTATCGGGTCATATAGGATAAAATTCATTTGTTTTTGTCATCATATATTTTATACATCATGATATTTTTGTAAGTTGACGAACTACAATGTTAAGCGACGGATGACTGATACTTTGACTACATATTACTTCAAATGATCGCCGAATAACATCTGTGTTTGTAGTCCAGTCGACTGGTAATTGTTACGCGTGCAGTATACCCTTGGTCTTACAATGACTAGTTGATGATTCTTACCAATTTCTGCAGTTATCAAACACCAGTGTTGATAGTCATTATATGTCTCACTAAGCTTACAGTACACACTCTTATAACCAAAGTAAGACGAATCAAATAAACACCCGAGAATTCCATATTAGATTTGTTTACTTGATCTATATATCACACAGTGATACAGTATTATTTACTTGATAGCCACGTTTTAAGCATAAATTATTGCTTATAATCATATCAATGTAATCACGCTGCTGTAACCTCACATTCTTTGTTTTAATTGGTAATAAAGTTTTCTATATCATTCCTGTAACATGTGTTCGATGTTGGTTGGATGAACAAGGATTCAGTAATCAATCTCTCTCTCCACCTAATCATACTGGAGTTAAGTACAATGGTCTTATCCCACCCTATTGTGTGATTGTGTATTAATGCATTCGTTGCAACAGCCTAGTGTCTTTCTAGATTACCTATCTTATTCCGGTCAGCCATTTTATATTTAGCTAAATTTCTATGTTCCACTAATCTAACTGACTCCGATCGGGTAAATTGACCTATGTACTTGACCTCACAGTTGTTACATGGAATTTGATAGATTAGATTATTTTGATCAATTGGATCTATCGGATCCGTAAGCTAACATAGCTTATCTTTGAGTGAGATTTTAGGTTTAGATGCCACCCTAATTCTAGCTTTGTTGAGAATCCTACATAAAGTTTCTGATGTACCTTCCTTATAAGATAACACAGTGAAGGCTGTGACCTCCTTCCTACTTGTGTTGTCGTTATTATTTCGTTTCTTACGTGTTCATACGAATTTCTTAATAAACTGTGGAGGGTAGTTATTAGTTACGTCGAAAGTAATATGATTACATTGATATGATTACAAGCAATAATTTATGCTGGAAAAGTCATCAAGTAAATAATACTATATCATTGTGTGTTATAAATCAAATAAACAATTCTAATATGGAATTAAATTTAACCACAGTGCCCAATTTTTACACTAATATTGATGATTTTGAGTTATACAGGAGATGAACTTTAGTTACACTGAATTGAACAACTAAACCAACACTCAAAAGATTATTCAGTTGGCTGGATGGTAGTTTATTCACCCAGAGACTTGATGACCCTAGCTTTCTAAGTGGGTATTGCTGAAGAGTTCAAGAACAGGATGAAACATTTTCCTAGTTCACTCAATTTCTCAGAAACTTTCTGGTTAATATCGATCCAGAATGAAAAGTTTGGTTATCATTTTCATTATCGTTTTTAACGTACAAAACTAACATATCTCTATGTAAATAGACTTCAAACTGGCCTGAGTCTATGTTTTTAAATATCACTATAAAAATAAGAACAGTGGAATAATTCTTCGGTAAACAAGCAATGAAAAGGAAGGCTGAACATATCCACTATTTCACCTGACCATTGGAATATGTTAAATCATCATAGCACTTTCATCTCAATTTATTTGATCAGACTAAAAATGTGATGGATGACTTCTCAGCTCTCAAATTTAGTCTTTCCAACAGTTAAGGACTACTGATTTTATTTGATCCCAAAATGTTTGGAGTCATTAAATACTCTTTTCAGACTGGCATTAACTGAGATGAGTTGTTAAAATCCACTTGGGAAAGATTGATACAATTTCATGCGCAAGCCAATCAGATGACATTGACTGAACAGATTAACACTGTTGACTATATATATACTATTCATGTCTAAGACAAACTTAGTACCATATGGAAACCCAGAGGAGGCCCCTATGAACATGAGACATGATTTTTAGCTGACATATAAAAAGCTTATTAGAAACACTTCACGAGAATTGCATATGCATGTGCATAAGATATAATACGCACAAAAAGAAGGATATTTCAGAGCTATGACTATCAATTTCTATTCTTTAATCTCCTTAAAGCTTCAAAATTGATGGAGGTAAGCCCATAAGATGCTCATCAGTTTACTGTATTTCTTCTATATCCACTAACCGAATTTAGCTTTTGGATACTCAACATTTAGCACCCTAATCACTCATATCCAATGTAAAGGTGTTCTTTGAAAGAGGCCGTCATGAGTTGATGGTTATAGGACACTTCTTCAAAAGAAAGTGTGGCATCTACTCTCAGTTGACAGAATGTTGACTAGACTGTTAGCATTTAAGCTACAAATCCCTCATGATCTGATAGGTAAAAAGAACACCTTACTACTTAATATTCATTCATCTCAAGTATTGTTGGCTTTTTAAAAGCATACCAAAAATTGTCTCTGAACTAGCTTAACCTAATTCATGTGTACATATACATGTATATTGTCCAACCTGAATATACCTCTTATTGTTCTATTGATTTAAAACAAGCGAACAGTCTCACATGATACAATGTCTATGAATCAGGTTAAGAAAGCAAAATACTAAAGACAATGATACTTCTCTTATACTATACTGATCATCATGCTGTTCTTTGGAAAACAAGTTGGAAAGAGTGAGATTGGGAGAGAATGTTTGACGAAAAGAATGAATATGATGCATGCTAAGGCGTTTACCTCCACCCATCCCCTCTACTCTCTACCTCTCTGATTGAGTTTCTTTCTACCCTTCCTTAACATTGAAGTGAAGAGGAACATGTTTTTCTACAAGAAATATTTTAAACTACTTGAAACATAGTTAAAGGCAATAATGTTGTTACAGTTTTAGTCTTAATCTATACACAGTGTACATAACCCATCCATCCATCCATCCATCTTAGGCAATGTGCCGAATATGCTACAAGGAAAGAATGAATTGTTTAACCAACGAAATAACCAGAACATTAATAATCGGATATGAAGAAATAAACTCATCTACTGATATTCAAATCTTCATAGTTTTCTTTCGCTTTGATGAATGCCTTTCAAAAAGATGGTTGACAATATTTGTTGAATGTCTTTATAGGTAGGTGACAAGATACTGAGGAGAAAAAAATAAACTTCCGTATGATCTGACTGTCATTATGATTTTTGAACAAATGAAACTCTCATGTGTTCGGCTGTATTGCTCTGTCACTTTTTTTTCTTTCCATTGCCGTCATCTTCGTTACTGCTGTTGTCGTTACCGTCATCACACATATGTCAACGTTTTGTACCATCAGTGGTAGTTCTGCTTTTCATTGCTTTTCGTTTTTCTTCTTTTATTGATTGCAATGGAATTATTTTCCTATCGTGTTTTTGTCAGTGTCATAACTAGAGTTGTCGGACTATTGTAAGGGGAAATTGTAAACCTATTTTTTGTTTATGGGAGGAAATATGTAACTATACATTCTGCTTAACGATACACAGACCGTGATGAAAGGTTTATATACATCAGTCAGATATTGATCAATGCTTATCAAGACCAGTTGTACATGAAATGGTCAATAAATGGTAACTGATGTGAGTATCAAGTGCCCAAGGCTTAGCTTTAAACAAAATACGTCGAACAAGTTTTGCAATATAACCATTATTCTAAATGATTCAACACTTTTGACAAGAAGCCCTACTTAACCTAGGTTTCATACTTGTTTGCACTCTTCAGCAAGGCATATCCACAATTTTGAGGAAGAACAACATCCCTCCGAAACTCGAATTCATAGCATTCGGGAATAACGATAGACGCTTAATCTCTAAGCTATTCAGGTGATGACTGACTACCTGAATCGGTCACCGGACCGTTTCTAAAAGGTTTCTTAGCGAGAAACTACCAAAATCGAAGAACAAAATGTTATTTACCGGAACAATGCTTTGTAGACACTGAAATGAAGGGTAGGTTATCGTAGGGCAGTGTTACTGCAATTGTCTTTTGGAATGTACTTCACACAGCAAGCTTTGAATCCTTTAGGCTAAGGAACATAACCTTTTTGGTTGTGGTCTATGAAACAAGTGGAAGTGACAATTGATATGATGTAGAATTGACGATAGTGATGAAGAAGCTTCCGAAACTCAACTCAACTTCTTTTTCAATTAACGTTAACCCTCATAGGTTAATATAATGTGATAAGTTGAACACGTATACAATTCTACCAGGTTCTGTGAGGCCCCCGTTTATCTATCAGTTGAAGTTTCACTTTAAGTTACCTGTACAGACAAGTCGACAGAACTCTGTCATATATATATATATATATATATATATATATATATATATATATATATCGCAAATCCTTAACTTCTAAACAGCCGCAAAAATATTGGCAGATAAAAGTTGACCTGTGCCTGAAAGGACAATTCTTATGGACCAAACTGAATTATATGTTAACTGCAGATGATTAAAAAGATGCGGACAAAAAGACTGGATAACGTGTTTGCATTGATCCACTGAAACACCAATCTATACGCTAAGGCCATCCTCACCACACACTGAAATCGCTGAAACAGCTGAAGCTCAAAATCTATTTCAGTGGCTTAAAACTTCGCTCTATTTTTCGGTTACTTTCTACCAAGTATAGCTCAGAGTCAACTTACAGAGAAAGGATGTTATGAACCACTTAATCTGTTACAGTGCATTTTTGATCACGAAATTCATCAATATGCATTTGAACTCCAACAGAAGACATAATATGTTCCGTAAAACTTGGGCATTCTGGCTGAGTGTAATTCTATAACAGCTTAGCTGTTTGATGTACCACACAGTGAAACGGTACACTGACCACGAACTATTGTCGGAATGATTGCATATGCAGCTGATCGAAGTCTATCAACCAAATTTAGATAAACCAAAATGCAACAGGTTGATAAGGTGTGGATTTCAAAGTAAAGTTGACCAATCGACGTATATGTGCAACCATGCAATAAAACTCGATGAAGTAACATTTCTAAGGGCTAACGCAGCTGGGTTAAGGTAAAGATTTTTAGTTGAATCTTCACTGTTCAAGTAAATAGAAAGCTAATGCAACGAGAATGATTCAATGCAGTTTCTGGATATCTAGAAAACTATATTATATTGAGAAATTTACTGGCAATAGACAATCGATGCCATTACGACTGACAAAATTCGAGTACATAAATTGAAGAAAAAGTGATAATGACAATAAAAAAATCTTGCAAAAAGTTATGTAGTCTTAATAGTCAATCATTGTAGGTGTATAAACAGACTACAATTGTAGAGCCTGATGAGAATTAACCAAAAATAAGAGAGCACTGAACAGCTGTTTCATCCTAGTATATGACTCTTCATTAATGGGCACCTATTATCAAGCCTTCAATCGAACCCATAACCAGCAAGTTTCAAGACGAACATGAAACTATTGAGCCATTGGATTAGAATCCAACTATTCACAGTTTCCTGCTTCTGTCACTCCGCAATATAGTGCAACCTTCGTCTAATGCCATAACTGAATATCTTTTCTCACGTCCAACTTGGTTTGACCCACCGGTAATAACTTCTCATTAGAACTTCAGAAATACAAACTTGATATCAGTGAAATACCACCAACTGTTAGAGTGAATTAGTGGTTTAGTGGTAACATGTGCTCTAGGAAACGTGAAGCTCCTGTATCCAATCCCTCGTTGTACTGAGTCATGAATGCGTACGAAGAAACACCTGTCCAGTTTTCTCAGTTTTTCAATGGTTCTCCAAATAATTTCAATCCATGCTGGATAATAACCTGAAATAAGGATTGAACTCTTCTGTCCCTTTCATAAAGGAAAAGAAAGGAACAGAAATGTCTAAACTTTCGGCAAAAAAACATCTTGAGTCTATGGAAATGATAAATTGCATCCGAAACGTTATCCGGTAAATAATTCTGTTTTGTAGAATAATATCTAACAAGTAGGCTAGTGTGTCTATAACATGTTCATCCGTACATACCTTTATTACGTTCAGTTGCACATATGATTATCATTTACTATCGGGATATGTTCAGTAGGCCGTTGGGAAATGGCGATGGGTACGGTCAATGGGGTTTTGTTTTATGGTCTTACACTTCTGCGCCTATCTATCCGTCAATACATTTATGAATTCCACCAGTTTAGGTCACAATACGTGCGCCTAGACTTTAGTGAAATCAAACTGTAACTCACTTATAAACAGTATGACATTGAGTATAGTTCTCTCTTACTTGGGACTGCGCATTAGTTGACGTCTGATAATTTGATAGATACAAACCCCATGAATTTCATCATCTTTTGAAAATATTTGCGAAATTTATAGGGTTATCTTCTACATATGGCGTGTGCCAACAGTGTTAAATGGCGTGTTTTCTGTTACACATATTGTAATGGTGAAATTTTACTGTGAATTAACTTCATAGGATTCATGGTTATGGCTGCAGTACCATCGTCTTCAAGTTGAGATGGCGTAATCAAGTGAAACGCAGCTATTAAAGGTAGAGGACATGAGAAGGCTTCAGGTGTTCGACTACTGCTGCCTTCATAGTGTAGACCGTGTTTCATGGGGATAGCATGTCGCTAATGCTGAAGTCAAGTGTAGACTTTTAGAGTGGAGATGAAAGCCAGTTGTGAAACCTCACCAACTGAGGTGGCTAAGAGATGTGTTACGAAGGTCAAGTCACCATTTGCTTCGTCGCAATTTGTTAGCTTATATAGCCAAGGGAAAGGCTCGGAATGTCCAGACTAAAACCTGGCACTACTCCATGAAGTCTTCCACTGATAATCTCACTCACGTAAGGTAATGTCAACTTCCCCGTTGCACTCTGAGTGACAACACAAATAAGCGGTTAGAGACTCTAAATGGTATAGCTCAGAATCGATGTCAGCGTCACTGAGATATTCACACATTATCTCAATCGTTATACTGAGTTCTGTATTTTCTTACTCCTCCTTCCTCTTTCACTACTTTCTAGTGCTTTTGATCTGTTCTTCTTTATTTCTTCAACTTTCATCTTATTGTTTTGTTAATTGAGGTGCTACTATGAAGTGTGTTAACTTGGATTGTTACGTATTAATACTTGGTCTCATGTTGATATTTATGATGATGATGAATAAAAAGATGATAGAAATTGCTCTGTCACTCTTTGTATATGAGTGTATCACCGAATAGTTAACTGAATCTCTTTGCGTGACTATAAGTGAATCATTATCACGCCAAGGAAATCTATAGTTAAATAACACTTACGAATGTTGTATTATATGATGGTGTCAAAACAGAAACTAACACGATGTCGTAATAAGGAAATATTCCACATATTTGAAAAGTATACTTTGATGGAATTCTGATAGTATCTCATCCACAAACCCACTCGAGTTGGCTTTCATCAGATATATTGTTTAAAATCAAACTGTCTGCCAGAACTTACCGAAGTCGACCAACGATTACATTTAATCTAACCACGTAAATTTATGAAATCTATACTGAAGAGTAATATGGTCGGTGCTAGTAGGTTGGAGACAATTAGTGGCCTTTTGAACGGTCGGTAACAACCAGACTACGTAAGCTGACAAGTGGCTCAGTTCTTTAGTGGAACATGAGTTTATTCAAGACCAACCATTGCTGATGAATAGTGCCTTACATCTTTTAGATTACATTCACTTGTCTTATATGATCACGAGTTATCATTTGAACTGATGAGGAGTAGGTGTTAATATGTTAAAAGCTTTGAAAATGACATTTCATTGAAGTAAGGTAAGTGTAATTGTAGTGGACTACCAGCTTTCACTGTCCTTTGAAAATCTACTGTACTGCATAAATCTGTTCAAATATTATAAACAGTTAAATATTGGGTTTGAACAGAGATTAAAGTATATGAACATGAACAACAATTTCTATTCCAAACACCACCCAGTTAATAATACTGTTCCACTGTATGAAATTGCAAATAAACAATCTAATATTGAATAAATGGTTAACACGTTCGCCGTGAAACCTGAAGGTCCTGAGTTCGACCCCTAGCCGGGTCGTAGGTGCGTAGTGGTGCGGAGTCGCATACCAGAACGAAACAGTTGTCCAGTGCTCCCAAATTTTTAATGGTTACCCAACTTGTGTCAGTCCGTGATGAATACTACCTGCAAATTAAAATCCCCATTCATCTCAAAAATACATAATATGGCATAAAACATCTTATTACTTTAATAGATAGTGAGTAATCAGTACACCATTTTGTCATAACATGAAGCATCTGATTGTCTGTCTCATGGAAGAATGGAGGGTAAATGTTATGAGATTAGACGACTAACTGCCACTAACACTCAGCTGATCAAAGATTGTCATCCACCATGCTTTATTATAGTGCATAGTAAGTAGGTTCGGAGTATGATTTATTGATTGATTAAATAAGGTCCATGTGACCACAAAAACCAGTGGCTGGAGATTCTGAGGGATACAGCATGCAGTCGATACCACTGATGTAGATGTACCTACACATTAACTTCGTCTCAATCATCATACCGAATTCAGCATTTTTCTAATTCCTGTTATCTTACCACATTTTTCTACCACCTTTAACTGCTTTCTTTTCTACTTCTTTATCTTTCACTGTAGTGCTTTCGCGCTTGATGTTCTGACATGAAGCGTGGTAACTTGGACAGCTTAGCAATAATACCAGGTTCTGTGTTGACCTTGTGTGACTGTCTGCTTGCATTAATACAACGGTAAGTGAAGTGAATTTATGATTCTTCAAAGAAAAACACTGAATATTGAAAGAAAGATTCCCGTCACTGTAAGAACAGAACTTGGACAGTGTAGGAAGATATAATTTCATAGTAGATTAGTTTATTTGATGGAACGCACTGTAATACTGTATTACTAGTAGTCTCACCTAAATGATTCGAACACTTAAACTTTTTTTCCATACTTCCGCAGCTCCTCATCGTTGTGTGGAGTTTTCCAAATATCTGTAAAACATAATGTATCCTCTTTATAGCATGCATTCGGTGTTGATTCAGTGAACATAGTTTCAGGAATCAGTCTACTCTCCTACTTAGTTATGTTGGAATTAAGAACTTTCACCTTATCCCATCTTATGGTTAGATTAATTATGAGTCAGTGTATACAGAGAGATGCCTGAAGTTTTCCTAGTGATCACTTATTTTAGAAGCATCTATTATTCTGTACTTCATTAAATGTAAGCACTTCGATATTTCTACTCATCCTGATCAACTGCCTTGACTTATGGTACACTTGACTCCGAAATCGTTACTTAGCACTTATTATATTAGATAGTTATGCTGATACGCTGCAATGGTTGAAAGTGAAATGGAGTCCTGGTTCACACTAGGAGTTTTAGTTTATTACTGATAGACTTGATGGCGAAAAAATGCTTTGGTTCAGTTCGGAGGATAGTCAGAACTGATTGGTTGATTTCAGGTTGGTATTCATCATCGACTGACATCATTTGGAGATACATTGGAAAACTGGGAGCACTAAACAGCTGTTTCTTCCTAATATGCGACTATCTAGCAGTGCACTCCCATAACTCCACCAGAGACAGCACTTTCACTTTCCAACTTGAAATCAATAAATCCTCACCAACCTGCAAGTTGAACTGCGGTTTAGTGATCATTGGTGACTTGGTTTGAGATGAGACTTACAGAACTTCTAATGAGAAGTCATGACTGATAGGGGAGACCTACTAGGACATGAGGACAAATACTCATTGATGGCAATCGATAAAGATAACGGTTTATCGCGAATTGACAGAAGTAAGAAAATGTAGACCATCAAATTGCAACCCAGTGTCTCAATGGTTACATGCTTGACATGAAATTTGAAGGCATTGGATATCATGTGTGACGGAGTAACGGATGTGCATTGCTGAGTCCCATACTGGAAAGAAACACCTGCTCAGTGTTTTGCGTTTTTCAGTGGTTTTCCATATGATGCCATTCCGTAATGAATTCCAACTTGAAAACCCTCGGTTTTCGCTGATCTTAGAATTCACTCCCCATCATGTATAGCTGAAATATGGGACTGACTGATGTATTCAAAAACCATTTCACAACAAAATGACCTCAGTCCATAACACAGAAATATACTGCTATAAAACTAGACTAGGAAAGGGAATAATTAAATAGAGTGGAGATAATAAAATAAAGTGTTATATGCCCATTATCGCTGTGACACATTGATTCCTGACATCTCAGGTACTCTAGCTACGAGACCTGTGTGTTACATACACGACTGGGCTTGACAATTTGGTTAGTTTCATGGGGTTTCTTCCAGACTATATAAAACGCAATTTCTTTAGCAGTCGCAAAGTGAAAAAAAGCGTCATTCACCTCTATCTAGGTTTTCATAGCTCGTCTAGTTCACGTTAGTCTATGTTTATAATTAGCAACGAACCTACCACGTCCTAGAAGCTACTCACCTGAACAATTTACTTTCCTTAACATATTATTGTCGATTCTCCATGACTTTATGTTGTCATTCCACCACATCCTTCCACACTAACTCATTTCTTAGTTGGAAGAAATCGATAAATCATTTTACTGAATAAGCCTTAGCGCAACAGCATGGTATATACTTTCTACTACGTATTTTAAGCATCTCCTAGTAGGGAAACAATAGTAACTGCATGCACAAAACAGTCTTAGTTGTGTTGTCTTCTTTGAGCTGGGTGGCTGTTTAATCGTGGAGTTTTCATAGCCTTTGTAGACGACATCATCAGCACTAACTTCAGTATGAAGTGAGCTGTCAGTATTTCCCCGTGAGTGATTTAGTAGCTTGCCCTGGCCAACTGGCTTGTGATTGGTTGTATCCTTTGATGGCTGTGTCATTGACTGCATAGATTTTCTTGTTGGCAGTTCCTCTGCTTAACCTCTGACCCTTTTGTTGCTTATAGTTTTTCTTATTGGTTGATAGATTGCGTCTATATCTATACATCTGTTGAATGCTGACTTACCAGAAGGCTAAGCTTCAAGGAATTCTCTGATATTCTTTGTATTCCCTACGTCTAAAATTTCCATACTATCAAAATTTAATTCATGTCCATAGTTATCCTCGTGCACTGAAATGAGCAATGCAATTTCATGACGTTTACTAGCCAGTTTGTATTCACGTATACGAAAGTCAAGAGGGTGACCGCTTTGTCCAATGCAGTGTAGACCACAATTATTGCAGTTGATCTTGTAAATGGTATTCGGTTTGTCTTCTTTAGCTGTTGCGTACTTTGGTCTACATCATATGGTTTTAAGGGAATTGGTTAGTTTTTAAGCTACACCAATTCCAAAAGGTCTCAGTAATCTTGTCATGATCTCTGATATATTCTTTATATACGGTAGGATGATCTGTTTGTTGATTTCTGTGGATTACCTGTAATCGATGATGCACGAGATAGACATCTTCTGATAAAGTCTCAGGGGTAGCCATTCTTCTTTGGAATAGACATCAAGTAATTTCTTTCATTTCCCCGTGAAGTTGTTTTACTTTAGCGTGTTCTCGCTCTTCTGAATAGAGTCTGAGTTATCGTTTGCACAATTACTTCTAGCCAGATACATACTCCATCAGATTGTGCAATGCATCATACCGACTAGATTAGTAATTGTTCTTTTCCGTATGAAAGTGCTCGAATGACTCTAAAGGCCACTCTAATAACAATTGAAATAGCCAATTAGACTTCTTCATTGTACGGAAATCTGCCCTTCCAGCCGAAATAAAGAAATCTAATTGGGTGTTTCAACCGTTGCTAGGGTGGCCTTTAAAGTAACTTCTCTAACTGGTTACTTCAACAGTGTTAAGCTGGCCTTTAGAGTCACTCATGTTTCATTTGTACCAGTTTTGAATCAAATTAGGTGTTTGAAAGAGTGACCTTAAAGGCAATCCTAACAACTGAAGTAACCATTCAGGTTCCGCTGTTTTAGCTGGGAAGGTAATTTTTCCATAAAATGCAGGACCCTGATTGGTTGCTTCACCATTTGTTAGGGTGGCCTTTACAGTCCCTCCTTTACAAAACATGCAATCTCACCATAAATTTCTGTGACAACGAAAATGTACAAATCACATCATGTGATGCGCTTGACACTACATTTGGTGTATGACGGTTGATATTTGTACGTTTGATTTCAACAATTCAGTTCCCTAAGTTGAATCCATCCAGGTTCACTACTGCTAACCTCTGCCCAGAATGATTGAAACGACAGTCATTTAATTATATCACCTTGACTTGATTAGCGAGCACTGGCTTAGAACTACTTATGTCATTTAATAATACATTATGTGTGTGAAACTTTAGAGGCCATGGTAATATGAAACTAAAAGTTATGTTCTTCCTGGGATGTTTTAAATTTGCAAGTTTATGTTAGTGAGACGTGTAAATACTCAGTTCACATCTTCGTTTACAAAACAGAACATTAACTAATCATCAGTCTTTTATTTTAATGGTTTTTCTGTTCAACCAGAAAAAGTACATCAGTTCTGATACCAGTTAAAAAAATATATATTCAAAGGGTTATGTTCTCATTGGGTAGGTGTTTAGCTCTTGGGAATATTCGAATGTATACATGTATGTATTTATAAAAGCTAATTGTTTCTAACACTTGATTCCCAACCAAGGAGTCACGGGTTAGTATCCTGCTCCATTTGCCAACATCCAGGCTAACAGGTAGTATCACTAACCATCATACACTAGATGTGGTTCGTTGGTTACTACACAAATGTCCACGAGGTTGTCAGTTAGATTTCAATATGATATACTGAAATCGGATAGAATACCCTTTTTAACTGAATCGAAAATGCATTTTTGTCAAAGTCTGGCATACACTTGACATTTTATTGAATATTTTACATGCATAAAAAATTGGGTCACATGAAGTCTCCTGACGATTAACAGTTGAACCTTGTATCGGAGTTAATCAAAACTCACTGCTTTGTGTATACTTATCGATTGTTTTTGTATTACCTGCATGTGTAGATGATGAAAATTAAGAAATATTTCTTAGCATAGGATGATTTCATTTCAATGATAAATAATGAAGAAGAAAAAGAAAGTAATAATACTGATATGCTTGTCTCCAAAATTCAGTTTATTTTCTTAAAACGTCATCATATGTATATATATGGATATAACGCATGTCTTCACATACTCTGATAGTCCTCATCTATGTACATACAAACGCTACACTTCAGTGATTCCCTTAGTAATGCTCATGTCAATCAACTTTATTTCTTCTCTTTTACTTATACCTTACACATAGAAGTTACTAACTTATCAGTGAGTATTTCTTGATTAAAAATTTAAGCTAGAAAATAAAACTATTTTTCACTATTACATTTATTACCATATTAAATGGCATGAAAAGACAGAAAATCAGAGGAGAAATGGATAAAGGTTGTGGATACCTAGTCACCGTTTGACTCGTTGCATAATGTTAACTGTTATAGGTTCATTCGCTTGGTTGTGGCTAGCAGAGGAAACCAGGACGCGCGTGAAAGACGTCATCCAATAATGCCACGCTTTAGTCTGGTCATTCCGAGCCTTTTCCTAGCAGAATCTATATCATTAAAATTTATTAATGTGCTAGTAATTCTTCGTTGTTTTGCCAGATCGAATTGTTCGACCTCTATTGGGAGATAGGTTCCTATGGGGATGTCTCGATATAACCTGAATATTAATTAGGATAATTCACTGGGATGCAGGTACATCCAGTTGATGAGTTTCAAATAGGAGGAACCATGCGTCCTGGATTCCTCTGTTAACCACAACCAAGTGAATTGTCATAACTAATATTCAGATTATATTGAGGCATCTCCATAAGAACCCATCTCCCAATGGAGGTCAAACAATTCGATCTTGCAAAACAGCGAAGAATTACTAGCACATTAATAAGCTGTAATGATGATGGTTCTGCTAGAAAAAGGCTCGGAATGGCCAGACTAAAACCTGGCACTACTCCATGAAGTCTTCCACTGATAATCTCACTCACGTAAGGTAATGTCAACTTCCCGTTGCACTCTGAGTGACAACACAAATAAGCGGTTAGAGACTCTAAATGGTATAGCTCAGAATCGATGTCAGCGTCACTGAGATATTCACACATTATCTCAATCGTTATACTGAGTTCTGTATTTTCTTACTCCTCCTTCCTCTTTCACTACTTTCTAGTGCTTTTCATCTGTTCTTCCTTATTTTTTCAACTTTCATCTTATTGTTTTGTTAATTGAGGTGCTACTATGAAGTGTGTTAACTTGGATTGTTGCGCAGTAATACCAGGCCCTATGCTGATGTTGTGTTTATGTGTCTGTCTCTCTGTCTAGCATTCTATCACATCATGACAGATGTTTGTTGAAAAGTGTTGAAAAGAAAGTAATACACAGTTATTTCTTTTTCAGTAAGAGCGATTAAGAAAGTCAACAAAAAGAACTGAAAAACGAAGCATTTTGGTGCCATCACAATAAGATGATCTCTAGCTACTTAATAAACTATGCAATCGGTGTTATCAAACACAATCCCAGTTTCAATGTATTCTTCTTTTCCGACTGATATCAGTTGGAGAATTATTGGAAGCTAAAAACTTCTGGACAGCTGTTTCGTTCTTACCCAGCTCTCCTCATCAGTGGTCGCCCATACTTGCTATATCGCGAATCGAGATGTGTGGAGAAATATGAATCACTGGACTCCAGTCTGTAGGCTGAATTGTAATGTCCTGAACACCAGACTTGGGTTTCAAAAACAGGATCCTTTGCAGCGTGTTGCCTGCACGCTGCTTGGTAGTCCCGTAATAGGATAAAACAACTTTCAAACGCTCTTCAACACATACTTACCCGAATAAAATAGGAGGAACAGCTGTACAATTGCTCATGAGACTGTCTCATATATACTTACTTTGGGTACAGATGATTTTACGAGTTACCTACTCAGTGCTCTACTAACTAAGCTACAAAACCCAGCTGCTGTCCAGGTCTCACTTTCACTTCATTCACCAAGGGCTCTGCCACCACCTAATGACATTGGAGGAAGAACCTTGATGATTGAAATGAAGTTAAGATCTCATCAGTAGCCAGGTTTCGTAACTTAGTTGCTAGAGCATTGGATGAGTAACCGGAGACCGCTGGTTCAAATCCTGTCACGACCCAGACACTCATCTCACTTTCGATCACCACCCAGTGTCAATAACACAAGTTTCTTAAGATACAGCTATCTCGAGCAGTCAAGTTGATAAAAAAGTAGTTATTCATATTTAACCTTTTATATGATACAGCTTTCTGATTGGCATTAAAAGTAATAACTAAGTTTAGGCAGTTTGTAACTTTGACAACAAATTATTACACAAAAGTAAATGAAGCTATTTGTTCCCTATACTTTTAGGCCAGTTAGTCGTTTAGTAACTTTTAGATGATCAATTTGTAAATGATTTACACATTGATTATGGCGCAGGAAATGAACTTGCTTTGACTATGAATATTGTCATTTATCTGGTTACTTATTTTGTAAAATCTTATTGATTTTATTTGATTACCCATGTAAAAGGTATGTCAGTTCTAAATGAGGCACTAAATATCACAATGTATACTAAACCAGCCAGCAATTTTGTGCACATTTTAGTCAATGCTTGTTAAGCAAAAATTAACTTCTGAGAAAAAGAAAGTGATTTTCTTTCTATATAATCTTGTTTTAGCAGGCTAACAGGATGTTTGGGAACTCAACTGAAAAATGTAACTGTCACTTAGAACTTAAGACTCTAATCTATTAGGTGTAAGAGTCATTACAACTAATGGTCTAAACAGTCAATATTTTGGTTGTAATTTACGGCTAAAAGCTAATTTATAGAATCATCATATGAGAGTCAAACTAATAGTTAGTTGAAAGCAAACGGCCAGAAGCTGCGATTGGATTTACGGTTCGTACTTAGTGTCACTTGTCAGCATAGCATATCTGCAGTCTCGAAGGAACTGATATCTCCTCTGATGTTCAAACTCACTTCATCCATTGTTGCGGTCAGCAGCGTTACCACTAAGCTATTTGAGCCACTACTGACCTCCTGTAGAACTGGGTTAGATATATTGATTGGTGATTGAAGAGAAACCAATTTTACGTCATCTGATCCTGAGGGCTGACCGAAGTTTAGAGGTCAGTCCAGTCCTACAGGGGGTTAATCGAGGCTTGAATAGCCCAGTGACGATTGGGTAACCCGGGTTTTACTCTCAAACGAGTTGCAAGTTCCTTTGAGACTGCATATACACCTTGCGTATCAGTGCAAACAAGCATGAAACGTAGGTCAAGCAGGGCTTCTTACCTATTGCCTCCGGCTAATTGACCATCGTCACAGTGTATCACGATGGTAAGCCCTCTAGCTTATAGGTCACATTGCTATATGTCCAATAGAATTCGATCAGCACTTAAGACTAAACAACATAAAACTGATTGTTTTCCAGTGACCAGTCAGTGCAGTGATAAACTGTGCCCAAAGAAATTCCTTTATTATGAGCTAACCATAGATTTTAAATCCTTCAATTATCAAAATATCTGATTGTGACAAGAGACCAGTAGCAGCGTACCTTTCATTCATTGGACATCCTGTTGAAATACCCTGAGACACTATAATCTAGTCCGGAGGAGAATCTTTTAGCTCATTCCATTAATTCAAACTAGGCGGAAAAACCAGATTTTCTAATTAATACCACTTTTTACAGCAGACAATTAAACTGACCACAGCATAAAAGAAAATCAACAACGATGTCTGAAACAAAGGCTCGAGAGATATCTGTCAGGTCTCCTCAGAATGAAATTCATATCTGAAGTCAGTAGCTAGTAGCTACGAGCAGCGTAGATGGAAGTTACCTCAAGGCAATCCCAAGTAACTCTCCATCTTTCTCTCCCTCTAGTTATATGTACCTGCTCAAACAGACTGACCACACATCATATCCCTAAGATACAAACAGTTCACATTACACAGGTTTTACATTGTTATGCTTATCAAAACCAATAGCGGCAGTTCGAGCAGTATTTTAGTAATTGAAAAGGCATGAAAGTTATATTTGTCAAAATTATTTAAGTATTTTCCGCTATATACAGTTCACCGCATCTGTCCAATCTTACTCAGAATATATCCCATTGCTTTGGTAATAGTAGTGCAAGTAATAGTAGCAGTAATAGTGGTAGTATTGAGGGTATTATTATTATTGTCAGCAGTCGTAGTGTGAGTAGTAGTAGTGTTAGTGGTAGTAGTAGTAGTAGTGTTAGTGTTAGTGTTAGTAGTAGTGTTAGTGTTAGTGTTAGTGTTAGTGTTAGTAGTAGTAGTAGTAGTAGTAGTAGTAGTAGTAGTAGTAGTAGTAGTAGTAGTAGTAGTAGTAGTAGTAGTAGTAGTAGTAGTAGTAGTAGTAGTAGTAGTAGTAGTAGTAGTAGTAGTAGTAGTAGTAGTAGTAGTAGTAGTAGTAGTAGTAGTAGTAGTAGTAGTAGTAGTAGTAGTAGTGGAGTAGTACACGAAATATGCACAAAAACTAATGCTGTGTTTGAAACAAAGAAGAAAATCGTATTTAACTAATCATAATGATAATAATTTTATTTTCTTGTAATGGCATGTTGAATAGATACATGCAGAGATACATAGATGCATGTGTCATTACGTTTACGCATTCGTTTAATGAACAAAATATATTTGGAAAAAAAAATCAAAGGGAAAGTAATCAAATATAATTTTCACTGTATGAGCTAGTTCCATACCATTCAGCTGGAGAACAACAAATATTCAATTCTGTAATCTATTTCAATTTATGATCTCCTTTGAGAACAATAAATAAATTTCTATGTCATTTTTTATTATGTTACTTGAATGAACTTAATCAGTGATTCAATTTACTACTCTAAAGTCTGTGGTATCAAGTGAATTGATCACTATTCTGCACAACTTTTCTGTTGTATAAGTTAAATTTATTAGTATAGATTGATTAGTTTAAAATGAATATTTTATTTGAGTTCAGCCAATAACAATCTATCACTAAACAATATTATTAATGCTCATATAGTCGGGTTCTGCGTGATCAAAGATGTCTTGCTATTAGGCCACCTATAGACTAGGCAAATTAACGTTTGGTGGTGTATGGTTGGAGAATTTCAAGATGTTAATTGGTTGGAAACAATCGTTAGAAGACTCTGCCTGACCTAAGTTTCATTCTTGTTGGACCTAGTCAGCAAGGCGTATCAGCAACCTAGAAGGAAGTGAGTCCCACCTGAGGTCATAACACACGTCACTGTGGCTGAAACACTGAACGATACAGGGCATAAGTTCCATCGAGGCTACAGATACACCTTACTGATGAGTGCCAACAGGCAAAAAAACCTACGTCCAAAGCCTTCTCGCAATTACCTTCAACTAACTGACATTCATCAAAGTACAACACGATGTTGAGCCACTTTGCAAAATGATCAGTAGAAATCAGTCAGCACTCAGGGCTAGACAAAATGAGATTGGTTACTCTACAATGTATGTAACATCATGATGTAATCAGTTCTTGGTTCATGTCTTTCATTCCTATTCTCTAAAGGCCTTAACTAAAGTCGCATTAACTTTGCACAAAATAACCCCTACTGATTTATTTCTCCCAACCAGTGTTCCTCCACACCTAACCACTCAACTAAGATTTCCCATTGCAAAAGTAAGTGGCCATGTTTGGTCATCGATTAGAATAGGTCAGTGTGACACTGACCAGTCTCTATTCACCAGCCGGTATGTCTTACCCAATCCAACAGAAGGTCTATGCTTGTTCAAATAGTTAAGGCGTACGTCTGAAGTTGCAGCATTGGACTTTATTAGTTCTAACTTTTGAAGGAAAATTAGTTCCTTCAGAGTGGCAGACACATTTAAATGAAGAGTGTTTACAATTAGGGAAGACTGAGTAAATTAAGCTTTCTTGAGGTTTGCTTTCAACCGCCTAGATCTTGACTGGTACTACGACAAGTTTTCAAATACATCTTGCTAAGTACTTCAAACAGTTGTGAAATTTGTGTCCACAGTTTTCTACTGAATAAAATTATACCTATTGCGACTCAAAAGTCTGATGGATTATACTTTGGTATCGAAAGCTACGATATTATTATTAGTTGTCCCTTGGGTTCCTAGTGGAATATAGGGCTTCAATAGCAAGTCACTACTTGACTCCGTTCTCTGCAGTCTTCTCAACCTCGCTCCACCACTGCCCACGAGCTTTCATTTCTTCTTCACACCATCTCCTCCATGTCATCCTCGCCTCGGACGTCCAGCTCACCGTTTCCCCTTTGAGTTCCACTCGATGGCTTGGCGCGTGATGTCTCCGAATCACTTCCTCAGTGTATGTCTAATCCAATCCATCTCCACTTTCTTCTGCATATTTGTCGGACGACGATTTCTTGGTTGGTTCGTTGCCTGCCTGCCAGCCAGCCAACCAGCCACAGTTCATCCTTGCTTATTCTGATTATTCTCGCCATCTGATCTTCAGCATCGAGTGAGCGTTGACGGCAGATGTCGATGAATATCTGTACTTCGTTGGAAATGCTTTGCGTCACGCGCAAAATTTCCAAACCATATTGAAGCACTGATTTGACTGACACTGGTGTTGAAAATCCGGATCTTGTTCATGCTTTGTGCTGAGTGGAGTGGAGTGGAGTGCAGTGGATCTCCACACTGGTTTCAGATTAATGAAGGCCTGTATTGCTGTCTTTCCGATACTGGCTGCCTTGACACCCTCATCTGTGATGCCACTGCCGCCTGTAGTTGGAATGATGCTGCCTTGCCTAGTTAGGTGGAAGAGACTACGTCCGTTGGGTTTCCCCGTTGATGGTGATTGGTGCTTGTTGTTGATGTTGTTGTTGTTGGTTGGTTGGATATCTTCATCACCTCCGTCTCCTCTATGTTCACTTGAGGTCCCGTTTTCACTGCACTGCACTGCCTCTTCTGTCAACTTGTTCATTTTTACCTGCAGATCTTCAAGTTTATGTGACATCAGACATAATTCATGATCGGCGAAATCCAAACTTCTAGCCTCCTCTCATCAGTCAGACAGCGTATGCTCCTCTTCTTGCTCCTCACGCTTTTCTGCATGATACAGTCTAGTCCAGTCGACCACAATCAGGGTGATGATCAGTGAAAGTAGGTGGCAACATTGTCTTACTCCTTCCTGTGTCCCCCACTTCAAAGGCATAACTGAGCTCTCCATTGTGAATCACTCGGCATGCAGCATGCAGCCGCTGTTGAATGAGGTTGATAAAGGTTTGTGGTACTCCATAGTGTTGAACCAACTGACAAATCACTTCTCGGTCGACGCTGTCGAATGCCGGCCTTTTCAAAGTCGGTGAAGTTGAGGTGAAGCCCTAGTTGACTGGTATTCCATACTCTGATCTATGATGATGCGTAGCGTAACGTTGCAATTTGATTCGCGCACGACTTTCTCCTACGAAATCCAGCCAGCCAGTTCCAGTCGTAATCCAGTTGAATGCAGAGCATTTTTGTGTCCCTCCAGGATTATGTGGCTAAATATTTTGCTTGCTCTGGGTAGACAACAGCATTATTCCACATCAGTTCTCCCAAAAACTTACGTCGCCCACACTTCTTTCGAGGTTTGGAAAGGTAGCCCATCTTCCAATCTGTAGGCAGGTACCTCCCATCCCTTCATTTCACACCTTCTACAATAGTCGTGTGGTGTGAGTATGTCCGCTGTTGTCTCTGCCTCTGTTCTCAGTGCTTCTGGTGGAATTCCATCTGGTCCTGATGCTCACCCGAATTTCAACAACTTCATGGCGTTCAAAACTTCACTTCTGCTTTTGTCGGAGGGCTTGTGTTCACTGGTAATTCTGTGGCTGGACAGCTGGTGGTATTTCTGGACGAGTTGCTGGTGGTGGTTGTGGTGGTCGATTCAAGAGTTTTTCGAAGTGGTCAGCACATCGTTTCCTTTGTTTCTCATCTCTGTTCGGTTTCAACTAGCTCTCCTTCACTATCTCTCATCAGTTTCATCTGCCTTGATCTCTTCCTTACCAAATAGTAACCTGATTGTTTGATATCATGTTGTCAGATCACTGTCTCTCCTACGTGCGGCCAGTCTGTTCTGCTTCATTTGTCAGTGTGTCGTAGAAGTGTCTTTTGTCTTTGGCACACTGCTCCTCACTTCTTTCTTCAGTGTAGTGTTTTATAGGCTGTGTTCACTTCCTCTTTTCTTTGGTCATCCCCACACTGCACTGCACTGCACTCCACTACAATACACTGGTTCATCTTCTGATTCACCACATTCCTCTCCCTCCTCTATCACCTTCCATGCATCCGTGCAGATCCATTACTAGTCTTGCTTCTTCTTCTTCTTTCCTAACATGATTATGCAGGTTTCCTTAGGGATGTTGCTCAGTGTCTCCCATTTACGCCTCATAGCTGATGTGAAGATGTCCTCCGTAGTTCCCTCCTTCAGTTCAGTTCCTGTTCTCGGTGTTCAACTTCAACTGACGTCTATCATCATCATTAATTTATGTGAAGGCTTTCAACTTGATTTTGAATACAGGTTCCTTGCACTGGATAGTGGTGTGAGTGGTGTGAACACACATATGCTCCACTTCTTCATCTCATCTGATCTCGTATCCAATAGGCTGACTGCGTCTCCACATTCTTCACATTCAGATCAAGTCGATCCGATTTTTGGTGTAGTGTCTCTGGTGTCTGGTGAAATCAAATCCATGTCTCTGCCTTGTGAATATCCTTGTGTTTGTACACACTGCCTCGCCTCGCCTCGCCTCATCTCCGATCACCAAATCGTTGAATGAACAGAAGTTTGCAAACAGTTCTCCATTCTCATTCATCATTTCATCCAGGGCTCTCCAAGCATGATAGTTGAATTCTCTTCCTGTGTTGTCTGCTCCCACTTTGGCATTCATGTCACACCACTCATTAGAATGGATTTGATGTCGTCAACTGGAATGAGGTCTTATCCATTCCATTCCAGTCCAGTCCAGTCCAGTGTGGATTGCAGTTGTCTGTGGAATTCCTCCTTATTCTCTTAACTCATGTCTGCATTATTTGTGGGTGGATAGTATAGCGTGACATTGTATGATTGTGACTTTGCTTCCTTTCGAGTTGAATCTTGCTGTCATGATGCTGATCCTGCAGAAGGAGGATGAGGAGTAGTAGTAGTAATAGGAGTAGGAGATTGGTTCCCACTACATGAGAGAGACAGAGAGAGAGAGAGAGAGCCTTCGATGCTCTTGAGGGGGACAACATGATAACCACTCGAAAACTCAGTTTGCTGTACTCGTGGTTGTCGTCTGCGTGACAATATCGGAGTAGATTATTGACTCCTCTCCAGTTGGCGGTTTCGAGAGTCGACTTCCATTCCATGTGGGGATTCCTCACAGATTCCCAGCCCAACAATTCTACGCCATGTCTTCTCATCTCTTTGGCAATGTGGGAAGCCTTGCCAGCCAGTTAGCTTCAAAGATTGTGTGGACATTCCATGTCCCCATGTTTACTTTCACTTTCATTGAGAGAGAGAAGACACATCAGTCATTTGGCTTCCCTAAGGCAGGCTTTCACCAACTGGCGTCATTCGCCTCCCCGATTCCAGTGAGTGATAAGTTTGTTTTTATTTTTCACAGTTTGTTTGTGCTTTGAAGTTTGCTTAGTGACTGGTTTGATCTTTCGAGGTAGGTTTCCTAGCCGTTTGCCCAACCCTCCCTCTTTATCCGGGCATAGGACTGGCTAGTAAGTTAACTGGTGAACTAGTTATTCAGGTGAGGTTAAGCTACCAATAACACTGAAGTAATGAGCATATTTTCAGTTCTCTGCTTCTGCTACTCATAAAGTTCATTTCCGTATTTCTTAAAATTGAATGATATTAACATCAAACTTTGCATTTCTGAGTGTGAAGGAAAACTTGTATTCCCACCAACAGGTAAGAGTTGAAGAACTGGAGGTGGATTTCAGAATAGAGTCACTCGTTTCTCTAGATTTAATGTAAATTTGCTATACAACTTTAATAGTGAATAAGATAACACCAGATGAAATAGCTTTATGCTGACTTTCACACAGAGAAGCTATAAGTTGACTTTCACACTCAAAAGACAAATATGAGCTGTTTTTGTAGCAATGAAAGATAGTGGCTAGTAGTGGAATGCAGGACACTTTTATACGTCCTTTGTGGGAATAATCAGCTGGGTGTGCGTGCCTCTCAGTGAGCGATGTTGTTCCTACTCATACTCGAACCCCGGCCTGGTTGCTTGAAACTCTAGAGCGTTATCCACTGGACTACTGAGTCACGATAGGCACTTTTTGTGGGATGGGTATAGTTTTATTGTTTTTGCTGGTATTATCATTACTTGATGGTCCATTGGCTCACTAGTTTGAGTACAAGTCTTAGTGGGAACAACATTGTTCACTAGGAGGCAGATCCGTCAGGCTGAAGAGTACCAAATAGGACAAATGCGCGTCCTTGATGCCACTTCTAGCTAATATCCATCATTAATATAAAAAACCGAAAAATAGGTACTATCGAGGCATCCGCACAGAAGCCCATATAATCGACCAATTCGGTACAGCCAACAATTCAAATCAACAATAATCCAAGCTTCGATAACGCTTTTAGAAGACGAAGATTATCTGAAGAATGTGACGTACTTGCGCAACACATTTCGAACAATCTGATCACACATTTACTTGTCAAGTCAATCTTTTTTAATATTTTTTAACTTTCATATATAAATTGACTTGACAAGTAAATGTGTAATCAGATTGTTCGAAATGTATTGCGCAAGTACATCACATTTTTCAGATGATCTTCATCTTCTAATAGTGTTATCGAAATTTATTGAAGGGACTAATCGTTTCAAACAATCCAAGCAACAATATAAATATGAGCTTCTAAAACTTATATCTTGAATTAACCAATTATGAATGCGACCAATATACCATGATGTTTAAATATCCAACTAAATGGTCCTACTGTGTGGTGTAAACAATTGATTATGATTTCATGAATAAGTAAGCATATTTGGAACTATCCAACAACTAATGACTCATTCTTATCAGTTGACTTGAAGGATCCGTTGCTGCAAAACATGGTTCAATGGATTTTATTTTAGTGACTGACTGAAAATGCCTGAGATGGGATACCTGAAGTTACTTGGATGCAGACAATTCCAGGAAGCCCCGTTTGAACTTCGTCTCATGCTTTTTGGCTCTCTTCAGCAAGGCGTATATACAGCCTCGAGGGAACTGATTTCCCGCCTGAGACTTGAACCCGCGTCTGCCTTTGTTGCAGTCAGAGACATTAAAATTGAGCTAGTCGGACCACGACCTCCCAGTAATTACAACACTAGGTGACTCAGGTTCGAATCTCAGGGGGGAAATCAGTTTCTTCAGGGTCAGAAATATGACTTGCTGACGACTGCCAAAAAGCTCCAAACGTAGGTCAAGCAGAGCTTTCTACCAATTACCTTTGTCCAACTAGCATTTATCTTAGTATATCGCGATGATGAGCCTACTATTCTGGTGGCCACATTGCAAAATGGTCGATAGAATTCGATCAGCAGATAGAACTAGACAAAATGAGATTGGTCATCTTCCAATAACCATTCAATATAACTGAAAGTCTTGGAAGAGATTCTATATTCCGATTCTAGTGTATACTACTTATAAAAACACAAGTAGGATGAAGCAGTTGTTCGGGACGTTCAAGTCCTGAGTGGTTCACTCCCTACAAAGTAAACCGCTCATTCCAGGAGTCAAAAAATCCATTAATAAAATATTCTCGAGGATGAAATAGATAATGTTTGCACAAATCAATCACATATTAACAGGTATGTTTCTTTTAGAAAACCTTACTAGACATGCTTATAAGATTTAAGTGTCAATTTACTGGCAGTGGTGCGAAATCAGGGAAAAGTTGAAGGAATAAAAAGTAATCCGTCCTGTATTCAGATCTCAATTAACCGTTTTCTGGACACATATAAATAAATAAATCAAAACTTCATCAATTTCTATACTAGTTGGTGCAGACAAAGAAACAAATACAGAAACTTACATACCTATAACCACATATTAACTAACAGATACACACACACACACACACACACACACACACACATAGATAGATAAGCCTACAGTCAGAAAAGTTGACTGATTCCGTTGAAGCTATACAATGAAGAAATCGAAAATTCTAAATCACTAGAGATTGACAAGTATATTACAGGTCAACTAGATTTGACTGATTGAAGCCAGTTACAGCTTAGTTTGTTGTTTTCTCTGAATTTTCCTCAATAATCTATTCTCATGTATTATCAATAATTGACAGTTTTTCTGACTAGTTTTTGAACTTATTTATGCGTTTGAAGTGTTTTTGTTTTGTTACCTTCTTCAGTCAACCTAATTAAACCTGGAATGGAGAGAATTTTTTTTCCCCTTTCGTTATCATCATCATCATTAATATCCCTGTGATTATTTCGCCTTACATCCAATGAGTTTATCAGTCAAACTTTAGGTAAACAGGCTTAGGAGTATATGACAATTCTATATGATATCGGTAACAGCTTATTTTCTTGGCTTCGCGGGTAAATCATCATTCTGTTGACTGAGAAGCGACTGGTTTGAAACCGACTACCATTCAAATCACCTGTCAATTCCATTCATCACCTTTGAGTTAATAATTAAATTCTTTCTTGCCTATCGGTTTTTAAGCGCAAAAGCAACACACAGAATTATATTTCTTCTCATTCTAACAATTTTTTTGTCCAGTCAGTAGTTGGTTTTAATCATGTTTTCATGCTGTCTCATATCAGCAGAGTTTTTGCATAGAATTATTATCAAAAAACACATCCTTAGAACTATCATCATCACCATCCCCACAATACAACAAAAAAAATATAGAAGATAATCTGCCTATAGCTAGAGTAAAAGAACCCAGTGACTAAATGGTTAACACGTTCGCCATGAGACCTAAAGGCTTTAAGTTCAACTTCTGGCAAGGTCGTGAGTACGTACTGCTGAGGAGTAGCATACTAGGATGAAACAGCAACACAGTGCCCTCAGATTTCCAGTGATTCTCCAGCTGATATCAGTCCGTGATGAGTACTGCCTTGAAACGAATGAAATCTCCTGAAACTTCAGAGAGTTACATGGTGGCATTTTCGGAACAGATTTGAGTCGAATTGGTCAATATTTTCAATTTCAGTAAACTCATGTTTCAGATAATATCTCAAAAAATCCATTTATATCTACGATCCATAAACTTTATTCTCCTTAGTTGTTGATTTTTTAAGGATCAGCTTACGATTTCAGTTGAGCATTGAATTCATATTCATCAGTTGAGGGATTTCCAACATAAACGATGACAATTGTGTTATATATTCCGAGTAGATATCTTGATTTTGGGGACAGTCGATATTCATGCAAGGCCCCCTAATTAACAGTTAGGATTATTTCTAGGGAGTGGATTGCCTTTTGTAATACGCTGGAAGATATAATCAATTTCCAAGGAAGGTAGTAATTTCAATGTATTCTGCTCAAAATACTGTTTCCATTGTGCTATACAAATAAACTTATCATTTAGGCTATCAAATAGAGCTGTGGTAACTATCTGCACAGGAAAGTGTCAACATTTATTTGTAACGACTTATGATTCACTTACAGTTCACTTGTTTCACATTGCACATCATAATACTTACATACAATTCACATTTCAGTTGTCTAGGGTTTCTCTTAGTAGTTTCCTCCAGTTCACTTCTAGATGATTTTGAAAATTTCTACCGTGGTATTTAGCAGTAGAATGAAAGATGCACACTTCTTCCTATTCGGGACTCGTCAACTGGACGTTAGCGTTACATACTGACACTTAGATCCAACAACTAACAATTCTGCAGATTCAAAAGTGGTTTTCTCCGTGGGTTGACATAAGTTGGTGGACCACTAGACACTTTAGAGGTCTAAACAGATGTTTCGTCTTAGTTTGGGGCTCCTCAGTAGTGCATACTTACGGTTGCATATGGGGCCAAGGACAGGAGGAACAAGTTTCATGGCCAGCCACTGGATTGGAATAGAATGGTTTACTCTGTCCAAATAGTGTTAATTCGCAATACTGAGTGACCATCGTTCAGTGTTATTCGCGTGTACATTTCTCAATGCCCAAAATGATTAAGTCCACTGGTCACAGCATCTCTTTATAACTTCGGTAAAGGTATCTGGAACAAGGCCAACAATGAGCACTAAGTAATCGTTTAGTAGATGGTGGTCAGGTGAATTCTAGAAATTCCATATTTTTTATTTTTGAATTGTCTGACTCAAATACTCAACTCGAAACACATCTACGTGTTGACTGGATTCAAAAGGACTGTGAAGTCATCGGTTTTCACTGAATACTGTCTCTTCTGCAAGTTAGATAGTATTCACAGTGCAGTTTGATACCAAACTTAATTAGCAACTGCGTCTAATTTGATGGGTTTACATTTCATTCACCAGTTACAAAATGTTTCTAACCATATACGAATTGTGCTTCTTAGTTCTTGAAGAAAACTGTTTTACGATGTGTAAAAGTTTTTCATTTTATAGCTTTTACATCTCCCTTTTCTACTGAACCAAAATGATCGGCAATTATTGGCCTATGGACCCCTGAGTGAGTACCTCCATGTTACTGGTATTTTCATATTTGATATTAATGATAGGCAGTGGGCACTGGAAACCAGGACGACAGTCTCAAATCGGATGACAAGCGTGTCCTGGATTTCACTGTTAGTTACCATCCATCATTATTTTCAGATAAGCAAAGTTGTTGGCTGACCGTAGGCAGTAATAATCTCATCTTGACAGCATTTACTGAAGTCAGTCGATGGGAAACTGGACAGTGAAGTTGGTAAAAATGATTTCGAAGCGATTAGAACAAGCACCCTCTACACTTAGCTGATATCTTTCCTAAAAGTCTAGAGTATAACAGTCATGACGACTTGTCAACAGGCCATTCGGACATTTCTTTGTTCTTGCCATCTTCAGCAATGTGTGAACAAATCGCCTAGTATCTATAACAGACTTAATTCTGTTTTATGTTATGGATTCGCTTAGTGGTGTTTATCACTTCCTATCACAATCGACGTAAGAAACTCCAATGCTTCTGGTCAACATCATGAAGGTTGTGAATGAAGATACAGCTAGAATACCGTTTATATCTTCGACAAAGGTCCCGGAAATGCCTAAACTTAGATCTTCTCATGATTGGGACCTATCAGAAAGTTATACATGCAAACTCATCAGCAGTTCGAACGTAGATCATGAACTACTGCAGTTAGTCATTACCATTAGTTATCTGATGCGTAACCGATGATCTATGGAACTGGATTGAACACAGTGACCTATTAATGGCCGAATTCTATCGTTCAAAGTTGCACTATGATCACCAGACTAGGCATTTCGTCATCATCAGTATTAGTTGGTTAGGTGGGATGAACAGGGAACCATACAAAGCTAAACTTTCGTGCTTGTTAAGCCTTACTTGCCTTCAGCCAGTCAAAGTCATTCACGGCATATCGCCATATATAGATCAAATTAGCTAAAAATCACACTGTAAACATGACATAAAATCCAGGTACAACTCAAAACTTGACGACATGATAAAGATCTATATTCATTGACCAAAAGGTGAATGAAACAATTTATACCTTTAAAACTTTCATAGCTGTTTATTTGATGTTTAGAAGGTCTGGAATTCTGTCATAACTGATAGAAATGCAGCTTTCTGTTCATTACTTGGAAGATAATACGCCTTTAAACCTTCCTTTGATGAGACAATAGCAACAAAATCCTTCAGTTGTTAAAAGAAATGATTATGAAAAAGAATGATATGAGCTCAAGCTTATAATAAAAATGAGTATTAATGTGATGAATTTGGAATCTCTCCAAAATGTTAGACTTATGTCCACTGTCTTATCGACGGTAATGTTTGACCATAAGTTCCTCTGAAATTTTATAACCTTAGGATTATGCACTTACAAATTCACAACTTTGAAAATCAGTCGTCAAATAGATAATTATCTTCGTTGAGACTGCTCTTTTTGTTTTTTCAGTGACCAGATGAGCATATTTTCCAGAAAGATATTGTCGATGTGTTATAGTTCAAAAGTTTAAGAGTGAAGTAGTTTATATGACTGCTCTCTCGTGATGAGTTAGCGTGTATAATCTAGTCCTACAAAAGGTTTGTTGCCACCTGAATAGTCCTAGGTTAACGTAGGTGACCGCAACGCTGAGTGACGCGTTTTCAAGTCTCAGGTGGGACATCACTTCCATCTAGGTTGCAGTTACGCTTTGCTGATGAGCGCCAACAAGCATGAAGCCTAATTTGATGAAGGCTTCCTGTCAACTGCCTCCATACAACTAACACCTATCAATTCGGGGGTTTGTGGGGATTTGTCGATTTCAAGTTGGTATTCATCGTGGACTGACATCATATGGAGGAACATTGGAAACTTAGGAGCACTGGACAGCTGTTTCATCCTAGGATGGGACCTCTCAGCAGTGCACACCCATGACCCTACAAACCCCCAAATTGAATTAATCTAGTGCTTATTAGTGACTAGCTTCGAGAGGTGATTCCTGAAGTTCCAATGAGAAGTCGTGACAAGTGGGGCAAACCTGGTGACTGTGAGGATAAATACTCAACGATGACCTTGAGTGATGTTCGTGCAATGTAGTGAACTGACAGAAGTTGAAAATTCGGAGCACTGGATTCCGACCCAGTGCCTCACTGGCCACGGAACCTGAAGGTCCTGGTTCCGATTCCTAATGAGGTCATGGTTGTGAACAGCCGAGAAGTTTCATCCTAGGACGAAACAGCTGTCCAGTGCTCCCAGGTTTCCAGTGTTCCTCCAACGGATGGTGAATACCAACTTATCACCTGACAAACTACTACAAAAGCCCAATATTTGTTAAACCGTGCCCTTTATTTAATCACTTAGCCTACTGGTTTCATAACATTTGTTAAATAACCAACTCTACACCATTCTAACGCTTATATAATGATATTCGTTTCAATCGATCGACCAATTACTGTTTATCAATCTCTCTCATGTAGGTTTATTGGATGCGATTGCTTTTTAGCGAATAATCCCTTCACACTTACATACACACTATCAATAGAGAGAAACACAAACGGTATGCTTCATTAGATATATCAAACTGAATTTCAAGTGAAGCATGATGTTGTCTTCCTTTCAAAAGTTGAAATGCTGTCTGTATTAAGCTGTACACTTCATTTGAACGAACATATTCTCCTGTCAGTATGAAAAGTCAATCGATGGAATTTATCGGTTATTCTCATGTACACACAATATCACCATTGTGAAGGTAGTCTGACGTCAGTGTAGATGTACACTTTTGACGTAAAAATGAAACATCTAGAAAAATATTGTCTGCAATAAAGCATTTCTCCCCTTATAAAGTTTTGATGTAAAAGATATTGAATTGAACTAAAACATAAAAATATCCAGTTAAAAAAGATGAATGATACGTTCGTTTCACTGTGAGATACTTTCGCAAATTTTGAGTGACTTGAAAGGCCACCCCCTAACAACCACCATAATAATTAATCAAAATTTTTTTTACTTCAACTAGCAAGGTTGTTTAGCTTTTTTACATGAAATGAAAAAATCCAGTCGGTTGTTTCATTAATTGTTAGGGTGGCCTTTATAGTTGATCAAAATTTTTCTTCTAACGTGTTGTCTGAATTCCAGTTCAAGGTTATAAAAAGACAGATTCATATAATGAAATGCCTACGCCCGAAAATTTAGATTTTGAAAAGGTTTCCTAATCAAGACGAATGACAAGTAAGCTAGTAAAACTTTTGGTAAAAAAGACTGATATTATGAGACTACTGAAAAGAAAGATTATGTTTATAATGATTCACTGGGAGCATAACTCTAGCGAACAATTCAGCTGTATTCTCGAGGCCTGTCGTTCACATTAAAAGTGATACTTTGTGATATATTTCAACTGACTGGTAACTGTTAGACATTGGGAGTGATTCAGCTGGAAGCCTTGGACCTGAGTTTCGTACTTGTCGGTATTCATCAGCAAGACTTACCAATAACCATTAGGATATTGATGTCCATTTATTTATTCAAACGGATGTCACTAAGTGCCATAGTAGAAGAATTTATCCTTAAGCTATTCAGGTCATTACTAACCCTCTTTTGCACTGGATATTGTACATATGCTAGTTATGAGTGAGTACCTCTTTCAGCTGTCTAGGTCTTGGTACTGAGTACACATCAAAATGCAGTATGCTAAGTGATCCAATTCTGTGATCCTTAAGCTGAATGGTCATATTTCAAACCTGATCAACAGAATTCGGTCAGTGCTGAGAACTAGGGACTAAATGGCTGACTGAGACACACACTGGTGACCAATTTGTGTGCACACCGGTAAAACCATAATGCCAATTACTTTTTAGATGTTTGTTTGTTTAGATGTACATAATTAGTTAGTTAGTTAGTTAGTTAGTTAGTTAGTTAGTTAGTTAGTTAGTTAGTTAGTTAGTTAGTTAGTTAGTTAGTTAGTTAGTTAGTTAGTTAGTTAGTTAGTTAGTTAGTTAGTTAGTTAGTTAGTTAGTTAGTTAGTTAGTTAGTTAGTTAGTTAGTTAGTTAGTTAGTTAGTTAGTTAGTTAGTTAGTTAGTTAGTTAGTTAGTTAGTTAGTTAGTTAGTTAGTTAGTTAGTTAGTTAGTTAGTTAGTTAGTTAGTTAGTTAGTTAGTTAGTTAGTTAGTTAGTTAGTTAGTTAGTTAGTTAGTTAGTTAGTTAGTTAGTTAGTTAGTTAGTTAGTTAGTTAGTTAGTTAGTTAGTTAGTTAGTTAGTTAGTTAGTTAGTTAGTTAGTTAGTTAGTTAGTTAGTTAGTTAGTTAGTTAGTTAGTTAGTTAGTTAGTTAGTTAGTTAGTTAGTTAGTTAGTTAGTTAGTTAGTTAGTTAGTTAGTTAGTTAGTTAGTTAGTTAGTTAGTTAGTTAGTTAGTTAGTTAGTTAGTTAGTTAGTTAGTTAGTTAGTTAGTTAGTTAGTTAGTTAGTTAGTTAGTTAGTTAGTTAGTTAGTTAGTTAGTTAGTTAGTTAGTTAGTTAGTTAGTTAGTTAGTTAGTTAGTTAGTTAGTTAGTTAGTTAGTTAGTTAGTTAGTTAGTTAGTTAGTTAGTTAGTTAGTTAGTTAGTTAGTTAGTTAGTTAGTTAGTTAGTTAGTTAGTTAGTTAGTTAGTTAGTTAGTTAGTTAGTTAGTTAGTTAGTTAGTTAGTTAGTTAGTTAGTTAGTTAGTTAGTTAGTTAGTTAGTTAGTTAGTTAGTTAGTTAGTTAGTTAGTTAGTTAGTTAGTTAGTTAGTTAGTTAGTTAGTTAGTTAGTTAGTTAGTTAGTTAGTTAGTTAGTTAGTTAGTTAGTTAGTTAGTTAGTTAGTTAGTTAGTTAGTTAGTTAGTTAGTTAGTTAGTTAGTTAGTTAGTTAGTTAGTTAGTTAGTTAGTTAGTTAGTTAGTTAGTTAGTTAGTTAGTTAGTTAGTTAGTTAGTTAGTTAGTTAGTTAGTTAGTTAGTTAGTTAGTTAGTTAGTTAGTTAGTTAGTTAGTTAGTTAGTTAGTTAGTTAGTTAGTTAGTTAGTTAGTTAGTTAGTTAGTTAGTTAGTTAGTTAGTTAGTTAGTTAGTTAGTTAGTTAGTTAGTTAGTTAGTTAGTTAGTTAGTTAGTTAGTTAGTTAGTTAGTTAGTTAGTTAGTTAGTTAGTTAGTTAGTTAGTTAGTTAGTTAGTTAGTTAGTTAGTTAGTTAGTTAGTTAGTTAGTTAGTTAGTTAGTTAGTTAGTTAGTTAGTTAGTTAGTTAGTTAGTTAGTTAGTTAGTTAGTTAGTTAGTTAGTTAGTTAGTTAGTTAGTTAGTTAGTTAGTTAGTTAGTTAGTTAGTTAGTTAGTTAGTTAGTTAGTTAGTTAGTTAGTTAGTTAGTTAGTTAGTTAGTTAGTTAGTTAGTTAGTTAGTTAGTTAGTTAGTTAGTTAGTTAGTTAGTTAGTTAGTTAGTTAGTTAGTTAGTTAGTTAGTTAGTTAGTTAGTTAGTTAGTTAGTTAGTTAGTTAGTTAGTTAGTTAGTTAGTTAGTTAGTTAGTTAGTTAGTTAGTTAGTTAGTTAGTTAGTTAGTTAGTTAGTTAGTTAGTTAGTTAGTTAGTTAGTTAGTTAGTTAGTTAGTTAGTTAGTTAGTTAGTTAGTTAGTTAGTTAGTTAGTTAGTTAGTTAGTTAGTTAGTTAGTTAGTTAGTTAGTTAGTTAGTTAGTTAGTTAGTTAGTTAGTTAGTTAGTTAGCTAGCTAGCTAGTTAGTTGTGATTTGATCACTATTAAATACACTTTTTTTCAGAAGTTTTATCTCCTTTTCCGGTTATTTAGTGCAAAGTTGGTAGGCTAATATATTAGCTGGTAGTGCCATTCCACAGAGTTTGTTGTCTGTCATTCAACGTGATATAGAGACATGATTTGATGTGAAATATTGTTTAAGAATACTTCGACTTGCTAAAATTCAGTCTTCATTTCGTTCTAGGATCGTAAACAGACATAATGCATAAGACTGAGAAAGTTTTTATAAAGCTGTAGGTGAATACGTGTTAATTTTTCAAACAAACTGTTTCTAAAGTAAAGCATATTGATAAATATGATTTGAAGTCTTTTATTCATCATGAATTTGCTACACTAGTGAATACCGTTCTCACAGTTGAGGATTAGTGATACACCCTGAGATTCATGCCGCTCCTCAGTGACTTGCAAGTTGACTTTGATATCATCAGCTGGCATTTATTTGTTGAATCTGTCCACGTGAAAAACTGAATAATTATTGAGCAGAAAAGTTTACATTTTCACTTGTCTGAAGGGTAAAAGACTAATATAAGCGACTAGAGAATTTTGAAGCATTGTCCTAGTGATCTCTTTATGATACTGGAGAAAACGGGAGAAGTTTGATCAGCATACAAAATCATTCAGAGGTGCATCATTTCGAGGGAACTTTCGTCTTATAATGAGACAGGTGATATGAATAGTTGCTCCATGGATTATTAGCACCACAGTTATTAGTGTAAGTCCTCTGGTTGATCTGAGTGGCATCACAGAGATCTGCAAAACGTCTTTATGATGATCATGAAGTCATGTGAAATTGCCTACAATTTTATACAATCCAATAATCTTCTCCACGAGACCACATACACTGTAATACGAAACACTATTCAGTGATAGGTTATTGTTTGGTTCGTCACCAGTCAGAGTCAGTTACTTGTTGCTGATTCTTATTATTCTGGCAATCCATCTGATCTTCAGTAACGAGCCAGTGTAGGCACTTGATGAATGTCTGTAGTTTGTTGGAAATCCCCTTCGTAATAAGCCAAGTCTCTGAACCATACAGGAGCACTGACTTGACTGAATTGGTGTTGAAAATGCGGATCTTGTTCCACATACTGAGTGGAGTGCAGAAAATCTCCACACTGGTTTCAGGCTAATGAACGCCTGTCTTGCTGTCTTTCCGATCCTGGCTGACTTTGACATCCTCGTGTGTGCCACCACCTGTAGTTGAAACAGTACTGCCTTGGCTGGATAGTTGAAGGAGGTTACTTCCTTGAAGTTTCTCCCATTGATGGTGACTGGAGTTGGTTGTTGTTGGTGGTGGTGGCGTTGGTTGGGTATCTTGATTAACTCTATCTTCTCTATATTCACTTGAAGTCCCGTCCTCACTGCCCTGCGCTGCCCTGCCCTGCCCTGCCCATCCTCTTCTGCCAACTTCTTAGCTTTCTCCTGTACATCTTCAAGTTTGTGCGACATCAGACATAAAGCATCGTTGGCGAAATCCAAATATTCTAGGTTCTGTTCCCCAGTCCAGTCAGCGTATCCCCTCTCCTCACAGCTCATCACTGTTTCTTGCATCATCCAGTTCAGTCCACTACAATCAGGAATATCATGGGTGATAGTAGACAGCAGCCTTGTTTCACTCATGTCTTCACTTCACTTCACTTCAAAAGCATCACTGAGATTCCCATTGTGAAGCACTTGGCTGGTATGTGGCATGCGTCTTCATATACTTGTTGAATGAGACTGATATTGGTTTGTGGTATTGCGTAGTGTTGTGTTGAAGCAGCTGCCTGCCAAATTACTTATCGGTCGACGCTGTCGAATGCCGGCCTTTTCAAAGTCGATGAAGTTGAGGTTGACTTGAGTTGAGTTGACTGCCATTCTATACTCTGTTCTATGATGATGATGATGATGCGAAGCGTAGCTTTGCAATTTGGTCCACACATGATTTGTACTTCCTGAATCCAGCCAGCCTGCCTGCCTGTTCCGGTCACAGTTTTGAATCCAGTGCATCCTTCAGTCTCTCCAGGATGATGTGGCTTAATATTTTGGTTGCTCCTGGTGGACAGGAGAGTGATTCCGCACCAGTTCCTGCAAACACTGAGATCTCCCTTCTTCGGCAGTTTGACAAGGTAACCCTTCTTCTGCTTCCAATCAATGGCCAGGTACCTTCCCTTCCTTCATTTCACACCTTCTGCAATAGTCGTGTGGTGTGGTGTGATCATGTCCACTGTTGTCTCTGCCTCTGTCCTCATTGCTTCTGGTGGGATTCCATCTAGTCCTGCTGCTTTCCCACATTTCAGTAGCTTTATAGCGTTCAGGACTTCGACGTTTGTTGGAGGATTTATGCTGACTTGTAGTTGTGTGAGTCGACTGTAGGTGGTATTTCTGGACAAAGTGCAGATGGTGGTGGTGGTGGTGGTGGTCGATTGAAGAGCTTCTTGAAGTGGTCAGTCCATAGCTTCCTTTCTTTCTCTTCTTTGTTAATTAAATTTCCGTCATCATCTTCTATTGATTTCATCTGTGTTGATCTCTTCACAGATAGTAACTTCGTACAATGTTGATACAATGTTGTCAGGTCTCTGTCTCTCCTACCAACCGGCAGCTTGTTCTGCTTCACTTGCCAGTGTTTCGTAGAAGTGTCTTTTGTCTCTCCGTGCACTCTTCTTCACTTCTTTGCCCAGTGAGTGTTTCATACATTGTACTCAGTTCCTCATGTCGTTGAGCGTCCTTGCACTGGTTCATCTTCTACTTCACAGTATTTCTCTCCTTCCTCTATCAGCTTCCATGGGTCCGTCGACATCCATTCCTTGTCTTGTCTTGCCTTCTTTCTTCTTCCTTCCCAACACGGTTATACAGGCTTCTTTCCACATAGCTTTCAAAGACTTCCAGTCTTCTTCCACATAGGTTTCTTCACGGATGTTCCTCGATATCTCCCATTTTGTCTTGATGGCTGACTGACGTGAAGATGTCCCTGGTAGTTTCGTCCTTCAGTTTCTGTTCTGAGTGTTCAACTTCAACTGTGGTCTATCATCACCAGCTTGCTTGAAGGCTTTCAACTTGATTTGGAAGGTAGGTTCCTTGCACTACATATTGGTGTGAGTGGTGTGAACACACATATGCTCCTCTTCTTCATCTGACCTTGTGTCAAGTAGGCTGGCTGCATCTCCACTTTCTTCACATTCAGATCAAGTCGATCAGATTTTTAGTGTAGTCTCTCTGGTATCTGGTGAAATCAACTTCATGTCGCATTGTGGATATCCTTGTGCTTGAACACACTGCCTCGCCTCGTCTCGCCTCGCCTCGCCTCGCCTCGCCTCCAATCACCAAATCGTTGAATGCACACAATTCTGCAAACAATTCTCCATTCTCGTTCATCACCTCACCGAGCACCTCTCGACCCATGATGGTTGAATTCTCTTCCTGTGTTGTCTGCTCCCACTTCGGCATTCATGTCTCCACACCCATCACAATGGATTTGATGTCGCCAACTGGAGTGGGGACTTGTCCAGTGTTGATTTTAGTTGTCTGTAGAATTCCTCCTTCTTCTCTTAACTCGTGTCTGCATTATTTGTAGGTGTGTAGTGTAGTGTAGTGTAGCATTGTATGATTGTGACCTTGCTTTATTTTTGAGTTGAACCTTGCTGTCATGATCCTGGAGGAGGAGATTTGTTCCCACTGCATGAGACAGAGAGAGAGAGAGCCTTCGATACTCTTGAAGGAGACATGGTGATAGCCACTCGAAAACTCAGTGTGCTGTGCTCGTGGTTGTCGTCTGGATGACAATATCGGAATAGATTATTGACTCCTCTCCAGTTGACAGTTTGGAGAGTCCACTGCCGTTCCATCTGCTTTCGCAAATTCCTAGCACTTCAATGTGATACCTTCTCATCTCATTTGCAATCTGGGCTGTTTTGCTAGATTCAAACGTGGTGTGGACATTCCATGTCCCCATGTTTACTTTCGCTTCCATCGAGAGAGAGAGAAGATACATCGGCCGACTGGCTTACTTAAGGCAGGCTTTCACCAACTGGCGTTATTTCGTCTCTCCGATTCCAGTGAGAGATAAGTTTATTTTTATTTTTCATAGTTTGTTTGTGCTTTGAAGTTTGTTTAGCGGTTGGATTGGTTTTCTGGTGTAGGGTTTCTAGTCGTATGCCCAACCTTCCCTCTTTATGTGAGCTTAGGACAGGCTCGTAACTAATGAACTAGTTAACCAGGCAAGGTAGGCGACATCGTCGGTAATAAATTTCTTTGGCTTTTATTTTTGATATTATGACTCTCTTCAGGTTCGCATAAGGTATACAGTTTTGTCTATCCGCTTATAGTCTTATATTTCCTCATTAACAGAACGTTTAGTTGGTGACTACTATATCACATTGGATGAGATGACCCGAGGTCTAAATACCTGTTAGAATATATAGGTTTTCTGTAGACAGTAGTATCTAAACTACCGTTTATTCTTCGTTTTGTTCTGCAATCCACTATAGGTTAAGGTGGGTTTAACCAAATGTTTAAATGAAAGAGCTAAAAAACTTGCTAGTCAGTGTAAGGACTTAGACAAGGAACTGAAATATATAAAAGAAGAGTCACTGATTAATAATTATCGTCTACCGTTTATTAAAAAATTCGCACGGACACGAAAGAAAATTATAACAGTAATATGAATAAGATTAATATCGATAACACGAGCAGAAATAAGTTCCACGCCTGTATTGCGTTACCACATACAGGAGGAATAACAGAAACTTTACGTAGGAATATCAACAAGGTCGAAATAAGGGTGGTATCCGAACCTAAAAACTCACTCAGAGATAGGTTTCGTCGGCTTATGGATCCGTTAGATAGAATTCAGCAAAATAATCTAATTCATCAAATTCCATCCAATGAAACTCAGGTCAAGTACATAGATCAGACTAGTGGGTCCGGATCATTTAGATCAGCAGAACAGGAATTTAGTCAAATATACAGTGACAGATCACAATTAGATTAGTAATCTAGAAAGACACCCGGCTATTGCAATGCATGCATTAACACACCACCACAGAATAGGGTGTGATGAAACCGCCGGGGTTCGAGTGTGAGTAGGAACAACATCGCTGACTGAGAGGCACGCACACCCAGCTGATTATTCCCACAAAGGACGTATAAAAGTGTCCTGCATTCCACTACTAGCCACTATCTTTCATTGCTACAAAAACAGCTCATATTTGTCTTTTAAGTGTGAAAGTCAACTTATAGCTTCTCTGTGTGAAAGTCAGCATAAAGCTATTTCATCTGGTGTTATCTTATTCACTATTAAAGTTGTATAACAAATTTACATTAAATCTAGAGAAACGAGTGACTCTATTCTGAAATCCACCTCCAGTTCTTCAACTCTTACCTGTTGGTGGGAATACAAGTTTTCCTTCACACTCAGAAATGCAAAGTTTGATGTTAATATCATTCAATTTTAAGAAATACGGAAATGAACTTTATGAGAAGCAGAAGCAGAGAACTGAAAATATGCTCATTACTTCAGTGTTATTGGTAGCTTAACCTCACCTGAATAACTAGTTCACCAGTTAACTTACTAGCCAGTCCTATGCCCGGATAAAGAGGGAGGGTTGGGCAAACGGCTAGGAAACCTACCTCGAAAGATCAAACCAGTCACTAATCAAATTTCAAAGCACAAACAAACTGTGAAAAATAAAAATAAACTAATCTCTCACTGGAATCGGGGAGGCGAAATGACGCCAGTTGGTGAAAGCCTGCCTTAAGGAAGCCAGTCGGCCGATGTATCTTCTCTCTCTTGGTGAAAATGAAAGTAAACATGGGGACATGGAATATTCACACAATGTTTGAAGCTAACTGGCTGGCAAGGCTACTCACATTGCAAAGAGATAAGAAGATATGGCATAGAAGTGTTGGGCTGGGAATCTGTGAGGAATCCCCACATGGAATGGGAGTCGACTCTCGAAACCGCCAACTGGAGAGGAGTCAATAATCTACTCCGATATTGTCACGCAGACGACAACCACGAGTACAGCACACTGAGTTTCCGAGTGGCTATCCTGTTGTCCCCCTCAAGAGCATCAAAGACTCTCTCTCTGTCTCCGTCTCATGCAGTGGGAACCAATCTCCTACTCCTACTCCTCCTCCTCCTCCTTCTGCAGGATCAGCATCATGACAGCAAGATTCAACTCGAAAGGAAGTAAGGTCATAATCATACAACGCCACGCTATACTATCCACCCACAAATAATGCAGACATGAGTTAAGAGAATAAGGAGGAATTCCACAGACAACTGCAATCCACACTGGACTGGACTGGACTGGAATGGATAAGACCTCACTCAAGTTGACGACATCAAATCCATTCTAATGAGTGGTGTGACATGAATGCCAAAGTGGGAGGGGACAATACAGGAATAGAACTGATCCATCATGGGTGGAGATGCACTGGATGAAATGATGAATGAGAATGGAGAACTGTTTGCAAACTTCTGTTCATTCAACGATTTGGTGATTGGAGATGAGGCGAGGCGAGGCGAGGCAGTGTGTACAAACACAAGGATATTCACAAGGCAGAGACATGGATTTGATTTCACCAGACACCAGAGACACTACACCAAAAATCGGATCGACTTGATCTGAATGTGAAGAATGTGGAGACGCAGTCAGCCTATTGGATACGAGATCAGATGAGATGAAGAAGTGGAGCATATGTGTGTTCACACCACTCACACCACTATCCAGTGCAAGGAACCTGTATTCAAAATCAATTGAAAGCCTTCACATAAATTAATGATGATGATAGACGTCAGTTGAAGTTGAACACCGAGAACAGGAACTGAACTGAAGAAGGAACTACGGAGGACATCTTCACATCAGCTATGAGGCGTAAATGGGAGACACTGAGCAACATCCCTAAGGAAACCTGCATAATCATGTTAGGAAAGAAGAAGAAGAAGCAAGACTAGGAGTGGATCTGCACGGATGCATGGAAGGTGATAGAGGAGGGAGAGGAATATGGTGAATCAGAAGATGAACCAGTGTATTGTAGTGGAGTGCAGTGCAGTGGAGTGCAGTGCAGTGCAGTGTGGGGATGACCAAAGAAAAGAGGAAGTGAACACAGCCTATAAAACACTACACTGAAGAAAGAAGTGAAGAGCAGTGTGCGCAAAGACAAAAGACACTTCTACGACACACTGACAAATGAAGCAGAACAGACTGGCCGCACGTAGGAGAGACAGTGATCTGACAACACTATATCAAACAATCAGGTTACTATTTGGTAAGGAAGAGATCAAGGCAGATGAAACTGATGAGAGATAGTGAAGGAGAGCTAGTTGAAACCGAACAGAGATGAGAAACAAAGGAAACGATGTGCTGACCACTTCGAAAAACTCTTGAATCGACCACCACAACCACCACCAGCAACTCGTCCAGAAATACCACCAGCTGTCCAGCCACAGAATTACCAGTGAACACAAGCCCTCCGACAAAAGCAGAAGTGAAGTTTTGAACGCCATGAAGTTGTTGAAATTCGGGTGAGCATCAGGACCAGATGGAATTCCACCAGAAGCACTGAGAACAGAGGCAGAGACAACAGCGGACATACTCACACCACACGACTATTGTAGAAGGTGTGAAATGAAGGGATGGGAGGTACCTGCCTACAGATTGGAAGATGGGCTACCTTTCCAAACCTCGAAAGAAGTGTGGGCGACGTAAGTTTTTGGGAGAACTGATGTGGAATAATGCTGTTGTCTACCGAGTGCAAGCAAAATATTTAGCCACATAATCCTGGAGGGACACAAAAATGCTCTGCATTCAACTGGATTATGACTGGAACTGGCTGACTGGATTTCGTAGGAGAATGTCGTGTGCGAATCAAATTGCAACGTTACGCTACGCATCATCATAGATCAGAGTATGGAATGCCAGTCAACTAGGGCTTCACCTCAACTTCACCGACTTTGAAAAGACCGGCATTCGACAGCGTCGACCGAGAAGTGATTTGTCAGTTGGTTCAACACTATGGAGTACCACAAACCTTTATCAACCTCATTCAACAGCGGCTGCATGCTGCATGCCAAGTGATTCACAATGGAGAGCTCAGTTATGCCTTTGAAGTGGGGGACACAGGAAGGAGTAAGACAATGTTGCCACCTACTTTCACTGATCATCACCCTGATTGTGGTCGACTGGACTAGACTGTATCATGCAGAAAAGCGTGAGGAGCAAGAAGAGGAGCATACGCTGTCTGACTGATGAGAGGAGGCTAGAAGTTTGGATTTCGCCGATCATGAATTATGTCTGATGTCACATAAACTTGAAGATCTGCAGGTAAAAATGAACAAGTTGACAGAAGAGGCAGTGCAGTGCAGTGAAAACGGGACCTCAAGTGAACATAGAGGAGACGGAGGTGATGAAGATATCCAACCAACCAACAACAACATCAACAACAAGCACCAATCACCACCAACGGGGAAACCCAACGGACGTAGTCTCTTCCACCTAACTAGGCAAGGCAGCATTATTCCAACTACAGGCGGCAGTGGCAGCACAGATGAGGGTGTCAAGGCAGCCAGTATCGGAAAGACAGCAATACAGGCCTTCATTAATCTGAAACCAGTGTGGAGATCCACTGCACTCCACTCCACTCCACTCAGCACAAAGCATGAACAAGATCCGGATTTTCAACACCAGTGTCAGTCAAATCAGTGCTTCAATATGGTTTAGAAATTTGCGCGTGACGCAAAGCATTTCCAACGAAGTACAGATATTCATCGACATCTGCCGTCAACGCTCACTCGATGCTGAAGATCAGATGGCGAGAATAATCAGAATAAGCAAGGATGAACTGTGGCTGGTTGGCTGGCTGGCAGGCAGGCAACGAACCAACCAAGAAATCGTCGTCCGACAAATATGCAGAAGAAAGTGGAGATGGATTGGATTAGACATACACTGAGGAAGTGATTCGGAGACATCACGCGCCAAGCCATCGAGTGGAACTCAAAGGGGAAACGGTGAGCTGGACGTCCGAGGCGAGGATGACGTGAAGGAGATGGTGTGAGGAAGAAGTGAAAGCTCGTGGGCAGTGGTGGAGCGAGGTTGAGAAGATTGCAGAGAACAGAGTGAAGTAGTGACTTGCTATTGAAGCCCTATATTCCACTAGGAACCCAAGGGACAACTAATAATAATATCGTAGCCTTCGATACCAAAGTATAATCCATCAGACTTTTGAGTCGCAATAGGTATAATTTTATTCAGTAGAAAACTGTGGACACAAATTTCACAACTGTTTGAAGTACTTAGCAAGATGTATTTGAAAACTTGTCGTAGTACTAGTTTTGGGTTTTACATCGGCTACCAAAAGTTTGTTCTCATGATACTTGTAATTCCCTGTTGCTGCACAGGGCCGAATTGCTCTATCTCTGTTGGCATATGGGCTCCTATGCGAATGGCCGTCGTCCCTCTGTGGCTTGTTGGACAACGCTCTGGCGTTTAAAGCGAAGGATAGTGGGTTGGAGCCACAGTAGGTCAACATCACTCACTGAGATGCAATTACATCCAGCTGAAAAGTCCCATATAGGACGAAACATGCGTCCTGGATTCCTCTGATAGTCACCAAGATCAATATAATGCCGAAAGTTTGCTCAGTTTTCCTGAAAATCATTGATGCGTAATTTTCCAGATAACTTTTAGCAATGAGGCTGTTTCGTTTCTTTTCTCTTACAGTCTTGTTTCAATTTTCATGGAGAAAAAAGTCAAACACTAATCGAATAATTATTTGAAAACTATTCTTCCCTATAGACCCTTTAAATCCCCGACAATGTTTTGTAGTGTTTTCCATAAAGGTCATTCAGCAAGTTAGTTAGATGAAATCCCTGAGGATGTAATTTAGAAGCGTGAATCGCTTTAAATATTTCCTCTGGTACAAGAGGAATGTCTCTTTAATTATTGATTGACTCCTTTCATGCAAGTTTTGCAAATGGGTTTGTATAGAAAGCATGTGGGAAATAGTGTCGTTACGTCTGTTCACCCTAAAGGCAGATGCAACATGACAATAGGCTAATTTAACAGTTTCTGCTTCTAAGTTTAATGTGAGAAATATTCTAGCACAAATGTCTTATGGGTGAAATCCGTTATAGATATTATTCTACTTATACCCATTTTATCGTATAAAGTCTTATTTTTGCAAGAATGCCGAACTTTTATCTGTTGATCTATTTGAGCAGCTCAGATGTTTACTGAAAAGTAAGTATACATAACTGCATATTTCCGAAACCCGGTGATACTGTTCTCAAGTACAGCGCTCAAAACATCTGGTCGATAGGCTCCAGTAGTCATGTGAAACCTGACCACTACCTCACTGAGCTTCCGCTGATGGATTTTTTTAATCTGTTTTAGTCTCAAAGTGATCACTATTTCATCAACCAGTCACCTGAAAGCAACAAATGTGCTACTGATAAAAGTTTGTTGGTCAAGCTTCTAATATGGTGGCTAAATCAAATGATAAGACACTGTAGTACACTATATTTTCGTGTTCAATGTAATCAGTTAACCAAACGAAAGCTTCTCTTTCCCCTGGATTTCGTGCCTATTGATAAGCTACACTATGATACATCTGAAAACTCAGATGAAATGACGCCATCTAAGATTCCAAAGTCATTATCATTTTGTGCTAAGAAGAGATATGTTATCATTGATTGTGCATTGCCTCAAAAGGACATGTATACCGTAGTGAGTGATCAGTATTGGCGAAAAACAGTAAGGAGACTTCATTTCATACCTGCTTTTATCCATGAAAACTTATCTTCTTGTATTCCGTAATTCAGTGTATCTTTTTTGCATATTATGAGACCTCTGAATATGCCTTTATTTCTATTGCTAATTGTAGAGATTTTGGTTCAGCTTTCAGATAAAAGAGAGCAGCGAAGAGTGATTTTTTATACTGGGTGGTGATTGAAGGTAAAATGAAAATCTGGACCGTGACCGGATTTGAACCAGTGACCGACCACCGGGTTTCCGGCCCGATGCTGTACCACCTAAGCTACGAGGTTCGACTGCTGACCTAATTTTTACTTCACTTCAATCACCGAGGGTTTTTGCCCAATCACCCTATGAATTCGTGACTTGTTACTACCTCTTGATCTTATTCACACTGGCTGCCTAGTCAAGACATCTCATCCCAGTCCTCATAGCTCAGCTGGCAGACCATCAGGCCAGAAGCCCAGTGGTTGCTGGTTCGAATCCGGCAGAGGTCCAAGTTTTCATTTCACCTTCAATCATCAGCCAGTATGAATCTTAGTCTGCCAAACTACGGCTTTCTCAGATAGTCAGATGATAAGGAGTTTTTTCTCAATTCAATTAGACAAATAGAAGGTTCAATTTCTACTTTGTAAGTATATCGGAGAATACTACTAGTGGTAATAATGCTTATTTATTTACCTGGCAGAGCGGATTACTTATTGATCAAAGTATTTTATTATTTTATAAGAACCCTGAACAAATTCAATGATGATGGGTTTGATCTCTTTTTTAGAAAATCAGTCAGTCAGTATGAAAATGGAAAGTGCCACTACTATATGAGCTTTTCAGGCTGCTACATCACATATCATCAACCCATCAAAATACAGGGTAGCAAGAGGAAAAGCAGATAAATAAAAGTCATGTTATCAAAATTGAGGAAAACCATCAGAATAGAAGTAATGGGAGGGTCAAGGAAAAAAGTAATATGATAATTAGAATGAAGCCAGAATATGGATTCCTCTGCACCACTAATGTCAACTCTCTAGGGTATAACCGACATTCTCTAACCACTGACTGCTGTTACTGTAAAGGAGTGTTATGTCCTTAGCTGGTCAGAGGCAATCTACAAAAAGCCCCGTCCGACCTACATTTCACGCTTCCTGGCTTTGGTCAGGAAAGTGTATCTGTAACCTCGAAGGAACTAGCGTCCCGCCTGGGACTCGAATCCACGTCAATCGGTGTTGCAGCCAACCACGTTACCACTGCGTTATTCAGGCCACGATCCACCTACTTTAGGGTTACATACATTGATTGGTTATGTTGTCTAGTTCTCAGTGCTGAACGAGTTCTAATGATCTTTTTCTCTTCTCTGTTTACTCAGTAATTCAGTGACGACTAACAGTATCGTCAGATATTATGTTACACTGATGTTATAATGTCCAATAAAATTGTCAAAATCTTCATAAGAAGCCGTAAATCTTTGAAGTATTTTACAGCCAATCGTTTTAAGACGAAGTTTTGGCAAAAAACATATGAACCAACATGTAAATACCAGATTCTAATTTAGAAAGGCCTGGAATTAGTCAAAGCCATTGTAAATACGAATATACATAAACCCTTGTGTTTTGTGTGTATTTTTGTCGTTGCAATAGACATTCTATTGTCTTACCGTCTTTTCCATTTATTGACGAACCGAACAACTATCAAGCGTGGAATGTGAAGCGAATTGTGCAAGTGTCCACTCATGTATTGCATCACATTATATTACGTTAAGTGGTGACAATAAGTTTATAATAACTGAAGTAATCGGCTGGCAGACAGTGATTGGCGGACGCTTCAGCCCTACTCTTCAGTAGTGAAGTTTGGTTTTTATCCGTTCGATTAACTAAAAGATCGGGGATACACTGAAAAGACCGTTTGGGGACATCACGCACCAGGCCAGACCCTCGAGTTGAACCCGGATGGGAAACGACGAGTTGGACGTCCAAGGTGAGGGTGACATAGCAGAGATGGTGTGAGGAAGAAATGAAGGCTTGTGGGCAGTGATGGAGCGAGGTTGAGAAGATTTCAGAGAACAGAGCGAAGTAGTGACTTGCTACTGAAGCCCTATATTCCACTAGGAGCCCAAGAGACAAATAATAATAATAAACTAAAAGATCCAGTATTTCTGTACAGCATTTACTTTAAGATAATCTCTAGGCTGTATTACCCATATTTTATATAATATGAATTGATAGCCAAAATTTTCATTTCCATGACCAATAGTGTCTTTTTCTGTTCACTGTAAAAGTTGAAATTACATTTAAATATTGAAATAATAGAGAATAAACTGTATTTCAGGATATGAATGATTACAAGGAAAATATTTTCAGTTTGCCTTTTTCGCTGCAAAACTTTAAATAATACTGTTGGTACGTAGTGACTGTATGTGCTACCAACAATTTTTCACGAGTATTTACACTGATATATTAGATTAACTTCTTCATTTGTTTCACCTTGTATTTTTCTGTTGGTCATCATTTTCTTATTCGAATTCGGATCAACAAAGGGTTCTGTGTTTTGATTGGTCGATTCACTTATCTGGATAATATACCACGGTTCACTTTCTTGTCTTTGATAGGCCTTGTTGACTTCATTAAGTGGTTTAGAAGTGATTAGTTATGGCCTTTGGATTGCCAAGATGAGGATGGCATTGTTGCTAAAATGTGATTGCATTAGAGGTTTCATCAACAGTGATTCTCGTCACTTGTCATTATGCGTAGAAAAGCAAGTGCGTACAAGGGATTGCAAAGAACTTATGCTTGGTCTTACCGCTAAATGACATAGAAATATACATTCTTGGTAACTTTAGAGATAGAGTAGATGAGGTACTCAACCTTCACTTAATTCACCCTGAAACATTGCTGATTGGTTACAACAAAAATATCGGTCAAAAATTAAGTATACACTTCAAAGAGAAACTGATAACTTTCAAAAGTTCTTATACTTGTCAAACTAGACAGGAGATTTAATTCTGCCAAAGCAAAATTTGATTTGATCTTCCCAAATGATTGTTAGTTTACTTTTGTAGTTGGGCTTTATATTCATGAACTTAGTTTAGCTGTGAAAATCCGTTCAAGTTATGTAATTATTAGTAATCTTATAAATAACATTGTAATAATCATCTTCAGTATATTAACATTGACATCCACAAGATTCAGTAAGGTGCGAAAGTGTATTCACAGACAATCTAGTTGTATTCAAGTTTCTAAATCAAAAATCTTTATAGGCATTTTGTTATTCACAATTATAACGCTTACCACTCCTAACAACCTCAATCGTCTTGATTGTGATAATAATTCTTGGGGAAGTCATACTATCAGTGACATATGCGTGAAGGGTTCGGAATCAGTCATCAGCAAGCTCTGTTAAACAGAGATTAAGTGGTCATTTGCATCCGTTACAAACAAGTAAATTGATCTGTTGTACCTGCGTCACTCGGTGATGAGGTCATACACTCTAACACCAAACTATTCGAGTTACAATCACTCATACTTAACAGCTGCATTGTTAACCATTCAATGGACGTTTTGTGTAGAAACCACTGTAATCTCCAGTTTTAATACATCTTACTCATAATTGGATTTAATGCGATGATGAATTAGTAAAATCCATAAATTGCCTCCATTATGTAATTCAGTGGGTAATTATTAGAAGTTGATTGATCTCCTAGTGGTTTTTTTTATCACAGATGGATATCAGTTGGAGAACTATTGAGTTATGTTTTCATCATAGTTTAGAACACTCCAGTGATGAATGGAACCTATGAACAGCATGTTTTATGGTGATCACTTAGCCACAGTGTTTGAATTCAGTGTTCTATCTCTTTCCTACCCCTGTCATATAGTGATGAAGTGACCCCACCTCGGACTATCACTGAAAGTGGACATCCGTCCTTATTCTCAACTTGGTTAACTAGACGGATCAGGAATCCTTATGAGTACCTCCATGAATCCATTCTGAAATAAGTTTTTTGTGAGCAATGGATATTAATTCTACCATGAATTCTATCATGAAGGTTAGATGAAACTCTGAAATGAAGTGTTTATTGAAAACCAACATCGACAGGTAAATACACTTACCTGGTAAAATGCCTAGCATACCGCGCCAGAGCTATTTGCTCACGTGATGCTATAGAGGAAGAGTTCGCCGCCATCCATAACCTTCTTAGTAGGAATGGTTATCCAGACAAGTTTGTAACTAGGTATATGAATATTACAAAGATTAAGACAAGAACTTCAACAGTTTTTAAGAAGAAAATACTCTTGAAGCTGAAATTTTTAGAGTGAAATTCTATTATTAACAATGATGTACAAACATCTACCTTATTTTCTTTCAGTTATGCTTAAATTTGAAAACCCATTGTAATGGGATACTGATTGTTCTATAAGTCTTTATTCATTCTACTATTTCCCTTCAACTGATTTCCTTAACAGTGAAAAATTCAATAATAATAAAAAGGAATGCGCTAGAAAAAACTTCAGATCACATGATATATGATCATGAACATATGTCAAACTGTGTCATTATTGACAAGATTTTTTAAACTGAACTAAATAAACCTTCCATAACGAAAACAGCATGATTAATGAACGATGTATAACAATTTATCATTCAAAATGTACAGTATTATTTGTATTATGAATGGATATTCTTCAAAAATATTCAAATCATTGCGTGAACAAAGCATAATGACACTTATATTACTAATTCGTAGGTAATATTGTTTGAAGAGAGTGAATGCAAAAATGAAATGAAGAGCTTATTAATACTTGTTGCATTAGTAGCCACCTGGGGAAAAAATCTATTTCAAATTCCTCCTACAGATAGATGGGATGGGATGAGTTTACCGAAATTATCTTAATAACAATAATCACAACTTTAGTGAACTGAATTGTCTATTTACTTATTGATTTCATGTTGGTATACGACTCTTCAACAGTGCTCATCCACGATCCCGTGAGGGACTGAACCTAGAAAGAGTCCCATATTAGGATGAAACAGTGCTCCCAGGTTTCTAATGCTCTTCAAAATAATGTCAGTCCATAATGGATTCTAACCTCAACTAGAAAGTATTCACCTAATTAGATATCAGTATTATGACCTATTCATTTACAGTCTAACCCGTAAAACCCGGTACAAAGGCATCTATTTCACAAAAGTCGTACAATAGTAATGATATGATGACGACGATGATGGTGTTCACTCAAGTTAAGTATTATTAATTTTGCTTTACATTGCTATAAATATCTCGCTATTATGTTGCAAATGAATAGTGAGTGAGATCATTTCTTTTTTTGTACTTTTTTTGAAAAACAGTTTGAAATAAAGTTGTCCGTTAGTTGGTTACAGGCAGTTGAAAGCCCCGTTCGACCGACATTTCACGCCCTCTGGCACTCGTCAGCAAGGTGTGTCTGCGACCTCAAGGTAAGAGATGTCTCTTCCGGGAATTGAACCTGCGTCAACCAGTGTTACAGACAGCTATGGTACCACTGAACAATTCAAGCCGATATTGACCTCCTGTAGGATTGGATTTGATACATTTATTGGTCACTAAAGAGTAACCAGTTTCATGTTATCTACTCGTGTGTGCTGATCAAATCCCATAGATCAATCAGTGCGTCTAATTCAGTCTCGCATGAGGTCAGTCGTGACTGGACTAGCGCAGGGGGCAACATCTTTGACTGCAGCACTAGTTGATGTAGGTTCGAATGTCAGAGACGACATTATTTTCTTTGAGGTTGCATGTACGTCTTGCAAACGAATGTCAACAAGCACGAATCTTAGGTCAAGAAGGACCTCTTGGCGACTTCTTCTCATAAACTAACATCTGTCAAAGCGCGTCAAGACGATAAGTCTCCTAGCTTGGTGGCTATATTACAAAATGATCAGTAGAGTTTGGTTAGTAATCAAAACTAGATAACATGAAATTGACTGCTCTGCAGTGGCCAAGTGATGTAAAGTCATGAGTATTTAGTGAGCAAATGTCCTCGAACGTCTTCCTAATGTATTTCTATCTGCACCTAGGCGTAATCACATCTCAACTAGAAGTAATGACACAGCAACTGCCTAAAACCGACACTTTTGTATTACTCAGGGATGATTTTTAACTATTCATGTTAAATAATGACACTGTCACTTCCCTTCGGTATTTCATCAGTCTGTTTTGAAGAGTGTAGGGTACAGTATAGCTTCAACAGTATTGTGGAATGCTACTTTGTCTACCCTAAATAGAACTATGTACCCATAACTATGATAATTCTCCACTAGTGGAGTTTCGTACCGCAGGTTTCCAGTTCTGAATCCTTCTATTACATACACATCTTTGTTCATCATTGAACAGGAACTGCTGTCATGCCTTACAATCCTAATGACTAGTTTCATTTCATCGAACAACTTTTCAGTACAGTCAGTATGCCAGATGACTCGAAACTTTTCTGAATGTCTTCTTGATGATAATTAGTTGAAGACGATAGTGATGCAATCGAGATACCTCAGTAATAGTTTCTTTGATTGAAGTACTGCTTGGTACGGATCCTGATATATCACCTAGGCTTTCATTCAACTCGTGTCGCTGGTATCCATGCTTGGGTCAATAGGCCAATGTGACCTAATGCATGATGTTATCTAAAACGTTTTATTTTGAATAAAATGCATAACCTAGTCCATCCTTTATGATATTATGGGAGGGGCGCAGGTGGAAACTTGGGACAATTAATCGCTTCTGTTTCTTTTTGAGTAGGGAGTATTTCATTTGATTTTCTTTAAACTTAAGCGCTTCATAATCTCATCCTGTATCATAAACTGCAGATGTAGTGAATCTCAGTGAACGTTTCACAGTTGCATATTCATTTTTGGTATAGTTGAAAGTTATTTATTAAAAAACCTAAGGAATACTAATCGATAGCATAAAACCTCATCGGTGTTTTTCCCATTTTCATACTTTGGTTGAAGGTTTTAATGCATCTGCTTTAGCACTCCGCCTTCAAACATTGGGTTCTAAGTATAAATTCCACTCCACCTACCAAGATATGATGAATTGCATATCATCATAAACAGTCATAGGATGAAGAGGTGTTCCTTAAACTAGTGTACAAGCCTGAACAGTCACTGAGTCATACTGTGTTGAGACCATTTATGTTTACACAGAACTTTGTCTATTTACAAAATATATGACCCAGGATATCCAACATTATTGAGGATTTTTATTTTGAATCAGACGGTCGGTATTTTCAACTTTAGCCAACTTAGATAGTCTTGATCATAAACATTGAATTGTGAAGAAGCCATGGTCTTTTGAGCTAAATGTGTAATAGGAGTTGCTGATCAGAATGGATATAAGTAGTATTTGTTGGGAGAGCGGCAGAAATCATACGGGAATACCAGCAATGGGATTCCGCTCAGAGGAACGGAATAGACAGTGTGTGCGTATTAAGAGTAAATCAAGATAGAAGCAGAAGAGAAATGAAACAGATTATGCGAATAACTGTCTTAGGGCAAGTGTACAATGTTTGATGACTATTGTACAAGATATCAGTGATAAACATATCTTCCTTCGTCTCCGCCTTGTCGTTTTCTACTTATGGATGACAAAAGTTAACGCAGAAACTGGTTCATAAAACTGACGATTCCCAACAATTCATTAGCAACTGACAAGTATGTTAAAAACCCTTTTAATTTATCTTGATTGCCAAATTCTCACCTTATCGACACAGAAGTCACAAAAAGTAGGTTCTCAGTCTTGAAAATTTCTTACAGTGGCTATGAATTAAAAGCTAAAACTTTCAGCAGGTTATATTAGATTCCCAGTATTCAAGTGCACACCCGACAGAATATTATTCATAAAGGAAACAACTGCATTATTGAAAAGGATAATGACCAGTGTTGACTGGACTGAATTTCTTAGGCTATGTGGTTATTTTTTCAAGTCTGTATTCATCATAGACTGACATAGTTTGGAGGAACATTAGAAACCTCGAAACACTGTACGGCTGTTTCGTTCTAGTATGAGACTGGTCAGCAGTACGCACCCATGACTCTGTCAGCGGTTACCTCTTGGCTTTTTCAGAGTATGTGGGAAATAACAAACACAGGAAGTAAGCAGTTGCATCTCAGTAGATTATTGCTTATAACTCACAGGAGTAGTCATATATACACACAGATATAGATATATAGCTTAGATTTATGGGGATTTTATTATTAAGGTAGTAATCACCACTGACCGACATCAGTTAGAAGATCATTACATTAGTGTATACTGCTTATTAGTGATATGTTTCGAGATGGGCATCCTGAAGTTCAAATTAGAAGCCGTAAACTGTAGGGTCAACCAGTTGGAAGTGAAGTGAATGTTAACTTGAGACCTTAGTGGGTAATCGCGCTGTATTTTGAGTTGACAGAAGTAGAAAACTGCGGGTTACAGAACTGCAACCAGGTGGCTGAGTAGTTAATGAGCCCACCGTGAAACCCGAAGTTTTTGAGTTAGACCCCTCGTGGGATCATGTGTGCATGTTGCCGAGGTGCCCATCGTAAGATAAGACAGCTGTTCAGTTCTCCTAGGTTTTCAGTGGTTCTTCAAAGAATGTCAATCCGTGATGAATATCACCTTGAAAATTTCAAAACATTTTGTCTTTTTCCTCAACTCACTTCACTTACTTGGAGAGTTGCATGAACCCTAACAGGTTGATTGTTGACAAAATCCCACCTGGGACGCAGAAGACCCTTTCGGTATTTGTCATCTTGCGTCATTTCTGGAGCTAACGACGAACATATCCGACTACCCATTAAAGTCAGGTAAACTGCAATATAGTTCGTTTTCTCTTATTATACGGCTGTGAGACATGGCCGTCTAAAGCAGAAGACATGAAACAATCAAAGGGTTTCGATTACAGATGTCTTCGTAGTATTGCTCATGTTTGGTGGAATCACCGTGTGAACAGTGTTATGGTTAGGTAAAGGGTACTAGGTAAGACAGGCAAGTCAGTTGATGAGGTTGTGAACCTGAGTCGATTGAGATAGCTTGGACGTATACTGGATATGCTGACCCATTGTCTACGTTGACGTTCAATGCCAAAGGAGGTAATATGAGGTTGGAAGAATGTTCAGAGTTGCCAGACCAGGACTTGGCACCAATTGGTGAAGTCTCTTGCTGTTGATGTGAGCCATGTCGGGAGATATAGACTGCCTGGTTGTGGTCACAGATACGAAAGGAATCACTGGTTGAAGATTCTCGGTGAAATAGTTGAAAATTGGTAGCAGGGGCGCAGATGCACTCACCCCTTGACATCTTCTGAAGCTTGAATATTTACACTTACCGTTATCTTCAAATAATTTATTCCCTCACACAAATCTATCCACTATGATATCACTTTGTGTCCACCTGTTTTTTGTATACTACTGTGAAGTGCAGCAACTCAAACCGATGCACTTGTGTACCAGATTCTACGATGATTTTATCATTCACTCTGTCACCGGGTAAAAAAAATCACCTTTACTCATTCACTATTAAATCTTCATCAGTATTCTTAGCAGTGTTTACGATTTTTGGATTCTGAAAACTTATCTCTTTTTTGTTGTATTCTTTAAACAAAATGTTATTGTGAGTGTCTAACATGCTGGACAACTGTACACACTAAAGCAAAATTGTGCCTAATCGTGGCTGTACAGCGGTTCTATAGAATGAAACGGTAAAAAAGAGAGTCTGTTCACTAAAATACTCGACTTTTTAAAACAAATGATTGTTAATACTAGTCGTCTCATCGTTCGTCTAACGATTCATCGTGACATTCAGTATTTATTTTACGGAAAAAATTTATTAGTGAAGAATAAAATACACATTGTGCACACACAATAGTGTAAAAATAATGCATACAGATATTTAGCAAAGATCGGTTATAAAAACGATTTGAAACTGAATTTTTTTTCTAAGATAAACTGAAAGATGTTTTTTCCTCTTAAATTCACTAGTTCACAACTAACTCATCATTTCAAAGGTATATTAGGACTGGAGTATAATTGGATTGCAATTCTGGTTACTAGGACATAAACTGAAGTATGAGAGTAACTATTTATAGCTCAAACACAAAGGTGATGCATCGAGTAGGAATCTTGACAGTCAGTTATTCCTTTGATACTGAATGATGACCGAAGGTGAAATGAAAATCTGATCCGCTACAGGATTTGAATTAGCAAACACTGAGTTTTTCGCCTGCTGCTGTATCGGTACAGCTACGAGATTCAATTGATGGCCAGATTTTAATTTCACTTCAACCATCAAAGGTTTTTACATGACTGCCGTGTGAATTCGTGACGCCTTATTATCGCTTGATCTTACACTGGCTGGTGGTTTAAAGTGATCAGTGGTCGGGTCTCTTAGCTAACTTAGCAGAGCACTAGGTCATTGGTCGCTGGTTAGAATCCTGCTGTGAAGTGAGTTTTCTTTTCACCCTCAGTTGTCACCCAATATCACTACAAGTCTGCCAGACCACGGGTATCTCAGATAATCAAACTGATAAGTATTCCTTTCTTATAATACCACTCAGGTGTAATTCACTCTTAAAGACTATTTCTTTTTTTCTAGCCCGGATTATATGAGTGCTGTGTAGAAGCAGATGATTTTATGCTGTTAATTCTTAGTTGAATCAATCTGTTATACCACTGGCAAACTTGTTTTCAAGAGACAAAACCTACGAACCTACGTTCATCTGGTTGGTGGGATATGGTAATTGGAATAAGTTATGTACACCGCCACCAGAAAGTATTGCACAACGCTTACATTAATTGGTATCTAGCAAACATCATGTAAGAGACAATCTGGAATCCAGTGTGAACGATATCAATTAATTTCATATCAGTAAATCCCTTGATGAATTTTGGTATAGCGAGAAGGATGAGGTTTTTTGCAGAATAAGAAGGATATCATCATTTTAATTCACGAATACTCCTCAGCTGCTGCATGCTGTTTGCAATTACAGTGGTTATTAGGAGAAGACATATAAGTGAACAACATTGTTTTCAATTAACTCTCATTAGGCTTAATGGTAATAAACCAGTTAAACCAATCACGGTGAATTCTTTAGTCGATGGTAGCAAGGAAATGACTTGATTGATTTCGGCTTGGAATTCATAATGAACTGACATCAGTTAGGGAAACATTAGAAACACAGGGACACTGGACAGCTGTTTCGTGCCACTATGAGACTCCTCAGCAGTGCGCATCCGTGACCCTGACAGAGATCGAACCCAAGACCTTCAGGTTCCGCGGCCAGCACGTTACTATTGAACCATTGGATGGAAATCCAGTGGTCCATATTTTCTACTCCTATCAGTTCACGACGTTATCACTGAGTAATTGTCCTGATGTTTGACTTGGAACTTCAGGAATCAACTCTCTAGGCTAGTCACCAATGAGCGCTGGATTAATTCAATATGGAGGTTTATGGAGATTTATTAATTGTTTTCAAGTTGGAATTCATCATGGACTAACATTAACTGGAGGAATATTGTCTGAATGGTTCAGTGGTTCATTGGCAAAGTGCTGCACGTGGAACCCGAAGGTCTTGGGTTCGATCCCTCGCAGGGTCTTGGGTGTGCACTGATGACGAGTCCCATACTAGGTCGAAACAGCTAGCCAGTGCTCCCAGGTTTCCAATGTTCCTCAAACTGATCTCAGTCCATGATGAATTCCTACCTGAAATCAATTAATAAATCTTCACATACCTTCAAACTGAAATGACTTAAATAAATAATAAATGACTTCAGAGAAATATTTATTTTTCACTCCATTCCCTTTCTTCACCCTTTTTGTACACATGTTTATTTGCTTAAACTTTGATTATCTACACATTTTATTGTTTAGTATTACGCAAAATCAACTGTAATAACTGTAGTCAACACTACATTGGACAAAGTGGTCTCCCTCTTCACCGTCGTCTAAATGAGCACCAATTGGCTATTCAACGTTACGACGTTTTATCACTCATTTCAATACACGTGGATAATTATGGACATGAATTCAATTTCAACAATGTGGAAATTTTTGACAAAAGAAACACAAAGAATATCACAGAATTCCTAGAAACTTGGCATTCAAGTCAGTCAGTCAGCAATCAGTAAGTGTATAGACATAAACCCGATCTGTCAAGCAATAAGAAAAATAATAAACGACAGAAAGGTCAGAAGTCAAACAGAGGAATGGCCAGCAGAAAACCTACACGGCCAATGACACATCAATCAAGGGAAATAACTAACCACAGACCATTTCATCACAACAAGCTCATGGACAGCACTGAAGTTAGTGCTGAAGATGTCGTCTAGAAAGACGATGAAAGTTTCACTATTAAACAACCCAGTTCAGAGAACACAATACAACCAAGATTACGCAAAAGTTATTTTTCTAAGTTTTGGCATACACTAGTTGTTTAAATGTTTGTAGTACCATGCTGTTCCCATTACCCTTATCATATCTGAGAAAATTATTATTACTATTGATACTGGGTGATGATTGAAGGTGAAATGAAAATTTGGACCTTGGACGGATTCGAACCAGCGACCACAGGGTTTTTGGAATGGTACTCTAGTAACTGAGCTACGAGGCTATCCTATCGCGGTCCAAACTTTCATTTCACTTTCAATCATCATCCAGTATCAATACTAGTCTGCCAAACCATAGCTATCTTTGATAGTCAAAATGATTATGATTATTATTTTTATTACCATCATCTTGATATCAACTATTTGTATGCTTCATTTCCTTGTTACCACAGCTTAAAGAATTCACCATGATTAGTTTAATGTTTTATATGTGAGAAAATTTATGTATATTAGAGTTAAGCCTGATGAGAGTTAATTGAAAACAATATTGTTCGCTTATATGTCTTCTTCTAATTTTGTTAATGGAAATTTTTTAGCATTCACAATGGTTATCAGTACATGAGATAAGGTAAAGTTAGGAAATCAGTAGTCTTAATTTGTACATCAAAATCATCAATAATCCATATGAAAAGTAAGAGAATTAACTGTGCACAGATAAAGAGGAAAAAATTATTGTTAGATAACAATAGATGAGTATGTAAATAAAATGAAACAGGATTAGATTATAGTCACCAAAGCATTTAGAGATTAACTACACTGTCCATGTGTATATGGAGGTCAGGTTGAAATGGCTTCCACAAAGAGTAGTAATCCAAATATTTCCTGTACGTTTACTACTTTAAAAGCACTTAGGGTTTCAACCTGATGTCCTGTGTCTATAAAGTGTCAAGCAATTGTACTGGTTAGAATTCTACTTCTCTTTGAGCACAGATCCTTGATGATTTTGCTCAGTGAATCGAATGGATACCGATTTCTGAGTCCTTTCAATGTACTTGCATTGTCTATGTACAACTAATTCTCTTACATGTTACTAACTTTGTTGTACATCTTAAAATTTACTCATTTTGGAGTGACTCGTGCTTTAATAACCAGTGTACGTTTATACTGTATGCGACTGAGAAGTATTTATGAAATAAAATGATGATATCTTTTTTATTCTGAAAATTTTATTCTTCTTGCTTCATCCAAAGATATCAGTTTGAAAATACCTCTAAAAATAGTATTACTTTTGTAGTATTCAAGGTTTTCTGGAAGTTACATTTACTCTAATTCATTTTGCACTCGATTAACTGATGTTCTATTGTGTTAGCTCAATTTTTTTTTAATAATCATTACTTAAAATAGGTCATGAAGTAAAACTCAAAGGTAACCCGATAGTCTGTTTATCGGTTAGTATTGTCTGATTTCGTCTAATTTAATTTAAAGACATAACTTTTCAATTCATTCTGAAAATAATGCATTCCACGGTTAGATATTCATTTGCTTTAAATCAGAAATGTTTTGTTATTACTCATTGAAATATAATTTAAAGATTACTGCTTTTATGTCATTGTCATCTATGTGAAGATTATTATCCAACATTAAATAAAATACTTCTGAAAATCATCAATAATTTAAGAATTGTACCTGTATGACAGGCTTTCACTAATCTGAAATCAGTGTGTGCGACATTTAACATAAATGTCGCAAAATCTCAAAAATCTACAGGCAAAAAATCAACAAGTTGGTAGAAAAGGCAGGGTGGCCAAACTCGAAGATCTACAAGCAAAACCTACAAGTTGGTAGGAGAGACAGGGTGGCCAAGGAAGACGGGACTTCAAGTGAACATAGAGGAAACAGAGGTGATGAAGATACCCAACCAACAACAACATCAACAATAAGCACCAATCACCATCAGCGGGAGAAACCTAAAGGAAGTAGTCTCTCTCAGCTACCTGGGCAGCATCGTTTCCACTACAGGTTGTGGAGGCGGCACAGAGGAGGATATCAAAGCAGCCAGGATAGGAAAGACAGCAATCTGAAATCAGTGCGGAGATAAACTGCACTCAGCATAAAGTGTGAACAACATCCGGATTTTCAACACTAATGTCAGTCACGTCAGTGCTTCTATATGGTTCAGGAACTTGGCGCGTCATGGAAAGCATTTACAACAGACTACATACATTCATCAACAGGTGCTTCCTACGCTCACTCGATGCTGACACTGAAAATCAGATGTCCAGAATAATCAGAATAAGCAAGGGGGAACTCTGGCTGGCTAGCAACGAACCAACCAAGAACCCATCACTTAACAGATATGGAGAAGAAAGTTGAGATGGGTTGGATTGGACATACACTGAGAAGATGGTTTGGGGACATCATGCACCAGGCCAGATCCTCAAGTTGAACCCGCATGGGAAACGAAAAGCTGGGTGTCCGATGCGAGGGTGACATGGAGGAGATCATGTGAGGAAGAAATGAAAGCTAGTGGGCAATGGTGGAGCCAAGTTGAGAAGACTGAAGAGAACAGAGTGAAATGGAGGTGTGTTATTGATGCCCTATGTTCCACTTGGAACCAATGGGAAAAATAATAATGATAATACCTGTATGGAATGATGGTCAAATGTTTACCTGAACAGCTTATCGGTAGTGTTTCTGACTTCATAATTGATTGGTATAAGTTAGAGTCACCCTCAGTTGTTGATAAATCTTGCAGTTAAGTTTTAACGGAGGCGTATATATGTCTTACAAAGTTTAGAATACGATTTCGCTTTTCTGTCTCTTTGACACATTTGATACCTTTGAAAGCTAAAACTTAATTGGTTGAGGGATTAAAGTGTGCTGTTCTTCTCTAATCAATGGATGAATGCACTTTATACTGAGTCATTATTAAAGGTGATGTGAAAATGTGGCCTAACAGCCCCATACTTTACTAAATGAGCTAAGAGATATATACCAGAAACCAAGTGGTCGCTGGTTCGAATCCTGCTATGATGCAAACTTTCATTTCACTTTCAATCATCACCCAGTATCAATACAAGTCTGCCAAACCACGTCTAACTCAGATAGTTAAACTGAGAGTGCTTTTTATTCAGAAAACTTTCTAGCTTCGAATGCTTTACTGCTGGGTGAAGTTAACTTTCTCTCCTAAATTATGCTGATCGATTATAAATTGATAGATTGTAACAAAACAGGCTACTCACTGAATGTTAACATTCACTTAAACAGCAGATTAATGTCGGTTAATGAATACTGTCTTCAGACTAATTATTGTTCAGTTGACGCAAGTCCAGTCACCTTACAAAAACTGAAATGAGTTTTTTCAACAAGTCACCTAGATGACAACTGACCTGTTACGGTTTACTGGACACCTGTATATCTTTATGTAGGCGTAATTAGAATGTGTTCATGGGATATCGTATGAAATACTACTAAGTGGTAAGAATAGCCACTGAAGACTGTATCAGAGTAATGACAAACGTTTCTTTTGGAAGATTTATATGCTTGAAATCCATGCTAGTTCACATTGTTGTACCACTGAAATTGTATTCTGACTAGGAGTTGCTGAGATTACTGAATGCCAAAGAAATAACTATTCACTTCTATGCAGTAACGTGAACTGTTAGATTTTCACGCAAATTAAATGAAACTTTGTTTAGACATTTTTACAAAAGGTTATTCGTTCTAGTGGGGGGGGGGGATTACACTTTAACTGGTTATTCGGGTTTCATGTATTAGTGCCCCCTGTTTCCTAGTATACATCATGGCTTCTGGAAGAGAACACCTCAGATATACACCATTCGAAGGTTATGAAAGGCGTATATTGCTGAGGTATGACTGAGTAATGAAGAGACAGAGTGAATCTTTATATTCATAGTGTTATCTTAGGCTGGAAAATGTCAAGCACAGTGAAACTAAGCGCAAATCATTTTTGTTTATCGTCCTCTAGCTTCTCTTTAACTTTCGGTAATCTACCGATTAAAGTGCCAATTAAGGTCAATATATCATTATGTTCAATGTTATTGATGGTAATCAGTAACAACAGACATCACATGACATTTCATTTCAGTTGTATTAAACGTTACTCAATATGTTTTCGAAAACAAGATCACCTTTTTAGCCTTCCTTTGTTCTTCATCGGTTTTCAAAACTGAATAAACTCACTGCTTTTTTGAAAACAAATGCTCGCAACAGCTGCTACTGATGGCATGGATATACACTAATCATCGCTGGTTTGTGATTGGTTGTCTGAATATTTTTATTCTATTTCTGATTGGTCATTTCAAATTTTTTCGCTTCTTCGCACAATTGACAATCTTCGTTCTGATCACCTGATCTTAAATGGTTATGTACCATTTTTTTCATATTGCAGGACATACATGATGAGTTTAGGCAGGGTGTCTGAAAAATTCTGCATTTCTTCTTGTCCGCTTTAAGGAAGCATATCTCACAAGTTGTTGGTGTGCATATCGAAAATGCTTTCTAAGTTTACCATGTATTCTGATGGCCTAAAAATAATTTTCACAAATAGAAATCTATACTCAGTGATGATTGAAGGTAACATGAAAATTTGAACCACGGCAGGATTCGAACCAGAGGCCGCTGGGTTTTCGGCCTGAGGCTGTAGCTCACTTGGTAAAGCATCGGGCTGGGAACTCAGTGGTTGCTGATTCAAATCCTCCTTCATCCCATACAGCTTAACGTTACTTGCACTATCTGCAAAATTGAAGTAAAAATTATTCATTAATAAGTATTTAGTTCCGTTTGAATAAAGTTATGTGAAACCAAGAAAAATTCTGGTGTGATACAGTGAGGTTTAACGTAAAGTGTAGGCTAGGGGTAGTATGAACACCAAAAACTGCATTTTTGTACACTGTACTGGGTGATTCCTACTTTATGAAATACTTATTCTACGGGATCGTAGGATATAATTTCGAAAACTTATCAATTTACTTTTCGCAAAGGATAATGAAATAATGACGAAAGAACTGCAGTGTGAATTAGATGTAGTTACTCAAGGCTACATATAGGACTTAAGAGACAGTATACGCAGACGGAAGAACAGAAATTATTTTCCTTAACAGCAGTATGAGTAGCTCAAGTATTCACATATTCTTCTTGAAAAAAGTGTATGCAGCTTTGGAGGTTCGTTAACATCACCAACCTAACTGTTAGCATGAATAATATAAACCTTTTTATTGCATTTATCACTGATACTGGTATCAACATTACTGTTATGCATAGTTAATTGCTATATAAGTAAGTTTCAATTTACTTCCAGCATGTTTAGAAAATCAAAATACTCTGGGATTGTATTAAAACTAACTTATATAATGATGAAACCTGATTTGGCGCTTAGCTCCTTTCAGAACAACCGTAACAACTATGACCTGGATGTTTATAGCAGTTACTTACTGTTTAATATATCATCTAGTCTGTCTTTAGAGAAGACTTCCAAACTTTCATTTGCGTAAAGTATGACATTTTAGAAATTGTTTACACTACTTGATACGTCTTGGTGTCTTTCGGTATCTGTGAAGTAGACTTAAGAATCTTCTTTCAACAGGGGGAATTGTATTTGATAAGAATTTAAGGGTAATAGACCTGAGATTATGAAGTTCAAGGACTTGTGCGGTGAATTACGAATGATTCCTCTAGAAGCGTGCACAATTTTGAGAAACCACAAAATATACTAGAGCATTTATGGAGAATAAGTTAAAATCTGAAAGGAATGCAGACTAACTTGAACAGTTTCCCCACTTTTCCACGGAGGTTCTGTATAACTTTCCGCAAGAATCTCATCTTGTCTATCACAAATTTCCTTCCCATATTGAACTATTGAATTCGCATTGCCTATATGAAATGAGTACATTGTATAGACATCAGCAGGGTAGGCTTTTTCATAGCCGCGCTTTTTATCGATACTTATTCAATATGAACAAGAAACTTACGTTAGTAATGAAATACAACTAGTCTAGTAACATAAAAGGAGCATAAAACGTCCCAGCTGAGATAACATTTTCACTGAATACCCTCTCCGTCTACACCACCGTTTCCCTATAACCTCTATACACTAGTGTGGGTGTAATTGTTTGTTAAGCATGCAAATTTTCATATTACTTACGAGATACAATCTTCTTAAACATCATTCAATATACACTATGACTTGGAAAGGGCAATAACTTACGCAAACATTCTCGACTAAACAGCCATCTCATTGTGCACCACAATTCGATAGCCACAGATGGCTTATAAGGAAGTTTCCTTTTAAGGCCAAAGCGTTGTATACTAGTGAAACTTTCAGTCCTTTTAGAGCCATTGAGATAACTTTTACGTTTACATACAATGCATACTCCATTGAGGTGAATAAACAAGATAATATACCCAATGGAGGAAGAACTTTCTTAAAAGTGGTAAAATTGACCAATAGATATAAGGTAGAAAAAGACGCGAAAAATATGATCAAAGTTCCTCGTAAGATAAATTTTTGAACTTTCAAGCATAAAACGTTTACTTTTGATGACGTAACATTCTCAACAAGTTTGCCTCTATTTTCACAGGGTTTCAAATAATTAATAGATGAAAGGATTATCAATTACAATTCGATTGGGATTACAACAGATTCATACAGATAGTGTCACATTTCAGGTTATTTGAGTCATTGTATAACTTGATTATATGAAACCCGTCTTTGTATATGTCCACGGAACACCAGGAGAATGTTTGAAATATTTCTGCTGGGACAGAGTTTAGGTCTCATGATTATTATTGCAACAACTCCAACGGTTTGTAGGAAGCGAATTTCTACTGCTTATTGAGGCATTTCAAACTAATACAGATGTTAGTTGAATGGAGGCAATCGGCAGGAAATCCTGAACGTGGACTGTCGAGGTTGCAGGTACACCTTGCTGACGAGTGCCAAAAGGCTCGAAACGTAGGTTCAGTAAGGCTTCCTACGGATTACCTCCATCCAACTAATATCTATCTCAGTGCACTGCGATAGTGAGTCTCCCAGCCTAGTGGCCATGTTTCAGTATGGTAGATAGAATTCGTTCAGTAATTGGGACTAGACAACACGAAGTCGATGACGCCTCAGTGACCAATCAGTAACTCACATATATGTATCACAGTTTTTTTGAATATCTGAATAGTTGTATACACCAATAATGTATATCCAGTGTCAATCATCATGATAAAACAGCGTCTTACAAATTTTTACTATTTTTGTGTATCAATGGTAAAATAAAGCGAAATTCTTAATTGAAGCTACTATACACACTTTGTTGTTTTCAAAGAATAGGTTAGTGTTACATCCAGCATTGTTCTAACCTTTTAATCTATTCCTGATCAAATTCCTTTATCATTATTTTCTGATATACTAAAGGAGTTTATTCTTGTCAAATGTAATATACAACCGGAAAGCTGAGAAATCATGAGTTTCACTTACAGATGAATAAATGTTAACCTGCATAAGTACATAGTTGCCATTTCTATTGTTTGAAAGGAATCAAAACAGTTGTTTGATCGATAACTAATACACTCAAATTGTTTTTGAAGCAAATAAACAATGTTTAATGAACCAATCGTTGACTACATCTAGGTATATTATTATTATGAGCGTTATTTGGATAAAATGGTCAGTTGAGATAGCCTTTCTCTGATGTACTGCCTTCGAAGAAACACACCATTGTAGTATACTACATGAAGTGACTGAGAAAATAAACGATTATCAATCATATTTTCTATCAAATTATTAGGCTGAAGATGAAATAAAAGCCTTCATTATGTAAATATGGAAAGCTCCCAGTACAACAACTAATGACTGATCACTGGAAAACTGCACTCGCTTTACTGAAATCCACAAAAAGATCACAATATGAATCCCAAGAAAAATCTCAACGACTAAATGTTGAAAAACGAGTTATTTTACATTATCAGTTACCACCAGATTTAGTTGACGCAGAAAAATCTTCTTCTACACCTTTGAAGACTGACTAGGATTGAACACAACATAATGAAATGTCTTTAGAATCATGCTCAACCCTGGTTAAGGACAAATATTAGATCTACAGTTAGCAAATAAAGCAGTTGGTTGTGTTATATTCTCTGAGCTTCAGTATAAAATTAATGTTGATGAGATTGTCTATGAAAGCTTCACGATTAAACTATTCAGCTCAGAGAACATGATACAACCAAGATCATCCACCTAAGGCACAAATGTTCTTCACCAATAACACGGCCTGCGGCCGACTGCCTCAGACCAAGTAACATCTATTAGTGTGCACCATGACGCTGAGTGTCCTAGATGAGTGGCCAAATTAAAAAAATGAATTCGGTCAGCACCCAGGACTAGACAACATGAAGCTGGTTGGTCCCCCGTGACCATTCAGTGTACATACATTAACCATTACTTCAATCAGTAGGAGCCAATAATCACAGATAAAGTATAATATCGACAAGTAAACATTCGACTTAGATTGGTGACCAGCTTCAGAAGTCCCGTGCCACAAAGAAATAGCTGTTCAGTGCTTTCAAGTTTTCAGTGTTTCTCCAACTGATGTAAGTTAGTGATAAATACCAGCTTGAAATCAATAAATCCCCACATACCTCCAAGGTGAGTTACTGTCGAGTGCCCATAAGCGACTCGCTTCGAGATGAAATTTTCTAAGTTCTAGTGACTGGTGGGGAGAACCAGTTTGAACGCGAAGAACAACACCCAGTGACAGCACTGGATGAAAATTTTGCTACATCGTGAATTGATAGAAACAGGAGAATGTAGACTCGGTGACTCAGTGGCAACGTGCTCATCTCGAAACCTAAAAGTTTTAGCTTCAGTGTCTGGTGGGGTCATGGGTGCCCACAATTTTGAAGTTTCACACAAGGACAAAACAATCACCCAGTCCTCTCATGCTTTCATTGGTTCTCTCCAGCTGATATCAGACTGTTGTAAATGCCAACTTGAAATCAACAAAATCCCAGCAAACGTCTAAATTAATGAAAAATGGTCAAGCAAAACAAGAAATTAAGAACATATTTGGAGAAAAGTCGTTTTACCAATAAAAGGTACAAATACAAAGTTGTGATGCATAAGAAGGACGTTTTGTGCTTAGTAATTTGACACGAACTTTTGAGTGTACTGAATCAGAAGGCAGTCACATGTGCAGCATGTTTACAGACTTGGACTACACAATAGACGAAGTGAAACAAGATCCGTGGTGATTGAAAAATTGGGTTTCTGTCATTTCATATTCCTCTCTTGTTCTCTATAGAGCCAGTTTATCAGTAAAGGGTATTTCAATAGCCGATGCTACACTTCTCCTAACTGTAAAAAATGACGATATAATAGTGTTTATAAAATGACATTTGGGCGCTAACCCGTTTCACTTGCTTGTTTGTGGTGTCAAACGACGTCTGTTTCTGATCTGCCCAAAACGTGACCCTAATAACCAATAAGATAACCAGACAGGTTTCGATATTTTATGAAAAACTACCTATCTAATCGAAATAAGGAGACCTGATTGGTTATCCCAACGGCTGCTAAGGTGGCTTCTAGAGTTTCGCCTGTTTGATAAATGTCCTTCATGTAGGCAGTTGATATCACCTTTTATGTTGATATTGAATTATAATGCATATCTATTTTACTTTTCTTTTCTAAAACCATCATCATCATCACGTGAGTTTTGAATTCCACTTCCTTGGTGAGACTAACTGAGACGATCATAGTTAATCAAACTGATGTTTATAATACAGGGCGATGATCAAAAGTGAAATGAAAACCCGGGTTACCGGCATGGAGCTCTGCTAAGTGAGTAACCAGATGCAGCTACTCCCAAGACTTTAATTTCCTCTTCAGTCACTGAGGCCTTTGGCTGGCTGACGCTTCAATGAATGCCAACTAGCTATTCATTAACTGTCATCGCACTAGCTGTCCAACCTGGTCTTTCCAGCCCAATCAAAATCGACTATTCATGACTTCCAGGAAAAACTCTTACTAGTTGAAGTAAAATGGAAACCTGGGTAACGTAACTTAGTGGATATTGAGTCAGGTCATCAAGCTAGAAGCCACTGGTTTGAATCCTGTTATTTACACTACAACTTTATTCTCAATCTTGCATAATGATTTCTGATTCATTATATTTACGCGTGTACTGTAGATTTGTGCATTCCAGAATGAATTAATGTCCCTCATAGTTAAGTGCTTTATCAATACAATTAAATATAATGAACCTTCTTGTATAATTTCTAGACATTTAAAACTCATGTTCGGACATGTTAACTTCAAAGATTATTGTGACAGAAAAATACACTTGATACCATTTATGATGGGAAATTAATTAAAGAAGTAGAATATTAGGATAGCTAAAGTGTCACTCATCATAGTATCTTGGGTATGAAAGGAAAAATAAAGCTAAGAAATCCTCTTACAGTAATGAAGGATTCCACTCATAGCGACTACCCATCGCTACTACAACAGGCAGTATCAAGGCCTCCGTGCGGGAGCCCATATACCAATTGAGACCGATCAATTAGATCCAGTCAACGACAGGATAATACAAGCAACAATATAAAAACTATATCCGTCGCACAAGAAGCTGCTGTCGTGACTGGATGGCCTAGTGGCTAATGCTCTAGAGTTTGAAGCAGTCATTTCCGAGTTAGAGGCTTAATGGAAACAACATCATCCGCTAGGAGGCAAGCGCATACATCTCACGAGTCCTAAATGGGAAGAAACATGTGTCTTGGATTTCACTGCTAGCTACCAGTTAGACTGCACTACTCTTTTGCAGTAAAATAAGATTGCTAAACAGGCAACGACGTGATTTAAAGAATACAAACATCCAGATAAAGTTAGCAAGACATGCTAAGAATTTTCGCCTAGATATGCTATTCAGTAGCGACTTCGGGAAGGCAGCATGGATAGTAATGAAAGATTACTTAAGAAGATTAACAAGTCGAGCAGTTGGTTGTCAATAAACCGACAAATTATGGATTGAACTCATTGGGTTGAACGGTCATCATAATTATATGACAAACAGAAAAAAAGCTTCTGATAACACTTATCACCGAGACTTATTTCTAATCTCACAGGGACTGATAATATCCGAATAAATAGTCTCAACTGAAAACTGCCATCTGGATCTAATGGTTTGGCCTTTCTACCATTGTGTACTGCCTGGAACATTTATTGGTTTTCACATCGTACTTTGATACTGATGTCATGTAAAGTTCGATGATATGAATTTTGACATCTTGATGGGGATTTAATGACATAATTATTGTGTTAACTATGATAAAATGTAACAGGAGTTAGTTATTCCTTTGAAACAATCAGCAATTATATCAGTACTGGGTCTCGATATCAGGTTACGGTAGTCTAACCCCGTCCCTAACAGTTTATCATTGTACTTTACTCACTGCCACCGTTCTTCTGAGATAAGGATTTTTAATGAGTCAGATGCTCTATAAAAAGCAGCAGCTTTCTAAAAACTCCATTCTCGAATGATTTCACTCCAAATACTTTTATTCTTCTTGGTCATACGCTTGTTCTGTCACGCTCTCTTCTGTATGCCTGAACAATACATGATCTCTCACTTTACTTTCTCAGGACCACCAATTACTGACAATTTTCCAGTAAAAACTGAGACCATCTTGATAGTACACTGATCAGCCTAATAGTTTTATAAGTTTAGCCTCAACATAATGTCTGCATTAGACAGTCAAGTGCAGTGACCAATTACTATAGGGTAATCAATATATATTCTTATGTTTTAAACTCTCCTGATAAAGTTTTTATGGTAGCTGTTCAGTTGAGTAACTCAGCATGTCAATGGTATCTGTTTGACTGAGACAGTTGAAGGGAAATCTTTTGACAAAGTATTATGCATGTAGTCTTTCAAGGGTCTAATTGCTAACCAGCTAATAAAACCAGTCCGTTTGTACATAATACTCCAACAGTACATACACATACGCATGTACATGATCATAATACTTACTGGACATTATTGAAAACAATCAAATAAAAATGATTTTAAAACAGTTACTATTCATTTTCCATTAGATAGACACAAGTGAATGGCAGAAACCTCAAGTCATTTGCTCATTTGCTTACTTTCACTCACTCACTCACTCAAACACATACACACTTTCTCTCCCTTTCTTTCCTCTTCTATAGCCTAAAGCCTATTGAGATGTATTCTATAGGCTCAACACCAGTAAAATTAACATTTGTTCAATGTCTAAAACTAGGTTTCTGGACAACTAGGGTAAGGATTCATAGTAGTAGTAGTAGTAGTATTATAGAGTAGTCTGTTTGTTTTGATAAAAGTGTGTATAAATGTGTTCACGTTTTGTATAGACACGTATATAAATGAAATGCTGATCAGTATTGTTTGTTTTTTCCATTAGCAAGAACACGATATTGTCTGACTAAAAGAAAAAACCCATCTAAGTGAAAGAGGTGAAGAATAGTAAGTATAAAAGCGTAGATACCTAGGTAGTTTAAATAGAGAAAAGTGAGGCGTAAAATGTGTATGGATTATATATGTCCTGCCATAGAGACAATAACTGTTTCGTCTCGGTTTCCTAAAGTAACAATACATATATGGATACACAAGCGTTGAGGTGAATAAAATCATGGATATAAAAAAACATTCAGAAGAGGAAATGCAAGGGTGCATGTAAGTAGGCAAAAACTCAGTGGAAAGAAAGGCATATTTTTGTTACATATAAAATCAGTTCGTGTATCATTGATAGGAAATGACACCTTGGACTGTAGTAGACTAACTGTTCTTCATGATGTTTAAGAATAAAATAATGAATTAGTAACCTGAACCTTCTTATGCATGCCTGATGCAGTTCCTGCAAGTCGATTGTTTAATCTATGTACGTACTATTATGACTAACACTGAATTTGGCTTGTGGTGTTCCTCTAACCGAGAGAAACAATCACACCATAGTGCCTTTCTATGTCAATGGACTCTTTATTTACTAATTGGTTTCTCTGGATGGTCTAACCGACGATATATTGATTCACTGACCTTAATTTTTTAAATTCCATCTTATCCTACACACCTTTATGTATTACGATATAACTCTGTATCTGTCAACTTGTTCTTTACATGTTTCTGTGAAATGTGGTAACTTGAATCGGTAGAGTATTATAGTTACAAAATAAAACAGTAAACCTGTTCCATACGAATATCCTGAGGAGACAGTGGCATAAACCTGAGGTTGAAGGAACCTATAACTTCAAATATGACGAAGGGAAATGCTGATTTATGCTTTGATCATCCCTAACCATAAGTTGTCTGGCTGATGAATGAGTATAAGGTGAAGTGAACATTTGTTTATCAGGCATTTGCAAGACAATCATTCTACCTGCTTAGTTAAGCGAAGAGACAATGAAATGATGGAGTACTCCTAAAGTCAGCTACCGGTCTAATAGGATAAGATATATTCAACTACTATAATTATTAGTTTTAGGCATCAAAGCAAATCATTTTAACTCACCCACAGATGGCTTCATCCAGCGTACTACACTATTTGTAGACCTCTTAATTTTATGTATAACAATGTTTTAAAGTTTTCGTAATCTCCTGATTTAGACCCATTCAAATGTGTTTACTGATTTTCATGATAAGTTGATTAGTTGATCTTTCACTTTGTTCCCTCAGTGGTTTATAGTTTCTAACTGATCGTTTCTTTCTTCTCAGTAGGATACTTTTTTTCTATCAATTTGTTAAACTTTTTGATTTGAGTATTTCTGGATCGACTGAAAGCAATTGATCTCGATATGTTTCGTGTCCCAACTAGGATTTCATAGTCTCTTTTGGTCAATGGATTATCAGTTATGAATTTAAAGAATATAATTTGCATAAGCCTATTAATGTCAATAAGTAATTGTTTACTTTTTTAATTATCCAATTAAAAGACAAAGTTCACTTGAAGTTAAAACCAAAATGTTTGCGTAGTGTTCTCCTTAGGCAGTTTAAAGGAACAGCAGTATGACAAAGAATTTTATGGAAGAATGGAAGTAATACATCGACCAAATAGATAAACGGAGAATAGCTAATTCTGACACCCATATGGGCAACGAAAACGTATCAAGATTGCTAAGGTAGACTTGATGTAGGTAAGAACTACTTCCGGGCATATAAAAGTGGCCTTAGTTGAAATGTGACTATCGCTTAGACAGATCTCGTTTTGTACCCTTAGCTATTTCTTGATAAAATTCTACATTTGTTTACCTATTAATCCTGTGAACGACTGCTATAATATGTTTGGCTATGACTCAGTGATCTCTCTGATGCCCATGCGTATCAAAGTTTGAAAGTTCAACTATTTTTGAAGTCATTCAGGTACATTTTACACTACCCATAAACTCCATGGCTCAATTATTCCTTTGCAAAAAAATAAACCGGCAAATTGGTAAACTCAGCGTGGTATGATGTAATACAGTGTTCAGGTTTATGATGAGGCGAACTTTTTGTTTTCTTAACAGCAGTAGGCCCAGCTGCATCAAATGTTTTGCTGATGACAAACAGATAGTAACCCTAATAGCAAAAGCATTTTAGTCGACTCTCCAGTGTATGACAACGTAGGATAAATATCCTACCTAGGGATGGAGTTCTGAGTAGGATTCGAATTCAGTTGACTTCTGTAAGATTTTTAGAACTCTAATGGGTACTGAACATTACTCACTATGTATTCTCACTCTTACTTATCATCAGTCCTGCTTCCTACCCAGATCTTTCTCTTCCGCCAAATAACTTATTTATCTTTTGATATACGTATTACATTGGATATCATCTGATGACGATGTGTGAGATTCTCTTATAGTTGCAAATACAACACAGTGGCCCAGTGGATAACGCTTTGGTGTTTGTGAAGCGATAGGTGTAGAGTTCGAGTTTCAGTGGGAATAACATCACTCACTGGGGTGAGCAGGTGCATTCCAAATGACGAGTCGCAAATAGGATGAAGTGAGCATCCTGGATTCTACCACTAGGCAACAAACAGGCAACAACGAAATGAATTCAATCTAACTTGTGTACACAATATAATAGTCAATCCAACGACAGTCTCCAGTGCACGAACTGACTTTCTACAGATGTGGTTATAAAAGACCAAGCGAACAAGACTTCCGTCAGGATAAAAATTAAGAATAAAGATTTCAGCACACAGCTTATTTGTAAACCAATCAAATATTGATTAACCCTGTAAGTAAAAACAGCTGTAATTAGCGGATATTAAACAACAACACTCCGATAATTACTGTCCTTACTTTTTTCATATTCAATACTTTAACTAAGATATAGAAAGCATCATTGTAATCCACTGAGATGAACCAAAAGCTAAACAATGAATTTATCTATCTTCTTTCTTGACTACTTTATTCCAGACACTAGAATTCAATATTTAATCATTGGTGAATTTCATCTATCACTACTTCCATTTTTATTGATTGATTTATCAAATAAGAGTAAACTTCACTGCTTTACCATTCTGTTATTCCCTAAGAAAGGGTACTTTAAATCAAAAAATCTTCGGTGAACCACTCTTGTGCGGTTATTTACTTAAAATTGACATAAAATAGGTAACATGTTGAAGTGTAGACTTGACTGGTAGCAGCCAAGCTGGATAGGCAGTTTGGTGTTATATCACTGTCTATGTGAAGATTGTAATACTCCCTAGTAGTTCATACAGCAGCAGATTTTTGTTGTGAATGGCAACTCACCACATCTTTGAATTGAGTTATAATCGATAAGACAGTGGACGAACACCACAGCTACACTACATTTATTGGTAATCAGAGGAGAAAAATGGGCATTACTGGTTTAGCATAAGGATTTCCTAACCATTTTATTAGATCTTCTGCATCCATCTGATAAGAAGTAGCCTAAATGGAAGCCAACATTTTAAGTCATAAGCCGCTTAGACAGGAGTTCTCGATTTCAACTTTTGTTTCATGTTACTGCGTAGTCAAGAAAAACCTTATTGGACAACTTATCTCACGGTTGACCAGTCAAAATGGGCTGTTTAACTTTTACTTTAGTGATTTCATATATTCAGGAAAACTGTATCTAAATGATGTATTTTCGAGGGCACCCAAGTGTCACAGTTCTTTTTGAATTCTAGTCTTTCCTAATTCCAGTGTTTATCACAGATCAACAGAAACTAGAAAAAATAAAAAGCAAGGAGTACTAAAAATCTGATTCATCCAGGTTAGGGACTCTTCAGTTGTCCAAGCCCATCAATCAATTTGACATTAACTTTGAGACCATTAAACTTCTCATTAAGTACCTTACCATTCAGCCCCTGGTTTGGAATCTAACAGTCCGAGTTCCCGACTCTGATCAATTTACAATGTAGCGCAGCATTCATCCAACGTCAAAAGAGAGTATTTGTCCCCCAGATCCACCTTAGTTGACCCAACATCTCATGGCTTTTATTAGGATCTTTTTAAGTTAGTTTTGAAGTAAGTTACCAATGAGCACTGGATTGTCATTTAATTGGAGTGAAAATAGAGAATTGATTGTTTTGAAAGTATTGATGATGATTTCTTTGTTTATTTTTTTCAGACCATAGTCGAAAAAATTTGAATTTCTCCTTCAGTTGTATTGTGAATCATGAAGACAAAACATAAGGCTACCTTTCTTCTTGTCTCATCACCTACTCATCAAAATATTCAAAATGTCAGTGAGAGTTAGGTCAATAAACTATTGAAATACCCCTCCACACACGCACAAAATCAACGCAGAACCTCGTATACGAGTTCACCGGTTCAAGTTGACACACTTCACAGTGGTATGAAAAGAACGAGTGGACAGAAAAGGAGAGATATGAAAGTAGACAAGGTTATGTGAAAGAGTAAACAATTTGAAGATAACGGTCAATGTAAATATTCAAGCTGTAAAAGATGTTATGGAGTGAATACATCAGGGCCATTTTGACTGATTTTTAGCCATGTCACTAAGACTTCTCAACCACTGATTCCTATCATCTTGGGGACCCCAACCAGCTAGTCTATATCTTCCCAGATGGCTCAGACCAACAGTCAGAGACTTGATGGACTGGTGCCACGTTTGGGTCTGGCCATCATACCGTGACACACAGACATGCACCTTGGTGACCTTGACTACTGATCACTTTGACAACCATTTGATGAGTAACTCTGAAGGTCACTCTGCCAACCACTGAAGTAAACAATCAGAGCTGTGTATTTTATGGGAAACTACTTTTTCAGTCAAAATAAGGAAAAGTAATTGGTTGTTTCGGCCGTTGGTAGGGTAGGCTTCAAAATCACTCTGTTCAGTTTACAAAAAATGCAACACTTGGAAAATCCACAGTATAGCCTTCAAAGTATGCAAAATATTGCACAACGGTTGAGTTGTATTCAGCTGTATACAGAAGCATCGTAAGTACTAAGCAACCATTTCTTTTAACATAAGTTAGTTGATTAGAAAGACTGTCAGTATCCGGCATGTTGCCATTTAAGCTAAATATGGCGTTACTGGCATAAATGGTCAGAATTTCGTCCTAATAGTGTATAGAATAAGCAATTTTGAGCGTAATTTTAATTGTTTTCCTTTATTGGCATATTTTTATATTCCACAAGCATATTTACTCCGTTAATTTGAGGAGTAGTGTTGAATAAAGTCAAAAAATTCAGACCAGTCAGTTCCAATACATTCACTGAGTGGAGATAGTGTCCCCCTCTCCTAGCAGTAAACTTTTTGTAGCCATAGATGCTCAATGCAGCCAGACCTTAGGTATTTTCATTTCTAAAATTTTAATCTAGCTGGTACTAATCTGCGATGACAGTTTCCTTTATTGGTTTATTTTGAATTCAGTGTTCTGTATGCAAAGTGATGTTCTATCCTGTGGTACTGATTTTTCAAGCTTATTTCTGATGTCATTTCGATTGAAGAGATTAAAAATTACTGTCACTTAACATGACCATGGTCTAAGTAGCCTAATGCTAAAATCTTCGGCTCAACCAGACTGCGTGATATAGATTCAAATCACTGGAGGAACAAGAGTTTCTACATAGTTGCATATATGAACGGTTGATGAGTGTTGACAAATGCGAAACTGTTGTTCAAACCTTCCTGAGCCAGAACCCTCGAAGTGTAACTCCAAAATGAAGTGCGAAATAGTGTCGTATATCTTAGCTTAGTAGAAATTTGGCAAACGTGATCCACATGCTTCATTCGGTACACATTACATTGAATTTGGTAACTAAAAAAGTGGGGTTTGAAATAATAATAATAATAATAATAATAATAATAATGGTGGTTGTAATAATAATGCTGCTATTTGACGACGTAAAGGTTGAATGATAACTAGCAACATCATTTTTATAACCAAAATTATTACTATTTCAAACCCCTACTATTTAAGTTAAATCTTCACGGGCTATATATATATATATATATATATATATATATATATATATATATATATATATATATATATATACGAATGCACCACTAGAAAAGTAACTTCATTTATACTTGGAATTTCCTGTTGCTACACAGGGCCGTTTTGCTCGACTTCCGTTATTAGATGAGCACCCATGCGGATGCCTTGATACTGACAGATATTCATGACGTTATATTGATTTTGGTGACCATCAGAGTAGTCCAGGACAGGTGTTTCGTCCTATTTGAGACTCGTCAGCTAGACGTGCCTGCACCCCAGTGAGTGATGTTGTTTCCATGGAGGCTGGAACACAGTCATCTTCGCTTCAAACTCCAGAGCGTTTTCACTAAGCTACTGGGTCACAACAGCCACCTCTTGTGCAACAGGTATCAGTTGTTGTATTTATACTTGTAATTTCCTGTTACTATACTCGTTGCACAAGAGGTTGCTATTATGCCTCAGTGGCTCAGTGGATAACTCTCTGGAGTCTGAAGCGTAGAGTGCTGGGTTCGAGCCTCAATAGGAACAACATCACTCAATGGGGTTTAGGTCCATCCAGCTGACGAGTTTCAAGTGGGAGGAAACGCCTGTCCTGAATTTCTCTGCTAGTTATTAAGATCAATAAAAAAGTGACTACTTAGTGACTACTATTACCATCGTTACTACTACTACTATTACTCACACTGACTACGACTATCACCAACACTAACACTACTCAGACTGGGCGTATTTTGAAAGTTGTGGAATTACAGTATTGTAACTGTGGCCATTACAAATATGGCTTCAAATATCATCCAGTACATAGTAATGTATCAGTTTGTGACAGATCTAACGAATGAACTAAACTGAAACAATTGAATGCTAACTTGTGGCATCAGTATAAACTAGTAAGAATAGATTGTCTTCGATGCCTCTTGTAATGCCATCGATAAATGATGAACACCACTCCTCCAAATTAGTAAATCATCTGATTTTACAATAATAGAGATGTTATAAACGCAATGAGTAGAAAGTAGACTATTCGATCATGTAACAGTTGTACTGACATGCTGATAAACATTTTCAACTCATTCTTTAGGTGTTCCAGTTGTTGTAGATATAATTTCTAATGTCATTGTGGTATCGTTTCACAATTGAGCAAACCTCTTCCATCGTTCACGTGACTTCCACCAAACTTTTCATTCATAGAGTGGCTGACTAATGATCTTTTTTTTTACTGATGACAAAATGATGAAATCTTGGTCAAATAAAAGTATATCAGCTTGCTTTCGTAATTCAAAACATAGTTTTTTGTGGATTGAACGACTGATTCGAAAGTAAGCCCTATCACGGATTGATGTCAGCTGGAGAATTACTGAAAACCTAGTGGTACAGAACAAATACTCTATCTTAGGTTTGCATTCAACACGGACTGACATCAGTTGGAGAGACATTGGAAACTTTGGAGCACGGACAGCTGTTTCGTCTCAGCAGTATGCACTTATAAGCCTGCAAGAGATCGAACGCAGGACCTTCAGGTTCGGCGGTCAGCACGTTACCATTCAGCCACTAGATTCGTATTCAATGGTCCATTCTTCCTATTTTTGTCAGTTCAACAAATAAATCCTCAGAAAACTCCACATCGAATTACATTATCTTAAATTTTGAGGGAGTTGTGGAGATTTGGAAATACATCCCCGGTAGGGTCGTGGGTGCGCACTGCTGAGGAGTCCCATACTAGGATGAAACAGCTGTCCTGTCCTCCCAGGTTTCCTTTGTTCCCCCAACTGATGTCAGTCTACGATGAATAACAACTTGAAAAACTTTATCATAGTTTTAGAATCTCTGCAAAAGACGATTTCGGGTTCAATCTCAAACAGTGTCGTGGATGCACGTCACTGATGAGTACTGAAGTAGATTCTTAATACCAATCTATCAACAAATCATTTAGTCCACAGAAAAGTCAAAGTCAAAGTACAATCAGTTAGTCATTATTGATTTATTTCGTGATGAACTTTTTGAATTTCTCATGGAACAGCATTGCATGTGGAGTCAACGAAGTCGCAAGTGAGGACGAATGCCTAACTGTGACATTAGTTAATCATCACGCCCTATCGTAAATCTTCTTGTGACCCATACATTTCGGTAATGTTCAATTAGCAGGTAGCCAAGGCAAGTCTGTTAAATAATCAGGAGTTTCTATTATTCTGTTTCATGTGTTCTATCTTACCCTATCCAAACTGTTTGAATGACAAGAAGTGGATGAAATTTCGTCTGTTCTATACGGTTATCTGATTTATATGCTCCAGGTACACACAATGCGCACTGCGCATCCTTTTTCCACTCAGTGTAGCTGAATTACTATGACTATACCCAAAGTATACACATGTTATTCGAGCTAGAAGTCTAAATTCGAAAGTATTAACCGGCTTACCTCTCACTTTATAGTCATCATTGTAGGCTTTAGTAGTAAAGGGCTGAAAATATCATTTCAACATGTGTTCTATTCGCATATAAGTGTACTCAGAAGAGAAATCATTGGCATGATATCAGACAAAGTCTGGGCTTTAACTGGGTGAAGTGAATTATATTTTCTAGGTCAACTCTTCAACTTATACAGATAGATTTTAAACATGCGAACACGTACATACGCATACACAAATACTCTAAAGTGTAACGCCTGACTGTCATTTAATTTTATATTTATCACATAGTGAGAGAGACACTGAATGATGTCCATCAAAACAACATCAACAACAACAATATTGATAATGAAATAGATAGTGGACAATCCTACTTTTTGGATTTAACTTTTACGCCTACAACTTTACTAGTTCATGTATACGATCATAATAATTGTGACAAGGTATCCGTACGACTGGATGACTTATATATTGTTCGCTTCACTTCTGTTTTGATCATCTTGACAGCAGCATTGTTTATTTTTGTCGATTACGTTTCAGCAGAAAACACCTAGCTGATTATTCCCAACTGTAACAAGTCTTGGATCAAAACAATGCTTATTAGTCGGTTTTAAGTAACTAACCCTCAGGACAGTTTGTTTGTTTTAGATGACTGAAGTCGATTATTAAGAAGCTACACATTGGCTTTCTCAACTAGTCTCACTTATCACTAAGGTGTATCTGTAACTTCAAGGACAGTCATGTTCTCGCACCCACGTCGCTCAGTTAATAAGTAAAAGACTAGCAAGAAGCTCTTTAGATTATAAATGAACCGACGTAAGACAGAATTATTTATCTGAACTGACAGATTGTTCTCACGATGGCCACCAACTAGTCACTATGTATAATAAAACCCTGCGTAAATCACTTAAGCATCATAGATATATTTTAAACATAGTGATGAATAACAACAAGCATGAGATCTAGTCTAAGTGAGATTTAACTTTTAGCAGCTTTTGTGAATATATTTTACCTCTACATTGAAACAACATCCACTTATGGTGAAGATTACTGTAGATCTTCAAAATTTTCCACCTGTATATTTCAACTAGTGACAGCTTATTTAAGCTACGGTATATCATGAGTGACCTCAATGTGGTTCGATGAAACATTTTAAGTATACATAACGATGAATAGAAGGGAAGAAACAACAGGAATATTAAGACGACAGATCTTTGCATAGGCATGAGGGATATCACTTCGGAAAAACAAAATTAGAGCCTTACCACATAATTTGTGTCCGACTCTACATAGATGCAGCTGTATTAGAAATTTTTTCAGTATTGCTGCAGTTTTTATTTTGTTTTCTATGTAATCTGTTGTAAAAGTAGGTAAGCATATTTCTATCTTTTAAAGTTTACCAATCGTCAGTACTCCAATATTCTTAATGATGAGATTCGAACTCAGCGTCTATCACTATAAGCACTTCAGTATTATTCCCCAGGTTAATTATTTATGAAAACCAGCTTTTGTGCATTATATCCAGAGTATGTGTAAATGATAAAGGGAGAATTGAGAACTATTTGACTCTCCTTCTCAATAGGGTTGTGCATGATGTTACATAAGGCCGCAAACGTTTCTCAGTAACAGATTTTTTTAAAGCTTAACATCAAATCAGGTGTTCATAAAACTTATGGTTCAAGGCGAAGGTCATTCAGTTGGATGGAATTACATTCCTTTGCAAACTAAAATATTCAAACTGTAATCTTCTTGATACCGTTAATAAAGGGAGGGTCAAATCTGTTCCATATATACTAATGACTGAATCGAGACGTTGTAGAGTATCTCTTGCTTAATGGAACAGTCATTCAATCTGCAGTATGTCTAACAATTACAGCCAAGTGGGCAGTTGGCTAATTTCGATTTTCTAGGCCTTCCTCTGCTTTTCAGGTCGACTAAATATCGTCAATGGACCATATGAACAGCTTCTAATTATTCTTATATACATGAAAATGGTGCACATAATAGGCTATGGGTTCCTGCTAAAAGAGGAAAACTCAAAGTTATGGTTATCTTTCCTTACCTTCTTAGCAGAGACGCTGTCGAGTGTGTCAACTGGGTTATCTCGCTAAGCTGGGCCTTATTTCACACTCACCACCCTTCTAATATCTAACCTCTTCCCACCACGGTTAGACTGTGACACCCAGGTATTTCATCCCATACTGACTGTGTGGTTAACAGATAAATGACGAGATTTAACAGTCGGTCGGCGACTGCCTCCCAAGGTCCATTCTTCAGCCAGAAGGGACAATACAAGCTTCATCGCTCTAAGTGTTAGATAGAGAATTCACATAATAATCAGTCAGTTTGCAGCATGTCTCATAATTACGGTCGAACTGACAGCCGACTAACAAATAGTTGTGTTATTCTCATATTGTAATATACATTTCAAAGTACTTGTTTTGACAGTCTTGACGGAATTCTTCAAAGCCTCACTACATTTGCTTATTTCAGTAACTTTCTCATTACTCTACTGTCTAGATTTGTAACAACACCACTTTAAAGCGTTGAATTTTTGTAGACAGTTTAGTCTTACAACACACCTTCTGTTGTCTTACGGCGTTTCTGTTCATCTGAGAAATCGAGTGACGGTTGACAGTGAAATTTAAAGGTTAATGTATAGGCATTCACAAGTGGGTATCAACATATCACGCTATATCAGTTTATCGTAACACATCGAGATTTCATTTATCATCAATCCACCATATTTAATGGGAATTACTTTGAAGTCATAAATTTTCTGCTATTTGACCGATCATACATCCAAATAACGAAAGTTGATCTATCAAAATGGTGGAAATATCAATGTATCATTGGCCAGATAATTTCTTATTTTCTCTCACGAAGGCAATATGACAACCAGAAACTGATTTTTAATATGCTATATTCTATTATGCTTGGGTTGTTAAACCAACCATGAAATGTAGGAGGTTGTGTATACGAGGTTTAAAGGGATAACTTCTAAACTTTCACAAGTTCCTAAAAATTCTAATCTAGCCTTTATCATTACTTGCTATTGTGACTAGCATGTAATTTCATAAAAATGAAGAGTATACATATATGGTCAGAAATTGTGAACCACAAATTCTACTCAAGTTAACACTAAGTTTAACAGATATTGAGGTCATATGGAGTGGTTACAGGGAGAGAAACAGGTTCACCAACAATTTGTTGAAGGGACTATGCATCAAGGTATCAAACCTATAATCCATGACAGAGATATGAGAACCAAGTTGTATTATTTTAAACTAACTTACAACTAATTTTATCTCGTTTTTGAGCATAAATACAATTCTCATCATTCACCAATCTAATTGATACATATTTGTGAAAAAAGAAAAAGCATTCGATATATTTGATTAACCAAGGCTTTTAAGAAGAACAGCATCCTAAACAGAAAACCTCACTATTTGTAAGGGGAAGCCCAGTATCAACAACAGAATTCAGCAAACAAGATATAAAGCAAGAAGCACATGTATAACGAAAATGCATAAGAAGAAAAGTTAGTGAGAATTCAGTAAAACATCAGATGAGCATTTTGAAATAAGTAAGATTTTTAATCTCCAGAGATGAACTAAACTCCAAATAAAGCGTCGATTCCGCGCTAAACTATTCACAATTAACAGAGTGATTCAAATAAAAGAAAAAGTGATATCACTTAAGATGAACAGTCCTTGTGCAACATAAACTCTCTCTCGAAATCCACCTACATTAACACAGAAAAATACTATGAAAGTTTTACGGAACCAACTCATGAATATTACATGGAACCGAAAAGAAGAAACATCAATAAAAAATCACCACCCACTGAATCTGAAATATAATATACAAAATCCTCAGAAAATTAAGACGAAATCTCAACATATGTTCACCTCAAGCCATTTGTCAACTCCAATAATCAAACTCATCGGTCACATATATGAAATGGTGACCGAATGGAAAGCAACACGATTACCATGTTGCCCGTGATGATCATTTTGGCTGGTCTGATAACTAAAGTGACTGGAAGGGGAATCATGATTATGTGTGTTGAATTTCAGCAGTCAGTCAACAGGAAATCAGTCAGTCTCCATCAGGTTTCCTACTTCTTAAAACAATCATCACATCAACCTATCAAGGTATGAAACCACAGACTTCGCAGTGAATTCACTCAGAAAATGTACGACTCCCTGTAGGACTCAGAAATACACAAGGAGTCGATTGCGACATGAAGTACCACGTGGTGAAGAATTCGTTGACTTCACAACCGAGTTACTCCCACTCGAATCTCTTAGGAGAACATGAATTCGCTCAAGCTTGACTGACAACTTCATACTTCGGTGGGTGAACTTGGAAAACATCTAACATGAGCATTCGAAATTGAAGAGCAGTTGACAGTCACTTTGTGAATATCTCAATGCATCTGACATACAACTTGTGCTGAGGAGTTTTACCTCACCGATTGTCAACAAGCTTTGTGCATCCACACTATTTTTTTAAATGCTCACTGACAATATTCACTCGAGCAAAATGAATATGTCATTTCCATTCCCAATGCTTCTCCAAGTTCAATTCAATCCTCTCCAACGACTTGATTTGATGAATTGGTCTGACTGACACAAGCTCCATTGAGAATCTCTAACACATGATATCAAGCAAGATGGGTGTAGGGACAAACACTCGTCGACCACGTCAAGTGGTGGTCACGTTACATCACGAATTGACGAAAGTTGAACAACATGAACAGTCTGACTGCAACCAACTGACTGGGTGGTAATATGCTTGCAGTAACATGTGAATGATCTACATTCAATCAACCCGTTGATCGGTGGTGTGCACTGCTGAATAGCGTCAATCTAGGATGATGCAATACTCTCAGGTCACCATTCATCTCCCAGCTGATGTACCTTGACAACATAAATATCGATTTCAAGTATGCCAGATCATTCTGTTCTGTCCCCCCTTCTGAAAACTGACCTTGATCATTTGCATCTGTAGAAGTATATAAAAATCGTAACCTCTCATCACCAACACTCATGCGTGAGCATAGTTGTGCACACTGGTAGTGGTCAATAAATCTATGTGAAGGCTTTTCATCATAGCAATACACTAATACTATTCTTATTAATAATAAGCCTTTCTGTGAATTATGTGTAGCAAGACATGTGATATCAGTCCTTGCTTTCATAGTGCTCTTTGTTTCTCAGACTATGCTTTTGACGAAAATTCTCAGTCACACGGTTAACAGTGTAAATATTTTGCTTGTAAAATATCCATATTACTGTTGGTAGACACTAAAAATATCATTTTCACAATGTGACTGACATCTAACTGTACTATGATGGAAAGGGCAGTCAATTGCATGTCAATCAAACCGAATAGTAGAGTGACTCACAAGTAGTCATATGCACTTAAAAAAGTGGATTGATTTAAACTTTTGTGTAGGCTGGATGTCGCATTTGTCTTCACAACCTGTTAGACAAGTAACAAAATTACCCAAGTATACAAAGTTGTTTTTGCTCATTTATAAAAAGTGGCGATTCAAAACTAGTTAAGAAAGTGAAAAAATGGGTAACTATTATGGCCACTCTAACAATTGCTAAAATAACTAATCCGATTGCAGTTTATCGGTTGTGAAGACAATTTTCCAAAAAATAGAGAAACGTGATTGTTTGTTACACCAGTTGTTAGGGTGGCCTTTGAAGTCACTTAACAAAGGTAGCTTTAAAGAGCATACCAGCAACTAATGATGCAGACAATTCACTTCCTTTGTTTTGTGGAAAAGTACTTTCCCAGGAGAAATATCAAAGACTAATTTGTCATTTCGACTGTTGCTGGGGTGGCCGTTAAAGTCGTCCTGACAATACGACAGTGATGTTTAAAACTTATGTGAAAGTTCAGATAGATACTAGGTAAGCCCAGAAGCCTATGAATTACCGGCTGTGCATACGAAAACAAGCTTACATTGATAGGTGATTAGGGAGTAACCAATTTCATGTTGCATTGTCCTATCTTCTGATTGAACTTTATGGACCATTTTGTAATGTAGCCAGCAAGCTAGCAGGCTAAGCATCACGGTGAACTTTTGATAGATGTTAGTTTGATGGAGACAACCGACGGAGGCTCTGACCAACCTAGGTGTTGTGCCCACTCGTACTTGTCAGACAGGTGTACCGACAACCTCAACGGAACTAATGTCCCACCTGAGACTCGAACCTACTTTACCCAAAGCTGCGGTCACAGTTGTTACCAGTGAGCTATTCCGGGCATGATGATCCATAGAATCCGGTCAGCACCCAGAAATGAACAAAGTGAAATTGGTTACTCTCCACTGACAAATCAATGTATCTTATGCAATCGTAAAGCAGATCAATTGTGGCCCGAATAGTTCGCTGGTGAAATCACTGACTGCTGCACTGAGTAACACGGGTTCGAATGTCAGAGGATACATCAATTCCATCGAAGTTGTAGATACGCCTCGCAGACAAGTTCTAGCAGACACGAAACCGAGGTTCTTATTAATAATTAGCCTTTCTGTGAATTATGTGTAGCAAGACATGTGATATCAGTCCTTGCTTTCATAGTGCTCTTTGTTTCTCAGACTTTGCTTTTGACAAAAATTCTCAGTCACACGGTTAACAGTGTAAATATTTCTGCTTGTAAAATATCCATATTACTGTTGGTAGACACTAAAAGTATCATTTTCACAAGGTGACTGACGTGTAAATCCATCATAACAGAAATGACTGTTTTAGAAAATCTACATGTAACATGGTTTCATTACAATTTACAGTCTGCTTTTTTAATATTCATATAATGTATGTGATTTACCAGTTGTAACTGATTTCTAATGTTTACTTTATAATACCCAGGTGACTACGGGTAAATTGAATAATGTTATTCTCCGCCACAATGTTCACTACTTTGTGGAACATGTTTTTACTACTGATGATGAAATTATTCTTTTGTCTCGTAGTTCAGTTGTTACAACAGTATGTCGGTAAACCATAAGTCGCTGTTTCGAGTCTGGCCACGGTTCAGACTTTCATTTCACCTCCAATCTTTACCCAGGCCCAATAAAACAAGTCTATTTAACCACGCATATCCCAGATACGTAAACTATTGGCAAACAATGTTGAGTTCAGGCAAGTTGTATGCATGAATAGTTGGAAATGCATTCAGTATTCGTTATTTATAAAATAGCTCATTACAGAACTCGAAGAAGTTGACAATTTCATTAACTGATTGATTATCATTCATAAACAATTTGTGACCTGCACAGCTTACTTAGTGAAAATTCCAACTTCGGTATAGAATGATCTGAATTTGATTTTGCAGATGTGTCTTTTTAGTGAGTAAATAATTAAGTATAAGACGCCTGTACCAAGCGTAGCCCTTTATTGATTGAATTCATACATGTAATATTTTGTAGAGCTCATTTTAACTTTAAAAAGGATTATCATTGCATAATGGTAAGTGACAGAGCATATAAATCCAACTGTTGAGTGTTGTTTGACCTTCTGGAAATAATTACATTACATGAAGTATGTCATCAGAAAAATAGTGAAATTCACTCTTGATTGCAGTCATTGGTCATTTTGTAGTGGGTGCTACTGATAAGAATAAATATAAGTAGTATGTGTTAAGAAGTGGGCGGAAATCATCGACAATTACCAGCAATGTATAAATATTCTGCTCATAGGAACGCTAGAGACAATCTGAGCGCATTAAAATCAAGTTGAGATAGAAGAAGAAGAAGAAGAGGAAATGAAGCATATTGTACAAATGACTTAGTTGGAAGTGTCCAATAGTTCATCACTACCGTACAAGATGTCATAATAAACATTTTGTCCTGCGTGTAAGTATTGTCGTTTCTTACAATCTAACAAGTCAACCGATAAATACAATATCTTTAGTCTTAGTTTATACGCTAATAAAAGTAAAACGACAAAAATTCCCGAAATTTATGCGAAATTTCCTCGTTTTTTTCTTTCCAATGGTTAAAATACTTTACTTGAAGTATTTCGAAAACAACAGACGTTGATAATGATGATGACGGTTCTTCTGTTTTTCATGATGAACTTTGTGGCATGACAGATGAACGAAACTAACGCTTTAAACAATCGCCATTTTCTGAGAGTAAACAGAGGAAAAAACAGACATAATGGAATAAAGATCTAATTATGGGAATCTATTTGATGGTTAGTAGTGGAATCCAGGACCTGTGTTTCTTCCTATTTGGGAATCGTCAGCTGGATGTGAAAGATACTGTTGCCACTAAGGCTCTAACCTAGTACCCACTGTTTCAAACGCCAAAGCCTAGTCCATTAGACCACGGGGGCACGAGAACCACCACTTGTACAACGGGTGTCAGTTGGTTTTTGGTACTTTTGATTTACCGTTGTCCCAATGTATTGAGCCACCATAAAGGTTACATTATTATAAATATTCAGGCAGTACCGAAGCATTCGCATAGCATCCCATCTCCTAACAGAGATAAAGCAGTTCGACCCAATATACAAACGCAAAATCCCTACTATCAATAAACAACATCTGGTTATGGTGTTAGTAATCTCCGATAAATTCCTCAGTGGCTTACCACTCAGACTCAGCAAAAATCGAGCAATCTTAGTGGACTGTTCCGTTGAATCATGGGACTTCTCAACACCATGAAACCATAATCTCCACCCAGTTTCAACAAGGGATTAGTGAACTCACCATGACAACATGAATCACCATTGAATTGTCTGATTGGTATAGTTACCATTTTAGCAGTACTAGCTCACTATGTGAAATAGTTAACAGATTTTAGAGAAACTATGACTTCTTCAGTCAACTCAGTGGTGTTTAGTGTCAACACGGTTCAGCTAGATTTGGATTGGATGATGATTCCCGATTGGGTAGCCAGTGTGAATAGGACCAAGTGGTAGGTAGTAAGGCATCACAACGAACTGGTATGGTGGTCAGGCAGAGTTCTTAGTGATTGAAGTGAAATGAAAATCTGGTCAGCATTCAGGTCTCCTAACTCAGTTGGTAGAGCCCCAGGTCGGTAACCTGGTGGTCACTGATTCCAACCCCACAGTCGTCCAAATTTTCATTCCCACTTCAATCGTCATCCAGTATCAACATGATAAATGACTGAAAATGTGGAGTCTAGTTTTCTCAAAAAATGAGGTACTTCATCTAACTTGTGATTTATCGCAACCGACTATTTTCCCAATCCCTACTTCGTTTAAAGTGTTTCAAAATTTCTCCATGTTGTTTGAGAATGAGCCTTCCTAGAAACAGACTTCACAAGAACACTTGAACAATACCTGTTGATTGGTGCAACTTGAGTTAATTAACCAACCATTCTACACCATAGTGTTGACTGTCAGCATGTACAAAGTGTCGATCACTTTGGTGGCCTGCTTCAACTTTCAACTACCAATAACATTTTCCATCAGACATATCATTATATCGAATTCCTCCTTTTTAGTTTGTTTTAATCTCTGGTGATTGGTGATTGGTTTTCCTCCCTGAAGAAGGAGCCCTATGGACTTTCTGCTCTTTCAGTGCGTTAAAATGATCACTTGGCCTTAAAATGATAGTGATTATCTTTTACCCAAAGTTTTACAAATCCTTTACATAAAATGTTTGCATCAATAGTATGTTTTGTCTGTTGCTTCGAATCTCCCAAAAAAATTTCAAATGTCCAATCATCCAATCTTCATCTTTTGTACATTCAGTACTTCATAGATGCAGGTTTATTGTGGATTATTTTTCAGTCATATTGGACACCAATCAGATTTCAAGATAACATCATCAGTTCGATTTTTTGGCTCTATAGATCCAAGTATGTCTTACTGACAACTCACAAAGAAAGAATGGAATCTTAATATGTGATTTTCATTAGATTGCATTGTTTAAATAACGTGTTCACCAAGAAACTTAAAGTTTCTGAGTTCGATTCATGAAGGGTTCATGGGTAAGTACTGCTGAGAAGTCCCATACTAGGACGAAACAGCTGTCCAGTGCCATCAATTTTTCGGTCGTTTCTTAACCAATGTCAATCCTTGATGAATGCTACATGATAAGTTTTATATTAATTATCACTTTTAGTTTTGAGACATTCGTCGATTTAACCATATGAAATCTTGAGGGTAACCACTCAGTTCATCATTCTTATCTGATTCACAAATTGATGAGTGTAGAATATGCAAGTGAGGTGATCAGTGACGCTGACGATCACCCTAAAAGCTGCTGAACGGTCAACTAATTTTTTTTCAATTTGAATGATCCTCCAGCTGAAGTAAAGAAGCCTGACTGTCTATCTCAGTTGTTTGTAGGATAGGCATTCATAGTAACTCAACTGGATCAATGCATCACATAAATCCAGACAAAAATCATTTGGTGAGATAATGGTATCCTCCAGGCGGAAATCTCTTAACCTGTTGATGTTGCTACGTTTTTTGTATATGTTATTGGGTAGTCAACTACAGTTCTTCTTACTTTTCTAGTAAGCCCCATGGGTTATCATTCCTATGATATTCAACCGGTGAGACGATGCATTCTGTTACAGAATGCCACAGAATGAAAAATTTGACAGATGAATCGAACACATCACAAAATGATAATATAGGACCTGTAATTTCCAACTGCATAAGAACTATAGTCCAGTCAACGTCGGGAAACTACGAGTCATAACACCAGACTATGTTCGTCACCCAAGAAACAACCGTTTTGACTCAGTGACCAAAAAAATAACACTCTGGTATTTGCCGCGACCACTTTTGAATTACAGCCTCAGCAGAGATAACATCACGCATTGTGAAACAGGTACATTCATCTCATGCCTTGAACAAGACTAAACGTGTGTTCTGAATTCCTCACCACTAGCTACTAACCGTCATTAATCTCATTCAATATTTTGAGGATCGAAATGAAGCTTATGATCTTTACTAAGCCTTGGTGATAAAATTTTCTTGCGTACATTATCGCATAGAGAATTTCCATGATAAAAGGGTCATTTAATTACTTAAAAGACGGACTATTGTAAAATCTTTGAAATTTTTAAGTAACTGAAAACATCCACGTCCGGTGAGTGTAGAGTCAATCTACTGAAAGTATAATGCTCAGTAATAATGAAAACAATGACAGTAAAAATAACCGATTCATTCCCAACAAGTTGTATGATACAGTATGGAATTCTCAACATGTAATAAATTAACAAATTCACTCCCTGAACAATATTTTCAAACAAAATAATAATAACATACGAATGATGTTCATAATAATAACAGCATTAAAGGCAGTAATATGAAGTAGTTGGCAGATACTGAATCAGCCTCTGGTGTTTAGTAGTGGTGGTGGTGGTGGTTCATTCAACCAGTAGAAGAATCTGCTATTCCAGGGAGATATCCGAAGAGTAGAAATATGATGCATTCTTGTTCACTCAAAAGTCCATCTCCATCTAATACGACACTTTTCCTTCGTTTTGTTATTACTTCGAAAAACAGCTAGCTCAGAAGATTTTAAAAATCCACAAGAGTAAGTCATACATAAGTTTGGAGGACATATTTGAGAGATTAAAACAAACTAAAAAGGAGGAATTCGATATAATGATATGTCTGATGGAAAATGTTATTGGTAGTTGAAAGTTGAAGCAGGCCACCAAAGTGATCGACACTTTGTACATGCTGACAGTCAACACTATGGTGTAGAATGGTTGGTTAATTAACTCAAGTTGCACCAATCAACAGGTATTGTTCAAGTGTTCTTGTGAAGTCTGTTTCTAGGAAGGCTCATTCTCAAACAACATGGAGAAATTTTGAAACACTTTAAACGAAGTAGGGATTGGGAAAATAGTCGGTTGCGATAAATCACAAGTTAGATGAAGTACCTCATTTTTTGAGAAAACTAGACTCCACATTTTCAGTCATTTATCATGTTGATACTGGATGACGATTGAAGTGGGAATGAAAATTTGGACGACTGTGGGGTTGGAATCAGTGACCACCAGGTTACCGACCTGGGGCTCTACCAACTGAGCTAGGAGACCTGAATGCTGACCAGATTTTCATTTCACTTCAATCACTAAGAACTCTGCCTGACCACCATACCAGTTCGTTGTGATGCCTTACTACCTACCACTTGGTCCTATTCACACTGGCTACCCAATCGGGAATCATCATCCAATCCAAATCTAGCTGAACCGTGTTGACACTAAACACCACTGAGTTGACTGAAGAAGTCATAGTTTCTCTAAAATCTGTTAACTATTTCACATAGTGAGCTAGTACTGCTAAAATGGTAACTATACCAATCAGACAATTCAATGGTGATTCATGTTGTCATGGTGAGTTCACTAATCCCTTGTTGAAACTGGGTGGAGATTATGGTTTCATGGTGTTGAGAAGTCCCATGATTCAACGGAACAGTCCACTAAGATTGCTCGATTTTTGCTGAGTCTGAGTGGTAAGCCACTGAGGAATTTATCGGAGATTACTAACACCATAACCAGATGTTGTTTATTGATAGTAGGGATTTTGCGTTTGTATATTGGGTCGAACTGCTTTATCTCTGTTAGGAGATGGGATGCTATGCGAATGCTTCGGTACTGCCTGAATATTTATAATAATGTAACCTTTATGGTGGCTCAATACATTGGGACAACGGTAAATCAAAAGTACCAAAAACCAACTGACACCCGTTGTACAAGTGGTGGTTCTCGTGCCCCCGTGGTCTAATGGACTAGGCTTTGGCGTTTGAAACAGTGGGTACTAGGTTAGAGCCTTAGTGGCAACAGTATCTTTCACATCCAGCTGACGATTCCCAAATAGGAAGAAACACAGGTCCTGGATTCCACTACTAACCATCAAATAGATTCCCATAATTAGATCTTTATTCCATTATGTCTGTTTTTTCCTCTGTTTACTCTCAGAAAATGGCGATTGTTTAAAGCGTTAGTTTCGTTCATCTGTCATGCCACAAAGTTCATCATGAAAAACAGAAGAACCGTCATCATCATTATCAACGTCTGTTGTTTTCGAAATACTTCAAGTAAAGTATTTTAACCATTGGAAAGAAAAAAACGAGGAAATTTCGCATAAATTTCGGGAATTTTTGTCGTTTTACTTTTATTAGCGTATAAACTAAGACTAAAGATATTGTATTTATCGGTTGACTTGTTAGATTGTAAGAAACGACAATACTTACACGCAGGACAAAATGTTTATTATGACATCTTGTACGGTAGTGATGAACTATTGGACACTTCCAACTAAGTCATTTGTACAATATGCTTCATTTCCTCTTCTTCTTCTTCTTCTATCTCAACTTGATTTTAATGCGCTCAGATTGTCTCTAGCGTTCCTATGAGCAGAATATTTATACATTGCTGGTAATTGTCGATGATTTCCGCCCACTTCTTAACACATACTACTTATATTTATTCTTATCAGTAGCACCCACTACAAAATGACCAATGACTGCAATCAAGAGTGAATTTCACTATTTTTCTGATGACATACTTCATGTAATGTAATTATTTCCAGAAGGTCAAACAACACTCAACAGTTGGATTTATATGCTCTGTCACTTACCATTATGCAATGATAATCCTTTTTAAAGTTAAAATGAGCTCTACAAAATATTACATGTATGAATTCAATCAATAAAGGGCTACGCTTGGTACAGGCGTCTTATACTTAATTATTTACTCACTAAAAAGACACATCTGCAAAATCAAATTCAGATCATTCTATACCGAAGTTGGAATTTTCACTAAGTAAGCTGTGCAGGTCACAAATTGTTTATGAATGATAATCAATCAGTTAATGAAATTGTCAACTTCTTCGAGTTCTGTAATGAGCTATTTTATAAATAACGAATACTGAATGCATTTCCAACTATTCATGCATACAACTTGCCTGAACTCAACATTGTTTGCCAATAGTTTACGTATCTGGGATATGCGTGGTTAAATAGACTTGTTTTATTGGGCCTGGGTAAAGATTGGAGGTGAAATGAAAGTCTGAACCGTGGCCAGACTCGAAACAGCGACTTATGGTTTACCGACATACTGTTGTAACAACTGAACTACGAGACAAAAGAATAATTTCATCATCAGTAGTAAAAACATGTTCCACAAAGTAGTGAACATTGTGGCGGAGAATAACATTATTCAATTTACCCGTAGTCACCTGAGTATTATAAAGTAAACATTAGAAATCAGTTACAACTGGTAAATCACATACATTATATGAATATTAAAAAAGCAGACTGTAAATTGTAATGAAACCATGTTACATGTAGATTTTCTAAAACAGTCATTTCTGTTATGATGGATTTACACGTCAGTCACCTTGTGAAAATGATACTTTTAGTGTCTACCAACAGTAATATGAATATTTTACAAGCAAAAATATTTACACTGTTAACCGTGTGACTGAGAATTTTCGTCAAAAGCATAGTCTGAGAAACAAAGAGCACTATGAAAGCAAGGACTGATATCACATGTCTTGCTAAACATAATTCACAGAAAGGCTTATTATTAATAAGAACCTCGGTTTCGTGTCTGCTAGAACTTGTCTGCGAGGCGTATCTACAACTTCGATGGAATTGATGTATCCTCTGACATTCGAACCCGTGTTACTCAGTGCAGCAGTCAGTGATTTCACCAGCGAACTATTCGGGCCACAATTGATCTGCTTTACGATTGCATAAGATACATTGATTTGTCAGTGGAGAGTAACCAATTTCACTTTGTTCATTTCTGGGTGCTGACCGGATTCTATGGATCATCATGCCCGGAATAGCTCACTGGTAACAACTGTGACCGCAGCTTTGGGTAAAGTAGGTTCGAGTCTCAGGTGGGACATTAGTTCCGTTGAGGTTGTCGGTACACCTGTCTGACAAGTACGAGTGGGTACAACACCTAGGTTGGTCAGAGCCTCCGTCGGTTGTCTCCATCAAACTAACATCTATCAAAAGTTCACCGTGATGCTTAGCCTGCTAGCTTGCTGGCTACATTACAAAATGGTCCATAAAGTTCAATCAGAAGATAGGACAATGCAACATGAAATTGGTTACTCCCTAATCACCTATCAATGTAAGCTTGTTTTCGTATGCACAGCCGGTAATTCATAGGCTTCTGGGCTTACCTAGTATCTATCTGAACTTTCACATAAGTTTTAAACATCACTGTCGTATTGTCAGGACGACTTTAACGGCCACCCCAGCAACAGTCGAAATGACAAATTAGTCTTTGATATTTCTCCTGGGAAAGTACTTTTCCACAAAACAAAGGAAGTGAATTGTCTGCATCATTAGTTGCTGGTATGCTCTTTAAAGCTACCTTTGTTAAGTGACTTCAAAGGCCACCCTAACAACTGGTGTAACAAACAATCACGTTTCTCTATTTTTTGGAAAATTGTCTTCACAACCGATAAACTGCAATCGGATTAGTTATTTTAGCAATTGTTAGAGTGGCCATAATAGTTACCCATTTTTTCACTTTCTTAACTAGTTTTGAATCGCCACTTTTTATAAATGAGCAAAAACAACTTTGTATACTTGGGTAATTTTGTTACTTGTCTAACAGGTTGTGAAGACAAATGCGACATCCAGCCTACACAAAAGTTTAAATCAATCCACTTTTTTAAGTGCATATGACTACTTGTGAGTCACTCTACTATTCGGTTTGATTGACATGCAATTGACTGCCCTTTCCATCATAGTACAGTTAGATGTCAGTCACATTGTGAAAATGATATTTTTAGTGTCTACCAACAGTAATATGGATATTTTACAAGCAGAAATATTTACACTGTTAACCGTGTGACTGAGAATTTTCGTCAAAAGCATAGTCTGAGAAACAAAGAGCACTATGAAAGCAAGGACTGATATCACATGTCTTGCTAAACATAATTCACAGAAAGGCTTATTATTAATAAGAACCTCGGTTTCGTGTCTGCTAGAACTTGTCTGCGAGGCGTATCTACAACTTCGATGGAATTGATGTATCCTCTGACATTCGAACCCGTGTTACTCAGTGCAGCAGTCAGTGATTTCACCAGCGAACTATTCGGGCCACAATTGATCTGCTTTACGATTGCATAAGATACATTGATTTGTCAGTGGAGAGTAACCAATTTCACTTTGTTCATTTCTGGGTGCTGACCGGATTCTATGGATCATCATGCCCGGAATAGCTCACTGGTAACAACTGTGACCGCAGCTTTGGGTAAAGTAGGTTCGAGTCTCAGGTGGGACATTAGTTCCGTTGAGGTTGTCGGTACACCTGTCTGACAAGTACGAGTGGGTACAACACCTAGGTTGGTCAGAGCCTCCGTCGGTTGTCTCCATCAAACTAACATCTATCAAAAGTTCACCGTGATGCTTAGCCTGCTAGCTTGCTGGCTACATTACAAAATGGTCCATAAAGTTCAATCAGAAGATAGGACAATGCAACATGAAATTGGTTACTCCCTAATCACCTATCAATGTAAGCTTGTTTTCGTATGCACAGCCGGTAATTCATAGGCTTCTGGGCTTACCTAGTATCTATCTGAACTTTCACATAAGTTTTAAACATCACTGTCGTATTGTCAGGACGACTTTAACGGCCACCCCAGCAACAGTCGAAATGACAAATTAGTCTTTGATATTTCTCCTGGGAAAGTACTTTTCCACAAAACAAAGGAAGTGAATTGTCTGCATCATTAGTTGCTGGTATGCTCTTTAAAGCTACCTTTGTTAAGTGACTTCAAAGGCCACCCTAACAACTGGTGTAACAAACAATCACGTTTCTCTATTTTTTGGAAAATTGTCTTCACAACCGATAAACTGCAATCGGATTAGTTATTTTAGCAATTGTTAGAGTGGCCATAATAGTTACCCATTTTTTCACTTTCTTAACTAGTTTTGAATCGCCACTTTTTATAAATGAGCAAAAACAACTTTGTATACTTGGGTAATTTTGTTACTTGTCTAACAGGTTGTGAAGACAAATGCGACATCCAGCCTACACAAAAGTTTAAATCAATCCACTTTTTTAAGTGCATATGACTACTTGTGAGTCACTCTACTATTCGGTTTGATTGACATGCAATTGACTGCCCTTTCCATCATAGTACAGTTAGATGTCAGTCACATTGTGAAAATGATATTTTTAGTGTCTACCAACAGTAATATGGATATTTTACAAGCAGAAATATTTACACTGTTAACCGTGTGACTGAGAATTTTCGTCAAAAGCATAGTCTGAGAAACAAAGAGCACTATGAAAGCAAGGACTGATATCACATGTCTTGCTAAACATAATTCACAGAAAGGCTTATTATTAATAAGAACCTCGGTTTCGTGTCTGCTAGAACTTGTCTGCGAGGCGTATCTACAACTTCGATGGAATTGATGTATCCTCTGACATTCGAACCCGTGTTACTCAGTGCAGCAGTCAGTGATTTCACCAGCGAACTATTCGGGCCACAATTGATCTGCTTTACGATTGCATAAGATACATTGATTTGTCAGTGGAGAGTAACCAATTTCACTTTGTTCATTTCTGGGTGCTGACCGGATTCTATGGATCATCATGCCCGGAATAGCTCACTGGTAACAACTGTGACCGCAGCTTTGGGTAAAGTAGGTTCGAGTCTCAGGTGGGACATTAGTTCCGTTGAGGTTGTCGGTACACCTGTCTGACAAGTACGAGTGGGTACAACACCTAGGTTGGTCAGAGCCTCCGTCGGTTGTCTCCATCAAACTAACATCTATCAAAAGTTCACCGTGATGCTTAGCCTGCTAGCTTGCTGGCTACATTACAAAATGGTCCATAAAGTTCAATCAGAAGATAGGACAATGCAACATGAAATTGGTTACTCCCTAATCACCTATCAATGTAAGCTTGTTTTCGTATGCACAGCCGGTAATTCATAGGCTTCTGGGCTTACCTAGTATCTATCTGAACTTTCACATAAGTTTTAAACATCACTGTCGTATTGTCAGGACGACTTTAACGGCCACCCCAGCAACAGTCGAAATGACAAATTAGTCTTTGATATTTCTCCTGGGAAAGTACTTTTCCACAAAACAAAGGAAGTGAATTGTCTGCATCATTAGTTGCTGGTATGCTCTTTAAAGCTACCTTTGTTAAGTGACTTCAAAGGCCACCCTAACAACTGGTGTAACAAACAATCACGTTTCTCTATTTTTTGGAAAATTGTCTTCACAACCGATAAACTGCAATCGGATTAGTTATTTTAGCAATTGTTAGAGTGGCCATAATAGTTACCCATTTTTTCACTTTCTTAACTAGTTTTGAATCGCCACTTTTTATAAATGAGCAAAAACAACTTTGTATACTTGGGTAATTTTGTTACTTGTCTAACAGGTTGTGAAGACAAATGCGACATCCAGCCTACACAAAAGTTTAAATCAATCCACTTTTTTAAGTGCATATGACTACTTGTGAGTCACTCTACTATTCGGTTTGATTGACATGCAATTGACTGCCCTTTCCATCATAGTACAGTTAGATGTCAGTCACATTGTGAAAATGATATTTTTAGTGTCTACCAACAGTAATATGGATATTTTACAAGCAGAAATATTTACACTGTTAACCGTGTGACTGAGAATTTTCGTCAAAAGCATAGTCTGAGAAACAAAGAGCACTATGAAAGCAAGGACTGATATCACATGTCTTGCTACACATAATTCACAGAAAGGCTTATTATTAATAAGAATAATATTAGTGTATTGCTATGATGAAAAGCCTTCACATAGATTTATTGACCACTACCAGTGTGCACAACTATGCTCACGCATGAGTGTTGGTGATGAGAGGTTACGATTTTTATATACTTCTACAGATGCAAATGATCAAGGTCAGTTTTCAGAAGGGGGACAGAACAGAATGATCTGGCATACTTGAATTCGATATTTATGTTGTCAAGGTACATCAGCTGGGAGATGAATGGTGACCTGAGAGTATTGCATCATCCTAGATTGACGCTATTCAGCAGTGCACACCACCGATCAACGGGTTGATTGAATGTAGATCATTCACATGTTACTGCAAGCATATTACCACCCAGTCAGTTGGTTGCAGTCAGACTGTTCATGTTGTTCAACTTTCGTCAATTCGTGATGTAACGTGACCACCACTTGACGTGGTCGACGAGTGTTTGTCCCTACACCCATCTTGCTTGATATCATGTGTTAGAGATTCTCAATAGAGCTTGTGTCAGTCAGACCAATTCATCAAATCAAGTCGTTGGAGAGGATTGAATTGAACTTGGAGAAGCATTGGGAATGGAAATGACATATTCATTTTGCTCGAGTGAATATTGTCAGTGAGCATTTAAAAAAATAGTGTGGATGCACAAAGCTTGTTGACAATCGGTGAGGTAAAACTCCTCAGCACAAGTTGTATGTCAGATGCATTGAGATATTCACAAAGTGACTGTCAACTGCTCTTCAATTTCGAATGCTCATGTTAGATGTTTTCCAAGTTCACCCACCGAAGTATGAAGTTGTCAGTCAAGCTTGAGCGAATTCATGTTCTCCTAAGAGATTCGAGTGGGAGTAACTCGGTTGTGAAGTCAACGAATTCTTCACCACGTGGTACTTCATGTCGCAATCGACTCCTTGTGTATTTCTGAGTCCTACAGGGAGTCGTACATTTTCTGAGTGAATTCACTGCGAAGTCTGTGGTTTCATACCTTGATAGGTTGATGTGATGATTGTTTTAAGAAGTAGGAAACCTGATGGAGACTGACTGATTTCCTGTTGACTGACTGCTGAAATTCAACACACATAATCATGATTCCCCTTCCAGTCACTTTAGTTATCAGACCAGCCAAAATGATCATCACGGGCAACATGGTAATCGTGTTGCTTTCCATTCGGTCACCATTTCATATATGTGACCGATGAGTTTGATTATTGGAGTTGACAAATGGCTTGAGGTGAACATATGTTGAGATTTCGTCTTAATTTTCTGAGGATTTTGTATATTATATTTCAGATTCAGTGCATGATGGCTGGTAAATTATCTTTCTTTTTCGCCTGATTGATGTCACTTTCCCTTGAAACCTTCTGAATAGATGTGAATTTACTAATTTTTGAGAGTAATTATACTTTGTATCTATTTCGCGGTCCTCGTCAACTTTCACGAATATTACTCTGCAATGGAATACTGTCACCAACTGAATATTTCAATAGTTAACTTGGGGATTTGTTTATGTGACTTTTGCTATGCAATACAGTTTCGTAGTTTTTTCCTAAAAGCGTGGTCTTCAAACCAGAAATATTTCCTAATTCCTTTTATCCTAATGTTTTTCATCAGCCTTTTTCTTTTATTACAACCATTATTCTTCAACGAGTTTATCACCTTTTTTGGTTTTAATTTTTATCGAAATGAGTAATCACTGATCTCGTCTTCTGATTCTAATCAATTTTCGCTGAGAAAGCTGTCGCCTTTTATATGAAACAAAGTCTTCAGGATTGCAAGAAACTTTCCAAAGCTTACCCTTCACGATATCCTTATGAATTTGATTATAAGCAATGAATATGTCAACATGTCACAAATGCGACATAATTGGTGAGAAATACTGAGAATTAGTACTGGTTAAAAAATCTTTGAAAACAATATTCAAAGTTTTAGTTGATGATGTATATTTAAACAAAACTGGTTAGGGATATCTAGCACGAGCAGGAATTTACAAACGATATCAGAATGCATATAATGTGACGGGAATCAATAGTCACTCAACAACTACATGCAAATATGTAAAACGAGGCAACTGGTTGCACTTACTGTTGATGAAGTCTAATAATACCAATTGGATGATTTAATGTAGAAAAATGGGCCAGTGTTTCGAAATGTTGGTTGACAGTCAGTTGACTGACTAGACCAATGGACCATAACTTCATCAAACATGTCAACTGACCTGTTGACCTGTAATACACTTGGGACTCATCGGTAGGCGAGGGCTATAGTCGCTAGAACTTTCTCAAACCTCATTATATTCCATTGACTAAAGGAAATGTTGACAATCTGTTCAGTTAATATTGCCTTTCAGGTAAGAAAAGTGTTTCTCCACACTTATTCATCTCTAAATTGGTAATTCCTATTATTTTTGGGGGTAATAGTGATTATTTCCAGTCATTCTATGACTGAAGTGCTCATTTCAAATTTCCTCATGACTTCCATCACGTCGCGAGGGTCTTTTAATTAGTTCCTTTTTACTTCAGAGCAAAAAAGAAACAATACCAAGAGTGAAAGCTATTCGGATAAAAATTTCTCGAAGCAAACCAATTTATCAGTCAATCCTCCTGTTCAGACAAGCAGAGTATTTTGTTTATATGTGGAAAGAAAACTTATAGTGAAATAAAAACTGATATTTTATCTTGTACACTTGTGCATAACTTTCAAGACCACCCTCAACGATTAGTGAAGTAGCTGATTATTTTCCATCTTACTATGCTTCCAGTCATTATAAAATCCATTTCATTGTTTCAATAGTTGTTAGTGTTGTCTCTAGAGTCAGTTGTATCTTCCTGTTCATCTAATCAGATTTAATATCATTCACATGAAAAACTTTGTCACCTTAAAACTAAGTAAACTTTGACAAAACTGAAGAGAACTTCACTGCAATAAAAACAAAATCAATAGGAAAGCAATCAACAATACAGTTCTAGACAGTGGTTGAACTACTGAATACCCCTAATTTTGCATAATATTTGCCTTATGTTTGCTTATAACCTTAAAATGACATCAGTTATGTTTTACACTGTTACTAGCTTTCATTTCCCACTGTTCCGAAGGCTGAACTCTCATTTGTTGTTAGCTCTTTAAACCGAAATATGGATTTAGTGTTTTCAAGGTCATTTAGAAATGTGTATATTCAGCATCGCTCTCAACTGTTTTGACTATTGCTGAGACAGTAGAAAGCCCCTTGTTAACGGTCTGTCTACTCTTCTTGTCTTTATAAATCGGTGGTATTGCTGTGGTGGTGGTTAACGCATTGATTAGCGATTAGAGTCAACTTTTTCTAGCATTAGGTTCGCATCGCTCGCAGACTGTTAGGTTGCCCTACCGGCCATAGGAAAAACGAATCCTTCAAATGATGAAGTCTTATAAATTCATACAGCATGTCCCCCCTGATCGTTTCCGTCAAAGAAAGACGAACAAGATTTGCAGATCAAATAATTATTTCATAACTTCTCCTCAGCTCCCAACAGTCTGGGATGAATACAAGATTAGTATGCGATAAAATGAGAAGCCTACTTTTAAGTTAGAACAAAGTAAGCATCTACATTGAGAGGTAAAGATGTAACAGATGATACTCAGTTAGCAAGTGTAAGCAAGGCAAACAGTGGTGATAAACTTTGTTTATTTATGGGCAATTAGAAGGAAGATGTTATAGTTTTATTAGCAGGTGTGGGAAATAGTAACAAGGGATAAAAACTCATAGGTTTGATCACTGTATTGCATACTGTATTGCTGAGTCTATAAACAGCAATCACAACTAAATACTACAGGATGATGTGTTCACTACCCAGTGCTTAGAACTGCCTCATTCTGTTTCTCTTAATTCCATCGACTAAATGGTAACATGTATGTGCCTGTATGCGTTATGATTGTCAAATGATTAGTGATTCCTCACGATACTTCAGTTATCCTATGAGAATGGCTGTCTGTCAGCAAAACCTTAAATGTAAGGCTTTGTATCCACTTTACTTATCCAGTGAGATCTTACGAGTGAATGTGAAGGCCACCCTAGCAACTGTCGAAATAATCATTCAAGTTTCAGTATTTTGCCTCAGATGGTAACTTTTCATGAAATACAGAAAAGTATTTGGCTCTCTCAGTAGTTGCTCGCATAGCCTTTAAAGTCACTCGATCTTACACATCTTAGACTGATCTGCATAAGAAACTAATCAGTCAGTCAATAACATTCTGTGACTTTTGTTCCACTACTAAAGAATTTGTGAAGCAGCCCAAAATCACACTGGTTTTACAATGCATATTTGCAACTTTTTCATGCCTCTGAAAAATAAGGGTGTTGGCCAGTTCTGTCATTCGACACTCGTACTTCTGCAACACGAATCCAGAGTATTGACTGACAGATAACATGTTCCAGGGATGACTAACCACGAGAACTGAGTTGTTATTGCCTTAACGTTACCCACTTGACTGATATTAATACGGCTAAAAAATACCTATCGTTTTGTTACCAAATAAGAAGCTTAACTATGCATCAGATTGTAGCCCTAAAATGCACGTGATAAAAAGTTATTTTACAAACCAATATAAGTAAACTTAAACCACCTAAAGGTTGTTAACTGATCGATCAGTTTAGCCCTAGCCTGGTGCTATTTCTAATCAGTATATGGAATTCATATTTTCAAGGCTTTACTTTAGTATTACTATTTTTATGAACAACTAATTAACAGTAATAATCATTTTGATCGGATCAATCAAGTTCAGGAAAATATCGAGTTCATCAAGAAGCATGAAAACAATGATAAGTTCGGCTTTCTAAACATTGCCTTGCAACATAGAAATAATAATACTCTGTGAAAATCTATTCTTCGAAAGAGTACACGAAATGAATTATATATATATTTCAACAACTACTATTCAATCAGCTGTAAACGAGCATTTTACGAAGTTAGAAGCATATGTTCAAATGAAAAATTGGAAGATTTGCTAAATATTGAAAAGATCCTGTCAGACAATGTTTATCCGCAAACGTTTATCAGTAAACATGGAAGATCTGAAAAGGCAAGAGGCTTTTTTTATTCATCTCAACTTTAAAGGTGATGATGTTTCTGGAAGAATTAATAGAAGGCTGAAAGCTGCACTGGACACAGCATGTCCTGCAGGCAATTAGATTAACCTCCACAGAACAACATACTTCTTGGTATAATCCAAAATCAAAAGGTTCCCTTCCCATGTTAACTCTAACTGTGTGAACGGCAGTGGTAGCATAGAGAAAAGGGTATACTTTGGATTCTTTGAACATGTACCAAGTGGGAACAACATAACTCATTGGAGTGAAGGTACATCCAGATGACGAGTCCCAAATGGGACGAAACGCGCATTCTAAATTCTTCTGCTAGCCACAACCAAGCAAATTATTACTAATCACATTCTTTTCCCGGTCTCTCTGTTGAGGCACATATACGACTAAGACTTTTTAGTATGTCTTGTTAACTTCATCTGAACTTTTACATTTCTTACTAAATCATATTATTCCCTGTTAACTAACTTCATGCAACTGAAAATGCGTATGTCCTACTTCTTTTATAATATGACATTTAAGTAGTTTAAGGCTGTCAGCAACTTATAAGAAACCGGCGAAATGAAATGGTATCATCTTGTTCTGCTTTAAATGCTCCTGTTTCTCTATTCAAGTTCATAAAGGGGGATATGTGTATGAAATTGATTCAACCTGAAAACTTGGTAATTTTGATTTCGAAGATTAGTCAATCTATATTACCTAGGACAAGAAAGGTGAAGAGATTGTGACTACCTGTAACTGGAATTTTTTTATATTTCACAATGGCAGCTTCATAGGATAGAGTTGATCAGTATATGTTGACGTATGGATTCCCTACACACATGCTTTTATATTATCTTTATTCAAATTCTTGGTTGTTTTCTTGTTAGTGGGTGTACGTGGAATCCAGGACACATCTTTTTTCATGCTGTGACTTCTCAGTTGAATGTTTCAAACAAGATGGAAACACATATCCTAGATTTCAATTCTTGTCCCTGCTAATTGCATAACAGAGATTCACTGATTTAAGGATGACAAATAACAGGCTTTGAATAATAACAAAAATGTTAATGTAATCTACCTTTGTTAATAATTCTTTATAAATCTAGGGCAAAAAATCTACTGCTATCCCCTATGAAGTCATCGGTTTACTGAGAACAGATAACTGTGAACATCTACAACTTGAGCTACAAACATTCACCACAACTTCTAGAAGTAAAAGATGGATTGTAAGTTCATACGTCTCCAAGTAATACTGACTAGCAAAGGGTATGAGTGTTTGTGGTAGAGCTATATAATTTTACCGCTCTGGAGCGCCCATCAAATGACCTTGAGGCAGCCAGTCACATAGGTAATAATCTTATGGTCTTTCTGGGAAGCTTTGAATTATCGAAAGGATGCCACCAATTATGGATAGGCATATGCAAGATTTTGGTAGTGATAACTTCGATTCAATAGAAAGGCATCTTTTTATACGGTGATCTCTCACTATTTACTAATTCTGTGGGATTTCTCATGCGCCTATATTTCCCAAAATGGAAAAAATTATGCTGAAGATCACACTAGATTACGCTTCAGTATTAGGTTGCACACCCTAAGACCCAAACATAACCTTCATTTTAACTCACTAAAACTGACCATTTAATATCATGTAAGTATGCAGTACCCATTAAATCAGAAAGCAGCGAACAAACATCGAGTAGGTCTTATTGGTTCTTATCAAAGTTTAGGTGTTTGAAGTTAATAGAATCATATAGATGAATGTCTTTATTGTATGTACTTTTACTTTAAACAGTAAGAAGCTGTCGAAGACTTAGGTGAGTTCCATCTCATCTCTGTCTTTAAAAAATAAACAGCCGTCCCCTTATTGGTGCGTTGAAAGTCGTTTTGAGGTCGTTCAAGGACGATCAAATCTTATACTTTCACTCTGATTGTTTTTACACAGTTAAATGTTAAAAACAAATATTTTTTAAAAAGCTTACTGAGAATTAATCCTTCAGAAAAGGGCCTCTAGAATACTAACTAGTTCAAAATAACCAATTCTAGGCTTAATGATGCGTTGTCAGTGTTCATACAAAACCTATAAGTACCACACACTCCTGCCATGGTGAATTCAGAATTTGAATAATGAATTTTCCCGCGACAGATATGGATGAGCAAACTATACATGATTACGTCATTTTATGGTAAGATATTCTACAATCAGTTGTCTACACATAATCTTCAACCGACAGAAATCTTTCTCTAGAGTTATACAAGTCTGAAATTACTCACTCAATATTGCTTTGATGTGGTATCTATTTTGTCAAATGTAGGCATACACATATGTTTGCCGTAGTAGATCGATTCACCATTTTTTTTTCACTAACTTAAATTCCAACCTACCTACCTACGCACCGAAAATTGCTCTCAGACTAAACATAATAATTGTTTACGTCTGAGAATTTACCAGACTATGGCCTGTTATCAGTATTACTATTATTATTAATAGTAGTGTTAGTGATATTGTTATGACTGTGCCAACATAATATACGCATACAGGCACACGCACGCGTACATTTGTACACACATGAGAACAGTCTGATACATCAGACAAAAATGTTAGAAATAGTCAGGCCTAACCATGGTGGTGTGTAAAAAGTGACCGAGTAAGAAATAAACTGAAGTGAATCATTATTACAGCTGCTTATCGAAACCCATGATGAACGAAAGTAAAGCATAGATCTTCCGTGCGAATGTGTGTGTGTCTATGAGCGTGTTAACAGTTCACAATCTCTTAGCCGTAGTTTACCTACTAAGCAAAGTGATAGCAGCTGCCATGTCCTTCACAAGTCTCATTATTATTATTATTATTGAATTAAGAGTGATGTTTTCTGAATGCATATTTTGAAATGTGACCATGTGGAAAATTGTTTTTCTTAAAGGTTATACATGAATGCTTATTTGTGAAACAATCCGAGATAGTTATAGTTTCTCAGACCAGAATTTATGACATGCGGTAATGATTGAAGGTGGGAGGAAAACTTGGGTTTGCAAAAGGGTTCAAACCATTCCCATCTAAGTGCCGGTCGGTGGCCCTAAAAGGTGAGCTAGCGACCATATGTTGAATTCACTTCATTCAGCTACAGTTTTACCCTTATGATATATGAATGTGTAACACATAATTGTGCGTTTACTGTCGTCATACTAGCTAAGCAACAAAAATGTCTTGTATTAATCTGGAATAGATGTTTATTATTTGTTCGTATAGCATCTAGAAACATTTATGTACTGAGTTGTTGAGGATGAATTCAAACTAAAAAAGAAACGACTGCCATAAACAACGTTAGCAGATAATTAACCATGAAAGCAGGTTAAACTAGGCACTAAGATCTGTAGAAGAATCATTACAAATACCGACTATTTTTCTCTCCTGATTCTAAGACTCTTTAATAAGGCATTTTTAAACGTACTTTATGGGGATAGAATCTCACATCATGAAATTCCTTATAAAAATACTTCAGAGTTTAAGACATTTTTGAATTGCAGTATCTGCTATTCTCGAATAATTGCATACTTCGAGATAGTTGAGATCATTATGTTATATACGAAGTGTAATATAATAATAATAACAATAATTAGTTTATTCCAGATAGTATATCTGATGCAGGGTGTAGTATTACAACAAATTTACTTCTTGTACAATATCTTCGGATAAAATGAATATAGTATCTAGATAGTGTCAATAATAACCGTATTATAAGGCAGTAGCATGTCACAACCAACTGTTGTTAAGCTGTCGTTATTTTAGGGTTGCATTGTTGCACTCTTAAACGAATAGAAAAGCACGAGTAATATTCGTCTTGAGGATTAACAGTGGAACCCAGCTTAAAGCGCGATTTGTCCCATTTCGCATTTGCCAGTTAGATGTATCTGAACCCCAGCAAGTGATTTTGTTCCCACTGAGACTCGAACCCAATACCGATAGGTTGAAATGCCAAAGACTTATTCACTAGATCACTGAGTCAGGAGAGCTACCGCTTGTGCAATGGATATCAGTTGTCCTTTATTGTTACTTGTGATTCCCTGTTGCTAAACAGGGTCGAAGTGATGGGTACTGTTTTCCAGTCTGTGGGAACAACACCACTCACTGGGGTGTAGGTACGTGCAGCTGACGAGTCCCAAATTTGGTGGAACGCACATCTTTTACTTCACTGTTAGTTATTAAGATGAATACAACACTATGAATATTCGGCAGTGTCGAGGCATCCTCATTGGATCCCATCTGCTAACAGAAGTCGAGTGGTTCCACCCAGTATAGCAAAGGGGAAACGCAAGTATCGAGTAAAAAATTCAGGAGTAAGTTAGATGGTGGAGGTTTGAAAATCTATAGTTTGACTTCATTATCCCTGTTAATAGTTATATGACGTACTTTTGTGCTCTTAGGATCCCATTGGCATCTACCATGATATTTTTTGGTAGTTTCGTTACTTACTTGAAAATGTTCAGGTTGAAAACATTTCTAAAATGTGCTGGAGTACATGATACGTCAAGAAGACGTATCCTATAGGTGGAAATTAGATCAGAAAGAGTAGTTTGGCGTAATGTATGGGATAGAAAATATTCAGTAAACTAAGGTTTAAGCAGACCACCAAAGCTGATGAAGTGAAGCTATGAATTTTTTTGTAGTAAAACCTCAAGAAGTATGTTCTCCAGAGAGATTATTAAGCCTTTGCGGTCATCTGAGAAATTAGAACAAGACCTCTCATTATTGGAATCCATCCATTTCCAATTTTCAAGTTGATTAGCGTTTGAATTAACCTCACAGAATAATCAGTGAGTATACTGTATTACTGGTAATAGAAATGTGAGAAATGAAATCATTTCTTTGGTTTTTCCTTCCTTTAAGAATGTATTCGTACCGAGATCTGTGAAAGCTTAATTTAAAGCGAACAAAGTTAATAATATGGTGAGTAATAAACCATGTTAAAAAAATTAAAGATTTCACCATCCACTTTCGCTTTACTCTCTTGAAGATTAAGACTACCTTGCACTTCTTATTGGGTAAGTTTCAGGAGTCATTCTAAACAGGCTAGCAAGTATCTGAAGTTTGACTTTCCAAAAGTTGAAAATCGAGAATTTATCTATTTTTAGCTTTACCGAATGAATGTTCATCAAACTGCTTGTCGATTTCAAGGACTGATACCGATTAGAGAACCATCGAATACCTGAGACCACCGAGCAACTATTTCCTTCTAATATAACACAGCATAACACTTCTGAGCCACTACCTCACAAGGGATCGGGCTCTTTATCATCACTTCTCACAGCCAGCACGGTACCATTCAGCCACAGCGTTAGAATCCAGTGGCCCGAATTTCCATGTTCTGTCGACTTAAGATCTAGCGTTACCACCAATGAGTGTCATTGGGGGGTATTGTTCTTCACACTCAAATTAGTCAACACCAAAAGTTATAGCTTCCCATTTGAACCTAGAGGTTTTGGGAGCGTACTTTCGAGGGATGTGAAACAGCTGTCTTGTTTTCCCAGGTTTTCAATGCTTCTCCAACTGATATCCAACCATGATGAATACTACTTTGAAACAAGTCGATTATTGCAAACCGCTTACTGCACTGTTTGACGATTTCTTATTATTCATCTGAACTCTTTGTGTGTATTTGCTCCGCATCATGAAATGATATCGGCTTGGATGCACTTGACATCTGTTTCATCTTTGTTGACAACTTCTTGGAACTGCACATCTGCAGCTTCCCATGGTACTCAGCCTAGAACCTTAAGGTCACAATGAGGTAATTCACGTGGTCTACCTTTAGTCAACTAGAAAACATTGTCTATGGCCTTCGGTGTGTTTATTCTTTATAGCTTCAGAATTTAAGGAACCGTTATTCAAATATTTCAGATATTTGAACAGTGTTTTAGTTGCCAGTGCACTACTAGGTAGTATCCGCCCCAAAACAGTTCACAAATAAGTTCTGATGAATTGACTAACCAGATATTTCTTGGGATACTGACTTCTGTGCTACCAATACCAATAGTCGAATGTGATCAAAATTTCGAGCTTATCGGGACTTATGACTCAGGTGTACTAGTGACTTGGACAGAACTACTATGTATTTAGAAATCTGAAACAAGGTCACCAAGACCTGCTATTTAAGAGGCTAACAGATAACTATTCGTGCTTTGATCATCTTCGTATAGTATTGATTGGGGTACATTGTTTGGTAACCGGAAAATTACCAATATAGAGTTGCTTATTTCTGAGTCCAAATCAAGTCAGCAGTACCATCATCAAATCACAAGATTTGTTACCGCGCTTTGTTCTGATAGAAATCAAATTTTTAGATGGTCGGGTTTGTACACAGTGTTTTTGTCACCGTTGTTTATTACAAGCCAGTCGTCGAGATATATAATATAGTAGTGATTAGAAAGTAACTCTGTGTAGTCCCTCTGAGCAGCATAATTCAGTTTACAGTTGGCTTCTTAATAAAACCTTTTAAAGAAGTGAAATAGTAATGAATTTCTCATAATAATCTATTCACTTGTTTTGTGTTATATGGTCAGTTCATTAACACACTCAAATAATTAAAAAAATAACGGCCAAATAACCTTGACAATTGAGTGATCTTTATACATCGTCTGATCAACTCTTCTGATAGTAAGTCATACAAAACATCCAATGATGACAGCACCGTCTGACCATCGGTTCTAACATCATAAAGCCTTTGTACATGAAAAAGTTTTGTTTTGATTAGTTTTTTCTAACAAAAAGTAATTTTTTGTGTGAAATGATAAAATGTTTAGTGTCCTGTTTTCATAAATAGAGAGACTAATGAACTTTTGTTCTAGACTGTCTGAATTATTGTCTTTAGTGATTTGATGAAGACAATGAAAAATAAACTTTTCGTTAGGGAAAAATTAATACAATTCACTAATCATACAGGTACCTGCTTTCTATACTATCAACTGTATCAGTTGTACGAATGCTAATGATACTACTTGGTTGATAAAACGAAGCTAGGTAGAGTGAGTGTAATTTTGGAGTGCAAGAAATATGAAACAGACACTTAGACAACCGAATATCTCCTACATAGATCTATCTATGTATTGGTGCATATCTCACCTGTTAGGATTAAATATAGGTTGTTTGAAGCTAAAAAACAAATGTCTTAGAGATTAGTATGTTAGTTAGATTTCAGGATTTAAATCCACTTAAAGTGTACAAAGACCTACTTGCTGAAGAGAACTTGAAACAGTTAATCAAACTGTGTTTATGCTTATGTTACACACGACTTCAAAACTTAATCCTAAGGATTTATCTACACCGTATCTATTCTGACTAGTCATTTCTTTATGGTTTCAATGTCTTTCTAAGAATGAAGGTATATTTTTCCTGGAGCACTACCACCTTTCCATTTCCACTTGTAGTGAGAAATAAACTTCAAAGAAATAGGAAAAAAGCCTGAAATGGACAATTGACTAATTTCTAAAGCTGGGTTCCACTGGTCAAGAAAAGAAAATTAATTCATTCACTATTCATAATAATTAGGAGAATTTGTACAGATGATGCGATAAATGAGGAGCTGGAAGTACTTCGAAGAGTGTTCATCAAGAATGGTTTTCCTTCAAGATTCATTGAGAAGAATATGAAGCTTAAGAATTTCAAAGAAGAAGCCTCTACAGTTCCAAAGAAGATACTGTTTATGAATATTGGCAGAGATACTGAAGGATTGATTGTGCAAAGCACTGAAGAAGACCTTCTTTTCCGCTCAGCTGACGATTATTTTCACAAGCCAACAACTGATTCGAGGGTATATGAAGGATAAGTCACCAGTTTGGGCCTCCTTCACATATGTTTACCAATTCGCCTTCTCTTGTTGAGGTGGTTACATAGGCCACACCAAGCGATCTCCATCCAAATGCATCTCCGAATACTATCCTGCTTGGCTATCTAAAGGAAAGTATAAAGTCATCAGTAGCTTGATTCTTAAACGTTTGATTAACACTCTGGTCACTTTGTTCCTCGTGAATCTTCTTTCAAAGTTATTCATAAAGTGGAAGTAAATATTTCGAAGGGAGTGTGTATTTGCCACATAAAGACAGTAGAGGTTCTGACAAATTCAGCGGTTCAAGCTTGACGGTCGCATTCAAAAGAGATACTCTCAATCTCTAATTTCGCCTTACTCGTAATCTCTGTAAGACATTATTCATTGAGTTATTCTAATCCAGTGAGCAATCTCTGATGACCTTGACTTGATCTTCTAGCCGTTATCACCTTGTGACTTTACTGACTTTTCTATTACTTTATATTGGCCTATTAGCTATTGACAGGTATATATATATATATATATATATATATATATATATATATATATATATATATATATATATATATATATGGTTACAATTGTGCAGCTGTTGGAAATGATTCGTCAAAAAGGAAATTTTCTTTGCTGAAGTGTTTTTTGTTAATTCTGCAATAACTAACTGATGACCTAAAAAGTGAATGTTTATTCAGAGGTAGTATTTGTCACGGACCGACATCATTTGGAGAACTATCTAAAACCTGGGAGCACTGGACATCTGTTTCGTCCTAGTATGGGAGACCTCAGCAGTACGCACCCACGATCCGTCTTTAATCATAATCCAGTCGCAATACAAGTCTGCCAAAACCATAGCTATCTCAGATAGTCAATCTAATAATCAACATGATTCTCTCCCTCTCTAATTTAATTAGATTTGAATTTGGATGAAAAGTCCTGACTTGAGCTACCAATGTGAGTACGATCAAGCGATAGTAACGCGTCACGAATTGACATGGCAGTCGGGCAAAACCCTTGGTGATTGAAGTGAAATAAAAATCTGGTCGGCGGTCAGGTCTTGTAGCTCAGTTGGAAGAGCACCGGAGTCCGGAAACCCAGAGGTCTCTGACTCAAGTTCTGTCCCGGCTCAGATTCTCATTTCACCTTCAGTCATCATCTAGTATCACTTCAAGTCTGCCAAGCCACCACTATCTCAGACAGTTAAACTGATATAGAGAAGTGTATAATTCCTTCTAGATACGCTTAATTCAGTAATATATGACTAAAATGATTCAAGGTGACTAAGTGGATATCTTTTTAAAGATTTCACAATAGTTAAGATTTTATTTCTTCTCAGGGAATCCAAGCAAATTTTTGACTAATGATTCTTATAGATACAATATTTGATGAATTCAGTATATATTCTAGATTCAGTAAACCTTATCTTGAACTTCAGGAACTCTATGAGTACCTTGAATGCAATTGGTTGCCTAGGAGAATTGTAAGATGTTAAAGATTTTTATTATAACTATTGGCATCAATGATCAATATTTTTTTTTAATATAGACTATCATCAGTGTATTGTTGGGACTGCTTTTTTATGGCATATGTTCACTAAAAGCAGCTTATGCTAGTATCCCTACTCATATTAAGCTAATTTTAAACTGGTCATCAATTCAGCAACCTTGTTCATGAGTCGAAATGATGGAGCGACTCTAAAGGCCATCCTAGTAAGTGCTAAAATGACCAAACAGGTTTCAGTATTCCAGTTAGAAGGGTAGTTTCTAATGAAACAAAGAAACGTAGCCGGTTATCTTAGCAGTTGCTAGGGTGGCCTTTAAAGTTATTCGAATGATGCCCATTTTCGTCATTTATCAGTAGGACGATACATACTGCTGCTGTAAGACGAACTTTATGGAAAGGATAGGAGGTATATAGAGAACTAGATGACCCCAGTGCATTTTTGTATGCAATGATCTCAACAAGACACTTCGAGAAAATCAAATGGAACTGTGCTGCTATTTCATCATAGATCGTGACTTCGTACCAGAGTTCACTTCTTGAAACGAGTTAGTTACTGTACAACCACTTCGTCAAAATACTGTTTCCATATTTTTAAATTCTGTGAACTCTAGAAACAATGCATTCACCATTTAATTTCGTTATCGGGAGACATTTATGCAAACTTTTGGTTTGATCAATTTCTCAGGATATCATTTCCTTTTGAAACTTCAACAACTTCATTTTTAAGCTAATTGCCAATCATCACTGAATACTCAGTCACCTAATCACTTGGTGCTTTGTAGAGATTGACTAGTTTGGAAATAGTTTCATTCATTCTTTTACATCGGCTAGGTAACCACTGAGAATCTAGAAGCACGGGACAGCTATTTTATCTTACTACGAAACTTCCGGTAGTACGCAACTACAAACCTGTAAAGGGTCGAACCCCAGGACTACTGGCTGTCATGAAGAGAGAACCACAAACCGACTCACTGACTGCCTAGTGCATATTAATGTTTTCCTTCTGGATAGATTCAGCGAAGTCCTAATGAGAAGCTGTAATTTGTAGGGTCAGCCAAGAAGATTGTGAAGACAAATATCCACCAACTGGAAATCGACAGGAGTAGAGAAAACATGAAACATTCGATTCCAGACGTAAGGTTGAGTGGTAACATTCCTATCGTCAAACGCTAAGGTCATGAGCTCTATCCCTCTTGTGGTTATGACCACACATTACTGATGAATTCCATGCTTGGACAAAACAAATGTCCAATGCTTTAACTTTTCCAATAGTTGTTCGATGAATGTTACTGTATAATGAAGACTACTACGACTGATGCACTAAAGTGTTAAATAATTTTCCCAGTACTTTCTCTCAGCACATCTTAATTTCATTTTTCTTATGACAGTGATAAAACTCAGGCAATGCAAACAGTACTCTTTTACTACTATGAAAACTCAGATACTTCGGTCTGAAGGTGTTTTCGATCCGTAGATGACATCGACTGAAGAGTCAGAGAAAACAAGAACCCATAAGACCTATTTGACTCCACTTGAATACTTCTTAGTGGTATGATGCATCCTTGATACCATCGAAAAGTTAAGCATAAACTTTCAAGTCTTACTTTCAGCAAATTACCGTATTAAACAGATAGTATTCTATTTCCGTTGATCGGAAGATCTAGCTTAACCAATGTTTATTGTTCTCAGCTCTCAACTTCATCGTCAGAAAGTCAGCTATGTGAATTCACTAACAGGAATGCATAACTATGATGTCTAGTGTAGAATGATTGTTCGTTTTTGATTCTTGTTTGAAAATTTACTGTTGTAAGCCATTTGAACTAACAACACAGAAGAAACTTAGACATCGAAAAAGTGGGTAGTCATTAGCATTACAATTATTTATCAAAGTAAACAACATATTTCTGTTTTTGTGGTTATTGTTGCTGCTACTGCTGCCGCCGCTATTGTTCGTTTATTTATTTCCCTTTTGTTCACATTCTATACTGTACCCTATGTGTACATGTATGTAAGTGTTTACAAGTATATTATTTGTTGTGCTTATTGTCCCAAAACGAGAATTTCCCTGGTGTGTATTCTTCTGTGTGTGCCAGTATATTACTGTTACTGTCTTATTGAATCACTGTAAGTAAACAACCCGATCAAAATGCTGAGAGGGATTAGGATTTACACAGTTGCAGAATTGAATAGAAGTATAAGATTTATGGATTATGCTGAAAGAGATACTGGTCATTATATACCATCTGTATGTTTGTACAAATGTTAGTGTAACTCTGTTGTTACACTACCATGTAGATCCCTTACCAGGAACCACAAACAAATACACTGATCAATACGCACAGTAAATGTAACAAGAACAACAACAGGAAAAAAGAAACAAGAAGTAAGAGGGAGTGATGTGTTCCACTCTCTCTGTCTCTCAAGGGAATAAAGACAATTAATCTTTTGTTCAGTTCTCCCATATGATCTGTAGTACCTTTATGACTACTTCTTCCTTGTATTATCCTCTTACTTGTGTTGAGACTATTTAATGTTCATGTGTGTGTGTGTGTGTGCGTGCGTACATAAAGTTTCTCGTCATCACGACTATTCAGGAACTTTTTATTCTTCAATTTTTCACATAGTATTGAATTGAATATCTTTTTTTAGCAAAAAAATATTTCAATAGAATGGGTGAAGTACATAAATGCCTTAAAAAGCCTATTCACTTTTAGATATATGCAGATATATTTGTAAAGGAATTGACTTTGGTGAATGAAATGTCCTTAAAAGACAGGAGACTAAAATGATAAGAAACCGAACTCATTTTCAGGCATTCTCTACGCTTTGAACTTCCCTCTTTCCTCTTTTGTTTCCAAGTTTTAGTTTCTTCTTTATGCCTTAATGTTAATCACACTGAATTAAAACCACAATGAACTGGGTTGTGCTTTTTCAGTGTATAGAATGATTGAGTGGGAGAGAAAAGGAGGCCGAAGCGGTATTGTAGTTCGTGGTATTAAACTAGAAAAAGAAATCAGGTTGTGAGCGGCTGGAATCATAAATATATAATAGTTCAATTTGGACTTCTGTGGGGATTTATTGATTCCAGGTTGATATTCCTCTATGGGGTGACATCATTTGGAGGGACATTGAAAGTCTAGGAGTGCTGGACAGCTGTTTCGTCCTAACATGAGACTCCCCAAAAGTACACACCCATGACACTTCCAGTGATCAAACACGTGACCTATAGGTTTTGCAGAGAGCATGTTACCATTGGGCTACTGGGTTGGAGTCCAACAGAAGTCTCCCTACTTCTGCCACTTCGCAGTGTAGCTCGACCATAACTATACTCACGTTATACTTGGTTAGTCTCTAGCCCACGGTCATAACTTCTTACTAGAACTTCGGGAAATCTCATCTCGAGACAAGTCACTAGAGAGCTTTCGTTTATCCCGTACGCTATAAAATTGGTATTTGCCAAATACACCAGAAAGTTGTTAAACTTTCGTTATATTCGATAAGAATGCAGCCTGAAACTCATTGACTTTCAAGTAAACTTTTTGCCTGTCCCTGATTGACTACCTGTTGTTTGATGAGGTCACAATGAAACTATCTTAGACTCATTGTGTTTTATGTAAGTGGCTGTTTAGCTGGCTGACAGTTCTGTCTTTCTACATCTATTCGACTGCCGTTCGGGAACTGTGACTATTTGAGTGTGGTACGTCGCTCAGTATCAAAAGTTTTGACAAGTATCTATTTGGTTATCTAGGTTTAGAGTTTAGTTAAGTGGACAACAGCAATATGGTTTGAAATGTTTCAGTCTCTCCAGATAGTGCATTTGATCAAAGAGATTTGTAATCTCTAGAATAATTTTCTACCCTTCAATACCCCTCTGAGTATCAATGAAATGCAGTAAGAACTGCTAAGTGCAAAACTTTTTCTCACCATTTGATCTAACCCACCAACTAGTTTACTGAATTAAAGATTTCTAATTCTCGCCATATCAGTTCTCCATGACGTATATGTTGTGATATCTAGATTACGCTTCATACTACTCTAAGCCTAATGTTGGATCTGCTAGCTTGAAAGCCACATTGCAAACCTGTTCAGCAGAGTCCAGTCAGCACTTAAGACTAGACAAACCATGACTATGGCCAACTATCCAGTGATCGACTAATGTACTTAATTTACGCTTTACAACAAACTATTCTCAACCTAAGTAGTTAACTGGTAACACCTCTGACTGAAAGACTGGATGATAAAAGTTTCAATCTATTAGTAAGCAGCATTTCTATAGGATTTTAATGCTCTCCGTTACTGTGTATATCGTGGAGGATTTCTCACCAATTGCCTCTGATCATTTTTAGATTATATGGCTATTTAACACATTAACTTCTCCGGCACACCCAGTACTTTCTGTTCATTTTCATGCCAAGAGAAATGATTAGGATTTCCCGGGATAACATAATATACTTTTCAACAACGACAAAATTTCACCAGGAATTTGGAGGTATGGTTCTTGTGAAACGGTTTGTTAAAGTGTGTAATAATAACAATAGTAACGGTAATCGTATTAATTGTAATAATAATAATAATAGCTTTATTCTGAACGATATTTCAGGAATATTGAACACAACTGTCAGTATGTCATATTGCGTCAATAGAACGGAAAGAGCAAGGGGAGAAAAGCTTTAGAACTAAATGATATATATGTATACATGCGCCGAAATGGATATCCCGAATTTATGTCCAGAAGCCATGGGCTGCGCGGTCAACCAGTTGGAAGTGGATGCGGACGCCAACTGAAAACCTTGGTGGATATTTGCACTGCATGAAGAATTGACAGAAATAGGAAACTGTGAACTACTGGATTCCGACCTAGGGTGTGAATGGTTGGAGAGTTCACCAAGAGACATGAATGCCCTGAGCTCGGTCCCTGACAAGATGGTGAGTGTGTACAGCTGGGGTATCCCACACCAAGACGAAATAGCTGTTCAGTGTTGCAAGGTTTTCTTTCATTGGGTGCTACCCTGATATATATATATATATATATATATATATATATATATATATATATATATATATATATATATATATATCAGAATGTTCACTCCATCTGCAGCTTTCTTAAAACGGCATAAGTAAGTTTGATAAACTTTATTTTGTTTGTATTATTGCTTGTATTATAACTTCATTGATTGGACCGAAATGGTCGGTCTCTATTTGCATATATCCTCCTGTGCGGATGCCTCGATATTGCCTCAGTTATAATTCTATGTAGTAATAATGGATAGTGGCTAGCAGTAGAGTCCAGAATGCTCATTTTATCCTGTTTGGGACTTTAGTGCTAGACACCACCCATCATTACTAAACAGAATTAAAACGGAGGCAATATCGAGGCATCCGCACAGGAAGCTATATACCAACAGAGACCGATTATTTCGGTTCAATCAACGAAGTTATAAGACAAGCAATAATACTATGAAAAAAACTATGGCCATCGCACAAGAAGTGGTTGTCGTGACTCAGTGTCCTAGTAGATAACGCTCTGGCGTTTGAAGCGATTGCTCCCGAGTTTGAATCCCGGTAGGAACAACATCACTTACTGGGAGGCAGGTACATCCCGGTAACGAGCCCCAAATTGGACGAAATGCTCATTCTGGATTCCACTGCTGGCCACTATCCATCACTACTATATAGAACTTTGGTAAATGATCACAGTAATAATTAATAGAATAATACATAAATAACAGTGAGTTGTATAGTCTTTAATTTAGTTCCTATTAAAAGGGTTGAGTAGTTAGTTAATTTCCAACACTTGTTTCATGACACAGAATAAGCTCTAAATAAGGTATGGTAGAGGCTTTATATTTGCTAGTACACTCGTAGAGTCTTATATACTTACTCCTGGTCTCGTCTGAGAACTGACAAGTAGAAAGTTTTGATTGAAGAGGATATTGATCGTCTGATGAAATAACTCGTGCCAGCTGTTTATTACATGAGTAAAGATGTTTGTTTACAACAGTGCCAAATAGAGGTGTTACAGGTATGTCACAAGTTCTATTAACAATCTTCAAAGTTCTGTGCAGAAAAAAATAGAGGTTAGCAATAAGGCAGAATAGAAAAGAAGCATGGCTTTATACAGCATAAAAGAATAAGCTGAGTTAATCCAGAAACTCTCAGCTTCCTAATGTAGTAAGTTAGGTGATATATTCTTTTGTAAACTAGCAAGGTATGGGAGGATTAGGATAGATCCGAAGGAAAAAGCGCTTGTTACTTTCTTCAATACAGAGGCATCAATGGAATAGGAGTCACGAGACTTAAAAAGTTTACACAGGTCACGTTCACACCTGAAACTAAAACTGATAGTTTGACATTTTTGAGAATTCATAGAGGACCATAGTCCAACAGTAGATGAAATATCGTTTAGTTGAGAACAATCTGGTAGAGAGTAGACATATGTAGAAGCTTTCAGGTCATCAGAATGTCTAACAAAGCAGATTGTAGTTGAAGCTGGCAAGCCCGTACAGAAGCAAAGAGGGAAATAACGGTGCCTTGTGGAACATTGGTCCGAGTAAGTGGTTAAGTGAGGCATTTCTCTCTATAAACAATATATTGATACCTTTCAGAGAATTGTGAATAGAGTTAGTTAGTAATCGAAGACCCAGTATGTATTCGATATGTGTTCAGTAAGTCCAGCAATAGAGGTCTTGGAACATATTCAGATTGATAAGTATAGTCTAAAAAGGCACACCTGACATAGGTCAATTTACCACATGTGTGAAATTTGCTCCACAATAAACGCAAATTGATTGACCATGCAGAATTTTTATGAAGTCTTCATGATCGGATTATCAAGAATGAACGGCGATGCAGAAAGTTTGTGCAGTGATCTAAGACTATATCACAGATAGAAATAATAAGATAAACTGCAACGAACTAGTAAGTTCTCTGTCAATCTTTTGAATCCAGTTGAATCAACTGCTCAGCTCTTTGGAGAGTTTCTATCATCCACATGTGTAAAAAGGGATTGACGAAAATCATCTCATGGTAACCTCGCCTAGTTAACTAGTTCACCAGTGACTAGCCGGTCCTAAGACCAGGTAAAGAGGCAAGGTTGGGCATACGGCTAGCAAACCTACCTCGAAAGATCAAACCAGTCACTAAACAAACTTCAAAGCACAAACAAAATATGAAAAATAAAAATAAACTTATCTCTCACTGGAATCGGGGAGACGAAATTATGCCAGTTGGTGAAAGCCTCCCTTAGGGAAGCCAAATGACTGATGTGCCTTCTCTCTCTCGATGAAAGTGAAAGTAAACATGGGGACATGGAATATTCACACAATGTTTGAAGCTAACTGGCTGGCAAGGCTACTCACATTGCCAAAGAGATGAGAAGATATGGCGTAGAAGTGTTAGGTTGGGAATCTGTGAGGAATCCCCACATGGAATGGAAGTCGACTCTCGAAACCGCCAACTGGAGAGGAGTCAATAATCTACTCCGATATTGTCACGCAGACGACAACCACGAGCACAACACACTGAGTTTTCGAGTGGTTATCATGATGTCCCCCTCAAGAGCATCGAAGATTCTCTCTCTCTCTCTCTCTGTCTCATGCAGTGGGAACCAATCTCCTACTCCTACTCCTCCTCCTTCTCCTCCCCCTCCCCCTCCTCCTGCAGGATCAGCATCATGACAGCAAGATTCAACTCGAAAGGAAGCAAAGTCACAATCATACAATGCTACGCTATACTATCCACCTACAAATAATGCAGACACGAGTCGAGAGAAGAAGGAGGAATTCCACAGACAACTGCAATCCATACTGGACTGGACTGGACTGGAATGGATAAGACCTCACTCAAGTTGACGACATCAAATCCATTCTGATGGGTGGTGTGACATGAATGCCAAAGTGGGAGGGGACAATACAGGAAGAGAACTGATCAATCATGGGTAAAGAAGCACTGGATGAAATGATGAATGAGAATGGAGAACTGTTTGCAGACTTCTGTTCATTCAACGATTTGGTGATTGGAGATGAGGCGAGGCGAGGCGATACAGTGTGTACAAACACAAGGATATTCACAAGGTAGCGACATGGATTTGATTTCACCAGACATCAGACATACTACACTAAAAATCGGATCGACTTGGTCTGAATGTGAAGAATGTGGAGATGCAGTCAGCCTACTGGACACGAGATCAGATGAGATGAAGAAGTGGAGCATATGTGTGTTCACACCACTCACACCAGTATCTAGTGCAAGGAACCTGTATTCAAAATCAAGTTGAAAGCCTTCACATAAATTAATGATGATGATAGACGTCAGTTGAAGTTGAACGCCGAGAACAGGAACTGAACTGAAGGAGGAAACTACAGAGGACATCTTCACACCAGCCATGAGGACAAAATGGGAGACATTGATCAACTTCCCTGAAGGAACCTGCTTGGAAGAATACTGGAAGTGTTTGGAAGAGATGTGGAAGGGGACCTGCATAAGCGTATTAGGAAGGAAGAAGAAGGAAGACAAGGGATGTATGTACCTTGACAGACATGTGGAAGCTGATAGATGAGGGAGAGGAAGATAGTGAAGCAGAAGATGAACCAGTGCGGTGCAGTGCAGTGCAGTGCGGTGCAGAACATGGATGAACAATGACAAGAGGAATTGAACACAACCTAGAAAACACTAGACTGGACAAAGAAGTGAAGAAGAGTGCGTGGAAAGACAAAAGACACTTCTACAACAGACTGGCAAGTGCAGCATAACAGGCTACAGGTACGAGACACCTGACAACACTATATCAAATAAGCAGGTTACTATCTGTGACGGAAGAGATCAACTCAGATGAAAACAATGAGAGATAGTGAAGGAAACCTGCAGTAAAGGACTTCAGATGGTTTTTTGCATTTTTCTGTGGGGTTGTCCTCAGTGAATGACTTTATTATTCAAGAAAGCATTTACCTGTTATATACTATACAGAACTTTCTTCAGCACAACAGTTATCGACTCGTGAGAAAAGCTTTAGAAGGACTTTTCTTCAGCGCGAGGTTTAGCTTGAAAACGCAACATAGTGGATTGTAGTTATAGATAACTAAGTGACAACACTGAAATCTTGGTACACTTGAACTGTATAGAAAAAGTGACTGCTTTCCCTCCTCTCCAATGTCTGATTCTTCTCTCAGCAGCAAAAAGATCTTCAGGAAAAGGCTGGTCAGCCTATAACTGAAAAACTACTTTTACTAGACGAAAATGAATTACGCATATACTACTTTTATAAACATTTAAAGACGCTAACGAATAGACTTTATAAGTTGTTCATACTAGTCCCGTTAAAAGCCAACATACCTTATAACGTCATTCTGACCGCATAGCGTAAAAGACTGAAACAACTGAAGCTAAAAAACTGGATTAACTTTAGACTTTTTCGCGGAAAATGAATTCGCTTAGCTTTCTTTGAGACGGTACTCTGCTAATGTACTGAACAAATGAGTCTTTAGATATTTTTTGACAACCTCAGCACTTCTAATACATCTCTTCTGTGAAAGTCTTAGGTTACTGGAAGAGAACAAAAGTATGAAGTGGTTTATTTTCAGGATAAGAAAAGATTTTCAGAGAAACAGAAACTAATCAATTACTATTCAATAGTAAGGTAAGTAGAATATTGATTTCCTTATAACTTGATCAACTGTAAAAACTTGAACACACACTTAATAAAATATCTGATGGTGGATGCCAGAAATCAATAGATAAGAAGCCATTGATCTAAGTTTTCTGCTTGTTGGGACTTATGTTCCCTCGGTGATTCTGGTCTGTGTGACTCTTCACTGAAGCGGGTAACTTCACCACTAAGCTACTGAAGCTATGACTGACCCTTCTCAGAACTAGATCAAGTACAGAGATTTGCCATCAACGGGCAGGCGACTTAATTACCAAGCGCTAGGTGCTAACTGAAGTCTGTTAATGAAATATTCATTGTTTCAACATCTACCTATATCCAATGTATAGTAGTTAAATACATCAACAACTCATTGAATATAAACTGACTGACTGTGTTCAGAGTCGAAAAAGTATAATGTTAGCTTTAAAAATCAAAAGTTACTGTTGTTGATTTCTGCTTGTTGACTATCAGTGGAATCTAGTACGCGTATTTCTTCCTATTTGGGACTCGTCAGTTGGATGTACCTGTACCTCAGTGGGTAATGTTGTTCCCATTCAAACTCGATATAATAATATAATTAGTAATTAAGAAATATTGAGGCATTCACTTATAGTGGTCGAGTCATTCGACCCAGTATAGCAATGGGAGATTATAAGCATCAAACAATAGCTACTTTTAATTTCACATAAAAGTTGATATTGAGTAGCATACCAGTCTGAATATGCTGACAAGTATAAGTCTGTAAATGTTTATTATTATAGACCAATAAGTCTGTTTTCAAGTAAACAAAAGAAAACAAAACAAGAAACAACAACAGAGATTGAATAAACAAAGTATAAGAGTCAGTAAATGATTTAAGAAAAATTAACAGAATAAAATAAAAGTGTCTAAAGTTTATGCGGTCGATAAGAGAAATGTTGTTGAAAATGTTGATTGATCAAAATTTTCTTTATTAATGTCATGAATGAGTTATTCAAAAATGTTTGGATTCATGAGCAGAAAATGAAATATTGGGTATATATAAATAGTGTGAATACAAATTGTTGATTGATGAAACTTTCTTTTCTGTAATAGTAATTTGTATTGACTCTTATTACATAATCGTACTAGTTTTATCACCTTGTTACTGTTTCCTTTACTTTGTATTGGTGTATTATAGTAATAAAGTTGTGTCGAATTTAATAAAAATTTGTGTTTATCCTACAGATGCTGAAATCATCACTTCTTCATAGACGTTCTACGAAGACAACCTCCTTGGTTCTCCTTGCAATCACCATCTCATAGAGGTTGTATTAGTTAACAAACACCGTAGTATTAGGTCATTCAAAATGGGTTGAAATCCACTCACCAACCACATGCATGTGTATACAGCAGTCAATGAACCATACCTATAGTATGAGAGCCGCCTAAATCTCGTTAGGTGCAGCGGGCTCAAACCCATGACAGAATGAACTGTAGTGCAGTTTACCCATCTTTTAATAGGTAGTCGAATCTCTCGCCCCCTGGTGTCCCGGGTGACACTAGCTGACAAATTTTAAACAGGACATCTGTATCCGAGCTGAGATTACGTCAACGTTCGAGGTGATACAACTCACTATCCACTGGTGTAAAACCAAAGGCATGCATGAAAGCATAAATTGGCGTATTGAAGAAAGATCACTTTTGAAGATGATCAACGTATTCTATGCAAATTACCTTCAAATCTCAAGTCTCATAAAACAAATCCATCATGCACCAGCCCATAAGTGTAAGATCCAGGTCTGGTAACCCAATTCAGTTATTAACAACCCCCGAACACTGAACTGCATATTATATCTTGTGGGTACACAGAGTTAGTTGTACACGCTCAGTTCTCTGCGTACACAATAAGTGAATCTTTCCATTAATATATGATATCCTATGACTTTATTTTAGACATAGACATAGTGATTAGTTAACGTCGATTACGTAATTCGGCTAAGAAATCAGTCTTATTTGTTGGATCCAATTGTTATGTCAATTAATCAGGTTATTGATTTTACATCATGTCTGTATTCATGATGCATTATGTAAAAGAAATTGAAATGTGAATATATAGATATACACAAAAGAGGAGAAAATAGTGCCATAAATGTTCCTTTTATGTTGAATAACGAATTATATAGACAGGTAGATAGGGGTTGCAAAGGACTCTCCCCTGGGTTCTATACTAGTGAATATCTTCCTGGCAAAGTTTATAAACCAGACAATTATTCTCGGTGTATAGGTAACTTGTCCATCATTTGTAATAATGACTGTAATAAAGAAGATCTGAATACTTTCAATAATTTCCACTTAGCTATGAATTTCACTTGTGAGGATGAATAGGGGAATAGTATATCATTCCCTAGACATCTTCCTCACCAGGAGGACAGGTGAATATATCGAGTGGAACATTTCTCGAGAGAAAACATGGACTAGTCAGTAGATCATTTTCATACCTTTACACCAGTTCAATATAAAAGAAACCTGGTCAAATGCCTGTGCTACAGAATAAGAAACATATGTTCTGACGACTGTATTGAAGACGAAATGGATAAGTTGAAGATAACATTGCAGCAAAATGGTAATCCGCTAAACTTCATAAATCAATACATATTGAAACGTAGAGGGATGATAAGAAAAGGATAATTTTGCTAAGATGCCTTTGTATCTTAGACAAAGTTTCAAAGATGATATTGGCCGTGATATCTTAACACTCCGACTAAGTAGATCAGTCAAAAGTACATTCACTGAAGCGAAACTTCTTGTCAGCTTTTCAATCAAACTATTACAGACACAGTGAACCAAAGATAATTTACCAAGGATAGCCACTTCAATGTGAATTTATGACTTTAACGGCTCCTATGGAGCTGGTTACGTAGGCTGTACTCAGAGGGCTTGTGACACACTTCCCAGATTCGTTAGGGAAAGGAACAACAAAATGCATCAACAATGCAGCCCTTTCGCATTAAGTAGATAGCAGACATCTGTTTAAAGTAGATCTCACCTTCTCTGTGATACATCGTGTCCGTTGCAACCTTCCTAAAGGGCACGACTATGCCTTTTATCCAAAGCTGAAGCTATAGGTATCAACACAAGATAACCTGATCTATGTGGTCAAAAGAAATATATGCGCTCACTTTGTCTCTCTTGGATCACGATAGAGTCAACACGTTCTTTATGAACTTTTCTACTACAAATTTCACATTTTAACTCCAAGCCTTTCTTCTACATTGTCACTCTAATTTCAATGATAAACATTCATTTTCTTACGGTATTATTTTTGTACCCTTGCTTATTCACACCATTTTCAACTGTTACTCAGCCTTCATCTCGGTGAGTAGCAGTGGAATTCAGGACGCATGTTTCTTGTTATTTAGGACTCGTCAGCTAAATATACTTACACACCAGTGCGTGATATTGTCCCCACTGGGACTCAAACCCAATATTCATTGCTTCAAACGCCACAGTGTTACCCATTAGGCTACTGAAGTATGAGAACCAGTACTTGTGTAATGGATATCAGTTACCATATTGTATCGAGCCACTAAGTGGACTACAATATACTGAATATCTAGGCGGTATCGGGGCTTTCACAAAGGTGCTCATTTGCCAACAGAAGTCAAGCAATCCGACCCTGTCTAGCTCTCAGCACAAGGAACGAGATCGCGATTTTCAACACCAATATCAAACCAGTGCTCCTATGTGATGGTTCAGAGACTTGGCGTGTCATGAAAAGCACTTCCAACAAACTAAAGACATTCATCAACAGCTGCTGCCTACGCTCACTCGATACTGACACTTAAGATCAGATGGCTAGAATAATGAGAATATACAACAAGGAAGTATGACTGGCTGGCAGCGAACCAACCAAGAAACTATCACCCAACAAGTATGCAGAAGAAAGTGGAGATGGGTCGGGCATTCATTGAGAACGCCGTTCGGGGACATCACATGCCAGGCCAGACCCTTGAGTGGAATCCAAACAGGGAAACGACAAGTTGGGTGTTCGAGGTGAGGGTGACATGGAGGAGATGGTGTGAGGATGAAATGAAAGCTTGTGTGCAGTTGTGGAGCCAGGTTGAGAAGACTGCAGGGAACCGAGTGAAATGGAGACGTGCTACTGAAGCCTTGTGTTCCACTAGGAACCCAAGGGAAAAATAAACATAAATGAATATAATAGCAACGGGAAATTACAAGTATAAAACGACGTTACGTAATACCTCACGTTTGTTATTCTTTATTTCGTAGTTGTGTTCTCACAATTGTTTACCCTACTTGAATAAAGCTTATCCCTGCAAAAATGGTTATTTGGCGCCTAGTACACGAACACAAATACTCTCTCTCTCTCTCTCACACACACACACACCTCAAACAGATGAACCCCTGTTTCCGGACTCTGTCTTCTTATTTCGTAACGGTTCTGCCCGTCTTGATTTCATTTCACAACTAACACAACACTAGACTGATTACTATCCCACCTGATAAATCCTTTGCATCTATTTGATTTCAACGCCATTTACCCATAACACTAACTATTTCTATATTGAAAGAATTTTACGCTATGGCTTACTTTGGCTATTGCATTTCACCTATTCTCATAGATTTATGACTGTATAGTCTGAAGAAGTTATTGAAAACAGTTGTTCACTCCAATTGTTCTTGTTCTGAATAATCTATGAGGATCTTCAAACTATTGAATTTTAAACAGTCGAAGGTATTATAAGACAGGAATGACCGCTTGACACCAGTTTCGCTGTATCTGTGACTTTTGGAAGGTGAGACATCTTTTTAAAGCTCAAAGCCATTGTATCTCAATCAAAGATATTACCTTCAAGATAAACTGATAAATAAATTTCAAGAAATTTTTAGGCATGAGTAAGAACTTTTCACAACAAGTCAATATTGGTCGAAAAACATTGAAAATCGAGAGGATAAGACATACATTCACTTTCTCATACTTGAGAACACCTTATTAATAGTCGTCTTACTTGAAAATGTGTACATAAATATATGCTTGAAAGGTGAATATGCGAAGCAGTAAGACAAATCGATCTGACAACTATCAAAATTCATAACTGCTGGGGTTGAAATTACAAAGTACAAGTATCGATCTATAAGTTTCAAAGTCTAAAATGCTCACTATGAGGAATTGAGTTTCAGTGATAAAATAGTTTTGTATACAGGTGTAGAGTTGAAGAGAACAAAGAGAACAAATAACCATTTAGTATTCTGTGATTTTAGTTTTCAGAAGGGAATCAAAAAAATGTCTTTGATATCGTGAAAACAGTTAGTTAAAAGCACTAATGACAACAGAAAGATATAAATATACTTAGCCTAGGAGGATATGACAGAGCCGTGGAAATTTTCCTACAAGTGGCTAAGCAGGTTGTCGTGCCAACCTTCTTAGTGTTGTCATTGACTATCCAATGTATTTTGATTGGCTGTCCTGTTGACCAGAACTCTGATATTGTTGTTTCTTACGGGTTGTTAAATTGATACAACCTGAATGTGCCTAATTGTTGCCAATTGATCTGAGTGTTAAGGTTATAAAAATTCACTAACACTCCTTGTGTTTCCTTTATCGAAGATTTCTATATTTTCCCGATCAATTTCGTGTCCGAAACTGTTCACATATATGGAGATGAGCAAAGGTATGTTGTGGTGCTTTAATGCTAGCCGATGTAGAGAAACAATGAAAAGGACATCCACTCGGTCTAGTGTCTTGTTTTTCTCAATCGTTAAAGTTTAGCTGTAGACTATGTTGAAATTGTCTCTGATACTGTACAATGATGAAACAGTTGATCGGAGTATAAGATCAATACAAGTGGACCCAATTCAGAGAACAAATTTAATTCCTCATAGTACAAGTAGATTCCACAAAATTCGTAGACCTTGGCCAAAATGCGCGTCCTGGATCCCTCTGTTAGCCACAACCAATCAAATAACAATGATCTACAGAGTAATTAAGATTGGTAATGTGAAGTAGGTTATTCTCAGATAAATCGGGTGATTTTTGACAAGTGTTCAGTTATAAACAATAAATAATTACGTAACAATAAGAAAGCAAATGAATGTTGATAGGAACAAGAGGGGAATGAGGTTTACAAAGTAATACTAGAAGTTATATCATGTTGACGGCAACGTTAATGAAAGTGGTATAACAAACTTCCTTCGAATACAAAGGTCAAAATCCATAGTTATCTTTCACCAACCCCTACCATTTGATTGGTATTTTGACTGAGGCATTTTCGAACTAGCTGTTTTTTGACTCAATAACAAAATGAAAGAAGCACGTCATGTTGTATGGCAATGAACTTTTGAATGCAAAAAAATGCATCATATTTCGATTACTCGGATACTTGTGGTTTCCCCTCACTTTCAGGGATCGAGCCACCAAATAGGTTGCACTATAATAAATATCCAGGCAGTACCGAAGCATTCGCATAGCATCCCATCTCCCAACACAGATAAAGCAGTTCGACCCAATATCACCGATAAACTCCTCAGTGGCTTACCACTCAGACTCAGCAAAAATCGAGCAATCTTAGTGGACTGTTCCGTTGAATCATGGGACTTCTCAACACCATGAAACCATAATCTCCACCCAGTTTCAACAAGCGATTAGTGAACTCACCATGACAACATGAATCACCATTGAATTGTCTGATTGGTATAGTTACCATTTTAGCAGTACTAGCTCACTATGTGAAATAGTTAACAGATTTTAGAGAAACTATGACTTCTTCAGTCAACTCAGTGGTGTTTAGTGTCAACACGGTTCAGCTAGATTTGGATTGGATGATGATTCCCGATTGGGTAGCCAGTGTGAATAGGACCAAGTGGTAGGTAGTAAGGCATCACAACGAACTGGTATGGTGGTCAGGCAGAGTTCTTAGTGATTGAAGTGAAATGAAAATCTGGTCAGCATTCAGGTCTCCTAGCTCAGTTGGTAGAGCCCCAGGTCGGTAACCTGGTGGTCACTGATTCCAACCCCACAGTCGTCCAAATTTTCATTCCCACTTCAATCGTCATCCAGTATCAACATGATAAATGACTGAAAATGTGGAGTCTAGTTTTCTCAAAAAATGAGGTACTTCATCTAACTTGTGATTTATCGCAACCGACTATTTTCCCAATCCCTACTTCGTTTAAAGTGTTTCAAAATTTCTCCATGTTGTTTGAGAATGAGCCTTCCTAGAAACAGACTTCACAAGAACACTTGAACAATACCTGTTGATTGGTGTAACTTGAGTTAATTAACCAACCATTCTACACCATAGTGTTGACTGTCAGCATGTACAAAGTGTCGATCACTTTGGTGGCCTGCTTCAACTTTCAACTACCAATAACATTTTCCATCAGACATATCATTATATCGAATTCCTCCTTTTTAGTTTGTTTTAATCTCTCAAATATGTCCTCCAAAATTTATGTATGACTTACTCTTGTGGAACCTCGCCTGGTTAACTAGTTCACTAGTTACTAGCCGGTCCTAAGCCCGGGTAAAGAGGGAAGGTTTGGCATAGGGCTAGCAACCCTACCTCGTAAAACAAATCTAACCGCTAAACAAACTTCAAAGCACAAACAAAATATAAAAAATAATAACAAACTTATACCCCGCTGGAATCGGAGAGGCGAAATGACGCCAGTTGGTGAAAGCCTTCGGGAAGCCAACTGGCCGATGTGTCTTCTCTCCCTCGATGAAAGCGAAAGTAAACGTGGGGACATGGAATGTCCGCACGATGTTTGAACCCAGTAAGGCAGCCCAGATTGCAATGGAGATGAGAAGGTATAACATCGAAGTGCTTGGGATTTGCGAAAGCAGATGGAATGGGAGTGGACTCTCCAAACTATCAACTGGAGAATCAATAATCTACTCCGGTCACCCAGACGCCAACCACGAGCACACTGAGGGAGTGGCTATCATGATGTCCTCAAGAGCATCGAAGGCTCACTCTCATGCAGTGGGAACCAATCTCCTCCAGGATCATGACAGCAAGGTTCAACTCAAAAGGAAGAAAGGTCACAATCATACAATGTTATGCACCTACAAATAATGCAGAGCAAGAGAAGAAGGAGGATTTCTACAGACAACTTCAATCAACACTGGACAAGACCTCAGCTGGCGATATCAAAATCCATCCTAATGGGCGACATGAATGCCAAACTGGGAGGGGACAATACAGGAAGAGAACTAACCATGGGTCGAGAGGCGCTAAGTGAAATGAATGAGAATGGAGAATTGTTTGCAGAATTCTGTGCATTCAACGATTTGGTGACTGGAGGCAGTGTGTTCAGGCACAAAGATATACACAAAGCGAGCGACATGGATTTCACCAGACACCAGGACACACCAAAAATCAAATCGACTTTATCTCAATCTCAAGAAAATGGAGATGCAGTCTACTTGACACAAGGGCAAGAAGAGGAGCAGATGTAGGTTCACACCACTATCTAGTGTAAGGAACCTTCCAAATCAAGTTAAGAGCCTTCAAGGAAACTGGTGATAGACCTCAATTCAAGTACAACACTCGGAAACTGAAGGATGAAACTACAAAGGAGATCTTCACGGCAGCCATCAAGACAAAATGTGAGATATCGAGGAACATCCCTGAAGAAATCTGTGTGGAAGAACACTGGAAGTCTTTGAAAGCTATGTGGAAAGAAACCTGCACAACAGTATTAGGAAGGAAGAAGAAAGAATACAAGGGATGGATCTCGACGGATACCTGGAAGCTGAAAGAGCAGGGAGAGGAGGATGGTGAAGCAGAAGATAAACCAGTGCAAGGATGCTCAACGACAAGAGGAACTGAGCACAATGTATAAAACACTGGACAAAGAAGTGAAGAAGAGTGCACGGAGAGACAAAAGACACTTCTACGAAACACTGGCAAGTGAAGCAGAACAGGCTGAAGGCTACAGGTAGGAGAGACCTGACGACATTGTATCAAATAACCAGGTTGCTATCTGGGATGGAAGAGATCAACGCAGACGAAACCAATAAAAGATGATGACGGAAATTTAATTACCAAAGAGAGAGGAGAAACAAAGGAAAAAATGGGCTGGCCGACCACTTCAAGAAGCTGTTGAATCGACCACCACCACCACCTGCACTCCGTCCAGAAATACCACCTACAGCCGCTGAACTACAAGTGAACATAAATCCTCCAACAAAAGTGGAAGTCCTGAACGCCATAAAGCTACTGAAATGTGGGAAAGCAGCAGGACCAGATGGAATACCGCCAGAAGCACTGAGAACAGACACAGAGACAACAGCGGACATGCTCACACCACTATTGCAGAAGGTGTGGAAGGGAGAGAAGGTACCTGGCCATTGATTGGAAGAAGGGTTACCTTGTCAAACTGCCGAAGAAGGGAGACCTCAGTGCTTGCAAGAACTGGCGCGGAATCACTCTCCTGTCCACCCACAGCAAGTAAAATATTAAGCCGCATCATCCTGGAGAGGCTTAAAGATGCACTGGATTCAAAACTGCGACCGGAACAGGCAGGCTTCAGGAAGTACAAATCATGTGCAGACCAAATTGCAACGCTTCGTATCATCATAGAACAGAGCGTAGAATGGCAATCAGCTGTCTACCTCAACTTCATCGACTTTGAGAAGGCCTTTGACAGAGTCGACCGAGAAGTAATTTGGAAACTGCTTCAATACTACGGAGTACCGCAAACCTTTATCCGCCTCATTCAACAACTATATGAAGATTCCACATGCCAAGTAATTCACAATGGGAAGCTCAGTGATGCTTTTGAAGTGAAGACAGGAGTGAAAGAAGGTTGCCTACTATCCCCCATGATATTCCTGATTGTGGTGGACTGGATCATGCAGCAAACAGTGGGGAGCTGTGAGAAGAGGGGGATACGCTGGACTGCGGAAAAGAACCTAGAAGACTTGGATTTCGCCAATGATGACTTGTGCCTGATGTCACATAAACTTGAAGATCTGCAGGCAAAAACTAACAAGTTGATAGAAGAGGCAGCGAAGGAAGACGGGACTTCAAGTGAATATAGAGAAGACAGAAGTGATGAAGATACCGCACCACCACCACCAACAACAACAACAAACTCCAGTCACCATCAACGGGAGAAACTTGAAGGAAGTAACCTCCTTCACCTATCCAGCCAAGGCAGCACTGTTTCAACCACAGGTGGCACAGACGAGGATGTCAAAGTCAGCCAGAATCGGAGAAGCAAGACAGGTGTTCATTAGCCTGAAACCAGTGTGGAGATCTTCTGCACTCAGCATGTGGAACAAGATACGGATTTTCAACACCAACGTCAAGTCAGTGCTCCTGTATGCTTCAGAGACTTGGCGCGTCACGAAAGGGATTTCCAATAAACTACAGACATTCATCAACAACTGCTTACGCTGGCTCGCTACTGAAGATCAGATGGATTGCCAGAAAGAATAAGCAACAAGGAACTCTGGCTGGTGACGAACCAACCAAGAACCTATCACCCAACAAATATGCAGGAGGAAGTGGAGATGGATTGGATTGGGCATGCACTGAGAAGGCCGACTGGGGACATCAGGCGTCAGGCCCTCGAGTGGAATCCCCATGGGAAGCGACGAGTTGGACGTCCGAGGGTGACATGGAGGAGGTCGTGCGAAGAGGAAATGAGAGGTTGTGGAACCAGGTTCGAAAGATCTCAGAGAACAGGATGAAATGGATACGTGCTACTGAAGCCCTATGTTCCACTAGGAACCCAAGGGACTAATAATAATAATAATAATACTCTTGTGGATTTTTAAAATCTTCTGAGCTAGCTGTTTTTCGAAGTAATAACAAAACGAAAGAAAAGTGTCGTATTAGATGGAGATGGACTTTTGAGTGAACAAGAATGCATCATATTTCTACTCTTCGGATATGTCTCTGGAATAGCAGATTCTTCTACTGGTTGGATGAACCACCACCACTACTAAACACCAGAGGCCGATTCAATATCTGCCAACTACTTCATATTACTGCCTTTAATGCTGTTATTATTATGAACATCATTCGTATGTTATTATTATTTTGTTTGAAAATATTGTTCAGGGAGTGAATTTGTTAATTTATTACATGTTGAGAATTCCATACAGTATTTAAAATCAGAGCAAGTGAATTCAAAATACTCAGATCATGATAATAATGATACAATCGGGTACAATCCGGCTGTCGGATTCGATGGAGATTTTCGAAGGAAACTAAAATGTTCTGATAAGCAGTTGTGATTTACTCGACATCAAAAATGGTACTGAAAAGACAAATGAAATAACTGTACAACACGTACCAGTGAATGACATGAATAGTAAACTTAAATAGCTGATAGTTTTCGAAGTCTTTTCAATAATTCGGTTCTCTGACCTAGATTACTCTGATGAATTGTCTTAAAATAATGAAGACAGAGATTTAATGCTTAAATCCCATTAGTTTGGCTAGTAAGCACTTCTGGTTGATATGATTATTAGTTGTTTTCAATAAGCAATTCACATAAAATCCCTTTCTTGTGACGGAATGTTAAGAAACAGTCTGCGAATTAACTGTAGATTATTCCATCAATACTCTAAGTTGTTAAAACTGGTCGCGAAATAGCTTTACATAATCACCGGTTTTCTCAAAATGAAAAGCTGTATCGATGATCATTTTTTTAAAATAATAATAATAATAATAATAATAATAATAGTAATAATAATAATAGTTTACCCGTTCATACTGTAGACACGTTTTCCAACCTACAGGTTATGCAATATGGAAAAAGGATTCATTTTGTAATGTGTTTATTGAATTTTTGCTGTAAAATATGATTGTAGAAACCCAGTATGACGTTTTCTTGGAATTAATGGAGCCCAGTATATACAGAAAAGCAAACAAATTGTTTAAGGTTACTTTGAAGGGATTTATGAGCAAGAACCTATCACCCAACAAGTATGCAGAAGAAAGTGGAGATGGAATGGGCATTCATTGAGAACGCCGTTCGGCGACATCACATGCCAGGCCAGAACCTTGAGTGGAATCCAAACAGGGAAACGACAAGTTGGGTGTTCGAGGTGAGGGTGACATGGAGGAGATGGTGTGAGGAAGAGATGAAAGCTTGTGTGCAGTTGTGGAGCCAGGTTGAGAAGACTGCAGGGAACCGAGTGAAATGGAGACGTGCTACTGAAGCCCTGTGTTCCACTAGGAACCCAAGGGAAAAATAATAAAAATAATAATTGGTCTTCTGTTCTCATGAGTATAGTTCTCATGTGATCTGATAAGACTTAATGAGTGATTCTAAAGGTCATCATAATAACCAATCAGGTTTTGGCATTCCCTATAGGATGGTAGATTCTCATAAAATAGAAGGACATAATTAGTTATTTCACGAGTTGCTAGGGTTATACGATTTAATAGCTGTTATGCTTTAACAGTTACATGTCAGATTTGTCTTTCTAAATTAAACACAGTCTAATACTTCCACTTTCAGCGTAACAATCAGTGGGAGCCACATAAGCATCGGTAAATAATACCTGATACTCGCTGTACAAGAGGTGACTCTTTTAGCTCAATAGCTGATTCAATAATGCTTTGACATTCGAAACGATGGATGCTAGGTTCAATTCTGAGTACGGACACCACTAACCACTGAAGTCCATGTACATCCACCTAACGAGTTCTTATTTGTTTTTGTAATGAAACACACTCAAGCTGAAGCCTAGTTTCGAATTTTTCTAAACGCTTCCACTTATCAATAATTACTTTTTGAACAACTCATAGTGTTCATGAGACAGGTTACAAGTCTACTTTTTTATGAGAAAAAGGTAAGGTTGTCACACAATCTATACATGAAACAAAGACTTTGAAGACTGAAAATTATTGCTTGACTTCAACCAAACAGTATAGATTTACTTGTGTATGTCTACCTGTTTGATTCCTGTTTTCGTACGGGCTTCCAGTGTAACGGACAAAATAAGACAACTAGACAACGCAGCAGCAAACAGTCAACATGAATTGATAACCCAGCCTCAAATTGTTTTGTGAACAAATCTCACCGCAAGAGTGCTAACTGGTAAAATATATGACAGACCTCAAAGGTTACCAAGATAATAAGTAATAATTTCGGTAATCTTTATCAGAAAAGCTTTTCAAACCGATTTTTGGGGAAGGGGTTTGGAACTATAAGTATGATTTAAATGCTTATCACCAATTCCTGCCTGTAATTGGAGTTATCACAGTAATCTCTGTTACGATGACTCTTTTGCTGGTTTGTAACAAATATCATATTTCAAGGTAGTACTCATCATGGAGTGCCATATGTTGGAGAACCATTGGAAACCTGGGAGCTCTGAATCTCAGAACTCATAGTATCAACTTGATGATAATGTCTTAAGCATAATTTTGATCAAAAAATATCACCTTACTGAAAATACTACTTTGTATGTGATATTAGAAACTGTTGAAAGAATTCTTCGACCGGTTTGCTTCCATTTTCCGACTTCTTGAACACTTTTACAATCATTTCGCCCCCCTTTTCAACACCCTAAATGCCACCACATACGAAATCTCAACCATAATAACCGGTCTAAGATTTCTGGACGGTCATGATAGCAGCGGAAATCTGGATAAACAATTGAATCTAGGAGGCCACTTCACTCAGTGACTTTAAAGGCAACATATTCGCAATAATGCTATGCAACAGATTTTTCTAGTATTTTATCGTCTGTGACTTCGTCTAATAGAAGGCAATTAACAGCCAATATATCTCCTTGACGATGCTTCATACTTCAATATGAACTCTATGTAAGATTCACCGCCTTATAACGACGTTTATTCTGATGTTCGTTTCTTTGCACCACAACAACTATTTTCAATGATATAAATATTTATTGCTGGGAACTGTAACACTTGAAGAGTGGGAAATGCTTGGACTTAGATATTCACTGGGATTCTATGGATAATTACTTATTTCTTGAAACCACTGAAGTGAGTTCTTGTTGGTCAATGAAGCTATATTCATAAGAATTGCTGTTAAAATAGACGTCTATCTGACAAAACATCGAATTATACAGATGAGTGAAACACGTCGGCTACTTGTAACGCAAACATCAAATATTACGCTACCTTGATGTCACCTATGAGTGAAAAAATAAATAACTGATAACAGTCTAAACTAATAATCACTATTTATGTACTAAGAAATGATATTTTATTGTTTGGTTCATAACTTCCAAACACTTTTGATATTATGATAGAGTTGAATGTTCTCCCTTCTGTACCATTCAGAACCGTTCAAGCACTGCAGATTTCGCGACCACTATCAATTTGATGTCTGTAAACCGGCTTATCTCATGTTAAATTTATGATATGAGAATAAAATATTGATTTATTTATTTATAAACATGTTCACTTAAAAAGGTGATAAGGTAGGTATCCAGTAATTTATCAATAATTTACGCACATACAGTTTGTAACTGCCCTCAGAAAAGAATACAGTTTTCCTGCTACGTAGAATGACTTTCCGTATGGGATACTTTGTGAATCGTAAATTTGATAAAAACGTGAGTATTCCCCCTTACAAAACTGCTTTAATGGTAGTTAGCTGACCTAAATACTTTCACCTAGTAAGGGAAAGCTGTTTGTCACTGTAATACTCATATTAACAGGCCTATTCTTTGTTGTCAACAAGGGAAATCGCACAAACTTTTGGTTGAAGTAGACATTTTTGAAGACAACAGTTTCAAGTAACTACATATTAAATAAAATATGTGGTAAACTGGATAGTGTCTTTTTAAACAATCGAAAATATAATACAAGGACCCAACCAGCTAAATAGAAGCATCCTCTTATGAAGTTCTTGAATGGAAAGAAAACACTAGAAATATACAATTCATAGTTAGAACCCATTACTTAGCGTATATCTCGATAACTATTTCAGAAGTACTTGAGTTAGCAAAGAAGGCATATAATCGCCTTGCATGTTCCTCTTTGACAACATGAAAGATAAGCATTCACAGTACACTTTGTGATTAGTTTAGGAGCAGTAATCAATCATGAGTACAGATCACCTGGGAGCGATTAGTCTTTCATTCAACCTGTTCTCATACAACATAATGCATACAGAATCTACTTCACAGCATTGAATTTTGAACAATTATCCGATAGATCGTAAGATACAAAAAAGGTACAATATCCAATGGTAGTCTATACAAACTAAAGTGGTTTCCATTTTGTCGATAAGTCGATGAATCTCACGGGCGATGAAGCTAAGAAGTGGATCATTCTCAGTCACATGATCAGCGCAATTCAAATGTTTAACTAAGGCACAAGGTCATTCAACTTAAACCAGTTGCTTTTTCAATGACCAATGAAATTCTAAATACAAAAATTGCTGTTCTGACTGAAATCAGATATTAGTTGGGCTTATGCACTCAACTTATTTTCCGTAAGTTGATAAATCTTTTCAAAGAGATCCTTATGAATAGTTTGAAATCTCAACAAAGTGAGATGACAACATATAACTCCTACCTATTGATCAACACTTATCCCTTGAAAAATCCCCTTACTATGCACGCTGATTAACTTCACTTTTCAACAAGAAACACATTGAAAGTCATTTACAAAATGAGAAAATTGGATAAATTTACTAAATCAAATCTCAAAAGAAAAAAGTGAACCAAAAACAAGTTTTAAAATAAGTAAGCAACACAGAAGAGGAATTTTACAAACTGGTTTCCACAAATGATTAGTATGTATGCATGTGTGTGTGCGTGTATGCAAACAAATACAAATGAATCGATCGATCGATCGATGCATCAACCTATTCAACAGATCAAATGACTAACAAACAAGTGAATCCATCTAACCAGTCATAAATAAAATTCACAAACGGGGACAGACATATATATATATATATATATATATATATATATGTTGTGTATGTGATAGTTACAGGACACAAACACAGTCAGCCAGCCATGAAACAGAATCTAAGCAAAATGTTTTTTATCAGAATTCTTTCCGATGTTGTTGCTCATAAATGTTGTTTTTCCTTTCAGCTCCAGCTCAAATTGACGAAGACGACAACAACAACGAGACAATAATAGAGAAAATGAGGAACATTATTAATTAAAGGACACGTGGGTGGCATAATCAGTTAAAGTGGTCGTAATGGGAGTGGCAATAGTACGAGTAGTGGGGTTGAAAGTGGAGTTTATCTGCTATGAAGAAATTGCATCAGCCAATCAGATGGCGTGAATGAAGTGAAATGGCACGGACACACACACACACCCATACATATACACAATCACACAAGAAGCAGACCTACACTTTATCAATTAGGTAACATGAATTAGAAAGAAAAAAGAGAAAAGAAAGGATGAGTCTATGTATATCCATTGTTCAATTTTTTAAAATTAATAATAATAACGGTAAACAATAAAAACTAGTAGTGGACAGCAGTGTCAAATATTTCTAGTCTTGAAAACAAGCAACTGAAGGAATACACGTGAGGATAAACAATAAAGTTACAAAACAAGTGCGATGAACAACAATAAAAGAATTAGAATTCTCTGATTATAATAGAGTGAATAAAACAATGGGAAAGCTAAGTCTGGAATAGTAATAGTAATAATTGAAAATAACATCTACACACTGGTGTTAGTGGCAGTCACCAAGTAACAATAATAGTAATGATAAAACTGTTTATTGGCGCATTGTTCACAGTGTGGTAGTGAATAAGACGAATAGAAATACAATTTGAGTTGTATCTCCCCCTTCCCCCCCCCAAACCTCTGTAGTATTACTTTTATGAGTAGCGAGACAACACAGAGAGAAAAGTGGATTACAGCATTTTCATACATGGAGGGCGAGCGACAACAAGGATAGTAGCTAATGCTAGAAAAACTAGAATGGATCAGGTCGATGCACATACACACACACACACACACACATCTGCATATACTGAAGGGGAATAGTGTGAAAAGTCTCCACAGTAGCAGTAATAGTACAATCATAAAAACAGGAACTATGAAACGGGTCTGGTGAGAGAAAAAATGCACAGTGAGAGACAAGGCAGTTTTGCCAAGAGAATGAATGGATGAATGAATGAAAATGAATTAAGGATAGTAAAATCATAACTCAAGAAATGAGTATTACACAAAAAACCATATTAGTAAACCGATATCAGTGACAGCTGTATTAACAATGTGCGCTAACAGTCAGACAGTCATAAATATCAATAAATACTTACAATGGAAAGAAAACATATACGGAAAACGCACAAAAACTGTTAACTTAAAATTTACACAAAGGGGAAGAAAAATCAAATGGCGCTCACTTACTAGCTAGGGCGCAGACTAGGAATGAAAAATTCAAAAAGAAAAAAAATGGATAGGTGGGTGGGTATTGAAAAAATGCACAAAAGTATTGAAAATGATAATTCCTCTGAGTGTATCCCTGTTGAAGAAAAAACTCCTTGAGACGACGACAACAAAAGTATAATGAGTGTGATAACTCTGAGAACACAGTAAACAGCTTAAAACAAGTTTTTATATAAAGACGAAGAGAACAGTACTACTAAGATTAATGAAGATTAAAATAGGAGGATGAAATAAGATCCACTTTGAAGTGGAGGCTTCAGTTGTATCCACACAAGTAACGGGACCGATAAGTCAGACAAAAGAAATATCAAACAGTAGCGATAGTCATGTATATATACACACAGGCACATACCATCCATATCTCTACACCATCTCAATATGACAGTGAAGTACAGAAGGATAAATACAGAGAAGGATAGAGGGAAATCTGGGACTTGGAAATGAGGGCGATTTCGCCTCCTCTGTTGACACACACACACACACATACATAGAGGTGATAACGTGAAAGGTGAGATACAGAGAGTCCTGATACTGTTTTTTGTGCTCTCAATCAAGTCAACACCAAACGCTTTCCCCTCATCAGAAGGAAGAGAGAATAGGCTGTCTTGTACCTTTTCTGAAGAAAAAAACGTTTTACACTGTCTTTCTTCAACTTTTATTTAATTTTATTTATCATTGAGGAACATCACAAGGAAGGAATCACAGTGTACAAGAACAATAAAGGATGAAAGAGGACGAACAAAGTGGGAGGGAGATATCTTCTAGCAGTTGTGTTTTTCTTTGAAGAAGCTGAATGTATTTACTGTATACTTTACACTGCTCACAAATATTTCAACCTTCTTCTTACAAAGATTAATAGACAAAAGATAACGAGGAAAAACGATCAGTTTGAGCCTTATCAAAGTGCATTTGTCTATATCTCTGTGTGTGTTTATGTACTGTCAGGAGTGAAAAATATCAAATAAAAGTACTATAATAATGATAATGACAATAGTAATGGTAAGGGTAGTAGTAAAAATTAACAGTATTAACTAGTAACGGTGAAAACAAAGTTTTTAAGAGGAAATTAATCACTAGTCAGTTACAGGAGTTTACTTCTAAAATACATTTTTACTGATGAGAACATTTTTATATGGTCATGATGAGTGCTATATGTTTCAAAATTCTGTTTGTACATGTAAGATATGAATCACGTTTAACCAATGTGTGCGTCTGTATAAATGGGTGAAGGAGGCAGATTAGGGAATCATTTAAACAAGGGCAAATAAGGGGATTCATTTAATGCATTTACTGCCATTACTACCATTGGCTGATGCAGTAGACAAATGGATATTGAGTGTACGCCGTTTTTTCGGCTGATGTGTATAAACTATTTGATTCGACTGCTCTGAACTCAACATTGGGGTATCATGAAGCTTAGAAATAAAATTAGATGTTGTATCTTCAGTATTCCTGACAGTTTGTTGATGAGATTGATCCCATAAGACTGTAGATTTGTCAATTGATGGCGTACGTTTTAAGCATATATTCGATTCGGTTACTTCTCTACCAATGTTCAAATGTGAATGTGGACTTTGAGATTCTGAATGATGAATTTCCTCATTTGGATCATTATCGTCAACGGGATCTTTTGTAAGACCATCTGTTTCAGAAGCTGTGGGAGTAGAAGAACCCTGACTATGTTCTCCTTCTGAAGGACTTTCACGATTCGACGATGATTGTAATATTTCAGGATAATCAGTAGTATCCAAACGGTCTTGTAAAACAACAGGTAGTGATGAAGAGGATAAGGAAGGATGGCTTTCAAAATCTGAATTACTTGATGCATCACTTTTACGCTTTAAATACGATGATGATAGTATAGGAGGAGAAGTGAGTGATGATAAGCATCTAGATGATGATGGATGAAAACCTCCGGTCAGATGATCATTGGGGGTAGAAGGAGAATGTTTGTAAAGTGGACTAACAGAAACAGGAACAGTGGGATTATTAGCAGTATTAATCTTTGAATATACCTCATCTGCAGTGATTATTGGTTTAAGTTTGTTAACGCACTAGAAACAAAAGTAACAATAATGAAAACAATTACAACAAATGATACAATGTAATATCATTATTCGTCGGTAACAAATAAATACAACCCAAAGAAAACTTGCCTACAAGACTGAAGTAAATCCTAAATGACATTCAATCGATAACAAATATCCATATATATAAACTGAGATAATATTTACAGTAATCAAAATAGAACGTGACTAGAATATCTATTCAATTCACTATTTTTGAAACAAGTCACATGACTTTCATCAGTCTGTTTACAGTTAACCAACGAAATCAATGTTTCCATCATAAATTCATTGAAATCAAAGGCAGATAGTCACGTGGTCTTTGCTAATTCCAATCATCAGCATTGAGTAATTATTATCACGATAAAGTTAGATATAACCTGGGGAAAAAAAACACTATCCAACTTGCAGGAGAATTGTCACTCTTCTAAAATCCAGTTAGATATATATGATTATAACAGTAACACGATCACGTTAGGCTGAAACTCATAACCATGAAAAAAAGGATTGAACACGTGACTTTTCTTAGTTTATCCTACTCATATCATCTCAACAGTAGGCAATGAACCACACCTATGGTATGAGGGCTAAAATGATACCACCTGACTTTCTGAACTTTGATGGGAAAAGTGAGGTTTGAACCAACGGTCCACTGGTTGAAAGTTATCTCTGTAAACCACAGATCCACTTTCAACGTGAAGAGCTTCATGCATCGAAAAAGTGAATAAAGCGATAGTGTTATCAAAAGCTGAAGGCATTTTCAATGAAACAGAGATATAGGCAATGAAAAAAGTCAATAACTGGGAAGTTCAATTCACCACAGTTAATTTCAGAGAAGCAGTGATTCCTTATTGAGATTATTTCATGGTTTCACATAGCTACTTCACTTTATATTTTTAGCGTTGGATGACTGATGAAGTATTCATCATCAAGCAATCTGGCAATATATCTAGCCTGATATGAAAAAGGTGGAGGAAGTGACGGCAGTCTAACAGAAAAACAAGTGAATTTTGGAAATCTCCTTTGAACAAGTCGGTAAGTAGCATAGAATGTATGACACAATGAAAAACGACAATTGAGCTAGGTAATGATGATAATCAATAAACTCTGAGAATGAGGTGAAAAGGAGCGTTAGGAATCGAAGTGGATTGAAATGCAACCAACAACCACGCACACATTCGTCCAGTAGGTAATAAGCCACACTTTTTGGGTAAGAGCTACCTTGTTCCCAAAACCTTTCTAGATGAGGCAGTGTTCGAAACCGTAACCAGCTGGTTGTAAGTCATCTCCCCAAGACGAATGAGCCACAGCATCACGATCAATAAGATATTTATACTGTCCTAAAGAAAACTCAGTGAGTCAGTAACCTACATCCTCAGTCTATGAGAAAAAATAGTGAATTGAACACTAATGAGTAATTCCATTCGATCTCGCCAACTTTCGATACACATACAATCAAAGCTACGACTGAAGATTGGAACTCACTCTCTGATCATAGTTAAAATCAAAAAGACTATTATACACATAGATGAGATAATGCGGCAAATCCATAAGAACGACTTAATGTCAACATCAAGGAAGAAACATAGGTGATTTAGTTAGTCTTATTAACAGAATTGGGTTATATTAAACTATAATAAACGTCTAGTCATATCCATTTTCATCAAACAGAGAGAAAAATATTTTGGTAAGCAAAAAGGGTGTGAAGCCTACGGTTTGTAAAATCGAATGATGAATCTATCAAGGAAAGAATAACTACGTCGAGATAGTGCAATCATAAGAAAGAAGTAAGTTTCAAGTTCAGTTGTACTGATAAGAATTCGATAGCCAGGAAGTTGTCGAATGTTAGCTGGCACCCATCAGCAAGGCGTATCTGCAACCTCGACGGGACTGATGTCTCGCCTGGGATTTGAACCCGCTTCGGTAGAATTCGGTTTGTACTCAGGACCAAATAGTATGAAACTGGTTACTTTCAAGTAACCGATCAATGTGTGTAACCCAGTCCTACAGAAGATCAGTTGTGACCCGAATAGTTCATTGGTAACGTCACTGACTAAAACACTGCGTGACGTGGGTTAAAATCTCAGGTGGAAAATCAGTTCCATAGACGTTGCAGATATGCCTTGCTGACGAGTGTCAACAAGCATGAAACCTAGGTACAAAACTGCCTGCTGATTGCTTCCAGCCAACTGACATCTATCAATATGCACCACGATGCTGATCCTCCTGGTTAAATGACCACATTGCAAATATGATCGACAGAATCTGGTCCGCATTTAAGATTGAACAACATAAAATTAATTGCTGCCCCGTGGCCAATCAATGATTGTCGAACATGGTTATACTTACTAAAGTCGTACACTAAATAGTATATTACTGAAACACCTATAAAGTATACTTTAATCATCATTTGGCTTGTTATTCTCAAGATCTTTCTTTGTTCACCATCACATGATATCTGACCTACAAGGTTATGAGGACAAATTTTTAGATGGAGATAAACTATTAAGGAAGAAGTGGTGAGCTGAAACTTCGCATTGAGTTAATTACGATAAAATACACGAAAGACAGTAGACACAACTTTCTAGTAGATAGTACACTCCAGATTTATGTACCGAAAAGGAGAAAAAAGTTTCGAGTTTCAGGTTAGAACAGTATTTACTCAGACTAAAATGACGTCCCAACCAATGGCTCCATTGTTAGTGGTCAGGATTCTGAGGAAAACAGGTCGAAATAAATGCATTACCTGGCCAGTGTTTGGGTTTTCCATTCAAGACGATAGAAATCAAGATCGGTAATGTATAGTATATAATGTACGAGTAAACCTTGGGCACTTAGGTAGATTATAGTTCCATTTAATTCTGTTTATTAGATGTATCGCATAGCAAAACAGTATTAACTGAATAATGTTTCGGATATAATTTATCGCCCATATTCATATCAAATAACCCACAACTTTGGGACATTGTGTATATAGTTCAAATTCTTCCTCCTTCATTGTGATAAGGGCAGCAGAATTTCTATGTATACCTAGGAAAGGTGCAGTATCATTCCCTATTGCATGTATTTGGTGTTGATTCGATAAACAAAGATTCGGTTATCAATTTCTCCTTTCATCCAACTTAGCTTTCAATACTGTAGCTCTATCCCACCCTATTGTGTGATTGTGTGCAACTGAATGCCTAGCCATAGCTTAGCTTCTCTCTAAATTCCTTATCTCATCACGATCTCCCAATCTTGATTCACGTAAGCTTTTGAGCTCTGTTATTCTAATTGACCGTGCTCGTAGCAATTCATTAATGACGCGAATCTTATATACCAACTGTACATGACAATTCATTCAGCCCTGCTCTGCCCATCTGTCAATGAATAATATGTAATACTGATACTGGGAGATGACTGAAGGTGAAATGAAAGTCGTGACCGCAGCAGGACTCGGACTAGCGACCTCTGGGGCTACCGGCCCGGTGCACTTCCTACTGAGCTACGAGACCTCACTGTCGACCAGATTTTTTTCTGACTTCACTTCAATCAGCAAGGCTTTTCCCCGACTGCCATGTCAATTCGTGACGCGCTATCATCGCTTGATCGTACTCACACTGGCTGCTCAGTCAGTACTTCTGATCGCAGTCCAAATCTACTTGAACTGGAGAGGGGGATCAACATATTGATTAGCGGTTTGACTAAGATAGCTGTGGTTTGGTAGACTTATATTGGTATGGCTGTGGCCCAGATTTTCATTTCAACTTCAATCATCACCCAGTGTCAACACAAGTCTGCCAGACCACGACTATCTCAGATAGTCTAATATTATGTAGTATCACGCATTTCCGAACTCTAAAGCCGAAAGAGATTATGGATGAAAAGCAATATCCATGATACAGAACAACGGTGTAGTTTAGCGTTTACGTCCTATTTAGAAGTATGTATGTATGCACGTTTCCGTATTAGTATGCTTGCACACACGCACACACATGAAAGCACATTAGGACAAGCTGTTAAAATTTGCAACAAGTATATAACAATAACTTATAGCCAAAACAAGAATAGTATGTTTCTAGGTCTACTACTTTAAACAACAAACCAAGAGATGCAAATCATATGTATATATAAGGACAAGTATGATTGTCCGAAAATCAGATTGCCCACCCAGTAGTTCTTAACAAATCTATGTAGATGAATGCTGAAGTTGCAGCAATGTGTAACAAACAAACACAAAAAATTACCGTACGGCACACGAATGTTTTGTGTCATCAGTGATTCGGAGTAAATAACCACCATTTCGGAATGCTAAGTGAGTTAACTCAAAAACCAATCACAACGGCGAAGATTCATTCACCAGTCCTTCTATTCAAATCTACAGATTTAACCCTGAATGATCGCAATTATTTAACCTCTAAATCTGCATATTTCTATCTCCGCTTACTGCGTTGTTTTCATTCTAAACAAATTGAGTCGATGTGATTCACCCGAAGTCCTACTTTTGTTTGGTTTGGTCCTCTGTCAGTAAAGAACTGGGTGCAGAGTTGACTTTCGTGCCTTAGTGGATGACGCTTTGGTATTTGAAGGGACGGATATGGTAAGGAGCTTCGAGTCTCAGTGGGGAAAACATCACTACTCACTGAGGTGTGCAGGTACATCCAACTGACGAATCCCAAATAGAACGAAATCCGATACTGGATTCCACTGCTAACCACCAAGTAGATTACAGCAAAATAAATTATGTTGATAAAAAAGAAGCAAAACAAGCAGTATAAGAATAAAACTTACAGCCACATTTCGTATTGGATCGATGATTGAAGGTGGAAACTCGTTTCGTGGAAAACGAGACAAATTGTCATTGCAATTGTTATTATTTTGTATAACGAGGTTCAATGTTTCATCTGATCTATTGAACACAGGTTTGTTGTCTAATTCACAATCGAACTGGTGATGAAAGGATTTGGGATTTGAAGAAACGGCTCCCGATGTGGATGGAACTGTTGTTGCTGTTACGAGTGATGTTGCTGGGAGTTGTGGAAGGGGAGCTGCTGCTTGACCAGCTAACGGTACAAAAGGTACTGATGTACAGTTATTATTATTATTACCATTGATGAAAGATTGCAACTGGGGTTGAAAGAGTAGCAATTGACTTTGAGCTTGTGTAAGCTTCTGTATTGAAATATGAGGAAAAGTAAATGAAATATATTTATTAAAACTCCAACTAAAATAGACAAGACAGATTATGAACTTTATATCATCGGTAACACTATTCATGTTAAAAATCTTCATGAATGAAATCATCAGGTCAAAAATCAATTATCAGGTCATCAAGCCTCTCGACAAAACCTCATGTAGAACTCAAAGTCAAAATCTGCACATGGATCACTAAATAATTCCGCCATATGCAATCAAACCTTGGAATAAACTTATGACCAAATATTTATAATCTCGGATTATATACCACTAAACGATCTATCTCGTAATATATAGTCGAGGACATGAGGGTCTCGACTAGAGTTCGGTTATCAGGTCGAAAATATAGCTGGTGTGGGTTAGCTTGCCATAAACCTTGTCTGTTAACAGCCTGGTAGGAATGATGCAACTCTGTATGGAGGTGGAATGATCAAAGCGCTAAGTTACTACTTTACTTTCGATTTCTAAACGTATTACTGATGCAAAGCGATCCTTGAGACATCATTTCTTAGTTATTCGATGCAAAATGTACACCATTTACAGACTTTCATCCGAGGCATGTATACAAGTCTGTCTTCCTTAGTGTCAAGTAAACAGGCTTTGAAGAAATAACAGATAAGATATGCTATTAAACTAGAGATAGAAAATATGTATACTTGTTAGAAGATTTTTCATTCACATTGACATAAATACCCTACTATATAGACAACGATGATGAGATTTGCAAACCGCTAAGGCGATAGTAGGATCTCAGTCGAGATATTATTATTCACTTAGACTACTTTAGTCTGCCAGGACCAGACTGAAGATACCATGGTGTCTAGGTAACTGTGCTGTTTAGCTGGTGTGGATTTAGACTAAGGCAGTGTCGACTGACTGTCTAGATAACCCAATAAGCAACGCCCCGTTGAGCTTAACCACACATTTAATATCGTATAAGAAAAAGTAGACCCTTGGTTAATCTATAGATCATTCTTGGATTACTTTGACCTAGGGGATAGAATTTCGCATTAACATAAAACCGACAAAAACAGGAGAGGGTGGGAGGTGTGGAAGAAAAGTGTCCTTGTTGTTGTACAAACGCAATTCTGCGGAAAAACTAATTCACTTTTTGCATGATATGGATACACATTTGTCATATAAAAAGTATGCAAACCAATAAAATGGATATCAAGTAATGAAAGTTTGCCTGATTATATGTATGTACGTACACAAGCATTAAGTCCTAATTGATGGACAGAAGCGATAAAAATGCAGGACAGAGGGTTAGGAAGAAAAGATGTCATATAATACGTATTCTTCCTGTTGATGTATCAACCTCTAAAATCTAGAATAAAAGACAAGCACCTCTCAGCTGTAAACAACATATTGTAAAAGTTGGAGATAATTATCACTGTGGTAGCCATAGCCGAAAAACACCAACATCAATTATATACATATATGCGTGTAGACAGACATGAATCAAACAGTTGGAAGCCCCTCCCCCTTGGCCTCTTGATACACAATTCCCTAGTTAAACACGATTTCGGTGGAGGAACAAAGACAATATGCTTCACAACTGGTTAATTGACATTTTTATTGTCAACAGAAATGAATGTTACACTATACACTCACTCATGTGTGGTCGTGTGTGCAAGCGTGTATACATGTAATGTACCATTATCTTCTACACTTAACACAGTTATATCACCCAATTGCTTACACAATAACAATGTAGACTAATTATAGTGTTAGAAAAAATAGCTTGTCTAGATTGAATAGTAATACGAATCAATGATCCACAAATTTTCTTCTAGTCAGGTCTTTGTGAACTAAATTCAAGACAAATAATATGGCTTATGGTATTAAACTAACTGTATGATTGTAGTTTACTTGATGGTTAGTTATGGAATCCAGGATGAAGGTTTCGTCTTGTTTGGAGCTCGTCAGTTGAATGTATCTGCGCATCCCAATGAGTGGTGTTGTTCCCATTGAGACTAGAAGCCAGTATCGTACCCATCACTTCACAGGCGCCAAAGTGTTATCCACTAGGCCACTGTTTTGTGTTTGAAACTATAGGAGAATCTCTCATATCTCCATCAGATGATATACAATGTTATATACTCCAAGAGATAAATAAGTTATTCGGCAGGAGAGGAAGAAAGTTTTCAGGATAGATAAATGGGCAGTAGGAGACTCTGTTGGGAGAGAGAAGTCTCCTGGTTTTAACTAACATCTTCCTAATACCTTACAATTGGCCTCAGTACGGGACCTGGTGAAGAAATTATCATAATCATAAGAATAACAGAGGTGGGATACATTGCTAACACGCATAACTCAGTTTTGCACTCTGATAACAATGTCTACAGTTTAATAAAATTGAGTTCGTAGATGAAATGTAAACGTTCTTACATTATATACGAAATAGAAGGACAGTACCGAATATATTCATTGCATCTGAGTAAACCATGAGATAGCCATACACTAACAGGCAATCACAGACTGACCAGTTTTACGAGCTGAATTCCCTGAGTTGATAGAAATAGTTGGGGTAATGGGTGTGTAATGCTGACAGGTAATAAGTTAGAATGAAATGACTGTCCAGCTCTAAGACCAACCTGTGATGAAAACAGTCTATTTTTCAAGTTGATATTCATCATTGACTGACATCTGTTGGAAACCTGGGAGCACTGGACAGCTGTAGCTCAACGGTAAAGTGCTGGCCATGGTACCTGAAAGTCGCGGGTTCCACCCCTGGCGGGGTCGTGGGTGCGCACTGTTGACGAGTCACATATTAGGACGAAGCAGCTGTCCAGTGCTCCCAGGTTTCCAATGTCCCTCCAACTGATGTCAGTCCATGATGAATATCAACTTGAGAAATCCCTAAATTCCCATAAACCCCCGAATTCAACAGTCGATTTTACTAAGAACTACCTAACGGGAGAACATATCCACTAGGAGTTGCGTCATGTCTAAATGAAAGAACTGTACTGCATTGTATTCGGCATTAAATGTTTAAAAGCACTAGCCAAAGAAATCTGTCTTCAAGTGTCAGTGATTTTTATTACCTATTGATTTAGAGCATCAACATCATTCGTATGATTTAAACGTAAATGTGCAGCACTCCAGTGGACTTTTAGCCTGTTGGTAATATTTTCATGATCGAATTCCAAAGAGCAGAGAATAACAAGCTATCAGAATTTTAAACAATTCTGTTCATTTAGCCGAATTCCCAGATGTTCATAAAATCAAGGGTAAAGATTTCTCCAAAAGGCTTGTATATTATGCGTCAAGAGATATTTGAAATCTCAAATCAATGTTTAAAAAAGATTTTGGATCATGATAAAGAAGAATACTGATGAACAGATGCTTCATCCAATTCTGGTACAAACCATCACCATACACTTTTGCCCTTTCATAAAATTGGAACCAGGCACAGACATGTTGTTAGCTTGTAGGACACTAAAAATGTTCCACTTTATTCTATTAATGATACAGGACGTGACATACAATGTAATTACACACATTACTCTCTATTGTACAACCCTTCAACTAACCAAGCTAAATGATTCAAAACTTAATCAAGCCAAAGGGGATAGATGTTTAAGGCTAATAATAAGACTGAAAAATACCAATTGTAACATGAAATTTTATCACAATAGATTACATATTTACAAATAGGAGGTTACAACTAGGCCTTGTTGATTAGCCTTCTTATCAAAGGCGTTGTATTGACTATCACAAATATTAAAGAAAAACCTGGTTAACAGACACTGTGCCGAGATTCAGCACATACCAATATAAACATGTGAGTATTGATGACAGATAAATACATACATAATAACAAACAGTGGCTAATATCGATGGTACCAGTAGCCATCATCCAGATAACTGCTATCTTAGCCCAAAAAGTGAATTACATGCTTACAGTATACTTTTTTTTTCAAAAAACTAACTCTATTTCGCAAATATTACATATGAAACCCATTATATGCTTCTCTCTCTCTCTCTCTCTCTCTCTAATATTTCCATTTTCTTCATGATACTTACTTCCTCTTGGGATACATATTAAAAAGATGAACATTTTAACCAAATCAAAACCTAATCCAATAGATAACAATCCACCCAGATACAGCAAAACAGGGAATTGAGAAACGGGTTTTGTTCTGTGACATTTTGTCTAACAGCTGATCGGATGAAATAAAGACAGAGGAGTAGGATGTCGTTTGGTAAGTTGGATGCTAGAAACAATACCTATCAAGATAATTTGTTTGGTTTTGGCTAGCAGAAGAATCCAGGACGCGCGTTTCGTCCTTTTCGGGACTAGTCAGCTATTTATTGACATACTTGTTATTCTCCGTTGTTTTGTTGGATAGAATTGTTCGACCTCTATTGACATATGGGCTCCGTAGCATAGTGGATTACGCCTTGGGGTTTGAAGCGATAGGTACGAGGTTCAAGTCTCAGTGGGAACAGCATCACTGGGGTGCAGGTACATCCAGCTGACGAGTCCCAAATGGGACGAAGCGCGCGTCCTGGATTCTTCTGCTAGTCACAACCAACCAAATTATCATGATTAACATTCAGGCAATATCGAGGCATCTGCATAGGAGCCCATATGCCAATAGAGGTCGAACAATTCGACCCAACAAAACAACGGAAAATAACAAGTATGTCAATAAATATTAATACCTATCAAGCTTACAGAATCAGTGGGAAAACATTAAAAGGCCAAGGTCATTTTGTTTGTTTTATAACCAACGTCAAAAGATAATAATCCTATAAATGACAGACCATACACCAATTTAAGCAATTCCATGCTCGGTTCTCTACTAATACAAGTCTCCATAATGACATCGGTAGTTAGTGATTGCGTGAGTCATGGTTAAAAGACAATTTTTCGTATGTGACTTTCATACTAGCGAGCGTTGACCACATGATTGCATAACATAACTGTTACCGCATATGTTAACCTTCGTCTGATAAAGTAAACTATACTCAGTCAGATATAGTCATTTAACAAACATTAAATTTCAGCAGCTTATGGAGACAGAGTTTTTAATGATAAAAGGACAGAAAAACATTGGTGTAACATAAAAACACTATATAGCAGAGATAACGTATCAAATCGTCGCATAGGCTGACATGCTCCTTTGTTCATCTTAGTTATGAAAAGTTCGATGTCATACTGACCTCAAGTAGACATGTTCTTTCTACTATTAGTGAACATAGACATCACGGCGGCACAATGGGATAATCAATAAACTCGTAAACAAGCACAACACAATTTACTGCAACAAGTACTACTGTGTTGCTGAACTAGAATGACCAGTTGATCAAGTAATAACCTAATCCATCAATGATGTTGACGAAATACCTGATTTCATTTATTCATTCAATAAACTATCGAATATGGGTGAATTTGAAGTCAGTGATTCACTTTGATTTTTGTTTTTAGGCCACACATACACACAGCATTGAACACATGAATCTACGGATCCCCAATATTATCCGTTAGTTTTATCATAAGGCTGTATCTGGAAGATTCGTGTCTACAACTTGGAGAGAGCTGTAACTATGACATCCAGATAACGATACAAAAACAAACTGTTCAAGAGTTTAAGTCTAAATTCAGTTATTCCGTAGTACCACTGGTCCTGCTATAATTCCTTAGTTGATTCACATTTAACAAATGATCGATAAATGATGTCAGCAGATGAAGCTATTCACATTTGTTTGATAGACTTCAGTGCTGAGTACTTAGAAGTTGATAGCAACATCAGTCGCCATCTGAAGACCTATTTTTGTACATTTGATAGTAAACCAAGGCCAAGGATATCCATCATTTTAAACATCATGTAAGGAACTTTCCTTTCTTGCAATGGAATCTGCAAAACGTTTAACACCAGTAGTTCGACGCTCATAGCAAAAGCATGGTGTAGATATATTCATTCTTTATGTGAAAGTAAAGAATAGATAAGGAGGAAATTTAGAAACGCCTCAAGCTATGTAAATTTTTCAAGCCCTGCAGAGTAATCTACACATCAGACAGTTTTTTCGCTTGTTTCGGAGGTCATTTCAACAATAGCACGCTTAAATGGATTCCATGTTATTTTTGAAGTGGAGATGTGGCTGATTGGTTTAAGTAGTTAACTGTCAACCGATGTCACTGGGTCGAACTCCGCTCCACCTACAGAGGTTTGTACAACCAGGTAGTATCACTGACCCTCGTACAATATGCGTAGCCCACTGTCTACTGCACAAATATGAACTTGGTTGCTGAAAGCATTTCGGTTTGATTTGGTGCATTTTTATGTAATTCTCACACCAATTATCTATTCTGGTTGAGGGTTTCTTATTCCACAACTTTTTATTTCAAAACTTGTTTGCTATGACCACTTCTCTCGATTCTTTACTATTTTTTTGGCTAGATTCATGTTTATTAATTTGATCTTTTCCTTGACGATTTCACTTCGCTATAGAGTTTGTGAAATACGGTTACCTGAATCAATATATTGTCACCACAGCCAACCTTGTCCTCGTATATCCAACCTAGGTCAAAGGGTGGATGCACACTGGTACTTCAATCTTCGGAGCATAAGTGACTGAAAAAATATGTTTACAAATAGAAAATATCTTGTTTTACACTCCATTTTGTGTTGGATAGCTGTACGTTGATGATTCATATTGACAGAAAACTAAATTCCAGTGGGAACAGAAAATCTGACTGTGTTATTTCAACCGAAAATTGGAAAATAATGTGTCTCAGATAAGTATCACTAGTCCTGTTATTTTATTTATTTTAAAAGTCGTTTTGCTCATGAACTAGTTCGTAACAAAGTTGCACCCCTCGACTCAAGAGCGTCTGGTTGATACCTCATTCATTTCTGTATCCCCTATATTTCAGAAATGACTGTCAAGTGAAACAAAACTGTTATGCATTATCCTATATATTTTTGCTTGAAACCACTAGTTTCACATTTATAAATTATGGTCGTCATGGTAAGGTAATTTAGTCATGTATGCAGATGAATAAGATCGCCTAAAATATATACGGAAAATAAGCACCAGACTTTGTGTTCTGTTGTTAGTGGTTGGAAGATCGAAATTGCATGGCTCATTGGGTGGATGAACTAAGTGAACGAGACTACCCAGGTATAGTCGAGACCAATCAGTTTCAAGGTCAGCGTTAGTACCCAATAGGCCGAATCCTGTGATTAAGGTGATTACAGCCAAAGTTACAGCGAATTGGAGAAGGGGTAACTCAGGAATATAACCAATAACTGCATACAACTTCTACAGTCGCATGAATGCATATATATGCACAAGATTGCAAGAAATAATACACAGAAATAATTAACAAGCCTGGAATTTCACCTCATGAAGCTTTTGGTTTTCATCCATTAACCCAGCTATATGCGTAGCATAGCATGTTTGCATGGAAATGAACTGTTCAAATAGACGTTGACGTGCTGCATCCACACCGGACCGTGATTCAACTGCAACTGTATACTCGTTTATAAGTCGAACTAAATCTGCCCATATTGCTTCTAAGGCTAAAACAGCAGCCGGTAGACTATTCTTCATTGGATTTGTAACCAATACAGGTATGTTATTCATTGGATTTGAACATGGATTATGAATGTCAGAAGCTTGAGATACAGATCGTCTGGCGGTGGGTAACTTCATAGAATCTCCACTGGAATTTTGCAGATCAACTGTAAAAAAATAATAGTTATACTTTTAAACAACAACGCTTTAGAAGGTATTGAGACACATGTTACATGTATACAAATAGTGTCTACCTAGGTGAAAATTGTTACATGACTTAAATATAGAAAATAAACCTCAAGGCGTCCAAAAATAAACGAGGTTAACCCATAAAGTTGTATGCAGTTGCATGCTGAGGTCTGTCGTACAATATACATATATGAATGAACAGAAACCATTTTTAAAGGGTTCAAAAGAATTTCTTCTGTTGAGAAACACTTCTCATCCTTCCATTTTTATAGTTTTGGTTATTCTAAAATTAAGAACCATTTTGTTAGTTACTTTCCAGTGTTTCCGATCAGTTCAGAATCAAAGATACTCCCACTTTATGAGACAGTGGAACAGAAACAAGTTTTCTCTTTGTTAAGTATATGAACCAGGAGTAATAAAAACTGATGTGATAAGTTTATTGTACAAGAACAAGAGTACTGAATCAGCATACGATGATGAATACCCTAATTTGGTGACCAAAATGCAAAACGATGGATAGAATTCAGTAGTCAGACTATATGAAATCGGTGACCCTTCAGGGAACAAACAATGTGGTTCCATTTTTACTGTGTATGCGTAAAAACATAAGCCAGTACGATGAGGATGACAATATAGTTCACTCAACTCAGGCATGCAGTTGAGAAGGGTCAACAGGTCTATCACCGAACCAGATAATGAGATTAAACGTGAAAATAAAGTGGACGTTGTTATTTAGGTGTTCAAATAGGTTGAAATGGCAGTCTAGAAACCTGTAATACTTTGATTGATAAACTTATATATATCGACTTTTAGTGGGGATCATCTCGGAAACTAAACACAGGATAAACAGTTGTTTAACTCAGACAACAGTATTACTAGATTGATATTCAGTGGTAGTAGTAGTAGTAGTAGTAAAAAAGTCAGGGAGAGATAAGCAAAGCAGACTTTTCAATTTTGATGAAACCACCATAGGATTTTGATAGTTATTTTCGTCTCTGATGTTAAATAAACACAAAAAAGACTAGACAGTTGCTTATCTGATTCTGCTACCAATTAACCAATTCTGACAGCTCCCAGCTCTCTTCACGTGCCTACTAAGAAAGTAAACGATTATTATTGATCATATATTCAGTCGAAGTATAGGTTTTTATGACAGACTGATGTATGTATGTATGTATATATTCATTTATATAGTGAAAACCATATGATGTCTACATATGTGTGTGCAGTAATGATGTCTTGATTTTCCCGATTTAGTTAAATAAGTATTCAAAATGACAACCAGTAAAAATAACTCAGTGGAGTCTAAACGGGAAATCAATACGAATTATTGATTAATAACGATTAAGTCAATAGGTAAGTTTATGTTCGTCAACTAGAAAATGAGTCACGTCTACTACTTGGACTGGATTAGACATATTACATCACTAACACCATGATGTAACAATTGACCACTGAATGTTAACATCACTACATCATAAATTCTGGTTGCAGAGGTAAAAACGAGTCCTTCACGTCGTCAGCTAGGCAGAACAAGGTAAAATCTAGCGCAAAATAGTTACCAAACTTCCCAACAGCAGGAAAGAGGAGTCAACAGAAGTATGAAGACCTCAAGATGATCAGAAAAGACATAATAAAGCCAATAAAGTGCCAAGAATTTCAAAGATAACAAAGAGAAGATACTCTATGCCACGGCAATCAATTCTAAACGGCATTATAGAGAGACCTCAACCAGGTGGATTTAAACTCCCCTTAGGAGTTCAGATAAACAGAGAAATCACAGAACGCTGTCATACCTTGGTCTGACGGTCCATAACTCTTACAAAGCATAACCTAATATTGAAGGTTGATATAAATGGTGGATAGGAATGCGTAATACATGTCGCAGTCCCCTAAACCCCTGTATATTCTTTACAGAGATTATCAGCATGACTTACTTAACCTGTCAGGAACCCTACGCTAAAACGACACACACGAGTAACTCTAAGAGGACATATATCGTCGAAAAAACCTACTCTCCCGATATAATCCAACTTGAATGACGACAAACAGAGTAAATTAGCAAAATTAAAGCAACCTTTCGTTTAAATCTTGAAATTCCGTTAGTAACTACTCATAGGAAAGATGCGTGTGAAGTAATTGCTATATAGGAGAAATCAGCGCAGATTATAGTTGCTGATTCAAACTAAGTCATTTGAAATGCTCTTAGAGACATTAATGATCCTATCCAACCATAGTAAAGACTTCAGTAAACCATTTCTACATTGTAACTGGTTGAACACTAAGTGTAATTGACAGTAGTATGCACTATCTTGTTTTGATATCTATGGATTTTCTCCCATATAAGCTACCCACATTTGTAATATGAAGTCATCACTATCATCAACATGGGTCCAGGCCTTACTGCGTAACAGTTCAAGGTGCCACACCTTATATCAGCACAAGTAGCAAAACAATAAGATGAAAGATAAAGAAAGCGAGAAATCGGTCAAAAGTAGTAGAAAACAGCAAAACAGAGAAAGGAGGAATGAGAGAATGTTGAATTCACTGTAGCGATTGAGATTAAAATAATTTGTGCATAAATTGCTACGGATATCGATTCTGAGTTATATCATCTACAGTCTCAAACCACTGGTTTCCGTTCTTACATGGAAGCCAACCGGTTAGTCTGCATCTACCTACATGGGGTAGACCAACAGTCAAAAACTTCATGCAGTGATACCATTTTCTAGTCTAGTCGCGCCGAACCTTCTTCCAGTATGAACCTACTTCAGCTAACATTGAGCGACGACGCAGATGGTGATTAGGGAATAGTAACACGTCCCAGCCACCTCAGTCCATGAAACTTCCCAACTGCACCAACTGACTTTCCACTCCTCTCTAAAACTCTACACCTGATGTCTGCACGCATTAATGACGTGGTGACACCACGATACATTGCCAATGCCACGAAGTCAACAGTGGTCAAACACCTGAAGCCTTCTCGTGCCCTCTCCCTTTAATGGCTATGTTTCACAACTATACAATAGAACAGAGCGAATTGCAGCACAGTACTTTCGAAGCTTAATAGGCAATGGGATATCGTGGCTGCGCCACGATTTTCCAAAGATTTTTTCCATCACTGACTAACGCAACCGGGCTGATTCGACTTCCCAAGTGAGTAAAGTATTCAAGGCACTCAACCACTTCACTCTCTGTTGTTAGTTAGCACACTGCTGAAGACCAGTTCTGGAGCAACAATTTGCATCTGGGTAGTGAGGAACGCATCTTAAAAATACTCAAATTGGCACTCAAGGTGTCCAGAAGACTATACATCTTGTCAGCATCTCCACCCAACAGAACTATGTCGCCAGTGTATTCCGGATCTACCGAAGATTCTCCTTTGGCAAGATCAATCCCTGTAAAGTCAGATCACGAAATGGAGACCTTCATAGGTACGTCTTTGGTAAAACTGAATAGGAGGGGAGAGAGTAGACATCCTTGACGGACACCACTCAATGTACACAGCTCACCAAACAACTAACCATAGGCTGTAACCCCCCCCCCTCCCCAACAGATTTTCGAGTAAAGAGCCTTCAGTAAGGTGGTGTATTTATCCAACATCTCTTTCAGTCAGAAACTCGGCAATAAAACCTTTCGATCGACGGAGTCATGTGTCATTTTCAGGTCAAGAAATACAGCCAGAGTCGGGCGTCAGTAAGTGTGCCTATGTTCCAGAACTGGTCGACACACCAACGATCAGGTCTGAAGCGTGCCAGGTTTCCTCTCATGTGCCGTTCCCAAGCTCCACTCAGATGCCTAATGATTAATAAGTCTACTGATACCTATCGTCACTGCCTTACCCATCTCTTCAGCCTTCGCCGTCTACCACTGTTCACAGTCATTGCGTAAAATTTTTGTCAGTCTACACTTCAGTTGCTTCCGCTCCTCATTGTACTCAGAGCCTGGAGGGATGAGTTTGCATGCATCCACTAATTCAGAAGAAGCTGCTGAAATTCACTGACTCTTTCTAGCCACTCCCCGAGAATTGACTGCGATCTTCAATGCTGTTTTAACAGCAGATTGAAATGGTACCAAGCTTCTTCCGGATGAGTGCTGCCATTCTGTTCTGATTACTATCGAGCCACCTCACTGAAAGCAACCTTAGTGCTCTCGTTGTTGAACTGCACCTGCAATGGTCTCGTTGCCAAAATCTTTCTACTTCCACTTAGAGACTCATAAGAGCCAACAAACACGGAACCCAACTCGAAATGTTTGTCGTTAATAATCTTCAACTAGCTAAGAGACAATGGGCTACATTCCAGTTCATAATTGATTGCTGTATGCTCAGTTAAACTACTCAAAATATAACTAAAACTACCTAAAACGAATCGGTACATTTCCTGAGTTTTTATTGATTAAGTAAAGGAACACAGACTGACTGAAGTAACAAAGTATTCTGGTAAATAAGTATCTGAGGTTGAAAGTGACTAGTGTATGTACTAATTAGTGATGGATAGAAGATCCCACCATCATAATCATAAACGTGTAGTCATAGAAATGAGTACTTCTTCGTGAAACTCCATACTAATGAATGTTCAAACATTCCTTAGGGAAGAAATTAGTTTTACTAATGCTCATAGGATAGGAAACTCGACTGACGACCAAGTATAAGATAAGCCAACTGCTATTTGCCTAATGTAATAAAACGAAGGTTATCTGAGAAACGTGATGCATTTAAGTAATACTTTCAGAATAATCTGGTCATATTGCTCCGATAACCTTCGTCATCTTATTACACTGCAAATTCATCATCAAAATGACTAAGTGTTTCAAGCTCTTGAAAAGAAGACTACCGTTCACAGAAAACAAGCGATATACCATAATCACATTTCCTCCAACTGCATGTGTTATTTCACGACTAAAATGTAGAATTTAGTTGGCGACTACAGCCTACAACTCAACTGCGACTTCATCAGTGTGTTAACCCAGAATCTACTCATTTTTATTGGGTTCAATTGACTTCATAGAAATGCAGAACGTGTCAGTCAGTTCTATGCTAGAAAACTTAATCAATGACCCTCAATCATACTTATTGTTAATGATAGGAAGATTCCAAATTATATTCGCATTAAACTGAAAATGCCATTAAATTTAACCAAGGATAATAATGAATAATTCCATTAGTAGCATTCGTTGAAAATAAAGTGAAATACTTACCGAAATGCCTCGTCCATAATCCTGGGCCTGTTCGACTTGCTGCACCCTGTGCAGCACGTGCAGCCGCCAATGCTTTGGATCGCTGTTTTGTTCCACCCCTATCCATTTGGGATGTGTTAGACTTCTTTCGATTTGTTTGAAAAGCTGATATCGAACTGAGCAGCTTTCTTTTATTATGCTTATCATTTGAACACTGCAAGCTGTTCCCATTTGTTTGTCTGACAGAGTAAGTAGGCGGGCATGACGATACTCTCCTAAGTCGGTTACATTTATGAATAGTTCGGCTGAGTGAACGCACTTTGCGTAGTCTGTGTACACGTGGGATGAAAGTTGAACCACCGAAGGGAGTTTTCTTAACACAACTAAAGTCATCTGGCTTCAGTGTATTGCAAGTCTCATGAGCTGAATTATCACAAGCTTTATGGTCAGGTGATGAAGAATTTAAACTACAATTGTAAGGTGCCTTATTTTGACCATCTTTCATCCAACGAAACTCTGAGACATCAATATGTTTATTAACGTTTTTATTGCAACTACATCGACTACTGCTTGCGCTACTTGAACTCGAACTTCGAGTTCGACTACTCCGTGATCCTGAGCTATACTCGCTACACGAACGAGATCTAGAGCTTCGGACGGAATCACACTCAGTTTGTCTGCGTTGTGAACGTCTGTGTCGGTGATTTCGACTTGACGACCATCTAGCAGGTATTTTACTTTCATTCCCATTGAACGGCTTCAAACAGACATTAGGAATGAAATCACGATCATATTGATGGGCAGCATCTTGAGTAACAACTCGATGGGAGTGCAATAAGAGTGGAGGTCCAGTTTGAAATTTTTCTGGGAGGGATTTCATTTCACTAGAAGAAAGTAAACAATCGATAAACCCCATAGACAATTCAGGTAATAAACGTTAAATGTAAACACTACATTTTAAAAAAATGATTATTTACCTGTGAAAGAAGTGAGAATTCAATTTTAAAGGAAAATAATAGATAGAAAATCACAGAAATGAAAAACTGTATGAATGATGGTGTGAGCGGGTGCTACCAATAAGAATGAATATAAGTAGTATATATTGAGGGGTCAGAAGAAGTCACAGGCAGTTATAAGTGATGGTATAAATATTCTGCCCAGAAAAGTGCAAAAGATGACGTCGTCATACCGATAGCAAGGTGAAATCGAAGAAGATAAACTTAAACATATTGTGAGAATTGATATTTCAATGGAAGGTTATAATGTTTTATTAGTAATGTACAAACTGTCATAATAAACTATCGTTCTGAGATTCACCCCTAGCCCTTTTCCTTCAATGGTACAAACAATCCAGAGTTATAAAAGAAACACTGAAAGTGAACTTGATACATTAAAATTCTGATTACAAAGGCTTCATCATATAAGTATGAAATCCGAGAAAAGCATGAGCTATTTGTGATCGGCATACTAATATCCCAATGTATTGGATAATAATAGAGATAAGCAAATTTTAACCTTCAACAGATAACAAAAATGAAAAAGCACGCCTTTCATGGATTACTGTATCAATGTTGTAATGCCGTCAAATATTATCAAATTGGAGTTCAAGATGTCTGGCGGACCAGTAACCAACTATATTTCACACTGTATGAACCATAAACATTGAAGATTCAAAAGCATATTCCTTATCTATCAAATCCTCTCAGTTGAAGTCTATGTTAGCATAAATGCTCATATCACTGCTTGTGTGACGTTTAACGGCAGTTTGTTGAACCAAAAAGATAATGACAACAATAAATCAATAGCCAATCAGAAAGTCACTGAACGAATTCAAAACTAATCTGCAGACCACAGTGCATTCTGCTAGAGTAGTGATGAGTCAATAACACAAGCAATGACGCGTGAACAAGACATATAGTGAACTGGTCAATGGAATTTAAAACAATGCCAACACCAATACTAGTTTTAGCCATTATGTACACCACATATACACGTGAATGTTTGGCCAACGGAATATTCCACATAATTGTTTTCTTGTCTAGGTTAGTTAGACTGTGCTTGTGCTAGATAGATGCCTTTCAGTCTGAATAGCGTTAGTTGTGTCGTTTAATGATTCACAACTTTCGATTACGCTGATCTCAAGTCCGCGTTACCGAACACTTATGTGTACAAAGTGGAAGGTGACGTTTTGCAGTTTTCCTGACAATTTAACTTAAAAGCTCATTGGAACAATGTAACAGTTCCATGATCACCTCTCTTGAAACACTTCGCAGTAGTACACAAACAACAGGTGGATAAAAAAAGTGATATCAAAGTCGACAAAGTTTTGTAAGGCAATTAACAGTTTAAAGATAAAGGTCAGTGCAAATATTCAAGCTTTAGATGTCAAGCAGTGTCACTAAGACTCCTCAACCACTGATCCCTTTCGTCTCGGGGACCCCAACCAGACAGTCTACATCTCCCTCACACGGTTTAGACCAGTGGTAAGAAATTCCATCGACTGGTGTCAGGTCTTGATCTGACCACCTTGAACCCTCTTCTAATCGAATCCAGCATCCCCTAACATAGTACATCGAAGTAGGCGGCGGCTCGGCTTATGCAGTACAGCCGACTAAGCTTTACAACCTCATCAGTCGACTTGCCTCGCTTGCCCAGTACCGTTCGCCTCACCTGAACATTGCTTAAACGCTGATTCCACCAAAACGTGAGCAATGTTACGAAGACACCTATGGTCAAAACCCTGTAATTGCTTCATGTCTTCTGCTTTTAACGGTCATATCTCACATCCGTATAAAAGGAGAGAAAGAGCTGCAGCGCAGCTTATACACGTCTTTTGACAGGTAGTCGTACGTCTCACCGGCGCCACAGATGACGCAAGTTGGCAGGACAGTAAACCGACAGTACAATAACCAACCAAAGTGATTATCTTCAGTATGCTGATACGATTTATTATAGGTAGTGAGAGGTGAAACGCTTAAATGAATCAAGAAACACTACTCTTAGTGGTTAGGATGATTGTCTCCTGAGTGTCAGCCTTTTCCAGAGGACAAACAAAACTGTGAACTTTTGATGTGTAAACCTATTAAATGACAACAAAGTTGGGTTGGGGCTACTGAACATTTTGTTAGGTTATCCATTTGAATACATAATATTGTCAATGAACCATGAATTCAAACGTAATCACTCAATTGTATTTGATTAGTCTAGGAGCATGTCAAATATTCTAAGCCGAAAATTGTTGCTGCACTCTTTATACTTTATATATTCATTTCATAGCAAATTGACAAAAGCTACCACTAGAATTTTGAGTTGTCACATGTGACAAAGTTGTACAAAGAAAGAAATGAGCCAAATGTCCAGAATATGTCATTGATCTGCGTTAGTGTGATTGGTATGCGAGTTCGCTAGATAAAAGACAACTTGACTAATATAGTCAGAAAATTAAGCGCCCATCTAATATCCTATTTTCTGGATAATGTTTTGAACCTATTGACATTCGTAGGTGCAGACGGACGAAGAGAAAGCATAAGATGATGATTACAAAAAATATCTTTGCAATGCAAACCTGAATTGGAGGTTTAGAAAAAAATGGTGGGACTCTTAGAAGGTAATTTATGTCATACAGATTATTCACAACAGTAATGCATACTAATAATACAATGAACACACTCAAAGGCATTCACATTTATCATATATACTCACTCTTAAACAACGTTTTAGAAGGATTCAGTGGCTATGTATGTCAACCTGGTACAAGCGTTTATATAGTAAGCTATGAGCGATGCTATTATATGTTGGCTTAGGATACTATCCGGCTGCGCAGGCCGAAACAGATGGAGACTGGTTTAAACCCAGGATTCGTTAGTCGAAAGTCGACTGCATAAACTAATGAGTCACATATCAAAGAATTCGAGACAGACAGACAAAAGCAATGTAGGACCTCGCACACAAGTGCATCGGTTCAAGTTGCAACACTTCACAGTGGCAAGAAAAGAACAAATGGATACAAAAAGATTTATCAAAGTAGAAAACGGTATATGGGAGGAGAACGAAGTTGAAAAGGGAGGGTGGTGAAATTATTCAAGCTTCAGGAAGCGAAAGAATTCGACAATACAGTCATCTATCCTATAATCGGCAGACATTCTCAATAGTAGACGGTCTATAAGCTTTGACTATAATGTTGCAATACTAACACATGAAGGTTAGAAGTATGATCATTTTACTTAGATAGAAGCATATGAAGTGAGTTCAAAATACTAACTAACTGTCTAAGAGGAATACTTGGTCCTAGGTACTCAAACAGTATCACAGCTCTCATATAATCACAATACTGTCAAAAAAGACAAGGAATAAATTATATGAAGAACTTGTTAAACATTCAGCATTTTTTAGTACACAACTAAACAAAGTTGTGTTTTTTCAATCATTATATCACCAAAAACAGCCTGATAATTTAGATTAATACTGAAATAGCAAGAATTTTGGTGTGGTAACCACTGTGCTGTTCAGTAGACTATAGTATCGTCCCTTTTTGTTACGTACTTAACAAGACTTGGCTTCGCTAACTCAACGACTGAGATCGATTATCAATATATGCACGAACCCTTAGGAGAATAACAATTTCGAAACACAATGCTGATAAGCTTAATTCATCTGGAAATAACAGATCTGATTAACAATATAAAACATTTCAGGTTAATAATCGACAGTAATAGATTGATTTACTACAACATTCACTCTGATCACTGAAGTACTCTAAAATTTGTGTAAGGAAAGTATGTTTGTACTGGGCGATGATTGAAGGTTACATGAAAATCTGGCCGCGGTTCACATTTTCATTTCACTTTCAATCATCACCCAGTATAAATACTAGTCTGCCAAACTACGGCTATCTCAGATAAATGATAAGGAAAATATATGTCAATCATGTTCGCGAAAAAATTATGCTGTATCCAAAATACACCTTGCTAACGAGTGCCAAGAAGCAAGTCCAGTGCTTCCTACTGACTGCCACCAACCAACTTAATGAGATGTATCTACAACAAACCATTTCTTACACCAAGCTTATGACTTGTTCACATAATCACTAGCTTCACTCTATCCGGAAAGAGATTAAATTTGAGCACCACTAAACACGGAATATTCTTTTTTAATCACGCGTCCACTTCTTGTAGAACAACTCAACGAAACTTTCACAGTGCTTCAACTACGATAGGAAATTATTGATTTGAAAACACTTGTATCGATTGTAAAAGTGACGCCAGTTTGTCCAAGTGACTGCTCATGACCTGATCGTTTGAGAAACTCCGTTACACATGTTGGGTTCCTCCGAATGCACCGTTGATAAACTCAACCCTAAATCAGCATAACATTCGCTATGCACCTTGATCATTTACAACATATGGACAGTGTGTACCCTCTACCGGTTTTAATGGTAAACCAACTAATCATACAGATCATTGGTATTTTGCAAACACTATTAATGGTGTATATCAGACCACAATATCGTTCAGTTTCCTGGGGAAACTACGGTGCGATTACACAACCAGACTTCATACAATTACGAGATTCAGCTCTAAAGACTGGGATCCTATGAACTCTCACTGCATCGAAAGACTAATTTGACTTTTGTTTCAGAGTTAATCTAACTACATAAAATGAAAAGTAACAACCCCATTCTGTTTAAATAAAAGCATGGAAAGACACTATAAGAAATTATTGATAATATGAACGATCGACATAGATTTCTGAATCTCAGATTTTATCAGCGTTTTTGATTGAAAATCGCCAGTAAAGTATCACTTGCAACACCCTTTCTTTTCGATTTCTCGTTATACGAATGCAATGTTTTGAATTAACAAATTTAAGCGACCAATGAGATAATGGAGGAAAATACGACACAAAATCTGATTCATGTCTCACAACAGTGTCCATATATTGTATAATGAAATATAACAGAAAAAATTACGCAACGGAACAACGAAATGAACAACCAGTTTTCCCAAGTAACAGATGGGAGGTAACTGTTAGGGTGCTACTCGTTGTTCTTCTAAAAAATATGGTGTCTATAGTAAACAACAGTATAACTCAGAAAACTTACACATCTCTATGAATCGTATCAGCTTTTCCCTCAATACTTTAAAACCTGTATGTCTGCGATTTTCAGTCACTCCTTCAGCTATTACTGATACCCTTGTTGTTACTGTTAAATAAACAAATCAACAAGATACCCACTTCTGACAACTCAGTGAATATTCTATTTTCCTTATTTATCCAAGACTCCAATTAACGCATTACTGTTCTCTCCACTCGTTCACTTAGAGATAAACAGGAAGTCACGTAACGGTAAAATAGCCATATTTGTGTCCACATTTTACGTCTGATGTGGACAAACAATTATGTAAGCATACCAAGAAAGCAATACATGTTAACTGTACTGGTTTTAGTCAGTTTATACTTAATGCTGTTTTCCTGGTCTTGTTAACTGAATATGAAATATCTTAGGATATTCGACTTACAACGTTCAATAATGGACTTCTTTTCAAGAGAATTATGACCCATATTACTTACATCAACGAAAAAGCGAAACTGATTTGTTAATAAGTGTAAACATACTGATTAATGCGATGAACTACAGAGTCCTAAATATAAATTTCCAGACTTAAAGGTAAAACGATATACTACTAATGGAAATTCTAAGGTCATATTTCTACTATATGAAGATTACTGAAAAGTACAAACAACCATAGGGCCAGTCATTTAGTTAGGAGGACGACAAATTGATTAACATAGTTCATATTAGGACAATGAGAGAAAGTAATAGTACCCGTCCTTATTTGTTTGTGTTTGTTTGTTAGACGGTGATTATGAATAAGTATAAAAAGTGACATACAACAGAGACACACTAAAACCCAGGAAATGAGGTCAAAGTTAGAAGGGTCTGAGCTAACAAAGAAGATTTTAAGTCTATCTTCATATACGCACATACAGGCTACATGATAACACACCCACAAACGAACATACATCTTCAGACAACTTTGAAAACAGACAAGTGACCTGAACAATGCAATCACCTTGGTTAAGGACATTAATTTAGACCAGTATTTGCCTCTAACATGAGAAATGATCATGAAGATAGAATAGAAGAAAAAAGTCTCATCTTACATAATAATGATGGATTCGTAAGGAAAAAACTTACCAGCTTGTCAGTAATTTGGGTGGAGGAGGAAGTTTAATGCGACCATCATTAGGGGCCCACAGACGGCGCAAAGTTAGCTGGGGTAAAATTACATTGCATGGTGGAGACTGATTTGAAACAGAATCAGCCGAAGTGCTTGTTACTGCTTGATCATTCACTTTATTGGGTCGCACCGGTAAAGACTGATGTGTTTTCGATTGGCTATTTTTCCTTATCAGAGCTGAAATCTGCTCACATATGGAAACTTCAGAAGTCTGAGGACGTTGTGAGTTAACAGTACCCGGAGGAAACGGAGCCACAGATGCACACAACCCCACACTCCTCAATGCTGCACTCAAAGATGGGGGTAGTTTAATTGGCTGTTAGATAGGTAGAAAAATTCAAATGTGATAATGATCAGTAAGGATGAATAACCAAGAACATAGTTGACAAGAACGACTTGGGTTCAGTATTTAGCGGTTAAATATCCGCAAGTATCCAACTTACTTTGGTAAATACTTACAGTTAGATCAGTGTGTTTTACATTTGGAGTTGTGAACTTGAGAACTCATGGAAGTGGATTAACATTCTAGGTAACATCTCTTGACTAAGTACCCAGACCGTTGCCCATGAAAGACAGAATAATAACACCAAACATTTCAAACCAGCTGAAATTTCGATCCTGTATTTCGAAATTTTTATTCTCTTTTGCCCCTGCTTTTATTTTCTGTCTTGGTGATGAGTACAACTCGTTGATTTCATTTAGTTTCAATCCTATTCGCTATCTAATATCCCAGATTATCTACGCGTTAACCTGATTGACTGGCTGTTACTCCATTTCCAGAACTATCATCCTGACTTCAGATAGAACCTCTTCATACTTGACTGTTTTATTCTATCCTTATATTTCAAGCTTATCCGTTGCACTCCAGAGAATTATTACTTTTTATATTCTGAAGCATGTTAGTTCTCGTTCGTCTCATTAATTTTTTATCAATAGCCTGGAATAACTCATAATATTAGAAATTTTCCGGTTGAACATCAACCAACTTGATCGAATAGTGAACAGGTTTTTCAAACTTTACCGAAAATTTCATTGATCACATACGTAATGAGACTAACAAAATAATTGAAATCTAAACTTCGAAATGGTATCGTCCGTCCTTGGAATGATTTTAAAAAGCTAGTAATCGGTTCGCTCTAGGTCTGCCACATATTCATTTGAACAGTCGATCAAGGCAAGACTGAGGACTCAAAAATTTAGTGTTTAACCTGGCCATTTACTAACCATGAACTGAACGTTCATTCAGCTGTTAGAGTCTCTCCAAACAGTGTGCGAACTCAAAGTAAACCACTAAGCTTTTCTTTATATTACAACACTAGAAATCGACAGAGACCGATGAGTTGTAATTCAAATTATAAAAATATTTAAATTATTCAACCTATTAGACAAAAGCCATCGATCAAAACGGCTGTAGGGTGAAAAGTGCATAAATTTATCATGCACATTTCAACATCTGGACACTAGTTTCTTCAAATGAAAATCAGAACGGCATAGTGTTACATATTCGTTCCACATTATGACAACGAGTGAAGGATCATGAAAATAGTTTGCGGCTGAATAAAGTGTCTAAGTGATTAAACAGTTAACACATAAGTACATTCTGTGAATACGTTCTATAGATAACTAGCTATTTGTGTGTAGACATGATGGAATTATTCATTCCACTAGATGCAACAAAAGACCAGTGAGAAACAGAATGCAGTGAGTCACCTTTCAAAATCATATGAAATATATGTTCAATTCAGTGTTGTATAGCTGGTGATCGTCACACCTGGACACCAAACAAGACAGCAGTTTACGTAAATCAGTCACCGAAATATAGATCTGAACACCACTTCAGTTACAATTTCTAGTTATTTGCATAGTTTATCGCCAACATCATGGGTGTGGCTCATATAATCCAGTACAAAGGAATGTGCATAGTTACGATATTTGAAATGGAAATGTACTCAGAAACCTTGTGCACATTCTTGCAGTAGGCAACGAGCCACACCTATTGTGTGATAACTAGTGATACTACCTGACTAGCTAAACCCCAGTAAGTGGAGCACAGCTCCGACCTGTGACTTATTGGTTGAAAGTCATCTCCCTCAACCAATGAACTACAGCACCACAGTTACAGCATTGCATATATCCTATTGTGAAAAATGGCAAAAGACTATAAATGGATTAGTACGAAACAGTTCAAATCAGATTCGGTATTACAAGTATAGATACACAATATTAGTCATGAGAAGAGAAGTGGATATAATGGGAGAGGAAAATACCTAATGGATGCACTTAGAACAATTTCAATATACTGTTCTAAACTGCCGTAACCATTTATTATAATTTAAAGGCGGCATACATTAAAGCAAAAATTTAAACGGAAAAAATACTGTCTTAATACAGGACAATGCATTTGAACCAAACAGTAAAAAGCATACATCCTACGAATGAAAATGTACGTACATAAATGAGTGATCAGCATACCTTCAATAAGTATAATCATACGGAAATGATCTACAACACGGTGTGACTGAGCATTTAATATTAGATACTTTGCCTGGCAAGGATGAGAGAAAATATAAAAAAGCACTAACCTGAGCAAACTTAATCTTAAATTCCTCCAAACGACGATGAGCATCTACAGTGATTACAGGTTCTCTAGTATTTGTTTTTCCCGATGAATCTGGTTCACTTGCACTATTAAGGTTGGCAAGAATAGGGGTTGAATTTAGAGTTAACCGTCGGCCTGTATACAGACGAAGATAACACCGCCAATTAGTGGAATCAAAACCCCAGTGATTTAAATTATCAACTTCTGTAACGGTATGTGTATGTCCAACAAATTGTTCCGGAGAAAAGTATCGGCAACAAGTAACACATTTGATGCATTTTGAGTAAGGTTCCTTGTATAAATCAGGATAGATTAATCCTAGTTGTCGTCCAAAACATTCATGGATTACTGGAATGACATTAGACCCAGTAGTATTCTTGCAGTCATTTTCAGGTTGGTTTTCATCGTGACCACAGTCTAAACGGTCTGACAAATGTTTATTTTCCAGTGAGTTCGTTGACTTAGTAGTGTCAGTTGAAACAGGACTCATATGTCGCTGATCTTTAAAAAATCCTACAGAACCAGATGCTTTTACTTCATATTCATCACTAGTATGTACATTGACAAGAGACTTAGATACAGTATCATCCTCACAGTTCACCTCGTCTAAACACATGCTTTGATGACGAATATACTTTGTTAACCTTTCTGCATCACTTTTACGAATTAAACCACAACTACCGACAGTACGAGGAAGTATTTGACGTGAATGCAGTAAACTTAATTGAGCTGGAGTACATGTTGTACATGCTATTTGCAATTTTGTGCATGCCTTATCTATGATCTGCAAATCCACATCGTGTAGAACAAAACGAAATAGATGAGGTAAACATAAACGTTTCTCACCCCATACATTAAACCCCATTATTACTTCACCGTCAATAAGGCTAGGAACTAAAGTCCCAGTATCTTGTGATTCTACAGACGCAATAGGATTAAGTGTACTGTTTGAACACCAGTTCATCTTGGGTCTTTCTACCTGTCTTTTTAGCGTGGGGCGAACAGTAGGTTGACGGCATGACATGGGAAAAGTGTCACAGTTATTAAAGGAAGATGAGCGGAAATGCTCTGTACGAGATGGAAGTTTACTGGGGACCTTCGGTTTCCCTTCGGGCATCACTGGCTCAAAAGGCACAGGCATGTTTGTAGGCCTTGACAACCTCATATTTAAAGGTTGAGGAGGTAAAGGTGGTAAACATATGTCTTTGAGCATGTATCTTGGGAGAGACAGAAGACCCATTTGAAGACTGGAAGCAAGTGCATGCTGAAACCAACCAGGAGAATTGAATAAATTGTTGGATGCACATAGGGGTTTTCGTGGATTTAAATGATCAGATCTACGCAGTAATTCAGGTGATTGGGACGGTGTGTGTGAGAGATCATAATCCTGTGGTCTTCCAAAAATCCGAGAAACCAGATTCTGTCTGAATTCGGCCACATCAACCATAGAAGAGGATGGTGCTGAGAAATATGGATTATTGGGTAAAGAGAAAGCCATTACATAAGTTCAGAATATAGTGCAATGTCATAGAAATATCGACCAACGAAAATGATTGCAACCAGATACGACTAATCCGAGTTGTTTACCACAGCACACATTAATATTAAATGACCAGACGTCCCCATACCAACTGTTAAAAAAATTCGCTTCTGACGGATACCTGTCTACCTTAAAAAACGAATTGCAGACGGGCTATAGGAGAGTTTGGGTAAGAACATAACAAGGTCACATACAAAAATCAAAACGTAGGCTGGTTAAGAAAGCACGCGCCGCCATTGTCTGGATTATGTAGTGTTGTCTGTCTATCTTGTCTATGCCTTTAAACATGTCCTTCAGTGTCTCACCTAATCCTTTTTCGATTCGACGTGTCTGTACAATATGCGTGGGTGAGGTATAAAATACATAAGCAACCCTGTTTGACCTCTGACTGGCTGACTAACTAGCCAATCAAAAACGTCACATAAGTTTTCTACCATGTCCACCTATATTTTAAAACTGGAGGTTTACAGTGTGATCCATGAGGTAGTTCAGATCATGAATGTAAGACAGTTATCGTGACGTTTGTCACCTCAGTTGACTACTACTTGCTTTTCGCCTAGATTTGACGTGTTTTTTTGTCCGCAAAATGTCCATATATGGAAAAAAAGACGCAATGTTAAGGCTGCCTTTAAGATTATTTTAGGTTTAAAAGAAACTCATTATGAGACAGGAAGATAAAGTTAGCTAAATTCCATGAATTTATTGCATTATATTTTATTTCCAGATGTCTGCAAACCATTGATAGCAGAATAATAACAATGGATCAATTTTAGAATAGGTGTAGTGAGAAAAAAAATCATCAACATGGCAATACTAGACATAAGAGTGAAAAAGCGGATAAAAGAGATGCATTAGTTTATTTTGAACAGATATATCGTAGGTAGGAAAAATCTCATTCCGAATTACATATGAAGCTATCATGATGAGCCAGGAACCTCGCCTGGTTCACTGGTTACTACCCGGTCCCAAGCCTAGGAAAAAAGGGGAAGTTCGATATAAGGCTACAAACTCCATACAGGGTAACTAATCCATTCGCTAAACAAACTTCAAAGCACAAACAAAATATTTTTAAAAAAATGAACCTATTCCTCGCTGGAATCGGAGAGGCGAAATGACGCCGGTTGGTGAAAGCCTTCAGGAAGTCAATTAGCCAATGTGTCTTCTCATTTCTCGATGAAAGCGAAAGTAAACATGGGGACATGGAATATTCACACAATGCTTGAAGCTAACTGGCTGGAAAGGCTGCCCACATTGCAAAGAGATGAGAAGATATGGCATAGAAGTGTTAGGTTGGGAATCGGTGAGGAATCCCCACATGGAATGGGAGTCGACTCTCGAAACCGCCAACTGGAGAGGAGTCAATAATCTACTCCGATATTGTCACGCAGACGACAACCACGAGCACAGCACACTGAGTTTTCGAGTGGTTATCATGATGTCCCCCTCAAGAGCATCGAAGATTCTCTCTCTCTGTCTCTGTCTCATGCAGTAGGAACCAATCTCCTCCTACTCCTTCTCCCCCCCTCCCCCTCCTCCTTCTGCAGGATCAGCATCATGATAGCAAGATTCAACTCGAAAGGAAGCAAGTCACAATCATACAATGCCACGCTATACTATCCATCTACAAATAATGCAGACATGAGTCAAGAGAAGAAGGAGGAATTCCACAGACAACTGCAATCCACACTGGACTGGACTGGACTGGATGGATAAGACCCCACTCAAGTTGACGACATCAAATCCATTCTGATGGGTGGTGTGACATGAATGCCAAAGTGGAAGGGGACAATACAGGAAGAGAACTGATCCACCATGGGTGGAGATGCACTCGATGAAATGATGAATAAGAATGGAGAACTGTTTGCAGAATTCTGTTCATTCCACGATTTGGTGATTGGAGATGAGGTGAGGCGAGGCGAGGCTAGGCGAGGTAGTGTGTACAAACACAAGATATTCACAAGACAGCGACATGGATTTGATTTCACCAGACACCAGACACACTACACCAAAAATCGGATCGACTTGATCTGAATGTGAAGAATGCGGAGACGGAAATCAAAGAAGTTGGTGATGATAGACGTCAGTTGAAGTTGAACACCGAGAACAGGAACTGAACTGAAGGAGGAAACTAAAAGGGACATCTTCAGATTAGCTATCAGGTAGAAATGGGAGACATTGATCAACTTCCCTGAAGGAACCTGTTTGGAAGAATACTGGAAGTGTTTGGAAGAGATGTGGAAGGAAACCTGCATAACCGTATTAGGAAGGAAGAAGAAGGAAGACAAGGGATGTATGTATCTTGACAGACATGTGGAGCTGATAGATGAGGGAGAGGAAGATAGTGAAGCAGAAGGTGAACCTGTGCAGTGCAGAACATGGATGAACAATGACAAGAGGAATTGAACACAACCTAGAAAACACTAGACTGGACAAAGAAGTGAAGAAGAGTGCGTGGAAAGACAAAAGACACTTCTACAACAGACTGGCAAGTGCGGTATAACAGGCTACAGGTACGAGACACCTGACAAGCAGCAGAATAAAATGGAATTCCACCAGAAGCACTGAAAACAGATGGGGAGACAGCAGCGGACATACTCACACCACTACTGCAGAAGGTTTGCAAGCAAGAAGGAAGGAAGGAAGGGTACCTACCTGTTGACTGGACGGTGATTTACACTGTCAAACTCCCAAAGAAATGTGGGCGACCTATGTCCTTGCAAGAACTGGCGTGGAATCATGCTCTTGCCCACCCCAAGCAAAATATTAAGCTACATCATCCTGGAGAGACTAAAGGATGCGCTGGATTTAAAATTACCACCGGAACAGGCTGGCTGGCTTCAAACTGCAACACTACGCTGTGCATCATCATAGAACAGAGTATAGAACGGCAGTCAACTCTCTACCTCAACTTTATTGACTTTGAAAAGGCCTTTGACAGCGTTGACTGAGAAGTAAGTCGGCAACTTCTTCAAAACTATGGAGTGCCACAAACCTTTATCAACCTCAATCAATAGCTAAATGAAGGCGCCACATGCCGAGTGATTCACAACGGAAAACCCAGTGACGTTACTGCAGTGAAGACAGGAGTAAGACAAGGCTGTCTGACCGACGAGAAGAGCCCAGGAAATTTGGATTTCGCCGATGGTGATGATGATTTATGTCTACTGCCTTGTAACACAAACTCGAAGATCTACAAGCAAAACCTACAAGTTGGTAGGAGAGACAGGGTGGCCAAGGAAGACGGGACTTCAAGTGAACATAAAGGAGACAGAGGTGATGAAGATACCCAACCAACCAACAACAACATCAACAACGAGCACCAATCACCATCAACGGGAGAAATCTAAACGAAGTTGTCTCTTTCACCTACCCACCTACCTAAGCAGGCAGCATCATTTCAACTACAGGTGATGGCGACACATATGAGGATGTCAAAGCAGTCAGGATTTGAGAGACAGCAACACAGGCTTTCCTTCATCAATCTGAAATTAGTGTGGAGATCTACTGCGCTGCACTGCACTCCACTCCACTCCACTCAGCATAGAGCGTGAACAACATCCGGATTTTGAACACTAATGTCAGTCAAGTCAGTGAGTGCTTCTATGTGATGGTTGAGAGACTTGGCGTATCGTGAAAAGCATTTCCAACGAAGTACAGATATTCATCGACAGCTGCCATCAACGCTCACTCGATGCTGAAGATCAGATGGCGAGAATAATCAGAATAAGGAAGGAGGAACTCTGGCTGGCTAGCAGGCAGGCAGCAAACCATTGAAGCTAGAACCCATTGTCCAACAAATATGCAGAAGATGAAAGTGGAGATGGATTGGATTGGGCATGCAGTGAGAAGACCATTTGGGGAAATGACGCACCAGGTCAGGTAGTCGAGTGTAACCTGGATGGGAAACGACCAGTTGGGCGTCCGAGGCGAGGGTGACGTGGAGATGATGTGAGGAAGAAATGAAAGCTTGTAAGCAGTGGTTGCGCCAGGTTGAGAAGACTGCAGGGAACCGAGTGAAATGGAGACGTGCTACTGAAGCTCTATGTTCCACTAGGAACCCATGGGACAAATAATAATATAATGATGAAAAGCCAGGAAAATTCGGAAGGGACCTATTGTAGGAGGTAAATAATTCTACCTGGCTGGGCAGACCTTGGGGATCGTACCCGTCACACACTGGTTGTATGTCATCTTCCTGAACCAGCGAACCACCACTTCATAACCTACAGACTTCTCTTAACTACAAATAACGGGTAACTGTTAATCTCAGACCAATTGGTTAGGTTCTTATCTTTATTACGCTTGCACAAGGACACTTCTGCACACCGGATTGACCAATAATAAGCAGAAGAGTAAGCTGAACGAGAATCGACCATGTCAAGGTGACTTAAGTATACAAGAAGCATATTCATGTATAGAAGATTCCACAGCCGGACCGTATAATGTATAACTTGATAGTGAGAGTTAACTAGTTACTTAGTGATTTTTATTTCTTTTCTTAACTCATTAGATATTAACCGTTCAACAATTTCCAGTAGTATGCTGTGCTGATTTTTTGGTATAATACAGTTTTGTGTTCACTTGTTGACCTTACGATTGTTATAATTTTAGTTATAATGTTATTTGCAAGTTCAACCGCCTGAGGAGTTGTTATTCAGTCATATCATATTCTTTTGGTTATCAGCCAATTACTACTTGATCATTTGCCTAATGAATGGTCAGCTGATTAAAGGTTGGATTATCCAGTAATTCCGTCGCCATTAAATTCCAACTAACTGACCGATTGAATGCTAGTGTGTGTTACAAGAATTGGAGGTCCTGCCTTCCATCAATCATGTGGTAATGAATATACTCTTCAGTGTCCACTGTGTTTTCAGCATTTCTCTAGCTGATACTGAATACTTTGTTACTAGTGATTTCTTCAGTGTGAATGTAGCAGAAACTTACCAGCTGATATGCCTTCACGACTAAAAGTATTTTCAGTTATGTGTTAATTAGTTTATAGTCATGATGACTAACAAATATTATTAACCTGCTTACTGGTTATAGTAAGGTTGCATTCACTTTAGTGAAGAATAAACCCATAAACGTTTTTTAACTTACAGGATTATTACTAATTTCAGACTGATTAAAAGTTATTACGCCAGGTGATTGATGAGGCCAGTTGTAATACATATATCAAAGTATCTTTATGTTATATTGTGATTATTCAGACAGATACTTAACATACACATAAACCAGTGACTTGTTTTCGCTTGCCTAATTCTATTTTGTACGGGGTGATGATTAAATGTGAAATGAAAATCTGAGCCACGGTAGGATTTGAACAATAGACCACCGGGGTACACGCTTGGTGCTTTATTAGCTGAGCTAAGAGACCCGGTTGCTCACCAAATTTTTCTATTATTTCACTTCAATCACCAAGCGTTTTGCCCGACTGTTGTTGTGAATTCGTGACGCTTTACTATTGCTTCAATCATGATTCAGCATCAATGCAATTCTACAAACGGACAGCTGTCCAAGAGAGTCAAAATGATAATTCTCTTCTAAGGTAGTATTCATCACTATCCGACATCAGTTGGAGAACCACTGAAAACCTGGGAACACTGGACAGCTGTTTCGTCCTAATGTGGGACTCCTCAGCAGCGCGCATCTACAACCTGGGTAGGGAACGAACTCAGGACCTTCGGGTTTCACAGCGAACGCGCTAACCATTCAGTCAGTTTCCACAGTTTCCAACGTCATTATAGCTCAACTATCACCCAAGGTCTTCAGTTAACATCTACTTCTCTTTCTACTGGTTGACCTCAAAGCTCACGGTTTCTCATTAGAACTTCGGGATATCCATCTGTAGTCATGTCACAAATGAGGACTATACAGTAATGTATTTTGAAATTAATAGGGATATTAATTTTGAGATAGTACTCATCACTGAGTGACATTAGTGACGTGCTTCTAGATAAGATCAACCAGTCAGAAGAGAAGCGGATGTTAATTGAAGACTTTAGGTGATAGTCACGCTATATCACTAATTGACAGAAGCTAGAAACTGTGAATCGTCGAACTACGACCGAGTGGCTTGGTAGTTAATGCGTTCGCTGTGAAACCTGAAGGTCCTGATTTCGTTGCCTAACCGGCTTGCGGACATGAATTGCTGAGGAGTCCCATTTTATTATTATTTATATTATTAGTCCCTTGGGTTCCTAGTGGAACATAGGGCTTCAGTAGCACGCCTCCAGTGACCTCTGTTCTCTGAGATCTTTTGAACCTGGTCCCACGACAGCCCAGAAGCTCTCATTTCCTGCTCGCACGACCTCCTCCATGTCACCCTCGGACGTCCAACTCGTCGCTTCCCATGGGGATTCCACTCGAGCAACTGGCCTGACGCGTGATGTCCTCAGTCGGCCTTCTCAGTGCATGGCCAATCCATCTCCACTTCTTCCTGCATATTTGTTGCGTGATAGGTTCTTGGTTGGTTCGTTCCCAGCAGAGTTCCTTGTTGCTTATTTTTCTGGCCATCTGATCTTCAGTAGCGAGCCAGCGTAAGCAGTTGTTGATGAATGTCTGTAGTTTATTGGAAATGCCTTTCGTGACGCGCCAAGTCTCTGAGCCATACAAGAGCACTGACTTGACGTTGGTGTTGAAAATCCGTATCTTGTTCCGCATGCTGAGTGCAGAAGATCTCCACACTGGTTTCAGGCTAATGAAGCCTGTCTTGCTTTTCCGATTCTGACTTTGACGTCCTCGTCCGTCCCGCCTGTAGTTGAAACAGTGCTTCCTAGATAAGTGAAGGAGGTTACTTCCTTAAGTTTCTCCCGTTGACAGTGATTGGAGTTTGTTGTTGTTGTTGTTGATGGTGGTGGTGCGGTATCTTCATCACTTCTGTCTTCTCTATATTCACCTGAAGTCCCGTCTTCGCTGCCTCTTCTATCAACTTGTTAGTTTTTGCCTGCAGATCTTCAAGTTTATGTGACATTAGGCATAAGTCATCGGCGAAATCCAAGTCTTCTAGGTTCTTTTCCGTCGTCCAGTGTATCCCCCTCTTCTCGCTGCCTACTGTTTGCTGCATGATCCAGTCCACCACAATAAGGAATATCATGGGGGATAGTAGGCAACCTTGTTTCACTCCTGTCTTCACTTCAAAGGCATCACTGAGCTTCCCATTGTGGATTACTTGGCATGTGGCATCTTCATATAGTTGTTGAATGAGGCGGATAAAGGTTTGCGGTACTCCGTAGTATTGAAGCAGTTTCCAAATTACCTCTCGGTCGACGCTGTCAAAGGCCTTCTCAAAGTCGATGAAGTTGAGGTGGAGAGGTGATTGCCATTCTATGCTCTGTTCTATGATGATACGAAGCGTTGCAATTTGGTCTGCACATGATTTGTACTTCCTGAAGCCTGCCTGTTCCGGTCGTAGTTTTGAATCCAGTGCATCCCTTAACCTCTCCAGGATGATGCGGCTTAATATTTTACTTGCTGGGGTGGACAGGAGAGTGATTCCGCGCCAGTTCTTGCAAGCACTGAGGTCTCCCTTCTTCGGCAGTTTGACAAGGTAACCCTTCTTCCAATCGTCAGGTACCTTCTCTTCCTTCCACACCTTCTGCAATAGTGGTGTGAGCATGGCCGCTGTTGTCTCTGCATCTGTTTTCAGTGCTTCTGGCGGTATTCCATCTGGTCCTGCTGCTTTCCCGCATTTCAGTAGCTTTATGGCGTTCAGGACTTCCATTTTCGTTGGGGGATTTATGTTCACTTGTAGTTCAGCGGCTGCAGGTGGTATTTCTGGACGAAGTGCAGGTGGTGGTCGATTCAAGAGCTTCTTGAAGTGGTCGGCCCATCGTTTCCTCTGTTTCTCTTCTTTTGTAATTAAATTTCCTTCTTCATCTTTTATTGGTTTCATCTGTGTTGGTCTCTTCCCTGATAGCAACCTGGTTATTTGATACAATGTCGTCAGGTCTCTCTTACCTGCAGCCTGTTCTGCTTCACTTGCCAGTGTTTCGTAGAAGTGTCTTTTGTCTTTGCGTGCACTCTTCTTCACTTCTTTGTCCAGTGTTTTATACATTGTGCTCAGTTCCTCTTGTCGTTGAGCATCCTTGCACTGGTTTATCTTCTGCTTCACCATCCTCCTCTCCTCTATCAGCTTCCAGGTATCCGTCGAGATCCATTCCTCCTTGTCTTCTTTCTTCTTCCTTCCTAATACTGTTGTGCAGGTTTCTTTCCACATAGCTTTCAAAGACTTCCAGTGTTCTTCCACACAGGTTTCTTCAGGGATGTCCCTCGACGTCTCCCATTTTGTCTTGATGGCTGCTTTGAAGATCTCCTTTGTAGTTTCATCCTTCAGTTTCCGAGTGTTGTACTTGAATTGAGGTCTATCACCAGCTTCCTTGAAGGCTTTTAACTTGATTTGGAAGGTTCCTTGCACTAGATGGTGAGTGGTCTGAACCTACATCTGCTCCTCTTCTTGACCTTGTGTTAAGTAGACTGCGTCTCCATTTTCTTGAGATTGAGATAAAGTCGATTTGATTTTTAGTGTGTCCATCTGGTGAAATCCATGTCGCTTTGTGGATATCTTTGTGCCTGAACACACTGCCTCCAATCACCAAATCGTTGAATGCACAGAATTCTGCAAACAATTCTCCATTCTCATTCATTTCACCTAGTGCCTCTCGACCCATGGTTAGTTCTCTTCCCGTGTTGTCCCCTCCCAGTTTGGCATTCATGTCGCCCATCAGAATTTTGATATCGCCAACTGACGTCTTGTCCAGTGTTGATTGAAGTTGTCTGTAGAAATCCTCCTTTTTCTCTTGCTCTGCATTATTTGTAGGTGCATAACATTGTATGATTGTGACCTTTCTTCCTTTTGAGTTGAATCTTGCTGTCATGATCCTGGAGGAGATTGGTTCCCACTGCATGAGAGCCTTCGATGCTCTTGAGGACATCATGATAGCCACTCCCTCAGTGTGCTCGTGGTTGGCGTCTGGGTGACCGGAGTAGATTATTGATTCTCCAGTTGACAGTTTGGAGAGTCCACTCCCATTCCATCTGCTTTCGCAAATCCCAAGCACTTCGATGTGATACCTTCTCATCTCCCTTGCAATCTGGGCTGCCTTACTGGGTTCAAACATCGTGCGGACATTCCATGTCCCCACGTTTACTTTCGCTTTCATCGAGGGAGAGAAGACACATCGGCCAATTGGCTTCCCGAAGGCTTTCACCAACTGGCGTCATTTCGCCTCTCCGATTCCAGCGGGGAATAAGTTTGTTTTCATTTTTTATATTTTGTTTGTGCTTTGAAGTTTCTTTAGCGGTTAGATTTGTTTTACGAGGTAGGGTTGCTAGCCCTATGCCCAACCTTCCCTCTTTACCCGGGCTTAGGACCGGCTAGTAACTAGTAAACTAGTTAACCAGTCGAGGTTGAGGAGTCCCATACTAGGACGAAACAGCTGATACCAGTCAGTGATGAATTCTACCTCAAAATTAAAATCCTCACTAACCTCAAGATGAAGTCTTCTTCAGTCGACTACTGGTGCATCATCCTAATCGCAGTTCTAGTTACTCATGCAAATATGACAATGATTAACCTTGAAATCTGTGTATTTATTAGTGAACTGATAGAAGTATATGTGTAGATTATCTCTCTAAGTTTTGTTGAGCACTGCCAATACAAAATTACAACTACAACCCTTGTTCTTTCTGCGAGATTATGAATCAGAAGTGATACTTAGTATGAAGTTTAGAAACTGGTATGCAACTTCGAAACATTAGTTCATATGTGTTATTCATTATATTCATTGGTATATATCAAACTGTGAGACATGATAACTTCTGATCCAGGAAAAAACATGAATTGTTGGTTTTTTATTTGAGCCAATTCCGGTTGAATTTCTTCGAGTTTCTAGATATACCGTGCTGCTAAACAGCATCATGCAGGACATCAGAATATAGGAGGCTGAAATTTATCTCAAGGTGCTATAGGGCTCTGTGTTAAAATTCGTATTTTCTGTGTTCTGTATGCGTATATTTTGAAGTGAAAACTGAAATCATTGATCTTTTTTGCTGGAATTTGAAGTCTCAGTTGACTCACTCTTATTTTTCAGCACTATTCTTCATTCTTCCATCTAAGAAGTGAAACTGCAGCCAATACTTGGCATATGAATAAACGTTATGAAACATGATCCAATAATAGACAGCGATTTGATAACTGTACAGTTAGGAAATATATACTTTCAGGACACAAAAAATGGGCATTTTCGAAGAGAACGCTATAACAAGCACGATAGCATCTAGGGGTAACTTTTAGGCTCACCATGTCTTTTGTCTTGCGGGCGTTTAGAAAAATTTCTATCTCATCTAATGGTGATCAATGGTTTAGTTATAGATGACGGACGCAGTGAAGATGAACATTTCTAATTAGCACAAATAACATTCTTCAGAAAAGTTTTATTAAGGCAAGCCTAACAACTTGTCAGTAGTCGTCATCGTCTACCGTTTTTAGTAAGGCACTGGTCAGGATGGTTACATTTTAGGTCTTATAACGGTTAAGGACAATCTAGTCATATATGCAAATGTAAACATTTATCATTACTCTTAATAAATACAAACATACATAGTATAAGCAACAGACTATATGTAAAAACGTTTCTTATTTCAACCTTGTCCTTAAGTTGACCTTCAGCGTACATGTTCTTGGAAAAGAACATTATTTGAGTACATTAATGAGTGTGTGTGTGTGTGTGTGTGTGTGTGCGTCTGTTTTTGTCTGTGAGGTAGACAGAGTCAGTGTGTATGTTAGAGAGAGAGAGAGAGACTGTTGGTTTCCAATATGCTACTGACATGGTAGTTGTTAAACATGCATTCATTTATTATTAAGCTAAATACCCTCCTTTCAATACTATTACGACTGGATAGTAATATTGGACCTGGATTATAATTAAGCTGATCATGTGAATGGTTCATGAAGACTGACCTTAATACTAGCAGTGATAGTGTTGTGTCTTTCAGTTAGTTGAAGTCGATAATTGGCCTAATCTAGACAAGGTAGAAATTGTACTGAGTTTCATATTCATGTAGAACACGCAAAAATATCCAGTAGTCATCAATTAAAATTGGCGTAATTAAGTTGAAAACGAAGAGAAAAAACAATACAGAGTAATTATACAATAAAAAAGTTTTCTTTTGATTATTTAATCTTTTCTTGTTCATCTTTTCCTTCTTCTGTTCACTTTCTTTTTTATCCGATGAAACTTTTTCGATTTAACTATGCCAACATTTACAGACACACACACACGCATACAACTTAAGATAGATCCTGGATACTAGATTAAACCGTGAACATAGCAGTTTGTAAAGGAAATATAGAAAGCTTCGATATGCGTAATGTTGAAATAGTGTGCAGATTAGTTTAGTTCTTATGGTCACCTCCATAATGGCTGCTTTTTATATTGTCACTATCAGCTCATGCATCCATGTTTTTTATTGTGGCATATCACTGAGTGAATGAGTTGGTGAAAGTCTGGTCCAATGGATTGTTTCCAGGCTAATATTGTCGTAGCCAAATGAAATATCACAAGAAACGCGATAAACGCTTCTGAATATGGCGTATACTAATCAATGTGGTTCTCAGTTGTATTTCAGATGACACTGAAATTAGGCTGAATATCATTTATCACTTTCTTACAATTTGAAAGAAAAAACCTGGTACGGAAAGATGACTGAAGGTGAAATAAAAACCTAAATCGGAGCACTATTCAAATTAGCATCGTCTGGATAACCAACTCGACGCTCTACCATCTAAACTATGAGACACCGATACTGACCACTGCCTAATTTTATTTCAGCCACTGATAGATGCCTTAGCTGTCATGTGTTTGCGGTATGTATAACCCTCCGTTCATAGTAATCGTAATGTCTATCAAACCAGAACTTCTCATCCCAGTCTGAATCGAGCTGAATTATAGAGGAGGAGGGAGCTTTGCATTGATTATTGTTTTTACTCTCAATCAATCAATAAACCTCATCTGATTGAATGATCACTGTCTGTAAAAGACTTAGGTTTAGTTGAAAAAGTCAACATTCTATGAGCTGCAGAGTTCCAAATACAATGAAACTCTGGCAACTTAGCTGATCTCATTTATCGAATAAATACTGTTGGTTTGAAAATGATCTTTAACTGGAATAACTGAACCTGAGGTTTCTGTTTGTAACCTGAATGTGCCATTTAGATAAAGAAATAAAATCGTACAGTCAGAAAGTTTTTGGAGATTAACTTTTTTCAAGCTGGTGATGGATTTGGACTACCGAGGAGTCCCACGTCAGGATGAAACAGCTGTCCACTGCTCCCAGGTTTTCAGTTGAGGTTAGTTGTCGAAGTCAGGCGAAAAGTACTAGGCTAAACAGGAAAGTCGGTTGACGAGATCGGGAACCTTAGTCGACTGAAATCACTTGGACATACTGTACATTCCAGCGTCAGCCACCACCTACATCAACATACTGTGTTGGAGGGTGCTGGGTTCGCTTGCAAAAGGGTTCAGGGTGGCCAGAACATAACCTGACACCAGTCTAGAAAGTCACCGACTGTTGATCGGAGCCGTGTGAGGAGATGTAGACTACCTGGTTGGAGTCCAATAGACGAAAGGAATCAGTGGTTGAGGACTCTTAGTGACACCGCTGAAAATCGGTCACAATTGCTCAGAGCTCAGATGTATTCACTACTCGACATCTTCTATGTATCCACACTAATCTCTATCTTCAGATTGTCTATCCTCTCACATAACTTTATCTACTTTGATATAATTCCTTTTTTATCCACCTGTTGTTTGTGTACTTCTGTAAAGTGTTGCAACTTGAACCGATGGACTTGTGTGTGAAGTTCTACGTTGATTAACTCAATCAGTCAGTCAGGTTTTCAGTGGTTTTCCATCTGACGTCAGTCCTTGATTAACAACAGCATAAGATACTAATCATAGCTAAAAAGTGTCATCTGGGATTTACGACAGATGTAGAGGAAAATGCCTTTCATTCCAGGTAAGAATTAATTTCGATTACATCATCATCGTGTAACCTCATTCTTCGACAATAGTGTATGTTGTATAATGTTGCACATTTGTCATATGTTGGTCATATCTGACTTTTCTCCTGTGTCTAAAATTCTATCGCATGTGTGAATGTAGCTTTAATTGTATTCTTTGTCACTAAAATCTGCAGGTGATCTTCAACAGAAAACTTTAAAACTTGTTTCCTTTTCATATTCAACTTGTTCTATATTTGTTATTCCATAGATATCTTACGATGTTTATGAGTAATTATTCAACTCATCTTATTTTTAGGGTATTTTACCTGTTTCGCAAAATAAGAGTATGTCACTGTTATACCCATAGTGCTTATAAAGTACATCAGTCAATCACTTCAAGGCTGTGACAGAAGAACACTAACACTTTTGACGCCGTCCAGAAATGAATGCTTTTCTCTGTTCTGTAATCAACTTTCAACTAATCAGAACTAGTTGTCTCAAGGATACTCGGCGAACGAAAAACGCTGGTGTATAACCTTAGGATAGTAAATGGTAATTATAGCTCATCAATCTAGTCTTTGTAGTGATGGATTCTCGTAGCTGAATGGTTTAATTCAGGAATTTCCATTGTCTTTCTAGAAAGTGTCATGAGAACTGTCTGCATTGTACAGTAAGGTATTAGGATTTCTCGGTTCATGAGCCAGTATCTTGTATTGATAACTTGGCAGGCAACTATCTGTTTGGTTCATTTGTGCTCTTACTAATTACACATTCATTTTAGTAGCCTTACGGATTAGTCACTGGTTGTTGAAGCAACAGTTGCTGGGTGGCACCAACATCAGGTGCAGACGCCTTTAGTAGAACAGTTCCAAGTTCAATCAGGTGCATATCTCTGATTACACCAGTATCCTTCACAGACCAAATATAACATCGAGATTTCCGACTATTGTTGCTGTGTCACCATCATGATCTATTTTGGAAATACACGAGACGATCTGTAGCTTCAGGTAATGACTGTTCGATATTAGTGGTCATCAGTGGAACTCAGAACGCCCGTTTCGTCCCATTTGGGACTCGTCAACTGGATGTACCTACCTCCCAGTCAGCTGTTCCCAATAGGAGGTCAGCTATCAACAGAGACCGATCAATTCGGTTCAGTCAACGGTGGGATAATACAAGCAACATCATAATGACTACTTACTTTCTAGAATCATCTTCAAGTGATAACATTTTACGGTAAGATTAACTAGTTGTCCTCCTGTAAACAATACCAAATCAATAAGACACAGAAATCTTTTAATCAGTACTTTCTTATGCCCAATACATAAACATCGAATATATATTCTACTAAATGACTTTTTTAGGAGTATCACTTCATGACATACAATGTCTCCAGCCTATTATTAAGAATCTCAATCGGAACAATTCAGCAATCTTGCTGTCACCTTTGCAGTTCAGGGTATTCAGATGATAAGATGCATTTCACGAATAGCTGATTGCAATTCAATTCTGAGGCTATGTAAAAGGTTTTATTGTGTGAGTGAATGTGTCAGTCAACTGGGTCAATTCATTGTGCTTTATAACTTCAACCGATTTGTTCAACTCCAAACAATTTTATTTTTATTTAGTTCACAGAAGCCACTGACTGGCATGAGTGTTCTCAAAGTACTCATGATCGCTTGTCTCTTTATATCTTATTGTAAGAAAGTAGTTTTATGAATGTTGATTTATAGTATGAAAGGTTAGTTGATAGCAATGTACGCAATAATAAAAGCAAATCTTTCAAATTAATTTTATAATTCTTAAAGTTACATTATGTAATGTCGCTTGATAATCTTGTTGGCCTTGAAAGTGCTTTGGGTATCGACTTATATAGCTAATGAATTAGTTCTTCAACAAACGAGAATTCTCCACACAGATGCGAATGGTGTTGATTCATTGGATTCAGTCTTAAACTCAACCTTCTAGTAATTTCATAACCGATGGATAAAAAGAAACCATAAGAACTATGTCAAACTAAGATGAAGCGTCAATACAAGTGTGAATATGAAAATGCAACACCAAAGGCTAATACTGTTTTCAGTCATTAAAAATTCGCCTAACTTTTGAGTGTTATTTTCCAGCTGAAAGGGTTTATCATGTTATTTATTATTTCACCACTCAGTCTAGTCATTTAGGCTCTGAGAGTAATCACTTTCGATTAAATCAGTGTCCGTATGTTACTGCGCTTGAGTCACATTACTCAAATTGTAGACGGTCATATCGGTAGTAAGCAGGTCATTAAATATATCACGAATCTGGGTGCATGAAACAATTTTCCGTATTTAAAACATCGGTAAATCATCCACGACTACTCTAATATCAAGGTAGTATTCATCATCGACTAACATCAGTTGGAGGATCATTGGAAACCTGCAAACACTGGACATCTATTTCGTCCTGACGTGGAACTCCTCAACAATGTGTACCCATGACCGCTCCAGAGATCGAACCTATCTCCACCGGATGTCACGGTGAACACTCTTACCATCCATGGCAGGGTCATGGGTACTCACTGCTGAGGAGTTATATACTAGGATGAAACAGCTGCCCAGCGCTTCCAGATTCTCCAACTGATATCAGTTCACGATGAATACGATAAGTCTCCCCAAACCTCTATATTGAAATATTCTAAAATCGCAGTAGTGCAATGATGATAATAATAATAAAAACTTCAAGCCTGATGTTGAAATGCAGTCAAACAACAGTTCTTCCATGGTGGTTTGTGTAAAAGTATTTCCCTCAGATGTCATAAGTTAATGAAGAGCTAAGTTCATTCACTTCAAGCTTAAAGAATAGTCGCTATTTTATTCCCAAAAAATTCGGGTGATATGTTCTGTCATTTGTAAAAAGTACTAAGTTTCACTTTCTGTTAGAATAACATCAAAATTAACATTTGTTATGAACGTTACACTTCTACTTGTTGTGGAGAATATTTGTAGCTGATGATGTAGATGTTCACATTGAATTTTTCAGAGCTTTGCAACGGTACTCTGATGCAACGATGACGATGTCTAGCATGACAGTGAAACGCTTGCCAACTAAACCTCCAGGTCGAAGAAACACCCAACCCGAACTTCTACTTGTGCACAGTCCTGTTACAAAGACATTAACAGTATTTAAGTTTCATTATATTTTCTGCACTGTTTGTCAGTGACTAGCGATCGAATCCAGGATATACAATTCTTTTTGTCGGTAATGTGGTGCTGATTTTCTTCAGGGGACTTGATCTCATATGGCTACCATAACCCACTAGTCCATTGTGTAGCATTTGGTATCTGACGCAATAAATGCTGCGTAAGAATTTCATTGAAAAAAGCCAACACCCGTTGAAATACAGCTTCATTCAACCAACAATTTAAACGTGGAATGAAATGTGCTTCCATGACTCCTTCTCTAGACATCGCCTGGTTATATAAAGCAGGTTTCCCAATTGGTTCAGTCTAATGACTAATCTCCAACCAAAAGACTACTGGTTCAAGCTCATCATACCAAAGAGAATTACTTTTATGTATTACCATTTGATAAGTGTGATCATTACTGACAATAAAAAAGTTGGGATTTCAGAACCAGAAAAAATCTGGTGTCCTTATTATGGAAAAAGATAAACATGTATAGAAAGTCAGGTTGGCTTTAAACGATTCACTGAGATTCTTCATGATTGATTGAGTTAATCAACGTAGAACTTCACACACAAGTCCATCGGTTCAAGTTGCAACACTTTACAGAAGTACACAAACAACAGGTGGATAAAAAAGGAATTATATCAAAGTAGATAAAGTTATGTGAGAGGATAGACAATCTGAAGATAGAGATTAGTGTGGATACATAGAAGATGTCGAGTAGTGAATACATCTGAGCTCTGAGCAATTGTGACCGATTTTCAGCGGTGTCACTAAGAGTCCTCAACCACTGATTCCTTTCGTCTATTGGACTCCAACCAGGTAGTCTACATCTCCTCACACGGCTCCGATCAACAGTCGGTGACTTTCTAGACTGGTGTCAGGTTATGTTCTGGCCACCCTGAACCCTTTTGCAAGCGAACCCAGCACCCTCCAACACAGTATGTTGATGTAGGTGGTGGCTGACGCTGGAATGTACAGTATGTCCAAGTGATTTCAGTCGACTAAGGTTCCCGATCTCGTCAACCGACTTTCCTGTTTAGCCTAGTACTTTTCGCCTGACCTCAAAACTACTCGCATATTAATTGCACCATACGCGAGCAATACTACGAAGATAACTATGGTTGGAAAACTATAGCTGTCTGGTGATTTCTTACTTTCAACGGGCATGTATCACAGCCATATATCAGGACAGAACGAACTGCTGCGCGGTATACTCGTCCTTTAATAGTTAACCGAATATCTCGCCGACGCCACAGGTGACGCAGGTTAGCAAACGCCAAAGAAGCCTTCTATATCCGAGCTGAGATGTCGCCAGCAACCAGCCCATTCGGTCTCTCCAAGCAACTGAACTAGTTGTCACATCCCACCTTTTCACTCGCTATTACTGCGTCACAATAATGAGGTACAAATGATTCAGTTCAGAAACTAGTTTTAAAGAACTTAAGAGAAAAATTTCCGAAAAGTTCAACACTTACACCTATAACGATTCGAGATTTGATTTGCATAAGTCGTTAAGGACACACAAATCGACTGTTCTGTGAAGATCAATACCATTTCCCTTGAACTCAGTGTTTTATAAACTTATCTTTTAGTTATATGGGAAGTTACGCAGCCGATGTATAGCCTGCTAATAATCCACAATATGAAGGACAGTTTTCAGTTTACCGAAAAGTTAGAAAACTACTATCCCCGAAAAAATTCATCAAAAGACCAGACACATCTCTGTTTACGTGTATTCCTGTGAAAGTAACCAAAGGCAGTTTCTTTAGGAAAGTAGGTCAACATATTGGTATTCTTCCTTGGCCAGCGTAAGATCCAGACAGCCTTTACTGAGGTATACTAAAAATAAACGGTCTCATAATGTTTATTTTTCTAGATCAATGGAGTTGCAATGTGGAGCCATACAGAATACATAATATTTCTAAGGGTAATCTTAAACAGATTGAGATGAGGAGTAGATTACAAGAGACAGGAATTTGTACCAGATATGGCATTTTATGTGTACTACTGTTTTCTACTTAAACCTTTCAACTGAGCTCATCTTAACATACACTTTACAATGAAACACAACTAAAGTGGTAAGTTCTACCATTTCGATCTTGGTGTTCAACCTTCTAACCATGGGAAGATCGTGAGATATATTCCTCAGAAAGACATACAAATCGGAGCCTACTTAAACTTAACATCTTTTTTCTGACAGAGAATAAAAGAGGTTTGGTATGTACTATTTGCAGTTGGCTATGAAAACTCTCTTTGGATAAAAAAAACTGGAAGCACAAACTACTGTTGAAAAACACCTACATGACAATGATTTTCGACAGAAATTCATCAATAAGTACTGACAAACAGAAGATAAGTGAGTGAAATATGATACGTCTTCAGCAGAGGCATCTTAATTTCAAACATTATGAAAATGCTGGCAGAGTCAGTTGCACTCTAAATGTTCCAATAAAAGCAACATATCCACCTACCCCCCTCTTTTATGTTTGATCAAATGATCTGGTTCCTAAACCATGTGTGGGTGGTCGGCCTCTCTTCTTGTGTTACTTCCACTTGCCTCTACTTATCCATATGTACATAGGACAGCATATGCATCCGAAAAACATAAAGAGGAGTTATTGATTGTATTTTGGAGCATAATCCGTAGAATTTAAGACTGAAAAGCCAGGATGATTTTTGGTCGGAAACCGGCATTCATCAACACTTCTATTTTCTGAAGATCATTTATGATTCGAAGAGAGTGAACATATGCTGTCTAATATGTTACATTTAACCCTTGATATCTGTAGTAGTCTACTTTACATATCTGTAGGACTAAGTGTCATATTCCTGAGTTAACTCTTTCACCAATTTGCTACAACTTTATCTGGGTGTAATTGACTTTACCACAACGGACCATAATTTATAAAAATGAAACAAGTGACTGTTTTTGAAGCGCAAAACATGGGATAGTCCATAATAATGAGTTTCACTCGACATTCAATTATCTCCGAAATGTAAGTTAAACAGGAACGGGTGAGAAGTCAACCGAAAGCTGTTGAACCGAGCTATACAGTAATGTTACCAATTAGGTCATAAGTAGAACGACTTTTAAAATAAATAAAATGATGCGACCAATGATACTCATCTGAGATTCACATTATTTTTGACTTTTTGGCTGATATTACATTAAGAGCGTGTATGTAACTATCATAATTTTGACAAATGAATTTAGAAGGCAGTAGGGAATAAAAAATATCAACAGCTTTTGGTAAGCATACAGTTGTCAACAACCGACTAACTAAGCAATACAGCCAAAAACTTCTATTGCTGCGTAAAAATAAATGAGCAGCAAATCAATCCCGAAAACTAGGAACGAAGTGCCTATGATTTCATGTATGGTACAAGTTTATTCGATCACTTCAGATAACCATATAGTTGTCGAAATGCCATTATTTCCTCTTTCCTTTCTTTCCGGCCGGTTTGTTATTAATGAATCGGATTCTGTTATTTAGTGTATCTGTGTGTGTGTGTGTGTGTTTTTAGTGAACAAACAAAGGTATCGACACTTTGAGTCTTAAAATGATTGCTACCTTGGATGGATATATTTAAAACTGGTGAAATGAAAAGTTGGACCGCGGTTGGACTTGAACCAGCGACCACTGGTTTCCCGGCCTGGTGCTCTGCCAACTGAGCCATGGTGGTTGCTGGTTCGAATCCGGCCGCGGTCCAACCTCATTGCTAGTCTGCCAAATCACGGCTATCTCGGATAGTCAAGAGATATATTTAAGTTGAACTATTAGTATATTTATCCTAATTTTTGGATAATCCTCTCATCTACTCATATGAGATATCAAAAGGATTTTTTAATGGCTTCTAGTGATCTCAACAGTTCACTCATTTTATTATTTACAAAATTCAGTCTAAGAGGCAAAAACTAGTGTTCAGTACTTAAATGATCTTAAATCATGTCATTCATTCGAGTGTCTGTTGGTATGAACTGACTACTCCTCCGAAATATTTTATCAGATAGCAAGAAAATTTTATACAGTGGCATATTCGGTGAAACGATATTCACCGGTAAACACTGTATGCTCATAATGTATTCCAGAAGAAATGGCTCCATAATGTGGTGTAAAGAAACTTTTTATGTTGCATCATCACCGTTATGGTGTTAGTAAACGAATGATTAGCTCGTTCACCTGACTGACAAGAATACTGAAGATAGGTGACCTAACAGATATTTTGTAATTCACTTAATGGTCAGTGAGAATCGATTAATTTCATAGTAGTTTTAATCGTGGAATGTAATCAGTTGGAGGATCATTTAAAAGTCGTGAGTACTAAGCAAATGTTAAGTCCTAGTTTGTGACTACTCATCAGTATGAATCAAAATCCCCGACAGGGATCGAACCCAGGACAGTCAAGTTTCGTGACCAGCACATTACTGTTTTACAGTCGAATGAAATCAAGCATTTTCACAGCTAGTGAAGTGATTACAACATTATTTGGAGTATGCTGGTGAACAATGTTCACCTTTGTATGTACCTCATCCTATGGAAATCTCCCACAGTTTGTTTGTTAATGGTTATTAGTGGAATCTGTGACGCGTGCTTTGTCCTATTCGGGACTTGGCACCTACACGTATCTGCATCTTAGTCAATAGTGCCGTTCCCACTGAGACTCGAACCCAACACACAGAACTTCAAACACCAAAGCTTCAACCCTTAGACACGACAGTCCCCTTTTCTGTAGCGGGTAGTAATAACCATTATTTAATCACGCTTTTAATTTCCTGTTGTTATTCTGGTTCTAACTAGTCGGCCTATATTGGTGCATGGGCTCCTATGCAGGTGAATGACAACATGATGAATAATCAAGGCATCTGCACGGAAGCCTGTATGCCGACAGAGATCGACCATTTTGATGGAGAAATTCTATTGTCTTCAAAATGTTAACTCCCCGGTGTCAGTTAATCAACTTATATTGTTTTCGCTAGTCGAATTCCTTCTAGTCATCAGTTGACAAATTTATTTTCAACAATTTACAGGTGCTTACATCAAACTTATATTCTTGTTGACAGATTTTATCATCAGTATGGCTGCTGAACTACTGTTAAACTGATTCAGTGAAATATTTGTTTTACTGGATCTAAATTATAAAACTGGTGAAAATATTAAAAAGGAAATTATTGAGATGGATGCTTAGTGAAGTTCAAATCGATTGGGCTGCTTAAACGGCTGAAATGCTTTAAATTATGGAGGAAGTGACGGTAGCATTTATAGGTGAAACTGTGATGAATTAACCCTTAATCCTAAATTATTTCATTATATGGTTAATTTAATGGTAACTGTTATAATTAGTCCCTTGGGTTTGTAATGGAACAAAGGGCTTCAGTAGCACGTCTCCATTTCACTCTGTCCTCTAAAATCTTTTCAACTTGGCTACACGACAGCCCACAAGCTCTCATTTCCTCCTCACACGATCTCCTTCATGTCACACTCACCTCAGACGCCAAACTCGTCGATTCCCATCTGGGTTCCACTCGACGGCCTGGCCTGACGCCTGATGTCCTCAGTCGGCCTTCTCAGTGTATGCCCAATCCAATCCATCTCCACTTCATTCCACTGCATATTTATTCAGTGATAGGTTCTTGGTTGATTAATTCCCAAAGCTTCTTGTTGCTTATTCTTTCTGGCCATCTGATCTTCAGTAACGAGCCAACATAGGCAGTTATTGATGAATGTGTGTAGTTTGTTGGAAGTGCCTTTCATAACGCGCCAAGTCTCTAAACCATACAGAAGCACTGATTTGAAGTTGGTGTTGAAAATCCGGATGTTGTTCACGCTTTATGCCGGGTGCATAAGATCACCACATTGGTTTCAGGCTAATGAACGTCTGTCTTGCTGTCTTTCTCATCCTGGCTGAATTTGACATTCTCGTCTGTGCCACCACCTGTAGTTGAAAAAGTGCTGCCTTGGCTGGATAGGTGAAGGAGGTTACTTCCTTTAAGTTTCTCCCATTGCTGTTGATTGGAGTTTGTTGTTGTTGGTGGTGGTAGTTGTGGTGGTGGCGTTGGTTGGGTATCTTCATCACCTCTATCTTCTCTTTATTCACTTGAAGTCCCGTCTTCGCTGCCCTGCCCTGCCATGCCCTGCCCTGCTCTGCCCTGCACTGCACTGCACTGCCTCTTCTGCCAACTTCTTAGTTTTCACCTGTACATCTTCAAGTTTGTGCGACATCAGACATAAAGCATCGTTGGCGAAATCCAAATCTTCTAGGTTCTTTCCCCAGTCCAGTCAGCGTATACCCCTCTTCTCACAGCTCATCACTGTTTCTTGCATAATCCAGTTCAGTCCACTACAATCAGGAATATCATGGGTGATAGTAGACAGCAGCCTTGTTTCACTCATGTCTTCACTTCACTTCACTTCAAAAGCATCACTGACCTTCCCATTGTGAATTACTTGGCTGGTATGTGGCATGCGTCTTCATATACTTGTTGAATGAGGCTGATATTGGTTTGTGGTATTGCGTAGTGTTGTGTTGAAGCAGCTGCCTGACAAATTACTTGTCGGTCGACGCTGTCGAATGCCGGCCTTTTCAAAGTCGATGAAGTTGAGGTTGACTTGAGTTGAGTTGACTGCCATTCTATACTCTGTTCTATGATGATGATGATGATGCGAAGCGTAGACTTGCAATTTGGTCCACACATGATTTGTACTTCCTGAATCCAGCCAGCCAACCAGCCTGTTCCGGTCGTAGTTTTGAATCCAGTGCATCCTTCAGTCTCTCCAGGATGATGCGGCTTAATATTTTGCTTGCTCCTGGTGGACAGGAGAGTGATTCCGCACCAGTTCCTGCAAACACTGAGATCTCCCTTCTTCGGCAGTTTGACAAGGTAACCCTTCTTCTGCTTCCAATCAATGGCCAGGTACCTTCCCTTCCTTCATTTCACACCTTCTGCAATAGTCGTGTGGTGTGGTGTGATCATGTCCGCTGTTGTCTCTGCCTCTGTCCTCACTGCTTCTGGTGGGATTCCATCTGGTCCTGCTGCTTTCCCACATTTCAGTACTCTATGGCGTTCAGGACTTCGACGTTTGTTGGAGGATTTATGTTCACTTGTAGTTGTGTGAGTCGACTGTAGGTGGTATTTCTGGACGAAGTGCAGGTGGTGGTGGTGGTCGATTGAAGAGCTTCTTGAAGTGGTCAGTCCATCGCTTCCTTTCTTTCTCTTCTTTGTTAATTAAATTCCCGTCATCATCTTTATTGATTTCATCTGTGTTGATCTCTTCCCAGATAGTAACTTGGTACAATGTTGATACAATGTTGTCAGGTCTCTGTCTCTCCTACCAACCGGCAGCTTGTTCTGCTTCACTTGCCAGTGTTTCGTAGAAGTGTCTTTTGTCTCTCCGTGCACTCTTCTTCACTTCTTTGTCCAGTGAGTGTTTTATACATTGTACTCAGTTCCTCATGTCGTTGAGCATCCTTGCACTGGTTCATCTTCTACGTCACAGTATTTCTCTCCTTCCTCTATCAGCTTCCATGTCCATCGAGATACATTCCTTGTCTTTTCTTGTCTTGTCTTCTTTCTTCTGCCTTCCCAACACGGTATGCAGGTTTCTTTCCACATAGCTTTCAAAGACTTCCAGTATTCTTCCACATAGGTTTCTTCAGGGATCTTCCTCGATATCTCCCATTTTGTCTTGATGGCTGACTGACGTGGAGATGTCCCTGGTAGTTTCGTCCTTCAGTTTTTGTTCTGAGTGTTCAACTTCAACTGTGGTCTATCATCACCAGCTTGCTTGAATGCTTTCAACTTGATTTGGAAGGTAGGTTCCTTGCACTACATATTGGTGTGAGTGGTGTGAACACACATATGCTCCTCTTCTTCATCTGACCTTGTGTCAAGTAGGCTGGCTGCATCTCCACTTTCTTCACATTGAGATCAAGTCGATCAGATTTTTAGTGTAGTGTCTCTGGTATCTGGTGAAATCAACTTCATGTCGCTTTGTGGGTATCCTTGTGTCTGAACACACTGCCTCGCCTCGCCTCGCCTCCAATCACCAAATCGTTGAATGCACACAATTCTGCAAACAATTCTCCATTCTCGTTCATCACATCACCGAGCACTTCTCGACCCATGATGGTTGAATTCTCCTCCTGTGTTGTCTGCTCCCACTTTGGCATTCATGTCTCCACACCCATCAGAATGGATTTGATATCGCCAACTGGAGTGTGGTCTTGTCCAGTGTTGATTGTAGTTGTCTGTGGAATTCCTCCTTCTTCGCCTAACGCGTGTCTGCATTATTTGTAGGTGTGTAGTGTAGTGTAGCATAGCATTGTATGATTGTGACCTTGCTTCCTTTCGAATTGGACCTTTCTGTGATGATGCTGGGGGAGGAGATTTGTTCCCACTGCATGAGAGGGAGACAGAGAGAGAGAGTCTTCGATGCTGTTGAGGGGGACATCATGATAGCCATTCGAAAACTCAGTGTGCTGTTCTCGTGGTTGTTGTCTGCGTGACAATATCGGAATAGATTATTGACTCCTCTCCAGTTGACAGTTTGGAGAGTCCACTTCCATTCCATCTGCTTTCACAAATTCCTAGCACTTCAATGTGATACCTTCTCATCTCATTTGCAATGTGGGCTGCCTTGCTGGGTTCAAACGTGGTGTGGACATTCCATGTCCCCATCCATGGAGAGAGAGAAGACACAGGGGCCATTTGGCTTCCCTAAGGGAGGCTTTCACCAACTGGCGTCATTTCGCCTCTCCGATTCCAGTGAGGAATAATTTTGTTTTTGTTTTTTATGTTTTGTTTGTGCTTTGAAGTTTGTTTAGCGGTTAGATTTGTTTTCTGGCGTAGGATTGCTAGTGGTATGCCCAACCTTCCCTCTTTATGTGGGCTTAAAACGGGCTAGTAACTAGTGTACTAGTCAACCAGCTGAGGTTAAAGTACATTTGAAATGAATGTGAAAATCCTTCAGGTCATTTTGCTGACAGTTACTACATTAACTGTATGTATCTGTCTAAAACGTGTAATTTGGATACTAGACATGTTTTAAATGTTGAAAAAGAAGTGTGAATGAAAATTGGTGCATAAATTCTCACCAACTTAGTGAGAATTCAGCCTTAAAGCTTCAAATAGATGAGATGTACATCCTAAGGCTACTTTTTCATTCATATTTAACCTTGAACCCAAACTAAATATGACAGTTCTCTTTACATGTAGTTATTGTAGTAACTATCATCAAATGACCTGAAGGATTTTCACATTAATTTCAAATGTACTTTACAACGTCTGTCTTTTGTTGATTTTCATTGTTTAATTGTGGAGACATCAAGAGAAGTGTAGGTTGAAGAAAGGAGAAGAGACAGACGGCAAGAGGAGTGAGGAAATAGTTATAAATTAGTGTGTCAGGCAAACAACACTCAATGAATGGTTATATACTGTTAGATTAGCAAACAAAGAACTAAGTGTCTTCCTATAAGGTCAGTGATTTTGTATATAGAGATAAAAAAGAACAACATCTGTGTTCATAAGCTTATTAAAGCAACATTTGTTTAATTTCCGAGTCAAACACTAGTAGACTGATTAGCGAGATGTCCAGGTAAATAATTCGCAATTTCAGATTAGCATATTTTGAAGTTTTAGTCAATTTAAAACTAGTTTTCAGCATAAACTTCATTACAGACTAGTCTAATAACAAATAACAAATGTGACAATCACTGAGTCATTACTCCTAAAGTCTAGGACCAAGCGGAATTAAATCTGAAATCTTCCTATCGTGATTTAGTAAAAAGTTATTGCATTTGCCCTAGCTGTCAGTAATTCCCTACGTCATAGCAATTCATGATGAAAGAATAGCTTCAAATCACGTGATTATCTACAACCGAATCGATGCATTCAGTAATTCCAGGTTGGAATTCACCATAGAAAGCGTCAGATGGAGAAACATTTCAAACGTCAGAGCACTGGACAGCTGTTTCGTCCTAGTATAGGATTCCTCGGCAGTGTACACCCAAGACTCTATCCCACCAGGGATCAGACCTAGGTTCCCCGGCCATCACTTTATCATTGAGTTGCTGGATAGGAATCCAATGCTTCATAGTTTCCTACCTCTCTCAGCTTATGATATAGCATGACTTCCATCCAATGCTGTCATTAAGTAACTGTCCTCACATCCGACTTGGTTGACCCTACTGGTCACGACTTCTCATGGAACTTCGGGAATCGCATCTCTAAGCTGGTCACCAACGAAGACTAGATTAAAATAATTTGGAGGTCTGTGGGGATTTATTAGCTGAATCAGGTTGGTTGGTTGGAAACCTGAAAGCGGATTGGGTCGTGGGTAGACCATGCTGAGGAGTCCATATTACGACAAAACAGCTGTCTAGTACTCTCAGGTTTCGATGTTTCTCCAACTGATGTTAGTCCATGATGAGTACCAATCTGAAATCAGTGGATGAATTTTCACAAACCTCCAAATCAGTGTAATGATTTTTTTAGAAAATGTTACTCGACTAAGTTGTGTATAATAATAATAATAATAATTTCATGGGAAAGTGACCTTGATTAGCTTTCTTAGCCAAAAGATGAGGGTTTACAAATAGTGTGACCTTTGGACCACGAAATATGAACTTGCAAATAAACAAAGAAATGAACATAAGCTATCCGTGAGTTAAAATTTGATGATATCTATCAACTATTCCTGGCTGTTACTAACACAGACCTGTAGATCTCACTAACTACATATGTTCCATGTAACATAAGATAAAAGAAGGACATATTTGATCAAGAGATAATTTGCACGGAGGAAAATATGTGAATGTAGAACTTGACCCAGTATGGAATTGAAAGAGAACAGCACCAATATTTCCCAGAATAGGACCGAGTAGCTGTTCAGTGTCCATCTGGTTCCCATCTTTCCCTGGTTGACATCAAAGCTATACTTAAGCCCTAGGAAAACCTCAATAAAGACATATAAAAAAATGAAAACAAGTGGTTCAGCGAAGAGACTCTTTTTGGCGATCTCCTTCATTGGACTTTACAATCACATTTTTGTACAATATTTTTAGTGAGAATATACAATCTGTTTCATATGTGAAAGCAGTTAGTTTAGCATGGCGAGGAATCACTCTCCTGTCCACCCCAAGTAAAATATTAAGCCGCATCATCCTAGAGAGGCTTAAAGACGCACTGGATTCAAAACTGCGACCGGAACAGGCAGGCTTCAGGAAGTACAAATCATGTGCAGACCAAATCGCAACGCTTCGTATCATCATAGAACAGAGCATAGAATGGCAATCACCTCTCCACCTCAACTTCATCGACTTTGAGAAGGCCTTTGACAGCGTCGACCGAGAGGTAATTTGGAAACTGCTTCACTACTACGGAGTACCGCAAACCTTTATCCGCCTCATTCAACAACTATATGAAGATGCCACATGCCAAGTAATCCACAATGGGAAGCTCAGTGATGCCTTTGAAGTGAAGACAGGAGTGAAACAAGGTTGCCTACTATCCCCCATGATATTCCTTATTGTGGTGGACTGGATCATGCAGCAAACAGTAGGCAGCGAGAAGAGGGGGATACACTGGACGACGGAAAAGAACCTAGAAGACTTGGATTTCGCCAATGATGACTTGTGCCTGATGTCACATAAACTTGAAGATCTGCAGGCAAAAACTAACAAGTTGATAGAAGAGGCAGCGAAGGAAGACGGGACTTCAGGTGAATATAGAGAAGACAGAGGTAGAGGTGATGAAGATACCGCACCACCACCATCAACAACAACAACAAACTCCAGTCACCGTCAACGGGAGAAACTTGAAGGAAGTAACCTCCTTCACCTATCCAGCCGAGGCAGCACTGTTTCAACTACAGGCGGGACAGACGAGGACGTCAAAGTCAGAATCGGAAAAGCAAGACAGGCCTTCATTAGCCTGAAACCAGTGTGGAGATCTTCAACACTCCACTCAGCATGCGGAACAAGATCCGCATTTTCAACACCAACGTCAAGTCAGTGCTCTTGTATGGCTCAGAGACTTGGCGCGTCACGAAAGGGATTTCCAATAAACTACAGACATTCATCAACAACTGCTTACGCTGGCTCGCTACTGAAGATCAGATGGATTGCCAGAAAGAATAAGCAACAAGGAACTCTGGCTGGTGACGAACCAACCAAGAACCTATCACGCAACAAATATGCAGGAAGAAGTGGAGATGGATTGGCCATGCACTGAGAAGGCCGACTGAGGACATCACGCGTCAGGCCAGTTGCTCGAGTGGAATCCCCATGGGAAGCGACGAGTTGGACGTCCGAGGGTGACATGGAGGAGGTCGTGCGAGGAAGAAATGAGAGCTTCTGGGCTGTCGTGGGACCAGGTTCGAAAGATCTCAGAGAACAGAGTTCACTGGAGGCGTGCTACTGAAGCCCTATGTTCCACTAGGAACCCAAGGGACTAATAATAATAATAATGTATGTAAAAATTGGAATATCATTTTCATCTTAAAATAATCAAAATCATAATAATAAGCGGAATTAAATTATCTACCGGGAAATATAATGTTATTTAGAGCAGTGAGTATTACTCAAGATTTCATAGACATCTAGTAAAGATGATTAAGTTTAAATAACGAGTTGAATAACACGACAAGATGAATGAATGGTTATCAAGATGAGTATAGAAAAAAAAGAGTAGTTGATAATATATAAGAAATGAACAGAATGAAAGATTTTGAAGGCAGGATGTTTTGAAACAGTAAAGATTAGGAATATGAAAGGAACCAAGGTGGAGTGTGTTTTGCATGTAAAGCTATGGGTTTCCGATTTGAATTGTTCAAGCCTCAGAGATACAAAGGAGGTGGATAGGCACTGGTTTTGGCAAGTTTCTTCTCATTTCACAAATAACATAGAAAGAGGTGGTTATTGAGATTGATTGACCAGTGTCGACAAGGCGCTACTTTATGGCACTTCTCATAGCTCCGCTATTACTTCTTTTTGGCCACGCAGGATGGTTTTCTTAAATCCTCTAGAACAGGACCCGCATTATACGACCGATATACCCGGCTCTGCAGAAGCGAGTCACATGGTATTTGAATAAGACTTCCAATGCTTAAAATCAACCATCTTTGACTGTTATCACAAATATCTTTGTACGAAACCGAAAGTTTACGCTCTTTTAACAAAATAACTAAGATGCAGTAAAGATTTACTATTAACACAGATACAAACAGTTCTCACGGACAGGTAAGATTACATCGAGAAAATGTCGAATCTACTCTCAGACAACATACTAACGAAAGAAACGGAGCGGAACTAAATGAAAAACAACTAAGTGATTTGCTAAAAAGATTAAAAAACGATCATTTAATTAACTAAGATCGTTATGAAACCAATGAACGAATATCTTCAAGAACACCACAGTTTTTATGGCTTGCCAAAAATACACAAAGCCGACCTTTCCCTCCCTCCAATTCTGGAGATGTCTGGATCTCCCATTCATCCAATCTTGAAATAATTACCTGATATTCTAGGACCTGCACGGAGACAAATTTCTGTTTATTCCCTTCAGGATATGTTCCAATTCATCGGTTGTATGCAGAATACCGATGTTTCTCACAAACATCGAATAACTCTTCACCACTATTCTACTCACGGAAACTATTTGTTTTATGTGCAATTATATAGATGATAACAACCTGAACGTTGGAATACCAGCTGTTCATTTGAAGGAGTTACTATTAGAATGTACTTTTTAGGTACAGTTCACTTTCAATGACATATTATGCCTATAGAAAGATGGAAGTGCCATGGAATCTCATCGGGAACCATTAATGGTATATTGTTTCATGGCAAGTTTGGGAAATGGTCTTATGACTGTTGGTGATATCATTACCTCCGTGGTAACAATAGGAGTTGAATTTATGAAAAAAACTGATTTATTCCATTAGGAAGTTTGTGAGGATTCTATCAGTTTCAAGTCAGAATTCATTATGAACTTATATCACTTGGAGGACTGTTGAAAACCCGGAAGCACTGGACATCTGTTTCGTTCCAGTACGAGACTCCTCAGCCGTGTGCATCCACTACCCCGTCAGGGGGTAAACTCAGGACCTACAGGTTCTGCCACCAGCGCGTTACTACTGAGCCACTGGGCTGGAAGCCAATAGTTCACATTCTCCTACTCCTGTCAACTAGTAAAAAAAACGTGATCAAGTCGGATGTAAGGACAAATACCGAACTATGACATTAGACGAAGGTCAAGCTACTTCGTGAACTGACAGAACTAGGAAATTGTGAACCGTTGGAAATGAAATCAGTAGCTCAAGGGTACCGTGCTCACCACGAAACCTGAGGGTGCACTATGGGTGCACACTGCGTAGGAGTCTCATAATGGTACTAAACGGCTGACCACTGCTTCTAGATTCTCAGTGTTTCTCTAGCTGATACCAGTTCGTGGTAAATATTACCTTGAAACTTCTTTATGACTGGACAGAGACAAAATGTCTAACTTATTCACTCTATACATGTCATTCTGTCAATTTGTCTAAATTATCCATTCCTTGTAGGAGGGTTTTCAGTGGATATCGGAAACTATGGCCACAGCCTCAATGTCAGTTTAAATGTTTGAATGACAGAAACATTTCGAAGAAGAATACTAGTTTTACGACAGATACTGATTAGCACTTCATTTCTTCTTCAAGTCTATTGGAAGTCTATGATTTGTTGATGTAGTGATCGACTTTGAAGGCCACCCTAACAACAGCTGAGATAACGACTGACTTTTAAAGCCCTGTTAAAATAATCAATCAGGTCTAGATATTTCAGTTGGGAAGGCAGTTTTTCATAAGGTAGAGAACCATAATTGGTTATCTCAGCAGTTGCTAGGGTGACCTTTAAAGTCATTCAACCCTTTCTACTTATATTGGAAAAGAAGTTTTCTCATAAAATAAAAGTGATTGACTAATTCATTAGTTCAGGTTGGTATTCATCATGGACTGATATCAGTTGGAGAAACATTGGAAACTTGGGAGCACTGGATAGTTGTTTCGTTCTAGTACAGAACTCCCCAGCAATATGCACTCATGACTTCACCAGGGATCAAACCCAGGACCTTTGGGTTTCGTGGCTGGTAGTTGTTAAGGTGTGCTTTAGGTCCCCTCTGATGAGTCATACTCCTATGTATAATCCACTTTTAATTAAGCATGCAGATGCGGCAGGTTGTTCAATGTATCTATATCATCTCAGCATTAGTTAGTCTGGTTAAATACAAATTTACAATTACCAGTGTTGTTTTTCATGTTCAATCTTCAACATACAAGTTGGATTTAGTTTAACCTTGGCGGCCTGCTTAAAAATTAGGCTACCGAAAAGTTCCCGTCATAAATTACATCAAACAAATTACTGTCGCACATTTTCAAAATGTCTCCAACCTATAGTCACATAAATTAAAAACAAAACTACAAAAGTGTATCACGGTAGATGGCACTGGGCTCCTGAGTTCACAATAATTCATCATATAAGCATTACAAGGATATTTAACGGGAACTGTAAATTTTTATGCTGGCTGAGTGACCCTCTACCATTAAACCTGCAGGTGCTTTTCTATTCTTACTCCTGCTCCCCACCCCCACCTCCAGTGTAACAACATACCCACAAACTAGATGATAACATAAAAGTAATTTTTGAGGGAGTTGTGGAGATTTGGAAATATCTCAAGTTGTTATTCATCGTAGACTGACATCAGTTGGAGGAGTTCCATACTAGGACGAAACAGCTGTCCAGTGCTCCCAGGTTTCTTTTGTTCCCCCAACTGATGTCAGTCTACGATGAATAACAACTTAAAATAAAAGTAATTGGTCGTTATGTGTTGTTGCTCATCATACTGCTATTATTAACACCGGTTAACTGAGATGGTGATTTAATTTGAAAATACCGTACAAGGAGTGAATCTGTAAATATCACACTGGGAATTTCATACTGTGTTACAAGCTATTGTCTGGAATAAAGTGATTATTATCATTATTATTGTCGTTGTTGTAAATCAAATCAAACTTTGATTTCAAAGTCGTATCATCAAGCCTATACTTACAGATGCTTTTGTATAAAGTAATGTCTACTGCAATGCATAGCTGGTTGTACATGAGTTGATAACAGGTTGGTAACCGACGTGGTTATCAATTCTAATGCGCTAAATGATTATCGAAGTCTAACGATAAAGTTTGCTGTGACCAGTAAGTTCGATGGTGGTATGGCACACTGCATTTCGATGCCAAATGTTAAGAGTCAGTCAGTTGGAGTTCCGTTAGTTATCAACTTCTTCATGGTAGCAGATACTCCTTGCTTATGCAGGATAACAAGTACTAAACGTACTTTAGGGTTTTCTACCAGCTAGCTAGCTTCTAATATTTAACAGTGAAATATAGTCTTCTGCTATGTCACGCTATTTAGCTTGGTGAGTACAATGTAGAAACGTGATTAGTAGACTGGGGTTAGTGCTGAGCAATTAGGACTTGACAGCTACAATACTTACTACCCGATGACCAACTTGTTTGGATACACCAGTCTTGTCAAGAGTAATTTGTAATCTGAAGAGATCGTTGGTAAATTATCTGGTATCTGATAGAACACTTAACACTGAGATATCTTGTTTTACATAAACTAGGAAAAATAAACTGTTGGCTAAGCTGTGGTACCAGTCAATGAAGTCCTTGACTGTTGGTCTGAATTGTTTAAGGGGATATAGACTGCGTGGTTGAGATTCAGTCGTTGAGAGCTCCTGGTGAAATGACCGAAAATCGGTCAAAATGATGCAGAGGCATTCACTCCTTGACGTCTTCTAAAGTTTGAATATTCACACTATCCTTTATCTTCAAATTATTTATTCTCTTACACAACTTTGTCTTCTTTGATATCGCTCTTTTTCTTTCCATCCGTTCTTTTTGTACTACTGTAAAGTGTGACAACTTGAACAGGTGCACTTTTGTGCGAGGTTCTATGTTGATTTTGTGTCTGTCTGATTATCTGTGTATCTTAAATCAGCCACAGTTTTAGTGTTGGTGATGAGTTTTACAGTTTGTTAATCGTCCTAGCTTTATACCACCATAAATAGAGAAGAGGCATGAACCTGAGTGTGTCTCAGGATCACATTTCTCACAGACCAGTAGCATATATCAGTTGCACAAGACCATATACAACAAAGTAGAAAATCTAAGTGATGGATAAACCGGCCCAACCAACCAAGAATAGCCTCTTGTTAAAGAACAGAGAGAGGTTTCATTTTGAGATAAAATACCCAACGGAACTCAGTAGAATTTGTTTCATAATTTCACCTATTGGGCCACTGTATGGTTCGGAAACAAAGTGAACGTGAAATCTTTTAAAAAGTTGACACCTTCAGGTGGAAAATAGGGAAGATACGCATTACACAGTGGAAATAATTTCATGATTGTATTCTCTACCACGTGAAGTAAAATAATTTTCATTAGAATTTGGACATAAACTTGTTGCAAACAATAAAGTTTACGCCCTAGACTTGAAAGACTATCGATACAGTAGTCATTAGCTTTCCATACTTTAGGATACTAAGGGAAATTGTGTCAGGTCACACCTTGTGATCTTGACTGAGTAGTTTTCAGCGTAAAACTTGTTGACACCATAGTTGAGCAATTGAAAAACTACTCAGCTGTGAGAAATGTCAACGTGAACCGTGCAGTTTTTAAATCATTTACAAACTGATCATCCAATTTTAGGCATACTGGTTCATAGATTCAGATTCAGATGTTCTGAACTAATTTGGTTCTGTGAGATGAATTTTTTAGGGTACACCTCTGATAAGCTCAGCCCCATACGAATGAAATGGTTGTCCGGTGTTTAAATCACTGTGATCTGACTGACGAAACAATATAGCTCAACCTGAGTGGTTACCGACCACTCAAGTTATTCAATAGTAGTATCTTTTGATACTAAATGAAGCCTTTCTGAGAAAGTAACAGTATTTATTCGTTGTCCTCCTCTGTGTTCAAACAGTTTTATTAGAGTTCATGTACACCAAGAAGAAAGAAAATGGTACACCTTAATACGACTCCATACTGTTGTGGAATTAGTACCAGATTATTATCATCATCACATTGCTTAAGTAAGAAGCTGCTACAACAGGATCACTGAGAAATGTCGCACATCATCATAGATTACATGAGGTTAAGGTACTATTCAGATGTCGAAACTGAAGGGACTACTCCTTGAGGCTTTGACTTGAGGTTTCATTTTCTAGGCAGTGGCAGAATGTTTGGTACTCCATTCCCCTGGTTGACAATAGTCAATCTGTTTCCATACTTCAGTCACTTGCTCTGGATCTGGAAACCTTTGCTAACCATTTGTTTGGGATGAGGATTTTCCAAATCTTATCAGTGAACCCTTAGTACTTTTATGTCCTATGCGTTGAATTGCAAACTATTAGCTGGTTTGATGTGATCGTCAGGATGCCTTCAAGTTAGGTGCTGTGCTTGTTGACACCCATCAGCAATGCAACATTCACAACCATGGAGGAAATGATGTCTCTTGAGAGACTAAAACCTGCGTCACTGAGTACTGCAATCAGAGACGTTGGCAATGAGTTATTTAGGCTGCGGCTGACATCCTGTATAACTGGATTAAATGCACTGACCGGTCATTGGAGAGTAACAACTTTCATGTTGTCAACCAAATTCAGCGGACTATTTTTGTAACGTGATTAACAAAGGTATTAGACCGAGGTATCAGGGTTGCTGATGATAGCCTCATATACATCTAATATCTATCAAAGCACACTGCGACAATATTCTACATTGATTATTCATTGTATCACTTGTAATATTTCAAAGTTGTATGTCAGGACGGTGTGGACACCCACACAATGTGCTCTCTTCGGAAGACACATCACATGAACATAAACTGAAAGCTTTTTGTCAGTTTTTATGAGATAAGGTGTGTTTATTCATTAGTAGTTACTCGTTAGATAAGCCATTTATGGTACCTGAATAACCGTAAGACAGTTTTACAAAAATCATAATCTCAAGTAGCTAACTGATAAAAGCTGAGGCGTAGTAACCAAGTAAGTCTTGCATTCCCAGTTTAGAGTCTTTCATAGTTGATGAGGTTGAGCCTAGAACCCTAAATTCATGCATAAGGCATATTGACATTCAATTTATTAAGTATTAATCCACATGTTAAGAAATGGATAATTTGGATTACACTCATCTAATGCTAAAAATGTAATCGTTAGTTCAGATAGTTTGGAAGGTCGATGTAAATGTAGGGTAGTGTTGACTGAGTCCGGAAGAAGCCTCCAGGTTAGTCAACTATCACTTTACCGTCTCAGATAACAAAACTCGGCTGTTAACCAGGTTTCAAATTTACTTCAACCGCAGAGATTTTTGTTCACCCTTCATGTGAGTGTGTAACACCAGTCTGTCAGTTTATTACTCCGACACAATCCGTATTTGGAGCCAATAGTAGGTTGCTTGTTTGGCTGTGCACAATTGTCTAGAACATCAGACTCATCCATTTTGCGGTAATGATCTGGGTTTGTTAGTGTCGATAGTTTCACCACATACATAGCAAAAGGACACAAATTTAGTTAACAGATAATAAATCTTCTACATCCTAATAAAGTTTTAAACACTGACCTCTTTTAGCAGATGGCTTCCTATGAGGAGGCTTCGATACTGCCGGATATGTACTACATAACAGTTTACTTGGTGGCTACCAGTGGAATCCACAATGAGCGTTTCATCCTATTTGGGACTCGTCAGCTAGGGTTTACCTGCACCCCAGTGAGTTATATTGTTCCCACTGAGGCTCAAACCTAGTACCCGTCGCTTCAAATGCCAGAGCGTTATCTACTAGGCCACTTGGGGACGGCGGCAGTGTTTACTAGATTACAGTCTCAGTGGGAGCAACATCACTCACTGGAGTGTAGATACATCCAGCTGATGAGCCCCAAATGGGACGAAACGCATGTCGTGGTTTTCACTGCTAGTCACCAAGTAAACTAAAAAGTTTTATACACTTCACTATTAACACAGAAGAGAAGTTCAATAAAACAAACAAAATCATATACGAATTTTTGTGTTGAAATCAACTTTCAGATGAAGGAACATTTGATGCATTTGTGCAGTTTTACAGACTATAATTGATGATTAAATATATTATGATGTAGGAAAGGTGTACGTTTGGTTTCTATTCTGGTCTAAAGTAAGTCGATATATACACATACACATGTGCACACACACGCATACAGACTAACATATGTTATTGAATGAGGTCAAGGTTATTTTTTGTTCAATGATTTATGGATCAATCAATTAACTGATTAAAATCATAAATAATAAAAATTTAAAAAAATAATACTAGAAATAAATGAACAATCAATCAACATGTTAACATATTTAGACAATACGACATCGGTTTGTCATTGAACTAACGACACTTTTCACCCATATGTAAGAAACTGTTAGTTGTAGCGTGAATAGAAAAAGAAGAGGATTTTGATGAAAACATGTTAACGCCAGTGTACAAAGTAGGATTGTTTGATATAGATAACCAACTTGTCATCAATACGTCTACAGTAGAATTTTATGACTATGATAAAGGTAGAATGGTCTATATTTTCTTATGAATACATTCTTACTTTAGGTTGTTTGTTGTGGCAAATTGAACAGATGCACTTAGGTACAAGGTTCTTCGTTGATTTTACCTGCCTGTCTAGGATGTTTGCAGGTGGACATAGGGTCATAGATATCATGACGTCTGCATTCTATTCATTTTAAAGTGAACATATTATCAAATGACGGTTATAAGTTAGGTTTTAAAGCTGTGCTATATTATATTATAATGTAACCTGTTACACGTATTGCTACCAGTGTATATCAGTCTCAGAAACCAATAATAACAGGTTAGTATAAGAGTAAAACTTGGGCACTGTGGTCGATTGTAATCCCATTTTAGTCTGTTTAGTAGAAATATCACACAGTGAAACAGTAGCATTTACTGGATAATGTTTCGGACACAATTTATTGTTTATATTCATATCAGGTAACTCCACAACTTTGAGACAGACTTTATATATTCCTAATTTTCTCTCCATCTCTGTGATGACAAGGGCAATAGAATTTTCCTTATATCTGGGACAGATGCAGATCATTTCGATTGCATTTATTTGATGTTGATTCGATAAATCATGATTCGGTTATCAATCTCTACCTCCCTCCAGTCAACTAAGTTAGTTTTAAAAGCTGTCACTCTATCCCAACCTATTGTATGACTGCGTGCATATTAATGAAACATATGGTCTTCCTGTTTGAAGGTTAATCAATAAACGACATTTACAGACAGAAGGCAGATACATAAACCACCGCATATTCAATATTAGATGTCTCAGGAATCGAATCATTCCTAAATATCTACGACTACGTGCACCGACTCCCACAGACAAAGTCAAAGCAGCTATAGAACGTGTCAGTAAACTCTGTCTTAATGGAAAATTCCACTACCCTTGTCATTACAGAGAAGCAGAGAAAATTAGGAATATATAAAGTCTGTCTCGAAATTGTGGAGTTGCCTGATATGAATATGGACAACAGTAAATGTTACTGTTTCACTGTGTGATATTTCTAATAAACGGACTAAAATGGGATTTCAGATTAGCCTTTAGCTAATGTCAGGCTTTAACTGAAAAGTTATCTAAGACAACCAAACTGAAGGGCTGCAGATTCCATCTCAAGAGAAAACCCGTGAACTTAGAGGTTAAATGTCTTGGAATTAGAAGAATTTCGTAGTTGAAGTTGTCTGCCTAATGAAAAGTTTTCTTCAATCATATTGCGGTTTCGAAATTGGCACGATCTACGGTTTTCATCATTACAGACGTTTTAATGTGTGTAGGTCAATCATGGTGGGAACTGCACACTGGTTATAGCTATGACAGAGACACCAGATGATGTGAACTTGAGACCTATGAGGTGGAATCGGTCCCTTCGCGGGTGGAGATACACTTTGGTGCTGAATACCAGTAGGTACGGAACCCAGGAGAAATGAAAGTTTTATTGCTAGTTGCTTTCAGTTAATAGTGTTTATTAAATTACCGTAACCCCTAAAGCCTATAAATTCGAAATCGATTCTTTATTTATCTTGTACTTAGAAAGATACTTTAGATACCATTTAAACTTGATACCATAGGTAGTGGCATGCATGTCAATTATAAGGAATTCGTTTCCATAGAATATGGATATATACGTGTACAACGAATGAGCATGTACGTATAGCCCAATCAATTGTTATTTACGCAGTAATTTAGGCATACATCTTGAATGAAACTGCTCAATGGTATCAGCAGATACGAGTTGTGCATAACAGTGCATAATTTTCTAATCTAAAGCATAATAATGAGCTTTACCGATTAGAAGGAAGCTGTTTACTTTGGACGTGTGTGGAATCGACTGCTTTCAAAAGGGTTCTCATCATGAATAGACATTAACCCAAGAATCATTAAGGCTTGGAAGCTCTGAACAGTTGTCTTGTCCTAGTTCGCAAATCCTAAGTAGTGTGCTGACACGCCCACAGAAAGGGTAGAACCCAAGGTCTATATATCTTGCAGCTTGTATTTCACCACTCAGCCATTTGGTTAGAATAAAATAACCAGTTTTCCAGCTTCTGTCATTCCGCGATATAGCTCAACCACGACCCAATGTTACTGGCAAGTATTTTTCCTCATAACCCACTTGCTTGATCTCATAGGTTACAGCTTTTCGCTATAACCTTGGGAAGTTTATCTTGCAGAATCAGACTGTTATGCGTTTGGAGATTTGATAAACTTCCATACCTAACAAAAGAGAATAATGGATCTATAACTGGATACTGGTGATGGGTAATGGCTAGCAGCGGAATCCAGGATGCGCATTTCGTCCTATATAGTTAAGAACACAGGCAATATCGAGGCATCCTCACAGGAACCCATATGCCAACAAAGACTGATGAATTCGATCCAATCAACGACGGTGTAATACAAGCAGTAACACTAGACACTATTTGTTATAACCTCTCGATATTGTACAGTCACCATAAGGTGTTAATAAGTAGAGACTATATAGTCATCCAGTTATTAAAAAAATAATTAACTTTATATCTCCCCTAGGTAAATAGTTTATTGTAAGCAAAATAGTAAACTGGAAAATTTGTTTCCTGACATCTGAAAATTCAAGACAACCATCAAACCAAGCAATACTCTATTCAGTTGAATGTAGGCTTTAAAAAAGCTAATGTTGTGAAAATAATGATAGAAACTATTATTTTGTAGGTGAATTTAAACTCCTTGTTGAATTCCTGTGACTCTACAAATCATATCATGGCAGCCACTTCATTTTTCACCATGGATTGATGTTAGTTCGAAATTCATTAAGAACTAGGAAGCATTGAACAGTTGTTTCATTCCTTTTTGAGACGGTTATTTAGTATACATGGACAACGCCGTATGAAGAACAGTCCATGATCCTCAATTTGGTGATGAGTAAATAACCATTCAGCATTCTGACTATCTGAGCTAGCCATGGTTTGACAGGCTAGTACTCATAGTGAGTGATAATTGAAGGTGAAACGAAAGTTTGGACCGCGGCGGGATTCGAACCAGCGACCACCGGGTTTTTGGCCTAGTGCTTTATTAACTGGTTTGAATCCCACCGCGGTCCAATTCCTCATTTCACCTTCAGTCATCACCCAGTATCAATATTACCGTTAAGTTGTTGGTATAAAATCCAACCACCTGCGTTTTACAACACCACTAACAATTCCTGCCTTTAGTGAGTACGCAATCTTACATTGGATTCAGTTGACTCTATAGACTATGTTTTTACATCGGAACCTAAAGAAATCTCGTATGCTTTTTGGCTGTTCCCTAAGCAATGAAAAAGCAGCTTTCACTCCTGCTAGGTACTCAAGGGTTCTCTAACAGATGTCCGTGTGTAATAAATACCTTACAAGTTAGCTTTTTTATGCAACATAAATCTATTTGTTAACAGCATGTTAGCTACAGATTAACTTGCCAGTTATTCATCCTATGCGGTATGGAAATATGAAGTGTACTGATGGTAGTTCAAGATACATTGTTTAGATTCTTTCCCTCCTTCCCAAATCACTTAGTGCCATTCATCGGGATGCAGGAACGGCAGTTTGGATTTGTTTCACCACTGAAATGATCTTTAAGAGAATTTACTCACTAAAAAAGACACACAGCATTTGGACGTGTAAATTCTCTTTAGATGGCATATTCATATAAGCCAGAAATATACAGTAACCCACATGAATATGATCACATATATGTGCATATACTGACAAATGTTTAGGTAGAACATAGATTATTGTGTTACATACAATAGACAAAATATTAAATGAACAAAGACCAGAGTTATTCGTTTCTGGAGTATGTATACAACTCAGCATAATATAAACTACATAATAGGACAGATGACTTAACTGAATGCATAAATGAGCCAAGATATTAAAGCTTTGTTCGTTTTCTTTTGCCTTATCAGCAGAAACATTTCAAGAGGCGAAAATGTCTATTTTATTTAGTTGACGTGACTGAAACATACTGAAAATGTACGTAGGTACATGCATTTGACCTTGATGTGGAGTGATGTTTATATTCAAATGCACGTGAAGTAGAATAACAGACGTCTGTAACACTGTTTATGCACACCGGATATATATACGTATTATGATGTCATTTATCAGTCTAGACAGTGTGTGTATGCAGACCGTTGTTACTAGTCTAATGTGGTATAATTGAAAAGGCTATAGAGAAAGAGAAAGAAACGGATTTTCTCTCATTTGCGTTCACATATACGTAGTCACAGTCTATGCCAGCTGGGTAAACAAAAACAAGCTGTCATAACAACACTGAATGTAATTTAGTTTCTATTTTTATTAAATTTATCTTCAGACAGTCACATGCATCTCAGACACAACAATAAGAATCACTGGATCGACGTCTACGTGGCATGAATAGTGATTACATCAGAGGCACTCCCAAAAATATCTGAAATAATTAAATTATTATCATTATTATTAGTCCCTTGGGTTCGTAATGGAACATAGGGCTTCAGTAGCACGTCTCCATTCCACTCTCTCCTCTGAAATCTTTTCAACCTGACTCCAACAATACCCACAAGCTCTCATTTGCTCCTCGCACGATCTCCTTCACGTCACCCTCACCTCGGACGCCAAACTCGTCGCTTCCCATCTGGGTTCCACTCAACGGCCTGGCCTGACGCCTGATGTCTCCAGTCGGCCTTCTCAGTGCATGCACAATCCAATCAATCCATCTCCACTTCCTTCCACTGCATATTTATTCAGTGATAGGTTCTTGGTTGATTCGTCACCAGTCAGAGTCAGTTCCTTCTTGCTGATTCTTATTATTCTCGCAATCCATCTGATCTTCACTAACGAGTCGACGTAGGCAGTTATTGATGAATGTGTGTAGTTTGTTGGAAGTGCCTTTCATAACGCGCCAAGTCTCTGAACCATACAGGAGCACTGACTTACTTGACGTTGGTGTTGAAAATGCGGATCTTGTTCCACATGCTGAGTGGAGTGTTGAAGATCTCCACACTGGTTTCAGGCTAATGAATGCCTCTCTTGCTTTTCTGATTCTGACTTTGACATTCTCGTCTGTGCCACCACCTGTAGTTGAAACAGTGCTGCCTAGGCTGGATAGATGAAGGAGGTTACTTCCTTTAAGTTTCTCCAATTGGTGTTGATTGGCGCTTGTTGTTGTTGTTGTTGGTTGGGTATCCTCATCACCTCTATCTTCCCTATATTCACTTGAAGTCCCATCTTCGCTGCCCGGCCCTGCCCTGCCATGCCCTGCCCATCCTCTTCTGCCAACTTCTCAGTTTTCACCTGTACATCTTCAAGTTTGTGTGACATCAGACATAAAGCATCAATGGCGAAATCCAAATCTTCTAGGTTCTGTTCCCCAGTCCAGTCAGCGTATTCCCCTCTTCTCACAGCTCATCACTGTTCCTCGCATGATCCAGTTCACTCCACTACAATCAGGAATATCATGGATGATAGATAGTAGGCAGCAGCCTTGTTTCACTCATGTCTTCACTTCACTTCACTTCAAAAGCATCACTGAGATTCCCATTGTGAATTACTTGGCTGGTATGTGGCATGTGTCTTCATATACTTGTTGAATGAGGCTGATATTGGTTTATGGTATTGCGTAGTGTTGTGTTGAAGCAGCTGCCTGACAAATTACTTGTCGGTTGACGCTGTCGAATGCCGGCCTTTTTAAAGTCGATGAAGTTGAGGTTGACTTGAGTTGAGTTGACTGCCATTCTATACTCTGTTCTATGATGATGATGATGATGCGAAGCGTAGCCTTGCAATTTGGTCCGCACATGATTTGTACTTCCTGAATCCTTGCACTGGTTCATCTTCTACTTCACAGTATTTCTCTCCTTCCTCTATCAGCTTCCATGGGTCCGTCGAGATACATTCCTTGTCTTGTCTTGTCTTGTCTTCTTTCTTCTGCCTTCCCAACACGGTATGCAGGTTTCTTTCCACATAGCTTTCAAAGACTTCCAGTATTCTTCCACATAGGTTTCTTCAGGTATCTTCCTCGATATCTCCCATTTCGTCTTGATGGCTGACTGACGTGGAGATGTCCCTGGTAGTTTCGTCCTTCAGTTTTTGTTCTGAGTGTTCAACTTCAACTGTGGTCTATCATCACCAGCTTGCTTGAAGGCTTTCAACTTGATTTGGAAGGTAGGTTCCTTGCACTACATATTGGTGTGAGTGGTGTGAACACACATATGCTCCTCTTCTTCATCTGACCTTGTGTCAAGTAGGCTGGCTGCATCTCCACTTTCTTCACATTGAGATCAAGTCGATCTGATTTTTAGTGTAGTGTCTCTGGTATCTGGTGAAATCAACTTCATGTCGCATTGTGGATATCCTTGTGTCTGAACACACTGCCTCGCCTCGCCTCCAATCACCAAATCGTTGAATGCACACAATTCTGCAAACAATTCTCCATTCTCGTTCATCACATCACCGAGCACTTCTCGACCCATGATGGTTGAATTCTCTTCCTGTGTTGTCTGCTCCCACTTTGGCATTCATGTCACCCCACCCATCAGAATGGATTTGATATCGCCAACTGAGTTGGAATCTTGTCCAGTGTTGATTGTAGTTGTCTGTGGAATTCCTCCTTCTTCGCCTAACGCGTGTCTGCATTATTTGTAGGTGTGTAGTGTAGTGTAGCATAGCATTGTATGATTGTGACCTTGCTTCCTTTCGAATTGGACCTTTCTGTGATGATGCTGGGGGAGGAGATTTGTTCCCACTGCATGAGAGGGAGACAGAGAGAGAGAGTCTTCGATGCTGTTGAGGGGGACATCATGATAGCCATTCGAAAACTCAGTGTGCTGTTCTCGTGGTTGTTGTCTGCGTGACAATATCGGAATAGATTATTGACTCCTCTCCAGTTGACAGTTTGGAGAGTCCACTTCCATTCCATCTGCTTTCACAAATTCCTAGCACTTCAATGTGATACCTTCTCATCTCATTTGCAATGTGGGCTGCCTTGCTGGGTTCAAACGTGGTGTGGACATTCCATGTCCCCATCCATGGAGAGAGAGAAGACACAGGGGCCATTTGGCTTCCCTAAGGGAGGCTTTCACCAACTGGCGTCATTTCGCCTCTCCGATTCCAGTGAGGAATAATTTTGTTTTTGTTTTTTATGTTTTGTTTGTGCTTTGAAGTTTGTTTAGCGGTTAGATTTGTTTTCTGGCGTAGGATTGCTAGTGGTATGCCCAACCTTCCCTCTTTATGTGGGCTTAAAACGGGCTAGTAACTAGTTTACTAGTCAACTAGGTGAGGTTGAAATAATTAAATTGGTAGTAGATTTTCAATTTGTGTGAAGGGTTATTCTCATATGATCAGTTTTGACCATCTGAGATACCCAGACATTCAGAGGCTTGTATTGATACTGGATGATGATTGAAGTTGAAGTGAAAATCTGGACCATAGGCGGGACTCAAATCAGCCATCTATCTCATATATACAATTGTCAGTGATGCTGCAGTGTTATTTCGTAGAGTCGTAGATATGACATCAATATTATTAATGTATCTATTGCGAAACTTTCAGATTTTATGTTCGAACTGCAGATTTAATTAAATATGTGCGCTGTCGTAGGCCTAAGAATGAAGGGTGAAAAAGTGTTTAGTATACTTACATATCACTTATGAACTTATTTCAAGTCATTGAACACAGCTATCTAGTCTTTAGATCACTCTCTTTTGTCTGATGAAGCCTAACAATTGAACTGGCTGGTTTCTGACGGTTTATTTCATTCAACAGTATATGTAACTAATGTTTTCAGCAGTCATAACTGAAAGTGGGCAGCAGGTAATTAATAGAGAGTGGATAAGGAGTGGCGGCGGTCGAAAGATGAAGCAAGTTACTGCCCTAGGTACCTATTAGATTTTCAGCAAGACAGACTGCATCAGTAACTTGGGATTTTGAAAGAAACAAATGACATATTTTTCTTTGCATTTAAGAGACGAGAAAATAAAAAAACTTTCTGGCTCCGAAGCTAACTTATCAGTCAATCACAACAAAGTGTGTACGAATCGGTCAGTGAACGGTTACCAATGTAGTAGTAGTGTGAGTAGTAGTAGTAGTAGTGTGAGTAGTAGTAGTGTGAGTAGTAGTAGTGTGAGTAGTGGTAGTGTGAGTAGTAGTAGTAGTAGTAGTAGTAGTAAAGTTCTGTGTTGGGTGCTGATCGAATTCCCTCGGCAAAACTTACAATATGGCTACATAGCTGGGTGGTGTGACACTACAATATACTGTATTTATGTGTTTGATAGTAACGGCCAATCTACAAGAAGTTGTATTTGACTTCAGTTTCATGACCTAAAGAAATCTCATGTATCCTCACGATCACCTGATAGCTATACTCGTTACCGACATGTGACAAATTCGTTTGCACAGTTCAAGGTTATAAACAGCCGGTAAAGAACTAAGTCGAATGGTGGTACAGTCGCTGACCTCAGTACTGACTATATAGTGTAAAATCTCCCGGGCAATATGTGTTCCATTCATGTTAGAGATACACTTTAATTTGGCTCGAAGTTTATGGGGATTTTGTTTATTTCACGGTAGTATTTATCACCGACTGATATAAATAAGTTGAAGAATCATTGAAAACCTGGGAGCACTAGCCAGATGTTTCACCTTAGTATGAGACTCCTCAGCAGCATGCATCCACAACCCCTTACGGATCGAACTCAGGGCCTTTGGTTCTCATGGCGAACTCGTTAACCAATCAGTCACTGATTAGGAACTTCATGATCCTCAGTTTCCTACTTCTGTCGATTCGGGGACAAAACGCAACTGTCTGCCAAGGTCTTCAGTTGGCAACCGCTTCACTTCTGACTGGTCGACTTCCTCAAGCCACGGCTTCTCACCAGAAATTAAGGACATCCATCTCCAAATATGTCAGCAACGAGCACTATACAGTAATTCGGTTTGAGGTACATATACACCTTTGCCGACAAGTGCTTGCAAATGTCTGAGTTTAAGTTTATTGTTTCTGGCTGATTACGTTTTAACACTGAATAGAGAAAATAAAGAACTTCATGATATCGAGTTACTTGACCTCTTTGAATGGGATACAATCTCAACTGAGAACTTATCAGCATGACGGCAATTGTTTCCCTATGATTATTGACCTGTTGTTTACTCTTATCAGTAAGAAATAATTAGCATGCCTTTCAAAGCATACCTGTATTCAGCTAGTGGTATTTTAAAGACTTCCTTGCGTAAATCTTTTTCCTCTGTTCGAAGCTGATTACATCATCACCGGTTCATTAATTAAGCAGAGAAGCGATAACAAAATTGATAACATCAGTTACAAGCAAAACACAATCTTGCTTAATGGATTGTGATACCTTTGGCATATGCTTAGGCAGATCATATCTAAACGATAACATCATCAACAACGAATAAGGGAAGACTGATAGAAGTGAGAGGGGAATACAGAATTTCTAAATTCTGACTTAAACATGATTTATGTGGGAAAAGCAGAAAACAGGACAATGATGACATGATGTTATCTATGTACTTTTATAGCTATGTAGTTGTATAATCGATTGGTTGGATGTAAAGCGTATTCATTAAGCGGATAAACGGAAATATATTCACGCATAAAATGCTAACATAATACATGAAGAAATTCCTTGTAAGACTAAATTTTGAAGCATGTGGTTTCAACACAATGTGAGTAGATTGGGATACTTAGTGGATATCATTACTTGAGGATTTTCAACTTACTGGAAAGTACAGATGAAACAGCTATCCTATAGTATGAGTATAAAGCCATAATCTAGAGGGGAAATATGAATCAACTCAAAAACAAGGATATTTGATCTGCAGTCAGGCAACCAAATGAACAACTGGGTAGAATAGCTGTAACCAGGCGAAATAAACCTTTTACTAGAGGGTAATTCACACATATGTTTACAGCATAGCTCGTCATCACATTTCCCGCACATTATCACATTCATACTAATCAATACATGAATTTACCAAATGCAATTGCGTAACTAACATGATTTTCAAACTCAGACTGATAAACCACTCATATGGCGCATTCATTCCAAACAGTTCAACGCAAATGTAAGAGTGACTCTGTATTTTATGCAAAGTTACCTTTCTAGCCAAAATAGCGGAACTTGATTGATTATTACAGCTGTTGCCAGGATCAACTGTAACTATTATTATTATTTTATTATTTGTCCCATGGGTTCCTAGTGGAACATAGAGCTTCAGTAGCACGTCTCCATTTCACTCGGTTCCCTGCAGTCTTCTCAACCTGGCGCAACCACTGCTTACAAGCTTTCATTTCTTCCTCAAATCATCTCCACGTCATCCTCGCCTCGGACGCCCAACTGGTCGTTTCCCATCCAGGTTACACTCGACTGCCTGACCTGGTGCGTCATTTCCCCAAATGGTCTTCTCACTGCGTGCCTAATCCAATCAATCTCCACTTTCATCTTCTGCATACTTGCTAGATGATGGGTTCTTGCTTCAGTGGTTTGCTGCCTGCCTGCCTGCCTGCCTGCCTGCCAGCCAGCCAGCCAGCCAGCCAGCCAGCCAGCCAGCCAGCCAGCCAGCCAGCCAGCCAGCCAGCCAGCCAGCCAGCCAGCCAGCCAGCCAGCCAGCCAGCCAGCCAGCCAGCCAGCCAGCCAGCCAGCCAGCCAGCCAGCCAGCCAGCCAGCCAGCCAGCCAGCCAGCCAGCCAGCCAGCCAGCCAGCCAGCCAGCCAGCCAGCCAGCCAGCCAGCCAGCCAGCCAGCCAGCCAGCCAGCCAGCCAGCCAGCCAGCCAGCCAGCCAGCCAGCCAGCCAGCCAGCCAGCCAGCCAGCCAGCCAGCCAGCCAGAGTTCCTCCTTCCTTATTCTGATTATTCTCGCCATCTGATCTTCAGCATCGAGTGAGCGTTGATGGCAGCTGTCGATGAATATCTGTACTTCGTTGGAAATGCTTTTCACGATACGCCAAGTCTCTCAACCATCACATAGAAGCACTCACTGACTTGACTGACATTAGTGTTCAAAATCCGGATGTTGTTCACGCTCTATGCTGAGTGGAGTGGAGTGGAGTGCAGTGCAGCGCAGTAGATCTCCACACTAATTTCAGATTGATGAAGGAAAGCCTGTGTTGCTGTCTCTCAAATCCTGACTGCTTTGACATCCTCATATGTATCGCCATCACCTGTAGTTGAAATGATGCTGCCTGCTTAGGTAGGTGGGTAGGTGAAAGAGACAACTTCGTTTAGATTTCTCCCGTTGATGGTGATTGGTGCTCGTTGTTGATGTTGTTGTTGGTTGGTTGGGTATCTTCATCACCTCTGTCTCCTTTATGTTCACTTGAAGTCCCGTCTTCCTTGGCCACCCTGTCTCTCCTACCAACTTGTAGGTTTTGCTTGTAGATCTTCGAGTTTGTGTTACAAGGCAGTAGACATAAATCATCATCACCATCGGCGAAATCCAAATTTCCTGGGCTCTTCTCGTCGGTCAGACAGCCTTGTCTTACTCCTGTCTTCACTGCAGTAACGTCACTGGGTTTTCCGTTGTGAATCACTCGGCATGTGGCGCCTTCATTTAGCTATTGATTGAGGTTGATAAAGGTTTGTGGCACTCCATAGTTTTGAAGAAGTTGCCGACTTACTTCTCAGTCAACGCTGTCAAAGGCCTTTTCAAAGTCAATAAAGTTGAGGTAGAGAGTTGACTGCCGTTCTATACTCTGTTCTATGATGATGCACAGCGTAGTGTTGCAGTTTGAAGCCAGCCAGCCTGTTCCGGTGGTAATTTTAAATCCAGCGCATCCTTTAGTCTCTCCAGGATGATGTGGCTTAGTATTTTGCTTGGGGTGGGCAAGAGCATGATTCCACGCCAGTTCTTGCAAGGACATAGGTCGCCCACACTTCTTTGGGAGTTTGACAGTGTAAATCACCGTCCAGTCAACAGGCAGGTACCCTTCCTTCCTTCCTTCTTCCTTGCAAACCTTCTGCAGTAGTGGTGTGAGTATGTCCGCTGCTGTCTCCCCATCTGTTTTCAGTGCTTCTGGTGGAATTCCATTTTATTCTGCTGCTTGTCAGGTGTCTCGTACCTGTAGCCTGTTATGCTGCACTTGCCAGTCTGTTGTAGAAGTGTCTTTTGTCTTTCCACGCACTCTTCTTCACTTCTTTGTCCAGTCTAGTGTTTTCTAGGTTGTGTTCAATTCCTCTTGTCATTGTTCATCCATGTTCTGCACTGCACTGCACTGCACTGCACTGGTTCATCTTCTGCTTCACTATCTTCCTCTCCCTCATCTATCAGCTTCCACATGTCTGTCAAGATACATACATCCCTTGTCTTCCTTCTTCTTCCTTCCTAATACGGTTATGCAGGTTTCCTTCCACATCTCTTCCAAACACTTCCAGTATTCTTCCAAACAGGTTCCTTCAGGGAAGTTGATCAATGTCTCCCATTTCTACCTGATAGCTAATCTGAAGATGTCCTCTGTAGTTTCCTCCTTCAGTTCAGTTCCTGTTCTCGGTGTTCAACTTCAACTGACATCTATCATCACCAACTTCTTTGATTTCCGTCTCCGCATTCTTCACATTCAGATCAAGTCGATCCGATTTTTGGTGTAGTGTGTCTGGTGTCTGGTGAAATCAAATCCATGTCGCTACCTTGTGAATATTCTTGTGTTTGTGCACACTGCCTCGCCTCACCTCACCTCGCCTCCAATCACCAAATCGTGGAATGAACAGAATTCTGCAAACAGTTCTCCATTCTTATTCATCATTTCATCGAGTGCATCTCCACCCATGGTGGATCAGTTCTCTTCCTATATTGTCCCCTCCCACTTTGGCATTCATGTCACACCACCCATCAGAATGGATTTGATGTCGTCAACTTGAGTGGGGTCTTATCCAGTCCAGTCCAGTGTGGATTGCAGTTGTCTGTGGAATTCCTCCTTCTTCTCTCGACTCGTGTCTGCATTATTTGTAGATGGATAGTATAGCGTAGCATTGTATGATTGTGACCTTGCTTCCTTTCGAGTTGAATCTTGCTGTCATGATGCTGGTCCTCCAGGAGGATGAGGATGAGGATGAGGATGAGGATGAGGATGAGGATGAGTAGTAGTAGTAGTAGTAGTAGTAGTAGTAGTAGTAGTAGTAGTAGATTGGTTTCCACTGCATGTGACAGAGACACAGAGAGAGCCTTCGATACTCTTGAAGGAGACATGGTGATAGCCACCCGAAAACTCAGTGTGCTGTGCTCGTGGTTGTCGTCTGGGTGACAATATCGGAGTAGATTATTGACTCCTATCCAGTTGGCGGTTTCGAGAGTCGACTTCCATTCCATGTGGGGGTTCCTCGCAGATTCCCAGCCTAACACTTCTATGCCATATCTTCTCATCTCTTTGGCAATGTGGGCAGCCTTGCCAGCCAGTTAGCTTCAAACATTGTGTGAACATTCCATGTCCCCATGTTTACTTTCACTTTCATCGAGAGAGAGAAGAGACATCAGTCATTTGGCTTCCTCAAGGGAGGTTTTCACCAATTGGCGTCATTTCATCTCCCCGATTTTAGTGAGAGATAAGTTTATTTTTATTTTTCATATTTTGTTTGTGCTTTGAAGTTTGTTTAGCGATTGGATTGGTTTTCTGGTGTAGGGTTGCTAGCCGTATGTCCAACCTTGCCTTTTTGCCTGTTCTTACTACTGGCTAGTCACTAGTGAACTATTTAACTTGGCGAGGTTGCATCTTCTTTAAAGTCAACTCAAACGCAGAGTGACTTTAATGACCACCGTGGCAACTGGTAAGACAACCAATCATAGCTCTTTATTTCATGAAAATTGAACTGCATGGCTAAAATGGCGAAACCTGATTGGCTGCTCCGGAAGTTTCTGGGAGAGTCTTCAAAATTACCCTCCCCACTGTTGGATATTGTTTAATGCGGAAACTTTAGAGACCACCCTGGAAACGATCAAAATGACGAATTAGGTTTCTTCATTTCGGTTAGAAGTCAAATTTTCATAAAATAGGGAAGTCTAGTTGGTTATTTAACTTGTTGATAGGGTGGCCCTTAATGTCACTAATTTTAGGAATCTGCCATCTAGTCCCTATGGGACCAAGAATAGGATTACATTCATCTGAAAATAGAACATAACAGGTGGAACTCTGATTTTGTCAACGTCTACGTACTGTGGCATTGATGGATAGTGGTCAGCAGTGACATTCAGGAAGTGAGTTTCGTCCCAATAGGGACTCGTTGGCTGGATGTACTTTCCTCCTAGTGTACGATGTTCCTACTAAGACTCATGTCAGTTATAAATGACTACAAACGCCAGAGCGTTATTCACTAGACCACTTAGTCACGATAGCCACTTCTTGTGCGACGGTTATAGTTTGTACGATGTTGCTTGTATTATTCCGTATTTGATTAGGCCGAATTGATCGGTCTGTATTTACTTATGAGTTCCTGCATGGATGCCTTGGTATTGTCTGTAATTTTGATTTCATATTAATGATGGATAAAGGCCTTAAGCAGAATATAGGCTGCACTTCCTGTCTTATTTGAAACGACAGGCAATGTCGAGATATCGGGTAGGAGCTCACATGCCAATAGAAGATGATCACTTCTGTCCAATCAACGACGGGAAAACAGCAACAACAACGTTTAAGCAGTATGCTGTGGAATTGTTTCCAGATAAATAGTCTCGTAAAACTTAGGAAAATGCAAAAGCTTCAGCCTAGGTCCTTAGTTTGAAACTATTGCTTTATATTAGTCTAAGAGTCAGGGGATTTAAACATGTTTGTTAGTTAAAATGCCACTATGTTGTGCAGTTGGTTATGATGTAAATATAACTTACAAGTTAACTATTTGTATTTCTGTCAATGAGTGTTTCACCTGTGCTCTCAGTAAGTGAGTGGTACGTGCCTGTCTTACATATTGTCTGCAAACTGGATATTTTCTGATTAGTTGAGGAGTTAGTGTGAAGAAAACTGGACAGCTGAGTGTGCATTCTAAAAGTGTTAGAATAGCGTCCTGTTCACCTTTATTATCTTCACAGAACAATGAGATGACCTCAGTATTGTTGTCAGTTATATAATTATCTCCTTTAATTGGACTTCGTCTTATCTGGTCTAACAAGCAGAATACTTGACTAGTTGATGTTCAACATAATGATGTTGTAGGTGTTCTCGGTGTTTTTATTCATAAGCTAGTTTGCCACATTGTAAATAAACATTAATTTTGTCAACTCATGATAATTAGGTTCTTGACGAGCAAGTTCTCATTCATTCACTGGTTTGGTGCCCAATGCCTCACGTTTTCCAACTATCACTTCACGACATATCACAACCATCATCAAATACGATTGGTGAGAGTGTGGAGAATGCACGAAATTATGTGTAAACTACTTAAATTAAAAATAATGTTTCTTTTTTGTCATTTTTTACACATTTTGTACATTCTTCTTAATACTTGTAAGAAAGGATATTATTTATTTGTAAAACTTAAAAATTGGAATTTCGATTGTAGTAGTTTACTTCGCTTCTGCTTTTAAACCTGGAAATATAGTGTGCTTCTATCCACTCCAACTTCTGCCCCTATTGATTACTGTTTGACGTGAATACTCTTTGATTGTCCTTGGAATTTATAGGACCTGTCATCCTACTTCTGAATAGTACGACATTCAAGCCAACCAACATCAACCCTGGAGGGCTAACAAGTATCACCTTCTGAACTAACATTGCAGTATGCCAAATTGAGGTGGACAGTACCGAAGAGATAACATTCAAGTAACCCATTATTATCCATAACACTTGTGCTACTATTTTGTATTTGATTGCTTAACTTTTCATGTATATGTGTCACTGAATCTATACTAAGCTTGAGATTTTGGTTTACCTGACATTTCTTTGGGTCTACTACAAGAGTATGTTCTCACATTGAATCCAGTTAACCTACTAGATAATGTCTCTTAATTATAATTCCGGGAAATCGATCATAAAGAACGTGGATGAACACGTTCGAGGAATCTCAATCTGGGATAAAACAGTTGTCGGGTGCTCGTTATTTTGAATAGTCATCTAGGTGATACTGATAGGTAGTGAGTACTGTTGTGAGATCAATCAATTTTCTAAAAAACTCGACAGAATAGTTGAAAATCAGTGTGAACTGAATGACTGTTTTGCTCCTGGTCATTTGCCGCTTAGAATTAAAACCCACGTATTTCATGTGATGTAAGCAAGCTGTGAATATGTATTCCATTTTTATAATTCTGTTACTCCAGCTGTAAATAGATAACTGGATGTTACTGTATACGACTGAAAACGAGCAGTTACCGACAAGTCACCAGTAGGTTTATCATGAACACAGACTTCTGGTTACTATCAAACATACTGTGTTCATCGGTTGTCTTCGACTAATCGCCGATTACAGTTTTTAAACTTCTAATAGAGATCGAGCTACTCGACTCAGCATTCTAATGAAAAATTACAAGTATCAATAGACAACAATTGATACCAGTTGCAAAAATGATGGCTGTCGTCTCCCAGTTACCTAGTGAACAAAATTATTCATTGGGTGCAGGTACATCCAGCTGAGTCCTCAGAAGTGCGAAATGCAGGTCATGGATTTGACTGCTAAACATCAAGTAGTCTTCAACTATTAAGTTTAACTAGGTGCACCTAAGAGAAGGTTCGGAAAGGTATGAATTATAGGATCAAATTTTAATGTGCTCATTAGTTTGTTGAAATATTAGCTTAACAAAATTAAAACTCTTACTAAATTAACTCCAAATTAGGGGTGGTTGCAGTTATCCTGTGGGTAGAAATAAAGTAATTAGCAGAGACCATAATGGTTGTGCTCAAAACGTAGAATTGAGGAGAGGGTGAAGAGTAATCTTCTCGGTTGATCATTGTTCACCAAGTTAAAGCTCATTGGAATCATTACATCAAGAGCTTCAAATTTGACCTCAAGATAATTTGCCTTCATTTTCATTAAATGTAAAACAGGTTAGGGAGAAACACGTTGTGAACCACATGTAAAGATATGAGACCTTGAAATACTAATTTTAACACTTCTAAAGTACACATTATTTCATACTCTAAGGGGGAACGGATGTTTTACTACTGTTGAACATTATGAGTGGGATAAAGCTTTAGTCCTGATGTTGCGATTTCATTCAGTTAACGAAACGATCAGATGAAGCTTTGGGTAACGATTAACGATGAAACAAGTAGTAAGTAAGAGCTGCACCCAATGTGTTATGTTGCACTTTTGCACTTTGCAGTTACAAGCCGTGAGCCACTAAATGTATTGAGACTGATTATGGCATTAAAACAATATTTGTGTATTCTAAATTATTTATTGAACTGGAATCATGTCAATGAGACATATAAAATAACATTAACTGAAAGCCATTAAGTGAGAAACTCCTCAATGCTGATCCTTCACTATAATGAGTCTGAGTCAGTTAAGTAGTTGATTTTATTCAGTGTAAAGTAATTTGCATGCTCAACGATAGCATTGGGTAGAGGTCGCGCTACACCATAAAGTGACAGAAGTAGGAGATGTAGACTACTGGTTACCGACCCAGTGGCTCAAGGGTAACGCTTTGACCACGGAACCTGAATGTCTTGAATTAGATACCTAGTGGAGTCATGCGTGCGCACTCCTGAGGAGTCCAATACTAAGATGAGATAGCTGTCCAGTGCTCCTCGGTTTCCAATGGTTCTCCAACTGATGCCAGTCCATGTTGAATATTAGCCTGAAATCAGTAAATAAGTCCCCGCAAACCTCCGAACTCAACTACTTTATTGTTATTCCAATGATTAAAACACGACCAAGTATCTTCTTTTACGAAGGAATAAAATACCACAATCGTGTTGAGAGCTATTGCATTTCAAACCCGACAGACAGAGAGGGTCTGCTCCCTAGCCTTTTATTCAGCTTAAAAACTTAAACGTTTTAGTTTCATCGTTACTAACATGCCATCTGGCTTCCAATAATTATATTTCCTAGGCTGTTGGTAAATTTAGTTTATTGAAGGTCTACGTAGAAAATTTCGTAACCCTACTTATAAACCAGAACAACCAACCCTAGAGAATAAGCTAATTATGTAATCTGACTGAGTAAATTAATAATGATTTCCATTAGTATACCAAGCCATCTCCATGTTTCATGAAAGTGGAAACACAGCTCGATAACTCCACAGCTTGATGAACTAGGGAGTAAGACACACTTTTTACCCAATAACGAATCATATAATTTGGCTGCTCAAACCTGGTTACGTGAAGTGATGATCGTGGGCGTCTAATACTGAGGGTTACTATCTTGGAATAAGATTTATGTAATGTCTGTTGGCTTCCAGCTTTTCTTCAGCTGATGTCCATCGCTCACTTCCTCACAAACGTCCTAAATGAACATTCTTTTCAGGTTGGTACTCATTACGGACTGATATCAGTGGGTAAAACATGAAGAACGTGGGAGCATTCGACAACTGTTTTGTCTAAGTATGGGACTCCTCATCAGTTTGAACCCATGCCCCTGCCGCATCAGGGGTCGAATCCAGAACCTTCAGACTCCGTGGCCAGCACGTTACCATAGAGCCACTGGTCCATATTTCCCTACTTCTGTCAGCCTGCGATATAGCGTGGTTTCTATCCATTGCCATCGTCGAGTAACTGTAGTCAAGCTCAACTTGGTTGGCCGGACAGGTCTCTACTTCTCATTGGTACTTCGGGAATCACCTCTTGAAGCTAGCCACCAATGAAGACTAGATTAAATTAATTTGGAGGTTTGTGGGGATATATTTATTGATTTCAGGTTGGTATTCATCATGGATTGCCATTAGTTGAACAGAAATCAACTTTGATTACTGTACGAAAACGTATATGATACTCTATCAGAGTTTAATGGCCTAAATTTTTGGGGTTACACAAGCGTATTGTTTATTCTTCGCTTTATGTGTTCGCATAACTTGAGAGCAGATTAATTTGTTGTTGCAATTCTTATTATTATGACAAGCTATGCGTTTGTAATTCGATCGAGTATCTTTTTATGCATTGTCATCGACAAAGATATCATGTAGTCAATAGTATGAAGAAACGCTTCATAAGACAACTTGCATTTGTTTACTGACTAAAAATTTTTTAGAATTGAAACATGTTTTCTCCCATAAAGCATGTTTAATAGTCTTCACTTATCAGTCATTATTTGAGTCATTCTAATTGTCCGGTTTATGGTTTATACTTAAGTGACATGTTGATCTAAATTTGTAGCTTATATGTGAAAATTGATTCACTGATTACGTACACTAATTGACCACCTACAAGAAACCAATGTATCTACCTATCTTGTCTTTAAAGTCCAGTACTGATTAAAGTTTACAGTGTGATCAATAAGCTTAGTAACATGACACTATGATGTACTGTATTTTGATGTTATATGTTAGGAGTGCAATTTTTGCTTTTTTGATAGTTCAACTCTGTGTTAATCAGTGACACGGTGACTTATTTACCCAGGTATTTCGGGAAAATTGAATATTATTGGAGTTGGCTTTGTTGTATTCTGATTTAACCATTGATTTCTAATAAATTTGAAGCAATCAAATAAGTCTTGAAAATACCATTTTTCAAGTGGTTTTAAAGGCTACTGTAACTACTACTGAAGTAATTGTTTAGATTTCTGTATCTTATGAAAAAAAAGAAAACTAATTGGTTATTTCAGGTGTATCTAGACTGACTTTCCAAGACACTGCATTTTACATGTTATTTTGAGGTTTTTCATAAACAAACACAAGTGATCTATTTGATTGTGGCTAGCAAAAGAACACAGGACGCATGTTTCGTCCCATTTGGGGCTCGCAAACCGAATGTACCTGCACCCTCAATAGGTGACGTTGTTCCCATCGAGACTCAAACCTCGTGACCATCACTTCAAATGCCACAGAGCTATCCACTAGGCCATTAAGGTATCACAGACACCTCTTGTGCAACGGGTATTATTTATTTCTAGAAATGGGACAGACGAATCCCTTCATAAACTAAACTGAATAAAGTTGTGGTTATTAGCTATACAATATATGTGAATTATGTAAGTGAGAACTGCACCCGAACAACGGAGTAACATCATTTTGCATGGTTATTATTTGATCAGAATGTTGATTAGGCTGCTCATCTATCTTTATCTAAATGTAGGTGATCTTCCTAAAGCAAGTTGTGTGGTTGGTATGAGTGATGGATAGTGATCAGCAGTGGAATCTCAGATGCGTGTTTCGTCCTATTTGTGACCCGTCAGTGAATGATAATCTCCCCAGTAAGACCAGGACCCCTTGACAGATCGCTTCAGACACAAAAGCGTTGTCCACTGGGCTGTAATATATAAACAACTTAAATGATGAATACTCGCAACAGGAAGGCGTTCAGACATATTATGAAGGCTTACGATGACATAAATGAAAGGTATAAAGCAATAGCAATGTCAATGTCGCCAGGTATGAGCAGTCAGACAGTGTATTTTATGTAATGTGTTTTATTGGTACTCATCAGTCTTAGATTAAATGTATTACCTCGACTTGGTACTTACTGAACACAAGAAACAGTTGAAAAAGAATTTGAGAATTATCTACAACTTGGACAGAAAAGTGAAACAGTCATTCGTTGTTTCTCGCACTGAAAACGGATTTTAACTAACTACTCATGTTATTCAGCAGTATATTCAGATACAAATATAATTTTAGCATGAAATTCTCACTCTGAATTATCAAATATTCTTCATTACAAAACAAAGATGAAGTCAATAGGCTCGCTTTTCTTCATTTAATCCATTCTTCATTGAATCCTTTTTTCATTTCCCAGTTTATTTGATACACAGTTTGAATGAGAAGAAATGGAGACTGGCATTCATGTTATAGTCACTTGAGGAAATAAATTTATCAATGAATAAATGAAACTGACTTCAGGATCTGATGATTTGGAAAAGTAACTAATTAAAGAAGAAAGAAGTAAACACTTCAAACGTGAGCTAACATAATACACTAATGTTACCTTGACGACATTGACATAAAAAGGTGTATAAGTAAAGGCGCCTTAAACTAAGTTTTTATTTGTGGGTAGGTGTATTGGTGAAAGTTGTATGTCGTTGTAGTGATAACTGACCTCGTGACGTCTCCGAAAGTTAACTAAAGCATTCATAAAATGTCGTGATGTTTTTAGTTATTATAGTATAAAATGTCAAATAAATTACTTATCTGGCCCCACTTTATCGATATAGCTGAAAGACATCAGCAGGGGTGTGTAAATCTACGTAAAATGTCATTCAGTATTCATCTCTAATGTTTACTTATGGTTTGAAAATATTTGAAATGCATTTTAATTTTTGTTCTGATCCCAGTCGCCTATTCTAAGAGCCTAGTTGAACATGTGTATTGGGAAAAATGAACAAATTTACCAGTTCTATTCATGTGTGTCATCTAGTCTCAGTACATGACAACTGAAAAAAGTGATTACAGGTTAAGGGAAAGGTTAGCTGGTAAAGAAATTGATTGAATAAATGAAAATTGATAGCTGGAATTAGGTCATGAGATAACTTAGCTTGAATTTATCTAGTTCCACTTAACTTTAGCGATTGGTATTTTTGTAATTTCCCGTTGATGACTAAACTGGATCTTAATGATCGATTTTTGTTGGTACATATGGCTCCCATGCGGATGCTTCTATATGGTTGTGGCACTTGAAGCAATAAGTGCTGGATTCGAGTGTCAGGGGGAGCAACATTCACTGGGAGGCAGGTGCATTTAGCTGATGAGCCTCAAATGGGATAAAGCTTGCTAGCCACTACCAACATCTGGGGAAAGCGGAACTAATAGTCTGAGATATTTGATAAACTTATCCCTGACTAAGATAGAAGAGAATAGATCTATAGTGGACTAACTGCCAATTTATTAGATTGAGGAATCTTGGTATTACAAATTAAGACAGACAAATTCAGATGAGCGAAAGCACTTCTGTGTTTTAAAATCGAACTTATTATGACGAGTAAAATTCAAGAAATCTTTTACATGAGAGTTGTAACCCATTTGGTTAATGATTCACGGGACTAATGTGTACATTTGTTGTAACTAGAGATGTTAGGGATACCTAATTCTTAAGAAAAACTTAATTGTAATATGTGTATATTATCACTGCAAAATTTAAACCTTAACTTTTCGCATTTTTGCTTCATGGAATTTTATGCATTTTTAGTAAGGTTCAGGATACTTAACGCTGATTGGTTTATTTTACACTTTTAATCTGTTATTTTGTTCTCCTTGGTCAAGGCTAAAGACTATTCGGTTTAAGCAAATGAACTTCCGCCCCCATTATCTTCTTCCTCTTATGTCAGCTGAGTATTGTGTTGAGAAGTCAGTGTTCTATTGTTAACCGTATCACTTCAAAGCATTATATCGTTATATCGCAGATCATAACAAGAGGTACTGAAGATAAGCTAGTCTGAGACTCCTGAGGAGTAGAGACCTACGATCCATCAGGGATCAAGATAAAGTCCTTCAGGTCTCGTGACAACCTCATCAATATGCTGAGGAGTCCCCTAATAGGATGAAAAAGCTTTCCGGTGCTCTTAGTGTAGTGGGTGCTACTGATAAGAATGGATATAAGTAATATATGTCGAGAGGTAAGCAGGACTCATAGACAATTACCAGGGACGGGTAAAGCTTCTGTCCGGAGAAACGCAAGAGAAGAAGTGGGCATAGAAACAGAAAATCGAGATAGAAGAAGTAGAGGAAATGAAACGCATTGTACAAGTGACTATTTTAATGTAAAATGTATAATATTTCATCAGTACTGTACAAAATGTCATAATAAACACCTTTTCCTGCGTCTCATTCTTTGTCGTTTCTTACAGTTGCTCTGGGCAGAATCTTAACCCATCGCTGGTAATTGTCTATGACTTCTGCCTACCTTTCAACATATACTACTTATATACATTCTTGTGAGTAGCACCCACTACATTAGGTTTTCCATGGTTGTCCAACTGATGTCAGTTGGTGATAAATACTACTTTAACAATATTAGGTTGTCAAAAGCAAATGTTCTAGGATGGGATTGTAAATTACTCTTAGAATAAAAACAGAATTAACGCAAAATTGAAAGATAAAGAAAAAAAGATGCATCTAATCACAGTTGAGATATTTTAGAGTTTGAAAATCTTGGAAGTATAATAAAACGAGGTTTCATAAGTAATAAGAATTAACACATGTAAGTTCAGGAAAAAAAATTAAGGCGCAATAAAGGTGATGACGTGATAAGATCAAGAAACATATTGAAGCGATAAAGGAAAGGAGCGGAGGATTATGACCATGACAAATTAAGGGATTCAATCAATCGTTATTTACGTATAACAGGGGAATGAATTGTTGGATTGGCAACTCTTCTGTTACACATAAATGACTAATCTGCACTCCTTTTGAGTAACTCTGTCCAACCTTGTATAGGATTTTGAACGAAGACTGTGTTGAGACGCCATAACCATAACGCACCAAATGAGTGAGGTAGGAGTTGATGTTTGACCTGCAATCCTACACGAACAACTAGGCAGAATACAGTTTGGAGATGCTTTGGCAAAGGTCAACTTTTGTGCAGCCTACCTAACAAGCTCCACAGAAGAAGATAACACGATAAAAATTCATGGATATAGTCAAAAATGGCGACTGGTTCCTTTGTACCTCCCTTAATTACCTGTTGGATGCAGAAGACAGCCTTCAGTTCAGCAGTATAGAGAGTTATTCAGATTGTCACATACTATGGCTTCTTGGGCGATTCTGCGACGTTATTTGCTTTGGATTTATCGTTCATGAACAAAATCTTCTTAGAAACAAAAACACTTTGTTCATTTTATTTCTTTTCCCCTTTCTTTCCAATAAAATACTAAAATGGGATAGTCGAGAAAACACTGAGAAGATACTTTTCAAAGATTTTTCAGCTCATCATCTAATTTGTTATTGGTACACGTTCATCTTATTCTCTTACATAGTAAATAACCTAAGTTTGCATTTTTTGTCTCAGTAGTATTGAACTTTGGAAATCGGTATGCTGTTTATAAGAGAGCAATCATATCTTTTCTTCAACGAAATGTTCAGAAGGGAGGAACTCTGAGCAGCTGTTCACTTCCATCGTGCATCTAGCTTGATATCAAACCTCACAGCCATCTTTATTTTGAGCTGCAAATCTTCCCTATCATCTTAAACTCATCTCATCTCATAAAAAGCCATTTATAGCAGACGATGAAACTGTTATCAATATATCTTTTATACAAATGGGACTGATATATGTACAGATGTGGAACAGTGTTCTCGTGACTGGTCATAAATAAATCAACTAGAAGGCAGCCCAATGATGACCCCACTTCTACGTCATTTTTTTGTCGATAGAATTCATTACTGAATGTAAAACATACATGGAAAGTGAATTGTAGAAGTACTTCCTTTAGATAATGCCTTGGGACACCAACTTTGAAACTGCCGGTTTCAGTGCGGTTACAAAGGAAATAACTGACTTTTACCAGCCTAAAACTTGTGAATACTGAAGCATTCTGAAGTCAGTGCTTTTACTTATTAGGATCCAGTGAACTGCATCGACTAATCCGGTTTCTGACTAGTTGTAGAAAGTAAATAAATCATTAAGCCATTGTATGGTATAGGAAATTATTCATGTCCAATATTGGATGAAGATGATAATTTTTTTATGTACCTTTAGTGAGCTGTACTAATGATGAAATCAAAAAGTCGAACGGTTTCAAGTATTCCAACAGATCACTACTATTGGTCGACTTGTTTCCTATATATTTTCGGGGGAATTTTCCTCAACTTTCGACTCCGTTTGTTCAGCTGTACTCTTGTCATAAGTTTCTTTCAAGAATTTATTTCTGTTTGGTAGTAAGGAAAGTAGTTGTTTAGAAACGTAGTCATGTCGATTAGCGTGAGAAGGAAGTATGTACCCTAATCTGTATCTGGAGGAACAAAGGAAAGTGTTCATTTTTAAGAAGACCATTTATTTGTAGTGTGTATTCCCTTCATATTAATCTCTCAGTAGTGGATTCAGTAATAATATACTGATGGCAGCAGTTCAAACTTGTTTGTTGTAACTATAAGTCAGGTGGTACAGCTGTCGAAAATGATTCACTAAGTACAGAATTTTCTTCATTGAACATCTTTTTGCTAATTTACATTGTTCATATTCAGTTCTGGGTTTTGATAAAGGTAGTTTTCACAGGTCTTATGATTTCAAGCAGGTAGCTTACATCAGTGAACTGACAGAAACGAATAAACTAATCAAGGTGAATGAAAGCATCATATCATAATTTTGTATTTGATGACTATATACACTTGACGGTTCAATGAACATATAGAAGAAGAAGAAGTATATGGCACAGTTTATTTCAAAAAGACTTCTTTTCAATTATGGGAGATATCACTTGGTTGGCATATTTCTCGCTTACACGTCACTATTTTGATTCGGATACTACTGAACACACTCGTCAACCAAAATAATATTTCTAGAAGATTCTCGTCTTCGAAGGCTTCAATAAATTTAATCAAATATTTTACTAATAGTCGAACATAATTATCTGTTCATCAGTTTGTTGTAGAAAGTGCATAAATACACAATGATCTTCAAAAATATGGTGACGTGAACGATAACAACTAAAACATGAAGTAGGGGGAAAATAATTTCGTAAAACAGTTTGACTCCCTAGCCACTTGAATAGATACTCATAATCCCTTTGATATTACTGATGAACGGTGGCTAGCAGTGGGAAACAGGATGTGCCTTTCGTCCTGTTTGGGACTCGTCAGCTAGATGTACCTGCCTCTCAGAAAGTAATGCTGTTGGCAATAAGACTGGAAATGCCTTACACTTCATTGCAAAGTGAAATCCAATGTTGTCACCAACTGGAAAGCAACATAATTAACCATTTTATCTTTATATGAATGAAATTTGCATGGGTAGAAATCGACTGAAGACGAAAACAAAATGTGAAAGTTATTCTGGCATAAATGTTGTGTAGACAGGCAAGGAAAACAAGATCTATAACAACAATCAAGTTACCATCATTAGTATGATTATGTGCAGAGATGATTAAGTTTGCCAGCTCTAACTCAAATGGACAATTCCAGTTAGTCAATAAGTATGTAATTCAGCTTTTCAGTTTCTAAGCTTGAATGTTTCAAAAATAGTATTCATTACTGACTGAGATCACCTGAAGCACTATAATAAAACAACAAGAAACTATACGTCGGTTTCATCCTTAGATGAAACTCCTCAGTACTAAAATAATCTAAACATTTCCCACAAACTAGTATGAAGTTGGGGGTCTAGTGGCACACAACTCACTAATAAGACATGTTATGCTGCATAATAGTGCAGCTTTGCATGTGTAGGGAGTAATTTTCTGGCTGCCTGAGAACTTTCGTACTACCCTGGCCTGACTCTTTGTCACCTGAAGGGCAGTTTATAACCATTTTAAATTAGTCACTTGCTTAGGCCTAATTGACTGTCTTATTTCATTTAATTTCTTATTCTCCTTTTGATTATTGAGTTTAAACACACAGTCAACTGGTTATTAGTTGGGAATCTTGACTTTTCAGTTCGGTTGTGAGTTAACCACCAGTCGATCAAAGTCAAGTGAATGCTGATGAAGTTGCCTAGCCTGGGGATGAAACTTCCAAGAACGAACCTAAAAGCTTGAAGAACATAGAACAATTGTAAGCTAATACTGTTAAGTCGTAAGTTGAGTAGCAGTATGGTCATCTACCGATCTAGTATGTAGTTAACAAAATGTCATTAGTCAGCATATTATTACAACAGCGCAGGCAAGTTGAAGTCAGAACAGGTTATTATATCAGAATAGTTTGTCTGATATTTACTACTCATCATGGCAGCCTACTTGAACCCTGAGCTACCAAATTTCCTACCGAATATAAATATATATTTCGAGCTTTTTCCTTTCAGTTTGTCTTAATCATTTAACGATATCCTCTGAACGTATCATGTACTCTTGCACATTTTTAAACTGTTTTCAACTCTCCATTTCTCAAGTTAATAATGAAACAGAGGGGAAATATTACGTTATATGGAAGTAGACTTTCCAGTAAGCAAAAGTACATGGTATTTCTATTGTTCGAATACTCAGCTTGAATTGCAGACTCTTATACTAGCTGAATGAATTACCACCACCAAACTAACGCTCCCGTTTCTGTCGATTCTTTATTATGGCTTAAAGTACCAAAGGTAACTTTAAATGTAAAAATATTTCAAAATGCATGTTGCAGAGGGTACAGAAACATTCTATGTCGTTGATAAATTATGCTTAAGAGCAAAAGTGAAGTATCTTTGATAAGTTTTTCTTCGTGTTTGAAAGTTTTTCAGGGGCACATGAGTGACGAAATTACCAGTGAATTATGTGAGAAAATGTTTCGTTGGTTTAGGCAGTTTATTGAGAAAAAAAATGAATTTCACAGCAGGTTTCAGCAAAAATTGAAATCGGATAAGGAACTAACGAAAACCATGCAGTACTGAAAAGCCGTTTCAATCTAACCGGTTACTTTTCAATTTTACGTATCTGCAATCTCATAAGAGATCGGACCCTAAATCATTAAACCTAACGATCAGCATGCTGTCATTTAGACACTGGGTCAAAAGACAACTGCCTAGGTTTTCCAACCCTTTGAGGAGATTCTGTGTGATCATCATCCCATTTTGTATGAAGATCTGCCTTCACACTCGACTTAGTTGACCCAATAGATTGCAGCCCCCATAAGCGAGTAGGTGTCCAGTGTCAAGGATTTGAGTGGTAATGCAAACAGCTGTACAGTGTTCGCTGCTGTTCATCACTTTTTTAGATAACGTCAGTTTATGCTGTAAACTGCCTAGAAGTATTCACTAACAGTTAAGTTCACTACATTTTACAAATGTGTAAGATGGTTAAGAAAAAAATCTGTTCCTGAGGTTTACCGGAAACTAAATTGCTACATTTCAAAAGGATAGTTGGTCGAATTTAGTTTCTGAGCAAACACCTTCGATATTATCCACTACAGAAATATCGATGTGTACAAGAAATTTGTTTCCAATACATCTAAAGCTCATGCTCACTAATCACCTTAAACAGTTACTTGTTTCAGAAGTTTGTTGGAAGATTATTAGTTTTGAGGGAGATTTATATCGCAGATTCAAATCAGTTTGAAAAATATTGAAACAGGAGAAGGCTAGACATCAAGAAGTTAGTGCTGGCTAAGTCACTAAGCCTGGTGATGAAACATCCATGACAAAATACCATAGCTCGGAAAACACCAAATCATCGTCAACCTCATATTGAGCTGAGAAATTTCCATCATTATAACACCAAGCATGCAGTTTGTTTTGACTTTGAACTCTTCTGAAGTCATTTAGTGTGTTGGCTTTCAATTATTCTACATACTGTCGTACAATGATACTGGGTAGTTTCAAGAGGGGTTGTTTGTCGCCATTTAACAATTGCTCTATTCCATTGCCTATCAAACTGAAACAAATTTCTGTATACTATGTAACAGGATACGGGATGAAGAAATTAAACTAGGGTAAACTGATTCAACTAACAAATAAACTTGTTAAATTGTTTTGGTTGAACTGATTTCCGACTAAATTTTCTTGATGTGTGTTTTACATTCAGGACAGTGTTAGTGAAACACGCAGATTGTCCTTTCGTTAGTACAGCCAGAAAGATAGTTTGCGAGTGAGTTGAAGTTGCATGGTCTAAATATTTACTAAAGCTCTTTACCCTATCTCCCCGACGTTAATTTTCGATGAACTTAATTGAAATTAATTGCTTGTATACAGGTGTGCATATAAATAAAAGATCAATGCCAGCTTCTATCGGTGGAATCCACTATATGCGTCCTATAGTATTTGAAAGGCATCAGTTTTACTTACCTGAATCCTAGTGAGTGATGTTGTGGTGGTTCCCGTGCCCTACTGGCCTAGTGGATAATTCCATGACTCTTGAAGCAGTGGGTACTATGTTCGAGTCTCAGCGGGAACAGCGCCACTCACTAGGGTGCAGGTGCATACACCTAACGAGTCCCGAATTGGACGAAACTGGAGCTGTGAACTTCACTTTTGGTCACCACCAGGTGGACTAAAACACAAGGAATATCCAAGCGGTATTGAGGCAACCACATGGGAACCCATCTTTAAACGGAGATCGAGCAGTTCGACCCTGTATGACAGCCGGAAGTTACGAGTATCAGCCTGCTAAGATCTGTCACCTTATATGAAGTTCATAATTCTGAAAGCTTCTTTTCAAATTGTTTTTCTCACTCACTGATGTTACGGAACACCTACTGGGTGGAGAAAACAAGAAAACTATTCTTTATATGCAGCTTTTTACAGATGAAAAGTAAATTTAATCTTTTTACTGGAAACTGTCGTAACCAGTTTCTAAATCTTAGTAGATTAGTCTCTCTATGGGTGACGCAACAAAGAAAAAAGCGTGAATAATTAAGCCAAATAAGGTGCTTGTGCAGATTATGTATCCGAAAGGGTACTGAGGCAACTACTCGAAAGATCAATAAAAGAAATACTATCATGGTTTTGTTCAGAAGCAGAAATATCATCTTTGTATATTGCTGCTTGCATTATCTCGTCGTTGAGAAATGCCATTTTTCTTGCAGTTTCTCTGTCCAACACTACAAAGGGTATCAAGAATGTAGATTTTAAAGCTATTCCTTGGTACGAATCAGTTGAGACATACTTCAAATGGCTTGCTACTTACATGGATGAAGTGTTCATGTTTGGATTGGATGGTTGTTTTGAGCTTACGAATGCTCATGATTTGTTCTGGTAACCTTTAACTAATCGTATCCATTTCTTCGGTGCAGATATTTCAGAACCAACAGTTTTAAGTAAGAAGGTCTAACTACAGGATCCAGACAGCTCAGTTACTGGAGATCTTAAAAATGTTCGGCTGTTGAACAGTAGGACACAACTGTTTGAATTGTAGTTAGATTGTGGAAAGAATGCTTTTTTAGGAAGAAAAGTATGTGAAGAACCAGGAAGGATATTTGGACTCTTTATGATATAGGAGATAGATTTGAAGAAAAAATAAATCCTGAAATTTTAAAGTCACTTTCCATAGAGACCGAAATATGCAGCATACAAACTATAGTTCACTTGACACCAATGATAAAGCATAAATGCAGTTGCTCTGTTATGAAACAGACGTCACTGGTCAGTATGTGAGGCTGTATACAACTAAATGGTATGACGACTTGTGTCTATCAAAGGTGGTAGGATAAGCGACAATTTACATACTTATTTCTCATCCTAAACACCTAGTGGACTGATGGTGTCTCTGTGGGCACTCGACATTTAGCTAGTGGGTGACTGGTTTAATTCAGTCATCATTTCGAATTGGTAGCCTAGTTTTTTCTTACACAGTATACATACAATATTAACAGTAGTATAAACAATTGGAGTGTTTACCTGGTTAATCAAATTACTGCCTCTATATTATTTAAAATAATTAAGTCCGGAATTATTGATGAGGAAATTAGCCATAACGTCATCAGAACAATTTTCATAAGTTGAAGCCACTTACTGTGTCAACCAAATCATAATACATCTGACTTATAACGTAGTCTCATATGATTTTACCATTAGCCCTCAGCAAATTACTGGTTCTGAGTACTATCATTTGATATTATCAATCTAGGATAGGTGTTTTCCAGCATACTGATAGCAGCTGAATTGCATTGTATTCCCACGTGATTTTCAGTGTACATTCAGGGTCTATTGACTGGGCAGAGGAGTGAAACCAACTTCCTGTTATCTAGTCCTAAGTGCTGATCGAATTCTAACTATCATTTGGCAATGCGGCCACTAGATTAGGAGGCTCAGGATCGCGGTGCACTTTGATAGATGTGGTTTGGGAAGAGGCAATTGAAAGGAAGCCCTGGAATTATGCTTCATGTTTAATACTGATGACTAGAAAACATGAAGTTGGTTACCGTCCAGTTACCAGTCATTGTGTCTAATACAGTCCTACAGGAGGCCTCCGACCGCAGCACTGGGTGATCTGGGTTTGAATTTCAGGGGGACACCAGTTCCTTTGAGGTTGCTAGTGAGCCTTACTGACAAGTATCAACAAGCACAAAATCTAGGTCAAACAGCACATCCTGCCGATTACTTCCATCTAGTTAGTGAATTTAAGTTCTGTTTTGTGGCTGCAACAAGGCTTATAGAGTTGGATTTGTTTCTATCAGGCGGTATGGATAAGCGCCACTATAGAATGTACCAGGACAGAAGAAAAATCAGCCATCTAGTCCTCGTATATTTGACTTGACGTTTTAGGTCAAGAGATGAAAAGTTTGACTAATTTTCTGTACAAAAGAATTTAACCAACCTTTTTGGTTATCGTGTTCCTTAGTCTTGAATTTGTGTGTCAACTACAAGAAGAACATGAAAAATTTGCAAAGAAAAAAAAACAACCTTGGATTGATTACATGAATGTAAAAACAAGCACATTGATTGTTATGTTTTATGCAAGGTTAACCTCACTACAGACATTCCTTGTTCGAATTAACTGAGTGAAGGATAAGCCAAACCAAACAATATGAATGTAATGACAGTAAATTACACTCATTTTACATTAGATATTAACGCTAGTACAACTAGTATTGCTACTAGTAATAGCGCGAGTAAAAGTAGTAGTAATTTGAGTGGTAGTAGTAGTAGTGTAAGTAGTAGTAGTAGTAGTAGTAGTAGTAGTAGTAGTAGTAGTAGTAGTAGTAGTAGTAGTAGTAGTAGTAGTAGTAGTAGTAGTAGGGATGTGTGTCTGTGAATCATGGCAGAGAGCGACAAGTTAGTCATTTACACATATTAATATTACTCAAGATTTATACATTAGTCAGATGATATATTTTGAAGAGAGGCGATAGACAAAAAATAGGAACGTAAATAGTAAACGATTTTCAACTTGCGACATATCATCTGCTGGATTCGTAGTTTATCAACTCAATTAACAGATTTTAAGTTGATTTTTCATTAACGAACTTTCTCATCACTTTTTGAACCTGCTGAAATGGGATAGGTAGAGGACATAATTATGCTAATGTTAATGAATACAGTAATTCCAGGTAACTGAATCATAGAAAGCTAAGCAACCAGCTAAGAGTTTTACACTGATGTTTATTGATTAAAACAGACCCTAGCAAATTGTAAGTGTGAAGGTAGCTAAAAATCAGTGTTATCTACAAAGAGAATAACAAGGGAACTGAGGTATCTTTGGGGGAAACCGTGGTTTTCATTCTTTAAACACTAAGAATATAGAGGTAGTAATTGAATTGTGGCGAAAATATATCTGTTGACTACTAATTACGCTTATCTTGATAGGCATAAAAAGTGGTGACAACATTCGCAACGGAAATGAATTTAGAACAGCGAAAAACGAAAAGTTAAATTATCAACCAGCTATCAACTGTAAAGGGGACTAAGAAGAAAACAGCATGATTAAAAGTGATACACACTTTTTTAGAACAATGAAAAACAGTAATTACGGTTTCAAGGAGAAACTTGACATTCTCAATACGGTTAGTTAACAATAAGATATTCTATGGAATGGCTTCACTTATGAGAAACAAGTTGGTTTTGTCTCCCATTAATGGAATTCATTTGAAACCCAATGGTGAACAGAGTTTGTTAGTTGAATTAATGAAATTTGTAACTGGTATTTCATGTTATAGTAGTTTTGAAACCATCCTTTAGCTAATATAAACACTAGGAATTTTTATTTTTAACTTTCATCATGCACAATAGCTGGTTTGTTTTTAAGGATGAATAGAAGAATTCATAGTGAAAACCAATCGGTCAGGAATATTTCTTGTTTGTTGTTGTTTTTAATTTCCCCTTTCCTATACGGGGACGAACTACTCTACCCCTTTTGACAGATGGGCTGCTATACTGATGCCTGGATACTGCGACAAATGATACCCGTTACACAAGTGATAGTTTTCTTGCCTCACTGGTCTAGGGAGAACGCTTTGGCGTTTGATTCAACGGGTATTAGGTCCGAGTCTCAATGGAAACACTATCATTCATTAGGATGCAGGTGCACTCAATTGACGAGTCCCAAATAGTTCAAAACGCGCTTTTAAGATTCTCCTACTAACCACCACTCATTAAACTACAGTATTTAGGAATAACTACGCGATGTTCGCTGGAGCTTTGCAAATTCTTTTAAATGACAGGAGATTTACTTGAAATGCAACAGAAATTACACCATCTGACTTCTGTGAGCTGAATAAAACGAAGGTTGTAGATCAGTGATGTTGCATATATCAGTTCAGCAGTTTTACAACCTTTAATGTTTTTCTTCTCAAACCCAATTATCTTCTTTACTGGTTATGAAATACTAGTGCTGAATAAAGTATTCCCTCATACTACCTGTATCTTGAATGTTGCCATTTCAGCTAAATCTATCCCTTTAGATTAAAATATTGCAATAAGTGAAGAGAATAATTAAAATTACACTCAAAACCACTGATTTCACACACTGTTTGAACGGAATGATGGCTATTAACTTCACTCATGCTGCATAAAGCTCACATGGCAACCTGGGGGATACCGACGGTGGTTTCCTCACCTCTAGTATCTATTAATTTTTTTTAGCGTCGACCGACAAGTAATTTGTCAGGCAGCTGCTTCAACACAACACTACACAATACCACAAACCAATATCAGCCTCATTCAACAAGTATATGAAGACACATGCCACATACCAGCCAAGCAATTCACAATGGGAAGCTCAGTGAAGACATGAGTGAAACAAGGCTGCTGCCTACTATCACCCATGATATTCCTGATTGTAGTGGAGTGAACTGGATCATGCAAGAAACAGTGATGAGCTGTGAGGAGAGGGGTATACGCTGACTGGACTGGGGAAAAGAACCTAGAAGACGTGGATTTCTCCAGTGATGACTTGTGTCTGATGTCACACAAACTTGAAGATGTACAGGTGAAAACTGAGAAGTTGGCAGAAGTGGATGGGAAGGGCAGGGAATGGCGGGGCAGTGAAAACGGGACTTCAAGTGAGTATAGAGGAGAGAGAGGTGATGAAGATACCCAACCAATGCCACCACCACCACCAACAACAACAAACTCCAATCAACACCAATGGGAGAAACTTAAAAGAAGTAACCTCCTTCACCTATCCAGCCGAGGCAGCACTGTTTCAACTACAGGTGGTGGCACAGACGTGGATGTCAAAGTCTGCCAGGATGGGAAATACAGCAAGACAGACGTTCATTAGCCTGAAACCAGTGTGGAGATCTTCTGCACTCCACTCAGTATGTGGAACAAGATCCGCATTTTCAACACCAATTCAGTCAAGTCAGTGCTCCTGTATGGTTCAGAGACTTGGATTGTTATGAAAGGCACTTCCAACAAACTACAGACATTCATCAACAACTGCCTACGTCGGCTCGTTAGTGAAGATCAGATGGATTGCGAGAATAATAAGAATCAGCAATAAGGAACTGATTCTGGCTGGTGACGAACCAACCAAGAACCTATCACTGAATAAATATGTAGTGGAAGGAAGTGGAGATGGATTGGATTGTGCATGCACTGAGAAGGCTGACTGGGGACATCAGGCGTCAGGCGAGGCCGTCGAGTGGAACCCAGATGGGAAGCGACGAGTTTGGCATCCGAGGTGAGGGTTACATGGAGGAGATCGTGTGAGGAGGAAATGAGAGCTTGTGGGTATTGTTGGAGTCAGGTTGAAAATATTTCAGAGGAGAGAGTGAAATGGAGACGTGCTACTGAAGCCTTATGCTTCACTAGGAACCCAAGGGACAAATAATAATGATAATAAATTGATTTTCACCTTTTCAACCATTCTGGTATTTGCATGTTGGTTCGCTTGATTTTTCTCGAAAATCGCTTGAGATATTTATGGCTTCTTTTAATTATCTTGGCAATGTTAATACTCGGTATAAAACATACCAGTAGCGACTCATCAATTCAGTCTCATATGTCTCAAACAAGAAAGATCTAAAAGTTCTAATTATAAATTAGTTTATTTATATTTTGTGTTGGACCTATGAGGTTTCACAAGTTGATTGGTTTTTCTGAATTTGGACTTTACGTCTTTAAGAAATCTAAAGAAAGAGTTTTACTATATACTCAAAATACTGTCGTCATACGATGAGACAATTAATTTCTCCACAACACTGGATGACAGATAGTCGACAGTGCGCGCTAACTGACACTGTAGGACTCACTGAAACTATTATTTTAGACACGGTATTCGAATTCACAACATTTAAGTGAGCATTCTATGTACAGAATTGAGAATAACTTGTTGAAAGCAAGATTATATAAAGCAAAGATTGTATCCTTTGTAACATTGTTAAATTTCTACGAAACTTCTACATCTTCGGTTAAAATTGTATGCGCATACTTTTTGTTAAACAACAAAGATAGATACTACTGAAAATCTACTTGAACGCTTTTTGACAACAACTTATTCTGCTGAACACTTTTTGAGAATTATTATAACCTTCACTTTTCTCTCTTCTGTAATTTTGATACACTTAAGCTTTTTAATAGTGTCGCTTTTTGTCGCAAAATTTAATACGATACATAGATCACTCTAATTATGCATATGCACTGAATGAATGCCTGTTTGAAATACTCTGTCTTTTGATGTCTCTTGTACAAGAGAATATTGATGCTAAGATGACAGTCTACAATTATCCCCTATCTTTGATTAAAATTAAATGGAATCGGCTGTGAATATTTCATTTTTATATCGCACGATATACATATATTCATCAATCACTTGATAAATTTTGCGGAGAAGTCAAAGTCATTTATGCAGCTTAGATTAATTACTTGAACTTGATTTGGAATTACACAGTAGAGGGTGAACGTTATGTGCTACAGTGTTGTTCAAATGCATCCAACATCTGTTGATAGTAAAGCTCAATGGTGAGTGATCATTGTTTACATACAGTCAATTACCAACCTTATTCAGTTAAAATGTATACAGAGTGCTGATGAGATATTTTTTCAAAGCTTCACAATAACTAACATACTTGAATAGTTGTAGTTCAGGAAGATCTTCTACGTTGGGGTTGAACGTCATTGCCACAGTTGAGTCATCTACATTTTTCGATTAGGATCTTTTGTTTCATGGCTGATGGTCAAAGTTGTGATTCAGCGGCTACTTGGTTGAACCCTAAGCTACCGAAATTCTCCACCGAACATATACATCAAACTCTTTCCTTTCAATTTGTTTAAATCAGCTAAATATACTATTTGAACACATCATTTACTTTTGCACATTTTCAAAATGTCTTCAAATAGCCATTTCCTTAGTAAATAAATAAAAAATGAGTAGTGAGTATCACTTTAGATGGAAATGGACTTTTCAGTACACAAAAATACATCGTATTCATATCCCTTGGATACCTGGCTTGAATTTCAGATTATTGTACTAGTTGAATGAACCACCACTACTAAACTTACACTCGTTTTTCCACTCATTCTCCATTCTAGATCACAGGCTAATCAAACATCAGCTGGCTGTTTCACACTATTGCTTTTAATACTATTGTTATCAACACCATTCAGATCCAATAGTCACTTCCCCTGGAAAATATTTTTCTAGGGGTGACTCTGTTAAAATATTACACGCTGGGAATTCTGTTATGTATTACACGCATAGTTTAGAATAAAGCGATCATTATTACATTACATCTTTATAATTATTCAAACAAATGAAACAAAATGCTCACAACCTGATTGAAAACATGTTCAGAGTTATCACATTCAAAAAGGAGATGGAATCTACAAATTCTTAGTTAGGTTCTGTGAAGGAATGTAAGATAGTTTATCACAAATCATTTCATACAAATCACGTTCTTGAGTACTATAGTAATAACTTCTTGGTCTACAAGAGAAGCTGTATAGTGCCATGATTGCAAAAGAGCGGAAGTCAACGGGAATATGAAGGACATACGGATATCCAAGAAAATTTATTTTCGATACCAATAACGGATAGTGGCTGGCGATAAAATCCAGGAAAAATGGACAGTCGTAATCAAGACTAGTCAGCCTGATGTACCTGCCCCTTCCACTGGGAATGAAACCCGAGGACCGATGCCATAAACACCACCCACCTATCATCGGCACCAGGTATCCACACAGAAGCCGGCATACCACAAGTGGCCTATCAGTTTGGTTCAGGGTATCAATAGAACTCCATCAAGAAGAACTTTTTAAATAATCGACAGTTTTAGAAACAGCTATGTGAAATTATAAGATGTTCTTTCTGTAAGTCGAAAATACTTCAGAAACAGTGTGCAGGTCACTTTGATTACCGTGCATTTCAAAAACATGGAGGAACTTAAAAAATCTTGTGCAGCATGAAGTATTTACTAGTAAAAAAAGAATTACTTCGATCCATTGAATTAACTGCAAAGTTTTAGACAACTATTATGTTGAACCGTCTGGACAGTCTGTCAAACAACATATTTTTGCACTTCAAATCTCAGTAGGAACGTCATGACTTGAAATCAGTGATTTCACTTCGTGTATATCAAGATAGCCACGTGTTTGACCGGAGAAACCTCAAAATGTTGAAATGTGGTTATCTGAAGAGGGCAGGAGAAATCCTGAAAGGAAGGCTTTCAGACAAACATAAGACTAATGGGCATAGAGAACGGAAAATATATTTATTAAACTGTCAAGAGTAATTCGATAATATGGACCTCCAATCCAAACTACTTTCAAGAGAACCAAAGTCAACTACATTTGAAGACAATAAATACAAGTAGTAACACGATAAACAATACAACTAGATCATGTTACAGAATTGCTACTATTTGACAAACAACGGGTCAGTGCAAATCAGTTTAAAACTCCTACAGTAAATTCAGTGGGAGAAACTGGACCAATTCAAGTAGAAAGTGTAAAAGTTAGCCTGGTGATAACTGAGCATATACAAGAAAACAGAAAAATCGGAGCCGCTTAAAGACAAAAGTAGATAGTATGTCCCTATGGAATTACTCCAGTATCTGCAGAAAAACGTATTGCAACTAGCCTGGATAAAAAAGACAGTGACCAGACGACATCTTACTTGAGTAAACAAATAGGAATCAGTGACCGTAAAACGAAGGAGCAAAACGTTCACCAACAGACCAAACAAAAATGAAAGCAGTGAATCAGTCATTCCATTACTCTGCGATTAAGCTAAAATCGTCTTTATGAATACACTTGAAGGATATATAAAATTCACATTATAGAGATGCTGCAATGAAGGCGGTTCATAAACTGTCAAAAGCTTTACTCATAATGATTCAAGATCATATACCAATTGGAATACCAGGTGGTTAGCCATATATATATATATATATATATATATATATATATATATATATATATATATATATATATATATATATATATATATATATATATATATATATATATATAACCTCGCCTGGTTAACTAGTTTACTAGTTACTAGCCAGTCCTAAGCCCGGGTAAAGAGGGAAGGTTGGGCATAGGGCTAGCAACCCTACCTCGTAAAACAAATCTAACCGCTAAAGAAACTTCAAAGCACAAAAAAAATATAAAAAATGAAAACAAACTTATTCCCCGCTGGAATCGGAGAGGCGAAATGACGCCAGTTGGTGAAAGCCTTCGGGAAGCCAACTGGCCGATGTGTCTTCTCTCCCTCGATGAAAGCGAAAGTAAACGTGGGGACATGGAATGTCCGCACGATGTTTGAACCCAGTAAGGCAGCCCAGATTGCAAGGGAGATGAGAAGGTATCACATCGAAGTGCTTGGGATTTGCGAAAGCAGATGGAATGGGAGTGGACTCTCCAAACTGTCAACTGGAGAATCAATAATCTACTCCGGTCACCCAGACGCCAACCACGAGCACACTGAGGGAGTGGCTATCATGATGTCCTCAAGAGCATCGAAGGCTCTCATGAAGTGGGAACCAATCTCCTCCAGGATCATGACAGCAAGATTCAACTCAAAAGTAAGAAAGGTCACAATCATACAATGTTATGCACCTACAAATAATGCAGAGCAAGAGAAGAAGGAGGATTTCTACAGACAACTTCAATCAACACTGGACAAGACGTCAGCTGGCGATATCAAAATCCTAATGGGCGACATGAATGCCAAACTGGGAGGGGACAACACGGGAAGAGAACTAACCATGGGTCGAGAGGCACTAGGTGAAATGAATGAGAATGGAGAATTGTTTGCAGAATTCTGCGCATTCAACGATTTGGTGATTGGAGGCAGTGTGTTCAGGCACAAAGATATCCACAAAGCGACATGGATTTCACCAGATGGACACACTAAAAATCAAATCGACTTTATCTCAATCTCAAGAAAATGGAGACGCAGTCTACTTGACACAAGGGCAAGAAGAGGAGCAGATGTAGGTTCACACCACTCACTGTCTGGTGCAAGGAACCTTCCAAATCAAGTTAAAAGCCTTCAAGGAAGCTGGTGATAGACCTCAATTCAAGTACAACACTCGGAAACTGAAGGATGAAATTACAAAGGAGATCTTCAAGGCAGCCATCAAGACAAAATGGGAGACATCGAGCAACATCCCTGAAGAAACCTGTGTGGAAGAACACTGGAAGTCTTTGAAAGCTATGTGGAAGGAAACCTGCACAACAGTATTAGGAAGGAAGAAGAAAGAAGACAAGGAATGGATCTCGACAGATACCTGGAAGCTGATAGAGGAGAGGAGGATGGTGAAGCAGAAGATAAACCAGTGCAAGGATGCTCAACGAGAAGAGGAACTGAGCACGATATATGAAACACTGAACAAAGAAGTAAAGAAGAGTGCACGGAGAGACAAAAGACACTTCTACGAAACACTGGCAAGTGAAGCAGAACAGGCTGCTGAGGTAGGAGAGACAGAGACCTGACGACATTGTATCAAATAACCAGGTTGCTATCAGGGAAGAGACCAACACAGATGAAACCAATAAAAGATGAAGAAGGAAATTTAATTACAAAAGAAGAGAAACAGAGGAAACGATGGGCCGACCACTTCAAGAAGCTCTTGAATCGACCACCACCACCACCTGCACTTCGTCCAGAAATACCACCTGCAGCCGCTGAACTACAAGTGAACATAAATCCCCCAACGAAAATGGAAGTCCTGAACGCCATAAAGCTACTGAAATGCGGGAAAGCAGCAGGACCAGATGGAATACCGCCAGAAGCACTGAAAACAGATGCAGAGACAACAGCGGCCATGCTCACACCACTATTGCAGAAGGTGTGGAAGGAAGAGAAGGTACCTGACGATTGGAAGAAGGGTTACCTTGTCAAACTGCCGAAGAAGGGAGACCTCAGTGCTTGCAAGAACTGGCGCGGAATCACTCTCCTGTCCACCCACAGCAAGTAAAATATTAAGCCGCATCATCCTGGAGAGGTTAAGGGATGCACTGGATTCAAAACTACGACCAGAACAGGCAGGCTTCAGGAAGTACAAATCATGTGCAGACCAAATTGCAACGCTTCGTATCATCATAGAACAGAGCGTAGAATGGCAATCAGCTCTCCACCTCAACTTCATCGACTTTGAGAAGGCCTTTGACAGCGTCGACCGAGAAGTAATTTGGAAACTGCTTCAATACTACGGAGTACCGCAAACCTTTATCCGCCTCATTCAACAACTATATGAAGATGCCACATGCCAAGTAATCCACAATGGGAAGCTCAGTGATGCCTTTGAAGTGAAGACAGGAGTGAAACAAGGTTGCCTACTATCCCCCATGATATTCTTGATTGTGGTGGACTGGATCATGCAGCAAACAGTAGGCAGCGAGAAGAGGGGGATACACTGGACGACGGAAAAGAACCTAGAAGACTTGGATTTCGCCAATGATGACTTGTGCCTGATGTCACATAAACTTGAAGATCTGCAGGCAAAAACTAACAAGTTGACAGAAGAGGCAGCGAAGACGGGACTTCAGGTGAATATAGAGAAGACAGAGGTAGAGGTGATGAAGATACCGCACCACCACCATCAACAACAACAACAACAAACTCCAATCACCATCAACGGGAGAAACTTAAAGGAAGTAACCTCCTTCACTTATCTAGGAAGCACTGTTTCAACTACAGGCGGGACGGACGAGGACGTCAAAGTCAGAATCGGAAAAGCAAGACAGGCGTTCATTAGCCTGAAACCAGTGTGGAGATCTTCTGCACTCAGCATGCGGAACAAGATACGGATTTTCAACACCAACGTCAAGTCAGTGCTCTTGTATGCCTCAGAGACTTGGCGCGTCACGAAAGGTATTTCCAATAAACTACAGACATTCATCAACAACTGCTTACGCTGGCTCGCTACTGAAGATCAGATGGATTGCCAGAAAGAATAAGCAACAAGGAACTCTGGCTGGTGACGAACCAACCAAGAACCTATCACGCAACAAATATGCAGGAAGAAGTGGAGATGGATTGGCCATGCACTGAGAGGGCCGACTGAGGACATCACGCGTCAGGCCCTCGAGTGGAATCCCGATGGGAAGCGACGAGTTGGACGTCCGAGGGTGACATGGAGGAGGTCGTGCAAGCAGGAAATGAGAGCTTCTGGGCTGTCGTGGGACCAGGTTCAAAAGATCTCAGAGAACAGAGGTCACTGGAGGCGTGCTACTGAAGCCCTATGTTCCACTAGGAACCCAAGGGACTAATAATAATAATAATAATAATAATAATAATAATATATATATATATATATATATATATATATATATATATATATATATATATAATCGTACGGTTTGCTATAAGCCACGTGTATTGTGTTAGGGCTGACGATACTACCTGCCTACGCAAAAATCGCTGAAGGAAGCAGGTTTCATTTATCGAACAAGTCGTTTGTTGGAAGTGAATAATGCTGATCAGATCTTTGCTTCACGCTTGTGAGAAGAGGTAAGTAAGTTATGTGTACAACTTCGAGTAGACTTGCTATCTTTTCTGAGCTTGCCACAGGTGATGTCACCACAGTAATCAAAGGTATTGTGAATAGTAAAAGGTTCTAACTGATATCAAATCTTTATAGAACTGTATTATAAGCATTATTCGATAACTATGTAGCAAACAGTGGTATTTTTTATCCTAAAGTTCTGTATAAAACATGAGGAAGCTGGATGTAGAACTTTCAACTTATTGGCTCACTTAGGCTAGCACGAGATATAATGTACCAATGTGTTGAGTCGCTTAGCTCAACAATCAGAATGAACAATTTGACCAATATATTTCAACATACTTTGGGAAGTGAAACATAACAATATACTATCATGAGGATAATTATTAATATAGTTGGGGACACACAAATCTTGTACTCACAGGCTTTAGACCTGGAGATCTCTCAATCGATGAGCTTCATTGCTTAGCAACAACATATTACTGAGAAAGTTAATTCAATAACATGCTTTTCATATCGTTGTATTTCCTTTAATAAATGAAGTTGTGTAATACTGTAGACTTATGTTTATGATTCATTGGATAACATACCAAATGTGTTACCTGTTTTGACGGTTCGGTTTCACTTCAGTTGCTCAATGCGTCTTGTCCAGTTTCACTGTGAAAAAAGTACATGCTTGTCTCCACTTCCTTACATATCAGCTGCCTGGCTAGATAACCTTATTTTGGTTTAAATAGACTAATCTTAGATTAGAGAACAAAACTGGATGACCATTTCATAGTAGAGCTAAGAATCTGAAACTGAAACCACATGAAACGATCAAGGATTCGAGTACATTTCCTGGATATGTTACTTTTCTGTTTGTTATCATTTCTGCGCCACACAAGAGTTTATCATTTGAAGATCGTACACAAATCTGAGTTGGGGGTTGATCAATCACTTGTCCGTTTTAAGTGCTAATCTGGTTCAGATTAAAAAAGGATCTGGTTGGATTACTATTATATGGTGAATAGTTATCATCCACCTGTTTCATATTGACGAGGAGATTGAGTAGACCTCTTAGGTTGACTGTAGTGACAACTTGCTGTTAGCTCATAAAAATATTGCTAGTTAGGTATATCTTGGTTACTCACTGATGCCTTTATTCAGAATGTTACACTAACATGAATGCACTGAATTTTATGTGAATCAGTCACTGGATGGTAAATGATGTGGCCATGAAGTTACTAATGCTCCCAGAAGTTTAACGATCAAGTTTCAGATGTTGTCAAACCATAATGTACATTGTATCTAATGATAGATAGTAAGAAGGAATCGTGAGAAAGCCTTGGTTAGCCTAGTTAGGTTTCTTACTTGTTGTCACTTATCTGTAACTTGTATCTGTATTCATAAAGAACTTCAAGTTCCCTCATTGTTTTGAGCTCATTTCATGCAGTAAGAAAATTAGGTACTTTGAGTGGTTACTGAAGAATAACGAATCTCATATTGTCTAGATATGAGTATTGAACTAATTCTATCGATCATTTCGCAGTGTGGTCACTAAGCTTCAACGAATGTCAATTTGATGAAGGTAATCGGTCGCAAGTCCTGCTTGACCTAGGTTCCGTGCTTGTTGACACTCGTTAACAACGGTGATTGGCAACTTCGAGGGAACTGATGTTTCCTGTGGAATTCAAACCCATGTTACCCATTACTTCAGTCAGGGACGTTGACACAATCTACCTTCTATAGGACTGGATTAGATGCATTGACTAGTCGCTGGGAAGCGAGTAATTCCATGTTGTCTAGTCCCGGTTGCTGACTGATCGTTTTTCAGTATGACTGCAGCCGTGTAAATTATTTGGTCAAAAGATGGTGACCAACGTAAGTGCTAAGTTGTATGTCCAGACTGTTGACTGAAGTTCATTGGTCCTGTGTACAGTGTAACCCTTCAATGACGTGATGTGGCACTGCAATGTGTTGACTTTGGCACTAGGTGATGCGAATTCAATCCACCAAGGTTACATTAGTTTCCGAATGGTAGCAGATATACCTTGCTGATACAGACCGGCAGGAAAGAAATCCAAGTGAAGGTTTTCTCCGTAATTCCCTCCTAAGTATACGATTCATTCTCATAACTACTTCTTTACTGATTTAGACGTCATTATGAACCGCTTATAAACAAAATTATCCTGTGAAGAAGGAAGACCATATCATTTTCTCAATCAAAATAAGTAAAGACATTCAGTGAGACTGAATCAACACTAAAAGGTGAAGCTGAAAAAAATGGATGTGCATGAATTTCTGGAAATTTGATTAATTTGAGTGTTCCCCTATTCTTCTCACTCCCTACCTGCTTTTCCTGGCTTTTATCATTGATATCCACAAAATGATTCAGCATAAGTTGATTAATTATAATTTTTATTTAATTGAAAATAATAAGCAGATAAATAAATAATTTATTAAAGTGTTTTGAGAATCCTGTTGTCATTGAAGATGTCAGGGTGAGGGAAGCGGAAGGTTTCAGTCATTTTCACCGAAGGAAATTATCCCTGTGATATTGATGTAGAATACTGGTAACAACCATATTTCATGATACCATCATCGGATAATACCAGTGGTATGTAACATTGGTAACGTTACCAATGGCAACAATAACAATAACAACAACATCAACAAGGGTAGAATAATTTAATTTCCTCGGATATATACATATAATATGGCGCATAAGTAGTTAAGTCAATTGTTAAGGAATTCAATTAATTTTAATTACCTTTCATTTTCAGCTTTGAAATTATTTATTAAATTCCTTACTTTTTTGCCAGGTTGATTTTCCCTCCCTAAAATCTCTTAGTTCAGTAAGATTAAAACTGAGAAGATAGAATAAGGGCTGTAATGGGCAAAGGCGTAAGGTGAACTCAGCGCAGTGCAATTTAACGCTGAAGTAAGTCATTGGGGTGTTACTACTACTACTACTACTACTACTACTACTACTACTACTACTACTACTACTACTACTACTACTACTACTACTACTACTACTACTACTACTACTACTACTACTACTACTACTACTACTACTACTACTACTTCTACTACTACTATAACAGTAATAACGAGTAAAGAGTTAGTCATTTTTGGTTAACAGTTATTATCAGTTTGGGTAAACTGATAAGAATTGTCAAGATGATTAATGTTTGCTGTAATTGCATTTATCTTCTATAAACTTGAAAGCTGATTGAGGATGGAAAGAGAAAGACAGTTTATCTTAGACCATTTTTCTTTGTAATGATTTCTGAAGCTGTATCACACCAACGGACAACTAAATATCAAGCTTTTGTAGATGGATGTTTATAATCCAGATTACAGTTCATAATAATGTTCTTTGAAAAGAACTGTTTGTTTACCAGACAAATAGGGTTAGTCTATTAGTAATGAACATGGATTAAGCAAATTTAGATGAGTAGATAATTAAAATCACTAGCAAGTTGGTAACAGTCTCCTTTAGAACCCGCAGTTCCAGTTGAACTCGTCGGATATTGACGTCTTCGACGGTTCAGAGTAGGCGCGAGATCTTTTGTCCATTGACTACTATGAAGAATTTTATCACATCTACTTGGTGTCTTATACCACATAACTGACGAGCTATTGTACTGCTGAATGATAATCGACCTCTGAGACATAGACTCTTTGACATGTACTCGGAAATCCCGGTAGACAACCACCTATTTGGTTTTCCTATGTACTTACTGTTGCATGTACAAGTGAATTGGTAAATAGAGTAGAAGTTAACAAGAGATGGAACATTTTCTAATTTGGATTGTGTATTTACACATGTTGTTTGATACAGTGAGGCAAGTCTGGCAGCTGGATAGTTCCTGGAAAGTGCACTCCTAATTCGTCTGCTGATTCTTGTCATAATATCATCTCCCTTGAAAGCCAATGTAAGAAACACTGGTTTCTTTTCGGCACTAATACATCTTACTCTCTTCTTCTTGCTTTCCCCGTATTTCTATACCGTTATTGAGTAGACAATGTTCGATTAGTTGGAATTCTTCTTTTACATTTTCTTGTGAGTATAGTCTGTCTACCCCTTGGTATAACACCCTCACTAAGTCTCTTTTGTAGCCGATGAGAAGAAGCCGTTGAAATTTAAATACTGACCCCTTCATGTGGTTTTGCGGTGAATCCTCCTATCTATTACGTAAAATAATTTGTCATACATGAACAATTTAACTTCAAAATGAGTGCTTTTGGAAGTAAAAATGGAATGCTGAACAAAAATGAGGTGATGTTTTACTCGGCGATCCAGTCATTAGGGACTGTATTGATCATTAATACCTGTTGTAAATCTCAATTATATTTTCTGGCGATTGTAAGTAATGTCCAGTTTTATCACAGGTGGACATCAGCCAATGAAAAGTAAAAGCTTGAAAGCACTGGACAGTTTTTTTTCATTTCAGGCTATGACTTCTTAGCAGTGTGAACTCATGGCTTTATGAGGGATAAAGCCCTGATATACTATACTTCACCACTAGGCCGGTGAGTTTGCATACAGTGGTCCACTTTTTATAACTTCTGTCTGTTCATAATATGGAGCGATCATTAATCATTTTCATGTCATCAACTGGTATCCTTTCTCAATTCCGACTTGGTTAAAATTACCAGCCACAGCTTCAATTAGAATTTCTGGAAATCTACCTAAAAGCAAGTCACTACTGAGTACTGGATTGTGATCCATTCCGAGGTCTTGTCAGTTTTGCGATTTGACGTCTTATTCAGTAATCATCATCGGTTATAAATTTCATAGGTACTTAGTGTAACTTATTCGTAGTTGCGTGAAAATAAGTCAAATGTTGGTAAGTTTCCGTTTCCAATAGGCATGTAGACTTTTATGCATATAAATGAGCTAGCTACTAATTCACATTTTATGACAATGCGTACGCATCTTAAACTTTCGATAAAAACAGATTATCTCTTTTGATGCTTCTCATAGACCCCGTTTGGATTCATTCTAATTCAGCTAGCTTTATCAGTGATTCTTGACTTCACACAAGATATAGCCAGGCATAGATCGTCAATTAGTACTATACTGCCATTCAGGATGTTCATGATATTATCCAACCTTTTGTATGCCTCGTATGATGTCGTTTCTCAAAGCTGAGACGCACATCAGTAGATTAATAAGTGGAAAATATGAACAATCTCCCTACTATTTTGAAGTTATAATTGATACACATATCAGTTATTTGACACTATGAATTTTTCCAACGAAGTAATGTTACAATCCATTGTTTACACTACTGGAATATGTTAACTTGAAGCATATTAACAGCACTTACTAGTTTTTTGTTATCACGCAGAATTTTTACAGATGATTTGACGCCTGGCTATGAACAAATGATTCAAATTGACACACACACACACCTAAACTAAGAGCTTATTTTATACACTTACTACCTATCAATTTTGCAAATGAAGTCCATTTTCTTGGTTATATTGTGTTCTATGAGCTGGGTTGTTTAATCGTGAAGCTTTCATCGTCTTGCTTGACGATATCATCAGCACTAACTTCAGAGAACACAATACAACCAAGACCATCCACCTGAACTAAAAATATTCTCCATTATTTAAAAGTCCATTTTCTTCAGCTTTATTATTATTACAAAATAATAATGATTATCTTGGATTTCGCCATACTACTTACTCTCACAGTGGTATCAGTGTGATCAGAAACCAGCTACAAAAGTAACATTGAATCCATTAGAAAATCATAAAAGTTTCACAGAATGTAAAAACTCAGTCAATCACTTTGGCCTTTAACATCACTTTCGCTTTCAGTTCAAAGTAAGGATGGTCACTTGAAGTGAAAAAACCAGAGATTTAACTCGATATCAGTGTACGTCACTGAACATTAGAGTGAATTGAACTTTTATCCTCCGTAAGGCAAACAAAAAGTGTGTAAATGAAAATTTTATTCATAATATACCAGATCTAAGGAATCTGGTATGACATAAGTTATTTCTTCAACTACTTATTTCAAACATATCAGCTGAATTACCTCATGGCGACAGCTCGTCACGGTATCAACTCCATATCTTACTCTGAAATATTCATATTTGTAAAACCACAAAGGGGACATCAGTCACACAGGAGCATCATAAACTCGGTCTCAAATATATATCAACATGTTATAAACAGATATTTTCATGGTATGGTAGTTGGTAGTAGGTAGTAGTAGTGTCTTATTCCATGAAGCTCAAAATTATTCTTCTAATTCCTGAAACCTTTTGATAAATTCACTTCTGAATTTAAAGTTCTGCTTTATCTAAACTGTGATCGTGGAGAAGATTTGTAACTTAGAATGAGTGTAAGTTTTCTTCTATATCCTTTGAGGTTCGGTATTTACTCTTGAAAGTTTCAATCTAAAAACGACTGATCTGGTAGCCTGCTTAAACTTTGGGGCACCAAAAATTTTCAACGGAATTAATTTCATCAGATCCATCCCTTCAATTTGTCTAAATCTAATAAATATGTCCTGCAAAAACGTCAAGTACTCTTGTACATTTTTAAAATAGTTTCAAACTACCGTTTTTCAAGCTAACTGCAAAAACAAAGAATAAACGATACGACACTAATAGATGGGCTTATAAATGCAAAGAATAAAGTATTTTACCATTCCCTGGGTAACTATGTCAAATTGCAGATTTTAATATTCGATGAATAAATCACCACCACTAAAATTACACTCGATATTCGATTCATTCACCACTCCAAACCAGATGACAATGTGATACCAGGCACCTGTTTCACACTGTGGCTTTTATTACTGTTATCATTAATATCATTCAAATGAAATGATTGTTTCGCTCAAAGATATTGTACAGGGAATGAATCTGTTGAACGATTACATGCCAAGAATTCCATACTGTACCACAAATCTTGTTTGGAATAAAGCTTTTATTATTGTTATTATCACCAGGCTAAGTGACTTCATCTGCTGTTTATTCTTTATGAAGTAAGAACAGATGTCAAAGCCTGGAGAATACTCAAGTATGCAAGTTCGATTAAAATTCATTTTGTGCTGGGAACTCTTCTCAAGAACTTTAATTGTGGAATACGTTTTCTAGTTGATGGTAACCAGCAAGCTTGACACTGGGGACAAGTAATGACTGTTGTCACTAAAGAAAAATCCTTACATCTCAGGTTTCCTGAAGTCTGAAAGCTTGAACTTTGAGGTTTATACTAATGTTTCTCTGTAAATTGAGGCGATTGGAGGTCATTTCATTCATATTTGATCCTGTTAAGGATTGAGAGTGAATATTACTGAAAATTTAGCAACAAGCATCAGACCCCTGGCGAGATCATAAGTGTGCACAACGGAAGAATCCTATACACGGAGAAAACGAACTGTTCAGTGCTCGCAGGTTTACAAGTTTTCTCCTACTGATGTCAGCTCATGATGAATGCCAACCTGAAATTAACCAAGAAATTCCCACAGACCTCCAAACTGAATTAATCTAGTGCTTGTTGGTGACTCACTTCCAGAGGTGATTCCAGAAGTTCCAATGAGAAGTCGTGACCGGTGGGGTCAATCAAGCTGAACATGAGAAGAGTTACCTAACGACGGCATTGGATGGAGTTCGCGCTGTATGGTGAAGTGACAGAAGTAGGAAATATAGTACACTAGATTCTTCCTTAGTGGCTCGATGGTAATATACGACCACGGGATCTAAAGGTCCTGGGTCTGATCCGTGGTGGGGAGGGTTCATGGGTGCGTGCTACTGAAGAGTCCCATTTTGGGAGGAAACGACTGTTCAGTGCTCCCAGGTTTCCAATGTTTATCCAGTTGATGTCAGTCCGTGATGAACACCAGTCTGAAATTGATAAATAAATCCCCGCCAACCTCCAGACTGTATTTTAGTAGTATTCTACCTTTCTGTGTAATTACTGATACGTTAGGTGTTCATGAAAACTGTCTTCATGATAATCAAGTTCCAAAATACTAATAGATATGTGGTCGGCGAAACTGCTCAACTTACTGAAGTTTTGCAAAATTTCTCTTTTTCAGGCTACAACATAAAAAAAATATACGGCTGAACTTCTTCGTCACTTAGAAATCACTCTTGTTGATCTGTCGATTTCACTGACCATGTAGAAGTAATTCAAACTTTGAACGGCGGCTTTGCGGTCGAAGACATTTCCCATGTACCGAACAAAACTCACGTCAACACGGCTCGTCGGTGTACGCAACATTTTGTGCTAAATATAACAATATGTGATCCTTGGCGAGTGTATCCAATGTAAATCAGTTGATATCACAGTTTAAGAGTTGAAAAACAACCCATCTCCGAGAAATGCTAACATGAACCGTACAGAATGAGGCTGAAACATGGTTTAGACTTTGAAGTTCGTCTGCTGAAGTAATTGCCTTATTCTTTTTTAAGATTTAGTTAGGATCTATCTGCTTTTATAGAAAATCGGCAGTGTGACAGAAATTACCAACAAATAATTTATGTCTTAGAAAATGTTAGTGTTTCAAGAAGTAGTTTGACATGAAATGTAGTGTTGGAGTCTCACGGCACCATGAATGCATCTTACTGATATACATCAAGAAGTATAAAGCGTATACTGATTACTGTCGATAAACTTTCTCGAGTCATCCACTATGAGATACGGTGTATTTCACTGTTTAGTGGTGACTTGTTGCACATTATGTATTTACTAATTGACAGACTTCGGTTCATACTGACAGCTGGACAGTAGACTGTTTGATAATCACTAGTTGACAGTGGATCTTTCCATTTTAGTCTTCTGTGAAAACTGCTATTTTGTTTTCTAATGAAGAGAATTTAATTGACAGATAGAACTTCAATACTACTGTGTAATCAATTATACAATGATGCTTGTTTTGTTCTTGAAAGTCTAAGTTTCAGCGTACTCTTCTTGGATTTCTCTGATGTGCTTATCTTCGTTTATCTCTTTATTTTACAAATCGGTAATCTTGCAATAAATTATCAGTAAAATTCGCTGATTACCGTTGATTAAATATTGTGATTTATGTTAGTTAGAAAAGAGATCAGTATTTTATTTCCTATCTTCATAGAAAGACATAAGAAATGAGTTCATCTTTATTTATATCCAGGTCCATTCCCCATATTCTCATCAGCCTACACCTTTTTACTTGTCAAAAGTTGTCAAGACACTTTCATTATCGAAAGCACATGATTCTTCTACTCATTTTACTAAGTGACCAGTCCACATATTTTACGTTTTCTACATTGTAGGATAGAGAAAATGCATGATTACTGACATTTTGCATACTTATTCACTATTGTGTTAGTAAGAAAGATTACTGAAAGTAAATAAAAGCATTAGGTATGTTCACAGCAAGAAAGTTCAATGCTAGTGATGACAGTTTTGAAAGGATTTATTATCTTCTAGGCATATTGTCAAAATTCTTGTTGACACACCAGAATCGATTTAAATTTGAAACTAAATTTTTATGCTAAATGGTGTATTGTGAGTCGAGTGTTTAACTAGTCATCCAAAAACATAGTGGTAAGGGTAAGGCACAAGTAATCAGGATATTGCCGCTACTTTTCTGATGTATTCGGATTCAAGCAGACAGAAAGATTGATAGATAAACCAGTGTAGAACTTTGGATAACAGTGCTTCATTTTAAGTCGCTATTTTTCATAGTACCATTCAAAGAAGATGTTGTGAGAAGAAGAACAATATTGAAATGGGTGAAAGTGTATGAAAAGATAGGGTACACACATCAATGCAGTTCATTGGAAATGATCAAAATTTCGAACGTGACAACGAGTGTGTACTTCTACGTCATTATCACCAAGACTGGCAAATCATTGGTTCCCATCTTATCAAAGAATCCAGTCAGACAGCTTAAACCTCCCTACATGGTTCAAACCAACTGTCAGAGATATAATGGATTGATTCCATTTATTATCTTCACTACTTGCACTTTTCTTCAAGCCTAATCACAATTTAACTAATGTCCTTCGGTAAAGTCAATATGGGGTTGGCATGGGCAACATATGCCAAAGTAGACTGAACTAATCAAAGTTTACAATCACAACAACTGATTTTCTTTAGTTACCTGTTAATCCAAGCTTAATATCGAAATAACGCCACATGCCAAGTGATTCACATTGGAAAGCTCAGTGACGCCTTCGAAGTGAGTGAAGGAAGGAGTAAGACAAGGCTGCCGCCCACTATCACCCATCCTCCTCCTGATTGTGGTCGACTGCATCAAACAGCAAACTGTGACGAGCAAGAAGAGGGGCATACACTGACTGGACCGATGAAAGGAGCCTAGAGGATTTGGATTTCGTCGATGGTGATGATGATTTATGTCTACTGCCTTGTAACACAAACTCGAAGATCTACAAGCAAAACCTACAAGTTGGTAGGAGAGACAGGGTGGCCAAGGAAGACGGGACTTCAAGTGAACATAAAGGAGACAGAGGTGATGAAAATACCCAACCAACCAACAACAACATCAACAACAAGCACCAATCACCATCAACGGGAGAAATCTAAACGAAGTTGTCTCTTTCACCTACCCACCTACCTAGGCAGGCAGCATCAGGTGATGGTGGCACACATGAGGATGTCAAAGCAGTCAGGATCTGAGAGACAGCAACACAGGCCTTCCTTCATCAATCTGAAATCAGTGTGGAGATCTACTGCACTCCACTCCACTCCACTCCACTCCACTCCACTCAGCATAGAGCGTGAACAACATCCGGATTTTGAACACTAATGTCAGTCAAGTCAGTGAGTGCTTCTATGTGATGGTTGAGAGACTTGGCGTGTCATGAAAAGCATTTCCAACAAACTACAGACATTCATCAACAGGTGCCGTCAACGCTCACTCGATACTGACACTGAAGATCAGATGGATGACCAGAATAATAAGAATAAATAACAAGGAACTCTGGCTGGCTGTCTGGCAGCCATCCAATCAAGAACCCATCACCCAACAAATATGCAGAAGATGAATTGGATTGGGCAAACACTGAGAAGGCTGATTGGGGACATCACATGCCAGGCCAGACCCTCAAGTGGAATCCAAAAGGGGAACGACGAGTTGGGTGTCTGAGGTGAGGGTGACATGGAGGAGATGATGTGAGGAGGAAATGAAAGCTAGTGGGCAATGGTGGAGCCAGGTTGAGAAGACTGCCGGGAACAGAGTGCACTCGAGACGTGCTACTGAATCCCTATGTTCCACTAGAAATCTAAGGGAAAAATAATAAATGATAATAATATTGAAATTGTCTACAGAGTGATTCCTTTACACTCAACAGATACTTTTATTATTTGTCACTCTAATACTTATCTCGGAAACTTGTTTCGAAATTTTGTTTGCACTCATCGCTTTATCAAGTTAAACCTAGAAGAGTCAAACTCGAAATTCCACTTCTTTGTTTCCTGGCTTCAAAAAAAAGGTGAAAATCTAGTTCATAGTTCCATTTACAGAAAGCCCACTTAGAACGAAGAGTTTATTGGTATTCAAAGCTGTACCGCCCTAGGAAGAAAAATCGCAATTCACTGTCTTCAAGAATATGAATAATATGCACGGAGCGTTTTAACGAAGGTGAACCAGAAAACTTGCAAGGAATCCGGATGAAAAATGGATATCCACTGAAATTTTTAGACAAGAATTCAATGCCGAGAAACGCCACTGAATGTGTCGATACTATTTCAAAAAGGATTTTACTGTTGAAATTCGAATTCAAGGAAGATAATGCGGCAGATATACTCAGAAAGAGACTATCAAGACCCATAAACAGAACATTCTTTCTGCCAGTCTTAGAATCACATTCTGCTGCCAGAAACTCATTTGTCAGTACGTAGAGGACAACCTGGAACATTAGGCTACACACATGTGCATATAAAAGACAGTTTACTTATTTCTGTGGAGCCGAGTGTATTGACTGTACCATGCACCAGATTATGCAGTGCGCTTGAGAACACTATTCAACTTGACTGACAAGAGGAGAACGGAAATGCATCTTGAGCGTCATAACAACACTTGGTAAACTGGGAACACTTGGCTCATTTTGATAAGTCCTTCAAAATTCTGTACAATGTGAGATCAAGCTACTCGAAATGAGTAAGATTAAAACATCTGGGTATAGCTGAAGTATTAGAAATGCAAAACTTCAGACCATCATTATACTTCAAAAAGAAGTATGTAAAACCTCTTTCTGTATTAAGGTCATCGTAGAGTATTGATCACTGTTGATAATTCCTCTTTGATGCGACTATTTTTATTTTGTAATCATCTTGTTCATCTCCCCATTTTAAATGCCTATAGACATTATGTAACCTTCAGTTGTCAAGCAATTTATACTAACTTTTGAAAGGAAACTACTCTTGGAATGTTCTATACTTTCTACTATATATTCACGAATGTACAGCTAAGAGAATGATTTTATCGGAAAGAAAATGTTTTCTTCAATTCAGTCATCTGTATTTTTCCATGATCAAAGGGGTTTGTTTCAATGCTTGAGGGATACTAAGAAGACATCTTGTATCCTGTGACTTCTAATCCACATACCCTTTGAGATTACCATCCCTCTTATCAATTCCTTCATTTAGATGAATAGTGGTGGTAAAATAGGAAAATCTTTCATTGATTGGTCCCTGACGAGCAACTAGTCTCATGGTGTTTAATCCTAACCGAACTCTGTCGACCATTTTGTAATGTGACCAGTAAACTAAGAGGCTCATCATCGTGATTCAATTTGATGGATATTAGTTGGTTGCAGGCAATTAGCAGTGAGCCCTGCAAGACCTAGGTTTCATGTTTGTTGGTGATCGTCAGCAAGGTGCATTTTCAGCCTCGACGTAACTAATGTTCTGCATCAGATTTGAACCCTACAGGAGGTTAATCGCGACCCGAATGGATCAGTGGTAGCGTCACTACCTACAGCACTGAATGATGCCTGTTTGAATTTCACAGGATACTTTGGCTCCAACAAAGTTGCAGATACGCCTTACTGACGAGTGCCAGAAAGCACGAAACCTAGATGGCCAAGGAAGGCTTCCTGTCGATTACTTTCAATCAACTAATGCAGAAAAGTCCTTTTATTTCATTTGTTATTTTGAAAGATTTCGATAATTCGATGTATATTATTACCTTTTCTCTCATGGACTGTTGGATCGATGAGAAATGCAGTCTGATTTTGAGGTATATATGCATGAAATTCATTACTACACTGGTTTGTATTTTTTCGCATAGCTTGATAGTAGACTTTTGCAATTCCATTCTTGTTGTTCACATACTTGGCATAAGAGGATACAATTAACTTTCATAGGCTTTGAAATGTGTCTTTAACATCTTGAAAGACTCTACTTATATTTTTTCAGCGTTATTATTTGAATATTAAATTATAAGTCGGCGCCAGTTTTTCTTGTTAGAAATTTCAAACCATGCAAAACAAACTTTTAAAAAGTCAGTGGAATGTAGGCCACCAACAACCTTAATAGTCATAGCATTTCTAGCATGCAAATACTGGGATTCCTTGTGTCTAGCTAAACCTAATGAGGTGGAAAAAAAACAAAGCATATCTACCATATTTTGAAGAAGCTCAACAGAAAACACTACTCATGCTTAATACTTTGTAGGCGCCATAACAGTTTACATTGGTCATAACAAAATATATGAGCTGGTGATACCAATGGAATCTTTTTTATACAAGTGAAAACCTGTAGAGAGGTTTGAAAATAAGTTGGTGATAAATAATCATTTGAGTGTTAAAGATGATTCGAAATAAAGTAAGTGGGTGTGATTTGAAAACGTGGTGCAGTGTTGACGAAAAAAATCTTTAAGCATGTAGGAAAACTCTTACGATTAAACATGGTCAGATCGAAGTGTCTATCAATATCTTTATTTGTATGTCTTCACCACACTCTGAATGTGTTTATTAAGATTTATCTTATCCTGATCTTTTCCTGTAGAAATGGCATTTTGTTTCAAGAAGATATTTAAAGTGGTTAAAGGTTTGCTTGTTTTGCGGTGCTGAATTAGTGGACATCCTCTGTTAGCAACTCATTATCTATCTTGCTCAATGAGCCCAACACTGATTATCCCTTTCCTGACTCGTTTCACCGGTGGTTTTATTAGCAATGTTTAGCTCATTTCCGTGACTGCAATTATCTTTTGAGAATGAGAACTATTCCATTTTGTCTTAATAAAATACCCTCAGGGGAGAACTCATCTATAAATAAAGTACATTCATCTACACTGAACATAACTAATTTGTCAGCTGAATTTCTTTTCATAATCGTTGAAGAGATGGTCACTACTCTTTGTAATAGGAAATATAGTCAGTCCAGTGTGCAATACTTTATTGTTTTCCATAGATAACGTATTGTTCCTTCTTGTCACTTCTGGCTTTCATCTGAATTAGTTTCAGTATTGCATAAGCAATATAAACTTCATTTGCACTGAATAAGAGAATCTGTTTTAAATGCAGTGTAAAACAGGGAGAAAATCTCGTTATATTATGTATCATCTCACATTTCATAAGACTAGAAGAGGTTCGCATTCTTAGACATCTATAGTGATGAATTCCTGAGACCATTTTTCAATGAAATAGTAGACTGAAGTGGAATCATTCAAATTATTATGGAAAGTAATGTAATTTGAGGTGAATGGAGATTTTAGTTTTGAGGTAGTATTCACCACGGACTGACATCATTTAGAGAAATATTGAAAACCTGAGAGCGCTGGAAAGCTGTTTTATCCTAGTATGAGAATCCTCATCAGTACGCACCCACGACCCACCCAGCGACTGAATTCAGGACGCGTTAATCATTCAGCCACTGGATGGGAGTTCAATGATCTATAGTTTCCAGCTTCTTTCAGTTCGTGATATAGTGCCACCACCACCCAGGATCTTCAGTTTGCATCTGCTTCCCTTCCAAATGATGTTGTGTTGTTTGAGTGGATAAATGATGCACAATCACGTTCGGGAAACAAGTGGTGAAGATACCTTGTCGACCAATCTCCCTAGAGTAGTTCTACCTTTGCTTGACTCAACGGTTTTTACCACTTTACAAATCATGTTTATGGTTAGAAAAAATCTGTAGATGACGGTGTTCTAAAATAAATAAATCCCCATAAACCTTCAAAGTGAATTGATCTTCAGTGTTCACTAGTGACATGTTTCGACATAAAATTCCCAGGAGTTCTGATGAGAAGCTGTGACCAGAGTGGCGAACCAAGTCGGGCTTGAGGACAAGTACTCAACAATAGCATCAGATTAATGTTGCGCTATATCACAAACTGACAGAAGTAGAAAGATGTGGGCTATTGTGTTCCAACCCATGGGCTCAATGGTAAGGTGCTCGCCACGAAACTTAAATATCCTGAGTCCGATCCCTGATGGGGTCATAGTTGCGAACTTCTGAGAAGTGTCATGAAAGAGGGAAACAATAATCCATTTCCCCCGGTTTTTCAATGTTTCTTCAACTGATATCAATCCGTGATGAATACCATCTTGAAAACAATAGTATTAGAGAGAACGAGAAAAAAAGCAGAATGCATAGTTCTGAATTTAAAAAAATATAAGGCAAGAATATTTGACGCAATGGAGTAGTTCACACACATCGTGATCGTACTGAGTCAAGAAAGCTTTACATTTATTTTGATTTCGATGATTTTTCAACAGTGGAGGCATTCACTAGAGACGCGGATGCAGTTCTGAGAAAAAACTTTGAGGAATAAGGTGATTTTTTTGATCCCAAAAGTAACCTGGCATCTGCTGTTTGATGTTAGGTACTATATATAGAAGCCTTGAGGTTGCAGCATATTTATTACCTATCTACAGTTATTATCTGAAGCCTCTAGGGACCTTATAAGATTATCATGGATAGAAGCGCCCTAGAATGACAACCAAATGTCTGGATAAAATCAGCAAACTAGTGTCATTTTGTGTAGAACTCGTTTTAAACTGAATTCTATTACTGAGACTTCCATTGTGGTAAATAAGTTACGCCAATGAATGGAACATTGTATTGTGTTTGCTGTTAGATGACTGAATGAAATCGAAATTCTGACGGAGAATCACGTTCCATTTTATAGTTTACTAAGTGGCTAGCAGTGGAATCCAGGAAGCGCGCTTCGTCCTGTTTGGGGCCCGTCATCTGGATGTACCTACACACCAGTAAGTGATGCTGTTCCCATTGAGACTGAAATCCAGAACGCCAAAATGCTACCCACTAGACCATCAGGCCACAAAAAGTTGTTTTCCTTATGTGTAAAGATACTTCTTGGTTATGAGTGCAGTCTTAATTGTTGTTATCTAAGCAACCGAAAAGCAACACACTGTGGCATACTTTTCCGTCACTTAGTTTAGTAGACTTATAGCAAACATGACTTACATAATTCAGACAGAACCCAATACTTGACAGGGAAACGATGCTTTTCTTCTGGTGACCGATCAGTAAGACTGGCATCTGACCGAGGAACAGGATAGTTAGCAAAATTTCTCAGCTATTTAACTACTTTCTTAGTCTTCCGCTTTCGTGTCCACCAGAAAAGTGTCTGTGGAATTACTTTCTGTAGAAGCATCAACAGTTTTATTGTTATTAATTGCACCTTGTCCGAACAATATTTATAAATTATTTTGTTGGTTGGACAATCTTTTACTTCAAAGATTATGCACTTCACTATTTTTAGAGGGCTACTAGTACCTGACAACAAGTAAGAGGTTAGATGTTTTTACCAAGTTTATAAAATCTTCGACAAAACATATGGCGTTCAAGTGGGAAAAACTGGTCATTTTCATTATCTAATCACAGAGTTATATTTTCCAAGTCAAGTGATCAGTACTTGATCCTTACGACAATGGTCGTATGAATTATCATTGCATTTCAGCATTTTCACCTTCTCACTATCCATATTTACAGGGTAGTATTGATAGTAGGTGATTGTTAACGGTTCGCTTGATATAGGGATTACCGTTACTTTTATCACTAGTGTTTCCGTCTAGAATTCCCCCTGCCAAGAATAATCATTTTTATCAAGAAGTGTTTTAGACAATGAAGTTCACTTTTGTCGTTGGATTTTCACTGAATAGTAATTTTCTCCATCAACTCGAATAGCTGAAGTGTCGAAAATCCTGTTAGCTGAGCTTGTGGTGAATAACTGAAACAGATGACAGGTTGAATCATTTTTCTAAGTAGTTTTCAATAAAGCTTGATAGAAGTTAGAAGAAAGTAGGCCACTGGATTTCAACCCACTAGCTAATTGGTAAAGTTGTTTCAATGAGACTATACAATATGAGTCTAAGTTCACGACTTCATAGGTGTGCACCACTAAGTAATCGCAAGATTAGATAAAACAGCTGTTAAGTGTCTATATTTTTTTAATGGTTCTTGGACAGAGAACCATAGGTGAATAAAGACTAACTTCAAGTCAGCCACTTCTCAAAAAAAACGCCATTTGATTTACTTTCATTGAAATCGTTACATCCATAGTAAGAACGCTTCACATATCAGTGGATTGACCCTATTTGTTAGTTTCGACTCATTCTACCATAAAAGCGAACCTATGTAGTTTGACTTACTAGTGTGATTTACCTTATTGTTGAGTAAAGTGTTCACATTTGAAGTTTCCCTGTTCACATCAATCTTTGAAGTTGATTTTGACGAATGTCGTGTGTTGATTCCAATTTCGAAAGATTGAATTTACTTTACTTTCTGAGGAACCTAAAGTTCCATGGCTGGCCTGTCTAAAGAGAGTTTTAAGGACTACAAATCACAATGAAACTGTTTTTGTAGTTTTAACCGTTTTATACATTTCCTCTGTTGAAAAAATATCTTTAATTTTAAATGCCAATACTTAATATCTGTAGACGTTAAGTTTGTCTACAAAACGTACTAATATGAGAATCCATAACTCCCCTAAGATCACTGATTCAGTCTTACTCTTCGTTAGGTAATAAGAAGTTGAGCTTATTGGACAGGGAATGTCTTTCTGTGCAGATGTCACATATCTTGTGTGAAAATAATCCATAGTAGATGAGATCCAGCAGCTTGTTTTACTTACAAATTCAGTTTTATTGGTTATTCTGTTTAAGCCTAATTATTTTGTATACAGTGTGTAGGTAAAGGTATCTATTTTCTCATATATCATAAATATTGTAGACTGATAGTAGTCAAATAATCTTTAGCTTGAGAAGAGATCAGCGTTAATCACCATGTCTTTCCTTTCACTTGCGTAACCTTCATTGATTTACAGCACTACTCGATAAATACTATCTTAAAATCAATCAGTCCTCAAAACTTGATTACTCCTCAGTGCTCCGTAAATGTCATACTTAAAGGTGAATTACCTCAAGTTCTAGTGATAATCCGTGACCTGTGGCTTCCATTACGTCGGCTGATGGTCACGCCATATCGCTAAATGATACAAGTAAGAAAATGCAGATCACTGGATTCCAACCAGGTAGTTAATCACTAGTGTATTGGGCACGAGTCCTCATTATCTTGTCTTCTACCTCTGGTGGGCAGTCCCAAAATAAAGTGAAATGGTTATTCAGTGATCCCGGGTTTTCACTAGTTCTCCAACTGATGTCAGTTCGTGATGGATTCATAAAAGAGCCACTTTGACTATAACTGTCCCAATTCTTTGCATCTGATGACTAGCTACACACTGCTACATCGTATCTCTTGGCCAAGTGGCCCATTCGGAAACTGGGTTGACCAACTTTTATCAATACTAAACACTAGGGACATGAGAGCTAGATTAGTTATCCACTGGCGAAAAATTCATGTTATAAAGGTTTTTCACTTGTTGGCTTTTAAAATCTTGAAGAGATTTTGCTGCACAATGCTTTGTCAAATGGCCCCATCTGAAATGTGGTATTGGATGAATGGTTATGTTGCAGGTTTAAGACAACAATCGGTTGTTTATTTCTACAACTTCAGCCTGCAAGACAATGTGGCTGTAAGAATCAAATTTCTCTAGCTACGCTGTTGATTGGTTCCAATGTGGACTAGTTAAACAACTGCTGTTTTCACCACCCTAGTTCAAGTGGAGAAGTCTTCAGGTAAGTGTGCTTTGTTTCTAAACTATTCATGTTAGTCAGTTCTACCATAAACTGTCTAACCTCCTCTCGAAAGCCAAACGTTCGGACGTAGTGGTTGTTGCAGGTGACCTCAACGCACAGGTGGGTAGACTGAGTGAGGCAGAAAGGCACTTAGGTGGCACTTTCGGAATCCCAGCTGAACGTACAGATAACGGTGATCGCCTATTACAACTATGCTCAGATAACCGCCTATTTTTAGCCAGCACAAATTTCAGACATAAAGAAAGGCACTGTCTGACCTGGCGTCCACCGAGCTCGACTCAGCGATGGACACAGATAGACCACATTGCTATTAGTCATCGCTGGAGAGGATCGGTGGAAGACTGCCGCTCCTTCTGGAGTACGTGTTTGGACAGCGATCATGCGTTGGTCCGAGCACGTATATGCCTGCGTCTCAATGGACGTAGAAAAAATTTGGCAACAAAACCACTACGAGTTCTGCTGGACAACGAAAACACCAAAGCCGTGTTCAGTGAGAAGTTGGCTAGGCAGTTATCGGAACAAAAGACTGTCACTCATCCAGAAGAAGCTTGGTGCCATCTTCAGTCTACTGTAAAAGCAGCACTGGAGACTGTAGCCGACTCCAAGATAATGGCTAAAAAGAGCCAGTGGATATCAGCAGCTTCTTCCAAACTAATGGATGCACGTGAATGCATCCCTGCAGGCTCTGAGTACAATGAAGAGCGAGCGCAACTTAAAAATAAACTGACGAAAAGTCTGCGCAACGATCGTGAACAGTGGTGGGCAGCAAAGGCTAAAGAGATGGAAAAGGCAGCGGCGATCGGTAACAGTAGACAGTTATTTAGACTTATTAAGGAGACTGGGGGGAAATGGTCAACAACAGTTAGTGAGGTTATAGCGGAGAAGGACGGATCGGCGATTCACTCGCAGGGAAGGCGACTGGGACGATGGGCAGAACACTTTGAGGAACAGTTTAACTGGCCTCCAGCCACCATTGCGCTGCCCGCTATCCAGTCGGACCCTGAATGGGACATAGAGACAGGTCCCCCAACACTAGAAGAAGTTGAGAAAGCGGTAGGTAGCCTGAAACGGGGAAGGGCAGCAGGACCAGACGGACTACCTGCTGAGGTATACAAGAATGGTGGTAGAGTTCTCTTAGTCAGGCTAACGGAAGTGTTAGCCAGTATATGGGAATCAAATACGATCCCCTCCGACTGGTCTAAGTCACTGATCATCCCAGTCTTCAAGAAAGGCGAGAAGTCCTCTTGTGATAACCACAGAGGAATCAGCCTGACAAACATAGTGTCTAAGATCCTAAGTTCTATAATTCTCCGACGCCTGAGTGGAGCTCGGGAACAGCAAGCCCGAGAAAACCAGGCAGGCTTTAGACCTGGCCGTGGATGTATCGACCAAATATTCACACTGCGCCAGGTCCTGGAACATAGGCATGCTTACAGACGCCCGACAATAGCTGTATTTCTCGACCTGAAGGCGGCATTTGACTCCGTTGATCGAGAAGTCTTATGGCAGTGTCTGTCACTGAAAGGCGTGCCTAGTAAGTACATCACCTTATTGAAAGCTCTCTACTCGAACACTTGTGGGCATGTTAGAGCCTATGGTGAGTTGTCCAGGGAGCTATACTCATCAAGTGGTGTCCGTCAAGGATGCCCACTATCCCCATTCTTATTTAATTTTATCATAGATATTCTTATGGAGGTTTCCCTCTCGTCACCTAATTACAAAGACGTTGACCGGATCACAGGTGAATTTTCCTTAGATCTAGAATATGCAGATGACATAGTCCTGTTAGGTGAAGACGCTGACAAGATGCAGAGTCTTCTGAACACTTTGAGTGGGAATTTGAGAATGTTTGGGATGCGATTTTCACCACCCAAATGCAAATTTTTGCTCCAGGACTGGTCTTCAGCGGTACCGCGGTTAACAATAGAGAGTGAAGTGGTTGAGTGTGTTGACCACTTCACTTACCTGGGAAGTAGGATCAACCCGGTGGGTTAGTTGCCGATGAGATTTCTGCACGGATACAAAAGGCTCGATTGGCTTTTGCCAATTTGCGCCACCTATGGCGCCGCCGTGATATTCGTTTGTCTATTAAGGGTCGCGTGTACTGCACAGCAGTCCGCTCTGTTCTACTGTATGGCTGTGAAACATGGCCATTGAAAGTGGAAGACATGAGAAGGTTACAGGTATTTGACCACCGTTGCCTTCGTAGTATAGGACGTATTCCGTGGTGTCACCATGTGAGTAATGCAGAAGTTAGGTGTAGAGTTTTAGGGAGAAGAGGTAAGTCAGTCGACGAGGTTGTGAACCTTCATCGACTGAGATGGTTGGGACACGTACTACGTATGCCTAGTCACCGATTGCCTCGTCACACAATGTTGGCTGAGGTGGGTTCAGGCTGGAAAAAGGCCCGAGGTGGCCAGACTAAAACATGGCACCAATGTATGAAGTCTCTGACTGTTGGTTTAAGCCATGTAGGACGATGCAGACTAGGTGGTTGGGGTCCACGGGACAAGAGGAACCAGTGGTTGGAGACCCTAGGTGATATGGCTCAGAACCGAAGTCAGTGGCGCAGATGTATACACACATTATCCTCATCTTAACAACGCTATACCGAATCTCACTATTTTGTCACTCCTCTTTCCTTTCTTCTCGTACTTTATATTTCTTTTGACTGCATTCACTTATCTTCATCCTTCACCTCACTACCTTTTTACTTGATGTGCTGATATGAGGTGTGGCAACTCGGACCGTTACGCAGTAATGCCTGGTCCTATGTTGATAATGATGATGATGTTAGTCAGTAGTATATTCTACTGGTTTACGACAATTGTGTATTTAACTTGAGCTGGGTATTTACCAACAAAGACCATGCTGAATAAGTAGTTAGAGAGTTAGAAAACCTACTCAGTTGTTACAAATGTCATCGTAGATGGTTCAGTTCGTGACTAATTCGTAAACTGGTCATCTCTTTCCGAACTGATTGTCAATAAAGTAATGTGTTTTGAGGAAACATATCTACTTGGATCTGAGTTATTGATCATTTTTCTGCACTAATACAGGAAATGTAGGGGACTTACTATCAATGAGTAATAATGTATTTTTGAGATGAATGGGGATTTTTAATTTAGAAGTAGTATTCATCATGGACTGACATCAGTTGGGGAACTACTGAGAATCTGAAAGCACTGGAAAGCTGTTTCGTCCTAGTATGGGACTCCTCAGCAGTGAGCACCCACGACCCGGCTACGGGTTGAGCCCAGGACCTTCAGGTTTCACGGCGAACGCGTTAACCATTCAGCCACTCGGTCGGTTTCCAGTGGTTCACAATTTCCAACTTCTGTCAATTCACGACATAGCGCGACTGTCACCCAAGGTCTTCAGTTAGCATCCACTTCACTTCCGACTGGTTGACCCCACAGGTCACGGCTTCTCATTACAACTTCCTAACATCCATCTGGAAGTAAGTCACTAATGAGCACTATGGAGTAATGTATTTTTGAGATGGATGGGGATTTTTAATTTAGAAGTAGTATTCATCATGGATGTTAGGAAGTTGTAATGAGAAGCCGTGACCTGTGGGGTCAACCAGTCGGAAGTGAAGTGGATGCTAACTGAAGACCTTGGGTGACAGTCGCGCTATGTCGTGAATTGACAGAAGTTGGAAATTGTGAACCACTGGAAACCGACCGAGTGGCTGAATGGTTAACGCGTTCGCCGTGAAACCTGAAGGTCCTGGGCTCAACCCGTAGCCGGGTCGTGGGTGCTCACTGCTGAGGAGTCCCATACTAGGACGAAACAGCTTTCCAGTGCTTTCAGATTCTCAGTAGTTCCTCAACTGATGTCAGTCCATGATGAATACTACTTCTAAATAAGTAATAATGATTAGTAGGACTATTTACTTAGAGACAAAAATAAACGGGAAAATAACTCAACCATGCACTTTTCCAGTCGAGATTTATATGAAGAAATTAATAAATGCTTCAACTCATGTGCTACCTAATGATATTCATGTAGAAAGTATATTCTCATTATTTAGGACATCTATAAGGAAAGATTAAAGACTATGCGAAACAGGCATTTCAAAATTTATGCACTAGGAGTAATATAGTTGAGTCACGGCTTAGTTTGTTTGGATTCAGCAAGTTTAAGCATCCAGCTGTTTCAGTGATGATTCCAGTCTTACCTTTAATTCTAATGATTAAATGAATTATTGTAGTTGCAATATCTAAATAAAAGTCAGCTGAAATATAATCAGCATTCTAAAATAGTCAATAGAAACGAATGAGCTGTGGTAGAAGATCTCAGTTGACTTTATAGCTGATCCTCATTCATCTTCTAAAAAAATGACTGAAAGGTGGCTCAGTGATGTAATCTGGATTTATTCATCACATCGTCTGTAGAGTTTCTGTAATAAATCACTGAAGGATGAGCGAGTTTAGTTCGCTGAGGATATGAAACAAGATAAGTCGAGGGAACAGTCTGATTTCAAATCAGTGGTTGGATGGTAACATGTTCGCCACAAGATTCGATGGTACTGTGATCAGTATCTAACGAGCCGTAAATGCATACCACTTAAAAGTTGCAAATTAGAGTGAGGTCTTCTGCAATTCTTCAGCCAATATCAGGTTGTGATGAAGAGTACTTTGAACAGATGAATCTAAGTGTTCAATAATTCCGAGTTCCTCCCAGTAACCTAATTATTATCATTTTTTCCCTTGGGTTTCTAGTGGAACATAGGGATTCAGTAGCACGTCTCGAGTGCACTCTGTTCCCGGCAGTCTTCTCAACCTGGCTCCACCATTGCCCACTAGCTTTCATTTCCTCCTCACATCATCTCCTCCATGTCACCCTCACCTCAGACACCCAACTCGTCGTTCCCCTTTTGGATTCCACTTGAGGGTCTGGCCTGGCATGTGATGTCCCCAATCAGCCTTCTCAGTGTTTGCCCAATCCAATTCATCTTCTGCATATTTGTTGGGTGATGGGTTCTTGATTGGATGGCTGCCAGACAGCCAGCCAGAGTTCCTTGTTATTTATTCTTATTATTCTGGTCATCCATCTGATCTTCAGTGTCAGTATCGAGTGAGCGTTGACGGCACCTGTTGATGAATGTCTGTAGTTTGTTGGAAATGCTTTTCATGACACGCCAAGTCTCTCAACCATCACATAGAAGCACTCACTGACTTGACTGACATTAGTGTTCAAAATCCGGATGTTGTTCACGCTCTATGCTGAGTGGAGTGGAGTGGAGTGGAGTGGAGTGGAGTGCAGTAGATCTCCACACTGATTTCAGATTGATGAAGGAAGGCCTGTGTTGCTGTCTCTCAGATCCTGACTGCTTTGACATCCTCATGTGTGCCACCATCACCTGATGCTGCCTGCCTAGGTAGGTGGGTAGGTGAAAGAGACAACTTCGTTTAGATTTCTCCCGTTGATGGTGATTGGTGCTTGTTGTTGGTTGGTTGGGTATCTTCATCACCTCTGTCTCGTTTATGTTCACTTGAAGTCCCGTCTTCCTTGGCCGCCCTGTCTCTCCTACCAACTTGTAGGCTTTGTCTGTAGATCTTCGAGTTTGTGTTACAAGGCAGTAGATATAAATCCTCCTCACCATCGGCGAAATCCAAATCCTCTAGGCTCCTTTCATCGGTCCAGTCAGTGTATGCCCCTCTTCTAGCTCGTCACAGTTTGCTGTTTGATGCAGTCGACCACAATCAGGAGGAGGATGGGTGATAGTGGGCGATAGCCTTGTATTACTCCTTCCTTCACTCACTTCAAACGCGTCATTTGGCATGTGGCATTATATATCGTATAGCTGTTCAGTGAGGTTGATTAATGTTTGTGGCACTGAAACCGTAGTGTTGAAGCAGCTGCCTGTCAAACTACTTCTCGATCGACGCTGTCGAAAGCCTTTTTAAAGTCAATGAAGTTGAGTTTGAGAGAGTTGACTGCAATTCTATGCTCTGTTCCGTGATCATGCGTAGCGTGTCGTTGCATTTTGATCGCCACATGATTTGTTTTTCGTGAAGTTAGGCAGCAAGACTGTTTTCGTCGTTATTTTGAATCCAGCGCATCTTTTGGTCTCTCCAGGATGATTCGGCCTAACATTTGGCTTGCTCTAGGTGGACAGGAGAGTGATTCCGCACCAGTTCCTTTAAAGTCTTGTTTCTCCTTCATTCCAATCCACTGGTAGGTGCTTCCCATCGTTCCTCACCTTCTGCAATAGTGGTGTGGTGTGAGCATATCCGTTGTTGTCTCTGCCTCTGTTCTCAGTGCTTTTGTCGGAATTCCATCTCGTCCTGCTGCCTTCCCACATTTCAGTAACTTCATGGCATTCAGGACTTCTGCTTTTGTCGGAGTGCTTGTGTTCACTTGTAGTTGTGTGAGTCGGCTGTAGGTGGTATTTCTGGACGAAGTGCAGATGGTGGTGGTGATGGTCGATTGAAGAGCTTCTTGAAGTGGTCAGTCCATCGTTTCCTATATTCCTCCTCTTTGCTAACTAGCTTTCCTTTACCATCTTTCATTGGTTTCATCTGTGTTGATCTCTTCCCTCACAGATAGTAACCTGGTTATTTGATGCAATATTGTTAGGTCTCTCCTAGCAGCACCCTATTCTGTTTCGGTTGCCAATGTGTCGTAGAAGTGTCTTCTGTCTCTCCGTGCACTCTTCTTCACTTCTTTGTCCAGTGAGTGTTTCATACATTGTACTCAGTTCCTCTTGTCGTTGTGCATCGTTGCACTGGTGCATCTTCTGCTTCACAATACTCCTCTACCTCATCTATCAGCCTCCATGTGTCCATCGAGATCCATTCCTTGTCTTGTCTTGTCTTGTCTTCTTTCTTCTCCCTTCCCAACACGGTTATACAGGTTTCTTTCCACATAGCTTTCAAAGACTTCCAGTCTTCTTCCACACAGGTTTCTTCAGGTATCTTCCTCGATATCTCCCATTTCGTCTTGATGGCTGACTGACGTGAAGATGTCCCTGGTAGTTTCGTCCTTCAGTTTCTGTTCCGAGTGTTCAACTTCAACTGTGGTCTATCATCACCAGCTTGCTTGAAGGCTTTCAACTTGATTTGGAAGGTAGGTTCCTTGCACTAGATATTGGTGTGAGTGGTGTGAACCTACATCTACTCCTCTTCTTAATCTTATGTCCAGTAGGCTGTCTCCACTTTCCTCAGATTGCGATGAATTTGATCTGGTTTTTAGTGTAGTGTGTCCATCTGCTGAAATCCATGTCGCTCGCTTTGTGAATATCCTTGTATTTGTACACACTGCCTCGCCTCGTCTCGCCTCGCCTCCAATCACCAAATTGTTGAATGCACAGAAGCCTGAAAACAATTCTCCATTCTCGTTCATCACCTCACCGAGCACTTCTCGACCCATGATGGTTGAATTCTCTTCCTGTGTTGTCTGCTCCCACTTTGGCATTCATGTCGCCCATTAGAATGGATTTGATATCGCCAACTGAGTTGGAATCTTGTCCAGTGTTGATTGCAGTTGTCTGTGGAGTTCCTCCTTCTTCTCTTGACTCGTGTCTGCATTATTTGTAGGTGGATAGCGTAGCACAGCATTGTATGATTGTAACTTTCCTTCCTTCCTTCCGAGTTGGATCTTGCTGTCATGATGCTGATCCTGCAGGAGGAGGAGGAGGAGGAAGAGGAGGAGGAGGAGTAGGAGATTGGTTCCCACTGCATGAGAGACAAAGAGAGAGAGAGAGAGATCCGTCGATGCTCTTGAAGAGGACATCGTGATAGCCACTCGAAAACTCAGTGTGCTGTGCTCGTGGTTGTCATCTGCGTGACGATATCGGAGTAGATTATTGACTCCTCTCCAGTTGACAGTTCGAAGAGTCCACTCCCATTCCATCTACCTTCACAGATTCCTAGCACTTCCATGCCATACCTCCTCATCTCATTTGCAACCCGGTCTGTCTTGCTGGGTTCAAACGTGGTGTGGACATTCCATGTCCCCATGTTTACTTTCGCTTTCATAGAGAGAGAGAAGACACATCGGCCGACTGGCTTCCCTTAGGCGTTCCTTCACCCACCGGCATCATTTCGCCTCTCTGATTCCAGTGAGGAATAATTTTGTTTTTATTTTTTATGTTTTGTCTGTGCTTTGAAGTTTGTTTAGCGATTTGATTTGTTTTACGGGGTAGGGTTGCTAGTCGTATGCCCAACCTTCCCTCTTTATGTGGTCTTAGGACCGGCTGGTCACTAGTGAACTAGTTAACCAGGCGAGGTTCCATTAACCTCAGTGAATAGTATACTCAATCAAATCAAATTTTAAGAAGCACTCAGTGAATGTTTTTTCCCCACTTACTTATTTCTCATTTTAATATAGTTTGATAGATAAAGGAACAAAGTACTCATTTTTAGTTGTTTTCAGTTAACTTCACTTGTGAGAGATGTTTGTAATTGCAATAATGGTGTATCAAAGAGATGATATTCCAAACCATCATGATCTAATCAATTCATGTATTCGTGACCACACCCACTTCTTATAATGGCTACACTATCGTGATGTGATAAGAGGAATGGAAATTTTGGTGATTAAATCAAACCTTATTGAATTACATCCGGTTGTTTAAATAAACGGATATATAATGCATTATCTCTTTTAAAAACAGTAAAATTAGGTAGTTGGCATGACTACAACATTAAGGGAATAAATGGTTCCCTCACGCATCCGAATCCCTTGCAACCACTGCTGCAATCATAGATATTATCTCTGAGTTGTCTTGCCTAAAACTAACCTACTGAACAGCTACATTTCACCTAATTCAAAGGCTTCCTCTTGAAAGCCAGGGAGAATCTAACACTGACTGCACTGCTGTTTAGTTTTAGGGACTTGTGTTAGAGGGCGTTTTACTTCTGATAACCAGCACCAAAGAACCACTGAATGATACTGAGTAACTTTGTTGTTTGTATTGTCATGTCGTTGAGTGGATCGAATTGTTAGGTCTTTATTGGCATATGGGCTCCTGCGTGGATGCCTCCATATTGCCTGTGTTCCCTGGGTTCCACTGCTAGCCATTATCCACCATTAATAATGCTGAATGCCTAATATTTATCTGTGTACAGAAGTATGACGTCCATTATGGCTTTGGTTTCAAATTATCCATTCTTGTTGTCATGAAATCCAAGCGCACTAGTATACCATAGTCACAAGTAAAGAAAAAAAATGAAGAGAAACCATTTTATACAATAGAAATAATCAAAGCAATTTGCGGAATTTCTTGATGAAAAAACCACTGAACGACAGAATGAAACAACAGAAAAGAAAAACAAAAACATTATGTTTTCATTTCCTCCAGTATACATTTCTGTGTTTCCAAAAGTGAGATAAACAAATGGATTAATCTGAATTTTGGAAAAGAAACAATTCACAGAAAGAGAACATGTTTTATGCTTTCGTCTGTTTACTTAACAGTTGGTTGGTTTGTTGGTTTACTGAAATATAACTGAATATTTTTTCTCAAAGAAGTTAAGAGTGCAGACAAATACACAGATACATATATTCAGAAACACTTCACTAACAAACTGTCTTTAATTGAAACGATGTCTAACTAAGAACAGCATGAAGTAAACGAGATTCGATCACAGTGACCAGACTCTAGTGATTTGATCAGTCAAGTGATCAAAGAGAGAGAGAGAACTTCAACTCATGAAGACATTGGAAAAGATTAAGTGCTCAGTAGATGAGTTTTTACAGCTTTGTTCGATAGGTTTTTGTGTCACTGGAAAATTTATATCTTATACTACTATCATATATGACTGATCAATCAGTTTACCATGTGTACTAAGTATAGAGTGGGTATTTGCAACTAATAGACAGCCATATCGGTTACACCCTGATTGCCAATTTGTCTACAAAACCCAGGCCCACAGAGGGATATCCCTGGCCTTAACAAAATACCGACTAAGTCTGAATTCATCACCATGAGAGGCAGGTTTCAATCACCGGAAGAATCCCAGTTTCTATATGGCTGTCCCGCTTATGACTGTACCAAGCATAAAACTTCAGGTCCAGGTCACTTTATTTCGGTGCAAAGTTTAAACAAAATTTTAATTGGTATGCTGGGGTATTGAGCTTTGGATAGAAGGACGATGTATGTGACAGGTTTTTCTGGACTATGCGTTTTGAAGCTAGTCAACAAGTTTATGCTTTCCAAAAGTTTTGCCTATATATATATATATATTCTTTCAAGAGATTCACAGTTCTTGACATTCAAAACAAGCATCTTGAATCTGCATGGATCACGAAAAATTGTGATGTCTGTGTAAGATCGCAAATCTACTACGCTTTATTACATTCACCGAAGTGTAACCTGCAGTAGTATTTTAGTGACTTTCGAGTTAGAATCATACTACCACACAGGTGTCGTTAAACTGAATCCATAGTTGTCATACAATGAGATACGTTTAACAACCAAGTCGTAAAGTCATTGAAACTATTAATATGCCAACATAGGCTTCATGCAAATAAGTCCTTTAAGACTATTACTTTGAGTCCGTTGTAAGAGTAAACCAGCCACTTCATTACTTCGATTATCAATCATTAATTAGCTAAATGGCCTTATATTTTATGACACACCAGACATCGCTCATCACCACTTTTCTGTCTTTGGCGTCGAAAGCTGATAGAAAATGACAATTCTTAAGCTTTAACAAAGACTGAAAGCTGTTGAATCAGATGTTATCGTCATCATTTTGTGACCCAGAAGGTAATGATTTGGCACTAAGCACTGGGCGTGCTGGATAGGTAACACGGTTGCTAGTAAATTCACTATGCACAGTTAATCAAAAAAAATTTAAATTAGTACTGAGAAAAGTAAAACGCCCCGACGGTTGATTAGTAACCGAGTAATACTTATCCGCGTCATTTCAGTCAGCACAAGCTTCTAACTTTATGGATTATATGTTAAGTTGGAAGAGGGTTCAGGGTGGCCAGATTAGGATGTGGCACCAGTCGATGAAGTCCTTGACTGTTGGTCTGAGTCGTGCTCAAAGATGGGATTCCCTAGAGGGAAGGAATCAGAAGTTGATGACTTGGTGACATTGCTGGAAATCGTTTACTGACGTAGGTGTATTCACACCCAGACGTCTTCTAAACCTTGAATACTCTCACTAACCTTTATCTTCAGATTGTTTATTCTTTCACACTGCTTTATCTCCTTTGATATCACTCTTTTTTTTATCCGCCTGTTCTTTGTGTACTACTATGAAGTATGGCAACTTGAGCCGATGCATGTGTGTGGGTGGTTCTACGTTGATTTTGTCAATCAGTCAGTTAGACTCAATTGACGCTTAATAACTCTACCTAAAAACTTCAACATTAATTAGTTGGTTGTTCCATAACAGATTTGCATTGGTATCAAACTTTTGGTACTCAAACAAGAGTCAATGATTTAATGAAGTCACTGGATTGGTGTCAGTGGAGTGGCTTGCCTCTCGACTGATGATAAGAGGGCGACCTAATCTGACTAGGTAGAGGAAGTAAAAGTCGTAACAAGGTTTCCGTAGGTAAACCTACGGAAGGATCATTAGCAGATATCCCTATATATATATATATATATATATATATATATATATATATATATATATATATATATATATATGCTGTGTAAAACCCTTGGAAAATTCCCAATAACTTTTGTACCAGATGTTGACTTATAACTTCAAGTTATCATGCAATTCGCAAAACTAACAAAATGAATTTATCCAAGTCTCTAATAAGAGATCAAGGGTCAACTGTCAGATCATGGCTTACCAACTCATTAATCATTTTAAAATCTGTGCTTACTTACATGACCTTATTAGCTCTAATAAAGACTATCATTGTTTCATACTTTAACTACAAATACTGTCGGGGTTCATTGACCTAAATTATATATCCTCTTTAAATGTTGCCCACACCCTTTACTATCAACAGTGATTTAGTTAAGTTGAAGTAATTAATTGATAGTGTTCAACATAAGAGAACTAAACATTAATTATGAACTTTAAAAGATCTTATAGTTGCTCTGACCAGACACGACCGTTCATTTGCATACAGAAAGGTATCAGTTTTCCTGCCTGATTCAATTAATGTACAAGTAGTTAGAAGTGTTCTTTTCAACTCTAAAAGTACGTGATTTATTCCTATACACCCATGATAATAATGATAACAACGTTAATGTAGATCATGGGAAGGAAATGTTATCCCTTAAATCACTTCTCGTTTCTTCTCTCTTCCTCTACCTGCATCTCTTACCCTACCTGCAGTCATGATAACATTTCAACCCGTGTAGATGATCCTTCCGTTATTTAAAACACAAAAGAGAAAGACAAAGGAAACTTCAGTGTGGTCGAAAATTTGAATTTCTCTATATGATTTTGTGTCAGTAAGTAATGAGATTCCATAAGAAAGGAGGAGTGACTGAAAACAGTGGAAGTTATATAATCTTCCAAATGACCTTTGATTTTTACAGAAAAGGGAGGAGGAAAAGTACAAAGGTCATGTTTTGTGTCATCTTCAAATTTTATACTATGAAGTGGGTTAAAGAAGAGAAATTTGACAATTGAAATGGGAGGTGTTTTCCCTACTATTTTTTCTATATTGTTCGAAATAGGGTTGAGTTAGGAAAAGATTAAGGATAATCAAACAATGAAGCGACACCAGTCCATGAAGTCCTGATTGTTGGTCTGAGCCATGTAGGGAGGTGTAGATTGTTTGGCTAGGGTCCTAGAGATACTGGGAACCAACGGTTGGAGATCCTTGATAACATGACTGAAAATCTACTGGTCTCTGATACACTTTTGTCTACCTTAATATCACTTGTTCTTTCCGTGCTGCTATGAAATATGTTAGCTTAACCCAGCGCACTATCGTTCATTCTTGAGGCTGTCTGATATAACCTTCTTTCGACAAGCTGCAAGGTGGTTAAAGCTGTTAGAAAAAATGAGTCGTAACAGAATTCAAATTTGAAGCCTTCAGGTTACAATCTTTTGATGTTAATTTATCTTTCGTTCCTCATTTCATTTTTGTTTGGTTTGTTTTAATTTAATCTTATTTATTTGTTTCAAGTTGTTATTCATCGAAGACTGACATCAGTTGGAGGAACAAAGGAAACCTGGGACCACTGGACAGCTGTTTCGTCCTAGTATGGGACTCCTCAGCAGTGCGCACCCACGACCCCACCAGCAGGGATCGAACCCGCGACCTTCAGGTTCCGCGACCAGCGCGTTACCATTGAGCCACTGGGTCAGAATCCAATGCTCCATATTTCCAACTTCTGTTAGCTCACGATATAGCGCAAACCGCCACCCAATGTCATCGTTGAGTATTTGTCCTCACGGCCATCAGGCTTGACTCCACCGGTCACGACTTGTCATTGGAACTTCGGGAATACTTCTCGAAGCTAGTCACCAACGAGCACTAGTTCAATTAAATTTTGAAGGGGTTGTGGAGATTTAGAAATATTTCATGTTGTTATTCATCGAAGACTGACATCAGTTGGAGGAACAATATGGAGCATTGGATTCTGACCCAGTGGCTCACTGGTAACGCTCTCTGGCAGCGGAACCTGAAGGCTGCGGGTTCGATCCCTGGCAGGGTCGTGGGTGGGCACTGCTGAGGAGTCCCATACTAGGACGAAACAGCTGTTCAGTGCTCCCAGGTTTCCTTTGTTCCTCCAACTGATGTCAGTCTTCGATGAATAACAACTTGAAATATTTCTAAATCTCCACAACCCCTCAAAATTTATTTATTTGTGTCAATTTGAGTTAGTGCAGTTCTACTGATGTCTGTATTTATTTTTTATTTGTACAGATGACCCTGTGGCATCAACGTAACCCATCTTGATCATGGGTTTCATTAACAATTTCAGGTGCATTGTTGAGTGGAGGTGACAGTGAGGCTTCAACTTTCAACTTCTTGTTTACGAGTGAATCTATTTCATTGTGTGATGTAGCTTTGAATAAATCACGGTGTGTATTCGGTTGGCTGGGAATCCTGTATGATCGTAGCCAGTATGTAATCTGGTTTCATCTGTTAAGAAGGAACTCACATTTGTCACCTCACAACTGTTTATCGATTGTATACATAAAAAAATTGTTTGACTTCTAACCGTGCTCTAGTGTGTGTGTTTGTGTATATGTGTATTGCGGTGGTCAGTATGATCGCTCTTGTTGGCATACCTATGCTAACTGACTACTTTAAATCCTCCAGTTGTCTTGATTCCATTCCTACTTGTAAAGCGTAGTGTAAGATAATATATTTAAACCTTAGTTATTTATAGGGTTTTGCTTGTGTTATCCTGTCGTCGACTGAACTGGGACGCAGGTACATCCAGCTGCCGAGTCCCGAGTAGAAGGAAATGCGCGTCCTGGATTCCACTGTTTGCCCCTATCCGTCATTAATATCAGAATTAAAAATACGGGTAATATTGAGACATCCACGAAGGAGCCAATCTCCCAATAGGGACTGATCTATTTAGTCCAATCAACGACAGAATAATATAAGCAAAACCACATAAACTATACCCATTGGACAAGAAGCGGTTGTCGTGGCTCAGTAGCCTAGGGGATAACGCTGTGTGTTAGTGAAATCTGTCAAAATATTTTTCTGTCTAGATGATTATAAAGATATCGATTTGCATAAGAGAGATGCTATTCAACTTTGACGTACGAAAAAGCAGTCCCACTACATTATAAAAAAACCACAATGGAGATTTCAATGAAAAATTTATGATGAATGTAATCCACTCACTATGCACGAGAATTAGACAAATTTGTACAAACAATGCGGTAAATGAGGAGCTGGAAGTACTCAAACGAGTGCTTGTTGAAAACCCTTAGTCTTCGCGATTCGTTGATAAGAACATGAAGCCAAAGAAATACCCGGAACAAACGTCTATGATTCCAAAGAAGACAATTTAAATAGACACTGGATTTAGAGGAGATACAGTGGGAGAGATACGCAAGAATAGACTGTGCAAATCACAGAAGAATATCTTCTTTTCCATCCAACTCCGAAATGTTTTTCCTTAGTCAGTTAATGATTCGAGAGTTTGTGAAGGATGAACTGCCACTTTGGAATACCTTCAAGTGGGTAGGCCAAGTCACCTGCTCCTGCGGAGCTGGTAACATAAATCACACAAAGAGCTTCTATTCAAACGTACCTCCTAGCAATATTCTGTTTAGTTGTCTAAAGTTGGGTACAATCTGGTCAAAATCTGGTTAACTCTGGTCACTCTACCAGAATCTTCCTTCAAAGTTGTCCATATAGTGAAACCAAACATTTCGAAGGGAGTGCGATTTCGTCACCAAAAAATAGCGAACGTCTTAGTAATTTATGAGTTCAGGCTTGATCTCTGAGTTCAAAAGAGGTATATCAGTCTCAAATTTCAACTTGATTATGATCTTCTTGTGACTTCTTTTTTATTCCCTTCCCCTATTCTTCAATTTTTAATCTCAGTACGACTGCCCCACTTCCGTTACCTGCTCAAATAATTCCCAGATGATTGTGCAATCATCTTGCATTTCTGGAAGCTATTTTTAACACATTCTAAAACGGTCCCCGTAGGGATCTATCAGCCATTACCTTATAGCTCTAGAAACAGCTTGTGATAAGCTCATATTGACCCATCAGCCATCCATGGACAGATTTTTCGTAGTATCTATAAATACGGATGAGAACTCCTGAAACATGATTCGGTGAAAATAAATTTTGCCTCCCTGAATTGTCTTATATTAGTTTTGTTGACATTTATCTGACTGTAAAACATAAGTATCACCTAACTTGTTATGAGCACTAACACCAAGAAGAGGATACGTATTAGTCCCTCCAGTAGTCACATGACGTAATCTTTGTAGCTGATGTAAATAGGATACGAGGGGTATCAAAGTCTGCAGGAAGTCGATTTGATGCTTATATTCGTTTTGTAATGTCAACATGTAATGCGAATGCCAGCAACCTGAAGGCCACTGCTCTTCAATTCTGTAGATAACTACAAGAAGTGAAATGGTTGTCAATTTATATACAAGACATTTCATTAATCTTGACTATCGTGAATATGCCAGAGATATCATAACACCAAGGTGTTTAGGACTGTCTAAGATGTAACTGGAAATCAAAACCACAGGCATATTTATTACAGAAGGGCAAATAATTGAAAATCAGTAAAACCCCATATTTGAATAGAGAAGGAACACCGACAGGATCAGAATAACATAGTATCATTTTTTTCCTCGGTTTCTCTTTAGCTATTTACAGTCTTGAAATAACACATAAATAAAGATTCTGAACACTCTTTCCACAGTTAAATGAAGTTAGTGAACAGGAATTCATGTGGCGTAATACGGAATGCAAATATCCCAATGAAGTTGACAAGACGTGCTGAGATGCTTCAGTTATGCGTCTAATTCAACAGAGTAGTGACAAAATATTTTTACATTCAGAAGAGACTGAGTAAGAAAATTAACAAGAGGATAGTTGATGATAAGTAATAGACGTAATAATATGATGAGTAGGACTCATTTGAACAATGCAAGAACAAAGACATTTACAGAATGAAATGAGCTCATTTTATTTCATGGCCTTTCATCAGTTACAAACAGCCTACAATTGAAATGAAGTAATAGTAGTAACAATGGCATGATAAACCCTAAATATGTAGAAATAAATGGAGATTTGAACTCCAGGATTACCAATAGGGTATTGGATCAATGAAACACAGGATTACTACTTACAAATCTTAGTCAAAATCGATCGCAATTTATATCTGATGAGATAGTAAATTCTGCAGCTGTGGAGTGGGGAGGACAACAAAGGAAAATCAGAGTAAAATAAGAGACTGTTTAAAAGCTACCAGATTACTCGCCTGGTTAATTAGTTCACTAGTGACCAGCCGGTCCTAAGACCACATAAAGAGGGAAGGTTGGGCATACGACTAGCAACCCTACCCCGTAAAACAAATCAAATCGCTAAACAAACTTCAAAGCACAAACAAAACATAAAAATAAAAACAAAATTATTCCTCACTGGAATCGGAGAGGCGAAATGATGCCGGTGGGTGAAGGAACGCCTAAGGGAAGCCAGTCGGCCGATGTGTCTTCTCTCTCTCTATGAAAGCGAAAGTAAACATGGGGACATGGAATGTCCACACCACGTTTGAACCCAGCAAGACAGACCGGGTTGCAAATGAGATGAGGAGGTATGGCATGGAAGTGCTAGGAATCTGTGAAGGTAGATGGAATGGGAGTGGACTCTTCGAACTGTCAACTGGAGAGGAGTCAATAATCTACTCCGATATCGTCACGCAGATGACAACCACGAGCACAGCACACTGAGTTTTCGAGTGGCTATCACGATGTCCTCTTCAAGAGCATCGACGGATCTCTCTCTCTCTCTCTTTGTCTCTCATGCAGTGGGAACCAATCTCCTACTCCTCCTCCTCCTCTTCCTCCTCCTCCTCCTCCTGCAGGATCAGCATCATGACAGCAAGATCCAACTCGGAAGGAAGGAAGGAAAGTTACAATCATACAATGCTGTGCTACGCTATCCACCTACAAATAATGCAGACACGAGTCAAGAGAAGAAGGAGGAACTCCACAGACAACTGCAATCAACACTGGACAAGATTCCAACTCAGTTGGCGATATCAAATCCATTCTAATGGGCGACATGAATGCCAAAGTGGGAGTGGACAAGACAGGAAGAGAATTCAACCATCATGGGTCGAGAAGTGCTCGGTGAGGTGATGAACGTGAATGGAGAATCGTTTTCAGGCTTCTGTGCATTCAACAATTTGGTGATTGGAGGCGAGGCGAGACGAGGCGAGGCAGTGTGTACAAATACAAGGATATTCACAAAGCGAGCGACATGGATTTCAGCAGATGGATACACTACACTAAAAACCAGATCAAATTCATCGCAATCTGAGGAAGGTGGAGACAGCCTACTGGACATAAGATTAAGAAGAGGAGTAGATGTAGGTTCACACCACTCACACCAATATCTAGTGCAAGGAACCTACCTTCCAAATCAAGTTGAAAGCCTTCAAGCAAGCTGGTGATGATAGACCACAGTTGAAGTTGAACACTCGGAACAGAAACTGAAGGACGAAACTACCAGGGACATCTTCACGTCAGTCAGCCATCAAGACGAAATGGGAGATATCGAGGAAGATACCTGAAGAAACCTGTGTGGAAGAAGACTGGAAGTCTTTGAAATCTATGTGGAAAGAAGCCTGTATAACCGTGTTGGGAAGGGAGAGGAAAGAAGATAAGACAAGACAAGGAATGGATCTCGATGGATACATGGAAGCTGATAGAGGAAGGAGAGAAATACTGTGAAGTAGAAGATGAACCAGTGCAAGGACGCTCAACGACAAGAGGAACTGAGTACAATGCATGAAACACTACACTGGACAAAGAAGTGAAGAAGAGTGCACGGAGAGACAGAAGACACTTCTACGACACATTGGCAACCGAAACAGAATAGGGTGCTGCTAGGAGAGACCTAACAATATTGCATCAAATAACCAGGTTACTATCTCTGAGAGAAGAGATCAACACAAATGAAACCAATGAAAGATGGTAAAGGAAAGCTAGTTAGCAAAGAGGAGGAATAAAGGAAACGATGGACTGACCACTTCAAAAAGCTCTTGAATCGACCACCACCACCACCACCACCACCATCTGCACTCCGTCCAGAAATACCACCTACAGCCGACTCACACAACTACAAGTGAACACAAGCACTCCGACAAACGTCGAAGTTCTGAACGCCATAAAGCTAATGAAATATAGGAAAGCAGCAGGATGAGATGGAATCACACCAGAAGCAGTGAGAACAGAGGCAGAGACAACAACGGATATGCTCACACCCCACCACTATTGCAGAAGGTGTGAAATGAAGGAAGAGAAGGTACCTGGCCATTGATTGGAAGCAGAAGAAGGGTTACCTTGTCAAACTGCCGAAGAAGGGAGATCTCAGTGTTTGCAGGAACTGGTGCGCAATCACTCTCCTGTCCACCAGGAGCAACCAAAATATTAAGCCACATCATCCTGGAGAGACTAAACAATGCACTGGATTCAAAACTACGACCGGATCAATGAGGCTGGCTGGATTCAGGAAGTACAAATCATGTGTGGACCAAATTGCAAGTCTACGCTTCGCATCATCATCATCATCATCATCATCATCATCATCATCATCATCATCATCATCATCATCATCATCATCATCATCATCATCATCATCATCATCATCATCATCATCATCATCATCATCATCATCATCATCATCATCATCATCATCATCATCATCATCATCATCATCATCATCATCATCATCATCATCACCATCATCATCATAGAACAGAGTATAGAATGGCAGTCAACTCAACTCAAGTCAACCTCAACTTCATCGACTTTGAAAAGGCCAGCATTCGACAGCGTCGACCGACAAGTAATTTGTCAGGCAGTTGCTTCAACACAACACTACGCAATACCACAAACCAATATCAGTCTCATTCAACAACTACATGAAGACGCATGCCACATACCAGCCAAGTGCTTCACGATGGGAACCTCAGTGATGCTTTTGAAGTGAAGTGAAGTGAAGTGAAGACATGAGTGAAACAAGGCTGCTGTTTACTATCACCCATGATATTCCTGATTGTAGTGGACTGAACTGGATGATGCAAGAAACAGTGATGAGCTGTGAGGAGAGGGTATACGCTGACTGGACTGGAGAAAAGAACCTAGAAGATTTGGATTTCGCCATTGATGACTTGTGTCTGATGTCACGCAAACTTGAAGATGTACAGGTGAAAACTGAGAAGTTGGCAGAAGAGGATGGGCAGGGCAGGGCAGGGAATGGCAGGGCAGTGAAAACGGGACTTCAAGTGAATATAGAGAAGATAGGGGTGATGAAGATACCCTACCAACGCCACCACCACCACCACCAACAACAACAACAAACTCCAATCACCACCAATGGGAGAAACTTAAAGGAAGTAACCTCCTTCACCTATCCAGCCGAGGCAGCACTGTTTCAACTACAGGTGGTGGCACACACGAGGGTGTCAAAGTCAGCCAGGATCGGAAAGACAGTATGACAGGCGTTCATTAGCCTGAAACCAATGTGGTGGTCTTCTGCATCCGACATAAAGCGTGAACAACATCCGGATTTTCAACACCAACGTCAAGTAAGTCAGTGCTTCTGTATGGTTCAGAGACTTGGCGCGTTATGAAAGGGATTTCCAGCAAACTACAGACATTCATCAACAACTGCCTACGTTGGCTCGTTACTGAAGATCAGATGGCCAAAATAATAAGTAGCAAGGAGCTCTGGGAACGAGTCAACCAAGAATTTATCACTGAATAAATATGCAGTGGAATGAAGTGGAGATGGATTGGATTGTGCATGCACTGAGAAGGTCGACTGAGGACATCATGCGTCAGGCCAGGCTGTTGAGTGGAACCCAGATGGGAATCGACGAGTTTGGCGTCTGAGGTGAGTGTGACATGGAGGAGATGTTGTGAGGAGGAAATGAGAGCTTGTGGGCTGTCGTGTAGCCAGGTTCAAAAGATTTTAGAGGACAGAGTGAAATGGAGACGTGCTACTGAAGCTTATGTTTCACTAGGAACCCAAGGGACAAATAATATAATACTAATAATAGGTTACTCAATTACATGATAGACTGGAAAACCGTTAATAGTTAATGATTAACCTCTATAGTTTATTAAGAAATTCGTGCGAACACGCAAGAAACGAAATGATAACAGTAACACGAGTAAAAATAATGACGACAACGCGAGTGAAATGGAGTTCACAGCCTCTGTTGTCTTACTCTATAAAGAAGGTACATCAGAAACTTTAAGTAGCATCCTCAACAAAGGTGGTATTTAAACCTACAAACTGGCACAGAGATAAGCTTTGTCGACTGGCTCAAGGATTCGATAGATCCAATTAAACAAAATAATGGAATCTACCAATTCCCATGTAATGACTGTGAGGTCAAGTACATAGGTGAAACTAGCCGGTCGGGGTCAATTAGAATGGCGGAACATAGGAATTTATCTAAATATAGAATGACAGGCCTGAATAAGGTCAATAATTTGGAAAAACACTAGGGTATTGCAATGCATAGATTGAAACAACCACACAAAAGGGTGAGAGGGATAAATCCACTGTGCTTCAGTTCAATATAATTAGGTGAAGGGGGAGACGGGTATTGGCTACTGAATCTTTCAAGTTGTTATTCATCGTAGACTGACATCAGTTAGAGGAACAAAGGAAACCTGGGACCACTGGACAGCTGTTTCGTCCTAGTATGGGACTCCTCAGCAGTGCCCACCCACGACCCTGCCAGGGATCGAACCCGCAGCCTTCAGGTTCCGCTGCCAGAGAGCGTTACCAGTGAGCCACTGGATCAGAATCCAATGCTCCATATTGTTCCTCCAACTGATGTCAGTCTTCGATGAATAACAACATGAAATATTTCCAAATCTCCACAACTCAACCAAACATTCAGTTGAACTGGTGCTCATTGGTGATTAGCTTCGAGAGGTATTCCCGAAGTTCCAACGAGAAGTCGTGACCGGTGGAGTCAAAGCCTGATGGTCGTGAGGACAGTTACTCAACGATGACATTGGGTGGCGGTCGCGCTATATCTTGAGCTAACAGAAGTTGGAAATATGGAGCATTGGATTCTGATCCAGTGGCTCACTGGTAACGCTCTCTGGCAGCGGAACCTGAAGGCTGCGGGTTCGATCCCTGGCAGGGTCGTGGGTGGGCACTGCTGAGGAGCCCCATACTAGGACGAAACAGCTGTCCAGTGGTCCCAGGTTTCCTTTGTTCCTCTAACTGATGTCAGTTTACGATTAATAACAACTTGAAATATTTCCAAATCTCCACAACTCCCTCAAAAATTCTACTGAATCTTTGTTCATCGAATCAACACCCAACATATGTAATAGAAATGATGCCACACCTATGCCAGAGATATGGAAAATTTTACTACCAATAAAAAAAAGAATAAGAGGTGGTAGGACTATAAAAAGCAGATGTCGAAAGTTGTGTGATTACATCAATAAGATTATGAGCAATAGTAATTTATGCTCGAAACGTCATCAAGTAAATAATACTGTATCACTGTGCGCTATGCATCAAATAAACAAATCTAAACTGGAAAATCGTTAAGCGATTAGCCATCAGTAAGTAATTGATGAGGTCATGTGAGGAGGAAACGAAAGCTTCTGGGCAAACTCGGAGCCAAGTTGAAGAGACTGGAGAGAACAGAGTGCAATGGAGACGTGCTACTGAAGCCCTATGTTCCATTAGGAACCCAAGGGACAAATAATAATAATAATAATAATTGATTGAAGGGATGATGCAATCAAGAGGAAAGGTAAAACTATAAATACACATGCAAAAATTATATTCAGTTACCAAGGTAAAGAAAGGTTAATTACAGTCTCCCAATGAACTCATTTTATTCTGTTTTCGTTCTTGCATTGTTCAAATTTGTCAAAGGAACTAAATGAGTAGAATTCAGTTAACAGAATGATCATTTGTACTGGGTGGTGATTGAAGGTGAGATGTATATCCGGACTGCGGCCGGATTCAAACCAGAATGATCATCAAAATTTCCTACAACCAGGAAACGGTTTAGTCGTCAAAAGATGATGTCAGCAAACAGGAAGAAGAGTAAAACGTTGGTTAACACGATAAATAGAAATTGATCACTGCTTCTTTTTAAACACATACTTTCAAACTTTCTCGTTTGATTGCTACAGCCTCTTAAAACTTTGGAAAGTTTGAATTACGATGTATGTTGGGTAACTTGAAGAATTCTAAGGCATCTTTATATCCTGCGTTGATAAAAAAACACAGTGACTGGACTATTGAAAGCATTTGTTCTTTTGAGTAAGGGTGTTTCGGCACGTGTTCAGCAAATCTACGGTACGCTCGTCTCTAAATTCTCCCAATAAATCTATCATCACATATGCACGTAAACTTGTACACATAATTAGAGACAACATGGGAAGGGAACCTGTCTACTTTTGATTGTCTCACGAAGCATACTGTTTTGTAGAGAAGGATAAATTTGGTTGTAGTGCAACTATCCTCCTAGCTAGGAATGTTTCAAATATGTCTTATTTTGCCAGTTTAACTCTCCATAGTATAATCATCCTTTTTGTCTCTTAAGATGTGTATCTTGTTATACCATATTTATGAATTTATACCTAAGTACTAAACTTCATCAGATGCAATGCTTACAACACTCCCATGTCTTCATTCCCGATTATATTTCAAATGTTAATTGTATCCTTGAAGTAGATAAAAAATGTCTGTCGTGGAAATTTTTTTGTTTATTTCAAAACAGACGTATTTTGCACGTTACCTTGGCAAGAAGAGGGAATGCTGTTAGCATCAAATGTGATCTCAGGTAGAGTTTTAATCACTAAATAAACAAGGGAGGAGAGGGGAGGGAGCAGTGGAAAGCCATTACGTTCTAGTTTGAGATCAGTTATTATTGTACATGTATGACAGCATGCGGAATAGAGCCTAAAACCATCAAGTCTTGTGAAGAGCCATTAAGTTCAAATCCAGCGATCCATACTCTACAACTTATATCATCCCACAACTACATTGGATGATGGTTGCGCTATATCACCAATCGGCACAATCACCCACCTTCCAGATAACCCTGAAAACAGAAAGAATAAAGAATAAACGATCAGCTGGTTGAAAGTTTGAGTGACTCTATAGGCCATCCTATCAATAACTGAAATAACCAACTAGCCTTCGTTATTTTACGAAAGTCTGCCTTTCCAACAGAAATAAAGAAACCTGATTGGCCTTTTCACCTGTAAGTAGAATGGCCTTTACGGTTAATCGAAAAGCTTGACTTTAAAGGACAACGCGAAAACTTCTGCAATGACTAATCAGATCTCAGTATTCCGACTAGAAAGGTAGTCTTTCATAAAATTTAGGAGCCTATTTAGTTATCTCAGGAGTTCCTAGGGTGGCCTTTAAAGTCGTTCTGGCAATATTAATATTAGGTTTATTCTGAAAGATATTTCAGGAATACTGTACAGAAATTTCAGAATGTTATATAGCATCAAATGGACGGAAATAGTGTTCATGTATACATGACAAAATGAAGTAAATAGAAATTAAATACAAACGATAAGAATATTTAATCTTCCTACAACTTCCTTGAAAATGCAGAGTTAACTTAGGTGAATAATTACACCATCGATTAAATTCATAATACACAAATAAAAGCGAACTATATACTCTTCAGTTAGTTTATTTTCAAAAAGAAGACTGATTAGTGGGTTCATTTCTGACACTTTCTTTTTCACACTGAATATGAGCTAAATAAGGTGTTATAGAGTCTTGATATTTAGTAGTACGTGCATAAAGTTTTATATACATGCTTCTGATCTTGTCTGATGACTGGTATGCAGAGAGCTTTGAGTGAAGAGGATGCTGGTCATCTGATAAAATAACTCTTGCCAGCTGTTTACGTGAGTCAACATGTTTATCTACAACAGTTTTAACTAGAAGGTTTAGACGTTCTACTGACAGCTTTCAAAGTTTTACGCAATAGACCATAGTCTTTGTTCAGAAACCCAGGAAAGAATAAAGGGGGACAATAAAGGAGAATATGCAAGATGTAAGATTTTATAAAATATAAGGGAATAGGCTGAGTGATACCAGATACTCTCAGCTTCCTAATATAGAAAGTTAGGCTGAGAATTCTTTTAGAATTTAATGAGATTTTTGAAGACCAAGAAAGGTTCAAAGAAACTCATACGGAGATAAATCACACTTGTAACGTTCTGTAATGCACAACCTTTAATAGAACAGGGATCATGAAACCTTAGTAGTTTTCACAGAATATATTCACGTTTAAAGTCTGACGTTTTGAAGAATTAATTAAGTGCAAGACCATTCATGGAGGACTATCGTCTAATAGTAGATAGGGGATAGTTCAGTTGTGAACAATCTGTTGAAGAGGAGATAGGTATGGAAACTGTCAGGTTATCATCATATTTACAACATGAATACTAGCTGATGATAGTAAGTCGTGCAGAAGGAAAGAAGAAAGGCACCTTGAGAACCACCAACCTCAGTAGGAAATGAGGTGGATCACTTCCCCATGCGAACAGTATATTGTTTTCATTTCAGAGAAATAGGAGTAAAGCCAGTTGATTATTCAGAACTCAGTATTTGTCTGGGCTGGTTTATCTAACTAAAGAGGTCTTGAGACAGAACCAAATGCTGAACTATAGTCTAAAAAGGCACACCTGACAAACTTGACATTTTGACTAATATGATAATCAGCGTTGTGATATAAGACATTGTTAGCATCCAGAGTGCTTCCTTTACTTTTGTATGTAAATTGATTAGAATCTCCAAAAACCTTCCTTGAGGTATTATTAGCTTCTCCATTATTTTCAGTGACGGAGAGATAACTTATTCGTATGGAATTTCCGACACGCTCCTGGAGTCACTGACTTAGGCACGGGGATTATCTTAATATTTTACCAGGCAGCTGGTATCGTGTTTTCTGAAAACGATCCACTAAAAATGTTAGGGAACGGCATTATATATCGGCACACTTCGCCAATAGGATAATTAACCTGTAATCCGGACCTAAAGCTTGTGAAGAGTTCAGGAATTTGAGACACCTGAAAACATCTTTCGCAGTGGATTTTATACAAGGTTCTTCTCTGAAAATGGGTGAACATATTGGAATGGAACAGTTGGGTTGATGTATAAAAGATTTGCTTAAAGTGAAAACATCAACACATGTTTCCTTACTAAAGTGTTTACTATTAGTGAGGTCTTCAAAAGTTTCCACACGATGGAAGAGCCTTTGGATGACAAAAGTTTCTGGTTATGCAATATACTGAGACGCTTAATTTCCAACCTAAGTAAGACGTCCAGTCAACGAGTACCAGGGTTATCATTTACTCTATATGACCTTTCTATCCTTCTTAGTCTCTTAAATTGGGGAGGAGATTTACGATCGAAGCGTAGAAAATGTTTTTCGCTGGGGAAACAGATATCGAGGCAAAAATTGAGACAGCATGTTTAAAACATCGCTGTCAAATATGTTCCCGTCTGTACGTTGTAGCATTTCTCTTAGGTAGAGTATGTTACTACATGGTTAGCTTCTATGTACAATTTTTTCATACCAATATGTAGCGGCTGCTTTGTGTGGTTTGCCACATATTTAGGGAAGAACATGTATAATGCAATGATCTGAGCTGAGTAGTGGGGCTCTCTTTCGAGTTCCATATGTGTCAGTATCACTGATGAATACCAAGTCTAGTGTTGAATGCTGATGTGTTGTGAAGTTACCAAGGTTTTTATAACCAAGAATTGTGAGAAAACTGTAGTCGCAAGAATTGAAATCACCACATATTATCGACAGGGAACCACAGAGTAAAAGGGCTGCGAATCCCGTGAATATATCAGAGAAACTGTATAATTCGGAGTAACTGCGACCAGGCGTCACACAAATATTTGTGATATAAATAAAGTGATATTTATCCAAATGTTTTGGGTGGCATTTCATAATCATGCAGCCCATTTAATCATTTGAGAATAGGAAGCATATGTAACTCAAAATGTACCAATGAGCATTGATGAAGGTAGCTACTCCACCTCCACTTTTCTTAGTAGAGCTACATCGATCCTTACGGAAAATTTTGGAACCATTAGGGGAAATTAAATTGTCATCATAGAGATCATTTAACCAGTTTTATTGTAATGAAATTACTGTAGCATCATGGTACACACTGGACGATATAAGAGATTGTAAGTAATCTACTTTTCTGTGCAATGACCTACTGTTCGTGCTTAGAATTTCAGGTAGGGTCATTTAAAATAAAGTTATTCACTTCAAAACACGTTGCCATTTACCGTGGTGCTTTTTCCTCATCTTGTTTGATAAAAGTATAGCAGAAAGTTGTAAACTTTTTAAAATTGTGCGTGAATATATAATACGATCAGAAGACATAATAAAATGATTCAATATGTGGAGTGGAAAACTAAGTAGTTTAGATATTTCAGCAGAGAGAGGTTGCATAGTTAGCTGCTGAGACCAGTGGGAATAGAAGATGCTGAATATAAGTCTGTCATAGTATCTATAGTCCTTGAGCACTTACGTTAATAGGTATACACATAACAACAACACTGGTGCATCACCTTCTGATATTTCTTCGCCACAACCAGCATAGTGTTCAGACCGAATATGCAAATTATTTCCAAATGACTTGAAATGCTTGTGTACAATATAACTGTTCCACTGTTTGTCCTATTTTTATACTCAACATCTGTACTCCAATTAGTCACAGTAGCTTATAGCATCGTGTTGGTAAACAGTTGTAGCTGTCTGGTATACGGTTCTCATTGTGTTAAGTACTTTCAAAACACTCGTTCCTGCTTTCAGATGATACATATACGTATAGCTTTCTAGAGGAAGATTTCTCATGAGAATCTTTCTGAATTAAATAGAGCGCGTGGTGTGTGAATAAATATTGTAAATATGAATTGTCCACCTAGTTGAGAATACATGTAGTGGAAACTTGAAACAGAAGTTACCTGAATGTTTTTGTTAGTACTTACTGAACAGCATAGCTCAAATAGTGTCATGTGGAAATGCATTGCTGACATGTCAGTCGGAATACTTATCATTCAACCAATGATATCATAAATGGGTTCCTTTTAAAACCGAATCTTGAGCTGACAAAAATTGAAAAACATAGCTAAAATTGTAGCATATTTACAAAACTAGATGAACCAGAAATTCAATGGTTTTACAGCCTGCGTCCCTCCCTGATGAATGAGACCAATTTCCTACAAATCTTAGAATGGAACAAAGTGAAATTTTCTTGAGAATTTAGTCTTACCGTTTTATACGGTGCCTTCAGTAAATTTGTAACTCTGTGAGAAGTAACATGTTGTTGAAAGATATGGAGACCGGTATTGAAGTTCATGTAAGAAACCTTTATAATCCTTAAAGCTCCATAAAGTAAGACAGCTACACCTGATTATGTAATAGAAGAATTTATGTCGGTCAGTAACGAAGGTGTATTAAACTGGATGGTTCCCTCTTCTCATTGCTGGGAAAAAAACCTAAGGAAATTGACAATACTCTTAACATATTAAACGCCTAACAAACAGAAGTTGTGTAAGTCTCACTCATATGTGTGTGTATGACTGATAAATTGAAATGGGTATGCTTTGCAGTGACTAGTATTATAGATAAAAGTCCCCACTTCACAGAAGGTAAGAATGTTTAGTAATGACGGGCAGTGGCTAGCAGTCGAATCCAGGACGTGCATTTCGTCCTATTTGGGACTCGTCAGCTGGATGTACCTGCTTCCTAGTGAGTGTTGTTCCCACCTGGACTCGGGAGCGATCGCTTCAAACGCCAATGCGTTATCCACTACACCACCGAGCCACAATAGCCACTTCTCGTGCTACGGGTATAGGTTTAGTGTTATTGCTTGTATTACACCGTCGTTGATTGGACCGAATTGATCAGTCTCTGTTGGCATATGGGCTCCTATGCGGATGCCTCGATATTGCCTGTCTTTTAACTATGTTTAGTAATGATGAAATGCGCATCCTGGATTCCACTGTTAGCCACTGCCCATCATTACTAAACATAGTTAAAAGACAGGCAATATCGAGGCATCCGCATAGGAGCCTATATGTCATCAGAGACTGATCAATTCGGTCCAATCAACGACGGTATAATACAAGCAATAACACTAGAAGGTCAGAAGTTAATGGTGAATCCAAAGGATTCCTGGTTTATTCTAATCCACTTAAAGTAACATGTGGATCTCGAGGAGTGGTTTGTGTGGGAAATTTGGATCAGCCTGGTTGGATCAGTGATCAAGAAAATCTGTCCACTTATGTGAAAGGCTGGACTGGCTTTTATCATCCTATGGTGTCTGTGGCGTCAGTGTGATATCCGGTCATCTGTTAAGGGTCTAATGCACTGTACAACAGTTCCCTGTGAAAAAGATCAATAAAGACGGAGAGTATGAGAAGGCTTTGGGTCTTCATCTACCATTACCTTTCGCAACAGAGGCTGTGTATCGTGGTGTCACCACGTCAGTAACCCAGAAGTCAGGTGTAGAAATTCAGGTAATAGAGACAAGTCAGTTTATGAAGTTGTAAATCTTACTCGACTCTGACAGCTGGGATATGTGTTGCACATGCCTAGTCAACACTTACCTAGTCGCGTAGCGTTAGTTGAAGTAGGTTTACGTCAGAGAAACGTGAAGTGTAGCAGACTAACCCGTGGTATCAGTTCATAAAGTCTTTCATTGTTAGTCTGAGCCATGTAAGCGAATTTAGACATTGTGGTCGATGTTCACATGACAGTTCAAGTTGGTGGTTGTAAACTCTAGGTAATATAACTCAGAATCGATCTCAGTGGCGCAGATCCATTCATACCTTATATTTAACATCATACCGAATTTCGTTTTTGTTGTTCTCTTTCTACGATTTTCTACCATTTCGGATGCTAGCTTCTTTATTTCTTGATCTTTTTTGTTTCCGCCTACTACCTCAGTGTGTTGATGTAAGGTGTGGTAACTTGGATCGCTACGCAGCAGTGTTGGATGTCATGCTGTTATTGGCTAACTAATTGGTATTCAGAACAGAAACACATACGCATATAAGTGACCGTGTTATCATAAGTGCGTGTTAATCCAGTCCCACTGACATTCATCTAAATGTTTCAAACATAAGCCTTGTACTCGGGTGTAAAATATATTTCATCTCCAAACAGACCATTCATTTAGTCCTTTGAGCCTTTCGCATCCTCTCTGAAGTAGGCAACAGTTATGAGCGTCGGAGGGACGTTACATTTTCACATTTAATGGGTGACTTTTAAAACAACCCCAGCAACGATCGAAATAACGAGCGACTTTAAAGGGCACTGTAACAATGACTGCAATAGCCAATTAGGTTTCTTCATTTCATTTGGAAAGGCAGATTTTCATAGGATAGACAAATCTCATTGGTTATTTTGGTAGTTGTTATGGTGGCCTTTAAATTCACCCTTTAAGTCGCTCCAAAGTTGCACATCAAAGTCCTTTTCATCTGGGCGAATTTAAAGGCCACCCTAGCAGCTGCTATAATAATCAATCAAGTTTCAGTATTCCGGCTAGGAAAGTAGTTTTTCACTGAATAGAGAAGCCTAATTAATTATCTCAGCAGTTGCTAAGGCGGCCTTTAAAGTATCTTCTCCATTTAACGCATTCTAATTTTTACCATCACAATTTTTATCAAAAACTTATGAAAAAGAGTAGGCGACAAAAAATATAAAGCACACTATTAATGTAGAAACTTCGTCTGTAGACTTAGCGTCGGATCACATGCAGCACGTAATTAATCATATCTGAACTACTAACGTAATAACAACTACAGTAAGGTATACGCATATAATGAAACCTAGATGGTATGGATTGAGCTTCTATTTATTCGAAAGACATAGACACACGCATAAACTGGTTTTATATTTCTCATAAGAAGATGGTAAACATAACAGAAACGTGACGAAAAACAGTCAGTACTCTAAGTATTACGGAGAGTAAACGTAATTTCTTTCATTGTTTTTACCATAAAAAATGTATGCAAGTATATGCGAAGGCCAGACAACAACAAAAAACCTTTCGTTACAGTTTTCTCAGAAATATTACTCTTCTAACAGGAAAACAATTTCAGTCTTTTTAAAAATATCAACTGCAGTCACATGGGTTTAAGATGAATTTGTAAGGAAAAGTATCTTCTACAGGAAAAGTTGTTTTTCATCCCTTACCAGGTTTCATCAGCTGTGACGTTCTTCCATTTATTCTGATAATTAAAACAGCATTTCAAGTTATCACAATGAACATGTTATCTCTGATTAACTACCTTTAAATCTGAATAGATTTTTGCTTATAGCTCATCAATTACATCTGATCTTAGACTTTTCTCCATGCAATTCAGTGACACTCTAGGTTTCATAGTTCATATATAGCTGTTGAAAAATGAAATGCAATCACTATTGATTTCTATCGATTTTCAGCATTGATTAGTGTAAACCAACGGTTCGAAAGAGTTTTGTTCAGTCTCTACTCGATGAATAACTAGATAAACACAGAAGAGATAAAATATGAGGTAAGTATTGTGAAAAATAACGCGTGTCTGTGGTAAATGAAGCACTGTGGTCAACATAGATCAGCTAAATGTAACCATTTTGATGAATCTTAACCTTTTAAATCTCAATAATATCAATAGAGCATATCCATTGTAAGGGTTGAACAAAAGTGATTATTAAAACTGATCTAGTGTATGAGAAAAGCCTCATAAAAGTCACCTGAAATCAGTTTTATTTAGTTGTAAAATACCCAGAAGCGAGAATGTATTAAATTGTGTCTAATGCCGTTAATTATTAACCATAGTGTTTGAGACAGGGAACCAATTGGTGTGTGCGATGACCATATCAGCGAAGCATAGTTACCAGTATATAACAAGAATGATCATTAATTTTGATAGGGAATTTTGATCAGATACTCTTCGAAGATCATTCACCAAAAGAATAAATTTTCTCCACTGGTGTTTAAATATTTTGTTGGTGTCTTGTCTATTCAAACAAAATATAATTTACTTATCGAATATTTTCATTTATAATAAGAAAAGTATTCTTACTATGTGGAAAAAGAACATAAGTACCATCATTGTTGCTTATATTAGAGAGATGGATGAGACAACTGGAAAAAAATTCAGCACAAATATTCTTATCATTGTCAAAGGGTACTAATCCGTTTTCTTCTTCCAGTAGAATTACTTCTGGTGTCTAGTAGTCCTAAGAGTTTATTTAAGATTGTTTGTAAGGGGCTCCAATGGGCCCCCTTTAATTTGATAGAGCCTCTGATGAAATTTACCTACTTTTCTTCCACTTTTTCTATCATTTTGGAATTATCTGCACAATACACAAATCGCTAGAACTAGGAAAAACATACACCTCCATAGTTATTACAGATTCAAGCATTTTAAGTGACGAAGTTTCATAGTGAAGCTGACTGATTGAAACTTTTGAACTGAGTATGTAACGGTGGTCAGATGACTAACCTTTTACTGAATAGTAAACTAAATTAAGAGTAGTTGAGTAATATGCTCAAATCTTATGTCTCAGTTATAGGATTATACATTTAATGATGACTGAAGTGTTTGAATGACCGAGTGTACAAGTCGAAAGCATCAGATTCAGTCACAGACATGGTGGTGCCAGTTTCAAGTCCAAGCTGGTTCAAGTCTCGGCGGCAACACCAGCACTTCCTGTGTGCAGGTACATCCAGCTGACTTGTCCCGAATAGGGTATTCTAGGTTCTGTCCCCGTCCACCATGTAGACAATAGAAAAAGCACGATTTCCTCGAGGTCGTAGGATCATCGATGTACGTTCTAAGGGATTCGATTCTCTAACTTTCAATTATATCTTGTTTAAATTCGGCTCATTATTAGCAGTACTGCATGAACTTTACTTGCACAGTTTTCTTTACGTTAAAGGCTTGTCGGTATTCGACTATTTTCAGTCACTCTTAAATAATCAGGTTGTTTATCTGCCCGTAAACTCTTATGGTATTTTTTTTAGCTAGTAAGTAGTTATTTTGTGTTACGGTAGGAGATAGTAGACTTTTTGTCCTTTTTGGGGGCTCGTCAGCTACTTCTACTAACTGAACGAAATCGAATAGTTTTTATTGAAAAGATTTAAAGGGTAGTCGGATGTAATAAAAAATGTCTAGTTGACCATGGTGTTAACGATGTGATCTTAGGAAAAATGCACGTGACACAGTTTTTTTGATACTGTAGCCATCTACCTGGCTGCCATTCGGATAAGAGAACTTCATATCTTAATTGACTGGCCAGGTATTTGTCAAACAATTCAATATATTTTTCCTCTCTGATTAACTGCTGAATTCGAAGGTGGTTTTCTTCTTATGTCAACACCAGCTGATAGTCCTTTCTCAATGGAAATCTGCTGACCATTGTTCTGAGATCTCCTGGCACTATGCAGTCATGTATCCTTTCTGCTAACAAATCAAGATTACTTATTGTCTCACAGAAGTCTTTATTGATTTGAACAGCATTGTCGAACCATATCTTTTGATTTGACAAATGTCTCTTCGGTATACCTAAAAAATCTTTATCAGTTTGTCTATCTGAGATAGCCGTGATCTAACAGACTTGTATTTATATTGGCTGATGACAGGAGGTGAAATAAAATCTGGGTTGCAGCAGCATTTACGGAGTGGATCACAGCATAGAGTTCACACAAATTGGGTAACTTTGAAATAGGGTATGTAGACAGATAAATGGTAATTAAATACCCATCTATCTACAAGTGAATCACAACTGGTCATATTAGTTGTCTTCCCCAGTTTGTTTCACTTTTTCTATGGCTTGGAGAAACAACCTATATTTCCGAAAGCCTAGAGTAGTGAACAACATACCCAGTATAACTTCAACAGTTGTTTGTTTTCCTAAATCACTTAGATCTATAGAGGGGACATTAAGTTTTAAAAGATCCTTAGGATGATTACAGTCATAAAATCAGGTCATATAGGTGATTTCTGACTGTCACTCAAATACAGTTATTATTTTCTTACATTTGAACCGTAATTATGGACATTTGTCGCATATCTATCTTTATCAAATTTCGATAAAATAAGTGAACTACTCAATTTTATTCAGTAGCTGATATTGCCGAAAGTCAGCACGTGAGTAACGTTTAGTACGATAAAATGAAGAAATGTGCATGAAATAATTTTTAAAATTTGATGATTGATTTCTAACAAATATATTTGGAAAGTGTGAACAGAATGTTCTTGATGAATCGAGACAGAACGAGGAGGGGAAACAGAGGGAGATTGATTATTGTTGGACTTAGTCGTCGAAGACATTGTTACCAGTAGTAGTGATTTTCACGTTGTAAGCCTGATTTATACAAGTGAGCTGATTTTCGGATGGTCAGATTATATACTGGTCAGAAAACTAAGCACTAGATAACTGTGGAATACTACTAATTACTGGTTTTAGTGAGTGTATGTGACTTAATACACAAGAGGAGAAAATATTTTTTAATTTGACTGTTAAAATCCCCAGTGGATTTTTAGGAAAACAACTAGGCAGCTATTCTGGGAAAAATGAAAATCAGTTACAGAGTCGGCTGAATATCTATGAGCGAAAATTTGATAGATGTTGAAGTTCTTAACTCATATTATCATGATTTTTAAAATAATAAGAAGTAGAAATGGTTTCCTGCAGTCCACAGTCATGAAAGTTTGTGTATAGCAGCTGAGAATAATCTGTGTTAGTTTTATCCCATTCGAACAACACCTCTTTCAAGTAATACTATGTTCTACATTTATTTTCGTGTAAAGGTAGTTTCCATACGGTATATTTACAAATGGGTGTCTATCATTATAAATTTCTACTGGTGAAATCGACTTGATAAGTTTCAGCAATGCATACCTTGACTTCTTTGTATAACAGCCGTCAGACTGTTCACAAAAGGGTCTTTTGAATGTCATGTATAACGATTTAATAATAAATAACCAGGGATTCAGTGTAGCCTATACTTTGATGTAATTAATAATAGCATAATTGAAGGGTGCCTGGTTTACTTCAAAGTTCTCGATTTACTATCGAAACTTGAGTCATCTGACACTAGATGATCACTGCTGACTATTATGGATTTATAAGACCGAAATGTCTTTTGAATTTGACTATATAGTGTGGAAATATTTATCATTAATGCTTTCAAATGCATCAAATTGTGAAGTGAAGTCAACCGTGGCACAAAGTAGAGATAGGAGTGGAAATTTAGATCACTCAAATAGTATAAATTGAATCATTCCGCTATTAAATCTTACTAATGAAGAAACAATTCCAATTACTTTGTAATAACGATAGTGGAGAATCAATTAATGGTGTGATATTAGACATCATATTGTCTAATTAACATTTCTATCAAGTTGTAATATTTCTCTTCCATTATACGGACGGTACTAATGATTGAAATTTTTCATTCCAATGAAAGATAGTTCACATAAATGCAATGAGTCAAAAGACTAAGCAATAAATCCTTTTTACTCAGTCATGGGTAGTTTGAGCAGTAATAATAGTTAGTAGTTCCTGTTTGTGTGAAATGCAGATTTTCGAAAAACTACAAGGTGAACTGCTCTTTTGGAATATTGTTTAGCGTTATTTAAGTGATCAATTGTGCGTTTGAAAGGAACAGTTTTCTATCCGATAAAGTGCACTTCAGACTGATGTCCATTTCATATGGATACTGAGTGATATGGATTTTGAGTCCACAGTATCAGAAACATTCGTAGAGTTCATACTAACATTTGACTGGATAAGAATTCTATTTAAAGGTCAATAACTTCAAGATGTAACGAATATCACACTTGGAAATTAAACGATAATCAGCATAAAATGATAAAATGTTTTAAAAAGATTGACTAATGATATATTGACCTGAAACTGATCCATATCATTAATTACTCCAGTTTATAAGAAAGCAGAACTAAGTGACATAGGTTCGAATCTTTCAGGGAAAATCAGTTTTCTCGGGGTTGGAGATAGATCTTAATGACGAATGGCTATTACCAGGAAATCTAGGTCGAGGGTTTTCTGACTGACTACCTTCTACCATCTGATGTTAATCTCAGTGGACCATGATCATGAGTCTCCTAACTTGGTCTTCAAATTGCAAAATAATCCATAGGATTCGGTCGGCACTTAGGACTACACAATATTGAATCAGTTTCTACTCATTAGTAATCAAGTCAATGTATACCCTTCCGTAATTCAGATTGCTGGTTCAGTGTACAAAGTTATATGAGAAATCATCAGATTAAAGTTGAATAACACTCATTTATGTTTCTAAAGCCTGTATTTCTATTATTCATTTGGTCTAGAAGGCCTTTTTCACAATAGACCTACGGAAATACTTGTGAGAAATTAGCCATCTAAGTGAAGAATATCCATTACCACTGAAGAAATGACTGTGTTCTGTAAAGCTTTTGTGTTACATCAGAGTCAGATGGAAGTGTCTTGTAAGTACGAAATTTGCAACGATTGTTCTATACTTCAAAACACTTATTGGTTTCTGAAACCAACCAAGTGGTTTTCAGTGGGATTGTCACTCATAACATTGGGAGGATGACCCATGTATTAAATGTGATTTCGTTTAGTAATTTAGGATATGAAATATTCTCTTAATTGGCTTTGTACTGATTATGAGGGGGTTGTATGTGTCATGAGGTGAGCATTATCAGAAAAATAATGAATACTCAGAACCTGCCGAATATATGTGAACTGCCCTGAAAATCAATATCTTCCTTGTACCTTATAAGATTACTGAAGTAATACTGTCCTTCAGAAGTGTTATAATAAATCAGGAGCCGTTGCAATTCTGTGTACATGAAAATTATCCCACCGGATAGATTGGTGGTATAGTTGGAAAAATGTTAAGTACTGTATCATCTGTGCAGTAAATAAACACCACGACATATTCTAGATAACTTAGCCCAACAGGGTTGGATGAAATACAATAATCATAGGAATGGGAGACATGATGACTTTGACGATTTAAGGAGAGAACAGTTAAGTAAACATTGCTAAGGTATAAGTGAGAATTGAATATATACGTGTGATTATTGTTGTCTATTTTATTAATTTTCATGGATTACTTTGACTGTTTAGGTAAACGTGATTATTATATTGAAGAATTATTTCCAGATACGCAGAACTTTTATCCTTAATCCGTGTCACTGGAGAAAAATAACACCTGAGAGTTAGTCAACAGTATCCATATGTTTTATTCTACTTTCAGCTATCAGCTATCAGCAGTAACATGTACTTATACATCCACACATCTTCGATACAAAGTTTGAAACTGTATAGATTGGCATGATGTACTCTGACTTGGATCACAGACTATGGAATATCAAATTACTTTTGAGGGTCTGTATAATGGCCCAGATGTCGGGCCCAATGTAGGCAAGACAGGATTTGATACTGTAGCCTGGTGATTGAGCGTAAAATCTTACTTTACAAAAGTAGTCTAGCCAAAAATGAAGTATTTAATCCAAGTAAAACACGGTATCTTGTGAAAATAACGTCCCCCTCAAAGAAATTTATTCACTTGACTGCTTTTCATTTCATTATATACGGAAGAAATGATTTCTGTTAGAGTAGAGAATGTGATAGAACCAAACCTTAGATAGTCGGTTATGTCTTAAAAGTAATCTGGTACGATAGGTGTAATCCTAAGTAGTTGTGTGTTTTCTTCGAAAAATTTAAAGTGTTTATTGAGAACTCATATAGATTTGTTTCATAGCTGACTGAGAAAATCAATACTCATACAGATTATTCAAATGAAGTTTTCCCTAATGTAAAAACAAAAGGAGTGAAATGAATTGCTAAAAATCCTAGTTTTCGTATATTGCATTGAGAGACTAGTTCAAGGTGGATGTACTCCACAAAAGTGAAGAATGTTGGGGCGTTTTCGAATTTTATGTAGGGTACTATAACAATGAGCATCGTATGATCCTGTTGGCAGATAGGCTTTTATGGGGACGCTTCAATACTGCCTGGATATTACTTATGTTTTAGTTTACTTAGTAGTGGCTAGCAGTGGAATCCAGGACCCACGTTTCGTCATATTTCTGACTCTTCAGCTAGATGTACTTACACCCCAATGAGTGCTGCTGTTCCCACTGAGTTTGAGTTATTGATATACAGATACTTACTATGTCATCTAACCGAAACGAATCTGATATTACTTCACGCAGTTGGCTAAACAGTGATTTTTGACATTCATCTTTCTCTATTGGTTCATTATTTGGAATGTCATTCAATTCTTTTAACAAAAGAATTACAAGTAGTCCAGTTAGTTGTTTCAAAAGAACCTTATATGTAACTTATTTCGAACTATTGTAAAATGTTTGATTTCACCTTCATAAAAGAGAGATGATTTGTATTGACTAAGTTAAAAAGCTAATACTACTATAACTTTTCTGAAGCCCTACTAGTTTCAATCTTCAGATTACCTTGTTTCCTCTTTGAGAATTATTACCGTTCGTCGATTCTACTTTATTATAATTACATTGACGTGCCATACTAGGGGAAATTGGATTAGACTCGAAGAGGGTTCAGAGTGGCCAGATCAATACGTGGCACCAGTTGATGAAGTCCCTGACTGTTAATTTGGGGTGTGTGGGAGAAGATGTAGACTACTTGGTTGGAGGAAAGGAACCAGTGATTGAGGACTGTTGGTAACATGGCTGAAAATTGGTCGTAGTGGTGTAGATGCATTAACTACTTGACATCTTAAAGCTGAATATTTGCACTAACCGTTAACTTTAGATTGTTTATTCTTTCGTACTACTTAATCGTTTTCGATATCGACCTTTACTATCCACTTGTTCTTTGCATACTATTGTGAGTGTGGTAACTTAAACCGATGTACGTGTGTGCAAGGTTGATTTTGTCTGTCCATCTGTCTAGCTTTTATCATTAAGTTCAATCCGAATAACGTAATTAGAAGTTCTAGATTATCTGAAAAATTTGATGTGTTTACGCTCTGCATTTCAAACAATCTGATCACACATTTATTTGTTAAGGCATTTATATGGAAACTGGAATTGGGAGAAGGAAAAATATGACGTAATGGAGTTCAATAATAAAGAAAGTTAAAGAAAGATAACAAACGGACAATGGTAGAATTGGAAGACAACCTTGGTAATACGATGAGATAAGCATTACTTGGGTAGGTTTCGCTTAAGCATAAACTATTTCTGAACACACAACGGGGGATTGAATTTATGTATGGCTATCACTTCGACAAACCTGAGCATACATCCCTGACAGTTTCTATACCGAATTGTTTTAATATCAATCCTCTGACCTATATCAATAATATGTTTTGCAATGGATGACGATGGTTATTTACCGCCTGAGCTTATTAATGTTCGCAAATCTAGATGCGTTTGTAGCCATTTTGGTACATGTTCTGCCCAGCTCAAGTGCATATCTCGATTAGTCCTCCCTATGTATTTACGTTCACACACACGCACATAAGTTGATAAACGCGGTGAGATGTGACGCAATCGCTTATACACTGTTGAGGTCTATGTTGCAACATGTGTTTGGTCTTCTAAAGTGCAATAAGCCTAGCTGCATAGTACTTCTGTTAATGGTAGATCTTCTCCTTCGTTTCAATATTACACTACAAGATGCATTTTTTGTGAACAGAATGAAGACTGGGTTTCAACGCTGACTGATTTTTCCAGTGGTTTATGAAATTCATGGGTATTCATTTTCCACTAATGTTTCAGTTAGTATTTTGACGTCATCGTCCATTGACTCTTCCATACAGACTCACTGGATCCTTTTGACTGTTCAGAAGTGCTACGAATTAATAGTTTATAGTAATAGTAGTAGTCGCTTCATTCCAAACGGCATGTATGATGCAGTATGGAATTTTCTGCATGGAATATTTTAACGAATTCGCTTTCCGTAGACTATTTTTAAAAGAGACAATTACTACGTCTATTAATAATAACAGTATTGAAGACATAAGTGTGAAAAGGACAGATAGTGTTAAATTAGCATCTGTTCTCGATTCGAAAATTAACACAAAATCGAGTGTAATTTTGATGGTGGCAGTTCAGTCAGTCAGCCAGCACAGGAATTCACAATCCCATACAAGTATCCTAGGAATAGTAATATGGTATATTTTTGAGCATTTACAAATCCATTTCCAACTGGCGGACCATTTTTCCTTTGTTTTATTCTTAGCCTGAGAAACAAAATTTTGGAAATGTTTTAGAGACATATGAGAGTAAATGATGCTTTCAGAAGACATTTGAAAAATTAAAACGAACTAAAAGCGAAAATTTTGATAAAATATAATCGGTGGAAAGTCTTTTGGTAGCTCGAAATTTAAGCAGGCCGCCTAAAGACAAGTTGCAGAAACCCTCCTTAAGTTTTACTTAGTGATACACCTGCTTGAAAATGTGAGGACCCACAGGTCAAAATACGCTAACTACAAAGAAGAGAATTTACGAGAATCAATAGAAATAACTAGATTACTGTTGTAAAAAGATAATTTACATTTATCGAAAATAAACTAACTGTTAAAGAAACATGTCTATACTTAGCACTAAGTTTCAAGAGATATAGGAAGATTCACATTTTTTGCCGTCGTATTTTTAGGGGTAAACTGGTAATTATCTTTTCAAGTTGGTATTCATCACAGACTGACATCAGCTGAAGAGTCATTGCAAACCTGGGAGTAGTGGGTGACGTTTTACTCTTAGCATAGGACTCCTGAGCAGTGTGCACCCATGATCTCATCGTAAATAGAAGCCAAGAACTTCAGGTTCCGTGGTCACTTGGAATTAATAAGATCTCCACAAACCTACAAAGTGATAATCATTTGTTCCATTTTACTGGTTGACTTACGCTACAAAGAAGCCAAACTCTTTTTTACCACGACATACGGACTTCATCAAATCTTGAAAATTTAGGTTATGGAATGGGCAAAAGAAAATAACACCGATTAAAAGTACTAAACTAACTAAACTAAACTAACTCAATGAGCAACCACTAAATCCCTACAAACCTCCAAACTAAATTGATCTAGTGCTTATTGGTGACTAGCTTCGCGGGGTGGTTCCTGAAATTTCAGTGAGAAGTCGTGACCAGGAGGCAAACCTGGTGGATGTGAGGAAAAATACTCAACGATGATATTGGATGATGGTCACGCTATATCGTGAACTGATAGAAGTTGAAAATATGGAGTATTGGGTTCCAACCCAGTGAGTGGCTCAATGATGACGTGCTGGCCATGGAACCTGGAGGTTCTTGGCTTGATCCCTGATAGGTGGGGTGATGGTTATGCACAGCTGAGGATTCCCATAGTAGGATGAAACAAATGTTCAGTGCTCCAAGGTCTTTAATGTTACTCCAACTGATTTCATTCCATGACGGATACCAACTTGAAAAGTCATTAAATCCCTACAAACCCTCAAATTAAAACAGTGAGAATATCCCCAGAAAAGCAGTTAGTAGGCTAGTGATGTCACAAACGAGTTGTAGTGAAAGACAGACCGAATATCATCTACAAATCAACTGCAAAACTGTAGTCAACAAAATGGTCACCCTCCTCACCTTCGTCTACATGAACACCGATTGGCTATTAAACGTCGAGACATTTCATTACTTATTTCAATGCATGTGGATAATTGTGGACATGAGTTGAATTTTAACAGTGCAGACATTTTGGACAGAGGAAACACAACTAATATCAGAGAATTCCTAGAAGCTTGGTACTCAAGTCAGTCAGCAATTAACATATGTATAGAAATAGGCCCAACCTACTAACCAGTGAGAAAAACGGTAAGCGACGGAAAGGTCAGAGGTCAAGCGGAGAAACAGCCAACAGGAAAATCCATACAGTTAACGACACAACAATCAGAGGCAACAACCAAACAGAAACCAGTTCGTCAGGGCAAACTACTAAACCATTCACAGAGAGATATTGACAGCTCACTTCATACTGAAGTTAGTGCTGATGATGATGTCGTCTAGAAGGACGGTGAAAGCCCATGATTAAACAACCCAGCTCAGAGAACACAATACATCCAAAGACGCTGTCAGTTTGGACCGACGTCAGAAAAGACATTACAGAAGGTATAGGTGTGCTAGACAGCTGTTTCACCCAACTGTGGAATTTTTCACTAGATTGTGTCCACGACTTTACTTGAAGAAAACAACCAGGGCTGACAGGCCTCGTGGCAACCACTTTACCATGCAGGCTCTGTTTCAAAATCTATTGCTTCACATTTTCTAACTCTGATTATTTCGAGACAGAAATCCAATGCCTGATTAGGAGTCTAAAACTGGGGCGAAACACTTATGAAAGGCTTTTGGATCTTCAATGGTTCCCTAGCTGATGTTGATTTATCATAAAAACCTTATTGAAGTGAGATAATTATCTATTTACTATTGCACAGTTGACGCGCAATTTGCTTTAGAGCATCTGCTTTTCTTCATACAGAATTTATGCTGAGTAAAGTATGGTTAAAATTTTGTATTCAGCTTCATAACCGCAAAATCTTATAAACTGGATTCTTGTCTCTTTTAAGCAGAGACTAAGAGAAAGCTATTAAAAAGAGAATACTCGACAATTTGTTCAGAGATTTATGAGGTGTTTATTGATTTCCAGTGTGTATTCATCAGGGATGAACATCAGTTGGAGAATCACTGAAAACGTTGGAGCATGGAGCTGGGGTACCATTCTAAGACGAAACAGCTATTTAGTGCTCTCAGGTTTCCAGTGGTTCTTCATTTGATGTCAATGGTTGGTGAATACAACCTTAGAGTACTTGGCGTTGGATGAAACTATTATAGTAGGTTGCTTGGATGAAACCACGTGCCTGTCAAAAACACTATAAGTCAGTAGGTTGAAGTGAGCAATGTAGATACTACTGATAATCTCGAAAGCCTTATGAGATGTCATATGGTGTTTTCACAGAGAAGCATGAGAGAAGAAGAGGGAAAAAACACTGGACAGTATAACATCAGAAGGCTGAAATATAAGTGACTGGTTTAACGTACATGTGTAGGAACTCACTTCAGTACTTGTCTATTCTCTGGTAGTAAGTGATATCTGAAAAGAAATTTCCCAGTAAAACAATAGGTATTTTCACTGGAGCAGTTGGAATGCACATAAATTAGAGCTTACCACAGGATTTTAATAAAAGTAAATACACCTTTATCACACTTCTTTTTGAAATTATGCTTACTCTAACTAACTCATGACTTATTTGTCTTCGAGGATGATTTCCTACCGAAGCTTCAAGGAAGTGCCATCTTGTCCAATCCAGCCTGTGGCATTTACTATAAGAGTTGATCGTAGAGCATAGAGAGATTGGAGTAATACGCAGTGCCGTTAAGTTTATGAGGAAAGCTAGAACTGAGTGAAATATTTTCAATAATCCATAAAAAGACGGTTCAGTATATGACAAAAATTGCATGGGCAAAAAAATCGTCCACAAGAAGTGAGAAAATGTTTTTTTCCAAACAAATTCTGATAATTAACACTGACCTAACTTTAAGAAATAAATAAATAAATAAGTAGAAAAATGATGAAAAGAAAAATTCCTCACTCACATGTACACATTTATTTACGGCAAGGTAGGACATTTTTCAAGTCATGTGTAAACTGATGTGTTAAGCAATTCAGTTCGCACGTGTGCGCAGTTAGCGTGCATGCTTTCGCCTACAGCCGGCAATATGCTGTATGCTCACGAAAAGTAAGCCATTATCTGTCCATTTTATAGAGTAATCATCAGTAGGCTAAACATAACATGAACATTATGTAATTTTACGTGTGTATACTTAGGCATGGATGCTTCCTTAACATGAATAAATAAACTAGAGTAGAAATAGCAACAAAAACAAAAAAAGAAAGGGGTGCGGGGAAGGAAACACGGTGAAACAATCATGTTTATTTTCTTACTGATTATTTATTGCTTGCGCTACTATTTTTAGTTATTGCAATGACGACGATTACGCTGACTTAGTAATCGTAATAAATAATGATAATAATAGTAATAGGGAGGGTGAAGCAGTAGAGACAAAGAGAAAGATTGAGGATAGAGTGAACAGTGTTTGAACTGGGTTATTGCTTTCCAGTTCCTTAAAATGTTGATAGATCGGTAGGTGAGCGTGTAGGCGCTTTTATCAGTCACAAGTAAGTGACTAACGGCAGTAATAACAATAATAACAATAATTACTCTGACTAATATTTAGAAATAATAAATTTCTTTTTTTTTATTTTAAATTGTCATTTTATTTACTTCCTTCTTCTAAATTTTTCATTTCGCCCTCAGAACAGCTCAGAAATAAATAAATCCAAAGAAAGATAATTATGATAATCAAATAGACCAATAAGGATGTGATAAACAGCTTTTCATACTGGGTGATAATTGAAGGTGAAATGAAAATCTAGGCCATGATGGGACTCGGACCAGCGAACACCGAATTTCTTGTCCAGTGTCCTACCAAACCGAGCCACGAGACCCAACTGCTATCTCAGATGGTCAAAATGATATTCAGTAGATTTGGATTGGGTTGAGAAGTGCTGACTGGGCAACCGGTATAAGTACGATCGAGCGGTAGTGAATGGATCTCGAATTCATATGTTAGTCGGGCAAAACCCTAGGGGATTTAGGTGAAATGAGAAAACAACGTGGTGGATAACCGAGTCTCGCAGCTCATTTGGTGGCATTTCAGGCCGGTAGCCTAGTGGTTACTGGTTTGGATCTTGTCGTGGGTCAGATTTTCACTTCACCTTCCATGATTACCCTATACAAGTCTGTCAAACCACGGCTATCTCAAATACTCAAAATGATGAGCAGATTTTTTTATTTTTGTAGTGATTGAGGATTTATTCATTGATTTCAGGTTGGTATTCATCATCGAAAGATATCAGTGGGAGAAACGTTGGAAACTTGGGAGCACTGGACAGCTGTTTCTTCCTGATATGAGACTTCTTAGCAGTGTGAACTAATTGACCATTGGAGTTAACCAAGTCGAACATGTGAACAGTTACCGGATGATGGGATTGGATGGGGTTCACAATCTGTAGGAAATATGGGGCACAGAATTCCAACCCAGTGGCTCAGTACTAACGTGCTGGCCACGGAACCTGAAGGTTCTGGGTTTGGTCCATGAGGGGGTGCGGGCATGAATGCATGTTGCCGAGAAGTCCGATACCAGGAGAAAGCAGCTTTGCAGTGCCCTTAGGTTTCCAATGTTTCTCTAACTGATGTCAGTCCCTGATGAGTACCAACCTGAAGTATATTTTAGCTTTCGAAAATTGAAAATAGTCTGCTGTGAAAATTTAAAGTCAACCTCATCAGTCTCAGTATAGTAGTTTATGTGGTGACAACAATTAACCCATAGTGCATTTAGTATTGATTTTGTGCATTTTTTGATTTTGCTACCGAGATATTAAATAAGGTAGAATGCGTTTGAGAGTTGATAATGGCCAAGAGGTGAGAAGGCTGGTTAACTCAGTCACATGACCTTCTGAGGATAACTTCCGCATACTGAATTTGCCAAGTAAAGCTCTTACAGGTCTAGCGAGATACTTGATGAAGACAACCAGTTTCTTTCTCGAACCGAGCTGTGTTGGTATGTAGGGTACTACGCGGAAACTTCGACACTGCCTTCATTATGACTAGCAGAAGAATCCAGAGCTCGCATTTTTTGCTATTTGGGACCCGTCACCTGGATGCACCCGCACCCATATGAATGATGTTGTTCTCACTGGAAACTCGAACCTCGTACGCATCGCTTCAAATACCGAAGCATTTTCCATTAGACCACTGAGGCACGATAACCACGTCTTGTACAATGGGTATTAGTTATTACTATTTGTTGATATGCTTGTAGTTCTGCGTTCCAGATAAGACGAAAAGTGAGTCGTAGATTCCTTTGCTAGTCTTAAAAATGTAGTTTATGCAAAAAATAAAAATCAGTATGTTTATTTTTCCTTTTTATCTGGGGGCTAATGTGGTCCTAATCATGACAGTTGGATAGACCATACGAAAATAGGAACTGGTGTAATTGTATAGCGGTCTAGTTTGTCACACTTAGCATCTGTATCGAATAAAGGTACCAATAGGGAAGAAAAATCAAAACAGTAAGGTTAAGTTTAGTAAAGTAGCACAACGCCAAGTAGTATTGCATTCTATTTACATTTCTTTACTTAACGTTGACATTATAAATACATGTTTGCTTGTTTATTTTTATCATGTTTAACCGATATTGGTCAGGTTGCGGAATTTGAATCGGGCTGTTTTGTGAGTACGTTCTGTATTATCTTCCTATACATACTTCTGTTGTTTACTTCATCCAACACTGGTGGGTCAGCAATGTGCCAGCGCCAAGAAAGCGTGAAGGTATTTAGGTTCATATGTTCAAATTTTGCAATCAGGTGCACGCACACTTCTGGGGAACTAAAGGCAGTCAGTATCAGCATTTCAATAAAGATAGGATATGAATGCATATACACTAACTGATTTGAATTTGGGTCATGTCATTTAAAACCTGACTATCTTCTAAAGTCCAAATACGGAACTAAAGTTTCCTAGACGTCTCAAACTTGAAGCCGAAAACTCTGTTAATCGGTTTTATGTTTTACTTCGGTTATCTTCAACTCCTTTTCGACTGATCGATTTTAGCTAACAATTTAAGTTGGTGTAGACGATGGTTCAGCATACGTGGTGTGTGAGGCTGCCACCTCATTCAACAAAGATTCACCAATTCACCAAGTAACTTCATAGCTTACTTAAAACCGTAAACCTAACCTACGTATGATCTTATTAGGGCTCCCACTACATACTAGTACATTCACTCAAATGACGGTAGACTAAGGATATAAATTGAATGTACATAATCCAAGATGAGTGGGTGGCATGAGAATGTAGATTTATGAATTGTGACTGAATCCAGTTTAAATGTAGGTGGAATTGACGTTTCGGTGGTTTTAATCGTTCAGCTGCTGATATTTAGAGAAAACAGTGACCTTATATACTTTGGTAGGAAATCGCTGGATAACTGATGACATTACTTTCAGGAAAAATCTCTGATTAGATGTATGTCATTATTCTTATTTAGTTACATTACTTAACTTTTCATCTTCTGAATATTAGTGAAAGCTTTGTTTCATTACATAAGTGCTACTAGGGTTGACAACAGTTCAGTATTTTTGGTAGTCGTTTTCTATGAGCTTAGAAGAAAGTAATAACTCAAGTCAAGACAGTCAATGGTTAGGTCTTATTAGTAGTTGTCACTTAGCCTCACAATTTCACATTAACTTTTTTCGCTCCTAATCAACCATTATTGCCTCGACATCTGCAGACAATAAAATATTTCAAGTTGGCATTCAGCGTAAACTGACATCAGTTGGAGGAACATTGGAAACCTAGGAGCACTAGAAGTTGTTTCGTTCTAGTATGGGACTCCTCAGCAGTGCGCATCCATGAACCCAGAAACCCCAAGTCGAATTAATCTAGTTCTGTTTGGTGACTAGCTTCTAGAGGTGTTTCCTGAAGTGCTAATGAGAAGTCATGACCAGTGGGGAAAACCTGGTGGATGTGAGGAAAAATACTCAACGGTGATATTAGATGATGGTCACGCTGTATCGTGAACTGATAGAAGTTGGAAATATGGAGTATTGGGTTCCAACCCAGTGAGTGGCTCAATGATGACGTGCTGGCCATGGAACCTGGAGGTTCTTGGCTTGATCCCTGATAGGTGGGGTGATGGTTATGCACAGCTGAGGATTCCCATAGTAGGACGGAACAGCTGTCCAGTGCTTCCAGGTTTTCACTGTTTCTCCAAATGACGTCAGTCCACGATAAATGCCAATTTGAAGTCGTTAAGATAAGACGCAAGTTGCATGCTCCAGGATATCAGTATCTGCAACACTATGACATGAAGGGTAACTAAAGGCAGTCGTTTATGCCATCACTTGTGGGTATACTTTGGTATTTCAACGTCACTTGACTAGGTATCCATGATTACTAGTTCTTCATTTGTCTATATACTTTGACTTCAGTAAATTCCAGTGCTCACAGTAATATCTAGACTAAATTATCTTTTATTTCCTCTTTCTGGATCATATTTTCGTTTGCGTTTATGGTAATAAACGGAATGAGAGTAGTAAGATATTAATGAGTTAACATCTTTTGAAGTCTTCAAGCTGCAGCTTATTCATACTAAACTGATGCAGCAAGCTCCGTAAGCCTAATAAAGCCTTACAGCTTACCATCTGAAACTTTCAAGTAACAACTGTTTGTTGTTGAAAAAAAAGTGGAATGAAGCACGTTATTACTTCAAATAATTGCCATAGATAAGGTGGCTAAAATAACTTTGAAACCATGAACGTAAAGAAGAATTATATTACACACCTTTAAGCCATCCAGTCAAAATAAGAATAGCTCCAAGTTAAAATCACATCGGTAAATTTAGTCACGAGCACCCGTAAACTAAACACAAACGAAAGCTTGTAGTAAAACACTTGAATTACACCAGTCTATCACCATGTAGTTCCTACTACTTTCAAAAAACAGGTAGTTGAATTCTATCGAGTAAAATTATTTGATAGAATAGTCAAACTTCACCTCGAAATGGTCGTGAAAATGAACTAAGATCAACTGAATATTTAGTTTCGAAGCACTGTAGAATGTATCAAAAGAGCCTCTTGGATATAAATGAATGCTTAACCGAAAGGTATCAGTTAGAACTGTGTGAAAAAGTTAGGCAGGTGCTTTGTAGTTTCGATTTTATGGATATATTTATTTAAAAAACAGAATTATTGATTGCCACCTTGAATAAAAAGACAAAATCATGCAAACTGTTATTATTTGGCATTTTCAAGAGAAATATTCGAAGAATTTTTTTTATTGCCTGACGACTGTCAATCTTTTGAGAACAAATATTCGACGTCATTCTCTCAGTGTTCTCTGAGTCTTTTTATATGTGCACATATTTACTATTGCGTTAAATAATGTAGTAATGTTTGACTGACAACATTTTGTCTTGTTACGTTGAATGATTAAAATTTTTCAAATATTTTTGTTTTATCATAACAGTCTTATATTATATTTGCTATTAGCCTTTTCTGAATAACGAGTTGTCAAATGAGATCATTCATATGTGAACATTTTGTTTTAATAGGATTCTTTAAATGAGGTAGACAAGATAGTTGAAGTTATTTAACAACTGTCTGAAGGAATCCTAATTTGAAAACTTATGCTACACGAGTTTTTATTATCAAGGTGATTGGAACTCAATTGGTGTATTGATAACTTCACTTAATTGGCTAGTTGGACCATTCATTATACTCATGAGCAGTGACAAAAAGCTAAAATTACTATAACGGAATTAGTTAGCTTTTGTAGTTTGTGTAAATTATGAGTCAAGTGGAAACATTTTTACTATTGTTATGAAGTATCACGCTTAATGATGCACTTTCACAATATGTTTACTGTATGCTAAACTTAATAATTGATTAATATGATTGTTCATCAGGTAAGTACGTAGACAAAACTGTATTTATAGATCAGTTGAGTCTGGTATGATCCTCGGCATACATGCTGAGCCCCTCGATTCTCCAGCTTAAGTTACTGATTACGGTAAGGGCAAGATAGATAAGAGGAAAATGCCGGTCTATGTTATGATAAGGTAATGATAAGTCCTTATTTATAAGTGATCTGATAACTCTATGGCAAATATGCAAATGTAACCATCCCCTGGCTGACACTAACTTATAATTATGAGTCACCAAATCACCTTTCGCTTATCATTTCTCAAGCATTTCGCCATCATTTTCACTACAATTAACACGTTGATAACTGAAGTTTTGTAGCAATCTGGAAAGTAGTACCATCTTGACCGCTGATTTTGAGTAGGAAAAATCTCAGTGATGAATAGGTTTCAAATTGACATCAGCAATTGGGCATTATACCTGAGTATTGTGTGAGTAAGAGATAGGCAGTTGCTTTTAATCCACTGGCATAACTTCCTACCACTTTTGTAGGCTTGATGTTATTCATCATAGTAAGGACCTAAGTGCATAACAGATTCTTTTAGGTTCGTCATGTAGTGAATTGCATCAGGTAGTCGATTTTCAGTCGGTCGACTATGTATTCATATCTTGCTGCATTAGGCAGCAGTTTCAAAAACCAGGTGGTTTATTGCTAACCGCCACAAGATATGTATCCTGTAATCTAATTCATCAACCTACACTTGTGACAAAATGAACCAGATGATTAATCTAGATGAAGGCGGTCGACCAAAAGGTTCAATTTATCCTATTAAATAAGTATATAAAGATCATAAGGGAACCTGATAGAGATAACAGCTGTGTAATTAAATTACGAAAGCCTCCATAGGTGTATATCCAACTAAGGTTGTGATGATGATATTTAAATTGGTAAATAACTGAAATCCTCAGGAGATGAATAAACCTGCTAACAATTGGACAGATAGAGAAATATATCATAAACGAGTTCATTGAATGAATGAATCTCTTTGAGCACACATAAACATGGAATGTGAAACTGGGAAAGGACCGAGAGATGGAAGACTAGAGAGAAGAAATCGCAGAGAGTGTAGACAAAAATTAAATTAAGCTTACATCATTTAATGCTTTTATATGTAAGAACTAGGAAATTCCTTCGTGAAAGGAAGATGAAAAATAGAAAAGAATTTGTAGCAAAGAATTACATATGGTTGGTAAAATTTTGATTTTATTTATTTAAGTACGCTTAGATTTTTTGTTTACTGTATTTAATCTTCTAGATCTATTGTGAATTAACTAACGTCTGAATATTAGAAAACGATGCTTTTTCGTTTCTAAGTTCATTCAATTTGACAAAGAATAGACGTATATGTGTGTAAAGAATTTGTGACGAAAAGGAAGTTAGATCAACTGGAGCTATGAATAGATTCAGTCCGATGACTAGTTTTGACTCAATGTATACTACACAACGTTAAAATGGTGTTTGAAGTAATGGGTACTAGGTTCGAGTTTGAAGATGAATTGCACCACCCACTGGGTTGAAGGTGCATCCAGCTGACGAATCCAAAACAGGATGAAGTGCACGTCATGGATTCCACTGCTAGCCACCAAATAGACTATTGTAGGCTGATGAAAGCTATTGTTTCCTCATTTCATTTATACAATGGATGTGCAGACTACACTTTCATTGTATGTTACAATAACTATTATTTAGACCATATTTTATAGATGTTTAAAATTTGTCTCTCAGATAATAAATTTATTCTTAAGTAGAAAAACTGAGCAAAAATCCCCTATTCTGATGTAAAATTGACAAGAGACACTGAGGAGGTCGACTTACTGGAAGTCTATGTTGAATGGCCAGTTATAAAACTTTCACGTCTGAGAATTCTTTCTTTCTAATTGACTGACAGTCAAGAAACGGTTAATTTCTCTAGTTTATTAATCAACCAATAAAAACCCTCGATCTATGGTTAACATAAATGTTCAACCTTCAGCTTACTCAGGGTTTATGAGCAGTGGAGTGTTTTCCTGTCTGGCCTGACAGTTACCTAAGTGACATTACGCTTTTTCTAAAACTCATTCTACAGTCCCAAGTATCTTCCAATAACCTTATTACTGCTTCGAAACTACACGTATTATGTTGTTCTGAGGAGAAATTCTTATTGCCATACTAGTAAGGTTTACTAAATTAGCTAACTCTGTTTTTTCTGAGAGGCAGCAGTTTAGGTTTAAAAGAACAACCTGATATTCAGAAGTTGTGATAATGTATTTGTTATGGTTTCATTTTTTTCTGGAACTCCTCAACTGTGGTCATTTGTGACTCCTTACAGAGTAAGATTCTGGATCCTCAGAGCCTGAAGTGGGCACAGTGTTTCCATTTTATCATTAGCTAAGGAAAACAGAGATTCCTGATTAGTGAATCACTTTTTAACCCGAACTGTTATTCGGCACAGAATACTACTTAAAGTTATTTTTTCATCTGTAACTAAGAAAATCGGTGGATTTTTTAGAATGAAGAGTCACAGAACCACATGTACAGGCCAGTTTCCAGTAATGCTTCATCCAGTTCACTTCTCATCCATTTAGGAGATTTAATTCATATATAGTTTCCAAGTCCAAAGAGTTATCCACCAAGATAGATTTTAGGTGGATAATGGCAATCGGCAGGAGGTCCTGCTTGACCAAGATCTCATGCTGCTTGACATTTGTCAGCAAGGGGTATCTGCAACCTTCAAGGAACTGATGCCCCGCCTGAGACTCAAACTCATGTCACCCAGTGCTGCAGTCAGAGACGTCACTGTAAGGTAACCTACTTCTTATTGTCTAGTCATTTCCATGTACTGACCAAATTCTATTGATTTATGTATATCTCCTAGCTTGGTTGCCACATCGCAAAATGATCCACAGAGTTCGATTAGCAAATAGGATTTAACAACATAAAGTTGGTCACTCTCCAGCGATCAATAAATGTAGGTCTCCACCAAGCTGCGGAGTTTAAGTGGTTACGCATTATTCAGTAAGTATATTCTTCTAGTTGATTTATTTTAATACATGTGAACAGCCAGTTTTAGTATATCACCTACTTCTATGGATGTTACTGTTTCGCTGTTAATTTGTTGGTGAATATTGAGTTAGAGTAGGATTAAAACTTGGATTTCGTTCAAATCAGGGTTCATCAGTAAACTATGAGACTACTGTCACTATTTGGAACAAAAACAAACATATGGTGTTAAACACTGACAATTTAAAAAAACTAAATCAGATGTTTGTAGTATTTTCAGAAATTTCTACAAACTCACAATTTATTTAGTGTTATCACAACTGACTATTGAGTAGCCAAATAATGCTTAAACTTTAAAACACAATTTATTTTAGGTTATACAACCTACTATATCCTAACATTCACTGTTCAATCGTTAAGCTATATCCATTTATATAATTCAGCAGTTTTATCCCAAGTAATAGTTTTTCGACTGTGAAATATTAGATGCTACTGTAGATAGTCTTCGGTAGCTGAATAGTTCTCATCTCATCCTTAGTCAACAGCAGTTAATTCTTAGAAGAGATAAAAATCATGCAGACTTTAAGACAAAAAGGCAGATTTCCTCACCTTGACACTGATTAAAATATCGATAAATCCATAACATTCCTCTTCTACACATTTATTTACTCAGTAAGTGAAATGTTAAGGAAGTAATACGGACAATATGAAGGTAGAATTTGGACGATATGGCAGTTCCTTTTTCAAAATTATCTGTGTTATGTATAAAAGAAAAAAAGGATAATGGGCTAATACCTATGATATATCACAACATACAAAACAGTTCCACTTTTAAAGATTGGTTAGTATCAGGCAAAGTATTAAAACTACAAATAAAACAACGGCAACAACAATGATAATACATTTTTCACGTTCTAAAAAAATTCCCCCTTAACAAAAAAAAATGTAAAACACGAGAAATAAATTATTTTTCTTATTACAGTTTTGAATTATAAAGAAACAGAAAAAAATGTTAATGTTGTTATTTCTGTTGTAACACTGTTGTAGCGCTCCTCAGCATCAAATGAATATAGTTGTTTATGTACACAAATGCATGTTAAACGTTCAATGGTATACTTCTCTTCATTGCTTCAGTGATTTGTTTTAAAGATAACTTTTAGTAGTAATAACAGTAAATGTATTTATGCATTGATTCTAACCGCTTAAGACTAGCGAACAACAATAAAATTATATATATGCCTATAGAGAAGTGGTATGATTGCAGATTAGATTTTCTCTAGATGACAATTAATTGTGAAAACAGTGTGTTTTGTGGTTTTCCCTTTCATCTTTTTGTCATGGATATAGGATATATGTACAGATGCATTAGAGTGTGTTTACACAGAATTGACAATTCTATATATTTTGCATGTGAAAATGCAATCTTATTTCATGTTGGATTAATTTTAGCAGAAAAACTTGGTATTTTACAATGTTGAATGAAGCTGGGGTGAATATGGAAAATTTCTCATTTACTTTCTTCCAATTAAAATTACTAACAGTAGCATAGTAGTAAAGAGTAAAATGAAATCACTATTTGAAGATGATAAGTTGGAGACATCTGAAAATCATCAATTAATTTATTTACAGTTTTAGTTCAGTTAAGTTGTCGCCTTCTTTGAGGTTGTGTGATCATAGTGAGAGTCCTAAGGCGGCTGTCTACTTAGTTTTTTAACAGATAGTGTTCAACGAAGTTTGGATACTTTAGTAGTGAGGTATATGTGTGTGACTTCAATTCTGAGCTGTGAAGGTTTAATTCATAGACAGATGATAGATTAGTTGGTTGTAGGTAGTCGGTAGGAAGCCTTAGGCCTAGGTTTCGTGGTTGTTGGTACGCGTCAGAAAGGGGTGTCTGCAACCTCTTTCCTCTGCCGATTGCCTCTAATCAAGTACTATCTATAATTGTGCACCTCGATGTGGAGCCTTTCAGCTTGATGACCACACTCCAAAATGATGGATAGAATCCAGTCAGCACTTAGGACTAGACGACTGGAAATCGGTTGCTCTCCTGCCATCGACCAATGTAGATGACGACATGTCTTGTTACTGTGTAACACGGTGCGTCACAAATGAGATGATTCCAAATAAAGTTCCCTTTTCATCATTATTTCTCTACACTTCATTGCTTAAACTTTGGGCTACCAAAATTTTCTACTGGAGATATATATCAAACTCATTCCTTACAATTTATTTTAATCAGTTAAATATGTCATCTGAATATATATCATGCACTCCTGCGCACTTCTGAAATGTTTCCAACTAGCCGTTTCTGGAGTTAATAAAGAAACGAAGAAAAAATGGGCTTTTCAATGCGCCAAAGTACATCATATTTCTATTCCTTGGATAGTCAGCTTGATTTTCAGATTCTCGTACTGGTTGAATGTAGCACCAAAACCAAAACTGAGCTCACTTTTCTGTTGATTCTTCGCTCTAGACTGGATGCTAATATAATACCAGCTGGCTTTTCCACATTATCGCCCCTACTAGTATTATTATTACCACCATTCAGATCCAATAATCATTTCGGTTGAAAACATTGTCCTAGGAGAGACTTTTTAAAAATATTATATGATGTGAATTCCATAGTGGGAAATTGATATGAACAAGCGAAAACTACTGAATAACTAACTGCTTGTGACATGTAAGTGAAAATCTTCAGTACATTTAGGCATTCAGTAGTTATGATTCCTCGATTTCTACTGCTAACACACTGTTCTGGGAGTTATTAGTGTGACTAGCGTATATCTGCATGCGTGCGTGCTCTCACTTAGGTTATTAGAAACGTTTGGTAAAATGAATTTCAAAATGCAGGTTGTATACAATTGGATTGTTCTTGTTCAGTTCAGGAGTAATCTGCTGTCTACAGACTTTGTGGAATGAGCAGCACTACCTAGAAATGAATGAAACAAACATTTCAATACATCCCAGTTCCTAGACAGTATACATTTACGAAAAGTTGTCAATGAAAAGTGTCTTCACTAAGGAATAGTAACTGAAACTGAAATAAAGGCATTAGTCAGTGAAAGAATTTAAACAAGAGGGATGAATATTATCAGCTCAGGTTTCTATCGAGTGAACCATTCCAAAATGTAGCAGGAAGCAGGAAACTGTTCACATCAATGATACTTTTGTATTTTATAGAGTTATACATTGTCGGTTCGTGGTTTGAGGCAAAGCACTAATTACGTAAACTTGAGAGCTTTACAGAATATCAACGTCACCATTAAGGTGGCTTTAGGAGTTGCTTATGTTAATCATTAGATAAACTGATTGATTAAGGAAATCCAATCCAGTAAAACTTAAATGTTACTTTACTCGTCTGAGATCTAGAAAATTTTAGTCCTGAAAATCTCTCATAAGTACTTATTGATGTAAATTCTTGGTCGCATTGTGTTCTCTGGGCTGGGTTATTTAGCCGTGGGGCTTTCATTGTCTTTCTAGACGACATCATCAACATTAACTTCAGTATGATGTAAATTCTTCTAAACAAGTGTTTAAAGATAGCTAGTCATTTCTGAATTTAAAATTTGCCAAAATGTGATGGGTAGTCTGTTATGATTTATCAGATAATTGAATATTTTGAGTACAATGTTCGTTAAACTGAAAAATATCCACAAGCTTGTAATGATGAGTATTTAAAAAACAGGTGACAAACTACTTGTTAGTGCACTTTCCGGCCGTTCATAGAATTGCATCGTTCCAGCTGATGCACTTGCATAGTAGCATGCAAAAAATAAGTTTGTCAAGAAAGAATGATATTCAAAGACTTGAAACTGTATCAAAAGAGAAATAGAATGTAAATTAAATTTGGTTGAGATTTCGATTATCACCCGCGCAATCATTACCACTTTTCAGCCTTAACACTTGGGTCCCTAACTATTATCACTTATCGTTTTGAGGACCTTAATCAGTTGACCTACACCTTTGTGCACTGATCAGACTCGTAGTTATTTACTTCATGGACTGGTGCCATATCTCAGTTTGGTCAACTTCAGCCTTCTTCTAACCTAATCCTATTCCGACTGAAATCATGCAATAAAGCTGATTTTACCTCAGCGTACACAATATATTTTCAAGCCACCTCACTTGGTGATACTTCACAAACTCATTGACTGACTTGCCTTACTTGTCAAATACTCCAAACCTAAACTCAGCGGTACACTTATAGTGATGCCACCATATACGAGCAGCACTACGCAGACATTTTTGATCGACAACTTGTAACCTCTCCTTATCTCATGGTCTCGACATCCATGTTTTATAATCATGCAAAACAACAGATCAGACAGTTGGTGTATATACTTTTTTAAAATGTATCATGGAATATGTCAATGGTGCCCCAGACTGCGTATATTGACAGGGGTTAAAAATTGTTTATGTACCCGAGCTGAGATTTTGTCAGTAAATAGCGCATTAGAGCTTATAAAACTTCGTAAATCAGTAAAGTGGCCAACTTATTTCACCAATTTACTCACTGTCTTTCAAATAAGAGTTAGTGCAAACCAGTCCTGAAGCGTAGTTTTACATTTGATAGATGCGAAAAGCAGCTGCTTCAACACTACGGTTTCAGTGCCACAAACATTAATCAACCTCACTGATCAGCTATACGATATATAATGCTACATGCCAAATGACGCCTTTGAAGTGAGTGAAGGAAGGAGTAATACAAGGCTATCGCCCACTATCACCCATCCTCCTCCTGATTGTGGTCGACTGCATCAAACAGCAAACTGTGACGAGCAAGAAGAGGGGCATACACTGACTGGACCGATGAAAGGAGCCTAGAGGATTTGGATTCCGCCGATGGTGATGAGGATTTATGTCTACTGCCTTGTAACACAAACTCGAAGATCTACAAGCAAAGCCTACAAGTTGGTAGGAGAGACAGGGCGGCCAAGGAAGACGGGACTTCAAGTGAACATAAACGAGACAGAGGTGATGAAGATACCCAACCAACCAACAACAAGCACCAATCACCATCAACGGGAGAAATCTAAACGACGTTGTCTCTTTCACCTACCCACCTACCTAGGCAGGCAGCATCAGGTGATGGTGGCACACATGAGGATGTCAAAGCAATCAGGATCTGAGAGACAGCAACACAGGCCTTCCTTCATCAATCTGAAATCAGTGTGGAGATCTACTGCACTCCACTCCACTCCACTCCACTCCACTCCACTCCACTCAGCATAGAGCGTGAACAACATCCGGATTTTGAACACTAATGTCAGTCAAGTCAGTGAGTGCTTCTATGTGATGGTTGAGAGACTTGGCGTGTCATGAAAAGCACTTCCAACAAACTACAGACATTCATCAACAGGTGCCGTCAACGCTCACTCGATACTGACACTGAAGATCAGATGGATGACCAGAATAATAAGAATAAATAACAAGGAACTGTGGCTGGCTGTCTGGAAATGAACCAACCAACAACCTGTCGTCCGATAAATATGCATAAGAAGGTGGAGATGAATTTAATCGGGCATACACTGAGAAGACCATTTGGGGAAATGACGCACCAGGTCAGGCTGTGGAGTATAACGTGCATGGGAAGCGACGAGTTGGGCATCCCAGCTGAGGGTGACATGGAGGAGATGATGTGAGGAGGAAATGAAAGCTAGTGGGCAATGGTGGAGCCAGGTTGAGAAGACTACAGAGAGGAGAATGAAATGGTAACGTGCTACTGAATCCTTATGTTCCACTGGGAACCCAAGGAATGAATTAAAAAGCATAATTTCCCATTCTGTGTTTAAAACTGAATGATTGGTGAAATAAAACAACTTTCTTCTTTCTGCACTAATATACAGGCTGATGATGAGTAGTGAAATGGGTAGTGGAATTTCTTCACTCCGTGAATTGTGAATACCTCGTTACATTTATAAACGTTCAGACATCATTTTGGAGGTAGTCTTTTTTTAGCTACTAACGAATATGATTGTCAATTATTTTTTAGTTAATCTCATCTACGGACGTGTCAAAATAGGGAGATGAATTAATCATCAAACGGTTATCCATTGCAAAAGAACAGCGCTACACTTCTTGGGAGCATTTCCTAATGTTAACCTCATGAACGATTCAAAGGGTCCTTATTTGGTAAAATCAAATTCGTGAACGAAATAAAACTACAATAGCAAATGCAAAGATTCAGGTATATGTTTCATAATTTTATATATCTAAGAAACATGGTTTTATACCCATCTCAGGCATATACCTTTATATTTCAGTAACATTTTCATATGCCTCGACTTTTCTTATTAAGTTAATGCTGAAGATGTCACCAAGTCACGTAATAAAACGTCATCAATAAAATAGCAAAGCGCTGAGAACACTAGACTGTAGTCAGAATTACGTCAGATTCCGTCAAATGTCGAAAAACTATACCTTTGCTCAGAGATTTTCGATACTTAATAAAGGTATTTCTGTAAATCCTTTATTTGTAATTCAGGAGTTATTAGTTTCATAGCGCTCTTAATAACTTATAGATATTTAAAACTCGTACTATTGTTGTTCAACTGAAACACGTGTCTGCCCTGAGTAGATATCCACAGATGACACTTCAGGTGTGAATCAACCTGGTAGACTGAATTACTATAATTCGATGTGCCATCTGAATTTAAATTAAAGTTCGTTCAATACATTACTCCGGATTCGTAAAAACGATGCGCCTCCCTTGACATTTTCAGTAAACGTTTGTCTACTGTATATTTTGTGAGTAGTCAAAATATCATCACTAAATTTCTGTCAATTACCGAAACAATACTTCATGAAAAAATATCCGACGAAACTCAGTCACATTTACCCGAAACTCATATTTTCCGTAAATACCTTAATGTAAAATATCCCTGTCCTTATAAATACACTGAAACTCTTGTTGTTCCACTTCTCAACTATAAGCCATATAGGAAAGAAGAGATAATTCGATGAGGGAAATTTTCTATTTCAACGATATCATTTTGTACAGCTGTACAATGGTACCTATATGTATCACAAACCTATGACAGTCTAGTATTAAACAATGGTATGTAATTGCATCATTAAGCCAGTACTGAGGAATCGAAATCAAGAATAGAAAGTAGTTAGGTAATAATCTTTTAGACAGTGGAAAGAGTGATAGATGTGGAATGCGAAGATTGAGTGTCCACTCGATAGATGTAAAGAAAACGGACAAAGAAGAAAGGGCCATAATGAAGGTAATAATAATGAAATAACTGATTATAATGAGAGTGAGGAATTATGCAAGTGTTAAGACCATGGTAAGATAAGAGATTCAACATACTTCTTCTGCATGCAGAGATCGGGCTTGAATTGCTGAACTAACAGTGCTTTTGCTGTACACAACTATCAAAAGCGTACCCTCTTTGAGCTGTTCTCTGACTCTGTAAGTGACACCGAAGGAAGAATCTGGTGTCTAGAGTTGATCAAATGTTCAACGATTGAAGTGTTAGTTCCCTTCGAAAACCATGCAGGATAGTGATCAAAGATACGTCTCAAAAGTGCGCGCTTGTGAGGCCTGTATACTTAGTTCCACAGGAGCAAACGCTGAGGCTTTTTAAAGCGTCAACTTATAGACCCCAAGACCAATTGGTGATCAAAGAGTCAGATCTATAGCATCTCAGAGAAGAATGTCTCCTTCAGCGATTTGGTTAGCCAATTTTTCAGAAGCTGTGGTGTCGTTTCACCTTTGAAACCAATGTTCATAAACATAGCCTTCTTTGAAGCTGTGAGTACTTTCTCCGTATTCTTTCCGATGACATGTCCTGTCATGTAAGCCACATCTATAAACTGGTAAGTGATTTGAACAATCAACAGCCTGTGGTCAACGTAATCCATTCACTGTTAAGTCTTAATAAAGTGATATATATATATATATATATATATATATATATATATATATATATATACTGTTGCAGTATATGGGAACCATTTTATCCACCTATAAGACCCAAAAGCGTTTAAATTTATAACTTATCTCTTCTTCGTTTATATTGAAACTTGACTCATAAATAACATTCTGTTGATAGTTACTAGTTAAAAATCAACTTTTAACATCATTGTTTTAGAAGCTCTCTGAGAAAAAAGATTGTTCGGAAGACTTTTGCCATCATTACAGGATGATAACTGAAGGTGTAATGAATACTTGGGTCTCGGCAGGATTCAAACTATTGGCCTGGAAACAGTCTCTCCTTTGCCTTACCAACTGATTAACGAGAACCAACTAGTGACCAGGTATTATCTTCAATTACTTAGATTTTTTCTCCGCTGTTGTATCAATGTGGGACAAATAAACGTTCATTCATCATAAACACACAAGCTGCTGAGTTAAGCTTCCTTACCGCAATGAAAACAAACCGAATAACAAAAAGACGGTATTAGACTGATTACTGGTGATACTTACTAAGACAGCCATCTGAAATAAATTCATGACTTAATCACCAAGCTGCTGGATAGAACGTCAGATTGGTTACCCAAAGGGCACTGGTTCGAACCCTGACATGACCAAGTTTATCGTTTCAGATATTTTTCAATCATCTTATAATATACTAAAGTGACTTGAGCACTTTCTTCTAAATCATGTTTGGTAAACAAATCATTATTCTTTGTTAAAACTAACTAAAAACCTTATAGTATGTTTTACTTCGAGCACTACAAAAGACTTATGAAGTATGCGGTCAGCATACCGAAAACAGTCTTGCTTTGAACAAAAAGCAACAGGCCCCCATTTTTTATGTCTGAATTCCTTCACTGTAAATATGATTAGAATTTACTATCATCTGATCTTTTCTTCTAAAGAAATGCGCATTTTATGCACTTTGTATCAATTATTATTCAGATTATGTATTAAGAATAATTACGCAAGTGATTATTTGTGCGTTATTGTATTTATTTATTTTTTCAGTCACAGTATTATTTTCATACACCTAATAAACAATTCATCATCCACTTCAACTGCACCACCAATGTACCCCTAAAACCAGAAAATGCCAGGATACAATCAGTTCGTATGAAGTAAAATCACTGTAAAAATTTCCACACTTTTAACACATAACAAAAGAACTCAGGTAGCAGTTCTTAACAATCTTTGTTTAAACTCATCATTTTGTTGGTTAAGTGTAAACATGAAAGAAGGGAAGCTCGTTTCATTAAACTGGAAGCACTAATCATCTATTCTAACTAAATAATCAACTATTTATAAAGGAGGAAAACTACATAAGATCCCTTCATTACAGTAAGCATTTTGAGCAGTTTACAAATTTACTTCCTTGAAGTCTTCACATTTTCAAATCAGTATTTACATTGCATATCCGTGAAAATCAAGAAATATATTTCGTTAGCTGTACTTACCAGAAAAGTGTTCCGTCTGGAACATGACGCACCATAAAAACACACACACGCACACAGTGATAGAGTATATTATATTGCATGACATTTCAAGCAGAATCTATCACTCATATTCATATCAAAACAATCACACAACTTTCACACTCTCATTATATATATAGTCCAACAGTCATTCATTCCTCAATTTCAATGCTAACAAATATTTTCAAATATATTCAGTGTGTAATGAATCATTTCTGTTTCATGTGTTCCATGTGGATTCAATGAAAAAGGATTATGTAATCTGTCTCTCCTTCCACCTAGCTAAATTGGATTCCAGAATATTCAGTCTGTCACACACTATGATGTGATTGTGGGTCAGTGGATGGAGAGCGATAGTTCGATTATTCGCTGAATTACTCACTATGATCAGTCTGAGGTTTACCCAATGGCTTTGTCCCGCAATTTTGATTGACCCATACCAGATACCTTGACCTATATAACTCACCTCAAGTTGATTACATGGTATTTAATACATCAGATTATATGCTTAGTTGGCTGTACTGAATGTTTTAGTTCACAGAGTTTCCCTCGAACTGAGTTTATGTGTTTAACTGCCATCCTGATCTCAGTATTGTTAGGTGAAATTTCGGATGTGCATTCTTCATACGACAATACTGCAGGAGATTTCAGTTGCTTCTCAGACACAATGCAACAACCACTAACATTATCACTCCTCCTCTTATATTAGCCCTTACAAGCTTTTCAATAAATTCCACAGAGTAGTTACTAAGACACAGTGTCTCCTTGACGTATTCCAGCTCGTTATTTGGGTATTCTGACTTACAAGTCAAGCTGCTAGCCTGATCACTTACACATTTTTCCAAGTCTATCTTCACAGATATAGAGTGAGATGGTGTGAAATCCAAGTATCTATTCGAATGTTGTGCTCTCCTACAAACACTGATATCTCTTCTGTTGATTTTGAAGTCGAACACAGGCAGCTCTCATTCTGAATTTTGTACTTCATAAGTGAACTGGATTGCATCTGCTATCAAATTAATGTGTGTATGTGTGTGTGTGTGGGGGGGGGAAACTGTGGATACGTTGTGATCTCAACGCAATAACTCTGTCATCTACATATCACCACCATACTTTTGGGATGGTTTGGGATGTTCCTAATCTCATCTGATCCCACCTCTCCATAAATATGTCTGCTACGATTGGGGATATTGGACATCCCTTTGCTAATTCTTCCATTTGTATATAATAATTTCTCTTGAAATTTGGAAACTTGAAATTAAAGATAATCTTATGCCTAGCATACTCTATTCAGTAGAAATCTCAGTTCTATTACTGAGTTGATGGTCACTTGTTAGTTCATTTCTGATCACCTCAAGTACCACATTAATTGGTATATTTCAATGAAACCTCGTCACATTGAAACTGATCATCTTTTCTCCTCCCTCCAATTGTATAATATTTAGTCCTTGTTTCATTTCAAATGAATTGATTAGTCTAGACCTTGAGGGGTTTCTAATAGGATATAGTATAACAGCTAAATATTTAGATAACTGATATGTTGATATTTTTCTACAGTCAGTTATCAGCCTAATAATATAACCTGTCATATGAATCTTAACGATACCATAGATTCTACTAAGATGATTAGTTTTAGTTATTAAGTTAAATCACTGAAACTCGCGAAAGATGGCTTCGTTCAGCTTATTAGACCAGCTGTGGACTTTTTAATTTTTATTCATATCTGTCTCAATAGCTTTTCAATCTCATCACATGTTCCTGTTTCGTATGTTCATTGGCTTTTTTAGGTAATTCAGAGAAAAATCGAAATATCGCTCTCCATCCACTGACCCACAATCACATCATAGTGTATGACAGACTGAATATTCTGAAATCCAATATAGCCAGGTGGAAGGAGAGATAGATCACATAATCCTTTTTATTGAATCCACATGGAACACATGAAACAGAAATGATTCATTACACACTGAATATATTTGAAAATATTTGTTAGCATTGAAATTGAGGAATGAATGACTGTTGGACTATATATATAATGAGAGTGTGAAAGTTGTGTGATTGTTTTGATATGAATATGAGTGATAGATTCTGCTTGAAATGTCATGCAATATAATATACTTTATCACTCTGTGCTATATTTTATGATCAATTGAATGTGAAATTATACTCTACTACATTTTCTGACGTCTTCTATTACAGTTTTCAACTGTTTTCAAGCCTACGCCAAATTGCGCTACCATCTGATATTAACTAAGATCACAATATGATCAAATAAATTTTCATTGGGCATAGACAGTAACCTACGTACTACTAGAATCCATCCACTCTAATCTTATAAACTTACCAACTGAAAAGGTTAAATTTGAAGAAGTCTATAAATAATTTTTAGTTATTATGGTACTCAAAGAAACTTTTCTTTCAAATTTCATCTCTACTGAAAATAAGTATCTCTGAGTAACTTCTTTTCTCTTATGATGTTAATAGCTCTACTGTCAAAGGTTGTATAACTAAACTGATGGATTCTTCCAGTATTTCAACTTTATACTTCATTATTTTATTTGTTTCAATTGAACTTCTTGGTTTAGTGAGGACACACTGTTGATAGCTTTTAGAAGCTTTTAACAAGCTCTTCTGATTGATTTAAAAGACTATGCTAAAGGATTACTGTAGATTTCAACAGAAGACATTCTATGTTTAACACTGTGTCAAATTCATTCTATTTCATTACTTGCTACAAAATGAAATCCTCTGGGTTTTTTAAATCACAATATATTTTTACATTTGTGACTGCTATTGAATCCTTTACCTTCAAAATCACTTGTCTTAACCAATGGCTTGTTTAATAAGCTTTAGTTTGTCATGTTTCTTAAAGGTGTAATATTTTGGAGTATTATAATCTTTTTTCACTTTTTCGTTAAGTGATTATTTTATGCAAAACTGGATTACCTATCTATCTTATACCCATTTAAAAGTTTTTAATCCATAATCGCAGAAAATATTGCCAGTAGTAAGGAATAAAACATTGAATTGCTTAGCCATGAAGCTTAGATAGAATAAAGTCTGATCTTTGAATACATTACTAATGATTCGATTTTTAGCTTAAATTAACTAGAATCACAAATGATAAAAATATGTAACATGAAGATTAGCTATCTAACTGTAAATACTTTTGTTACAATGGAAAGATCTATTATGATAGCAAAGTAAGCAGCTACTTTAAAACTCATATCGAAATTCGGTTAGTAACTGAAGTCTACAATTCAGACAATAAAATTTGAAATTTAGAAGTCTGAAGATGATGCTTATAAAAATTCAATTATTTAGTTTCGTCAGCTTTATATCAAGGAGCAGATTTACCCATCAAAGATCAATAAAATACACCGAAGCTTAAAGTGAATACTTTGTTTTGTATTCATTTTCCATCCCTAATGTTTATATTGTATAGAATGACAATAAAAGTTTCACGAACAAACCATCCAGCTTAGAGAAAATGACACCATCAAAATTATCCTCCTGACCAACAAATATTCTCCATCATGTCATCTGTTGTTAGCTTTCCGTAGATAAAATTTCTCCCTTAGTAAGTTTTTATAAGTCTGTTGATGCCATTGCCTGTTTGCAACACAAATAAACTAGGACTGATGTTTGCTGAAGTGGTAACTGAAAAACGGCTATTGGTCCTCAGCCTACTAATTTAAATGTAAGAAGTAGTAGTCGAAGATTTCTATCAAATCCAGTAATTACACGAATGAAGTCCCCGGAGTTCCGCAACTTTAACCGACTTAAATAATCAAATAACGTAGAAATATCAAATATATACTGATTTGTTTCGCAGATACTACTTGTTATTCAAAGTTTCAATAAATGAGAACGAATTCTATCTTCTGTTTTTCTAGTAACTAGAGCTGGACAAATAAAAGAAATCAAATTAGAAACTGTTTTAATGTTATCACCATTATACTCACTCCGTTTCATGAATACAGTGTGAACAATAACAATTCCCATCTCTTACATTCTGTCTATCAGAATAACTGAATGTTGACACTTCGCCTTTCTTCCGCTCTCTCTGACTACCTGTCATCACAGTTTGTCTATAGCTATGGTTGGTGTATTATTCTGTATGCGATGAACAACAGCTTATCTTACTACTGATTGTTTTATGATAATGAACACACACATACGTGAAGTATATCACTTGTGAAAAACTTACTTTTGCACAATCCATCATTATTTACTCTTGAACCTGGTGCCAAAAGTGAGACTTTAGACAAACACACACAATTGGATGCAATTGTTATGTCACAAACACACATGATCTCAATGTTTCAATTGCTTGAAACTAATTTAACTTTTATAAATCATGATACAAATTGGTGACAGTTCACATTTCTAAATATTCGTAATAACTACAAATAGCTGGGCAAGTCAAACAATGATACCAACAGAAAAACCAGTTCATTTAAAACATTCCTTAGTAGTTATTATAATCATTAAAATGATGTAAACAAAACACACACACACATAAACAAAATCAAAAAGAAACTTTTCTGAGAATAAACAAAGTCAGTTTCTGTAAATTGATGAAGAGAACAGTTCAACTGACAGGTTCAATTTTCTATGGTAAGGATAACTAAAATCTAACAGAAATGTTAAAGAAAACTTAGTGATAAATAATCTGTGTTGTTGATTCAATGTGGTTCATCGTTTTATTGTTATTCATCATTTTCTCTCTGGTGATTGGTATTATTTGTTGTAATTTGACAAATATTCAGTCAGAAAACTGGGTAAAAAGAAGAAATAGGAAAAACAGAATGAAAGTATAAAAAAGGTATTCCATAAGAGTTAATACCTCAACAGAATAATGTGTGGATAGTGAGTACTCTTTATTGTCAGACGTCACTAGTTGATTGTTGGGAAGCACCGTTTCATGCTTGTCTTCAATAATCAGCAACCTATATGCGTCACACAACTAGTGGCTATCTCGACTCGATTGCGCAATGGATAAAGCTCTGGCGTTTGAACCGATCAGCTCCGAGTTAGAAGCTTAATGAGAATAGCTTCAAGGAGGCAAGTACATTCAACTGACGAGTTTTAAAATAGGACGGAATGCACATCCTGGATTCCATTTCCAACCACTATCCCCCACTGATCTCAAAATGAAAATATAGTCAATATCAGGGAACAAGCACAGCAGTTCATATGCTAATAGAGACCAGTTAATTTGGTCCAGTCAACGTCGAGATAATCATTCACATGACAGGTTATATTATTAGGCTGATAACTGACTGTAGAAAAATATCAACATATCAGTTATCTAAATATTTAGCTGTTATACTATATCCTATTAGAAACCCCTCAAAGTCTAGACTAATCAATTCATTTGAAATGAAACAAGGACTAAATATTATACAATTGGAGGGAGGAGAAAAGATGATCAGTTTCAATGTGACGAGGTTTCATTGAAATATACCAATTAATGTGGTACTTGAGGTGATCAGAAATGACCTAACAAGTGACCATCAACTCAGTAATAGAACTGAGATTTCTACTGAATAGAGTATGCTAGGCATAAGATTATCTTTAATTTCAAGTTTCCAAATTTCAAGAGAAATTAATATAGACAAATAGAAGAATTAGCAACGGGATGTCCAATATCCCCAATCGTAGCAGACATATTTATGGAGAGGTGGGATCAGATGAGATTGGGAACATCCCAAACCATCCCGAAAGTATGGTGGTGATATTTAGATGACAGAGTTATTGCGTTGAGATCACAACGTATCCACAGTTTTCCACACACACACACACACACACACATTAACTTGATAGCAGATGCAATCCAGTTCATTTATGAAGTACAAAATTCAGAATGAGAGCTGCCTGTGTTCGACTTCAAAATCAACAGTAGAGATATCAGTGTTTGTAGGAGAGCACAACATTCGAATAGATACTTGGATTTCACATCATCTCACTTTATATCTGTGAAGATAGACTTGGAAAAATGTGTAAGTGGTCAGTCTAGCAGCTTGACTTGTAAGTCAGAATACCCAAATAACGAGCTGGAATACGTCAAGGAGACACTGTGTCTTAGTAACTACTCTGTGGAATTTATTGAAAAGCTTGTAAGGGCTAATATAAGAGGAGGAGTGATAATGTTAGTGGTTGTTGCATTGTGTCAGAGAAGTAACTCAAATCTCCTGCAGTATTGTCGTATGAAGAATGCACACCCGAAATTTCACCTAACAATACTGAGATCAGGATGGCAGTTAAACACATAAACTCAGTTCGAGGGAAACTCTGTGAACTAAAACATTCAGTACAGCCAACTAAGCATATAATCCGATGTATTAAATACCATGTAATCAACTTGAGGTGAGTTATATAGGTCAAAGCATCTGGTATGGGTTAATCAAAATTGCGCGACAAAGCAACTGGGCAACTGGTCAATTGGGCAGATTGATCATAGTGAGTAATTCAGCGAATAATCGAACTACCGCTCTCCATCCACTGACCCACAATCACATCATAGTGTATGACAGACTGAATATTCTGGAATCAAATATAGCTAGGTGGAAGGAGAGATAGATCACATAATCCTTTTTCATTGAATTCACACGGAACACATGAAACAGAAATGATTCATTACACACTGAATATATTTGAAAATATTTGTTAGCATTGAAATTGAGGAATGAATGACTGTTGGACTATATATATAATGAGAGTGTGAAAGTTGTGTGATTGTTTTGATATGAATATGAGTGATAGATTCTGCTTGAAATGTCATGCAGTAAGCTATACTCTATCGCTGTGTGCTCTTTTCAGTAAGGGATCTAGTATGGTAAGGATTTTGGTTTTAAATACATATGGAACAATTTCTGCTCTCACTTGAAGCGGTAAAATGTGCACTGCTGATGACATTTTTATTAGATGATAGCGCCTGCTTCATGTTTCATCTGTACTTGGTACAGCAAGTAATGCAGTTATCAGTATTCGCCAATGAAACTTCGCGTGGTTACTAAAGAGATATTTAAGTATATGGTGTGAAATCACATAGCCTAATATTCATAATGTCAAATACAATATACCAATTGAAAACAGCTTGAAGGGTCCCAAATTATCACCTTTCTAGATTACAAGTTAACCACAGTAGTTCTATGCAGATCATTTTAATAAATATGTTCACTCCTATTTCATTAGGCATAATTAGAAATATTTTGAGAAACATATTGCATGAATAATCACAAGATTATGAGACTTGGAAAATTCATTTGATATCTCAATATTTTCACACTATTACTACTTAAACTTAAATTTTTAGTTCACATATTATCTTGATAGGTGATATGATGAATTTAAATGCACTAATTAGAAGCTGAGGATTTAATGAAAGATTTCTTGAATTAAAGAGCGCAGGGCCAGTCTTTCCACTCGAATTCTTCTCCTCAGCTGTAATAACTAGTGGCTTTTGCCTGTGTCAGTTAAATAATCAGATATTGTGTTTTGCAATTCTGATTTCTGGCAGATAAATAAACGACTAGATAGATAATTTGGTGATACTGGATTTTCAGATTCGGATAGTTTAATCTTAAGGCTTTCACAACCCTTTTAGATTGTGTCATCAACTTGAATATCAGAAAAAAATGAGTCAAAAAGTTTTGTAAATAAGTGTCTTAGTATCTTGACCTAATGATCTAGGATGTGATTAATTGTTAATATAATTATTTTTGTTTGGTGTATTTATTTTGATTGATCGTCCTTCGATGAAGAATTTATTAGTGCGTAGGAAGTTTCTGCTGGGAATACCATCTAGAATGATAAAGAAAGCCTTGTTTATAAAGTGTGGGACTCAACGAAGGCAAATCTACTAAAACCATCGGCTCTGAGTTACAAATGTTCTCTGAGTGAGGTATTTTTTTGACTTACGATATTTTCAAATACCACTGACCTGATAATTTTTTTCGGATTTGTTCGAAAAAGCCTACTTGAACTTAACACAGAACTCATAATTCTAATTTAGAAAGAAATATGCATGAAAACAAGTTTATCAGAAAGCATATCTGTTGCCACAGAAGAAATAAATTTTTGCTGGTTATTGTTGCCTACTAATAAGTAGTTAAAGTATGTATTTGAAATCTAACAAGTATTTCTTAGGCTGAATCAATCCGGGTAATTCGCCGATAAACTTGACAGCAAAAAAGCAAAACTGCTGACTAGTGTCAAATCACTTTGATCCGGCCATAAAGTGTTGCTTATCGTTTTGAGTAGTCTTCAAATACTGGCGCCTATCTGTAGTTGCTTTGGTGTGCATTATTATTGTTCCCATCCTTCCAAACCAACCAACACATTCCGAGTTTCTAAGAAAAGAAACAGGATCATGCCTGTAAATATGGGGATGATTGAAGAGGAACAATCAACGGAAAATGCCTTTCTAGACAGGCTTGAGGATAACCCATGTCATCTGTAAGTACGTGCATATATACCGTTGGAAGTTTGTAATCAGTCTAATTTTGGATCATGCCTTCTGTCATTTTACTGCTTTTTTATTTCCAAAGAATTGACCAGCCAACTCGGTTTCATTCTGGTCATTGTTTAGGCGTTGTTAAGCCTATCATGTTTCATTAGTAGTATATTGAGTACAACGACAGAAGATACTGAAAATACTTACTTTAGCGGTGAGATAGTGTATATCTGAGTGTGTCTTTATTAAGCTTCAGAAATCCTATCACTATGATTGCCATGAAAATCAACTATGTTTTTAACAAGACCGATTTCTAAACAATTGACATCATTAGTTTCCACTTCTTACCAGTAAGTTGTGAATATCTCTGGGACTAAAACTTTATTTCAATAGAAATAACATGTATGATAATGATATGCAAGGTGTATTAAATCCCATGGAGTTGAATTCAGAAAACTTCAAATGGAAACACACTCACCAGTTCACTGCATAATTTATTAGCACTTTGTTATCGTAGTATTGGATTATTTACTTACAGATACGGTGGACTACCAAAGTATTTTAACATAAGTCTGATAATTTCCTAAGCCTCAATGATTTTTAACCTGTTGGCTTTTAAAAATCTCAGAAACTTAACGGATCAAACAAACTACAGATAATGGAATATATTTGTAAGATTTCATCGTGAAGCTTTTATTGTCATTTTCGACAGTATCATCAGCCCTAACTTCAGAAAGAACTGACCTATGGGATTTCCTCCACAAGTGGTCTAGTAGTTTATCTTGTGATGACCTTAAATGTGATTGGCTTTTACCAACACAAACAAAAATCAGTCAGTGTTAATTAGGAAAAGATAATCCCTTAAGGAAGATCTAATGTATGCAAATGTATCTCTAAACTATGTAAATCATGAGTCATATAGGTAACAAGTACCTTTTTCACAGTGTGGTTGATTTGTATACAGTCATCTGTGATTAAGTGATAAGTACCACATTGGGCATTCATAATGACCATTGAAAATTTAAACTGGAAGACGAAAAATAAATAAAGGGTGAAACCTGTATTCTGGTTGAGAATTCAGCTTCAGGAATTTGTGTCATGAGTAGCCAATTTTCATAGTTAGCAAGTTACGAAAACAATGGATTATAGTTGCCCAAAACAAACAGAAGTGATCAGTCTCAGGTGTATTTATTCAAATAAAAGCTTTACGTTTTTTGACGAGAAAGAAAACTGTAACTTCTTCATGAGGTCAATGTTGATAAAGTCACCTAGTCGGTTGACAAAGGGTCCAAGACAAACCTTTAAGCTTGGTGAATACAACTCAACTATTATCCTAAACCTGAATTACAAATCTTTTCTATCATCTCTAAAGTTATTTGAATCTATGCTTAACAAAACTTCACAACCTTACCCAATGGATACGAATTCGCCTTCTAAATGACTAATTTGTAATGATCGACCGTACCTTAGGATGAATGTAGCATATCATTAATATATTATCTCTTCTATAAAATAATCTGACATCATGGTGATTAGTTTTGAGCAAATGGAAGGTTTCAATTTCATCTAGTTATGAAAGGAATACAAATAGACAAACAAAAAGTGTGTTGTAAGCATCAGTCTTTTTTGGCTACTTTAATTGTTGTTAAGGTTTCACCCAGTTCCAATTTCATCAACTTGATAATTCAATAAAATAATCCTTCATAAAGATAAAAAAGAGTAGGGAAGGCAAAAAGACTAGAAAAAGTGAAAAGTTTGTATATAAATTGCGATAATCTCTTCACAATAACATTTGATAAGACATTAATTCATTGAAGAAAGTCCTAGCAGAACAATTCGATAGAAAAAGAATGAACAATTATACAATCGGAAGAGTATGATTAGTGTTCTTATATAACTTAAAGAGGTTCAGATGCTTTACTAAAAAAGTGATAGGAATGATCCCAAAATATTTAGCAATCACTTGAATTAATTTGCTCATCTTAAGAGTTTATTAAGCTCATTATCATCAAGGAATGGATTTATTGGATGCCAAAGGTAGGTCAAATTTACAAGAGTAAATGTTTAGTAAATGTTGGACTGATATTATTCCATGATGAATACTACCTTAAATATGAAATGCCTATAAATCTCAAACTACATTACTGTATAGTGCTCGTTAGTGACATGCTTCGAGATGGATATCCCGAAGTTCTAATCAGGAGCTGACTTGTGGTGTCAACCAGTCGGAAATATGAAGTAGGTATCGACGAAGATCTCGGTGGATAATTGGGCTATATTACCAGATGACGGAGGTAGGAAATTTTAGACAATTAAATTGTGACCAAGTGAGTGATTGGTTAACGCGTTCGTCGCGAAACTTGAAGATTCCGAGTATGACCCTTAGCGGTGTCGTAGGGGTTCAATAATGAGAAGTCTCATTATAGATTGTGGTTCACCAACTGATAGCAGTTCATGACGAATACCACTTGGAATAAAAATTCTCTATTAACTTCAAGTATTAATCTCTATGATGTCTCATCAATTACCGGAAGTCTGAGATAATATAGTTTTCTGAATTGAGTTCATTTGTACAGAGTTCTGACTCTAAAGGGACCATAACAGAGATTCAAAGAGAAACAAGCTTCCTGACATGTTTGAATACATAATACCATGTTCCTGAGTAGTAAGAATTAAGTATTTTGTAATTCAAACTGACGTAAAGTAAAAATTAACTACGTAATAAGTGATTATGAACATTACAGGAACTAGTATGTGACCCGTCAGTGGCGGATATGGAACCAGATGATAAGTTCTCCCTCAACCATACATCAGTTGTCAACAATTTGATATTGTTTTCAAAGTGGTTTCTCTCATGAACTGATATCAGTCAGTAAACCATTGAAAATCGAAGCGAACTGGACAGCTGTTCCATCTTGGTTTCCGACTCACATTTGAACCTTCCAATTCTCTTACGGAAGCAAACCCACGGCTGACAATTCTCACAGTAGACAGATTCTCCTCCAAAAAATGCTTTGAAATGCAATGGTCCACATTTTGTTACTTCTGTTGATTCGTGATGTAATGCAATGACCATCCAATGCCGTCAGCGAGTATTCATTCTTAAACCTCGTATTCAATATATTTAGACTACTTGGTTGGGGTCCTCGAAGTGAAAGGAATCGATAGTTGGCTGAAAATGGACAACAGTAGAGCAGATGTGTTCACCCTTTGACGTTTTCTGAAGCTTGAATATTTGCGTTAACCGCTATCTTCAAATTGCCTACACTGTCATACAAATTTATCTACTTTGATATCGCTCCTTTTCCATCAACCCGCTCTTTGTTTACTACTGTGAAGTGTGGCCACTTGATTTTGTCAGTCAGTGGATCAGTCATATATGTTCAGTACTCATATAAATATCATTTGTATCATCTGAGATAGCCGTGGTTTTGGCAGACTGGGGTTAATACCAAGTAATGATTGAATGTGACGTGAAAATTTGAACAACGGCCTGATTGAAACCAGCGACCACCGGGTTTCCGGCCCGATGCTCTATCAATTGAGTTACGAGATCTGATTGCTGACCAAATTTTTGTTTCACTTCAGCCACCAAAGGCTTTGTCCGACTATAATGTGAGTTCGTGACGTGTTACTACTGCTTGATTGTACTCACACTGGCTACTCAGCCAGGACTTCTCATCCCAATTCAAATCTAACTGAATTAGACAGGGTGAGCAGTATATTGGTCATTATTTAGATTGTTTGAGATAGCCGTGGTTTGGGAGACTAGAATTGATACTAGGCGGTCGTTGAATATGAAATGAAAATTAGGACCGTGACCAGATTCAACCCGGCAAACAACGGCACCTTATAACTCCGTTGGTACAGCACTGTCCTGGAAACCCGGTGGTCTCTGGTTCGAGTCCGACCGCAGCCCAAACTTTCGCTTCACATTCAATTATCATCCAGTATCCGTACTTATATAAATAATTTTTAGTTTTCGGAAAGAGATGAGTGCAGTCGATGTATTATCACTTATTTGTTAAAGTTAGGCTTATGTAGTTCTATGTTAGTCCCTGTTTGTTTGTTGTAAATGCATTCATTAGGAACACATTATTTACTGATATTCCAGTGTACATACCTCTTCACTGATCATATCTGGTTGATTTCACTCCATAATTCTTTAGCAGACAATGAATTGTATTTCTTCGTATAGCATATGCTGCAAATTATTGATAACTATTGATAAAGCTTTGTACTTAACTGATAAGCGTAAGTAATTGGGATTAGGATGAGATTTATAGAGTAGTTTCCGACAAAATATTATTACAATGATTAAATTGTTTTATTGTTATTGACCATCATTACTATACATAATTGAAACACAGGCAATATCGAGGCATCCGCATAGGAGCCCATATGCCAACAGAGACTGATCAATTCGGTCCAATCAACGACGGTGTAATACAAGCAATAACACCAAACCTATACCCGTCGCACAAGAAGTGGCTATTGTGGCTCGGTGGTGTAGTGGATAACGCTCCCGCGTTTGAAGCGATCGCTCCAGAGTCCAGGTGGGAACAACACTCACTGGGAAGCAGGTACATCCAGCTGACGAGTCCCAAATAGGACGAAATGCGCATCCTGGATTCCACTGCTAGTCACTGCCCATCATTACTATACATGATTAAATCGTTTAATATTGAAAAACACAAGTAAATTCACCGACGAATATTCTCGTTATGATGAATTATTTTCAGCAGCTGTACAGTCATATTTATAGCAGTAACAAACAAACTCATGAGTCAGTTGGTTGGTTAACATTGTCATCAAAACGGAATGCTCTAGGGTGAAACTGTGGGTCCACTGTAGAGTCAGAAAGGGACTGAGTAATTAAGTGTGTACAAGGAAAACTGTGCAGTAGACAAACATAATGATTAAAGGGTTAAAAAAACTAATTACAGTCAATAATCTGAGGAAAGTTTTGTTAGAATTTTAATGAGAGATTAGAGTTAATGAGTTCTGAATTTGAGAAGCAAACCTCAGAGTAAAAATATAAAAAATAAAAGGTATTGAAAATAAGTCAGTAAAAGTAAGATGAATAGTGAAGCAATAAACACACTTAGGAAAGTACTACGACCACGAAAAAATAAGAGAATGGACGCACCTCTTTTACACACAAAACTCAGTCCTTAATTGTTGAATTGGCAACACCTCTGGTATGTTTTAGTGACGAATACTTACCCCTTTCTAGGGGTTTGGCTTGACTTTGCATAGCATTTTGAAAGAAGACTGTAGGGCAGCGATATGACCACAGTCGAACAAATTATCCAAGATGGAACTTTTTCTTGACATGCGTTCTCCTTTGAACAACCACACAGGATATTGCTCAGAGATGAGCTTGGAAAGACTGCTCTTTGTGCCAGATACATAACCAGCTGCACAAGAACAGGTAAACTGATAGACATACATGGATGTGGCCCAAAGAGGCAGTTTATCCCTCACACTACCTTGATTTATATGTGGGCTGGAGTAGATAATTCGCAGTTCGGGGGTACATAATGTTTTTCTGAGTACTTCTATATTACACTTTGAATTATTGTCTTTCTTGAGTGAAAGAATCTCAAAACGTTTGGTGAGAATCCATGAGTCTCGCAATCATACCGCTCGGTAGTGAAGATATTTTCTTATCAATTATATTGATAAAATGTTAAATGTAACCATTAATAATATGAAATAAAACATAGTTAATTAATAGCTAATTGCATTACACTACTCTCTTGTTATTTATTCAGTCATGAAAGCAGTTAGTGTTTACCGATCAAAAGTATTAAATTTTGACAGGAAACCCATTCACTACAGTCAAGCCTCGACCCATCCCATTTATTTTTTCATTTCATGATACTGAAGCCTCCTAGATAACTTAATTCGAGGATAAATTTAAGAAATATTTCCAAGTAATATACCTTACATGAGATGTAGTCTGTATTTGTATAAGTCACAGCGTGTTTGAAATAAAATAATTCCAACATTTCGCACGGAAGTCTAGTCTTAGCTTCTTCAGGGAAATAATTAAAAATTAAAATAACAAGAACATATAAGTGAAACTAAAGATTTGTACTGGATCTCCTTGTCCATTCCTCTTCATATAGTCGTGTACTTTAACCACAGTCATCACTTTGATGTACTACTAAACAACAGAAATCAAATAAGCATTATGAGAAAGCTAGACAAAATGATTTTTGTCTACTTGACTAATTAACAAGGTTTAGCTTATTCGTGTCAAGATTTTCTTACCTATTTAGTCAAAATAGCATATTTAGATACCATTTGGATACATAACGTCTTTCATCTTCAGGGTGTTGTTTTCAGTTAGTTGTAAGAATTTTTCATCGAACTTTAATGTGAAAGACTGTTTCGAATGAAATTTTTATACGGATTGAGTGGATAATTTTGACAAGTGATTGGTTGTATTGTCTTCTCTGAGCTGGGATGTTAAATCGATTAAACAACCCAGCTGAGAGAACACAATACAACCAAGACCATCCACCTGAGCTAAAAATATTCTCCACTATGACAAGTGATTGTTAAACAAGAGGTAGGTTTACATATGGAAAATAACCAAACTAATGTTATCTGGTCCTGTATGTTGATCTCATTTTATTGACCATGTACTGTACTTAAGTTGCAGGCTTTACTTCACTTTAAGAATCAGTATATCTGCAGTCTTAATGAAACTTAGTTAAGATGATGAGAACCCACCATTTCATCGTTCAAAACAAAAGAAGACAACAGCAAAAAATTATAATCCCGAACACTCATCATCGCAACTGTACATTAGTAAATGTTTAGGTAAAATGACAGAATGTTCCAGACAATTTTCCAGCCGAAGTTCAAATTTAATCGATAGGTGTATGTAGGGAATAAAATGAAATCACATTACGTGATACAAGACACCGTCTTACTAGGTCTTATAAAATGCATTGAATGGCAAGATTTTATTCCATCTGGAGGTTTGTGGAAGTTTTAGTAATTGATTTCAGGTCGGAATTCATCATAGACTGACATCAGTTGGAAGGACACTGGAAACCTGGGGGGCACTGGACAACTGTTCCGTTCGAACAGTTTCGAAAACCTGTTCGAACACTGGACCTTCAGATTCCGTGGCTGGCACGTTACCATTGAGTCGCTAGTCCGGAATTCGGTGGTAGATATTTCCTTCATCTGTCACTTCTTGATTTAGAGGGACCTACATCCAATGTTGTTATTGAAAAACTGTCCTCATGTTGAACTTGGGTGACTCCACTGGTCCCATAATAGGACATAACAGCTGTCCAGTGCTCTCAGATTTCCAATGTTCCTCAAACTGATGACAGTCCATGATGAATTCCAACCTAAAACCAATTAATAAACCTCCATAAACCTCCAAAGTGACTTAATCTAGTGCTCATTGGTGACTAGCTTCATGAGGTAATTCCTGAAGTTCCAATGAGAAGTCTTGGTCAATAGGCTCAACCAAGTCTGATATGAAGATAGATACTAAGCGTTGGCACAGGATGGAGATCGCGCTACATCTTGAATTGACAGAAGTAGGAAATATAGACGACTGGATTCTGGTCCAGTGGCTCAGTGGTAACGTACTGGCCACGGAGCCTAAAGATCCTGGGTTCGATTCCTGGTGGGGTGGGATCATGGGTGAGCACTAGTGAGAAGTCTCATTCTAGGACGAAACAGCTGTCCAGTGCTCTCAGGTTTCCAGTGTTTCTCCAACTGATGTCATTCCATGATGAATGCCAACCTGAAATCAATAAATCCCTATAAACCTCTGAATTGAACTTGAAAAGCCTATAGGCATTTTGACAGTGAATTGCGAAATGTAGACAGTCTCAAAGATGACTCACACGCATCAACGAAAATTGTTAATGCACCTTGTCTATGTAACTTCTCTTGCAGATGAAAATCTTCTTGAGTGATACGATGCCACGTGAGACCAAATCTAGGTGTAAATGTTAGTCAACTTTATACTTACTGTATGGTCTGGCACATGAGTCATTTTCAAAGACCAACTATTCTTCATATTTCCTATTACATATTCTATTTGTCAACATTGGAAAACCTCCTGAGATTCAGCCACGGAAACTTTACCTTTTGTGATCTATGAGATCTTTACTAATTTTATCAAACTGTGTTTACAGCTATCTTGAATCATTGGAACTATGATGAGTGGTAATTTAGAATATGAGTTGGATGTTTTAAAGACTGAGTTTCGAATAAACATCTTTCCAAAAGTCATGACTTGGTTAGTATAATAGAATTATCCCTGATAAACTCTGAAATACAGTCTGCAGGATTTTCTAATCAGTGTTAGGACGAAGCTTAAGCTGTATGGATAATAAACGTCCTTTTGGTAAGTGTTTTCATTTGAGTGTTTTATAGTTAATTAGTCACTTCGAAGGTAGTCTTTATCATGATTTAGTACCAGGAGGAAAACCAATAAAACTAGGGAGAGCATTTGAAAGCTATTTCATTTATTTCAGGTTGGTATTCATCATAGAATGATATCAGTAGGAGAGACATTACTAACCTGGGAGCACAGGACAGCTGTTTTGTCCCAGTGCACGACTTAGCAGTGCGCAACCATTACCCTGCCCAGCTAGCGATTGAACCTAGGACCTTCAAATCCCATGACCAGCACATTACCACTGAGCCACTGGATCAGAATCTAGTGTTCTAAATCTCCCACTTCTTTTATTTCGCGACATAGATCGACCGGTCACTACTTGTTATTCTAACTTCGAGAACCACTTGTCAAAACAAGTCATCAATGGGGTCTAGAATTATTAAATTTAGAGACTTTTAGGGATTTATTTATGGTTTCTTAATTAGGACTCTTCACCATGTATATCACAGAACACACAGGAAGTTACCGTCCATAACCTAAAGGTTTGTGAGCGTACAAACATATTCATTAGCAAGCGACAGAATGCTGTTTGAGGGTGAAGAGTTTACGAACATATTCATCAGTGTACAAGGATAACAAGTGGGTTCATATTAAATTGTAGATGAACACATAACGGAAACTAATGATTTTTTTACGCTTACTATCAATATCCCTTTTAGTCGAATATGTAGTTGTTTACTCTCTTTATCTCATGTTGATACGATGATCAGAAACTGCTCCAATGTGAATCGAAACTAACTACTTATTATGTTCTAATTCAAAGATGTAATATTGTATCAGTCTTTTTTATTTTGGGTCAAACTTAGAACCCAGATAAATCTGGCTCATTTGTTTTCGTTCACCACTGTTATACCACTGTGAATAAACCAGCTGTTGTATATTACAGAATGTCGTAAGTCGCTGACTACCTGGTCATTTGATTAGATTTCTACCCAACAATGAATAGACTAATTCATTGTTCATTTATGCTCTGATCGCCTGCCACAGTCCACTTTGTTTACGACAGTGATATTGCTTCTTTTATTAGTTGGCAATGTTACAACTATCTCTTCAGTCGTTAGCCATTTCTAATGCATTTTGTTTATTTGATGTTTAGCAGATGCTCATTCACTTTGGTTGTGAATGTACTCAGACTTTAATGGCATAGTTCTAATTGTTGTTGACCACATAGTCTTGCGGTTTTAGGTATAAACCGCAGTGACGCTTAAAAATTCCGTTTGTTCGCAGTCTTCAAGTAAAAGTTAGGTCTTTTCTAGGGAGGATTGTATTCTATTTTAGGTAGTCATCAATCGAAATAGTTTACTGTGTAACCATCTTTTCCTCTTTTTTTCGTGCCGGTCAATAACTTAAGCAGGTTATTGTTCACGTTTTCGGTCCTCAACTTGCCTTTTATCCTAACTAATATACTGATGTTTGTTGTTAACCTGTCCATTATGTCTGCTCTGATGATTGATTCTATTAATTACGTTGACTGGCTATTGTGGCCTCGCTTATTTCGTGTTGTCTAGTCCTATGCGCTAACCGCATTCCATTGACCTAATTGGATGATTTGTCACTATTTGGTGCCTACTAACTTAGGCAATCTCTGGCACGTATAACATATCTGACACCAAAGAAACTGATGAGTAAATTTCACAGTTATAAGACAAGGTCATTAAAACGCGAAGGTATGTACAGGCTACATGCTTTCGATCACGTCTGTCTTTATAATACTGCTCGTATACGATCAAATCATATTAAGATCCAATTTCAGTTCATGTTAAAGGTACTCGACAAGTAACGTAAGTCAGTCAATGGAGTTGTGAAATGTTATTGCGTAGGGTGACTTGAGTATTCAGTGTTCATGCCATGCTACCACCTATTCTGCAGCATGATACTAACCAAAGTAGGACGAGGTCAGAAAGAAGTTGAGGGCAACCTAACGAAAAAGTGACACGAATACGTAAAGTCCTTAACTACTGATCTAAGTCGTGTAGATCATTGTAGATTACCTATCCGAGGTCACTGAGATGTTAGGAGTCAATAACTGGAAACTTTTGGTGGTATGTATCAAAGTCGGTCAAAATTGCACAAATCCCTACCTCATCACTCATCTTCGAAATATTAGACACTTTGTAAACCTTAACTTACTTGTTTCCTACTCTTCCATACACATTTTGCTATTTTAGTATAACTTTGTGGTGTATTCATTTCTTCTTTGCTTGAAGAGGATACAATTTTGATGTTCTGTGTGCACACCAAAAAGTTTGATATTACTGTTTACTGAAATTCGTGAAGAACTTTAACTGCATGATTACAAAAAGGAATATAATAAAGCCTGATATTGAAATGTTCATGACAAAACGTCAAAGCGCAGAGAAAATAAAACCTTTTTCCTCCTTATCTTAAACTATAAGTTTTCTTCATTATCATAAGTTTTTCGCAAGTGCAAACAAGCTTAATAAGATGTTCTTTCACAAATCCAGCCTTCTGGATAGTAGATAGGTTGAGTTTTGTTATGCAGTTTCACATAAATGTCCTGTAAACTGGTTGTTATCAACTATTTTTTTCAACTAAGCAGTATATATTCTGATTATGCGTTTAAGTAGTATACTAATGTTCGAATAAATTAGTGTTTTTTCTCAACAATATCATCAAGGTTGGTAATATTTTCTACAGTAACAAAAGATTAGATGTAAGACAAATCTTTCTTCCCAACTTTCTGTTGAAGATGATGCCTTCCGGGATGTTGAGTGCTCTTTGCTTGCAGACTAAAACTAAATACAGTGAAATTAACAAAGCATTCACAACTTGAGTTGCAAATACTGTCACCATGTCAAAACAAAAACTTTTAAGATAAGTAATTCCTAGCATTTTGCGACCCCAAAAATGACAAGGAAAATTTCAAATAGGCGTTCCCGTATGATTCAGTATTCAAAACATATTAGGCGATTATTGGCTATCGTTTGTTTTACTGGTCATGATTTAGTGTATTGAAAAGCTTATTTCGGACTTCTTTACTTGGGTTGTACCAGTCAGTTTCAGCTGGGTCACCTTAATATGTAAAACTCATAAAACGCTGAGGAAGGTTTGTAGCTCAGGTGGATGATTTTGGTTGTGTTACATTCTCTCAGCTAGGTGGTTTCATGGTCAACCTTTATTTATCTTTCTACATAACATCATCAGCACTGACTGCAACAGTATGAACTGAGCAAAACAGGATTTCTTCAAAAGTGATTCAGTAGCTACCTCTGAAGATATTGTTTGTGACTGACTGCCTACTTTGGTTGTTGTTTCATAGAGTGCATAAGCTTTTAGGTTAGCTGTTTATCTTCCTGACCTCTCACTTAGTAGTTCTTACCATTGTTCCATTGAGTACTAGTTGACCTAAATGCTAAGCTTCTAGAAATATTTTGAGATGTTTAGTATTTCCTTCGTCCAAGATCTCTATCTTTTCAAAGTGGAACTCGTGCACATAGTTATTCAAAAGTGTTGACATAAGTGATGAAATGTTCTGAGGTTTAATAGCCAACTGATGTTAATGTAAGCGAAATCGAGGAGACCAACCTCTTTGTTCAATATAGTGCTGATTGCAGTTGTTGCAATCGACTTTGTAAATGATTTTTAGTTTGTCTTACTTGTATGCTGCTTTTCTTGACCGAGATAATATAGTATGAAGGGAACTTGTTAGCTTATGAGCCACACCGATTCAAAATGGTTCAAGTAATCTTGTCGTGATTTCTGATACATTCTTTGTGTATGTCAGGGTGATCCGTCTGCTGATTTCCGTAGATGACTTTTATAATTAATGATGAACTGGACTGTCATCTTATGATGAATTTTCATGTGTAACCGTCCTCCTTTAAGACAGATACCAAGTGATTTTCTTCGTTTTTCCGTGAAGTAATAGTGATTTGTGTTTTCGCTCTTTTGAATACAGTCTAGACGCACACATTTTGGTGTGTTGTCGGGTTGTTACTGCTGTAGTTTAAGATTTAATCAGTGTGCGTCGACTCCCCGTACATTTGGGTTTCCAGTTTTCCAGCATTTGTTTTACTAACTAAAACATTTGATGTTTTTGATCAAATAGTAATTCTTCAAGTTGTTATTCCTCGAAGACTGACATCAGTTGGAGGAACAAAGGAAACCTGGGAGCACTGGACAGCTGTTTCGTCCTAGTGTGGGACTCCTCAGCAGTGCGCACTCACGACCCCACCAGCAGGGATCGAACCCGCGGCCAGCGCGTTACCATTGAGCCACTGGGTCAGAATCCAATGCTCTATATTTCCAACTTCTGTTAGCTCACGATATAGCGCAAACCGCCACCCAATGTCATCGTTGACTATTTGTCCTCACGGCCATCAGGCTTTGACTCCACCGGTCACGACTTGTCATTGGAACTTCGGGAATACTTCTCGAAGCTAGTCACCAATGAGCACCAGTCCAATTAAATTTTTTTGACGGGGTTGTGGAGATTTGGAAATATTTCAAGTTGTTATTCATCGAAGAGTGACATCAGTTGGAGGAACAAAGGACGAAACAGCTGTGCAGTGCTCCCAGGTTTCCTTTGTTCCTCCAACTGATGTCACTCTTCGATGAATAACAACTTGAAATATTTCCAAATCTCCACAACCCCCTCAAACAGTAATTGTTTTCTAATTCCCCCTTTTTAATGATAAAATGACTATCATCCACTAAGTGGATCTAAATTTTAGGTACAATCACGGGTAAAATGATAGCTTCTATCCTCAACATTCCTATCAGACAACTGTAAATTTCCAACGCTACCCGTAAATTAAAATACAAATTAACTATGTCAAACGATTGTTTAAAGTTGATTTGTAAGTTTCAGTTGGTTTAAACAAATTGGCTAACCAAGTTAAATTTATTTTAATACTTCAGTGCTTAGGAAATTTTTCATCTGTTAAAACATTCCAGCCACTATAGTTTACTTGCATTTGAGCATGATCTTGCATTCCATTACTGCAATTGTATAATTATTTCACCTACAGTGTATTTTCTTATTCAAAGGAAATGCTAATACGAACCACATGGCATGGTTTGCATTCTTACTGATTTGTCCGGGCTCAATTAATTTTTGTCTGTTTTTAACCACTATTTTGTCATTCAGTCAATGCAAATGTATTTCAAATCAAAACCAGCACATAAAACAATTTCATGCAACACTAAACAAATTCAGTGGTCAACGCAAATCATCACAACGATGTAAAATGGATCCAGTTCACCAGACCTCTTCTTTTGAATATTATTCAAGAAATATTCGGTCATTTGTAGTAATTTTGTGTTTAAATAATTTTATTATTGATACCGTATTATTTCCATTGTCTGCAACTGCTCATGTATTTCCCGAATACCGTCTGATAATATGTTATTTCTTGAAAGGTATATATAACTGGACAATGGCAAATAATCTTACCTATTGTACACTAATCAGCATGCATTTATATTTTTCAAGTTATTCACTAAAACAAGATCGGAGTGTTCAATGTTTATTGAAACATATGTTCAACAACTATAAAAATACATGTTTCCAATTATTTTTCCTACAAATATTTATAGTTTGGTCAATAAATGCAATTCTATTTGTAGTTTTCCCATTATTTCTTCATTCAGTTGAATCAATTCGTATAATAGATGTTCGGAATAAACATTGTTCCTTGAATGCTTCAGTCATTGTTAAATCATCAACTGTTACGAACTGGTATATGGTGAAGTGCTTACAATCGTTATGTTCAACAGTATCATTTTCACAGTTGTTAATATCTTTAGTTTTTCTTAGGAAAGTACATTCATTAATTATGTGTACACGTAGTTTAATCAAATCATCACTGACAAAAATTGTAATAACTGAAAATATTGGGAATTTAACAAATTCATCTTTTATTACACTGACTGAATCAGATAATTCGAGTATAACATCAGCTTTACATCCCAGTTCAGTTCTGAAATATACACGAGCTATTTGGACTATACGCTTATATGGTATATCCGTTTTGGTCATTGGTTTGATACTTACCAGTCAGAACTTAGTGCTGAACTTTGATTTAAAGGTAAGTATAATTTAGAAATACCCTCTTTCTTTGTTTAACTGCCCTTAAAAATAAAGATTTATTGAACTTAACCTGCTTTAACAGATTAATCAGGAGGGTAAAAAATTAACGTCCTTACATTGTATATTATACAGTCTGAAGAAACCTGATAAATTTTTATCCAAACACTTATCGTAAGCAGGTTAATCTACATTCTTAAAGCAAACTCATAGTTTGATGCTCCATACTAAATAGTAAAAAGTGAGGACTAAAAAGCACTGACTTGAAGTGCGTTTAAAGAATTGGCAGTACATGCAAATTAGATTCACTTCTTAACAACTAGTAATAGACTCTATAAATAATCATATTGTTAGATGCTGAATAGGTATTAGTGTAAAGGTAAGTAACATCCTTATGCTTCATTTGAGAACGTATTTTCGCAGTGTTCACCCCTAAAGTTTAGAAGGTGTCATGTAAAAAATGACAGAGTATCAGTTGTTTAATAGTTCGAAACTTGCTTTGAATCACAGAGGTAAATCCAAGGCTAAATAACTGTTAGATCATTGAATGAAAAAGGATACAATAACTCGTCATCCTTAACAGTAACTGATGTGCCTCTGTCAAGTTTAAAATATGGTCACTGGACTAAGTGCTTTCATCACATGACTGTCAGCAAGCTGTTTGAATCCCTGCACCTTGCGTCTTTTGGTTTGGTGGTTCCCTATTAATCTTTATACAACGTAGATCGCTTTACTTTTCTGAATCAAAACTCAACCACGACATTCTCTGTATAAGCTTTATAAGTAGTGTCTTCGAATCAAATAGCAAATACAAGTTTTCAAAGGAGTAAGAAGAAATGCTTCTGTAGTGAGTTCAAAAAGGCGTTCACTTCGGTTGGCTGTTTATTCTTATTATTATTATTCGGAAATGAATGAAGTATTCTCTGACATAACATATTGCACAGTATTTAAAACCTAACAAAACGATCATTAATAAATCATACGGTCAGCCTACTAAGTTAATAAAAAACTGAATTCATTTAGCTAACCTTTTTATGAAACAGAGAAGTAGAACTGTTAAGCAGTATAGTATTATTTTCTAGACCCTTCAAAAAAGCTCAAAGTCTCCTGAAAACCCTCACAGTTAATCCATGCAGGCACAATACTTGCTAAAAGCCACATGTAAGCTTCAGATTGCCTTATGCAAGTGGATTGGTAAGTAGTGTTCCTTTTAAACTGTTTAGAGAATATCAAGGCTGCTGAAAACAATTTTTCACAATTCAACTTTTTAATAAACTTTCTATCGTTTTACTGTTTTTCTCCCTTTTTGAAGGAGAGAGTGACCTTTGATGATCAAACTAAGAAGCTATTGTTCAACAGTTCACAAGTAGACCAGCCACTCACTTTATGTCAAGCATAAACAAAGGTAGTAAAAATATATAAGTGAAAGGATCGAGGTGAACCGGACTGATACAAGAGTCAAATTATGAGATATGAACCACATCAATTTATTTTATTTACTGTCGACTTGCGCTATCAAAATGGAAATGATGAATTTGCCTAAACTAAATAGACTTACAGTCATTAGGTTAACGAACTAACGCAGAATCGTTTGTATTATTACTATAATTTGTCCCTTGGGTTCCTAAAGGGACAAAGAGCTTCAGCAGCACTTCTCCAGTGCACTCTCTTCTCCGCAATCTTTCAACCTGGCTACACGACAGCCCACAAGCTCTCATTTCTTCCTCACAACAACTCCTCCATGTCACCCCCACCTCGGACGCCAAACTCGTCACTTCCCATCTGGGCTCCACTCGAGGGACTGGCCTGGCGCATGATGTCCCCACTCAGCCTTCTCAGTCTATGCCCAATCCATCTCCATTTCCTCCTACTGCATGTTTGTTGAGTGATAGGTTCTTGGTTGGTTCATTTACAGAGTCCCCTGCTGCTTATTCTTATTATTCTGCCAATCCATCTGATCTTCAGTATCGGGCCAGAGTAGGCAGTTGTTGATGAATGTCTGTAGTTTGTTGGAAATCCTTTTCGTAAGGCGCCAAGTCTCTAGACCATCACATGAAACCACTGACTTGACTGAATTGGTGTTGAAAATCCGGATGTTGTTCACGCTTTATGCTGAGTGCAGAAGATCTCCACACTGGTTTCAGGTTAATGAATGCCTGTCTTGCTGTTTCTCCGATCCTGAGTTTGACGTCCTCGTCTGTGCCTGTGCCGCCTATAGTTGAAACGATGCTGCCTAGATAGGTGAAAGAGGCATCTTTTGTGTGACCAACCTAAAATTCTCTACATTCCATCCTTACTGTAGTCAAGAACTTAGCCTGAGTTGGACAGATTTACAACGTTACCAATTAGCTTGTTTCTTTGATCAAAGACTACAAGCGTAATGGAGAAAGTACTTTATCCGGAGATAAATCAGGTGAAGTTAATAGTCACTAATTAATATAACTTACTGTATTGAAATGTTGTTTGTTCAACTCACCACTATGCGTCATTTCCTTTTTTTATCTATTTAGGTTGATCTCAGTATGTTTTCGGTTGGTGGCAGTCTAATTCTTATAAAAACTCTGTCTGACCCGATACTTTTAGTCTATGGATTTAGAAGTTTACGTATCACATTTTGCAAAATATGCTATCAATTTTCTCAGTGTTATTACATTGAAAGTTAAAATTTACCAAGGTTATTTCCAGCTTATAATCAGTAAAATGCCTGCAAATGACGTGACCATGTAAATTTTGAAAACATACACATATATCATTGCTATCATGTTATGTAGATATTTCATTCAAAGATGTATCCTTTGTTAGTTTCATCCTGAATAATTCACATCAAAAGCACCTTCGGCTTTATGTTTCTTAAAGCCATTTCGCTTCTGCAGATTATTCAAAAATGCATTTTATCAAAAACCCCTTTTTACAAATAAAGGTAATCTCCTAACGATCTCCTACGGACTAAAATGTAACATTGGAGAATCTGTGAAGAAACTGCAGTTAACTGTACTGAAAAGTAATATGTATTAACTAGAATATTTGTAACATTGCATATCTTCTCCCTATTGGCTGTCTTCTTTTTCTGTAGATACTAAACAGTGACGGAGGCAATATTGCTTGATTTGGCTTTCCTCGTTCAGTAATTTTATCATAAAAGGAAATGGAGCAAAATCCTATTGCTTTGGAGTCTAGTCAAAAGTGACTAAATAGAGCATATTTGTTGCAGTGGCTACGAATGATATATCATGAGAGATATTATTAATACTTGTAGAAGTAGTGAATTTTGGTTGATTGAAGACTGTTGGCAGTAAGCCTACTATCTAGGTTTCATGTATGTTAACACTGCTCAGGAAAGTGTATCTGCAACTTCAAGGGAACTGTTGTCGCTTGTGAAATTCGAACCCATGTAAACCAGTGGTGCAGTCAGAAACGTTACCATTCATTGATGTAGTTAGAAGATTAAATTTCAAGAATGTCACTGGTATCGAGGAATTCTCATCATTTAACATTGCTCGGCTGGAAAGTTATTTTAACTTAAATCCTACAGTTGATGAATAAATGGCATAATATAATGCTAAAATCCACTGTCTTTTTCAAAATTTTTTCCAAGTGACATCAAGGCTGAATGAAATATACTTATAGAGTTTGCTTTTTGATTAAAAATCCTTGGGAGAGAACAATGAACTGCATTGGTTTCGATGTTAAATGTGTAAAGCCACTTAGTATAAAGCCTTGTACCTGGACGTAATTCCTACAGAAACTCATCAGTGGCATATTTGGAACTATAATGGTACAAGTAATCACTTACATATTACTTTCAGAACTTAGGATTAAACAACTGTGTTTATCATTCATTTGCATAATTAGGCTGTACATGGGATGACCAGCTAAATTATCATTAGTCAGGTTTCAAAACCCTCCATACTGTCATATCCATTGTATTTTTGGGTTGATGTGTAGAGAACTAAGAAAAAGAACAGTAGTAATCAGGAGGATAGCTTCTTAAAGTCATCTTATCTGCAGTAAAACTTTGTATTGACACAAATCTTATGTATATTTCAGTAAAAAATCCAGTATCATTTCATAAAGCCATGATGATAAGGAGGCGAATGAGATTTGCATGCTTAGGGGCCCTAAACAGGTATATTGGACGCACTAAAACAGGACAATTGGGTTCCGATATTTACATGGATCATACTGAGGTTAGTTACATTCTATTTGTCCAGTCTATTTGTTCAAGTGAAGAGTTTCATCAAAGCCCACTTGATTTTAAGCACTTTTTAAAAATTCAAATGAATTCAATACTTCCGTTTCATACGTCTAACGGTTCCAAATACGAAGTTACATTTCGCTAAATGGCTCTTTTCAATCAGGTGAACGATTGTTTATGTGAATCTGGTCACAATAAATAATCTGTAAGAAGGAGAAATACCTTTCAATTCCTGATACTGATGCTTCTGGCATACCTGTATCACAAGTGAATTATATTAATTCATAAAACAATATTTAAAAATTAATAAAAACAGTCTTGGACGCAATGACTTATCAAGGAATTGAAATAATAATAAACTAAAATTTCTTGTTTGTTGAAACTAAAATGTTGAATATCAGATGGACTGTTAACAGTGTAAGGAGTGAGTTATTCTCTCAATACTCTAATATACTGAAGAAAAGTATGTAAAGAATTTAGTAAAGTGTGTATTTGGACAAGTAGGTAATAAGTGTAGACACTTAATCCCTAGTGTTAAGGTTAAGTTTTTGTTTTGATCGAAGTTTGTGACACAGTAATGATGTTGGTGGTGGTAGTGTGAAAAAACAGCATCTTCATGATTACAGTTAACAGAAGAAATATATTTAGTATGATACTGGGAAGTAATTATTAAAGCCTTTGTTATTCTTATCATCATGGTTTTGAGAAAGGTCTTGTGAAAGTATGTCCAAGCTATTTTATTTGAAATGATGAAATCTCTTTACTTTTCACTTGATTTTATAGAATGGATAAGGTTATTTCTAATTAATGATGAACTAACTGAAAAACCGAATAGTAATTTGCGACCGGAAAGCAGTGTGAAGTTCCTAAGAAGTTATTTCCTTAAAATAATGATAGGAAACATTTATCTTCTTTCTAGTATAGCATTACTGATAATCCTAAAATTTAAATATTCGATACTGTTCAGCTGATTGGTGCAGTTGTACATTGAGTGTAATTAGTAGTTGTTTATCTGCACTCGTGACTCACAGAACTCTAATGTTCCTGAAGGTCCTCTAGCAGTTTGAAAGTTTGGAATTTTTAAAGACCTCTACAAAGTGGTAATTCATTGCGTTATTTTAACTTAAAATCTTTTCATGAAGCTTCTTTGGACATAAATTAAGGTCTGCATCGTGTAATTTCTACCCGTCTGACATCTTGGCTAAAGTTTTGACCGACCTCATTACTGAATGATGCACAACAATGATTAATGAAAATTGATGCTGACAACTATTAAGTAGTGTTTTTATCGACTGATCACTAAAACTTCACTTCATGATAATATCACTTTGTTGAAAAGAAGTACATTCAGTATCATATCTGGGTTGAATACCTTGTGAACCTCAGTGCTCCAACGTTTTGATTAACTCATATAATAGAGTTTCGCATTGAGACAGCTTTAATGTAATTCGAATGCTTTCTATAGATGTGGTTTTGTGGTTAATCAGTGTTTCATATGCCAAAACCGTTTGTCTTCTGTGTGGTTTACAGGAGATAACTTTAGTGACAGCTAGGAGCAACATTATTTGAAAGGACTACTTCTTATTTGTAATTCCAACTTTTAGTTCAAATTCAAGGATAAACTGCGTAGAAAAACAAATGGTGTCGTATCGCAGTCATCATCTGGCGTTTCACTGACAGAAACGGAAGTTTAGTCCTTTTAGCATCAACAGTAATCGAAAGAACATTCACAAATGATACAGGTGAGGATGAGTTTGATAAACTTCGACAACTATTCGTGAAATGGATTGTATACAGTTTAACTGGGCAACAGTTGAAGACCACGTAAAAAAATGAGCAGATAAACACAGTTCCGAAGAAGACTCTGCTTATGATACTCAATTATAGGAGTAATACTCAAACTGAAATTTTCAAAGACTAATTAATCACATAGTTAAGGATATTCTTTTCGAATGAAATACAAATTTTCTTCAGTGGGCAAAAACTTTTACTTTCAAAACGCAAATGTACATCACGCTGCATGGATTTTCATTACATTTTCTAAAATCTAGTCAGTTTTGACCTGTGTAGCTTCTCCAAAGAGTAGCTTTTAAACGAACTATATAATTAAAGTTAACACTGAGTAGTCTTGGTTCAACAACTTTTACAAGATAGAAGCGTTGTGAGTCCATCAACAGAAAAGTAGCATTTGTGAGCAAAATAAACAAGTTGTATTCTGTAATCCAGCTGCAGTATTAATTCCTCATTCGCTCACGTAAATTCAGTTAAAAATAGTCAGTTAACTCTTATCACCTTTGAAAACGACTTACAAATTGCATGATTTACTTTGGCATTTTTTACAGCTGAGTAGTTCATTGACTGTTGAACTGTGGGATCAACAAGGCTTCTCTTGAAAACCACCCAAACGAGATCACAGGATGTGACGTCTGACGTGAACTAACGCAATATAGTACTAAAGAAATTGAGTAATTAAACAGCATTCAGGCTGATCTGTTACTTTCGTCAGCCAAATCAGAGTGATGTTAACACTGGCCATCCATTTTGTTTGTTTAGGCCGAGCTCATCAGCTATATGTCCGAACGAACGAAAAGGCAGGCCGGTGCTTAGTCATTCTAATCTGGTTGGTCTAAATGGTTTCTGGCCACTAAAACTGTTTAATAGCATATTTATGATCACCTTTAATATGGTCCTTTTTTCTTCTTGATTTGTTTTATAACTGCTACTGACATTTCGGTTCCTGTGCAGATAAGTACTGTGGGTTTGCGTCTCAGTGGGAATAGCACCACTCGCTTATAGGCAGGTAAAACCTGCAAAATGAGTCACTATATATATATATATATATATATATATATATATATATATATATATATATATATGTATATATATATCCCACTACTAACCACCGTCCATCAATACTGTATTTATTCACACTTCAAAACAATTCTCGGCTGACGAAATTCCATAATTTTCATTTAAATTTCTTTTTTCTCTAAATTATCACGTAATTTATCACCACCTCTGAAAACTGAATTGAACATTGTTGAAGTAATGCAACTGTGAATAATAATAACTCAACAACAGACTGTTACTTGCTTGCAACATATAAAAATATAATTGCTCAACTCTAGAAAAATGACGTCATTGGGAAACAAAGTTTTTTCCGACTGATTTTCTTTTTTTTTTCAACGGTGAACATTCTTCACCGTGTCAATGACTAACCTTGAGGAAGGAGGGGGATTTGATCCGATTAGTAATTAAACACTAGTCAATGGTAATTAAAATGTTGGGACTCCTTTGTTTTAGACTTTCTCATAAATGATGCATGTGAACCTTTTGTGCCTTGACCGACTTGCAAATATGTTTTTTTTACTCAGAATTTCACGCTGAGTTTACGCGGAAGATTTGAGTTGTATCTTTTAAAAAAATTAGGTTCAAATGAGCAGATCTAACTGATTGCGGAGGAGGGGTATGATTCAAAATGTACAGAAACTAAAATCGTGGGGCTGGACAAGTGGATAATATGGAACAAATAAAGCCCTTGTAATTAATATAAATTTTAAAAATTGACTAAATACACTTTAAAAAAAAGCTGTAATAAGTGCTTTCCTCAGGTAACTTTATTTCACTTGAATAAGGCATGTGACTGTTCATTTCTGCTTGTTTCAAATATTATTTCTATAATCGCCTCATTTGCCGCCATGAGTCAGGTTAGCAATCGTTGAACAAATAAATTAATGTCCATAATACTTTATTCGTCAATTCTTAGATAAAAAGTGAATAGGATTCATCTTTACTTTCTAGAAACTCATATTTTGTCCACTTCCAGGCTAGTCCTAGCCTAGTATCTTTCAGCACGTCAGTGAACCTCCGAGTACGCGTGTACTGGTCAGAACAGCATATATGTCAGACATCTTAGCCAAAGCAATTGAGGACCTCAAGAAATGATCAATCTCAATTATTTGAAACTGTTTTATTGAGGCTAAACATTGTTAATTTTAAGGTTACCTTAAATTTTGGGCGGTAATTTGATCTAGCCAATGATGAAACATTTGTAAGCTTCTTTTGAAAAGAGTTACTGTTCCTATATGTACAGAAGGTCAAAGCTATATTCTAAATTTAGTCTAGAAAGACTAAATTTTTGACTGTGCTTTTCTGATTGATGCTTTCTGCCTAACAAATGAAATAACATCTAGTTTTTAATCCTTTGCTTCCCAATAATCTACTACCTAATAACCGCAAAAAATGCCTTTCAAATTCACAATTTTTTTTTGTGACTTATTCAGAACTACCTAACACTGACAACACCAACTAGTAGCAGTATTAATAACAAGAATAAACACAAGGAAAGTTTAGTATGTACTGAATTTAAGACATTCATGTTGACCAAATCTCTTTATAGTCATAAAATGTGCACCAATGTCCTTCATACAGTTAATGAATTCGTTATACTAACTATTTGGAAGTACGGAATAGAAACACTAGTTGGGTTAATGTCAATAAAATAAGGAAACTGAATATTTAGAAGAATAATTGAAATAATGTAAAGAAACGTTTTTAAAGACATCAGTTGATCGTTTTAAGTGCATTTTGCTTGAATATATCCATATGAAATTAGCTATTTGGAAATAGATGTTTTATCTCATTGTGATGGGGCTTTCCAATAAGTACCCGTGTTTGTGCAGATTTTATCAACAGTGCACAGTGCGATTTAGACTACTGACTTGAGACGTCACGGAAGTCTCACACGGATTGTCATTACTTGCCAATAATAACTCATAGGTTTGAAGATATTCCATTGGTTATCATTTCCAAAGTCAGTTAACTTGATAAGTTATGTATTTGTAATCTATATTTTGAGATCCCGTCCTAAGATATAACTAAGTCAGCTCAGAGAAGGATTCTTATCGAGGTTGACTAGCATGAGCCCATCGCCTGAAACCATACTCGGTCACTGATTCACTTGTGCCATCAATTCTGGGCGATGAAATAATGGTTTCGATCCTAAATTAAGAAGGTTAATTAGCTATTTAGGCGCTTTTGACAGTTCCAGTCTCTGGCTTTATGCACTGTAGACTACGTTTGCATAGAACGCTCAGCAGTTATTTTGTCAATTTATACGCAACTGGAATTCAAAAGAAATAAATTCCCCTTTCGATAACTCTGAGGTAATCTTTTGGATTTAATCTCTCACAAATTGATCTGAAGCAAATATGCTGTTCTACGTTAAGTTAACGAACACTTTTCAATTCACCTCACTTTAATAAAGACGAGAAATTTGTGTGTATTCATATGAGTTAGTCAAAAAATTGCTGAGTTTAGACTAGTAGTTCAGTAATGCGTATTACTGAAATACAGGCAGTAATGAACATTCAAATGACCATTTTTTGACCATATTTGCAATACATGGTGACCAACATAACATATTAACCAAGTTAACATGGAGATTGAAACATACTGCTGAATGGTGTAGTAAGTTAGTAAGTAGTTACTCTGATCTGCAGATTTCACTGGTTAGATCACGGTGATCTCAACAGTAGACAGTCATTTTGCTCATCTGAGGACAAGATGAACAGCGGTAAATTGTACAGTCTGTTAATAACTTGAGTACCTGCTGAATGCTTACGACAACTCGAAGTGGTAATAGATGTACAGGAAATTTCACTTAAACTGTATTTTGTACTAAGACCGTAGTTTTAAGGTAGTCACACTGTCAAATGTAGGAGGCATTTTCAGAAGTATGAGACTATTGCTGGCAGTGAACGGTCATTTTTTTCTCACACATCAGTGAAGATGCAGCTGGTGTACTCAAACTTATTCTGTCTATGTAGATGGTTTTAAAAATTGGGAGTAGCATTAGGCTCTTATGATAAATTGTTACGAACTTTTTACAAACGATCTCTACTGCATAACACTGATAAAGCTATGTAGTGCATATAAATCTGAAGAATAGGCTAGATAGAAGACTCTGTTGACAGTACAGTTGAGTAGCGAAAATCTACCCAAGTGTCAGTAAAGTAATCAAGAACCACTGAGTTTGTTAACAATGATAAAACTTTCACATGACTGTTTCTTTTTCAGTACTTATTTTTATTTGGTAACCAAATGAGTGAATATGTCAAAACTGGGTAATTTTACTGCGCAAGAAGCGGGCAGTTGGTCAAACGCCTTCAATAGAATTTACTGATTATTTTCATGATTGAAAAATTCCCAAGTTAATCAACATATTCATTGAAAAGAAAAGGTTATAATATACAAACAATTAAGGTTTTAAGAAATTTTCATCTCAAATTTTTGTTTTGCTGCTATGTAATTGCTTCATTTTGTGAATTATATAAGTGGATCAACTTTATGGTATGACAGTTTGATACTGGAATTTGCATCTGTTACACCTGGACCACTGGCTGCTACAGCGATTCCAGCACGTCCACTTGGTAGGGGAGCTGCCTAAAAATCATAATTTGAACAACATAGAAACAAATGAAAATAAAGAGTTAAGAGTAGTAAAGGTGTCAAAGAATTCATATATTTTTACAAATATTATTATGTACTTAACTTTATCATTCAATTAATGTTGAGTTTGAACTCAATGACTGAATTTAGTATGAAAATGAAAGGTGTAAATGTTCTCAACGAGATTTAATGAAATAGTTGAAGTTCATTTTTATGAAAAAGTCTTAAAATACAATGAAGGAGATCTTAAATATCTTAAGGGTCTTTTATATTTCCCGTAAACCATGGCACTTTACGATGAAAACTATCATTTTTAGACGCATTACTCATCAGTAGCTACTTTTATGACAATAGGAATTCACTCCTTTTTCAAAGCAAAACTTAATTTGAATCATTTTATAACTGAGGCTCTATATTTTGCAATAATTATAGTCAATGCAAAAATTCTTCATATAATTTAGCGTACAGTTCGAATCACAACCAAGCGAATTAACTTTAGGTTGAAAGAGCTTATAGGCGCATGGTGTATTTTAGTTTTGACCCTAACCATTTGTGACAGCATTTAATTCAATGAAAATTGAACATGATATTCATAGTTCTCATGGATAAACAATCTGAAATATGAGGTATTCTGTAATTCTTTCAACCAACCAATTTGAACTCTGTGGTAAATTACTTGGCAAAGCAAGAATATATAGATGGTGATTGGACTAACCACTGTATATTGATAGAAAAACATTTTATTGAAGTATTGTAATGATATGTATTCTGCTTCAGAAGCTCTAATTCACTGATGACGATGTCTAGCATAACATTGTAGCGTCTCCAAAATAAAACCTTAGCTCACTCTGGACGTATCCATACCCTGAGCTACATATATTTGCGACAATTCCTAGACAATTAAATTCATTAGAATCATATTAATTATCCACAGAATGGTAAGTGACTATCAGTCTACCCATTTCTTTTCAGCCTTATAACAGATACAACTTAAATTTCAAGCTGATCATGGTTTAAAGTCAATGTTAGTTGATATAAAACCAAAAACAATTAGAAATTAATGTATGCCATAATCTCTTAACTATCTTTGACAGCAAGTCGTTGGTAATTTCATTAAAGCTGATAGGGCAATAGTATCTTCAAATTGCTGAGATCAAATTGTTTATCAAACAAATCAGTAACATGTATATTATTATTGCCGAAAACTAATGATTTGATTTCAGAGCTAAAGGTTCTCGTTTGTTAATGAAGCAGTTGTCTATCGAATCGAGTTTTATTTAGAAAAACTGAAATTATTTAGAAGCCATTGGATCTGTTGATTTCTAGTTGATTTAAGGCAAATTCTCACTACAAATAGAAAACCAGTAAAAACTGTGGGAGTTTGAAAAACTGCTTCTTAGGTTTAATGAATAGATTGGATTTAAATTCAACAAAACCCCGTTTATAACAAGTAACTGGATATACATTTTTTAAACTCTTACTGGTTTTCTTAAGATTTAGTGGAGCAAGAATCGTATGGTCATCCAAGTTCTCCGACATGGTAATAATATTAGAGATATAGAACGACTTGTTGATTCTTATTGTCGACCAATTTATTTTTCAATCTAGAGGTTTATGGTGATTTATTGGAACTCATCATTGACTGGCACCAGTTGTAAGAACATTGGAAACCTGGGAGCACTGGAAGGCTGTTTCATCCTAGTTAGGGACTCCACAATCCTGTAGATTGAATTAATCTAGCGCTCATCTGTGACCAACTTCGAAAGGTGATTCTCGAAGTTCCAGTTAGAAGTCGTGACCGATTGGTCCAATCAAGTCGGATATGAGGACAGCTACTAAGCGTTAACATTGGATGGAGGTCGCTCTATATCGTGAACTAACAGATGTACGAAATATGAACCACTGGATTCCAACCCAGTGGCTCAGTGGTAACATGCTGACCATCGGTTCAATCTCTGATGGGGCGAGATCATGGGTGTGCACCGGTGAGAAGTCTTATGTTAGGACGGTACAGCTGTTCCGTGCTCTCAGATTTCCAATGTTACTTCAACTGATGTAATTTCATGATGAATTGCTACCTGAAATTAATTTATTTTTACCTGAACAGAATTCTGGGCTATGATAAATAGAATAGTGGTTAGGTTATACTTTCGAGGCTGAGAATAAGATGTTACATCTCCTTAGTATCCCTTGAATACCAGTGCTTGTTCGAACAGTATGGACGTACTGTCTAAATCATCTTTGTACATATGCAATTGGAATAATGTTTTGGTTAACAATTAATTTCATTTTGAACTTTAATCACGTACACAGTGTGCTGATTATCTACACAGTCAGATGCTTCAAATTATTTCAAGGAATCAACTTACCTCAGTCCATTTATTTTCTTCTGGATCGTAAACGTCTACACGTTCAGTATACGTCTGTCCATCATGTCCACCTAAAGCGTAAAGTTTATATCCAAGTGTAGTCACAGCTATAGAATCTCTTGGAGATGATAAAGCACATACTTCTGTCCACATGTCAGTACGTGGCTCATACATTTCAACACTAGCTGTTCTTAATGCATGTGGTTGATTAGGTGGTGCATTATGACCACCAACTGCATACAAACGCCCACCAACAGCACCTACTCCAACACCACCTCGACGATGTAGCATAGGAGCAATAAAACACCAATGTTGTGTATGTGGATTAAATCTTTCCACAGTTCGAAGACAAGCACTTCCATCTCGACCACCAACAGCGTATAATCTACATAAAAATAACGATGAAATAAATGAACGTTTTTCAGGCTTAAAATGACAAAATTGAAGGTTTTAAATCCTTTTTTAAGCTTATTAGATGGACATTTTCCATAACTTCTAACATTTAATCCAGGACTTTCAGTATTCGTAGTATATCATTTCACTTTAGATAAAATATGTTTCGCTAGGCAAGATTATATTTCGGGTGAATAGGTGCGTAGGTTGGAAAAAACTATAGGTCACAAGAATGATACTGAGATATAAGAACAATGAACTAATTATTGATCATAATCAACTCTTAGGGCGTCTTAGAGGTAGATTTAGTGTCTTTAGGCATTCTTACACTTAGTATACCTCTAAACTCCGAAAATTCGTGCTCCACTGTAGAACTTAACTGAAATCATTGGAATTTAGAGTAATTCAGTAAGGATTAAATTGATTAGCGACGATGTCAGCCTTTCGTTTTTACTTACAGCGTGTAAACATTTCACTGAGATAAACATAGTTTATACCAGAGTTTGACTGATAAGCAATGTCAAGTTGACAATAGTTAGCTAAGAATTGTTCAAATGTTTCACACATTTCTGTGTTTTACTGTTTCAAACTCATGACAGTTCAGTGGGTGTTCAATTTTATAAAACTTTTAATATTTATATGATCACCTTTGGCTTCAATTTCACTTCATGATAGTCAGCTGTTAACTGTTGACTCAACTTTAACATTCAAACAAACTCTGCAAAATACTTTCTATTAGTAATAAGGAAAATAGTCAAGCAGAAGTGAAAAGTAATTATAAGGAAAACAATCTATTATCTGACTTGAAAGTAAAATGTAGAATTTCATCAAAAATGTTCGACCCTAGATGGTTAAGGTTTTGAAATCCATATTATAAACTTGCGACAGTACCTTTATTTTTCAAAGTCATTAAATCGTCTACTCATGTCAGTTTATATGCATGCCAATGAAAATAGTGACCTGGAATATGGCGTTACATTCAGTCTTCAGAAATAATTAGTTACTGTAGTACTCATAGCTTCTACTCTAAGTTACTCTAACTGTTATATCATTTTTCTCACCTAATTTTGGACAACCCAGTCAACAAGTTAATTTTTCTGTCTAACAATGTCAAGTTCGTCCGAAATTTGACAGTTATCCGCCTTCAATGTAGAAGTGGTGCCAAGGATAACTACCTTCAAGTCAACCTAGTAAGTAAGGCATATGTGGACAGACTTATCAATTATGAAAGGCCAATAAGATCAATCCAATAAATCGGAAAAGGGAGCATAAAATATCCTTCTAGATACAACGGGATGTTTGGCAAAATATTTAGAAACTTACCTGGTTTAGGACTAGCCACTGATGACCAGTGTGACCAATAAATGATCTTGAAATATCACAGTCTTTGTATAATCATCTATGCACTTATTAATCGGTCATAAAATTCATAAACTGAATATTAAAGTTGTGATGGTTTCGTTTTGAAACACTTCACGTGAACTTTGTAAACGATGTATGCTGTTTTATAGGCTTAGTGTTATTCCGAAAAAGTTAGAAAGCAAAAGGTAGGTAGAGAATAGACAGATGGGGTAAGAAGACAGTCGTTAAAAATAAGAATAAAAATATGAAAGCAATAAATCACTAATGAGAGGAAGAGAACATGATAAAACTTTCTCCAGTCATAAATTGCATTCTTTTCTAGATATCACATGCTGCTTGGAAGAAGATTCTTACAGGATGCGTGAAGATACCCTTCTACATATTGTATTTGATTCCTGTCGACTCTTTTTTGGCAAAAACAGAAATAAAAAGCAAACTAAATGTGATTGCAAACACTATTATGACGAGAACAATTTAACCTGGGAATTGTGGAACCATTTAGAAATCGCTATTTTTGTCATCACCCCTTGTAATAATTTCTGTATGATGAAAACCATACATTTTTTCGAAACAACTCACACAAAAAATAGTGAATAGCGGCAGTGAAAAACAGACCAACTAGTCTCTACCATAAAACTACTGTGAGAAGAATTTTCAGCAACTTGGATTGGATCCAGTAGTTTGAAGATAAATAACACACCTAAAAGGTTTGAGGTTACGAATATCTATCAAAGTGAAAGTTACGTATCTGTGAATAACTGTTTTTGAGATGAATTTATTATTATTATTTTATTATATGTCCCATGGGTTCCTAGTGGAAAAAAGGGCTTCAGTAGCACTTCTCCAGTGCAATCTCTTCTCCGCAATCTTTTCAACCTGGCTACACGACAGCCCACAAGCTCTCATTTCTTCCTCACAACAACTCCTCCATGTCACTCTCAGCTGAAACGCCCAACTCGTCACTTCCCATCTGGGCTCCACTCGAGGGACTGGCCTGGCGCATGATGTCCCCACTCAGCCTTCTCAGTCTATGCCCAATCCATATCCATTTCCTCCTACTGCATGTTTGTTGAGTGATAGGTTCTTGGTTAGTTCATTTACAGAGTCCCTTGCTGCTTATTCTTATTATTCTGCCAATTCATCTGATCTTCAGTATCGAGCCAGAGTAGGCAGTTGTTGATGAATGTCTTTAGTTTATTGGAAATCCCTTTCGTAACGCGCCAAGTCTCTCAAACATCACATGGAAGCACTGACTTGACTGAATTGGTGTTGAGAATCTCCACATTGGTTTCAGGTTAATGAACGCCTGTCTTGCTGTTTCTCCGATCCTGGGTTTGACGTCCTCGTCTGTGCCTGTGCCGCCTGTAGTTGAAACAGTGCTGCCTAGTTGGTGGATGAAAGAGGCTACTTCGTTTAAGTTCCTCCCGTCTATGGTGATTGGAGTTTCTTGTTGTTGTTGTTGGTGGTGGTGGTGGTGGTGGCGTTGGTTAAGTATCTTCATCACCTCTATCTTCTCTGCTTCCACTTGAGGTCCCATCTTCGCTACCTCAGCTCTTCTGTCAACTTCTTACTTTTCACATGTACATCTTCAAGTTTGTGTGACATTAGACACAAGTCATCACTGGCGAAATCCAAATCTTCTAGGTTCTTTTCCTCAGTCCAGACAGCGTATCCCCCTCTTCTCACAGCTCCTCACTGTTTCTTGCATCATCCAGTTCAGTCCACTACAATCAGGAATATCATGGGTGATAGTAGACAACCTTGTTTCACTCATGTCTTCACTTCACTTCAGAGGCATCACTGAGCTTCCCATTGTGAATAACTTGGCTGGCATGCGGCGTCTTCATATAGTTGTTCAATGAGATTGATAAAGGTTTGTGGTATTGCGTAGTGTTGTGTTGAAGCAACAGCCTGACAAACTACTTCTCGGTCGACGCTGTCGAATGCCGGCCTTTTCAAAGTCGATGAGGTTGAGGTGTAGAGTTGACTGCCATTCTATACTCTGTTCTATGATGATGAGTAGCGTAGCCTTGCAATTTGATCCACACATGATTTGTACTTCCTGGATGCAGTCAACCAGCCTGTTTCGGTCGTAGTTTTGAATCCAGTGCATCCTTCAGTCTCTCCAGGATGATGTGGCTTAATATTTTGCGTGCTCTGGGTGGACAGGAGTGTGATTCCGCGCCAGTTCTTGCAAAGACTTAGGTCGCCCTTTTTCGGTAGTTTGACAAGGTGGCCCTTCTTACAATCAATGGGCAGGTATCTTTCCTTCCTTCACTTCAGACCTTCTACAATGGTGGTGTGGTATGAGCATGTCGGCTGTTGTCTCTCCGTCTGTTCTCAATGCTTCTGGTGGGATTACATCTGGTCCTGCGGCTTCCCTGCATTTCAGTAGCTTTATGGCGCTCAGGACTTCGACATTCGTCAGAGGCCTTTTGTTCACTTGTAGTTCTGTGAGTCGGCTACAGGTGGTATTTCTGGACGAAGTGCAGGTGGTGGTAGTGGTAGTGGTGGTCGATTCAAGAGCTTTTGGAGTCGTCAGCTCATCCTTTCCTTTGTTTCCCTTCTTTGGTCATTATATTTCCTTCATCAAGTTTTATTGGTTTCATCTGTGTTGATCTCTTCCCTCCCAGATAGTAACCTGGTTATTTGATACAATGTTGTCAGGTCTCTGTCTCTCCTACCAACCGGCAGCCTGTTCTGCTTCACTTGCCAGTGTGCCGTGGAAGTGTCTTTTGTTACTCTACACACCATTCTTCACTTCTTTGTCCAGCATAGTGTTTTATACATTGTACTCAGTTCCTCTTCTCGTCTTTCATCCATGCACTGCACTGGTTTACCTTCTGCTTCACCATCCTCCACTTCCTCCTCCATCAGCTTCCATGTACGCGTCGAGATCCATTCCTTGTATTAGCGCTTCTTCTTCCTTCCTAATACGCTTGTGCAGGTTTCTCTCCACATAGCTTTCAAAGACTCCCAATGTTCTTTCACACAGGTTTCTTCAGGGATGTTCCTCGTTGTCTCCCATTTTGTCTTGATGACTGACTGACGTGAAGATGTCCCTTGTACTTTCATTCTTCAGTCCAGTTTCTGGGTGGATGTTGAACTTGAACTGTGGTCTGTCACCAACTTCCTTGAAGGCTTTCAACTCGATTTGGACGGCAGGTTCCTTGCATTAGATAATGGTCTGAACCTACATCCACTCCTCTTCTTCACCTGGTGTCAAGTAGGCTGCGTATCCATCTCCACTTTCTTCACATTGAGATAAAGTCGATCTGATTTTTAGTGTAGTGTGTCCTGGTGTCTGGTGAAATCAAATCCATGTTGCTTTGTGGATATCCTTGTGTTTGAACACACTGCCTGACTCCAATCACCAAATCGTTGGATGCGCAGGAATCTGCAAACAATTCTCCATTCTCGTTCATCACCTCACCGAGTGCTTCTCGACTCACAGTTAGTTCTCTTCCTGTGTTGTCCGCTCCCACTTTGGCATTCATATATCCCCACCCATCAGAATGGATTTGATGTTGCCAACTGGAGTGGGGTTTTGTCCAGTGTTGATTGCAGTTGTCTGTAGAATTCCTCCTTCTTCTCTTCATCTGTATTATTTGTAGGTGCACAGCGTAGCATTGTATGATTTTGACCTTCCTTCCTTTTGAGTTGAACCTTGCTGTCATGATCCTGGAGGAGACTGGTTCCCACTGTATGAGAGAGAGCCTTCGATGCTCTTGGAGACATCATGATAGCCATTCGAAAACTCAGTATGCTGTGCTCGCGGTTGTCGTCTGGGTGACAATATCGAATAGATTATTGATTCTCTAGTTGACAGTTTGGACAGTCCACTTCCATTCCATCTGCTCTCGCAAATTCCTTACCCTTCAATGTGATACCCTCTCATCTCCTTTGCAATCTGAGCAGCCTTGCTAAGTTCAAACATGGTGTGGACATTCCATGTCCCCATGTTTACTTTTGATTTCATCGAGAGAGAGAGAAGATATATCGACCAATTGGCTTCCCGAAGGCAGGCTTTCACCAACCGGCGTCATTTCGTGTCTCCGATTCCAGCGAGGAATAATTTTGTTTTAATTCTTTATATTTTGTTTGTGCTTTGAAGTTTGTTTAGTTGTTTGATAGGTTTTCTGGGGTAGGGTTGCTAGCCGTTCGCCCTAGTGAACTAGTTTACCAGGAAAGATTTTTGAGACGAATGGGAATTTTTAATTTAAAGATAGTATTCCTCATGAACTGACATCAGTTGGGAAGTCACTGAAAGTCTGGGAGCACAGGACGGCTGCTCCGTCCTAGTATGGGACTCCTTAGCAGTACACACCAACGATCCGGCTACGGAACGCACTCAGTACCTTCAGGTTTCATGGCGAACGCGTTAACCATTCAGCCACTGAGTCGGTTTTTAGTGGTTCGCAGTCTCCAGATTGTGTCAATTCATGATACAGCGCGACTGTCACACATTGTCTTTAGGTGGCATCGGCTTCCCTTCCAAAGTGTTGACCCCATAGGTCACGGTGGTGATGAATTTTACCTCTAAATTAAAAATCCCCATTCATCTCAAAAATACACAACTGTATAGTGCTAATTCATGACCTGCTTGCAGATGAATATCACGAAGTTTTAGTGAGAATCCGTGGCCTGTGAGGTCAACCAGTCGAAAGGAAGGCGGATGCCAACTGAAGACCTTGGGAAGTAGTTGCGCTATATCGTGAATTGACACAAGCTGGAGACTGTGAACCACTGAAAACCGACCCAGTGTCTGAATGGTAAACCCGTTCGTCGTGAAACCTGAAGGTCCCGAGTTCGATCCTTAGTCAGTTCGTTGGTGCGTACTGCTGAGTCCCATACTAGGACGGAGCAACTGTCTGGCGCTCCTAGACTTTTAGTGGTTCCCCAACTGATGCCAGTTCGTGATGAATACTACCTCTGAATAACGTTCTTCCTAATGCAAAACATAATAACCCCTGGATGTTTTGTAGTCTTGATGGCTGTTAAAACAACTTTAGGCTGTTATAAAATTCACTTAATACCCGGGAAAGCTTTAATCCTCAGAACTAATGCTCTCATGATTCAAACTTACAACATCACTGAATGAATAACCATAGGCTATCTTATCCTTTGAGTAAATGTTTTATACCATTTGAGAAACTTGTAGTTACCTTCCAATAATAGGGGTTATTACAAGAAAAACTTGTAGCCCTTTTCAGAAGTGAAAAACTAATTACTAGCTTAAACTCAAATAGAAATTTAAGAGCTTACTTCAAATCATTCATAAATATAGTAAGTGACTGACTAAGTATTTAATTCAACAATCGTACATAAAAGTATGGAACACCGGATAACCACTCTTTGAAAACGTAAAACTTGGAGCCATTACACTGCTCAATAACCTTTGCTGAAATCGATAACAAATCAATATGAGGCATCCTTACAAATTTATTTTGTTGCTTGTATAATCACGTGGTTGATTGGACAAAACTGATCAGTCTGTATGGTCACGTGGGTTCCTAAGCGAATGCCTCGAAATTGCCGGTCGTTTTACTTTTGTGGTAATAATGATGAGTAGGGATTAGGGGTGGAATCCGAGACGCGTGTTTCGTTTTAACAGGATGCATCAGGTGGATATCCGCGTCACTATAAAATTGAAACGACAAGCAATATCAAGGCATCGATTTGGTAGAGTTAGAGATAGGATAGTACAAGCGAAAACATAGAAACTATACACATCGCACAAGAAGTGGTGGCCTAGCGGATAACGCTCTGGCGTTTGAAGCAATCAGTTTCGGGTTCGAGTCCTAGTGGGACTAAAACTACCCACTGGGGGGGGGGGGGTTCATCCAGCTGACAAATCCCAAATATAACGGGACGCCTCTCCCAGATCCCACTGCTAGGCACTACTTATCATTAATGTCAAAAGCTAAAAATACCAACAATATTGGGGCCACCTTACAGGAGCCCACATCCAATAATGGCCAATAAGTTCAGTCTAATCAACGATAGGGATTTATAAACAGTAACATCGAAACCATTTAAAACTTATTCCAACGCATATTTAAGGTCGGAAGGATTCAGACATTTTTCTGAGGGGAAGTTAATTCACTATCATTTCAGCAGTTTGATATTAAAAATAATTTTACGATAGTGTTGATACAATAAAATGTAAATTTACGTCAGATTTTAAAACTTAGTACATCCTAAATCAGCATCGAACAAAATGGCCGATGAAAAACTTGGCAGTAAACTATCTCAACAATTCTTAGCGTCAAATCTATGGCACATAAGCATCCTATAACGCCACTCAGTATTTTCCCGCAGTCTGTTCAGCGGTTTTACTTCAGAGTTATGCACAACAGTTGTTACGACTAATCACAACTTAGATATCTTGAAAAAGGAAGTGGAAACATAAATGCTTACTCCTGTATCTTCCACGTAGATGCGTAATGATAGAAATGTTAGTGAATATGCTTCTGAGTACACACTTTAAATCAAAGCTAACTGAATCACAAAAATTCTTTCATCAAAGGTGAATTATCCCATGTAGATCAGAATATATATATATATATATATATATATATATATATAAAAATTAGTGACTACAGAACTTACAGTCCTTCAAGAACAGCAACTCCAACGGTGCTACGTTGAACAGCCATAGGAGTAACGGGAGACCAGGCCTTAGCTTTACCATTCCACCTTTCTACAGTATTCAAATAAGACCATCCATCATGCCCACCAACTGCATAAACAACACCTTCTAAGACTGCTACACCAAGCCCATGTCTGGAAAATCAAAATTCAAAAGTCAATAAAGGAAAAATACGCACATTTCTTATAAATATAAACACGGTGAACTAAATACTCAAATTTGCTTTGAATCCTTGGGAGGCTGCATAATTCTGTGTTTGGCATTTTTTATGTTCAGAAGTTTACTAAGAAAATAATGGAAGCTTTGTTCATACTTTCCACTTTCCTGACAACATCATGAATCACCTTGATTAATTACAAAAGGTATCCTGTATGCTAAAAACACTAAACTCTTGAAGCTACAGAGAACTTTCTTGATAATATCGTAAGAAAACAACTTACAGTTTTGGTAAAATATTATAACTCCCAGTAAAAAAAAGTGCTGTAGTCTTGTATGAGATCGCTGACTCCTAACAGCTTTATTGACACTCACATTTGCAATTAATTCATGAAGTAATCTTCCATCAGTAACTTGCAATTAACATGAGTCCTGATTTTATCGTGGTGCAGCTAGTAGTGGAATACAAGGTGCACATTTCGATCTCTCTGAGTCTTGTCAGCTGTATATTATATTTCAACTCTCTAACTCAGCCTCGAATCGAACATATGACGGAGACGTGATTCCTGAGAATATCAAGGTATCTGAACAAATAGTCCATATGTCAACACAAATTATCCTGCTCAAATCAACAAGTCAGTGAAGAGGAAAATAATTCATTCCAAAAACTAGTATAAGTCTATTTTGAGTTAGTGGAACATAGATTTCTGATATCGGTAGAGATATTCAGTCCCCAAAGAACTATATTGAAAATCAGAGAATTCTTAAGAAATGTTTTGTTTTATACTCACGCTCCTCACTGGTTTGTGCCATGTCTCATCTCATGATCGAGCTGATAGTCTTCTTCCTCTGCACTGGAAACGTTACTGGTGTACTCTGACTGAATCAAATTTTGATATATAATGATATATTCGTTTTCCTCATGTGATACTAGGACGTGTACATATATTCTTTCAGAAACCCAGGTTTTCATTTGAAGTGTTTTTCACACTACTAACTATTAGAGACTGAGAAGTATCCTCACACGGACTGAACGATTCATAAATTATATGAAAATTAAAAGGTGACCTGAAGGTCTGTTTACTTAAATGCCAAATAACTTGGGGACTATAAGCTTTGTGTTGGAGGCATTCCGTTAGTGATTTGTATGGTATGACTCAACTTATCGCCAAATCTACTTGATTTTTATCACTCATCTGAATAACATCAATATCTGACAGAAACTGCTCTAAGATTTACTCGAAACATCTCAGGCAAACAAAATGAGATCTATTTACTTAGTTATCATGTATAAACATTAAATATCTATTGTAAAAATAAAAACATAAGCTTTTGATTTCTGTTTTTAAAGATGTTATTTGTTTATATTTCATGAAGATAAATTGCACTTTCCATAGTTTAGCTTCATTAATTTAATACTTTAGAATGATATGAGCGTAGTGTAAACAAGTTTAAACATTTCCAAATGGGGCATTAAGTATCCTGACATACGAACTGACTATTTTTCTATTTTTTTGCTGGGAAGATTATTTAAAACTACTCTTTTAAGAAGTTATCAGGGGGAAAAAATGAATGAATTCACTCCTAAAAACCTACATAGCCTGTGAACAAGTACTATTTCCCAGAAGTCCAAACAACTTACATTTATTTAATGTGATGATGAATTTTTGTCCATGATCCAGTTCTACATGGGATTAGTTATGAACTGAAAAGCTTAGTCTGGAAGCCTGTTACTCTGGCACTGGGTGGAACTGGTTTAAATACTTGAGGGAGTGCCAGTTTTCTCATATTCGCGGACACGCCTTGTTGATGAGTACCAACAAGCACGAAACTTAGGTTCCTAACCTTCTGCTGATAGACTAACAGTGTTTAACGCATAGATGAATAGGAATCATCAATGAAGTGATTAAAACCTTATGGTACTACGTATGTATGCCTCCAGCAACAGAGTGCATCAGCTGAATCAACTATGAAAACAAGTATCAGAATAGTCCATAGCTGAAAATAATGTCAAGATAAATCTTAAAACTGCCTTCAACAAATTTGCAAAAGACAGTAATAGACGGTGTTATCAAGAAAGACGAACTTCAGTCAAAGCCCAGCCATTTTTTAGTACCACATAAGGAGAAAACTAACAAAAGATAGGCAGTAGTTAGAGATGATGTCATTTTGTGCAAATTTATATTACTGACAGAAGTAGCTTTCCTGTCTGGTGCTATGAATTTTTAGTTGGTTGGAGGCAATCAACAGGACTCTTCCTGCCAATTGCCTCCAACTAATAAACAGTCGTTCAGGCGAACCACGATGCGATGGTCAGCCCCCTAGGTTGGTGGCCACATAGCAAAATAGTAGGAAGAATTCGGTCAGCAATCAGGACTAAATGACATGAGATTGGTTGCTCGACAATCGCCACTTAGTGTACTCTGTGTTTTATTGGGACACTATTCGCTCGGTAGTCCAGACACACACCAGCGATTCCGAAGAGATTATGACAGACAAATACCTTTATTATTTTCAAGTTTTCTTTTTTCAGTGATCCAAAGAAATAATAGACTATTTCGCAGAATAACCATAATTTGGCGTAAGTTTTAGTACTGGACTGAGTTTGTATATGATAACATTCACAGGCATTAACTGGGTTTGCTCTATTGTTAACTAGAATTGTTGACCATTACTCCATTTGGACAGTGAAACTCGCCAAGTTAAACAAGCAGTTAGCATCCTCAGTCACTTCATTCATTGTTGGAAAACCAGTTGTCGATGTAAGCAGTTCTAGAACACGTACTTACATTTAGTACATACAGAACACGTGTTCTAGATGAGTCATAGGGTTTGTATGCACACACGTTTATGAGAGTCATATGTGACAACAGTCATCTCAAGTGTTTCCTTCTTAATACTGAACATTGGTCATGAGATTGAACGTCCTTTATACGATCCCAACCACTGCCATCCCATTCAGTAACAACTTTCCATTCGCCCCTATACCGGTATGTGGCTTTAACTGATAGAACTTGAAGTAAGAAACACATATGTTAATGATCAGGTTAGGAGGAACAGATCGTCACAGAATCTCTTGACAAAATGTAATCTTCAGGCCAAGTGTCTTGCAGTTGTTAGACATGTTTATTAGCATTGATGGAGATGTAAATTTTATCAGTAAACCTCTAACCTCATCCAAATATTGACTGGCGTTCTCTTTAAGTGCTGATGCCTAACCACAGCCAATTCTATATTATAAATGCAGCCTAAAGTTCTGAAATTTACATCTATTTACGTAATTGATCTTTGGTTGCTTCGTGAGAAGGAATTGATGTATCAGTAACTTCAGGATATAAGAGTAAAACTTGTGCACTGTGTTAGAATGTAATTCCATTTTTATTGATTTATTAGATTTATCATACAGTGTGACAGTATTGTTTACTGGATTACGTTTCGGGCATAATTTATTGTTCACAGTAACATCAAGATCACTACACAACTTTGATTTCAGGATAGTTTTTTTATAGTTACTACCTTTTGGTAGTCATCAGTTACGACAGAGTTGATCGCCTATACTTCTGTTTTTTCAGTATACTGATCACAAACTCAAGCTGATTAAGGGTAGGAATGGTGATAGTGTATCTCTGGGCGACTGTTTGCTCCTATCTTTAAAACAAAGTTGATGTTCTCATGTCTGACTGGAGCATGAGAAGACATTTTAGTCGTCTGTTTCTTATATCTCTGTTGAGACGTAACACATCCTCGAACCATTTCATGTGTAAAGTCCTTGAGCGTGCTCAAACGATGAGTCATTATATTTGTCCAGTTGTTTCCAATAGAGATTACTTTTAGTTGATCACTAAGATGATTTAAGTGATCACTACACTAAGTTGTTTTTTCCTTTACTGGGAAACTAAGATAGCTGGTTAAAGTTTTAGCTATGATGAGGAGCATTTTGAAACTTGTGCATTAAATTTTTTTCCATCACATTGGTCATCACATGAAAGAAGTAGTTATTAAGATGTGCATATCAATGTTATGTATCATAGAACAGTTTATTTTTGCATCGGACATCCATTGGTAGACTGGCAATAACAAGAGTCTATAGGAAGGATGAATGTTCGCTATCAGTGAACTCCAAGTTGCAAATCTTGTCCTTTGATAAGTCCCAAATAAGAGTTTGTCTGTCCAGGAATAACTGAATTCTCAGCCCTCACTTCAAGACTATTAATGTGATCTTCATTAGGATTTCTGACTATAACCAATAAGTTGAGAACAAATCCCTTCAAACAGAGATATTAACAGTGAAATAGGGTTTCATCTGTCCGAGGTACTAGTCATTGGTTTTACTGCTAACTTCCACCGAAAAATATTAACACTGAGTTGAGTTTTGTTTCAGTAGGGGTCGCTGCTATCCAAAGAGTATTATCCTTACATTCCAACTTTAACGTCGTTCATGGAACATGCGTCCGTAAACGTTTCGCTAAAAAAATTATGTGGTTTTATTACTACAACCTACCGATGTGTTGCCATCGCTGAGACGATCTTCCAACTGCCATACTCTTCTTTATTCTGTGTTTCTTTGTTATTTGTTGCAGTAGAATTAAGTGGATTATGTTGTATCTGCTGTTCTGATCGATAAACAGCAGTCGTAGAAGTCGAAACAGCATTGGCCGCGGAACCAGTAATAGTGTTGCCATTAGACTCAATACATAAATCACGATTATTTGTATTGGTTCTAATTTCATTACGATCAGCACTGTTCTGCCTCGAACGATTCCTTAGTGCCCTGGGTCTTGACGATGTTTCCAGTGGAGATTTATTGCTAAGTTTTTTCTGATATTCTGCATTAAATTCATTAATTTGAGACATTTCTTCAATATTGATACATTCCACTGTACTTAACGTCTTCAATTCATCTCGACCACCAACGACTAACAGACGCCCGTCTACTAATATAGTACAACCACATTGTTGTCTTTGTCCAGGCAGTTGGCCGATTGTTCTCCAAGTATTCCAATATGGATCATATTCCTTTTATGTTGAATGTAAAAACAAATATTTACAAAATATGTATTAAATGAGATTAACCGGCATTTTTGGAATTAGAAAGGTAATTTTTGCAGGATAACTACTTCAATCTATGTTCAGTTATACAGTGTTCGTGGTTAGCAGTCACTCAGCCTAAATTCCTAACCATAGACTTCTCTTGCACAACTCGGAATATTCTCACTGGTTAGTTTAGGAGTTAAGCCAGTTTTGAATATTTATCTTGATAAATGATTCGCAAGACTTAGTAAACGTTGAATGGACACTTAAAAGTCCTTCTGTTAGTTAGGATAGACTGAAACCAGACAGTATAGATTAGTGAAGTAACATCTTCAAGATTAATGGAAAGCATAGAGAAATCTGTGTTTTATCTGACCACAAGTTAAAAGACGTTATAAGAGAGCTGCAAAAACAGGAAATTTCTAATAGCTGTCTAATTAATTATCAGTATTCTCGTGGCTTTAGACTTCAGAACTCTCAGGTTCCAAAGTCATCTCCATGTCAATCTAACCACTTGTTTACTATTAACCAGTAGCATAAGTTTCAGTTAGTTTGTAATGTAGAATGACCCAACCTCGCATTTTTAGGTGTTATTACCCCCTCAGAGTGCTCACTCAGTTATAGAATTCATGACTTGTCTCCAAAATATCTATCAGTATTGCTCAAACTACCCATGAATCAAACTTAAGTTTTTTAATTCTGATTATCAAAATACTTGTGCAAGAGGGTTCATAAAGGGTTTGAGAATAAAACATGATAGCTACTTGCTTTCGCTTTAAATACAAGGTTAGTTCAAATGATCTTGATTCACTAAAACCATTAGCTGTGAAATTAAAAAGAAGCATTAATTGTTGCATATGATACCTGAAGTCACGTCTGGGCCATTGGATTCGAATCCAATGTATCAGTGGCAACATGCTGGCTGAGAAACTTGAAGCTCTTAGGTTCCCTGACCTCAGACGGGGGCCATAGTGTGCAATACTGAGGAGTCTATACCAGAACTGCCTATTGCTCTCAGGTTTTCGATGGTTCTTCAAATGATATCAGTCCGTTATGAATACCAAGGTAAAATTGGAAAGGATTACTAAGGTCTCATAGTTAATGTTGATTTGTAGTGTAACAGCAGGTTAGTTTGTTTATTTCACAATCTATTGTTTGCTAATTGACTCGGTTGTAGCAGTGACTGTACATAACTCGATTTTATTTTCTGAAATGTTTACCATAAGGACAAACTGGTATTCATCTCAGGTTATTTGCTTCTGTTTATGTTGTGTTATATTTTACCCCATACAGATGCAAGACGATCTTAAATGAAATGAATATTGGACAAAAGAATAAGAAACTAAAAACATTTAGTCTGTCATTTGACTTAAAGCAAATCTTTATACTTCATTTCAATAGATTTTATCTTTTATAGTGTATTTGAACAACAACATTTTGATTGACACTTTTATTATTCCTATAGATGGCTGACGTCAGACGGGAAATTTCTGTTTAGTATATATGTACATGATGCATTATGGACTATTACCCCAAATCTTTTAATATGGCTGAAGTCTTATCTCTTATCTTTGGAATCAAGTCTAGTTAGATAATAGAAATTCTGTTAACCTCAGCATAACATTCTGTGTCATACATCAGTTTAAACAATAAACATCATGGAATGAAAATATCTTCCATCAAATTGAAAATTCATATAACTTGGTTAATGATGTCAAAGTTATTTTATACTAGTGTTTCGTCTACATACTCTTAACTTGGTACAGAAATTGATCTGAATAAAGAATTAATATCTATGACATGTTTTAAAACACTGAACAGCTGACTAGATTGAGTTTTGATAGTGGTAATAATAATAATAATCGAACAGCTTTTAGCGATTTCTTCATTAGAAAATTGCATATGTGGAATGACCTCATATATTAACTTTGAGTAATTCACATTAATTTACTCTTCAGAAGTCTATATTGCTTTCAATTCTAAAGTAATAACAGATACATTGACATTATATGAATTCACCAGTTATTAGAAAATGTTGAAAAATTTATGGAAAAATATTCCTATTATTATTTTATTGCTAAAATTCTGAGATTGAAGACACGATACCAGCTTTCTACCAATTATTGAAATTATTACTTTCTAACTAAGATTACTATCTGCATAACTTGTAAGCATGTCCTTTGGGGTTAGCTTCTGGTTGAGACATTTACGAAATGATGGTAAAATGAAACCCCACTTAGTTAGTTTACAGTTCATGTTTCTCTAAAAAACCAACTGACTACTTATATCGTAACAAAATCATTTGTTTAAACCTATCACTTAACACAACTGTTCAAAGATCATCAAGGATCGTTCAGTAAGCAGAAGGGTGAATAGAAGTTGCTAACTAGATAAGAAATGTGAACTTGAGTGTGTGTGTGTGCGTGTACTGTTAGGAATAAACCGATGAGATCTAAACCAGAAGTTGCTTATTAAATATACCTAAACATTTTCATTAAAAATTTTTGAACAATCATAACCTACAATATTATTTCCAATCTCAGGTTAGTAGAATGAGGGTTGGTGGTAGACCATAAATGTTTTTCCTTCGAAAAGAAATCTGTCAAAACTAGTGTGAATTAAAGTGTATACATCAAGTGTTCCGTTATGTTGCAATGATCCTTTCATGTATACATGCATAAGAGCTTCCCTTACTGAGCTGGAACACTTCAGATTAATCCATCAATAAATGAACCTAAACATAATTAGTTTCAGTCTCAGAGATGTTATTACTTGAAATCATTCATACCCCACTTTCATGTACACCTTAAAATTGTCATAAACTACATGATTGATATGAAGCTAGAATACACCACATTATTCTGTGATGAATGAACATAACACGATTTGTGAGTTTAGAAGCAGCTCATTGGTTTACGACGATGGCTTTCAACCACCGGGTCACGGGTTCGAGCCCCGCTCTACCTACCTAGGTTTGAGCAACCAGGCAATAAATATCATAAGCCCTCACACAACAAGTCTGGCTCACTGTCTACTACATGGATGTACACAAGGCTGCTGAGTACATTTCATTCAGTTGATTCAGAAAGTTTCACTTCATAGTTAATTTTCTTGGTGATAGAATAGGACGTAACATAGAATCTTTTCTTGTGTTGACTTCGAGGAAGAAAGTTACGCTGATTATATACACAAATCATTTGTATACTTGAACTCATTGTATTTACTTTGATGGTGATACCTGAACACAAAATGTATGACATAATTGCAACTTACCATGGCTACTTCTCATATATAGTTAAATTCTATCATTAAACTACGGTTTACAAGTTTTACCTCAAAATATCCACTTACAAGTATCTCTTGTAATGCACGTGTTGTTGTCATTGTTTTCCCACCAAGAGCCCACAAACGTCCAATTGTCGATGGTCTTGGTTTGGTAATAAGCATATAACTTTCATGACTATTAATAATTTGATGTTCTGTTTCTCTTGTACTGAACTGCGGAGACTGATAAGGTTGGTCTCGATGATGGTGATGATACCGATGATAACTGCAACTTTGGCTATTATTTTCTTCTGTCTGTTGTTGAGTTAGAGTTTTTATTGATTTTGGTTCATTTGCTAACTGGTCATCAGCTGATGAAGACAATGATGACGGAGATGATAAGGATGATGTTGTTGTATCAAGTATACTATTGTTCAAACTACAAATGTTACTGTTAGTAGCAGTAGTAGTGGTATTAGCAGTATTATTTGCTGTTGCTGTCGCTGTGTTGTACTTCAGACAACAGTCCAAGTTAGTTCTTGTTTGAGTTTTATGTATTTGTGAATAGAATGAATCTGATGAGAAATGTACTCGTAGTGCAGATATAACTAAACGTATCGCTAAAAGATCTTCTTGAAATAATGTCTCCTTTTCCAAAGCATCTGAAGAGTATAAGATAAAACTAACCAAATAACATCAACACAAAAAAGGTTTATCAGCTGAGAATTTTGTAGATATCACTAACATTGGTATTGCATTTTGATGGCTATTATTAGGATCTGAAATCTATATTTCATCTTTGGTTGAAATCCGTCTGTTACCCTATATGACCAAGTAAGGGAATAATTACATGCATGCTAGATATTGATTTGTGACGTAAAAACGTTGTATCAAGGCAAACAGCACTAATTTGCCAAAGTAAAAATCGCCCCAAGTTATAGAACACAACTTGCTGAGTAAGTAAACCTTAGTAGTCACATCGTTTGCAAGAAATCTCAAGTGTAAAGCAAACATGTCATCATATTTTTATTAACTTGACCACCCAGTCTACCAAACTTTATTTTAGTAACTTCCTTTTGTGGAAGCCTAAACGACATATTAAGCTATGGGTCAATTCTGCTTCACTGAAAAGTTATTAAGTGGAAAGAGTAGGGAAAAACAGGTTCTGTGTAAGAGGCCTTTTCATCACAAAGGGAAATCATTGCTGGAGCACCTAAGAAATAGGAAACAATAACTAAATTTTTCTACTGGTGTAATAATACTCAACAGTGTAAACTCTTCATTCTTTCTTTTGTTCAACTCAAAAGTTTTAGGTTTCATGTTGAGTATGATGTTATCTAGTCGTACAATATACCATATCAGTTGTCACTTCCTTATATCGGTCAATTTACGATGCAAAATGGCCACCATCTAACTCTAATTGTAGGGATCCGTTCGAACTTTGTACAGTCCCAAAATATGCCGAAAGTATATATTCATGTGGAGTCGTATATGGTCGGTACTAAGACAGCCTTACAATATCAAGAAGTCATTAGCTGTTTTGTTCGTTTGCTTATTTGCACTTGTATGATTTCTATTTGTATTGTTTTTAGTTCAATTCACTGTATATAGGCAACATTTTGATTTCGTTTGATGATATGATTTGATAAGAAATAGGATTAATTGGTAAGTCTTCTTGATTATCACTGAGTTTTCGTTTTGAACAGCACCAGCCACATAGGTATGCTACGCTATATCGTATGCATACTGACCCTTCTATTTCACCATCTATCTTTGCAGCCAACTATCAATGTTAAGAAATATAGTCTATGGAAGAAAACGTCACACAGTATTCCTTGCTTTCATTAGTATTGTAATTAATACTATTTTATTTATTGACACTTGCGACTTCCCTTGATCATTATATTGAACCAAATCAAACAGTCTCTGTTTCCAGATGAAATCCTTTGAGCACACCTCGAAACAAACTTAAGACTCATTACTGTGCAACTTGGTTGAAATGGGTTAGCAGTAGAGTTCAGAAATCACTCGTCAGTTGAATGTGCCTTCATCTCAGTGAAAACATTTCCTCATTCATGAAGAAAAGACAATTTACTAACCGCAGAAATGAGTAAAATTCATTGTAGGTGAACACATACAACTTCCTCTAGATTATTTCTGGTAAAACTGCATCAGGATTCAGAATATAAAAGAAGGTTAAATAGAAAAGTACCTGATATTTGAAGGTGAAGTATAAAATTGATTTTATCATGTAATGAGATGTCAGGAGCTGGCTGAATACTGTTTATTACAAAGGTCAAAATTATTCCATTATCTGAACTACCTTCTTTACAAGCCAATAGCTGAACTTTCGGTAACAAAATTCTCAACACAGGAGTCTTTCTTAACAGGATCATGCTTACCCCTAGGATTATTCTCTTCATGTTTTCTGACTCGTTTAAAAAAGGCAGGTGTTACTTTATAAATTTAAGGTGTATAGTACTCAAAAAGTATTTTAAATTAAACACGTAACATTCTATAATGATCAACTAACCAATCAGTAACCGTGGAGGTAATTGTGTTAGTCGTACATATTTCAGTAAACTAGCCAATAATGATTCATTCCCTTCGTTTTCTGGCCTGTAGTCTTGAGATCGTGCATTTCTAGTCCATCTTAAACAGGCTGCAAATACTGTCGCCTCATTTGAAACTCGTAAACGATCAGATGATACCAATGCAACAAGTTCTTTGAAACTGAGATTCAGAAAATCTGATTGTTGGGCAACATCAGAAAAGTGTTCCTGTATTTGTTTATTGTATTAAGAAATAATATACTCGAATGTAATGAACGATAATGCATTTAATAATTTGTCAAATGAAAATCCATGAATTACATTAGTTAATTTTGTAAACGTTTAGATAAATCCTATCTGCTGTTTAAGTGATAATCAGAAAATCCAACTTAAATGAGACCACACAAGCAAATTCGATGAATACTTAAAAAGTAGAAAATCACATTACCATACATCAAAGTAAACAGGAATACTAGTTGTTTTCATTAAAAAATTGATTTAAGTTACAAATTTGTCACTTATAAAGAAGATCTGACTATCTAGACATCAAAAAACCTAAAATTGATGTGCGCTCAACTACCCTGTGCACATTCATGCAGTAGGCAATCAGCCACACCTATTGTACGAGGACTAATGGTACTACCTGGCCGCCCAAACCTCTGGAGGTAGGGCGATTTTCGAACCCTTAACCTATTGACTGAAAGCTACCTCTCCAAACGAATGAGTCACGGCTGCTCTAGACGTCAGGAGGGGTTAGTGAATACCACCAAGGAGAAAACTTAAGTTGGGCAGGATTTCATGACAATTCACTCCTAATATCTAACAGCGCAATGAGGTATGTTTATGTAGAGATCGAGGACATCTTTATTTCTATTTAAAGTTTATACCCAATAAAATGTTTTCACTTAAGCTAACATAAACGGCTGAAATCTGTTTACTGAATAATAAGGTGTAATCGGTGATCGAATTTACCTAATGTTGGATGAATGAGGTGCATTCAACTATCCGAGAGATTATTAGTTAGTTACCTTTAGGTTGCAGACGTGTTTTTTTTTGATAAGTATCAATAAACAAAAGACCAAGACGAAGCAGATCTTCCTTTTTTCAACTACTAGATAATTAGATACAATCTCCTAAGGTTATAAACTCTAAAACAATGGACCACACTGCAGACTTGACCGATAGAATTTAATTAAATTTGAGGAATAGACAAAATCATACTGAATCCTTGGTTGTCTGTTCAAAAAACTATCAGTTAGACATGCCGTAATGACTGAATATTTATCATAAAACCATTTTCTTAACATATTGCAATTTCATACACAAGTATTTCCAACTATTTGACAGAATATGATCTAAACAAAAGCCACTGTTTCAGGGCAGTTTTCATTACGGACTGATATCCGCCAGAAAGTTACTGAAAACCTGAAAGCAATGGAAGTCTATTTAATTTTAATTAAGAACTCGTCAGCAGTGTGTGCTCATAACTCCAAGAGGAGTCGAGTCCACCCAAGAATATCAGCAGTTGCAGACAGCACGTTACCACTGATCCATTGGTTAAGTATTCAATGCTTCACTTATTATTACTTTTGTCGATTTGCAATATAACGCCGCTAGTCAGTATTTATCCCCACTTTCTGACTAACTAACGTCAAAGGTTATTAGAACTTCGGAAAATCTATCTTAAAGCAGCTAATCAATGAGAAATGCGAGCGATTCGATAGTCCATCCAGGGCTCAATCCTTCATGGGGTCTTGACTGCTCAGTTCTGGGGGCTCCTAAACTAGGACGAAACAGATATTTCCACCTCCTCAGTGTTTATTTAGTGGACGTCATTTTGTGATTAGAATTACTCAGAAATCAATTGATCCCCACAAACTAACATGTGAAAAACAAAATATTTTGCTTTTAGACACTAGAATTGATATCCTAGCTACATTTGCATTGGAACAATGCATCATAAAAGTTCAACCTCGCCTGGTTAACTGGCTCACTAGTTACTAGCCGGTCCTAAGCCCACATAAAGAGGGAGGATTGGGCGAACGGCTAGCAACCCTACCCCAGAAAACCTATCAAACCATTAAAAAAAACTTCGAAGCACAAACAAAATATAAAGAATTAAAACAAAATTATTCCTCGCTGGAATCGGAGACACGAAATGACGCCGGTTGGTGAAAGCCTGCCTTCGGGAAGCCAATTGGCCGATATATCTTCTCTCTCTCTCGATGAAATCAAAAGTAAACATGGGGACATGGAATGTCCACACCATGTTTGAACTTAGCAAGGCTGCTCAGATTGCAAAGGAGATGAGAGGGTATCACATTGAAGGGTAAGGAATTTGCGAGAGCAGATGGAATGGAAGTGGACTGTCCAAACTGTCAACTAGAGAATCAATAATCTATTCGATATTGTCACCCAGACGACAACCACGAGCACAGCATACTGAGTTTTCGAATGGCTATCATGATGTCTCCAAGAGCATCGAAGGCTCTCTCTCATACAGTGGGAACCAGTCTCCTCCAGGATCATGACAGCAAGGTTCAACTCAAAAGGAAGGAAGGTCAAAATCATACAATGCTACACTATGCACCTACAAATAATACAGATGAAGAGAAGAAGGAGGAATTCTACAGACAACTGAAATCAACACTGGACAAAACCCCACTCCAGTTGGCAACATCAAATCCATTCTGATGGGTGGGGATATATGAATGCCAAAGTGGGAGCGGACAACACAGGAAGAGAACTAACTGTGAGTCGAGAAGCACTCGGTGAGGTGATGAACGAGAATGGAGAATTGTTTGCAGATTCCTGCGCATCCAACGATTTGGTGATTGGAGTCAGGCAGTGTGTTCAAACACAAGGATATCCACAAAGCAACATGGATTTGATTTCACCAGACACCAGGACACACTACACTAAAAATCAGATCGACTTTATCTCAATGTGAAGAAAGTGGAGATGGATACGCAGCCTACTTGACACCAGGTGAAGAAGAGGAGTGGATGTAGGTTCAGACCATTATCTAATGCAAGGAACCTGCCGTCCAAATCGAGTTGAAAGCCTTCAAGGAAGTTGGTGACAGACCACAGTTCAAGTTCAACATCCACCCAGAAACTGGACTGAAGAATGAAAGTACAAGGGACATCTTCACGTCAGTCAGTCATCAAGACAAAATGGGAGACAACGAGGAACATCCCTGAAGAAACCTGTGTGAAAGAACATTGGGAGTCTTTGAAAGCTATGTGGAGAGAAACCTGCACAAGCGTATTAGGAAGGAAGAAGAAGCGCTAATACAAGGAATGGATCTCGACGCGTACATGGAAGCTGATGGAGGAGGAAGTGGAGGATGGTGAAGCAGAAGGTAAACCAGTGCAGTGCATGGATGAAAGACGAGAAGAGGAACTGAGTACAATGTATAAAACACTATGCTGGACAAAGAAGTGAAGAATGGTGTGTAGAGTAACAAAAGACACTTCCACGGCACACTGGCAAGTGAAGCAGAACAGGCTGCCGGTTGGTAGGAGAGACAGAGACCTGACAACATTGTATCAAATAACCAGGTTACTATCTGGGAGGGAAGAGATCAACACAGATGAAACCAATAAAACTTGATGAAGGAAATATAATGACCAAAGAAGGGAAACAAAGGAAAGGATGAGCTGACGACTCCAAAAGCTCTTGAATCGACCACCACTACCACTACCACCACCTGCACTTCGTCCAGAAATACCACCTGTAGCCGACTCACAGAACTACAAGTGAACAAAAGGCCTCTGACGAATGTCGAAGTCCTGAGCGCCATAAAGCTACTGAAATGCAGGGAAGCCGCAGGACCAGATGTAATCCCACCAGAAGCATTGAGAACAGACGGAGAGACAACAGCCGACATGCTCATACCACACCACCATTGTAGAAGGTCTGAAGTGAAGGAAGGAAAGATACCTGCCCATTGATTGTAAGAAGGGCCACCTTGTCAAACTACCGAAAAAGGGCGACCTAAGTCTTTGCAAGAACTGGCGCGGAATCGCACTCCTGTCCACCCAGAGCACGCAAAATATTAAGCCACATCATCCTGGAGAGACTGAAGGATGCACTGGATTCAAAACTACGACCGAAACAGGCCGGTTGACTGCATCCAGGAAGTACAAATCATGTGTGGATCAAATTGCAAGGCTACGCTACTCATCATCATAGAACAGAGTATAGAATGGCAGTCAACTCTACACCTCAACCTCATCGACTTTGAAAAGGCCGGCATTCGACAGCGTCGACCGAGAAGTAGTTTGTCAGGCTGTTGCTTCAACACTACGCAATACCACAAACCAATATCAGCCTCATTCAACAACTATATGAAGACGCATGCCACATACCAGCCAAGTAATTCACAATGGGAAGCTCAGTGATGCCTCTGAAGTGAAGTGAAGACATGAGTGAAACAAGGCTGCTGCCTACTATCACCCATGATATTCCTGACTATAGTGGACTGAACTGGATCATGCAAGAAACAGTGATGAGCTGTGAGAAGAGGGGGATACGCTGTCTGGACTGGGAAAAAAACCTAGAAGATTTGGATTTCGCCAGTGATGACTTGTGTCTAATGTCACACAAACTTGAAGATGTACATGTGAAAAGTAAGAAGTTGACAGAAGAGCTGAGGTAGCGAAGATGGGACCTCAAGTGGAAGCAGAGAAGATAGAGGTGATGAAGATGCCCAACCAACGCCACCACCACCACCACCAACAACAACAACAAGAAACTCCAATCACCATAGATGGGAGGAACTTAAACGAAGTAGCCTCTTTCATCCACCAACTAGGCAGCACTGTTTCAACTACAGGCGGCACAGGCACAGACGAGGACGTCAAACCCAGGATCGGAGAAACAGCAAGACAGGCGTTCATTAACCTGAAACCAGTGTGGAGATCTTCTGCACTCAACATAAAGCGTGAACAACATCCTGATTTTCAACACCAATTCGGTCAAGTCAGTGGTTTCATGTGATGGTCTAGAGACTTGGCGCGTTATGAAAGGGATTCCCAACAAACTACAGACATTCATCAACAACTGCCTACTCTGACTCGATACTGAAGATCAGATGGATGGCCAGAATAATAAGAATAAGCAGCAGGGGACTCTGTAAATGAACTAACCAAGAACCTATCACTCAACAAACATGCAGTAGGAGGAAATGGAGATGGATTGGGCATAGACTGAGAAGGCTGAGTGGGGACATCATGCACCAGGCCAGTCCCTCGAGTGGAGCCCAGATGGGAAGTGACGAGTTGGGCGTTTCAGCTGAGAGTGACATGGAAGAGATGTTGTGAGGAAGAAATGAGAGCTTGTGGGCTGTCGTGTAGCCAGGTTGAAAAGATTGCGGAGAAGAGAGTGCACTGGAGAAGTGCTGCTGAAGCTCTATGTTCCATTAGGAACCCAAGGGAGAAATAATAATAATAATAGTAATCATAAAAGTTCACACCGATTAAATTATAGCCTTAACCTTACTTAATTCTCATTATATTTATACATCTTGATGGTTTGTTCGTCACTTCGCCGTTTGTGGGAATATGAAAAATGCATTAAACACTAACTTACCAATACAAATTTTGTCGAACGCTTCCTCAGCAACTCACATCCATACTGTTCACTTAAACGTGACATACTTAGACAGTTTGTTGCATCTAAGCGTTTAGTTAGAAATCTTTCACATGCTTGTGATGCTTCAGTGATTTGTAAGAAACAAGCTGCTGCCAACAAATCCCCAATAGTCTCTTCACGTAGATCCAGATTACCTGCACAAAGTTAATATTTTTTTTATAAAGGTTTTATATTTTCGTATTTAAAATTTTGAAAGTATTCGTTAATTGTTGGTTTTTATTCTTAATCTCATAAAGCAATAAAACTAAACGTCCAAGTGAATGATTCTTATGTATAAAAAAAAATGATGAAAATTACTCGCTAATCGGTTTAAAAACAACTTTATTAGAGAAAATGAAATCATCAATTGAGAAATGATTTCTATCAAAAGTCAAGTCAGAAAGTACTAAGTAGGAGCTTAGTTATATTTGTGGGCTTTTCAACAATTTATACTTCAATGTCATAACCAATACTTTGGATATCAAACTACTGAAAAATAAAGTTAGCCTTGATGTTTTTAAATTCAACCAATTTGTTGAATATTATACTAAAGAAACTGGGATGTGTACCAGAATTATGTAGGACTAAACACTTTTTTTCTCTTAAATGAATGAAATTTTCACTACTACTACTACTACTACTACTTTCTTACCTTCCTTCAGATCTGAATAACGAGGAGAAATTGTTTGAAACTGAAAGCTGTATGAGAGTATATTACTTCACTTTTATGAAGCTGTGACAGTGCTGTCTACCTTAGTACAGTAATATCCCTTCAACTTCAACTCAAAGATCAACTCTGCCTGAAATAGTAGAATAATTTTAAACAGAAGAGGTACTTTACACAAATTAATATCCCCATCTCAAGTAATGTGAAATTTGTTCAATTTTTCTTGATTATTGTACATCTATGAGTTGTCAACTAGATCGCTTGTGCTCATTTCTTTTTTTTTACGGTTTTCATGAAGAAATATAATCAATACTTGATATAAAAGTTATCAAACTAGTATTCAGTACTCCTTTACTTCAACTGGTCAGTTATACATATTACGAAAGCATAAGTCAACAATTTTTCGTTACGAATGACGCAATTAATAGCCTGATAAAAATCTACATGCTTTTTTCATTCGCTCACAGACTAATTAGTAAGAATAAACACGATGGAACTAATGCACCACTTCACGTTGTTTGTATTGGCTCAAAATGAAAAGTATGTACTATCAACCTAAACTACTAATAAGATCATTACTATCCATTATTAATATAAAATTGAAACGACAGGTAATACCGAGGCATCTGCGTGAGAGCGTAACTGCCAATACGGACCTATCAGTTGGGTCCAGTCATCGACGGGCTAATACACGTGATAACATAAAAACTGTGCCCACTGCAAAGGAAGCTGCTAACTTGATTTAGTGGACCAGTGGATGACACTGGCCTTTGAAGCGACTGGTCTCAAGTTCGAGCCGTGACGGAAACAACATCGCTCACCGGGAGGCAGGTACATCCAGCTGATGAGTCCCAAGTAACACGAAACGCGCCTTGTAGATTCCACTGTTGGACACTACACATTACTATCGTTGGTAAAACTCCTCTTCTTTGATATTCTCTGTCGTCGTTTTTTCTGCTTTGAAATATCTTTATTTTGTATCACAGTAACTTTAGCTCATATATTAATGATTCCTACGTCTTTTACAACATGCAACCTGTTTTTTTTTATCATGCTCAAAACTTAATCCTTTGACTGTTGTCAGACCTAATCAAATCTCTATACAATAACTTTGTTTCATAAATATTTATCTAAGAAATTCTTGGCTGGCTCACTGGCCTTTCATTTTCAAGGTTGATGACGAAAGTTGCCACGGACTCCCATATCATGGAGTTGTAACTCAAAGATCACTTGTTCATACAAAAGAATTTCTCTAAACTTTACATTTATTAAGTTTATTTTTCCCTGATCTTGAATTCAGATGTATACACTTAAAGTGTTTACAACCCACCTCAAATCCAATAATTTTATGCTCTTCATGTTCACATGTTTCTCATCTATTTACACAACAGTCAACACTAAACTTTTCACTGTTTCATCTCAAATAATTTGATTCATTTTGATTGTTTTTTTCTCAATATTGTAAATCTGGATTATCATTATGCTGAAAAGTATGAAACAGTTTTAGTCTATTTATAATTGTTGAGGAAAAGCCATAAGCTCAACAATAGAAACTGCTCCTTTATAGATATTTTAATGATGACCTTCAAACACTATATTGATTTCAAATTATTAAGGTAATAATGTAATGTAGCCTAACTCCATCTGGTACAAGTTTATGTACTAAGCTATGAGTCAAAGTAATTATGTGAGGCCTTGGGAGCTCAGTTTGGAACCATGAAACCACTGCTTCAAAGTAGAGTGCTAAAAACAATGATTTTCATCGCCACCTGAGCTGGGTAGTAAGTATAACAAGTATTTTAGAATTCATATAAATTGTTCACAGAAAACGAGACCAGTTTAGTGCTGGTCAAGTTATAGAGATCAGATTAATGCTACTAAAACCTTTGCTGTTTACAGTTCATTTGCGGTCTCAGTAGCGCAGCAGTTACATAGCATCATTGAGAGGCGATGTCATTTTGAATCTGAGAGGTTATAGATACATCTTACTCATCAGTACTGATAGATAAGAAGCCATATTTAAGTGGAATTTTGCTTTGATTGTCTCTAATTATCCAGTATTTCTGTATTTTTATCGTTTACAATGAACTCTAATGATGAAACTAACTTATATAAGATCCATACCACCATTATCCTTAAGTTTCTTAACACACTTGATTCTGGAACGGGTCCATGGTTCACATCTTAATGTAATTTTTTACACATGGGAGAATAGCGAATTTACGTTTTATCCTATCCTATTTAAATACACTAAATATTTCTGGGAACGAATCTATTCATCTCAATTCAAATTAGATTTCTACGGATTTTAGAGGGTAAATCTTTTATGATTCAGTGATTTGACAGGCAATGTTCGGAAGCTTGTAGAGCATTTTTGTAGGTTTGATAATCAGTATAAGCACCAACCATCATCAGAATACCGACACAACATTTAGATAATTTTCTAGACAGGAGAAAACATGTATCACATATTTGACTTCTAGCCTTGACCTATATATATATATAAGAGACACGGGAACCTATTCACCAGAAAATTTCATATTCACAGACTTAATGCAACTAATTATGGATTTCGTTTGTTTTTAGAAAAAGCAATGACTAATACTAACCACAGAAAGTTGGTGGAAAAAAATTGAATACTGTGCATACATTTTGAATAAACGGTAACTAGAAAAAGGAATTATTCTATTATTATATGTAAACAAGATGAACACGAGAATCTTTTTTCCCATTTACAAAGATAAACAATGACTAGGCAAGAAAAAAAAACAACTGATAGGCTGTCTCAGCCTCTCTATGTATATATCTGGCTAACTGAATTGTTTAGTTTACCTTCTACATAATTCACAGAATACGTTATACTGTACCTAAGACAGTCTTCCTAAATGTCGCTTGTTGTAAACGAATTGATTCACATTTCAAGTACCTGAGAAATGGTGTAGTTACAGTTTAGCTTATATCAAATAATAGTGCCTGAATTTTACACTGTACTGAACAGTTGGTTTGTTTCGTTCCGTTAGCTCTCAACTGTACGCATGTTCGCCTCTTTAACCAGTTAGATTGAGAATTAAAAAGTCCCACAGTAATTGTGTCATATAAATTACTGCTTCAGTCATTCCATCAGATGGATTTAAATTGTTTTTAATGTTATTCACTGACCAGTATGAAGGAAACTTTATATGGTTCTGATATTACATGGGTACTATTTGACAACTGTATAGTATACATTTAAATAGGTATCAAGCTGATAAATGTCCGAAATAATGCCAGCTAGAAGTACAAGTTACGCTTTAAAGACTGGAATCATATCGGAGTGGATGATTTTGAAGATTATAGGTCCCATTTCGAGGAAATGGCGTAGTATGTGAATGACAAATATCTCTCCTAAGAACTGTAGTTATTTGATCAGGTTAAGCTAACCAGCTAAGGTTATGTTGTTTTCAAGACTTCTTCATCTTTAAATGACACTGAAATTTACCTATCACTGCTAAAATAAAAAGCAAACTAAGAGCTGAAAGCATGAACTGAACAATAAATAGTAAACAATGTAGCTGTTAAGTCCTTAGTTCTGATCTAATTCTACCAGCAGAATTCAAAATGTCTATACTATGGAAAATTTAGTTTCGGTTCAACCACCCAGAAACCCCTTCAAATACAAACTCTAGTTCAATAGAAAGTCAATCGCGATCTGATTAATGCAGTTGCAAAATGAATAAATTCAGCACTCACTGACTCGGGATTGCGTTTCCGATAGGAAACAAATTTTCCAAGGTATGAATACCAGGACAGGTAGAACCGTATTTTGAACACGGTTGCAGATAATACAGTAGATTAATGGCTCTCACTTTTTTCATGAGATGTCGATTTCAAAGGTAAACTCCTTAGTTTATCGCCGTCTACTCCTGCATATATTAACTACCGATTATATCTCAAAGAAAAATACCAAACTATATGCACGACTGATTCATTTGTTGATAAAAATAAACGTTTTCTATGGAGATAAATCTCGGAACTTTCCTTGACTTTAAGAGTCTAAATTCTACCTGAATAGTCTTCGTCTGCTACAATAACGGTCACAAGTAGGCTTTCACATAGCTGTAGGATTAACTTTCGATTAGTCTGTAACGAAAGCATTATCTACATTTATTGTTTTTAAGACATAGATATGGAAGAGATTGCACGCATGAATTTCATCAGAATGCACCATCCATAGTATTATTACTAGAACCGTTTTCATTCTTCTTAGTATCTCTAGGTGGTTATCAGCAAACCTTCTTCACACTGATTTCAGCTTTCTGCCTATTAAATAAAAAATCGCATGTCCCTTCTCACATAACATGCAAAAAGAGAAATCCACACCAGATTACCTGTATAAATATAATTGATCAATGTCTTCAGTGAGTGTGGTTCAACATCATGAATCCAAATCTCTTGTTCTGAGGCTTCTTTCAGTTCATTCCCAAACATCGCAGCAAAATAATCACTCGCTGCTGCTAATATAACACGATGTGCTGGTATTCGAACAATTGATTCACCAGTTACACTACTTAAATCGGTTTTAGTGGCCGAGGTATGAATGTGATCCGAGGTTAAATTTAAACATTTTGTGTATGGTGAGGGTGATGATGATGACAAGGATAAATTCCCAGAGGTTGACTTAATTCCAGCGATAAGAATTACGTCTGCCAACCGACCATCACGTAATTTATCAGACATACGACCAAGTAGTCTGGAAGCATGATTTGTGGGTATAAATTGCTCCAAAGCTCCACATGAAGGACTTGTCGGAATACAGTCAGAAATGAAGGACTTACTACAAATAAGTGGTGACTCATTTGAAGAAGTTGATGCTTTTTCTTTTGATGAACCATTTGATGCAACTGTCAGTGACCTTTCATTCTCTTCATTCATACTCACTGCTTCACTATTATGACTTGGTAATAATTCGTGATGAGACAGTGAAGGTGATTGTTGTGAGTATACCGTTGTCAGTGGTTCATTATTACAAATAGTCTCCGTTGATGTATTAATTGTTATCGATTCTGAGGTGTTTTCATAGTTTCTTAAATTATTTATTTTATTTCTTTTTGATGAAAGTACACTACGACTACGTGAATGAGTATTTTCAGGTAGATTTAATTGTTGAGATTGAAAAAGATTATTCATTATAAACTGTGTACTAGTTACATCATAATTACTAGGATAATCTATCATACTTTGTTGCATACAACAAACTGTAGCATCAGTAGCAGACGAAGACCCAGCAGTTATACATGATTGTAATGCAGTATTTATTGACAAATTGGTATTTATTGTTTTATTCAACAAATGACATTTTTTATTATGCATAATTAATGAACTTGTACGTGTAGGCAAAACAGGTGGATTCAATTCTACACTGGTTGTATTTTTATCATCTGAAGATAAAATAGAATTATATTGTGAAATTGGCTGTATTGAGTGTGAGTAAGATTGACTTGGGTCGTTGAAATCATTCATTTCTGAATTGTTCAGTAATACTCTAGGATTTCTTGACCTGTCTTCTGTACTGTTATCGTCAGTAAGTTGTTGATCAGTGTTTAGTGATCCAATGGATATATTATTACTGCTGTTTGAATTAATAACTTGAGATTTGGTTAGATGATCTAATCCTTGGAAATTGTCCTCATTATTATGATTACACAAATTGAACTGTTGCTGATGACGGTTTTGTGGAACCATTGAATTCAATAACTCTGAATAACTCATTGTTAGTCTTGGATTATTATATTTTTCTGTGTGTACTGATTTCATATTATTGAGTATTATATTGTTATTACCATGATTGTCTCTATGATGGTGATGCTGATTCTGGTGATGATGACGGTTGTGTCCATGAAATAAATCATATCTACTATGTCCAAAATGATACGGTATGCAGTGTGTTGGATATGCACTGCCTAGACTACCAGAACGTGTCTCATTCTCTGGAATGGACAAATCTGGAATAACTGGTATAAAGAATGTAGAACCATACTGTTGTTGTATATGGTTATTCATGAAAGGATGATGAGTAGTTTGATTTAAACTTATACCAGATACTTGTAGACTATCAGATATGATTTGACTGTTCCCACTACTTTTATTGGTGGCCATTATAGGAGTAGTAGCAGTGTTATTTTTAGCATTGGAGTTAACATCAATTCCTGAATGTTGGTCACATGAATGAGAATGAACATGAGATGTTGATGCTATTCTACTTTCACGTTGACATTCACTGCTGTAGATGAATAGAAGAAGTAAGAAGGGGAGCTAAGAAACTCAAAAAAAATGGTATGATGAGGACGCTAGAAATTATTTACAGAATTTTTTAAGAAATCAAGCGAAAAAATTACAAGACATAATGTCTAACAATCTATAGTTAATACATCAAAAAACCCTATTGAAATCACTTTTAGATGCTGACAGTCAACAACTCATGAGTGATATACAAAGTATATCGATTAGTAATGAAGAGGTAGCCAACTTAGTGTTGTCTGATCCTGTGCGCAGACCGAATTCTGTCGATCATTTTTGTAACGTAGCCATAAAGCTAGGATGCTCAGCATCGTGTGTACATTGATAAATGTTATTTGGTTGGAGGCAAATTGGTAGAAAGCCTTACTCGACTTAGGTTTTGCGCTTGTTGACACTCATCAATAAAGCGTATCTGCCACCTAGACTGGAACTGATGTCCCTCCTGAGATTCGTATCCGCGTTACCCAGTGATGTTGTCTGAGTTGTCACTGACGCAGCTATTCAACCTGTGGCTGGATTAGATACATTAATTAGTCACTCGAGGGCAACCGATTTCATGTTGTCTGATCCTCAGTATTGATCGAATTCTACCGATTGTTCTGCAATGTGGTCACCAGAATAGGACAGTGACCGTGGCGATTCAGTGAGAGAAATGTTAGTTGGATGGAAGCAATCGGCAGGAAACCCTGGATCTAGGTTCCGTGCCTTCTAAATCGATAGAATTCGACCAGCGCCCACGGCTTAGCAACATAAGGCTGGTTACCTTCCAATGACCAATTGGTGTATGTAGTACAGTCCTACAGGAGGTCAGTCACCGCCCGAATAGATTAATGGTAACGTCTCCAATAGCATCACTGGGTGACGCGGGTTTCATACTTACTTGGGACAACAGTCCAGTCGAGATTGCAGAGACGTCTTACTAACGAGTACCGCAAAGCACGAAATCTAGGGTTTCCTGCCGCATTCAACTAATGTCAAAAGCACCTGTCCACTTCTTGGTGGCGCCGTCAGATTCAAGACACTTATCTTTCTACAAGAACGCATCGTTAGATATCATTGTCAGTCAGCCACTTTTATCATTCAATAGTCAATTTTACTATCTTAAAATAGCTGATTTGTAGTATTAGTTAATAAGGTTTTTGGCTCCCATCTGATCAGAAGGAATAAAGAAGTAATACTGGAATCTTGACTGGTACGAAAATTAAAATCTGGACGGTTTTAATTGTCAACAATCATGACCGATCCCCGGTTGTACTATCTCATTGAAAGTAAAGGAAACAGCTTTATAAATATTCTGAATCAAAGTTGAGGCTTGCAAAGTTATTGGATAAAGATTCAGGCCATCATTACAACTTTCACGGAGTTATTTAAACGAAGATGAAAAGCATCTGAAATGAACTTTTGAAACTACTGAAATATACTACTGGTTTACAGATTTTGCTATTCAGATCAGATTAAGCTGAATTACTAGACAGCTGTTTCATTCGTTTGGAGTCAAATTAGTTGGTGGTTTGATTTGGATGGAAAAATCCGCAGATGTATCAGAAATTTCCAACTACTCATGCTCTTCTGTGGTATATCTCATTAGTTTGTGACATTTTTATAAAAGACCACATTGTGTAATCTCAGCGGGGTGATTTTAAATAGAAACCCTATTGACATCACTGTCGGGTAGCTGAAAAACTGTTCGGTTTCATAAAATATCAAAGCAAACCAAGCAATTTGTAGGTAATTTTCAGACGAATTGTCTAGCTTTCGAAATTAGTTATAAACACTTTCTAAGATTTCCTTATCCCTCAGACAAGAAATGTATCGAAGTGAATAGAAATGTAGCCTTTATATGTTTTGATTAGTTATTTGTTATATAAAGGTGAGTCTGTGATAATTCTACCTTATCACACCTCGGCATATAAGTGACCGTCTAATTTCATTATTTTTCTTGATAATCGGCCATTATTGAATAATATATGGACAGATAGTTGTTCAACAGTTCAGTCTTTTGAAATTCATCTTGCTGATCTGTATGATAGCCACTATTCAAAGAGGTCAATCAGTCCAGAACCAAGTATTGAGTTTGATGATTCACTTTAGTGAAAAGTTAACTAGATGTCATTATAGTTATATGCAACTGGGTTAGTTGAGGTTACGAAAGTTTCCATTCAAAGCAAACCTCTTACAGTTTTCATATTTTTTAAGGGAAATTAATCCCCATTTTTGCCAAAACAACTTGTTTCCGCTTACAATAATTCAATGAGACCATGGTAATCTTATGTTCTCCTCGCTCAGTTTTAATAATGGAATAATGACTGTTACTAAGACAATACTCTGCACATGTTTAAATTGCTTCAACAATCAAAAAATGACTTTGTTATACTTCAGTTATGAATTTTACAATCTTTTTATGTTCACAAAACATCTTAAAGATACCCAATCAGTTATTCTGGGTGTCCACAAAACAGTATAGTTTTCTTTGCTAAATATTTTCCAATGTGACTTCTTAATTTATACATGAGTTTGTTTGAACTCAAAGACTGAAACAAAAAGTTTTATTACTTCAGTATGCCGGATGTGAATGACTTGCACGTAGCTAAAATATGATGCTAAACAGTGATAGGGGTTAGTTATTATTATCATTACCGGCTTCAGTCTTCTTTTATCGGGATTTAACCTGACTTTTTATACTTCTTACCCTTTCCTTATACTCGGTATTCGTTGACAAGCAATTTTTGGGGTTTATTTCTAATTCGGTGACGTAGATAGGAACAGTAGTATTCCTGTTGCCATTGTATAAATAACGACTTTAAAAAGTGAAAAACTTTGTTTATAACAACCTCATGGTGTACTAGTCAGATAGCTATAGTACTCAGTGTCGCTTTGTGTTAAACTGAAAGCATATTGATCTGAAAGTTAAGTATCAGATTCATTCTTGTACCAGGCATCTCAATATGATTATTTGTAATAAATTATACACAAATGATCACAGTAAATTATGTTGTCTGAGTACGTAATATAATAAATATGCAAATCCACTGCAAGGCGTAAATCCTACTCCGCTTTTTTCCACTTGTTGTACAGGCAGACAGATAGATCAGTGTAGACACTTGCAAAGAAGTGCATGAGTCCAATTTGTCATATTTCTCAATATCACTGGATACGAAAGCAAACAGAAATATGGTGAGGCGAAAATAATAATAAAAAGTGAGAATAAATGTATTAAGGTCAATAAAATGTTTTTCATAGTTTCAAAGATGATAAAAATAGGTGTGTTTCTGCATCATGGGGGCGTACACCTTAGAAATACTCTAAAGTTACAACAAATGATGGACGTTCTAGGTAGTGTATGAGAATCAGATGTAGTCCCGTCAGATTGGTCTACTTTACTCATCATTCAAGTCATTAGGAAGGGAGAGAAGTCCTTTTGTGATAGCCATAGGAGAATTAGCTGGACTAATACTGTGCCCAAGATCCTAATGGTTAATAATTATTCGACGCCTAACTGGAACTCAAGAACAATAAACTCAAGAAACCAGGTAGGTTTCAGATCTGGACGAGGGTGCGTCGATCATATTTTCCGCCTCCGACAGGTTCTGCAGCACAAGCATTCATACCGGTCAATGGTCTACGATTGCAATACTTCTTGACATAAAGGTGGTATTCGACTCAGACGACCGTGAAGTGCTGTGACAGTATCTGACTGTAAAAGAAATACCGAGCAAGTAGATAACGCCAAAATCAAAACACTCTACTCAAACTGAGGCAACCGCGTCATGTGAATCGACGACAACTTTTGGTGTCCACCAAGAATGTTCACTGTCACTGTTCCTATTTAAACTCGTCACAGACGTACTGGTAGACATAATCTTCGGTACTTCCGACTTCACAGGGATTGATCTACTCCTTGGAAGTCATCTGGTTAACTGAGAGTAAGCAGACAAAATTGTCCTGTTAGGTGAAGATGCTGATGACATGCAGTGTGTTTCGAATGTGTTAAGCAAAAATCTGAAGACGTTTGGCATGAGTTTTGTACCTGCTAAATGATGCTCTAAGACTGGTGGAATGCGTCAACCACTTCACCTACTTGGGGAGTTGCATCAACCCGAGTGGGCTAGTTGCTGACTAGACCTCATTTCGGATACAGAAGATGCATTTAGCATTTCGTAAATTGCGTCACCTGTGGCGCTGACTGGCAAGATACCCAACTACCTATCAAAAGACAAATATACTGAGCTGAAGTCTGTTCTGTCGAGTTGTACGATTGTGAGACATAGTTATCAAAAGTAGAAGACTTGAGATGGTTGCACGGTTTTCATCATGGATGTCTCCATAACATTGTTCGCGTCTGGTGGAATCACCGTATGAGCATTGCTGAGGTCAAGCGAAGGGTACTAGATAAGAAATGCAAGTCGACTGATGAGGTTGTGAACCTCAGTCCACTAAGGTGACTTAGACAGGTTTTTGCGCATGTCGATCCACAGCTTGCCCTCGCATGCCATGCCAAAGAAACCTGGATCAGGTAAGAACAGAGTTCAGGGTGGTCAGACGAAGACCTGGCAGCAGTCGATAAATTCCCTAACTGTTATTTGAGCTGTGTTGGAAATGTCGGGTACCTGGTAGAGGTTCTTGAGACTATAGGAACCAGTAGTTGAGGACTCTTGCTGACATGGATGAAATTCGGTGACAATGGCCTAGAAATATTCATAGCTTAACATCTAAAGCTTGAGTATTTGCACTTCAGATTGTTTATTCTCTCACACAACTTTATCCACTTTAATACCACTTTTTCTATCTACGTATTCTTTGTGCACTACTGTGAAGTGTGGCAACTTGGACTGATGTATCTGTGTGTGAAGTTTTACGTTGATTGTGTTAGTCACTCAGTCAATCAGTCACAATAAATATTTCAAGACCATTCTCTGAATATGTTTGGCTAGATTCAGATGAATCGAATCAGATGCTTTCAAAATGAACAGTCCGTTGTTCTGTGGAAACCAAAATATTCACATTATATAATGTGATCTGCTTGACACCACAATTGATGTCACGACAGTAAGCATGAAGCTGTATTTAATACATTACGGACAGGCAATAATTAGTTGTAGACCATACCCACCAATCAGCATGGTTTCCTATGGCAATTACGATGAGATTTCTCAACACAGATTGTGTATACTGCAAACACCTGATCTGATTCTAAGCGTGATAAGTTCACTTAAGTAGCCAGAACCTGGGTGGGTCGGACGATTCCACTCTGTGGTGTGAATCAATCCATTGATGAGCTCATCCTTAAATGAACGAAACAACTATGCGGTGTTTCGATCACTCTCATCTGGTTAACAAACAGCGCTGATCGATGTGAGTGGTTTATAACCACTCATGTTAACCAGTAGTATATTACATGAGGGTTTCAATAATTTTCTTACTATCACAGTTCAATATAAACTGATAATAAAAAGATAATTGTTAGACTTTATTTTGAAATTTCCATGTGCAATCACAAGAGAAATCTGTTCAGAGGGAGATCACCAATGAATTGCTTAAAGGCTGAATTGTTAAAGAAACAAGGACACGCAAAATTACAGATATATATGTAACCGGGTGATGATTGAAGGTGAAATGAAAATTTAGACCATGGTAGGATTCGAAACAGCTTCCACTGGGTTTCCAAGTTGATGCTTTACGAACTGAGTCATGAGACCCAACAGCTGATCAGATTTTTTATTTCACTTCAATCATCAAGAGTTTTAACCGGCTACCATGAGAATTCGTGACTTCTCACACTAAAACAAATCTACTTGAATTAAAAAGGGTAAGCGTCATATTGATTGTCATTTTGACTATCTGAGATAGCTAGGGTTTGGCAGACTAGTATTGATATTGGGTGATGACTGGAGGTGAGATGATATGAGCGGCGACAGGATTCAACCAAACGATATATTCGTGTTCAAAGTGATAAAGGTAAAATATCTTTTCATTGAAACAAAACACTGTCTACTTACTGATTTAAATCATGTCTTGACTGTTCATTATTTGGAACATGTAAATGTTGTTTAGACTGGTGGTGTTGATGACATTTATGGGTTTGATTGCATATATGATTTTTTAATGATGATTCTGATACAGTGTTGTTATCTGTTTCATCTTCTGAACAATTCCATGTATGTTCTTTAATAACATGTGAAGGAATAGAAGAGGAGGTGGATTGTTTATACGTTTTACTTGTGGAAGTATTACGTGATTTCTGCATATTATGGAAGCATGATGAATGAGAAGTAGACTGAATATTATTTCTGTTATTACTACTAGGTGGTGAGGATCCTGCTTGACTTGCAATTGAACATTTCACTTGACATTGACACATCGATTTCACCAATTGAGGTTGGTGTTGCTTTTGTGATCTTTTATGATCATCCACAGTCTTCGGTCCAAACACTATCGATCTATCACTGGGATCAATTATTGGGGAACTGTTTGGTGAACTACTTTGTCCACGAATTTTGTGCTGTTGAGATGTTGTTGTTGTCGTCGTCATCGTCGTTGTAGTAGACATTCGATGTTGTTTATCTAATTGTTTTTGCTGCTGAATAGGCTGAATAGTAATACGACTGCGATGTTTATCAGTGATTTCTGTAGAATTATCTGAATCATGTGAACTCGAGGATCTTCTACGTTCGCCAACTAATTTATTTTTAACCTGATCAGCTAAATTACGTATATTACAGGTTAAACTCATTAGGGATCCTCAAAGTGGAATACGATTCTTCAAACTATCTACCTACATATAATCGGAATAATCATAATTGAAGTTTTAAATCATTCTACAAATTTCTTTGCACCAATCAATAAACTAGGACAGCATATACAGACACTGTTTAGCACACACAATTGTGTGTGTTCACATATAAAAACGTGCAGAAGTGATTTTCTTATATAAACTGTCTACCGTCTCAATATACATTCAGATAAAGCTGCAAGTTAATTTAAATATCAAAAAATTCTTAGTCTAACTACACCTGTGATTGGAGGAAGAATTATGCTTGTTACTTGTTCCCTTTACACAGTCACCTACACAAATAGGGTGAGAGACTAGGTATGTGGGCATAGATACATCAATAGGGATCTCGGCTAAACATGTGCACATTTGATGTGTCCTAACCGTCTCAAGGTCAAAACTGACAAACCAAAACTGTCAGAGTTTTATTACCAGGCAATTTCGAATGTGACTGGTTTTACGCATTAGTGATATGCTTCCAAATGGATATCCCGAAGTTCTAATGAGAAAACATGATCTGTGGGGTCAACCAGCAGGAAGGGAAGCGGATGACAACTGAAGACCGTGCGTGATAGTCACGCTAAATCGCGGATTCAAAGAAGCTGGAAACTGTGAATTATTGAGATCTGACCCAGTGGCTAAATAGTTAACGCGTTCGCCGTGAAACCTGAGTGCAATTCCTAGCCGGGTCATGGGTGTGTACTGCCGAAGAGTCCCATACTAGGACGAAACAGCTGTCCAGTGCTACTAGGTCTCCAATAGTTTGCCAACTGATATTAGTCCGCGATGAATACTAACTCAGAATTTAGAATGTGGTTGGTTTCACTGGGGCACCTTGAACACATGATTCAATTCAGCGTTCAACATATGAGTTACTAATCACTTCCAAGCAGAACTGTGAGTGTCTTTTTTAAGCTCTTTATTCATTAGCAGAACTCCTAATTCTGCTATACTGAACAGATCATAGCATGACTGTTTGATACATGAATTAAACTGAAATGATGGTAAAGACTTGTTGTTGCTCAGGATGAGGATGATAATCGTTTGGTGTTCTCTGAGTTTTGAAATTCTGTCTTGATATGAAATGCAAAACATTACACGAATGAAAGAGCGTTTCCTTTTCGCTAAGCTCTGTAACCATTAGTTTTTTCAATGTGGAGGTTTGTGAGGATCTTTATCGATGACAAGCTGGTATTCATCACAGACCAATATATCTGCAAACTTCGACATTGAATTACTGTTTAATGCTCACTGGTGATTTGCTTTGAGATGAAATTTATTGAAGTTAAAAATAGCAGTTGTGACCAAGCGGCAAACGAAATAGGATGTAAAGACAGGAATTCAACGATGCATTGAATGAAGGTTGCACAATATCGTGAACTGACAGTAGTAGGAAATGGGGACCACTGGATCCTGACCAAATGGTTCAATGATAACGTGCTGGTTGTGGGACCTAAAGGTGTTGGGTTTGGTCCCTGAAGAGGTTATGGGTGCGTAATGTCCAACAGTCCCATACTGGGACGAAACAGCTGTCTAATGGTCCCAGATTTCCAGTCGTTCTCTAACTGATTTCAGTCCATGATCAATATCAACCTGATATTGCATTGGATTTAGGGAAGGAAACGAAAAAGATGCAATAAACGTTTATATAAAACTGAAGTCAAACTGAAACTAACAATTGCTACCTCACTGAACAGGAGGGATATTCAGATTTCAGTGGTAAGTGTCGCTTTTGAAATTTTATAGTTCAGGATAAAACAGCAAAAATAGATGATTTAATGATACTTGCAATTTTCTGTTGCTATACTGGATTAAATTATTCGACTTCTGTTGGTACATGGGTTCCTAAGCGGATGCCTGAATATCCATTATATTTTAGTTTACTTGACGTCTAGTAGAGGAATCTACGACGCATGTTATATCTTATCTGGGACTCGTCAGTTGGATGTACTTGCACCCCACTGAGTTGATGCTGATCTTAAAGAGACTCGAACCCAACACCCAAACGGAAGGAAACGTACTTCTTGGATTCCATTACCAGACATCAAGTAGACTTCAGTATATCGAGACATCCGCATGAGAGCCAGTCTGCCAACACAGGTCAAGCGGTCCGGCTCAGTATAGCAATGGAAAGTTACAAATACCCATTAGACAATCTATGGTGCCCCAGTAGATAACGCTTTGGCATCTGAAGGGATTGGAACTGTGTTCAAGTCTCAGTGGGAACACTACCACACACTAAGGTGCAGGTACATCCAGCCAGTGTCCTAAATGGGAGGATATGGGCGTTCTGGATTCCATTCCTAGTTACCAATTAGACTACAACAGATGGCTTAAATTTCATTTAGTAGTTTGCAAAAATTGACTTGATTCAAAGTAGTTTTAGTCACTAACTAATGTCAGCTGGAGAACCAATGAAAACTCGGCAGCACAGGATAGCTGTTTTACCCTGGTTTGAAACTCTTCAGTATTGTACACCGATTACTTCGTGAGATAGCCGATTTAGGAGCGTTAGCTGCCACGTGACCATTTAGTCACTGAGTTAGATATTTTTTCATCTTAATCTTAGCAACATAAAGATCGTAGAAAGAGAAGAGTTTGTATTTTGAAGATGATAAGCGAACTAATTCAACTTTTCAATGAATCTTGGTCAATCGTATAAATCACCAATTTCATCTAATAAGGTGATTTATGATATTGTTAAGCGTATCAGTATTCCCTAATTAGCTGACTACATTTACCGAGTTTTATTTTCTTGTACATCACGATAACTTGTATCTATCATGATTAATGTTTAGTTTTTCTGCTCCCGTCTGATAGGTTTTAATTTATTTTTAAATCCCAAAGGTAAGGAGTGAGAATATACATATATACTGGGTGATAATTGAAGATGAAAATTTGGACCGCCGCCAGATTCAAACCACTGGGTTTCCGACCTAGTGCTCTACTAACTCAGCTACGAGATCTAACAGCTGACCAGATTTTCATTTTACTTCAATCAATAAACGTTTTGACAGACTACCATGTCAATTCGTGACGTGTTACTACCTCTTGATTGTGCTCACACCAGCTGCCCAGTCATGGCTTCTCATCCCAATCCAAATCTAACTAAATTAGAGAGGAGGACCATCATATTGATTATCATTTAGACCATCTGAGATAGCTGCGATTTGTAGGCGATGGAGAGTACAAACTTGAAACCGAGTGCTTGCGTCAATGAGCAGTATCTCCAATATTTATATAAAATAATTAAGAAAGCTAAGGACATTCGTATGTTCCACTTGTAAATGAAATATGCTAGGGTTAATGTCAGTCGACGACTGTGCAGATTGGCTGAGAGCATTTTACTCCAATTAATTTACCCTACTGAACTGTTCATCAACCAATAACGAAATAATCGGTCAGTGTTTCCTAAATGTATCTGTTAATCTAATCCGACGGAACGGTGTTATCCCATTAACTTATAGTAAATATAATGTTTGGAATAAAATATTCATCTAACAGTACCAAGATAGGATTCCATTTTTTGATGAACAATGAAACTTTGCCTACTTATCTACAAACTCTTATGACCGATTCGACGGAATAGAAAGTCGAGTGCTCACCTCGCCCCATATGCGACTAATGTTTTTTTAGCTTGTCAATTCCAATGAAAACTTTTTTAAACTGTCGTGATATTATTCAATCGATTTTAATGCACTTAAGAATTATGTACAACCTATCGATATTGATAAAAACCCTGGCTGACGTTATTCAGTTGTTCAAGAACGAAATATAAACAAGTTTGAAAGAAAGTCTCTCAACAAGTTGAAACACCTTGTGATAGACCAGAAAAATAAACAAAAACAGAGGTTAGGCCACGAACTGCAATACCTAACCACCTAGTGGAAAATTTAGATTTTTAGATATGATATTTCAGTGCCGAAAGACAACTAACTACAATAAACTGCGTCATGGTTACCGGTCCAAGTGATTTTGGAATAGAATTATTTCACTGTCTCTATATTACCACCAGTTAGTTACGGAGAATCTAGTTTTACAGTAGTAGGGACTCAAGTTCGAGTCCAGTGGGGACAACATTATTCACTAGGAGGCAGGGGCATCCGGCTGACGAGTCCCAAATGGGACGGAATATGCGTCTTCAACTCCACTGTAGACCACAATCCATTATTGATATATAGTAAGGACTCTTGTTATCTACACACACACACACACACAATCTAACTACAAAGGCCTCTAACTTTCATATAGTTTCTCCCATTAAGAAAAGCTTGAACAGGGGAGAAACAATAAATGTAGCAGGATAATATGAGCTCACTTTTATTATCTCACAGATTCTACTCAAATGCTTACAATCGGAATAATATCCAACTACATACATTACAAGAACTAAAAGACAAGGAACTGTTTTTGGTTCATCCAAACAACGACTCAGGAATAGTTCTCACGAATTGCAAAGACTATGTTGATAAAGTGTCATGTATACTAGCAGATGAAAGTAAATTCTCGAAGGAAGAGTCGGAAAAAGACCCAACAAAACTGGAAAGAAACTGCCAAAATTTTGAAGATGAAAGACGAGTTGATCACCAGTACAGAGCTGTTTGAAAGACTAGAACCATCCGGTTCAGTAATTCCTCGACTCTATGGTCTTCCCAAAGTTCATAAGAAAGATGTTTCTCTTTGTCAGATTGTTGACATGAACAATTCATTATATCATGAGATTGCTAAGTGGTTAACTGAAATCCTTCAAGCAGTGCAGAATCAGATCACTAATTTTAGTACTTCTGACTCCTTCGTTGACTGCATTAGAGATGTTAATGTGTATAGTAAGCGTAAGTTATCACTGGACGTCACATCGATCATCAAAATTGTCCCTTTGATGGAAACAACCTGCTTTCTATATGATTATATTGAGATCAACAATCTTGAAATTGGGATTCCAAAACATTATCTGAAGGAACTGCTCCTATGAATGTACCTTTTTAGATTCAATAATGAACTTTATCGACAAAAGGATGGAGTAGCAGTGAGCTCATGGTCAATCTAGAGAACAGTCAACTGCGTCCACCGATTGACCAGTTGCATCTATATAAGAGATACATGGATGATACCTTCTTTCAAGATTCATTGAGAACATGAAGCCTAAGAATTTCAAAGAAGAAAACCCAACGGTTCCAAAAAGACATTGTTTATGAATATTGGATTCAAAGGAGTTACATTGGCAGAGATACTGAAGAAACGGCTATGCGAAGCACTGAAGACCTTCTTTTCCGCTTAGCTTCAGATTGTTTTCTCCAGTCAACAACTGATTCGAGGGTGTGTACAGAATAAACTACCACTTTGGGCACAACCACGTGTGTTTACCAATTCATCTGCTCTTGTGTAGCTGGTTACATAGGTCACACAAAGAGTGTTATATCTAAACACACCTCCGAACACTATCCTGAATGGTTGTTTAAAGGACAGTGTAAAGCCGTCAACAGGTTGATTATTGAGCATTTGGTTATCTCAGGTCACTGTGCTTCACGAGGGTTTTCCTTCAAAGTCATTTATAAAGTCAAGACAAGCATTTCGAAGGGAATGCCTATTCGCCACCTAAACACAACAGAAGCTCTAGCAAACCAGTACTACAAACCTGCTCTTTGTGTTCAAAAAAGATACATTCAGTCTCTAGTTTTGCCTTGGTCGTAATCTCTCTAAGACAGTTTATTCATTTCTGTGTTTATTTACTACAATTCTATAAGCAATTTTTGATGTCTTTCATTTGATTTTCTAGCCGTTATCACCTTGTGACTCTAGTAGTGACCGCTTTTGATGACCTTGTATTGACCCATAAGCCATTGATGGACATACATATTTTTTTTAAATGATTTGTCGAAAAGGAAATTTTCCTCGTCGAATTGTCTTTTATTAATTAAACATACTTATATCAAATTGACATGAAGTTATTGACAAGAGCAACCAGGAACATAGATACTGAATAGTGCAAATGTTTAAAGTAGAGAAGATTGTTAGCAATATGATAGGAAGGTTGAACCAACAGTTGACTAGAAATGGAAAGTAACTATCATAGATTATGTAACTACGAAATTTTTCAAAGTAAGATGGACAACGTTTAAATAAAGAAAAATAAGGCTTCAAACAGATTAAAAAATTTGCAAGATAAAATGACGCAACAAAAGTTGTAAGCTAATTACCTTGGAGATGCAGGGCTGAAAAATGTATCTCTTCGAAAACAAACATTTGGTTTGCTATCGCTTCGGCAAAATGTGATAGGCTTAGCAAATTGAAGTGATAAGTAGTAAATTCAAGTCCCAAATTCATAATCCCTATCTGCCTTCGTAAGCTATTTAGGTGTTGGACATAAGTAAATCGACTATCGAAGCTTAGTTTGTCCGAGGAAACCACAGATAAACTTCACTCTAAACAAGTGAAATGGCTGTGCCATGTTTAGCACACCCTTACAAGGCTAATGAAACCTTTTGATCGGCTTCCGCAGTGTCCAACCACGTGTATCATCTAGTATTACTTTTTATTTTACCTTTCACAACATTGTCAGATCGATGTTTGGTGAACTATGCCCACTGTTTTTGTTCAGTTTCGTTAAATAAAAAAAGTAAATCAAAGGTGTGATTTATTTGTTCAGTTACCGCTAAGTGTATATTTACATGCAGACACATAAAGAATAGACAAAGCCTGTTCACTCTCAAAACTGATAGGAATACAAATAAATCTAAGGTACATCACGATATCGCCGAAATTTGATATTTTTACGTTTATTTACTTTTTTATATAAATATCTTTGTAATTTATATTCAGCTTCTAATCGAGACGGTTCAAATTCTTTCATCCATGCTACAATAGCTGGATTATTAAGTCGTCCACACACGCGTTGGTATTCATTTTGTGCGCCTAATAACCATGGCGGTCCAGTGTAAAAATCACGTGGTTTTATTTTTCCATCACCGAGAATATCTAAGATAAACAAAATGATAAAAACAACAATAAGCTGGAAAATGTAAAGATAAGAGATCGTTATAATTCAAAGAAAGGCTGACAGAGAAAGATTTTTAGATTATAAACATAGAAGCCATAGTTATTTCGAATGTCCTGGAAGAAGTTGAGCGCTGACCCCGATTTGATCATAATAAAAGGAAGTCCTAATATAATTCCAGCATGTTTAGAAAGCCAAAACAACAGAATATGTTCTGCTGAAGAAGCTGAGGCATACATAGAGAAACGTTTAGAGGGTCCATTTGGCATTTGTCAACTTCCGTCATCTGTGGCGTTGACTGGCAAGATATCCGACTATCTATCAAAGGACGAGTATACTGAGCTGCAGTCCATTTTGTTCTGCCATATGGTTGGAATAAATGGCCGTTAAAAGCAGAAGACATAAAGCGATTATAGGGTTTTGACCATAGATTTCTTCGTAGCATTGTCCACGATTTGTGGAACCCCTGTGTAAGCAATGTTGAGGTCAGGCGAAGGGTACTAGGCAGAAAAGCAAGTTTATCGATGAAATTATGAGCCTTAATTGATTGAGATAGCTTGGACATGTGTTGCCCATGCCGAGCCACCGCTTACCTTGATGTGCCATGTTGGGAGAAGTTGGATTAGGCTGGAAGAGGGTTTAGGATGGCCAGATGAAAATATGGCACCAGTGCATTAAGTCTCTCACTGTTGGTATGAATCATGCGGGGAGATATAGACTACACAACTTTGTCTACTTTAGTATCACTCCTTTTCATCCCACTTGTTCTTTGTATACTATTTTGAAGTGTGGCAATTTGAACCGATCCACCTGTGTGCGTGGTTGTACGTTGATTTTTTCTGTCTGGGTTTACATTCAGACTTACTTACATAAAGATTGTTACATCTTCAACAAAATTGGATCCAAATCCGAAAATGAACTAGTGACCTACAAATAGATTTTCTTGTTTTCCCTTAACACCCACTTACAAATCCTAAATGATAAATGGGCTTTTATTTGATTTTAGTCACCAAGTATTGAATCCAATTACCTCATAGTTTATAGGATTAATCACCGAGTCAATTCCGGAGGCTGTTGGTTGGCATTCTACTTAAAAACCAAGTTTTCTGTGAACCTCAGTCAATATACTTGCATAATACCAAAGTTTACCAAACAACGCTATCTGAAGTACCTAAATTTCACATAAGGGTAAAATTTGGGCGCCGTGGTAGAGTATAATTCCACTACAGTTCTTTTATCATACATATATTACATAGTGAAACAGTATTATCGACTGAAGACATCTTGCATACAATTTATTGCTCATAATCATATCAAGATGATAAATCCAATATAAAGAAAGTAAAGACTGTTAGTTAGAGGGTTGTTCAGTCCTGTTGATTACTCGTAGGCGTGGTAAAAACGTGGGCAAGCATAACGATACTCAGATAGTCAGACGTATCGAAAGTCAGAATCATATGCACAGCGTTAGAACTGTACATTTTGCCGTTGTCACTACCAACCATAGGAAGCAAGCATAGTAGTTTATTTACCGTTATATCATTCGATAATACGTTCGAAACCTACTCCATCTGACAGGCTTTGTGAAATCAGCCTGTATAGTTGACTGTTACACAATTAGGTGTAGTTCAAAACCCTAGTGAATAACTCCATCTATCATTACTGCATCTCATAAGACTTAGATTGCAGGTGCAAATAATTTTTTAGGTTAAGCATAAATTTACGACGTTACGACTTAAGCCGTATGTAGTCATCTACTTTGAACAAATCTGACTAAGGACCCACTTACTGAATGAATCTGTAATTGATCCGCATCCATCACCAACTAAACTCTTTGACAGTGTTATAAATGTGCAATTTACTTTAAAGGTTTGTCAGAGAGACAGACAAGATCAACATACGACTAGGTATTACTGCATTGTGATCCTAGTTGCTACAACTCATATCAACACATCAAGCGAGAATCCACTAAGATGAGCAATAAAGAGATGAAAAAGAACCTGTCAAAAGTATTACAAAGTAGCAAAACAAAGGAAGGAGGAAATGGTGAATTCGGTATGAGGATTAAGTTAAGGATAAGTGGATGGATACATCTGTGCCATTGAAATCGATTCCAAACCATGTCATCGTCACTGGTCTCTGCTGTCACGAGGGTTCAACCGGGAAATCTATATTTCCCTACATGGCCCAGCCTAATAGTCGAAGACTTTATGCGATAATGTTATGTTTTAGTCTAGTCACATCTAACCTTTTTCCAGATTAAACCTACTTCAGTTAACACTTCACGACGAGGTGGACGGTGACTAGGCATGCGTAACAAAAGGTTCACAACCCCCATCAAGTGATTTTCCTCACCCCCTTAAAACTCTACACCTGACTTCTGCATTACTGACTTGGTGACACCACAAGACACGGTCTACGATACGAAGGCGATGGTGGTGGAACACTTGAAGCCGTATAATATCCTCCTTTACCAGCCATCTTTCACGACCAATATGGTAGAACAAAGAGAAATAGAGTATAGTACACTCGACCTTTAATAGACAATAGGATTTCACAGCGGTGCTATAGATGGCACAGTCTGGTTAACATCGAACCAGCCTTTTGTATCCATGAAGAGATCTTGTCCCCCACTGACCCATCAGGGTTGATCTGACTTCCTATGTAAGTGAAGTGTTCAACGCGCTCAACCGTTTCCCTCTCTATTGTTAGACTGAGTACCAAAGAAGACCAGTCCTGGAGCAATAGTTTGGGTTTGGATAGGGGGAAAGGCGTCCCGAACATTCTCGAAATTGCCAATCTATACGTCCAGGAAACTGCATCTTGTCAGCATCTTCACCTAACAGGACTATATCATCCTCGTACTCTAAATCTACTAAGGATTATCCTGTGATAAGACCAATCCATGTGAAGTCAGACAACGAGATGGATACCTCTATAAGTAAGTTTATGATAAGGTTGAATGAGAATAGAGGGACTGAATAACTTTGACCGACACCATACGAAGCATACAACTTATCTGATAACTAACTACAAGCTCTAACACACGTACGGGTGTTCAAGCACAGAGCCTTCAACATAGTGATATACTTACCCACCACCCCTTTCAGTGAGAGATACTGGCAAACGACCTCTTAATCGACGTGATCGAATATCACTTTCAGGTTTAAAAAAATACAGCTAGTATCGGACGTCATTGAGTAGTTCACTGTTCCCAAGCCCTACTCAGACGTCTAATGATTATAGAAGCTCTAACCTTCGACACTATTCGTCAGACTGACTCCCCTGTGATCATCACAGGGGGAATTCTTGTCTTTCTTGAGGACTGAAACAATAAGTAATTGACACCAGTCGGAGGAGATCATATGACTATCATACTTTAGCTAACATTTCAGTTGTCCCGGCCAGAAATAATCGACCACCATCGTTGAATACTTCTACTGCTCTTTCGTCTGACATGGCTTCTCTTTGTCATTTCAGACTGCTTGCAGCTTTCACGATTTCTGTAGGTATTAAGAGTCTATGATATCCCACTCAGGATCCGACTGGATAGCAAGCAAAGGAATAGTAAGTAGCTGGAGGCCAGTTGAACTGTTCCTCGAAGTGTTCCACCCATCGCGTTAGTTGTCTCCCATACGAGTAGATCAGACAACCATCCTTCTCCGACTTTTTTACACCGGTGTGTAGCTCATGCTTATCCATCCACATTACTCTTCTAAGAAGGGTAGAATACAAGTGAAATCGTAGCTAACTGTTGTATGGTGCTTAACCGCTATACCAGGCAATTTAAGATATAATTAAACTGGAAATTAATTAATCTAACCACAGGAAACCATTTGAGCCAGGCTAATTAAAAATAACAAATCTTTTAGGCTACAACATGCTTTCTCAACCTATTCAAGTCAGATGGACTAAATAACCAATCCAAACTAAACACTTTTCAGTTGAAAAGCAAAACACCTAAAAATGAACTCCAAAGGATAAACAAAGTGAATTTCAACTGAACTGCCAATCAGCAGCTTCGGATATTGGCCAATGACGACTTTGCTTGGGTACAATGTAAACTGTTAACAATTTGTTTAATTTATTTTGGGGGAAAACTATTCTGTTTTGCAACCAGAGCACTTAGATATTACAACTCAAGGTAACATAAGATAGTGCATCAGTGGATGAATAACTGAACAAGTAGAATACGGTTCATAAACAGTAACTAAGGTCAGCATTAAAGAGATATTTGGTAAGTTACAGTCGAAAACACTTGGACATAAACAGATACAGCTGAAAGGAAAATGTCTCATCTAATTATAAACTTAAGATGAGCATAGTTTGGAATGATTAGTAAAATCAATCGCACTACGATATTAACCAATCTTTTATTTGTTCTACTTTGATCTTAATTATGAACAGTGGCTAGCAGTGGAATTCAGGACGCGCGTTTCGTCCTATTTGGAACTCGTCAGCTGGACGTACCTGCCTCCAGTGAGCGATATTGTTCCCACTAAGACTCGAACCCGATCGCTTCACTAGAGACAGATCAATTTGGTTCAATCAACGACGGGATAATACAAGCAACATCATAAATTTGTTCTACTTCAAAAAGTAATATAGACGCCTTAGAAAGTCTTGACCAATCGGTACAAGTAGCCAACTTCCAAGCAATTCATTATCATGAAGCTGTAAGCCCAGTTCACCCAACAAGATTTAGAAAGTAGTAGTAGTATCATAACACTTTCCACAATAAGTGTGGATCGTTGCATATTGCATAAAACTACACACACTTCTTTAGTTATACCAAAATTATTTTTTAAAAGTACAGGCTGTCAGTCCTTGATGAAACGATTGAAAATCTGAGGTCATCCTATCTGACTTTAATTGATTAGTGGAGAAGTGCTGTAGTTATGCATACAAGCCTTTCACATCCACTTGATTGATCTTAACCCAACCTTGATGTTAGACCGGTTTGTTTCAAAGAGGATATAATGATAACGTATCTTGTCGAAAGTTCTATCCTAAGTGAGAAAAGTTTGCATCACATCTTCATTCAGTTCATATTCTCCATTTTCTTTGGGATTCACGTAAAGCAAAGCTTAATCCATCTATTAGATAGTATAATGGATCAATTTTACGCGTTATACTCGACACTTGATGTACTGATCAAACGAAACAATTTCTCTCAGTGTGATATGAAACTAAGTAACCAATAAGTTCATATTATAAAAAAATCAAATTATGAATAATTCGAAAATGTTTCTAATCCATACAACCCACTGGATATAATCTACGCATCCAACAGAAGTAAGCTAACCAATTAAATTAATGCAAGTCAGCTACCTAGTAGAGTTTCATTTACTAAGTCGTAAACCACACTTAATCATTAACAGCTTAAGATACCATCCGGTCATTGAGGTCAGGGTACATGGAGCAGCATTTGAACCCAGGATTGGTTGATTGAAAAACGAGTGGTTAAGACCTTAGTTACACAGAAATCCTCCAAATCCAACACTTCAACAATAGAGGTTCTGGTGAAGATTACTTTGACCATAATCAATTTAACTAAGTCATACTTCACATATGATTTTAATTACTAAGTGGACGATAGTGTGAAGAACTGAAATGAAGTAAATAGCACTAGATAACAGTTCGGTCTTGAAATATCTTGATAGGTTATACAGCCTAAGAACTTCCGAGTAAAACCTAAAGAATTACATGGTGATATTATATACCACCATGGTAAGCGGAATACAAGTCGGAGTGTAGGAATTACAGAAAAACGATAAAGGTAACAATGATCATGACAAAATCATGCAAGATTTCATATAATCTCCGCAGTCAATCAGTGTGGATTGTGAATAGAGTAGAGCAAAAAAGCTCTTTGTCATATAGTGAATTAGATTATAAAACGTGCGAAAACCTAACCAATTATGAAACTAAGAAAAAATATAAAATTAGGATCAAAATGGAGTAAAGCATGCTTATCATGACAAAAGCTAAAAAGGAAAGATAAAACTAGTATTTATCCCATCTGATCAAGAAAGGAAATTATTGTACAGATAATTCATCATCATAATCATCACTCAGATCAACACAGGACCGGAGATTACTGCGTAACGGTCCGAGTCGCCACAGCTCATGTCAGTACATCAAGTAAAAAGGCAGTGAGGTGGAAGATGCAGAAAAGGAAATTCAGTCAAAACAAAGTACGAAAAGGGAGAAAGAAAGAATGAGAAAATGGTATAGCTTTGAGACGAGGATAATGTGTGTATGCATATGCGCCACTAACATCGGTTCTCAGCCATATCACCTAGAGTCTCCAACCACTCGTTCCTCTTGTTCCGCGGACCCCAACCGGCTAGTCTGCATCGCTCAAACAAACAGTCAACGATTTCATGTATTGACGCCATGCTCTAGTCCGGCCGTCTCGGGTCTTTTTCTAGCCCGAACCTACTTCGACTAACATTGTGTAAGGAGGTAGACGGCGACTAAGGCATACGGAATACATGTCCCAACCATCTCAGTCGACGAAGGTTCACAACCGCATCAATTTTCTTACCTCTCCTGCCTAAAACTCGACGTCTGACTTCTGCGTTACTCATGTGGTGACACCACGGAATACGGCCTATACTATGAAGGCGACGGTGGTCAAACACCCGGAGCCTTCTCATGTCTTCTACCTTTAATGGCTATGTTTCGCACCCACATTGCGGAACAGAGTGGACTGCAGCACAGTACACTCGACCCTTAGTAGACAATCGGGTATCACGGCGGTGCCACAGGTGGTGTAAGTTGGCAAAAGCCAACAGAGACTTTTGTATCCGTGATGAGATTTCATCAGCCACTGAGCCACCAGGGCTGATCCGACTTCCCAGGTAAGCGAAGTGTTCAACACCTGCAACCGCTTCACTCTCTATTGTTAGTTGGGGTACCGTTGAAGACTAGTCCTCGAGCAACAAATTGCACTTGGGTGGCGAGAAACGCATCCCAAACATTCTCAAACTGCAGCTCAAGGTGTCCAAAAGGTGCTGCATCTTGTCAGTTTCCTCACCCAACTGGACTACATCATCTGGGTATTCTAGGTCTACTAAGAAGTTTCCAGTGATCAAATCAATCCCTAAGTAGTCAGATGTCGAGAAGGAGACCTCCATAAGAACATCAATATGAAAGTTATAGAAGAGAAGCGGGCCGAATTAAGACATTACGTATATTAGAAGTTAGGATGTTATAGTTAGTAATCAGAAGTGTAAACGTTTTAGAGAGTTACGATGTCAATTTTTGTAGAATGGTAAAGAGCAAAACTTTTATTAATGTCGTGTTCCATATCTGCTTAATAGGCAAGTACCGAGCTTTTAAAGAACATTATTATTCCTTAACCTGACCACACTGGACAGTATTTAGTAAAGCGATGGCGGTTATATGAGAAGTTTTTCTGCCTATTTACCTATGTTGATAAGAACAGTTAAATTTACCACTACGCATAGATGTGATCGAATTCACTAAATTATCTCCCAACTGCACTGACATTATTAAGCGAGTAGTAAATTTTACACACCGTTGTCGCAGCAATAGATTGGTCCGCTAGTTTTTTGCATTTGAGTCAGTGCGTTGGCAGCTGCATCTTTTTTAAACAATGAAGCGAAATATAATCATTACTGTAAATCATCTGTAGCCAATTCCTTCCAATTGTTTTCATTGAGCAATCCTTACAAACTTCTTAAGATAACTACTCTCATACGAGAAGCTTTATGTAGTTCTTTATTTAAAGTTTCAGTAATGAAAATATTTCTGACTCAGAACATCAAAATTTGGATTAGATTCTTTTATACGTGAGAGGGATCTCGGTGATCAGAAATACTTATACTCACGGATCCGTAACTTCGTTCAGAAAGCTTAATTCTTCTAACCATACTCTAAACTAATCAATGAATTAGTGTAGCTTCATCTTGGAAATGCTTTATATACTCTTGTGACTTGACATCTTGAAGACCAATTTAAAAAAAATTCGATGAGCAAAGTTGTATACTAGGAGCTATAACACATCTTTAATCTGTTACGACAACACTGAAGGTAACGGGCATTTTCGTAGAAACGGTAACAAAACATATGACAGAATGTGAACAATTTATTTCATATATAAGTAGTAAACGTACCAATGTAGTCATTCTGACCGAAATACGCCCGATGTGGAGCCCACATATCTCGTGGTTTGTGATCAGGAAGGATAACTTGTTTATCTGTATAATCCAGTCGTGGAAGTAAACCACCATCATACAATCGAGGATTATAACGAATATTAATTGGTCCCGGTTGCAAATATGCCTCAGCTGAACCTCCACTAGTCCTTGCTGCAAGCCGCTGACTAGGTACACGTATGACAGTTTTCATTCCGGTTTCAACTTCTGAATAGACAGTAGGACATCCTGATTTGTTATCCGGTTTAACTCCTAGTTTCCTCCAGTGCTTTTGCTTATCTGATAAACAGTCAACTGAAATGCTTAGAGATTTTGAGAGTAATTTATTAAACTTTCCTATATGTAGCAGGAAGTAGCTATCACACCAACAATAGGATGACAGCTTTGAAGACAACTGAAATTAAGAGCAGAATTATTATAAAGAATTAATTCAATTTCAGAGAAAAAAAACTCTATGACGGTTATATATAATTTAGTAAAATGATGAAGCACACCCTTCAAGGTTTACTGACGAGCATTAAACGTAATTATAAATACTTGATATGAATGAACAGAGGTTAACCTGATCACTGGAAACTTCTTAGTAGACCTAGAATACCCAGATGATGTAGTCCAGTTGGGTGAGGAAACTGACAAGATGCAGCACCTTTTGGACACCTTGAGCTGCAGTTTGAGAATGTTTGGGATGCGTTTCTCGCCACCCAAGTGCAATTTGTTGCTCGAGGACTAGTCTTCAACGGTACCCCAACTAACAATAGAGAGTGAAGCGGTTGCAGGTGTTGAACACTTCGCTTACCTGGGAAGTCGGATCAGCCCTGGTGGCTCAGTGGCTGATGAAATCTCATCACGGATACAAAAGTCTCTGTTGGCTTTTGCCAACTTACACCACCTGTGGCACCGCCGTGATACCCGATTGTCTACTAAGGGTCGAGTGTACTGTGCTGCAGTCCACTCTGTTCCGCAATGTGGGTGCGAAACATAGCCATTAAAGGTAGAAGACATGAGAAGGCTCCGGGTGTTTGACCACCGTCGCCTTCATAGTATAGGCCGTATTCCGTGGTGTCACCACATGAGTAACGCAGAAGTCAGACGTCGAGTTTTAGGCAGGAGAGGTAAGAAAATTGATGCGGTTGTGAACCTTCGTCGACTGAGATGGTTGGGACATGTATTCCGTATGCCTTAGTCGCCGTCTACCTCCTTACACAATGTTAGTCGAAGTAGGTTCGGGCTAGAAAAAGACCCGAGACGGCCGGACTAGAGCATGGCGTCAATACATGAAATCGTTGACTGTTTGTTTGAGCGATGCAGACTAGCCGGTTGGGGTCCGCGGAACAAGAGGAACGAGTGGTTGGAGACTCTAGGTGATATGGCTGAGAACCGATGTTAGTGGCGCATATGCATACACACATTATCCTCGTCTCAAAGCTATACCATTTTCTCATTCTTTCTTTCTCCCTTTTCGTACTTTGTTTTGACTGAATTTCCTTTTCTGCATCTTCCACCTCACTGCCTTTTTACTTGATGTACTGACATGAGCTGTGGCGACTCGGACCGTTACGCAGTAATCTCCGATAATATGCTGATTTGGATGGATGAATGGAAATACTCGATGTAGCCCTATTTCCGAGCTAAAAAGTGAACGATAGGAGTATGAGAATGGAAATGACATTGTTTGCTTTCATAGTGCATAGTTATATATTTCATAAATTAGGGGAATCACAACGAACTTAATAGATGAAATATATTTTAAAACATTGGCACCATTCAGAGTTAAGTCCTATGTGAATGTTGGTCTGCAAAAGTGTAGACATCTGGTACAATGATTTTTTGGTTTCATACATATGAACTTGTCAACAGCGCAAAGTAGAGAAATGTGATGGAATGAGTTAGGTGGATAAGTACCTAAGGAGAACAATACAACAGATACCAGATGATCAGATTAAAACTAAAGCAAAATCTATTTCTTAAAGGATTAGATCAGCCTTTTTCATTAAAACCGATATAGTGCTACATAAAGTCTCCAGAAGTCAGGGCTATAGTTACTAAACTACATAAAACAAACGCAGTCGGAAAATGAATCAACCAGGAGTAATAAATGTGTGATGAATGTGACAAGGGATCAGCATACATGATAGACGAACAGACGAAATCAACACAGAACCTCACACAGAAGTGCATCGGCTCAAGTTGTCAAACTTCATAGTATACAAGGAACAAGTGGATAGAAAAGGAGTGATATGAAAGCAAACAAAGTTGTGTGGGAGAACAAACAATCTGAAGATAATGGTTCGTGAAAATATCCAAGCTTTAGAAGATGTCAACTGGTGAATACATCTGCGTCATTTGACCTAATTTCAGCCATGTCACCAAGAGTCCTCAATCACTAATTCCTATCGTTTCGGGGAACCCAGACAGATAGTCTATATCTCCCCACACTTGGAGCATATGTATTAGCATCCTTAGTCGCTAACGTTCACATCTTTATAAATTGAAGTACATAAGGTGTCTTAGGTTGTAAGTAAAACCATAACATTACTGTTTTCATTCCTTTTCTCATACGCCACCAATACTTTTAAACTCGACAGTGAAACAGAGACAATTGTGAAACTATAATAACTGATAGTTTACACCATATACTATAGAACTGTAAACTGATATACAAATAGTCTGATAAATAGTATCCATTTACACAGTTAACTTCATTAAGCACAAGAAAATATGAATTAGGAACAATGAATCCCTTTGATGAAGTTTCATAATGGAATAAGAAAACAAAGTATATCTAAGAAATGTGATGTATTGCGCAAATACATAATACTTTTTCAAACAAACTCTATCTTCTTATCACACACACTATGCAAAGAAAATATAAGTCAGAAAATTTAACACTTTAATACTGATAATTTAATAAAAATTAACTAACAGATGTTGAATCGCTACTCGGAATGAATTCATAGTTGGTTGATTAATAAATCGTTTTCTTTCATCAAGACCATTAGTGAGATTATGGAAAAGAATTGTTTTAGACCTGGATATACCACCTTCATCCAAATTAAGTCAGTTTGCGATTCTTAAAATATATCTTCAAGCCAATCGATTCCATACAAACTATATAGTAGAATAGTGAACATTTATTATCTTTCCCTAACCTTTTCTCAGTTCGTTATTTATGCATTCTGTGTACTTTAAGGCGAAGAAAAAACACAGGGATTCCTTCTAGTCTATGTAAAATGAACACACTTCTAAATAATGATTGCTTAGAAATATCATCAACTATACTAGTACGAAAGAAAAAATATGCAATAAGGAAACAGGAAATCAATTTTAAAAATATGTTTATTTTTGATTTTTATGTCAAATACATTTCTACAGTTGTTTTTTTTTTTGGTTAGAAGTTAAATTTACTTCATTCGGTTTAACTCAATAAAAAGAATTTTACTGTGAAGGTCTCGGTGGGTACAGTTCACCAGTTCTTGGTAAGGTAGCCGGTGATGCTTGTTGTAAATATGCTTCTGAATTTATTCGGTTAGAAGGGATTGTTTCAACAGAGGTAGACATAGGAAAATGTCCGCTGTATTGAGCAGGAACATAATGTTGTGGCGGGATAGAAGGAGAAACTGATGAGTGGTGCCCAGATAAAGTGCGATAAGTATCAGCTGAGGCAACAGGCTGTTGGCGTCTCTCAATACTTGGTGAACGAGTTAACGAACTGGTATTAGAATTATATGAGGTTCGATTGCTTGGATAAGGATAGATACGGCTTTCTTCATTCGAAGAAAAACAAGATGGCACTTGTGGTAGTGAGTCAGAATACCTTTGATTTGCATCATTTGTAGACGGTGAGATATTTGTACTAGACTGAATAAAATATGGTGTAGTATCTGATTTCATGGATGAACATACAACAGGACTTTGTCCTGTCACTGTATTTGCAGCTGAATAAGGAGTATGAGCTTGATAACTATCATTTTTTTCATTCGTAGAGACTGATGCTGAACCACTTACGGTAAACTTATGATTGGTAGGTTTTGTTACCATTCCACGTAACTCAATTTGTAAGTGTCGGATAGCCTCTACGAGAGTTTGTGCCTCATGAGACGCCTGGTCGGGATCTGGGACACCACAGTTCATACTAGCTGAAGTGAAACATTCCGGAGGCAGACCAGCCCATGCCTCCAAGTTATTCAACTGAACTTCAACATCATTTAATTGGGAAAATACATCTGCCAAATGACTTTGAAATCCATCAGCATTATATGTGAGTAAGCTATAACACAATAAAACAAAAACTGCATTATTTTAACTATGAAATAATGTAATGAAAATAGTTATTAAAAGTTATGAAATTGACATCATTAGTACAAATATAACCTTCATAACACAACACTACAAAAATTCCCGTGTATTCTTTTTAACTCTTACTTAAATTGGTCAACAGACTCTACAAATAGTATACCGAGGTTTATCAACCTGATTACATCACTTATGAAACCAGGCGTACTACGCTACTGGCTTAAAATCATTGGGTCGCCGGCTCGAATTCACTTCACTTTCTCTGACTTGGATAGGTATCTGAATGCCTTTTTCAACGTTTAGTAGATAGGTAATTAATCACTTAGTCTTTTATTGAACATAATAACATCAAATTCAACTTTAATTCCTCTAATTTGTCAACTTAAATTTCTTTGGGTAGTAAACCTAACAACTAGAGTGTGAATACAGTGGTCGAAAAACAGCAGGAAAATAACTTATGTTCCTCCAGCTGACGTCAATTCATGATCGATACAAACCTGCGATTTTTAAAAGCTTGACATTCAGGTCAGTCAGCGATCAACAGACATATTGGTACTGACCCAATCTACCAATCAGTGAAGAACAACAATAAAGTCAAAGTTCACGTCAACAGAACAACCAATCGAAATAAATAGAGACAATTACAAGACTGACAGAAACAACCAATCACACACAAAACCATCCAGACGAGCTAATAAGCCACCTGTGAAGAAAACCCACTATCTCACTTCTCTCTGAAGTTTGTGCTGATATTGTTTAGAATCCCAACGAAGACTTTAAGATAAAACCATCCAATTCAGAGAACACAATACCATCAGACTGAATCCGATCCGGATTTGTCACATTAAACGATACAATGAAAGTATCAACTTCTAAAACTGTCTATAAAAGTCGTATCTGCGAAATATTCAAAGGTGATTATATGAAGCTTGAAAGTGAGGATACATAAAATAAATTAGAAAGTAAAATAATCTGCAATCACCCGGTTGTGTCATGTATGAATCGGCATCATAGTAAACGACAGTACACTATGCCAAGTCTACTAATTTCACAGATGTCAGTCTTAGTGAACAAACCATACAGCATCTTATAAGTTGCTTTTTCAGATGAGTGCATACAGTTTTTAGACAAAATAATTACACAATCGAAATATATGAAAAACCAACTTAATAGTTATACATATTTTTTTCACATTTGAATGCGGACTACGTATATATAGTGCAGAGATTGATAAATCATACCCAGAGCCAAGTAGGTGAAGTAAAAGTTTAAACCATAAGGATACAGTCATCTTAAGCCAAGTATTTAGGTCATTACCGTTGGCAGAAATCCCACTTGAATAACTGGATTGAAGGTTTGAATTACACTACTTAGGGAGGCTTAGGTGTTGCTCATAGCTTCGTGAATGAGACTATACGCTACTTAGCATTATTATTATTATTATTATTATTATTATTATTATTATTATTATTATCATTCAGCCACAAAATGCTACTAATTCCGATACAAAATAAAACAGTTCAGTGCTAAGTGGTGATCAGCAACTTTACTGGCCGACAATTGTAAGTAAAAGACTACTTATACCTATCTCATATTCCTACTTTCATGTATAACTGATATAAAAAATACACAGGGGTATTTTTATTGAAAAAGTACTATAATTTACTTCACTCAAGTAGCACAAAACACTGTGGTGCTTTGGACCGTTCTCGTTCGTGTCCTATTCGGTTATACATCATGGAGAACAGTGAAACAAACTAAATTTTACTGATGTACTACTTGATTCTGCGAAAAATTTGTCTCGTACAACTTTGCAGGTTATTATGCGGGCCTTGTACACAATGAAAAAGCAGTAACACATCAATCAGTAAACTCTGAATTTCGCATTACTGGCGTAAACTTTATCAAAAGTAATTCTAATAAATGCTTAGCGCACCTTTTCATCACTACACTCATTCAAAAATAACACTGAACAGGAAACTTTTACAGAAATTCTGAGTGATTTTAACATAATCTAAAAATAATTTTGTTATACTTTCGAACGCTAATAGTTATATATATATATATATATATATATATATATATATATATATATATATATATATATATATATATATATATATATATATATATACCGAATAACAGGATACACACACTTAGCTGACAGCTAACTTAGTGCGCAAGATCCACTGACTGCAACCCCGTGATGAATAGAGAGAAGACCGAAGCTGACAGATGTGAGAGTTTATTACTCCGAGAGCATAATAATCAATCAATCCAAAGCACGTGAATAGGTATACACATAAAATATCACCTTGTCCGCAATTGGAGAAATTCGCATAGTAAAAGATTAACCAATTAGCGATTTACACTACAATGGGGACGGAGAATAGACGACTAGTCATACCGTAAAAAGTGGTATGGGAATGACAAGTTAAAATGTTCAGATCAATAACAATGTTTTATACAAAACCAGGGCATCACAACATTTTGCATGACGAATCGAATGTAGCCATGAAATTTTTACCATTTATGTGTACAATATTTTAATGATTATGTGAAAGTTGTCACAAAGAAATTAAAGAAGAAATAACTCTTTCCGGATAGTAAGAATCATCAAGACAGTAAGTCACTGATCAACCTGACTCATATCTTGGAAGGTGAAACAAAGAAATTAACCAGTAAAAAGTAGGAAAATAAGTACTAAAAAAAACTAAAATACTATTGTTTCCTAAAGGTTAGCAATAAAAGTACTTGTTTTGAGGATTTTCAACTTAGGGAAACAGACTTCAACAAATATCACATAGACCAAGACACTGGCGTCTCTATTACGGTTTTACCAGTACTATTAAGCATCGCATCATAGGTTTGGTTGGTTGCCTGACCCATTAATCTGCAAGTATTTATTCAGTCGCACTATTGTGTATATTGATCGGTCTCTAATAGCATATAGGTTCCTGTACAGATGCCTCGATGTGGCCTGTAATTCAATTGTATATACCTGTCGTACAAGAAGTGGCTATCGTAGCTCGGTGATCTAGCGGATAATGCTTTGGTGTTTGAAGCGGTCGGTGCCGAGTTTTAATGCCGGTGGGAACAACATCACTCACTGGGAGGCAGATACATCCAGCTGACGAGTCTCAAATAGGAGAGAATGTACGTCCTAGATTCCACTGCTAGCCACTATCCATCATTAATACTACACTTATATATGCAAAACATCGACTGTCATGAAGTTTTAACGGTTATTACTATATATTGACCTTTTTTCCACTTCAGAGATTCACATCACATTAATGCAGTTTGCTGCAACTCGGTATTACTTTATAGGAGTTAAGGTCCATTGGTTTAAGAAGTTGACTTCCAACCAATGCCACGTGGGTTCTAACACTGCTCCACCCACTGGGGTTCGAGGAGCCTCACACAACTGGTGTGGTTCATTGCCTACTGTACAAATGTGCACGAGATTGGTGTTAGTGGATTTCAATTCAATTCAGGCATTACCTTTACATTCTGTCTCGAAAGTATCTGGACAATCTTCCTAGACAGTACAAGAAAATCAAGCGGAAAGAAACAAGGTTTTCAAAGGCTATTCATATAACGTGAAGTGTAATTTATTTCCTTCATGGATTTATCTACGCATATAAGAAACATCCGTGCAATTTTTATCATAGTATATGAACTATTCACGCTATAATGGTAAGAAAACGAATAATTAGAATACAAGTATCCTTATCGAGACGAAACAATAATATATAATATGTTATCACATGAATATACCTACTTTCCCAAATCACACTCCATTTTTTGTACAATCACGGAGTGATAATGTTCTATAAGGGTCTTCATAAATAACGATAAGATAATCAGTAAACTAATTTACCATAACTTTTTCTTTCAGGATATTCAACGAGTTACAATAATGATCAACCATTGTATCACCACTACGGTTTGTGTTCTCACTCTGGATGCAACTGGACATTGGAAAAGAATGTGAAATCAAAACCATCAACCTAAAATACAAAATGATAATTTCATCAACAAAAAATTGATTCAATCAAGTGAGTGAAATCAACATTGTATATGAAGTCATAAAGAATAATCAATTTGTCATAAAACATCAAGATAAATAATGCATTTGCCTTTACAATTGAAGACAATTTCCAGTCCTACAATTACTAAGTTCCAAACCACTTAATGAGGTTGTTTTACAAATCTTACTAAGTTAATTGTATTTTCAGGCGGTAGACAAAGAGCCCTTAAAATGGAACAAGACTGAGTCAACATCTCCCTGTCTGAATTTCGGTATGTAGGAATATTAGTGAGTAAAACCTACGGAAAATGGCCTACTGAGAAGTACATAGGACTTAACATGGGGCACATTGTTAATACCTTTTAAGCTTCATAGCTGTACCTTTCAATAGTTGTAATTATCCTAAGCGTGCCCGAATCGTAAAATTAGCCGGAATTTACAAGTTAATAATGCAGTTAGAAACCAAGACGTTCTTAATACCTACTAATCAGCTTTCATGCCAATTGGCTGAATTGAGAGCAACACTAAATATGCTTACGTGTTTGGAGAGACTTAAACTATTCTGAAGGATTTTCACGTCTTCAATGAATATATAGGAATACATTTAAAAAAGTAAATATACACAATGCAGATTCTCAATGAAAATAAACCATGCATAGAATTAATCTAGTGCTCATTGGTGACTAGATTCGAGAGATGATTCCTGAAGTCCCAAAGAGAAGTCGCGACCAGTGGAGTCAACCAAGTCGAACATGAGGACAGTTACTAAACGACGACAATGGATGTAGGTCGCCATATATCTTGAACTGATAGAAGTAAAAAATATGGACTACTGGGTCCCAACCCATTGGCTCAACGTTAACGTACTGGCCACGGGACCTGGATGCCCTGGGTTCGATCCCGGGCGGGATCATAAGTGCGTACTGCTGATGAGTCCCATACTGGGACGAAACAGCTGTCCAGTGCTCCTAGGTTTCTAATGTTTCTCCAACTGATGTCAGTCCGTGATGAATTCCAACCTAAAATTAATTAATGAAAAATCTCCACAAACCTCCAGATAGAAATCAAGGATATGATGAGTGAAAGTAGGTGCATAGTGCAGAAATTAACATTCACACACTACAATATAACGATTCACTCAAGGACAAATCAGATTAAAGGAACAAACTGGCACTGCAAATGCTCTACTTACTGCTGCACCACACTTTCTATTATTAGTATTACCATAGCCCCCTTAGTTTATGAATTATATTCTATTCAGTATGCAAATGGTACTTTCATCATGTTATACAAGTTCATTAAGAGAAATAAGTGAGGAATAATTTTATTTAGTTACCCAACTGTTTCTGCATATCCTCATTTCCAAACCCCACAAATTCTCCATCATTCTCACCTATTTCTTTACATCAGTCTAGTCACTAAAACACTGCATTCGTTAGCTCACAACCGATATGAGCCAATATACCTTGACTCAGCAACTGTTGGTATCAACAGTGCCACTGTATTAAGAAATAAACAAGTCTACCAGAAAACTGGAACAGTATATCTGCCAGTTGGGTTTATCCGATCTACATCGGAAGAGTGGTTAGGTTCACTACATATGGACCTGCCAAAGGTCTATATTTGATTAGTTTAGGGCCATGGGTTCGAACTCCGGTCCACCTACTGAGGTATAAGCAGCCAGGTAGCATCACTAACTCTCATGCAATAGGTGCGGCACAAAGTTTCTAAGTGCATATCAATAGGACTTCGACTTTAACAACGAGGAGTGACAACGAGTAAATTAAACTACATAAGCTCATTATATAAGTATTTGATCGAAAAATTTGGTAGACATTGGCACAATACCTAAAGGCGCTGCGTAAATAGGAACAAACAACCGTGGAACCTGTATAATCAACCGTGTCATGGTGAGGCAGAGGGAGGAGGACAGGTAAAGTGTTCAGCAATATGTCAGTATTCTTCTACAGCTTTAATATTCGCACTAACCTTTATCTTCACATTGTTCATTCTCCCACACTACCTTTGATATCTTTGATACTACTCCTTCCCACCCACCTGTTCTTTCTGTATTGTCAAGTGTGGTAACTTGAACCAGTGAGCCTGCATGCGAGGTCCTACATTGATTTTGTCATTAAGTCAGTATTTTGGTGAATTTGAGCAGGAAATTACTACTTACCATAGTTTGCCACAGAAATAACCTTCCGAACAAGCATTGTAACACAGATATGTGAATATAAAGATGTTATATAAAAACAACTAATACTCATTCTGATATCTGTGATCTGAAGTTTGCATTAAGGTTATTTATAACCAGATGTACACCGGATTGAGCCTGAGTTCTCACAATGATAGTCAACTCCACCCACATGGATCGTCGTCTCTTCATAGTCTTTGCCCACTGACTACAGTTCATATGATACAAAGGATGAATTCGATCAGAAACTATTAATTTTACTGCATAAAGAAAAACGTTGAGATACATTCATAACGGCAGCCGACTTTAACACTTAAGTCGGAAAGATAAGTCGATAGGGGAAGCATCTTAGTATCTACGGGATCCCTTGTCAGTGAACCAACAACGGTAACTATCTCTGTTCTGATAGGCACCAACTTCAAGCATAGCGAGACACTGTCTTAATTGGCATCTACCAAAATCAAACCAACAATGTGACAGTGACAAAATCAACGTAGAACCTCGCACACAAGAGCACCAGCTCAAGTCGCCACATTTCACAGTAGTATACAAAGAACAAGCGGATAAGAAAAGAGTGATAACAAAGTAGACAAAGTTGTGAGAGAGAACAAGCAATCTGAAGATAATGGTTAATGCAAATACTCAAGCTTCAGAATATGTCAACGAGTGAATACATTTGCTCCGATGTGACCGATTTTCAGCTATGTCACCAGGAGTCCTCAACCACTGATTCCTATAGTCTCGAGGGCGCCAACCACGCAGTCTACATCTACATGGCTCAAAGCAACAGTCAGAGACTTAATTCACTGGTGCTACATCTTCAGGCCAACCTGAACCCTGTTCTAACCTAACCCAGGTTTCTCTGGCATGGCATGCTGAGGCAGGTGGTGGCTCAGCATGCGCAACACATGTCCAAGCCATGTCAGTCAACTAAGCTTCACAACCTCATCAATCGACTCGTCTTTCTTGCCTATTACCCTTCGCCTGACTTCAACATTGTTCACATGGTGATTCCACAAAACGCGAACAATGTTACGGAAGTATCTGTGATCAAAACCCTGCAACCGCTTCATGTCTTCTACTTTTAACTGTCATATCTCACAACCGTATAACAGGAAAGAATAAACTACAGAGTAGTATACTCATCCTTTGATAGATAGTCGGATATCTTGCCAGTAGGCACCACAGATGACGACAGTTGGTAAGTGCCAAACGAGCCTTTGTATTCCAACTGAGATTTCGTCAGGGACCAGCTCTTCGGGGGTGATACAACTCACTAAGTAAATGAAGTGGTCGTCACCTCCCAACACTTCACCCTCTATCGTTAAACTGGAAGTAGTTGCAGGCCAGTCCTAGAGAATCATCTTACATCTGACAGGTGCCAGCAAAACGCATGCCAAACACATTCGAAACACACTGCATTTCATCAGCATCTTCACCTAACAGGACAATTTTGTCTGCTTACTCTCAGTTAACCAGATGACTTCCAAGGAGTAGATCAATCCCTGTGAAGTCGGAAGTACCGAAGATTATGTCTACCAGTACGTCTGTGACGAGTTTAAATAGGAACAGTGACAGTGAACATTCTTGGTGGACACCGAAAGTTGTCGTCAATTCACATGACAACTATCCATAGGCACTGATACGGCTGAGTGAGTTCGAGTAGAGAGCTTTGATTAGCGTTATATTCTTGCTCGGTACTCCCTTCACAATCAGACACTATCACAACACTTCACAGTCGACTGAGTCAAATGCCACTTTCAGGTTAGGAAATATGGCAATTGTAGACCACTGGCCGGTAGGTATGCCTGTGATCTAGAACCTATCGGAGGGTGAAAATATGATCGATACACCTTTGTCCAGCTCTGAAAGTTGCCTGGTTTTCTCGAGTTTGCTGTTCTTAAGCTCCAGTTAGGTGTCGGATGACAACTATCAACAGTATACGCAGGTAGATCATGTTACTTTAAGCCATAGTGAGACAGGATCGGTAGAGGATAGCCACTATTTCTGGAGTGCCTGTTCGGACTCCGATCATGACTAAGCATGGTACGTGTGTTTACGGCTTGATGGGCACGAGAAAAAGGCAGTAGTGAAGTTTTTGAGCTCTCTATCGAAAGATGAGAACGTCATATGCATGTTTAGGGAGATACTTAGGTATTTATCAAAACGGGCGCAACTATCGTCTGGATACAGCTTCGAGTGATACTCACTCTGTTGTAGAAACAGCGGTATATACAGTTGGTAACCGACAGCTAAAGTCAGAAAAAATCAATGGATCTCCGCATCTCATCCGAACTCATAGATGCAAGCAGACTCATTCCAGCTGATTCTGCTTACGATGAAGAGCGAAAGCAACCTAAATGTAAATCAACAGTCTTCACAATGACCATAAGTGGTGGGTGGCAAAGGAAAGAGATGAATACATCAGTACTAGGTAACATTCGGCGATTATTCAGGCTTATTAAGGTAATTGGCAAGAAGATGATGGTTACTGAAAACATTGCCGAAAAGAATGGGTGTCTGATGAGCTTTCACGACAGACAACTACAACGCACAGCGAAACACTGGAGAACATTTCAAATGACCCACAGAAACGCATTCAGTTCGATCCTGAATGGGACAGAGATGTAGGTCCTACAACTCCTTAAAGTTGATAAGGCTGTTTCAAACCTGAAACGACGTAAAGCAGCACTACCAGACTGTTTGCCGCAAGCCTTTAAAGGAAGTAAGAAACTACCAAGTGGAGTAACAGAGCTTTTAAGTGACTTATGGGAATCAGAAGTAACCCCATTAGACTGGTCTAGATAGCTGACCAGACTAGTTTACAGGAAAGGAGAAAAGTCTTCGCATGATCATCGCAGGAGAATTGTATCGTATCTAAGACAGTAGGGTCAATATTAAATGGACGCACAGCAACAGCTCGAGAACACCAAACTTGAGGCCACGCAGGTTTCAGACCGGTCTATAATGGATCGACCAGATTTTCACCCTTCGACAGGTTTTGAAACATAGACTTACTTATCAACGGCCACAACTTGCCATATTTCCTAGATTGAAGTCACACGTGTTTCTGTCCGTCAACATGCGTTTTGCTAATGTTTCATTGGAAACGGAGTGCTAAGAAAGTTTGTAATGCTAATCCAAGCTCACTATTTGAAATCATGCAACCGTGTAAGAACTTATGGGGAGTTTTTGTCCGAAGTAACGACAACCAGGGATGCCCACCAGAGGTGACGGCTTTCACTGTTATTGTTCAACTTTATTATGGATATGCTAATTGGGATAAGCCTAGGCAACTCCGATTTCATGAGGATTGACCCACACCCCAGAAGGCACCTGGTTGGTTCGTAGTATGCAGATGACATTGTCCTGTTAACCCAAGCCGCTAAAAAAATAAAGCTTTCTGAAGGCAGTGAATAGAAATCTGAGTAGGTTTGGCATCTATTTTGTGCATGTCATATGTGAGATGATGCTTCAAGACTAATTTGCACTAACTCTTAGTTCAAGGATAGAGAGTGAAATGGTTGAATGTATCTACAACTTTGCTCACACGGGAGGTCGAATTAACCCAAATGGGTTCGTTTCTGACGTAACCTCAGATCGGATACAGAACATCCGTTTGACATTTGCCAACTTACGACATCTCTCGTATCGGTGGAACATCTGAATGCCTAACAAAGGACGTGTATACTGCGCTGCAGTTAGTTTGCCTTACTACTTGGCTGAGACATAGATCCTGAAATAAGACTTAAAGAGATCACAGGTTTTGACCACAGGTGTCTTTGAAGCCTTTCCCACATGTAGCCCAATCACCGAGTGGGCAAAACCAGATTTAGGTGTAGGATATTAGGTAAGGAAGGTTGCTTGATGAAGTTGTGAACCTTTACCGATTGAGGTGGCGTGGATAAGTGTTGCGCATGACAAGTTACTGCTCACCTAAAGGTGCGCTATTTGTCAAAACAGGATTGGGTTGCAAGACGGTTGAGCAGCGAGATTAAGACATCGTAACACTCCATGAAGTTCTTGATTAGCGTTTTGAAATGTGTAGGGAGTTTTAGACTGCCTAGCTGGGATCCTCAAGACAATAGGAATCAATGAACGGAGACACTAGGTGACATGGTTGAAAATCAGTCACAACGGTGCAGATGTATATGATATTTGTCACCTTCAGAAGTTTGGACATTTTCACTAACCTTCTTTTACTTCTGTTACCATCCACACACTTTTCTGCCTTAATATCACTCTTTTTGATTCACTTGTTTTTTGTATGCCCCTATGAAGTGTAACAACTTGAACTGATGCATTTTTGGTGAGATTCTAGGTCGGTTTGTCTGTCTGTTCACATATAAAACCTGACACCATTTCTGCCTAGTTTACAGTATTAGACAGCTAAGCGTTTTGCAAACGTTAGTGCATTATCTGCTTTACTGTTAGCATGTCTTGTCTTATTTCAAAATGGTAGACCAATATGAATATTACAGGGACTGCAACGGGATTTGCATAAGTCAGGAAATAATATCGAACCAATTGTTGCAAAATCTTTATCTTCACTACAAGATTTGGTTCCAACAGAGCATGGACTGGAAGGGTACACACAAGAAAAAAGATTTTACGAAGCAACATCGAGGGAATCATTTTACTAATTGAAAAAGGTGTTAACCATGCATAAAAAAGCATCTACAACAAAATTTAACTTTTTTTTTCATTGTTATGCAGTAGATATTTAGCTTTTTACATCAACCGGAAGTCTACAGAAACCAATACAATAGATTATTAGTTGGAGACTATTGTGATTATTGAGGTATTTTAACCCAATCAGTCGGTTTATTGGCATGCTGAATTCGCTTGTCTCCAATTTCTAGTGGTTTCATTAAAACCTAGAGTAGGTCGACTGACGTGAATCTAGTTAGTAACTTGTCGTACTTCTAGTAGATTCAGTGAGTAGTTGCACACAATTTTTGGACATATGACTGGTCTAAGGATAGTGATGTCGCAATATCAGACAGTCGTTTAGACTTATCGAAATCTTATCATTAAAGCCGAGAAGTATAAGTGTTAATGGCATAGCCATATTGGTATGAAGATAGGAAAAAGGATAAAGAGATTAGTAAGAGTGTGAAAGAAGTGAAAGTAAGAGGTAGAAAACTGAGTAAATGAATAGTTACACGGAACTAATATCCTAAGGGAACCGCAGAAATAGCAATGATCCATACATAGTCTTTAAACTCTAGTATCGTTCTCAGTAGGTTATCAGACAGGAAGTGACCGGGAGGTGATCGAGGTATGAGACAGTGGGTCCACAGGAGATGCGTTTTATTTAGTTCATAGACTAATGACGACTTTCCGATGCTCCAAATATATCAGTCATTACTACCCTAATTTGATGAGCAGTGCTAAATACTTGCCAGTGGGTTGGAAAATGATATTTTGTTCTATATGTGCGTAGACTGTAAGGATTGAGATAAACCTATGTACAGAAACGTAGAGGCGTTTTGCTTACAAGTGAACCTGCCACAGAATTATTCACAGACATTTTTTTGTAGCTATGGTCAAAATAGTTATCATGAGTAGTACATCACATAAATATTTCTTGTCAATTAGGTGAAACTAATGAATAAAAAAGGGTATTTTGTCATTTCGATCACATTTCGCTGTAAATTACTCATCACTATCACAACTAATCGAAATGACCGTTCGAAAATGGAATTAGAGCCTATATAACTTGGTACATTATGACTCTAGATGTAGTGTTGAAAGTTAGGTATTAGGCTTTAGGTCTAGAGAAACTAATCGGTCACTTCGTAACGCAGTCAGGTAGAAAATGGTCACGGAGCTAAGTGGCAGTACATGGACAGTCATATATTATGCTGTCTTCTGACCCCACTCAAAGGAGCTAACGGGAACCAAAAAGTAAAGCAGAAAGAGAAACAAGAAATAAATAAGAGGCCTGACTATTTGACAACGCTTGTTGGTGCTATATTTCGCCATAAAATTAACCTGTAGTAAATAATAACTAAGAGTCAGATTTACCATTTTTACGAAGCCCGTTATCAAACCACAGGGCAAAGTGCGGAACAGATTACCACGTTAGCTTTACGTACTTGGGCTCTCTGACCTCAAGTAGTTTTATTAAACTTACACCACAATGTTTTCGGTTTAATACATCCTCAACTGTTCAATTAACGTTTGTGTCAAATCAATCATATAACACTCGAGTAATTCCACAAAATTAAGGTAAGGAGAGAAATAATGAAATAGACACTCTACTAATAATTAGAGTATGGATGTGACTACTTTAGAAGAGGTGAGTGAAGAAAAATTCCGTGCACAGTTGAGGGTAAGAATAGTTACCATGATTACAATAACTCATCCTACAACCAAGTTTTATCAACTAAGGGAGCCTGGTTACAAAGAACCTACCCACCTAGTTAAGCGAACTATGACTGTTGGGGCACAAGTCATATACATGAGGAGTGTTTGATGACTAATGAACTTTATTACATTTTACATCCAGCGTGTTATCGTATCAGTGCAGTTGTACTAAGTTCAGATGTTATTCATATTATGATTAAAATACTAGTTGTTAAGTCACATCAGTTAGATCTACTTGCCAACTGATAAAAATTTATAATCCTAAGTACTGAATAAATTTTTGACATATATGCATATATATATATATATACACTCAAGCCCTTTGGATAATTCCAGATAATAAAAAAGACATAGTTGTGAACTGTGCATACAAATTTGACTGAAGTAATAGCACATCAGAACTGGCGTTTCAACCAAAGATTCTAGTCTTCATTTAGCTAAGCTGAGTAAGAAAGGGTCTGAGCAGACGAAGGGACTCAACTTCGTTTTGACTAAAATCGTTCTGGTGAAGAAGTGGGCGTCTTCAAATATACTTTCGAAGTTTATCCTAATATTATAAATTTCACCACAGAAAAATGGATGTTTTTCTCCTACGCTAATTATAGTTGTAAACTCCTTAATCTTCGTTGTCTAGTTCAGGATCAAATCGAACTTCATTTTTGTTTGTAGCCATTACCCTGTACTGGTATCTTATCAGAGAGGAAATGGGGGAACTTTAAGGGAAGTGACGTAAATCTATTGGATAGTTCCCAAGGTAACAAAACTTAGCTGCTATTCCACTCCGTCTCAAAACTGTGCACATTATAACGTAGACCGCGGAATTACTTTTCAGCTCTCTTCAAACCATACGTTTCCCTATAAAATTAACTTGCGTATGCACTACATATTTATACGTATGTTGCATCACTATATAATGTGAAAAAAGTTCGACAGAGCGGCTAAGATTCTTTGCGAGAAAGACAGAACCGACAGACTCTGACTGAAACGACTTCAGAACTTGCAACCCACCGAACAGCATCAACGCTGCGTTACGTTAACTTTATAAGTCGAGCCAATCTAGAGTAATACATAAAACAACAACGGTTTGAATTGAAGATACTGATAATTTTAGAAGTTTCACGTTCAATTCTTGAAAAAAAAAGAATGTTTTACGATTAAAATTTTCCGATGGCAGCAGAAATTCTTGCAGTTTACCTGCTTATAGTCTGGAAGCGGCGATTGCCTGTTAGGTTTTCGTTCGTAAAATGAAGACTGTCTTACTTGGGAGAGAGAAAAAACTGCTTATCAGATCTTGGGCTTCTAGAATTTCTATGTGTGCAGTCATCTGTGAGTGGGTGTTATCCTAAAAACTTTCAGAAAATTGGGTGTATGGTTTTGGGCGTGTAGAGATTGAGGAGAGTAAATAGTATTATTAGAGAAAAGGTGTTACGGTAATTACACCACTGATCTGTAATACAGATGCTAGGGCGAAGCAATAGATATGGGGGTGATCATGTGCTGAAATGCCGCTGGTTTATGCGGATAGAACGGTAAGTGTATACTCAGAAAAAAATTTTGTTCCAACCTTAGCTCTCCAGACGAGTTTTATGTTAATGTTCCTGCGAGACTGCCAGCCTTCAACCTGTGACGCTCGGCTATGGCGTCACTTATTTACAGTTGGCATTTTTATTTACTACATCGGAAGAATTTAGTTCTAGGTCTTTCTCAGAAATATCCTGCGGAGTTCGCAGGCAGTAGGACCATAAGGTAAATGCACTTGGCGACGGACGAGTCTACCCGCAATAGCTGATACTAACAAATTGAAACCAGACTACACGGTCAGGAATAATGGGTGGATTACAGATGACTATTCCCTTTGAAGATAATCATTGCGAGTGGTCATCGCGGCTTTTCAAGCAACGTCTTCACCGTGGTTGTGTTTAGGGTCTGCCGCGTTTCTACCGCAGTCCCATCACAAAATAGGGATGACTGCAGTCCATATATCTGGACTCTCGGGAAATCCACGCTAATCACTAGTAACCTCAAAAGCCATTCCCTCCACGACATCATATGCTGTGAGAACCAAAGACGTACCCTGAACATACCCATGGAAACTGGAGCCAGGTGTGGAAAAGTGTACATCTATATCACAGCAATATACACATTAGTTTTAACATTATCGCGATAAGTATTGAAAATCAAAGCCAGACATATCCTACTGCCAAACCTGTGACATAGACGGTGAACTCTTGTTATTCTCTGAACCCTCTGGAATTATTTTAAAGCCTACTTATATTATGACTAAATCAGACTAGGAGCACAAGTTCTTTCAGTGTGTTTGTGGTGACTGTAGACTACGTGTTATTGATATTATCAAAAACCTATTTAGGATAAACAAATGGTTTCCGTCGCATATGGGACATCTATAATGTCGGCATCCATCAAATCGAAACAGCCCACACTGACTTTGAAAACACAGCAGTCCAGTGAATAAACCTGGGTCCAGAAGGACTCCACCAAAGTGAGCAAATAACAGTGAAGAACCAGGAAAAGAGGAGCCATTGGTGCCTCATGAGTCTGAATGGCAAACAAGGGCAACCCCCTTACTGACATGCGTGAATGATGGACACTATCTGTTCACTGTTGAATATGTGGCTTATTCATACACCAACTGCGACAGTACATCAATAGAAAATAAAGGATCAAGACACTTATTCGGATACAGAAAGCCACTATCATCAGCCATAATAGGGACATGCTTCTGTCCTACAAATGGTTACTCGGAAGAGGAAACGGATAGTACCAACGCTTGCACGACTGGCAGGATACAAGCCACAAAAGGTGTTCATGTACCGCATAGCCACAATTCTCTTACAGTCACCAAAGACTGAGATAGGATTTCAGGTGGTGCACGCTTTAGTTAGGGCTTTGGATGCAAACTCTGATGGCGCGATTTAGTTTGGGGTGTCTTCTAACCTGAGGTATGAACACTGTTTGCTTGGGCTGAAGAGTAGAGCGTAACTGAACGTACAATTATCTTTGTGGCGGACACTCCCAGCTTTCTTAGCCTAGGCTTGTACAATGGCTACGAAAGGGACTCAGTAGAATCATCCGACCGACGCGTGTGTTGGAAAATGGTTTGGTTGAATACATAAACAACAATACTAGATGGAAAGAAAGCTAAACGCCTCCGAAAATCGATTATTCATTTACCGGCAAAGAATTCTAGGTAAACTGCGTTATCAGTCACGCTCCTCTAACGAAAAGTGACCACAGCGATATGATTTAGTGGAAATCACTTCTCAGCAAATCCCAAAACCCCTGAATATCACAAAATAAAAACCATCCCAAGAATTGAAGGTTGACAGTTATGGTGTGGGCACTTTGGTAGGTTTTTCATACGATATACAGAGCACGGTGATAAGACATTATCTACTTGGTGACGTCTGGGGCGTAAATTATTGCTCATAAACGTACCAATGTAACCACACTACTTCTGATATCTGGCTTTCATATTCTTATCACAGCATATTTGTTTTTATTGACAGTATGTGGAGAGAGAAACTGATTACGGAATCTTTGTCCATCGGATCAACATCCAAAACTTGTAACTGGAACTGTGCAGCACCCGTACCAGAGATACGGAGAACTTTACTGCCACTTGAAACAAAGAATATGATGTGACAGGACTGTACAAATTAGACGTCGAAAGTTGTGTGGTCTCATCAGTGTCAATTTATGCTGGAAACCGCACGAAGTATTTAATGCTACATGTTGAATGTACAAATCCAATACGGAACTCTGGTGTGGATATTCTGTTACCCAGCCAAAGTTGTCATCTGCCTGAGCAACCTCCAGCACTACTTAGTGCAGAAAAGTTGAAAAGAATAAAGGCAACCCCTGCTTTGGCCCTCCGGAGACTGTCAAAGCTCCAGGGTGCGACGACATTCTGCCATCTGTGTTGAAACATTAAGGGGTATCTTCTGCAGTCCAATTCATAATCTTTTTGACACTGCTTGGACAAACGCATACTCCCATGGGATTGAAAACGTCCTGTTTCTTTCCCCATCCTCAAAGGACGAGACAGGTAGAACCTGAAATGATACCAACCTAAAGCGATTCTATCAGTGCCGTTGGAAGTAATACAAAGCCTGGTAGACGGCCATGTCAGTGGGTAATTGGAGAAAGGGAAAGCTCTAGGTGATACTCAACATGGCTTCAGAAAGGATAAGTTCTGTGCCCCAAACCTCCTGGCAGCCGACGACAAATGGACTCCATACCGGACTTCTGTATCCTTGTTCATGTGATTTTCCTGGATTTTGCCGAGACCTCGAATGCAATCCCATACACCGTTCTCATTCACAAAACCTCAGTGTTAGGAATCAACAGTAAAGTGCTCTCATGGTTGCAGGATTGTTTAGAGAATTCTGAACAAGAGTCAGCAGGGTTTGCTCGACTTGGAGGACATCATTATCCGGTGCATCACAAGGAGCGATTCTGGGTCTGTTGCCGTTCTTTCTTCTTGTAGACTACCCTCCATTGAATCTAAGCCCCTCGATTTTACCTTATGCTGACGATGGTAAGTTATAGAGGGCTGTGACAGCTGAATAGAAATCAAGAACCGGTACTTTGCGGAGACTGCGTTAGTTATTTGATATTTTGATCTCCTGCTATGTCCCCTCCGGTGCGTTCCAACAGAGTGGGGAGGACAAGAGAAGATAGATAAGGTCCAAATTTATTTCTTGGAATCCTATATAACATGATTAGTTCTCCCCTCTGTCCGAGACAGGATGAAGAGGAGGGGTTCAGATCCTTAGGCCTATCTTAGTAGGTCAGGCCAACCACCGCAGGGATCACATGAATAGCTGCCTTCTGAACACTTTGTGGGGGGTCTGAATCACCTTTCAGAAAAAGAGTTGCCGATCGTGTACAGCTTTCCGGTTTAGACCTAACTAGGGGTGTGTGCAAGTTGGTGAACATATCAGCCCCCGTTTTTGTGATGATGCCTGTAAATTGGCTTCTCTCACGATAAATTACCAATGTGAGAACAAGGCATATTTATTTATTTAACGTTCTGTGCAATGTCCAGATTGTCTTAAAACTCCGAGCAGCTCCCAGTCGACACTTCTCTGACCAGGTAAATAAGCTGCATAGGCTTGCCCAGAGTGCAGGTACAACCTCGTCACTCTAAATTTCCCGAGAGATTTCTACGTCATCAGCGTAGAAAACCAGAGGGGATTTCATGATATTCGACGGCTCATTTGCTGATAGGAAAAATCTCAGGAGACTGGGGACCGACCTTCAAGAGGAGAGTTGAAAACTGATCCTCACTCTTTGTCTACTGCCAGCAAGGGTCTCTTTTCCATGCAAGCTAATTGCCAGTGATTCCAAAACTCTCCAGTTTCCCAGGCAATTTGGAAAGAGGGAATAATAATAGTATATTCCATACAACGTAAGTTACATGAATACAAACCAGTTTACAGGTTTGATCATTTTGGTAATGAGAAATGACTGTTACGTACAATGTTAAGCTATGCATTAGATACCGTTATTCACGGTACACAAGAGGTGAGTCTGAAGGATGAACTTTTCTGTTTTGCAGAGAGCAGGGAATAAAACAGACAAACACCGACATCATTGTTCAGCATGCTGAAGCAAGCTCAGATCGAAAATCTGAACTATTCAGCTATTGTTTGGACCTTCCAGTATCCTTGAGGGCAGGGTGGGTAGTGCAGCCGTGACCTTGCATTATGTGCGTTCGTCATAAAGTTTCGATGGCGTGATGCACGCCGACAAATGCGATTGCTAGGATCCCATTTGGATGAAGGACTGGTTAGGTAGACCTGAAAAATGAATGACAAAAGCGGGCGGCTGGCGAAATTCGAAATAGGAGCACAAAAATACTACGCAGAAGTATATCAACCATGGTGTGTGAAGGTGAGTTCATCGCACTAACCACGAAAGTTACTAGAAGAAGTACCCAAAACCAACCGTTTAGAGGTAAGCTTATTGGGAAGAAGATGAAGGTGCGTACGAAAGTAGTGGAAACTAAACTGAAGCCGAGGATATCACTGTGAAATAGAGAGAATAGAGGATTTTGGACCAGGTATTCGCTTATGTGTAGAAAACCTATGTATGAAAGTTTAACGAACTTATAAACGTTTAAATGAAATTCATGGTTTTTTCTAAGATGGTAACCACGCTTTATGTAGTCATGGGGAGGGATGATCATGGTGTTGCCTGGTGGGTGCTACTATATCAGGGCTATAGAGACAATATGATGGTCCAGAGTGCTTACATGTAAGTACCGATAACAAGCGGCAAATAATAAAACATGTTACATGCTAAAGAGATCCACCGCCAAACAATTCATTTATCAGTCAGGGGTAAGGAGATTATTTTAGGGGAAGAACTTTTAGGAATAGGTGTTAAGTCGAAAGATCAGTTAGGCTGTGAAGAAATGGAGGTTACATCACAGTAGCTGCAGAGTTCACTGTTGCAAATTGCATCACACTCCACTTCCCCTCCACTCTCGGTCAGTTTTTTAAAATTGCATTTCGTGCTTATTTATGCGCTTAGTTTTCGGCATTTTATACTCTTGTCATTGCTGCTAGTCTCCTTTGAGTCTAGGTACCAGTAATACCATTGTACATGGAATTACCGATTGTGATCTGGCAGTCAACGAGTTGGTGAAAATCACTAGATAGGAGGAATTCAGTGAGTAATCGTTGAAACTAGCCGAGAGACTGACATGCTGGTATAGGAGCGGGAAGTTTGTTCCACACCGTACTGTATTGCCTTATGAAAAACCTACAGCGAAGTTTTGAGCAAGACTTATTTATTGGAATGGTGTGCTCACTATGACGCGGACTATATGCCGGTGTTGACTTAAAGGCAATAGCACAGTTCGTTTCAGATTTTCCAAATAAAAGATGAGCTTCAGGCTTCTCAGCCAGGGCGATTCTACTTCTATTTTTTTGTACCTCCTTCGTAAGGAAATCCTTTGTCATGTACTACTAGGCCCAGAGCAAATTTTCATTGGATGTTCTCTACTCGAATTCCGTCAGATACTTTCATGTTACCACAGATAACTGTGCAATACTCTAATATTGGGAGAAGCATTCGTTCGTATAGTATAAGTTTTGCCTCAGGTGTATGTTTCTGCGTAAAAGATCTATGAGTCTTCTGCTTTAGGAAACCTTTGAATCGCGCTCCACGTAAAGATTTCCTTCAGATCTTCTTGTATTTGAGAGAATCCCTGTGTTAGTGCCACACGGGAAAAGCCGCTGGCTATCCTCAAGTCGCCCGCGAAAAGCTAACGCTGCAGAGATAGTTTACATAGATTAGGAAAAGTAACGGTCCTAGCAGGCTACTCCGGACGACACCACTTTGTATAGGTCTGGGGGAGGAGTAGCAATTACTGAATTTTACTACCTGGAAGCAACCCTCTAAAGATGCTCTTAGTCAGGACAGTAACGGGTCTTGGAAATCATATGATCGCAACTCAGTGACCAGGAGTTCATGAGTCGCCTTATCGGATGCTAGCTTGAGGCCTAAGAAAGGGGTAGTTGCGGATAGGCCTTGGTCACGCTTGCTTGTAAAATCGTCTAGATAGTCAAGATAGCTGGTGGCTCATGACCAGGCCTTCAAGAATCCATGCTGTGCTGATGAGAGTAATTGGTTTACCGTCATGCAGTCGACAACCTCTTTCACAGCCACCTTTTCCATAGTCATACGTAGTTTTCAATATTAGATGTTGGTCCACATTTACGCTTGGGATATATGTATGATGGTTTACAGTTCTCAGAGCAGTTGACACTGGAGGGGGGCGTATTAAAGAGCCTCAAGGGAATCGGCGGTATATCTTCGCCACCTCTTTTTAGCAGGATGGTTGGAATTCCATCAGGTCAAGCACTGTATGGGGTTCAAGGTGACGCGATAGCTGGAGAAATGTTTTGTTGAGTGAAGAACACAGCACTTATCGAGTGAGTTGACGTCAACGGTACACCAATGAATTTTGTTTTGTCCTCGCGTGTAAAGCAGCTAGCAAAGTGGTACTCGAACTGCCTGCAGATTTTAAGTGGGTCATCGTAGACGATTCCACTGTCTATGAATAAACTGGAGGTACTAGTTCTGGAGCTGCTTGTCCGGGTTTTCATCAGGCTCACTAGTTCTTTTGTATTACTAGTTTTACTACATTGAATGTGCCCTTCTTTAACGGCTCCTAGTACCCTTTTTGCCTCAAGCGTGTCATACGTGTCTTTGAGCGTGACAAGCGATGAAACGTCATTCTACTTATAGTACTCCCTGGCATACTTACGCACGCGGTTTCCTACCTTCTGAATTTCTCTTTGGAGCAGTGGAGCAATATAGTCTTGAGCTTTGCCCATATATTCATAAACTGGATCACAGAGTTCTTTGGCTAAACTGTTGGTAAAGTAGGGGCCCCAATCTAGGCAACGCAGAAACGATTATAGTTCGTCCCGATTAGCATACTTGTAGCTTCTAGTTAGAACTATTTCTGTCTTTTGGGCTAATTTTGCGCTGGATATGTCAAAGTATCCATGTACTATACTGTGATTGTTACCTGGAAATTGTGTACCTACTTGGAATTTCGTGGGTGTGGTTCCATTTTTGAAGGCTAGGTCCAGGACACTACTGTACCTGGTAGGGTGTTTCATATGTTGTTGCCAACCCTCTGTTTCAAGAATGCTCATAGATTCGCCAATGCGCTTTGGATGGCTGGTTGGTTGCCACGTTATATCTGGCACGTTAAAGTCACCGCATATGATTTTCGCTGTGTGGCAGTGTTGCCACACGAACGAGCACGCTTGTCAGCTTGTCGTCGTAGTCGACTGAGGAGCGAAGGGGTTGGCAAATGCATCCTATTAGGAAAGATGTGGAGTTAGTAAGTTTGGCTATAACCCATACTAAGTCGTCAATCTCGTTTAGCTTAGAGGTTGACACCACGTAACAGTGATGTCGGACTTTATATAGATAATACACCCTCCCCCTTTACCATGAAGTCTGTCTCTCCTGAACAAGGAATAGTTGTCGATGGAGATCTCTGTGCCACAAATATCGGGGGTACGCCATGCTTCTGTAATCGCTATCATGAACGGATCACAAATCAGAGGTAGCAGTATAGTCTCTTTCATTTTGCTGCTCACAGAGCAGGCGTTAATCAGGCAAAACGAGAGCAAATTGAGAGTACAAAAGCGTTCGGATTTATCTCGAAATAGGTAGGCATTTCTGTACATTCCTTGTGGGTCCTCTGCGCACGTCCTGCTGGCGATGTCATGGCCTTCTGTACAGGGCGACGACTCCGTGCTGTTTACGTCGGAAGGAGGTATTCACCAAATTGTGATTGGTATAGAGGCTGTCTGTCAGGGTAGAGAGCAGGTAAACCGACAGCGTCCCAATCACTTGCATTACTGGTGGCGTTGGAGCCGCATGTGGTCCGATAAAACCCTGTGTAGCGGCCAGAATCCAATAATCTTGGCCTAAACACGGGAAATAGCTAGGCGGTGCCAACTGACGTGAATCTGACTAGTTCCTGCGTTCTACTGTATAGCTTCCTAACTTCCGCGAGTGACGCACAGTCAAAGGTTGGATCGAAATATCAAAACACGGTTTGTAGTAATTCAATAGTAGATTTGTAACAAAATCTGTGGTACTATCAAAGCAACAATAAGTTATGTCAAATTACAAAAATACCTCAACAGTGCCGTTGGGTAACTATACAGTCCAAAACGTTCTCGGGTACAAATACGTACTAAAAAAAAAAAAAAAAAAAAAAAAAAAAAAAAAAAAAAAAAAGTCGGTCAGTAGGAATATTCCCGGCAAAAGGGATCAAAACTCTGCCTACAGGAATCAAATCAACAAACAAACGTTCCCAGTAGACAGTCAAAAGACAAACAGTCAAATCACTGCACAACCGATAAGTTAAACAAAACAAAATGTCGTGCGCAGTAAAACAACATCACCTTATCAACAGTCCAGCGTCACATAATAGGAAAGTGAAACACTCATAATAAGTCTCAAACATACAAAGGCAAATACCGAGTGTAAAGTCAAATAAGACAGTTAAACAAGCAAATAACATTACACCGGCGAGGGTCAAAGGTACACCATCCATAACGAGGGTAAAAATGTTAAAATAAATGTCAATACAATCAAATAAGGGTGATCGGGAGGGATTTTCAGATCATTTTTCCTTTACACCGGCCACCAAAATCCCTCCAGACACGCAAAACACCTCTGTGTATTCAGCCGTGGCTCTATCTACCTAGCTGTCTGCATACTCTATCTTTCTTCTACTCCCTCAAGAAGACAAAGCTTTCTTATATCTCTTCTCACGGTACCTTCCTTCATACGCACCATCACAGTTCTTACTAAATCGTCTTCGTCCTTCTCGCATGTTTCGATCACTCCCAAAGGCCAGGAACCACGTGGTGTTTTTTCAGAGGCCACAATCACCACATCTCCCTCCTTGAAATTTCTTTTCCTTCCCAACCACTTCTGACGAGTTTGCAAGCATGGTAGATACTCTTTCATCCATCGGCGCCAAAATACGTCAGCTAAGTAATTAACTTGTTTCCAACGTCTGACGTAATTATCGGCAATAGTGCCCTCCACGACTATTCCTCCACTATCTCTCAATAACAATAAGCTATTGGGAGTGAGAGCTAACTCGTCTTTTGGGTCGGTCGTCATGGGAACAATAGGACGATTGTTCAAAATTCTTTCTATTTCCACGAAGTAGGTGGCTAATGTATCATCATGCAGAGTCTGCTCTTTGGATATGACCATCAATAACCTGCGTACAGAACGTATCATCCTTTCCCATATCCCACCTCGATGACTCGCTTGCGGGGGGTTGAAACTCCATCGTATCCCCTTTGACACCATGGCATCATTGATTCGTCGTCTATCCCACACACTCACCAGTTGTCTTAGTTCCGAAATCGCTCCAACAAAGTTGGAACCATTATCACTGTATATCTCTGCAGGTGTTCCTCTTCTTCCTATGAACCTCATTACAGCCATTATAAAGGCGTCGGTGCCTAGGTTGAAAGCTACCTCTAAATGTATGGCTCGCGTCTGGAGACAAGTAAACACACACCCGTACCTCTTTTCCTCTCTCCTTCCCTGGCGAACCATGAGTGGTCCAAAATAATCAATTCCCACTGATGAGAAGCAAAACCATCCTTTCTGCACGCGACAGACCGGTAAAGGGGCCATCATCTGCTGACCCAGTGCAGCTTTCAATCGTCGGCACTCTATGCACTTTCTTATCACCCGTTTGACCGCACTGATCCCCTTAATTATCCAATAGTTTCTTCGTAGAGTGGCCAGGACTTGCGAAGTACCAGTATGTCCTTCTATAATATGATAATGCCTTATGATCAGCTCAGTCACGAAGTGATGTCTGGGGAGGATAACCGGATGCTTAAAAGTAAGTGGGTAGTCGGAATAGTTCAACCTCCCACCGACGCAGACCAATCCATCCACAAGTATAGGTGACAACCTTTGCAATTCACCTTCTTCAGTCTCACAACTACCCTTTTCTCGGAGTTCCTTTATTAATTCTCCATATACCTCCTGTTGTACCATACATAATACTTTATGTCTAGCAGCTTCCAGTTCATCGGCTGTTAGATAGCCAACATTCAGTGACACACCTTGGCGACGCGAATACATAACGGATATGTAGACCACATATCTCTTAAGCCATGCCACAGCTTTAATCAGCCTCACCCAGTCCGAATGATACGCCAAAATCGGATCAGCAGTGAGCTCAGTAACGTTTGTGTTTGTTCGGACCGACCTCTTCAATTCGACATTTTTCGGTGGTTCCTTCCAGCAGAGGTCTGTGGTACTTGAAAACTGTCGGGTTCCCAGAAAAGAGGGGCCCTGAATCCAAGACGCTAATTCACACGCTTTTCGTATGCCTCTTGATGTCCAATCTGCGGGATTCTCTTCAGATTTAACGTACCCCCACTGATTTGGGGATGAATACTGGTGAATAATGGCTAGACGGTTGGCCACAAACGTACTATACCGACTCTCTGTATTTCTAATATAGTACAAAACAATCATAGAATCTGTCCAAAAATAAGTCTTGTCAAAGCTATTTGGGAGGTTCTTCCTCAAAATTTCACTCATTCGTACACTCAATACTGCCGCAGCTAACTCTAATCTCGGCACTGTCACCGTTTTCAGAGGGGCAACCCGGGATTTGCTATAAAGCAGTATGCTGTAGGGTGGCGTGTTTTTTGGAACGTTCCACGAATAAGCCACCGCTCCATAACCAGATTCAGAGGCATCGCAAAATAAGTGCAACTCAATCTTACTCATCTCACTCTTATCCTCCTTCTTGATACTTCTGGGTACGGAGATTTGCCCAAGATTCTTCATGAACCTCATCCAATCCATCCATAGGGATAGGTCATTGGAACTCAGGGGTGTATCCCAACCAGCATGAGATTTGCAAAGATTCTGCAATAGCTGCTTGGCCGGAAGACAAACTGGGGCGATGAGGCCTAGTGGGTCAAAAAGAGCTGAGACGGTGGATAGTAGTCCTCTCTTCGTGAAGGGTTTTTCGACGGGTTCAAATCGGAACTTAAAAACATCATGCATGGTGTCCCATTCCAAACCTAGGGCCCTGTGGATTGAGCCTTGACTAACACGTAAGTCGACTGAGTTCTCTGTGTGGCTCAGACCAGGAAGAACTACTCTCACTGCCTCTGAATTAGTCACCCACTTCTTCAATTTAAAGCCACCACGTAACAACAACTCAGTGGACTGTTTTACGAACGTTTTTGCCTCACCTGGGCTTGCAAAGGACACTAGGCAATCATCAACATAAAAGTTATGCTTCACTGCTTCCACCACATAGCTATCATAATCGTTGGCATACGTCTCGGCAGTCTTGGCCATTGCAAAATACGCACAAAACGGTGAGGACACTGCACCGAATGGGTGTGACGTCATTTGATATTCAATAGGTTCCTTCGAGAAATCACCCTGAGGCCACCATAGGAACCGCAGAGCACCTCGGTCAAACTCTGGGACTTTCACCTGCATAAACATTTCTTCCACATCGGACGTCAGGGCAATCAGTTCTTTGCGAAAACGCAATAATATTCCAACCAAGTTCGCTGTCGTGTCTGGTCCCTGATACAGGAAGTCATTTAAAGAAGTTCCGGACAGTTTGGCAGCGCAGTCCAGCACAACTCTTACCTTCCCCGGTTTCTTGGGGTTAAATACGGCATGATGCGGCAAATACCATCGTGGGCGGTAGCTAGGATTAAGCTGGGGCTCAGGAGCTACTGCTGCATATCCCTTTCTGATGGTCTCTTCCATGGCGCTAGTGTAGCTTTCGCGAAGGCTTTCAGAGGATATTAGTCTGCGTTTCAAACTCTCCAAACGTCGCCTGGCTACTTCGCATCCACCGTATACTCTCTTGGACTCCATTTTCCAGGGCAAGGGGACAACGAAATGTCCATTATCCCAATAAGTACCTCGCTGCACTATGTTTACAGCGGCTAGGTCATCGAGGGATAACGACTTATCTCCCGAGTACAAATCGCTGAACTCATAATCGTAAATTTTCTTCCATTGATCGACTAATAGATCTGACCGAGACATACAATTCACAACCCTCTCCCTGTGCTCACGAAAGCTTGTCGGACCGAACACGACCCAGCCCAACAATGATCTCACAGCATATGGGCTCTTTCTGCCCCCTAACTTCTGATCTAGAACCCAGTGAGCCTCAGGTACATCGCAACCGATGAGCAGCAATACCTCCCCGTCTTCCACCTCTGTCCAGGGTACGTCAGTCAGATGCGGCCACCTTTTAATACTTTCTCGCATCGACCCTTTAGGTCTCCGTACTGGGAGATCTCTTGCCACAACTGCTCGATCTATAAGTATGCATTCGTTTCCGTCTAGTGAATAAACTTCGAAAGGCTTGCTGACTGAGTCCGCCAATCTACTTCCACTAACAGTTTTGATGATAGTCTTTGTGCCGTCAGTCGACAATCCTAGAAGTTGCAAAACATCTTTCGTGATCAAAGTTGTATCAGAGCCATTGTCCAAGATAGCATAACCGTAAACCTCTTTATTACCGTGCTTTACACGTACCGGGAGTAGGCCCAAACACACGCTTTCTCTGAGAGACTCAGTGCATCCACAACTACCTTTCTCCGGTTGTTCGCCTACGGCGTGGTGGGTCTTCTTGTGTAACAGAGGGTGATGGTATGCTTTACAACCTTCTACACTGCACACCCTGTGAATTTTACATTCTACGGACCTGTGGCCCCTTTTAAGACATGAAAAACAACAACCTGTTTCTTTAGCCTTCGACCATCTCTCATCCACCGGTAACGACAGAAATGTGGTACATTTTGTGACTACATGGTTCCCTCCACAAAATATACATGAAGGTTTCAGGACTCCCCCAACGGGTACTAGCTGCTGCGTGGAACATGCTATTTTACTATCTGGTCGTCGACTGCTTGTTGCCAGCTGTCCAAACCTACTTAGCAAAATGCTCGCACGTGCTGACACAAACTGCGTTAACTCTGCGAAGGTAGGTTCTCGTTCGGTTTCAGTTAGCTTTTCGACAGTCTCCGCCCATTTCATCTGTAACACACGGGGCAATTTCTTTACTATACCTTCTAAAGTTCTCAAGGAGTTAAGGTCCGCAGTATAGTCCATTTGCTCTAGGGCTATAGCGCAGTTTTCCATTTTTATAGCTAACCTCGACATTGCCTCAGCATCGTTTTGTTCTATGTTCGAGCATTCCATCAGATCCTGTAGTAAGGCCCGGCTGACTTCATGAGTCCTTCCAAACAAACGTTTGAGTATATCCCGAGCCCTACGATAACCAGCAGATGGTGGTAACATAATGCATTCCTCTATAGCCTCCCTGGCCTTACCTTTACAGTAATGTAACAAGTATAACAGCCTCTGTCCATCATCATCAACCTTAGAGACAACGTAGAGCTCAAACTGCCTCATAAACTTCCAATATTTGGCTGGATGTCCGTCAAAGCTGCTTAATTCTACTTTCGGCAACTCATGGCCAACACTGACACAAGGCAACGTAGCGGCAACCCCTTTGTTTTCTGCGCTGCTCGCCTGGCTAGTCGTTTCACGATCAGAACTGCTATGAGGGTCAATGCCAAGACAAACTGATTTGTGACACTTTATATCATCATCCAAGGAAAAGGTATCACCTAAACCCCCATTCACATCTAAGTTGAGTTCTTTATGCAGACGCAACCTTTCCTGTCTTTGTTTAGCCTTGAATTCACGAAGTTCCAACTCTTGCCTTTCATCCAACTGTCGTACCTTCAACTGAGCAGAGGTCCTACAAGGACTAGTCTTACTATAGTCAATAACTGTACCATTATCAGAGCCACGGCATGAAATAACATCAAGAGGGACTTGCTTGGTATCTGAGGTTGGATCCATGGACATGTCACCTTCCCCGTCCGGAATTGACTCAAGGAACACCTTGCGATTGCCAGGTACAGCAGTGACGGGTTGTTGAGTACTGTAGCGGCCAGAATCCAATAATCTTGGCCTGAACGCGGGAAATAGCTAGGCGGTGCCAACTGACGTGAATCTGACTAGTTCCTGCGTTCTACTGTATAGCTTCCTAACTTCCGCGAGTGACGCACAGTCAAAGGTTGGATCGAAATATCAAAACACGGTTTGTAGTAATTCAATAGTAGATTCGTAACAAAATCTGTGGTACTATCAAAGCAACAATAAGTTATGTCAAATTACAAAAATACCTCAACAGTGCCGTTGGGTAACTATACAGTCCAAAACGTTCTCGGGTACAAATACGTACTAAAAAAAAAAAAAAAAAAAAAAAAAAAAAAAAAAAAAAAAAAGTCGGTCAGTAGGAATATTCCCGGCAAAAGGGATCAAAACTCTGCCTACAGGAATCAAATCAACAAACAAACGTTTCCAGTAGACAGTCAAAAGACAAACAGTCAAATCACTGCCTAACCGAAAAAAAAAAAAAAACAAAATGTCGTGCGCAGTAAAACAACATCACCTTATCAACAGTCCAGCGTCACATAATAGGAAAGTGAAACACTCATAATAAGTCTCAAACATACAAAGGCAAATACCGAGTGTAAAGTCAAATAAGACAGTTAAACAAGCAAATAACATTACACCGGCGAGGGTCAAAGGTACACCATCCATAACAAGGGTAAAAATGTTAAAATAAATGTCAATACAATCAAATAAGGGTGATCGGGAGGGATTTTCAGATCATTTTTCCGTTACACGCTGTTCATAAGAAGTGACGGCGTAAACGTTATGGTCATAGCCTAATTCATATTCACTAAATTTCTCCTTAGGGGATCTATTGCAAGTTTGTCCTTGAGTGGCATATGACCCACGTTTTGTGGCCTGTGGGTAGGGTGGAGAGCGTCGTCTGTGACTACCATTCGGCTCACTATCCAATAATTGGGACCGTTGAGGGGTATAGCCGTGGTGCGTGTCTGCTGGTAACCACGGAAACGTTAAGAAATATGGATCATCTGAACAGTAGTTATTTGGCTTGGTCATGGGATGAACCGAGAAATAACATTTGGCATTTTTCTTAGTGTGGCTTTGCGATGGTACCATGGCCTTTTGATTATTCGCATTTCTTTTTCATCTGTCGGCTTAGCTACTTTCTGGCAATTTGATTAACTTGGGTGGGTCTATGGTGGGGTTCGCATAAGGGTTTCTAGTGCTATCTGGGCTCCTTGTCGTCTGCCCATCTGATGCATATAGTTTATGCACCGGCTGGCGTGGGAGTGGACTAGTCTGTTTACGCGCCAGGCTTCAGGACGGTCCTTTGGTGACAGGGTGCTTGTGGCTGGTGTCGCGTACGTTCATAAGGCTGAGTAACCTTTGGTGACGACATAGTTATGCCTTCAGTATTTTGTTGGATCGATGGCGTAGCACTTGGTTTGGTGGTGATTTGCGTGACGGGGTGGGATGGGGACTGGTTTTTCTTTTCTGTAGGCATTAAGATCGCTTTGGACAGCTCGTGCGCCTGTTTTCAAGTGTAGTTTGTCGATTTGCCCAGGCCCACCGTCGTGTCATCGGCTCAACTGCGTCTGTGTGTGAGTCAGCTATTTTTGGGGCTTTGGTGTCCCTCGTTCCGCTGTTTGAGTACTGTAAACAGTTCACTAACAGACTGGGTTGCTGTTGTGGGTGTTACAGCCTGACTAGAGCTTGCAGCCTTCGGCATTTTCGCGCGATTACGTCTTTGGCAAGGTGTTAAGTCTTGTGAAAGTCTGGCACTTTTATATGGTATGGATACACCAATAAATTGATTGGATGATAAGTGTCTGGTGTGGTAAGAGCCGTTAAATTGGAAGAACAAGGGGCAGGTATATTTCCCCAACCTCTAACGGAGACGGATGGCCTAGCATGCTGCACAAGACATGTTACGAGCCCGCCTACACAAGGCTTTTAGTTGTTTGATAGGTTCGTGGTCGGGTATGTTCTATGCTATTACATTATATCGGAGCATAATTTTTTATTAACCCATGTAGCTATGAAATCCAGGACGCCTTTGGTTTTCGATGGTTTCAGTACTGGCTCCTAGATTAGGCTGACAAGGATGCAGCAGTGGCAGGATAACTTCAATCTTAGCGCTCATGTCTCTCAGTGACCTCTGAAAGATTATCAAACGTTCCTTGCCTTTAAGCGAAGCGTTATATAGCTCCTGTACCAAATCGAGCACCTTAACTTCAGGGCCCCTTCTAGGGCTTGATGTCGAACCAGTTAGTGAAGCTGCTCTTTTAGTTAGGACGCTAGGATTAGGTTTACGTGTTTGCGCAGCACATATACGTTTGTTGGGCTGGACCACGGTTGAGAAGTAGTAGTTACACATTTATTGGGTTCGATAATACCGAGAGGCAAGTAAAATAACCACCAGTTACAGAAGACTTAGCAATGACTTATGTAACAAATATGAGTTATTAGCAAATGTTTCTTTACTGCTTAGGTAAGGTACATTGCAAAACTCTTATGTCTCGAAGCTAACGGCGTTAGTTCGTGACTAAATAAAGTGGGGCAGACAAATGACTTCACTTTAAGTTGGTCATCGTTTTGATTCCTCCCTTTTCTCGGCAGTAATTTCTTGCATCCCGCTATGCATATCCAAACGGGTGTCTCTTGACAGTGGTGTTCGTTAAAGTTCCAGAAGGGTATGCTCCTCAGCAGGTTGAGTTTCTCAGAAAAGGATGCAGTATATGCTCCGAAAGTTTCTTCAGTACAGACAGGAGATCTACTAAACCGCTCAGAGTACCGATATAAAATACCAAGACATGCGGGAGCAATGTAAAGTCCAATTCGTTTAGTCTATCACTTTACTAAAGTCCATGAAAATGACATCTACATGTGTCCTATCGTCTTTAGGCTTAACCCAACTTTCTCTGACTGTAAGGACGTTCGTCAAGCGGGAGAAAACCATTCAGCGAACGAGACAATAGAGTGTCGTTCTCCACGTGGACTGTGATGGCTTTCTTGATTGCTCTTTCTGGGCTTTTCACCGCAGTACTAGGCAAACTCATCGGTCTGTAAGTTGACGGGAGCTGCCTAGAGCCTCCCTTGAAGATAAGTACTACTATGATATCCCTTCACTGTGAAACGGTCTGAACATAGTGGTTAGTGGGCTGGCTATACAGGGTGCAAGCTCTCTGAGCAGGCTTGGGTGCAGCCCCTCCGGTCCTGTTGACTTTTCCACGTCGAGATTACTTACTATCTGAAATACATCGTTGTGGCCGATATCCAGAGAGTTTATTCTGCTGGATGTCAATGCTTTGGCCGTTGGATAAGTGTCCACGGAAGATTCCCGAGTGAAGGTTTCAGCGAGATATCCAGTCATAGCTTCTGCTTTCTGTATATCGCCCTTAGTCAAACAGTCAGTTTTTGGTCCCTTAGATTAGGGCCGGCATACTACGACACAACTTATTTCTATAGTTCATATGGGAAGATAACCTCTTTGGTTGTTGCAATACAGCCTGGACAAGAAGTGTTTCAAGGCGTACTGGAGACCGGCGGATAGCGGCCATACAATAATTTCGAGCTTCTTTGCAATGTTTCACCACTTCGGGTGTACCGAGGTGGGTGGCAAAGCTCCAACACTTTTTCTTACTTTGCAGCGAGATCCAGATTTCGTGGTTTATCCATGGAGGACGGTGTTTCCGTCCTTTTGGAATAGTCCACGGAATGAACGGTTGGGTCACTCGTGCATATAGCTATTTGAAGCAGCACCATGCACCTTCAACTGAGGCTTCTGGATTAACAGTAAAATCCTCCGAGGAGGCCGCCGGATTAATAGCTTCCATATTCACTTCCCATAAGTTGGGTCTAGCCGGGGCACCGGCGTGGTACAAGGCGTCTACTGTGAATCCGATGATCACGGAGTGATCACTTTTACCAAGGGGTGCTAGGGGCCGAACGAGTCATACACGATCTGTACGTGGGAATACTAAGTCTGGAACTGATGGCGCATCCTGATGATCATATCTGGTTGGTGTCCTAATGCGCTGTATGAGGGCTGAGGAAATTGATGCTTCCGCTAATCTGTGGTCCAACGAATTAGTAGTGCCTTTGTTGTTGGTCTATCTCACCCAAATGGTAGCGCGTTGACGTTTCCCACAACTAGATATCAATATTTATCTGTTCAGAGGGGCAGCCTCCATGTGCTACGGTTTGGTCAACATCTTGTCCCTTGAATTTTAGCCAGCAGCTCAGCATTTCATACATTCCCCTTACGTGTACAACCATTTGCGTGGCTTTTACAGTTAAGTTATCCCTAATGTCAGGGATGACACCACATTCGTGTGCTGACCTGCCACTTCTAAAAGGGACGAATCCTCGTAAGTGTGCCTCACCGTCACTGATCTCGGAAGAGAGCCAAGTTTTGGAGATAGGAATGATGTCAGGGCCTTCGTTGCTTACCACACAACTAGGTCCAGTCCACTTGTTTAAAAGACCGTATGCATTTGTGTACAAGACGGTGAAACTACTTGAATGAGTTTCGGTCGTATGCATAGAGGCTTTGGCGTCACTGGTTTCTGAAACCTCACTATGCGAAAACCCATTACATTTGGATCTTGCTTTCCAGCTGCCGATCTGGATTTTAATTCCTCTTCTCCTTCTCGTCTTTTGACTGGATCAACAAAAGCCAGATCCCTTCGCAAGAACTCTCTAGACCTTTGAAGTCTGCAGGCATTCTTCAGAATTTGACCCCTCTTATCTGCTGGCTTGAGCACGGCTTCAAGTGGCCGAAACTTATTTTCAGCAATGACTGTCTCCTGTTTACTTACTCTATACATTTTTAGTAGGGTGACTCCTGGCATGTTTTCCGCTAAAAGCTTGCTTATCAAACTTCGTACGTTGCCAAGGTCGTGTTCGAAACGTTTACCCGGTTCTGGGTCTCTACTTTCTTTCACTGTGTAGGAGGTTACTGTCCTGTCAGGGATCTCTACTGTGTCTTAGCTCTGTGAAGTGATAACGGTTGGTTCGGTGACCGTTATTGGCTTCCTGGCACGCCGTTTGGACTTAGTTGCTTGCATTTTTTAGAGTCTAGTATGCAAGGCTCACCATAGCCCGGTCCAGTGACCTTGACGCTGGGAGCCTCAGGACAGACTTGCATCCGTTCCGCTTAGTTCTTGTTAATGATTGGGTTGCCGAACTGGGTATGACCTGCGGCCCGCATGGTTCTGTCGTTGGCACCGAGGGTGCTTCATTCCTGTTCCTCTTAGCTGAAGTAGACCTGGTATTACTGTCAGTAGTCTTCAGACTGGGTCTGTCAGCCCCATGGATGCGAGAACCAGAAGATACTCGCTTCACTCTGCCCGGTGTAGTTTTTTCCAAATCACTGTCAGTAGGCCTAGTAGGTGGTCCACGAGTCCGACTTACTGCTTGTTGTGGGACGTTCCTAAAATTTTGCACAGCAATCTGCATGTCAATGGGTGCTGTGTTGTTATCCCTATCCCAGTTATCGACTTTGACTTTCGATGACAGTTTCTTAGTTATCGCATTCAGAATTGTTTTTGCCTCTACCAGGGTGCGAATACTCGAGCAACACAACGTACACAGCCAGATACTTACTGCGTTGCTGCACCTCTTATGTGCTGATGGTATGAGGCTTGTGCAGTTGTCGTGGAACCAGCTCTTACATCCGCTACACTGCATACTAGAGGCCACTGTGAAGTGGCGCTCGACCCTACCATAAGCAACTTTACGATACTTTTGGCCCACAATGAAGCAGAAACTACAGTAATTCATCCAGTAAAAGTTCCTGTCTCACTCTGATCTAATAATATTCCGATTAGAGCAAAAATACAACAGCGTTTGATGTGTAAACACAAGAAATGCCTAAAATCCAGCTGGACGTGAATTCAGTCTCCTTTTCGAACAGGAAATTTTCTGCCTCATTTTAATCAAAGGATATTTTGATTAGAGCAAAAACAAGACAATCTTTGATGTATAAAGACAGAAAATGCCAAGAATCTGATTGAATGTGAAAAGTCACTCCCTTTTCAAAACGCGCACCAGTCAAGCCAACTGAGCTACACCAAAAGTGTGGGTAGATCAACTGGATCGGAGTCTGCCAAGTGCCTGGACCCGTTCCGCAACACCTAGAAGGGAGCGCGTAGAAATCATTTGATTTACACTAGCTCGTGAAGAAATATTGGAATGCTTGTGTTACAAAGTTTTACTTTCGTTTTCGTAAAAGAGTCAGTGCGATGACTATCAGCAGTATCACTGGTAGTAACTTGTTTTTCTAACTAAATGCATTCAGTGAGACGAGTTTGTGATTCGTTGTTCGTGGTTGTAGGAGGCGCTGTGATTTCAGGAGCTATATATTTGCTTTATTGTCGTAAAGATGGAAGACATATTTGTGGTAAGTGTTCCGGTCTTTTTTTCATTTTATTATAATGTGTCATTATGATTCGATATTTAAGTGCAGAGCGACAGATTTAGGTGTGATATCATACACGACAAGTTAGAGCTCCATGTAATATGCCGGGAGTTACCGCAAAGATATTTTCAGAAAGGATTTCAACAGTTAACTAGTGAAAATTATTGGAAGAACTAACTGAAAGAATGATACTTGGGCATTGTGGTAGTGTAGTTCTGGAGTAGGTCAGCTTACAGAATATAGCACAAATATGTGCTGGAAATGTCATTTAATAAAGGTGTACCCGTATGTTCAATATGAATAAACTATTTATGTCTCAAATGGTAGGTTTGTGAAGAAAAAAAGATGGTCACCCGTTATTATAACTATATTATTGCTTCTGTAAGTAATACTAGATTTTTCGTGTGGCAAGTAGAGATTAATTCTTATAAGGGGTAAAATCGTGCTCGCGGAAGTATTTTGAACAGATACTACAACTGCAGCGTGTTTTAACACCCTCATATATATCAGGCACATTTATTAATTACCAGCCTCCCACTTACGTTAGTATCCTTTCTCAAATATAATGGATGTACCTATACGATGGACGTTTCTATAATCACATGTTTAAGAGTTAGTGTTCTTTTTTTGATCTAACTTTCTTTGCATGGAAGCTTGTAATATCGAACTTTAGTTGCTGGGAGATAAGCATTTATTTTCAGACTTACTAGGCATAAAGATTTGACTAGGATATAGAATGCTAACGTAAGTACAAGTTTAACAATCAATAAATGTGTTCGATGTATATGGTAGTGTTCAAAATGGGTATGAATTCGAAATCTTCCTCTTAACCCCAAGCTATTTACAGAAGTGACTTGCCATACAGAAAAATACTGAGATTGTACTTTAGAGTGCTCTCCACCGTAAGACTTATCTAGTGGATGAATGCATTTATGATTGAAAATGTATAATCTTCAGTAATTTCATGGGGTTGAAAATATTAAATTGTGTTTCTGATGATCAGCCGAATATGTCTGATACTAAGAAGTGAGTGCAGAGAAATTTTTCTCAACATGCATGTAACGATAGTATAAAATTGTTCTAATTTATCAGGTCTAACCCTCCAATATAGACAATTGTGAAGCATTTTCTTCATACTGCATTTGATACTGGTCTTTCGACTTGGATCATCGAAGGCATGTAGATGTCGTCTCGTCTATTCAAATTGTTGCTATAATCTTAAAGCATCATCCTGTAGCTTCCAAGCATAAGCTTCACTTTGTACATTTACTGCTTTACCATGGGTTTTCGGAAGATTACACTTTATTATCTCTATCTGTTAAAGTGATAGACTTTATGGTGTGAATTTTGCGTTAACTCGATGTGTAACAGGGTAAATTTCGTAAAGCTATTGGCAACTGGAGGTCATGTTTAAGCTTGAAAATGAACCGTTTAGTCCAATCACTGCTGCTAAATCTTCTTTATTGAAGATGTATAGATACTACATCGTGTAGCTAGCTGCTTTGTTGCTTCATGTTAACAACGAGCTATCCAGCTTTTGCGAAAAATGGAAGGAGAGGAGAAGAACAATATGTAGTCTGCAAGCAGTGTGAGATGCAGGATTTTCGATGTAAGCTAAATACATTTTTGCTGGGTCTTATTTACTATTTTAGTAATTCATCTGAAGAGTATATGGCCACTTGGTTGTTCGTCTTCCCACTATCTACCTCCTTCACTTTTTCTAGTCACGTACTGATAAAAACTACTGACAGGGTGTTACGTCTTCTGACTTTCCTGCAGTTTTTTCTCCTTATGTCATTCATACCGTTTATATTTACTGTTGATTAGTGTGTTTCAACAGCTCTTACACCACAAAACATTAAAACTGACACGCGTATGTCGAAATACGAGGAATTGGTGATGGTGAATTCGATGACGAAACTGAAAGTGGATTGCCAACGGTGTAGATTTCCAAGATTCTAAATAGTTTATTAGTCTTGATACCTTTGTTCTTTCTTCTTGGGTAATTTGCCTGCTTCTTTTAGAGTCAGTCTATTTTTATTCGGTTTCTGTGCTGCAAAGAATGAAACTTTTGTGATTTTCTACTATGATCATCCCATCTGTTCATTCATCTGTTGAAACAAAATTTTCGCGACAGTGATGTTGCATACTGTTTAATAGTGCGTCACTGGGTACCTTTATAAATGTTTTTACTGCACAATGCAGTGTTTGATTACGTTAGGACTAGCTTTAGGGAAATTCTGAAAACTCTAATCTTCAGAATAAACATTGCTCGAAAGTTTTTCCCGCCACATAAGCTGAAGCGTACCTACTCACTGACATATCACGATGCATACTAGCCGGTTGCGGTCCCCGAGACAAGACGAACCAGTGGTTGGAGACTCTGGGTGATATGGCGCAGATGTATACACACATTATCCTCATCTTAACGACGTTATACCGAATCTCATCATTCTGTCATTCCTCCTCTCTCTCTTTTCGTACTTTATATTTCTTTTGATTGAATTTTCCTATCTTTATCTTTTGCTTCACTGCCTTTTTACTTGATGTTTTGATATGAGCTGTGGCAACTCCGACCGTTACGCAGTAATGCCTGATCCTATGTTGATATTGATGATGATGATGATGAAAGTCTGAGTTCGTTTACCTCATTAAAGGGTGGCGTTTTTCCTGTCTTCGTAACAGCTTTCGGCAGCTGGATACTATTAGTTTCTGCTTTTACTTTATTTCAAATGACTTTTGTGATGATATTTACTTAGTTGTCCAAAACGTGAGGTTACATACATACAAACGCAATAGAGCCTGTCATCAGTTTGGTGGGATTTTGTATTCTTGACTTGTGTGCAACGTTGGAGGCACATTAGGATGAGACTGTCCATCATATATTATGGTAATCGTCATTTTAAAACATTAGATTATGTCATAGAACTGGTCATATTTACGCATCTAAATTCACCACTTCTTTGTCTCACATAAGCTAGTTATTTAACTTGATGTGTTTGATCTTTCCACTTCTATTGTATTCGTCTTGTTTTTTTAAATTTAGGAGTTGCAAGAACTTTAGTTATTGCACACTTACATTAGTTTGTTAGTGGTCTGATATGTGCTCTGTTGGTTTACGGAGAAAATGATCGCATTATTCATATAGTTTCAAACCGTTCTCTAACTAAGGTTGTTCACCTCTATCGATTGAGGTGGCGTGGATAAGTGTTGCGCATGACAAGTTACTGCTCACCTAAAGGTGCGCTATTTGTCAAAACAGGATTGGGTTGCAAGACGGTTGAGCAGCAAGATTAAGACATCGTAACACTCCATGAAGTTCTTGATTAGCGTTTTGAAATGTGTAGGGAGTTTTAGCCTGCCTAGCTGGGATCCTCAAGACAATAGGAATCAATGAACGGAGACACTAGGTGACATGGTTGAAAATCAGTCACAACGGTGCAGTTGTATATGATATTTGTCACCTTCAGAAGTTTGAACATTTTCACTAACCTTCTTTTACTTCTGTTACCATCCACACACTTTTCTGCCTTAATATCACTCTTTTTTGATTCACTTGTTTTTTGTATGCCCCTATGAAGTGTAACAACTTGAACTGATGCATTTTTTGGTGAGGTTCTAGGTCGGTTTATCTGTTTCTCTGATTTCGAAATTCCACATAATTTTTATCTGACGAAAAGTAAACATCCAATTACCTTAATGTTACTCGCTGGTTTTGTTATCGTTTTTTCTTGTAGGTTCGGTTAAAAGTCTTAAGCTATCGAAAGGAATGCATATGAAAAAATTCTTTATCAGGAACATACTGTTTCATGAATAGAGAAACACCTTTCATATTTTCAGGTGTACAGTGTTCATGACCTAAGTATTGTTGAGTTATATTTAGTCAGTAATTGTCCTCAATTATTGCATCAACAATCGAATGTCTTTATCATATTCTTTGTATACTACTGTGAAGTGTGACGACTGGAACCGACGCACTTTTGTGCAAGGTTCTACATTGATTCCTGTCTATCTTGTCTAGGAATGTAATCAAACTAATCCGTTGTCGCATTTCTCTATGATTTCATGATGTGAGACCTGACCATTTCGCGTAGCTTAGTTTATATATCTTTACTCAGCTCCGAGTAAAATTACCTTGCACTAAACAAAATTCCTCTTCCAATAGTGATGGTTAGCAGTTAAAATTTAAACTTCTACATTTTCCAGGAGGGTTCTGGTTTCCTCAACTTCTGCTGTCGCGTACCTCAAAAACGCACAGAAAAAGATTGGAAGGAGTGCAAAAGTATTAAAGTATGTAAGAAGAGCTACTAGTGAAAAGGAAAGAATGCGTACCTACTAGAAAAAGATAAAACGTCAATACATGTCATTTGAGATGTGCTACCTAGGGTCTCCAACCACTTACTCCTAATATTTGATCGAAATTAGCTTGTTAACATATGCTCCCTTACCCAATTGATGGGTCACTACTACTCCAATCTTTCAGTTTCCAGAATGTTCATGTGTCCAGAACCATACGTTGGGTGTCGATGTTATAGTAGCATGTCTCATTCATGTCATTCAGCGTGGATTCGGATTTTTACCAGTGCACTCAATATTCTTATCTGGAATTGTCCACTTGACTGTTGAGTAGTTCACCTGGTGGTTGGCTGATATATGTCACAGAAGGAGAGAGTATGGGAACTACATAAAGCATGCCTCAAAGTTGTGGAATTACCTTAATGTAACTATAGACAAAATACTATATCTGACACGTAATCCAGTAAGTTATACTGTTTTACTGTGTGATGCATCTATAAGTCAGCTAAAATGGCTAGAAGAACATTTAAACAAATTAAGTGATTTCCCCAAAAATCTAACCAACCCATTCATTTATGTTTGAAGTCTATAGGGTTATTTTACAGTCTTAGCTCTAGATAGTTACTAATATGCCATGTTCTAACACCGCTTAGGGTATTTCCACTGATAAGTTAGGTAAATGCTTGTCTCGCGCAGTAAGGAACACTTGTGAAGTAACATCAAGAAATCATTAAATTCTTGGCCAATCAATCAATCAATATCAACATAGGACCAGGCATTACTGCGTAACGGTCGGAGTTGCCACAGCTCATGTCAGTACATCAAGTAGAAAGGTAGTGAGGTGAAGGATGAAGATAAGAGAATGCAGTCAAAAGAAAGAAAGGAGGAATGACAAAGTTGTGAGATTCGGTATAGTGTTGTTAAGATGAGGATAATGTATGTATACATCTGCGTCACTGGCATCGGTTCTAAGCCATATCCCCTAGAGTCTCCAACCATTGGTTCCTCTTGTCCCGTGGACCCCGACCACCTAGTCTGCATCGCTCTACATGGCTCAAACCAACAATCAGAGACTTCATACACTGGTGCCATGTTTTAGTCTGGCCACCTAGGGCCTTTTTCCAGCCTGGACCTACTTCAGCCAACATTGTGTGACGAGGCAATCGGTGACTGGGCATACATAGTACGTGTCTCAACCATCTCAATCGATGAAGGTTTACAGCCTCGTCTAAATTCTTGGTAGAAAAAAAATACAAAGTGCGGAGTCCATACGGTAATGGCTGTTTTTATTACACAGGAAAAGGGATAGAAAAGAGTGTAAGTTGTATAAAAAATGCTGTATTCTGTAATGATTTTACACGCAATGACTATAACTTAGTAAACCGATAAATCTTGTTGTTCTATTTATGTGGCAACTGTTGAAAGCATCTCAGTTGTGCAGATATCGACCGTCAACCATTGAGTTACGGGTTGGAAATTACTCCATTTATTGTGGTCTAGAATGATATGTATTGTTTTTATCTCTCATTTACTAAGTATAGGCTAGTAGATTCTAAGAAACTTGATCCTCCACCAGAAGGTCTCGGGTTCGAAACTAGCCCACTTACTTCGGCCTGGGCCCTTACAAAACGAGTGTACCTCATAACTTGGAACAATGACATGTACCGGGATGAGTTCCATTATTTCGTATTTTGTTTTACGTGCTTTGTGGTTTGTTTGTTCAGTATTATTTTACTGATTATACGTTGGCAGATAAATATGTCAGGTATATCAAATGGCTAAGTACTGACTTTCTAGGGTGTAACCAGCTGCTATTCTGTTGAGCTGTGGTTCATTAGTTTAGGGAGATCACGGCTTCGAATCTCGCTCCACCTACCGAGGTTTGGGAAGCCAAGTAGTATCGTCAATAACCGTTAAACAATAAGTGTGGCTCTTCGCCTACTGCACAAATGTGCATAAGGTGGGTGAGTATAAAAAAAAATAGTTGATAAGCTATTTTTCTTATGGTATGCATCTCTTGATAATATTACAATATTTCACTAGTTGTTTACCTGTTCATATTCCCTTGCTGTTATAAATACTGCTACTGAACTTTGCTTCATAAAAACCTATTTTGATTATGAGTTGTTTCTTCCTTGTGATACATTTATATTCACTTATAGGTTTATATTAAGGCTTAATTGATAAACTTCCGTTAGCTAGTTACATCTATTACCTCACTGATAACTGATTTGTATACATAATGCAGTCAGTCGTGGCCGGAATTGGTAAGTAATGAAATATCTGACCTAAGTACAGACTAATTCAAGTTCGAATCACCAAGTAAACACTGCTTTTCCCATAGTTGCATTTACTCCGTTTTAATGAATGCCAGGACTTATTATCAATTGACTTCCAGCGTGTAACATGTATGAAATTATTCATTTATGATGTCAAGAGTTTGTCTCACGTATACTTGTATAAGGTTGCTTTTATTGTTCTGCTAGTCAATTGAGATAGTATCAGAGTAGCTGATCTTTCCTCGCACGTTAACCACAAATCCCTAGTTCTGCTTATTACATGTCTACTTGAAAAGTAAGCGTCATACTATGATAATAATTAACTGATTATTATGGGTTACATCGCTTAAATGATTGAACTGTGTAAACTGGTTTTTTTTACTTTCAATGTCAGTGTTACGCTTATAATAAGGGGTGCACTATGTGGTGCAGTATCTTGTTCAGTATACCCTATATTTCCTGTAAGCTAACACTGGTGGGGCGTTTTCTCATTGGTTTGAACCATGACTTAACTTCGGTCTTTGGTCAAGAGACATTAATCAAGTTTAACATATCGAGTAATCGGTAGGCTTTACTGAACAAAATTCAAATTATTAGTTGTCTGCTGTAACCGACACAAAAGAACAATAGCTTACGACATTTGCACCTATTTCCATTGGATTTTTCTGAATGCTTTTTTAAGGTGAGAAAAAAGAAATGTCCAAAACTACTTTTCCCACATCTTTTCGAGTGAAATCTGTCTGTTCTTCTTAATAAGATTAACATTTTGTTGTTATGCAGTACAGGAAATATCAATAGGTAGAATCTAGAAGTTGCGTTTCCTCATCAGTTATTGATTATTTAATAGTTCAGTAATATGAATATTGACTAGAAAGAAATTAGGTATTAGTTAAGAATCATCTCGGGTAACTTTAAAAGCTACTCAAGCAAATACTGAAGTAACCAATTAAGTTTCTTTATTTACGAAAGAACTGTGTTTGCAGACGAAATAGAGTAACATAATTGGTTATTTCAGCGGTTGTTAGGGTGGCCTTTAGAGTCACTCAACATCTTAAAGTACAACATCTTAGTACAAAACTCCCACGAAAAACTACCACTTTTTTCACGGCTGTTAAATACTAAATGTTGTATAAACATTTAGTGAGTATTCACGTAGTTCCACAGTTATATTGTTTATATTATCTCTAGATGGTAATTACTAGGGTGAAATTGACCGGTGGTACTTTGTAAAGAAGTTATGAATAAGTATTTAGATATTTTATGGAAACGGGACTACATGTAACTGGTTTTACCTGTGGCTATTAATGCTGATTAATTTTACATATTACTTATAGTAATGTTTTGTATCTTATCATCTTTGAAAAAAAAGAACAGTTCTAACCGTTTTATTTTTTTTGGTGATTGAGCAAAAGTGTTTAGACGTATCTGCAGACGTGTTTCATCCATGAAAGGACCTAAGTTCTTAGTGCTAATGTATGAGCTAAGGACTATGGTCAACCCGGATATTGATTTTTTCTTTTGGAGTGTATTTGTCCGTATACTTTATAAAAACCTTTGCGAGTATGTCATATATTCAATTGTTTGTGGGGACTTATTTATTGATTTCAAGTGGGTATCCATCATGGACTGACATCAGTTAGAGAAACTTTGGAAACCTGGGAGCACTGGGCATTATTTCACCGTAGTGTGAGACTCAGCAGTGCGCACCCATGACTCCACCAGGGATCGAACCCAGTGCCTGATCTAATGGCCCATATTTCCTACTTCGGTCAGTTCACCATGTACCGCGACCTGCACCCAATGGGACCGTTAATTAACTGTCTTCATATCCGTCTTGGTTGACCCCACCGACTACGACTTCTCATTAGAACTTCGGCATTGGGTGGAGGTCGCGCTATCTCGTGAACTGACAGAAGTGGGAAGTGTGGACTACTGGATTTAGACCCAATGGCTCAATGGTAACGTGCTGGCCGTGAGACCTGAAGGTACTGGGTCCGATCCCTGGTGGGGCGGGGCCATGTATGCGCACTTCTGAGGAGTTCGATACTAAGACGAGACAGCTGTCCACTGCTTCCAGTGTCTTTCCAACTGATATCGGTCCATGATGAATACCAATCTGATATTTCGTAGATGTTGAAATAAACGTTAATAATCTGAGTCGGATTAAAACAGATCAGTGTTGGTGGTCGATATCCGTCTTAGGTAAAAGAAATACTAGTTGATTACATTGCGATGAACATTTCACAATGGTTCTTCTGAAAGTTATCGAGTTCGTTTGGAAGTAGTTCCCATCATACCTATGCCAGTTGATAGTTGTTTCATCTTGTTATTAAAAGTTTTTTGGAGTATACGATACTTATTCTGTTTTCGGAAACTGAAGGTTGAAGAGTGATGATGAAAGTACCATATCAGTGATGATGTTTAATGTTGAGACATATAGTTTTTGGTTCCCGTAACTCAACTGGCGCGACTTGTAGCTATTAACCCCATACAACTCATTAACCCAAACTCATTCTTAACTTGGTTTTCCTTTGATCTGTGTTCACTATATATCGTTTCATTTCCTTACAGTTCGAAGGATCCATTTCATTAAATTACTTGGGAAATGAATGTTAGTGAAGGTGGTTATCTAGTTACTTGGCCAAATGCAGGCAACTTAGGATGAAAACGATCATAAAATTTAGAAAGTTTTATCCAAAATTTCCTTTCTCTGGTATTCATATTGAAATGGCTGCCTCATAAATTTTCCTTCCGTTGGCTTGCATTTGTATTTCGATCATCCATTCTGTCAACAAATTGACTTTGTATTCACTTAGTGTCTTCTTATTACATTATACAAATTCATCAAAGCGACTAATTGTACTTCATAATGAGGACATTATGAGCTTCAGTGACGATCATTAACTTCTACGCTTAGACAAAAGTTTGTTGCTTACATTATCAACAAAGTATTTGATTTAAATATCTGAAAATAAAGAAACAACTAGATTCCTCTTTACGTATCACAAATTTATTTTTATGTATACTGTTAAAGGCTTTTCAGACCTGCCAATTGGACTTCCGAATCCTAGAAATGTATGTTACTTTAATGCATTGATGCAAGCGATCGCAGCGAATCCAAGTATTGTCCGCATTCTTAGACGTAGTGCACGTATTCGACCCGATAAATTTATATTTCGATTATTATGCTTGTTAAAAGGTAAGAACTTACTTTCATTGTTGTCATATGTACATAGAATTCTGATTGAAACGAATTAGTATGTGATTGAATGATATTTTGATATCGTTAAGTTTGTTCGTTTGGTGATTATTATGGAAGTCTGTGATAGTTTTAACCCAGTCTTACTTGACCTCTTGTAATAGGTTATTAGCTTAGACGTATGATGAACGTTTGTCTAAGGTACTTCTTTGCAAAGTTTAGTGTTGTTGCGACTGACAAATGTTAAATTACGTCAAAAGTTGTCATATTTATATGTTAGTTGTATCGTTTTTTCCAGGGTTTAATGTCTTGTACTACCACTGCACGAAATTTGAATCCTATGTATTACTGATAGAAAAGGTAGAATCTTGATAAAGTACAATTCATACATATTTTGGTGTTTTCTGCGAAGGGTTTGTCGATAATCTATGTACTTCACATACTCTTCCGCATTTATAAGTTTGAGAGTCATTCAAGTCTGTTGCTGCTTTAGTAGTCCTTAGACTGATTGAATTATACATACAGAAATGAACTAGTCATGCGTACCATGAGGCTCCGTACTACAGTTTTGGTGTTGTAAAGGCTGTTTCTTAGATTAAGTAAGTGATTTTTTGTAATTGTTTCACTGGCTTGCAACACTTGTGATGAAACTATTTTCGATCGCTTCGGAGAACTTGACAACCAACACGTATACGGACACGTATCCATTTAGCAAAAAGCTTAAGCTTTGTGTCATGTGTGATTCACTGGCTAAAATCATCAACATTCACCTCCCGTATCATGGACCAAAAATCTAGCACTGCCTACTTCAGTATGAACAGTTTAGGCGTATTGTCAACTGCCATACATTAGGTTTAGTTAGTGCAAGAATGTGCGCATAGTTAGTCAGGATAAATGTATAAGATGCAGCCAGGAAAAACCAATTCAACATAAGAATTTATTCTATAATTTGCAAAGGATAGCTGATTTACTGAAGCAGACTAGTTATGTGCATTGGAAAGTCGAAAACCGTTATCATTGCATACGTTTAGTAAATCAGGGGGACGTAGTCGCTGTGTCGAACACTATTTAGGAAAACGCTGGCCGATTCCATTTTGTTACTTACATTTTGAAGTTTGACCATTCCCGTATGATGGATTTTTGAGTAGAGCGAAGAGGAGATTTATCTATCAAAAGAAGAACGGAAGTTGTTAGTTACCATAAAACCTATTCATGATTGTGTTGATGCTGAGTTAATATGGAATGAGTAAAAACATGTTACTAGTCGACTACGAGTATGATTAATTCTCCTAAACAGAGATAAAAATCGTGAATAGTGACTGTGAACAAGAATATATTGCTTGAAAAGACACTCCAGTATGAAAATTGGTGTATCAGTTTTGATCTAGTAGTTAGTTATTACTACTGACCCAGTGAGTTACAGAAACCGCTCACTTTTGTGGTCAAATTGTCAGACCAAAGTCATATCACTTTGTTAGATAACCAGCAACTTGAAATACTAATCTCCTTCAGTTAAATCATTTCTTATCATATATCGACTTGTTATACTTGGGTTATTATTATTGTCGCCGTTTTTAAATACTAGGTTGTTTCAATTTTCGTTTTGACAGGATTACAATGTTCTTCTCAGTATATTGCAGAACATAAACTAGATGTTGTATTAAGAAAAAATCATGAAGCGTTAATTAATGACATAGTGAATACACAACATTGGGCAATTCATGAACAACAGGTTAGTTGTCATTTATTCTTTCTATATTATTTTTAAGTGTTAGTGCATATCTTTCGACTTGCCTAACTAGTTTCACTTTGGGTTTTGAGCGAAGGGTACTGGGGTTCGAGCCTCACTGGGGTGTAGGTGCATCCAGCTGGCGAGTTCCAACCAGGACGAAACGCGCGCCCTGGATTCCTCTGCTAGCCACGAAGATCAATATAGTTGTACTATTAGTTCTTTATAAGTCGTCCATGTGACTACATTTTACTAATCACTTGTCTTTTTTCTCCATATCAGTCGGCAACCAGCTAGTAATCTGTGCCACTCTGGCCTTCACTGCTGTCTGGAATATTTTGATTACGAATTGTACACTGTAAGCAGTAATTAAAATAAGTTAATTTAACATTTTGGTGTAATGTTTTTAGTGTAAAGCATTTGCAAGCACTCAGCAGGAAGTTTTGTTCCTAGATATGATGTCTGCAAACCGTCATCACTAACCACCATATCTAGAAGAGTTATCACTAAGGTTATTGAACCATCAGGTACTCTTGCATTCAGCGTGTTATTAGGTTGTCATATAAGTACGAATGTTATACCTTAAATCTGAGCATTAATCGGAATCTTTCTATCAGTCATTTTCAGTATTCGCATAAGATGTAATCTAGGAAACTTCAGTTTTCTTCACAGAATTTCTATAGAGCACACTTTATATAACGCTTGTAGCTCGAAAATTACCAATTGCTAGCTAGATTTGGAATTCATATCACTTTCCAGTATGCTTTGGACGCCTTTTCGATAGCTTGTTTACTCTGTTTTTTAGGCATTGTTTAGTGTGTTCGTCTCATTAACCGGCGATATTTTCACCTTGATTTCCTGAGTAAGCTTAATAACTATCTACTGTTACCTATCACCACTACTTTTTTTTTAATCTCTATAGCCTTCACTGCCCACTACTGTTTATAGTCATTGCACAGACTTTGTCAGTCCACATTTAAGTCGTTTGCACTCAGGGCTTTCAGGAATGCGTTTGCGTGGATCCATTAATTAGGAAAAAGTTGCTGGGGTCCATCGCTTTTTTCTAACCATTTTAAAGGGTCATATATTATCTTAACCATTGTTTTTACAGCACAGTCGAGATGGTAATAAGCCTATTTAACATGAGTAATTTTGCCATATTCCAATAAGTGTCTAACCAATTCTCTCTTGAAAACAACCATGGCGGTGAACTCATTTATAGTCCTCCTGATTCCATTTAGGTGAAGAAATACATGTTTTTAAATCACCACGTGATCCCTATCCAAGCACGTTTTCTAGAAGGAGCGACAGTCTCCTACTGACGCTTTCCAGCGGTAACTGAGTGACGTCTGTCTGTGCCCACTACTAATTTGAGGTCGGTAGATACCAAGTCGTATGATGTGCTAATGTTTAGCTTGTTTGATTTTATATTTATTTCCAGCGTTTTTGACGGTCTTTCCCAGTGGTCTGCAAGGATTCCCGTTTTAGTGATAAGGAGTGAAGTGGTGGAATGTGTCGACCACTTCATTTGCATCAGCCCTAATGGACTGATGGCTGACGAAATCTCAGCTGGGATACCAAAGGCTCGTTTGGCATTTGCCAACTTGCGTCATCTGTGGTGCCTACTGGCCTGTTGTCCGACTATCTATCAAAGGACGAGTATACTGCGCTACAGTCCGTTCTGTTATACGGCTGGGAGACATGGTCGTTAGAAGTAGAAGACATTAAGCGATTACAGGGTACTGAACAAATGTGTCTTCGTAGCATCGCTCGCGTTTGGTGGAATCACCATGTGAACAGTGTTGAAGTCAGGCGAAGGGTACTAGGCAAGAAAGGCGATTCGATTGATGAGGTTGTGAAGCTTAGTCGACTGAGATGGCTTGGACATGTACTTGAGTGGAGCTCTAGCTCAGTAGTTTAGGGAGATGACTATCAACCACCGGGTCATGGGTTTGAGACCCGCTCCACCTACCGAGGTTTGGGGGACTAGGTAGTATCACTAACCCTCACACAATAGATGTGGCTCATCGCCTACTGCACAGATGTACACAGGGTTGCGGAATGCGTTTCTTTCGGACATTTACTGCACGGACCAAGCCACCGCTTACCTCGATGTGCCATGCCAGGAGAAGTTGGATTAGCTTGAAAGAGGGTTCAGGGTAGCCAGACCAAGATGTGGCACCGTGACTGTTGGTCTAAGCCGTGTAGGAGACGTAGACTGCCTGGTTGGCATCCGCGAGACTATGGGAATCAGTATTTGAGAACTCTTGATGATATGGTTGAAAATTGGTCACGGTGACTCAGATGTATTCACGCTTTGACATTGTCTAAAGTCTGAATATTTGCACTGACCGTTCTCTTGAAATAGCTTATTCCATCACACAACTTCGTCTACTTTGATGTCACTTTTTCTATCCACCTGTCTTTGTTTATTACTATGAGGTACGGCAGGTTGAACTAATGGACTTGTATGCGAGGTTCTACGTTAATTTTGTCTGTCTACTGTCTGTAACGCTCGATTGTTTGTATTAGGACTTAGTATTGCTATTTATGCACCTCATGAGTATGGAATGGAACAATTCCGAGATAAGAAAAAGACAGAAGTTTCTAATTTATTGCTTGGAAATTCGAATATTAGTTGAGTTCTAGACAGTAACCTATAAATTACGGGTTTATTTGTGTTTTACAACCTGGGTGATGGAACTAAATCAGTTACTAGGTTTAAAATTCACTTTTAATCACTGTTTTTTTAAAAGTTGTGTTTGCAAATGGGTATCACTTTAGTTTTTATTTTCACCGTGTTGACTTTCAAGGTAGGTTTAATCTCTTTGTTTTCAGACTGGAGTATGATTAGGTAAACAGAGGTATTGAATTTCAGGAAGAACAATCTTTGAGTAGGATTTCAGAATTACGGCCTACTTAACACTCATACTCAATGCATAGCATAGTTAGCTTGTAGGACATGAAGCTGGTGATCTGAGAGCTTCCGATCAGATCTTCAAATAATTTATTCTGTCACACAACTCTATCTACTTTGACATCACTCTTTTTCTATCCACCTGTTCTTTTTATAAGGTGTGGGGACTTGAGCCGATGTACTTGTGTGCAAGGTTCATATTGATTTTGTCCGTCTGTCCGTAAGATAACGAGATTATCAAGATTAGACGTGTATGCAGCATTATATTTATTCATATTTATCTAAATTTGTTTTGTCGAGATATCAAATACTTGTAGGTCAAAATGTGTTGGTTAAAATTTCTCCTGAGCTATGGAATGTTATCAGCAGGTGCATGTTTGGCATCTGTAAAGCTGGACGTTAATTTTGTCGTTGGCTCTTATCGTGTTTTGTATTCTAATTCTAGGATGCTCATGAACTTTTCGGCTTTATCATGGAACGTGCTTGTGGTCAAGATAATGATTTTCTCAGTCAAACAACTGCCAGAAAAATGAGTGATCTTTTCAATTTCAGTCTTCCTCACTATGAACGAGTAAGTTGCCTGGTTTTTTGTTGAAGTTCAAAGAAAAAACAACTTAATTTGCAATGAAGATCAAACCAGCCATCCTTTGATTGTCAGTATAGTATTCTTTCATAACGAGATCACAAAGCTGAATTATGTTTCACATCATTTTTCTCATAAATGAAATTTTTATTACCTTTAACTACGGGATTATAAGATGTAATGATTATTTTCGTTTTCCTCTGAATTCTTCCCCCCGAAGATAGTTGTTTGTCGTTCTCATTCTTCAGTTATTGAAAGTGTAAAATTTCAATCAGTCCTTTGTGATGCATTTCCAACTCGAGCATTCGAACAAACTTTGGTAGCTAGTCGTGTAACATGCAATTCATGCAATTACCACAGTAAGGTGGTCATTCAACCTGAAGCTTGTTTAACAGTATTTCTAAGTAAGTCCATTCTGATGTCTAAATAAAAGTATTTCTTGAAAAAATGAGATACCATGATAGTTTAATCATTTCATACAAGTTGTTTTCGGTGAATTGTTCGAAAGGTCTACATTTTTTATGATCAGCCTTTAGATACTAAAGAATACAGTAGTTTCGTTACTTCCCAGTATCTATTTATTTAACGTCAATAAATGAAGAAAACTGTTCGTATATTTTCTATAGTTTGAACAGCGTGTTTAGTGAACAAAGAGGTTCCTTTGGGTGATTCGTTCGGTTCCTAGCTAAGTCTGGTGACGGGAATCTCTTCTGTTACACATTCTTCATTATTCACAGCTTATTGATTAGAAATTTGAAAAATCAAGACAAACTTATCAACCACACATAATCTTTTGTCTTAGCTCATAGAATATGTGAGGGAAAAGTTAGCTAGGCATTAATGTGAACGTAGTAGAAGTGCTCATGCTGAGGAAACCTGACGTAATATCAAGTTTGCTGTAAAAACAGCGGTAAAGACAGTTGGCAACTTACACCCGAAGGTTCGAAAACGTCGTTGGGTTTCCGCGACGTCATTGGAACTGACTGATGCGAGAAGACTGATTCCAGTTGACTCTGATCATGATGGGAAGCGTAAGTTGACCAAGAGTCTTCTCAACGATAGCGAGCAATGGTGAGTGATGAAAGCGAGAGATATGGAGAAGGCCTCAGTGTTGAGTAGCACTCGGGAACTATGTAGACTTGTTGAGAATACCGGCAAAAAGAAGACGGTGGTTAGTGAAACCATCACCGAAAATGATGGAACGCTGATAACTTACCAGGACAGGTGGCCAGAACACTTTGAAAAGCAGTTCTACTGCCCTCAGCAATGCTTCAGTTGCCCAATATCTGGCCAGCCTGAGACGAAAGGAATTAGTGGTTGAGGACTTTTGTTAACGTGGCTAAAAATCGGTTAAAATGGCGCAGATGTATTCACTCGTTGACATCTTCCAAATCTTGGATATTTTCACTAACCATTATCATCAGATTGTTTGTTCTGTCGCACAACTTTGTCTACTTCGATATCACTCTTTTTCTACCTACCTGTACTTTGTATACTACTGTGAAGTTTGGCTACTTGAGCTGATACAATTGTGTATGGAGTTTTACGTTGGTTTTATCAGTCAGTTTGTCTTATTAAGATTAACTGTTTGATACAAATTATCCTATTGAAATTGTTTCAGTATGGATTTTGAGGCTGGTGTCCGTCATGAACTGATATCAGTTGGAGAGCCACTGATGAACATAGTGCACTGGACACCTGTTTCGTCCTAGTGTGAAACTCCTCAGTGGTGCGCACCCATGACTTCATGGTGAACATCAACTTGAAAACCAATGAGTAAATCCCCACTAACCTCCGTATTGAATTGCAGTATCATTTGAATTTGTAATACCCAGTAATTAACAATTGGATTTCTAAATAATCAGCCTAGAAGTCTGTAATTTAATGGATAGACATCATTTATTTACTTCTGTATGTCATATACGTTCACTGTTTATTCTGTATGCTATTGCTTTCATACTTTAAACATGCTTGACGTTTGCTCTGGTGGTTTTACAATTAAAAGTTAAAATTAGGATTTAATAACATTTTTGAACAAAATTATGAATAACTGAATTTCATGTGTATAGTTATTTAACTATATATTGTTAAATATGTACATCTTTAAAATTAGAACGAGGTAATGTGGGCGAGAACAATATTATTCCCAATTGGATCTCTTCAAGCTTTACTCTAACATACATTTTAGTATTTATTTTAGTAATGATAGGGATAATTAAAACAGCACGATACTGCAGATGTTTAAACAGTTGATGTTGGTCAAAACCTTGGAAGTAAAAGCTGTGTAATACTAACGAATGAAGTGTGTAAATAAACTCCGTTTAAACAAATGTGACATTTATAGAGGTAGTATTCATTACGGACTGATAACAGTTGGGGAACCATTGAAAATCTGGGAGCACTGGGCAGCTGTTTCATCCTAGTGTGGGACTCCTCGGCAGTACGCTTCCAGGTGGATACCACTAAGTTCAAATGAGAAGCCGTGACCTATGGGGTCAGCCAGTCGGAAGGGAAGGGGATGCCAACTGAAGACCTTGGGTAATAGTCGCGCTACATCGTGAATTGACAGGAGTTGGAAACTGTGAACCACTGGAAACCCACCCAGTAGCTGAGTGGTTAACGCGTTCGCCGTGAAACCTGAATGTCCTAAGTTCGATCCCCAGCTGGGTCGTAGGTGGGTGCTGCTGAGGAGTCCCGTACTAGGACGGAGCAGCTGTCCGGTGCTCCTAGAATTTCAATGGTTCCCCAACTGATGTTAGTCCGTGATGAATACTGCCTCTAAATACGACATATGTTGTGAGAAGAGTGAAAAAGAGGGAAACGGTTGGAAAACTCAATTTTATCTTTCGAATTGTTTATTAAGTTTTCTTTGGCCAAGGCATAAAGGAAAGTTGTACAGTGCTTTTCTGCACACAAAGGCTACGAACTTCATACAAAAGCTTTTGCGCAAATGACATTAAATGATTGTGAACGCTTTGAACTCCTCTATCATATGACCGCTATCGATGAAATGCGACAAAATTGAACTTCATGTTACCGTTACTTCTCTCCTTCCTAGCCACGACAGTAATTGTGTTCGTTCAGCAACACGTTTTTTTGGTACGCCTGATATAACTTTCTCTTCAGGAGCGGGTGGATCGATAAACATAGAGAAGTAGCAAAACTGGGCAGCCTTTATTTTGTCTGAGAGACAGTAATCGGTCGACCATAAGGTACCAGAGAACAGTTAGCACTACAGCTTTATGAATAATGATTTCTTATCAACACTCACTGATTCAGATCTCCTAATCGTTTTGTTTATGTGTCTGTTTATAAAACTAGGGGGTAATCCATCCTTACAAGCATATTATGAACGTATTGTAGCTCATTTTGAATGAAACCATCGCAGCAGAACCTTCCCACTCTATTTGCAATACATTTAACTAAGTTCCTTTTTATATCGAATGGATAAAAAGTCAAGTAAATGTATTTACTGACCCGTAGACGTGATCTTTCTGTACGCCATTCTCCTGAATGAATTATCTTTTCTAAATAACAGGACATCTAGAAAATGTGACACATTTCCCTGTTATTTGCAAGTGAGAATGAGAGAAGGATTTGCGTCATCAAGTTTTCTTAACAATTCGCTTCTATCGACATTGTGACCGAGGATCAACATAACATTTGTAAATATCCAGATTATGCATGACATCTTTCGGTGGTCAATTTTCCAGTTTGAGAAGAAAATCAGCTGAAATTGGACCTAAGAGCGAACCCATGGCAATTTCATCAGTAATATTTATTAGTGAAGAGAAAATGCGTATTGACTGTACTTTGCAGAAGTAATTCTTTGAGGCTATGTTCTAGAAGTTCAGTTGTAGTCTACATTTTTGATATCTGCTGACAAATAGATTTCCCTGTTTATATAGATGGTAGATTGGTGCATAAAGGTGAAACATCTTGAAATATTATGCTTACCGGTCATGTTCACTTCTTCTAACTTGAAAATAAAGCGGAATACATTTTTAACGCTACTCTTTACAAATTGCTTGTTTAGGAGTTCTAGGACCCTGGTTAACTACTGCAATTTTATGATTTGATTCGCTGCTTAACTAGAGAATGAACCACCGAAAGATGTCATGCATAATCTGGATATTTACAAATGTTATGTTGATCCTCGGTCACAATGTCGATAGAAGCGAATTGTTAAGAAAACTTGATGACGCAAATCCTTCTCTCATTCTCACTTGCAAATAACAGGGAAATGTGTCACATTTTCTAGATGTCCTGTTATTTAGAAAAGATAATTCATTCAGGAGAATGGCGTACAGAAAGATCACGTCTACGGGTCAGTAAATACATTTACTTGACTTTTTATCCATTCGATATAAAAAGGAACTTAGTTAAATGTATTGCAAATAGAGTGGGAAGGTTCTGCTGCGATGGTTTCATTCAAAATGAGCTACAATACGTTCATAATATGCTTGTAAGGATGGATTACCCCCTAGTTTTATAAACAGACACATAAACAAAACGATTAGGGGATCTGAATCAGTGAATGTTGATAAGAAATTATTCATGAAGCTGCAAATTAGTGGGGATGTGCTTAGGGAAATCCTCTAACAGAGGTTGTCCATTAGGAGAACCTTCTGTGGTGCTAACCTTTACTGATCATTTTTGCACTGAGTGCAAAATACATTTACGATGTTGGCAGGAGTCTTTATCTGTACTTGTTCTTGCAAGTTACCTGACTAAAAGGCGTGAATAGAAAATAATAATTTAAATAAAACTAGCGCCTTACCAAACAGTATACGAGCTCATTTACAGAGAAATTATTACGAAAACTGTGGTTTCATCTCCTAGGTCATTTGCTACGAAAATGAATCGGTAATCCAAGAGATACTGGTCCAGATTTATTCAGTACTTATTTTAGCTTCAGTTCCTATCCTCCTCATCACCAAAGAAATACTTTGAAAGTTTTTCACTGATATACTTAATCCCTTAAAGATTGTTTTATACGAGTGTTTCTCCATTGATATATATATATATATATATATATATATATATATATATATATATATATATATATATATATATATATATATATATATCGGTTCTCAGCCATATCACCTAGTCTCTCTTGTCCCGCGGACCCAACCGGCTAGTCTGCGTCACCCTAAATGGCTCAAATGAACGGTCAAGAACTTCATGTATTGGTACTATGTTTTAGTCTGGCCACCCCGAACGTTTTTCCAGCCTGAACCTACTTCAGCCAACACTATGTGACGAGACAGATGGTAGTTAGGTATGTGTAACACATGTCCCACTCATCTTAGTCGATGGAGGTTCACAACAGCATCAACTGACTTACCTCTCTTGCCTAAAACTCGACACCTAACTTCTGCATTACTCACGTGGTGACACCGCGGAACTTGGCCTATCCTTCGAAGGCAGCTGTGGTCAAACACCTGTAGCCTTCTAATGTCTTCTGCCTTTCATGGCTATGTTTCACACCCACATTGTAGAAGAGAGCGGACTGTAGCACAGTACACTCGACCCTTAGTAGACAATCAGGGATCACGGCGGTGCCACAGGTGGCGTAAGTTGGCAAAAGTTAACCAAGCCTTTTTTATCTGTGCAGAGATTTCATCGACCCCTGAGCCACCAGGGGTGATCCGACTTCCTAGGTAAGTGAAGTGTCCACCGCGCTCAACCACTTCACTTTCTATTGTTAGTCGGGGTAACGTTGAAGACCAGTCCTGGAGCAACAATTTGCACTTGGGTAGCGACAAACTCATTCCAAAGATTCTTTAATCGCGATTGAAGGTGTCCAGAAGACTGCAAGAAACTTGAGTGAGTCGGGTCATTTACATAACTAGCAATTTTACAGAACATTGGTTGTCCTTAATCTAGGATTTCTACGATCCGTAAAATCGTATATTTGTCTTCGGCAAATTACTACGCTTATCACATTGACTCTTTGAGCTGCTACTTCATCTTTCTTAATTATTTTGTTGTTCTGACACCGTTAAAATCTTCGTCCAAAGTACACGCAAGTTGGCGTACACAAAAGATGTGACTATCTTTTTCACTGAAGGTTTACTATTCTCTGCACCACTTTAAAGCCCTTGCGTACGTAATGTCATTATTATTCAGTGGTTTACCTTCCATTTGTTTTCTGGAGATTGATTTTGAAACTAGATAGAAGGTCTTGTAGTGCACCTTCCTGGCACCAAAATATAACTAGGGCTAAAATAAATAGTTTAAATTAAATTAACTAAATAAATCTCTAGCTTGCCTCCGGATGCTTAGGGTGTTTTAAGTTTTGTTTTAACGAGCATGCATCCGAGCAGGCTTGGACGCCATTTTTGCGCTCCATTGTGCTGATCACCACGCACGTACTCCGAGTCCCTAGTTCAGCCTTACAAGCCAGATAAGTTGATTAAACTTTTCCCTCATTCATTATTATAACATTTACCTTAAATACATAGCTCCTTTAAATACATTGCGTATCAGTTCTTTTGATTTGTGTTTTGTTACCAGTACTTACACGTTAGGTAAAGTACTGGTTAAGCAGGTACTAGAGCACATCAAATTAAGTAGGGTTGATCAAACGTTACGGAATTGTAACACGCATCCCTACAAAAATTGGTGAGCCCGAGTATCACTTCTTATTTTGTCTAGTACCTTTGTTCTCTTGCGTTGATTTGTCTGGCCTATTTTGTTTTTGGCACGTCTAGCGTTTTTTTTTTATTATTGCACTCCTCATTGGTTATTTTTGCATTGTAATTTTTTTATTATCACTATCGTGCCTCGTTAATTCCCTGATCAATGGCGGATAACGACTCGACTGCGCAGATGGCCATAACCCTCCAGCTTCCCACCTTCTGGGCCCACAGACCATCTGCATGGTTCTCCCATGTGGAAGCTCAGTTTGCCTTGAGACACATTCAATCACAAGAAACTAAGTCCAACTTAGTCATCGTCAGCTTACCGGAAAATGTGATTGAAGACGTGTCAGATGTGCTAGATGACCCAGCACCGAATCTTTACGATCGCCTCAAAACCGCCCTCATCAAACGTGTTGCACTTACTGACCAGCAGAAAGTGCAAGAACTTTTCAGGGATGTGCATCTGGGTGATCGCAAGCCGACGCAACTGCTTCGTCAGATGAAGCAGCTGATTGCTGACTTCAACATTGATGAAGCATTTCTCAAGCAACTGTGGTTACAGAGGTTACCACAGTCGGTTCAAGGGATCCTCGCACCCTTCCATAAGTGTCCCTTAATAGAGTTGGCGGAAGCGGCTGACAGAGCTGTGGATGCTACGAAACCCAACACTAGTATCTCAGCTGCACTGTCTACTGCCACGGATTCGTTCAAAAATCCTCCCTCGGCTGTTGAGCCAACAAGTTTCGATGTTATAACTCACATCTCAAAATTGTATGAAGAGTTGTGCAGCATCAGGAACGAAATGCGGTCTGGTAGTTCTTACAAAGGTCGCACGTCTCGCTCGCGCAACAGGTCTGCCTCCCGTACCGATAGCAGACGTTCCAAATCGCGACAATCACAACCCAGGTTGTGCTGGTACCATAAACGTTATGGTGCCAATGCCAAAAAGTGCACTCGACCTTGCACCTTCGAGGCTAACCAGGCGGGAAACGTGTGAGCCAGCACGTGACGGCGACTAACGTCGCTGGCGAGCCACTTCCATGTCGCCTCTTCTTCGTCACTGATCGACATTCTGGGATACGCTTCCTAGTTGACACTGGGGCAGAAGCTAGCGTCATCCCACCTACGAAGGAAGAGCGTCTGCGGCCAATGTCTCTGCAACTTCGTGCCGCCAACGGTTCGCCCATCACAACCTATGGTCGGAGATTCCTCGATCTCAACCTTGGATTGCGTCGTCCCTTTCGTTGGGTTTTCATAGTGGCAGATGTGACCACCGGCATTATTGGTATGGATCTCTTGCAGCACTATCAGCTGCTGGTAGATGCTGGCAAGCATAAGTTGATAGATTCTACCACAACACTCTCTGTTTCCGGTATAGTCACAAAGACGCCGCCCCTCAGTCCCGTGTACTGCACGACGGACGCTTCTAGTCCCTACGCGTCTATCATTCAGTCCTTTCCGGATGTCTTTAAGCCAAGTCGTTGTGTCCCTTGTGTGACTTCGAACGTTTCTCATCACATAACGACGACTGGCCCGCCAGTATTTGCGAAACCACGGCGATTATCCCCGGAGAAACTGCGTGCTGTAAAAGCCGAGTTCGAACACATGCTTGAAATGGGAATAATCAGACCATCCAACAGTCCATGGTCTTCACCCTTGCATGTGGTACCCAAGAACAATGGCATGGACTGGAGGCCTTGTGGTGACTACCGAAGGCTCAACGCTAAAACGATTCCAGATCGTTACCCAGTCCCTCACATTCACGACTTGACTGCATCTTTAAAAGGCTCGGTTATCTTCAGTAAGCTTGACTTGACGCGTGCATATCATCAGATCCCGGTTCATCCTGATGATGTTCCCAAGACAGCCGTCATTACACCGTTTGGTCTTTTTGAGTTCCTCCGTATGCCTTTTGGTCTTCGCAATGCAGCACAAACCTTCCAACGTTTTATTCACGATGTTTTACGTGGACTCGATTTCGCCTATGCCTACCTAGACGATATACTAATCGCTAGTCCAGACGAAGACACCCATTTTAACCACTTGAAACAGGTTTTCGCCAGACTGTCAGAGCATTCGATGACAGTCAACCTGGCCAAATGCCAATTGGCGTTCGTTCACTAAAATTTTTGGGACACGTTATCGACGAGCAAGGCATTCGCCCACTACCTGAAAAGGTACAGGCGATCCAAGACTTCCCAGTCCCAGCGTCACTTAAAGCTCTGCGTGTGTTTCTGGGTATGGTGAGCTATTATCGTCGCTTCATTCCCCAATGTGCACACATTTTGACTGCACTGACCGACCTGCTGAAAAGTAAATGTAAAACTTTCAGCTTGACTCCGGAGGCACTAGAAGCATTTCGCAAGATCAAAACCGCAATAGCAGACGCCACGATGCTGGTGCATCAAGACGTAAACCTACCTCTTAGCATTGCGGTTGACGCCTCTAACACGGCCATTGGAGCTGTGTTGCAACAACTTTCGGATCACACTTGGATCCCAGTTGCATTCTTCTCCGGAAGTTATCCACCTGCGAAATGCGGTACAGCACTTTCGGCAGGGAACTGCTCGCCATATATGCCTCAGTGAAACATTTTCGTCATTTTGTGGAAGGTCGTGACTTCATCATCTTTACCGACCATAAACCTCTGACGTATGCCTTACACACCACTACTGACAGATATTCACCGCGTGAATTACGTCACCTAGATTATATTTCGCAATTCACGTCGGACATCCGTCATATTTCTGGTGTGAATAACCCTGTCGCGGACGCACTGTCTCGCGTTTGCACCACTACTTTGCCTCGAGCAGTCGACTTACGGAAGATTGCCGAACTTCAGGATTCAGACGAGGAGATTGAAAAACTTCAACACTCATCCTCTCTGAAGATACAGCGTCTACCGCTCCTGAACAGTGAAGTGTCAATATTGTGCGACACCTCCACAGGCACACCCAGACCGGTTGTTCCTTTATCCTTGCGTAAGCATGTTTTTGATGCTTTGCACAATCTTTCACATCCTGGCATCCGCGCCACTGACAAGCTCATATCTGCTAGGTTTGTTTGGCCTGGTATTAACCGTGATGTTCGAAACTGGACACGGTCATGTATTCAGTGCCAACGTTCCAAGGTGAATCGTCACAACATCCCACCACTTGGAACTTTCGCCAAACCTGACTCACGATTCGCTCATGTCCACTTAGACATTGTCGGCCCACTTCCACCCTCCGATGGATATAGTTACCTACTGACATGTGTCGATAGGTTTACTCGCTGGCCGTTAGCCATCCCACTGTCTAACATTACTGCCGAAACAGTAAGTCGGGTTTTCGTCGAAGGATGGGTTTCACAGTTTGGATGCCCTTCCACCGTGACAACCGACAGAGGCCAACAGTTCGAATCCGCTACCTTCCAGAAGCTGATGAATCTGTTGGGATGCAAACGCATCCGCACTACCGCATATCATCCAGCTTCCAATGGTTTGGTGGAGCGATTCCACCGACACCTTAAGAGCGCACTAATGGCAGTCGACAATATGAAATGGACTGAGTCTCTGCCGTTGGTTCTTCTCAGCATCCGTTCTACACTCAAGACTGATATACAGTGTACACCTGCTGAGTTAGTTTACGGTGGTAACTTACGTTTGCCGGGTGAGATGGTCGCTTCAGACTGCAGTGACCCAACTCCTACCGATATCCATGGCTATGCTCAAACTCTTAAGTTACACATGCGTCGCCTCCAACCCTCATCCACACGGATACAGTGTAGACGGGTGCAGCTGGATAAAAGACTCCAAGATTGCACTCACGTCTTTGTGCGTTGTGACGGTGTACGTAAGCCCTTACAGCCACCATACGACGGACCCTTCAAGGTTCTCAGTAGGAAAGAAAAGTTTTTCGTCATTGACAGATCTGGACGGCAGGATTCTATAAGTGTCGATCGTTTGAAGGCAGCTTATATAGAGGACGACCCGCCTTCCTCTACACCGACACAACTAGAAAAACCCTTGCCGCCGGACTCCCTAACAGACTCGTTTAGTCGCGCGTATCCTGAACCTTCTAAAAGAGCCACGTCTAGTAACACTGATCCAGTACCCTCTACACGTGCTGGGAGGCGTGTACATTGGCCCAAGCGATACGCCGAGTTCGTTAATTAGCCCCTGAGCAACTTCACACTTGGTGAATTCGGAGTTTCAACTACTTTGTCGTGGCATACACTTTCAATGCGTTTTCATACCTAAAGTTTTCAAAAGTCATGTTTACTACTTTGCAAACAGTTTTTTTTCAAAAAAAAAAAGAAAAACCAAAAATACAATTTAAATTCCGAAAACTTTTTTTGGTTGGTTATTATTTTTTTTCTGTACTCCTCCCACTTCGAATTGTTTGGTTTTCGTTTTCTTAGCACTCTAATGTCCCATTTCTTTCTTCTTGCAGAACCTAGAAAATGCGTTGAAAATTGGATACAATTGGCCGCTGACGATGCTACTTGGATCGTTCTTCGGTTCTCTTTGTACCAATTTCCCCCTGTACACTCCCCGGTAGATTAAGAAGCAATAGGGAAAAGTAGACGGAGGCTTTGGGTCACCTTCCACCACTGCGAGAAGGGTTGCGTCTAGACGCAAAGTTATCTTACCTCGTAGGTGTGCATAGTTGCACTAGCTTCGGAGACCCACACGTCACCTACTCCATCACCAATATGGAAAGGTGTTGCGTGTCCGCCTCGCAGTCGCCTCCTAGGATCGAAGGTTGCCGGTATCCCAACAACCTTCTAGGAGGGGGATAACCTGTAGTGCACCTTCCTGGCACCAAAATATAACTAGGGCTAAAATAAATAGTTTAAATTAAATTAACTAAATAAATCTCTAGCTTGCCTCCGGATGCTTAGGGTGTTTTAAGTTTTGTTTTAACGAGCATGCATCCGAGCAGGCTTGGACGCCATTTTTGCGCTCCATTGTGCTGATCACCACGCACGTACTCCGAGTCCCTAGTTCAGCCTTACAAGCCAGATAAGTTGATTAAACTTTTCCCTCATTCATTATTATAACATTTACCTTAAATACATAGCTCCTTTAAATACATTGCGTATCAGTTCTTTTGATTTGTGTTTTGTTACCAGTACTTACACGTTAGGTAAAGTACTGGTTAAGCAGGTACTAGAGCACATCAAATTAAGTAGGGTTGATCAAACGTTACAGAATTGTAACACGCATCCCTACAGTCTTGTGAGCAGTGTTAGGCTTTGGAACACCTTAATCTTAGGAAACTGCTACGTAGTGTATTTTAATTGTACCGTGATTTATATTTCAGTTACAAGGTATCATCATATACTTTTAAGTCGAAATCCCTACATGACTATTCTATATATTTTTCACTTACGATTCAACTATTTAGTTCTTTGTTCTCCTTGTGTCTTTCCACAGAGAATTCCAGTACTGCAGATTCAACAAGTATAAAAACATCATCACAGGAAAGTTGGAAAGCTCTCCCAAAGGTTATAGATCTCGTTGAATGCCTTGATGCCCAATCTGCAACAGTTGAACCTTTACCTGATATGAAGTGTCCTAAGTGTCAAAAATCCTCCACATCAAAATCTTGTTCACAAAATAACTGTCAACGTGAACAATGGATAACACATACTCCGAAATACTTAGTTTTGTACATACAGAGAAGTGATTGGTTAAATATATCTAGTTCATCTGTAGGATCAAATAATACTAATCAATTTAATCGAAATTCCTTTCCAACTGCTAGAATTGCTACTAAACGTTCTGAACATGTACATATTCCTGAGTGTCTAGATATGGCACCTTATTTGTCAGAAAACAAGATTTCAAAACGTACAACTTCATCTCAGACTACAGATTTACGCGGAAATAAGGTTGTTGAACTTTCATCTCCTAGGACTATGCGATTATCACAAGGCGAGTAAGTCTTGAGTCATGCTGTCAAAGAAATTATTTGTTTTTTAAACTGACGAGATATTTCTGCCTTGGTTTTTAGTTCAGCAGCGTTATCACTTTTTCCCATTTAGTGTGGATTTTTTCGGACGATAAGGACTTTATCTCAGCTTCGTTAGAAACTTATTAGTTAGGTGCAACTCAGAAGACTTAACTAACTCTTGTTGACCCTTCATCTTATACTCCACGCATTTCACTAAGCAATAGCTTTAGTTCGTATAAGATAGATGTTATTTGAAACCTAGTCCACAACATTGTACTTTACTGCTGATTAACACTAGCCGTTCATTCATGTGTATAGGATTTGTACCCATGTTAAAGTAGTTACTTCTTTCCAGATATAATTATAAAAGAATAATCTGTTGAATTCAAAGAGTGCAATCCAAAGTAGGATCTACACTCACTTGTTTCATGGGTTCTCATCAGTTGCATACAACTACCAAAGAATGTGTAAACCAGTGAATGGGAATCGAAAACACCTTGTATGTGGGTTATTTTGTTTAGTTGGGTGATTAGGAAGCACAAGATAAGCACAAAACGTATTGAAGAACAATGGGGGATGGATGATCTAGATAGTCACACTTTTTGTAACCTATAATGACAGATTTTATAGAGTTAGGAGGAAAAGATCAAAATTGTGAATAAGTGAACCACAACTGATCATACGTGATCAAGGTCAAAATGACAAAGGAGTGGATGAAATTGAAAGCAATAACTGATCATAACACCAATGATATCGATGTCATATAAGGAGGGACAAAGGGAAACAGTGAATTGCAGTCTGAAGGTTTGGAAAGTATGACTGAATCACACGAGACATAGATAAATAAGTGGGTATAACATTGAAAAACATCTTGTTTCGATTTCATATATCAGACTGAGTACTCCCAACTGCACTGAATTTACGAGATCAAAGTACAGTCATTATTTCTTATCCATTTATAATTTTATAGTGTTTGCATGTTTCAACGCCATACCCCCCATGACGAGCTGTTGCACTGTTGGAGGAATTGAAGCCTTTTAGATTTCTGAAGAAGTGATCAGAAATCCAAGTAATGGTCTATTTTTATGGCGGGTTTACTTCCACATATATATGAGTTAGTTGATAGGAAGGTCACATAGTGATAAGACTTTCCTATGGTGGATTGCATGCTAAACCATACGATTCATTGAAACCTAGTTAGCAGCTGGATGAGGTCTTAACAACATCTTCCTCTCTGAGGACTAGTAATATAAAATCAGCCTCTTTCTCAGTACTATTTTGACTTTCTTACACTACTTTAACGATTTTTACCAATGTGTATCATAGAATATCGACTACTAAAATTGACAGTGTCAAGTTAGTCCATGATCAGCTGGAAGAATATTTTAGAAACAGAGCTTTTCTACCATCTGAGTGTTTTTGTCAACACTTTCTTATACATGATCAAGCAAAAATCTTCAACAACTAGGTGCTCACCAACTGATGTTGATTTTAGTCAATGTTACTCCCATTTATGCTACTTTTGCATATGCATTACATGTTGGTCGGATCAATCAGATTCAAAGGATTTGCACTTTCACTCACTGCGGTCAAGTTGATATTTTATGACTATTATATTGAAGGTATCACTGAAACACTAGCTGACTACTACAGCTTATTGGAAGATAAGAATTATCTTCAATAATTAGAAGTTTGTGCTGGTGGTCTTTAAAATTATTAGCCTGCAGTTCAATAAGATTTGTGCTGACCCTTACAGTTTTAACGAGTTTGCTTAGTAACAAACGGTAAAGCGTCTATGCCATTCGATACAGTTTTTTTCCATTGCGTTGCTCTGGCATCTTCCTACTGGCAGAGTTGGCTTGTACATCTAGGTTCGTTGACACAAACCTATTGCTATACGATTTTTCCAACATTCAGCTTGATGTTAATTTTGGTCTCCCACTCTTAAGTGTCGAACAAATACAACAAATTAGTGGTTGGTATCTATATCTGTCAAGATGGCGTTCACAGCTTTCTGAGGTTTAGCTATTCAATTTCTATTCGTTATTTGCATAACGCAATGTTCCCTTGTATCTCAAATAAGCAGTGACTACATCCCAGAATGTTCTTACTTAGTGTTGTATAGTCTTTTCGTAGCATTATCGCCAAATTTCTCACTACTTTGCACCACGGATGCTTTCATTCTATGAATAAGAAGTCGATGGATGTTTACGTTATCACAATGTGATGAGCTGTATTCTACTATACAACTTTGGATTATAGCCTATAAAGGTAGGTAGGTGCAGTAAAAACTATATGTGGATATCAATGCCTTCAAAGTATCATTTTCTCTTGAGAGGGCTACATATTGAGCGAAGTCTAGGATGGACGAGGATTCTTCGGTAAATCGTGGAATTTTAATTAAACTAACAGTTGTGTGGTTATCTAGAGAAATGGGACATATCTTGGCAGTTGGTCAGCACCATAAGTATAGAGTTTATATTTATCTGCATCACTCATTATTATTGTGGCTTTTAGCGTTTTCAAGGGGAAATCCACTCTGTATTGCGGCGTACAAATGAAAGTTTCTATTATTCTAAATACTGTTTTCTGATGATTTCCTTTTTAACTTTGAGCAGGCTAGTAAGCTCGTGAATTCATCAGTTATGTCATACTGATCTTTCACAAAAGTTTATATCAATTTACGAAGTTTTCATTGTTATAAATATTTTTTAATTGTTATCTCTGAAGCCTTTTTTGCTTACCATTATAGTGATTTGAAAACGTACACACTCCGTTCTGTTATTGTTCATGAAGGAGCATTTCTTCAGTGTGGGCATTATATCACCTATCGTAAATGGCGGAATCCTATGTTGAGTGAGCAAGAGAAGCGTTACTGGTTAGTTCGTGGCATAACCACTTTATATCAATATATTTCAAATTATTTCCAAGGAATACCAACGTCTTCTTACACTTTTGAATCACCATGGATACTGACTTCAGATTCTCATGTAATGCGTGTTCCATTTAAACAAGTGCAATCGAGTCCAGCTTATCTATTATTTTACGAACGTTTATGTGGATCAAAAATGTATTCAAATGAAATCATACCAATGGTCAATGCAAACGGCACAGATCATCCTACTAAAAATCACATCACACTATTATCAATCGAAGAGATTGTCACAAAAGATTCAGAGATATACAGTGATGAAGATGAAAGTGATTCATATAGTTTAAATGATAAACAGCACCGTTTTAAGAAGTTATCAAAAGCAGATACCATTAGAGCTTATGCATCATATGCTTCAAAGTCTCAGATTTATGATAAATCATATGATGTATTCTACTCCCAGTTCGTTCTTTTTGTGTTGAAGGGATATAGTGCTTTAATAACCTAAATAAGCCAGTAGAATTTATCATGTTTGGGTGAAGTCTTCTTGAAGCGTATCTATGTCCGTGGAAGCACCCATCGTAATCGAACTGGGTGTCGTTACTATTAAAGCTTCACTTATTGAGATACCATTTGTGTGTGGGTATGGATTACTTTTTCAGTGTATTGACATTATGATAGCCGTAAGGGCTAAGTTTACTTTTATGCGATAGACACCCTAAATACCGTAGGGAAAATTGTCTTTATGGAATTTTGAAGTTGCTGTTGATATTATACACGTCAGAAAATGCGGTGGATATCTTAATCTATAATGCTTAGTTTTCCACTTTTAGTATCGATATTTTTCATGAGTGACCATAAACATACTTAAGCTGATCAAAGAAATTGCATACTTTACACGTAGCGGTGAATTCTAAAATTTTATTCGATCTTGAAATATCAAAAGTTGTGTGCGCTTTAGTAGTTGATACCATTAGTTTGTTAATATGATCAAATCTTCTTGGCTCAAATCGTTACATCAAGTGTGTAATCAACTTATAAATGAAATGTAGAATTTTATCTTACTGTGGTGTATGTCGTTGATTGAAAGCCGTGGTTTTCAACGAGTCAGAGGTTTGTTAGTAACTCGTTCAAACTACCAAGTTTTGCACAAATAAGTAACATCATTAGGTGTAAGTAGCAACACGGATGTGGTATTTGAGTTTAATTGCCTTGGCTTTATTTAACATGTATTGTTATACAAAATAAGCGTAACAATTCAGCGAACTAATTTCCTTCAGCTGTACTTGTCGTTAATGATAATCCCTGTAATATTATAGATTCAGAAATGTTCATTTTACGATTATCTTGCAGAGCGAAGGTATATAATGTAACTGGTTTTCAGAATGCTTAGACTGCTTTGGTGCACCTCATAGAGATAGGTGTTTAGACACAACTGTCTTGAAAAACTACACATTAAAATCAATACTAGAATCCACTAAGAATCTCGCACACAAGTCCATTGTTTCAACTTGTCACGCTTCATAGTAATATAAAATGACAGGTGAATAGAATAAGAGTGTTATCAAAGTAGACAAGATTGTGTAACAGAATCAACTATTTGAAGATAACGGTTAGTGCGAACATTCAGGCTTTAGCCGACGTCAAGGAGTGAATCTGCGCTTTCGTTGGTTCTTATCATCTTACGGGCCCCAGCCACCCGGTCTACATCTCCCCACACGACTGAGACCAAGAGTTAGAGACTACGTCGGTTGCTGCCACGTCCTTGTCTGACCATCCTGAACCCTCCTCCAACCTAATTTAACTCCCACCAGCATGGCACGTAGAGATAGGTAGGCGGTGGTTTGGCTTGGGCGGTACATGTCCAAACCATCTCAGTCGACTAAGGTTCACAACCTCATCAATCGACTTGCCTAGTTCCCTTCTCCTGACCTCAACATTTCTCACACAGTGATTCCACAAAACGCTAGCAATATCACGGAAAAATCTGTGATCAAAACCCTGCAACTGCTTCATATCTTCTACTTTTAACGGCCATGTTGTGCAGCCGTATAACAGGATAGAACGGAATTCAGCGAGGTATACTCGTCCTTCGATAGATAGTCGGACATCTCACCAGTTGGTGCCAAAGATGACAGTTTGGTAAATGCCAAACGGGCCATCTGCATCCGGACTGAGATTTCGTCAGCAGCCCGCCCGTTAGGGTTAATGCCACCTCCCAAGTTAGGTGTTCGGCACCTTCCATCACTCCACTCTATCACTAAACTGGGAGTGGCTGCACGCCAGTCCTGGAGAATCATCTTACATTTGACATGTGTCAGCGAAACGCATGCCAAACACACTCAGATTTCTGCTCAACGTGTCCAGAATATCCTGCGTTTTTATCTAACAGGACAATATTGTCTGCATACTCCATACCAACCAGATGACATCCAGGGAGTGGATCAATCCCTGTGAAATCAAATACAGCTAAGGCTATGTCCATTAGTACGTCTATGACGAAGTTCAATAGAAACAGTGATAGTGGACATCCTTGGTGGTCGTAAATTCACATGATAACTCTGCATAAACCCTAATACGGCTGGGTGAGTTTCAGTAGAGGGCTTTGATTAGCTTTACATATTTGCTCGGTGCCGCCTTCACAGTCAGGCACTGCTACGACACTTAAGGGTCGACGAAGTCAAATACTATCTTCAAATCTAGAAATATGGCGTACGTCGGTCGCCGGTACGTCTGTTACAAAACCTATCGCATGGTGAAAATATGATCGGTGCACTCTCTTCCAGGTCTGAAACCCGTCTGGTTTTCTCGAGCTCCAGTTAGGCGTTGGGTAACTATTGATCCTAGGATACTGGACACTACTAGTCAAACTAATTTCCCTGTGGCTATCACAGGAAGACTTCTCTCCCTTCTTATCGACTGGCATGGCTAATGGAGATCAGTCTGATGGCACTACCACTGATTCAATACACTACGTTTGTTACTTAAATTAACGATTTCCTATCACCATCCTTGAAAATTTCGGGTGGCAAACTGTTAGGTCCTGTCGCTTTGGATTGTTCCAGCCTTCTCAACTTCAGAGAGAGTTGGGTGGCCGACATCTTCCCATTCAGGTTCAGGCTGGATGTTGGGCAACTGAAGCGTTGCTACAGGCCAGTTGAAGTATGCTTCAATATTTTGTCCGACGTTTTAGCCGCCTCTCCTGGGAGGTTATCAGCGTTCCATTCTCTTCGGTGACAGTTTCACTTACGATCATCTTGTTGGTATCCTTAATAAGCCTAAATAGTTGCCGAGTGTTATCTTCATTTGATGCTTTCCCCATTTAAGTATCTAGACTTTGCGTCAACTCATCATGTGACATTTAAAGTAGGCTTGCTAAAATGTAGCAGGATAAGTTGACCAGCAACAAAATAAAGAAAATAATGTATTTTGAGGTGGATGGGGATTTTAATTTTGAGATAGTATTCACCACGGACTGACATCAGTTGAAGAAACATTGAAAACCTGGAAGCACTAGACAGCCGTTTCGTCCTAGTGTGGGTTTTTTCGGCAGTGAACCATTGAACTCTGACCCAGTGGATGGATGGTTAACGCGTTTGCCGCGAAACCCGAAGGTCCTGAGCCGATCCCTAGCCAGGCCTTGGGTGCGTACTGCTGAGGAGTCCCATACTATGACGAAACAGCTGCCGAGTACCCCTACGTTCTCAGTGGTTCTACAACTGATGTCAGTCCGTGACAAGTACTACCTCAAAAAGAAATAAGCCACTAGAAAACCTTACGATAGTAATTATCCTGGTAAAGGGATACAGAGAGGTGTATGAAACTAAGGCACAGATAGTTAACTTTTGAAGTAAGTACTTGCAGTAATAGTGACATCAAGAAGTGAGGATCCGAAACCTCCAAAAATCTCAGAAATTATGTATGATTTGCAGTGGGAATAGAATTAGAGTAGAATTTAAACACTAAGTCATACAATAAAAAACTTTCCAAACTGAGGGTTTTAATGGAGTTTAAATAAAAGGATTTCGTTTGTCGGACTCCATACAATCGTTGCAAAGTCCAACGCACGGGTTAAAGTATTTGTGAAGTCCAACATGTTCGGAAGGTAGAAAATCTACGCAGGTGCTGAAACACGAACATTCATACAATCTGACAATATGATGGCGAGAAAAAACACTACGGAGAACTCAGTGAAGTGGATAGACAGACTGACTGCTGAAGCCTTATTTACAGACTCACCACCGGACACATGCAATACGAAGGATTTGACACCTGTAGTTTTAAAACTCCCAAAAACATGAAAGATAGAACACTGAAAGCAAGCTTCACATTCTTGAAGTCGATATCGCTAAGGTTATTGACGATTAGTTGTGTTCAAAGCTTTACCTATCAAATATTACTCCTCACTGTAATGTGTGGCAGCTATTTTACAGGGATATTTGTTCTTCCATGGATCCTAAAGTTCGGTCAACCATCTTAAGGCGAATTTTAGAGTAATTACAGTGAGGAGAGTTTGGCGTATCAACATACTTTAACTAAGGGACAAGTTGATAAACTCTTACATTCAAACTAAGTGCCAAAAACTAGATTCACTTACTGCAAAATCAGTGGCTTTCTTTGAATACCTTCTACTGAACAGAAGTTGCCAAAACCCTGCCACACATTTGATGAAAATGTTTCATAAAATCCCCTTGAGCCTGCTACATGCAGTTTTCATGTCAAATGAATATTCTAACAATTGTTCTATCAGCGATGCTATTCATTTTATATCAGTCAACCATCATTTAAGTTCTGGACGGATTTTTAGGGCATACTTCTTTCATAATGTGTGAAAAGATTATACTGTTTTCTCTAGGTGTCATACATAAAAGCATCTCGCCCTGAACAACATTACTTAGAATTTGATATAGTCAAATGGAACGCCGTCTAAGTCGATTAGGCTTTGAAGTGAATGGAAAATGCAGGCATTAACTGATTTCTTATGTCGCAATAACTCCAGAAGCCCCATGAAGACTACTTATTCCTTTACTCATCACGTGAAGTAAACAGAATTAAAGTTTCGAACCAGAACTAATCATTATCATCATTTTCCCTTGGGTTCCTAGTGGGACATAGGGCTTCAGTGTCACGCCTCAATTGCACTCCGTTCTCTGCAGTCTCTTGAACCTCGCTCACATGATTTCCATGTCACCCTCGGACGCCCGAATCGTCGTTTCCCAGAAGTGGTGATATTGATGACTCATTTCGGTTGCAGACAAATGCATAAGACTTAACAAAGCGTATGGCTTGTTTTCAAGTCTTTATATACAGAAGATCACAACGAAGTGAATGATTTAAATAGTGTGTTAATCAGCTAGATGAGTAGAAAAATTAATTTAGAAACCAGTTTAGACAATCATTGCTCTATTTATGATCAACCTTAATAAAGGTTTGCTAACTTTAAAGATGACAGTGAAGTAACCTAGAGCTATTTTTGTCAACCAGTTTGATAGGGCTGCACTTATCGGTCGATTAGTATTTACAGGAACATCAAAATAACATCGGTAATAAATATATTAAACAAAAAAACGTTGTACAGGAAGGTAGATACCACCTATCAAACCTACGACATGAATCTAGTCAGAATAAATTGTTTGGAACAAACGGGTCTGTGAAAAGGTTAAATGTGACCAGTGTTATCGGCTGAGTCAGTCCCCTTACAATGTCTTTTCTTCACCATAATTCCCCTCTGTTCAAACAAGGAATTGTAGGGCTTGCAATCGTGAGTCCCATGAGAGTATCACGAAGTCACTCGACTTTGGTCGAGTATTCATCGAATCCAAGTCTAGTCACTGGTGATGTGTTCTCATGCGTGAAGGGGCGACTCGTTTATCTTATTTTGTGCGACTAACTAGATGTCATGTATCGTTGGATGGCAAGTTTTTGTTCTGACCCCAATAATCAGATAACAGGGCACGAGTACCAGTCTGCAGAACGACTTTGACTTTACGAAATAAAAAAGGTACATACATATGTGATCTAGATTACAGTCTAGCACACTAAGAGCTCCAGTTATGAGCAGAATATACAGGACCACATAAACACCTGTACCCTTTAGAGATGAATCGACTTATAGGCCTGTACGCAACTCAGTCACTTTGTGCACATCCATGCAGTAGATAATGAGCCAGACCTTTTATGTGAGGGCTAGTGGTACCGCGTAGGTGCCCAAACCTCGGTAGGTGGAACGAGACTCGAACCCGTGACCCAATGGTTAATTTGTAGACACGATAAAAAGAGCATCAGAGTAGTATGGGACTGCAAATCACTAGTTTTTTCACTAACATACAGCATAGGATTTCACACGATTCGCAAAATGGATTTCAGTCCGAAACATTTGCTGCTCTGACTATTGCTATAATCAACCTTCCAAGAATAGATTACAGATCTAAGTGGCCAGCGATATGCATAGGTACGAATAGGCGGAAATCAAGTGGGTGCTGTCAGACATTAGTATATATACGGCTTTTTAATACACAAGTACCTTGTGAGACGACCGGAATTAAGTTTACCAAAGTATGAGTTTCCGATAAAACCAGAACGACCACCGGCGAGCAAGAAACAAAAATACTTCGGTGATCATGCGAAAGGAAACACTACTCAGTAAACAAATCTTGTCTTCCCGACAAGCGCTTGTTTATACACAGAAATGGACAGTGCACATCAGTGGCTGTAACCAGGACAACTTCAGCATGAAATGTTAGACACAAGCAGGAATGCGGCCGGTGCTCTCATTTGGAGTATTATCGAGCTTAAAGATGCAGCGTATCTTTGAAAAGGCAGGCAAATAAAAGCAGTGTGCAGGAAATCGTGGCTAACAAAAAAGTATTTAGGATGAGTAGTTATCTTAGTAGGCAGGTGTATACCAATGCATTGTTATCATAAACACAAATTCTAGTACTGAATTGTTTATCTTAAGTCTAAGGAATCATAGAGCTCTGCCATCATGGCATTGGTTTAAGAGAAATAACACCTTCCAAATGAAAAGATATGGAAGTAGGCGAAAGATAGTAGTGCTTAACTTCTCATCGGGTTTAAGGAAAGCCTAAGCTAAGCCATTTTGATAAAGTATTAACATCTGAATCACTAAAGAAGAGTATATTTGGTACTTATATATTGAAATAATGCAGAGAATCATAGTAATAATCACAACTTCGATAATATTATGCTTGTGAACTGTTTAGTTTTTCCCATTTCCTTCTAGATGAATGGGAGGCTATGATGAACACGGACTGTTATAAACGTAGTTGACATGCACAACGGGCTTGACATCTAGGACCTTCGACAATAGTAAACTCAAAGCTGATTCTTTGTTAGAGAGAAAAGAGCGTTGCATTGAATCTAGCTGCTTAGCAGTCATCTGACGACATACTTCCTCAAAAGGGCCGTACTGAGTAGTTACCTACAAAACTCAACCACCTGAGTGCTATCCGCATACCTGAAGCTCGAGAGAATTGAAGTGAGCTTCTTGCTGGGCTTTGAAAACCTCGACTTCTAGGTTTGCTTCTCCTTTAGCCTCCTTGAGGCGTTTCGCTCTCCCTATTTGCATAAGCGTTGCTCGTTGAAAACTTACTGTTCCGAGCTTCTTCGATTTTTGCTAAGGCAGCAGTGCGAGCTTGTTGCAACTTTGCAACCCCATCACTTTGCGCAGCTACCGCCGACATCACAGAGTACGCTTATCGTTTGAAACTGGCGCCTCAGATATTCAGTCAAAAACCTTTATTGGAACTAGAGGAAAATAACAGTTTCTAAGTTTTGTTGGCACAGACTCCTCAGTCTCTATGCAAATCATTTGTATAACAATAATTTTAGCTCTTATGACCGAGGAAGTTACTAGATTTCAGACGCAAGTCGTTCATTTCCGTTATCTGAATACTGTAAGTCTTTCGAAAAAAAATCACCGTTGATATAAAATCTGGGGTGAATACTGTTAAACATCTCGATAACATCTTCGTTTTCTTCGTTGGGCGTGTGACTGATGATTATACCGCTTTGAAGTTACTTGGTTAATTCTTTTTATCTTAAAAGTAGTGTGAATAGTTTGTAATTTTGAATATGCGATGTGAGAGCTCTAAAACTAACATCCTCCTGCGGTATTTCCTGTTTCGTAGAGGTAGTTGCTTCTTAAAAATGAATGATGTTTCTGCTGTATCATGCTGATGGGAGAAGTAACTGACCGGCGAACTTTTCTGCTAGGCAGTCAATAAGAAGTTATCATAGGCGGCGAATTTCCTGTTTATAACACCCTAATTTGTTTCGATTTACTTGAGGGTCTCAGCTGAAAAGATGTGGAAGATGTTTTTGAGTTCAACTGTCCAAATATACACTGGAAAACCTGCCTAGGCGTTTGGTTTTTGGGACGAGTGGGCTTTGCACCACTATTGAGCAGCTTCATCGAACTCGAGGCACTTGGTCATTATGTTTTAGGAACTGTCTCTGTGCAAATCCAACAAAAGCAGAGGCTTATCCCAGCTATTTGCTTTTGTGTCTATGAATGTGGGACCAGGAAAGAATACAACGGTGTTGTCAGATGGGAATAGTATATTTGAGACGTACAAAAATACGGATGCATTCCGACTAGCAGGCCAGAAGGAAGACTGCGAGTGGCCCCGCATAGCAAGATGGTGGGCCAAGTGGCGTGGGCTCTTGATCGTATGCCCTCGGCTTAGCGAGCCCAATAGATCTACGTAGGTCAGCACCAGTGTTTAATTTCGTTGAACCCTGGGCTATTTATTTTAGGGGTTTGCGTGACACTACAATTTTCAGCACAACACATTCTTGTTTTATTCCATCGCCTCAGTTCGTGTGGTCAGTTGTTATCATAACTTTAAGGTATTGAAGACTCCCAGTGCTATCCGCCCGCTACATTTGTGCATGAAATTGCCGGAAAACGTGCGGTATCAGAAGAGACTGCATGGAATCGGGTAACTACCTCACTGGTATGCATGAAAAGTAGACGTAACCTATTGATGCAACCCTGTATAAGTATTACAGACTCAAAATAGAAAAACTCAGCACCTCATCAACAGTGTCGCACAAATGAGCTCTCTTCCTTGAACCTGTGTCTAACTTCATCAAAATTCATTCTATAGTTCGTGAGTGGCTTCAGAAATCACCTGTCGGACAGTTGTCGCTAGCCACTTCTGGCACCAAGTGCATTGGTGTCGCTCCATGAGTTTGAACATATGGTCGCATTTATTCTTTATTATCCAAAGCTCCTTGGGAAGGGAGCGTCATGATGTAGATATTATGGATTGCAGCCTGGCTATGTGATGAATGACAATGCTAGAATATGTATCGTCGGTTCTTGCTTCTGCTGGCCGTTTAACGTAAAATGAGAAAAGAGTTGAATAAATGTTATAATCTAAATAAGGCTAAACTTTGGTCAGCGTGAGGGGCTTTGTCCATGGGAAGCTTCATGTTATCATATGTCAGCCATCGGCAAAGGGAGGTTAAGGGTATTTCTTAATAACACAAAGTGGATTTGTGCTAATGAAAAGCCCTGAACTACCAAAGGGAGAAAAGTCGAGTGAGAAAACCGAATAAACTTAAGCAAAAATGATTTTTTTCCTGAGTGTTGTCGCTGTTTTCACCTCAATCAATCGCGGACAAAAGGATGAATCCTGATAAATTTGGTCGGAGGTTCCGGGAAAAGAGCTCACCTGTATGACACTGTCGATGAGGCGCTAATTTTTCTATTTTAGGTCTGTAGTACACATGCAGGGTCTCATCAATAGGCTGCTGTGCGACATTTCTGACAGACAGGCTTGTAGCGCCACACACTTCCCCAAAATCAATAGCCTAGGGTTTGACGACTTTCGACACTGATGCTGACTTTGATAGTTTAACTGGACTCGCTAAGCTGAAGGCACCCGGTCAAGTATCCTCGCCATTTGGCACGCTGTCGTGTTACGTTGCACTGCTCGTATTCGACTCTCTAGCCAGTTAGTTGGAACGCATCGGTATTTTGGCATAACCATCCAAATATACTATTCCATCCGACTACGCTATCGTGTTCTTCCTTGGTCTCGTATTCGTGGGTATATAACAAGTTCGAATAATTAGTGATTGGTCTTTGCGTCTGTCAAGTTCGCACCAGGACAAATCCTAAATTGGTGAGCCCGACGTGATCACATATCCCGACAATAACAAATATTGAATTGGTGAGCCTGTTCCATTTTATATTTGTTTATTGTTTTCATTTCGATAACATTTATATATCCATTTACTACACTTTCTCATGTCCGACCACACTCCCAAGCTTATTCGTATTAAGCCGACTACGAACACGATCCAACTCGTGCCATATTGGCCAGACAATGCAGAAACATGGTTTCTGTATGCCGAGGCCGATTTTCGAGAACAAGGTGTCTCAGATCCTCATTCTCGATTTCTTGCCATCATACGGTCACTACCGCGAGAATTAAACAGGTATGTTACAGCAAACATGTTTAATCCTGAAGTAAGTGACCCTTATGCACTTCTAAAGGCCACATCTTGAAGAAAAGCGATCTCACAGATCGCCAGCGTCTAGACGAATTGCTTCGTAACATCGAGCTAGGCAGCCACTCAGCTACTGAAGTCCTCGCACGCATGCGAGAAGTAATCGGTGCACGAACATTTGACGATGGTTTCTTCCGAGAACTATTTCTCTCGAAACTACCACAACCGGTGCAAACCGTGTTGGTGACACTGCAGTCAGTCCCACTCGACGACCTGGCAGCCTCAGCAGATAAAATACTGGAGATTTCAGCAGACCCGTCTCCAACGTATATTCTATCTGCGACAAACCAGAGCGCCAGGATTCAGAGGTGACCAAGTTGTGCAACTCTGTGAAACGGTTGCTACGATCTCGAAGTCCTAGATCACGTAGCACTTCACAGAAACGCACCTTGGCGCATCGCAGCAAGTCGCGTGGTAGCCCTAAAACGAAACCCAACAGGGTGGAAAACCCTGAATGGTGCTGGTTTCATAACACTTACGGGATGAAGCCAGAAAATGTCGTAAACCATGCCGTTTTAAGAAGGACACGAACTCGGGAAACGGTCACGCCGGCACGTGCTCACGGCAACCGTAGCCGGCGGAAAAAGCCGTTTGCTCTACGTCACCGACATTAAAACGAAAGTCCGCTACCTCGTCGACACCGGCGCATGCAACGACAAAGGAGCGTCATCTGACCCATCCTTCAATCTTCAAGCAGCCAACGGCAAGGCAATCGCGACATTCGGGAGACGGTATGCCTACCTCAACTTAGGTTTACGCAAACCTATTCACTGGATTTTCCTCCTGGCTGACGTCTCTATGCCCATCATTGGCATAGATTTGCTAAACCATTACGATCTACTCGTAGATGCTCGCCGTCGACGACTGATAGATAACAACACAAAGTTATCTATTGGCGGCACCACCTATGTAGGTCCGAGTTTAGCCATCGTTAGGACTAAACAATCAGGCGACGCGTCCTACCAGGCAGTTCTGGAGAAATATCCAGAGTTACAACAACCGAAGCACACTCTTCCGTGCATAACCAGCAATGTTATGCATCACGTCACAACCACAGGTCCACCTGTGGCATCCAAAGCGCCGTTTAGCCCCCGATAAGCTCAAACGGCGAAAAATGAATTCGACCACATGCTCGAACTGGGCATTATCAGACCGTCAAACAGTCCTTGGGCATCGCCATTGCACATGGTTCCCAAAAAGGATAGCAACGACTGGCGTCCAACCGGTGATTACCGAAGGCTTAACGCCAAAACAACTCCGGACTGCTACCCTATACCTCACGTTTACGACTTGACCGCAACCTTATGCGGCATGAACATTTTCTCCAAAATCGACTTGGTCAAAGCGTACAACCAGATACCTATGGCAGCAGAAGATATCGCGAAAACAGCCATTATTACTCCTTTTGGCCTGTTTGAATTCCTGCGCATGCCATTTGGTCTTCGGAATGCAGCACAAACATTCCAACGCTTTATGGACGATGTCTTCCGTGGTTTGAATTTTGTTCATGTCTACATCGATGACTGTCTAATTGCGAGTCCAGATAAGGAAACTCACCTTAAACATTTGGACCTCGCATTCGAAAGACTCAAAAAACATGGCATCACAGTTAACTTACAGAAGTGTGAAATAGGAGTTGAATCACTCAGCTTCCTTGGGCATACCATTGACAACAAAGGTATACGCCCATTGAGAGATAAAGTGGCGGCTATCACAAACTATCCAGAGCCGACCACTGTGAAACATCTCCGCACTTTCAATGGCCTGGTAAGTTATTACCGAAGGTTTATCCCTAACTGTGCCTCTGTCATGAGACCACCAACAGATCTACTTCGAGGAACTGCGAAGTTCGTGTCTCTGGACAACGCGGCTAGACTTGCTTTCTCTAAAGTCAAGGAAGCCATTTCGAACGCAACCATGCTTATGCATCATGACCCCAATGCTCCTTGAGTATTGCTGTTGATGCATCTGATTCAGCAATTGGAGCAGTTTTGCAACAGTTGACTGACAACCAGTGGCAACCGTTAGCCTTTTTCTCGAGGCGGCTGCAAGACGCGGAAACAAGATACAGTACATTTGGTAGGGAACTCCTAGCCATGTACTGTTCTGTACGCCATTTTCGACATTCTGTGGAAGGTCGTGATTTCATTATTTTCACAGACCACAAACCGTTAACGTTTTCCCTCAGCTCGGCGTCTGACAAATACTCCCCTCGTGAGTCGCGACAGCTGGATTACATTTCCCAGTTCACGTCAGATATCCGCCACATTTCTGGAGCAAACAACTCCGCAGCCGACGCACTATCTCGAATAGCTTCGATAAACTATATCGAGGGTATTGATCTCGTTGAACTAGCTCGGCGTCAAAAGGAAGACCTTGAGCTGCATCATGAGTTGTCGTCCACAACTCTCAAACTGCGACTTTGTCCTGTTGGATCAGACAAGGTACAATTTTGTGCGATGTCTCTGCTAGTCAACCACGCCCAATAGTTCCGAAGAGTTGTCGACGCAACGTCTTCAATACGTTGCACAAACTCTCTCATCCAGGTGTACGAGCCACCATTAGGCTTATCGCACAACGTTTCTGCTGGCCTGGGATGAACAAAGACGTTAAGGAGTGGGCCAGTCGTGCTTAGCTTGTCAAAAGTGTAAAGTCACGCGACACACGAAAAGCCCTTTAGGCTCATTTCTAGCCCCAGACATGCGTTTCGACCACGTCCATATAGATATTGTAGGACCCCTACTAGAATCTAATGGATGTACCTACCTTTTCACTTGTGTTGATCGTTTCACACGATGGCCGGAAGCAGTACCCATTAAGGATATTACTGCCGAAACAGTTGCTCGTGTTTTCGTCGAAAGATGGATCGCGAACTTCGGATGTCCATCTTACGTCACAACCGACCGTGGGCGCCAATTTGAGTGTGGATTATTTCACGCTCTAACGGCACTTTTAGGTTGCACTCGGTTCCGAACGACAGCCTACCATCCACAAGCAAATGGCATGGTAGAGCGTTTCCATCGACAGCTGAAAGCTTCCCTTTCAGCTGCAAACATACCTCAGTGGACCGAGGCTCTGCCTCTAGTCCTACTAGGTATTCGTAACGCGTTGAAAGTTGATGCTGGATGTTCCCTGCAGAACTCGTCTATAGGACCACTCTTCGCCTACCAGGTGAGTTTGTTTCGCCTTCAACTTTCACACATGTTTCCGACAGGGCATCTTACCTGACTAGGCTTACAAAAGCAGTGCGTTCAGTTAGGCCTTCTCCGGGTGGACCTCAAACGACTGATGTCTTTGTTCACCCCAGTTTACAAAAGACATCACACGTGTTTATTCCCCACGACGCCGTTCGTCGACTACTTGAACCACCCCACGTCGGGCCATTCAAAGTGAGCAAGCGACACGAGAAATTCTACACAGTTGAGCGAGACGGAAGTGAAGACACCGTTAGTGTCGACCGTTTGAAATCAGCTTATTTCGAAAGCAACCCCACCATAAGTGACGTTTCAGCTCGCTGCAGCCGACCGACGGATAGCTCAGCTATCGAAATCCTTGACAATGTGCCTGGTAATGCACAGCTGCAACGACCATCAGCGCAACAGAAAACACGATCAGGTCGAGCCACAAGGTTTCCCGAGTACCTGAAGTAGTATGCGGCTTAGCGGTGTGCCAACCATACTTTTTTTATTGACAAAATTTTCTTCCGAGGCACTTTTTCTTATTTACTGGCAATGCACAAACCCTCGTACACTGCCTTTTGATATCACTTTTTATTACCATGCAAGGAAACTTTAAAAAGAGGGTGAAAATGAGCGTAAATTTTTATTTTTCCATATCTTTATATATGAATAATTCCCATTTTTACGAGACTTTTTCGTGGAATTAAAGACTTTTATTTATATTCCAGGTGCAACGAGCACTGGAAGGAACGTCAAAAGGAACTGAGGACCGCGATCGACGTCCGATTCGACTTATTGCATTTTATTATTTGATTGCCCTTGACACCCAAGAATAAGTTCAGACAACCAGGGGCCACCTCACGCAGTGAGCCCATCGGAAGAGTTTTACCAGTGGAGAAATCACTGGGTTTTTACTTCCGGCTGGTATCTTCTTAGGGTCCTAATGAACCCACTAGGGGGGAGTGGTCTGTAGCGTCACACACTTCCCCAAAATCAATAGCCTAGGGTTTGACGGCTTTCGACACTGATGCTGACTTTGATAGTTTAACTGGACTCGCTAAGCTGAAGGCACCCGGTCAAGTATCCTCGCCATTTGGCACGCTGTCGTGTTACGTTGCACTGCTCGTATTCGACTCTCTAGCTAGTTAGTTGGAACGCATCGGTATTTTGGCATAACCATCCAAATATACTATTCCATCCGACTACGCTATCGTGTTCTTCCTTAGTCTCGTATTCGTGGGTATATAACAAGTCCGAATAATTAGTGATTGGTCTTTGCGTCCGTCAAGTTAGCAACGGGACAAATCCTAAAAACTAAAATGGAATTACAATCGACTGCAGTGCCCAAGTTTTACTCCTATATTCCCTCAGCGTGATTTTCACTGACGGCTGATAATCATTTCCTTGACAATAGTGCGAATTTGCCTATGTCACAGCCATAAAAATTCGCTTGGAGACTTTGTGACCCGAAGAGCTCAGCTCGACTTGTGTAGTAGTTATACGTTCCGTATTCCTGTAATGAGGCGGGAAATTATCAACACAATCGTCAGTAATTCCAAATTTATTGAATTCGTTAGTGCTATAGCACTGCCTGAAGTCTACACAAAGTCCTTTGGTAACCAGTATATCTAAAATTATTTATTTTCTGCCCGGATATTTTTCAGATTTTTGCTCTTACCTCATAAAGATGGCGGTATTTTTGATGCCAAAAGGATGCACTACGGTATGTTTGTGCAGATAACTCGAGCAACTCTTTGACCTTACGAAATAACGGGCAGCATTTTTTTGTCAGTGGCATTGTCCGAAGAATTTATTTCTCACTTCTTATGCTCACAGGATGAAGGTTACTTAATGCAGCAGATCTTATTTACAGAGGAGTAACAACTGGTCGTTCAAAAATAAAGCTTCAGGATATTTCGACATCTCAGCTCTTCGTTTTCGGAACCAAGGAAATCTCGACCTTCAGTAGACATCGCATCTTTTCTTCATCCGAATATTGATACTTCCATAACGCTTCCTGGAGCTCCATACATGGTGCATTCTGTCAAGTGGTGATGGCTGAACTAATAAAAATGAGTATTAGAGGATGAATTCTCAAATGATGAACAACCCGAGTGGAGGTCTGAATGAGGTGTATCTCTAGCTTGTCTCTGTCGCGTCTAATAGGCACTCACTTCTAAGCCACATTTCTGAACAGTACGAGTAAATGACCTACCCAAAGATTTGTCTGCACAGTAAATGAATTTCACAGCTTGGTGATCAGTGACAACATGGAACCTCCAACCGAACAGATACCTGTTGAAATAGCTCATTGCCGAGGCAGTCACAAATGTTCCTTAGCTCAAAAATGCTCCTGCCGACTTCTCTATAGGCTTCTTAAAATGCAACTAACAGGTTTATTGTGCTCAGGTACTGCAACTGTACCCACTAAAGAGTCGTTTGTGGCAAGAACAAATCAATCTTTTGATGAGAAAGGTGTCGAGAATGCTTGGTCATTCATGGACTTCACTGTGGTATAGAAAATGTTTCCGTGGCGTTGTTCCCGGACAAGTTCCCGACCAGAAACAGCACCGAAAAGATGAAGCAATAATTCTATGAAATAGGGAATTGCTCTGAAGTAGAGTCTCAAAGTGACAACCCATGATCTTGACAAAATATTTGTTGGTATAGATACTTGGGGTGGTAGGGTGAAACGAATAACATCTGGGACCAAACCGGTGGAACCTACAGTGTATCCCAGGCGCAACCAGATTTCAAGTCAAATAGACATTCGGATACACTAACTGTTACATTTGCCATGAAAACAGAACTTCAATCCGAGATACTGCGGACGCTACACCTCGAATGTCAGAAGCGAGTGAATAGAACTTTCCCATCCATCATTCAAAGTTTTCATAAAACGCTACTAGCCATTATGAACTTCTGAATGAGACACTGGTTGCATTTGCGTTGATGCATCAAAAGACGCATTGCAAGTCCAGTAATCAGTGTGGCCAAACTTCTGCGCGCGATGCATATATGTTCAGCTTAACCTTGTTGACGACGACTCTACGAAGGAGAAGAGTGCTTCAGAGTGAAGTCTTCCTATGATAAGCATGATTTCACACTATATTGTCTCAACGTAGTTGGCGGAACGTAGGTGGTTTCTCCCGTACGTCCTCTGTCACGGTTAATTTCGGTGTTTTATTGTGAATGACACTAGAATTGTCAACTTTAGAGAGCACTGAATAGAACTCCGATGCGGACCCACTGAGATGATTAATATTAGCACATTCGTGAGTCATACATGAGTCTGTGGCATTCTGAGAGGTGCATGGAGGTATTTGAAGTAACCTCTCTTTAGGCTTTGTAATATTATCACAAGCTGTTAGACGGTGGAGAAATTGGGTATGTAACTTGTCACAAAAATATCACTTCGCCACTCTTATTTGTGACCAAAAAATGAAATGCAAAATACATTCGGATTGGGAGCGCTGTCAGGTTTATTGGGTTGCGCTCTGTTGTGTTGCAAGGCAGATCGTTTGAGAAAGATCCTTCAAAAGAGTTCGTGATTTTTCATATGACCGAGAAATGGGTTATTGAAGAAATGCAAGGCTTCTCAGTAAACCGATCGCAAGTACTCTCTCGTTGGCAAGTTGTTTGGTCTTCACCTCACGTGGAATCATCTAAGGCAGTCCCCGGGTTCATCCCACAAATTGGTATTAGGCAACATCCAAAGGTTACAGAAATCCATTTCATCGACGCCAAAATGTAACGGATAGGTGTACTGTGGTGGGCAATAGAGAAATTGTCAGGGATCAATGGATTCCATGAAACTGACAGAAGCCATAGGTTTACAACTGAGGGATTATTTTCATCTTTTTAATAGCTGTAAATAGAGGCAAATAGAATGAACAATTGTGTCATAGGGCGGGGGGAATAGCATTAGCCATTTATATTCGGTCATCTGCGTCATGAGGCATGTGACGATATTACGTCTGGCCACCCATGGAATATCTCTTGGACACGTACTCAAAGAATGTCATTCTAGTGAAGCGATATGGGGACATAAGGTTTATAGCTAGTTGCTAGATTGTGTTCTTTTTTAACCTGAAACTCATGATTAACCAACAGTTATGAATAACTGGTGATTCTTTTCTGAATCCATTATGACTGCTAGTTTCGTCACAAAATTACAAGTAAATTTGGTTGGTTTATTTTGAAATACCTAAAATCATCCAAAGACTTTTCGGCATTTCTTCTTCTGCTCTGGCTCTTAACTAGACATCGATGAAACGGTGTCGACGTTTGAACCACCAACAAATGCATGACAGACTGAAAAACGTGGTTATGGAAACAACGATGACGACAAATATCAGTATCGCCGATATAGGCTGGGAACCGCAGCTTTCATGGGAGTTTCTGCCTCAGTTTCCGTGGCGTGTCAAGGGAGTTTTGAGGGAGTGTGGCAATCACCAGGCGAGAATGTTAGTCAGTTGCATTTATTACGGTACTGATGTTGAAAGGAGGAACTTTGTGCGTTGCATGGGCGCATGGTTTTGCCTCGTTGTCTTTTGCACCATATGTATATAGGGGGACTTTGATGGCTTGATTGTCACCAAAAGTTCCAGCCAGCAGCCATGGTCCATGCTTGGTCGCATGATTAGTCCTTATTTAAGTGACGCATTTGTGATAGGGATTCACTGTGTGGGAAGAGGCATAGACTTTACTGGATAATTCGAAGATCCCGCTCCTGACTTGTGAGACAGTTGAAAGGTTAAGCTTTGCAGTGAGCCTCAGAATTAGTTCAGTGAGGCCAAACTTGTAGCTATTATTCTGCGACGAGGCTGCACGATGGTGTGCAAAGTATATTGTCAAACGTAATGGCACTACAGCCAGCGAAATGTGCGCCGTGACAGGAAATAAGCTTGGCAGCCAGATGACTTATTTAAGAAGCCATTATCTTTAAAGAAGGAATTGCGGGTTCCGCAAACAAATTCAAGGAGTACATCACCGCGGTAAGTTTGGCCTAGAGATTCTGCCTGTGGACATGATGTTCACTTTTCCTTTGGACCGTTTGCATTTCACTCACCTGTGCGCGATGAGGGAACTTACTGGTCTCAGGCTAGGGCTTAGAGGTAGGAAGCAGAAGACACTGGATGAAAAAATTGTACTGGAAAAGATAATGGGATAAGTAGGTGTGAAGATAATAAGCCCATAGATTTTTTCAGTGGTTATAATAAGGGGTTGTTTATTAGTGTGGGCACACTGTTGGGTTTGTTGTGGGTTATCTGCGAATTTGGAAGTCTGGTGCCTTTAGATACCTAGTTAGGGCTAGAGTGGATGGCATAGAACTCCACCATTACGACTTCGTATATTGGATTCATTTATTAGTAACCAGGATAGCGGGTCAATTAAGCTCCGGTTGAACCTTGCAATAGGCTTCCTTGTGAAGATACAGCTTCTGCATGGGCACGTTCAATGGCGGAGTTGACACCAGTTGTTCGGGGTGGAGTTCCAGTCGTTACTCACTTTGTACGGGAAGCGTAGGGCTGCTTCATACTGATTTGACTTCAATTTTTTCTTGTGATGGCCTCAAAGATGGTCGGTCCTCCAGGGAGTCATAAAATAAGATGGTCACCCCGAGGTTGTTGTTAAGAGCGCGGAATGTCAACACTAGGTCTTCTTTTTCCATTCTGCAAGACAATAGTAAATGTTTATTCAGTTCATATAGCCCCCACAAAATTGGTTAAGCAGACCAGTTCTAAGGCTCCGAACACACTCCAGCGCATTGGCATGGTTTTGAGAAGCATAGGCGGGCTGCTTGGATATTATCTTCGAGGTGGATTTACACAGACGTGTGGAACACCACCCGAAACACGTATTCATTGAGGCATTTAAATACTCTGTGAACGAACCAAAGTTGCGAAAACCGTGTAGCCACGGCTCCAGTGCAGTGTGCACATGTCTTCAACTTGTGACTGACCATGGCATCTGGAAGCGTCTGGAAGCGACAGTTTAAGCTCTAGGTGAAGATGTGCTGCACCGATAACATTTTGATCCAGATAACCCTCTATATGCAACAAAAGTAGGTCACCGCCAGAGCATTTGCGTGAATATACACATGTAAGCTCTGCCCAGTTAATCTGTGGTGCATTTAGACAATACATTATCAGACGTCTGTTACCATTTCCATATTGGGATATATAGTTCCTTGAGAAGTTGTCCAGCATCGGTATCAGTATATTTTCCTCCAGTTTCGAACACATGACCGACGGACCTAGTGTCTCAGCTTATTAAGTTCCATGTACTGTTCTCATATGCCTGTGTGTAAGTCGACCATAGGGTTAGGTAATTGCAAGTCTGTTGTAGGACTCCTCCACCAACAAGACCTAATATTCTATCGCCCCTGATACAGTAGCGTTTAGATAGAAGAAAGTAGAACCTAGATCTCATAAGAGCCATACTTCTGTCACAGAAGCGACTTCAGGTATTACCTCACCAACGGAAACCTTTAGCGTTGACAGTTTGCTACGCAGGCTGTGAGCATTAGTAAACAGTACCGTTCGTGTACTCGGGGTATAAACCTGTTAACCTATATAGGTCTTTGAAGGATTTATTTCCAAGACTCCGATAACCTACAAGAATGATGTCCTTCTCTTCTCCCTCTTTCACATCCATTACTCAGTTGAGGCTGTTCGTCTGTTCACTTTACCCTGTAGAGGCCAGGCTGGACGGGTGGTTTGATGAGTCTGTAGGAGTGTGTGTTACTATCCCGTAATGTTTGGCTAGTGCGGCTGAGAAAATGCGCGTTAAATAGCACAAAGGGAACGTAGAATGGAATCGAAGCCTGCTCGGATGGATGGTCGTTGAAACAAAACCTAAAACACTTCCAGCATTCAAAGGCAAAGTAGCGGTTTATTTAGTTGTTCTAAATGAATCTATTTATTTTAACCCTGGTTGCGTTTTGGTGCCAGGAAGGTGCACTACAGACGTGAAAAGGTTCACTTCCTGTTTTCTGAGAGAGCGTCATGTGTATATGCTGTTAACATTTGGCACGTTCGGTAACAAGTCCAGGGCTTATATCGAATTAAATAACGGGGTTCATAGAAGTTACGTTAGCCAATATGCCCCACTTGTTATTTGGTGATTCAGAATGTTTAAGATCTGTTAACAGACTACAAGAAATCCACGTCAATGGCGGAAAAATTAATGATTCTACTGGGATGTAATGCTATGTAAAGATCATCTTTGAATCCAGATTCAGTAACAGTTCACGGTGCCCGTAAATGCGAAGACTAAGTTTGTTTGTGGCGCATAAATTCAGGCACGGGAAACGTTTTGATGGGGGTCCTGCTAACTTTTACTCCCTATATTTACCGAAAACTCAGCTCTAGAAAGTATGCCAGAGGTGTAGAAAATATTACTTATGGATTATTTCTGATCGTTTCACCGGCCCTCAGTTACTGATGTCTGTGAGTTCTTCATTTAAGATGCCTTATGAATCCCGCATAATAGTAGGCAGAGTCAAACCTGGTCAGCAAAGTTTCAACAGTAATACTATGCCATTGATTCGTTTGGTTGTTTTTCGATTTTCTGGTGTTTTAGGAATGCACGGAAATCAAGGACCTTATTTGCGACTTATGCTAACGTGAAGTCATAGCTTGTTTACAAAGCATCTCTGCATTCTATCACAGGACAGGAAACTTTAAGAATTGTCCTTGTGAGAACTCGACAAACGCGGAGGCCAATCACCAATTATTGGTACTTGTAATATACCCACGAATACGAGACCAAGGAAGAATAAGATAGCGTGATTAGATGGAATAGTATATTTGAGGGATCGTACCAAAATACCGATGCACTCCGACCAGTTGACTAAACGGTCGTTCGCAAGCAATGCAATGTAACGCAATAGCGTGCCTAATGGCGTGGATTCTTGGCCGAATGCCTTCAGCTTAGTGAACCCGACAAAACTCTGAAGGTAAGCATCAATGTTGAACCTTGCCGAACCCTAGGCTATTTATTCTGGGAAGTGTGTGGTGTTACAAAACCTATCTATCCAGAATAAATATATAACTCATGAAAGGAAAGAAAACTTAACCCTATTTGTGGTGTATACTGTCAGCTAATTAATTTTGTCAGTATCGATATCCCCCAAATTTATGCTTGGTTCATAAAGCAGTCAACTGAATACTTTTCCGTCACCCAATATTTTACTAACACTCCGTTTAGCTTAGGGCATCATTTTCTTGTCAAACTCCATGTTTTCCATAATCTGGTGTTAAATGCTAATCAGATCAGGAATCAAAGCTAACAACTTTCCATGCTGACATGCCGACTTTGCGGTGTGTGCCAACGAGGAAAATAAGAAATGACGACATGAAATTCACACAGGTAATGTCGATGATACTGGTCACTATCCTCGCCAGGCTAACTAGTTCACTAGTTACTAACCGATCCTAAGCCCTGATAAAGAGGGAAGTTTGGGTACAGGGCTAGCAACCCTAACCCGTAAAACCAACTCAACCGCCAAAGAAACTTCAAAGCACAAAAAAATATAAAAATAAAGATTCACTTACTTCTCGCTGGAGTCAGGAAGACGAACTGACGTCAGTTGGCGAAAGTCCTCGGGAAGAAAACTGGCCGATGCGTCTTCTCTTCCCTCGATGAAAGTGAAAGTAAGGATGGGGACGTGGAATGTCCGAATGATGTTTGAACCTGGCAAGGCTGTTCAGATTCCAAAAGAGATAAGAAGATATGACACAGAATTGCCAGGCCAGGAATCCGTGAGAGCAGATGGAATGGAAGTGGACTCTCCAAACTGTCAGCTGGAGAGTCGATAATCCACTCCCATATTGTCACCCAGACTACAATCACGAGAACACTGAGTTTTCGAGTGGCTATCATGATATCCACAACAAAATCGAAAGCTCTCATGCAGTGAGAACCAACCTCCGCAACGATCAAGATCATGACAGCAGATGGATTCAGCTTGAAAGGAGGGAAAGTCATAATCATTCAGTGCTACTCTGTGTGCCTGGAAATAATGCAAATCAAGAGAAGAAGGAGGAATTCTATAGACAGGTGCAATCAGTAATGGACAAGACCCCACTACAGTTGGCGACATGGAAATTCTAATAGACGGGACGGCATAAATGCCAACCTGTGAGCAAACAGCACAGGAAGAGAACTCATCCATCATGAGTCGAGAAGCACTCAGTGAAATGAACGAGAATAGAGAACCGTTTGCAGATTTCCAAGCATTCAACGATTTGGTGATTGGAGGCAGTGTGTACAAAAACAAGGATATTCACAAGGCAGCAATATGGATTTGATTTCACCAGACACCAGACACACTACACTAAAAATCAGATCGACTTCATCTGAATGTGAAGAAAGTGTAGATGCAGCCAGCCTACTGGACAAAAGATCAGATGAAGAAGGGGAGTAGGTGTAGGTTCACACCACTCACTATCTAGTGTAAGGAACCTGCATTCAAAATTAAGTTGCAAGCCTCCGCAGAAGTTGATGATGGATGACCACAGTTGAAGTTCGACACCCAGAAAATGAACTGAAGTACGAAACTACAAAGGAAATCTTCACGTCAGCCATCAGGCAGAAATGAAAGACATTGAGCAAAATTCCTGAAGGATCGGGCGCGGAAGAACTTTGGAACTCTTTGACAGAGAAACCTGCATAACCGTATTAGGAGGGAAGGGGAAGCAAGACAAGGAATAGATCTTGACTGACACATGGAAGCTGATAAAGGAGGGAGAGGAAGATGGCGAGGCGGAAGATGAACCAGTGCAGCGCAGGGATGAACAATGAAAAGAGGAACTGAACACAATCTATAAAGTATGACACTGGACAAAGAAGTGAAGAAGAGTGCGCGCAAACACAAAAGGCACTTCTACGACACACTGGCAAGTGAAGCAGAACAGGTTACGGGTGCGAGACACCTGACAACATTATATCAAATAACTAGGTTACTATCTGAGAAGGAAGAGATCAACGCAGATGAAACCAATGAGAGGTAGTGAGGGAAACCTAGTTACTACCGAAGAGGAGAACCAAAGGAAACAATGGGCTGACCACTTCAGAAAACTCTTGAATCGAGCATCGACCACCACCACCTGCAACTCGTCCAGAAATGCCACCGGCAACTGCAGAACTACCACTGAACACAAGCCTTCCGACAAAAGCAGAAGTCCTGAATGCCACAAAACTGCTAAAATTCGGGAAAGGAGCAGGACGAGATGGAATTCCTTCAGAATATCTAAAAACAGGCGCAGAGACAATGGCGGACATGATCACATCACTATTGCAGAGGGTTGGGAGGAAAAGAAGGAAAGGTACTTGTCGGTTGACTGGAAGAAGGGCTACCTTGTCAAACTTCGAAAGAAGTGTGGGCGACCTAAGTGCTTGCAAGAACTGGCGAGGAATCATGCTCCACCCCGGTCTACACCAAGCAAAATATTTTGCCACATCATCCTGGAGAGACTAAAAGATGCGCTGGATTCAAAATACTACCGGAACAGGGTGGATGGCTGGCTTTAGGAAGTGCGAATCATGTGAGGATCAAATCGCAACGCTACGCATCATCACGGAACAGAGCATAGAATGGCAGTCAACTCAACTCTACCTCAACTTCATCGACTTTGAAAAAGCATTCGACAGCGTCGACCGAGAAGTAATTTGGCAGTCAGCTGCTTCAACATTACGGTCTTATTGCCACAAACCTCCATTGACCTCATTCAACAGAAGCTATATGATGTATGACGATGGTACATGCAGAGATATTCACAATCGAAAATTCCGTGATGCCTTTGAAGTGAAGAGAGGAGTAAGACAAGGCTGCCAAACTATCACCAATGATCTTTCTGATTGTGGTAGACTGGACTGGATTGGACTAGATCATGCAACAAGCTGTGAGGAGTGAGAAGATGAGCATACGCTGACTGGACTGATGAAAAGACCCCAGAAGAATATTTGGATTTCGCCGCCGATGACGATTTGTGTCTAATGTCTTGTCACACAAACTCAAAGATCTACAGGCAAAAACTAACAAGTTGACAGAAGACGCAGTGGCAGTGAAAATGGGACTTCAAGTGAATATAGAGAAGACGGAGGTGGTGAAGATACCCAACCAACAAGCACCAATCACTGTGAACGAGAGAAACCCAAAGGAAGTAGTCTCTTTCACCTACCTACCTAGACAGGCACTGTTGTTTCAACTACAGGTGGCACAGGCACATATGAGGATGTCAAAGCAGCCAGGATCGGAAAGACGGCAAGACAGGCCTTCATCAGTCTGAAATAATCAGTGTGGAGATTTACTGCACTGCACCCAGCATACAGAACAAGATCTGGATTCTTAACACCCACGTCAAGTCAGTGCTTCTATGTGGTTTGAAGACTTGGTGCGTAACAAAAAGCATTTCTCACAAACTACAGACATTCATCAAGAACTGTCTACACTGGCTCGATACTGAATGTCGGATGGCCAGAAATAATGAGCCAGAAGGAACTCTGGGGACGAAGCAACCAAGAATGCATCGCCCAACAGGTATGCAGAAGAAAGTGGAGATGGATTGGATTGTACATACACTGAGAAGACAATGTGAGGACATCATGCTGCAGGCTGTGGAGTGGAACGTAAAGGGTGAACGAGTAGTTGGGCGTCTGAGGTGAGGGTGACATGTAGGAGATGATGTGAGGAAGAAATGAAAGCTTGTGGTGATTGGTGGCGCCAGGTCGAGAAGACTGTGGAGGAGAGAGTGAAATGGAGACGTGCTAGTGAAGCCATATGTTCCACTAGGAACCCGAGGGACATATTAATAATAATAATAATAATAATAGTAATAATAATAATAATCCTATACGATTAGATAATACTGGTTTCAACAGAGTTAGAATTTTAATATAATAAATATCCGTAGGAGCGTTTTAATAAAGTTACACCAGGTAGATACAATGTTTACATCTTCAGGACACACAAAAATGAAACAATAAGTTTGAGTGCTCGGAAAGAAAAGTCACTATTTATGCCTGGATTGAAAGTTAGTGCATGCTCAATTATCCAATAAAGCGAGATGGTGACTGATTCTTCACCTCGATAAATGAATCATACACATTTTATAGCTTGTTATTGCTAATATCGCTAATATTAGCGAAGGCGTTAAAACACAAATTAGCCAGGAATACACCAGTCTTATGTAGAGATATTGAGCAGGATGGATTGTGAAGTAATAAACCTGAATAAATGTGAGGAATATGTACATGTGTGGAATAAAAGTGATTGGAATCTGGCAAATAACAACTTGATCGAAAATGTGACCTATATAGCCAAATAGCCGTGTCAACTATTTTCTCTGGAATGGCTTTCAGTGGAATGTTCATTTATTCTCATTTTCATACGTGGAAAGATATTTGAAGATAGATCCCATAAACAGGGTAGCTCGTAAAATGAGTGAGACAGCAAATATTCTTTTCAGGCTGGCATTTCATATGGATTTGGTGTTTTTACTTTGCTTGTTAGTAAAGTGCTGACGAAAATTAAATAAGTTTCCCCAATATTCGCAATTTCCCTGGTTATGCATTATTTAGTATTGTTCCAGTCTTTGAAAAGTGGTTGTTAGATAGCTCATTTGTTCCGTTTCTTTCAACCACTTGTTCTTGAACTCTTTGATTGTTTGTCCGAACCGTGTAAGGAGACATGAACTGTCTAGTTGAGGCTACCAAAACCATAGGAATCAATGGTAGACGTCTTTTGGTAACATCGCTGAAAATTGGTACCAGTTGGACGGATGTATTCACTCTTTGAGAGAAATACTACATACACTGATCATAAGACCATTTCGATGAGAATTGAAAAGCAGGATTGTTGAGATTTATGGAAGTGTCATTTCCACCTCGAATTTTGCACCTTAAATTTGCATTTAGAAATGTGAAAAGGTTTTATGATTAATTCTATTTAGCTAGGAATTCCGTTGATTGAAATCTGTAAGAAGGAAAGATGAGGGTAAGGCCGTGTGATATAGTTGGAGTAAGTCACTAAAGATGATCAGCTTACTTATTATCGGTTCTTAGGATTGAAGAATAACTCAGCATTACCGTGCTTTTTATAGGAGAAATATCTAGTACGTAAGTTGAAGAATCTGTTGAAGTAGCGCTTGATGTAGGTCTTCATTTGTCGCGTGTTGTAAAGGATTGTGATTCCTTACATTATGATGCTATTCGTCTGTATTCTCTGCAGACTGAGTATGCAGCCACTTTGTAAAAAGCGAAGTGCGATCTATAGCCGAAAGATAAACTACTATGCCTTGAATATGAGGGCTACAATTAGACATTTTGAAAGGTAAGTACTGTACGCAAAATAATCTTTCCTGGTAAATTTCTTCAAACGGCGCGTATATGATTTTCAATGACAGATGTTATTCATGCTGATGCATAAACATTTTAGCACACATTCTGCTATGTGACGACCAAGTACCTGGCAATTATGGCGTGCTTTTCAGGAAACCTGAGGGTTGTAGGCTGGATCCCTGGTGGGGTCATGAGTGCTCACTGCTGAGAAGTTTTGTACTGATACGAAATATCTGTCTATTGCTCTCAGCTTTTCAATGTTTCTCAAACTGATGTCAGTCAGTGATGAATACCAAGGTTAAATCAATCTATTCTCAAGCCTCCAAGTTGACCAACTATGATTGTTGAGATAAAGGGTATAACAGTTTGCATATAGTTCTAAATCGGAGACCGATGAAGGACACCATGGTTCAGGTTATAAATTTCACTTGTAAAGCTGATAATATAACAATATTCTGGGTCGCGATCCACCAGCATACAGATTATTCACAAAAAATGCTTTATAGAAAATTCAGAAAAACTCTACAATATTGCATATTTAAATATAGTACTAATACAGTGAATTCAATGAAGGCAGATTATTGTAGGCCTAGTTTATGTTTGACAAGAGAGACATTTACGTGAAATGGATATTTGATGAAGGTAAACAAAAAAAACCACAGAAGAATATTTAACATTAGAGTTGCTTTGATGATAGAACAACGTGGAGAGTAGGATGAAACCAGTTTAAAACAGGAAATAAACGGGGCAGTTTAAGAGGGATATTTACTGCAAAGCAATTATATCAAGTCAGCTGCTTTTCGAAAAAAGTGATGATTAATAGAATAATTTTTCCAGTTTTAATACGAATATCGTATTGTTTTAACCTTAGAGGAGTAGATATAATGAAGAACAGTTTTAAGTTTTGAATAACGTGATAATCTGGGCAAATACGAATAATCTGCATTCATTGTGAGTTAGAAGTTTGAATTTTTCAGCTCTATAAATAAAACTGTTTAAGCAAGGACAAGTTACCCGACACAATGATGAGGCAAGACACAGCATCAAAAAAATACAAAGTAACTGATATGAATTCAGTCAAAGCTTTTTCACAAACGTTTTGTTGACAAACATATGTTGTGGTGGTTTTGTTTTGAAACTTCGTAATAGTTGCTTAATAAAATGTTGGGTCTAATTCGAATCAACATTTTAAACTTTAATGTTGTTACCTGTTTTATCCGGTCGTTAATTAAACCGAATTGATCTGTCTGTATTGGCACATGGGCTCTTGCACGGATGCCTCGATAGTGCCTGCGTTTCGGTTGTATATTAATAATGGACAGTGGCTAGCAGTGGAATCTACGACACATGTTTCATCTTGTTTGGGACTCATCAGCTGGATGTACCTTCCTCCTAGTGAGTAATGTTATCGGAGTTTGAAGAGATCGGTCCTGAGTTTAAGTCCCATTATGGAAAATATCACTCACTGGGAGGCAGATGTATCCAACTGACGAGTCTCAAATAAGACCAGACGTGCGTACTGAATTCCATTGCTATCCAGTATCCATAATTAATGCTTCAGAATTTAGCTTGAATTTGTGAGCATGAAAAAAGCTGATAACATTATATTAAGAGGTATCAGCAGATTTCATCATCATTTATGACAGTAAAATGAATGCATAGTTGAACATAATAGTAAATATATGCGTTGGAATGACAATGCAAAACCATATCATTTAACTGCTTCAAAGCTGACTCTCCTGAAAAACACTTATGAAAGTATTTTTCATAACTGGCGCCTTGTTATCAATAGGATGTGATTCATTTGTAAAGATTTCAAGAATTTGTTTGTTTATCCGCCTGTCAATATATTGGCAATGTTATATCTGTTTTCTTTTGCTGTTTATCGTCAAATTAATTGCAGAGATTACTTTCTAGACTATAGTTTAGTTTGAAATCTAAATAGACTTGTAAAATCATCTAACCATTTCATACAATTCGTCCTTTTCATGAGTTTGAATTAAGCAAGAAGAAGAACCATCGTAGAATCAGCATGCATGTATTTCGTGGATCATCCTCAGCTGCTTTATAACCTACAGAAGGTAATGCTTATGTTGAGCGATAAAGTATACAACATACTTTAATAAGTCGACAAGAATTTTTCGAGTTGAGATTGAAGGTAACAAAGGTTTAGATTGGCTGACATTGATGAAGTTATTGAGACTACTCAAAGGTTAACTAATTTTAAAGTTAATTATGATAACTTGGTTGGTTGTGGCTAGCAGAAGAATCCAGAACGCGCTTTCAGGCAATATAGAGGCATCCGCATAGGAGTCCATATGCCAATAGAGGTCGAACAATTCGATCCAACAAAACAACAGAGAATAACAAGTGTGTCAATAAATAGTAATAATATTTATAAAGTGATAGAATGAACATTTGAGAGAAGATAGCGATAAAATTATACATATATATGTATATAAATGGCAGGGGGTTGTGCACAAAGTTACTGTAGAATTAGTAAAAAATGACGTCATGGTTAAGTAAGGGTAATAAAAGGTCAACAGATTTTCACCATATTAACAAATAAGATGAATACAACTCGGAAAATTAGAGTAGGTTTCGAAATAGATCGGAAAAATAAAGTGACAAAAAAACTAAGCATCATGAGGTCATGAAATCTTGTGGTCACAAATTTAGGAGGTTATAAATTACCAAGGTATTGCAAGATTGATCATAGTATTTTCCTGAATGTCCAGTATCAGTCAAATACCGGGCGATTGCAGTATTCAAACCCTGTGGACCCTTAGGACACAAATTGTTCGGAATACGCTCAGAAATGCGGACAAGAACCCTTTTCTTTGTTCTTCCGATGTATATGAATTGGTAGATACAGTTGGAGACAACAATAGTTGGGAAATTATTCACTTTGAACTATCTCATTGAACAGCTAGATAGGTCATTTTTATTGCAACACTCGGTCTATGACTCATGCGTGTGACAATTTCATTGTCTTAAAAGGCGACGTGTAGACAGACGGGCTTCTTGTCAACTGTACTGTACTTAATTCTCTTCTCTTCTGTTCTACTACTAACCTGTTCCCATTCAGACCATTGTATCCATATCACAGACATGTACTGGAGAAAAGTATACAAATATATCGTGAGAATAACTATTGCTCAATTGGGAACCTTCATTATCAACACGGAATCCAAAGCCACGCGTTCTTATGTTATAAACAATTTACAGAATGTGGCAAATAGCTAGAATCCATTCTACGGTATGCATTTTTGGTCTGTGCCGAGGGAACCAGATTTAAACAAGGCATACGTAAAGATAATAGCTGACTTTGTGTAGCTAGTCTGACTAAAGACGTGGGAGTGTCAGGAGACACGTTCAGTTGAATTGTCCTCACTACAGGATTAAAATATAAGTTATAAACGCAGAAAGTTACATAACAGTGAATCGTATATGTGTTTTCTTGTCATTTTTGAAAGGCTATACTTGTCTTTCAACTATGCAGACTACTGATAGTATCTAACTTGGAAAGGAATAAATGAACAAATGGAAATTATGATAGAAAATTAGTTAACTGTGATTTGAATTACTTCATATTCGCACTAGTGGATGTCGACGGCAGAAATTAGAGACGAAGGTCGTAGTAAGAAATTTTCGAAGTTTTGCTTGATGCATATGATGCAGGTGTATAATATTGGTTTCAAAACAATAACATAATAATGATATGTAGAATAATATTCATTTAGTTTAATGGGTATGGTCACTGAATGGCATTGATTTTTTTTCAAATTACTAAAGAAACGTTTGAATGAAACTGTGTGGGCCTATTGAGAACAAGAAAGATACTTTGATTTCCACATTATTTCTTTCTTCCTTATCTACGTAAGCTGTCTAAACACTGCAAAACACTTATAGAGAATTATTCGTTTTCACATTGAGGTCATTGTATAACTTCTGAATCATATCAGGATGAAGATGAGAATGCTTTATTCAAAATCAATTGTATATATGTCTGCCTGAGATTTTATTCATAACTACAACAGGATATTTAAGCCGTCACAGCAAATTTGATGAAGCTGAATTTTAAAATACTGTAAATATACCCAAAAATGAACGGAAAGCTTCAATGATAAGTACACATACAATAAAAGAAATTACATTTTATTACTTAAGCAAGGTAAGCGGATGAATTTTTCTCAGCTGCCTGACTAACTGACAAAATAAACGTAGAACCTCACACACAGGTGCGTCGGCTCAGGTTGCCACACTTCTCAGTAGTATATAAAGAACAGATGGATAAAATAAGGACTGACATCAAAGTAAAAAAAGTTATGTGAGAGAATAAACATTCTGAAGATACTGATTAGTGTAAATAATCAAGCCTTAGAAGGTATCAACGAGTGAATACATTTGTTCCATTGTGACCAATTTTTGGTGGCTTTACCAAAAATCCCCAACCACTAATTCCTTTCGTCTCGAGGACGCCAACTAGGCTGTCTACATTAGGCCACGTTACTGAAACTGAATCAGAATATTCATCGACTGGTGCCACTTCTTGGTCTGAACACACCGAACCCACTTCCAACCCAATCCAACTTCTCCTAGCGTGAGATGTCAAAGTAAGTGGTGGCTCAGTTAGGTTGCGCAGTGCTCGTTCAAGTCATCTCAGTCGACTAAAGTTCGCAACCTAATCAATCAACGTGCCTGTTTTGCCTAGTAACCTTGGCTTGACTTCACCACTGCTCACATGGTGATTCCACAAAACGCGAGCAATATTACGAAGACATTAAACCGAAAGTGGTTACAAACGGTTCCTGGAGCATCATCTTACATTTGACATGTGCCGGCGAAACATGTCAAACGTACTCAGATTTCTGCTCAACGCGTTCAAAAGAACCTGTATTTCGCCAGTGTCTTCACCTAGCAGAATGCGTAGTTGCATGGAAACATTGGTTTATAATTGTCGTTAAAAGCATAAATGGAAACAGATAAAATTATACAAAGTGTCGAAGTGATATCTTTATATACCTCAAAGCCAATAGTTTTTCAGAAAGAAGGTTTCCTGTTCATATGTTATTTGCTCACGATAAATATGAGGGCAAAAGTAAATAAACTACACTGTGCTAAGGTGGACTTTCGGTAGATGTTTACCAAGGTATGCATAAAAGAAGATTATATATTTATAAGTCTCAGTAGAACTGTGGTGAAGTTATGTTTGTGTTGTCTGAAAAGTGAAAACATGGAAAAATATTAACTTGTTTTTTAGTTTACCAAACTGCTTACTTCTTAGTCACAGCGATAAAGGAGATGAGAACAAGGGAAGATGGGAATTCAGGCAACGTTCGGTAAGAATCTACTCACATGACAGGTAATCTCAAAGTTAAGTGAATTTTGATTCTAGTTGAATTAACGTTATCCAATTGTCACAGTACATCATAATATTTCTCAAAATGTGCGGTAATACCTTTTGTGTAATTACTTGTTTTATCACGACATACTTTGCCTTTAGGTGATGTTTTAACGTTTATTGAATCTCTTTCTATCTTCTGGCTTCTCAACTTGTGTTGAGTACATAGGGCCAGCGTATTATTGAGGCATTCAAATATGCATAGTTTACTCATATTATCCTATTTAAAAGATGAGCGAACATCACTTTTTGAATTGAACAATCGCACCACCTATCACCATTAGACCACAAACTGTGTTTCTGAACAAAGCAAGAACAAAGGCATTTGTGGAATAAAATCAGCACATTTTATCTCACGGTCCTTCATCAGCTGCAAACAGGTATAAATATACCGCTCCGAACCAGCTGAGTGTGTATCTACAAATTTAATTTCTCCTGTGGAGCTAGTTATATTGGTCACACAGAGTGCTCACATTCCAAACTACTATGACTGGTAGTACGACCTAACAGCCTACAACTAAACTGTCTAAGATGTAGTCGACTTTCAGTGGAAGTGAACTACGTGGACTAGTAGGTCACCGAATGACCACGGATTACAGTATCATTTCCAGTGCTGATTTCTGACTAAAAAGGACTCCTAATCTTGGTTTGTAATTTTTTGAAGATTTGTTTATCTAACAAAATTCAACACTTTCCAGCTTTTACACGCTATTAAGGTCAAAGAATATCAAATATATCGCCTACTATTTTAACTGTTTACTTTCTCATACTCACTAAACGTTACGACAAGATGGCTGCACTTTTTTAATTTGGATAACATGGAATTTCACTATACTTGCATTTAAATTTGTAAAACTGATCGTTCATAAAGGGAGATATTCTTTTGCTATGTAGAATCGTTTGTATTACATTGACATAGCTGTAGGGAGCAAATTGCACCAATAGCGTTCTCCATAAAGTAATGCAATTTCATTGTACGATATGTCTAAAATTTAGCACCCAATCTATAGTTCTTATATTATATTACCAGATTTTGTCACCTGAATCAATTTCAATAATTAGCCTTAAACTTGGTGTTGCCAACTAGTCTACGTTATTTATATACATCGTAAAATATTAGTCATTCTCATATATGTAGGAAAATAAAGTGAGCAAACAATAATAATCAGTTTATAGATTTAGAAGCAAACCAGTTTTCATACATTTGGTTGGTTGTGGCTAGCATAAGAATCCAGGACGCGCTTTTTGTCCAATTTGGGACTCGTCAGCTGGATGTATCTGCACTACGGTGATGTTGTTTCCACTGAAACTAAAACCTCATACCCATCGCTTCAAACAACAAGGCGTTATCCACTGTGCCAAGGAAGAACGATAGGCACTTCTTGTACAACGGTGTAATAGTTATGACTATTTATTGACAAACTTGTTATTCTCCGTTGTTTTATTGGATCGAATTGATCGTCCCAAATAGGACGAAACGCACGTCCTGAATTCTTCTGCTAGCCACAACCAAGCAAATTATCATAATTAAGATTCAGGCAATATCGAAGCATAGGAGCCCATATGCCAATAGGGATCAAACAATTCGATCCAACAATACAACGGAGAGTAACAAGTGTGTCAATAAATAGTAACAGTTTTCATACAGTTTGACTTAAAACAGCATGCAGTTCATAAGTGATATATGACTTCTTTTCGTTAGGCGCTTCACTTAGTTCCAAATTCAAATTATGAAGTTTGTCACTGATTATTTATTCATTGAAAGTGGTCTCCATTTTTAAATCTAACCTTCATATTTCTCATATCGAAATTTGTAATGTCTGGCGTCTACACAACAGTTCGCTGGTGAATTCATTCCTTCCCCATCGTTTAGAACAAAAACAGAACTCTTTTGGTATCTTTTCCTTGGGCAACTATTTAATGATGCGGTAAAAGACCACTAATGGGCTGTCTTACCTAACAATAAAGTGACAAAATTGTTTACTTATTACCTAAGATATTTGTATCAGAACACTTAAAGCATTTCTTCTAAGTTTACTTAAAATGTTACTTAATTTAAGTGAGGTAAATCTAATGATTTTAACATTTTCCAAATATCTAAATGACGATTAAATAAGGCAAAGTTTTGTGTCTTTTACTGTGAAAATTTGTGTGTTTCGTATTTAAATGTGATGATCAGTATACAAATTTATAAGGAGAAAATCTTTTTCAGCCATGTACTCTAAGTAATTATGATGTTCCTAATGGGTACGGAACAGCTGTTTCAACTAAATATTTTACAGAGGTTATTGATACTTCATCTTAGGGTTTGAAGTAGATTTCTAACCCTACATCATCCCTCTCAGATTCTCATTGAAATTTTAATAGCACTAGAACTTTTACAATAAGCTTTTCTCTTCATACAAACTATTCGTTATCTAAATTTATAGACTAAGCTCACAAATGGTAAGAAAACTCCAAGGATATTTTCTGTAGCGTGTAGTTTTGAATTAGTTGAAAAACAGTATTTAAAGGTCTTCTTTCCAAATCAGATTGAAAACAAAGAATACTGTCATATCAGCAGCTACTGTGTAACGGAAAATGTAAACGTAGGAATTTCTTTTAATTTAGGTAAACTTATCTTTTCATAAACGATCGAAGGACCACTGAGATTAATGTGACTAGAGTGTATGAATGAGTATGTAAGAGAAGATGGTGTCAGGACCTTCTACATACAAAGACTTCAATTTTCAGCTCCTTTACAGGATTCTCAAATTACTTAGTGGCTTAAAATAATCATTATTTAACTGAGACTTACAAGCATAACTGGTGAACCTGGTGACTATCTTAAAATATTCTGCAGAAATAGAGTTTTGACAATCATTTCCGGTAACTACTTCTGTTATTTATAGTTTAGATACCTTGATAATATCTGAAGATTGATTATGATGTAGTTTGATTGATGACAAACAGCCGTAGAACCCACAACTAGCGTTTCACCTTGTTTGAGAATCATTGTTTCGATGTTTCTGAATCGCGCTAAGTGACGGTATTCTCATGATGACATGAATCCAGAACCCATCGCTTAAGATGCCGAATGGTTATCCGCGAGACTATCAAGTCATGAAGTCCACCCATTCTTTGGCCGGTGTCAGCTGCTTTTTTTATCATTAATTGTGATTTCCTGTTCGTTGTTATTTCCAGTTAATTTCAATTTACTTATTGTCTCACATGGTAAAAATCATCTTTGACCACTGAGAAAAATAAATAAGCATTCAATTGCCACAGTTCGAATCGATGACATACTTTAAGAAGGAAGCAGGCTGGTTTCTATGGATCTTCCAGCACATTTTTTCTAACTTATGTACGATATCATATGTCCACAAAATTGTTTAACCTTTTGCGCTTAAACTATCTTAGCTAATGAAGGAATCTCTTGTAGAATCCTGGGTTTACTGTAATCTACTGTACTGGATTTTGTCGTGTGGAAATATAAGTATCATAGTTAATTAAAAACATTCGAAACGGAAAATATTCTTCTCCATAAGTTCTCATCAGGTTCTGTCGTTATAAAATGCAATTCTACAGCGTAAAAATAAGCCGTTTGAGATGAATACATTTTCATAGTGGAATAAGAGTTACAAAATGTAGGAAAATCGATTTTTCTTTTTCAGATTTTTCAATATTAAGGCGATTATATACAAATGAAGAATGTGATGATAAAAGACAACGAATTGGATAGACAAGAGTGACATCTAGTGCATTGAAGGCCAGTGGAGGCGTAAAGCATGAATGTGGTCGTTCTGAACGTAATGTTCCAGAAGAATATTCTTCGTTCAGAGTGATTTTACTAATGGTATGAAAATCCTTGAATGTTTAAAAAACATAATTGATTACTTTCTCTTCGCTTCATGAAGTCTTTCAGTTTTACTGTCTCACTAAGTTTTAATAGGTGTATGTATATATTTATACTGTTTAGTGTTCATCAGCGACTTGATTTGAGATGAGATTTCTTGAAGTCCTAATCAGAATTCCTGACCGTTACAGCCAACATAGTCGAACATAAGTACAAATACCCATTGATGCCATTGGATCAAGATCACGCTACATCGCGAACTGACAGAAGTAAAAAATGTGAGTCACTGAATTTTAACCTGCTGACTAAATAGCAAGGAGTTTCTGCGGAAATTGAAGGTCTTTTGTCTGAATCTTGGAGGGGTCATGAGTGCACACTACTGAAAAGTCCAACACTAGGACGAAACAGCTGTGAAGTGCTCTCAGGTTTTCAGTGAGTCTCCAACTGATATCAGTCTGTGATAAATAACAACCAGTTTTAAAGTTATTGCCAGTACTTCGGAGAAGATGAATAACCGTATCCAAACATTTGTTATTAGTATGTTAAGTAGGACCGATCCGCGTGATAACTGAGAACAAATTATAGAGCAAATGGACACTTATATACAGACCATAATCAATGTTTCAATTTGTCTTTGTGTTTAAACTGTAGGTGTCAAAAGAATAAAATGCTAACAACTTTCTTAAATTTAGCTCTTATTACTCTACTGAATTCTGGACGTGGCTGATATTTCCAAAAAGTATCTGTCAATCTGTAAAATCAAGTCTCAGTCATTTTCTTGATTTCATTACGACAAGAGGAACTAAGTTTGCTTGACTTGTTACATCTTTTTTCGGATGTTGGTGAATAGTCGTAGCTCAAAAGGATGATTTTGATAGGGTTGTTTTCTGTGAGCTGGATAGTTTAATCATGAAGCTTTTATTGTCATTCTGAATAAAATCATCAGCACAAGCTTCAGTTTTTAAGGTAACCTCAAGCGTATAGCCCACGTAAGTGAAATTGGTTGCTGAGAAAAGATAAGACCTTGATTAACAGAGCTAATATCGAAAAGAGATAACGGCAAAAGAATACCAACTGGCTTACAGCCATAACTAATGTTTGTCAACTCGATTTTAAGTGTGTTCATTAATGTGCACTCCTGAGAAGTCTTAAAAGTAAATGAAACGCCTGTCTTGCTATCCACTGTTTTCTTTCCTTCTCTTATCGAAGTCCATTTTCCATGAAGATATGACAGTGTCACACAACTTAATTTTTTTATGTGGGTTGATATGCCAAGAAGATTGTTCGTAGCAAAAATAACATAATATGCAAAGGATCGAATATTTAGTGTCCCAAACTTCTGCAGTCTGTTGATGTGCACTTTGTCGTATTTGGAAGTCGTCAGCTGGATGAACCTGCCCCTCCCCCCCACAATGAGCGATATTGTTCCTGCTCGGACTGGGACCCCAGACCGATTACTTCAAATGTCAGGGCGTTATTCACTAGGTCATTAAGTCACGTAGCCACTCACTTTGCGATGGGTATAGTTTTTATGACTATGCTGAATTGGTTTGAATTTATTCTGCTTTTCGTATTAGAAATAGAAGGGAATTTGACATAAAATGACAAATATTATCCTTCATTTGTTTGCTTCAACAGTGAAAATGCTTTGTGTTTCCTATTTTCTATCGATCATTTCTTCCCTTTATCTGCATAACTGAAATCACACATCTCTAGGTCATTTTTCTATAAAATAAGGGTTTCTTCCAACCCTTTTTGCTTCACTTTTTTTCATCCCGGTATAGCAGATAGTAAGTGAGATGGAAGCAGTGGTTCGTGTTTGGTACCTGTACCTTTATCACATTGAAAAAAACAAATTAGTTCATTGAAGAATAACGAAAGGAGTTGATTCATTTCAAAACTGAAACTTTCTTTTACAAGTAATTCTGTTTACACCCAATATGAGTTAAATTAGCGTTTAGTTGTGAATACAATCAGATAAATTGGTAATAGGTTGTGAACTGTTCTAAGATATAATTAAAACAAAAATTGACCCTTGAAAAGGTCAGGTTTCATGAAAGTTGTGTTTTATTACTCCTTGTTAATCATAGTCAGTGGTCCGATAAATACTTGGGAACTGCTGCATACCAGAGAAAACTTAGGCTTTTGTAAGTGCTCACTGTGTATCATGTTGGTGTTATGTTCTCTAAGATGGAGCGTTGTATTGTGAAACTTTCGTTCTTATTAACAAAAATCATCATCACTCACTCCATGCGGGTCAAAGAAGGCAACACCATCAAAGTCGTCCATATGAGCTACAAATATTCACAATCAGTTTGAAAGTAGCTTATAAGCTTTCTGCGTAGGTGGAAAACATGACTGACATTAACAGACTGGATATTTTGCACAGGAAGCTGCCTATATATAGAAAATATCCTGATAAATTACTTTGAACGCTCCAGCAACTGATGAACAACAGTACGGGTCCTGTTTACATCTAATAAAGTGCATATTATGTAATGACGGTAAAGTCAGGAGTTACCCTGCAATCGGTTCAAGTGAATTTAAATATATTATATGGAAAGTAATTAGAAAATTCTCATTTTTTGATTATTTTTTGAAAATAGTTGACCAAATTCAAGTAAGTCAAACTCATCGACCATTTCAATAGGTACATAAGTTAGATAACTTTCTCATTTTAGTCGACTTATACCTCGACCTTACTTGGTATCTGATGATAGTTACCTTCAGAATTTCAGTTGTCACCTTATCGTTTGCGTAACCTGTGCAAATCCTAGGGGTTCTTCATTTCTAGTAAAGCGTTCTGAAACTACCTATTTGTAACACGACATTGATGAAGTGTAGCCAGAAAGTCCCTGAAGGTCACAGACTTCTGATTTTCAATACTTTTCAGTTGGTGATTAAACCCATCTCCTACTAGTTAAATTCATTATAAGGCGTTTAACAAGTCATTAGTTTAAATTTTATCGTTTGTCGTGCAATATACCACGTTCATGATGTTCATTTTGTCCCAGTGATTCACTGAAAGCATTTCGGAACTCATAGTTATCCACCTAACCTACAGAGACCATAAGGAGAATGATACTGTGTAATTCACATGGGCAAATATCCTGCGAATTCTTGAAGTCATTGGTAAAGTTTCTCAGAAGATGGTAGACACATTTAATTTGCCGAAAACTAAATATGACTTTACAATTGTTACACAAACTATTAGTGTGTAATACAGTAAAACCTTATTCAAGTCATTCAAATATGGAAACGACTAATATGCTTACCTCACGAGCTTTTGTAGTTTGATTAGTTAATGTTTGTCTAACAAGCCTATTGGTAGCCTAGGTATGATGGATAGTGAGAAGCAGTGGAATCCAGGACGAATGTTTCATCCTGTTTGGGACTCCTCAGCTGGATGTACCTCCCTCCCTGTGGATGATTGGGTTTCAAATAAGGTTTGAACTCAGGACGAGCCTCTTCAAACACCAGAGCGCTAATTACTAGGTCAGAGAGTCACGATAGCCAATCCTTGTAAGACAGGCAAAATGTAGTTCTTGATGTTATAGTCCGTGCACCTTTGCCGTTGAAATGACGAAAACGGGCAACCTGGATTCAACCGCTAGTCACTGTCTATCATCAATATCAAGGTGGAAAATACTGACAATATCGAAGGATCCGCGCAGGAGCCCATATGCCTATAAATGACGGAGATGCACAAACTATAACACCAAAGACTATTGGTAACAATTTTCCTTCTTAAAGTATACGTCCACACATTTTCCTCACTGTCAGAAATCCTAAACATTGCAGTCGTGTCCAGCTAATCACTTGAGCCTTTATCAGGATTGACAATCTGGCTGTCTATGACAAGAAAGAATCAGATTTACCAGGACGGATTACTTGTTTCAGGATGCAATATTACTGGATGTTGAAGGTGCTTTGATGATATAATTCGGGAAAAGAAATAGAAAAGGGATTTATTTCAGTAGTCATCTAAAAGTCTTTTATATGCCTGAATAGGTGTTAGATGAATGGCATCATAATTCCACTTTGACATCAAAAACAAAATATTCAGAGAAGAGGACTCTAATAAACGAATTTATTTTCAAGCTGTACAATCGTATATATATGTGATATGTAGGGACTGCAATCCGTGAAAAAAATTGATAAAAATAGCAGAGGCCTTGGCTATTCATGAACTGAAGCCTGAACTTTGTGCGACAAAATGTATGTAAAATCTTTGTCTCTACCTTGGCCTTAACCTAATTTGATCTTGGTTTATTTCGTCTCTTTTGTGAATTTTCCGTTTGGTAGATTAAACTTCACTGCCTTATGACGTCATCAGCATTATTTTTAAATCTAACGGTTTCTCGTGTTACTTCATTTAATCTGCTCATTAATTGCAATTTAAAAAAATATTTTCTTCTGATCTCATTTAAGTTGTCTCATTCTTGTTACCTAACCCTTTGGTCATTTATTAGCTCTATCATGTTTTCATCCCTTTGTAATCCATATACATCTTATGAAGTACTCAAAAATCTTACATAACCTCTTCCGTAGTCATCCAACCTTTATGTCATTAAACAGCAACATTATTATAACTATAACCGTCACTGTTGTTATTCAAACCATCTGCATTGGGGTCCTTAAGCATCACGTATACATGCATACATACACGAATGCATAGCTTGATAGAAGGTTTGTTGAAATGAGTTCTGTTCGCTGATTATCTTGTTTGTTTTATAAATAAGTCAAGCTTGAGAACTGAGCGTATAGAATATTGTACATTATGCCCAATTATATATTTGTAGTACCTTAACCAGTAAAAAGGTTTTGCTAAATATTCGGATGTTTTCTGTTAAATATTTTTTCAGTTCCTTAGCATTCAGAAACTGGGTTCATGCAACGCACTCATTGATAGAATTAGTTGTGATTGAGTAGCTCACTTGAATATACATCTTAACTGTGTTCAGTTAGGAGCAATTTATTGGTGCTTTACATCTAGATGCCTCACCAACTTATAAAATGTACCTTTGTTGTCTTACTTTGTGATACAGTTTATCAATTCGGACATTTGTAAATTTGTTTAAAGGGGAGTTAAGCACTATCCAACTTAAAATCAAGTTACCACTCAGTTTACTTTAGATTTCGTAGTAGATGTCAAGAGGTAGGATGAAAATCAGTTTCAGGTTAAGGTCTTCCTCAATGATAATACATATTAGCAAGTTAATTAAACGGTCAAAGCACAAATATTTATCTCTTGATGGTTAGTTTCCATATTTTAATAACAATAATCGTTTCATTTCAAACAACTAACATATATGATAAATTGTGAAATTTTCAGCTGATAATATTTCAACAAATACTCTCCTCGTACAATATTTTGAAGAGAAGTACTTTTTTGTCTGGATAGTGCCAATAGTAACAAAATTAAAGGGACTAATTTGAAATGAGTAGCAGGTGTAACGTTAGTGTCTCGTCCGGATTATGGATGAATACAAAATCGTCCTGGTGATAGTTCAATCAGCCAGCATAAAAATTGCATTTTTAAGTATCTACTTGTTCATTTACATCCGGCTTAACGTTTTTCTTTCGTTTCATTCTTAGCTTGAGAAACGAGAGTTTGAAATGTTTTCAAAACAGTGTGAATGTACGTGATACATTTAAAAGACACATCTGAAAGATTAAGAAAACAGAACGGGAAGAATTTAATGAAGTACTGTCGACGAAGAATATTTTGGCAGTCCATGACTTAAGCAGGCCGCCTATACAGAGTAGTTTTATATAAATTCAACCATAATACATCACACCGAAGTAAAGTGAATGAATACTTGAAATTAAATTCTTGACAAGTGTTGTACTTACATAAGATATGTCGAATTTCAGACTAAATTCTCTCCACCGTCAGATCTACTCTTGATCGCACAAGTATTTCTAATTACAGGATTCTCAGTTTCCTTTCTACAATTCTTGCTATTTCCACAAAATTGAATCGAACAAAAAAAGTAATACAGACAGAACCTACATGGATTTATTTCGTGGATTCTCTTCAGCTGCTTTGCAACCTAGGAGAATATAATGCTAGCGATAGAAACAACCTAAAACATACTATATCTTTTTATGAATTTGATTAAGTCCTATCAAGTGAGAGGACACACGTCATATATATAGGTTGATCGACATTACTGGTATTGAATGATTCATCATAAACGGTGTGTTTTACTTGTTTAATCCTAGCGTAGTATAGTAGAACAAATAACAAAATAAACAAAATATTTTGTATTATTCCTCAACTTTTGCATCTTACTGGGAGGATGTTTTTCAAGAGTGTGAATCTGACAATAACATTTGAGGTTAATGTCCAAGTTTTGGCAAAGGAAGTGACCTTTATGATCATCCAGTTAAATCGTGATATGAGACAAGGATCAATATTACCTAGGTGAGTGAATTAGCGAATTGGTCAGAGAGACTTATCCAGTTGGGGAAGTAGAGTGTTACAAAAACTGTAGGGAAATTTATTTTGGCTATGAAAAGTACCATGAAGTTGTGTACTCAGGGGGGGGGAAAGTAAGAAGAAATAACTACTTTAAAAGGATGAATATTTGAAAAGCACTGAATAATAGTAATTAACAATAATAATAATGGTGATAATGATGAAGGTGCTTATATTTATGATAATAGTTGAATTAGAAATGACTACAAAGTGGACTATGTAATAAGTAGAATGGTTCATAGAACGTATATAACTCGAAATGGAGCGTAAAACTGATGCGGTGCGGTATTATGTAATAGGATTAGACAAGTTGTTAAAATAAATCCTATATTTTTGAAGGGATTAAGGCGATCAAGTGAACTTGCACCGGATACTATTTAAGATGAGTACTTTTGGATTAAATCATATGGAACAGCGTGTGATAAAGTTGTGTTCTATCTTGTACAGTATTTGGAACTGCCTATGCGAGTCACTAATATTTGTCACATTTCTGGGATGTCTAACCCATATTTTGTGTTTATCGCAGAAGGGTTCTAGCAGATATACAAATCTTCTGCAATGACCTGTTATTTGCGAGGAAGAAAACTCTTTTGAAGGACTTTTGCCTTTTCGAATACTATTTTTTGACCTGAATATAAAGCATGAGCAGTAACAGCAGAACCCTTTCGAGCTTTTCCACACCATAAGGATTTTTCGGTTGTTACTTGCAACTTCGACCATTCTTGGTTAGATGTGTTAGTACTTTAAATCATGTCTCTCCAACGTGTCTGGCATTGTATTTACTATAGTCACCTTATAAAGACAATTTTTTTGTTCCAAATAGGGGATCGGGTCCTTTAATTTGCGCAGGTGTGAGTGTAAGGTGTTCGTCACGTTAAAGAATACTCTGATATTGTAACTATTAAGGAGACGTCTTATTTCCTCTGATGTGAATATCCGATAAGAAAGTACTGCAGTGTTTATCCAATCTTTACGGATTGGTTTTTCTGTCTTTTTTCAATTAACTACTTCCTATCGTTTTTAGTAGCTTTTTCTGGTAGTTGTTTTGTTTTAAAACTTCCCGAACAAGTCACTTATCTGATTTCTGAGATTCTGCTTCATTAGGTATTCTTTATGATCTCATCAACAGATTTTTGGTGACGTTTAACTTAGTTTCTAATGGGTGATCTGAATCGAAATCAAGGTACTTGTTAGAATGGAGATTTTTTCAGCGGACATCAGTAATTTTGTAGAAACTTTGAAGGCTTATTACTAATAAATAAATGTTTAATGGAAGACTGAAGAGGTTGAGAGAAGTTTGGAAGCAATCATATTGAAATACTAGTTAGGTTGGTTGAATAAGTTAATAATTGTGTTAACAGATTTCAATTTGATTGGATTATGAGGTGAACACAACTCCAGAATAGAAGCATATATCTATAAATGCATATACATTGGAAGGGGAAATTAAAGTACATCGTGTCTTTTTCATGATAAACACTGTATTTTATGGTCTGTAAAGCAGATAAAGAGATTTCATGACATGAGTGTATCTACTTCCCATTACAACTGTTCTTCTTATTTTATTCAAATAATATTGGTTTTCAATTCCATACTGTTTTCCTCAATGCTAAAAGAATCCATAAGTAAGAAGATATTTTTTTCTCGTTGAATCACGTAAATGATGATGATGGGTGATTTATATAAAAGTATGATTGGGTTATTCCTGTACTGAAATGCTATAGTCTTTCTCAGTAGGTCAAAACTGACTCATTTAAAAAGCACGGAACTTAGTGGGACAGGTAAATGAAAGCAAAAGAAAACATTTATTCGGGATTCATTCTTACATACAAAATGTATTTATAATGTATCAATTAAAGAATAGGTTCTCATCATTTTTGGCATTTTCGAAAGTATTTTGCAAAATCACTTTCGCACAGGATTACCTTAAGCCCAAATATCTTAGCATATGTGACTGAATGTGAATATCTCATGGCAGTAATGTCAACATATTTTTTATGTGGGGTGATAGTTATAGGCCAGAAAGAAACCTAAGTTATAGCAGGATTTGATGTAGATTATAGTAGTCTCCAATCATGTAGTTTTGACGTATCATTATAATTTGTACAGATCAAAGACTTAATCGCATTTTAATGTATCATATAATGGTCAAACCATAAACAAACAGTTCAAACGCCTAGTATATTAGAAGGGTATTTTTTTATGATAATTAAATTAGTACCAATACACTGCGGCTTACCATATAGTTTAAAGCCTATGGCATTCGACTGGTAATTCTATATTCACTGCATAAATTTCTTCCACGGGGAAAATGTACATTTCCATTAAGTTATATTATAATAAATAAGTGTGAGTTGTCAGAAGAACCAAAAAAATATCATGTTGGGGTAAAGGTGAGACACCTGATTGAAACACAATCTCTTAGCTAGTTGTGAAACCGTAAATCACAAAAATATACTTAAAAAAGTTGTTTTTTGATTCACTTCTTACATAACAATGCATAATAAGCTTAAATGATGCATACTAAATCATTTTTACTAGATATTAGACGACATTAAAATGAAAATTAGAACATACCACTCATGTTAGAATATAGAAGGAATAACGTTTTTGTTAACCAATGACAATTGGAAACATTCGACTATTTTGTCTGCTAATATTTACCTATGTTTATGCTTTATATCTCTCTCATCATAGATCTGGATTGTTAATTACTTTACTGTTATTCAGTTCTCATTGAATAACTTCCCACGATCACCTATTTAATGGTAGAGAGTTTGTTAATAAAATACTTTCCTTTTTGCTTTTGTATCACATGTGAAGTGCAGTGAAAATAAAGGCAATCAACGACTCTTATTGATAAAATCAGAAAATGTTCGACGAGAAGGGATCAAGTTAGGAGGAAGTTAATTGTTTAAACGAAGCTTACTAATTGATTTCTGACATGTATTAATGAACTAAAATGAAAGATAAAAATGTAAATATCATGTATTTGATATTCAGAGGAGTTTCAAGAGTAAATATGAGCTTATGGTTATAGACAATGCAGCAATTTCAGGTTGGTATTAGTCAAGAAGTGACATAAGTTAGAGAAATATAGGGAACCTGAAAACACTGGGAAGCTGTATCGTCCCATCAGAGATCGAACCCAGGAATTTCAGGTTTCACAGTCAGTGTTTCTTCAAGTGATATCAGTCCGACTTGAAATCAATGAATAACTTCCTGAAAACCTCCCGATAGGAAAATTCTATTGCTCATTATGCAGCAAGCAGTGAGGAATGAGAAGATGGGCATACGCTGACTGGACCGATGAAAAGACCCCAGAAGAATATTTGGATTTCGCCGCCGATGACGATTTGTGTCTAATGTCTTGTCACACAAACTCAAAGATCTACAGGCGAAAAATAACAAGTTGACAGAAGACGCAGTGGCAGTGAAAATGGGACTTCAAGTGAATATAGAGAAGACGGAGGTGGTGAAGATACCCAACCAACCAACAACAACATCAATAACAAGCACCAATCACCGTGAACGAGAGAAACCCAAAGGAAGTAGTCCCTTTCACCTACCTACCTAGACAGGCAGTATCGTTTCAACTACAGGTGGCACAGGCACATATGAGGATGTCAAAGCAGCCAGGATCGGAAAGACGGCAAGACAGGCCTTCATCAGTCTGAAATAATCAGTGTGGAGATTTACTGCACTGCACCCAGCATACAGAACAAGATCTGGATTCTTAACACCCACGTCAAGTCAGTGCTTCTATGTGGTTCGAAGACTTGGTGCGTAACAAAAAGCATTTCTCACAAACTACAGACATTCATCAAGAACTGTCTACACTGGCTCGATACTGAATGTCGGATGGCCAGAAATAATGAGCCAGAAGGAACTCTGGGGACGAAGCAACCAAGAATGCATCACCCAACAAGTATGCAGAAGAAAGTGGAGATGGATTGGATTGTACATACACTGAGAAGACAATGTGAGGACATCATGCTGCAGGCTGTGGAGTGGAACGTAAAGGGTGAACGAGTAGTTGGGCGTCTGAGGCGAGGGTGAGATGTAGGAGATGATGTGAGGAAGAAATGAAAGCTTGTGGTGATTGGTGGCGCCAGGTCGAGAAGACTGTGGAGGAGAGAGTGAAATGGAGACGTGCTAGTGAAGCCATATGTTCCACTAGGAACCCGAGGGACATATTAATAATAATAATCCTATACGATTAGATAATACTGGTTTCAACAGAGTTAGAATTTTAATATAATAAATATCCGTAGGAGCGTTTTAATAAAGTTACACCAGGTAGATACAATGTTTACATCTTCAGGACACACAAAAATGAAACAATAAGTTTGAGTGCTCGGAAAGAAAAGTCACTATTTATGCCTGGATTGAAAGTTAGTGCATGCTCAATTATCCAATAAAGCGAGATGGTGACTGATTCTTCACCTCGATAAATGAATCATACACATTTTATAGCTTGTTATTGCTAATATCGCTAATATTAGCGAAGGCGTTAAAACACAAATTAGCCAGGAATACACCAGTCTTATGTAGAGATATTGAGCAGGATGGATTGTGAAGTAATAAACCTGAATAAATGTGAGGAATATGTACATGTGTGGAATAAAAGTGATTGGAATCTGGCAAATAACAACTTGATCGAAAATGTGACCTATATAGCCAAATAGCCGTGTCAACTATTTTCTCTGGAATGGCTTTCAGTGGAATGTTCATTTATTCTCATTTTCATACGTGGAAAGATATTTGAAGATAGATCCCATAAACAGGGTAGCTCGTAAAATGAGTGAGACAGCAAATATTCTTTTCAGGCTGGCATTTCATATGGATTTGGTGTTTTTACTTTGCTTGTTAGTAAAGTGCTGACGAAAATTAAATAAGTTTCCCCAATATTCGCAATTTCCCTGGTTATGCATTATTTAGTATTGTTCCAGTCTTTGAAAAGTGGTTGTTAGATAGCTCATTTGTTCCGTTTCTTTCAACCACTTGTTCTTGAACTCTTTGATTGTTTGTCCGAACCGTGTAAGGAGACATGAACTGTCTAGTTGAGGCTACCAAAACCATAGGAATCAATGGTAGACGTCTTTTGGTAACATCGCTGAAAATTGGTACCAGTTGGACGGATGTATTCACTCTTTGAGAGAAATACTACATACACTGATCATAAGACCATTTCGATGAGAATTGAAAAGCAGGATTGTTGAGATTTATGGAAATGTCATTTCCACCTCGAATTTTGCACCTTAAATTTGCATTTAGAAATGTGAAAAGGTTTTATGATTAATTCTATTTAGCTAGGAATTCCGTTGATTGAAATCTGTAAGAAGGAAAGATGAGGGTAAGGCCGTGTGATATAGTTGGAGTAAGTCACTAAAGATGATCAGCTTACTTATTATCGGTTCTAGGATTCAAGAATAACTCAGCATTACCGTGCTTTTTATAGGAGAAATATCTAGTACGTAAGTTGAAGAATCTGTTGAAGTAGCGCTTGATGTAGGTCTTCATTTGTCACGTGTTGTAAAGGATTGTGATTCCTTACATTATGATGCTATTCGTCTGTATTCTCTGCAGACTGAGTATGCAGCCACTTTGTAAAAAGCGAAGTGCGATCTATAGCCGAAAGATAAATTACTATGCCTTGAATATGAGGGCTACAATTAGACATTTCGAAAGGTAAGTACTGTACGCAAAATAATCTTTGCTGGTAAATTTCTTCAAACGGCGCGTATATGATTTTCAATGACAGATGTTATTCATGCTGATGCATAGACATTTTAGCACACATTCTGCTATGTGACGACCAAGTACCTGGCAATTATGGCGTGCTTTTCAGGAAACCTGAGGGTTGTAGGCTGGATCCCTGGTGGGGTCATGAGTGCTCACTGCTGAGAAGTTTTGTACTGATACGAAATATCTGTCTATTGCTCTCAGCTTTTCAATGTTTCTCAAACTGATGTCAGTCAGTGATGAATACCAAGGTTAAATCAATATATTCTGAAGCCTCCAAGTTGACCAACTATGATTGTTGAGATAAAGGGTATAACAGTTTGCATATAGTTCTAAATCGGAGACCGATGAAGGACACCATGGTTCAGGTTATAAATTTCGCTCGTCACGCAGATGATATAACAACAACATGTAGGAGATCATGTGAGGAAGTAATGAAAACTTGTGGTCATTGTTGGCGCAAGGTTGAGAAGACTCCAAAAAAGAGAATGAAATGGAGGCGTGCAAGTGAAGCCGAATGTTCCACTAGGAACCCAAGGGAAAAAAGTAATAATAGTGCTCATTGGTGACTTGCTTGGAGAGGCGATTCTTGAAGTTCCAGTGAAAAGTGATAACCGATGAGGCTGACGATGTCTAACATGAAGACAGTTACTCAATGACGAAAATGGATGTAGGTCGCGCATTATTGTGAACTGAAACAAAATAACTTCATGCCAGAAGTATCGGAACCACGTCTGAAACATAACCTGTCATTAGAATGCAGAGTAGTATGAAATGTGGTTAGTGATAAACATCTAAGCTGTCTGAGAGCAAACAGAATCGATTAGACAACCCCTTCTTGAGTTAAAATTATTTAGTAAACTGAAAAGATCAGACTGCTTTATCACATGATGTGAACAAGTAGAATGGAGGAGTGATGTGTGTTACGGATGGATTAAAAAGTGTTTCGAGTGAATATACACCATTTTCGAGTAAAATTATTCAGAGTAGCTTGCTTTGATATTCATCTTGGTTGAGAAACTAACCAGTAACACAACTTCCGTAGATATGACAGTTTTCAAGATAGAATTAGACTACTAGTTGTTGTAAAACATTCTCTTGAGTAAAGCAGTCAATAGAACTAAGTGGAAATAGGAGACATTTCAAAACTGCGGGATAGTTGAGTAGGAAGTTACCAATGTCTTCACATTCACTCGGAGTCAACTGGAATGAAAATCTCTTATTTTAAAACACAGTAATCGTCTTTTCCGTCTCAATGACAAAAAAAACAAGCATACTAAAGTATTTAATAGTGTAGTATAATTTTCAGTGCACGACTTTCAATTGTTAAACATTGGAGTATCGGGCAGTTAATCTTCTTTCGTGGTCATTTGAGTCCATTTAGGCTACCCAAAACTGCGATGATCATTTTGTAGAAAAAACAGTCGATTACTGTTAAACAACAGGCAAGATAAAATAAATAACAGGTTTCAACTACATACTGAATTTATCTAAAGTCAGTCAACTTTTAAACTGATTGAAGAATACTTGTTGAACTGAATACTTTCTTCAGAACTTTAGGCCAATGTGAATATAGATAGTCTTTTAAGAATAATACGTACACTTTTAAGAAAAGGAACACTAAGACCCACAAAATTGTTTAGACTTTCCTAACAGCTGGTAAGGAAGGAGTTTTACAATGTGTGCTGAAGATCTATTCAGAGTTTGACAGACTGAACAAAACTCAGCTTCATTTATAGCCATAACATCAGCTATAGAATTGACCATTTTTGAAAAAAAGTTATTAGTAAAATTCAGCTTAATTCAGTAGATGTGTTAAAAGCAGCTTTTTCTTTAGGAAATATGAAAATTCATGATGAAAAATATTTACCTTATTGATTATTTGTCATTTGACTTTTGAAGTCTAGACTATAGCCTATGATCATTTACAACTTTCTATGCCTTCTATAAAGTAGCTTTCAGGAATTGTAATCTTGCTAATTTCTTACTCTTAAATTGTTAATTTTAAATTAAACTTCACTTTTAATCTAAGTTCTTCATGTGAGTTATATTTGAAGCTTTAATATGTGGTGAGCATATAATGGTCATAGTTTGTAGACTAACATTGACATAGTTACAAGAAATTTTATATCCACGAAAAGTCTATAACATGTGAAGAGGATCAATTTATTATATTTCATATATAAAGTCGTCTTTATGAATTTGGAAAGAGTAAGATCAACAGTAGGAGGAGAGACAATGTCTTTTGATAACTCTTACAAATCTTGCTGTAAAGATCATATATGAAGTTGGAGAATTTTAATCGGGCATACAATGATCAAATCACTGGCTATCTTTTCATAGCCATTAACTTCAGTTTATAGTTTTCTGTGAACGGTTTTGACATTTTGATGTAAGATTTTGTTATGTGTCGAAAATTTATAATGGATAGAGGTAGCTTACATGAATTTGAAACATGGTCTTCAAACCAAGAAATTTAAGGATTATTATGAATATACTTGTAATTAAGATTTACACAAGACGATGTTATTTAATTTAGTAAAATATCGCGCAAATAAACACCTCTTGTTATTAGTTTATACTGGGAAATCAGTTTTTGTGCTGCATTTAGGCATTTATCTCTACTTTTATGAATCTAAGTGTATATTACTGACTAGTTCGTAGGTATACAGTTGATGAGTCCCACATGGGACGAAATGTACACCCTGGAATCCACTGCTAGCCGTCACCATGAACATTCTTATGATATATTCAAAAGATCAGTGAATATTTTCTACTGGTTTTTACTTAGTCTTTCATCAAAATAATACGTGTAAGTACCATAAATAAACTAGGAGAAAATACTAATGTTGTAAGAGTGGACTTGGAGTTTACATTCCCCTTTATGGTACAGGTTTGTACTTTAGAACAAACAGATGCTTCTAGAAGCTGGACAGTGTAAAGGAAAAGTAGCATAACTCTACTTTGTGAGAACAAAGTTCTGTGTCTGAATCTTATTTACTTCTTACTTTTTATGAGCCAGTGAGAATACTCTCTGCTTGTTACATGATGTCATCCTCATAGTTTTCAGTTTCTGCGTCATTTCTGCCAGTGTTAACTCTGATTATATTCATAAGTTAACTTGAAGTTTTGTCATATCAGCCGCGTCTGTTGTTTAAACAAAGTTATTCACAGTAATATTGAATTGAAATATTTTATTTTTACACATTGTACCAATTTATGATTTTTAAGGTTTCGTCTTTAGGGTATCTGCGAAATGTGTTCTTAAGGGAAATAGATATGCTGAAATTTGTAATAATTTGTCGTCAGTAAATATATACTATATTAAAAAATGTTAATGTTACAAGCGGAAAAATACGTAAGTGTTTATTCATAACACCATACCGTTGGCTTTCAAGAATTATAGACTTACAAGTTACAGCATTGCGGCCATAAAAGTTGACAAACCAAAATTAACGACTTTTTCTACAGGGAAATTATCATTTCATAGAATTGTTACGATTCTCAAGAGCACGGTGAAAAACCAACGTAAGATTTAGCTGTAAATAAATATTTATTAAAAATTAAAGTTCATGGTGTCGATTGAGTTTGAGTAGTATGAGATGTGACAAAGATTGAGAAGTTAGCACAGCACAGCTGTCCTGCACGATAGTACACTATGGTCCACAACAGCACTTTATTCACAGAAGTGAAGATAATATTGTTAACTGATGTCATCAGATGTCATTAGAGTTATGATTGTCCAATGAGATATATACATTTTTCTGTTTAATTCGACCTTATCGACTAACATTAGCCTCTGTTATTACTGGTGGGGAAACAGTTTTCATGATATCCCATTAGTGACTGTTCATTTTCCTGTGATGATGGATGAAATAATAAGTTTTCAATATTTTAATAAACTTATCCTTGATTAGAATCCATAATTTTCTGTTGCTTCATGTAGTTGATTGGTGACAGTGACGATCATTGATTCATTCTGTTGCAGCTAGTAGTTCCACTGAAGTCATTCATTCCACAAGGTTGGTTAAAACGGTGTCCTTAATTTTATAATTAGCACTGAGACCTAACTCATAGTTAAAAACTATTTTCTACTAATGACGAGTGTTGGATTTCAAGGCACAGTCCACAGAAAGGTTTGGACTGAGGTTTCATACTTGCTGACACTCATCGGTACGGTGTGTTTGCAGCCATGAGGAAACTGAAGTTCTCCCGATGATTCAAACGTGTGTGTGAAGTTAGGAACTTTGCCTCTCGACCATTTAGGTTACTCATTTTTTTTGGGGATGAGGTTATACACAGAAATCTGTTACAAGGGAGTAACCAATGTAGTTGTTTAGTCTTTAGAACTTGGAAGATCGAAATGCAATACGTGTTCATGTGCATATTTGTGTGGCAGGCATTGAGTCACGCTTGTTTTGTGAGGAATTCTGACTCTACTCGGTTACCCAGACCTTGGTATGTGCTTACTGGTTGAAATTTAAATGCTTAAACCAATGAGCTATAGATCCACTCGTCTTGAGTGTTAAACACAGACCAAAGTTTATCGATCAAGTTTCCCAGTGCATACGGTTATGAATAAGTAATTCAATCTTTTTAAATGATCTTAGTAAGAAGTGAAATATTTGAGCGCTTTAATAAATTTAGTGGTGACGAAACTGTCCCAAAAACGTTATTCCAATGATAAGCGTTTTACTAAGAGGCACAAAGTTTCCTTAAACCCTCGGATAAAATGAATCCGGCTGAGATATTTAAGTATATCGGTTTGTCTTTATCTGAAATGCATTCTATTTATGCAAACTATCGGTCTATCACAAATTACCAAATTATAAATATTAGCCTCTTCCAGAATTGACAGAGGCAGACTTTTGCAAAAAATATTTAAGCACACTGTAGAAGTGCATATGGTCTTTGTAGTTTTAAAATATTCTGGAATGAAAAAATTTTAGAAAGTGGATTAGGTCACAGTGAGACAACAGAAATACTAATGTTGTTTTTATGAATCTTTAGTCATTTGGGAATTTATTTACTTCATGTTTTAAAAGATCTAGTAACTTATAGTTTTGCTGCATATTGCACTGAACAGAAACGTTTTGGATAGTGTTTGGAAGGGCGTTAGGTAAACTGGCACATGAAACGATCAATGTATTCAGCTCCACAGAAGCAAGAGAAGCGGTTGAGGACACTGTCTATCTAGACTGACTAGGAGAAAACTAGAATGCATCTTTAGCTCTGTAACAGAACAATTAGTAAACTCATGAAATTTAGATCCTTTCAAAATTCTGTACAACGTGCGACCAAGACACTCGAAAGGAGTAAGGCTAAGACATTTAGACATAGCTGGAAAATTGACGATTCAAAAATTCAAACCATCATTATACTTTTAAGAAAGTATGTACAACCTACTTCTCTGCCATGGCCGTCGTTGATTATTGATCACCCTAAATAACCTACATATGACGTAACTACCTTTGTTTTACAATCCTTCCCCATTTTAAACGTCTACGGACACTGGCATGCTATTTACACTTTCCTTTTGTCTGAAAATTACCCTAGAATATTCAATCCTTTTAACTGTAAACTCATGAATGTACAGTTAGGAGAATGATTTCGTCGCAAGGAAAAATTTCTCTTCACTGCAATCGTCTTCTCTTTTTCCCTATATTTAAATGAGATTGTTCCAATATTTGAAAAACTGCAGTTTTAATTGATTAGAAGTAGTTTAGTCATGCTACCCTGTCCTGACTTGTGCATTATAAATTTTCCATATCTTTGTTGGTGTTCTGAAACTGACTAAATGGATAGTCTTAAAGAATTTATTAACATTTGTTAGATGATTCACTTTCGCTTATCTAACAGTTGATTTTCGACTTTTTAAATACTAGTCATTAATCTGAATATCGCTGAAATTAGGTTAACACTTTCACATCATTTAATGAGAAAAAAACTAATTTACTCTCAAGGGTAATCTGCAGTGCCTAAATGCAGTTAACTAGTAAATAAAGTTTATAATACGAGAAGAAATAATGTTTGTTATTATATACGTTAACCTACCTAAAACATTCACGTAAAATTTCTTCTCCATTTAATAGGTCTCATTATTTTTTTCTTACATTATTCATATTGTCTTTAGAGTAACATTTTTCCTTGATGGAAAATTGAGAACAGTAGGTTCCCGTTTGGTTTCTAGCTTCGAACCACATCTTACTGTCTATATGATGAAAAAGTAGACATATTATTTTTATGTTTACGGGTATTTTATTGTTGAGGTAGTATTCATCATGGACTGACATCAGTTGGAAGGCTTGGAGCACTGGAAGGTTGTTTTGGCCTAGTATGGGACTCCGGTAGTAAGTGCCTGCGACCCTGTCAGGGATCGAACTCATAACCTTCAGGTCTGATGGCGAACGTGCTAATCACTCAGCCTCTCGGTCGGATTTAAGTGGTTCAAAGTTTCTTATTTCTGTCAATGCGCATTATAGAGTGACTACCACCCAAGGTCTTCAGTCAGCATCCGTTTAACTTCTCACAACCCACAGATCATGGCTTCTCATTAGAACTTCCGGATATCCATCCCCCAAGTATGTCGCTAATGAGCGCTATGTACTTGCATCGAGCTGGATATCCTGACGTTCTAATGGGAAGCTGTGAGCTGGGGGTTCAGCCATTCGGAAATGAAGCGGATACCAGGAGAAGAACTTGGTGGATAGTGACTCAGTAAAGTAAGTCGACGAAAGCGTGGACCTGTAACTCTTTTAACTCCGACATAGTGGCTAAATGGTTTACGCTTTCACCGTGAGACATGAAGGTCCTGAGTCCGATCTCTGACAGGATCATGGGTGCGTACTGCTGTCCAGTGCACCAAGGTTTTCAGTGGTTCTCCAACTGATGTCAGTATGTGATGAATACTGTTTTAATTGTAATATTATTTGATGCTAAATTTTATTATTTTACCTAACCATAGCATTTTCTATTAAATTCGAACTGTCTTTGGAAAAGTTAGTGAACTATTGTTAACAAAGTGATTTCCGTCTTTCTTTGATTACATGATTCCCCGGTGACGACAGTTGTTTGTAGTAGAAAAGACTGTGTGATAGTAGTGTGCGGAATAAACTTCATTTGAATGTAATTTCACTTTTCTTTTGAATTTCACTTTGTGCTGCTTTACTTGTGTGATTTTTGCTGTTTAAATGATATGCAGTTCCATTCTATGCAGACGATTATGTTTTGGCTAATAATACTGCAAAGCAGACTTTCTTCTTCTGCTTTCTTGAAAGATAGAGGTTATCAGTGGAATTCATGGTGTACGTATAATAAGTATTATCTGAAGCTCATGAGATTGACGTATCTGCATTCTGGTGCTATTGTTCCTCTTTGTGACTTAAACCCAGAAAGCTACTATTTAAACACCTATACACTATCTACTAGGCTACTGTCACAGAAAATGAAGATAAAATTTCACTTAATCCGTTTGTTAGAACTGATGTCAGAATGTTTTCACCAATACAATGTTATACTTCACATTCTTGGTGACTTGATGACGGTCTACACAGACCTCCTCATATCGGTTTCGAAGCATTTAAGAAACAACAGCTGTACTACTTCTATCCCACCTGACGTCTTAGTATCCTCATGGAAGTGACTGATATACTTGTAGCTTCTCGATATAATTACCTAATCTGGTACTGCCAGTCCTATTTGAATGTACACCGTAAGTTGTACAAGCTACACGGACACTTGCAGAGAAGACATTTTATCGATTTCCGTTTTTAGTATATTCTATCCTTTCGTGTTTAGAATGAATATAGTATCGGTCTTGTGCAGCTGATAATTGCAAGTGAGTAATCACGCAGTCCATGTTTTTATTGCTATAAAACAATGTAGTTTGAGATAACTGAATTACTTAAGCTTCTACACCATAAATGGTGCTTCTTTATCGGTTTAACGGTTTTTGTTGCAATAAATATATTTCAGAATTATTCAACTTATTTAAGATAAATTTATGTTTGGATGGTTACTAAGTTAGAATTTTCACTTATTCCTGGTCTTCTGCTTGAGAAAAGGGAAAGAGATCCAGTCACTGAAGTTTTGATCTTCTCAATATTAAATAGGTTATGCCTCTACTTCAGTCCCATCGTAGTATTTTATCAAGGTTGGAACTTTCAGTGAATGACTTCAAGAAACTGCAGCATAAACATGTTACATGTAGTTGAACCCAATGAAACGAAGGAATGTTCATATTAATAGCAGTTAGGTTCTCCAGCATGTAACGGAGTTAAATACAATAACTTATGTTTAAATGGGTCCTGATTGTTATCTTAGTGTGTTTTATTAAAAGGTATCTGTGATCCTCACAAATTAGGTATCTTTCGTTTTGATGAAGACAACATTGAAGGTTTTTAAAGCCACAGCAACTTTGGGATGTAATCAAATAGGAATCATTTATCATGCATTCACAAGGTCTATGTGTCACTTTCTACCGCTTCAATGAAGTAATCTACACTGAGAATGGGGTATTTATCTCAGGTTATAACCAAGAATGGCATTTAATGATATGTTCACTAATACACCTGGATATATGAAACCCGCTTATATGAGTGTATTTTACTGCTCCTGGTTAACAAATTAAAGACTGTTTTTTAAGTTCCCGTTACTCAAGCTGTAGGTATTTTGTTGAAGTTAATTGTACAACCATCCACATAAACATAATTCAGGCTACATCTTCATTGTAGAGATATAATAAGTGGTGACAGGTAGAAAAATGTCAACTTTTCCTACCGAATAATCTCAAGCATATTTACAACGCCAAAATGAAAGAATGGAAGCAGCACAGCTAAGAATTACTGAGAAATTCAGTAGAATGCTAGATGACATCCAGAAGAATCTGCATCCATAAGTCCATAGATTTTGAAACAGACTCTCAGTAATTGCTTCATTGACGTATACGGTGAAGATAAAAATGAGTTTAAGGAGTCTAATAATATGAATCACATTACATTGATGGATAATAAGGATCCCTCTATTACTCAATAAGAGATAAGAAATGAGGCAGATATTCGATTAGATCATGTTGACAAAAACCAAAAAGCACTTGTAGAATGTTTTGAAAGTGATGTAGAGTGTTTAGTGCCACCCAGCCTTTCAACAGCTTTACCTCAGTGAACGTCTGCAAGAAGTTGTTAAGGAGTACTAGTGCAAGCCCAGTCATCAACGTCAACAATTACTTGAGTACCCAAGGAGGTTCGAATCATCTGCACACACATAAAAGCGAGACGGTTGCTTTTCATGATAGTGGTATACTATATCAAAAATAATTCATGCCCATACGAGAAAATGGACACCGGAATCGTCTATGAAGCCAGGTCCCCTCGGACAAAACATCCAATAACTAGCAGGGTACTTGGAAATTCCGAATCCATCCAAGTTCACATGTCGTCTACAGTACACAAAGCAGTCAGAAGCTTGTCATGAGGTTAGTATGCAGTGGCGCAAAGCAAAGTACCTTATCCTTACGATCAACTGCATTTAGACAACTCTGTCTCAAAGCAGACACAAGATCTCAGTCTGTCATATAAAACACTCAGACTTGCGGGGAAACAACACCGAAAAGTATGACAGCAGTGTCTAATCAGAGAAGCCTAAAAGAATTAAGTTCATTGAGGTTGGCAAATTTCTTTAGGTGTCTCAATGTCTAAAATGCCAAGGTGATGGTTAAGTGCACATGACTGGTTAGCATGATCTTAAAACACGTTCACAAGATCATGACCGTAAAACATTGGAATTCTACATCTAAAACTATTAGAGACGTTTTCGCAAATAATTGTCAATCTACTTTTTTGAAGTGGTGAGGAGGAGGTTCATCAAATACCCTTCTCCTAAGTGTCAACAAATCATTTACATTCATTTACAGCTTCAATTCAGTTACTTTAGACTACACCACAACATAAAATTTGCAGAACAGTATTAAGGAATAATTTGCCTGTGCCTAGCAAAGCGATAGCAGTCAATCAAAAGATATCAATGTACCATCAATAGTTTTAAGGTGATGTTATAATGTGCAGAAAAATTGATAAAATTTCCATAAGAAGCCACATATGACTGAAACCTTTTTCAACCAATTGCTTTGCTTTGAAGTTGAAGGAAAAACATGTGAATCAATGTGCAAGTATCAGGTGGGTTGTAGAAACGTTAAATCAATAGGATCTAAATCCAGAAAGGTCTGAAAATAGCCAATGCCATTGTAATAGGTATAAACATTATATATATATATATATATATATATATATATATATATATATATATCGTTGACGTTGTATTACCGACTTTTTCTATTACGGAGAAACTGAGTGACCATTGAGGGTGGAATCTGAGGGTAACTGAACAACTGTCCACATATAAATAATTCTGGCCATACCAAGTCACTGTTAAGATGTAAAAAGTGGCAACTGAATTTACAATTTGTGTTCGTAGACAGCCATCCTATACGATAGCAAAGTATCCAGAAATTTTATCAGCAACAATACTTCTACACTGTATATACTACAGGATTTTAGTCTGCTGCTGAATTTTCAGAGTATACAATTTAGAATCTAAAAGAATTATTTTTTAGGAAATTTGGTTTAAAGCTAGTAAATGCCATCAATAAGTTACCTCTTATAAGCCAAAAGGTTCAATATATACAGGATATACTACATTTGTTGATGATGGCTTGCCATATATTTAACTATAACTGCTTGAATTATCTATGTACGTATAATATGTGTAATAATAACTATAATAATAATAGTGATCTTACCATTCTTTTTTCACTCACCTTTTCATTGCATTTAATTTATTAAAATATAAGCTTAACTGTTAATATTTCTAGTCTGCATCGCATAAGTAACGAATGTCAGATGGCGTACAATGATCTATGTTAGTGTATGGCATTGCAAAATACCAATGATGGATGAGACTACAAACATAGTTAACGAGGAAGAAGCAGAGAATGTGAGAACTTGAAGTATAATCCAACAAAAAAAGAACAAAATAAGAACTTATACCTCACTGTTAAATGCCTAGTATTTCATGAACATACAACCTACTATGTTGGTCTTTGATGTAATTCCCAAGCAATTTTTCTAAGTTTTACGTATTTTGTTATAGCCTGAAGGTTACTTAACATTTGGATGAAAACAACAGTTGATATGTTTTAAAATTACACCTAGTTAATAAACTGCTTGTGTATTGTTTTATGTTCCATTGTCTTTCTTACTTGTGTTCATCGTCGAAGAAAGCATTGAAGTCATGCCAACTACCAGAGCGCTATTGTTTGAAACATTTTGTGCATGTCTTCACTCATCCCATGAATGTGTCCGATTAACAGTAACATTCTTTACGAAAAATTATCAAAGAAATGAATGTGTTAGGAGAAGATTAGCCTTATTTCAATTTGCAAATGAATGCCAAATAAATTGAAAAAACTAGTCAGCTTCTTTGAATAAAATAATTCAAGAATCGTCCGAGTATCTGAAGTAGTCTAGGTATCTGACTTATGGTAAACATACGAAATCATTCGTTTCATTTTAAGTAATAAGTAAAACTTAAAGGAATCAGCGATGACTTGTGTTTGATTTGAACTTGCTATTTCATTTGAGTCATTCAGGGTAGCATGCATACTTTCAATAAAAGTTTCAACTATCATTCTCCTTCAAAAATTCTCTAGTGGAACGTTTTCACAATTTCTTTAAAAAAAGTCCCAATTCATCAGTTTCCTGTTCAATTATTACTGATAAGTTTCTCGAACATCTCTAGACATCACCAACAGGTAATGAGAAGTGGACTGTTTCAAGTATATCTGATATACTTATACAGGCCTAATAGCAATGTAAGTGTAGTTGACTCTTATCGATCAGGTGATAAAACCACATAGGTAACCCAGGCAAAAGTAAATAGCACTGAATGGTATAAATGAAGGGTAAACAGCTAGTGTATCTAGTCCAGTACTACAGGAGACTAGTCATCGCCTGAATATCTCAGTGACAACTTATCTGTCTGCAATACTAAGTCAGGGGACTTCGAGTCTCAGACAGGACATCACTTCACCTTCAAGTCGCAGATATGCTTTCCTGATGAGTGTTAACCAACACAAAACCTAGGTTGTGCAGGGTTTCCTGTCAATTTCCTTTGTCCAACTAACATATGAAATTAGCTAATTCAGTATGTAATGAGAACTTTTTAAACACTGTATTCATTTGTCAGTGAAATAACGTGGTCCTTTATTTTTTCAAAAATGAGATTGAAAATTTTCATCGCTGACTGCAAAATTTCCTTTAACTGATTTAAAACTGTATGTTAAAATCAATCTTAGACATCCATAAACATGTTTATATCATTACGATCTTCCATAAATGCCACACAAAGATTATTTTATCTTATCCAAACGTATTGACAAATAGAGTGATATACGATAAATCAACTCCATTTTGTTAGTGGAAATGTTTCAACAATCATTTGGCTGTTTCGAATATAGAAACAATGTATACAGTAGAAGTCAGGAGGATAATATGTAATGGTGTAATACATATTTATGCTATGAATCTCAACAGATTTTATCATGGGTGGAAGATATGAGTCAGTTTCACTAACAACTTTATTAATTCACACTTGACACAAAAAATGACCTGCACTATCTACAAATTGTGAATTCATCCATGTTGTCACATCAGTGATTCATAATTTTCAAAGACTGTTGACGGATTAAGCCAGCATTTAACCATTCAACCTAATTTTGTTCTATTTTCTGTTCAATAGTGATTTCAAGGGAAAATTTATCGCATACTTGTATTGATTGGTCACAGGAGTGCAACCAATTTCATGTTGTCTAGTCCTGAGTGCAGACCGAATTCTACCGATCATATTTGCAATGTGGCAACCAAGCTAGGAAGCTCAGCATCACGGTGCACATTAGATGTTAGTTGGTTGGACGCAATCGGCAGAAAGCCCTGGACCTAGGTTTCATGCTATTTGGCACTCGTCAGCACTCAGCACTAGACAACATGAAATTGGTTGCACTCCTGTGACCAGTCAATACATGTAAGCCAGTCCTACAGGAGGTCAATCGCAGCCCAAATAGCTCAGTGGTAAAGTCGTTGACTACAGCACTGGGTGATGCAGTTTCAAATTTCAGGCGGGACATCAGTTCCGCCGAGGTTATCGCATACTGCCCAACTTGTAGAAAATATGCACAAGGTACCGAAATCTTAGTTGACTATTTTTGTGGATACTGTCAGTCAACAGAAATGAACTTCATAAAACAGGAATGAAAAACTGATTTGAGCATATTTCCCGAGGGAATGTATGAGCGTTTTTAAAATATCTTTTTATAACATGAGACTTACAAGTAATTATGATAGCTAATTATTAGATCTATTTGATGGGATATCTGTTTTTAGTGATTCCTTAGAACTGCCTAAACGCATAATGTTGAGCTTTATTTTATTATATTGAAATTTATACACCACTGAACTAACAGTAATTTCAACAAAAATGTGTGACTAAAATGCAAATATATTTAGTCAGTTTTAAATAAAACACACATAATATTTAATTATAACTAGTCTTTCAGTTATTAGGAGTTCGAATTTTCATCGTTTCATTTCCATACTAACCTTAGTGAATCATTGCTTATGCTCTAGTCTTACCTACGAACCTGCAGTTAAATAAGTGGCGGGTACAAGCTGATTCTAACTAACATCAGGGAATGGCAGTCCCAGAAATGCTTGTCACATCTACTTCAGTTCCTGTTTTTAACACATTTGAAGGAAAACTCAAATTTTCTTACTTTTTAAAACTACGTATGGCTTTAGAAACTCTTGATCAATATACAGGATTTGGACAAAATAGCCTCATAAAAAATGATTCATGAGGAACGTCTTAGCTGAAAAGATGGAAAAGGTTTGATTTGAGTAATATGTGGACATACAGTAGTACATATGGAGATTATAATTTGCATTGATGCCAAGTTTCGCACTGAAGTGTGAAGAAATTGGAAATGTGGAGCATCCTCTTTTAGCAACAGTTTCGAAAATCCTTATGTGCTGATCACTATAAACACATAACCTGAGATACAATTCCTGATACATGGTATTGAAAAACAAAAGAAGTTACAGAGGAGATAATTTTCTTTTCAACCACTCGTTTTCACAGCTGTACATTCATAAACATAAAAGTAGTGCGGCAGAATATTCTAGGCAATTTTCCGGTCAAACGTCAAACTCAGTCGGTAGGTGTATATAGGGAATGAAATGATTTAGCGTAACGCAACACGCTACCTCAACAGCTTTTATAAAATTTAGTGAACAGTAAGATTTGGTATTTTATAAAAATAAATAAATAGACATATACTCATCGGTGAATAGCTTCGGCAGGTGATTCCTTAAGTTTCAATGAGAAGTCGTGACCAGTGGGGCCAACCATGTCAAACATATGGGCAGTTACTCAACGATGGCATTGGATGGAGGTCGCACTACATCAAGAACTGACAGAAACTTCTGTTAAATTATTCTACTGTGTTTTTTTAGGCTACTTTATCTCGTTTTACATTTTTGTTCGTTTCACTCTTTCTAGGCTTCTTGAAACTAACAGTAGCCTAAGTTTATATTAGTTGTTATGGAGAAATCGGTCAGTAAGCCATCAGACTACACTAGTACTTTACTTGCAAGCAGATTTATAATGTAGTTAGTTACACAGACAATAATTAATTCTCTATTATTAAAATGTATGAAAACTTAGTTTCAGTTTAATCAAGAACAAATTCTAATCAGCGTGATAAAGTTATGAAGAAGGTTGAAATTTGAATTCTCCACTCGTTATTGCCATACTAATACTGGCCTAATCTAATATGTGGAAGTATTTTGATGCGTTCTATCAGTCAGCAGCGTTTTTACGAAATACAAAAGGCTATATATATATATATATATATATATATATATATATATATATATATATACATATATATAAAGTTCATAGTTCATTTTCGGATTTCATCATTTGAATTGATACAAGTTTCAACTTATTATTATTATTTGTCCCTTGGGTTCCTAGTGGAACATATGGCTTCACTAGCACGTCTCCATTTCACTCTCTCCTCCACAGTCTTCTCGACCTGGCGCCACCAATCACCACAAGCTCTCATTTCTTCCTCACATCATCTCCTACATCTCACCCTCGCCTCAGACGCCCAACTACTCGTTCACCCTTTACGTTCCACTCCACAGCCTGCAGCATGATGTCCTCACATTGTCTTCTCAGTGTATGTCCAATCCAATCCATCTCCACTTTCTTCTGCATACTTGTTGGGCGATGCATTCTTGGTTGCTTCGTCCCCAGAGTTCCTTCTGGCTCATTATTTCTGGCCATCTGACATTCAGTATCGAGCCAGTGTAGACAGTTCTTGATGAATGTCTGTAGCTTGTTAGAAATGCTTTTTGTTACGCGCCATGTCTTCAAACCACATAGAAGCACTGACTTGACGTCATTGTTAAGAATCCAGATCTTGTTCTGTATGCTGGGTGCAGTGCAGTAAACCTCCACACTGATTATTTCAGACTGATGAAGGCCTGTCTTGCCGTCTTTCCGATCCTGGCTGCTTTGACATCCTCATATGTGCCTGTGCCACCTGTAGTTGAAACAGTGCTGCCTAGGTTGGTGAAATAGTTTCAACGTAGTGATTGGCATTTAGTGTTAACCATGAGTTGAATCAAAAACAGCCAATCGGTGATTCATCTGCAGTTGATTTCGTTTCAGAAATCTTCATTCATTTTTCTTCGTTCCGCCTAAATGAACTTGGTTAAAGAGTGTGATTTATCACTCATGCTTTAGTGTTCACGCCCTACATAGTTCTAATTTATCACATTCAGATGCTTTGTATATCATAATGAGTAATTATTAATTGGCTGAACACAATTTTCATATCTTCTTGTTTTATCACTTGTTTTTAGTGTGACCTAGTAATTCATGTCATTTGTTGTACATTATTCAGACGCTGATCTACTGATTATCAATGAGAATTTTAGCATCATTCATAGACCTAAGTGTCTGCGACAGTTTTTATTGTAGACAGCTAGAATACTACAGAAGTAAAATTATGTTAAGAATAAAAATTGCAAGAATTTTAGCCTAAGAAGTTATTTGAATATGCGATAATGCTTTATGCGTAAAATGTTATGGTCACCAAATGTCTTAGTCGATAAAGTCGAATAATGGGGAAGTTCATGAAATGCTTGAAAACAAATAAATTCTGTATTTGTATAATCTCGTTGTTGAGGATGTTTTGTCTGAATTTTTTTGACATGGTTTTTTTAATTAGGTTATACTTTGAGATCTAGATATTGATATAGTTTAATGTATTGTCAGATAGATGATTGCAGTCGGCAGACAGCTCTTGAATTAGGACTGATGTCTGCAGGTACTTATCAGCGAGGCATCATTCACGGGTTTGAATTTTTGAAAAGACATCAGTGTACTCAAGATTGCAGATCTACTCTGTTGATGCTTCCAGGAAGCAGGAAACCTTGGTTTAGAATTTCTTGCCAACTGCCTCCAACCATATGCCATCAATCAAAATGCACAGTGTTGCTAAACTTTGCTGCCTGTAACTACAATACAAAATGCTCAGTGGGGCTAGACATGACGGAACTGAGTACTCTCCAGTGACCAGTCGTTTAATATAAGATTTTAGTGTCCAAATTCATCTGACTCTTCAACAAGGCTGATTTCCTTAAGGCAAACGTAACTTTTATTCACTTCTGGACTTTGCCTACTTCATTAGAAATAATTCCTCTTGAAGGGTGTGTCAGATAAAAAGACTGAATTTACACAATTCTACTTTGTTTGGATTATACATATAAATATATGTTATGAAGTCATGTGCAAAGTTCTTATAGACGTTACAGTCGAAGCCCTTCATGCCATAGTTTGTTGAGTGTTTTCTCCTCTAATCAGCTGTGTGAAGAGTTGAATAACTTACTAAACTAGGAACTTGAGTTATTCGTGATAACTTTGAACTGTTTGTGATGTAGTCGCATGCCATTTTTTGAACTTTATTCATTCAGAATTTTCAAAGCTTCATCATCATATCGTTCGTTTTCGGTTTTAGTGTAAAAGAAATGAAATAAAGATAGTGATGTAAAAGAATAGCTCATTTAAGTAGTAAAAAACTAGACTTTACCTGGTAAGAAATTAAGGTGCTCTTGAAAATAACACTCATCAGTCTTCTGGTACACTTATATTTGAGTTTAATGAACACACGCACTGTGTGGCAATAATACCACTAAATTACAGTCTTTTTGTGAAGATTTCCTAGTTCTTTATTATTTGTTGATAGTTGTAATTCTACATCGTTATACAGGATCGAGCCGGTCGAAATATGTTGGAGTATGAGCTTGTACACGGATGCGGATGGCAATGCAGAAATGCAAGTATCAATAAATAATAATGATAATAATGACCAATACGCGTTGGGTAAGTGAAGGTTATCATGCATCAGTGGTCTAGTGGATAACACTCTGGTGTTTGTAAGCGATGGGTACTAGGTTGTAGTTTCAGCAGGGACGAAGTTACTCATTGGGTGCAGGCGCATCTAGCTGACGAGTCTCAGATAGGAAGAAACGTGATTCCTGGATTTCATTCGGCTACAACCAAGTTAGTTGTTTCATAATTCACTTACATTTCTTGAAAAAAAGGGATTGGTACTCTCGATCTTGGTGGTGTAAAATTACTACCCAAAGAATGGCTATTCGACCTTGAATATGTGGATGATATAGCCTTACTGTACAATAACCTACAGGCTATTCAAGTCGCACTTAGTTGGCGATTAGTGTTCGTAAGTATAGTATATGTTTTACATCACTGAAGTGTAAAGTAATTTTGCGAGATTGAAAGGAGTCTGTGCTTGCGCTCACCATTGGTGGTGAGCCGCTGAAAATGGTCAAAATATTCGTGTATCTGGGTAGTTGTGTTATTACTGATGGAGGTGTGAGTGGTGAAGCTTCCAACCACACACGGAAAGATAGAGTGGCATATGTCAATCTGGGCCACCTTTGACGTCCTTCTGACTGTAAACGGTGAGGTTTACAATGCCTTGTGTGAGCAATTCTGCTGTATAGCTGTGAAAACTGGCCTCTCTGAGAAGATGATATGCGACGGCTTTGTGTGTTCGGCCTTCCTTGTCTCCGTAGGATTGCTGGTATCCGGAGGCAACACCATGTAAGTAATTGTGAGGTACGATATCGTTTATTTGGGCATAATGGAGATCGTTGCTAAATTAGTGAAGTCATCTGGAAACACCGGCGCTTCGTCCTAACAGCCTTTATACCTTTCATTGTTTGCCAACCCTGGGACTGTATGGAAGAAACGGAGGCGTGGTCAGTGGTTGGCTTGGCACCGTGAGATGAAGGATAGGTGTATCGGGTTAGCATCTGCTGGTGCGTCACGAGTCCCTGGAAGAGGTTCCGGAGATCATGTATTTCAGTGACTTGAGACGTTATCAGATATGGGTCAAAACTGATACCGGTGGGGGTCATGTAATAGCTTCCCTCTATTTTGTTGCTAATCAGTAATGAACATTTTTTTCGACTGTATCTTGCTGGACTGCTTTTCTAATCATTCTATTCTTATTGTGCTTTATTTTCATTCACTTCGTTTTGCTTTGTGTTTTTGTAGTGTTGTTATATTATTTTGTTTGGGGCATTTCTTGGTGCCTTTGCTAATAATAATACGAAAAGGGCGACTACTGTTTTCGATGTAATATTTTTCGCAGTTTTACAGCTTATTTTGTAGATAATGTTTGGTTTATCTTCCTTTGTTATTGTATCTTTTGGTGGGCATAACAGATCATGAAGAGATCTTGTGGGCTTGTGAGATGCAGCTATTCGAGAAGGCCTGAATAATCTGTTTGTTAGTTTTCAAGGTTAATATCTTGGTGGACGATGAATTATACTAACATCTTTTGATGAAGTTTTATGGATAGTGGATCGAATCTTCAACTGCAGTAGCAAAAATTCAACAGCACACAAAATCATTTGTGTAAAAACATTGTTCACAAGGGCGATGACACACTGTACTTAATCAACCCTGTGAAGAAAAGAAGAAAACCATTTATTGACTTTTCCAGAAGAAGGGCAACTTCGTCAAAAGATATTTGCATAATTCATCGTCAATTAAGAAGTCAACCCCGAAAAATAACAAACGAGTTGTCCTACTCTTCATGAAGAACTTCTCCAAGGTCATAACTAATTTACTAAAGTCTACTGGAGTCTGTGTATCTCACAGGCCCACAGAATCTCTTCACGATCTGTTGTCTAGACCAAAGGGTTTAATAGGAAAAGAAGACAAACAGAACATTATCTTTAAAAAAGCTGCAAAACTGTGACAAACACTACATCAGACACACTGGTAGCTCTCTTCATTTCCGTCTACATGAACATCAACTGTACGATTAAACTATCCATCTAACAGCGAGAAATACCACCAAAATCATTCTCTTGAGCTACAAATATACTCATAGTGAAAAATGTGATATTGAGTCGAAGATTGAAGTGTCACCAAAATGTTTGTTGTATATCTGACTAGTTTTCAAGTGTTAAAAGAGAAGAATCTTAAAAACATCTGTAGCTCTCTCTTAGAACTTCAAGTCCAGTCTATTACAATAAATTACTTCAATCTGTTTCATTAACTTCATGACGAAGTTTCATTATAATACAAAGAATGTTTTGTTTATCTTGATACACTGTCTTAATTAACTTTCCTTCATTGTTGCTTTTTTAAATGTTTCAGTAACATTCATAATTTCACACTCTTTGTAAGAAATTCTTTGATGGGATTGGCGGTGTATCAATTAGCTTGAATGGATTGTTGATTTTTGTTTATAATACTTAGCTTTAACATTTTCAAACAATTTGATATGGCGTCACAATTGAAATTTGGTCCATTGTGCTATTTATGTTTTGATTAACTATTTATTAAATATTCAACATTCAAATCAATGAGAAAAAGCATCAGATTTCACTATCTGTTTATTCACGATGGCAAATTTAGATCTTCAAGTTTGTAAATTTTTAATTCATATTTGTAGCTTCACAGAGAATACTCTCGAAATGCTCAATGCTATTTGGTATTCTTGACAAGATCCATGACAAGTTAAAAACATAATTATTGATGATGAAAGTCATTATAGTGAATAATTTTTCGTAATAAACAATCCAAAACACGTTTTCGCCAAGAATATTTATTTTGTGCAACATGAAAATGCATAACCTTTTTATAATTCACAACTGAGTACCCAGTTTCAATGAGATATCTCAATGAGCAGTCATATTATAGTAGCATCTAAACTTTGTGTATTTCGCTATTCTCTTTCTAAGGTGAATTGTAAATAAACTAACTGCCAAAACGTCGAAAGCTTCACTTGACATTAACTGGTTATTTGGGAACAACCGATCTACTGTTCTACATTCCTGGGACCTGACCAAATACTCTCCATCATTTCACAAAAAAACTGACCATCGTGTTGCAGTTTGATTATTATTAGGTAGATGTAGGTAGTTGGCAGTAAGTTCCAAACCTAGGTTTCATGCGTTGTGGCTCTCATCAAAAGTGTGTAACTGTGGTCTCTATTGAAGGTTTATTTTCTCAAATATCCAAACTGATGTCATCCATACCTACAGAAATATTACCATTGACCAATATTAACGGAAAGTGCAAGTAGAACAAAATAAATCGGCAAGTAAATCAATAGACTTTAATTACCTAACTTAATCACAGAGGACAGCATAATCTGTTCAAAGTGAATGATTCTAGGTCAGATTTATACATAAACATTGACCATCGTGTGTTAAGATTTTGTGTCACTTGGACTTCTTACTCACTTGCATCTGAAGGATCCTTTGTGTGTGAACTCCTAACAACTCAATGTAGTTCATATGAGGTGATGCAATGCTGAATAATTTACTACATTGGAAAGTTTTTGTACACAAACGTAGAAAGTCAGAGAGAACATCTAGCATATATTACATATATGTCAAATCACTTAATGAATACCGACTTATTTTAAGCGTAACATGATATGTTTTGACTAGAGGATAGGCTTATAAACTGACAACTTTGCGGATAAAAAGTGTGATCACAAATTTATATGTAACGTATAGACAAAATCATATTAAGATAAAGCAAGAGAAATTACAATCAGATTCACATTCATGGTGTATTTTAAGGTTTCGGTTACGGGTAGTAGGGATATATTCCGAATACTAATGGAGTTACCTTTAAAATAGCATTACTGTTTATTATAATGATCGATTGTAGATAGTAGTGGAGTTCAAGAGAAGTTATAGCAATAATTCCTACCAATTAAACACATAACAAACCTCGTAGACCTCACAGTCCCTCAAAGCTTGCTAATCATTGTAAGTAGCGTCATCGTAATGTGATACAGTTTATATAAGTTTTCTACTAACCTAAGAGTAAAACTTTAGGACTGGGGTAGAGTATAATCCCACATTAGATTATTCATTTGATATGAGCAATATATTCTACTCAGAATGTCATGTAGTAAATAATTCTCTACCACTATGCTCTATGTTAAATGAACAATATTATATAGTATTATATTACACCTCAGCTCTCAGGCTTTACTCTCAGATTAGTAAAAACCTGGGTATACTACACCATGTCAAATAAACAGTCGCATATGGAATTTTCTGTTAATCGACTTCAACTGTCTTTCATCGTGTATATTCATGCTCAACACTAGTAACGCTCGACTTGCTTAAACCTACTATTCAATGAATCAGTAGTCAAAAGGTTCAGGTAACGAGCCAGTCCGTAAGTGGTACTTCGGATTAATTACGAAAAAAAAGGAAATTCCTGTTTCAACTATCTATCAGACCATGTCCTATAATAATCAATTAGTGACGAGTATTGATGGAAAGTGAAATCTAAATTAATGGATACTTTAAATGATTTATATTAGGTAAATCTCTGATTACTTTGAAGTATACATGATTCCAATTTCTGTATAAGTACAACAGTTGGTAAATCCTTAGGCAATTAATTCTCATGAGAAAATATAGGTTGAGTAAATGGGGTTAGATATACTACAGTGAGCAGTAAAAATAAGATTTCAGTAAGATCCGGCTACTGTTTGATTTAACTTGGCATCAGCGTCGTTGAAAATGCAAGAAGAGCTAGTTATAGATGTGCATACCATCAGTTGTCTAGTGTGTTGACAGTCTTCGACATTTGAACACTAAGACTGTTTTAAAGTCTCTCTTCGACATTTCCTTCTATTTGAGTAGCAAAGGATGGTTATTCATTGTATTTTGTATTGAATTCACAAATTAAAGAGCTAAATCCTTTTGGTAATAGAGCTTTGAGAGAAAATTAAAGTTTGAATAACAGGATTTAGAGCATGAACCTCATCATCTTTAAACTAGTAAGTCTTAGTCATATGTAAAATATAATGTGTGGAATTGGCAGCAGGCCAAAATCCTGGGCTATCAGACATTTTCCACTGAATATGTTCCACCAAATTATTCCCTTGTACTTTGTTTTAATCTCTTAAATGTATCTTCCAAATATGTTACATACCATCTCAAATTTTCAAAATATTTTCAAACTGTCGTTTCTCAAGCTTGGAAAAAAACAAAGAGAAAACGACACGCCGGATGGAAATGAACATAAATCTTCAAAAATACAGCACTTTACTATTCCTAGGATATCTATATCAAATTGTAGATTATTTTACTGCCTGACTGACCTACCGCCACCAAAATTTCACTCGAGTTCTTATTTATTTCCCAGTCTAGATCTAATGTCACACCAACTGCCTGTTTTACATTAGTGCCTTGAACACTTGTTTTAATGGAAACTATTCAAATGTAGTGACTATTTTGAAAATATTGTGAAAGGGAGCGAATTTTATTGAAATATTACATGCTGAGAACTCCATACTGTATCACATAATGTCTGGAATAAAGCGACTGTTATTATGCTGAATTTTCACCAATCATTCTTTGGGTAGTTTAAACACGCACATCACTTCTTTATGTGGTTAGTAATTTCAGTCACACAAGACAGCAGTGTAAACCTACCTCAATAAATCCATCTATTCGGATCACGTTAGTGCTTCTCAACTCGAGTAAGTTTCCTTTCCAGAATACAACTTCTTGAAGGTGATTCTTTTCAGTGGCTGCTTATGAAAAATAGTTTTAAGTCACCAAGCAAAACTTTGCGGACATATATGAATGATCCTACAATAATTTATGGAAATATATGCTTACATTATTCACTAAAGTTCTTTGGTAACACTTTACCTGTGAAGATGGATTTATACTCACTTTGGTTCCATTGGCAAATTATCAGAAAATGGCATGTTGCTACTTTATTTTGGATAGATTTCACGTCATTGTTTGATCATCTTGAGGAACTATTCATACCTGCTATGTCATTTTGCCACATCATCTAATCAGTAAATTCCCTATCGACCGGAAGCAGAACTTTTATGATGACTGTTTTCATGCACTATCATTTTGGCTGCTTTACATTTGGATAGCGTAACTGAAATACGAAGCATACTTGGAGAATGTGGTGTGTTTGAGCGATGCATCCTAAACAGTCTGGTCACACATTAACTTGTCAAGTCAATTTATATAAAACGCTATCGAACCTGGCTTACTATGAGAGAACGGAGATGCATTCTCAGCTCTCTGGCAGAACACTTATTAAATAGTTGACTCCTTTTGACAGGTCCTAAAAAAGTTTGTACAAAGCCGCTCAAAAGGAGTGAGATTAGGTCATCTGAGCATAGCGAGAGAACTGGTAATTCAAAAGTTCAAACCATCATGGCGTGTCAAAATAAGTAAGTACAATCTCCCCCTCTACCATTGCTGTCGTAGAAGGTCAATCACTCTAGATGATTCCTATATGACGAAACCCTTTTTATTTTATAATCATTCCATTTATTTTCTCCTTTTAAATGCCTGTAGATATTGCGCAAGTTTCTTTTATCATGCAGTTTATATTGACCATTGACCAAGAACTACTTTGAAATGTTCTAGCCTTTCTACTATATGTTCTTGAATGTACACATAAGACCACTCTTGCTAAATAAGCTTGCCATAACTCATACTGAGCCATGGGTTACAAAGTGAATGTATCCTTATTTTTCTGGAAGGGAACAGTCCACTGTCTATGAACGGAAGCGCTCGACTTCAATGCTCACTGAAGCTGATGTCCTTCAAGGTGCTGTACGTTCTCTTCTGTTTTCGTTCTTTTCGCACGATTTACCTTATTCTGTTGAAAATGATTTTATTAAGTATGCTGGTGACCTGACTGTGTCTATTCCACTTAACTCTCACTTAGATTGCTCTAAATTAAATGAATTCTTGTCTGTAGTTGGCCAATGGTCTCTCTCTAATGGTCTCAGGTTAAGCCCTTTTAAATGTCAGACTGTTAATTTTAGCCTCAGATGTAGATAAGACTTGTGTGAGCTGCTTAAATCTCATAACGCTTGTTGCACTGATGGTATTTCTGCAGAAAGTAAACCGAGCGTCAACTACATTGAGTTGAGTTTTACTTCGGACATTTGTTGGTAGCCTCATATTTTGTTGACTTGTAAAAGAATCTTTCGTTTAACTTTTTACATAAAGAAATTGAAGTTCTCAGCAGGGTTAGTAATGTCCCTCTAGCTCAACTGATTAACACTGTAGTTGACAGACATTTGAATTCTGGTAAGTAACTAGCTACAGAAATTTTAACTGACACTGAGCATCCACTCCATTCACAGCTCTCTCCATACTGCCCCAGGGAGGACAAGAAGAAACTATATAAGATTGTATGGTCGAACAGCTAAGTATAAGAATTCGACTGTATCTTACCTAACAAGCATATTTTGTACGGAAAAAAGTGTAGGAACAGAAATTACACATCAACTTTGTAACAGTTAAAAATCTCATTTCAATAATTCAACTAACAATGTAAAATTTTCTCATTTTTAATATTTTTTACATTACTTAAATTTTTATAAAGAAACAATTTGAAATGTTGTAAAGGAGTATGTAAATATTTATATTTTGTTGTTGTTGTAATATATCATGCTGAGAATTCCAAATTTTACTACAAATTGTTTGGAATAAAGTGAATTATTATGTCGTCGAGAATAAAAATGTTTCTTCTCTGCAATCGTCTTCTGTATTTTCACATCAACTAAAGGAACAATTATGGAGGCAGTTGAATGAAGTTAAGAAAAATGTAAAAAAGGAAGAGTGACATTCTTTTATCCTGAACTCGGTAACAAAAGAAAGTTCACCGGAACGTTTGTAAACACAAAGGTGGTTTTTATCTACTTTTGGTTATTGATTCTGAAGTTCCTAGTATACGTCCTTTACTGTTTCCATAAAACAGGTTGAAAGTTGTTTGGACATTAATTGTGTGGCCTGTTTCTAGAATAAGTGCAGACATCTACTGCATATTAATGTTAAACTTCCCAAAATGTGAATGCTGATTGAAATCCAAATAAAAACTGAGGTGAAAAATCTATATTTGGTTTACTTAGCAGTGAGTCGCAGTAAAATCGAGAAATCACGTATCTTCCGTTCCGGAACCCATAAACTAAATTCACTTTCATCTCAGTGAATAATGTTTACTCTGACCATCAGACTAAGAATCTTTTGCTTTAAATGCAAGGCTACTGAACCACGACAGCCAGCTGCTGTGCAACGGATATTAGTAACTATTTGTATTTAACCGTTAATTCTTAGACATAACTGAATTTATCAGTGTTTGGTTGCACAAGGGATTTTGTGTAGATGCCTTAATATTGCCTAAGGATTCATTCGGATCCACTATGGTTGGTGGTGGCTGCCAGGTCACACATTTTGTTGACTTCGAGGCACATCAGTTATATGCATCTTTATTCGATTAAAAAAGGAAAATATATGCCAACAGAGATCAATCAGTTCGTTTCCTTATAAAAATCAACTGAAAAGTAGAAGTATCAATTGAATAGCTTTTTGATTTGCAGCAATCTGAACAGATTGGATGGGAAGATGTAAATAATTAAGGATAAACATGTTTTCACTGTTCAGTTTTCAAGTTCCATCAGTGACACTTTTATTCGTACATATTTGCTTATAATTTATGGTGAAGAAATCATAAGTTAAAATCTATTCCATTATACTTATCTGACATTACATGCTATATCCAGCGGGCTGCTTGAACTATGGGCTACCGAAAAAATTTTCTACTGGGAATATTATATCAGATTCTTCCCTTTCAGTTTGTTTCAACCTTTCAGATATGTCCGCCAAAAGTGTCACATACACTTGCGGATTTTTAAAATGTTCTCAACTAGCCTTTTTTTCGAACTGAAAAGAAAACGAGGCAAAAGTGTTATGTTAAACGGTAAAGAAATGTATCGTATTTCGGTTTCTCGTATATCTATCTCGAATAGTACATTTTTCTAATGACTGAATGAGTCACTTCCACTAAACACCAAAGGCTGACCCATTACCAACCGGCTGCTTAACATTATTGTCTTTACTGCTGTTATCATAAACGTCATACAGTTGCAATAATCGTTTTGTTTGAAAATACTCTGAGTTGAGTGAAATAAATCGAATGACATTTACTTCTCTTGGGATTAAACTTGAGACGTAAGCGTTGTGAAATAAGAGAAGAAATTCTTCTTTCATCAATTAAATCTAGGTAACAGAAAACATTACTTGTTTTTTAAAAAAGCCTGTCTTCCCCTGGGCATTTCTTGGAAAATTTATTTATACTGGGTGATGAATGAAGGTAAAATGGAAATTTGTACTGCGGTCGGATTCGAACCAGCGACCACAGGCTTTCCAACTTGATGACCTATCACCGGAAACCCAATGGTCGCTGGTACAAATCCGGCCGTAGTCCAAAATTTCATTTTACCTTCAATCATCACCCAGAATAGATACTAGTCTACCAAACCATGTCTATCTCAGTCAAAAATGAGAAAATTTATTGTTTCTGAAATAGATGAATTTAATTTCCTCATTAGTTTATCGATTAATGATAAACAATCTGCAAAAGAAGTTTAAATGCAAAGGATCACCTTTTTACAATTATTCACTGAAAATAAATGCTTTCAGTTCATAGGTTAACAGGAATATTAAAGGCAAGATTTTTTTAATGTAAAAGACATTTGATTTAGAATTAATCAGGTTGAAAAAATTCGTTGGACCGTGTAAATTTGCAGTAGAGGCTACTAGGTCAAAATGGATGATTCTTATGCTCTACTTTTGAACTTTATAAATTCAGGCTTCATAAATGAATTTATGTGAGATTGTTTAAAATTTAGAAATATTTAGAATTTTTTATTGATTGAATTAAATAGCTAAAAATTTCATTTTGTTTCACCTATACAATTTGTGTAATTTCATATAGCTATAATTTTTGAAATTGGGGTCAGCTTTGCAAAGTTTATAAACTATATTATCCGCATGAGTGCATATACTTAAATTATGAATATTGGTAGATACTGATAAAAAAGTTTGTTTTATGGGATCAAAGATAGATTGAAAACAGCTGGTCTTTCAATTCTTTATTTTACACATCCAGTTGCTGATACTTTCGCAGTTCTAAATCCCGATTCCAATTTATTCGCTTCAGTAAAACTTGTTCCTATTATCATTGTAATTATCTCCGTTCTAACCAAATTTCATTGAACGTGTTTCGTAATCTAGTAGAAGTCTATATTGCTATCGGTGGTGATTTATCCGTAACAAAATGTCGTCATTGTTGGAAACAACAAAATACACCCTATTTGACCACACAAAAAAACAAAAAAGGATAGTTGGAGCGAAGGAAACTTTTTTCCTTACGACGAATCATTTATTAGGCTTTACATTCATGAACACTCTAGAATAATTCCCGGTCAGGGGTCAAAGTACAGTGAATAACGAAAAAAATGTTACGTCATACAAATACGGGTTTCGACTGGGAAAATATATAAGAGATTAAGAAAGTAAAATATAATCATATAACAATGGATTTATCTAGGATAGTCAATGCTTACTGATGGTCATGGTAAAGACAAAGATTGAGCCTACTTTCTTCACAGAGTTGACTTGAGCTTCTAGATGACTGATGCTTCAGTTTCACCCAGATTCTAGGATCAGTTACCCTTTAGTAGCTTGAATGAATCCTTCAGGAGATTTTGAAAGGTTTCTCAAATGGGTTGGGTTGCCTTAGTTCACATGGTGTTTCGTTCTCCATTTGCTAGAAAATATTGTAACTATAACACTTTCATCTTCGTAATAACTATAGAATCCTTTTTTCATCATCGTCATCCTGTTAGATTATAAGGGACTTGCTATTGTTATCACCTTTGATTATTCTTTTCCATTTGTTTGGATAATGTATGCTACAACAACTTAATCCTTTCTCTTTGGATAGTTTTCTAAGTCAAGCCACATCAATTTCTGCCATGCAGTGTGCTTTTAAAATAAACAAAATTTACAAGTGGTTACCGTAAATATGATATAACTAATAAATATTGTTGATTTTATGCTACAGAGTTCAGTCTTGATAATTTACAAGTGCGTAAAGTCGGTTAAATCCTGTAGATAATCATACGTCTTAGTGAATAAAGATGGTTGTGGACAGTTTCTACTATTCGACAGGTACACAGCAATTTAAATCCATATACACTTACCTTCTACATTGAAATCAATCTAAAAGATGCATGAAAGACAAAGAAAGGTTAATATTCGGCTAATGAAACATTAGTTAATAGAACTTTGGATAGTGCCGAACATCTGAATATAATAAGTGTTTGAAAATGTAAGAATGAGGATTATTACTTATTAAGGTATTGAGTCATGGAAAGGAAGTGAGAATATTATTGTAAAGAACGCATTATTCGTCAGAGGTGATAAGCAAGATAATAATCGCTGACTTGAACCGTATCCTTTTTCACATTTTTAGAAAACAATTTCGAGTTAATTTACTGGAATATATGCAAACGTTGTGAAATACCTTGGATGCGGAATACTTTTGAAAGGCTATATGATCGGTTTTAAGCAAGAAGTATTGGACGTTTATGGCGTGGTCACTATATATTAAGATATTTAACCTCAGAAGAAAAAATTTCTTTTACATTGATGCATTGTTACTTACGTCTGGAGTCGTATTAGTAACAAAGATATACTAAAAGTCTAAGTTTACTCAATGTAATTATATGCCAAATCTTCGGTTCCTGACGAGAAACATTTTGGTTTATTATAGAAAGTAACACTTGGGTAAGCTGTCGAGCAACTGGAACAGAGTTTGTTTTAGCTCACGGAGCTCCTTGACTCGACTTGTCAGTACAGATAATTGCTGAAAATGATTTATAAATGTTTGTACTGATCCGCAGTATATACCAAGAACGCTATGGTTGTCCCGTTAAAGTCACTGCTTAGCTCAGAGGAACTATTCTAAAATCTTCAAGCTTACTAAACTTCGTTTAAATCAACGTTTGGACGCTAGTTTAAGCCAGATTACTATTTACTCTATTTTACAGAAAATCGTAAGAGGTTCGAATGGTAGGATTAAAGATTTTTCACACCTCACACCTCAAAATATTAACAAGGTTCCATTCTGAGAGTCAAATACGAAGTCAAACATATAAGATGCTGCAGCCAGCTTTCGGAAGCAAACGGTGCATTCACTCTTTTTGTAGTATGTTTCCGGACTCTGATAATGCTTTGGCTTTTACAAATTTGAATTGGATAAAGATAGCTGATGGGATCATTTCTAAACCTCAGCATCTTTTGATTAATCACCATTCAAGTGAGCATTGGTCGAAACATTATTTTACAGAGGTCAGATAAAATGTCGCAGAAAGAGTTGTCAAGCGCTGGTAAGATCCTCAAAGTAAACAAATAACCACGAGATTTTATCAATTAATATGTAAGTTAGAAAGATAACAATTTGATGAAGCATGCAGTAAACAAGTAGGTAGTGTTTAATGACTTCAGCTGTAAAGGTGAAGAAAATCTATAGAAGCCTGGAAACGAAAATGTCAAAATAAATCCTGTAACAGAATTTATCGCTCTCAGTATGGAACAACATGTTCTTCGGTGAAATTGAAAGTCAAAATGCTCTCTTAATTATGTATACAAGTTAGCGTACATTCACTAAACCGGTTACATTGGCGGAACAGATAAAAAGCATACCTAAGATTTTTTATACATGTACGAAATGGCCTACATTCCAGGATAAAAAATGATTTCAATTGTGCGGTCGCTTGGCATGTTATCAACATAGGTCGTCAGAAGATAGAGTAATTAGAATCCTCTGAATTTTCCTCAAGCCTTAGTAACAGAACGACTGAAAATTTCATTGCGTTCAAAATGAACATGTGTCCAGTCTTTCTTCGCCTTAAGAACCAAATTTTTACACTCCTTTTTTCAATGAAATGACCTTCTGACAAAACCTTTTTCTTTGTGTAAACTAGTTAGATCATAATTTTCACCAACTCAGTTAAGGTCACTCTGTTACTGAATATTAATGTCATATTACTATCTGGTAATATTATTACTTGATAAATGTTTCTACGTACCTAGATATTTTGTTACTCTTTATATAAGTTTTATTGAACTCCCTGTGGAACAAGATATGTAACCGAAATTTCCTAGCACTTTCTGTTACTTCCATCCTGATGTTAATATTCCTGATTACACAATATTGACTCCCTTAATCAAGTTCGTTGTGTTGTAGAGTCTGTCTGATTTCTTTTCTCTCGTAATATTTAAATGCTCCAGGTTGTAAGCAGTAGATGAAAAACCAGTGAAAAAAACGTCGCCATGTCAATCTGCTGTCGCTTTTTCATTATCAATGTTTATAAAGGGGTATACGGGTATGTAACGGTTTTTTTATATACACATATCCCACCTTATATACTTAAATGAAGAAAGAAAAACAACAGAAACAGAACAATATGGTACTATTTAATCCCGCCGACTTCTTGTCAGCTACTTGCCATCTAAAAAAGAGTTAAATATCAAATTCTAAAATAATCAGAACATATTTTCTCTGCAGCTGTAAGGAGTTAGTTAACAGGGAACGACGTGAGTTATCAAAAAATACAAACATTCAAATAAAATTAAAGAGACGGTGAGAATTTTCGTTTATATATGTGTTTCAACAAGGAGTTTGAGAAGCGTGTAAAAAAATACGTAAGGCGATTAACAGATCGGCTAGGTAGTGATAAAAAAGACAAATTGCGTAATAATAAAATGAGTTGGACTTATTTATGAACGGCGGCCTGCTTAAACTTCGGGGCTTTTAAAAATTTTCACTGGGTATGTTTCATAAAATTCTTCATTTTCAATTTGTTTTAGTCTTTTAATGATGTCTTTTAAACGCGCCATGTACTCTTGTAAAACTTTTAAAAGGGTTTCAAACTGCCATCTTTTAGGCTAACAACAAAAAAGAGAAAACAGTACGCCTGGTTAGAGGTGAGTCTATAAATGTACAAAAATACAGTATATTACTTTCCTCCCAATAACTATATCAAATTGCAGATTTTGGTACTGTTTGGATAAATTAATGCCCTCCAACTTATGCTTGATCTTTTACTCAACGATAGTGCAAAGCTAGGTGCTTGTTTCACACCATGGCTTTTGTTGCAGTTATTATATACATTGTTCAGAGGCAATGACTATTTCGCTCAGAGATATTGTACAGGGAATGAATCTGTTGAACATGCTAGGAATTCTATAATGTGCCACACGTACTGTTTGGAATAAAGCAATTAATAGTGATGATAATAAGATAATTATCATTGTTAGAAAGGTCGTCAAAATTGTATACGTATGGAGAAAATATTCGGTCAAAGGGTCATGTTATTAAATAAGAGGAAGAGTACAAGATTAAGTCACCAGGGCAAAGAAAGACTTATCACTGCTTCTTTTTAAACACACGATTCTGGTTTCAGTCATTTGGTCGCTACGGCCTAAGCAAACTCAGAAAGGTTGGAATTACATTTTTTTTTGGATTGTTTTGAAGAATTCCAAGGTATCTACTTTATTCCTTGTGCTGATAAAATGTTTGGTGACTGCATTGCTTAAAGTTTTTGTTTCTCTGAGACAGGTTTTCTGGTGCATGTGTGAAGAATATAAGGTATGCTCTTATCCTAGTGATACCAGTGTAACTGCTACAGAAAATGCACCCAAACTCGCGTATACAGTAAGAAGTAACGTAGAAAGTGAACCTGTTAACTTTGGATTGTACTAGGAAGCATGCTGTTCTTTATTGAGTTATCAGTCTGTCATCAGGATATGTTCTGTCCAGTATGGTTTTCAGCCACTTGTTAACTATTTAAGAGATATTATCATCTTTGAAGTTGAGTTGAATAAAAAGAAATCATATTGCTTACTATAGTTTGGTCCAATTTATTGTCTTTAGATCTTCTATACTTACTGAAAAACGTTTACGGGTAAACATTGTCCGACAAAATCTTTTCAATACTCAGCCAATCTTTCAGTTTATCAACTCAACATATCCTTCTAGCTTCATAAAATATTGTTTTTACCAATGCTTTTTTAAAACTGATTCGACGAAATCTGTTGAAATTTACATTTGATCCATTTCATGTTCTCTTTCAATGAAAGACGTTTTAAGAGTACTACCATTTCTACCTTGCATGGAAGTGTCTGAAAAGCTAAAGTTATCGTTGCTTTTATGCTACATGGTAAACTCAGTATTTTCACGAGTATTATGTAAGAGTTCTAGTAGGTGAGCTACGTGTCACAGGTCATTGCACACAATAAATGTATCATCAATATATCTGAAATTAAGCATTATTCCCATTGCATGTTAAAGTTTGTCTCAAAATTACCTACGAAGATATCTGCTAGCACCAGGTCCAGTGGTTTGTACTTTGTGATCCAACACTTTGGCAGCATCGAGTGTTATCAAACGGAAATTGAAAGTCTGTTTTCACACTAATAGCAAGTTCCTAAATTTCGAAAACGACGGAAGGAGTTCAGGATACTGAAAACTAATAATGTCAACAGTTATTTTGTTGGAGGTAGTCGGCAGGAGGCCCTGCACGACCTAGATTTCTTGGCTGTTGGTACTCGTCAGTAGAGAGTATTTGCAACGTTGAGAGGACTTATGCCCCCTGTAGGGTTTGAACCGGCATTACCCGGTGTTGCAGTCAGTGACGTTACTACTTGGCAATTCTGGCTGTGATTGATTTCCTGCAGGACTGGATTACATACATTGACTGATCACTGAAGAGAAACGTGTAAATATCAACAATCTCATGAGTATGTCAGTGATTAATGTGAGAGATTCTGGGTTTCTTTTTGAACATCTTATATATAGCGTCGTCATAAAGTGACTTAGTTTTCTCTTTTGTTATAAATAAATATATATATCTTCTGAATGACTGATTTGTTTGATTGGATCAGTTTGCACTCAGTTAATAAATAAAATATTTTCATAAGATTTATTTGTTTTATATATTGATGTTGCATACATATATACGGTTTTATCATTATCAGGAAAGAAATTTTATTTAGATGTTAATATGATGGAAGTCAATCATTTTGTAATGATCAGTTTTGCATTTATTCCCAGTTTTTGTTCTATTTCTGGATATACGAATTCCATCTTATCGGAAACTAAACTGCAGATAATTTTAAGCACTATATGCAGTACAACTATTTTCATTTATTCTTCATCACCTTTCACGTTGTTATTCATCGTAGACTGACATCAGTTGGAGGGACAAAGGAAACCTGGGAGCACTGGACAGCTATTTCGTCCTATTATGGGACTTCTCAGCATTACGCACCCACGACCCGGCCAGGGATCGAAACCGCGACCTTCAGGTTCCGCGGCCAGCGCGTTACCATTGAGCCACTGGGTCAGAATCCAATGGTCCATATTTCCAACTTCTGTTAGCTCACGATATCACCTTGTTTTACGTACCAAAACTGATTGGCCTGTATGGAAGACTAAGTTATGTGCTGCTTCTTATTGCTGATCAAAATTTCATTGGGCCATTTGTATATACACACACTGACAATGCTTTCTGTTTACTGTATTATATCACGTAACAAATGACAACATTCTTAAGAGGAAAACAATACAGTTGGCACTATCACTCGGAAATATGTTGTGACAATCTAGTCTAACCTGCAGTTGGGTCCTGTAATTCATTTGGCAGTGCACCGGACCTGTAACCCGAAGGCTGTCTATTTTAATCTTACCGCAGCCTAGATTTTTATTTCATGTTCAGTAATCACCTAGTATCAAGCTGTGGCTATCTCAGACAGATAAAGTGATAATAATCTACTTTTGTGAATTGGTTCCAGATCAACAGCTAATCAGCAGGTAGTTGCATGAAACTGTCTCTTGATTATCTGATAATTACGATGCTCATTGATGTATAAATATTTGTGCACGAGTTTATAACATTCTAATAATTCTCCAGACTGGATCTACTAAAAAAACATCGATTGGTTTGGGTCTGTTGTTAATGAAGTCTCAAAGAACTATTCAGTTCACCAAAGTTAAAAGGGAAGGTGAATACCTACCAATATTCATCTTATATCACAAATTCCATTGTGTTGTGATTATGGTACACTGAAAATCACGCTGTTGAGTCAATGCCTTATTATTTGCTGCAAAGCCTTGACATTCTGGATTAAGTTCATTGCAGCATCAATATCGGATTCTTTTGAGAAATCCTTCTCTTCAGATCATATCAGCTTAAAGTCCAACTTAATTTGAACTGTGCAAAGTTTTTATTTTATCGCACGCATAAAGATAGCAAGGGTATTGCTGAGTCTATGAAGTATTGCTGCTAGATCTAAAATAGGATATACGGATTATATAAAAAAAACCATTGTGATGGCAACCAATAAAGTTCTAGTGACAGAAAGAATATCATTCATGTCACTTGGCACACATTTTCATTGATTTGACAGAGACAAAGAAAAGTGGAAGGATAGTGTTGACATGTAGTGCAAACCACTGAACCAAAGATGATGATTTCATTTTTCTCATTTCCACGTTCTTGCCTGATGAATCATTGGACAAAAAAGTAAGATTTCAATAGGACTTATCCTGAACGCTTTGTTAAATTCAGAGATTTCGTTTCTTCTATTAGTTTACTTGAATTAATTTACAAATTGCCTTTTTATAATGCCAAAGAATCTTAACCGGCTCCTCTAAACATAGCTAAACCTTTGTCGATTCAAAACTGTGAACCTGATCTTTGTACTCAGAAGTATGGTATACACTCACTAGCCTTAACGTGACCAGAGTAGTGATTTCTTTCGGCCTTTAAGTACAACGTTTTTCCTATTCCATAATACTATAGCAGTCACGTGGCCCTATCCTACTTGGTCCGAGTGCTTACAAATACACATGTCAAGTTTCAGTAAATGGGATCTTTGGAAATAAAATTTTCTTCTCTGTCATATCTTTGTTTATGACAATGTGATGATTTTCCGTTGAGTTTGATAAATTATATATAGTTTTGAGTAATTGAAGGAAACCATCAGATAACGGACACTTGTTACTTGTCCAAAAGACTCAATAAATATGGAAAGATGGGGAAACAACGTCTGACATTAATTAATTATTATTCTATGTAGAAGGCAAGATGTAAATGTTGATGAAAATTTATGGGGATTTTTGTTTCCGTCAAGGAGAATAAACCTAGTTGCTTCAACTTATTTGATGCGTATATATTGCAAAATGGTTTTTAAGTTGACATTCAACACAGACTGACATCAGTTGAAGAAATATTCGAACTTAGGGGCGCTAGATGGCCGTTTCGTCCTATTGTAGTGTTCTTTAGCAGTATGTGCTCACGACTTTACCAGAGTATGCAACGTCTACACTTTTACTCTAAATTACTTCGTATGTAAATGAATCCAACTTTCAGCTCTTATGTTGATGAATATGATTCAAAAATAATTGAAATATGATATTTATTCCACCAATCCAAAAACAGCATATACAGATACTACAGAAAGTGGTTCGACAGCTGATGCCTAAAGATACAATCTGTAGTTTAATATTCAGAAAAAGGTCCTAATTTACTGGGAAGTGCCTATTCACTAGATATTATTTTTCATTGAATGTCACAAAATTATGACCTGTGAAGAAAACTACTTTAGTTACACAGTTTATGATGTATTGTTTTGTTGTTCCGCATATAGAACTTGGCTACTTACAGATATTCAGCTTTCAAGTAACTTTAAACGATAGCGATAGGGCTCAATTTAGTCTTGATACTTAATTTCGAAAATAATCTGATGAGTTTTATTTAGTAAATCTTGATGATGTCTTGTTGGTATGATTCATGTATTTGACTTTACAAGCGTAGGTAAATCTATACGCAACTAGTAACTTTGATGACTATAGGAAATAGAAGAAACTTTTATTGCTAATTAAGAATAAGGTAGCGTGTATTTAATAGAAAACTGATAATTTTGGGATATACAATTTAGATTTTGTTGATATTTTCATTATTGATGATCAAACGATTAGGCTAAATCAATTTTTATCAAAATCCAGTATTGCTTATCCATCTTCCTATTTCACACTCGAATTGGATTCAAATTGTAAACATCCGTTTTCATATGTTGAACTGTCAGTAGAAACGATGGATTACTTCAGAACTCTTTTTATAGTGATCCTCAATCAAATGTTTAGTGAACAGTTTGGACAGTTTGAGTCCTATATGGAAATTAGACGACTTGTTTCCGAATGTCATCCATCAGTAAGAAAATAAATGTGTAAACCAAACAACAATCTAAGGTATACATATATGTTTAACAAGTCATAGAAATTGATATGACAACGTACTATCAGTTATATTTCACTTGAAACGCTTTAAGGAAACTAGGTTTTCAACAGTCCAACTTTTTGTTTTTACACAAAAAAGAGTATTCAGCGAAATTTCTATTTAAATCAGGTGTTTACAGTGACTATTCATTTTTCGTGTCATCTAGTTGTTGATTTGTCTAATGTTGTGTATTCAGTAAAGTTTTTATTTTAGGCTACAGAAAGCTTTACGTACACTTTGAGTTCAACTATATTTCAGTTGACTCTGTATTTTCCGACCGATATGAGACTTGTAAACCTTTTTCAATTGAATGATATTTATTTCAAGTTGGTATTCATCATGAACTGACATCAGTTGGAATAACACTAGAAACCTGTCAGCAATGCACAGCTGTTTCGTCATGTTATGAGACTATTCAGTAGTGCGCATGCATGACCTCACTCCTCCAGGGATCGAACCCAGTACCTTCAGATTTCGTGGGCAGCACGCAACCATTGAGCCATTGGGTCGGAACCCAGTGGTCCGTATTTACAACTCCTGTCAGTTCACGACGTACCACAACTATCATCCGATATCATCATTGATTATTTGTCCTCACGTCTACCACGTTTGCCCCACCCGTATGGCAACTTGAAAGCAGCAAATCCCAGGTTGAATTAATCAAGTACCCACTGGTGACTAGCTTCGAGAGGTGATTTCTGAAGGTCTGATGGGAAGTTGTGACCAGTGGGGCAAACCTAGTGGACGTGACGACAAATACTCAACGATGGTATCGGGTGACGTTCGTGGTATGTCCTGAGCTGACAGAAGTAAGGAATATAGACCACTGAATTCCTACCCAGTAGCTCAGTGGTGATGTCCTGGCCACGGCATCTGGAGGTCTTTGGTTCGATCCCTAAGGGGGTGGAGTCTTGGGTGGACACTGTTGAGGATTTCCACACTACAATGGGACTGCTATACGGTGCTATCAGATTTCCAAGGTTCCTCCAGCTGATGTCAGTCCATGATGAATACCAACATGAAACCAATAAATCCTCACAAAACACAAATTGAATGATATTTACTGATGTTTGTCGCTTGTTTTGTTCAATGCTGTCAAAAACTAGTTCATAGTTACCGATATTATTCAGAAGTTATTTATATTTTGAAATAAAAGTTAATTATCTATACCTTACCTTCCCTTATTTTATCTGGAGTTCCTGATTTAAATCCAGAAAAACGCGGATATTATTTCATGGTTAAGATGAATAAGGCACATATCCTGAGGAGTTCTGAGTTCAACAGTCGCTGAGACAATTTTTCGTTGGAAAATGAATCTCCTCATTGATTTGATTTTTTAGGCAGTGCAATAAGGATGCTTTTCAAAGCATAACTATTGTTTGAAATCCTTCTTTTAAGTACCTAAAGCAGCATCAGTAGATTTTACTGAATTAAAATAATATTCTTATAAGGCTTACCAAAAAAATTTATTATCTGTCAATCTTGTATAAACATATCGTTTCTATAGTTGTATAAGTGAACATTAGTTAAAAGTGGTTATTGTCAAGTACAGTACACTTGTGAACATATGGTGGTACGATGTGCACAGAATATATAACACTCTTCACTGTCTGAAACTGGGATATTTCCAAGTAGGAATGATAATAATATTTGATTTCGGTTCATTTGAATCATTTTCAAGAGTGAATAGATTTTTGACATTTTCCAGGGGTTCATCATTCATTGGGTTTGCAAGTTTGACTAGCAACCTAAAAATATTCATATAACATATGCTAGGTTAACTGCGTAGTATAATTTAGCTAGATAGATTGTCTAATTGTGTTGTTTGTTCAGAAAGGACGAAGTATAAGATGTTTAATGGCTGAACAGTAAAATCATGCCATTTTCCTGTGGTAGAATTAGATTGAGTAATGTATGTTAACTGAAAGCTAAGAATTTGAATAAGGAAACTTCGTAAACTTCGGTTTATCATTCGATGCAGAGGTTTTCTAACCACTAAGGAAAAAATCAATGTTATTTTTTACAGTTAAAGTGTGTATTATTAAAAGGTTTGATAATTTATGCAAATAATAAGGGTCTTCCTAAAGTCCTTGTCTTATGATAATGTATATACAGATAAAACAAGAAATAGTCTTATTACAAGAAGTGAAACTGTCTAAAACACAAAAAACAATGAAATGAATTTTCAGAAAACCAACGAACAACAAAAAGTGAAACTTTTGAATAAACTAAAGCTGACTAGGAACCATCTTTAAAAGAATTTAGTAAACTTGACTTTATCAGTCAATATGCGGTCCATGTATTATTTCCATAGAAATGTGAATTGATTTGAAGGCGCACTAGGTACAGTATTGCAGTTAAACATTTTTATTATCAAGACAGCTCAAGATGACTTTAACTAGTTCAAGAAGGTGGCAAATAGAGAGGACGGTTTTCTTATTTAAAAGCTACAACTTGCTTAAATTCTTTAAAGAAAATACTTTAGACATGTAAGTTGTCATGTGTTCACTTGATTGGTCAAAATCTAAGACTTATTGAAACCTGACCTTGTGAATTTTAGTGTTACTTTGGGAATTAACAAGTTATTATGACTACGCTTGAAGCAGCATGATTGTACTCGTCAAATGATTTTCTTTTTACTCTAAGGAAAAACCAGTGTAAATTTTATAAGTAGCGAAGGTAAAAATACACAACTCGGTTATATGTTTACAAGATACTTCAAGGGACTGAAACCTTTTTGAAAAGACAAAAGAAGTTGCTTGGGGACTCATTATGTGATTTTCATCAAGTAGTTTAAAGGTCACCATCAAAACTATAATCAAATTTTCTTTTCGGCAATAAATTAAAGATATCCGTTGTAAATATTGTAAATAAGCAGCTTCCTTTACGGAGAAAGCACATCGAACAAAAGTCTGAAAATCAATCCTTCAGAGAATTTTGTTTGATTTTTAAATCTATGCAAGTTGCGTGATACCTTGCTCGCAATACTGTAGCAGTTATTCCTTTCTAAATCGTATAAATAAGAAGTTTAAACTAGCGTGCGCCATCTTCACACGTTTTGGAGTTGCTATGATATGTTCAAGAAAGTAATTAGGATGTACTGGTTAGAAATAAAAGATATTCATCAATCCACTGTATGTTTATGCTCTAGTTTTAGCTAGTCAAAATGACATGCCTTTCATTAAATCTTCAGTTGTGTGCTGTGAAATCATCTCCACAATGTCTTTCTCATCTTCTGCAAGTCTTGCTGCAGCTTTAATGGCATACTTCTATTCTAAATGAACTTAAAAATGAACTTCTTTTCCGGTGAAATGCGATTCTCAGAAAGGTTTCATTACACCAGTGGTTTACGCTCGACAATGTATATATTTAGACAGAATGAATACAGCAAGTACACCACTGAACACTTTGATCCATATATTAGAAAATATTCTCCAGTATTCTCAATCCGATTGGGCTTGCTACGTGATGTGCTCAAACTGCGATACAATATACATAAGAAGAACTTAACATGAAATCAGGGTTGTAAAAAATGAACACCGAACGGGTTCCGCAAGACTCCATGAGAAACTGAAACAGCCATGAAAGCCTGAAAACACTTCAGCCATAGCTGTATAATTTCAGGTCACAAGACGGACTCTGACAGTGTCGATGTTATTCAGAAAGGCTTTAGAGATTTTCAGGATTTCCGCTTAGCAGAACATTTCCACCTACAGTGGAATCAAAATTGTCAAAGTGGGAATGAGGGAATACAACATAGCTTTACCCGGTTTCAACTCACCCTACACAGTTACATAACCAGCTAACAAGCGATAGGAACTACAAGCATATGTGTACGTACACACCTTAATGTGCAATTCGTACACCAGTCACACTTTCTTAAGACAATGTATTCGATTGTAATCTTTCTCAACGGTTTAAAAATATGAAGTTATCCATATTGAAAAAGGTTCAAGTTATAATATTATTGGCTAGGATATTGAGAATTCCAGTTCGGAAAACTTGATTAGGATGTTGATAATGAATAACAATGACCTTGTTTGTTTTACACAAACAGGAAGATATAAGTACCAATATGAACGTAAGTTATCCAGCACCTAAGAATCGTAAACCTTAGAAGTTAAATATACTGCATGTGTTCTGTGACAACTTTCTTTTTTCTAATCATAAACGATTATATCGTTGCAAGCATTTTAGATCAAGTGAATTTGCAATTTTGGAGTACCCTAGTCTTATTGCATTACTTTCTATGATGTCTCTTCAGTGTAACAGCCTTTTCACTTTTCTAAAGGGTTCTCTGGAAGTGTATGAGGTGCGAGATTCACATTTTACAGTTATCCGAGTACCCAATGTATAGTTTACATCTCCGACGACAAGTGAATACCAGTCATTGGCTGCTATTCACTCAGGAAAGTTATTTTCATATATTTCTAGCACAAATTTTGTAGACCCTTTTTGAAAAGTTCTCATCTGGCGTATATGGTTGCAATGTCTAAGAAAAGCTTTAGGCCAGTGACTTAATGGTTCCTGATTCACAGTAATCCATGCAACTCTCCAGTTTATGGCAATAACTATTGAATCACGAGGTCGGTAGATGCTGAAACAAATTTCAGAAGATAATCACTGATATCTAAAACAACCGGTTTCATTGTAGATAGTTTTTATGCAGGCTCTGGAAAAAAAGAATGATCAGCATGTATTGAACGTGTACCGTCACTGGTTTTGAAGGTATACTTTTAATGGGTATTTAGATTTTTCATACTTTTTAGCTTAGGCAGTCATAAAAGTTGGACAAAACGATAATCGTTCAAAGTAGAGTCGGTATTTTTCTTTATGTTTGAAGGTGGAGACTTGAAGTGCTTTTCCTTCTCTACAGTGGACTAGTTAGAGTAGACTGAGAAATGTTTTAATTGTTACCCGTCTTGACGGCACCTACAAATAATGACAAATTGTCAAAAGTTCCCACCATACGGGGTGGCAGTCATCGATTTAGACTTTGTTGTCGCTTTTGTACTTAAATTGCATCAAATTGCAGAGTTTGTAGGTGAATTTCTATACTTCACCAAAAATGTTACTGACAATCATTACTTGAGTGCTTTCGTAAGAGATGACTGTTTGGCAATCGTATTAAGTTTATACAAAGTTTTCCTGGAATTACATCAGAGCTATGTCATTTACAGACAGAAACGTAATTGAAAGTGTGTGGATGTGTGATGCATTTTCTCACAAGCGCTTTATGTTTCTGAAAAGTCCAACTGCAGGTTTTGCTGTACTTCTTTCGACTGATAAGCGCCAAACATAGCAAAATGTTGGTATTTAGTAAGGGATCATATCTTTCCTACGCTTAAGGCAGTTAGTTTGAGACTAATGACACCTTTCACCTAACGTTTCACAAGTACTTGTTGTCTTATATGTCACCACTTAGAAACAGGTGTTTTGAAGCTTACTGGAATGTTGGAACTTTATTACTCATTCCATTGAAGGACGTAATGCTACTCAATTAACTCTATGTTTAGGATACTTAAGCCACTATAAATTTCGGTGTATACTGCAGCTGTTTAAGCATTTGGCTTGATTGATATTCGAATACGATATTGAGGTAAGCTGGGAACTAAGTGTGTATGTGCGTTTTAATTCAATGTACAACATAAACAGTCATACACTGGGAAACTGCCAACGAAGTGAGGACATAACTGAAGGGCTGGTCAGAGATCACTCCTTTTTCTAATAACAGTATTCTATACTATTTTATACAAATATTTAAAAATTATTTATATACGTTGAAGAAAATTGGTGACTAGATAAAAGTAAGAAACAACATACGTCAGTACTTATTACAAACTATGCTGAAATTAAAAACTGTTTATATTCATCAGAAGGTAGGTTAGCTATTGGTACAACCTTACTTTTGGGTTGGTTTTCATTCAATGAAAATTCGGTTCATGACAACAGACACTGAAGGTACCAGGGTCTGGTTTTTAAGCTACTGCTAAAAGAAGGTTAGATTTATAACTGCCATGATAAGAAATCATCATTCTGAGAACACGTTTCAAAGTCACATAGACGAAATAAATCAAAAGTACTGAAAAAGGCAATATTTTTGAACGCACTTCAATTTATAACTGTACGTATTTTATTCTTCTCTCGTCTATGTAATTTTTAAAGTTGATGAATATAAACGTAGTTGAAACTTGCCAAAGATGACTCCATCCTTTTTGCCTTGTTTCTTCGTTATAATTATTATGCGTAGTTTGTTTCTACAAAGATGCAGATGGTTTTACGAACATGCTATGTAGCAAAATTTCACATTTATTGTTCTTGGTGTTGTTACTCTGATTTTATTTTATCATACTGAAGTAAAAGTATTGATGTATTTGATTGAACATTTTCTTCTCACTAAAGCAACTACATGCTCATCTAAAAGAATCAAACAATCATATTTCTCTTCTTATTTTTCAGACCAACTTATTCATGAAAAAGTTAGGAGAGGCTGCTATACAATAACGGTCAACCATCAAATATGAAGCATGGCTGAATAGAATAAACTCATTTCCTTTTCATAATTTATCTTAAATCCAATGAGTAAAGCAATTTTGATTAACCAATTCTGTTAGATTGTTTCTTGGTCACATTCCTTGAGATGCTTTCGGTGAACCATGCAAACGATTGTCTTTCGATTTTTGTTACATGTCTGCTTTTGCATGTTCAAGGTGATTAGTTAGTGCAACTAAGTGTTTCATTTTACAGGCATTCGTCTAATTTAATTTTGATCCTAAAAAAACTAGCAGTTCACGAAGTAGTTAACAGATTTTACTTCAGATCAAGTATGTTCATGAGCGACCTGAAACGACTGTTCAGGTGATCATTTGCAAAATGTACACTATAACATTATACAGGTAACCTAGAGAACGAATGTGTACGGATATCAGCAGTACGTCTGAATACGATCCCTTAGAGTTATGACAACCAGAGTCAACGCCATGAATATGTTTTAGTAGTTTTTAAGTCAATATCAGATTATTAATAGTTTTTAAAACATATTTTAGTTGGATATTGAACCACGAAAATTCTAATTATTATTGTTTGTTATTTAGGAGGCAGTTACCTTTAGCTTTTGTGTTTCAGTATAAGCAGCCTCTTCCTTAACAGATATTCTCTTCAACATTACAGGCTATAGATTTTAAGCATATGTACATCTTGCAAGCGTTCAACAAGTGACATTTAGTTTTGAAGTTGATCCTAGATGACAAGTCAAAATCAATCTTTCTTTTTCTCGATGTGTTAACTACAAGGCACAGCAGTCGAACAGTGAATAAATCCACTAGCTTCTAAAGTTGGGTTTAGGCCAAGAAGAAAAGAAACCCCATTCACTCACTGTGTTACTGGATACTAAATATTCGTAGCGCAGATTGCAAAAAGTTAAAATTTATTTCTTCGGAAGTACGTTTGCAGAAAATACCTTCTGAAGCTGATTAATGGATACAAGTATGAGAGAGAAAGACACGCAAAACCGGTCACTAACTCATTTTCATTAGTCTAAAATTTAAAGGTGATAAAGCATAATCTCTCAGATATCATCTTTCAAGATTACTTAGGAGAATATTCTTCACAATCAAACTCCATTTGGCCATTAACAACTGTAAGTTATTCTATGTGCATAAACAATTTTTCCCAGCTGGCCACCTTCATTTACATCTATGACTTCTCTTGCTTCTTTCAGCAAGGGTCATGTTCAGAGATTACTGTCAACATGTATGCAACAGAATGTTCCAGCCTCGTTTTATAAGTGTGAAAGAAAACGCAATCTAAGTTCTTTCATTAAATACTTGATTCCTTTCAACCATTTCAGTGAACCAAACAATGATACTGAGGTTACTTAAAGAGTTCTTTCAAGTGTATCACCTTTCTTCCTGAACACAGCAGACGCTTTGACTATTCGTCAGCTAGAGCCTGACTATTTTGTGCAAGAAGAATATTTACAGCATTCGTCTTTCCTTCCTTTCTTTGATTCTTTTTGTTTTACTGACTTTTCACTCTCGTTGGATCAATCTTTCCACTCTTTCATCATTATCAGTATTTTTTTTATATTTCACATTTACTTCTTTTGATCTCACAAATAATTGAAATTTTTAGCAAAACACACATACCTCACTTAACTTGACTCATTTCTATTACCGAATCCGTCATTTGTTGACTAGTTGCACCATGTTTTCATCCCTTTTTAAGTTCCACCCTACTGATGAACAATCTAAAGATCTTATGCAACCCCTTTTATAGCTATTCAACCTCAAAGTCATCAACTAGTATTATTATTATGACCATGAACGCCATCACTGTTATTTCTCACATCATTTATTTGAACTTTATTTTCCTCACAGAGTACGTTCTTTAAAGACCATACATGAACGAATAAATACTTTGAAAAAAGTAAACTGTTCTGTATTTCCTGTTTTCGGTATTTTCATCTTTCTTGATCTATTCTTGTGATTTCCACTGGCAGGATGCATTTGAGAATGACAAGGTTTTCTTGAGTTCATAACCAAGACCTGTGATTTTTAATATTGCATCATTTAGTCGATACTTGTGTGCGTGCTGTAATCTTTGGGTCATATGACCTTGAGATGGCAGAGGTTTGTAGATTGGGATATGTATAATAGTTATTTAAAGATTTCTGAGCTTTGAGGTCTGTCCTTTGGCATTTCATCACCAGGTTTGGCTACTTTATCAGCATTTGATTTATTAAGAAAAGAATTGTTTTCAAGTTTAATGAGTGTTTATGAGGAATATTTGCCTACCGTGAGCCTTATTGTCTCATGAGTAGTGATTACTTTTTCTTCCTTTTTTCAGAGATTGACCTTTATAATCGTTTATGTAGTCTGACCCATGCTGTTGACCTGATGTCTGACGATTGATCTGAAAAGTGATTTCCGTTTGGCTGGTCCTTTCTGAGTAGTCCATTCGTCGGGTCAATCTGCGTGTGTCTGTTGACTGTCATTTGACTAAAGGAACACGCTCCCAGGAACTATCTTGGAGTTTCTGAACTAAATTGTTGTAGTACTTCCATATTGTCCTAGTCAAAGGTGTAGTTTTACTCATCAGTATGCATTAATTTTGGTGATAAAAAGCTTTTTCGCTTGACTACAAGCTGATGATCATAAACGTATTGACCAATTCGACCGCTAGATTGACTTAAACAATTATGTTTACACCCCACTGCAGCTAATTTTGTAGATTATATTTCTCTTATCTTCCTTGAGTAATGGACAGTTTATCTTTCACTAGGCGTTATTCAGTGATCTGGTTGATTTATGTGCTAAAAGGTCTACGAAATTCTTGAAGTAACCAGTCGACAGTTTCTGATACATTTTTGATGCATGATGAAGTGATTCGTTTTGTGAGTTGGGGGAATTGTTTTGGTGCATCTTCTATTCATAAGCATTTTTGGTGAAGTGAATTAGATATTCGTTGGGTCTGAACACTGTTTAAAGGTGGATTTTTTCTAATTTCCTCAGTTATTGAATGTTGTAATAGGTCTGGGTATGTGCTAATAGTGCCTACAGATAGCAAGATGCTGGGTTGTTACTACTGTATTTGAAAACTTGACCTGAGTCTACTACATTTTGGCATACTTGATTTCTTCATCATAACCTTATTCCGTGAAATAAATATCTTAAAAGGTTTGGTTGTGGAACAGAACATGTTTTCTAGTCCGCTTGTTTCAAAAATCGCATAAATGTCATCAATGTAACAAGTCCAAATTTTCTGTTTGATTTTCGAAATGACTTCTAATTCTAACTGCTTCATCATTGCTTCAGTGACCAGTTCGGATATTACTGAACTGATAGCAGTTCCATTACTCGATTTGTAGAGATAACGATTGAACTGAAAGTATATTGTGTCACATAAATTGATTAATCCTATCTTGTTTGTAGAAGCGGTTTGCGTATATTTTTGAAGTAACTGGTCATTTTTGAGAAGAATACTTTTTATTTCTGTGACGAGATCTTAGTTAATTGACGTCAAAAATGCACATATATAGAAGAAAACCATCTATGAGTCAACAGTGAGTAGCAGTATTTGTGGCATAGTAGTTTATAATCATTTAACAACTGGCCTAATGTCAACTTAGTTCTTTCTAACTCAATTCTTATAAACGGATACTCAAATTTGCTTATAAAATATTATTTTATACTATTGAAAGGCCATCATTAATAGCAGAGTGTTGCAATTTGAAATGTGAAGGAATTTGTATGGATATTGTCCAGTGTCCTTTATCTTTTTGGCAGTATTTTGTTACTTTACTCACCTTCTACACAATGATATTCCAGTAACGTGTTGAAGGATAGGCTTTTTACATAAAAAAGTTCCATTAGAGAACAATGCATTTCGAAAGAGTTCTTACTATGTATCCATGTTAGCGGGTAAATGGCATATGATGGTCTGATTGTAGCACAAGATGGCTCCCCAGTGGTCAAAAACACTATTAATTTTCAGATATTTTAAAACTGACGTCAATCAATGACGGAAATTTCAGCGAAAGAGATTAACCAACAATCTACAAACCAGCAAACCGGAATATAACATTTTGCTTCCGCATAAACTGTTGAGTTGATTTTCAAAAACATTTTGATCTCTATGAAAAAGTTGATTATCTGTAATAGACAAGCTGAACTCTTAACTACGCTTTAGGCTGATAAGTCTCTCATGGAAGATGAATACGAGATTCAGTCAATCACCTGTAGTCATCATCTGAACTGTTTGTATTCAAACATCATTTCGTTTCATGGTAGTCGATTTCTTAAATACAACGCATATTAGAATAGCGTTAATTACTGGATGCCATCAAGGAAACAGTTTACCTTAAATAAGTTACTTTAACCTAGTTGCATCATTTTGAGATCCTGTTTTATTACCTGTCATCAAATTATGTCCTGATGTTTACACATGAGTACAATTTCTCGAGAATTATTTGAAATGAGTAGAGAAATTCAAAGTTAGTATTCTGTCTAAGCAGAATACGAATAATCTCAGTAAACAGTTGTTCTCAAAGACTTTCTCTTCATGATCTGCAATTACAAATCCATGAAAACAGGTGCAATACAGTAGCCTTTGTAAAACATATAGTAGAATTATTTCAGCAGTAAAACAGTCACTTTGTACTGCGTGTAAGTGAAGATGAAATGAAGTGGATGTCAATTTCGTAGCTAGAACAGAAATCGATTTAGTGTTGGTTATGCAACGATGATAGGAACCCATCTGCAGGCAAGGGTCAAGCAAATCCACCTAGAATAACAACAGGAAATTATGAGTATCAGTCAACAGAGAATGATAACTGTTAGACAGGTGGTTGCTGCCGCGCTCCATTGGTCATGTGGATAACACTGTGGTGTATTAAGCGATAGTTACCGGGTTTGAGTCTCAGGGGGACAACATCAGTCACTGGAGTGGGGGTCTGTTGATGAGTCCCAAATGGAAAGAAACTCGCCTCTTGGATTCTACTGCTAGCCACCAAATGGACTACAATATAATGAATATCCAAGAAGTATCGAGATATCCGTATAGGGGGCTATCTACCAACAGTGGTCGAGGAGTTTGACTTAGTATACCAGTATGAAATTACAAGTATCAATAAACAGTAGATGTCTGTACTCTCATACTCTGGAGCAAATTATCACATACTGCGTTCCTTTGTAATCCTCCAGAAAGGGCTCAACTAGATCCCTTATCTGTAGTTCAAACTACAGTTATGACAACGTGAAACCTTAATCTTTACATTCAGGTATAATGTGTTCAGGTTCATTACTACTCTGGCCCATAATGGGGTCAACACATTCTTCATTATCCCCTCCATCATATGTTAACATTCCATCCTACTGTTTGAATTTATTTACCTTGTTTCACTGGTAAACATTTATTTTGTTACGCTGCTAATTTTATGACCCAGTTTTATCATATTATCATTAGTTGTCTTTCCCAGCCTTTACGTAACACTTCCCATATGATACCTTGTTATTTGTTTACTGCATTAACATTGATTCCTCCATGCCGTTTAGATGTGATTCATCTTTAAACAATGATAATTTGCTTCTTGGTAAGCAAACAAACATAGATATACATCCACCCGTAAATGATTACATCCAGATTTTGTTGTTCGGCTTAATTTGATTTCATTGCACAGCCAGGACTACATTGATTACTATTCCATCAGCAAAACTGACGTCCACTTGATTTTATTATCATTTACGTAAAATACAATCCGAAGGCTTCAATATTGAAATAATTCTACTGTACTACACCTGTTTTCATGGATTTCGTGACTGCACATCTTGAAGTGAAGGCAACCGAAAATACATGTTCGCTTACATTGTCCTTTTTCCAAATAATCCATAAACATAAATAAAACTCGCTTGATGGTTGCTAGCAGTGAAGTACAAGTTACGTGTTTTGGGCTATTTAAGACTGGTCAGTTAGATATACTTATATATTAGTGAACAATGTTGTTTTCACCTTGGCTAGAAGCCGGTGATAATCGCTTAAAACGCCACAGAGTTATTCACCTGGATAGTAAGCCATATCAACCACCTACTGTGCCCTGAATGTTGACGTTTTCAATTTCAGGAAATAAATGTGACTTAGGGTAGGTTTTAGGCTTTCATTTGAGTGGTTTTTCTTGTGATGTCAGAATTTGTTATCAGTCATCGATACTTTAAAGTGGTCATGAAAATTACTTTTCACTAATGAAAAATAATCTGTCATTCATACATCTGATCATGACCATTTCAGATATGAAACAAACCTGTGATAGTCAGTCAGGTATATATTCCCCGTTTGCTTAGAACATAACTGGATTATCAAAATAGACATTCTTATTTCGGTATCAGGTATTTGTGAGTTACTTCTTCTCTACATTAGTGTGACCGCAAATATTTAATCATGATATTAAATAAGAATTTTCAAGTTCAGAATTATAAAAGAATTTGAACACCGATTATGCCGAAATCAGTATGTCCCCAAAACTGTTAGTTGGTGATTGCTTAATAAAATGTGAAGTGGTGTGGAACAACACTTTTCGACTGTTTTGTACTTGACCTGAACTAACACGTTTGATAGTTAATAAACGAAAGTTCTTTTCATACTTTCAACGCATATTCATTTGTTTTGAAAAACAAAGTTATGAAGTGATAGTGTAGTGTATTTCAATTTATATATAACTGCATGCCTGACCAGATTGTGTGCGCGGTTTAATCTTAAGTGAGTGATGTCATAAAAATAATCAGAACAAACTGATTTGTGCTCTATTTGAAGAGTTGTGAACAAAAGTATTTTTAGCTAGAAACAACTTAACCATTTCATTGAATTAAATGTTATTATGATACAATTGATAGGTTTGAATATTCATTAAAATGTCGAAAGGAAACAGTATAGCCTTAACATATTACCACCCGCTTATTGGTTTCTGTTTCAAGGTTGTTCGGAATAAATCAATAAATTTAGCTAGATATATATTGTCGAATCGATTGATTTACCTAGATGAACAGAATATTCTAAAGTAATTAGTTAGACTGAATTTTTGACCAGTTCACTCCAGTGCACCGAATAATACCAAATGTCATTAACGTTTCTTACACATTATTCAGTAAGTGGATAAAAAGGAGGTATCTAAGTGGATAATGTTGCAATTTACGAAAGGACCTTGAAGCAATTTTTGGTGAGGATTGATATTAATTAGAGAACCAGTAAGAACCAGAGTGTAACAGAACTCTGCCTTACCTTATTTTGAGATTTTTTATGCAGTATGTACCTATGACCGCTCGCTAGGTCGGGTTCTGGTCTACCACGTATAACGACGAGCCTTTCACCCTTAGAATACAAATCAAATTTTATCTTCACATCTGAAATGGGTGATCTCAATGGTCATAGTTCCTTATTAGTAATTCGGAATATCCATTTTGAGGCAGGCGACTGGTGAGGAAAGAGTAGACATTCAACTGATGGGTTGGTGAAGGACTGATTGATTTCAAAACAGTTATTATCAATAAAGTTAGGCGCTTATGTTTAAGTATAAGGCGAAGATAAACTAACTATTCAGCACTTCATAATTTCTAGTGGTTCTCTGACTCGAAGCCACCCATAAAGTAGAATAAGTTTCTAATACGTAGCCAATTGGATAAAAGTTACATATTTTCGTGACTTCTTTTACTAGGTAAGCAATCTTTCTTACTTCTTTGCACATGTTTTCTATTGTTCGTTCCGCGCGAAAATTTGAGCTTAAAATTTTTTATACTTCTGCACAATTAGTTTTAATCGTGTTTCACGAAAATGGTTATGGGAATCAAACTGTGGTACACTGCGGTTAGGATGCATTTCATTCTGCAGACAACTTCAGTTTCGTTTACTCATAAAATTTAAAAAAGGCTTTTTCAGGGCTTTACAACAGGGTAAAATACCACCCACTGAATAATTCATGAACACAGTGTAGCTGCTTAAATAGTTGTGCGGTGAAAAACTGATTAGTAACGTCTAAGACTTTAGTCTTGAAAGATACCAGCCAAAACCTAGTGAAAATAAGTTGCTCTAGGCTTATAGAAATAACATGAAAGGATACGTGAAATGAAACTATAGATCTGGGTTCACAGTTTCTGGATAAACAGCTTCAAAAACCTGTTGACTCTAATTACTTTGTAAGGATTGTGTTTAAAGTGTAATGAAGAAATGTTTGTCATAGATGAGTGGTTCAGTGGTCAGTATCGAGTTACCAGTTCTCATACACAGTGAAGCATCATTAGTGTAATTATTATTTGTCAAGGAATTTCAAACTCTTATGTTCAAAATTTCTCACGTTTATTACCGTAATTTTCAGTTTTATGTCATATGCCATAGAATGTAAAAAATACGGTTCGGATGGTCTGCTTTATAGTATTCCTTAGTAATTGTCAACTTTTTATGAAAACAGCTGATCCTTCCCGACATCAGGGAGTAATATATATGTGTTAAAGACCCTTCTTAGACCCATAGACATCACTGTTTTACACCATTCCAATATTTAACGTCAGTTGTTCAAAAGCTAGATGAATGTTCGTAGTATGTGCATTTTACTTGTATAATTCCGGCGTAGTACAGTAGGATAAATAACGAAACAAACTGATATTTTGTATTATTTTTGGAAGTTTCCATCTCGCTAGGACAATTCTTTTTCAGAAGTGTGAATCTGACGATAACTTTTCTGGTTAATATTCAAGTTAGGTAAAAAAAGGGTACCTTTATGATCATTCAGTTACATCGTGATATGGAACAATAATGAATGTAATGCAGATGAGTGAATTAGCGGATTGGTCAGAGAAACTTATTCCAGTTGCGAAATAAGGTGGGACAAAAAACAGTGGGGAATTTAGATGAACTACAAAAAGTACCATGAAGTCGTGTCATCACAGAGGAGTCAGAATAAATTACTACTTTGGAAAGATGAATGTTTGAAAACCAAACAGTGTATGGTAATTAATAACAATAATTAAAAAAAATAATGGTGTTAACGATGAAGGTACTTATATTTATGATAACGGTTGAAGTACGAATAACGTATTTTATGAACTGGCACACAGCCGCCATAAAATGAAGTAAACCGAGTGACGTTAAGGGCCACCCTAGTAGCTACTGACATAACCAATCAGATTTCGGAACTTTGGCTAGGAGGTTAGTTTTTCATGAAATATTGAAAATTAACTGGTTATCTCAGAAATTGTTAGGATGACCTTTAAAATTCACTGAAAGAAATCAAACTGTTTCAGTTTTCTAACTCAACATAATTTCAAGATTCTAACTGAAAAAATGTCTATAGCGTTGTGCACTTTCTCAATCTCTCATTAACAAGAGTCCAGAAATCAGAACCATTTTATTTTTCACTTCCGTAAACTGTATCATTTTTTTCATTATCCGTCATCACTAAGTCATCTTGATAAATGAACCTGAACTCATTTGAAAAGAAGGTGAAGACATACAATGAATTCAAAATTTTCTGCGAAATTTGTTGTTCTAGCTTTGATAAAAATTTAAAAAGGTTTAGTTTCTAAGCATTGCTTTCTCTGATACCAATTTTCATCATGTTCAATTTCACATGTATTTTTGTATCTTTAGGTTCCCATTTCTTTTATTTCCTAAGCTGAAATCTTGAGCTCTAGTTCCAGAATCTAAGGACATATGAACATCCTAATTTATCTGTACTTTGAAATCAGTTACAGTTATTATCTGTGACTTTAGGATTTCCAAATGTAACTCATAGGTTGTATTAATCAAGTTTTAATTTTCGAGTCATCGATAATTGTGCAAGTTCATTTGTTGGTTTAGCTACCAAATCTTTGATAAAACTTATGGTCACAAAGAGAGCAAAGTGAAATGTTATAATGGTCTAAATGTGAGCAGAAATATGGAGGCGCGAAGATGTATGAATAGATTTAAAATGATTGCATTCACGGTGACTTGTTTGAATCTTGAGGTACCAGAAATTTTCGCCGCACATATACTTCAATTTCCTCGCTTTCAATTTGTTTTAATCATTTAACTATGTCCTCTAAAAGTGTCATGTAGTCTTGCACAATTTTATAATGATTTTAGCTAGCCGTTTCTCCAGGAAATAATAAAAGAAAAAAAATTATGAAGTTCGATGGACTATTTGGTGTACAAAACTCACTATTGTTCCCCTTCTAGGACGGTTAGCTCTAATGACAGATTCTTGTATTGCTTGAATGAACCGTCACTACCAAATTTACTTTTGATTTCTTATGCATCCTCCATTCTATATCGGAAGCTTATGCAAAATTATTGCCTTTAATAGTATTATTATTAAAGTAATAATGATGTATTGTAATATTGACTTTATTTCAAACAATTATTAGTACAACTTGGAATTCACGCATACAGTAATCATTTCGTTTGAATGTGTTGTTCTGGTAGAGAACTTGCTGTGAATTCCATACTGTATGAAACATCTAGTCTGGAATAAAGCGATTATTATTCCAGCGAATTTGGATAGTTACTAGTGAGTGAAATGTAGGCTAAAATATTACACCATTGTACCAAGATAAAAGAAATGAGTAATCCTTCGATTTTTAAGATACCATTTTTATTTAACTTTCAATGTATTGCATTCTAATAGCCTTTATTTAAAATTGTTTAATAAAAGACTACAATACAAGTAATTAGCTTCTCATTTACTTAGTGATGGTCTGTGCATTCGACAAAATCAGTAGTAGAGCTACGTATTAAAAATTTTTCTTGACTTTAAAGTTAGTTACATGCCTCTAATTTCATTATATTGATCTAAAATTTGGTACTGTCAAACTCAATTTTTTCGACATTAGATGATAGTAACAGCAGATGATTTGCATATGCTTACATGTCTGTTCAAGATTTATACAGTGAAGCACAAACTATTAGGTTGTCAGTTTTATAAATACAATAGGCTGAGGATTATGCTGAAATTCCTACTAATTTCTTCGTTCCCAGCTAGTTAAAATTTGTTGAAGACTGAGTTCACATACTACATGGTATTTACAGTCAATATAATCCATCTATATTCGAGATCACCTTAGCTTTATTTCTTTGTTTAGTTTACATATCTCTGAAAAAGTTCATTAATAAGGTGAGGTATAAAAACCTAATAGCTATTAAAAGCCGTTGCTTAACTTCTTGATCAAGGAACTCTTCGTTTTCTATCGCCAGGAAGAACGTTTATAAATCTGAGGAAACTGAGGCTCAACTAAACTGTTTTTTTGCAATTCAGCAGTCTTTTCAAAGCTGAAACTCGAAGGATTTATTTCAAATGTTATATAAGCTGATACCTAACGACAGTTCCTATAAGCAGCCTGATTCGTTTGAACTGCTCAAGGACTCCACTTGTTTAATAAGATCGACTTTAAAATTTTAGTTTAATATAAGCTGGAAATCTGAAACTGACTAAGCCTCTCTATCTTTAGAAGTTAATTCTATTTGCTCACGACATATGGGATGTTTTCATTAAATGCTTTATGGTTCTTTTTCATGGATATTTGATACTACTTACCTAAATATTATGGCACTAATATATCACTACTACAATATATCACTACAACCTCTGAAGGAAGAAGTCTATTTATAAATTTATTGCAGGGCGATTTTAATTCTAATGAGGAAAACTGTGAAGTGTTTATGAATAGCAACACCCACGTGTTAATAAATACGCTGGAAGGTTTTATCATTCCTTTTATGTTTTGATTGTTTCTCATGGCCGTGCACAGTATCTCAGTAACTGATCTAACTGACACGTGCCTGAGATCAGAATGACTTAGGCTAAGACGTAATTCCATTTTAACATTTAACCCATAGTGGTTCATGTTATTTATTATGTTGTTAAAGTATGTTCGATATCAATGCAGTTTACTTAAAGCTACTATCAACTAATACAGGGTTCGTATTGCTGGTTAATACAAACAAACATGGCCTGAAATACACCTCACGATGTACGAAATGCCACAAAGGCTTGAGAGTAGAGTAACATTCAACCCTCACTATATTTCCCTGATTTTTTCTCTCAAAAGTTTATTTGTTTTGTAGTTGGCCACAAATAGCCATGAAATTTTCTGTTTTTGCTATCATGTTTTATTGGTGTCAGCAGGTTGTAGTGCTAGTTGTACAGAAACGCGTGGTTTGTTACTGACTCTAGTCGCTTCGTGGTTATATTTATTTCTAACCATGTACTGATGAAAATTTCATTGAAACACTCAGTGTCTTTTCGATCATTTGTCGGGTGACGAGAGAAGATATTTTGAAGATCGTAAAGAACTTGACTTGAAATCATAACTCCGGTAATTTAAGGACTGGAAAATATCTCATATTTTTGCTTGTCAACTGCAGTTTCAGCACCAAAATGTTAAGGAGTGAGCAGTTATTAATTTTATGGTGTGGTACAAAATGTATACCATTCTTTTACGTTACTATGATTGAAATTAGGTAATGTATCACATAATGACGTAAAACAGAAATTCATGGTATATAATGGTGCTTCTTCCTCCCATTTACTTTCCCAAAAGTTATTTACTGTTTTGATATTTGTTTGCCACCAGGTAACTGGAAAATCTAGTACTGTACTCTTATCATCAGTTAAGAATTTCGGAACGATATTTTTTTTCGTTCTTCTGATAAATACGGTCCTGCGATGACTAAACTAAGTGCTCTTGGGGGATATGACTGACACTATCATTCTTAGCTTATCTAAAAATTACCACTGTTTTTCTGAAATCACGAACTCCAGAGTCATTTTTGTCAAGTGATTTGTCTCAGTAGTGGAATTTTGAAAAATGCACCCATAATTTTTGTTGGTACGTTTTTAGGCAGTTTCTCACTATCGATCCTATTCAGAATGAAGAAATATAGATTAGACTAGAGATACCTCCTGCCATTGTTCCTGTTTATCTTCGCTATAGGTGTATTAATGGGCATAACCTTAAGTACCTCTGACATCATGAAGATTCATCTACTGTATCAAGGGTATCAAGTTGACTTGGAGCACACAGACGATATTATTGTGTTAGGTGAACACACTGACGATGTGAGGTTTACTGAATGCCTTAAGAAAAAGTCTGTGTGCTTGGCATGCATTTTGCACCTACAGAATGTAAGGTGGTGTTTCAGGACTGGTCTGCAACTGTTTTGCACTTAAGGATAAAGACTGAGTTGATCGCATGTGTTGACTACTCAGAGAGTTGCATGAATCCAAACATTTTGGTTGATGACAAAACCTCAGGTGGAATACGGAAGGATTTTTTGCTATTTGCCAATTTGCATCATTTTCGCAGCTGACTGGGGAGATGTTTAACCATCTGTTAAAGGACAACTGTGTAGCTCTATAGTTCATTATGTTTTGTCTTAAGACTATGTGACATGGCTAATAAAAGTATGATAAATGGAAGGATTATATTTTAAAAACGTTGCTTCTGGAGCATCGCTCATGTATCGTGAAATCAGTATGCGTACAATGTCGAGGTAAGGAAAAGGGTTCTAGGCAAGACAGGTAAGTCAGGCAAAAAGGTTTTGAACCTTCATCGATTGAGGTAGCTTGGACTTGTGCTGCGCATGACCAGCCACCATCTACTCCGATGCGCAACGGTAAAACCTTTTAGATTAGATTAGAAGGATGATCAGGGTGACCAGGAAAATATATAACACCGGTTCATAAAGTTCATTACTTTGAGTCTAGGCTAAGTAGGGAGCTGTAGACTCCCTGATTTTGGTCCTCAAGATGATAGAATTCAGTGGTTCGAGACATCTGGTGAAATGGCTGAAAATCGGGCACAATAGAGCAGATTTATTCACTCTCTGAGTTCTAAGCTTGAATGCTTTTACTGACCTTTATATTCGAGTTCGTTTTCCTCCCATGCACCTTTTTATATTTTGATATCAGTCTTTTTTCTATCCTCTTGGCCTTTGAAAGTTACCGTTAAGTGATAACTTGAACTGATTTAACTCTGTGAGAAGTTCTACATTGATTTTTTCTCTTTGTATACAAAACTAATGATTACATTTTGAGAATAAAGTTAGATCTTTAATCCTTATATATTTTCCATACAATTACAGCCAGTACAAGATATGTTCTCTCAGTACTAAGCTTCAGTCAGTTCCACTTCGATATATTTTCAGATTACGTCTGAATTACTATTATGTTCACGCATCGACCTCGTCCATTTTCTTCAACTCTTAGGCGAAGTGATTTCTAAACGTTGTCATTTCTTCGTCAAAACGTCAGCGTGCGTTTCTTTGAAATTACGATTAGTAACAAGGTAAAAAGTTGTGAATCCAAGAAAATCTGTCTGCCAGGTATTTGTATTGTGATATCATGAGACTTGTTCAGGAATTCCCATGTTGATTATTTAGGCGAACAAGTATGGGAAGCAGTTAATGACTGAAGGTATAGTAGCATTTCACAAGATTAATTGTTTGTTATTAATGTATGTATCAAGGTTGCTTTCATAGAAAAGAATAAACCATCTTGGGATAAGCTTTTGGGCTGCCTAGTTTAACTATTCACGTTAACTAAACTTAATAATTCCAGTCTTAGAAAACTCTACTATCATTTAAGTGGAAATATTACTGAACCGATGGTTGCAGGAAAGCCAAGTGAATTCCAAGTATTTCCATTTTATACTAGCTGATTTGATATACAGAAGCGCTACAACATAACCCTATACATTTTTGTTCTAGCCAAAAATAAATCATCCTGTAGTTTTAAATTCTGTTAGTTGCGCGAATAAACCAACTACTCATTCAACATGCAGATTAAACTGTTGTGAATGCTTGACCAAGGTGGCATTAAAATCCTAAATGATAGAAGCGTTTACTACATCCATATGACTAAGTAAATGGTTATACATTTAGTCTCACTTGTAACAATCGAATTCACTAACGAAAATTCATGCAATAAAGGTCCATCACACGTTTCTCTTCTGAACCGAAGTATGATCATTTACATTGAAGTCTAAAAGTGTTGAGTTGATACTTTTATTATCTATCTAGTTCATTAAAACTCCTAAAGACTCCTGACAATATTTCTTTCAACAGAGATATGAAAGTCACTTGTCAAGTTGTAGATAAGTTATCTTTGAGAGTATTGTGTTGCTGGTACATTATGAAATCGTTTGGTGTAAATGCATGTAAGATATGAAGTTAAGAAACAGTTAAACATAGAGGTAATACAACTGCATTGTTATTTTTTTTATTATTAGTCCCTTGGGTTCCTAGTGGAACATAGGGCTTCAGTAGCACGTCTCCATTTCATCCTGTTCTCTGAGATCTTTCGAACCTGGTCCCACGACAGCCCACAACCTCTCATTTCCTCCTCGCACGACCTCCTCCATGTCACCCTCAGACGTCCAACTCGTCGCTTCCCATGGGGATTCCACTCGAGGGCTTGGCCTGACGCGTGATGTCCTCAGTCGGCCTTCTCAGTGCATGGCCAATCCATCTCCACTTCTTCCTGCATATTTGTTGCGTGATAGGTTCTTGGTTGGTTCGTTCCCAGAGTTCCTTGTTGCTTATTTTTTCTGGCCATCTGATCTTCAGCAGCGAGCGTAAGCAGTTGTTGATGAATGTCTGCAGTTTACTGGAAATGCATCTCGTGACGCGCCAAGTCTCTGAGCCATACAAGAGCACTGACTTTACGTTGGTGTTGAAAATCCGCATCTTGTTCCGCATGCTGAGTGCAGGAGATCTCCACACTGGTTTCAGGCTGATGAACGCTGGCCTGTCTTGCTTTTCCGATTCTGACTTCGACGTCCTCGTCCGTCCCGCCTGTAGTTGAAACAGTGCTTCCTAGATAAGTGAAGGAGGTTACTTCCTTTAAGTTTCTCCCGTTGACGGTGACTGGAGTTTGTTGTTGTTGTTGTTGATGGTGGTGGTGCGGTATCTTCATCACCTCTGTCTTCTCTATATTCACCTGAAGTCCCGTCATCGCTGCCTCTTCTATCAACTTGTTAGTTTTCGTCTGTAGATATTCAAGTTTGTGTGACATCAGGCACAAGTCATCGTTGGTGAAATGCAGATCTTCTAGGTTCTTTTCCGCAGTCCAGTCAGCGTATCTCCCTCTTCTCACAGCTCCTCACTGTTTGCTGCACGATCCAGTCCACCACAATCAGGAATATCATGGGTGATAGTAGGCAACCTTGTTTCACTCCTGTCTTCACTTCACTTCAAAGGCATCACTGAGCTTCCCATTGTGAATTACTTGGCATGTGGCATCTTCATATAGTTGTTGAATGAGGCTGATAAAGGTTTGCGGTACTCCGTAGTATTGAAGCGGTTTCCAAATTACCTCTCGGTCGACGCTATCAAAGGCCTTCTCAAAGTCGATGAGGTTGAGGTGTAGAGTTGACTGCCAATCTGTACTCTGTTCTATGATGATGCAAAGTGATGCAATTTGGTCCGCACATGATTTGTACTTACTGAATCCAGCCAGCCTGCCTGTTCCGGTCGTAGTTTTGAATCCAGTGCATCCCTTAGCCTCTCTAGGATGATGCGGCATAATATTTTGCTTGCTCTGGGTGAACAGGAGAGTGATTCCGTGCCAGTTCTTGCAAACACTGAGTTCTCCCTTCTTCGGCAGTTTGACAAGGTAACCCTTCTTCCAATCAATGGCCAGGTACCTTCTCTTCCTTCCACACCTTCTGCAATAGTGGTCTGAACCTACATCTACTTCTCTTCTTGACCTTGTGTTAAGTAGACTGCGTCTCTATTTTCTTGAGAGTGAGATAAAGTCGATTTGATTTTTAGTGTATCCATCTGACGAAATCCATGTCGCTTGCTTTGTGCATACCCTTGTGCTTGAACACACTGCCTGGCCTCCAATCACCAAATCGTTGAATGCACAGCATTCTGCAAACAATTCTCCATTCTCGTTCATCACCTCACCGAGCACTTCTCGACCCATGGTTAGTTCTCTTCCTGTGTTGTCCACTCCCAGTTTGGCATTCATGTCGCCCATTAGAATGGATTTTGATGTTTCCAACTTGAGTGGTGTCTTGTCCAGTGTTGATTGAAGTTGTCTGTAGAAATCCTCCTTCTTCTCTTGCTCTGCATTATTTGTAGGTGCATAGCCTAGCATTGTATGATTGTGACCTTCCTTCCTTTTGAGTTGAATCTTGCTGTCATGATCCTGCATGAGGAGATTGGTTCCCACTGCATGAGAGCCTTCGATGCTGTTGGGGACATCAGTGTGCTCGTGATTGTCGTCTGGGTGATAATATCGGAGTAGATTATTGATTGTCCAGTTGACAGTTTGGAGAGTCCACTCCCATTCCATCTGCTTTCGCAAATCCCAAGCACTTCGATGTGATACCTTCTCATCTCGTTTGCAATCTGGGCTGCCTTGTTGGGTTCAAACATCGTGCGGCAATTCCATGTCCCCACACTTACTTTCGCTTCCATCGAGAGAGAGAGAAGACACATCGGCCCTGCCGATTGGCTTCCCGAAGGCAGGCTTTCACCAACTGGCGTCACTTCGCCTCTCCGATTCCAGCGAGGAATAAGTTTGTTTTTATTTTTTATATATCGTTTGTGCTTTGAAGTTTGTTTAGCGGTTAGATTTGTTTTACGGGGTAGGGTTGGTAGCCGTATGCCCAACCTTCCCTCTTTATGTGGGCTTAGGACCGGTTAGTAACTAGTGAACTAGTTAACCAGGCGAGGTTAATACAACTGCATAGGTTAATATAATGTGAAGCAGTAGAATACCAAGTGGAATGTTCGCTTTATGTCGTAAGATAACTCCATTAACCAAGTGTCTTGTTTTATATAACAGTAAAAATTGATACAGAGATCATATATTTAGCTATATTTTCTTTGCAGATTATTTCAGTGACATGAATCTCATCAACTGATTTAAACTTTTCCAATCGAGATTCGCAGTTTCACTGAGATTTCTAAGGACAGAGGTGGTGAAAAGCATTTTAAGTCGCTAAGCGAATCCTTTAACGGCTTCATATGCGCCTTGTCGACTGTTTTTGACAAGCGTAACAAGTAGAATATAAAGAATTCTTGAAATTCCTATGCCATCTAACTTCAATTAAATTGCAATATAGTGAAAAAATATTTAGACTTATTTCCACATTTCAAAGCTCAGGGGAGAGATACGTATGATGATAATAGTTTTACTGCTAGGAAAAAAAGTGTCATTTAATCGTGTAGTGAGTATTTACTAAAAAGAGATGCGCCAAATGAGAGAATTTTTCGAATTTCCCTTGTTGATAAGAACGAGAAATTCTCATTATATCGGTGTATTTTTTAAGTAAAGTTGCGAAAACGATTCTATTCATTTGGATATCGAAACATTTAGATTTCATCGTTCAAGCACTTAAAATAAATAATCCTATATTAGGGTTCACTTGGATTTTGGGTAAGTAAATATCTATGCATGAAGATTCAATAGACAGAAGTCCAATGTGCTGAAACCTATTAATTCTTCTAAAAACAAAGCAAAAATCCAATTGATATTTCGCTTGGTCAAATAAATGAGTTGTGAGTTTAATTGTTGAGAGTGAGTCAATAGGAAACCTTAGGCATAGGTTTCATGCTTATTAGCACTTATGAGGAAAAGGCATTTCAAATTCACAAGAGACCATAGTTCCGCTAGCGATACAAAGAGTAACATAAGTGAGTCGTAATATGACATATTTATCCTTTGAAGTCTTGTATACTAAAAGAAAAAGAGGATTAGTGACAAAAAATATGTCGTGCCTTAATTTGGCGATAAAAACGGAAAATTATCGATTTAAGCATGTCACTGGTCAAAACGGGAATAAAAAGATGCAGAAGGAAATACGTTGTGCTTTACATCATTTCCAGCCATGACTTTCAACTTCAAATTCATTTCTTCATGAAATTCAGGAATGCAAATGCAACCATTAGATGGCTACATATACATGGTAGCTAAATATCTGCAACAACAGAGTTTAGAAACCGAAAAATTTCACTGATATTGAAAGTATTTATTTCTGCTATTGTTTCATCAATACGTTTTGGTGCTACACGATGTAATTTTCCAAGAGATTATATAGTACAAGGGAAATTACTGAAAGTTCGTCTACATAAGCCCATCAAAATCTGAATGGTTTTACATGAGGGTTTTTCCCCTTATGACGATCATCAACAAATAAATCTAAGCAATAAAATTAGCAAATTCCACTTCATTTTATCATAGCATATGAAAAACAAACTTAAATCGTAAGTGTATTCGTTTTATTAGCGCATTTTATTCTTCTAATGTTTTTGTTCTAATTTATTAAAGAATACGAGTGTCTTAAAGTTGACGAAATTTTTTAGTTTGCTTTAAAATAGTGGAATATCTTTGATCAAAACGGAAACTTTCGTTTAAGTGTTTCTATCCATCGTTTTTCCTCATCAAATTCAACCTTCAAACTTAACACTTTTGTTGTTGAGTATTTTCCAGCACCCTAAACAATTAGGGATATTTCGAACATTTTCGTTCTTGAATTGAAATTCTGAATTTGTCTGTTGAGTGACAAGAGGAGGGTGTGCATAATCTCAAAACAGCTTAGAAAAGGGTGTTTTCTCAAACATCTGTGTGCAAGATGAGAAATAAGAGATCTGTAATTTATTCTGTATACACTATATGTCGAATGAGTTACTGCCATCACAGCACAATCAATGACTTTTATGAAGTCACAAACTGGTGCAGTTACACACATCACTGATCGACTATTTACAAAATCCATCCCATATCCATATATTCTTTTTGTTGTTATTGAAATGAGGGTCTGAATTGTGGCAGGGTCGGAGCTGATGATGTCTAGGTTGGTGGCCGAACACTGAACCAACTGAGTCGAGGGACTCAGGTACTAATCAGGTGTTCGCTTCAAGTGACGTATGTCCAGGTAGTAAAATAGGTAGTATAAGATGCTCCATTGGCCGATTGAAAGGAAATGGCATCGTAGACAAACGGTTATGTTGTGCTTTCAAAAGTCAGAAGCAAAACAGCACCAGAATTACTGGAAGAAGAATATCAAAGGAGAATGCGGAAAGTTGTATGCTGAAAACTATAAATCTCATTTGAATTTAGTTTCATGGTACTGCAACCTTTCAGGAGGATCTATTATGGTAATTGTTTTTCGACATTTACAGATATAAAATGCTTCTATTTATGCTTATGGTTCTAAGAAAAGTGTATTGTACTCTAACCGCGTTAGCATCTTGGGACTCCATTTAAAAATAACTTTTATTCTTTTGGGAGGGGCGACGTTTTTGTTCCAGTTCTGTCTGTTGACCAAATTAGTCTTATTCATTCTCCATTGCCAAGAGTTTGGATAAATTTGAACTGTACTGCAACATATTTTTTCCTAGGATTTTTCAGAAAACCTGCATGACGCTCTTTGCTTACTTTTCATGGTAATGTTGATAAGTTATGAGAATATCTAACGCTCATATCTAGCTGCATGAAAATCGGAATTAGTTTGTCCTTTTCTCATTCATCTACACGAAAAATTGTTGCTACAAGCAACTAAGTGCACAAAATGAATGGCAATATTTAGAGACATTTCCCACACATATTTCCCTAATAGACTTTTATAATGCAATGGCCACACCATTATCAGAATGAGAGGAGACCATTTTATTTCACAGGATTTTGGTCGGTTGTACAAAATTCTGTGCAGTAATATGACCATCTTACTCCAGAAATGCTATTCTGGTTGGAGTTATCAAAAAGTACGATTTCAGGAACTGAAATATCTTAAAGCAGACTTGAAAGCAGTTTATACTGACGAAAATTGTAGATGTTGCTAGCAGGACTAGACGTTTAGATGTTTTAAGTGGTCTCCGTTGGATACAAGTTTTTTGCTCATAACGGTGAAGCTGATGGATGCAAACTGTTAAATTCTATGCCATGTATGAGAGACAACACACGTAAATGGAGTCGTTCTGTATGAGAACTTTAGGTGAATTCTTTGGTCGGTACAGTATTATTAATTGTTGACAAACCCTACTTAAGGTGTTCTACGAACTCTTATCGACTCCCAAGTTAGTTAGAAGAGAATCATATGCAAAACTTGTTGATAAGACTATCGGCACTATTCCCCTCAGAGACAGCAAAACGGTTATTTCAAACTTAAAATAATGCAGTAAATGAATTCATCATAAGTGATCGTTTATTCCAGACTGTAACGACAGCCTAAAAATTGGTAGCTAAAAAAAGAATTTGTAAGTCGCTTCAGATTCAATAGTCAAATGAATAATTAAAAACAGTTCATCAATGGTTCTCAATCCTGTTCTGGGTATACCATAATCTTCTAGTATTGTAATTTTATTGGAATCAAATACTATTCCATTGGCTTAAATCACTGTGACAAAATAGAGGTCATGGGTAAAGATTACAAGCGTTACAATGTTTTGAATATTAACTAACTTCATACAGATAAAAATAAAATGCTGGTTAGAAAAAATTTTTAATGAAGTGTTTCAAGTAAAGAAGATTGAACGATAACAAATATAGGATTGCAAACCAGAGAATTCAAAATACTGAAGTGACCCAGCATATCATAATCTTTACATTATATTCATTTCTACTTTATATTACCATACCGAAAACTAAAGAATCTTAAAAAACAGAAGTAATGTACGAATATATGACAAGTAATCTAATCTAACAGGCAATGTGACCTATGAAAAGGCTGAGTTCTATAAATATGAAGTCAATGCGATAGGTTCAAGTTAATAGATTAGAAAATAATGACCCATATAGTCAAAACGAGATAAGGCCAAAGTACAGTCAATGCCAGTAAGAAGTCTAACTGAAAACTTTTTATTGCAACTGCTTTCACAAGGTGAATTAATTCAAGCATGTTCTGCAAGTCTAATACTCTCAAAGCAGTGGGACCATCAACTAGGTTTCTTGTATCCCCATTGTCTCTGCTGATTGCTCTTCTGAGAGCCCTGGTTTCCTTAAAGTGAAACTGTTTCTGAGTCTGTTCAAAAAAGCCATCTGGAGGCCTTCCTATTAGTTTTTTCTACATGCTTGCTAAAGAAAGTGCGTACAGATTGTTAGACACAGTTAAAAGATTGCCGACATGGGTACTTATTGTTTGAGACAGGGTTACTGAACACTCAGTAACATCATGATAACGGTTTTGCTTCAGGGGAACTTGTGTTTTATGCTCTTCTATCTTGTGTTAAAGATTTTCGAGAGAATCAGGTGCTTGTAGTATCAATGATACGATATTATTTACAGAATGACACTATTAGCTATATAAGTTAAACAGTCTGGTGTAGGTTTAATATTTTATCACGTAGCATAAGTCTTACTCTTACAGTAACACTCCATATCCGATTATTGTATATAATAGTTTCAGGAATACCTTCAAATCCAGTTATAGATAATTCAGAGAGTAAGATTTCAAAGCAAAGGATCATCGTCTTGCTTTTAGAGTAATTCACATCATAGATTGATATCAACCAGAGAAACTTGAGTACTCAGGAGAACTTGACAACTGTTTTTTCTAGATGTTGTACTCCTTATCAATCGCAAAATTCACCACTGACAGTTATTTATGTCTTATGTATAAAATGAAGTCCTCGTATGAAGCATACTATTCATGGAGTTTGTGGAACATATCCACATCGTCTGTATTCTTATGATAGTATTGGTAGCAAGATGTTAAAGAGATTTATTTCATTGAATTCAAACGACGATTCAGACAAAAAGTCAAGAAATTGATATACTTTCAGCTTGGATCCGATCACTTTCAAGCCTCTAGCATCAAGATGGTGTGAGCAAGCTATCTTTACTCTCTCGGCAAGTGAGCTGAATGCTGCTGATGCAATACTGATGACCAAACACTTTATGCGGATAACATTTTTTACACATTGTTACATTATGCTTATGCTGAGCAAGTCTTAAAATGAAACCTGCTAGAATTCTAACAGTAGTTATTCGGGACACCTAATTCTAAAGTATGCTAGACACTTTTAGATCAAGTGTAAAGTATACGTTTAAAGTAGCAGGGCTTTAAAAAATGTCAGTCCAGGTCGATTTCACTGATTAACATAAGAAACTAAGCATAAATAAATGGTGCTTATTCCAAATTTCTTTTTAAAAAAATTTTGATGGGATTTTACTAAAAGATAAATACAGTCGGATTATGTAAATAATGTTGTAAAAGCTATCGTAAATAAAAAAAAACAGTTAAAACACTTGCATTTAATAATGCTGAAATCTGTTAGTCATTTGGAGGTTATCAGCAGGAATTTTTTAACCTAGATTTCGTACCTTTTGACACTCATCAACAAGGCATATCTGAAACACTGAAGAAACTGATGTAACCTCTGACATTCAGACCCGAGTTATCCAGTGTGGTAGTCAATGACTGTACTGCTGAACTATTTGGACCATGACTGATCACTTGTACGATTGGATTAAGTATGTTATTTGGTCACTGGGAAGCAACTAATTCCAAGCTGTATATTTCTGAGTGCTGACTGAATTCTATCGATCATTTAAAAATGTGGGTAACAAACTAAGTAGGGGGCTTAGCATCACCATGAACTTGTATGAGTGTTAACTGGCTGAAGGCAATCAATAAGAAGGCCTAGTTTCCGATTTCTTGGTCATTGGCACTAGTCAGCACAGCAAATGAGGTTATACAGTGACTGTCATATGAAGTAACCACTAGCTCAAACTGGCAATATGTAACTGTTTCAGGGTATCGTTAAGATGCAAAGGGGTTATTGTTTTACTTCATACATCTGACAGCTTCGATTGACTTTCAATGGTGATACATATAACACATTTCTAAGGATTTGCTTAAATAACTACAAATGAAGCATTGTGACGTAATCGTTGGGGTCAAATAATTCACTGATGACATACTTTGAACTTGATGCTAAATTAAATCCTTTAAAAGAAACAATTAAGAGAATCCTTTGAATTTATCTTTGTCTGTTAATTTGGCGTCAAAAAGGAAGGGTAAATAATCGCTGGACAAAAGTAGGCGCAGAAAGATTTAGTGAATCAGTTAAATTCCAGTGGAAATTCTAAGCTGAATGCTCAGATCCTTCGATTCTTTTTTAATATGTACTGTAATGTTATAAGCGGTTATATATATATCCTCGCCTGGTTAACTAGTTCACTAGTTACTAGCCGGTCCTAAGCCCACATAAAGAGGGAAGGTTGGGCATACGGCTACCAACCCTACCCCGTAAAACAAATCTAACCGCTAAACAAACTTCAAAGCACAAACGATATATAAAAAATAAAAATAAACTTATTCCTCGCTGGAATCGGAGAGGCGAAATGACGCCAGTTGATGAAAGCCTGCCTTCGGGAAGCCAATCGGCAGGGCCGATGTGTCTTCTCTCTCTCTCGATGGAAGCGAAAGTAAGTGTGGGGACATGGAATTGCCGCACGATGTTTGAACCCAACAAGGCAGCCCAGATTGCAAACGAGATGAGAAGGTATCACATCGAAGTGCTTGGGATTTGCGAAAGCAGATGGAATGGGAGTGGACTCTCCAAACTGTCAACTGGACAATCAATAATCTACTCCGATATTATCACCCAGACGACAATCACGAGCACACTGATGTCCCCAACAGCATCGAAGGCTCTCATGCAGTGGGAACCAATCTCCTCATGCAGGATCATGACAGCAAGATTCAACTCAAAAGGAAGGAAGGTCACAATCATACAATGCTAGGCTATGCACCTACAAATAATGCAGAGCAAGAGAAGAAGGAGGATTTCTACAGACAACTTCAATCAACACTGGACAAGACACCACTCAAGTTGGAAACATCAAAATCCATTCTAATGGGCGACATGAATGCCAAACTGGGAGTGGACAACACAGGAAGAGAACTAACCATGGGTCGAGAAGCGCTCGGTGAGGTGATGAGCGAGAATGGAGAATTGTTTGCAGAATGCTGTGCATTCAACGATTTGGTGATTGGAGGCCAGGCAGTGTGTTCAAGCACAAGGGTATGCACAAAGCAAGCGACATGGATTTCGTCAGATGGACACACTAAAAATCAAATCGACTTTATCTCAATCTCAAGAAAATGGAGACGCAGTCTACTTAACACAAGGTCAAGAAGAGAAGTAGATGTAGGTTCAGACCACTATCTAGTGCAAGGAACCTACCTTCAAAATCAAGTTAAAAGCCTTCAAGGAAGTTGGTGATGATAGACCACAGTTCAAGTACAACACTCGGAAACTGAAGGATGAAACTACAAAGGAAATCTTCACTTCAGCCATCAAGACAAAATGAGAGATATCGAGGGACACACCTGAATAAACCTGTGTGGAAGAACACTGGAAGTCTTTGAAAGAGATGTGGAAAGAAACCTGCACAGTTGTATTAGGAAGGAGGAAGAAAGAAGACAAGGAATGGATGTCGACGGATACCTGGGAGCTGATAGAGGAGAGGAGGATGGTGAAGCAGAAGATAAACCAGTGCATGGATGCTCAACGACAAGAGGAACTGAGTACAATGTATAAAACACTACGCTGGACAAGGAAGTGAGGAAGAGTGTGTGGAGAGACAAAAGACACTTCCACAGCACACTGGCAAGTGAAGCACAACAGGCTGCAGTAAGAGAGACAGAGACCTGACAACACTGTATCAAATAACCAGGTTGCTATCTGGGAAGAGGTCGACACAGATGAAACCAATAAAAGATGATGTCGGAAATTTAATTACAAAAGAAAGAAACAAAGGAAACGATGGGCTGACCACTTCAACCACCACCACCATCTGCACTTCGTTCAGAAATACCACCTGCAGCCGACTCACACAACTACAAGTGAACATAAATCCTCCAACAAAAATGGAAGTCTTGAACGTCATAAAGCTACTGAAATGTGGGAAGGCAGCAGGACCAGATGGAATCCCGCCAGAAGCACTGAGAGCAGACGCAGAGACAACAGCCGACATGCTCACACCACACCACTATTGCAGAAGGTGTGGAAGGAAGAGAAGGTACCTGACCACTGATTGGAAGAAGGGTTACCTTGTCAAACTGCCGAAGAAGGGAGACCTCAGTGTTTGCAAGAACTGGCACGGAATCACTCTCCTGTTCACCCAGAGCAAGCAAAATATTATGCCGCATCATCCTAGAGAGGCTAAAGGATGCATTGGATTCAAAACTACCACCAGAATAGGCTGGCTGGATTCAGTAAGTACAAATCATGTGCGGACCAAATTGCATCACTTTGCATCATCATAGAACAGAGTACAGATTGGCAGTCAACTCTCCACCTCAACCTCATCGACTTTGAGAAGGCCTTTGACAGCGTCGACTGAGAGGTAATTTGGAAACCGCTTCATTACTACGGAGTACTGAAAACCCTTATCAGCCTCATTCAACAACTATATGAAGACGCCACATGCCAAGTACTTCACAATGGGAAGCTCAGTGATGCTTTTGAAGTGAGGACAGGAAGGAGTGAAACAAGGTTGCCTACTATCACCCATGATATTCTTGATTGTGGTGGACTGGATCATGCAGCAAACAGTGAGGAGCGAGAAGAGGGGGATACGCTGACTGGACTGCGGAAAAGAACCTAGAAGATCTGCATTTCACCAACGATGACTTGTGCCTGATGTCACACAAACTTGAATATCTACAGACGAAAACTAACAAGTTGGGAGAAGAGGCAGGGCAGGGCAGCGAAGACGGGACTTCAGGTTAATATAGAGAAGACAGAGGTGATGAAGATACCCAACCAACGCCACCACCACCATCAACAATCTCCAATCACCACCAACGGGAGAAACTGAAAGGAAGTAACCTCCTTAACCTATCTAGGAAGCACCGTTTCAACTACAGGCGGGACAGACGAGGATTTCAAAGCCAGCCAGGATCGAAAAAAGCAAGACTGGTGTTCATTAGCCTCGACTGAAATCCCCATGTGAAGCGACGAGTTGGTCGTCCGAGGGTGACATGGAGGAGAGCGTATGAGGAGGAAATGGGAGCTTCTGGGCTGTCATGGAGCCAGATTCAAAAGATTTCAGAGAACAGAGGTCACTGGAGACGTGCTACTGAAGCCCTGTGTTCCATTAGGAATCCAAGCGACTAATAATAATAATAATAATAATAATTATATATATATATATATATATATATATATATATATATATATATATATATATATATATATATATAGCCTCATGAATGGACCACCCAGTATGCAGTACACAACACGACTAAGAACATGCTTCTGTGCTACATATATTCTCCACCATATATTTCTATATATATCTGGAATCAAAATAGCAGATAAAAGTGGTGACGTAAAGGTAAAAAATATTAATTAACAATATCAAGTAGATGCGTGAAAGGGAAGACATAGTGGGAAAATCAGCATTTAAAAAATCATATGAATCAATCTGTAATATAAAATTGAAACACAGGCAATATCAAGGCATCTGTGCAGGAGCTGATATACCGTTACAAACAGAGCAATTCAGTTCAGCCAATGACTAGAGGAAATAGGGAACAACATAAAACTATACCTGCCGCACAAGAAGTGGCTATGGTGACTCAGGGACCTAGTAGATAACGTTCTGGTGTTTGAAGTCTTCTGCCCTTGGTTCGAGTCCCGGTGGAAACAACATTCACTGGGAGGCAGGTTTATCTAGCTGACGAGTCCCAAGTAGGACGGATCGCATACTTCGGATTCGGTTGCTAGCCCCTTTCCGTCAATAATGTATGAATCAAGGTTTAGTTACTCCATTCTAAATAGAATAGTTGCCAGTAGCTTATTTATTATTATTATATTAAATATTACATTCTTAGGAGTCATTACAATATAAACTCAAAATGCAATCCTCTATCTCCAAAGAGAAATAACAGTTTATCTGTATTTGTTGACGTTTTCAATGTGTCCAGCAAACCAATTCATTTCATTGTTTTTAATTAACGTTCATTCTTTGTTAGTGAATTATTTTCTTTACCTTTAATTCCTGTATTGGGTGGGAATTTCTTCCAAACAGTGAAAAGGTTTATTACTGTTATGCATCTGTTATACAGTGACGTACTGAACCTCATTTTATATAATTCTTCACAAACAACTTATGTACTTTTTCTCTAACGTCCATGAACCCACTTATTATTCTTATCTCCCTTAAGAGACTACATCTTATTTTAACGTTAATGGGGATTTCATGTTTACGGTAGCATTCATCCCGAACTGACATCAGTTGATGGTGAGTTCTACGCTGAACATAAAATCCTTATTAACCTTTAAATATACTACTGCATAATGCTCATTAACCTCGCCTGGTTAACTAGTTTACTAGTTACTAGCCGGTCCTAAGCCCGGGTAAAGAGGGAAGGTTGGGCATAGGGCTAGCAACCCTACCCCGTAAAACAAATCTAACCGCTAAAGAAACTTCAAAGCACAAACAAAATATAAAAAATGAAAACAAACTTATTCCCCGCTGGAATCGGAGAGGCGAAATGACGCCAGTTGGTGAAAGCCTTCGGGAAGCCAATCGGCCGATGTGTCTTCTCTCTCTCGATGAAAGCGAAAGTAAGTGTGGGGACATGGAATGGCCGCACGATGTTTGAACCCAGCAAGGCAGCCCAGATTGCAAACGAGATGAGAAGGTATCACATCGAAGTGCTTGGGATTTGCGAAAGCAGATGGAATGGGAGTGGACTCTCCAAACTGTCAACTGGAGAATCAATAATCTACTCCGGTCACCCAGACGCCAACCACGAGCACACTGAGGGAGTGGCTATCATGATGTCCTCAAGAGCATCGAAGGCTCTCATGCAGTGGGAACCAATCTCCTCCAGGATCATGACAGCAAGATTCAACTCAAAAGGAAGAAAGGTCACAATCATACAATGTTATGCACCTACAAATAATGCAGAGCAAGAGAAAAAGGAGGAATTCTACAGACAACTTCAATCAACACTGGACAAGACGTCAGTTGGCGATATCAAAATTCTAATGGGCGACATGAATGCCAAACTGGGAGGGGACAACACAGGAAGAGAACTAACCATGGGTCGAGAGGCGCTAGGTGAAATGAATGAGAATGGAGAATTGTTTGCAGAATTCTGCGCATTCAACGATTTGGTGATTGGAGGCAGTGTGTTCAGGCACAAAGATATCCACAAAGCGACATGGATTTCACCAGATGGACACACTAAAAATCAAATCGACTTTATCTCAATCTCAAGAAAATGGAGACGCAGTCTACTTAACACAAGGTCAAGAAGAGGAGCAGATGTAGGTTCAGACCACTACCTAGTGCAAGGAACCTTCCAAATCAAGTTAAAGGCCTTCAAGGAAGCTGGTGATAGACCTCAACCCAAGTACAACACTCGGAAACTGAAGGATGAAACTACAAAGGAGATCTTCATGGCAGCCATCAAGACAAAATGGGAGACGTCGAGGGACATCCCTGAAGAAACCTGTGTGGAAGAACACTGGAAGTCTTTGAAAGCTATGTGGAAAGAAACCTGCACAGTAGTATTAGGAAGGAAGAAGAAAGAAGACAAGGAATGGATCTCGACGGATACCTGGAAGCTGATAGAGGAGAGGAGGATGGTGAAGCAGAAGATAAACCAGTGCAAGGATGCTCAACGACAAGAGGAACTGAGCACAATGTATAAAACACTGGACAAAGAAGTGAAGAAGAGTGCACGCAAAGACAAAAGACACTTCTACGAAACACTGGCAAGTGAAGCAGAACAGGCTGCAGGTAAGAGAGACCTGACGACATTGTATCAAATAACCAGGTTGCTATCAGGGAATAGACCAACACAGATGAAACCAATAAAAGATGAAGAAGGAAATTTAATTACGAAAGAAGAGAAACAGAGGAAACAATGGGCCAACCACTTCAAGAAGCTCTTGAATCGACCACCACCTGCACTTCGTCCAGAAATACCACCTGCAGCCGCTGAACTACAAGTGAACATTAATCCCCCAACGAAAATGGAAGTCCTGAACGCCATAAAGCTACTGAAATGCGGGAAAGCAGCAGGACCAGATGGAATACCGCCAGAAGCACTGAGAACAGATGCAGAGACAACAGCGGCCATGCTCACACCACTATTGCAGAAGGTGTGGAAGGAAGAGAAGGTACCTGACGATTGGAAGAAGGGTTACCTTGTCAAACTGCCGAAGAAGGGAGACCTCAGTGCTTGCAAGAACTGGCGCGGAATCACTCTCCTGTCCACCCCAAGTAAAATATTAAGCCGCATCATCCTGGAGAGGCTAAGGGATGCACTGGATTCAAAACTACGACCGGAACAGGCAGGCTTCAGGAAGTACAAATCATGTGCAGACCAAATTGCAACGCTTCGTATCATCATAGAACAGAGCATAGAATGGCAATCACCTCTCCACCTCAACTTCATCGACTTTGAGAAGGCCTTTGACAGCGTCGACCGAGAAGTAATTTGGAAACTGCTTCAATACTACGGAGTACCGCAAACCTTTATCCGCCTCATTCAACAACTATATGAAGATGCTACATGCCAAGTAATCCACAATGGGAAGCTCAGTGATGCCTTTGAAGTGAAGACAGGAGTGAAACAAGGTTGCCTACTATCCCCCATGATATTCTTGATTGTGGTGGACTGGATCATGCAGCAAACAGTAGGCAGCGAGAAGAGGGGGATACACTGGACGACGGAAAAGAACCTAGAAGACTTGGATTTCGCCGATGACTTATGCCTAATGTCACATAAACTTGAAGATCTGCAGGCAAAAACTAACAAGTTGATAGAAGAGGCAGCGAAGACGGGACTTCAGGTGAATATAGAGAAGACAGAAGTGATGAAGATACCGCACCACCACCATCAACAACAACAACAACAAACTCCAATCACCGTCAACGGGAGAAACTTAAAGGAAGTAACCTCCTTCACTTATCTAGGAAGCACTGTTTCAACTACAGGCGGGACAGACGAGGACGTCAAAGTCAGAATCGGAAAAGCAAGACAGGCGTTCATCAGCCTGAAACCAGTGTGGAGATCTTCTGCACTCAGCATGCGGAACAAGATACGGATTTTCAACACCAACGTAAAGTCAGTGCTCTTGTATGGCTCAGAGACTTGGCGCGTCACGAAAGGTATTTCCAATAAACTACAGACATTCATCAACAACTGCTTACGCTCGCTGCTGAAGATCAGATGGCCAGAAAAAATAAGCAACAAGGAACTCTGGGAACGAACCAACCAAGAACCTATCACGCAACAAATATGCAGGAAGAAGTGGAGATGGATTGGCCATGCACTGAGAAGGCCGACTGAGGACATCACGCGTCAGGCCCTCGAGTGGAATCCCCATGGGAAGCGACGAGTTGGACGTCCGAGGGTGACATGGAGGAGGTCGTGCGAGGAGGAAATGAGAGCTTCTGGGCTGTCGTGGGACCAGGTTCAAAAGATCTCAGAGAACAGAGGTCACTGGAGGCGTGCTGCTGAAGCCCTATGTTCCACTAGGAACCCAAGGGACTAATAATAATAATAATAATGCTCATTAGTAAGATGCTAAGAGATGGATTTCCCGAAGTTCGAACGAGAAGCCGTGACCTGTGGAGTTATCCATTTGGAAGCAAAGCGGATGTTAACTGAAGGTTATAACTGATTATCACGCTATGTCGCGAACTGACCAAAGTAGGAAACTGTGGACCATAGAAGTAAGACCCAGTAGCTGAATGGTTAACGCTTCCGCCGCGAAACCTTAATGCAGTGATTCCGATCCCTCTCAGGACAGTGGGTGCGTATTTCTGAGGAGTCACACATTGGGCGGAAGCGGCTGTCAAGTTCTCTAAGGTTCCCAATAGTTTTCCAACTAATGTCAGTCTGTGATGCATGCTACCTCATGCATTTTACTTGTTTTCCTTATTCAAGATATTTGTGTGCATATTTCCATCCAATACGGCATGGCCTACATCAGGAAGCGCGTAAAGTATCGCGCCTAATTTTTATCAATTCATTATATATGATTTCTAAACTTTTGTTGGTTGTTTTCGGGCTCTGCATGAAGCTCTAAATACCAACTATGATCCTAAAGTTTAAGAAATACGTGGAATGGAAGTGCTTTACAAAGTTAACAGATCATAATTATTTGTTAGAGGCCCTTTGGTTGAAATATGAGTCAGTAATCCCTCGCATTTCTTACCAATTACTGAAAAAAGTATCAGACTAAACAAACAGTGCCGTCTTTATTACTTTTCTGTCTTCAGTTATATGATCAGATTGGTCGAAACACTGTTCAGTACTTACTAGTCACCTAATTCATGTCAGAATTTCTAATGAGATGCTGTGATTTGTGAATTCAAAATAGTTGGGGTATGGAGAATAAACGCCTGTCGATGACACTGGATTTTAGTCTCATTTTATCGCCGACAGACAGCAGTAGTTAGTGGAGCAGTAGGTATCAACTCAGTTGTTGAAAGTTGACGTGTTTGACGCAAATCATGATGTTCCCAGACTCAACTTTTTGTTCGCTCGTGGCTGCGCACTACTGAGAAGCATAATTTAGGATGAGACAGCTGTCCATAACCATCATATATTGCAGTGATGTTCCAACTAATATCATTTAATGATGAATACTACCCATGAGAACTGAAATCAACCTGTTTTTACAAGGTGAACTTGATTTGCTTTGAATAATCATAGCATTCTCAACCAAGTTCAAATGATAACATCATGATCTAAATGGTACTAATGTAATCCTTTTGCATAGTGCAGTCTACTCCTAGATTTCTGCGAAATCGTACTTCTGCAATCGGTCGACTTAATTTTTCATATGGATAGAATGTCTGCCTCTGTTCGCTTTTCAGGCTTTTCAAAGTACAAATGACTGAACTTATAGTTATTCTCTTAAGCTTAAAACAATCATTTTTTGCTAGACAAAATTATTAATAATTGGTGTAGACTTTGTTCTGACCAAAATATTTTTCAATCAGATTTATTAAAATATAATAAAATGCTTTCTTACGTTTCTATTTTTAAGCTGTGTTGTGATTTAAAATTTAGAATACAAACAGTTAAATAAATTTATGTTATTCTAATCCAACAGATGTTCATGCTATTTCCATAAGCAAGTGTTTTGCGGTGTAACTCTTTAGTGAAAATAGGTGAGTTTTAGTGGCTACTACTAGTGATCAAGAAAGAAACAATACACGCTTAAGTGTTTACCGTTGCTCAGGTTAAGCATAAATCCAATGGGTTCTTATCTGCATCATGATGACAGTGAAATTTATTGAAAAGTTGTAAAATATGCTGAAACAGATATTCAGCATTTTTATTGGCTGTTACGAAGGATTCCAATCTGTTTTCCTTTTTCTACTAAAAATTTCTGACTATATTCAGAAACTGTTGAACATTATGCTGCAAAAGTTCAAACTGTATTATTTCCAAAAAACGATCGCTTTTGAACAAATTTTATTACCCCGAACAAATTTCTTTCGCGGTTTTCCTTTCCCCTGATTTCTGTTCTGATAACCCAAAGTCCTTATGCACAAGATTATCCTAAAATTAATCTTTAATCTATTTTGTTTTACTTTGTTAAATATGCAGTTTAGTCAAAACATATGAAAATTTCAAAATCAAGAAAATAATTGTAGAATAGGAAGGGAAAATAACTTTTTGACCTGCATTGTAAAAATGAAAAAAAGTTGTTCCGTTGTTCTGTGTGGTTTGTTTGCCTTCTGGAAAGAAAGCTGTCAGATGGAAGAATTATCGGCTATTGTGATTCGTTTTATCGTACATATAGATATATAGAAAACACACAAAGGTAATCAAAGATATTTTTCTAAATTGGTTTTTTGCATAAATTGTACATTCTCTTCCATTAATTCTTAAGATTAAGGAGGACTATAGTGTTAAACATACGGTCACCTGGTAAGTAATTAGTATTTAACATATTCTGTAAATTCGTCAGTACTGCGATCTTCGACACCTGGGTCTTCATCACAAACCATTGTTGAAATTTTTAGTATTTCGAAAAAAATTTGTTTTTGCGCAGAAAACTAATAATATATTTCAAGTTCCACTTAGAGTTCGATGTAGGTCAATAAGCGTTTTTATTCATGATAGAAGTATTAGTGAGATTTGTGTATAAAAAATCTTAAGAGTGTTTTCAAATTTACATAAATAGGCTGTTTCATAAGATGGCTTGAGTATGCATTCATTATAGGAGTGGTAAGCTTAAAATCTTGATATGGAATGCTTTTATGCAGAAATCAGACTTGGGATACCTTGAGAAGTTTAACGGTGTGCTGACTGCACAAAGTGTATTGCTCATAGGATTCACTGTACATCAAAATAATTTTTTACGAATGAAGTGGAATACATAAAAGAATTTGTGTATTTTTACTTACGGTGGTAATTGTGGTTATTAACAAAGTGGTGAGGATTTAGTTAGTAACACACTAAATTAAATTAGCTTGGGCACAAAATATCTATATGCCAAATAAAAATCAAGTTTTTCTATAAGTGGTAGTCTGTGCAACAGTGTAATGCATTGGAGGTTCTTTACTAGCATATCCGATCGATAAAGGAAACCATAGATTCTAACCCAATTCATAATGTGGTATATTGTGTTTCACTGGTTTTTGCTTTCTTCAAGTAGCTGAAACAGTGAATATGGAAGTAAAGAAACTTGAACTTTATGTTCATAAAGAACGTTTTCAAGCCTTACTCTTCAGCTGGCTTTTCACCAATTGAATAGCCCCAATGTTTCTGTTTTGTTTCGACGTCTTTTTTTCTCCTCGTTTGTTTTCTACTTTTTAAAACATAATTTTAAGCAGATTTTCCTATTTCTCCGCTCTTATTCTTACAAACCTTTAAATCCTGTCTAACCATTTTTCTACAGTTCGCTTATCGAACTTACTTATTATCACACCATTTAAACCATTTTAGACTTTGACCATTATATGAAGAAATATTCACCGTACTTCTACCCTTCCTGTAAATGCATTTCATTCTTGGTATTAATCATTAAACTTGCACATTGCACCTTTAAAATTCTTAATCGATTTTCCTTCACCAAGTTAAACCTATTAGTCATCAATCATTTGACATTTATAGTTTACGTTCAACTTATTACTGTAATTTACGTGCGTACATTAGTCACGCTATTGTCCACATACTTGGATCAGTCCAGTTATAATTTCGTATTCATTATTAGATTATTTTGCCTATCATTATGCCAGAAAATTTGGTTTTGTAAATGATAAACCTGATGAGAAGTTACTGAAAAGAATATCTTTCATTACAGTTGACTTATAGTAGTAAGTAGCAAGAAGGGAAAATGAATTACTATTGTGAATGGACTAATTCTTGACAGTGGCCAGGACGGATAGCTAAAAAAGAAGGGAAGAATGTGACAGCTAGTAGTGCAGTAACCGTATTGATAATGCCATTACTTTGTGGGATGAATAAGATAAAGGATAATCCGTGCGTACGTACGTTATACAGATACCTAAGATAAGGTAAACGTCCATGCTGTTTTTTCCTGAATGCATAGGCACAGCCCTTTCAAAAGGAACGTAATGGCTTTTGCTATGTGTAACAGACAAACCTGTAAAGCATAGGTTGGAACTCTAGGAATGTGACAAAAATGTGGCGTTGATAATTTCGACTCCTTTTTTAATATCAAGCTAATGTGGGAATATGGATCTTCATGCTTTTTTTCTGCATCCCATGATAAACCACTGAGGATGGCATCAAAAATCGAACAGTTTGTCTTTGTTTCACCGACTTAGCGCAGGTCAACTGTAGTTTGTGTGGAGTAACTTTGTTACATATATTACTATTCAGGTGTTGGTGAGTAGCCAACCAAGCAGGACTGTTTCTTCTTTGCAATTGTCTGATTTTATAATCAATTGCCTGAAATTTTAGCAAAATATAGGATTCTGTAGCCACAGTTCAGCAGTATGATATTTCAGATATCAATATGAGTTTACATGTTAACTTATCCTCCTCAGTACGTCGGTGAGAAGAATTTCTCTGTCTACAAATGCATACATATCAGTGTTGTGAATCGGTTGAAATCACACCTTATCACTTTAACACGTATGAAAACTAGGAGGATGCAATAAAGCTCGTGTTCTCATTTCTTCTCATTCTTATAATGGGCATATTAAGTATCACCACCTCCAGATGTTCTGCTCATTTACAATAAACAAACAAAGAGAACTGGATGCCCTTGATTTAAGGCAAAAACGACCATGGTAAACAGACGGTTTGGATCTCGACTTGAAGTACTTTAGAGTAAAACAGAAGACCTGCTTAAACCTTAGGCTACTACCATTTTCCACGCATCATATATATCATATTTTTTTTCCTTTTCATTTGCTTTAATCATTTACGTGTGGTCTCTGAACGCATGATGTACTCTTAAACATTTTTAAAATGCTTTCGACTTGCCGTTTTTCAAGTTAGTAACAAAACAGAGGAAAAATGTCAAGTTATATGGAAGTGAACTTTTCAGTGCTCAAAAGTTCATCATATTTCTATCCCTCGGTTACTTAACTTGTTGAAGATTCTTGTAATATTTGAATGAAGTGTCAGTGAACTGGACGCTAATTCAAAACCAGCGTAGTGTTTTACATTATTGCCTTTAATGCTGTTATTATTGACGCCATTCAGATACAATAACCATATTGTTCTGACAGTGACTACGCTGAAATGTTACATGCCAAGATTCTATTCTGTTTCATATATCTTGTTTGTAATGAAGAAATTATTATTATTATTAGTCTTAGTATTATCATTATGACCTAGTGACACTACTTTAAGATGACTAATTACCGAAAATAAATGTGTTAATCATGATATTATCCTACAGCTCGCATTCATCATGACTCATAAACGAAATCACTCTCTCTATTTTAACGAAGGCATTCGCAGAAAAATACTACAATTTATGACAGAAGTCACAGTAGTCAGTCATTGGTAACCTACATAGCATGACAATAAGTTCTGAGACACTTTTAGAAGTGATGGCATTTAGATATTTTGTAATGAGTAATAAATTTCCATTACTAGGATTTTAATAATAATTAATATAATTGGAAAACTATTAAATTGGTTACAATCGAAGTTTCTGGAAGTCACTAACGAGTATTTGAAACATTCATTTGGTTTTAACTCCCTACTACATTAATCCACAGTCATAATATACTCTGGATCCAATATTTAAGGTGAGTAAGTGGATGCTATTAAAATATATCTTTAACATGACATCTTCAAATCACACTCTGAAAGTCATATTAGGCAATAATATCCTAGATGACTTTTACAAACACTTACACTTACTTTACAGACGCCAATTAGGCATACATTAAGTGAACAACTACATCACCACGTTATAAAAATGGTTACTATCTGCGGTACTATCATCACTATCCAGGGACAAAACAGACGTGAAAACTCGATTTCCAAATGTGTCAAGGTTTTATTGATTTCAAACTGAAGTTAATCAAAAACTGACACACTCTGAAGAACCGGTGGGGCAAGCCAATTCATATATGAGGACAGGTTCTCAAAGATGAGATTGGATATGGGTCAGACTGCATCGTGAATTAACAGAGGTAAGAAAACATGGATCAATGGCAACGTTCTGGCCATGGAAAGTGAAGGTTCTGGGTCCGATCTCTGAAGTTTGGGGGTCACAGGTATGCACTACTGAAGGTTTCCATCTTAGAATAAGGCGCTTTTCAGGTAGCCTGAATTTTCAATGGTTCTGCAGCAGGTATCAGTTCGTAGTGAATACCAAACTGAAACACGATAATTTTTAAGAAACAGCATGTCATTTAAGCTAAGAAATATCGAATTACAGACAGTTTCTAACGAGTAGCCTATAAAGAATCGACATATTTTCCACTGATGAAGTAAGTTTGGTTTTGACAACTCAGAATTCGGTTATCTTGCACAGGTGTTTTGTCTGATTTCTAAATCAGGCCTAGGTTGTACGCGTCTGTTCGGCATCCTGCTTCCAACTGAGTAATTACATAGTTTTCCCTTCAGCGTTTGATATTGGTAATGCATACATATAGTTTGTTAGAGTACCTTGTTAGTGTCAGCTATGAATTAGTCGGAATTTGTCAAGGGAATCAGAAAACAACGTATTGTGGAGCTGGGTTTTAATTCCTGTTAGTAGACGAGGGAAGCTATCTCTAACCACAAATTTCCCTGCAGACAGGTTAATTCCTCGATATCAAACAATCTACCTTTTCATCTGGTCAAAAGACAACAGGCACCCTTCTAATGTTGCTTCCAACTGTGAATATCAATTCATATGCGGCTACTGAAGCAGATAAATTAAAAGAACAGAAAGAAGAGCTTATTTTAGATTTCTTTTGAACGTATTCCTTTGGGTTTACGATGTTTTATTGAAACTAGACATCAGGCAAAGTTCGTCAACTGCTTCAAAATTATCAGCAAATGAACGAGGTTAATCCTCTTGAAACTTGCTGAAGCCATAGCCAATAAACGTTTCAAATCTGATTTATGTGTTCAGAAAGCTATAGTCAACTTCAATCTACCTTGATAAACCTTTTCGACTATTACTTGATCACACCATCCTTTATCAGCTTTAGATGCTTGTTCCTGGATTCTTATTTATTACATCATCTCTTACTTAAATTGAAAGCTTTTAATTAATTGGGCTTAACTTACAATATTTTGCTTATTTATTGTTTCAACCACTTACATAAACTTGGTACTGCCATTGTAATTTTAATTCGAAAAACTCATATTGGAATATACATGCATAATTGTGACAATTTGTTACCATTTATTAACCTTCTTTTAATATGCCGTCATGACTGACCTTGATTCTACCACGGTTTCTTCCCATCTTAACCACTAACCGATATTCTCTTTCCTTTCAGTGAATTAAAGTATATTGGTCCTTCAGTAAAACTATAAATTTTGATATTTTAGATTGCAAGCAATTGACGAGGTACCAGCAAATTAATTTGAATCAGTTTAATCCAGGTCCAACTGTTGTTCTCGCTCTTTTCAAAGTAGCTAAGGTGTCGAATCATCTGGTCAGAAGGTTTTAGTCATCTAGTGAGAAAATATGTCACCTGCACTAATTTGTGTGATGAGTAAGCACCCAAACTTCACTGTAGAATGTTGTAAGCGACAGCATAAATTAACTGGTAAGTAATCCTTTGCTGCTGCCTCATTTTTACTAACCATTTTTTAGTCACCTCTGTGACCAGCAGAAAAAATCTTACATAGGTGATTTAAATCCATATCCACTAGCGATACGGTTACAGGAAGAACATCGGTATGGGCTTTATTGAATTGTACTCTCATTTTTCCCATATAAAGTGCGATCACGTACAGTCCAGCAACATAGATCCTCAGAAGTGTGTTGATGGTTTTGAAGCGTAATTTTCAGCCACAGTTTCACTCCATCTAGAAGGCTGCGTAATCCTTCAATAGAATATCTAATCAGACATTGTAGCAGGTCATTTTTTAACGTTTACAGGAAAACTCCTAGCGTAGTGGTAACTGGTATCCACAGTGTTGAGGTGAACTTATATTTTCTTATAGTTTCTCTAATGTTTAGAAGTTGCTTAGTTCGAGTTTTATTTAATAGGTGTTTCTGTAAGTGATTTTAATCTAGAACTTGTTTAAAGATAACCATTTGAAAGTGCACTGTGTTTCCAAAAAGACATTCATAGTGTAGGATAATTGCTCTAAAGGAAATTTTATTTGGTTTTTACGTAAATAGTTGACCCATCAGAATACTGTACAGGCAGCATACCTGATTATTAATCATTATTCCAAATTTACAACCTTACGTCAGAAAATATTTACCTAAGAAATTCTAGTTTTCTGATCTTGTGAAATCTGAATAATTCTGATAAATCTGAATATTTGATTTTGCATAAATTGAATTCGTTCACTATTTTTACTACTTTTAATTAGCCAATCATAATATATCAGAAAGATCCCAATTAAGACATTGAAAAACAAAGTAACTGAGTGAAGATTTTCTTTTTGACGAATCATTTTCACCATCTGTACAATCCTATTTGTAGTAGTGAACAAGACACAGATCAGTCTGTTATTACCTAATAGGTCAACATTAGGTTATCAGAAGGGAATATTCTAGAGTAAAATGCCTATCGATTGTGGAACTAGAATGGGACTGCATAATCGTGTGCATAAGCGAAATATACAGTAGATTAATGTGGTGATTAACAAGTTGAAAATAAAAAGGTCAACAATAACATTAGTTATCATCAATCGTTAGAGTAAATTGTTCTGAGAATTTTAATAGGAGATTGAAGCTAACATATCTAGGTGTGGGGAAGTAAACCACAAAGTAAAAACGGAAAATGATTAAAATCAGACAGTAAGAGTAAGATGGATACTAAAACAGTACAGCAACTCAAGAAAGGGGTATGACCATGGCAAAATGGGAGAATGAATGTATCTCATCTGTACGTATAGCTTAGGCCTTATTATTTGGATTGTCAATGCCTCTTCTGTGAATAAGTGACGGATCCATTTTTCTTTCAAGCCTCTTAGCTTAACTTTATAAGGGGATTTCGAAAGAAGTCTGTGTGGAAGCGACATGACCAGAGTTGAACAAATGATCCAAGATGGAACTGTTGCTTGGTTTGTGTTCTCCTTTGAATAGCGATGCAGGATAGTGCTCTATTTGTTTGTTATTACTATAAATATGACTATATAGCTGCTGAAAACGATTTGTTGAAGAAGTTCTCTTTCCTGAATTACTTTGTGTTTTTGAATTTTTATACACTTAATTCATATCTTAACTGCATTCAGATCTCAAGTAACCAGATTAGATTTATGTATATTAGAACTATACAAGTAAATGAAAATAAAAATAAGTTAAATTGATGGCGTCTTAGCTTGGTGACATTTCAAAAAGTAAATAGTAGCTACTCCGGTGAACTAAACGCCTCCAACTACAGGCACAGAATGATTAAGGGAATGTGTTAACGCTATTAGTCTCGAGTATACACCTCACACAGTAAAGAATAAAGTTACATATGAAGCTAAGGGTTATAGCTAGTTATTGATAAGTGACTATCAAGTTATTCTATCCAACGGTTGTTTTTTAAAGAAAGAAATATTTCTTCCAAACTTCTTAGTATCCTCAAAAAAGTGATAAAACATTAATCAGTCAGTTTTTACGCTTTGGTATGAAAGCCTGGGTTTTTTTGCATCTCAAACCCAGTACAGTAGTTTTTGGTAGATAGAACTTACCTTGATATACTCTTCTTTCAGGAGTTTCTAAAAAAAATTACCTTAAGTAAATAGATAATCTATATTTGAATTCTCATAACATTATGACCAATCTACTTTACGTTTTTACCCACCAGGAGTACATTTCCTCAGGAAAAGATGATGTCACATTCATAAATGTTGTTATGTTTGTTGACACTAGTTTTGTACGCTAGCAGTTGTTTTGAAAATAGTTGTTATGACTTTCAAAAAGTATTAAAACTCATTGACACTTAATTTAGTATTTACTATTGTATGAATAAAAGCAAACTTTCTATTAAAACAGCATAATTTTTTCCCTGGTTAAATAGTAATAATAATCGCTTTATTCCATACAACATTTATGATAAATTAAGAAATTTCTAGCCAGTAATATATCAACAAATGCTCTCTCCGTACAATTTTTTAGAAGCAAATGATTATTGCATCTGAGTATTAGTAATAATGGTATTAAAGACAGTAATGTGAAACATATAGCTGGTGTTACATAAGTGTCTGGTCTGGACTTGGTGATGAATGAGAAATCGAGTGTTATTGTGGTAACGGTAGTTTAATCAACCAATTCGGGACAGGTATTCTAGGAATAGTATTGTGTTGTATTTGTGAGCATTTATGAGTCCATTTCCATTCGGCAACAAGTTTTTTTTGTTTCGTTTTCAACTTCAAAAAAAGAACAGTTTAAAAACTTCTTAAAATGTTGTTAGAGTATATTATACACTTAGGAGATATATTTAAAACTTTATAAAAAACAGATGGGGAAGATTTCGATGAAATATAGTCGGTCGAACAAATCATTGGTAGACTAAAGTTTAAGCAGGCAGCCGGTTCAGTATCATCAAGTGATTTGTTTAGTATTGAATTCATACAATATTTTTAAGCGTAAACTAAAGAACTTTACTCAGATAACTTTTTAAGTTTAGAAATACATTTCCTTATGTTTTAAAATGATACATAAAAAAATGAAATTTACCTGAAAAAAAACATCAGAAAACAAAACCAGTTAATTTCCTGAACCTCAAACAAATTAGGTTCAAGATATTTCCCTTTATAAGGGTCATTTCAACTTTGAATACAAATGAAAGTAAATGGGATAGAGTTCTGATGCTGATTGTGACTTTCAATTTGCAGATCAAAAGCTTAACTGCTTTTTCGCGGAAGGCCATTGAGTGAATAAACCCATTTGAAAAAACAGAAAGCTTCATTGTCCTGAAATAAGCACGCATATTAGTATTCTTAAATGAAATAGTTTCAGAACATTTCTAAATACAGAATACCACAAAGAAGTTTTTCTCCATTACTTTCTCATTACTCCACAGCATATTTCTCCTTATGTTGTTTTATGTCTAGAATTTTCACAGTTTACCCTAGAAAAACACGCAAATTTTCCTATCCTTCGAGATTTGTCCACAAAATGTAACACGTACCTTAACAACAGCTTATTAGTCATACTGTAGAACCCAATATTATGCAGTAATTGCCTGGTTAAGTCATCTAAGGTAGCTAAAATCGAATTCATGCCCATGTAAACTCAATGTGCTTTATATCTGTAATGTACATTGGCGTATAGCGTAAATTATGTCATAAAATCCTCCACAACACTCATTTGATCGAATCTAGTCACCTGTTCTGTGAAAAATTGTTTTTAGCATGCTTGTAAAACGTTCCAACTTTTAACTCTGGAAACAGCTAACCGTTGGTATAAAATATACACATCAACCTTTCAAGTGTCTTGAGATAAGTGTAAATATTTCGTCTGACACTCGAATGAATGTAAAACACTGAATGTTTACGTTATTTCCCTTATTATATTTCAAAAAAAACTTAATAAATTGAGCTTTCTAAGCTAAAGGAATGGCGACGGAATCATTCATTGAGATCATTGTTTCAAATTTTAAGAAATCTATGACAAAGGTGGTGAATATGAAATGAATTACACATACCGCTATTGTGTTTTAGCATCATAAATGCATATTTATTGTTTACTTTAGAAAATATCCACACTTTAGTGAAAAGTTCGTAACTTGAAGTCTGAATGATAATAACTCTATAATTTGAAATTGGCCGCATCTTAGTCATCCCAGGAGCCAGATTACACTAGCTGTAGGTTACGCCTGAGTCTGTTTACCCCAAAAAGCTTTTAAAAAGTGTTCTTCATAAAAGGATTCCAAATAATTTTTTTCTGATTAATTGTAAATATTATCAATTAAAATTGATTCAGTGATCTGAGACTAAATCTCTGTGATACCCCGGGGAAATTTTTGTGATCAGAAAACACTTTAAACACCAAATCAAGAATACGTCAGTTGGTTGGTGAGGACTACTGACGCATGTGAACCATCCAAGCTAATCAGTAGGAGATATCGTACAAGGAAATTTTACCTTTTCGATGAATCATTTTCACAGCTATACACCCATAAATATATAATTAAAGTGATAGAATGTTCCAGAAACGTTTCTGGCCAAAGTTCAAACTTGATCGACAGATGTATACATGAAATTGAATGATATTACGTAGCACGAAACGTGATCTTATTAGTTTTTCAAAAGCCCACTGAATAGTAGTATTTAGTATCTGTTGAAAATTTATGAAGGAACGTGTAAGTAAGCAAAATAACACATAAACAGAGTTGTAGAGTACCTGATTTGTGTCACCGTAAAAAGAGTATTTTATATGCAACTTTCGAATGGTCAGTTGAGTTTTGAAGCTGTGAATTACTAAAGTTTTGGCTGTGTGTGTGGTCTTATCCCCAACCTTTTTGAACAGTTTGGTCAAAGTTTGTACTGAACTATGAATGAGGTTTCTAAAGGAAGTAGATGTCCAGAGTCTACGAGGTTTTCAACGATGGAGCTAGAGATAATTTCGTTATCTAGTTATTCGTTGTTATTGTATGAACATGTTATAGTAAGCACTAAACATTAATAATTAAACCTTCTGAAACTATCTATCCAAAACTTTCTTATTTTTAACCGACGAAAACTTAAAAGTAAGTAAATAAACTCCTGGTAATATTTACTTTCATCTTTTTGACGGTTACAGTGATATACATAACACGACATGGTAATTAGGTTCATGTTATTAAAATGTGTAGATTAAATGAATGTAATTATAAGTTCAATAGAATTTTCATTGCTTAAACCATTCACCATTTGTTTAAACAGTATGAGTTGTGGTAGCTAACTACCATGTACTGTAAACAGATTAAAAATCGCGTTTAACACATAAAATCTTCATATACAACAATACAGTAATACAATAATAATAGCTTCATTCCAAACAAGACATGTGGTACAGTATGGGATTTGCATTACGTAGTAGTTCAACAAATTCGTTCCAGCCATAGTATCTCTATGCAAAACGATTATAGCATTTGAATAATAACAGTAGTAAAAGCCACAGTATGAAACAGGCACCCGGTGTTATATTATCATCTGGTTTGGACTGGTTAATAAGTCGGATATTGAGCGTAATTTTTGGTAGTAGTATTTTATCCATCCAGTATCGAAATCTACAGTTCAACATAGCAATCCAAGGAATGGTAAAATACTGTATTCTTTGCATTTATGAGCCTATCTCTTCCCGGCGTATCATTTATTTTTGTTTTACTGTTATCTTGAAAGACGGAAGTTTGGAGCCATTTTAAAAGTTAACTAGAGTACTAAATGTGTTTAAAAGACATTTTGATAAGATTAAAACAAACTAAAGAGATGGATTATCTGAAATGAATTTAGTGAAAAATTTTCAGTAACCTAAAGTTTAAGCAGGCCTCCAGAGCAGTACTTTTGTAAAATGCAGGAGTTATATATATATATATTCAATGTCTTCCATAATAAGGCTACATGCAGTTCATCACTATTAAGAAATCAGTTAAATAATGTAAAAATTGAAATGTTTTAATCTGTCATTATGTTTTTTGAGTTATATAATCCTAAATGCTTTCAAACCTGACCGATAGATTTCAGTCAGTGCAAAAACTGCTACAACTTCATTGGTTGCCGTCACCTGACTATTCCTTTTCGCAACTATATCTGCGTCTTCTTTGAATTTTACACTTTCGTTATTTCATAATTCATATGAAGTGTGTTCTGTCACTGTAATGTCACCTTCCTTTTCAATAAACTGAAATTTTATTTCATCACTACGGTTCAGTAGTAGACGTTTCACAGAACATTGATATAGATGGATGTGATTTTGACAGAGAGAAAGCTATAGGTCCCCAAAATGATTTGTCGAGAAGAAAATTTTCGTCACTGTATTATTGTGTTTTTGAATGTCATAATAGGACTTTTTCTTGATATTCCGTTTATTTAAGTGTTTTTTATCATTTAGGTTATACATAAATTTCCAGACTAGAAAAATTCAATTTTTTACTGCTGTCAAATTTTATTAGCCACATTCGTGCTGTTATACAATTTAATTATTCCATGACACAACTAAATTAGTTGTTATTACCGACAGAACGACTTTAAGTAAACTCAGATAGTTGTATCCAAAAGAAGTTATTGGCATTCGTACGTGTGCTAATACATAATCATAGGGCGTAATATGTTCCAAGTAGACTTACTTAATATACTGTGACTATATGAGTTTATAAACATTTTTGTATGTATCTATACATTTTTTCAATCCCTCCGATTTGCACACTTTTAGACAACTGTTGTATGCTTCTGTTAAATCTTAACTATCAGTCAGTAAAGATAAATAAAGTGAATGACGATGTCCAAACTTGAAAACTACTATTTCCTGCATAAAAGTGGACTATATTTTGTCTGGAAGGCTTAATTTATGAAAATATTAACACCCGATACCAAGCAAACGTATTTACAGTTAATCACTTTAAAGTGCAGTTGTTTGGCTTGAAATGGCATGTCATAAAATGATAAACCGAAGTTTGTTAACAAGCACTTTTTGGAATGTGTTTCCCGGACTGGCAAACGTTTCAATGTCATTGTAGATACCATGACCGCTACCCCAGAACTTTACGAAGAATTGGGGTTATTGGTTTCATTGCTTCGCTTGAAAGCAAATTGATTAGTCACTTTACGAGTTCATGGGCTTACGCTGTACCTGAACAGTTGACTTCCCGCCTTTAGATTTCGTAGAGGCATGTCCAACTGTTTGAGTGGTTAACCCTTACCTTTAGTACTCTCTCCAGTAAAACATAACCAGGCAGCAGTAGGTAATTAAACCTCTCCAGTCGGAGTGAAACAAGTAGTCAGCGATACACATACTCCTTTATATACATATGAATCAACTAATCAGATCAAGATAAGCTTCATCAGTGCAGTCAGAAAAAGGTATAAACCTCATCAGAAAAGGGAGTCACGATGAATTTATTCAAACAAAAAGGGTGAACCATTCACGAAAAAGTGACATCAATAGACTGCAAACAAATAAGAGAAATCAACCAACCATATGTTTACACAAGTCTGAGAAAACTAGAGGCAGGAAGTCGACTAGTCAGGTTTGGGGTACGCCCAGGCACTCATCAGCTAATTAACCAGGCCTCACCCGGGAAAAGCAGCGCTTTGTGAATATCCACACAAAACCGATGAATCCACTTCCCTGTGGTACTCTGGTGATGATGTCTTGTATGACACTAAAAAGTTTGTCAAATAAAACCCTAGCTCAGAAAACAATTCCTTCTGAACATCCACACCCTCACCTAGTAATCTCTCTACACTTTTGTAATGAATAAGTTCCTTTCATATCACTTCTTTTTCCAGAAGGATAGTAGCTAGAAGGAAAGTTATGAAATAATGTCATTTAGTTTTGTCCTAGTCTAGTGCAGGGAACTTACAAAATCAAGTTCAAACCCTTCACAGAAGTTGGTAATGGACAATAGTTCAAGTTCAACACCTGGAAACTAACTGAAGGACGAAACTTTAAATGACATCGCGTGAGCTATCAGGAAAAAAAGTAGATGTCAGACAAAGTTCCGGAGGAAACTTGTGACGAAGAACACCGGAACTTTGCAAAGAGACGTGAAAGGAATCCTGCATAACCATGTTAAGAAGGAAGAAGAATCGAGACAAGAAATGGATCTCCACTGATCTCCACATGGAAGCTGATAGAGCAGGGAGAGGAAGATGGTGAAACAGGAGGTGAACGAGTGCGGTGCAGCGAGGAGCAATGAAACTAGGAACTGAATATAACCTATAAAATTCTAGACAAAGCAGTGAAGAAGGGTACGCGCAAACACAAAAGACACTTCTACGACACACTTGCAGGTAAAGCAGAACAGGCTGCGGGTAGGAGAAACCTGACAACACTAAATCAAATAACTAGGTTACTATCTGGGAGGGGAGAGATCAAAACAGAGCAAATCAATGAGAGATAGTGTAGGAAACTTAGTTTCCAAAGAGAGAGGACACAAAAGAAACAATAGACTGACCACTTCAGAAAACTCTTGGATCAACCACCGCCACCGCCTGCAACTCGTCCAGAAATACCATCGGCAATCCAGCCACAGAATCAGCAGTAAACACAAGCTCTGTCACATAAGTAGATATGAAGTCCTAAACATCATAAAGTTTCTGAAATCCGAGAAAGCACAGGACCAGATGGAATTCATCCAGAAGCACTGAAAACAGAGGCAGAGACAACGGCGGACATGATCACACCACTATTGCAGAAGGTTTGAAGGGAAGGAAAGAAAGGTATCTGCTGGTTGATTGAAAGAAGGGCTACCTTGTCAAACTTCCAAAGAAGTGTGGGCGACCTAAGTGTTCGCAGGAACTGGCGGGGAACCATGCTCCACCCCTCTCTACACCAAGCAAAATTTTTTCGTCACATCATCCTGGAGAGACTAAAAGATGCGCTGGATTCAAAATTACGACAGGAACAGGCTGGCTGGCTGGCTTTAGGAAGTGCGAATCCTGTGAGGATCAAATTGCAATGCTACGCATCATTATGGAACAGAGCATAGAATAGCAGTCAACTCTCTACCTCAGCTTCATTGATTCTGAAAAGGCCTTCGACATCAATGACCGAGAAGTAATTTGGCAGTCAGCTGCTTCAACACTACGATTTTAGTGCTATAAACAGTTATCAACCTCATTTAACAACTATATGAAGACGCCAATGGAAAGCTGAGTTATGTTTTTGAAGTGAAGAGAGGAGTAAGACAAGACTGTCTACTATCATCCATGATCTTCCTGATTGTGGTCGACTAAACTGGACTGGATCAGGCGACAAACTGTGAGGAGCGAGAAGGTGGCATACGCTGGAACTATGTAAAGACCCCAGAAGAAGATTTGGATTTCGCCAACGATGATGATTTATGTCTGACGTCTTGTCGTACAAACTCGAAGATTTACAGGATGAACCAACAAGTTCTTAGAAGAGGTAGTGACATCAAAAATGTGAATGTAGAGAAGACGGAAGTGGTGAAGTTACGCAACCAACAACAAGCGCCAGTCACCGTCAACGAGAGGAACCTAAAGGAAGTGGTATCTTTCACCTACCTAGGTGGGCAGCATCGTTTCAACTACGGGTGGTGGCACAGATGAGGATGTCAGAGCCAGGATCGGAAAGACGGCAAGACAATAATCTGAAATCCGTGTGGAGATCTACTGCACTCCGCTCAGCATAAAGCATGAACAAGACGCAGATTTGCAACACGTTTCAGTCAAGTCAGTACTTCTATATGATGGTTGACAGACTTAGCGTGTTACGAAAAGTGTTTCCAACAAACTATAGACGATCATCCATAGCTGCCATCTACGCTTGATACCGAAGATCAGATGGCCAGAAAGAATAAGAATAAGCAACAAGGAACTATAGCCTGGCAAAGAATCAACCAAGAACCTATCATTCAACAGATATGTAAAAGAAAGTGGAGATGGATTGGAATGGACATACGCTGAGAAGACCATTTGAAGGCATTACGCGCCAGGCCGTCGAGTGGAGTCCAAAAATTAAACGACGAGTCGGGCGTCCGAGGCGAGGGTGACATGGAGGAGATGGTGCGAGGAAGAAATGAAAGCTTGTGTGCAGTCGTGGAACCAGGTTCAAAAGATTGCCGAGTGTCGAGTGAAAAGAAGGCGTACTAGTGAAGCCGTATGTTCCACTAGGAACCCAAGAGACAAATAACAATTTATGGTATGAAACCGAGACCGTATGTTCAGTATAACTCAAAACTGTCGGATACCGTTGTAAGCAAGTTCATATGCCTTTAAGGGGCCAAAAGTGAACCGATCACTTTCTTCGAAATTTGTTAATCCATGATAGTGTGACCGTCGTCCACTGACATAAATGCGTTGCTATCAGTACACTGCAGTTCATTGAAACGCACTTAACTTGAAGACCTATCTACAGGTAAACTAATCATAAGTACTGAATTCTTATCTACCTTAGGGTTTGAAAAGAACATTTTTGATCCAGTGCAGAATTATTCGGAGATTAAAGTTAGTAAAACGTCAGTGAAGATCCGTTGACCTTTCATTCAATAAATATTACATTTCTCCATAATTTGTTCCCAAAGCTCCAGATTCTTTATATCCACGGTTCAGCTATATCAAAGCCTGATCTATTACATGATGATCATCAGTAATTAGTCATGAATATCAACATAAAACCAGGCATTACTGCTTAACGGTCCGAGTTGCCACACCTTATATCAGTACTTCAAATGAAAAGGCAGTGAGGTGAAGCATGAAGATAAGAGAATGCAGTCAAAAGAAATATGAAGTACGAGAAGAAAGAAAGGAAGAATGACAAAATGGTGAGATTTGCTATGGCGGCGTTCAGATGAGGATAATGTGGGTATACATCTGCTCCACTGACATCGGTTCTGAGCCATATCACCCAGAGTCTCTAACCACTGATTCCTCCTGTCCCGTAGACCCCAACAACCTAGTCTGCCTCACCCCACATGGCTCAAACCAACAGTCAGACACCCCATACATTGGTGCCCTGTTCTGGTCTGGCCACCTCGGGCCTTTTCTTAGCCTAGACCTACTTCGGCCCAGGCAATCGACGACTAGGCATACGCAACACGTGTCCCAACCGTCTTAATCGATGAAGGTTCATAACCTCGTCAACTGATTTACTTCTACTCCCTAGAACTCTATACCTGACTTCTGCATTACTCATGTGGTGACACCACGGAATACGTCCTATACTACGAAGGCAACGGTGGTCAAACACCTGAAGCCTTTTTTATCCTCCACTTTCAATGGCCGTGTTTCAAAGCCATACAGTAGAACAGAGCAGACTGCTGTGCAGTACACGCGACCCTTAATAGACAAACGGATATCATGGCGGCGCCATGGGTGACGCAAATTGGCAAAGCCAATCCAGCCTTTTGTATCCGTGCAGAGATTTCATCGGCCACTTAGCTAGCCGCCAGGGCTTCTCCTACTTCCCAGGTAAGTGAAGTGGTCAACACACTGAACCACTACTTTCTCCATTGTTAGCCGTGGTGCTGCTGAAGACCAGTCCTGGAGCAAAAATTTGGATTTGGTTGGTGAGAGCCATATCGCGTAGTGCAGAAGTTACAATCAACTGGGATCCAGTCTAGTAGTGAGTTCTCTGCCCTAGTGCTTTATGCTATGCCTACACCTGCAAGACCACGAGAGCTATCTACCGAATCTCCAGAAAGTAGAAGGGTGAATTTTGCGGATTCGCCAGATTGGTCGGGAAAAGTTAGGTGAAAAACCGCACTTGGGTCCTGTATGCATGTCTCTCAAACATAGCACACATCCATGGCCCGAGTTCCTAGAGTCTTTTCCAACGAAGCCTGTTAACCAATTTGACGGAGGGTGTGGACATTGAAGGCTCCAATATGTAATTTGGAGCGTGGTTTAAGGAGACCAATGATGCTGTTCTGTGGACTCAGTTCGTTGTCAAAGGCTGCAGAGCTAGGAGAAATTGAAGATAATGCAGTATTATTAATTGGGAGACATGAAGGAAGATTAGGAGGCAATGAGGGGGGAAGTGTATAATAGCCTGAGGAAACTTGAGTGCTGATAGAGTTGTGAGGGCGATTGACACTTCCCGGCTGCCTACACCTTGGAAGGCTATTTCTTCTTAAATTACCTGAAAGAGATTTGTGTGACCGCAGAGCCCATCGGACATCTGCTTGAGGACTGTCACACGAAGCCTTTTGAGTACGATTATTTTGAATTTTTCTTGTTCTGGGGCCGGATGGTCGAAACAAAACGACAAGTGAACCAACACCGCCGGCCCGGCAGACTGTGGGGGATGGTGGAGTGTATTTTTGGGGTCGACCTTTTCTAACCCCCCTCCCACTGAGAAGGCGGCCTCAGCATGGCACTGCTGGTCATCCAAGGGAAGTACTTTACTGCTGTCACACCCCATCCAGCTAGCAGAAGTACGACTTCGCCCTCAGACCCCCATCATAGTGTAGTAATTTACACCACAATGGTAACTGCTTTTCGTCTAACCACTATCCAACAGACCTTTCTGGTATGGTAGGACCTCAAGGGAACAAACGTCCCACCAGCATAGCTCGTTGGGTCATTGTGATGTGCAAGCCCAACCACCGCTTGAAGGTAGCAGCTGTCGGTCGGGATTACATGATGAAGTATCACATGAATGGTAATCAGTAAGCCTAGTTAGACAAAACGTTGTTGTGGCCTGAAGTATTCACAAGTGAAAAAAGGTGTTTTGTAATAAAGAAAATAATATCTTGAAAATTGATCTCCATATCATAACCTCATATCCAAGCTCTATAATTCATGCTTTGATGAGACAATTTTTATGAAATTCCTCCTTGGGTGTGGATATACGGCATCCCGTTGTTTTGAACCGGGCCCCAACTTTACTGTCATACTGTTTTCTGGATTGCATTTCCATAGTTATCTTACGCAGAGTCAAATACGTATCGTGTAATTTTCAGATTGTTGCTGACAATCGATCTATGTAAGCTAAAACCTCCAAATCGTTCGTTGTCTTCCGTTTAGTATGAAAAACATAGCAGAAATTATATTGAAAAGTGCAGTTAAACAGATGTTCATTTATCTTGTGTATATCTTGAGGAGATCGATCATAAGTGCAACCAATTCCAAAGGTATCGAAATAGTTTCCTTGTGTCATGAAAACTTACCATGAGATAATTCAGCAAAGAAAATTTTCTTTTTCGAATGGATCACTTTTACGAACTGTATATTCGCATTTACAATTATAAACTTTTCAATTAGAATTCGGTATGTGACTGTGGTTTAGTGTCCACTCAAAGATGACGCCCAGAAAAACTAGTTTGTTATAGGTAATAATTATATTGATAACATTTTCAGAGGAGGTTTATAAAACTACCACTTTTCAGCCGACTATCTATATAGTGACTCACAACTGCACTAATCATTTCAGGTTTAAAGCTATTTTTTCGTACATTGAGTTTCTTTACTGCCGAAAGTATCGACTGAAGCATCTGTCCAGTTAGTGCCACATGATGAATTCACTTGTTGATGAAGGTTATATGGACGTTTAAACTACAAGCAAGTAACTAACTGTCAATATGCTATCCGCAAGGACGGACTGTTCTGCAGTTAATCTTTGATATAAATCTTGAAGCAGCACTAATTAGGAGTGTTAAACTAGGACGGAAAGACTATCCTGTCTTCTTAGGTTTCCGATGAACCTCCAACTAGTGTCATTCGGTGACATATATCACCTAAGAATATACGGGAGTTAGTTTGAGGGAACCAACGCTACACTACATTTGAAGTTGATGTTTTTAAGAAACATTTCCAGTCAATATTCTAAATGATGCCATTTGTAACTATTTATTTTATTAACCTTAAAATAAGCATATTATGATTGCTTTCAATCGTTCAGAAAGCTAATGTTTGATCATACTTCGTGATCGGACATTGAAACTGATGACTTGCACTTCATATATCTTCGGACATAGCAGTTACTAATGAATTACCACAAAATTTATTAGATTGTGTATAGCACAAATGAAGTTTTTATAGTATCCCAACGAAAATGTCGAGTTTGTCATTTCACATGGAATTTCGGATGTTACTTTGTTGTCTCAAAAAAGCGCTTTTTAACTGCATCACTGTTAAAACGTAGACACAACCATACTCATAAAGATAGCTATCCAATTCTAAAATACAGAAGAAAGCTTGCTACTTAATTTAAATCTTTTTCATATCTCATTATTTGATTCTGAGAAATGTCAGTTGACAAAGAGTTGATGGTGACTGCCATAACCGAATATGTAGAGCATCCTCTGTACACTTTACAGGAATTATATTAATTTGTTTCCTAATAGTGCAGTTGATAAGAACAACAACTAATGTTAACGCCTATCTGTAGATAAAGTGTTCTTTATTGAGGAAAATTTTGAAAGGTTTAGAAAAAGAGATACTGTATCCCAGAAAAGATACTATCATGTACCATAGGTAAGTCATTAAAATATTTTTCCCTGTGACTTGGACCAAAGCACCTCACATATGCTATTGTCTAGATTATTTCTACCACTTAGCAAGGTAGTCCAGTAAAATGGTGGATAGTTCTATACTGCAGCTAAGAAAATCAAATTTTACTAACCTCATGCTTGTGGCTGAAAATAGTTATGTTGTTTTGTCTTTCACTTGTTTCACTTTATTTGAATACGTAGAGCTTACAGAGTTATAATAATAAAGCCAGTTGAATGTAGTTAACAAAAGTAGATGGGATTGTGTGGTATTGTTAAACAATTTCTCACTCTAAATTTGTTTTAGATCAATAGAATCATGCTTTTGGGCATATGATGCAAGTTTCCAGGACACTGCATACATGTTTCACATGAAAGCGAAAACAGTTATTTTGGAAGATTATTGTATAACATGTCAATCATAGATAGTGGCTAGAAGTGGAATCTAAGTCGCATGCTTCGCCTTATTGGAGACTTGTAAGCTAAATGAACCTGTCTATCAGAAAGTGATGTAATTCCCTCTGGAACTCGAACCCAGTACAATTCGCTTCAGTCAATGACAGCAGTTGACAAACCGCTATATCAGAAATATATTATACACGTCATACAAGGAATGGGTATCATACCACAGTGATCTAGTCGATAGCTATTTGACATTTGAAATGACCAATCCTGAGTTCGGATTTTACTGGGAACATCACTCACTGGAAGGCAGCAACATTTGGCTGAAAAAATGAAATAGGGGCAAAGTATTTATCTTGGGTTACACTGTTAACTACTATCCATCGGTACTGTCAAACTGAAAATGCAGGAGCATAGGAGCCTATATGTCAACAGAGGCCGGAAAATTCAGTCCAATCAGCGACTGAATAAAACAGGTAACTACAGAAAAACTACACCCATAGCACAAGAAATGGCTACAGTGAGTTGGTGGCGTAGTGAATAACGTTCCGGCGCTTGAAGCAATCGGTTCCCGGTTCAAGTTTTAGTGGGAGCAACGTCACTCAAACAGAGTCAGGTACCTCCAGCTAGAGAAAAAAAGTGCATCCCGGATTCGATTGCTAGTTGCTATCCATCGTTACCACAAAACTGAAAGTACAGGGATTATGGAGGCATCCGCAAAGGAGCCTATATACCAATACTGGGCGATCAGTCCGGTCCAATAAACAGTGCAGATTTATAAGCCATAAAATAAAAACTATTCTATGATATGCTGGACAAAATATTGTGCGGCCAGTCTTTCTACATAAACATATGAGAAAGAAGACTTGTTTTATCATCAAGTGCAATGAAATAACAATAATCTTAGAAGTACGTATAACTGACAAAAAAACAAAGTCTGATTGCGGATTAGGAGTTTCGTTGCTGTTTTTTGAAAATGTCTGTTTTGAAGATGAAAACGGAAGAGAAAGCTTGTGCTGATATACTTGTGAAATCCTATACTCATGTCTGCAGGTAACCACTTAAGGGAAAAAGGAAAGAAATCATGAAGTTCATCATCAAACTATAAACAGGAAGTAATTATCTATTTTTATAATTATGAGTTAGCAAAATTTTTTTAACCGTGATATTAGTCAAAAATATTTTTTAGGTTTTTTAGTGAATGTTACTGATTGGTAATTATACTTAAGTTGATCAAGAATTCATAGTAATTCAGTTTTTAAGGTTAGTGAAGATTTTACTGATTTCAAGTTTGTATTTATCATGAAATAACATCAATTGGGGACTTATCTGGAACTTAGGTGTACTGGATAGCAGATTCGTTCTGGTATGGGGATCATTGGCGGTGCTTACCCATGAGTTCAGCGGAGATCGAATCCCAGTATCTTCAGGTTTAGCAGCAGGTGGGTTACTATCGAGCCACTGAGTCTTAATCCATTGGTCCACATTTTCCTACTTCTTCCACTTCGAGATATAAATCAGCATCCATCCAGTGTCATAGATTACTGTTAAAAGACAGTACTAACTGAACATCAAATAAAGCTGTATAGTATTGTCTGTTAGTAGCTTGAAATGTATTAAGGACACATATTTTACTTAACTTAAGAGTTATAATCTTAATTTCCTTAACTCTGAATCAGTATGTTATTCTTACTCGTACCTTAATCCAAAGCTCAATGGTCTAATGACCGAGGACGTTGTTCACCAAGCTACTCAGTGCATCAATCCCTGGGAAGAAAAAATATCCCCCACTGAGTTTCATGTAAGGAGAAATGCCAAGTGTTTTTCTGTTTGTAGATAAAAATTATCCCAAACGACTAGTATAATGCTCATAAATGTGCCTAGCTCTAAATTAATAATGCTGAGTATTCATTGATCACTTTGTAAATCTACGTAGTATTAGTGACTACTCAACAAAGCAGTTACATCACGTTTACCACGGATACCTCATACTCAACCTGTATATGAGTGAGAAAATGTAAGTTTCTTTATCTTGGCATGAACAGTTTGCTTACTCATGCTTGTCTACAAAACAGGAACAAAATACGCTATAACATACTTTAGCAATGGAGATCACAACAAATGAGTTATTCATCAAAAGCAACCCAGTTGCAGGTCACCAATTTTAGCTTGGATGACTTCAGTGATAGTGAGTAATAGAGGTTATATGGAAATGAATGAAATGATCTTTTCAGATAAGTAGCTTATCCAGTAAAATGTAAGTGATAGAATCAAGTTGCACCTTTCAGCTCTGATATCTGCTACTCAGTCAACTAGTAAATTCTAATCATAATATATTCATTCCTTTCATGAAAAATTGTAGATTTTCGAAGTTTATTTACGGCGAATCAAATGATAAACCACAATTTAATGTCTTAGAGAGCCTATAATAATCTGAATTACTCGCATTCAGGTTAACAGAACGAATTATAGTGAACTTAACAAGTAACAGTCTCAGCAAATGAAATGAATTTATGCTGCTTTAGCTAGAAGTTTAAAGCTTAAATTAGCTATGAGCCTAACAGTGAAATATCGACCGGCATCAAACAACGCTTAATCCTCTCTTACTTCTGTAGAAACTATTTTGGTATAAGGATGAGGACTGAGCTTTACGTTACGTAACTGCTCACCTCTAGATCTGATCTCAGCTGGAGAAATAGGAAATATAGACAGATACAGTAGAAATACAAGCTTACGAAGAAGAGGGCTTCTTTGAATCACCATTCTTTTATATAACCAGCAGGTTTTCAGGAGATGAGTGTGGCTATTATAAAAAATCAAACTTTGGTTGAGACTCATTAATTTGTAAATATTTTGAGCATACTTGTAAAGCAAATATTTTGAAAGAAAATGAGTTGAGTTCTGTTATTGAAAACTAGATTAATTCTGGTCATTTAGCTGATCTAAACAACCATTTTAAGCTTGTTCATCGTATTCGCTCAAATATTTCCCTTCTCTTTGGTTTCCAACCTATTAAAACGGTAGAGACTTTGGTTATTAGTGAACTGAAGCTTGGCATTTCATTGCAATAGAAGTATTTACAGTATTTATTTTTATTTTGACCTTAACTTCATTCTGCCTGGACGGCTGAAAAATGAATTCGTTAAAAACAGAACACTTCAATGAATTTCTTGTTCTTGATATCACAACTGAAATCAGGAATTCAATGTTATGATTTGCAACGTTTCTAAATGCTGTTTTATAAATAATTGATTTGAAATACTGACCTTCATCTATTGCGGTTCTTCAAAGAAATAATGTAGAAAATGGAAATGTAGCCTCACATTACCAAAGTTTCCGATCACGCTGAGACCTAATCGCCTTTAAATTATAACTTACATCTACTGTATCCAAAAACATCCTAACCGAAATTCATGGAAAATATGCAATTCAAGCACTATATTGTAGGCAATTTATCCACAGTTATGTCCACCTGAGAACGTTTGCATTTCTGCACACAGGTATATTTTAAGCTTAGAATAAAATGAAACATATTGGAATTATTGAAAAGCGGTTCTCAGACTTATACAATCTTTTAAAGAAAGCGAGTTTGGAGTGGGAGAAAAATTCATTAAATAAAACTGCATGGTATATGTTGGACGAATTCAAACGGAAGAAACTCCGGTGGTTCTCATTATTAGTGAACCACAGGTGTTCATATTTTTTACTGTATGCTTTGAAATGATCAGCTGAATAAAATGCGTACACCGGAACTATGTAAATATCAGCTGTAGTGACCTAAATGAGCATTACTTATTGAACTTAGGCTATTATATATCTCAAGGCAAGGACAGCATGTTGATAACAAGTGTTGCACACCTGCCTACATCTTAAGTTTAAATGTTTGTTTTCGCTGTCACCTAATAGTTGAAAACGGTCAATCCTAAGTACTTCTGTTGGAGAATTTGAAACTGGATTTCATGTGACCGACAAATAGATGACCTTTATACCTATATTAAATGATGAGAATCATTTGATAGGAAGCCGTGGGCCTATGTGTAGTGCCTGTTGTCACTTGTCAGCAAGCCGTATCTGGAAACTTGAGGAAACTTATGTTCTCTTGGTGATATAAACCTGCGTTACATAGTTAAAAACTCAGCCCAATGAATGACTCTTCTGTATATAAACAAGTCGATTGTCGGTTTATGGCTTAAGTATGGATATAAAGGAAAGGTTGTGTTGAGCTGCATACACTTAGTGGGCTAAAAACTTAAAACTAGCAGCCTAATATTCTAAAGCCCACTTTTATGATTACCTGTAAGTAAGAAGCATAAGAGAATCAGAATGACTTGAACGTATTTATAATGACATATAAGCATGTATAAGAGAAAATTGCTTACGTGAGCAGCGGCTAAATCAGTCGTCCAATGATAGAGTCAGTTTCTACGAACATCTGGTTTATCATACTCAGGTCTCATGTATCAGTTTTTGCAAACTTACAAACGAATTCCGAAGAGTACTGGGTTAATACACATGGAGTTGGTGCGTTTAGTATGTATCAGAATACAAAGAAATCTATTGAAATTAGAAAACATAATATTCAATCAGTATACTTATCAAATAAGTAAAAAATAAGCATACCATCTGTTGTTTGTTGATAATTGTAATTTCCTCTTTCCATGTTGGGTGGAATTGCTTGACTTCCGTTAGCATATAAGCTCCCATACGGATGCCTGAATAATGCGCAAACACTCATTATATTTTAGTCTGACTGATGGCTATCAGTGAGACCTGAAACGTAAGTTTCGTTGTTTTTGGGACTCAACAGCTAGCAAGTTAAGAGAAATTACGACGATCATTAAATAAAAACTGATGTTTGTTGTGCGAGAGATGGCTCTGGTTCTCCGTTGATCGAATGGACAACCCTTTGGCGTTTGAAGCGATGAGCAATAAGTATCGCTGTCAATGGGAACAACATCACTCACTGGGGTACTGATGTATCCAGCCGATGAGTCCTGTATAAACAAAAACACGTCCCCTAAACTTCACTGCTACCCACGAAGCAGACTACGATATAGGTTTGTCATTATTCAAAACGCTAAAATTGAACATCACAAGGTTAATTCAAGGAGACTGCAAGTCTACCTCATTCGAAAAATATAGATGTTTCGTAAAGTGGCTGTACAATCAGCTTTTACGGCTTCATTTCAAATGAAGTTATTCGGGAACCAGAGACTTACAAAAAGCTTCCTTGAAAGACAACGTTTTTCGGTCCTGTAAGTCCATTTGTTTGGTCAAACGCACTGTAAACCCATTTTCTGTTTACTCATTAGTACTAACTCAATACCGTCCCTGCAAAACTAGCAGGCCGGGCCATTAAGTTTTAAATAGATCCAAGACCCGTTTTCTGTATCGGCAGTTTTCCTCCAAAATGAAAGAGGAAGTATACCAACTGGTTTGCTAGTACTAATATGATATGCCTAATCAATGAATAGGGAATTTTCAAATTATTTTCACAGCATATTTTTACCAAACTGCATCAACTGAGGTAGGAAATCCTATTCTTCAAATGGACTGTTTCTGCTAACCTAATGAAACACCGACTGTGTGGTACTGGACACTGGTAATTCGGCAGTTAGTAATTTTAAGATGATAGTTATCTACGGGCCAGCTTATACAACACTATCTGCATTCTAGATAACGAACATTCCAGAGGCTTCTAGATAATGACTAATGCCTCCAACATACTTTTTAAAATGTAATGATACATTCGTAGCATTAGGATATATATATATATATATATATATATATATATATATATATATATATATATATATATCAGATTTTATTAAAAATTATTTGATTCTAGCGTATTTGTGGTTTCATTGATGCTTCGGAGTGTCACTTATTTAACGAACAGCATAGTGTCGAAGTTCATTAGTAAATTAAAAGTTATCCTTTTTTATTTTGATAATTTGGTGACTTTTTGACTATTTTATATTGCTTAAGCATATCTGTTCAATACACAGGAATGGATGGGACGTTGCATTGCTGAATCAGAGTGAAATCTAACCCAAAACTAGAAATCAGTTGATTACACAAACGAGTTCTGATTGACCGCATATGCTTACGGACAACCGTACAACTTAGTAGTTCAACAGATAGTATTACGCAATAAAATCATGAGAAACAACTAGAATAGTAGGTGGAAGGAGTTGGATGTCTTAGTACCATAACTTGGTGAGTAGTGTCCGTTATTTCTTAAGGCCATTCTCATCTATCAAATAAGAGTACCGTGTGATAAGTTCTGTCACTGCTACTCCGATAAAGATTTTACGGATGGATTTCGAATTCAGTGGAGATAGTAGGGCAGATGTACTCAGAAAGAGTCTCTCAAGGTCTGTAAACATAACATTCTTTGCCACCAAACTTATAATCGCATTCTACTGTCAGAAACTCATTCTCTAATCCACAAAGGATAAGCTCGAGCATTAGATCCTATCAGAGTGTGTATATCAGTTCACCAGCTCCCGTGGAGCTGAGTACATTAGCCTCACTGTGCCCCAGTTTATGAAACGTGCTCATGAACACTATCCAACTTAGCTGACAAGAAGAGGACGGAAATGCATTCTAAGTTTATGTAACAAAACACTCAATAAACTCAGGACACTTGATAAGTCCTTGAAAACTATGCGCGAAATGAGTGAGGTCAGGACATATGAGCATAGCTTAGGCATAAGCAATTCAAAAGTTCAAGCCACTATTATGCTATCAATAGAAGATACACAACCTCCTTCTTTGCTGTAACCATCGCAAACTATCGAACATTCTAGATAATTCCAATACGACGTAACCATTTTTATTTTTTAGTGATTTTGTTTATTTCTCGATTGCTTAACTTTCTTTTAGGATGTGCTTTATATTAACCTTTGATCGGAAGTTACTCTGGAATGTTCTACTCCTTCTACCATATATTCACAAATGTTTAGCTAGAAGAATGATTTCGTCAGAGGGAAACTTTTTCCACTGTAATCAGACTCTGTGTGTTCTTATACTTAAATGGGGTTCTTTTTGATTTTTAAAAGAGAATCATCGGCACACTTTGCTGCCTTTGTACTACTGAATGTATAGGTGGAAGTTTTCATTTTGAATACCAAAGGAATTTCTGGTCTACTATCAGTCTGGGAATTCGTATTCTTAAGCACCTTGTAAAATGTACTGGCTTCTACAGAAACTGACAACAATCAGTGACCGATGTCTTTCATTTAGATGCCAAGTATAGTACTTGTTCATGCTCAGTCGCATGGATTGGCATGCGTGATGAATGAAATACGTGGATATGGCTTTTCCTCTGTAAGGAATTCATCATATTACAATGCATCTGTTGGTTGTTTTCCCCTTTATAATTTCTTACAGCTAAATCTCAGATTCCCCGTTAACTGTCAAACTGAGACAGCAGAAAGTCAGATGTTTGGTGAAAATGTTTACCTTAACAATGGAAACAGAATTAAAATCAAGTCAATGTAGCATATCAAAAGAGTAAAACTAGGTACAACAAAATGGAGTTATTACGTGAAGACAGAAACAGGTAGAAGAAAAGTGATATCAATAAACTATGTGGTGATTGCTACCATAGTTTATTGAAGCTAAAGACCATTTCATTTTGGATTCAGAAATTTGGTGTAACAATTCCAATTGCAAAATCCTAAGCGATTTCAACCATTTTCTTGTTCCGATGTCAACTGATAGCTCTTTAGGACTAAAAGCCATACAGTCGATTAGAAGTTTTATTACTTCATACCTTAGTCATTTTTGTGAGTGTTCACTAAATCGGATAGACAGACATCTCTGTGAATCACACATATAGTTGATTCTTCAGACAAATTCGAACTGATATACGTATTCAGGTGTGTCAATGCTTGGAGCGCTGTCGTCCCATGATTATTGTAGGACTTGTTTGGTGGTACTAAGGTATATGAGTTCCATGGCATAATATGTTCTCCTAGCGCTTTGTTTGACCTAACTACCTCAATCATGCCATTAAGTCATACATTTTTGTAAATGGGCCTCATGGGTACTGCGTAATAAAAAATAGCTTCATTCCCTACCCATCATGCATGTTTATTAACCCACCCTTCAAGGAATTCATTCTTGGCTACAATGTCCTGTAAAGACCTTACTTCACACTTCAGGTTCTACTCGAACAGACTTTGTGGCTGTAATAAATAGCTTTCAGACTGCACCAGTTTTATATTAGATTGGACAGAGCCCTTAAAATGGGGGTCTTGGTCTATCTAGGATGGTTAACTATAAACAGACCTATCGATATATCCATCATTTCTTTTCACTGGGGTGATATCTTGAAATCGGAGTGTTTAATTTACTTCATGCTCCATTATGGAGGTCATGCATACATGCAGAGTTGTATCCTATGTACCACTGATTAAGCTCTGTCTGCTGTATGAATAACTTTACTAGTCGTGAGATTCGGGTGAAATTTATTCCGAAAAGAAAAAGATCAAAGGGCTTCACACTACATGCCACCAGTTTGGTACAATAATCGACCATTGAGATGAAAATGGATGTTTTTGGTACAAAAAAGCCAAAGCTTCCGCGAGTATGTGGATCATCCAGTTGACAAGTTCTGCTGAAACTTGAATTCATTGTGTTCTGCTCTTTCACACTGGCTGCTTGCTTTATATTTGCCACGAAAAATAAATGTAAACTAATTAAGAAATTATTCAGGAATATATTAAACTGTCCATCAATCTCTTTCTATTTTCAAAAAGAGGCTCACAGACAAGTGTGAATTTAGCCGAAGACCATTCTCCAGTCAAATTTACTGATCGGAAATCAATAGGGTAACATATATGGGCATAATGCCGTTCAGGTCTAAAAATACTCAATCACATTGCATTAGAAATGCTAACAAAATCATTTATATAAAAAGCTGTGATATATCGGGTAGTTTTTGATTCGTTCACGAAAGGAACGAATATAAACCTGAAAAAGTTGGATAACAGTTAACGATGAGGAAAAAAATGGGTTTGTTTTAAGGGAACTAATATGATCACTGAATGATTTTAGGCGTACCGGATGAATTTCGACGAGGCATTTAAAAGATATGAAAATAGCACTTACGAACGTAAACAGTATTTTTTGTGCATGAGAGTAGAAAAACAAGGATTACTTCAGAGTGAGCTCACTATAACATAAGAAATCTTCTCTAACCAGTTGTGGAAAGAAAAGCTCAAATATTGAACACGCTGATTGTTCGTAATAATTAGGTTCAGGGTCATTTTTTCCACATTTGAATTATTCTCCTGTTCTTTGCCCAAATCAGTCATCTATTACGGTCATGTGTGTCTGCACCACCATCCTTATTTTGGTAGACATTCACATACACACACAACAGCCATATATTCATTTGGACGCTGGTTAAACAGACAGACAACAGGGTGACAAGCTGATTCACACAGTAAAATGATTGGTTCTTCTTATTCGTTATATAGTATTCTTGATATCAAGAAGTTGTGGACAGATTCATTGAAAGTTTTCGAAAAATTACGTTGAAGAAATACAGCGTAGATTATGGACACACTGTCAGGCAGTTATCATGTATACTTTATTGAAAACATCGGCTTGCCTGCATAAATTGGGATTAAAACATATGAGATGAGAGTAACAATGTCGAAAAGCGACACTAGAAAATTAGCATCCTGATCTGTTTGGATGTACATCAAATCTACAAGGTTGGTTTTCGCTAAACAATTGTTTTGAGAATTCCGTTTAAACAATATTTATTATTTTTGTAATCCCTTCTGATCTTCAATGCATAACATTATGGAGACCGCATAATAGCTAGTAAATTGGATTTAAACTTTCCGGTTGAAGTAGAAGAGGCCAGTCGCATCTGGCTCAGTAGTTAATAGTCAACGACATTCAAACTAGGGTACGGTTTATGTGAGTTTACATAACCTATGTAAAATACTTGAGTTTCACCATTTCCGTTCTATTGATAGCTGTGTACTGAGGAAAGCTACAACTGTGATCCATCTTGGCGTGTTTTTCTTCGTACCTTTCCAGGTCCTCCCACATTTTGCTGGTTTTCAAAAGAGTCTTCCAACTAACTTATTATATTAGGAAGCGGAGATTATCTGGTTAAACTCAACCTATTCTCTTGTTTTTATAAACTTCCACATCTTGTCTATTCCCTATTGTTTCCTTTCATTCTTTCTTGCGTTGATGAAAATTACGATGCTTTGTTTCGTAGAACTTTGAAGATTGTCAGTAGAACTGGTGGTATACCTTTAACAATCAAATAGAAATAGTTGGCAACAGAAACTAACTGATATAAACATTTGGTAGGAGTTACTTTATAAGGTGACCAGCATCCTCATTACTCAAAGCTTTATACGTTTCCGTTCCTAGGTAAAACCTTGAGGAAGTATATAATACTTTATGCACACTCAACTAAGTATTAAAACTCTGAAATACTGTATTTAGCTCGTATCCTGTACGAGGTTGGAAGGGTCAGAAAGAAAATAACCAATAAACTTTGTTTTTGAAAGGAAACTCATTCAAAAATCCATAGGTTGAAGTTATTCATGCATTATGAACCTAACTGCTAATGCGACTACCTGTCTTAGTTAACTTTGCATTTTTAAGAAAGTTGTAAATATAGTAAACATTCCTATCTTTTATGAGTAATTTCTACTTATTTTATTATAATTTCGACTATTTGAGGTAACCGTGGCTTGACAGACTAGTAATGATACTGGGTGATGATTGAAGGTGAATTGAAAATTTGGACCGCGGCTGGATTCGAACCAGCGATCGTTCGATAGTTACGCATCAAGAATTCCCATAGTAGTCGGCCAGAACTCTTGGCAATGGAAGTGAACTGAAAATCTATTCAGCATTCGTACCTCGTACCTCAGTTGGTAGAGCGTCGGCCAGAAACCTGCTGGTCGCTGGTTCGAATCAGACCGTAGTCCAAATTATTTTACTATGTAAACATGTACACTATTTCTGTCCAGTTGATGTTGTATGACATGTAGAAAATTCCGTTCAGTATTTTCCAAATAAACCTCGCCTGGTTAACTAGTTTACTAGTTACTAGCCGGTCCTAAGCCCACATAAAGAGGGAAGGTTGGGCATAGGGCTAGCAACACTACCCCGTAAAACAAATCTAACCGCTAAACAAACTTCAAAGCACAAACAAAATATAAAAAATGAAAACAAACTTATTCCTCGCTAGAATCGGAGAGGTGAAATGACGCCAGTTGATGAAAGTCTTCGGGAAGCCAATTGGCCGATGTGTCTTCTCTCCCTCGATGAAAGCGAAAGTAAACGTAGGGACATGGAACGTCCGTACGATGTTTGAACCCAGTAAGGCAGCCCAGATTGCAAAGGAGATGAGAAGGTATCACATCGAAGTGCTTGGGATTTGCGAAAGCAGATGGAATGGAAGTGGAGTCTCCAAACTGTCAACTGGAGAATCAATAATCTACTCTGGTCACTCAGACGCCAACCACGAGCACACTGAGGGAGTGGCTATCATGATGTCCTCAAGAGCATCGAAGGCTCTCATGCAGTGGGAACCAATCTCCTCCAGGATCATGACTGCAAGATTCAACTCAAAAGGAAGGAAGGTCACAATCATACAATGCTAGGCTATGCACCTACAAATAATGCAGAGCAAGAGAAAAAGGAGTATTTCTACAGACAACTTCAATCAACACTGGACAAGACGTCAGTTGGCGATATCAAAATTCTAATGGGCGACATGAATGCCAAACTGGGAGGGGACAACACAGGAAGAGAACTAACCATGGGTCGAGAGGCGCTAGGTGAAATGAATGAGAATGGAGAATTGTTTGCAGAATTCTGTGCATTCAACGATTTGGTGATTGAAGGCAGTGTGTTCAGGCACAAAGATATCCACAAAGCGACATGGATTTCACCAGACACCAGGACACACTAAAAATCAAATCGACTTTATCTCAATCTCAAGAAAATGGAGACGCAGTCTACTTAACACAAGGTGAAGAAGAGGAGCAGATGTAGGTTCAGACCACTATCTAGTGCAAGGAACCTACCTTCAAATCAAGTTAAAAGCCTTCAAGGAAGCTGGTGATAGATGGAATACCGCCAGAAGCACTGAGAACAGATGCAGAGACAACAGCGGACATGCTCACACCACTATTGCAGAAGGTGTGGAAGGAAGAGAAGGTACCTGACGATTGGAAGAAGGGTTACCTTGTCAAACTGCCGAAGAAGGGAGACCTCAGTGCTTGCAAGAACTGGCGCGGAATCACTCTCCTGTCCACCCCAAGTAAAATATTAAGCCGCATCATCCTGGAGAGGCTTAAAGACGCACTGGATTCAAAACTGCGACCGGAACAGGCAGGCTTCAAGGAGTACAAATCATGTGCAGACCAAATTGCAACGCTTCGTATCATCATAGAACAGAGCATAGAATGGCAATCAGCTCTCCACCTCAACTTCATCGACTTTGAGAAGGCCTTTGACAGAGTCGACCGAGAAGTAATTTGGAAACTGCTTCAATACTACGGAGTACCGCAAACCTTTATCCGCCTCGTCCAACAACTATATGAAGATGCCACATGCCAAGTAATCCACAATGGGAAGCTCAGTGATGCCTTTGAAGTGAAGACAGGAGTGAAACAAGGTTGCCTACTATCCCCCATGATATTCCTTATTGTGGTGGACTGGATCATGCAGCAAACAGTAGGCAGCGAGAAGAGGGGGATACACTGGACGACGGAAAAGAACCTAGAAGACTTGGATTTCGCCAGTGATGACTTGTGCCTAATGTCACATAAACTTGAAGATCTGCAGGCAAAAACTAACAAGTTGACAGAAGAGGCAGCTAAGACGGGACTTCAGGTGAATATAGAGAAGACAGAAGTGATGAAGATACCGCACCACCACCATCAACAACAACAACAAACTCCAATCACCGTCAACGGGAGAAACTTGAAGGAAGCAACCTCCTTCACTTATCTAGGAAGCACTGTTTCAACTACAGGCGGGACGGACGAGGACGTCAAAATCAGAATCGGAAAAGCAAGACAGGCGTTCATTAGCCTGAAACCAGTGTGGAGATCTTCTGCACTCAGCATGCGGAACAAGATACGGATTTTCAACACCAACGTCAAGTCAGTGCTCTTGTATGGCTCAGAGACTTGGCGCGTCACGAAAGGCATTTCCAATAAACTACAGACATTCATCAACAACTGCTTACGCTGGCTCGCTACTGAAGATCAGATGGCCAGAAAGAATAAGCAACAAGGAACTCTGTGAACGAACCAACCAAGAACCTATCACGCAATAAATATGCAGGAGGAAGTGGAGATGGATTGGCCATGCACTGAGAAGGCCGACTGGGGACATCACGCGTCAGGCCAGGCCCTCGAGTGGAATCCCCATGGGAAGCGACGAGTTGGACGTCTGAGGGTGACATGGAGGAGGTCGTGCGAGGAGGAAATGAGAGGTTGTGGGCTGTCGTGGAACCAGGTTCAAAAGATCTCAGAGAACAGAGTGTACTGGAGGCGTGCTACTGAAGCCCTATGTTCCACTAGGAACCCAAGGGACTAATAATAAAATAATAATAATAATTTTCCAAATATCTTTCAGAATAAAGTCATCACAATAATTATTATTAATCTGTGGGATCTGTTACATGAGAGGTTTTCATTTGGTTTTACTGTCATATGTACCTTTAATTACTATGCATTTAACAAGCCTTTTGAAGCAGTCAGGTTGGTTAAGTACTCCTGTCACAAAATACATGTTTTCGACCAAAATACCTGAGTACAAAAGTTCATATTTGGGTGGTTAAGGTCAGTTAACGCATGTGTCTTCTCATAGGCGTTTTAACTTCGAACTAAAGATTAAATATTTGTGAGAAAATTTCTGTCTTTAGCTTTTGGTTAGATATTATTTGAGTGGTATACATTCTTTGTTTCAAAGCTGCTTTTTCGTCATATATATATATATATATATATATATATATATATATATATATATATATATATATATATCAGCTTATTACTATTAAAAACAAACGTAAATCGACATTCTCAAAGATATTTTTTAAGTGGACTGCGAATCAAATCTATCACCTAATGACTAATGTTACTCCATTGTTGTGTGCCGGTGAATGAAGTATGTTATCAGTAGATTGAATATAAACTGCAAAGAAATATCAGACAGTGGTAAAAGTCTGACAGTCTTTGCAAATAAATGTCAATCATAACGAAACTGGTTAGAAGTGATTAACTCTAAAAATTATGCTACGCTTAGATAAAATAATGAATAAGGATTTTTATCTGGAGAATCATTTTTGATCACAATTGCCATTTCATTCTGTTCTTTAACTAGTAAGAGCATTTTTTGGGGGGAGGGGTGTCTGCGGTTTTTTGAGGTTTTAAGGGAACGAATTCTCCAACGCAGGCAACATGACACAAAGTTAACTGAAATGTCATCCTACTGAAGTCAGTGACCACACTGTGTATTTGGAAGACGAATGCTTTTCATTGAAGGGTTGCATTGGTTACCACTCAGTGAGCAACTACTATGAACTAGAAGACCTAACAAATGGGAGAGCTAAAGGTCCTATTACGTAATGTCGTTGGAAGTAATGTTGAGATGGCTCACATATGCTTCATTCTGTGAAGGGAATCCAGCTTGAATTTTAAAGTAGAAATTCCAATAATTTTATCATCCTGATGAGTGACATTCATGACGTATCTTATTTTCGAGGATGCCGTCATAGCGTTTTCTTATTTAGAACCTGAAAAACCTGACATTAAACCAGTCTCGTTAGGTGGAATAGTTTGTAAATGAATTCACGCTCAATAAGTACGATAAGCTTATGTAGAGTTACTTTTTCAAAAGACGCATTACTTGTCTAGTCTCCAGTTATTCGTCTCCCTCGAAATACCATCGCTCACTGAAATGCAATTACATCCGGCTGATTAGTACTTAGCAGAACAAAACGTGCATCATAGACCCATCGCTATACACCCCTAAGCAAATTCCACTAGCTAGCTAACAGCCTTAACAACTAGACATTGATTTTTCACCTTTAGTAAAGTGAAACGCAATTCTATAACAACTTTAGTGTGCACATAACTTATGTAGGTAAATGTATTTCCGTTGTATTTTATCTAGTTTGGTTAGGTTTATCACTTAACCACAAAGTGAGTACAGAACAAACTTAACAAAAAAGGTAAATGAAGTGGTAAAGGTAGGAAAACAAAGTTGGGAGTTTATGAACAAAAAACATATGAAAACGTTTGTCTAGAAATAATTCTGATTAATAGCGGCATCTGTTATACCTTATTTATCTTGAGAAGAACGCTAATAACCAAATTTTTCTACTCATCTGTGGTTTTATTAACCTGACTGCTTTACTTCGTGTTCTCTCACTCAGAGGAACGACTATTCCACCAATGAAACTGACAAGTTTTTTGCACTAAAGTATTTCCTTAAATTTGCATTAAAAAAGAAATCTGTAATAAGCTTTTAAAGTTGCATAGTATTAAGGAGGATAATGTCTTTTACAGAAAGTTATGGCTTTATTGAGAGTGTAATACTAACTACTTTCATAGATTGATGATTTTAATCAGTTGGCAGGCAGTTATCATGAATCAGTATTACGATTAGGAATTGCATTAATGAATGTGCTCTAAAAACTACTGGTTTCTGTTTAACAACAATCATCATTTTACTTCTACCGATTTTCGACACATTGCGAAAGTAAAAGTATCAACTATTTCAGGATGTTGCAGTTAGCTTGATGATGGCCATCATTGGAATCCATAACTCATGTTTCATCCCATTCTGGTCTCATCAGCTGCATGCACCTGTACCCTAGTCAGTGATGTTATTTCCACTGAGAGCTCCACACGCATCACTACAAGCACTAAAGTGTAATCTGTTAGACCAGTGAGACACGGGAGCCACTTTCTGTGAAAACAGTGTCAGTTATTGTGTACTAACATCTGTAATTTCACGGTTTTATTCTGGATCAGACTGCTCCACCTATGTTTTAAATAAAAGTTCTAAAACACTTTAAAAATGCCTGATAATACGTAGTACGATTTGAAGACATATTTCGACGAACAAAACAAGTTACATGAAGCAAGTTGAAATTGTTCTTGTAGTCCATATATCTTTTAGTAGGGCACTTTTTTAGCCGAAAGCATGCGTTGGTATACAATCATAATACGTTTAAATTACTCAGTCATTTTCTTAAAAGTCAGTACTACACAACGTTAACTATTCATCTCATAACTGGTAGTCTTCTAAAGGTAATCCTAGTAACTGTCAATCTCCTGGAAGCTGTTCATAGTTTTAGTCAAATTTGTGAAGTGTCGAGTAAGTTTTGAAACACGTACGAAGGTATACTGCAGCAAACCTTAGGCGTTTTTTGGTTTATTTCAGGAGAAACAATTTATTTTAGCTCCGTTAAATTTCTTGTACTGGAAGTGATTCATGTGAAAGTTGAAATGCGAACTTTTCATGATAGCTTTTAGTCCTAAATGAAAAGTAGATACAGGATAAGTTCTGTGGATTGATACATTTATACTTCCATAAAATGTCTTTCAGAAGTTTCAGCAATACAACAGCTGAAAGTTTTAGGTGTTGAGTAGCATTTTCTTAAATAAGTAGTCATGCATTAACATGACTAAGGAGGTATACATTCATTGACTAGTCACTGCAGAGTCACCGATTTTATAGGACTTAATTTTGGGTGGTAACCGAATTCTGTGAGTCATTTTGGAGGGTAGTCGTCGAGCTAGAAGACTTTGCCTCATGGTGTAATTTTATTGATGTTAAATGGCTGAAACCAGAAGGCCTTGAACCTCAGTTTCCTGCTTGTTGTTACTTGCCAGGAAGGTGTATGTGCAACCTTGAGGAAAGTGATGTCATATAGAAGATTTCAGTATGCGTCACTAGGTCATTTAGTTAAATACATCACCATTGAGTTATTTGGGACCTAACTAACCTAATACAGAGCTGGGAAAGATGCAATGATTAGCATGTGAAGAGTATTGAATTTTTATACTGTTTTCTCTGTCCCTACAAATACTCACGACATGAAAATCCGCATAACATGTTATGATAAATATACCTACATTTGTAAAAACCGAAGCCAATTTGCAAGACATTTACGAGATTTAACAGGTCAAAGAAGTCGAAACCCTCTCTACCTTAATAGAATAAGAGTACAGAAGATATATTTGAGATAACCTTGAGGAATGTTTTGGCATCCTGATGATAGGCTATTTGAAAGGTATGAAAAATATTTGCCTGGTTGCATCTTTACACCTAGGTTCTCATAAAATGATCTATGAGTACCTTAAAGCTTGGTTTTCAAACACTTCAGCATAGAGTAACAAATGTAGCTGTTTAGTCCTGAGTGTTCAGAAGTAACCAGTCCAGCAAGAAGGTTTTAAATGTGGCTATTTCTATTATCTACCGTATTTCGGTGCTAGGTGTTGGGATTCAGACAATAAGAATTTCAGGACCTAGATTTCATGTTTTTTGATAGTGTTGGAGAAGATTCACTTCAGAAAGTTGGGCTAGCATTAGAAATACTAGTGACTGAATTCCCTAAAGGAGACGAATAACGTGTTATTACAAGAACAAAGGTAATTGCTGTTGATCATTTTATGAAGGGTGGTGAAAATTCATTTTAAGTGGTCAATTATAAATGAAGATAATATTCTGCAACGAATTGTAGGATAGTAGTCAAGATTTTATCATGCAGATAAATAGACTCGCCGATAAAATAACCTAGAGAAAAATGATTCATCCTAATAACACTTGACTAATTCGTGACATTCCCAGTCTTGTTCCCATTGAATAGTAAATTTTAAACAGAGACAAATAAACCTAGCTAATTCTGTCTATCAGTCATTTACTGAATCGGATACACAAATATCACCTACTCTACAGTTCGGTTTATTTTTGAGTAAATGTAGTGAAACGAAAAAAGTTATGTGAACTATGATTAAGATTTCATCTGTTAGTGTCGCAAATATTGGGCACTGAAGAAGCTCGAACCATAATTCCATCTGAAACGTTGAGATGACTTTATTTCAAACACTGTGTGGCGTACACAAATATAAACTGTTTCTAATATCAAACGGAGTTGTGATTAGGAGGCTAGGCATTGTATTTTGGATAGCGAAAAGCACAGTGAGAAAATGTGTAAATCTGGTTCAGTTTGCATAAATATTTATCGAGTTAATGGTAATGTAACGCTTTTCTACATTATGATGAATTGTACACTTCAAAAAAGAAATCATTTTTGTCTACACACTTAACACCTGTCTCACTTCACTAATAATAACAATCTCTTTATTCCAAACAATATGCATGACAGTATGGAATTTTCAGCACCTTATTTTTCAACAAATTCACTCACAGAATAACACTTTCGGACGAAATGCCTATTGCATCTGCGTGATGTTAATAATAACAGTATTCATTGTGGAGATCTACTGCACTCCACTCAGCATACAGAACAAGATCCAAATTTTCAACACTAATTTAGTCAAATCAGTGCTTCTATATGGTTCAGAGACTTGGTTCATTACGAAAAGCATTTCCAACAAACTGCAGACATCATGCATCAACAGCTGCCACCTACGCTCGATACTTAAGGTCAGATGGCCAGAATAATAAAAATCAGCAACAAGGAACTCACTCTGGCTGGCAGCGAACCAACTAAGAACCTATCGCCCGACAAATGTGTAGAAGAAAATGGAGGTGGATTGGGCATGCACCGAGAAGACCGTTTGAGGACAACACACCTCAAGACGACTTGGGCGTCCGTGGGTGACATGGAGGGGATCATGTGAGGAAGAAATGAAAGCTTATGGGCAGTCGTTGAGCTAGGTTGAGCTGACTACAGGGAAGAGAATGAAATGGCGACGTGTTACTGAAGCCCTAGGTCCCACTAGGGACTCAATGGACAAATAATAATAAATAAGGCAATAATATCAAATAGGCAGCTGGTTCTGGATGAGAGTCCGGTCCATAATGAAGAATCAACAGAAATGCAAGCGTAATTTTGGTGGTGGTGGTTCATTCAGATGGTACAAAAATCTGCAACTCAAGCTAAGTATCTGAAGGACAGAAATATGATGTACTTTGTGCAACGAAAAGTTCATTTCCGTATAAGGTAAATTTTTTTCTGCTTTGTTATTGACTCGAGAAACGGAAAGTTGGAAACAATTTAAATATGCAACAGGACGTGTGACTTCCAAAGGACATACTTAGATGATTAAAACACATTGAAGGGAAAGAATTTGATGAAAAATGTTCGGTGGATAATTTTGGTAATCCAAGGTTCAAGCAAGCCCCAGAATAAAACTTTAGCTTCCTCAACAATAAATACATACATGCCTTATCGATAGCTAAAACTGTGCATGATGCCTAGATCAAGTCAGTTTTAATATTTGTTGCCTCTAACTATCCAAATTGATAATGTGTTAAAGAGTTTCCCAACACTTATGACTGCATTTAACCTTACTATATTAGGTGAGTTTCATAAAGAGGTTTTATTGATAAACAAAATCTAGTCTAACTTGATCTTTTATATCTCATTTGGTTGTTAGCCATAAAGATACTGACCCATTATCTTATAACGTAGTGATAAAAAGTGGTTGGAAAACCCATAATTAATTTCTGAGAATAAATGGCTCACCTTCTCAGAATAGTAAATTAGTAATCTGCTGATTGTAGCCATTTTGCCTCAGTTAATATTAGTTATGCGTTTAGGATTCTCAGTTAGTTGACTCAAATGTTTTACCCCAAAAAGCATGTTCCAGTGAGAAAAAGAAATGATTTTGAGTATATATTGCTTACTGTTATAGTGCACAATTCTCACTTTATTAAAGGTTATATTCCTAGTCCACATAAAAACTGATTTTTCTGTCGTCCATTAATCTATACACTTTTTGTAAGATCTATACTCATGCTGGAAACCGATCGTAAGATGTTTCTGCTCAATTGTTATTGATATTCAAGGCCGTATAGCATTATTAACTGCTATTATTCGGTGTTTTCTTAGCTTTATTGCTTCCTCTTTGACGCTTCAACATAATGTCTGGCTAATTAACCAGTATCTACTTTACTTATTGCTGTATGAAGTTAATAGTGTTGAAGTAACCTGCTCTAGCGACGAAACATCCAAGAATAAAAAATATAACATAGAGAATGTTTGTGAGTCGTTATTCACATTCTGAACAACAAATATTCCATACTATCAAATGTTTTGGTTATTCCTTATACAGAAAATAAAAGGATGGTATTTTTGTATTGATTCCTTGACTCTTGCAATTTAGCTGATCAGCAAAGATGGCTCTAGTGTTTGACTCTCGCATTCATCTGTATAAGAATATTTGAGAATGAATTCACTTGTATTTCGTAATGTAATTTTTAAATTGAAGCAACACAATGCAAAATCAAACACACTGGTATTCTGAGATGATGGAGAGAGTATGAAGCATACAAGGATGATTTTAATAGTGTTGCATTCTCCTAAAGGTTTAATTTGTGGAGCTTCCACTATTATCCTAGAAACGTCACCAGCAAAAACTCCAGAAAGAAGTGTTATCCCACCGAGTTTACGATGACTGCTTGTCTGATTCATGCAGGAAAGTGTCTGTTAACTGGTTGAGACTATCGAGACGTTAGTAAACAGTGTTTAGATTTTTGTAGCTTGAAGACTATGAACAGATTGCAGCTTTACATCGGTCTATATTTTTTGTCCTCTACATTACCATATACTTTTCGCGTAGTTTTCATGCTCCTCTCCTTGTAATCATTTTCTTCCTTTAACACCGTTCATAAGTTTGGCTAATTAAACAGTTTGAATGCTTCTTAAATTTCATATTCAACAGAGTGATAACCCTTGAGTGTTCACATTTGTAATGATCTTCGAGAGTACGCAATATGAGGCAAGACTTCGACTAATTTCTTTCATTCTAACATAAAAAAGTGTAATCATGAATACGTTAATTGTGTACTCGAAATTATGTGTACTAATGAAGGTTAACAATTTATTTTCAAATAGAGAATAAAATAAAGTCTTTTTATTGGGTTACAGTCATCGATTGTTATCAAATTTGGTTTCATGAAGTAAAAACCTAAACGAAACTTCATTCAAGCAGTTTCTGCCTGAATTTACCCCTGAATGATTTCAATATTCGAGAAGATATTAGCCAATATTTTAGCTGCATTGTTTTTGGATAGTATGCATCACTAAACTAAAAGTCATATCTATCAGTTCCCTAGGCAGTTTGTGAATAACTATAATGTGGATAAATATATTCTCATGAGAATCAGATGAAGGATGCTATACTTCTTTATACAAAGAATTTTTAGAGATCATAAATAATACTTATGATATCTTTGTCCACTAGTTGAACAGTTTTCTATCCAGTCATCTGAATCTCTGTGAAAATGATTTTATACCACTAAGTAATGAAAATTCCTCATTTCACTTTACTGCGGCATCGAACTTAGACCCTACCGATATTCACTTGGAATTACTTGATAAGACTATATTCGCTTTTTTGTTGACTTACATAAAAATGAAGTTGTTTCTTGACTTTCATCGATACAGAAGTTTGCATTCAGAAGACTAAAGTGTTAGCGATGCATTTTTGAAGCCACTAGAACAATTGACCAGTGCGTTTTCTTCCCAACATACAGATATTAGTTTTCTACCTTTATAGATACATTTTGATTGCTATTAGAGCAGATCCGTCTTTCAATGGTTCAGCTGGAGCGAGAAGCACAATAAAATTCACATAAGATTAACTTATATATTGGTCAAATTAAATACCCTGCTTGACGAAAGTAAACATCGGTGAAATATGTATAGATATTTTTTTAAATTACCTAATGTGTGATGTAAAATTTCACCTTTGTTATCGATCGTCCCAGTGACATTGTTTTTGACCCCGTTCACTTGTCTGGGTCATCAATATCTTATCTATTCATTAAAAATAGTAATAAAATCCATTTGTGGATAAATTATGTTCAGACAAAATATCACCTGAATTGTAGTAAAAGCGTTTTGTTACTACAGCCAATATCTGGTTACATAGGTAACCAGCCCAATAAATTTATTTTTATGGCATGTTTCTCGTGCATAGCATGATTTTCAGTCTGAAATGGCTTTAAGAGTCACACAATCACATATATTATACTGCAAATGTCACGCTAGTCATCGCGTTAATATGAACTGCAGTTTTGGTGTTCAAATGATCTCGTAATGGCATAAAATGAAAAAAATTAATTTTTTTTATGGTGAATTCGAAAGTTCAACTATTGCACTAAACATGTATATTTTAGTTCATCAGATGGGTCGGTATCACTAGGTAGTGATTGATAAAACAGTATCCAAAATTATATATATATATATAAATCATTGACTAACTCAGATAGCCGTAGTTTGGCAGCCTAGTATTTATACTGGGTGATGATTGAAGGTGAGGTGATCTCTTAGCTCAGTTAGTAGAGCACCGGACCGGTATTTCGGTGGTCGCTGGTTCGAATCTAGCAGCGGTCCAGATTGTCACCTCATCTTCGACCATCAACCAGTATATATATATATATATGTATTGTTGCATATGCATTTTCGGGATGTTCATATGAACTAGGTATGTTTTCTTCTTAATAATCTCCTTTGAAATGACAGTAAGCTCAAAAGGATGAACTAAGTTGATAAATAAATGACTTGCTTAGTAAGTAGACAAAGTACGGGAAGAGGTCTTTTAAAAATATTCGTTAAATTTCTCAGTTTATAGTTGAAAAGGCTTGGTCGAAGGAAAAGCAAAAGCCGAGAAGAAATTCATAGAAGTCGTTGATGATACAGCTTGTTCATCTCCGTTGTCGACTGAACTAAAGTGATCAGCAACTATTGGCGATTAGTCCTATGCTCGAGTTTTAGTGGGGACAACATCATCTACTGAAAGGCAGGTGGATCCAGCTGACCACTTCCAAATCAAGCGAAATGCGCGTCATGGACTCCACTACTGGGCAGTATGCATCAATAATATTCCAAAATCATAGAGATTATAATGCTTTGAAGTTATTGGGAGGTATCCGGATAGATAAACAGTTTTATCGACATATTATGTAAGGACTGGACAAGAAGAATAAACACACGTCTTTGAATTCATTGATATATCATTGATATTTTAATTTTCGACTAGTTCCCTAAAGAAACCTATACCAGACTTCAGTGAGAAGATTTGGAGTGGTTTCATTTCAAACACGCTATAACTCACACTAATCAGAACTACATCCAATGTCAGCCTTTTACTCAGCACCCAGTTTTTGCTAAGCCAACAGGTTAAACCTGGATCATAGTTCATAAAAAATATTATTGAAGGTATTTAAGAGATTGATTTATTCCAAAGCTCACCACTCAGAGAAGCAATCTGTTTCATATGTTTTAGACCAGAAGTCAGTGTATACGCTGACAAGTGGTTTTAAAGTATCTTCCTTACCTCGCTCATTCTGCCCAATTTTAACCCCATCTGAAGTAAGTATTAGTGCCATAAACAATACTGTTACACACTGTGATTGCAATACTTCTCATTTCCAGAATATTGCTCTTACTTTACTCATATGAAAATAATACTATTATTGTTATTATTATCTGTGAATTACTTCCATTATGACAGCCTATTGCATAAAAGACTAAGTAGTGGACAAAGCAGTGATAATCAAATGACCATTAACAAATTTTTCGGATAGCTCATTTTGAAATTCATATGCTGTAAGGCAGCTTTCTCAAATATTCAACTGCACTGCAGTAATACATATCCTTAAGGCAGGTTGCACTACCGATTTTAACGCACTCGGAAAGCTATAACAGAATATGCTTCTAACTTCACCAAAGCTTGACGATTGCGTTTTTCAGCCTCTTTTTTGCTTAGAAAGGAACTGTTATTAAGTTGTTTTATATATCTTTATATCGAAAGTTATATCTGTATTATCCTTTTTAACTAAGAGGTCTGTGAAGACGTCATGGTGTTTGAGATTGCTTCATCACGGATGTCAGGAAGCAGCAGTTAGCAGTTTCATCATAGTCTGAAATTTCTGAATGCTGCTAACGTGCTATTATTTTTGTCTAAGTTTGGCTGACGATTCGACTCTGCAACTCGGCCATTGAAAATGTAATGGATGAATATACTAAACTTTTAGGATTAATTATGTTTTCTTGTCTTCTAGTCGAAACTTGTGAAAGGAATTTAATGTTCTTCAGTAATCACCTTGGTCTTAGAGATCGTTACAGGATAAAAAGATATAATTCTTGGTATGTCTATATTCTAATGAAATGGGGATAAACAAGATAAATACTTAACACTGGACCACGAAACTGATTTTACCGTCGAGCTGTACAACTTTATGCAGTAACTTAAGTACAGATAGGGAAAAAGGAGAATTTCCTGTGATCAAACTAATCAGTAAGCTGTCATACTATCGCTTTCCAATGCGCTTCATTGTGTGCATGAATTATATCTGCATTTAGAGAAAAATAATAACACCGTTGATGTTTAGACTAAATGGAATTCGTACTGATTAAAAATCTGGAAGAGATAAAAAGATAGTTATCACTAATTGTAAGTAAACGTATTATCACGAATGCCTAAAGCCACTTTGATGAAAGTTGAGTAGATTTATGATAATTTTGACTTCAGAGGCTGAAATTTAGACATATGCCAATAAATTATTCACAACTATTGGATCATCTTATGAAGTACACTTTGCTTCAGATTCAATTTTTATGCCAAATGCTACAGTTTAAATGTATAACTACACTTAAATATAATTAGAAGATTGGTGTATACTTGGTTATATATGTATGAGGATTTACGCCTGAACAATAACCTTCAGATCCTACCAGTGAATTTCTAGCAGTTCCTCGGTAAATCGAAAAAGAAATAAGATAATAGAAAGTGTATTGCATAGTCAAAATATCTATGAAATGCCACAGTGAATACGTATCCTATTGATTTTTTCCTCTTCAACCAATCTGATACACACACACATTGTTTTAGGTGTATTTCCTTGGAACTTTGAAGCAAAACAATTGGGAGTGAAGGGCTTCAGGGATATAAATATTCTCATGAGGATCTGGTCGACCCCGTCTGTACAATATAACAGATTCCATGCTCGACTACTGGAATAACTGGAATATGTCCTTTTAGGTTTGTTAGTGTTGCCAGATATGATAATGCCTGACTCCACCATCACCTGCGTTATGTACTATGCAAAACTAGCCAAGATTAAACTTTCTTCTAATACAAATTTCTAAGATATTTCAGAGTTTGAAATCAGATACTTGATATAAATGTGATATATTTATTCTGAAGGTTTACACACTTAAAAACTGTTTTGTTCTTGTTTTCCCTACATTTTCATGACATCAACTCAGGATTGAGTGATGAGAACTGAAGCCGGTTTAATAATGCAAAAAAAATGAATTTTATTTAATGAGTAGAACTTTGAAAAGTAGTTATTAAAGTTTTGAATATTTTCAGTCCTGTAAAAAATAAAATGTAAGATTAAAGATAGACCATTTTCAAACTATTTTTACCCGTGTAAGGTATAGTCTAGTTTGTCTAGAACCCTTCTTCTACCTGAGACACCGAATGCTTGCGGAATGACTGAAGATCGACATTTCATGCTCCGTGACTTCTGCTAAGGTCACACTTACTCACAGTTCCATCAGAATTTTAAAACATATCGTTCAGCTTCATGCCTGTAAATTTGTAGCGTATCCGTTTGGAATCTAGTTGATAAAAGAGTGAAACTTGGACACTGTGGTAGAATGCTGTTCTATTTTAGATGACTTATTAGATGTATCACACAGCAGAACAGTATAATCTACTGGATTACGTTTCTGATATACTTAGTTTTACCTAATTATACCAAGGTAGCTCTATCACTCTGAGACATGGTTTATATAGTTTTAATTCTCTCGTCTATTTTAAGAAATGGGTATTAGGTTTTTCCATATATCCGGAAGAGATGCCGAGTTTTTCCTCTTTCATTTGTTTGGTGTTGATTTGATAAACAATGATTCATCTGTTAGTCTCTCCCTCTACTCCACTAGTATAGTTTGAAGGGTTACCGCTCTGCCCCACCATAGTGTGTGTGTGTGTGCTTACATGCATAGCTATGACAGAGCCTTTTTCTCTAGATTCTTTATCTTACTAGGATTTACCAATTTTGATTTAATTAAGTTTTTGTATTGGAATAACCTAAATAACCCCGGTCGACTACCTTGACCTATGTATTTGACCCTGAAATTTTTGCAAAGAATTTGGTAAACTAAATTATTTTGCCTAATTTGGTCAGTAATATCTATAAGTATTACTATTAACGCGGGTCACGAATATTAATCATGCTTTTCTTGCGAATACAATAGAATTCATAAATTAATTTAGGAGAGTAATTATTGAGGAGTAGTGTTTCCCTAATGCACCTGATTTCCTATCTTAGATCTGTTCTACTAAAAGGAATTTTAGCTCCATCACTCATACATTTTGTTAAGCTAGCTTCAACTGTTGAGGGAGATGAAATAAGGCCTATGTAACGATTCCAGTGTAAAGGTTCCTCATAAAAACTAGTGTCCGGACTCCTATCTTGTTCTCTTTTTATTCTGCAGTACATCGCTGACTTGTAGAAGAACAGCAATGCTTTGACTACAGCATTTATATCTGTATAGAGACTATGTATGTGCTCCGAGTGAAACTGCGTGAACGTATCACCTACATATTAAGACTACACTTTTGAAGCAGGGCCACACGGTGCTACTGCTATTCGTTCCCAACTACCCATGAATATGTCTGTCATCGCTGATAATGATGAAGCGTATAAGAACCAAGTGTGACAACACTGCATAACTTGAGTGATAAATTGTGTTAAGGCTGGACAATACTAGAACGTGTTTATTACTTCACTGCCCATAATTCCTTGTCAACATGGGAAATATGTTTTATCCCCACAGAATTCTCTTGACAAACGTTTCTGATTTGCTTTGTAAACAGTTTAGGGGAGAATATAACAATGATTGATATTTTGAAAATATGACCTTTCTTCAAAAATTCTTTGTCAAATTTAAGATAAACTTTATGCTCCATTCCTCAGGTATCCTTCTATGTCGTGAGCTATGAGCTATTCCTATGTCACGTGGTATCTCCTTTATTTAGCATATGTGTCTTATATAAGAACAGAAAGTTCACTTTTTAATTACCTGTTTATGACACAGCAGAAAGGCTGAGTTCATATAATTTTTATGCTTCGAATTGTGAGCGTACGTGGGTAAGGCAGGCATGTATCAACCTTATCAAACCAACATTTCAAGCATTAGATTGACTTCAGACAAGTTTTCTCCAATGATCATTTGTGCCAACAGTAAACCATACTGAATTCGTTTGAGGTTTCTAAATGTCTTTCATCTCAAAATGCCTATAATCTCATTGTGAAAACTCGTAACTGGGTTACAGTTAAAATACTTGTTAGTACTTTTCCAGCTCTTGCCTAAATAGCAAGTTACTTGTATACCAGAGTACAATGAATTTCCATTTTAGAGTGAAATAGTTATTCAATGTCTACTCTGTAAGATACATGACCATAATAACACTCTTTTATATTGAGTAAATCAGAGGTGTAGAGATTACTGCTCGTTTTAAAGCAAAGTTTTAAAAATTACAGAGTAAAGCGTTTGCCTGTTGAGGTATGGCTCAGTATTGAAGTTGATGTTTCATAGACAGAGCAATAAAGAAAAATACCTAAGCATTTCCTGACATGTTGCAACTTTATCTTTTCGTGCTTACAGGCAACATCTACGGCTTGACTACTGAAGAGCAGAAGTTTTTTACTCAGCGTGGTCATCAAAATCCCTTAGGCTAATTTACGCTCCATTAGTTTTAAAAGACAAGCACAACACACGACTCCTCAAAATCTTATGAATTGCCTCTAGTCATATGAGGTCAAATTCATATAGATTATTTCAATAAACCATCCTAATTACTAGAAAAACAGAAAATTTACCGATGATTAGGTATGTCTTGATGTTTTACTTCTTTCCCATAGTATATTATTGGCTATTTTTATCTGCAACGAAATTCACTGCTTTGTTCTGCCTGCTACGGTGGCTAACCAGTGAAAAAATGTAATATTGTTCATACTTATTGTTCTATTACAAATCAATATATTAATCGATATATTCATTTTCATCCATATGAGAAAAAGAGCAAGATTATTATCTTGCATTTCATTATTAAATTTCCTTATAGTGAAATATGTTTTTTTTCGTTTCCCTTAGAAATATTAATAGGCTCATAGTCTGTCTGAAAAGAAAGGAACAGTCAATTGAGGTTTATCCATTTGTAATAAAAAAATCGGTACAGATGGCTTAAACTGTTGTTCCTAACACAAGTGAATAATGAAGGTAATATCTTGTGTCCTGTATGTCAGCAATTGAGAAGTTTCAATTACCAACGGTTGGCTGTTGATTAAAATTCAGAACTGCAATTATAATGGAGACGCTGATGGAAAATGTCAGTACTGGTTTAGAATGTTAGCGTTTCCAACCAGTAGATGTGTCGAAAAATAGGAACAGATGCATTTATTGGATTCCAACAACACTCAACTTTAGGGACAATGTTTAAACTTCAGATCACTGATAACCACTTTGACTGTATTAGCAACAAAATAGAGGTTATCTTAACAGTTCGTATACTGATTAATCTTCTAGTTGTTTATTTATTTGCTTCTATAGAATTTTAATCGGTTAACATAGTCACTGTCGCGCAAAATAAATAATATAACTTGAACAACAGTTGGTACTGTTGACACACTGATTGTGTTTATTTCAGGTTTGTATTCGCCATGGACTGACGTCACTTGAAAAAAAATTAAAAACCTTAAAGCACTGGATACATGCTTCTTCCTGGTATGAAACATGAAGACAGATACTCAGCGAAAGCATTGGAGAGAGGTTGCTGTATACCGTGAACTGATAAAAGTAGGAAATATGGACCCCTGAATTTCAACCAAGTGGCCCAATGGAAACGTGCTGGCCGACGAACCTGAGGGTTCTGGGTTCAATCACTGACAGGGCCGTTGGTGCGCACTGCTGAGGAGTTCTATGCTAGAAAGAACCACCTATCCAGTGCTCCCAGATCTCCCATGGTTTTCTAACTGATGTAAGTTTATGGTGAATACTAAGCTGAAATCAATAAATAAAACCCATCAAATCTTCAGATTAAATAATCATGTTTATACTGGATTTTACTATAAATAGAAGTGAAATTATTTTACTTTATGTGAAAGCTAGCTATGTTCTGCTATGGCGGTTTTAAATACTGATGCCTAATGCACTTAAATCACTTTATTATTAGCAAAATATCAATCAATGAAAAAGAAACAACAGACTGAACTTCAAAACCACGGATCCTTAGTTCACGGAAAGAAGTACAGTTCCTGGTGATGCATAAAGCATTCTATTTGTCTGAAAAGGCTGATTGTTATCAATTTAAATTTTGGCATCACATAGGGAAACATAAATGCCGGGAAATGTTAAGGACAATAAAGGATTGGTATACTTCACCTGGGAATAATATAAATGTGAAGTTGAACTAACAATAGTAATAAAGGATAAGGTTCAGTATGATATTTCCAACGTATTAGAATACTGGTTGATGATATCACTCAGAAGTGAAGTTAAACGTTTTTGGATTTTTACTGAAGCATATGAAACTGCAAAGTAAGTTTCATGAATATTGGTCCCGTATGAGACTGAGAACTGTTGATACAAGAGTAGGGGACTTAGGGTCCTAGTATGTTACAGAATGAACTTCATTTAAGTTAAGGAGTTAAGTAAGAAGTAGTATTACCGCTACATATCATACACCCATTATGATCCTCAATTTCAAATTTTTCTATAGTTTTAACAAAAATCAGAGAAAAAATTAGAAAAATTTCGATGGACCAGCTAATTAATGAACGAGAAGCTGTGAACCAAGGCTTCATTCAGCCTGACACTTCTCAGAAAGACCTTTAAGTAACCTCGAGGGATCTGATGTCTCGTCAGGATCCGTAACCAGTACCACCATTTCTATTGTGAGAAGTATAACTCTTGACTTATTTGGAATGCAACTAATATCATTTAGAAGTGAGTAACATGCAGGAAATCGTCACTATGTAATAACACTACGGAAATAATCTACAGCGTTCACTCAGGAGAAAAGATAAAATTGGTGACTAATCAACGTAAGTTGCAGTATCGACTACCATCTCTCTTACCTGTTATATGAATAATTTCTGCAAAATGGGATCAAAGAAGTTAACAAGTTTAAAATGACTAATTTTCTATTCTAATCTTATCACTGCAGAAATAACGACCATAAAAATAATGAAATGTTTCTGTCTGTTTAATGAGCATTCGTTTTCATTATGCAATTTATATTTTGATAAATCATCCATACTAGAAACTATATGTAATGATGACAATAAAGAATCAGATAGTCACCAAAGGAATAAAAGCACTTTCATAAAAATGAGAAACATTTATGTGTTGGTATAAGACATCTGGTTACCGCTAATGATGAGGTCTATTCACCATTAACACCTTATCAGACATCAAAATTCATTATATTTTGATTTCATTGCTTAAAGGTAATAAGTAGAATTATTGAACTTCATCAGTAAGGTTTGCCGCTTGATTCAAAGAGACTCATGCAACCTATGCGACGGCTTTCACCTACTAAACTAGCGTTGTTTAGCTGATGACTTAAATTGACTGAATTTTTTCCTAATATCCTTAGTAAAGTAGTTACAACCCTTACGCTGGAGTTTTTGAATAGAGAAGGCATTAGGAGATGGATGAAACGCATCGATTTAGAAATTCACCATAGCGGACAGTGTAAAATAAAAGTGACTTTAAAGGCATAACTGCTGAAAAAACTAATTGGATTTCTGTATCTTGTGAAAAACTACCATTACAACAAAAAAGTACATATCTAACTGATTTTTTCAGTAGTTCCTGTGGTGGTCTTTAAAGTTAATCGTAAATTAGTCAAAAATCACAATGAAATATTGAGACTTGAGATTTCTTAGGTGGCCTACTATTTACTGGGTTCTGGACTGCAGGCTTGAAGTTCTACCTACTATTACAAAATAATATTAGAGTTGTTATTTTCATCTTGATGACTAGTAGTAGAAACCGTCCTAATTGTGACTTGTCAACGGAATGTATCTGCACCTCAGTGAATGATATTGTTCCCAGTGAGATTCACACCAAGTGCCCATCGCTGTCGCACCCTAGTGGCCGAGTGGATAAGGCCTTATCATTTGATGCAATGGGTACGAGGTTCAAATCTTAGGAAGGACAGCATCACTCACCGGGGTGCAACTACATTCAGATGACAAGTACCGAATAGGACGAAACGTCTGTCCCATATTCCACTACCAGTGAACAAGATGAATACCATGCCATGAATATTAGACACTATTGAGGCATCTACACAGGAACCAATCTATCAACAGAGGTCAAGCTATTCCACATAGCATAGCAACGGGAAACAACATGTACCAAACAACATTAAAGAAGACTAACGTCAGATGTATGGCCACCGACTTTTTTTCACTATGGTGTTACCGAACGTTGTGCCCATAAGTTCGCTAACCTCATGGCTACTGGAGCCGTTGGATCACAAGTGGTATGTGATCAACAGTAATGTGAAATGTATTTCGTTGGTGTAGGATTCTATTTAATTCACATTAGCCTTGTTAAGCTGTTTGTCTGTCTATTGATCATGCTCATCCATCAATAATGATGTGTCTAAAAACGGGAAGATCAGTTTGTCTCTGAAAAAGGCTAAAACAACAATCTTTGTCAGTTGATGAAACTACTAACTCAGAAGTGGAAATCTTTCGTTCAGAATTAAGGGTAACACATTTACTTGGTTGTGTCTAAGAAACGAATCCGGAAGTCAGGTTTCTTCTTATTTAGGACACGTCAGCTGGATGTATCTGCAACCCAGTGTGGGATATTGTTCCCATAGAGACTTGAATTTCGTGTCAGTCTCTTCAAATGCCAAATCGTTATCCGCTAGGCCACCTAGGCACGATAGTCACCTCTTATACGACGGGTATTAGTTACTACTATTTGGTGATATACTTGAAATTTCCCGTTGTTATACTGGATAGAATAGTTCGACCTGTGTTGGCATATTGACTCCTGTGCGGCTGTTTCGATGTCATCTGAATATTTATCATTACTTATTACGCTAACCAACACAACTTTGGTGAAATGGAAATCGTATCAAATTACTAAATCTTTATAAACAGATTATGGAGTTATTGCGAAGAAATATTTTTTTGCCTATAATCCTGCACAAAAACTTCCACGTGTTTATCTGAATCGCATTGTAGTACCCTTTCATATCCTAAATTTATTCCGCTAAGCTTTCGCGAGTATCTAACATGCTGAGATATTACATTTTGATCCGTTCCAAACTGCATTATATTGTGGAATAAGATTGCTATAATCTTCATAAAAAGCCATAAATCCTTGGACATTTCTACAACTAATCACGTTGCACTGAAGTTTCGAGAGAAAGCATATGAAGCAAAGTGTAAATATCAGATTGGCATATTCAAATCTAGAAAGGCCTGGAAATAGTGAGGGTCATTGTAAATTTATATTCATAAACCCTTGTAGTTCGTATACATTTTTGACGTTGCGATATACATTCTGTTATCTTACTGAGTTTTCTCCTCACTGAAAAACTGAAGGACTACCAAGGGGGGAAATTTGAAGACTATTGTTCATGAGTATAACACGTAGCCACAGGGATACGATAAATGGCTACTTGGATTTTAAAACACTGATACTAATTATTAGGTAATACTGACTTCCTAAGTACTGAAAATGCTCATCCTAGTAACTACTTGCGCAGTGTCGAATTTTTGGATAACTATTTGTTTGTTAATTTTATTTTGACTATCACTTGAGTCAATTAAGAGATTGGAGAATTTCGGAGTGAAATGTGTAACTGTTGACTAAATTTTTTGGGTAAAACTCCCGAAAAAGTATGAAATACTTTTGACATAATTTCACCAGAAAAAGCAGATTTTCAAATGATTTTCTTTTAAAATTTCAATTCCGTAACGTAAAATTTATAAAATATACTCATCTCTTTTCGAAGATTTTATTCATTTGCTTGATAGTACTCATAAGTAGTAGATATACGTATCTGAAGTGGATAAATAATTTTGATGAAATTCTGATTGTAGTCGGAAGATGGGTTTCTAACATTTTTCAATACCATTAACCCAGCCTATTCTATGGATTTCAATCAACTGTTATTCCCCGTAGTCAAACCCTAAGTTTGATGTGTTTCTCCAAATCCCAACTACCTCAGTGTAGTAAACATTTAATTTAGAAAGATGAGTGGTAAATTTAGAGAATACTCACTATTAATATCTGATTTGTGTTGAAATGTCTGCCATATTGAGGTTTCAGTTTTGCTATAGTTTTTCCTCCCCTGCTTATGGTACATGTGAATATATCTCAGATAATATATATTTGATGACACCCTAAACATGACTTCTAACATTCCGACATCCAGACTATGTCATTTATACATTGCAGTTGAGCAAACAATAGCTTATTTGTTTTGCATGGGATTCAACATTCTCTGCTTAGGTCTATGTGTCCTTGAGCCACCGTCTCAAGAGTGTGGTAATTTACCTATTGGTACCTTTTTGGTTAGAGGAGGTACGTAGTGGATGTTTTCCACCAAGTACTCCCGTAGATTCGGACCTGATCAGAATATAATTAACAACTCATACTTGTTAATTATGAGTTAATTGTCATGGTTTAGTGACCTAGGATGCATACCATCTAGTAAATAATGCCTAGGTAGGGTGAGGTGTTGCCTTTGAACTACAATACTAGCCATCTTCAGGCAAGTAAGTAATAAAGGACTGAGTCTTTTCATGCATGATCCTAATCAATAACCGATGACTTATTGCAGCTAAACCTTCCTCATAAATGCGAGAAAGCATGTTAATAAGATGAAGAGTTTCTGGGAAATTTTTTCACTTTCTTTGTGAACTAACACAGCAAACTATAATACTTAGGCATTCATATACGTGAGTACAACACAAACTGAATTAACAGATTTTGGTTAAAACTAAAAAGATGGTCAGTATAAGATTTTGTAATGTCTAGTAACTAGAAATCATGTGATTCAATGTATTAAAAATCGGAGCAATTTAACATATTCCTGGTTAATTCAAGCGTATGACGGTATTTCACTGTTTGGTGTAAATAGGATACTAACAACAGTGAAAGTCTTCTCTATCACATAGTCAAAGTTCATATATTAGACTTCAATGTATCTTTCTTTTACAGCTAATCTGGATTATGTGAATGACTACAGTGAAGAATACATACATTACTTAAATCCTAAAAACCTATTTCGAATTTAAAAAATGATTCTGTTAATTATCTTGAATAATTTTGGTGTTATTACATGAACAGTTGAAACGGAAAGTCTTTGAATATGATGCATTGCTTACATTTAGGTTAGAATATACACTAAAGTGAGGTATATTTTTCTAGTTTTCTACTTATTTTCACACCGTTTCGGCTGTCATTGTTATGCTCCCATTTCTTTGTCGCCTTCTTGATGTAATATGTGGAATTTTTAATATTACAAGTTGTGTCACATTCATTGTGTCTGATAATTGGAGACAATGCTCAAGAAACCCTTTACTTAAAACTTTATGTCTGCCATCATTTAGTAACAAGGCATACCTGCCGCTCTAGGGGAATGCATACCAGAGGAATTCAGACGCAGATAAATGCATGCTGCAGTCAGAGATGCTATCATTACGCTATCACTTACCTCCCGTACGACTTGACCAGTTATATTCGTTAGTCACTGGGGGTGGGGGGTGATAAATTTCACGTTGAGTTTATTTACAATTACGATTAGATAGAACCTAAGTACTTGATTTCAACCGGTGAAATAAGTTTCAATGATAATGTATCCGTTTCATGATTCATTGTGACTCGTTACTTCACGAGTTCGATATCAATTGTGAACATTAAAGTTTCATTGGAAAAACCCTGTGAATTAGCTTCATTGAAGATAAAGCTCTTGTATATATTTTATTAGTCTTTAGCAGTTAACTGGATATCACTAAAAGTAATGTCGTGTTACTATCACACTATCACACTAAGTTGTGTCATCTGTTCACCACTTGAGAATTCTTTTTTCATTAAACTCACTGTCACAAGTATTTTTGGCTTATTTAGCTTCAGAATTCCACAGTAAAGCGGCTGTTGAAATTCGCTGCTTATAGTAAACTGACAGGTTGTGGCATAGGCAAGTCTCTGGATTTTGATTGATCTGTCGGTAGTATTTTACTGAATGATGTATTGAGTTGTGGAGGGTGTTTAATTTTAGGAAACGTGAGTCGTTCATGACTTATGAAATCATCACTTACGAATAAATAACCATCACCTGTCAGATATTTAAATGAAATCTAATGTAAGATTACAAGAAAATTGTTTATCCAAGTTATTCAATATAAACACAGAGTGGTAATTTCCATAATGCATAATATTTACTAATACCCAAACATCCGCATCCAGTACTTTAACTGCCGAAGTTTAGTAGACTAGAAATTGCGTGTAGGGAGATTTTCAACATATAGGAACTAAAATGATGTTAGAAACTTTATAAAAAGTATTACAAACATACATGAATAGCAGATAAAAACAACAGTAAAATTAATGACCGTTTTCTGTACTAAACACTAGCGAGATAACGCACGATGCATGTATCATGGTGTAGTGAAAGACTTGTTCACTTTGGACTTCAGCGTAATTCATGACTGTGCGATTTTGCTTCATATGGAATAATGTTTTTAGACTTTAATGACACATAAGGTGTAACGGCTTTATTCATTCCCGTCAGTAAAAACAAATTCACTCGCTTCAGAATGCAAAGTGTAATATTTTGGTTGACGTCTTGCTACCCAAAAACTGTTTACAAGCTTATGTAATAAAACATAAGCCGAATCCATTGCATGAGGGCTGATAACACCATTTGGTTGCCCAAATTTCATAAAGTGAATTACCATGAGAATTTGGATCATTACAAAAAGTCACTGTGACCTGAATAACTTTGAAATCATATAAGTTAGATGTAATTCGGAAAACAAGCACACATATCAAAGTAAAATCTTGTTCAACAATGTAGTAATCGAAATTGTCGCACTAGAAAACATTTAACAAAGAGCAAGTGAATGGAAAAATAATAATATTACACTGGTCAAAAGTTCAATAACTTGTTGAAAAAGCCTCTATGTTTCATTGGCGTGATATGACGAAAACAAATGATTAAAAATGAAGGTGTATTCAGTGCGTTTAAAGCAATGACTCTGAATTTCAACAGGTAGTCAAATAAAGTTGATGCCTATACAAATCTGAGGCGTAATATTCTTCTTTTCTCAACTACAATCAATTTTATGGAAATAACCATATTTCGAGTTTTTATTATTCTAATTGGTTTTCTGGTTGATTTCAACTGAAAATTTTCTCTGTAGCATATATAAAATGTCGGATAGAAATTGAAATGGCTTCAGAATCTTTTACAGTTTCACTCAGTAGGTAATAAGCCACACCTTATTTATGAGTGCTAATTATAACACTTAGCTGTCTAAACCTCGGTTAAAATTCAGCTGTGTAAACCAGTCAGCCGCAACTTTTTAGTGATTTGAAACAGACATAACGACTATGGTGATTAACCACTGATGTTTAAAGAATCATTTTCTTTCTGTAGCGTATTATTAACAATAAATGCTATGCCTGACTACCCACCGCTGATTAAATTTTCGATTTGAAAACGGTGTCAGTCATTAGTTCATTACTAAAATAACTGTTGTGATACTTTTCTGTGATATTTTGTTCACTGGAAGTGATAGAATTTATTATCAGTGAAAATCAAATAAACATCACGTGACAAAATGATGTTTTAAATTCAGTTTGACATTGAACTATTCCAGTTCCGCTTTGAAGGAAACAGAATATATGGGAATATTGAATTAGACAATATTTGTCTGAACAAAATCGATAGTTTTACTTTCTTCCATTATTGATGTATGTAAATGGGATGCGTTTAATTAAGGTTAGGAAAGAAGTAAAAACTTTAACTTGTTTTATATAGTAAGAGTTTTCGTGGTTGATTTAGAGGGATTTATGGTCTAAACGTAAAATGATACTGACCAATAAGTTTATTTATAGGACAGAATATTTCTTATTATTGATGTCTAGCAGGTTTTGAGTGACAATTAGTTCTAAAAACACTGAAAGATAACTAGGTGGATTAAAAATAGACTGAATTAGATTAACAGTCTGTAAGTTCACCTTAGCACTGGTATTCCTAGCAGCCAATACCAGCTATAAAAGAAATAAACTTAATAAAGACATTTTCCATACAATGCAGTGAGGAAGAAAGTTATGTTAGATTAGATCATCTGAAGCTACTGTGCTCACTGACCCAATTGCTGAAGAATATATACATATAACACGGCTGAACAGAAGTCACAGCCGTATAAGCACCATTTTAGGTGATTGCATCTCACTGAGTAAAAAATCTGTCCGTTTTTCTCAGCTGTCTGCCCTATTTAGCTAGTGTATAAGGTAAACCTGTTTAGTACCCATTTGATCGAGATACCATTACTAGGCACCATTGGTACTGGTTACAGTTAGTTTGCACATTTTTTATTGAAAAAGCTCACTTCAACAAGTCACGACTCAATCATATTTTAAAAAATTCATATTTTTAGAATTTTCTCACACCTATTCCAGTATTATAAATTGCAAAAGACCGAAAGATGACGAGTTAACTATTGAGAGTTGCTCATTTCAAGTCTGCTTCATGGAGGAGATCGTGCGACGAGGAAATGAGAGCTTGTGAGCTGTTGAGGAGCCAGGTTCAAAAGATTTCAGAGAACAGAATTCACTGCAGACGTACTACTGAAGTCCTATGTTCCATTAGGAACCCAAGGGACTAATAATAATAATAATCATGAGAATTACCTTTTAAAGCTGAAAGCAATGCAAAATGAATTTCAACAACCGGACACTTCGAGACCTTTGTTTCCTTTAAATTATCATGACAAGTTTAATTGTGTTGAAAAATTAGTTCAGTCATATTTATAAGCTCACATATATCTTTTACGTCAAGTACCATACCAGAGAATGTATCATACAATAGAGCGAGTAAAAGCGTTGTGATTCTACTTAAAAGTTTTTTGAGAGAATAAACAGCATTCTACTAAAATAAACCTTAAAAAATGAAATTGACTCAGTTTTATCTCAATTTTTGTCATGCTTACCTTTAAATTTACTTATAAAAATGATTCTTTTGTAATTATCTTTCAGGTTCGTCACAGTGTTCTCTTCAGATTACCGTTATGGACTGTATATCTATTTCAATCAGATGCAAACTGTCTGATTTTTAATTAAATTTTCCCCATTTCAAGGCAGTTATACAACTAAAACTAAGTTAACTACAATTGTTATTTATTGGTTTTATGTAAAAGCAACTAGTCATTCAATGATAAGGTTGTTTCGTGCAGAAAAAAGAAGAAACGGATATTTCCTCCCTGAATTCAGGGCTGTGCCTATTTAATAGGATATCAGCTTACATCGTTCCTCGTTAATTTCATTTTATTTTTTCTAAAAACATGGCGGGTTTCGCTTTCATTTGAGTAGTATAAATTTGTAAGCATTAATAGTGCCACCAATTTGGACTGATTATTTGTACTATCATTCTACTGAGTACACATCACTCTTTGCATTACCTACCCAGGTACAAAAACCTACCGTAAAAATATTGCAGTCAGTATGTTGTAACATGCAAAGCAGCTAGCAGTGGAACACTGAACACAGGTTTCGTCCCATTTTGGACACTTCAGATGGATGCAACTGGATCTGAGTGACTCGTATTTGTCCCACTGTGACTCATGCCCAGTATCCATAGCTCCAAACGTCAGAGCGTTATGCATTAGGTCACTGGGACAGGGCAGCCACCTATTAAGGAACTATTATCAGTTTTTGCTTGATAGCGGTAATCTCCAGTTGCTATTTGGCTGAAAAGTTCCAAACAGTAAAAAAATTACCTCTTGGAACTCACTGTTAGCCGTCAAGTAGACTGTAATATAATTAATATCCGGGCCGTATTGAGACAATCACATAAGAGCCCATCTGTCAACAGTTGTCGAGCGATTCGACCCAGTATAGCAACAGGCGAATAAAAATATCAAAAAACACTATTACAGTCAATTTCCAAAATAATAATAGTTCAGGTAGTACCCAGTTATCTGTATCCGATGAAAGTCATCCCTTCCTTCTTCATCCGTTTATCCTTATATTCCGATTACCATTCGATACAGTGCATATATCAATCATCTCGTCAGATACAGATCTTATCAAGCATCGTTTAAGTATTATATATTTTCCAAAACCATGTCTACTGTAAGCTTGACTGCCAAAAAATGATCATAGATTCTATTTACGACGCTATGATCTGTATGAGATTTATTGGCAAACTTCTGCATTCACATTGACCTGAAAAAGTGCAATTTTCAGCTACGTTTCGTCATTAATTATTGTATATGTACTGATCTCAGGTTGAAAGAACATTTTAATTCTGTAGGCGAATTTATTGAACAAAACTACTACACTATAAGTGTTTGAAGCGGGAGTGATTTATTCAATAGCGAGGGACTACGGCATGTATAGTGCTTGACTTTCACCCAACTTCACTATTTTAGTTTGTCATACGATAAGCCAATAAATGAAAGAAACCTAATAATCTGTTATCAGACTTTACTCAGTTGAGTAGTTTCGTAGAAGTAAATAAACAGCAAATTTGGATGATCAACTTACAGACTGTTTGCAAATAGTACGGTCATTATTGTAGATAATTTTCAGAATGAACAATAATAAAAATGTATAATTATATTTTCGACAAGGAATAACTATTTCAAACTCTTCTACCGAAAGGGAAAAATTTCTTCCCGTAAGAACAGCTTCAAACAAAAACGCGAAATATTTCTGTTTAACTTTATACGCTTGCATAATATCACACGTATGCGAAAAACTTCACAATTACTGATCATTTTACTCTTATCAATGAATATTTACATCTCTAGTAAAGTTGCTTTATTGGTGAAAAGTGTTTATAAATTACTAGGAATGAAATTGAAATATTCGATGGATTTTGACACTAAATCCGTAATTCTAAATTGAATAATTTATGGAAAGCAACTAATTTCTTTCGGTCATTTTATAACATGGCCACTAGACAAGGCGGCTCGTCATTGCGATTCATTTTGATGAATGTTAATGGAATGGAGGGAATCGGTAGAAAGCCGTGTAGCTGGTTTCTGCTTTTGTCGGCACTTGTCAGCAATGTTTACTGAATCTAGATAAAACTGATGTCTCATCCCGAACTTCAACTCACGTCACCGAGTGTTAGAGATGGAGAGATACCCACTCAGCTATTTGGGCCGCAATTGACCCCTGTAAGAAGTTGTCTATGGCTTCCTGATGACTGACTCAAACCAACTAAAAATATGTAATTATATTCTACATTATTTAATTTCTAGAATCCGCTCACGTTTATTTCTTACGGTGTTGGTTGCAAATCGGTTTTCAATTCACTAAAGACCTTCATTTATGTTACTATTTCAGATTTCACCACAATCTAGTCAGAATTGAATAAGAAAGTTTCTATTTACGCACTTAATAACTTTCAGTATGGTTGAATGAATACACGAAGTAAAGATTATCATAAAAGCTATACAATTGCTGTCTATCTCAGATTTCATGTACTTCACAAAACTGACACTTGAATAAAAAAAAGATGGTACCAACAATGGTCGTTGCACAAAATGGTGTTAGCGATAGCGGAGTTGATGAGAATGAAGATCATAATGAAATCACTGATAAGAAGAAAGTGAGAACCAGTAATAAAAACGATTCTTCGGATCTTGTAGTTGGAATATTGCAAAATCAGTGTAAGGATCACATATCCGATGAAAATAGTTCAAAAAATGAAATCAAAGAAATGAATGATGAAGGCAAGCATTTGAGCTCCTTTTTGACAGATGATCAGAATGATAGTGAAGAAAAAATATTGGATGAATTGTTCAACAGGAAACAATTACTTTTACGTCGTCTTTCTGAGGAAATACATAAATATGAACAATTGTGTTGGGATGAAATGGTAAGTGTAATGATCTTTCGTAACTTTTTAGCTTGTTTTATTATTATTATATAATATGTCCCTTGGGTTCCTAAAGGAACACAGGGCTTCAGTAGCAAGTCTCCAGTGCATTCTGTTCTCTGCAATCTTTTGAACCTGGCTCCACGACAGCCCAGAAGCTCTCATTTCCTCTTCGCGCGATCTCCTCCATGTCACCCTCACTTCGGACGCCAAACTCGTCCTTTACCATCTGGGTTCCACTCGACTGCATGGCGTGGCACATGATGTCCCCAGTCAGCCTTCTCAGTGTATGCCTAATCCATCTCCACTTCCTTCTGAATATTTTTTTTCAGAGGTGAGTTCTTGGTTGGTTCGTTGCCAGAGCTCCATATTGCATAGAATTTTTCTGGACATCTGAGCTTCAGTAACGAGTGTAGGCAGTTGTTGATGAATGTCTATAATTTGTTGGAAATCCCTTTGGTAACGCGCCAAGTCTGAACCATACAGAAGCACTGACTTGACTGACATCGGTGTTGAAAATCCGGATCTTGTTCCACATGCTGAGTGGAGTGTAGAAGATCTTCACACTGGTTTCAGGCTGATGAACGCCTATTTTGCTGTCTTTCCCATATGATTTGTACTTCCTGAAGCCTGCCTGTTCCGGTCGTAGTTTTGAATCTAGTGCATTCTTTTGCCCCTCCAGGATGATGCGGCTTAATATTTTGCTTGCTGTGGGTGGACAGGAAAGTGATTCCGCTCCAGTTCTTGCAAACACTGAGGTCTCCCTTCTTCGTCAGTTTGACAAGGTAACACTTCTTCCAATCAATGGCCAGGTACCTTCCACATCTTCTACAATAGTCGTGTGAGCATGTCCACTGTTGTCTCTGAGTCTGTTCTCAGTGCTTCTGGCGGGATTCCATCTGGCTTTCAGCACTTAGACTTTTGTTGTGGGATTTGTGTTCACTTTAGTTCTGTGGGTGGAATGCAGGAGGTATTTCTGGACGAAGTGCAGGTGGTGGTCGATGCAAGAGCGTTTTGAAGTGGTCAGTCCACTGTTTCCTTTGTTTCTCTTCTTTGGTATTTATATTTCCCCCATCATCGTTTATCGGTTTCATCTGTGTTGATCTCTTCCTAGATAGTAACTTGGTTATTTGATACAATGTTGTCAAGTCTGTGACTCTCTTACCTTCAGCCTGTTCTGCTTTACTTACGAGTGTGTCATGGAAGTGTCTTTTGTCTTTGCGTGCACTCTTCTTCACTTCTTTGTCGAATGTTTTATACATTGTACTCATTTCCTCTTCTCAGGCCTGTTTTATTGACCATTTAAAAATTGAGTTAGTACCGGTTTATGATCTTGATAATATTATACTTTTGAATGAAGACATAATGATCTTCTTCACTGAAAGTTTACTGTATTTGATCAGTGAGAACTTAACACTACATGCCTAGCTGAGCTATGCCTGAAATTAAAAGAGTTTCGTCTAAATAAGCTAATAAATTGTATCCGTAACTGACACCATTTCATAAGCGTTTGATGAAACTATAATATTCATCACAGGCTGACACCAGATGAAGAACCACTGAAAACCTGGGAGTACTTAACAGCTGTTTCGTCTTAGTATGCGACTTTTAAGCAGTTCGCACGCATAAATCGGCTTGGAATGGAACTTAGATCCTTCAGGTTTCATTGCAAACGCGTGGACCATTCAGCAAGTGAGTCACAGTTCAATAATTTACGGTTTTCACCTACTGGTTCTTCAACTGATGTCAGTCCGTCGTGAATACTACCTCAAAATTAAAATCCTCATTCACCTTAAAATACAAAATAATAATAGTAATTGCTTTCTTCTTAACAGTATATCTGATACAGTAGGCAATTCTCAGTATCCAACATTCCTACAAATTCACTCCTGTTACAGCGATTTCATCTGAATTAATTATTGCACTCGAATAACCGTGATTAAAACAGTATTAAAGACAATAATGTGAAAAAGCCAGGATTAGGTTAACTTTTGTTTTGGAACGAGGAATGAAGAGAAAATCCAGTGCAAGTCTGGTGGTGTCGGCTCAATAAATCAGTACAAAAATCTGCAATTTAACTCACATATCCTACGAACAGTAATATGGTGTATTTTTGTACGCTTAACAGTCCGTTCACACCTAACGTGATATTCTTTTTATTTGTCTTGTTGTTAACTTCAAAAATGGCTGGCTGAAAACATTTTGAAAATGCGCAAGAGTACATGATACATATCGAAGACATATTTGAAAGATTAAAAGAAAATGAAACAGAACAATTTCATGAAATCTGTTTAGTAGGAATTGTCTAGTACCCCAAGGCTTGAGCAGACTAACCATGAGTTACAGAGATGTGCTTTGTGTATTAAACGTGGTTCAACGATATTTATCAACTGAACTCAAAGGTAATCAACAAGAATACATAAGGAACCGTTTGTCGTGCAATACCATATTCATGAAACTATAGGTTGTACCGTTTATGAAAATATTAAGCCTAAACTAGCTAGATATTTGACTGTGTTCAAAATAATATGCATGCGAGTATTAAATGCATGTCTACTGGTGTCAATTTAAACCTGAAATTTGTTTATTAAATAGCTTACTTTGATGGCTAATAATACCGCGAGTTTTAAAGTTCATTAAACACATGATTCCACTTGCCTAACTACATATATACAGATGAAAAAACCTTCACTAATATTAGAGCTTCAGTGCAGTACTAAATATCACCTTCTGCACAATATACTTATTGTCCGCTTTTCTTTCTGTGTATGCACATTATTAGTGAATCTTGGCAGTTCGAACTTTCAACAATGTTGACTTGCACTCTTAAGTTAGATATCCAGTTATCTTTATTCTTGAATTCATTTCGTTTTCATGACGATGGACTGAAATCAATAAAATAAGCCATAAAGTCTTGATTAAATATTTTTGATAAAAGGAATTAGTGTTTTTATTAATAGGATGTTTGTGATAGACTGTGGAACATTGGTCACTAGTTTACTCGTCAGTTAACGTAAAGCGACACTCAACACAACATGGAATTCTTTATAATTTCGAATAGTTTCCTGTTATTATCGAATTGTGAAAGAGATAGAAATGTTGAAGCTCAGGGACTTACGAATCGTAGCAGTGACCCTGAACTGAGTGGGGGTATCAGATTCGACTTTTTCAACGATGATGTTGCCAAGAGAATTTATATGATATATTTTGACCACAAGACACCCATAATTTTATTAACTGCAGGTATGCTGAAGCTATCTATTTCCAAATGAAAGTGAATGTTTCAAGTTGACGATAGCACGGCGGCATCATATGATAAACTCCAATTACGTTAGCGTTTTTCGAGGTTAAGAATAACAGAATTCAGAATCCTACCAGAAAAGCAAGCCAATAAAAGCGGTTACTCTTCAAGGATGAAATACTTTGCCTCTTTAAATCAGATAACAGGCACCTTCTTGAAGATGAAAGTAAGAGACACCGAAGGAATCCATGGTAAAATGTGAAATAATGATACTGTGATGATTCTTCCTAAAGCAACAGTTAATTTCACAGGTCTCAGAGTAAGCATTTCAGTAGTGATTAGTTTAGGGCATACAAAATCCACTCATTCTATTTATTTATTACCTCAAGAAATTATTCGCTGGTAATTGCAAATTTCCTATACAGAGACTGTTAAATAGCGCACAAAGAGAAATCAGTTGAAAAGTCCTTTTAGGTTTTACTCATTTCAGCAGACTGAAAATGTTTCATGTGTTTACTGTTTCATAAATCCATCTTGGGGACTTTTTAGGCGTTAATTATTGTTAATTACTTTCAAATAAATTGCATGCCTTCTTTTTACTAGCAGATAAGCGAGGAACATCCTATGGTTGTTCACAGCGTTTGATTTAAATAGTAAATCAATTAACTGCAGCAGACATCTACCAGTAAAGTAATCCAACTTACCTGATGCACCATAATTATGATGAAAAGAACTATCTTTAATTTTAAGGCACTGAATCCCACTAATCTCTGAGATAAGTTGGAAATTCTAACAATATCCTTTCACTATAGGATATTTTAAGCCGCCTAATATGTAGTTTTAAGTCTGAATAGGGATAATCATGTCTGACGTAAAGTTTCCAGAACTTACTAAAAAAGTACTTTCAGTTTATCTAAAAAACCACCAAAGATCAAGCGTGTTCTGTAGTACTAACCGAAATACGTCCTTCTAATTTATCAGTTTTAAAGCTGAGTTCTAAGTCATTATGATGTTAAGTAATCAGCATAATTTACTGCGCAAAGTGTTGTATGAATGAAGAGAAACCAACTTATTATGAACATTCTCAGTACTAAATAATCTACTAGTCTAGAATTACAATTTCTTTATGAGACAGAGTGACATGATAATGGTTTAACGATGACTGGTGGTTATTTAAAAGACAGTATTTCATATGTTGTTTGTTCATGTTACTTGGGTGCCATCTGTTCAGTCATAGTGGTACTAAAAAACAAGATCAGTAGGTATGCACTTTTTCCTAGGTTGCTGACGTCACATTCAACATCATACGTACTAATGTTTAGGAATAGGATTTTGCGATAGAATGTTTGATTAAATTCAATTTTATGGCAATAAATTTATTCTAATGAAAAGAAACAATTTGAACGATCATTTTTTTCCATAAATTCTCTTCAGGTTCTACAATTATGAAATGCATTTGAACAGCGTAAAAACAAGCAATGTTAGGGGCATTTACACTTTCAAAATGGAGTGAGATTTAAGGATTGTAAAGAAATGGGTCCATCAATTTTAAATTATGCAATATTGGTCTGATGCATATACAGAAGAATGAAATGATGGTGAATAAAAAGATAGCGAGTAAGACAGCAGGAGTGGCCTTTTGTTTACTGAAAATCAAAGGAGAAGTAACGCTTGGAAATGTTATTTTTGAACGCTTGAACAATCTTATTGCGACAGCCTCTGCTATTTTGAGTAGGCGCCAGCAAGCTACACGTGGTGTCGTTTCTGGAACACGACGAATGACATAGAAAGCTTTATTAGCATCTTTGTGACGCTCTGTGTCGACTAGATGCGCTGGGACTGAACTTTTCACCACTTTTACTTAGCTGTTTCCAAACCAAGCTGGTAAATTCTCTCGTATGAGGAGACTCACCTGCTTAATCGTACATCCTATGTAACCAGTTCCACAGGAACAGTTAAACTGTGATATGCAAGATGAACAGCTAAGATTAAATAGACTATCCTTTATTGTCGGACTGAGGATTGACCTACTACTGAGTGGTATGCAAAACTGATCTTCAAAAAACATCCTATTGACTGTTTCAGCTATGCGTTATGACAGAATGTCACTTGCAACTTTCTTGAGTTGTAAACGTAGCAACAAAGGCTTCTCTAATGTCACTGACATTCGTTTTGGACCAATGTGGTTGAAGTTAGCTTCGATGAACTTATCCGGATATCCGTTTTCGCTTAAAATATCATGGATACACAGTAGTTCTTTTTCTATACACTACGCGGAACAAATCGGTCTTACTCTAAAAGCCAGGCCCCTAATTATATTACGATTGTACTTCAGATGAAATAAACATTTGACTGATGCTTCATTCTCATCAACTGAAAGTTTATTCGAACGAAAAACTTAGTCAAGGAAACAATGTCGTTTCGCATAATATGTTCAAGTTACTGAAAAAGTCACAGGCATTCTCAATAAAATATCTTGCACCAAAATCTGTAGATTAGTAAGACTGGCTACTTTACTTATATATTGGCAATTTAACTAACTGACTGTGAATTGCTCATTTACGTCAAATTATGGATCCGTTTAATGGAAACAATATCTGCGCTAGTGTGCTTAGCCAGTGAATGAAAGTGCTGTACTTTACACATTACAAAACGTCAATTTTCTTGTAGCTAACTGAATATATGCAAGCATCAGTTTTCATGCACCGCGATGTGATTATTGACTGTATACTCAGTTTCTTATCTCTGATATGCACAATATATATCCACCGGTATTAAAGAAATAACAGCCGATAAGCTTCAATAAAATAAATAATTAAATGTGCTCATTACTACAAGGAAATGCTTCTTCAGGTATAACACAAGATCAAGTCAGATTTCTGTCTAATAGAATGTATGTTTTTACTGTCTCGTGATTTGGTTAATATGTTACTTAGGAAATACAGCTCAATAACATTTTCAATTTATTCTGTTGGCATGTTGTAAGCACATGTCAAATAAACTCTAAAAGACCCACGATTCAATTAGGTGTATTCCTTATGCACAAGCAGATAATTCCACCGTTTACTAGCCAAAATTTCGGATTTATTGCCATATAAACCCTTGTGACTGGAACAATTAATCATATTCGAGTTTAATAAAGAATTAAACCGAATCATTTTATTAAGTTTACTGAAGTCACTTTAAATTTAAAGTACATGTAAGGAATTTGGTTTCCTTAAATACAACCATATACTTTGTCAAAACATTTGTTAAGTAATGGGTGATTATTAAAAGTGAAATGAAAATTTTGGGCCACAACTGGATGTCTAAACCAGCGACCACTGGGTTTTCAGCCCATTGCTGCACCATCTGAGCTATGAAAACCAACCGCTGGCCAGATTTTCATTTCACTTCCAACACCAAGGGTTTTGCTTGACTGTCATGTGACTTCACGATGCGTTACTACCGCAGGATAGTACTCACACTAGTTGCTCAAAAAGACTTCTCATCTAAATGAGTATCATACTGATAACCATTTTGACTATCTGAGATAGCTATGATTTAGGAGACTTTTATTGATACCAGGTGATGACTGAATATGAATTAAAATTTAGTCTGCAACAGGATTCGAATCAGTGACTACTGACTTTTAAGCCTGATGCTCTAACAACTGAGCTGTGAGATCAGACTGCCTACCAGATTTTGATTGTATTAGAGATAAAAGAGAAAAAATATTTCGCAAACAATACTGAAGAATTCAAAAAACACAGCCTGTTAGTGATCCTAAACAAGTGTTATAAAATCTATTCCATCTCATTATTGATAATAAGCAAGGAAGGTAATGAACTTTGCTAACTGAACCGCCTAAACAACTTGAAATGAAATATTTAGAAGCATATGAATATTCAGAGGGTAAATATTTTCTTATTTTATGTGAAGTAATTGAGAAAAGTAACATCGTACTAAAGTGAGGAATGCGCTGCTTAGTATTGCAAGGAGAGTATGAACAATAATACCACCTCTCCACTTTCTAATGAAAGGTAGTATTCATACATAAGGTTATCAAAATAACGTTTTGATGAGATGCGAAACCAGGTGCAAGAATAGGCTAAATGCACAATAACATACAAATGTAGAGATATGTAACATTTTTATGAAGTCACCCAGCCTGGTGATGAAACATTCAGAAACTAAACTTAAAGTTTGTAAAATATCAAAAAGCCTTCTTATGGGTAAGTTCCACTCAACAGAATGTTGACACAACCCTCCGTCCATTAAAAAATCCACTTTCCTAAGAAAGAATTAATTGAGGATGAATAAGATCACTATTTCTACTGTGAACAGATGCTGAGCGGATGACGCAAAAATAGTTTTTTGTCTTATATTTATTGTAGGGTTTGTGGTGATATACATTATTGGAGATCACCGGAAAAGTTAATACGCAATGTATCCTCCATTTAAACATATATGAAGTATGATATTTGTCTTTTCGGTTGGTAGTGGTTGCTATGACTTAATTTCCTTAGCAAAAAAAGTAAGCTCCTTTCAGGTCCCTAATAGCTAAAATATGCAAACCTTTAATAATAATAATAATAATAATAAGAAGAAGAAGCAGAATAGCAATCGCTTTATTCCAAATAATAACCTTCATTACAATTTGGTATTTTAAGTGTGATATTTCAACTAATTTACTTGTACATTATTTTCCAATAAATAACCCAGGCAGTTGAATAGTGTTGATAATAACAATATGCTAGGCTGTAACGTACAATAACCAGCAATTTTTAGGTCATTGTCTAGTTTGTATTTCATTGCACATGGATAGGATGGAAAAGTACACCTTAATTTGATGGTGGAGGTTTTTTCATCCAGCATGAAAATTTTTTGTTCCACCTACATGTCCATAGGACGCACTGTTGTGTATTTAAGGGCCAACTGCCGTCTACTGTGATATTTTCTCGTAGTCTTGTTGTTAACCTGTCTAGCGACAGGCTAAAGACCTTTTAAGAGTGCGCACGGGTATGCTTTACTATATGTTGACATTTGGATGGATTAAATATTTTTAGTAGCCTAAAATTCAAACATGCCACCAATTCTAAATGGGATCAAAATGGTATCCACTAAAATGATATTCATAGATGAATGATTTGAATATGCGTATCGTATCCTAAGTTGCATGGCTAACGAAAGCTAAATGTCACTGAACGGTAACTAAGGCTTATATTAAACAAGAGACATACAGTTATTTTTCAGTCTGTACGAAATATGTTTGGATGAATTATTCTGTCAAGAGGCTAAGAAAGAGTTGTATAGAGCATTATCAGATAAAAGACAGTAATTAAACGTCTCATAAGATTTTACCAGTTATCTGACAAAAAATCGGAAGGAAGTCAATAAGATATCAAACTAACCATCTGTTTGGACTCACAAAAAGACTTGAGGTTTAAAGATTGTAGCTGGCATTTAAACTTTGTGGGCTTTTTTCATAAATCACAGAAACTTAATAATCTGCCAAACAGTTGATTGCTTCTTTCGTAAGTCGCCTATGGTTAAGAGCGATAATTATCATTTGAGATAGTCTGTATCGTCTGTTGTTGTCTTGTATATGGATTCGTTTATTCCTGAGATGTTTACTATTATTATTTTTACCCATCATTAGGCAATTACCAGAATAGTTCCAGATCAGTCGTCTCTCCCTTCAAAACATTTGAATGTACGTTGTAACAGTGAAACAAGAAATCCTTTGATAACTACTCCTCAAAGAACGTTGGATCCTAATAATAGTTTAGGCAATAGTACAAATCGATCTCGAGGTATTGCAGCTCGTTTAAAGTTTCGGAATTCAAGAAGATCAAAGAGTGCACATGAACGAATTCCAGAAGTACGTTTAAATGTATTGAAGACAATTAACTCCTTGTTTATATTCATCTATAACTGAATTTATGAATAACTTGCTGGTTTATAAAAGCACTTCTATAATCTTGAATGACTGCCTTTAACTTTGCATACCCCATATTTTCACGCAACTATTCTTGAATCGATCCCAAGTATTCTTCTCATAACTAGCACTGAAACTTTTTAAAGTTAACTAACGGCATATTGGTAGTTTAGAGCATACAAAGTAATGGAGCTGGCTACTTCCCGATTGTTTAAAAGAACTTAAAAAGTTCTAAACTGTTTGAAAGTAATATTGTCCTTTATATTAAGTGACTGAGGGAAGCATTTACCATCACTAAAAAAGGTGCATGAACATTAACCGTTTCATAAATTTCTAACGGTCATTCGGAGTTTACTGTTGACTCCACATGCAAATAGTAAGCTTTTGGAATAAAACAGACTTCTTGATGTTAGATCTAGACGATGTATCAGATAGGTGCTCTGTGTATCCTAAACCCTGACCTTTTTGACGTTCATTGGTGTGGAGTTTCGGCAATGCTAAAATTTTCATGTTACTTGATATAATTGAAACTAGAATCAGCTCATAGTCAATCTGTTTGAGCCTGTATATAACTTGCTCATGAAATAATAATTGTTACCGCCATGTTCTTAATGCTGGTTGAATCAAATTTAAAAAGTGTAGAAGCAGGTTTTTGACGCAAATGACAGGACAACATTGAATACATTGTATAACAACCCACGTTTCTAGATATTACCTTTCATAACTTATTATGCGCTACCATTATACTACCCCATTTCTCCAGGTTGCTTATAGTTTAAATCCTTCAATAAAGTAGGTACATTAATGAACAGATGGCACAAGGTTGTGTTTATGAATATAAACAACACATTTCTCTGATCAGCATAAACTACGTAAATCGTTTTCTCGCTAAAGCTATTGTCGCTAGAGCTATTGAGAAAAGTCTGATCTAGGTTTTTAGATTAGGACCCTAAACAACGGATGTATCGCAATTTAGCTTTCAATGTCTTCAGCTAATCTCTCAGAAATACATTTCATAAGGAACAATAGCTAATTAGTAAAATGGTGATTCTGTTTTGCCAAATCAAAAGTTGTGATTACAGAATAAGAAGATGCTTACCGTAGAGGGTCGGCTTTCGATTTATAGAAAAATATCGAGAATACGACAACCAGGACCTTCATGTATCACCAACGACAAAGAAAAGCCCGATAACTGAAATACAAACTTTCTTGTGTTAATCAGTCCGCTCATTTTGTGGTAAAAAAACTGAAAATCAGCTTTGTTTTTAACTCTTAAACTTTTTATAAAGCTTTTATAGGTGGTTGTTTTGTTCGTAGAGAATACACTATTTTGTTTAAAGATACTTTAATCAACCTACATGAAACAGAACATGGTTTTATTTTGAATAAAAGTATCAGACTAATTTTTGAGCTGTAAAGAAGTGAGTAGTTTGCCAGACATTGTTTCAAGACGAAACCTACTTACCATCTATGAATTTTTGAAAATCAAAGTATATTTGAAGTCTTGCATAGTCAAAGATCAACTAAAATCTAATCAAATTTTTAAAAAACCTAATTTTCTTATTAGTATCTTACTGCATTTGTACAGTACTTTGAATATTATGAGAGTAAAACTTGTGGAAATTGTTAGCTTAAACTCCTTTTTATCTGCAACGTATACCATGTAATGAATAAAGAATTCGTTAGTAGTCAGATTGTTAGCTGGAGTTATTCTGGAATAGATGTCACTCGAGTTGCTTATCCCTGCACCATCCTTTGGGAATATAGAAATGATGGTCTGGTCTCATATAATTTAACTGATGCAAAGAGAAGCTTTTTTCCACAAAAAGCTTTCCAACACTTCTTATTCAATAGCGTTAACTGGTGTGAGCATTATTAATGGGCTATAAGTCATGAAAACAATATTAAACTAGTTAGATTATATTCAGTAGGATGATAAATTCCTACATGATTTATGAATTACACAGACCACGATGACATTTCTGATAAATGGATAGTGTCAGCAACGTTTTCGGTGTAAAACACATGTCCAGTATCAAGAGGTGTGATCCCTGACGCAATAATTTCATGAAATGATGAAATATATATCACTCAATAGAATAAGTCGGTAAAAACAATTCATGCTGATCCGAAGATCTTGTCAGCCACGTTACAGTGATGTAAACATAAACGCGTTTTTTTAATTTGCTTTCATGTCTATTGGCCTAAGGGAAAAGCAATGGTAAAGGGTGAGGACATTATCACTCAATTAGGTGCAAGTATATCCTCCTGACGAATCCAAAATAGGACAAAACGTATATCATGAGTTTCACCGCTAACCACCAAAATGTGCAATACAGCGCATATATCGTCGGCTTTTTAATTTTTTAATCTCACATGAATATCAGTAAGCAATTTATGCAAGAGCAAAAAACATATAAAAATTTAGCATTTCCTGTTCTTCGTAAACCCATACTGAAGAAATTTATTTCAAGCAGCTGCAATTCTGAAAATGAAGGCTGAATATTTATTCGGAACCATAGAAACCCATCTGAATGCTTTTTTCATTGATTTTGTCTCTATAGTCAGGAAGTTAAAGTACTCATTTTCATTTTGAACACATGCAAAATATACTACTACTGAAAAACTTGAGTGGTTAGGAACCACTCAGGCTGATCTATAGGTTATACCAGTCAGATCACAGTGACCTGAAAACCGGATAGGTATTTCACTTGCTTGTAGATGAGATTATTTATGGTGTACTCCTACGAATTCAACTCATATAACTGAATTAGTTTGGCACATATTCCAGAGCTGTTTATTAAGACAAGATGTGGTGCACAGTTTGTGAAACAAGTACATATCATCATAACAGTAATTTGATTAGCCTTAAAATGACCACTTGCTCATCTAAAAAGTATATAACTGTGAATTCTTAGACTACTAAAGCAATACCTGTATAAATGTTGAGTTAAAATATACTACCACAATGTCTGAAATGCCGCTGTGGTTGAGAAAACTAGATCCGCATCAGCAGTGTTCTCCAACGTCCAATTCTCTTTTTAAGTGAAAGAATAAAAACATCATCTTCCAAGATGAAGTAACCTTGATTTCCTAACGGTCATTAAAACGGAACGATGGAAGTTCCAAAAGTTAGAATTCCGGTTAAGAAAACACTTGAATCCCCATGAAACCATTTTGCTGCCTTATCTAGTCATTCAGAGCTTAGTATTTCTGATGCAAAAACAGCCGAAAGCATTAGCTTAAGTTTCCACTTTATTTGTATGGTCATTATGATGCTTTTTCAGTTTGTGCATGTGAAAGGTGTGTTGTCAACTGATACTTATTTGGAAAATATCCATGTTGAAGCTTTATTCACGTAAGTGAATTACACTTACCTCAGCAGTTGGTCCCTCAGCTCAAACCATACAGTGATGAACCAACAGTGAAAAAACTTGAGTTTCATTAGTCCCCTATACATTTTTTTGAGTATTTCAAACTGATATTAGAAAAAGGAGGTCTTAATTCTATTCATCGAACACCTTGTCACAAATAAATAAACAAATATTCAGTATAACTGTTCTAAGTGTTCTAATTATGTTGTGGCAATATCGAGGCATCCCCACAGGAGCCTATATGCCAATAGAGACCGATCTATTCAGTCTAATCAACGACGGTATCATATGAAAACAATTATACTAAAAACTATACCCGTCGAACAAGAAGTGGCTATCGAGGCTCGGTGGTGTGGTGGATAACGCTCTGGCGTTTGAAGCGATCACTCCCGAGTCCGAATCTGGGTGGGAACAACATCACTCACTGGGAAACAGGTGCATCCGGCTGATGAGTCCCAAATGGGACAAAATGTGCATCCTAGATTCCACTGCTACTCACGATCCATCATTAAAATGAATATTCGTTCACGATAAAAAGGCAAGTAATTTGTGATTTTTCATGAAAAGTTACTTTCAGTTTGATAAATGACTATGCTGAAGTATCCATCTTGCTGGCTGGTATTGGGATGCGTGTTTCGTTCTATTGGGGCCTCGCTGGTGAGATGTGCGTGCACTACTGTGAGTGATTCTGTTCGCGCTGAGACTTGAACCCAGGATCTATCGCTTTTAAACTTTGTAGTACTATTCACTGGAGTACGAAAGCCACCATTTGTGGAATGACTATCATTTGTTGTTTCTAAACGCTTGTGATGTACCGTTGCTATACAGGGGTCAAGTAATTCGACTCTATTTTTTTGAAAATTTAATTCAGAACACAGGATATAGAAAAGTTATGGATTGACAGACGTTTTTCTGATCATAGCGTTTGTTCTCAATGCGATACAAAAACTTGACAACTAAGACAAACTAAGTCACCAAAGATGGTTATTTTTTTACTTCAATCTTTTATCCACTATTCTACAAAACTTATTTATTATTTCTTTTTACAGTCTCCACACAGGTCATTACTTCAAAGAAACAAGGTAGAAATATCGCCTACTAGAAATTCCCTTACTGACAACCTACTTGATGACAATTTAGAATCAAAAAAGTCCTGGAAATGGTGGCGAATCAATAAAGATAGCGGATTAATAAGTAATATACGTAGAAGACAGTCGATAGGAATGATTGCTGAACAATATTTTCGATATTTTACAAATGATAAAAATGGTCATTCACGTGCGGGTAGTTTACCACCAACAGATAGTAACGCCTGTGAAAACGAGACCAAGAAATCAATCCCGACAGATATTGCAAAAGCTAACGACAGAAAATCATTTCAATTAGAACAATTTTTGCATTTTCTAAATATTCAAAATCAAAATGGTGTTCAGTCAGATCACCTAGGAACATATCCACCGCCTCATCACAGTTATTATTACCATCAACAGCAAGAGCAGTTGAAGCAAGTGCACCGACAACCGCAGGTGAATGAAGTTTCTATTCAACAACCAGCCTGTATACTATCACCAAGTTTCGCATGCCCAAACCAGTTCCAACAAGTTAATTGTAATCATCAGAGAATACGTAATTTCAGTGGATCTCAAGCGAGTCAAGTAAGTAAAAGGGAAACTTGTTACCTTCGAGTTCAATGATGCTGGTCTGTAAAAATGGCGTATTACCTAAACTTTGTAGTTCACGTAATTAATTAGTTCAAATGTCATTGCTGAGTATATTAAATAGTAGATTATTTTGAAGTTATCCTAATTGTTCTGTCCCCATTAGAAAATATTCTAACTGCTATAGGTGGATACGACACTTTTCCAGATATATTCTTGAGTTTTCAAAGGACTTCCTATCGGGGATAACAGTTAGCCTCAAGACTATTTGAAACCAAAAAGCACAGGATTACCACTAGTTCATTGCTACAAAATTATATCTCAACGCGCATTAGAAGCTCTGTGAAGGTTTAAACACGACGAGCACGTTAATCGTCAGCTTCATGTTCATTCCTTTTTAATGGATTTCCGGTCATTACATAGGAAAAATAAAATTTTCTATTTGAGAAATGTCAATCGAAGTTAGCTGACTCTTGTTTTATTGAACATTTAATACGTTTCACCAAGTTCGTGGATTTTGTAGGATTGTGGAAAAATCATCTTCATCAGGATTTTGTTGGGAAAAAACTTTCACTTAGAGATGTTGCCAAAAGGCAGTCACTACTTGCAAGCGAATAGGTTTAATTAGCATAGCATTCACAGAAACATCGGAACCGCAGCCGTTTACCAGTGGACATGATAGATATGCTAAATGCCAGAGTAAGTTTCTGGTGTAGTCAAGAGAGCGAACGACAGCCAATATAACTGTAAGTAGTGTATTGTGTGGTATTTTCAGTCTTTATTGATCACTCGTACTCATTACAACCCACTATATGCAGTTTACTCAATCTTCACATTTACTCTTCAATGTGTTAATAAAATATGCTTCGTACAACAAAGTAATTACTTACAATTTTTATACTAATTTATAACTCACTAAGAAGGTAGTTCATTGATAAGTTTTAGTATTTCGTGATAGACTTGAATAAATGACTAACAGGCTAGCCAATTCAAGCATAATGACCGTAAATGAAGATAAAAGTTTTCCTACATATTTATCAAGCACTGAAGTTAAAACTAAGTTAGTAGCTGAGTTTCATTACTCAGATGGCAGAGCATCAAGCCTTTATTCTGAAGGTCCCTAGTTTGAATGCGACAGACTTTCATTTTATTTCTAATTATCACCCTGTACCAACATCAATAACAATAGTAACACTATTTCATTGCCTGACATTTCTAATAAACAGACTGAAATGTATCAACAGATAATTTTCAGCTCCTATTGCCATTAAAATATTAGGAATCGAATAATTTCGCTTCTTATTTATTCCCAATAATTTTTCCTTTCGTTAAAACAAGAATTTATTGTAATATGAAATAACCGAGTTACTTATAAAATTTTCTGAAAGCTAATTTAAAGAAGAGATGATGCAGTTCAACGAATCACTCAACCTAACGTCCTTCCAGTTTTTTAATGTCATTACGCAACCTGCCAGTTATTTAACAACCCCTTTTTTTGCATTCCTGTCTGTTTGTTGTCGCATCTTTTCACAGCTGCAGAATTTTTAAAAATCTCATTAGACATAAATTGACATTGATTTTGACCTAGGTTTGTGGTTATTAATCTTGTGTTTCCTTAACTCACTACTTTAATGTTGATCCTGGATTTCATATATTCATTTATTTTTAAACATTTAATATATATAATGCCGTTATTGATACTTATGCTTCATTTCAGCTGTAAGCTGTTTACAGAAGATGAAAAGTGGTAAAATAAAATAAGCTCACTTTATTCTGCAAATGTCTTCTTTCTTGTATGGTTCAAAAGTAGACTGTTGTAACTTAAAATTGTGGATTTCCTCTCATTATGTTACTGAGCATCGCTGGAAGAGATGTCATCGATAGAATGAGAGGTAGTTGGAAAGTTTGCTTTTTCTTTTTCGTATATGCCAGAAAATTCTTCGCAATGATTAGTCAGCCTGCAGGCTTCAAAATGCAAAGATCAATTAGTTTAGCATCTTTTGACAGATAAATAAATTCTGGATGAGTAAAAGGAAACTGATATCTGATTAGGAGTTATATCTTGCAACTCAAAAAAATAACTCACATCTGTTTTTCCGATTTTAATTTCGGAGTTTTCTAAATTTCAGTCTTACTTCTCAGAGGATCATGTCTCTTTTTTAAACTATGTCTGGCTTGATTGTTTTTTGTTCAATGTTTTGGAATTATATAACATGTTACACCTGTCGATAACTAACCTAAGACGAAGAGAGTTCAGAAAACGTGTAAGCAAATTATATGTCCACTTCAATTCATGATTCATCGTTTTGTGTTTGTCTAAAAAACCTTGAAAGGTAAAACAAATTAACATTTGTTAAATTAAAGAAATAAATACTTTTCTTTTGTGTCAACTGTTCATTTTGTCTGTTTCTACACTATATCCTAATTCTGTTTTAGGAATTTTTTATTAGACAGCATGTGGATGGTATTCATTTTCTGTAAGTTATTTCTAATCACACAGCTGCTTAAATGGTATTTAAGCAAGTATTTAGGAAATCTGTGCCATTTTCATCATTTATATCATGATGAATATCAATCTGGAATCAATAGATAAATCTCCACAAACCACGAAATCGAATTAATATAGTGGTCATTGGTGATTACCTTCAAGAGGTTACTCCCGAAGTTCCAATGAGAAGCTGTAACCAGTGGTGCCAACCAAGTCAAATATGAAGACAGTAACTCAAGGTCAGGACTGGATGGAGAGAGGAGTATAACATTAACTGACAGAAGTAGGGAATATGAACCACTGGATTACTACCCAGTGGCTCAGTGATGACGTGCTGTACATGGAACCTGAAGGTCCTAAGTTCAAACCCTGGGGAGTGGAAAAAGCCGGGTCATGGATGTGTACTGCTGAGGAATGTCATCTCAGGTTCGCAGTATTTCTCTAAATGATCTCAGTTCATGGTAATTACCAACCTGAAATCAATAAATTAGTTCCGACAAACCACAAAATCGAATTATGTCATGAACATATATAGTGGTAGCTGGAATCGGAATTTAACCTGCATATGAAGTTATTCATTTCTAAAGCATGATGTCAGAGTAAGGTTACTGTTGTCATAGAACCTTTTTTATAGAGATATAGATCAAAACTTGAGGTTTTCACACAAATAAGCTTATAATCCTTAGCAGTCAACTGCTGTACATTTTATTTTATGCTGTTGATATACTTGGGATATTCAAATCGAACTCAGTTGTTATGAGTTCTAAATTAAGTAGTAGGAGGACTAAGATGAGCACTTGACAAATAGGAATTCTCAACACACAGCCAGTGACTGTTTCCACTTCAATACACTGTAAGGTGTCGGCGTTTGAAGCTTTTTCAAACAGTTATCAGCTTCAGAAAGTTTAATACTAATAAGTATACATTCCTATTCAACTGAAGAAAACCTAAATAAATGCTCCATGTTTTGTCCTTCAAAGTTGTAGTCAAAACACAATGTCAGATCTTATTGCTTCCGTGAATATAGTAACACCTGTACAGTATCTATGTTGTAAGTGGCAGTGAACTGGAAACACCAGGTTAAGAACACAAAGATCAGATATTTGACCAGTTTACAGTTCTGACATGAGTATCTTGTTATCACCCACAAACACTTGTATATAAAAGTAGTCATTTAGAAGAAAATATTGTCCGAACCAAGAGCAAAATTCTCAGTCATTCAATTTAACCCAGTGGTTATAGAACTAAACAAAAGCTTACAGGGGTCAGACCACCAAAGACTGAGTATTTGAATCATTTTTTGATGACTTACTAAGGTACATGAGCTAAGTTCATATGCGGTCCCATTTAATTGTGTTAACCGCATAAAGCCAGAAGAACATTTTAATTTTAACAGTTAGTCTAACTATAATGATTATGAGACCGAAGACAGATATGTTTAATAAATAAAAACTTAGAGTATTTAAAAATTCTACTCAGCTTATTTAAATTATTTACAGTTATTTCATGAATGACATTGAGGGCCACTCTAAAAAAGCTGAAGTAACCAATTAGATTTCTGTATTTTATGACCTGCCTTTCTAGCCGAAATGGGGAAATTTGATTGATATTTTTGATTACTGCTAGGGTGATCTTTACAGTTACCCTTATTTCATACTCAAATTCAAACGAAAAAGTACCTTTTTACTAGGAAAAAAGCTGATTTCAAATTTTTGTTTATGGTGACAATGGATAAAGGTGTGACAAGAAGCTGATTCATTAAACTAAAATATTTTAGTAGATTAACAGGAAGGAGGTAATATGACATACATATTTAATCATTTGTGAACTTTTTCTAAAAGCTTGTCAATCTAGATGCTAACAGATTCCTTCTTCACACTGATGGTGACAGTTACAATACCAATAAACACCCTAGATCAAAGAGGGCTATTTCTGTGGATGTATGTTTCAGAATATTCGCCCACTGACGCACACACATCGTGTGTTATTTAGATAATCACCCAAGATGGAAGTCATCGAACTATCGTCTTGGATACATTCTGATGTTTTTGACTATTTATTAAGCTATAATGTTTCTGTGAAGACAGTTGCAATGTTCTGTTCACGATGAATTTATTCATTTCGTGTTCAGCTTATAGTAAATTTATACTTATGTGATATAAGCATATTTGTGTAGCAGCATACTTGAATATTATTGAAGTAAAAAAATACGTAACTGTTTTCCTGACAGAAAACAGAGAATGTTCGGTTTCTCACTGAGTTTTTTCATTTCATACCATTCACTTATGTGACGATGAAAGTCATATAGCGTATACATGGCAAAAATAACTAACGCTTTTGTCAGAAAGGGTCCATAATTAGACATTAGGACCACTGGTCTTGTTTGCATAATTACGAAAACATGGCTATCTAACCTGATAAGTTTTCTGAATGCTGGCCAACATTGGAATCGGTGGTTCCTTAGCTATCCTAACGCCAAATAAAAATCGACAGCGTTGAGGCATTTTTGAAGTTATATGGATCATGTAAACTGTTCAGCGTTAGTTGATAGATCGAAATTTAGCGCACATTTCAATATTAGATGAGAATTAAAATAACTAAACGCAGAACTTTCCAGTTAGTTTTACTTTGGACCGACGATTTGACCTTGTTATGCGTACAAAACTTATGAATCGTGTAGGCCTCAGATTGATGAATATAAAGCTGAAAGTCAGGTTTACTAGTTACTCCAAATATATAATATAAAGTCCAGTTTTGATATAGCAAAAACAATTTTGTAAGAGGTTGAATTTTATTGGCTTTGGTATTATTTTCCCAAATTTTGTCTTTAGAACCAGATCATGTATGGTTCAAAAGATATTCTACCCTTAAGATCGTTTTATTGAATCCTCTTTAATACTTTCTGTATGTCAATCATCAGTGAATCCGGCGATTTGAAAACAGGAGACAGTTTTATCATTTCTAATAGTCATTATAGAATCATTTAACAGTAGACAACTCACATGATATTACCAACTTATTACACACAATTCGTCATTCGATATTCTCTTTGATAAACATTAGTACCATTTTTGAAGTTAACATCCCTTCAGTTTACTCGGTGACTGTACGGTTTCACTTTTATTTTTCAGCCTTTAATTTACAGCAGCCAGAGAAATCAAGCTACAAATGGGTGTGTGATGCAAAAACCATATGATATAGTTCATTGCAATCACAGAAGTCTGAATAATAGTTTCAAAAGACAGTCAACTCACATAACTGGAGCGCTTAATAGTCATGATGTCCTTTATGTATCTGCATCTTCATCGGCACATACACCCCAAACAAGATATTCAACTAACTTACAGCCTATACCAAACACATACTTCTATTCCCTTCAGAAAAATCATTCATCACCTCTGACTGCTGAAACTACATGCCGTGCGTCTTTCACTGTTTTACCGGTTGCTGCAGGAACTACCATCCCTTTTCCTATATCTACCTCCTTGCAAAATTATTCGGCACCACCAGTACCACCAAGAGTATATAGTCGTACATCTAAGATTTTTAACCATGCTTCAAAATCAATGGAAGAAAGTGTGTTATCAAAAGTGATTGACAAAACAATATTGAATCTACATAGTAATACAGTGACTGAAAACCACCACACCCTTGAGATGCATAGTAAGAATAACACAGTTACTGTTGCTGCTGCGGCTGTAACTGCCGGGACCACCAACAGTAACACTTATATTAGTAATTTATGCAAGCCAACAACTCGAATGGTGGGAACAGCCGTCAAGCTGTTGCCATACAGTTCGCGATGGCCTGGTGAAGGCGAATATCATCCTTATTTGAACTGTATAAATGACCAACACAAGTGTACGAATTCAAATGTTGTCTACAACGGTCAATTTAAAGTAAGCTTAAGATTCAACAGTTTTGTTGTGACTTTTATTATATTTCTTGCTAATTTACATTCAGCAATAATCATGAGTTGCCAGGAATTTGACACCTCTATTGTTTAGCATGACATGTGGAAGTTGTCTTCAACTCTTTTTGCGCATACCATAAAAGGTTATATTGAGATTACATGTGAATATAGTCTGCTTCATTATGTTACAACTTTTTTGATGGTGGCTAACACTGGGATACGTGACGCCAGTTTCTTCTTGTTTATGACTCAGATAGATGTACATGTAGCGCAGTAAGTGATGATAATCCTGCTGAATCTTAGACCCAAGAATCACCGCTTCAAAAGCCTAAACGTTTTATTTCAGGATACAAGATCACAAGAACTACCTCTAATCCAACGTTTCACAGTTTTAATTTAGTGATACTCGTAATTCTGATTTTATTATGGACCAAAATAAACGATCTCTACTGACATATGGAGTCTTGTGGGAATGCCATACTACTGTTCAGTGATTCATTATACTATAATTTCACTGGCCAGCAGCAGAATCTAAGACGCACAGTTTTACGCCTTTGATTCCGCACGGTCAGTTAATAATTCAAATTTACCAAGTTGTGAAGTAAATTACCCTAGTGATAAAGTAACATCTAACCATGTAACTGCGTTGTTACTGATTATTCAAGAAAGTGAAGGATTATAGGATTTTTCATTTCGTCTTAATTAATGAGTTAAAAAGGACGGAGGAAAATCAATCCTGTTCTAATTAAGTTACTTAAATTTCTACATACCACGAACTCAACTGAAAGGCTTCTTTATGAATAATGACATTCATCCGACGTTCTTGGTGGAGTAATACAGATAATTTGAAGGTGTCGTCTTCTCAAGAAGAGTCGAAAGCTACCATATTCTGAAATAATTTGGTAATAGGGCGTGTTTCAAGAAAAAATCTAGGAAAGTTGGATGAATACTGCCCTAAATTTTAATTTTTTTATTGGTAAAACAGAGGGTTCTGAAATGGCATACCAGTTTTAAGTTTCAGCAAATTTACATCGAGAATGCGCACCTATAATAATAATGATTGCTTTATTCCAAACAATATGTCTGATCCAATATGGAATTCTTAGCATGTAACAAATAAACAAATTCACTCCTAAAAGATGTTTTCAAATAAAATGATTATGGCGTTTTAATTATATACACCATTACACCGTCAAAGGTAATACTATGAAGCAGCCAGGTGGTGCCGGATTACCATCCAGTGTTAAGTGATTGTGGTTCATTTAGCCAGTAGAAAAAAGTGCTCCTCTGGATACAGTATCCGAGAAACACAATGTATTATTCTGAAAAAGGACTAGTTTACAACTTTTCAAACTTGCCGCGTTTGATAAATTAAAACAAACTCGAAAAAATAAATGTAATTTAATATTTCTGGGGGAAAATATTGTTGGTAGCCCCAAGTTCAAGCGGACCACTAAAGAGATATGCATTGACAATTTCTCTTCATTATTATAATAGTATTCGAATAAGTTACCAAACGTGCCCTCCAGTTTATTGATAAAATCTGCTGTGTGGGTGAGGCAATTCACGAAATCAACAGACTGTCAATTAAATGTACTTCCCACAGTTTGCAAAAAAACACCAAATTAAATAAATATGGCTTCACAGAATCACAGCAAAAATAAAAGATTGTTGTGGTTTTTTGTTTACTCATCGGTTTCTGCCTGTAAATCGTGGTCCTGGAAGGATATCTTTATGCTACTATCTATCGAATCATAGTAGTACGTGACAGTAGTAAAAAGTAATGAAGTCTAGTTAGTACTTTTTGATTTATCTCATTTAGGCCAGCTAATCATTCCTCCAATACAATATACTGTTCTCATTTCGTAGTGGCATTCTGTCTGACGCTATCAAATGTTGTAGCATATAAGCAAAGAGAAAAATCATTAAGATATATATTCAAAAGCCAATGATGAAACAGAAGTTGATTATTTGGGCACAGGAACCTTGAATGAGGAGCGTAAAAATCGTATAGAGAGGTTGGTTCTTATATGTTGCGGGGCCTAACAGAACATACTGTTTATTTGATCACGTAGTATTTGTACACAACTCATTCTGTGTGATATATAATAGCAAACCAAGCCATTTGAAGGGATTCTGACTGCATCTTCCTCGTCTTTCAGAAGCTCTAGCTATCCACAAATAGGATTCTGAATTCTGCGTACATAATCTTCTTTGCACTCCCTTATGGTATCACGATCCTAATTTTATAACTTAGATTTTGTTGAATAATTCTCTCACCAATCAATCTATATTCCTTTCATCCCTGCACAGACTAACTGGTTGAAATCTTTCTCGTTCTCTTGTTATGAAATTCCAGTTCCACTGCCTCAACTCAGTAAAGCTCTACTGGGTCTGACTCATAGTTTTACATGTGCATATTTTTGCTACTCAGGTTTGACTCATTATCTTACTTATCACACCATTTTAATCTTTTGATTTACATACAGTTCAACACGTTTTATTACTAACTGGTATTAACCTTTGACCCTAGTTAGAGTTATTCATTATATCTTTCAACTGCTGCTACTGCATAGCTGTGATGAGAAGTTGTAAAGTCTTCTTTGCTGATCAATGTCTTTTTAAGCGAAAGATAACTTCATAAACCAATTCCTCTTCATAGCTTTGAAAAGCACATGAACAACAGTGAAAGGAGGATAAAAGGATCCATTTTATTTCAGTGGTGTCGTGTCAACTGCTTACAGTCCAGAATACTAAGTTTTGAAGTTTTTCAGGAAAGTATATTTTAATTCATTGAGATTAAAAAGAACATCAGCCGGCGTTTAAGACGAACAGCAGTAGTCATCCAGTAAAGGTCAGTCATAATGGTATATTTGAGGAAGGTTACGAAAATGGTAACAAAATATCATTATTATTTACGCAATCCAAAAGAAATTTCTCGAATAAAGGGAAGACAGGAGTAGAAATCTAAATAGATAGGCTTAATATTATAAGATTGCGTAAGTAGGTTATACAAAAAATAAGTTACTAACCGAAGCACGGGAATTTTCGTGACTAAATTTTGGTTATTAAGAAGCATTCGATGTAAAAAAAGATGATGCAACTAAACGAGAGTGAAGGTATGAATATCTAGGGTTGATAAAGGATGGCATCATTATGTTATAGTCTAGAAAGATCGAAAAAGGTGACAGAGGTTTATTACAGCTTCTTTCTGAACACACAAATCAAGTTTGATGCCTTCGATGTCTATAGAACTCAGTGAAATTCAAGACAATTGAGCTTGTCTGTTCATTCAAAGAGAAAACTAAGGTCAAACAATTGCTTAAACACCTCCGGTTACTACTTCTTTTTTTAATGATGTTTTATTGAAACAGTCCAGAAGTCCTCATCTGATTCATTTCTTCACTAAGTAACAACTTTGTAGTGACAAGAAAACAGTAGTGTTATTGCTCGTATTACGCCGTCGTTGATTGGACTGAATTGGTCAGTCTGTGTTGGCATATGGGATCCTGTGCAGATGTCTTGATATTGCCTGTGTTTTAATTATGTATGGTAATGATAGGCAGTGGCTAGCAGTAGAATCCAGGATGCGCACTCCCTTGGAGGCAGGTGCATCCAGCTGACGAGTCCTGTATTCCGCTGCTAGCCACTGCCCATCATTACTAGATAAGAACATATGTTTCAAAATTCCTATTCATATAACATGTACATGAAATCAGTTTCAAATTGTATTTTTTTACTTCGAAATGTCATACTGACAAGCAATACTGTTACTACGGCAACTACTAGTCGTCATTTTCTGTATCACATATGAAAGCTATCACATGATTAATCGTCTATATGCATTATAAGACACTGAGAGTCTTTTTCTTTGGTAAATTATTACTTTGTTGATGTAAGAACAATCCCTACTTAGATTTGTGCATTAACTAGTCAGACGTAAGGGCTTTGATGTAGCAATTCAGCAAACGTTGATTGGATCAGTGATCAGCACTTTCATGAATAAGCTTTTCGGCAAATGAAATGAAACATATTTTTCTTTTATCAACATTGTTTGGTAAGTGCTTACTTTTTCATGACACCTTTTCGTCTTAAAAAAAACTGTTTTTTGATGAAATACAAATTAAGGTCTACAATGTCATGCTACATCATATTTATGTGAATCTAAATTTTTAGGTATAACAGTAAAAGCTCCTTCAGAAATATGTGATAATAATTGTTCTCTTTTAAGAGGATCCTCTATGATATCATCTACCAACAATAATGTTGCCTTGTAGTCTCAACTTTCGATTTTAATTTATAGTGCTATTTGATGGGTAGGATTCACTCGAAATAAGAACAGCGTTAAAAAAACGAAATAATCAAGGAATAACATGAGACTGCTTGCATAAACTAGCGACAATTAAGAAGTCAAGTTATGCAGGTTAGGACAGTTACCTTAACTGGTTTAAATCTGTAGGAAAGGGGAGTGTAATTATCATATAAATAAGGTCAAATCAACTCACTGCTGATAAGACTTTTGATTTAGGAACACACCTTTCTTCTATTGCCACATGACTCTCTATAGCTTCTTTGAAAAGTGTTAGTCTTGGAATTGACGGAAAGCCTTATTTTCAATGTGATGCATGTTTAGACCTTTTAATAATCTTTATCTCACCTTGTACAGAAATTCTCAACGTTTTATTTAGAAAACTGAGGAAAGCCGCTGGTTATCGTAGTTTTAATTTTCCCACCCCTATGAATACGAAACTAAAGAAGATATTAGCAAGAAACATGTCCACTTTGAACTCATTGAGTACTTTTTTAACTGACGGAAAACATTTTATTACGCTACCTAGTTTGTCTGGTACCTCATATAGTACGAAGACAATCATGAAGACAGACACTTCAGTACTTTCAATTTTCAACTGGACGCGAAAATAATAATATTCATAAACAATATAAATTTAATGTGCTCGATGAATGTTTGGAGATCAAATCAATTTTTACCATTATAATTACTTGTCGAACTTCAAAACTAACTGATTAAGAAATATAACAATAAACTGTTTAAAATAACTCACCTAATTGATACAGGCTGAATTTCTCGTTATAGTTACATCTATCAAGCTAAGGAATCAAATCCTTAAAAATACCATTTTTTAGGTGATCAAATAAATTATCCAAGAAGTTTTTGGTGCAACTAATTCTTCAGATTTCCTACTTCAAAAGAGGTTGGATTTCAAGATCACAGTGAACTCGAATATTTACAAGATGTTTGAAGTTTGAAGTAAATTGTGTACATTATTAGTAATTAATCAGACAATGGAAAAAAGCCCAGTAGCTGAATGTTCGTGTTTTGATTTCAGTCACAAAGATTGCTATTACATGGTTCAATTGATAGTCTCTTTTTACACAAGAATAATACATCGAATTTACTTCAGAGAGAATTTTTACAATGAAGAACTTAATAAACTTTTGCAGTTAAGTCATTAATAAGTGATGAAAGGTAATTGTAGCACAGGTAAATTAATTTGGTATTGTTGAGTTCTCTTTGTTGTATGCTTCAATAGTAAAGTTCTCAATTTTATTCTAGCCGACATAATCAGCATCAGCTTCAATGTGAATTTAGTATTGATGGTGTTGTCGAGAAAGACAATAAAAGCTTTATTACCAAAACATTTAACTCAAAGAACCAAACGTGACTGGAAAACTTTGAAAATACCATCAGTCTATTTTTTACAGTGTTTCACCCTTGAATATTGTTAAATCGTATAAACTTAGTCGTTATTTATAAAAGTACCGTTTGAGTCATTTGCAGTGTGCTAATTATTTCGTCCACTAGTCAACTTATAGAATAAGTTTTTAAAATATTAGTTTTAAATATAAAAACTTAAACCAGATAATCACAAAAATAGTATTACTTATTCAGAAGTGGCTAAAGATTTCCAGTGAATACAATAGTCATTTGTAGTAAGAATTTTACTTCTCTAATGACATTGCTGAAAAGAGTAAGTAATTAATTTACTGTTTTGCGTTATGTTTACCCAGTATTGTATATAAATAAGTGATTCTGCTTATTATTTTAAAGTTAACCCACCTACGACTTAAAATAGTATCTTAGATGATTCACAGCAAGTTTCTGCGTTATCACTGGACTGATAAGAAAGCATTTTCTTCGGTATAACTTCAAGTTTAAGGATCTAATAATAATTTTCTAAGCTGTAGCGCATACTTATGAGATTCTGTCATAAGTTGTACACTAAACAAATGCATTGGGGGTAACTTTGATAGTTTGCTTTCGTTCGGCAGAATGTGAATAATTGCTCAAACATTTCGAATGATCGCTAATTATAATTAAACGCTAAAAGTGTTACATTTATCAACAACTACCATCAAAAATGCACTTATGATCTAAGCATATTAAAAAAATATAATCCTAGCTACCCTCTTTTTTTCTTTCTCATTTGTAAAATTATGTAAGTGCTTGATATTTATTTATTTACTGATGAATATTTTCTAAGTGAACAAATTGTATGTCGAACGTTGCATATGGTATCAGCGAAACATTAAGTGTTGCACATTAACAAATATGTTATATGGGTGAAAATCAACACGAATGTTAATTGTTTTTAATATGATTCATAATTACCTTCAACATAACTCACCACTTAATCTTTGAGGTCAATGCGTTGTAACATACAGTTTTTTTCTTGTCGATCTTGTCAGATCATAGGGTGTTTTTAATTGCTTATTTGTACACAATTTGTTCATTAAGCAGTAATCAACATATGCCGGTTGTCTAGTGCAAAGAACTGGGAACCTATCAGAGTCTTTCTTTTAAGTTTGTTATATGGTCACTAGGAAAACTGATGCGTTCATATAGAGCTCTGTAGTTTGTTGATAGGTGTTAAATTTATTTTACAGAATGTAGTTCATGTTATTCTTCTAACAACGTATACGTTTTCTTTTTTGGGTGTGTATATTTGTGTGCAAACATGATCGTGTATTTTGTAAATAATTCTTTATGTTTAGGTTAAGTTCATTTTTTTAAAGATACTATCCGGAAAAACCAGTGAAAAAGAAATTTATGTATTGATCATGAAGAGAAATGATTGTTAATTCAGGACAAACATTTTTGTTAGTGTTATGAAAGTTGTGCCTACTTTAACAAAGTGATCATTCAGGTTAAAAGAAAAAATCGAGATGGTAACACTAGGAGGTCAGTATTCCCAGACAATGAAGACACATAAAAGACATCATATAGAATTCTCAACAAGGCTGGAGTTATTAAGAAATACGTTTTGTAGGTCAAAAGACCCAATTGGTTCAATTGGCTGAAATAATTTAGTTCACGTAATCCTTTGGAACGATAGCGAGGTCAGATGCATAGGTCAAAGTAGTCAACTACGGTTGGTCAAATAAGTTATTCAAGCACAAAAACCTAGGTAGGTCACAGATGATAGATCCTAGTAAGATAAGGAATCGAGAGAAAGGCTCGGTCAAAGCCATATATGCAGTTACACATAGCCACACGATAGGATGGGACAGGGTGAAAATCTCTAAAACTGGCATAGCACGGTAGAAGGAGGGATTGATTACTGGATCTTTATTTGACGAATGAACATCAAATACACACAACAGGAATAACTCGGAACCTGTTCCGAATGTATGAAAAATCTTACTATTCATATCACAAAGTAGATGAGAAAACTAGGATTATGTGAAGGATGTCTCAAAGTTATGTAGTTATCTTGATATGACTATGGACAATAAATTCTGCCCAATACGTAATCCAGTAGATGATTCTGTCTCAACTGTGCCATACATCTAATAAATTAACTAAAATGGAATTACATTCTGCAACATGTGCCCACGTCTTACTCTCATACATTCACAAATGACCTTGTTGAAGAGTAAGTAAAAGGACAAGTTTATTGCATTATCACAGTTGAACTTGGAAACAATCGTTTTTACCACTTTTCTGCATATTCAATGAACCAACAAACTACACAATGAGAACTACATGTTAATTTAAAAATGCTGAGACATATCTAAAAGTCCAATTCAGATTACCATTTTCAAACGAATTAACTAGACGATCACACTGAAGTTTGTTTTCTATGAATTCCATATGCTTCCTTTCTCACTTTATAGTCTGTCATATACAAACCAACAATAGTGGAGTGTACTCTGCACCAGTGTTGGAAAAAATTCCCTTGGTAGTGTCGTGATCTACATCTATTGAATTCAGCACAGATTGCATTTTAATTTCTGTGACTTCTATTTTTCTGTTCACTGGTTACTTCGCTAGATTTCAAATTGGTATTCATCATGCACTGACATCAGTTGAAGGAACACTGAAAACCTGAGAGCATTGGACAGCTAATTCGTCTGCATATATGACTCTTCAGCAGTGTGCTCCCAAATCCCGCCTTCCAGGGATCAAACCCAGGAACTTCAGGTTCCATGACCAGCACATTACCACTGGATCGGAATCCAGTGGTCCACATTTTCAACTTCTGTCAGTTCACAACACATCGCAACCGTCACCGAATGTCATAGTTGAGTATTTGTCCTCATGGCCACCAGGTTCACTCCAAAATGAAAATCAACTTGAAATCACTGAATCCCTACAAACCCGAAATACTCTCAAGGGAACCATTATATGCCGTTCTTGATACTGACATCATTTCCAGTTGAAAGCAAACTTCAGCAGTCTTCGTTTTACCCCACTTTGTAGGTTGCTGTTCTAACTAAGTATACAGCTAGCCAGAAAAATAAATTCTACACTATGCAAACACTTTCAAACATCATTTTTGTCAGGACCTATCCCATACATTTTTTTTCCTTTTTTTCCACTTTTGTTTTACTTACAAAGCGAATGTTTCATTGCTAAAAACTACTCAGATAGGGAACATAAATGACAACAGTTATTTGAGATTTTCGCAAATGGGTAGTAAAAACAATTATTCATTATCACTTTCTTCCTAACAAGAGAGTAGTAAATAGAAACTTAAAAAATAAAGACATCCGCAACTGTTGTTCATTCTTACTATCTTGATGCTTTACACTATAATTCTAATGCATTTATCATAATTTTGTACACAATCTACTTCATTTTATCTGTGAAGGGGATACGAGATGAATCGAATATTAAACTGCGCAGTTGATTTTGTTCATCTGTGGAATAGCTGTGTTATAAACTTTGCTCACGGATTGGGTTTTCGTTCGACAGAAATACCCATCTGTTATGTAATAAACTTCATGGTCCAAAGATAAATGATCCTCAATAGCGCAAAATAAGGATTTTTATACAATGATCAAAATTAGGAAAGTTAATCCACCAACAAAACTAGACGAAAGTTCTGCACTCTTAATATATTTTCCATCTATAGTAGTAATCAGTGTAGAAAGAGTTGGAAATTAAGCAAATATTTGGTGTATTATGATGAGTGACATCGGAACCAAATAACTAACCAAACCAATACTGTGAATTCTTAAACAAAATATTAATTATAGTCAAGAAAACCTCTTCGCAGTACAGAATCCGTAGGTTTTAGATGACAAAGTCAAGTAGGAAGTTGGCACTCACTGTCTTACAAAATAATGTTTGAGAATTGTTGTACTTGGTATTAAAAGGTTTCAAAGTGGGAAGAAGCCATCGATAAATAATTTACCTGAAGTACTTCATCGTCAGTGAAATGCGTTCCTTTTTTTCTTCCAATAATTTAGACCCACTCATTTTTTTGTTTCGAATGTCGACTGACAATGACTATTTGGTTTAACTAAACTTTAGTGGCGGTCAGTTATACTTAAGTTTGCACTTATCAATCAAAACCAAGAATATGAAGGACAAAGTAGTCATTGAGAAAAATAGTAATTCATTTATAAGTTAGTAATCTGTTTAACCTGAGAAAGAAAGATATCTAGACTTTAAATAGGTTAAGCATCTCTGAAACCGTACCAATGTTGACATTGCTGCTAATCCATGTTAGAAAGTACCATTGAGATGATATTTGACGAACTTCTCTTCGGGTTAGAGGTCTCATGAACTTTCTAAGACGACTCCACATATTTTCAAAGTTGTTTGTATGCACTCCAGTTGTCCGATCAGTAGACTGCTTCTTGTGAATAGTTGTCTGATTATTACTGTTATAGTCCGTTGGGTTCCTAATGGAACATAGTCTGATAGGGATAACTTATTTCAGATAAAAGCCTTTATGACCTCCAAGCATCTGTGTGTATTGTGATACACAATGCTACCTATTTTCGCAAAACAGGTAGCATAGATTTTTCTGATTCATTATTTATCCACGAAAAATGTCCTTTCTTCGTATTTCAGTAGTATATACCAGGAATCTGTGGTTCGCCAAGACTAATGTATGTATGCATACATTGGATAAGTTATGATATACTCAGTCCTGTTTAAGTCGTCTTCCTAGGCTACATTAAAATTTTAGAATAAGGTATTCATCTGTTTCAAACATATTCTCTACTCCACTCAATTCTACACCTATAAAAGTAATCTTCAATATAAGTCATCAAAGAGTTAGGCAGTATCAATGACACGGTAAAAAAGACGTAGCGAATGTCCTAAATAAGCCATCTCCAACTTGATTGGTTGACCTTAAGGTTTTCTGTCACTAAAGTTTAGTACAACTGCCTAATTTTTAAGTGTCTAGGAAAAAAGATGTCTTTTTACCAAAACCATATTTTGTCAGTAAAATTAGCTGGCTTGTTTACTGACATAAGCAAATAGGTTGTAGTTAATAAGTATTTACCGGCAGATAATATGTCGAATGGTCATTTAAACCTTTGGACAGACAAGTCACAAAATTGAATATAAGGCCAGTTTCGCTATAGTTTACACATACGCATCTCACCAGTCCGATTCAAAATAATGGCATACTCATTCAACTCATTTAACTGTCATGTGTTTCAAGTAATACTTAATGAACCCTCAGCCAGTATGCTGTGATTTGGAAGAGTTTAAAATTTTTAAGACATTTATTCTCCTTGATTTGGAAGTCCCAACTTCAAAGTTTCTGTTTGGGTAATAGCGTTCAAGTATAATTTAAGAAGGGTTGTGCATCATACAAGGAAAGCCGAAAATCCAATGAGTTCTAAGTAGACACGGAAGTAAGATGTTTGTAACTTATGGCTTATTTTATTTAGATATATCCGCCTGAATGCAAAACAATGTGACGTGTATAGTTGGATTCCTTTAATATAGGTAATTAACTACAGCACATTTACCTTTAGGGAGGACCTTTTATGAGGTTTTGAAACAACTTGAAAACTACTTCTTGCAAGTGTCATACATCTCGTTGGAAGACATGAAACCACGCTAGGATTTTGCCGTATATAAGAGTCATTTAAAGAGTCATAATACATTTATGTTAGTGTTCCTTTAAAGATACCGATGTATATATATACATATATGAAGGCAATTATTTCACTTTAACGGAAAATTCGCATATGAGGTAATTGAACAAAGGTACAACAGTGAAGGAAATCTTCTGATATAGGATTTTATTTACTAAAACTGTACGGTTGTATTCAGTGTCACTGGAAACAAATAAGAGTATGTTGCCAATCAGTAGAAATAACTGTAATAATGATAACAACAGTTTTAGTCAAACGAGATATGCGGTACACTATGGAATTCTCATCATGTAGTAGTTCAACAAATTCATTCTATGTACAAACTTTCTAAGCGAAATAACCACAGCACTTGGATAGTAAACAATAATAACAGTAATAGAAGCAGCAGTGTGAAAAAGGCTCCTGGCATCACATCGTCATCTGGTTTGCACTGATGAACGAAGAGAATATCGAGCTTAATTAAGGTGCTGCTAGTTCATTGATCCAATACCAAAATCTGCAATACGACTTAGTTATCCTGGGACAGTAATATACTAAGTTTCTTTACACCGATAAGCTCATCTCTTCCCAACGTATCATTTATTTTTGTCTTATTGTTATCTTGAGAAATGGCAGTTTGAAACCATTTTAAAAGTGCACCAGAGTACTTGACGTATTCGAAGCATATATTTACAAGACTGAAACAAATTAAAGGGATGAATTTGATGAAACAAATCCAGTGAAAAACTTTCGACAGCTCAAAGTTCAACCGTACCGTTATAATATTAAAGAGGGGAATAGAAAACTCTTTAACACAAGAAAATTAATGCTTTGGCCATAGTAAGACTAAAGAGTGGAAGTAATGATTTTGAACAAAGCAATCAGATTGAAAGTTGTGAATTGCCAATGATTCAGTTTTGCATAGATGACACAGTCAAATGCCTTTGGAACCGTAGGGAGGCACTTTGTAAATTAGTTTGAAGGATGTACTAGGATGAGATGCTCCAAGGCTATAAGGTGTTCAAAATAGAACTGGTAATATTTTTTCTCTCTCCTCTGAATAACTGAACTGGATAGTGTCCTGAAATGTTTATCGACTTAATGTAAATCTACCTTGCTCCATAAGGACATTATAATAATCACTCTTCTCCGTTTATAACCAGTAAACTGTCCTTTTTTCTAAGCATTTTAAATAGAACTGTAAAGCTTTAGTGAATAAAATCGTAAAAAAGAAATTTTTATTCTTTGTTATAATTTTAAATCTATAAACAAGATGAATTATGAGTGATGCATGTGTAACTTTAGATGGTGATAAATGAACTACAGACTTCGTCACACATTATTCGACGCTAAACAGAATTACAGGTGAATAAGATTATGAACAGGGCGAAAATTACCGTTCATTTTGAAATAATCGAGCAGAATAATATGCAATTAAACAGTCTTGTATTTAGTTGACTAAAAGTGATCTCATCAAATTGATGTATATGCCAAAGCAAACAGTTAAAATTAAATCAACGTAATCACATTATTTTGCGCAACAAAAAGGTATTCTTAACAGGAACAAGGAAAGAAAAGTAATGACCAGAATATAGTTCTCCCACAACCGATAGAATATACCCTTTGCTTGCACACAGTTCTGTTCAACATAAACTTAACTACATTCTCCTTCAAAATTACTTCATTCTTTCTTGGTTATGCTGTTTATGATAATCATACACCATTTGAACACTACTCTTATATCCGTCTAGCTTTCCACTGCAAAGGCTAAATTGATGTTTGAACAGTAAAGTTTAGGCAAGTGCGTGCTAATTATGAGATATGGATTGAGAAGCAGTTAAAACGATGTTTGTAGTGGGATGCTGAGAAATATTTTTTGATAAATTACATGTACAATGAAAACAGTAACTGTCTCATTTTAAACTAAAAATCCGGTATCCAACTGTGAAATTCAGTTTTTCTGTTATAGGCTTTTTCTCCTTAGAAGGAATAGTTATCATTTTTCTAACTTCAACCTACGATAGATAAAGCATTTTTGATGAGCAACTTTTTCTTTGGGCTACTCTACGTTCTCAAATAACTTTACCATTCCTTTACATGAATATTCTGCATTGCATTTCGCACCGTTTAATCACAAAGTAATAGCTAGAGGCAGTCTTCAAACTCAATCAAAGTCTATCTTAAAAGATATTAAGCATGGCTTCTCATTTCTTGGATAAAAGCGTTTTTGATCATTTATAATACAGTATTTCAGTTCAAAGCGCCAAATATCACCGATTCCTGTTGTTGTAAATTGTATTAAATATTCAGAACATATATTTTTATTCCATGTAAAAGGAGCAAGGCAAAGTGAAGAAGAGTGAAAAATAGGGAAGATCAAAGTTTTCGAGACAAACTGCGTTCATTTCAGTAAATGCAATATTAATCTGGATGTAAAGACATTTAGGTGATTTTACTATTTTACTTTCATAACGTAAAATGATTAGTTGAGATAAGAAATGAAGTTCACACTCAAATTATTATTATCAATTATTTTGCACTTACGAATATCAACTTCATCGTTTAGGAAATCGTTAGACACGGCACTTTATGCAGTAAAGCCAACTCTTTCCATAAAACATATTTGGCGATCTAGTGTCACAGCTTATGCAGAACATACAAAGGACTCCATTCTGAATAACAAACCACTTTAGCATAACCGAGAAGTATAAAGAACAAGATATACCAAATTTCAAACACTTTCAATAGATATAAAAGTCGACGATATCCTTTTCGTATAAAAATATTCACTCCTTTTATACGACTGAAAGCTGAAATAACTTGTTGGTGCTGGTACATGGTAAGTTTGGTCACTAGATTTTCTGTTATAGGATTAAAAAACGCTCCAGGACCATACAACAACTCAGTTAAATATCTCTGTCCGCCTCGTCAACTATTTTAGAAGGTGCTACAAGAAAAGCAAGATGCAAGTAGTACTTGCATGAAGGGTTAAAAGCAACTGAGAGAAAGTAGTATATAAGTGATTCCAAGTTGATAGCCTCATTCACTATGAGTTAGCCTTAGTCAAGGTGTCGTGGTTCGGTGATGAATTTTTCGATGGCAGTTTAATTCAAAAATCATTCCTATCACTAGTCATTCCCAGGAATTATTCTTATTATCTCCTATCGGGCATAGAAGGTAACTGTAGTGAGCGTTTTAATCTTTGGCAATTTAGATAAAATTTAGTTTTCTTTAAAAGTAAGTGTTAAGAACTATGAAGTTTTCATTATAGGTTAGTCAAACAGTAAACTATTATTCTTGACCATCTGAAATGGCTGTGGTTTCGGAGACTTCTTTTAATACCCAGTATCAGTACCGTAATTCATTTGTTTCATTGGAGGAATGTTAAATGTTTTCGTAATATCAATGGGTGAAAACAACTAAAATCAGTTTTTCGGGTTAAATAACAGGATAAATGTTTGTTCACATCAGTAAAAAAGTAAGTGTCTAACGTGAATGAATATTCAATGTATAAGTTCACACACATTTTAAACATGATAGTTTTTTTAAAACACCTGCAAAATGTAGCATAAGTAGCTTTTATTGTTACAGTACACTGTATTTGGACAAAAAATTACAACGTTCGCTTAACGAAAATGAAAAATCATTCAATTTTATTTACAGTAAAATGAATTATTACGGGACTGAATTAGGCTTTTTCAAAAGTTGACAGGTGACAATCATGTTATATAAAAAAATAAACAATTTTACAAAACCTTTTTCAAATGGCAGTTTTCACTGAGAACCATTCATTTGAAGTGCTCATTGCCTAATGTTAGCTATATTGGCTAATGGTTGTTTGAAAGTACATTATTTATTTTCAATGACTAGTGAAGAAAAGGCATTCCACAGAAAAGCTGTTTTTCGACAATTTCCTTTCTCGTTAGTGATGTTGTACAAGTGCGACAATATATAAAATTGTGGTTGAGACAGTCAAACTTATGTATAGATACAGTCAAATGGAAGTGAATTAAAAAGATAAGGAAACATTTTCCTTACTACTGATTACGAGCGACCTATTGTATAGTTATATTTATTAACTCATAACTAAGAGTTTTGGAGAAATCATTGTAACGAGTCATTGACCGGGACATTTTTTATTATGAATATTCATTTAATAACTTCGAGTAGCCTAAAGATAAAACAAGATTGTTTTATCCCTCAACTTTAAATCTAGCGACGAATTGTAATCATTGTTCAAATGTTTTCATCTTTCCACTTACTCTTCAATTATGTTTCAATTACAGGATAAAATACCGCCACATCAAATGGTAAATGGCTTTCATAAGACACTGGAACTGAAGCCAATCGAACACTTTGGGCTAACTCATCAATTGCAACAACAAAGACCTCCATCAAAATTCATCAGTTATCACTTTACTCCAAATACATATGAGTTCAGCCTAAATCACTACAACCAAAGGAGTTCAGTTGTAAACAGAAGAGATAAGTTCAAATGTAATGAAAACAGAGGGACTAATTTTATTGACAATTTCAACAGAAATCCTAGTCAAAATCCATTTCAACTGGAAAAACTAGTTAAAGAGGATTCAGTGAATACAATGAATGTAAAATTACAACCATCACAATCACTCACCAATAATTTTTCACAGTGGCCTTGCAAGGATAAACACATAAATCATGAGGTATGTGGAACAGTTACTAGACAATTTGGGTTTTTATTCACCAATGAGAAAAATAACCGAATAGTTGTGTCGGAAGAAAAACGCATTAAGTAGACTTTATGCGTAGATGGCACACGGCAGAAACATTTGAAAAAAACTGATATTTTGCTCCTTTAAGCATACTAGGATTATATTAGAACTTACTCTTAGGTACAGTTACCGTGGGTTCAAAAAGCAGTTTCTAACATAGTAACCTTTTCGCTTAAAAAGCAGTTCAGTTTTAGTTGGTCGATATATGGTGTTTTCTTTAGTAACAACATTTGATTTGCAATCAAAGTTCTTAATATATCGGGTTTTTGTGTAACCTTTAATTAAGTCAAAGAAAATGCAGAATATTATCAACAGTCAGTTCCCTATCTTTCAGACTGGAATATTTAGGCACATTATAACTTATTAAAAAGAACTTTTAGAATGGTTAATTCTCATTAGGAAACCTCTTTTCTAATGGGAAACAGATTTCTTACCGCCTAAGTTTCAAGTAAATATTTAATCAAACAACCAGATTAACAAACCTACAAAACACAAAATGACTTACACACTGACAATAGATGTTTCCTTCAGTATGATATTTCAAGACCCAAAAATACTTTAATGCATAAAAACAAAGCACTCAATGTTGAACACTATGCTTCCTAAGTAAACTTTTTCGATAAAATTCTTTCGGAAAAAAACCTTGAAAAGAAATCCTTTCTGCCTGACCATTAATTTATATTATCAGTTTATGACAGCTACTGCTTCCAGGTTGCAGTACAAAGGACGTAAAATGAAATCACTGACTATGAAAATTTTTACTAAGTAGAAAACTAATTTTATCTTTACATGAATAAATCTGCGGGAATTTTTGAATTATTCAATCTGTAACAAATACAAACTTATCTAATAAGGAATTTATAACCTGTGTTTCTGCTGGTGCCTTTTTACTATTGCCTTTGAGAGCAATAATCATTTAGAAGAATAAAATACTCTTTGCAGCTAATTAAAACCCTAAAATAGGCCATTATAATTTCCTTTTTCTATAATATTTGAGATACGCAATGTGATATTTCGTTTAAATTGGTCTAAACTAACACAATTAAACTTAAATATTTGACGTTTTTCAGTAGCAAGAAGCCATTTGAAATAACATGCTTATTCACAAGACATTACGGCTGTGAAGACGCTGTTGATTTACTTTTCTTTTTCTTTTCTTTTGATTAGCCTTTCCTAGTTTACCAGTTGAATCAGCCAAGATTGCGAAACATTCCTCAAAGAGAAATAAAAGGAGCCAAAAATTCTCAACCAGTTTCATTATCGAACCAAACGAATACAGCATTATCTGGATGTCGTATTGTAAAGAATCCTTCCAGTGGTTGGGAAATTAATTTGGGTTGTGCATGTAGTAAACCAGTATCTACAAATTATCCGAAGCCTGGAAATTTCGGTCAATGTTGGTAGGTGCAGTTTACGTAATGAGTTTGATACGTTTTCTCTGATTTAATAAATGTGAAATTAGCATAGATAAAATCACTAAAATGTTGCTACTACACCACTGTACTGATGGCCTTGGAAGTGCAAGAGTGCATACAAGTTTTGTTGCTTACCATAATTTGCCATTTGAATCTAATTTTGACTCCTAGAATGAATTTCTTGAAACTGGGTACAGTTGGCTGGCATTTTAACTCCTTTACACACTTGCGAAATGAATGATTATGCTTAATCAACCTAAAACAGCTGCAGAAAAGGGAGAGAAAATGACTGATACTTAACTTATTTCAGTCATTTCTAAGAATAGTCTAAATGAAATCAAATAGATTTTCAGCATTGAAACATGTCCAGGGATGAAATTAGGAATTAAGTTGGTTTTCGTGTTATTAATCAATTATTGCAAATTTTCAGTGGATTACACGAACGTTTCTTGAATTTTCTTTCGAAATGTGCTATCTAATCTTTAAAGAACACTATGGATCCCAGCTCCACTGAGAAATTAGTATGTGTTTGTGTAATCCTGTCTTTAGCAGCGTGACACAACCTCAGTGGTCTGACTTAACAACTTACCCGTCCTAATCCAAACAGACGAAGTAGGGTTTCAGATAATAAGCTAGTAGTTTGGAAATTATGAGTGTGTACCAGTCAAGGACGATTCTATTTTGTAAACATTATTCTCCGCATCTTGCCAAAAAAAGGTTTAGGGTAGCAAATTGATCTCACTTATTGTTTAATCGTTCGGCAATACAGCTGAAGTATAATCATTTGATCGGAAAAAGCTATGGATTTCTCCATGATTAAATTTGTAATTCCCTTGATATGATTATTATGATTCATGATCGAAATTTAAAGATTGACCGAAAAGGAAGAGATTTAGTAAGGAAACCTTTGCTGCATGTTAAGGAAAGCACTGGTTTATAACAACTTCAGAGTTACAGGAAAAAGATGTAAATTAATACGATTCAAGTGAATCATTTTTAATTCTGCTTGACCGTAATGTTTCCTTTTTTTACCTACTGGTTATCAAAAAGGAGACCAATTATTGAACCGAAAGAAACACTCAATCAAAATCAGTCGCTTCCGTTGAATAATCCTCAAGATATACAGTATTCTCAAGCAATTATAGGCGGTTATTATGCTGTGGAGAAGAAAATACCCCGTCGTAAATGTCAATATGAGTCAACTACACAAAGCAGAAGCAGAAAAAATCACAGTAATAACAGTAGTAATCATCAGCGGGAACATTCTTACTGTCCTAACTATCGTCAGTAAACTGTCGATAAATCCCACTTCCTCCCTCATGTGTTTAAGTGTATGGCTGTTTGTACATAATTTAGCATTAATCTTGTCAATGATGAGCTAAGAGATTCCCTATTGACAATATAGTAATTACAATAGATAACATTTTGATCATTATTCTTATAATATATACATGTCATTTGTCCATGTATGCACTTTCTTTAATCTGTACAATATTCATACTTCTTGAGTTTTGTTCCTTTCATATAGGTGAATAATTAATTTCTCATGACAGAAAACCTATCTACCTTCACCTGCATATACTAATTGAGTTGTCTAGCATTTCTTTTGTCACAAATCTTCATTGAAAAAGAGTTTACGATCTTTACATATATCGTTGTCAGTAAAAGACGACTGATTCATTTTTAATTATTTATTTTTATTTTCTTTCTATTCTTCCTTTTTGTAAATGTACCGCTGACTGTTATCATTGTCATCATGTTTACTTTTCGTTGGAATAGTTTACAAAATAAACAATGAAAAAGTTATTGATAATACACTAATTTATTGTCAAAATGTCTTCAAATCAACTAAGAATTTATCCTTATGCTGTTGAAATAATCACTTTTTTAGTTCACTGTCTAATGTATCGCTGAGAAAGACGAAGATATTCTCCAGAAATCCTTGGTATACTGTGTCACTAGTAAATAACATGCTTTATAAGTCTTAGTTATGTTTGCCTTTTGAAGGTGTCATCTAGACCAGTGGTATAATTACCAGGCTGATCTTCGTGGATAGAAAATTGACGAAGTCACACGGCATTTCATAAGCTTACAGAGTAGGGTAAAATATTGAAGGTATCGGTTTCGCTGGATGACTAATTACACTATGCACTCTTGTTTGAATTTTGCGCTACTAATACTGATTCATTGTGAAACTTGTGGCGAAATTTACTGAAAATGTTTCGATGAATAAACAATGACAAAGTCGCTATAGCTTCCAAGGTCACCGTAATTTTATCCATCAACCATATCAAAATAGCTAATCTTATGACTTTAGTAATAGCACTGTTGTTCCCAAGACTCAATGCAATGAAAATCATGATATACTGCTGTTGTTTGAAATTATTTTGAAGTCATTGTTAAAAGAAATCAATGGTAGTACAACATCTTATGAACACTGAATTGATTCAGCTTCAGCCTTTCGAATGTGTTCGTGTTTGAAAAATAGGAGTGCGTTAGGATTTCGTGGGATACAACTACTACAAGTGCATTAGATTGTTAGTTACACTCGAACTGACTTTCTCATACACACTATTCCCATCCACATGTATTGCCTTGAAACAAAACTATTCATGATGCTAAAATATTGTATTTATACGCACATAATGCTACTTATGCATGTTTCCTTCACGTTTTGCACGTATAAAAAGGGTTCAACTTTTAGTTCTGACTCCTTCTTAAAATAATATTCACCTCGAAATGAGCAAAACAGATCCTGAGCATCTAGATCACTTTGATATGGCTTCTTAAACATACAAACCAATCTGAATGGCTGCTTGTTCTTGTGTCAGAGATTGCAATACTTCATCCGGGTTGAGTGTACTTCACTCAATAGATTGGTGGCTTCAAAGGTAACTGAAAGTCCATGTTGTAAAATCCTGAATAAGTAGTTCAGTATACCATTACTGAAACGTTTTAAGGTTTATACTCAACAGTGAGATGAGACTGTCAGGAAGCACTGATAACCAAAACCTATTCACTACTTTATATTTTTTTAACCAATAATATCTCTAATCACTAACATAAACAAATACCAGACTCTTGAAACAGCTCTTACAGTATCTTCCAAACACATGTAAAATATATGTTCGAATCAGTATTGTAACCTGTCTCCATCGCACCTTTTTCTATAGTAATACTTTAGATTTTAAGTTCATGGTCATCAAGGTTATCTAATGCAATGCTCTCTTTGTGTTATTCAGCCATTCCAACTTGTACAATAATGACCACGGAAACGTCTAGGTTGCAAGTGGCATGTGCACTTACTTGCTGGATTATGTTGTAAGATTATTCTGTTAATGACAGTAATGGAGCTATTGACTCTAAAATGAATGCATAAAATGAATCGTTACAAAAACAGTATTTACTAAACAACGTGCCAATATCAGATGTACTGGAAAGCACCAAAATAGGAAGTGTATCAGGAAAATGTGGATATCTATTGTCATCTCACCAGTTCTTTTCAGCTGAATGCAGCTTAGAATACTTAAACACAAACTGTACATAAAATATCGACGTACAATACTTCAATGAAATAAAAAGGAAGCAGTCCAGTGCATGACATATTAGGGAAACAACGTAAGCTAAAGCCGATTCAGAATGTTATGCGATGGTATCATATATATGTATATCTGATAAGAAAGTACGTTCTAGTAAAACTTGGAGCAGAAAAGTAAATACTGTAGAGCTGAGCAAAAGAAAATGAATGAAGCCGATTAGTGGATAAGCTTGTAATAACCAGTACACAAATGTGACGTAGTAGTGACACAAAATAATACAATACCAAACTTGTACTTAAGGGCAATATGCCTGTACCACCAATAGATCGGTAACTAACTTGAACATTGACATGTGAATAGAATTTATCAGATTAGTACAAAACTGGATTTGTTGATATTGCTAATCGGTGTTTTTTACGTTACCGATTCCATAGTACAGAATCCTGTTTATTAAGTTGCAACAAAACACTTTAGGTATAATTAGAGCTAGGACGATAGGGTTTCAGGTGTTGTAATGAATGAAAATGGATGGATGCATCATGAAGTGAAAATTCATCCCAAATTAGACATTGAGATTCAGAACTGACACTAATAGCTAAGACACGATAGACACAGTAAAGAAGAGAATTAAGAAAGCACTCAGACAACTTACGGCAAAGAAACTGAGCCCGTAATTTAACGTATAATCAGCAGAGTCCTCGAGAATCTCGTCAGCATTTTACATACGGTCTACCTGAGACACAAACTGAATTTTGCATAAAGACCTTAACTGTCGATTCATCGTACCACAGAGGTGCTTGCCAGTTAGCAGAGAAGCTTTTTTATGTTCGGAAATGGTTGACTGAATGCAGTGAAAGACTCGTTCTAGTTTAGAGAAATTTAGTATTCCTAATAATTTATTGTCTTCAATAATACAACTTCCTCATTTGCTTTTTTCATGAAACTATAAGCCTTATATGTCAGTCAGTGCTCCAATATCTGACTTCAAAAAGCTTCGTTCATTATGTATTGAATGCGTTCAGTTCATGTGTAACAAGCTAGTGGAGTGGCAATATATTACCCCACTAGGTCTCTTAGTGACGCACATTTCATGACCAATATTAAGCTAACAAACCTCAAATATGAAACCAATGAAACAAAATCCTAGAACAAATCCGTCGACAATACCTCTTCAGTGTATATAAAAATTTATACAGTTCATCAGATCTTCTGAAGAACTTCAGTGATTTACATGGAAGCATTAATTAAGCAACAAAGTATTAAAAAAATGGATAAATCAATTTCCTGGACATTAGATGGTACACTTAAAAAAGTTATCTGTCATAGAGGCATAAAAGCTGGTCTCTACCTGTATTTAAACAGTTTCTCTTCGTCTAACTATGGACCAGCATTGGTTTGAAGGCTACACTCGACAGCATGGAGAATATGCTCCACAGGAATACTGCTGTTCTAGAAGTGTCTCAAGAAAACAGATGGTCAAATGCTTCGCCAGCAAATACGGTGTGAAAGAACTCAGAAAATTGAGAAAATAATGTTGGGGAAGAGGCTGGTCTTCACTCACTACTACTTCAAAAATTACCATTTTGCAATGGTGATAGAGGAAGCACTAATAACTTAATTAGCTGGGACACATTCTGCAGCCAAAACGTTTCCTCTGTTTCAAACTTCCTGCTCGCTAGTACAATTAAAATGATGACAGTTACGCCTTTTATATCACTTTCAATTATGTATGCTCAATTACATGAACCTGTCGGAGTAGTCACAATGGAAGAAGAAAAAGGAGAACTAAACCTGTATGTTTTGAACAGGTTCCAAAGGGTCTGAGAAGGAGGGGAGCGATGAACCTCACTTAGGGATTAACTAAGCATCAACTAGATGAAGGGTATCATGGAGATTCTTTGTAGCCGTTCATTGTAGTCAGCAAGCAGGAGAATCGAAGTGTTTTTAGTGTTTCTGAAGTTACTGCGGTCAAACGCCTATCATCGAATTGCGTGTTATGAGGTAATCCGTCGTATTCTTTAAATTCTCTGATAAATTATACTTCATCTATCTATTCGGTGACTTTCTAATCTTTTCCTCCTAATTGCAGTCTGTAATGAACCAAAATCTTAACTGATTCAGTCCTACCATTTACATTGCATTTTGTTTGCTAATTGTCACAGCCTTATCCACTCATCGGCTTCGCTCATTTGTGTTTCCTCACCCCTACAGTATTTACTTTTCTAACCCCAACTTATTTTATTAGAACACGCTTTCTTGTCATCTATTCGTATATACACATATGCGATGTTGAGCTGTTTCATAAATACTTTGTACAATGAAACCTTGTTGTTTCAACAATTCTAAAAATCCTGATAATTACTTCTTAGTTTTCTTCTATCATTTCTGTTTTGGATGACGACGTCTAAAATCTACCACGACCACTTAAAAGGGTTAGTATCTTATGAAAATCGTCCATTTTGTTCATCACAACCACCCTAGAGACATTATGAGGATAAGGGGTCGATAAACTTTTGTTTATCTAAAATCAACAAGGATCTTATCTATGTCTATGAGTCAAGATGTTCCCAGCATTCTATCTATTATTACTGCAGCAATCGACCAAAGTAGAGTTGCATCGTTTTACCCCCTCACTTAAAAAAGATGACACATCTTCTATTTTTGTGTGTAGGTCTTCAAACTGGAATTGTAATTCCATCCTGTTAGCTGTAATATGACTGTCAAAAAGCCCTTAACTCAAAGATAATGCTTATAGAGCTACCATATCAGTATGAAGATTGGAAAACTTATCAACATGCGGACCAGGATTAATAGTTTGGTTCCTCAGTATTCAAATGAGGTTAACTCATCTTTATTCTTTTCTTCTTCTGAAACCTTGATTCACACTTTCTAAAATTGGTTGCTTAAGATAGCCTTGGAGATTTTCATGAGCTTAAAATCTTTCTGTAACCTTCTTCATCGACTCTATTATGCTTGGTTCCAGAGAATCATTTCGATAAGGAGCATGCCATTTCGATGTCCTTCCATTTGAAAGAATTCTGTTACGGTGTTATGATTTGTAGTTGGCTTTAGGATAGTCGATTTTCTGAATGCGCTCATAAATAAAACCCATCGAAGTCCTTGCTTCACTGTACTTCAGATATTTATTGAGGACCATTAACGCTATTCAGCATTCAGCCACACAATACGTTTGTGTGGCTAAGGTACTTTCTTATTGGACTAGGACAGTTTCTCGTAGGAATCTGATTAGTTAAGCTTAGATAAGCTATCTGTATTTAGTTTACTAGTTACTAGCCGGTCCTAAGCCCGCACAAAAAGGGAAGGTTGGGCATACGGCTATCAATCCTACCCCGTAAAACAAGTCTAACGCTAAAGAAACTTCAAAGCACAAACAAACACATAAAGATAAAAACAAAATTATTCCTCACTGGAATCGGAGAGACGAAATGACGCCAGTTGGTGAAAGTCTTCGGGAAGCCAATTGGCCAATGTGTCTTCTCTCGATGAAAGCGAAAGTAAGTGTGGGGACATGGAATTGCCGCACGATGTTTGAACCCAGCAAGGCAGCCCAGATTGCAAACGAGATGAGAAGGTATGGCATTGAAGTGCTAGAAATTTGCGAAAGCAGATGAAACGGAAGTGAACTCTCCATACTGTCAACTGGAGAATCAATAATCTACTCAGATATTCTCACTCAGATGGCAACCACGAGCACACTGAGGGAGTGGCTATCATGATGTCCTAAACAGCATCGAAGGCTCTCTCTCATGCAGTGGGAACCAATCTCCTCCAGGATCATAACAGCAAGGTTCAACTCAAAAGGAAGGAAGGTCACAATCATACAATGCTACGCTATGCACCTACAAATAATGCAGAGCAAGAGAAGAAGGAGGAATTCTACAGACAACTTCAATCAACACTGGACAAGACACCACTCCAGTTGAAAACATCAAAATCCATTCTAATGGGCGACATGAATGCCAAACTGGGAGCGGACAATACAGGAAGAGAACTAACCATAGGTCAAGAAGCACTCGGTGAAATAAACGAGAATGGAGAACTATTCGCAGAGTTCTGTGCATTCAAAGATTTGGTGATTGGAGTCAGGCACTGTGTTCAAGCACAAGGATATCCACAAAGCGACATGGATTTGATTTCACCAGATACCAGGACACACTACACTAAAAATCAGATCGACTTTATCTCAATCTCAAGAAAATGGAGACGCAGTCTGCTTGACACAAGGTGAAGAAGAGGAGCAGATGTAGGTTCAGACCACACACTATCTAGTGCCAGAAACCTTCCAAATCAAGTTGAAAGCCTTCATGGAAACTGATGATAGACCACAGTTCAAGTTCAACACCCTGAACAGAAACTGAAAGACGAAACTACACAGAAAATCCGCACGTCAGCCGTCAAAACAAAATGGGAGATGTAGAGGAACATCCCTGAAGAAAACTATGTAGAAGAACACTGGAGGTCTTTGAAAGAGATGTGGAAAGAAACCTGCACAGCTGTATTAGGAAGGAAGAAGAAAGAAGATAAGGAATGGATCTCGATGGACACATGGAAGCTAATAAAGGAGAGGAGGATGGTGAAGCAGAAAATGAACCAGTGCAAGGATGCTCAACGACAAGAGGAACTGAGCACAATGTATAAAACACTAGTCAAAGAAGTAAAGAAGAGTGTGTGGAGAGACAAAAGACACTTCTACGAAACACTGGCAAGTGAAGCGGAAGGGGATGCTGGTAGAAGAGACCTCATAAGACTGCATCAAATAACCAGGTTACTAATCCTCGAAGAGAAACACAGATGAAAGAAATAAAAGATGATGAAAGAAGTCTGATTACCAAGGAAGAGAAACAATGGAAACGATGGGTTGACCACTTCAAAAAGCTCTTGAATCGACCACCACTTTTACTTCGTCCAGAAATACCCCCTGCATTCAACTTACAGAACTAAAGTGAACACAAATCCCGCGACAAAAGTCGAAGTGCTGAACGCCATAAACCTACTGAAATGCGAAAAAGCAGCAGGACTAGATGGAATCCCACCAGAAGCACTGAGAACAGACTCAGAGACAACAGTGGACATGCTCACACGACTATTGTAGAAGGTGTGGAAGGAAGGGCAGGTACCTGGCCATTGACTGGAAGAAGGGTTACCTTGTTAAACTCCCGAAGGGAGACAGTGTATACAAGAGCTGGCGCGGAATCATTCTCCTGTCCACCCAGAGCAAGCAAAATATTGAGCCGCATCATCCTGGAGACTGAAGGATGCACTGGATTCAAAACTACGACCCAAACCTTTATCAACTTCATTCCACAACTATATGAAGACGCCACATACCAGCCAAGTAATTCACAATGGGAAGCTCAGTGATGCTTTTGAAGTGAAGACAGGAGTGAAACAAAGTTGCCTACTATGACCCATGATATTCCTGATTGTAGTGGACTGGATCATGCAACAAAAAGTGAGGAGCGAGAAAAGATGCATACGCCGGACCGTGGAAAAGAACCTAGAAGTTCTGTATTTCGCCGATGACTTGTGTCTGATGTCACATAAACTTGAAGATCTACAGGCAAAAACTAACAAGTTGACAGAAGAGGCAGCGAAGACGGGACTTCAAGTGAATATAGGGAAGACAGAGGTGATGAAGATACTCAACCAACGCCACCAGCACCAACAACAACAAGCTCCAATCACCATCAACGGGAGAAACTTGAAGGAAGTAGCCTCTTTAACCTATCTAGGCAACACTGTTCAACTACAGGCGGCACAGACGAGGACGTCATTGTCAGGGTTGCGAAAGCGAGACTGGCGTTCATTAACCTGAAACCAGTGTAGAGATCTACTGCACTCAGAATGTGGAACAAGATCCGGATTTCGCTGATTGACACTGGCATCCAGGTCCACTGTGAAGCTATTGCCTGGATAAGTAATGGCTGTAACAGGTAATTGCGAAATTGTTTCAAATGCAGTTATTGGTCTTCCAACATCTGCCACCGTGGTCATACTCACAGCTGCAGATGTCAGTTCCATTTCTTCTTCGGAAGCACCTAAAACCGTGTTACCTGCAAGATGTTCTGTAATTGAGTCTACAGGAATGGGTATCCTACCATCTAAAATTCTTCGTACAAACCAGAGAACATTGCGGAATTGCTGTTCATCGTTGAAGAATGGTAAAACTGCCATCCAAAGTTGGGCTCTTCATGGGAGGAGGGATGCGGTTGGTTGTGAAATGTAGTTTTGCACAGGTACATTGTGCTGCTCATTCTCCCACATTAGCCAACCGAGAGAAACGTTAACTGCGTCTAAGGGGATATTTCTTTGCATGCAGTACTTAATTATATGCCTGTATGACAAGTTGTACTCCACACGAAATCCGCAGTTACACGTTAATGGGTTTTGTAGAAACTTGGAATACCCCTGTGATGTCTCTGGCAATGAATTCTTCGGAATGATTGTCAGTGGGAACTTCGACTTGCACGTTCCTTTTAATGAATGAACGCGCAGCAGGCGTTAGGTAACTGACTCGGGAAGCGAAGATAATACGGTCACCCAGCTCACATTTATTGTTGCAATCCCGCAACAGTTTCTGAATGCACCCCTGAATCTAGTAACCGCTACGCAGCATTAGGCTCAGTATTGCACGACGTACTGGCATTTTCATGGTCAGCTTATGCAGCTTCAATGTATGATGTGTTCTTTCGACGAAATTGGTGTTATTTTGTTCTAAAAGAACGCCTTGCGGACGGTAAGCAGCAGCCTACTTGTGCTTACGAGGTAAGAGGTAGGACACCACGTACCTGTGAAACGTCGTTTCTATAGTCTCTGTTTGAACAACTTTCGAAGCTACAAAAAACGATACATTAAAAGATATTAACCTCGCCATATCCTTTGTGTACAACATTCGACAGAAGTACTGCAGCACCTCCTGTTGTAATCTCTGCAAACATTAAAATTTTCACTATTCTTTTGTACACAAGCTTACCCTTTTGATCACGTCGCGAATGTTGTGCACACGACACAGGAGGTGACTTGAGTGCAGAAAAACTTGGCATAATGCAGACGAAATAGCAATAGAGTCATCTGTTATGAAAGCACCCACTCTGCAGCTTCCAATAATATTATTAAAAAACCTCAGAAATGCACCAGTCAGTTCTGAAGTCTCACTGATTATGAAAGCAAAAGCTACTTTCAGCTGATCGGCTGTAGCGAAAAAAAATGATTTCAGACCTCCACCCTCTGTGATAGAGAAGTATGCTGATCCACCTTGACTGATTATATGTGCCTGCAGCTTTTCATAACTGCCTACAACAACATCGTTACAAGGAAAATTTCAATTACCGGTCAAATTACACTTAGCGAAGAGGCAATAGTGCATAATGAACACATTATGACTATTCAGTCGTTTACCATAGTGTGCATAGACGAAATCAACAACATTAAATGCAGCCTTTCCGGATATCAGCAACGGCCTTATGCTCTCCAATTCAGCTCCTGTCAACTTACTCGCCCACGAACTATTGTCATAAAGCAGTGAATTGAAGAGATGATTGTGAGTTAACAGCCACCGAGTAACTGTCCAGAAGCCTTCTAAGAACTTCGCGAGCACGAACGCTGGAAAAGAACATTTCAGAGATATTCTGTGAAGTAAACGATGAAAACAAACAGAACTGACCTTCTCGTCACTACAACACCTATTGACCGGCGTTCACTAGCCTTATAGCAGACAAACTTAACGTAAGCTCTTCCGTCACCTTGCAAATGTGAATCCCGCACAACGTAGTGTGTGTACGTTTGTTCCTTATACTCCTTCAGGGCTACCTTTAAAGACTGTAAAGACGAAAACGCGGTCAGACAAAAAGCGCTCCATAAACATCGATTCGTTTTCGGTTACAATACTTTGGACGGTATGATCACTCATCCTGAAAATGAAGCAACCCGTCCTAAGTTTGCTCCATTTTATAGTACCTTTGGATTTCGTACAACCAATAACGTGGGACATTTCATCGTCTATTTTAATTGGACAACAGGTGAGACAGGGAGTGAGGGGGAAGATGTAGAAAGAAACAGTTTAAAAAAAATTATTACTGTGGACCAAATGTATTTCAAATTACACAACCACAATATTTTGACATTTTTTACTCCCAAACTTCACAAACTGTTCGTACAAAGCTCCTGAGTTCAACCTTTTCATGTAAAATGAAGAAACGTGAAGTCTATCCTGGAAATTTCATGAAAGGTTTTCCCTAGTTCATATTTCAGTTTATTCACCAAGTTCTAATCTCAGTGTTTATTCAATGTGTTCAATCCACTCATAATTTTTTGTAGCGTGTTACATTCAGTATTCAATGTTCTATTCAGGTAATGAAATACACTCTTACTTTATAAGTTTTTCACGGAATGTACTATTCAAGTTAGTCACATGTAATGACTGCCTTAAAAAACGGTAATATTTGCAACCTCAGGGATGAAGCAGACTTTTTGTCGACCTCATTCTGGGCTTATCAGATGACATGAACCATTATTTTTGGACTGAAATCATGATTTCGTCTTTCAACAAAAGCTTAAGTATTTAAATGTCAGAATATATGAAGGTAAACAACAGCCTGCTCTAGGTACACAAATAAAATTTCATTGTCACGTCAAACTTTGTTTAGTATAACGGTGATAAGTTTTTATGGCCATTTTCTGTCAAACCTAGGACCTAGGAAATGCAAGAAGAATATGGAAAATTTAAAACATTGCAACAAGAACTGACACTGAATTCAAAATTTTTTTAAAACAGAGCCACAAAAACTAGGGCGAGTTACTTGTCTTACCAACTTGTGTGACATTATCTATGTAACTGCCCTCAGTTTCTAATCAGTCGGTCGGTTTTAAAAGCATTAAGTTCTATTGGAATCTCATACCGATGTCAATTCTCTTAATCAGCAGAACTTCGTGGCCTAACTTTTGTAAGAATGTACTAGATATCTATGTTGAATGGGTAGGTCTGTCGCAAAAATTACTAGGACAACTACAGCAGTCAACATTTTTCACATACTAAAAAACCACTAACATATAATTGAGCAGTTTAAAAAGGCTTGTTATTTTCATTCACTCTTCCCAATGAGTTGTCCCATTCCTGCTTCATACAGAAAACTTTCAGCAGAATATTGAAAGCAGATAGTTATTACTTATCACATTAGAAGTTAGCTGAAATGAATGCGTTAAACCCATTATCAATGTAAAATCTTCAGTGCCTATTTACAGATTCAAACGATTACATGTCATGCGTTTAGACAGAAATAGAAAAATAATTCTTGGTAATTGGACCAACTTAAGAGTCAAACTTGGGATTTTGTTTATTTTGGAAACTATTGGCCGACATTTTCGTGATAAATCTTATTTATATCATAATTACCACAAAATTCGCCTTGGGCTGATGCAACTCTACATTTTGAACTAGAGTTATCAAATTTAGAAACATCATTGGGATATACAGTTTAGTGGGCACTCAAATTCCTGAAGGTACTAGATTAAAACAGTTCAACTGAGTAAGGTCGCGACGTCATGATACACTGCCTCACTTTTATCAGCCCTTAACTGAATTTCTGTACTTTACACCAAGGGGCCGTTACGCCAAATACCTGGTCAAATCTAGTTAAACCATTCTTTATAGTTGGGTTGTCTGATGTGGCTGTCACGAACAGGAAACTATGATATAGTCCACAACATTTCTATCAAACTCAAGCTTACGTCTCCCTTCACCTTGATTTGATTTGACATTACGTAGATCACTTCAATGGGCACTTCAAATCATATTTTAACTGAGATAAAACTTTAGGACCTTGTCTACTAACAATCCTTAGAAGTGACATATCAACATTTCAGTTATTATTTTTATCTATTGGTTGTCTGCAGTATTTCACCTCATTGAAAATAACCTTTACTCTCAAAGGAAACTCTCGGTTCTTAATGGTTGAATCTAATCGACAGAAGGCTTTTTTCCGTCCTAGATTAAGTGGTTAACGGCACTTATCATCAGAGATGAGACCAAGGTCGAAGAGAACTACCTGCCGATTTCCTTTAACCACTTAACTTCAACCGAAGTGCGCCGTGGTAATGAGTGTCCCAGCTCGTTGACCATGTTACGGAATGACCAGCAGAATTCCATCAGCACTTTGAACCACATAATAATAAATTATCTACTTTCTAGTAACCAGACAAACTCCCAACTCTTTCAAACGAGTTTTAGGTTTGTTTGTCTGCACTTTTTGTTAAAATGAAGCATACGTATCAACAAGCAAGCTAATAGCTAGTATTACTGGAGTTTCTCAGTGTAAAATGAAAGAATTTATTGATAAGCCAATAAACCTTTACTGACCATAAATCATTTATACCATCTTAACTTAGCAAACCTTTTAGTTGTGTAGACCAAAACAATTACTATTTTCCATTTTATAACATTCCGGGAAGAATAAACCCATAAGTTGCATATCTAACTGTTTAACATACACCTTATGAATTGGCAGTAATTGCAGTGATTATGCATCTACCCTCTATGTACTACTACAGGCACATCAAATGCCACATACGCCTGCACAAAACGTTGGTTGGCATTTAAGAGGTTTAGTAGCAGAACCTTACAAATGCGAACGTCTATGGGAGGCATAAGGCTACACACAGATATGCTACATCTCTGTTGGAATCAGGTGGGAGTGTCTTTATGCGATTCTTCCTACAGTCTATACTCCCTACCTGAAGGAAAATGACGTGAAGAAAAGCAATGAACTGGTGACCTATATATATATATATATATATATATATATATATATATATATATATATATATAAAGGTGAAACATATTAATTATGGTATATACACGGAATTCTGTAGATATAAGGATAAATTTTAAACATAAAACACACCATTTAGCATCTAGGAATTAAATAATATATAGTGTGAGAAGGATTTTTAACATTTACTTGTCATAAACTAAAGAAGCTCTTTTGTAGGAATCTTTGCAGTGAGATGTAACAAACACTCCAAAATATGTCTAAATTTTAGAGATTTTTGGTTGACGCCTAACACTGTATAACCGTAATGAATATTGTGAAAACTTTCGGACAGAGATCAAGTCAATGGAATAGATTTAACCAACGAATAAGCCCTTAAGATTCAAAAAATAACTACAATTTTTCCTTTCATTAAGAAGAACATTAACATTATCCACTTCAGAAACTTATGTTTGCTTCACCCGAATTGCTATTATAAACACGTATTCGATTAACTGTTGGTAGATTGATGCAGTTAGATTCTTTTTTATGTAGGACACTTTTAGAAATACTGCTTAGAAACAGATAAAGATTCCATTGGAATGTGTGGAAAAAGAATTACTGTTTATTCTTGACATTCCCAGTGAAAATGGTTGTGCAGATAAGTTCATCGAAGCTAACTTCGACCACATTAGTCCCAATCAAAAACTAATGATAGTGGAGAAGCCTTCGTTTCAGCGCTTACAGTCCACAAGTGACGCTGAAATTTGCATTCTGTCACATTACCAAGCTAAAGTACATCGTTTTGTACAGGTCAGTTTTACATATCATTCAGTAGTCGGCCATTGATCAATCCGAGGCTAAAGGGTAAACCTACCTCATCTTACTTCTTCACTCTGTATATATAATTTCAACTTTTCCTGTGGATCTAGTTACACTGGGTGTACGTTTAGGCTGGTGCGTCACCCGATAAGGGGACATTTACCAGCTTGCTTCTCAAAGCGCTAAGTGGTAGTGGTGAAAATTTCCATCCTTGCGAACCTACTACACACATGGCATCCATATTAATGCTAATAAAGCTTTTAATGTCACTGATCATATCCCAATAGAAATACTATGTATAGCATACCCAAGTCTGCTCAACATTGCGGAGGCTGTCACAATAATATTGATCAGACCTAAACTGTGTATTGAGAACGAATATGTCCAAACGTTGTTCCTCTCTTAGCCTTCACTCAACTGAGGACAACTCCTGCCTTTTTGTTCACTATTATATCATCCATCTCTATATGTGTCACCCTAATATTGACAAATTTAAGAAAGAAAATTTCGATTTCTTTAAAGTTCCTAAATCTTACACTCTTTTGAGAAGCTATCTGCTCCTAACTTGACTTGATTTCACGTGGTTACAAATCCTGCTTTCATGTATGTAATTCACTGACCATAAACAATGAAAAACAGAAAAATAAATTTGACAAATTAATGAAAATTTATCAGGCGTAGTTTTGTAAGCAATATAAACTGTAAATGAAAATGTTGCAGTGTATTAAAGTACGAAAGCATTTCAATAAACGCTTACGTTCTCAGACCTTTTCCTCCACAGTCTATCACTTTTGACTGCATTCCCATTTCTACTTCCTTATTTATTTCATGTTTATTAAATATGAGCTGTACTCTAACGTATGAGACACTACTTACTGTTTATACGTTGAAATGTCTGCATCTTACTCTCAGTTTGATGATTTTACTTTCAACTAACCTTACTTTAAAATGAGTCTACAAGACTCTTTTCATTGGATAAAAATCAACGATGTTTTACGATTTTTTAGGCCTCACTGGGAGGATGTAAGTGTTAGGATGATGCTTTGTGTTTCAGAAATGAACATTAGGCTGAGGGGCATCTAAATAACAAACTTTGCAATTTCATTAGAAAAACGCTGTTTGTTTCTCGTTTTCGTAACCTCCTTTATGAGATATGATAGATAGATTTGGTCACTGATAAGCTAGAAGGGCTAGACAGCTAAAAACATTACCTGCTAAGGACTAGTGTATGTACGTAATTCAGTTTCTACAAAGATTTAATCATGGTCTAAATAGCTTTGGGAATAATCTCCATTGCCAACACTGAGTAATGCTGACTTGAACCATCATTACAACCCTAATTTCTTCATAAATGAAGATGTGACTTGTTGATTAGGACCAAGAAACACAAAATCTAGACTCTAGTGACATAATGTCAAAATGCTATGCATTAGCATGTCATATCACACGATCGATAAGCTTCTATCAGTGCTAATCGTCATGGGCTAGGCAACTACATCGATTACATGCGGGAAACCAATCTATGTAACATAATGCATAAGTTGGATTTTTTTATCAACTGTTGTATGCGCTCAGGCTTTTAGAGTCTCATTCTCAATCGGCATTCATGATGTCCCCGTTTTTAAAGTTTTCCAATATGTTTAATTGTTCAATAAAATACTCCACTCTTGACCGTTTCGTTGTGGAAATGAGAAAGTAGAAATGTCAACAAAATTTTGTGTCAGCTAGGCCGGTAATAAAATTATTGAACACTTTTCAAATAAGTGACTATTTAAAACAACAAAATAATTTATAATAGGTGTAATTTTTGCAAATTCATGATTATCATTATAATGAATTTTGAAAAGCATCCCAGATAAGGAGGAACAATAGAAAAGCAAAGAAAAGAATTTATCAGACTGCATGCCTTTCTGTAGTTAATCTATAACAACAAAACAATATAAGTCGAAATCATTCTAATGTTTATCTTCATTTACAGAAGGTAGGACTTCACTACTGGCTACTAGCTTCGTTAAAAATCAAAACCTTTTTTTAGTTCAAATCTTGTGTTACATTAGTTAACTTCAAAATAAGTTTATGAAAAATGGTTTCGAATCGATAGACTCTGCATTTTCTGAGCTATATAAAAACCAAAGTGTTAGATTTCGAAGTTTCATTCCAATAAAGACACTTTGTAAGATGAAACCATATTGCTGGACAACTTTCAAACTAAGTGGTAAAATATTTGGTGAAGTGGATTGAAAATCATTTCCATTGTTTTTCGTAGACAACAAAATCGATTAATTCTTTGTGAAACTAACATAAAATATGGCTATCGTGAACAGCTGTTCAATTAAAAAAAAGAAGACTATCGCTTCATTTACCTAAACATATGTTATTCATAAATTTCATACGTCGTTTAATATCTCACTGTAAAATAAACAGTATTTGTTGCAATAAACGTAAACGTTGTTGATTCAATAAGAAAACAGGGCTCAACAAATTTTTTTAACTTCTTTCACCTAAATTTCCTTTCAATAAGGCATATATTCGTTATTTGCAATCACCTGAAGCATGCTTCATATTTTCTTAGTCTACTCTACAGAGTACACCAAAAAATAGAATTTACGATGATATATGAAGAGAATGGCAAGTTTCACTTCCTCGATCTCGGAATTCAGCGAACTACTGATGGTAGTATACTAAGTTGTATTTAATGTAAAGATTCTTGGAGTGGAATTTATCTTAACTTCAACAGCTTCTGTCCCGTTTACAGAGAAACACTATTCAACCGCATAGACATCTTTGTTCGAAAGAGACACTGGAAGAAGAATTGAATATTATTGAGAATTAACTTCATGACAACTGATATCCACGAAAACTGGCCAGCAAAGTGGAATATAGTCGAGAAGACGCTTGCTTTCTTAAATCTTGGTTTCAAACTTAATGTTGTTTCCGGTAGAATTGATTTCAGAATAAATGCCACCTTAAAAACGATTTATCCAACCACCAGGTTAAGCGCATTTTGCTGGGCGAACTGCTCACTGAGACAATTATAGGTGCATGTACGTGCCAAAGCACTACAATGAACGAACAGAAAGAAGGGTTTTGTGACCCCACATCTTACCATATTTCAAAAAACTTGAGATTGAAAGGGGGAAAAGTGATTAACAGTACTATTGCTCGTCACATTATTGACATTGAACATGAAGTCGATATTCAGAAATCATTGAAAATAATTAATAGACAGGCGAACTTGAATTTGTTGCGTTTGGCTGAATTAGTAACCATAGAACAATTAAGATCGAGCTTATTTGTTCAGAAAAAACGGTTATCAGTCTGTGCCTACCATGGTAAAGACTTTCGTGCTGTTGACAGTCATCATGTTTTACATATCATTCTCGATCCATTCAAGTTGGAGAGAGAGATTGATTACTGAATCTTTGTTCATTGAATCAACATTCGACATATATAATAGAAATGACGCAACACCTGTACCACAGATATGGAAATTTTTGCTATCAACAAAAACAACTCATATAAAGTGATGTAACTATAAAAGTCAAATTTCGAAGGTAGTGTGAATACATTAATATGATTATGAGCAATAATTTATCCTCGAAACGTCATCAAGTAAATAATACTAGATCACTGTGTTATAAATAAAATAAATAAATCCAATATGGATTAAATTCTACCACAGTATCCGCGTTTCACACCTATATCAAGTTGATTTTCTTTGTTACTTTGTATTTCACACCCTTGGTCCCACTATCTCAATTTTACTCACACTAGTTTACATAAATCTTAGATCTATCACACATCTTGTATAACCTTTCTCTATATGCTAAATACATTTATCTCCCCCTATTACGTAACTTCCACTCTTGAACATATGTCTAATCCTTCCATGTATTGACAAACCTACCATTATTTCTGCATATTTATCCGCTCAACTTGTGTGTTTCGAATTACATCACATCGATGTATTTTTAATTGAAGCTTACAGTTTTCTACTGAAAAAGTATGCAAACAGTTATGTAAATTACTATTTGTTGAGATGCTTGTAGTCCTCTGCTGTTTTATTGGATCGAAATGTTAGACCTCTGCTGGCATATGAACTCCTATGCGGATCCGTCGATTTTGTATAAAAACTTGTTATTATAATTTACTTGGAAGAAAGATGCATCCTGGATTCCTCTGCTAGTCACAATCAAGTAAATTATCACAATATAAAATTCAGGCAATATCGAGGCATCCTCTTTGGAGCACAAACCCCGCAAAAAATCAAACAATTTGCCTCACTGGCCTAGTGGATAACGTTTTGGCGTTTAAAGTGAAGGATAAGATGTTTGCGTCCAAGTGGGAACAGTATCACTCACTGATGTCCGGGTACATCCAGCTGTTGAGTTTTAAATAGAACGAAACGTGCATCTCGCATTTTTCTGCTAACCATCATCGGGAAAATTATCACAATTAACTTATGTAAATTAACATTGAAATGGCTTTAAATCGCAAGCTGCTGATGAGAAATCACGAAATGGAATGGATCCACGCTGTTCTGTTAAAGCTGTAATTCCCAATGATTAAAGAAGTATTATCCCTAAATTATTGGGAAATTATGAAGTTTGTTAAATAACATAAAGTGCTTGTTGTCAAAACGATCATTTCCTTCGACATTACCTATCTTTGGTTTGTTATTTTTGTTTTTGAATGAAATGACAGAAAATAAAGAAAAACAAAGTCATGCATCAATTAGATTTTTCTAAAAGATCCTGTTGCACTTTCAACTCCGCTGACAATTTAAACGCAGTTTGCATATACTTAGAATACTATAAACAGAAAGATTAAACATGTAACTGTAAAGTCTTCAAGTAGAAAAGTTATCATTAGCCTTCCTGAGTGTATTCCGTCTCCATCATAAAAAATAAGCGAGGTAAGTTTCCTGCTCATAGCTTCAAACTTGTTTTTCTTCGACATGCAGCCTTTTCAAACGCCATAATGATTCAGATCCTCAAGTAGTCATCTTACTTAATATCATCATTAGATTAATGCAGCCGTTACAGGATGCAAAATGATAATAATGAAGTGTTATTGTTTATGCCAATGAATAAAAATATGAAATTTATGCAGGCATTGTGAGCAGTTTTAATATCCTTTTGAATCTGAAGGATTAATTTAAACAAGCTAACGTGGATAAGAATAAGCACGAAACCGAACGACTTTTGGGGTCTCTTGTGTTCAAACTCTTGTGCCATCTGTAAGTGTCTTCTAAACAAGAAGAAGAGACGGAAGAGAGCAAGTACAATAAAGATGAAAAAATTTAGTTAAGAGCTCAATTGACTAATCCTAAGAAGAGACTCTGTCAGTATCTTTTCTGATGCGATTTATGTTGAAAAACATTTTTTAGAAAAAATGAACAGGATTTTAGACCTCTTTTTAATCACCAATTGTGGAGTATTAATGTTGTTGCTTGTATTATCCCGTCGTCGATTAGAACGAATCGATTACTCACTGGAAGGCAGGTACAGCCAACTACCAAGTCTTAAAATAGTAAGAAACACACGTCCTAGATTCCACTGCTACTATCCATCATTAACACATTATTGTGGAGTATTTTAATTCTTACACTTCCGATACTGTAAGATAAAATACCACAAATGCCTTGGTATATTGTATCGTGTTGTTGTTAAAACCTGTGCACCGTTAAATAGTTATTGATGATATGTAAGCAAGAAAGAAACATTTCTTGTTGGATGATATCTGTAGCAAAACTGATACTGAGACATTGATTTGTGATATTACTTACTCAGACTCATTCAATTACTGTAAGCGTTCATCTCTCTTTTACAGTTATCCTTAAAGTATAACACATTCTTCTATACTGGATTCAAATAAACAAGTATTAAATATCAGAGGAAAAACAGAGACACCTGATAAAAAATATTAACGAGAATGATCAGTAGATTAAATCGGGCGATACTAATGTTAGTTAGTTAATTACATTTGTGAAAATAACCAGAATTTATCTGCTTTTATTTCGAAAATTTATACAGTAAGTGGAGACGATCATTAACACTGACACGAAAGTTGATACAAGGGTTTATTCGAAACAATCATCATAACAGTAAAAGTTTAGGTATTACTAAATGAGCGAGAACATCATAAAACATAAAGAGTAACTTCCTTAAGAAAAATGATCATCGTTAAGAAAATTGAACAGTTTCAATAAGGCTATGAACAACAATTGGATGCAATCATAACACTCTAAGTAATTAAGAGAAAACCACTTAAGTTCCGCACTTCTGAAATTCAGATTTAAATACGATGTATTTATTGCATAACAAAAATTTGGCCTGGAAATTTCATAGAAATATAATGGCATTCTGTCTTACACATTGTTCCTGATGGATGTCTGTTCTGTTAATTTTCACGTCAGGAGAAAGTGAAGTTCTGATAACAAATGAACAACTTCGAAATTTATTTTTAGAGCAAAGTATGGCTGTCTGTGTTGCATATTGTGAAATTCGACTACTCATCAGGTCTTAACTTATCATCGGATATCTCTTGACTAGTTATTAGTTGACTTTCTATGATCATAACACCAGCTACTCGAACAAGGCTTCTCGTTTCTAACAAATGGGACCTTAAAAAAACTGAAATCCATTGTTTGATTGCTTATCAAGGGTTCTGAAATATTTCTGAGTTGAAGATGAGTGACTCTGACATCTGCTGAAATAACTAGTTTGATTTCCTTTCAATAATCATAAAAGTGGTTTTTTCGATAAAATTATGAAAGGGCCTAATGAGTTATCTTTGATAACCGTTTTTCATTTGTACTTTTTGAAGCTGGGGAATTTAACTATTTACTGAACTGAAAATAAGACGTGGTTACCAAACAGATCCCACAATATAGTTTTTACATCACCAAATAAATAGCATTAAGGCAATTGATATATATCTTACTGCACCCAAGATCTTCGGCCGACTTCAGTCATTGCCACCATATAAAAGTGCTGATTCAGGTGTGAATTATTTTTTTCCCTTTCACTGCTCTGTAACTATTTCAATTGTTTATCATGCTTAAAATCCTTTTTTGATTAGAAGGTTAGCTTCCATTTTTTAGGTAATGACAGCTTCTCAGTCGATGGTGAATTTGCGAATGATGAAAAAAAGGCATGCCATTCTATGGTCTTCATGAATTCAACCTCAAAAGAAATTTATTTCCTGCTAAAGAAAAATCAGGCTTGTAAGCTTATTGATAATAATCAGCAGTTGCAGATCTGCTTGTCTACAACTTATTCTTTTTTATAAGCAGATTATAACTCCTCTCCTTTTATTCAACTGCAAACTGATAAAAGTAACAAAATAAGTTCGCACATTTAATATTACCTAAACTTTTACTGTTACGATGATTGTTTCGAATAAACCCTTGTATCAACTTTCGTATCAGTGTTAATGATCGTCTCCACTTACTGTATAAATTTCCGAAATAAAAGCAGATAAATTCTGGTTATTTTCACAAATATAATTAACTAACTAACATTAGTATCGCCTGATTTAATCCACTGATCATTCTCGTTGGTCATCTCGAATCACCTAATCTTTTTAATTAAACTTACTTGGTAATGTATAGTTCCATAAAGTAATCGAACGAGATAATTCTGTGATTTCGTACCACATTATACTATATATCATACCACTAATTTAACTTCGTATCCAGTGTTATGTGGTTTATTTGTGTGATAAACTTTAATCACTGTCTTCTAAGTCTCTCCAGATGAGTAGCATCGACTTCACTTAGTCACCTACTGTGTTTACCAAAATGATCATTGCAATTTACGTATTTGGTAGTATGCGGCAGTGGAATTTCAGCAGCCACCTTAATTTCATGCAGAGATTATCAACTGGATTTATCTGCTTCCAGGACATTATGTTTCATGTGATACTGGGACCTATTATCTAACTCCTTAAATCTCAGAGAGTTCCCAACTAGAAAACTGAGTTGTGAAAACTACATTTTACTCAAAAGGTACTAGTTTGTATTTGGAATGTTTGATCACTCCCATCATTAGTTGGTTAGTCTTCGTTGGCATGAACGCTTTTTTCTAATAATATCTTGGCGTACATCGAGTCACGTATCATCAAAAAGTAAAGGTCATACATATCAGTAACTAAACTACAGTGTGGTGATTGCAGCCAAGTGAACTAATTTTCTCGCGGAGATTATCGCCACTGTTTTATAACCGCAGTCACCACTTGTTACATCTTTCTGGTGACTACCTGATGTAACCTGAATAATATACATGTGAACGCTCGAACAATAACCTTCAGATCCCGCCCTTTGATGGCCACTCACGTACATGCAGAATGGAGAAGACGGTAATATTACAGGAGGTGTATTGCAAAGTCAAACGTATATACAAGATACAAGTGTTTTTATGTATTTACAACGACACTGGATATTTCCAAGGCCTTCTAGATATGTACGTCCAGTTGACTTTAGTACCTTCAACCAGCCTGATACTAACACGTAGGTTCGTGTGCTTTCTCTCGAAACTTCGGTGGGACACGATTAGTTGTAGAAGGCTTCAGGTATCTTATTCCACACTGTAACATATCGTAAGCAAATTTTATCACAGAATCTGTTATTTGTTTGAATTTGCTGTGTATTTATTGCATATTGAAACAAAATGCTTCTCGTCGTTTATTTTATTAAAAAGTGCCTTCTCACTTGCTGATTTGATGATGTCAGAGTTTCAGTACCTACTTTCAAAATCTGAATTCCAGTTAACTATTAATAAAAACATTAATATGCAGATAATATGAAAGTACTAGTTTAAGTCAATCACTTTCTTTCAAATAATCATTATACTGCACAGTGTTCTATGAAGTTTAATATGAGAATAAATTTTTATCTTCATTACCAAAATGAGAGCAATGTCAAGGTAAAAATCATGAAGATAGTGATAACAGTTTTATGATTTTGATTGACATGAACTGAATAATCATATAATCTGACCATCATTATTCTGTTTTCGTTTGTTATACGTGCATATCATATATGTACATATTTTAACTGAGATGCTTTAGGAGATAAATAGTATGGAATGATCGATTACTTGTAATATGTCAAATTTCACTCTGTTTATTCATTCTTAAGATAACACGTTTGTGTATTGGTAAGCACTTCATGTGAACTTTACAATATTTCTGAATCTTTTGCCTTGTTTTATGTTTTGTAATTCATAATTCTCCAAAATTCTCTTCATCCACTGTTTAGTGTACAAATTCGTACGCTGATCTACTATTTCAGCTTTATCTAGGGGACATCGAAGTTTCCTCATTATTTTTGATACTCCAGAAACTTTCTTTTTTTCGTTCTACTTTTTAATCTTTCCTTTCACTCATTTTAGAAGCTTTTCTGCCTATCATCAATTGAATAATATATGACATAGTAGTATCAGATAAACAGTTACAGCGATATGCACATCTATTGAATCATGAAAGGCAATTACAACTCAAAAGTTGTATGGAGATATGTATGCACAGTGGTCACTGATGAAATGGAATCAAGCAAATGAATATCTTTCTCAACGTCAAAATAGATGCAATAAAGAGATAGCTTAATTTGATGCATATTGAAACGATTATTCTCTTGTTATTTCATCCCGTAAGGTTCCGGCTAGCTCGTCAGGTACAAAGTATAACAACGGCTCACCGGAATCTGAAAGATGTGCTACTGGTTCACCAGTGAACTCACAAAGTCTTCGAAGGATGACTTTGGGAATGCCAGTTTAAACCCTCATGAGCGTATAGTAATGCTGGATAGTGGCTAGTACTCGGATCAAGGATGCACATTTCGTGCTATTTGGAACTCGTCAGAAGGATGTACCTACCTCCCAGTGTGTGATGTTGTTCTCGCCTAACGAAAAACTTCGATTAATATCTTCTAGCACATATCCTTGAAATGTTTCTATTTCTCATTAAATTTCTTTATGTTATACTACCATTCAAATATCATTCCCGCTCCTCTATGAGTACAAAGTAATGTAAGAGCAACAAAAGTATTCTGTTTGGATAGTAGGTTCGCTTAGTACTCTGTGAGGTCAATTAATGGGTGATATTATTAGTTCTGAGGAGAGACCTTCCATTGCTATTAGTTTCATCGATGACAGGTAACCAGTTAAACCACACTTAAGTTTAACTTTCAGTCTACAGTTGAGCGACGACTCAAAAACAACGTAGAGGTGAAAAACATCTCATGGAGTCAGTGTGTCAACTACGGAGTGAAAAGTAACTTCTTCAATATTGCTAATTAACACCTAAGTTTCAGTTAGATCCATGAAGAGTTCCCAACTGATATTTGTTCCTTCGCCATTTGCATCTGTTTATGCTTTTCTCAAGGGAAGAACTGCTCAAATTTGTCAAGAAAGTAACTTCTATCACCAATAATACATTAGTTAGCTTTTTAGTTTTATTAAGTTCGAATTGTGCACTGTACCAACGCACTCTGTAGGAATTTTCCTTTGCCTAAACAATTGGTTTGTTCTGGTCTTTACTTAATAGCTGATGTATTTTTAAGTGGATCATAATAATCTTTTTCCCACAGACATTGAGGATACATATATATGCCAGAGATAAATAAACAAATACTTTATTATCACATTACGAATTAAACATGACAGAAGCCTGTTTACAAGCTTCATCAAATTGATAGTGGTTGAGAAGTCTACAACATTTGAACGGTTCTGAATGGTGGACATTAAACTCCATCATTATGTCAAAAGTGTCTGCAACTTAAGAAAAGAACAAGAAAATATCACTTTCAGTAGACACATAGTGTTTATGTGTTCAGATTATTTTCAGTTATTTTTCACTCATAGGTGGAATCAAGGTCACACAATATTTGATGTTTGTGTTGCAAGTGGATGACAACAAGAGCTTACTTCAACGATTTCGGGTATCAACAAGTGTCCACATAATCATGTAATCCAGGCGAATATCTAAGTTTAGGCATTTATCACTCTTCAAGAGTTACCATACACAACAATATACATTTATGCCACTGGAAATAGTTGTTATAATGCAAAAGAATCAATGTTAGAAGAACTGTAGTCCAATAGCGACGGATTTTGACACGGAGTTCACATTGAAGTATGCAGCGTTATCAAGAGTTAATTTATATGAATCACTCCAGAAGTCTATTAGGTAGCGAATATGTTGTCTTTAGAGTTACTGAGTGAACTGATGACCTAGATTTAATTGTCTGTTCAGATTTTGGCTACCATTAGGACCGTCCAGAAATCTGAAATCAGATATTCTAGTTTTGGTTTTGTATTTGATGACATTTAGGGTTAGGTAATATGGAATTGTTCAAAAAATCAGAAAACCTTCAAGGAAATCAGTTGAAAAATTCCTTTAAACAATTTGTAGTATCATATATGAAGTAGTATTTTCAGTAAGTTGATATTTTCTGGTCAAAATTATGCTAAGGGTTTTCTCGTCAAGTTTATACTGAAAAAAGAAAAAGTAGGAAAGCTGTTATCTCGTTTTGAACAAAATCAATCGAGTCCGTAAATTATTTCACTCAGTGACTTGCCTTCGCACTAGGTGGATATATGAAGAGTTTGATAACGGTGCTTCAGTGCTTGACTACATTTGTCACTGTGTAAACAAGAAATTGCAATAATCAGTCATTGATTTTTTTATGTCTAATATTTATTTTCTTTGGAGTAGTAAACATGTCATCATTTAGCTTAATGTACTGACTTTCCATTTCATTGCTGTACCATATATCAATAGAAGTCATAATTCTGTTCAAATGTCAATATTTTATGCATGTGCTTTTATTGGTAGAACCTGGATTAACGTTATCAGGGACTTTAATAATACAGAAAGAAGATGTAACTTGTTCGAATCCGGCAATGTATTCGCGCAACATACTTCGAACAATCTGATAAAGAATTAACTTGTATTGGTATTTATATGAAAAATACTAAGGGGTAGGAAAATGGGTCAAATGGGGAGGTTATATGAAAGGTTAAAATAACGATGATAAACAATAAAGCGACAAAAGCAAAAAAATTAATAGTCAAATGACCTTGACTTGAAGGCCGAACTCAGGAGTAACTTTAAAGGCTACCCTGGCAAATAGTGAGACAGCTTTCAGTATCTTGTCTGGGGTAATAGCCATTCTCAAAATAGAGGAATGCAATTTTTTTCCACAGTTATCAGAGAAACCTTTACAGTAGCTCTCAAGAGGAGTGACTTTCAGGGCCATCCTAGCAACTGCTGTAATAACCAATTATATTTGTTGAATTTAAGGGATACTGAATTCTTAGTCGAAATACTGTAACTTAATTGGTTATTTCAGGAGTTTATAGAGTGGCCTTTAAAGTTACTCCTTAACAACTAAACAAACTACTGAAACAGCGCGTAAAATGGATACACAAACGTCATTTAAAGGGCAATTTCAAAGGCCATCCTAGCAACGATCAAAATAACCATTCAGGTCTCTTCATTTCTGCTGAGAAGGCAGATTTTCATAAAATACAGAAGTTTAATTGGCTATTTCAGCGGCCTTTAAAGTCAGTCGCTACTGATGACCTCAGACGTTTGTTTCCACCATCAGTCGGGTCAGGTAACTCTGTTGATTTCTGGAGCCACTTAAGTATATTTTTCGGCTTTTATTTTCAATGATCGATTATTTCTCCACGTGTATGTCTGACCGCGCTCACACTGAGGTTGGTAAATATGGTGGGATTCGACGTCATCTTCCAGCTCTTCGACGCTTTCGAAATGTGTACATAGGTTTCGAGTTTTCACTTATTCTATCCTTAATTGCATAGTATGTTTTGTTAATGACAGCGTTAAATTCCCATTGGAATATAAAGCTACATGCATCATAAGTGTATAATGAATTGATGAATACATTTTTCTTAGAAACAGAGTAAGTAGTATTATTTATTTCCGCTTTATGTCAACTAACAAACTTAGATGGGTAGCTTTTTCTGACCAACGTCTCCATCAGTAATCTTGTCTCCTCTCTCAACGGGTACGTTGGAAGAAGTTACGAGAACATTGGCAAGTTGCGGTGTATGCAGTGTGAAGCAAATTTTCGATAGGATCAAGTTTTCAGAAAGCTGTGGACACAAACATTAACGCCATATACACTACCCACAGGAAACTTGTTAGTATGTAAGAGCAGCAAATTTTATAACCAAATTAAAAAAAACGGATAATTTGGCGTAACTACAACCACAGGTCACATACACATTTGTAGCATACTTAAAGCGATATTTCAAGTTGTTATTTATCACTGACTGAAATCAGTTAAGAATCATTGGGAACCTGGGGACACGGGGCAGCTGTTTCGTCCTAAGATGGGACTCACCAGGAATGCGTACACATGACCCAACAAGGGGTCGAACCCAGGAAGTCCAGGTTTCGCGGCCTGAACTGACGGAAGCCAGTTAAATCAAAACTGGTAGATCCTATTAAGATAAGAAAAGCTCGGTCATAGCTTTACATACTATTAAACACAACCACAAGATAGGATAAGATAGGGTGAAAATCCTTAAAATTAACTTAGGAAGGGGGAGGGAGGTAAGGAAAGTAGAGCTATGTAAAGGATGTCTCAAAGTTGTGTAACTATCTTCATATAGTTATGGACAATAAATCATGCCCGAAACTTAGTGTGGTAAATATTACTGTCTCACTGTGTCATAGATCCAATAAATCAACTCAAGTGTTCATTTACCTCTGGTTCTGATGCGTTAGGCAATTACATACATGTGCTTGTATAATGCAAAAATCATGACAACATTTAATAATAAAGTGACTGCATCTCAGTATTTTCCATAACCTCTAGATATTTCAATGGTCTGAGAAAAAATGTAAAATATAATAATCTATATCTTGTGTTGTCACACTGAAATTTATAAGTTGGTATTCACCATGGACTGACATCAAGTAGGGAAATATTGGAAACCTGGGAGCGCCTGACAGCTGTTTCGTCCGCGTATAGGACTCTTCAACAGTGCGCACCTAAATCCTTCCTTCCAGGGACGAAACCAAGGATCTTCAGGTTCCATGACCAACACATTATCTTTGAGTCACTGGGTAGGAATCCACTGGTCCATATTTCCTACTGCTGTCAGTTCACAATATAGCGCAATTTCAATCCAGTGTAGTTGTTGAGCAACTGTCCTCATGTTCGATTTGGTTGGCCCCAATGGTCAGGACTTTTCATTAGAACTTCGGTAATCACCCCTCGAAACTAGTCATCAATGAACACTAGAGTAATTTAGTTCTGAGGTTTGTAGGGATTTATTTGTTGGTTTCAGCCTAACATTCATCATGAACTGACATCAGCTGAAGTGAAGTACTCTAGTGCTTGTTATTTGATTGCTTTGAGATGAGATATACGAAGTTCTAATCAGAAGTCATGACCAGTGAGCTTAACCAAGTCGAACCTGGAGACTGTTTCTCAGTGACGGCTTTCAAAGTCACACCCTACCATGACCTCGCAGAAGTCGATCCAATGGCCCAATAGAAACGTGCTGACCAGGGAGCCTGCAAGTCTTGAAGTCGATGTTTGGCAAGGCAACGTATGCGCACTGCTGAGGAGCCCCATACTAGAATGAAAAGACTGTCCAGTGCTCCCAGGTTTCCAGTGTTTCTCCAGCTAATATCGGTCCATGATGAATATCAACTTGAAATCAATAAATAAATCATTACCAATCTTCAAGCCAAAGCTATGTTTGTCCAGATGTCTTTGGCAGGATCTTACACTGATACAGTCGCTGCAATCATTTGAGAATTTGAAGCATTTTTAACTAAAAATTCATTAATGAGCATTATTGGTGGTAGCTAAGTAGCTTCAGAAGCAATATTTTGTGCTTCGTATGCCAAAAATTACCGGTGATGTTCATCTTCATAAAAAATGTTAAGTACAAGAACAGTATGCCAGCAGCTTCTCTTTCTGACAACTCACTACTGAATAAGACACAAATTGTAGATATCAGTGATGAATTTTTAAAAAATAATTTGGGTTAACAAGCACATAGGCAGTTAGATTCATAAAAAGTAAAAAATAATACCCTCATCTGCTGCCAGTTCCCTTCCGAAAACGGAAGTTGATTAATAACTTCATCCCCAATACTTTACTCATCTTAAAACAGACGAGTTAAACAGGGCATCCCAGATATTCGATTGCACAGAAGCTTTCATTTCTTAACCCCATGATCTCCTTCATATCACCCACGGTGATAGATGACCGCAGTCGAAGTTCAACACCCCGAACAAAAACTGAAGAACGAAACTGCAAAGGACATCTTCACGTCAGCCATCAGAACAAAAATAGGAGACATTGAGCAACATCCCTGGAGGAAACTATGTGGAAGAACATTGGAACTTTTTGAAAGAGATGTGGAAAGAAACTTGCATAACCTTAATGGGAAGTAAGAGATAACAGGACAAGCAGTGGATCTCGATGGACACATGGAAGCTGATAGAGGAGGGAGAAGATGGTGAAGCAGATGAACCAGTGCGAAGATGCACAACGAAATGAAGAACTGAGTGCAACCTGTAAAACATTACATCGGAGAAATTGAAGAAGAGTGCGCGCAAAGACAAAAGACACTTCTATGACACATTGGCAAACGAAACAGAACAGGCTGCTGGTAGGAGAGACAGAGACCTGACAACATTATATTAAATAGCCGGGTTAATATCTGGGAGGAGATCAACACAGACGAAACCAGTGAAAGATTGTGAAGGAAACTTAGTAACCAAAGAGGAGAAACAAAGTAAACAATGGGCTGACCACTTCAAAAAATACTTGAATAGACAACCACCACCTGCATTCTCATACAGAAATACCACCAGCAGTCTAGCTACAGAACTATCAGTGAACACAAGCCCTCTGACAGAAGCAGACGTGAAATCCTGGAAGCGATAAAGTTGCTGAAATCTGGGAAAGCAGCAGGACCAGATGGAATTCCTCCAGAATCACTGAAACAGATGCAGAGACAGTAACGGACATGCCCACACCACTACTGCAAAACGTTTGAAAGGAAGGAAGTAAAAGGCACCTGCCAACTGACTGGAAGAAGGGCTACCTTGTCAAACTCCCACAGAAGGGTGGGCGACCTAAGTCTTTGCGAGAAATGGCACGGAATCATCCTCCACCGTATTAGAAAGGAAGAAGAAAGAAGATAAGGAATGGATCTCGACGGACACTTGGAAGCTGATAGAGGAGAGGAATATGATGAAGTAGAAGATAAACCAGTGCAGTGCATGGATGAACAATGAAAGGAGGAATTGAACACAACCTGTAAAGCACTGCATTGGACAATAAGTGAAGTATATTGCACGGGAATACAAAAGACACTTCTGTGACACACTGGCAAGTAAAGCAGAATAGGCTGCTGGTAGGAGAGATGTGAGCCACAGAATTACTGACAAAAGCAGAAGTCCTGAACGCCATAATGTTGCTGAAATCCGGGAAAGCAGCAGGACTAGAAGCACTGAAAACAGACGCAGAGGCAACAGCGGACACACACTTCATTTTTGCAGAAGCTTTGGAAGGAAGGAAGGAAAAGTACCTGCCCACTGATTGGAAGAAAGGCTACCTTGTCAAACTCCCAAAGAAGGGTGACCTTAGTATTTCTGAGAACTGGTGCGAATTCATACTCCACCTCTGTCCCCCCCCCAAGCAAAATATTAAGCCGCATCACCATAGAGAGTCTAAAAAATGCTCTGGATTCAAAACTACTACCAGAAAAGGCTGTCTAACCATCTGGCTGGCTTCAGGAAGAACAATTCATGTGCGGATCAAGTTGCAATGCTACACTGCGCATCATCATATAACACAGCATAGGATGGCAGAATGGCAACTCTTCACCTCAACGTCATCGATTTTGATCGAGATATTGACCGAGAGGTAATTTGGCAGCTGCTTCAACACTACGGGTTTAGTGCCACAAACCTATATCAACCACATTCAACAGCTGAATGCTAAATCATGCTATATCTCAAGTGATTGACAATGGAAAGCTCAGTGATGCCTTTGAAGTGGAGACAGAAAGGAGTAAGACGTGGCTGCCGCTGACTATCACCAATGATCTTCCTGATTGTGGTCAACTGGACTGGACTGGGTCATGCAAGAAACTGTGAGGAGCTGTGAGAAGAGGGGCATACGCTGTTTGACCGATGCGATGAGAAGACCCTATAAGATTTGGATTTTGCAGACGATGACTTATGTCTTATGTTGCACAAACTCGAAGATCTACAGTCGAAAACTGACAAGTTTGCAGAAGAAGCAGGGCAGTGAAGATGGGATTTCAGGTGGACGTAGACAAGACGGAGGTGATGAAGATACTCAACCAACAACAACAAGAGGCACCAATCACCATGAACAGAAGAAATCTATAGGAAGTTGTCTCTTTCACCGACCCACCTAGGCATCGTTTGAACTATAGTTGGCGGCACAGATGAGAACGTCAGAGCCAAGATCGAGAAGACGGCAAGCCAGGCTTTCGTCAATCTGATATCAGCGTGGAGATCTACTGCACTCCACTTAGCATAAAGCATGAACAACATCCGGATTTTCAACATTAATTCGGTCAAGTCAGTGCCTCTATATGGTTCAGAGACTTGGCGGGTCACGAAAAGTATATTCAACAAACTACAGACACTCATCAACAGCTACCACCTACACTCAATCGGTACTGAAGATCAGATGGCAAGAAAAAAATAGGCGACAAGGAGGCGTAGCTGACAAGGAACCAACCAAGAACCCATCTTTCAACAAACATGCAGGAAAAAGTGGAGATGGATCGGGTATACACTGAGGAGATAGTTTGAGGACATCATGTGCCAGACCAGGCGTCGAGTGGAACTCAAAGGGGAAACGAGGAGTTAGGCGTCCATGGGTGACATAAAGGAGATCGTGCGGTAAAGAAATAAAAGCTTCAGCGCAATCGTGGAGCAATTTTTGAATAATCCAGAGATTAGAGTGAAATGATTTTGTGCTATTGAAGCCGTATTTTTCGCTAGGAACCGAGGGGACAAATTATGATTAATAATTCATCTATTTCTCTGTACTTTTCTATGGTAAGACATGCTAATCATGACTGTCTTATTGGATGTACTGACTGAGCAGTACTTATTGTGCTAAGGTAGGTAATTCATTCCCACGTAGACAACAATGATGAACGACCAACTCGCCTGTTTTGCAGCATACATTTACCTACGAATAAAAGTTGCATGTTTGATCCATAATATCTATACAACCGCGCTGGTTGTCTACATAGCAAACAAAATACTGAATGAAAATATTGAAACGAAGATTGAAACAGACTAGATATTGGTAACTGGATACATATTCTTACACTTCATCTCCCCTCTAAACACTTTTTTGTTTGATATTGTATTGCATATGCAAATGTACAAAACCTTCTGAGGTATCTCTTCGTACATAATATTCATAAACGAATATTAAGCACATTGCAATAAATTTTATTTAGGAACACATGATATGCAAAAGAATACACATCCAATTTGTATCTTCAATGGAACAGGTAATTTACCCTAGAGAATAAAACATCAACGTTTTGTCTTTGGTGACTATTAATTTGTTTTATTTATAAAAGGACTCAATAAATGACAGCTATTATCTTGGAGTAGATTAGATCGCAAGGTTTTAATACACAGAACAGGCAGATAAATGAAGAAAAGTAGGCTTTCTCAAACTGTCACGTTTTAGGATTTCTCAAAAATAGAGATTTCATGGATGAAGAAAAACAATGTATACTGACAGAGGATAGACACTTATTCTAAGAAAACGAAGTAAATGACTGAATATGCATATATCCATACATATTCTGCTGTAATAAATGAATGTAGATTATTATGCTATATGCAAATAGATGCATCCAATCAAAACATGCGAATTAAAACTGCCTGTTTCAGCTATTCGTTCCGATAAAGTAAACGTGTTGTTGTATCGAAAATATTCAGAAATAAATAACAAAACCATGGTAGAACACAATGCATAATTTAGGTATTATCTCACCCTTTAAATAATGGACATCATAACATCTGGAGAAGAGTGTTTTAGGCATCTCACGTATAAAAATACACACAGCAGATAAACTTCAGCTATCTGAAACATTGTTTCACAATAGTTTCATTCAGTGCAAAAAATTAAGAATTTTTATTATTTTAGTCTTGAAAAAATATTACCGCATTTGATTAGCATGTAAGCATTGAAATAGCCCTTAACTGCTAAGGCTCATTTTATTGTGAAGTTTTCAGTACTGGGATCTATTTCACGCTTAAAAACTTATGAATCTACTATGTGGTAAATATTTGCAAGTTACGCCACAATTTCTTGATCACACTGATAAAGTTATGGTTTTTAAATGCTTAGTCGTTTTGTTTTATACTTTCTAGTCTCTATTGCTGTTTCTGAGTACACTGAAGAGTAATAGCAAAACTACACTTACTTTGAGGTGATATTCTGTAAACTTGGAATACGAATACATAACCAATTAAAATAATTATATATAGTTTGTATTTTCATAAGTCTCAGCGTGTTTAAAATGAAATAATTCCAACGTTTCCCATGGAAGTTTGGCCCGAGCTTCTCCAGAGAAATAAACAAAACAGAAGTATCAGGGATATGTAAATGAATTCAGAGATTATTATTTAATCTCCGTGTTCCAACCTTTTTGTTTATACAAACAGCAGCATTCTTTGTGGGATGGCTAGTTTTACTACCTGCCTGCCGAAACGTCGGTAGATAGAGCAGGGTTCTGACACGCGATCCAGTGGTTAACAGCCATCTCCCTGAACCTCTGAGCCACATATCCAGATGTGATAGACAAACCGTTATCTAATCAGTCATTTCCATACTCCAGTTAACAATGTTAACGGAATGCAAATCTGTTAGTTAGTTCAGCTAAAATTATTTGAAATTAATTTATAGCTACCACATCTGCATATATTCCCAGTCTATTGGAATGGGATTAAAAAAGTAATGCATTAAAACTCACCCAGCAACAGTAAGAAAGCGCAAACAAACAATACTCACAACACAGCTATTTCGAGCGGAAACCAAGAGATTTGAATTTGGTAAAAGTACAAGGCTGTCTACTATCACCCATGATATTCCTGATTGTGGTGGACTGGATCATGCGACAAACAGTGAGGAGCTGTGGGAAGAGGGGGATACGCTGGACCGGGGAAAAAAATCCTAGAAGATTTGGATTTCGCCGATGACTTGTGTCTAATGTCACACAAACTTGAAAATCTACAGGCAAAATCCAAAAAGCTGACAGAAGAGGCAGCGAAGACGAGACTTCAATTGAATGTAGAGAAAACATGGGTGATGAAGATAGCCAACCAACAACAGTGTCAACAACAACAACAAGCTCCAATCACTATCAACGGGAGAAATTTAAAGAAAGAAGTCTCTTTCATTTATGTAGGCAGCATTGTTTCAGCTACAGGCGGCACAGACGAGGATGTCAAAGCCAGGATCGGAAAAGCAAGACAGACATTCACTGACCTGAAACCAATATGGGAGTCTTCTACACTCAGCATAAAGCGTCAACAACATCTGGATTTTCAACACCAACGTCATGTCAGTGCTTCCATATGGTCCAAAGACTTGGTGCGTTACGAAAAGCATTTCCAACAAACTACAGACATTCATCAATAACTGCCTACGCTGGCTCGTTACTGAAGATCAGATGACCGAAAAGAATAAGCAACAAGGAACTCTGGCTGGCTGGCGACGAACCAACCAAGAACCTATAGCTCAACAAATATGCAGAAGAAGAAATTGAAGATGGATTGGGCATACACTGAGAAGACCATTTGGAGACATTACGCTCCAGGCCAGTCCCTCGAGTGGAACCCAGATAGGAAGCGACGAGTTGGGCGTCCCAGCTGAGGGTGACAGGGAGGAGATCGTGTGGGCAGTCGCGGAGCCAGCTTCAAAAGATTGCAGAGAAGAGAGTGCACTGGAGACATGCTACTGAAGCCCTATATTCCACTAGGAACCCAAGGGACAAACGAATGAATGGATGAAAAGTACTAGTTGTCAACTATTGTTCAATAAGAAGGCATTGCTAAATTAATACTTACCTAGTGGATCAGCAGATTAGACTTATTTTTTAGCTGCCACTTCAAGATGACAGTTCATTCCCGGTAGGAATCTTGTTTTAGGTGCTTTAAAGCACGTGCGTTTTTCATGCCAATTACTTGGGAGACAACGTTGCATAAAAACGATATGCACAAATGTTCGTATAGCTATGATCAATGCATTCACTATTTTCTCTCAAATAATCTCCAGTAAATCGTCGCCTAGCATATGTTTCATTTGTTACAAACTGCTACAGATATTTCAATTTTGAGTGAAAAGTAGGACATTTTCTGTATTGTATAAGCAGTATATTCAAAATTTATACTCTTTGTGATAATCTTGATGTGGTGATTGAAAGAGCATAATGTTTTTTCTGTGAATCTTGAAGTGGATTTTGTGAAACAGACATACTTATTGGTACTCACGTAAGGTTTTTATAAACGTTAACAGCATCCTTTTATCGAGAATTGGTATTATAATCTTTTTGCGTGTTCATATATCTTACAAATTCCAAAGACTGAATAAATGTTCACGAAAGCAACTACCTTTCTGATTACGGAAAACAAAAGACAAACATTTCGGTCTCAAGATAACTCATTGTAGAAAGGACTTGTTTTTTTAAGGAACTTTGCATTAAGTTCATGCTGACAGACCCGAAAAGAAACAATAAGCAATTAGGGGCTTTCCGACTAATTGATTTATAATATGCAGTACATAGGTGTAAAGTTTATTGAGCCAGTGTGTTTTTGATGGAGACCAATGAAAAATAGATTGGATCGATAGGTCTATTATTTAATCTTTCAGGTAAAAAACATTTTGAACGCAACACGAAGGTCAAAGTCAAACTACGCAAGGAGGTGATATATGTGTACTTTAAGTATCTGACTTCCTTATTTTAGTGGAATCACCAATAATATATTTAAAAGGTTGATCAGTGATAAAAGTAATGAATACAGTTAACAGAATGTTCGTACCTTAAGAAATCGAAGGCGATCAACAAATGAGATCAGTTAACCTATTTTGCAGCTACAAGATAGCGTGATCATGTACTGACCATATGAAAAAGCTTATTTTCAATTCCTGATTGTCGTTCACACTTACACTATCCTTGACGGAAGTACTCATGAAATCAATCTCCACTTGTTATGCATTGATCTATTAGCTCAATGAACATGTTAAACAAAAGTATGGAATTACAAGTTCCATCTTTTTACAATGCTCAGAATTGTGGTTTGTCATTGAAGTGCACAAATCTATTTACACTAGCAATTGAAATGAAACATTAGAAAAATGTATTTCCTTGTCTGATTAATACTGAGGAACTTTAGTTATGATAAATGGTTATTGCAAACGATTAATTACAAGCTTTCAGCAGCGTATATGTCATTTATAACTACTAGTATGTGAGTAAATGCTATCATAGTTTGTTCTCTTTGAAATAATGGAGTCTGTAGTGTCACTGCTGATATATATATATACTTTCTATCTTTAATTTTGCTGCGAATATCTGCTGTTTTACTCTGCTTTACAAGTTATTCCTTAAAGCCATAATTAACAGATATCCTTAATACGTTATAAGCGATATGACTGAATCCTTTGATTCGACTTAAACCGACTTAGTAAATAACTAAAAGAATCAACCAATCAGGCACAGATTAAACTTGCAAAGCTGTAATAATTAGTAAGTAACCTGTATCAACTATCAAATCACCAGATGCTTACATGTAGATAATGTTAAAAACTAAGTCTGTCATACCTAGATCATCGGTAAACTTGACAATATCGATTCCATCTAAAACGTATCTTTTACTGACAGATAAATCTAACTTATGTAACTCCTAGTCACTTTTCTTGTTCTTTGGCTTTGTTTCAGTAACCATTTTAGGCTATAGGCAGTTATAAAACTAAAATCAAGAATATACTTGTCCTAGATTTTGGACTAACAAAAAAATTAAACATATAGATTCGGTATATCGTTAATTAGATAAACTGAATTGATAAGTTCACTTTTGAAGTATATTAATTTCTTCACAAATAATTCATTCATACATTCAACTTATTCTAATTCTATGCAGGAGTTTACCTAGATTAACCTTAAAATAACAAGAGCAAAAATGGTAAGGGATAAGGGGAATCTATTTAATTTCTAGGGCATATTGTCAACTACTTACGGCCTGGAATACTGAAGTATAGACTTTTATAGGAAATGTAACATACATTAATTGTTTGAAAGAAACAAAAAGCCGACCAGTAATCAAGACGGACAACAGAGATTAATCGCATAACGGTTAACAAAATGGTGAGCTCAGAGATGGTTATTAACGTTTAACAGGTTGTTAAAACTATTAAAGTTTATTCCGAACATAAAAGAGGTAACAACCAAAATATTAAGGGAACTAATATGTAAATGACGTAAGATTGCCGCTGGATAAATAAGTTGTGAAAGAGAACATGCAGCGTGCTATGAGTTCCTTGAAAACAATCTATGTGAATCGATGATCCATTCAGTTAAAAGTCGAGAACGAGCTAACAAGGCAGAGAGTTGACTGTAGCTTTCCGGAAACAGATAAACCAGGTTTAAGAGAGTTTCCTTGATATAAGCCTCAGCTTCTTTTTTTTGAATACTACGTTGAAAAGATTTAACATATCTTCCCGAGGTTTTATGTAATGCAGCATTCAAGTGACTTGATTGATCGAAGAATTACTTCACCTTAGTCATGGATTCCTCAGAATGCACCGAGAGAATTCAGTGTAAATCCTACTTTATAATCTTTCAATGTACCTGCTTCGGTAACTTCATTAAATTACTTATCGAATAGCGCAGTTGCGCAAGTGCAAATTTCTAATACCCTAATATTTTGGTTGTAACACCTTTCGTATTTGTAACAAACTTTCTGTTGTCCATCTTAACTCCTGGCCGACATTTTGTTTCTTCAAAGGAATCAAAGTATGTTATATTTCCAATGAAAGTCAATACTTCAGTACTGCAGATTGTAAGCGATAAATAATATAGCCTTTCAGTGCCCTCCAATTGTTCATTTTATTTTCATAGTCTAGTTCCACTTAAATATGTATCACTTTATACTGATGATAACTATGTGTTTACTAATTTCGCTGATATTGCGTGGATGTTAATTTAATGTACAAAAACTAGTTCAACAGATTAACAGTTATTGATTATTAATTAACCACGTGATCTACTCATAAATATCCGATAGCCTTTTATTCTCATCTCCCTTAACTTTCCTGAATTTACTAACTCACAGAAAAGAAAGATATCCAAAGTTTATGCAACTAAATTATTACAACTTCTTTCCTATTTCCTACTAAAAGTCAAACGAATGTAAAATTAAACGGTAGGAATAAAAGACCAATACCAATAAATTACACTTGGATAGATGAGCTTTTAAAAACAAGTTCAATGATAAGAGCTAATTTTTGAATAGCTGCTTGCATATTATTATTATTATCACTATTACTATTATTATTATTGCATAAGTAACGTCGATTTCATTTGGTGAAGAATGTGCAACTGCTAAAAAAGAGTAAGCATTTTAGTTTTGAGCAAATAACTAATCCAACATAACGAATGTTCACGTAACGGACAGCTAAAAAAGAATTTTGAAGGTTCATCTCAAAAATTAGTTAATTCCTCAATTCCAACTATAATGATGATCACCAAAAGTTGTGATATTCTGTAGATGATATAGAGTATGACTCATTTTTATGGCTAACTATGAGACCGCATAATTATACTACAAGATCGTGTGTCTTAATTTCGCTAACAGTATTCCTGACACTGAAAAAAACCTATATACCATAGTAGCATCCTTGTTCTTGCCTAGTTATTACAGTCTCATTATGTCAAGCAGTACACATATGCTTGTAGACTGAGTTCCAGTCAAGAAGTGTGGTTTGTTATACTTATATCAGAAAGTTTAAAACAGCTAGCATCTGAACCTGCAAAACAATCATAGTTGAATGTTGAAGACTCACTGTATCCACGAGGTAAGATTAATTGAACATCCCTGCTTGGGTCCTCGACTTCAAACGAAAAATTTCATGCCACCAGGACCAGAATGCTTCATTGCAGGGAGGAGCGCGCTGTTTTGAGGGACGTATCAGCATGGCAGCGCTAGTCATACTTAAAAAGTATCTTACCGTTGTCACATTCCATTAAGTCAGCATAACAATTTCGTACTCGTAGCAGTTATCATCAAGTGGCAATTTACATTATGAGGTTAACTGCCTTTTGTTTTGCCACTACCGAGCAGACTTTATAGCACTGTAGGACTTCAAAAATATGCGTTACACCAAGCGTAGTTCGTCAATTCATCGTGATTTGCAGGCCCGATACCATATTGAAGTAGCAGTTATCGATTGCCACTGACTACAATGAGTATAGTAAGCAGGTTAAATGTGAATTAATGAATTTTCTTGTCAGTAGTCGTCAGCTGTTGGTGACAGTGAAAGCGAAAGGAGTAGAGAAGTCATCATTATATTATGTAAAACTTGGCAATTATTCGGGCTTACTAGGGATAATGACAGAAAGAAACTGGTGTTTTAGTTACCATAACGGAAAGGATGGATCTCTGAAAACCTTTCAGAACAGGTGGTTAGAACGCCAAGTAGTATGCTTCAAATACCATTTCAACTAGTCTGTAGCAATGGTCTACTTCCAAGACGCTCAACCAGAACCTGAATGGGACGATAAGGTTGATCCACAAACTTTTCTAAAATTTAAAATTCTGCTTCAAACATGCAACGATGCAGAGCAGCGAAAGATTCCTAGGATGGAAGCATACAATTTCTGGCTCAGGGAACCAAAGGACTAGGGAGACTATGATAATCAGAGGTAATCTCGTTAGATTGGTTCAGACTAATAGTCAGTGCAGTTAATGTGAAGGGAAGAAATCTTTAAATAACTGTTATGCGACTAGTTCATCATCACGTCCAAGATGTCAAGCTCTATCATTATGCTGTGAAGAATGAGAGCAAGAAACTCCAGAAAACAAGGTTAATTTCAAATCTTCACCCGCTGACAAGCTCTGAAACACAAGCATACTTACCGATAACCAACACATGAAATATTTCTTGACTTGAAAGCGGCATTCGACTGTATGAATCTGAAAGTGTTTTGGTGATGCTCGATGGTGAAATGAGCACCGGGAAAGTATGTAATGCTAACCAAAGCCGTGTTCTGGAAATTACGTATTCGGGTATATACTTGTGAAGAACTGTCAGCTGAAGTGACGACAAACATTAGTGTACACTACGGATATCCAGTGTCATCCTTCCTGCATAACTTTTTTACAGACGTAGTACAAAAGGTAAACATTGCAGAAATTGGCCTATTCCATGGAGGGCATCTAGCTGACATCAAGAACGCAGAAGACGCTGCTTTCATAAACAAGGATACTGAAGAAATGTAAGGTCTCCTAAATACCTTGAGCAGAAATATCAGTATGTCTGCTACGCGTTACTCATTCGTAAAAAAGAAAATGATGCTTCATGGCCGGTCTGCTGCTATCCACAACTAAGGGTTGTGGTCTGAAATGGTAGAATGTGGTGGCCGCTTCACTTACTTGAGAAGTGGAATGAGCTCGAAGGCATGCGTTGTTGATGAGATCTCAACTCGCACACAAAACGCCGGTTGGCACTAGCTAACTTACTCCATCTGGGTTATCAACCTTCAGTCTGACTACCTATTAAGAGATGAGTATACTTCACTGCAGTTCAGTCTTTCTAATAATACAAACGAGAGATGTGGCCACTAAAGATAGAACATAAAATGGACCACTAGTGTCTTCGCACCATTTTTCATGTACATTAGAATCATCGTATGAGTAATGTTGAGGGTGAGTTAAAGGCACTGGGAAAGGAAGGCAAAACAGTCAATGTTGCTATGAAACTTCATCGACTGAGGTGGCTTAAAAATATATTGCAGATGATAAGCCCCTGCTAACCTCGACATGCGATGCTCGAAGAAGTTGGACTAGGTTGAAAGAAGGGTTAGGATGCACAGAGCTGGAGAAAACACTAGTTCATGAAGTCTGTGACTTCGACTTGATTCTTGTAGGAATTGTGAAGTGTTTTGTTGAGGTCCTTGGGGTAGTAGGAAAGAATGATTTAGACCCACTGTGAAATGGCTTTAAATCTGTTACAATGGCACAAATACATTCACTCTTCTAAAGTTTCTAAATTTTGAATAATTTTCAAAAACCTTCATTCCTCAAATTCTCTCTTGTACCATGCATTTACGTCAACTTTATCATCACTTTTTCTGCTTACTTGTTTCTTACATACTCCTGTGAAGTGTGGCAACTTGAAATGGTGCATCTCTATGTGTGCTTCTACGCTGATTTCGTCTTTTCGACATCCGAAAGAAGTATCTTGAAACTGTGCTACTTCTCTTCCGGCCTCTTGTACTCTATTTACACAAAAGTGTGCTGAGGATGATGAGTACAGCGAGTACCTCATATTATTCCCACAAACACGCTTTCGTTGAGCTAATTTCAAGATTCTTCAACTTGAGTCGTCTTCCTAGGTTATACTATTAAAATTCATGGAATAAAAAAAGTCAAAGTAAAATTAGATGGTGTTTACCTCTTTCAGATAAGTTATATCCCACAATTTTGTGCGGTTAGGGATGTTTATTCAAATGTACAACTTCCTTTGTTCACTGAATGGTTGTAAAAGAATTTGCCAATACCTCAATAATAATAAATATATATCTTGGATAAAGCTTTCACACAATCAAATATATGTTGAGTTAATCTGAGTAGGAGTAGCTTATTTTCAGGTTGCTGACAACAAGAACAACAAATAGGATATAAACAACGATGAATAAAATTCAACTCTATAATCTCACAAACGTATCATGTTTCACTATATAATCTGATATTCTAAACTCATTTGATCTGAGCTTTAAAGCGATCAGAGATATTAACTTCGCAATTATCAGTTCTTTCTTGACGTTATATAAATCGTAAGCCTTAGACATTACTGCAGTCAGCTTCGTTTGATGTAAAAATGGCTTTTAAAGTGTGTGCTTTAAAGGAAGAATTAAGAGACACTTCCATAGGCTGCTAAGACATTCATTCCTTGCAAGGTCTATCAGGCCACTAAGCACATCTACAAAGATAAATATGAGACAATTTGAGAGCCATATTGGATGGAAGTGTAGAATGTTGAATTTGTATATCAAGGTCTGATTACAAAAGAAGAAGAATTGTTGAACACGTTTATATTTGTTTAAAAGTACTTTCATTTTCATACGTATATGCTGCAAAGTAGGGTTCTGCAAAGGAGAATATATCAAACGACTGACTATCCAAGTATTTTCTTCCGCTTCATGATGATGTATACATGATAAGTGCCACTCGTATTCATTAGTATATGTTAGACAATGAGAAGAACATCCATCCAATACATTGGAATGGAGAAGATTGCCTTACTCTGTCATCTAATCATAGCTCAGTGTTGTGACTGCTGAGAAGTGAACACTAAAAAAGCAATCAAAACACGATTTATACAATAAGACAACTTCATTTTATTTAAAGTTTTCTCCATATAATCTTGTAGAAAGTCATGATAAATGAATCACAAAAATGCTATGGACATACCTTATGGATAGCATTTCATTGTGTTCAATTCAGCGCTTAGATGTTAAAGAGTATACCAACAGAATAATGAAAGAAATGAGTAGATGAGATTTATAAAGGAAAGAGGTACTTTGTTTTTTTGACCAAGACTACAATATGACTGGGTAATGGAGCAAAAATTCTCGAGGTTAAACTGATAAGTGAGTTGCAGAGACGTATTTTAAAACAATAGATTAGATACATAATGGAAAGAAAGTAGAAAGATATGATAAATTATTGATAAAATACAAAAGTACACTATTAGAACAACCATAGGTCAACACCTCTTTTGCAATGTATTTATTAAATTGTACCCTTCTGACTATAGCAGCTTCCACAAGCCAAAGTTCAAGAGAAGTTTTTCAGTGTTTCAAAATATTAAGCTGCTTGGTTATTTGTATTTGGCCCCTTGGATCGACAACGTAGAGATTTATTGGACCTTTTCATGATCTTGCAAAAGCACAAATAAGAGATTTTGGAGCCAGTTTTGGAAACCTGATAGACATTCATCTTTCTCTTTTTTCTAGGTACTTGGATAGTTGAAACCGATGAAACACATAAAACTGTCTACCTTAAACTGCTTAGTGTAGCATGCATTTTGAAGTTCTGGAACAACCTTGGCTTCTGATCACTTAGCAACCGTTGCACTTTTCTTCCTTCAGTACATTCTGTCATCCACGTCATCTCCTTTAAAAGCATTTATTTATTACCATTTCATAAAAGTTTCACGCAGCTGAAGGAAGCTAATGAAATAAAGTGACGTTATTTTATTCTCCTAACGATGTTTGATTTCTATGATCCAAATTGTCAATGCAACCAAATATTCTGTATTTTCTAATTATTCCTTTGTTATCTCATTGTAAATCACGTTCAAAAACTAGTGGTGGTGATTTTTTGAGGAGACGAAACTCCACTATGAGTGAGCTGAACAAGCCATTTGATTTAATTCGCAACTAGTCATTTCATATACAATCCATTAAAATTGATTTCAGATTCATCATTACAACATAAAACTCTAATAGGATTAAACAAATGTTACTGAAGTAAAGTTTTGTGCATAGACCAGTTTACCAGGTAGTCAATCCTCTTATGATTTCATGACAGACTTTATCTACTAATGTATATTAATATGAAGCGGCGTAAAAATTAGCATCATTAGTTGCGCCTTCAAAATACAACCACATGCTTCTGATATAACTTCAGGAGTGGACTTCTTATTCCATTTTAGATATCAAATAAAGGCACTAACCATTTGTTCTTTTAACAGAACAAAGTTAACCATCAAGCCACGTTTGATTTCATAGACTATAGATATTTCACATAAAAGGAATGAGACATTATCTAACTTTAATTTCATTCAAGTACACATTGTGCGAAAACACAAAAAGCTGCTGATAAATATTTATTTAGCAGCTGTTTTTTCTTAACCAAATTTTTATGGAAGTGAGGTATGTCATAAAGATAAGCCTGTTAGAATAAGACTTTTGTGTTGCTTCTTATACGTGAGCAGTAGATGAATTAACTGTCTTTCTGAGTGGACGAAAGCAACTGAAACTGTCACATATCTGTTGATTTCAATCACTGATAAATTTAACTTTGCTTCAGTTATCATATTTGTATCACTGACCATGTAAAGGTTTTATTTTCCTAATCTTATTATTCTGTAATAAGGTCCTATAAGTTATAATTATAACCTCGTATCAGATATTTATTGAAATCAAATTTGTAATCATGAAGATGTACACTGACTGTAAAATGGGACAATATACCTAAAAACTTTTTATTCCCTTTAAAATAACAGGATACATTACGTATTTCTAAGACAGTGAAAAAGTCAATATAACAACAAGTATTTGATGCAGTAAAGTGGGAAATAAGATGAAAAAATAGTTGAGAAAGTGTACCAAGAGTTTTAGAGACTCATAGTTTGAGATTTCTGCTGAATGTATCACAGTCAATATTTCTTACCGGTTTGCAAAGGCACGTGAAGGCATTTCAGCTGTGAGTTACTTCACATAGGAGTTTGTTGTTTTGGAAGTGACTGTTAAGCAAAAACTGCAATGCTAAAAGTGAGAAAAACCGGAAAAATATTAGAACCTGACTTGCAATTGCTGACTAAACCTAAGTAAAATAAGAGACACACAAATATGAAATACAAAATTAAAAAAATATATGAAAATTATGGTTTTCTGGAGCTGTAAATTTCGGACCCGTTCTTAGAAGCATGAGATGACCACTTGACGTTTGAGTAACACTAAAAAGTGGCCTCTCTGACTATAAAAACTTTTTAATTCAAACAATTCATATAGATATTACGTTCACTTGAAAAGCAAGTTAACTGTCACACATTTAGAGTAATGAGTAATAGGCATTAAAGGAAGATCGATCATTTTGCATTGTGGCCACTAAGCCAAGCACCTTACTATCACGGACACTATGACAGATATAAGTTGGTCCCAAGCAGTCAGTAAGAAGTTTTGCTTGACCTAAGTTTTGAGCTTTGTGGCACTCGTCGGCAAGGCGTATCAGGGAACCGATGTCCTCTGCGGGGTTTGAACCCACGTCACCCAGTGTTGTAGTCAGCAACATTATCACTAAGATATTCGTGACACGGTCAACTTCCTGTAGAACTGGATTAGATAGATACATTGGTCACTGAAAAGCAACCAAATTCATGTTTTCTAGTCCAGAGAGGTTATGAAAAAAAAAAATTGTGATTGTGTAATACCGCATGAACCTATGACAGAGTAGAAAATAAACAGGGGATTATGGAAATACATGTATAATTACCTAATTCAGGATGAATCTATGACAGTCAAGGCTTTATGATGCCCATGACAAAGATAGGGGTTGTACCTACCTTTTCCCGACGCAAAGCGTCCAACCTTTTTCTACTCTGTCATAGGTTCATGCGGTATTACATAATCACAATTTTATTTTCATAACCCTTCGTTCATTTTCCTAATTCGCCATATATTCATCCTATATTTCAGAATTGTATTTAATTTCATAGTCCCTTGTCTGTTTTCCCACTCTAAATCCAAAGGTGTAATAATTAACTTCCTTTAGTTGTTGAATATATTTTACCTCCTAACCGGAAATAATTCTGGAAGATTCAGCTCACTGTAACATACATTCATGGATGTACAACTTGGTAAATGACTTCGTCGAAAAAAATTTCTCCGACTTTCTGAGTGCGTTACCATTAAATGTCACTGAAAACATTTGACTAAATGCAAATAAATATACACAGCAAACATCTTTGTCACATTTAATTGTAGTTTCTCTGATGTGTCGACTTTTGATGACTAATTTACTGAATTTACTGCTCCGATTTTGATTAACTCTTTGTCTGTAGTCTGTGGAGATTTTAATTCATGTGGCTGCAGTATGTTTGCGCCATTGGGTCATGAAAATATTGTTAACTTAGTGTTTATAAATGACTGTGGCATATAGGAAGCCTGTAAACGAGCTCTGCTGATCATAGTATTGTAAGCATTTTGCTTAGAGTGTATGGCAAGCTACATGATAAATTGCGAGAAAATCCAGTGCAGATGCTATTCACAAGAGAATATATTACGTTTAAGAGCCACGTTTAAAGAAACAGACTGGGATATTTTTGCTGATGAAGTTGTAGACAACACTAGCACTAATAACACAACCTATCTCAGATTCTGTCTCGATATATGCTGCCCTTCTGAAACAGTCTGCGTGAAACGACTGAGTTTCCCCTTCTCATCTCAGTGAGCTCCGGAGAGGAAAGGAAAGTCTGTATAAGGTGGGAGATCACCCTGGCTTATGAGACCTAACTGCCTAATTAAGGCTGAAATACTATGTCTAAGTACTGTTTACAACCAGAAGTTTCTATCGTGAAAGAACTCTTTCAATATATGGGAGTTATTTAAAGAGCTTAGTGGTAGAAAACAAACAACAGAAAAAGCTTGTTCGGATGTCTGTGCATAAAACAAGTCACTAACGCTTTGCCAGACTGATTTCATCCTTCCCGGTGTCCATAGTCAAGCGCATAACTGCGTTTCTGCTTTTAATACAAATGACGTATTTAAATGTTTTAAATCCTTGAATCCATCCCTAAGCTTAGGTCTTGATGGTGCTTCGGGTACTATATTTAGAAAATGTGCAGATATTTTATGTCATCCTCCAACAGATATCTTCGGTTCATTGCTTTCCAACAATACAATACCCGCTGCTTGTAAGGAAATTAAAGTTTTACGTGTCGCTAAGTCATCTTCTGGATCAGATGTTTAGTTTCGACCCATTCCTATAACTTCCCCCTTTTTGAAGACAATGGAGAAATTATTACCCCTTGTGGCTGAACCTTCACCGAAGACTTTCAGAGATCCAAAACAATTTGCTTACAAATACAGGAGAAGTACTTCAGATACTGCCACTGTCTTTCACTGTAATATTATTTCTAGTTCAAACAAAGGTTTCAGGCATTTTAACTGTGCCTTCTTGGATCACTCGTTAGCCAAGTGGCTGTATTCTTATTTTTCTAAAAGGAAACAGTGTGATGCCAATAAAGGAAGGCGTTCCACTTCATTGCTTACTGAAGCTGGTGTACCTCAGGTGCGCTACTTTCTGCTTTTCTGTTCTCGTTCTTTCTGTATGATTCACCTTATTCTGTTGAAACTAATTTTATTAAGGATGCAGATGACCTGATGGTTTCTATTTCAGTTAACTCTCACACGAACTGTTCTGAATTAAATGGGTCTTTGTTTGTAATTGACCAACGGTCTCCCTCAAATGGTCTCAAGCCAGACTCATTTAAATATCAGACTGTTAATTTTAGTCTCAGGCGTAAAGAAGACTTATATGGGCTGCTTAAGTTCCATGACTGCTGTTGTACTGGCACTATTTCTGAGGAAAGTAAATCGAGTGTTAACTATTCTGAAATGAGATCTATTTTTGATCTTTTTGGTCGTTTCATACATCGTTGACTTCAAAGAAAATCTTTCGTTTAACGTATCATATAAAGAAATTGAAGCCCTTTGGTATAACTAAGTTTCTAATTTTACAACTTATTAACTGCTACATTTTACCTATTCTTCTCTATGGTTGTCCATTGACCTTTCCTAGTCTACTAAAGAAGGCCTATTTTACACTGAGTAGAGCTTTGAAAGTCGTCAGTAGGATGGGTGGTGTACCTCTGGCCCAGCTGGTTAATACTGTAGTTGATAGACATTTAAATTTTAGCAAGCAATTAGCCACAATAATTTTAACTGACACTGAGAGTCCACTTCACTGAAAGATCTCTCCTTGTATCTCCTCAGGGAAGACGAGGAGAAATTACATAAGATTGTACACTTGTACAACTAAATACAAGAATTTGACCGTGTTTTACCTAGAACGCTTATTATGCGACGAAAAATGTGTAAGAAAAGAACTTGCTTATCAGTTTTGCAACAACAGGTAATCTCTTCCCAATATTTTAATTTATAATGTAACATTTTCCTCGTTAATAATATTGCTCACACTACTTAAATTCTTATAATAACACTCACTACTCGAAATGTTGTAATGGAGTATATATATGAATGCATTTTTTATGTTGTTGCAATATATCATGCTGAAAATCCCAAAGTGTACAAAAGACAGTTTGGAATGAAGTGATCATTATTATTATTATTTTAAAAATCACCTCTCATTGGGGTGGAGGTATATCCAGCTGACAAGTCCCAAACAGGACAAAGTTCGTGTCCTAGATTCCACTGTTAGCCACCAAACAAACTACAACATATGGCATTCACTAAGTTTCAGACGATTATATGTCAATTTTTATCCCAGAGACACTTTTCTTGTGGGTGTTTTTTTCTTTTTACAGATTTGATAATTTAACATTTAACCAAAAAACTTCATAATATCTTTTTTATTGAATTAAAGTCTGGATCTAGATCTTTAGAAACCTAAGAAAACACCTACTATTGATTCAACTTCACACAGCGTTCCAGAAGTATCTTCTGTAAGGTTGCCAATTATCTGAAAAATCTCAAAGCGTATTAGCCTGTTGTAATAGCAACAAACTGACGTACATGTTACTTATGACTGATACTCATAGTCACAAAACTTATTTTCATTGTCGTCAAGTGATTATAGCCTTCTTTAATAATCACTGACTAAATACAGCCAAAGTCGCCTACATCTTTTCCCATTCTTATCAGTCATCGATAAAAGACAAAAAGTCCGCAATTGTTTACAAGTAGTATTTTCTAAGATTTACAGATAATGCTTTCATATAACTGAATATGTTCACAACACACTGAATTGCAAATATTCAGTAAAATATACAATAATAATAAAAGTCATTTCGCTTAAAAAAATTAGGGAAATAAAAGAAACTTAGTGGATTATTTTTTTTCAAAAATGAGGCATAATACAAAAAGTAAGGGGTCAGAAGAAAGTTCTTTTCAATGGTTACAAAATAATACTACCAAATAACTTGTGAATATATTTTTTAAAAGTAACTATTGAATATTTTATCTGAAAAATGTAAATTATCTCCGTCATCAGTAAATATTATTCAATGAATTTCGAATGTGAACGACATCATCAATAGTAAGATAGTCAAGCTATAAAAGACAGTAACTTTGGTGGAAGCAAAGTTATGAATGCCTAGCAGTTTCAAATTGTCAATACTTAATCCACTTGTTGTTTCTCAAAGAATTTTCTCCAGAAGACAGTATGGTTTTAATAAATCAGGGGACCAATAAGATTTTCAAGATATAGCTTATATTCAGTTGACTTCAACAACTGAAAACAAAACCTTGACACCAAATTTCCTCATCACTTGGTGCACATATGAATTTTAGTAAAAATCGTTTTAGCGAATACTCCAAATCACCATCTAGTTGTAAGTATCACCACTAAACTCTGAACTTAAGTTTTTTTTCATAAATGGTTTTAATCATTCACAACGCTTATGAATATCATACAGAATAGCTGTTGGTAGCATTTGTTCCAATCTGCATAAATATTCCTTTGAATGGAAAAATTGGCATATGTCTGTTTGGTAATGATGGTTCAATTATTAAGCATAGTAATCTAAACGAGAAAAACATAAGACAACAGCTTAGCATACACAAAGGATTCACTCACATCTAATTAAAATTTAAAATTGGCAATAAATTTATTGATGCACAGTAAGAAAACAAAACATTTTTTTAGATGGAAACTGGGAAGTGAGTAAATTTTTCATGTATATGTTGTATGACTGACATTAATTTTTATCCATTTCCTTAAAGTTACGATTGAGATTTTTAAAATATTGTAGAGGAAAACGTTTAAACCTACTTTTTTTATGAATAAGAGAACAAAATCGCTCAAAATATTTATTAATCAATCTTCTTGTCTCTTTACATCCGTTAAAGCATACTTCTGCTTAGACCTACGTGATACTGACCTATGATCCAACTAACACAAAGGCACGATCTAGATCTCTTTCAAACGAACTACAAATATACTATGAGTAGACTTCAAAAGAATCAGTCAATGAGGTTTGCTAAGGAGAAAAGAAAATACTGATGTAAGTTGAAAATTTTCTGATTATTTGACAAACATGAAGAGCTACTGTATTACTGTGTGCTGTATCAAGTAAACTACTATGATATAGAAATTTATGCGACCACAATGCAAAACGTTTACTCTAATATAATTTGAAACAGTTAGTCCCTCTGATAATAACCCATTCCGTCCAAATATTATCTATGTGTCGGTCACCCACATATCAACTAACTACGTGACTAGTAAAACTTTTGAATCATATCAAAAGCCAAGTTTGTAAGTTTTTCTTGAAAGATGCATATGAACTTGTTGACGAATTAAATTGTATCAATACCAGGGATGAAACTGCTCATTCTTTTGATATGAATTCTTTATTTTAAAATTGTACCACTGACTAAAACTATTGATATTCTTTGTGGCTATATATCTTCCAAAAATCTTTTACTCCTCATTCGCCTCACAACTCTCAAAGACTTACTATTATTATGTACCTTTAACATCCTGTTCCAATTCGAAGGCTCATATTTTTGACAAATTGGTGTTGTTGTCATGGTTATTTCTTTAGGTCTCCTGACACTTGATGTGTATTGTCATACTTCGAAAAGTTTAATCGAAGAAGTGATTGAAAAAGCTTCCTTTTATGAGAGATATGTAGGTGATGAAGATACCCAACCAACACCACCATCAACAACAAGCTCCAATCGCCATCAATGAAAGACACCTAAAGGAAGTAGCCTCCTTCACCTATCTAGGCAGCACTGTTTCAACTACAAGTGGCGGCGCAGCCGAGAAAGTCAAAGCCAGGATCGGGAAAACAAGACAGGCGTTCATTAACCAGTGTAGAGGTTTTCTGAACTCAGCATAAATCGTGAACAACATCCGGATTTTCAACACTAATTTCAGTCAAGTCAGTGCTTCCATATGGTTTATAAACCTGGCGCGTTACGGAAAGCATTTCCAAGAAACTAAAGACACTCATCAACAGCTGCCGCCTACACCCACTTGATACTGAAGATCAGATGACCAGAAAGAATAAGCGACAAGGAACTCTGGCTGGTTGGCAACAAACCAACTAACCAGGAACCTATCACCCAACAAATATGCAGAAGAAGAAAGTGGGGATGGATTGGACTGAACATGAACACTGAAGGGAAAACATTCAGGAAAGTCTGTTCTACTTGGTCCTAATCTTCCTCTGAAAATGCAGACTAAAACAAATGTGTAACCATGTAGTTAGTTCATAACCTTGTATGTAAAAATCTATTCTTCGTAAGACCTCCAGTGAGTACTTTATATTTTCAAACGGCTCCGTAAAAAAATACTGTTTCAAGTTATTACACAACTTATTTGAAGTTTAGGCGATAAAATATCATTGACCAAAAGATTCTTAGACTCAGCTTGATGATGATTTACTGATGGTTAAGTTTTGAACTTGATTTGGCACCAGTATCTGATGTATCACTTTCTAGTATCAAGGAAACCGCTGACCATTGATATTCCTTGATGGCTTTCTCATTATTCTCAGTAAAGAAAGAAGTAACCAACTGTATTGAATTCAAATTACTAGCGTGCCTACAAAATCCTGTTTCATTCCAAGATATGAAGTGATCAAGTAAGGCTGCTAGTTACATAAAACAGTGCCACAAAATTGTGATGAAAAACATGCTTCTTACTAATTTTTTTGTACAAAATCTCTGATAATGGTGAGTAGATCATGCACATTTGACCGTAAAAGCAAGAAATGGCCAAACAGAATCTAAACTTGATATAATTCAAGGTAGCATACACATACTATATACTATCACATGTAGCTTAAGAAAAGTTATGCTATATTTTGAAATAAAGAGGTACTAAGAACTGTGCAATAGATGGTGAAATAAACTGCATTTTGAAGGTGTTAGACAAGTAGATCTCCAAATCATCCATTGTTGTCAGCAACTTTGTGAATGTCTACTACAGATAAAACATTACTTAACGATTGTAAAGCCATTAATTTAAAGGAATTACTGATAATCATGATAAGCATTTGACATTCTCGCAGTTACCTGATAGTGGTAAAATCTTCTCCAAGAATTAAAACATACGTCATAAAAAGTGATCAGTACAAAGTAGAGATCCTTTAGTACATAACGATAAATATTGCCCGTTACTTGATACACAGATTTTTTTTCAGCTTCACATGCATTTTAAACTTTGTTGAAGTCATTCATCCATCTCAACATCATTAAAATTGAATAGACTCTAAGCGAATTCAGAACGTGAACGGAGTTTGTAAGATAGTCCACGGGTATACTGGACCAGTACAAACATATAAAAGTCACTGATTATTCAGTTTGTGAATAGATAGTCAAGGTTAGCCTTTGTAGCAGACTCAAGTAATTATAATTTAGAAGCCTGAAAATATCTATTTACGAAATATATGAATTACTGGTATAGATAGTCGCGAAACACTCATATCGACCGGCCATGCTCACCAGTTAAATCGGTTTGTCTTGAGTACGGAATGGCAATTTAATTGATGTTGATGTTACTTTATTTGTCCACTTCATAGACCAATTCTCAAAAAAACAACGTGGGTTACTGATAGCTAAAAGAGCAGATTTGTCATATCCAGAATAAATCAGGTGAATGGGGAAATACATGCTTATTTGTGAGTGGCATGATCAAGTTAAAGCCAGTAATGAAATTCCACAGTTCTTTTTTTATTAATTTCACCTACTTGCGTTATTCACTGTTTTCATCACGTTTGTTACAAGGTTGACTAAATTAAAAAGTTCACCACCGTTTTAATTTGAGATTAAATTACTCTTATTGATGAGTCCTAAGAGTGAGATTGTAATTGTGCGCGAAATGTACAGAAATAAAACGATACAAACTTACACACCAATTTTAGTTAGCAGATGCATCTGACAAGTACAAACGGTGTAATTCAGTCGGTATCCCAGTTCACGATAAAAAGGTTAGTCAAGTTTTCACAATCTTTTAAAAACAGTAAGGGGATTGAAAAAGAAACTATCGACCCTTCACCTATGTGCTTTTCCCTTTCAATTCACTTGTTGTAACAAAAATCATTGAAAACAATCATATTTTTCATAAGAAAAAGACTAATGCATACACAGTATATCTTGAAGGAAATGTTAATGGTAGTTATTGAGTACAAAGCATATTCCTCTTATGTTAAAACAAGCAGATTTAATGTTTCAGATGCATGATTATTTACAACAACAATTGCAGAAGTAGTAATCCATTCCAGAATTCGCATAATCGTAATTTCCACCTTTCATATCACTAGTACCCTTATTACTGCCTTATATGTGTATTTCCACTAGGTTTGGTTTATATGTGATAATTTCAATCTATCTGCAGGCGATGGATTTAAGATCTAAGATTATGCGCGAAATGCAAAAGCATTACATTTTTTAACCGAACGTGGCAAATATTTATATATCGATGCATTTCGTATGAATTGTCCAGTGTATGTTTATAATCTTAAAAATGTCTAAAATATAGATTCTGAATACTTATTCATCTGCATTTCAATTTGTGCATTTTACCACTTTGCAATCTTTTTTAGTTTATAAAAAGTTTAATGATCCCATTCATGGTTATAAATTAAATTTTCGATAGGTACTTTTAAATACGTATTATTCATTCTCTCTTATTTTATATGATTGCTATCGCTGTCACCTACTTAACGAATGTTTACAATGATCTATTATGTGAACAATCCAGAACGAAATAGGTTGCAACATACTTCTTGAGATTAGCATAGCCAGCTAGTATTAAGCGATTTGTTCTGTATATGTTGATATGGATTTCGTCAACTTGACAGTGAACTGTAGAAAATATTAGTCAAATGTCTTATCCATATACTTCAACAACAGTGCAACTTTTACTTATTGCTGACCACAATAATGTCGAGATAACATTTCACTCTTTGTTAACGTCCTACTCAGTTAAAATATTGGTTTCATATATAACTCCATGAAAGACTGGAAGTTCAATGTTACTTCTTTAAAATCCTGTTCGATAAACCGCATATGGAATGCAGTATCAAAGTTCAGTTCAAATTCACTGGTGTGTCCTACAGAAAAAGGAGTGTAGTTGAAATATGATCACCAATTGGCCCTCACTACAAACCAAGAAGGCCAACTCAAGACATTTGTTGGTGTTCACCTGCAAAGGAGATATATGAACAATGCTTTCATTATATTTGATGATGATACTAATAGTTAAGCGGAAAGAAAACAGTTAATTAGCAGTCAGCAGTCAGTTAAGTTTATATCAGAACCCGAGAACAACTCAGAGTTTCATGTTCGAAAACCCTACTACATAGACCAGGTGGTTGAGCATCATAGATTTTCAGAAGGAAAGCCAGAATAGAGTGTTTAATACAGCTGTATTCACAATGAGCGAGAAAAAAATCAAATCACTTCCACTGCGAATTAGGACATAAAAAAATGCTACGATTTTGTGAATTTCGAAGACTTTGAAAAGGAATCTTCCAAAATGGATATTACTCTAAGTTTCTACAAAAAGAACTGAGTGCTAATCAGCCTACTTAAAGTTCTACTGCAATCTTGAAAAACACTTTGCTTATGAACGCCATTTCTAGCATCCACACATCAGCAACGATCTCGTAAGACTAACTAGTCTGGTGGTCAAGGAATCAGTTCTATTCTGTTAAGCTCTGGATCGTCTTCTTAAGTATGAAACTAATTCCTGGATGCCATAAGGACAAATCATCGCTTTGGACCAACTTACTGTATGCCAGGATGTGTGTTTACTCCTATGGAATTAGTTACGTAGGCTGTATAAATCGTAATTTTTATAAGCGTAGGCAAACAGGTAGCAATGAGCATATACATGGTGGATCCTTTTGGCAGTCATCACAAGTGTACTTTTCATGGACACTCCCGAAAACTAGGAGTTTGGTAAATAATGTCATTTCACGTGTTTGTTTTCAATGGAGTTATTTCAAAACAAATTTTCCCTGTCGATACTCCGTTTAGGCTAGAAGTGTACAGTAACATACATGGTCAAACTTCTTCGTGTTTGTAACTATCTTCAATGCAAGTCACTAAGGAAAGAGAGTTCCCGAATAAACACTGGCAGTTATGTCGCACAGAGCTTGACGTCACTCATTCGTAGTGAAACCTGGAATATAACTTTTGCATATTAGTCTGAAATAAAAAAATGATAGCATGGGTGTCAATGTCGAGAGCTGCTCAGTTTTTTTATAGGAACTCTGAACACTGCACCTTTTTTGATGGTAAATCATTAAAAATATCCGAGTTTTACATCTCGTGAATGACTTAGCTTGTGTCTCTTTATCAGGTTTAAGGTCTTCTGGAAGGTTTTGACAAAGTGTTTGGTTTTTGTGTTCTATTGCGAATGCCTTAAGATGGCAATACTCTTGAAACTAATGGGAACTTGTTTTAGGATCCTCATTTGTAACTGCATTGTGACACAAGCATGGGTCGAAAATATATTAGATAGTGTTTATGCACCTTTTTGATGTTATTAATGGGATCAATGGAACAATCGTAAGCACATCTGAGAGACATCTATCGAGACTGGATATTAAAAACTCTTAACTGATACTGATAACAATGATGTGAATGCTAGATTAATTAGTCCGCAGTTACAGTCGTGGTATTTTGGTTAACTAGAGAGAATGTTTTTCCTTCTGCTTTCTATAAGGATATTGTTTGAAAAAGTCGTAATGTTCTGTTTCGTTATTCACCAAAAAGAGAACTCGGAAGCGACTGATGTTACATGAAATCAAAACTGCTAAAAAACTTCAGTTTAAAGAGATTTTGAAACATCGAAATATCAGTCAAACATTAGGTAATCCTGCACAACAAAGAAGAAATCTTCTTTGAAAGACTATTTAGTTAGTGAATTAAGTTGCAATGAGTACCACCTCGTACAAAAAATGTTCTCGTAGAGTAGTGGATATCAGCCGTGATAATACGTAGAGCACAAATTCACCCTTTCTATCTGAAAAAAAACGATAACTTGTTGTAATAACTAATTCTTTCACTTAAGGTGGAATGTTGACTGACTGACAAAATCAGCATAGTTGCATCGGCTCAAGTTGCCACACTTTACAGTAGTACACAGAATAGGTGGGTAGAAAAAGAGTGATAATAAAGTAGGTAAAGTAGTGAGAGAATAAGCAGTCTGAAGATGGAAGTTAGTGTGAATATTCAAGCTTTAGGAGATGTCAAGGAGTGAATACATCTGCACCATCGTAACCGATTCTCATCCGTATCACCAAGTGTCCTCAGCTACTAATTCCTTTCGTCTCAGGGACCCCAACCAAGTAGTCAACACCTCCCCATATGACTCAGGCCAACAGTCAGGGACTTCATTGATTGATGCCAGGTCTTGTTCTGGCCGCCCCGAACCCTTCCCCAACCTAATCTAACTTCCACCAGCATAGCACATGGAGGTAAGCGGTGGCTCAGTGCACGCAACACATGTTCAAGCCATCTCAGTTGACTTGGGTTCCCAACCTCGTTGATTGACTTAGGCAGGATGTTAGTTGAAATGCGCGAACTGTGCACCCAGAACAGACACCAACTGCTTGATATTTGTAAACAAAGTCAACAGCCGGTGGTAGGCGATATTATATTTACGTTGGATAGCAAACAATAGCCCCAATGTTTCCTTCGCAATTCATCCCTACTTATTATTTATGCGTGTTATTATCTTTCAAGAAATCATGTTTGCTTTCCTAACACTAACCAAACAAATTATGAAAATAAGTGCACCTATCTTTTTGCTTGATGTATTTGCAGCAGCTGTGGTAGGTTAAGTTAGATTTTCTATTACAAGCAATGATTTATGGCTTAAAATTGATTTAATTGAATAGGCACTGTTTCACACGTCTGTAATCGATTTAGGAGTGCATTTATTCCAAAAGAAGATTAAGTGGTTAGTGAACATGATAAAGTGACGATGAAGAAGCTTATTGACAGATTATTACTTCCAGAAGGTATGTAATCAGGTCATGTGTCCGCAGGGCTGGTTGATAACGTCTTCACTATGTGAATGCTGCTTGACTCCAAATGAATCAAATATAAGCAAAAATGGATTGTTTTCCGTGTTGGATTGAAATCCAATGTTTAGGATTTCCAGAAAGACCAATTTATTTGTCATAAACTTCTTCAGGGAAATAGTTGTAACCAAAATATCCTCTCGACGAAAGTTTTCTTCTAGAATTCTGGATAAAATACCATCCAGTAACAAATGGGAGATCTCTTTAGCTGTCCTTATTGTAGACAAAAGTCAATTATTTTGAAGAAGTATGTGGTAAGCACAAAATTATGAGTGGTCTCCGCTCCCTAGTGATGACTCTACTTGTCGAAGAAACATCCTACATTTGAGAGACCGACCGTATCATGGGTAACAAGTAGAGAATAATAGTGCATTGAGAACATTAAGATAATTAATGTTTCTAAATGCACTAACTAGCAAATAATGATCAGACAGCATTAGAGTTATCTACAGTAGTAAACAATTCACAGTTGTTCAGTGTCGACTCCATGAGATAAGGCTGGCATATCCCCTTTGAACCTGCTTTCCATCACATTATTCAAGCCTTCTATTTTTGCAATAAGGCACAATCGACAGTGAACACCTTTTGGATTTTCATGAATGGAAAAGTAGGTACAACTAAACAAATGATTGGAATCAGGCTTATTACTTGGCAAATTTTGACACTTACTATCAAAAAAGTAATGAAACTACTTCGATTGTACACCGGTGTATAACACCTATGGGGTATGCAGTCACCACAGGAAGCTAGTAATAAAGACAGTGATGTATCACATCATGTCTGAACACATGGATGTTCTGATAACTGATGATATTCTTTCTATAACGGCCACTCATACAGTGTTCATTTCTGTGATCGAATATCTAGCCATATATTTTACGTCCTTACGTAAGTCAAATGTATGCTTCATACTGCTGGTCTCATTAAGTTGTACACCAAAGTCACAAATTAAGGTGTATAAATTGCAGTTGTGGGTAGTGCTGTATGACTACATCGATCAGATAATGCATTCACAGTCTATGTCATATCTTGTAGCTAAGTAGAAACAAACCAGGAGCCCAATATGACGAAAATTCATAACGATGCTAATCAATTTATTCCCGATAAGCAGGTATATCAAATTCATACAAGCGTGAAAAAGGAGTCAGAGAGAAAAAACTTCACATTATGTTGGACAGTAACAATTTCAGCCATTTGGCAGAGAAACAGATTTGTAGTCGTTTATGTTCGGTGAATGAATATTGATAGGCGTTGTTACAATTTGTCTGATTCTGTAGACGTCCAAATATTACAGTTAACTGACTGGAACTAGGTCCTACGTTGATGTCAACTGATATTGTGAATGCAACCTCATGCTTTTTGGGCAGAAGAACACTGCACCAGTTCAGTAATCTGTGCACCAAAGTTAGGCCAAAAAACATTAAACTTCTTGTCTTTTTCTGGCTTAACAACTCAAATATAACTAGCTGATTAGGGTCATAATGATCATATCATACCAGAGAAGACATCTTCATCGCCTAATGACATTAAGCAGTGTAGTACATTTTAAGATTCTGTGCTGATTGACAACATTTCTGCTAACAGAGAAAAGACATTGCCCAAAAATATCAATACAAGCAGCAAAATCAACCTGGATCAAGTTAAATTTCATTAATGTCATGACTCAATTCCGGTGTGGTAGTTCATTTTATAATTCACTAGTTAAATATGAAATAATAACTAAGGGTGAGTGGAAATATATTGTCGGGTAAACAAATGGTTAAATATCATGTTCATAGTTGGTTGTCGCATATAAAAGTAATATTATCCTTGAAAAGTTCTCTTTAAACATTCGTTGGTCTTTTGTTCAAAGCACCCAACGAATTGTCATCAGTATATGGTCAAGATTTCATTCCTAATCCAAAACTAATACCTCATATGCATCGCTTATTGTGAATGGTTCAATAATGCTGTCTTACACAAAACAGTTACCTAAAAGCTTATAAACTTTGTTGACTGCCATCACTACATATCCGTGCTTACTTCCGTAATAACAATGAAATAAGTTAACTATTACAACTTGTCAGAGCTATGAAGAGTAGCACTTGTATGGATGAAGTTTATAGTGCATATCAGTACTATGCACTTATTCGGTGTGAGCAATTACAAGTAAAGCAATTTTAATGTATAGGTAAGAAGACACCCTGTTGCAGGTGCAAGTATTTTCAGACTCTAATGAGTGGTTTTCATCATGAAGATAGCTTTTCATCTTACCAGTTTCAGTAGCTTATAGCCTATTATCGTGAATCTACTTACACTCACTTCTTGTTCAAGGAAGTTAAGGCTAATTGAAAAGATTACACACAGTATTTAGCCCTACAAATGCATGGTGAATAACTGTCGAGCCTTTTCACTTAGTGATATTTGATACTGGAATATTCAACAAGTGATATTATTCCTTTGAATTTTATTCTCATCCTACATTAAACCCGTTTATTCAGTGATATAAGTGTAAGACTTCGGCAGTGTAGTAAAATGTGACTCCATATTATATTTGTTTATTTGATTTACAGTACACAGTGATACAGTACTACTTACTTCATGACGTCTCGAGTACAAATTACTGCTTATAAACATTTCAATGCAACCACACTATTTTCAACATCTGAGTTTTGTGGTCTTATCATATATGATTTGCTTTTATTGGTAATAAAAGTTTCTATATCCTTGGTATAAGCGATGTGCCGTAACTGTTACATGTATTGGGTGTTGGTTAATTGGATGAACAAGGATTCAACAATCAATCTCTCCCTCCACCTAATTACATTGGACTAAAGTACAGTGGTTTTATCCCACCCGATTTTGTGGTTGTGTTAATGCACGATTTGCAATAGCCGAGTTTTCTTCTAGATTATTCATCCAATTGGGGTCTGTCATTCTATATTTAACAAAATTCCTATGTTCCACTACTCTAACTGACAACGGCCGGTGAGTTTGACCTATGCACTTGACCTCGCAGTCATAACAAGGAATTTGATAAATTAGATTATTTTGATTAATTGGTTCTGTGGGATCCTTAAACCAACAAAGTTCATCTCTGAGTGGGTTTTGTGGATTTAAATGCCACCCTAATTCCAGTTTTATTGAGTATTCTTCGTCAAGTCTATGATGTACCTTCCTTACAAGGTAACACAACAGGGGGTAGGAACTACTTTCTACTCTTGCTGTTATTATGATTCGTACTCATGTAACCGTTATTATTTCGTTTCTTATGTGTTTGTAGTGCACCTTCCTGGCACCAAAATATAACTAGGGCTAAAATAAATAGTTTAAATTAAATTAACTAAATAAATCTCTAGCTTGCCTCCGGATGCTTAGGGTGTTTTAAGTTTTGTTTTAACGAGCATGCATCCGAGCAGGCTTGGACGCCATTTTTGCGCTCCATTGTGCTGATCACCACGCACGTACTCCGAGTCCCTAGTTCAGCCTTACAAGCCAGATAAGTTGATTAAACTTTTCCCTCATTCATTATTATAACATTTACCTTAAATACATAGCTCCTTTAAATACATTGCGTATCAGTTCTTTTGATTTGTGTTTTGTTACCAGTACTTACACGTTAGGTAAAGTACTGGTTAAGCAGGTACTAGAGCACATCAAATTAAGTAGGGTTGATCAAACGTTACGGAATTGTAACACGCATCCCTACAAAAATTGGTGAGCCCGAGTATCACTTCTTATTTTGTCTAGTACCTTTGTTCTCTTGCGTTGATTTGTCTGGCCTAATTTTGTTTTTGGCACGTCTAGCGTTTTTTTTTATTTCACTCCTCATTGGTTATTTTTGCATTGTAATTTTTTTATTATCACTATCGTGCCTCGTTAATTCCCTGATCAATGGCGGATAACGACTCGACTGCGCAGATGGCCATAACCCTCCAGCTTCCCACCTTCTGGGCCCACAGACCATCTGCATGGTTCTCCCATGTGGAAGCTCAGTTTGCCTTGAGACACATTCAATCACAAGAAACTAAGTCCAACTTAGTCATCGTCAGCTTACCGGAAAATGTGATTGAAGACGTGTCAGATGTGCTAGATGACCCAGCACCGAATCTTTACGATCGCCTCAAAACCGCCCTCATCAAACGTGTTGCACTTACTGACCAGCAGAAAGTGCAAGAACTTTTCAGGGATGTGCATCTGGGTGATCGCAAGCCGACGCAACTGCTTCGTCAGATGAAGCAGCTGATTGCTGACTTCAACATTGATGAAGCATTTCTCAAGCAACTGTGGTTACAGAGGTTACCACAGTCGGTTCAAGGGATCCTCGCACCCTTCCATAAGTGTCCCTTAATAGAGTTGGCGGAAGCGGCTGACAGAGCTGTGGATGCTACGAAACCCAACACTAGTATCTCAGCTGCACTGTCTACTGCCACGGATTCGTTCAAAAATCCCCCCTCGGCTGTTGAGCCAACAAGTTTCGATGTTATAGCTCACATCTCAAAATTGTATGAGAGTTGTGCAGCATCAGGAACGAAATGCGGTCTGGTAGTTCTTACAAAGGTCGCACGTCTCGCTCGCGCAACAGGTCTGCCTCCCGTACCGATAGCAGACGTTCCAAATCGCGACAATCCCAACCCAGGTTGTGCTGGTACCATAAACGTTATGGTGCCAATGCCAAAAGGTGCACTCGACCTTGCACCTTCGAGGCTAACCAGGCGGGAAACGTGTGAGCCAGCACGTGACGGCGACTAACGTCGCTGGCGAGCCACTTCCATGTCGCCTCTTCTTCGTCACTGATCGACATTCTGGGATACGCTTCCTAGTTGACACTGGGGCAGAAGCTAGCGTCATCCCACCTACGAAGGAAGAGCGTCTGCGGCCAATGTCTCTGCAACTTCGTGCCGCCAACGGTTCGCCCATCACAACCTATGGTCGGAGATTCCTCGATCTCAACCTTGGATTGCGTCGTCCCTTTCGTTGGGTTTTCATAGTGGCAGATGTGACCACCGGCATTATTGGTATGGATCTCTTGCAGCACTATCAGCTGCTGGTAGATGCTGGCAAGCATAAGTTGATAGATTCTACCACAACACTCTCTGTTTCCGGTATAGTCACAAAGACGCCGCCCCTCAGTCCCGTGTACTGCACGACGGACGCTTCTAGTCCCTATGCGTCTATCATTCAGTCCTTTCCGGATGTCTTTAAGCCAAGTCGTTGTGTCCCTTGTGTGACTTCGAACGTTTCTCATCACATAACGACGACTGGCCCGCCAGTGTTTGCGAAACCACGGCGATTATCCCCGGAGAAACTGCGTGCTGTAAAAGCCGAGTTCGAACACATGCTTGAAATGGGAATAATCAGACCATCCAACAGTCCATGGTCTTCACCCTTGCATGTGGTACCCAAGAACAATGGCATGGACTGGAGGCCTTGTGGTGACTACCGAAGGCTCAACGCTAAAACGATTCCAGATCGTTACCCAGTCCCTCACATTCACGACTTGACTGCATCTTTAAAAGGCTCGGTTATCTTCAGTAAGCTTGACTTGACGCGTGCATATCATCAGATCCCGGTTCATCCTGATGATGTTCCCAAGACAGCCGTCATTACACCGTTTGGTCTTTTTGAGTTCCTCCGTATGCCTTTTGGTCTTCGCAATGCAGCACAAACCTTCCAACGTTTTATTCACGATGTTTTACGTGGACTCGATTTCGCCTATGCCTACCTAGACGATATACTAATCGCTAGTCCAGACGAAGACACTCATTTTAACCACTTGAAACAGGTTTTCGCCAGACTGTCAGAGCATTCGATGACAGTCAACCTGGCCAAATGCCAATTGGCGTTCGTTCACTAAAATTTTTGGGACACGTTATCGACGAGCAAGGCATTCGCCCACTACCTGAAAAGGTACAGGCGATCCAAGACTTCCCAGTCCCAGCGTCACTTAAAGCTCTGCGTGTGTTTCTGGGTATGGTGAGCTATTATCGTCGCTTCGTTCCCCAATGTGCACACATTTTGACTGCACTGACCGACCTGCTGAAAAGTAAATGTAAAACTTTCAGCTTGACTCCGGAGGCACTAGAAGCATTTCGCAAGATCAAAACCGCAATAGCAGACGCCACGATGCTGGTGCATCAAGACGTAAACCTACCTCTTAGCATTGCGGTTGACGCCTCTAACACGGCCATTGGAGCTGTGTTGCAACAACTTTCGGATCACACTTGGATCCCAGTTGCATTCTTCTCTCGGAAGTTATCCACCTGCGAAATGCGGTACAGCACTTTCGGCAGGGAACTGCTCGCCATATATGCCTCAGTGAAACATTTTCGTCATTTTGTGGAAGGTCGTGACTTCATCATCTTTACCGACCATAAACCTCTGACGTATGCCTTACACACCACTACTGACAGATATTCACCGCGTGAATTACGTCACCTAGATTATATTTCGCAATTCACGTCGGACATCCGTCATATTTCTGGTGTGAATAACCCTGTCGCGGACGCACTGTCTCGCGTTTGCACCACTACTTTGCCTCGAGCAGTCGACTTACGGAAGATTGCCGAACTTCAGGATTCAGACGAGGAGATTGAAAAACTTCAACACTCATCCTCTCTGAAGATACAGCGTCTACCGCTCCTGAACAGTGAAGTGTCAATATTGTGCGACACCTCCACAGGCACACCCAGACCGGTTGTTCCTTTATCCTTGCGTAAGCATGTTTTTGATGCTTTGCACAATCTTTCACATCCTGGCATCCGCGCCACTGACAAGCTCATATCTGCTAGGTTTGTTTGGCCTGGTATTAACCGTGATGTTCGAAACTGGACACGGTCATGTATTCAGTGCCAACGTTCCAAGGTGAATCGTCACAACATCCCACCACTTGGAACTTTCGCCAAACCTGACTCACGATTCGCTCATGTCCACTTAGACATTGTCGGCCCACTTCCACCCTCCGATGGATATAGTTACCTACTGACATGTGTCGATAGGTTTACTCGCTGGCCGTTAGCCATCCCACTGTCTAACATTACTGCCGAAACAGTAAGTCGGGTTTTCGTCGAAGGATGGGTTTCACAGTTTGGATGCCCTTCCACCGTGACAACCGACAGAGGCCAACAGTTCGAATCCGCTACCTTCCAGAAGCTGATGAATCTGTTGGGATGCAAACGCATCCGCACTACCGCATATCATCCAGCTTCCAATGGTTTGGTCGAGCGATTCCACCGACACCTTAAGAGCGCACTAATGGCAGTCGACAATATGAAATGGACTGAGTCTCTGCCGTTGGTTCTTCTCAGCATCCGTTCTACACTCAAGACTGATATACAGTGTACACCTGCTGAGTTAGTTTACGGTAGTAACTTACGTTTGCCGGGTGAGATGGTCGCTTCAGACTGCAGTGACCCAACTCCTACCGATATCCATGGCTATGCTCAAACTCTTAAGTTACACATGCGTCGCCTCCAACCCTCATCCACACGGATACAGTGTAGACGGGTGCAGCTGGATAAAAGACTCCAAGATTGCACTCACGTCTTTGTGCGTTGTGACGGTGTACGTAAGCCCTTACAGCCACCATACGACGGACCCTTCAAGGTTCTCAGTAGGAAAGAAAAGTTTTTCGTCATTGACAGATCTGGACGGCAGGATTCTATAAGTGTCGATCGTTTGAAGGCAGCTTATATAGAGGACGACCCGCCTTCCTCTACACCGACACAACTAGAAAAACCCTTGCCGCCGGACTCCCTAACAGACTCGTTTAGTCGCGCGTATCCTGAACCTTCTAAAAGAGCCACGTCTAGTAACACTGATCCAGTACCCTCTACACGTGCTGGGAGGCGTGTACATTGGCCCAAGCGATACGCCGAGTTCGTTAATTAGCCCCAGAGCAACTTCACACTTGGTGAATTCGGAGTTTCAACTACTTTGTCGTGGCATACACTTTCAATGCGTTTTCATACCTAAAGTTTTCAAAAGTCATGTTTACTACTTTGCAAACAGTTTTTTTTTAAAAAAAAAAAAAAAAGAAAAACCAAAAATACAATTTAAATTCCGAAAACTTTTTTTGGTTGGTTATTTTTTTTTTTTCTGTACTACTCCCACTTCGAATTGTTTGGTTTTCCTTTTCTTAGCACTCTAATGTCCCATTTCTTTCTTCTTGCAGAACCTAGAAAATGCGTTGAAAATTGGATACAATTGGCCGCTGACGATGCTACTTGGATCGTTCTTCGGTTCTCTTTGTACCAATTTCCCCCTGTACACTCCCCGGTAGATTAAGAAGCAATAGGGAAAAGTAGACGGAGGCTTTGGGTCACCTTCCACCACTGCGAGAAGGGTTGCGTCTAGACGCAAAGTTATCTTACCTCGTAGGTGTGCATAGTTGCACTAGCTTCGGAGACCCACACGTCACCTACTCCATCACCAATATGGAAAGGTGTTGCGTGTCCGCCTCGCAGTCGCCTCCTAGGATCGAAGGTTGCCGGTATCCCAACAACCTTCTAGGAGGGGGATAACCTGTAGTGCACCTTCCTGGCACCAAAATATAACTAGGGCTAAAATAAATAGTTTAAATTAAATTAACTAAATAAATCTCTAGCTTGCCTCCGGATGCTTAGGGTGTTTTAAGTTTTGTTTTAACGAGCATGCATCCGAGCAGGCTTGGACGCCATTTTTGCGCTCCATTGTGCTGATCACCACGCACGTACTCCGAGTCCCTAGTTCAGCCTTACAAGCCAGATAAGTTGATTAAACTTTTCCCTCATTCATTATTATAACATTTACCTTAAATACATAGCTCCTTTAAATACATTGCGTATCAGTTCTTTTGATTTGTGTTTTGTTACCAGTACTTACACGTTAGGTAAAGTACTGGTTAAGCAGGTACTAGAGCACATCAAATTAAGTAGGGTTGATCAAACGTTACGGAATTGTAACACGCATCCCTACATGTTCATACGAATTTCTTAATAAACTAAAGAGGATAATTAATAATTACTAACGCTTCTTTTATGTGTTTGAATTACTATTATTAATATGATATATATGTATTTCATATGACATAGGTTACATGATTGGTCTTTGCCTCAGTCAAGTTCGCACCAGGACAAATCCGAATTTGGTGAGCCCGATGTGATCGCATATCCCGACCAATAGCAAATATTGAACTGATGAGCCTGTTCCATTTTATATGTGTATATTGTTTTCATTTTGATAACATTTATATATCCACATGAAACTCTTTCTGATGTCCGACTATACTCCCAAGTTTATTCTTATTAAGCCGACTACGAACACGATCCAACTCGTGCCGTATTGGCCAGACAATGCAGAAACATGGTTTCCTTATGCCGAGGCAGATTTTCGAGAACAGGGCGTCCCACATCCTCATTCTCAATTTCTTGCCGTTATACGTTTACTACCACGGGAATTAAACAGGTATGTTACAGCACACATGTTTAATCCTGAAGTAAGTGATCCTTATGCACTTCTCAAGGCTGCACCGTTGAAGAAAAGCGGTCTGATGGATCGCCAGCTCTTAGACGAATTACTTCGTAACATCGAGCTAGGCAGCCACTCAGCTACTGAAGTCCTTGCACGCATGCGAGAAGTAATCGGTGCAAGAACATTCGGCAATGGCCTTTTCCGAGAACTATTTCTCTCAAAACTACTACAACCGGTGCAAACCGTGTTGGTGACACTGCAGTCAGCCCCACTTGATGACCTGGCAGCCTAGGCAGATAAAATACTGGAGATTTCTAGCAGACCCGTCTCCAACGCATATTCTGTCTGCGACAAACCAGAGAGCCAGGATTCAGAGGTGAAGAAGCTGTGCAACCCTGTGAAACAGTTGCTACGTTCTCAAAGTCCTAGTTCACGTTGAACTCCACAGAAACGCATCTTAGGGCATCGCAGCAACTCGCGTGGTTGTTCCAAAACTAAACCCAACAGGGCGGAAAACCCTAAATGGTGCTGGTTTCATAATACTTACGGAGACGAAGCCAGGAAATGTCGGAAACCATACAGTTTTAACAAGGACACAAACTCAGGAAACGGTCACGCCGGCACGTGTTTACGGCAACCGTAGCCGGCGGAAACAGCCTTTTGCTCTACGTCACCGACATAAAAACGAAAGTTCGCTACCTCGTCAACACCAGTGCAGAAGTTAGCGTTCTTTCCGCACCGACAGAGAAGCTCCATCACGACCCATCCTTCAATCTCCAAGCAGCCAACTGCAAGGCAATCACGACATTTGGGAGATAGTATGCCTGCCTAAACTTAGGTTTACGTAAACCTGTTGACTGGATTTTTCTCCTAGCTGGCGTTTCTATGCCTATCATTGGCATAGATTTGCTAAACCATTACGATCTACTCGTAAATGCTCGCCGTCGACGACCGATAGATAACAACACAAAGTTATCTAATGGCAGCACCACCTATGTAGGTCCTAGTTTAGCCATCGTAAGAACCAAACAATCAGGTGACGCGTCCTACCAAGCAGTTTTGGAGAAATATCCAGAGTTGCAACAACCGAATCACACTCTTCCGTGCATAGCCAGCAATGTCATGCATCACGTCACAACCACAGGTCCACCTGTGGCATCCAAAGTGCGCCGTCTAGCCTCGATAAGCTCAAAACGGCGAAAAGCGAATTCGACCACATGCTCAAGCTGGGCATTATCGAACCGTCAAACAGCCCTTGGGCATCACCACTGCTACAGTTACCAAAAAGGATAGCAACAACCGGCGTCCAACTGGTGATTACTTGAGGCTCAACGCGAAAGCAGTACCGGACTGCTACGCGATACCTCACGTTCAGGATTTGACCGCAACCTTATGCTGAATGAGCATTTTCCCCAAAATGGTTTTGGTCAAAGCGAACAACCAGATACCTATGGCAGCAGAAGATATCGCGAAAACAGCCATTATTACTCCTTTTGGCCTGTTTGGATTCCTATGCATGCCATTTGGTCTTCAGAGTGCAGTACAAACATTCCAACGCTTTATGGTTGATGTCTTCCGTGGTTTGAATTTTGTTCACATCTACACCGATGACTGTCTAATTGCGAGTCAAGATAAGGAAACTCACCTTAAACATTTGGACCTCACATCCGAAAGACTTAAAAAACATGGCATCACAGTGAACTTACAGAAGTGTGAAATAAGAGTTGAATCACTCAGCTTCCTTGGGCATACCATTGGCAACAAAGGTATACGCCCATTGAGAGATAAAGTGGCGACTATCACAAACTATCCAGAGCCGACCACTGTGAAACATCTCCGCACTTTCAGTCGCCCGGTAAGTTATTGCCGAAGGTTTATCCCCAACTGTGCCTCTGTCATGAGACCACTAACAGATCTACTTCGAGGAACTACAAAGTTCGTGTCTCTGGACAACGCGGCTGGACTTGCTTTCTCTAAAGTCAAGGAAGCCATTTCTAACGCAACCATGCTTATGCATCATGACCCCAATGCTCCTCTGAGTATTGCTGTTGATGCATCTGACTCAGCAAATGGAGCAGTTTTGCAACAGTTGACTGACAACCAGTGACAACCGTTAACCTATTGTCGAGGCGGCTGAAGGCGCGGAAACAAGATACAGTACATTTGGTAGGGAACTCCTAGCCATGTACTGTTCCGTACGCCATTTTCAACATTCTGTGGAAGGTCGTGATTTCATTATTTTCACAGACCACAAACCATTAACCTTTTCCCTCAGCTCGGCGTCTGACAAATACTCCCCGCGTGAGTCGCGACAGCTGGATTACATTTCCCAGTTCACATCAGACATCCGCCACATTTCTGGAGCAAACAACTCCGCAGCCGACGCACTATCTCGAATAGCTTCGATAAACTATATCGAGGGCGTTGATCTCGTTGAACTAGCCCGGCGTCAAAAGGAAGACCTTGAGCTGCATCATGAGTTGTCGTCCACAACTCTCAAGCTGCGACTTTGTCCGGTTGGGTCAGACAAGGATACAATTTTGTGCGATGTCTCTGCTAGTCATTCACGCTCAATAGTTCCGAAGAGTTGTCGACGCAACGTCTTCAATGCGTTGCACAAACTCCCTCATCCAGGTGCACGAGCCACCATTAGGCTTATCGCACAACGTTTCTGCTGGCCTGGGATGAACAAAGACGTTGAGGAGTGGGCTCGGTCGTGCTTAGCTTGTCAAAAGTGCAAAGCCATGCGACACATGAAAAGCCCTTTAGGCTCATTTCTAGCCCCAGACATGCGTTTCGACCACGTCTATATAGACATTGTAGGACTCCTACCAGAATCTTATGGATGTACTTACCTTTTCACTTGTGTTGATCGTTTCACACGATGGCCGGAGGCAGTACCCATTAAGGATATTACTACTGGAACAGTAGCTCGTGTTTTCGTCGAAAGATGGATCGCGAACTTCGGATGTCCATCTTACGTCACAACCGACCGTGGGTGCCAATTCGAGTGTCGATTATTTCACGCTCTAACGGCACTTTTAGGTTGCACTCGGTTCCGAACGACAGCCTACCATCCACAAGCAAATGGCACGGGAGGGCGTCTCCGTCGACAGCTGAAAGCTTCCATTCCAGCTACAAACATACTCCAGTGGACCGAGGCTCTGCCTCTAGTCCTACTAGGTATTCGTAACGCGTTGAAAGTTGATGCTGAACGCACTCCTGCAGAACTCGTCTATGGGACCACTCTTCGCCTACCAGGTGAGTTTGTCTCTCCTTCAACTTTCAAACTTGTTTCCGACAGGACATCTTACGTGACTAGGCTTACAAGCGCAATGCGTTCAGTTAGGCCCTCTCCGATTAGGCCGCAAACGACCGATGTTTTCGTTCACCCCAGTTCACAGAAGACATCGCATGTGTTTGTTCGCCACGACGCCGTTCGTCGACTACTTGAACCACCCTACGACGGGCCACTCGAATTGATCAAGTGACATGAGGAATTCTATATAATCGAGTGAAACGCAGTTGGAGATACTCTTAGTATCGACCGTTTGAAACCAGCTTATTTCGAAGGCGACCCCATTATAAGTGACGTTTCAGCTCGTGACATCCGACCGACGGATAGCTCAATTATCGAAATTCTTGACGAAGTGCCTGGTAGTGCGCGGTTACAACAACCATCGGTGCAACAGAAAACACGATCAGGTCGAACCGTCAGGTTCCCGGAGTATTTAAAGTCGTATTCAACTTAGTGGTGTGAAATAAAATGTGCCAACCATATTTTTTGCCTGCAAATTTTTTTCCGAGGCACTATTTTTCTTATTTACCGGCGATGCGCAAATCCTCGTACATTTTGCCTTTTTATGTCAATTTTTTTATCACCAAGTAATGAAACTTTTAAAAAAAGCGTGGAAAACAAGCGTAAACTTTATTTTCGATATATTTGTATACACATAATCCCCATTTTTACGAAACGTTTTTGTGGTATTAAAGACTTGTATTTATATTCCAGGTGCAACGAGCACTGGACGGGAAGTCAAAGAAAACTGAGGATCAGGATCGACGTCCAATTTGATCTATTGTATTTTATTTTTTAATTGCCACGACACCCTAGAATAAGTTCAGACAACCAGGGGCCACCTCACGCAGTGAGCCCATCGGAAGAGTTTTACCAGTGGAGAAACCACTAGGTTTTTACTTCCGGCTGGTATCTTCTTAGGGTCCCCACGAACCCACTAGGGGGGGAGTGATCTGTAGCGTCACACACTTCCCCAAAATCAATAGCCTAGGGTTTGACGACTTTCGACGTTGATGCTGACCTTGATAGTTTAACTGGACTCGCTAAGCTGAAGGCACCCGGTCAAGCATCCTCGCCATTTGGCACGCTGTCGCGTTACGTTGCATTGCTCGTATTCGACTCTCTAGCCAGTTAGTTAGAACGCACCGGTATTTTGGCATAACCATCCAAATATACTATTCCATCCGACTACGCTATCGTGTTCTTCCTTGGTCTCGTATTCGTGGGTATATAACAAGTCTGAATAATTAGTGGTTGGTCTTTGCGACTGTCAAGTTCGCACCGGGACAAATCCTAAAAATTAAAAAATGTGGTTGGTACATCTTATTTTACACCACTAAGTTGAATGTATTGTATCAGGTTTTTACTGCATGCTTTAGTCAGACATATTTCAGCCTGTGGTAATTTGGCGTAACTTCGGAATATCATTGTTTTATATCCCTTGCTGGTTCTGAAACTAATAGCGTTTATGACCATGCTTCTTCGACCTTCTGGCAATGGGAGTGGTAACGACCGGCAAAGATACCATTAAAAGGTTCAATGCTTGAAGAAAAGTGACTGGCTGAATGGGTTGCTAATCTGTCTGACGTGTTTTGAAACTGGATTTCAACTCGAGCACATATGCACCTTTTTGTAGACCATAATAAAGGGAGGAAATAAATAACGAACTTGAGACGATGACAGTCGGTCATTCGATTGAGACATCTAACAGCGAAATGGAATGAAAATCAGTCGACAGAAATTGAATGCCAGACTACAGCTGAAACTTGAGGAAGCAAAAAATCGTAAAACACATGTATACGACGCATGAATATGTCCATGATTACAAGAATAAATGTATACTAGCCGCTCTGAAGATATGAATTTTCTGTAAGCATGACATCTATTCAGAAGTACGTTTGTCGATGATGCACGAGAGTGAGTAAACGCTGAAGGAAAAACGTTTATGGGTATCCGATGAGTCAATAGCATTAGTTGAAAAATACGAACGCCAAATTAACGGTGAAAGCAAGTTTTCATATCCCGGAGAAATAGATTCGATAGAGACATATTTGTACAGTGGAAGGGGGGGTAACAATACTGAATAAACATGCTGAGAAATAGAACTTCATTTGCCGGGGATGGATAACTCTGCTTTGTGCCGCTGTATTTCAAAGGATGTCATATTTTCATCTAGAAAGCGGAGTTTCACACACTTTTCAGCTGGTCTGTCTTAACAGGCATCTGCTCTGACAAGCCATTATTATACCCAGACAGGGTGCATGTCGTATTTGTCCTTGGTATTCTGTGCTTGTGAAAAGGGCTCATTTGTCTGTGGTCTGTGACCGAATACTTTGTTTTGTTTCATGTACCCTGACGATTTCATCCTCAAATTATTGACCATGTTCTGGGGTACGACGATCACATATACGACTTAAACTCATGAAAGAACTAGGGACACGAAAAAACCTGCGAATGGGAAGGAAAGTGGTTCGGAGAATATGGGTGATGTCAGTCTACGCTTAGAAAAGTGATGGTTTATTGAAAGTTTCCAGCTTTCCTGGTGCAAGTTAAGGAAGTGGAGGGTCCAAAGGCAAGCCGTTAGTTCGAATTCAAGTTTTTCGAGAACCATGGCAGGACTCATTATGTTCTTCATAACTGCTTTGTTGGAAGAAAGCGAAATGGTCAAGTCGAGAAGGCGCGAAGAGACAGAAAATCTTCTACAGCTAAAGAAAAGGCAATGATAGAATTGTTAAAGAAAACTAACCAGCTAAGTGGAGAGAATACTCAAAGCTGGAATAATAGAACCTACGGAAGTTAGTTATCATTATTATCATTATTAGTCCCTTGGGTTCCTAGTGGAACATAGGGCTTCAGTAGCACGTCTCCAGTGACCTCTGTCCTCTGAGATCTTTTGAACCTGGTTCCACGACAGCCCAGAAGCTCTCATTTCCTCCTCGCACGACCTCCTCCATGTCACCCTCGACACCGACGCCCAACTCGTCACTTCCCATGGGGATTCCACTCGAGGGACTGGCCTGACGCTTGATGTCCTCAGTTGGCCTTCTCAGTGCATGTCCAATCCATCTCCACTTCCTCCTGCATATTTGTTGCGTGATAGGTTCTTGGTTGGTTTGTTCCCAGAGCTCCTTGTTGCTTATTCTTTCTGGCCATCTGATCTTCAGTAGTGAGCGTAGGCAGTTATTGATGAATGTCTGTAGTTTATTGGAAATCCCTTTCGTGACGCGCCGAGTCTCTGAACCATACAGAAGCACTGACTTGACGTTGGTGTTGAAAATCCGTATCTTGTTCCGCATGCTGAGTGCAGAAGATCTCCACACTGGTTTCAGGCTAATAAATAAATGTTTTATTCTCGTGTTAAAAAAGATTTTAACACGAGAGAAGCCAGTTTACAGGCTTCATCACGTTCATACATCTCAAAATGTCTACAAGGCTTGAGCCCTGAGTGGTAGTGATGGAATGTCATTAAACTAAATTTAAAAAAATTTTAAAAAAAAACAGCCGAAGGTCCTGCTAGTTATGAAATGAACGAGGAAATATTACTTTACAGCGTACATAGAGTGTTAAAGTTTAGATAATAGTAAATGTCGCCTTCATTTAACAGGCTTAACATGAGGGATACCAGTCAACAAGCACCGTCAAATTCATAACCTTTGAAAGTATCCAGTATTAAATAATTTACATATCAAGTCATTACTGTGCATAATCTTATTGAAAGTTGCTGAAATTCATGAGACGGATATGGATTGCCATCTCCCATCACATAGATAGGTTCTACTACCAATATCAAAACGGCGCAGTGTTCAAAGTTTGCGTTATAACCAGCCGACGTTGTTAGTCCACTCGCATAATTTGCAGATTAGTAATATAATAGTTTATTACTCAGAACGGTCTTCAGTTTTTAGTTTGCTAACCACAAAGGACCCATTTATACAATCTGGAGTATCAATAAAGTGTCCACAGTTATACAACCGACGTGTATGGCTATATCAATGCGTATCCAGGTCATCATGTTACTTTTAAAGGTGATATAGATTAATTCTGCTAAGAATAATCGTTGTATTGGATGAAAATAGATGTTGAAACAGTCAATAGTCCATAGACTTTGAGTATCATTTTTATCAGCATAGGCGGCATCATTCCAGAAGTTTATTTGGTGCGTAGTAAGTTCCATATGAAAAGGTCTGTTGGTACAGAGTACTAGAAAATGTGCAGTGTGGAGCCATTGCAGGTAAGTGACTCCCTGAGCCAATATGTTAGTTGGTCTCTGGTTTAATCAGCCTTTCAGAATGACTCTGCTACTAATACTGTTGGGAATGGTCAGATGGTTCGTCGCAAAAAAGATCATGATGAGTAGGTGAGTTGATCCTGAAGATGGTCCAGAATTTGCGAAAGAGTTGGAGCAGTTCAATAGTTATTGGCGTCAATGAGCAGGTGTTATTCCGATAAAGTAATCACGTTCAGACTGAATTTGAACATCAAATGTCGACTTGCAGCTGTTTCTGAAAATGGGGAAGGAAAGTAGAGGCACGAGCAGATATGGAAATACAGATTACTACGCTATCAAATTTGGAGAAGAGAACACCTGTCTTGCTTTTCCGATTCTGAATTTTGACGTCCTCGTCCGTCCCTCCTGTAGTTGAAACAGTGCTTCCTAGATAAGTGAAGGAGGTTACTCCCTTTAAGTTTCTCCCGTTGACGGTGATTGGAGTTTGTTGTTGTTGTTGGAGTTGTTGGTGCGGTATCTTCATCACCTCTGTCTTCTCTATATCCACTTGAAGTCCCGTCTTCGCTGCCTCTTCTACCAACTTGCTAGTTTTTGCCTGCAGACCTTCAAGTTTATGTGACATCAGGCACAAGTCATCGGCGAAATCCAAGTCTTCTAGGTTCTTTTCCGTCGTCCAGTGTATCCCCCTCTTCTAGCTGCCTACTGTTCGCTGCATGATCCAGTCCACCACAATAAGGAATATCATGGGGGATAGTAGGCAACCTTGTTTCACTCCTGTCTTCACTTCAAAATCATCACTGAGCTGTCCATTGTGAATTACTTGGCCGGCATGTGGCATCTTCATATAGTTGTTGAATGAGGCTGATAAAGGTTTGTGGTACTCCGTAGTAGTGAAGCAGTTTCCAAATTACCCATCGGTCGACGCTGTCAAAGGCCTTCTCAAAGTCGATGAAGTTGAGGTAGAGAGCTGATTGCCATTCTATGCTCTGTTCTATGATGCGAAGCGTTGCAATTTGGTCTGCACATGATTTGTACTTACTGAATCCAGCCAGCCAGCCAGTTCCGGTCGTAAGTTTGAATCCAGTGCATCTTTAAGCCTCTCTAGGATGATGCGGCCTAATATTTTGCTCTGGGTGGACAGGAGAGTGATTCCACGCCAGTTCCTGCAAACACTGAGGTCTCCTTTCTTCGGCAGTTTGACAAGGTAACCCTTCTTCCAATCAATGGCCAGGTACCTTCTCTTCCTTCCACACCTTCTGCAATAGTGGTGTGAGCATGTCCGCTGTTGTCTCTGCGTCTGTTCTCAGTGCTTCTGGCAGTATCCCATCTGGTCCTGCTGCTTTCCCGCATTTCAGTAACTTTATGGCGTTCAGGACTTCCATTTTTGTTGGGGATTTATGATCACTTGTAGTTCTGCGGCTGTGCTGCAGGTGGTATTTCTGGACGAAGTGCAGGTGGTGGTCGATTCAAGAGCTTTTTGAAGTGGCCGGCCTATTGTTTCCTCTGTTTCTCCTCTTTCGTAATTAAATTTCCTTCTTCATCTTTTATTGGTTTCATCTGTGTTGATCTCTTCCCTGATAGCAACCTGGTTATTTGATACAATGTCGTCAGGTCTCTCTTACCTGCAGCCTGTTCTGCTTCACTTGCCAGTGTGCTGTGGAAGTGTCTTTTGTCTTTGCGTGCACTCTTCTTCACTTCTTTGTTCAGTGTTTTATACATTGTACTCAGTTCCTCTTGTCGTTGAGCGTCCTTGCACTGGTTTATCTTCTGCTTCACCATCCTCCTCTCCTCTATCAGCTTCCAGGTATCCGTCGAGATCCATTCCTTGTCTTCTTTCTTCTTCCTTCCTAATACTGTTGTGCAGGTTTCTTTCCACATAGCTTTCAAAGACTTCCAGTGTTCTTCCACACAGGTTTCTTCAGGCATGTTCCTCGATATCTCCCATTTTGTCTTGATGGCTGACTGATGTGAAGATCTCCTTTGTAGTTTCATGCTTCAGTTTCCGAGTGTTGTACTTGAATTGAGGTCTATCACCAGCTTCCTTGAAGGCTTTCAACTTGATTTGGATGGTTCCTTGCACTAGATAGTGGTCTGAACCTACATCTGCTCCTCTTCTTGACCTTGTGTTAAGTAGACTGCGTCTCCATTTTCTTGAGATTGAGATAAAGTCGATTTGGTTTTTAGTGTGTCCATCTGGTGAAATCCATGTCGCTTTGTGGATATCCTTGTGCCTGAACACACTGCCTCCAATCACCAAATCGTTGAATGCACAGAATTCTGCAAACAATTCTCCATTCTCATTCATTTCACCTAGCGCCTCTCGACCCATGGTTAGTTCTCTTCCCGTGTTGTCCCCTCCCAGTTTGGCATTCATGTCGCCCATCAGAATTTTGATATCGCCAACTGACGTCTTGTCCAGTGTCGATTGAAGTTGTCTGTAGAATTCCTCCTTTTTCTCCAGCTCTGCATTATACGGAAGTTAGTTAGTTCCCAGAAAAGGTAGTGACGAAACACATAAGGATCTTACAGCCTACTACTTTCACTGCATAAAGAAATGCAGATCCTTGGAAAATGGTGGGCTGATGGATTATTACAGATTATTATAATACAGAGAGCATCGTGTACAATTGATGAATAACTGCGGGCAAAATATTTTTTGAATGAAGGAGACCCTCTAGCAGGGTGGAAACTAATGAACTCCATCAAGATCCCAGGGAAAGAAGAATAGAAAATGACTTCAATGATGAGACAGAAAGGATAAAGATATATCAAAAAGGAAAAACAGACGACAGAAATTATGGGTTAAGGCTAAAAGAAGGAAGGATTTTCAGAGCTGTGGTCCAACAACAGAGAAAATACCGAAATGCATGAAATTGTAGGGATGCGTGTTACAATTCCGTAACGTTTGATCAACCCTACTTAATTTGATGTGCTCCAGTACCTGCTTAGCCAGTACTTTACCTAACGTGTAAGTACTGATAACAAAACACAAATCAAAAGAACTGATACGCAATGTATTTAAAGGAGCTATGTATTTAAGGTAAATGTAATAATAATGAATGGGGGAAAAGTTTAATCAACTTATCTGGCTTATAAGACTGAACTAGGGACTCGGAGTACGTGCGTGTTGATCAGCACAATGGAGCGCAAAAGTGGCGTCCAAGCCTGCTCGGATGCATGCCCGTTAAAACAAAACTTAAAACACCCTAAGCATCCGGAGGCAAGCTAGAGATTTATTTAGTCAATTTAATTTAGACTATTTATTTTAGCCTTAGTTATATTTTGGTGCCAGGAAGATGCACTACAAAGTCAAGCAAACCTTCGTGAAAATAGAATAAGGGCAGGAGATTGCAGACAAGGATTGTTAGATCAGACAAACGATGTGAAAGACTGGTGAACATGAAGCAAACCATCAGCCTCTAACAGCTAGAAAATGCTGAAGGCCATACAAAATACTAATTTTTTCTCTTTAGACAGAGTCAAAAGCACGTGAAAGGTTGATGGGAACTGTGTAAAATAAAGCAGGCAGCAACGGAAGTTTGCCATCATAGGCAAGCAGGCAGACGGGCAAAATCGGCTAACGCCACGCACAGAAGTTCGTCGTTTTGCTTTGCCGCACTTCACAACAGTATACAATTGATAGACACGTCAGAAAAAGATATCAAAGCAGCATAAAGTGCACGGAAGAAAAAAGGAGTTGAGGAATGAGGGTCAAGGAAAATGTCCAAAATTTAGAAAATGCGGAAGCACAATTTTATTTTATCACTGTGACCGATTTTCAGCTTTACTACCCAGGATCTTTAACCATTCTTCCCCATCATCTCGAAGGGCCCGAACCAAACTTTTCTCACCCTTCCGTACGAATCAAATCAAAGTCAGAGATATTATGGACCAGTGCTTCACCTAGCCTTGCCTTGCTATGGCGTCCTCGATCTCCTTTCAACTTGATCCAACTTTCCCTAGCATTGCACGTTAAGGTTGGCAGTGGCTCACCTTGCGTAAACTATCCGTGGGCCTCCTGAGACAGCAAAATTTCGCCGCCTCATTGAGTGGCCAACCTACCTTGCCCAGTACTCTTCGTGCACCGTCGACACCATACATGTGATGATTTCACCGTAAGAGGGCCATGGTGTGGGGGCACCAGTGATCAGAAACTGCAGTCCGCTTTCATGTTCTACCTTCAACAACAACGTCCCTCACTCGAATGACTAGTAAGATCAAGCTGCAGCGTAATACACATCCTCTAGTAGATGGTCAGATGAAAGGTCGGCACCGTAGATAGCGCGGGTTGGAGGTTGAGTGGCATCGGCAACTCATACTACTCCTCAAGAAAGCGAGGTGGTCACCGAATTCCACCACTTCAGTCCACTTCCTTGAACTATGGATAGCAGCAGACTGGCCACGGAGCATCGTCCCACATTTTACGGCTGGTAACGTCTAGCAGACGTACTGGGGCTTCTGTTCAAGTCGATCGGTATAATCGAATGCTTTTTCACCTTCGTTTAACAGTACTTTTTCGTCTATTTGCCCCGGGTCAAAACTGCAACCTCCCCTCAACAGGCCAGGCCACGTGGCGTCGGTTGCGCCTGGAAACGTATCCATTAGCATGTCTATCGTGAAGTTAGCTAGAAACGATACCAATGTACATCGGTGATGTGTACCGGTGGTCATTACCACTTCAGATAGCAACCCACTATGAGCCGTCAAATGGCTGCGTGGGTCCCGCTAGGCAGTTTTGATTAACATTGTATTCTTGCTTGTTACTGCCTGCAGAGTGAGACGCTGGCAAACTTTTCCTTTTCGACACAGGGGAAATCGGCCGTCAAGTTAGTAAATTTGGCAAGTATTGGGCAGAGGCAGGTCTATATCTGAAAACCTGCCGAAGAGTGGAGACGTGACGGTCGCACTCTCATCCTTCACCGATATCTGCCCGATTTTTTCAAAATCCTTGCCCCTGAGCTCCAGTTGACTGTCGTATAACTACGCACCCTCGGTTAGTAGGCCTAATACTAGTAAAAACGCCTCCATTTGGCTATAGCAAGAAGGCTGGATTGATCTGTGGTCTAGATCAGGGTGACCAAACTATGATTCCCAAATACTACGTTGCACCTCTGTTGTTCTACTCCGCGATTACTTATGCTGTTGCCTGTAAACGTCTGAGGTGAAACGTCAGATTCTTCTGCTTTAGTTCGTTTTCTGTTGAAAATAGTGCTCTGCACTTTGAGGAGTGTCAAGGCAACCATTAACCACGCTTCATACGGTTTGGACTCAATTCCAAAGACTTGAAGTGTTGCATGGAGCAAGCTAAAGTGTTGTGCGGAGTTTTTCATCCAAAATTTTAGCCATCTTGCCAGACGGTTTATCACTCTTTGCTGTGACAGCCCCACTAATACCCACTTACTTCCTGCTGGTGTTCTCAGCAAGCTAAAATAACCACCAACTTCGACGGTGCCGTGTTTCGTGAGCTGATTGGTCCGATCGTGAAATTTTCATTGTTGGTCCAGAAAACACCATCGGCACAACATTAACACTGATGGTTTCCTCATCTCTTTTGTTAACCCCTACTGCTCACGACCACTGCAAAAATTCCTCGTCAGCTCACGCTTGAGATGCCTTAGCTTCCGGGCGCGGCTGTAGCCAGCCGGAACGAGTATCTTTGCATCACTTTGTCCAGGTGATGTTACGAAGTTCACCGGCATTCGCCTACCCGTGGGTGCAGTTTACCTACTCCCATTATCTCTATTACTACTGCGGGCTGGAGTCAGGCAACACTTTAATAGGATGGGAGTAGCTATGACGTTCAGGCGAATGCCTATTTTTATCTTCCTTAGGTACCCACTCGGCATTCTCATCTTCAAACAAAATGCCCGGGCTTCAATGCTGCTTGTAACATTCGGGCCAGCATGGTGAGGACAAATAAATGCCTCCATTAACGTCTGGCGGATTCCAAGCAGGTACTGTACATAAAGGGGCAATCTTTCCCCAATCCCCCCTTTCGATGGCCTATAGCGATATGATTTATCAGTTTCAATGAATGGTTTGATGTAGGAGGATGTAAGGCTAGACAGTAGGTCTCTTTATCCCTGCGGTCAGTACTAGAAAGAAACGCGCGACAGGCATCACACGCCATCCAAACCATGCCAACCTGTTTTCGATGAAGACGTGAATAGCTTGAGGTAATAAGAAATGTCATTTGATGTGGCCATACTGATGAGGTGGAATGCCGTAAAAACCTGGGCCTATTCGGAGGTCGAACTTCAAGTTTTTCAAATACCAACCTACGGACCTGGGGCAAAAGGGACATTCAGACATTAATAACCAGCTCTTCGCTTGTGTATTGGGCCACATGATGACATACCTATAATAAACAAGAATAATTTTTCATTGGGTATCAAGAGAAAGGAACGTATTTTGGAGCTTCCTGAAGACAAAATGTCGGGGAAGCCAAAAAACTTGAAGTGAACAGAAATCGCAGCAGCCAACGTCTCTGTTTTCCAGCGAGAGCGAAGCCGATACTCCAAGTAGAAATTTTCCGAACAGCTGGTCAAATGAACACTTCAGCTTGCACATCTTTTGAAGGGCATAATGCAAGTTATATCAGGATTACATACGAACAAACACTTTGTGCGTTTATCAGCGGTTATATTTGTAGGCAGAAAATTATTTTTCAGCGTTAAGAACTAAGTAATGCTATTTAGCCAACACACAGTAAGTGGGATCGGTGGTGTAGAAGAGGTATCCCGCATCATAGAGAGGGACTATAATATATAAATGTGAAGTGTATGACAGCCAGAAGGAATAGTCCTGACAAAGGGAGGTCAAAAGTTCGTAGGGGACTTCCTGTATCGCCAGTACGTAACATCCAACCAACCCTGCCTGACTCCATATGCTCTGCTACCTGCTAGACAGTACCTGACCAGCGGTATAATTACTGATAACCAGACTGAAATCAAGAGGACCGGTATCCAGCAAGATACTCGGGGGAGCAATACATTTAAATAGAATAAATGTGATGGTGACCACCAGGGGAAAATATCACTCAGCCTGCCTGGCCAAAATAGGTGAGCTAGGCACTCTGAGGACGTGCGTGCTGAGCCAGCACAAGCGGAGCGCCAAATGGCATTGAATTTCGATGGTGTCCATACTCGTTGAAACAAAACCGAAAACCCCTTAAGATTCTGGAGGCAAGCTAGAAGCTCATTAAGTCACCAATAAGTTATTTCAATTTAATCTATTTATCTTGGCCCTTATCACATTTTGGTTCAAGAAGGTGCAACACGAGTGTATATGCATGGATCAAATCAGTGGTCTTGAGACCTTCCGCTTATATGCAACTTCGGCATGCCATTGTATATCATGGATTCATAACTTCAAGTTAAGGGTTGGCTCCGGTGGAACCATAGCGTGATCTTTGAGAAGCGTTCAACATGTCAGGGTTACGTGCCTTCGGCTGATAAGGACAAGATACTTCAGTGCGTAGCAGAATCCCAGCATAAAGAATGGTAGCATCACGTGTTTTTATCCACCTGTCTAACCTCCTTTACTACTGACGCTCCGGGGAGCTTCCAAATCGTTTGCCAACTTGGGTGAAGCCTTCGGTCGTCAAGTTCCATGCAACCAGGCCTTTAAATATGTCTTCGGCTCCAGTGGGGAAATGTGATGGTGAAGGCATACGCTGTGCTGCTTTTCTACTCGATACTCTACGCCCTGGCCACTTGCTGAAAATAAGACTCCAGCAGACTTTCCACCGCTTCTGCTTTCATAGGGGTTTCCTACAAAGTTGCTTGAATATCCTATCTCACAAACTTTTGGACTACCTTTCACTCGCTTTCACCCAATTGCTGGGTCACACAACAGTTCCCGATGTGCAGACACTTCAGAGAAAGTCGGTAACAGCCAGAGTCTTGGTTAGCGTCGCGGGGCCAGTGAGTTCACAGAGAATACAACTCGAAACCCACTGAATAGGTGAAACTGCTGAAATCCTTCTACAGAATCACATGCACATGTTCAGATCATCTCGTCCAACGATACCAAAAGGCAAAACCACTTGCCAGATCCAAAAATGGGAACAGGGTATGATGGGAAAATCCCCCACATGACTTTCGCGGTTATGCCGGCGAGTAAGCTTTGTTTTATGCTTCTGCATTTGAACGTATCCTCATTGTCCCTTTTTCCTAATCTCGGCCTTACACTGAGCGCAGTGCTTATTATAGTTTCTCTATGCTGGCAAAAAGCGTTTCTATTCTTCCCCTGTAATCCCGTTTATTCAACTGCAGCTCACTTTGTTCGAAGTGACCTACGAACTTGACATGACCTCTCGTTTCTCTCGTGTTCAAGGAAGTTCTGTCCTTTGTTGCTTCTGGTTGCTATCCACCTGGAAAACGCTGAATCTCCTGATGGTGTGCATATCTCCCTCCAAATTCTGCGAACCTCAGACCACAGGTAACAGAAAGAAGCCGTGAACCTGTCTTTCAAACGTTGAAGTTACCCATGTCCATCTCGGCTTCAAGGTAGCAGACAGCTGAATTGTCAGCCACTTATTGGAAAGCACTTATAAGCTAGCAAGGAAAGCTATTGTCATTGCCTAACCCACGACTCTGTTGAAGTTAACTGATATCTAATATCTGTTATTATTCAACTCGTTAACTACTTGTCTAACATAATAGCATTATTTATATTTTCAACACTTCTCGCTTGCTTTTCTGAAAATTGAAACAAGTATCAGTAGCCTCCGCAGAAATAAGAATATTGGGGCGAAAAGGCTGAAACTATCTGATCTATTGCCTGAGGTAAGAAGTCCCACCAGCGATTGCGGTACGTCACTTAAGTTACCAGATCTTATGACTGACATCTGCAGCGATGTTAATAAAGTTAAGTTCGATGTTCCAGAAATCTCAAAGGCAGCCGGAAATATGCAGTGTAAAATGGAATATCTCCCCCCTCTGGTGGATTTGTTTGACCCCAAAGTAACTCCCCATTTGATAGTTTAATGAAATGCGAGAGATAAGTTGACTTTGTAGCCAGTGAGGTAAGCAACCGAATACGATCCTCCTACAGTTCAGTAGTCTTAAACATTTCTGACAGTTCCCCCACTAGAGCCAGTTAAGACTGATCGTTCACAAGCATGCGGCTTGGCCAACTCAGCTTGTAATGTTCGTCGCCTGAGGAAAAGAACAATCGGGTTTCCATATACTGTCCTATTTCAGTTTAACTTGCCGTGCAATGCAAAACACTTCTCTGACTCTCAGAGAATTGCAGCATCCACAACACCATGTAACAAGGTTAAGATATCTCCTGACCTAACTTCTTGTCAGCGTCGCACACAGAAATTCCGTGGTGGACTGACTTCTCAAGTTTCGCTAAAACCACGAGATACCGAGCGTGGAATGCAGTCAACGAGTTGGGAGGGTGACAAGCTAACCAGAACTTCACTGATCTTTACACCCCAGTTACCAATAGAGAACTTGTAGATACAACAGGGAGCATAAGAAATGCTGACTCCATACCGCCAGCATGCGCTAATATAATATCCATAGACCTAGATGACAACACAAATCTTAACGATGAACCGCAGGGATCCCAAGTCATTCAGTCCGCTCATACCGCACAGATAGACCAGTCTATGCAACCCACCTCTTCGGCTTTGTTGCTGAAAGCATTATCCCTAAGCGAAACGTCTTGGAAATTTAAACGTTTTAACAACAAACGGTGCTACCCAGCAAAATTAAGAACCCCCAACCGCCTGGTGGCATATAGCGCCATGAACCTCTCTCAAGTTGGTTCATTCCCATACAAAGATAATTATAAAAACACTCCTTTCCCAGAAACGGGAAATGAGACGATCTCAACCAGCCATGATAAGGTTCGGCTGTTCAATTGTGGGAGCGCGAGTAAAGCGTACCACCACAGACAGCCCAAGCCACTTAAACTGGGGGATACTGTTTCAAGGAATAATGATAGGTTTTTCTCGTCACATCCCGCTGTACAGTTCCCGTCTACCCAGGAATATAACCCCAGTGCATCACCAACGTACTTTAGCCCACAACCCAACGTGAATAAACCCAAAACTATCCCTTTGAGCGTTGGGAATAAGGGAACTTATACCCACCCCAGCTATGACATTAAAGCTGGCGTAAGTAACGCCTATCCAGTGTTCTACGAAGAATCTACGCTCTGAAACCCCACGGAAAACCCACCTTTTTTCGGGTTTCACAAAATAATAGCACCTCTAGCCATGCAGATGATGACACACTCGAGTCAACTGCTATCAGCTATAGCCAGCAGAAATACTGTGGTGACACCTTCCCATCCCCCAGGCTAATAAGTGGTCGGTCATCGTCTGAGGCAACAATGGGTAGTGCGGCATGCAACGCTAAGGAACTTGCCTTTATCCCGGCATTCCCCACCCCACATCCCGTTGACTCAAATGATGACCATGAAAGAACAATTTTACCCCATCTCGTTAATGACCTAAGTCTTTTTATAACCCCATCAGAATTCTCTGTTCTTCTATTTAGTTCACGTTCGATTTGCAGTAGGCTAAATTATCTAAAATCCCTAGCTTACTTGATCAAGCCATGCTGCATTTTAATCACTGGAACTTGGTGTACATCAGATACCTCAAACCTCAGTCTGGCGTTAGATAATTACAATTCGTGTCGCAATGATCGCAGTACTTCCAAAGGCAGAGGTTGCATCGTCTATGTTCGCCCTGATTTTTCGTCTTCGAATGCCTTCTCGTTGGGTTGGGACCTACTCAATGGTGCAGTATTCATGAATATCAACACTTGACAACACCACTACTGCTTGCGGTCCGGTGACAATCAGAAAATAGGGAAAACTCAACGACACTTTACCAGACTTATTTCCCCAGGTGATTTATGCAAGGGCAGATGTCATGCTGATCGGTTACAGCCTTTGTGGTTAAGGCGACTAAAGTTAAACCTCAGCATTTCCTAAACAGTCCTACACCATGAAGTGACTGCTGATGTGGATACAGTAGAGTTCGCCGGCAAAAAACCCCATAGTCTTAGATACCAAGACTGCCCAGTCACACTGCCATATGCGTCGAAACAGCTCAGGTCTTCATTTTTCACAACTCGTTACGCTAACATTTGGAACGGACTGCCGCATGATGTCCGATGCTGCAAGACCATATCTCAATTTCTGTCGACCTTGGACCACTACCTCAGTGAACTTGGGGTAGGCAGGATTCTTAATGTACCCTACATAGACGACACCAAGTTCCTTATTGGCCCACCAAGTATCTAGAGTCCAATAAGCAATAATTCAATGCAAACACCCAAGAATTTATCAAACTGTGAGTTATTTTTGTTGACTTACATAATATTCTATGCATATTTGTGGTAATTGTTTTTAATGCTAGTTACCGCTCTTAATCTCAATGCTGCCGCAGTTCAGCTACTCTTCGCCCCTCCTGCGACCGAACATTCCACCCACCGTTCCCTTTTTTCTTTGTAGTAAGCTAGGATTCTTTGTGCTGCACAGTAGTACCAGTCAGTTTTGCGTGATACATCAAGCTTGACTATTACATGAGTAGAGGCACAATGGTCATAAGTGTTGCCTGACGTGTGGTATACACCAAGGGGCGATTGAGTCAATAGTGTACACATGGTCTCAGCCAGCTGGCAGTAAGCTGGAAGTATCGTCGTAACCATCAACTCTATTGAGCGAAGCACAAAAATATTAAAAAAATAACGTGAGAATATGCGAAGTGATGATAACTGACCAAGAGACATGGTGGTAGGGAGATAAACTTGAACTGTCCACGGCTCTATGGCGGTATCTTTATGAAACCTACGGCTCTTGTACTTATGACGACAAAATAACGGTAAAAAGAATGAGGTCAACAAAAGGTCCTCCAGATCTACTACCTCAGCTCACCAGGCACCATCATATTGTCTCTATAGTCCTGACATGGTAACACTCAACAGGCAACACCATGATCACCCCCCCTCATGACTATATAAAGAGTGGTTACCATCACAGCAAAAAGCATGAGTTCTGTTTAAATGTTTATAACTTCATTGAACTTTTGTATATAGGTTTTCTACACATAAGCGAATGCCTGGTCCAAAATCTTCTATTCTCTCTATTCCACAATGACACCCTCGGCTTCAGTTTAGTTTCCACTACTTTTGTATGCACCTTCATCTTCTTCCCCATAGGTTTATCTATAAACAGTAGGTTTGATACCTCCTCAAGTAACTTTCGCAGTCAGTACATTCAAGTCACCTACGTGTATCATGGCCGATGTACTTCTGTGCTCCTGTTCCGAATCTCGTCCGCTGCTCGCTTTTGTTATTCATTTTTCAGGCCTGCCCAACCAGTCCTTCATCCATATGCAATCCTAGTAGTTTAATTTGTCAGCGTGCACTATACCATCTAGACCTTATGACGAACGCATAAAGCCGAAGGTCACAGCTTTACTACCTGCCCTACCTTCAAGAATACTGGAAGATTCAAACAATAGGCGAATAGTTCCTACTTTCGAACTGAGCTTACCTCAGTATGATGAACAATTATGCTGGTGTCTATCTGTTTCATTCTTTTCTATCTGCAAGGCATTAACGTTCTTACTCTAGACGCATCTTTTATGTACCGGAAAGAACGGTGTCCATTGTGTAGCTTGATATTGTACATAACAGTCAGTTCACATTACCAAAATGATCAGACCTGTAAACCGGTTTGTTTTCATGTAACTTATGTTGTATGAAACATATTATTATTATTATTAAGTTTCGTTTTACTTGCGGTAATGTTTCACTATGCTTAAGCTGTATGGGAAGCCCAAAATGCTTCGGTTTAGTTTCAGCCAACTGCTTGAGGTGATCCTGTTGTTTGATTCAACTCGCTCAGATAAATATTTAGGTTTTTGCCGGGAATACCTCCATTTTGCTAATATTTTTGTATCAAGGAGGTTACTGTTGACTGCAAAGTTCTAGGGTGGCATTGTTGAATTACGCAGATATAACGTAGGTGCGACCTCATCTGTTGTGTTTTGTTATCCTTAGGATATATTTTGGCTACGCGTAAACCAAGTGAGCTGGGTGCATTAAATGGAACAGACTCAGAGGTGTACGTTAGATCAATTTCTAACCTGTTCTATACTGTACACTGCGTTCCTAACGGGATAATCGTATTTTGGTTGTAACAATGTCAGCACGATCAAAATGGGTGAGATGCTGCGGTATTTGTGAGATTACCTCGAAGGTGTGAGAAACATTAGAAACTGTGATGCATATATGGATACAAACTGCACGTGTATGTGAAAATTTCCGTGGCGAGATATGACAATAATGTTACCAGATAGAAGCTTTCCCCCAGTATTCAGGCAGCCGGCGATCAATGGATGGCAAAAATACCAATGCTTATCCAACCCTTACGAAACTCAACTTTTATTTTAAAAATGCAAGAGTTCGCTTAATCTCAAGTCTGTTCCGAATGTGAAAGAAGCCCTCTATCTAATGTCCTATTAAACAAAAGCGGGCCATCCGAGATCAGTGTTTGGTAGGACTACATAATTCTAATGTTCCAGAATAGCTTATACATTAACAGATAACAACCTCTTTTCTACTTTCGAGCCCGTAGAAATCTCAGTTGCATTATTCATCGATACAACTTGGATTCGGGTGATTCAGACTCGGATTTTCAGTTTGAGGAGGTAAGTCTAGCAGCCTATATTAGCCCTGTTCCAGTAAATCTATGTGTTCGTCGGGCCCTGCTTTAAGCTATTCAGTTGAGAACCGAACGCCACCTCTCGGGGTCAGCTACGGAAGTTGGTTTCTACACCCCAGAACGGGTGCTCTACGTAGACGACTCTGGTCGTCTACTTCGACATTCTCATGCTTTGTTTTCTGACGTGTTCTAATCACTTGAGAAGAAAAGGAGAAACTTCTGCATGCCAGGACTAGATCTCCTCCCCGTCTGCAACAAGACTGAGAGAAGAGTTTCGGCCACTTAGGCTTTTTTTGTATGTCTGGCTAAGGATCATACATGCGGCTGTCTCGTGAACTTTTTCCAGAAGGTCTGTGTGACCCTTCAGGCAATGGTTTTTCGCATGTGTGGTCTTTCAGTTCAGACCTAACCACGGAAGTGCACAAGGTGGTGGTATCTCCGATTATTTTTCTATACATCTTGCGTAATGCCTAAAGCGCCGTATAGCTCCAACCTGGGACCGATCAACGATGCGCTGGGTTCTTCAAATCGAGATTCGCTGCAGCTCCTAGGGAAAATACTAAGGATGGGGAAGTCACATCAGTAACATCGATTTTGCCGCCTGTGTGCCTACGTGCATCCTCATACACCTGCATCGATAGACATCATCGTTCCTCTGGGCAGACTACCAAGCCACATTTATCCGTTTGAAGTGTGCGTGGGTCTTCGTTATCCCTTATTCCACACCAGGCTTTCACATATAAATCTGGGCCGACGTCAGAAATTCAGAATTATCGTCCCATAAATATTACATCTGTAGTCTCTCGTATCATCGAGAAGGTGGTTGTGCAAGAAATCAATGATTACGTGGCTGCACATCAGCTTCTTTCCCCTATGCAGCACGGTTTCTTAAAAGGTCGTTCATGTGGTACTTGCTTACTGGATTACTTTGAGGAGGTCACCTGCGGATGAGATGAAGGTCTTTTCGTAACTGCTCTATTTTTTGGCTTCAAAAAAGCATTTGATAAAGTGCTTCTTAATCGGTTTATTCTTAAGCTTCAATCATTTGGAATTAGTAACCCTCTACTATCGTGGATAAGCTCATTCCTTAGGATGCGCACTCAAATAGTAAAGTTTAGTCAAACCTACTCCTCCCCACAGCCTATTCTGAGCGGCGTCATTCAAGGTGATGTGTTAGGGCCCTTGCTTTTCCTCCCTTACATAAATGATATTTCTAACGTGATAAAATATGGTAAACCCTACCTGTTTGCTGACGACTTAAAAATCGTGTATAGTTTTCCCTACTCATCGCTAAGTGAGGGTTTTAGTAGAATCCAGGAAGGCCTGACGAATTTGTTCGCTTGGAGTGAAACATGGCAACTTCCACTTAACTCTAGTAAATGCGGGATTCTCTGTTTCAGTAACTCTTATCCAAACGTTAGTTTACACCTTGGCGATTCTGTGCTGCAATCTTACAACCCAGTATGTGGTTTAGGTATTGGGTGTTCTCGGAACTTAACGTTTACGGAATATGCCCAGTCACTTGCCTCCAAGTGTAGGCGCTCAGTTCGCTTTCTGCTTAAACACATACATACCACTGAGGCTGGACTGCCTTTATACAAGGTAATGATCCGCCCGGTACTTGAATATGGCACAATCATCTTCAGCAATACGTATACTTCGGATAGGATACTAATTGGGAATGTTCAAAGAAGGTTTACCCGATATGTACTGGGCAGTCACGAAGAACTTGATTATGAGGGAGGGTATAAGAAATTAAAAATTGACCCATATCGGCTAAGACGCCTTAAGCTAAAACTTAAAATATTACTCCGCATTTTGCATGGCATTAATCACGTCTGTTGCGCTCCTACATTGAAGACTATTTCTTGATATAGTCTACGCAGTCGTGAATGAACTGTACATGTAGAAAAGTACCGCCTTCAAATTAGGTCACGATCATTTATGATACAGTACAGCAAGTTATGGAATAAGCTTCCACATTTTATTCGCTCTTGCGTGTCTGCATTATAGTTTCGATGCCTACTCAACGAATTCTTTCTTTTCACGGATCTATAAATTTCTTGGCATTCATATTATATCCACAAATACGAAGCATAATGGAGCAGTCGGCACACAACAATGGTCAAGCCATTGCGTCCACTGTGAACGTACTCAGACCTCTAAATGTAAGAATCGGTTTTATTAAAGCCCTGAAGTTCCTTCGATGCAGATGGCCTTACGATTGCATACAAGGGTATGAATACTGGCTCGTCTCCGTATAATGAACTTAAAGAATACCGTTTATCTCTGAAAGCCACCACGGTACACCCCCCCCCAAAAAACGACTTAATAACCCTATAATGGAAGGACTATGTAGTTAGCTTAACATATATACATGAAAATGTACATCAAGTCCGAATAAATCAAAAAAGGATAGGGACCTTTCTCTTCTCCAAATTTGACGGCGTAGTAATCTGTATTTCCATATCTGCTCGTGCCTCTCCTCTCTCTCCCCATTTGTAGAAACAGCTGCGAGTCGACATTTGATGTTCAAATTCAGTCTGAACGTGATTACTTTATCGGAATAACACCTGCTCATTGACGCCAATAACTATTGAACTGCTCCAACTCTTTCGCAAATTCTGGACCATCTTCAGGATCAACTCACCTACTCATCATGATCTTTTTTGCGACGAACCATCTGACCATTCCCAACAGTATTAGTAGCAGAGTCATTCTGAACAGGTTTTGTGATTTGTCCTGGTACGAACTTGACAGTCGCAAAGACCAACCACTAATTATTTAGACTTGTTATATACCCACGAATACGAGACCAAGGAAGAACACGATAGCGTAGTCGGATGGAATAGTATATTTGGATGGTTATGCCAAAATACCGGTGCGTTCTAACTAACTGGCTAGAGAGTCGAATACGAGCAATGCAACGTAACGCGACAGCGTGCCAAATGGCGAGGATGCTTGACCGGGTGCCTTCAGCTTAGCGAGTCCAGTTAAACTATCAAGGTCAGCATCAACGTCGAAAGTCGTCAAACCCTAGGCTATTGATTTTGGGGAAGTGTGTGACGCTACAGATCACTCCCCCCCTAGTGGGTTCGTGGGGACCCTAAGAAGATACCAGCCGGAAGTAAAAACCTAGTGGTTTCTCCACTGGTAAAACTCTTCCGATGGGCTCACTGCGTGAGGTGGCCCCTGGTTGTCTGAACTTATTCTAGGGTGTCGTGGCAATTAAATAAATAAAATACAATAAATGAATTGTACGTCGATCGGGTCATCTGTTCCTTTCGACGTTCCGTCCAGTGCTCGTTGCACCTGGAATATAAATAAAAGTCTTTAATACCACGAAAACGTTGCGTAAAAATGGGAATTATTTATATATAAACATATCGAAAAATAAAAATTTACGCTCATCTTCGCCGGTTTTTTTTAGTTTTTATTACATGGTAATAAAAATTGATATAAAAGGCAAAGTGTACGAGGGTTTTTGCATTGCCGGTAAATGAGAAAAATAGTGCCCCGAAAAAAAGAAAAAAATGGTTGGCACACACACAGCTAAGTTGAATATGACTTCAGATACTCCGAGAACCTGACGGTTCGACCTGATTGTGTTTTTTGTTGCGCCGATTGTTGTTGCAGCTGCGCATTACCAGGTACATAGTCGACAATTTCGATAATTGAGTCATCCGTCGGTTGGATGTAGCGATCTGAAACATCACTTATAATGGGGTTACCTTCGAAATAAGCCGGTTTCAAACGGTCGATACTGACAGTATCTTCGCGTCCGTCTCGCTCAATTATATAGAATTTCTCGTGTCGCTTAATCACTTTGAACGGCCCGTCGTAGGGTGGTTCAAGTAGTCGACGAACGGCGTCGTGGCGAACAAACACATGCGATGTCTTCTGTGAACTGGGGTGAACGAAAACATCGGTCGTTTGCGGCCTAATCGGAGAGGGCCTAACTGAACGCATTGCGCTTGTAAGCCTAGTCACGTAAGATGTCCTGTCGGAAACAAGTTTGAAAGTTGAAGGAGAGACAAACTCACCTGGTAGGCGAAGAGTGGTCCCATAGACGAGTTCTGCAGGAGTGCGTTCAGCATCAACTTTCAACGCGTTACGAATACCTAGTAGGACTAGAGGCAGAGCCTCGGTCCACTGGAGTATGTTTGTAGCTGGAATGGAAGCTTTCAGCTGTCGACGGAGACGCCCTCCCGTGCCATTTGCTTGTGGATGGTAGGCTGTCGTTCGGAACCGAGTGCAACCTAAAAGTGCCGTTAGAGCGTGAAATAATCGACACTCGAATTGGCACCCACGGTCGGTTGTGACGTAAGATGGACATCCGAAGTTCGCGATCCATCTTTCGACGAAAACACGAGCTACTGTTCCAGTAGTAATATCCTTAATGGGTACTGCCTCCGGCCATCGTGTGAAACGATCAACACAAGTGAAAAGGTAAGTACATCCATAAGATTCTGGTAGGAGTCCTACAATGTCTATATAGACGTGGTCGAAACGCATGTCTGGGGCTAGAAATGAGCCTAAAGGGCTTTTCATGTGTCGCATGGCTTTGCACTTTTGACAAGCTAAGCACGACCGAGCCCACTCCTCAACGTCTTTGTTCATCCCAGGCCAGCAGAAACGTTGTGCGATAAGCCTAATGGTGGCTCGTGCACCTGGATGAGGGAGTTTGTGCAACGCATTGAAGACGTTGCGTCGACAACTCTTCGGAACTATTGAGCGTGAATGACTAGCAGAGACATCGCACAAAATTGTATCCTTGTCTGACCCAACCGGACAAAGTCGCAGCTTGAGAGTTGTGGACGACAACTCATGATGCAGCTCAAGGTCTTCCTTTTGACGCCGGGCTAGTTCAACGAGATCAACGCCCTCGATATAGTTTATCGAAGCTATTCGAGATAGTGCGTCGGCTGCGGAGTTGTTTGCTCCAGAAATGTGGCGGATGTCTGATGTGAACTGGGAAATGTAATCCAGCTGTCGCGACTCACGCGGGGAGTATTTGTCAGACGCCGAGCTGAGGGAAAAGGTTAATGGTTTGTGGTCTGTGAAAATAATGAAATCACGACCTTCCACAGAATGTTGAAAATGGCGTACGGAACAGTACATGGCTAGGAGTTCCCTACCAAATGTACTGTATCTTGTTTCCGCGCCTTCAGCCGCCTCGACAATAGGTTAACGGTTGTCACTGGTTGTCAGTCAACTGTTGCAAAACTGCTCCATTTGCTGAGTCAGATGCATCAACAGCAATACTCAGAGGAGCATTGGGGTCATGATGCATAAGCATGGTTGCGTTAGAAATGGCTTCCTTGACTTTAGAGAAAGCAAGTCCAGCCGCGTTGTCCAGAGACACGAACTTTGTAGTTCCTCGAAGTAGATCTGTTAGTGGTCTCATGACAGAGGCACAGTTGGGAATGTTCAAAGAAGGTTTACCCGATATGTACTGGGCAGTCACGAAGAACTTGATTATGAGGGAGGGTATAAGAAATTAAAAATTGACCCATATCGGCTAAGACGCCTTAAGCTAAAACTTAAAATATTACTCCGCATTTTGCATGGCATTAATCACGTCTGTTGCGCTCCTACATTGAAGACTATTTCTTGATATAGTCTACGCAGTCGTGAATGAACTGTACATGTAGAAAAGTACCGCCTTCAAATTAGGTCACGATCATTTATGATACAGTACAGCAAGTTATGGAATAAGCTTCCACATTTTATTCGCTCTTGCGTGTCTGCATTATAGTTTCGATGCCTACTCAACGAATTCTTTCTTTTCACGGATCTATAAATTTCTTGGCATTCATATTATATCCACAAATACGAAGCATAATGGAGCAGTCGGCACACAACAATGGTCAAGCCATTGCGTCCACTGTGAACGTACTCAGACCTCTAAATGTAAGAATCGGTTTTATTAAAGCCCTGAAGTTCCTTCGATGCAGATGGCCTTACGATTGCATACAAGGGTATGAATACTGGCTCGTCTCCGTATAATGAACTTAAAGAATACCGTTTATCTCTGAAAGCCACCACGGTACACCCCCCCCCAAAAAACGACTTAATAACCCTATAATGGAAGGACTATGTAGTTAGCTTAACATATATACATGAAAATGTACATCAAGTCCGAATAAATCAAAAAAGGATAGGGACCTTTCTCTTCTCCAAATTTGACGGCGTAGTAATCTGTATTTCCATATCTGCTCGTGCCTCTCCTCTCTCTCCCCATTTGTAGAAACAGCTGCGAGTCGACATTTGATGTTCAAATTCAGTCTGAACGTGATTACTTTATCGGAATAACACCTGCTCATTGACGCCAATAACTATTGAACTGCTCCAACTCTTTCGCAAATTCTGGACCATCTTCAGGATCAACTCACCTACTCATCATGATCTTTTTTGCGACGAACCATCTGACCATTCCCAACAGTATTAGTAGCAGAGTCATTCTGAAAGGCTGATTAAACCAGAGACCAACTAACATATTGGCTCAGGGAGTCACTTACCTGCAATGGCTCCACACTGCACATTTTCTAGTACTCTGTACCAACAGACCTTTTCATATGGAACTTACTACGCACCAAATAAACTTCTGGAATGATGCCGCCTATGCTGATAAAAATGATACTCAAAGTCTATGGACTATTGACTGTTTCAACATCTATTTTCATCCAATACAACGATTATTCTTAGCAGAATTAATCTATATCACCTTTAAAAGTAACATGATGACCTGGATACGCATTGATATAGCCATACACGTCGGTTGTATAACTGTGGACACTTTATTGATACTCCAGATTGTATAAATGGGTCCTTTGTGGTTAGCAAACTAAAAACTGAAGACCGTTCTGAGTAATAAACTATTATATTACTAATCTGCAAATTATGCGAGTGGACTAACAACGTCGGCTGGTTATAACGCAAACTTTGAACACTGCGCCGTTTTGATATTGGTAGTAGAACCTATCTATGTGATGGGAGATGGCAATCCATATCCGTCTCATGAATTTCAGCAACTTTCAATAAGATTATGCACAGTAATGACTTGATATGTAAATTATTTAATACTGGATACTTTCAAAGGTTATGAATTTGACGGTGCTTGTTGACTGGTATCCCTCATGTTAAGCCTGTTAAATGAAGGCGACATTTACTATTATCTAAACTTTAACACTCTATGTACGCTGTAAAGTAATATTTCCTCGTTCATTTCATAACTAGCGGAACCTTCGGCAGCTTTTAATTTAGTTTAATGACATTCCGTCAGTACCACTCAGGGCTCAAGCCTTGTAGACATTTTGAGATGTATGAACGTGATGAAGCCTGTAAACTGGCTTCTCTCGTGTTAAAATCTTTTTGACGCGGGAATGAAACATTTGTTTATTTGTCTACATCGTCAGCGTCGGGAACCATTAAGGATTATGCGATCTTCAGCAGTTAGTTTATGTGCATGAGAATGGCAGGTTAAAGAGAACTGTCCTGAGGTATTTCACTCGGTGAAGGCTGGGAATTGGTCCACAGCCGTTTCCTCCAACCAACAGAAACTATTCGATCCATCCAAGCAGACTGCCAACATTCCCACAACTTACCTGTATCACAAGCAGCCTGAAATGAGGTGCCTTGCCAAATCGCACACTTAATTTTATGAAGTGACATCTACAGGTGCTCATTCATCTCCAGAACTGACCCAAATCTCCCCGGATATGACCAGTTTTCCCAAGCAACGGATGCTTCCGTTGCGAAAAGAGTGAAAAATGTGTCGCTTATCAGGTGGAATGTATTGTATTTCTTGATTATTCATCCTGAAATTTCACCTACAGAACCAAAAACATGAACATGCACGAACATATTTCCCAAAAGTGGGTGGGGCAACCGCAAACATCAGTAGTTCTTTGTACGAAGTCACACGTCCAAATACTTAGTCACAGCCTTGAACCGACTGTTCGGGTTTGTTGCTCAATTCCAGAAATGGTAGCTGTTCTCATGAAGCAGGAGAATGCGAAAAACGACAGATGATCTTTTATCTGCTAAGGAATTCCTCATTTCTTGATTTCCCACCATAAATTAGTAAACTAATCATTCGCTCTTCAGTGGTTGTCTCAAGTACAGCGACATGCCACATTTCTACCCGGCTTTTCTTATATCCACAACAGCCACCTTATGGTGAGCGCTTGTTGTTAGTTTATTTTCCACGGAAACTAGTTATTTTGGATATCATAACATCAGGACCAAAATGACCATCCATGCGATAATGTGAAACTATGATTTCGTTGCTGAGGGATCAACGTCATCTTCTTACACAATATTATTGTCACTATTGTCTGTCCCTTGGAACATAGGGATTCAGTAGCATGCTGCCACTTTCACTCTTTTCCCTGCAGTCATCTTGGCCTGGTTCCATAGCAGCCCAAAAGCTTTCATTTCTCCCTCACACGGTCTCCCTCATGTCACCCTCAGGCGCTCAACCCATCGTTTCCCCTTCGGGTTCTACTTGGCGGCCTGACCTGGCGCCTGATGTCCCCGAATGGTCTCCTGAGCGCCGGTCCAATCCATCCCCACTCTCTTCTTCTGCATAGTTTTGGGCAATAGGTTCTTCGTTGGTTGGTTCGTTGCCAGCCAGAGTTCCTTGTCGCTTATTCTTTCTGGCCAGCTGATCTTCATTGTCGAGTGAGCGTGGGTGACAGCTGTTGGTGTGTCTCCAGTTTGCTGGAAATGATTTTCGTAACGCCCCAAGTCTCTAAACCATAAAGAAGCATTGACTCGACAGACTTAGTGTTGAGAGTCCGGATCTTGTTCCTTATGCTGGATGCAGTGCGATAGATCACACTGATTTCAGATCACTGAAGTCCTACCTTGCTTTGCCGATCCTGGCTTTGATATCCTCCCCCGTGCCGCCCGTAGTTGAGACGACTCCGCCCACGTAGATGGAAGAGACAACTTACTTTGGGTTTCTCCCGTTGATAATGGTTAAGTATCTTGACCGACTCTGTCTACCTTGCGTTCACCTGAAATCCAGCCTTCGCTTTCACTTAAGCCAGCCTGCTGGTTTCGCCTGAAGATCTTCGAGTTTCTGCGACATTAAACGGGAATCACCATCGGCGGAATACAAATCTTCCAGGGTCCTCTCATCGCATCAGCCTATCAGCGTATGCCCCTCTTCTCACATTTTCTTGCATGGCCCAGTCCAGTCAGGTCGATCACAATCAGGAAGATCATTGATGATAGTCAGCAGCAGCCTCGTCTTACTCCTTTCTGTCTCCACTTAAAAGGCATCACTGAGCTTTCCATAATCAATCACTTAGGATGTAGCATGATTTAGCATTTAGCTGTTGAATGAGGTTGACAAGGGTTTGTGGTACCAAAGCCGTGGTGTTGAAGCAGCTGCCAAATTACTTCCCGGTCGATGCCTCGACCGAAGGACTTTTCAAGTTCGATGACGTTGTAGGGATGCGTGTTACAATTCCGTAACGTTTGATCAACCCTACTTAATTTGATGTGCTCCAGTACCTGCTTAGCCAGTACTTTACCTAACGTGTAAGTACTGATAACAAAACAAATCAAAAGAACTGATACGCAATGTATTTAAAGGAGCTATGTATTTAAGGTAAATGTAATAATAATGAATGGGGGAAAAGTTTAATCAACTTATCTGGCTTATAAGACTGAACTAGGGACTCGGAGTACGTGCGTGTTGATCAGCACAATGGAGCGCAAAAGTGGCGTCCAAGCCTGCTCGGATGCATGCTCGTTAAAACAAAACTTAAAACACCCTAAGCATCCGGAGGCAAGCTAGAGATTTATTTAGTCAATTTAATTTAGACTATTTATTTTAGCCTTAGTTATATTTTGGTGCCAGGAAGGTGCACTTCAGGTTATCCCCCTCCTAGAAGGTTGTCGGGATACCGGCAACCTTCGATCCTAGGAGGCGACTGCGAGGCGGAAACGCAACACCTTTCCGTATTGGTGATGGAGTAGGTGACGTGTGGGTCTCCGAAGCCAGTGCAACTATGCACACCTATGAGGTAAGATAACTTTGCGTCTAGACGCAACCCTTCTCGCAGTGGTGGAAGGTGACCCAAAGCCTCCGTCTACTTTTCCCTATTGCTTCTTAATCTGCCGGGGAGTGTACAGGGGGAAATTGGTACAAAGAGAACCGAAGAACGATCCAAGTAGCATCGTCAGCGGCCAATTGTATCCAATTTTCAACGCATTTTCTAGGTTCTGCAAGAAGAAGGTAATGGGACATTAGAGTGCTTAGAGTGTTTCTTTTTAAAAAAAACTGTTTGCAAAGTAGTAAACAAGACTTTTGAAAACTTTAGATATGAAAACGCATTGAAAGTGTATGCCACGACAAAGTACTTGAAACTCCGAATTCACCAAGTGTGAAGTTGCTCTGGGGCTAATTAACGAACTCGGCGTATCGCTTGGGCCAATGTACACGCCTCCCAGCACGTGTAGAGGTTACTGGATCAGTGTTACTAGACGTGGCTCTTTTAGAAGGTTCAGGATACGCGCGACTAAACGAGTCTGTTTGGAAGTCCGGCGGCAAGGGTCTGGGTGTGCCTGTGGAGGTGTCGCACAATATTGACACTTCACTGTTCAGGAGCGGTAAACGCTGTATCTTCAGAGAGGATGAGTGTTGAAGTTTTTCAATCTCCTCGTCTGAATCCTGAAGTTCGGCAATCTTCCGTAAGTCGACTGCTCGAGGCAAAGTAGTGGTGCAAACGCGAGACAGTGCGTCCGCGACAGGGTTATTCGCACCAGAAATATGACGGATGTCCGACGTGAATTGCGAAATATAATCTAGGTGACGTAATTCACGCGGTGAATATCTGTCAGTAGTGGTGTGTAAGGCATACGTCAGAGGTTTATGGTCGGTAAAGATGATGAAGTCACGACCTTCCACAAAATGACGAAAATGTTTCACTGAGGCATATATGGCGAGCAGTTCCCTGCCGAAAGTGCTGTACCGCATTTCGCAGGTGGATAACTTCCGGGAGAAGAATGCAACTGGGATCCAAGTGTGATCCGAAAGTTGTTGCAACACAGCTCCAATGGCCGTGTTAGAGGCGTCAACCGCAATGCTAAGAGGTAGGTTTACGTCTTGATGCACCAGCATCGTGGCGTCTGCTATTGCGGTTTTGATCTTGCGAAATGCTTCTAGTGCCTCAGGAGTCAAGCTGAAAGTTTTACATTTACTTTTCAGCAGGTCGGTCAGTGCAGTCAAAATGTGTGCACATTGGGGAACGAAGCGACGATAATAGCTCACCATACCCAGAAACACACGCAGAGCTTTAAGTGACGCTGGGACTGGGAAGTCTTGGATCGCCTGTACCTTTTCAGGTAGTGGGCGAATGCCTTGCTCGTCGATAACGTGTCCCAAAAATTTTAGTGAACGAACGCCAATTTGGCATTTGGCCAGGTTGACTGTCATCGAATGCTCTGACAGTCTGGCGAAAACCTGTTTCAAGTGGTTAAAATGGGTGTCTTCGTCAGGACTAGCGATTAGTATATCGTCTAGGTAGGCATAGGCGAAATCGAGTCCACGTAAAACATCGTGAATAAAACGTTGGAAGGTTTGTGCTGCATTGCGAAGACCAAAAGGCATACGGAGGAACTCAAAAAGACCAAACGGTGTAATGACGGCTGTCTTGGGAACATCATCAGGATGAACCGGGATCTGATGATATGCACGCGTCAAGTCAAGCTTACTGAAGATAACCGAGCCTTTTAAAGATGCAGTCAAGTCGTGAATGTGAGGGACTGGGTAACGATCTGGAATCGTTTTAGCGTTGAGCCTTCGGTAGTCACCACAAGGCCTCCAGTCCATGCCATTGTTCTTGGGTACCACATGCAAGGGTGAAGACCATGGACTGTTGGATGGTCTGATTATTCCCATTTCAAGCATGTGTTCGAACTCGGCTTTTACAGCACGCAGTTTCTCCGGGGATAATCGCCGTGGTTTCGCAAACACTGGCGGGCCAGTCGTCGTTATGTGATGAGAAACGTTCGAAGTCACACAAGGGACACAACGACTTGGCTTAAAGACATCCGGAAAGGACTGAATGATAGACGCGTAGGGACTAGAAGCGTCCGTCGTGCAGTACACGGGACTGAGGGGCGGCGTCTTTGTGACTATACCGGAAACAGAGAGTGTTGTGGTAGAATCTATCAACTTATGCTTGCCAGCATCTACCAGCAGCTGATAGTGCTGCAAGAGATCCATACCAATAATGCCGGTGGTCACATCTGCCACTATGAAAACCCAACGAAAGGGACGACGCAATCCAAGGTTGAGATCGAGGAATCTCCGACCATAGGTTGTGATGGGCGAACCGTTGGCGGCACGAAGTTGCAGAGACATTGGCCGCAGACGCTCTTCCTTCGTAGGTGGGATGACGCTAGCTTCTGCCCCAGTGTCAACTAGGAAGCGTATCCCAGAATGTCGATCAGTGACGAAGAAGAGGCGACATGGAAGTGGCTCGCCAGCGACGTTAGTCGCCGTCACGTGCTGGCTCACACGTTTCCCGCCTGGTTAGCCTCGAAGGTGCAAGGTCGAGTGCACCTTTTGGCATTGGCACCATAACGTTTATGGTACCAGCACAACCTGGGTTGGGATTGTCGCGATTTGGAACGTCTGCTACCGGTACGGGAGGCAGACCTGTTGCGCGAGCGAGACGTGCGACCGTTGAAGAACTACCAGACCGCATTTCGTTCCTGATGCTGCACAACTCTTCATACAATTTGAGATGTGAGCTATAACATCGAAACTTGTTGGCTCAACAGCCGAGGGAGGATGTGGGTTTTTTGACGAATCCGTGGCAGTAGACAGTGCAGCTGAGATACTAGTGTTGGGTTTCGTAGCATCCACAGCTCTGTCAGCCGCTTCCGCCAGCTCTATTAAGGGACACTTATGGAAGGGTGCGAGGATCCCTTGAACCGACTGTGGTAACCTCTGTAACCACAGTTGCTTGAGAAATGCTTCATCAATGTTGAAGTCAGCAATCAGCTGCTTCATCTGACGAAGCAGTTGCGTCGGCTTGCGATCACCCAGATGCACATCCCTGAAAAGTTCTTGCACTTTCTGCTGGTCAGTAAGTGCAACACGTTTGATGAGGGCGGTTTTGAGGCGATCGTAAAGATTCGGTGCTGGGTCATCTAGCACATCTGAGACGTCTTCGATCACATTTTCCGGTAAGCTGACGATGACTAAGTTGGACTTAGTTTCTTGTGATTGAATGTGTCTCAAGGCAAACTGAGCTTCCACATGGGAGAACCATGCAGATGGTCTGTGGGCCCAGAAGGTGGGAAGCTGGAGGGTTACGGCCATCTGCGCAGTCGAGTCGTTATCCGCCATTGATCAGGGAATTAACGAGGCACGATAGTGATAATAAAAAAATTACAATGCAAAAATAACCAATGAGGAGTGCAATAATTAAAAAAAACGCTAGACGTGCCAAAAACAAAATAGGCCAGACAAATCAACGCAAGAGAACAAAGGTACTAGACAAAGTAAGAAGTGATACTCGGGCTCACCAATTTTTGTAGGGATGCGTGTTACAATTCCGTAACGTTTGATCAACCCTACTTAATTTGATGTGCTCTAGTACCTGCTTAACCAGTACTTTACCTAACGTGTAAGTACTGGTAACAAAACACAAATCAAAAGAACTGATACGCAATGTATTTAAAGGAGCTATGTATTTAAGGTAAATGTAATAATAATGAATGAGGGAAAAGTTTAATCAACTTATCTGGCTTGTAAGGCTGAACTAGGGACTCGGAGTACGTGCGTGGTGATCAGCACAATGGAGCGCAAAAATGGCGTCCAAGCCTGCTCGGATGCATGCTCGTTAAAACAAAACTTAAAACACCCTAAGCATCCGGAGGCAAGCTAGAGATTTATTTAGTTAATTTAATTTAAACTATTTATTTTAGCCCTAGTTATATTTTGGTGCCAGGAAGGTGCACTACAACGTTGAGGTGAAGAGTTGCCATTCCGCCATTCTATGCTCTGTTCTATGATGATGCGTAGTGCAGCGTTGCGATTTGATCCTCACATGATTTGCTGTTCCTAAAGCTAGCTTGCCTCTGTCATAATTCTGAACTCACAGCATGTTTTAGTCTCTCCAGGGTGACGCAGCCTAATATTTTGCTTGGGATGGATAGGGAGGGAGCATGATTCCACAGCAGTTGTTGCTTATGGCGTCAGTTTATTCCAGGAAGGTTGCCAAAGGGTTGATTTGGTCTTAGATTGGATGTTCTTATAAAGATAAGCAAGTGCCAGTTAAGTTACTCTCATGGTTTGCTAATTTTACAATGGTGACCGTTGTGCATAAATTGTTTTACACCAAGAGAAAAAGGTAGTTCATAGACTCTCATGACACATTCTTTCAATGTTGACACTTATAATAACACCCTGATATTTGAAAATGCACCACTTTTCTATGCAGCAGTTTTTTCACCTGAGTGCAACTTTTATTATCGTGGGCTCTGAAAAGCGCGGGATGTAAATGGAGTTGATTTTTCATGAAAAGGTACTTTTTATAATAATCCTCATGAGAATGGTTAGCAAGAAGGCTCTTTATGCGCTCAGCATTGTCTAAATGCACTTCTACAAGGTCCCTATTTTACAGCTGTAGACCTAGCTAACATCGCTAGCCAGTTAGACGAACAAGAAGTGTCAGAACTTGGCAACAATCGTAGTTCGCTGCAGCGATTTCAGAACATGGATGAAACGGGCTACTTCTCAGTACAGGTAGGTATCTTGAGCACGGTAGTCTTCTTGCATTCATACGAGAGTCCTGCTTCTTAATGAAGATAAGTTCAGGTTAACGTGAACCTTTGGGTTTTTCGAGGAGAATGTTTGGGCGCAGTTTGAAAAATTTGGAGTTTTTGGGGAAGTTTTTTGACAATTTCGGGCGCGACGATGTATTTTCGGTAGTAATCTCGAAGTTTAATTGCCGTATTTTACCGAAAAATTTCAAAGTACGCCCAAGTTTTTGCCGGCTGGGTTCTTAGTTGACGTTCAGTTATTATCAACTTATTGATAATATTCTCCACATCATATCACATATCTCCATACGTTTTGAAACATGCATTGACCTATTGTAGTAAGTGTCATAAAGCTCGTTACTGAATAGTTCATGAGGCCTCATACATCGATGTACACTTCTCAACTTATCAAGCATGACTAGTTTGCCAGTGATCAAATTTTTGCTGTATATTACGGATTCTGTTATCGTAATGAAAGGGATGTAAAAGTATGAACTTGGCGCATGTTTCTATATCTGTTAGTGACTTCTGCATCTATCTCTTCCATTCGTTCATGTTTGTGCCCACCACTAAAAATATTTTTATCACTAATGGTTCTCGTAAAAATGCAGCTCAGCAACCGTGTGCAAATCTTTGTACTTAACCATGAACTGAACCTGTTATGTATAAGAGCTTGTAATATTTATGGACTGGTCAAAACCCAGCTGGCAAGGTGAGGTCCGAACCGATGGGCTGCTGGGTAGATCTCACATACATAACCCAATTAGTCCAACTCAGGGTGCAGATAGAGCTGGTTATCATTGGACTTCTCGTTTCTAATGACAGTAAAACATGAACGCCTACGAAAGGTTATATTTATTACACGATAATACCGTCTGTTCTTGTACATAGTGAAGCCCGGTTGTCAAGGATGAAAGCTTTATGAAAGTTATCTACATTTTCTTATTGACACTTTTAAGACCATTAGTTCGTAGTGAGGCTAGACTGAACACTTCTTGTTCTTGTATATGCACATCTAAACTTGGAGCATTGGAGGAAACAGAAGAGTTAGGTGAAAGAGCAAGAAGTCATCGACAGGAATATTTCGAACCATTCTGATGTATGAAGTACCACTGCATTTGTCGTCCTGTTATTCTGAGTTTAAGTTGGCTTCAGTGTGTGTATAGTCAACAAGTAACTTCCGTAAAGTCTGGGGCATGTGGATTGTTGGGCTACCCGATTGTGGCACTCATGACACGCAAAATCGGCGTTCAGAGCATAGGCGGTGCCGACCAGGATCGATCCTAATCATTCAGGTGCATTCACACCTTGTATTTCTCTGAATCTCAGATATCATATTTTAAGTGCGTTCTTTTCACTTGTTAAGTATGTTTCTATAGTTCCTGTCATTCGTTCTTTTTCGTTTTGTTTGTTTTGGATCCCAACGTGCATTGTTTGGGCTTTGTTTGACAAGTAATCGTTTGAGATTGTACTGTTTCACTGTTTTTCGAGTTTCCCTTTCAAAAATCTTTGTTCTCCCAGGGAACTTGCGTACCGTTATCAAACTTGTAACTCAGGTGGGTATCTATTGTTTCAAGCTATCATGTGGTTAGGTCGAACCTCTCTGTGAAAAAAATGATGTAGAGTCATAAATTTCTGAAAACCCTGACTTTTGCCCCTGGCTTCAAAAGTTGTATGTTCTCAACAAATTTCTCACTGTTTGACTAAGTAGTCTTACTCGCTTTTGGTTTTATTTTTACTTAGTATACGGTTTCAAAAAGGGTTAGCTTTCTGCAGGACTCATCTGTAGTCAGAAATCAACTTATTGACTAGAAGCTTCAAATACTGAGTAAACGTCAGTTATGGCGTGTATTCTATCACTGTTCTGTAGATGCTCAGGAACGTTATTGCATCTGTCTACCACTCAGTCGTTCATATTTCCTTTTTCATCATCAAGTTATACCTTAGTTAAGTTTTTATTCCCCTACTTTTGTGAAGCATTACCATATGACGTTCTCTGATGTATTTTTCCGTCTGATCTCGTTTTTTATGCCAATAACTTACGTATCAAAGTACTGAGCTGCTATGGAAATTTGTATTTATATCTTATAAAATCCCACCTGGTTATGTAGTATCTTATGTATGATACTGCGAATCACACCAGTTACTACTAGATTGGTCATTCCGTCTTTCACTTTAATGGTACTAGGTAGCTAAAAGTAGTCGCTATGATGAGCACCACAATATTTCCTGGGACAAATTTGAAAATAGACTTTTTTGAATCCGCTGTACAGTGATTCTTTCAAGAGCATATGATGTTCTCACTTTTCTTGTATGTTTTGAGATGCTGTCTTGATTTATGCGTCTTTCTTTTTCTAAAAACTTTTGTTTATTGAGGATTCCTGCATGGCGCTGTATGTCACTGTAATAGTACCTGTAGGATAGGCTTGTAACTAACTTTATTTCAGTCGGAAGAATCATATTATTACACCTAATTATTTTAAGAGGTAAAACAGACTATCATAAATGTTATGACTCGTTACCATTCTGTCAGACAACAGTCCATGAGGTATCGGTTTGACTATTTCTGCTTGTTGCTTTGTAGGTACAGACTCAATTAAGTGTTTTCGGAAGTGGTATAGCAGTTTGATTATGTGAATGGTTAGCCCAAAGCGTCATTACAAAATGCAATCGGTTTGACCGTAGGTTATTTTCTCTTGATTGTTGCTTGCATGTTTTTACTGCTGACAGAGTTAACTTTGTCTTCGTATTAGACAAACATATAGCAGTTTCGGTACATAGTTTAAATTCTATTGCATATACTTATAAATTCTTTTATATATACTAGTGGACGCTTCCATAAAGCAAAGACGATTAAATAATAATATTAATACAATAGACGTCACAGATAGAGAAGTTACAACTAGAACAATATATAAGAAATGATAAGTATATGCAACAGAATTCAAACTATATACTGAAACTGCTACATATTTGTCTAATACGATCGTCTAATACTATACGTAGTTCCCTGCCCCAGGGGTCACTTAGGATTAAAATAGAAGACGGATCAAGACCAACACGTCAAGGGGAATCAACAACAGTGGACTAAAATTATATAGTAACTATAGCATATTTTATGGCAATAACAAAGCCGTCTTTACAGAAGTAATCTGATTGTTGATAATCCCATTTGTTATACTTATGATTTAGTTTGAGTAATCCTGGGTGAAAGTAAATAAACTTCCTCTGATATATTGATATAGTGTACCAACTTAGACCGATACGCAGTAATGCCAGGTGCTCTGTTGATACTGACTGGCTAAAATGGGGCTGTGCAATGTAAACAACGCCATTGAGTAAGCAGTAAATTTTCTTGGGAATAGTCCTATTTCCCAGCAGTATACTTAATGTCTTCTTAAAATTTTCATCATTACATGCCTACAGGTTATTAGCAAGGCCCTGCAAATATGGTCTCTCGAACTTGTACCATTTTTGAGACAATGTCCAGAAGCAGAATACGCTCGCGAAAATCCGGCTGATCAAAACGCCTTTATTTGTCATTACCAACATCACTGGTTTACAATAAGAAAAATTGGAAAACAGTGGTTCAATCTAAACTCAATTCTTCCGGCACCCAAACTGATTTCTGCAACTTACTTGGCTATTTATTTAGCTCAGCTTAAAGAAGAAGGAAACTCAATCTTTTTTGTCACCGGTACCTTACCTCAGTGTGAAGCTGATCAAGTACTATCTGTATGTTTTCCTAATCTTTTAATTAACTTTACATTCGGTTAAGAAGTTTCATTTTGTTGCATGTTACCATTGAGTGACATTCAGTGTTATCAATGTATATAACGCAATTAATGAGAGTTAGAAATATGGCTTATTGGCCTAAACATTCAACTTTAAAGCAGTTGGTTCAAGGCTTGAATCCTACTTCATCTACTTCGGCGTTGGCAACCGTGTAGCATAATGCACTCTGATACATTGTGGCTCATAGCCTAGTCAAAAAATGCACTGGGTTGAGTTGAATTCAGTTTATTCGTCAATACACTCATTTGATACTGTTAAACTTCCTTCGTTCATAAGTTTATTTTAGTCGTCCAAAAGGTATTATGACTTGCATTTGTCAGCTTGAACTTGGACCACAGATGGTCAACATATTACTTCCTCCACCTGATTGTCATTTCTGTTGCTTACTAGTGACAACTTTTAAATATGATATTGTAAAATTCAACTCGCCTCTTATATCCTCGTTTTGTAAAGTAAGCAGTAATGCATAGGTAATTTATTGCGAATGCAAAGTAATTTATATGAACTGTGATCAAAATTCGACTGACTAGTATGGCAAAAATTGGGCGCTGAGTAGAAGGTTGACATTAGATATAGTTTGTACTTGTCTAAGTCACAGTCTTTGAAATGAAATAATTCCAATGTTGAAATTATTTCATAGAGTTTGCCACTATCTATTAACGCGTTAAAATTTAAGATTCTGATGTTGTTTACTGAATACATGATAAATTTGAGTTAAAAGTTTGTTCTATTCCAAAAATATCAAAACCATCGAATACAAAAACTTTCCTGATTTTGTAACCTGTCTTTTGCCCAAAATGTATTTGCATATGCTACTTAGATAGCTTTTATCGATGTAAAATAAATTGTGCTATTATTCCACAGATGCTGTTAAATGTTTAGTTGTTTTCTGGTAACTGGTCTTTAAGTTTTTATTAGTGTTTCCTATGCGTTCTGCTACGTTATCTCTCTTAGCTTCAGTGTTTTAACCACTACTTTTTTTCACTTTCTCTCTTTGTGCTGATTTCTCTCTGTAGTTCTTACACAAATTAAGATGATGCACACGTCCCACTTATATCCTTGAGGTCTACCCACTGTGTAACCGACTGGTAAGCACATCTTTTAGCTCTATAGTCATTCACGTAAACAGTTATGGGCACATCTTCAAGCAGTGATGCCATAATGAACTCAAAAATGTTCAACATAGCATCAATGATAGTCAAAAAAGTCACTAGTTTATGTTCTATGTACATTACCTAAATTTATACGTTATACGCTAGTTCGGTTATGCTTCCACGTGTAAAATATAATAAAGTCAACACCTAAGAGAAGGCCAGTTAGTCGCAATGATTTTTGTGTATGCATTATTTTATAGTTTTATTGTTAATCCAAAATCCATTGACATTGGAGTTGATGCATGTAGTCGGTCAGCGACCAATGAAATCTCCGGATACTAAGATACAGATACGAAAAGCTAAGTTGACTTTCGCCAAATTATACCATTTATATCACTGCTGTTCTATCCGGATTTCTGTTAAGGGTCGAGTGTACTGCAGTTCGCTCTGTTCTGCTACACGGATGTGAAATATGGTCATTGAAGGTAGAGGATATGACCACCGTGGCCTTCGTAGCTTAGGCCTTGTGTTATGGTGTCGCTACGTGCTTAATGTGGAAGTCAGGCGTAAATTTCGAGGAAGACGAAATCCAATTCGTGTGGTTGTAGACCTTCATTGGCTATGGTGGCTGAGGCATGTTACGCAAGCCTAGTTGCCGTCTGCCCCGTGGTACATTGTTAGCTGAAGTATGATCAGGTTGAAAATGGTTAGAGGCGACAAGACTAAGAAGTGGCATCAGTCCCTGAAGTCTTCTACTGATATTCTGAGCCATGTAGGAAAATGTAGGCTTCTCGGCTGGGGTGCGTATGACAGTAGAAACCAGTGGTGTGAGACTCAAAACGATATATCTCAGAACCAATCTGTGCCACATGTCGTACCCACATATTATCTTCACCTTAATTGTTATGCTGAATTTCAGTAATGTTTCATTCCTCCTCGCTCTCTTGACGACTTTCTACCACTTTTTATTGCAAGTTCCTATAGTGATTTTGTCTACTTATCTGTAGTGTGTGTTCTTTAGTAAGTGACTACGGACTTCCAAAGGAAGCGTATCTGTTCATATAGAATTATTAATGTGCACAAAAGAGGTTTGTCATTGCATACCTAGAGTCCTAATAAATAAGGATTCAGCGAAAAGCAATGCCAACAGATAAGTGGCTTTTCATATTTATAAGTATTCCAGTGTAGTTGAGAGGTCTGAGGAACTTGAGATGTATTTTAGAAGAGTTTACTAGTCAGTTACGTTATTGTTTCGAGGCCATGAATAAAGGATAGAATAGATGAGCTTTCGTTGGGCTACTGCACTCGAGATAATGATCGGTAGGTTTAGTTAGATGTCTTGGAAATCACTCCACCACTGACTTCAACTTTATGTGTCACGTTCGTTTCTGTTAGGTCGAGATTTTCGCCTATTTCGATTTCTGGAATCATTTGGTGGTTGTAATGTTTCTGTTCATGCACGCTTAAAAAGCTCCATCTCCGGTTTGGTTTGTGGCATTTGCAAAGTGAATGTAATTATAAATTTCAAAATGCTGCTAGTTTTCGATACTTAGTCACATGAGAACCCGAATTCTTAAGAAAAGTATGTCATTGTGTCCTTTCAACTGTTGTTGACACTGTTAAGGATTTATTTAACCTCTCTCTAAGTCTGTCTTATTACAACCTATTCCTTTTTATTATACATACGCTACTTTCTGATATATATATATATATATATATATATATATATATATATATATATATATATATAGTTTATATTATTGAATCTGTTGCAATTAATTAGATTTGTCCTGTTCCTGAAAATGCTGTAAGCAGCTCCTCCGCATCTAATCGACGCAATACAGGTCAAAATGATCTGGAGACAGAAGTCGACCTTGCCTTGGCTATCAGTGAAGCAGATGTTGATGATGAAGATGAAACACTTAAACGGGTTTTACAATCATCTACGGATGATGACGTAGAATTACAACATGCCTTGCAAATTTCAGCGGAAGTAAGTAGTTTTGATCTTTGGGCTAACCGACTGCCTTTGCTTTCTAAATACCTAACACATTGATTTTTCTAACGTTTTAGGTGGTTTTTATTAATATTTTTCACATGATTCACAAAACCATATACGCTTTAGGTTCTTTTTAGCTATACATTCTCTCATCTGCTATTAAATTTTATGTATGGATAGATGTGTGGATGACTGCAACTAGGTTAGGGAAACTCAATCCCTAGAAGACAGCAACAGCAAAGGGTGGGAAAAGTCTTCAAATGATATTGTGGACTGAATGCACATTTTTAAAGGTGCTTGCACAACTGGTTTCATACAATTGCTTTGTAATTAGTTTTATAAGGTTACCTTCTGTGAATTGTTTTATACTATACTGTTATGGTTTCGAAGCGCTAATAGTTTATATATATATATATATATATATATATATATATATATATATATATATATATATATATATATATATATATATATATATATATATATATATATAGACTGCAACCCTGGGACGAATAGAGAGAAGACCGAAGCTGGCAGATGGGAGAGTGTATTACTCCGAGAATATAATATAATAACAATGAATCAATCCGAAACACGTGAATAAGTACACACATGAAAATGACCTTGTCCGCAATTGGAGACATCTCGACATCTCCCATTTTGTTTTGATGGCTGACGTGAAGATTTTCTGTGTAGTTTCGTCTTTCAGTTTCTGTTCAGGGTGTTGAACTTGAACTGTGGTCTATCATCAGTTTCCATGAAGGCTTTCAACTTGATTTGGAAGGTTTCTGGCACTAGATAGTGTGTGGTCTGAACCTACATCTGCTCCTCTTCTTCACCTTGTGTCAAGCAGACTGCGTCTCCATTTTCTTGAGATTGAGATAAAGTCGATCTGATTTTTAGTGTAGTGTGTCCTGGTGTCTGGTGAAATCAAATCCATGTCGCTTTGTGGATATCCTTGTGCTTGAACACAGTGCCTGACTCCAATCACCAAATCTTTGAATGCACAAAATTCTGCGAATAGTTCTCCATTCTCGTTTATTTCACCGAGTGCTTCTTGACCTATGGTTAGTTCTCTTCCTGTATTGTCCGCTCCCAGTTTGGCATTCATGTCGCCCATTAGAATGGATTTTGATGTTTCCAACTGGAGTGGGGTCTTGTCCAGTGTTGATTGCAGTTGTCTGTAGAATTCCTCCTTCTTCTCTTGCTCTGCATTATTTGTAGGTGCATAGCGTAGCATTGTATGATTGTGACCTTCCTTCCTTTTGAGTTGAACCTTGCTGTTATGATCCTGGAGGAGATTGGTTCCCAATGCATGAGAGAGAGCATTCGATGCTGTTTAGGACATCATGATTGCCACTCCCTCAGTGTGCTCGTTGTTGTCGTCTGAGTGAGAATATCGGAGTAGGTTACTGATTCTCCAGTTGATAGTTTGGAGAGGCCACTTCCACTCCATCTGCTTTCGCAAATTCCTAGCACTTCAATGTGATACCTTCTCATTCCGTTTGCAATCTGGGCTGCCTTGTTGGGTTCAAACATGGTGCGGACATTCCATGCCCCCACATTTACTTTCGCTTTCATCGAGAGAAGACACATTGGCCAATTGACTTCCCAAAGGCTTTCACCAACTGGCGTCATTTCGTCTCTCCGATTCCAGTGAAGAATAAATTTGTTTTTGTTTTTTATATTTTATTTGTGCTTTGAAGTTTCTTTAGCGGTTTGATTTGTTTTACGGGGTAGGGTTGCTAGCCCTATGCCCAACCTTCCCTTTTTATGCTGGCTTAGGACCGGCTAGTAACTAGTGAACTAGTTAACCAGGCGAGGCGTAGTAAAATTTTAGGAGACTAGCGTGGTTTCATGGATGTCAATCTATTGCCTTCATTGAAGGTTTAATCCAAAAGATTTGGTCTTATAAAAGGAAGTATTTTGTACCCATCTAATTTTTGGATAGTAGTGAGATTTCCTACTGATTTGTCAATTCTTTTTAACCTTTATATTTTTACTTTTAGGAGTATAAAGATACGTCTGATATGGAGCTACGTGAAGCAATTGCCTTAAGTTTGACTTCTGGTAAGTTTTTTGCAGGTAGTAATTTAGCTTTTTTAATCGACTCTATTAGTATTAATAATAAATAAGTTTTCACTTCAAATTATTTATTTTTCGAATATTTATAGCTCTTTGTAAGTGCTAATTAAAGTAGGCCACGAATTAAATTCATAGTATCTGTGTGCTAGTTGTACTGTCGGCTGTCTGGAACCAAAATGGAAAGTAGAGGATTTAGTCTTCTTGCCTAGTGGTTGTGAGTCAGCTTTTAAACGCATCTAGAAACTGTTGAAACTAAAATTTGTATTCAGATAAACTCATAGCCTACACACTTTGTTCACAAGATACATCATTAAAGGTTAATTGTTGCTACAAAATTTAAAGTAATGTCAGTTGGTCTGCAAGTTAGTGCTAAAATAAAACCGGATATGTCTGAATGGAGATTCAGAAAGTAACATCTTACATGAGCACATCAAGATGGAAGAATAAAAAGACAAACAAAAGGAGTCGAATCAGCATGGAAAACCATAAGAACTGAAGAAGATGGTGCAAAGCAAACATTGAAACCCTGATGGTAAGATGGACACAAGAGATGGATACATTTACATTGTTAAGATCAATTCTGAGCCATATCATCAAAAGTCTACGAAGCTAATATTATGGATGCATGTACAGCACAGCCGTATCACCTACGATCTCCGAACACTTAACTTCGTTGCCACGCGAACCCCAACCGGAAAGCCTGGATTTCCTCATATGGTTTAGATTTAAACGTGGTTCTAAAATTCCTTTTGTTTCCATTCGCTTTTGTCTATTTTGATGTCTTTGTTTTTTATCCACCTCTTCTTTGCATGCTAAAGTGTGGCGACTTGAACTAACACACTTCTTTTCGATATTGTGGGTCAGTTTTTTCTGTCTGTCATTGCTTAGACCAGCAGTCAGAAGTTTCGTCTATTAGTTCCATCCTTCATCCAACCAAATCTATTTCATCTTGCATTCCTCGATGAAGTAGACACGACTAGGCGTACCTAACGCATGTTCCAGCCGCCTCACCTGATAAAGGTTTGAAGCCTCATAATCTGATTTACCTCTCATACCTAAGACTCTATATCTGGCTCCCACTTTGGCACCGTGAGGGCTTCGTGACACACACGGAATGTTACGAAGGCATTCGAGGCAAAACACATAAAGCTTGATCATTTCTTCGACCCTAACGGTCATGTTTCTCAGACGAAATAAAACAGAGTAGCCTGTTTCTCACTGTACTCAACTTGTACTAGATATTCAGACGCCACAGATGACATAATTTGGTGGGAGCTAAGCGAACCTCTTTTCCCTGTGCTTAGATGTTGTTGGTCACTGATCCATCAGGACTGATGCTTCTTCCCAACCAAGTGGAGGGGTCAACCCATTAAATCACTTCACTACCTTTTTTTGTGTGAGGTTTTGGCGCAGACTAGTCGCGAAGTATTAATTTGTATTAGGAAAGTGAGAAAGCTATCTTAGACATTCTCAAACTGGCACTCATGTCCAGAAGACTACATCTTGTCAGCACCTTCACATAACAGGAATATGTTATCTGCAGGCTATCATTCGTCTACGAAACCCCTGAGAAAGGTCTATCATTTTCATCTCAAATGAGACTAGTCTCCATAAGCACGTCCATAATAAATTTAAATCAAAATGGAGACAGTAACCATCGTTGGTGGACACCATTCAAAATAGACAAGTCACCTGATGCCTCACCATAGGCTGTAACTTGCCCATGATGCGCGAATATAGAGCCTTCTCTGCAGTGATGTACTTATGCGCGACACCTTTCAGTGACAGACAATACCATAATATCTCTCGATCTATGGAGTCAATTACTCTAATTCAAGTAGTACAGCCATTGTCGGGCGCCGACCAGTATGTCTGAGTTCCAAGATCTGATGGAGGGTAAAGACCAGGTTGAAACACTCAGGATTGTATCTGAAGTCTGGCTGGTTCCCTTGGGTTTCACATTCCCAAGCTTCGCTCAGACGTTTGATGATTATAAGACCTAAAGTCGTTGATATTTTGTTTTAGACTGATCCTACACTTATCATAAGAGAATTTTTCTCTGTTGAAGACTTTAGCCCTCAGTGATCAGAATCATTCGGTTGTCCTATCATAGCTGATTTCTATACTCCAGTTAGTGCTGCATGCATTCTCACAAATAATAGTAATCCACCGCCTTTCGGTACCTCTGGTGCTTTCTCGTTCGAAACTGCTGCCCTTCCGTGTTTCAGGTTACCTAAAATTCCCCCAACTTCTGTAAGATTTGGAGATCCTATGTCGATGTTGCATTCAGATTGCAACGGATACGTATATGGAAGCCTAATGAAGTGTTCATGCCGTCGTTATAGGCGCCAAGCTTTTTTATGATAGCTAACATTTTCACTTTCAGATAACTACTTAACCAGTTCTTCTTTGAAGACAGTTTTAACCCCCGCATTATCGAGTTAAGCCATGCGTCGGTCTCTTGGTTATAGTTTATTCACGTCTATATCGGTGCAGGTATGCACTTGGTTGAACAAATTTGTCATCACCGTTCTACTACGTGCTTGATAACCTGACAATATTCGATCAACACCATAGTGATTACTGACAGTGAAATGGTCTATTTAAGTCTACTTTCAAGATCCATAGACACCACATCAGATATCGTTTCTTTTGTCTGAAGTTTGTGCTGCTTAATAATAGGGGGTTGTGTGTGTACTGCTGTAACAGGTTTCCGTTGTTATCCATGCGTGTGGAATAGATTCTGAAAGTACCACTTAAGTCCCTGCAGTCTTACAGGTGTAGGTATAGTACTAGACACTTAAACAAAGTTCTCTGCTCGACTGAATCCCTGTTGACAGTCACTTATGCACTGTCTGGCTGAATGGTACAGTGAGGACTTAAACGAATAGTGAAACTCGCCGTTGTCTCTTTATAGTTTCTACTTACTCAGCCACTAACTGCAGTTCAGATGAAGTGAAAGATCAGTTTTACCGAACACTGAAAGTCAGGGTATCGGACGTGGCAGTTGTTGCAGGTGACTTCAATGCACAACTGCGTAGCCTGAGTCAGGCAGAAAAGTACTTAGGTGGCACTTTCGGAATCCTGGCTGAACGAATAGATAACGGTGATCGCTTACTACAACTGTACTCAGATAACTGTTTATTTCTAGCTGGTACAAACTTCAAACAAAGAAAAACGTTGTTGAACGTGGCGTCCACCTAGATCAACCCAGCGATGGACACAGACAGACCATATTGTTATCAGTCATCGCTGGAGGTCGGTGGAAGACAGCTGCTCCTTCTGGAGCACGTGTTTGGATAGGGACCATGCGTTGGTTCATGCACCTGTATGTCTGATTCTCAATGAACGTAGAAAAACTTTAGCAACTAGACCATTACGATTGCAGCTCGACAATGAGAGCACTAAGGCTGTTTTCAGTAAAAAGCTGACTTGACAGTTATTGGAAAAATATGACTCATCCAGAAGAAGCTTGACGCCATTTCCACCCTCCTGTCAAAATAGCATTGAGAAACGTAGCGAACTATCAGAAAGTGGTTAGAAAGGGCCAGTGGATCTCAGTCTTTTATTGTGAATTAATGAATGTACTGGGACGCATTCCTGCAGGTTCTAAGCACATTGAAGAACGAATGCAACTCAAACGTAAACTGATAAAAGGTTTACGCAGTGACCCCGAACAGTGGCGAAGAGTGAGGAATAAAAAGATGGAAAAGGCAGCGGTGTTACATAACAGTAGACAGTTATTTAGATTTAATAAAGAAAATGGAGCGAATAGGTCAGTCTTTAGTATGAGGATTGAGGAGAAGGATGGGTCTGGTATTAGTTTGCAGGGAAGATGACTAAAACGATGATGGGAACACTTTGATGAACAGTTCAACTGGCCTCCAGCTACTATTTGGTTCCCCGTTATCCGATCAGAGCCTAAATGGGACTGACTGACAAAATCAACGTAGAACTTCGCACAGGAGTGCTTCGGCTCAAGTTGCCACACTTCACAGAACTCAAAGAACTGGTGGATAGAAAAGGAGTGACATCAAAGTCGATAAAGTAGTGTGAGGAAATAAACCATCTGAGGGTAAAGGTTAGTTTAAATATTCAGACTTTGAAAGATGTCAAGGAGTGAATACGTCTGCGCCATTGTGACCGATTTTCATCCATGTCACTAAGTGTCCTCAGTCACTGGTTCCCTTCGCCTCAAGGACTCCAAACAGACACTACATTTCCCCACACGGCTCAGGTCGCTGGCAAGGGACATCACCAAGTGGTGCCAGGACGGCAGTCAAGAAGTTTTGGACAAGTTAACTGAAGTATTAAACAGTGTGTGGGAGTGAAATATGATTCCCTTCAAACTATCTCAGTCACTGGTTGTCCCAGTCTTCAAGAAACGTGGTAACCACAGAGGAATCAGCCTGAAGAATGTAGTATCTAAGATTTTGGGTTATGTGATCATTAGATATCTTAGTTGAGCTCGGGAACAGCAAGCTCGAGAAAACGAGGCAGGCTTCATACCTAGTCGAGGGTGTTTCTACTAGGTTATGGAACACAGACACACTTACTGACCCCCGACATTAGCTATATTTCTCTACCTGATAGCGACGTTCTAGTGCGTCTGTCGAGGTCTCGTGGCAGTGTATCTCACTTACAGGGGATACCGAATAAGTACATCACTCTGATAAAGGCTCTTTACTCGAACACGCATCAGCGCGTTAGAGTCTATGCTGGATTTTCATGCAAGGATCCCCGCTCTCTTCATTCCTTTTCACTTTTGCCTTACGGGAGGTCTCCCTCTCGTCAACTGACGTCACCGGGATTGACCTAACCAAAGGAAACTTCTTGGTAGACCTAGAATACGCAGATGACATAGTTCTGTTAGGCGAGGATGCCGACAAGATACAGAGTCTGCTGGCAATTTAAGAATGTTTGGGATGCGTTTCTCGCTACCCAAATGCAAATGTTTGCTCCATAACTGATCTCCAGTGGTGCCCTGGTTAACAGCAGAAAGTGAGGTAGAAAGTTGGATCAGCCCTGATGTGTCAGTGATCGACAAAACTCCTACACGGATACAAAAGTCTCGACTGGCTTTCGCCAGCTTACGCCATCTGTGGCGTCACTGCGATGTGCGATTTTCTATCAAAGGTCGAGTGTACTGTGCTGCAGTTCGCTCCATTCTACTCTATGGCTCTGAAACGTGACTAATAAAGGTAGAGAAAATGAGAAGGCTTCTGGTATTTGACCGCCGTTGCCTACGTAACAAAGGCCATATTCCGTGGTGTCACCACATGAGCAACGCAGAGGTCAGGTGTAGAGTTTTAGGTGGAAAGTCGGTTGACTAGGTCGTGGACCTTCATCGACTAAGGTGACTGAGACATCCGTTACGCATGCCTAGTCACCGTCTGCCTCGTCGCGCAATGTTGGCTGAAGTAGGTCCAGGCTGGAAAAAAGCTTAGGACAGCCAGACTAAAACATGGCATCACTGCACGAAATCTTTGACCGCTTGTTTGAGCCCTGTTGAGGGATGCAGACTAGCCGGTTATGGTCCGTGTGACAACAGAAACTAGTGGTTGGAGACTTGTTGATATGGCCCAGAATCTATATTAGTGGCGTAGATGTAGCTAAACTTTATCTTCATCGTAACCGCTTTACGGAACTCAGCATTTTCTCATTCCTTTTCCCTCCCTTTTGCTGGTTTGTGCTGCTTTTGACAGAGTTTCTCTCTCTCTCTCTCTCTTCGTCTTTCATCTTACTACTTTGTTACTTATTGTGCCTATGTGTGGTGTAACCCCGTAGACTTTTGTGTAGTAATGCCTGACCCTGTGTTGATATTGACTGGTTGATCGCAGCATTGCTCAAATACGGTAGAATCATCGTGTGCGTTGTTTTAAGGGTAGCTGAAGGATACTAGGAAAGGCAAACAAGTCAATCAACGAGGTTGTGAACTCTCAGTGACTGGGATCGCTTAGACTTATTGTACACAGTGAAGCATTGTCTGTCTCGTCATCCCACTTTAGAGGAAGTGGAATTGGCTTGGAAGAGGGCAGAGGGTATTCAGATTGATACGTGGAACCAGTCCGTGAAGTCCGACTATTGATTCGAGCCGTGTAGGGAGGTGTTAATTGCCTAGCTGTGGTCATGGCGATATTAGAAATTGACTATTAAATACTCCTGTGAACATGCCTAATAGTCACAAATATATTCACCTGGTATCCTCGAAAATCTTAGCATTCCCACTAACCTGAATTTGCTTCTCTCCTTACACTCTTATCTACCATGGTACCATTCCACTGTTCGTCATATGTCGCTGTGAAGTGTGATGGCTTGAACTGATTCCCTTCTGTGTGAGGTTTTAGGTTAATTTCACTGTCTGTCTGACCGATATAGATGAAATACGTAAACAGCATTCATATTCGAATTTCTGCCATCTTATTCATTCAGTAGGTTGAATGTAATTTGTTTTGAAATGTTTGCTTTTTTTACTTATCTGTTTTCTTATACATATTTTTCTCAAAGTAGATAAATCTAACTCAGGAGACCAGCATGCTGCTCAAGTCGACACTAGTCCTGCGAACAGAATATCAGCTGAAGAAATTCGTAGGAATAGACAAGTTTTTCTAGCCAGATTTTCTTCCAGTTGTAAAAAATAAATAGCACTAATGCTCCTTCTTAAAATGCTTTTGTGATATTTTGATAAAAAATTATGATCTCCTACATGTCTTTTAGATTACATTATGTAAAATGAAACACAGGTATTTTAACCATTCCAATAGACGGTACCCAGTTACACCTGTACACATTTAAATAACAGAATAAAATTGTTTATATTTTTGAACGCTTGCGTGCTTGATTTTTAAGTTATATCATAAAAGGAAGGTCAATATTATACTCTCCAGTCCCCACATAGATCGATCCATACTTGTTTGTACCTGGTAAATGGTATAGAACATATCCAAGCCATAGTAGGCTTTTCACTAAGACAAGGTTACTTCCACGTTCAAACTGGATAATCCAACAACCTGTGAAAATAAATAAGACACTTATTTTTTTGAAGATGATAAAATTGGTAGATATTGTCGAGTATGCAATTAAGGTAAAGAAGCATGTGATGCATTTTAGCTAGATTATTGTGTAACTTATCCTTTTTCTATCAGTTATTTTTTAGACAGTAAAAAATCCATTTTTACTCATTCCAGCTGTCCTTCTCATGAAAACAATTTGGACAGTAGGGATAACTGAATCCATCTGTGATAATGTTACTTAGCGTTCATGACTGTCCATGGTATGATGGACTTTTTAGTTGATGAAGCCTTTTCTTCGGACTTTAATCATTGTGAAAATCCTACTGCACGTGAATTATCATTGCAGAAGTCCTTTGGCTAGAGCTCCCTAATTTAGATCATTCGAACGGTTGATTTGAATGATATTGTTACGTTAGAAGTCACCTGACATCATGGAAAAGCCTCTAATAACGTAACTTGCTGGTTCCCAGTCCTACTTTTTATAGGTTGTCCGCTTTTGTGAGACACTGATTAGCATAATTTGTAGCATAGACTCAGCATTCAAGTATTACTTAAGATGTTTACTATCTCTTTGCTATTATTCCATATTTACCTCAGTAATGCTATCGGGTGAAACAACTGTAGTAAATTGTTTGCTCGACCTCCCGCTAGTAGTGCAATGTTTGAGAGCTTGAACTTCTGTGTAGGTCGGTATTTTGGTTTCGTTGTTTGTTGGCTGTTGGTAACTTTTATCAAGATGTCCTCTAACTAGTGGTCCTAGTGCGTGTTTATGAAAATGCATACTCTGAATATCATATCAAAGTAGTCTAGAAAGTTATAATAGTACCTAGTTGCTTTATCTCTAAGCTGTAAATCGTAGTAACTGTATCTTCCGTTAGGGTGATCACGTCCACCCGGTTGAGTTATGATTATTTGTTCATTGGGTTCTTAGTGGAACATTGGGCTTCAGTAGCACATCTCCATTGCACTCTCTTCCCTGCAGTCTTTTCAACCTGGCTCCACCACTGCCCACAAGCTTTCATTTCTTCCTCGCACCATCTCATCCTCATACTCCCTACTCGTCGTTTCCCCTTTGGCTTCCACTCGAGGGACTGGCCTGGCGCGTGATGTTCCAAAACGGTCTTCTCGGTGTATGTCCAGTCAAACCCATCTCCACTTTCTTCTGCATATTTGTTGGGCGATAGGTTCTTGGTTGTTTGGTTTTTTGCCAGCCAGAGTTCCTTGTTGCTTATTCTTATTAATCTGGCAATCTGATCTGATCTTCAGCATCGAGTGGGTGTAGGCGGCAGATGTTGCCCGACCGATAGCGGCTACCTTGAGGTGGTGGTCTTGCTTGCATATCACAATGACCCAACGAGCTATGCTGGTGGAACGCTTGCTCCTTCGACGTTCTACCATACCAGAAAGGTCTGTTGGATAGTGGTTAGACGAAAAGAAGTCACCGTTGTGGTGTAAATTACTACACTATGATGGGGGTCTGAGGGCGAAGTCGTACTGCTGCTAGCTGGATGGGGTGTGGCAGTCGTAAAGTGTTTCCCTTGGATGACCAGCAGTCCCATGCCCGTGCTACCTTCTCGGTGGAAGGGTCTGCCAGGCGGTGGTGTTGGTTCATTTGTCGTTTCCTTTCGACCATCCGGCCCCGAAACAACAAAAGTTCGAAATAATCATACTCAAAAGGCTACGTATGACAAGCCTCAGGCAAATGTCCGATGAGCTCTGCGGTCACACAAATCCCTTTCAGGTAATTTAAGAAGAAATAGCCTTCCGCGGTATGGGCAACCGGGAAGTGTCAACCGCCCTCACAACTCTATCAGCACTCAAGTTTCCTCGGACTGCTATCCACCTCCCCATCATTACCTCTTAATCTTCCTTCATGTCTCCCAATTAACAACACTCCATCATCTTCAATTTCTCCTAGTTCTGCAGCCTTTGACAACTATCTGAGTCCACAGAACAGCATCATTGGTCTCCTCAAACCACGCTCCAAATTACATATTGGAGTCTCACCCTCCATCAAATTGGTCGACAGGTTTCGTTGGCAAAGACTCTAGGAACTCGGGCCATGGATGTGTGCTGTGTTTGCGAGACACACATACTTGACCCAAGTGCGGTTATTAACCCAACCAATCTGGTGAATCCGCAAAATTCACCCTTCTAGTTTCTGGAGATTTGATGGCTAGCTCTCGGATCTTGCATAGTATTAAGCATTAAGACAGAAAACTCACTGCTAGATTGAGTCCCAGTTGATAGTCGCCTCTGCGCTATCCGACTAAATGGCACAGTTAGAACTAGAAGGAATAGTGAGACTCGCTGTCGTCTCTTTGTAATCTCTGCTTACACACAGACTGACTGCAGCTCCGACGAAGCAAAGGACGAGTTCTACCATAAACTGTCTAGCCTCCTCCCGAAAGCCAGACCTTCGGACGTGGTGGTTGTTGCAGGTGACTTCAGTGCACAGGTGGGTAGACTGAGTGAGGCAGAAAGGCACTTAAGTGACACTTTTGGAGTCCCGGCTGAACGAACAGGTAACGGTGATCGCCTACTACAACTGTGCTTAGATAACCGCCTATTTTTAGCTAGCACAAACTTCAGACATAAAGAAAGACACTGTCTGACGTGGCGTACACCAAACTCAACTCAGCCATGGACACAGATAGACCACATTGCTACTAGTCATTGCTGGAGAGGATCGGTGGAGTATTTGGACAGCGATCCTGAGTTGGTCCGAGCACGTATATGCCTGCGCCCCAATAGACGTAAGAAAAATTTGGCAACAAAACCACTACGAGTGCTGCTGGACAACGAAAGCACCAAAGCCGTGTTCAGTGAGAAGTTGGCTAGGCAGTCATCGGAACAAACGACTATCACTCATTCAGAACAAGCTTGGTACCATTTTCAGTCCGCTGTAAAAGCAGCGCTGAAGACCGTAGCCGACTCCGAAAGAGTGGCTAAAAAGAGCCAGTGGATATCAGCAGCTTCTTCCCAACTAATGGATACACGTAAACGCATCCCTGCAGGCCCCGAGTACAACGAACAGCAAGCACAGCTTAAAAGTCTACGCAACGACCACGAACAGTGGTGGGCAGCGAAGGCTAAAGAGATAGAAAAGGCAGCGGCGACTGGTAACAGTAGACAGTTATTTAGACTTATTAAGGAGACTAGGGAGTGGGAAAGGTCAACAACAGTTAGTGGGGCTATAGCAGAGAAGGACGGATCTGTGATTCACTCGCAGGGGAGACGACTCGAACGATAGGCAAAACACTGCGAGGAACAGTTTAACTCACTTCCAGACACCATTGCATTGCCCGCTATCCAGTCGGATCCCAAATGGAACATTGAGTGAAACGCCCCAACACTAGGAGAAGTCGGGAAATCAGTAGGTAACCTGAAACGAGGAAGGGCGGTAGCACCAGACAAACTAACTCCAGAGGTACACAAGGATGATGGTAAGGTGATCTTAGTCAGGTTAACAGAAGTGTTAACCAGTATACAGGAATCAAATACGGTCCCCTCTGACTGGTCTAAGTCACTGATTATCCACGGGACAAGAGGAATCAGTGATTGGAGACTGATTCTAGGTGATATGGCTGTGAACCGATGTCAGTGGCGCAGATGTATACACACATTATCCTCATCTAAACATGCCGATTCTCAACATTTTGTCATCCTTCCCTTCTTTCTTTTCGTACTTTATATTTCTTTTGACTGCATTTTCTTATCTTCATCTTTCACCTCACTATCTTTCTACTTGATGTACTGATGTGAGGAGTGGCTGCAAACTGGACCGTTACGCAGTAATGTCTGGTGGTCCCATGTTGGTATTGATGATGATGATGCAGCTGCTGATTAATGTCTGTAGTTTGTTGGATATGCTTTTCATCACGCGCCAAGTTTCTGAACCATCTGGAAGCACTGACTTGGAAATACGGATCTTGTTCGCGCTTCATGCTGAGTGCAATACAGTGCAGTAGATCTCTACACTGACTTCAGATTGATGAAGGAACGCGTCTCTTGCTGTCTTCCCGATCTTGGTCTTAACATCCTCAACTGCGCCTGTAGTTGAAACGATGGTGCTTAGGTAGGTGGGTGAAAGAGATAACTTCATTTAGATTTCTCCGGTTCATGATGATTGGTGATTGTTGTTGGTGGTTGGGTATCTTGATCAACTGTCTTCTCTATGTTGACCTGAAGGAAGTCGCATCTTTTCTGTCTCACCTCTTCTAGCAACTTGCTACTGCTGGCCCGTAGATCTTCAAGTTTGTGCGACATTAGATATAAGTCATCGTCTGCAAAATCCAAATCTTCTAGGGTCTTCTCATCGCATCGGTCAAACAGCGTATGCCCCTCTTCTCACAGCTGCTCACAGTTTCTTGCATGACCCAGTCCAGTCCAGTTGACCACAATCAGGAAGATCATTGGTGATAGTCAGCGGCAGCCTCGTCTTACTGCTGTCTTCACTTCGAAGACATCACTGAGCTTTCCATTATCAATCACTTAGGATGTAGCATGATTTAGCATTTAGCTGCTGAATGAGGTTGACAAGGGTTTGTGGCACTAAACCCGTAGTGTTGAAGCAGCTGCCAAATTACTTCCCGGTCGATGCCTCGACCAAAGGACTTTTCAAGTTCGATGACGTTGAGGTGAAGAGTTGCCATTCCGCCATTCTATGCTCTGTTCTATGATGATGCGTAGTGTAGCGTTGCGATTTGATCTGCACACGATTTGTTCTTTCTGAAGTCAGCTAGCCAGCCTGTTCTGGTGGTAATTTTGAATCCAGGAGACTCTTTAGACTCTTCATGGTGATGCGGCTTAGTACAGAGGTGGAGTATGAATTCGCACCAGTTCTCAGAAATACTTAGGTCACCCTTCTTTGGGAGTTTGACAAGGTAGCCCTTCTTCCAGTCAGTGGGCAGGTACTTTTCCTTCCTTCCAAAGCTTCTGCAAAAAATAATGTGTGTGTCCGCTGTTGCCTCTGTGTCTGTTTTCAGTGCTTCTAGTCCTGCTGCTTTCCCGGATTTCAGCAACGTTATGGCGTTCAGGACTTCTGCTTTTGTCGGTAATTCTGTGGCTCATATCTCTCCTACCAGCAGCCTGTTCTGCTTTACTTGCCAGTGTGTCGTAGAAGTGTCTTTTGTATTCCCGTGCAATATACTTCACTTTTTGTCCAATGTAGTGTTTTACAGGTTGTGTTCAATTCCTCCTTTCATTGTTCATCCCTGCACTGCACTGGTTCATCTTCTGCTTCACCATCACCATCTTCCTCTCCCTCCTCCATCAGCTTCCATGTATCCGTCGACATCCATTCCTTATCTTCTTTCTTCTTCCTTCCTAATACGGTTACACAGGTCTTTTTCCACATCTCTTTCAAAGAGTTCCAGTGTTCGTCTATGCAGGTTTCCTTGAGGATGTTGCTTAATGTCTCTCATTTTTCTCTGATGGCTGACGTGACGATGTCCTTTGTAGTTTCGTACTTCAGTTTTTGTTCTAGGTGTTGAACTTCGACTGTGGTCGTTTATCACCAACTTCTGTGGAGGCCTTCAACTTAGTTTTGAAGGTGGGTTTCTTGCACTAGATAGTGAGTGATGTGAACCTACATCTGCTCCCGTTCTTCATTTGATGTGATCTTGTGTCCAGTAGGCTGCGTCTACACTTTCTTCACATTCAGATGAAGTTGATCTAATTTTTAGTGTAGTGTGTCTGGTGTCTGGTGGAAACAAATCCATGTCGCTGTCTTGTGAATATCCTTGTATTTGTACACACGGCTTAGCCTCAAATCACTAAATCGTTGAATGCACAGAAGTCTGCAAACAGTTCTTCATAGGCATTCACTTCGCTGAGTACTTCTCGATGCATGATGGATGAGTTCTCTTCCTGTGTTGTCGGCTCCGAGTTTGGCATTCATTTCACCCTACCCATTAAAATTTCGATGTCGCCAACTGGAGTCTTGTCCAGTACTGATTACAGTTGTCTGTAGAATTCTTCCTTTTTCTCTTGGTTCGTGTCTGCATTATTTGTAGGTGCATACCATAGCATTGTATGATTGCGACTTCCTTCATCTTCATTTTAATCTTGTTGTCATGATCCTGCAGGGGGAGATTGGTTCCCATTGCCTAAGAGCCTTCGATGCTGTTGTGGACATCATGATAACCACTCGAAAACTAAGTGTTCTCGTGGTTATGATCTGGGTGACTATATTGAAGTGGATCATTTACTCTCCAGTTGACAGTTTGGAGAGCCCGTTTTCATTCCACCTGTTTTCGCAGGTTTCTAGCATATCTATGCCATATCTTCTCATCTCTTTGGCAATCTGGGCAACCTTGCCAGTCAGCTTCAAACATTGTGTGGACATTCCATGTCCCCACTCTTACTTCCACTTTCATCGAGAGAGACAAAACACATCGGCTATTTGGTTTCTCAAAGGCTTCCACCAACTGGCGTCATTTCGTCTCCAAGATTCCATCTAGGAATAACTTTTTTATATTTTTTCGTGCTTTAAAGTTTCTCTAGCGATTGGATCAGTGATATGTGAAGGTTTCAAATATTTAATTGTCGTTACTTTCTTTCCCAGCTGAAGCATGACTGCTTCTAAATAAGTAGTAAGAAGCTTAGAAGTTGAGTATTAGATAATTAAGCTAGGGTAGTTCTGTTCGCCCCGTCAACTGAAGCATCTGGTACACGTACCACATATGCTGCCCGTGACTCATAAACTGACGGCAGTGGAATGAGATACAAGGACTGCCAGATCAAGACAGTAGTATTACATAAAGATTAACGACGTATGAGAAGACTTTAAGCTTTCTCGTTATGTCCCTACTAACAGTTGAAAACCAGGTTATATCCTCTAAGCCTTGTTTTGAAGGTGTAGTTTTGGGTACATTATATTCAATAAATGTTCTCAATTTTGCTTTCTTTATATTACAGCTTCCAATAATTTCTAATTTTATTTTAATTCCCTGTTGTTGAAATGCACTTTTAAAAATGCTAACACTGACACAGAGTTATGATAGACCATTTACTCTTCTATCTTCATATTCGAAATCAACTTCATGATAATATGCAGCATAGGAGACTAAAGACGTAGTGACAAAGATTCGACTAAAAAAGTAACCTATATATATATATATATATATATATATATATATATATATATATAGGACAGAAATATCCTTTATGGATAGGTTCTGAAGCATCTAACCACAGTGCCAAAAGTGGAACTAACTGTTGAAAACAGGTGTAAAAAGCAATAAAGCGATTTAACAGCCTCACCTTTTGGATTGTCATCTTCAATGGTATCCAGGAAGTCAATAGCCTTATCTAGTCTCGCTCTGTCAGTTAGTGGCTTGTGGGGCATGTGTATAGGGGGTCGACAATGGAAGTATGAAAGTTCCTTTGAGGCTTCAGCAACAGTCAGACCTGTAGAGTTTTTCATAAGTGTGTGAACAAGAATACCTTCGAAAGATTTGTTCCTAACCACCTGGCCGTTAGACAGTCGCAAGTAGGCACCTCGCGGCACAATAACTACTTCCTCTTCCATGCGGTAAATAATTGCCGCAAGCCTGTCTTCTTCTTTCATAGTTATCTAGTTTTCAATCATAAAGTATTGTTGGGTTGAGTTACAAGTTCTTCAGTCTCAACAAGTTCATCACCCTCGCCTGGCATCTGTTTTATTTCAACATACTCAGCATCGAATGATGGATCGCCAGTTAACCTTGTCTTAAATAGCTTGCTCTTTTCTATATCTTGTTTTCCAGGTACTGGCAACAGCCCCCATGTTGAACAGTCTTTGCTGCAACAAAATGATCTCAGTATTAAAGAGTCTGTACCTGTATAGATTGGTTCTATCTTTCAATACATCCTTTCCGATTCCCTGTGCAATAAAATAGTCTCCACTAACGCCACGGATAATACCCCAAAATGACACATATGTAAATTTATTCTCATGCTTTAATATTGTGAGCGTAGTCTGGAGTGTTGCCTTTTGCTCGGGTGTGAGGACAATCCCACATGACCCTACGTAATCTATCGCTAGATGTAAGTCTGAAGAGTCCATTTCGCTAATGTCAATGTAGACACTTCGCTAGTTTCTATGACCACAATGGCAAGTAGTGGAGTAAAACAAAAACACCATTATCATTTCTGCTAGTTAACAACAGCTAAATAATCCCTCTGCTTCTCGATACTACAGTAAAGTTTCTCGTCTTTGATAGAATTCTACACAGTCATTGGTTTTCTCTGTCATTGCTGACAAACTCAGGAGTTTCAGTGATCCAAATTTAATAATATAAGCATAGGAAAATGACAGATTTTTGTCTCGCACGTCCAGTTCCTGGGGTTTAGTTCTAGCTGTTCAGTTTTCTCCTGCATCGGGGAAGGAAATTTCGTCTGCATTCTTGCTTTTAGCACCGGTGCGATTAATGTCTTGTTAGGTGAAACTTGTAATTAGTGGATAATAATTATAATAATAATTCACTTTAGAGAGATAGAGGTGGTTATCGAACTACAGGTTTCTTGGGCGATTAGGAGTCTTTCGTGACTCCTCTCCGTACAAGTAACTGAACAGGAATGGCAAGGTGGTGGGAAGAGATGTGCAGGACTTACCCGAAATGTAAAAGGAGATAGTTTGGATCTGCTTACTGGAGTTAAGTGTTCCACCCCATCAGAGCATGCCTCCCCCCTTGGCCCCACAAGCGATCTTTTTGCAGAGCTTTGCACTTTCTCAGAGAGACCGAGGTCTTTCTCGAGCCTCAGGCGTGCTACTAGATGAGGCCGTACATTGGATTTGAAAACCGTGAGAAGCAATTCAGGAGTGACAGCACCAAGCTGTCAACATCAGAAGAGTAAAGCGACGTTCACTCTGACCACCATTACTTGTAGTTAAAGGTGTTGTTCAGTATCAGAGACGTTGAGTTCCAGACAGTTTTCCGTGGGTATTCTGATGATAACACGGTTACTTAAGGTATGCTTCAGTGTTGAGCAGTCAGCCTCTTTGTTTGCTACCCATCCAACAGAGAAGGTGAAGAAAGAGTTTCTGTGTGCAGGCAGTTGGAGGACAGGAAGAACATAGTTGGTCCCGAAGTTGCTCCTTGGACTGCCCCTGATGTAAATGGTTTTCTCTCCGGCCGTATCCTGTTTATCTTGGCGCGAACCTACCTACCTTCTAGCCACACTTTGAAATTGGAGAGTAGAGGTCCACTTATGACGACTGAAGTGATACTGTGTAAGACTAAGTGCTGAACAGTGCCAGGTGTCTTAGCTAGTGAAAAAAGAATGACACACCTAATGTTTGTTATTCTGGCTAAATGTCAGGTCATCCCAGGCAGCCAGCAAGTTGGTGGTCCACGGACGACCACCTCGAAACCATACTGGGTAGTATGTGCAGGGGTCTCCCCAAGGAATTGCAGATCTCGGGGACCGTCAGTTTTCTAAAGCTTTGGATAGCATAGGTAGTAGGGAAATCGATCTCTTTCTAACAGGACGTTTTCTGTCTCCTCTCTAAAAAATGTGTGACGAGACCATGCGTCTCCATTTCTAGGGAGTAAGCATGGCTGTCGAGTCCATAAGGAGGTTGTAGACCAGTCTGCCAAGTGCCTCAGAACTGTTTATTGGGATTGCAGGTCCCAGTTTGTCACAGACAGGAGACTAACTTGAACAGAGCCTAGGTAGTTTACCCACAACTTTTTCTGTGTGTTTAGGAGTGGCATAGGTATTCGTTATTCATGGCCTGATCACTGCCGTATGGTAGTGCAGATTAAATATCAGAAGTAGTAATTTGCGCCTAGAATAGTGAGCCCAGAAGCTCAGTCATCTATAGACCGCTTAGTAATCCTCCGATAGGATCGATGGGAGGATTAATTCCTTTGCTAGTCAGCTTCCTTTCCAACGTGAAACGATGCTTTTTTAAAATTTACTTTGTAACCATCTCGCCAGGCTTGTTTCAGGGTGAAACCCGTCACTAAGGGCTCTTATGTTGCAGGGATTGTGAATTCCTTTTCAGTTTGAGAAGTTCGACTCCCTGTGTGGGTAACGAATCTTAAACTGGGCCTGCCTTTTGGTCTGAAATAGCCTCCCCGTCCCAAGCTTTAGAAGTGAGTTTCTTGCCAGTGGTAGGTGTGTTACCTCTGGCAGTCTGAGAATGGTGGCCCCAAAGACCACTTCCTTCGCTTGTGTTTAGTGTCCATCTTTTGAGAGGAATCCGGTCTACAGACCATGGTTCATTTATAAGACTATTTCTCCTAGTCTCATAGTCAGTAAGGGAAGGCGCTATGTAAGTCTGGTTGTACAGTCTCCTTAGTAGTCAAAAGGGAAGCCTTCACCGTACTATCCGTGAGACCGCAAGGTGGTCGGTCACGTATATCCCCAACAAGGAGGTCATAGTTTATCAGGCTGTGGTCCAGGCGTGATGAATTTCCGTCGGACCTCATGTGTATGGGATGGTCTATTTTCGAAGAGCTGGAGTATTCGGCGGTCTGACGTTTCAACGACACCCTTTGAAAGTCCTGCCTAGTTTCGTTGCACAGATAAATTGGAAGACGACCGAAAAGTGGTCACTTCTGTCCAACAGAAGAGGGACTATCAGGCCGTCAATCAAAAATTCTTTATTCATGAAACTGCAGTTTAAGCATGATAGGATTTGATGGTTACTGACCCAATACCTTCCACAAGCCTCATTTTCTCAGTCATTTTGAAGAACCGGGCTTCACTGGACCTGCCACTCCCACAAAGTTGACCCCCGGTCGGTTAGGTTTCCTAGAGTTGGTGCCCGTGTATATCCCAGTTCAAGAGAGCGGCTGATCACCTCCAGCATTTGGTGTCAAAACGACACTTCATCGGATGGCTTCTTGATAACGACTTCCACTACGCCTCTTGTAATCACGGATGGCTTTATAGAGCACCAGATGGACCCCTTGAAACAGCCCAATCCTTGAATATGGATTTGGCTAGCATTAAACCCTTGGTTGATCTGTGATCACGTCTTGATATCAGTCAACACGTTGACGATGTTCTCAAGAACATCCTTCACCCCACATCTGCACGAGTGGTGGCATCACTTGTGACTAGACTTGCTGAATGTGGTGTGCCCGGACTGCCTTAAATCTGTGCAAGTCACAGAACCTTCCCTCTCAGTTATCACACCGCGTACCACTCCGAACAGGTAGATGACAGCCCTATCTCTTGTGCGTCCACAGTTGGCCTACCACTGAGGTCAAAAGGTATAACGGGGGGAAAAGCTCACGTAAAATACTCTTGAAGACTAGAAAAAGGGTACAACTTTAGCGTTTGCAAGCTAAACCAAACCTAGATTCGTAGTGAACCTCCAGTATCCTTTCAAATGCTCAAAATACACGAAAAAATGGGGTAGATTCATTTTACCTTAAGCTCAGAAAAGATACTCTTACTGCTGTCCAGAGCCTTCGTTGCAATGTGGCATGGCAACAGCTAAGATGTTAAATTGGGGTGATTTTGGACTCCCTTTTGAAAATAGCGAGTAGGTATTTTTACATGTCACCGTTGCAGACGATGAGAACAGATCTTCCTAGTGGACGTTTTTTATGACGTGGTAATTTTATAAACTGAGTCACAAAATGTATAGCAACCGGAGGCCATCTGAATATAAGATGGACTGGGATCCAAATTTAAGCTGTGGTTGGGAGAATGTCCTGGTTGGTAGAGTCCATAAAATTGGCTGTGGACTACTGATGGACAGCCGTCCTGCAGTCAGTTTGACCAACATAGGAAAAGGCCTTCCAAAATGGCATCCTGTAATGTGTCGATGAAAAAATGTTTTTAGCCTTTGAACAGCGTGATTCCAAAGCTGGCCGCCCATGAGAAGCAGGTGATGCCACTGCAAGGCAGCGGTGAGCTGCTTGCATGTAATGTGCATGTCCCAACTCTTGCATTGTTCACAGACTTCAGAATACCCGATGCTAAGGTATTTTGCCAAGGTCCACTTAGTTTACTGAAAATCTTTGTGACCGGTGATGCACTTAGGAAGCGAACCTAAGGTTTTCTTTGCCACTGAAGTCAGAGTGAGGGTGAAAGGAGTTTCATCTTCGTGCAAACAGGCGAAAGTTAGGGTACCTCAGTGTATCTGTCGTCCACTTCTCCTCCTTCTCTTAGCGAAAGAGTCGCTCAAGACGGTGCACAGTGTTGAATACAGACTGTGCCTACTGGACGACCTAAGTTCTCCACCACATTGGCTCCCCGTATGTTTTCTAGAGATTGACACCGGTAAGAACATTGTCGTGAGAATGGGTCGCGACAATGTAAGTAACTAACCAATTAACGCACTCTGTTAACTGAAGTGGTTGACTGGAAAGACCTAGGTTTCATAGTTACGATGACCCAAAAACCTCGTCCAATTATTGAGTGGTATGTGTCCAAAACATTCGATCTTACAGGCCTCTGCGAAAAGCCCATCAGAGCTATGATGAAGATGTTTCGGATCTTATACCCATATATGTACGATCCCGACCGGGACATAGGATTCTAGTATAAGGTCCATATTTCAAACACGAAGCTGACATCAGAGGACAGAAACAAAGATGACCAATTGGATCTGCGACCTCTACTACGAAGGAAAACTGACTCGATCCTGTCTTCTTCAACTAACTTGTAACAGGGTGGCGGGTGGTATTTTCCCATCAAGGGACACTGCCCTGTTATTCAGTCACAGCGGAATCGTCTTTGTCCAGAAATGTCTTTCGCGTGTAGTAGAAAAGACTGAAACTCCTCTGGAGGATGCGCTGTCCTCGCCATAGGTTAATTATCTCAAGGTGAAAGTGCATCGTTGCACCACACGCACCAACAAGAACTAACAAACGTCAGCGTCGTACTATTCATATCCCTGAAAAGCGGAAACTGAAAAGGAAGTGGATGTGGGTCACAGATATTGGCAAACTTTAAATAAAATTGCTTGGAGGGAAGTTTATAACTTCTCGCAGACCATTCAAGTGATACAGGAAAGTTGAAACTGTTAAATCTATCATCCACAGGAGTGTGGTGAGCCCTGTTGGGCGTGCTGTTTCTGTTAGCTTTTCTTCCGATGTAATCAACCACCAAGTCTTCAAGTGCCCTTCAGAACATCGAGACTAGGGCACGGAGTCACCTCGACCAGGCCCTCCGAAAATTGGAGAGAATCGAGCGTTTTCGCTCTTCGCGGAGCTGACGTTTGTCCGGAGAAAGTTGGAATGAATTGTTGACCGCAACACAGATGAATTTCACCCACTAATTCCCCATATGCGCTTGCATGTTTTTTTGGAAAGGTTTGTCTGACTCAAGCTTCTATTTGTGCACCACATGATGATACGTAACTTCTTAGAGCTGTGCCTACAACACGGTCGAACTGCTTCCTGGAGAGTAGCCGCCCGTGAAGTGTTTGTCCAACACACCTCCGAAAGCTATTCCCACAGAGGTGCCCCAGGCTACTTAACTTGAATTCTTTTAATGACGGCTCTGCACCTGTTTCGACGTGAATGATAATATTAATAATATTTATTCCTGATTTTGCGGGTGCGTATCGTTTTCACAGACATAGTTATCACATTAGGCAACAAAAAACCTTTGGTAAAATTGTTTACCACCTTTTCTTCATTCCAGGCGCCGGCAATCCCAAGGCTAAAAAAGATTTAGCATCACATACAAGTGGTGCATGTTAGGTAACGTTTTAAGTTTGTGTTTATTCATGGGTATAAAAAAGCATTCCAGCAGAAATGAAAATCTCGTTCAGTGAATATTTAGAAGCATCGTGCGAAATAAGAAGGTGAAGCAGTTCAGCCATTTCATTTTCACAGAAGTAATACTAGCAGATTTACTCAAAGGTTTTTACTCAGTAATGGTAATATACAGTTATCAAGTCACAACCAACTTGCTTTTTTACGCTTTTCTTCCTTTGCATTTACACGAGTCAACAACCGAAGGACGCTGCAGTGCACTGTTTATAGGCACAGGAGTTGGTTAACCGGGGACTCTGTTTTTAACTGGTTGTAAGAGTCCCCCTGTCCCCTAATTAGGCCGGGAAATTTATTTTTCCTATGGTCATTGATAACCACATCGAAAAGTGGAAGAGAGTGGTTATTATTAGCTGAAGGATCTTGAACATATACTTCCTAGTTGAGCGGCTTCATGAAGATACCAGTGCACAACAGAATCGTCTGTACAGTCGGCGGGTTAATCATACAACAACGTTGCAGAAGAGTGAAATGAGTTACAGTTTGTTATTCCCCCATCATGCAAGTGTTTAAGATACATAATAACCTACTTACTGTTAGATTCTGCCCACAGGAAGTGATAGTAGTTAGTTTTATTGAAACTAGTGCACTCTGTATCTAACCATTGAACCGAGTAGAGCCATGTAAAATTAGCACCTCTGTGTCACACTTGAGGCTGCAAACCGCAAATGGTACAGGAGTAGGAGAAATAGACGTACTAAAAGCGTTGTCAGAAGACATAGATAGTTGTCCGCATCAACCGAAAATGGAAGTGTTTGAAATGACATGGGCTATAATAATTGATCATCACCTGATACTTCGGTGTGAGGTATATGCTTATGGTGAAAATCACGTTATCGAAATATTAGCTGCCAACAGAGAGCTGGGAACAATCAGCAAAATGGTTTTTCTGGGACTAATTATAGACGTTTTAGAAAACGTCGTCAGGATGGGTATGGTGACATAGGTACTTTAAGGATATATAGATAAGACCCATCACATCCTATCGGAGTATGAGGATAACCTAGTCTGGAGACTCGAATAACTGGTGAGGACCAAGGTACAACAGTGTAGGTTCGATATGGCTGTTTCGGCATCAGAAAACAGATGACTGCCTTAATACTTTCCACCTTGGTTTGGAGACATGATTTAAGATGTGCTACAAAAAAACCACACTAAAGTATCTATAGGTTTCCCCCTTAGTAAAGCAAAAGGATGGCAGTCTCGTTCCCACCTTAGATATCATAATGTTGAACTCCATTTTTTGGAAAGTTAAATTTCCACTACGAACATTGATAAAATTCTGGAAGAGCTAGCAGGCTCGTACCGCTTGTGTGCTTTCATTTTGTCCTTAAATACTGGTGGGTGGAGGCACATCCCAACGACAGGAGAAATGCAAAGTTATTTATCCAGTTGGGGTTGCATGAAATTAAAACCATGCCTGTTGGATTTACTAAAGATTCTGCATCTGATTCATAATATGCCTTAAAATCTGTTGCCAAAAATAATCATATAGGTGAATGGAAGAATTCTCTAGTATACAGAAATACACCTGGAGAAACAAGTTGAAGTGTTACAGTCTGAAATATCATGAACGCAACATAGGTGGAACAGGTCGGCAAAGCCACTCCAGCCTTCGATATACAATTAGAAATCTCTACAAGTACACCTCCATCATTTTTAAATATACTGAACTGCAGAACAACTAGAACACTTTCAACACTTCATTCACACATATTAATGAATCCATTGACTACCATTACGCCTAAAGACACTGGTCACCAGCTGACTAAGTACCATAACATTACTATGAATTTCTTTGAAACGTACGACATCTTCGGTGCACTCAGTGCTAAAAGTCCCCTTTTCAGTGGCAGATTCAAATCATCGTTGCCACCACACACCCTCTTTAACAACTAGCAAAACAGATCAACTATGCCAAAGATAGAGGGCCATCGTGAAATCTATCAGTCAAGTGTGACGGCGCATCTGGTTTGAAAACATAGACAGACGGTTTCACATGCCATGACTTTCCCCTAGGTAATGCACACAGACCGATACCCCAGTGTGTTTCAGATACATAATGTAAGGGCCTTCCTAAAATAGGCAAAAAATTCTCTCACTCCAAAGATATAGAACTCACACAGAGACACATTGCTGATTAGTGAGACGTGATTTAAATCCAGAAATAACTTAGCCCTTCTCTCACATGGCCCGTTGTGAACACATTCCCTCATCATCTATACAAGCTGGGATTGAATGGTTTCCTGTGAATCTCACTCAGTTCAACACTCAGCTGTGATACATTTTGCAACTTATTCAGAACAACAACATTGATGAACAGCAAAAGGCAGGAAGAACTTGCCTCACACTGCAACCTGAAAGGTATTTGTTAACAGTTTCATAGAAGTAAGAACTAAGTAGGTCAAAACAACAAAGCTGATTGAAATATATGATCACGCCTATTACATAGGTGAATTGTTGATAGAGATAAGGACGACAATGATAAAGCAGAACAATACACTTTCCATCATATCGTTCTGAGAATATTTCAATAAAAGTGGTATCATTAAGTTGAGTGCTGTTTTGAACTTTTGATTAGTAGCGAGTCAGGTGGGAGCTTTGAAGAATCCAACGCCACGTTGTATCAACGCAGGTTGTTTGAAGAGCACTCTTACTGAAGTTATCAATGTATGCCTATATGAGCGAAACTCTTGATACCCAGACTGCTCATCCCATCTTCACCAACAACAGGGTATTTGACAGACTAAAATTTTACATAACTATTCCGATTAAGAAATATCTGATCAGTTTCACGCGATTCATTCATGCCACCGGAATTCATAACCAGTCAATTGTGAAAACCTAATATTCAGAAAATATACACTTCACTTATTTAAGCATAAAGCATCCAAACATGAATATCCCTCATTGAGAAATCTTAAAACCAATTTCTCCCCATAGCTACTTTCTTTCAGCAATAAAGAAAGTCACCAGTTTCACTGTGGACTCTATTTATGTTGGCTTAGACCTCGTTACCTGTCTTCAAAACACTTCCGCTTATCGATTGTTTCCATTAACTTTCCTTTTCCGGCAGGAGAATAAATTTGACATAAAAGAGTCATGTCAAAACTGACACACACACAATTCTCAGAGGGATTCGATCGTTCACCTTCCAAACAGTAAGGATCACATACTCTCGAGCGATAAGTTCAAATGACACAAACTTATGGGTATTGCATGGCATAGAAAACACAAACCTGTTTTTGCAAGAGTCATCACGTATCGCGAACTACAAGTTGCTAAACTACAACAAAGTAATTCGACTAAAGTATTCCATGCTATTCATCAAAATAATCATGGAGTATTAGTGTTATGAACAAATTAACTCAACAAAATTTTAGCTTACATAGATTTTCAGTCGTTTTATTCTGCGTTTTTCGAAATAAGGAGACTTTGAACAATCAGTCAGTGTGCTTATTCGATTCGGATAATTCAGTTGTTGAAAATATTACGTTCAACTCACTCAAGATCGAACTAAAAGGCTAGAGGTGGTCAGAATACTACATGGCATCAGTTCATGAAATCTTTGACTGTGAGCATGAGACATGTGGGGAAGCGTAGACTTCCTGGTTGGGGTCCATGTGACAGCGAAAACCAGAGTTTGTATACTCAAGATGATATATCTATCTGAAAATTGCTCTCACTGGCGTAGGTGTATTAATGCATTATCCTACTCCTCTGAATGGTCATACTGAATTCAACATTTCCTCGGTACCCCTTATTATCTTACCGCAAACATCTACTAATTTGACTACTGTTTTATTGATCACTTTCTCTTTCTTTTCGCTCGATGTGCTCAAATGAAATGCGACAACTTGGACCACTATCCAGTATTGCCTGGTCTTACATTGATCTTGTATTTCTGCATCGAAATCATTTTCAGTGATGCAAGAACATAAGATTTTGCACAGTATGCTTATATCATCGCGCTTCCTTGCATTGTTGACAACCGCACTCAGGATAAAACATAACAGGGTGTTCATGGATGGACACAAGTGATTCACATATACAAGCTACTCACCAGTCTGTTTATCAGTGACTCGTTGTAGATCATATTCACTGAGTACACCCTGATTTTGACTGTATGCGACAGTTCATATTTAGCCTTTTAAGTAAGGTAATATGTCATAACTGTTCATTCACATTACCGTTTCGATGTATGAACAGAAAATCAAAGTTGAATTGCTTTGTCTCACTTTCACTCATAATGTAGTGTTTCCAAGCTTCTGGTGTTCGGAAGATGATATCAACGAGATTGTAGTTGAGTTTCCATGATAGGAAGGACGTGGGTTGCTTACCATACAGTATGAGTGGTCTGTATATACAAAACTCATAACATCAACAATACACTAATGTGAAGTTGATACTTCGACGCTCATCTAAGTATATATATATATATATATATATATATATATATATATATATATATATATATATATATATATACATCTGATTGTTCAGCGTCTGTAAATGTAAAATTTATTCACCATATGGAAAAATGATACACAACATCTTAGCTTGCAAGCTAATCGAGGAGTATAACAATGTAATATTCCATCCACAAATTCATCGGTTGTAACAACTTTCTTTTCAGGACAAATCGTTAGTTATTGTAAAATAACCATCACACTTCAGAGATTGATATTGCATTTTCAAGACTATCGAAAGTTCAAATATGTAGGCTGTGGTTGACATTACGCATAACTGACTCTCTTCATAATATCCAGTTTCACTTGTCTACTATTATGTTTTGGTCAAGTTAATAACTTGAATGTCATCAGTACGTCGTCATAGTGTTGCCGATTGAAGCTGAGGTAATGCGGAGACACAAAGTATTGTGATAGTTGAGTCTTCTGAAGACGGATTTGGATGTGAAAAACAATTTTATTTTCCTGCTGTTTTTTCTGACATGAATGGATTCACACCAGAAGCTGTCAACGTTTCCCAGATGATATCAGTATTTCGAAACTTTGTGCCCATGATGCTGAATGTGAACATAAAGTTAGCCCCACAAGTAAACCATCAAGCTATAAGGAAGTAAAGTCATCTAATGCGTGGACTTCAGTTTATGTAAAGAGATAAGAGAACAACAACAACAACGTCATTCTAAAACCTAAGTATTCCAATTGAATCAAACATTAAAGAGTTCGGTAAACAAATTTATTTTTGGAAGAATTATATGGAAAGGCGTCCAATGATATGTAAATAAAATTCGACTTCACACAGAAAACAGAACCGCAGTTAAATTTCAGGTCTTCCTCCGATTTTGATGTGTACGCGAGTAGAACAACTAATAGTTAGAGTGTGAAAGGTATGAATAATGCGTTGAAGTCAACATGAAAAGGAGATATTGATTCTTAACTAAGAACATATGGAAAACCTATCCCAATATGATATTAGTACATAGTATACTATTCAGGAAATGTTTGTGTTTAAAAGTTTAATTCTGAAGTCAGGTTCTTGAAAACTACTTTGTGGTTGTAGTCGAATGTCTTCCTGTTAATTAGACTGAGAAATTTGCTCTCAGTGACAGTTTTGTGACAGAATGCATGAACAATTTCTATTGTTTCAGAAATCAAACACATCTTGTCTAAAGACTTCAATTTTGTTTCCATATTTTGTGAAGGGATCAGGTGAAGAGGCATACGTTCTGTAAATTTGTTGACGTGTAAAATAGATGATTCCAACTTCTAAGAGAAGATGAATAAATATGGAGCATGAACCAGCCAATTTTGATTTCATTATAATGCTCTCTTTCTCCTTTCACCTAAATTGTTTCACCTGTAATCACCTAATTTCTCATTACTAGTTGTTGTACTGATTTACTGTGGTGTTTCGGATTATCTATGGTCACTGTGTTTCTGTTTTGGCAGGACTGGAACTTAACTGTTTTTTGGTGGACTGAGGATAATTTACGACGATTAGTCTGTTTTGAATTCGATCTATTTGTGTAGTGAATCCATTTCGTCATGATTATAGAAGCCACCGCTAACTCCATTAATCGCATGTAAGTATTTCAACAAAGTCAAATGCATAAGTTTTTATACCAGGTGTAGGTGTGATTAGTTTGGCTCTAGCGCGTTGTATTTTCATAGCTGTGGTGAAAATTTCTGATTTTTGAATGAGATATTTATTTGGTAATCCACCAGTAGTACAAACATATATTCATCGTTTGGAGCACAATGGAGAATGGATTATCCAGTGAGATCTCTAGAATACATTAAGCATGTGGCACTGAAGATGTTGAAAACAAGGTTTCTTCACTGCGAGATGACTTAGAATAAAAATACATACTATTTTCCTAAATATTTCCAAGTTTCGATTCTTTCTTTAATTAACCGTTAATTTTGTCATGGCAAAGAATATGGTGCTTTATTTTCCCTGTATAAAACCTGTAACAGCAGCTGGAGGCAGCACAATTATTTGTTCGAAAGTTTCATCATCTATGTTGTATTCATGGTTCACAAAAATGCTACCCTGCCAGCTATAAATAACTTGACCGAGATTCCTCACATGGTTGATATTTTATGATTCATGTTTTACATCGAAATGTGAAACTCATGCAGTGTTGGGGCTAATTTTCATGAGACATCAAGTGCCTTCACTTTTATTAAGAGGCCACGGGAAATCTGGTGAAGAGAGAATGAATAAGTTTCTTTTACTTCCTTATGGAAAACCTTGCGAATCGGGAGCATTACAGTTACTTTTCAGTTTGTTTCTCAATGCATTTCAAAGTTTGATAAAATAAACCACAAGAAGCAGAACGAAATGCAAAGGCTCATAATTTTTCATCGCTATATTAACCTTCTTAGGTTTTTAAACCGCAGTTGTAAGCTGTTCTACGCATGTGGATAACTTAGACACATTTCATTTATGCCCACTGTTTTCAATTACATCAACGAAAGGCTTTTCAGTGGTTTTGCCTTCAGATATCTGATGGTTTAGTGAAACCACAAGCACTTAACACAGAAAATTAGTAGTCTAATATGCGTAAACTCCAGTGTAACAAGATAAAGTGACAAAAAGTCATCGAAACAGCTAACAGGAGGTCAATGAACTCAGCAGAACATATTCAAAACTAGAATCACCAGAAAACAGTATTTTTGATCCAGTATGCAACGAATATAGTCTCAGCAACACAATGTAAAGATCCACGTAATGTGTTGATACAAAATCATATGATGTAGTGAAGTTACTGAGTTAGGCTACAGTAGATATGCTTCTTATAAATTTTCCAACAACAATATATCAGACATGGTCGTATGCAAAGGCAAAGTTAACAAAAACACAAGAGAACCTAGACGTAGTTTATTCCAACACAATTGAGTGCAACTTGTATTGTTAGCAAATTACAACACCACAGTTAAACAAAACTTGCTTTCCCAGATGTTAGCAAAGATAAGCACGGCTAGTGGAATGAAGGCTAAAGTAATGATTTCTAGAGTTTATAAAAAATGTCCATTCAGTCTTCACAAAAGGAACCTTAATGAGTGTTAAATTCTTCATAATTTTTGGTACACATTGTCAGCAATCGAGAAATGAATTCCAGTTGACTAAATTGTAATATACTTCTACTATACGTCTTCCGCCTGAAAATCAACACTACTAATACATATGGATTTGAGTTTAGATAGATGCATCAAATCGACCTGGAGAAAAGTAAGAAGATCAATACTGCAAACTGCTTCTAGGTTGAAGCCCTCCAAGTACTTAGGAGAATCTTCAGAAATTCAAGCTTCATAGAAAGTTCATATTTTGCATGCAACTAAAGGAGCAGAAAAAAAACTTTATGTGATGGTAGAACGTCGGGGCCATCGCGCAGTTTTGTTGCATTCTGATGGATATCTAAGTACATCTGGCCCCATATAGTTAGTTGTATTTGAGGACATCTTGTACACAAAGGTAAAACCCTGGACTTGCAAGCTGATAGAAACAATTCCATACATGCAATCTGTTGTGATATAATATCAAGGGCTAAAAACACAAAATAAATAGCAACCTCAATTCATAAATACAGTCAAATCAAACTCATTATGGTGAGAAACAGATATGAATGTTCCGGAGAAGGGGAGAAAACTTAGATATCGGAAGTGGCGTCTGTGTTATCACACAAAAGTTATGTACGCAGGAAAAGTATGAGGCAAAGGCGCAACGGGAAACAAAATTTATCTCCTACATTTTTGTCGACTTAAACTTTACAACTGTATTGACAAGTATTCGAAATGAATGACAGTATTTGATTAATCAGTGGTTAACTGTTACGATGTTTAAGAGTAGAATGAAAGTTTTGCTGTCACTATACGTATTTAATGTATATGTATATATATGTATATATTTCAATACATTTGATGTTGTAAAATTAATTTTTCTGCCTCAATGAGACCTTACAAATATATTTCCGTTCAATTAGACACTAGAGTGCAACCGACTTCATATTATCTACTCGTAAGTGCTGATCGAACCCTATCGATCATTTTACAATGTGGTCACCAGTCTGGTTGACTCAGCATTGCGATGCACTTTGATAGATGTTAGTTGGATAGAGGCAGCAGTCAGGAAACCATGGGTCTAGGTTTTATGCTTTTTGGCACTCGTCACCAAGGTGTATCTGCAACTTCTACGGAACTGATGTCCTGTTTGAGATTCCAGCTCACGTCATACCGTGCTACCGTCACCTCCAGAGCTTCCTACTGACTCGATCCGTCCAACTAACATCTATCACAGTGCATCGCAATATCTGGTGATCATATTGCAAAATAATCGATAGAATTCGAAACTTACGACTAGACAACATAATGTCGATTACCCTCCAGTGACCAATTAATGTGCCTAATCGAGTCCTTCAGTAGGTCAGTAGCGTCCCGAATAGCTCAGTGGTTACCTTTCTGATTGCAGCATTGGGTGATACGGGTTTGAATCTCAGGGAAGACATCAGTTTCGTGGATGTTGCAGATACACCTTGCTGATAAGTACCAAAAAGCCCGAAATCTAGGTCAGGGCTTTCTACCGATTGCCTCCATCCATCTAACATATTTCCATTTACCAAATGCTCAACTTAGCTCTGTCAGGTTAAATTTTCATCTTCAAGTTCATAAAATTAATTTTTGCTGAAGTCTTTTGGAATTGTAATTGAGTGTTGTCTTAATTAATTTGAAGTCAGACACCTTTTTCTTACAAGCAAGAAACATTCGTAGACAGTTACCGGTGCGTACTCCTAGCTCCAGATCAAATACAACCAATATCACTCACCTGAATTTCAGTCAAGTTTCAACTTACTTCATTGAACTGAGAGCATACATGTAGTTTGAAAACCTAATCAGCCAGATATTTTATTTTGTACTGAATTGAAAAGAGATCATGAGTAATTCAGGTCTAACGGATTTAAGTGGCTGCTCTACGTACGCAGATGCATGGTCCAGTCACCGATATTTTCTGTCAAAAGAAAAAAATGCAACTCAGACAACTGCAATAGAAAATATTGCATAAGCCATACACACGTTAAAAAAACTGCAGTACTAAATCGATCTAATTGAATGGAAGAATTAATAAACTTGTTATGTAAGAAGAAAATATTCTACTAACTACCCAACCAAGAAGACACAAATGAACAAACAAAAGATCTCATAAAAATTCTGACAAAATTGGGAAAGAATCAGTGGTTATTATGAGCCCGTATGAACAACTTAAACCGGGCAGTTCGGTAATATCTAAATCAAGTTGATTACCTAAGGTACACAAAGGAGATGGTCTCCTTCAATCAATAGTAGACATAAACAGTTTTTAATGTAATCTTATTGTTAAATATGTTGTCTTTGAATGAATGAGAAACGTTTGGCAGAACATGGACTCTAGGTCATCATTAATTTCATGGAGTCGGTGCAAGATATCAGTGGGTTAACAACAACAAACCTAACATTCTTGTTATAACTGGTCCACACTCTTAGGTATATTTGGCAATATAGTATGCATTTACATTCAAAAAGTGATCTCGTGGAGAAAAAAGGTTGCTCTAAACCTCTTATATGCAACGCGTTTAATATGTTCTAAAGATCACTTTAGAAAAGACATGATACGCTCCCTCAGAAACTGTGCAAACATGTTTGAACTACTGGTGGATTACCAAATAAATATCTCATTCAAAAACCAAATTTTGAAACGGCAGGAATGAAAATGTGTTCAGTATATGTCCACCAAGTAACAGTTAAGTTCCAGTCCTGCCAAAACAGAAACACAGTGACCATAGATAATCCGAAACACCACAGTAAATCAGTACAACAACTAGTAATGAGAAATTAGGTGATTACAGGTGAAACAATTTAGGTGAAAGGAGAAAGAGAGCATTATAATGAAATCAAAATTGGCTGGTTCATGCTCCATATTTATTCATCTTCTCTTAGAAGTTGGAATCATCTATTTTACACGTCAACAAATTTACAGAACGTATGCCTCTTCACCTGATCCCTTCACAAAATATGGAAACAAAATTGAAGTCTTTAGACAAGATGTGTTTGATTTCTGAAACAATAGAAATTGTTCATGCATTCTGTCACAAAACTGTCACTGAGAGCAAATTTCTCAGTCTAATTAACAGGAAGACATTCGACTACAACCACAAAGTAGTTTTCAAGAACCTGACTTCAGAATTAAACTTTTAAACACAAACATTTCCTGAATAGTATACTATGTACTAATATCATATTGGGATAGGTTTTCCATATGTTCTTAGTTAAGAATCAATATCTCCTTTTCATGTTGACTTCAACGCATTATTCATACCTTTCACACTCTAACTATTAGTTGTTCTACTCGCGTACACATCAAAATCGGAGGAAGACCTGAAATTTAACTGCGGTTCTGTTTTCTGTGTGAAGTCGAATTTTATTTACATATCATTGGACGCCTTTCCATATAATTCTTCCAAAAATAAATTTGTTTACCGAACTCTTTAATGTTTGATTCAATTGGAATACTTAGGTTTTAGAATGACGTTGTTGTTGTTGTTCTCTTATCTCTTTACATAAACTGAAGTCCACGCATTAGATGACTTTACTTCCTTATAGCTTGATGGTTTACTTGTGGGGCTAACTTTATGTTCACATTCAGCATCATGGGCACAAAGTTTCGAAATACTGATATCATCTGGGAAACGTTGACAGCTTCTGGTGTGAATCCATTCATGTCAGAAAAAACAGCAGGAAAATAAAATTGTTTTTCACATCCAAATCCGTCTTCAGAAGACTCAACTATCACAATACTTTGTGTCTCCGCATTACCTCAGCTTCAATCGGCAACACTATGACGACGTACTGATGACATTCAAGTTATTAACTTGACCAAAACATAATAGTAGACAAGTGAAACTGGATATTATGAAGAGAGTCAGTTATGCGTAATGTCAACCACAGCCTACATATTTGAACTTTCGATAGTCTTGAAAATGCAATATCAATCTCTGAAGTGTGATGGTTATTTTACAATAACTAACGATTTGTCCTGAAAAGAAAGTTGTTACAACCGATGAATTTGTGGATGGAATATTACATTGTTATACTCCTCGATTAGCTTGCAAGCTAAGATGTTGTGTATCATTTTTCCATATGGTGAATAAATTTTACATTTACAGACGCTGAACAATCAGATGTATATATATATATATATATATATATATATATATATATATATATATATATATATATATATATATATATATATATATACTTAGATGAGCGTCGAAGTATCAACTTCACATTAGTGTATTGTTGATGTTATGAGTTTTGTATATACAGACCACTCATACTGTATGGTAAGCAACCCACGTCCTTCCTATCATGGAAACTCAACTACAATCTCGTTGATATCATCTTCCGAACACCAGAAGCTTGGAAACACTACATTATGAGTGAAAGTGAGACAAAGCAATTCAACTTTGATTTTCTGTTCATACATCGAAACGGTAATGTGAATGAACAGTTATGACATATTACCTTACTTAAAAGGCTAAATATGAACTGTCGCATACAGTCAAAATCAGGGTGTACTCAGTGAATATGATCTACAACGAGTCACTGATAAACAGACTGGTGAGTAGCTTGTATATGTGAATCACTTGTGTCCATCCATGAACACCCTGTTATGTTTTATCCTGAGTGCGGTTGTCAACAATGCAAGGAAGCGCGATGATATAAGCATACTGTGCAAAATCTTATGTTCTTGCATCACTGAAAATGATTTCGATGCAGAAATACAAGATCAATGTAAGACCAGGCAATACTGGATAGTGGTCCAAGTTGTCGCATTTCATTTGAGCACATCGAGCGAAAAGAAAGAGAAAGTGATCAATAAAACAGTAGTCAAATTAGTAGATGTTTGCGGTAAGATAATAAGGGGTACCGAGGAAATGTTGAATTCAGTATGACCATTCAGAGGAGTAGGATAATGCATTAATACACCTACGCCAGTGAGAGCAATTTTCAGATAGATATGTCATCTTGAGTATACAAACTCTGGTTTTCGCTGTCACATGGACCCCAACCAGGAAGTCTACGCTTCCCCACATGTCTCATGCTCACAGTCAAAGATTTCATGAACTGATGCCATGTAGTATTCTGACCACCTCTAGCCTTTTAGTTCGATCTTGAGTGAGTTGAACGTAATATTTTCAACAACTGAATTATCCGAATCGAATAAGCACACTGACTGATTGTTCAAAGTCTCCTTATTTCGAAAAACGCAGAATAAAACGACTGAAAATCTATGTAAGCTAAAATTTTGTTGAGTTAATTTGTTCATAACACTAATACTCCATGATTATTTTGATGAATAGCATGGAATACTTTAGTCGAATTACTTTGTTGTAGTTTAGCAACTTGTAGTTCGCGATACGTGATGACTCTTGCAAAAACAGGTTTGTGTTTTCTATGCCATGCAATACCCATAAGTTTGTGTCATTTGAACTTATCGCTCGAGAGTATGTGATCCTTACTGTTTGGAAGGTGAACGATCGAATCCCTCTGAGAATTGTGTGTGTGTCAGTTTTGACATGACTCTTTTATGTCAAATTTATTCTCCTGCCGGAAAAGGAAAGTTAATGGAAACAATCGATAAGCGGAAGTGTTTTGAAGACAGGTAACGAGGTCTAAGCCAACATAAATAGAGTCCACAGTGAAACTGGTGACTTTCTTTATTGCTGAAAGAAAGTAGCTATGGGGAGAAATTGGTTTTAAGATTTCTCAATGAGGGATATTCATGTTTGGATGCTTTATGCTTAAATAAGTGAAGTGTATATTTTCTGAATATTAGGTTTTCACAATTGACTGGTTATGAATTCCGGTGGCATGAATGAATCGCGTGAAACTGATCAGATATTTCTTAATCGGAATAGTTATGTAAAATTTTAGTCTGTCAAATACCCTGTTGTTGGTGAAGATGGGATGAGCAGTCTGGGTATCAAGAGTTTCGCTCATATAGGCATACATTGATAACTTCAGTAAGAGTGCTCTTCAAACAACCTGCGTTGATACAACGTGGCGTTGGATTCTTCAAAGCTCCCACCTGACTCGCTACTAATCAAAAGTTCAAAACAGCACTCAACTTAATGATACCACTTTTATTGAAATATTCTCAGAACGATATGATGGAAAGTGTATTGTTCTGCTTTATCATTGTCGTCCTTATCTCTATCAACAATTCACCTATGTAATAGGCGTGATCATATATTTCAATCAGCTTTGTTGTTTTGACCTACTTAGTTCTTACTTCTATGAAACTGTTAACAAATACCTTTCAGGTTGCAGTGTGAGGCAAGTTCTTCCTGCCTTTTGCTGTTCATCAATGTTGTTGTTCTGAATAAGTTGCAAAATGTATCACAGCTGAGTGTTGAACTGAGTGAGATTCACAGGAAACCATGCTGTTGTTTAAGGATAATTTTTCTGTGTTTCTTGAATCTGTACATTAGATATCATAAATCACACCATTTCAAAAAATATTCTCTACCGATTTTCCGATGAGACAGTTGAAATTTTGTCTACGTTTCATACTTTGTGGAAGGATATACCTTTGTAAACATAGGTATGCGTAGAAACGTTGTTCTCAGATAAAGTCGCTCATGTCAGCAATGTTCTCCTCTTTCCGAGCAGGAAGAAGCACACGCCCGAATGTTTTGAGTCCGTACGGGAGATTTTCACCTCAGGTTGAAACTGATAATTGTTCAGTGTTCTTACAACTTCGAGTTTTGTTCTTGGATGCTTTATCGTCAGGCTAAGTGACTTCACCAAATTGTCTTGAAACAGTCAAGCGTTAAGTAAATGAACTGGAAATAAAATTATGGCCAAAACTTCATTTGATCCGTGGTTGTTCTTTCCAACAGAAACTAATATTTAGATGTTTTACCTATGTAGTATTGAATTTTGGACAACATTATAACACAATTCATCTGAACTACAGTCTAAGGTTAACCGGACAATCTGAAAATGAAGTACACAACCATTCATTTATAAAGCTGACACTTTTACAAACTCAGGTATTAGTTTAAGATACAGATATCTGTAGACATTTTAAAAATGATGATCACCAAAGTGTATTACTTCACTTAAAAAATTTAGTACTGAAACAGAAAAAACTTCAAACAAACAATACTATGACATGCTTATTCAGTTACTAAAGTAAAATAGAAAACTTTGTATTAATTTACAGAAGATGCCTTGAATAATTCAAAAGAATGAAACGGATTAGGTTCTAATAGCTTATCAAACGAAGATCATGTGGATCTAATATTTGTAAAACTTCCTTATCTAAACTGTATTGACTTGGAATATCATACCACTTAACTCTTTGAATTTTCAGGTTCATGCAATTCGTATGCCTCATAGATGACTCAAATCTTAGAAGTTTGAATATGAACTTACAAGTGATCTTAATATAGAATCAAAATATGTAGTAGTAAAGGCAGTTTTATTAATTTGATACTTGTATTACCCAATGAATGCAAAACATAATTCAAAAAAATTTTGTTTTACATTAATTGGGAAATATAAATACTAAAGTAACGAATATCGTTTACCTAATGCCCAGAGTTTTTCATACCATCCAACCTCAACTTGGTTAGCATATCTACAGAAGGTGGTTTTAATTTTATAAATGAAACATTGATGTAGTTAAATAAAAGTTTCTTATTCGCTAATGCGCGACTTATGAAAACTGCATTCTTTATTCGTAAATGTATCAATGTGAAATATATACAGGCTGGAATAGATACCATTTATACATAACACTTTACTTATGAGAATAATGAATTTGTAATTCAGCTGTTGGTATCAGATACATAAAGATCACAGTAAGATGAGATCTCAAATACTTTTTTTTCTAGCTGACTATTTGATGGTTGACATAGAAAATATAGGTTCCAAAACAGTAATTACTCAATAAACGTTATATTGGATATACCTTAATAAAGTTATTTTAACTTCCATTGGTAACTTTCAGCGATCCAAATCAATTTGCTAATGATCCAGGAGGAGTTCTTAAGAGGCTACAGTTGTTTAAAATCATAATATTATTACTAATCTGGGCAAAAATGGAAAGTATCTGAGGTCTGGACTTTTAGATTTTACTTCTGTGTTAAACCCCTTTAGTCGAAGAAGCTTTTCAGAATTCAAATTAAGTCCTGGATTGAAAACTGGCTTCATTCTTATTTTTTTGAGAGAAGACAGTACACTTCATACAAAGAGAAGTGTTCTACTTAACTATTCTTCTTCCTTTCCTTTTTTCTAATTTTTCATGATTGACCCACCTCAACTAAAGCTAATTTTGTTGGGAATGCGAATGATCTAATAGTATTCTTGTCGATAATTTTTTTCAAATTGTTCTCAGTTTAATAAAATAGGCCTCGAACCGAAATCAGTCACCGATCTTTCTTAAATGGCCTCACAATCAATCCTTCCAAATGCCAAATGACAAATTTCAGTTTAAGGTATGAGCAAGACTTATGTGAACTGCTTCACTCCTGTGACTCATGTTTTATTGATAGATATGATGTAGAGAATCTACCAAATGTGATTCATCATGGCTTTTTCTTCGCTTATAATCCTTCTTGGTCCTTTTCATAATTTACTGATTTCGAGAAAAATCCTTAGTTTTACCTTTAACGTTATCATAGCTACATAACTTGAGTTCCTTCGAGTGTTACAAGTATGAGAGGGTTTGAGAATGATTAAACTTTCACTGTTCATGACTGCGATGAATAACTCAACTTTTTATTCCAAAGTTTTAGCTAAAATAAACTTTTCTGACGGAAAATACCACTAAGCTTTGTAATTTTTTTTGTCCATTCGAAGACCAAAGTATGAGCTCATAACTGACTGTGAAGTATTCTTCACTCATATCCTTACTTACGCACACAAAAAGATGAAAATAACTCAGTAATAGTATTTAGAGGAACAGTGGATTGTGAAGTACTATGAAGAAACATTTGTTTGTAGATATCTTTTGCAATTAACAAAACAAACTTTACTTCACGAATAAGAAGTCATGAGTCAGTAAAATAATAATTTAGCCACCTTTTTGGGATTTCGAAATAAGATGAGCCTTTCAAACATTTCAGTTCAATAATGGATTGTTTCAGAAGTACAAAAATAATTAAAATGAAATCTATAATTTTCAAGGATGAGAATTATGTGTAGAACCACTCAATAAAAAGTTGTGAATGCATGTGCTTTCATTGTTAGTAGCCTTCATCACCACGCATGGTCACCAATAACTGGTTTAAATCATTACCTATCTGGAGTTCTTTTCGTATACACGCCACCTCATCTTCAGACTAGTGATTACTTTCTGTTATGGCCACGCTACTACTAGGTAAAGCTAGAAATTTCAGCTCGCTTTTAATATTTTGACAGGCAAGAAACTGTATCTCGTGGATCACCTTTCTAATGGTGAACCATTTAAGGGTACTAAAACAATGTTGTTGCTGCCCTAGTTCCGTACAAGTGACATTAAGCTAGCAACGAAAAGACCAATGATTAGTTGCCGTACTTTATCTCGTAACTTTTCTGTCGTCAAAGGAACTGTGCTTTTCATGAAGATAAAAAAAAGTGAAAGTTTTTGTGATGGACATTAAATCCTGATATTTTGAAACAACTTACACAGTCATAGTGTTATTGTTTGTAAATCCCAGTGGGAACAACATCATTCACTGGGAGACAGGTACATCCAGCTGATGAGTCATAAAGAGGACGAAATGCGCATCCTGGATTCCACTGCTAGCGACTATCCATCTTTAATAATCTACACAGTTAGTTTGAAGTAATCAATGTCATTGCCTTCAACTTTTATTCTGAATTTCTACAGGGCTAAGAATAAACAGGGATAATAATTCCACAACTGGATATACTTTTCTTGTCACACTGCACAACACAGAGACGCAGATCATAGACTATTATGGTGAACATTTCTGCTGATACAGGACAATAAAAAATATCACAGGATATAGCTGCACGAACACTTAACAGTTCTCCGTTAAATTATAAACATCCAGACCGTACTTCTTACGAAAGTCCTGGAAGGTGTTGAGCATCAAGTTTGATTTAATCACTGTCAGACTACATTTCAATGTAATCAAAGTGTGTTTTGGTTTTCTAGACACATTGGGATTATGTTAGAATACAGTCTTATAATGGTTCTTCGTAAATGGCGCCGGTAATCGCAAATGACCACAACATACATGAATATAGGGGGTATTTTATACATGTCTTAAGTTTATCTTCTATACTCTGATGATAAGTATTATTTAGATCAGTAGATGAAAAAAATCACATTAACCCAACTGAAAACAGTTAGTTACAAAAGCGGTTAAATAACGTGAATATTTAATGAATATCAGTGAAAAAAAAGACAAATTACCTTGTTATTCTGGGGATTTTGATATCCTTAGAAAGAAATTCCAATGGCACTGGTATAACTAAAATGCTTGTAATATGTTTGAGTCCAGTTAAAATTCTTAGAGGATTTATCGAAACTTAAGCAGTTTATTTTTAGCTTTTTAAGAATATGGCAACTTCACGGTAAGTGTAATGCTGACTGACTACTTCTCATAGTATGTCTATCATGCTTACCAACAACAGTAACACATGTCAGCAACACTGTTACTAGCTTAGATTTTTCAAAATAAAATTGGTGATGAATACATTGCTAGCTATACTACTAAAACTTATTTTGATCTTAATAAAATCATATTCTTCTGTTAAAAGTGAATGAGGTTTAAAATATATATTGTTGCTTCATCATACCCTTGTTAGTTGAACCGAGTTGGTCGGTCTTTGTTGGCATATGGGCTGCTGTGCGTATACCTCGATATTGCCTGCCGTCTTCATAATAATGATGGATAGTGGTTAGCGGTGGAACGCAGATCACACGCTTCGTCCTATTTTGGACTCGTCGGCGGAATATACCTACCCCTCGGTGACCGATGTTGTTTCCACTTGGACACAAACCTGAGACCAATCGCTTCAATATAATTTGAGGAATTTTCTCAGTTAGTTGATCCGAATAAAGCAGCGATTTAAAAACAAACTTGAGCGTTCGAACATGTTTGACCACAAGAACAAGTTTTATTTGCACATAAATTGAGGTTTTGACAAGAGAAATCCTTTGATTGACCAGTTATTAAGTTGAATATTTTCTTGGGTAAAAAGTACCAGTAATACATAGGCCATAATATTTATAAAGACAAGTGTAGGAAAATACAGGTGATAATGAATTCATAACATAAAATGAAATCTACAAAATAGTTAGAAATTACTGGACTACCCATAATCGAAATCTAAAGTTCAATGTTTCCGTTACTTAGTTTTCAGTGAAATTCAGTTATTTTGAAAAGAGCCACTTTCTGTGTACATAATGAGACACCAATTTAACAAAAAGATATGGCATAGGTTACCTATGTTACGTCCTTGGGAACGCTACGCACAACTATTTAATGGCGTACTGTTTTGAACTTGAGCAAACTGTTTTGGTGGTGTTGCGTTTCTTGAGCTGGGTGGCTTGATTGTGAAGCTTCATCAGTAAACGCTCCAAAAAAGAGAAACTGTCTGACACCAATAAAACCCAAAGGCTGATACAAAATGAGCTAACACATTAGTTAGTATCCTCAATGGTCTTTTTTCACTGCAAACACATTTTAACATAAGAAATTTATTCTATTTGTCTTAAGTATACATTAATTGGAAAATTCTAGGCCATATGTTCTTTCTGTTCTAAAACCTTTCCTTTTCCGTGCTTTTCTAACTGTAAGTGTTCCTTACTACACATCAGTGATTACCTGGTTTTCTACTTACCATGACAGATGTTTAAGGTAGTTTGTTTCCCATTTCTTTTTTCAGGCGTTTCTTCGTTTGGTAAATATGTTTAAACTTGAAAATGTTGGACATTCGCTTTTTACAATGATATAGAACGAAATCTGTCTGATTAACTCTAAGATAATCCATGAATTCTTTTTATAAGAACTAAAGATAAACCATGTATTAAATTTGACGATATTAATGAATAAAAAATGAAATCGTTTGCCAGCTATTCCTCATTTATAAACAAAACATTTATCTTTTTTATTCTTGACGTAACACGGGAATCCAATTCAAACCTGGAGTAGAAAAAGGAAGTAAGATTTGATCTATGGTCCTGTAAACTCTTCAGACCCAGTTCTGAAAAATTGACACACTCCGCAGCTTTTTATTGTTTCATGACCTAAAGGGAAGATTCAGTCCAATTACAATTAAATATTAGGAATCAGGATTCAGAGTTAAGGTTACGGTTTGACATTAGGGTGAATATTTCATTGATAAACCATTAGGATATTTAGTTCCCAGTTCTCGTTTTCTTTGACTTCAGACAGTAAAAAGTGAGTAGAAAATCCAACGGACTTGATAATGCATGTTAAACTGTCATATAAAACTTAGTTTCTTATCAATATGATGATAACTTAAATAAGATGTTAAATATTTATAGGTTTGATAGTACTATGAGCTGTCCAACGGCACTTAGTGGATAGATCAAGCTCAGCACAATTTTTTTATTATTCCGCCTACCACCTAAAACAGTTCTACGTAGAAAATTATAAACCAAGGCCGCTAGATGTGAAAGGCCAATCAATTCAGTAATCAAATACCCAATAATTCATAAATGCATTTTATCGGAATTTATCGAAATTTAGACTATTCGATGCAAATGAAGGTGTGAACATCTTGTAGGTCTGCGGACATTGGATATTAGTAGTTAGTTTCATTTGACAAATCACTGCAAACGCTATCACAATTTTTAATCACTTCTGCGTATAATTGTTCAAAACTTCGAATTTTTTCCGAAAAGATTAAGTCTGTTAGCCAATGAACTAAACGTTAACCAATGCATCTCTCTACAATCCTTTTCCAAATAGTTTGTGAAGATGGCGATTAACTTCAATTGTCTCCTGTTCTCTGAGTATGGAGGTTTGTTCTCGTACTTTTCATCTTGAAGAAATGTGGATTCACCAGCATTTAATTCATATAGAAGTTACTTTTAAGGAATCGATGCAGCTTCCTAAATGGTGCAGTTACAACCATTTTAAATAAAAAACTAAGAGACATAAGTTGTGATCTCAAAGTGGCATAAATTCTCTCGAGTCTGTAGACACGTTTCGCTCAAGAGCATGAATAAATACGAAACCTAGGAAAAGAGCTTCCTGTAGATCACTTCGATCACCTAAATTAACTCAAAGGTCACTGCATTGGATATTCTTTTAGCTGAGTAACTGAATTAAAAGCTTGGTATATAGAATTAAATTAGTGCTTAGGATTGAAAAACAAATTATTGGTTACTTTGTAGTGACATACCAATGGCGATGACTTTCAGAACCGAAAAATAACCTGCAGTTTCTCTTGACCACTGAAATGACTATGAGGTAAACCTTAATCATCGTAAAAATATTTGAAGCATTTTTGATTCAGTTCATTCTAACAAATTTGATGGAAATTCATCTTATTTTTTTTTCGCAACAAATAATCTGTTTGCAAACTCTAATATTTTTTTATCATATTTAATAACAGGAATGTGGAGAATAGATTTTGCTTCTGTTGAATAAATATTTACCTCTACGTTAAGGATTTCCATTAGGTTTTTCTTACAGCTAATTAGTTTACCGTTACCCTTCATATTCTTTAAATGTCTTATCTATATTTGTGTTTATCTATTATTCTGCTTTAACCAAGTAATTTTAGAATACCTAAATGGTACGACACAAGATTTTATACTCTAAAAACATCTTTTGAAATCATGAAAATGAGTTAGTAATCAACAATTATGTCGAATTAGTTTCGTATTTCTGGGAACTATACATACTTGCTTGTCTAAGTATCGTTTCATGCCATCACTTCATTTTGTTGGGAGTTATTTGTATTTACTCACAGCTAAATTTAACTCCTGAGTAACAGATAGAAAATTTCACATCATTTGCGTGCAATCATAAATTTTCAGCTCTAAATATCATAGTCGTCTAATACTGAGGTTATACTCTCAATTAGTAATTGATTTCAGTGTGTTGTATAAAGCAGATCCTGAAAGATACCTACCCATTTACGTCTTCTATGAGGAGTAATCATTGTACCATGAATACTTTACTGGTAAAAGTGAACAGAAAAAGTGGGAAGTTATTTGCCAATTTATATGCATTATCCTAACAACTTTATCTTCTTTCATTTACTTCCTCTGATCAAAGTTTATACAGTGTCACTTTGTCTCATACATAGTAAACTGAATTTGCAGAATAAGTCTTTGTAATTCCTACAAAGAAATGTTAGGAGAAGGTATTGAAAATTTACGAGGGACTGACTATTTTTACGAAGTGTCCTGACGAATTCCAACGGTGAATATCATCGTAGACTAGCTAGTGTATATTAAAAGCACAGTATATAAACCAATATAGTTCATAAACAATGCACTACTCACCTGGTGGATAGGATAAAGAGCAGGTAATGTATTAATGTAAAACATAAAAAAATCTTTCTTAAAGTGTTATTTTGAAGTACATTTAGATATTGTCTTCTCTTAATTAATTTGTTCGCACATTTTGTTATGAAAGAAGTCAACAATTAGATTTTGCTACTGATGATAACTTCATATTTGTTAGTAGTTTTGTAACCATTATGATCAGAGTTTTGCAGTTATTACTAGTGGTGATGAATAACTTAGGCATTCTGTGAAAGTGACTCAGTACAACTATCCTGAAATTAAGAATTGAGAAACGTCGCTTGATTTAGTGAATACATGAAGTCATTTCTAGTAATCCTTACACTTCTGGGCCAAGAAATCCTTTGAAAGTAATTTCAATAAACTTTTAGAATTCACCATTTTTCCTATTTAAGGCTGAGTAACAACAGTATCCTGGTTCTTAACCTTGAGATTTCGAGCAAAGAAATTAGATCCAATTCCTACAGCCTCCAAAAGTTTTCTGCAAACACCTCTTATAATAAGCTGTTACATTTATCTAATTTATGGATTTCAGGAAATGCTTTAAACTATTGACACTACAATAAGAGTGGAACTTGTGCACTGTGGTAGAATGTTATTCCTGATTTATTTGATTTATCACACAGTAGAACAGTATTGTTTACTGGATTACGTTTTGGACACAATTTATTTCCCACAGTCACATGAAGATAACTTTGAAACATCGCTTATATAGTCCTGACTTCTTCGCCTCCTTTTTGATATGGGTGGTAGAGTCTTCCATATATATGAAATAGGCGGTTAGTCATTCCTATTGTATGTGTTAGGTATTGACTCGACAAACAAAGATTCGGTTATCAACCTCTTTCCTTACATTCGCTATGTTACTTTTAAGCATTTTCACCTTGTCTCATCCTGTCATTTGGTTACGTCTAACTGTATGCATAACTTTGGCCAAGATGTTTTCTAAATCCCTCATCTTACTAGGATCTACAAATTCTAACTTAGCCAGATTTTCATGCTCAAATGTTCTAACTCTGGTCGGCTTTTTCGAGCTAAGCATTTGACCTCGCAATCGTTTGAAAGGTTTTGGTAAACTAAGTTATTCCGCGTAATTGGATCGACAGGATCTTTTAACCGGCATAGCTTATTTCTAATTGAGTTTGTATGGTTAAATGCCACTCAAATTCCAGCATTACTGAGAGTCCTAGGTAATGTGTCTGATGTGCCTTCTTTGTGTAGCGTAGAGGTTTTGAGTTCCATCTTCACAGTATTGCCATTATTATTGATATTACTATTAACAACTGTGTTACTAATGTTAATCATATTTTTCCTGCGATTCTTAAGGAAATTAGCAATTAATTAGAGGGCAGTTGCTTATGAGTTTGGTATCCTTGATGTATCTGGTTTCTTGTCTTGAATCTCCTGATTCACTAGTGAGTTTTCTGACCCTGTTACTCAGACATTTTACCAAACCGGAAAATTCTACCATCCATTTCATAAAAGAGGTGAGGAAATTCGGACTATATGAAGGATGTCTCAGTATTATGTAGTTATTTTGATATGACTATCGACAATAACTTATGCCCGAAACGTAATGCAGTACAAAATACTATTCCACTGTGTGATAAATCAAATAAATCAACTAAAAATGAATTACTGAGATGACAATCAGATATGGTGTGAGTTTGTCTGCAACTGAGTGTGTGGGTGTTTACAGCAAGGTTTTAGTGGGCAAACGTTCCAGTGTCTTACTGGACACCGTCGCCAGTGTATCAGAGCTTCATAGGTAAGTCCTTAACAGTATGTAGCTTGTTACTAACACCTGACATACTTTATTGTCACTTCTACTAACATTCCCATTTGTGGTAATTGATAACTCTTTTGACGCCTCATAGAGACAGATGAATTTTTCATGATGTGTAGCAAACTAATGTTTGTTCTATATATTCCGCTTCATCTGTTATATATCTATTAGTTTCTTTTGGAAAAGGTATTTGTGATGTGGTGAATACATAAGTTTTCGATGAAAATGTCCTGAAATTAGGAAGAATACAAATCCATTTTAGTCTGTTTATTAGAAATATTACACAATGAAACAGTTTAATTTACTGCGTAACGATTTGGACATAACTTTTTGTTAATATTCTGATTAGGTACGAATATAGACAAAGTAGTTGAATATCTAGTAAACGCTGTGCACCAACATGTACTTATAAGAAAAATTGTTTTAGTCTCTGAGACATGTATCATGAGGTGGTTGTGTGATTGTCGGAAACTTCACTGCAAATTACGGAGGTGCGGTGAAATTCGACTTGAATATTATGTCCAAGTTAAACAGAAAATCGGCTGAAATGTTTTCTTATGAGTTACCATTGAATATGGAGTTTAACTATGTCAATGGTAGGCTTCATAAATTCTACTTCATGTAGTGTTATAAAATGCCATTCAATATTAGATTGCTTACTCGATGCTCCACATAGTATAACAGCATCACTTACTGGATTATGTTTCAAACAGAATTTATTGTTCATACTTCAAAACTAGTAGTCGACTGATGTTTGTTTTGGCATGACATATTTTCAATTTCTTTCAAGAAAATATTTTTCGTGCATACTTTCATTTTTTTAACAATCAGCTGACAGTTTAATAATGCATCAACTAATCTCTGGAAGTTACTTAGGCTATATGCGATCTTATATTTTATTTTCGGTACAAAACTAGAATATCTCATCAAATGTTTATTTACCTTCATTTTGTTGGTTCCTGTCTAAACCGGAACAAATAAATTCAGCTTGCAAGCCTTTACCTCCCTTTCAGAAAGATAATTTAAGTTTCACAGATATTTAAAATCGACCATGAAACATGAATTATTTGAAGAATATTACCTTGAAATGGTTCCTGTAACAGTAAATCTGACACATATATGTAACAATACACTATCGTTTTATTGTAAAACTTGTAATGAACACGAGCTGATTAAACTTGAACTGGACTGCCACTGAACGCACCAAGTCTGGCTCCACGAATACCCAATATTATGATTTAGCAGTTAAGAGAAACTTCTCATGACACCGATTGCATGATTTAAAACTTTCAGGAATTAAAAAAATCGTCGCAGTAAACCATACGATATATTGTATAATGTGTAGTCAAATAAATAGGGTTATCTTGCTCGAAAGTTCCACGTTGTTGGATTTTTTTTACTGGGTGGTGATTGAAGGTGAAATAAAAATTTAGACCACAGCCGGATTCGAACCAGCGAGCACTGGGTTCCCGTCCCGATTTACTGTTAACAGGAAACGGGATATTGCCAATGCTGAGTGGAGCAAGATGTCAGAAAATAGGAAGGAATCATTAAATGGATAGCTCAGTCTTGTGGCTAACTTTTTAAATGATTCAACCAGTCCTCGTAAAACAGATAACTTTATTCGTAATTGCAGCTGAAGTTCACAAGAAATCACTCTCTAACAAACCAAAATGTCGTACTTGGTACACACTGCAATGAACAACATATTTCAATACACGACTAAGTATACATTAGACGACTCACACCTCATGCTTTTTATTTTATTATCTAACCATATAATCTGTGGGAAGAATGTAATTTAATCCACTCAAGTTGATTCAGTGACCAGTAAAAATAAAGAAATTTAAACACAGTTCTCCTAAGAAAAATTCAGAAAGTGAAGGAAAAGAAACCTCACTAAAATAATTTAACTTATTGACCTTTCTCATCTGTAAGACTATTCTATGTTTCCTCGCCAACGCTTTATGACAGTATACCTTTTGAATACTCAAATTACACTGGTCTGCGTTCAGAAATAATTGACATAATGTTAATCTAGACTTAAAAGGCTATGAAATAATTGAATTGAGTAATAAGGATCGTACTTTCATACAGTTACCGGTTGTTTATCTATACTTCAATCAGTTACTTGTTATGCCACATTCATATGTACCGAGTTGTTATATCTTTTTTCTTGTCTGCTACAAGCCATTCATCGCCAACCACATTAGATAGACGACGTAGTACGCCACACAGAAATCAATTCATCATCAATCATATTTTGAACACTCTAGGCGTTTTAATTAGCTCAGACGTAGTGTTGAGAAAAAACACCCAATAAAAACCTTTAACTAGAAGTCATATGAGCTTCTAGCAGTTTATGATTCACATAACCTACTAATAGTATATTTGCCTCATCCCGAACCATAGTTAAGCTTACAGTACAGAATTCTCATCATGTAATATTGCATCAATTTACGTGTTGTACGTTATTCAATTATAAATTAAAATGGTGTTATTTAACAAATGATAAAAGTAACATGACTGCTGAAATGTTTGATGACTTCATGGACACTGTTTGGTATTGCAAAGTTGATCGATACGATAATCTCTAATATGATTTTCTTCACACAATACACAAGGTAAATAAGGTATGGTTGAATTTTTGTAGATTGTTGTGCATCCATAGAGTTTAATATATTCGCTTTTGTCTTTCCAGAGGACAGCCATAGAGAGAGGTGTGGATGCAGAGAATGCTTGTCATAACATAAAATATTTTTAGCTAATAGTCCACAAGGGTTTAGATGCCTAACCATGACTACATTTATCAGCACTCTTAGTGGTGTACCACTTGCTTTACTAACAGTCTTCAAAATCCTGCGCAATAAAAAGTAGCCTTTTTTTCGGATTCCAGGAAAGAATAATTATGAGGAAGATACAAGAATCAATGAAAGTAAGATTTGAGACTGAGTTATGTCAGATAGCCAGAGTTTCCTTATATAAAGCGCCAAGCAAAGGATTTTCCTAGAAATCAGCAAACTATGAGGGGACCGACAAAAACCAGAAGAGGAGTATAAGCCAAGATGAATCACGCTTGCGATATTCTGTGCAACAGAACCGTCTGTACGACAACAGTCGTAGAACTCAAGCAATTCACAAAAGTCTTTTTCATGTCTTAAGATGAAACTAATCATCTGACATTTGGAGGAATCGAGTGTGAGGCCATTTAAAAATGACCAGTGACCGATTTTTGTACAAAAGTTATTAAACTGGGAACAATCTGAAGAGGACATGGTAGCCATAGATACGGTTAGGTCACCTGTGTGCTTAACAAACTTAGCTGTAACTGAGGTTAGTAATTCATGGAAAAAGAAAGAAAACAGGAACGGAGAAAGAACTGCACCCTGACGCACACTAGATTCATTAAGTAGCAAAATAGAGCCCTGGCCTCGGTAAAGAGTGCTGTGTCCTCTTTTAAAAAGATAAGAATCAAGCCAATTCGCATTCCAGGACTCAGCGTCAGTTCTGGCAAGCTTGTTTTATAGGAGAGGTCTAGGATTAGAGTCGAAGACAGGAGTGTAATCTTAGAAGGTAGATCTAACATACTTAGCACCTCTGTCTATGCTGGCAATAATATTATGATGTGAAACAACAAAGTACTTCCTCTGGGTTTGTCGACAAGTTGATTTAGATCTCTGTGTACCTCCAAAGGGAATTCAGGCACACGAGGAAACAGTTTTTCCATTGTTTTTAGGAATGGTGAAGTCACTGTGATCGGTCAGAATTTCATTTTTGCTCCAGGAGAAATGGACTTGGGTACTAGAATTATTTTGATTTCCTTCCAGGCGGTTGGTTCGTCATTTGACAAAACACGCATTAAAAACGATTGTGAGTGGATGGCATAGAATACCAGCACGTCTTGTAAACAGAATACCTGGTATACCATCTGGTTTGAGGCTTTGAAAAGATTCTAATGATTTTAGGCATCTGAACAAATCTGCTTCATTGAATTTAGGAAAGCTGCCTTCCATTATGTGTGAAGAACCAGATAGGATAAAATTAGCAGGATTATGTATGAATGATTCGTCTAATGTACAAACCTTAGAGCAGGTTTTGTTTCTGAGTCTTGTCTTTCTGTATACTAGAAGGGATTTTACATGGTATTATCTTCTGGCTACACCCTAAGTTTAAGCTTTTTATTTCAGACTTAGGCAGTTAAGTCGTTTAACACCAGTACTATCCTTCGATTTGTATAGTTTTTCTTCTTGTCTTTGCACTCCACTTAATTGCGGAGAAGAAAGTCTACCAGACCACTGAAAAATTATTTCAGCTGGGCACCAAATAACAGAGTAAAATTTATGATACCATGTAAAAGCATCACTTTTGTCATCCAGGGAATACTTTTCAAATATTTTCCATTCTGTTTTGTAACATGCATCTGAGTTTATTTGCATTGTCATGTGTAGAGCTTTTATTCATAGTATTCTCAGATTGATATGTAAACATATTTTTCTGCAGTTTACCATGTATTTTTAGCGAAACATGTTTAATACAGCTATCTAAACTCAGCAGTACTGCACATTGCCGTGTTTCATATGGACTAGGTTCATTAAAGAAGACCAACTGTAATATAGGATCAGAAAGAGTTGAAAAACTGACTAAGTTACTGTAATCAAGAGAAAACATGAAACTGCATTCACAAGAGCGAAAATCATCTCAGACAAGAGACAATGAACCAGACGTTATCGGAATAGGAAATTCCGTAAATTTGTCGGCGAATGTGGGTAATTCAGAATAGCTGCAACCAGGAGTGATTTAAGCACAAGTGACATAAATGAATCCAAATTTATCTAAATTGTTGGGATGACACTTGACAGTGATACAGACTATACTGTCATAAGAATAGGTGTAGTATGTATATTTTGATGAACACCCCTGACTGTTGATAAAGGTAGACACACCACTTTGAACTACAACCATCCTAGAGAAGCAAATGCAAACCATTTAAAGAAACTAAATTGTCATGATCTAGGTTGTGCAACCAAGTTTCTTGTAATGTTAAGATAAATATTAGAACATAGAAGGAACTGTAAATAGTCTAACTTACCCCGTGAAGATCTACATTTCAGTCTGGGTACTTCGGGTAGTGTCATTTGATGCAGTTTGGTTCACTTTAAAGCGTGCTACCATTCACCATGATGTATTTTCTGAATTACACTTGTTAAATCCTTAACGGTAGGTTAGTAACTTTTTAAAAGTCCGTGTGATTCTTTGATACTATTTTGGGTTATATTTGGGCATTATGACTAAATCAAACAAAGTAAACTTGATGCAATATATAGGATATAAACATTTGATAGCCGAAGGTGTAAGCAGGCGGCCACTTTATATGTTTTTGAGGAAGTCTTCTAACAAATCTTTCCATCAAAGTGGCACTTATCGAGCTCTGGACAAAAAGACAATCTCTGATCAGAGTTAGAGTTGTGAAAGTTTAAATGCTGAGAACAGACTTCCATGGCTTTCCCAGAAATCCTGTTTGAAACAGTTGGATTCACCCACGAAACCTCTACGGAACTGATGTACACACGTGATAGGTTGCGGACGTAATCTGTCACATTATGGTTTTCATGATACTATTAGACCACCCGACGAGGAATTGTTGCTATCACACTCCAGGTGCAAGTTGAAACAGCGAATGCGAACTTACTTAAAACGTCAAACAATCAAAATTAATAGCCATACTAGCATTTCACTGAGATGGTTTCCCTCCCTTGAAGCTAGATTTAATGTAAGTGGCTCACTACTGAAATCTAACGGATCCAACCATCTTATTCACACGGATAGTTTAACCTATTGCAGTCACTTCCAAAAATTTCAACTAAATTTGTTTTGATGACGTTTGTGGGCTAATGAATATCTAACATGCATATTCCTTTGATTATCACTACTGATAAAGGAGAATGAAATTTGAAAGCTGCTAATTTTGACAACTCATTGAATTGTTCTTTTTAATACCAAATTAATATGTCGTATCACACTTTCTCCAGAAGCATATCTTAACACCTATACAGGCACACTGAAGTCGCTCTCACTGATTCTTTGACCAACAACGACTGGTCAGGCTATAGGAATAGGTCTTCATTGAGGAAAGATGTCTCATTGTGAGGACCGAAGTTTGTTTATGGAATCGCCCTAAGAATATTAGTAGGATTTTACACTTCCAAAAACCAGCTGCTAATGAAACATGAATGAGTTAGAAATTGTAATTGCACGATACCAGCAAAGAGAACCGTACGTTTTACTGCAGTTTATTACCTTGAGTCACGCATTCATAAGACGAAAGTAGTTCAGAGATCATCAAACTGTGCATAATATGGTTTATATAGAGATCTAAGTGGCAGCAGTTAAGTAATCAGCATCAGACAAAGGCCAAAACTTGTGCTTCATGCATTTCACCTAGTTGACAAACTTTGATAACGAGATTAAGCAAAGGTGAGGCAAATGAAGAAAAGAATAAGAATACCATTGCATCAAATAAATGTTCAATTTATTCTATTTTTATAACCACGAAAGAAGAATGTTCTGGAGTAGGTAAAAAAGATTACAAATTGGATATGGTTACGCACTAGTTTGAAAATACCAAGTGAGGAAAAATGAAGAATTTTACTGATACAGTGGTAATCGTTGTTATTATTGTAATCTTTTGAGTTGTAGTCGGTAAAAAAAGATAAAAACAGATGACGAACTGATAGTAAAAAACACAGATTCTTGAAAGATTACCATGAAAACAAACATTATTGAGTTTCTCCGTTTGAATTCGCGAAATGAAGTGGTCCTTCTGATGGCATTACCTCCTGAAAATTGAAATAACAGTGAAATTTTTTGTTGACCAATGTTCTAAAAGCTGTGGTGTTAGCTATCTGATGCCATGAATCAAGCATATCATGGACGATTTCGACATTAAACGGCTTAATTCACATGCGACAAAAAGATTTTAAGATATTCCCTAAAAATCTTGGTAGATGCACATCTCTCTTTCTTTACAACTTACTTCCTTTCAACAGATACAGCTGGAAGTAATTGGATTCGGCAAACAGTTCTCTTTGTTTTAGTCTGTTTATTATAAATGTCACTCAGTGAAACAGTACGGTTTACTGCATAACCTTTCGGACATAATTTATTGTCCATATTCTCTTTAACCTGGTTAGTGGAATCCACTGACATGCTGAAAGAAAGTTACCCTTCAAGGGTGTCCAGGCCAGATACAATTCTTATCCTCTTACTAATTATTCTCACCATTACTGTCTTCTTTGACGGAGATTCTTAAATGCTAGTGTTCTCCTCTATAGCACTGGAGTGCTATTCTATGCTCATCCATCTCACATACTTCTGAATGACTGTCGTGTAGACAATTTTCGACTCATCCAAGTTCGTTATGTGGTTTCTTTGAAGAACAGAGATATTTTATGCTATGGTAGTGCTTTTTATCCGGGCAGCAAAAACTGTTGTATTTTGAATGCTATTCACTATAGTGTTTCGCATGTTGAGTCCTTCGATCATTATCCTTTCATTTTAGGCAAAAATCTATAGAATTTAAGTAACTCTTACCTTAATAATTCCTGTTGTAACATCAAGAATAAAATATTCAGTGAAGAGACTCTTTTCAACAAATTTATTCTCAAGTTGTACATTCGTATATATATGATATCAGACAAAATTGTATCCCATGAGGAAAGCGAAAAATTACATGATTATGACAATAATAATAAAATAGATGATGGAAGGCATTCGTGATTATGATAACAGTTGAAGTATGAATGATAACAAAGTAGACTACGTAATATATGAAGTGGTTCACAAGAGGTATATAAATCAGAAAGGAGTAAAAACATTGATGAAAGTGGTAAATCAATTAAGTACTAAGATATAAGATTAGACAAGTTGGTCGAGATGAAATCAATAATTTCTAAAAGAATTAAGACGATAAAGTGAAGCAACGCTGGAAATTAATCAGAGTGGATACAATTATAATAACAATAATTGTGCATCTACCGGTTCACCTGATCTTGTGGAGTAAGGTACATCAGCCGTAGCTAGAGAATGCTTTCTACATGTATACGAGACCATATTCCAGCTTGGCCTTATAAAAGTGAAATAAAATCTGTTAGAAGTTCTATTCTAGAACATTTGATTGATTTCCAGATAGCAACTTTAAATTTGTTTATTAAATTCGTCCAAACCTCACATGTTTTCTTCGTTAGAGAGGGCTTTAGTTATTTATGAACTAAAACCTGATCTGTGTGTACAAAAGAAGTATATTCAGTCATAGTTTTTGCCATGGCTATGATATTTTCCCACATCCATTAGTTTCTCCTCCCCTTTCGTTAATTTAAGCTTTTTATCCTTCCTTTATCGTTATTCTTGTCATTATAATTGTATCCACTCTGATTAGTTTCCAGCGTTGCTTCACTTTATCGTCTTAATTCTTTTAGAAATTATTGATTTCATCTCGACCAACTTGTCTAATCTTATATCTTAGTACTTAATTGATTTACCACTTTCATCAATGTTTTTACTCCTTTCTGATTTATATACCTCATGTGAACCACTTCATATATTACGTAGTCTACTTTGTTATCATTCATACTTCAACTGTTATCATAATCACGAATGCCTTCCATCATCTATTTTATTATTATTGTCATAATCATGTAATTTTTCGCTTTCCTCATGGGATACAATTTTGTCTGATATCATATATATATACGAATGTACAACTTGAGAATAAATTTGTTGAAAAGAGTCTCTTCGCTGAACTCTTACTTTCACACTTCATTGGAAGCTTAATATTTTGCACACACTATCTTATTGTTCCGAGTTCTTACCAGTCTATCGTTCTGAAGTTAAAATGTTGATGATAAATTAATTAACAGAACAATGGGATTTACTGAACAACGCAAAAGAAGGTGGTGTACAAAATTTATTCATATCATGAGTATCATAGTTCACCTGCTTCAATTTAAGTCATCTTTTATCTCGCCATTGTTTCTGTTTGCTTATTAATCGTATAATTTTCAGTATTCTATTTATTTTGTAAGCGGAATGAAAACAATTTATCCTCATGATCTGACGCTAGTCCTTCATAAATCTAATGTGTGCTAATTTAAATACCTGTGGATATCTTAATACTAATTCTGATATCAAACCAGCTGTGTAAATAGTCAAAAATTTTCACATAAATATGAATGAAAAAAATTTTTCCCTGATACGTATTTCGATTATCAATGGTTGTCGTAGGACAAGCTCTCAAACTTCCGTTATCAGTGAATGAATTGTAAAGCCTAGGGGATTGAATAAACAGGAAGTTTTGTTTAAATAATTGAAGGTCATTCATTCATTATCCGTAGATAAATTAACTCACATTGATATAGTTTAGGCCATCTTAAACCATGTTTAAAAACGTGCGTCACAACAAATTAAGCAGACAAACTAAATTATGTTTCAATTTTAAAAAACCTTATTGAGATTTAATCAGTATAAAAATATATATTCTGGTTAATACAAGAACAGACTTTTCGAGTCTGTTGATTATGGGCAGACGTCGAGTAGTTGGAAACCTTGTGAAATTCTAAGATATATATAAGAAGCATTACAAATATACCAGACGACAAACAGGAAAGATGGCTAATTAGATTACGTGAAGCGCTTTGAAAGTATTACCAAGTTAGTGCTTTGAATATTTATTGTACTCAATAGACGTTAGGTATCCTTTCCAGTCACTGATTGTGCATGAAGACAAAACTCGACAGCTAGAGTAGTGAAATATGAATTTGATTTTAACTTACACCTTCGTAGTATAATTTGATAATCTTTTTGATCAAGCTTCCATTGCCCCTGTAGTCTAGTGATGTTTAGGTCACCTTCTCCAGAAATTTTAAAATCAGTTAGAAAAGTCAGTGAATCTTATATTGTACATGAACATAGTTATCAGACCCATATTTATGAAGTTCATCCATAGATTTCAAGTAAGATATTTAAGGCATTTTAAAAGGTAGGTATATCAAAGAATTCTCAAAATTTTGAAAAGTATGACTGAATTTGATTGTCGCTGAAAAGTCAGATTGAACAGATTCTTTTTAATATCGCAAGAAAATTCATTACCAAAATAAAGACTTAAAGCCAGATAGTTTAAATCGATAGGTAAAGGGAAAAAAGTTGAGTTACAGTCTCTACCTACTGATTGTCTCAATCGCACTAATAAATTCATAATCAACCCTTTTATTCAAATATTAGAAAACGGTGTTATCAAGTCTAGAAATTCTATGAATCATAGGAATAAAAATTAACATGTTTTTGTTGCTTATTAATAGTATATAAACTTCATTTTATTGTGAAACCAACTCACTGTTCCATTGGCTTTGTCTACCGTTAACGTAACATAAATTAGCTGCTTATAGTCTCAATAAAACTTGTCGGTCGGATCAAAAGTTAAAAAGTGCAGGCATTTGCAGTTACTGATTCTATTCCATACATTGTATTTATATATAAAGATGCCTAGGGAAGAAAGCGCATAAAATATTGTCAACTGCGTATTCATTATGGACTGATATCAGTTGGTGGCACATTGAAAACCTGGGAGAACTAAACAGCTGTTTCGTTCTAGTATGGGACTCAACAGCAGTGCGCACTCATAACCCTTTCGAGGATCGTACCGAGGACATCCTGTTCCCACGGCTGACACGTTGCCACTGAGCCAATGAGTTGGAATGTAGTTGTTCGTATTTCCAACTTCTGTCAGTTTACGATATAGCACTAACATCGCCGACTGTCATAGCTAAGTATTTGTTTTCAGGTCCACCATATTTACCCTATCAGTTATGACTTCTCATTGAAACTTCAGGAATCACCTCTCGAAGCTAGTCACAGATGAGCACTGGAATAATTGCAGCGTTCCTGCAGCTGATGTCAGTCTATTGTGAATATTAACTGAAAATCAATAGATCTCAATAAACCTCCAAACTGAATTAATTCAGTGCTCATTTATGAGTAGCGTCGAGAGGTGATTCCTGAAGTTTCAATGAGAAGTCATAACTGATAGGGTAAATATGGTGGACCTGAAAACAAATACTTAGCTATGACAGTCGGCGATGTTAGTGCTATATCGTAAACTGACAGAAGTTGGAAATACGAACAACTACATTCCAACTCATTGGCTCAGTGGCAACGTGTCAGCCGTGGGATCAGGATGTCCTCGGTACGATCCTCGAAAGGGTCATGAGTGCGCACTGCTGTTGAGTCCCATACTAGAACGAAACAGCTGTTTAGTTCTCCCAGGTTTTCAATGTGCCACCAACTGATATCAGTCCATAATGAATACCTAGCTGAAATCAGTAATTAAGCCTCAACAATCTTTCAAATTGAAAATATTTTTAGCCATTCTGACCATATTTTACCATCACAAAACTATGAATCTTTACGGATTTTCGAATATGTAATTAAGATCGGTAAGTTCAACTTATTGGTGCTTTTATAGTGTGAAATGAACGAGATCTCTGAGGCTGTTTTTGTAAGTGATCCTGGTCAACTTTACACTAGCTAACTTTAATAAGAGCAAAGATTCTCATAGTTTCTTAAACAGTACTTAATAACAATTAAATTAGCAATACTTTAGTTGTTTGTAACAGTTTTTAACACTATCTCTCAGATCCTATATGGTTTTCAATAACTATCATTTTGTTGTACGACTTACAATCTGCTATCGAGATCTTTTTTTAAAGTTTTATTTTGCATAGCTTGATATTTGACATGCCATACATGGGGCTATCAAAAGCCTAATCCTCTGAAAGGATACCTTAAGTGGGCTTCATCTGAAGGCTTTTAGGTTGTGTCCTACAGATCACAAAGTGAGAGTTGAGCAGGAAATAAAGCATTCATTATGAGGAAATTTTAGTGAAACACAGCAAAAATAGAGCTCATTTTCTATAAACAGCCTACAAAGATTATAAAAGTATTCCAGGAACTACTTGTATATTGGATTCTCCCAAGAAGTTAACAAAATTTCCACTAACTTTTATTGCATTTAGAGTAAATGTTGATCACCTTTATCAAAACTGGATAGATTCCAATTTCATTTCACCTCACTTGAATTGTAAGTATGAGAGTATACTTTTTGGAAAAACAGACTGATGTGTTGCTGGTTTCATTTCTGAGTTTGTTTTCAAGGACCTGATAAGTAAGACTCCATACACACCCAGCAGAAAAAATTTTCAATTTTTCGTCGATACATGTCACGATAAGGAGAGCCTTTGGTCGTTCAATTCGATCAGAATAGAAAATACCTCAGATTTATTGCGTTTTGATGAGGCTGATTCTGTTTGAAGGCCTGGACCTAACTCACACTAACTAAGCGGTGCAATGTCAGCCTGGGACTATTTCGGTAACTGTAGCTTACTGGAATGTATCTAAAATGTTATCATGTCAACGTGTCATTTCGCTCTTATCTCTTAAGTATTTCAATAAATTTCAAAATTTCACTCCTGTTAATCAAACTTTGCTCATCTCATTATTCAAGCTATAGTAAGTTTGATAATTTTCAGAAATAACCAGTTCATCTTATAAAGTATTTACTGTTGTATACGCCGCATTCTAAGCCTCGTTCTTCAAAACTTTCACAAATTGCTTCATAGGAGGGTAACTTTCAAATAGTTCGCAGGTTCTTGCTTTCTAACACTTTTGTCTTTCTTCAGTTTGCTTTAATAAATGTTTCTATTGACGACTTGATGTCAACTTAATAAAATTATTTATATTTCTTACTGTTCAGTCAGATTACTTTCATTTTCTGACCTCTATTACTCATCTAATACTTTCATTGGAATTCTGCATTCGCGTGATATTTCATAAAAAGAAAAGGCATTAGGCATTTGTAAACCGTATGATTCCATTCGTTCGAAGCAACCCTACACTAATGTCCATAAAATGTTATCTTAGAAATAAAGATAGGTATTTAGCATGGAATAAATTAATTTATTGGGGAAGTGACAGTTGATGTAGGAGTTGTGTGAAAAAACTTTTATGACGATTACTAACGGCATACAAGTATGATTTCAACCATACGGTTGTTTTATATGTGCGGACAGGTTAGCAACTGATATTGAATAACTCAGATTACCTACCAATATTTACAAATTTCATTCAATTAGATTGGTAGGTGTTTTCCTTACATCCAAGCTTAGTAGGTATTCAAATATTCGATTCTTATATATGTTTTTCAATAATGAATCTCACGAGAACGGGAAACGTTTGTTTAGTTAGGTGAGAGCATCAGCCGAGAAGACAATGAAATCTGAAAAGCACTACATAGGTAACTATCTTGTTTATGGATACCCTTTTGTAGTAAACAACTTGACATCTTTCTAAATTAAAGTGGTCATTCACGAGTGTTTTGATTTTCATTTAATGAAATCAGTGCTGACATAAACAACAATTCAGACAAATAGACAAAAGAGTGGCTGTAATAAGCTTACATTTGTTCTAAAATAACCCAACAAAGCTTCCTGATAAGCGAATGAAAACCAGCAAAAACTACATATGTTGTTCTTCCCTCAAAGAATATTTTGATAAAGTTACTAAAGTGTATGCGTGAAAAAATAACTTTTGTTTTGTAGAGTCGGTCAAAAAGTCTGTCGAATGGTTTGCTTAAATAAGTTCTAATGAAGATTCATTGGAACTAATTCAGTGGTTTAGTAACCTAAATGTTACTTCTCTAATACCTTTTTAGAGAAGTCACTTATATAAGACCGGACTAGCAGTGGTAGATTTGTTGCTAATTTTTCATATATAACTAAACAGTTTTATGAAAACTACAGATTATTTTCCATTTACAGAAAGAGAAGACAGTGGTCATCACTTTTACTGACTTTGAAGTGAATTTCGGCTAACAGTGATTATAATACTTGTTGCTTGTCAGTCATCTATGTGCCAGATGTTCCATGATGAAACTGAAATCTGACAGACCATCCTTTAAACAAAAATAGCAGTCATATACGATTGTACGGACTTGTTTTTCTGGCGTCACAATTAAATATGGTGTAATGGAAAATAAACAAACTATCCAATTGCATTATCTGAATGTACCCATTTACGTGCTTAACACTTCTGTATGATTCAATTATTAGGAAAATCACATCTATGCCACTAGACTTTTTATCTCACTATTAATATTTCAAATAACGAGTGCTTTAAGGCATTTCAATGGAATTCTCAGTCAACTGAAGTAAAACGAGAAATATACAGTTTCATTTCACCACACTGAAAATTTCCATTCATATATTTAAAATGAAAGACATTGAGTGAAAAGAAGTTTCCTTTCAATTAGGTCTTCGTTATCAGCTCTATGCTAATGTACAGCTTTTACGATGGTATTTATCATGGACTGCCATCAGCCTGAAAACCAGTGAAGACCGGGGTGCACTGAAGAGCCGTTTCGTCTCAATAAGAGGCTACTCACGACTACGGATCAACGATCCAGCAAGGAATCGGACTTAAGACCCTCGGGTTGCATGGCAAACGCATCAACTATTCGGCCACAGGGTCGCAGTTTAACAGTTCACAATTCCCTACACCTGCCAATATGTGATAAAGTGCAACTTCTCACTAAGGTTCTCGGCTGGTACTCGCTTCACTTCCAGGTGTTTGACCCCATAGGTCGCAACTTCTTGCTAGAGCTTCAGGATATCCATTTCAAAGCATGTCACTAATGAACACTATGCGCAAGGTATTTCTAGATCATTGGCGGTCGTGGGTGCCTACTGCTGAGAAGTCCCGTACTAGGATGAAACAGTTATCAAGTTTTCCCAGGTTTTCAACGGTTCTCCAACTAATATCAGTCTATGATGAATACTACCTTAAAAACAAGACCCCTATTAGCCTCAAAATACGTACAAGTTTTTCATATAATAACATAATACCATTTAATAGTGGTGAGTTAATTGACTAAATTAATGATAAACTGATAGCAACTCATGAGGCTAGAAATTACAGAAATACAAATGTAAACTGATGAGCGCAGTAATTATGTATGTCAGATAAAATAAAACAGTTCGTCGATTCACTAATAACATAAGAGATAAAGTTGAAAAACGAAAACAAATTTGGGCAAGTGAATAAACGTCAATAGAATTACATCATAACATGGAAACAGAAGATCAAAGAAATACATAATAAGAGACAAAGAGGAGGAAGGAGAAAACACTTCTAGCTTGCATATTTATACCTCTTAGACGTTGTTTGGTGTGCAGAAACTTGTCACCAGTCTGATCACCCGTTTCCAAATACGTTTCATATTACATTTGTTATTGGTAATTAGAGTAATAATAAGTTTTCATGATACAATTGTCTGCTGGAACACAAATGTGTTCTCACTCACGCGTACTTATACTTTTCTATAGTCTCTTTAGAAATATTTTAGTGATTTCCTAAGAATTGTCCAATTAGTGAGTTCAAAACAAATTTGGTAATGCATTCGAATGTATTATCATAATTTTAAAATTAAGACTTTATTGAGAAATCTAAATCATACGAACATAATGTGATGACATTAGAGGTGACATGTCTATGATGTGACCTACAGGTGAAAAGCTATAATAAAGAGAGCAGAACAACGACAAAGGATTACTAAATGTAAATCACATCTCATTGGTTATTCGACTGATATGAACTTATGATTGAACCTCATGTGAAATTTATCAGAGCACTTCAATAGCCCAAACTGAAATTTGCATATCATTTGAATTATTTACAAGTTGAAAATAAAACCTTCGTAAAAATAAATATATGTGCTTATTTTTAATATTTACTATCCAAGAAATCAAGATTGTTTGCTCTGTCCTTCCCAAGAATCATTGTCTGCATGCAACTATCGTACAGTATCGACTGTTTATTCTACGTTAAATCAAAAGCAAATGAGGTTTTTTAGAATACAATAGTATTATCCACTAAGCAAGTTTGGGTAAATAAACACTCCATTTCAAATGAGACTAAATATGCTTCTTGGATATTACTGCTAGCTACCACTAAATAAAACCGACATAGAATCGCTATTACAGTGTAACCACTAATTTAAGTAGCTTGTGTATCATAGAAAGTCCATCATAACGAAACTTCATACCTCTGTTACCTATGACAATAAAAATTAGAAACCTTACTGAGTATTATTTCGCAGATCTTTGCCAGCTGCCTAAAGTCTAAGATTAACAGTGAATTAATACACTTCAAAACACTGTATTATACTTAAATTGAGTTGAAAGGCGAACCGCGATCTTAAATTCACAGACTATAATAAGGTAGTGAGTCGAAGAAATCAGAAAAGAACAGCAATTACAAAAAATTATCAAAATCAGTGTCAACTTATGATGTATCAGGCAGATAGCTTCCGTGATAGGAAAAACTGGCAAAATGGAGAGTTATAAAGGAGATGACTTGTTGAACAACAAACAACGACCACTTATAAAAAGTTCAAGTTACTGTCAACGAAAACTAGTAGATACAATGAAGGGGATTATTTACTTGCATTCGATAAATAAAGTACAAAAATATCGGTCATGTTCTCTATTTGATTCTAAGGCAAAGTGTAGCAGAACCTACAGTTTTCATTTATAATTTACCATCTTAAGCCTTCAAGAAAAACTCACGTCCAATTAACTTCAATCACTTCAATCGCTAATCTTTTCATTCTTGCCTTATTCAAAAATAACGGAGAAGTTTTGATTTGAATGGAGGTCCGAATTTCCCTTACATAAATTCTAGATTCCTTGAAACGAAATCATTTTGATGTTTCTCTTTGTGAAAGGAACTAACTGACAGGTAGAAGGAAGCAACTTTTTATTTGCCCCCATCACCAGTTGCAGCCTTATTGTCTTATTGTCAACAACAGCGGACATTCTAGATTAATTTAGTTCGTTATTATTTTACTTAGTACTACTACTTGATACTTAATCTAGTATACCAGTAACTTGTTGGTACAAATTAATTTCAACATGATGAGACAAACAGTCAGATTGTTTGTCAGTTAATGAATGCCTATGATGTCGCCTATGGGCATTTCAATTCATATTTTATGAGTTAGGTCATGGAGAACTATGTACACTATATAGCACATCCTATACAGTTTCCTACCTAAAGGTTAGTATTCATGTAATACGACATTTAACTACACAAACAAGATGAATGAGTACACGTTTCTGAATTAATTTAAGTGTATTCGCTATATTTTAATACTGATTTTTTCCTTACAGAAGCTTGGTCCATGCAAAACGGTGATTTGTCCATTGTGAAATACGCTAGAGTTTATACAAGTCTAACCCATATCCATTATGAACGTTGTACTAGGTGTCAAATATTTATGAAATTACCCTATAAAATCGCGATCAAAGTTCATATGAATGTAGTAAATAGCAATGCGACATCTAAGCATACTATATTTTCAATCTTGTGTGTACAGGTGCTATTCTACTACTTATCATAATCAGTGGTATACTTCTCACCGTGTAAAATCATTCAGAATATAACTGAGTGTTTCTAAATCTCTTCAACGGCACCAAGATGTTATATTAATGAATTTGTCATTTTGTGCGTAGATATGCTTGAATGTTTATTGTGCATGTGATTTGAAACTATGTGTGAGAAAGTTTCAGTATCCCACCATTTTCACTACATTTAGATTATGTTTCACGTTCAAAAAAGGTGTACATATATGCTATGAGAAACAGACATTATCGAATGATAACCTGAAGTAATCTGTCTCGATGATGTTTTCTACAATATTTAAACCACTGTGCATCGTATCTTCTGAAATTCTGAAATATTTATCATCTTATCACCTTCAGAATAGACGGAAAAATAACTCATTCGGTGATGAAGAACCTACCGTCAAAACAGCATAGAGCTTTGCAGTTTTTCAAGCTTGCCAAGCCTAAATAAACCGAAAACAAGATTAAATTTACATGTGGAAAAGTTCCACACCTGCGTAAACGGCTATTCATTTTACAGTGGTCCTTTCATTTATGTTGATTCATGGTTAAACGTTCTTAAGACACTATGAACGCTTTCGGAGGATGTATAAATGCATTTTCATATGATTGCAAGAATGGTACTCTATCTTCAAAAACGTTTTGTAATAGGGCTGCTATCAACTATGGGTATACTTGCAATTACTAATAATATGGAACTGTACAGCAGAAATCCTAGTAATTTTTGGAATGAGGCTTATTTGAAACAATTTTCTAGATGTTATCTCTTCTATCAAGTGAAAGTTTATCTATCACCTCTCAGTAATACATTAAGTAAATTCTAGCTTTAAATTGAACTTAAGTTTTCCCTCTTCAGACGTCTGGTACTGACCATCACAGCTTAATAGGAAAAAAAAACATCTGAGCAATAGCTCATTAAATATCCGACTAAGTCAATTTTTACTTTTTCTAGTCTATCCTTATTTTGTGTTGGGAAGTTGTCTGAATCTCTTTGCCTTCTGTGTTGGTTATATTTCAAACACTAACTGTCCCACAAGCTAACTTAGATATGATTTCAAGCATACTTAGCAAAGATTGGTGCCACTTATCAGGTGGCGCACAAAACGACTGAAATGGTAAAATCTACCAGCTGTGAGTAGAGAAAAAGAGGATACCTCAGGGAAGCGATTCTTTTCAGTTAGTCGGTTATCAGGGCTGTTTAGCTGGGGTTTACAGCCTTATGAATGAAATCACTGAAAAGCCTCTATGCCCAATTGTTCTTTCCTAGCTTTTTGTAACTGAGAGTTTGCATACATGACTGTTATAACTAGACCTTTTTTCAAAGATTGCGTTATATTCCGGGAAATTCTTAGTTACAGGACTTCAAATCATATACCATGCATTTTAGTGCCTAACTCAACATTGAAGGATTCTAAAAAACCAAATAATTTATTTACATGTTAATGATTTATGCATACTGGAAAAACAAGGGGGATATGTTGACTAGATAAGCAAGCATCTGGATGATTCCCTCTGTTCTTTAGTTTCTGGGAACTGGTCTCAAGTTTACGGTCATTTCTGTTTAGATGGATATGCGTTTGTTCGAATTTTTCGTTTGCAGTCCATTTTAGTATCTACCCAGTTATGGTGTACTGGTCTGAACCAAACTGGAAAACTTCAAATCAAGCATCCAGTTGATGGACAAGTTTTCATATCATTTGGATGAAGCACTTGTTTGTCAAACAATTTATCTATAAACTTGTGGGAAATCAGTAAGTCATATCAGAAATTTGTAACAAACTGAGATTGAGATACAGGTCATTTTGTACAGTACTGATAAAATATTGTACACTTTCCAACGAGACAGTAATTTGAATAGTGTGTTTCATTTCGTCTTCTGCTTCTATCTCGACTTTCTCTTAATATGCCTACATTTTCTTTTGCGTGTCTCTGGGTAGAATATTTACCCAACTATGGTAATTCCCTATGATTTCTGACGACCTCTCAACATGTACTACTTTAATACACTCTTATCAGTACCACGCACAACAAATTGAGTAGTTAAAACCATCCGGCTAACATAACAAATGACACATTTGGTAGAGACTATTAAATTTGTAGGAATTTATTTTCTGAAGTATCCTTTAACTTGATATAAACTAGGCTTTCACAGAAACAAGCAAATCTTATCTGGTTTAAATTAGTGTATACATACATGTGATATACCTGGTGATTATTTTTAAACCAAAACACTTACTAGAAAAATATTGCTGTTTGTCGCATCTGAAAATCGCTTCTCAATTTCTGGCTTCTAGGAAAAGAAATTCTTGGAAGGTATAAAAATCACTGGTGTTTAAATATCACCTTTTGGCCCTTTTTATCTTATTTTAAAACCTCTGGATTGTTTTTTTCCCTATTGAAAGTCGTTTTCATGTAAGATGAGAAATTGTTTTTAATTTGACTATGTGGTATAGTCTTAGTTTAGCAGACTTGTATTGACACTTAGTGATGACTTAAGGTAAAATGAAAATTTCATCATCCCTTGGGTCTCAACCCAGTTGGTAGAGTATTCAGGCAGGAAACCTCTTGGTCACTGGTTCGATTCCTACCATGGTCAAACTTTTGGTTCCACCTTCAATCATCACTCATTATCAGGAAATTATTTTACACAGTACCAGAACATTACATAATATAGTGAAATTTTTCTCACGGTCAAAACTTCAATTTATTTGATGACCTAAAATGTTATACTAAATCGATTCAGCCAAAACATCTAGCTGAAAGATTTATTCTGGACTTAGAATGACTTTACTAAGCAAGATAAATTAAGGAATCTAGTTAGATTATGCAAGTAATGAAACAGCAAAAAGCATTGCCTTTGTGAACAATAATAGGGTGAAGAATGAGTGCGAAGCATTTATGAACCATATACTTTTTTGATTTTAACCACTTATATCACTTCATGACCATAGATACATGAAAAAATTAAAGAAACTCTAGGTTTCCTGAGACACACATTAACACTGAAATGCTCGTGTTGACAGTGCAAAATTCTGAGTCTAATTTACTAACGGTATAGACAAAACTTTCCAGTATTCGGAAAGATCTACTTAGGTTATCACTACTTAAGCAAAGTATTTATTTTCCAGTGTCACAGATCATCTTTATCAAACAGAACTATGATTTATCAACCCACATACTCTGCATGCATTCGAAAGTAAGTGTTTTTCCGACTCACGATAGGTAGATCAAATATTGTATACGCTGGCACATTTCACTGTATCATTTCAAGAACCAAAATAATCAGAGAGAAAAAAGTATTGACTATATTGCCAGGTTAAATTTCACTTTGATCAGCAAAATACTTTTCTAGTATACCAGTAAGAAAAATCCAATCTTAAATAGGAAAAACCACCATCTAACGATTAGACCACTTCAAGTTCGCTGAAATTGCTTAGCGTTCACAGCGGTCTTCAAATAGTAATATTTGTCCTATTATATATACCATAAAGGTTTTTCATTGGCACATAATCGTAATACTGTTTCTTAATATGTGGATTTATAATGTAAATACTTTTCATTAAAATTATTTATAATTTAAATTGAATCAATTCAATTTTGAGGTTTGTGATGATTAACTGATTTCAAGTTGGTATTCATCATAGACAGATATCACATAGAGAAACAGTGAAAACTTGGGAGCACTTGGCAGCTGCTTCGTTCTAGCATGAGAATTCTTCAGCAGTGCGCACACGTAAGCTGGACAGGGATCAACATCAATACATGGGTTATACCTTCAGTTTAGTTTTGCTATTCCCATCTTTCAGTTAAATTATTTCCAGCTTTCAGTCACACCGTAACCTTCGTAAGGGAAAGAATATTTAAATTACTTCAAATATAATTTCTATCATCCAAAGTTTAGTTTATTTTGGTGTCAAATCGGGGGTAACACTTAAAATTATTATTTTTAACTACAACACACAATACAATTTATTTTAGCATTTCCCTACTAATAACCTCGCCTAGTTAACTAGTTCGATAGTTACTAACCACTCCCATGCCCACACAAAGAGGCAACGTTGGGCATACGGATAGCAACACTAAACCAGATAAACAAACTTCAAAGCAAAAACAAAAGATAAAACAAAAAATTAAACTCATTCCTCACTAGAATCGAAGAGAAATAATGACGCCCATTGGTGACAGCCTTCAAGAAACCAGTTGGCCAATGTGCCTTCACTCTCTCGATGAAGGCAAAAGTAAACATGGGGATATGGAATGTTCACACCATGAATGAAACTACCAAGGCTGCTCAGATTGCAAAACAGATGAGGAGGTATGTTATAGAAGTGCTGGGCTGACAATCTGCGAGGAATCTGCACGTGGAATCGAAGTGCACTCTCCAAACTGTCAACTGTAGAGACAATAATCTACTCCGATATTGTCACCCAGACGACAACCACGAGCACACTGAGTTTTCCAGGGGCTATCATGATCTCATGCAGTCGGAACCAATCTCCTCCTCCAGCATCAGCATCATGACTGCAAGATTCAAATGAAGAGGAAGGAAATTCACAATCATACAACGCTACACCACACACCTACAAGTAATGCAGATGAAGAGAAGGAGGAGGAATTCTACAGAAAACTGCCATCAACACTGGACAACACCCCACTGTAGTTGGTGACATAGAAATTCCAATGGGTGGAGTGACTTGAATGTTGGGCTGGAAACAGACAACACAGGAAGAAACGTAATCCATCATGGGTTGAGAAGCACTCGGTGAAGTGCATGAGAATGGAGAACTGTTTGCAGACTTCTGCGCATTCAGTGATTCGGTGATTGGAGGCGAGGCAGTGTGTACAAACACAAGGATATTCACAAGGCAGTGACGTGAATTTGTTTCCACCAGACACACTACACTAAAGATTAGATCAACTTCATCAGAATGTGAAGAAAGTGTAGACGCGGCCTACTGGACACAAGATCATATCAGATGAAGAAGGAGAGTAGATGTAGGTTCACACCACTAACACCACTCACACCACTATCTAGTGCAAGCAACCTACTTTGAAAATCAAGTTGAAAGTCTCCACAGAAGTTGGTGATGGATGACAAAGGTTGAAGTTGAACACACAGAAGAAAAACTGAAGGAGGAAACTACAAAGAACATCTTCACGCCAGCCATGAGTAAAAAAGGGAAAAGTGAAGCAGAACAGGCTGCTGGTAGGAGAGATAGAGACTTGACAACATCATATCAAATAACCAGGTTACTACTATCTGGTAGGGAGGAGATCAACGTGGACGAATCCAATGAAAGATTGTGAAGGAAAGCTAGTTAGTAAAGAGTAGAGACAAATGAAACAATGGGCTGACCACTTGAAAAATACTCTCCATTAGACCACCACCTACAAGTCGTCCGGAAATACCACCACCAGCCTAGCCACAGAATTATCAGTGAACACAGGCCCTCCGACAAGAGCAGAAGTGAAGTTCTGAACTCTATAGAGTTGCTGAAATTCGAGAAAGCAGAAGGACCAGGTAGGATTCTACCAGAAGCATCGAAGGCAGATGCAGACACAACAGCGGACATGCTCACACCACTACTGCAGAAGTTTTGGAGGGAAGGAAGGAAAGGTACCTGCCCATTGATTTGAAGAAGGGCTACCTTGTCAAACTCCCAAAGAAGGGAGACCTAACTCTCTGCAAGGACTGGCGAGGAATCATGCTCCTCTCCACCTCAAGCAAAATATTAGGCCACATCACACTGGAAAGACAAGGAACTGCTTTGTAATCAGAATTACGACCGGAACAGCCTGGATTCAGGAAGTACAAGTCACTTGCGGACCGAATTGCAACGCTGCACTATGCATCATCACAGACCAGAATATAGAATGGCAGAATAGCAGCTCTTCACCTCAACTTCATCGACTCTATAAAGGCCTTTGACAGCGGCTTTAGTGCCACTAACATTCATCAACCTAATTCAACAGCTATATGAAGTCGCTACGTGCCCAGTGATCCACAGTGGAAAGCTCAGTGACGCCTCTGAAGTGAAGAGAGAAGTAAAACAAGGCTACCACCTACTACCACCGGTGATCTTCTTGATTGTTGTCGACTGAATTACGCAACAAACCGTGAGAAGCGAGATGGGAATTCGCTATCTGGACCGATGAAACTACCCTAGAATACTTGAATTTCACCAGTGATGTTTCATGTCTAGTGTCGCAAACTCAAAGATCTAAAGGTGGTGAAAACCAAAACGTTTACAGAAGAGGCAAGGGAGCGAAGACGGGACTTCAAGTGAATGTAAAGAAGACAGAGGTGATGAAGATACCCAACCTAAAGGAAGTTGTCTCTTTCACCTATCTAGGCAGCACCGTTTCAACTACAGGTGACACAGATGAAGTCGTCAATGACAGGATTGGAAGAGCAAGACAGGCCTTCTTGAATTAATCTGAAACCAGTGTGGTGATCTACTGCACTCAGTATAAAGCGTGAAGAAGATCCGGATTCGCAACACCAATGTCAAGTCAGTGCTTCTGTATGACTCAGAGACTTGGCGCGTCACGAGAATCACTTCCAACAAACTACAGACATTCATCAACAGCTGCCACCTACACTCACTCGGTACTGAGGATCAGATAGCTAGAAAGAATAAGCAACAAAGAACTCTGGCTGGCAACCAACCAACCAAGAACCTATTCCCCAATAAATATGCAGAAGAAAGTGGAGATGGATCATGCATATATTGGGAAGATAGTTTGAGGACATCACGTGCCAGACCAGGCCGTCATGTGGAACCCGAAGGGGAAAAGACGAGTTAGGTGTCCAAGGGTGACATGGAGGAGATTGTGTGATGAGGAAATGAAAGCTTTTGGACATTCTTGGAGCCAGGTTGAAAGGACTGCAGAGAAGAGAGTAAAATGGAGGCGTGCTACTGAAGCCCTATGTTCCACTAGGAACCCTAGTGACAGATAATAATACTCTTCTTTCTAAACAAAAGAATGTGTTCTTAAGTCAAACTAACTGTTAAAACTCGCTATACAGTGAAAATATATGTTCGAAGTTTTCATCAGGAATTTAGAATTACTTCTTGTTAAAGCAGAATAATTCTATTAGCTTCAAATTTCAGCCATGGCTTGAAACTTGACGCTTATCTGTAATAATATTTACAAATTAACTTATTTCTGGATAACTGCTAATGAAATAACGTATTTAGTATGGCTTTTTCCCTAACAGATTCAGTTTTGATAATATTCTCAAAACGTTATGCTGTACGCTAGGTGATAAGTGGAAGAAAATTAAAACATTTTCCTCGTGACACTGAGAAAAATATTGGATGGTTTCTAATTATATATCCATCTGAGTTTTAAGCAAAAGCTACTACGCATTTTTGATGATGTTGTCAAGTGGATTAGTTAGTTTAGTTATTATTAAGGTAAGATTTAGCTGCTCCACTTCTTTCCTATTTGCTTGTGTGACATCAGTATCATGTTTGTAAGGCAGCAGAGAAACAAGGCGACTTCCTTTTGCATTTTTATATGATGTTAACTGAACATGTCACTTAAGAAGTAGATGACAGCAAGCTTTTTATAATGATTTGATGCTACAAGAAATATAGTTGATAATTGATTTTAATGGAAAAATTTTCCTTTTCTTTTCTATGAAACAATATAGCTACATAAAACAGGGAATTAGAACGTAATGCTTCGGTCAAAATCGTTTTTGGGTTACATAACTGTGGAAAACATCAACTAAATGGTAGATATCAAGCTAACTCATGCAGACCCATCAAAATTCAAAACGTACAACTGTAAGAACCATTTCTTTAATTCAACGGAGGTATAAAAGTTAACTGTATGACTAAAACCTACTATACGTGGTTTCGTGTAGATCCTAACTGGATTTGCGAGTCAGTTTATTGGCCTAACCGATAGATTCATTGAATCACGCTGTAGGAAATACCTCATAGCTCGTCCAGAATAACTAACACAAGAGTAGCTGAGATCTGGAATGTATGCTGGTGTGGACAAAAAGGAAACTTTATGTTCCAACCATCGTATTAAGTTCCATTTAGTTGTAAAAGTAAGCCTAATAATGGCTGCTGGTGAAAATACCATTTTCAGGGATCGTTACACTCTAGTGATGAGACTTTCGTGTAGATTATCACCCTTTGCCCTCTTCTGAAAGATGTGTTATTAAGGCGCTCACCACTCTTCTGCAGAAAGGCTGCCTACAAAGCTTCGTATGAAATCGTAGGATATTTGAATCACATAAAATTATGAATTATTTATATGGAAAACAGACGATAAGTTAGTATTGTACTAAGTGGAAGATACTCGGCGACTGGTCCAATCCTAAATGAGTACAGTTTTTGTACTAGTGCCCATAGAATGCAGCATATGTCTTTTACATTAGTAGCACTTCAATGTAGAAATTCATATTTATCTGACAAAGCAGAATAATGTGGAAAATGGCTGAGAAGGAAGCGGAAGACCTACTTTTTACATTTCATAACCTTTTCAAATGTATGCTCATGCAAAAACTAAAAGGTTTCGTTTAATTAATGATAGCCTGAAGAAATCGAAAATGACTTTTAAAAGCCATTGAAATTAATTGAAGGAAAGCAGGAAGCAAATTTTTTCACCTTACTTAGGTTTCTCACTCATATGATTAAAAGTTAGAATTATAGATTTATAAAGTAGCAACTAATGACCTATTACGGTTATCCAAACTTGTTACCCACTCTACTTTCTTTTCATTTCTATTACATGCTGGTTTGAATATACCACATAATAATGCTTCGCTCTTTTTTTCTTATATTTTTCGTTCCCACTGTTTTTGTAGGTTCCGGTGAATCATTGGAGGCTTCATTATTCAAGGTAAAGTTGATACCAGGCTAGTCAACCATCATATCAATTATATGAAAATAGTTGTATACATGTAGATCCGTTATACAGTTCAATCACTTATCACTCTACATTGATAGTATACTGTAAATGAATGCATCAGATATTTTGAGCAGTGATATATCTTTTATTCTGAGACAGCGCTGACCTAAGTAGCTGTCACTACTCATATGAGTTTTTCTTGCCCGAAAGATTGAAAGTGTTGGTGCTGGTTTGGTAGCATGGTGGATACAAACAGGTTGAAGATTCGAAAATGTTTGGTTAACAATTGAAGAAGTGAGGCTGTTTATCTCCTACCTCCTCTGTAAGTACATGCAATTAGGTATATAGCATCCTTCTGGAGTGTAATACACCTACAGATTTGACTAGATAACCATGAAAAAGTTCTTGACGTTCAGCTGTTCCCAATAAAATACACTGAACCTTTCTCAACTCTAATACAGAAAGTAATTCATGCAATTTCAACAAGCTATGGTCGAAATGTCAACTTATTTTTATGTATTTTGACGTTATGACAATTTGCTTGGTTGTGCCTGGTGGAAGAATCCAGAAATCGTGTTTCATCCTATTTGAGACTCGTCAGCAGATTATCATAACTGACATTCAGACAATATCGAGGCATTCGCATAGGAGACCATATGCCAATAGAGGTTGAATAATTTGATTCAATAATACAACGGAGCATAACAAGCATATCAACAAATAGTAATATTTTGAGGTCACTGAAAACTTTATTTTTAAGGTAGCATTCGTTATATTACTAGTTGATAGAAGTAGGAAACTGTGGACTACTGAACTCTCACCAGTTGCTGACCGGTAAACGCGTTCACTGTGAAACTTGAAGGTCATGAGTCCGATCCTAAATGAGGTGAGTTCTGGGGCGTACTGCTGCTGAGCCCCATACCGGGACGAAACAGCTGTCCAGGACTCTCAGGTTTTCAATCCTTCCCTAAATTATGTTGGCCTCTGATGAATGCTGCCTTATTTTTGTGTTCGTTTTAATTGAGTTAGTGTTGCAAGCTGTAGTTGAAGCAAATATAGTACGAATGGTAATTGGAAGTTTGAATTCATGCATGATTCAGTTTCTAAGACAGTCTAATGAATCAATCGCTTGACTAATTTCAACAATTGATGCAGTTCATCAATGAGAGTGTAAATATACGTCTATCAGATTCATTTACTGGTAACTAAAACGTACACAAAAAAAGAATAATTGAGCGACAATGAGGCATCTAAAATCATGATTAAAACATGTTTGGACATACAGTTTCGACCAGTTACCTCAGTCTTGTAACGGGGATACGCTACGTGACCAACAGTACCGTCATCTCACCTACCAAACAGATACACCTAACATCGAACAAATTTTATCAAGTTTAAATTGAATGGTTAACAAAGAAGGTTGTACTTTTTACGAATCAAGTTCCGTTTTGTTGTTTCACATTCTCTTATGAGTGGAAAATGAATCACTGAAGACTACTTTCATTTTCTTGTCAAGAAATACCAACGTATAACAAAAAGTAAGGTTTTTTACTGGTAACACCAATTCTGAAGTACTCCCTTTTTTACTGAAAACTGTATTTACGATTGCAAAACACTATTATCTAACATTAGTCGATAAAGCCAAAATCTAACAATGAATGACACTATTTCCTTTAATGTATGTAGGTAACGTAATCTAAATGGTTTTGTCAGAAAAAGTATAGATTTATTCTACTTAGTAATTTATCTTTTTCTGTTTGCAACAATCAGGAGCATCATCACTACGTCGAAAATCAGTATGATTTACATCAGTTTTACGAATATCTACTGCTTGAAGCTTCTACAGTAAAACATGAGCTTATAAGTTGTTGGTGATACTATCGCAAACCAAGAAATTCAAGACTGAAAACCATTTTTGAACAATGAATTTTCTAGAGCGGGCGATAGGTGATAAGAATCGGTATCAGACAGAAAGCCATTAAGGATATAGAAGAACTGAATACCTGTTTTATGAGTTTTCAACTTCTCGGAAGTGCGTGCTAATGACTCTGTGAGGGACTGAATATAAGACCACTGCATTTTTGGGTGAGCAAGTTACTCTTTTGAATACTGATTCACAATACAATGATCCACTTTTTTTCCTTTTGTCAGTACGCAGTGTAGCCTGAGCATCACCCTCCTTACTCTCAGCTCAGCCGATCTTATGACTTCTCATTAGGCTTCCATCTAAAAGCTAGTTACCAGAGTACAATCCACTTTTGGGTATCATCGTGACTGACAGGCTTGGAAGTAATAGTACTCGTGGAACATCACCAGCCTGAACATCATTCATGTGACGTAACTAGCTTTAATTTAAAAACCTAGAAAAATCTACATTTTCAGCTCAAATAAAAATAGAGAATTCGTGAATACACAAGCTACGAAATTCGGTAAGTTATTACTTCAAAGAAACGTCTCACTTTCGATCACATCAAAACTACACATTCACAGAAACATGATGTGGCAATTGATCAGTACAGACTCTCTTCATCTATTTCAGAGCATAGGTTTTAATGTATACTTGAATTAAACTAAGAGATTTAGAAATTTTTCAAAGGATAAACGAAACGAAATTCTTAAGAGGACTAAGAAGATTTATCTACAACAAAATCCATACTGAACTAGACATGAAAACAAGTTAGGTGACAAGGCGTAAAGTGAGAAAAAAATCATTATTACTCAATATTTTCTGAAGAAATTGCAAAGAAATTAATCCAACTCACTTCTCTGAAGTTTTGACACTTCCAAGAACTTCAAACAAAGCTTCACGATTGAACCACATAGATCAGGTAACGAAATACCACCAGACACAGTGTTCTCATTCTCATTCCACCTGCTGATTAAATAATCAACCAAATATACATAATAGCATACTCGATCGAAACGAATCGTAAAGTGGATATAAATGAGTCGTTCTTCATTCTGTACCGCGTTTCCACCGACTTGCCAAAAGGTGCTCCCCTCAGCATCTTTCAAACTGCAGAAGTAGTAGCAACTGAGATCGACCATCTCGTGTTGTGTATTGAGAAGAAGTAAGTGTTACCTCTGAAACTACTGAGACCCAATTCCAGATGCACAAATTTGTTAGCAACCTGCCCCAGATAGTCTAATTCCATAATCTGAAATAATTTTGACAAATTCTCTTAACCTATTTTGTTTTTCTTAGTTTATTTCATCCAGTTGTCATAAACATTTTCCCATCGTTTATTAGACCATCACCTTATAGCATTACATAGGCCATATAATCACTTCGATTATTTTGAATTAAATCCTAGTAATAATTGATTCCATCATAAACGTCCGCACATGACTTTTCTCAATTCACTTCCTCAGCCGTATAGTATTACTGACAAACTGGTAAGCGGAATCTCTGTAATGCTGACGTGTAGTTCTTCAACAAGTACATATAACTGTAGAACGTGAAGAAGTTATCGAAAAGAACATTCTTTGTTCATTCAAATGGCTTTTGGGTTGTAGTGGGAATTTTCAACGATAAGCCTCTTTTATTTATTTGCGTATTGCAACCTGAAGATGAAGTTTAACTTAAAAAATGTCATGTATTCTCAAAATGCTCTTCAGACAATCTGACCACTTAACAGTTTGTCTTGGCAAATTTAATGCTAATATTGTAATCATTTTCAGGAGAAATATAACGCCTAATATAATAAAAAATGGAATACGAAGAATAAGGATGAGAAATGTCCTCTTAATGTACTCCCAACATAAAAGGGATATAAATTACGGCTTTGAGTGCAAGAATGAACAGTTAATTGCTATTGAAAAAACACTGTAGAAAAGTATTCTTAGTGCCAGAGCCTAAGTAAAGCCCTATATTCCTGATAAAAGATTTTAAAGGCTGCTTTTCGTCAGTGTTGTACCCATCTCAGTAATGTTTTTTCTGGTTGATGAAAATAAATATTTACTATCGGCTTTCCTCTAGTATTAGGAATTCATTTATTTTCGAAGCTATTCTCACCCATTCTTCACTACTCTCAACTATTTCCAGTGTTTGTGTATTCACATGAAAATTTAAACTCATAAGTAGTTGAGGATCATGAAGAAGAATATGCTTTATCTTCGTGGCAATGATAGACCCAACTAAGTAACTAATTATATGTATTCTTGCTGAGAACAGACTTCAGATTTAACCATATTTATCTCCTCTTATTATCTATTTATTCGATTCCTTATAACACTGTTTGTTTGTCATTTGCTTAAATTTAGTTACCTTTTGTTTATCTAGCACTATTACATGTTTTTAGCAGGTTATTTGACATGCACTGCATAAATATATGATACTTTTCAAACATGATGTTTCTCTTCATGATGTATTAGCTTATTGTAAAAGTCTTCGCAAATCTCTTATTCATTCACCTGAATGCATTAGACCATATGTAGTCTTTTTAAAAGTGACACTGGTGCTCATTCAGTAAAACATTTGTTCACTAAACCAAATACCCTTCATTAATCCGTTATTCAGAATACAAAATGCTTGAAATTTTTGGTTTTCCATTTTTGTCATGAAAATTTTATTTGGAAAATTAAATTTCATTTATTTCAACAAGTATCCAAACATTTATTAGACGAAGTATAACAATATAGACTACTGAATTCTAACCCACTATCTGAATGATAAAGCGGTTACCACAAGATCCGATGGTTTTCAGCTAAGTCTCTCAGACGGTTATGGGTGCGTTCTGCTTAGGAATCACAAAGCAGGAGGGAACAGCTGCTTAACTGTCTGAAGTTTTCAATGTTTTCCCAGCATATATCAGTTTTTGATGAAAATTATGTTGACATCACATTTAGTCTCTAAAGTTTTGAGTACTTTTTTCTTGTTGGTTTTTGTCGTATCTAACCCAAATAGACTTTTAGATCTCTCTAAATAGATCATACAAGACATACTGAACTGGACGTTTATCACCTACAGGAAAGTCGATAATTCAAAAATCAGCATAATTTATAATATGTTTATCACTTTTCTGTGAATTTTAGTCTAACTCACGTAGTATTACTCCTTCGTCAGATTGAAGAGTTTCAAAGATTCAGTTAGTCTAAGATGAGCAACATTATGTGTAATGTATGACAGAAAAAAAGCAGTAGCCTCTTCCTGAACTGAAGTTTTCCTTCTTTATGCTTTGTCTTAAATTCAGATATTAAATAAGAAAGATTCTTATTTAAATGACACAGGAGGTACCGGAACCTTTCAATTTATGCCTTACATTATAACTGTTTGGTATACCAGTACAAAACCTTTTTGCCAAGTAATTAATAGTTTACCGGTAATCTGGGACATAATGGTGTACTTTGTTTGTTTTAGATAATGTATTCAATAGCCTCAGTATAAAGTAGGTTGAATGGTGGAAGATATTGTTCAGAGACTGTCTATTTCACTAACTGGATATTTATTCAAAATTCAACCATCCTTCTGGCCATTCTGTTCGTCTTTAGTTATTGATTATCCTGAATAGAGATGAACGTCTGTGGTAACCTTAAAATTTTATCATTGAATACTTCTGCGAACTCAAGACAGAAAGAAGTTTTCTTCACTGATACGAGTAAATCATTCTAATAGAGGGATCCCATTCTAAGACTCCAAAATCAAGACTAAGTAAATATATTTGTAACACTGTATTATTCTGACACAGGATTACTTACTGCTTTCATTTTCATTGCAACAAACGCTATTATGATGTTGAACAAATTAAGGCTTCATTCTCAGTTAGTAAGAGAAACTGCGATACACTAGAGATACTTTTAGTAACAAAGTAATTAAATAATATTTGCCACACTTGATTTTTCTCCTCATTTTTTAGCATTTTTTTCTCTTACTTATACATTATGGTTACTGCCAGTTAAAGAAATTATTCTGCTAACCATATTCATTTCAGACAGCCCAAGTAATAATTAGTCAATCAATTACTCCATCTAGTTCAGCTTTATGAGATATAAGGATAGTTAATTTAATTTAAATTAGGATATTTATCATGAGGGGTGTCAGTGCCAACAAATCTGAACCAAATGACAGACATGTGATAGAAAAACAGTTCTGTTATATTTTAGATATTATTGATTCCTAAATTTTAGAGAAAAAGTTTACCAGTATTGTACTGATGAATTCTTCTCGAAGATGACGATTGTCATGATGAACTGACGCTATGCTGTACGCAGTGCTTAAAACATAAACACTGAAGACAGGAAGTGGTTCTAAGCCCCCCTCCCTTACGTTTTCAACTGATAAATGCTTTCTCCATGAAGACTTCAGGTGCATATTTGATGCGATTCTTTAAATATATATGTATATATATAAATATATTGCGTTAAAAAGGTATTCTTCGGAGAGATTTCAGGATTTTGGTACACACACTGAAGTGGTGTTTTAAAAAGGGAATCAGTAAGTCATCTTTACAATCCTGCATCATCCATATCTTTATATTGGTTATTTAGATTATTTTGTTTTTCTTGTACAATTGGTGTTTATCTTTCCTTTAATTACTGAATAGTTATTTCACAAGAAATGAAATATATATGGTGTAAATAAAGGATATTCTGAATACATATTGTGATTATTATCATAAAAAACAGATAAAAACATTATAAAGGTCTGAAACTGCTGTATAATTTTCAAAACTGCAAACTAAATTGTCTATTTGATGTAGCACACAGTCATGCAGTTTTATTTACTACAGCTATTTACATACAGTAAATAATACAGTCTTTTTGTACCATATAAAATGAACATATCAATATGGAATTATACTCTACCATGGTGACCATGTTTTATTTTACAGTAATGAGATGATAAAAGCTACGAAACACTACATCGCCACACCAAAACAGAAGACAAAACTGGAAAACTAGAAGTAGAGAGGATGGAATTAGAAGTTGCAGAAAGCCATAAGATACAAAGAAGAAAGATAAAAGCAAATAACCTGTTGTGATACTAAAGTCTGGATGAAAATGATTAATGGATAAATATGAGTGGATGCGGTTGATTGTGGAGCATATGACGTTGAGTTTCCAGCCAGTGGTTTCTGTTTTCTCATGAACACCAACACATTTTAATCTTGCAGCTCAGACAAACAGTAAGAAATTTCATGAAGCAATTTCATGTTTTGGTTTAGCAATACCTGATGTTTTCCAACACAGCCCAGCTTCGCTCTACTCAACCTAATTGATGAAAGTTAGTAGCTTCACAAACTGACTCACCTCTTTTATCTAAGATAAAACATTTAACTTCTACATTTCGGATTTATTGGCTGTAAAACAGTTGGCCTACTTTAGGGGGTCACTGAGGTTGAGAGTTCGGAGCCTTTTCTTTTTCTCCACCTTTAATGGTCATGTCCTATAAGTATGCAGTAAGATATAAACACGTGGGCCTTAGAAACTTCGTACCACATTGACACGAAAATTGTTGTAATCTGGTGAAAGCCTACAGAGTTTTTTTAACCGGTGTAAGGCTGCTATCATTTGTAGAACCAAAAGAGCTGGTTTGACTTCCTAAACAAGTGGAGGTGAGCATACTTAAGCGCTTCACTTTCTATTATCATAATATGTATCAATGCAGAGAAGCCTTGCATCAACATTTGAATTCTGGAGGTTCATAAGTGCATCACATACACTCCTTGACTGTCACTTAAATTGACACTCCTAACCTGACAAGATAGGGTTATTTGTTCTCTCTAAGTCAACTCGAGAATTGTCTGTCAAGAGATTAATCGCTTCAGAAATAAAAGGATGACAGGGAGATTTCTACAGTACATTAGTTATAAAGTTAACAAAACTGACAGTGTACTCTCTTTTGAGTACCAGTTACTGCAAACATCTCCAATATCACCACAGGCTTTTACATGAGCACTCAAGTATAAAGTTATTAGTTAAGGGATGCGCTTACTGAGTACACCTTCCAGTGAGAGATACTATCACAAAACTGCCTGATATCAGTTACACGAAAAATAAGGACCAATGGGAACCCCAGTTACTGAGTGTCGTATGTATATCTGCACTGCATTATCTCTTAGAATGTGAGGTGGTCCTTCCTCTGCTAGGACTTCTTCTAACACTAGTTTGATATGACGTTCTTATTAAATCTAGAACCTGAGTGGTTATTTCATTGAAAGATAATTCCTACGTGTTCGGTGCTAAAGAATTCTACTTTATTTTTAAACAGTGATAACCAAAAACATAGACTTATTTGACTCGTAGACTCGAAACAGTACTTAGGTATATTCGCTCCTTAATTATCGATCTTCAAACTAAGGTAATTCTCATGAGAGTTATTTGTATCCATAATCAAAAATAATATAACGATAACTTTTATATAAAAGATATGTAAGTAGCTATATGCTCATTCAATAGTTGTAGTGTAAGCAAAATGTTACACTCATTTCACGTTGGCGTTCATCATGGACTGAAATCAGTTGGAGAAACACTGGAAACCTAAATAAACTAGACAGTTGTTTCACTTTTGTTTGGGACTCCTCAACAGTGCTCACATATGACCCCGCTAGGGATCAATCCCATAACCGTCGAGTTCCGTGACTAGCGCTCAGTTCGAAGGAATTACTACTATTGCTACCACTGCAACGAGTAGTACTAAATAAACTGTAAACATAACTAGCAAAAATGACCAGAATTCATTCTAAGGCATCATTCTTGTAAACCACGACCCTGTTAGGCAGTTTCCTGGATTTCTGAATGACAGATGCTGAGATTGGAAACAGAATATCAGGACTAACCAGGGAAAATGAATATACTTGAACAAACATTTATCATAAGGGGTAACCAGCTAGTAAATTTTCTACCATCATTTTAAGCAGTGAAGCGCAGGCATGAGCTTTGTTGGCAAGACTTGCGTTAGTGCATGAAAAAAAACAAATAACTCAAGTGATAGAAAAGTCAAAATGTACCTAATTCTGAAAGATTAAGGAATATTGCAGCTACAACAAGTGAACTACTGAAATGTTCCACACAGCTGATGGCGAATTACCTAGTAAGTCGCCAAATTTTTTCAAGTTACTTCATATTCTAAGTTTGGTCGCAGTCAAAAGAACGACTCAGTGGGAAAGATGCGATTCTGAAATATATAAAATCAATTTCTGAAAAAGGAATAGATGTCACACAAATAAGAAGAAACTTAGATCAAATACCGTATACTCGTATAGACTTCTTATAAAATAAATTATCTCCTCTCTAGCAGCTTACTCTTCATTGAGATGTATAAATGGAACAAAATAGATAAAACTGCCGTTAATGACACGAACGTCATCGATTAATAATTAACCTTAAACACGGTGATGCATAAGAAATATCAGCGACATGGCTTAAAAGGATTGGTTAAACTGCCTTTCAAGGTAGCCCTTGTCATATAACAAAATGTTGAGATCTTTGCTTTTAACCAAGCAATTACCTGTAACTTCAACTATTGTTGTCGATAATATATGTCACTAATGGACACAGAAATTTAGCTTTTACTACATATTACCAATTGTATACAACCATCTGTTGTGATGCTCCAGTTTTGTATAAAACATTGTTATCGATCTGAACATTTTTAACGCGTCATTCCCACACCGTTTTTAGGGTGACTAGTAGTCTACTTTCTGCTCCCATTGTAATGTAAATCGCTAATTGGTTAATCTTTACTCTTACTATGCAAATGCCTCAAATTGAGGACAAGGTCATTTTTCGGGTGTGTACTTATTCACGTGTTTCGGGATTGATTACATTATTATATATTCTCGGAGTAATAAACTCTTCCATCTGCCAGCTTCGGTCTTCCCTCTATTCGTCCCGGGGTTGCAGTCAGTGGCTCTTGCGTGCTAAGTTAGCTGTCGGCTAAGCGTGCGTAGTATATTCGTTCGGAATATATATAACCATTAGCGTTCGAAAATACAACACCATCTGACATGAAAAATGGAACCAGTGTTGAGTTTGATAGGTCTGACAATCTTATCCAGTTCTCTAGTGAAAAATTAAACGTTAATTGTTTTTATAAACCAGAAATATTCTTCTCAATATTCAGGTCAAAAGGTTCTTACTACATACAGTAAGTAATTTTGAAACACATCCGTTTAAGTGCTAATATCCAGTCAGATGCTCAAAATCAACAGTTTTTTTTGACAAACACTAAAATGATATTATACGATGACCAATAACTAGTTAAAAGGCATAACTTACAGCTAGAGTTTACAACTCCATGGCTCTGCATGCACGAAAAAAATGACTGGATTGCACTAGGAACACATATTTTTGTTCGTGTTAAAATGATTGACAATTCCTGAAACTAATACTTTAACACCATTCCGAAATACTGACTTCCACCTCAGATCTCTTGTATTACTAGGACTTTAATACATAGCTCTCTTGTTTTTAACAGTGAAAGAGCAAACTAAACCACCACTATTTTCGAAAGTGTAGCTGCTCGTCTAGATTGATGATATTTCGCTAACACCTATTTTCCAGTTGTTTTCAAAAATAACGACAGCAAAAATTGACTGTTCCATTATATTATTTTAGTCTCATACCCCAAACTTTTTATTCATGTCTATTTTCTGGTTTTCTTTATAATCGATTCATACGATCTCTGAGAGTTTGAAACAAATAAATGTAACTATTTTGAGATGAAAAACCAACAGTTATTCAGAAAAGTGATTATTTTCAGTAATTATATATGTTAGTTGATTTAAAGTTATGTTTTCCCATTCATTCTTGTTCTTTTTATTTATTCTTGTGTTTAGCAGTTAGTATGATAAAACAAGTAAGTCTTCACATAGCTTGTTCTGATACCTGTATAACTAACAGTACTAGTTAGGAGTGTTCGTGATCGCGAAGCTCGCTTTCATTATTGTGATCCCTAATTTCTGAACTTATAAGTTATTATTCATTGCTGTGAGTTTTGAGAAGAAACATTATGCAAATTACTCACAAGCTATGGGAATCGCAAGTCTATCCAGATTAATGAAAACCAAAATTTCCTTAATTCCTTCTAAGCCTCATTTACTCAAAGATAACAGTCAGACATTCGTAAGTAGCATAAACTCCCCTCATACACTAGAAAATACTTTTAATTCATAACGTGGACTTCGACACCGAATTACTTTCAACTTGCAACCACTTAAGAACTAAACTGGAATATTTGTCAACCGAAAATGAAATAAATCAAAGACATAAGTGTGAGGAAGTACTAATTGTTGAAGCACAATATTTATATATTTAGGTTTCTTCTACCATGAAGAAAAACGCAAATCAATTTCTTTGGCTTGTTTTACGACCAACTTCTTGAATCGTAATTATTTGATTTCTGAATACTAATTGAACAGAATCAGTTGATTGACTAAACGTAACTCAAGTAAGACCAGCTGACTAGTTAGTATAACTAGTACTCCATGGTTTTAGCTAAAACTAAAAATTAACTACGTGAACTTCATATATTGGAAGGATATTACTGCTCCACTTGAACTCGGATTGAAACCTTGTGGCTTTTTTGATGTGATAATTCGTTAGTATGCATGGTACGTACAATTGAGAGAAAAATTATAGCCTAACGTGAATTGATCGAGGTTCTTGATGTAAAGTCATGTCTTCGAATGTTGACGGAGTCCGAAAAGCAACTTATATTTCTTAGTCATCTCAGATGTCAGGAGTATCCTATGAAGAATAATTTCGGAATGGAGATATTCGGTGATTGATTGTCTCCCACGTTTTAATGACTATCCAGTGCCTCTTGTTAATATTTCTGAAATTTATCACTTTTCCTAGGATAATCGATTAGTTCATATCCTAAAGGGCATCATTTAATTGTTAGCCAAATAAAGTGGTTATTTTGATGCCTGTATGCGTACTGATATTACTTCCCGGGTAGAATAAGACATCTGAAGTATACTAAGCAAATCATCTTGTAGCTATTTTCTAGAAATATGAAATATGGAGACTTCTAACGCAATCAAAACCATACTAAGAACTTCACTTCTCCTAAGAAGTGTCGCCTCTATAGTTCCTCAGTTTCGTGAACAATTTATCATTGCCTAAATGTTAGTAGACAGGAAGATACATTGTACACTTCGCTAAAAGCAGCAGGTAAGTTGTGGTGCTAAGTTGGCGAACTACAATAAAAAACAGTTTGACGTATAATACAAAAATCCGATTCGTCTTTGTTTAAACTCTCATTTTCCTGAGTTTAATGTTTTGTGCTTCAGACTGAAATGTGCTGACCAATACATTCATACTCAGTATGCATATTGTAGATTTTCTCAGGGTATTTCTAATTTCTTCCTACATCTTAGTACTTTTCGAGTAAACAAGTGGAAAATGTTTACCTTACATTTTCATGGAAACCATCTTGATTACTGCGCGTTATTGTGATAGTTAATTCAAACCGATAAACATGATTTGTTCATGAGTTAGAAATCAGAACGAAGTAAAGTGACTGATCATGGCTTCTGATCTTCATGTATACACTTCTAGCAGATTGCTTAGCAACCTCAACAAATGATTGTTTATTTGCAACAGACAAGAGTCAGTGCAGAAAAAACAGGAAACGAATGGTAATATAAGACTTATAAGATCCAAAAAGAAAGAATCCGGAAAGCATTACTGCGATCAATCAGCGGATTACTTTGGATATCATGCCCTCTCCTAATTAATAGACCAAGTAAAGTACCAAACTGCTGAACTTAAAAAAGCCACAAACGATATAACAGCAACTATCAACCACTCGAACTTCTCGCACATCACGAAGCAGTACTCAGTGAATGTATTTATCAGAAATAAAAATGTTTGCTTAATTATTATTTAAACTAAAAATTTTCAAGTAAAGAGGCTTCATCTGCCAAAAATCACTGTTTTCTTTCGTTGACTAGCTTTGCACTTTAGCTTTCTGAGTGTAATCACCTCAAAATTATTGCGATAAGTGACACCTGTTTGATGGTTTCAATGTTTTTTGCTCTTGTTTGTGAGTAATAGGAGACGCCACCAACCGACTACCCTTTCCGTGTATTTAGGCCGCATACAAAAACTTCCGGAAAATAGTTTTGTAACTTACTATTGCTTTACTGCGATTATCAGGTGATGACTAATCTGTGTTTTAGTAGTCAAGCAACAACTGTATTGTGTTTTTATTATGGTACAGTGATATACTGTTATCGTTTTTATTAAACTGTCGTTGATTCTACCAAACTGATAGATCTCTATTGGCATATGGGCTGTTGCGAGGATACCTCTATACTACCTGTGTTAAAATTATGTAGTAATGATGGTTGGTGGCTAGCAGTGGAATCCAAGGTGTGTATTTCGTCCCATTTGAGGCTCATCGCACAAGAAGTGGCTATCGTGGCTCGGTGGTCTAGTGGATAGCGCTCTGCAGCTGTAACCGATCGGTCCCGAGCTCGAACCCGGTAGGAACAACATCACTCACTAGGAGGCAGGTACACCCGGCTGGCGAGTCCCAAATAGGATGCATTGTGCAATAATATAATATATAACCTGAAGTGGTCAAATGTTTTGCAATATATACCAGAATATTATGTTTACAGAAGAGACTCACTAGAAATATGTTTCAATTACTTCCTGAACAAAAAGAAACTCAACACAGAAAAGAACGTCATTTCTATGCTGCATATAAATTTAGACAAAACAATCAGAAAACGTGACCTGTCTGTGTATCTAAAGGAGACTTAAACTATCTGATCAACTTTCTGTTGTTTATCGCATAAGGTTTTCAGATTTCGCTATTCATTTACTCTCTGAAATTCAGTAGGTTGAGATAAAAACTTCTGTTCCAATTTAGCTGATAATCTGCGCTAGTTGTAAGCAAAGATAATGGAAATTGCTAACCACGTTTTTGAAGATCATTCTAAAAAAAGCATTTCGACAATTGATCATTTTATAACCGTGACAGAAGTACGACATAATCCTGATATCACTATCCTCAAACCTGAGACAAGTTTAAGGGTTGTTTACATAATTATCTTCCTACCATTTCTCCGAAAATAACTGTAATAGAAAAACATAACGTCACTAGATTTATTTGTGAAGTAGTTTCGTATTCATTTGTTTTATTATGTCAGCAGACAAATAAAACTCAATTAAGAGTATGTGTAATTATAGTTTTGAAAGGTTGAGAAGTATACTGACTTTTTTCTTTCGCACAAATACTTTAAAAGAAGAAAGTCTGAGCCTCTTCTATAATTATACAGTTTGGAAATATGCCACTTTTTGGATACTTCCGTAAGATTTCAGCGTCAGAAAAAGATAACATCTCCTTTAGAACACCTAAACAGAAATGAAATTCAACTAATAACCATAGATTACAAGATGGCACGCATTGTGGGTTGACATAATTTGCAGAACCACCGAGAACTTGGGAGTAATGGACAGCCATTTCGTCCTAGCACGGAACTCTTCAGAGTTAAGAGACGTTTCCCGAAACTTCGGGTTTGGTAGCGATAAACGTTACTATTGAGTTACCAGGTCGAAATCCAGTAGTTCATAGTTTTGTACCTCCATTAAGCATAGAAGAGACTAGTCAACAAAGTAACGTAAATTTGTTCTATCCTTTAAAGATGTTCAGTTTGACGGAAATAAATTTCAACAGAAATTAAATCATTTCTAACCATCTAAGTTAGCATGCACTAATTTCAACAGACAAAGTCAAAGCAGCTACAAAGCGAGTCAGTAAATCTTATCTTAAAAATAAATTCATAGAGTTCTAGAAAAGCTGCATAACAACAGGAATTATATCGAAGAACTTCAATATAAGCTGATACAAATGGTTAGTCAAAATACTGAGCCTCTGATAGACAATTGCAATAAAGCAAGATAAGCTGCATTCACGAAATTCAAAAATACTCAAATTAAGAAGTTGGACAAACTTACGGATAAAAAGGTTGGCTGTCAAGATAATGAAATTAATAACAGCACATCACCAATGGTCGATAAGTAAAAATGGATTGTCAACCTTTCAACTAGAGTTCTAAGCTCAACAGAAGTAAAAGTGCTAAAGAAAGGTCTTAATTTTAGTGTAGCGCTCAATGAATTCAAACTAGATAAGGTAGGAACACACTGTGCTCTAACACTGAAACGACAGAAGAAAATGAAACCTAATTTGCTTAGGCCGGAAAGCGAAGCTCTCAGGAATATAATAAGAGCTTAGTCGGATAAAGGCAACTCAGCAGTTATAATGAACAAATCTAACTACATTTACAAAATGAATGAGCATACAGAAACAGGATCATATTAGGAAATTAAGAAGTTAGTCGATATTATTGTGAATGAGGTTAAGAAATTCGCAGGGGATCTGATACGCTGAATGAAACCGTTCCTAGGTTAGTCAAAATACTTCAATTTAATGCCGAAAACTAATAATCCCAGTAGAATGTATCGTACTGTTAAGATTCATAAGCCAGGTTTTCCCATCAAGTTTAATAGTAGATTTTAGAACCACTCAGACTTACAAGTTGTCGAAATATTTAGAAATGGTGTTGGGCCCAATAAGAAATCATTCAAAATCTCGACTTACCAACTCGTGTGACTTAAAGCATAGATTAGATGACACGCATAAAGATGATAATTTAAAAAAAGTTAGTTTTGACATAACTGGCTTTTACACTAATATGCCGATCGATACGGCTCTAGAGGCAGTTAGAAATAGGCCTAAGGATGACAATGAGCTTATGCATCGAACTAAGTTGCCGATAGAGGAAATCATGCTAGAAGTACGACCGTTCCTGACATCTACAGTTTTTAAGTTTCAAAATAAAATATATCGATAAGTTGTGGATGTTGCCATGGGATCACTAATATCCCTATCGTCACCTACATAGTTATGGATAGTTGGGAACAGATGGCCTTTCAAACACTTAGTCCTACTCCAAAGATATGGACCTGATGTGTACATTATACGTTTAAAGTACTGAAATTGGAACACATCAACAGGTTCTTGGAACATAAATTCAGTCGTGAATGCAATTCAGCTTACCCAAGACTTAGAAAGTGATGAAGATGAACTGGCAGTGTTGGATTGTAACGTTAAACGAACACAAGACGGAAGTTTAGAGGCTAGTGTCTATAGGAAACCCTCCCATTCAAGCCGCTGTTCAGACTTCAAACCTACTCACCTATCTTAGTTAAAGTAGACTTAGTTGAATGCTTAAAAGATGGGGCGGAAAACCTACTACTAGGTCAGAAAATCTACGACAAGAAATTAGACATATCAGAAATACCTTGCATCTTAATAGTTACCCATCAACATTTATAAATAAGTTCATAAGAAATCGAAAGAAAAGTAACAGCAGTTGATGCAGTAGTACAGGTGTTAATAATAATAACTCTGCTACTGATAGTAATAAAGGTGGAAATAGTGGTAACAGGGTTGAGAAAGAATTCAAAGCCTCTTCTGTATTACCATATAGGGAAGCCACCTCAGAAGCATTACGAAGAATTCTCAATAAGGCTTGGATTAAAGTGGCACTGAAACCAAGAAACTAGCTTAGGAACAAGCCTTGAAGGTTAAAAGATCCTACATGCAATTCAGTAAAATAATCTGGTTTACCGAATCCCTTGCAATGATTGTGAGGTCAAATACATAGGTAAAAGTAGTCAACCAGGATCAATTAGAATAACAGAGCACAAAAACTTAAACAGGTCGAGATCAGTAGGTCCTAATAAGGTAAGAAATTTGCAAATAAAACTCCGCTATATCTCTGCACTCAATTATACACAATCACACAATAGGGTGAGATATAGCGACAGTATTAAAAACTTAGTTGGGTGGAAAAGGAAATTGATAACCGAATCTTTATTTGTCGAATCATCACCAAATATATTCAACAGAAATGATTGTGCATCCGTCCTAGATATATAGAAAGTCCTACTACCCATGTCATCACAGAGAAGGAGAGAGAATTAGGACTATTTAAACTCTGTCTCAAAGTAGTGGAGTTATGAATATGGACAATAAATTGTATCCGGAACGTTATCCAGCAAACAATACTACCTTATTGTGTGGCATCTCTAATAAACAGACTAAACTGGAGTCGCAACATTCTTAATCCCACACTGCATAGATGTTAGTGATATCATTTACTGCTGACTAAAATATTTCTTACTCAGGCATATGCAGTTGATGAAATTACACATCAAGTTTCAGGTTTTTTCCCTTTTTTTTCTTTCACGACAATCTAAAAATCCCTGTACTGCATTTAGGTAATCACTACTTACATCCATAATCCTAGAGGTATCGTGTAACCTTTTTGTGATTAAATAGTTATCGAATACTAGATAAATAAGTTGTAGAAATGAACTGGACACAGTAGAAAACTTTCATACCTAGTTTGTTATTCAGTAAATTCCAAACTTCAGACATAACTGTGCCTCAGCTGAAATTTTGCTAAACCTGTACAGAAACTAGTTTAAAGAACTACCTACTTCTGTGAAAAACTTATCATATCATTGAAATACGCATTTAGTAAAGTTGAGCAATAAGTAGCAATTGATATTAGAATGCATGTTTCTTTCAACTTCAAACTCATCAATCCCTCCCAATTAATGATGTTGTTCGCATGGTATTTCAAGTTAAAATATCAGTAAAGTTGTCGTAGATGACTAGTTTAAGTAAATATCATAGCACAAATTTCTTCTTTTTGTTGTATCAAAGCATTCAAAGGACTATAAAGTAGTTGAAGAGAAAGTCGAACATAACGGACATATATTTAGATGTATTTAAAAGAGATCACAATTTTACTAAGATGGCAAAGTTGAGAAAACTCAAACAAATAAGAGACAAAAACAGCTGCTGAAATAAAAGGTGGTAGGGATTCAGTCATGCATATGTAAAATACTTGAGTCAACTTTGATTGATCACAGAGGTGATAACCTGTTAGCTTTGAAACCATCATTTTTTTTATAACAGGCGTAGGATGGTGTCAATCAAATATTAGTTATGTCTTGAACTGTTCGCATGCATTTATCCTTTAGAAATAATTTCATTCATGTTCCTCACCAATACCACTACAATAACCTAATGTTGTTTTTAAATTTTATTGTAGCACTCTTCACAATTTGATAATGTCATTGCTTTTCCACTTATTACACAGTTTCAATATTTTATTATACGTCTTTTAAATGTATTACTGCCCATCAAAAATGCCAACAAAAATCACTTTATGTACATTAAATATATTCTTCTCGTTATAGCTTATAATTTACAGATAAAAAATTCACTATAAATTCCTACTTTATAAAATGAAGCATATGAAACCTTAACCCAAATGGCTTATTTAGTCAAATGTGTTGTCTCTTAAGTAGTATAACTAAGTTTTCCTAGAATTACAATGATTCATTGGTAAAGTGAACACCATGATGGGTGGGACTTAGGACAAGTATTTAAAAATCGCTGAGAATGAATAGATCAAAAGAATTTCCTAGCTACCACAAAATATGTTGGCATACTTTGTATAGATATTTGTAAATGTATTTTCAGTAATTCATCAGATCAAGTGACGGGTTGATAAAAATGTCTGTGTTTTACCTTTATTCATGTAATTGGTAATAAAAGGCATTATGTTTGTAGTGATGAAATGAAAGAGGTGAAACAATTCTAAAAATAAATGTATCAGCACACAGATAAATGCAGAGAAGCATTGACGTCTCCTTAGTTGAAAATAAGTTAGATGAAAAGGGGATAGTGATCACACTACTTTTACTCATACATTCTTAGAACTTCTTTAAATGTATTTCTAAAACTTTTATCATAGAAAGAAGGTACAGACTTTATTATAACTCCTTTCACTCTTGTAGATCTATCATTAAAATAACATCTGTGCAGTGGTCAGTAGGATATGATACTTCTGAAAGATTCTTTCTTACAGTTTTACGTGGAAGCCATAGGATATAATAAAATGATGTGGAACTGATGTGCTATTAGCAGACCACAGAACTTAATAAGAAATTTGAAATTTTGTTTAATTCTCTACCACAACCACCGTTTATCAACATGAGAATCCTTTTTAACTTTAATTTGAAGAAATGGTCCAAAAAGAAGATATTCTAAGAAATACCTTTGTGACTACTTTCAAGCAATTAAAATAATTTCTGATGACTGTTTTTGAGAATTAGTTTCATCAAACAATAGTTAAGTGGTTCGCTCAGCTAGTTGACTAACTTTAAACTGGAGAACACACTAAAATCCTAAGAATCATGGACTAAGGTGCATTATCGATGCTTCAGCAGCATGATTTTAATCGTGGTTTCTTCAAAATGAATAACAAAAAAAACGTACACTCAGTGTGCATCATTCGCGCAACCTTTCTAGTTTGAAGAGTTTATTTCAATATGAATAGTGAATGGCTGAAAAAAAATTAGGTTTCCCTGCCTTCTTTAGTGCAAATCAGCGATTAAATATGCTACAATAAAGGCAATTATTAATTCCTCTATCAAAATTGGACATCAAGAAAAAGCAGATAGATGAGGTTCGAAACAACAAACTGTCGACTGAAGTCACTGAAGAATTCTACAGCAAATCAAAGAAATTAAAAATGTATTGATAATTTACAATCATGAAGTGGAACCTCGCCTGGTTAACTAGTTCGATAGTTACTAACCACTCCCATGCCCACACAAAGAGGCAACGTTGGGCATACGGATAGCAACACTAACCCAGATAAACAAACTTCAAAGCACAAACAAAATATAAAACAAAAAATTAAACTCATTCCTCACTAGAATCGAAGAGAAATAATGACGCCCATTGGTGACAGCCTTCAAGAAACCAGTTGGCCAATGTGCCTTCACTCTCTCGATGAAGGCAAAAGTAAACATGGGGAAATGGAATGTCTGCACCATGAATGAAACTACCAAGGCTGCTCAGATTGCAAAAGAGATGAGGAGGTATGTTATAGAAGTGCTCGGCTGACAATCTGCGAGGAATCTGCACATGGAATCGAAGTGCACTCTCAAAACTGTCAACTGTAGAGACAATAATCTACTCCGATATTGTCACCCAGACGACAACCACGAGCACACTGAGTTTTCCAGTGGCTATCATGATCTCGTGCAGTCGGAACCAATCTCCTCCTCCAGCATCAGCATCATGACTGCAAGATTCAAATGAAGAGGAAGGAAATTCACAATCATACAACGCTACACCACACACCTACAAGTAATGCAGATGAAGAGAAGGAGGAGGAATTCTACAGAAAACTGCCATCAACACTGGACAACACCCCACTGTAGTTGGTGACATCGAAATTCCAATGGGTGGAGTGACTTGAATGTTGGGCTGGAAACAGACAACACAGGAAGAAACGTAATCCATCATGGGTTGAGAAGCACTCGGTGAAGTGCATGAGAATGGAGAACTGTTTGCAGACTTCTGCGCATTCAGTGATTCGGTGATTGGAGGCGAGGCAGTGTGTACAAACACAAGGATATTCACAAGGCAGTGACGTGAATTTGTTTCCACCAGACACACTACACTAAAGATTAGATCAACTTCATCAGAATGTGAAGAAAGTGTAGACGCAGCCTACTGGACACAAGATCATATCAGATGAAGAAGGAGAGTAGATGTAGGTTCACACCAGGTTACTATCTTGTAGGGAAGAGATCAACGTGGACGAATCCAATAAAAGACTGTGAAGGAAAGCTAGTTAGCAAAGAGTAGAAACAAACGAAACAATGGGCTGACCACTTGAAAAATACTCTCGATTAGACCACCAACTGCAAGTCGTCCGGAAATACCACCAACAGCCTAGCCACAGAATTATCAGTGAACACAGACCCTCCGACGGGAGCAGAAGTGAAGTCCTGAACTCTATAGAGTTGCTGAAATCCGGCGAAGCAGCAGGACTACATCGAATTCCGCCGGAAGCACTGAAAACAGACGCAAACACAACGGTGGACATGCTCACACCACTACTGCAGTAAGTCTGGAAGGAAACAAATGTATCTGACGATTGTAAGAAGGACTACCTAGTGAAACACCTGAAGAAGCGCAACATAAGCCTTTCCATTTACTGGCGAGGAATCATGCCTCTGTCCACCTCAAGCAAAATATTCGGCCGCATCATTCTGGAGAGACTGAAGGATTCACTGGATTCAACTGGATTACCACCGGAACAGGCTGGATTCAGGAAGTAAAAATCATGTGCATACCAAATTGAAACGCCTCACTACGCATCATCATAGAACAGAATATAGAATGGCAGTCAACCCTCTACCTCAACTTCACTGACTTTAGAAAGGCCTTCAACAGCGTCGACTGACAAGTAATTTGACAGCTGCTTCAACACTACGCAATACCACAGACTTTTATCAGTCTCATTCAACAACTATATGAAGACGCTACATCCCAGGTAATCCACAATGGGAAGCTCAGTGATACCTCTGAAGTGAAGACAGGAGTGAAACAATGCTGTCTGCTATCACCCATGATCTTTCTGACTGTGGTGGACTTGATCATGCAGCGAATCGTGAGGAGGGAGAAGATGGGCATACACTATCTGGACCGATGAAAAGAGCTTAGAAGATTTGGATTTCACCGATGATTTACGTTTAATGTGGCACAAACTCGAAGATCTACAGGCAAAGCTTACAAGTTGACAGAAGTAGCAGCGAAAGGACACGTGACTTCAATCGAAGGTAGAGAAGACAGAGGTGATTTAGATACCCAGTGAACAACAGCATCAACAAAAAACACTAATCAAAATGAACGGGAAAATCCTTAAGGAAGTTGTCTTTTTCACCTACCCAGGCAGGTAGCATCATTTCAACTACAGGTGGTGGCACAGACGATGATTTCAAAACCAAGATCTGAAAGATAGCAAGGCAGGCTTCCATTAATCTGAAATCAGTGTGGAGATCTGCTGCACTCAGCACAAGGAAGAAGATCCAGATTTTCAACATCAGTGTCAATTCGGTGCTTTTATACGGTTGAGAGATTTGGCGCGTTACGCAAAGCATGTCCAAAAAACTACAGGTATTCATCAACAACTGAGTACGCTCGTTACTCAAGCTCAGGTGGCTAGAAAGAATAAGCAACAAGGAACTATGGTAGCGAACCAACCAAGAACCTATTACCCAACAAATCTGCAGAAGATAGTGGAGATGGATTATGCATACACTGGGATGGCCGATTGGGGGCACCACGCACTAAGTCATCGAGTGGCCAGTGGTGGAGCCAGGTTGAAAAGACTTCAGAGAACAGAGTGCACTGGAGACGTGCAACTGAAGCAATTTGTTCCACTAGGAACCCAAGGGAAACATAATAATAATAATTTGAAAAATTAAAGCATTCATCATTCCTTATTTTTCCTTCACAAACGATTATAAGCTTGTTTTACTGAACAATTAGGAAATAAGGTGGATAAGTGATAAAACAACATTATTTATTTCGCTTATTATGTATCAGTAAAATGAGGTACTTCAAAGCGTTATAACACAAGGATGTCGCAATGTAAACGATGAGTCGCACCAATTGCAAAATGAACAATAAACAGGTTCAGTTGCTTTGACGATGTGATTTTTTAAATTTTCTACCATTCCGCTATCCAAAATTGTGTACCTTATTGAACTTCATGATCAAAAACCTACAGAATAAATACAAAAGTGTATTGCATTCATGAAATGCCAATTTTTTACGTAAGAAAAGATGAATTCTTTTAAATTACTGAGCTTACACGTTTTATCATGTCAAATACTGTAACAACGACCTATATGCTGATAGCATGTACTGGAAGATTAGTTAAATTTGGACTCACTCAGTGAATACTTGCACACTATACCGCATTTAGGAAGAGAGAAACCAACTGCAACGTTTATTTGTTCCTATGCCAACAATCTTGCTTACTGTATGTTTTGCAAAACTGAAAATCTCCAAACTCAAAAGAAAATTTATTTACAAGAAATAAACCTACCAATCATGATTATTGTATCAGTATAGGTGCAACAGGCTTAAATGTAGATAATTATTTTTTAATGATAACAATAGAAAGCAGCTAACAATGGAATCCGAAATGCATGTTTCGTCCTATTCGGGGCTAGTCAGTTGGATGTGTCTGCTTCCCGTTAGCAATAACATTAATTATTATTTAATTCTAAAAAATGATCTTGGTGTACTTGTTACGATGCATGTATTAACTGCCTTCGAAGTTTAAAGACAATTTTTGTGAATTTCAAATCTTCCTCTTTATGACATCTGTATACCACTGACAATAACAGGTCTTCTTACTCTGCAATCATATAAAGCACCAGTAGCACAATGCTCTTCAAAACATTCGATCCGAAGACAAGAAGCTTTACGACTTACATTGCGTCAAATCTATACGCGGAATTTCGGAAACATTTATCTCAATAATCACAACACAAACCATACTTGTGTCGGAGTTGCACTTATTTTATGTCTGTAACACCACTGAGTTATGGAGTCAAATAAAATGGAACAAAATGTTTTTAAAGATTTCAATCAAACTTGTCAATTGGGGCTCAGTTAAATCTTTTATTCAGTAGCACCAATGAGTAGAAGGATAACTCTGTAGTTAGTGTTCGTATGTATGATTTCCATATATTCAAGGAATTAGTTCATTTACGATGGAAGTCCCTATTACTATTTATTATTATTTGTCCCTTATTATTATTACTTGTCGCAAACGGCTTCAGTAGCACGTCTTCATTGCACTCTGTTTCCTGCAATCTTTTGAACCTGTAGCCAAGACTGCCCACAAGCTCTCATTTCTTTCTCACACCATCTCCTTCATGTCATCCTTGGACGTCCAACTCGTTGTTTCCCATCTGGGTTCCACTCGAGGGCCTGGCGCGTGATGTCCCCAGTCGGCCTTCTCAGTGTATGCCCAACCTATCTCCACTCTCTTCCGCATATTTGTTGAGTGATAGGTTCTTGGTTGTTTCGTTGCCAGAGTTCCTTGTTGCTTATTCTCTCTAGCCATCTGATTTTCAGTACCGAGTGAGTTTAGGTGGCAGCTGTTGATGAATGTCTGTAGTTTGTTGGAAGTGATTTTCGTGACGCGCCAAGTCTCTGAACCATACAGAAGCACTGACTTGACATTGGTGTTGCGAATCCGGATGTTGTTCGCGCTTTATGTTGAGTGCGGAAGATCTCCACACTGGTTTCAGGTTATTGAACGCCTGTCTTACTTTTCCGATCCTGGCTGGCTTTGACGTCCCCGTCTGTGCCGCCTGTAGTTGAAACAGTGCTGCCTAGATAGGTGAAAAAGGCTATTTACCTTAAGTTTCTTCCGTTGACGATGATTGGAGCTTGTTGTTATTGATGGTGGTATTGTTGTTGTTTAGGTATCTTCATCACCTCTATCTTCTCTACGTTTACTTGAAGTCCCGTCTTCGCTCCACTACCTCTTCTGTCAACTTGTTAGCTTTCGCCTGTGGATCTTCAAGTTTATGTGACAGACACAAGTCATCGGTGAAATCCAAAACTTCTAGGCTCTTTTCATCGGTCCAGACAGTGTATGCCCATCTTCTCCCTCCTCACGATTCGCTGCATGATCAAGTCCACCACAGTCAGAAAGATCATGGGTGATAGCAGACAGCATTGTTTCACTCCTGTCTTCACTTCAGAGGTATCACTGAGCTTCCCATTGTGGATTACCTGGGATGTAGCGTCTTCATATAGTTGTTGAATGAGACTGATAAAAGTCTGTGGTATTGCGTAGTGTTGAAGCAGCTGTCAAATTACTTGTCAGTCGACGCTGTTGAAGGCCTTTCTAAAGTCAGTGAAGTTGAGGTAGAGGGTTGACTGCCATTCTATATTCTGTTCTATGATGATGCGTAGTGAGGCGTTTCAATTTGGTATGCACATGATTTTTACTTCCTGAATCCAGCCTGTTCCGGTCGTATAAATATCCGTATGAAGGACTAGAAAGAACAACTAAACGTTCAGTACTACAGTTTTTACTATAATACATTGTTTGTATGTTGAAATACTTTAATTATTTCTTCTCTGAGGTTTCATTGTTCAGCCATATCCTTTTATGCATGATTTTATCATTATTTTAAATGGCCAAAACTCGCAAAGTTCAAAGGTTTTCTTTTCACCATTTCCTTGCAAATTAGAATAAACTTTGGCATTAAATTCCTCTACACAGCATATGATTATCTGTGATTTAAAAACAAGCACAAATTATGGAATAACTGAAGCATACACAACAAGTCACACATATTTTGGAGCATAACCCTTTGCATTTAAAATATTGCCTGACCTCTGTTTTCGAATGTTCAAATTTCAATTACTTTAAGATACCGTTTTAACAAAGTCTTTTATAGCTTGATTTAAGGAATAATGACTACCGCATCCAACTTCTGACATTTGTAAATGTAATAAACGATGATATCAAAGACAAGGAAAAGAGGTTAATGATTACAGTTAACGCAACCCAATAAATAAATCACTTTGTTCACGCATCAAAGGGTCCTTGAAAATTATTGAATAAAATACTGCAATCACTAAAAAGTATACTTAGATCTAAGTTGGCTGCCCAAGTATTTCGGAATTCACACTAGGTAACTAACTACAAACATCAATCCGATTGATAGGCTATCCACTATTTAACACCTATAGCTCGGTTAATCACCACCAGAGTCTCATTTCTTACGCTGACTTGGTAGATGAGAGGATAAACAGTAATTGAAGGGAATTTTAGATAAAACTCCTGGTCTTATAACTATCAACATTATATGGGTTATTCTGTATGGATTCATAATACTTTAAATTGCATCATGTTCCTTTTGAAGTTTTTGCTGGCTTGGTCTGCAGTGTAACTGAGAAGGTTCTGGATATAGCACTCATGGTTTTTCTAATCTTATGTTTCTAGAACATGCGGTAATGGAAGTCCTGAGTGAATGTCAGAAATCCTAAATCAGTGATAAGGAATTAAACTTCGTCCTTTTTACCTCATTTTCTACACAGATATTTGAGCTGTCACGGAAATATTTCTAATTCTTCATGTTTAGGTCTCACTTCACTGCTGTCTGTGTTAATGTAATACATCTGTGCTTTTGAAACTTGTAGTGTATCTAAAGAGCTAGAAGGGACATTAATTTATGTTGCAGAGCAGTTTTAAAAACCAAAAATATCCTTATCATCTAACTAAATAACTGACTAACCTGAAAAGAATTGTCGCCAACTTTTTCAAACAAACTTTCATTTTTTGAGTTTTTTACGCTATCTTCGTTGAAAATACCTTTTTCTTTTCGAAGTATCGTCACGACTTGAGTGTATCTTATGGTGAACTCAAACGTAAATATGTCTGAAACGTACTGACCAGTTAAAGATGACTTTACAAATGATATACCACTTTCTAAAATATATAACACAAATTTTTGTTAGAACTCCAAGGATTATACCTTGAAGTAATTTGCAAACGAGAACTGTAACTGAATTCAAATGGTGATTTTTAAAGATTTATTAACTTTTAGGTGTGTTTTATCACAAACTTCAATCTTGTGAAAAATACCTTAAGATCAATTAGTTCCCGTCAATCCCTATTTCCAATATCTTTATTTCATACTAGAGGAAATGAACAAAAATATTTCTCCTGAATCACCAAGGATTCTGCCCGACTACCATGTGAATTTATAAGGACTTCTCATCCCAACCCAACTGAATCAGAAGGTAATCTACCGAACCGCCACTCAGATAGCCAAAATGATAGTAAATATAATGCTCTCCCTCTTTAATTCAGTTAGATTTGGATTCGCATGAGAAGTCCTCACTACGCAGCGACAGTGAGTACGATCAAGTGGTAGTAACGCGTCACCAACTTACATGGTAGTCGGCCGAAACCTATGCTATTAAAGTGGAATGAAAATCATATCACCAGTCGGTCTTTGCAGCTTAGTTGGTGGAGCACCGAGCCGGAAACTAGATGGTCGCTGGTTCGAATCCTGCAGCGGTACAAATTCTCATTTCACCTTCTACCATCACCTAGTACCAGCGATAATCTGCTAAACCACGGCTATCTCAGATAGACAAAATGATAAAAAATATTTCTATCAAGTAATAAATGAAAATTTACCACTATAAGGTGACGAAAACATTGGCTGAGAGGATTAATCCCAATAAATTGAAACAAAAAGACCAACAACCTGAAAATTCTAAGAATACGTCCAGATTCATGAAAATAATTACACACTGTGATTTGTTGGATCAAATCACTAAGAATGAGATAAATTTTCCTTAAGATTTCACGACCACATAATAAGCAACAGCCAAGTTGAAAAATCCCAAGGGACTAATAATAATAATATAATAAGTTGAAAAATTGTAGACACATGCCCTGACTCGATCCCAGTCAATAAACAACACAGAGAATTACCCAGTTATCTCAAGTGTGGGTTTATAGGTATTCACTGATCAAGAAGAAGCCTGTGTAACGCATTACTGGGAGTTGGAGAACCACTGAAATATGTAAACACTTGAAATCTATCCCACTCAATTTCAGAACTGCCTAGCAGTAGCTTCCAGGACTTTATGAGAGGAAGAACTCGTGACCTGCAGGCTACAAACTAAAAGAATTGCAACCTGGTGATCCAATTTCTACAATGTGTCAATTCATGACCTAGTACGACCATCATCCAATGGAATCAGCGGGTTCTCACCCCACTCTTGATCTGGTTGACCTTATACTTCATGACTTCTCATTAATCTAGGTGAAATTCATCTGAAAGTACGTCAGTAATGAACATTGGAAAGTACTTCGACTGGAGGTTTGTATGAATTTGTTAATTTGGAAGTAGTTTTCATCACGAACCCGCGTAAATTGAAGAGTTATTGAGGAATGTACAGCTAGGCTGTAAACAGCTCTCAGGTTTTCATGAATTCTTCAACTTATTTCAAGGCAGAAATTACTTTCATATCTAGTAATCTTCATAAATATTCAAGCCAAGTGAAACTTATTTCAAAGTAAATCTGTTCAGACAATCATTGTATACCAAGGATAATCGATCACCTGAAACACTGTGAAAAGAATCTCAGTAAATGAACCCAAAAAAAGTCAACTGAATTATGAAATCAACTTTAATTCAGTAGATGACAAGAATAAACTATCGATAGTAGTTTGTAAGTAGAATTTATAAAGAAAAACATGCAATTTACATATTACTGGTTGCTTCAATGAAAATTATTGAACAACCAGTATCAAATGTGCTGGTAGAATATTTAAAACGGAAACAAGAAAATCATATTATGTTTAAAAAAAGTAGCACGTGATAATACCATCCAAATATCTAGAAGTATGTCGTGATCTTGAAAGGGCATGTACTTGCACTAACAGCATCCTCCACATAATTTCAGATCTAAACAAATCACAAGCTCAAAAAGGAATTATACTTTAAAGCAGTAAAGTGACCTTACCATTGTTTACGCCGTGTTACTGAATGGGTTTTCCGATAGCAGCTGGTAGTATATTTCATTTTGGATGCATAGAGATAACTTGAAAAATCTAATTTCATGGTAATACAAACATACTTAACTCATTATTCATATTGCATAAATAAATTTCAGTTAACAGTGCAATAGAAAATACTGATAACCATTCGGTGATGCATTTATGTGAGCTGTATAACTTTTCGATAGTGAGTCCATCAAAGTTATTCACTAATGAACTCAAGTGAGTAGGGCCCACTTTCCCTTAAATGGGTGTTTCCCTTTCGCAAATTTCACCAATATGGTTCATAAAATAGGAAATAAAGTTTCCGAATTTTGTGAAGGTTTTCTTAGGTTCCTTAGTTTCCACTACACTTTATGTTCCTTCTTTCATTTTATTGTTGAAATCATTTGCAAACAAAAGAGTTGATTCAATTGCGTTGTGAGCATTTTGTTTCTCATTTTAAGTATACATCTTGTTGAGTATGACAATTGCTTGCATCATCAGTCCCATCGGATACAGAATACATACAGAAAAACACTACTGCACAATTAGATTTTCCTACTTTGCAAAATAACTGTACTCTATGACTGCAACATTTGTCTATTTGTCTGCTTCTCTCGTTTGTTCCTTCAGTAAATGCTGTAGAAAACCTCTTCTTAATCTCGATTTATAGCTGTTGAAATCGCTTTAAATAAACGTGCTACATGAAATAAACAGGATAGTCATTCGTCTTGTTAAATAAAATAATTTACTAAAAAAACATTTCACAAAAAATGAAGCAGATTTCTTCAAGACCCCGAAAGAAATGCTTGGTTCTCTTACCCCATGTTTTGACAGTCTAAAAATACGATTAAAAGTATGTATGACTTCCGAAGTCACAAGAAAGTACAGATTGATGTTTTATATATATATATATATATATATATGCACTGATCTATGCATGAGACAGACTTATCGGGCATTACTAACTTCTGAATAAGGTAAATGAGACAGTCACTTTTCAACAGTGTGAAAATCCTGATGGCGTACCACTATCATGATTTCAGTACAATAAAAAAAATTTAGGTTTAAAAACTAGGTTGTATTCTTTGAATATGTAAAATAAATGACATTAACTTTTCTGTCACTTGCCTAAATCAGAGTGTCAAAGTTTAGTTTTCAGATTATTTTTCACATCATCGAATTCATTTGCACTAATGTCAAGTCAGTGCTTCCATATAGATCAGAGACTTGGCGCATCACGAAAACCATTTGCAACAAACCACACACATGCATCAACAGCTGCCATCTACACTCACTCGATACTTAAGATCAGATCAGACTACCAGAATAATAAGAACAACCAACAAGGAACTATGGCTTACAATGAACCAACCGATAACCCATCCCCCAACAAACATACAGAAGAAAGCGGAGATGGACTGAATTGCAAATGCATTGAGAAGACTGTTTGCGGACATCATGCACCGGGCCAGGTCCTCGAGTGGATCTTAAATATGAAACAATGAGTTGGGTGTCCAAGGGTAACATGGAGGAGATGGTCATTGGTGGAGCCAGGTGGAAAAGAGTGCAGAGGAGAGAGTGAAATGGAGACGTTCTACAGAAGCCCTATACTCCATCAGGAACCCAAAAGGCAAATGAATAAAGTAATAATAGTGAAACTTTCAGCTGACAGTGTGCGTAAGATTATTTTTCTCCCAGGAGATTACCTTCATTTGCACAATAAAAGGATAATAATGTAAAGTGAATAAAACAGTAGCTAACATTGTAAGCCACTGGCCATTAAGGCGTTATTTTTGAGCTTCCATCGTTTATTCAGACTGTCATGCCGTCTGGATAGCCTAAATCTGCAGAATGCATTGATTTATCTTTTCCCTTGGGTATTAAAAATATATGACGTATTTTCGAATGAAAAAGCAGTTTTTTCTTATGCTTTTGTAGCACTGAGGTGAGTGGTTTTTGTCTGCGTACATTTTGAAGATACATGTTTTTCTTACCAAATATTGTGTTTCACCCTACTTGGTCATTTGGAATATACAAAACATTTCCAAAAGTTTGCCTCCATTTAAAAACGAAATGGGATTTTTTTATCTACAGATGAGTGAGGATACTGAGACAGTAATGGAGGTTAATAGATTTCTTGAGTTTTCAATACAACTTGTAATAGTGAATACTTAAATGTTTCCTCAAGAGCGATATGGATAAATGTGAATACCGGAATCCATTTTGGAAATCTCTCTGTCGAAATCACATTCATTCGAATCACCGTTCTCTGAAACGTCTAACATTGAGTCATACTGACAAGAAGAGATCTCAGTTGACTGAAACAGAACATCACATCTCACCAAGAGAACACATCGTATATGAATTGTCAGAAGATAAATCAGAAGAAAGCAAAGAAGACACGTATTTTTAAAACGATGCACGGAAGATGGAAGTCTGAAACTTATGAGAGATCTGAGAGCGATAGATTTCTACTAAGGTTTGGCGGAAAATCAAGAAGATTACAAGTTTAACTATTCAAATATTTCACTATCCACTATTCAGATGCAAGCACTGTCACCAGGCCGAAAATTTCGCATTAACTCATCATCTACTAATGACCTTCATACCAAAATCCAATTTGGGGGTCAAATGAATCGAACAAATGATCTCCTTTTTTCTAAAAAGTGCCTAGAACAACTCCAGTCGATTATTTTAAACTCCTACCAAGAGTAACTTTGGTTGAAATACCTAATGTTTTATATGTCCCAATAGGATTTTTCCTGGTGGTTACATTTACCGGCGAGGAACTGTGCTCAGATCCAAACTATCTTTATATCTACAGATTGATTAAACTAGCCAAGGAACGTTATGTTCTGTAGAAGCGATTGTTTTCATAGGAAAGGGGCTGAAATTATTATCCTACAGGCATACACGACCGTGAAACAAAGGTTAATAAAGTATTTTTGAAAGACAGTTTAAACCAGATAGTTTTCCTTCTCCCAATTTACCAATATTTCCAGTTGAAAAACTGGAAGTGATCATCATATAAAAAATACACTTTCTCAGTCAGTAATTCATTGTACACCAGAAGACCTGTAAATTACTTTTCGGATAGCTCTACTTCAAAAACTGATTTATTGCATACACAATTAGATCCACAGCAATTTATCATGTCCACGGTTTGTTGAAATGAGATTATGGAATAATTCAATGTTTATTTCTTTGTTAGTTATTTCACACAGTGATACAATATCATTTACTGTATAACGTTTTGAACAGAATTTGTTTTTCATTTTCATATCAAAGGTGACCTGTTTCCCATTGAATTTCATGAACATTAGATTTTGAAAATTGTTGTTCACTAGCGTCTTTCTTCAAAAAACCTAGAAGTAGTTAATTTTAACAACTGTTTTTACTAATTGACACGCCTTTATTCTGACATCTACTTGTTATGGAAATATGAATGTTGAATCTTGCATGAAATTAATCGAAAAGAAACATTTTTAGTTACATAAGTTTTGGTACGCACCCACAACCTGGCTAGGGATCGAACTCAGGACCTTCAGGTTTCACTGCGAACGCATTAACCATTCGTTTGACTATGACACTCATAGACAGTGCATGCCTACAGAAGAACAGAAGATTTAATTTAGTATCGTCATGTCTGGCAGTGAGTACATTACCATTTAAATACTAGTGTGGAATTAACCAGTCCAAATTTTCCTACATGTCAGTTTTGTGATATCGTGTGACTACCATGAAATGTTATAGATAAGTTTTTGAAGGAAGCCAGAAAACTACAGTTTTGATTAAACCCACGCATCAAAATCATGACTAGGTTTCTCGAAAGTAGATGCTACTAAGGTGCACTGATTTTTACCCTCACAAACTCACAAAATTGCAGCGGAAACTAAGGTTATATCAAACCATCAACTTTTGACTGATGAGTTTATGATATTGACTCAAAGCATGTAGATGCACAACTCCGTTTTTCACTATCCTGGAGTTAATCTTCATTGTATGACATAAACATTACAATGGTTTCTGTGATTACCGGATGGAAACATATGCTTACAATAAACCTGTTGGTAACTCGTAGACATATATAACATTTAGATGAATTACTTGTCTTACTGACTATCGTGTTACGTACTAGATTGACTAAGTTTGAATCCTGATAAATATGTGTATGTTTGGCGAACATTAGATTGCTGTATCTCATAAGTTTGTTCGGATGATTCGATTAATCAAGTTTTGCATTCCGCACGGCTGCAAACTATAAATCTTGTTATTTTTACTTGGTTTCAAGTCAACGAGTTAGATTTAGAACTAAATACAAATAAAAAGTCTTAACTCTATCCTATAAGCAGCCGAATTTCATAATTTTGAAAGTGGCTATGATCAAGGTAATCTCTTTCGTTATTAGTTATAAAAACTCAGTTTAAATAAACATACCTGACCTTCTGAGTTGCTGTTTATAACGACATTAAAGTTTAATTACTGTTGTAAAATATGACAAATGTTTACTTTTACTGAAATTCTATTTAATGAATCAACTGTAACATTTACTTCATTTAAAAATGCCAATAACATATCATCTGAACTTCAGGGGAAAGTTACATTCAAACAGTTACATTTGAAAATAAGAACAATAATGGAAACCTAATTAAAGATAGAATGAGAAAAAAAGCTATCTGTTTGTTGAATTCAAATGAATGGATTAATAATTTCTTCGAAATTTTGTGAGGAATTTTGAAGCAGAGGACATCAGAACGAGTCCATTCAGTTCCTTTCTAGGACTGGTCATCAGAACCTATTCACAAACAATCTTTATTTTTATCAAGAAGGTGTATTTCTCTCTGAGGATGATTCCACTTAAAAACGCATGAGCACCTAAAGTCACAACAACAAGCCACTTACTGAAGAAAATTATTTGTTTATGAAATTATGCTATTTCTGCCAGTCCTTTACATTTCTCTAGCTGATGGTGATTGGCGTTTGTTGTTGTTATTGGTTGCGTATCTTCATCACCTCTTTCTTCTCTACGTTCACCTTAAGGAAGTCTCATCTTCGCTGTCTCGCCTCTTCTGTCAACTTGTTAGTTTTCACCTGTATTTCTTCGAGTTTGTGCTGCAAGACATTAGACATGCATCATCACCGGCGAAATTTAAATACTTTAGTGTATTCTCATCAGTCTTCTCAAACAGCTTATGCACATCTTCTCGCTCTCACAGTTTCTTGCTTGACCCAGTCGAATCAAGTCAACCATATTTGAGAAGATCATCTGTAATAGTACAGAATTTCCAAACATTCTGCAATGGTAATGTCCACTGTTGTCTGTGCATCTGTTTTCAGTGCTTCTGGTAGAATCCCACCTAGTCCTTCTGCTTTCTCGAATTTCAGCAACTCTAGGCTCTTTTCATCGGTCCAGACAGTGTATGCCCATCTTCTCCCTCCTCACGATTCGCTGCATGATCAAGTCCACCACAGTCAGAAAGATCATGGGTGATAGCAGACAGCATTGTTTCACTCCTGTCTTCACTTCAGAGGTATCACTGAGCTTCCCATTGTGGATTACTTGGCATGTGGCGTCTTCATATAGTTGTTGAATGAGACTGATAAAGGTCTGTGGTATTGAGTAGTGTTGAAGCAGCTGCCAAATTACTTGTCAGTCGACGCTGTTGAAGGCCTTTCTAAAGTCAGTGAAGTTGAGGTAGAGGGTTGACTGCCATTCTATATTCTGTTCTATGATGATGCGTAGTGAGGCGTTTCAATTTGGTATGCACATGATTTTTACTTCCTGAATCCAGCCTGTTCCGGTGGTAATCCAGTTGAATCCAGTGAATCCTTCAGTCTCTCCAGAATGATGCGGCCGAATATTTTGCTTGAGGTGGACAGAGGCATGATTCCTCGCCAGTAAATGGAAAGGCTTATGTTGCGCTTCTTCAGGTGTTTCACTAGGTAGTCCTTCTTACAATCGTCAGATACATTTGTTTCCTTCCAGACTTACTGCAGTAGTGGTGTGAGCATGTCCACCGTTGTGTTTGCGTCTGTTTTCAGTGCTTCCGGCGGAATTCGATGTAGTCCTGCTGCTTCGCCGGATTTCAGCAACTCTATAGAGTTCAGGACTTCACTTCTGCTCCCGTCGGAGGGTCTGTGTTCACTGATAATTCTGTGGCTAGGCTGTTGGTGGTATTTCCGGACGACTTGCAGTTGGTGGTCTAATCGAGAGTATTTTTCAAGTGGTCAGCCCATTGTTTCGTTTGTTTCTACTCTTTGCTAACTAGCTTTCCTTCACAATCTCTCATTGGATTCGTCCGCGTTGATCTCTTCCCTATCAGATAGTAGTAACCTGGTTATTTGATATGATGTTGTCAAGTCTCTATCTCTCCTACCAGCAGCCTGTTCTGCTTCACTTGCCAGTGTGTCGTAGGAGTGTCTTTTGTGTTTGCGCACACGTGTCTTCACTTCTTTGTCCAGATTAATGTTTTATGGGTTGTGTTCAGTTCCTCTTTTCGTTGTTCCTCCCTGCACTCCACTCCACTCAATTCCACTGCACTCCACTGCACTCCATTGCACTCCATTGCACTGCATTGATTCATCTTCTGCTTCACCATCACTATCACCATCTTTCTCTCCCTCCTCTATCTGCTTCCATGACTCCGTCGACATCCATTCCTCGTCTTGTTTCCTCTTCCTTCCCAACACGCTTATGCAGGTTTCCTTCCACATCTCTTTCAGATAGTTCCAGTGTTTGTCTACTCAGGTTTCCTCGAGGATGTTGCTTAATGTTTCCCTTTTTTACTCACGGCTGGCGTGAAGATGTTCTTTGTAGTTTCCTCCTTCAGTTTTTCTTCTGTGTGTTCAACTTCAACCTTTGTCATCCATCACCAACTTCTGTGGAGACTTTCAACTTGATTTTCAAAGTAGGTTGCTTGCACTAGATAGTGGTGTGAGTGGTGTTAGTGGTGTGAACCTACATCTACTCTCCTTCTTCATCTGATATGATCTTGTGTCCAGTAGGCCGCGTCTACACTTTCTTCACATTCTGATGAAGTTGATCTAATCTTTAGTGTAGTGTGTCTGGTGGAAACAAATTCACGTCACTGCCTTGTGAATATCCTTGTGTTTGTACACACTGCCTCGCCTCCAATCACCGAATCACTGAATGCGCAGAAGTCTGCAAACAGTTCTCCATTCTCATGCACTTCACCGAGTGCTTCTCAACCCATGATGGATTACGTTTCTTCCTGTGTTGTCTGTTTCCAGCCCAACATTCAAGTCACTCCACCCATTGGAATTTCGATGTCACCAACTACAGTGGGGTGTTGTCCAGTGTTGATGGCAGTTTTCTGTAGAATTCCTCCTCCTTCTCTTCATCTGCATTACTTGTAGGTGTGTGGTGTAGCGTTGTATGATTATGAATTTCCTTCCTCTTCATTTGAATCTTGCAGTCATGATGCTGATGCTGGAGGAGGAGATTGGTTCCGACTGCACGAGATCATGATAGCCACTGGAAAACTCAGTGTGCTCGTGGTTGTCGTCTGGGTGACAATATCGGAGTAGATTATTGTCTCTACAGTTGACAGTTTGGAGAGTGCACCTCGATTCTATGTGCAGATTCCTCGCAGATTGTCAGCCGAGCACTTCTTTACCATACCTCCTCATCTCTTTTGCAATCTGAGCAGCCTTGGTAGTTTCATTCATGGTGCAGACATTCCATTTCCCCATGTTTACTTTTGCCTTCATCGAGAGAGTGAAGGCACATCGGCCAACTGGTTTCTTGAAGGCTGTCACCAATGAGCGTCATTTTGTCTCTCCGATTCTAGTGAGGAATGAGTTTAATTTTTTGTTTTATATTTTGTTTTTGCTTTGAAGTTTGTTTATCTGGGTTAGTGTTGCTATCCGTATGCCCAACGTTGCCTCTTTGTGTGGGTGTGGGATCGGCTGGTAACTATTGAACTAGTTATCTTGGCGATGTCTTTGTTTCCATATGTATATATTTATATATAATTTCTTTGTTCTGATCATATGCACGATTACTCCAGTAGAAAATATTATGTGGAACAAGATTCACAGCATATTACTTAGGTAATAAATAAAAAACACAGATTAGGCATATTAATCTAAACTTCTGCCAATAAATATTCCACTAAATCATTTTGTTTACCTTAAGTACACACGAAAACCTATTTGTTTATCCAGTCCTTCGAGATACTAGATATCACTGTATGGTTACTGTCAGAAATAAGATATGAATTCGAATGTATGCACATACGGACTTATTCGTGTGTACATAGATCACATATTTGTTGATTAGACGTGAATGTTATCTGAAAATAAGCATATAATGTATAGAAAGTGATATGTCTGAAGATTTATCAACCTGCGCACGGAATACCGCATACATCTCTGAAGAAATATTAGGGTATATATAAGCACAGTAAACTTACTACTGTCCAAAATGACTTCTATATAAATAGGAATCTGTAAAGATTTATATTTAACAAAAAACAAAAATTATCAGAAAAATATCGAATCTTCAGAAAATTCAACACCAGCATTAGAATAAATTAGTCAATCTGTCTACTTCACTGATAAAATCATGTTAACTTCAACATATTCATGTCATCCCACTCCACACAAACATGAATCTCATCACTTGGTTCACATTCCCAATAATTCTAATTTCATTCACTGATAAAACAGCCTTTACAAAACTACAATAAAAAACTTACGATGCCAATTTACAAACATTCATGACGGTTTTAGATGGAAACGTTTAAATTAGTATGTAAATCAGTAGGCTATAAATAGTCTCCACTGTATAGTTTCTGCGGCAACTGTTTGAAGAATTAGTTGGCCTTTTGAAATTGTCACACAGTCAAATCTTATTCACCTATTACAGCTAATTTACACATACACAAAGTTGAATCAGATCTTTTTAAATAAAATGGCGTAAAACTAACAGTTTGGTGGTGATGCATCGATGATACCACTGTCATAGCCAGAAAATTAGATCCAAAAAGCTTTTCGAATATCTAAACAACTTCAAGAGTTCCTTAAAGTTCACTGAAGAACTTGAAGCAGAATTTGAATTCTAGCTTTTCTAGACTACAGAAGCATAGAAAACTATGACAGTTCACTCTATACTGATGTCGACCGAAAAGATAAACATTCTAACAAAAACCTTGACTTTGAACCGGTTTGCCCACTAGAAACTAAGTCGAATGTTGAAGTTTATCCAATGACGAGATCTCAAACGACGTCTAATAAACTCAAATCTCGGAAAGCAGGTAGGGAACTTGTTCCAGAAGTCTTATTTAAAAAAACAACCCGGTGAATTTACTGGGAAGAACAAAAGAGATTTTTCAAAAAAAGATATGACAAAACCAACTCACTGAGATGGAATGAGTACTGCAGTGCTTCCTTATCAGAAAAGATAAGACGTATCCTTAACAGTTACAATTTTAGCTTATTCTTTAAAGTGATGAATATCCTACACTCACGCTTGTTCGAACTAAAAGACTTAATTCCCAATCGGAACAACACAACAGTATTTATAAGGCAGACTGCAGTGAACGCGATGCCCCATGCACTGGATAGCATTTTAAATGCTAACACGTCTTACCGAACACAGCTAAAGCTACGAACAACAACCAAAACCTTTAATGAAGTAGGAAAATTTGAAAAAGGCTCCGCTGCTGTGGATCATGCCTTATTTTCAAGTCATATAATACTGTTTAAGAAAAACAAAAGGATTTACTTTCTCATGAAGAGCAGGCCATTACAATAACTTTGCATATCCGTTCTTACCCTTCTCTAGTGAACAGTAAGAATGACTTGGATATCCTACAAATATACCAAAAATTAGTGACTGACATAGGAAGTTTTGATTAACGTACAAGGAGAAGATTCAGCGCAATTAAATTTCAAACTATTCTATATGGTGTTTTGCTAACACGTTCATATCTCTTAAGTAGTCATTTGTTTCTACTCGTCCTGATGAATCATCACTTCAGTGTACATTTTAAGCCCATTCTAATACAGGTGAGGATTATGATCATCCGACTAGATAATAATACATTAAAAAGATGAATATATCGTTTGATACCTGTTATTTCTCAATGCTGCACACAGCCTTATTCCTTAACCTATGGTGGGAGATAGGTTCCTATAGAGACGTCTCGTTACTGCCTGGAAATTCATCATACTGTAGTTTATTTGATGGTTAGCAGTGGAATCCGGGACTTACACTTCGTTCTATTTAGGACTAGTCAGTTTGATGTACCTTCACACCAGTGAGTGTTGTTCCTACAGGGATTCAAACCCAGTACCTATCGTTTCAAATACCAAAGCGTTATCCTGTAGGCTAGTGGGACACGATAGCCACCTCTTGTGAAACGGGTAACCGTATACAGTAATGGAAAATTACAAGCATCAAACGATTTATTCATCTTTTTCATTATATAGTGATTTAACCAGGTGATCATACAGTTCACTTTCAGTTCCAAACTTCAATATTAACCCAAACATTTGATATCATATTCATACTCCTGTAAAACGTCTTCCTAGTGAGATCGAAGCGTTGAGGACTAATACAAAATATTATTTCATTTTATTTGTTCTAATATTCTACGACAGTATGACAAACGTAAAATACACGTATACAATGAATAATATTATCTCGATGCGCAAGGTTTTCCAAACAACCCAGCCCTTTGTTGGTCAAGGCGCGTTCAAAATTCCCCAAATAAGCTAAATCACATTTACCTAGCATCATGTCATCATACACGCATTACGTGTTCTTTTCTAATGTCGAGTGATAACAATGCGGTGTATGCGGCTGATGAAACAAAAACAGTCTGAATACCCCAGTGAATTGATTCACTCTACAAACTCTCAAGATTTCCAAGAGTCTTAGACTAAGGTCTGTTATGGATTATGTTTTTAAAAAGTTCTGTGGTAGAACGAATCAACATCTAGCAGTGCTTAATTTTAGTCGGTAAGCATATTCTAGACAGAGTTCTAAATAAACTTATTTTTCCATGTTGATATTTTGAAAGTAAATGACAGGTTATAAGAACAAAACAAAACCGTGAATGTCATCTGCACACGGATGATGTTAAAAGAAAGCTTTCCGATTTAGCAATGATTCGTGATTTTCCACAATAAAAATACTTTTCTTGATATATATCAATGTGTCTACCTGATATCCTACTTCAATCAGATACTGGATGAGTGAACTGTTGAAACATTTTGTTCTCCTTAGTTGTAAACTCTTTGCAGGTTAGTCAGAGCACCTAAGATAGGCCAGTCGGTCACAATCCGTGTTTATGAGATAGTAATTTGAAGTACATTTCTATTTTGATTTATATTTCATTTCTGTATGAAGCTAATTATTCTGACACTTGAATAACTTTTGTCATGCTAAGGTCACTGCGTATATATATATATATATATATATATATATATATATACTTTTGTAACATGTTTCCAGAGATTTTATTCACTGAAATGTTTGATGGAAAAATGGTTGAAATATCTGTGTGATCATAAAATTTTCTTCCAAATAAAGCTAGACATATCAGCATTCAATTCGTAAAATATAAATTGTAATAAAACTAAAATTTTCTTCATTTCCAATCATATTGATTGACAGATTTTTCAATCTTTAGACTGGGAAACGCTGAACTTAATCAAACCACTCAGTGCTTTGATGTCTACAAATGTACATAAATAATGTATTTGTCATCATTGATGATGAAGATGATAAATTTCCTTCTATACTCATTCAATATATTTTATTCACTCAAGTTCACAATCAAGGATTCTTTTATTCAGAGTGTGTTTTAAGAGATACGACAGGCTACCGCTGAAATGATCAACCAACTTAAAAAACTGTGTGAAGTGGACATACAACTAACTTGAATAGTTCAGTGTCTATCACAAAGATATATGACCTTATGCTGTGGAGGAATGAATATTTGAAGTGCATATTGTAATGCAGATGAAATTTCTTTTCCTGAAAGCAAGCTTGCAGAACATTGGTTGAATCAACATTTTTGTTGATGAAAATACGGTGAAGAAACACATTGAATCAGTAATCAACTCATCCTTTTTTGAGGACTTTTTTCCCAAGTTTAAAATTCAAAAGTAATTTTTGCATATGATGGGTTTAAGGTCGCCTAAGCACTTCACATTAGCTTCATTTTCAGCATTTAAAAACGGGTGACACTTCGGCTGCTCATGATGTGAAGCTTGACTTTAGTGTGAAATGGAACATCCAACTTGGTCATAACATAATTTTACTGTATCTTTTTACTTTTCCCGTGGCTCCAATTTTGTTACTTTGTTTAAAGTGTTAGTCTACGCAGTCTATCAAATGACAACTACTTTAAACAAAAATTTTTTTATTTGGTCTGTTTTATGCACATCAATCGATACATTGTTTTTATATTAGTTGTAAAGTTTTTTCACCTCCTTTTAGGCTACAAAAATAATTAGAACAACTCAAAAACCCACGTTACCACTATTCGTCATTATTCGGGATTCGCATGCTTGGCCAATAACTTTACTATAACCATGAAGTTTATTATCATTACCTATCTAAATATCACCCCTGGTTTCAGTTTCCCTATAGACTAGAATGTCCAGTTACCATACATCTACATTCAGTTTTGAGGATTTATTGATTTCAGGTTAGAATTCGATCCCTGTCAGGGTAATCTCTATGTACTCCTGAATAGTCTCATACCAGGCAAAAACTTCTATTCAGTGCTTTCAGGTTTTCAGTGGTTCTCCGACTGATATCAGTGCGTGACCCAAAACCACCTTGAGACCAATAATTCCCTTAAAAACCTCCATACTGAATTACTGTTCAGTGCTCATTAGTGACATACCTTAAGGTGAGGTTTTCCGACATTCAGATAAGTCATGATTGGTGAGGCAAAACAAGCTATGATATCGGATGAAAAACACCCCACATCATGAATTGACAGCGGTAGGGAAGTGTTGACCATTGGCTGCCAACCCATTGCCAAAGTTCAGGCTACAGAACATGAAAGTCCTCGCTTCAACACCTGGTGGAGTCATTGTTGAGTACCACTGAGAAGTCCCATATTAGGACTAAACAACTATGAAATGCTCCCATATTATTCGTAGTTCTCCGACTGATATCATTCCATAGTGAATACTAACTTGAAATACATATATATGTACAGCTGAAGACAATTTCACTAAATAGATACCTTTCACCTGGAATTCTTATTTTTGAACAGTAACATATCCTCAGCTTAAACAATTTACCGATGGCACAATTCATCATGATGCTGAGGCAGAATATACCTCTTGAAAACATATTTTAACAGTCATTACTGTTTAATACAGTTGTTTTTTCAGCAGCCAATATTACTAAGTAACTAGTGATGTGTTTCTTCAGCATGATGATATAAGCATCCTCACTTTAGTCATTATCAGTTTGTACGGCGGTTTATTTCTTCTCTCATTTTAGTCATAGATTATAGCCGGTTTTCTGTAAATTAATTTAATTAAGAAAAAGTCCCATTACTTATAACCTAATCTGTGTGGAACTTTTCAACTTTTTTAGTTCATGTTAAATCTTATTTGAATGGATCTTATAATTTTAACCTGATTCCGATAATCAGAACTTTTTTTATCTATATGTGTGTGTTCGTAAATTGAGGAAAATGGTAAATAAAATTCTAAAACTAGTTTCATACAGCTTCTCAAAGAGATGTTTTCTCAAAATTTCTCTATCAGATACAAAATAAAATTTGAGAAAAGAGCATGTGTATTGTAAGCACTTCATTTTGAAGTTGAAAACGATTTATCAGTTGTATATTGTAAACAGTGAAAAAAGGAAAATAAACGATAAATTAACACTTCTTTAAACAATAAATGAAACTGTCGAAAGTTAGTTAGAGTACAAGTATCCTATCAATGTTTCTTTAGCTTTATTGATAGGTTAAATAACTTTCGTAGTGAACGAACCAGTGCACTGTCCCACAGACATTTGAAACTCAGTATCAATTCAATTGTCTTTCTAGTCCTTAGAATTCGTAAGTCTCCTCACTACTCAAGACATTCTGCAGTTGATCCTTAAATGTTGAAGCCCCAAACAAGTGGAAGACAATCAAGCACTTGAAACTTACTGACGGTAAAATTTCACAGTTGTTTACTCATCACCACGACTTTTTTGTTTCCACTTTTTTATCCCTGTAATAAGGTTGATTAAGGGGATAGACCTGTCATTTAAAAATCCCATATGACTCATTTACTATACCCTTGTATGCATGCTGCAGTACACTGATTAACAACGAAAATCTGACTTTTATTTTCCATGGCTTGTGGGAAATCCCATCAAGGTGTAACTGAAAACTTACCAGGAAAACATTTAATCAAAGATCACCATTTTTAACTGAAAAGAAAGCATTAAGGAACGATTCAATTTATTTTGCAATTAACTTCAATCTGATTGGTTGCTGTATCCTATAATGTTGACTTCAAATTCAACCAATAAGTTTTACACAAATTCTGCATGACTTCACAGTGTATCGGGTAAAATGAAAGGATGAAAACAGTAGGAATCAACCCTTATTTTTGAAATGAATGAACATTCCATAACATCAGTTCAAAGTATAACGGTATTTATTTCTTACATCCTGCTTCCTTGAAGAATGCAGTCACTATGATTATCACAGCTTCATTGGATAAATATATAACCCACAGGTTTTATAACCACCACAATAAAAAAAATTTGTTATTATTTACGTTTACACTTCTTCTTCTGTGTAGTTATACCAATAGTGAAGAGTCTGTGAATACTACTGCTATTGAATACATAGTAGAAAATACAACGAATTCATCAGTACCAGAAATCAGTAATCAAACAAATGTTAAAAAATCCAGTGATTGTTCTATCTCCTTAGCAGAATTTATCATATATTTTTACATACAACCTATCATATGTTTTATTGGATTCATACTGAACATATTAAACGTGATTATTTTCTGTGGACCACAATTTTCTGGTGCAGCTTATGCTTACATGATTGCCATGTCATTAGCTGATGCAATTACGCTGATTAGTTACTTGCCATCTGGTTTAGTAAGGTAAGTTTGACACATTAAATACGCGTTGAAATTGAAAATTCTGACCAGTTACCAATTTTGTTTAACTATACGGCTTTTGGTTCTATTTTTAAATATGTAAGACTAGCCTCTAGCATTAAAAGCTAATTATTTTTGTCCGTTGTTTACTGTCAGTAGGCTGTGATTATGAATTTCAATATCAGGTGAAAATTTATGTTGGAAACTTTGATTTCCTGATTTCGTATCTAACTTTTACGCTTTAATTGATCATACAACAACTTCAGGAGCTGTAAATGGAATCTAGACTATCTATTCTCACAACGGTTACTAACATACTTTCAAAATTCAAGTGACGTTGTTTGTACTCTTACTTCAACGTAAACGCGATTTTCAAACCAACCGGTACCACCCTGATACTGACTTGTGGCTAAAGTACTGTGGCGTTGTAGAAATATTCTCACAGATCACTGAATTCAGTCATAAGGTAGCTAATTTGCAAATTATTTACGAATTACCCGATTCACGAGCGAAAAAATCATGCACAGTTTCAGTCGCTCTTATGATATTCAACAGTATATGTCTTTAGCTCAGGAGTTTTCTGTGTAGGAGATCACACCTTGACTAGAGAGTGGTTTGCAACGGGAAGCCTGTTAATACCAAAGTTGCACTGTTGTAAAACTACCTAGCTATGAGAAATGTTCAAAAACTTCCTCGGAAACAAGAATAACGACTTTGGCACCAAACGTGAATAATCTCGGTCGAGTAGTTAGATCACTGGGATGTAGCTAGTTAAATCAACAGATCATCGTTAGTGATATCTAACTACTCGTAGTGTTCAGTAGTGTATCCCGTGTACCTCATTCAAAGCAAATACATGATTAGCAGTGACACGCTGATGCCACTTTCCTCATCGGAAGGGGGCAAGCAAAGATTAACCTCCAGAATGGCAAACTTCTTCCTAATCTGCAGTATTCCATTGCAAGTGGCATTATTTTTCTAGCTGAATTAAAATCAGTCAAAGCTAAACTTCTAATTTCAAAGAAGGCTATAAGTTCCAAGCTCCAAGCACATGTCTCTAAAGCTCTATGGCCATAACTCGGTTGTAATGAGCCGTGGAGTTTAAAACGCGCGTCCAATCCCATTTTGACTCGTCAACTGGATGCACCAGCACCCCAAGGAGTGATGTTGTTCTCACTGAGATTTGAACCCAGTACCGATCACTTCAAACGCCAAAGCGTTATCCTTGCCACCTAGTGTATAGTGTTTTGGCTTTAGAAGTGATGGGTATGATGTTTGGGTATCAGTTAGAACAACATCACTCACTGAAATGGAGATACATCCAGCTGACGAGTCCCAAATAGGACAAAAAGCGTGTTCTTGATTCCTCCATCAACCATAACCAAGTAAATTATCATGGCAGATATCCAGGTAATATCGAGGCATCCGCATAGTAGCCCATTTGCTAACAGCGGATGGACAATTCGATCAAGTATAACAACGGAGAAACAGATGTATGTCAGCAAATAGTAAAAAACTACCACAAATCCAATTTCTTTTATGGTACCTGAAAAAAGGGTAACCTTCCATAGTGTGAGCAGTCGGGACCTTTTCTCTCTTCACAAGGGTTTCAGCATGCAGGTTACTTCTTACCACTATCAACCCTTCACGTGTTCGTCCTCTAATAGTTCTTCGCAGTTCTTGGTCAAAATTCCCATATCATTTTTCATTTCTTCTTACTCTCCATTTCTTGAAAACGATTCTAATTTATAGAATAAATTCTGTGGTCCTCTGGAATCATGGTTTAAAATACATTTCATTGTTTCCAATTTCTATTATCTTAACCAAATCAAATAATAAGTGTTGCTAGACAAAAATATATCTTGGGCTATGGACGTGTGGTATGTTTGTGAGATATACATATGGTCATCCAGGTGCGGTTATTCACTTGAACTCACCCTGCCAGCATGATGGATCTGCGAAATTCACCCTTCGGGTTAGTTCTCACACACCAGAAGGTGTAGCAATAAGTGCTTAGGTAGAAAAAGAATATCTCAGCCAAATCCAAGATGACAGTCACCTACGTGCAGTTCACCTGAATGATATAGTGAGGTCTAACAAGGATAGTGAAACCCAATGTTGTCTCTTTATAGTCTCTGTTTACGCGCTCACTGACTGCAGTCCGAATGAATTCCAGAATGAGTTTTACTAAAAAATATCTGATCTTCCATTGAAAACCAAACTTCCAGATGTGGCCGTAGTAATGGCCGATTTTAATGCATAATTAGGTGGGTTAAGTCAAACCAAAAGTCAATTAACTGGTTCTTTTTTAATCCCTGAAGTGGTCACCTACAAAACCATGTCTAGACAACCATCTATTTCTAGCCAGCACAAACTTCAGATACACAGAGAGACAATGTATGAACTGACGTCCACGAAGCCCAACTCAACGGTGGATACAGATAGACCATATCACTATAAGTCATCGCTGGCAAGGGTTGGTGGAAGACTGTTACTTCTTCCAAATCATGTGTTTGAACAGTGAATATGCCTTGGTTTGAGCGTATATCTGCATCAAAATGGACGTAGGAAAACCGTAGCGACACGACCATTACGACTGCAGCTGGAGAATGAGAGCAGTAAGGCTGCTTTCACTGAGAAACTGGCAAAACAGTTATCGAAACTAAACAAGATCACTCATCTGGACGAAGCTTTAACTCACTTCTAGTCTACTGTTAAAACAGTCTTGAAGACCACGTCTGATTCTCATAAGGTAGTTAGAAATAGTCTGTCGGTTTTAACGGCTTCTTCAGGATTAGTGGATTCGAACAAGTTCCAAGCACAATTTAAAGCAAAAGCAACTCAAATTTAGACTGGTGAACAGTCCCCACAATGACCACGAACAGTTAGGTGTGGTAAAGTCACAAGAAGTGCGAAAGGCAGCGACTAAAGCATATTCAGGAAAGTATGGTTAAACTTTTAGTGGTTAGTTGGACTGTAAGGGAGAAGGATGGATCTGAAATTTGTTCTAAACGAAGACGATGGCAGGACCACTTCGAGGAGCAGTTACACTGGCCTACAGACACCATTTCGTTGCCTGCTATCCATTTGGATTCTCAAAGAAACGATAAGAAAGCTCCTTAAATCCTGCAGAAGTTAGGAAGCGTCTAATAACCTGAAAGGATGGACGGTAGCCAGATCAGTCAGGCTAGTACAAGAAGTATTTGAGAAAAGTGGTCAAAAACTATTGATTTACATAAGTTTACTGTTAACTAAAGTATGGAAATCAGTTATGATCCCCTATGATTAGTCCCCGTGTACTGACTGCCCTAGTCTTCGAGAAAGAGTTCTCCAACTATAACAATAGAGAAATCAGTCTGAGGAAATTTTTGTTCAAGATCCTAACCTAGATAATCATTAAACGCCTAAGTGAGACCCGAGAAAACCCGCCACCAAATTTTTGAATGCAGACATATTTGTGAACTCCCGACAATAGCTACATTTCTTGACCTGGAGGCAATATACAGCTCTGTCAAGAGAGAGGCTTTATGACATTGTCTGTCACTTGAAAAGAGGTGCCAAGTAAGTATATTACTCTGTTGGAGCCTCTGTATTCGAGCACATGTGGGCATGTTAGAGGCTGTGGTTAATAACCGAGTGATTTGCATACATCGCGTGGTGTCTATCAAGGATATCCACTCTCTCCATTCTTACTCAACTTTATCATAGGTGTACTTGTCGAGCTCTCTATCTCGTCATCTAACTTTACCAGAGTTGACCTGGAAACAGGAGATTCTTTAACAGATTTAGAATGTGCAGATGACGTTATCCTGTTAGGTGATGTTGATAAGATGTAGGGTCTTCCACATACTTTGAATGGCAACTTTAGTATTCATTTCACACCACTGAAATGTGAACTGTTGCTGCAGAACTGGTCTGCACCGGTGCTTAGTGTAACAAAAGAGAATGAAGTAGTTGGATGCTTCTATATTCATTTACTTGTGAGTCAAACCAGTCTTGCTGGGTTGGAGACTAATGAAGTCTCATCATGGATACAAAATGCTCACTCAAACTTCATCCAACACCACTGGGATATTTAACTGTCCATTAAGGACCTAGTGTACTCCCCTGATATCTACTCTTTCCCATTGTGCGGTTGTGAATGACCATTAAAATCAGAGGACATTTATCACACACATGATCTATTCAAATTCTTATAACTCTTGCCCATTGTGAGTGAACTGAATTTTCTTGGTGGCCTGGTGGATTCTATGATATGGTCCATTGCCTGTTCTAGGTTTGTTACTTACTAATCAGATCTCTTAGGCAACTATTATATCTTCTTTTGAACAGATAGTTCAGGAGGTGAACTGCTGGGTTTTGTTTGGTTTCTGCAATAAATTTAATTACTTTTTGAAAGTCACTAAACTTCCATAGTATGCCTTAAGAGTAGCTTTTTCATCTTGTATGAATAAAGTTTCATCCACGTGTCTTTTATGCTGGTTGATAAACGGCCGTAGTTAAACGTTCCTGCAAGTAACCATGAGAGAATTGGTCAAAAGAACGCCTAGTGATGAACTCACCTCTACTCCAGAGCTTTGTCTACAGGGTTCATTATTAAATCTAAGTTCCACAATTGAGATGCATCGTAAGCTCAATTACTTAAGAAAATACTCCGCGATCCTGACTTCAAGGACAATGATTTCTAAAAAACCCAGTAAAAAGCCAGTTGTTTCTGTCGAATGGATATTTTTGAAGAGTGACTGGAATTTCACTTATATTAACATAGCTTTAAGGATTAACAAAGTCGAACGAATCAAGCTTGCTATAATTATTGATCTGTTATTCCACTGTAAAGCATTCTGAAATCTTTTGATACAGTAAATTTAATCATATAAAGTATCGGACAGAAATAAAATGTTTCTAATGAACTTGGGAGGAACTACTAGTCAAGAATTGACTGAACCAGGTGGTTTAAGATGTTCGAACGACTGGACACGTGTAATAAGTTTCATTTTCATCTCCGACAAGATTCTTGTCAGCCTTGTTTCAATTCTATCTCACTAACCAGCTTCTTTTGTGAGTTTCTTTTCATTTGCAAGTATAAGTGACCGTTTATCCACACAGACTTCACAATTCATGTGGAGTATATCTGAAATCTTGTCAGGAGGGCATAAAGTGTAGAAGTATGTACACCATTAAGATTGATTCTAACTTCTGTTATACAGTTTTAAGCCAATAGTTATGGCTATCATACCGACCTCATCCTGCAAATCTACTTTTCCCCGTATAGATTAGATCATCATTTAGTGACTTCAAAGCATGTTGCTACTTCTTGATCCAGTCAAATTCCTCTTAATCTAACAGCGTACCTTGGCAAATGACGGCTCTACATTCGTTCTATGTGCATAAGCCACAGAAGTTGATGTAAATTGGAGATACCATCAACTGAATTAGCTGATTTACAGGAAACCAAGACTCTAAAGCCCCAAAAGCCTACATGTTCACTCAGTTTATGCTGTGAAGGCAGTGTTGTTCAAAAACTTGAAGGCCTGTCATCTTCACAGACTTCATGAGTTAGGGGATTGAAAATCTGCAGCTGATTTTCAAACTGCATGCTGCAGGTTGACATTTTTGAAAGCTGAGCAGTTTCTCAACTGTTCAGCTGTCGTATCAGCAAGATTCCCGTTGTAAACCACTCCACAACCAATGATCACAAGGTGTGATATCTGATGCAGAAGTATCATTAACTAAAGAAATATACTTCTGAACATCATGAATATTTAGGAACCACTAAGACTGGTCTGTCGGGTGTTGGGATCACTCTAACCTGGCCAGAGAGTTTTGAAGATCAGCACAGTTGGTTTCTAACGTCTAATGTTTTCCAGTACTGTTTTATGGATTGTGTTTGATAATAAAACAGTGAGACAGAGCACACTACTAAACTGCATACATACCCGTTAAAGGTAGCTGAACATCTCATGGAAACTATAGAAAAAATTAAACAAACTTCTGAAACCGTTTGTTATGCTAGGAAGAGTATTGTCAATAAAAAATTATCACTTCTGTAATGATTGGATTATACTTTAAGCATGCTGCTATGGGAAAGACATTTCATATCAACATAAATTCAACACAACCATGTATTGATACAACAAAACTCAGATGTGTCCAGTCACTTTATGGACAACAGTGAAGTGAAAATTCACATTTTTCGCGAAACGCTGAGAAATGATGTGTTATTTTTCACATGCATTTGAAAAAAGACTAAATAAGTTCGAAGAGGTTTATATGACATTTTAACTAAGGCAAATAGATTAAGCCAACATTTTTTATATGTATCTGGAACATTTCAAGCGGAATGTATTCCTCCAATTTTTTTCTTAAACATAATGTAACATTTGATTTTGAGTGAACTATGAGTTCGTTGACTTTAGTACAATTATCATCTCGAATGATAAAACAGTCTAATTACAAAACTGTTTATTGTCGAATACTACTTGTTAAATGCAATATAGGAATAAGAACGTATCCTTACCTATCGACTGCGTAGCATTATCTGCTGAAATATATGAGCTATTACTAAATATCAGTACTGCATTTTGTCGCATCTTTAAAAAGATCACTTGACTATTTATATGTACAGACAGAAAAAAATCAACATGAAATCTTGCATAATGGCTCACCGATTTAGGTTGGCACACTTCGCAGCAGCATACAGAGAACAAATGGATAGAAAAAGACCGATATACAACTGCACCAGTGAAAGCGATTTTCAGCTCCTCCAACAAGTATTCTGATCTACGGAATTCTTTCGTCCTCAAGACCCCATTCAAGCAGTCTACACTTCCCTAAGTGTTTACAACTAACAGTCAGCAGTTATTATTATGTCTGAAACCTAATCCAGTGAACAATACTGTTACAAATCAATCTAACAAATCAAAAAATGGAACTTCACTGCGTACTCCAATTCAACTATATCCCCTCTAGAGTGTAGTCAGATGTACCTAGAGTTATATCCATTAGCACATAGTTAAAGGAGATTACCAGGGTGTTCCTGGCGGTCACCACTAGTTGTTGTCAACTCAGGTTACAACTCTCTATAAGCCCCACTATGGGCTTTTATTTTATCTGTTGGTAAATTACAATTCAGCTCGATAAATATCATACAAGTAATGAATTCATAAGGTGAAAATGTATGATCTCACAAGTTAGATTTAATGAGATAACTTCTATTGCATGAAAAAACTTATTATAAATAGCGAGCTACATGAAATCAAGAAATTTGTTGAGTTATAAAATATTTTAATGAACTAAAATATAGTGACTTTTTCTTTCTATTTCCCAAGTAACGTCTTAAAAGTTGTGTGAATTATTCAATGTTGAACAAAGCAAAATAGTACGATGTAGTAAGGAATAGTAGGATGATCATTCTTCATAAGTATGTGTTTCCAGGAGACAAAACTGCTTTAAGTATAGCCTATAATAAATGTCTTGCTTTTAACCCTACAGAAGACTATGTATTCATCTGATGTCCTAAGCTTAGCAATGGTAATACTATAAAATCAATCATTTTCAACGCAATTTAATAAAAAAATATAATTCCGTATTCTATTAATAGTTTTTACAAGATTGAGAATTTGCTACTTTGTTGTTCGAAACACATTCAACAGGATATTTTGCATAATGTACATTTTGTTAATATGCAGTTTAGAAATTTTATTCTACCCTGACCATTTTTTTTGGAGAAATTTTAACAGAGCAGTGAATATTGTGTGACTATTTTTGTGGTGTAGTACATGTTTGTTAGCCTACGAAACATCTTCCTTCGTAGATTGAAACGTTTTTCCTATAGCTCAATGATAAAAATGGTGTGTACTTTTAATATAAATAAAGCAAAAAAATATAGATATGCTCTCAATAAATGAAATATGATTCTAATGTTAGTTGGAGTACCTCTAAAGGCCAACCTAGCGATTACTGGAATAAAGTCAGGTTTCTATATTTCATCTGAAAGGGTACGTTTTCGATCAGATAAAAAACCTAATTGAATACTTCATTAATTGCTAGGCTGACCTTTAGTTTCAATCGGTTATCGTTCACCTTTGAAAATGAAACAATATGGTGAATGGGAAATGATGAGTCTTATTTGCTTGTGTATTTTTATCCTGACATGTAATCACACTTTTGTGAGGACTCAACTTTTCCATGACCAAAAGATATTCAAATTTCGGTCTGGAAATTACTGTGTACTACAACAGTAAGAACTCATTCGTTTAAAACAGCAGAGAGATGTGAACAGTTACAGTAAAAGTCTACACAGGGTTCTGAACCAACGCTTTCCATTTACTAACATTTATCAATAATATAATCAATGGCTAACATATTTCATCCTTTTGTGAGTGTCTAATAACTATGGATGTCATTGAACGCAAAATTATTTTGAAATGCTTCTATTTAGAGAATCAGAGCAACTACACAAGTCTACAACATGTGACTGAGTTATTATGGACAGGCTCCAAAAGCATATCGGCAAAAACCTTGCTAAATATTTTTTAATTTTGACGTTTTTCTCCGGAAATCTTAACCATCTGCAAGATTCTTGTTAGATGATATTTCATGAAAATGCTTAGTACTTAGTATCCATTTTTGTATATCTCGATGAATCAACAACAAAACTTGTATGCATTTCCGAACAGTGCAAGTTTCTTTTGTCATCCTGTACTGATCGTTTAAGGTGAAAAGAAGTAAACTAAAGTTTTGGTAAATTTTTAATTAAGACACAAAGAATTATCAACCCAAAATTGAAATGAAATATACTTTTGTTAAGTTCGTAAGCTAACAACACCTGAGAACCCGAAAGATCTTGAAGAGAAGCATTTCCTCCGTTTTTCTATCTCTGTCAACAAACTAAGAAAAGACGCTACTTTCATTGCTTTGGTCTTCAACATCTTAAGTAACAGCACCCTTGTAAAGTAGTCTTATGAACTCTTATTCAATTAACCAGGGCCATGATGTCTCATATACCAAGTTTTAGTCAATCACTGTGATAACTTCTAATAGTAATTAAATCATAAATAGTGGTTTCCGTATCTGGCTATGCAACATGCCTCATTAACTCTAAAATATGCATAAAATACTTTCAAGATAGTAGTTTTGATACTGAATGGTTTAAGGCAATTTCCAGAATCTTCTAGACCTCAGTTATAATCAGATGAAAACTGAGACTTGCAGAAAATTTACACTAGCTTCATAAATTTGTCTAGAATGGCTCGGTTAAGTGATTGTAAATGTGATTGGCAAGCTACTTCAGTAGAACAACACTCGGTTGTACAACTAAGTGGTAGATATAACCTAATACTTATTGATACCTAGTAAATAGTTCTCTTATATTGTCTGTGTGACAAGATTCATATCTTTGTATTCCATTAGGTTGATAAATACAGTAAAGACTTAAAGTCCTTGGTGAATTAGATAAGTCATATGAATACAAATAAACCATGGCATTCAGGTTGAATTTACTGTTATAAAATTTGTATCACATTAAGACATACTTTACTAAGGATTAACTCGTTATCCTGGCAAACCAAAAGTCCACTGGTTCAAAAAAACATGTATGATCATGTGCATCAAAATGACACTGCAGAAAGATCAGTGGTCTTTCGGTTGATTGTTCAACCTTCTTAAGATAGAAGTACACATAACAGAAGTTAGGCATAACTGAAAAGTTATCAAGAAGAATTTATCAGTAGACGGGTTTTTACAATGATCACATTCCAACATTCATTTATTTACTAATTTGAAGATTCTAATGATCATACATTTGATCACTGATATGTGTAGATTCATATTTCTCATTCATAATTCCATAAAGCATCTTCTGTTACCATCATTAATAACATTGCAGCTTTTTATCATGGAAATGGAATTCATAGTTAGATGGGTTATATTCTAGATAAGACACGTCATCAAATTTGAAACATGTAAGAACGACTACCTTCAATGTTGCACAGCGTGAAAGCTTTCGTAACAGGAATATGGCTTACATTTAAAAGTATAAAATGATATTCTTTCCAAAATACTGCAATCTCGTCGTATTATTCCTTCAGAAGAAACTGAGTAGATAGTCTGTCAAGAAATATGGTGTGGGAAACAAGTGTAATAATGGTTTACCACATGAATTAAATTTCTGAATAGTAATAGCAAACCTTGACAAGCCCATTTTAAAATGTACTGCGGTATTCGAAAAGAAGACTGTCTTATCTCAAATGAAATTATTTTTATAAGTGATTGTGAAGATTGTATATTCAGAGTACGGAACCCTTTACACAGCACCGTGTATTTGGAAAATTTTTAAGTATTGTGATGTGAAGATAAGAAGGGTGAACTTGTATTCACCATTCGAAGAGAAGTGTTCATAGTAGTGAACAAATTAAAAGTTGAATCTCGTTGCTGTGATAAGTTAGTTTAATAAAGTGATAAACAGCTAGTGTTTACTGCTTCAGCTAACGAATCACTCAGCGACTTCCTGATAAAAGAATGATCAATAAGCCCTTAGTTTTAGATGTCAGTCCCAGGTACATAAATCACTGAGATGTTTTGCAACAGTGGGTTCCACTCTATCATACAAGCTGTATATGAAGATGCACCGAACATACTCCATACTCACGACATTCAGTAGACAATTCACCCCAGTAGTATATATATATATGTATATATGTATATATATATATGTATATATATATATATATATATATTAGAAGAGGACAGCGTTCTCTGAAATTTAGTATGCTTTTCTATTTCAGTACACTAAGGACTGCAATTGATGCTTTTTGGGCGTAAAACGTTTTCAATCTTTACACAGCATCCCGAATCCCAGTATCAAGTAGACAAGAATAATAGTTTTGAATAAAACTTGAACGAACTTGAACCGCATTCTTAAACATCAAACGAACAAAGATACTTTTTGTTAAGGAAAAATAATGACCCCGGCTAAACGAGTTGAATTCTTTTTAAATTTTACAGCTCTAAATGTTTTAAACACACAAGCTGTCTTAAGTTTGGATACAGTTTATCCCTGTACTTTAAACACTGTCAGAGTAATAGTCTTCTTGACCTAAAATGAATGTGTTTGATCTCAAGATGGTATTCAGCATACGAAAACGCTAACAAAGTAAGTAATGAACGTTAAGGAGTGCCAGTTTTTACTAGTCTGAGGCTGATCAACAGCGTTCTCCTCAAATTCTGCCCAGGAACGAAAGTGAAGACTTTATGTCCTTAAATGATACTTCTGATTTGGTTAAAGTCTAATGTTTAACAGGTTATTTCAGACAATCGTTTCAATAAAATTATCTTTTTATTTCAATAATTCTTTAGTATAAGTTATGACCAAATCGCCGCTGGAGACCACAGCTTCTTATCATAACCATGAAATTAGGACGCTGGCTTTGATAACAAAAATCATTTTTAAAACAGTATGTACTTAGAATGAAAACGAACACGCAGTTTAGTAAAGTTCATGCCAATGTCCACAATCACAAAGCATTTATTGAACCCCAGATTACACAACTAACGAAGCCAATTTAAATATATACTCTTGCTAAAAAACTACTGAAAGTGGCCAATAAACGCCACTAAATAATTAGTCGCTTCTTGGTCTAATAATTTGGTCGGAATACATCATGATTTTCTGTAAGATGAATATATTTTCAAGATTTTTCTGAAGTGATTTCCTCAGGTGTATACAATTATTAACGAACTGTTAGGCAAACACTCAATATTGTTGATGCAAAAATTACTCAGTATGTGCACATAACTCTAGAATTTGAAGAAGTTATCGAAAAGAATATTCTTCGCCAACTCAGATGGTTTTTAAATATATTTTATTGATCTGAAGCCAAAGTACAGCAGATGCAAAATTTATTGAGGTATATTACTTATGTCATACAAAGTAGGCTATGATACTTGTTCTGTTATACTCTTCAAATCTACCATTTCATTGAGTACGTGAAAGATATTTGCCCCATGAAAATATTTCTTAACTTTTAATAACAGCTGTTAAATTAATTAACACTTTTCAGCATAGGCAATAAATATATGATTAAAATCTCTGTCGTAAGTTTTCAACTACAGGTTGTATTCTTTTTTTCCCTTGCAGATGGATTTATTTCCCAAAAATGTCATCATAGAAGTTAATTAGCGCATGACTAGCTTTAATTTTCAATCGGAATTGCCACAATTATTTTCACAAATACAAGAGTATACATACTGTTAAATTTATTTTAGAAGAGTCAATTTCATTTTAATTTCTTTTCTAATTATTAGCTCAATAGGTGGTAGTTATTCATCTTTAACAACCTATTCTAATATTGCTCATTACTACACGTTACCATTTTCAGTCACTTAAACCATCAGTAATAGAGATACTTTTTCTCAACAAAGTACTTTTCTAAGCAGTACATATATGGTATATATGATTTTCAGATTTCATTTGTTCCACCATCTGTCAGCTATGATAAATATTTGAATAAGGTTGGTGGTAAAAAATTGTATTCCAGTGTGTCGATATTTTGAGTAATACTTTTAGTTGGCGTTTTAGGAGAAAAAACACTTTAGTACCATGCTTGACATGCTTGATTAATCACATTTTATACATGCGTCCAAACACTAACAAAATGACTTGAGTAAATTAGCTGACAAGAAATACTCATATACAATCATTTGGCTTCACATCATCACAGATGACACTGATGAAGATATCCATCATGGTGTCGAAATGCTTTCGAAATAAAGCTCAAGTTGAAAGAAAGACTATCTTTAGTAAGACATTTAACCAATCTACTGAAAACTATGTGAATGGACTATATGTGAAACATAGTTCAAAGGAACAGTAAATTCAAAAAATTTTAGAGTTTTCACGTTATTATACGCATACAATACATTGCAAGCAGTGACACTGTTTTCAATCGGTGATAAGACATTCAAAGGAAAGATGCATCTGTCTTCCTTCAACGAAGTGGTAGGTAGTTTCACTGGCATACCTGAGTGCCAGAAGTAGTCTCTACTTTGAAAGCCTTTTGATAAACATGGTCGGAAAATTTCTTGTCTGAACTATTACTTTTTACATCAACTTAGTCAAATAGTTCTACGAAATTTTCTCACAAATTCTGGAATTTTTGTAGAATTCTTAGTTATTTCTAGACATTTAGTATTTGTATCCTGATCCAAAACACTTCGTATAGTTCGGCAATAGAAAAACCACAGATATAGAAGAAAATATTTAACTACTCATATCCCTTACTTCATGGGCATAAATTTCTGTCATGCTATAAACTGGATAAGTGAAGCTCCCAGTGGTCGTAATATGATTATCCCCTGCTGACCATTTAAAATTTTATATTAGATGTTGCATTGATATCAACATGAAGCACAGGGTATCCCATTAAGTTAATATTTCTTAAAACTTTATTTCTTATGATTTAACAAAAAGTCATTTTACATCAGCAAATCTCTAAAAGCTCATTAGGGCGGTAGTGTAGCCATCATCTCCTCTAATTTATTATCAATACTAGAATGTAGTGCACCCAACAGACAAAGTTTCGGTTAATGATAATTCAGTGAATAGATTATATTCATCATGTCATCGAAATACTGGAGTGAATCTCCTGGTCACTCCAGCAACTGCTGAAATAACCAATCAGGCTTCGGCATTTCGACTGTAGAGGTGGTTTTTCATAAAATGAAGAAGCGTTGTCGATTATCTCAGCAGTTGTCAGGGTTATCTTTAAAGTTACTCAAATACTGCCTACTTTTCATTTCATTTCATGCAGATTTCGGGTACCAGCGAACACTACAATTTAAACTCCTATGGGTCAAAGATGCTAGACTATCATAGCAAAACTTTGATGTATATTGAGTAGTAAACATTAGAACTGCATTCTAAAAAAAACATAAGCTCCTAAATACTGCGAAATATCTCACATAAAAGGATATGAAAAATAAAATTCCTAATTATCTGTATTATACAGTAAATAATGGAAATTAGGAACAAGGTGGACGGTAACGTTTCATAATTTCACTTCTTTGTATACGCATGCATCAAATCTCAATTGGGAGATGGACACATTAAAAGTAAATTCATTAAAAAAATAAGAATGAAATGTGACAGACCATCTGACTGACTTGGATATTTTGATTCCTAGTCTGCTTTACATACAACAATAATGAAGAATCACTTTGATGAATGTATGATAAGTGTGTAAACATGTGATATGATTATCAATTACATTTCGTTCTACTGTTATTTTCAGTGCTGTAGAACTGTACTGTGTCTTTTAAAAATCGCATATGCTAAACAGCTGTTTTCTAAACAAGTCAGCTGTTTCTGTACTTTGGCCTGTTTAGCCAACTTATTTATTCGTTAGTCTCTGTGAACTTGCCTTCTTAATACTTACTTCCAATTTGTTCCCGGTTTTCTCTTTCATCTTGACTCCTTTTCTTTGTCATTTAGTCCGATGTGTTATATGATTCCGACAGCTGACAGAAAACGGGCAAATTCTATAGATGTTCTTTGACCAAAATGAAATTCACAAAGCAATTATTCGGCTGAGACCAATATTAACTATCCTGGAACTCTCAATCCAATCTTTCAAGAGGATTATATTGAAAATACAATGGTGAGAAGTAATAGTACTTAATTCAGCCTAAAACCTGCAATGTTTTTTCCAGTTCGCTGTTGTTGTACTTCAGATAGGTGATAGAAATCCTTGATGTTGAACACGATGTTAGTTAAACTGACTGCCCTACAGTTGTCACAAAAAGGCTTCTCCTCCTTCATAGTAAGTAGAATAATCAGTGAAGTAGGTCAGTCTGACGGAACCACATCTCATTCCCATACAGTATCTAGCACTTCCGCTAAACAAAAATCTACCAACTTAATCCTGAGAGTATTTTGGCGGTTAGGTCCTTTTGCTTTGCGTTGTATCAGTTTCGAAACACCCTTCTCAACGCTTAAGAGAGTTGAAGAACCGATATCAACATCCACTTCAGGTTCATGCTGGATTCCAGGCTACTGAAGAATTACCATGGACTGAACTGTGCTTCAAAGTGTTCTGCATCACACCCTAGTTACATATCTTGAGAGATTATAAAGGTCCCATCATTTTCGCCAATGGTTTCGGAAACCATTGTATTTTCTTCTTGGCAATATAACCAGTGAGCCTAAGTGGGTGCCAAGTAGTACTTAGCACTGATACCTTCCTCATCTCTCTCACCTTTTCCATCCACCACTGTTGATAGTTATTGCAGAGGCTTTTGGTGAATATCCACTACATCCCCTTTTGCTCCTCATTCTAGTCACAGCAAGCTTGCATTATCATCTGTTTCAACATGGAAGTTTTCATAATTCTTCGTTTTATTAACGCAAAATATGATAAGATGGGATAAAGGATAGTAATTGATTTGTCACAGTATTTTTCTTAATCACCTCAATACATAACCCAATCCTTAATTACTTTTTCATAAGTAGGTGAGAAAATGAAAGTTAATCCAATGCATAGTCGTTAGTCGTATTGCAAAAAAATAAACAGTCACTCAAATAACGCGAACAATTCATGAACTTGAAAACAAACGGTTTATTGTGACGATGATTATTCTTCATTTGATTATTTCCTTTATTTCGTTTGTATGAGAACACTATAATTTATTTGTTTGTACGAAACATTTAATTCGATGATGAATGACCTTAATTCCTCTTGCTTTCTTGCTCCATATTTCTTTCACTGCCTATTTGCATCCAAATCCCGATGAACTGTTTTCTCAACAACTCGAAACTACAAAGCAGAAGTTATCTTACCTTTCATCAGTTTAGAAAAACAACACATTTATCCGTATAAAAATTGGGAGAAAGATACTGAAAATTAAACTATAATCTGCGTAACATTATACTTTTTAAATCTCTGTTGATTTGATTTGATGCCTACGGGGTCGATAATCTCATACACATGAATATACTCGATATACGCCGCCGATAAATCATTAGAGCAATAATTAACATAGCAACTGACTGAGATGGATCTCAACAACATACCGTTGTTTATTTAGGCAATTTTTTTACCAAGTTAATATGAAACAGTTTCTTGCGCTGTTTATTGTATCATCATTCTTCACTTTTTGATAAAGGTTATCTCTTAGTGATTTTAGTCACGAAAAGCATATTCTTGACTTTATGTGAAGCAATTCTAGAAACAGAGAACTGCTTTATTCTTATCTTACAAACGTTTGCAGACAGAAAACAGTGAACACTTTTTTTCCTACTAGCGTAAAATAAGAAGTTGTAAGTGTTGTCACAGTCTTATTACCAGTTATCCTCTAAGCTAGAACCTAGTCATCAGTAATTATTGTAACGTTTCACTTTCTGAATATTAACTTTGATCTGATTGCAAGAAGTATTTAGGATGAAAAGCACTAGATTTTCACAAATGAAGAAGAATAAGGTTAATAGCATCACCAAGTTTGACTGGTTCATGAACTGTCACCAGCACATATAAAGCGGTGAACCTGTCTTATAACTAATAGCCGACGTTTTGCAGACTCAAAGTATTTCAATAACATTATAAATCCATACAGGTTTGAATTCTAGCAGTTCGCTGTCTCGTATCCCATAAATAAGCTAGAAAGTAAAACAACGTTCTCAATGGTACCCTGACTTTTTAATCAAAATCTTTTTACCTAAATGTGGTCTTCAAATGAGAAATACTAGCAATAAACATGTTTCTGTATGAAAGTGAACATCCGAAGTTCAAAGGCTTCTGTTCTCTCAGGAAGAGTCTTAAAAACGACAGTTTCTAACTTTATCCTGCAAAAAAGAAATGAAAGCCCATAACTGTCAGCCAGATTCGGAAAACGTTTTGACAAAATCTTACCTATCAAACAGGTATTTCGAGTTTTCTATCCTTAGTATGTTTCCAGTTAAAACATATTAAGGATAACTCTCGGTCTTAAACAATTATATTTTCACATTTAGCTGCATTTTTAGAAAACTACCAAGTACGCATTATGCTCTGGCAAAACCTACTTTTACTACATGAGGACTATGCAAAATATTCAAGTTACTGGAAAATAACATTGACCACAATGGAAACCCTGACCCACCTACTAGAAACAGGAGGCCTTAAATTCGTAGTCCGCCAAAGAATAAGCGAATCACTTTGACAGCTTTCCCAAAATTCAAACGTTTTATTATCTAGCAATAAAATCCCAATCACTTTGCTCTTTACTGTGTGACATGCATCCATACATCCATAGGAACTTATCATTAGGATAATATAAACACATGAACAACATGGTTATTATTATCACTTTTTTTATCTTTTATTTGATATAATTAAACTCCACTTCTAGTGACCATAATTATATGGTATCAAATATATCCATAAGTAATTTTAAAACGATATTTTAAAGACTGATGAAAAACAGCTTAAAATACATTTTCGCTCCAACAATGATGTTATCATAGTAAAATAACGAAAATGTTTAAACATCCAAAAACCACCTTTAAGCAGTAAAATTGTTGGCTACAATCACAAATAGTTCCAAATAATGTCATCCATTGTCATTACCTTTGATATGAAATAGTTTAAAATTTCACAAGAATGCTGAAGAACACAGTCTCTATCACGGACGATATATCCAAATATCTGTAGAAGACTAATGCACAAGTCGATCGTATACTTCTGTCTATTGAGACATGGCCATTGAGGGTGATGGTTGTGCAAGTGCTACACGCTGGTGATTGGAATTATTTTCATTGCTAAGCCATTTAATAACCTGATCCTTTTGATGCATATTGCTAAGTGATCAGATAAACCGTAAGACCATAAACGTATTTAGACTCAGATGGCCAAGAAATGTATAACGCCTACCCAGTCTATGAGAATTTCAAGGCACTCAGATAAGTAGGGTAGAATTAATAAGACGCCACACGTTGATAAATTTAAGCCAGAGGTTTTTTGAAATTGTGGACCTCATGCTCTATGAAAAATCCTTAATTTATGCTAGAGGGCCTTTTCAGATACATTTCAAACAAATCCTTGGAACACTATATGAGTCTCTTTTGCATTTTCCAATACAATCAAGGATGACGTTTTTGTGTTGTTTAGAGTTTGTCAGTTGAATTTACCTGTGCTTTAAGCATTCTGCTAGTAGTTGCCATCATTCGAACACATCGGAATAAACTTGAAGTAATAGTGAAGCACACATTTAAGAAGTTCCTATCCCAACGCATATCTAAGGATTTAGTTAAGTAAACTGAAAAGTTGTGAAGTAAAAATATTTGTTAGTAATATCTCAGTTTTCTTCACTTCGCACTTCTGTAACTTCATCAAATATTTCTGCTGCTTCTTCATTACCACAAACACACTTCTGATTCCTTCTTCCACCCGTCAGTCTTATGCTAACACTTCATCTCAGAAGGTAAGTATATCTTTAGTAATTTATACTAGGTGATGACTGAAGGTGAGATGAAAATTTGGACCAAGAAGTCAAATAGTCAAAATGATAATCACTATGAAGCTCCCCCTCTCTAGTTCAGTTAGATTCGGATTGGGATGAGAAGTCCTAACTAGGTAGCCAGTGGTAGTAAGATCAAGCGGCAGTAGCGCATCACGAATTCACATGGTAGTCGGGTAAAACCCTTAGTATTTGAAGTGAAAGAAAAATTTGGTAAGCAGTCGGATCTCGTAGATCCGTTGGTACAGCATCGGACCGGAAACCGGCTGGTTGCTGGTTCGAATCTGACCGTGGTCTAATTCTTCATTTCACCTTCAATTATCACCGAGTGTAAATACTAGTCTGTCAAACCACAGCTATCTCAGATAGTCGAAGTGATAATTCAATAATTTGCTTTTTACGGTTAGATTCAGTCATTTCACACAGCTGTTTTGGGCTTTATTTCCTTGAATAATAGCTGTCACTGGAGTAGATTCAAAGATAAACTAACTGTCAGATATGCATTAAATTTCATGCCACCAGAAGCCATCAAATGAATATGTCCAATTATTTGGATAAAGGCAATCGAGAGGAAGCTGTGGACCTAGATTTCGTCCTTTTTGGCACTCGTCATCAAGACAAATCTGCAACCTCGATGAAACTGATGTCATCTATGAGATTTCAACCCACATAACTCTGTGCCGAAGTCAAAGACGTCTTTACTAAGCTACAAGAGGTCAGTTGCAGCCCTAATAAGTCAAGGAAAACGTCTTTGACTGTAGCACATGGTAACGCGAGTTCTGACCTCATCGAGATTACAGATACGCCTTGATGACGAGTGCCAAAAAAAATGAAAACTTGGTCAAGCAGAGCTTCTAACGAAGTGCAGTGCAATATCCAGTCAACTAGCTTGGCGACCGCATCGCAAAATGACCGCTAGAATTTAATCAACATTTGAGACTATACAATACGAAGTTGGTCACCCTTCAGTAACCAGAGACAGTCAGCATATCCTGTTTTGCTCAAGTTTTTACCTTTCTCTTTCATGCTCACGAGACAACCAAAATTTTACAGTCTTTACCATATTCTAATTTTGCGTATTCAGTAACTCAGATCCTATGTTTTCGGAAATTTCAAAAAATAGTGGACGTTTTTACACTACGGAACATGTTGATTTGACTGCTTGAATTTTCAGTTCATTGAAATTATAATTTATGTCATCATAGTCAAGCAGGACTGCTAAGGTATCACATTGAATAGCATATTTGTTTAAATTGTTCATTGTTAGGTGATAAATTTTCTTGATTATCAAATAACTTCTACTTTGCTACAAACGAATGAATTAGCTAATTATATATATATATATATGTTCACAAACTTTCATATTTCTTCAATATATGTTAATATCATACTGTAGTGATAGTCTTCTATTTTAGAGGAATGACAAACAATTGCTTCCTCTTACCCCTACAGTACTTAATACTAAGAGGATATCAAAATTATGAAGCTAACGCCAGTCACTTAATTGCAGCATAAAGCTTCGAAATGCATAGTTATAGGTAACGACCTCTTTTACTGACTAGTTTACTGTCTGTGCAAGTGAAAATGTCTTTTAGGAGACCTGTAAGAGCTTCAAAATTTCAGCAATAGCATTTGATACAACGAGACTGAACAGTAAGTATCCTCAGCTTTTGAAACACTGTGGATATGTGAATAGAGAAAGAAAGCTAAACTTTCTGATTGTAAACATTGGTAGTTGTTATTCAGCACCTGTTCCTAAATCAATAGCTTTTATCATCATTATTTTCACTTTATAATTCATTAGATTCACATTCATTAGTCTGGACAAACTTGTGTTACATAAAAACCATTTTCAAAGTTATTCTTTTTCTGGTTGAAAACTTTGAATATTTGTCATGTGCTAGCACTAGTATTTTCAAAAATACACTGTACAAATACTCGCGTAGTACTGAACGTATGCTACCTTTTTTAAGCTGTTCATTAACCTTTGTATAGAATAATTTTCAATGTTTCCTACAGATTATGAAGTTGAATCCTAAGTCGCTTCAACGTTAATAATATTGATTGAAATAAACCATCTAATTGTATGATCTGTTACACTATCCCCTAAGAAGATTGCAACTCAATTAACATATACGTCTCATATTACTTAAGTCAAACTAATGTGATCCAGACGAAAAGTATTGAAATCTCAACAGATTATTAATTATGAATTCAAGCGAACAATTATATTCATCAGATTTTTTATCTATTTTTAAATTGAAACGAATTGTATTTCCGTTGGTACAATATTTAGATGTGACTCAGTTTGTTGATATCCAGCTGTTAACTGGGTAATTGAATCAAAGGGTAAAAATAACATTTGTTTAATATTTATAAAACTGAATACTGGAGGTAGCAGACAGGTGAGTGTTATATATACATATATAAGTCCTGAAGGAATTTAGTACACGATAAATAATCATGAATTGTAGAAGTTGCATTAAAATCACTTATTTAGATCCCTCGATAAATTTTAAGAAAGCAAGAAGGACAAAATTTGCGGGATAAAATGGTTTCATTTCATTTAGTCAGTACTCCATAGTTGCACAGTCTAAAAGTACACTACCTATTAAGACATAAGATATCTTAAAATTAAGTGATCAATAATCTTAAGTTGTATTACAAAATCATTGATGAGTCTTACATGTAAGAGAAATAATTGCACTGAAGTAGGGAAGGAAAAATAACAGTGAAGAGTAGAAGAACTGTATAATCAAAGTAAAATACGGTCAAATTATAGTCACTAAGGGGGTGAGACATCAACTACACTCTCCCTTTGTTTGCAAAGGTTAGGCTGACAGCGTTTTCTCCAGTAACTTCGACGTAGCGCATTAATTCAGGCATTTTCTGCACATTTATTATTTTAAAAGCACTTCAGGTTTCAAACTGAGGCCCTGTGTCTATGATGTGTCTGGCAGTTGCACAGATTAGAATTTTACTTCCTTTCAACCAGAAATTCTTTTAGATATCATCAGTGAATTGAACGGATACCCTTCTCCCAATGGTTTCAATATGCTTCCGACCTCAAGCGCATGTGAATTCATAAATGCAGTTGAAAGTGAAGTTAGTAGGGTAATTATCCCATTTCGACTGGTTCAGCCAGAATGATACTGTATACTCTACTGTATGGTATGGTATGGTACGGTATGGTATGATATGGTACTGCATACTGATATAAGTTCAGCTGCATGAAAGCTCCTTCTCACTACCCCTTTGATTCTTGCATTTATCACTTTGGGTAATGCGCCTCTGTCAAGTGTAAGGCATATAATACCCTTTTTCGTTTCTCCATTTGTTTATTACCATTACTTTTTATTTCCTACATTTCTTACCTCTGTACAATTTATCATCTGACATGTTACATGAACTATCAATAGTCCTGTTGTACAACTTAAGATTATTATTTTGTTCTGAAATATCCTATCGAGAGAAGCAGCATACTTTCAAGCTGTATTCAGCTGAGGAGTATTCGCGAAATAAAATGACGATACAATTTTATTTTAAGAATCTTTTCCATCTTGCTCTGTCCAAATTCAGTTATATCAGTGTTGCAGCCTCCATGTTCGCTTCTTACACTTTTCAGGTTTTCGACACGCTTCGAATTGTAATTACTTTTTTGTACTGATAAAATTTACAGAATCTTTCTGATGAGTATTTATACTAATACGTGACAAGTGATAGAGACAGGAAACTGAATTCCGATTTCTCATATTCTTTCATGGAAGTTAGCTGTAGCCAAGTTAGTAATTGATCTGTAGGGTTCCTGATATTCTTACAGAAGTGTTTACTTGATATAAGATCATTTACTTTGACGATGAGACTTAGAGATAATACTAAATTCCCCACTATCAACTTTATTATCATTGTACAAGCGTACGAAAGGACCACACAATTTACATGTGACCACGGTATCTTCAGGTTTACTCAGTTTTTAAACAGATTGCCTTCCTACACTACAAGCTGTTAAAACTGCATACTTTGGTTGTTAAAGCATTTCTAGGAAGGCTTGAAATGTTGAAAACAACTTTGAAAGTGAATAGGTTGCATCTATATGCTCCTAACTTACTTTCTAGAATATGTCTCGATGTTCCTTCAAGAATTTGCAAATTGATAACTTAATTCTCTTGAACTTTACATACTAGATCTCTGTATTTTTTAATTAAATTACCTTTTACGCTGACATCAGTTATTTTGTAATTTAAAACTGAATTGTAATCGATAATATTTCTCTGTCAAACTCACCTTCTTCAAATGATCAGATTTTCGTGTACAGTGACTTCAGACTGGCAACCAACAAATAAGAAGCACTCATGCCCTCTTGTGACTACTGGCTCTGATTACGCAACAGCACTCACAAAAATAAGGATAAAGACAGTTCGAAATCCGTCTAACTTGAATTACTCAATTAAGAACCAAAATCGTTAAAATTAATAATTTATCAACTTTATATTGAGAAGGGAATTAAATCTACCAAGCATTGGTCAAGAATTTTATTTTTAGTACAGTTTTAGTATTAAAAGTTTTGTGCATATTCATATATCCCTCTGAAATCATCTAGTGTGGAAGTAAAAATTTGTAAGACAATAAAGTGCATAAAGTTGATGAGATTGTTGTTTCTTCAACCTGCTGGAAAACAGTGGGCGATGAAAATGGGAAGCCATATGTTAATAAAATAATGAAATTGACCGTCTAAATAAAAGCTGTACGATAAACAACGCTGAACGACATGCACAGTTTCAGACAGCTTGGATAAATTGACTAGCCAGATACTATCCCAATGCAAGATCGTGGACTATACAATTAAGTGGTCTGTTCTACTTGGTTCATCTCAGACATCAGAATTATTTGAACGGCTTCATAGTCGACTAATTAAGTATGTTTAATATACGCAGAATCAAGTCAGTTGCTGATAAACTGTCCTCAAGATCAGTAGAGTGTTTCATCAAGTTGTATTCATTCAGAATAAACTGTAAAACTGGCAATCAAGCTCTCTCATTCTGAGAGCAATTAACCTTTTAATGGCTAGGTAAAATAACTTCCAAAACCAAATAATTCACTGATCAATATAGCATTTCGTCTGAACAAATTTAAATAATCTTTCGAAAACCGATACATTGCAGCCATTTTGTAGGATGAAATAATTTCTAGAAAGTTTAAATACTCTTAAAACGTTATTTTTATCACCAGAACTTGAGTAGACTGAAAGAAATGATTCTTTGAATAGTTGGATGTTGAAGACAATGTTCAAATCAAATCCGAACATGGTATGCAAATTTATGATCAGCCCTCCGCATGTCTATGATGCACATTTTATTGGTTTGTTCGGACTTTACATTCACTGACCACACAATTCTAATGATAAAATATATTGAGGTACGTGAATTACGAATGCAGTGAAGACACAATGAATAGATAAATAAATATAATCAGAGGCTTTAGGGTATGACAGAAACTTGAGAAAAAATTTCCTTGGGGAAACTATTAAGAGTACATGGGCACAACATAGAATTCTCTGCATTCGGTCACATAGTATTTTTCTGAATTTCGGCTTTGAATAACAAAATTGACCCTTATACACTCCAAATCTGTAAAGTCATAAACTAATAACACACACAATTTATATCTGATAATAAGGTAATAACGAAGGCTTCCCGTGGCTGTTGTGAAGTATAGTCCCTAGGTAATTATTGTCACTGTTCTGAAGGCAGGATTTCACTACTCATTTCCTCAAACAAACATTTTATTTTAAAGTGATACGGTTGATTTGATAGGTCTAACAATGGCTGCTATATCTGCGGTAACGAAGGTCAACGTGTTATGGGAAAAATGTCACCAATATTCTCGCTATAACAAGCAAATGATTAAATCATTCAGTTGGATTAAACTGAAGTCATACTTCAACTTTATAATGAATAAAACTAAGTTTCAAATAGAAGAGTAGAAAAATAGTTACTGAGTTGATGATTGAACACAATATTTGAATTAATAGTCTTAGATAGGATAGATGAAGTCTGACCATGAAATAAAGTGTTTCTTAAATATTCCCCTTAATGACACTATTAAAGTACTTACAGCAAATTTCCGTTACCAAATGTGGGTCAAAATTTATCCACTAAGTAGGATGTAACCTGAGAGACTTAATATCTAGTTTTACTGTCCTTGGTGTGTAATTACCATCTATATTTACCAAACACAAGCTCAGTTTTCGTTGCTTTTTTATTCATAATTTTCAGAAAAGTCTACGATTAAAACACATAAATGAAATTTATTGCTTTAATATATTTAATAAGACTGTTGAGAAAAATCGGTCACCAGTAGACAGTAGTTCTAGCTGTCTAAACCTCAGTGCTCAGCACTAACTGAAGTTCACCGATCAAGTTTTCAGTACCCCTTACAAGTTGATTGCCAATGTCTAGTGTTAAAACACAATCCATTGAAGTGTCGCATCACTCAACGTAATGAACACACTTCTAGTTCCATCGACAGATTTCGGTCAGTTATAAGTACCGCGAAATGCATAACTGTATGGATGACCCGTCGGTGACAAATTCAGTCTTGTAGATAATCACATGTTAGGCAATTAACCTAGTGATAAAGTTTCTGACTTTGGTACCTGATAATGCATGCTCAAACCATGGAGAGGACACCAGCTTCCTGTCGATTATGAATATTTCTCGTTAATGGATGCCAAGAAGTATGAGTTCTAAGTCAGGCACCTTCTGACAATTAACTCGCACCTTATAAAATATAATGATTAAACTCAACTACTTCCAGGGGAATTCAAAACGTACACATTTAGCTTTTTGTACCAATACTATATATTTTAACAAGGGGTAATCGACACAAAGATAACCAAAGAATAACCTTCACGACCACAATGCCTAATACAGTGGTAGCATTTCATATCAAAAGGCTATAAACATACCACAGCGATACATCTGAAAGACAATCTGATCTATTCCAGATTATTTCAACCTAGCATTTTTGAACACAGTCGACCTCAAAATAGTCACTGCCATCAAAGAATTCATATCGAACAATGTGCACATTTAAAGTAATATTTTTCCAAAAAAACTTGTTAATCAGTAATATCACCTGTTCTTAGGTGAAGGTTAATCATATAGTTTATTAGAGAAACAAGTTTTTTATTTACTTCACTGAACTGTTTAAGTAAACGTTTTAGAAAATCTGTTATTTTAGGAGTAAATGGAATAATGAAAGGATTATAACGCAAGCCGCACACTACTAAGCCAAATAACCTTTCCTAATCACTAGAGAAACTTAGGGTTCTTAAAGGTTAAACTGCTTGTGTTTATTCGTTACAATAAATTAAACTGAAATACGGACGTTTCCCAAAAAAGTAAATACTTCAACACAATTTATAGAGTATAAAAAAATATCCTTACAGATTTCTTTACCTGGTGATGTGAACTAAAAGCATGAAAACGTTTTGCAAGACAGTTGCTTGAAGTCTAAAAATAATTGGTCAACATACAGTCAGCATTTGCTCAAGAAATTAGTAACAGTCACGAATGGGACCATAGAAAAATGTCTTAGCATAAAGCATATCAAATTAGCTTCATCGAAAAACAATGAACATTCCTAACAATCTACTACATTGAACGATGAAACATTGTCTCAAGTAAATTGAATAATTAACTTCCTGTTGCTTCAAAAGCAACACATCATTGTGAATCAACAAAGAGCTTCTTTTGTTGGTTCATTTCAGAAACTTCAATTGATTCGAATATAAGTTCTAAAAATCAAGAAAGAACTCATTGTTCTAGTATCAGTATAAGAAACAGACAAGAACCCTCTGATAACACTTTTTTGTTTCAGCTGAAAAGAATAAAACAATGAAAAGTATAAAAGAAGACAAGTATAAGCTAGATAAGCTGAGAAATGAAGTATGCACCAAAAACACTTTTTAATTGAGTCTAAATTAATGACAGGACTACTCATGAATAACATGTCGTCTTTACTCTTCTATGAGGCGACATTTAAGACGTGTACTTGGTTTCAGTGTATACGATACCTCTTTGTCGCAGCATGAGATAGTCGTTAGCCATGGAAACAAAAACAACCAACCAGTTCCCTTTGTGTGAGTATGTGTGTTGATATTTGTCTTAATAAAGTCACTCAGTTCGTACATTCCTTCACAATAATACATTACTTAAAGAAGTGCAATTTTGATCATCAATAAATCAATCGAAATAGACTACACGAAATCAGAAAGGTGAAAAATGACAACGAAATCTTTCATTTTGAATTGACAAACTTGTATAGAATTAACACTACATTATATTGATTCATAAAGCGAAGAACGAAGTTTTACATTCTGAAACTTTTATTCGGTATATAATGAAGTTATTTTCTGAAATCACGCTAACGAAGTTTATCACAATATTTAGGCATATTATTTATTACCAAAGATATGGTCCAGAAACAGTGCACCAATAGTTGCCTTATTCCTCTAAACCGCACTTATTTTCTCAACTACTTCGATCTATACTTTATCGATTAGTAATTAAAGTGACTATTTAACTCATGGTAGTTGATTAGAAGCCATGGTTTAAACGCTACAAATGTGTATCTTAACAACAATGTGTCCAGCTAAAGAACCCTTAAATCTCATACTAATTGTCTCATGCAAGTTAATAAATCAACAATGAACAAGATTTATTAAATAAAGTCAAACAGCTAATGTTTTCTGATATCCGGAAGTCAATTAAATTATATGAGTCACATTAGCACTAGTTAACACCCCCACAACACATGTTTTATCAATAAAAGTTTTGTTGAAAAATACATCATCGATAATAAAGAACACTAAGTATTATGCAACTCTTCAAATAAATCCACCAAGCAATCTAACGATTCTGTCAAACGTGAACTTTAGAGTGAGTGTACAATAATTTTTCAGACCGCTGTTTGTCATTCTTTCTTGTTGAGACTAACTTCCTGATTCTTTTATGCTGAGTGGATTTATCATCCATTATTGGAAATTTCTAAATATTTGAGGTTAATCATCTAAATTTCTTATACCTGTATTAGCAAGCTCTTCATTTTACTCACCATTATTCATTTTTAAACTGTCACAAAAATACATAAGGTTGGTTTGAAGATGTAAAATAGTGAAGCAGTTTCCGCTTCAAAATGGAAAAAAACACCTTAAAAACCATAACCCATGCAATACACAGTGTGCGAATAACGAAATTATCTACCATTGAGATTATATGCACCAGCTTAAACAACAATAAATACACAAATTCTAAGCAGGTTTGTAGATGCCTGAAGTAGATGACAAAGCACTTGTTTGGAAACCTTAATCTCTAGAATCGTCATAGAAATAAAACTCATGTGATATATGTAATAATAAAAACAGAAGTAGCTAAATTCGAAACTTCTGTCAGGTGAGTCTTCTCCGTCTTAAGACACCTGTTGTAAAAGTTAAATGCATGAACTGACTAGAAGCTTAGCATATAAGCCTTTGAGCTTCAGACCGTAAAATATCAACATTCAATTCCTTATTGGGAATACATTGAAACTTTATCATTCTAACCTTAGTTATCTTGGCATTTTTTGAATGAATAAATTGCAGTGAATTGTGGAAAAGTGATATTATTTACTGCCGAACAAAAAACACTCTTTTGATAGTAAAAAATAAATGAAGACTTGATTTTCGCATAACAAAATGAGAATTTATTAAGTTTCTGCTTGACATAACATTTTACAAAGACAAGTAAATTACTTTACATTATCTACTAACTCTCTGAACTACGCCTGATTTGCATAAATGATTATAACGTAGCTGACAGCAAATAAATCGAGTAATAAATTAATTTTGAATTACTTCTTATTTAGCAATAAATTATCTGTGTCATATATCACTGATGAATGCATCTACCTTGTTCAGGAAATTAATTTATGTAGATAGATTAGGATGCACTGTGAGACTTCTATTTAAGTGGTAATAAGTTTCGTGTACCTGCGTCAGCATATTTTCTTGCTACTGTAGACAAAATCAGCTCTCTGTAAATAAAGTCACTTTATAAAAACAAAAGCATGAGTAGTAACTGATCACTGATTGCAAATTATATTTCTTTGTTGATTTCTGTTCAAAGGTTGGTATAAACTGAAGCTTATTTATGATAACTTTGTTGAATGATAAATTCCTCAAATTCAAGAGAACAGAAAATTACCATAAAACAAACAGACAATTATCAGAGTTTCTTTGAGTAGTAAATGATCTTTATTGTTGAATTATGTCCTGCTTTGTCATTTCAGTTTGTTGCATGAAAATTATTATATCTTTGAGTAGCCAAAGAAAGGGAATGAAATGAAAACTAAGGAAATCACTGCTGTTTTATTCACGCTGGTAACTGACCATCATCTGCTAATTTATTCACGCCTATTAACGCCGACTAACACAGTATATCCAAAACTCAAGAGAACTTTATCACCTCTAAACATAATGCACTGTTCATCAAAGTTAGAAATATTATAAAAATGCTATCCACGATTAAGGAAATTTCTTCAGAGATGAATCTGTTCTATAAGTTTCATGTATTATAGTGATTAGAATGGCTTGGGTTTGGGATATTTTCAAAAAACTGATGTGTTGAAACTTAACATATTTCCCGATTATGCTTACTTGTAACAGTGCCATTGATATATATCGACACTTAAGCTTTGATTTTTGAACTTACTGTTGACTGTGACCACAGCATAACTGCTTCAGTAATCATAGCCGATATTTCTTGTAGACTAAGGTTGTTTGTAGGGATTATTTGTTGAATTTAGGTCGTCATGCTCTTTCTGCTGTAAATATGCTTGAAAAGGTGAGTAACTCATACACCTTATCACGCTAGAATCGTTAATTTAAAAAAGTAAGGTCATAAAGAACGGATTTAGTAGTATCTACTCTTAATCTAGTTACTTTTCGATGCAATACATGAGTTTAGTATGACCGCAAAGTGATTTATATTAACTATGATCAAGATCTAACCAAACAGCATCGTGAATATTGAGCTTTGAGTAAAGTGTTGACTGATATCAGATGCAGTTTCTGTTTGTGTAAGTCACAGAGTGTTTGAAATGAAGCGATTCCAACATTTCGCATAGAAGTCCGTTTCGAGCTTCTTCAGGAAAAGAAATGTAAATAAGCTTGAACTAGACGTCTATGAGAAACGTTGGAATTATATCATTTCAAACACTCTGTGACTTACACAAGTACCAACCAGACCTAATTTCAATACGTAAATGCTTATCGAAACCTACAGTCTCAAATATAAATGATAAAAATAAAGGCTTGGTTAGTTAAACTAAATCACATGTACGATGGAAATAATATATAAAAGAATGAAGCATATTTTGGAAACCGCAGTCTAATTGTGTTCATTGTTCAATGCATATCGCCTATATAAAGTGAATTTAAGATACACAGCTGACCTACAAATAAGAAGACATTGTCTTATTTATCACCGTGAATATCACAGTTTATGTAAAGGATGTTATAACAAATAGTGAAGTTATTCTATGATAAAATATAAAAGAACTCATGGAAATTTGTCGATCATTAAATGAATAATAAATAATTTTTAGGATATGAATCTGTATTAGAGTTAAATAAAAAAAAATAATTATATCTGCTGTCGCTTACTTTTTTGATCATTTTAATGTTATGTCATGGTAACAAAAATCAAATAGTACAAAGTTATTTGAGTTGTATTATGAGTTAATTAGGCTTTAAAATCGCAGTCATCAGGTTTTAGTACACTGCTTTTCCCTAAGCCTTTTGGATTTTGTATCGACCAAAAAACGATCACTGAAGTAACTGCTGATGAATTTGAAAGTGAGGCTAATATTATTTGGTTGGAAGCAGTCGATAGGAAGCCCTGCTTAACTTAGTTTTTGTACTTCTTGTCACTCCCCAGCAAGGCGTATCTGCAATCTCGTAAGGACTAGTGACCTGCCTGAGACTGGAACCCACGTCACCGAGTGTTGCACTGAGCGACGTTACCATCTAACTATTTAGGCCGCGACTGATCTTCACCAGGATTGGATTACATATACTGACTGACCCTTGGAGAGGAACTGATGTCATGTTGTCTAGTCCTGAGTGCTGACCGAACTTTGTCAACTGCCAACATCAAACCTAGGTCCAGGGACCCCATTAATTACCCTTAACCAACTGATATCTATCAAAGTGTATTGTGATACTTAGCCTCTTAGCAAAATGATCGATAGAATTCGATCAGCAATCAGAACTAGACAACATGCAACTGCCTGCTCTCTAGTGATCAGTCAGTAAACAGAAAAACGTATTTGCCTTATGTTCACTTATTAACATTGGCTCTTTGAATATAAGAAATTTCTGGCGAAAAAATGTACTGCGATCATTTCATTCAAGCCTCTTTGAATGATAGGTATTTGATTATACTAGTCAACCTTCTGGCAGTTATCACATTATGACTTTAATCCCCAACTTTGACGAGTTTGCATTAACCGGCCAGCTAATGATAGGTATATATCTTGTTGTAACTAGGATTACAAATGTACAACTTTTGAAAATCACTCCTCAAAAAACACTTTCCTCACTGAATTGTCTTTCGTTTGTTTATCGTAATCTAATTGATGTGACCGGCAATACGACCTAACAGTCTATTAGTAATACCAGCCTAGTAGAATACGAACGATGCTAACCTAATACGCAAACGAATCGAATCTAACCCAAATCAGTAAGCCAACCACCACAAAAGTACCACCGACGCGCGAAGAAAAGAGAGACCGTTGACAGAGAGCGTTTACTGTCTCATTAACAGACAACACAGTTGACAGCGTATATAGTTTAAAATAATTTACAACCAATGACAGTTCAACCTTGACAGGAGAAAGAAGAAAAACTAACAACGGTATGAAGACAGCTATATAGGTTATTTTAAGGTTATGGACAAAATAGCAGGTAAAGCTTTGCAAATTAAGAGGTATATGTCACTAGTGGAACTATTTTGAAAATCGGATGTGCATTTTTTCATTGGTAACCTCATGAAAGACTGTGTTGTAATGTACGAGTTCCGTAATTAATATCAGAATACAGTTTGTTTGCCAAAGACTTATTCAACATTAAGTGAGATTTTAAATTGAGTAAGATAACTTTACACGATTTGTATGACGGAGTGAAACTATTTGTCATCTGGCTGATTGAGTAATGAATGACAAGCAAAGCAAAGGCTTTTGGTAAATGGTGACCTGCTTACAGTAAATATTTACGCAAGAGTAGTCGAGCACGAAAACAAGGAGATACATGATATAACTTAAGGGGAAGTAACTAATTATCGGTGAACAATTCTTGTAGATTAAGCAAAAATACATAAACCTCCAAATATACTTCTTATAGGATGTGAGTAAATGAGATCGTTTAAGATTAATTCAGTGAACTGGAGGATTCATTGGAAATAAGAACAAGGGGAAATGAAACTTTACAGCTTAAGAAGGACGGAAAATGAGAACTAATGATTACATACAACTTTACCTAATCTCTCTGCATTTAGGAACTCTGTTCACAAATGACTAGAATGGCTGCCATATAGATTGATTTATTTCGCACGACTCAAATAAAACATTTACGCTGATTGCCTTCGACCACTTAATATTCATCGAATTCCACCACAACGATGACCGCCGTAGCTTGGTAGCCATACTGCAAAATGATCAGTAGAATTATGTGAGTAAATAGGACTAGAAAACACAAAGTTGGTAACCTCCTAGTGACCAATCAGTGCACCTAATCTGGTCCTACAGCAAGTCAAAAGCAGTCTGAATAGCTCGGCGATAAGGCCTCTGATTGTAGTAGTAAGTGACATGGGTAAGAATCCCAGGCGAGATATCAGTTCCGTTGAAGTTGCAGGCATGCCTTACTAAAAAGTGCCAAAAATTACAAAGCCTAGATCCAGGGCTCCTTGCCGTTTGCCTTCAATCAACTAACATACCGCGAGTATGCCATGTCAAACAATTCCTAAAATAATTCATTGTATGAATTCGACTAAGTAGCATATCTGTGTGGTATTTCGGGCTACACTTAAAGCATGATAAAGAAATAAAGCACATGTCTAATTCATATATTCTGCTATCTGACTTTAATTCAGAGAGGGTTAGTTCTAATCAGTTAACGACATTTAATGTATTCGCATGAAACAGGAATTATTGTCCTTATTAACCTCTTTTCTGAAGCTTATAAACGCTAAAACCGATAATAACTAATCACAGGTTAGTAAAAGCCAGTTGGTTTTAAGCATATTTTCAGCATGTTTACTAACTGTTATTTGAGAATATGCAGCATATTCCTTCCAAATAGAATGTTATGACTTTCACTGCCTCTTGTCTGATAAGAAAACATTTATTGTCCTATGTTACGTCGCTGGTCGCAAAAACAACAAATAAAAGTTAAAAAATTTATTCTGTTTACATAAAAATATCAAAGATCGATAATTTATTCTCAAATAACAAATATGGACAACTAATCATATCTTTTTATAGCTGCCTTGTTTAACTGTTGAGTATAGTATCTCCTCAACTAAAATAGTTTCCACAACTTCCGGTCTTCAGACTTTGCTTTCAGGTTCTGAATCTGGTAAGATATAAAATCCTGATTGCTTAAACATTGGTTGTTAAGCTGCCCAATATGACAGACCTTATATATTTATGAATAATTCGATTATTCAGGAAGTTAATATTCATGTAGAAATTTTAAGAAATGAAAAAACAACAATTGATGCAAAACAAGACGATAGGATTGCTAATGCTAATGTTGTTTACAGGACTCGTAATACTGATGTAAATCGATTACAGGTGGTGACATTTAGATCTGATCCATATCAAGATTTGAACAGGCAGTCTCCGCAGTAGATGGCCTGGTGCTCGTACATCTCATGTACGAAGACCAGCTGCTGCTCAATTCCAAACTTCAGTCACGGAAGGTTGTCATGTAAATGCATGATGAATAACTGTCAGTTCATTGTTATCACATTTTCAACAGTCAGATGAGATAGCTTAGCAGGTACAGCATCAAGACAACGAATAATGGCCACCGGTTCGCACCTTTACATGGCTCCGGTTTTCATTTTACCTTCAGTCATCATTTCATATTAGTAAGGTGATGTCATGGATTATCCTTGACAACCTACAACCTAAAGTGATGAAACATGAGGTGTTGAGTAAATTTATATTCTTTAACTTAGTTCATAAGACAAAATACTGACTTAGAAGATACAGCGAAATGATATTTTAAAATGCAGAGAAACTGAAAAAAGAAATCGGAAAAAACACCCAAGGTTTATCTTTTTATACAGTAAGTGGATGAATATTGTAGATGGATAGAAGTAAACAGAATGTTTAGAAGTTATAGAAAATTCCATCACTGAGTGCATAAGCATCATGAAAACATTTTTTCACATAAAAGTGGTAAGGTCAGTATGATTTAGAAACCAATCGGAAAAGAAGAAAAAAGATAGACAAGTTAGTGACCTTTTATCATCCAAAACAGATTGACAATGATGTTGAATTACTGGTAGTTTATTTGAAATCGCTGTATATATTTTGTTTCATTAGTATTGTAGCAATTGCTATAGGTAAACATAGTAAATCCGGGTTCAACTACTTGCTAACTACTCTGAACGATCTCAAATAATATGTATCATACCTCCTATCAGAACACCATTACAGTATTCCGTTCCAATTCAATAATATTGACATTTTCTTCTCTAAAAAAGAAGTGGCTACCATGAGGTTTAGAAACATTAGAAATTTATTTTTCCACCATATCGGGATTTTACAAAGATACTTTCTTTACATGAAAATACCCAGTGATATCCCACTTCATTTCCGAGTATTGAGTCATTAAGATCTCTTTGTCATCCCCACAGCTTCTCACGATGTGAATAAGTATTGTTGTCAGTGAACATTACTCTTTCTTTCAAGAATTCGCATTCATTTTATCAACGATTATTCAAAATGCTATTCTACTTTATCAAAGTATTGTAAAGGAAAGGTTGATCTACTTCAAACTACCTCAAACCTAAAGTCAGTATTACTTTGTAAATTATATGATTACCTAAAGCACCTAAGTTTTTTCAAATAACTACATCCCACCCTCGACTATATTTTTATCAGGAGTTGAAAACCAATAGCTCATTGACTGCAGACATTCTTAGGTGATTACAGACAATGATAGCATGAAGAAACACTAAAATTTTGAAATAAATAGAGAGTATCTGCATAAACTAAAGTTCACAACAAGTCATCCTATACTTCATATAGTATCTTCACACAAAACAACTGAATTAAACTAACACATAAAACTATATTCAGAATATAGATCTCTGCCTAAAGCAATGATTATCAAAGTTCAATGTAATGTAAATCCTTTTCTTGAGTCTGTCAGAGTTTTTTTCAGTCTAAGTAATCTTTCCTCCAGAAACACTACTCGCTGTTCCACCTTCGTTCGGTTACTTAAAACGCTCCTTCTCGAGCTCACAGTTTCTGAACCTAATATTAGGTTCCTTAAGCCAACCAACCAGTTTCAGACCGAACTGAAAAGCTCTAGTCTATGTCAATCTATTAACAGTGTTGCATTTTCCTGTTCATTTATAAAATGAAATCACAAAATTCCAAATATAAGGTCTAGTTAGTTATGTATTACCATTTTATCAGATGACTTAAGTTGACTTATTCCAGAGTAATCCAACCTTTCCAAAGTTCAGTCAAAATTATCATAACTGCTTTTTATATTTGTTATATAAATCATGGTTGTGAAAGTATATTCAGCATCTGTGAATCAATATTGTTAGTTATTAAAAGTGATACTCATGAATTCTCGAGCAAATGTGAAGGCACACTTTATAGACAATTAAAAGGTGTTAAACATTAGGGAAATTCATACTGCCTTGTAGGTCCGAACCCACCTCAATTTAGATTGAAATCAGAAAAATTAATGTTGATCTTTCACTAGAACGTGATCAGTTACATTCTGTATATTTCTGAGTGGTGCTTAAATCCTATTGAATTATATTCATCAAAATAAGCGTTTCAGTATTAAGTTTCATTTTGTTCAGGTATATGGTTCAGAAGGGCCGTCGAAGACTGAATAGCTCAGCGAAAATATTACTGCCTCCAATACTAGGTGGTATATGCTTAGATATGCAAATAAACATCAAGTCCCACGGAATTGCACTGAACACACTGTAAACATGGAACTGCAGTATCTCTCTGATCTTTTGTATGATCGAAACCAAACTGTATATTTTTCTTGAAAACTATTGTCTAGCATAGCGCATAAACAAGAAACATTTGTTTAATACTGCGGATGAGTAGTAAACATCAAAGACTGAGCTTACGCTAACGTATTAATTCCCAGTATCCCGTCTCTTTCTTTAAATAAGAAGCGAAGTAAAGCCCAACATTGTAGTTATCTGATTCCAGTTACAGTTTATAAACTTTTATTTTCATGCTAGCGACATCCACAGATCAAAGTCACTGTAAACGTGTTCACATCAGTAACTATTTGATCCTTATCGATAAAAAAAGGTTATAAAAGTAATTTCCTTTAGGTGTTTTAGCATCGAAAATGAAAGTAATGCATACTTTCAAAATATTTTCATTGGAACGTATTTACTTTTGCACGTCCCTCAGAGTTTTACGAAAATATCCTAATGAAAACTTTCCTATTGCCATTTCACTCGAATAACTTAATCATTTTGCTGACTTCTTTCAGCTACTAGTGTGTATATTCTTCTGTCTAATCTCTAACATCACTGCTTGTAATTTGGTCACAAGCTGGCTTTTTTAAGCGTAATTTTGAGCCTTTGAAATCTACAGTAATATTTTCAGCATAGCGTTATTCTTATCTAAAAATTAAATAGAATCTTTGTATCTACTTCGACGTATTATATCTGATCTTAACAACGAACATCAGTTGTACACGCTAAAGAAGAGTACGTCTTGAGAAATTTTTTTATTCAATTTGAGTATTGTAATCATTGTAAATTTTTATCAATATAGAAGACCAAAACTCAAATAAGCAAATTTTTCAATTATCTATCTGAAATCCATGAGTTTTAGACAAGCTTTATGAGTTATTACACTTCACTCTTTAGCCATAAATGTGTTATGTATTTCTTTTTTCAAGAAGACATCAATGATCTTAAAAATCTTTGTTACCCATCCATCAGTTTTTAATACTTTCATAGTTAATTTTATTACAAAATTGGAAATTGATTTCAGTTAACTGGGCTTCTCTAAAGCATAAACCGAATGAAAATTATAAATATTTAGAGTTTCATACAGTTAACTAAAAATGAGTCCAGGGAACAAATTCCTTCAATTTTGTATATTATTTGAGTTGATCATTTCAGATATCCTTGTAAAAATACCAACACAAAATGCCTAAGAATTTATTGATGAGTAATGTAAAGCACAGATACATGTTACTCAGGCGAAATTTTGTGCATCTAAATTGAGTTCAGTCCATGAACTCATAACATAAATCGTTCTTGCACATGAGTTATAAGATAAGCGGAGTTTTCTTATACGTTGAACCTTATGGTCTATATTTCCTTAACTTTTCAGAAACTATCCATCTGTGTTAGATTCAACCATGGGTGTCAGTTTATATTTTTGAAAAATATCAAAAATGTTAAGCGGTTTAAACATCATACCTTTACCTAGATGATATACTTCATGAAACAGCAAAAAATATTAAACACAATGATCAGTAAACAGGAAATTATTCGAAATTAAACACTTGATAAGTATTAAGACTGGTGGATGTCTTCTTATCCTTTTTTTCTAAAATAAACGAATTATAGCTTTTTCGACTGATTCAAAATACTTCAAGTGAATGACGGCGTTTTTAAAGATCTGTTCGGAAATCAACTGAAATTTCATTTCATTTTTATAAGAAAACTAATATGTATATATATATATATATATATATATCAGCTTTACACCTGTTATCTAGAACTCCTATTTAAATTTACAGGGTTACTTGTATTTTTACATTTCACCCACTATGCAACTCTTTTCACATAAACAAAAGTTTCATATCATGATATCATTAATTGGGATCCATTAACGTTTCAGGGTTTAATTGATGTCATCCAGGATTATGGTGGAATTTTTTGCTAGTATGTAACCAACACCCTTATTAATTTTGATTTCTTGAGAAATTGACTCTCATGACTTGAAATTCAACCAGCTGGTTACCATACGTCACCTTATCTTGCACGTAATAGCCATCAAAGTATAACCGTTTGACTAAAAATGCCATGATTTCTAGTTGAATTCTGCGATAACTGCTTACAAATCGTCCCAACAACCTTCCGACTTCATTTCGAAAATGAGACCTAAAGTGGCGAGATCTTAGTGTACTTGAATCATTCAATGGTAAATCTTCACTAAATTGTAATGAACGTTGGCTCAACTAGGCTTGAGTGACAGCCAATCACGTTCAAGTATACACCGGTATCGCCGGTACAGAATGTCTACCATACGGAGAAAAAGTGATTGACTAACTATAACTGTTAAATACCTTAGAATCAGCAAGAATATTCCCAACAAAATGGGATCAGAATTCTGTCTGCAAATATCAAGGTTCAACTAAACTTCAGTAATGGTGAGTTGCGTTCAAGTATGCACTGACCAATCAGAATCAAGAATATGAAATACAACGTATTTATCAAGAGAAATGTTACTTTATTTGCAATTTATTAATTTGTTTTACTTGAGAAATAAATATATCTTGGTTTTAAATAGGTTAATCATCTTCGAAAACCATACGATTTTTTGCGTTGCTATTAATCCATATGAGATAATATAAAGGTTTTAAGAGGTTTCTAAGATTACTGCACATATTTTCAAGTTTGTTTGTTTGCACTCCAGTTGTCCGGTCAACGAAGTGCATATTGTGAATAACAGCTTGTTGGAGGCAACCTATTCCAGATAAAGGCAAACAAAACTTCCAAGCATCTCTCCATATTGTGACACCCTAATGCGACGTACTTTCGCAGAACCGCTAAGATAGGCATTTCTTATCTATTCTTTATCCACTAAAAGTGTCTATTCTTTGTATTTTGGTTGTATTTACTAGGCATTTGTGGTTTGCCGAGACAAATGTATGTATACATACAGGGGGTAAGTTATAACGTACTCAGATCTGTTTAATTCATATTCCTTGGTTAGATTCAACTTTTCGAACAAGATATCCTCTACTTCAACCACATTACCTTTTTCAACAAATTCTATATACAACTTGCAGTTTAAAAATCATCAAAGGGTTTTGCAGCGTCAATCACACGAAAAACGGAAAAAACGAATGTCTGAATAAATCATCTCATAACTCATAAGTTGTCCTCAAGGTTTTATGTCACTAAATTTTGGTCGAACCCAAATATTTATTTTGCTATTACTAAAACTATCAGATCATAAGGAAACATCGATGCATTATTCACTCACTTATATCATTTGCTCCACTGTTATCTGACCTCAGATTTATTATAGAATTTCATACATTTTTCTGAATTACAAACTTGAATAAATTGTCAGTCTCCTAAAGGGAAGAACACCAATGATGTATAGAACAGACAAGATAAAAGATTGCTTTTGAGTTTCAAAAAAATCTTTTAGTTCAACTAAGAAGAAGAAGAACATTAGTGTTCTCTTACTTATTCACTTTGGATTGCTTTTTCTGAAGTTATATTCATGTGAGATAAAGAAGATGCAGTCAAATGTTATTTGAAGGACAACAACAAATTTAGGGAGCAGTAGACAGGTGTTTCGTTCTAAATTTATACATCTCAGATTGTTGCAAGACTTAATTTCTACGAAAGGCGATTCCAAATTGGATTGGCAGCACTTACTTCTGATAAGAATGCAACTAGTCAACCTAATGTCATAGATGCTACCTATAGATATATTCCCTTTCTTCCTAAGCACCAACATTGATAAGCAGTGCATTTTTTTAATGGATGACATTATTATCTGCCACATCGTGGCTGACCGTTGATATGGAGCAATTTGGAGAAATTGTTTGCTAACAAAACAGACGAAGAATAACTGAATGAGGGCAAAGGTCGATGCGCACCAAGCTTGTGAAATTTATTCGAGAACTATTCATGTAGTCTGAAAAGATTTTTTTGTCTTTTTGACTTCGGTACTGTATCTACATTTTCTACTGAATATTTTGCTTCCAATAAAAACGGGTAATTTAATAAGTAAAGGAGTTTTAAATTTCAGGGATTACTGTAGCTAATGACAACGGTGTATGTCAAAATATATAAAATGAAAAAGATCAAATATTGGTGTCATGAAGTTTCGTAATAAATTTTAGGATAATTTCTTGTCTACGGTGCTGCTTGCTGAATGACAGTACACTCTTGCAATGATCTTCTAGAAACATCTGTAACCAACTCTAACATGATAGCATCTAAATTCTCGAACTGCCAGACTAATATTTCAATGAAAAATGATATGTATGCGACATTTTTTTAAAATAAACCCATTGACATTGAATTTCAAAATGTTAAATTGTTGAACTGGTCAACAATGAGAATTGAAAGTGAATTATGAATTTATTTAGTAATTATACAGGACTTCATAAACTAAATAAATGATGTGAAAACACATATGCAAAGAAGAGTTTCAAATATGAAAGGAAATACGTTATGTACACATATATACACAATATGATTTGGTACTTTTTCGAATTGGTCACTTTCTTTTTCTCGGATGTATTATTTGTGAAATTATGACGAGTGAAGTGCTGATTTTTAAGTTTAAAGGTTAAATAATTCATGCAGTCAACACCGATGCACAATAATTGTAATTCTGAAAAAGCACGTCAGTCAAAATAATACATAGAATGTTTGCCACTCATCACTACTTGAACCAATTAATTTATTTAATAAATTCTTTTGACATGATATACAAAATCATGATAATTCCTTATTCAAGTACTACCATTATACTTGTCACTGAATTATTATCTGTTCTATTTAAAATGACCTAATGTTAATTTAATCTACACAGTCTTTATCGTCGATTTTCCTATCACCTAAAGTCATTTTACATTTTTACGACCTGTACAAATTGTTGATGTCTCAATCTGTGTTACATATGTACTTAGTCCTGTAGGGAATCATCTCGTCAGATGACTACTTCTGAAATTTCAGTTTTATCAAACCGTTTTTCCTTAACATTCTTTAATTCTTTGTCAAGAATACTCAACATGTGTAGATATATAGGTGAAAGTGTGAAACTTGAAGGTTTTTAAACTAATGAATATTCAGTGTATTTCTTATTGATGATAAGGGAAATGTTGGATTTCACGATGAGGTACAATAGCACTGCAAAGTACTACAAAAGTTGACAGACAACTACATAGGTTTTTGCATGTAGAAAAATTCTTAAGTGTGTATTCGCAGACAAATTCTTTTCTTAGAACACTTACAGTCTATTTGGGCTAACATTTTCTTACGAAAAATCTGATGTAGAAAAGAATATAATACGGCAAAACAAAATCATTTACGATCGAAAGAGTCAAGTAAACTTAACCTTTTTATTTGGAGATGTAAATTTGTTTTAAATTATGAACGACAGAAAACAAATGTGACATAATTTTGCAAAATGAGGTACGAAGTAAAAGATGAGTGGTTATTTGCATCGTTTAAAGAGAAAAATCTTCACTAAAAAGCGAATCGAGTCAACAGGCTACTTCTACACATGCATTCATCTTTCACCATGATTAATAACGCTACCAACTTCATACAACTCTTTACTGAAACAAGAATAAACATAGTTTAGGAGAAAGGAAGCTAATAAACTAGTTTTGAGTGCATTAAGTTGATAAAGCATATTCTGAAGATCGATAACCACGCATTCAACCACTGAATAACATTTCCATTATTATCAAATGATTTTCTAGATATTGTATTCCTTCAAAGCTCAGAGAAGTAAACTGGGAACAGAAATGAGTTAAATATAGACTAAGTAACGTATACTGTGCAACAGGACATGAACAGAAAACTTCTCTGTAACAAATTCTACAATGGTTTCTTCCTTCCTGTTTCGTTCCAATAACTTTTAAGTTATTACACATTATACCAACAATATTGTTTTCATTGAAATTTCGAAATGAAAACAGTTTTATCCCTACCGATATGAAATTCTCTATAGTTGGTTATCTTTTTCCTGAGTTTTCAATGACCTCTCTACTAGGAAAGTCGAAACAGACATAACTTTCGTAAGAGGAGCTTGTCTTTTGAGAACTGGGAAGAGAAATGAGTTAAATGTGGACTAAATAACGTATACTGTGCAACAGAACATGAACAGAAAACTTCTCTGTAACAAATTCTACAATGATTTCTTTCTTTCTGTTTACTTTCAATAACTTTTAAGTTGAACTTGGCGGGGTTGTGGGGATTTAGAGACTTTTCAGGCTGGTATTCATCATTGACTGACATCAGTTGGAGGAACATCTGAAACCTGGGAACACTGTACAGTTGTTTCGTCCTAGTATGGGGCTTCCGCAGCCCACACCCACGACCCAGTCAGAGATCGATCACATCACCTTCAGGTTCTGTGGCTCGCATGTTACCTACCATTGAGCTACTGGGTCGGAATCCAGTAGTCCATATTTCCAACTTCTGCCAGTTCACGATACAGCGCGACTGCCACCCATCCTTATAGTTGATTATTTGTCTTCATGGTCACTGAGTTTACCCCACTGGTCACAACTTTTCATTGGAACTTCAGGAATCACCTCTCGAAGCTAGCCACCAATGAGCACATGAAGGTCGTGGGTTCGATCCCTGGCAAGGTCGTGGGCGCGCACTGTTGAGGAGTCCCACACTAGGATGAAACAGCTCTCCAATGCTCCCAATGTTCTTCTAACTGATGTCAATCCATGATTAATACCAGCTTAAAAAATGTTTAAGTTGTTGCACATCATACCAACAATATGGTTTTCATTATAATTCCAAAATCAAAAAAGTTTCCTTCCCACCGAGATGAAATGCTCCACGGTTGGTTATCTTTTTCAGAGTTTTCAACGATCTTTCTACTAGGAAAGGTAAAGAAAAAAAACTTTCGTATGAGGAACTTTTCTTTTGAAGAATATTAGGAATATGAAAAATGTCACAAGCTGAAAGTAGACAGAGATTGCATTCAAACTTCAAACTTATCAATGACAAGTAACCAATACTCTGAGGTTATATATCAACCGCTTCCTTCTCTAACTTGCTATGTGGGACTTGAATACTAATATTTCCAATTTAGAAATATAGTCATGGTGATTTATTTCAGTTGTCCATAAGCCATGATTCATGTTGGATAGGATCATGAGCAAAGGTAACTAAAGTGTTTTACTTAAGTGACAATGCTTTTGCGAGCTTAAAACGTCTTATTTACTCCTCCAGTGAATTAAGCCAATCGAAAGCGAATTTTAAGTGTCTTGGTGGTAGAATATTTTGGTTTTTATGGTCATGTATCCATTCAGTTTTCCTCCATTTGGCGTAAAATTGAATTGAGTAGACCTCCGACAGGAATGTTAGAAGGACAAAGAGAGCTACTAACCAAGGATGTTAGTGACATTTTAAAGAGAAAAACAGGAAAGAGAAAATAAGGTAGCAGTAAACGAAGTAATAAACCTTCAAAGTTAATCATGTTTCACCTTCAGTATTGACTAAAAAAGACTTCTTGACTTCCTCATAAAAAATAGCATTTTAAGATATGATATTTCGTCTTCACTCAACGTCATATACCTGAAAACTCTTCAATCATAATCATGATTCCTTCCCTGCCTAATCCACTATAAAAGTGATGGGCATGATGCTAACCTTTTATGGAACCATCTATTCATTACATATTTCTCCCTCCTGAAACTCCAAAAATCCATAGAGATATGACTGAATATTTTGATAACTAGCCTCTGAAATTCAACACAGCATTTGTTCAATTATTGTCTATTTAGTTTTCTCTACTAAAAAGACGAAGAACACGTTAGTCTATTACCAGTTTACGTTTCATCTGAACACAAAAAACAAACAACTAAATACACAACTGACAGTAATTATTTTTTCGTCTCATCTGATTATTCCTGCCACAATCGCTTCAGTAATTAAGACGCCTTCTTGTTCTGTGTGAATAACATAAAAAACTGTGCTGTTAAATGTTTGCAGGCAATCGGCAAGAAGCTACGACTGACCTAGGTTGGCACTTGTCAGCAAGGCATATTTGCAACTTTGACAAGAATGATGCCCCCCCCCTAAGAAATGAACCCGTGTCAACCAATGTTATGGTTAATGACGTTACGACTGATCTGTTTTCGCTGAGAACGATCTCCTGTATGACTAAATTAGATGCATTATTCGGTCACTGGCAAGTGAGTAAGTTCATGTTGTCTAGTCATTGGTACTGACTGAATCTGATCTATCATTTTCTAATGTTCTCTCAAGGTTACAGGTCCACCCTGCCGACAAACGCCAAAGTCCAGGGCTTACTTCCGATTATCTTTAACCACCAATAAAAATCAAAGTGCACCATGGTGATAAGTCTTCTAGCTTGATGATCTATACTACAAAATGATCGATAGAATTCCGTCAGGACTCAGGATTTAACAAAATGAAACTAGTTACTCTCTAGTTTCCAGCTAATGTACAATAAAACTTTTATTGATTGCGCTATCAAATATTGTCAAGGTACATTTTCGCTATACAGAGTCAGTTCACCTTTAAAAATGAGCTATTTATTGAATAAATACCTATCTAATTACTTTTTCATACAGAAAAACTTTCAATTAGGTAATGAATTTTCACAAAGTAAAATAACCAAAACGATGGACCATATCACATAACACTCAATTAAAGCTGATAATTCAGTAGGTATCTCGAAAAGGTTTCCTTACAAGATAAGTTTTAAGCGTTTAGCTTCAACCTTCATTGTCACATTTGGTTACTGACCAGCAAGAATTAGGCGTCTTCATCTAAATCTAATATCTGTCGTTTTACAGCTTCATTAATTGAATTTTATACTTGGTATCACTGCTCCAATATTAAACCCCATAAGCAAGTAAATTAAATCATATATTTTGTAAATATTCTACTAGTATAGACAACACATCGGAATTCGTCTTTTCCGTTTTTCGAGGACTAAATAATAATAAGTTTTCTCAAACAATTTTTAACCATTTGTAAAAATTTTAAAAAATGTGCAGACCATTTTAGTCAGTATCACTAAACTGGTTCTCAAGACAATTAATGGTTAAATAGCATTTTAAAAACTGAATGCAATCTGTGAATGCATATTTTTGATTAATTTGAACGTGAATGGAGGACGACTGTAACGGTCACTCTAGTAACAACTGAAAAAACCTATCATGCTTCTTTACTCTATAAGACCTGCCTTTTTAGCCAAAATGAAGAAACCTAATTGGTTATTTCGTTCTTTGCTAGGGTGGCCTTCAAAGTCGCCTTGAATTGATCGCTTTAGATATTCAAATACTGATTTTGAATGGATCATTTACTTTTTTTTATTTGTACACAAGACAGTGTTTTCTGATAGTGGGAGTAAAAAAGCACAACAAACAATCTCTTGAAGAATATATTTACATTTATATGAGAAAATGGAATACATTTTAATCAATGATATAAATAGATAAGTATGAGTGACTTCAACTAGTTCAGCTTTTGACTTCAAGCGGACTGATTACACTTTGGGTTACCGAAAACTATCCACCGAATTTATCCCATCAGATCCATCCCTTTTAAGTTGTTTTAATCCTATAAATGTCTTTGAAACGCACCAAGTACTCCTGAGAACTTTTGAAGTGGTTTCAAATTGCTGTTTTTTAAGCTAACAGCAAAGCATAGGACAAACGATACGCTGGTAAGAGGTGGGCTTATAAATGCAAGGAAATTTAGTACATTACTATTCCTTGAATAAATATGCCCAATTACAGATTTCGGTACTGGCTCCATAAACGTCTATCGCCAAAATTACAATCGATATTGAATTCATTCACTAGTTCACACCAGATGCCTCTTTCACATTATGGCTTTTATTACTGTTACTATTAGCAGTGTTCAAATCCAATGATTATTTCTCCCAAAGACATTGTACAGGCAATGAATCTGTTGAACTATTACATGTTGAGAAATCCATTATGTACCACACGTCTTGTTTAGAATAAAGCCATTATTATTACTAAGAATGCTTGTAGAAAGTTTTAATTCATTGTAGATTGCAACCGTTGAATTTCTGTGTTTTTTTCTCATTTGTCCAAAACAAACAAAAATATTGGCTCAAGATAAATGGTAACTATCAGAATGCATGATGTACTTCTACGTTACCAGAGTATAAACTTCGTAAACCAAAACTTTTAAAGCAAATAAAGTTATCCATATACACAATGTTAATAGAAACATGAAATTTTCCCTGCAATGATAGAAAGAACAAACTGCATCTCTATCCAAAAAAAGTTTAATATTTCACCTACTTGAAAAAAATCCAACATCATAATTGTTAAAACAATCAAAGGAATTATATGGAAGAAATTTTAACAGTGATATCTGCATGCAGACAAATCAATAGACAACCTTACAGAAAAGTGCATTAATTCAAGTTGTAACACTTTAAAAAAGCACTTAAAATAAAAATGGATGGAAAAAGAATGACAGTGAATTAAACGAAAGTGTATCATAGGAAAGATACTAAAATGTGTAAAGTTTAATAGAAATTTTCAAAACCTCAAAGACGGTAATCATTGTGTACATCTCGCACCATTATAGTTGATTTAGAGCAATAACCCTACATCGCCCTAGCAACACAATCAATTCACTAAATCAAGTAGCATCACCATGTTGCAGAAGATTTAGATTGTTGTTTCCTCTATTGTTCATAGCAGCCAAACAAAACAAAAGATGAAGCATATAAGCGTTACTTATTGATACATGAAAAGACATTTCTACCTGTATCGAACGCCATTCCCCTCAAGACGATCAAATACATTAAACCTTCATTAAAATTAAATCCTGAAATATTTATCTCAATGTATTTGAAAAGTTTGCCAAACTGTTACCTATATATTGACCAACAGCATGTATTAATGTCACTATTATTTGTCCCTTGGGTTCCTAGTGGAACGTAGGGCTTCAGTAGCACGTCTGCAGTGCACTCTATTCTCTGCAAACTTCCGAACCTGGCTCCACGAGGGCCCAGAAGCTCTCATTTCTTCCTCTCATGATCTCCTCCATGTCAGTCTCGGACGCCCAACTAGTTGTTTCCTACCTGAGTTCCACTCGAGGGCCTGGCGCGTGATGTCCCCAATCAGCCTTCTCAATGTATGTCCAATTCATCTCCACTTCCTTTTGCTTATATGTTGAGTGATAGGTTCTTGGTTGGTTCGTTGCCAGAGTTCCTTGTTGCTTATTCTTTCTGGCCATCTGAGCTTGAGTAACGTGCGTAGACAATTGTTGATGAGTGTCTGTAGTTTCTTGGAAGTGGTTTTCGTGACACGCCAAGTTTCTTAACAATATAGGAGCACTGACTTGATGTTGGTGTTGAAAATCCGGATCTTGTTCTTTATGCTGGGTTGAGTGCAGTAGATCTCCACACTGGTTTCAGGCTAATAAACGCCTGTCTTACTTTTCCGATCCTGTATGGAGGTAGAAATCTAGTAAAAAAAAACAGACAAAGCTTTGAATCAACTACTACAGCTATCATAACAAGGTACACGATAGTCAGTGACGCCTCTATGCATAGATATAGTGCTAGGATTGTTATACTGTTGAAATCTATGCCTAAAACTCATTGTTTCAAGCCATATTCTTGTTGACACCTGTTTTGTGCATCATTTCCTAATAAAATTTGACCTAAAGACAGTGGAATGCAAGACTTGGATTTCGTCCTACTTGGGGCTCGTCAGCCTGGTGTAACTGCACCCAAGTGAGTGATGTTGTTCCGACGGAGACTCAAATCCAGTACCTATCGCTCCGAATGCCAAAGTGTTATGCACCAGGTCAAGAAAGCCAACACTTGTACAACAAGTATCAACTGTTGTTTATTGATAACTGTGATATCCCGTTACCATAATGGGTTGAATTATTTGACCTCTAACCTGTTTTGAACAAGTGATAAGCACTAAACGTAATTTCAGTAAGTCCTGTGAACAACCTCTATTTTTTTAGTTTCTCAGGTAACCACTCTCTAATAAGACAATCAGTGAGAAAGATATAGGGGTAAAGTTAATCTAAAAAAGGTTGTAGTCGATTTTCAATAGCCTGGATATATCCTGAATATTAAAAAAACTCTTTCGAAAACTAACTTTCAGACAATATAGAGCTTAAATTAGCCAAATCGTCGTTTGACACTTGTAATTTATCGCTGCTATCAAGGGCCGAATCTCTTTTGCCTCCGTTGGCAGATGAGCTGTTATGCAGATACCTTGACATTGCCAGATATTCACGATGTTATGTTCGTCTTGGTGAACAGTAATGGAACCCATGATATGCGTTTCGTCCTACTTGACTATCGTTACCTAATGGATAACCCTTGGGCATTTAAAGTGGTGGGTGCTTGGCGTGAGCATCGGTAGGAAGACCATTGTTCACTGGGGTACAGGTGCATTCAGTTAATGAGTCCCAAATAAAACTAAACGCGCGTACTGCATTCCACTACCAGTCACCAAGGTGAATATGTCCAAATAGCCATTTAAAACTACCTGTGGAAACTATATTTCTCATTAAAATCCACTATACATAATATTTCCACAACAGTTTGTTTCAAAATATCACCCGCGTATACTGAATATCTAACCAAAATATGTGCCTTTATTGAATACGTTACATTTTGCCAATCAGTTCATGATATATATGAAGATGCAAATTTCCACTGGATTAGCAAATGTATAGGATGAGATTTCCTTTCTTGACTTCGTACTACAACATTTTATCGTAATCTTTATAGCATGCTGAAATGGTGAATTCTTCAGTCGTATACGCATTAAAACAGTCCATTAATAATCATATGTCGAAAAGCAGCGTTTTTTTTCTCTGTTGTGGATTGATCATTGTACAGACTTATTAAGATGGAAGTATGACGTGAAAATTCTTGTAATATTCATACAGTCTTTGAACTTCATTTCGCGTAATTTACTAACAATAATAAATTGGGCTGTTTTCAAGTAATAGATCAAGACTAATTACATTTAATATTTTGTTGATTGGTGACTGAAGTGAAAGGAAAATCTGGTTAGCAGTCGGGTCTCGTAGTTCAGCCGGCAGGACACCGACCCGGGAACCCGGTGGTTACTAGTTGCAAACCTGTCACTGCCCGAATTTTTATTTTGACCCCAATCATCACCCAGTAATAATATTTTGTTGATTTGAACTAACTATTTAGTTCTATGCTTTGGGATGATGTTTAAAATATACGTGATACATACCTTTCATAAGATTGTTATTTAGAATAATTGCGTCTGTTTGAAGATAGCTATGCTTCAAAATCTATATGACTGCTTAAACAGATCAACATTTCATCTCACCACACATGATGGAATATAATTAGTAACCATATGGCATCCAGTATCCAAAACATCCGTATCCGTGTCCGACTTCAGTTTAACTTCAGACAAGATATTTGTTTCAATATGAAGTTACTGACTGAGTGACAAAATCAAAGTAGAACCTCGCATACAGGTGCAATGGCTCAAGTTGCTACACTTCACAGTCGAACACCAAGAATAGATGGAAAGAAGATTAATATCAAGGAAGGTAAAGTAGTGTACGAGAATAAACAGTATAAAGGTAAAAGTTAGCGCAAACATTCAAACTTTAGAAGATGTCAAAGAGTAAATACATCTACGCCACTGTGATCGATTTAAAACAATATCACCAAGAATCCTCAACCACTGGTCTCTTTCGACTTGGCCAGCCCAACTAGGTAGTCTACTTCTCTCCCAGAGGGTTCAATCCAACAGTAAGAGACCTTAACTGACCTCAGTCCTTGGTCTGGATACCCTAAAACCTCTTCCAATCTAATCCAACTTCTTTTGCATGGCACGTCGATGTAGACGGTGGCTCAGGATGCGCCATACATATCCAAGTCATTTCAGCCGATGAAGGTTCACAACCTGATCAATTGACTTGCCTGTCTTACCTATTCACTGGAAAGTGTTGTTTGCCTATCTCCGCGATGGCTTCTTGTATTTCTAAAACGGGGGCCTAGTTTTATTAAAACAAAATGAGTGACTTCTTTAGTAAACTTATCATTTTGTAACTCAGTAAAAGGTTATTGTTTAAATTTTATCCTGCTTATTGTTTACTTTCAGATGTGGCGGATACTTTCCTTATTGTCACCATCCATCATTCAGGCAATTTCGTATCCACTTACTATACTATAATGCTTATATTCTCTTCCCAATCGGGAATATTTCAGAGACTGCGAGTGTTTGGTTCACTTTAGTTTTATCCATAGAACGATATTTAACTATGAGTCAGTTGGGATCAGTCTACCGCAATAAAAGCAATACTCAATCTTCTAATATCTCGTCTAAAATGCAAAATAATGACAAAATACAATATAACGAGGGGACTCTCTGCCAAGAACATAAGGAAAACTTAAATGAAAATAAAGGAATATGCATCCAGGGTGAGGAGGATTTGGAGCAAAGAAGCCGAAAGAAAGAAAAGAGGACTTCAAAATGGTGTCAAGAACTATGTGGTCTGTGTAACGTGTTCAAAATAAACTATCATTCCTGGAATAACTCAGTAAATAAATCAAACAAATTAATAACTTTAAACAGATTATTTCGCTTGCAGCGGTGTAAATCAACAAAACTTTGTGCTTTATGTAGATATATTTTGTCGTATACTTGCAGAAACTGTCATTCAAACTATTCAATATTTTTTATAGCCTTTTTCAGTATACTACTTAATTTACCTCTATTTTTTGTCCAAAAAGTTGTCAGTAAACCAGTTCCTTCAAAAAACCCTATTGAACAAATACACAATGGTGAAACAAGTGAATGGGTGCACACTTCATCAAAACATTCAAATAATTTAACTTCTACCGAGTATCAGAGTATTCAGAGTCAAACACAAGTTTTCACTGCTCTTACAGAATTTGGAAATTCAGAATTTTATAAAATCTTTTCATGGACACGTATTATGCTAATACAAGTATTACCTTTATTAGTTCTATGTTTGATAAATTTTTACCTATTTCGTTTCATAAATGTAGCGAATAGGCGTCGTCAGAAGTACTTATTACCGAAAAGTTCTAATACAAATCTTCACCATTTTGAACTACATAAAATAAGTTTACGCTGTCCGAAAGCAAATAGTGGTTCCAGTGCTAGATGGCAAGCAGCACAGCGTAAATTAACCATTTTGCTAATTGTTATCGTGGGTTTATTTATAGCAGGACAAATTCCTCAAGCATTCGCATATGTTACAATCTTTGAAGCATTCAACAGGCATTTTGGCAATGTATGCAAAAGATGGCGATGTTGTCCACCATATTTAATATACCGTTCAATATCACATATGCTAGGCTTGTTTACATATGCCATTAACTTTTTTGTTTATCTTACACTGAATAAGCATTTCAAACAGCAGTTAAAAGTTTGGTGTTTACTAGTATGCCCTGTGAACAGAAAACAGCACAAGAAACATTTATTAAAACAACGTAAACCATCAAATTATTCTTACAATCATTCGAAATCAGAAGCTTCATTGAACAGTCAGCACAAGCGTAAACCAAAACGTTTTAGTAACCATTATAAATTGAGAAGACGATCATCTATAGGATTTCATGATCCGAAAAATAAAAAATTATCGATTGAAAATACAGATTTTTCATCTGAAGCTGTTTCAGCTCCAGTTAACATATACTCTAGTCCAAAGTTAGTAAGGAAAGTAGGTTTCGAACAGATAAATGAATTGAATTCAACAATAACATCAACAAACTCCGCTTCCTATCCATTTTTTTCTAAAACTGAAATAAATCCAATAATCAAATCACAATATATATCAGAAGCTATTCGATTCAATCATGGAAAAACAACCATTAATGATGATTCATTGGAACATTTAATCATACAGAATTCAAACAATACAGAAAAAACTGTTTACAGTAAAAGTACTGAAATATTCTCAGACCATCAAAAACAATCTAGAACTTCAAGAGCTGATGATCATCATTCAATTATCACATTACAACCAACTAAATGTCATACAGAAATAGGTTTCGGCCTAAATAATTCTTTATTTCTTTACAAAACTTTTCGCGCCTATTATTCACATGATTCTGTTATAAAAAATTGGATATTTGAATTAAATTCTTCAAATCAACATTATAATAATCATTTGAAAAAAACAACACTATCACCAACATGTCAACACCAATCTGTATTCTCAAATCGGTTAATAACTAACAGAAAAAGTTTAGATAATCTTCAGCCACATCAAAAACAATCAGAACATATTGTTTCCAATACAGGACAACAGTGTACCCATTGTATGGATTTAATTATGATACAAAACAATGAAAATGACAATGACCGAAAGGGTTGCATCAACATGAAAATGAATTCAAAAACTTCTACTTATTCCGTAGATAATTCAGATTCTCAAGTTAGCGTTCAGTCATCTTTTCATGTTTACTGTCCTCTAGTATACAGAGAAAGTGATTTTGATGTTATCTCAGTAGATGAGAATGCCGAACTGGATAAACTAAAGAGCCATTCCTCTTTATGAAAAGCAGCTTAAACGACTTGAAAACAAATCAAACTATGTGAAATATTCATTTTAATAGTAATCTGTGATTCTGAGGTAGTCAATAGTGAAAACAGTCTTCACAAAATCATCATCATCTGTGTTCTAATCCAACAGAATAGCATCTGATGTGTCATTGAAAGTTCACCGAAAATGTAATTAGTCTGCAAGACATATACTTATGGCCTTTGAAACTGTGAACTACATATACTAACCACCATTTAAATAACCTCATATTTTTTATACGTACCCAGTCTCTTCTTCTCTTTTCCCACGGATCTGTTTCATTGGAAACTGTTTTCCTAATGATATGCAATATGCTTGTATTATGTACACAAAAAAGTACCCAATGGTAAATCTGTTCACTTCGTATGACTTTTCAAGCCATCCACAGCTTTATACACAATGATGTCAATATTATCTTTATATGTACATAAGAAATTGTTGATAATGAAGCATGTCAGTTATTTCTTCCCTGAAAACAATAATTTTATGCGTAACTTGTTTAAAGGAAACATGTATAAACTGATGATTTCCTTCGTTTAAATTTACCTTACGTAAAGATAATATTACAATGCATCAGTATTTTGATTCATGCTTAAAGACAAGATGACACTTTGTCAAATCACAGTGCGCTTCTAACGAGAAGTAACTAACTGAATATTCGGTTGGACGTTCTTAGCAGTAAGCAGTAGCGTAAACCTCGCCTGCTTAACTAGTTTACTAGTTACTAGCCGGTCCTAAGCCCGGGTAAAGAGGGAAGGTTGGGCATACGGCTAGCAACCCTACCCCGTAAAACAAATCTAACCGCTAAACAAACTTCAAAGCACAAAACAAATATAAAAAATGAAAACAAACTTATTCCCCGCTGGAATCGGAGAGGCGAAATGACGCCAGTTGGTGAAAGCCTTCGGGAAGCCAATTGGCAGATGTCTCTTCTCTCCCTAGATGAAAGCGAAAGTAAACGTGGGGACATGGAATGTCCGTACGATGTTTGAACCCAGTAAGGCAGCCTAGATTGCAAAGGAGATGAGAAGGTATCACATCGAAGTGCTTGGGATTTGCGAAAGCAGATGGAATGGGAGTGGACTCTCCATACTGTCAACTGGAGAATCAATAATCTACTCCGGTCACCCAGACGCCAACCACGAGCACACTGAGGGAGTGGCTATCATGATATCCTCAAGAGCATCGAAGGCTCTTTCTCATGCAGTGGGAACCAATCTCCTCCAGGATCATGACAGCAAGATTCAACTCAAAAGGAAGGAAGGTCACAATCATACAATGTTATGCACCTACAAATAATGCAGATGAAGAGAAAAAGGAGGAATTCTACAGACAACTTCAATCAACACTGGACAAGATCTCAGTTGGCAACATCAAAATTCTAATGGGTGGGGCGACATGAATGCCAAACTGGGAGGGGACATCACAGGAAGAGAACTGACTATGGAACGAGAAGCGCTCGGTGAGGTGATGAATGAGAATGGAGAATCATTTGCAGAATTCTGTGCATTCAACGATTTGGTGATTGGAGTAAGGCACTGTGTTCAAGCACAAGGATATCCACAAAGCGAGCGACATGGATTTCACTAGATGGACACACTAAAATCCAAATCGACGTTATCTCAATCTCAAGAAAATGGAGACACAGTCTACTTAACACAAGGTCAAGAAGAGGAGCAGATGTAGGTTCAGACCACTCACCATCTAGTGCAAGGAACCTTCCAAATCAAGTTAAAAGCCTTCAAGGAAGCTGATGATTGACGGCAGTTCAAGTACAATACTCGGAGACTGAAGGATGAAACTACAAAGGAGATCTTCAAGGCAGCCATCAAGACAAAATGGGAGACATCGAGGGACATCCCTGAAGAAACCTGTGTGGGAGAACACTGGGAGTCTTTGAAAGAGATGTGGAAAGAAACCTGCACAACAGTATTAGGAAGGAAGAAGAAAGAAGACAAGGAATGGATCTCGACGGATACCTGGAAGCTGATAGAGGAGAGGAGGATGGTGAAGCAGAAGATAAACCAGTGCAAGGATGCTCAACGACAAGAGGAACTGAGCACAATGTATAAAACACTGGATAAAGAAGTGAAGAAGAGTGCACGCAAAGACAAAAGACACTTCTACGAAACACTGGCAAGTGAAGCAGAACAGGCTGCAGGTAAGAGAGACCTGACGACATTGTATCCAATAACCAGGTTGCTATCAGGGAAGAGACCAACACAGATGAAACCAATAAAAGATGAAGAGGGAAATTTAATTACAAAAGAAGAGAAACAGAGGAAACGATGGGCCGACCACTTCAAGAAGCTCTTGAATCGACCACCACCTGCACTTCGTCCAGAAATACCACCTGCAGCCGCCAAACTACAAGTGAACATAAATCCCCTAACGAAAATGGAAGTCCTGAACGCCATAAAGCTACTGAAATGTGGGAAAGCAGCAGGACCAGATGGGATCCCTCCAGAAGCACTGAGAACAGAGGCAGAGACAACAGCGGACATGCTCACACCACTATTGCAGAAGGTGTGGAAGGAAGAGAAGGTAGCTGGCCATTGATTGGAAGAAGGGTTACCTTGTCAAACTGCCGAAGAAAGGAGACCTCAGTGCTTGCAAGAACTGGCGCGGAATCACTCTCCTGTCCACCCACAGCAAGTAAAATATTAAGCCGCATCATCCTAGAGAGGCTTAAAGACGCACTGGATTCAAAACTGCGACCGGAACAGGCAGGCTTCAGGAAGTACAAATCATGTGCGGACCAAATTGCAACGCCACACTTCGCATCATCATAGAACAGAGCATAGAATGGCAGTCAACTCTACGCCTCACCTCAACTTCATCGACTTTGAGAAGGCATTTGACAGCGTCGACCGAGAAGTAATTTGGAAACTGCTTCAATACTACGGAGTACCGCAAACCTTTATCCGCCTCATTCAACAACTATATGAAGATGCCACATGCCAAGTAATCCACAATGGGAAGCTCAGTGATGCCTTTGAAGTGAAGACAGGAGTGAAACAAGGTTGCCTACTATCCCCCATGATATTCCTTATTGTGGTGGACTGGATCATGCAGCAAACAGTAGGCAGCGAGAAGAGGGGGATACACTGGACGACGGAAAAGAACCTAGAAGACTTGGATTTCGCCAACGATGACTTGAGCCTAATGTCACATAAACTTGAAGATCTGCAGGCAAAAACTAACAAGTTGATAGAAGAGGCAGCCAAGACGGGACTTCAAGTGAATATAGAGAAGACAGAAGTGATGAAGATACCGCACCACCACCATCAACAACAACAACAAACTCCAATCACCGTCAACGGGAGAAACTTAAAGGAAGTAACCTCCTTCACCTATATAGGCAGCACTGTTTCAACTACAGGCGGGACGGACGAGGACGTCAAAGTCAGAATCGGAAAAGCAAGACAGGCCTTCATTAGCCTGAAACCAGTGTGGAGATCTTCTGCACTCAGCATGCAAAACAAGATACGGATTTTCAACACCAACCCAGTCAAGTCAGTGCTCTTGTATGGTTTAGAGACTTGGCGCGTCACGAAAGGCATTTCCAATAAACTACAGACATTCATCAACAACTGCTTACGCTCGCTACTTGAAGATCAGATGGCCAGAAAGAATAAGCAACAAGGAACTCTGGGAACGAACCAACCAAGAACCTATCACGCAACAAATATGCAGGAAGAAGTGGAGATGGATTGGCCATGCACTGAGAAGGCCGACTGGGGACATCAAGCGTCAGGCCAGTCCCTCGAGTGGAATCCCCAGGGAAAGCGACGAGTTGGACGTCCAAGGGTGACATGGAGGAGGTCGTGCGAGGAGGAAATGAGAGGTTGTGGGCTGTCGTGGGACCACGTTCAAAAGATCTCAGAGAACAGGATGAAATGGAGACGTGCTACTGAAGCCCTATGTTCCACTAGGAACCCAAGGGACTAATAATAATAATAATAGCGTAAATCGGTTGAAACTAATAATTATCAGACGACTGATTTACTTATTCGAAAAAGAAGTTCGTTAGTGTGGAGATTGAACAGCGTATTTGAAATGCTAAATGGGTGAATTACATAAATCTGGATAGTCAATATGAGATCAGTACTCATATTCGAAATTTCAAGTATTTTATGTTACGTTTTTTGGTTAGAAACGCATCACTGAATTTCTGACTAATGATAAGAAGCGTCACCATTCACTAAACAACCTATGAGCAATTTGCAGTACAGCTTTGACGTAAAATGTATTGATTTTTTTCATAATATCGTCCGTTAACATGATGCACCTAGTGAAAATATACCTGTGGAGATCTTGAAGAACAAAGATAGCTATTGACCACCGATATGTCATACATTATGCACACAAAGCAAACCATACAACAGGAGATGTACGTTTTGTAAGTTCTGAGCGGATGGACACTGGTATTTGAAGATCCAATAGAATGACATAGTTTTTTGCAAATTTAATTTTTATACATGGTTAGTCATTTTAAAAAGTGTAGATATCAGTTCAGACGAGATTAGTTTACCATAACATCATTTTGTTCCTAGACAATGCTAATTATCTAGGCCCTAAAAGTTAGGTATATCCTCAAAATAAGAGCAGAAAGGTGGTAGTTTCTTGCTCAGTTAGCACAGAATTTTATAAAATTTATATTTATCAGGACCACCAATACGTCATTTTGGCATTATGTCATCAAAAATCAAAAGAGGAAATCGCAAAATATGATGAGTTTGCGGAGTTTTTCGATAATTAGCAAAGTATTTTATTCTGATGGCTGAGTTGCTGTCAGTTGATTGCTTCGAGTATTAGATTTCATTAAGAAGCCTAAGGGTCACGAAAGCGATTCATTCAAGTTTCACCAGTTAATTTGGCATACATATTTCTAGTAGGTGTTGATAAATGTCATACAACTTCCAGCCGGTCAGTAAATGCTTAAATGGAAGCATTCTGCACTTTACGTAGTGTAGTACTGTTCTTACACCGTGCAGTATATCTCCATAATCTTTGTTGAGTCGTATGGTTCTGACACAGCCTAGAATTTCTTCTTATGTAAAACTGGGGCATTTATCTACTATGCAGAAGAAACAAACCAAGTAGTTCTTTATCAGTCCAGTTTTGGTTACCAATATCTTTTTATTCATAGTACTAAGATATTTAAAGTTTCATGAACTGGTCTTGCTGTTAAACCTCCAGAACTTCTGAGTTTCTCTAAGATGGTCAGGTGGCGTTCTGCATTTTTGTCCGCACGTTTCAAACGCTTCACTGCATTTTTGATATTCCCATAGTTTCGTGTTACAATATTTTTGGTTCAGTGATGGATTGCTACTATTCTATGTTAGAACCTTATCGATCGCTGCTTACGGTATTTAATCTTCCGTGCACGCAAACGCCTCCGAGCATGGTTAGTCTAAAATGTGATGAAGACTATCACTAGCTCCACATTTGTGCATGCAGCTGAAACGAACTATACGGTGGTTACGAATGTCATTTCCCCTAATTTACCTCATTTCCATCAACTTGCCAACAGGCACTCCCCTCTGAATCCTTCAAACTGCGGAAGTGGTCCCAATCAAGATAAAACGCCCTGAGTTACACATTCAGAAACACTAAATGCTTCAGCTACGACTGCCTTTGCCCCTATCCAGGATACGAAAATTCCTTGACTTCCTAATTTTCAACTTCCACATTCTAAATATCCCCTGATTGAGCTAATCCGAATAAATTTATCACATTCTTGTAGCCTGTTGAATTTCCTACCATAAACAATTTCTTTTTAAAATTTAAGTGGAGGAAAAATAATATTTCTTGATAACCCCGCAGGGAATGAATTATCATAAAGGTTACTAACATCACTTCAGAACTCCATTTTAGTCTGTTTATTAGAAATGTCACACAGTGAAATAGCATCACTTACTGGATAACGTTTCGGACACAATTTATTATCCATACCTTCTATGAATACGGACAGTTAATTGTGTCCGAATCGTTGACCCGCAAATGATAGTTTCACTATGTGACACAACTAATAAACAGAATACGATGGGATTGCAATCTACCATAGTGCCCAAGTTTTACTCCTATATTAATCAGTTCAGAACATAATGCTGATACCGATGTACTGTTACATATTGATGAAGTTTAACTGGATAGTACTCTTGAGGGCTTTTAAGGTTAAGATTAAAGGTTTGTTAGAAGGTTGATCTTATGATCCCAAAGCATGACATGGTTGCTTACCGGTGAGTGATGATCTATTTTTTTTTCCCTTCAGTTTTAACGGATAACTGCTTCCAAGACCTTTTTAGTATGTTATTGCCACTGTCCAACTGCTCGTCTATTGTAATACACGACAGTTTCGATCTACGGGTAACTTGTACACAAGTCCATCCAATACATAAAGCAGAACTATTTTAAACTAACTCTGTGAAGAATCGCGAACGTAGCTTATTAAGTCTTTATCTCTTCAGTACGGATGTTATCAATTTTCCCTATCATCTGATAGGAAACTATTTGCTAGATTGGCAATGATGAATAGAGAATGACAAGCAGCAATCATTAATAAAGCTGACTGAAACAGAAAGACTTGGTAATGTGTCTTTCTAAATATAATTACCTGACTGGCTATTTCAACTGTTATTAGGTTGACTAATAAACTATAACATGTGATTTAAAAATCATTAACTTCTTCAGAACAGCTTTTTTGTACACATATCAAATGTTTCATAATGAATTGAAGATCCAGGGTGAGTACATACCTCTATTAAAATTATGTCCACCAGGCATGCCCACTTTTACCGTTCCTATTCAACTTTGTTTAAGACATACTGATGGACATAATCTGATGAACATCTGACTTCACAGGGATTGATCTAATCCCTGGAGGTCATTTGGTTGACTTGGAGTATACGGAAGATATTGTCTTGCTCCGCGAAAACGCTGTCGCAATCAGTCTTCGAAACACGTTGAGCTAAAATCTGATTATCGCTGGAGTGTGTTCCACAACTGTTAAATGATGCGCCAAGACGGCTTAAAAACAGGGAGCGAAGCGGTGGAATATGTAGACCTCATTGGCGAGTTGCATTAGATAAAACAAGCTGGTTGAAGACGAAATCTCAGCTCGAATACAGTGAAATAACAGCGGAAATTAATCAAAGTGAGGGCAATTGTAATAATAATGTTATAAAGGAAGGATACAAAGGGTAAGTTATTTCACTTAATTGTCTGAATCTTTTTTGAAAATATTGATTTCGTCTTACTTAACCAACTTGTTTAATCCTATTACTTAATTGATTTACCGCTTTCATCAATTTCTTTACCCCCTTCTGAGTTATATACTATCGATGAACCACTACATATATTAAGTAATCTACCTTATCATTCACACTTCAATTGTTATCATTATCTCAAACGCCTATGTCCTCCACTCTATTATTATTGTCATCATCATCATATAGTGTTCAGTTTTCCTCACGAGATATTTTTCAATCATATATATACGATTGTACAGCTTGAAAATAAATTCGTTGAAGAGCCTTCTCTGAATATCTTCTTCTAGATATGAGTATCACCGCCACTCACCTAACTCTCTTTAACATTTAAACATAATGTGAGAAGGCGTATTATATTGTTACAACATGAAAGATGTGGTTTCTCACTTTATCCCGTATATGTTATATGCCTTTTAACTAGAGAATATAACTTTACTTAGAGTTCTTGAGAAACCGGGATAACTATTACCAATCTTTGAGAATATATTTCGTATGAACCATCAAGGTGTGCCTTTTTAGATTACACTTCAGTATTTGATAGCGTCCAAAAACTCTCTTATTAGACAAGACAGCCAGGAAAAATATTTGAGTCATGGATAATCAGCTGGCTGTATTTTTATTTCTCTCAAATAAAAATAACGTACTGTTCACAGAGGAGAGCGCTTACTGAGGCTAGTGTTTCCCAAAGTGCCGTACTTTCTCTTTATTTCTGTGTAACTTACCATCTTCAGTTAGCATCAATTTTATCAAATATGCTGATGACCTGACAGTTTCCATACCTATCTCCTATTTAACGGATTGTTCCCACCTGAAAGATTTCGCATCTACTACTGTTAGATAATGGTCCTTCGTAAATGGTAGTATCCTTAATTCTTAAAATTTTCGACTTTCAACTTTAGCTTTAGACCAGAATATAACTTATGTAATATATATAAAATACTCTGCATTACTGTATCTAGTTCTTATTCTGTGCGGGGAAGATAGTGCTAGAAATGAACTGACTAACTAAATTTTGGTTTTTAAAAGCAAAATGACCAAAGATTACACCGCTTGCTTTTATTTATATAATGAATTTAATTGCTTATGTAATTGTTTAACCAAGTTAACTCTGCATTCTCAAAAACATTGTAGCTGAAGTAAATATTCCTATTTTGTGAGTAATTCCTACTTATTTAATTTTATTGGGCATAAATATGCACTTTCTGTCCAGTTGATGCTACACATATTAAAAATTCTGTACAGTATTCTCTGAAATATCTTACAGAATAAAAAAAAGTATGATTATTATTAGTGACTGAATTATTGGTCTCTTCAAACCAAATACGGTTAATAAACTATGGTAGCGTATTGTAAGACAGATAAGCCACTTCCGGTTAACTGCATTTCATTCAAATTGGTATAATTCTACGTATATATACAATTAGTCGGATAAGCCGCTTAACTTTCCACTGACGGGTAGACAGTTAAAATTTATTCTAGATAGTAAAAGTTTGTGCACAAAGGTAGTATTATTAATTCTATATAACCAAAAAAATTAAACAAATGGGTCAAAAAAATTAGTCAGTTAAGCTAAAACGGTTTTTTTTCCTTTCTTTTTATTAACAAACGTTACTATTTAGATGTTTAGGTTTCATTTCTTGTTATATTTTTCATGAGGGAATATAAATAGCAACTCAACTTGTTAAGTACGATGAACGTTTCTCTTGCAAAACTAGAATTAGTCACAAATGAACTCCTCATTTAGCGTTAAAAAAAACAGCATCAGGATGCAACAGCATTTTAATCACCAATTTCCTAAAATGACATATTATCCGTGACTGTAATCAAAGACCTGCATCAAATCAAAGTGAACTTTTAAATCCAAGATCTATGAGGAAAATTTTCATCACAACCAACTGAAATACGGGAATCGCCAAAACTAGTAAGAAATTTCATATTTCACAAATACATAATCAATCGCTAAGAAAAACAAACAACGCTTCGTAGACGAAAAAATACTACCATATAAATTATACCACGACGATTTCTAATGTCTCATGGATAGATGACAGTGTAATTCACTCACAAAAGTAACGACAATATCAATCCATATGCCCAAATCTCAACATAAAGCGAAAATTGAAGCAAAAGACTAAGTTAAATTATAAGTTCATGATGTATATATGTATAAACCGATAAAAACAATGATCAATTCAAACAAGCAGCAGTTAACGACGTTCTCTTGACAATGACCGACTAAAGTGGCGAGGAGAGGAGGGAAGACGATATCGATCGTTCATTCTACGTGGTGACCGCCTGTCACGACCCGACGAGAAAGAACGAGAACGCCGTCCATTCCGTCGTGGAGTAACCGATCGTCTGAAAAGTTAAAAACGTACTCATTGGCGAGAATGCATCTAAAGAGTTATTGCATGCAAGCGATACCAATTACACACAGTAGATAGGTCAAAATAAATCGAAACACAAAACCACAAACACGCCAGTCATGTCTACATCAATTAACAACTAAGGCACAAACAACACAATCAACACAGAATACACCACCACGTTCACAATCAACATCACCACACCATACCTATCTGACTTCAAAAACACCATCGCTCAGATAGTCCAGAAATAACAGACTACTACTTTCCTATCTTGGATAACTTAAGATAGGAAACACTGAAAACTCCTTAAGCAACTATCATCGTATTCACTGTATCACCAAAATCCAAACACTCACAAAAAATCCTACTCTCAAACGATACAAAAACTCAACCACACACCTATCTCTTCCTCTCCCACTCTATAAGCTTATGTTCTTCAATAGACATGTCTGCATTAAACTAATGAAACTCAGATACATCATCGCACATCTCATAAGAACAAACATCCACACCATACAACCCTTTCCACAACATCGTGTCATAAACAGAAATCTGAAAATAACGGAGAAATAACATAGCACAACACCAATATCAACCTCTCACACACCACACCACACACACACACACACACACCACCCGTTAGTTAAGCAACAACAACAACTCTGTCCAACACTGGCTGTCAAGTCAGGTGAACAAAAACACTAAGAATAACAGTGTACAGGCGATACTAAAGGCATGCAAATGCCACTAGCGATCGCCTTCTTCAATATAGCATTTCTAGGAGACCAAAACAACGTCCTGGCACTATGAGAATGCATTAGAATCAACACTCAAAGCTCACAATAATGTTAGAAGTATTCATATAATCGGCAGTAGTGTTGCCAATCGAATAACTCTCTCCGAATATCGCATCCCAAATACACCTGATCACAGTCAGGCTCTAGCGGAATGCACAGGAAGTATACACTCAATGCCAACTTGTAAGCGCAATCTTAACGGGATGCATCGCATACCGCCAGTGATTACTCACTTCAATATTGCATCCTTAAGACACTAGACTTGTCAACCAGTCCTCGTCAGATGCACTACACCAACCACCCACGAACACATCCTGCAGAGATAGACAAACATATCTGATACAATTCTCAAAAACCTACTGACTAGCCCACTCACCCACAAACTGACAAAGGCTACATCTCTACCAAATATCCACTCACTCACAAGAAATTCAACCACGTCCCTCGACAATCCAGAACAGATGCACATGTGTCTCGGTCGAAATACACCATGAAATTTCTCACCAACAATCGCATCATATCCAACATTCTCACCCACGTATTCACCCTGTCACCTACTCACGCTAAATCCCAACCTCTCACAAAAAGCGTAGCACATCAACAACCAAATTCACCACATCCTATCGCATACCCTCACCGTCTTCCCTGCATACAACCTTCGCCACAACAAAGACTGACTGCAAAAACACAACCACCAGTCCCCATCATACTCACTCGGTACACAATCTATTCGTACTTCTGCATTCCTCTCCCATCATTCATTCATGTGCTCTCACTCATGTGCTCCACAAATCCCCAACAATCAAGCCTCACACTTACTAATCAACATCTACAACATGGTATTCACACTTCGCAGTCTAACTGCCAAGTATTTCTTCGCACGGTTAGAAAGATTCCTCGTAGTAAGTTTCAGGTAACTTATTCCACAGGACAGTTTAGATTTAGGCTTGCATATTGACTCGCATGAATTGGAGAACTGTTTCCCTTCTGCTGGAGTTTATAACTGGGGGCCGTTCCAAGCAGCCTACACGACCTATATACTATGTGTAACATGACATTAAAAAGTTTTCTAGCGGAAACCATCCACTTGCAGAATAACTCAATGTGAACAAAACTCGTATATAGTTCATTCATCAACAACTGCCTACGCACGTTACTCAAGCTCAGATGGCCAGAAAGAATAAGCAACAAGGAACTCTGGCAACGAACCAACCAAGAACCTATCACTCAACATACATGCAAAAGGAAGTGGAGATGAATTGGACATACATTGAGAAGGCCGATTGGGGACACCACGCGCCAGGCCCTCGAGTGGAACTCAGATAGGAAACAACGAGTTGGCCGTCCGAGACTGACATGGAGGAGATCATGAGAGGAAGAAATGAGAGCTTCTGGGCCCTCGTGGAGCCAGGTTCGGAAGTTTGCAGAGAATAGAGTGCACTGCAGACGTGCTACTGAAGCCCTACGTTCCACTAGGAACCCAAGGGACAAATAATAGTAATAATAATAATAATAATAATGGCATGGCATGGCAGAAAAAAACACAAAAGTCTCTCAGTTCGAGTTCTCACACTTCACAACAACGCAAGATAACAAAGATACAAGCACACTGAGACAGACAAGAATAGTGTCAGTCGACAGGAGACCAAGAGGTCAAGAGAGTGAGCATGTCTGTGCTATTGCAGACAATTATCAGCAATACTACCAACAACAACATCTCACCGACAGGGATACACACTAATGGACACGTACACAATAGGCGTGACAACGCACCAACAATCAGCCAGCCATCCGGAAAACAAACATTAGCACAAGTCAGAATGCAACAACTACAAGTCAACACCAGTTAAACAGTCATCCCAGTCGCTGTACCACAAAAGTCCGACGTGACTCTACTCACTTCACACAAACCTATATGGTTAAGACAAAACAACAATATCCACTCACTGGATACTACTCTGACAGATAATCCTCAAACAACACTGACATCAGTCTGTAGCACCAAATTGCACAAGCAAAATAACAACTCCGTCAATGCCCCAGATACTCCAACAAACTGAAACACAAGTACTCCTCCCACGCAGAAAATGGAAGAGAGAAAAATGACAATGTCACAATAAACATATCACTCAATCACCTGAAGCAGCAAAAAACACTACGCACACACGTCAACGCCTGACACCGCCCCCCACCCCCCAAGACAGTACTCTCTTCTACTACAACTACATCTCGCTACATGAAGGAAACACTGTAGTATCTACCCCCACACCCAAAAACATCCTATTATGTAGGAGCTGTTCAGGGACCAAGGCAAACATGCCCCAGTAAATCTACTCCTTTCCATGTAGCATCCTTCTGACACCTGACCATAGTCAGGCTCTAATAGAATGCGTGCGTGACGCGACCAACCCTAACATTTTATTACAGTCATCAAAAACTCGCAAATGACACACACACACACACACACACACACACACACACACACACAACTGTGGATGTGATCAAATTCATATGCCAGACATTAGCAAAGCCATTGACATCCCCACAATTTAGGAGATATCTAACTACGGCATTCACCACTTGACACTGAATAATTCCAAAAACCGTTTCACACGAAAACAGACTACAGACCTGAACTGAATAAATAATGTAAACGCTCTGAATGCCAGTTATCTTGTAGAATAGACATGTGGTAGTGATACAAAACACCGAAACCATGATCCTCGACACTAGTATACCAACTCCCCCCGCACCAGCATTGTGGTTTCACCCCGATTGTAACACTTTTGTTCGCACAATCTGTGCATCATAGTGTTGTCTCACTCCTCTCCCTCTCCCTCTCTCTGAGACCCACACTCCTGTCTAGAGTGAGGAAAAAAGACTCAGTCATTCATTCAGTGACGAACAACACTCGACTACACGAACGAAGCTGGACAGCAGTGTCTTGACAACCGTGCAAATTGGCACATACTTGGGGTGAGTGATCCAGTCTGAAAACAGTGTCATGAAGGCAGAAACAACTGAAACATCAGGGGCAAACATTTCAGCCAGCTCACCCCAGGATGAGGATCTGATGCGCAGAGTCTTACCAAGACATAAGTACCTCAGATACGTCATAACACGATTATCTGTTATATACTTTGGAAAATGTTTTATCAATTACTGTACCGGCTTACCGTACGCATCAGGACAACCGGGATCTAGGCCCGAAGAATGGGGTTAGAACCATCTTTTCGGCAATCCTGTTGCAGCCATGTACTCCGCCCAACGTTCACACACCCACCAACCTGAACAACCTCAGTTGTCAACGCCAAATACCCGCAAGCAAACACCATGTGTATCTTGTTCAAGCTTTTGAATTGGCTGCCTCGGCTACCCTGTGGGTCGACCGCTTAGCCTACGCCAACTAATTCCCAGAATACACAGCCAGTCAACAGTTGCAGCAACACGCCTCAACCTGCTAGTCTCACCACCACCAGGTCACCTGTCTGCCGAAAAGACTTCAACTCCACACCAGCCCCAACTATGTCTCCAGGTTAACAGCTACACGCCGAGTCACGAAATCTGCAAACAGCTACCAACTGAAAACTGTTTCCCTCGACACTGCAAACATCAGCAACCTCCCGCGCGTCAGCATAGCACACAGGCAATCCATACCGGCGGGATACTGGCTGACAAGAAAAGCAAAAGACTAAGTTAAATTATAAGTTCATGATGTATATATGTATAAACCGATAAAAACAATGATCAATTCAAACAAGCAGCAGTTAACGACGTTCTCTTGACAATGACCGACTAAAGTGGCGAGGAGAGGAGGGAAGACGATATCGATCGTTCATTCTACGTGGTGACCGCCTGTCACGACCCGACGAGAAAGAACGAGAACGCCGTCCATTCCGTCGTGGAGTAACCGATCGTCTGAAAAGTTAAAAACGTACTCATTGGCGAGAATGCATCTAAAGAGTTATTGCATGCAAGCGATACCAATTACACACAGTAGATAGGTCAAAATAAATCGAAACACAAAACCACAAACACGCCAGTCATGTCTACATCAATTAACAACTAAGGCACAAACAACACAATCAACACAGAATACACCACCACGTTCACAATCAACATCACCACACCATACCTATCTGACTTCAAAAACACCATCGCTCAGATAGTCCAGAAATAACAGACTACTACTTTCCTATCTTGGATAACTTAAGATAGGAAACACTGAAAACTCCTTAAGCAACTATCATCGTATTCACTGTATCACCAAAATCCAAACACTCACAAAAAATCCTACTCTCAAACGATACAAAAACTCAACCACACACCTATCTCTTCCTCTCCCACTCTATAAGCTTATGTTCTTCAATAGACATGTCTGCATTAAACTAATGAAACTCAGATACATCATCGCACATCTCATAAGAACAAACATCCACACCATACAACCCTTTCCACAACATCGTGTCATAAACAGAAATCTGAAAATAACGGAGAAATAACATAGCACAACACCAATATCAACCTCTCACACACCACACCACACACACACACACACACACCACCCGTTAGTTAAGCAACAACAACAACTCTGTCCAACACTGGCTGTCAAGTCAGGTGAACAAAAACACTAAGAATAACAGTGTACAGGCGATACTAAAGGCATGCAAATGCCACTAGCGATCGCCTTCTTCAATATAGCATTTCTAGGAGACCAAAACAACGTCCTGGCACTATGAGAATGCATTAGAATCAACACTCAAAGCTCACAATAATGTTAGAAGTATTCATATAATCGGCAGTAGTGTTGCCAATCGAATAACTCTCTCCGAATATCGCATCCCAAATACACCTGATCACAGTCAGGCTCTAGCGGAATGCACAGGAAGTATACACTCAATGCCAACTTGTAAGCGCAATCTTAACGGGATGCATCGCATACCGCCAGTGATTACTCACTTCAATATTGCATCCTTAAGACACTAGACTTGTCAACCAGTCCTCGTCAGATGCACTACACCAACCACCCACGAACACATCCTGCAGAGATAGACAAACATATCTGATACAATTCTCAAAAACCTACTGACTAGCCCACTCACCCACAAACTGACAAAGGCTACATCTCTACCAAATATCCACTCACTCACAAGAAATTCAACCACGTCCCTCGACAATCCAGAACAGATGCACATGTGTCTCGGTCGAAATACACCATGAAATTTCTCACCAACAATCGCATCATATCCAACATTCTCACCCACGTATTCACCCTGTCACCTACTCACGCTAAATCCCAACCTCTCACAAAAAGCGTAGCACATCAACAACCAAATTCACCACATCCTATCGCATACCCTCACCGTCTTCCCTGCATACAACCTTCGCCACAACAAAGACTGACTGCAAAAACACAACCACCAGTCCCCATCATACTCACTCGGTACACAATCTATTCGTACTTCTGCATTCCTCTCCCATCATTCATTCATGTGCTCTCACTCATGTGCTCCACAAATCCCCAACAATCAAGCCTCACACTTACTAATCAACATCTACAACATGGTATTCACACTTCGCAGTCTAACTGCCAAGTATTTCTTCGCACGGTTAGAAAGATTCCTCGTAGTAAGTTTCAGGTAACTTATTCCACAGGACAGTTTAGATTTAGGCTTGCATATTGACTCGCATGAATTGGAGAACTGTTTCCCTTCTGCTGGAGTTTATAACTGGGGGCCGTTCCAAGCAGCCTACACGACCTATATACTATGTGTAACATGACATTAAAAAGTTTTCTAGCGGAAACCATCCACTTGCAGAATAACTCAATGTGAACAAAACTCGTATATAGTTCATTCATCAACAACTGCCTACGCACGTTACTCAAGCTCAGATGGCCAGAAAGAATAAGCAACAAGGAACTCTGGCAACGAACCAACCAAGAACCTATCACTCAACATACATGCAAAAGGAAGTGGAGATGAATTGGACATACATTGAGAAGGCCGATTGGGGACACCACGCGCCAGGCCCTCGAGTGGAACTCAGATAGGAAACAACGAGTTGGCCGTCCGAGACTGACATGGAGGAGATCATGAGAGGAAGAAATGAGAGCTTCTGGGCCCTCGTGGAGCCAGGTTCGGAAGTTTGCAGAGAATAGAGTGCACTGCAGACGTGCTACTGAAGCCCTACGTTCCACTAGGAACCCAAGGGACAAATAATAGTAATAATAATAATAATAATAATAATAATAATAATAATAATAATGGCATGGCATGGCAGAAAAAAACACAAAAGTCTCTCAGTTCGAGTTCTCACACTTCACAACAACGCAAGATAACAAAGATACAAGCACACTGAGACAGACAAGAATAGTGTCAGTCGACAGGAGACCAAGAGGTCAAGAGAGTGAGCATGTCTGTGCTATTGCAGACAATTATCAGCAATACTACCAACAACAACATCTCACCGACAGGGATACACACTAATGGACACGTACACAATAGGCGTGACAACGCACCAACAATCAGCCAGCCATCCGGAAAACAAACATTAGCACAAGTCAGAATGCAACAACTACAAGTCAACACCAGTTAAACAGTCATCCCAGTCGCTGTACCACAAAAGTCCGACGTGACTCTACTCACTTCACACAAACCTATATGGTTAAGACAAAACAACAATATCCACTCACTGGATACTACTCTGACAGATAATCCTCAAACAACACTGACATCAGTCTGTAGCACCAAATTGCACAAGCAAAATAACAACTCCGTCAATGCCCCAGATACTCCAACAAACTGAAACACAAGTACTCCTCCCACGCAGAAAATGGAAGAGAGAAAAATGACAATGTCACAATAAACATATCACTCAATCACCTGAAGCAGCAAAAAACACTACGCACACACGTCAACGCCTGACACCGCCCCCCACCCCCCAAGACAGTACTCTCTTCTACTACAACTACATCTCGCTACATGAAGGAAACACTGTAGTATCTACCCCCACACCCAAAAACATCCTATTATGTAGGAGCTGTTCAGGGACCAAGGCAAACATGCCCCAGTAAATCTACTCCTTTCCATGTAGCATCCTTCTGACACCTGACCATAGTCAGGCTCTAATAGAATGCGTGCGTGACGCGACCAACCCTAACATTTTATTACAGTCATCAAAAACTCGCAAATGACACACACACACACACACACACACACACACACACACAACTGTGGATGTGATCAAATTCATATGCCAGACATTAGCAAAGCCATTGACATCCCCACAATTTAGGAGATATCTAACTACGGCATTCACCACTTGACACTGAATAATTCCAAAAACCGTTTCACACGAAAACAGACTACAGACCTGAACTGAATAAATAATGTAAACGCTCTGAATGCCAGTTATCTTGTAGAATAGACATGTGGTAGTGATACAAAACACCGAAACCATGATCCTCGACACTAGTATACCAACTCCCCCCGCACCAGCATTGTGGTTTCACCCCGATTGTAACACTTTTGTTCGCACAATCTGTGCATCATAGTGTTGTCTCACTCCTCTCCCTCTCCCTCTCTCTGAGACCCACACTCCTGTCTAGAGTGAGGAAAAAAGACTCAGTCATTCATTCAGTGACGAACAACACTCGACTACACGAACGAAGCTGGACAGCAGTGTCTTGACAACCGTGCAAATTGGCACATACTTGGGGTGAGTGATCCAGTCTGAAAACAGTGTCATGAAGGCAGAAACAACTGAAACATCAGGGGCAAACATTTCAGCCAGCTCACCCCAGGATGAGGATCTGATGCGCAGAGTCTTACCAAGACATAAGTACCTCAGATACGTCATAACACGATTATCTGTTATATACTTTGGAAAATGTTTTATCAATTACTGTACCGGCTTACCGTACGCATCAGGACAACCGGGATCTAGGCCCGAAGAATGGGGTTAGAACCATCTTTTCGGCAATCCTGTTGCAGCCATGTACTCCGCCCAACGTTCACACACCCACCAACCTGAACAACCTCAGTTGTCAACGCCAAATACCCGCAAGCAAACACCATGTGTATCTTGTTCAAGCTTTTGAATTGGCTGCCTCGGCTACCCTGTGGGTCGACCGCTTAGCCTACGCCAACTAATTCCCAGAATACACAGCCAGTCAACAGTTGCAGCAACACGCCTCAACCTGCTAGTCTCACCACCACCAGGTCACCTGTCTGCCGAAAAGACTTCAACTCCACACCAGCCCCAACTATGTCTCCAGGTTAACAGCTACACGCCGAGTCACGAAATCTGCAAACAGCTACCAACTGAAAACTGTTTCCCTCGACACTGCAAACATCAGCAACCTCCCGCGCGTCAGCATAGCACACAGGCAATCCATACCGGCGGGATACTGGCTGACAAGAAAAGCAAAAGACTAAGTTAAATTATAAGTTCATGATGTATATATGTATAAACCGATAAAAACAATGATCAATTCAAACAAGCAGCAGTTAACGACGTTCTCTTGACAATGACCGACTAAAGTGGCGAGGAGAGGAGGGAAGACGATATCGATCGTTCATTCTACGTGGTGACCGCCTGTCACGACCCGACGAGAAAGAACGAGAACGCCGTCCATTCCGTCGTGGAGTAACCGATCGTCTGAAAAGTTAAAAACGTACTCATTGGCGAGAATGCATCTAAAGAGTTATTGCATGCAAGCGATACCAATTACACACAGTAGATAGGTCAAAATAAATCGAAACACAAAACCACAAACACGCCAGTCATGTCTACATCAATTAACAACTAAGGCACAAACAACACAATCAACACAGAATACACCACCACGTTCACAATCAACATCACCACACCATACCTATCTGACTTCAAAAACACCATCGCTCAGATAGTCCAGAAATAACAGACTACTACTTTCCTATCTTGGATAACTTAAGATAGGAAACACTGAAAACTCCTTAAGCAACTATCATCGTATTCACTGTATCACCAAAATCCAAACACTCACAAAAAATCCTACTCTCAAACGATACAAAAACTCAACCACACACCTATCTCTTCCTCTCCCACTCTATAAGCTTATGTTCTTCAATAGACATGTCTGCATTAAACTAATGAAACTCAGATACATCATCGCACATCTCATAAGAACAAACATCCACACCATACAACCCTTTCCACAACATCGTGTCATAAACAGAAATCTGAAAATAACGGAGAAATAACATAGCACAACACCAACACACACACACCACACCACACACACACACACACACACCACCCGTTAGTTAAGCAACAACAACAACTCTGTCCAACACTGGCTGTCAAGTCAGGTGAACAAAAACACTAAGAATAACAGTGTACAGGCGATACTAAAGGCATGCAAATGCCACTAGCGATCGCCTTCTTCAATATAGCATTTCTAGGAGACCAAAACAACGTCCTGGCACTATGAGAATGCATTAGAATCAACACTCAAAGCTCACAATAATGTTAGAAGTATTCATATAATCGGCAGTAGTGTTGCCAATCGAATAACTCTCTCCGAATATCGCATCCCAAATACACCTGATCACAGTCAGGCTCTAGCGGAATGCACAGGAAGTATACACTCAATGCCAACTTGTAAGCGCAATCTTAACGGGATGCATCGCATACCGCCAGTGATTACTCACTTCAATATTGCATCCTTAAGACACTAGACTTGTCAACCAGTCCTCGTCAGATGCACTACACCAACCACCCACGAACACATCCTGCAGAGATAGACAAACATATCTGATACAATTCTCAAAAACCTACTGACTAGCCCACTCACCCACAAACTGACAAAGGCTACATCTCTACCAAATATCCACTCACTCACAAGAAATTCAACCACGTCCCTCGACAATCCAGAACAGATGCACATGTGTCTCGGTCGAAATACACCATGAAATTTCTCACCAACAATCGCATCATATCCAACATTCTCACCCACGTATTCACCCTGTCACCTACTCACGCTAAATCCCAACCTCTCACAAAAAGCGTAGCACATCAACAACCAAATTCACCACATCCTATCGCATACCCTCACCGTCTTCCCTGCATACAACCTTCGCCACAACAAAGACTGACTGCAAAAACACAACCACCAGTCCCCATCATACTCACTCGGTACACAATCTATTCGTACTTCTGCATTCCTCTCCCATCATTCATTCATGTGCTCTCACTCATGTGCTCCACAAATCCCCAACAATCAAGCCTCACACTTACTAATCAACATCTACAACATGGTATTCACACTTCGCAGTCTAACTGCCAAGTATTTCTTCGCACGGTTAGAAAGATTCCTCGTAGTAAGTTTCAGGTAACTTATTCCACAGGACAGTTTAGATTTAGGCTTGCATATTGACTCGCATGAATTGGAGAACTGTTTCCCTTCTGCTGGAGTTTATAACTGGGGGCCGTTCCAAGCAGCCTACACGACCTATATACTATGTGTAACATGACATTAAAAAGTTTTCTAGCGGAAACCATCCACTTGCAGAATAACTCAATGTGAACAAAACTCGTATATAGTTCATTCATCAACAACTGCCTACGCACGTTACTCAAGCTCAGATGGCCAGAAAGAATAAGCAACAAGGAACTCTGGCAACGAACCAACCAAGAACCTATCACTCAACATACATGCAAAAGGAAGTGGAGATGAATTGGACATACATTGAGAAGGCCGATTGGGGACACCACGCGCCAGGCCCTCGAGTGGAACTCAGATAGGAAACAACGAGTTGGCCGTCCGAGACTGACATGGAGGAGATCATGAGAGGAAGAAATGAGAGCTTCTGGGCCCTCGTGGAGCCAGGTTCGGAAGTTTGCAGAGAATAGAGTGCACTGCAGACGTGCTACTGAAGCCCTACGTTCCACTAGGAACCCAAGGGACAAATAATAGTAATAATAATAATAATAATAATAATAATAATGGCATGGCATGGCAGAAAAAAACACAAAAGTCTCTCAGTTCGAGTTCTCACACTTCACAACAACGCAAGATAACAAAGATACAAGCACACTGAGACAGACAAGAATAGTGTCAGTCGACAGGAGACCAAGAGGTCAAGAGAGTGAGCATGTCTGTGCTATTGCAGACAATTATCAGCAATACTACCAACAACAACATCTCACCGACAGGGATACACACTAATGGACACGTACACAATAGGCGTGACAACGCACCAACAATCAGCCAGCCATCCGGAAAACAAACATTAGCACAAGTCAGAATGCAACAACTACAAGTCAACACCAGTTAAACAGTCATCCCAGTCGCTGTACCACAAAAGTCCGACGTGACTCTACTCACTTCACACAAACCTATATGGTTAAGACAAAACAACAATATCCACTCACTGGATACTACTCTGACAGATAATCCTCAAACAACACTGACATCAGTCTGTAGCACCAAATTGCACAAGCAAAATAACAACTCCGTCAATGCCCCAGATACTCCAACAAACTGAAACACAAGTACTCCTCCCACGCAGAAAATGGAAGAGAGAAAAATGACAATGTCACAATAAACATATCACTCAATCACCTGAAGCAGCAAAAAACACTACGCACACACGTCAACGCCTGACACCGCCCCCCACCCCCCAAGACAGTACTCTCTTCTACTACAACTACATCTCGCTACATGAAGGAAACACTGTAGTATCTACCCCCACACCCAAAAACATCCTATTATGTAGGAGCTGTTCAGGGACCAAGGCAAACATGCCCCAGTAAATCTACTCCTTTCCATGTAGCATCCTTCTGACACCTGACCATAGTCAGGCTCTAATAGAATGCGTGCGTGACGCGACCAACCCTAACATTTTATTACAGTCATCAAAAACTCGCAAATGACACACACACACACACACACACACACACACACACACAACTGTGGATGTGATCAAATTCATATGCCAGACATTAGCAAAGCCATTGACATCCCCACAATTTAGGAGATATCTAACTACGGCATTCACCACTTGACACTGAATAATTCCAAAAACCGTTTCACACGAAAACAGACTACAGACCTGAACTGAATAAATAATGTAAACGCTCTGAATGCCAGTTATCTTGTAGAATAGACATGTGGTAGTGATACAAAACACCGAAACCATGATCCTCGACACTAGTATACCAACTCCCCCCGCACCAGCATTGTGGTTTCACCCCGATTGTAACACTTTTGTTCGCACAATCTGTGCATCATAGTGTTGTCTCACTCCTCTCCCTCTCCCTCTCTCTGAGACCCACACTCCTGTCTAGAGTGAGGAAAAAAGACTCAGTCATTCATTCAGTGACGAACAACACTCGACTACACGAACGAAGCTGGACAGCAGTGTCTTGACAACCGTGCAAATTGGCACATACTTGGGGTGAGTGATCCAGTCTGAAAACAGTGTCATGAAGGCAGAAACAACTGAAACATCAGGGGCAAACATTTCAGCCAGCTCACCCCAGGATGAGGATCTGATGCGCAGAGTCTTACCAAGACATAAGTACCTCAGATACGTCATAACACGATTATCTGTTATATACTTTGGAAAATGTTTTATCAATTACTGTACCGGCTTACCGTACGCATCAGGACAACCGGGATCTAGGCCCGAAGAATGGGGTTAGAACCATCTTTTCGGCAATCCTGTTGCAGCCATGTACTCCGCCCAACGTTCACACACCCACCAACCTGAACAACCTCAGTTGTCAACGCCAAATACCCGCAAGCAAACACCATGTGTATCTTGTTCAAGCTTTTGAATTGGCTGCCTCGGCTACCCTGTGGGTCGACCGCTTAGCCTACGCCAACTAATTCCCAGAATACACAGCCAGTCAACAGTTGCAGCAACACGCCTCAACCTGCTAGTCTCACCACCACCAGGTCACCTGTCTGCCGAAAAGACTTCAACTCCACACCAGCCCCAACTATGTCTCCAGGTTAACAGCTACACGCCGAGTCACGAAATCTGCAAACAGCTACCAACTGAAAACTGTTTCCCTCGACACTGCAAACATCAGCAACCTCCCGCGCGTCAGCATAGCACACAGGCAATCCATACCGGCGGGATACTGGCTGACAAGAAAAGCAAAAGACTAAGTTAAATTATAAGTTCATGATGTATATATGTATAAACCGATAAAAACAATGATCAATTCAAACAAGCAGCAGTTAACGACGTTCTCTTGACAATGACCGACTAAAGTGGCGAGGAGAGGAGGGAAGACGATATCGATCGTTCATTCTACGTGGTGACCGCCTGTCACGACCCGACGAGAAAGAACGAGAACGCCGTCCATTCCGTCGTGGAGTAACCGATCGTCTGAAAAGTTAAAAACGTACTCATTGGCGAGAATGCATCTAAAGAGTTATTGCATGCAAGCGATACCAATTACACACAGTAGATAGGTCAAAATAAATCGAAACACAAAACCACAAACACGCCAGTCATGTCTACATCAATTAACAACTAAGGCACAAACAACACAATCAACACAGAATACACCACCACGTTCACAATCAACATCACCACACCATACCTATCTGACTTCAAAAACACCATCGCTCAGATAGTCCAGAAATAACAGACTACTACTTTCCTATCTTGGATAACTTAAGATAGGAAACACTGAAAACTCCTTAAGCAACTATCATCGTATTCACTGTATCACCAAAATCCAAACACTCACAAAAAATCCTACTCTCAAACGATACAAAAACTCAACCACACACCTATCTCTTCCTCTCCCACTCTATAAGCTTATGTTCTTCAATAGACATGTCTGCATTAAACTAATGAAACTCAGATACATCATCGCACATCTCATAAGAACAAACATCCACACCATACAACCCTTTCCACAACATCGTGTCATAAACAGAAATCTGAAAATAACGGAGAAATAACATAGCACAACACCAATATCAACCTCTCACACACCACACCACACACACACACACACACACACCACCCGTTAGTTAAGCAACAACAACAACTCTGTCCAACACTGGCTGTCAAGTCAGGTGAACAAAAACACTAAGAATAACAGTGTACAGGCGATACTAAAGGCATGCAAATGCCACTAGCGATCGCCTTCTTCAATATAGCATTTCTAGGAGACCAAAACAACGTCCTGGCACTATGAGAATGCATTAGAATCAACACTCAAAGCTCACAATAATGTTAGAAGTATTCATATAATCGGCAGTAGTGTTGCCAATCGAATAACTCTCTCCGAATATCGCATCCCAAATACACCTGATCACAGTCAGGCTCTAGCGGAATGCACAGGAAGTATACACTCAATGCCAACTTGTAAGCGCAATCTTAACGGGATGCATCGCATACCGCCAGTGATTACTCACTTCAATATTGCATCCTTAAGACACTAGACTTGTCAACCAGTCCTCGTCAGATGCACTACACCAACCACCCACGAACACATCCTGCAGAGATAGACAAACATATCTGATACAATTCTCAAAAACCTACTGACTAGCCCACTCACCCACAAACTGACAAAGGCTACATCTCTACCAAATATCCACTCACTCACAAGAAATTCAACCACGTCCCTCGACAATCCAGAACAGATGCACATGTGTCTCGGTCGAAATACACCATGAAATTTCTCACCAACAATCGCATCATATCCAACATTCTCACCCACGTATTCACCCTGTCACCTACTCACGCTAAATCCCAACCTCTCACAAAAAGCGTAGCACATCAACAACCAAATTCACCACATCCTATCGCATACCCTCACCGTCTTCCCTGCATACAACCTTCGCCACAACAAAGACTGACTGCAAAAACACAACCACCAGTCCCCATCATACTCACTCGGTACACAATCTATTCGTACTTCTGCATTCCTCTCCCATCATTCATTCATGTGCTCTCACTCATGTGCTCCACAAATCCCCAACAATCAAGCCTCACACTTACTAATCAACATCTACAACATGGTATTCACACTTCGCAGTCTAACTGCCAAGTATTTCTTCGCACGGTTAGAAAGATTCCTCGTAGTAAGTTTCAGGTAACTTATTCCACAGGACAGTTTAGATTTAGGCTTGCATATTGACTCGCATGAATTGGAGAACTGTTTCCCTTCTGCTGGAGTTTATAACTGGGGGCCGTTCCAAGCAGCCTACACGACCTATATACTATGTGTAACATGACATTAAAAAGTTTTCTAGCGGAAACCATCCACTTGCAGAATAACTCAATGTGAACAAAACTCGTATATAGTTCATTCATCAACAACTGCCTACGCACGTTACTCAAGCTCAGATGGCCAGAAAGAATAAGCAACAAGGAACTCTGGCAACGAACCAACCAAGAACCTATCACTCAACATACATGCAAAAGGAAGTGGAGATGAATTGGACATACATTGAGAAGGCCGATTGGGGACACCACGCGCCAGGCCCTCGAGTGGAACTCAGATAGGAAACAACGAGTTGGCCGTCCGAGACTGACATGGAGGAGATCATGAGAGGAAGAAATGAGAGCTTCTGGGCCCTCGTGGAGCCAGGTTCGGAAGTTTGCAGAGAATAGAGTGCACTGCAGACGTGCTACTGAAGCCCTACGTTCCACTAGGAACCCAAGGGACAAATAATAGTAATAATAATAATAATAATAATAATAATAATAATAATAATAATAATAATGGCATGGCATGGCAGAAAAAAACACAAAAGTCTCTCAGTTCGAGTTCTCACACTTCACAACAACGCAAGATAACAAAGATACAAGCACACTGAGACAGACAAGAATAGTGTCAGTCGACAGGAGACCAAGAGGTCAAGAGAGTGAGCATGTCTGTGCTATTGCAGACAATTATCAGCAATACTACCAACAACAACATCTCACCGACAGGGATACACACTAATGGACACGTACACAATAGGCGTGACAACGCACCAACAATCAGCCAGCCATCCGGAAAACAAACATTAGCACAAGTCAGAATGCAACAACTACAAGTCAACACCAGTTAAACAGTCATCCCAGTCGCTGTACCACAAAAGTCCGACGTGACTCTACTCACTTCACACAAACCTATATGGTTAAGACAAAACAACAATATCCACTCACTGGATACTACTCTGACAGATAATCCTCAAACAACACTGACATCAGTCTGTAGCACCAAATTGCACAAGCAAAATAACAACTCCGTCAATGCCCCAGATACTCCAACAAACTGAAACACAAGTACTCCTCCCACGCAGAAAATGGAAGAGAGAAAAATGACAATGTCACAATAAACATATCACTCAATCACCTGAAGCAGCAAAAAACACTACGCACACACGTCAACGCCTGACACCGCCCCCCACCCCCCAAGACAGTACTCTCTTCTACTACAACTACATCTCGCTACATGAAGGAAACACTGTAGTATCTACCCCCACACCCAAAAACATCCTATTATGTAGGAGCTGTTCAGGGACCAAGGCAAACATGCCCCAGTAAATCTACTCCTTTCCATGTAGCATCCTTCTGACACCTGACCATAGTCAGGCTCTAATAGAATGCGTGCGTGACGCGACCAACCCTAACATTTTATTACAGTCATCAAAAACTCGCAAATGACACACACACACACACACACACACACACACACACACAACTGTGGATGTGATCAAATTCATATGCCAGACATTAGCAAAGCCATTGACATCCCCACAATTTAGGAGATATCTAACTACGGCATTCACCACTTGACACTGAATAATTCCAAAAACCGTTTCACACGAAAACAGACTACAGACCTGAACTGAATAAATAATGTAAACGCTCTGAATGCCAGTTATCTTGTAGAATAGACATGTGGTAGTGATACAAAACACCGAAACCATGATCCTCGACACTAGTATACCAACTCCCCCCGCACCAGCATTGTGGTTTCACCCCGATTGTAACACTTTTGTTCGCACAATCTGTGCATCATAGTGTTGTCTCACTCCTCTCCCTCTCCCTCTCTCTGAGACCCACACTCCTGTCTAGAGTGAGGAAAAAAGACTCAGTCATTCATTCAGTGACGAACAACACTCGACTACACGAACGAAGCTGGACAGCAGTGTCTTGACAACCGTGCAAATTGGCACATACTTGGGGTGAGTGATCCAGTCTGAAAACAGTGTCATGAAGGCAGAAACAACTGAAACATCAGGGGCAAACATTTCAGCCAGCTCACCCCAGGATGAGGATCTGATGCGCAGAGTCTTACCAAGACATAAGTACCTCAGATACGTCATAACACGATTATCTGTTATATACTTTGGAAAATGTTTTATCAATTACTGTACCGGCTTACCGTACGCATCAGGACAACCGGGATCTAGGCCCGAAGAATGGGGTTAGAACCATCTTTTCGGCAATCCTGTTGCAGCCATGTACTCCGCCCAACGTTCACACACCCACCAACCTGAACAACCTCAGTTGTCAACGCCAAATACCCGCAAGCAAACACCATGTGTATCTTGTTCAAGCTTTTGAATTGGCTGCCTCGGCTACCCTGTGGGTCGACCGCTTAGCCTACGCCAACTAATTCCCAGAATACACAGCCAGTCAACAGTTGCAGCAACACGCCTCAACCTGCTAGTCTCACCACCACCAGGTCACCTGTCTGCCGAAAAGACTTCAACTCCACACCAGCCCCAACTATGTCTCCAGGTTAACAGCTACACGCCGAGTCACGAAATCTGCAAACAGCTACCAACTGAAAACTGTTTCCCTCGACACTGCAAACATCAGCAACCTCCCGCGCGTCAGCATAGCACACAGGCAATCCATACCGGCGGGATACTGGCTGACAAGAAAAGCAAAAGACTAAGTTAAATTATAAGTTCATGATGTATATATGTATAAACCGATAAAAACAATGATCAATTCAAACAAGCAGCAGTTAACGACGTTCTCTTGACAATGACCGACTAAAGTGGCGAGGAGAGGAGGGAAGACGATATCGATCGTTCATTCTACGTGGTGACCGCCTGTCACGACCCGACGAGAAAGAACGAGAACGCCGTCCATTCCGTCGTGGAGTAACCGATCGTCTGAAAAGTTAAAAACGTACTCATTGGCGAGAATGCATCTAAAGAGTTATTGCATGCAAGCGATACCAATTACACACAGTAGATAGGTCAAAATAAATCGAAACACAAAACCACAAACACGCCAGTCATGTCTACATCAATTAACAACTAAGGCACAAACAACACAATCAACACAGAATACACCACCACGTTCACAATCAACATCACCACACCATACCTATCTGACTTCAAAAACACCATCGCTCAGATAGTCCAGAAATAACAGACTACTACTTTCCTATCTTGGATAACTTAAGATAGGAAACACTGAAAACTCCTTAAGCAACTATCATCGTATTCACTGTATCACCAAAATCCAAACACTCACAAAAAATCCTACTCTCAAACGATACAAAAACTCAACCACACACCTATCTCTTCCTCTCCCACTCTATAAGCTTATGTTCTTCAATAGACATGTCTGCATTAAACTAATGAAACTCAGATACATCATCGCACATCTCATAAGAACAAACATCCACACCATACAACCCTTTCCACAACATCGTGTCATAAACAGAAATCTGAAAATAACGGAGAAATAACATAGCACAACACCAATATCAACCTCTCACACACCACACCACACACACCACCCGTTAGTTAAGCAACAACAACAACTCTGTCCAACACTGGCTGTCAAGTCAGGTGAACAAAAACACTAAGAATAACAGTGTACAGGCGATACTAAAGGCATGCAAATGCCACTAGCGATCGCCTTCTTCAATATAGCATTTCTAGGAGACCAAAACAACGTCCTGGCACTATGAGAATGCATTAGAATCAACACTCAAAGCTCACAATAATGTTAGAAGTATTCATATAATCGGCAGTAGTGTTGCCAATCGAATAACTCTCTCCGAATATCGCATCCCAAATACACCTGATCACAGTCAGGCTCTAGCGGAATGCACAGGAAGTATACACTCAATGCCAACTTGTAAGCGCAATCTTAACGGGATGCATCGCATACCGCCAGTGATTACTCACTTCAATATTGCATCCTTAAGACACTAGACTTGTCAACCAGTCCTCGTCAGATGCACTACACCAACCACCCACGAACACATCCTGCAGAGATAGACAAACATATCTGATACAATTCTCAAAAACCTACTGACTAGCCCACTCACCCACAAACTGACAAAGGCTACATCTCTACCAAATATCCACTCACTCACAAGAAATTCAACCACGTCCCTCGACAATCCAGAACAGATGCACATGTGTCTCGGTCGAAATACACCATGAAATTTCTCACCAACAATCGCATCATATCCAACATTCTCACCCACGTATTCACCCTGTCACCTACTCACGCTAAATCCCAACCTCTCACAAAAAGCGTAGCACATCAACAACCAAATTCACCACATCCTATCGCATACCCTCACCGTCTTCCCTGCATACAACCTTCGCCACAACAAAGACTGACTGCAAAAACACAACCACCAGTCCCCATCATACTCACTCGGTACACAATCTATTCGTACTTCTGCATTCCTCTCCCATCATTCATTCATGTGCTCTCACTCATGTGCTCCACAAATCCCCAACAATCAAGCCTCACACTTACTAATCAACATCTACAACATGGTATTCACACTTCGCAGTCTAACTGCCAAGTATTTCTTCGCACGGTTAGAAAGATTCCTCGTAGTAAGTTTCAGGTAACTTATTCCACAGGACAGTTTAGATTTAGGCTTGCATATTGACTCGCATGAATTGGAGAACTGTTTCCCTTCTGCTGGAGTTTATAACTGGGGGCCGTTCCAAGCAGCCTACACGACCTATATACTATGTGTAACATGACATTAAAAAGTTTTCTAGCGGAAACCATCCACTTGCAGAATAACTCAATGTGAACAAAACTCGTATATAGTTCATTCATCAACAACTGCCTACGCACGTTACTCAAGCTCAGATGGCCAGAAAGAATAAGCAACAAGGAACTCTGGCAACGAACCAACCAAGAACCTATCACTCAACATACATGCAAAAGGAAGTGGAGATGAATTGGACATACATTGAGAAGGCCGATTGGGGACACCACGCGCCAGGCCCTCGAGTGGAACTCAGATAGGAAACAACGAGTTGGCCGTCCGAGACTGACATGGAGGAGATCATGAGAGGAAGAAATGAGAGCTTCTGGGCCCTCGTGGAGCCAGGTTCGGAAGTTTGCAGAGAATAGAGTGCACTGCAGACGTGCTACTGAAGCCCTACGTTCCACTAGGAACCCAAGGGACAAATAATAGTAATAATAATAATAATAATAATAATAATAATAATGGCATGGCAGAAAAAAACACAAAAGTCTCTCAGTTCGAGTTCTCACACTTCACAACAACGCAAGATAACAAAGATACAAGCACACTGAGACAGACAAGAATAGTGTCAGTCGACAGGAGACCAAGAGGTCAAGAGAGTGAGCATGTCTGTGCTATTGCAGACAATTATCAGCAATACTACCAACAACAACATCTCACCGACAGGGATACACACTAATGGACACGTACACAATAGGCGTGACAACGCACCAACAATCAGCCAGCCATCCGGAAAACAAACATTAGCACAAGTCAGAATGCAACAACTACAAGTCAACACCAGTTAAACAGTCATCCCAGTCGCTGTACCACAAAAGTCCGACGTGACTCTACTCACTTCACACAAACCTATATGGTTAAGACAAAACAACAATATCCACTCACTGGATACTACTCTGACAGATAATCCTCAAACAACACTGACATCAGTCTGTAGCACCAAATTGCACAAGCAAAATAACAACTCCGTCAATGCCCCAGATACTCCAACAAACTGAAACACAAGTACTCCTCCCACGCAGAAAATGGAAGAGAGAAAAATGACAATGTCACAATAAACATATCACTCAATCACCTGAAGCAGCAAAAAACACTACGCACACACGTCAACGCCTGACACCGCCCCCCACCCCCCAAGACAGTACTCTCTTCTACTACAACTACATCTCGCTACATGAAGGAAACACTGTAGTATCTACCCCCACACCCAAAAACATCCTATTATGTAGGAGCTGTTCAGGGACCAAGGCAAACATGCCCCAGTAAATCTACTCCTTTCCATGTAGCATCCTTCTGACACCTGACCATAGTCAGGCTCTAATAGAATGCGTGCGTGACGCGACCAACCCTAACATTTTATTACAGTCATCAAAAACTCGCAAATGACACACACACACACACACACACACACACACACACACACAACTGTGGATGTGATCAAATTCATATGCCAGACATTAGCAAAGCCATTGACATCCCCACAATTTAGGAGATATCTAACTACGGCATTCACCACTTGACACTGAATAATTCCAAAAACCGTTTCACACGAAAACAGACTACAGACCTGAACTGAATAAATAATGTAAACGCTCTGAATGCCAGTTATCTTGTAGAATAGACATGTGGTAGTGATACAAAACACCGAAACCATGATCCTCGACACTAGTATACCAACTCCCCCCGCACCAGCATTGTGGTTTCACCCCGATTGTAACACTTTTGTTCGCACAATCTGTGCATCATAGTGTTGTCTCACTCCTCTCCCTCTCCCTCTCTCTGAGACCCACACTCCTGTCTAGAGTGAGGAAAAAAGACTCAGTCATTCATTCAGTGACGAACAACACTCGACTACACGAACGAAGCTGGACAGCAGTGTCTTGACAACCGTGCAAATTGGCACATACTTGGGGTGAGTGATCCAGTCTGAAAACAGTGTCATGAAGGCAGAAACAACTGAAACATCAGGGGCAAACATTTCAGCCAGCTCACCCCAGGATGAGGATCTGATGCGCAGAGTCTTACCAAGACATAAGTACCTCAGATACGTCATAACACGATTATCTGTTATATACTTTGGAAAATGTTTTATCAATTACTGTACCGGCTTACCGTACGCATCAGGACAACCGGGATCTAGGCCCGAAGAATGGGGTTAGAACCATCTTTTCGGCAATCCTGTTGCAGCCATGTACTCCGCCCAACGTTCACACACCCACCAACCTGAACAACCTCAGTTGTCAACGCCAAATACCCGCAAGCAAACACCATGTGTATCTTGTTCAAGCTTTTGAATTGGCTGCCTCGGCTACCCTGTGGGTCGACCGCTTAGCCTACGCCAACTAATTCCCAGAATACACAGCCAGTCAACAGTTGCAGCAACACGCCTCAACCTGCTAGTCTCACCACCACCAGGTCACCTGTCTGCCGAAAAGACTTCAACTCCACACCAGCCCCAACTATGTCTCCAGGTTAACAGCTACACGCCGAGTCACGAAATCTGCAAACAGCTACCAACTGAAAACTGTTTCCCTCGACACTGCAAACATCAGCAACCTCCCGCGCGTCAGCATAGCACACAGGCAATCCATACCGGCGGGATACTGGCTGACAAGAAAAGCAAAAGACTAAGTTAAATTATAAGTTCATGATGTATATATGTATAAACCGATAAAAACAATGATCAATTCAAACAAGCAGCAGTTAACGACGTTCTCTTGACAATGACCGACTAAAGTGGCGAGGAGAGGAGGGAAGACGATATCGATCGTTCATTCTACGTGGTGACCGCCTGTCACGACCCGACGAGAAAGAACGAGAACGCCGTCCATTCCGTCGTGGAGTAACCGATCGTCTGAAAAGTTAAAAACGTACTCATTGGCGAGAATGCATCTAAAGAGTTATTGCATGCAAGCGATACCAATTACACACAGTAGATAGGTCAAAATAAATCGAAACACAAAACCACAAACACGCCAGTCATGTCTACATCAATTAACAACTAAGGCACAAACAACACAATCAACACAGAATACACCACCACGTTCACAATCAACATCACCACACCATACCTATCTGACTTCAAAAACACCATCGCTCAGATAGTCCAGAAATAACAGACTACTACTTTCCTATCTTGGATAACTTAAGATAGGAAACACTGAAAACTCCTTAAGCAACTATCATCGTATTCACTGTATCACCAAAATCCAAACACTCACAAAAAATCCTACTCTCAAACGATACAAAAACTCAACCACACACCTATCTCTTCCTCTCCCACTCTATAAGCTTATGTTCTTCAATAGACATGTCTGCATTAAACTAATGAAACTCAGATACATCATCGCACATCTCATAAGAACAAACATCCACACCATACAACCCTTTCCACAACATCGTGTCATAAACAGAAATCTGAAAATAACGGAGAAATAACATAGCACAACACCAATATCAACCTCTCACACACCACACCACACACACACACACACACCACCCGTTAGTTAAGCAACAACAACAACTCTGTCCAACACTGGCTGTCAAGTCAGGTGAACAAAAACACTAAGAATAACAGTGTACAGGCGATACTAAAGGCATGCAAATGCCACTAGCGATCGCCTTCTTCAATATAGCATTTCTAGGAGACCAAAACAACGTCCTGGCACTATGAGAATGCATTAGAATCAACACTCAAAGCTCACAATAATGTTAGAAGTATTCATATAATCGGCAGTAGTGTTGCCAATCGAATAACTCTCTCCGAATATCGCATCCCAAATACACCTGATCACAGTCAGGCTCTAGCGGAATGCACAGGAAGTATACACTCAATGCCAACTTGTAAGCGCAATCTTAACGGGATGCATCGCATACCGCCAGTGATTACTCACTTCAATATTGCATCCTTAAGACACTAGACTTGTCAACCAGTCCTCGTCAGATGCACTACACCAACCACCCACGAACACATCCTGCAGAGATAGACAAACATATCTGATACAATTCTCAAAAACCTACTGACTAGCCCACTCACCCACAAACTGACAAAGGCTACATCTCTACCAAATATCCACTCACTCACAAGAAATTCAACCACGTCCCTCGACAATCCAGAACAGATGCACATGTGTCTCGGTCGAAATACACCATGAAATTTCTCACCAACAATCGCATCATATCCAACATTCTCACCCACGTATTCACCCTGTCACCTACTCACGCTAAATCCCAACCTCTCACAAAAAGCGTAGCACATCAACAACCAAATTCACCACATCCTATCGCATACCCTCACCGTCTTCCCTGCATACAACCTTCGCCACAACAAAGACTGACTGCAAAAACACAACCACCAGTCCCCATCATACTCACTCGGTACACAATCTATTCGTACTTCTGCATTCCTCTCCCATCATTCATTCATGTGCTCTCACTCATGTGCTCCACAAATCCCCAACAATCAAGCCTCACACTTACTAATCAACATCTACAACATGGTATTCACACTTCGCAGTCTAACTGCCAAGTATTTCTTCGCACGGTTAGAAAGATTCCTCGTAGTAAGTTTCAGGTAACTTATTCCACAGGACAGTTTAGATTTAGGCTTGCATATTGACTCGCATGAATTGGAGAACTGTTTCCCTTCTGCTGGAGTTTATAACTGGGGGCCGTTCCAAGCAGCCTACACGACCTATATACTATGTGTAACATGACATTAAAAAGTTTTCTAGCGGAAACCATCCACTTGCAGAATAACTCAATGTGAACAAAACTCGTATATAGTTCATTCATCAACAACTGCCTACGCACGTTACTCAAGCTCAGATGGCCAGAAAGAATAAGCAACAAGGAACTCTGGCAACGAACCAACCAAGAACCTATCACTCAACATACATGCAAAAGGAAGTGGAGATGAATTGGACATACATTGAGAAGGCCGATTGGGGACACCACGCGCCAGGCCCTCGAGTGGAACTCAGATAGGAAACAACGAGTTGGCCGTCCGAGACTGACATGGAGGAGATCATGAGAGGAAGAAATGAGAGCTTCTGGGCCCTCGTGGAGCCAGGTTCGGAAGTTTGCAGAGAATAGAGTGCACTGCAGACGTGCTACTGAAGCCCTACGTTCCACTAGGAACCCAAGGGACAAATAATAGTAATAATAATAATAATAATAAAAATAATGGCATGGCAGAAAAAAACACAAAAGTCTCTCAGTTCGAGTTCTCACACTTCACAACAACGCAAGATAACAAAGATACAAGCACACTGAGACAGACAAGAATAGTGTCAGTCGACAGGAGACCAAGAGGTCAAGAGAGTGAGCATGTCTGTGCTATTGCAGACAATTATCAGCAATACTACCAACAACAACATCTCACCGACAGGGATACACACTAATGGACACGTACACAATAGGCGTGACAACGCACCAACAATCAGCCAGCCATCCGGAAAACAAACATTAGCACAAGTCAGAATGCAACAACTACAAGTCAACACCAGTTAAACAGTCATCCCAGTCGCTGTACCACAAAAGTCCGACGTGACTCTACTCACTTCACACAAACCTATATGGTTAAGACAAAACAACAATATCCACTCACTGGATACTACTCTGACAGATAATCCTCAAACAACACTGACATCAGTCTGTAGCACCAAATTGCACAAGCAAAATAACAACTCCGTCAATGCCCCAGATACTCCAACAAACTGAAACACAAGTACTCCTCCCACGCAGAAAATGGAAGAGAGAAAAATGACAATGTCACAATAAACATATCACTCAATCACCTGAAGCAGCAAAAAACACTACGCACACACGTCAACGCCTGACACCGCCCCCCACCCCCCAAGACAGTACTCTCTTCTACTACAACTACATCTCGCTACATGAAGGAAACACTGTAGTATCTACCCCCACACCCAAAAACATCCTATTATGTAGGAGCTGTTCAGGGACCAAGGCAAACATGCCCCAGTAAATCTACTCCTTTCCATGTAGCATCCTTCTGACACCTGACCATAGTCAGGCTCTAATAGAATGCGTGCGTGACGCGACCAACCCTAACATTTTATTACAGTCATCAAAAACTCGCAAATGACACACACACACACACACACACACACACACACACACACAACTGTGGATGTGATCAAATTCATATGCCAGACATTAGCAAAGCCATTGACATCCCCACAATTTAGGAGATATCTAACTACGGCATTCACCACTTGACACTGAATAATTCCAAAAACCGTTTCACACGAAAACAGACTACAGACCTGAACTGAATAAATAATGTAAACGCTCTGAATGCCAGTTATCTTGTAGAATAGACATGTGGTAGTGATACAAAACACCGAAACCATGATCCTCGACACTAGTATACCAACTCCCCCCGCACCAGCATTGTGGTTTCACCCCGATTGTAACACTTTTGTTCGCACAATCTGTGCATCATAGTGTTGTCTCACTCCTCTCCCTCTCCCTCTCTCTGAGACCCACACTCCTGTCTAGAGTGAGGAAAAAAGACTCAGTCATTCATTCAGTGACGAACAACACTCGACTACACGAACGAAGCTGGACAGCAGTGTCTTGACAACCGTGCAAATTGGCACATACTTGGGGTGAGTGATCCAGTCTGAAAACAGTGTCATGAAGGCAGAAACAACTGAAACATCAGGGGCAAACATTTCAGCCAGCTCACCCCAGGATGAGGATCTGATGCGCAGAGTCTTACCAAGACATAAGTACCTCAGATACGTCATAACACGATTATCTGTTATATACTTTGGAAAATGTTTTATCAATTACTGTACCGGCTTACCGTACGCATCAGGACAACCGGGATCTAGGCCCGAAGAATGGGGTTAGAACCATCTTTTCGGCAATCCTGTTGCAGCCATGTACTCCGCCCAACGTTCACACACCCACCAACCTGAACAACCTCAGTTGTCAACGCCAAATACCCGCAAGCAAACACCATGTGTATCTTGTTCAAGCTTTTGAATTGGCTGCCTCGGCTACCCTGTGGGTCGACCGCTTAGCCTACGCCAACTAATTCCCAGAATACACAGCCAGTCAACAGTTGCAGCAACACGCCTCAACCTGCTAGTCTCACCACCACCAGGTCACCTGTCTGCCGAAAAGACTTCAACTCCACACCAGCCCCAACTATGTCTCCAGGTTAACAGCTACACGCCGAGTCACGAAATCTGCAAACAGCTACCAACTGAAAACTGTTTCCCTCGACACTGCAAACATCAGCAACCTCCCGCGCGTCAGCATAGCACACAGGCAATCCATACCGGCGGGATACTGGCTGACAAGAAAAGCAAAAGACTAAGTTAAATTATAAGTTCATGATGTATATATGTATAAACCGATAAAAACAATGATCAATTCAAACAAGCAGCAGTTAACGACGTTCTCTTGACAATGACCGACTAAAGTGGCGAGGAGAGGAGGGAAGACGATATCGATCGTTCATTCTACGTGGTGACCGCCTGTCACGACCCGACGAGAAAGAACGAGAACGCCGTCCATTCCGTCGTGGAGTAACCGATCGTCTGAAAAGTTAAAAACGTACTCATTGGCGAGAATGCATCTAAAGAGTTATTGCATGCAAGCGATACCAATTACACACAGTAGATAGGTCAAAATAAATCGAAACACAAAACCACAAACACGCCAGTCATGTCTACATCAATTAACAACTAAGGCACAAACAACACAATCAACACAGAATACACCACCACGTTCACAATCAACATCACCACACCATACCTATCTGACTTCAAAAACACCATCGCTCAGATAGTCCAGAAATAACAGACTACTACTTTCCTATCTTGGATAACTTAAGATAGGAAACACTGAAAACTCCTTAAGCAACTATCATCGTATTCACTGTATCACCAAAATCCAAACACTCACAAAAAATCCTACTCTCAAACGATACAAAAACTCAACCACACACCTATCTCTTCCTCTCCCACTCTATAAGCTTATGTTCTTCAATAGACATGTCTGCATTAAACTAATGAAACTCAGATACATCATCGCACATCTCATAAGAACAAACATCCACACCATACAACCCTTTCCACAACATCGTGTCATAAACAGAAATCTGAAAATAACGGAGAAATAACATAGCACAACACCAATATCAACCTCTCACACACCACACCACACACACACACCACCCGTTAGTTAAGCAACAACAACAACTCTGTCCAACACTGGCTGTCAAGTCAGGTGAACAAAAACACTAAGAATAACAGTGTACAGGCGATACTAAAGGCATGCAAATGCCACTAGCGATCGCCTTCTTCAATATAGCATTTCTAGGAGACCAAAACAACGTCCTGGCACTATGAGAATGCATTAGAATCAACACTCAAAGCTCACAATAATGTTAGAAGTATTCATATAATCGGCAGTAGTGTTGCCAATCGAATAACTCTCTCCGAATATCGCATCCCAAATACACCTGATCACAGTCAGGCTCTAGCGGAATGCACAGGAAGTATACACTCAATGCCAACTTGTAAGCGCAATCTTAACGGGATGCATCGCATACCGCCAGTGATTACTCACTTCAATATTGCATCCTTAAGACACTAGACTTGTCAACCAGTCCTCGTCAGATGCACTACACCAACCACCCACGAACACATCCTGCAGAGATAGACAAACATATCTGATACAATTCTCAAAAACCTACTGACTAGCCCACTCACCCACAAACTGACAAAGGCTACATCTCTACCAAATATCCACTCACTCACAAGAAATTCAACCACGTCCCTCGACAATCCAGAACAGATGCACATGTGTCTCGGTCGAAATACACCATGAAATTTCTCACCAACAATCGCATCATATCCAACATTCTCACCCACGTATTCACCCTGTCACCTACTCACGCTAAATCCCAACCTCTCACAAAAAGCGTAGCACATCAACAACCAAATTCACCACATCCTATCGCATACCCTCACCGTCTTCCCTGCATACAACCTTCGCCACAACAAAGACTGACTGCAAAAACACAACCACCAGTCCCCATCATACTCACTCGGTACACAATCTATTCGTACTTCTGCATTCCTCTCCCATCATTCATTCATGTGCTCTCACTCATGTGCTCCACAAATCCCCAACAATCAAGCCTCACACTTACTAATCAACATCTACAACATGGTATTCACACTTCGCAGTCTAACTGCCAAGTATTTCTTCGCACGGTTAGAAAGATTCCTCGTAGTAAGTTTCAGGTAACTTATTCCACAGGACAGTTTAGATTTAGGCTTGCATATTGACTCGCATGAATTGGAGAACTGTTTCCCTTCTGCTGGAGTTTATAACTGGGGGCCGTTCCAAGCAGCCTACACGACCTATATACTATGTGTAACATGACATTAAAAAGTTTTCTAGCGGAAACCATCCACTTGCAGAATAACTCAATGTGAACAAAACTCGTATATAGTTCATTCATCAACAACTGCCTACGCACGTTACTCAAGCTCAGATGGCCAGAAAGAATAAGCAACAAGGAACTCTGGCAACGAACCAACCAAGAACCTATCACTCAACATACATGCAAAAGGAAGTGGAGATGAATTGGACATACATTGAGAAGGCCGATTGGGGACACCACGCGCCAGGCCCTCGAGTGGAACTCAGATAGGAAACAACGAGTTGGCCGTCCGAGACTGACATGGAGGAGATCATGAGAGGAAGAAATGAGAGCTTCTGGGCCCTCGTGGAGCCAGGTTCGGAAGTTTGCAGAGAATAGAGTGCACTGCAGACGTGCTACTGAAGCCCTACGTTCCACTAGGAACCCAAGGGACAAATAATAGTAATAATAATAATAATAATAAAAATAATGGCATGGCAGAAAAAAACACAAAAGTCTCTCAGTTCGAGTTCTCACACTTCACAACAACGCAAGATAACAAAGATACAAGCACACTGAGACAGACAAGAATAGTGTCAGTCGACAGGAGACCAAGAGGTCAAGAGAGTGAGCATGTCTGTGCTATTGCAGACAATTATCAGCAATACTACCAACAACAACATCTCACCGACAGGGATACACACTAATGGACACGTACACAATAGGCGTGACAACGCACCAACAATCAGCCAGCCATCCGGAAAACAAACATTAGCACAAGTCAGAATGCAACAACTACAAGTCAACACCAGTTAAACAGTCATCCCAGTCGCTGTACCACAAAAGTCCGACGTGACTCTACTCACTTCACACAAACCTATATGGTTAAGACAAAACAACAATATCCACTCACTGGATACTACTCTGACAGATAATCCTCAAACAACACTGACATCAGTCTGTAGCACCAAATTGCACAAGCAAAATAACAACTCCGTCAATGCCCCAGATACTCCAACAAACTGAAACACAAGTACTCCTCCCACGCAGAAAATGGAAGAGAGAAAAATGACAATGTCACAATAAACATATCACTCAATCACCTGAAGCAGCAAAAAACACTACGCACACACGTCAACGCCTGACACCGCCCCCCACCCCCCAAGACAGTACTCTCTTCTACTACAACTACATCTCGCTACATGAAGGAAACACTGTAGTATCTACCCCCACACCCAAAAACATCCTATTATGTAGGAGCTGTTCAGGGACCAAGGCAAACATGCCCCAGTAAATCTACTCCTTTCCATGTAGCATCCTTCTGACACCTGACCATAGTCAGGCTCTAATAGAATGCGTGCGTGACGCGACCAACCCTAACATTTTATTACAGTCATCAAAAACTCGCAAATGACACACACACACACACACACACACACAAAACACACACTGTGGATGTGATCAAATTCATATGCCAGACATTAGCAAAGCCATTGACATCCCCACAATTTAGGAGATATCTAACTACGGCATTCACCACTTGACACTGAATAATTCCAAAAACCGTTTCACACGAAAACAGACTACAGACCTGAACTGAATAAATAATGTAAACGCTCTGAATGCCAGTTATCTTGTAGAATAGACATGTGGTAGTGATACAAAACACCGAAACCATGATCCTCGACACTAGTATACCAACTCCCCCCGCACCAGCATTGTGGTTTCACCCCGATTGTAACACTTTTGTTCGCACAATCTGTGCATCATAGTGTTGTCTCACTCCTCTCCCTCTCCCTCTCTCTGAGACCCACACTCCTGTCTAGAGTGAGGAAAAAAGACTCAGTCATTCATTCAGTGACGAACAACACTCGACTACACGAACGAAGCTGGACAGCAGTGTCTTGACAACCGTGCAAATTGGCACATACTTGGGGTGAGTGATCCAGTCTGAAAACAGTGTCATGAAGGCAGAAACAACTGAAACATCAGGGGCAAACATTTCAGCCAGCTCACCCCAGGATGAGGATCTGATGCGCAGAGTCTTACCAAGACATAAGTACCTCAGATACGTCATAACACGATTATCTGTTATATACTTTGGAAAATGTTTTATCAATTACTGTACCGGCTTACCGTACGCATCAGGACAACCGGGATCTAGGCCCGAAGAATGGGGTTAGAACCATCTTTTCGGCAATCCTGTTGCAGCCATGTACTCCGCCCAACGTTCACACACCCACCAACCTGAACAACCTCAGTTGTCAACGCCAAATACCCGCAAGCAAACACCATGTGTATCTTGTTCAAGCTTTTGAATTGGCTGCCTCGGCTACCCTGTGGGTCGACCGCTTAGCCTACGCCAACTAATTCCCAGAATACACAGCCAGTCAACAGTTGCAGCAACACGCCTCAACCTGCTAGTCTCACCACCACCAGGTCACCTGTCTGCCGAAAAGACTTCAACTCCACACCAGCCCCAACTATGTCTCCAGGTTAACAGCTACACGCCGAGTCACGAAATCTGCAAACAGCTACCAACTGAAAACTGTTTCCCTCGACACTGCAAACATCAGCAACCTCCCGCGCGTCAGCATAGCACACAGGCAATCCATACCGGCGGGATACTGGCTGACAAGAAAAGCAAAAGACTAAGTTAAATTATAAGTTCATGATGTATATATGTATAAACCGATAAAAACAATGATCAATTCAAACAAGCAGCAGTTAACGACGTTCTCTTGACAATGACCGACTAAAGTGGCGAGGAGAGGAGGGAAGACGATATCGATCGTTCATTCTACGTGGTGACCGCCTGTCACGACCCGACGAGAAAGAACGAGAACGCCGTCCATTCCGTCGTGGAGTAACCGATCGTCTGAAAAGTTAAAAACGTACTCATTGGCGAGAATGCATCTAAAGAGTTATTGCATGCAAGCGATACCAATTACACACAGTAGATAGGTCAAAATAAATCGAAACACAAAACCACAAACACGCCAGTCATGTCTACATCAATTAACAACTAAGGCACAAACAACACAATCAACACAGAATACACCACCACGTTCACAATCAACATCACCACACCATACCTATCTGACTTCAAAAACACCATCGCTCAGATAGTCCAGAAATAACAGACTACTACTTTCCTATCTTGGATAACTTAAGATAGGAAACACTGAAAACTCCTTAAGCAACTATCATCGTATTCACTGTATCACCAAAATCCAAACACTCACAAAAAATCCTACTCTCAAACGATACAAAAACTCAACCACACACCTATCTCTTCCTCTCCCACTCTATAAGCTTATGTTCTTCAATAGACATGTCTGCATTAAACTAATGAAACTCAGATACATCATCGCACATCTCATAAGAACAAACATCCACACCATACAACCCTTTCCACAACATCGTGTCATAAACAGAAATCTGAAAATAACGGAGAAATAACATAGCACAACACCAATATCAACCTCTCACACACCACACCACACACACACACACACCACCCGTTAGTTAAGCAACAACAACAACTCTGTCCAACACTGGCTGTCAAGTCAGGTGAACAAAAACACTAAGAATAACAGTGTACAGGCGATACTAAAGGCATGCAAATGCCACTAGCGATCGCCTTCTTCAATATAGCATTTCTAGGAGACCAAAACAACGTCCTGGCACTATGAGAATGCATTAGAATCAACACTCAAAGCTCACAATAATGTTAGAAGTATTCATATAATCGGCAGTAGTGTTGCCAATCGAATAACTCTCTCCGAATATCGCATCCCAAATACACCTGATCACAGTCAGGCTCTAGCGGAATGCACAGGAAGTATACACTCAATGCCAACTTGTAAGCGCAATCTTAACGGGATGCATCGCATACCGCCAGTGATTACTCACTTCAATATTGCATCCTTAAGACACTAGACTTGTCAACCAGTCCTCGTCAGATGCACTACACCAACCACCCACGAACACATCCTGCAGAGATAGACAAACATATCTGATACAATTCTCAAAAACCTACTGACTAGCCCACTCACCCACAAACTGACAAAGGCTACATCTCTACCAAATATCCACTCACTCACAAGAAATTCAACCACGTCCCTCGACAATCCAGAACAGATGCACATGTGTCTCGGTCGAAATACACCATGAAATTTCTCACCAACAATCGCATCATATCCAACATTCTCACCCACGTATTCACCCTGTCACCTACTCACGCTAAATCCCAACCTCTCACAAAAAGCGTAGCACATCAACAACCAAATTCACCACATCCTATCGCATACCCTCACCGTCTTCCCTGCATACAACCTTCGCCACAACAAAGACTGACTGCAAAAACACAACCACCAGTCCCCATCATACTCACTCGGTACACAATCTATTCGTACTTCTGCATTCCTCTCCCATCATTCATTCATGTGCTCTCACTCATGTGCTCCACAAATCCCCAACAATCAAGCCTCACACTTACTAATCAACATCTACAACATGGTATTCACACTTCGCAGTCTAACTGCCAAGTATTTCTTCGCACGGTTAGAAAGATTCCTCGTAGTAAGTTTCAGGTAACTTATTCCACAGGACAGTTTAGATTTAGGCTTGCATATTGACTCGCATGAATTGGAGAACTGTTTCCCTTCTGCTGGAGTTTATAACTGGGGGCCGTTCCAAGCAGCCTACACGACCTATATACTATGTGTAACATGACATTAAAAAGTTTTCTAGCGGAAACCATCCACTTGCAGAATAACTCAATGTGAACAAAACTCGTATATAGTTCATTCATCAACAACTGCCTACGCACGTTACTCAAGCTCAGATGGCCAGAAAGAATAAGCAACAAGGAACTCTGGCAACGAACCAACCAAGAACCTATCACTCAACATACATGCAAAAGGAAGTGGAGATGAATTGGACATACATTGAGAAGGCCGATTGGGGACACCACGCGCCAGGCCCTCGAGTGGAACTCAGATAGGAAACAACGAGTTGGCCGTCCGAGACTGACATGGAGGAGATCATGAGAGGAAGAAATGAGAGCTTCTGGGCCCTCGTGGAGCCAGGTTCGGAAGTTTGCAGAGAATAGAGTGCACTGCAGACGTGCTACTGAAGCCCTACGTTCCACTAGGAACCCAAGGGACAAATAATAGTAATAATAATAATAATAATAATAATGGCATGGCATGGCAGAAAAAAACACAAAAGTCTCTCAGTTCGAGTTCTCACACTTCACAACAACGCAAGATAACAAAGATACAAGCACACTGAGACAGACAAGAATAGTGTCAGTCGACAGGAGACCAAGAGGTCAAGAGAGTGAGCATGTCTGTGCTATTGCAGACAATTCTCAGCAATACTACCAACAACAACATCTCACCGACAGGGATACACACTAATGGACACGTACACAATAGGCGTGACAACGCACCAACAATCAGCCAGCCATCCGGAAAACAAACATTAGCACAAGTCAGATTGCCACAATGAACATATCATTCAATCACCTGTAGTAGCAAAAAACACTACGCACACACGTCAGTGTTAGCAGGCATTGTTGTTTTGCGTGGACATAAGTTAACCGAGTTGTCTCTCGTTACTGCTTATAAGGCATTTTGTGAACGTTTCTTATTCTTTTAAATACTTTTATCAGTGCTATGGCCTAGGTTCTTACATACACGCATTCATTGCATACAGTACAATCGTGAGGTTACACCAAATATCCACATAAGTGCTGTGGGAAAACAGTTTACCTGCGACGATTTGGAGTTGGTCGGCCGTACTTTGCTCTTTGAACGCGTACTTCCCGCCCATCTACTTTGTGCCCATCCATACCACGAATAGCACAATCTGCTTCCCTGTCCGTGCAGTAACGAACAAATGCGAAGCCACGGCTTTCAAACGTATAAGGATCCCTTGGGATGTAAATATCGCCTGAATGAAGATCGCGTTAGTTGAAGTTCAAGATTTTCGAAACATGTCCAGGGGAACTTAACTTACCAACTTCACCAAACCGGCTAAATACCCTCCGCAGGTCATCAATAGTTGTTCTGTAAGCTAAATTGTCGACTTTTAATGACACCATGCCATCGATCCTCGGTGGTGACCTGCCATACCTGTTCATTTTTCTCGCAACCGAAACCGGATATCAAAAGCAAGCAGGGCACTACGGTTCGTGCAATAAAACAAACTCAGCAACATTTGTCACAAGATCAAGCTGCATATAGTAGAAGAATATAATCAAACTTTTTTTAATTCTAAGGATAAGTGGCTAATAGTTCCCAGTTTGTCTTGTATTCAACATCCCAAATCTTCATGTAAGCTAGTGTGAACCAACTTATTTCTTCGTGCTCGCACCTAAGCCTTTTGGAATGGTTCACGGTCCTTGGTGGATTTCGATCCAGCAGATCTACCCATTCACCTACCGTACTTCTGGTAAGCCTGACGGGTGTTTGGGTGTTGATTAAACTAGTATGACTTGAATAATTTGCTCAAGGACTGCTTTTGTATATCAGACAGTTCAATGGACTTGTTGCAAAAACATTGAAAAATATATCCAACGAAATCCAAGAAGAGGAAGTGCGAAGATGGAAAACCAAAGTGAAAGGAAGTAGAACGGAAAGAAAGGATAAAGCCAGGTAGATTCATGGGAGGACCTTAATAGACAGGATGAGATCATAGAGCAAGAGGGAGGGTAAGGGACAAGTAAGATTATTGAAAGGGTTATTGGCGTAGAAATAGTTGAGCTATTTGTGGGGGTGGCAACTGGAGACGTCTAATGGGGAAGTATATGGCTGAGTCAAGGTCGTGACGAAAAGGGAGGTAAAAAAGATTCGGCATCCAACCTTTTTTCGAAACTCTCGTGTCCAGGTTCAGAGGCTTGATTTTTTTCTTGTTATACTCCCTCGATGACCATAGAAGTCCTTTCGGTTTACCTGCTAATAGATTTCGAGGCAGTTAATCGATTATTTGGCTTTCTTTTGAGAATTATAGGCTGGTTTGCCTGTAGTAGCAATGATCTGCTGACAAAGCCAATTAACCTTTGAGAAGTCCAGTTTTTGTAAGCCCTGGCAAGTGAGTATAAAGCGGTGTTTAAAAAAGGGAGAAACAAGGTGAAAAGAGGGCCAAGAAAAAAAGTTTGAACCTTTACAGAAAAACAAGCATTGGGAAAGGTATGGATCTTACTGCAGACAATAAGGTTGGGTAATACAAGTATGGATGAACATACCTTCAATTACTACCAGCCAATCTTAGTGGAATACCGTTTGCACTCACGCACCTGCCTATCATTCGTTTGAAAGAGTCGACTGGCGCGGCTATGGTTATTTCTTTCAGCGGGGAGTTTCGTAAGTCACATGATGTGGGAAGAAGTTAGTTCTCGCTGTCGTTTTTATCCTCTGGTGGGGAATGCAAGTGGGGTTGCTGTGAGACTGTCGATTCTGGGATGACATTTTCGTCCTTTTGGGTTCGTCTACTTGATGTATGACCCTGTGGCTTGTCATTTAATCGTCACTTTCCCTTCGACAGATTAAGGTTACCAAGCTGAATTGTACAACGCATTGGGCATACGTTTCGCCTATTAGTTCAGAGACTGACCTTGTCGCCCTTCTCCTTACCTTCTTGAGAGTACTCACATATCCCTTCAGTAGAGGAGGGGCTATCTCGCTGGACACCTCTGTGGTTTAACATAGATTTAAACGCTACGAAGAATGGTTCAGAGGTTAGGGCTCCGAGCCACCTAGATATGCAGTAAACCATGATTCGAGAGGTTCAGTGATGCCCACCTTTGCAAGTTTACCCAGCAGGATGTAGTGGGTTCTGAAGTCATTTTGGGTGGGAGGGACGATAATGTTTCCGTTTACATTATCCCAAACACTGTCTGCGACCAGGCTCACCAGGGAGTGGAAAGTTAGGCTGTATACCTGTGATTGCGTGGGCATTTTCAGTCTCGTCCCTTGAAGATTGGTAGGAGGATGGCTTACGTCCATTCTTTGAGGAGATGACGTGCTCCTAACAACTGAATGAACAGATTGAATACGGGAATGCCTAACACACTAGCACAATCCCGTAGCACCACCGGCCTTTTATCATCACAGCCTGGGGACATCCCTTTCCAAGTGCAGAAAGACTGGCAAACACTAGTTTTGACACAACCCTTACGTTCATCAGTTTGGCATCAGAGTTCTGGAATATTGATGTATTACTGGACGTTGTAACGCAAACTGATATCAGCTTTGCGGGTTGTAACTTAGGTATTTAGCCAAGTCATTCTGTGCCTTCCCTTGCGAGCGCTTCTATTACATAGGCCGCGAAGCTTCTTGTAGCCAAGACTACCTAATTCCTTATGTGATGTAATCTACCTGTACAAAGCCCTCCTATTCTCCTGCATTTGACTTCATGTTGGCCCAATAATCGATAAGCGTTAAAGACGTGGCTGTCGGGTTAGTTTCGGGTGGATTAATTTGGTGCTGCGCCAGATATTATCCTTCATGCGTTTCCAGTAATCGCCTATAGAAAGACGGCCATTCCTGAGGCCACGAAGTGTTTAAAAGTTCATTATTCATGAGCTAGTAGCCTGCCTTCCAGTAACAACGGAACGCTTCTAGTTTGACTTTTGGCAGTTTCTCCTTGGTTTTTAAAGAAAATCTCACAAACGCGTGAACAGTTTTTCCCTGGAGGGCTGGGTGCTTATGCCGTTTACCAAAATATTGTCGTCTGTTAGAACATAGTCAATCAGGTCCCCACCAGGTGATCTTATCAACTTTCTGTTGTTCCTGCGGCCACAGAGGTATTTCAAAGCCTCTGTTAGAAAGACTTACGTCCAAAAACTTCCTTCTAAGCCCGAGTTAAATACCGGCGTGTTGAGTCTCTCCAGCGGGGACATCGTGATCATAGGCTGTTGAGGAAGAAGCCAAAATCGCTGTGGGTGTCCGTTCCTTTCGCTCTGTTGTGCATAGCGCTGGCCTGTACTCTACTCCCAGTAGGTGAAAAATAGAGCCACAAAGAGCCTGGTAATTGGTTGAATACATCATAAGCTGCCTCTTTCGCTTTTCGGCGCATGCCTGCATATCTGGCTACCCCTCCCTCTTCTTCTAGCTCCCTATCCTTCCGAAATGAGATCGTGTTAATCAAAGACGTTTCCTGGTCCATGGTGTCTGCCATTTCCCCGCAATGGAAACTGTATCTGCGTGCAAATTATAGCACGTTGTTCTTAGCTCTGGTAGCTTACTTCGAAGATCTCACATCATAGTAGGAGTATATCAAGAAGCCACATTCTGGGCTTTTTGATGCACGAAAACTCTTACTGAGATTGTTCTTCTGTTGCATCAAACTCTGGGTGCCGGTCCAGGAAGGGCTGGCAAGCCTTTTGGTCCTTCCTGGTATCTTGGTGTTAGTGTGATGGAAGCGCTTATCGTTATGTCTGCAGGGACAAGTTCGCTTGACAGTTCTTTTTTGATCAGCGCTGTCAGCGGTGCTCTTGGAGTTTGTCCTCTGTCTTCTAGTCTAGTGAACCATGGTTCGCTTTCTCAGTATCTGGTGGTACATCATATCCGTTCTCTTACATGGCCACACGCCATAAGAGCCCATGTGAGTGATACCTTGCAGTGAAGGCTTATTGAAGGAGCTAAAAGACTCTCACCAAAGCGCAACGCAAGCGTTCATGGTGTCCCTGAATGGTAAAGTTGAACACAGTACGAGATGTTGCTTGGAACGGCAAGATGCATGATATCGGTGCGAAATATTTCTGTTGGGATCACCAACCCCACACACTTGTCACGTACAAAGCCAAAACCTACCACAATCTATGAAACAGATACAAATAATGCAGACTGCATATGAGCTGAGTCAAACTCTAGGCATGTTGGTATGAAGTGCACACTGGAGACCTTAAGTGAGGGCATTTCCCCTCCTCGTCTGATAAATTTAATCCTGTTTCAAATCACCATGTAGCCGATTTACCACCAAGATATTCCAGCAGCTCCGCGGGTGCAAATGAGCGAGGTGGGTACACTCTGTGTAGCTCAGCGTCAACAGGCTGTGTTCAAACAGGTAATACTGAGGTGCCTCCTAGTGTATTAAGAGAACTCTAAAGCTTTGCAAATTATTACTCTCCCCAACTGTTCATCGTTCTAACAAGTACAAGGTCTATCATTAGAAAACTGCCGGTGTTAAGAGGAACAGCACCTTTGTTTAAACCACCTGTAGTAATCATCACTGAGTCTTGGCGTCACGCAAATATAACAGACGAAGAGGAAAGTATTGATGTGTACACGCACTTCCAATGAGACCCGGGCAACAAGAAAGAACGAGGTTTCCGGATATATTTCTTGGGCACTCTCAGAGAATTCAAGCTGAGAAATATGGTCCTTGTCAAGATAGGTGACTCTCTATGGGTCACCACATACTACCGGATTGCTAAAGTACTGGCTGGATGTGCCTGCAGAGTACCTAGTGTCTTTAATAATCATGAGATTCCACTAGTTACGGCTCTGGAGCGTGCATCTCATCTTCTATATGATCACAAGATCAAACCTAGTGACTTTAACCCACTCGGTGTCAAGTGGGATTCACTTACTGGTCCAGCTAGGTATGACAAACATCTTCGTACAATGGATATTTTTGGTTGAAAACAAGTTGTTACTTCCCACACAAGGGGTGAAAATCCACTGGACCTAATGTTTTGTCACAAAATATGCCCTTTTCTAATGCATGTAGGCCCGAGTTTCCAAAAAGTGACCACAAAATGGTCCGACGTGCATTGCCACCCCCTCCAACTCGCACCTCAGTTGACACTTCCGCTCCACGACGAATAGCATAAGTAGATTACAACAAGACTGACTGGGAGCTGTTGTGTCTACTAATTAGATTCATTGACTGGGGATTATACTTCACTACCGCAGACCTTAAATTAACACTAAATATATTTTACCACCTGTCTGGACACCGCTGTCCCATTGAAAGGTTTCAGAAGCATGCCGCAGACCAATAAGCCATTTGTACCCCCTAGTGCTTATCGCAAGTTTCTCAAACTCTAGGCAAGATACTGCAGATAATTTAGCTTTGATGCACTTCGGTCGATTCTTTATGCTCTTAGCCCAACCTTGCATAACCACGATATACATGTAAAGAGCGAAGGGTAACGCGCTAGCTAGCTAATCTAGAGTATATGCTATCTTGGCACTCCACAAGGAGTGACCAAAACGCACAAGACATGACATTCTCCTTATTCACGACGCTAAGGTCTACAAAAATCTAGTTGATATATCTAGAATCCACAACCATTTTCTGTGATACCGATACTGTCTACGCCGCAGAAATATATTCCTCACCCACAATAACGCCAATAAGTACCGCTGAGTTTACATGTGCTAGCACTGACAGAGCCATCAAGGCGCTAAAATGCTCGGTAGTGCTAGCGCAGACGGAATACTGTCATACTTCTTTGAATATGGTGGCCATGATATTCCATTGCTATTACTTACGATATTTCCAATATCTGTGAAATCTTCAAGCCGACAGTGACACCTGGAAAACATCATTTATCCCATCTATATATAAATTTATTACAAAAGCACTAACCGGCAACTACAGACCAATAGGTACTACGCTTGTAATGTCTAGAAGAAGAGGAAAGTTAATAAGGAAAGGGATCTTCAGTAGAGGCTCAGTAACAACGGTGTCACATCGAGTCAGCATGGGTTTCTAAAGTCGGGGTCCTCCATAACTCTTCATCTTGACTCTTGTAACTTCAAGATTATCATCCGTGATCGTTACCAATTAGTCCTTTTACTTTGTCCAGACCTTTTCAGGGCATTTGACAGAGCTGACCGTTTATTGTTAATAAGCCGCGGCCTCCAGAGCTGTCACATGCATTAGTAGGATGCATTAAAACTTTTCTCACCAACGCCATCCAAGTGGTAAAAGTAAACTACCACATTCCGAATCTTGTGTCAATCACCCCTGGGGTGGTTCAACGCAGTTTATTACTTCCCTTCCCGTTGACCCTACACATCAGTGACATTTCCAGCTGCTTTACACTGAGTGAACCAATCTTGTCTGCTGATGAATAGATATTCTTTGATGCTGATTTATCCCACTTCCGAGCATGAGTGGAAAGACGGCTTCACTCAGTATCCACATAGTTAGCGGCCGGGAGACTTTAGTTCAACACGTGGAAAAGCTGAAGGATATGTTTTGGTGCTTCCCAAATGGATATCCAGCTACATCTTTAGTCTATGAAAGCGCCTGCCCTTAAAAGTGTACGTGACGTTGGTCCAAGATGCTCAAGTGACCTCACATGTTCCGGAAGGGTCTCACCACAGACTCTCGAATCTAGGATCCTATCGTGATGCGTAATCCGCTACCTTCACTTCAAAGAAGCCAAGTTACTAGCCTATAAAACTCGGGCATTGCCGCTGTTGGAATACTGTCCCTTAATACCGCACCAAAGACAAAATGAAAATAGTATCCAAAAGTATTTTACAGCTAGGCTAGTACGGCACGATTCCATACAGTACAACAACTCCAGATGGAGGATCCTAAGTCTAGAACCACTTCGGAAGAGGTAGCTCAAAATTAATCTGACTTTCTTCTTCAATGTACTACATAAATTCACTTTTACAACCAGTGGCGAGTGTCAGTTCAAACACAACAGTTATTACGATCTGCTCGACCACGCTTATAGTGTTGTACTGAACCAGTTTACATCCTATTAGCGTACAAATTTCTTCACCGTAGGACTCTAGGATTTCGAACCAACTTCCGGTTGAAGTGAAGGACCCCAAATCAGCCTCTGAGTTTAGTCGGTTACCAATGAAATTCTTATCGCCAGACAACTCTTCCGGCTTGGTGAGTGCACTGTCACTGTCGTCCACACATATTTTAGGCCCCCTTAACGTCTAAAGGAGGCTTTGCCTACACCTGCTTTGAATTTAATAGTAATAATAACAACTTGTTCTTGCGAATACAAGCACGCATCGGTTTACGGGCGTGATTATATACTCAAACCAGTTTCACAATTTTGACCGGTGGAGTTTCACTAATCAAAGTTAATCGGTAGGCTCATGTAAGTAGAATAAATGTACAGAACAGAATAAGAAAGCTGATGTTCAAGGCTTCTACACAATAGTTTTTCACGAGGATAGATTTCTTTTCTTTTTCCCGAAAGAAAGAAAGAAACGTGGGAAAACTAAACATGTCTCGTCGGAAATAACTCATTTTAAAGACAGATAAGTGATAAAGATGAACATTATTTAACTTATCAAAGATCATCTGGGTAAGTGTGTCATAGGACCAAAGCAGGAGAACATCTACATTATAGTAATGGCCCGGCCAGTCTTTGTAGCAAGTAAAAAATCATTTGATCGTACTTTTGAAACAATGAGCAAATATGGGCGCAAACTGACACAGAAGAAATTGACAATTAGCGCGCAAGATTCACTACCCACGTTACAAAAGGGTGCGTAGTCGCAAAGTAGCACCTAGACCTCAGTATGGGTACAAAAACAGCCAAACTTGTAAACTATGAATTTTTTCGAAAATCAGCTTGAAAGCAACATTACAGTGAGAGTTTGGCCGCATAGAAAGTTTGCTGTATGCGCAACCGCTGGTAAGCATAACATGACGATGTTAGGTAGTAGTTTTTGAGTATGTAACCTCATGACTGGGTGAAAATGGTGAGCCCACCGGTGTTTGAAGGTGAAATATTTTCTTCTGCGCTTGTCTTGGTGTTAATTCGAGGTAAATGTAGTTTCCTCGCAGTAGTTGGAACAGATAGGATATCAATTTCGCCACGTTTGATTCCACAGCGAGTAGCTGCTGAAGAGAAGAGAAAACGAAAAACGGGGAAACACAACAGCAGAAGGCTGGAAAAACTTGGTAAAAGCACCTCATGAATACTATGAGAATTACAGTCAATGCAGTATTCCATAAAAGGTAGTTGTGATAACTTCGTAGGTCACGCCATTTTATGATTCAGATGGCAGCAATTACCTTTTGTGGTAAATTTGCACATCGGCACTGAGTCCTAGTAAGATATGCTATATATGAGGTGGCACGAAGTATCCGGACGGTGTAGAAACGACTGTCCACGGATAGTAGCTTATGTTGATCACTGCTTAGATTATATCATAAGTGAGCGTGAATAGATGTGAGAGTAGGGTGAGGAAGCAATGACCGTTGCAGTGGTACCGTGGAAATGAGTGAAAAAGCACACGAAACGAAGTCAATTGTAAGGCAGAGGTGTGAAAGTAGTCGCTGGCGCCTGTGGATAGAAACTACACCAGTGATTTACAGGTAGAAAACTTAAGCAGAAAGTAGTTATGTTTGATAAGCATTTGTAATGCTTGTTCGCACTGTGCTGAGGTATGCATTTAGCCGTCTGGCGAAAGTAGCAACCTTATACCACGCACTCAAATCAGGAGACAACCTATATTAATTCATGGCACCGGCTGTCAAGAAGATTTTTCACTAAGGAACTTGTGTTTTTTAAAGGGAAGGCTTTTTCACGTTTCATATTTGCTTTTTTTCCCTTCAGTTTCTATTATTTTACTCACGAACAGAACCCGTGGCAATCACTACGCCGTCCGTCAGATCAGGGTGGATTTCATTTGTCCTCACCATCAGATCTGTTGGAAAGCAGTCTCCGACTTCTTTCTTATGATATGCTGGGCCCTAAGTAACGATTATTTCAGGGATATTTTGCAAAACAATAAGACTGTCCCTGTGCCAAGTGCTAACGTTCTCTTTTTTATAAACAGACCTACTCTTGGTGAAAGCTATCATAGTACTGACAACTACTTTCGGTGGGTAACCTAATGTACCACGTCTGTAACAGCTTGAAAATGTAAAGTATGGAATTGTATTTGTGGATAAGTAGCAACAAATTAAAGCGGGAGGATTTCGTTATATATATGTCTGTATATATATATATATATATATATATATATATATATATGTATAGAGAGAGAGAGAGAGAGAGGAAGAGAGTTAGCCTCGGCGCATAATATAAGGGCTACGCATAAACAGAGAGAACGCTGCTTAGTCTTCCGATAGGGCGGGCGAAATGACAGCTAGAATTCTGGGGCAACTGAGATGGTTATTTATAAAACACTTGGACTCGCCGAAGTTGTAGCCGCTTATTAGCTTCATTTGTGTAGATAAAGATATGTCATCACATTCTCATACGGAAGTATCAGTGAACAGATAATTTACTCGTTAGTGTCAGCTGTGTCCTAGTCAGAACGGAAGCTGTGAATACTTGCGAAGCGTACATACCAAATTTCAGTCAATTGGGTTTGCTCGTTAGTAAGTTGGGCGCTACACTTAGATTCGAAGGCGCTGAAAATGCTCAAACTCAGTGTTAGTAAACATGGTTTTGTCAGGATGCGAATTCGACATACCACAGATAACCGTAAAGTCCATTACAAGGAATTTAAGATTTTGGGAATAAGACTGCAAATATATATATAGTGTGCGCGCGAAGGAGAGGAGGATCGGAAAATTAGGAGGCAATGTAGTGTTTAACTGTATAAATCGGAAGGATGTCGAATGATACCACAAGGCTACGGTTCGCCCAATATTAGAGTACTGCGCCGTTATCTATGGTAGCATGAATGTATCGGACAGAATTCGAGTAGAGAGCATTCAACGGAACTTTACTCGGCGCCTACTAATACATAACGAAGGACTTCCGTACGAAGCAAGATGCAAAAAACTAGGACTAGAATCACTCTGGCTGAGACGCCTGAAGCTCAACTTAACACTTCTTTTTCGTCTTTTATTTACAAACCCTAAAACGAAATGTGTTGTCACTTTTAAAACAACACAGGCATATAATCTGCGTAATAGCAAGAACATCATCCCAATAAATAACTATCGCTCGAAACTTCGATGTAGGTTTTTCATAACGCAATACAGTATGCTGTGGAACAAACTTCCCGCTCCTATACGAGCATGCCGTTCGCTCGGCCAGTTTCAACGACTACTTAGTAAATTCCTCCTATCTAACGAATCTCATCAATTCGTTGACGGCCAAACCACAAACGGTAATGCCATGCACTAAGGTACTACTGGTACCTAGACTCAAGGGAGACTAACAGCAATGACATAAGTATACAATGCCGAGAACTAAACGCAATAGTTAAGTTAAAATCTAATTTCTTTGAAAAAAAATGACCAAGAGTGAACAGGAAGCGGAGTGCGACACGATATGCTACAGTGAACTCATTAGATACTCAAATGTAACCTACTTTTCTTCACAACCTAACCGATCTCACGACTTAACACCTATTTCCTAACAATCGCCCCTTAAAGTAATCTCTCTACTCCGAAAAGATAAAAGAACTGTCTGTCGGTGCATTTCCATAGCATGCAACTCTTTATTATTTGCCCTTTGTCATCAGTACTTACATCTAAGTACTCTGCACCAACATAGTTTCGGTAGACCCGATATGGTAATACTCAACAGGCAACACCATGATCATCCCCCCGTGACCAGATAAAGGGTGGTGGTCCGAAGAACAAAAAAAAACCCACGAATTTCACCTAAATGTTTATAACTTCATCATACGCTTGTACATAGGTATATAACAAGTTAATACCTGGTCAAATATCCTCTAATCTTTCTATTTCGTAGTGATATCTTCAGCTTCAGACTGACTTTCATTACTGTCGTGCGCACCTTCATCTTCTTCCACCTAAGCTTACCTCTAAACAGTTGGTTCTGGACACTTCCTCAAGCAAGTTTAATAGTCAGTACAAACTCACCCAGATGTATCATGGTCGATCTACTCTTGTGTATTTTTGTGCTTCTGTTACAAATTTCGCCTGCTGCTCGCTTTTTTTATTCACTTTTCAGATTTACTTAACCAGTCCTGCATTCAAATGGAATCCTACAAATCGCATTCGTCAGTGGGAAATATTGCCATCAAAACGTTATGCCGAACGCGCACACCTCAAGGTCATGAATGTGATGCGGATACTATTGGATAATATTGGATGATTCAAACAATGACCGGATAATCTTCAAATTCGAACTGAGCCTGCTTCAACATACCTCCTATATGCCATAAATCACAGCATCTAATGTATAGCATAACATTGTACATAATAGTAATCTCTCATTACCAAACCTGTAAACTGGTTTGTATTCATGTAACCTTTGTTGTATGAAATATATTATTATTATTATTATTATTATTATGTCTTTAATGCGTCGCATGTTGCTTCTAGATTACATTCTACAAAATATTTGCTGGGAAGGGATGAAAATTTCTGTCACGTGACGCTTTTTCTAACGGAAATAGATGATCGGTACCAGATAATGCTGTAGTGAAGAATTTTGACCTGAATTTAGCATGGCAGCGTACTACGTTAGGAGCAGAAGCTTGATGTCTAGGATTGTATTTTTGGGGGTGCTCGGTCGAAGTTCGTTGCTAGGGGAGTACATCAACCCTCTTAGAATTCCGAAAATAACGTCCAGGTTCAACTTCAGTCCTCTAAGCCACAAAGGTCAAAAGTCTCGCGTCTGTCCTAATAAGAAATGTCAGTACTATCTCACATCAGTCTTCTGATCAATCTCCGTTGCACTTTTTCCAGTTTACGCTTGTCCTTCATCGAAATGTATGTAACCTCATGACTGGGTGAAAATGGTGAGCCCACCGGTGTTTGAAGGTGAAATATTTTCTTCTGCGCTTGTCTTGGTGTTAATTCGAGGTAAATGTAGTTTCCTCGCAGTAGTTGGAACAGATAGGATATCAATTTCGCCACGTTTGATTCCACAGCGAGTAGCTGCTGAAGAGAAGAGAAAACGAAAAACGGGGAAACACAACAGCAGAAGGCTGGAAAAACTTGGTAAAAGCACCTCATGAATACTATGAGAATTACAGTCAATGCAGTATTCCATAAAAGGTAGTTGTGATAACTTCGTAGGTCACGCCATTTTATGATTCAGATGGCAGCAATTACCTTTTGTGGTAAATTTGCACATCGGCACTGAGTCCTAGTAAGATATGCTATATATGAGGTGGCACGAAGTATCCGGACGGTGTAGAAACGACTGTCCACGGATAGTAGCTTATGTTGATCACTGCTTAGATTATATCATAAGTGAGCGTGAATAGATGTGAGAGTAGGGTGAGGAAGCAATGACCGTTGCAGTGGTACCGTGGAAATGAGTGAAAAAGCACACGAAACGAAGTCAATTGTAAGGCAGAGGTGTGAAAGTAGTCGCTGGCGCCTGTGGATAGAAACTACACCAGTGATTTACAGGTAGAAAACTTAAGCAGAAAGTAGTTATGTTTGATAAGCATTTGTAATGCTTGTTCGCACTGTGCTGAGGTATGCATTTAGCCGTCTGGCGAAAGTAGCAACCTTATACCACGCACTCAAATCAGGAGACAACCTATATTAATTCATGGCACCGGCTGTCAAGAAGATTTTTCACTAAGGAACTTGTGTTTTTTAAAGGGAAGGCTTTTTCACGTTTCATATTTGCTTTTTTTCCCTTCAGTTTCTATTATTTTACTCACGAACAGAACCCGTGGCAATCACTACGCCGTCCGTCAGATCAGGGTGGATTTCATTTGTCCTCACCATCAGATCTGTTGGAAAGCAGTCTCCGACTTCTTTCTTATGATATGCTGGGCCCTAAGTAACGATTATTTCAGGGATATTTTGCAAAACAATAAGACTGTCCCTGTGCCAAGTGCTAACGTTCTCTTTTTTATAAACAGACCTACTCTTGGTGAAAGCTATCATAGTACTGACAACTACTTTCGGTGGGTAACCTAATGTACCACGTCTGTAACAGCTTGAAAATGTAAAGTATGGAATTGTATTTGTGGATAAGTAGCAACAAATTAAAGCGGGAGGATTTCGTTATATATATGTCTGTATATATATATATATATATATATATATGTATAGAGAGAGAGAGAGAGAGGAAGAGAGTTAGCCTCGGCGCATAATATAAGGGCTACGCATAAACAGAGAGAACGCTGCTTAGTCTTCCGATAGGGCGGGCGAAATGACAGCTAGAATTCTGGGGCAACTGAGATGGTTATTTATAAAACACTTGGACTCGCCGAAGTTGTAGCCGCTTATTAGCTTCATTTGTGTAGATAAAGATATGTCATCACATTCTCATACGGAAGTATCAGTGAACAGATAATTTACTCGTTAGTGTCAGCTGTGTCCTAGTCAGAACGGAAGCTGTGAATACTTGCGAAGCGTACATACCAAATTTCAGTCAATTGGGTTTGCTCGTTAGTAAGTTGGGCGCTACACTTAGATTCGAAGGCGCTGAAAATGCTCAAACTCAGTGTTAGTAAACATGGTTTTGTCAGGATGCGAATTCGACATACCACAGATAACCGTAAAGTCCATTACAAGGAATTTAAGATTTTGGGAATAAGACTGCAAATATATATATAGTGTGCGCGCGAAGGAGAGGAGGATCGGAAAATTAGGAGGCAATGTAGTGTTTAACTGTATAAATCGGAAGGATGTCGAATGATACCACAAGGCTACGGTTCGCCCAATATTAGAGTACTGCGCCGTTATCTATGGTAGCATGAATGTATCGGACAGAATTCGAGTAGAGAGCATTCAACGGAACTTTACTCGGCGCCTACTAATACATAACGAAGGACTTCCGTACGAAGCAAGATGCAAAAAACTAGGACTAGAATCACTCTGGCTGAGACGCCTGAAGCTCAACTTAACACTTCTTTTTCGTCTTTTATTTACAAACCCTAAAACGAAATGTGCTGTCACTTTTAAAACAACACAGGCATATAATCTGCGTAATAGCGAGAACATCATCCCAATAAATAAGTATCGCTCAAAACTTCGATGTAGGTTTTTCATAACGCAATACAGTATGCTGTGGAACAAACTTCCCGCTCCTATACGAGCATGCCGTTCGCTCGGCCAGTTTCAACGACTACTTAGTAAATTCCTCCTATCTAACGAATCTCATCAATTCGTTGACGGCCAAACCACAAACGGTAATGCCATGCACTAAGGTACTACTGGTACCTAGACTCAAGGGAGACTAACAGCAATGACATAAGTATACAATGCCGAAAACTAAACGCAATAGTTAAGTTAAAATCTAATTTCTTTGAAAAAAAATGACCAAGAGTGAACAGGAAGCGGAGTGCGACACGATATGCTACAGTGAACTTATTAGATACTCAAATGTAACCTACTTTTCTTCACAACCTAACCGATCTCACGACTTAACACCTATTTCCTAACAATCGCCCCTTAAAGTAATCTCTCTACTCCGAAAAGATAAAAGAACTGTCTGTCGGTGCATTTCCATAGCATGCAACTCTTTATTATTTGCCCTTTGTCATCAGTACTTACATCTAAGTACTCTGCACCAACATAGTTTCGGTAGACCCGATATGGTAATACTCAACAGGCAACACCATGATCATCCCCCCGTGACCAGATAAAGGGTGGTGGTCCGAAGAACAAAAAAAAACCACGAATTTCACCTAAATGTTTATAACTTCATCATACGCTTGTACATAGGTATATAACAAGTTAATACCTGGTCAAATATCCTCTAATCTTTCTATTTCGTAGTGATATCTTCAGCTTCAGACTGACTTTCATTACTGTCGTGCGCACCTTCATCTTCTTCCACCTAAGCTTACCTCTAAACAGTTGGTTCTGGACACTTCCTCAAGTAAGTTTAATAGTCAGTACAAACTCACCCAGATGTATCATGGTCGATCTACTCCTGTGTATTTTTGTGCTCCTGTTACAAATTTCGCCTGCTGCTCGCTTTTTTTATTCACTTTTCAGATTTACTTAACCAGTCCTGCATTCAAATGGAATCCTACAAATCGCATTCGTCAGTGGGAAATATTGCCATCAAAACGTTATGACGAACGCGCACACCTCAAGGTCATGAATGTGATGCGGCTACTATTGGATAATATTGGATGATTCAAACAATGACCGGATAATCTTCAAATTCGAACTGAGCCTGCTTCAACATACCTCCTATATGCCATAAATCACAGCATCTAATGTATAGCATAACATTGTACATAATAGTAATCTCTCATTACCAAACCTGTAAACTGGTTTGTATTCATGTAACCTTTGTTGTATGAAATATATTATTATTATTATTATTATTATTATGTCTTTAATGCGTCGCATGTTGCTTCTAGATTACATTCTACAAAATATTTGCTGGGAAGGGATGAAAATTTCTGTCACGTGACGCTTTTTCTAACGGAAATAGATGATCGGTACCAGATAATGCTGTAGTGAAGAATTTTGACCTGAATTTAGCATGGCAGCGTACTACGTTAGGAGCAGAAGCTTGATGTCTAGGATTGTATTTTTTGGGGTGCTCGGTCGAAGTTCGTTGCTAGGGGAGTACATCAACCCTCTTAGAATTCCGAAAATAACGTCCAGGTTCAACTTCAGTCCTCTAAGCCACAAAGGTCAAAAGTCTCGCGTCTGTCCTAATAAGAAATGTCAGTACTATCTCACATCAGTCTTCTGATCAATCTCCGTTGCACTTTTTCCAGTTTACGCTTGTCCTTCATCGAAATGCTTCCCCTAATGTGGGACGGAATTCGAGTAATGAATGAATGCATAGTTTGTATAATATGACTTTGGCCTCATGAGTTCCACAGTTCCGAAAAATTAACCCAAGAAGTTCTCCGACTCTGGAAACCTGCGAGTCAACATACTCCGTAAAGCTGAAACTTGGCGAATATTTCAAACCTAGGTCCCGCAGCAAGTGGGAGGATGGGAACAGGTTTGTCGTATAAGGTGACGAGAACACCAGGTGGAATGTTTTTGGAGTACAACATCCCAAACTCTTCCGAGTTAAAATTCATTTTCAGTGCGTGACACCAGTGTTGAAGTCCGTTTACGTCCTATTAGATTTTTCCCAGAATTTTTATTAGGTCGGAGCTAGATGGGCCATAGACTATTTTAATGTCACCGGCAAAAAGGAAAGGTCTGCCATGTTGTATAACATCACACATATCATTTAAGCATAGAAGAAATAGCGGTGGTCCGGTTACACCACCTTGTGAAACCCCACTGGTGACTGGAAGCCGTTTTGAAGTGTGATTATTAATCTTAACTAATTGTGAGCAGCTACTGAGCAATGACTCTAACCATTTAATTAACGAGCTTTGCACTCCATGTGACGCTATTTTAAACGTGACACTTCGTGTCTCACTGTGCCAAAAGCTTTACTGAGGTCGTAGTATACTGCTGCTACGGTCATTTTATTATTATTATTATTATTAGTCCCTTGGGTTCCTAGTGGAACATAGGGCTTCAGTAGCACGCCTCCAGTGACCTCTGTTCTCTGAGATCTTTTGAACCTGGTTCCACGACAGCCCAGAAGCTCTCATTTCCTCCTCGCATGACCTCCTCCATGTCACCCTCGGACGTCCAACTCGTCGCTTCCCATGGGGATTCCACTCGAGGGCCTGACGCGTGATGTCCTCAGTCGGCCTTCTCAGTGCATGGCCAATCCATCTCCACTTCCTCCTGCATATTTGTTGCGTGATAGCTTCTTGGTTGGTTCGTTCCCAGAGTTCCTTGTTGCTTATTTTTTCTGGCCATCTGATCTTCAGCAGCGAGCGTAAGCAGTTGTTGATGAATGTCTGTAGTTTATTGGAAATCCCTTTCGTGACGCGCCAAGTCTCTGAGCCATACAAGAGCACTGACTTGACGTTGGTGTTGAAAATCCGTATCTTGTTCCAGATGCTGAGTGCAGAAGATCTCCACACTGGTTTCAGGCTAATGAACGCCTGTCTTGCTTTTCCGATTCTGACTTTGACGTCCTCGTCCGTCCCGCCTGTAGTTGAAACAGTGCTTCCTAGATAAGTGAAGGAGGTTACTTCCTTCAAGTTTCTCCCGTTGACGGTGATTGGAGTTTGTTGTTGTTGTTGTTGATGGTGGTGGTGCGGTATCTTCATCACTTCTGTCTTCTCTATATTCACCTGAAGTCCCGTCTTGGCTGCCTCTTCTGTCAACTTGTTAGTTTTTGCCTGCAGATCTTCAAGTTTATGTGACATTAGGCATAAGTCATCGGCGAAATCCAAGTCTTCTAGGTTCTTTTCCGTCGTCCAGTGTATCCCCCTCTTCTCGCTGCCTACTGTTTGCTGCATGATCCAGTCCACCACAATAAGGAATATCATGGGGGATAGTAGGCAACCTTGTTTCACTCCTGTCTTCACTTCAAAGGCATCACTGAGCTTCCCATTGTGGATTACTTGGCATGTGGCATCTTCATATAGTTGTTGAATGAGGCGGATAAAGGTTTGCGGTACTCCGTAGTATTGAAGCAGTTTCCAAATTACTTCTCGGTCGACGCTGTCAAAGGCCTTCTCAAAGTCGATGAAGTTGAGGTAGAGAGCTGATTGCCATTCTACGCTCTGTTCTATGATGATACGAAGTGTTGCAATTTGGTCAGCACATGATTTGTACTTCCTGAAGCCTGCCTGTTCCGGTCGCAGTTTTGAATCCAGTGCGTCTTTAAGCCTCTCCAGGATGATGCGGCTTAATATTTTACTTGGGGTGGACAGGAGAGTGATTCCGCGCCAGTTCTTGCAAGCACTGAGGTCTCCCTTCTTCGGCAGTTTGACAAGGTAACCCTTCTTCCAATCGTCCGGTACCTTCTCTTCCTTCCACACCTTCTGCAATAGTGGTGTGAGCATGTCCGCTGTTGTCTCTGCATCTGTTCTCAGTGCTTCTGGCGGTATTCCATCTGGTCCTGCTGCTTTCCCGCATTTCAGTAGCTTTATGGCGTTCAGGACTTCCATTTTCGTTGGGGGATTTATGTTCACTTGTAATTCAGCGGCTGCAGGTGGTATTTCTGGACGAAGTGCAGGTGGTGGTCGATTCAAGAGCTTCTTGAAGTGGTCGGCCCATCGTTTCCTCTGTTTCTCTTCTTTTGTAATTAAATTTCCTTCTTCATCTTTTATTGGTTTCATCTGTGTTGGTCTCTTCCCTGATAGCAACCTGGTTATTTGATACAATGTCGTCAGGTCTCTCTTACCTGCAGCCTGTTCTGCTTCACTTGCCAGTGTTTCGTAGAAGTGTCTTTTGTCTTTGCGTGCACTCTTCTTCACTTCTTTGTCCAGTGTTTTATACATTGTGCTCAGTTCCTCTTGTCGTTGAGCATCCTTGCACTGGTTTATCTTCTGCTTCACCATCCTCCTCTCCTCTATCAGCTTCCAGGTATCCGTCGAGATCCATTCCTTGTCTTCTTTCTTCTTCCTTCCTAATACTGTTGTGCAGGTTTCTTTCCACATAGCTTTCAAAGACTTCCAGTGTTCTTCCACACAGGTTTCTTCAGGGATGTCCCTCGATGTCTCCCATTTTGTCTTGATGGCTGCCTTGAAGATCTCCTTTGTAGTTTCATCCTTCAGTTTCCGAGTGTTGTACTTGAATTGAGGTCTATCACCAGCTTCCTTGAAGGCTTTTAACTTGATTTGGAAGGTTCCTTGCACTAGATAGTGGTCTGAACCTACATCTGCTCCTCTTCTTGACCTTGTGTTAAGTAGACTGCGTCTCCATTTTCTTGAGATTGAGATAAAGTCGATTTGATTTTTAGTGTGTCCATCTGGTGAAGTCCATGTCGCTTTGTGGATATCCTTGTGCCTGAACACACTGCCTCCAATCACCAAATCGTTGAATGCACAGAATTCTGCAAACAATTCTCCATTCTCATTCATTTCACCTAGCGCCTCTCGACCCATGGTTAGTTCTCTTCCTGTGTTGTCACCTCCCAGTTTGGCATTCATGTCGCCCATTAGAATTTTGATATCGCCAACTGACGTCTTGTCCAGTGTTGATTGAAGTTGTCTGTAGAATTCCTCCTTTTTCTCTTGCTCTGCATTATTTGTAGGTGCATAACATTGTATGATTGTGACCTTTCTTCCTTTTGAGTTGAATCTTGCTGTCATGATCCTGGAGGAGATTGGTTCCCACTGCATGAGAGCCTTCGATGCTCTTGAGGACATCATGATAGCCACTCCCTCAGTGTGCTCGTGGTTGGCGTCTGGGTGACCGGAGTAGATTATTGATTCTCCAGTTGACAGTTTGGAGAGTCCACTCCCATTCCATCTGCTTTCGCAAATTCCAAGCACTTCTATGTTATACCTTCTCATCTCCTTTGCAATCTGGGCTGCCTTACTGGGTTCAAACATCGTACGGACATTCCATGTCCCCACGTTTACTTTCGCTTTCATCGAGAGAAGACACATCGGCCAATTGGCTTCCCGAAGGCTTTCACCAACTGGCGTCATTTCGCCTCTCCGATTCCAGCGGGGAATAAGTTTGTTTTCATTTTTTATATTTTGTTTGTGCTTTGAAGTTTCTTTAGCGGTTAGATTTGTTTTACGGGGTAGGGTTGCTAGCCCTATGCCCAACCTTCCCTCTTTACCCGGGCTTAGGACCGGCTAGTAACTAGTAAACTAGTTAACCAGGCGAGGTTGCTACGGTCATACAAGCGTCTTTTAGTAACGAAATATGATCAAATTTTTCCGGATGCCAGGCTATGCAGGAACCTTGTTTTATGAGCCCATGGTCAGAAGAAGTCACGGGTTTTTCCTGGAGGAGAAACCGAGAGACAGCGTCTTCAAATGGTTTTTCTAAAACCCTTGAGATAACTAAGGTTATGTAAATAGGTCTGTAGCTTGTAACGCGTGAGGGAGATCCTGATTTGAATATAGGCATGACGTTCGTAATTTTACACGCTTCAGGTTGACTTCATTAGATAAAGATATGGAGAATACTCTATGGAGGAGTGGGGTATCTTTACCGCCATATTTTGGGGAGGTGGGAGGTATCATACCGGGCCCCGGGCTGTTTGAAAGTTTTAATGAAGCTATGGATTCCTGGATATCCTCCAGTGAGAGAGAACTATCGTTTTTTGAACAAAGTGCTTTAAGAAGGAACTGGGGCAGAGATGCACTGTCATCAGGGATATATGAATTTGCGAAGCACATATTTGAAGTCTAACAAATATCAGCAGGATCATCGATAAAATTCTTGTCTAGAAAGATGGGAGATATGTTTAGCTTACGGGTGTTGAGCCTTTTGCGGTAGGCCTTACAGACTGAGCTGAGTTGGGAGTGACTGGCAGTGGCTTCTTTTTCTTCTCTAACTAGCGATTTTCTCTGGTTTCTTGAAGAGGTAGGTGGAAATTGTAAGTGTTGACAAATGCTGAGAAGCTTTTGTCAGTGATGCACTGCCTGTGCAGTCTGCGTAGTTTTGACTTCATACTGTCTGGAACGAAGTCTTTTGTGCCATAGTCGTGCTTTATAGCTCATTTCCAGACCAACTGAGCAAAAAACAGAGATATTTCTGTAAAGTTGAATGAGAGTAGTGTCTAGGTCTGTATATGAGAAGAAAAGGTCCCAGTTTACGGAGCGTAGGATGTGGGTGGATTCATCCCGCCTAGCTTTCTGAAAGCACATAACCAGCGTGTCTGAAATGGCACATAGTTCAGAATTACGACGGGATTTGTTATCAAATGAACAAACAACCACATTATGCTCAATTTCCGTAAATATACGGCTAAAATATGTTGAGGTAAGTGGGATATCTTTAACGGATATGAGATCCCAAATATTGTTGTCTCGAGTTGCTTCGAGGATATTTTCTGTCCATCCTCAAAATTCAGTTGCATCTAAAAAATTGCCGCAACGAGGTGGGGCGCGAACAGGCTGCCAACAGATTTCAGGGAGTTTAAAGTCTCCCCAATAATCTTGCATTTGAAATTCAGTGTAGCCGTATGGTGAAAGTCAGCTGTTACTTTGTTTAGGAGGTCACCGTTTTTGTTTGGCGGGCGATACATAATAATGATAATTACAATAATAAATATTTTATTCTCATATTAGTAATTTAACATGAGAGAAGCCAGTTTACAAGCATCATCACATTGATATAAGTTGGAAAATGTACAAGATTTTAAGGGATCTAAATGGTACGCAGTGGACGTCATTAAATTGGATTAAAAACACTAGGAGATTGCACAAGTCACGAAATGAACCAGAAAACAACTTTTCGGCGTATACAGAGTGTTGAACGTTGGATCGTCTCCAGTCGTACTTTCTTTTTCACCGTTAGCAGCACCAAGGTAGCGCGAAATTCTAAATTTCCGTTACAAGCAGTCGATTTGTTTGATTCGTCCTCACGAGGCCCCGTTACGCGATATAAACGTCTATTTTACCATAAATTCTTACGCTTACAGCTTCGGGTGCTAGAAGAACCCACACTGACGATGTCGAGAACCTGTAAGTTTCCACATAATCACGTAATCCAAGTGAATATCTATTCAAGCGCCATCAACCATAGCCATATAGATTTACGCCATTAGAATTAAATATTGTAGTGCAAAGGAATAAACATTCGAAAAATCTGCGGACCGATGACACTTAGTTTTCCATATTGTTCATGCTAAGGTATGCAGCATTGTCAAGGAGGTATATTCACTGCTAGATGAAGTACTGGAGAGGTCTGCTACATGGCATTATTGTGAACAGGTTCACTTTGGAGTTAATAAGTGAGTTGATCTCCTGAATTTCACTGTCTGTCCAGATTTCCAATACGATTAAGACTGTCCAGAAACTTGGATAATTCGAGGATTGGTATATGTTCATATGGTGGGAGGGTCAAATGAGTGAATGTTATTCGTAATTCTTACTTATTGGACAGTAAATTTCGTGGGAGCATGGTTTCATTGCTTCGAAAAGAAGCGGAATGTCTAAAATTGGTAACGTATATTCCTCATTTGTGCTCTGTTGTCCTCATTGAAGGTTATCTTGATGGTGTGGGTATTCGAGGATCCGAGTTAAACCCTTCTATCGTTTAGCGTTCAGATTTCCATATTATTCGATACATCCCAGCATTAGGGACATTTGGCGGGGGAGGTCTATCAATACCCACAGTGCACTATTTGTTTCAAGATTTAAGTCCTCGTAATACGTAGCAGTGAATTGCGATTCGATATAGATAATACAACCGCCACCTCTGGCAGTGGGTCTGTTCCCTCTGAACAAAGTATACCCTTCACAGGAGAAAAAAATATCACTTATATTTGACGTGCACCAAGCCTTGGTGATTAGCAGTGAAGAGGGCTGGCATATCAACAGGAGAGATCTTATATACTATAGTTTGTTTGCAGTGAGGTATACATTTCTGAAGAAAATGTTAAAGCCAGTCAAATCAAATTTCAGAACTTCTGTCATTTCGCAGACTAGTTACCGATGTGGCACTATTTGTTTATAACCTAGCAATGAAGGTGCAGTGTCAGCATAGAAATCAAAGGAGGTTGAGTCTGGTGGGGATTAGGAAAAAATGAACGGAGCTGGGGAGACTGAGTCAGATAAGTTTGCAGAGGCATGGTCAACACTTAGGGATTTGAGTATGGTAGACAAAGCCTGAAAGGTGGGGGAACAATTATCCGTCGTAAGATTTGTGGATTCAGAGACATGTCGACAATCACTTTGACCGTTGTCATAGCAAGTTTTAGCCAAATGCTGAAGGTCTGTATCGTTAGCAATCACGAAAGCAGTGCTTGCATTAACAGCGTAACCTATGGAGAAACTTCAGTCACAGGAGTGAGTCACGTTTAGTGGGGGAGATTGGGGACAGGAGCATTTTGGTTTGTGAATGGACTAGAGGTTTTAATAGGATAAAATGTCCGCATACCTAGTATCAGAAACTGGGAATAAGGAATTTGTTTTGGATTTTTTGCCATCAGTCTCAACCATTGTCTCAGACTGGGGAAGGTGTCTGTAGGCTGTAGAACTACTCCCAACAGCTGCGGGGCTAGTTGTGCAACCACTGGGTTAGGACATGATAAAAGAATGTGCGCGGGTAAAGAAGCGAGTGAAAATTGTTATATCCCTGCACCCCGGCTGCACTTTGTCTGGCTGTTGTTGGGTCTTCAAGGATTCCAGTGAATCGATTTCTGTTGGTGTGGGCGCTAGAGTTGTACGATAAATGTGAATGCTGATAGTTCTTATTTAAAACGCTGTTGTTATATTAAGAGTGTCTCCTGTAAGGATCTTGGCAGTCACAATGGCTACTGGAATCGGTGACCCCTATTTGAGAGTTAGGTCGAATTTCCTCTCAAAGCCACCAAGGTACGCCCAAAAACAATTTAAGAACCCTATAATGGAGGAACTATGTGGCTGACTTCACACATATACGTGAAAATGCACATAAAGTTCGAATGATTGAAAATAATGGGTACTTCTCTCTTCTTCAAACTTGGTAGAGTAGTAATTTCTCTTTCCATATCTGCTCGTGCTCCTTCTTTCTTTCCTCATTCACAGAAATGGCTGCAAGTCGACATTTAATGCTCAACTATAATCTGAACATAATCATTTTATGGGAATAATACCTGCTCATTGGGGCCAATAATTATTGGACTCCTCCCACTCTTTCGCAAATTCTGGACCATCTTCAAGATTAACTCACCTACTGGTCATGATTTTTCTTGCGACGAACCATCTGACCATTCCCAACAGTATTAGTAGCAGAGACATTCTGAATAGATGACTAAACCAGAGAACAATTTACATATTAGCTCAGAACGTCGCTTGCCTACAATGGCTCTACACTACACATTTTCTAGTACTCTGTGCCAAGAGATCTTTTCATGTGAAACCTACCATGAATCGAACACGTTTCCCGAATGGTGCCGCTTACGCTGATACAAAAGATGCCCGAAGTCTATGTATAAATACTGCCACTCGACTACTGACTGTTTCAAAATCTATTCCATCCAACACAACAAGTATTCCCAGCAGAATTAATCCATGTTACCTTTAAACGTAACATGGTGACCTGGAGATGCATTGATATGGATATACACGTTGGTTATATAACTGTGGATACTTCATTGATACTCCAGATAGTATAAATGGGTCCTTTATGGTTAGCAAAACTAAAAACTGAAGATCATTCTAGGTATTAAACTGTTATATTGCTAATTAGCAAACCATGCGAATGGACTAACAACGTCGGCTGGTTATAACGCAAACTTTGAACACTGCGCGCTCTTGATATTGGTAGTGAAACCTGTCTGTGGGATGAGAGATGAAAATCCATGTCCGTCTCATGAATTTCAGCAAATTTTAATTAGATTATGCACACTGATGACTTGACATGTAAATTATTTAACTTTAAATGCCAGTTCGTAAACTTTCAAAAATTATAAATTTGACAGTGCTCGTAAACTGTTATCCCTCATGTTAAACCCATTATATGAGGATAATATTTATTATTATCTATATGTTGACACTATGTACGCTGTGAAGTAACGTTTCCTTGTTTGTTTCATAACTAGCAGGACCTTCGGCAGTTTTTAATTGAGTTTAATGACATTCCGTCAGTACCACTCGGGGTTCAAGTCTTGTAGATATTTTGAGATGTGTCAACATGAAGAAGCCTGTGAACTGGCTTCTCTCATGTCAAACTTTTGTTTTGACGTGAAAACAAAGCGTTTATTCATTCATTTATTTATGGAACCGATTCCTCCTGTGTGTTCATAGGAACAGCCAGGTTTGTGGGGCGAATGTGAAGAGGGACTTGGGGGACATACTATCTCCCTGGTGGTACCTAAAACATACGCATGCTTGCTTGTTTGGAATAATACAGGATATTGGCATTTCCTAAGATGCCTATGTCTGATTTTTTGGATTTGCTGATTAATCGCATCTCATTCGATTGTTTAACCGGACTTACACTGCCAACGTGCTTGTGCACGTCCACCCTGGAGACATCCGGTTTTGATTTGCGCAGCTTGGGCGCCAGGTATCGCGTACGAATGTTTTCCTCTCTACGTATTAGTGTAGTACTTTTTGGTATGCCAGGGAACTGTTTCTCACCCTGGGAAGTGAAGTTGCTATTTGAAGGATAAATTGTGCCGACATCTTGTACAGAGGTGAACCAGCTCCTTCGAATGAATGCTTCAACAGAATTTTTGTCTCTTTTTTATATCTGCTAGCTGGGCACCAGTGATATAGGATGAGCTCCACAGAAGATTGCTTTGACAGCTTGCAGTTTACATAGGTGACGCATCGAATAATATGTCTAAACTGCCCCCGGGCAGCTTTATTGCTCTATGTACGCTGTAAAGTAATATTTCCTTGTTCGTTTCACAACTAGCAGAATCTTCGACAGTTTTTAATCGAGCTTGATGACATTCCGTCAGTGCCACTCAGGGGTCAAGTCTTTTAGACATTTTGAGATGTACCAACGTGAGGAAGCCTGTAAACTGGCTTCTGCCATGTTAAACGTTTGTTTAACGTGAGAATAAAACATTTATTTATTTATTTTACATGGTCATATTTACTGCAGATCTTGCTGAAGGCCTCAGAAACTTTATGAGACGATTACAGACGTTTTCAACATCGTTCGTGCGTAATCCAATTACCCAGTCAACAAGCTGCTTTCTGTGAACAAAAGCTTGGAGGTTGTTACACCATTCCGGATAACTTTGTGGGCGAATTCCAAACATCCGCGCACGTTATGGTACATGACCCTTTCCATTTTACCACGAACGGTAGGGTAGATACTTTTGCCTGTTTATTACCCAGTGGAACCGTCCCTCCTTCATATTTCCGTCGCACAAACAAGAACTCAGTGATTAATCGAAGCATCAGTGCATAAGCCACGCAATTTGGGGCAGTGTTCATTGGCTATATTTGCATTTGCGACCAAGCTATTCATCTACTTCAGCCGCATCACCAGGCCCGTCAAGCTCCATATTCATCCTGCGGACTACTTCGGAGCAAATGTTTCCACGGTGCTGACGCCACTGCACCGAGGCAACTTTGCTGCCACTTATCAGTCCCTGCCAATACCACCAATGTTGCAACAACCCGCTACGGCATCACAAGCATTACTTGTTGGGGACAGGGGCGAGATACTTTTAAAAATGACCCTGCTCTCAAGGACTTCGTTTTGTGACATCTGGATGCACAATTCATGACAAAACCATATTCACAATTAGAACTTCGCTCGAGAAACCCAACCCTGCGACTAAATGGCAACACGATTTTCGTCGTGATTCACCAGACGCCCATGCACTGCCAGCAGTACCGCAGACGGGAGTGCCGAATAATCCTGAGAATGGTATCACCAATCTAATTGATTTTCCCCATAATTTCCCGCCACTAAAGCCTTGTTCAGCCATATATCCAATTTACCTTTGTTTTGACTGACAGTGGATATTGTCCCAGGATGGCCCTATGAGTTCACCAGAATCATCGTGTTTTCACGCTTGAAGGCTAACCAAAACTGAATCATTCACCTTCTGCGTGACACTACTCATGTTTGTTGCCCACCCACTTCTGAGCCCACGTCCCTATACAGCTACGCAATCAAGAGTGCACTGCACTTATTGACAAATACCGCCATAAACTTAGGCCACGACTGCTTACAGTACAATGCGGCAAGTTATGGAATAAGCTCCCGCTTTATATTCTTAATTGCATGTTTCCATTCAAACTCTAACGTCCATTCAACGAATTCCTTCAGCTCATGGATTTCCGTAAGTTTCTTCGCAGTCATGTTACAGAGTACAACGAAATTATTGGCATGTAACCAAGGTCCAGCCATAGCGTCCACTGACAACAGTATTGGTTATAAAGAACAAGATCGCTGTTTATTATCATTTCCCCCCAACCTACGCACGGTTATCCTTCCTAACTACCTTCCTGCATGGTTCACGTGAGTACTTGCAGTGTGATGGTTTTTGAATTCAAAGCAAACAAAAGTGGTGACTGAATAGTAGAAAACATGAACGAAGTCACTGAAGATATAAACTAGCTTTGTCTACTACCCCAGCTCACTTTGCGGCATTATATTGTCTCTGTAGCCCTAATGTAGTAATAATAATTTGTTCTCGGACCTAAGGCAGCATATCATTTTTACGGGTACGGTCACAACATTTAGCGGTGAAAAATCGTAAATAATGTTTTTCACCACCTCTTTTTCATCCAAGGTGATGGAAAAAGGTTTTGAACCATATACAAATGGTGCATTTCAAGCTAAATTTTGAGTCCTTGTCATGCTTTTAGGTTATTTGGCAGAAATGAAAGTCGCGTTTGATGGATACATAAAAGTGCCATTCAAAAAAGAAAGGGAAGTAATTCAGCAGGTTCATTTCACAAAAAAAGTAATGCTGGCCAATTACTCGAGTTTTTTTCATTTAAAGTATCATGCATATTGAGGGAAACGCTAGGGCAGATCCCATGCATTAGTAAAGGGATTCGCATCCACAGGTTCAGTGAAACGTCAAGATTTGCTGTACAGACAGTAGTAAATAATATTGGTAAAAATGTATCACCTCCCTGATGAAACACCCTATTTCTGTTTGCCCACGCCAAACTGAACATATTTCTACCACAGATATCATAATGCTTGGCATCGCGCTTAGTATCTCGGTAGATAGTGGTCAGAATTTTGAGGCTGAGTCGAAGGTTCTCCACTTTTGGGTAAAGTTGTGGGTATTTCTGTGCATTTTCGTATACCGTTTACATCTACAACCCTTCCTACTTTAATCTTTTGTTTACCAAGCTTGGGTACAGAATGGGTGGGCCTTTGGCTATTAAGGCCAACCAACACAGTAGACCTTAGTGGGGTTAAGAGTCGACCGTTTTACCCTGAAATACCAAGCGTCCAGTCCACGTTTGCAGTAGCGTTTCCAGGCAAACCACCAATTCCTGTCGATGAGTTATTACACACAGACAACCTGCTGAAGGATTTGAGAAGAGTTGAGGTGACAGTTGTGGCAAACTTGCCGCATCTTCAAATAGACATTCCCTCTAGTGCAGACCACAGATTTTGTAGCTCCGTTTCATTTTGACGGCAGCTGATATCAACTTTCAGTTAAAAAAGATTCATGCTATCTACTTTTATCCTTCATAAAGGTCCAGCATAACATTCCCTACTGTCCTGCTATTTGTTTTTAGGCAGCAATGCAGACTGGTATCACGAGACGCCCCCAAACTTCCCAGTAATTCATAGCTTCCTTACCAATTCAACCTGCAATTTTCACTCGTCTCACCGGAGCCAATGGTTGTAAGGTAGAGTAGGTTTCCCTGCTCATTGCGGAAGTGGAATTAAACACCATAAACCAAGCCCCGGAAGGTAGATGTGAGAGCTCAAAGCACAATTTTCCTCTACTATTACCACTGATCTTATGTGACGTTGAGTGAAGGACATGGGGGATGGCAATGGGTTAATTAGGTATGACATCACATCTTCTGACTTGCATTTTTATGTGATAGGTGGTGATAATTTGAAATCTTCACTGAAAAATGCAAAGCGAACCTCAATGCAGATGGTAGGTTGATATAGTTGATGCAAGTTTGGAGCTTCAATCGGAAGGCTCAAGTAGCTGTTGATGGAATGGAAGAAGCCTTCGCTGAACCGACTTCTGCTTCTAGAGTCGCTGGACTACCAGTTTTTGCGGTTGTCAATCTGTGTATGGATAGAAAGAAAAGAGGAGACTACAATTTCAAAATCGAGCCAGTTTCGCGTCAGCTTCGACCCTCATCTTAAGCAAGTGCCAAGCTGGCGCTTAAGAGATTCAGGCGAAGTAGCCCAGACAACTCAGGGAGGGTTGCTCCAACTTTAAGAACCCTTATAAAGTAGATGTTGTGCCTGAAACCTGACCTGATATGCTCCGGGCCTAGGTTCTGCGTCATCTAAACTGCTGCCGTGACCAAGGTCAAGGTGGTGATGTAGTAGATACCCAGAGGTTTGGACTATTTTAGGCCGTTATCAAGTCCCACCTCAGGTTTATATATTCACGAGGATATGAACTGAGCGCTACTGTTCCTTCCCCGCATGTGCTAGACCTGGGTCATGGAAGAGGTTTGTTCTTCCGCTTCTGGGTGCATTTCGAGCTTGATTTGTGCTCCCGCAGAGACGAGGAGAAGGCTATGGCTTTGAACCCGTGGTGAGGCCGTATGAAGCCACTGAAATTTTGGTGGAAAGACCTGCGATTGAGTGGTCAGAAAAGTTTCCTAGAGCTGCAAGTGTCAAATTTACACGAAATACTTTTCTGTCACATTTGGAATTAGGCTTTGGGTCTTGATGAACTGAAATGCCCAAATCCCCAATCTAATAATCTAATGATCAAATAACGGTAATAATTGCTCTATTTCGGACGATATATTTGACATAATATAGAATTTTCGGCATGGAATATTTTGACAACTTCGCTTTCTGTGCAGTATGTTTAAATGAAATAATTACTACGTCTCTGAAGTATCTCTGACAACAGTATTGAGGGCGTAAGTGTGAGACGGGCGGCTAATGTTACATTAGCATCTGTTCACGGTTCGGAAAGTAACACAAAGTCGAGTATGATCTCAATTATGGCAGTTCACTCACCCAGCACAAAAATTTACAGCCCCAATCTTAGGAATAATGATGCGTTGTATTTTTGAATATTTAGAAATCCATTTCCAGCCAGTGAGACGTTTTTCCGTTGTTTTGTTCTTAGCTTGAGAAACGAAGGTTTAAAAACATTCCAAAATCTCACGACAGTACATGATGGGCTCAGAAGACAAATGAAAGGACGAAACAAATAAAAAGGGGAGAAGTTGATGGATTATAATAGGTGGAAAGCTTTTTGGTGGCCCACGATTTAAGCAGGCTACCATCTGCGTTGCTTCGGGTTCCACGATATATACCCCTAGTCTTCATGGCTTTTCTCGCCGTTTTGCCCATGTCCTAAAAATAACCTATATGGCTGTTTTCACTCCTTTTTCCTCCCAGGGCTGAATTCTCGTCGGCTGTCAATTATTTTAACGTATACGTGGATTCACTTCAGTCAAGGTCATCCAGAAATGTTCATTTCCGATATCGCTGCTAATGTATTGACTGTCGGTCAGACAGTAATAAATACTTAATCCTCACACGAGGATCTTAACAGGAGAGAGGCCAGTTTACAGTCATCATCGCGTTGTTATGTGTTGAAAAACCTACAAGGTGTTGCGGGTCCTGGATGGTACAGAAAAGAGATCATTAAACCCTATTAAAAACAGAAGATTCTGCTAGTTATGAAACGGGTAAGAAAGTACCACTTTTCCGCACAAGCAGTGTCAAAATTTAGATCGTTTCCAGTCACATTTTCCCCCGTAGGTGGCACCAAGGTGGCGCAAAATTCCAAACTTTCGTTGTAAGCAGTCAACACTTTTGACTCGTCCTCATAGTGTCGCGTTACGCTGGTGAGGCTCTCCGTCAACCGTCCGTCTTCTCTCCTCTTCGAGCGTCAGTGGTATTAACGTTGTGGTGGTGGTTGACGTTCTGATTCGCGTAAGAGTCGATTGGTTTGCTCCTTAGGTTCGTACTGCTGGTAGTCTCCTGAGTTCGCATAACTCGCAGACTGTTAGGTAGTACTGCTGGTCATAGCAGTTTGCGCAACCGAGACTGTATGCATGATATGCGCCATCTCTCTGATGTACAACCTTGCATTTTTCACGTCTGAGTGTAGGGCCACCACTGCCCTTCCGGTCTTGAAGTCTCTGTGCAGAGAGATTCCATCTTCCTGACTTTTCATTTCTCTCCATAGTTCAGTGATCAGGGCACGAAGGATTTCACGCATAACCTTTTGAATGAAGTTGTTTATGCGTGTTAGAAAGAATAGGGGCTCTGGAAGTCGTAGCTGAGCAACACCATTTCGAAGTTCAGTGCTCCAGCTCTAAATAAGTGGAAACTTTGATACAAGTACATCCAGGCAATGAGCTTCAGTTATGCCCTAGTTAACTACACTTTATGGGCAATGCAGTCATGATTAACACCATTAAGGACCTTAGGAGGGCCCGGAAAAATTATATCACCTCTGCCTTTACGGCCTTTATCCCCTTTTCCTCAAGCATGTTGTTGACGCAATGGAACCCTTTCATACATCCGCGTTGTTGGAACATAAATAAGGCAGTCGCCAAGGGTGTTTAATCTATGGCGATATTCTATCAACACAGCTAAGAAAGAGAAACAAAGACATCGGCTTAAATCAGTATCTTAGGGGTTTTCGAAATCGATGTGGATCATGAAAACCGAGGCGGAGAAAGAGGAGAGGCAGTTAATAGGAGAAAATTGTGGAACTGTCAATACAGCCAATATGGTCGCCAATGAAGGGAAGCTGTAAGGTGAACAGCGAGATTTAAAATGAAGTATAGTACGATAGGCAGGCCATCATCAATACTCATTCGACGGCATAGTTGCTCTCACACCACAAACTAGCATTCGGAAGTGTTAAGGATACTACTCTGGTGACAATTTATCTGGCGCTACTCTTAAAGACTGTTCTTGGGGCCCATTACCATCACACATCGAAAGGACTCAACCATTTCAGGAAGATTCGTGAATTCGCTGTGAGCTATCACAAATAGTACATCTGTCCGACATCTGCCTACTCCAGCCCTTTCGGACATTCCCTTGAAATCAACTCACCAGTCGACCATTTTAGTTTTGACAAATGGACTCAGAGTCTTGGGATCCCACCTCAAAGTATCAGAAATATCAGTATCCACCTTTCTGCCTTCCATGTGTGCACCGATTCCAACCCACTTGTTGGGGCAACTTGGTGAGCCTTGGGTCCAACTAATCTGTGCAGTTTGGTGATAATGATGCTAACAATATATTTTGAACAATGAATTGTACGAGCAAACACCATTTTACAAGCATCATCTAAATTTTATTTCTTTATTAAACCTGCAAAATTTTAGGAGGAAGTAATCATCATGTCATACAAAGTCCCCTGGAGTAAACGTTGGTATGGATATTGCTGGCCACGAATATCGGATAAAACCGATATTGTTTAACAGCAGTGGTGAAAACTAATGTGGGTACGATCACCCACTATGAAAAGTATCCTGGAAATGGTGAGTAGTGTGATCTATGGAAATATATAACACGCTGAATGTTGAAAACAAACGAAGCCGGAGATCTGTCAGTATTCGATAAATCTGTACTGTCCACAGATGGCTAGTGAAACCAGAGATAAATATTAAGATGGACAGCGCGGGGGGAGTTCGGGTCTGGCATTGCGTGGTGCCATGAAGAGTGTAGCAATTGTCTACGCCCATAATGTTGTACACAAAGTTATTTGAACAAATAAGCCAGGGATGCAGTTCTGCCTAGTTAACGCTGTCATATTACGGTGGAGAACATATGAGGTTCCACCATCAAAACAACTGAAAAGACCTCAAGGTCGGCATGTCACATGAGGCCACTTTCCGTTAGCTTCCAGGTGAGTGGTTGTCAGGAAAGAAGAGCCTGCACATCCGGAAGCTAGCACCGTTTATCACCAACGTTTCTAAATGCCCGTCCATTTGGAGTCATAGGCTTAGGAGAAGTTGTAGTTTGGGATGTAACGTCCAGCTCCTGGTGGTTTTGCATCTATAAGTGGCAAAAGATAATAGTTCTCACGCGTTAAACAGAAGTCCGAAGTGCAACTCAATGCTGGGGTGTATCGTAGTAGCTTTGAGAGGGAACCAGTGTACATAAGTTCATTATCAGCTCATCAGCTGGTCAGGATTCTACTTGCGACGAACCGTCTAAAGTTCCCCAACATCCATATCAGCACACATTCTGAACAAGTGATCAAACGAGAGACCAATATACCCATTGGCTCGGAATATGACCTACCTGCAGTAATTCCACACTACATGTTCTTTAGTACTCTGTATCAAGTGACCTTTTCAAGTAAAATTTACCACGTACCAGACACACTTCTCGAATGATACTGCTTACGCTAATATGAACGACACCTGAAGTCTATGTATAACCGCTGCCATTTGGACCATTAACCGTCTCAACGTCTGCCTTCATCTACTACTAGAAGTACTCCCAGTGGAATCAATGTATACCACCTTTAAACATAACAAGGTGAACTGGAAATATATTGATTTAGACACTCACCTTGATTATATAACTGAATAGTTACTGATGCTCCAGATCGTGTAAATAGGCTCCTTGTGGTTAGCAAAGATAAAGCTGAAGCACTTTCTGGTGAATGAATGTTTATATTATTAAATAAGAAACTATGCATATGGACTAACAACGCCAGCTGGTTATAACGCAAACTTCGAACACTACGCGCTTTTGTCATTGATAGTAGAACCTATCTGTGTGATGACAGATGGAAATCCATGCCCGTCTCTTGATTTGCAGCGACTTTTAATCAGGTTGTGCATATCAATCACCTGGTATGTGAGTTATATAACTCCCGGCACTATTCTGTAAACTTTCAAATATTTTTATTTTGAAGGTGCTTGTAAGCCAGCACCTGTCATACTAAATCCATTATATGGGAATGGGAATTTTCATTACCTTCACTTTGACGCACCGCATATGCTGAAAGTGGTATTTTCCTTGCCCCGTAACCATGACCTGATGTTTTTGATGGAGTTAAACGACCTCCCCTTTGTACTATTCAGGACCTGTAAAATCTTGTGGACTTTTCGACATACGTCAACGAGATGATGCCTGTAGATTGGCTTCTCTCACGTTAAATTACCAATGTGAGAAGAAAATTTTGCTGTTATTGTTTATTATGTAGTGAGGAGCTACCGCATGTAGGCCATATTCCGAGTCAGTAGGTGTTCCGGAAACCACGAAAGACTGGCAGCAGTCCAATAATTCATGGAGTCAAACAGCAGGTATTATTTCCACATAGTAGATACGTTCAGACTGAAATTCAGCATCGAACGTTGTCACCAGGCTATTGCTGCAAAAAAAGAAAGAAGCCGCTGTAGGTGGGAAGATTGCCCAGATAGGCCTGGGCTCTCTTGGATCGGTTCATTATTGTTTTCCATTGCTTCTGGTAATCTCAAATACACGTATATAGGTCACGAACGGTCTCTCGAACGTCTGGTGTAAAATACGCTCGGCTCAGTTGCACCCTTCTAGAGGGACGATAATACGCTGTATTCAGTGGTCCTGGCAGCGACTTCAGTAGACTGTGGCATTAGATAACCAGCCAGTTTTTCTTCACTGAGAGCTAGGTTCACCTCTTTACATAAATGAGGCTACTAAGCTGGATTCCCATTAAACGAAGGTGACTAAAACTTGGAAACGTGACAAATACATCTTTTTGAATTTGCTCCATTCCTAAGTACTGGATGCCTGGAGAGCTTTTATCTACTACACCGGAGATGTTATTTCAAACACCAGAAATATCATTGTCAAAATTCCCCTTTTAATTCGCCATCACACTACCTCTTCCCTTCTCTCCCTTTGGGGTTAATAAATAACTAAATACTTTACCTTCATATTATGATTTCGACATGACGGAAGCTGGCTTGCAAGCATCAACAAGTGGACAGTGGTTAAAACCCAATAAGGTCTTGGCTTTCCTGAAGGCAAAGATAGGAGGATATTTAGCCCAGTCATAACAGAAAAGAGTCTCCAAGTTGTGAAACGAACGGGAAAATATCACTCGTCGCTACATATGCGGTTTTTACGAGGTTAAACCGTTCTCAATCATTTTTCAGTATAGTTGGCTCTTAAGCCGCGCAATATTCGGTGTATGAGCTACAAGTAGTTGATATATTTGACCGGTCCGCACCCCAGTTAACACTTTCATCGGACTAAATAGGGCGGCGCTGGACCATCCAAGACGTTATTTGCTTTCAACCACCTCCCACTCTTCAAATGTTAGCATTCACATGAATATGAACTTATAGCGCTAGAAGTAGTTGTGCTGATGCAAAGAATTAAACATTTGAAGAACTGCAGACTGATGGCGTTGGGTTTCGCCTATTATTTAGGCTAAAGTAAGCAGCGAAATCAAGGAGGTATATTCAGTTTTCGAAGAAGTACTAGAGGATTCCGCTACATAGCGTTGTTGCGAATATACTCCTTTCGGAGTCGGCAGGTAAGCTGATCACTTTAGTTCGATTACTACCCCAAATTTTGGCTGCCATCATGACCATCCGGGGATTTATGTAATTCCGGGATCGAAAAATAGTCATATGGTAACAGAACTGAGTGAATGAATGGGACCGGCTATTCCCGCTCTTAGATGGCAAAATTCGTGGTCACACAGCTTCATTCTTTTGAGAAGCACTGCAATGTTGAAATTGGCAACATATGATTCTCATTCGAGTGCCGCCTACATCATCAAAAGTTATCTTGATGACATGTTTTTTCGAAGGTTCGAGTTGAATTCTTTTTTCGTTTTGTGCTCAGATTTCCAGGTAATCCGGTAAGTTTTCGTCATAGTCCACTTTCTTCATAGATTGGTGATATCTTCATATCACTAGCACCTTCAGTTTTAGTTGAGGGAAGAAAAGCAGGTGTATCTTTTGTACCTTCGTGGTTGAAAGTCGTTTATACACTAAAAGGCCTCACTGTTTGTCGTTTTGGCAGAAGTATTGGTGGTACCTTCCATAACAGTTGTGTACCGAGGAGTTGAGCAATCTTAAAAACTTAGCCAACGTGTTTGAGTCACGTGTTTACTCAGGTGAACCGTTTAATATCTGGGCGAAGTTTATCATGAAGGAGCTCCGCCCGACAATTATTTTGAAATGCCAAATTTCTAATGTTGCAGTTGTTTTTTTAACCCATGAGTTTTTTCAAGAACTACATGTCTGCGCCCTTGCTATAGGCTGCTTTGTTAAGGAGCTTGCAAAGCGGTATCACGTCCAGTGTAAACCCTCGTTACAACATTGGCTGAAGTCCTAGGATGCCACATCTGGTGGTACATTTACCCTGTCATTCGTGTTAAGTATTCTCTGTGTAAAATATCCCCACACATTCCTTCGACTTTCAATTTATCCGTAACCCATGGGCTGCTGTAAGTAGATGAACGGTATTCGAACAGTGGGGGGACAAATATTTTAGACAGAATTATTCTGGATTCTTTGTGGAGGCTACCAAATAAGAAACCAACCGGCTTTCATGATTAAGACGCCTGCGCGGATACTGCCGAGAGAAGTTTAGGTTGTGGGAATATCACAGCTCTAAGTATTTTATTGACTTCAGTTTTGTGAGTGAATGCAGATTCTCGTTATGATTAGTTCAAGCGTACAGTAACCAAAGCATATTCGGACAAATTTTCCTACGTCAAATACAATCCGCAGGGGTTGCATCACGTAGTCATGACAAAAATTCCAGAATATACAGGCACACACCATTTTTACAGGTATGAGTAAGTTTATATACAAACTACATCCGTCTTCATGGAAGGTAATCTGAATCCCTGCCCGTTGTCACTGTAAGATACAAGTGCTACATGTTCATATAATGGAACGTCCCAACAGAATAAGTGTGCAGAAAATTTACAATTTGGATAAGTGTAAGTATTGTCTTTGCATTAACAAAAAAACCAGGTTTGTATCCGGACACTACAGGTATTGCCTGGAGAAAATAAAGCTTGAAGCTAATGCTTTCATCGTAACAGTTCGTACTTTTTGCTTGAGATAGTGATGATAAGTTTGTGAGGGAATGTATGCAAAAATTATCTACTTACTGTACTTCCTTGACGATTCCAGGACTGTATAATTCATGCATGTTAACACCATTACACAACAAAGATTCATAATCTTGATGAATATTATGACAGAGTCAAGTATCTTCTCTTTTTTCTGTGCTAACATATCTTAGTTTCTCTTGTCTAGATTTAACGACCAGGGCTCATTCACCACTGAAGCATATGCATGCTACATTCAGGTCACCGTGCACAGAAATGGCTAATCTACCTTGAAACGTTCCCACATACTGCTGACATTTATGATGAAGTGGAGTGGACGCTGCCCTGAAAAACTCCACTGGTTATCGCTTTAGGCTTTCAAACGTTTTTCATTTGATAACGATTAAACAGAAATAGTTTTAACCAGCCTTAGAGGGAATTACAGACTCTACGACGGCCTAGTCCGTCAATGAGTATATTGTGTGGAACCGTGTTGAAGGCTTCAGTGATGCCGAAACAGAGTATTATCACTGGCTTCCTCTGATACCATTCGTGGGTGATCCCGTTAAAAAATTCAGACAGGCTCGTGATATGAAATTAACCTTCTCAACTGTTTTCACAACGCTTGTCAAAGATCACTAACCAAGAGGCACTTGAACTCCGCCCCAACTGACGTGACAAATTCACATAAACGCGACGTTATTGAGTGATACACGACAATGAATATGATCAGGTAGCCTGAAGCAGCCACCACAAGCCTTTGTGTAAGTTCGAGAAGTTTCTTAGTTGGTAAGGATCAGAATGACATTTCGAAGCATTCCGAGAATGATGAATAAAGATGCAGCATTGCATTGCAAATGATTTCGGCAACGAGTAATGTAGATGCTCAGGTTCTCTCCGAATTTCGGCCAACACACTCACCAAGTGGTCTGAAACCGATTTTCGCTTTGAATTTCAAAGCGGATGTGGTTTTGTTTGCAACCAGATGCATTACACTATCGACAACGATGCCATCTGCGTGGACAATGTGCTTGAAATGCCACGCACCACAACGCAACCTTGGTGACAACAGGGCCTTCCTCAAAGCTTTCTGGGGAAAAGAACTGTGAGATGAGTGATAAGTAGGTGTGTTGGAAACTTTTCACATCAAATGGAATGGCATGTAGTGCTCGGCAACCTCACATAATCTAACCTATGCACATCAGAATTTTGATCTGGCCGGTTAATCTTCCTTGCATATGAAATTTTTCTGCGGCAGATTGAAAGTCAGACCGGAAAAAACTAACATTCCCAATATCAACGCCCTGCCAAATTGGGAAACCATCATGTTTTTCCATTGCTAGTTTTGCCCACTTATATCATGTGGTTGGCAGTTGAGACTGGTATCTCAGCTGCCTCCCAAGCTACTTGACTGCACTATTAAAAAGTTGGTCACGTGGATTCGGAGAAAAAAGTAGTTCATAGTATTTGTGAAGCTGGGCTGAATTGAGTTTGCGAAGCAACAAATTTACTTTCTATGTCTCGCCACACTCACTGAAATCAACTTTTAACGGATTTTCCCAGCGATGTGGCGGAGTCAAATATGATGCCTTTATATGTGATTCATAATTTAATTCCATGGTACTACTTGCAACACCACCGTCTGATGTCATAACGGTGTGGGCAAGTAGGGTTTTTCAAAAAAACAGCTCAATATTCTTTACGTAGACATTTTATAAGTTTCACCTGCCGATCCACTAGCAACGCAACTTAAATAAATAAATATCTCGTTCGCACATCAGCAATTTAACAGGGGGAAGGCCAGTTTACAAGCATCATCACATTGATATACGTTGGAAAATGTACAAGACTTTACGGGGCCTGAATGGTGCAGAAGGGAGGTCATTAAATTTGACTTAAAACATCAGAAAGTTCCACAAAATATGAAGTGAACAGGAAAATATCACTTTTCAGCATAAACAGTATTAAAGCTGAGTCCGTTTTTGGTCATATTTTCTTTTTTCACTACTGAAAATGAAAATAATAAAAATACTTATTCCTGAATATACAGGCACACACCATTTTTACAGGTATGAGTAAGTTTATATACAAACTACATCCGTCTTCATGGAAGGTAATCTGAATCCCTGCCCGTTGTCACTGTAAGATACAAGTGCTACATGTTCATATAATGGAACGTCCCAACAGAATAAGTGTGCAGAAAATTTACAATTTGGATAAGTGTAAGTATTGTCTTTGCATTAACAAAAAAACCAGGTTTGTATCCGGACACTACAGGTATTGCCTGGAGAAAAATAAAGCTTGAAGCTAATGCTTTCATCGTAACAGTTCGTACTTTTTGCTTGAGATAGTGATGATAAGTTTGTGAGGGAATGTATGCAAAAATTATCTACTTACTGTACTTCCTTGACGATTCCAGGACTGTATAATTCATGCATGTTAACACCATTACACAACAAAGATTCATAATCTTGATGAATATTATGACAGAGTCAAGTATCTTCTCTTTTTTCTGTGCTAACATATCTTAGTTTCTCTTGTCTAGATTTAACGACCAGGGCTCATTCACCACTGAAGCATATGCATGCTACATTCAGGTCACCGTGCACAGAAATGGCTAATCTACCTTGAAACGTTCCCACATACTGCTGACATTTATGATGAAGTGGAGTGGACGCTGCCCTGAAAAACTCCACTGGTTATCGCTTTAGGCTTTCAAACGTTTTTCATTTGATAACGATTAAACAGAAATAGTTTTAACCAGCCTTAGAGGGAATTACAGACTCTACGACGGCCTAGTCCGTCAATGAGTATATTGTGTGGAACCGTGTTGAAGGCTTCAGTGATGCCGAAACAGAGTATTATCACTGGCTTCCTCTGATACCATTCGTGGGTGATCCCGTTAAAAAATTCAGACAGGCTCGTGATATGAAATTAACCTTCTCAACTGTTTTCACAACGCTTGTCAAAGATCACTAACCAAGAGGCACTTGAACTCCGCCCCAACTGACGTGACAAATTCACATAAACGCGACGTTATTGAGTGATACACGACAATGAATATGATCAGGTAGCCTGAAGCAGCCACCACAAGCCTTTGTGTAAGTTCGAGAAGTTTCTTAGTTGGTAAGGATCAGAATGACATTTCGAAGCATTCCGAGAATGATGAATAAAGATGCAGCATTGCATTGCAAATGATTTCGGCAACGAGTAATGTAGATGCTCAGGTTCTCTCCGAATTTCGGCCAACACACTCACCAAGTGGTCTGAAACCGATTTTCGCTTTGAATTTCAAAGCGGATGTGGTTTTGTTTGCAACCAGATGCATTACACTATCGACAACGATGCCATCTGCGTGGACAATGTGCTTGAAATGCCACGCACCACAACGCAACCTTGGTGACAACAGGGCCTTCCTCAAAGCTTTCTGGGAAAAGAACTGTGAGATGAGTGATAAGTAGGTGTGTTGGAAACTTTTCACATCAAATGGAATGGCATGTAGTGCTCGGCAACCTCACATAATCTAACCTATGCACATCAGAATTTTGATCTGGCCGGTTAATCTTCCTTGCATATGAAATTTTTCTGCGGCAGATTGAAAGTCAGACCGGAAAAAACTAACATTCCCAATATCAACGCCCTGCCAAATTGGGAAACCATCATGTTTTTCCATTGCTAGTTTTGCCCACTTATATCATGTGGTTGGCAGTTGAGACTGGTATCTCAGCTGCCTCCCAAGCTACTTGACTGCACTATTAAAAAGTTGGTCACGTGGATTCGGAGAAAAAAGTAGTTCATAGTATTTGTGAAGCTGGGCTGAATTGAGTTTGCGAAGCAACAAATTTACTTTCTATGTCTCGCCACACTCACTGAAATCAACTTTTAACGGATTTTCCCAGCGATGTGGCGGAGTCAAATATGATGCCTTTATATGTGATTCATAATTTAATTCCATGGTACTACTTGCAACACCACCGTCTGATGTCATAACGGTGTGGGCAAGTAGGGTTTTTCAAAAAAACAGCTCAATATTCTTTACGTAGACATTTTATAAGTTTCACCTGCCGATCCACTAGCAACGCAACTTAAATAAATAAATATCTCGTTCGCACATCAGCAATTTAACAGGGGGAAGGCCAGTTTACAAGCATCATCACATTGATATACGTTGGAAAATGTACAAGACTTTACGGGGCCTGAATGGTGCAGAAGGGAGGTCATTAAATTTGACTTAAAACATCAGAAAGTTCCACAAAATATGAAGTGAACAGGAAAATATCACTTTTCAGCATAAACAGTATTAAAGCTGAGTCCGTTTTTGGTCATATTTTCTTTTTTCACTACTGAAAATGAAAATAATAAAAATACTTATTCCTGAATATACAGGCACACACCATTTTTACAGGTATGAGTAAGTTTATATACAAACTACATCCGTCTTCATGGAAGGTAATCTGAATCCCTGCCCGTTGTCACTGTAAGATACAAGTGCTACATGTTCATATAATGGAACGTCCCAACAGAATAAGTGTGCAGAAAATTTACAATTTGGATAAGTGTAAGTATTGTCTTTGCATTAACAAAAAAACCAGGTTTGTATCCGGACACTACAGGTATTGCCTGGAGAAAAATAAAGCTTGAAGCTAATGCTTTCATCGTAACAGTTCGTACTTTTTGCTTGAGATAGTGATGATAAGTTTGTGAGGGAATGTATGCAAAAATTATCTACTTACTGTACTTCCTTGACGATTCCAGGACTGTATAATTCATGCATGTTAACACCATTACACAACAAAGATTCATAATCTTGATGAATGTTTTGACTGAAAGCCAAATGTCTTCACTTTTCTAACTCCAGTGTCCAGAAGGTTTAGACTTGTTTGAATGCACCGAATGGACTTGCATAACATCTTGCCCTTCGTTTTCACGGGTCATGATTGCCTTTCAGTTGGTAGGTGTTGGACTTCTGTAGTCGCTTTTACAGTGGTTTAATCCTAGATTTTGATAATTATGAAGCTGTAGTCCAGTGAACATTTTTATTTCTGCTTGTTGCAGTTACTTACCCTGAACTCGGTAGAGCTGTTTATCCTGCATGTAGGGTAGTTTCAGCCATGGTTTTTCCTTAAGTAACTAATTCTCGATGACGAAAAAGCCAACGTTTAGGATTGAATTATTTTTTTACAACGAGAGAAGAACAAAGCAGCAGGTGGAGAAAGCAAGAATTTCAAAAAGGAGAGCGCTTTCTATGTTCATGTTTCTCCCTCACTTAACTTCCCTTGCTATGACTTTCATTGTATGTCCTTTTTCTATAGAGTATTTAAAAATATAAATTTCATGCTGTCATGTGGTGTGGGACTTCTGTTTTTGATTGCTGTGTTGGGTGGGGCAGAATGTGCCGTTAGTTTGAGGTGGTAACTTATAGAAGTTTCCTCAACGCTTCGTATGAGAGTTCGGTGTATGTGTGGTGGCTCTCATTATACATCAAGAGAGCCGAGTAGACGAAGTGTCGTGAACGAGACTGTTAGTGTATTCGATAAGCCGGAAAAGTCACCGGATGATAAGACGTCAGCCAGTAACCGACCAAATTCAGGGGTTGATTTGGAGGCCTTCATGTTAAAATTTTTTTTAACACGAGAATAAAGCATTTATTTATTTATTTAAGCCTGTTCCACAACTGGCAGAATTTGACGGCAAAGGAGTTTGCGCGCAAGCAGGACTTGAACGATTTCATTGTGACACTGTGGGGGTGGTTGCGCAGATCGTAACAACTGTTGTGCTTGAACTGAAAGTCACCACTGGCTGTAAACGTGTGTCTATGTAACACATTAATGAAGAGTGTCAGGTTAATTTTGAGTCGTCTCATCCGAAGTGTTTCTAGACTTAGTGTTCTGCATCTGGAGCTGTAGTCCTGTTTGCAATCGTGTCCTAACAATCTAGCTGTGAAACACCTTTGGACATCCTCTGTTTTATGTTTATCTTCTACGCGGATACCACCCAGTATAAATGGACAGTATTCTAATAGTGGACGTGTGCAAGTTTTGTAGAGTAGTAACTTGACTTCTTTGAAGTGGAAGTTACGAACTATGCAACCCATCAGGATCCTAGATTTACGAGTCTGCGATGCTACCTGTTCAGAAAATGTGAGGTCCTTTGAATATCCTAGTCCAAGGCCACATATACTTTTAAGAACAGGAAGTTTAGCAGACTGAGGATATAGTTGGATATCCACCGATGGAGCACCAAAACATATTCAGCCACATTTGCCTATATTGAACTGAAGTTTCCAGGCAGCAGACCATGCAGATATTGTGTCGAGCTCCCCTTGTATTAGTGCCTGGGAGTGGGATAAATTATAATGGGTGAATGTGTATGCTACTTTTGGGTCATCAGCAAACAAGAGTGGTTTACCGTGTGTAAAGCAGCTACGGATGTCATTGACGTATAAAGTAAAGAGAAGGGGGCCTAATACACTGCCTTCAAAAACACCAGAGGTGATTGGCCTAGGTTTTGAAATGTGTGAATCTACCCTCACCACTTGAGTGCGACTACTGAGTAAAGACTTAATAGTAGACAGTCTATTCCCATAGACACCAACTTACTTATTAACAGTAAGTGATCGACCCTGTTAAATGCCTTTGAAATGTCTAGATAGAGTACAGGAACTAATTGGTGTCGGTCACGCGTAGTGGTTATGAAGTTTAAGAAGTCAAGATGGTAAGTTATACAGGACCTCGATTTTAGGAACCAATGTTGACTCGATGTGATGATGTTGCCACTAAGCATGTGCCGAAGAATGCTTCCTTTAATAACTTCCTCCACAATTCTAGAAACTACAGGCGCAATATTTATTGGTCCGTAGTTACTGGCTAGTGTTTTCGAACCAGATTTATATCTGTGGAGGATAAATGATGTTTTCCAGATATCAGGGTGTGTGAAAAATTCCAGAGAGAGAAAATATTTTAAGTAATAATAATGGAATATCAGGGCCACCAAATTTAAAGTAATGTGATGATATTCCGTCTGTACCAGTGAGGCTGGAGCATTTTAGCGTCCTAATGGCTTGGTGAATATTAGGGTATGTGAACTCGACCGCATCTATTGTCGTTAGTTGAGGAGAAGAATAGCTTTTAAAAGTGCGGGCCGCCCTAGTGTCACATGAAAAATTTATAGGTTCCAGATAATTAACTGCAAGTAATTCGCTGAGTATTTCACACATATCCACTGGATCATTATAAGCTTTGGTGTCATGGATGAGAAGAGGAATGTTATGTCTTGTGCAGTTCGATCGCTTCTTAAGGAGCGCTGAGGGAGCATATACTCTACATGGGCTATCTAGTGCACGACTCTATTCTTCAAATGCAAATCATGGTTATGCGAAATACAGTTAAGAATACCAGGAATCAGCCGAAGTGCATCGATTTCGTGATGTCTGTAGTATCTTGCTGAGAGTTTGCGTAACTTTCTACGAGCATTGGGGGGTATATATGTCTTATTGTTTAGTAGCGTTTTTTAAAACCTTCCAATGGAACGATGGTATCGAGACAGGTTTTAGAGTTGTAGTACAACATATCAGTGCCTAACTTGAGGTCTGCAGTGGTGAAGAATGATCCCCAGTCGATGCGCCTAATCATTAGATACATCTGCTGCCAATCCGTTCTACCGTAGTCTCTACATACTATTTGTTGTGTAGTAGAAGCACCTAATGAGGCACTAGTTGTAGGAAGTGGCAGTGCGCATAATATCATTTTGTGATCACTTCCTAGGAACTTGGAGCCTATATTTGTCAAAATAAGATTTATGTTATGGCAAAATATTAAGTTCACTGCATTGTCACCTCTTGTAGGGGTAGTAACACTTTGCTTCCATTCAAAAATAGACAGTGTATGGAAAAAGTTGTCATACCCAGCAGGACCAGTAAGTGAATCCCACTTAACTTCAGGTAGGTTAAAGTCACCGCATATGATCTTATGATCATATGGGAGAGTGAATGCATGTTCCAGAGCCGTAATCGGCAGAATCTCATGATTGTTAAAGGTACCAGGTGCCCTGTAAACACGTCCCACCAATGCTGTGGCATTCCTGTAGTGTACTGTGACCCATAGAGAGTCACTTACTTTATCAACTCGAATACAGTGGGAGTGTTCAGGAAGTGCATCAGATAACCTCCTCCTTTCTTGTCACTCCGGTCACATAGAAATTGCGTGTACGTGTCAATACTTATCTCTTCATCTGGTATATTTGCGTGACACCAAGAATCAGTGATAATTATTACCGGCGGCCTATATATGAGCGTGATTCCTCTTAATACCGATATTTTACTAAGGACGGACCTTGCGTTTATGAGAACGATGTACAAGTAGGAGGAGTAATAGTGTGTAAAGCTTTCTAATTCGCCAAACAAACCCAAAGGTACCTCGGTGTCGCTTGACTGAGTATAGTCTGACGTCGTTGCGTTACAGAAAGTCTCTACATCTTGTTCACTTGTAGCTGTAGAGTTACTAGGATATCCTAGTGGTAAATCGACTGCACAGTGACTTGAAATAGTATCGCCTTTATCAGAGGAGAACAGAGCAATGTTTTTATTTGTTTTCAGTGTGCACACTGTATCCAAATAGACAGAGTTTGACCTCATGCAATCGTCATCCCTAGTATCTGCTACATAGGGGATAGGTAGCTTTATTATTGTAGGTGGTGGGTGTGTAGGCCTGGTGATGCCACCTGGAGGACTCAACAGACGTGTTGCGCTTTCGCATCTGTTGACACCACTTGGGTAGTTGGTGTATAGGATTCGTGTGCATGTTTGACTGTGTCTTTTTTGTTGCTCTGAGGGCGCTAAGATCAGCGGTTTAGAGTAAGGGGTTTCAACATCCCACCAGTTGTTTGGCCAAAGCTGCAGCTGGTAGAGATGCATTGGATAAAGAATCATCGTGTTTTTGTGGTCCATGTAAACTTCTGTTCTGCCTTGTATTCCTTACCAGTGACTGCCTTCTGTTACGATTCACAACGGACGTAACTGGCGTTATGTTGGATCGGGGGCTGTCTCCTAGTGAACTAGTGCCACGCAGCCGGTCAAAGTTCTCCCTCACAAAGTACCCCACTGACATTCCATTATAGGTGGTTTGATGTTGGCTTTTCTCATCAGTAAACGATAGAATTGGGTTGTTGTGACGTCTATTTTTGTTCTCGCTACTAGCGGGACTTAGCTCAGTGTATAGAACCTTCTTGGTAGAGCTAGTGTTCGTACTTCTGTCAATTCCAGAAGAGATTACGGAATCATTTCGGATCATTATATGCTTTCTGCCCCCATCTCTACGTGTCAGGTTCCATGAGAGCATTGGTTTACCTGTTGCATATCGAGTGGCCGATATCCTAGGACCTAGGCTGGTGTGGTTAGTAGACTTTAGGCCTCCAGCAGACCTCCGCGAGAGTTCTGTCACGTTTAGTAGTGTCAGAATTCACCTTGGTGCTTTCTGTGAATACGTCTAGATCTACAGCTTCAGGTGGTCGAGTCAAATCATGTATTTCACAGTCTTCCATCTCCACATTGGTCGGTGTGCTTTTCCGTATATTTGACTTGAAAGAGTTTATGGAAGGAGGAGTCCTAGGCTTGATTATATTGGGGGAGATACCTACTGCTTTAGTATGTTGCAGCTTTGGAGCCTTTTGGCTGTCGGGCCCATGAGCACAGTTGTATACCTGCCTCTCCACCACTGTCTTATCAAGAACTATCTTTGTTCCTGTGAAGACAGTGTTTTTTGCTAAGATAGATTCTGCTTTGATGAATGCCTACGCTCCTGTCTGTGATTTAAACTGAAAACGTATGGGACAGCAGTGGTCCTGCTGGCTTTTTTTAGTCGAAAACACTTTGCTTCAACGTCATGCATTTTTGCCGTTCTAAGCAAACTTTCTCAAACCGCCTTCAACTTTGTAGTGTCAGGGACGTTGTAAACTATTGCGTCCAATTTCAGTGTAAGTCTCTTACTCACCTCAGTGGTGATAAAGATTACCAGGTGATCCATGTCAACTTCATCAATGGATTCACCGCGCGTCGAGATGCTCCGTGGCAAGAGGCGGCTAATCTGAGCTCCAATTTGATCCAGGTGGGGTGACACCTAGGACGCCCTTAACATACTTTCTTGTGGTGCATTATTCTGTTTGTCATTCTTCAGCCTGAGTATTTCTGACCTTGGTTCCCGTATAGAGGACTTCAGGCTTTCGATTTCTGAAGGGAGTGACAATGACACACCTGGTGGCTGAAGTCCAGTTAGTCCCACAAAAGATATGGAGCTTCCATTAAGATTTACGTCTGCCGCAACACTTAGTGCTGCGGTCATATTACATGCTAGGCATGTGGAGTTGTTTCTATTATTATTAACGTTGGCCGTCTTATCGAGCGCAGTTCTCCTTCTCCTGAGTATAACTGGAGTATAAGCTGACTCGCTTATGCTGTTGCAAGAGGAATCTGCCTTTGGCGTCACCAACCTTCGGGTGTTGTTGATGCACTGTTCCACGGACAGTTGTATCCGTGCCTTTTTACATGCATTAGCCATATCTAGTTGCATGTCTGATATGTGATTAGTCATTTGAGAATTCAATAGCTTTATGATGACGTTAATAACAAAGTTATGATGCAGTTACGAAATCACGTTAAAATGTAACACGATTTCAAACGTACAGGGCTAATTGTGACACGAAGGTGGCGCGAAATTCTAAATTTCCGTTACAGGCAGTCGAGATGTTTGATTCGTCTTCGCAATACCCCTCTACGCTAGGTAAACGTCTATTTTACCATAAATTCTTATGCTTATAGCTTCGGAGAGCAAAAGAGCCCACACTGACGATTTCAAGAATCTGTAAGTTTCCACATAGTCATATGATTACACCTAACAATCTTGTAGAAGAAACATTTGCGTAATTCAGGCTTGTTAGGTGTTCCCATAAGCGTGTACCGAGTGGCTAATGCCGACGACAGTAGTCCAGTTAGCATATACTTCACGGATCCCTTTATATCTGAGGTTACCTTCCGCGACATTTTAGCAGACTGAGAATAAATATATGAAACGTACTGATCCTTACAAAGGTATCTCGAAACCGAGGTCTTTTAATGATACTTCAAGGATGCCCATTTGTTCCCCTGTTTTTGGAGGGTATCTCATAGGGTCGTCAGCATGCAGCATAGTACTGCTGTCCAGTTTCCCTTTAACCAACCCTTGAATCAAGGGGTACATCTGCTTACTGTGCTTAGCATTGTCTTCCAACATGCCCTAATATGAAATTGATAAAGGTTATTATTTACAATTACTTATAATGGTCTTCAGGTATCCAGCTGTCTCGTCGATGTTGAATGCTGTAGAAATCGGTGATGGTGGTTATTTTCTTGAAGTGCTACAATCCAAATAATTAACGCTCATTTAAGCGACCTAGCAACAAGCGATATAAGCGTTTCGATAATGTCCATGTTCGGATAAGTTGAGACCGTGAGATCTCATTGGGCATCCACGACCTCCATATTCAGAAATTCATGGACGAAATCACAATTTTTTAGTCAAAACGCTGAAAAATGTAAGTTACATATCCTGTATGTCTTACCGCTTGGACTTTTTATCGGGCAAGAAGAAGGTAACTTCATCCGCATTCATCCTATCTTTGTAGTCAAGACGTTTCTGTACCACAGTTTTTGACTGCATTGCCTCGCCTCAGGAATCTGCATAAAAGTAATCGTAGACAACACTACCGCGCTCCATTAGTTCTCCGCATTCTGTAATTGCCCAACCACTCTTCGCCTGATGTCTTCACTTCCAATATCACCTCTGAATAAGTATAGGTGATCACTAAACGTCCGCTTCCTGGGTATGGTGACAATCTCGTTGCGTTCTTTAAGAAGCAGCAGATTGAAAGTATCACCTGATGAGACCTTCAAAAATTAATCGCTAGAAATTAGTTTACTTGAATAAAAAATCACTACTATTTATAGCAGCATTACTTCAGTGTTTCCTGCTAAGCCATTATTTAGTGCAGAGTTAAATACAACCATTCGGACCTAGGAGCAGAAGCACCTCCCAAAGCAGACAGTGAACAGGAATACAAAACTATCACGATTATCGGAGAGCAGTCGAACTACTTGGGAAAGTTTCTTTTCAGCCTAGTTGCCCATGTCAGACGTCAAATGAAAAGTATGCGATAGAGGAATCACTACCACATAATTCTTAGCAGGTAATATGAAGCATTTATAAGTGACCTCGTCTACATCGATCCAAATGGTCTCGTGACTGACGGCTGACCATTTGAGGATCCCTATGTTACTTGAGGCAAACGGTTTGTCGAAGTAATCACCGAAGTCCCTGTACACACGAAACTTCAACTTGTTACCTGATATTTCGGTCACCAAGCTTGGTTTTCCCCTACATCTGATTACATTATCAGGTCTATAGAATGTAATACCTGTGCCCCGGTAATCAATTCTTTCCTTGAGGTTATTGATTACAACTATTGTTGACATATTACAGGGTCCCTCTCCAATAGTCACCTTTGAGAAATGCAGTTTTTCTACACACCGTTGAGTAGTTTGCTTAGCTACTGAACAACTGTCACAGGCCGGGTACGTATCTTAGGCATACATGATTCAAACGGAAAGCCCGAAAAATACTCCAGTGGTCCATGTTTACAAATGTCATCCGCAATACGCTTGACAGAATGAACACTGTACACCATGTGTTCAGATCCACAAAGCAGTTCAAATTGCATAAGGAAATTATTCAACTGGTCTTAGCCTCGTAGAACTTAACATGTGACAACAAGTAAACAGCAAGAGATAATCTGTGGAAATTATCAAAGGCTGCCGGTGTGAAGAAATCTTTCAGAACAACAGGGCCAACGTACAGAGGTACGCTACTTTCTATTGCCTTCCATTGGGCTTCATTCGTTGGACTACGACACTTCCTTTGGAAGCCACCGGGAGTGCTGCTTTAAGTTTCTTTCAGCTTAAGGTCCATGTCACGGATGACGTTGCTGTTCGAGCCCAATTCCTTTTCTTTTAGCCATCCAGCCAGTGACACCAGTTTCTTAACAACCCCCAGGTATATCAGATGCGTCGGTTTCAATGGGAAAACCTGTATCACGTCGACAAGCAAAGTCTTGTCTAGTTCAAGATTTGAGTAGGTGTCAGTAGTATGCTTGACGCATAGATGACATTCTCCCCCTTTTATGGGCCCTGTCCTGTTTGCATACTCCTTATCCATCGATTGTAATATATCCGTCTGCACCACTCAGGACCCGTAAAGCTTTGTAGATATTTTGAGATATACCAAAGTGATGATGCCTGTAAGTCGACTTCTCTCACGTTAATATTTTTAATGCTAGAATAAAACCATTTATTTACTTACTTATACATCTGGAGCTAGCCAGGTCTCTGTAACCAGAACCAGTTTCAGTTGTTTTATGGGTATTAGGGCTCGAAGGGCTGATATTTCACTTACCATGGATCTCGCGCCAGTGACTAGCAATGTTAAATACAAGGGGTATTAGGAGAGTGAAGGGAGAGAAGCGAGGTTATTACTTGCTACTGCTTCAGTATTGTGCTGGTATGTATCGCGGTTTTCCCTGCCCCGTTTCAGGCTGTGCTGCTCATAAGCTATAGGTGTTCTGCTTGTTGTTGTCACTGTTAAATGTGATAAGGGGAGGTGGTGCCGTTCAGCATACACCTTATTCCAGGCTTCGCTGCCGGTTTTGGTGTCATCGGGGACTCAGTAAATGGGTTCGGCTATAGGAGGGGCTGGTGGTGGAAAAAACTAGGCTGCTATCAGGGATGCAATTTTGAGACCAGGGATGGCTCATCTGTCAGTTGTACTTAGTGTACAGTCCATTACTAGTATTTTCGTTACTTCTTGGGTCCTGTGTTACAGACCAATATCGACGCGTTGCGTTGTTATGCTTATTGTCCCTAGGATCCGGATTCCGGTTGTGTTTGTGAAGGGAAATTTCATCCGATAGTTCCTCAGGTACATATTTCTGCCACCCGGTCTGTATCGAATGTAGTTAGTAGAGATGGCCCCCTCCGGGGTCAGGCTGGTTTTATTCGCAGTCCTGTTTTAGTTTAGCAAAGAAGGTGAGTTCGTTCTGCTGGTTTTTGGCCTCTCAGAGCTGCTATTTCCGAAGGAAGCAGTTTGTCTTGGTACACCTGGCTTATTATCATTTATATGTGTTTCTCTGTTGCCACGAGGCCTAGACTGGCGTGTTGTTTGGTTAGATAGGGGCAAGCCTAGGTCTATGGATAGGGTGTGTTTGTTACTATCGGTAGGCACATGAAGTATTTTCTCCCCGTGAGTGGTGTGTGGACTGACGGAGTGCTGCACTGGCGTGAGTTCTGGATCTACTACCCGACTGTGTTGGTCAGCTGGTATCATCTTAACCAGTTTTTCATACTTGATGGTACACGGAGTAAGGCTTTTAGAGTCAGGTATTTTACCAAGACAATGTTGGAAAAGAACACTATCTTTGGATGTATCACTTGCTTGCTTCGTGGTGGATACGTTGTTGTTGAATACTATCTGGGGTTTCGCACTTTTCCTCTGAAGTGGGGTTCGATCTTGAGCCATCTTAATATGTCTAAACATATTTTTGAATTTAACACTATTACCCATCGAAACAAATTGCCCGCGATCAAGGGATGATGTAAACTGCAACAAGAAAGGGCATGCAAGTTGCGAACCGGTCTTTCGAAGCCTTTTACAGTCACAAGTAACTTGTGACATGCTACAGGCGTCTAAGATCGTGGCTCTAGCCTTTTTTGGTGATATACTCACAGGGACATCGCAGACGGTAGCTTTTGGTAGTGATGCAACCCGTCGCACCGCCTCTGAGGTGATAAAGTCGACTAGAGTTTTAGCCTTTCGTACCTTCTCAGTGTCTATATCTTGGTGTAGACCGAAAAGATAAGTGATGGGTGCGAGATGCTCGAATGCAGTGTGGACTCCAGTTAGCATTGTGTTAAGCTCAGCAGTTCTGACCCCATTAGAAATTACTAAGCTACTGAGACCCGTGACAACGTCACCTATGCCTACAAAAGTAGTTTGCAACCTAATCGGAGAGTTTTGAGACTGTGTTTCTAAAATATCTGTGGAGCATTCAGTTTTCTTGTCTAGGCTATCTGTTCGGGATCTTTTGGACTTACTGCGTCTCATTAATGTGTGAATGTTTGGATACCTGAGTAGGTGTCTCACCATGGAAATGTTTCTTAAGTACTGAAACCAACGAGAGGTAGTCAGAGGACCGCAGTCAACTAGTTTATTACACAGACGAGTGGATATTGGGAAAGACATCTAATAATTGATCCCCGGGTGGCCGATGATTCGGTAGCACAAAGGATAAGTGCTTCATTAGGCAGCTGGGTTCTTTTGGTGTCCAAAAGTAATGAATTAGACGACTGGTAACGTTAAAGTCATAGTTTAACAGACCACGTGTAGATGTAACGCAAGTTGCAAACTCACCGTCATTAAGTTGGTCAGCCCTATCGCCATCTGACACGTTTTTTGGTAGCGGAAGAAGACGATCACTGGGAAGTGGATAATGTGAAGCTTCCCAGCTCCAGCTACTACTAGTAATATATTTTGAATAATAAATTAAACGAACATATACCATCTTTGCAGGCAGTGTTTGATAGTTATTTTTCTTAGTGAAGCTGCGAAAGTTTAGAAAGAATAAATCATCGCGCCATATACAGTCGTCAGGAGTAAACGGCTGTCTGGATACTGCTGGCAATAAATATTAGGTAGAAGCTATTTCGTTAAACAGCAGCCGTGAAAATTATCACGAGCATGATTGCCCAGTATGAGGAGTATCCTGGTAACAGTGAATCATAAATAAATCAACAAATACTTGATTCTCAAGTCAAAACAAAAGTTTGACATGAGAGAAGCCAGTTCACAGGCTTCTTCATGTTGACACATCTCAAAATATCTACAAGACTTGAACCCGAGTGGTACTGACGGAATGTCATTAAACTCAATTAAAAACTGCCGAAGGTCCTGCTAGTTATGAAACAAACAAGGAAACGTTACTTCACAGCGTACATAGTGTCAACATATAGATAATAATAAATATTATCCTCATATAATGGGTTTAACATGAGGGATAACAGTTTACGAGCACTGTCAAATTTATAATTTTTGAAAGTTTACGAACTGGCATTTAAAGTTAAATAATTTACATGTCAAGTCATCAGTGTGCATAATCTAATTAAAATTTGCTGAAATTCATGAGACGGACATGGATTTTCATCTCTCATCCCACAGACAGGTTTCACTACCAATATCAAGAGCGCGCAGTGTTCAAAGTTTGCGTTATAGGGAATCAGTAAGAGTTGCTGTAAGTAGTCAGTTGAGTGAATGAGGCCAATGATGCAATACTACAGAGCTACTGCTGCCATGCTGCGGGAGGATGAATAAGGTTTTGTCATCAAACCACCTAATGAGAATTCAGGGTCAGCGCCTCATATACGGTCACTTTCGGCCAGCTTCATCATTAGGTGAGTGGTTGCCAGGATTCGAAGAGCCTGAATATCCAGACACAAACAGTGTTTATTACCAACATCTCTACATACAATTCTAATTGAGGCCATAATTTTGGGGATTTTCTAGTCTAGAATGAATTGCCTTCTAAATTTCGCATCAGGGGTGGCAAGAAACGATATTTCGAACATGCTGAATAGAAGTTCGAAGTTTATTTTGACGCTGATTATGAGGAGAGAAAAAGTGCTGTGTGGTTTACCTCTCATTATTGCATGCATATGTCCAACTAACTAGTATGTAGCAAACCTGATGCAGAATATCTGCAGCACTGAAGTACACTTTCTGGACGATTACGCTAGTGCAGTGTAAAAGGAATGCACATGAGTGTTGAATTCAGAGAACGGTTACTTGAACAAATGGTAAATGCTGACCGTAGCAAACCAGTCACACAAAAGTAAACACCATTAAAGTTTATGGTACTCCAAACGGGATTCGGAAGCCACGCAGATTCCCTAGGTTGATGCACTTTTGTCGACGTTTTGCATCTAGATGTACGAAATTAGCTTGACCACTGTTATATGTCAGGTCAAGAGTACTTCACATGACCCAGGTGACTGAAGTAAACCTAGAACCTCACACAGATGCGTCACTTCACTTTACCACACTTTATAGTGACATGCAAAGTGGATAGAAAGAGACTGAGACCAACGTAGACGGAGGTGGATGGGAGGTGGAACAGTTTGAAGATAAATGTTAACGAGAGTATTCAAGCTCTAGAGGATGTCAAATGTTGAATACGACTGTGTCATTGTGGCCGATCCTCAGTCATGTCACCGAGCACTTTCAGCCATTTATTCCTACTATCTCAAGAACCTCGACCAAACAGGCTACACACCCGAGCACGGTTAGGACCGGTACATAGAGACTTTATTTAGTGGTGCCACGTTTCGGTCTGGCCGCAATGGTCCTTCATCCAAACTCCCTCAGCAGTGAACGCTGAAGTGGGTGGTGACTTGGCATGCGCACGTCACTACATTCGCCAGAGGTTCACGACCTCATTTACCTGCTTACCTGCCTTCCCTACTAGCCTTCTCCTGATCTCAACAATACTCACGTGGAGATTTTACTATGGCAATTGTAGAAAAAGCCTATGTTAAGAAATGTCACATCTTCATTTCCTCCATTCTCAACGGCTATGCTTCGCAGACATACAGAAGGACAGAATGGACTGCAGCTCAGTATAATTACCTGACCCAAGCAACCCCTGACGCATACACAGTTTCGAAACCCCCCTTAGCCACCGAGATCCATATGCTTCAGCACTGCCGTAAATGCGGTCTCACAACACTTTTCGCGTTTAATGAGAGCCGGCGTCCTTCTTCTCGGGACAACGTAGCGCTATACAGTACATTTTGAAGAGAAATATTGGTTATTTATATAGCCGTCAAGCATTTCAGATGTATGTTCGGAGACAATGCTTTCACAGTATACGCAGACCACTGACCTCCTGGAAGTGATTGATGCGAAGCATGGGAACTACTCACCACGGAAAATGTAGCATTTGGGGTTGGTTTCGCAATTCACCCCTCACATAGTGTAAATTATTTAATACTGGATACCGGTTCGTAAACTTTCAAAAATTATGAATTTGACGGTGCCTGTAAGTTGTTATCCCTCATGTTAAACCCATTATATGAGGATAATATTTATTATCATCTAAACTTTGACACTCTAGGTCTGTGCAGGTTTACGTAAACCTATTCACTGGATTTTCCTTCTAGCTGACATTTCTATGCCTATCATTGTGATAGATTTGCTTAACCATTACGATCTACTCCTAGATGCTCGTCGACGACGACTAATAGATAACAGTACAGAGTTATCTATTGGCAACACCACTTACGCAGGTCCGAGTTTAGCCATAGTCAGAACTAAACACTCAGGCAATGCGCCCTATCCAGCAGTTTTAGAGAGGGATCCAGGGTTACAATAACTGAGGCATACTCTGCCGTGCATAACCAGAAATTTTACTCACCATGTCACAACTACAGGTTCACCAGTAGCATACAACGCATGCCGTCTAGCCCCAGATAAGCTCAAAACGGCTAAAAGTGAATCCGACCACATGCCTGGACTAGGCGTTGTCAAACCGTCACTGTCCTTGAACACAGCCATTGCATACGGTTCCCAAAAAGGATAGCAACGACTGGAGTCGGATCGTTGATTACCGACGGCTCAACGCCAGCCTGGTACTTCACATCTACGACTTTGCACTGAATGAGCATATTCTTCAAGACCGATCTAGTCAAAGCGAACAATCAGATACTTATGGCAGCAGAAGTTGCGAAAACGGCCACTATTACTATTATTACAGTACGAATTCCTGTGCATGCCTTTTGGTCTTTCGAATACAGCATGAACATTCCAACGCTTCATGGATGTCTTCCATGGTTTGGATTTTGTTCACATATACGTCGATGACCGTCTTATTGCGAATCCAGATAAGGAAACTTACCTTAAACACTTGGACCTCACATTTGGCAGATTGAGAAAGTATAATACCACCGTCGACTCACTGAAATGTGAAATAGGAGTCGAATCGCCCAGTTTCCTTGGTCATGCTGTTGACAACAAAGGAATACGCCTATCAACAGATAAAGCAGCTGTTATCATAAACTATCCAGAGCCTACCACTGCGGAGCAGCTTCGCACTTTCAGTGGCCTGGCAAGTTATTAGCTAAGTTCCATTCCCAGTCGTCTCTCTTTCGAGACCACTCACAGGCCTACGTCGAGGGACTACGAAGTGCATGACTCTGGACGTGGCTAGACTTGCTTTCTCTGAGGTCAAGGGAGCCATCTCTAATGCAACCATGCTTATGCATCACGACATCAGTGTTCCTTTGAGTATTGATGTTGATGGATCTGACTAAGCCAACTGTGCAGTTTCGCAACAGTTGACTGACAACCAGTGGCAGTTCTTCGACTTTTTCTTGAGGCGGCTGCAGGAGGCGGAAACAAGGTAAAGTACACTTGGTAGAGAACTCTTAGCTATGTACTGTTCTGTAAACTGTTTTCGACGTTCGGTGGAAGGTTGTGACTTCATCCTTTTCACAAACCACTTTCTCTCTTGGCTCAGCATCTGATAAGTACCCCCCACACATAAATCACGACAACTGGATGGCGTTTCCCACTCCATATCAGCAATCTGTCAAACATCTTGAGCAAATAACCTGGTGGCCGACGCACTATGTTGAATGGTTTCGATGAAAAGTATCGAAGGCGTTGGTCTTGTTGACTTAGCTCGTTTTCAAAAAAATGATCTTGACCTGAAACATGAATTGTCGTCCACGACTCTCAAGCTACAACAGTGTCCAGCAGAACCAGGTAAAGTTACGATTGTATGAGATATCTCTACAAGTGAACCATGCCCAATAGTTCCGAAGAGATGACTACGTAACATCTTCAATGCGTTGCACAAGCTGTATCATCCAGGTATACGAGCTACCATCAAGCTTTTCACACGTTTCTGCTGGCCTGGAATGAACAAAGACCTTAAAGAGTGAGCTCAATCATATGTAGCTTGTCAATAGTTTAAAGTTACACGAAAATTCCCAACCCCAGACATGTATTTATACCACGCCCATATAGATATCGCAGGACCCTTACAAGAAACTAATGAATACACTTACCTTTACACCTGCGTGGGTAGGTTTGTGAAATGGTCAGAAGTAGTACCTAGTAAGGATATTACTGCTGAAACTGTCACTTGCGTTTTCACCGAAAGATGGATCACAAACTTTGGATGCCCATCCTACATAACAACCGACCGTGGGTGCCGACTCAAGTGTGGATTATTTCACGCTTTAACTGCACTTTTAGTTTGTTCTCAGTTCCGAACAACGGCCTACCACCAACAAGCAAATGGCACGGTAAAACATTTCCATTGACAGCTGGAAGCTTCGCTTATGGCCGAAAACACGTCTCAGTGGACCGGGACTCTGCCTCTAGTCATAATGGGTATCCGAAAGGCGTTGAAAGCTGATGATAGATGCACTTCTGCAGAACTCGTCTATGGGACTACCAGGTGAGTTCGCTTCCCTTCACAAGTGCTTTTGACAGAGAACACCTTACGTGACTAGGCTTACAAACGCGATGCGTCCAGTTAGACCTACTCCTGATATCTTCGTTCACCCGTTTTACAAAAGACAAGACACGTTTTCCAACACCATGACGCCGTTTGTCAACCGCTTGGACCACCTAACGATGCAGCACTCAAGGTCACTAAGCGGCACGAAAAACGCTATATTATCAAGCGGAACGGACGTGAAAATACCGTTAGTATCGACCGTTTGAAACCAGCCTACTCCAAAGGTAACCCCACCATAAGCGACGTTTCTACCCACTATAGCCGGACAGTAGATGGCACATTTATCGAAATTCTCGACCAAGTGCCCGGAAATAAACAGATATAACAATCATCTGTACAACTAAAAACACAATTAGGTCAAACCGTCAGGTTCCCAGATTATCTAAACAAATGCTGAACTGAGTAGTGCGGGCAAAAACTTGTCAATTATGTTTTTCAAGGCACCATTTCTACTAGGAATAGGGGACTTTTCCTACATTTTGCCTTCTTAGTATCAATTTTTTATTGCCACCTGGTCATACATTCAAAAAAAAAATAGAATTAGGCATTAAATCTTTTTCCGATGTTTTTTATATGTATAGTATAGGTGTTTGCCATTTTCGTGGTATTAAAGACTTTTTTTCCATTTGGCGTGCAACAAGCACTGAACGGAACGTCAAGGCACACTGGAGATCGCGATTGGCTTATTATTCGACTGATTTTCTTTTTTCACGACACCCTAGAATTAGTCCAGGCAACCAAGGATCACTTTTTTCAGTGAGCCCATCGAGAGAGTTTTACTAATCGTGTGTCCACTGGGTTTCTACTTCCATCTGGTGTCGTCCTAGGGTCCTCATGAACTCTCACTACGGGGGGGGGGAGTGATCTGTAATGGCATATAACTCCTCAAAATCAATAGCCCAGGGTTCGACGAGATTCAACATTGTTGCTGACCTTCACGGTTTTATCGGACTCCCCAGGATGAAGGCACAGGCAGGTATCTACGCAATTTGGCACGTTGTCATCTCGTTACACTGCTGGTAATCGGTCCTCTAGCCAGCATCGATATTTTGGCACGACCTCTCAAATATACTATTCCATTTGATTATGCCATTGTGTTCTTCATTGGTCTCGCATTCATCAATATATTACAAGTATGAATGATTGATTAGCGACTGACCTCTGCGCTTGTCGAGTCCATACAAGGATAATTCAAAAAATCTCCTGTCTTCATATTGACTGACGCCAGTTGATCAGATGTTCTTGTGATATTGATAAAAACGACAATACTGCAAGAACCCTAGTGCAAATACTGGTATCAGATACAGGCCTGATAACTTGTCGAAGAAAAGGAACCACTAAAAGGGAAAAGAATATATTGGCTTTCGTGATCACTGAGAAGACTGTTGGAAATAAGAAACTGCTGTAAGGGTGAATACAGTAGGCTTGGCAGACATTTTCAAACTGAAAAATAATCCCCTCTGGTCGGTGCTTGGTGTAAATTGAATATCACTTATCGAAAGTATGATTCAGCCCTGAATCTTATAGTCTCACTACTGAAGTAATTCAAAAATTCAAAGAAATTACGTTTTACACTGCGCTACATGAAGCTGGATAGGTATATTAGCTTTATAACAGTGTTCAATCAATAAATCCAAGCATCTGTGCGTAGTCTGAACTGAATGAGGCATTGAAAAATATGGCGGAAGCTTCGAAGGTTTAGAAGGATTTAGGATGTCTTCAGAGAATCTAAACATTATTCTTGCACAGCCCCACAAAAAGTGGAAATGGAATTGCTTAATATAATAATAAGGATGTATTGATTACGGTATCGGAAACATTTATTACACAGTAGTTCTATACAAGACTATTTGATACAGAAGAAGTGGTTGCGATCCACATATTACCCGAAAGATTCCGAAAAAGTTAGCGAAAATAAGTATACCACCTCAAGCAAGAAATATAGTGCTTTGGCACACATTCAGAGCAATAAATTAAGATTTAAGTTAGTGAGCAACTCGTTATTCATTCAAAAATAGGTTGATGCAATAAATTCGACTCAGTGAGTGGGTTAAGAGATAAGACCAAGGTCAATCAGACATCCTTATGAGTGTCGCCCAATAAAACTAGGAAACATTTCTGGATGTGCCCCAACTTTCAGGCTCATTTCACTGTAACGAAACATTTACTAGCTAAACCTAGGAACAACAGACATAACTAAGGTCAAAGCCAAGACATAACTAACGAACATTTCCTGTATGTCATTACAGTCAAAAATTATAAAATACGAGTATAGTTAAAAATCAATTTCATTTAAAATACTGCACATCTAAACTCCCCAAAACCACGACCTACAGCGACAGTAATAATGATAATAATTATGTCTCATTACTTGTATATGTAGCAAAATAAGTCAAATAAACAAAAACTGACTGAGAATAGACTTGATCAAAGCTAGCAATTTCTAGCTTTCGAAGTGTAAGAGAACTGGTAACAACTTTTAGAAAAAACGTATTATCAGTAGCACATAGTTATCAATGTAATACAAACGTGGTGATGATTCTCATCAGCATACTAGCAATATGCTTAAGTGGAATAACGAATTATTTGTTTATTTACTATTGTGTGTTGCTGCTATTTTTGTTAGTTCAAAACAAAAGATATATTATGAGAGACAGAATGATATGCTCGAAAAATAGTTATAGAGATACAGGCGATATAACCAGTCTATCTTCTTAACCATGAACTTCATGAATACACCGTAGCAAAGACAAACAAGAGATAACAGCAACAATAAGTGTTCATAGAATATTAGAAGGTAGAAATGTTATCCATCAAGTGAAACACACCATATTTCTATCAGAGTCAATAGTAAAAGAGACAAAAAATCATGGAATAATTTATCATTATTATCGCTAAAAAATGATGTGATGGAATGAATTTATAAATGAGATTTATTTTGTAAAGCTGTGTGAACCTCTTGAACTAAACGTCGACGTTTCTCCTCTTCTGACGCCGGTACAACAGAACGTAATGAATCTACAATATTTTTTGTAGTCCCAAAGTATACTTCATTCAATGTTGAGCGGATCGAGTTCTCAACATCCTAAAAAAATTCAAGCAACAGTTATAGAAACATTTTGAATCCTACCGAAGTTTTACAAAAATGAATAAGTTATGAGATTTAACAATAACACATTTCTTCTACGTCGAAAGTTTTCTCAAATGAGATTGATCATAACTTATGTCCGATCGAAATCTTCACTCTTCAAAAAGAAAACGTCGTTGGAGGAATCTTGACTCACCGAAAATATTTGTTTTCCTGTGGTAGTAGTACACGGTCCACTAATAGAGTACTGGTTTATACACTAACTTATCGATGTCCAATGTGTCACGACAAAATCTACTGGTAAATTGACCTGACTGGGACAGATGAGATGAAACTGGGACATTATATTCGTCAGTTGGATGTTAAAATTAGACTCCCTATAGCATTGTAAGTGTGACTCAGTAATCCCTAACAGAGCTGTGGATTGTTCTTATTCTATGAACATTGTCAACACTACTGTAATAAGAGATACCTATAAGAATGTATATGATTAGTATATACAGCAATATCGAAAGTGATAGCGATTGACAAGTGAGGAATGGGGTAAAAAGAATACACACTGCTGGATAGAAATTTAAAGAGCAAGAAGAGTGTGGGAAAGAGATGAAAAACAATAAACCATTTACAAATGGATGTCATATCGTAAGGTTTAGTGTTTCTATCATTATCAGTTTTATTTTCTGAACAAACAACATCTATTGCCTTACTGAACTAATAACTATTAAAACGTCAAAAAAAAAGTTGATATGGACACGCTTTAGCTCACGAATGTCATTACCGAGGAGGTACAACTGAGGCTCATTGGTTTATAGACATGACTATCAATCATTGGGTCACGGGTTCAAGTTCCACTCCACCTACCAATGTTTGAGCAACCCTCACACAATAGGTGTGGCTCATTGTCTACTGCATGGAAGTGCACAAGGCGGCTGAGTGCTTTTTGTCCACTTAGTTTTGTTTTACAACTAATCATGTACTTATCACGATCATTTTACCTGTAATGCATTGCTTTTGTGCTCGATAGTTACTACGTTCGTATGAAATAAATAAGTAGTATAAATAAGATATCAATGCAAACTACTAAGCTTTACCACGCTGCATTTTATGTTGGTTATCACGGTTAGACAGCAGAGAATTAAAGTAAGCACCTGCATCACTGTCAGTGTGAAGTAAGAATGAAACAACTGAACGTAAGCCACCTTTGATAGCCTGCCTTAGTTTTCCTTTAAAAACAAAAATATTCACACCTTGAATCACGATTTGCTCAACACCAAGGATAAAATAGAATAAGTAGGAAAAGTTGTTACCGCAAGCTTCAAATTTGAAGAAAAATATGAAATCTAGTCAACCATGTGTATAATTTCATAAAATGGATGATGTTTTCTTTTGATTGCATCCAGCGACCTTGTGCACATTCGTGCAGTGAACAATGAGCCACACATTGCGTGAGGGTTCATGATACTACCTGGCTGCCCAAACCTAGGTTGATAGTCATTTCCCTAAGCCAATGAGCCACAGCTTCAGATTTCGATTACAGAAAAGCATAAATACTAAGAATAAGAGTTAGAACGATAGTTTAAAAAGTGATGAAGTACTATTAAAGCACATAAATATCCAGTCTTTATTTCCTACTTTATGTATGAAGTACACAAGAATATGAAAACTTATTGTGGCAACAGTAGCTTTAAAAGGAGAAAACTTTGGATTTCATATGCAGAATACACTTTTGTAACCATCAGAACTTAGGAGTTGGAAAATGGCTGTAAGTCATTCAACTCACTCATCAGATCCCTACAACCTAAAACAATTTATACAAAATGTTTACATACTCAAATCAATTTGGTAGAAGATTGTCACTTTGAATTGAAGATAACATCGATGAGAAGTAATTGAAAACACAGATTGAGTAAATAAATATGCAGAACTAAGTTTGTCAATATATAAAAGGATAAAACGAATATTCCAGAGCGGAAGTTGGACAAGTGGGGGAAACAATTATAATATTGAATGTATCAATGAAGTTTTCCATTTTAGTTGATTTATTAGATGTATCATATAGTGGATCAGTATTGTTTACTGTGTGATACATCGAGTAGATCAACTAAAATGGAAGTATATTCTTCCACAGTGCTCAGAAAAAAATACCAACTTGTGTGTTGCACACCCTTGACCTAATTATCTGAATCCTACTCACATTATTTAGTTACCATAAATCTTATGACCTATTACTCATTTCCTAATATCAGAAAAAATTCCCTTTGAGACATTCAAAAACAGTACTTTAATCAGATAATTGATTATAATTAGTATTCTTTTTTGACCTGTTTATTTTTTAACGTATTAGTCATCACGTACTGCCTATTTCCTTTATAAACACAATCCTTTTCTAAGTCTACAATCGACTTAAAATTTCACCCTAGAACATTGTTTCGATGGCCTACTGTTGACCTATCAGCCAATAATAGACTAATCTATAACCTATAAATACGATTGTACAGCTGGTGAAAATGATTCATAGGAAAGAAAATTTTCTTAATAGTATTATGAGTGAAACTTGAGCACTGTGGTAGAACGTAATTCCATTTTAGTTGATTTACTCGATGTATCATACAATAAACAATACTGATCCACTATATGATACATCTAATAAACTTTCTTGATACATTCAATATTATAATTGTTTCCCCCACTTGTCCAACTTCCGCTCTGGAATATTCGTTTTATCCTTTTATATATTGACAAACTTAGTTCTGCATATTTATTTACTCAATCTGTGTTTTCAATTACTTCTCATCGATGTTATCTTCAATTCAAAGTGACAATCTTCTACCAAATTGATTTGAGTATGTAAACATTTTGTATAAATTGTTTTAGGTTGTAGGGATCTGATGAGTGAGTTGAATGACTTACAGCTGATGAGAGATCACGAGAAAAAATGGATCCACGCTATTTTCTAAAAACTTCTGTTCTCGTCCTATAAAAACAAATCTACTGTCATTTACGAAATCACTATATCAGACAGAGTGACTATCCTCTTCATATTTGTCAGCACGAGCATCAACTAGCAGTGAAGCGCCACAATATAACTTTGCTAATATCAATGCATATAACCAATCATAGACATGAATTCAACAGTGAAAAAGTGGAAATCTTAGATAGAGGAGATACAAATAACCTTCATTTTTTTTTATACTCAGGTCAGTTAGAAATCATACTAACATTGACTTAGTCAATCAACCGATGAGAAATACGAAAAAGAACTAGAAGGTCAGAGTTCAGGCCAGCACGATAGCCAATCGGAATGTATGTATAGACAATAACAACACTACAGCAGAAAAATCCGATTACACCTGAGGTCATCAGAAAACGCTAATAGTATCTCTAAAGTTCATGCTAATGATCTTTTCTAAAATGATAATGGGAACCTCATAGCTAATCCATAACAGTTCAGAGAAAGCATTAATGTATGTGTCAGTTGGCAGAAACCGATAGAAAAACATAAATGAATATGCTAAAATTCCTTCCAAGGTATGGATTACCAATATTATGAATAAAGCTTACTTCTACCATACGTCCAATATTAACAATGTGCGATGTAGTTATTGGAACACCTGCATCCCCCAAAGGCAGTTCACGTTCACAAAATCGTGATAAACTTCCACCTAAATTGAAATAACCAGCCGCTTCTCGTTGAGTTTGAAGCCATAACATAACTGTGCTTGTAAGTTTATACAAGGATATTTTAGCAGACGGTCTTTCCTACAACGAAAAGGATTTGGATAGGAATGGTTTTGAGGAATCACTCTTCACCAAAGATAGATGAGTGAATGATGTACAAATTAAAAGCAATGAAATAAAAATAAACGTAAGTGAATCGAAGGAAAATGCTGGGAAAACCTAAGCACCACAGTTTTTTTTGATTATACACATGATATATCAGGTTTGACTAAACTTGAAGAAACCTCTTGAAATGTAAGTTCCATAGGATCTAGTATATGCCATGTAGTTCAGATATAAAAAGCAACATCCATCTGTTTTACTCCTGAAGTCTAAAACAACTATCCAGCCCAAGAAAACAAGACACATGATGCAGAAGAACTGTATACAACAAGAGAAGAAAGAACAACTTTTGTGATAACTGTGCATTCATACAATCCATTCATGTGTACAAAGTCTACCCTGATAACGGATGATGCGTTACCTGGAAAATCAAATTATATCTGCAAGTTTACACAAAGTAAATGTTTAAATCAGCAAATTCTGTTAACTTTTTCGTCAAATCTGACTTTCGCGATATTTACCTAATCAGGCATCATCACCTGAGTTTTACGACCAGCATTCGTAGATTACCTGCTGATCAAACCTATGCAATGACAGCGAGATCACTTGAAGATAACTGGGACGGTGTGGGCAACCAGGAAGTATCAATCGCCCTCACAACTCTGTCAGCACTCAAGTCTCCTCAGACTGCTATCCACCTACCCCCTCATTACCTCCTAATCTTCCTTCACGTCTCCCAATTAACAATACTAGATCATCTTCGATTTCTCCTACTTCTACAGCCTTCGACAACGATCTGTATCCACAAAACAGCATCCTTGGTCTCCTTAAACCACGCTACAAATTACATATTGGAGCCTTCAATGTCCGCACCCTCCGTCAAGTTGGTCAACAGGCTTCATTGATGAAGACTCTAGCAGCTCGAAGCATGGATGTGTGTTGTGTTTGTGAGACACGGAGACAGGACACAAGTAAGGTTACTCACCTAACATCTCCCGACCAATCTGGTGAATCCGCAAAATTCACCCTCCGAGTTTCTGGAGATCGGAGTCTTGCAGGTGTAGGTATAGCATTAAGCACGAAGACAGAAAACTCACTACTAGACTGGATCCCAGTTGATAGTCGCCTCTGAGCTATGCGGCTGAACGGCATGGTGAAGCTTAAAAGGAATAGTGAAACTCACTGCTGTCTCTTTGTAATCTCTGCTTACACACCCACTGACTGCAGCTCCGATGAAGTGAAGGACGAGTTCTACCATAAACTGTCTAGCCTCCTCCGAAAGCTGAAAGTTCAGACCTGGTGGTTGTTGCCGGTGATTTCAACACACAGGTGGGTAGACTGAGTGAGGCAGAAAGCCACATAAGTGGTATTTTCCGAGTACCGGCTGAACGAACAGATAACAGTGATCGCCAACTACAACTGTGCTCAGATAACCACTTATTTTTAAGTAGCACAAATTTAAAACATAAAGAAAGACACTGTCTGACGTGGCGTACACCAAACTCAACTCAGCCATGGACACAGATAGACCACATTGCTACTAGTCATCGCTGGAGAGGATCGGTGATAGACTCCACTCCTTCTGGAGTACATGATTGGATAGCGACCATGCATTGGTCACAGCACGTATATGTCTGCGTCTCAATGGACCTAGGAAATATTTGGCAACAAAACCACTACTAATGCCGCTGGACAACGAAAACACCAAAGCCGTGTTCAGTGAGAAGTTGGATAGGTAGTTATCGGAACAAATGACTATCACTCATCCAGAAAAAACTTGGTGCCATCTCCAGTCCACTGTAAAAGCAGCGCTGAAGACCGTAGCAGACTCCGAAAGAGTCGCCAAAAAGAGCCAGCAGCAGCAGCTTCTTCAAAACTAATAAATACACGTAAACGCATCCCTGCAGGCCCCGAGTACAACGAACAGCAAGCACAGCTTAAAAGTCTACGCAACGACCACGAACAGTGGTGGGCAGCGAAGGCTAAAGAGATAGAAAAGGCAGCGGCGACTGGTAACAGTAGACAGTTATTTAGACTTATTAAGGAGACTAGGGGTGGGAAAGGTCAACAACAGTTAGTGGGCTATAGCAGAGAAGGACGGATCTGTGATTCACTCGCAGGGGAGACGACTCGAACGATAGGCAAAACACTGCGAGGAACAGTTTAACTCACCTCCAGACACCATTGCATTGCCTGCTATCCAGTCGGATCCCAAATGGAACATTGAGTGAGGCGCCCCAACACTAGGAGAAGTCGAGAAAGCAGTAAGTAACCTGAAACGAAGAAGGGCGGTAGCACCAGACAAACTAACTCCAGAGGTACACAAGGATGATGGTAAGGTGGTCTTAGTCAGGTTAACAGAAGTGTTAACCAGTATACGGGAATCAAATACGGTCCCCTCTGACTGGTCTAAGTCACTCATCATCCCAGTCTTCAAGAAAGGCGAGAAGTCCTCTTGTGATAACCACAACAGAAGAATCAGCCTGACGAACATAGTGTCTAAGATCCAAGGTTCTATAATTCTTCGACGCCTGATTGGAGCTCGGGAACAACAAACCCGAAAAAACCAAGCAGGCTTTAGACCTGGCCGCGGATGTATCGACCAAATATTCACACTGCGCCAGGTCCTGGAACGTAGACACGCTTACCGACGCCCGACAATAGCTGTACTTCTCGACCTAAAGGCGGCATTCCACTCCGTTGATTGACAAGTCTTATGGCAATGTCTCTCACTGAAAGGCGTGCCGAGTATGTACATCACCTTATTGAAGGCTCTACTCGAACACTTGGGGGCGTGCTACAGCCCATGGTGAGATGTCCAGGGAGCCATGCTCATTAAGTGGTGTCCGTCAAGGGTGTCCACTCTCTCCATTCTTATTCAATTTGACCATAGATATTCGTATGGAGGTCTCCATCTCGTCACCTGACTACACAGAGGTTGACCTAATCGCAGGAGAATTTTCGTTAGACCTAGAATATGCAGATGACATTGTCCTGTTAAGTGAAGACGCTGACAAGATGCAGAGTCTTCTGAACACTTTGAGTGGCAATTTGAGGATGTTTGGGATGCGTTTCTTACACCCAAATCCAAATTGTTGCTACAGGATTGGTCTTCAACGGTGCCCCACCGCGGCTAACAATAGAGAGTGTAGTAGTGGAGTCTGTCGACCACTTCACTTAACTGGGAAGTAGGATTAGCCGATGAAATCTCTGCACGGATACAAAAGGCTCGATTGACTGTCGCCAACTTACGCCACCTCTGGCGCCACCGTGAAATCCGATTGTCTACTAAGGTCACGTGTACTGCACAGCAGTCCAGTTTGTTCTACTGTATGACTGTGAAACATGGCCATTGAAGGTGGAAGACATGAGAAGGCTGGCTTCAAGTGTTTGACCACCCTTGCCTTCGTACCATAGGCCGTATGCCGTGGTGTCACCATGTGAGTAACGCAGAAGTCGGGAGTAGAGTTTTAGGGAGAACAGGTAAGTCGGTTGACGAGCTTGTGAACCTTCATCGATTGAGATGGTTGGGACACGTGTTACGTATGCCTAGTCGCCACTTGCCACGTCACACAATGTTGGCTGAAGTAGGTTTAGGCTGGAAAAAGGACAGAGGTGGCCAGACTAAAACATGACACAATGTATGAAGTCTCTGACTGTTAGTTTGAGCCATGTGGGGCGATGCAGACTAGGTGGTTGAAGCCTGCTGGACAAGAGAAACCAGTGGTTGAAGACTCTAGGTGATATGGCTCAGATGTATACATACATTATCCTCATATAACGACGCTATACCGAATCTCACCACTTTCTCATTCTTCCTTTCTCTCTTTTCGTACTTCATATTTTTTCTGACTGCACTCTTATCTTCATCTTGCGCCTCACTGACTTTTTACTTGATGTACTGATATGAGGTGTGGCAACTCGGACCGTTACGCAGTAATGCCTGGTCCTAGGTTGATCTCGATGGATGGATGATGAGACATGTTAGGCTTAGCTAATTCGCACCTGACTACTGTAGTAAGGTGGAAGAATATTCAACTTTGTCAAATCAAAGTATATCACAGATAGTTGATCTGAGGAACTGCAGACGCTTTGGTCGGAACTCATAAAGAGACATCAGAGCAAGGGAATATTGATTGAAATCAATAGTACTAGTTTAAGTGCTGCTTTCAAGCATGTTAGGAATATGGAGCAGCATATAGTCTTCATACGTGTGCTACATTTATTACATGGGGCCACGTGATCCTCTTCGATTGCCCAAGTCAAAGTAGGAGGGCGGGTTTTAAACCATGAGCCCACTGCTTTGAAATCGAGTGGTTGAGATAACGAGTTAGACCTTAGTGTTAGGTTTATGTGTATTGTGTGCATATAAAACATTAGTTACAAATATACTAGCGTACATATATTATCGAACCAATATTATTCGCTCACAGTTATTTTACCTAGTATAAAAGGTTGATTTAGATTTTTGACCTCTCTCTTCTCGAAAAAACGATACAGCAGTGTACCAGCTATTTTGAAAACATCTATCGCATTTTTATAGTAATGAATCAGTAACTTAAGAAAGTGAGCATACAAATACATCCGCGTTGTATCCGCAACCAGAAAGAATGAGAGCAACGACCAATTAATTACGAATGCCTTCACATCTTTATCTTTGTTCCTATTCACTGGCATTCTGATTTAGTCGCCAACGCCTTAAGGCATTGTACTCTTCCCATATTTTGCTAGATGCAATATCATTGTGCACTGTGTAAGTGAACAGCCTCACTTCGTCTTTTGAGTTAGCTGGTGTGACATTAGTGGCCAAAAACAGTAGTGCAGGGAGTAATACTAGTTAGGACCAGCGATGAGCATTTCCCTCAGTCTGTTGATCACAGGACCTAACAGGAAACCCAAACTAAGCGTAAGACCAGAACGCCGACCAAACCTATAAAGCGACGGATATAACAACCCAGGATTGGGTATTGTAACTCTAGGAGGTCTTTATATTATAATAGACATTACATCCTTCAAAAACTTTGAACGTTTTCATAAATGAAAAAACCACGGTTGTCTGTACGCCATTTCTCGTTACTTGGGTCGGCTATTTTAATTATTTTCATCTTTTAAAACAGGTTACTTCATTTAGATACTGAAATTACGTCATACATCCCTTTGAATTTTATGATCCAACACCACTGTTTTCTTCTATACTTGTGATACTGTAAAAGCATTTATGAATAAGAAAGTGATTGCAATCAACACATGTTATCACGGTTATCGCTGACGAAGACAAATGACAAAAGTTACAATGAACATGCAGTAAACACCAAAGTAAACTATACAATAATCCTTACACTTTTCTAGGTAAATATATGTCAATCGAAAACAAGACAGTAGCCTCACAAGAATCCTAGAGAAATCGTAATGCTCACCAAACACCTTAGGTCACAATATATTTACTTATTTCGGTCACAGAAATATCTGTTCTTGTTTTGAATTCGCATTTACCTTGTTTCCTGTGAACGTTTATATCCCTATGATGCGCAGACAATGGTTTCGATTGGCGAAGGTGGTGACGAAACCTGGAGATTTCTGAATACCCTGAGCGGCGATTTGAAAAATGCTAAGTGTGCTTTTTTCTACATTCCGAATGTGAATTCTCATTTTAAGACTGGTGTGCATCGACACAGTCCAACAATATGCATCAAAGTGAATAGAAATGTTCGTCATTTCACTTGGCAATCTGTACTAGTATAAGTGGATGGTTGGTGGATGAAACCTCGACATGGATATAAAAGAATGGATTGAAATTAACTAAACTACACCATTTAGATCAAATCAAGGCATTCAAATAAGTGTGCTCTATTTGTTAACCACTCATCTGATTAGTATTCATTTGTACTTCCAATCCATGAGTTCTCATGATTTCACTCGTCCGACCTGTGACAATTAGGCTAATAACAAATGATAACGCAAACGTTGGCTACGCATAAATGTCGGACTCAAAAGTAGCCTGACTGAAAATGGGTGGAACTAAGCACTTAGATTTCTTAGGTTCACTAGTTACTTTCTTTGAAAAACAGCAGGAAGAATCCAAATTCTCACCTATATTGAAGGAAAAGAAGTACAAAGGAGTGGAAGTCATCATTCAATTAGATAAGGTATGCAAGACAATAGTCCATTAGTAACCGTAATACATGTTCCCTAAAACAGAATAGTGAGCTATTAAAATACTTTGAGTGTGTTACAGAAATACAAATAAGATGGTACGTTATTCTGGAAAGCTAAGTCCTTGCTGAGGAATGAAACAGTTATTTTGTAATGCTCCTTATGATAAGTGAAACAACAACGTCTTGCTGTATCAGGGAGAGCAGAGATGACTACTCAAAAATGTGAATGTGTATTGATAAATTCAAACATTGAATGTTGCTTATAATAACTCAACATTCACAGTGAATGGCTAGTACAAAAAGTAACAGTGGAGTGTTTAAGAACATATAGTCTTAGCACATAACCACATACTACAAACTTACAACAACATCAATGACATGTATTGAATCCCAACAACCGCTAGCAAGTTTAGCATCACCAGCTTTTTTTATCAGGATGACTCCAGCAAATCCATGATCCATATCCCACAGATAAACTGAGGATATTCCGCCTTCATAATACCTAGTTTCGTAATTAGAAATACAACTACGTAACAGTACTGATATATACAAAGAACTCTGAAGAAAAGTAACCAATAGTATGCATTAAAATAAAAAACATGGTAAAATAAAGTACAAATACGGTACATTAAGAAATTATTTATCAATATAAACAAGGACAGGAATATATAACTGATGGACTAGAAACTCCTGACAAATTTAGAAGTAGTCCTTACTTATCACATGTAGTATGCTGGGTTTGTCCTTTTCTAGAACTCTTCAGTAGAACAGACCTTTACATTCCTTTTTAATAGCTACATCAGATGTCCGGTTATTAAGTATGAAGTAATAACTCTTCAGAGATTCTTGATGTTCAGTAGTGATTCCATTGATTCCTGCGGTATGAAATATTTTCATGATTTCAAGGTCACAAGTATCATTGAAAAAACGATGCGTGCAAGGATGCAGATCGATATCACATTTCTTTTTAATTATTTTCAGTTATTTCCAACCAATATTTAATATTTTTAGTTTGACCCAATGTTAGATGCCAAAGTATGATATCTAGACCTAAGCGAAGTGATACATGCACTTGAGAGCGGAATTAGAAATAAAAACAGCTTTATCAAAATAATATCAACGCAACAACCATTGAATATGTTACTTCCGCACGGAAAGTCGACTGATTTACAGTTAAGTTAGAGAATAGAGAGACAAAATCGACGACTTACCAAAATATTTCAAACAATCCTGGATGTTGACCATCAGGATATTTGCAATGAAAAACGATCAGGTATTATATTCATACTCCTATAACCTTATACTGAACCCACATTCAACACAAATACAGCGCAAAGAGTCACTCTTGACTAGCTTATCCATACTTTAGCTAACACAGTGTGTCAGGGTTGACGATCACTAGACATGCGAGTATATATCTCAGCCACCTTGGTCAATGAAGGTTTACAATTTAATTTCACCTAAAAGTCCAACTCTAACCATTACAATGCTACCGTGATGGTCCCATGAAATACAGGGAAAATTATGGTGGCGACAGAGATGAAATAATTGAAGCCTTTTCATTTTCTACACCTTTAAAGGTCACCCGAACACACTCAATCGATTCACTCTATATTTTTAAAAAAGGTAGCAATGCAGACTGGTAATACCATCTGGGAGATGAAAAGCATAATCCAAACATCCTCAAAAATGCAGTGGTATATCAGGAAGAAACGTCAGTCGAAGAAGTTGTGCACTTAAAGTGATTGGTGTGGCAAAGTCACATATTATACATGCCCAATTATTGCAGTGGAGGTGTGGCTCGCTGGTTTAGGGAGATGATTTTCAACCAATGAGTCATGGGTTCAAGCCCCGCTCCACCTACCGAAGTTCGTGCAGCCAGGTAGTATCATCAGGTAGTAGCCACACAATAGATGTGGCTTACTGCCCATTGCACAAATGTGCACAAGGTTGATGAGTGCATTTCACTCTAATTCACCAGTTATTATGAGACGTTATGTTGAGTAGAACTAAGTTACAAGAAATCAAATGATGTTCAAACTACGATGTAGTATCGGTTTACGAAGACTTTGGCTGTCGGTCTAAGGTGCATTGAGTTCGTAGTTGTGGTTCTTCCAGATAGCGAAAGGCCTTCAGTGACATGACTCAAAGTCAATCAAAATAGCACCGATGTGCTGACCCATAATCTGTAGAATCTTGGATATCTTACTTGATATGTTTATCCCCTGATATCTTTCTCATTTATTCAAACGTCTTTTCTGTTCATTCTCACTCTGTACAGTTGCGAAGTGCAACAAATTCAGCCATTGTGTTTTTGTGTTAAATTCGACAATATTCTATCAGCCCAGTATGAAGATTCTGTTACTGAATCGCCAACAGCGGCTGCTGCATTGGTTGTTAAACATTTTCAGGTTAGTAACTGGCCTTCTAATAACACATTCAAGTGACTACGATAAAGCGGAATCCTGGCCAACTTGAAAAGATCTATCATATAGGATGACAGTGATAGATCCGTGCGAAACGTTTCTCATTAGCCCTAATCAACTTATCGGCAAGGACCGTCAGGCACTAACAAGAATGGAATGAACACATTTATAGAACTCAACTATGAAGGCAGCAAATTACCTAATAGCAAGGTAAACTAGCAACAAAAAAACACTCCAGTTATTCACACTCCTGTTTTCATTAACATGCTAGTAAAGATTCTGTGAAGGCACATAGAAATGTAGAACCACAGAAATTTAGACGATATTTTAGAGGAAACTAAAATACACGTGTAACGGGTTGGAAAAGAAAGATGACCAGGAGTAACAAATGTTAGTATGGATTTCTTTTCCACCAAAATACAAGAAAAAAAATAAACAACCAAGCAGAGGAAGCAGTCAACAATTTTTCATTACAGAACACAAAAATTATTAATTAATACCAGTAATAAAACAGCAATGAACAGAAGATACACCAATACTAATGGATGAAAAATTGAGTGAAAAACGCTTTGCGAAACTATTTGAAGCAGTTTACCTATGAAAAAAGTTAAATGCGACTTCCACTTTATTATGAAATATTAATGCAGCCAAGAATCAAAACCTAGTGGTTCTAAACAGGAATTCTATCCCACCTTTAGTTCCCTACAAAATTCATGAAGCGTTGGAATCAAAAAACCTTAAACTTCAAAAAGGATATTCTTACTCCGGAACCATTGCGTGTGATTTGCACAATTGACATTTTTTAATTTAGTATAATAGCTTAGAATTACTCTGAACTGTTGTACGCACTCCTGGCATCACACAACCCTTCGTGAAACTATTTCCTATTAAGACGTGAAACAGACAAAAAAAATTATAGCATCACACGAAGTACAGGTGAATCGAAAAAGATTGACATCACCGTAGAAAACTATGTGTGGGAGAAGAAATAATTTGAAGACAAAGGTTCGTGAAAATATTCAGGCTATAAACGTCAAAGAATGAAAACAACTGTGATATTGCGATCGATTTTAAGCCATGTCAACAACCATCTCCAACTCTACATTCTTATCATTTCGAGGAACCCAGCCAGTCAGTCTGCTCCTCTTCATATGGCTTAGATAAACACATAAAGATTTCATCGACCGGCACCATCACATGACCCGGTCACTCTGATCTCTCAGCCAACCGAATCCAACTTACCCCAACATTGCACTTAGAGGTAGGTGGTAACTCGGCAAATGCAATACATGTCTAAGTCACCTCAATCACTGAAAGTTCACCGCCTCATCGACTGACTTTCTTATTACTTCTCGCCTAACCTTGATATTCCTCACACGCTGTCGTGATTCCACTAACCAGCTAAGATTTTCGTTCAGCTGGCCATTCTGTAGTTTTGCCAGAAAAAAATCTGTTAAGAGTGGGCCAAGAGGTGACTCCATAGTTACGCCATTAGACTGCCTGTAGAGTTCATTATTGAAAAGGAACTGTGCATTCACCGTACACTTCAGAACTATTGACCGGCTAGAGTTATATTGTCGTTACATGGGTGATACTTTATAGTTCTCAAAAGTGAGATTGATAAGAATGCTGTTCCTAATAAGTTCAATAGTGTTCATCCGGCAATCAACTTTATAATGGAAGAGGAGAAAAATGACAGTATAGCATTTCTTGATGTTTTGCTGGTAAGGTTAGATGGGACTTTGAAACAAAGTGTATACAAAAAGCCAACATTGACAGGTCAATACACGCACTTTTTCAGTGCCGTACCCCTCCAATACAAAAGTGACCCGGTGAAATGCCTAGTTTACCGCACCACAGCTATTTGCTCAGATGATGCTATAGAGGAAGAGTTCACCACCGTCCGTGACCTGCTTAGTAGGAATTGCTATCCAGCGAAGTTTGTAACTAACCATATGAATTTTACGGACGTTAAGACAAGAACGCCAACAGTTCCTAATCCTAAGAAGCAAACATTCTTGAAGCTGAAATTTCAGAGTGACAGCCAGTGAGATCATCACGCAATGCATATGAAGAGCCCTGCAAAAAGCATTCCCAGTCTCCAAATTATGTCCCATCTTCTACAACAATGCGATTCTAGGTGCAAGAAATATAGACGAACTGTCTGATTCCGCAACTTTTATGTGCATTTATCAATCCAACTGCTCCTGGGGACTTAGCTACACTGAGCGTACAATGAGCCAGGTCCATCGTCGAATTTGTGAGCAGCGTCCACCATGGTTGAGCAAGGGACGAATTAGAATAATAGAGAGCTCCATACTTGCACACCTAGTTGAAACGAGACATCAAGTGGGTAGTAGAAAAGCTTTCAAAATTATTCATCATATTCTAATTAATCTGCCACATAGATTACGCACTCGCTTACTCCACATAGTAGAGGCAATTGCAATCCACCTTTACAAACTTAACCTTTGTATTCAAAAGCAGTTTTTCCGACCACTGTCATTACCGTAGCCCTCAACATGATATAACTTCTAGTATTACTTTGTACACCTCTTCCCCTTCTTGTTTCTATCAATATTCATTTGTTTTCTTATTACTATGTAATCACCCATTGTTTATAATTAAACACTCATCAAAAATCACTTCATTTACCTAAAAATAACCTGCTTCATATTTCCAACTTTAATTACTCTACTGATTATTTACATCTTAGCTTCTAAAACATCATCTTTATGACTTACTTAATATCTATAACTATTGTTCACCAACCTCCCACCACTTGATTAGTATTTTTATTGATTTGTAAAACTATATTAGTGTAGAGCCCAAGATGAAGACCTAATAGAAAAGGAATATATTTCTCCGCTTAATCAGTCCTTTTTCTAAATGTGTTGCAGTCGGTAAAATATTGTCATTCCTGTGTGGCATTCCAGCTGTTAATAAGCTGAATGGGTGTTCGATTCTGCTGAAAATCAATACACAGTTACCCAGATACTTAATAGTATATCATTTAGTCATTCCTACCTTCATTAAATTTACTTTAAATCACTTGTCTGATTGAAACATGTGAAGTTTTTTCAAACAATTTACACAATACATGGATGGAAATTTCTATCATCTTAATATTTATAAAACAAGAAAATAATCATAATGTAGCATAAATCGAGGATTTCCCAAAATTCATATACAATTTGTTTAACATCCCATTTAAAGATGTTATTGTTAAGCTTTACGAACCGAATAAGTTAGTTTTAAGATAACGCTGGATGACACCAATTAACATTTTAAATAACACAGATTTATTAAGGATTGCAGATATCTTTTTCATAAGTAATAGAAACAAAATAGAGATCCACTCCTTATTATTAATGGTTATCTTTGAAAACTTAACACTAAATACAATGAACGAAATTGTGATATAACTTAGCTCAGTAATTACATTATTTTTCAATCCATAGAATTTTATTTATGCTAAGGCATTACCCACAACATCATCATCTAGTGATGAATAAGTGTAAGAGCTCAAGATTGTTGAGAATTTCAGGTTAATATTGCAAAGAAGTTTAAGAGTCAAGTGTCTCAAAGAAGTCTAAGCATATGAGAATTATATCAGTTTATGCCTTGCCTTATAAGAAGTTTAAGACTGCAATATTGATGACAATTTTAAAATAATTAAAACAAATAATTAAGTTTTCATCTATGTGATAAAACATTTTTATGAAACAACCAATCATAATACAAATACAATGAACAAAATTTGCGGTATCTGTGGTCAACTGTAATATAACGATTAAATTTGTATTCAGGTCAGTATTCACTATCGGCTGACATCAGTTGGAAGCTTAAAAGCACTGGACAGCTGTTTCGTCTTAGTGTGGAAATCCTCAACACCGTACACCCATGAACCTGCGAGGCCTAGAACCGAGAACCTTTCGGTTCCACTGTCACCACTTTAACATTGGGTCGGAATCCAACCTCCCATACTTCTTCCTTCTATCAGTTCACGATGTAGGACAACCTTCACTTAATACAGTTGTTGAGTAACTGTCCTCATGTCCGACTTGGTTGGCCCCACCGGTCATGGTTTCCCATTGGAACTTCTAGAACCACTCTGGAGTGGTCATATATGAGCAGAACTGAGGAGTCCCATACTAGGATGAAACAGCTGTCCAGTGTTCCCAAGTTCCCAGTGCTTCTCCAACTGATGTCTGTCCATGATGAATACCAACCTGAAGTTAATAAATAAACCCGCAAACTTCCAAATTAAATTTATATTTTCAAAAAGCATGAAATCAACTGTACATGAGTTCATCATCATATACGTAACTAAGCTGATGGTCTATTCCTATGACTAGTGTTCGAATTCAACGGAAGCGGGGAAAAGAGACTAAATAATGTGGTACTGAGGATAAACTCTACTTGGATTTGCGTGTTTGTAAATAATCAGAAGTTCAAAGTTTATATTTCAAGTCTATGGATGTTAGTTGGCCATTCTGGCCAAACACGTTAACGATGATTATATCAGTCAAGCGACACATAGAGTTCACCTTCGTATAATTAACACAAATAAGTGAAATTTGTTTTTATACTAACACAAACAGCTCGTTAATCTTCTATAATAATAATAACCTAACTTACATTTCCCTGTACTGATCAAACGCTGTATTGATTTCAATCTCTCGTTTACGAAGTCCTTCACTAGGCATAGCTCCATCTTCTAGGGGAGGATCATAGGTATTTGACCATGGTGATCGGTAAGAATCACCGTCTCTATTATAATCACAGAGTAAATAATCTCGACCCGCGTGTACATCCCTTGCGATTCTTAGAGGCTGATCCACCGAACTTAATATATCCTCACAATGTTCCGGTGTAAGCGAAATGATGTCCATTAAAGTATGATCAATCTTTTGAGGTGGCAGACGGCGCATCAAATCCATAACACAAGTAAGAGGGTTGTTCTAAAACAAATCAAAATAGTTAGGATAGACAGGCAGAAAGCAACTGAATAGGTGAATATTTTCAGTGGAATAACGGAAACGCTAAATCTCACAACTTAAAAAAACGATCACTTACTCATGGGATTATAATTAGCGTGAGTAAAAGTGCCAAAGATAGAGGAGCTTGTCGTCCGGTGTAATCAATCAAACGATGGCATGGAGACTGACCGCTTAATTGTTTTACACAGACATTCAGAGAAGATTTTTCTTCCTATGACTTATTTTCAGCAGCAACAAAATCACATTTATACCAAAAATTAAAACAACCCATGATTCAAATATAGCATGAAAGGTAAACATTAGGTCATCAAAAGAGAATGTCTAACACAGTTAACATTCACTAGAAGAGAATCTATTTGCCAACCGTAACTCACCTCCAACTTCTTCATACAACAAGCTGCGCATTCACTGAATACCGCTGAAGCGGATAACAATAGGGCATTTCTACAAACTCTTTTTTCATAAAACTACCGATGAGTCTAAAACAAGTACACACAATAGAGAACCTACCACATAAGTGCATAAGTTCATGTTACCACACTTCATAGCAAAATACAAAGTGCAAGTGGCTACAAAATGACTGATATCAAAGTTGACAAAATGTATGGGAGGAGAAACAATTTGAACATAAAGGCCGGTGAGAGTACTCAAACCTTAGAAGACGTCAAAGAGTGAAAACAACTGTGACATTGCGATCGATTTTAAGCCATGTCAACAACCATCTCCAACCATACATTCTTATCATTTCGAGGAACCCAACCAGTCAGTCTACATCTGCCCACATGGCTCAGACCAACATAGAGATTCCATCGACTGGCATCACGACTTGTTCTGGCCTTCCTGAGCCCTCTTCCAACCAAATCCAACTTACCCCACCATTACACTTCCAAGTAGGCTGTGGCTCGGCATGTGCAACACATGTCCAAGTCATCTCAATTGCCGAAGGTTTACCACCTCATCGACGAACTTGCCTTCCTTGCCTAGTACTTCTCACCTAACCTTGACAGTGCTCACACGGTGGTGTGGTTCCATCAAACGCAAGCAATGTTATAAAGACACCTCTGTTCGAAAATCTATGGTCTCCCTATTTATTCTAATTTTAACGGCTATGTCAGGCAGACATATAGCTCGACGGAACAGTCTGCAGCGCAACGTACTCGTGCTTTAGTAGGTAGTCGGACATCATGCTAATCGGCGCCGGATGACGCAAGTTGGCAAACACTAAACGAGCATTCTGAATCTCAGCTGACATTTCGTCAGCAACCAACCCGTTCGGGCTGATGCAACTCCCCAAGTGGGTGGAATGGTTGACCCATTCAACCACTTCACTGCCCATTCTTAAAATAAGAATAGCTGTAGACCAGTCCAGATATACCATCCCACATTTGACACGTGCGAAACGCATGCCCAAAATAGACAGGTTTCTGCTCGATGCGCTCAGAAGACCCTTCATTTTGTCAGCGTCATTACGTAGGAGAACAATGTTTTCTGTTTACCCGAAGTCATCCGCATTCCCTCCTCGAAGTAGACCAATCTCTGTGAAGTCGGAGGAATCTAAGGTTATGTTCATTAATACACCTATAATGAAGTCAAACAGGAAGGGTAGCAGTGTGCATTCCTGGCGAACACCACTACTTGTCATGTAAATTGATGAGTGCGAGTAAAGAGCTTTGACTAGCGTTATATACTTGCTCCCCCGATAGAAACCTACATTGAGGTGGTAGTTAGGCTAGTTTATCATAATGACGCAACGAGCTATTCTGGTGAACGCTTGCCCCTTCGAGGTTCGATCATGCCATAAAGGTCTTTTGGATAGTGTTCGACGATAAACAGTTACCGTTGTCGCGAAAATTACAATAATATGATGAGGGTGGGAGGGTGACGTCATACTGCTGCTAGATCGACGAGGTATGGCAAAATTAAGATGCTTCCCTTGAATAAACGGCAGTCATACACTAAGCCTGTCCTCCTAATGCGGAAGGAGGGTAAGAAGAAGCGGACACAAAAAATAACATCCCACACGATCGTGGCACGCCAAAGTTTTCAAATGCTGTTCACGGTCGGATTCAAAAGCAAAACACCTATATCTAAAACTTCCAAAAAGCAGTGTGTGACAGGTCTCAAGCAGATGTCTCTTGAGCTCCGCAGTCACATACTATCCCTTCTTTTTCAGGTACATCAAGAACTGGCTTTCCACGGTTTCAGCAACCAGGAAGTGTCAATCGCTCCCATGCTTCCAGTAGTACACAAGACCCAATCAAACAGAACACATCCCCTTCAACTCTGTCTCCTCATTTGCTTTCACCTAATATTGATATTTAACCCCTTACACCTTTCTCAACCTCTCATTCTGTAGCGATCGAAGCCATCAATTTAATGTAGGAGCTTTAAACGTCCAAATTCTGTGCCAAATCGAACAGAAAGCATCACTTGCCTGAACTCTGAAATCTGTACCCGTGGATGTATGCTGGGTCTCCGTGACACGTGTGCAGGACTCGAATGTGGTTATTAAATTGACCTCACCTAGCCATAGGGGTGAATCTTCAAAATTCACCTTGAATATCCGGAAACCTAGTGGCTAGCTCTCGTGGACTCGCTAGTGTAGGCCTAGCATTGAACTGTGAGGTAGAAAGTGCGCTCCTCAACTGGATACCGTTAAACAGCCGTCTGTGTACTATTTGACTGAATGAATCTGTAAGAACTAGGAAGGATTGCAAGACCAGTCGATGCCTATTCGTCATTTCCACCGACCTCAGTTCGGATGATGCAAAGGATAAATTCTATGCGAAGCTATCATTTTTTCTACGGAAAGCAGAACGATCAGATCCAGTTATAATTGCAGGTGGTGTTAACGCTCAAGTACGGAACCTAAGCCAATCGGAAAGGCATCTTGAGGACATTTACGAACGAACACGGGTGATCGTCTGTGGCTACTTCGTTCTGACGACCACTTGTTTCTGACCAGCACTGACTTTGAGCGAAAAGAGAGACAGTTCCACATAGTGTCCACCGACATCAAACCAAATATGGACACAGATAGATCACATTGTTGTAAGGCATCATTGGAGAGGGTCAATGGAGGATTGCCGCTCTTTCTGGAGTACCTGTTTAGGCTATGATCACGCGTTAGCACAGGTTTGTGTATATCTGCACTTTACAGGCCACAGGAAAAAGGCGATGGTAAAGCCGGATTGTTCTTGATTGGCAGACGAGAACGCCAAACACGTATTTAGGGAAGAGGTAGCTAAGCACTTATCCGAACGTGACAACAATGCTCATCCGGTGGAAACCTAGCGTGATATTAGATCCGCTGTAGAACGAGTGGTAAACAGTTGGTAACCTACATCCGAAGGTTAGCAAACGTAATTGGATTTCCGCAACGTCATCCGAACTGGTTGATGCTAGAAGACTTATTCCAGCTAGCTTTGATCACGGTGAAGAACGAAAGCAACTTAAACGTAAATTGACCAAGAGTCTTCGCAATGATCGCGAGTAGTGGTGGGTAACGAGAAGGAGAGCGATGGAGATGACAGCAAGTATTTAGACTTATTAAAGATACTGGTAAGAAGAAGACGACGTTGAGTGAAACCATTACCTATAAGGATGGGACGCTGATAACGACTCATAACAGGTGGCTGGAACATTGGGCAGAACACCGAAGCACAGTGCAAGTGACCTACAGCATAACTACAGTTGCCCAACATCCAGCCTAAACCTGAATGGGACGTAGAAGTCGACCCCCCAACTCTCATTGAAGTTGAGAAAGCTGTATCGAACCTGAAACAATGTAAAGCAGTAGGACCCGACAGTCCATGTGAAGCTTTCAATGATGGAGGTAGGAAACTACTGATTAAACTGACGGAGGTATTAAGTAGTAGTGTATGGGAATCAGAGGTAGTGCTGTCAAACTGGTCTACTTCATCAGTCTAGTGTACTTCCCTGATCGTCCCAGTCTATTATAAGGGAGAGAAGTCTTCCTGGGACAACCAGAGGGGGCTTGGTTTGACAAATATTGTATCCATGACCCAAGTGGTCCGACGCGTAGGTCGAGCTCAGTAAGACGGGACAGGTTTCAAAACTGGTCGAGGGTGTATCAATCAGTTTTTCACACGCCGACAGGTCGTGCGAGATAGGCATACTTACTGGTGGCCAACACTTGCCATATTTCTCCAACTGAAGACGTCATTCCACCTTTAGACGTTTAAGCAGTCGGACCGTGAAGGAACTACCAAGGAAGTATATAACTCTAATGAAAGCTCTACTCAACCTCACACAGAGGTGTTAGGGTTTATGGAAAGTTGTCATGTGAATTGATGGCAACTAGTGCTGTTTGCCAGGGATGTCCACTTGCTTTTCTTATTTAACTTCGTCGTGTAATAATGGACGTAACCTTAGGTACGCCTAACTTCATAAGGATTGACCTACTCTTTGGAGGTCATATGTTTGACTCGAAGTATGCAGACGATATTCTCGTACTATGCGGATATGCTGACAAAATGCAGGGTCTTCTGGATGCGTTGAGCAAAAATCTGAGAACGTTTGGCGTGCGTTTCGCACCTGTTAAATGTAAGATGATGCTCCAGGACTGGTCTGCTGCAAGTACTTCCAGTTTAATGATGGGGAGTGAAGTAGTGGAATGTGTCCGACCACTTTACTTACTCGGAGAGTTGCATCACCCCGAATGGGATGGTTGCTGACGAAATCTCAGCTTCGTCAACTGAGATGGCTTGGACATGTACTACGCATGCCACCTACCTCAACTTGTCACGCCAGGGAATGTTTGTTTAGGTTGGAAGACGGCCAGGGTGTCCGTACCAACGCTTGGCACTAGATGATATAGTCTATGACTGCTAGTCAGCCTTGTGTAGCGGTGTAGACTACCTGGCTGGGGTCGTCGAGATGATAGGAATGAGTGTTTGAAGGTGCTTGGTGATATGATTGAAAATCGATCACAATGGCACAGCTATGTTCACAGACGTATTCTAAAGCTTGAATATTCCCAACGTTTATCTTCAAATTATTTCTCCTTCCATACACTTTTGTCTCTTTCTATCCACTTGTTGTTTGTATGCTACTGTGAATTGTAGTAAATTGAACTGATGCACTTGTGTATGAGGTTCTACTTTGATTCTCTCAATCATTCTTGTATGTTTATCCTTCTGAGACCTGTTCGCTTCAAAATATTAAAACGAAAATTTGACGTGATAAATAAGACTGTCCCACTTTTCAATTAGTTCAGTACTGGAAGTTATCCAGGTAGGTGACTTCAAAAGGTATATCCAGTGTGCTGTCTATTATTATAGTATGATCACATCTCTTGAAAAGCATAAAAACAAGTAATTTAAGAGTTATTTAGTAAAGTGTGAAACAGTGAGTTATTGATAAATACGGCTACATCAGTGAAGCTGTTTTTTTAAACATTTCGCATTTGTAAATGCTGTCTTCTGTTCTAGAAACAATGTTCACTTATTCCAATAATTACTCGCGAGATCGATAGCGTTGTAGCCGAGTATATTTATGGCTTCATACATTTCCTACTCTATATTATAATCCAAAGTGGTCAGCAGTTTTACGTGCTAAGCGCTTATTGTAACCTCCTCAATCCATTTGCTGGAATTTCACCATTGAAATGTATGCGTAACAACTTTATTGCTCGTGATTTCTTAGTTGTGCCAAATATAAACGGTACTTGCAAAGCACTGGTAGTCGGTGTTATGGATTTCTCTTTTTATATGTAATAGGTAAATTATAAGGGAGGATATATGCATAAGCTGCACTTGCTCTGTGCCTGAGTCATCATGAATGGGCAGGTAATAAAGGTGGTGCACCAACTGTCGTAAGTGATTATCATCCTAGCTCTCTGTATTCTTGTTGGGGATGAATACTAGAAATACATTCGACACATAAAATAAGTATTCACTTCAAGATTTTAAATGTGATCAGTATCTCACAGGTGCAAGTCTTTCCCAGATATCCCTCATGCTCCCTAAAAGTCATGTATACACCACACCCATAGTTGTTGTAGTTGAAAACATGAAGACAATATGAACATGATAACTGTCGGTCTGAGTAATGCGTATAATGATTAGTTATTACTATAATAAGACCACAAAAGGCTTTTTTCTACCCTCACTTTTATCTCATATTACTTCTGTTACTTTCGATGTTCGTGGTTGAAAAACTTGATGATGTTAGTTGGTTGGAGGCAATCGATGGGAAGCCCTGGTTGACCTAGGTTTCGTGCTTCTTGGCATTCGCCGACCAGGTGTAGCGTACCTACAACCTTAAAGGAACTGATGCCCCATGTAATATTGGAAACCACTGTCACCCAGTGTTGCAGTCAGTGACGTTTCCTCTGAGCACTAGCTATTCGAGCAGCGATTAACGTGCTACAGGACTGTAATAGCGACTGAAGAGCAACCAGTCGATGTACATTTGCCAGGAATGCACACTGCTACCCTTCCTGTTTTACTTCATTGTAGTTGTATTAATGAACATACCCTTAGGTTCCTCGACCGATAGCTGCTACCTTGACGTGGTGGACGGGCTTGCATATCACAATGACCCAACGAGCTATGTTCCCTAGACGTCCTACCATACCAGAAAGGTCTGTTGGATAGTGGTAAGACGAAAAGCAGTTACCGTTGTTGCTTAAATTACTACACTATGATGGGGGTCTGAGGGCGAAGTCGTACTGCTGCTAGCTGGATGGGGTGTGACAGCAGTAAGGTGTTTCTCTTGGATGATCAGCAGTCCCATGCTGAGGCTGCCTTCTCAAAGGAAGGAGGGGTTAGGAAAGGTCGGCACCGAAAATAACACACTCCACCATGCCCAACGGTCTACCGAGCCGGTGGTGTTGGTTCATTTGTCGTTTCCTTTCGACCATCCGGCTTCAAAAATACAAAACTTCAAAATGATCTAACTCAAAAGGATACATGCGACAGGCCTCAAGCAGATGTCCGATGGGCTCTGCGGTCACACAAATCTCTTTCAGGTACCTTAAGAAGAAATAACGGTGATCGCCAACTACAACTGTGCTCAGATAACCACTTATTTTTAAGTAGCACAAATTTAAAACATAAAGAAAGACACTGTCTGACGTGGCGTACACCAAACTCAACTCAGCCATGGACACAGATAGACCACATTGCTACTAGTCATCGCTGGAGAGGATCGGTGATAGACTCCACTCCTTCTGGAGTACATGATTGGATAGCGACCATGCATTGGTCACAGCACGTATATGTCTGCGTCTCAATGGACCTAGGAAATATTTGGCAACAAAACCACTACTAATGCCGCTGGACAACGAAAACACCAAAGCCGTGTTCAGTGAGAAGTTGGATAGGTAGTTATCGGAACAAATGACTATCACTCATCCAGAAAAAACTTGGTGCCATCTCCAGTCCACTGTAAAAGCAGCGCTGAAGACCGTAGCAGACTCCGAAAGAGTCGCCAAAAAGAGCCAGCAGCAGCAGCTTCTTCAAAACTAATAAATACACGTAAACGCATCCCTGCAGGCCCCGAGTACAACGAACAGCAAGCACAGCTTAAAAGTCTACGCAACGACCACGAACAGTGGTGGGCAGCGAAGGCTAAAGAGATAGAAAAGGCAGCGGCGACTGGTAACAGTAGACAGTTATTTAGACTTATTAAGGAGACTAGGGGTGGGAAAGGTCAACAACAGTTAGTGAGGCTATAGCAGAGAAGGACGGATCTGTGATTCACTCGCAGGGGAGACGACTCGAACGATAGGCAAAACACTGCGAGGAACAGTTTAACTCACCTCCAGACACCATTGCATTGCCTGCTATCCAGTCGGATCCCAAATGGAACATTGAGTGAGGCACCCCAACACTAGGAGAAGTCGAGAAAGCAGTAAGTAACCTGAAACGAAGAAGGGCGGTAGCACCAGACAAACTAACTCCAGAGGTACACAAGGATGATGGTAAGGTGGTCTTAGTCAGGTTAACAGAAGTGTTAACCAGTATACGGGAATCAAATACGGTCCCCTCTGACTGGTCTAAGTCACTCATCATCCCAGTCTTCAAGAAAGGCGAGAAGTCCTCTTGTGATAACCACAACAGAAGAATCAGCCTGACGAACATAGTGTCTAAGATCCAAGGTTCTATAATTCTTCGACGCCTGATTGGAGCTCGGGAACAACAAACCCGAAAAAACCAAGCAGGCTTTAGACCTGGCCGCGGATGTATCGACCAAATATTCACACTGCGCCAGGTCCTGGAACGTAGACACGCTTACCGACGCCCGACAATAGCTGTACTTCTCGACCTAAAGGCGGCATTCCACTCCGTTGATTGACAAGTCTTATGGCAATGTCTCTCACTGAAAGGCGTGCCGAGTATGTACATCACCTTATTGAAGGCTCTACTCGAACACTTGTGGGCGTGCTACAGCCCATGGTGAGATGTCCAGGGAGCCATGCTCATTAAGTGGTGTCCGTCAAGGGTGTCCACTCTCTCCATTCTTATTCAATTTGACCATAGATATTCGTATGGAGGTCTCCATCTCGTCACCTGACTACACAGAGGTTGACCTAATCGCAGGAGAATTTTCGTTAGACCTAGAATATGCAGATGACATTGTCCTGTTAAGTGAAGACGCTGACAAGATGCAGAGTCTTCTGAACACTTTGAGTGGCAATTTGAGGATGTTTGGGATGCGTTTCTTACACCCAAATCCAAATTGTTGCTACAGGATTGGTCTTCAACGGTGCCCCACCGCGGCTAACAATAGAGAGTGTAGTAGTGGAGTCTGTCGACCACTTCACTTAACTGGGAAGTAGGATTAGCCGATGAAATCTCTGCACGGATACAAAAGGCTCGATTGACTGTCGCCAACTTACGCCACCTCTGGCGCCACCGTGAAATCCGATTGTCTACTAAGGTCACGTGTACTGCACAGCAGTCCAGTTTGTTCTACTGTATGACTGTGAAACATGGCCATTGAAGGTGGAAGACATGAGAAGGCTGGCTTCAAGTGTTTGACCACCCTTGCCTTCGTACCATAGGCCGTATGCCGTGGTGTCACCATGTGAGTAACGCAGAAGTCGGGAGTAGAGTTTTAGGGAGAACAGGTAAGTCGGTTGACGAGCTTGTGAACCTTCATCGATTGAGATGGTTGGGACACGTGTTACGTATGCCTAGTCGCCACTTGCCACGTCACACAATGTTGGCTGAAGTAGGTTTAGGCTGGAAAAAGGACAGAGGTGGCCAGACTAAAACATGACACAATGTATGAAGTCTCTGACTGTTAGTTTGAGCCATGTGGGGCGATGCAGACTAGGTGGTTGAAGCCTGCTGGACAAGAGAAACCAGTGGTTGAAGACTCTAGGTGATATGGCTCAGATGTATACATACATTATCCTCATATAACGACGCTATACCGAATCTCACCACTTTCTCATTCTTCCTTTCTCTCTTTTCGTACTTCATATTTTTTCTGACTGCACTATTATCTTCATCTTGCGCCTCATTGACTTTTTACTTGATGTACTGATATGAGGTGTGGCAACTCGGACCGTTACGCAGTAATGCCTGGTCCTGGGTTGATATTGATGATGATGAAAAGCCTTAGGTTCCTCCGACCTCACAGAGATTGGTCTACCCCGAGGAGGGAATGCAGATGACTTCGGGTAAACAGAAAACATTGTTCTCCTACGTAATGACGCTGACAAAATGAAGGGTCTTCTGAGCGCATCGAGCAGAAACCTGTCTATTTTGGGCATGCGTTTCGCACGTGTCAAATGTGGGATGGTATATCTGGACTGGTCTGCAGCTATTCTTATTTTAAGAATGGGCAGTGAAGTGGTTGAATGGGTCAACCATTCCACCCACTTGGGGAGTTGCATCAGCCCGAACGGGTTGGTTGCTGACGAAATGTCAGCTGAGATTCAGAATGCTCGTTTAGTGTTTGCCAACTTGCGTCATCCGGCGCCGATTAGCATGATGTCCGACTACCTACTAAAGCACGAGTACGTTGCGCTGCAGACTGTTCCGTCGAGCTATATGTCTGCCTGACATAGCCGTTAAAATTAGAATAAATAGGGAGACCATAGATTTTCGAACAGAGGTGTCTTTATAACATTGCTTGCGTTTGATGGAACCACACCACCGTGTGAGCACTGTCAAGGTTAGGTGAGAAGTACTAGGCAAGGAAGGCAAGTTCGTCGATGAGGTGGTAAACCTTCGGCAATTGAGATGACTTGGACATGTGTTGCACATGCCGAGCCACAGCCTACTTGGAAGTGTAATGGTGGGGTAAGTTGGATTTGGTTGGAAGAGGGCTCAGGAAGGCCAGAACAAGTCGTGATGCCAGTCGATGGAATCTCTATGTTGGTCTGAGCCATGTGGGCAGATGTAGACTGACTGGTTGGGTTCCTCGAAATGATAAGAATGTATGGTTGGAGATGGTTGTTGACATGGCTTAAAATCGATCGCAATGTCACAGTTGTTTTCACTCTTTGACGTCTTCTAAGGCTTGAATACTCTCACCGGCCTTTATGTTCAAATTGTTTCTCCTCCCATACATTTTTGTCAACTTTGATATCAGTCATTTTGTAGCCACTTGCACTTTGTATTTTGCTATGAAGTGTGGTAACATGAACTTATGCACTTATGTGCTAGGTTCTACGTGGATTTTGTGCGTATCTTAGAGTAAGTTGGTGGAAAGGTTGTTACACATGGAATCTTTTTCTTGCGGTATAATTTGAATGCTTAATGTTCTTAGTTTTTAATGCTAGTTCGCTAATTCTGTGGGCTTTGATGCTACCCGAGTGCCCAGACCGAAGCACGGGGTTACGTTAAGTGGTCGCCCGTCAAGCCTTTGGAGGTATGTGGTTCAAAAGGCAGAGGAGCAATCTGAGTTATAGGATTCTTATGACGTGATGACTGAGGCTTATGAGCATTTCCTATATTTTGGATTGTGGCGCATATGTACCACTGGTTTGGAATCACGGTTTGACAAGCTATTTAAATGTACACTCAGTGTAAAGCGTCCTGATTGTAGTACCGAATGTCCGCTTTCGTTCTCGTACTTTTATGGGAACATAACGTTACTTGAAGGCAATGATTAAAACTTATCAGTTAAGGGTCCGGATACTAATCGACGATTGCCGTCAGCATCAGAGTAACAACACAACATTGAGACATGACTCTTAATATACTACGCCACGAATAAGCAAGCAAATATACACCTTATACAACGGTTTTTATAAGTTCTATTTTATTTTGCTATGATGGTAGTTTGACTTCATAGATTTGATATGAGTTGTGATTTACTAATACTTAAGATGATGACTCAACAAATGAAAATATACACGTTATACGACTGTTACTTCATCCCATCATATTAAGATTTTATCAACGGTTATAACTATTGTTTTTAAAGCTGCACGCTGAGACGCTTGTGAGGCTCTGTTCTTCATCTCTAACCAAATTTGTATATCTTCGAGCAATAAATACAGGTAATTAGCTGCCAACAGAACCAAATGGATTCATATTACTTGAACAATTCGCCAAACCCATACTTATCCCACTAACTTAACATTCTGAGGCAGTTATCAACTTACTACTGTTCCGGTCACTGAAAATATCTCAAGTCAACGTACCGCCCACCTCGACTCAACACTAATCACCATGATTTTAACTAGTTCCTCATTGTTACTGCATTTACTAGGATAGTTTTTTCATTCGATTACTATTTGTCTACATAACTTCCACGGGACTATTTGCTTGAATCTACTTATATCGTTATTAAATAATTCGATATTCCCCTTTTACTCTACCTTTACTCGTTCAAATATCAAAATCCCGAATATTTTTACATTGTGATATTCATATGCCTTTCTGCCCGAAAACACGAACTTACGCCCGGAGATTTTAAATGTACAGTATGCTGAAATCTCAGTGATTATTTATTCCACCATTTAGGCTGCATACAGCTGAAAATCCTATAGAGTTAAGTAATGTAATCTTACTCTGCATAAGTCAGTTGTTTACATACCCTGTGTTCACGCTCCACCCATCCACTTACTTCCAAAGGCATTTTCCTATGGCATATGAGATCCATTATAATAGCCTTCCTTTTTACTTTATTACAATCACACTACATCTGTGGAGTTTTGAAGCAAGCAAGTTCTGGTGGCAGTCTAGAACGAAGCTGACTAAGTCCGTAGACAAAGCCAGCCATTGGTAATCCGGATGACGTTACTGTAAACAATCATAGACAAATGGTGGTGTTATTCAGGTAGGTTTCAGGAATGTGACAAAGTTGAAATCCGATTCCTTGAACGATTACCACTACACCGTGACTGCTTACGCTATGTATGAGTATAGCAAATCGCCAACAAAAGCCTATATATCCTATTACTCCGATTGTTGCCAACTAATCATGATGTGCAAACTTGCACATGCGTGATCAATATGCAGCATGTAGATCGTTATCATAAACACCTGAAGTCTATAAATTCATCCATCCGAGCTAAAAACCTCTTAATGCTCCGCAGAACCACAGGCGCGAAAGCATTAGTCTAGTAATTACATAAGCATTCTTTGCGGTTACAAGTTACATTCAGGCAACTCATAAGTCAAGTCCATTATGATTCTGTGCTTGATGTTTCTGTGAAAAGATGGAGTACAGTGAAATCTTAGGCACACTCTTTAACAAATGAAAACACCAGACTTCAAATTACTTACCATATCCATCCCAGAATCTCACTGGAGCAAACACTTTGTATTGAGCGCCTCGGCTATCAATGTCTAATACAAAACTAACTATCATCTATACCCTAATTCATTTCTCCCTGCTCATTTCTTGAACTCGCCGAAAGATCACAAGATTTTGGTGAATTCCTGATCATTCAATTGCTTACCGTAGTACTGGTAGACTAAGGTAATCAAAATCTTGAATCATGCGAGGCATCTTAAGAAAATTGGTGAAATTCCCGGGCACTTCGGAAAATTCAGAATTCTGTGGAATTTATTCACAACTATCAACGACAAATGTGTTGTTATATAACGAGTAAATAATTTCCTAGGGAGAAGTCTGGAGTGTTAGGAAGTCTGATTCGTGCACTTCTGCAGAACTCCCAAGTCGTCAATATTCCGTCAAAACTTGCTTAAACACCAAACAGCGTTAGCAAAACGTCAACTCACTATCGCGGTTTATACACATTGTAACACTGCGGTGAAACGAACGGCAGGCACGTCTAACTGAACATAACAGGAAGTCAAACAGAATGAGCTTTATGGACAAGCAGATGACGGGATAGAGTACATCAGTTGCAAAAACGTTATCAGTACAGGAAACCCAACGTCTGTCCACAAAGCACACATACGCTTTGTGGGGCTGGGAGTTACCCCTATGTGTTATCGTGCTTGCTATGGGATGAGTTCGGTACATCAACTAGCCCATTCTCTATATGTTGTAGGGTTATTTTATCTACTTTTATAGTTTCAAAAACGCCCTCTGCCACTGAATCATGTTTCATGCCGTTTATTCATCCACAAAGTATTGGTTGGACTTTCGTCTTTTAGTTGGAAGGTTATTTATTCATGAAGAATGGTGCTCACAGATCAGAGTCAACTGACCCTTCAAATTGCAGCAAAAAGGATCTACGTCTGCAGCTCCTACTTCAAAACATACGCTTACAAAACACAGGAAATGTGTATTTTCACACAACACCTTGAGATAACGTTAGACTTCACCCAGCATCCGCTTTCTATTTTCGAATCTGCCTCCATCTCTCAAGAAAAGTCCACCACTACGATATGTATGTAACGCATTCGGAATCTTATCCATTCACCTTCTAGTTTCCATTTCTACACCGCATCAGCTCTTCGTTCTCAAGCTCTACTGTTTGTCGATTATCTATAATTAGATATAAGTACATCCTCTGTACTTGCTGAGTCATCGGCTAGACTTATTCTCTTCCTCTATTCCCTTCCAGATTCTCATGACCACCATTAAACTCACACTGTCCTACGTGCCCCCTGCAACAAGGTACTTACCTGTCTAGACGAAAACCTATCAACAGCTGGTAGATGCAGCAAACACAAACGTTGCTCACCAGCTGGTATTTTCGGTGTATTAAAAGCAGGTTCAATGCTGACAGTGATCGCTTCTAATTCCAGTAGTATATATTCACACTTCAGGCATAGAACCGTCTACAAGGAATAAGTCTGTATGAAAATGAAGTCAGGCCTAGGAAAACCGTTACCAGGACGCGTCTGTCGTACATCTTCAAGGTTATTGGTAGTTTCAGACGCTATCCAAGGTGGAAGCAGTAATCCCGAGTTAGTCAAAGTTTTGTAAGTGTGCCCAAAGTACCTGAATTGTGTGCATTGGGTCCGAAGTCTACAATAGACCATCGCCGGACTCCAAATTTCAGAATACTCAATAAACTTCGTTTCATGTAGCTGCAGCGTCACACACCTCCCCAAAATCAATAGCCTGGGGTTCGACGACATTCAACATTAATACTGACCTTGATAGTTTAACAGGACCCGCTAAGCTGCAGGCACCTGGTCAAGCATCCTCGCTGGTTGGCACGCTGTCGTGTTACATTGCACTGCTCGTAATCGGCTCTCTAGCCAGTTAGTTGGAACGCATTGGTATCTTGGCACAACCACCCAAATATCCTATTCCATCCGACTACGCTATCGTGTTCCTCCTTGGTCTCGTATTCGTGAGTACATAACAGGTTCGAATAATTAGTGATTGGCCTTTGTGTCTGTCAAGTTCGCACCAGGACAATTTTTAAATTAGGAAACAATCAGTCGATTGCGATAAATTTAGAAACAAGGCTGTGAGTAAGGGAATGTAGATTAGAAGATTATGTTTCAGGACCGTATTATTGAAATAAAGATAATGGAATTTTAGACAGCGATGATCTCGATTACGAGAGGACGACTGTATAGATAAGATTTAAAATAATGAATGGTAACTGATTCCATTGCTACCGAATATTGACAGCAAACTGAGGAATGGTGGATAATTTTACACACGCACACCTGATTTTCATGTATTATACCGTAGTAATGACTTTTTACTTTTCTAGTTGCGGCGCATAAACTTTGGTATTGCATCACTTTCCTCTGCTCTTGTTACCTCAGTATTTTCGCGCGTGATAAGTGACCCATATTTTGTACTCACCACCGCTGTCGTAAAATTAACCCCTGGTATGGTTTCCCGCTGTAGAATTATCACAATAAAGGGGTGACAAATTCAATCAATTTCCTCTTCAGCTGCACAAAAGCAAGCTTATCGCGAGCAGTCTTTTGAAAAGTCCACACAACGACAAGCTTTTCTTTTGGTAACATTTCGATTAAAATCGATGCCCGTACTCAAACCATACGCTGGAGCATTTTGACAATGCTTATTCACACGCTGATCGGTAGGTGCCAAATAAGTGGTCTTTCCTGAGTCTTCACCGGCCTGTTTGTTCAGTCGAGCTTCCCATATGGTCGACAGTTGTGCTGACTCAACTTCGTTGCATGTGTTTGGTGTGATACGCATAAACATCGACTCTGTCGTTAACCTTTCATCTCGTTTGTTCTTCTTGGACTTCGGCATGGTGGTGTTGTTCTAGTCAATGACACGTGGGCTGCTTTCGATGAGTCTTTTCTAATTTCTTGCACTTTTGCCCCCCTGTTGGCTGACCTTCGGTACATCTTTAGTGTTCATTCAATCTGCTTTTCAACTATCTTGATGTTTACACTCAACAGCTTATTGGGCTGTCTGTGCACGATATTTTATACAGCACATTATCATCTTCCAACTGCCAACCGAATAATTAAGTCACTCCAATCTATCTTTTATTAGAATTACTGGTTTAAATGCTGTGAAAATGCCAGCCACCATAAGCTTTATTCCGATTGCCTCTGAAGCACCATCTTGTGTGGCTGTATTACTATCCCCCTGTATTTATATTCTCACCGACCCCCCTGCTGCTAACCTTTGTTGCTTCCTCTTGATGCTATCTTTTAGCTACTGCATCGAGTAATGATTCTTCAATAGAACCTTAAATAACACATTCTTGCCTCTTCGTAGAGCATCGCGGAATATTGTAAGTCTGTGTATCCATTTTGCAGTTGGGCGGGTACTGATTTCGTTCTTGAAATACAGACATAATGGTTGAGGTGGTGGTTACACCATTTACATCAGGTCCGAAATTGGTACAACAAATTGCAGTGTTGCGGAACTTAATTTGCTAAGTGACTCCATGGGAGTTGTGACTAAGCGCCCAAATGCTATAACTATCCTCTTAGGGTGTATCTACCGTCCACCTTGCTCTGCTAAGGACTATGATGACAGGCTTGCAGAAGTGTTCACTCTTGTAACAACAACACCCTTCTCCGTGAAACTTATGCGGAGACTTTAATATGCCTAACATCAAGTGGCAGTCACTTACCTCTCTTGGGTGGCCTGGTAATTTTATTGATATGTTGGATTCTAGGGGATGGCGCCAGCGTGTAATGCAACCAACTAGACACAGTAGTATACTTGACCTCGTCTTCACCAACTCAATATCGAATTCCCGGGCAACGACCAGAGAGTAGTATTTTTCGAATTCCGACTATCTCCCAGTACTACGTCAGCTCCCGGATGAAAAAAACAACCACAGTTAGAAGATACAAAAATATCATCTGGGAAGAGATGCAGCACATGTTGCGGTACTTGGACCGGGGTTCTTGTTTCACCAGTACCTCAACCCACGGACTAAGTGGTATTCCCTATAGTTCCATGAATGTAATTCACGATCATACTGCCCCGGAGGTATCAGTAGTAATTAGGGAGCTGAAAGTGACTTTCATCCCAGAAAACGTATCGGCATGAGCAGACATGCCAGAAATTTCCATCGATGTAATGGCTTTTCATGCCTTGTCTCATTAAAAATTGCTCATGAGAACTCAAGATCAAATAGGGTTCTGAACGCACTCAAGCAAGAAACTGGAGACAATGCACAAACTAGCAATGTTCAATCACTAGTGCGAATTCTAGGATCCCGTGCAAACTTATCTACAGTAATCCGCAGTGGTCTGATCATTGATGGGGACATTCTTTATGATGATCCAAGCAAGATCTGTGAGCTGTTTGGTAATCATCATGAAAGCTGCTTCACACAAGAGGATAGTGTACCAGACATACGAATGCCCGTTCCACCACACTGTTCGCTAGGTAATGTTTTCTTTACACAGAAAAAGACAGCTGGTGCAGTTGCTTCCTTACAGGGCTCATACACTACCGTACCCGATAGCATACCACCTGTACTTCTAAAAAGGGGTGGTGAAGACATACCATTCATCCTTACGAAGCTTTTCCAATATCCCTTACAAAGGCATGCCACCCCGATTGCTGGAAGCTGTCATACATATCTCCCACGTATAAATCTGGCCGGACGTCAGATATTCCAAACTATCATCCCATAAATACTACACCTGAAGCCTCTCGTATTATGCAGAAGGTGGTTGCGCAAGAAATTAATGTCCGTGATTGCGCGTCGGCCTCTTTCCTCTATGCAGCATGGATTCTTGAAAGGTCGTTCATGCAGTGCTTGCCTACCGGATTACTTTGGGGAAACCACCTCCGAACGAGATGAAGGTCTTTTCGCAACTGCTCTATTTTTTGACTTCAAAAATCATTTGATAAAGCGCTTCATAATCGGCTAATTCTGAAGCTTCAGTCATTTGGAGTTAGTGACCCTCTATTATCATGGACAGGCTCATTCCTCAGACAGAGTACTCAAATGGCAAAGTTCAGACACACCTTTTCCTCCTCAAAAACTGTTTTGAGTGGCATCATTCAAGGTGGTGTATTGGGGCCCTTACTCTTCCTCCTTTAAATAAATTAAATTTCTAGCTTAATACAACATAGCAAGCCCTACCTGTTTGCTGAGAACTTAAAAACTGTATATAGCTTCCCCACTAATCACCAAGTGAGGGTTATAACAGAATCGAGGAAGACTCACTGCGATTATTTTCTGAGGACCTAGTTTCGGCCTAAATTTTTTCAGCGAGGTTCCTGAACACAAATTGAGGGAAAGGACGTTTAATCCGATTACACCACTTTCTCAAAATCTATTCAAAATCCTCACGCCTGGGGATTTAGCCAATCAGTCGGACAATGATGAGGTCCCAGGAAATGCGTTCCAAACGAATAACATAAATTATGTCCATACAGATGCGCAAAGTTTACCGAATAAACTTGATGGGCTGCGGAAGCTCACCTTATAGATCTTTTAGTCCGATAAAACTATGAAGGTCAGCGTCAATGTTGAAGCCCGTCGAACCCTTGGCTATTGATCTTGAAAAGCATGTGACAGTGCAGTATTGCTGAGACATAGGTTTCTCCCGATATTTTAGATCGGGAACCGGCAGTCACCGACGACGCACAGCTACAGGAATGCTGGTAAGGGGGCAGGGTAGCACGTTACGTTAGCTCTTCTCTCATGGCTCACCAAGTCCACGGCTAAGAATCGGATTGCCTAGGTGGGTCCATCTGCCGCTCCATAAAACCGTCCCAGACCACAAATTGCAGGGCTGGGGCCATTTATTGGAGGTCTTCTGCTGGCTTGCAGCGTGACGGTTAGATGCCCAAGGCACTTAGCCGCCTTCTCAAACTGGGTTGCACCAGGTGACTCTAACCGGCTGAGGGCTAGCTTTGCTGGTCATACTTTTAGGGGGAGTGATGATTCCAGTGAGGCCTGATCCTTTAATCTGAGTAAAGAGCAAGGGTTTATGGAACATGTGAGAACAGTAACACGATCAGGGGGGGCTCGAACACAGCCTCGCCCAGACTACATCTTCACAAGTGGAGTCCTTAATTGACCACCCAGCAATCCCCACCTCTTTGAACAGAAGTGATCACGTTGTTATTGGCTTCTATTGTGTCTGCATAACCGATCGAACCAGACCTTTCACTGAACGCAGTTGGAACTTCAGAGGCTTCAATACTCTGACCCCTTTAATGGCGCTACAACAGATGGATTGGGGAGTTAGCCTTGTGTGTCACGATGTGAACACCCATTAGAGGTTCACGCTTGGCAGAATCATATATCAGAGCAGCCACTCTGTTTCACTTTTGCGCTGAAGTGCTTCAAGTCACCCAAGGTAATGAGCAACTCCACTCGTGAACTGCTTAAGCTAACAAAACACAGCTGGGAAAGCATAAGAGGATTGGTACCAGATTCGCATATAGACTATTCAACCGGACAAGAAACGCAGGGACGGAGGCATCGAGGTCCGACTGGGAACGACGTCAAGTTAAGCTCACCAACATGTCTGTCTCTAACCCGAGTGGTCTGTTCCATAACTCCACATTACCTCAACCACCAGCTACCAACAGACTGACTGGTGACAAAAGCGAGGAGGCTGAGCTCCTAGCCGACAACTATTTACAAATTTCTTCTTCACTAACCTTAAACGGCTGATCTGGCTGCCTGTTTAAATTTTGGGCTACCGGAAATTTCTGGCGGAGTTTATTTAGCCAAAATCCATCCGTTCCAATTTGTTTTACCCTTGTAAATGTGTTTTTTAAGAGCGTCGTTCCCTCCGACTCAACTTTAAAGTTGTTCAAAACTGTCGTTCTTACAACTGGTAACAAAGCCAGGAATGAACGATACACCGGTCAGAGATAGGCAAAGAAATATAGGACATTAATATTCTTTGGAAAATAGCATTGAATTGCAAACTTTGGAACTGGCTAGATAAGCTGCCATCACTAAAATTACTTCCTTTTTTCTACTCATTAACCAGTCCAAACCGGATGCTAAGGTAACACCGGGTGCTTGCTTCACACTGTCGCTATTACTTCTGTTACTTCCAGTGATTATTTCACTCGAAAATATCACGCGAGGGATGAACATGCCGAACTATTAAATGTTGACGGTTCCATGCTGTACCACAAACCTCGTTTGGAATAAAGCTGTTATTATCGTTGTTGTACTGTTGTTAGTCAGGAGTTTACGGATATCCACCAACTAGGTAGAACTCTGTGTTACTGAATCGGGCATTGAGATAGTACAGCACACACTATACTGCTCACAAAAGATACCTTTCTGGGACAAGACAAAATTCATGCGGCGGTACTGCGTAAAGGAACACCGATACTGACTAAACCTTTGAGCGGGTTATTTAAGGGTTTTCTAAGTCAAAGGGGTGTCAAATTCTGGGAAGTTGGGTCTTATAACGCCAATCTTCAAGTGAGGTCATCGGCGGAACTTGAGGATATACAGACCAGCAGCGAAGGAATGGAATTTTTGATGAACTGAGGTACCACCGTGGGACGATTAACTTCCTTACCCCCCAACGACGCTGATCTGGAAAAAGGCACTCCTCTGTTACTAATCCGCTCATCCCAATTGATGGATGGACTGACACTGTCGACAGCCGAGGTCAAACTGGCGTCCCTTATTTAGACTTTGCCAGGACGCTTGATCATATTGGTCACTACTGCCTTATTGACAGACTAAAATTAATCGGGATCAGGCCACTGCTCATTAACTGCCTGCCCCCAAAAACATGAGGTCGTTTATATAGATAGTAAATGGGTTTCCTCATGTCTGAAGAAGCAGAATCCCCTAGTTGAGTGTCCTAGGGTTCACTATTTGGACCGCTTCGTTTTATAACATACATAGACGACTTGCCTAAGCTGGTTTCTTCCGAAGTCCTTCTTATTTCCGGTGACGCGAAACTATGGAGAGAAATCAAAGGCGGGGAAGACAGTGTTCGTTTACAAGGAGACTAAAATCAACTTCAAACCGCGAAGCCAATGGTGGGCTCGCATTTATTCTTGACGGAGAAGCATTTGATAGTTTTAGTCCCTCAATATTCAATATCATATGCCAACTGCGCACAACAAAATCTGTTCGAGGTCTAAAACGCATGAAAAACGACCGGTTGCAATGGGTCTATATCCCCTGGAACATAGAAGAGTGAGTGGAGACTTGATAATGGCCTACAACATCCTCAGCACTCCTGTACATCCACTCAACTCATTGAGCCTTGAGTGTAACACAACTAGAGAACATATACAGAAACTAAACCCAGAATACAACAGGTTGGGTTTCAGTCACAACTTCTATTCCCTAGGAGTTTTTAAACCCTGAAATGCTCTTCCCACAGATGCAGCCTTGGCCGCTTCGCCTTAATGCTTTGCACATCGGCTTGATACCCGCTTCAGATGTGGGCGGAATCTGCCCATAAATGATTGAATCTTCACGTTTTAGCAGACACATTTTGATCTCTATTCGTGTGCGGGTTAACAAACAGTAGTAGTGACTCATGGATTGTAGACGTGGAAACTAGCTAAGCGAAGGCTTCTTTTATTCCGCCAACAGCCATTTTAACTATTCCTCTCGACGTATAGGGATATTTTTTATAACGAAACATCACTTCAACTTCACTAAGTTTCGAACTCACAGCTTTCATTCTCCTTCATTAACTTTTGAATGCCCGTGACATAGTGGTTGTGCAACTGTTTAGTAGATGGTTTCCACCTTCGAAACCAGGTCAGCATTTGATCAGGACGCGCTTTTTAAACTTCTAATTGTAGCCTAAACATGTATCTGACTCGCTTGGTACAGTCCCCCACTAGTGGGTTCGTGAGGACCCTAAGACGATACCAGCCGGAAGCAAAAACCCAGCGGTTTCATCACTGGTAAAACTCTCTCGATGGGCTCACTGCGTGAAGTGGCTCCTGGTTGTCTTAAATTATTCTAGGGTGTTGTGGCAAAGGAAAAATGAAATACAGTAGATCGAATTGTACGTCGATCGCGGTCTTCAGTTCCCTTCGACGTTCCGTCCAGTGCTCGTTGAACCTGGAATGTGAATAAGAGTCTTTAATACTACGAAAACCTTGCGTAAAAACGGGAATTGTTCACATATAAATGTATCGAAAATAAAGCTTACGCTTATTTTCACCTTTTTTGAAAAGTTTCGTTATATGGTAATGAAAAATTGACACAAAGAGGCAAAATGTACGAGGGTTTTCGCATTGCCGGTGGATAAGAAAAATGGTGCCCCGAAAAGAAATTGAATTAGTCAAAAAATATGGTTGGCACACCTTATTTCACACCACTAAGTTGAATACGACTTCAAGTACTCCGAGAACCTGACGGCTCAACCTGGTTGAGTTTTCTGTTGCGCCGATGGTTGTTGTAACTGTGCATTACCAGGGACATCGTCAAGAGTTTCGATAATTGGGCTATCCACCGGTGTTGTTTTGGCGTTAAGCCTTCGGTAATAACCGGTTGGACGCCAGTCTTTGCCATCATTTTTTGGAACCATATGCAGTGGTGATGCCCAAGGGCTGTTTGACGGTTTGATTATGCCCGGTTCGAGCATGCAGTCGAATTCACTCTTCGCCATTTTTAGCTTACCTGGGTCTACACGCCGTGCTTTGGATGCCACAGGTGGACCTGTGGTTGTGACGTGATGAATAACATTGCTGGTTGTGCACGGAAGAGTGTGCTTTGGTTGTCGCAACCCTGAATATTTCTCCAAAACCGCTTGGTGGGACGCGTCGCCTGACTGTTTGGTTCTAACGATGGCTAAACTCGGACCTACATAGGTGGTGCCGCCAACAGATAACTTTATGTTGTTATCTATCAGACGTCGACGATGAGCATCTACGAGTAAATCATAATGGTTTGATAAATCTATGCCAATGATGGGCATAGGAACGTCAGCCAGGGGGAAGATCCAGTCAACAGGTTTACGTAGGCTCAAGTTGAGGTAGGCATGCTGTCTCCCGAATGTCGCGATTGCCTTGCGATTAGCCGCTTGGAGATTGAAGGATGGGTCATGATGACGTTCCTTTGTCGGTGCGGAAAGAGCGCCAACCTCTGCACTGGTGTTGACGAGGTAGCGAACTTTCGTTTTTATATCCGTGACGTAGAGAAGACGGGGGTTTCCACCGGCTGCGGTTGCCGTAAACACGTGCCGGCGTGGCCATCCCCCGAGTTTGTCTTTGTTAAAATCGTATGGCTTCCGGCACTTCCCGGCTTCGTCTCCGTAGGTATTGTGAAATCAACACCATTTAGGGTTTCCCACCCTGCTAGGTCTACTTTTCGAACAACCACGCGAGCTGCTGCGATGCCCTAAGCTGCGTTTTTGTGAGGTGCTACGTGAACCAGGACTTTGAGCCCGTAGCAACTGTTTAACAGGGTTGCACAGCTTCGTCAACTCTGAATCCTGGCCCTCTGGTTCGTCGCAGGCAGAATTTATACTGGAGACTGGTCTGCTAGAAATCTCCAGTATTTTGTCTGCCGAGGCTGCCAGGTCATCGAGTGGAACTGACTGCAGTGTCACTAACACGGTTTGCACCGGTTGTGGTAGTTTTGAGAGAAATAGTTCTCGGAAAAGGCCATCGTCGAATGTTCGTGCACCGATAACTTCTCGCATGCGTGCAAGGACTTCAGTAGCTGAGTGGCTGCCTAACTCGATGTTACGAAGCAGTTCCTCTAGGCGCTGGCGATCTGTGAGATCACTTTCTTCAACAGTGCGGCCTTGAGAGGTGCATAAGGATCACTTACTTCGGGATCAGACATGTGTGCCGTAACATGCCAGTTTAATTCCCGCGGTAGTGAACGTATGACGGCAAGAAGTCGAGAATGAGGATCTGCGACTCCCTGTTCTCGAAAATCTGTCTCGGCATACAGAAACCATGTTTCTGCATTGTCTGGCCAATATGGCACCAGTTGGATAGTGTTCGTAGTTGGCTTAATGCGGATGAGCTCGGAAGTACAGTCGGACATCAGAAAGAGTTGTATGTGGATATATGATGGTTATCAAGATGAAAGCAATATACAAATATAAAATGGGACAGGCTCATCAATTCAATATTTGCTACTGGTCGGGATATATGATCACGTCAGGCTCACCAATTTAGGAATTGTCCTGGTGCGAACTTGACAGACACAAAGGCCAATCACTAATTATTCGAACCTGTTATGTACTCACGAATACGAGACCAAGGAGGAACACGATAGCGTAGTCGGATGGAATAGGATATTTGGGTGGTTGTGCCAAGATACCAATGCGTTCCAACTAACTGGCTAGAGAGTCGATTACGAGCAGTGCAATGTAACACGACAGCGTGCCAACTAGCGAGGATGCTTGACCAGGTGCCTGCAGCTTAGCGGGTCCTGTTAAACTATCAAGGTCAGTATTAATGTTGAATGTCGTCGAACCCCAGGCTATTGATTTTGGGGAGGTGTGTGACGCTGCAGCTACATGAAACGAAGTTTATTGAGTATTCTGAAATTTGGAGTCCGGCGATGGTCTATTGTAGACTTCGGACCCAATGCACACAATTCAGGTACTTTGGGCACACTTACAAAACTTTGACTAACTCGGGATTACTGCTTCCACCTTGGATAGCGTCTGAAACTACCAATAACCTTGAAGATGTACGACAGACGCGTCCTGGTAACGGTTTTCCTAGGCCTGACTTCATTTTCATACAGACTTATTCCTTGTAGACGGTTCTATGCCTGAAGTGTGAATATATACTACTGGAATTAGAAGCGATCACTGTCAGCATTGAACCTGCTTTTAATACACCGAAAATACCAGCTGGTGAGCAACGTTTGTGTTTGCTGCATCTACCAGCTGTTGATAGGTTTTCGTCTAGACAGGTAAGTACCTTGTTGCAGGGGGCACGTAGGACAGTGTGAGTTTAATGGTGGTCATGAGAATCTGGAAGGGAATAGAGGAAGAGAATAAGTCTAGCCGATGACTCAGCAAGTACAGAGGATGTACTTATATCTAATTATAGATAATCGACAAACAGTAGAGCTTGAGAACGAAGAGCTGATGCGGTGTAGAAATGGAAACTAGAAGGTGAATGGATAAGATTCCGAATGCGTTACATACATATCGTAGTGGTGGACTTTTCTTGAGAGATGGAGGCAGATTCGAAAATAGAAAGCGGATGCTGGGTGAAGTCTAACGTTATCTCAAGGTGTTGTGTGAAAATACACATTTCCTGTGTTTTGTAAGCGTATGTTTTGAAGTAGGAGCTGCAGACGTAGATCCTTTTTGCTGCAATTTGAAGGGTCAGTTGACTCTGATCTGTGAGCACCATTCTTCATGAATAAATAACCTTCCAACTAAAAGACGAAAGTCCAACCAATACTTTGTGGATGAATAAACGGCATGAAACATGATTCAGTGGCAGAGGGCGTTTTTGAAACTATAAAAGTAGATAAAATAACCCTACAACATATAGAGAATGGGCTAGTTGATGTACCGAACTCATCCCATAGCAAGCACGATAACACATAGGGGTAACTCCCAGCCCCACAAAGCGTATGTGTGCTTTGTGGACAGACGTTGGGTTTCCTGTACTGATAACGTTTTTGCAACTGATGTACTCTATCCCGTCATCTGCTTGTCCATAAAGCTCATTCTGTTTGACTTCCTGTTATGTTCAGTTAGACGTGCCTGCCGTTCGTTTCACCGCAGTGTTACAATGTGTATAAACCGCGATAGTGAGTTGACGTTTTGCTAACGCTGTTTGGTGTTTAAGCAAGTTTTGACGGAATATTGACGACTTGGGAGTTCTGCAGAAGTGCACGAATCAGACTTCCTAACACTCCAGACTTCTCCCTAGGAAATTATTTACTCGTTATATAACAACACATTTGTCGTTGATAGTTGTGAATAAATTCCACAGAATTCTGAATTTTCCGAAGTGCCCGGGAATTTCACCAATTTTCTTAAGATGCCTCGCATGATTCAAGATTTTGATCAACTTTGTCGTTGCCGTTCGAGGTTAAATTTCGGGCTAGCTGACATCTGGGCATTCCCCTAAATTCTTCCTATCCTGAAATTCATTTCCATATGGAAATGCATGTTTTGTCAACGAAATAACGTTAGAAGAGATGGCATATCCCAGGCAATGTGAAAGGATACAGTTATTTTTCTTATTCTCCAGGCTCAGCACACACTAGTTACTTCTGAAGCTTTGGAATGGGATCAAGTATCGGGGTATTGTGTAGTGTACAACTCACTGACATGATCAGTTAGTCCACTCAAACTGATCAGCAATGGTCGTGAACCAGATCAATGTGATCTAAGCACCGGATAATCTTTCAGTTTGTTTGGCTCTGAGCTTTTCGTAAGTGTCTCCGGATTGATTCGGCCCACCTAACCCTAATTCCAGCTAGCTGCTCGAGCCTGATGGTTATTATTATTATTTGTCCCTTGGTTTCCGAGTGGAACATAGGGCTTCAGTAGCACGCCTCCATTTCACTCTGTTCTCTGCAGTCATTTGAACCTCGCACTACCCACAAGTCTTCATTTATTCCTCACGCCATCTCCATGTGACCCCGGACGCCCAATCCGTCGTTTCCCATGCGGGTTCCACTCGACGACCTGGCGTGGTGCATAATGTCTCCGAATAGTTTTTTCAGTGTATGTGCAATCTAGTCCATCTCCACTTTCTGCATATTTGTTGGGCGACGGGTTCTTGGTTGGTTTGTTGCCAGCCAGAGTTCCTTCTTGCTTATTCTTTCTGGCCATCTAATCTTCAGTATTGAGCGTAGGCAGCTATTGATGGATGTCTGTAGTCTGTTGGAAATGCTTTCCGTGACGCGTCAAGTTTCTGAACCATATACCAGCATTGACTTAATATTAGTGTTGAAAATCCGGATCTTGTTCTTTATGCTGAGTGTAGTGTAGTGAATGTAGAAAATTCATTCTGGAGGTCTTGCAGGAGTAGGTATAGCATCAAGTGCTAAGGGAGAAAGTGCACTACTCAACTGGATCATAGTTGACAGTCACCTGTGCGTTACACGACTGAACACAGTGACGACCAAACAAAAAAGTGAGCCGTTGTCTCTTTTTAATATCTGAGTTCAGTTAGGAAGGAGTGAAGCAGCCCTACTGAAAACTTTCTAGCCTCCCGGTGGAAGACAAGCGTTCAGATGTGGTAGTTATTGCAGGTGATTTCAATGCACAATTTCGTAGGCTAAGTCAGATAATAGCACTTTCAGAATTCCAGCTTAGAGAACAGATAACGCCGATCGTCTGCTACAGCTGTGGCGTTTGACTCAGCGTCTGCCGATGTGGCGGTTGGACTTGTATATCACAATAACCCAACGAGACATGCCAGTAGACCACCTCCCTCTGGGTCCTACCACGCCACCAGGGTCTGCTGGATAATATTAGACGCTAAGCAGTTACCGTGTAAATTACTACACTATAGTGGGTGTCTGAGGGCAAAGTTATACGGCTGCCAGGTGGATGGTGTGTGACAGTAGTAAGGTGTTTCTCTTGAGTGACCAGCAGTACTACGCTGTTGATGCTTTCTTAACGAGAAGGGGGAGGGATAGAATAGGTTAGCCGCAAAAATAGCACCTCCCTGCCCCACGGTCTTCCGATGCGGGTGGTATGGTTTGCCCCTATCCAGTGTTGGAACACCCAAACCTCAAAACAACATCCCGCAGAAGGCTATGTGTGACAGGTCTCAAGCAGATGTCTCTTGAGCTCCGCAGTCACATACTATCCCTTCTTTTTCAGGTACATCAAGAACTGGCTTTCCACGGTTTCAGCAACCAGGAAGTGTCAATCGCTCCCATGCTTCCAGTAGTACACAAGACCCAATCAAACAGAACACATCCCCTTCAACTCTGTCTCCTCATTTGCTTTCACCTAATATTGATATTAAACCCCTTACACCTTTCTCAACCTCTCATTCTGTAGCGATCGAAGCCATCAATTTAATGTAGGAGCTTTAAACGTCCAAATTCTGTGCCAAATCGAACAGAAAGCATCACTTGCCTGAACTCTGAAATCTGTACCCGTGGATGTATGCTGGGTCTCCGTGACACGTGTGCAGGACTCGAATGTGGTTATTAAATTGACCTCACCTAGCCATAGGGGTGAATCTTCAAAATTCACCTTGAATATCCGGAAACCTAGTGGCTAGCTCTCGTGGACTCGCTAGTGTAGGCCTAGCATTGAACTGTGAGGTAGAAAGTGCGCTCCTCAACTGGATACCGTTAAACAGCCGTCTGTGTACTATTTGACTGAATGAATCTGTAAGAACTAGGAAGGATTGCAAGACCAGTCGATGCCTATTCGTCATTTCCACCGACCTCAGTTCGGATGATGCAAAGGATAAATTCTATGCGAAGCTATCATTTTTTCTACGGAAAGCAGAACGATCAGATCCAGTTATAATTGCAGGTGGTGTTAACGCTCAAGTACGGAACCTAAGCCAATCGGAAAGGCATCTTGAGGACATTTACGAACGAACACGGGTGATCGTCTGTGGCTACTTCGTTCTGACGACCACTTGTTTCTGACCAGCACTGACTTTGAGCGAAAAGAGAGACAGTTCCACATAGTGTCCACCGACATCAAACCAAATATGGACACAGATAGATCACATTGTTGTAAGGCATCATTGGAGAGGGTCAATGGAGGATTGCCGCTCTTTCTGGAGTACCTGTTTAGGCTATGATCACGCGTTAGCACAGGTTTGTGTATATCTGCACTTTACAGGCCACAGGAAAAAGGCGATGGTAAAGCCGGATTGTTCTTGATTGGCAGACGAGAACGCCAAACACGTATTTAGGGAAGAGGTAGCTAAGCACTTATCCGAACGTGACAACAATGCTCATCCGGTGGAAACCTAGCGTGATATTAGATCCGCTGTAGAAGGAGTGGTAAACAGTTGGTAACCTACATCCGAAGGTTAGCAAACGTAATTGGATTTCCGCAACGTCATCCGAACTGGTTGATGCTAGAAGACTTATTCCAGCTAGCTTTGATCACGGTGAAGAACGAAAGCAACTTAAACGTAAATTGACCAAGAGTCTTCGCAATGATCGCGAGTAGTGGTGGGTAACGAGAAGGAGAGCGATGGAGATGACAGCAAGTATTTAGACTTATTAAAGATACTGGTAAGAAGAAGACGACGTTGAGTGAAACCATTACCTATAAGGATGGGACGCTGATAACGACTCATAACAGGTGGCTGGAACATTGGGCAGAACACCGAAGCACAGTGCAAGTGACCTACAGCATAACTACAGTTGCCCAACATCCAGCCTAAACCTGAATGGGACGTAGAAGTCGACCCCCCAACTCTCATTGAAGTTGAGAAAGCTGTATCGAACCTGAAACAATGTAAAGCAGTAGGACCCGACAGTCCATGTGAAGCTTTCAATGATGGAGGTAGGAAACTACTGATTAAACTGACGGAGGTATTAAGTAGTAGTGTATGGGAATCAGAGGTAGTGCTGTCAAACTGGTCTACTTCATCAGTCTAGTGTACTTCCCTGATCGTCCCAGTCTATTATAAGGGAGAGAAGTCTTCCTGGGACAACCAGAGGGGGCTTGGTTTGACAAATATTGTATCCATGACCCAAGTGGTCCGACGCGTAGGTCGAGCTCAGTAAGACGGGACAGGTTTCAAAACTGGTCGAGGGTGTATCAATCAGTTTTTCACACGCCGACAGGTCGTGCGAGATAGGCATACTTACTGGTGGCCAACACTTGCCATATTTCTCCAACTGAAGACGTCATTCCACCTTTAGACGTTTAAGCAGTCGGACCGTGAAGGAACTACCAAGGAAGTATATAACTCTAATGAAAGCTCTACTCAACCTCACACAGAGGTGTTAGGGTTTATGGAAAGTTGTCATGTGAATTGATGGCAACTAGTGCTGTTTGCCAGGGATGTCCACTTGCTTTTCTTATTTAACTTCGTCGTGTAATAATGGACGTAACCTTAGGTACGCCTAACTTCATAAGGATTGACCTACTCTTTGGAGGTCATATGTTTGACTCGAAGTATGCAGACGATATTCTCGTACTATGCGGATATGCTGACAAAATGCAGGGTCTTCTGGATGCGTTGAGCAAAAATCTGAGAACGTTTGGCGTGCGTTTCGCACCTGTTAAATGTAAGATGATGCTCCAGGACTGGTCTGCTGCAAGTACTTCCAGTTTAATGATGGGGAGTGAAGTAGTGGAATGTGTCCGACCACTTTACTTACTCGGAGAGTTGCATCACCCCGAATGGGATGGTTGCTGACGAAATCTCAGCTTCGTCAACTGAGATGGCTTGGACATGTACTACGCATGCCACCTACCTCAACTTGTCACGCCAGGGAATGTTTGTTTAGGTTGGAAGACGGCCAGGGTGTCCGTACCAACGCTTGGCACTAGATGATATAGTCTATGACTGCTAGTCAGCCTTGTGTAGCGGTGTAGACTACCTGGCTGGGGTCGTCGAGATGATAGGAATGAGTGTTTGAAGGTGCTTGGTGATATGATTGAAAATCGATCACAATGGCACAGCTATGTTCACAGACGTATTCTAAAGCTTGAATATTCCCAACGTTTATCTTCAAATTATTTCTCCTTCCATACACTTTTGTCTCTTTCTATCCACTTGTTGTTTGTATGCTACTGTGAATTGTAGTAAATTGAACTGATGCACTTGTGTATGAGGTTCTACTTTGATTCTCTCAATCATTCTTGTATGTTTATCCTTCTGAGACCTGTTCGCTTCAAAATATTAAAACGAAAATTTGACGTGATAAATAAGACTGTCCCACTTTTCAATTAGTTCAGTACTGGAAGTTATCCAGGTAGGTGACTTCAAAAGGTATATCCAGTGTGCTGTCTATTATTATAGTATGATCACATCTCTTGAAAAGCATAAAAACAAGTAATTTAAGAGTTATTTAGTAAAGTGTGAAACAGTGAGTTATTGATAAATACGGCTACATCAGTGAAGCTGTTTTTTTAAACATTTCGCATTTGTAAATGCTGTCTTCTGTTCTAGAAACAATGTTCACTTATTCCAATAATTACTCGCGAGATCGATAGCGTTGTAGCCGAGTATATTTATGGCTTCATACATTTCCTACTCTATATTATAATCCAAAGTGGTCAGCAGTTTTACGTGCTAAGCGCTTATTGTAACCTCCTCAATCCATTTGCTGGAATTTCACCATTGAAATGTATGCGTAACAACTTTATTGCTCGTGATTTCTTAGTTGTGCCAAATATAAACGGTACTTGCAAAGCACTGGTAGTCGGTGTTATGGATTTCTCTTTTTATATGTAATAGGTAAATTATAAGGGAGGATATATGCATAAGCTGCACTTGCTCTGTGCCTGAGTCATCATGAATGGGCAGGTAATAAAGGTGGTGCACCAACTGTCGTAAGTGATTATCATCCTAGCTCTCTGTATTCTTGTTGGGGATGAATACTAGAAATACATTCGACACATAAAATAAGTATTCACTTCAAGATTTTAAATGTGATCAGTATCTCACAGGTGCAAGTCTTTCCCAGATATCCCTCATGCTCCCTAAAAGTCATGTATACACCACACCCATAGTTGTTGTAGTTGAAAACATGAAGACAATATGAACATGATAACTGTCGGTCTGAGTAATGCGTATAATGATTAGTTATTACTATAATAAGACCACAAAAGGCTTTTTTCTACCCTCACTTTTATCTCATATTACTTCTGTTACTTTCGATGTTCGTGGTTGAAAAACTTGACGATGTTAGTTGGTTGGAGGCAATCAATGGGAAGCCCTGGTTGACCTAGGTTTCGTGCTTCTTGGCATTCGCCGACCAGGTGTAGCGTACCTACAACCTTAAAGGAACTGATGCCCCATGTAATATTGGAAACCACTGTCACCCAGTGTTGCAGTCAGTGACGTTTCCTCTGAGCACTAGCTATTCGAGCAGCGATTAACGTGCTACAGGACTGTAATAGCGACTGAAGAGCAACCAGTCGATGTACATTTTCACATTTTTGTCGACTTTTTTGGTGAAGCTGATTTGAATGGTATTACGGAAGGAGATAGCTGAATGCAAAACATAAAATTGTTATTCTTGAAGAAATTTATATTGTCTTCATATTTTGAAACTTAAGAGTTTAAGAATCCACTAATTGATTGGATTATCTTTTTTACTCTAGAAATGAACATGTCTGTTACAGAGACTGTCAAATCTATTTCATCAATTATTAAAAGAAATGTCGATCCGACAATGCTTTTTGATAAAGGTAAATAACATATGTGTCTAATGCTGATGAAAACAGGTGAATACATGGATGAAGTACTTTGGCAAGTTTTCTGCGTCTTGTATAATACACCGGGAACGAGCTTCAAGAAACTGCATTACATTAAGTTACTCATGATAACTGCTAGTCACTTAGGGTTCACGGGGAGTTTCACTCTGAGTAACCTTCGGGATAAAAGAGGACAAAAGAAATGGTTACCTTTCCTTTCTGCTTTAGTTTCGTGGTTTGAATTCACGGATATGGAAGCTCTTCGGGTAGGTGCAATTCTAATTTGTAGACTCATTTGCTAAGATAATTGATATCGCAAGAGAGAAAAAAAGAAAGCATACAGAGGTATTTAATCTGTTGGAATCTCGGGAGGGTGATTTGTGGAATTGTCGAGAAGCAGAACAAGAAAGACGTAAAGTGATTAGCGATCTTGAAATGAAAGTTTGGAAGCTCAAGTCTTGCTTCACTGAAAAGAATGCAAATATGTCATCTAAAGAAAATTTACTTCAGTTTCTAGTTTCTTCAGTAGAACAGAAAAAAGAGCAGGTATGTTTCATCACACGATATTTAAAAGCTTGATATTCATCTTTTTCACTCAGTGATAAGATGACTAACCAAGAATGGACAAAGTAAACACCTCTAAAATATTGGGTGATAATGCTACACCTAACCGTTTGAAGTTGTGGAAAGCATTTTATTTTAGGAATATGTATAGAAAGATAACCGTACACTTAAGTGATCAGTTAATTACTTATATCATTCTCGTCGAACTCTTCATATAAGTAAACTGTTCACTCAGAATATTGAGAATTGGGTAACCATGTCGATTTCAAATCAAGTTAATCGTGTGTTTGTATAAATGTTACAAACGTTTGTTCAGCGTTTGAAAGATGGATAAGATTTCATACGGGTTGGTTGTTGTGCAGTAATGTAAAGGGAATACTTATTTCAATATTCTGTTTGCTACTGTTACACTTCTTATAGATGTTTCGAGACTTTTTGACCACCCCAAAATATTACAGAGGCGTTTGACTTAGTCACCTTATCGTCCTACCAATGTAAGTTATTGTACAGGAAATGCTCAACCCACAAAAATTCACTAGTGAAAGCAGGTGAAATATTTCATCCGTATTATGGGTACAGTATGCAATTTTTCGCCCAGAAAGATTTCATTAAAAAGCTTTTTCGTCAACGTTCCATGAGTAGCACCTTTGTCAAAAATTTCTCAAAAGGATTTATTTTTAGAACATTAAGTAGGTAAAGCCCGTAATGTGCGTTCCTTATTTGTACGCCAAAATCATCATATCTTTTCTCAGTTTTATGTGAGGTGCTTTCAGCACAAAGGGTGTATGGCTTTGGTAGACGCATTAAGCACCTGGCAGGTTTGTGAAATAAAGCCATAGATCTGTTGAAGAGATTTCACTACCACCTTGGGTTAATTTTCACCTTAGCGAGCTGACATGAGGTTTGGAAATTGATCGTTGCCCACTGATGACAGATTTCATCCTAGTGTTGACTGTATTATGTAAACTAACGATTAGGAGTTGTTCAGCTGCATCGCTTCTATCACCGACTCCGATGACCACCTTAGTAACCACTAAAAGAATTATCTTTCTTCCCTTCACATAGAAACGCACCTTCCTCATAAAATACATACAAGGTTCTTCAGGCAAAACATTATGCTTTTTTCTAAAACATCAAGAAGACAAATAGTCCAATGGTAATATGCAATAGTTTCTATCTTTAGGGTCTCACTATAAAGACCACCCTGATAACAACCAAAATGGTCAATCAGGTCAATTCACTGCGTAGAAAAACCTTTCTAGATAAAATCGAGAAACTTGACTAATCATTTCAAAGGTCGTTAGGGTTGCTCATAGAGTTACTCGTAATTAGGTTATTTGTTGGTTGATTTCTAGCTCAGACTGATTATTTATGATTGGTCATCATAAATTCATATGCTTGTTAACATTTGTCACCGAAAGCCATTTTACAGTCTGTGTGTTACCGAAAATGTAGATGTATCGTTCGTTTTCGTGACATAAAAATATGAGAAGACATTTTTATTCCTGAAGGATGTATCCACCAAGTGTTTCTTATTTTGGTAAAGTTTCGTGTAAAATTACTACCATCTAAAGTCGGGATTTCCTAATGATATTAATAGTATGGTAAGTGATGTATATTGTTTTTAAGCAAATGGATTTATTTGGAGCAGCGTAGCTTCAATGTTTTTGTTGAATTAGTCTTTTAAATTGGTGATAAGTTTATTCCTTCATTTCTGCTTGCTACATACCTTTGCTGTCGCTACAACAATTTGGGCTTCTGATGTCAACCTTCCTTCTGAGTGAATGAAAACCCATTCCCAGTATGTCAACATTGTCAAAGTCAATTTTGTGCTTTCGGTGACAAATGTTAACAAGCATATGAATTTATGATGACCAATCATAAATAATCAATCTGAGCTAGAAATCAACCAACAAATAACCTAATTACGAGTAACTCTATGAGCAACCCTAACGACCTTTGAAATGATTAGTCAAGTTTCTCGATTTTATCTAGAAAGGTTTTTCTACGCAGTGAATTGACCTGATTGACCATTTTGGTTGTTATCAGGGTGGTCTTTATAGTGAGACCCTAAAGATAGAAACTATTGCATATTACCTACCACTGGACTATTTATTTTCACCATGTTTATGAAGAATCCACTTATTTGGATGTTTGTGCTCTGTCATACGCAGGGAAAAGTGCTGTGAAATGATGTTTCGTTACTGTAACCCCTTCGTTAAAGCACCCGACCGATTTTTATTCAGCGGTCAATCATCGTGCTGCGGTAATAATATAGTTCTGTCCATACACAGCTATCTCATATGGTTATTACGCACACGCTAGGCGTATACAAACATTTATGTTCATTATGTTGGGATATATTTCCGTTGTATTGTTTCCGATATTTTTGTAATGTTTGTTCACGTACATTTTTTGTACTGAAAGGTAAACGATGAACTGTTTTATATGCGTGTCTTTAGAATATCATAAGTGCTTCTTCTTGTTGTCTAGCAATATCGTTCTAACTAACGGTGGTTTTTGGGAAGTATGTCAGGTAGTAGCAGTTATCTAGTTTCTGTCTGTCTAATTGTAGGTAGTTTGTTTTAGATTCCAGTGGACATTCTAATACCTACCTATCTTAACAGGTTAGCATATTTGCTCATATGTTGTCATGTAAATTTAAATCACATCTTAATGTTTGTTTGGTTTTGTCGAAAAAACTGCATGTATTGACTCTAGTTAAGTCGGATTAACTCTTATTGCCTAGCTGTGAATAGTCGAATTAAGTTAAAACGCATTAATAATCAATATTTTCCCTTTATCTTCCCCCCTTTGATATCAGAAAGAATCTTTACAAAATCGACTTCAAGCTTTGAGCAAAGATTATGAAAATTTGCAGTCACTTCAACTAGATAATTGTGAAATGCTACCTGAATCAATAAAAGAAGTGAAAAGTCAACTTGATGCAGTTGAATCAGACATGTATATGATCTATGAAGCTTTCAACGGTATTGTGGATCGTATCACAACATTTCAAAACTATGAATATTTACTTAACTCAGAACTGAGACCGGCAATTGATCAAGTGTATAACCTTATGGATAAATTAGTGGCATTTAGTAAAGAGGAGAAAGTAAGATGCTGTGAAGTAATTTATTTCTATTCAATTCAAAAACTTCAAAGATGTATTTAAAACGATCAGATTGGGGAATAGTTAGTGTTTGTTCCTAGGAATCTAGTTGTATATTGATTTGACGATTTATAACTTCTTGCTTGGTTATCAGTTACCTTATTTTGGGAGGTACTTGCTTATTTTTCAGACATGCGAATATTAAGAGTTAGTATTCAACTTGTTTGTCTTCATTTTCATGCGAGGTTTCATGAACTATGTTTCTGGATATCATCCTGTCACGTTGATGAACCGTTCAAATGTTAAAGTGAACCAGAAATGGGACAGCGGAGTGAGATACTTAAAATCGTAGTCTAGTTATGAGACATCAGTCTACAATGTTACATTTGTTTTTAACTAGTTGTCTACAAAAATTACACGTTGAAATGATGTAAAAGTGTAGCTCCGGCTGAGAATGACAATGGTGTTTGCTTATCTCTGAGCTTGACCAAGTTCGGTGATGAATAGTCCACAGCAAAATACCAAAGCTCAGAAAACATGGAACCATTACCATTATACCCTTGTTACTGAAAGACGCATTTACACAAATCTGGTTATGATGTTGTGATTAAACTGTTCTAGTATAAAAGAACTGAACTGAGCGATTTGATAAAACTATATTTCTCGCTGGTTGTGAGCAATTTCGTAGTTAGTTTTTTTCCATGTACTCATTGTCTATGTAGGTCTACCAAAATATTCGCCATTCGGAAAATAAGTTACCAAGTAACTCATGTAGAAATATGTGGCTTTTTCTCGCTTATGTTTTAGTTATAAAAACACAGACTTTGTACTAGTGGTAGTAGTAGTAGTAGTGGTGTAGATTGTCAGACACTTTGGTGCTGCATCAGTAGTTCTGTGATGGGTAACGCTGCACTTTTCCCACGGAACATATCGTTTTCTTATTCAACTGTCCTTTTTAGGAACACCAAGCTGTGGTTGATGTCCTAACTGCAAACTTGAAGAATATGGAAGCTTCGTTAGATGAAAATAAACAACAATTGGTCGAATATGGATCACAGTTAATGCGAAAAAAAGTATTACTAAATACCAAGAAAAAGGTAAGTCATGCGTCAATTATGTATGTAATATTTCCTACCTAGAGAATTCTCAATCTACGTCAAGTAATCAAATAACACAATCTTGGATGAAGATGCTGATAAAATACAGGATCTTCGGAACTCTTTGGTGAAGATTCTGAGGTTGTTCGGCACATGTTTCACACCTATCCAACGTAAGATGATATTGTAGGGCTGGTCTACAATGCTGCTCAGTTTAATGATAGAGAGTGAAATGGTTGTGTGTTGATCACTATTCATTTGGACGTTGCATCAGCTTTAGGGAATTGAGTGCTGAAGAAATCTCCACACTCGCAAAAGGCTTGTTTAGTATCTATTTAGTTAAATCACCTTTAGCAGCATATTGAAACAGCTGGTGGCACTGCACCGTAAACTGTTCTCTCCTGTTCCATATCCGTGACTTATTACTTTCGAAAACTGAAGATAATGTGTGGGATAGGTTACAGACATTTGATCACAGTTGTCTTCGGAATGCTGTCAGTTTGTAGTAGTTGAACTAATACGTGATCAACTTTGGGATTAAGTGCATAGTTTATTCGTTAGGGTTCGGAACCTACCGAGGTTTGGACAGCCAGGTAATATCACTAGCCCTCACAATAGGTGTTGTTCATTGCCTGCTGTACGAATGTACACAAGGTTCCTCCCTCTTTCTGTCTCACGACCGACTTGATTGGGACGTGTTGCCCATTTTAACCCGCAATTTACTGCAACATATAATGTTAGCTGAAAAAAGATTTGAGTTTGAAATTAACGATAGCTTTATTATATGGTACCAGTCTGTGGAGTCACTGACTGTCGGTTTGAGCAGTATAGAATACTGTGCTATAGGTTATGCCATTGAGGTTTTCTATATTTCGATAACGTATTTACGCAATACGTTCCGAACAATCTGATCACATATTTACTTGTCAAGTTGATTTACATATGAAAATGAAAGGCCAAATATAGTGAATATAAAAAGGTTGTGATAGTATTCTTGGAAATATAATCAGATGAGGATTACCAAAGTAAATTAAGGAAAACAACAAATTGTTTTTGTGCACACAACGGGGGCTTAAGTTTCCGAATGGCTAAGGCTTCGGCAAATTTCAGTATGCGCCCCTGACTGTTCCTATATAATATCTTAAATTCTGTTTCGTATTAAACCGTATGATTCATTTCGATGATATATTTTGCTATAAATGAAGACGGATGTCTGTCACATGTACTTGTCAAAGTTTGTGTTAAACTGTTTTTCAAATGTATTGCGCAAATACATCACATTTTCCAGGTAATCTTCGTCTTCTAATAACGTTATCAAAATATATTAAAGGGACTAATTGTTTCAAGTTTTCTATATTATGGAAACCCTCAGCAACATAGACCAAAGTAGATCTTGGTGATACAGACATATCAACTCTTTCTAATTTTCGAAATGCTAACCATTCTATCTGTGCATATGTTCTCATTCTCTTCCTTTTTATGCTCTTTATCGTTTTATTTAACCTTGTGTTTATTAGTGTTTTGTCACTAAGTTGTTTCAAAACTGACAGGTTGGTCCGTTGCTTTATTGTCAGGTTCTGTTTTTTTATTTGCCTCTTTTTGATATTTGATATGGACATACCTCTGAGTTTAGCGTAGATTTTTACGTAATTCTAAGGTTTATTGTTAAGCCGAGGTATTAGTTGTTCTTATACGTGGTTTTGGAAATTGTTTGTCCTAAGCTGTGAAATAATGCAGTGGTCAGTTGACACAAATGTACTTGTGGTTGATTATACTTTAATGATTCCGTGAAAGAATTGTGGTAGCATATCACCACTGGGATTATGGACTCATTACTTTCAGACACATCTTCGCCTGGTAAATGTGTATTATCTTTCATATATTCACCTTTATTGTTTTTTTTCCTGTTTAGGCCCGTGAAGCTGACGCTGTTAAAAAAGCTGAGGAAAGCGATTCATTTGTGCGTGAGCGGCAATTTTTGAGAGCACGATTATGTGAAATTAAACGAAATAGCTCGGCCACCCTTGAACAAGAGAATTTAGAACAGCGGCAACTTGAAGCAGTAGGTTTAAACTTGTGCTCTAAAGTGTAAACTGTCTTCATCATTGCACAGCCGCTTGTTTACAGCTTTTACTGCAGTGTTGCTTGACAGAATTTTGATAGCTTCAAAAATCAGACCTATGAGATCTGACTCTATCTTTTGAGTCGATAAAATTCTGTACAACGATGTCATCTGTACATGTAGGTCGTGTTTAGAGTTCGGATACAAGTTTGATGATGATCAGTTAGCCACTTGTTTTGTGTAATGGTTAGTCTTGTCACCTGGCTACCAAATCGCTTGCAGGTGGAATGGGACTGATAATCGTGGTCGACTGTTTGAGGGTCAAACACGCAGACCAATTACCCACAGCTGCAATCTGGTTGTGAATGCATAGTTACCGCGTCATTTGCTTGTCTTCATTATTTACTTGACAGTTAAGTGACCCTTCCATCTTAGATCGATCACTTGTACAAGTCCAACTTCTTGTTTTTCTTAGAAAAGAGTTGCTACAATTAATGGGATAGTAGTAATGTAGAGGTGTTACAATAATTGATATTTGGTCAGTAAACACAGATTATCATAGTTGGACTTCTTGTTGTAAATCGTGGATTGCGAGTTCGAAGTGCACTATAAACAAATCCTACTTCATGGACCATGGCATATAATGTAATAAAAGTGGGAAGATTCATACATAGATTCATCGGAAAGACACATAAAATGGACTTTATTCATTCTTCAACAGGTTTTACCCTATCAGCTGCAAAAAAATGTCTGGTAAGAACTCTTTTCAACTGTACACGTAAGCTGAGCTCTGAAAAGCGAATTGAGGGAAAATTGACTTTTGTCGAACAACACTGCCTGCGCAAAAATGGTTATGCACAAAGCTTAATTGGTAAGTACGGTAGGACAAAACAGAAAAGGATCAATTGCAGTACGATTGCGAAGAAGTCCGTCTTTCTTCCTCTTGCCCTCATACGGGATGAAATCATCACAAGGGATGAACCATACATTGAGTGCTGGACTGAAGAAGGCCTATCCAACCTCCAAGATAGTTTATGTGTACTAGACTGCTCATTGAGGGCAATCCAAAGTGGTCAAGTAGTGAACTCTTGTTACCTCGAACTGTATCTACCGATCCACATGTACGTGCCAAAGTACATAACTCGGGAAAACAGAAAAAAGGGTTCTCGTTCACACTTTTAAACACATCTTATAAGTCCACAGTGTTCAAACAGTGCAGTCGCTTAGCATTTTATTGATACCGAACAAAATGTTGACTTATACCATAGTTGCGTATGAAGCTCATGATATTGGTATAATGTGTTATTTGCTAGGCTTCAGAAATTAGCAGCAGTTGTTATAACTATATCGTTGCTAATTTATTTGATTGTGGCTAGCAGAGGAACTCAGGACGCTCGTTTCGCCCTATTTTGGACTCGTCAGTTGGATGTGCCCACACCCCATTGAGTGGTGTTGTTCCCACTAAGACAGGAACCGCGTACCCGTCACGTCGAACGCCAAGGCGTTATCCACTAGACCACTAAGGCATGATAGACATCTCTTGTACAATGGGTATTCGTTATTACTGTCTACTGATATGCTTATAGTTCTCCATTGTTTTACTGGATCGAATTTTTCAGTGGCCTAGTGGATAATGCCTTGGCTTTTGAAACCATAAGGAGGAGGTTTGAGTCTCAGTGAGGATAACACCACTCACTGGGTTGCAGGTACATCCAGCTGACGAGTCCCAAGTGGGACGAAACGAGCGTCCTGGATTCCTCTGCTAGTCAAGACCAATTAAATTACCATAATTAACATTCAGGCGATGTCAAAGCATCCGCATAGGAGCCCATCTGCCAATAGAGGTCCAACTATTTGATTCAGTAAAACAACGAAGAATCACAAGCATATCAATAAGTAGTGATAACTGTGTATATTTATGTATAACTATATTAAAAGAATAACTTCCTTGGCTTTTGTAACTTCGTGAACTTATTTTTCAGGACTATATGAAAAGAGTTGCATGCATGTTTTTCAGTACTAAGATTTAAATACTGACTGACATATTTCGTCATGTGTAGTGATTTATATTTCGTTTGCAGTAAACACCACTGTTGAGCAGGGCTATTCACTTGAAGTTATCATTCAATAATTGTGTTCTAATTATACTTGTGATCAGCTAGTAAGCTTTCTATTGAAGGCGGTTAACTGCATTATCCATCTTAATAATGTTGCGCAAATAGATTTCTTCATTTCCCTCAGAACTTTATTGCTTCATGAGGTAAATAAAAAGTGAATATTTTAGGGTTTGTGGGGATTTAGAGATATTCCAAGTTGGTATTCATTGTAGACTGATGTCAGTTGAAGGAACAATGGAAACGTGAGATCACTGGACAGCTGTTTCGTCCTAGTATGGAATTATTCAAGATTGCGCACCCGCGACCTTCAGGTTCCGTGGCCAGCACGTTACCATTGAGCCACTGAGTCGGAATCCAATGGTGCATATTTCCAGCTTTTGTCAGCTCACGACATAGCACGACCACCACCAAATGTCATCGTTGAGTGTTTGTCCTCACGGCCACGGCTATGTCGTGAACTGAAAAAGTTGGAAATATGCACCATTGGGTTCCGACTCACTGGCTCAATGGTAACGTGCTTGCCACGGAACCTGAAGACCGCGGGGTCGTGGGTGCGCACTGCTGAAGAGTCTCATCACTGGGATAAAACAGCTGTCCAGTGATCCCAGGTTTCCATTGTTCCTCCAACTGACAGTAGTCTACTATGAATAAGTGTTATGTTGCCATGTATTTAAGCTTGTATAAGTGATTGCCTAGTTCTTTCTTTCACGCATACAATTCGTTGTAGTTAGATAATGGTATGGTTTTCTACTGTTAAACTTTTCTAAACATCATATCAATTAGTATTTTCTTCAAATCAGTCGACTTTGACTCTGGGTACGTCTAGCTGTTTGCCAATAGCCCCAATCTTCTCATGAAAATCAATATCCTATTTGCATGCCGGAGTACTCGACTCCCTCGTTTCTAAGTGGAAACGTGAGCTTATTATTTGCTTCATCGTAACTTGCATCACCTGTATATTAAATTTGTTATGTGGTGCAGCGTATTCCTGTGGCTGAATGCCAAGTTTTAGGTATTAGAGCGGTAAGCGCCGAGAAACAGTTTCGCTAGTAGTCCCATATGTTGTAACCACTATCTCAATTCTGTATCCCTCATAATATGGACCGTGAGTATAGCAGAATAACTAAAGATTCCTATTGCAGTCAACCAAAAATGTCATACCTCACAGAGACACAAATTTAGTTTAGTTATTCAGTTAATCTGAGTAAAATTTTATCTTATCACACGTTTGGTTGATTTCATAGGATATTTGATTCAGCACGTTATTAGCTATAACCCTCACTTTTTAGTAAGTTCGACAGAAAGTAAAGCTTGTCAACACTGGCAATTTATTGACTGCTGTTTAACGTGTGCTAGATGGAATTCTCAAACGCGAAGAATGCTGTAGTGCTGTTAATTTTCGAATAAAAAGCTCGACTAGTATTTCGATACTTGATCAGTTAGTGGTAAATAAGGTGGATTCCGTGCATACTTACTTTCATCTGTGCCTAATATTTGCTGATTCTCATACTCAGGCGTGGTACACTTTGTTGCATACTTACCCAAGATGGGTTAGCAGAAAAGTTAATTTTTAATAAGCTAATTGGTGTGACGATAATCATTGTTTAAAAAATAATTCAATTGTTCATTACATTTTACGTTCCAGAGAAGAAGTGTGGTTTATCGAAACTAATAAATCTATTTATAACAAACAACCTTTCACATTTCGAACTATTTTATTTTTACCTTGTAGGTTTCGAAAAACCGAGTTTATCTTGAAGAGCTAAACAAATCTCTACTTCAATTATATCAGCTGGTAGTTCAGGTCCGTTCTTCACAATGAAAATCATCATCAACTCTACAACTAACTGTACAGCATAATCATCAGCCGGTTGAAGTTCTTCTAATTACTTTGTATTTATAACTGTTTTTCAATACAAGTTGTTCATGCATATCTTGTTAAAATTGCTTCATTAATGTAGAAGCCCACAAAATATTTCGGCACTTCCATTTAACACACTTCACAACACAACAAATGAGGAGAGCCCCCGAGAGATTGAATACATCCATGCGGCCGAAATGCATGTTGAAGTTTATCACAGTCAGTTTTATTCTAGAGTTTATTAGCTTGAGGATTCTCACTCAAACAATCTGCACGACTCAGACGAATATTCATTTAGTTCAGGGGTTGTCGCCATTTTTTTGTGGTCTAAGATCTCAAAAGGCAAACAGGATTCTTTTTTATCCCTTCTGAGATTATATCAGCAGTCTACTTATTACGCCTGGTGCATCTTGGCGAATAGATAGTGGATATTTCATTGATATCTCAATTTATTTGAGTGACTCAGCAGCACATCAACCATTTTAATCTGAATCATTTATTCGATCGTTCCAAAAGAGAGCCTAATTTACGCTTATTTGTCCATCTCATGCATAAACAGGCGATTTACGTTTTGAAACTAGTTAGACGAGGGAATTCCCTATCTCTAGTGATCTTAAATTTCTAATCTCTTCAAAGTACATGATTGAAGATAAAGTATCCAATTATTTCTTCAGTAGTATTTCCTATAGATAAACCGATGGTAGCAAAGAAGTCATCACCAGGATTCCTTTTTCTAGGGGAATGTGAATATTCCACAGAAAACCCGCTTACTACATGGCAAGTTGCATTCTCAGTTATTATTTCTCCTTATTACTTATTGCCTACAATTTGATTTAGTTGAAGACGTCTCCGTCTCACTTAACCTAACCAGAATTTTTCCTGTCACAAGACAGACTTTTCAGTAGACGTAGTGTATGCATGAGACTATCCTGTAAGTTGAAGATCCAGAGTCTTCTGTATACACCTCAACCGGCAGCTTGCTCCAGGATTGGTCTGCGTTGGCATCTAACGGTAAGGAGTGAATTGGTTGATCGCTTTGGTCACTTCACTTCACTTGGGAGGTCGGTCCGGCTCTGATTATTCTGTCACCGAAGAAATCTCTGCATCGATAGAACGGTTGGATTAGCTTTTGGCAGTTCATTCGATCTACTACGCTACCATAATATCCGACTGCCTATTAAGGACTGAGTGTACTACACTTGTTTTGTTATACTGTATGTTTGTGAAACATGGCCATTAACTATAGAATGTGCGAAGAAAGCTTCAGGTGTTCAACCGCTGTTGCCTTTTGTAGCCCATGCTGTTTTGTGGTGCCGCCACGTCAGTAATGTAAAAGCCAGGCGTAGACATTTAGGTAGGAGAGTTAGTTGATTAGTTGTGAACTTTTATCGATTCATGTGGCTGGGACGTGTGTTATGTGTGCTTGTCGCACAGTGTTAGCCGAAGTCGGTTTAAGCTGAAAATTGGTGAAAGGGAACCAGACTGAAACATGGCATGGATCCATTAATTCCCTGAGTCAGTTTGAGCCGTGCAGGGAAATGTAGACCTCGTATGCGTGACAACCTAAATCGATTGTTGGAGACTAGCTGATATATCTCAATCTGTGATGGTGCTGCAGACGCACGCGTTAGTCATCTTCATCCTTATAGTAACACTGAATTTAATTATTGTTTATCCTTCCCTGTTCTTTTACAACTTTCTACTGCTTTTGGTTACGTTGATGTAAGGTTTAGTATATCTCAGATCGTTAAGCAGTAGCGCTAGGTCCTTTGATGACACTGACTGGCTTCTAAGGTTCGTTAGGTTGCCCTATCATCCCTTCTAATCGAATTGATACTACCATCTAGTAGTAATAATAATAATAATGTCGTCCAGCGAGTGTCATGAGATACTGCATGTATCATTTTTTGTCGGTTGTTGTTGTCCATCGCCCTGGTGGGCGACGGTTGCATTGTAAAGTCATGGTATTTCAGTTCAAAAAACAACTTGTTTTAAAAATAGGTCATGTTGTAGACACGTTTGTGGTGGATGTAATGTTATAAGGCGAGAAAGTTAGTCACTTCATTAAATCTAATGCTATACATTTAACTGTCGATTTTTCCTTGTTAGCGAATAGGGTAACAATAGTGTTCGAGAAAATCACACGAAGGTACCCTCCTTCAATTGATGATTCATTATGTTTTTATGTTGCTAGAGTTCTCAGTTGTATTTTAAGTTGTTTTCCATTAATTCAGGCTTGTTCATTTTAACGCCTTTCCTTTTTAAAATACGAATACTGTTCATTTCGATCGAGCAGTCGGACTTTAAGATGTGTTTACTGCAAAGACCATAAGAATGGAATAAAATGTCCTACCGAATCTGGCGATTTTAACTTCATGTGACCAAAAGACATGATTGTAATGGTAATAATAAAGGCAGTGGGCAGGATGGCGTTTACTCACTGAGATTTGGCCTTATTTTATTACACATAAAAATGGATTATGAGATACATTACAGAGGAGACTAGGACTGCGCGTGAAATAGCTGACTTTAAAATAGTATCGTGTAGAGATACTGACTAGTTTGTTTAACGTATCTTGAACGATTTCCTTTTTCTGACTGGTATATGGGTAAAGATGTTTTGCCTTTATTTCATAAGTGGAAGTAATTACCACAAACTACCTGAGTGCCTAAATTTGTGTTTTAGTCACGACTCTTTAGATAGCTGGATGATGTATTTCTATTATCTTGTAGGGAACTTTGTCAACTAAGTATTTGTTAGTGAATTAAATTTCACACTGTCGAATTTACCTAAATGTACGCACCTGAGGTAGATTGGTATTAGAAGACTATCTTCCTTTTTTACCATAATAATTGATTGCCTGCTTAACAATGAATAGTGAGAACTACACACCTATCCAGTGTGTTATTGCAGTAATCAACACACAAGTCCCAGATACTGCACGATGTAAGTGATTAATTTATTACAGTTGAATGTCAACATCTAGTCGTCACATAACATAACAAACAACTGATAAACTTGGAAACGTTTTATTGAAGATATCAGTAATTCAGTCAAACATTGATAAATATTTGTCACTTATAGAAGCTGACTTATCAAAATTCAGTGTTGTGTTTGTTCGGGTAAATCTGATAAGCACATTGCTTGGTTACTGGAGGGTAACTAACTTCATGTTATCGAATTCTCGCAATCATTTTGCAATGTGGTCACCAGGCTAGACCTTGCTGATGAGTGCTAGAAAGCATACAACCTAGGTCCAAGACTTCCTGCTGATTACCTCAATCCAACCAACATCTATTGTAGGAAACGAGAAGACTGAGACGAAGGAAGGAACGTTTATTATTAACCTTTGGTACAGTAGTCATCAAATATTGTACACCTTCCACTAAGATAGTCGTTTGCATAATGTGCTTCATTTCCTCTTCTGTTTCTATCTTGATTTGCTCTTAATACGTCCGCTTTGTCTCTTGCGTTTTTTGGGCAGAATTCTTACCGACTGCTGGTAATTTCCTATGGTATTTGCCGCCCTCTCAACATATGCTGCTTATACCCATTCTTATTAGCTACACCATCTCTGCATCGTGATGGTGAGCCTCCTAGCCTGGTGGCAACATTCCAAAATGATCGACAGAATTTGATCAGGACTAGGCAACAGGAAGTTGGCTACCCTCCAGTAACGCAGTCCTACAGGAGGTCAGTTGGGGCCCGAATGGCTGGCTCAGTGGTAACGTCTCTGTCTGCAACACTAGGTGACGTGGGTTTGAATCTCAGGCAGGACATCAGTTCTGTTAAGATTGCAGATAAAACTTGCTTATTAGCACCAAATGGCACAAAACCTAGGTCCAGGGCTTCCTGTTGTTTACCTCCATTCAATTCATACCTCAGTCTGATAAGTGACAAGGTCTAATTGCGAATTTTGATTTGGTAAGCTATCTGTATCGTCTGTACATACTGGATGAATAAACAGCCAGGTGAAAATTCTTCAAGAGACTTTCGATACTTATTCGGAGTTATTCAGTCAAGTAGCAGAAATAATTTCTTGATAGCATGAACTACAAGTCATCGGGATGTACATGTATTTGAATGATCTAGTCACTAGTTTACCCAACCATTTTGTTCCAGGTTCATCCTGCCTAAATAGTCAGTTGTTATCATCAGCCGTTATGGGACATTTGTTCATATTATACTATGTATAAATCCATGTGTTTAATGAAGTCTATCGCTCAACAAATATGCAGAAGGAAGTGGAGATGGATTGGGCATGCACCGAGAAGACCATTCGGGGACATTACGTGCCAGGCCGTCGAGTGGAACCCAGATAGGAAACGACGGGTTGGGCGTCCGAGGGTGACATGGAGGAGATCGTGTGAGAAAGAAATGAGAGCTTCTGGGCTATCGTGGAGCCAGGTTCAAAAGTTTGCAGAGAAGAGTGGAATGGAGACGTGCTACTGAAGCCTTATGTTCCACTAGGAACCCAAGGGACAAGTAATAATATATAATAAAATGAAACCTAATACTGATGGTATTTCCTCTTTTTAAAAGTTGACTTTTTATTCCATGCACTGGCTGTCTTCCTTATCGGTATTTCATCTTGTAATTATATCCATCAGAAACTTATGCATTATGAAGAGAATCAATTTATCATAAATATATTTGTAATGAATATTTACACACAATGATGTTATTTAATTTTGGTAATATTTCGAGCAAAATTACCGCCCGTGATCATACCAATTGTTGGAATTATTTGTTCACATATGTACGGATAGGATTCATGTATATAGTGTTTTTGCTATGTAGGTTTTTTATTACTTCTCTCTAGTACTGTGTTCCGTGTTGTGAACAAATTGAAGTTTGAAGACCATGATCTACAGAAAACCTACGCATTCAGGAAGATTTCTGGATTACTACTCAGTACATCCACCCTATGTAAAAGGAGGGTAAATACAGAGTCTAGCAAATAGAATACGTAGGTTGACAACATACCCTGATGATCAGAGAAGGGAAATTAACACTTTATTCAGAATGTTACTGAAAAATCTTCCCTATCCTGAACAATTCATAAGAGACGATATCAAGAAAAAGAAGAAACGGGAAATAAAATTCGAAAACGATAAGAAAGAGGAATATAAAAAGCTATAGTACTGCCATTTAATGAAAGGTAACTCTGAGTCAATGTTTTGAAATCTCAAAACAACAGATGTTCAAAACACATTTTAGCCAATAAACGTCATGAAAAATAAATTAAATCAACTAAATGATGTAATAAAAAACTAGAAAAAAAAACAATGTTGTATACAAAATATCTTGTGCTGACTGCCCAGTTAACTATATAGGTCGAACGTTGAGATCACTCAAATCAAACTGAATGAACATCGAGGATTAACTAAAGGTCAGCTCACAGGGATACATGAATAAAGAAATTTGGGAAAGATTTCATCTATAGCAGTACAAGGGTAGGATGAAAAACAATGTTGACTGGGACAATGTTGACATCTTAAAGTCCAGCACTGACAAATGGAAAGATTGTTGATAGAATCTATGGTCATAGAAGTCACACCTAACACGTGCAACAGAGGGGGCTGAGCACAAATGTCAACAACTTGGAACATAGTACTGGAGAGAATTCTATCCTTACATGTATGAACAAATAATTCCAACAACTAATATGATCACCGGCAGTAATCTTTGTCGAAATATTAGCAAAATCAAAGAAAATGACTATGTAAACATTCATTACAAATATATTCATAACTAATCTCCTCTTCCACCATTTCTTCTCAAGATGTTTAGTTCAGGATTACTGATAATTGTTCTGGAGTTTTCTGACCTTTGATATTCAATCGGAAAAATTATTTTACTGGCTACTGTCACTTCATCAACATCCAATTCATAAAGGATAACACGAAGCCATATAGTACCTGTACAACACTTTTTTGAAGCGAGAAGAGTTTATTAACCACTCTCTTCTAAGATGAGATTCCCAGATAAGTTAGGGTAATTTTAAGTGGTTAAATGTTAGACAAAAACAAAAACCAATATAGCTGCATCATTCTGGACTATCCATATGAATTGGTAAATTTTACAAACGAAGTACATATTCTCTTAAACATCAAAATAATACTGGAATGTTTTAAAATGATATCATAAGTACATGTTGAATAGGTGTTTCCACACATATATTACATTAGTGTATATTCTCTTTGTTGAGAAGAAAAATATCTATGTTGTATTCTTAGTCAATCCCTAGACATCAGTAGCCAATATCTCTGTCATTTGAGAAAATCAATAATTTCTTTAATGTAGGAAAACACATGATTTTCCATTCAATAATATTTGTCTTGTAGCTGTCTGTGTAGTAACTGATTTATCAACTGCGATAGACAATATTGCACTGATTAATAATAAGATGATTCCAAAAATTGCTGTGAATGGTGCCCAACCTATAAAAAAAGAAAAATAATTTTAAAAAGGGGAAAGTAAGTCTATTCATTAGAAGCATCATTTCTGTATAGGTTTGTTTTTGTTAGTACGGGTTAGAGGTATGCATATGACTAAGCAGTTCTAGATAAGTAGTTTGTTTCATTCTGTCAACACCACAGCATTATGTTTGCCATAACTGTCAGTTGATGAAGGACATGCACAGAACATTTGCTGTTATTGTCGTCAAAATTAGGTTTTGATTCTTCAGCTACACACATACCTACTCAACTGTACGAAGCATACAGAACTATGTTCGATAATGTAACAGACACCATTCATTGTCTGCCTCCTCCATTTGTGTTAATCGATTCACCTACTCTTGTAGAGGTGGTTACATGGGTTGCGAAAAACGTTCTATCTAAACTCATCTCCGAACACTATCTTGCATGACTGTGTAGAGCTTGATGCTTGAGTATTTGGTTATTTCTGATCAGTGTGCTCCACGAGAGTTCCCTTTCAAAGTCATGTAGTGAAGTCAAACATTTTTAAGGGAGTGTGTATTCACCACCTTAACACATCAGGGGCTTTGGCAATCCAGTGGTACAAGTCTGATATTTGTGTTAGAAAAAGGATACATTCAATCCCTAATTTTGCCTTGGTCGTAGTTTCCCTAAGACATTTTATTCATATTTTTTGTTCATTATTTGTTTTGTTAATCATATCCTATAAGCAATTTCGGATGACCTTGAGTCCGCTTTCTAACCGTTACCACCTTGTTACTTTACTGACCGATAATATATATATATATATATATATATATATATATATATATATAGAGAGAGAGAGAGAGAGAGAGAGAGAGAGAGAGAGAAGTTGTCTGTCCAAAACAAATTATTAATTACTGAAAAACAATCTCACCCGAGAATATTCCTTTCAATAAATTAATTCTCATCAGGTTCTATAGTTGTAAAATGTAATTGTACAACATAAAACAAACCAGGTTTTTGGCGAATATATTTTCAAAATTTAATATGATTTAGGAACTGTAAACAAACGGAGTTTTCTTTATAAAGCTTGTGCTGATGATATTGTCTAAAATGACAATAAAAGCTTCACGAATGAACTATTCAGCTCAGGGAACACAACATTATGAAAATTATCATCTCAAAATCCTACGAGTGTCGTTTATGCATGGCATCTTGAAGTGGCATAACTAGTAAAAAGACCGTGTTTTTAAAGTTATCTGTTCTATGTTTGACTTCCCAATGGATAAAAATGAGACGTGGTTATGCTGTTTCATTTTTGTGTAAAACAAATTTCTGTACCTTCTGACAGAAAATATAGTTATTAAACGATTACTGAATGACAGTTAGGAGAGGCAGTCTAGTTAACTAACCAAACTTACTTCCCATTGAAGCTGAATACTGAGAAATAGTCACTATTTAATGAACAGGTATATCAGCAACAGTCCTCCTTCCTGACTTCACCAAGAATTTTTCAGTACATACCAGTAATTTCATGCTTACGCTATCAGTCTCATTAGTGAGTGCTAGGTTTTCATATACATCACTGTGTATGGATCGCTTTGAGATATACGACAGTCAGCTTGATTAGATATAGTGAAAAAACTGTTATCTATGGGATCACATAGGATCCTGACTACTAATCTAATCGTTTTAGCCATCAACCAGATACAGTTGTCTGTTATACGAAGACATTTGATAACAAGGTACAATTATATTTTAATGAGGTGTGCAACATTTATTCAGTGTTATCGACTTAACTACTCATAAGTAACTTAGATTTAAATCGTTAGCCGAGAAAACCAGACAGTCTTCTGAATTCACACGACTCTCGGTTGTGTTGAATCAGGTGAAATCTTCAGAATGTTCATTAACTGTGAAGAAATTACTTGAATACCCCAGAGTTGTATAGCTAGTTTCGAACTTCAAAATAAGTAAAACTGTTTGCTTTGAAAAGTGTGGTTATTTGTTTGGTGACTCAATGAATTGTAATGGAAAGGCTAATTGGTAAATACAGTTTCACCCAGGAGCTGCACACATTCCTGTACGAGCCATACGGTTTGTGTGAGGATCGATAATAATATCTGGTTAACTAAACGTTAGGTGGTGGAATAAAACTTGAAGTTGTCATGACCTCAAGATGTGAATGGTAAGTTCATTGGAATTCGGTCTAAAATGGTAAGATTTTTTTCATGAAAGGTTTAGAATTCTGTTGAACAAAGATCTTTACCGCAATTCTTTCATTCCTACGATATAAACTCAGATGGACTTTTTCACTTTATTAGAGTAAGTGTAATTATACAAAAATCTTGAAGTTAACTTTAATACTGATTTTAAAAGACAGGATTGGACATACCCATAGAGCAGTTTCCTTTAGAGTAGGGTCCAACACTACCTCCACAAACCTCACGAATTGTAACTGAACCCCATCCTGCAGGCCAAATGATGAGAGATGTTAGAAGAATGAGATCTTTGCGATAAAAAGAGGAAGAGAAAAGAAGTTTTCAACCACCCATGTAAACAACAGAACGAATACATAGTGAAACAAAATGTAATTTAACTCATATGTGTGAGATGTCTTCAGTTGGCAGACTTATGTCTGCCATACCATATCTGACTGTTTACTCCAACAAAGAAGCTCCATCTCAAATAGGAATAGGGAGAACCAAATAAGCAACTGGTCTGATGAAATATTCAAGTGACAGCCCACCATATCATTTATTGACCAATAAGTTTAAATGAATCTGATAAACTGTGAGGACTTGTTGATAAATCCCCGAAATGTGAGATTGGTGAGCAAGAAACCGTTAATGCAAGCTAATTATGATGTAAATGTTCACCTAACTTCATCCCAGGATTAGTTGTGCATAGACTTTTCTAGTAATGAGATAAGTGTAATAGTACTGATTACATTTAATTAACTAAAAGTTACACCGGTCGTTTTCGAAATACTCAACCTTTTATAGTTGTTTTTTGAAGATATGGGTCGTGGGTGTGCACTGGTAAGAGTTCCTTACTGGGATAAGAAAAATATTTAATGCTCCCAAGTTTTCAGTGGTTCTTTCTGCTTGGTGGATGCTAAGTTAAAATCAATAAATCCCCTGAACCACCAAAACTGAAAGATATTTGTTAGGTTATAAATCAGATCTCATAGGATTCTATTATTTGAAGCTTCTAAAAAATATAATGTATGTTTAATAATTGTTCGATATTGACTGAAGGGGAGATAAATTGGAAGACGCTTTGTTAGTTGACTGGTGACAACTGACAGAGAGCTCTAAACCTAGGTTCGTCGGTTGCCTCCAACTAACTGACGTCCATCAAAGTGCAACACGACAGTGAGTCCTCTAGCTTGGTGACCACATAGCAAGGTTATCGATAGAATTCGGTAGGCACTCAGGACTAGGCAATATAAAATCAGTCCCCCTCCACTGAACAATCTATGTATAAAAGATACTTTGGACTGATCGAACTGGAAGCGTGCACAACCCATAAATAAGAACAGTATGACTTATCAGTCACGTAGAGGCTATAAGTCACACCTATTGTGTGAGGGCTAATGATTGCTGAAACGGTGATTGTTCGAGGCAGGTTTGAACCCGGAAGGCTACTGGTTGAAATTCGACTGCCAAAATCAATAAGCCATGGCTAAGCTGTCAGTGTGACTACCTGGTGGTTTACTACCTGAAATGTTATGCGTACTAACCAACAACAGTGTCACAGTTTTTGTTCTAAAAGCTGAACAATCCGTTACCCCAGTATAACAAAGCATATATTTGTTTTTCACCTAAGAGTAACCGTTACACTGTGTTTTAGTCTGTCACAGTGCTTTTCTGCTTTGAATACCACATCTAACGAAACTCTAAATAGGTGTTAGTGAATATATGAAAATTCTTACACAACTTAAAGAGCTTGCGAAATCTTCACTACGTTTATCCTTGGCATATTCGGAAATGGTACATATACTGCGGAAATGAGGACCCCGTCTTTAAATTCTCACGTTCCCGATTTTAACTCTGACTTGTAAACACTAACTTCCGAACTTTAAGTTCGAAACTATAAATGTTTATGCTTCAAATTCTATCTTAAATTCCAATGCATAATTTCTTGTCTCTAGTTCCTAACTCTATACTTCATGCCTTCACAATAAGTTTTCCGTTGAAATCCAGTTTTACTACTGAATTAGTCATAGCAAATTTTTTGTATGAATCGCACTGAATGCAATATATGACCAATAGTCTTTCCTTCTGATTAGCCACTTAAACTGCAACACGTAGGCTGTTTTTACTCTTGGTGATTAAGTAAATATAGTCTTTTGATATTAATTATGAAAAGTGGCTAGAAGTGGAATCTAGGACACGCATTTTATCTAAATTAGGGACTCGTCAGCTGGATGTGCCTGTCTCCCAATTGGCGGTATTGTTCCCACCAAGACTCGAACCTGGGTTGACCACTACAAACACCGAAGAGCTATCCACTAGGCCACCTAGTCATGATATCCAGTTGGTGTGCAACGGGTATAGTTTGTATGATTTTGCTTGACTGTGCAATCCGAAAACTAATACAACTTGCATTGGTTACGTTAATAAATTAAGTGAAAAACTGATTTGTTTAAATATATGAATACGCTCACCAAGCAAACGTATTCAGTATTATCTAACTAATGAACTTCTCTGTTACATCGATAAGATGATATAATATTTTTATTTACAAGCAATCAGTTTCATGTTGTTATTTTTCGTGATTTTGAAACAGCACATATTAGAAAAAAAGATAGTTTTTCTTTTCAGAACTGAGCTCGTGAATCAGAATGAAAATTGATATACGGCGCTCAGTTGAAACCTTTCATTACAATACTCTGAAATATCCTTGCTATCCAAGAGTTTTGAAAAGCTAAATGAAGTCTACAATAATCATGTCAATAGATAAACCCACCTAATTAATGTGTTTGAATACAAATACGTCTGTTATTCTTTTCTGGAATACTAATTACATTATGGGCTAAATTACGATGAATTATTTTCATTTCATTCAGAGTAAGCTAAAAGAATTAAAGTGGTTTGAATAAACCAGATTTATGTAATTAGTCGTTGTGAATACCTCGCTGAAGAGTTTGACTGAGAACAAGTGAGGTGATCATTCATATGTGAATAGTGAATGCTACAAGTTGACTTCAGTGGGTTTCAATCACTACTAGTAGTCATTTTAAAAACTTTGGGAATTAAAGTGTGACTTGATGGAGTCGAATAACTTGAGGATTGGATAAATGGATTTTAAATGAAATATATTTATAAAATCTCGATGAGGTAGAAAAATTAATGTGCAATAAAATCCAAAGATCTGTTAATTCGATGAGGTATAGATGATTCTGTTTCACCTGAACTGACAGTTGACTACTGAATAATTTATATGCTGAAATATATTGCATATGAAATAAAATAAAGTCGTTACTATGCAGCAACCAAGTAGTCGATTCAGTAATGTGATATTTAGCACGAGTTAGTTACAAGAGAATGCCGCTGTTAAACGGATAAACAGACAAAAACCAACGAAGAACGTGGCACAAAAGTAAATCGGTCCAGGTTGCCACACTTCACAACAGCATACAAGGAGCAACTGGATAGAAAGAGAGTGATACTGAAGTAGACAAAAGCGCATTGAAGAAGAGAGAATTTAAAAGAGATGAAGGTTAGTAACAATATTTAAACTTTCGAAGATGTCACAGAGTGAATATGTTTACACCTTTCCAACCGATTTTCAACCATGCTACCAAGAGTCACCTAGCACTGATTCCTACTATCTTAAGGACCCAAAACAAGCAGTTTACATCACCCTATAGCGACATAGATCAACAGTCAGTGACTTCGTCAACTGGTATGACATCTTGGTCTGTCCAGTCTAAGCCTTCTTCCAACTTCAACTAATATTTGGCGTTGGGGTAAGCAGTGACTCAGCATGCACAACCTCACCGCATTTGAACACTGTTTGTCCTATCAAATTACAAGCCGATATAAAGAAATTAATAATAATAACAATCGCTTTATTCCGAATAATATGTATGACAGTATGGGATCCTCAGCATATGATTTTTCAACAAATTCACTCCCAGAAAAATACTTTCAGACGGAACGGTTATTGCATGAAAAAAAGTTTGTTCAACTGATAAACAAGGGACTATCACTTATTGATACATGCTTGGAGGGAACACTTTATTCATGTTGCTCGTTGTTTGACTGAGCGACAACAACAATCTATTCTATAAAGTCGTTGACTGTTAGTCTGAGCAATATAAACAAGGAAGTGTAAGGTTTTACACTGAGGTCCATTAGACAACCGAAACCGATCGAAGGAGATTCTAGGTGAAATGATCCAGAACCGACTTTAGTAATGCAGAGACACTCATAACGTTTCTTAGTTTGAATAGTTATATACGATTCGCCGTTTACCTAATTTTCTCTCTTCTGTGTTTTATGACTTACAGTGACTTTTGGTAATACTATTTTCGTTCCTTAGTGTTCCCTATTGCTACCCACTAATTTGATGTATTGACATGGAGTGTTAGAACTGAGACTGTTCTACAGTAACACTAAACCCTATTTAGATAGCATCTTTTTGTTTATCTTCTTCACTAATCACAACAAAGAAGCAGTTTAGTATAGGCTCGACCGCAAATTATTGAACCATTTAGAAAAATGAGATAATGAACGTTGGCCACTAAGTCGAACTACTAGTGTAATAATCCCGTACGTTTGTGTTTAGGTGTGCGCATATACATGATTATGCCGACAAAAAGTGGCATGAAAAGATAGATTTCATCTTTGCACTTCTTAACAAATGTAGCTTGAAAATTCAAATCCTATGAGAATTACATTGGTTAATCCACATCTAATAAATCAACATTCACAATGAATTTAGTTTTTCCTTCATTTAAATTAACACATACTATGAAGATATGTATCAATGTACATGTTTATTTTTTAAGTCTTGTAACAAGATCGTTTTCCCACAGTGCTAGGTAAGAAATACCAAGTGTTTGTCCTATTTCCCCCTCCCCAAATGTATGTTTGTATGTATGTCTTTGAATGACATTACCTTGATTTTCATCATATTTGATCACTTGAACAACTGAACATTTACTCGTGAGTAATTGGAATGTTTTTCTGACAGATGATTATGAATTTGTTTATCCATGTATCATTTGCATTAAAGTTTATCTTTGAATTCAGAATAATTTAGTTTATGCAACAATAATAAATATGTTTATTTCAATTTTGAGGTTTATGGGGATTTACTTATTTCAGGTTGGTACTCATCATGAACTGGTATCAGTTGAAGAAACGTCGGAAACCTGAGAGCATTGGACAGTTATTTAGTCCTAGTATGGGACTCCTCAGCAGAGTGAGCCCATGACCCCGCTAGGAAAGGTCACGCTCTATCGTGAACTGATAGAAGTAGGAAACTTGGACCATGGGGTTCGGACCCAGTAGCTCAATGGTAACGTGCTAGGCATGGAACCTGAAGGTCTTGGGTCCAATCCTTGGGTGGGTCATGGGTGCATTCTGCTGAGGAGTGCCGTACTGTGACGAAGTGCCTGTCCAGTGCTTCCAGGTTTCTAATGTGTCTCCAAATGATCTCAGTCCTTGATGAATGCCAGCCTGGAATGTAGTTTTTGCTAACTAGTGACCAAATACGCAACTACATTTGTTCACGGAAGTGAATTATAATGGTGCAGTTTGGCTTAAGTTGTCCTCACTAAAAGACTTATACACCATTCTTATTCTACCCGAATAAAAGGCGTTTTGTTCCTAACAGTCAGCGGAAAGTTGATAGTCTTTTTCAAAGTGGCACTTATCACTGGCTCCTTAGTAGTTCTTGCTGCTGAGGAATCTCATAATAGGACAAAAAGCCGTCCAGTGCTCCACGGTTTTCAGTGGTTCTCTGACTAATGTCAGTGCTTGATGAATAACACCTAGAAATTAATAAATCCCCCACAACCCAAACCAAAGGTCATTTTTCTTGACAAAACTTTCACCTGACGTCATAACAACGAGGTGGTCCATGGAGTTTAACTTTCATTTAGCATGACGAACTAAATAAACAGAATGTAGTGTGAGTTAGAGATATGGTGTTGTTCAGACACAGTTCATCAACCAATAGGTGTCGACGGTTTACCCATTACTAATCAATTTTTTCGAAAAGACTGAAATTATACAATATCACTTTCGAAGTTAACTGACACTTAAAAGCTGGTTTTGAAATAACTAGTAGCAGATAGTGAACTCGTAACTTAAGAAATGTTTTGGAAATCGGAACATGAGGCTAAGTGACATGAGTTCGCACTCGTTCAGGAATATTAGTTAGCCAAATATGCGCATAAGCCTTACAAGTGAGTGTCAACAAACAAGAAACCCAGATTCAGAGCTCTCTGCTGATTTCCGCTAAGGATCTAAATTCAAATTACGAAGATTTCTTAAGAAGAGCAGTTGCACAAAATCAGCACAAAGTATGTATGACTACTTCCTTGTTAATGTTGTTACTTGTATTATCTCGTCTTTCATTGGGCCGAATTGATCGGTCTCTATTGATATATGGGCTCCTGTGCGGATGCCTTGACACTGACTGTATTTCAATTTCATATTAGTGATATATAATGGCTAGCAGTGGGATCCAGGTTGCGCGTTTCTTCCTACTTGTGACTGGTCAGCAGGATGCACCCACCTCACAGTGAGCAATGTTGTTGTGGATATTACTGTAGCATTTGAAGTGATCGGTCCTGCGTTTGAATCTTACTGGGGACAACATCGCTCACTGGGAGGCAGATACATCCAGTTGACGAGTCCGAAATAGGACGAAGTGCATGTCCTAGATTCTATTGCTAGCCACTATCTATCACCACTACTTCCTTGTTGTTTGTGGTTTAGTTCAGAATTGATTTTCATTGACTTAATATATAAATAAAGAAGGATTGATAAACAACAGACCTAGTAGTATTCACATTTTTAGTTTGATTTAGTACTCCAGAACTCACAACTTTATGAGTATGCAAACAAAGCTAAACCTTCTGTTCTCAACCTGTAAACTGCTTGTAATTAGTTAGGATGATTGACAAAATGTGTCAGTCGCATGAACGTCAAGTATTTTTAACATTAGCGTAACATGTGGCTCAGGTAATAATAGCTTATTATAACAAAATTGATCGATCAAAGCCTTAGCAAAATATGTATACTGGTAGAAACTGCAATTTTGTGTTTCTTTTGTACTGAACTAACATATAGTGTGCATATATAAATTTTTAATGAACATTCTTGTTAGCAGATAATTTGTTTTTTTTATTGTTCACTTGAGAATTTATGTGTGTTTCTTTTCTCATATTTTGTTACAGTTGATGAACATAGAATACAACAGTTTCCACAACGTAACCTAACAGAACAGTAAAATACCATATATGTCATCTTACAATTTATTATAAATATTTTTTGTTATATTTGTACAGCTGTCCATTCTGCTATGCATGCAGTCAGTCCTTTTTCATGTTCCCAACTTCTATAGACTAATACGAATAAGAGGTAGTATTCATCACTGGCTGAAATCAATGGGGAAACCATTAAAAACCCGGCAGCACCGGGCAGACATTTCGTCCCAATATGAGGCTCCTCAGTGGTACGCACCCACGAGTGGCCCCACCAACTCAGGTTTCACGGCGAACGCGTTAACCATTCAGCCACTGGGTTGGAGTTCAGTGGTTCACAGTTTCCAACTACTGTCGATTGGCGATACAGAGTGACTATCACTCAAGGTCTTCGGTTGACATTCGCTTCCCTTCTGACTGGATGATCCCACAGGTCACGCCTTCTCATTATAACTTCGTGATATCCATCTAGAAGCGTCACTAATGAGCATTACACAGTAATGTATTTTGGAGATGAATGGGGATTTTAATCTTGAGGTAGTATTCATCATGGACTGATATCAATTAGGGAACCCTTGGTGGATTGTTGCACTGTGTCACAAATTGGTAGAAGTAAGAAACTGTGAATCATTGAACTCTGTACCAGTAGCTGGATGGTTGACATATCCTCCGTGAAACTTGGAGGTCCTGAGTTGAATCTCTAACTGATACATGGGTGCGTACTGCTGAGGAATCTCATACTAGGACTGTCCAGTGCACCCAGGTTTTTAATGGTTCTCCAAATGATGTCAGACCGTAATTAATGCTACCTCATAACACGAATTAGATTTCTTTATATTGAAAATTTCACTAACTGAAATGATACTCGTGAATAAATCTGTCGAATCTCCTTAAACATGGAAGTTACTTTCAATTTATAGCTTGTGATTACTCTTGTTCACAGAAGTGACTGAGTACTGCCAAGTATCTGTTCATCACCTTACAAATACATGATTGTTGATGATAGTGAGATTTTGAAGTATTCAACGATTTCCTAATGAAAGTGTTCTTCCAGCAAACATTCTTTTGCATAAAGAACTTCCCCTAAGCGATGCCCATCTGGGCCAGGCTGTTAGTTGATTTATCTGTCTGTCTACTTATCACTATGTTTTATTGAGTTCCATATCAAAAGAAAATATCTACCAAGTAGCTGACCACTAGTGGTGTTAAAAAGACTCATAGTTCGAAATCCAAGTCATATAAATAGACATATCGCAATAACGAAATGCTTTGCTTTGGTTCTCATTGGTACTAATTCGTTTCAGCAGTTGATTGGAATCAAAGTAATATGAGCACTTCAGCTATGTGTTCTAAACTAAATTGAACACACCTGTGATAAAGTGAGCTTCAAACCAGTGAGGTAAGTCTTAAGTATTTGAATCATTCTTATGGCGAAAACTGACGCTGCTGACTAGTACAAGTGGCTTTTTAACTACTCACCAGCAAGTAGTACACATTATAAACAGTTCCGTATCCGTTGTGGTGAAATCAATTTCAATTGTGACACCAGCCTTCTTGTCCATTATACTGAAATAAAAGGTTACAAGTTAAAATAACCTTCCATTAAGATCGGAAAAAATCTCCAGAAAGTAATCATCTTGACAGAATAATATTTAAGATGATCGAAGTTAAACTTAAGTCTCCAGAAGCCTAACAACCATTGAGGTATAAGCAGATCTAACCAGTCTGCTTCCAAATACATCAAAACGCACACACACACTATGGATTTTAACCCTAACTACATTATGTCTCTGATTAATTCAATCACTTTAAAAGCACTTCACGTCGAAAATAACTTCCGTTTTCCAAAATACATTTTTCGCTCTGATGCCAACAGGAAAATAAAATTGCTAAGACTTCATTTTGCGATTTACTATTACCTTAAAACCAGCTCGCACGAAATATACTTATTTTGCTTTCGTATTTCAAATCCTTCCATAGTCAACATACCCTTGAATTGATCTTTATTGTCAGGGTTGTCTGTTCGGGGAACAATGTCCTATGCTTTAGGATTTCGGTCAGATATCCTTGGACCATATATTTCAGTAGATTATGTATTGCATCCTACTGGCTAGTTATGAAAAGGTAATGTTTTCAACGGTTTAACAAGAAGTCATTAATATCCTAAAAGATAAGTCAGGTTTTTGAGTGAAAAGATTCGTCGTTAACATTGAAGTATTGCTAAGTGAGGATGCAAAAATGTCAACCAATCACTCCTTTCTAAATGGGCTAATGAGAACACACTCGAATAAAATATTTGATGGTTCTACATTCAAATTCATACAATGATGACATGTGTTATTGAGGCATTCTAGACAAGAAATACTACCTACCCTTGGAAAATATTTTGTTCAATATCGTTTGGCAGTGAAAACTATGTTCTAACAAATGGAGTTTCAGAATTTAAAAAGACTTCAGTCTCATTTCCTGTTTGATTTCATGAATTTCACAACCTTACTGAGTGTTGAAACCATAACTAACTGTTTTCACTGGTCAATTAGAGTGAAATAAGCTGCGGTATTTAGCAACAAAAATTTCATTTGAAGTTTTATGATCACTTATTGGGGAGTGATAAAATAATAGGCCAACTCTAAGCATGTATTGTTGACGAAATCATTTAACCAAGATTATCACCATGAAATAAAAAGTAATTACACCTTGTCAATCATCGTGATTTTTTAGTAGCTAATTAAGGAATGAAATGGTGTTGTATGGTTGCAGACTATCAACAGAATCCTGTGGATATGAATTTTGTTTTTATTGACGCCTAGTTGCAAAATATATCTATGCTATCGTGTAGCACAATAATTTCCCAGAGATTGGGAATCCATGTCAATCAATTCCCAGAATAGTGCGTGAACCACTAAGCTGCTACAGTTGTGGCTGGCCATTTGTGAGACCGAAATTAAACTGTCACTAGTAACCATTCCTGACAATAAAATCCAGTCTTCGTCAATAACCAAGGTTGTAGGCGTACGTCGTTAGGGCATAAATCTGATCTTGTGTCTAAGAAACTGTAATATATAATCATTAACCATAGTAACCTGTATACTGTTACGTTAGTAGACAATTAATCCTAGTAGTAAGGAGAAAGGAACAACACAACATTGATTCGTATCCAGTAGTCCTAAAATTCTTATTTAAATTTAGCTCACTGAATGTACACAATTTCAACAGAACTTATAGTTCAGTGTAGGGGATGTTCTCATTCACAACCTAAGGAATGAAATGAACCAGCAACAAATCTAAAGTGGGAACGTTCCATGTTTTTATTTGTATCACTAACTTTGTACCATCATCTGTCACTTTTACCTCAACCTGTGCGACTGCATTACCTCCTTTTTCTTATTTATCTCCTGTGACCTTCAGTATTTAAAATAGTAAACTCTAGACTGAGCGACAGTATTTGCTTAGGCTGGACAACATAACAACTAGTAGGACTTGTTGCAGTTAGTGAAACAAAAAGTGTTATCCATGGTTGTTGGAAAAGTATTTCGAATTGAAAATGTTTTTTTACCATTCGTGACGAGTACAACATGTTGTTCTAGAAAAAAAACAGTGTAGTAAGAATTACTCTGATATGTTTCGCCCCAATTAAAATGCTTGCATCTGGTGGTTTGTAGGAATTGATTGATGAATACTACTTTGTAAAGTGTACCCAGTTTGTATCAAAGTGACTTTTGTTGAAAAGAAATACCTATATACATGTGTATAATTCTTATTTGAAAATCTTACGCTAGCTTGAAAATAGTAAGAAGAGATAAAGCGTTAAAATGTTTATTACTAAGTCAGAACGTATACAAGTGTTTTAAATGGCCGTGAGTCTTTCCATACGCTCCTAGGAAGGTATTTCTAATTATTTTGGTCTAGTTAGCCAATTTGATTATCGCACACATGATTCCTTAGTTTATGGTGAATATTGTATGTGGAAGTTTTCATGAGATTTTCATCTTCTTAGGACCTGGACATTCATTCTGAACATCATAACAAACACTGAAAGCTTAGATGTTCTGCATCAGGTTTCGGGATCTAAAATATACTGTGCCACAGATTTCATACTCTAAGCATGGGGTAGGTATAATTAAAACTTTTAGCCGGAGAAATTTCAACTAATAGTTCAAAGGTTAACAATTCATCATACTGCATAACCATAGTGAAGTGCTTACTAGATAAAGGTCCATTTGACAGAACTAATCAGTTAGGAAATCGACACTCTAGACTGCTGGTGTATTAACATTAGTTTTCTTCAGCACTCTCGTAATATATGAAATATTTAGCTAAAAACAGACTCGCTCTATTAAAGAATAATGTAATTTCACCTTGCCCAGTATATATATATATATATATATATATATATATATATATATATATAAAAACACTGTAATCAAGTATCCTAACATCACTTCCTTTTTTATATTGATGTAATTCGTGAAGTGTGTATACGTATCATCTAAACCACTGATGTGTATGAACTCGAAAACACTGAACTTCAGATTCCCGCTGAATAGTACCTCGGTTTCTCGAAAACACAAGGAATGTAGGACGATATATGTGCATATTTAATTGATGGTCTCTGGGGATCGACCGGTTCAAGAATAGTTTTGATCATGAACTGACACCAGTTTAAAAACTATTGAAAACCTATGAGCGCTGAATTTCTGTTTTCTCCTTAGCAGTGCACATCCACAACATTATGAGGGCTATATATATACCACTAAGCGATTTATATAGACAAATACTATAAAAGTTTGTAATGAAGATGGAGAAACTGACTTTCACTTCTTTCTGTTTTTGAAGGTAAGAAATGGTCTTCATCAATCAATAAATTTTCGCCATTAAAAATGTAGTATCATGCTGAGATTTTCATTTATCAAGCATTCAGTCAACATTATTTGGTGTTTGTCACAAATATGGTTCAGACCTTCTCAGTGTGTCTTACATCTATGCATACAATTACAAACTTACGAAGTCGTACATTCTGTTCTTCTCAACAAAGTGAATTTTGAACGCATACTGGCAAAATTGATATGCATTTTTGAAAGTTTGTGGTCACTTCATTTCAAAACATTCTCGTTCTTTGTATTTGGAACTTTTTATGACAAAATAGGACTAATCATTGATTTTCGCTCCATCAGTTTATAAACAACAGCAGGAGTTATTTCCTTCTTTGTTGAAATTTTATCGATAAGAGGAAATTTTGAATAGTCAAGAAAACTAAACTATTTTCCACTTTTAAGGGATGATAAGTAATGATTGTCTTTGTTACATTGTGCATCGACGGCCCAGTGGATCAGGTTTTGACGTTTGAAGCTATGGGTAACAGGTTCGAGTCTCATTGGGAATGATGCCACTCACTGGTATGCAGGAACATTCAGCTGACGAGTCGTAAGTGAGACGAGACGCGTGTCTTAGATTCCACTACTATAATATATTATTATTTATTTTTTATTATTAGTCCCTTGGGTTCCTAGTGGAACATAGGGCTTCAGTAGCACGCCTCCAGTGACCTCTGTTCTCTGAGATCTTTTGAACCTGGTTCCACGACAGCCCAGAAGCTCTCATTTCCTCCTCGCACGACCTCCTCCATGTCACCCTCGGACGTCCAACTCGTCGCTTCCCATGGGGATTCCACTCGAGGGCCTGACGCGTGATGTCCTCAGTCGGCCTTCTCAGTGTATGCCCAATCCATCTCCACTTCTTCCTGCATATTTGTTGCGTGATAGGTTCTTGGTTGGTTCGTTCCCAGAGTTCCTTGTTGCTTATTTTTTCTGGCCATCTGATCTTCAGCAGCGAGCGTAAGCAGTTGTTGATGAATGTCTGTAGTTTATTGGAAATGCCTTTCGTGACGCGCCAAGTCTCTGAGCCATACAAGAGCACTGACTTGACGTTGGTGTTGAAAATCCGTATCTTGTTCCGCATGCTGAGTGCAGAAGATCTCCACACTGGTTTCAGGCTAATGAACACCTGTCTTGCTTTTCCGATTCTGACTTTGACGTCCTCGTCCGTCCCGCCTGTAGTTGAAACAGTGCTTCCTAGATAAGTGAAGGAGGTTACTTCCTTCAAGTTTCTCCCGTTGACGGTGATTGGAGTTTGTTGTTGTTGTTGATGGTGGTGGTGCGGTATCTTCATCACTTCTGTCTTCTCTATATTCACCTGAAGTCCCGTCTTAGCTGCCTCCTCTGTCAACTTGTTAGTTTTTGCCTGCAGATCTTCAAGTTTATGTGACATTAGGCATAAGTCATCGGCGAAATCCAAGTCTTCTAGGTTCTTTTCCGTCGTCCAGTGTATCCCCCTCTTCTCGCTGCCTACTGTTTGCTGCATGATCCAGTCCACCACAATAGGAATATCATGGGGGATAGTAGGCAACCTTGTTTCACTCCTGTCTTCACTTCAAAGGCATCACTGAGCTTCCCATTGTGGATTACTTGGCATGTGGCATCTTCATATAGTTGTTGAATGAGGCGGATAAAGGTTTGCGGTACTCCGTAGTATTGAAGCAGTTTCCAAATTACTTCTCGGTCGACGCTGTCAAAGGCCTTCTCAAAGTCGATGAAGTTGAGGTATAGAGCTGATTGCCATTCTACGCTCTGTTCTATGATGATACGAAGCGTTGCAATTTGGTCAGCACATGATTTGTACTTCCTGAAGCCTGCCTGTTCCGGTCGCAGTTTTGAATCCAGTGCGTCTTTAAGCCTCTCCAGGATGATGCGGCTTAATATTTTACTTGGGGTGGATAGGAGAGTGATTCCTCGCCAGTTCTTGCAAGCACTGAGGTCTCCCTTCTTCGGCAGTTTGACAAGGTAACCCTTCTTCCAATCGTCAGGTACCTTCTCTTCCCTCCACACCTTCTGCAATAGTGGTGTGAGCATGTCCGCTGTTGTCTCTGCATCTGTTCTCAGTGCTTCTGGCGGTATTCCATCTGGTCCTGCTGCTTTCCCGCATTTCAGTAGCTTTATGGCGTTCAGGACTTCCATTTTCGTTGGGGGATTTATGTTCACTTGTAATTCAGCGGCTGCAGGTGGTATTTCTGGACGAAGTGCAGGTGGTGGTCGATTCAAGAGCTTCTTGAAGTGGTCGGCCCATCGTTTCCTCTGTTTCTCTTCTTTTGTAATTAAATTTCCTTCTTCATCTTTTATTGGTTTCATCTGTGTTGGTCTCTTCCCTGATAGCAACCTGGTTATTTGATACAATGTCGTCAGGTCTCTCTTACCTGCAGCCTGTTCTGCTTCACTTGCCAGTGTGTCGTAGAAGTGTCTCTTGTCTTTGCGTGCACTCTTCTTCACTTCTTTATCCAGTGTTTTATACATTGTGCTCAGTTCCTCTTGTCGTTGAGCATCCTTGCACTGGTTTATCTTCTGCTTCACCATCCTCCTCTCCTCTATCAGCTTCCAGGTATCCGTCGAGATCCATTCCTTGTCTTCTTTCTTCTTCCTTCCTAATACTGTTGTGCAGGTTTCTTTCCACATAGCTTTCAAAGACTTCCAGTGTTCTTCTACACAGGTTTCTTCAGGGATGTCCCTCGACGTCTCCCATTTTGTCTTGATGGCTGCTTGAAGATCTCCTTTGTAGTTTCATCCTTCAGTTTCCGAGTGTTGTACTTGAATTGAGGTCTATCACCAGCTTCCTTGAAGGCTTTTAACTTGATTTCGAAGGTTCCTTGCACTAGATAGTGGTCTGAACCTACATCTGCTCCTCTTCTTGACCTTGTGTTAAGTAGACTGCGTCTCCATTTTCTTGAGATTGAGATAAAGTCGATTTGATTTTTAGTGTGTCCATCTGGTGAAATCCATGTCGCTTTGTGGATATCCTTGTGCCTGAACACACTGCCTCCAATCACCAAATCGTTGAATGCACAGAATTCTGCAAACAATTCTCCATTCTCATTCATTTCACCTAGCGCCTCTCGACCCATGGTTAGTTCTCTTCCCGTGTTGTCCCCTCCCAGTTTGGCATTCATGTCGCCCATTAGAATTTTGATATCGCCAACTGACGTCTTGTCCAGTGTTGACTGAAGTTGTCTGTAGAATTCCTCCTTTTTCTCTTGCTCTGCATTATTTGTAGGTGCATAACATTGTATGATTGTGACCTTTCTTCCTTTTGAGTTGAATCTTGCTGTCATGATCCTGGAGGAGATTGGTTCCCACTGCATGAGAGCCTTCGATGCTCTTGAGGACATCATGATAGCCACTCCCTCAGTGTGCTCGTGGTTGGCGTCTGGGTGACCGGAGTAGATTATTGATTCTCCCGTTGACAGTTTGGAGAGTCCACTCCCATTCCATCTGCTTTCGCAAATCCCAAGCACTTCGATGTGATACCTTCTCATCTCCCTTGCAATCTGGGCTGCCTTACTGGGTTCAAACATCGTGCGGACATTCCATGTCCCCACGTTTACTTTCGCTTTCATCGAGAGAAGACACATCGGCCAATTGGCTTCCCGAAGGCTTTCACCAACTGGCGTCATTTCGCCTCTCCGATTCCAGCGGGGAATAAGTTTGTTTTCATTTTTTATATTTTGTTTGTGCTTTGAAGTTTCTTTAGCGGTTAGATTTGTTTTACGGGGTAGGGTTGCTAGCCCTATGCCCAACCTTCCCTCTTTACCCGGGCTTAGGAGGGGCTAGTAACTAGTAAACTAGTTAACCAGGCGAGGTTACTATAATATATATTTGTTGTTAATAAGATTATCTGGGAAAGTTGTGGTTTTGCAAACTTGTATTGCTGAAATTAGGTGATGATTAAAGGTGAAATGACAATCTATGTTGCGGTAATATTCAAAGCAGCAATCTCCGGGCTCTATCAACTGAGTTAAGAGACCCAGCTGGTGATCTACTCTTGCTTTTGGTTGGGTAGCCGAGGGCTTTACTTGGACGCCTGGATTTCAGTGAGTTTTTTCTTTGGGGATAAATGATACATTATATCAACTGCACAACAGGCGTTTTTCATAACCCACTAACTTGATGAATAATGTTTTATTGTTTTTGGCTGTCGATGCTAGGTTTGAGTTTCACTTATAGCAAAAATACGACGTCAGTGCATTCCAGTGTCTCGTGTCAACACATGCGTCATGTATTCAGCTGGTATCCACAGTTCAGTACTGTTAAATACTATTTACCTTTTTCATGGAAAATTATTTCAGATACTTGTGTTTTAAATGAGGTCTTTTACGTGAAAAACGAATCTTACGCCAAACAAGGCATATTCTAAATAAAAAATGATGCGTGTACACAACTTTAAGTTTCATAAGGCAAAAAGGAAAATGACAATAGCAGAATGATTCCACAGAAATCTAGATTCTTCTTAAGAAAACTAATTATTGACAATAAAATTTCAGTAAAGATTAGGAAACTTACTTTACGAAGTCTTATCAAATACTTTTAACTACCTAACAAATGTAATCGTAAACATCTAAAAGGTTTAAAATACAAAAAAACTGGAATGAACTTTGAAATACCAGGTAGTATGCAACAAACTGTTAACCGAAATTTGAACTTTGTAGTAATCATAACCTTTTAATGCTTTCTAACTGAAATTCTTCAAGATTAAGTGGTAAGTGCAGCCTAAGACTTTCTTGATTAAAACAAGCTTAATGTATTTCAGAAATTTATGCCCTACACTCGCTGTTAAGTAATAATTCAACTGATACTACTATTTGGTTACAAAAAGAAACACACTAATTATATACTTTGTTCAGTAAAGTTTTTAAAAATATTCTCTTTGAAACGTAAGATGTTTAAATTCATTCAACTCATTTTACGCTTGAATATTGAATTTCACATGCACTGGACATTGAACAGTTCAAGGAAATAAGCTATACGGAAGATGAGCATTACCCATAAATCATACTTTTATTATTTCAGATAATAGTGAATGAATATAAGGGCAAAAATAATAATCATACGACAATATTTATAATATTTAGGATATTTTGAAGGTATGATGATTTCTGTTGGAAGATAATCTGATTCATATTAATTTGTTTATTTGGTGTAGCATACAGTTTAGATGATAATCTGATTCATTTTGAATTAGAATAAACCAATTCTAGCTTCCTTTCTCCTTGGATTTACAAGATAAGCTGATAACCTTGTCCATTATTGGATATTGGATTTCTGAATTCTGTATTTCTGCTACAGTGCAGTGAATAAGGTTGGGGTTTTTTAACCCAACTAACTAACAAATAAGCTTATCCTATGATTTTTTTTAAAATGTTTCCATTTGACAGGTTTTGGGGAACTTTTGATTTTAAAGCAGTTTATATCACGGATTACAAGGTGTGGATGGCACTGGATAACGTTTACGCTATGTCGTTACACACCAGAAGCTGGAGTACATAGATAGTCAAATTTTAACCTTATGGGTAGTTGATGGTTTGATTGCCCTGGATTCAATCTCACATGAGATGCTAGACGTATATTGCTGAGAAGTCTCAAAATAGAATAGAATAGCTATTTACTGCTGCCCAGCTTACGGTGGTTTTATAGCTGGTGTCAATTCCCACTCAAACAGACATGAATACATTTTTGTCGTGACAAATATATATAGCACTGATCAAACCATCCGATATCATTCTGATAATCAAACGGGTGTTTAAATGTAAGCATGATCACTCACACCGGCATCAGCCAGCTGTCGGCTTATGAATTCAGATACAAGACTTTTGTATACGAATGGGAAATAATAACGCAGCCAAACACTTAAAACCTACCACAAACTTCGAAATTTCAGAATTTTTAAAAATATTGTAGATTAGTTAAATGTGAGCTAGGGGTTTGCGCTATTTAGACTAAGTTTTAGTCAAAACTTAGCAAAAGAAAAATAGGTGTTTTGACTTCAAACTTAATCCGATCATCTTTGCAACTCTGAAGCGGCTGTAGAAGGTTTGCGCTACTGGTGATCACGAGTACTGTTGTTTCTGTTGGATTGTCATGCGTCCATAATAAATTCTGATTGAAGTCGAGAAAAGACTTTGGTACCAACAAAATGCTGATCCATAATCCACAAGTTACTGATTGGGTACTCTATGGACTAAACCGTGATACTCTGCTGTTAACCAGATTTTGAGTTTTGGTCAACTACTGGGTACTTTCCCTAGCTGTCATATAAATCAAAGGTGAGTAATTATATTCATTCTTAATAACTTGAACTTACTAATTAAACGTGATCCCGATCCGTTTAGAGATCATTAGAGAAATGAAGTGATCAGTCGGTGGCTAATATTAAAGTAACCTTTATGCATTGTCAAAATGAGTTAGCTGTATTTTATGCCAAAAGTCAACAGAAGTGCTTCTAAAGAACATCTCTCACCACAAAGAAATGTATTAGTGAATGACACGCGTAGTCAGAAATCACTCACGTTGATCTTTGGATTTCTCCAGCCAGATTAAAGTGATCTAAACGCTAGACAGCTGGTTTGCTCCTTTCGGAGCCGAGATCATCAATGGCGTATCCAGGAAAATTCAGCTTACACAGCCGAATTCAGATTGCCTAAATCCGGTTGGTTAACTTGAGCGAACCGGTGTGCCTTAAATATGATGATCAGTTTGAAAATGAATTTATTAGCTGCACGGTTCACCGTGACATTTCTCACAGATGAGCAGTCTTTCGACTGCCCCACTGTAGTGTCAGCTGAGTTTTCGTTGAAAATATCCCAGGCAAGATCTGCAGATCAACCTGAGTACAAGACACTTTTGTGTTAGAAAGTACACCTTATGATCTTGGCTGAGCGGTTTCAAACAGAAACCTTGCTGACACTGTGGACCCGGCAATTTACAAATCATTTGCAAACTGATCATACTGCTATTGGCACACTTTCTAACAAGTGAGTTTGAATCAAGGAAACTCTTTCATGTACTCGAACGTAAATAGTTTCATTTGTTGAACCCGTAGTAACATTCTGTCTACCAGTGAAATGTCGAATAATAGATTAGTGAGTTAGGTCGAAGCAAGAGAAAACACTATAAATCTCATATTGACAAGAAAAACCCACCAGATTTACAACTTAATAATAAATGATAATTTATACTTGCAAAGCCCTAAATGAAGTCAATATTCTTAACCCAATTATATGAAAATGGATTCAATTATCGCTGTACGATAATCTCTGCTTGCTACATTTCTGAAATCCTTAGATTATTTCTTTATATATATATATATATATATATATATATATATATATATATATATATATATATATATATATATATAGCCTGAATCCGTAAGCCTCATCTGGGTGAATTTATGATTATTATTACCATTTTTGTGTGTAGATTATTCCTTAATGATACACATTAACTCTCTTCTCCTTTTCTGTACACACTAGAAAAGTAAACATCTGGTTTTGCTTCATTTCCTTAACGCAGAACTATTTGTTTGTTTACAGGTAGATTGCAATGATGTTAAGGCATAGTATCAGTGTATTCCAGATAGCATTCAATACGTCTATCATCACGGGAAGCATTGTGATGAAACGAAAAGACAGATAATTTTCATAATCAGGGAAAATTAAAAATGGCTACTAATCAATAAGTCAACTCTAAGGAGTTTAACCAATGATGATGTATATTCGGAAAATGGAAAGTTTGTCAGAAACAACCAGAAACTATGAGTAAAAGTTTAGTCATCTTTCGATAACGAAAATATTATAAATAAAGCAGCTAAGAGGATAACGTGAAGGTTGTTGCTTCGAATACTGCCACGACTACCGGAAACTAAGTATTGTTACCAGTGTGAGTGATCACCTTGACTCCATCAGCATTACATTGAACATATTCAAGTCTAATAACTATCAGTTTACTGCTTGAGCCTACGTGATGCGACTTTGGTGTTTACTGTCTGTAATTCCAGTTTATTTCCTAGTCATAGCTTGACATTTTTTCATTGTTTTAACATCTGTGAAATAGAGCTCAACCACTGGTATTGGTAACTGACAGTAACTAGAAAATGAACTATTTAACTGTTTAGGAAACAGCACGAATTGTAACTTCTATTGTTTTGAACTTACTATGACCCATCCATTCCACAGAAATAAAAAACTCAAGCTCTACAATCGATGTAGTGTAAGACGGTCATATATAAATATATTCATAAGAACAGAATGATGGTAGTCATTGTAGTTAGGTGGAAATGACCAGCAAGATTATGATGACACATTTAACTGTCATATATACTGAAGTGGTAATGAGAATTCTAGCGAGGCACGCAAACATCTGTATGTCTGATGGAATTTGACTAACGACAGAGAGAAGGACTGAGGCGTTTCCTTTTTTGGATTTCGTCATTTGCATGTAATTGCATCCAAGTGACTACTAGTGAACCCAATGAGGCTTAAATTCAACGCTCATCACTTCTTGTACCAGAGCGTTTTTCACTAGACTACAGAGTTATGAAAATCGCCTATTGCATAATATACTATTATGCTACCGAAGCTATTTAATTTTGTGTACTGGGATGCATGTATGCAAATATTTCATGAGTCCTAACCAAGAAGAACATACATCCTACATCCCATTGCTAGCCACCACATATGTTCAAGGACTGGATGTGGCAATAAGTCTAGATCAGTCAATTCGATTAAATGAAACAAGTAGTGGAAAACTGCAGATGTTTCTGTAATTCAGGTATACGATAAGTATATGATGAATAATCATTAGATGTTCTGCTAAGCCAAACGGCTGAGTACCAACTCATCACCAATGCTGGGTGTGTAAACGTTGGTTGCACCTTCTGAATTCGTATTAGTTTATGAAGAAATAAGATTTTTCTATCAGTAAGTTCTTTTTAAATGGTTAACTAAAAGAATAACTCTATAGACCACTCTGCCAACTACCGAAAAAACCAATCAGGTTTAGTTATTAATCAGAAAATTATCTCTGCACCCTAAACTGAGAAACCGAATAGGTTATTTAAGTGGTAGCTTGATTAAGCTTTTGAGTTACTCAAATGAAAAGAATTCTCTGTGATAGCATGCATGTATCACGAAAAAGAAGTAAGACACAGTAAGCCAGTTAAGGAATAACATGGCGTAACATGGGTAGGCAAATAATTCAGCAGTTAGTGTAATTAGCTTCATGAAAACTGATTTATCCCAGTTATATCTCATCAACTTGTATGTCACCACCTGTTATAAGCCTCCAATGGCTACTTGATATAATCAAAGTCATACATAGATGGACGCTTCAACAATAACCTTAAAACCCCACCCATTGATGGTCTCTTAGTTTCTCGATAAGTGGAAACGGCGGTAAGATAAAGAAAGGTATGTTGCAACGTCAAATATATATACAAAATACAAGGGTTGATGTATATTTACGATGGCCTTGGCAATTTCCAGGCCTTTGCAGATTTGAATGTCCTATTGATTTTCATCCCTTCAACCAGTCTGATACTTACACATCGGTTTATGTGCTTTCTCGCAAAACTTCGGTGCAACATGATTGGTTGTAGAAAGCTTCAGGGAAATAAGGTCTTTTGTGAAGTTTATACCAATGTTATTCTACACTATAAAATCAAGTGTTGCAAATGGACATGTGAAGTGGTTGGATGAGTGACGAGGTACGGCTGTAGAATTAGGAATAGCTGTGGTGTTCAGTTTGTACATGTCTACTTTCTGGTTAGATATAGTCAATCAGCGAATAGCTGCGATATCTCTATAACTTTCTCTTATTCTTTACTTACACATCAGGATGCATGAAAAAGGGGTCAACGTATTTTTAACGTATGTATTTGCAATTTTTCTATCTAAATTATAGCTAATATTAGACTTTATTTTAAGTTTTCACTTCATTGTGATGTCATAGTGAGGTTTGTTTCTGAATGCTTCACCACCAGGTTAGGCGACTTCATCAGTATCCACTTCATAAAGATATTCCACTCTATTACAGAAACTTTTCTAGACAAGACAGGTCATTGCTTCTTCAATACCCATGTGTTGTATTCAAACTAGGAAAGATGGATATCTCCTTAAAGACTATAATGACTCATGTCAAAGAATACATCTTATTATGACTACTTACTGAAAAATCCAAGTTTTCAATGTAAATTCCATTGGTTTCGGAAGTAAGTAGGAGAATAATTGACGCATAATGTGTAAATGATCATAAGATTCGTTACTAAGCTTTATCAGTCCTAGTTATAGCAACTTGAAGGTATACTTTATTATTTAACACTCAAACTTCTAACCTTCCAAATTAATCAACTATTAGCTTTGCGGAATATCAAATGGCTTTATTTTTAAAGTGGATTTACGCACTACCACTCACAGTTGTTCAACGCTAAAAATCTTCTAGGTGCTGCTATTTGAAGTATTTCTGGAATTGGGACAGTTTACCACTCTACAAAAGGAGTATTTCTAGGGCTAGGGTTATCTACACACCCATAAACTTGTTTCCTGCATTTCGAATCGACATTATCAAGAGTGCACCTGAATTAATACAACTCACATCTCCAAATACTTCAAATCAGACAACTGAACAACTGGAATGAACAACAGATCTGATAAACAACAGAATGGGCGGAAAAAAATCAATCTTGAAATCCTAATATTAGGCTATAGTTCTTTTTAAGTCGTCTGATTTTCCGGTTTCAGTCAGAAACCATTGGTAAAGTGTTCATACGCCATTTTCATGAATAGCCAATCGGTGAATAAAAGAGCCTACCAGTTCGTTGGACAACAAGAAGAATTGCAGTTTGTGAGCATTCTTACTAACTTAAAATGTTTTAATGTCGTTGCTTGTATCATCCCACCGTTGTATGAAACGAACTGATCGGCCTCTATTGGCATATGGGCTTCTGCGCGAATGCTCCGATATTACATGTGTTTCAATTATATATCAATGATTGATAGTGGTTAGGAGCGTAATCCAGGATGTGCGTCTCGTCCTACTTGTGACTCGTCAGCTGGATGCATCTGACTTCCAGTGGGTGGTGTTTTCACCAGGACTCGAACTCGGGACCAGTTTCCGGCTGACAGTTCCAGAATAGGATAAAACGCTCACCCTAGATTCCACTGATAGCCACTATCCATTATTAATACTTAAAATATGTCATTTTAGTATGGATGAATCTGTGACACCGTCGACTGTTTATCACTTAAAATGACTCAATATCACCATATTAGTTGCCATCCATGGTAGGAATTTATAACACTGCATGCACATTTGTAGTCTGGAAGTTTGTAACATATGCATATTTCTTAGTACCAACGATTTTCAAAAATATATCTCTACAAATAGATCGACAGACTGACTTTAATTTCAGTGGAATGGTTTCTGGTTGTTGCACACAAAATCTTGATCACTAGAAGATTTAAACAAACAGCGTCGGAGCAAATATTCCAAAATTAACCTTTCTTGGTAGACTGTAACTAACAACAACCTCAACTTTTCTACAACGAATTATCGTCTATGCATAGACACAGCATTTATCAATTCATTTGTTGCCTGACCGACAACCACTCGGTATAATCGAACGGTTAGTGTAGAAACGAAACAATTCTAAGCATCTCAACCGTTTACAATTTGAGCACTATTTTTCCAAATCATTATACAAGGGTTGAGAATTTCGTACTGTTATTCTTCGCTGCTTTTGGATGCAAAACTCTATCACCCAATCAACTATATGAGTCATCGTCAACCGTTCCGTCAATTCAATTGTTTTGAGTATTTTCATGTGGACGCGAGTTATGGGTACTTTGGCTTTATTCATCTTTTAAATGAAAGCCAAATTTAATTCTTTTGATATTGACACATGGAGGAATTTTCATTATATAAACAGTTTATCTGTCAATACAACAAGCTAATTTTTCAAATACACATTTACTGGTTACGTTTAAGTTTTATTATGTATTAAACCTGATGATTTTCCATTCTAATTATTATTATAATTTTGGTGAATATTCCCTTATGCAGTGGACATGGTTTTAGGTTGTCTCCTCAGTATCACAGTAGTATACACTTAGTGCATCACTGAGGGTAAAAACGTCAGTACTGTCACAGTAAATTTCTGAGGTTCTTGTGTGCCACCTCAGTTATTGCTTGTGTTCTACAGGATGATTAGTCTGATAAGATCGAAAGATATTTTAGTCCCTGTCAGTTTACTGCCAAACGAGGTCATCTTAAAATGTTGAAATCTGTCAAACCACTACCTTAACCATCTCAACTCAATTTTAGACGCTATACTACTGTTCAAGTTAATCAGTAATAAAATGATTTTTAAATGTCTACCGATGCTTTGTTCTAAGATAAACCAAACATTTATGAATTTTGTGCTCTTATCAAATCACAGTAAAATCTAGTTGGAACTGTCGATTTGTGCATATAGCGGAGAACAGTCTCACAGATAATTTTACGCAACATTGATCGGTTATCCAACAGTCAGCATATTCGACAACTACGTTTGCTTATATTCAATATTTTAGGAAATAATTGTTCCAGTGTTAAATTTTAAATCAACTTGTCTATTGCTCAAGTTTTCTGAGACATTAAAGGTAAACAGAAATAAGTTCGGAATTTCTCATTCGGACCAAAAAGGGTATGAAAAATATTTCGGAAGCAAAACTACGTTTACTGTTCCTTCGAAGTGATTTCTTTTCCTATACAATTTTCGATAAAAACTATATACATAACACCAATGAAAATCCAGTAATTATCACTGATTTTTTGTACTAGACATTAGTCCGTAATACTAAACGCTACTTGGTTATCAGGCTTAAATATATACAGTGAAAATGAAGCTATAGGACATTACATAAGTTTGTTCGAATATGTCGGATGTATGGAGGGAATCAACAAGTGTTGCTGCTTGGTGTGTTTACGAATTTTCAGGAGATATTCCATCAGCTGTTTGGATGTGAGTGGTAACAAACATGAAACTCAGTTTTAGTAGAGTTTCTTGAGCATTTTCAACTTGAACAAGACAAGGAATACAGTCAATTTCTATGTCAAGTCACTTTGTTTAGTCGCCAAATAGAGACAACTAGATCAGTGATGCAGACCAAAAGTAATGTTATTCGTGAATCCCTACTTTCGAAGAAAAGTGAGATCTGATTTTTAAAATTATCAACCACACTGAATCATCGATATCAGCAAAAGCATAAGCTGCAGAAAAGTAACACAGAACAGGACCAAGCAAATTCGTTATAAGCAAGTAACACTGAGTTTAACTAAATACTAAACCTTTACATTAAATACAGAGCATGCAAGTAGTCTCTGCACTCTACATCCGCGATGAATGGTTCTTCGACCTCTGTTGCTTCTTCATTACACTGTTTACTACTGATATGTTCTTATAAATAGTATACAGCACAACAGGAGTACTACTGCTTCTTGCACTTCTTGCATAGATTAAACGTTTCCTTTACGTACAATATGCTGTACCCATAATGGAATTTGTTGAATAATTCAAAGAAAAATATTAGTTAACTTACCAGAAGTGTATGCCATCAATTTGACTAAATCATCTTGCGGTGCAATGTGATCTCAGATATATATATATATATATATATATATATATATATATATATATATATATATATATATATATATATATATATATATATATATACGAAGTTTATTTAGTGTCTACCGATTTATTTCTGAGAGTTCAGTCTAAGACAGAGGCTGTTTGATGGAGAATAAAGTAATCATGCAACCGAAGGGATCACTAAGGAAGAAACATCGACGGTTAAACACATAGAGAACTGAACCTCAGTCATGTATGAACAAACGTACCACTTAGACTCATTTTGTCTACGATCGACTCCCCCTGCAGAGAATGAGTTGGAAAATCAATTACATCCTATTCCAAAGAAGCTAGAAATCTATAAGCCGAAAGATACATTTGAATTTTTGAGAAAAAGTAGACGAAACCAATATCAAAGATAAACTGATGGTATCTTATGATATATCAGCGTTTTTTACCAGCATACTACTAGACTCAACAGTAGATTATTGTCTCTCAATACTTACATCAAATATCCATACCCAAAACGGAATTTAATAAGTTACCGTTCTTGTATACTAAGTATGTTCAGTTTAAATTAATAAACAAATTACACCGCTTAACAGATAGAGTAGTAGTGAGAGTCCTTCGGGACCCATCGTTGTGGATATATTTATGGCCAAACTAAAAAGAACCACATTAGCTCCAGCTATTAGCCAAACTACTATGCCTAATAGAAGGTAAATTAGTTTCCATATGCAAAAAAGTGTTCAATACCACAATCGGAAGTCGACAGGTTATCGCCTCATGTCACCTTATATTGTATTTACCAGTTCCCGTGCACATGTTAACATCAGAAAAATTAAATAGGACTTATTCATCCAAAAAAGACAGTTGTCCGCCTCCAACTTACAAAACTCTGTATAATGGAGAATATTTGTAGCTCAGGTGGATGGTCTTGGTTGTATTGTGTTCTCTGAGCTGGGTTGTTTAATCGTGAAGCTTTCATCGTCTTTCTGGACGACATCATCAGCTGGTGACTTCTGAAGCCTTTATGTAGTTGGAAAGGAGACGAAATACAATGCATTTACTGTTCCGGTTTTGTTAAGGCATCAGAAGAAACACCACTGAAAAAGTATTTTCATCTTTGAATCTATCCAGTATACTATTTTAAAAAAAACTGTACCATGCTTGTAATAGTTTTAGTGTCCATATAACCTTTACTTCATTCTATCAAGTTTGTGTATTTCATCCAACCAGGCACATTTTCATTGTACGTATAGTAAAACTTCATTTTGTTTAAAGAAGAAGCAGGATATGGGTATGTGAACACAATACCCTAATATAATACTTTGATTTCAAAACTATTTTCATCCAAATTATTGGGAATTCAGTTTCTTTCCTCTGAAGCGTATAGTTGTATATGTTGGATAGATTAATTCATTGAAGAAAAATGTATTTTATAGTTAAAGAAATGACTTTAGAGCATTCAAGATCTCAACACTATTTTATTTATGTAAAAATTAATAGTTATAGTAATTACAATGTTTTTAAATACTGGTCAATATTTTTCACAGATATAATGTATAGATAGTTTAAATTAGTATTTTCATTTGTTTCTCTCCTATGAAAATTTTACTTCATTGGTAATAAAACAGGGAAGAAATAAGTATTTTATTGGAACACTGATGTACACACATTTGTAAAATAAACTTTATTTTTGCACTCACAGAGGCAGATGAGTGCAGTTTATTTCTTTTAAGTTGTAGGTTAGTGTAAAAATGTCGATGTATACGGAAATATATGTGATGGTGAACTCTGGTTTTTGCAGAAAGAATGCACAATTTATGAACATTACTACTTTAGTACCACAATAGAGTTCGTATATATATATATATATATATATATATATATATATATATATATATCACTAACAAGTATGCAATACCGATCTTAGATTACGAAATGATTTTGAGGTATAAAAAACTGCACCAGTGACTTACAGATAGTATTATTTTTCTTGTCACCTTAGATTTGATCGTTTCACTCAGTTGATTGCTGTTACGGTTAGTCATAGCCAAATATATGAAGCTTCTATGATTCCTACAGCTATAAATTACGCACAAAACAGGATACTGTGAAGTACATTCACTCCGTAGTTATTATTTAATTATCGTGTCAGTGCCACAGGTGGTGTACGTTGATGATGATTAATGAAGACTTCAGTGCTGGCATCTTAATTTCTTCAGCCATTGACCTAACACGAATGAAATTACTACTTAAGTAAAGGATGTCATCAATGAGATCAACCTCTTTCATTCACATGGTTGGATGAGCTACCGATGGAAGCCAATTTTGAAATGGAATTTTGCGTTTATAAAAGTAGGTAATTCCTGAATAAGGACTCTTTTCAATATTCAGTCAGTTAGTCCAAGGGCGTTGTCGTAGACGTTGATTTCGGCCAAAAGCGAATCAAACAAGTGAAACGATTCATAATGTGAGTAAACTAGTTTAAACGTTGGAGGTATTTTATCAAACTGATTTGACATGATAATGGATGATATTCTGGTCATTCGGTGTTTTGAAATGCAGTATATGGCTTACCTGCAGGGTGGTTCGAAGCATATCATGTCTATTGAAAACTACCGTCAGTTCCACTATTTTCTTGACATTTAATCAGTTTTCCTTTAGTGTCTTGATGTGACAGAAGAAACAGCTTCGTTTTTTATCGTTTATTTATTAATATGAAAAAGTCAGCATGTCTCAATCTTGTTACTACTACGGGAATTTTTTAATTGAAATCAGTCAGAAATAAATCAGTTACATGATAAAAGTAGTACACTTTTCATTGTTCATCATAAACTTGAGGTAGCTGGCACTACTATTCAGCTAACTTCTAGACATTCTTATCTGTTGAATAGATAAGAATAGGAAACAATAACATCATCAATGGTTGTGATAACAAATATAATGAACAGAAAATGACTCCCGAGATTTTGGACACAATTCGCCTAAAAGATATAAAACAAATGTCAGTTTTGAAGGGATGTCGGTGATAACAACAATCCACCTTCATTTTATTCATTCCTTTCTGCTTGAAGATAATCTTTCTGGAATATTTTGGTGTATTTGTTATTATGTAATTGATGTATCCTACAAACTAATATTAAACCAACCGAATATCTTAAACAACACGCAGATACCTACTATAATGTAACACCTTTTTTATCTAATTTATAGTGGTATTCACAGATACAAACGAGTCTTTTTCCAAATAACCAGTTGGTCAGTTATGCAGACGCATGCATACACACAATAAAAGGGTGTCTGACTGATAAAAAAAAGCTGTTTGATGATTCAACAGGGTTTATACAAAACATTAACATAATGATGCAACCGAATAGAATCAATAAAATCTCATTCAACTGATGCCGACTATTCAGTCATTGGTTCGAAATATTTCGCAGACTAGTCAATTATATTTTGCGTTGTCATGTCTAACAAGTATATACTACTTAATATAGGTAAAATGTGTATATGTTATACTGAATGTGAGACCACTCTGACATCTATGATTATAGCTAATTAAATGCCATTATTTAGTGAAGAAAATAACTTTCTAGCCAAAATAAAGAAATCTCATTGGTGATTTTACTAGATGTTAACGTGACATTTAGTGTAGCTTTGAATATCAGTAATGCATTAAAGAATTCTTATTAAATTTACAAACTTCTTTCGGATAAGCATGATGAGACTTCGAGAGTTGGCATCCGGCTTGTCGCCACGTCAGCTTTATAAAGCATGACTGAGGATAGTCGTCATTATTCAGTTCAAACAATGTGTGAAATGAGTAGATCTGAGGGTAATTTTGATCTGACTCAACATTTATTGTAATATTTTTATTCTAGAGTCCCACACTAAGCTTATGTGACAACATGCCAGATACTGGCAGTGATCTCATCATCTGACACTCCCAAAATTAATTTACTTAATGCAAAAGTGTACAAAAACTTACAACTGTGAAACAAACTAATTAAATCCTGAAATTTCTAAAATCAACTATGGTATGATTTGTTAGCAAGCTTTCAGAAAGCCTTAAGCTTAAAAAAATATCGGTTTAGTAATTGATATCCTCTAGACAGCGGTGAGTTGTAATGCGAAGTGTCACTCTATTTTTTAATTCCTTTATTTTTAATGTACAATGAATTTCGCTGCATGTTAACATCAAACAGTGGCAGCAATAATACTGTCAAACGAATATCTTTTAATGACTACTTCTCAAAAAGCAAATATGAATTTCGAATAGGGAACAATCAAATGTATTCACTTTGACAGTAAGTAGCAATATATGAACACTAATAGACTGTTTGTATATATATGTGCATTCCGCTTATTTGCTTAAATTAGGAAGTGAGGCTTAAAAAAGAACCAGCTGTGTGTTTTACAGTCCTTTTGGATAGCTATATTGCTTAATATTAGTTTGGTGGCATAACAACAACAGCAGATGTATATCTAACTTGGATACATTTACTTGGGTGATCTGATTAGTTAGATATGTTGAATTTTGTATCCAATATTTGCAGAATCGCTGTTATAAAATACTATAAACGAATGGACCTTATATTTTAAAATATGCATTCGATTCAGGTTAGATAAGAATAGATAATACTGTAGATAATTTTAAAAATAAGGGAAGTGTGTGGTGTCGATTGGTAGCTTGAAGAGGGTTAGGTAAACACAATGACCTCTACTTTTCCTCTGACAATTAACAGATGAGTAAGTAAATTGTTTAGCCTAATGCTAGTCTTGTTCACGCTCACTTGTCATAGTAGTATCCACCTCGTTCAAGGCAATCCACAAAGGAGAGACGATAAAAGTGACTTTAAAGACCACCCTAGCAACTGCTGAGTTTGGAATAAAGTGAACTATTATTATTAAAAAGTGACCAATCAGTTTTCAGTATTCTGCCGGGGAAAGTGCTTTTTCTATAAAATAAAGAAATGTAACAGGCCGTCTCATCAGTTGCAGGGGGCACTTTGAAGGCTACCTCAACAACAAATGAAACGACCAATAGGATTTCTTTACTTTACGAAAATCTGTCTTTCTGGACGAAATGAAGAAGCCTAATTGCCTATTTCAGCCGTTGCTAAGGTAGCCCTCAGTTTCACTTTTGAAACGGCCAGTCAGACTAAAGGTCAGTGAACGTTCATAAACTCAAACATTTTATGCCATATAGTGAAGGGTCTTCCCTTTCTGGAATCATGTTTACGTAAATCACGTTGATAAATTATGTAGACAATCCTAGTTTTTCCCTGCTTTTCGAGTGACGTCAAACATCACCTTGATAACTACTGGATAACCAATTATGGTTCTTTATTTTATGAAAACTAATTCCCCAGATGAAATTTGGAAACATCATTGTTTATTTCAGAAGTTGCTAGGGTGGACCTTGTATTCGCTAATTTTCTCAAATACAATGAAAATTACTTCCGATGGAATCTGACAAACGTATATACATTCATTAGAAGACAATTCCAGAGTTATATAAATATTTTTATCTTACCCATAGGATAGTTGTTTTTCATTAATTATGGATGAATGTACTTTGACCAGTAGTACGACCTAACACTCTACGAGTGATAGGAGCCTAGCAAACTACTAACGACACGAACCTAACGCACAAATGAATCGACTGTAAGGCAAATCAGAACGTCAACTACCACTTCAAGAATACCAGCGATGCGCGAAAACAAGAACAGAAGACAAACCATTGACAGAGTTTACTGTTTCAACAACAGTCAATGTAGTTGACAGCGATGCTGAATATATACATTTCTAAATGACCTTGACAACCCAATCCACATATAGATAAAAGTAGTTAACAACCAACGGGAATTGAGTTTTGGGAGCAGAGGGAAGGAAAACTATTAACGGTGTGAAAACAGATTGATTCTACAGGAGGCTACTCAATTAAATGTAATATTTGGCTAGTGAATAAGTAATAGTCATAGATCGAATAATAAGAATAACTCGATATTCGTAAGTAGAAATCATGATAATAGAAGGATGAACTGAAGCAAAACGTGTTACGAAATACGATTGTTTTCCTTTAAAAAATCTACAACAATATAAGTAGTACCCTTTTATTATCATATTATTTATCCTTATTAATTTAACCTTATAAAAGATTCATCGGTATAATTATTATGAAAAATGAGTTTTTCTATAACCTGATCACTTAAAACAACTTTAGTGGCTATTTCATATTTAAAACTCTCTTAAACCTCAAACTAGATTGCTGTATAGTGCTGAATAGTGAGTGACATGCTTCCGGATGGATATACCGAAGTTCTAATGAGAAATATATATATATAACGACTTAAAATTCTTTTTTTGGCTTGCTTAAAAGAAGTGTGAATTATGGGTATCAGTTTTTGACAGTTTAAAAGGGTTCTCTTCTTACATGTATACCTTGTTTATTTAAAACAGAACTATATTCATTATTGAAGCAGAAACGTTACGTTGAATGTCTTGTGGTGTAAAGCACTTTTTAAAGTAAACAATTATCAGGTATTTAGTTTAAGGTTTATGCCCCATACTATGACAAAACATCTATGCAGTGCTCCCAGGTTTCCAATGACCCTTCAGCTAACGTCAATCCATCATAGATTCTACCTTGAAATAAATAAACCCCCACAAACTTCAAAACTAAATAAATATTAAGTGCTTATAAGTGACATGTTTTGAGACTGATATCCCTAAGTTCTTCTGAGAAGTCATGACTGGTGGGGAAAACTAGGTTGAATTTCAAGCGGATGCCAAATGATGACCCCAAGTGGTAGTATCGCTATACAGAGAGTTGACGAAAGTGGGAAACTGGGGGCCTCAGGACTCCCACCCAGTGGCTGAATAGTTAACACATTCACAATGAGACTTATAGGTCCTTAGTTCAGCAATCAGTTAGTTTATCTAAGATGTCGATTAATCATTTTAGGCATGGATAATTCGATTAACTGTAACATTTTTCTAAGCTTAGCTTATCAGTGTAGTCAGAAAACATCTTTCCGCCTTCTGTGTTATTATGTAATTACATCAACCTTTCTGAGCACATTGACAGGGAACAGTCGTGGTCTAGTATATGATCACGCTAAGTTAAGTGTTCTTTTCTTTGAATTGTGTGTAAGGGAAACGCTATGAAGTAGCCATATCGGGTTTTTGACTTTAATAAAGCAGGATTATATAGGTCCTCATGAAGAAATTTTACTAAGTTGCTTTGCTACGTTCCACTGAGATGACAACCGTTATACTTTTAAAATACTTGTTCTCAAATGAAAAATATGAAACTCCCCTGGTCAAATAGTTCACTAGTAACCAGTCGGTCCTAAGCCCGGATAAATAGGGAAGGTAGGGCATACGGCTAGCAACCCTACCACACAAAACAAATCCAATCGATACAGAAACTTCAAAGTACAAAGAAATGATAAAAAATAAAAACAAACATTCCTCGCTGGAATCAGAGAGGCGAAATGACGCCAGTTGCTAAAATCCTGCCTTCGGGAAGTCAATTCAACGATGTGTCTTCTCTCCCTCCATGAAAGCAAATGTAAACATGGAGACATGGAATGTCTGCACCATGTATAAACCTAGTAAAGCTGTCCAGATTGCAAACGATATGAGAAGGTATTGCATAGAAGTGCTGGACTGGGAATATGTGAAAGCGAGTAGAATATAAGTGGACTCTGCAAACCCTTAACTGGAGAGGAGTCAATAATCTACTCCGACATTGTCAACCAAACGACAACCACAAGCACACTGAGTTTTCCAGTGCACATCATGATGTCCCAAATAGCACCGAAGGTTCTCATGCAGTGGGAACCAGTCTCCTCCTGCAAGGTCACACAGCAAGGTGGATTCAACTCAAAAGGAAGGAAAGTCACAATCATACAATGCTACGCTACACTAAGCACCTTCAAATAATGCAGATGAAGAGAAGAAGGAGGAATTCAAACAGACAACTGCAATCAGTAGTGGACAACACACCACTCCAGTTGGTGACATCAAAATTCTAATGTGTGGTGTGGTGTGACATGAATGCCAAACTGGGAGTGGACAACACAGGAAGAGAACTCATCCATCATCGGTCGAGAAGCACTCGGTGAAATGATGAATCACAATGGAGAACTGTTCACACATTTCTGTGCATTCAATGATTTGGTGATTGGAGACAGTGTGTACAAACACAAGGATATTCACAAGGCAGAGACATGGATTTCACCAGACACCAAGACACACTAAAAATCAGATGGACTTAATGTCAATGTGAAGAAAGTGGAGAGGCAGCCAGCCTACTGGACACAAGATCGGATCAGATGAAGGAGAGGAGTAGATGTAGGTTCACACCACTCACCACTCACAACACTATCTAGTACAAGGAACCTATCCTCAAAATCAAGTTGAAAGCCTTCAAAGAAGTTGGTGATAGACGACCAGAGTTGAAGTTGAACACCCAGAACACAAACTGAGGACGAAACTACAAACGACATCTTCACGTCAGTCAGCCATAAGGACAAAATGGGAGATATTGAGCAACATCCCTTAAGGAACCTGTGTGGATGAACACTGGGACGCTTGGAAAGCTGTGTGGAAAGAAACCTGCATAACCATATAAGGAAGGAGGAGGAGGAAACAGGATGAGTAATGGATCTCGACGGCCACATGGGAACTGATAGAGGAGGGAGAGCAAGATGGTGATGGTGAAGCAGAAGATGAACCAGTGTAGTGCAATGCAGTGCAGTGCAGTGAGGTGCAGTGCAGTGCAGTGTAGTGCAGTGCAGTGCAAGGATGAACAACGAAAAGAGGAACTGAACACAACCTATAAAACACTACACTGAACACAGAAATGAAGAAGAATGGGTACAAAGACAAATGACACTTCTACAACACATTATCAAGTGAAGCAGAACAGGCTGCAGGCAGGAGAGACCTGACAACACTGTATCAAATAACCAGGTTACCATCACAACCACAAACCTCCATCAACCTCATTCAACACCAGCTATATCCTATATGAGGATGCTACATACCAAACGGTTCACAATAGAAAGCTCAGTGACGACTTTGAAGAGAAGACAGGAAGGAGTAAGACAAGGTTGCAGCCTACTATCACCGATATTCGTTCTGACTGTCGTCGACTCGATTGGATCATGCACCACACTGTGGGGAGCAAGAAAGGGAGGTATACACTGCTTGACCAATGCGATGAAAAGGCCTCAGAAGAAGATTTGGATTTCGTCAACGATGATGATTTGTGTCTAATGTCACCCAAACTCGAAGATCTACAGGCAAAAACCAACAGGTTGACAGGAGAGGCAGGGCAGGGCAGGGCAGTGTAGTCAAGACGGGACTTCCTTCAGGTGAACGTAGAGAAGACAGAGATGATGCAGATACCCAATCAACAACAACATCAACAACAAAAGACACCAATCACCATGAACGGGAGTATCCTAAAGGAAGTGGTATCTTTCATCTACCTAGACAGGCAGCATCGTTTCAACTACAGGCAGTGAGTGGCACAGACACGGATGAGGACGGCAAAATCAGGATCGGGAAGACAGCAGGACAGGCCCTCCTTCATTAATATGAAGTGATCAGTGTGGAGATCTACTGCACTCCACTGCACTGCACTCCACTGCACTCCACTCCACTCCACTCAGCTCAACTCCACTCAACTCAGCATAAAGCGTGAACAACATCCGGATTTTCAACGCTGATATCAGTCAAGTCGGTGCTTCTTTGTGATGGTTCAGAAACTTGGTGCGTCACAGAAAGCATTTCCAACAAACTGCAGACATCATATATCAACAGCTGCCGTCTACGCTCACTCGATACTGAAGATCAGACCAGATCAGATCAGATAAGATCAGATCAGATCAGATGGTCAGAAAGAATAAGCAAGGAGGAATTCTGGCTGGCTGGCTGGCGACGAACCAAGCAAGAACCGTCACCCAACAAATATGCAGAAGAAAGTGTAGATGGACTGGGTTGGGTATAAACTGAGAAGACCATTCGGGGACATCACATGCCAGGCCAGGTCATCGAGTGGAACCCGTGTGGGAAACGACGAGTTGGACATGCGAGACGACGGTGACATGGATGAGATGGTGTGTGGAGGAAACGAAAGCTTGTGGGCAGTGGTGGAGCCAGGTTAGGAGGACTTGAGAGAAGAGAATGCAGTGGTGACGTGCTACTGAAGCCCTACGTTCCACTAGGAACCCAAGGGGAAAATAAATAATAATATTATTTCAAGTGAAGCTGACATATTCCGATTCAACATAAAGAGTAGAACCTAGATCCTCTTTGCCAGTTCACGATAATTGCAATGAACAGTCATCATTTGAATCAAGCAACTGTTGTTGATAACCGCAAAAATATAGAGCTCAAATACTTTCACGTGATTATGATTTCAATACGCCTCACTGCTCGTATATCACCTCAGGTGCATAAGCTTCTCGTGACCTACAAGTTACCGAGTGATGTGAACACAGGAAGATGTATTCACAGCCATTTTTACCAGCCCCTATATTGCCTTTCTTTGGTCTCTCATAGAAATTATCGTAAATCGTTGAGATTTAGATGTTCTGTTTCGGGTTCACATTAGACGCAAGGCTAAAATATTCGTCAAAGCTTCACTTTCCTTCAAAAATAAGATGCTGTACGCTTTTAAGTGCTTATGTTCTCTTCGGAAGTTGATTAATGATTCCTCAAAAAAGGGAATCAAAACCAAATAAAGCCTCTGAATAGCTGTTCATGAATTTAGTTTCTTACATGTTTCCCTACACGTTTTCGTTAACTACGCTTACAAAAACTTAGCCTTTATACTAAAGTATATACATATCCAGATAACCATTACAGTCTTAGTGTCTGCAGCTCACGGTACTCAACGCTACAGTCAAAGATGTTACTATCAAAATATTTAGAGTCACACAAGATTACACTAGACACATTTGTTGTTCAAACCTCAGTTCCTCTCAAGTGACCAGTTAATATGCATTCAAATGCATTGTTCAGATTAACTAACCGTCAGTTCCACATCAATTTATCACTGTCAGACCCAACTAAAATTACATAACACAATGACATATACACTGTCATTGGAAACTTTTCTCTTGCAGCCTGAAGCTTAAGAAAAGTATTCACAGACCCAGTACTATGTCATTGTAAACGTTGTCCAAAGAGCAGGAGAGCACAAAAGTCACAATGATCAATAAAAACATGTAAACTCGTCGTATATTGTAATTTATTGCAGTAATACTAGCAGAGAGAAGTATTTCACTCATTTATACTGCCCACCCCTATAAGTGAATAAAGTTGTCAGAAAACATTAATAACGCTTCTAACAACTACTTACAATGACAAAAGACAATAACTACAGTGTTCTTAAAAATAACAATAATTAAAGTGTAAGCAAACCAAACGACTAGATGTAAATAAAAGATCAGCGTAAACAAATTTTGTTTTTTCTTCCAATAAATAACATGTGTAGTACATGTCATTGTAGAACTTGTTAACCTCTTATGACTCATTGATTCTATACTACTCCTGGAGAAATGTTATCTCATCTACGTATAGATAAATGTAAACATCCTTTTTTTGTAGAGGTATGGTTTATAAACATTGTTATCCTTCAAGGAATATTGCCTATATGAAAACATATTCCTTCGTTTATGTGTAAATTATGCTTAAATATATACAGAAGAAATTGACAAAATATTTGCAAAAGGAGATGTAAAATTGTTGACTGTCTGCAAAAATTAATAATCTTAACCTACTGTTAGACTGAAGTTGTGGATGACTACTGCTAAGATGTTTTAAAGAAGACAGAAACAGTTGTTCAATGTTCGTTTGTTTTCAGTAATTTTCAAGCTCATGTGAGTAAATGTTGAATAATTCAAGTTGATCAGTTTTATAACAACTGTTCAGTTGAAGAAAGAAATTGTTAGCCAAATGTCCGCCTCTAAGTAATTGTGGCTGCTTTCATTGAAAATTAAAAAGATGACCTATATTACTGATAACAGATATCCTGAGTTTGTCGGTACAAATGATCAAATTTCTATCAATAATGATAAATTCTTCAATTCCCAAACATGATTATGAATTTCTCTATCATTTGTTACAAATTCACTGGTAAATCAGTTCATGAAGTCAACATTTATCGATCAGTGATGATTCATGTAAATTCCAAATCTCTTCAAAGTTCCATCTATAGGTCCTTTTCTCCCTGGGGGTTAACAGTCAAATCCAAGATGCCTTTCTTATTCTGTCTGACTGATGAGTTATGCATAGGATGAAACACGTATCTTAAAATCCACTGCTGGTAACTACTAAGCTAACTATATAAGTTTTTAAATGTAATACTGAAAATCTGAGCACTGAAACAGCTGTTTCCTCTTTTCAATTTAAGATATCTCTGCAGTACTTACCCACAACCACACCAGGGTCGAGTTAAGGACCACCAGACTTTGTGGAGGACACATTATCATTCAACCTCTGGGTTGGGATCCAGTGTTTCACATTTCCATACATATACCAATTCACCATATAGCATAAGCATCGTCCAATGTTATTAAAAGATAATTGTCCTCACACCCAAATTGGCTGACTTTACAAGTCACGACTTCACATTCCAACTTCGGGAAACATAACTCGAAGCATTTCATCAATAAGCATCAAAGTTAATCCATCTTGTCGGTTGTGTTGATTGATTGGTTTCAAGATAGTTTTTAGTTAGACCTTAGTGAAACCAATCAATTTTCGTTTTGTACTTTTTTCATCTTCACGTTCATATCTTGTTGAAACAAATGTGTCTATGATAACCGTTCTGTCCATCTGCACTATGAGTTATTGGATTATGTTGATTGTGACACTTTTGCGAAAACATATAATAGCAGAAGTTGATTCATTGTGTAAACTTTCGTATTACCAGGTACATTAGATGCATTATCGAGTGATACAACACTACTAACTCAACTAAATTTTAGATAAAATCCGCTGTTCATAGTCTTACACACGTAGTCATATACTCCCGAGGGATAGCTTTAGAGTTTTGATTCTTGCATCCTTTGGTATCGATCTGAGCTAAATCTTAAATATCTACTTCTCGTGTATCTGTATCAACTGCTATCATAACGGTACATAAATTTATGTATCCACTTTGCGTAACCGATAAGCACAACTACAAAATCTAACTCTGAAGACCGGCTCAACTACCACTTGTATAACCAGTCAGGTAACTTTATTTTAGTCAGATAGATAATTCTTCCATGAAATAAGGGAATCTAACTGACCGTTTTAGTTATCGCTGGGATGAACCTTGGAACCACTCAACTCTGACACTATTATGTGACTATGAAATTCTACGTGACTAACTATCCGAATATCTTTGCACTTCCTTACTCTTTTTGAGCAGCCAAGAGTCAACAAATAAACTAAAAACAAAACGAGGTGCTAGTAATCCTTTAATTAGCGGTCTTACTTCCCCCTTCGATTAGATTCACGGGTAGTGTGTTTATACAAAGAAAAAGCATGTACACATAACGCAATAAAATAATAAATATACAATAATGTCACTTAGACTACAAAATGATCGGGATAGCTTACAATTAGTTGATTACTTCAATCTAATGAAACGGTATGAAACAATAATCAACAAATCTTTAGAAAGCTTGTAAAAATAGTTTCAAAATAAAACTGCTGGATAACTTCTCAGATAATCGTATTTAAAAAAGAAGTAATTGATGAAAATATACCCAGTTAAAGTTCACATCTTTTCTTTAATCCGTTGTGACAACTACAGATTAGAAAAATCAATTTCATTGTGTACTTAGTTATACTGGTCTTTATGGTTGTCACTTTGTGCCATATTATTTGAAAGTGGTGGGCCCTATCAAGTTGCATAATTTTTGAATACAGCCGCTAACACAATGTCTTCACTCATGCATGCTAGGACCTAGTAACAGTCCTTAAAAGCAATATATTCAACAGAAGATGCTTCAACTGCAGTACTGAGAATCGAATAACTGATTAGAGTACTCATTAGATTCTCAAATGAAACCAACAGGAAATTCCTTCAATTTGGCAGTTTTTTGGGATTTATTTATTGAGTTCCGGTTGGTATTCATCATGAAGTGATACCATTTGGAGACAGAAGTGACAGAAAAATGAAATATGGAACATTTGATTCCAACCCGCAGGCTCAATGGTAACGTACTGGCAGTCGAACCCGAAGGTCTTGGGTTCAATCCCTGGTAGAATCATGGGTCTGTACTACTGAGGAGTCCCACACTAGGACGAATCAGCTGTCCAGTGCTCCCAGATTTGCAATGATTCTCCAGTTGATGTCACTCCATGATGAATACCAACCTTAAATCAATAAGTAATTCTTTTTTCTAACTGAATTTCTATGATAGACTTATACAAACATGATAATTACAAAGAAGTTTTTGAATCACAAACACTCTGATTTAGAAAAAGTTGCATCGAAAGAGAGTTCGTTGACCGCCAAAGGGTTATAATGGTTTTAAAGCAACATAGAAGTCGTTAAATGAGGTGCACATAAGTGATAAACCAACTATAAAAACAAAAGAAGGAAAATTCAGGAAAAAGAGCAGAATGGGTAATTAGTCACATTGGATACATTTTTAAAAGTTTTATTACTTTACAAAAATAGACAACACACAAGAGTTACTGAGGGATTATGGTTATGTTTTATTCTGAACTAAATTTGAAATGAAACAATATACTGATTGGTGTGATCTACCAACAGCGGTGGCTTGCTTAAGCCTTGTGGTATCGAAATATTTCCACCAAATACAATCAAATGTAATCAAATTTTTCCCTTTTAATTTGTTTTAAACCTTTAAATATATATTTTAAACGCGTCATTTGCTTTGGCGCATTTTAAAAATGGTTTCAAGCTACCATTTTTGTAGCTGACAAAAAACGAAGAAAAAGCCTTATTCCGTTAAGAGGTGGGCGTATAAACTCACAGAAATACAGTACATTACTATTCTTTGGTTAACTATGTCGAATCGCAGATTTTGGTGCAGGCTGAATAAACTACCGTCATCAGAATCACGTTCGATTTTCTATGCATTCACCAGTTTAAACTAGACGCTACTGTAGCGCCAGATGCATTTCACATAGTGGCTTTTATTACTGTTATCCAATACAATAATTTTTTATTTAAAGATATTGTACAGGAACGAACCTGCTGAACTATTATATGCTGAGAATTCCATACTGTATCATACGTGTTGTTTGCGATGAAGCACTTATTATTATATTATATCCTATTATTTATTGGATTATATTCAGGCACTATAACTCATCCATGATGGTTCTTATTTCTATCGCTCTGCATAACAAACTGACCACACTTCAGTGTTTTCAAACTAGTGTTAATAGCAAAAAACAACCACTGGTGTGGAAGTCACTGAGACCGCACACTTAAGACTCGTCAATAGCATCAAAGGTGATGCTAAAGATTAACTAACCATCGAAATAGTTCTATTAAACAATGAAAAATTAACAAAAGACAATTCAGCGAAGAAAATTTCTTTTTAAACGAATCATTTTCAAAAGCTATTCAATTGTATTTATAACTACAATAAAATAGATATCCATCATTGGTTAATGGGTCAATGCAAAGTCATTAAAAACGGCCACTCAAGTCACAAGATGATAATGGTTAGGTCAACCAAAGTTCATCAACGAGTTGCTTATGTGATTACAATAAATAAACAAGTTATACGCAAATAAATAAAATGCTTTAGGGAGATTATGACCAAAGTAAAATTAGAGGTTACACGTAACTCTTCTGAGTGCAAAGAACAGACTTGGACCACTGAATTGCAAAAGCTTCTGCTGTGTTCAGGTATTGTGTTGACATTCTCTTCGAAATGTTCACTTTGACTTTCCAAATGACTTTGAAGGAATATTCTCGTGGGACAGTGACAAGAATTAACCTTGTGACTTCACTGACTGTTTCTGATGACTTTGTTTTTACTCATTAGCTGTTGATGAATATATATTTTGTTGTATCTACGATTATGATTACTAAGTTCTCGGAAATGATTCGTCGAGTGGGAAATTTTCTTCGCTTAGCTGTCTTTTGTTAAAGACTAACTTCACTTATTTAATAATACTCTCTTTTATGCCCAAGCATAGGTCACTTGACCTGGCATTTGGTTACATAGTATTGCCACAAAAGTAGAACAAATCTACGAATATGGTAGTAGTCAGACACAGACAGCTTTTGTTCAAAATTAACTGCAGTATACTCTAATGGTGGAAGAAGAAATAGGTAAAGTCATTTTTGTGAACAGTCTAAATCAATCTCCTAAGGATAAGTATTTCCAGCTTGTATGGACTCCTACAGCACTTTGAAACATGAAAATATCTCGATATTATTATTATTATCATCATTATTATGATTGTTTGAAATTTACTGTCATTGTGCTTGAAGTAATCTTGGTGAATTTATCTATAGACACTTGTCATTACATAGTCTAGAATAACTGAAATGTTGACAAGAAGCTGATATCTGATTTCTGCCTGATAAATATCTGTGCTACAAAATAAAAATGATTCACTCAGTTGCAAGTAAACAATACATTTTGTGAGTTAATTACAGTCCATTTGTTATAATTTAAAAAAGGGGCTTTTCCTTACCAATCACATAGGTATACAAAAGTTGACAGGAGAATAAATAAGCATTTATTTTCAGTGTTTTGTAGATTATATTCAATATTTAGAAAAATTCATGCATTACTTACTAGAAGCATGTGCAATTAATTAGGTGACAACGGTGAATAATGCTGAAAAAACTCGAATTACAGATAGTGGCTGGATAGTGGCTGAAAATCCCGACAGTATCGAGGCATCCACACATGAACTCAAATCCCAATAGTGGTTGGTCAATTCAGTCCAGTCAACGACGGTATCTTAAAAGCGATCACACAAAAACTATACTATACCCGTCATCGAAAGAGGTAGTTATTCGGACCCAGTGGCCTATTGAATAAGTCTCTGGTGTTTGGAGCAAATGAACTTCGGTTCCAATCTAAGTAACATCATCACTCACTGAGAAGCCTTTACATTCAGCTAACGAAACCTGAGTAGGACGAAATACACTTCCTGGATTCTACTGCTAGCTGCAATCCATCATCAGTGTCAAAGTGAAAACACTGGCAATATGGAGGCATCCATATGGGAACATATATGCCATTAGTGACTGAAGAGTTTAGTCTAATCAACAAGGAAGATTCACAAACCATAACATAAAAATTACTTTAAGGTCAGAGACTTAGTTTCATAGTACCCAATTGAAGAAAACTGAGTGATAAATCCGGTATTGTCTCTGATAACCCAGACAACTGAAGTAAGAACTAGTTAGTTTTCATGTTACATATTTCCATTTTATTTAGATTCTTTGCTACAGGAATTTCTGACTGGGAAGTTAGTATGATAAAATGTGAATAACTGTGGTTCTCTAATAGGGAAAATAAAAGATAACACTTAGAAACTTCGGTAAACCCATACCTGGTAATCCATCAAATGTCCAAAACCTAACTAACAAACATTGAGTTGTTCGTTAGGCAAAAAGAGCCAATGGTGTAGTCTGATGGGATTTAGCTGAGTAGTTTTTACTGACATACTTAAAGCAAAGTTAAACACTCCAGTTTCAGTGAAAACAAGTGGTTCTACATTAGCTTTTTGTGCAGTGAAGTTGCAGAAAATAAACAGTCAATTCTTTAACACTGCCCAACTTTCTGTGATCTGCAGGATATTATTAACTTGTAGAATAGTCAGCCTAGTGTGCCGCTGCTAAACCACCTCTCTAAAAACTCAGATTCAAAATCCTCGTGAATTACGTTTAGCACACCAAACAATACTAAGTTACAAAACTTGAAGACACCCTCTTAATGAAGGTAATCCAAAGCGAAAAATCCATGGCATTTCTATTGTTGAACTAGATAAGCAGAAGGATAATTATACGATAGTGTTAGGGAGAAACATAATTGATCTCGACTACATTTTAACTGATCTCTTCTTCTTTCCAAACTTTCTTGATGATCTCTTGGTCTTGGTTAGGACCAGTTTTCATCGACCTCATATAATACTGACTTTTCAAACATAATTTATCATTGAGATTTTCTGGAACTAATAGTGCTAAATCTTAAAAATGAATAACAAAATAACGTCGATATGAATAACAGTTGTAATCTTGTCCATCAGCGGATGATGCTTTGTTCAGTACAGCGACTGTTTGAAAAATTGTTTCCAAAAATCTTCACAAGAGAAACGTAACAGCCTAACACTATTGTTTTAGCATGCAATGAAATGATTTCTCAGTTATCCTAACTCAAGGGTATTAGCCACTATATTATGTTTTTAAATCTGCTGCACATGTTGGGGTTCAATGAACAGTGGTAGTTGGACCTTTATACAATACAGATGATTTTTTGCATCAATATAATGGTTACTTAGTTCAAGCTATTCAAATGTCTGAGGAAAACCGATCAAGCAATGTTATTAGTAAGCTCAAATGAAAATAAAGGGGAAAACTGTTGAGTTTTAGTTTACCCATAGCTGAGTAGACAGGTTAATATCTGGGAGAGAAGAGATCAACACAGATAAAACCAATGGAAGATTCTGAAGGAAACTTGATTGCCAAAGAGGAGAAACAAAGGAAACTATGTGCTGACCACTACAGAAAACTCTTTAATCGACCACCATCACCTGCAACTCATCCAGAAATACCACCAGTAGCCCAGATACAGAACTGCCAGTGAACACAAGCCCCCAGACAAAAGCAAAGGTGAAGTCCTGAACGCCTTAAAGCTGCTGAAATGAGGGAAAGCAGCAGGACCAGATGCACTTCCTCCAGAAGCACTAGGAACAGACGCAGAGACATCAGCAGAAATGCTCACACCACTAGTGAAGAAGGTCTCAAGGAAGGAAGGACAGATGCCTGCCCACTGATTGTAAGAACGGCTACCTAGTCAAGCTCTCAAACAAGTCAAATTACCAAAACTTGATTGGTTATTTCAAAATTTACTAGGCTGGTCTTTAAATTCGTTTTGGTTATCTAATTAATTGCTAAGGTGGACTTTAGAAACACTCGTATATGTCAGAGTAACCACGTGCAAGGTCAGGGCTAGAGCTGAATCGACAAAATCACGTGTTTAAGACGTTTTCTGCTGAGAAGAGAAATAAGATTTACGAGTATAAAAACCAACTCCATCTACCTTACACGAAACCTTTTGGGTACCTCAAGTGATTCTTACTTGATGTTCATTAGTTTTTACCAATGCAATAGAATGGAATACAAACACTATTGTTTGGCATTTTCAACCTACCTCTGCATGTTCAGTCAATGATCTTACACCTTTTGAACACATAAAAAGTGGTATGTTAAGCTCACAGATAAATGAATTTTTATAATGACTAAAAGATTTGCAATATGAACGGGAAAGTAATGACATTATACCTATGATTATCAAATATTCTGACTTAAACTCCATATTATGCAACTTGATAATGTCCACATGAAGTCAAGCACTTCTAGCTGATAAGTTTATCAACAATTTTGAACATCACACATTGTACGTTTCTAAGTGATAAATCATGTGAAAAAAGTTTGTCTACAAAACCTACTAACAATTAATTCGTTTTCATGAAAGTTAGCATATTACAAACCATTTTATCCTTCTACACACAAAAATGGCAGCTGAATTGCAAATGAATCTGAACTGGCGTTCAATATTTTAATGACAAATATCAAGGCAGGGCTAACAGTTATCCCCAGGTGTTAGCGTGCTCACGATAGGCTGTAGGGTTGTTTGTGAAAATACAGACATTTCCTGAGTTCTGTGTGAATATTCTACCTATTCGCATAGTTTTTACAGTACTGTCTGTCACTGAATCGTGTTTCAAACAGTTTATTCATGTGCGAAGTGTTGACTGCATCTCCAATTCTTAGGCGGAAAGTAAGTACAGTAAACTGAGCATGAATGATACTCGCAGATCACCCCAAAGCGGTGAGACTAGAAGTTATCCCCAGGCTTTATAACATTCTGTCCAAAAGTATGTTTTATGTTTTCTGTATGAATTCATTCTGAAGTAAAAACTGCAATGATAAATCCTTTTTGGATGTAATTTGAGACTTCAACTAACTCACTGTGATCTTCAGGTATCATTCATGCTCAATTTACTGTACTTACTTTCCGCCTGAGAATTGGAGATGCAGCCAACACTTTATACATGAATAAACTGTTTGAAACACGATTCCAAAGAAACACATTTTGTGACTAAAATTTTTTCAACACCTCGATGGAATAATGTTTACTATCCATTTGACTCCCTTATGAAATTTATTACCATTCCAATACGCTACTTGTTCATAGTTAGCAACTATCCATCACCTACGAACGCATCTCATGAAGTTACACCCAATGCAAAAGGATATTTTGAGGTTATAACCTTTTTTAGGAGGTCTTTTGTCAATGGACAGCTCATCTAAGCGAATGGAATGATCTTCATACGTGAACATTCACTATATTCATTGTAAAATGATATTAGCTCTACACATCCTCACTAGGTGATATAAATGGTAAACTAACATAAGACTGTGTTAATATTGGTTATAACTTTAACTAATTACAAATTCAGTGAAAAATTGTCTACCAGAAATGAACATGAAATCAAGACAAGGTCATTGTATTCCCCTTTTACTGAAACTCCTTTTTATCCCACTCCTTAATAAATTCATTTAGTGAGACTGATTTCTGAGTGTACCTTTAAGCATACCACAAAATGTGCTTAGGTAGAGGAGGAGGTCTCACTTTACACGAATCATCCAATTCTGCATATCTTTTTTCTTGTTTTAACGTTTGTTAAAAGACTGATATCTTCGATTTCTAATAAACATTTTCATGGTCTTAACAATTTTTGTATATTACAGTTATTCAGTGTGGAGAAATATGTTCGTGTTTCTCAAAAAAGAACTATCGGTCTACATTGTACTTAAATAAGTATGTTAAAATTGAGTTTCTTTAGCGATTTATTGCCAATGAATCCTAATAAATCTACGCCGTCTCCAAACATTCAGTCGAAATCAGTTCCTTTTAGGTTGCAGAAGTGCCTTGCTGACGAGTGCCAAGAACCACGAGATATAGAACCGAGAATTCCTATCGATTGCCTCCAACCATCTACCACAAATCAAAGTGCATCATGATGCTAAGTCTCCTCAGCTAATGGTCACATTACGAAGTGATCGACAGAATTCTGTTAGGACTAAGGACTAGACAGCATGAAAATGATTACACCTGGCTTACTAATTAATATACAAATGGTTAACAAAAATTAGAAAATGAAACTTAAAGAAAATGCAGCTATTTTCATTTTGTAGAATTTTTGTTTAAAAATCCAAGAAGGCCATCAAATTGATAGGTAAATTGAAGGTGAAAATTTTCGCCTATGAAAATAGAAGTTTACAGAATCACGAGGAATTCTCTACATGAATCAATCACTAGATGGTAATCAGTATCAATTTTTGTTATTCAGTGTCTCCAAAAACCTTTGATTAAAATATCTGCAATAAAGAATAGAACTTTTTATTAAAAGTACGTCACGTCATCTACCTCATTTACTTATGGTATATGTTAGTTAACAAGTTTTTAAACAATGGTCATTTTGTAAATCCCAACAGACTGAGGATGTTTTCCTGTTTCTAATCATATTAATATAAAATCAGTACGTGAAAATAAGGGCGATTTTAAAGGCCACCTTAGTAACGATGGAAATAACCAATTAGGTTTCTCCATTTTGGTTGGAAAGGTAGATTTTCATAAAATAGAGAAGTCTAATTGGTTATTTCAGTTGTCGTTAGTGTGGTCTTTAAAGTCACTCGAAAATAAGAGTACTTTTTTAATAGGCTGGTAATAAATGTCTTATCGCTGGATTACTATTGAAGAAGATAAATCCATACCTAAAGAATTCTGTGTTCGTGAAAAAAAACTGCTTGGTCGAGTAAATTAAGCTTTTTCAAACTTTTACACTGCTAGTATAAATGTTAAGAAGTATATTAATAGTGATACAGTTGCTTAGTTAATCACCATATAGTAGAAGAATTCATTGAACAATATCTTAAAACTGATTTTTCCCATCATTCGTAGTTCCGAATATATGAAAATGAACATAAGATGTCAGAAAAATTTGACTAGCGGTAGCAATCTGATATTCACTAACTTTATCTCACAGACAGGAATTTAGAAAAACTACGAGTTTGGAGTGAAGGCTACTTCAAATAAGGAAGTAAAGGAAATTCATGTCTCCTATGTCATTTGCACCCAATACAGCTGTAGCTTACTAGGTCATAGACTGGAAACCTTTATCGTCTATCATAGCTTAGACAATTGAGTAGTAGCAATAGCACTTACACATCTGATAGATGTGGCCCGTAGCTTAGTATATGAATCTGTCTTTGAGAATTTTCGGGGTTTTTTCCCACTTCTGAATATTGACTGAAAACAGTTTCCGTAGTTACCTTTATATTACTTACGTTATGATAGATCTTGTAGTTGTGTAAGAATCGCAGATTATTTTGCTTCTCGAGCATCAAATAGAGTTCATCTAACTGACTAAGACTTTATCAAAACTTTCCTTTTACGCTTTAGCTACTTCAACGGTAATTCATATATAAAACATTATCAACTATTTCAAAAATATAGAAATATGCTTTGATGAGTTATGTGATATCGCGATGGTAACTGGATCTTACCCAGTGCTGCCATTTTCTGTTGCAGACATGAATACTTGAACAGTGTATCATGGTATTTATATTAGGTGTCGAGTATTCAAAGACAACGAAATCTATAACTTAGTTTTTACAAAGTTTCACGAACAGTTTTCTTCTCTCACTGGATAGCTAAGTGTATAATTCTCCGGTCTAACATGACAGACTAGGATTTCAAATGAGAATGTAAGCACCATCATCTTTCCAGCTCCTCACTGACGTGCTTATACTTCTTCGAGATGTTGGAACTCAAGCTGAGTCATTTAGTGTGTTCTTAGATCCACCACTACCATGCAGATAAAATAGCGATAAGATCAATTTTTCATCGAAGTATATTTTGAATTGTCCTTCTAAGTAGAAACCTCAAATTCATAAGCTTTTAAAACGTAACAAATGTGCCAGAAATCACTTCCCATAGATAATCTTAAGAGATATTGAAAAATAAACATCATCTGAGTCCTTTTGTACAAATGTATAGCATATTCACGTGCTGTATATGCATATCCACATCTTGATTAGTGGTTTAATGCCTTGGCACAAATTAGTCACCTCTACGAATGACATCCAATAGGAGGCGGGAGAAAACAATGAATGACTCATATAGCTTAGAATAACTTTTATTTTTCAATCCCTGTCGTATGTCAATAAACCTTTTATAATTTTCTTTCATCTTTTTTTATTTTCTTGGTTAGTCTCAACAATTTTATTATGATCATTTAGAGGAAAGTAAAGGCATAAGTAAGAACTAAACTAGACTATCTCTCACAGTTTCGCTATTTGTTCAATGTACAGTTTGTGCGAATAACAGATTCAAAATGATGACTATAATAATAAACACAGAGAAATTGAGATACATAGATAGACAGAGTATATGTGATATACACATATACACATTCCAGTCCCTACTGATTGCTGTTTGTTTTCCCCCATGCTTTTAGATTAGTCTCCATATGATTTCCATTTTGTCCCACTCAGAGTAACCTCGTTTTCCTCTATCTTTTCTGTAGGCTTGTGTGGTGCAAAAGGAAGCGTGGAAAAAAAGTATATCCCAAGAGTCAGACAGAAAGGGAGAGAGAGACAGCAGAAGCAGTAGTAAAATTTCCATAGTACTATTACTATTCAGTGAATCATCGACATCAAAACAGGCAACTGAAATTAACAATAACAAAAAAAGCAAACAAATTGATGATGGTGTGACACTGTCGCCTTGTCTCCTTTTATGCCAAAAATAAAAGTGCTTCCTGTTAAAAGGCGAAAAAACAATAAAATTTAGTCATCTGTGTTAATAGTAGATGAAATTGACTGGTTAGTTGACTAGTTGATATAACTTAGACAACTTTCCCATCCTTCTTTTTATACGTTAGATTTTCTGTTTGGTTTGTAAGTCATTGTGGTTTTCGAATTCATAGTGATAGCTTGCAGGAAGTGAATGGAAGAGAGAGGAATAAATAAATGTGAATGGATCACTAATTTAAAAGGATATTAGGCAATCATATTTTTCTGAAAGAAACTTTGTAAGAAACGCATACCTGTTTTCTGCTCAAAAAGATGCAAAATGGCAACCATGATTTAGAGAACGTTTCTAGCATCTTTCGTTGTTCAGTCACCTATAGGTTTTTCCCAAAAACACTTATCATTGCTGGGTGACTTCTTAATACAACTGTTATTTTACCAGCATACATAATAAACAGATATGTCTCATGGCACAGAAGACCATAGAAAGTACAGCAACACTGAAGGATAGTACGTCATCCTTAGAAGCGTTCAATTTATGAACATCTACACCAATACACTCAGGGCATTCAGTTCTTGCTCTGCCGTGTTGTTTCCACCCTGTAGCCTCAACACTATTCAGTATAATCCATGGCATCGATCTACGTTACAAACTCAGTCGACTTTACAAGTAATAGTCCTGTGGCATCCATTATGAATTGATTTTCAAATAAGCAGTGGATTCATACTGCTTTCTGCTATCAAGTGTTGTTATGGACTTCACTGAACCCGAAGATTTCCGTTTCTCTCCTCCACGGAGTTGAGAGTGTGGGACATTAAGGAACTTTAAACTAGAGTGAAACAAATATGTAACACTCTACATAGGTTTTTAATGGCTTTCCAAATGTCGGCTTGAAATGAAAATAGAGCAACGTCTCAGACGTATAGTATCGTTATCTACTTGGTGACTATGAGTGGAACCCAGGACGCATCCTATTTAGAAATCGTCAGATGGATACACCAGCACATCAGTGGGTGATGTTTTCCCCACTGAGACTCAAACACAGTACCCATCACTCCAAACGCTAAAGCGTTATCCACTAGGCCACTGAAGCACGATAGCCACCTCTTTTGTAACGGGTGTCAGTTATTATTTCTTGGTACTTGTAATTCTCCTTTGTTATACTGGATCAAATTGATCAACCACTGTTGGTATATCCGGTTGGTGAGTCCTAAATAGGACGAAACGCGAGTCCTAGATTCCACTGCAAGCCATAATTAAGTTAATCATAGTTTAATAAGGTTTCGAAGATACGTAACTCGTTGAACTGAAATGCCTACATTTTAGTACTGTCTAACCTGCGTGGTTGTTCAAGTACATTCATTCATGACGACACTAATTGTTGAACTCTACAGATGCAAATTTTGTGTGTATAAACATTAGGAGTTGATGAATATATTTTAGAGAAATGAAGGTATGAAGAGTTTAACAATCTTTTTCCAGTAAAAAACAGTTAATGCAACTTTTGAAACAAAATTCTTTTCGAACGTAGTACATTCTGTAACCTTATTTAGTTCAAGGTTGACATTTATATAGTATATTTAAAACAAATTTGAAATTAGTGTAGATATGTTATAGTGCTTAAGTAGTACATGTGTGATTTATTAGGAATAAATTCATTTGATGAAATCAATAGAAGGTGATACAAACAACATAGCGTGTTAAGCATTTTTAATGCGTTCATGTTCCTCTTTACAACTGATCTTGGTGTCATGTTTCCCATCTACCGAAATGACCCAAATTATCGGTGAACATAAGCAAAGTTAATCATTAAACTTATTTATATCGGTCACAGTGAGCCACAGAAATCTCAGGTAAGTATGATCAGATGCTTTATTTCCTTTATTTTAGAAGATATTCTACTTAAGACTTAGCTTGACTCCAAAGCTTTTTAATTGACCTCTCATTCATTTCTTTACAACACATGTTTCCAAAATAAAACTGCCTGTCAAGTAAAATCAATTATTTCCTGTTATCTCACTTTCTTTGCACAAAATCAAATATTTGGTTTCGATGAATTATGCTGCATTGTAGACACCTAACTTAGATACACATATGCATGACCCAGATCGCAGATATACAAGAAAGGTAAGTATCAGTTTTTTTCTTCTGTTGTTAGAACGAAGGGAAAGAGAGATTGGTACTCCAAATATTTCATCTTGTATTCAGTTCAGTTAGTGATTCATAGACATAGGAGAGTGACTTTAAAGCTCAGCCTAACAACTACTGAAATATGAAACAATCAGTCTATTTTATGAATTTCGATTACGCAATTAGAAGCCACAGTTTATCTGAAAAAGTGATTTATTTGTGGCATACATTTTGAACAATATGATCACAAATTTGCTTGTTACTACTGAACTAATTAATTGCGTTTCTGTACTTCATGAAAAACTATCTGACGACCTAATTTATCATTTCCGTATTTTGCTGGGTGGCTTTTAGAGTCATTCACGAGGATATGCGGAAATAAACAGCTAGTGAGGCATGTAGACAGATCGAGTAACGAAACGTAAAAATTAACAGAGGACTGCCTCTTCTCAGGTGATCATAAAATCTTGAGTGTCTTGAGTTGAAATCCATAGAAGGACAAGATGATCAATCTATAACTTGTCGTTATTTTTAATTGATGAGTTTATTACATATTTACAAGAATTCGACAAAGGTATTGTCAATAACTGTTGCACATATGATTAGTAGTGAGTCGAAAGCAATCACAGATGACCGAAAAAGCAACTACACCGCTATGTCAACTTAACTAGATTTGAAACACCTGCTATGAATCACTTTTCTATTAAAGGCTAGCGAAATTCACTCATTTGAAGTTCTTTGGTACTTGTAAACTCCCATTGCTATACTGGTTTTGATTACTCTACCTCATTTGGCAGATGGGCTCTTGTGCGGATACCGAAAAACTGCTAGATTACTCATTGTGTTGTAATTTGCTTGGTGGCTAGCAGTGGAATCCAAGATGCACGTTTCATCCTATTTGAGACCCATCAGTTGTATGTACTTGCACCCCAGTGAGTGGTTTTTACCCCTTTGATATTTGAAGCGATGGGTACAGGGTTTGAGTCTCGGTGGGAACAACATCACTCCCTGGGATTCAGGTGCATCCAGCTGACAAATCTCAAATAGGACGAAGTACGCGTCTTGTCTTCCACTGCTAGTCACCAGACTCAATTGACCTTCACTACACTGACTCGGTAGGATTCATAGACACCAACGTGTACTGATAATTTTACAAATCATCATTGCTGATAAAGAATTAAATATTATAGGCGGTAATTTGCTTAAATCGAATACTGTTTTTATGAGTGCGCTGTTGAATTCCTCCTACTAGTAAATAACCATTTCAGTACACAGTACATCTTTTGCTGTTGTTGGATATTTACAGATGACTAACACAAAGTTATGCACTCAGTTCTCATACCCGCTGATATTAACGAACAAATCCTCAGAAAATATAACTTATGCAACCCAGTCTCATTGCCAGACATTAGGAAATAGAGTGATTGAAGTAGGAATTGACATTGAATTAGGGAGACTTATAGTTTAGCCTATAGAATAGAATGGAAGTGTTTAAATGGAGATCCAATTTTATATCATTCATTGGATATGGTGGTTGACATGCTGTTGAAAGCTTTGTCAGTTAAAAATTCAGCCAACAGTACACCGTCTAAATATTCATTCCCTGAGCTACAGATATTTACAACTGTTTCAAAACAAACAGTTTAACACTAATTACTAGCACGTAGTTGGTTAGTTTAGAATATTATTTCTGTCTTATAGGAAGGGAATCTTCATTGCTGAGTAAACAGCTTGCAGATAAATTTGAAATATAAACCCATATGAGCGTTCTACTGAACCCGATCTATGAGTTTCACTATCAGTACAAGGATATTGGTGGAAAAAACACCTTAGTTATATGGAAACATTTTACAAAATAATTGCACTATCTTGTGTGGCTGTTTTTTATCTACTTAAACCATGATAGAAGACAATGGAACAGAAACTTGAAAATAGGGCTACTATTTCAATTTTTTTCATTAGTTTTCACCATATTGTAAACTGTTTTATTAAGTTTGAATAGAACGACATCTAATTATTGTAGTGTAAATTTTTACCTTCTACACGCTTGAAAGAAGCTCAAAATCCTCTGAAAATATCGAAAACCGATCGTCATACTCTGAGTTTTCTTGATAAGCCACGTAAAACTATTAGATATGACTGGAAATCCGGTTCTAAAGAGGTGCAAAAACAACCAGTGCCATCGAAAACATAGTATACCTTTTTATTTTATGCTTCTTTTGTTTTGAAAATCAAACTTTCCATCATATTACTACCTCTTCCTGTTTTTTTAAAGAATGAACTACCCACGAGGGTGAAAACTGAAGTCTGTTGTTGGAGAGTCATATCACTAGTACTTTCTCCATTCCTTTGACTTGAAAATCTAATAATATCAAAGAAAGAAGTATCCTGTCGTTTTTGTAATCAAGCTGCTTTGACAAATCAACTATGAAGTGTTACACAGTGCTAACATCAAAATTCCCAACCATAAAAACCAAGTAAATTATTTATCCTGTGATTTTTAACCAGACGGTTTAACTAATGGTGGCGTATCTTATTGCTTTAAACAAACTTGAGTAGAATATTTGGATTTCACTTCTTCGTTAAACTGAACTTCAATCCAAACTAAGCTGAACTGAATCTGTTATCATATAGAAATATTTTTTTCCTTCATCATATTTTATCCAGAATTTGCAAATCATGGAATTCTTCGTTTAAATGATATTCACTTTGAATAAATAGGCTGTTTTACACCTAATAAATGTTGCATATTTATGTTTTCTTCAAGTTGCTGAAGTTATGATAGATTATAACCCGCATTATTTATTGTTACATGGAGTTCTCGTTGACTGTTATTATGGACCGAGTTGATAGGTCATTGTGAGTGTACGGTATGCCTGAACCTATGCCTCCATATCGCCGTAAATTTTAGCATAATGTAGTTCTCTTGATGGTGACCGGCTCTAAAACACAGTGGAAACACAAGTATTCACTGAGATGCTGATAAATGTGACTAATAAGTACTTAATATGACGATAAATGCGTCTTAGATTCTCTCGCCAGTCACAACCAAGCAAATTACATGTATAAATATAGTTAATATTACTATTACCATTATTAGTCTTGGCTACTTTTAGCATTGTTTGGAAATCCAGTTCGTCTAAAGGAGTCCAGCAACCTTGAGTACACCATGATGATACAGGACTTAGTAATGTTAGTTGTAAATGCCGCTCTCATCAAGAAAAAAGGCTACGTTTATGATTATTGTATTGTGCGACTGAAATACTGCTATCTGCTTTCATTTAAATGAATTGCGTGATTATTTCGTGTTTTTCCGCCGAAAAATCAATTTCCACAGTTGCTTTGTTACCTTTAGTAGCAGAAACAGTATTGTAGACGACGTATCTCTTCTTAAATGCCTTCGTGGTTGTCATGCTCTCTTGGTTGACTTAAAAACTGGCGGGAATGAAAATGATCACAAATTATTCACTGACAAGACCAAGAAAAGCACTTTGCGTGTTACTCTTCAATACAGAAACTAAGTTTTGCTTGATGAAATCTCCATAGTTGTAAACATCTATCCTCCTTAGCACTATTTATTGTCTCAGGTACTTTTCTAAATAACTAGATTGAGTAGTTACAATGAGTCAGCAACCCGCAAAATACCAAAGAAGACCAGATGAGTGATATCCATAGTTTAGCACACAAGTCTTTATACAATGAAGTGTTGATTAGTGTCCAGTCAAAAGCTGAACCATATATGGATTTTGATCAGTGGTTTTAAGTTTCAAGTTTCGCAGCAATCAAGATTTCCATAACAGTTCGGAATAAACAATGCTTATATATGTTTATGTGCACTCATGCAACAAAAATCAATCGTAAATGAACACTTACCAGCGCTACCAAGTAATGATCCCGTCCAACTGAATACACTATGATCACATATTTCTCGTTTACATAGTGTAAGTACAATAAAGAATAATGATATACATAATAAACAACATCCAGTCATACTAACTAATCCAGTTAACCATATGATTTGATTGGCTTTAGCCGGTCTAGCACCGAAACCCCACATAGATAACTGACATTTCAATAATGTACCATCGAATAGCTCCCAATTCAACAGATTATAATCTAGTAAATTAGAACAAGTACTTTGACACCGAAGCCATGGTCCAATAGATGGTGGAATTAATCTTATCATTTGTTTAACTGACTTATTATACCTTTTTGAAAAGGAATGTCGTTTAAGATCATTCTTCTTTTTGTTGTCATTGTTATTATCACTATTATCATTATGCATATCCTCATCAGTGTCATCATTGAAGATAATATCGTGCGGACATGCTGTTAAACGACGTGTCTCTGGTGTTTCAATACGAATTAACCAATGTGGACTAAGAAAACTGGTGATATTTATCACAATTGATAAGAAAGCACACGTGATCCATATTAAAAGTATCCAACTTAATATGATACGTGGCATAATATTTCAAAAATCCTTAATTGCTTTTTTATTATGACCAGCCATTATCAGTATTGCGTTGATTCACTGAAACGAAACGTCAACATGCGATTTATCCGCAGCCTAATAAATAAACTTGTGAAATCACTTTCCCGCCAATCAAACTCTTCTATTTGTTAAAGGTCGAATGCCAACCAATGAGCGACAAGTAGATTTCGACTAATGAATGATCAGAATGTATTTTTCTAAATGTTAGAAATCTAATTACTGCTTACCTTCTAGCAATAACAAGAAGTTTCAAGCCTGTGAAAACATTAATTGCCATTTTCCTGTTAGAAATAAATCAATGGGATACTAGTAATGACTAGAATCTTTTGTTAGAATGTTCAATTAGTTCAGATGACTCGTAATTCCTCCCCTGAAAGTTATCAAAATGATGTTTATTCTATTGGTGCTTTGTAACTGGAAATAAGATTGATTATCATGAGAACTAACTCTACGAAACTATAATAAAGTTTAGTTTGCCGCAGTTGAAGCACTTTTACAAAATATTCAGTCGAATGGATGCAAGAAAATCTAATACGAATCACTAAAAATCTTTGAACTGAATGAATAGTAAACATTTTAAGTCCTCTTAGGTATTTCAGCAGATTTGTAACCATATGACCGTGTTACTAATATGGTTCACACTAGAAATCAGTTGCACATTACAAAGTACTTTGGATATAACAGGATTTTATAGTTATCCAACAAAGATGATCTTTTTCAGGTATCACTTGTCTTAAGACATTCGATGAGGAGATGTAGTTCCTACTCATGACGAACGAACATTTAGCATTATAGCGGCAGCTTCTGTATGGTTGTTTAGATTAAGGTAGGCAATAACTATACCTCAGCATGTGAACATTCATCTGAAATTGTCCTTTGCTCTGGCACTGTTTCTAGAGGTAGAACTTTAAATGGCATTCTAATAGTCATCTTCAGGTTCTTCTTTCTTTATGTGAGAGTGACATACTCGTCTTCGATACTGGAAATGTTTCATTGTGTGACATTTGCAATAAGCAAACTGAAAAAGGATTATACTCCAGTATAACACCCCTTTATCTCGACTGTATTTATAAGTACTGAAGCTCACTGATTTTTATTTTTTATAAGGCAAGTTCTCAGAGATAAAGGTTTGATGTACTAGTGTTAAGAAATGAATTCATCTCGCAGTGTAGTTCATTTAACAACACTTTCTCACCCACCCTATGAAAACCTACGGTCACTAGAATGACATACATCAAGTTATTAGAAAACAAAATTCTTAGTTTGAAAAATAATCACGGACATCACATGAAAAAGCAAAATGTGCATGTGTAAAGCATGTAGCTCGGTTTGAAGGGGTTTTGTTCTCTGAGCTGGATTTTTTAGTCGTGAAGCTTTCATCCTCATTCAGACAACATCATCAGCACAAACTTCATAAAACAGCGAGCTTTCCGAGGTTTGTGCTGATGATGTCTGGAATGAAAATGAAAGCTTCACGATTAAACCATCCAGCTCAGAGAACACAACATCAAAATCATACTCCTGGTACATAAATATTCCCTATCATAGTATGTAGCTCAGCCGTCGATAGCAGTTTACTTGACCAGAGAATAAGGCATATCTGTTATATGATGGCCACTGTTTGCCTGGATCTCAATAGGTGGAGAAAAGTTAGAACCCGATTAGCTGCAGTTCACTGAATACAGAATAATTCAGCAAGTGTGATGACGAATAACGTTTTTCATAAAATGTTCCTAAAATTAACTGATCTGAAGGAGAGTGAAAAAATGAATGAAAATCCCGTCTGAATTTTCTGTAAATTAGTTTTACAGCGAAATCACTTGCTACTGATACCTTAAATTAAAAGTAGTATTTCACCGTGATAAATAACATGTGTCTTATAAAGTAAGCTGAATGTTCACCTTTGGCAAGAGAGATTACTGATATGCTTTCAGCTTAATTTGATATTTTACAAGAAAGATTCCACATTATTTTCGATTTTATTTGATCTTGATCGATAACTATCATGTATGAGGATCGAGATGCTGATATTGTGAAAACTCAAAGAGACTTGCAGCAACATTTCGCCAATGTTACTATGGCATACAGGGAAATTATGCTATTCGACAGTTTCAAATGGAAGTAAAGAAACTACCAAGTGAACTGTAGTAACATTTCAGGAGTAGTGATAGTAAGATTACCACCATCTCTGAGAATAATTTTATGATTTCATGGAGAAATATGAGGAGAAAAGCACTATTGAATTTAAAATAGATAGAACTTTGAACATTTTATCCACTCAAACAATTTTTTTATGGCGAGTGTTTCAAACTGAATCCTTGCTTTATAGTCCGTTGTTAATACAACTGAGAGGACGATCGAAGATTTTATTTCAAGCCTCTTGATAGGTTTAAAAGTCCTGCATGAAGATTACAAGTACTGAACACTTTTGTACAAACTTGTGGCTAATTGAAGAGTTATAGAAAACATCGGAATGTTTCCATCCCGCTACAACTTTATAAATACCAATGATTTCAACTCTAAAGTCAGTGTGTGCTTCTTTATATATGCGAAAAAGTAAAGCAGTAATTGCACTTTTAGCCTTAAATTTCAATAGCAGAAAAGTTTTCAATTTTCACTGATGTCCACTACAATCTGACTGGAAATTAGCGCTCACTTGAAGTCTCCGACATATGTAATTTGAACCTTAGAGACGTTATGTCTGCGTCGTATCAACGACAACTGACTCAATCTGTTATAGTGTATAATCTTTGCGCAATCGATCAAAAACAATTCCATTAAAAAAGCTGGTGGTTATTTTCTTCAATTTCCCTACTTACAATCGAATATATATGGTAATTCTATTCGTTTCATATAACTTTATCCTTGATACTAAATTTTGCAATATACGGATGTAGAGTAAACAGATTAAAGAAGCCCAATTTTCCAAGTGATTTTTCATCCATATGGTGTAACAAAATCAGTTTATCCTACATCATATTACTTTACTTGTGACCTATTTGTCTGTTGTCAACGTAACTCTTTTCTTCAGTAATAGTATGTCTGATTTGAATTTGTGTTGATTGTCATGGTGTCTAGTGACCTTTGTAATTTTATTTTGGTTTCAGTTTGATGAATATCACCCTTCTCTCTCGATATTTTTGCTTCATACAATTTCATTATTCTTTTTTCAATATTGTAAACAAAGTTAGATTTATGTGGATTTGAATGTTGGTAACGCTATTGCACATTTGTCAATGAGACTGCAGTGACACACAATAAGCATATGACGTGTCTACTACAGTGTGAATTATCAGTCTTTTCCCTTATCAAATAGACACATGTACAGCAATAAGTGGTGCTAACTATACTGATGGTGTGAATCTATTTTTCTACTGATCAGCACTTTTCTGTAGGATTTTGCGGTCTTAAAAGTAAGATGAATACATGATGGCTATTCTCGTTACATTCTAACGCCAAATAAATCAATATTGGAGAAAGGAAGTGAACAGATAGCTGGTCCATTATAGTCTGGAACAACTAACAAGCAGTAGTTATCGTGAATAAATCCGCTGAAGTGAAGTCTATAATGATCATAACTGAAACTAAATCACTTTTTAGTGTGATTTTCAGACAAATGTAACAACAACAAAATTAGATGAAATCTAATAGTGTAAACTAAAAAGGTTAGGGTCAAAAAATGTATTCTCCTTGACATCAATGATGATTTTGAAACTCTAAACAAAGGTGTACAAGGTATATTTTCCTCACTGTTCACCTGTAGCAGCTGACTGGAAGTAAACCAAATAAATTACTGTTTAAATAGTGTGAAAAAGAATACATGATCTCCGACATTTAGATTACTGCACTTAGGTTAACAGTGACTGTTTTCAATTTGTGTTTGTGTTCGATACTGGTCAGTGATCCAGCTTAAACTTCTCACCATTATTAATTGGTCTGTGTATTTGCGTGTAAGATATGCAAGTTATATTTCCTCCATTATGTTTCAATCCATTACTGAGTTATCCATAACATTTAATGCCCGCTGATGTGATCTCATAATCGATATTTTCCCCCTTATAGTGTGTTGTACAAAATTTGTGAAAATAACCGCATATAACAGTCAACTAGACCAACCGAATTGAAATGCGAACACAAATCCATATATTTAGTGAAAGTATCCACAGTATGTATGTATGGTTAACATGAGACTGATACGACGCCTCGTTTTTCGAGCAGCTGGAAGGTCTTATTTCGGATCATTCTTCATTCAATTACAGCTCTTGATGTATTGTCCATTTCCGGTTAACTTGTCTTATTCGCTATAACTAAATAGTTTGTTATCGATTAAAATACAAGAGAACTGTCTACAATTGCTACTACTCCTAGTGGGACCATTCAATATTTTACATAATGCCTTATCATTAACTATAGATATTGTGTCTCATTTCATGATTCAGATCCCTAAAATCCTCCACAACCAATGAGAATTCTCTGAAGTTTCGAGAACAGATAAGTGATCATATGTGCAGATTTCAGGTTGGTTGAAAAGGTGAATGACCTATTAGAAAGACCTAGGAAAAGCTGAGGTTTTTGTAAACAAAAATAAACAGTTATATTTTGTACATATTTTCATGTTGCAATGAACCTTCTGTTGTTTTACCAAGTTTTCTATTTTACGAGGAATTCAGCGACCATTAAGGGTAGTGTCTGAAGGTCGCTTTTCAAGCGTCCAAAAGTATATGAATAAGCACGCTTTATGAATAATGATAATTAATCAACGGTAAAATGTTTAGAAAACGATTCAGCACTTGTATTTGAAAAATTTTCTTTTCCTTCAATCGACCATACAACTTTGATACAGCAACAGTTGTAACGATTTTTTTCAAGAGCTCAATACTGATAATATTTTCACAGCATTTCATTCCTAAATGTGTCTTACCAGTGTCATGTAGAAAGATATTTCCTAGTGCTTTTCCCACTATCTGTCATATAAGGGTATTCTTGTACTATACAGTGACTACTCGTATTGTATCATCATTATTTATCATTCACTGTACTTCAGTCACCTAACTGAAACAAAGCAGTTATATAGATCAAACTATACAAGAGAAGAATGTGAACAATAACAAGTTTACAAGGTTCAACTTGCCGTATCTTTCTTTTCTCAATGTTGTTCTTGTGATGGTTTCCAACATTAGTAAATTAATATAATTCAACTCGAGAAAATTCATTATTAGCAACACGTGTATCAAAATCCACGATCTCAGAATCATCATTTCCAGCTCTAAGGATTGCAATCTTCTTGAAATTTTGAAGTTAACTAACTCTGATGATCAACTGCTATTCAGGATATCCAAAGTGATTCAAATATATCTTTACTGAAACGCCAGCATTTGGCCAATCCACAAAATATTTTTAAGGCAGCATTCTTCACGGACTGATATCATTTGGAGAACTATTGGAAACTAGGGAGCACTGGACAGCTGTTTCATCCTTGCACGGGACTCCTCAGCAGTTCGTACCCACGACCCAACCAGGGACTTTCAGGTTTCATGGCGAATGCTTTAACCATTCAGCCACTGGTTCGGAGTCCATTGGTTTACAGTTTACTACTGCTGTCACTTAGCGATGTAGCGTGACCGTCACCCAAGGTCTTCAGTTTTCATCCGCTTCCCTTCCGATTGGTTAACCCCACATGTCATAGCTTCTAATTAGAACTTTGAGATATTCATCTGGGAGTATGTCACTAATGAGTACTATAAAGTAATATATTTTTAAGTTAATGGGATTTGTTCATAAGGTAGCATTCACCACGGATTGACATTACTTGGAGAACCCTCGAAAGCCTAGGAGCATTGGACACCTGTTTCATCCTACTATGGGACTCCTCAGTGTGTTTTTGTTCCGTCCGAAATAACCTTTTGTCTCTATTTTGTTCACTGATAAATTACATGAAAACGATCTGAAGATGTCTTAATTTACCTACATTCTTAATAGTAGGAAACAAAGGTTGAATTTGAACCATTTAAACAAAAATTACGAATCGAATAGTGGAACTAATATGATGCGGTTCCACATGATATCACCACTTCTTTAGATAAGCCAAAGAAAATCATTCGTTTATGTGTTACTTTCTGATAAGATCTCTAAAAACACAAATTTTAAACCTACTTCCTTCAAAATATTTTATGCACGTTCGCATTATTTCAGGATATCGTTTTCCCTTCACAAATAAACACGTACAGTAAAACAGAAGTAATCTATTCTCATCTTAGATGGAATTGAAGTCTATCATTCACGTATACTAGAGATGCCTAACTTAGATCTTGCGCCCTCTGTAGAAAAATTGTGGTTAGTTTACATAAATGCATTTTGAATGATCATATCAGTAATACTGCTGAAAACAACCTCTAATCCAGATAGGTCGACAAAATCTCAAAGTAGAACCTTACAGTAAAGTGCATCATTCCAAGTCACTATACAAACAGCAGGCAAATAAGAAGTAGATAATAGTAAAGTGTATGCGACAAAATAGAATCAAGAAATCTAGATCAGGAAAATCCTTAAAGATTTGAAGATGATGAATAGTGGATCCATATAAACCATTTCAAGTGGTCTTCACTCATTTTATCAGCATTCTCTAATAGTCAGTTCCTACAGATATACGGCTGACGTGATGGTTTGACCGTTGTCACTGGTCTTACCCCCGCTTTGAGTTCCCTGTTAGGTTCGGTAATGAAAGAACTGAGAAGAATGGCCAACGCTGTTCCTAGCGGTTGTTATTCCCCGAGTTAACATGTGCCAGTTAATCCTATCATCACTAATCTCACATCAACTAACCCATAGGAGATAAAAGTAGATCACCAGTCCAGGCAATCACATTTATATTGTACTTAGCAAAGTATGCAGGAAATCTTTTAAACGTTAAAAGCGTAGGCTGCCTAATCAGAATGTCAACGCATGCGAACAAAAGACAAGCACGTTAAGAACATTCATCATTGATTAGTTGTTCCTCTTATTTCTACTCAGCATAGATACAACACATACCATCGTGAAGAAACAAATGAGACAGCCTACACCTCGCTAAATAGCTAAGCTAATGTAAGTGGTACTCGTCCAAACATCTTGACATTGATTTTACTAGGTAAACTTTACTCTGCGTTTTCAACGAGACTCTACTGGCTGATTTTGCTTAGATATTTTATGCGCATGTGATATTTTTTTCACTGTAACCTAATGATTTTACGACACTTATCGAGCTTCAGAAGTGATAAACTTCAATAATAGAATTAATTTAAATATTGTTCCAAGCCATCTCTTTCTTGTGGCAAGTGAATTCAAGGAATCCTTCCAACACAGTAAAACCAGCTATCTTGAGAAGATTTCGCTTCGTGCAATCACCAGTTAAAAAAATTACAGAAAAATTAACTAGAACTTTCGAAAATGTCTTTAGACTGTTAAATTGAGATTCATTAGCAATATGCACCCCTGACACGATACCAAAGAATTTTCCAACAGGAAAAAAGCCTGCCTACTGAGTGCTTGCTTTCTGTGGTTATCCATTCGATATCAGTATGGTATGCGGACCATACTTACCAGATCCTCATAAACTAAATAAGTGAGTGGAATTTCGCTTCGGGAAAGTAAGATCTATTAAAAATGTAGAAGGGGTATATGTTCGAGAATGCTCTATGCAACTGGATGCTTCATTTTGCCTTAGATTGACATGAGTTCCGTTAATACTAGATATATTTTGTCCAAGAGACTTATAATGCTGAATCCCTTAACTAGAAGTTTCTTTTTTAACCAATCAAGCCTCAAGTAAGAAAAGGTTTTTGAATTGTTGATTATTTCAACTGAAGATGAAGGTCTATAGATAACAGAGTTCTATATATTTATCTCCTAATGACTGGTTTCTCTGCTATGCCATTGAAAAGCTTCCAACACTGACGATAAGGACGTTTAGAATCCGATACTCATACATTACGTCAAACGAAGAGGTTTGAATATTTATAGCACTGCTATGTATGTCTTGAGCGACTTCCGGGTTTTAAAAGATCTGAGAAGTAAGAACTAAAGATCTTTATAAAACTTTGCCATGATCAGATCAAAAAAACTTACCAGATAACTTCACTCTAGTTAAGAATAAAACCATGACTTGCTAATTTCATTCGGAGAAATGTAAATTTCAAACAGTGACCAGTTTTTTAGAAAATTAGTTTCGGTCATTTCAGTGAATTCTTTGGTGCCAAAAACTAGTAATCATATTTGAAAAATTTACAAATTATAAACTACTTTTTTTGATGAGGATTTATTATCTTTGATGATATTCTCAACTGATCACCCTAGATGACAAAGTGAATGACTGTGTAACATATCAGCTCCTAATTCGTATACAACTAACCAATAATAACATGCTTAACACCAGTTTTAAGGGTCTAGTTTTTATCGTCAGTCTCAAAATAATGCTCCTGTAATGCTGATTTACATTAATTTGTAATGAATTGTTGGCTACATAATAACCCTCCTAAGTTGACCCCTGGCATTTGTTCTACAAGGCAAAGTTACATCATCACAGCCGAATCGTTTATGTGTAAACAAACGTTTCCTGATAATCTGTTTCGTATTGTTAGTAAAAATAAGTACGTAGTCACTTGGTCAAGAGTTTGGTCGTCTGGTATTTATTTAAATTAGACCACGGGATAGTCAATGTGCAAATAAAGTCCAGTTTTCAATCAACTGCATATATTACAGTGATTTCTCATTAATAGATGCACTCACATACAAGTTATACTTACAACACAACATTTATGCACTGCTGAGACATTCAGAATGAAGATAGATTGTCTCATCTCCATATTTCTTAAGCTTCTTCTACTTGTGATAAACAGATTGAAAATCAGTACAACACCATAACCAGTAGCACTATCATTTCACCTACATAAATGTCGAACTAATATTTTGGAGAAAAAAAGAATGTATAACTACCTTAGTGATGATTTTTAAACAAAACTATGTGCATAAAACAGATAAGCATAGAAATTTCAGATAAATTCTGTCATATTTGTCAAAAACAACATTTAGAAGGTAGGGAATTCTCGGGACTGTTAAACTGAAGAAATATTCTTTCCTTCCCTATGACAAAGGTTTGACATTTCCTCTATTTCTTTCCAATCACCAAGGAAAAACGAAAAGACGTTGAAACATTGAACCTTGTTGAACAAGTGCCTTTCAGCAATAATAATATGATATTCAAACAAAAATACATTTGGAAAAGAGCACACAAATCATGAACGGTAAATGGTTGATATTTGAAATAATGAGAACGTAGTTTGACAGTAAACTAAAAAGGAATTTTACTTGAAAGGTGAAGGGATTTTGGAATATTTTTTGAAAACCGAAATTTTAAATCGAAGATCTAAGGAAGATGCTCCTTTAGAACAAGCTATTGACTGTAAAACAGAGATTGTATACTTTGCTCATTTATTCATACATATAATGCATTTCAATAGGTTCCTGACTTATTTATTTGAATATACACTTACATCGAAGAAAGAAATATACAGACGAAATCAACATAAGACTTGCCGTGAAGGCGTAATGGTTCAAGTTGCCACACCTCTAATTCACACATCAAGTGAGAAAGCCCTAATGTGAAAGATAAGGAAATAAAGAAAATAGTAAAACGAAAACAAGAAGGAATGAGGAGATAGTGCGTCAGATTAAAATGAAGATAATGTATGGATAAAAGTGTGCCAGTAAGATCAATTCTAAGACACTTGACCTAAAGTCTCGAGCCATTGGTTTCTCTTGCCAGGCGTACTCTAACTGGCAAGTCTAGGATATTCCTACTCAGCTCAGACCAACAGTCAAAGACTTCGGAGACTGGTCCCATGTCTTATTCTAGTCGCCTCTAACTTTTTTGAAGCTTGAACCTACCTCAACCAACATTGTGTGACGAGGTAGACGGTGACTAGGTATGTGTAATACATGGTGCACCCACGCCAGTCAATGTAGGTTCACAACTTTCGCAACTGAATTTCTTCTTTCCCTAAAATGCAAAGCCTGGCTACTAAGCCACTGACGTGGTAACGACACATGAAATTATCATCAACAATGAAAATTTATTAAAATTGTCATTCACACAGTGAGGAACACCTGTCATCTTTCCTTACACATATGAATATTATTTTAAAATGACACTTAGCTACTTTGGATACTCATAATTCATTTGACTGCAAGAAACCAACCCGTCGCAACAATGATTTTTTATTACGATAATTTGGTTAGTTTTTCATGTTACACAAAGACAAGTGGTCGATGAAAACAGAGATATTCTGATGCCGAAGAACGTTATCTAAAATTTTCTTCAGACTGATATATCTTGTTCTTGATTGGTTGACTGTAAACTGATTGAGGTAGTTCATGAACCAGGTTCTGTCCTCAGCCATAGCTTCAGTATTATGACCTGGAAGAACAACTGACTGTTACAAAAAACACATTCTTAGATAGCCTATTACGATGAAGTGTTTATGCTATTTATCGAGCTCTTGCACTTCAAATACTCCCATGGTTATAAGATGTGACAACAGTTTCCAGAAAAACAAAAATTTCTCATTACAAATGAGATGCTACGAATAAGTTTCAGATATAATCCTTTCCACAGTAACAAAATTTACATCTTTACTTATGAGGGATGGAAACTGCTATAAAAGTAAAATTCTCAGTCATTACTTTGATACATGAGTGCTATGCTAATGAAGTTTGAAAGTGTAGTACTTAGTTCACAGGATATCACTGGTATTAGACACTTCAAGTTAGTTGTCAGAAAGTCATGCTTGACCTAGGTTTGGGCACTTTTAGTGCCATCTACAAGCTTGTTTTGAAGACAAATCGATCAGTGTCTTATTCAGAACAAGACTAAGTCCAGCATTTAAACCTTCAGATTTGCTTATGTTGCTACTATGTGACCGATGTTTGTCGTATCTGTCTCAACTCCTGGTGAATTTTATGATGAATTTTATCAGGATCAATAACAACAGAAACTTTGCGGAATTCCTTGAGAACAGTTCGTTTGTGATTACTAACTGTTCAAGGTTCAATATCTCGACCAGTGTTCCAAAATTTTGCGCTGGAAAACTTTCGTAGAAACTTAGTATTATTTTGTAACTGAATGATAAAAGTGACTTTTGTTCATGTTTAGCATACTATCTAACTTTTACTTGAACATTTGAAGTTAACTTTATGTAGAAAATCGCCCTCACACTACGCTATCTTGGTTTTATCCATGTTCGTAGTAAAATTAGATTGGCAACGAATAGACCAGTGGCGCCAAGTTGGAAAAAAAGTAAAAATAAAACTTGTAAACTGAAGACAACGATTAAGGTCCATTAAATGCGAACAATATTTCACTAATTGTCCAAATAATTAGAAATGAGAAAAAGTAAACATTGTCGCAGTAGTTCACTCAGTTATAATAATAAGTGCAATCAAGTTATTTAAATCATTTGGGAGACTGTTCACAGAGGTGGCAGCTTGACAGGTTGATATTATTGATACTTAGTAACTTTTAAAGGTGAAATGAAGGCCTAATGCACTACAGAGTTCGAAACCACAAACACAGGATAAGCAACGACTGGGAAGTCAATAGAAGTTTATAGAGAAGAAAAATAATTGTTTATCGTTATCGATAGAAACTCATTTGATCATCGCAAAATAGAGGCAAAGATTGTATTGCAGAAAAAATCTTCTTTGCAATGAAGTCGTCCTCTTAGCTGTACATTCATGAATATGTAGTAAAAGGGTTAAAACATTCCAGAGTAATCTAGGGTCAAAGGTCAATATAAATTACATGACATGGGAAAACTACGTAATGTGTCAAGTTAAGCCCTAGCGACTGCACTGGATAACAATGTTGAACCCTTCAGTCTCGTATTCTGTGGCACACATTATCCAAACTGGATAGACGCCTATCTGTTTGTTATGCACTTGCTTTGAAACGTACTTGTGAAATAAAAAATGCAGTTGTAGGTAATGTCAGATGGGTATTTATGGATCTTTACACAACACTGGTAATTTTATACATAACAGTATGTTTATTGGCGTTAGAGATTCTTGTTAGGGCAATCTTCACTTGTCCCCTAAACATCATTTCGCTTTAAAATCTACACAAATAAAGACTCAGTTTCTTTACCTTTGGAAACATTCATTTTATTTCATCAAGGTGTTCCATATTTCTGAATAAACACTTTGGGAAACTTATTTCTGAGTAGGCACTTTTCAAGGATTCTTATCTCTTCCTTTGGATTGACATGTGAACATGAACTTTTTTTACAATGCAAAGGTATAGAAAGTTGAAGTACTTTTAACTTAAATATTCCATCGTAAAATAGATGTTTAAATCCTTACTGTTAAAGATATGAAGTAACTCAGATGTGTGATTTATATCCTTGTTAAGCACAAAGTTGTCATCCATATCCATGTGTAGTGTCATAACCCTTTTAAACAGTCAAGACAAGTTGGAATATCGAAAAATTATTTTAACTGGAGTGTTAATATATAGGGTTTCCATACTAAAAGTAGTCATCAGAAATATTCACTTTGTTCAGTAGGTCAGAAAATTGAAACGAATCTATCAACCTGTACGCATCCAGTTCACCACAGATTGATTCCCTCGTTTTGCCAATCTTCTGTCTAATTTAAGTCAAAGCAGTTTCATTACTGTAAGTGTCGGTCTGAACAGGAAGTTGGTCTTATATATTTTCAATAATCTATACACAGCAGATAAATGTGAACCTTTTGACTTCAGTACATTGGAGGTTGAATCATCAACTAGCTTCTTCTTAAACAGGTCTGCTGTCTACTCCAGTTAATGTTTCTGCAAATATTTCATGTCTCCTTGTCGTCCCACGAGTTCTTGACGTTTGTCGATCTGGATACTTCATAGTGTCAGAATTATTCCATCTTGGTAAAACAGATTTTATGTACATCTATTTATCCTTGCTCACGTTATGAGTTATCTGGAACATTTTTGGTTGCATGGACGGGATACTTAAAGGTCTCTCATTTGATTTAAAGTTAATGAAATGACTGATGAACCCCTTTCTATGCTGAAATTTTTGTTTTCCCTGCTTTGATTTGATCGATGATGGTTAATAATGTATAATCTTGGAGACGAAACAGGCTATAAATAAAAATCCATAATAAGGTATATATAGTCTAGCATGAAATATGCGATTTTATGCATTTGAATAGGGCACTGAAATTCGGTATCATCCCCCTAAAATAATTCACTACATTTCACGAATAGTTTTTTGTATTCTGGTCAGCGCAGCAGTGACCTAATGTCGCGGATTAACACTGAAGAAAAAACCACTGGTGAATACTACCAAACATTGGATCTTTTTTCTTGGTATGCCGGATAGATGAAATGAACCAGCTTCAAGTTTTGCTACCATTCTGTTGCTGACAATATTGGAAACTGAATTAATAGCATGTAATGTAAGTGATGCCTTAATAACTTTTTTCATCCTTGTTAAACTAAACTCAAATCAATATAAGGATGAATTGTTTGTTTCGCCTCACTATTGAGTCTAACTGGCAGTATCCCCTTTAATATGATAAAACAGCGTGATTGGCTAAAACTGATTATTAATTACGGTCTGGATCTTAAACAAACAGTAAATTTGGTGCCTGTTAGCCATGTAGTTGAATATATAGCGTTACCACTTCACAGACCTCAGTTTTTGAACCCGTTATTTTTCCTATATTTACCTCTAATGCTAGCTCCATACATGATTAATTTTGCATATATTGAAACGTTTTGCATCACAGTTCATTCATGCAATTTGTTACCACCCCAGCCAGCGTATACCAGAAAACAAAGTCTTGACTGCTCACTATCCTCCTGTAGTATTTGTGGTCTGAGTCATGCAAATATACACGTAAGTTAAATGTCCACAACACACCATAATTTCTTAAAATAAAGCAACCAATTCAGACATAACGACAGTTACTAAATGACTGCATTGGATGGAGGTGTCGCTACGCCTTGAAATGAGAGAAGTGGGAAATATAGACCATTGGATTCCAGCCCACTGGCTCATTGTCATTCCGGTGGGTATGAAACTGACTGTTCTGGGTTCGATTCCTGAAGGAATCATGGGTGTGCACTGCTTAGGAGTCCATACTACGATGAAACAAGTGTTCAGTGCTCCAAGGTTTCTAGTGGTTCTCCAAGTGATGTCAGCTAGTGTCGAATACCCACTTGAAATAACTAAATCCTCACAAACCCAAAAACTGAATTAATCTAGTGTTCATTGGTGACTGGCTTCAACACGTGATTCCTGAAGTTTCAATAAGAACTCGTAAGCGGTGGTGCAATCCTGGTAGGTGTGAAGACAAATACTCAGTGATGACACTGGGTGATGTTCGCGCTATACCGTGAACTTACAAAAGTTGGAAATATGGACCACTGGATTTAGACCCAAATGGCTCAATGATTACATGCTGGCAGCAGAACCTGAAGGTCCAGGGTTCGATCCCTGGGTGGGTCGTTGGTCCACAATTCTGAGTCCTATACTAGGACGCAACAGCTGTTCAGTCCTCCAAACTTTCCAATAATTTTTCAATTGATGTCCGTCCGTGATGAATATCAAACTGAAATCCATAAATAAATCCTCACAAACCTCTAAAAATGATAGAAATTCATTTTATAAAAGTAAAACATTGCAGAACAGTTGACTTGGGAACCATATGATTTACGAAAACAAGCAAGAAGTGAATAAAATATTGTGGAGTGGATCTACGCAATAATACTACAAAATAAGTATAGGAGCAAGACTTGGGCAGTGTGGTAGACTGTAATTCCATTTTTGTCTGCTTATCAGAAATACCAACCTCACCTGGTTAACCAGTTCACTAGTTACTAGTCGGTCCTAAGCCCGGATAAAGAGGGAAGGTTGGTCATACGGCTAGAAACCCTACCACACAAAACAAATCCAATCGATACAGAAACTTCAAAGTACAAAGAAATGATAAAAATTAAAAACAAACATTCCTCGTTGGAATCAGAGAGGCGAAATGACGCCAGTTGCTAAAATCCTGCCTTCGGGAAGTCAATTCAACGATGTGTCTTCTCTCCCTCCATGAAAGCAAATGTAAACATGGAGACATGGAATGTCCGCACCATGTTGAATTTCAAGCGGATGCCAAATGATTACCCCAAGTGATAGTATCGCTATACAGAGAGTTGACGAAAGTGGGAAACTGGGGGCCTCAGGACTCCCACCCAGTGGCTGAATAGTTAACACATTCACAATGAGACTTATAGGTCCTTAGTTCAGCAATCAGTTAGTTTATCTAAGATGTCGATTAATCATTTTAGGCATGGATAATTCGATTAACTGTAACATTTTTCTAAGCTTAGCTTATCAGTGTAGTCAGAAAACATCTTTCCGCCTTCTGTGTTATTATGTAATTACATCAACCTTTCTGAGCACATTGACAGGGAACAGTCGTGGTCTAGTATATGATCACGCTAAGTTAAGTGTTCTTTTCTTTGAATTGTGTGTAAGGGAAACGCTATGAAGTAGCCATATCGGGTTTTTGACTTTAATAAAGCAGGATTATATAGGTCCTCATGAAGAAATTTTACTAAGTTGCTTTGCTACGTTCCACTGAGATGACAACCGTTATACTTTTAAAATACTTGTTCTCAAATGAAAAATATGAAACTCCCCTGGTCAAATAGTTCACTAGTAACCAGTCGGTCCTAAGCCCGGATAAATAGGGAAGGTAGGGCATACGGCTAGCAACCCTACCACACAAAACAAATCCAATCGATACAGAAACTTCAAAGTACAAAGAAATGATAAAAAATAAAAACAAACATTCCTCGCTGGAATCAGAGAGGCGAAATGACGCCAGTTGCTAAAATCCTGCCTTCGGGAAGTCAATTCAACGATGTGTCTTCTCTCCCTCCATGAAAGCAAATGTAAACATGGAGACATGGAATGTCTGCACCATGTATAAACCTAGTAAAGCTGTCCAGATTGCAAACGATATGAGAAGGTATTGCATAGAAGTGCTGGACTGGGAATATGTGAAAGCGAGTAGAATATAAGTGGACTCTGCAAACCCTTAACTGGAGAGGAGTCAATAATCTACTCCGACATTGTCAACCAAACGACAACCACAAGCACACTGAGTTTTCCAGTGCACATCATGATGTCCCAAATAGCACCGAAGGTTCTCATGCAGTGGGAACCAGTCTCCTCCTGCAAGGTCACAACAGCAAGGTGGATTCAACTCAAAAGGAAGGAAAGTCACAATCATACAATGCTACGCTACACTAAGCACCTTCAAATAATGCAGATGAAGAGAAGAAGGAGGAATTCAAACAGACAACTGCAATCAGTAGTGCACAACACACCACTCCAGTTGGTGACATCAAAATTCTAATGTGTGGTGTGGTGTGACATGAATGCCAAACTGGGAGTGGACAACACAGGAAGAGAACTCATCCATCATCGGTCGAGAAGCACTCGGTGAAATGATGAATCACAATGGAGAACTGTTCACACATTTCTGTGCATTCAATGATTTGGTGATTGGAGACAGTGTGTACAAACACAAGGATATTCACAAGGCAGAGACATGGATTTCACCAGACACCAAGACACACTAAAAATCAGATGGACTTAATGTCAATGTGAAGAAAGTGGAGAGGCAGCCAGCCTACTGGACACAAGATCGGATCAGATGAAGGAGAGGAGTAGATGTAGGTTCACACCACTCACCACTCACAACACTATCTAGTGCAAGGAACCTATCCTCAAAATCAAGTTGAAAGCCTTCAAAGAAGTTGGTGATAGACGACCAGAGTTGAAGTTGAACACCCAGAACACAAACTGAGGGACGAAACTACAAACGACATCTTCACGTCAGTCAGCCATAAGGACAAAATGGGAGATATTGAGCAACATCCCTTAAGGAACCTGTGTGGATGAACACTGGGACGCTTGGAAAGCTGTGTGGAAAGAAACCTGCATAACCATATAAGGAAGGAGGAGGAGGAAACAGGATGAGTAATGGATCTCGACGGCCACATGGGAACTGATAGAGGAGGGAGAGCAAGATGGTGATGGTGAAGCAGAAGATGAACCAGTGTAGTGCAGTGCAGTGCAGTGCAGTGCAGTGCAGTGCAGTGCAAGGATGAACAACGAAAAGAGGAACTGAACACAACCTATAAAACACTACACTGGACAAAGAAGTGAAGAAGAGTTCTCGCCAAGATGAAAGACACTTCTACAACACATTGGCAAGGGAAGCAGAACAGGCTGCTGGTAGCAGAGACCTGACAACACTGTATCAAATAACCAGGTTACCATCTGGGAGGGAATAGATCAACTCAGACGAACCCAATGAAAGATAGTGTAGGAAACTCAGTTACCAAATAGAGAGGAGAAACAGGAAACATTGGGCTGACCACTTCAACAAACTCTTGAGTCGTCCACCACCACCTGCAACTCGTCCGGAAATACCACCAGCAGCCCAGCCACAGAACTACCAGTGAACACAAGCCCTCCGACAAAAGCAAAAGTGAAGTCCTGAACGCATTAAAGCTGCTGAAATGAGGGGAAGCAGCAGGACCAGATGCACTCCCTCCAGAAGCAATGAAAACAGACACAGAGAAATCAGCAGACATGCTCACACAACTACTGCACAAGGTTTGCAAGGAAGGAAGGACAGACACCTGTCCATTGATTGGAAGAAGGGTTACCTGGTCACACTTCCAAGGAACGCTGACCTAAGTGTTTGCAAGAACTGGAGAGGAACCATGCTCCACCCCTGTCCACCTCAAGCAAAATATTATGCCGCATCATCCTGGAGAGACTAAAGGATGCACTCGATTCAAAATTACAACCGGAAAAGGCTGGCTCGATTCAGGCAGTACAAATTATGTGCCGATCAAATTGCAACGCTACGCTACACATGATCGTGGAACAGGGAACAGAATGGCAGTCAACTCAACTTCATCGATTTTGAAAAGGCTTTCCTTCATTCTTTCGATAGCGTCGACCGAGAAGTAAGTGATTTCTCAGTCAGCCGCTTCAACACTACGGTTCCAGTGCCACAAACCTTCATCAACCTCATTCAACACCAGCTATATCCTATATGAGGATGCTACATACCAAACGGTTCACAATAGAAAGCTCAGTGACGACTTTGAAGAGAAGACAGGAAGGAGTAAGACAAGGTTGCAGCCTACTATCACCGATATTCGTTCTGACTGTCGTCGACTCGATTGGATCATGCACCACACTGTGGGGAGCAAGAAAGGGAGGTATACACTGCTTGACCAATGCGATGAAAAGGCCTCAGAAGAAGATTTGGATTTCGTCAACGATGATGATTTGTGTCTAATGTCACCCAAACTCGAAGATCTACAGGCAAAAACCAACAGGTTGACAGGAGAGGCAGGGCAAGGCAGGGCAGTGTAGTCAAGACGGGACTTCCTTCAGGTGAACGTAGAGAAGACAGAGATGATGCAGATACCCAATCAACAACAACATCAACAACAAAAGACACCAATCACCATGAACGGGAGAATCCTAAAGGAAGTGGTATCTTTCATCTACCTAGACAGGCAGCATCGTTTCAACTACAGGCAGTGAGTGGCACAGACACAGATGAGGACGGCAAAATCAGGATCGGGAAGACAGCAGGACAGGCCCTCCTTCATTAATATGAAGTGATCAGTGTGGAGATCTACTGCACTCCACTGCACTGCACTCCACTGCACTCCACTCCACTCCACTCAGCTCAACTCCACTCAACTCAGCATAAAGCGTGAACAACATCCGGATTTTCAACGCTGATATCAGTCAAGTCGGTGCTTCTTTGTGATGGTTCAGAAACTTGGTGCGTCACAGAAAGCATTTCCAACAAACTGCAGACATCATATATCAACAGCTGCCGTCTACGCTCACTCGATACTGAAGATCAGACCAGATCAGATCAGATAAGATCAGATCAGATCAGATGGTCAGAAAGAATAAGCAAGGAGGAATTCTGGCTGGCTGGCTGGCGACGAACCAAGCAAGAACCCGTCACCCTACAAATATGCGGGGACATCACATGCCAGGCCAGGTCGTCGAGTGGAACCCGTGTGGGCAACGATGAGTTAGGCATCCGAGATGAGGGTGACATGGATGAGATTGTGTGTGGAGGAAATGAAAGCTTGTGGGTAGAGGTGGAGCCAGGTTGAAAAGACTGTATAGAAGAGAATGCAGTGGTGACGTTTACTGAAGCCCTACGTTCCACTAGGAACCCAAGGGACAATAGATAATAATAATAATAATAATAATAATAATAATAATAATAATAATAATAATAATAATAATGGAAATATCACACGACGGAACGGTAGCATTTACTGGATAATGTTTCGGACATTCCTATCATGTCTAGTCAACGATATTGTTTCACTGAGACATTTCTAATAAGCAGACAGCAATGGAACTACAAATAAGCTTTGAGCGAAACTCCTTTTGAAAAAAGCAAAACAACTGATCATACTTGCCTGAAATTCCTACTTTTCTTTCTTCCTCTGGTATAAATTCAATTGATTAAACTACTGGGTTAGACCAACAAATTGCTACTGTTCAGACAGAAAACATGTCCTTCTTTTCTTGAAGTCATTTATAATGAGCTTTAAGGCCATTCCCACTTGGCTAGCTATGACTCTTCAGTCATTCGAATAAAACTGTCATCTGTACAAAACCAGTGTATCACATGTTAAATCAAACGGGTTGTGTAGTTGTGATACATATGTATGATATGTACAAGAGAACATGTAACTAGTAATCAGTTGCGTACTTTAATTTTCCTACAATATATTTTGTTTGACACTATTTACCATATGGCTTCAATACATTATGTTACCACGTTGGCTGAATCATTATTTGACGGCAAAAACAATAATTACTTTTCATAAATGTATCTGTGATACAATCATCTTTTGATGGAAATTATTTGATGTTTACTTTGTAGATGACAGTTCCTCTCATGAAGTTATCTTTTGAATTTTTTTAGTCAATTTTCATTAGACCTACTAACAGAGCAACTAAACTCAAACACTTCGATTTATGTCTACAAATATTTTTAATGTAAACTACTAAAATGAGTGTAAAGTGAACTTTTAGAGTTGAATATTTATCTTCCTTGAAAAAGGTCGTTTAATTCAAACTGATCATTTATTCATCTTCTGTTTCAACAATGCTGAGGTGGGAACCGGAATTGTGTTCCATGCTTACTACCATAAGATGGTAAGCTACAGGGCCTCCTTCTGATCACCTCTTATCAACTACAATATAACTCTATCTAAGAACAAGATGAAGAATCATGTGTGTGAATGGTGGACTTATCTTCATCGGTTAGTCAATGAATTGTATCTGATTTCATTTTATCTAGGTCTAAGTTCGAAATCAATCCTATCGATCAATTATTATTATGGTTGCCAGACTAGTAGGCTCACCATTGTGGTGCTTTTTGCTCGATGTCAGCTGGTTGGAAACATTCGGTTGGAAGCTCTACTCGGCCTTGGTTATTCACCTGTTGACACTCATCTTTGAGACGTATCTATGACCTGAAGAAAATTGATGTCACCTAAGAGGTTCGAACCCATAGCACTCAGTACTGTAGCCACAGAACTTATTGCCTAGCTATTTGAACTTATTTTAAAGTATGTATAAACGTGAGTTACTTAACAATCCATTTATTTCGCTTTTATCTTTCAACATCACCTTTGTGTAATAACTAATAAGAAGTAAGGAATCTATCTATATCAATTTAAGGGTTTGCTGGGATTTACTGATTTCAACTGAGTATTCATCGTGGACTGACATCATACTTGGTGGTGTCATGGGTGCACACTGTCGAGGAGTCCATACGAGGACGAAACAGCAGTCCATTGCTCCCAGGTTTTCAATGGTTCTCCAACTGATGTCAGTTCGTGGTGAATATCAACTTAAAATCTATTTATTATTATACAGTTTTGTTCAGTTTTCTCTTTATCGCTCTACTCGTTGCAATCTTATTCTGATATAATTTCAGTCAAAAACTGAATGACTCATTTTAAATTTGGAATAAAGACTGTAGATGAAAGCCATTTGTCTGAAAGTTCAAACTGCTACTCGTAAGCATGTTAGTTATAAATCAAGGGGAAAAATTTGTATGAAAAAAAGTGAGTTTTGAGTCAATCAATAAGAAAACCTTATCAGGTCAGCAGTTCAAATGAAATACAATAAAGTTGAGCTTAAACCTTTTCATCTATACAAATAAATGATGAATTCTAACCATTAACATCTTAGAATTTTATCCATTTTTAAGGTATTTATTAAAAAACCACGGTATCAATTTGCATGATATTTGAAAAATCCATTATACAGTCTCAATTAAAACAAGAATTTATTTCCCTGTAGCAGATTAGACCAGACTTCCGTGCGAAACATTGGAATTATTTGATTTTGAACCCATTGTAACTTACACAAATAAGATTTATATCTAATGACAACAGTTTAAAGTTTGTACGATAAATTTATCTGAAGAAATTTCTGTCATGTATATATTTTTGGTGTAGAGTTTTAGGAAAATCCTTTCCTTATGCACATTTGTCAGATAGCATTTTCGGTAGTAGTTTTTATCCCAAATTTCAGTTACTTTTTCTATTTTGTTTAAAGTACTGAGTTAATGCACCAATTTTAATAAAGATAAAGCAAGAATTAATTATAGCTTCTAAGGTGTAATGCGTTTAGACATCCTCAAAGTGAAAATTTTCAAACTTTTTCAAATAGTATTATGTGCTTTTGATCAGAGAAGGAACTTCTATCCACTTGATTAAGACCTTACACAACCCATTGATAAACGAGTTACAACCATGCGACAGCTACCATCATACGCTAGACTCCATCACACTTTACTGGATATACTCTATCGCTTCTTCTATCTAGAAATCATTTAGCTGAAGAGATATAATTTTGGCAAGGTATGAAGAGTACCTTGTCTCCCACTTTCAACAACCAATGGGCACAGCATTCAGTAACTTCAATGACTTTGAAAGCAGGTTAGCGGATGGTTGTCTTAGTTCATTGAGAAGGACATGGTGCCAGTAGTTCAAAGGCTTTTTCTCTCAACATGGGCATGACCCAGGACTTCTTTCGTGTCCAGTCTGTACTTGAGAAGAAGATTTATAGTTAAAACAGACACCTTGTGGATTCAGGCGGTCATCCTTCAAATGATGTGTTTTATAGGAATTAAAGCCATTCGGTCCAGTGAAATTTTGAGAAATCCTACAACTACAAGGCTTCAAAATTTCAAATCTAGATGACAAGTGAAGCAGATCAGACACATAGTACCTTGTTCTGATAACGATAAATGACATCTCAAGGACGCTTGACCGACTCATTCTGATTTCTCAGTGCCAGAAGATCCGATACATTACTTAGATAGCCACGTTTATTTCCATCCAGTATGCATTTATAACAGCTGAAATGCTGAGCTAAAGATATACAGATGAAACTTGAAGACAACTCTGAAAGAAAATAAGAATTAATTCAAATTATTTTAGTCGTCATAAGCTTCAAACTAGTCATCTGAGTTAGTAAAAGATCAATCTACCCGTCGACCTATGGATGCAGGGTATAATTGGAATCTGGTTTGCAGTTCGCTCTTTTAGCTCAGTCAACAAAAGACTAGGCTAATAATTTGGAGGTTGCTAGTTTGACTCGCAACAAGAATGCGTGTTCTTGTTATCTGTGAATATGGGCATCAGTCTGCGAACAAGGAACTCGACATTCATCTAAAGCAATGTAACAAACCTTGAGTGGAAGAAGTGGTACACTGATATTCAACTTAGAATGAATAGCAAACAGATCGTTCTCCATTCGTCCCTCATATCTATACTAAGTTTTGTTCCAGTGAAGAAACATTTTTCTTTTCGACGAAGTCATTTACTAAATTATACATTCGTGAATACACGTTACGGTGGGCAGAACGTTCCAGAACTTTCTCCGGCTAGAGGGTAAAATATATTGAATAACTAAAGGAAGTCAATTTATACAGATTTGGGTTTAGAGTGAAAAAATAGGCAAGGGATTATGAAATTAAATGTAATTACGCAATACAGGGTGACTGTATGGCAAAGTAGGAAAATGAACGAAAGGTTCTGTAAATAAAATTGTAATTATCCAGTACCTGATAAACCTATGACAGAGTAGGAAAATAAACAGGGATCATGAAAATAAAGTAGTAACTACGTAATCCAGATTAAATTTATGACAGAGTAAGAAAATAAACAAAGGATTATGGAATCATACTACTTGTTATGTAACCACAGAGTTAAATGCATAACTTTATTATGGTATTTTGAAATGATTGAATCGAAATTCTACAATTACGAACGTCGAATCTTGTGTTTATTTCCAGACCAGGTATAAATTTGGGTAACTTTATAAGAAAGAAATACTCTGGTGGAAACGGAAAAGTATTGAGTAGAAACATATGTTGGTCGTTTTACACCTGTATACATCATTTTGATTTCGCTAATGACTACAAAGGGACTCCAACAAATGGTTTACCCAATAACCTGAAGTTGAATAATTGCATTCACTATAACAATGGTAAATTTTATCAACACATGGCAGAATAAATTAGTGGGATCCGATGAATAAAACATAAGACATAAATAGTTAATCAGTAAAGTGTTTTAAACGAGATTTTATTGATGCTATTCGATTACGTTATTTTAATAATGATTTAAACAAACTAACAGCACTTTTTCTTCCACAAATTCTCTTTCTGATAGCTGTTTACTTCATTCGATTGTCAAGGAATACAGTATTATCGTCAGTCGGACACATTCAATATGAATGCTTTTGTGTACGTATTTGTGTGTATTAAAGCGTTCAAGTGGAACCGTGAAGTGTGGATTTGCGAAGATAACTATATATTAGGATGTAAAATTGTTATACAATAATATTTATTTGTGTGTTATTGAAGACATTTTGTTAGATTTATGTTATTTTCTAGGATCTATCGATTACATAACAAGTATTACACCGAATTATGAAGGAAACAAAATATTTAACCAGAAAGGAATGATTAAAATTGAGGTGGATTGTTGTTATCACCGCCATCTCTTCAAAAATGACATTTATTTTACTTGGTTTAGGCGAACTGCATCCAAAATCTGGGCAATTATTTTCTGTGCGTTGTATATATTGTAATAATCATTCCCGGTGTTATTTTCTTTTGTAATGTACGCAGTGGATAAGAATGTCTAGCAGTTAGTTGAAAAGTGATGCTGGCTACTTTGAGTTTTCCGTGAACGATCAGAAACAATGAGACTGATGACCACTCTGAAAAATACTGAATTAACATAACCTACTGGGTTTTTATTTTGTATAAAATGTGCCTTTCGCAGCTAAGATAAATAAGCCAAATTGGTTATCTGAATTGCTATTGCGATACCCTTTGTAGTTGATTAAAGAAGTATGGAAAAGTCACATTATTTTAATAAATAGTTTTAATCAAAATTTTATTTTAGAGGAAAGGAAAGAACAAAATGTTTAATGAACGGAAGTCATTTTCATCGATATTTTATTGGTTGAAGCATAAAGATACACGAACATTTTCGGTGCGCTCCGACGTAAAGTTAAAAAAATAGAGATAATTTAATCTAATTCTTTCACTTCATAAATTTGAGTGGAGGGAAAACAGCAGTTTCAGCAGAATAACGTGGTTCCTTTTTATTTCGGGTTTTTTTCATCAACTACTTACAATCTTAAACAATTTTACAAAAGATTCCCACAATTGAAAACTTGTTGACTGGATGTCTGAGCATATTCCAGAGAGTTTGCAACTCATAAATAGAAGTCTTCAATAGCCCTATTGCTCTTCACTTCAATCATATTAAACATGAAGTTGGTGTCACCAGATAGTTTGAAGTAATGAATAAACAGATGAATTAGAATTTATTGTATATCACCGGAGGGGTTCCCACTAAACGATGAAAACTGAACTCATGTACTCGTAAAGAAACAGTCATCTATCTGTGCCTAACATGGTAAAAAATGTTTTGATGCTGCTGATAATCATGATATTTTCCTTTAGCATTACTGATTCATACATCTTAATTGTTATTTCATTTCACTCGTTTGACCTCGTTGTCTGAATTCTACTCATCTCATTTTTATAGCTAACAAAAATTCTCTGACCTTTTCACACGCTTTTCGTGTATGACTTCTAAATTGTGGCAGACATTTGTCTCCCCTCTTTGTTAATTATTGAATATTCGTCGAGTCTTTCTATGTATTGTTAAACTTACCATTGCTTTTTTGCGTGCCTAACAAAAATAAGAATATACTGGGTGATGATTGACGGTGAAATGAAAGTTTGGACAGTGGCCGAATACTGAGATCATGTTTCCCGACACAAATTTAAAACAAGCAACAAATGTGAAAAAAAACAGGATTTAATGAATTCATAAATTTCAGTAGTACTCGTCAGCTAGATACCCTACGTACCTGATTATATATACCGTTAAACAAAGCAAAAGAACTTACATTCATACATATATAACGTAGACTGAGACATCGATTTAGGTGTAACAACACAAAAATGGGTACATTTTACAGGTCGAATGGTAATGCAATGCAAAGGGTAGGAATGGGTGTTCAAAATCGAATGGGATGGGGCTATGTTACACGATCAAGTATGAGTTCGGACAATAGTACAGTCTAAGGGTCACATGGATTTCAGATAGAAAAATGGTGATAATAATAACAATAGTGTTGACTCAGGGATGAGAACTGAATCAATTGAGCATAGATCACGCCATTCGAAACAAGATAGTTAATAGTACTCATGCAGACATAATAAGAAAATCGAGTTTGTATTGAGATGATCAGTAATGATAACAAAGGAAGTTTAGGATTTGTCCTGGTGTGAACTTGACAGACGCAAAGACCAATCACTAATTATTCGAACTTGTTATATACCCACGAATACGAGACCAAGGAAGAACACGATAGCGTAGTCGGATGGAAAAGTATATTTGGATGGTTGTGCCAAGATACCGATGCGTTCCAACTAACTGGCTAGAGAGTCGAATACGAGCAGTGCAACGTAACACGACAGCGTGCCAAATGGCGAGGATGCTTGACCGGGTGTCTTCAGTTTAGCGAGTCCAGTTAAACTATCAAGGTCAGCATCAATGTCGAAAGTCGTCAAACCCTAGGCTATTGATTTTGGGGAAGTGTGTGACGCTACAGACCACCCCTCTAGTGGGTTCGTGAGGACCCTAAGACGATATCAGCCGGAAGTAAAAACCCAGTGGTTTCTGGACTGGTAAAACTCTTCCGATGGGCTCACTGCGTGAAGTGTCCCCTGGTTGTCTGAACTTATTCTTGGGTGTCGTGGCAATTAAAAAATAAAATACAATAAATCGAATTGGACGTCGATCGTAATCCTCAGTTTTCTTTGACGTTCCGTCCAGTGCTCGTTGCACCTGGAATATAAATAAAAGTCTTTAATACCACGAAAACTCTTCGAAAAAATGGGAATTATGTATATACAAATATATCGAAAATAAAATTTACGCTTATTTTCACCGTTTTTTTAAAAAACGTTCCATTACATGGTAATAAAAAAATTGACATAAAAAGGCAAAATGTACGAGGATTTGCGCATTGCCGGTAAATAAGAAAAAGAGTGCCTCGGAAAAAAAATTTGTAAGTAAAAAAAATACAGTTGGCACATTTTATTTCACACCACTAAGTTGAATACGACTTCAAGTACTCCGAGAACCTGACTGTTCGACCTGATCGTGTTTTCTGTTGCGCCGATGGTTGTTGCAACTGTGCATTACCAGGGACATCGTCAAGAATTTCGATAATTAAGCTATCCGTCGGTAGGCTGTAGCGAGCTGAAACGTCACTTATGATGGGGTTGCCTTCGAAATAGGCTGGTTTCAAACGGTCGATACTGACAGTATCTTCACGTCCGTCTCGCTCAATTATGTAGAATTTCTCGTGTCACTTAATCACTTCGAATGGCCCATCGTAGGGTGGTTCAAGTAGTCGATGAACGGCGTCGTGGCGAATAAACACGTGTGATGTCTTTTGTAAACTGGGGTGGACAAAGACATCATTCGTTTGAGGGCTAACAGGAGAAGGCCTGACTGAACTCATTGCGCTTGCAAGCCTAGTCGCGTAAGCTGCCCTATCGGAAACATGTTTGAAAGTTGAAGGAGAAACAAATTCGCCTGGTAGGCGAAGAGTGGTCCCATAGACGAGTTCTGCAGGGGTACATCCAGCATGAACTTTCAAGGCGTTACCAATACCTAGTAGGACTAGAGGTAGAGCCTCAGTCCACTGGAGTATGTTTGCAGCTGAAATAGAAGCTTTCAACTGTCGATGGAGACGCCCTACCATGCCATTTGCTTATGCATGGTAGGCTGTCGTTCGGGACCAAGTGCAACCTAAAAGTGCCGTTAGAGCATGAAATAACCCACACTCGAATTGGCGCCCACGGTCGGTTGTGACGTAAGATGGGCATCCGAAGTTCGCGATCCATCTTACTACGAAAACACGAGCTACTGTTTCAGGAGTAATATCCTTAATAGGTACTGCTTCCGGCCATCGTGTGAAACGATCATTACAAGTGAAAAGGTAGGTGCATCCATTAGATTCTGGTAGGGGTCCTACAATGTCTATATGGACGTGGTCGAAACGCATATCTGGGGCTAGAAAAGAACCTAAAGGGCTTTTAGTGTGTCGCGTGACTTTACACTTTTGACAAGCTAAGCACGACTGGGCCCACTCCTTAACGTCTTTGTTCATCCCAGGCCAGCAGAAACGTTGTGCGATAAGCCTAATGGTGGCTCGTACACCTGGATGAGAGAGTTTGTGCAACGTATTGGAGACGTTGCGTCGACAACTCTTCGGAACTATTGGGCGTGGTTGACTAGCAGAGACATCGCACAAAATTGTATCCTTGTCTGATCCAACCGGACAAAGTCGCAGCTTGAGAGTTGTGGACGACAACTCATGATGCAGCTCAAGGTCTTCCTTTTGACGCCGAGCTAGTTCAACGAAACCAACGCCTTTGATACGGTTTATCGAAGCTATTCGAGATAGTGCGTCGGCTGCGGAGTTATTTGCTCCAGAAATGTGGCGGATGTCTGACGTGAACTGGGAAATGTAATCCAGCTGTCGCGACTCACGTGGGGAGTATTTGTCAGACGCCGAGCTGAGGGAAAAGGTTAACGGTTTGTGGTCTGTGAAAATAATGAAATCACGACCTTACACCGAATGTCGAAAGTGGCGTATCGAACAGTACATAGCTAGGAGTTCCCTACCAAATGTACTGTATCTTATTTCCGCGTCTTGCAGCCGCCTCGAGAAGAGGGCTAACGGTTGCCACTGGTTGTCAGTCAATTGTTGCAAAACTTCTCCAATTGCTGAGTCAGATGCATCAACAGCAATACTCAAAGGAGCATTGGGGTCATGATGCATGAGCATGGTTGCGTTCGAAATGGCTTCCTTGACTTTAGAAAAAGCAAGTCCAGCCACTTTGTCGAAGTAGATCTGTGAGTGGTCTCATGACAGAGGCACAGTTAGCGATAAACCTTCGGTAATAACTTACCAGGCCATTGAAAGTGCGAAGATGTTTCACAGTGGTCGGCTCTGGATAGTTCATGATAGCCGCCATTTTATCTCTCAATGGGCGTATATCACTGTTGTCAATGGTATGCCAAAGGAAGCTGAGTGATTCAATTCCTACTTCACACTTCTGTAAGTTGACTGTGATGCCATGTTTTTTCAGTCTTTTCTAATGCGAGGTCCGAATGTTTAAGGTGAGTTTCCTTATCTGGACTCGCAATTAGACAGTCATCGATGTAGACATGAACAAAATTCAAACCACGGAAGACATCATCCATAAAGCGTTGGAATGTTTGTGCTGCATTCCGAAGACCAAATGGCATGCTCAGGAATTCAAACAGGCCAAAATGAGTAATAATGGTTGTTTTCGCGATATCTTCTGCTGCCATAGGTATCTGGTTGTACGCTTTGACCAAATCGATTTTGGAGAAAATGTTCATTCCGCATAAGGTTGCAATCAAATCGTAAACGTGAGGTATCGTGTAGCAGTCCGGTGTTGTTTCGGCGTTAAGCCTTCTGCAATCACCGGTTGGACGCCAGTCTTTGCCATCTTTTTCGGGAACCATGTGCAGTGGTGATGCCCAAGGGCTGTTTAACGGTTTGATTTTGCCCAGTTCGAGCATGCAGTCGAATTCACTCTTCGCCATTTTTAGCTTACCAGGGTCTAGACGCCATGCTTTGGATGCCACAGATGGACCTGTGGTTGTGACGTGATGCATAACATTGTTGGTTATGCACGGGAAAGTGTGCTTCGGTTGTCGCAACTCAGAATATTTCTCCAAAACTGCTTGGTGGGACGCGTCGCCTGATTGTTTGGTTCTAACGATGGCTAAACTCGGACCTACATAGGTGGTGCCGCCAATACATAACTTTGTGTTGTTATCTATCAGTCGTCGACGGCGAGCATCTACGAGTAGATCGTAATGGTTTGACAAATCTATGCCAATGATGGGCATAGGAACGTCAGCCAGGGGGAAAATCCGGTCAACAGGTTTACGTAAACCTAAGTTGAGGTAGATCTGCAGGCAAAAACTAACAAGTTGATAGAAGAGGCAGCAAAGACGGGACTTCAGGTGAATATAGAGAAGACAGAGGTGATGAAGATACCGCACCACCACCACCAACAACAAACTCCAATCACCGTCAACGGGAGAAACTTAAAGAAAGTAACCTCCTTCACCTATCTAGGAAGCACTGTTTCAACTACAGGCGGGACAGACGAGGATGTCAAAGTCAGAATCGGAAAAGCAAGACAGGTATTCACTAGCCTGAAACCAGTGTGGAGATCTTCTGCACTCAGCATGCGGAACAAGATACGGATTTTCAACACCAACGTCAAGTCAGTGCTTCTGTATGGTTCAGAGACTTGACGCATCACGAAAAGGATTTCCAATAAACTACAGACATTCATCAACAACTGCTTACGCTGGGTCGTTACTGAAGATCAGATGGATTGCCAGAATAATGAGAATAAGCAACAAGGAGCTCTGGGAAAGAAACCAACGAAGCAAGAACCTATCACTCAACAAATATGCAGGAAGAAGTGGAGATGGATTGGGCATACACCGAGAAGGCCGACTGGGGACATCACGCGTCAGGCCATTTGCTTGAGTGGAATCCCCATGGAAAGCGACGAGTTGGACGTCCTAGCTGAGGGTGACATGGAGGAGGTCGTGCGAGGAAGAAATGAGAGGTTGTGGGCTTTCGTGGAACCAGGTTCAAAAGATCTCGGAGAACAGAGGTCACTAGAGACGTGCTACTGAAGCCCTATGTTCCACTAGGAACCCAAGGGACTAATAATAATAATAAAGTTGAGGTAGGCATACCGTCTCCCAAGTGTCGCGATTGCCTTGCCGTTGGCTGCTTGGAGATTGAAAGATGGGTCATGATGACGTTCCTTTGTCGGTGCGGAAAGAACGCTAACTTCTGCACTGGTGTCAAGGAGGTAGCGAACTTTCGTTTATATATCCGTGACGTAGAGCAAACGGCTGTTTCCGCCGGCTAAGGTTGCCGTGAACACGTGCCGGCGTGACCGTTTCCTGAGTTTGTGTCCTTGTTAAAACGACATGGTTTCCGACATTTTCTGGCTTCGTCTCCGTAAATGTTATGAAACCAGCACCATTTAGGGTTTTCCACCCTGTTAGGTTTAGTTTTCGAACAACCACGCGAGCTGCTGCGATGCCCTAAGATGCGTTTCTGTGGAGTTTTACGTGAACTAGTACTTCGAGAACGTAGCAACTGTTCAAGAGTTGCACAGCTTGGTCACCTCTGAATCCTAGCTCTCTGGTTTGCCGCAGACAGAATATACGTTGGAGACGGGTCTGCTAGAGTTCTCCAGTATTTTGTCTGCCGAGGCTGCCAGGTCATCAAGTGGGACTGACTGCAGTGTCACCAACACGGTTTGCACCAGTTGTGGTAGTTTTAAGAGAAATAGTTCTCGGAAAAGGCCATTGTCGAATGTTCGTGCACCGATTACTTCTCTTCAAGGCGCTGGAGATCTATCAGATCGCTTTTCTTCAAGAGTGCAGCCTTGAGATGTGCATAAGGATCACTTACTTCGGGATTAAACATGTGTGCCGTAACATGTCTATTTAATTCCCGCGGTAGTGACCGGATGACAGCAAGAAATCGAGAATGAGGATCTGCGACTCCCTGTTCTCGAAAATCTGCCTCAGCATACAGAAACCATGTTTCTGCATTGTCTGGCCAATATTGCACCAGTTGGATCGTGTTCGTAGTCGGCTTAATATGAATAAGCTTGGGAGTGTGGTCGGACATGAGAAAGTGTAGTAAATGGATATATAAATGTTATCGAAATGAAAACAATAAACAAATATAAAATGGAACAGGCTCACCAATTCAATACTTGTTATTGGTCAGGATATGTGATCACGTCGGGCTCACCAATTTAGGATTTGTCCCGTTGCTAACTTGACAGACGCAAAGACCAATCACTAATTATTCGAACTTGTTATATACCCACGAATACGAGACCAAGGAAGAACACGATAGCGTAGTCGGATGGAAAAGTATATTTGGATGGTTGTGCCAAGATACCGATGCGTTCCAACTAACTGGCTAGAGAGTCGAATACGAGCAGTGCAACGTAACACGACAGCGTGCCAAATGGCGAGGATGCTTGACCGGGTGTCTTCAGTTTAGCGAGTCCAGTTAAACTATCAAGGTCAGCATCAATGTCGAAAGTCGTCAAATCCTAGGCTATTGATTTTGGGGAAGTGTGTGACCCTACAGAAGTAGGAATATGGTTAATCAGGCGAAACAAATCAAGGAAGGAAAACAAAAATATAAGATAGGTGATAATTAGGAGCGAAGCGTAAGCAAGAAAGACTGAATATGACTAGACGATGTTATGACTTCTACCAAGGGCGATTTAAGCTGACTACCATTTCCTTTTGAATGGAGAGGTTTCGTTTGACAACTCGAATCGTGCAGGCTTATTTTGCTGTCTGCTGATAACCGTAAAGGACTTACAGGCAGCAGTATCATGCCCGTGATCCGATCTGATTTCTTGTTTTCCTTCCTTGATTTGTTTCGCCTGATTAACCGTATTCCTACTTCCTTTATTATCATTACTGATCATCTCAATACAAACTCGATTTTCTTATTATGTCTGCATGAGTACTATTAACTATCTTGTTTCGAATGGCGTGATCTATGCTCAATTGATTCAGTTCTCATCCCTGAGTCAACACTATTGTTATTATTATCACCATTTTTCTATCTGAAATCCATGTGACCCTTAGACTGTACTATTGTCCGAACTCATACTTGATCGTGTAACATAGCCCCATCCCATTCGATTTTGAACACCCATTCCTACCCTTTGCATTGCATTACCATTCGACCTGTAAAATGTACCCATTTTTGTGTTGTTACACCTAAATCGATGTCTCAGTCTACGTTATATATGTATGAATGTAAGTTCTTTTGCTTTGTTTAACGGTATATATAATCAGGTACGTAGGGTATCTAGCTGACGAGTACTACTGAAATTTATGAATTCATTAAATCCTGTTTTTTTTCACATTTGTTGCTTGTTTTAAATACTGGATATGTTTGAAATGATTAAATGTTTGCTCACTAGTAATGAGCTTCGAGATGGATATCCCGAAGTTCTAAATGGAAGGTGCCACCTGTGAGGCCACTCAAGTTGGGAGCAAAGCGGATGCTAGATGACGATAGTCGTGACAGATAGCTAACCGACAGAGGTTGAAAGCTATGGATTATTGAACTCTGACCCAGTGACTGCGTGGTGAACACACTCGTTGAGGGACCTGATGGTCCTGACTTCAACTCCTCTTGGGGTGGTGGGAGCGCACTTTTAAAAAGGCTCATTCCATGTCATAGTGTTTTCTTGCAACCGTTTTTAAAAGTTTTTTTCTAACCCGTTAACCGTAATTGAATACCCCAATGTTCAAAAGAAATAGTCAGTTTCTTGGTAACTGTTTCAAGCATTTCATAGCCTATACGGTCTTGTTGTATGTTTATTATATGCCATGTTATGAACATGTTATTTAGCTGTATAAACGTATTAGCTCTAACCGTTAGATATGACTGCTAGCAAAGGTGAGGTATGTAGGAAGTCAAAACCACGTATCAGTGTTTGACATGACATGACGCAAGCATCACAGCTCATTAACCACCATTACACCACTGTACTATAAAACAAATCACCTTAAGTAATTAATTGATCATTGTGGGTAATATCGAGAATATGAACTGGGTGACTCTAGGAGCCATCCTGGTAATTAATAAAGTAACCAGGTAAACATTTTTGACCAATGGGAAAACCGCCTTCCAAAGGCACTGACGAAAAGTAGTTGGTGATTTAAGTGCTTGCTACAGTGACCTTAACAGCCACTCATAGGAACCCAACTTAGAAATTTGAGAAGAGTGGTCTATCATTCCTTGCAGAGTCATAAAACAGTTACTTCTGATGAGGACACTGGAAGGATGAAGAACTTTTTATTGTTTCTCAGTTTTATTAGTTATTGAATTAATACTGATGATGAAAATCAGGCTGTTCTGAAGACACCTAGAACAGTGTCAACAGTGCTAAAGTATAGTACATGGAACCAAATCTACATATTGAAGTTCAATTTTTACTACTTAACAATGGAGAAATAACTGATCCCGCTTATTTCACACAAGATACAGCAGCGATAGGCTTCGATAAGGTGAGAAGTCGTCTTATTGAAAAGAAATTCAGTGCAGTCGTAACAGCTGTTCATGGCTAAATCTCAGTCGGCATTGATGGAAATATTAAACTTCGCAATTAGGTCACATTTGCACACATTCTACTTTTCGACGTCCTACTATGCAATCTTCTTGCCCTCAATATTTGTACTCAATATTCTGCCTTCTTCACCTTCTTCTTAGTCTTTACCCATCAATAATTATCTTTTCTTGCGTTTTCTAGTGTTGCGCTACAGACAACTGATATACATTTATTTATGTATAGCGTTCATCTCAGAATGACTCATCAGGATTTGTTTTTCAGGAAGAGTTAATTATTATCCATAGCCTACTTCGCAGAAACCGACTTCTGACGAAGTTTGTCACGAAGCTTATTCATGAGATATAGGGTAAACAGACAATTATTACAGTTTATAGTATGCCAGCCTTGACTTCAGTGAAGAATGAAGCTATTAGTGAGAGACGGACGAAATATTTAAGAAGAGTTCTACTAAGAATAATTCCCGCTGTGAAAATATGCTCCATGATTAACCGACGGATCCTGAGTGCAAAAAATTAAAGTAGACAACCTAATTCCACTCCTATGTGTATTTATCAGTCTGACTGCTACTGTGGAGTTAATTTTAGGTGTACTGTTAGTCAGGTTCACCATCCAATTTCTGTGCTTCAAATCTCATGATTAACTAGAAGACAGATAGAAATGGTGGAGTGCTTTATACTTGTACGCCGAGCCGCCACTGGTCATCAGGTGGATACTAGAAAGACATTTTTATTCATTTATCAGGTTGTATTTTATCTCCCAGGTGAACTTCATTCCTGACAGTCTCACCTAGCTGCATCTATCTTCACAAACGTTTTTATATTCAAAAGAAATCTCCTTAACCACCGTCATTACACTGATCATCCATGTAACTTAAGTTTTACCTTCGTAAGTATAATTTGCTTAAAGACTACACTTCCCTTGTTCATTTCATCTTTCCTCCTGCTGCTCCTTGTCAAGAGCCATAACATTTGACCACTTGACGCAATATTTCACTTCTTTTGCCATTTGTTATGCGACATATGAATTGATAATATGTCTCTTATTATTATGACTGTCATTGCTATTATTATTATTATTCATCGTGCAAGCTGTATTTTTGCTTGTGTAATCACGGCGTAGTATTATCATTACCAGTAGTATTATTATTCGTAGCATTATTATTTGTATCTTTATTGTACTATTATTAGTAGTATCAGTATTAGCATTGTTATAATTATTAGTGAACACTGGGTCATTCACCTATTCATGATGATAAGATGTTAATTAGAGAATAATGCCTCTGCTCAATCCACTTTATATAATAGATGCTCCCTAAAATACAAAGCGTAGTTAACCTTTTGACAAGAACGTGGTATCTTATCCTATTGCTCTAATTCCTAGCTGACGTGACTCATCATGTATATGAATTCGATCGGATTTTGTCTGAGTAATGGATACTTAAGTATGAGGGAACTTAAGCCAATCAAAATCATGTATGGCAGGAAGTGATGTTAACTGAATACTGCGAATAACTTTTCTGAATGCACACCCAGGAGTAGAAAATACTTTGTGTGTATATGTCTGTGTCAATGGTTGTGTACTCAAAAAATGAGATCAGCTGGCTTGGGGGCAGCAGTTCAAAATTAGATTCTCTTATATCGCTTCTGTTCATAATATGTACAAAAGGATAGGTTCTAAAGGCCACCCTAGCGACGAAAAAAACAACTAATTATATTTATGATGGATAGTGGCTAGCAGTGGGATCCAGGATGCGCATTTCGTCCTATTTGGGACTCGTCAGCTAGCTATACCTGCCTCTTAGTGAATGTTGTGCCCGCCGGGATTCGGACTCGGGAGCGGTCGCTTCAAACCCGCCTCTTATGCGACGGGTGTAGTTTTAGTATAATTGTTTTTATATCATACCGTCGTTGACTGGACTGAACTGATCGGTCTCTATTGGCATATGGGCTCATGTGCGGATGTCTCCATATTGCCTGCGTTCCTAATTATATTTATGACGGACCGAGTCCCGAATAGGATGAAATGCGCATCCTGGATTCCACTGCTAGCCACGATCCACCATAAATATAATTAGGAACGCAGGCAATATGGAGGCATCCACACAGGAGCCCACATGCTAATAGAGACCGATCAATTTAGTCCAATCAACAACAGTATGATATAAAAACAATTACACTGAAACGACTAATTATTTTTCTGTATTTTGGCTAGGATGGGAGCTTTTTCATAGAATTCAGAGCTATAATTGGTGGTTAGAGTAGACTTTGGAGTTACTCTACAAAAGTAATGTCAGTACTGATTGACACTGAGAAAAATTGACTTACTCTATTTATTTCTTGTTAGTAGTTATCACAAACTGATATCAGTTGGAGAACCATGTAAAACCTAAGATCACTGGACTGATGTTTGATCCTAGTATGAGACTCCCTAGCATTGCGCACCCACGTTTCCACCAGCTATGCAACGCAGTGTCGCCAGTCTTGTGGTGGGCACGTCACCATTCAGCCACAGAGTTATTTGAGTGGAGTGCACAACTCTGACGCATGATGTTGACTGTCTTATTGCTTCGCATTATTTGGTTTCAGTGGCAGTAAAATCTTTCAGATATTTGGAGATTGGAAGGACCATAAATACTTATCAGAGCGACTCCTCATCTTCTCCTGGATATTTAATACAATAGACGCGTTCTTATTACGACTTGCTGAAACCCAAAGGCTTAAGCTTAATTCATGTATTTAAAGGAATACAGTTCACAATCTGTCACCGTTGTGATGAGATTCGAGCTAACAGCCTCTAGAGTACTAGTCAGACTGAGCCGAGTAGTTCAGCTGCTGATCACATGTTAACTTCACTTCTGTCACCGAGGGTTTTGTCTGTCTGTCATTTGTGTGTTTGATGCATAACGGTCCACTCATCACATTTATGCTAACTGTTCACCCATCTCTTCTTATCTCAATCCAGGTTGAACCGAATTAGAGACGCTCAGCGTCGCATTGATTAGTAATGAAGCTATCTGAGATATACATGATTTGACGGGTTAGTGTTATCCACACTGAGAAATAACTGAAGATGAAATAAAAGCCTGGATCGCTGTAGGATTATGAATTCGTCAATTCGTTACAGTTACTTAATCTCATATGTTAATTTTCCATATCTAGATGCATGTCATTTGCATCCACTTCTTAATCTCTTTCAAGAATATTCACATAATCACAGCATGAATAGTTGACCTCCTTACAATTTCCACAAGCTATTATTCTGTAATTGGTCACCATCATTCTGAATCTATTCCACTTTCTGTGTAAGAAGCAATTTCTTGTCACTTTGATAACGGTATGTGAAGGTTGTTATTGTAATGTATACACTTTGGTATCGCTTAAGTTGTAAGCAACTGAAGAGAATCTGTGAAATAAGGATAAACTTATTCCGACTCACTTATTGTTTTTGTTCGACTCAAGCTCACATTTGTAGTACATTTTGAAATATTTTGATTGCATTTATTTTTGACTGACTTGATAAGCAGAGATTCGGTAGTCTCTCCTTCCAGTTAAACATGCTGTTCATTTTTAGCACCATCTCATCCTTGACTATTGCATATTCGTTTCAATGTATATCAGCCAACACTTTAGGATAATAGTTACGTCTGACCTCCACAGGTTTCTCATTTTAAAGCGGAAGGAATAGCAATCAGATCATCAAGTTTCCAGGTTTGAGTTAGAAATATTTGTGGACAGTTGAAAATAGACGGTCTTAGTATTATTCACTCCCATCCTAAAAGCATACTGGGGATTTGTGGAAGATATACCATTTGTTTGCATTGGGATGCATTTACGCATTTCCAAAATACAAATTGAACAGATAACTGTTAACATTATAATGCGTCATCTTCAAAAAAGACAAACCTTTGTCTTAAAATGTTTAGCTGAATATCGTGGCTTAGCTAGTTGATTCAACATCATCCCCGTTGATATGCGTTAGCAAAGAGTGTCAGTAGGCACAGACCTATTATCACTGCTGATTATTCAGGTTTTCAAATATCTGATAAAAAGAGCCCTTAGCTTTCTGAATAAATGTGTTGGTCGCATACAAAAATGAATATTTAACCAAGAAAACATACAACTTTTTGTCTTTCTTTAAATGATAGATATTATTAGTGAAATCTGAATCTTATACTACTGACAGATGAAACTACTCAGTTAATATTTCTGAAGCGTTTAATGTAGCGTACTTGATCAGTGATGTTTCGTTCAATTATCAACACGAAAAAGCAACAAAACTAACCGGTTATCCTGATGATACATAGTTCTTCATGTGGAGAGAATATCATTAGACAAATTCCTTGGGTAATGTAGATGAATACTACTGTTGTTTAGGGATAGTTTTCGTCCGACCAGAGTCCAATAGGCAACATGAATTTCACATAGAATACCGCATTTATGATTGCCCCCAGACTTGGTTAGTTTTATTTAAGTATGAGCGACCAAGAGGTTCATATTATGCAGTAAGAAACACCAAGGAGATTCTGGATATAATAAGGTTTTTGACTTTTAGACACTTTCACAAATACAAGCCATCATCTAAAGGGCAATACAAGTGGACTTACTATGGTGTAGGCTACCTATATGAATCCATATCAATAGTTTATAGCTCAATATTAGAAAAAAGGCGAAGTGATAAAGGTCGACTGGTGAAGATTTGGGGGTGAGGAGTGAGGGAAGAAGATATAAACATTGAGTAAAAATGTAGTGGTAAGAACATTACACACTGGAATGCTGAAAGAAGAATGTCTGTAAATGAGACTTAAATGTAAGGTTTAGTATTTTATCAATACTGGTTACAATTTTTCAGTCAACAGTCTGTCCTGCTCGGTCGCATATTACTTCGGTACTACATATAAATGTCACTAATCTCGTTGTGTTTCACTTCAAATCTGATGTATGTGTACATGAAAATACCTTGACTTTTGAACATTAAATCCTACTGTGTCCAGTTTCAATGGATGGACCGAGCTGGAAGTATAGCGTCAAACATCCGCATCATTTAGTGCTTAAGTATGCTTAGTTTTGCCACTGGTTAAAAGTTCTCTTCTTACCCATCGCAGTAAAATAGTTCTAGTCATGTTTGCTTAAAGTCTCTTTTTCCCACCCTGAAACCCTACAAGAAAGTAAATTGTTCAGTTTTAACAAACACCCTTTACACCTTTCCTGATCTCAGCTACTTTGGTATTGTTAGTTTTTATTCGCCCACCGAAAACACTGAAAATTTCAAAAGATAGAGAGAGAGAGAGAGAGAGAGGCAATAACTGTCTTTAAGTGCAATTCAGTAAATACGAATTGGACTGAAGGAACTAAATACATATTAAACTAAATAAACATTTGTCAGTAAGTCACTGACACATTTAGACGGTAACCGATGGCGGTTCACAGTTAACGCTAGAACGCATGTGAATTAACATATTTGTGAACGTGAACCTAAACGAGAGTTGACTTTTTGACCGTAACAACAGTGACTACATTCAAATAATGGACTCTGGAAATATGTTCTTTAACTTCTCCAATATATACGGATGTCGCCGTATTGGCGTCAATCATTTTCCTTACTCTCATATACTAGCAAACGTCTATGGAAGTATAAGATTAAAACTTGGTCACCGTGGTATTGTATAATTCAGTACTGAAATCACACAATGGAACGCTATTATAAGCTGGACGAGATTTCGAACGCAATTTGTTGTTCGTAGTCGAATCAAAGAGATAGTACGATTGGGAACAATTAATTGTGTTAGAAATGTTACTGTTTCCGTCTATGAAATATCCAATAAACAAATTAAAATGGCGTTATCCATCAACGGATAATTATGAAGGCTAGAAAATAACTGGTATATATATATATATATATATATATATATATATATATATATATATATATATATATATATATATATATATATATATATATATATATATATATATATATATATTATACAATACCACGATGACCAAGTTTTACTCTTATACTTCCATAGACGTTTGCTAGTATATGAGAGTAAGGAAAGTGATTAACGCCAACACGGTGACATCCAAACAGGTAATCCTATAGCAGTAGTATCCTATCTGCTCAGTACAATAATTGTAACGTGAAGGAATACCAGTTTTTATAAGCTTAGCATTTTCTGCAAAGAAGAAATAATAATAATATCAAAAGCAATATTTTCTTTAGGATATTCTCAGTTAGTTTATGTATACCTTTAATCCAAATCCACGCAAATAAATCCTACCTTTCCCGCACTGATAAGAGCGGCAGTGGTGAATACATTGAAAGGTTATTTACAAAGTGGTTTACATTCATTACGCATAACATGTTACAACCTAACGATGAAAGTCATTTTTACGCAGATCTTGTGTACTCATCTTCTAGTTGAGTTCACCTTCAGATTCATATCTTTGTATTCTTCCCCCTAGTCCACGTTTTTCCTCTCCTTCCAAAACACTAGTCATTGGATCGTCTACTCATATGACTTTCAGCGGAAACGACATACTACTTAAATGCACTTTTGTCAGTAGCACACACCACCGTAGATATTTACAAACGAAGAAGTTAGAGATATGGAAATTTATACAGTTGGCTACAATTAAAGTGTTTTTTCCAGAGGAATCACTTACCTAAAAATCCCTATAAAATTTATCATATTGAATTTTAGCATTCAAGTGAAAATTTTCTGTGACGAATATTAGAAAAGTTGTCCAAAAGACACTTTCCCGTCTTACTGAATGATATATATTGTATCTCTGCCAATCAATCAAGTGTATATGTCAAGCTGTCAATTGTAGCTGGTGTTACATGTACTGAAAGTTTAATCTTTCTGTCTGATATAATTGCATGGGTCTAATGATGAGGACAGCATACACAGACGCACTTTAACTAACTGTTCAACGTAGTTAGTTAAGCGAGAAGTAGAATATGTCAGTAACTTAAGATATATTCATTTGGTCCATGGAAATGAAAGAAAGTCAGATTTTACAATCGCATACGAAGTCTGAAAGCTGTCGATTGGTATGTGCTATATTTGAACTTAACTACGATGTTTTTTAATGTATTTAACTAGTTCTTCATACTTTTCCATAACTAATTCAGTAAAACTTCTGTCTAGCATATTGCTTATCGATACTTAAAGTTTCTCGTTGTAATTCTGAACCGAACTGATCGACACCTGTTGCCATATAGGCTCCTGTATGGATCCCTTGATCTTGGTTGACTATTCATCATGTTGTAATTTGTTCGGTGATGACTCTCAAGGGAATCCAGGAGGAGCGTTTCATTCCATATGGCGGCTGTCTCGCCCCAGTGCCCTAGTGAGTAAGGCCATGGCGTTTGCACTGGTAGGCACTAGATTCATGTCTCCGTTAGAACAACACCGAGGTGTCCGTAACTCCAGTTGACGAGTCCGAAATAGGACGAAACATGCGTTCTGGATTTCACTGCCAACCATCATAAAACAAATTGCAGTCTTTGTTGAATGGTTGAAAATGCTGTCAGCAGTAAGAAATATTGATGCAAACAGTGAAAACTGAACATAGTTTGGCAATTCTTCATCTGATCCATGAACAAAATCGGAATATTCAAATCAGATAGCAACAGTAAAACTACATGAAAAATCCATCCAAGCAAGCTTCTGATAAAATAGGTTCATAAAGAGTAGAGAAGTCCACTTGATATTAAGTGAAAACAATGTGGTTGAGGAAACTTGTGAGTTGATGTAACTGACATCTTACCCGTATATTTAACACTAATATCCTATTTGCCTATACAGCTTGAGTCGTCGGACATGGGAAGGGGTATTTTTACCGAATTTTTTGCAGAAATCTTGTATCCTGAGCAACTAATTTTTGTAATCTTTATTCTTTAACCCTATCAACGACTGATACGATATCGATTATTAGCTCAACTTAATGAGTGTAAATGCCATTATTTTGCATTTATCGGTTAACGTACAGTAACGTTCATCATGTTGCTTAGTCTTAAGTGCTGTCGATCGATTTTATAATACGATCGTTTCTATTACCGATTTGACATTTTGATGTTCTTTTTCTGCTAATGATTGGCTACAGGTAGCCAGCATACAGTAATGGATTTCGATTTCATTCTTTTCACCACTCGTCAATAACCCATCTACAAATTCGATAGAAATAAGACTCCTTCAGAGATTCACACCCAAACATGTAGCAATTCTGCAAGAGCCATTTAGGTTTTACCACTGAAATGTGTACATAAATAATCCTGTATTATGTTTGTATTTTACATTATTTACCATTAGGATTATCTTTTTGCAAACTGTTTGTTCTAATACATAATGAAATACTCAACACCGACCTTGGGATGATTGCTTGTCATACCATTTAATAGAGAGTTGTTTATTTGCTGCTTTGAAATTCATGTTCAATCTTTTAGGCACCTTTACCTAGATATCTTTTGATCAGACTCTGTCAGACAAACTTTGGATCAGCATAGCTTTGAACATTACTTATTTATTAGGATGTGCTGAAGCTGTCCAATACAGCAGAAAGATGTGCTACTCAACAACTTAACTACATGAAGAATTTTGTGTTACTTATTATTATTATCATCATTATTACTACTATTTTTATCATCTTTTTTACGATTAGTGTTCCATTCATGCATTTGAAATGGAAATTCGACGTATAATTCCACATGCTGAGGTTTTCATAACGAAATGGAAAAGAAAAGAGTTATCAGTGTTGTTTGTTAGTGTTTTATGATAGCTGAAATCTCTCAGCAGTGTTATTGCGTATTCCGTCTATGTCATAAATGACTAGATATTACAGTACTTTCTGCAATCACTGGTTGGTTTTTATGAGTGGTTGCAGACTAATTAGACGCTGGACGACTATGCTTGAAGAAATGTCTTATTGATGTATGCAGCTTGGCAGAAAACTTGAATGTAAAATCTTCCGATAATTTTCAACAAGGTTTTATGTGAATTATTAACTTTAGATTTAGCGGTAACAACTGCATTCGTCATACTCATGATAGATGCGATACATGTTAACATTTTAGTACAAGCAAAACCACTGAATTTTAAAGGAAATAACCAATCTAGAAGGTTAGTTCTTTCTACCCCCTTCACTTTCTTGAAATCACGTGGGTATGTATGCACTTATTTTGTGTAGTTGCTGTGATGGTCCCTATAGTTATTCAAAGTATTTATTCACTTCCATTAAATTGACACAAATTTCTGCACCCGTCTACGTAGAGAATCAAAATGGATACGTAAACCATTACTACTGTTCAATTCAGTCGGTTATCAGTATAAAAACAGTGATTCATTCGTTTACACATACACACAGACGTACACATACACCAAATAAATTAGACAAGATGGAGATTTGTGTGTATAAAGTAAGCGAAACATTTAAAAAATATTTTCAGATGAAAAATGTGCTTTCTTAGATCATACAGAGTCATGATTATAGTTGAATGCAGTTTATGTCACTCCACAAAATGCCTAAATACTTCCCAAAGTAATTATTGAGTGGAAAAATTGATTGTTTTATTGCATGACCCTTTCTGCTTACTTCAGGTAATGTCAGCTACTAACCAGTTGACTACTAACTGAGTGACTGGCACACACACACAGACATATACACTGTTATTTATTACATTAGAAGCTCTAGCAGAATAAAGTTAAGTGGCTCTTAATAACTAAGTTATTAAATACAAAAGATAGTTTGACCGAACATGAACAAAAATTGTCCTAATATGTATCATCAAAAAGACAAAAAGGGAAGGCAGATATAAAAACTTCGATAGTGTTGCCATAATATGTTGATTTGACATTCATGTTAACAATATGTAAGAGGCTTAATATTAATATCAGGATGTGAAGATAAAAGAGGATACGGAGTTAAGGAGGATAAGTTACGTTTGATTAGATCTTGAATACTTCTGGGAGCGCGCGATAAGTTAATAATTCTCAGCTTCCTACACCATGGAAGGCTGTTTCTTCTTACGGTACCTGAAAGAGATGTGTGACCGTACAGCCCATGAGACACCTACTTGGGACTTGTCACACAGTCTTTTACGGACTGTTGGTATGAGAATTGGTTGTTCCAAAGCTGGATAGAGAAAACTCGTACCACCAGCACTGGAAAACGGTGAGGCAAACAGGAGTGTACTATTCTGGAGGCCGACGTTTTCTAACCTGCCTTCCTATTGAAAAAGTAGCATCATCGTGGCACCGCTGGTCATCCAATGGAAACACTTTACTGCTGTCACACCCCCATCATAGTGTAGTAATCTCTTATACAACCGTAACTAATTTATGTCTTACCAATAACCAGCAAACTTTTCTGGGATAGTAGGACCTCCAGGAAAGAAGCGTTCCACCAGCGTAGCTCATAGTGTCCTTCGCGTTTGGTAGAGTCACTGTGTAAGCAATGTTGAGGTCAGGCGAAGGGTACTATGTAGGACAGGCAAGCTGATTGATAAGGTTGTGAACCTTAGTCGACTGAGATGGATTAAACATGTACTACGCATGTGAAGCCATAACCAGCCTTAACATCTCATGCGGGAGGAAGTTGGATCAGGTTGAAAGAGGGTTCAGGGGGGCTAGATCAAGAGCTGGTTCCAGTCGATGAAGTCTCTTACTACTGGTCTGAGTCATATGGTTAGGGTCCCTGAGACGATAGGAATCAGTAGTTGAGAACTCTTTATGATGTGGCCGAAAATCACTTACAGTAGCACAAATGTTTTCACTCTTTGATGTCTTCCAAGGCTTGAGTATTCGCACTAACCGTCATATTCAAATCGTTTATTGTCTCATACAACTTTGTCTAGTTTAATATTCTTTTTCGATCCACTTGTTATTTGTGTACTACTGTATAGTGTGGCAACTTGAGCCGATCCACCTGTGTGTGAGGTTCTACGTCGGTTTTGTCAGTCAGGTAGTCAATGATTAGGTAATTCTCAATATTTGTGCTGAAGAAATATTATAGAGTGAAATAGTATTCACTAGACTCCTGAGAAAAGCCTGGAATTCCTTAAAAGTTTTCACAACCAATCACGGCATTTCGGACATTTGCTACAAACGACGTAATTATACGCTTTTCAGGTTGGCTAAATACCTTTCTAGAAGGCTGTAAACCATTTCAAGGCGGCTGAAAAAAATATATATAAACCGTTACTTCTTGTACATGTTTGACCTGATACTAAATCTTTCATCATTTTTACCGCCTTTTTCTGTTTTCTAGGTACCGCGCGACCCGTTATGATGAACCTTAAGGTTACCGTTCAAGAGTCCACTTATAAGCAAGGAATTCATCAAGAAGTATGGAAAGCGTCACTGCAAAAGATGTGATGCCTCGGGGAGCACTGATATTTAGTATTAGTTATGAGAGGGGTATTGCTTTGACAGCTGTTATCAGTTCATACTTTTTTAACAACCTTGGAAGCAACAACTGCCTAAAAAAATCTTAGTGAAATATAATCCGCAAGGTAGACACGCATCTGACTATGAACATATGATACAGAAGTTTGTTGTAATATACAGTCAGTAACTGGATAGTCTAAATGGTTGATTTCCATTTACGAAAATATAGCTAAGAATCTTCATTACCGTTGCATAAGCTTAGATAGCAAGTTTTAGAAAAAATACTGAGATTGGCTAGCCATATTTGATACACTACTTCTCGTATATCAAAGAAGCATTCCTCGCAGTCATTTATGGAAATAATCTGTAATTATTTTATGGGTTCTCTTCTTATTTGGCACCACTGAGGCTAAGAACGCATGTTTCTATCTATATTTGGAACTTACCAGCTCAATGTACCACTTTCTAGTGAATAATCTTGGCCTCACAAAGACTCAAATACAGCACCTATTGCTTCAAGCACCACAGAGTTACTCATTAGGTTACTGAGTTACGATAGCTACTTATTATGAGACAGGTATATTTTGGCGTTATAGCTTTTAGTTCCTCGTCATTGACTGGAGTGAATTGATTTGCCCAACTAAAGGCAAGCCACAGTTTACAACATTCCTGCATTTGTTCATTGTTTTTTCATGAACTGTATCTCAGAGGTGATCGTTACTTAACTGCGAGGCGTATTACTCATTTTCTAGTTTACATCCAGTAGTAATTTTCTCAACCACATGGTTTTTCAATCACTTCCAATGCTAACCTCGGGCAGTAATTATCTCTCTTATATTCGCTATATCTATTAAGCTCAATTAACCTACTTGATAAATTACATTTTGACCTTAACCTCAAAAAACAAGATACAGTCTTATGCTTATTGTCCTGATATTATTGTGATCTGAGTCATACACAACTAAACTGACTATCCATGGCACACTGATTTAGAGCACAGAAAACGGGGTTATATGCCATATTTGGTTTTGACTCAACAGCCAGTTATTTCAAAACCGTAAGGCATTAAGAAATCAGTGAGATATCAATGAAAGCTCTCGAGCTGACATATGCAATAATAAGGTCAAACTAGTTTTGAGTAGAATTCCGTTTAAAGTAAATAGAATAATGCTATCGACAATACTTATCTGACATTCATGTTTTTCATTCTTTCCCGGCATAAGAATTTGGAATTTATGTTTTCCGGTGGTCATTGTTCCCATGCATATAGAATGAGTTATATGCTCCAAAAATCTGAAAAGAGGACTGTTGATATTTTATCTTGCATTCTATTCCAATAAGGTTTTTGGAAGAAAATGGAATGCAGTCAATATTTGGAAGTCAAACGAAAACTGGACAGTTATATATGCAGTTATAGGTTTAATCACCTGACCTAAGCCCAAAAGGACAAACATCCCTATAACAGTAGGAAAGCATGAAAAATCCTTGGACAATAGACATACTTCTCAGCCTTCTGTATGACTGTGTGAAGAAAAATTACACTTCTGCTTGGCATTCATCATAGATTGACGAATGGTTTCGGTCCGTAATGAATACCAACCTGAAATCAATAAATAATCCCTACCGACCTCTAAAAATTATATTTATTTGATATCTTTTTCCGTCAGTTTTTGTTACAGATTGAGTACAATTGGAGTACCACTTGTAATCTGGAGGTACTCGAGAGATACTACTGCCTAGTATGTAACTTCTTGGGACTGCTTAATAAAGAGGATTGAGCCAAAGATATGAAGTTCTTGGGACCAGCATTTTATCATTCAGTCACTGATTACTGACCAACTGTTCACATTTTTCAACTGGTCATTTTGCGGTAAAGTGCATTCATTGTTCAATGTCATACGTGGTAATCTCTTCACATTCTTAAGGTAAACACTTTAAATCACTTGATTGTATGCTTACTTTTCATTTTTGTAGCAACTGCCACCTCCTCATATTTTGCAATTAGCTATTCTGTAAGTAGTATTCACTTACCCTACATACAAACAAAATTTCAAAATAACACAAGGCAAACTGCCTTGTCATGAATAAAAATGAAATTCATTTATTATCCATTAAGGTGACTAAAAGATATACATCATCAGATTACTTTCCAATCTTGGATTAATGTCCTTCATTTTCAAGATCCAAATAATAATGAAATTAACTGGTTAGACTATTGGGATGAAGTAATTCATCCTACCTGTTACTATTGAGGTTTGAAGTATTGGATGTCCATCACTAGTCTCAGCCATTATACTAACACTCTGGATACAAGCACATGGGCATGTATTGGTGAAGAGTCCTATACTGGGACAAAACAGCTGTCAAGTCTTCCTAGGTTTTGGATGGTTCTCTAAGTGATGGTAGTTTGTGAAGACTAGTTCCTTGAAATTGGTCAGTCTTCACAAACTTCAAACTTCAAGTAGCTTCTGTTCATAAGGGAATGAAGTGTATTAATTGAACTCTACTTAAAACCGCATAAAATGATACCAGGATGAAGGCTAAAATCAGTGTCAGAAGAAAACATTAATGAAGCCCTTAGAGAAAGTAAAGAAGATCACATAACTCCTAATTAACAAAGAGAATTTTCAAGCCTAATCAATTTAACAATGGGTATGTTAAGTGATCCGTTAGTATTTACCATCAAGGTTAATTATGTAAAATTTCACTACTTCAATCACAAAAATCCCTACTATTGTTTCACATCAGTATACATGCGTTGGTATGATATCAGTCATCACACGTAAGTGGAATAAGTGCAGTAGCTATCCTAGCAGTTAAACCAGTAATAGCTTTTATTCTGAGGTTTCATGCTTGTACGCACTAGTTACTAAGATGCATCTGCAAGTGTGATAAAACCCTTGTTCGCATATCAACCAGTAGGAAAATCAGATACATTGAAGGGTTGCATATCTCAGTTGTAATGCTTGATAATTCAAGTCCAAGCTCCGAAGCCAGAATCTACTTGAGTAAAGTTAAAGATGCATAATAATGATCGATTTAAGGGAACGAAGGACTTGTGACACTAGTCAATAACACTGCGTAGCCACATCAAGATACGAACAAATGGATACTATTTCACTTCATCCTGTAAAGGATTTCCAACAGTGTACTCAGAGAAAATCACAGCACTCAGACTAGTTACTTATATCTTTAAAATCATGAATATCTGTTATGTGCGAATAGTAAGTCGTTAGTGAAGACATTGAAGGGAAGAATGGAGATGTGTGCGTCAAGTGTTTTCCATCAAGGATATCCACTCTCAGGATTCATTTTCACTTCTGTCTAGACATATTTATGGAGGGGCCTGCCTGCTTGTCTGATTTTAACGGGATCGACCTGATAACAGAAGACTTGTAAGCAGATCTGCAGTATGCAGATGACACAGTCCTATTAGGTGAAGATGTTGGAAATATACGTATTTTCCCGATGTTTCGAATGGTTTTCTCCCCACTCAGATACACACCATTGCTCCGAAACTGGTTCGCGTTGGTACTCTACCTATCAACAGAGAGTAAAATGGTTGAATACTTTACTTGCTTAGGAAGTCGGATCAGCCTCAGTGGTCCAGCTATTAACGAAATCTCCACTTAGACCAAAAGGCTCGTTTAGCTTTTGCCAACTTACTTCCATCATGACAGCGTCTTGATATCTGAGTCCCTACTAAAGGTTACATATACTGCGCTAAAGTTCGCCCTGTTATACTCTGGCTGTGAAACATGACCAGTAAAGGTAGATGACATAAAGAGGCTCTGGGACTTTGATTACTATTGCCTTCATAGTGTAGAAAATGTGTAGTGGTTCCAGCACCTCACTAATGCCAAATTCAGGTTTAAGGTTTGGGTAAAAGCTGTGAGTCAGTTGACGAGGCTGTGAGCCTTCATGGAGTCGAATGGCTGGGACATGTGTAGTCCATGGTTTGCCACCATCTACCTAGTCGTTTAATGTTAACTGAAGTAGGTTCAGGCTTAAAATAGATAAGAGATGACCAGACCAACATATAGCTTTAGTCGATGAGTCATCTGAATGTTAGTCTGCTCTGTGTAGGGAAATACAGACTTGCTGATTGCAGTCTGTGTGATAAGTAAAATCAGTGGTGTCGATGTATCCACACATTATCTTCAATTAAATCGCCATACTGAATTGCAATATCATTTATTTCCTTCTTCCTCTCCATGTGTGACTTTCAGAAAATTGTGATAGGTTTTTCTCGATTTCGCAAATCATCCACTTCACTGTCTTCTACCTTAATAAGCTAATGCTTGACGAGACAACTTGAAATGTCACACAGTAACGTTAGGTCCCATGTAAATAAAACCTGCTAATTGCTCGTTTCCAGTAGTTTGAATACGATTTTACAGCTTCATTAGTGCATTTTCATTGGAAGGGAAATGTTTTTAATGGTAATTTCTTCTCTTTCATATATCATGAAATGGAAAATTTTCATGCATTCAGATTAGAAGTGCAGTATGTTGGCTTTTTCACTTTGCATCGGAAATTAACAGATATGTGCACCAAAGACTAGTTTTTCGAAGGCATTCGTTATTCTAGAATCCAGTTTAAAAAAACATAAGTTTCTAAAACTGCAACAATTGTAAACTTCAGTTTTTCCCACTTTCTATACCAGACAGAAAAATTTCTACGTTACAATGGCATACAAGTGAAAAACACAGGAAGAGAACTCATCCATCATCAGTCGAGAAGCACTCGGTGAAATGATGAATCACAATGGAGAACTGTTCACACATTTCTGTGCATTCAATGATTTGGTGATTGGAGACAGTGTGTACAAACACAAGGATATTCACAAGGCAGAGACATGGATTTCACCAGACACCAAGACACACTAAAAATCAGATGGACTTAATGTCAATGTGAAGAAAGTGGAGAGGCAGCCAGCCTACTGGACACAAGATCGGATCAGATGAAGGAGAGGAGTAGATGTAGGTTCACACCACTCACCACTCACAACACTATCTAGTACAAGGAACCTATCCTCAAAATCAAGTTGAAAGCCTTCAAAGAAGTTGGTGATAGACGACCACAGTTGAAGTTGAACACCCAGAACACAAACTGAGGACGAAACTACAAACGACATCTTCACGTCAGTCAGCCATAAGGACAAAATGGGAGATATTGAGCAACATCCCTTAAGGAACCTGTGTGGATGAACACTGGGACGCTTGGAAAGCTGTGTGGAAAGAAACCTGCATAACCATATAAGGAAGGAGGAGGAGGAAACAGGATGAGTAATGGATCTCGACGGCCACATGGGAACTGATAGAGGAGGGAGAGCAAGATGGTGATGGTGAAGCAGAAGATGAACCAGTGCAGTGCAGTGCAGTGCAGTGCAAGGATGAACAACGAAAAGAGGAACTGAACACAACCTATAAAACACTACACTGGACAAAGAAGTGAAGAAGAGTTCTCGCCAAGATGAAAGACACTTCTACAACACATTGGCAAGGGAAGCAGAACAGGCTGCTGGTAGCAGAGACCTGACAACACTGTATCAAATAACCAGGTTACCATCTGGGAGGGAATAGATCAACTCAGACGAACCCAATGAAAGATAGTGTAGGAAACTCAGTTACCGAATAGAGAGGAGAAACAGGAAACATTGGGCTGACCACTTCAACAAACTCTTGAGTCGTCCACCACCACCTGCAACTCGTCCGGAAATACCATCAGCAGCCCAGCCACAGAACTACCAGTGAACACAAGCCCTCCGACAAAAGCAAAAGTGAAGTCCTGAACGCATTAAAGCTGCTGAAATGAGGGGAAGCAGCAGGACCAGATGCACTCCCTCCAGAAGCAATGAAAACAGACACAGAGAAATCAGCAGACATGCTCACACAACTACTGCACAAGGTTTGCGAGGAAGGAAGGACAGACACCTGTCCATTGATTGGAAGAAGGGTTACCTGGTCACACTTCCAAGGAACGCTGACCTAAGTGTTTGCAAGAACTGGAGAGGAACCATGCTCCACCCCTGTCCACCTCAAGCAAAATATTATGCCGCATCATCCTGGAGAGACTAAAGGATGCACTCGATTCAAAATTACAACCGGAAAAGGCTGGCTCGATTCAGGCAGTACAAATCATGTGCCGATCAAATTGCAACGCTACGCTACACATGATCATGGAACAGAGTATACAATAGCAGTCAACCCTCTACCTCAACTTCATCGACCTTGAAAAGGCCTTCAACATCGTCGACAGAGAAGTAATTTTACAGCTGCTTCAACACTACGGAGTACCACAAACACTCATCAACCTCATTCAACAGCTGTGTGAAGATGCCACGTGCGAAGCGATTCACAATGGAAAGCTGAGCAACGCCTTTGAAGTGAAGATAGAAAGGAGTAATACAAGGTTGCCGCCTACTATCACTCATCATCATTCTGACTGTGCTCCACTGGATCATGCAGCAAACAGTGAGGAACGAGAAGACGGGCATACGCTGTTTGACAGATGAAAAGACTTCGGAAGAAGATTTCGATTTCGCCGATGATGATTTATGTGTAATGTCGCACAAACTCGAGGATCGACAGGCAAAAACCAACAAATTGACAGAATAGCCGGAGCACCGAGAACAGGACTTCAAGTGAACGTAGAGAAGACAGAGGTGATGAACATGCCCAACCAATAACAGCATCAACAACAAGCACCAACCACCATTAACGGGTGAAGCCCGGGGGAAGTAGTCTCTTCCACCTACACCTACCTAGGCAGCATCATTTGCACTACAGGCGGTGGCACAGATGAATATGCCATAACCAGCATCGGAAAAGCAAGACAGGCGTTCATCAATCTGAAACCAGTGTAGAGATCTACTCCACTCAACATAAAGTGTGAACAACATCCGGATTTTCAACACTGACGTCAATCAAAGTAGGTCAGTGCTTCCATATGATGGTTCACAAACTTGACGCGTTGCGAAAAGCATTTCCAACAAACTACCGACACACATCACATCAACAGCTACCGCCTACGCTCACTTGATACTAACACTGAAGATCAGATGGCCAGAATAATAAGAACAAGCAACAAGGAGCTCTGGGAACCAACCAACCAAGAACAAACATATCACCCAACAAATATGCAGAAGAAAGTGCAGATGGATTGTATTGGGCATACACTGAGAGGCCGATTGTGGACATCACGCAACAGTCCCTCGAGTGGAAGCCAGAGGGGAAATGACGAGTTGGGTGTCGGAGGCGAGGGTGACATGGAGGAGATGGTGTGAGGAGGAGGTGAAAGCTTGTGGGCAGTGGTGGCATACAAACAACCCATCTGAACTTTAGAATACTTGCCATCTAGATGCTGGACAGGTATGTAATGTGATATCAGTAAAATTTCACAGTTCTAAGGTGACTTTGTACAATAGTGAATCTCTCTGTAATTCGTATTACCAACGATGTTCAGACCTATAGAGGAGGTGTGTTGAACGGAATCAACTTTTTGGTAAAAGCCACCTAGGCAACACTTGATAATGATTACACTAATTGAGGCACTAACTTATTTTGCCTTTTTGACTCATTAAGTTCATTATTAGTCACTAATTTTTCATAAGCATGCTGAAAACTAGATACTTAATAGTCAGTCGGTGTGCCAATCGTATTGACCGACAAATAGCCTAAGTATATTTTGTAATAATTAGTTGACGGTCAATTTACCCGAATATGCTACCCAATTCTGATCCAAGCGACTCACCCATATGCTAGTCTCAATTACTTTAGCCATCCAGTGTCCTCGTTTATGTGTCCGCATATTATGTCTGTCTGCAGCTTAAATGTAGTGGAGTTGACCAATAAGCACGAGCGGCTCTAATGTCCACCAAAGCAACAGCTGCAATAACCAATTAAACTTCGTTATTTTGCAAAAATCTGTCTTACCAAGATAAATGGAGAAACCTGATTGGCTACTTCTCTCGTTGCATGGTGCTTTTTAAGTTAATCGTAGATAAATAAACAGTTGGTTTATTAACTGAGCCTTTTGGTTGATCTAGTAATGAATGAGGTAAAATAGTGCAATAACAGAATTAATAATAGTAACGGAATGATTCACCATTTCCTGGATTTTCCTGTGATCGAAAAACAAATCAATCAAGTGATTTTAAAGGCCACCTTAGCAACTGCTGAGATAACCAATTACATACCTTTATTTTGTGAAAAACTACCTTTCTCGCTGGAATAACATAAACGGATTGGTTATTTCAGCAGTTGCTAGGGTAACCTTTAAGATCACTCAGTCGGTGTGTACAAAGTAAATTTGTCATGATACTCGCGGTTGCTGAGATGTCAGGAAATGGAGTCATCAGATAAACATCAAGGCCTATTTAGCTGTTTTCATGCATCCTATATGGTATGCTATCACCGTATCACATGAGGTGTAAATACTTTTTTCTAATTATTTTAGTAAATTCTGCGGTTAGTAATGGATGACTTTAAAGGCCACACTAACAGCCACTGAAATAACCAATTAAAGTTCTGTACATTCTGTGAAAAACTGTAATTCCAGTCGAAATAATTGGCCTGATCAATTATTATTACAGTCGTAACTAGAGTGATCTTTAATATCATTCGTTAAAAACTGAGATCAAGTAAAGATTTGTTGAAAATTCAGGAGACCTGGACATTTTTTAAAATACTAATCTGAAACTTTTCGACATTTTACAGCCATGACCCTCCCACAATAACATGCCCATTGTTATTAGGTTATTATTATTATTATTATTAGTCCCTTGGGTTCCTAGTGGAACATAGGGCTTCAGCAGCACGCCTCCAGTGACCTCTGTTCTCTGAGATCTTTTGAACCTGGTCCCACGACAGCCCAGAAGCTCTCATTTCCTGCTCGCACGACCTCCTCCATGTCACCCTCGGACGTCCAACTCGTCGCTTCCCATGGGGATTCCACTCGAGGGCCTGACGCGTGATGTCCTCAGTCGGCCTTCTCAGTGCATGGCCAATCCATCTCCACTTCTTCCTGCATATTTGTTGCGTGATAGGTTCTTGGTTGGTTCGTTCCCAGAGTTCCTTGTTGCTTATTTTTTCTGGCCATCTGATCTTCAGCAGCGAGCGTAAGCAGTTGTTGATGAATGTCTGTAGTTTATTGGAAATACCTTTCGTGACGCGCCAAGTCTCTGAGCCATACAAGAGCACTGACTTGACGTTGGTGTTGAAAATCCGTATCTTGTTCCGCATGCTGAGTGCAGAAGATCTCCACACTGGTTTCAGGCTAATGAACGCCTGTCTTGCTTTTCCGATTCTGACTTTGACGTCCTCGTCCGTCCCGCCTGTAGTTGAAACAGTGCTTCCTAGATAAGTGAAGGAGGTTACTTCCTTTAAGTTTCTCCCGTTGACGGTGATTGGAGTTTGTTGTTGTTGTTGTTGATGGTGGTGGTGCGGTATCTTCATCACTTCTGTCTTCTCTATATTCACCTGAAGTCCCGTCTTCGCTGCCTCTTCTATCAACTTGTTAGTTTTTGCCTGCAGATCTTCAAGTTTATGTGACATTAGGCATAAGTCATCGGCGAAATCCAAGTCTTCTAGGTTCTTTTCCGTCGTCCAGTGTATCCCCCTCTTCTCGCTGCCTACTGTTTGCTGCATGATCCAGTCCACCACAATAAGGAATATCATGGGGGATAGTAGGCAACCTTGTTTCACTCCTGTCTTCACTTCAAAGGCATCACTGAGCTTCCCATTGTGGATTACTTGGCATGTAGCATCTTCATATAGTTGTTGAATGAGGCGGATAAAGGTTTGCGGTACTCCGTAGTATTGAAGCAGTTTCCAAATTACTTCTCGGTCGACGCTGTCAAAGGCCTTCTCAAAGTCGATGAAGTTGAGGTGGAGAGGTGATTGCCATTCTATGCTCTGTTCTATGATGATACGAAGCGTTGCAATTTGGTCTGCACATGATTTGTACTTCCTGAAGCCTGCCTGTTCCGGTCGTAGTTTTGAATCCAGTGCATCCCTTAGCCTCTCCAGGATGATGCGGCTTAATATTTTACTTGGGGTGGACAGGAGAGTGATTCCGCGCCAGTTCTTGCAAGCACTGAGGTCTCCCTTCTTCGGCAGTTTGACAAGGTAACCCTTCTTCCAATCGTCAGGTACCTTCTCTTCCTTCCACACCTTCTGCAATAGTGGTGTGAGCATGTCCGCTGTTGTCTCTGCATCTGTTCTCAGTGCTTCTGGCGGTATTCCATCTGGTCCTGCTGCTTTCCCGCATTTCAGTAGCTTTATGGCGTTCAGGACTTCCATTTTCGTTGGGGGATTTATGTTCACTTGTAATTCAGCGGCTGCAGGTGGTATTTCTGGACGAAGTGCAGGTGGTGGTCGATTCAAGAGCTTCTTGAAGTGGTCGGCCCATCGTTTCCTCTGTTTCTCTTCTTTTGTAATTAAATTTCCTTCTTCATCTTTTATTGGTTTCATCTGTGTTGGTCTCCTCCCTGATAGCAACCTGGTTATTTGATACAATGTCGTCAGGTCTCTCTTACCTGCAGCCTGTTCTGCTTCACTTGCCAGTGTTTCGTAGAAGTGTCTTTTGTCTTTGCGTGCACTCTTCTTCACTTCTTTGTCCAGTGTTTTATACATTGTGCTCAGTTCCTCTTGTCGTTGAGCATCCTTGCACTGGTTTATCTTCTGCTTCACCATCCTCCTCTCCTCTATCAGCTTCCAGGTATCCGTCGAGATCCATTCCTTGTCTTCTTTCTTCTTCCTTCCTAATACTGTTGTGCAGGTTTCTTTCCACATAGCTTTCAAAGACTTCCAGTGTTCTTCCACACAGGTTTCTTCAGGGATGTCCCTCGACGTCTCCCATTTTGTCTTGATGGCTGAAGTGAAGATCTCCTTTGTAGTTTCATCCTTCAGTTTCCGAGTGTTGTACTTGGGTTGAGGTCTATCACCAGCTTCCTTGAAGGCTTTTAACTTGATTTGGAAGGTTCCTTGCACTAGGTAGTGGTCTGAACCTACATCTGCTCCTCTTCTTGACCTTGTGTTAAGTAGACTGCGTCTCCATTTTCTTGAGATTGAGATAAAGTCGATTTGATTTTTAGTGTGTCCTTCTGGTGAAATCCATGTCGCTTTGTGGATATCTTTGTGCCTGAACACACTGCCTCCAATCACCAAATCGTTGAATGCGCAGAATTCTGCAAACAATTCTCCATTCTCATTCATTTCACCTAGTGCCTCTCGACCCATGGTTAGTTCTCTTCCTGTGTTGTCCCCTCCCAGTTTGGCATTCATGTCGCCCATTAGAATTTTGATATCGCCAACTGACGTCTTGTCCAGTGTTGATTGAAGTTGTCTGTAGAATTCCTCCTTTTTCTCTTGCTCTGCATTATTTGTAGGTGCATAACATTGTATGATTGTGACCTTTCTTCCTTTTGAGTTGAATCTTGCTGTCATGATCCTGGAGGAGATTGGTTCCCACTGCATGAGAGCCTTCGATGCTCTTGAGGACATCATGATAGCCACTCCCTCAGTGTGCTCGTGGTTGGCGTCTGGGTGACCGGAGTAGATTATTGATTCTCCAGTTGACAGTTTGGAGAGTCCACTCCCATTCCATCTGCTTTCGCAAATCCCAAGCACTTCGATGTTATACCTTCTCATCTCCTTTGCAATCTGGGCTGCCTTACTGGGTTCAAACATCGTGCGGACATTCCATGTCCCCACGTTTACTTTCGCTTTCATCGAGAGAAGACACATCGGCCAATTGGCTTCCCGAAGGCTTTCACCAACTGGCGTCATTTCGCCTCTCCGATTCCAGCGGGGAATAAGTTTGTTTTCATTTTTTATATTTTGTTTGTGCTTTGAAGTTTCTTTAGCGGTTAGATTTGTTTTACGGGGTAGGGTTGCTAGCCCTATGCCCAACCTTCCCTCTTTACCCGGGCTTAGGACCGGCTAGTAACTAGTAAACTAGTTAACCAGGCGAGGTTATTGTTATTAGGTTAGCCAGAGATAACCCCACCCAACAACCACAGGTTTGAAACCGAAATAGTTAACATTTCCTAGTACAAGGACTGTCAACGTTTCCATTCAATCGGTGACCCATTAGTTTCGGAAATCGGTGGAAAACAGGTCATATTTTTAGTGACCCTCACACAAAGTTATGAATCACGTGAGGGTATACAAGTTATGAACTCAAACAACTTGAAATGGATGGACATGTAATACGCCATGAACCAAGTTATTCTCACAGTACCTCAAAAGACAGTTACTGGTACAAAGACGAACAGCATTGAAAATTGCAAATACCTTCTATGATATATAGGGATGACGAAAATATTTCTCTATGTTTACTCCTCTTCCCTCACCTAAACCAAAAATTCAAGTCATTATTTCCAGATAATCTCCACATGGTCTCAAGTCAGAATATATTTACTCATGGAATACTTTGTTGGGTTGTGTTATCTGAGCTGGATGGCTTGATCGTGAAGTTTTCATTCTCTTTACAAACAACATAACTTTAACTTTAATATGAAGTGACTTATCACAATTTCCGCATAAGTAATTCAGGAAATGAAGTGTGACTTACGGTTATTTGTACAGAATTTCATAATGGCTAGTAATCTGTTTGATATGTGACCATTAAGTTGTTTATCATTCTTCTTATTGGTCGTGAGACTAGGTTTTTATCAATGTACATACTAATTGCTGATAGACCTAAACGTCGAGCTTCTAAGAATTCCCTAGTATTCTTTGTGTTCCCTTTATTTAAAATTACCACACTTTTAACATCTAATTCATGTCCATTGTTGTCCACATGCATTTTTATAAAAGACAAAATGTCGAAGTATTGAAATGGTATCTGATGCTCATATAGACGAAGGTGAAGAGGGCAACCAATTTGTTTAGTATGGTATTCATTGGAGTTGTTACAAGTGATTTTGCAAATAAATTCCGTTCATCTCCTTTCGTGCCTGTGTTCTTTGGTCTGCATAAATTAGTTTGGTAGGAATTTATTGATTTATGGGCTACATCAACCTCGCCTGGTTAACTAGTTTACTAGTTACTAGCCGGTCCTAAGCCCGGGTAAAGAGGGAAGGTTGGGCATAGGGCTAGCAACCCTACCCCGTAAAACAAATCTAACCGCTAAAGAAACTTCAAAGCACAAACAAAATATAAAAAATGAAAACAAACTTATTCCCCGCTGGAATCGGAGAGGCGAAATGACGCCAGTTGGTGAAAGCCTTCGGGAAGCCAATTGGCCGATGTGTCTTCTCTCGATGAAAGCGAAAGTAAACGTGGGGACATGGAATGTCCGCACGATGTTTGAACCCAGTAAGGCAGCCCAGATTGCAAAGGAGATGAGAAGGTATCACATCGAAGTGCTTGGGATTTGCGAAAGCAGATGGAATGGGAGTGGACTCTCCAAACTGTCAACTGGAGAATCAATAATCTACTCCGGTCACCCAGACGACAACCACGAGCACACTGAGTGAGTGGCTATCATGATGTCCTCAAGAGCATCGAAGGCTCTCATGCAGTGGGAACCAATCTCCTCCAGGATCATGACAGCAAGATTCAACTCAAAAGGAAGAAAGGTCACAATCATACAATGTTATGCACCTACAAATAATGCAGAGCAAGAGAAAAAGGAGGAATTCTACAGACAACTTCAATCAACACTGGACAAGACGTCAGTTGGCGATATCAAAATTCTAATGGGCGACATGAATGCCAAACTGGGAGGGGACAACACAGGAAGAGAACTAACCATGGGTCGAGAGGCACTAGGTGAAATGAATGAGAATGGAGAATTGTTTGCAGAATTCTGTGCATTCAACGATTTGGTGATTGGAGGCAGTGTGTTCAGGCACAAAGATATCCACAAAGCGACATGGATTTCACCAGACACCAGGACACACTAAAAATCAAATCGACTTTATCTCAATCTCAAGAAAATGGAGACGCAGTCTACTTAACACAAGGTCAAGAAGAGGAGCAGATGTAGGTTCAGACCACTCACCTATCTAGTGCAAGGAACCTTCCAAATCAAGTTAAAAGCCTTCAAGGAAGCTGGTGATAGACCTCAATTCAAGTACAACACTCGGAAACTGAAGGATGAAACTACAAAGGAGATCTTCACTTCAGCCATCAAGACAAAATGGGAGACATCGAGGAACATCCCTGAAGAAACCTGTGTGGAAGAACACTGGAAGTCTTTGAAAGCTATGTGGAAAGAAACCTGCACAACAGTATTAGGAAGGAAGAAGAAAGAAGACAAGGAATGGATCTCGACGGATACCTGGAAGCTGATAGAGGAGAGGAGGATGGTGAAGCAGAAGATAAACCAGTGCAAGGATGCTCAACGACAAGAGGAACTGAGCACAATGTATAAAACACTGGACAAAGAAGTGAAGAAGAGTGCACGCAAAGACAAAAGACACTTCTACGAAACACTGGCAAGTGAAGCAGAACAGGCTGCAGGTAAGAGAGACCTGACGACATTGTATCAAATAACCAGGTTGCTATCAGGGAGGAGACCAACACAGATGAAACCAATAAAAGATGAAGAAGGAAATTTAATTACAAAAGAAGAGAAACAGAGGAAACGATGGGCCGACCACTTCAAGAAGCTCTTGAATCGACCACCACCTGCACTTCGTCCAGAAATACCACCTGCAGCCGCTGAATTACAAGTGAACATAAATCCCCCAACGAAAATGGAAGTCCTGAACGCCATAAAGCTACTGAAATGCGGGAAAGCAGCAGGACCAGATAGGATACCGCCAGAAGCACTGAGAACAGATGCAGAGACAACAGCGGACATGCTCACACCACTATTGCAGAAGGTGTGGAAGGAAGAGAAGGTACCTGACGATTGGAAGAAGGGTTACCTTGTCAAACTGCCGAAGAAGGGAGACCTCAGTGCTTGCAAGAACTGGCGCGGAATCACTCTCCTGTCCACCCCAAGTAAAATATTAAGCCGCATCATCCTGGAGAGGCTAAGGGATGCACTGGATTCAAAACTACGACCGGAACAGGCAGGCTTCAGGAAGTACAAATCATGTGCAGACCAAATTGCAACGCTTCGCATCATCATAGAACAGAGCATAGAATGGCAATCACCTCTCCACCTCAACTTCATCGACTTTGAGAAGGCCTTTGACAGCGTCGACCGAGAAGTAATTTGGAAACTGCTTCAATACTACGGAGTACCGCAAACCTTTATCCGCCTCATTCAACAACTATATGAAGATGCCACATGCCAAGTAATCCACAATGGGAAGCTCAGTGATGCCTTTGAAGTGAAGACAGGAGTGAAACAAGGTTGCCTACTATCCCCCATGATATTCCTTATTGTGGTGGACTGGATCATGCAGCAAACAGTAGGCAGCGAGAAGAGGGGGATACACTGGACGACGGAAAAGAACCTAGAAGACTTGGATTTCGCCGATGACTTGTGCCTAATGTCACATAAACTTGAAGATCTGCAGGCAAAAACTAACAAGTTTACAGAAGAGGCAGCTAAGACGGGACTTCAGGTGAATATAGAGAAGACAGAAGTGATGAAGATACCGCACCACCACCATCAACAACAACAACAAACTCCAATCACCGTCAACGGGAGAAACTTGAAGGAAGTAACCTCCTTCACTTATCTAGGAAGCACTGTTTCAACTACAGGCGGGACGGACGAGGACGTCAAAGTCAGAATCGGAAAAGCAAGACAGGCGTTCATTAGCCTGAAACCAGTGTGGAGATGTTCTGCACTCAGCATGCGGAACAAGACACGGATTTTCAACACCAACGTCAAGTCAGTGCTTCTGTGTATGGTTGAGAGACTTGGCGCGTCACGAAAGGCATTTCCAACAAACTACAGACATTCATCAACAACTGCTTACGCTCGCTGCTGAAGATCAGATGGCCAGAATAAAAGAATAAGCAACAAGGAACTCTGGGAACGAACCAACCAAGAACCTATCACGCAACAAATATGCAGGAGGAAGTGGAGATGGATTGGCCATGCACTGAGAAGGCCGACTGAGGACATCACGCTTCAGGCCAGTTACTCGAGTGGAATCCCCATGGGAAGCGACGAGTTGGGCGTCCTAGCTGAGGGTGACATGGAGGAGGTCGTGTGAGGAGGAAATGAGAGCTTGTGGGCTGTCGTGGGACCAGGTTCAAAAGATCTCAGAGAACAGAGGTCACTGGAGGCGTGCTACTGAAGCCCTATGTTCCACTAGGAACCCAAGGGACTAATAATAATAATAATAATAATGGGCTACATCGCTTCTAAATGTTCTCAGTAGTCTTGTGATAATCCCTGATATGTTCTCCATGCATGGTAAGATGACCCATTTACTGAATTCTATGAATGAATTCATAGTTGGTGATGAACCAGGAAGATGTATTCAGACTAGGTTGCGAAGATAATTATCAGTACAGTCATCAAGTAACTTTCTTCATTTCTTCGTGAGTTATGCTTTTGCTCTTTCGAATAAAGTCCGTACTTAACTGTATATCCATGCATTATCGTATATTGCTATCGCAGTTGGGGATTTGATCAATGTCTGATGACTTGCTATACACTTGAGTCTGTGATTTTCTGACGTTGATTCTACTGAATAAAAACACTCAAGAGAAGCAGTTTTTATATGACTCCATTGTGAATTTGATGTTGTTGACAAGGTAGTTGATGAAGTTTCAAGCTTCGTGGGTAAGTTATGCAGCTTAAACAGCCCAGTTCTACTAATGTCTTCCACCTACGCTACTAAAATTCTCCATCACTCAAATCATACCAGCAACATCTAGGAGGCCATCTCACCATCTTGACAACTGCCATATTCTTTACCTACCAATACAACACTGTCTCAACCTATCGGTGGTTGACAGTTTTATCTTTTTGTGTCATCAGTTTTTCTAACTGTATGAAAACCTATTCTAAGACAAACAGGAGACAACATCAACATTCAAAATCTCATTTCCGTAAATGTGAGCTTTAATAAAACTTCAGAATTTTGTCTTAATTTGTGGACAAATAAATTTAAACACTAATATCCATATAACGCCAAATTTTTAAGTGACTTCAGTAAAGCAGTGTAAGTTTCAATATATTAAAAGAGAAATAAATGTCAACTGGTCAAGAGAGAACAAAGAATACATCGTAATTCTTTCCATTGTTTAGGCATCTAAATATTTCCCCACTTCTATTTATATAATTAACTGAATGTTGTTTAAAAGGAAATTAATTATCTGAATACTTTTTCACATTAGGAAAAAAAGAGCCTGTTTTGCACACATCCTAGGTAACTTGTAAAACAAGTTGTAATTATTGGAATTGACATACATAGTGGTGAGAAATTAGGCTGATCTGTGTGTTAACGAACTGCTTAATGAATGACCTTCAGTTACTTTCAGTTCAACGTTCACAACGTGCGAAAAAATTTGAATCACATTTTTACCTTACGCAAAATCCTTTCTTGACAAATGAGCATTTTATTCTTCGGTCACTTGGACTACCTCCACTTACTAGTTCAGTTTTCATGGGGAACTATCAGTCAGCCAGACTGCCACCTCACTCTAGCTGCTAAACGAGTAGACCTCGGCATTCATGTTTCATTTTGTCATTAAAACAATGGTACGTTAACAAAACAAATGAAGAAAAATCAAAACAGGATATGGCTTTAATTTAACATCCTAAGAAAAGTATGTATACCAATGACATTTTTGTAGGTGGAATTAAGGTAGTTTTCGGCATGAATGGACACCAGTCACAGCACCATGGAAATCATATGAGCAATCAACATCTGTTTCTTCCTAGTTTAAGACTTCTTTGGAATGCGTAAAAATTACCACATATGCTGTCCAGCCAGAGACTGTTGGTTCTGGAAGAATAGTACATTCAGCACTTCTGCAAGGTCCAGAATTAGGACCAAATAGCTATTTAGGGACCTAGGTCTTCCACTGGTCCTCTGGTTGATTTCGATTATTAATGAAAACTGTAAAACAAACCTTGCATATGAATAACCGAAAAATTATATCAAAAGCGACAGCCTACTTATAAACTGCCAAGTAGGTACTTTGTATCCTCTTGTTTCTGTTGATGAGCCACTGGTAGGTACCAGGTTTCAGAGAGATAGATCAAGTGATTTAAGTCTTTATGCATTAGCGAATGGAGATAGAGTTCCCAATGATATATGACAACAGTGAATAAGGTGTATTCTGTTTTTCATGTTGAAGCTGGTGTGCCTCCAGGTGCAATACTTTCTCGTTTTCTGTCTTCTTTCTCTTGCATGACTTACTTTAAACTACTGAAACTAATTTTACCATAAATGATGATGACCTGACCGTTTCTGTATCAGTTAACCCTTACTTCGATTGCTGTCAACTAAATTTTTTCTGGTCTGAAATTGACCAGTGGTCTTTCTCAAATGATCTCTAGCTAAACCCTTCCAAAGATCAGTCTGTTAACTTTAGACTCCAGAGTAAACAAGACTAGTGTCAGCTGCTTAGGTTTCAAGACTTCTATTGTTGTAGAAAACAAATCGAATGCTAACCATTTTGGACTGCGTTTTGCTTCTGATCTTTTTTGATCGTCCCATATCTTGTTAACTTATACTTGTACCTCCTCACGGAGGACAAGAAGAAATTATATAAAACTGTACGCTCGAACAGCTAAATACAAGAATTCGACTCTGCCTTGCCTAGCCCATATCTTATGTTAGGAAAAAGGTGTTCGAATAGAACTGACTTATCAAATTTGTTACAATAAATAATCAGTCTTTTTAACACTTTAATCATTCATGTAAAAATTTCCTCTTTATTCGTATTTTTTATATAATTTGAATTGCATTTCGAAGAGGTTATGGGGATTCAGAAATATTTTCAAGTTAGTATTCATCACATCAGTTGATGGCCTCTGTATCACTTGTCTACCTCAGTTAAACATGTCAGCATCTTGTCTGTAAATTAAACTTTGGTTTTTATAAATTAGTCCCAAACAATCGTAACTAAGGTATTATAATTACTTGTACTACCCGAATATTATTTAATATCATTCTTGGCTATTAATGAATTCAGTCAAGTTGGATATTTCATGTTTTTATTAAAATTAGATTTAAATACTTTTGGTGGAATATATAAATATGAAGAAAACGACAGATTTATTATTCAAGATTGATGATGAGCCGCTAGAAGAAACTTTAGTTTCCACTACGCTGGTCCAGACGGTTTGTAGAATAATAATCTAGTCACAAACTAACTGACCTATATTATTCACTTATTCGGTATCAGTTTATAGGGATGTATGCCGTATATCGAAGGTAAAGTTGTTGTATTTTTAAGCGAGGTCAAAACTATGTTCTTCAAGAATTCGCTTTAGAAGTGGGTTTAACTGAGAATGAATCATATATTTACATGCTGCTTATTTAATTGACCGGAGGATGAACATTCAGACACGTGATTGTCAATCAAAGTGATTCATTTATGCTGGAAATTAAATTTTATGTCATGACATCAACTTAGTGTAAAGGTTTTGTTTACCTCTTGACTTCTTTCGACGTAGTTTACTCAAATGCAGATACGAGAATGAAGAAGAAACGTTCAAAGGACCTAATCATGATTCTTAGAAAATGTGTCTATTCACTGCATTCTATCCACAAAATAGAAAATATTCTCTCGAAGACCCGAAAGAATATTTGAAAACTATTGACCTTAGAAGTATTCCAAGGTAATACTCATTATGGATTGACGTCATGTGGAAAACCACTGAAAACCTGGGAGCAGTGAATAGCTGTTTCATGGTAATATAAGACTTTTCAGCAATAAGCACCCATGACCGTGTCACGGAACGAATTCTAGCGCTTCATGTCTCGCAGCGCAGTTACTGAAAGTCTTTAAAGTTCATAACATTCAACTACCCTTGAAACACCATTTAAAATAGAAGAATTCGGTCAGACTGCTAAAACGCATTTAGAAATGAGGCCTACGTACAAAGCTTTAGTACTGAATAGCCGCGAACCACAACTTATTACTTAATAGGAATCATATGCATGCCATTTCTTAATTATTAAGTCTGAAAATAAATTCTATTTCCACATATTCTTAGGAAATATTTACTGTACTCAGTGACACTTTCATAATCTGTGAGGAGGATAGTAACCTTAGTGAAATATTGCGAAAGTTCAATGAATGTCATGAGTCAATTAAATTTACCACGGAAACTGAAAAAAACTCAGAATTTCACTTCCTGGACGTCTTATTGAGAAGACATGATGGTTCCCTAAGAAGGGTCGATTTAAAGGAGACAAACCTGGAATGGTCAATATATTCATTTTCAAAGCTGAGTCTCACTAGTCAGCAAAAGAAATCTAATTCATTCACTATGTGCACGAATTAGAAGAGTTTGTACGGATGGTTCAGTAAATGAGGAGCTGGAAATACTTCGAAGACTCTTATTCAAGAATAGTTATCATTCAGGATCCATTAGGAGGAATGCGAAGCCTACGAATTTTAAAGAAGAAGCCCCCAGGGTTCCCAAAAGGACACATTTTATGAATTTTGGATTCAAGGGAGATGAATTGGCAGAGATGCGGGAGAAACGGCTATCCATAGCACTAAAGAATACCCTCTTTTCTACCTAGCTTCGGATGGATTTCTCCAGTAAGCAACTGATTGGAGGGCATGTAAAGCATAAATTACCGTTTTCGGTCACCTCTGTGTAGTATTATTGCCTGTATTATACCGTCGTTGATTGGATCGAATTGATTGTTCTCTATTAGCATCTGGACTTCTGCGCAGATGCCTCGATATTGCTTGTGTTTTAATTGTGTAGTATTGATGGATAGTGGCTAGCAATGGAATCCAGGATGCGCATTTCGCCCTATTTTAGACTCATCGGCTGGATGTACCTGCCTCCCAGAGAGTGATGTTGTTCCCACCAGAATTCGAAACCGGGACGTTTGGAGAGATCGGTCCTGAGTTCGAACCCCAGGGGAAAAACACCACTCACTGGGAGGCAGGCACATCCATCTGACAAGTCCCAAGTAAGAAGAAATGCGCATCCTGAACTCCACTGCTATCCACTATCCATCATTACTAAACCTCTGTGTGTTTACCAGTTAACCTGCTCTTGTGAAGGTGGTTACATAGGCCGCACAAAGACTGTTCTATCCAAATGCATCTCCTAATACTATCTTGCATGACTGTCCAAAATACAGTGTAAAGCCGTCAACAGCTCGATTCTTGAGTATTTGGTCATATCTGGTCAATGTGCTCCATGATTTTCTTCTTTCCAAGTCATTTTTAAGCGCAATCAAACATTTTGAAGGGAGTACGTATTCCCCCCCTCAACAAAGTAGAAGCTCTGGGAACCCAGCATTACAAGACCTCTCTTCGTCTTCAAAAAAGATGCATTCAGTCTTTAATTTAATCTTGGTAGCAATCTTCCTGGGTTTGTTTATTCATTTTTCTGTTTATTTGCTATAATTCTATAAGCGACTTTTGATGGCTTTGATTTGACCTTCCAGCCGTTATCACCTGGTGACTTTATTAACTTTTTTTGATAACCTTGTATTTACCCATTAGGTATTAATGGACATATATGTTTTGTTGTCAGTATGATTACGATCGTACGTTTTTTGGAAATGATTCGCCGAAAAGAAAATTATTTTCGCTAAAATATGTTTTATTAAGTTACCATATTCTCTTCATTCTGCAGTAATTATGTAATTTGTTTTTGTCTTCTTTCTATACCTACTTACTTTAGCTTCTAGTCAAAAATTCATCATCATCACCATCAACATAGGTCCAGACATTACTGCGTAACGATCCGAGTTGCCACAGCTCATATCACTACATCAAGTAAAAAGGCAGTGAAGTGGAAGATAAAGATAAGAAAATTCAGTCGAAAGGAAATATAAAGTACTAAAAGGGAGAAAGGAAGAATGAGAAAATGGTGAGATTCAGTATAGCATCGTTAAGATGAGAATAATGTGTGTATACATCTGCGCCACTGACATCGGTTCTGAGCCATGCCATCCCATCAGCTAAAGTCTCCAACCACTGGATCCTCTTGTCCTGCGGACCCCAACCACCTAGTCTGCATCGCCCCACATAGCTCAAATCAACAGTCAAGGACTTCATACATTGGTGCCATGTTTCAGTCTGGCCACCTCGGGCCTTTTTTCATTCTGAACCTACTTCAGCCAACATTGCATGAAGAGGCAATCGGTGACTAGGCATACGTAATGCGTGTCCCAACCCTATCAGTCGATGAAGGCTCACAACCGTGTCAATCGATTTACCTCTTCTCAAAAATTATTCTGGAACATCTTATCTCTGACACTGTCTGTTTACAGATGTTGAGTTAGAATAAAAAAACCCTCACTGAATACTAATTGTCTTGACTGTAACTGTTGTTATACCCATTTGATGATCAAATGAAGATATTTCAATGGTCCCAGAAATTAGATGAACCTATAATTTTGTTGTACCTTTATTATCAGTAGCAGTACTTGCAGTTTTATTCCTCTGATAGATCATGTTGTTCAAGAACTTTGTATGGTATGCATTTTTCACTAAAGCATTCAACCGACTAAACAAAGCGAGACACACCATAAACAACAAAATCATGGGTATCATGCATTATGATACCATATCAGAAAGGTACTTTTGAACAGATTAACAGAGTGTGCGCCTCGCATGGTATCAAAGTCTGTTTTAAACTTTCAAGTTCATTAGAAAAGAGCTCAGTCAAAGTGAAGGATACAATTCCAAAAATGACAGAATTAAATGTTTGGAATGTGAAGCTAATTATATTGGAGAAAGTTGTAGGCCCTTAAAAGTTAGAGGGAATGAAAACAAGTTATGTACGAAACATCGACCGAAGAATCAGAATGAATTTTTAAAAAATTAGAGAAGCGATCAGCAATCGAAAGTGGACATTTGATTGACTTTGAGAATGTAGACATCGGGAAAAGGTTTTCATTCCCATATTTTAGCAACATCAAATACTATAAACAGAAAAGGAATAGATATGTCAACGACTTGGCAAACAATCCGACAAAATCATCAATGATGACCTTTTCTAATTGAAGCTGTGATAACTGTCAATTATTGACAGCTTATAAACAAAAGTACGTGAAACTGCACATTCTAAAACATACATAAACACACACATACACATTTTCGTTGACAAATGACAATAACGAGTGTTAACTTTTAACAACAAATCCTAATGACTCATGCTGCACAGAAAACCACCTAACCAATGACCTATATTCACTTGGTATTAAATGTATAGTTCCACTATATATTTTGATGTGAATAAAAATCCACATATTCTGCAGAAGCTGTGGCTTACACAGTGAAACGTTCAGAAATACCTTTTTTTGATTTTCTAAACAGGCTGGGAATTTATTAAAACATATTCTCATGATGATTCAACCAAACTTGGCGATCAACTTTTTACACGATGTTTATTATCTTATAGTGAGTAATCAAACAAATATGAAGAGTACACAGTCTGAAATAAATGTTAGCAGCCACATCAAGTGACAGAGGGTAGCTGTTCCGTCCATATTAAGTGTGGCTATGTTATGCTTCGAAAACTGCTGTGTTATTGCTACTAACAATGTTAGCCATCAACGTCTAACAAATTCCTAGTTGACTCCCGACCCGACTAATTAATAGAGAAGATACAATGGACGTGTAAAAACGTGTATCGCGGTCGAAAGACCAAAGACCCAATTCAGGAAAATACGAGTAAATTTAAAGGTCATCATAACAACTGATGAGACAGCCAACTATGTTCCAATCGTATGGAAAAGTACTTCCTCAGGAGAAATACAGAAGCCTGGATGCACATTTAAGTAGTTCTTAGTGTAGCCTTCAGAGTCACTGGGACAAAACATCTAATGTAGAGACAGTTCCCTGTTTAAAAACCTCGCCTGGTTAACTAGTTCACTAGTTACTAGCTGGTCCTAAGCCCGGATAAAGAGGGAAGGTTGGGCATACGGCTAGCAACCCTACCACGGTAAACCAATACAACCGCTACAGAAACTTCAAAGCACAAAGAAAACATAGAGAATAAAAATAAAATTATTCCTCGCTGGAATCGGGGAGACGATATGACGCCAGTTGGTGAAAGCCTGCCTTCAGGAAGCCAATTCACTGATATGTCTTCTCTCCCTCCATGAAAGCAAATGTAAACATGGGAACATGGAATGTCCACACCATGTATGAACCTAGTAAGGCTGTCCAGATTGCAACGAGATGGAAGCTATGACATAGAAGTTCTTGGAAGTTGCAAGGAATCAGCAGATGGAATGGAAGCGTCAACTGCAGAGTCAATAATCTACTCCAATATTGTCACAAAGACGACAACCACAAGCACACTGAGTTTTCAGTGGCTATCATGATGTCCCAAACAGCACCGAAGGTTCTCATGCAGTGGGAACCAGTCTCCTCCTGCAAGGTCACCACAGCAAGATGGATTCAACTCAAAAGGAAGGAAAGTCACAATCATACAATGCTACGCTACACTAAGCACCTTCAAATAATGCAGATGAAGAGAAGAAGGAGGAATTCAAACAGACAACTGCAATCAGTAGTGGACAACACACCACTCCAGTTGGCGACATCAAAATTCGAATGTGTGGTGTGGTGTGACATGAATGCCAAACTGGGAGTAGACAACACAGGAAGAGAACTCATCCATCATCAGTCGAGAAGCACTCGGTGAAATGATGAATCACAATGGAGAACTGTTCACACATTTCTGTGCATTCAATGATTTGGTGATTGGAGACAGTGTGTACAAACACAAGGATATTCACAAGGCAGAGACATGGATTTCACCAGACACCAAGACACACTAAAAATCAGATGGACTTAATGTCAATGTGAAGAAAGTGGAGAGGCAGCCAGCCTACTGGACACAAGATCGGATCAGATGAAGGAGAGGAGTAGATGTAGGTTCACACCACTCACCACTCACAACACTATCTAGTGCAAGGAACCTATCCTCAAAATCAAGTTGAAAGCCTTCAAAGAAGTTGGTGATAGACGACCAGAGTTGAAGTTGAACACCCAGAACACAAACTGAGGACGAAACTACAAACGACATCTTCACGTCAGTCAGCCATAAGGACAAAATGGGAGATATTGAGCAACATCCCTTAAGGAACCTGTGTGGATGAACACTGGGACGCTTGGAAAGCTGTGTGGAAAGAAACCTGCATAACCATATAAGGAAGGAGGAGGAAACAGGATGAGTAATGGATCTCGACGGCCACATGGGAACTGATAGAGGAGGGAGAGCAAGATGGTGATGGTGAAGCAGAAGATGAACCAGTGTAGTGCAATGCAGTGCAGTGCAGTGCAAGGATGAACAACGAAAAGAGGAACTGAACACAACCTATAAAACACTACACTGGACAAAGAAGTGAAGAAGAGTTCTCGCCAAGATGAAAGACACTTCTACAACACATTGGCAAGGGAAGCAGAACAGGCTGCTGGTAGCAGAGACCTGACAACACTGTATCAAATAACCAGGTTACCATCTGGGAGGGAATAGATCAACTCAGACGAACCCAATGAAAGATAGTGTAGGAAACTCAGTTACCGAATAGAGAGGAGAAACAGGAAACATTGGGCTGACCACTTCAACAAACTCTTGAGTCGTCCACCACCACCTGCAACTCGTCCGGAAATACCATCAGCAGCCCAGCCACAGAACTACCAGTGAACACAAGCCCTCCGACAAAAGCAAAAGTGAAGTCCTGAACGCATTAAAGCTGCTGAAATGAGGGGAAGCAGCAGGACCAGATGCACTCCCTCCAGAAGCAATGAAAACAGACACAGAGAAATCAGCAGACATGCTCACACAACTACTGCACAAGGTTTGCAAGGAAGGAAGGACAGACACCTGTCCATTGATTGGAAGAAGGGTTACCTGGTCACACTTCCAAGGAACGCTGACCTAAGTGTTTGCAAGAACTGGAGAGGAACCATGCTCCACCCCTGTCCACCTCAAGCAAAATATTATGCCGCATCATCCTGGAGAGACTAAAGGATGCACTCGATTCAAAATTACAACCGGAAAAGGCTGGCTCGATTCAGGCAGTACAAATCATGTGCCGATCAAATTGCAACGCTACGCTACACATGATCATGGAACAGAGTATACAATAGCAGTCAACCCTCTACCTCAACTTCATCGACCTTGAAAAGGCCTTCAACATCGTCGACAGAGAAGTAATTTTACAGCTGCTTCAACACTACGGAGTACCACAAACGCTCATCAACCTCATTCAACAGCTGTGTGAAGATGCCACGTGCGAAGCGATTCACAATGGAAAGCTGAGCAACGCCTTTGAAGTGAAGATAGAAAGGAGTAATACAAGGTTGCCGCCTACTATCACTCATCATCATTCTGACTGTGCTCCACTGGATCATGCAGCAAACAGTGAGGAACGAGAAGACGGGCATACGCTGTTTGACAGATGAAAAGACCTCAGAAGAAGATTTCGATTTTGCCCATGATGATTTATGCGTAATGTCGCACAAACTCGAGGATCGACAGGCAAAAACCAACAAATTGACAGAAGAGCCGGAGCACCGAGAACAGGACTTCAAGTGAACGTAGAGAAGACAGAGGTGATGAACATGCCCAACCAATAACAGCATCAACAACAAGCACCAACCACCATTAACGGGTGAAGCCCGGGGGAAGTAGTCTCTTCCACCTACACCTACCTAGGCAGCATCATTTGCACTACAGGCGGTGGCACAGATGGATATGCCATAACCAGCATCGGAAAAGCAAGACAGGCGTTCATCAATCTGAAACCAGTGTAGAGATCTACTCCACTCAACATAAAGTGTGAACAACATCCGGATTTTCAACACTGACGTCAATCAAAGTAGGTCAGTGCTTCCATATGATGGTTCACAAACTTGGCGCGTTGCGAAAAGCATTTCCAACAAACTACCGACACACATCACATCAACAGCTGCTGCCTACGCTCACTTGATACTAACACTGAAGATCAGATGGCCAGAATAATAAGAACAAGCAACAAGGAGCTCTGGGAACCAACCAACCAAGAACAAACATATCACCCAACAAATATGCAGAAGAAAGTGCAGATGGATTGTATTGGGCATACACTGAGGAGGCCGATTGTGGACATCACGCAACAGTCCCTCGAGTGGAAGCCAGAGGGGAAATGACGAGTTGGGTGTCGGAGGCGAGGGTGACATGGAGGAGATGGTGTGAGGAGGAGGTGAAAGCTTGTGAGCAGTGGTGTAGCCAGTTTGAAAAGGCTGCAGAGAAGAGAGTGCAATGGAGACGCGCTGCTGAAGCCCTATTGTAGCACTAGGAACCCAAGGGACAAATAATGATTATTTTATTTGCTGTTTTAAATACTCCATTGATTGGTTGATCTGCTGTCTGTCTGTCGAACTATATAGCTGATGACATAAAGTACATTTGATTGGTCCGTCTCACTACTTGGTTTTCTCTCTCCCATATCAGACTACTCATCTAGCAACAGTTGTACTTTTCGAGTGACTTCATAGGCCACCCTAACAACAACTGAAATGCCCAATTAAACTTCTTTATTCCAAATAAATTAGCCTTCCGACTGAAATAGAGATACTTAATTGGTTATTTCGATCGTTGCTTGAATGGCTTTTAAAGTTGTCGGGTTTAACAGATTAAACTAAGACTAGAGTTTTAACTTAACCAGCATGTTAGCAATATTTGAAAAAACGAGACATGCGGTCTATCGATCCAGTCAACAATAAGTTAACTCCGATGTCAAAAATATAGTAGTGGACAGCACAAAAACAACAATACCAAGGATTATGACCATACATTTTATTATCAGTACAAAACGAAAAAAGGTTTCGAGCGAAAAAGAAAGCAAAACAACAACTAACACTTCAAAAAGTAAAAAAGCGGCATTGTGCCCATTCTCTTTTTTTTGTGTATGTGTGCATCATGCGTGCGCACGCTCCTTTCTGTATATACGCAGGGAAATCACAACGAAAATATTGGGAACAGAAAGAATGAGCAAACAAATAGAATTAATCGTAAGTCATATGCAAATGATTCAGTTAATTTAAATATATTCTAATATTAAGTATTGATATTTGTAGCAGCCGTAGTAGTGATAATTTCAGTAGCAGTAAGAATTGTCACCCCATTGGTTCAGATTTTCGTATACATGTATATTGTATTCCAGTGTTTTGCATACTTATGTACGCTATACATAAAGAATAAGTTTTCATAAACACTGGTGGAATGCATTGAATTTCATATTTTATCATATATGAACAAAATGAAAGTATATTTATTAGTTTGTAGTAAAGTTTAATGTCTGTCTTATCGATTGCATCGTGTATCATCATTCGGTGAAACAGTTCTTGATGAAGTTTCTTGATATTCTTCCCATATTTGAGTTTCACTTGCCCATGAACGTTCATTTGATTCATGTTGTATTTGTAAACGTGATGGAATTATTGTACAATCTCTATAGGACTGTTGTGTATCAACACGTGTACATGATGCACTTTTACTATGACCAGCCATAACATTGATTGGATAGAAGAGATTAGATGAAGTCATATCACTAATTGGATAAACTTCTTCTGATCTAGTTCTTGGTATATAATAATCATCATGATGATATTTTTGTTCAGTATCATCTCTTTCATCATAATTTAACGATTGATGAGATGGAGCTAACAGATTAACTTGCGTTGATAGTAAAAGTGATCCTGGCTCTTTGTTTGGCATACCTGAGGTTGTTATATACCGTCTTGGTTCTGATTCTTCAGTAAATCTTAGCCAACCAGCTTGTTTAGCTGTTAAAAAGCTACACCATCTTGTTGGAATAAAATCTTCTGATGATAAATTTCCTGTAGTATCAGTACTGCGTAGAATTGGTCTAGCTGGCCAATCAGCAGCGACGTCACCATTCTCCCAATTTAATAAACCTAAACGTACAGCTTCTAATGGACCTAACCAAGGAGATGGTTCACCGCCAGGACAAACATGTGTTAACTGATAAACTTTACAACTGGCTGGTTCATCTAATTCATCCTCCATAGATTCTGTTGTAGGAGTTGATGGCTCTAGTTGTATTATCTGTCGACCAGCACCTTCTTCGATAGTAATCCATGTATTGGTTGAACTGTCTAATAAGCGTATTTCATCTTCAGTTGTCTCGAGTATACCATTCCGTATTGCTGCATTAGGTGATAACACTTCACCTGTTGCTGTATCAACAACACTAGTTAGATAAGCTTTACACCAACTGAAGTAGACCCTTTCAATTAATAATAATACGGGTGTATTTGTGATAATATTTCTATCATAACTGCCTGAGGAACTTGTCAGCCGGATACGTCCTTGTTGATAGGCTGTTTCTAATGGGATAGCAACACCAGTCATAGGGTCCACATACTCATTCACTTCACCAAGTCGTATCCATCCTCTTCTTATTGCCATTGCAACGGGTGCAAATAATCCTGTTCTTGGACTGGCTACTTCACGTATGTTATTCCAGTGCATACTGGATGTTGAATATTGTGATTCAAATAGTTCATATTGTAGTGTCCTTTGTCGTAGTTGCACTAAAATCTTAGACCTGTATAATGAAATAATACAGAACATATGGTGAGAAAATACATTAAAACACCACTCAGTAATTTAGACGTTTAAGATAGGTTTCTGTGTCAGACGTTGTGGCCAGGGTTATTTGATTAACGAGAATTAACTATAAGAATCTGGTTTATCAGTAATACTTGTCAGTGTGTTGAGTAGACTTGCCTGATAATTCAGTCATGTGGCACCATAGTGACTGGGAGCAGTGTTACTCACTATCATAATCAGACATACATTATCGAAGAGCCATTTGCACCAAGACTAAACTCGTTTAGAACTAAATAACATGCACTAATTGTTCGCTTAACAGCCACCAATGTTATGTGGTCTAGTCGTAAGCACTAATCGATATGTGTCAGTTTCTATCCTTACCGAAAACCCAAATTGGTAGTCATATTAGAACTAGTATCATGTAAACTACTGTTTCTGTACTGTACCATTTCAATTAATGAAAATTTAACTGACAATCAGAGTTGTATTGTTTTATTCATTGAGTGTTTTTACTTAACTACTGTAATAGATAAAAGTCTATAATAACCCGAGTTGCTTAAAATGACATCGAAGTGAATGTAGTTTAACGGACTTTAATAGGACGAAATGCGCATCCTGGATTCCACTGCTAGCCATTATCCATCTTTACTATAATTAGAACACAGGTAATATCGAGGTATCCGCACAGGAGCCCATATGCCAATAGAGACCGATCAATTTGGTTCAGTCAACGACGGTATAATATAAACAATTATACTTAATGTAGTTTAGTTCGTCAATATTATTTAACGGCTCAGTAATTAATTCCCTAAAACCATATTTCTTACTTTAAGAGCTCACACAAAGAATAATTTCAAGTATAGGGGTCAAATATGCCACTGTTTATGCCTATCGGGAACAGGACTTACAATGAACCTCTATACAACTTAGAAATAAACTGTGAATCATCAGGCTACTAAACCAGTGCTCTACTCCTGAGTACATATTTTGAGTCCAACTGATATTTTTGTGAAACTGCTCTCTCTTGAGAACGATTTGAGTATAGTAGACACATTTTTAATTACATAGTCACACTTTATATAGCAGTAAACAATTTACAAATATTCATGTCTTTTCGTGGAATTTTTTAAATCCAATCCAGTTATTTGAAGAAATGAATTTCACATTTAGTAGGTAAAATGCACAGAATTGTTGCATATCTTCACCGTAACCAGTTTTGGAGACTATAAGCTTTACGCTTACCTGAGTGAGCAAATTGAAATGCAATACTTCCCTCTAATACTACTGTCTAATGTTTACAGTACATAACAGATAGGCTAGAATAGGAAAAGGCAGACCATTAGTCCGTATGCATTGTCTCAATTTGTTGTATCTGCATGCATAAAGAATAAGAGCAATAAATAATAAACCATGAGTGTCCTTAACGTGACTATCTTTTGTTCTCATACGCTGACATCTTGATTGGTCGTCTATGCTTTTGAGGCTTTGTACATTCTTCATATATTTTACTCAATACAATTTTTATGCATTTTGTGGTCTAGGAATATAATCTAATCTTCCTGAGTCAGCTGCTGTGATGCCAATGGCAATAAGATCAACCAGTACATAGCAACTTAGCACAATAACAATATATACGACCAGTGTTTGGCATTTTCTCAATTTGTCAATCACAATGCCAAACAGAAAGCCTAAAGCAACGTTAATACCAGTGACAAAAACCATTCTGTCAGATCACGGATAAAACACAATTTCAACTTGTTCATTGCCCCGCCTGAAGATGAGGATGAGGATGAGGATGAATACTTTTATAGTGTTAAGTGAAAACAAGATCGACTTTATAGGCCATCCTAACAGTTACTTAAATAATCAATCAAATATCTATATTTTGGCTGGATGGATAATTTCTTAAAAAACAATGTAACCTAATTGGTCACTTCAGGAGTTATTAGGGCTGCCATCAAAGTCACTTGAGAACGACCTATTTATACAGTGTTGCCTAGTTTTCGATGTATTTCGAGTTGATTTCGCGTGTCTTTAAAAGTCGTCCTAGCAAAGACTGACGTAACCTAATGGGTTTCTTTATTTCAGGTTGGTATTTTATCATGAAATGACATCAGTTGGAGAAACACTGGAAACCTTAGAGTACTGGATGGGTGTTTAGTCGTAGTATGGGATTCCTCAGTAGAGCGCACTCATGACCCTACCGGGGAGTGAATCAAAGATCTTTAGGTTCTGTGACCAGCACTTTGCCACTGAGCCACTGGGTTGGAATCCACTGATCTACATTTCCTACTTCTGTCAGTTCACGATACATTTCAACCTCTATCCAACGCCTGATATCCGGTGGGGCCAACCAAGTCGGATATGAGGACAGATATTCAACGACGGTATTGGATGGAGGTCACGCTATATCGTGAACTGACAGAAGGAGGAAATCGGAAAGACATATATATATATATATATATATATATATATATATATATATATATATTGCGGGAGAGAGAGAACCCATAGTCACTAAAGAAAACATGTTTCAACAATACAGTCCTTTACTTTCATAAAATTATGCTTATTGGGTAGGTGGACCCAAATGTACTGTATGGTGGCATTCATAGCTGGGAATTACAGTCATCACACAGCCGCTTATGTATGTAAGCTATATCAGAGTTTAATTAGAGTTGGTTATTTCATTTTCAAGTTTTTCGTCTATATGTATGACTGACAGTTAATATCAGTACAGTAGTATTTCATTCTATTAGTGTGTATAAGGAAATCGGACTGAGTAAAAACCTCACTAATCCAGCTAGAATGATCGACACTGCTTCTGAAACATTATTTTTTTTTGTATTTTTAAGATCAGGACTTTTTTGTATGCAGGAGTAAAACATAATCTAAAAAAACTTTCATTGCTTACATGTGGCGAACTTCCTCAGTAAGCATTCCGACTGTCTCGACAACGTCATCAGATTCTCGTTGGAATGGTTCTGATAATTTATGAAAAGATATAGACTCTGTTGTCCACTCCTTATGGAGTCTCTCCTCCAGATTCGATTCAATTGGAATTACTTGTGTACCTGTACTGACAAGCACTTTCTCTGGAGAATCAAATGGAAATCTTGAGTAAATATTTGTATGTTGGGATTTAGATTTTAAGATGGAAGTGTCTTCACTTATATGACCATCAGATCCAAGGAATTTAATGCCTGTTTTGATTACTTCACGCAAATCTGCATCAGCCCATTCTAAATCTCTTGAAGAAATTATACTGGCCAAACGAATGACTGGTGTTTGAACACCTTCAGTAACTACTAGTTTTTGAATATCCACGTGTGTGATCATTGCTGGATGGGTTTCCCTAGGTTCAATAAAGTATTGTTGATCGTAGCACGAGTCCGTTTGTACACCCAATTCACAGACAATCATATCATCTTCTTCTGCAAACTCCTCAGTAATTTTTATCTGACTATACACCTTTTTACTCTTTTTCTCAGTTATTTCCAGAAAACGTTCTTCAATTATGTCGATAGGTTCAGTTACATGTCCCAGTTGTGAGTCTCCATACGAATCTTGTTCGACTTGAGTCCATGCTTCTGCAATTTCATCTTTTATTAGCTTTCTGTGATAACTTTCGAAAATATTTTCATTTAACTTTTCATGTCTTTCATTCTGTATACCAAATCCATAGTATTCTGTCTGTGAAGCCGTTGGTATGTGTGTTGGGCAGAACTGACACTGAACTTCGCAAATTTGCCCTAGTCTTGACCGTATCAAATATGCTTCATAGGTATAACTTGATCCACTAAGCGGGGATTCAGACCTTGATATTTCGGAATCAGAAGGTGAAGTGTGTGAGTGTGAATCAAATGCAATCTGAATACCCACATCCGCTGCAGCAACTGGCTCTTCTATGGCCATGGAAGCTTGTTCACGAACTGAACCATACTCCCGGCGGCTTTGATAATTTTCATAAACAGAATGTGTTGGCTGACATTTTTCCCAAACTTCCGTTACACTTCCTTCTTGAAGCAGACGCTTAACATATTCAGAATAAAGTGTTGTAGTTGTAGCTGTTAAGCTTTGATCACTATCATTATGTCCACTTGATTCCTCCACTATGATGTCCTCATTTTCTTTAACATTTTCAATACAGTAATCGGTAGATAGTTCTTTTAGATAGAAATCTCTTGTATGTCCTCTATAGGCTGTGCTCAGTAGATTAACTTGAACTTCTGCATCAGAAAGAAGTGTACTGCTACGGGGTGCAGAATAGTAGTACCGTTCAATGAGACGCTCTCGTATATCGGTGGAACGTATGTTTTGTAGCAAAACTGCAACTTGAGGCTCTGTATCGTCAGTCATTGTTTCAGCGTTTTGGTTATGGACTTTAGGTTTCTGAATTTCTTCTAAACATAAAGGTTGAGTTTGACAACCTACATTTTCTTGAAGAGGCTCATATATATATTGAACAGCAAAATTTTTCCTATTAATAGTAGAATAAGTGACTGTTTGACTGATGGACGCAGGACCGTAATATTCTTTATGAGACTCAGACCTCTGAATGTACTGTTCCTCAGTCTGAACAGCACTACTGATTAGACTGCGATGCAGCACCTTCAAATTATCATCAACAAGCTCCCACTCTAGATCTCCAGAGTCAAGAGGAACGTCATCTTCTGGAGCTGGCTGAGTGGCACCTTCCTGCTCATAACAATGATATCCAGACGAATCGCACAAAAGTCGAGATAAGTGAGAACGTGTGACGAAATCAGAATCAGAGGCAACCATGCTTGAATTAGCAGACGGACTCTGGCACCATGCATCCACAATTATTTTCGTATCAGTTTCAACTGAAGCGGAGAATGAAGTGACTTTATCACACTGGACGGAGACACTTCGTACAGGAGCAAAAACATAATCCCCATCATACAAAAACGATGAAGAAGAACTAACAAAACAAGGCAAAGAATAATATCGACCAGATTCAGCACCAATCAAACAACTAACAACATCGGATTTCACATAAGACGGCACCACGTCTAGATTAGGCTGAAAAGTCTCGCAGGCGGTCTGTTCGGTCTTCACATACCGATGGCCACAGCTGGTACACAGACTCGGCTCTGCTGGTCTCGATTCTAACTTGTGCGTGGTCAGGCTGACGACGGGTGTGCTTGCTCTGCCCACTTGCACTTCAGCATTCACACTGGGTCTCTTCACGAATGATGCGACGGAATCGAGCACACTTTCGGGTGACTTCATCGACACACCGGTCGCACTGTCCACAACACACACTCCTTCCGTCGTCGTCTGCACACAGGCTTCCAACGTTTGACTCGGTTTCGGGGGTTCTGGAACCGAAACAACTGGCTTCTCGACTTTCACTGGTGCGTGCAACTCACTCTGCGAATCCACCATACACAATCGGGCAGGTTTCGCCTGTAACGTGGCGTCGGTGCGTTTCAACGACAAATGACCGTCACTGTCGAGGAGAGATTTGTACAGGTTGGTTTGTTCACCCACTTCGGATGAGGCGACTGGCACTGTGTCGATTTGCTTGTCGACGGTGGTGTGTTTCACGAATTGTGTGGCTTCGACGAGTGGTGTTGGGCGAACTGGCTGAGGTTTGGGCGATTCTGATGCGACGGTCTCGGTGACGAGAGGGGCTTTGACGTGACGACTGGGCTTCTGAACAATCACATGTTCACTGGATTCCACGACGTGTGCAGTCACGGAGGTGGTCTGTGTGGTGGTGTCAGTCAGACGGCGTGGTGGCGGCTGTTTGACTGGCGACTCTGCGTAGGAGGCGCTGACTGACATCATGTGTTCAGGTTTCACGGTCTTGATCTCTTTCTGCTCTAGACTGGCCACGACTGGTCGTTCGGGTTGGGTGACCTGCACGGCTCTCTCGGCCACTGCTACTGCTTCTGTCAAGGTGTGGCTGGTGGTCTGTTTCACCTGGTAGCTGGAGCTCATGACACGAGTGGGGACAGAAGTGCCGAACTGCATGCCGACGTCATGTTTGACGGGTTGATCGACCTTCGTGTGAAGGGACAGTTCTGAATCCACGTATGTTGATGTAGGCATTGCCGGCTTCTTAGGAGAGACCACAGGGGCGGCGAACTGACTTGTGGCCTGACATATACTCGGGAATTTGCTGGTCTGTAGAGCGACACTCGACGTTTTGATGGTCACAGGAACCGGTTCTATCTGAGGCTGGACGGTCTGGCAGGCGGTCTGTTCGGTCTTCACATACCGATGGCCACAGCTGGTACACAGACTCGGCTCTGCTGGTCTCGATTCTAACTTGTGCGTGGTCAGGCTGACGACGGGTGTGCTTGCTCTGCCCACTTGCACTTCAGCATTCACACTGGGTCTCTTCACGAATGATGCGACGGAATCGAGCACACTTTCGGGTGACTTCATCGACACACCGGTCGCACTGTCCACAACACACACTCCTTCCGTCGTCGTCTGCACACAGGCTTCCAACGTTTGACTCGGTTTCGGGGGTTCTGGAACCGAAACAACTGGCTTCTCGACTTTCACTGGTGCGTGCAACTCACTCTGCGAATCCACCATACACAATCGGGCAGGTTTCGCCTGTAACGTGGCGTCGGTGCGTTTCAACGACAAATGACCGTCACTGTCGAGGAGAGATTTGTACAGGTTGGTTTGTTCACCCACTTCGGATGAGGCGACTGGCACTGTGTCGATTTGCTTGTCGACGGTGGTGTGTTTCACGAATTGTGTGGCTTCGACGAGTGGTGTTGGGCGAACTGGCTGAGGTTTGGGCGATTCTGATGCGACGGTCTCGGTGACGAGAGGGGCTTTGACGTGACGACTGGGCTTCTGAACAATCACATGCTCACTGGATTCCACGACGTGTGCAGTCACGGAGGTGGTCTGTGTGGTGGTGTCAGTCAGACGGCGTGGTGGCGGCTGTTTGACTGGCGACTCTGCGTAGGAGGCGCTGACTGACATCATGTGTTCAGGTTTCACGGTCTTGATCTCTTTCTGCTCTAGACTGGCCACGACTGGTCGTTCGGGTTGGGTGACCTGCACGGCTCTCTCGGCCACTGCTACTGCTTCTGTCAAGGTGTGGCTGGTGGTCTGTTTCACCTGGTAGCTGGAGCTCATGACACGAGTGGGGACAGAAGTGCCGAACTGCATGCCGACGTCATGTTTGACGGGTTGATCGACCTTCGTGTGAAGGGACAGTTCTGAATCCACGTATGTTGATGTAGGCATTGCCGGCTTCTTAGGAGAGACCACAGGGGCGGCGAACTGACTTGTGGCCTGACATATACTCGGGAATTTGCTGGTCTGTAGAGCGACACTCGACGTTTTGATGGTCACAGGAACCGGTTCTATCTGAGGCTGGACGGTCTGGCAGGCGGTCTGTTCGGTCTTCACATACCGATGGCCACAGCTGGTACACAGACTCGGCTCTGCTGGTCTCGATTCTAACTTGTGCGTGGTCAGGCTGACGACGGGTGTGCTTGCTCTGCCCACTTGCACTTCAGCATTCACACTGGGTCTCTTCACGAATGATGCGACGGAATCGAGCACACTTTCGGGTGACTTCATCGACACACCGGTCGCACTGTCCACAACACACACTCCTTCCGTCGTCGTCTGCACACAGGCTTCCAACGTTTGACTCGGTTTCGGGGGTTCTGGAACCGAAACAACTGGCTTCTCGACTTTCACTGGTGCGTGCAACTCACTCTGCGAATCCACCATACACAATCGGGCAGGTTTCGCCTGTAACGTGGCGTCGGTGCGTTTCAACGACAAATGACCGTCACTGTCGAGGAGAGATTTGTACAGGTTGGTTTGTTCACCCACTTCGGATGAGGCGACTGGCACTGTGTCGATTTGCTTGTCGACGGTGGTGTGTTTCACGAATTGTGTGGCTTCGACGAGTGGTGTTGGGCGAACTGGCTGAGGTTTGGGCGATTCTGATGCGACGGTCTCGGTGACGAGAGGGGCTTTGACGTGACGACTGGGCTTCTGAACAATCACATGTTCACTGGATTCCACGACGTGTGCAGTCACGGAGGTGGTCTGTGTGGTGGTGTCAGTCAGACGGCGTGGTGGCGGCTGTTTGACTGGCGACTCTGCGTAGGAGGCGCTGACTGACATCATGTGTTCAGGTTTCACGGTCTTGATCTCTTTCTGCTCTAGACTGGCCACGACTGGTCGTTCGGGTTGGGTGACCTGCACGGCTCTCTCGGCCACTGCTACTGCTTCTGTCAAGGTGTGGCTGGTGGTCTGTTTCACCTGGTAGCTGGAGCTCATGACACGAGTGGGGACAGAAGTGCCGAACTGCATGCCGACGTCATGTTTGACGGGTTGATCGACCTTCGTGTGAAGGGACAGTTCTGAATCCACGTATGTTGATGTAGGCATTGCCGGCTTCTTAGGAGAGACCACAGGGGCGGCGAACTGACTTGTGGCCTGACATATACTCGGGAATTTGCTGGTCTGTAGAGCGACACTCGACGTTTTGATGGTCACAGGAACCGGTTCTATCTGAGGCTGGACGGTCTGGCAGGCGGTCTGTTCGGTCTTCACATACCGATGGCCACAGCTGGTACACAGACTCGGCTCTGCTGGTCTCGATTCTAACTTGTGCGTGGTCAGGCTGACGACGGGTGTGCTTGCTCTGCCCACTTGCACTTCAGCATTCACACTGGGTCTCTTCACGAATGATGCGACGGAATCGAGCACACTTTCGGGTGACTTCATCGACACACCGGTCGCACTGTCCACAACACACACTCCTTCCGTCGTCGTCTGCACACAGGCTTCCAACGTTTGACTCGGTTTCGGGGGTTCTGGAACCGAAACAACTGGCTTCTCGACTTTCACTGGTGCGTGCAACTCACTCTGCGAATCCACCATACACAATCGGGCAGGTTTCGCCTGTAACGTGGCGTCGGTGCGTTTCAACGACAAATGACCGTCACTGTCGAGGAGAGATTTGTACAGGTTGGTTTGTTCACCCACTTCGGATGAGGCGACTGGCACTGTGTCGATTTGCTTGTCGACGGTGGTGTGTTTCACGAATTGTGTGGCTTCGACGAGTGGTGTTGGGCGAACTGGCTGAGGTTTGGGCGATTCTGATGCGACGGTCTCGGTGACGAGAGGGGCTTTGACGTGACGACTGGGCTTCTGAACAATCACATGCTCACTGGATTCCACGACGTGTGCAGTCACGGAGGTGGTCTGTGTGGTGGTGTCAGTCAGACGGCGTGGTGGCGGCTGTTTGACTGGCGACTCTGCGTAGGAGGCGCTGACTGACATCATGTGTTCAGGTTTCACGGTCTTGATCTCTTTCTGCTCTAGACTGGCCACGACTGGTCGTTCGGGTTGGGTGACCTGCACGGCTCTCTCGGCCACTGCTACTGCTTCTGTCAAGGTGTGGCTGGTGGTCTGTTTCACCTGGTAGCTGGAGCTCATGACACGAGTGGGAACAGAAGTGCCGAACTGCATGCCGACGTCATGTTTGACGGGTTGATCGACCTTCGTGTGAAGGGACAGTTCTGAATCCACGTATGTTGATGGGGTGGCGTGTTTCATAAGTAGACCACAGGGGCGGCGAACTGACTTGTGGCCTGACATATACTCGGGAATTTGCTGGTCTGTAGAGCGACACTCGACGTTTTGATGGTCACAGGAACCGGTTCTATCTGAGGCTGGACGGTCTGGCAGGCGGTCTGTTCGGTCTTCACATACCGATGGCCACAGCTGGTACACAGACTCGGCTCTGCTGGTCTCGATTCTAACTTGTGCGTGGTCAGGCTGACGACGGGTGTGCTTGCTCTGCCCACTTGCACTTCAGCATTCACACTGGGTCTCTTCACGAATGATGCGACGGAATCGAGCACACTTTCGGGTGACTTCATCGACACACCGGTCGCACTGTCCACAACACACACTCCTTCCGTCGTCGTCTGCACACAGGCTTCCAACGTTTGACTCGGTTTCGGGGGTTCTGGAACCGAAACAACTGGCTTCTCGACTTTCACTGGTGCGTGCAACTCACTCTGCGAATCCACCATACACAATCGGGCAGGTTTCGCCTGTAACGTGGCGTCGGTGCGTTTCAACGACAAATGACCGTCACTGTCGAGGAGAGATTTGTACAGGTTGGTTTGTTCACCCACTTCGGATGAGGCGACTGGCACTGTGTCGATTTGCTTGTCGACGGTGGTGTGTTTCACGAATTGTGTGGCTTCGACGAGTGGTGTTGGGCGAACTGGCTGAGGTTTGGGCGATTCTGATGCGACGGTCTCGGTGACGAGAGGGGCTTTGACGTGACGACTGGGCTTCTGAACAATCACATGCTCACTGGATTCCACGACGTGTGCAGTCACGGAGGTGGACTGTGTGGTGGTGTCAGTCAGACGGCGTGGTGGCGGCTGTTTGACTGGCGACTCTGCGTAGGAGGCGCTGACTGACATCATGTGTTCAGGTTTCACGGTCTTGATCTCTTTCTGCTCTAGACTGGCCACGACTGGTCGTTCGGGTTGGGTGACCTGCACGGCTCTCTCGGCCACTGCTACTGCTTCTGTCAAGGTGTGGCTGGTGGTCTGTTTCACCTGGTAGCTGGAGTTCATGACACGGGTGGCAACACGCATGCCGAACTGCATTCCCACATCATGCGTGACCGCCTTTTCGACCTTAGTGTGACGCGACAGTGTAGACTGGACGTAGGGTGGTGGGGTGGTGTGTTTCATAAGTAGACCACAGGGGCGGCGAACTGACTGGTTGTCTGACAGAGGCTGGAGAACTTGCTTGTCTGAAGGGCGACGCTCGCAATCTTAGGAGCGATGGGAGTCGGTTCGATCTGAGGCTGGACGGTCTGGCAGGCGGTCTGTTCGGTCTTCACATACCGATGGCCACAGCTGGTACACAGACTCGGCTCTGCTGGTCTCGATTCTAACTTGTGCGTGGTCAGGCTGACGACGGGTGTGCTTGCTCTGCCCACTTGCACTTCAGCATTCACACTGGGTCTCTTCACGAATGATGCGACGGAATCGAGCACACTTTCGGGTGACTTCATCGACACACCGGTCGCACTGTCCACAACACACACTCCTTCCGTCGTCGTCTGCACACAGGCTTCCAACGTTTGACTCGGTTTCGGGGGTTCTGGAACCGAAACAACTGGCTTCTCGACTTTCACTGGTGCGTGCAACTCACTCTGCGAATCCACCATACACAATCGGGCAGGTTTCGCCTGTAACGTGGCGTCGGTGCGTTTCAACGACAAATGACCGTCACTGTCGAGGAGAGATTTGTACAGGTTGGTTTGTTCACCCACTTCGGATGAGGCGACTGGCACTGTGTCGATTTGCTTGTCGACGGTGGTGTGTTTCACGAATTGTGTGGCTTCGACGAGTGGTGTTGGGCGAACTGGCTGAGGTTTGGGCGATTCTGATGCGACGGTCTCGGTGACGAGAGGGGCTTTGACGTGACGACTGGGCTTCTGAACAATCACATGCTCACTGGATTCCACGACGTGTGCAGTCACGGAGGTGGTCTGTGTGGTGGTGTCAGTCAGACGGCGTGGTGGCGGCTGTTTGACTGGCGACTCTGCGTAGGAGGCGCTGACTGACATCATGTGTTCAGGTTTCACGGTCTTGATCTCTTTCTGCTCTAGACTGGCCACGACTGGTCGTTCGGGTTGGGTGACCTGCACGGCTCTCTCGGCCACTGCTACTGCTTCTGTCAAGGTGTGGCTGGTGGTCTGTTTCACCTGGTAGCTGGAGTTCATGACACGGGTGGCAACACGCATGCCGAACTGCATTCCCACATCATGCGTGACCGCCTTTTCGACCTTAGTGGACGCTGACAGTGTAGACTGGACGTAGGGTGGTGGGGTGGTGTGTTTCATAAGTTGACTGGTTGTCTGACAGAGGCTGGAGAACTTGCTTGTCTGAAGGGCGACGCTCGCAATCTTAGGAGCGATGGGAGTCGGTTCGATCTGAGGCTGGACGGTCTGGCAGGCGGTCTGTTCGGTCTTCACATACCGATGGCCACAGCTGGTACACAGACTCGGCTCTGCTGGTCTCGATTCTAACTTGTGCGTGGTCAGGCTGACGACGGGTGTGCTTGCTCTGCCCACTTGCACTTCAGCATTCACACTGGGTCTCTTCACGAATGATGCGACGGAATCGAGCACACTTTCGGGTGACTTCATCGACACACCGGTCGCACTGTCCACAACACACACTCCTTCCGTCGTCGTCTGCACACAGGCTTCCAACGTTTGACTCGGTTTCGGGGGTTCTGGAACCGAAACAACTGGCTTCTCGACTTTCACTGGTGCGTGCAACTCACTCTGCGAATCCACCATACACAATCGGGCAGGTTTCGCCTGTAACGTGGCGTCGGTGCGTTTCAACGACAAATGACCGTCACTGTCGAGGAGAGATTTGTACAGGTTGGTTTGTTCACCCACTTCGGATGAGGCGACTGGCACTGTGTCGATTTGCTTGTCGACGGTGGTGTGTTTCACGAATTGTGTGGCTTCGACGAGTGGTGTTGGGCGAACTGGCTGAGGTTTGGGCGATTCTGATGCGACGGTCTCGGTGACGAGAGGGGCTTTGACGTGACGACTGGGCTTCTGAACAATCACATGCTCACTGGATTCCACGACGTGTGCAGTCACGGAGGTGGTCTGTGTGGTGGTGTCAGTCAGACGGCGTGGTGGCGGCTGTTTGACTGGCGACTCTGCGTAGGAGGCGCTGACTGACATCATGTGTTCAGGTTTCACGGTCTTGATCTCTTTCTGCTCTAGACTGGCCACGACTGGTCGTTCGGGTTGGGTGACCTGCACGGCTCTCTCGGCCACTGCTACTGCTTCTGTCAAGGTGTGGCTGGTGGTCTGTTTCACCTGGTAGCTGGAGTTCATGACACGGGTGGCAACACGCATGCCGAACTGCATTCCCACATCATGCGTGACCGCCTTTTCGACCTTAGTGGACGCTGACAGTGTAGACTGGACGTAGGGTGGTGGGGTGGTGTGTTTCATAAGTTGACTGGTTGTCTGACAGAGGCTGGAGAACTTGCTTGTCTGAAGGGCGACGCTCGCAATCTTAGGAGCGATGGGAGTCGGTTCGATCTGAGGCTGGACGGTCTGGCAGGCGGTCTGTTCGGTCTTCACATACCGATGGCCACAGCTGGTACACAGACTCGGCTCTGCTGGTCTCGATTCTAACTTGTGCGTGGTCAGGCTGACGACGGGTGTGCTTGCTCTGCCCACTTGCACTTCAGCATTCACACTGGGTCTCTTCACGAATGATGCGACGGAATCGAGCACACTTTCGGGTGACTTCATCGACACACCGGTCGCACTGTCCACAACACACACTCCTTCCGTCGTCGTCTGCACACAGGCTTCCAACGTTTGACTCGGTTTCGGGGGTTCTGGAACCGAAACAACTGGCTTCTCGACTTTCACTGGTGCGTGCAACTCACTCTGCGAATCCACCATACACAATCGGGCAGGTTTCGCCTGTAACGTGGCGTCGGTGCGTTTCAACGACAAATGACCGTCACTGTCGAGGAGAGATTTGTACAGGTTGGTTTGTTCACCCACTTCGGATGAGGCGACTGGCACTGTGTCGATTTGCTTGTCGACGGTGGTGTGTTTCACGAATTGTGTGGCTTCGACGAGTGGTGTTGGGCGAACTGGCTGAGGTTTGGGCGATTCTGATGCGACGGTCTCGGTGACGAGAGGGGCTTTGACGTGACGACTTGGCTTGTGGGCTTTCACGTGTTGGCTGAATGCTGCGACGATTGAGGTTGTTTTGGTTGCCTGTGTTTTGTTTTCTTGGATTGGTTTTTGTGTTTGTTTTGTGTCGTGGATATTTGTTTTGTCATCTGTCGTAGTTGCCTTCTCTATTTTGTTAATGTGTGTTGCTGTTTCTGTTGTGTATTGATTTTCGCTCGTTATATATATATTCAGTTTGTGGTATATTTGTTCCTTTGATTGTTTGAGGTGTTCTTGCTGTTCAAAGTATTTTACTTGTGAATCTACTATTGCGTTCCTTGATTTTTCACTTGTTTCTTTTGTATGTGTTTGGTTATTGTCTGCGTAATCTGGTTTATCACTGGCTACTTTTTCTTCGTGTGTAATCGAGTCCAATTTTGCGATGGTCGCTTGTGTCTTTTTTTGTTTCACGAAGTTTATCTGCTTGTCGACAAGGTTACGGGTATATCGGTATTGGCAGCCGAAGTCACCTTTTATTTTAATTTCTTCTGTTATTCCTGTTATATTTCTTTCTTTGTCAGTTTCTCTATAGGTGAATTCGTCATCTTTCATTGGATAGGTTTGACTTGACTTGTTTTCCCTCTGTTTGGAATTAAGTTTCGCGGCTTCTTGTTGGATGAGGTGATTGAATTGCTCTTCGGTTATTTCTTTGACGTGCGCAAATTGCTGAACTGCATACATGAAGTCGGTTGGAATGTTATCAGTTTGGGTTTGTATTTCTTTACGGTGTGTTTCAGTTTTTTGTTGGTCCACAGTTTTGAAATTTTATAGTTTGGTATCAGATGCTCTGCAGCACTACACTCTACGCTCTGAAACTTTGGGCGTACTTGAATACTGACATCGTTGCTTTGAAGTTTACTTGTTTTTGACTGAATTGTTCTAGATGATTCTTCAATTTTCTTTAAACTCTTTGCTTCTTCAACGTGCTGCTCTTCTATCCATGTTCTGCGAGTAAACTTTGTTTTTTTCGACATATCATCAACTTGTGTCGATTTCGAAGTTTTCGATGACTCCCTATCATGTTCAGGAATATCTTGTATGCTTGTCTCCTCAGTTGGTGCAACCTCAATATAAACAACTGAATAACGCCCTCCATCTTTGGTATCGATATACTTCCTGCTTTTGTAGGTCATTGGTTTATCTTTTGTGTCAACTGGTGGTTCAAGAGTTAGCAAGATTTGTTTGTTGAATGTGGTTACATAATTCTTATTTTCATCTAAATTACTGTCAGGTCCTCTGTAAAAATCTTGTTTGGAATGAAACTTGTGATAATCTTCAATTTCATCATCTGTTGTACAAGAACTGCTAGTACCAATGCTTTGAATTTCTTCACTTGTGGTACAAGTAGATGCTATTTCTTCATCATATGTGAATATAGACGGTAAAATAAACGTCTTATGAGGAAAACGTAGACTGGTTGAAAATTGAGATGGTTTAGTATACTTTGATTGAGCAATATATGATGTTTCTATTTCATCAACTGATTCGTATGTGCTTTCTGAATTGATATACTCTGAACCTGAACTTGATAACCATTCATCATCAGAACTTGATGATAACGGATAGATATTGAATTGACTTTTATCTTTAGTTTGTTTATTCCATATTCTTAGTTGATTCAGTAAACTATCCAATTTTGTCTTATCCTTTTGAGCTAAGTCACTATAGTCAAAGAGGAAAATGCAAATTATGTTACCAATGTAAATTATCACCTTAAAATAGCTTGTCAAGCTTTTAAATATTCCTCAGTTTAATCAAAACATACTGCTTATGGCAGTGATATTAGTGTGATCTGAACCGCTTTTCTTTTTCTAGTCTGACGTTGTAGATTGTAAGCGGTTCAATGGAATAGGGTTTGACCAGCAGAGAGTCGAGCTATTCCAGTGACTTTAAAGGCCACCCTATCAACAACTAAAATAGTATTTGTTTTTGCTGGAAAGGCAAATTTCGATGAAATCAATAAACCTAATAGGTTATTTCAGTAGTTGTTAGGATGACCTTGTGTTTCACCTGAGTTTCATTTCATCAATTGATATGAATGATTGTGCTTACTTTACAAGTGTCACTGTCTCCATCATATGGAAGCTTTGTTCTTGAAGATCATTGAGCTTTTGTGTTAAATCAACTGGTATAATATTTTCTTGCTCATATTGTTTTATAGTTCTCATGTGTGCCTATAAGTTAAGCAGAATTGGAGGAAAAATAGACTGATTAAAAATGGTTATGAATTACTTGTTTAAAAATTATTTGAAACAGTATAGCTTTCTAGCTTTAATCTTTTGTTAATAACTTCTCATCAATAAGATACATTGTCATCATAGTTTGGCAGTTAGTATAATAGAGTGACTTTAAAAGCAATCCTGAAAGTTAAGGGGATGACCAATAAGACTTGCCTATTTTATGAACCGAAGAAACGTTTCTAACAGAAACAGAAACACGTCTGCTTATCTTATTGTTTCTTAAAATGGCTTTTAAATTTACTCATTGTAGTCAGCATTGAGATTATCTGAGACCAGTAATAAGCAGCTGCATGGTGTGATAGTTAGAACTTAAGTTGTCTAGTTCATTTGAAACCTAATAAGTGACTCTAAAGGTCACCTTAGCAAAAGCTTAAGTATCCAATCAGATTTCCCTATTTTGCGAAAATCTGCTCTTCCAGCCGAAATGCAGGGACCTAATTGGTTATTTTGGTTGTTGTTAGGGTGGCCTTTAAAGTCACTCAAATTTAATGATCTTCATCTCCAGTTCCTTCCATACCCAGAACACTTTGGCTCTCACTTTGCGCATTGCTAACATCCACTGACAAATGCTATCCCATATCTATTGTCTTTGTTTGATGTAGTACAGACTAATATAGTATTTAAGTAGGTTAGTCACATGATATGTAGTCCCAAGGTTGTCTGTTTTTGATCCAAATTGAATTGGCGTGTACATAATCGTTAGATAGACAGGAACGTCGTCATATATAGAAAAAAATGGAATGAATACAACTTTCATAAATGTCTGTACTCATATCTTTTCGCTCTAATACACTTCCATGGAGTTGAAAGGGTCTTTTGTAAACGTCGAATACCTATCGTACCGAAGAGATCGGTTATTGCTTTTTACGCCTCAACCAAGTTGTACTTAAACTGGACACAATATTATTTGCTCTGTGACCTTCTCTTGCACAATTACAAGCTCAAAAGTATATGAAACATTGAATGCTATGATAAGTGAATAAAACTAATATAGAATTATGGTCCTCCACCGAAAAAACTCCAGATTCTTCACTATTTATTAAGTGTATCACATTCTATGTACTCGCAGAGTCATTTACTTACATATTTCTATTGTTTTTATCTTTTTCAGACCCCATGCTAGTTGGTTAAACTAGTGCCACGGACACAAGCATTATCGAATTTCGGGAATACATATGCAGTTAGCCCTTGCTTAACCCATATCTCACCTTCATTGATACCCATAAACAAGGTGTATTTGAGACAATGGCGAAAGTAATGTTTCCAGGGTGATTCAAAACTACATCACTAAGTCCTGCAGTTAGAAACTAACCCACTAATGAATTCAAGCCACGATAATGATACACAGTCAAATGCAACTTAGAACCCGCCATCTCTGCCAAACGGCCTAAGTTACCACACCTCACACCATCATACTGAAGTACCAGTCACCAAGCGCAAGACGTTAGAAGTAAAACACTAAGGACGAGAAAGTCGTAGAAAGTCATCGAGAGTACAAGAAGGATGGAAAAATAAAGAGACCCCAAATGACTGTGATTATTGTAGATGCATGTGTAAAATGACCCCAATTCTGCACTGTAATGCATAGAGTATTCAAAAAGCCAATTCGGTTGTCACATCTAAACCACCCGAAAGTCTATATTCCCTTGCAAAGCTCAAACTAACGGTCAACGATTCATCGACTGATGCTGTGCTTCAGTCTGGACATCGCCTATTATTCTCCACTCTGGTCATTCCTCAACTAATGTTCCACAATGAGGCTGACAGTGACTAGGCATGCGTGACACATATCCTAGCCATCTGACTCCATAAAGCCTCACAACCTGGTCAAATAACTCAACTTTTAGCCACGACTCACGCACAACTGCATCACTGACATACTGGAAACACGAAACATAGCCTTTACTACGAAGGCAACTGTGGTCGAACACCCAAATCCTTCAAGTTATCTCTATATCTAATGACCATGTTTCATAGTCAAAGAGTAGAAGAGATTGAAATGCAGTGTAGTACACTCCACTCCTAATAAGCAATCAGATATCACGGTGGCTTCATAAATGGTGTTAGTTGACAAAAGCCAAAGGAGCTTTCTGTATCTGTGCTGAGGTTCCATCGTCACTGACTCACCACAGCTGATCTAATTTCCTAAGTAGGTAAAGTGATCAATCCACTCAGTCACTAAACTCTCTATTGTTGCTAGATGAAGTAGCAACACAGAACAGTCCTGGAACAACAATGTGGATTTGGGTGAGGAGAAACACACTGGAAACATTCTCAGGTTGCTGGTCGATGTGTCCAGCAGACTCTATATCTTGTCGACATCTTCACTTAATAGTACAATTTCATTCGTATACTAAAGATCTACTGATGATTAGTCTTTTGTGAGAAGGTCGATCCCGATGAGGTCACGTGGGGAGAAGGGGACGTCTATAAGTACATGTGGAAAAGGTTAGAATGGAATGGAGTGGATATCCTTGATGGACGCAACTTCATCCTTTCTCTGCTATGTTACCGTTGACTACTGAGTTTTACCCTAGTCTCCATGATCTATCTAAATATCTGCCTGCTATTACTTATTGCCGTTCCCTTTTTCATGCCTTTAGCCTTCTGCGTCAACCACTCCTCACAGTTTTTGCTTCATCTGTTTGCGAGTCTACATTTCATTTGCTTCCGCTCCTCGCTGTAAATGGAGCCTTCATAATTGCGTTTATGTGCATCTGTCAATTCTAAGAAACAGCTGAAGCCGACTAATCGTTTTTTGCTTTCTTTTGAAGATAATTCACAGTCTTTGTCGTTTTTTTACTGCAGACTGGAAATGACCCGAAGATTTTTCAAGATCAGTGACTCTGTCCTGCTGCGATAATTGACTGGCCAGTTTTTCATCATAGGCAGACTTAGTATTCTTATCATCTCACCTACACTTGGGATGGTTATATATCTGTAGTATTTATATGCCGATTTATGTGCTAATAAACGCATAATCGCCGTCTAGACTTCTAGTGGCAAAACATCAGGTCTGGCTGCTTTGCACTGTTTCATCTTTGAAACGATCTCCTAAACTCTGAGAAGAGGCAGTGACCCCGCATCTGCGTTCCATTCATGTTTGGACTGGATGATAGTCCATTTAAGTGAGGCTGTAAGTCAAGGTCTTTAGTTCTGTCTTCTTCCTTGCCAATAGGCATAAGCAAGTCACACGATCTTTCATATCGCTTACATATCCGTTTAGCTGGGCCGGGAACAGTTGGATATCGACTGGTATCCAGTCACGTATGCTTTACGCTGTATGTCTTGGCGTCATAGCTACACCAGCTAGACCATAGAACCATAGAATCTCTGGACACTCGTAAAAGTAATTTCGCAGATTTACCGCATGGTTCAATTGAATAACTGATTTCGGTCTTGCATTTGTGTTGTTCAAATATAGCACACTTCCGTAGCTCTAGATTCCAGAGATTTTGTAAAAGGTGCCTATTGTGCGATTTGGCGTAGTGTTCAGACGTTGAAACCACCAATCTTAAATTGTTAGCGTGATTCAAGCGAACAGTAATGAAAATTTATTGGTTTAGTGACAATACTGACATGAAGGGAAGCTGAGGAAACATTAAGAAGTCTAGCGTTGATATCCCGAAGTAAGGGTAAGGGAAGTTGTTTATGGTTAATTGGATTTAGTATGGTTCTGGAAGTTCACAGACTACCGGTACTTCCTAGCTCCCCACACCATAGGAGTTGTATCTGTAATGTACAGAGAAAAGGAGTCAAATTGTTTGACTTAAGAGCCGGTGATCGAGAGTTTGCAACACTGTACTTTTGTAAGTTTAAGATTTAACCCTCCTTTTCCATGGAGAAGGCAGTATCAGCATGGCATGGTGGTAGTTTGCACGAAACACCAAGTTACTATCAAACTCTGTTCAGCCTACCATATGACTTCATCTTCCAACCCCTATCACAGTATAGCTTTTTTAACGCTATAGTGGTTCAGCTCTTGATCCAACGGACCTATCTGGAATGGTCGAACTTTAAGAAACAAATGTTCCGACTAGCGAAAATCATTGGGTCAATGCGATATTCAAGTCTGACTACAATGTCAAGGTAACAGCTACCAGTTAAGGAAGCATATTCTTAAAAATTTATATATTTACAGTAACTTTTTATAATTCGAAACATGCGAAATTTCAGAACTGCTGATGTGGCAATCAATTATTCCTGGATCCTAGTGGTGTTCAAGCATTTGTTATGGGAAAACACATTACTGTACTTAGCTCATAATTTTAATATCTCAGATGTGGCCTTATAGTGATATCTTTTATCATTCCTGAGCATCATGAGTATGAGCATTGTGATCACATGAAATCTCTTGATGATGAATAAGCCCGTGATAAGCGGTTATTATTAACTATGAAATGCAACTTCTGTGGATCACTAGATATTTGTTCGGTTTGAAACTATGAGAGTTCGTGTTATTAACGCGTTGTAAATATTTCAACATCTGAAATAATTTGCTAATATCTCAATAAAATATAAGTGTTTGATACCTCTGATCATTACAGAAGAATACAATTCTTAAAGTTGATAGTAAAATCAGATAGACGTGAAACAGACCTATAGAAGACTCAGAAACTATCTTGTTGTAAGAAGTAATATGGTTATTAAAGATTACTACTTACTTTATTCCAGTCTAGTAAACTTTGAAATATTGCAATTTCTGTTCTGCGTAAATGAATACCCCCGGCCATACGAGTTGCAACTACAAAAAGTGTTTAAAATGTAAAATAAATTTGATTGTTTGATAGGATGCTTTATGTTACTTTTTATAAAATAGTAGCGTGATTTCACTTATGATATTTGAAACTTTTTCCTAGACGTTTTATCCTGTTTGCTCATAAGAGGGTGACACAGCTTTGGATAATTAATGGTGTGATAATCATATACGTCGTACATATAGCGTTTTCACAAGATGGAATGATGAAGATGGACTAGAATTCTTAATTTGTAATAACCAGAAGGTGATTGTTAGGACTGTTGTGCGAAGAACAAGAATTGTTTTCAGCACTGCATTATGAAACCAATTGAAAGTGTGTACATACGAATAATCAAGCTATCCGACACTTTGAACAAGCTCAGCCGTAACACAATAAGTGTATAGATACACATCCCTAAAAGCAGCTGTATACAAGAGAGATTATCAAGAACATTTTATGAGATATGGCAGAATACTCTGAGATTACTTACATGTTTTGGTTCGATTCCAATGTTCACGTGTTTCATTAATAAGTCGTAGGAACTCTTTGTTGAAGTTTTCAGCTTCAGCTGTCGGTGGTTCAGTTAAGGAGAATACTAAGTTGTTTAGGAATCGGTTAAATGCTTCATCGTCATCTGTAGTTAAACCCTAAAATAAGAATAAAACACAAATTGTATATAACATGCATCCCATATTAGAATACGTGTTGAATACGTCAGTGTATGAATGAGTACTTAATTTTTTTTCACTACAATTATAAGATGTCTGACATATAGTGAAATGATGTTTGCCATTTAAATCAGGTAATATTTAACTAAGATGCTAGTTCAACTTCGAAAATATCTGCTGTCATATATTCCACTTAAAAGGGTCTTGGGTAAATACATTATTAAAAGAAATACTCTGCATTCAAACATCTGTGAGCCCATTAGAGACTATTTTAGGCAAAAAGTGGGTTGCGACTTAGTATTCATGATTATAGTATCAATAAAAAATGAAGGAATTGGTGCGCTATTCCAAGTTGTGGGGGGCGTATCAACTCTAGACGTGCATCGGTCCTTTTGAGATCGCAAAGTTACTTGGTGGTAAAGCACTCCCTACTTTTTGCTCCAAAATGTTCAGCATCATGCTTTGACTTTGTTTAAACTATGTTGATTTTGTTTGTTTGTAAATGAGCTATCATATATCTATTATGAGTGGTCATATGAGGGAGACGCTAATACTTGTTAAGAGGTTTTGTATTGCAATTTACATAGTGTGGTAAGAAGACGGAGATTATTGTGCAATGCATTGTGATAAGTCTGATCACACATTAACCTGACAGGGTATTTTTATATAAAGGATGAAAATAGAGTGGGGTAAGGTAAGGTAAGTGAATTAATACAATACAATATTTAGAAAATATAAGGTAATAAGAAGGAATAATACATTTTCACACCTCCCTTGGCATTAAAATGAGATAAAGATTACCAAGGTAGGTTTAAGGTAAGGACAAACTGTTTTGAATACATAAAAAGGATTTGAACTTCCGTACAGCTAAGGCCTTAATGAACCTAAGTATACGGTCTTGACAGCTCCTATACAATGGTCTAAAGATTGTTTTGGGGTCAGTTCCGTGACCTGTTTCTATAATATGTTTACCTATGGATGATGATGTCTGTCTGCCCCCTGCAATTCAACTTGATGTGTTTATCACAAACTTTTAAAGATAATTTACTGAACTTCAGAAAAATCAAATGGTAAAATTAAAAACCGCTTCAAAATGGCTTTCACTTGTCATCAGTAATTGGTCGAAACTTTTTTCTTGGTGAAGAGTATTTTCAGTATAATAACAACTTTAATTTCCGGCACTGATTTTTAACTAATCAATAATACATGACAAAACAACACAAATGAACTGAGCTTGTGAAAATTGACATTTTCATGTCTTAGTTTTTGTAGATGCAGATAATTTAGAAATATATGCAATAAAATATGATGTGCAAACCAATTATTTCAGAATTGTTAACAGCTCTTCTTTAGAGTTTTCAGCGTCAAGAAGAATGAATGTGTAACCAATATGTTAGCTTCCACAGAAAAAGGAATTCACAGTTGTAATTGACGAAAAAAAGCACAGACACTTTCTGAAGTTCATTTTCTTTAGGCTAGTTAGTTACATAAAGGGTTTCATTAGCCTCGAATGAAATCTGAATGTTTCCATGGTTTCAAAAAATGCTTGCTTGTTTTACTTATTACCAATTTTTATATCTTCAAATTTAAATGGAAATCGGTAGGAAAGCCCAACTGCTACTCCTTACCCTTCATAGTTGTTGAGAATGATACAATAGGGAGTAGAGACAGATTCTTTTCAATTTATTAGCTTAGTAGCAAAATGTTTGACAACGGAGACTGAATGCTAATGTGGTGATACTTTGTAAACTGACAGTTGCTCACGTATCTGTATCGAGTAAATTTCTCTTGGTAGCTAATTTATAATCAACTCATATCGTCATTAATAAGTGAAAAATCATTTGAAACTTATATTAATTTAACTTTGATGGGTAAAGAAGAACAAGACATTACTTTTATTTCTATGGAAGGGTTGAATACAGGAACTCGGCGAAAAGAAAATTTTCCTCGTTGAATTGTCTTTTTTCAATTTTCCCTAGCCTAATAGGACTTCTTCGATGGTTAAATAATTCATTGATGACATTCATAACAGCGGTACTGAAGAGAATTCAGTGAAGTCAAAGAAGAATCATACAATCACTAAATATTCCAGACGCTTCTTGGAAGTGAAAACTGATTAGCCAGAATCTTTGGTCTAGTGTTTTCTATTACTTCTTACCAACAGATAAGTTTATTCTTGTGATTTGAAAATGTTTATAGATGTGTTCATATACGAAAATAAACCCCGATATCTCTTGCTTTCAAAGATAACTTCTTAACTGTTTCACGTTGAAAAGAATTGTAACTAAACAGTAAGTATACTCAGGAATTGTAAAAGAGTAGTTGGTCAGTGTACAGCTTATGGAAAGCAATCAGGTTCGCAACAACCTCAGTAAGCACATTCAGACTTCACTATCAGATCAACCAATGAACAAGCACTTGTCAGGACATTACACCAAGTACCATATAATCAATAATTATTCTAATAATTATCTTAGATTTACTTTATTTTGATTTCTTAGATTAGAGTGTAGGTGAATGATGGAGTGACTATAAAGGCCACCCTAACAACTGCTTAAATAACCAATCACATTTTTGTATTCCTTGAAAGACTGTCTGCCCAGCCAAAATATGACAATTTGGTTGGTTACTTTAGCATTTGTTAAGGTGACTTTTAAAGTCGTCCAAATTTTGACGGATCGCTTAAGTCTACCTTAGTAACAATTGGAAAATCTGCCCTTCCAGCCGAAACGTAGAAACACAGTTGGGTATATGATTCATTTCTAAATTAGCCTATAAAATAACACTAATGTATTACAACCTGAATGTGGTTTCTGCCAAGCCTGGTTTTGAAAAGTTGATGAATTTATTTTTCCTTCTTCAGTTGGATAGGAAGATGTCTTTCTACGGAAAATCAATATCAAGTTTAGCATACAACACATACAGTAGAACAGATTTTAGTTCAAAGGCTTACACCCGAAATCCTTTCATTACTGACTCAGTAAAAATACCCAAAGGATTAAGGCGTATCCTTCAACATGATCAGAATTCAATCACCTATGAGAACGAGAATATTTCATTCATAGTCCCAAGTGAACAAAAAAATAGATTGAGGAAGATAGGGTCAATACATATTCATTTTTGGCAGTTTGAAATTACTGTTAACAAATAGGCTAATGACGCAATCACTACACTAGGAATTCGGTAGATAACATAACCTAGAATATTTTGTAGACGAGATCAGCTTAAATGCGGAGAAAATACCAAAGAAAGGTATACAGAAAGTACTAAATACTTACGTCACTCTCCAAAAAGCGTTGTAGTAGGACTGTGAAAAACTCAAGGCATATTTTCAACTGTTCATCTATTATATAATTCCAGTTATCTAAGATGACTTTATACAGCCTGTAAGGCAAAAGTTAGATATAAGAATTACTGTATGATATAGCTAGTTATGAACAACAAAACAATTTTGTTACTGATATCTAAGTGCATATTCAGAACTGATTTTGGAACAGATATTTCAATGCGCTATAGGAAACGTATTACCTCAAAAAGTTACTCACTTTGAATGCTAGGATGCGTGATCATTGATAAAATTGTCGTGAATTACGAAATCTAGGAGATAAGGATTACTCATTCTTAACGCAGTAGATGGGTAGTAACGTGTTCTTCTTAGGATGTGTTGATCCTGTGCTTGAATCTATATATAAGGGAGTGGTAGTACAATGTGGATTAACTGCAAGCTGGGACGGAGCAGCCGTTCAGTCCATCTTGATTTTAAGTAGCTTACCGGTTGACATCGCCCAATTGTGAAAAGTAGCTTGAAATTCACCAGTAATCCACAAATCAACACACTGAATATTAAAACCAGTCTCTCAAAAATCAGTCTACCAAAAATGCTGAGATGAAAATGGAACTCCATCAGATACATTTTACGGAACTACAGTTTTTCTAAGTAGAATTTTGAGGACTTGAAGTTGAACAGAAAAATATCGAAGACTGATGAAGGCTCATTGGTAGTTACACCTTTTTGCAGACCATTCAAGAGTATTCATATCTATAGCCTACTTTCAGCGAACCGAATGTCTGATTCTTTCAGCCGTGACTATATATTTTTCATATTCCGTCGAAGTCAACTAGTCATTAGATCCTACGTTTACTGAATCAGCTATGTTATTTAGTCGTAACCAAGTGAAAATGATGAATATTTATCCCTTTGTTACTTCCACGATGACCATTTTGTTCCAAGTAATCTGGAGTTTGTTACTTATAAGATCATATAAGTAGTATATAAAACACCGATATCACTGGGAGTAAGAGTTAACATACAAATGGCAGTTCCTGGAGAAAAAAAATAAAAGTAAAAGGAAGAAGAAGAAAGACGAAGAAGTAACAGAAACTCCAGGACTGCACATCACGAATGTAGGATGCAGGCACTATTTGCGTGAACTACATCGCATTTCACTGATAAGTAAAGTGCACAGTAAGTACAGAAGTTAGTCAACAAATGTCTGTTGTATACAACTTATGAGATTATGACAAACATATTAATAATGAATAGTGGCTAGCAATGGAATCATTAATGCATAGTTGAAACACAAGCAATATCGAGGTATCCGCGCAAGAGCCTATATACCAATAGAGACCGATCAATTTGACCCAATCAACGTCAAGACAATACAAGTAGTAACATAACGCCAAACATATAGATTAATTCTAAAATTCCAACTTTATTTGATTTTGTTACTCATAATGGTGTTCGAGTAATAATGTACTTTTGACTGGTCACTTATAACTGCTAGGGTATAGTTATGACTAGTCATCTGTGCTTGGCATTTTATCCAGTAAATAATACCATGTCACGGTGCGCTGTATCAAACAAACACATTTCGTTTACAATTAGATTCTATTACAGTGGGTACTGGGTTTACATTTACGTTATTTCAAATCGTATTTTGCATCAACTTCCTTCACAGGACATACCAGTTATATAAACCAAATATTTTACGAAGCTTAAATGTAGAGAAAATAAATCAAAGTAATTCCTCTCTTTGCCACCTTCACGCATAGAATGCATGAATTTTATGAATATATTTCGACTGAAGTACAGCTTGAGTTTTTTAACTGACGTCATTATCGAATGGACCGTAATCAAAGCAAAGTGAAGAAGCAGTTAACATCAATACACTTTAGTTCACCTGTTGAAACTTAAGTCGATATTTACTCACACTTTTAACCAGTCTCTTGTCAATGACATAAAAATGAATGAAACGAAGTGATCACTTACTTAATGGCTTTCTCTTGGGCTTCCATATCTGGTGATGGTATCCATACACAAACAGATGGTACAAGTGCCTCAACTTTTCCGTCAAGACTTCTAACGTGCCAGTGTAGCTTTGAGGAGGACTGTCCTAGTGGGCTGACATTTTCAGTCAGTGTACTAGTTGTCTGCTCTGAAGGTGAACCATCAGAACTGCTACTTTGACCATGACCAAAATTCCAATATGGCATTGTAGAAATTCTTGGTGATGTGTAGCGTAAATAAGAATTACTATCACTTGATCGATCATCTATTTCCTCTGTCCGTGATCCGCTGTCAGTATCTGTTTCACAAGTATCCATTGCGTCTGACGTTAAGTTAATTGATTCACCAGATTCTGTTATTTCTTCTTCCTTTGGATTAGTATTTGTTCTTAGAATGAACTTTCGTTTACCATTTATGCCACCTGACATATTGTCAATTAGAATAACTCTTTCACCAGCTGATAGTTTCATTTTCGGTGTTTCATAATCGCATAACATGATAGCATTTACAGGCGCTTTGATACGATTTGTTCGTAAATAAATTGGTACAAGCGATTTTGATTGTTCAATTAGTTGTTTTGAACGATTAACCATATAATTCAAATGATCAAATTGACTCTATAAAAAGTAAGATAGATAATTCCAGTATGTTGAGGTGGAAACTTGATTAGAACTGTTACCATGATAATAGCATCTACCTATGGACGTTTGTTAGAATGGTAAATACTATCATTGCAAGGAGATAAATGTTATTTGTAAGTGGAATTTTGGAAGATAAATATGTCGAGTGCTTGTTTGTAGCATGTGGATACCAATGTGTAGATATTTTACTGACATTTGGAAATAGGTCATTAGCTATATATTAATATTTTTTACTTACGCTACAGTATTCTTTGAAGATAAGTCGATCGGTCAGGTCTCTAGACGTAAAAACGTTCCTATTGGTTATTGAGATAAGTATTGTGTACATGACGTTTTGAAGAAACCACGAGGTTTTCGGATAAATTTTGGTGAATGAGTGGATGATAACAATTTCATTCACTATTCTTGCACATAGCGCAAAATGTGACTAAATATGTATGCTTAAATGCTTATTGGATTGGTGGTTTGTGTTGGGTTACTTGATTTCAGGGTTATATTTATTAATCACTGATATCAGTTATTGGAAACCTGAGAGTGCTAGACTTCTACTCCTATCTAGTTTGTGACTTCTTAGTAACGCGCAACTATTGCCCTCCGAGGTATAAACTCCAGGAGTGTCAGGTTTCGTGGTGAGTATGTAACCATCAGGCCATTACGTTGGAATCCACTAGTCTAAACATCCTGTTTCTGTCAGTTTGAGATATAGTGCAACCACCATTCAATGCAGTCAGAGAGTATATGTTCTGACATTCAACTCGGTTGACCCTGCATGTCAAGGCTTCTCCTTAGTTATTGCTAAATTACTTAAATTGGACGAGTGTCTTAATACATCATAGTTATTTACGTTTCTAACGTATAAGACAAAGGATTTCAACCAATCTATTATTATTTTCGACGATCAGGTCATTAGTTACTTGTTCCGTTGATCTTTGTTATATCGTGATCCTGCTTTTCTAACAATTTTTGGTCAACTGATTTTATATTCAGTACCTCATCTGAAAGTCATCTATAGATTAATCTAGACTGAAAAAATGTTTCAACCACATTAGCCTACAATCTACTACATCTGACTGTGGTAATTTCGTACACTCAAGGTCATGGTAAGCCTCGCCTGGTTAACTAGTTCACTAGTTACTAGCCGGTCCTAAGCCCGGGTAAAGAGGGAAGGTTGGTCATAGGGCTAGCAACCCCGTAAAACAAATCTAACCGCTAAAGAAACTTCAAAGCACAAACGATGTAAAAAAAATAATAACAAAATTATTCCTCGCTGGAATCGGAGAGGCGAAATGACGTCAGTTGGTGAAAGCCTTCGGGAAGCCAATTGGCCGATGTGTCTTCTCTCGATGAAAGCGAAAGTAAACGTGGGGACATGGAATGTCCGCACGATGTTTGAACCCAGCAAGGCAGCCCAGATTGCAAACGAGATAAGGTATAGCATAGAAGTGCTTGGAAACTGCGAGGAATCTGCAGATGGGATACAAGTGGACTCTCCAAACTGTCAACTGGAGAATCAGTAATCTACTCCGGTCACCCAGACGACAACCACGAGTACACTGAGGGAGTGGCTATCATGATGTCCCCAACAGCATCGAAGGTTCTCATGCAGTGGGAACCAATCTCCTCCAGGATCATGACAGCAAGATGGATTCAACTCAGAAGGAAAGAAAGTCACAATCATACAATGCTATGCACCTACAAAAATGCAGATGAAGAGAAGAAGGAGGAATCCTACAGACAACTTCAATCAACACTGGAGAAGACCTCAGTTGGCGATATCAAAATCCATTTTAATGGGCAACATGAATGCCAAACTGGGAGCAGACAACACAGGAAGAGAAGCGCTCGGTGAGGTGATGGACGAGAATGGAGAATTGTTTGCAGAATTCTGTGCATTCAACGATTCGGTGATTGGAGGCAGTGTGTTCAAGCACAAGGATATCCACAAAGCGACATGGATTTCACCAGCTGGACACACTAAAAATCAAATCGACTTTATCTCAATCTCAAGAAAATGGAGATGCAGTCTACTTGACACAAGGTCAAGAGAGGAGCAGATGTAGGTTCACACCACTCACAACACTATCTAGTGCAAAGAACCTTCCAAATCAAGTTGAAAGCCTTCAAGGAGGCTGGTGATAGACCACAGTTCAAGTACAACACTCGGAAACTGAAGGATGAAACTACAAAGGAGATCTTCACTTCAGCCATCAAGACAAAATGGGAGATATCGAGGAACATCCCTGAAGAAACCTGTATGGAAGAACACTGGAAGTCTTTGAAAGCTATGTGGAAAGAAACCTGCACCGCCTTATTAGGAAGGAAGAAGAAAGAAGATGAGGAATGGATCTAAATGGACACATGGAAGCTGATAGAGCAGAGAAAGGAGGGTGGTGAAGCAGAATATGAACCAGTGCAAGGATGCTCAACGACAAGAGGAACTGAGCACAATGTACAAAACACTACACTGGACAAAGAAGTGAAGAAGAGTGCACGGAAAGACAAAAGACACTTCTACGAAACACTGGCAAGTGAAGCAGAACAGGCTGCCGGCTGGTAGGAGTGACCTGACAACATTGTATCAAGTAACCAGGTTGCTATCTGCAAGGAGAGAGATCAACGCAGACGAAACCAATAGAAGATGAAGAAGGAAATTTAACTATGAAAGAAGAGAAACAAAGAAAACAATGGGTTGACCACTACAAGAAGCTCTTGAATCGACCACCATTTGCACTTCGTACAGAAATACCACCTGCAGCCGCTGAACTACAAGTGAACATAAATCCTCCAACAAAAATGGAAGTCCTGAACGCCATAAAGCTACTGAAATGCGGGAAACCAGCAGGACCAGATGGGATCCTGCCAGTAGCACTGAGAACAGATGCAGAGACAACAGCGGACATGCTCACACCACACCACTATTGCAGCAGGTGTGGAAGGAAAAGAAGGTACCTGGCCATTGATTAGAAGGAGGGTTACCTTGTCAAACTCCCCAAGAAGAATTAGCTACCTAATTCTTAGCAAGAACTGGCGCGGAATCACTCTGCATCCCCTTCCACCCAGAGCAAGCCGTATCATCCTGGAGAGGCTAAGGGATGCGCCGGATTCAAAACTACGACCGGAACAGGCTGGCTGGATTCAGGAAGTACAAATTATGTGCAGACCAAATTGCAACGCTACACAACGCATCATCATAGAACAGAGTATAGAATGGCAGTCAACTCTACAGCTCAACTTCATCGACTTTGAGAAGGCCTTTGACAGCGTCGACCGAGAGGTAATTTGGAAACTTCTTCAATGCTATCAAATACCGCAAACCTTAATCAATCTCATTCAACAACTCTATGAAGACGCCACATGCCAAGTAGTTCACAATGGGAAGCTCAGTGATGCTTTTGAAGTGAAGACAGGAGTGAAACAAGGCTGTCTACTATCACCCATGATATTCTTGATTGTGGTTGACTAGATCATGCAATAAGCAGTGGGGAGCGAGAAGAGGGGGATACGCTGGTTGGACTGCAGAAAAGAACCTAGAAGATTTGGATTTCGCCAATGATGACTTCTGCCTGATGATGCCTGAAGATCTACAGGCGAAAACTAACAAGTTGTCAGAAGAGGCAGGGCAGGGCAGCGAGGATGGGACTTCAAGTGAATATAGAGAAGACAGAGGTGATGAAGATACCCAACCAACACCTACAACAACAACAACAACAAACTCCAATCACCATCAACGGGAGAAACTTAAAGGAAGTAGCCTCCTTCATCTATCTAGGAAGCACTGTTTCAACTACAGGCGGCACAGGCACAGACGAGGATGTTAAAGTCAGAATCGGAAAAGCAATGCAGGTGTTCATTAGCCTGAAACGAGTGTGGAGATCTTCTGCACTCAGCATGTGGAACAAGATCTGGATTTTCAACACCAGCGTCAAGCCAGTGCTTCTGTATGGCTCAGAGACTTGGCGCGTTACAAAAGGGATTTCCAATAAACTACAGACGTTCATCAACAACTGCTTACGCTGGGTCGTTACTGAAGATCAGATGGATTGCCAGAATAATGAGAATAAGCAACAAGGAACTCTGGGAACGAACCAACCAAGAACCTATCGCTCAACGTATAAGTAGAAGGAAGTGGAAATGGATTGGGCATACACTGAGAAGGCCGACTGGGGAAATCACGCGTCAGGCCAGTTGCTTGAGTGGAATCCCCATGGGAAGCGACGAGTCGGACGTCCGAGGTGAGGGTGACATGGAGGAGATCGTGCTAAGAGGAAATGAGAGGTTGTGGGCTTTCGTGGAGCCAGGTTCAAAAGATCTCAGAGAACAGAGTTCACTGGAGACGTGCTACTGAAGCCCTATGTTCCATTAGGAACCCAAGGGACCAATAATAATAATAATAGTAAGGGTCATGGTAATATAATAAGCTCATTTTGTCAAAAACCGCTGCTAAAATCTCAAAAAGCTGTAAAATATGAATTGGCCACTGAGTTAGGCGAACGAAAACGAGTTCATTTGTCTACAGTTTGACTTATTTCGACTGATAGAGGAGATGCCAGGACGTGTCACAGCTGGGAACGGAAAGCCTATAAAATCAAACTCTACACACTAACATTGAGTGGCATTTTTTAAGAAAGATAGAGTGCTCCGCCAAGACTAATCTTCAGCGATGCCCCGGCTAACAATAGAGAGTGAAGTGGTTTAGCATGTTGACCACTTCACTTAATTGTGAAGTGGAATCAGCTCCAGTGGGTCAGTGACCGAAGGGGTCTTTGAATGCATACAAAAGTTTCGACTGGGTTTCAGCAAATTGCACCATTTGTGATGCCACCACGATATCCAATCTCCCGCTAAAGGTTGAGTTTACTGCTCTACAGTCTGTTCTGTTCTACTATGGGATTGAGCAGCGTGGCTATTAAAAGTAGAGAATATGAGAAGGCTTCATGTGTTCGACTACCATTGAGTTCATAGTACAGACTGCTTTATGATTCCAGTACGTTAGTGATGAAGGAGTTCTGTATGAGTTGTGGATATAATTTGTGAGTCGCTTGACGTGTTTATGAGCCTTTATTCTGTGAGATAGGAAACTGTGTTGCTGTACCTAGCCACTATCTGCTCCATCACATAAAGTAAGATTAAGAAGGTTTAGGCTGGAAAATGACAAGCGATAGCCTGACTAAAACGTGGCATAAGTCGATGAATCCTCTGACTATTAGTCTGGTCGGTGTAGAGGAATCTTGACTTGACTGTTGGGATCAAAGTAACAGCAGAAACCAGTGTTTAAATGGTCTAGGTATCATGGCTCAGAGTCCATCTTACTCGTCATACCTTAATCGGTATTTACTTACACATCTTAAGACAACTCTACCATTTTTGACCTCTTTCTTTTTTATTTCTTTAGGTCGTGAATATCAGAAATTTACTTTTTACTCCAATGAGAATTTACAAATATATGTCGTTGGTAAACTATCAACCTAATACTTAACTTATTCATTTCTTTGTAGTCAGGTTTTGATCCTGATATCTACAAATTAATATAAACAAAGCACGTTGCTAAATGTCGAATAGTGAGTTGTGCCTTTTAGATAGATCAGCCAACATACTTTACTGAAGCGACTTATGACCTCACTGTTCAAAATAATTTCCAGTTATACATATCAGGTGATCGTAAGCGATCATCTGGTGCTTACGCTAAGCCAAAATTTGGCATTTCCTGACATTCGTCAGAAATAAGTGGTTTCAGCTTTGATGACTACATTTTCCTCCCACAAATCTGAATCCATATCCACTAGTGATATAGTTGGATACGTTTAGACTGAGGAATTCTCATCATGATTGAAGTCGTACGAGGGTAGGTTTGGTAGATTGATTGACTACTGGAGAGTGACCAGTTGAAACTTCATAATACTCACCAACAATCATGGAAATTAAGTCAAACAAGTTTTTTCAACAATCGCCTCTGACCACCTAACAGAAATCGACATTCACCTCAAATAGTGAGGCTTCTGAGTTGGTTACAACATTTCAAAATCTTCAGTAAGATTGAGTCAATGCAAAACAAAATGAAGTTTTTATTTTTACTTTGACTATCTGAGATAGCCATGGTTTGGAAGACTAGTATTGATACTGGGTGATAACTGAAGGTGAGATGAAAATCTGAGCCACGACGGGATTCGAATCAGCGACCATCGGGTTTCCGGTGTCGTGCTCTACCAAATAAGCTACCAGAGGCAACTGTTGACCACATTTTCATTTCAATTAAACCACTGACGGTTTGTCTCGACTGTCATGTGAATTCGTGACGCGTTACTACGGCTTGATTGTACTGAGACTGGCTGCCAGATGGTCAGCGGTTTGAATCCCGCCGCAACCCAAATTTTCATTTCACCTTCAATCATCACCCAGTATTAGACTGACATTTGTTACTCTCCAATGACTAATCGATCTAACCATAAATGCTGATGAGTGGCTTGTAAATCTAACATCGTAATTAAGGCTTGTTGATCATGAAATCTTAATTTCTTACCGAAGACAAGTCAATAAAAACATAATTTGGGTGTATCAAAACATTTTGAAGCTGTCAATCAGGTGATAATAGTTATAACTGAGCGAATAACTTTCTGCTAATGAAAGTGATTCATTTGATCTATGGCAATACTTTATTTATCAAGGTAAATTAGATAAAATGAATTTAGTTAAGGCTTCAAGTTTTGAATGCTTCTGTTCGGTACGCTAAACACACACACGCACACACATACAGGCACACAAATATAATTAGATATTTAGATAAGTTCGTCTGACCTTATTTTTAAATACTCTAAATAATAATAAGAAGAAAGAGAATAGTTTTAATAAATTCAATCCGTTGATTGTTTTCTCTTTCAATTCAGTGATCATATGATCGTTAAACTAGGGAGACAGACAGATCAGGGGAACGACTTCACAATTTCACTAATCTCTTTCTATCGAAAATTAAACTAATTATTATCATAGATTTCATACTTATAAAAAAAATCTTTAAAACTCGTTATAAATTTACCAGTTTTCTGTTAATTTTGTACAATATTAAAATTATACTAGTGAGTACAACAAATATTATATAACCAATTAGTTTTACTCTTTAAAGCAATAATATATTGTATTACCCTTGTCTTTTTTTTAATGTGCTTTTTATCTGTTTGCTTAGTTCACTGACCAAGTAGAAAAAAATAGCTTCCCTAATATTGACGGAAGACATTTTTTGCATTAATGATGGATAGGGACCAAGAGCGCTTGCATTCAAACATATTTCAGGCTCAACAAGGTTGGAATTATGGTGGCATTTAAACCTACAGACTCACTGGGAGATCAGCTTTGTCAGCTTAAGCATACAATAGATCTTGTTAGGCAAAAATGATCAAATCCACTAAATTCCATGCAATGACTGTGAAGTCAATAGCATACAGCAAACTAGACGATCGGGTTCAGTTAGATTATCGTAACATAAGAATTTAACCAAATGCAAAATGACAAACCATAATAAGATCGATAATCTTGTAAAACTCGGTTACTGCAATGCATACATTAGCACGCAACCACACAACTGGGTGGGAAAAACCCATGGTGTATAACTCTAATGTAATTAGGTGGAGAGAGACATTGGTTGCTGAATCTTTACACATCGGATCTATACCCAACAGGAATGAAGCAATACCTATACCAGAGTTATGGAAAATTTTACTACCAATGAAAACAAAGAAAATGAGGTAACGGGATTATAGAAATCAGACGTCAAAAGTAGACTAGTTATGATAATACACTTGGTTTTGGCTAGCAGAGGAACCCAGGAAGCGCGTTTTGTCCTATTTAGGACTCGTCAGCTGGATATACCTGCACTCTAGTGAGCAATGTTCTTCACACTGAGACTCTAACCTCGTACCCATCACTCCAAACGTCAGAGTGTTATCTACTAGGCCACTTAGGCACGTTAGCCACCTCTTATAAAATAGGAGTTAGCTGTTACTATTTGTTGATATGATTGTAGTTCTCCATTATTATACTGAATCGAATTGTTCGACTTCTGTTGGCATATGGGCTCATATGAGGATGCATCGAGATTACTTGAATATTAGTTATGATGAAATACTTGATTGTAGCTTGTAATAACTAATATTCGTTGTACAAGAGGTCAGTATAGTGCCCCAGTGGCCCACTGGATAACTATTTGGTGTTTGAAGTGATGAGTATGAGGTTAGAGTCTCAGTGACAACAACATCACTCAGTAGAGTGCAGGCGCATCCAGTGGAAGAGTCCCGAATAGGACAAAATTCGCTTCCTGGATTCCTCTGTTAACCACAACCAAGTATTTTATCATAATAAATATTCAGGCAATATCAATACATCCGCATGGGAGCCCAAATGCAAATAGAAGTGGAACAATTATATCCAGTAAAACAACCGAGAGCTTATCAACAAATATTAATATTATTATTATTAGTATTTTTCCCTTGGATTCCTAGCACGCCTCCATTGCACTCTCTTCTCTGAAGTCTTCTCAACCTGGCACCACCACTGCCCACAAGCTTTCATTTCTTCCTCACATGATCTCCTCCATGTCACCCTCTCCTCGGACCACCAACTCGTCGTTTCTCCTTTGGATTCCACTCGAGGGGCTGACGCGTAATGTCTCAGTGTATGCCCAATCCATCTCCTCTTTCTTCTGCATATTTATTGGGTGATGTGTTTGTTCTTGGTTGATTGGTTGGTTCCCAGAGTTCCTTCTCGCTTATTCTTATTATTCTGGACATCTGATCTTCAGTGTTAATATCAAGTGAGCGTAGGCGGCAGCTGTTCATGTGATGTATGTCTGTAGTTTTTTGGAAGTGCTTTTCCTGATGTGCCAATTTTCTGAACAATCGCATAGAAGCACTGACTTGACTGACATCAGTGTTGAAAATCAGGATGTTGTTCACACTTTATGCTGAGTGGAGTAGATCTCCTCACTGATTTCAAATTGATGAAAGCCTGTCTTGCTTTTCCGATGCTGGTTTTGACATCCACATCTGTGCCTGTGTTGCCTGCAGTTGAAACGATGCTGCCTGCCTAGTTACGTGTAGATGAAACAGACTACTTCCCTTAGGTTTCTACCGTTCATGGTGATTGGTGCTTGTTGTTGATGCTGTTGTTGTTTGCGTATCTTCATCACTTCTGTCTTCTGTACGTTCACCTGAAGGATGTCCCGTCTTCACTGCCTCACACCTTCTGTCAACTTGTTAGTTTTCGCCTGTAGATCTTCGAGTTTGTGTGACAAGACATTAAACATAAATCATCATCGTTGGTGAAATCCAAATCTTCTTCTGAGGTCTTTTCATCTGTCAAACTGCGTATGCCCATCTTCTCACTCCTCACGTTTTGCTGCATGATCCAGTCGACCACAATCAGGAAGATCATCGGTGATAGTAGGCAGCATATTATGATTACACTGATATAATTGTGAGCAATAATTTATCCTAGGACTGTTATCAATTAAATGACACCGTATCACTGCGTCCCATATCAAACGGACAAATCTAATAGTATTTCGGACTCTTCCGTTGAATGTAGATGCCTCACAATGAGTGATGTTGTTCCGTCTAAGACTGGATCTCTTGATTTTTTCAAGTTCAAAACTGAAGAGGAATTGACTCATCTTCCATTCAGAAAGATAACTGGTTATTCTCTCATAGATATTTTTCGTAATCACTGAACACACATAACGGGAATGAAGCAACACCTATACCAGAGATATGGAAAATTTTAGTACCAGTGGAAACAAAGAATGTGTGGTGACAGGACTATAAAAATCAGACGTCGAACGTGGTGTGATTACATTAATGTAATTATGAGCAATCAGTTATCCTGGAAACGTCAGCAGTTAAATAATACTGTATGACTTTAAGCCATATATCATGTAAACAAATTTAATGTGGAATAACTGAATCTGCCCTCTTATTATTCCTGAATGCATAAGTTGACAAGTCTTGCAAAGTTCAGTGATATAGATTCCTGTTTATAGCTAATCGGTAAATTCATCGTTTCATTCTAAACTGAACAAAAATTCGACAAGTAAAATTGCTATTCACACGTTATCCCACTGGATTACACTAGCCCACACGTATCTGAATTGTAATTCAAGTATCCGTAACAGCATGTCAGATAAGCCCAGATAGCATACAACTTCTCTAAGTAGCTAAGTGCTGATTAAGATGCCGAACATGGCACCAAGAGATTTTTCAATTTGGTATTCATCATGGACTGACATTAGTTGGAGGAACATTGAAAACCTGAGGGCACTGGATAGCTGCTTCTTCCTAGTATAGGACTTCTCAATAGTGCTCACCCATAACGCCACCCCACCAGTGGTCGAACCCAGGACTTTCAGGTCCCGTGAACACGACGTTACTATCGAGCGACTGGGTCGGAACCAGCGGTCCATATTTCCAACTTCTGTCACGCATTAGCATGAACATCACCCACTGTCATCGCTGAGTATTTGTCCTCACGTCCACCAGGTTTGCTCCACCAGTGACTATTTCCCGTTGGAACTTCAAGAATCACCTCTCGAAGCTACTCACCAATGGCCACTGTAAGCTATAAATATGGACCACTGGATTCCGACCCAGTCGCTCAATGGTGACGTGTTAGCCACGGAGCCTGAAGGTCCTGGGTTCGACCCCTGGCGGGGCGGGGTTGTGGGTACGCACTGTTGAGGAGTCCCATACTAGGTTGACGCAGGTACCCAGTGCTCCCAGGTTTCCAGCGCTCCTCCAGCTGATGTCAGTCCATTACGAACACCTTGAAAAATCACTTAGTCCCCACTAACCCTCAAATTCAAGTGAAAGATTCGCCAATTAGAACTTCAGCCTGGTTGACAGCTCAACTAGAGCACCTTGATTCCAAATTACAGCCATTTACCATTATCTCTAGTTTAACTGAATTTATTAAGTGGATGAAGTATCAGACCATCCAATATTTTGTGTGAAGTAGTTTAAAATCAGCGGCATATAGATTAGAAATCTTCCTTAAATCATTCTAGGTTTGACAGTAGACTATTTAAATGGCTTTTGTCATCTGCATGTTAATCTAAGAACTGTTGCTTATTGGTCTAGACACTCATCCTAATGGGTGTCATTAGCCTTACACAATAATTGTAGCTTGTTGTCTACGGCATGGAAGTGCCCGTGGTTGTTTAGTACATTTTCTTTTTAGTTCCGAAAAACATCTAAATCAATTGTGTTTTCTTTACTTGAATTACCGGTTTACGTCACCGACAGATGTTGTAGCTAACTACTATTCAGAACTAGCTATTATTCAGACCTTACTCATTTGTCTAGTTCACACAGATCGGTAGACCAACTAGTATGTGACGATAAATTTGAATAATGATAGGATTTAATCGATTCAACAAAATGAGTATAGCGTCGCACAGCTTAGAGGTCCCACCGTATTCAAGGCAGATAAACTTCAACCAGCCCACAAAACTGGGTATCTTCATTTGTTGCCATCTGTCGACCAGCCATTTAACATGATTTTTAGCTGTTGATGAGTTACTAGATGGACTCAACATACATCTCAGTACTCTTAATCAATATGAATATCTAGATATAGATATTATACCATTCACTTAATCCGTCGTTTCTAGGTATATGCTGAACTAGTAAATCAGAGTATTAGAGAGTAGTCGTTCTGTCTTAAACATCAAAATATCTGTTTCAAAGGCATTGAAAACTGGAAAATGTAAGCTAGTGAGTTAATCACTAAAATTTCTTTTTCACATAAATTTATATGATTGCATTCCAAACATCTGTGAATAGTCACTTTTTAAGTAGGTTAATCAATACTGACAAGATTGCATACATTTGGATCAATGTTTCTTGGTCGCAGAATTATATTAGAAAGTCAGTGCATATCGATTGTTTACCATGTCTTAATTTGTACTTCCTTGCAAGCTTACAATTAAGACCTTTTAAATATCCTCAACTCAGTAATTACTGAGCATTGATTACTGTTGTGGGCAATCGTATTTGAATTGGAGATAAAGGCTGAAATCAAGAAACAATTAGGTTATATCACAAAAGGACAAGTTTTGAGGTGCTTTCGACGAAATGACAACCCAACAAATCAATAATTCACAGTTTCACACTTTCAAATTTCAACAGTTGATAGGCTTCAGTAAGATTCAAACCAGGAATCAATATAACTTCAGTACGTTTTTGCTTCTATTCATATTACTCCAAAAAATATCAAATACTGAAAAAAATTGCTTTTAATTCACTAACTTTTTTATCACTTTTCATCATTCAACTTTGTTTCAATTTGATACAGAATTATCTAGTTTGATAACTAATTAATTCGAATTAATATATGCGATAAGAAATCTTGCATCTACGAAAAGATGAATTATGTGAGTGTTTACTGATAATGTTGATTAGTAGTAATGTGTTGACCACCTGATGTCAGGCAGAATTTCAAATATTATCGTTTAAATTTACCATTGAAAAATTAGCTGAGACTGTCAAAAATGAGGTCAATCAAAGATTCTTCAGCAGATTTTCTTCTTTTTTCCATTTATTTAATCTGTTATACATAACTTAGTTAATCACTAACTGGCCCATTATCAGTGAATTAGTGGTTTATTTTTCGAATATTTATCTTAGGGACTCACTAATATTACTGATCATGTCACACTTTGTGAAGAGTTTAAGCGTCTACTGCTGACTAGATAATATTTTACACAGTACATCACTGTTTTATTTTAGAAAACGATATGCCTATCTTTGAAGATGAAATGAAAAGTAGGAGATCAATAAGCCCGCCAAATCGTTTAGATAAGCACTAAACGCCGTCTACAAAAGCTGATAGAAATTTTGTGTCTACTAACATAAACCATCAGTAGTATAAATATATGCTAAATAATAACGGGCAAGTTATGCTGTATGATTCATTTCACTCTATGGATAAGCCTTCCATTCATCAAGAGCACAAAGTAACAGGATGAACCCTGATAAGTGAAAAAGAAAATCAACACATACCCTCAGCCAATCTCTAAGTTCCTTTGATGAATTTGTGTAATGTTCATGATTCATTTCGGCGAAACGTCCATGATTGTATAGGAATTTCTTATGTCTGTCGTTCAGTTTTACCTCCAGGTGTCTGGCATCATAATAAAACTACAAATACAAATAAATAAAATTGAAAAGCCTCAGTTAGTTATCATGAAACTATTGAACAGTCGATTAGTGAGAGAAAAAAACTGTACACGCATCGGAAACATCCTTTATATAGGTCAAATCGTTACTACACCGTCAGGTTTCAAGATATCTCTACCTTGAGTGTCGGATTCTGATAACGCGACATTTGAATCATTCAAGACGAGTTCTGATGAAGCAGACTTTACAAAACAACTGAAAGGTATAGTATGTTGAATAACTAACGTTAGAAGATATGCAAATGATATACCCCTGAATTCTGATACAGTGGTTCATGAGTAAAAAATATGACGTAGTTTGTAAATCACCGATTTTCATACTGACGGAAGTTAAGGGAGCATTTTAATAGAATGCTGGATATCGAAATGGAAAGTCTATCCCTTACTTTTCAAAATCCTTTAGTTGGAGTATTGGAGTTAATTACCGAAGAATCTAGATGACACTGGTCAAATTAGATTAGTTATAATTGTCTTTATATAAATTGCATGAATTTCGATATTCATGTATAAGGGTAGGTACAAAAAATCTTGATAGTTTATTCAGTAAGTAAAAGTTCCTGCCTTAGGTTGTTTATTGTAAGAATTTTCATTATATCTGCTTCATGAATCTGATTTCAACTTTTTAAAATCGAAAAAATGTATTCGGATGAAATCTTCTGAATGAAGTCTTGTAGCGGTTGGCCATCATAAACATCGATTGTGTACAGCCATTGAGAAGTGCATGATAAATCTAAGATTATGACTCTTATAGTTTATTATCTGCCAACACAAATCTTCTTTGATATTTAGGCTGAACTTATTACCATGATCCAATCGAGGTTCATTTACTAGGCTTAATGTTCAGTTAGGTGACTGTTTGCCTCGCCTGGTTAATTAGTTCACTAGTTACTAGCTGGTCCTAAGCCCGTATAAAGAGGGAAGGTTGGGCATACGGCTAGCAACCCTACCACGGTAAACCAATACAACCGCTACAGAAACTTCAAAGCACAAAGAAAACATAGAGAATAAAAATAAAATTATTCCTCGCTGGAATCGGGGAGACGATATGACGCCAGTTGGTGAAAGCCTGCCTTCAGGAAGCCAATTCACTGATATGTCTTCTCTCCCTCCATGAAAGCAAATGTAAACATGGGAACATGGAATGTCCACACCATGTATGAACCTAGTAAGGCTGTCCAGATTGCAAACGAGATGAGAAGCTATGACATAGAAGTTCTTGGAAGTTGCAAGGAATCAGCAGATGGAATGGAAGCGTCAACTGCAGAGTCAATAATCTACTCCAATATTGTCACAAAGACGACAACCACAAGCACACTGAGTTTTCAGTGGCTATCATGATGTCCCAAACAGCACCGAAGGTTCTCATGCAGTGGGAACCAGTCTCCTCCTGCATGGTCACCACAGCAAGATGGATTCAACTCAAAAGGAAGGAAAGTCACAATCACACAATGCTACGCTACACTAAGCACCTTCAAATAATGCAGATGAAGAGAAGAAGGAGGAATTCAAACAGACAACTGCAATCAGTAGTGGACAACACACCACTCCAGTTGGCGACATCAAAATTCGAATGTGTGGTGTGGTGTGACATGAATGCCAAACTGGGAGTAGACAACACAGGAAGAGAACTCATCCATCATCAGTCGAGAAGCACTCGGTGAAATGATGAATCACAATGGAGAACTGTTCACACATTTCTGTGCATTCAATGATTTGGTGATTGGAGACAGTGTGTACAAACACAAGGATATTCACAAGGCAGAGACATGGATTTCACCAGACACCAAGACACACTAAAAATCAGATGGACTTAATGTCAATGTGAAGAAAGTGGAGAGGCAGCCAGCCTACTGGACACAAGATCGGATCAGATGAAGGAGAGGAGTAGATGTAGGTTCACACCACTCACCACTCACAACACTATCTAGTGCAAGGAACCTATCCTCAAAATCAAGTTGAAAGCCTTCAAAGAAGTTGGTGATAGACGACCAGAGTTGAAGTTGAACACCCAGAACACAAACTGAGGGACGAAACTACAAACGACATCTTCACGTCAGTCAGCCATAAGGACAAAATGGGAGATATTGAGCAACATCCCTTAAGGAACCTGTGTGGATGAACACTGGGACGCTTGGAAAGCTGTGTGGAAAGAAACCTGCATAACCATATAAGGAAGGAGGAGGAGGAAACAGGATGAGTAATGGATCTCGACGGCCACATGGGAACTGATAGAGGAGGGAGAGCAAGATGGTGATGGTGAAGCAGAAGATGAACCAGTGTAGTGCAATGCAGTGCAGTGCAGTGCAAGGATGAACAACGAAAAGAGGAACTGAACACAACCTATAAAACACTACACTGGACAAAGAAGTGAAGAAGAGTTCTCGCCAAGATGAAAGACACTTCTACAACACATTGGCAAGGGAAGCAGAACAGGCTGCTGGTAGCAGAGACCTGACAACACTGTATCAAATAACCAGGTTACCATCTGGGAGGGAATAGATCAACTCAGACGAACCCAATGAAAGATAGTGTAGGAAACTCAGTTACCGAATAGAGAGGAGAAACAGGAAACATTGGGCTGACCACTTCAACAAACTCTTGAGTCGTCCACCACCACCTGCAACTCGTCCGGAAATACCATCAGCAGCCCAGCCACAGAACTACCAGTGAACACAAGCCCTCCGACAAAAGCAAAAGTGAAGTCCTGAACGCATTAAAGCTGCTGAAATGAGGGGAAGCAGCAGGACCAGATGCACTCCCTCCAGAAGCAATGAAAACAGACACAGAGAAATCAGCAGACATGCTCACACAACTACTGCACAAGGTTTGCAAGGAAGGAAGGACAGACACCTGTCCATTGATTGGAAGAAGGGTTACCTGGTCACACTTCCAAGGAACGCTGACCTAAGTGTTTGCAAGAACTGGAGAGGAACCATGCTCCACCCCTGTCCACCTCAAGCAAAATATTATGCCGCATCATCCTGGAGAGACTAAAGGATGCACTCGATTCAAAATTACAACCGGAAAAGGCTGGCTCGATTCAGGCAGTACAAATCATGTGCCGATCAAATTGCAACGCTACGCTACACATGATCATGGAACAGAGTATACAATACCAGTCAACCCTCTACCTCGACTTCATCGACCTTGAAAAGATTTGTCGGTTTGATATGGGACGCAGTGATACGGTGTCATTTAATTGATAACAGTCCTAGGATAAATTATTGCTCACAATTATATCAGTGTAATCATAATATGCTGCCTACTATCACCGATGATCTTCCTGATTGTGGTCGACTGGATCATGCAGCAAAACGTGAGGAGTGAGAAGATGGGCATACGCAGTTTGACAGATGAAAAGACCTCAGAAGAAGATTTGGATTTCACCAACGATGATGATTTATGTTTAATGTCTTGTCACACAAACTCGAAGATCTACAGGCGAAAACTAACAAGTTGACAGAAGGTGTGAGGCAGTGAAGACGGGACATCCTTCAGGTGAACGTACAGAAGACAGAAGTGATGAAGATACGCAAACAACAACAGCATCAACAACAAGCACCAATCACCATGAACGGTAGAAACCTAAGGGAAGTAGTCTGTTTCATCTACACGTAACTAGGCAGGCAGCATCGTTTCAACTGCAGGCAACACAGGCACAGATGTGGATGTCAAAACCAGCATCGGAAAAGCAAGACAGGCTTTCATCAATTTGAAATCAGTGAGGAGATCTACTCCACTCAGCATAAAGTGTGAACAACATCCTGATTTTCAACACTGATGTCAGTCAAGTCAGTGCTTCTATGCGATTGTTCAGAAAATTGGCACATCAGGAAAAGCACTTCCAAAAAACTACAGACATACATCACATGAACAGCTGCCGCCTACGCTCACTTGATATTAACACTGAAGATCAGATGTCCAGAATAATAAGAATAAGCGAGAAGGAACTCTGGGAACCAACCAATCAACCAAGAACAAACACATCACCCAATAAATATGCAGAAGAAAGAGGAGATGGATTGGGCATACACTGAGACATTACGCGTCAGCCCCTCGAGTGGAATCCAAAGGAGAAACGACGAGTTGGTGGTCCGAGGAGAGGGTGACATGGAGGAGATCATGTGAGGAAGAAATGAAAGCTTGTGGGCAGTGGTGGTGCCAGGTTGAGAAGACTTCAGAGAAGAGGGTGCGATGGAGGCCTGCTACTGAAGCCACTCGGAGCCCAACGGAAGTATAACAATATTAATACCAGTAAGCTCTACTGAATATTGGTTAGGTCATGTGTAACTGCCGTTGCTGCAGGAATCATCACAGTACAGCAAGATCCTAGGAGTATAACTGTGCTCTTGTTTTTCTTGCAACAGAATGACAATGATATATTTACTTCTGATAACCAGACGTATTAGCGATGTTATGTAGCCATTCTTAAAAGAATGACGAGTAAGAAGTTGGCCTTACACTTATAGACTTCGCCTTACACTTCCGTCTTCTTTCTTGATCTAAATATTTATATGAGTAACGAAAGAAACTATTCAGAGACAAGTATTTCTATTATTGGTCATGTCTATGTGTTTCGTAATTCTTTAAGTTGTCTGGTCGGCATCCAATTACGCAATGAAACAGAATTCTGCAACGTGAGCCCTTATGATATACCAAGTAAACGCAATCCTTAAGCAATACAAAGATCCTTGATGATCTACTTCTGTTAGAGTACTACTGTTCCCTTAATTTCCACGGGTTCTACCAGGTATCAATTCAAGCAAAACGATAACCATCTTTAAATGAAATTATTCTGTCAGCCGAATATCTAATATTCCAGTGTACTAGAACCATTTGACTAGAAATTCTTGCTACCTCAAAGATCCATCCCAGGGGTTTTGAACGTACGACAGTGATTTTAATTTTCACTTAATCTCACTTAAATTCAAACATGACAGGGACTGGAAGCTACTGAAATACAAATCAACGAAGTCTTCTTGATAACAGTTAACACCAACGGGTGATTAAAATGAGAAGAATAAGAAAGAAAATATGGTGGCAGCTGATGGTTACCAGTTGTTGAAAATCCTTCAGGAGGAAAAAACTTAAAAAAAGGCTAATTGGCGAATATACTTCTGGCAAGAACAGACCATCTATATACTCACGGAGTAGGTGTGAAAAGAATGGACTGCATAAATGCAAACCATGTACATAGGTTCCAGTTTTCCCTCAGTTACTTATCAATAAGCCACATTCTGTATAGAACATTAAAACCTACTTCTTAATAATTATCATGGTAAAATGCAAGTTAAGAATCTGGAACATGACAAAGCAGTTGAAAGTGACAGTTAATTGTCGACAATATCCAAGGTTATTATTCTTAAATCATTTGGCAGACTAGAGGAAACCCATAATATCCCCTTGAAATTGGTATATGTCTTTTTTTAGAATATGAGTGATTCGAGCAAGTGTTTGACAAAACTTTTACAAACAATGAAAGTTGCAGTTTGATACTTTTCACCTAAAGTAATCTATGACACTGGTAAATTATGAAGAAAGAGTCTGCTGTTAAGCCGTTGTCCTTGTGATACTTTACGGATATAAGATGTAGTTATTAAAAATCGGTTCAAGCAAGAGTGTGTTTAGTCCTCTAATTTTTGAAAGTTCATTGAAGTGGATGAGCGAGTCACACAGAGAACAGATAATTAACCCCACATACAGTGAACTACATCGAAGTTACTAGTGGTTAGACGAAGATAACGAACCAGTTCATGAGGTTGTCTACTGTTGCTTTCAACAATAAGGGAGAAGGCAACATTTATTTTAAGAGTTCTAAATAAATGAACAGAGACTTGAGTGGCATAGTTTAAAATCAAATACATTCGATTCGGATCTCTTCTTGCTTCTGTCTTTTGCAATATTTGAGTACTTTATATGTTTATTTATTTCCTGCTCATTCATATTCTTCCTTCAATGTATCTTATCTCCCTGCTTATTTTGACCTGTTTCGACAGTGATGTTGGGTATAATACGTAGGCTAGTTTTCATGTGCGCAGTATTATGTTTTACTCTCTGTATCTCTGTCCTAATAGGCTTTGCAGTCATAGACAATAGTAAGCTAATCGACTGTGTATGCAGATACTTAACACAACTGTGAATGAACAAGTTGTTAAATATACTTGGTAGCATATACTGATTCAGGTGACACAGACTCCAATAATAGTGAATTACAGGTTGATATGCATCATGGACTGAAATCAATTGGAGAAACATTGGAAACTATGGACAGCTGTTTCGTCCCGCTGAGGAATCCTATTATGGGACGAAACGGCTGCCTAGTGCTCTTCGCTTTCCAGTGTTTCTCCAACCGATGTCAGTTCATGATAAAAGCCAACTTAAAATGAAACAGTAAATCTCCATTAACTTTCAAACTGAATAATGAATTAATCAGTTGTACAGAAAGCGTGGTCTTTAACAGTGACCGAAATCGCCTATGACATCTGTTCATCATAACCCCAATAGTATAGTTACCTTTATGCAGGAGTTCATCTGGAAGTTAGTCTCTCTGTCATACTATTAAAGTGATGGAAAAAGATATTAGATCTAAGTATGAATTAAATTTTTATTTTAAAAAGAGAACTTTAATATGACGTTAAAGTCTTGTTTGCTGGTTAATCGCACCACAGTTCAAGCTGATATGAAGTTATAATTTTTAAATGCTTTTATTGGTAGACAAAAGTTATACACTGGGACTTTTTCGCAGTCAGCTTCCGGTGTAACATTGATAAAAATCCGCTCAACTGAACTTTGTGAACGTCACCAGTCAATAAGTCTTAATGCAGTAAGTGGACAGAAGGTTTATTATTAAAGCTTGATAGATATAATGTCTATTGATTGGTCGCTGGGAAGCAACCAATTTCATGTTGTCTAGTCCTGAGTGCAAACCGAATCCTTTCGATCATCCACTAATGTGCACCGCGATTCTGAGCCTTCTAGCTTGGTAGTCACATTGCAAATATGGTCGATAGGATTCAGTTTGGACTCAGGACTAGACAACATGAAATTGGTTGTTCTCCTGTGACCGTCAATATATTTAACCCATCCTACAGGAGGTCAGTCGCGGCCTGAATAGTTTAGTTGTGCAGTCGCTGACTAAATCACTAAGTGATGCGGGTTCGAATCCCGGGCGGGATATTAGTTCCGTTGAGATTGCAGATATGCCTTGATGGTCAGTGCCAACAAGCACAAAACCTAGGTCCAGGGCTTCCTACACATTGGCTCCGACCAACTAAAATTTCATATCGGAAATAATTGAAAAGATTTGCAGCTCAAAATGAGAATGACGGTAGTTTGATGTTCCCTGAGCTTTGTTATTTTGTCGTGAATGTTTCATCTCTAGGCTTGGTGACATCTTCAGCACTAACATCATAAAGAGAATGCTCTACTTCTTTGTGAAGTTAGTAGTGAACATGTCACCAAGCATGGTGTTGAAATGCTCAGGACAAAATATCAAAGCTCAGAGAACATCAAAACATTAGATACCAGTAATCAAAACTATGAAAACTATTCTTCATGAACACTTAGTTGCTCGCACCAAGTGAATAAATGTGTTAAAAAATTATATTGAATGTTCAGTGATCGATAAACAATTTAGGTGATACACTTGACGATTGATAATACCTGATGAAAATCTGCGGCATTTTTGAGATGTATTGTAGCCAGTTCTGAATATCGACCAAGATTTTGCCAACATCGATTTACGGATCCAGATAATTTCTAAAATTGACATTTAATAAATAATAACGATAAAAATTTACTTACAGATACATTTTTCAACGTAATAGACTCTACAAAGTTTCTCATTTTTATCATTTCACAATTAAACCTAACACTATTTCTAATGTGAATAAACCAGCAGTTAGTATAAGTGACGCATTTATTATTTTAATCCTCCTTAGATCTTGACAAATATCAGATTAGATTTCCATCTCATTCTGGTCTTATTTCATCCGTCTTATTGCTCATATTTCGAAGAATGATGATATACTAAAAGAGTGAACAGGCGGAGTGTATTTAAAACCACATGCATAACAAGGAAGTGACTTCTCTAATCCTTTAATATTACGTTTAATTCAGCATTTACATACCAGAATCCATGTTGATGGTTCATTGATGATGGCTTATCTTGGACACAAATAAAAGCTATTTGATGTGAAATGTTTCATGGCGTTTTTGGCTATGACCTGTTCAATATTAACTGAATTATCGTACCAAAAGTTTTTTTGTCAATACCTTCAACAGTGCACTACACAAATCAATAATCTGACCGATGAGTAAACTTTTAGCTGCAAGTAAAATGCTAAAGTCTTTACCTTGAAGTACGTTTTTTTGTCAAATCTTCCCAAAAAACATGATGTAGAACATTAAGAAATGCAACGATTTCAACTATCATAATTGGATCTTTACATAGAGATCTCAGGACTTCCTATGATGACTTAACTTATTTCTTTTCTGAATCATATTAACACACCATGTACACTGTTACCTCATTTAGTAAATTTTTTACAAGTGGTCCCTGCACCCTGACGAATAAGCAGGTCACAGGTAACGTAGCTCAGTTAAACTTTAAGTTTCAATTAACTTGTATCAGGCATTCACTATTGTATTCTTTAATATATCGTTCATGGACGTTATAATCTAATGCTTGTTTGAATTTCTCGGGACAGAACATTCTTTCACTTTCCTGCTGATTTACGTCCTCCTATTTTTCTTCAGCATAACCTCTATATTTTCTACTTCACTTTATCTCCTCACATTATTTGACGCGGGTGAACTGGTAGTTCTTTGGATAATCAAAAAGTGACAGTATCTCTGGAACTTTATAGGAAGATCGCAGTTAGGTAAGGGTTCAGAAAATCCTGCTATACTAACCATTTGTATTTCAAGCTACTCCAAGTGGTGGAATATGCAGAGTCTGGTAAAATATATGTGCGGTTTAACCCCCAATAGTCAGATATTTCAGTAGAATACTCTATTTATCACCAGAATGGATAAAAAAACTACTAAGTCATAAGCGTTCCCAATAATTTATTCGGATGCACGAACATGATTTGACGATTATCAGGTTGGTTCGAAGTCAAAAACTTAGTGACAGAGATGTATGATTCATGAACTCAAATGAAAATTTTCTGAGTATCAGTCAACTCTTTTTACTGCTTCTTTTAAGTTGATCTAATCTGAAGGAAATTACACCTGTTTGTTGATAACACTGGCTAATGAAGCACCTTCCCTGCATGGTATTATGATGAAGAATGACGGACTACTAGTTGGATAGTTTTACAAAAGTTACTACTAATTAACAGCTCTTATAATCAGGGTGTCCACAAAGTTACTGTTCATTTTAAAATTCTGTAAACATCCGAACTGTACAAGGACTTTATGGACACTTTAAATTTGCCGAATTTACAAAGAAATAAGCGACTTCATAGCAGGTTTTTAGGAAGACTTTGACTGCACTCTGATTAAGACTCAGTTGTGACCTACATTTGGACTGGTTTTGGTTAAGAAAAGTTAAGACCTGGTTAGCAGCTGAATCTCGTAGCCCGGATGATTGGACGGTGTGCCATAATCAGAAGTCCACGAGTTCAAATTCTTCTGCTACTCAGGTTTTAATTCCCCTTTTAATCATATCCCAACATCAATGTAAAAGTAGGATAAATATTTTCAAACTGAAAATTGTCCTTGACATAATTCTACTAGCCTTTAACCACAGCTGATCTGTTTAACTGTACTCCACTTATTCGGTTAGCAGATTCTCACACGTGAAGTTGGATCAGTAGAAGTATGCATGTGATTAGCGTTTTTTTAATAGTTTCGAAGGGATGAATCAAGTGATGAGATAAAAGCAGTCACATGTAATCACATGTGAAAAGTACTTCGATTATCCCAAGTTCATAGTAATTCTTAATGCCATGAATTTTATTAGTCATAGGGTTGAAATTACAGAGTCTTTAGAAACTTCATATCTCTGTATAACAGGTTCCATAGAAATGATTACTTATCAAAAATTTATTCATTGTTGATATTTTGCATAGAAGTGGTCCGTTTCTTAAATGGACAAATAGATACTGAGAATAATTTTTAACTTTTTGATATAGTTAGAATTTATAAATCTCAGTTTGTGCTTCTAAATAAAATGCTAAGCAGTGGAATAACTGAATGCAACTGTTACATTGTAATTACCATATGACTGAAAACTGAAACAGATTGTCTTTTTGGTGAGTACAGCAACTTGAGATATTTTCAAAGCACATATAGTTACTTTAAAACAATTTACAGAATGCTCTCTGAGGATAAGTGGAAATGAAATGGTCGAAAGTAATGAAGAATACAGACGAAATCTTTTAAACAGATGATTACTTGGGTAAATTTCATCACTAGGGTCGAAAACAAAAGTAAATATGGTACTACTGATCGACACCTATTAGTAACCAGTCAAAATCACTAATCAGCTTAAGGAAATTGTTAAGTAGTTCGTATGTCAAATGCATTCTGGGTTGCTACGCCACTTTCTGAAAAGCTGTTTATCCTTAAGCCAAAAAGTTAATCTCTGATTACGTTTGTAGGTTTGATGACCTACTTAACTCCAGTCTTGTTAAGAACTCTGGGTTAAGTTTCTAACGTAATTTCTTTATATGGTAATACACTGGAAGACTTGAACTACGTTATACTTCTATTCTCGTACTGTTGCTACTTCCTTTCTTGTAAATTATTACGAATCTACTGATAAACTCTGCAAGACGTCTGTTGAAGAAACCATTGGTTTTCTTTACATCACAATGTCTAGACCACTATCTGCTCTTTATTTTACTATGAAATTCTACATAACTTAATCACTTTGTTCATTTTAACCTGTAAGTGAACAGGATAGAACCCACTACTGAGTTTATAAGTACGAATAGACTAACGAAATTCTCTGATTACAACACAATGAGTAAGTTGCCACTTATCTGCAGTATGTCTTTGAAGTAGGATATACAAACACTGTTGTGCAAATATGAACTCAGAGAAATTTTGAATAACAGACCCTAATTAGATTATTAGTTTTGGAAAAAATCACAGTAGTTACAATTTACGCACTGACACTAGAGCATACAATAGGTTTGGAGAAAGTAACTCTATTAAAGATCAGTATGGTTTAATGCAGAAAAGCGAGCGACTACAGAATCTTTGTTCATCAAATCAATACCGAACGAATGCGATAGAAATGACATAATAACTAGACCGGAGATGTAGAAAATTTTACTGGCACTAATGACAGAGAATACAAGGTCACTGGACTATAAAATTCAGATGCCAAAAGTTATGTGATTCCTTTAATATCACTAAGAGAAATTGTTTGTGCTCTAATTTTCATCCAATAAACAATATTGTATCACTTGTATGAGGCACAAATGAACAACTACTAAGCTATTACAGACTGATTCCATTTCTGCGCTCAAAAAACTACTATTCGATGCTCTGTGTTCTGGATCCTCAGTTGAAATCAGCAATGAGTCGATAGCAGTTTTAATTGAATATCAAAATGAGACCTAAAGATATCTCAAAATCATGTAATGCAACAGTGGTTATCCACAATAGGTCATAAACTCCGAACGAGATTAGGTAGCTGGATCTCTGTTTGGCAAATACCTCGGTAGTACGAGCAAGTTGATTTCTTTAAGGATTAACGATCACATTGTTTCTAATTTTGAAATGTTTGAAGTTCTACCTTCCGTCACAAAAACCTTAATAGCTCATTTCCGTGTTTTGATGACCTACAGGTCTACCGAAATGCAAAAGTTTGATGAGAAATTTATCCAACACCAGAATACAGTGTACTGCAGTGTCACGTGGTTTCATCGAATGATCATGTCATGAGACTGGATCCATAGATTTTGGTCAGTGCTAAGCACTAAGGGATAGATGGCTACATCAGCTGCCCAATGGTTACTATCCCGTGTTCGAATTACTGTATAAAGTAAAACTGTTGTATATTACTGAAGTCACCACGTCAAATTTCATTAAAACGAACTAGCATATTACGTAAGTCATATACTAACAGTTGGTGCTTGAGCTAGTTCATAAGGGGTTCCAGAGACATACTGATATATACTCATGCTAAATGAATATACTTTGACTAATCACGACTTTTCAAACGCTGTCGAATATCTCGGCTAAAAGTTTCATATGGTCTACTAAAAAATCTCAGTCATGTACTGTCCTAATACAATTTACTACTATCTGTTGAAAACAAGAACTGAAAACTGATGAAATCAGTTAATTTTTAAACAGCTATTCCATCTCTTTTCCGTATTCCTTTGGCATTCATCTCCCAGTACTTTGTGTCCGTATATTTACTTTGATTATTTAATGGTTATCAACTTTATTTTCGAAAAATAGAACAAAGCAACTCAGAAAATGTTTTTCGAGACGTTAGATTTGTGAACATTCTTCAAAATTTCTCTCTTATTAAATAGAAATTATTTTTAGCATTTCTGGTAAGAAAGATGAAAAATATTTTCCCTTGTAAGAAATTGCTTACCTTTCTCCAAAATTTATTATCTGGATTTTCCATAATCAACCTGAGCGCACGTCTAGCATTGAATGCGGCCACATCCTAGAAGGCAAATATTAACCAATAAGTCTAAGCTGAAATTTAGCTACACTTACAGAATAAATATCTTCCATACTCGTTATTCCAGCGAGATAGTGTAGACAGTCTTTATTGGTTTGAACTCGTTCCTATAAGGGAAAAGAAAGAAAATTAATTCCAGGGTCTTTTTAATGCTAAAAGGTGTACTTACTGTTATATAACTGATCTGATTCAGGATATCATGATTCTGGAAATGTAAAAAAAAGATTGATTAATGTGTGTCAACAAAACATGTTCTTAATGAATAACCTACCGAACTAGTAACACTCTCTCTAATCCATTTTGATGATGCTTCAATTGTTTGTTGTCTTTCCATCTCTTCCTCCAAGCCTTGATGCGTATAACCGAAATTCGGCGATTCACATGCATTCTGTAATGAAGTGGAATGTAAAAAAATTTCGAGGTTATATCTATGCGAAACTAGTATTTAAAATACAGTTTTAGGTTGGATAAGCTTACATTGTATTACGTGGTCGGAAGTGTCTAGTAGGAAACCCTTCTAGAACTGAGTTTCATACACGTTATCATTAATGAACACAACGTATCTGCAACATCGAAAGAACTGAGGTTTTATCAGAGATTCGAACTCGTGTCAACCAGTGGCACAGTCGAAGACCTTACTGCTGTTATTCGGGTAGCGACTGACTTCCTTCATGACCGATTAGTCATTGGGAATTAGTTTGTTTCGTTCACTGCAAAATGATAGATAGAATTCCACCAACATTTAGTACACTCGAGTAAGCTACCAGTTCAAGCTAATACCATAATAATATTTATTGGCTGGAATTTGTTAAAAGGCGTCGAATAAAAGTATCAGAAACTATGAGTACCTTAAAAGTAACCAACGTTTAAAAAAATGCTTAGACTTATCAAGTACCAAAGTAAATCATGTAGGGGAGAATCGCAATCAAACAAATGGAGTATAATTTTTAGTTATTAACAAAGTGGAGTCCAAGATATTTTGTACTATGTCAAAGACAATTAGCTCAGTGTCAGATGTGAAGTTCTAAATGAATGGTACCTTGATGATAAATAAAATTTGCATTTCACATTGATACTTTTGAAAACTTGTTTAATTGAAAGATTATTTCCCGCAATAATTGATGTCACTTCTGGGATCGTTCCAAATGAAGAAGCGATATGTATGCATTCTGCTCCAATTTGAGACTAATCAGTGTTATAATCTAATGAGCGTACTTATGATGCAACCACAGAACATCACAGATAATGCAGTGTAAGAAACTTCGAGGAGAGATTAATTCTCTTGTAACGAATGAAATCACAACATTATTCATTCCTAAGGATTTACTGACTGTTCAAAAACGTGTATATTATTGTTCATTGACCATTTGTTACTTAAATAACGAACTATCAAATCTCAGTTATACTTCACTGACTGGTGGTCAGGTCTTTCAATATTGATTCATGTAGGTCATCATAGAGCCATCTTTTGAACACAGTGAATCAACTGTAGCGATTTGTCAGCCAAAGAATCTCCTTAAGTCAATTAATCCAGTTTTGTGTTTATTGGACGTTAGTACACTAATTATATCGATATAAGCTATGGTCACAGTAACTTCTATTCATTTTCAAGGTTGCATTTCTGATTATCAAACACTCGTCAACTGATTCAATGTTCAAGTATTGATTTATAGGTTTCGACCATTCGAACAGCTAGCGGTTAATTTCATTTTCAGTGGTATACTTTTTTGAGAGCAATTCTCAAAGAAAGTGATAGATTAGTGCAATATAGCCTTACAACTAAGTTCTTAGACATTTTTCAACTGAGTATAAAATTGTCTGTTTATGTACCTGAAGCAAAGTAACTGCAAATTAATATCTAATTCGTCTTAGAAAATTTCCTTCTCCGTCACTAGGACAACCAAGTCAATCAAGTTAGAAATCTGTTTAGTAGGCTCAGCGATATGAAACTTGACCATTTATTGTGTCAGCCATCTGAAATTAACTGATAGAAAGCCAGGGACCTGAATTTCGTGTATTCTTACTCTTATCAGCCAGAGGTTTCTACCACCTTGAGGGTAATAAAAATGCTTGACTACAAAAAGAACACAATGTAGTGTTTTGTCACTTACATTACAGACCAGGTTGTCAGTTACATAGGAATTCTAATGTTAATACCTAGGAATTTGCAACTGTATCTGTTACTTTCTGGAGACAAAATCTCGTACACTTCAAGTATCACAGATTTTTACAGTCCGAACATAATATAAATAAAGTCTACAACTCAGTCACTGAGTGACATATGTTTGAGTTTCCCTAAGGTTGTGAGTACTCGTCTGTGGAATTTTTGAGCATCCGGAAACCGAAAGTCAAATGATCTCTTAGATCAACCCCATGTAAGTAACACTTGATATCAAAAGTAACAGTTCGCATAGCATAAAATCTATATATCTGTTGTATTCCTTCGAGCATTGAGCGTCCTATTCTGAACGACCAGAGAATTAGGACTTATTTTCGATTTTCAATTTCTGTCATAACTACCTCAAGTAGTGATTGACAACGAATTGTTTCATCCCTTGAACATAAAATTGTTGTTGAGGTTGCTCTTAAGAACAAACTATTTTCAACACTTTATTCTGCTATTGCGAAAACTTTCATCTTAAAACACAAGTGGTACTCACATGCAAATCACAAATATTCTTAAAATGTCTACAAAATTTTTAAGCTACTTATTAGTAGTTGAGAATATTTTAAAAAAGAATCATTCACCAACAAAATGCAGTATGGAATTTCTGGTGGCCCTTCATAGAGCAAAAATTTCTTACAATTGGTCTACTTAAACACTACTTACTGAACACTTTAATTCATTAATCAATGATCATTGCTTAAACGGTTACAAAAGTAGAAGGAAAACTGTTGTTAACGAACTCTTTTACCTTTTTCACAAAATAAATATACTCTAGGATAATGTTTGTGTAGATATTTTGTGCTTATCTTTCAAAGAGTGAATCAAATAACTAGAGAAATTTCATACCGACTGCTACATAAAGATGGTGATCATTTTCATTATTAAAAGGAGTTAAATGGCGGCAAAGCTATTCAGTTTAAAGTGAAATGCCATCACCACTAATACTATTCAAAGATAACTTTTACTGTGCAAAAATATTACATAGCTGACACTAAATCAGTATTTGTAATAGTTCACCCATAAAGTTGTTCTTTTCTCTTAAGAAAAAACTTTATTCTTTTGTGTAGGCTTAAGGATAATGGGTGGGTGTAGGTATGTGCGTATGTACATGTATGTGTCTGTGCGTATGTTTGTTTGCGAATGAATGTAGCTGTAAGTGTTGCATTTTCGTATGTGAGTTTATCTGTGCACATGAATTAACTGAGCAGCTGACAAAGTTTCCAAATAGCAAAACAGCATATATACACATATATATTTATACATACGCATGCTTCATATTTAGTTCATATGTAGTAAATTGTCAGAGTGATTCAGTGACTGAGTGAGTACAGCGACCTGCAAGCATATGTACACATACCTACGCATGCAAATAAATGTGCTGCCAAATCATTGTTCTTACTCATTATTATTATACCTCAAATAGTAATGGACATTAAATTATTTTGATAATGGTAATCGTTAAAATGATAATAATAATTCTATTTATTAAAACTCTGTTTAAGGTGAAGGGATTCACAGTTATGGTTGTCGTTCTTCTCTAAATGATTTTGCATTCTTCCTTTAGTCAGTTAGTTAGACTGACAGAAGTAAAAGCTGATTATTTAGAAAATTTAGAAAATTATTTTGTGCTTTTGCATATTGTTCCACTTGTTTGTCTGTTTGTTTACTGGTTTCCTGATGACTTTAAATCATAAGACGTAGAAAGCAAAATAATTTCCTTGTCGATTATTTATTACTTTTTAAGTTCTACTGAGTTTTCTAAAGTTATGACCATACGTTATTATACATTGAATCAAGCAAGTCAAGTATGATATTGTATGCCTCCCAATGATACTAAACGGCGGTCATATTAAACCACGAATTGATGGAAGTTGTATGATGTGAAAGTGGATTTGAACCCAGGCGCTAAATTGTTGTGTAATATCAGTTAGCGTTTCCAAGTTGTGATAATAAACAACATGTACCCGGTGTTTTTAAGTTTTTAATTGTTATCTGGGTGATTTGATCCCTGCCAAAATCTGATTAAGAGCTATTTCCAGATCTATGGGCATTTCATTTTTTAAGGTTGCATTCGTCATGAACTGACATCATTTAGGAAACCATTGAAAAATTGAGTGCACTTGACGGCTGCTTCGTCCCAGAATGGGTCTCCTCAACGGTACGCCAGTGTCTCATATTTACAATGTGGCTACCAAGCTATAAGGCTCAACAACCAGGACTAGACAACCTGAAGTTGGTTGCTCTTCAGTAACTAAACAGTAAATGTAACCCAGTCCTATAAAATGTCAGTCACGGCTCCAGTAGCTCAGTAGTAAAGTCGCTGACTACAATACTGGGTGGCATGGGTTCGAATCTCACGTGGGACACCACTTACGCCGAGATCGCATATGCGCCTTGCTGACGAGTGCCAACAAGTGCGAAACCCAGGTCCAGGACTTCCTGCTGACTGCCTTCAACCAACTAACAACTACCAAAGAGTCCCAAACTAAGTCAATACAATGTTTGAGACTCCACAGTCGTGCATGTTGGATTTCTCATCGTTCTAGTGAGAAACTGTGACCCATGGGGTTAGTCAAGTCGGAAGTTAGCTGGACGCGTGCCAGTGACACTGGATAATGGTCTCGCTATACCACGAGTTGAGAAAAAAAAAACAATGGACAATTTGATTCCAGTTCATTGGTTGAAAGGTAGCATACTCACCACGAAATCTGATCTTACTGGGCTCCGTCCTTCACTGAGTAATGAGTGCATACTTCTGAACGGTCCCTAATGAGGATGTTACAGCTTTTCATTGCTCCCAGGTTTTTAGTGTCTTGCCAACTGTTATCAGCCCGTGGTGAAAACTACTTTCATACATAATTTTCTTGTTGTCTACCTCAACTTATACATAGTCGGACCCTGTCTTATCACATTTGATCAGGTATATATTCACATTTTCTGTTGCACATAATCCTCTATTAACTTCTTTTAATTGAAATGATACGATGTTCATTTATTCATGTGCCTGTTTCACATCTCTGATCTTCAGCTTTTTATATTTTTCAACTGATTTGGTGATTTTAATATTATCTTTTCTCATACTAATGCACTTCACGATTGAATTCTTATTTACTACATGGATTAGCTTTTCAAAGACAATAGCTAGAATTCTGCCTACCCTATGGCATGTATTCATTTATGAATAGTTTGTATGTAATCTGTTTCAAAGTGTTATCCACATGCTTAGCCACTGGTCATTAAACAGCTTACGTATCTTGTTGTGGATAAAACACTTTTTCTTCAACATTAGAATGTATGAAATGGGTTAAGACTGGATAAAACTGATGTATAACTCAAGTGAAGTGTGTGAAAACAGTCAGGTGTTATACGCTAAGCTGTGTTTTTTAAGTGGGCAAAACTCCATTGGTTATGTGGCAAAGGTATTCATAACTGAATATAGATTATGCGATAGAGTGTAGCTGAGAGTATAGTCTTGTATGACGGATATAGCACATCTGTGTTTAGGCCTGCAACTTATCATCTTGACAATTTCATAACATTTTCTGACAGTTTTGATCACAACTACTATGTATTTCACCTAATTCTGGACTTTTGAGAAGTAACTTCAACCCTGCTGACTTAGCTGAAGATTTTTTCTATACTGCAAAACAAATTATAGAATTGTCTGATGCGTTGTGCAACAGAGGTGACTTTCGCACCTCAGTAGCTTAGTGGGCGAGGCTTTGACGTTCGTTGCGATGGTTACTGGGGTCAAATTTCAGCTGGGACAATATCACTCACTGAGATACAGATATATCCAGGTCACGAGTCTCAAATTGGAAAAGACGCGCATCTTCGATTCCACTGTTAGCCACCGAGGTATAGAATTGTTAAACTATGAATACAAGAAGAGCACTAGTAATAAGGATAAGCACTTTAATAGGATCATTTATGTAAAATAATTTCTTTTTCCAACTGTTATATATTATTTTTACGAAACTGTACATATTTATAATTAGATCAGTCAAGAAGGCAACTAAGGAATATGAAGTAATAGCTATCATGAGACTTCAGTGATCACAGACTGGCTCAGTAGAACACCTTATTTCCATAAGCATTCAGTAAACTGAGCAAACCTGGTTGGAATACGTAAGTAAGTTACGTTCTTCAGTGATTTCAATACAGGAAGGCTAGTTGTTTAGTTGAACCATTCCTGTAAATAAATCAAAATAAGGGATTAGATTTGTTGCAGTTAGTGAGTTAACAGTCCCACAGAGGTATATGGCATATGAATACTCGCTAAACTAGAGTAACCTTTTATTCATAAAAACAGAATTTCTTTTAGGTGTCGATTACCCAAAACCTTTGACCTTCTGCCTCCCTAGAATGTTGTATTTAACAATTGTGACAGCTTTTCCATATATATGACCAGTGGTGTACTGAATGCTATTAGAATGAATACAATGAGGATACGTTTCAAAAGTAACCGTATAAAATCCTCAAAATGTAGATTTGATTTCCGTAGAAACACAGTGTCACAAAAGTGTATCAGCCGGTAAATGAAATAATTTGCCACACAGTATATAACTTATATTGTTGGCTTTTCTGTTACTCGGAATAATGATTCAATGAAAGGTTACCGGTAATGAGATAAGCGGTCAGTATAAGTAGGTGATGGAGATAGATACTGAATCAAGAAAGATAAGCTCATGTATGTTAAAAAATATATCAGGTTCTCAGAAGCAGAAAAAATTAAAAAGTAGCCATAAATGAGAGAATATTTATCTACCCCCCACACTGAAGGTGATATACTAAGCAATGTTGAAATAATTTATCATGTCTTCCAGGAAGTAAAACAGGAAACTTCTTCGATATCTGGAAATTTCCATCTTTCACCATGATAGAATCCGTAACATTGATCTTTTCGTAACTATCAGAACCGTAACCTAACCTTATAGGGATAAATAATTTAGCCAGCGAATACATGGTTTATGATAAAAGTATAATTGCAAAATGACAGTGATCAAGCTTCCATTTTGTCTTTATTTGTTGACTATCTACATACCGGTTTTATTTTATTCCGGGGCAAAGTATTTCAATGACCCTTAGTAAGAAAAACAATTATTCAAAGTTCCATTCAAACCACAACAGCTGACTGTCAGATAAGTTTTTCAACGGCAACAAGCAATCTCAATAACTGTCTTAGTGATCAATGAGTTCATGTCATCATATATACTATTCTGCATAAAGGATCCAAGACTATATACATCTTTTCATCTTGTCAGGACTACAAAATAAATTACTCAATCAAACAGAACGATTCAAAAATTCTGTCAAGAGCACTAACATAAACAAAATCTGAAATTAATTCGTAGAATGTCAAAATGTTTCCGCGGCATAATTCAGGGTTAACGACTAGTAATACTAACAGAGTCTGTTGTCCGTAAAGTAATAAATCCCGCTGCTCTGAAATTAGGTGGTTTACCCTAGTACAAATAAACTAAAAAACAAATAAAAATCCTAGCAGTATACCTTTGCCGTGGTATCACAGATAACTGTGAGACTGAATTAAAGTTGGATTAATTGAAAAGAATCAAATTTATTATTCATTGTCAATTTTTTAATATAAATATTGTGTTTAAATTGTTTTAACTAAAGCAATTATTTGACACTGAAGGTCAAAACTATTGCCAATATTCATTTCAACAATAATGATGAATGACAGTGATTAACTTCAAAAATGTACACATTATTATTTTTATTATTATTATACGGTACTGTTGATCATTTACATTGTTTTAATTCTTTTCTCAATGGTATTTATTCATAAGAGAAAGTTTAAAAATGTCGTTTGTCTACATTGGTAAATGAAAGCTATAACGAAAATGTTATTAATTTATTATTTGTATTGATTCTTTGGTTAATTAAATTCAGAAAGGAGGCTGGGGATGAAACGTGGAAGATAGAGTAACTACAAGAACAGCAGCTAGTATTTTAAATAGTAAGAAAACTAACAACCAACGATATATTGATTCGTCGCATTTAGGTAACAAGAAACAACATTGAGCACTGAAGTTGATAGCGACATATACTGGTGTACATATATGTATCTGTGTGTATGCGTGATCAGATTTCAGACTTAACACTTCAAAAATTTTAAGCTCAGATCAAAGAGTGTTTCGTGATCAGTAGGTTAGGCGGCGTGAAGTTTCAGCATGCTTTGCCCCCTGTTTAACTTTTGAAGTTCATCAGTACACAGATTTAAATCAAGGTTATGCACCAGTCAGTTCATTAATCGAATATGTCGGTAACTCTTACGGAAGTCATGATTTCTGAGGCATTCGCGATCAGTTTAGTTAGTACTGTAAGAAATTTCTGTTAAGGTTTAATTGAACTTATGGACTACAAAATGTAACCTTAGTTATCACATAGTAAGTGATTAATGCGCTTATATTCTTGAAAAGCTATGCATATCCTCTATGACCTACTTACATAAAAAGCACGGTATAGATTGAGTAAATAAACACTGTTGGTAGACAAACAGACTTTCTTTATTACTGACAGGAACTGAACACAAATTCGGTAGGTGTAACGTCAAAGATAAGTGATTGAATGTCATGGTCAGCTGTAATTATTTGTAGGGATCTAAACTTCCATCAAAATGATGAATCTCTATCCCTAAAGATTCCTCTTACATAGATTACTTAGCAGAAACATTACTGACTCTGAAGAATGCAACTGAGAGTTTAAATATTATTAAGACTAAGCATTTTCTTAAGGCTTTTATACATTGCCCTATGCATGGTCTGCAACGTGTGATATGCAGCCATCAACAGCTTGAAGACTGTGATATATATATATATATATATATATATATATATATATATATATATATACGTCAGACGTGTTATATGAGGCTATGGAGACTTTTACGAATGCCAAAAGCTTTGCTTTTTATAAGGAATAAATTTATGTTGAGAGACGACTATTGTAAGTCAAAAGTAATTATGCAATATAATTCAAGGAGAATTTCTGACTTCAATAAAACTTCTGTCAACGAACTGAAGACCAGTCAGGTCAACTTTTTTCATAGACTTTCTTTGGAATACAATTACTAAAAATGTGATTTTAGTGATGAAGAATGTGTTTTACAGAATACCAACTTTTGTCATGCTGGGAGTATTAGTTAATTGTGTTGAATGAATGGCAAGAATGGGAATGTTCATTGAATTAATTTATACTATTCAGTCTTTTAAGGTAGTACAGTCAAAGCTGTACTGCTGGCCTATTGGATAATCGTCTGAAATGTCAAAAAACGCCATAGTTCATGAGATGTTCAAGTGGTAGTCACTAGGCTGTTATATCAGAAAGGTTACTTTCTCTCTTTAGTCCATTCTAAGCTAGATCTTTTCAGACTGACCTATTTGAAGAAGAAACTTAACATTTATTTCATCCTGATCAAGTTTATCGATAAACGGAGCTTAAATGATACAAGGAGTATAAAACTCCTTCATATTACAGGTACTTTTAACATTCCTATTCACATATAACTTTCAAACATAAGTCGTGTTATATTTTTTGAGTGGTTCGAAGTCACTCTACTTTGGTGGTCACATTGTAAATCTTGCTTTAGCTACTTAACTTAGTTCTCTGTTATTCTCTTTGGTCCCATTATACAACTAACTCAGTGACGAATGAAAAGCATGCAAATAATTACGAGTAATGGAAAGGCGATTACTTAGGAAAATCAAAGTCTTATACTGATATAAGCTCATGATTACTAACCAATGATGCTTACATATAAATGAAGAGGATTACTTGCGTTTTGCCTTATTTCCATGTAGCCAAACTAGATGGGCAATAAAAAGAAATGTACTGACCAATTTCAATGTAAGCTAGAGTTTTGAAACACAGGTTTATAGTTTAATAACTTAAAACGATGTCACTTCTGTCTACTTCTCGTATTGAAAACGAAAAGCTATGTCTTCATCAGGAGCTGACATTAGTTTGGGAACTGTCAGGGCTTGTGAGTTGCTCAAAGGTTGCTTCGTTTAGTTCTTGAATTCCGAAGTAGCGTTAAGTTATGACTTCGTGGAAAACAGACGTCAAGATCGTCAAGCTAGATGAACAGCGTAGTACGGTTAGTTAAATTGAGCTGGAATTCAGTGGTCCAAATTCACCAACGTCAGTTATTTCACAGATTATTGAAATCATGACTCAGTGTTCTGGATAAACAGCTATTTTTATTTCCAAATTTATTGATATGATGAGTTATATCATCTGCTAGAAATTCGAGAAATTACTTTAGGTCAAAGACTACCTAGTGCTCACGGCGAAAAACTGAACTTCTAGGAGTTTCTTGTAAGTTAAATCGTGGATGTATACTGTAAAGGTGATCCGAAATAAAAAAGAACATCCGCGCAATGAGTTTTGGTTTTCAGTGACTTCAATATTAATATCATTTCGCGGGGAAAACTCGGTTCACATCAACTTGTTAACGAAACATTGCTCAAAATTGCTGTAAAAAGACTTCTAAACTTACACAAATCGGTCATCAGATGATAAGCAGTGTAGTAGTTAAATCCTAATTGGTCAGTTATAATCAAATTTTGTCAAACAAGTTTGTGAAGTGGTGATCATTAGACTAAATGGGGGTACACTTGAATATGTTAGTTGCTAAGAGCAAAATCAAGAAAAGATCCAACACCTATACTCCTTTACTCAATGAATACTTCAAGATTTATGTAGCCTTATGCATGACATCATGGTCTGGATATGAGAATCTACAGCATACCACAGTCGAGCATCCTGAAAGCAAACTAATTAACATTTATTTCCAAGTCTTTCTAACAGACGACTGTGTTTGAAACTTGGACAATCGGCGTATTATCGGTAACCCTTATATTAATCCAGAATTGAAAAACAAAAGTTAGTCTCTGGAAAAGAAAATTCACCAACCTACTAATCGTACTTCATCACATCGAAATCAAGTTTGTTCAACGAGTATACGTATATGGTTTTTTCGAAATACTGGTGTTTCCTAATGAGCAGTGGGCAAAAGCTGTAACTGTGCGTACGTCAAAACTGTCTAGTCATCAAGTCTGTTGTCTCTTGCGATTGTGCTTTTTATATATGAAGTGTCGATGCAGTTCTAAACCATCTTGGAAACTGTCAACAGATTCAAAAGATAACTATTTCGTGAGAGAATCAAAGTCTAACAACTTCAACTCTTTCATTTTAGTAAATCTGACACTGATGATTTACTTTGTGGTATTAGTCTTAGAAACTGATCATAATTAGCTGTATTGAGTAGCACTTTATTTTCATGGTGGTCAATGCAACGTGTAGATAAATTTTGATAGCATTGAAATCAAAATCTACTAAGTTGCTTTATGCATATCCGTACGGTAAGGAATCAGCCATACTTAGTGTGTGAAGGCTGATAGTGCTACCTGGTTGACAGAACTTCTGGAGATGAAGCGGTGTTCAAACCCATGACCCACTAGTTGAAAGTCATCTACTTAAATCAGTGAGCCATAACTCTACAAACTGACGAATGTTTTAATAACATTGGTCAATTTGTATGCGTTTTGTGGCGTGTTGTCTTTGAATCATGTACGAATACGGTTACAGGTATTCTGTATTACTATTAAGTATTCAGATACTAGAGTTTTGAAGCATTTTTTACGATGTACTCTTCGGAACTAAAACCTTGAGTTGAAATATAATGACAGATTATATTTCCAATTATATTAGCAAATGCTGTGTACCACTGGTTGAAACAAACCGCAGGAATCCACTCACTTTACCCTTTTTTAAAACGGGGACTATTAAGAGCAGTTTGAAGCAGAATGAGGTAGGGTAACAATTAACATGAAGGTGCCTGGTATGTCTAAGTGTCTAGTATGAAAAAGGCTGTCAATGTGCAGGATTGTCTAGTATGTTGTGAAGTGTGTTTAGCTCTATGGTACATTTTGACTCGTTAACATTTGGTTTATTTGTTTTAGCAAAAGTGTGGTACAATATATGTATGTGTCGTAGATACTTTTTCGATATTGGGATGCACAAAGAATCTAACAAGTCAATAATAACCAGTCATTATCTATGCTGTTGAAACCGATTCGCAACGGAGTACATACATCTTAGAAATTTTTGGATATTTATCTTAGACTAATAATAATCTTCTACATTACCAAACCAACAGAAACTTATCATTCATTGTTGCATATAAATTACAAAGTGAACCTACCTATTTCTTCCAGAGAGAGACAGCTAAACTAGGTGAAATTGTTATTTGACACTTGCAATTTCTCATTACTATATTGAGTCTGTTTTCTTGAGGTGTGCTGGCAGATGGGATTTTATGTGGATGTCTTGATATTGTCCGAATATTTAATGTTACAGTCTGCTTAGTGGCTAGCAGTGGAGTCCAGGACACGAATTACATCCTGTTTAGCAGAACTGCCCTGTTTCACTATAAAACGCGGTATAATGTGATCTTTCAGACAAAGAATTAACTAGCTGGGGCAACAAAGCAAGCTATACTTTTAAAAGATCCAATCCAGACTGTTTAATATACAAAGTTTTGATTATTTCTCAACATTATCTTCAGCTGAGAAATGTGATATTAGGTTTTACATTCTAAAAATAGTGATTGACAAAATGAAATGTTATCCTAGCATACTATTCAACAGTGAACCTGTATCAAGTATATTTACAACTAGCAACCAGTAGGTCCTCTCATTTTCCATGTATATCTTATGTCTCTAATCTATTACGTAATTATGGATTTTTAGTGTATATATGAAGAACATCATCCACTCCTTTGTTTTTCGTTGATTGTCTAATCTGTGCTAACAGTAATTTAGCACAAGAAGAGAAAATTACGTACTAATACCCAACGATAAGTAAGAATATGTTTTTCACTGAAATTCTCTCACACGTTTCATATCTATTCATTACGTATGTGCTCACAATTACTGATGTCGTTTCTACTCCATCTCTCTGTTTTTAACACTGAGGTGTAGTTTCATTTTTTTTGTGTTCAAGTGATGCAATAAAAAGCATAAATTACAACTGCTCTTTCGATTATGATCATATAGTTTATTACTGTTCAATATAGTTTCTTGATACTTATGATTGTGTAATCAATGCAGTATATTAATTTGATTTGATCATTGTTTCTAAATTCTCGAAGTAATGCTGGTTACCGAGTGATAAATGATGAACCACTGACTGTCCTACTAAGATGTGGAGAAAACAACTTATGGACTGGACAGATTATGAACTCATTTGAAAATTGCTATGAAACTACTAAATATACCTTAAGAACAAGGTAAATAAATAATACATTTGAACAAACGTCAGCCAATCAGGACGATCAGGTGAACGGGGAATACGGATGGTGGACAACGAAGGGTTTATTTAAGCAGTTGAGAAAAAAGTCAACAAGTGTAGATAAGTATGGAGAAAATAAGCCCTTTTACATGGTCGATGCACACTTTTGAGTAATCATTAGGAAAGTACATGTTTTGGGGTTGAAGGTTAGTCAAGACTTCTTTTTACTGTTTTAAATTTCATTCTACAACGTTTTTTTAGATGTACCACATAATACAACAGTATTTTGTTTTACTAAATAACACTGGGTGCACAAAAATTTCTTATTATTAGTCATACAAAGTTTTCTTTATACCTTTAGAATCTGAATTTTATAGTTACAGCTTTCTCTGGCTGTTCACGATAGAAGAAAGTAAGATAGATCAGACGCGCGGAATAAGCACTTGACCGTTTATTTTTTACCCCATGAATAAAGCTTCGCTCGTTCCTCTTTTCTTCCATCTGACTAAAAAAGTTTCCATGACTTCCGCTCTCTTTTTTCCAGTTGTGTTATCATTTACGACGAAATACGTAGCTACCAGTCTGCACGTAGTGACTAGCCAACAGGCTGATGTAACCAACTGATTCCAACTGAATGTGTAAAGCATGAAGTGGGAAGTAAAGTGGTGGATTTTAGCTGGGTAAAGAATTTAGGAAAGATCGCAGCTGCAAGCGTATATGCTAGCACACAGAGTCGAACTGCAAGGCTCTAGAGAGTGATAATCTGGGTTAAGTTAAAGGAAAGATAGGCAACTGAAGCTTAGTTTATTTAGTCCGCATTAAATAAATGTAGTTGAGCCGACCATTTACGTGTTTCATAGATTTGGGAAGTTCTGCTTTATTCTCTAACAAAGAAGAAGAACCATGGAAGTTGCTCGGGGAGCAACTTTCATGATAAGTTTGTGTATATTTGGTGTTATTCAGCGAATGATGCTGCTCACTGTCATTTTTCCAACGACCTACTGAGAAGTGGTGGTTAAGTTGAAGATAAGGTCAAAATAACTTTCAACTAATCATCTGCAACCATTCACTACTCAAATTTAAACATTCTAAAATCTTAAAGTAATCCTAAGTACATTTCAGTGCCAAGAATGTAACTTTCAACTAAACTATTCTTACTGACATTATAATTTATAAGACTCTGTTATTTGTTCTTTTCATTGTTTCTGAGTTGAATATTTATGCACTTTTAGTTATTTTCTACTTTGACTGGTGAACTATTTTCAAGGTCATCACCTAGGCTCACTTTTCAAACCTAATCTCAGTCTGATTTAAATTTTTTCTTTTAACCCGAGTTAATTATTTTTAAAGTAAATAATAATCTTGAGTTGACTGAATATTTGTTTCAGATCACTGAATCACTTAATTTTAAAATTAATCGTTTTTGTAACTTGATTGCTTCAAAGGTAGATTTAGTCAAATATTAACAATTAATTGACAAAAGCTGGTGCTTTGCTAATTAGTGAATTATCACAAAGATACTTCCATTACATCTTTCTGTTATGATATTATTCTTCTGTGTTTCTTAACTAGAATATCTTGCTTTTCAAATTGATTTGTGACGTTCATCAATAATACGATAATCAGTTTTGAGTGAACAAAAGTATTTCACCAATGACTTTGGATTGTAGCAGAAAATTTACGATAAAGCCTTAGACTTAAGAAACTAAAAACGCTTACTGGTGAGATCTGTTCTAAAGATAAGTTGATGCTTGATTTATTCCGTTGACAGGATATAATTTTTCTAAATTCAGTCATTGATGATGAGTCATGATGAGTTTGAAACTGGAATGAAGTAACTGTCTAACATTCAATGGATCTCAGTAATTTCACTTCGAATGAAAGAAATCGTGAAAAGTTGTTTGTTGATTAAGTTACATGAAAGAATTTTGGTAGCTCAATTGAAACCCAGACCCGAGAACCTGTTAAGTCTCATAAATCAGCTAGGGATTCACTGGTTCTAAAATCTGGACATATGTCGTTCAAAGCCTGTCACGATCTAGGTTTTTGTATAAATTGAGGCATCCACAGGCATAATAATATTAGTATGACAAACAAGGCCGTCTTCAGGAATCACATCGACGGTTTCAGCTGATATACATGAAACACTTAAACGTTAAGTTTGTACATTTAAAAAAGCCTTTTTTAATGTACCAGCGGTATGTTTTACATCTATAAGATGTTAGATTTTTCAATAAATATTGGCAAAGCAACAGATTAAATCTAGCAGGTGATCAACTTAACTGAGCTCAGAATACAAATTTCAGTTCTTTTACAAAAAAACTTTATGAAAAAGAATCTACCCATGAATACCTACATGCAGGTTTGATATCGTTTTGCTTCAAACTGTGACAAAAACGTCATGTGTATTGTTGAAGAATCAAGTCATAGGACGTTTATAGGCTCAAATAATGTTAGAGAACAAAAAGTTCTATCTGATCTAGGTTGGAGTGTTTACCGCCAAAGTTTGAAGTTACTGACGACTCATTTAGGCCACTAGTACACTAATATGAGGGACCAATTTTTACGAACTTGCTAGTCACCAAATACAATGACTGCAGTTATTTCAGGTTTCATTACAAAACAGAGTGATAAAAAATTACCATTTTGTCAACAAATTTTTGATTTCGCACGACACATGGTTGACGGATAGGTAAATGCCACATATTTAGAATGACTATGGTTATATTTGTGTGAGAAAGTCTTCGGTGTACACAATTGCGCAATTCTCAAAGAACCACGTACAGACACAAATAAAAGCAGTTTTGAAAATCTCACAGTTTATTTTACACAGGCTGAAAAATAACTCTAATGCATGTATGACTGTACTAAACACAATCATGTCTGCATAAAGAAGAACTTTATTTTTTAGTTTACAGTAGTTTGTTCTGTATTGTTATGTCTGTAGAAAAAAATGACGAAAATCAGATCGAAATTCAATTCACTATTTATGTTCAATGAATCACCTCATTAAAAATGCAAACGTTGAACAATTAAACTAGGAAGTAGGCGCTAAGGCACCAATAGAGAGAAAAAATGCAACTGAACACTTTGGAATTCTGGCGTGTATGTATACATGTGCCTTTGTAATTTCATCCTCTCATGTGATTTTTTAATGGATTAGCGGAAATACAGTTAATGCGCTAACAGTAGATGATTCGAGATGATTTTCAAGTGGTTTGGACCCTAAGCAAGCAAAACTTCGATATTTTCACACTCACTTTTTGAAGTTTGCTCAGAACTGAAGTCATAAACACTAGAAGACAAGTTATTCTAGCCCCAAATGACATAAATCTACTATTGAGCATTTCCATGGTAATCGCTAATCTACTGATTGAGTCAAAGTTTCTTTTGATTTAGACTACCAGTTATACTTCAATGGCAGAAAGATAGGTTTCACTCCGTTTTGAGAACTACCAAATTATACTACTTAATGCCTCATGGTGCGTAACAGATAGTACTGAATTAAAATGAACGATATTCTTGGACTGGTATACTGGTCTTTGATAATAGGGTTTTTTCTGTGGTTGAGACGAAAGCATGCACTTTAATACGATCCAAGTCCAGAGGCCTCCGTTTCCAATCCTACCGCGATCTAGGCTATCAATCCTGTTTCAAAGGTACACTTTCTTGAAAGGGCTTGTCTTTAAAATCATCAGCCAGCAGTATTATTCAGATGGATACACAATATTATTGGTTAAGTGACTGAGTTAATACAACCAGCTTTTGAAAATCAAACTCGTGAAAGTTTTTGTAGTTATTGCATGAATGCAAGAAACTGAAAGAAAACTTTGACTAAATTAGGCCTCAAACTTCCACTAGCATATAAAAAACTGACACATTGTTGAAAATGAACATTTTATTTGCAAAAAACCAAAGCTGAATGAAATTTCAGTTAAATCAGATTTTACCCTGCTATCAGTTTTTGTCAACATTCGACAATGAAAAGAATTCAACGTCATGACAAGCCATCTTTCTTAGAAACTGGGTTGCAGACTTGATCAATAACAGACATATTTGGCATCGAGGATTTTTTCAGCAGAAAATAGTTAACTCCCAAACTCATGCATAAGAGTCGACTGACTGTCAGATGATCTTCGTTCAGTCCATGGCCAACTACACTGCAATCATTAGAGAAAACTTGAAGAGTCGAAAGCACTTTATTGTTTGTTCTTTGGGAACATGCTTTGTATTTTCCGATTGCATTGTATTGGCAATAATATCATTAGAAAATAAGTGGATTACTAATATTTTACGAGTGTTATATCTCCTAACTGAGAGATGTGGATAGATGCGAGTTGAGAAAGTTTAATCGCGATACATGGGTTCTGACTACTGAATACATGAACAACTCACAAGATCTTGGTTATAGCTGTAGCGTCTAGAGGTATGGTGATAACAGAAGGAGATTCACTTCTGATAGTGAACGGAGCTTTTCTTATGTTAGTAGGTAAACTATACTGACGCATGCAAAGAGTCAAGAAACTTAATCTCATTAGGTAATATTTTTAAAGAATTCCAAAATCTTTTAATTGACATTTTAGCTAGAAGTTTGCATTGGTTAAGGAACCCGTGATATTCCTGACATCTTGAGTTGTACCACTATGTTTTGTTTAGAGGAGTAAAACATGAGTTGTGCATCAAATCACTGGATATTTTTCAGGACTGTAGGGTGGATGACAGATTTCGATGAAGGCTGGTTGAAGCAAAAGAATCGTTGTCGTGTGGAGATTAATTTCTGCATATTCATTCCTTCAACTTCCCAACATACAAATCTCTTGCACATCCTTCTCTTCGAAAATTTAAATAGAGCAATTGAGAAGTGTGAAAGTCTTCACCCGTGCTATTGCTCACCACCTTACTGATTGTAGATAGGAAGTTAATATCAAGAAATCGTTTGCAAAAGGTAGTAAAAAGGTGAATTCGAATTGTAAGCGGCTGATGATAAACCTCGAAACCGAAATGGATTCATCTTAGTCTGCTGAAGTTGTTGTTCTCGTCCTACTGAAATAAACATCTCTGCCAAATAAATTCTGCACGCATATACACACAAGCTTCCGACAATTATTCTTGAAATTTAATGACTTCTAAGGTCATCTTAGCAACTTTGTAAACATCAAGATAGGCTGCTTTATTCTGTTTCACAACTTGGTTGAATGTCCTCGAAGGTTACCCCACCTTCAACTAATAACATGATGATGAGTTCAAGTCATTTAAATCTAAAAGATCTGAATGATTCTCCTGAAAACTATGAAATCCATGAGTGATTCATTTTAAGTTTTGTTGTTTTTTACCTAGTTATCACAACAACTGATACTGCGCTCTTGTAAATTTGTGGCTATGTTTGGCTTTGCTAAACAGTTCTGGTTGAGTAACTCAACTGTTTCAGATTGAGATTTCGTCTAAAAAACAGGACTAAATTTACCATTTTAGGCTCTATAAATCTTAGTTCATGGAATCAAGTCAACACTGAGTTCCATTAACTAGTTATTAATTGTATTCAAAAAAGCTACATAAAACATTCATGTCAGTTTTTCTAACTATGCATATAGCCAAAGCAAATTACAAATAATTTATGCAGATACATAAACTTGTATATGCCTCAGACTATGAAAAATAAATATTTGTAGCGTTCCCCCAATATGTTCAATAAATATTGAACAGTTTTTCCATTTGTTACGCTCTTCATAACTTTAAAAATAGTCATGTAGCCCACATCTTTCGTTGATGTACACTTCATATTTTTATAATAAAATTAACTAGGCCTTGTCATTAAAATTTTTAACTCATTTCATTCTTTAGAATTAGTTTAAATGAATGCCAAAACTTAAAACGACAAGATATGACTCAGTCTTGTGATAACAAATGCATAACTGTGGTTCCTTCTTCACTATAGTAGTTAGCATGAACTATTAAATTTCTGTTGAAGTCTATGAAAATAGTGATTTAATAATGATGAACTATGGCGGCTGATTCTTTCATTCATTAGCATACATATTAAAATGAAAGGTTGTTATATATGCATAAATATATATGATTGTCTTTTATACTATGATGTGCATGTTTATGTACATAATAACAAAAATAGATATTCTTGATTGTTTTCAAAGCCAGTCACTATATAAAACTAAGTATACGTAACTTCTGTTAGTTTGATTGACCTGTGCAGTCAGTATTTAGTTCCAGCATATGTTATAAATAGATACTGGTGTAATTAAGAAAGAAAGACGTTTTCAGTTACACAACTAGTACACATAGACATTATTCGTCTTTTTGTCTCCTTATTGCTGTAATTAGACCAGACATACCCCGGACTCCACAAAAAGGTGTACAGATTTATTTCTAAAAAATACCTTCGTGCTTTTCTGCATTATATCATTTCTGTTGTTGAATGCAACTGAGTTGACAGTTAGAGGTAATTCTTACCTTGAAAACCAAGTTAAATTTCATCTATTTGAGGAGAATGACAAAATGAAAGGCTTGTGTTTTTAGCTTTGATTTATAGTAAAATAAGTGCTGATGAATTCACCTAGCCTTGTGACTAAATGCTGAGGAATTTGTCCCAAAGTTCGGAGAGTACTTTGCAATCAGAGTGAAGTTATTTTACGAGATCTAAAAGCACTATGGTATTCTGTAAGGGTTGTCTTTCTCAGTAATTCTCATCATCATTTTATTTTAGCGAATGAATAGGTGAAGAACTGAGGTTTAAAAACTGTGAACTGATTATAGCACCAAATACTAAAATCATTTTGAACTGAGTATATCGTAGATAATGACCAGTTAAATAAACTGTCATTTGGTTGTAGCCTTTGTCAGTAGGAGTGGTTCATCGTACTTACATCGGAATACAGATGACATTGTAGCTACAGAAATGTGTAAGTCAGCATGGCGATGACTACAAGATGTACTTCATACACTTCTTCACTGGGTAGTTTACAACTAAAGTAGCTCAGAAACAGATCCCGAGTGACGTGATAACAGATGTACTTATGAGTTTTGAATATGTATTAGCTGTAAACTTTGTTCATATAAAACTTCAGGCTCTGTTTGTTCAGTTGATCCTTACCTAACCCAACTTATCTCAAATCGGTTAGAATTCTCTTTAAATGTTTATAGGTCGTTATTATAACTTATTTTCTCCTACCGTCTTTACTACGTCCACTTAATAGGGTTTTTCTTTATTTAAGTTGAGGTTTGAAATGATGCTTTCTGAGCTCAAAGCTTATTCGAAACATTAATATGAATGCAGTTGCATCTAACCAACGGAGCCCAAATGAGATGATCACTACTTCTTTATTCACTTGCACTTTTATTGCCATATATCAAGCAGTCATTAGTGATCCTGTCATCTTGACTATGATTGTAAATCGGACAAAATGGTTTATAGAAAACATTACAGTTTGAGGCTTCCCCTTGATATTTTTGTGTTTATAGTATTGTTTACTGAATAGGTTTTGTTGCACTGGACTGATGCACGTCACTTCTTCGGGATTTAGACATCACCACTTACATTTTATATAATGTTTTAAGAAAAATTTGCGAGTTTTCTATGAATGTAAGAGTAGAACGTGGGCACTGTGTCAGAGCATAACTCCGTTCTAGATTGTTTAGTCTATGCAGCACACAGCTATGTAGTATAATTTACTGGGTAAAGTTTCATACGAATTCATATGATATGAATGTAAGCAATAAATTTTGCTCGAAGCGTAATCCAGTGAGTAACACTGCATTAATGTGCGCTATATCAGATAGACAGTAGAATATAAACTAGATTGTCTGTTTGTCAAAATTCAAAGGGGCTGAGGACTGACTATCTATAAAATATCTATTAGCCGAGTAACATTTTGTACTTCAGAGACAGTCCATTGAAGTGCGAAATTAGTTTCACACCAAGAGAAAAAACAGCGATGACTTGATTATTTGTTGTAGTTTTTATGCGAAGCTGACCCATCTTGAAGGAACGCTACCGATAGTCTGATCCAACAAGAAAGTAGTAAAATTGCAGTCTTATTTGATTTATCATATGTGTAAAATATAGTTAAGTAGCACTTTTGACAGTCATGATGCTGGGACACTGAGTGGACTGGTTTCAAGCTTTTTTAAGGAGGATAAAGCACATGTGGTATATGACCACAAAATGCGGCATCAAAAATATTACTCAGCGTATATTCTGACAGTCTGATATTAGATGCATACAAAGGAGGTGTAAAATATTATCGCAACGTGTGATTATCCCAAAAGTTGCTTTTGTGGTAGTTACAAAATCATTTCACTCAGGTTAGCTTTAATAACGAGTTGATATCGATGAGAAAGTCCTTGAAAACTACAGAGATCTGAACACTTCAGCAATATGCAATTGTGGCCTGTATGCAGGAGGTAGATCACAGCAGTTAACAATTGAAACAAGCACATTGTCATTTAACTATTGTGTTAAAAACCTCTGATACGCACTTCCAACCTTTTGTCCATATGTAAAAAGTAGTGCAGTCGTAACCAGGTAACGTCGAAATACATCAAATCTCTAAATAATTTGTCAAACATTTTTTCAATAAATGAATGCTAATTACTTGATTCACTATTCCGAGATTATGGCTATTCAGGATAAGTTTGTGGACTGAAAAATGAGTATCTAGCTGACAGCCATCCTCATTTAATTACACCATATTTACACTTTTAAACGCATGAAATAATGGATCCCTGGAACCACAGCCAACTGGATACATTTTTGTATATCTAATGTTTCGGCAGGAACAATTATAAGATATGAAGCCACTGATATAATATTAATAGGTTGTTGATATTCTTGTCCTGTATGACGAATGAGTTGGCATTCTCCTGGAGTAAACGCCTTCTCTATTCGAATCTTGCCTTATTAAGACAGTAATTGAGGATTCTAGTGGTAAATGTGATGAATCAAAGTACTCAGCTAAAATGTACACCTTTGATGCATTTTAAAAAGCTTATAAAATAATAGTTGCCATCTTTTTAAGGCACACGAATCATACTATACAACTTGAAGGTTACACAGGCTTGGAAAAGTCCAAATTAAACAGAGATATCATCCATATCAGAAAATGTAGCATTACAAATTTATCAGGATAATTTCATTCTTCTGTTGTGTCTAACACTTAGAAGCGCATCTCTTATTTAAGACATTTTAGCGACGAGTTCATCCACTAGGTTGTTCACTGATAGTGTAATATACTCAGATAGGGGGTAATGATGATCATGCTCTTGCTTAGCAGGTATCAACTACCCCTGAAGTTATTTACACAGGCAGTCCATATTTCAACAAACTCTAATCCCTTACTTTTGAAAATCTACAATGAGAAACTATACACTAGTGATGGATAGTGGATTAGAGTGGCACTCAGGACGTGGACTTGTCCTATTTGTGACTCCTCAGCTGGATGTGCCTGCCTCCCAATGAGCGACATTGTTTCCACCAGGGCTCGAACTTAGGACCTACTGCTTCAAAAGCTAGAGGGTTATTCGCTAGACCACGAAGACACAATAGTCTCTTCTTGTGCGACGGGTAAACTTTTAATGTTGTTGCTTGTATTATCCCTTGATAATACAGGCGACAACACTACAATGAGAAATCCAAACTTTTAATAACAGCCTGTCATAATATTTACTAATGAGTTGTATTCACTATTTCATTAGTGAACTGCAATCTTTACTCTTTCAGAGAATAATCCTTCAAAAGCCCGCTAAGTATATTTCAATATAGATGAGTGAAATATACCACTGTTTACAGTGTATTACACTAAGCGACTTGCCAAGTTTTCTTTCAAATCTAATCATTAAACGAAAATCAGTAATACAAAGACTTTTGCATCAGGTAACAAGAATTCAGGTAGTCTGACCAGTTAAAAACATTATTATATAAAGACATTCTTCAAAATATAACTTCTGTACTATATCTGTTTCAATGAATTTAAACAGGTTAGTGTAGTACCAATTGTTCGTACCTTGCTTTAGATGCTTAAGCCAACTATTATCACACTGCATTTTGGTTCAAAAGAGAAACAATGAAGTGTAAACACTGATAATATAAAAGATTGAAAAAAAACCGTTCAGAACTTGGAACTAGACAACTTGGAATTAGTTACTCTTCGGTGATCAGTCAGTATAACTAAGAATGTATTTCTAGATGAATTCACCTGAACACTGAACAACGAAGTTTTACATGAAAAAAAAGACCATTAAATATGGTTGAATTATTCACTTCACTAAAAGGTGAACAGGTTAAGAGATTTTTGGTTTGTACACCAGAAATTTGTAGTTATCGGTCAAAGGTATGTCCTCAGAATAAAGTATATATGAATTAAAGGCGTTATTAGATTAATATTACTGTGTATTTGTAAGATAATAAAATGTAATCAACTTAAAGAAGAAATGTCAACTCACTTCAAGATTTTTGAGATAATCCGACAGTTGAACTGATTGCACACGGTACTGACCACTCATTGTGTCGGTTGAGTTGGTATGAGATCAGATATCTTCAGCTGATTGTGTTGATAAAGCGTTGTTATGAGTATACAAGTAGTATTAATATATTGTTACTTTCTATTAAACGGTGAGTGTAGAGAAAATTTGTGTTTCTGTAATCACAGTCAAAGTGAATATTATCCAGAAATAGAATTATATTCAAACAGGACTGCAGGAGAACAATGAGTGTAAAGGGGACTTAGGAAAGGATTGTTTTAATTAACTTCGAAAGTGAGATAGATTTTTTGCAGAAAGAAAAAAAACAAGGAATTGTAGTGTTCTGCTTCCAACTGTTGTTTTTCTTTGACGAAAAAGAAGTTCAGCTGATGAGGAATAAGCAAGTTTTTGATCTCCTCATCTTGAATCAATTATATATATGTATATGTTAGATAGATTTAGAAAGGTATATGCATAGACTTTTCAACACATGCGTGCACACATACACACGCTCGTAGGGAATACGCGTACTTTGAAGTGATGACAGTTTGTAGAAAAAGTTGAAAGACAGATGGACTGTCAAGTTAGACAGTTTTACTGATTTCAAAGCACTTCAGTGTATGTATAATGTTTATGCGTGTAAGCAATGAAATAATTAGGAAACTATTATTACACTATTACTAGTTGAAATAGTAATGATAACTCGTGTATTACTAATGTTAAAAGGTGATAATGATATGTATGGAGTATTGATTATCAACGCGAATGAAACCGAAAATCAACCGAAGTTATGAGAAACACAAATTTTTGCGTTGTTCTATCTAACTGTTTTCTAAAGAGTTGAGAATTTATGGATTTACCGAAATAGTAAACGAGAATCCAAGTGTGCGTTGATTAGAGTAGATTATATTTCATAAACTCACTTGAACCAATCACTATTGTGCAGTATAGTTGTAAATTTTTAGAGAAATCAAACAAAAAAACTTTTGTGCTAGTTGGATCGTAATTTTAATCGATATGAATATGTGTTTGTAATGAGAAAAGTAGTTAGAGTGCACAAGACAGGTATAAAGCACTGAAACCGACTCAGGTATGTACTTACTGCGTGTCTCTGTGCATATGTAATATGCATTGTATAACTTATGTACCTACACGCTGATATATATGAGTGCTAAATTTTTTAGGGTTGTGTTGTAGTAAAGTTGTAGTTGGCAAATACTCTCCGTGTACATACGCGCGCGTGTGTTTCTGTGTAGTGCACACCTATATGATTTCCAGTTACTCGCATTTTTTCTGCGTTCCAAGAGTCGTTCTGTATTATTCTATAACGGTTTTCGGAATAAAGAGAGACAGTCAACTTTAGCACGCTTAATGATAACATGAAACAGCCAGGCATAATACATTACTATGCCAGCATGTAAGCTATTATAAATAATCTATTGAAAAAACTATCGTTTTACAGTGCTTCATATTATACACACATATTTATGTAGCAAGCTGTTGATATTCCGAGTAGCTTTAATTTGCTGATTCAAATACAGTTTGAATCCGTAGGTGTTTGAGTTTGTAGTAATATACAATCACAAATACACATACAAATGTAAACAACTCACCAAAATAAATAAACAGTTCACATTCACTTACAGCAAAACACCGTAGTTTTATGTCTAAGGTCATCCATTTAGAATTAGCATAAGTTCATTCAAATCATTGATTATTCACTTTCATAGTAAGCGAACTGCAAAACTTACTGTAACTTACTTGTTTAGGATAAAATACATTCAGGTGCTCATTTGTCTCATATTGATTATTCACTAATCAGTTTTACTAATTGAGACAATCGGAGTTTACCAGACTTGTATTGATACTAAGTGGCGATTGAAGGTAAGGTGAAAACCTGACAAGTAAAAGGATTCGAACTAGTGACTCTCAGATTCTCACACCAGTGCTCTACCAGCTGAGGTACGCGACCCAGCTATGGATCATATCTTAATTCCAATTCAATCATCAAGAGTTCTGCTCGACTGCCATGTAAATTTATGGTGCACAACCGTCTGTTCATTGTATTCGCTCTGACTACTCAGCCATTAATATATCAGCTTACATTGGTCCTCAATTCCTTTAAGTAGTCTGATTAACGATAACTGGCAACTCAAATCACCACTGACCAGCGAAAGGTTCTAAATTGACTTTTTCATTTTCACTGTAACCTTTTGTTTGTCATTGATTAAGTGAAGATTTCTCTTTATTTTTCATCCTTATTTGAGAATTCACAGCTGTGTACAACGAAAATCGCTCACAGAACTATTTACAGAATATTCAAGTTGCCATTGGTCGCAGTGAAACAGTTGACATTCTTAAAAAAACAAAGTTGGTCATAAAGGTGCATAGTAACGATTCACTAACTAATAATCAATGCAATATACTGCTAAGCACTTAATACGGATCCATAGAAGATTGATGTCAGTAAGTATTTCTGAGATAATATCACAGATGGGTATCTTTTAAATGAGAAATATTACTTTTCAACTGGTTTTCAGCAGTTTTAATCATTTATGTGAGGGTAAGATCGGCACTTCTACATAGAGCTAAGACCATTAGTTATAAATTTAATAGATACAGACCGTTATATGTTAGTTGGATGGATATAATCGAGAGGGAGCCTTGGAGCTAGGTTTCGTGTTTTTTGGTCCTCGTCAACAAGGCGTATCTGCAACCTCAATGGAAGTGATATCCCACCTGAGATTTCGACCCGCTTCACCTAGTGCTGCAGTCATAGGGGTTACCACAGAACTATCCGGAACACGATTTACCCCTTTTGGAACAGTTAGTTACATGGGCTTGCCACTCGAGGGCAACCAAGTTTATGCTGTCTAGTCTCAAGTGCTAATCAATTTCTACCAAACACTTAGCGATTTGCCGGCACAGATAGGATAGATCGACACCGCGTTATAGTCTGATCACCCTTAAGATTTAATCAGCATAATACTATCTTACGTACTGTCTTTCTTCCAGGTTACTTGTCGCACTTATTTCAACTGCCCTAGTTAGTGAACCTATGAACCTTTATTGAATGACTTTCTTTTCTTACATATTACTGCCAATTTTATGTTAAACTATAATAAAGAAATGGTGCTAAGATGCTGACAACCGGAAACTATAGGACCCTTCTTACCCTCCAACACTAAAGTTAAAGCCTAAATATCACTGGACAGTTATAACTCATGATTGTTGGAAGCAGTTCCTCAGATTCTGCTGGCTGTTTTATTTTTGCATTTGTAACAGTTTTATCCAATTCAGTGATAGTTATAGGAACAAAACCCGTTTCTCATTCTAATCGACGTTGATTGGTGATAAGGTCAAGTGTAGCTGTGGGCCAATCTAATTATTATTTGTAGTTGTTTGATCAAAATTCTAACCACTTCTGAGAAAGGTTATTGGTGACCCATCTTTCTAGGTAACAACCTCACTGAGTTTTGTTTTGGATAAGCTGCTTTAAAAAATCTAAAAAATGCCAAGTAACACCTGAAGATGTCTTCAGTACCTATTTCACTTTTACCAAACATCTCTACTCGTAGCCATTACGGCAAATTATCCTGGAGCTACTTCCGTTCTCAGGACGAAAAACAGCCAATCAGTGCGGATGAGACTGAATAGATACATTAGCTTTTACTAACTTTTATCCTTAGGTTACTGTCTTTTCAGTATTTTTGACATCGAGGTAAGTCTGACGTTCTGCTTTATCACATTGAAAGTGACTGCCATGCTCATATGGACACCTGACTGCATCTCCTGCAAGTACAGACAGTGTACTCGTCTTCCAGCTCAGCATCAAAGGTGTTTGCAGCTTTTTATTTATTGTATCCATTAAAGCATAGAACCCCATACATTCTCGATAATAGTCGGTTGGGATTTAGAAAGGTTATTCAAGAGGAACGAAAACCAACTAACGATCCTATTTAATAACAGCTTACAAAAATTTAATTTGTTCGTGTTCTTCACTAACTTGATGTCGAAGGCCACCATTACAGATATTGCCAGTTTTTTTTATAGTTGAAGTTAGTGTTAGACAGGTAAGTCACTGTCTGAACAAAACCATCGGAAACGACTAAATCTCTAGGTCTGTCGATATGGGATCTAGTAAGTACTTTAGGATACCTTTCTGCTTCATCTAACAGAAAACTGAAGTCTTTCACACTCTTTACTTACGCGGGAACAATCTTTCAAAGTATTAAATTTATCATGAAAATAAGAGAAATGTATGAGGATAGAATAAACGAATGAATATTCTAAAGATATTTAGAATTTTGAAGATTACTAGTGTTAAATGCGTCTTTAGAAGAATAAGCAATCGGAAAATACTGCTGACAGTCATCAGCCATTCACGTTACACTTCTCAATTCAATTCAGACAGATAGTCAGCGGCTAATGCTAATAATTTTGAATACACTTACATGAATATATTAACATTTCCCCCAGGTATTTTCCTCTGTTAAATTACACATCAATAACGCTGGGGAATGACCAGGCTACTTCAAGGATTTACGGAAGTTGAGAAAATGTGTTATTGGATTGCAACCCAGTCGCTAAAAGGTAACTTGATCTTTATGAAACCTTACAGTTTTGTGTTCAATCCCCTATATGTTTGTGAGTACAACCCCCTGGAGAGTATTACAATGGGATGAAACAGTGCTCGTAAGTTTGTAACAGTTCTTTGATCAATGTCAACCCATGATGAAAGCCCATCTAAAATAAATATACTGCTTTATTTAACACCAGTGGGATTAAAGTATTATAATAAATAATGCTGTACGTCACTACACTTCATTTCCAGTTCACATATATAAACAACAGATATCTAAAGCCGCTGCCTGTGAATCTTTAAAATGGGTTAAAGGGAGGTAACTAGAATCCGATCTTTACTTTAGGGTTAATACATTTACGAAAAACTGAACTTTACCGATTTGGTTACCTATGGACTTGTGGCTTCACTACATGTTAGATGGTTGGAGGCAAGCGGCAGGAAGCCATAGACCTAGAATTCGTGCTTTTTGACAATCTTCAGCGAGAGTAATCTGCAACCTCGAGATAACTGTCATCGCCTCAAATATATGAACACAAATCATTCAGTACTGAAGTCAATAATTTGGCCTTCGAGATGTTTTGGCCATAGTTAGCCTCTTGTATGACTGAATTGAATACACCAGTTGGTCAAAGGTTGGTAATCAGTTCCATACTATCTAGATTAGGATGTTCTTCAAACAAATTTATTATGGGGATTCCCAGCTTTTCTGAGGCGATTTTAAGTTATTAATTATTAGTTTGACTGTCTTAGCCACGGTTTGGGAGATTATTATGATTGACGCTGGGTGATCTTTGAAGATGAAATGAAAATTTGGGTTGGGGCGGGATTAGAGATTTTGGGATAACTAAACATCAGTCATTCTTAACAAACCATCCAGTAAAACTGAATGAAATTCTCATAAAAACTCATCAGAATGTTTAGCAAATTCTGTTACGTTGGCATTAAATGTGTTAACTTAAAAATGGTAATATTAGAATTCATTTCAGTTCACTTTTAATCAGTGACACCAAAATAAGCTCGTCCTTTATTTAGATAATAACAAAAATGATAACGTTGATGCATGAAATTTATCAGGAAACTGTCAGTACTTAGCAGTAAGTATCATGTCTCAATTTATAGGAACTTATCCAAAGCTCGTGATCAGATTGTCAGTTAGGTCTCTCTAAGCTAAACTAATCGACAACCCATTTTGTGGGTAGTTATCTGTGGAAGACTCTACCTGACATAAAGAATTACCTTCATGGAAGCTTCTTGTGACCGGCAATTTAGCTGGTCCAGTTCTTCAAATAGTCAGTTGAAGCCTGAGTATTCTATTCTAATTTAAGTGGCTCTGTGTCCCTTCAGTAACCAAAGTATTCGATGGGTAACTGACAGAACATCATAAGCTCAACACTGTAGTCAAGTACAACAATTTTCATTCTTCTTGCTGTTTCTGAATCCCTCGTGAATAGTAATGCTCGTAAGTAGATTTGAACTAGTAAATAGTTATACAAATAAGTTAAACGGAGGACAGAAATCTTCGTGATAAGTTTTTTCATTGGCTACTTAAACTAGGATATTTGAAATACAACCAGTGGCGATATTTGAATACCTTCAGTTTGAGTATATTGAATAATTAAAAAGGATTTCAAGTGCTAATTTGGGGATTATTTGTGCAAAAAAGTAGTCAGCAATCAACTCCATTATTATTATTAGTCCCTTGGGTTCCTAGTGGAGCATAGGGGCTTCAGTAGCACTTCTCCAGTGGCCACTGTTCTCTGAGATCTTTTGAACCTGGTTCCACGAAAGCCCACAACCTCTCATTTCCTCTTAGCACGATCTCCTCCATGTCACCCTCACCTCGGACGTCCAACTCGTCGCTTTCCATGGGGATTCCACTCAAGCAACTGGCCTGACGCGTGATGTCCTCAGTCGGCCTTCTCAGTGTATGCCCAATCCATTTCCACTTCCTTCTACATATATGTTGAGCGATAGGTTCTTGGTTGGTTCGTTCCCAGAGCTCCTTGATGCTTATTCTCATTATTCTGGCAATCCATCTGATCTTCAGTAACGAGCCAGCGTAGGCAGTTGTTGATGAATGTCTGTAGTTTATTGGAAATCCCTTTCGTAACGCGCCAAGTCTCTCAACCATACAGAAGCACTCACTTGATGTTGGTGTTGAAAATCTGGAATTAGTTCACGCTTTATGCTGAGTGCAGAAGATCTCCACACTGGTTTCAGGCTAGTGAACACCTGTCTTGCTTTTCCGATTCTGATTTTGACATCCTCGTCTGTGCCTGTGCCGCCTGCAGTTGAAACGGTGCTTCCTAGATAGGTGAAGGAGGTTACTTTCTTTAAGTTTCTTCCGTTCATGGTGACTGGAGTTGGTTGTTGTTGTTGTTGGTTGGGTATCTTCATCACCTCTGTCTTCTCTATATTCACCTGAAGTCCCGTCTTCGCTGCCTCTTCTGTCAACTTGTTAGTTTTTGCCTGTAGATCTTCAAGTTTATGTGACATCAGGCACAAGTCATCGGCGAAATCCAGATCTTCTAGGTTCTTTTCCGCAGTCCAGCCAGCGTATCCCCCTCTTCTCACAGCTCCCCACTGTTTGCTGCATGATCCAGTCCACCACAATCAGGAATATCATGGGGGATAGTAGGCAACCTTGTTTCACTCCTGTTTTTACTTCAAAAGCAGTCAGAAATGAACTCCATAGGTAAAAGAATACGAGTACATAAGTCATATCTGCCTTTCAAATTGAACCATAATAATGCAAATGACAAAATGAGTTTCTTAACAATCTCCTCAGGTCACTACACAAACAATCTCGATTTCATTAGCCTAACAGTCAGTATCTAATTATAAAATACTTAGGAATCAACAAAACATGAGAATTCTATCTACTAATAGTTCAACTTTGCACTGAAAAGCTGGATAGATATCTAGATATCAGTTACATGCTAGTTTCAAAGAAAGGCCTGAAGTTAAAAGAAATGAATCGCAAAGATAAGTTGATGAAGCATTTTGCAATAGAAAGGCTGAAATGCAATGGTATGTGTCTATTCATAATGGAAGAGCCAGTATTCTCGATACTAACAGCCAGTCCCATAAGGAATGAATATCTATACAGAAGGAAAGTATTCAAGTCAGATTCAGATTCAGAATAAAAATACGACAGAAGAACAGGTAACGTTTTTATTTTATTGCATATAAGGAGAAATCTCTGAAGATGAGTTGTGTAAAACATTGTTTACGGTACTGAAGTATTATGCGTACCATCAGAGGGTAGATATTTGTATCATATAAAATGGTGTACAAGATGTGAAGACTGAAAAGTTGGAGAATGATTTATTCCTTCGAGTTACTGTGCATACATATGCTTATCGTAACTTCGAATGATGTAAAACTATCAAACTGCAAGACGATGTACTGTTGAATGAAATACTGTTGTGAACCAAGATATTATCTTGTTATGGAGCGGTCATTATAAAAGCCAAGTGACTCTCTATCCTAAACACCGTAACGAATAATTAAGACGGTCACACAGAACGGACCTCAACAGCCTAATCTTGAATGGAACGCTTTAATCAATCATCAGTGAAATAATTTAACTTATATCCACATAATTTCTCGATACTAGTACTGCCTCATTCACGGTTATACTGAACCGAATTGATCGGTCTCTGTAGCTATATGGACTGTTATACGGGAGCTTCAGTATCGTCTGAGGATTCAGTAGCCTGGAATTTGATGAGAAGTCCTGATAGGACAAAGTGCTCGTTCTAAATTCTTGTACCAGCCACCACTAAGAAAATCATATCTAAATTATTTCAGTATTCGCAGCCTATAAAACAATTATGCCATTTTCTATTGTTTTCATGAGGTGTAGATAAATGACAGTTGAATAATCTACGGACTAACAATGTGGTGTGGTTTAAAAAAAGCTAAACGAGCTGATTCGTCGGTGAATGAATAGACTATCAGTATAATGCTAAGCCAAGAATAGCTCGTCTGTCTACATATTTTCATATATCGGCAAACGTTTAAGGAAAAAGCAATCAGACGATATGATAAGCTGTTTGAAGGTGTTCCTTATTCGGCTTTCAAAACAATTCACTTCTATGCAAACGGTTGGTATTTCTCACCTGGAACTACCGTGAAACATGTAATGAAAAAAAAGCTAATTCATAGAATCAAACTAAAAACATTATTTTCACCAATATTAAGATATTGTTAGTTATCTGAAGTTACTTGGACCCTCTCAAAACCACACCACACATGAAAATTCAAGTCTCAGCTACCATACTTTAGTAATACTTAGTTATCACATGAAATATTACTCAGTAGTTCAAATTTCATTCCTAGTTTTAACAAATGATGTGAGAAAAAACACTAACCACCAGTTTTTAAAGCTTCAACAATATTTTTTTAGTCATAAACCATCATTGAATATTTGACATTTCTGTCATAATTTGTGGTTCTTGACATATAATAACATATCATTGATCATATGAAATTCTTTTCAAAAAGAAAAGAGCTGAAGGAACCGTAAAATTTGAACAATACTCATATCATATGAAATAGCAAAGAGAGAAGATTGAGAAAAACAGCGGTGACTTTTTACTTTATGATAAGGTGAAATTTGATATTGAAGACATTTCGTATTGAGATAGTAGAGAACTTTATAGCTGATGATGGGGTTGATAATAATTTGGTGTTCTTAGAGGTTCAAGGTTTGTTCTTGGACACACCACCTCTAGAGTAGGCGAACTTATCAGTGTATGATTCATACAATCAACCAGACAGGAAGGCGTTTGAATTATACAAGAATGTCGTGGATTAGCAAAATACACTGTAAAGTAATACGATAAGTAATTCAGTTTGGAGGCTTGTGGGGATTTTATTAGTCCTTATTAACTGTCATCGGCTGGAGAAGCACTGAAAACCTGGGAACACCTAGTAGTTGTCTCGTCCCAGTATGGGACTCCTCAGTAGTGTGCAGCCATGGGATTACCACCAGGGATCAAACCCAAAACCTTCAGGTTCTACTACCAGCGCGGTACCATTGAGCCATTGGGTCAGCATCCATTGGTCCACATTTCTTTCTTCTGTCAATCCGTGATACAGCATGGTCTACATTCAACTTCATCGTTGATTATAAGTCCTCAAATATCACTTGGTTTGCCCTAAAGATTGCGACTTCTTAGTAGAATTTCGGGAATGTTATCTGGAAGCAAGTCACTCATGAACAACTTTAAACTAGTTGAACTAGTCAGGTGTTAATAGTTTCAATACTAGACAGCTGTTTCGTATATTCTTCAGCCGAACCCAACTGTAAATTCAACTAAGATAAATCAGCTCACTGGAATCTGGTTAGCTGAACTGGACTGATTTAATCAGTGCAAAATTGTTTACTTCGTAAAAGGCTTTATTCACCTTTCCCCAATTATTTCCGTCAAATTTATTCGTTTACTGTTTTATATAAACTCAACGTTATTTAATTCCTTATGTGACTGTGAAAAGGATCTGAAGAAATGGATAATGTTATTTTCAGTTTCCTCTGCTAATAACTCACCTCATTTATGATTGTAGACAGACTTGCTGCTAACCTAGTTTTGAACAGTATACGCTGCAAAATAGATGAAAGCTTCTAACATTCAATATTTGAATACTTGAATAGTAGTGATAAGTAAGTAGGGTTTTCATCTTAACAAAGGCGTGAAGGTCAATAAAGTATATAACGTTAATCAAGGCTCTCTACTTGAATTCACGCAGTCACGTAAAGGCTTATGGGGAGTTGTTATCAGAATTAATAACAACCAGCAGTGTTAATCAGGAATGCCCACTGTTATCGCTTCTGTTCAACTTCGTCACGGATGTACTAATGGACACAACCAGGGATAGGGAGCAACTTTTTTCTGCTAACTAGTATGAGAGTATTCCTTCAACACTTTGGGTTCATAGCGATAAACATTTATCATACATTCGAATCGACTTGCAAACTTCCTCTATGGATGTATTACTGCAGTGTAAGAGGAGTGATTATAAAGGCCGTGATAATATTTAACATTTAATTTCTTTATTTAAATTGCGGAGGTGGTTTTTTAAAGAATAAACAAACCAGATTTACTATTTCAGTAGTGACTCGTATTGTTTTGGAGCCGCCGAAAAAAAACCTTATTGTTTTTTAATAATTTCGTTTATTCATACAGGTAACTGGGATGATTTGCTAAGCCTTCAGGCTTTACAACAGTAACTAAGAGGGTCAGCCAACCTTGTAAACTACACATTGAGCTTGGGAAGCTGAACAGAATAAGCACAGATTTAATAACATGACTTTAGAGAAAACGTTATTTTTCCAACCGAACTATCTTCCTAGTAATCACTATTTTAACCTGTCACTTTGTCATGGTGCTATTAGCAACTGAGATTCTACTCCATGGTAGGTGTAAGTGCGAACCTGGTAAATACAGTCATTCTGTATTATTATTCTATTCCATTATTATTTGTCACTTGAGTTCCTAATGGAACATAGGGCTTCAGCAGCACGTTTCCATTTCACTCTGTTATCTGCAAACTTTTGAACCCGGTTCCACGACAGCCCACAAGCTCTCATTTCTTAGATGTCACCCTCACTTTGGACGCCCGACTCGTCGCTCGCCATCTGGGTTCCAGTCGACGGTCTGACCTGCCGCTTGATGTCCCCGAATGGTCTTCTCAGTGCATGTTCAGTTCAATCCATCTCCACTTTCTTCTGTATATTTGTTGAGCGATGGGTTCTTGTTTGGTTCGTTGCCCGGGCAGAGTTCCTTGTTGCTTATTCTTATTATTCTGGCCATCTGATCTTCAGTAACGAGCCAGCGTAGGCAGTTGTTGATGAATATCTGAAGTTTGTTAGAAGTGTCTTTCGTGACGCGCCAAGACTCTGAACCATATAGAAGCACTGACTTGAAGTTGGTATTGAAAATCCGGATGTTGTTGTTTGTGCTGAGTGGAGTGCAGTAGATCTCCACACTAGTTTCAGGCTAATAAACGCCTGTCTTGCTATCTTTCCCATCCTGGCTGGCGTTGACGTCCTCGTCTGTGCCGCCTGTAGTTGAAACGATGCTGCCTAGGAAGGTAGGTGAAGGAGGCTACTTCCTTTGAGTTTCTCCCGTCGATGGTGATTGGAGCTTGTTGTTGTTGGTTGGGTATCTTCATCACCTCTGTCTTTTCTACATTCACTTGAAGACCCGTCTTTTCTGTTAACTTGTTAGTTCTCGCTTGTAGCTCTCCAGGTTTGTGTGACATTAGACACAAGTCATCATTGACAAAATCCAAATCTTCTAGGCTCTTTTCATCAGTCCAGCGTATGCCTATCTTCTCACTGCTCACGGTTTTCTGCGTGATCCAGTCCACCACAATCAGGAAGATGATTGGTGATAGTTGGTGGCAACCTTATCTTACTCCTTCCTGTCTTCACTTCAAAGGCGTCAGCGAGCTTTTCACTGTGAATCACCTGGCATGTGGCGTCGTCTTACAGCTGTTGAATGACGTTAAGGAAGATTTGTGGCAGTCCGTAGTGTTGAAGCAACTGTCAAATGACTTGTCAGTCGAAGCTGTCGAAGGCCTGTTGGAGGTTGATGAAGTTGGGGTAGAGAGTTTACTGCCATTGTGTACTCTGTTCAGTGATGATGCGTAGCGTTGCAATTTGGTCTGTACATGATTTGCTCTTCCTGAAGTCAGCCTATTCTGGCTGGAAATAGGGAGATTACTTCTGAAGATTCATTTAGTTGTTTATTGAATGTGTAAGAAACCCCCAAGAGGTTTAAATGAATGTCTATGATGCATAGTTGAAGCTTTACTCATTCCGTACTCTCATTTAGTCATTATTAATCCTTAAATTTAACTTAAATCTTATTGTTCCTTTGGGTTTTTATTTTGTCAATTTATTTTTGCGTCAACCTTCATTTCAGATACTGACCTCTTATCTTGAATACTATTACCTTAGCCACTAACACACATTCTGCCATTTTGCTCCATATTCTTCTCCTCTGGATTTCATCTCACACTGTTGTTCGCTATGACATGTTTGTTATTCCTTGCAGTTCGACAACTCATTCAGTCTGTGCTATCTGAACTGTTGGCTGCTATTTTTTTTCTTCTTTCAGATTCTCATGACGAGGGTGAAAAAAAATCATTATAGCTTCTTTATGCGTTTCAAATGATAATCATTATCATAATTCATATGTAGACGGCTAATTAAATATCACCAGGTATTCAAATATTCAGAACTAAAGCCCACTATGCAATATAGTTATTAGTGACAATTAAGGAATTCAACTTTTTCTTGGCTAAAGTACACCAGTAATGCTTGCCATCTTGTTTTACATTTTATTTTACCCTAATAACTTAATGAAGCATTTTCTAGATTATTATATTATATTGTAACAAATAAGTCATGTATCTACTGGATATCATATGGTGTATTTTTGATTATCGATTAATTAGTGAGAAAGATCAGTGAATAAGAAGTTTAAAACAATTGCAATTAATGTCTACTTATATCTGACTTTATGTGTTCTAATTTGTAACAGAAATTATTCATTCTTACTTATATGGTTCAAATTAGCATGCAAAATTTACAAAATTTCAGTTACTTACAATCTATGCATTAGATAACCAACGAGGTACAAAGAACAAAAATGTTGGAAAAAATTTGTTCAATGTATTCTTTGTTTGTCTAGTTCACTTTTATTTTCGTTTTAATTTTGGCGGTTTTATCATGGGATAAATTATAATAGTTCATTTAAACTCGTAGCATACTGAATAAATTTAATTATTAATTAGTATACTTAAATTGTTACACATAGATAAAATTATAAATAAATAAAATAGTTTTGATGAATTTACACTTTAACCGAAAATATGATTCAGTACACAATACCTTGATCACATTAACTGTCAAATATTTAGAGTTTAAGAGATTTTTGTTTTGTTAAAAAGATTTATTACAATTCAAAAGCCACAGTATGCAGAATAACTCATGCATAATTCAAATTTCTCTTCTTTGACTACTGACTAATGACATTAGTTCTAAGTAGTTTGTAGATTTTAAATATTAAATTGATTAGAAATTTCATTTTAGTGCATAGTTGAAAATGTTTATTGAAGATAAAAGTATCGATGAATGATATAACGGTGTAGCATATACGTGCCTAGTCGGCACATATATTGGTACAAAAGATGTTAGTAATAAAAATGACTAATTTTCATTACCAGACAAGTTCGAACTCCGTAGTTATGCGGCTGACATTTTGACATTTTGAAGCGGTTAACATGTGTATTCAGAACTCTTCTTCGTAATGGAAAATCAGTTGTCAGTTTATTTATTATGCTGTGTAACGTGAAATGTGCTAGGTTTCATGGTGTTGATACCCTATATCAGTCTTCTGATATTGTAGCCACCATACTGGCTGGATGGTAATCAGTGGTATATTTGCTGTTGAGATGAAAGTGGCCTTATGGATAACGCTTCGGCGTTTGTAACGATGAGTGCTGGGTTCGAAACTCAGAGGAAACAGAATCACTTTGCATTCAGCTAACTTGAACTAAGTGGAACGAAACGTAGATCCTGAATTTCCCTTAGTCCCAATGCCAGGTAAATTATCAGGTATACGTTGCTTGCAGATTCCCGATTGTCTACAACCTGGGAGATTTTATCTCCGGTGATGGGGATATTAGACCATGTGTACTGTTACAATTATTAAAATAAATAACCTTTTGATAATTCGGCTTTGTTCTTAAGGCAAGACAATACTAGTTGTCTTCTTAAAAGGATTTCAAAATGTTATCTAAGTGACGGACATAATTTTAACCTATAACAAGGTAAGCTGATTAAAATTCTAAGCTGTTTCATCTCATTTTTTAAATGATCAACTTCAGTTAATAAAGCAATCTGTTTCTGCGACGAGAACCGAATTTCTAGTGTATGAATATTTGTAGCTCAGGATGTGAATGTTCAAAGCAAGTTGTTCTGTGAGCTGCGGTCATATTTGGTGAAAGAGAAACAAAGAACGCTATATGAATTTGCTTATCAACTTTGTCAGCTGAAACCCCGACTCAGAGAACAACTCCAAACATAGTATGAGATCAGTTCTCACTCTATGATTGGTCCAAAAGCGAGGTTGATGTGTTTCACCACTGATGACAAAGAAGACTTCTTTACCTGATCGCTGTCATTTAGATAAGCTTAGAGATGTCACCTCCACTTTCAACTTCCATTTGAATAGGAAGTATGAGTCAATTTATCAATTTAACACGATTTTATGGACACGCCTTTTTAGAGACTACTTAGATTGAAAGCGAAACGGTTAGTGTATTTGAAATACCTCTGGTAATTCGAACCTGTAATCTGCTGTGGTCTCTGTGCACAAATAACTATTTTATTAGGCACTGAAAAAGTAATGTCTTGAGCGCAATCATCCGATGCCAAGCAATATTCTTTTCTATGTTATATTCCCTTATTACGACTGTTTGGTTGTTTAACTTTTCAAAAGAGTCACCCCTTTTGATCAAACTTTGAAAGCTAAATTTCCTATTTATATAAGAGCCATCTGTCTCAAGATAACAGACATGACAGATCTTTCCCGAGTAAATCCTCTCTTAACCTTGAACCTATCATATTTGTTTTCAGCCAGTAGGAAGCATGCCCAGTAGAAGTGTAAATAGTTTGAAGTAGAAGAAACCGTTTAAAGTGATTGACATTTCTAAGTTTTCTTGTAGATTGGTCATTTTTAAACTCGAAAACGTTAGACTTGACATTCTTAAAACCAGGGCTGTTGCTCTTATTATAAAATAAATAAACTTTAACCCTAAATTACAATAGAAGGTTAATCTTCTCAAATTCATCACTATAAAAGATTGAGAAAATCCAGTCCGGTGATCTTATTTTCAGTGAATGAATTCTTGAAAGTCTTTTCTGTTTGATGAAAATTCACCCGGTGAAGTATAAATCTTAAGATATAATTTTTAAATCGCAGTTGTATGAAACTTTATTGAAATAAGTTGGGGTGAATTCCAAGTACCAGGCTAACTTTTCATCTCTCACCATAATAGGGTGATGTTTTTCACAATCCTATGTTATTCCATCCAAAGTAGAAACTCCCACAACTTATAAAGCTTACTCGTTCAAAGTAAGCCTATGATTCTCCTTGCTTGTGACTCATTACTCTATGGGAAATGCAGTTGTACAGTTTCATCAAATTACAGAACAACCTTTATGGGATGACGGTAAGTTGATAAGTTCAGTGCATCTAACAACTGTACGGTGCATATATTCAAAGTAATGTTTATATGTTATTTCGAAATTGAAGAATTTAACTGAAGCACGGTGATTGCGAAAGGTTGAAAGTGAATTAGACAGATCAAAATTAGATCATGAAGAGAAACCAATTGATCCCTGGTTATATTCTGCTTACGTCATTTTAAAGGTTACAATTAAACGTTTAATTAAGCTTATTTTATCGATTCAGATGAATGAATACAGTTAAAAGTATAGATAAATTATATTGTTGTTGTTTTTTTAAGAAGGAGAGCTGGCAGTGGAATTAAGACAGGCATTTCATCATATTCAGAGTTTTCTAGCTCAATTTACTGAACTGAACTCGATATCCTTGAATAGTTAAGGGAGTTGCCCCTTATGAAGTAGGTTTTTCTTGCTGTTTAGACTTTATATTTTTTCTCAATAATCTTTGTGAGAGTGAATTAATGGATCGGTCAAAAATAGAACTAGACCTACATCCTTGATTAGACTGTTGTCAATCATCAAATAAACATGTAAAAAGATACCCAGAAACCGACAGGAATCAAGCAGTTACATTCAATAAACTTGAGAGCCAAGAAATGCTAAGCCTCCCGTTGAGCTAAGGTGGTCTTAGGAATTCAAAATCTTTATAAGTTGGTGGTGTATAAGGTAATAACTAGATGTTTGGTAATAGCCTTATACTTATGTATCTAATGCTTAAAGAGGCAGCCTGCTCAAGAACTTGGGCTACCAAAAGCTTCCACTGAATATATATTTCGTCACATTCTTCCATTTTAGTTTGTTTCAATCTCTAAAATATGTCTTTTACATGTATCATGTACTCTTGTACATTGTTGAAATGTTTTCAACCTGCCGTTTTTGAAGCTTAAAACAAAATACAGCAAAACCGTTACACCGGTCAGAAATGAGTAAAAATAGAACAAGTTACAATTCTTAGGATACCTATATCGATTTGCAGATTTTTGCACCGGTTAAATGAACTGCCAACATCAAAATTACGCTTGGTTTTATATTCATTTCTGAGTCCAGACGAGACGTTAATTTATCGCCAGCCGCCTGTTTTACTTTTGTGTGTTTAATACTGTTATTGTTAACACTATTCGAACGTATGATTATTTCCTTTTAACATATTGTGAAGGGAGTGAATTCATGACATTTAGCTTGGTCGTAGCTAGCAAGGAAATCCAGGATGCACGATTTGTCGTATTCGGGACTCGTCAGCTGGATGTACCTTCATTCCTGTGAGTGATGTTGTTACCTTTGAGACTCGAACCTCATACCCACCGCTTCAAACGCCAAGGTGTTATCCACTAGGCCACTGAGGAACTCTGACCACCTCTAGTACAACGGGTATTAATTATTGTTGTTTGTTGATATACTTTTAATTCTCCGTTGTTATACTGAATCAAATAGTTTGATTTCTATTGGCGTTTGGGTTCCTATGCAGATGCCTTGATATTGTCTGAATATTTATTATGATAATTTACTCCTTTCTGGGTAGCAGAAGAGTCCAGGGTCGAATAGTTTGATCCAGTACAACAACGAAGAACTACAAGTATATCAACAAATAGGGAGTGAATTTGTTGACAGTTTGTTTGCTGAGAATTCCATACTGTAGCACGTAAGTTATTTGGAACTAAGCGATTATTATTATTATTATGGAGTTAGATATTCATAAAGATAGCTAGTCATCACTAAGTGATTTGGAAGCTGGTGTTGCTTCCTCTTTCACAATGATAAGGTCAGCTGAACATTATTGGCTAGCACAAAATAATTATTGCATGTTTCTGTCAATTAATACTTTTCTGCTATGTAATCAAAGAATAATCTTGGCATTACTGTTTGTAACGTCTGAAGCAGGAATTTTAAGAGGAAGGGAACCATTTACCCCTTGTTCATATCTCTTCTAGTAAATGATAGTTTCTTAAGCATCTAGTAGGTAATATGAGTGTCATTTTGAGAAGTTTTATCACACCGTGATAGTTGGAAACTGATTAGTACCTAGTTTTGAGGTAGATACCCTTGAGTTTACAAGGGTCCCCGCAATGCGTAGAGGAACTGAAGCGGGGATCAGAGAGAATGCTTATGGCATACATCAGATGCAAATGGCACATTGCTTGAAGAAATGACTAAATTTAGAAAATGTTGAATACTGATTGAATGGTAATGCGCTAGAATTAGAAATAATAAATCTGAGATCCAATTTGGATGGTGTCATGGCAGAAAACCACTAATGAGCATCTGACCACTGTAAGGTAACTGTTCACTATTTATTGCCTTTTAGTGGTTCACTCAGTGTCATCTTTTCACGATGAAAATTACATTGATTAAAGTTCAAGTTGAGACATTGTCTTGCTTCCGAAAATAGATTTATTAGCAGGCTGAAACTGAGTTTAAGTAATACGAAAATAGTCAGATATTTTATCACAAAGTCAAAGATGTTAATTTACAGTGTAGGTGATTTTTAGGCTGAAGTTAAAGCCTTAGTGCAATCATACTACCTAAATGGTACTCAGTTACGGCCAAATCAGAATCACAAATTCTGTTAATTAAACAGAATAGTTAAAATAATCGTGAACCAAACCAAATTATGTCTACCAAGAAAACATTTCAATAACCAATGTTACAATGAACAGAGGGTTAAGTGTCACACATTCATATGTTAGCTGAGTAGAAGCCTTGGTGATTAAAGTGAAGTTATGAGCTGGTAATCAACTAGACCTCTTAGGTTGTTTGGTGGATTTCCCAGCAGGTGATCCTTAAGGTCCTGGTTTCACTGCTGTTGCTGCCGCTCTTGTTTCCATTTCACTTTCACTTATCACCATATGTCAACAACCAATATTTTTGTGCTATCAGACTTACAACTATGGTAGAAACATCTATCGCTCAATAAATGAATATCGATGAACACATCAGCTTTCAATACAACTTACCTATCTACTAATTTGACTTTTTTCTGTATCCAGCATTCACTGATATATTTTTTGGACATCAGCATATAGATACATACATATATATATATATATATATATATATATATATATATAATTTTTGAAGTACACTCAGCATATCATGTGGTTTTTATTCATATTTCCAGAGTATAGACATGAGTATGCAACCCAAATGTTGAGTACATACATAGTGCTAATCAACCTCCACAGTGATAATTGCATAACCGAAGAAAATTTCAAATTTATCGTATTACTGTCACATTCTTCTTGATGACTAGAAGTGAAATTCAGCATTCACGTTTCGTCCTACTCTGGACTCATCAACTGAGTGTGCCAGCACTCCAATGAGGGATGCTGTTCCCACTGATAGTCAAAATCAATATCCATCGCCTCAAAAGACAAAGTCTTGTCTACTAGGCCACTGGTTCACGCCAATCACCCCTTGTACAACACTTATCAGTTTGAAGGTATCCTGACCAACAATGGACTGGATGATTTCAGTTGTTGTTGTATACTTGTAATTTTCAGTTGCTATCATATTACCATTTATTATACGTCATGCATTTATTAGTAAGATTGATACAGGAAGTGTTTTGTGACATGATGAGTGTAAATTTATTCTGATGATACTATATGATGGGGACTTATATTGGTCTCTTGAACTAGTTTAGTAAATCATCATTCCTGTGTCTTGTGGATAAACAGGAGTATTCAACAATCACTCACCCTAATGTTTTTCAATGGTAGGCATTTTAATATTCTCTGGCTTAAAAGACATGAGAATGACAACACAATTCAAGCTCAGTGGTGTAGTGGCTGCTTCAAGAAGAAAAGGAGGTCAGTTATATGAGAATTACGTTCCGTGAATGGCTAAGTTTCAGTTTCCAGTTGTCACGTTATGCTCTGGTCAATGACCAGTCAATTAATTGAAAAACATGATTAGGCCAAGCCATTTCTGTACATATTCATGAAAAAGAATCTGTCCCTTTGACTGAAATTAATTTGGCTTATTGTCTTTTTATTCTCGGCGTGAGTAGAGGGTACTTAGCTTATTATTACAGAAGTGACACTGTATTAGGTGTGGACAGACAATTAATTCTTACCACATAACTAAGACGAGTTCCAAGGTCAAGTATATCTGACTTAATCAGTTACTATCACTCAACCACGATACCAAAACAACCTTCCAGCTAAGCCTTTAATTTTGATCAGTCCGCCCTTCAGCTGTCCAAGGTCTTAAGTTGAAGAGTCTCCATAGTGACGAAATTTTCTCCCAAGAAATCAGTAATATTGGATTGCAGATTTTTACGTATTGTTTCCTTTATTTTAAGAAGATAGATCGTCCAGAGAAAAAAAGGTTTTGTATTATCACGAATAATCCAGACTGGTATTCTTCACGAAGTGACATCATTTGGAGGAACATTGGAAACATGGAGCGCTGGATAGCTGTTTCGTCTTAGGATAGGACTCCTTCGCAGTGCGTACCCATGAAGCCGCCACAGATCGAACCCTGAACCTTGGGTTCTGCTGCCAGCATGTTATCACTGGGCTACTTGGTAGGAATCCGGTGGTCCATGTTTTCTACTTGCGTCATTTCATGATATATATCGACCTTCATCCAATGCCGTTGAGTAACTGTCTCCATATTCGACTTGATCGGCCTTACCGGTCATGACTTCCCAATGGACATCATGGATGCCTTGTGCTTATTAGGTACGCTAGGACAGACGTTTTGATCACTTTTACTTCAAATTTTCTGAACCAAGCCGTTAAATTCTCTTGTATTCCCTATTTAACTTGTTCCGCATGAATAGTTGAATTGATATATGCAAGTCGAAGAGCTAAGATTAGGTAGACTGTCTTTTGGTCTGAGATTGAGCGTTGGTTGACTACTGAAAGATATGAAAAAATGACCTGAATAAAACGTTTATCTGTTGCTCCTGTTAGACGTTGTGATAGGATGTCGCTTGAAGCATCTCTCTTGAATTGCTATCGTTGAAGCAAAGGTCTTTTCTTCACTGTTGATCACTTCTGGTTTGAGATTACTTTAAGTGATGTTAGCGTTGAATATCATGGATACGGAGATGTTTTTTTCGACACACACTATGGTAAAAATCGATCTTGCTCTAAGTGAAAGGTACCTGACTACACTACGTTAGTACTTCATCGACACGAAGCTGAGAAAGTGTATGTACTGTGCTTCAGATATAGTTTTCCTATATATACGTCTCAGTATAGACACATCTTTTCTTGTTACACAGAAAAATGAGATTTGTCTTCTGACAGATACCAGCTAATAAACGATAAATACGCATGAGAAATATGAAAAGTCATGATCCTTGTTCCAACTGATCAATGTCCAACTGTTTGAATCACGTTTTCGACATACTAAAATAGTCATGTAATGGATAGCTAAGTGGAGTATGAGTGTAAATCAATATTTAGTATCAGAAAATGATTCACAATGGAGAATAATGATTAGCTTCATGCCTTTTAAGTTGTCAAGATAATCATCAGGATTTTCTTGGTTTTAAAATACTCTCTAGCCAGTCTATTACTCAGTCCGTGGTAAAGCTTTGAGTTTTTACGCGAAGTGATATGGTTTCTAGGACAAATTGAAAAAAATCAACTGTTAGGACCATTTGCAGTGGGTTTGAAGGTCACTAATACCTACCGTATTGATGGGGTGGTCCATTGGTGCTAACGTGACCATGCAAGTGGCGTTACGCAATACACATTTTATGAAATAACCATTTGGATATCATTATTTCGACTAGAAAGGTGATTTTTTTGACAAGTCACGAGGAGATACGTGATTATTTTTGATAACTTTTAAAACAATATGTTTACTCGACAGGATTACCTTTAGCGTCCCATATGTTCCAAAGAAATAACTTGCGGTACAATATCAACATTCATGAGAGACATCATGTTTATATTTAATTCACTTTATTGCATGGATTTTATAGTCCCTCAAATCAGTTGTTGTGATCATGATTTTTGGAGGCTTATTCAGTGATATTTTTGTGAACATGTTCTACTATCATCTAGATTGTGATAAAATTTCCTTCCCGCTTTTAAATGTACACTTTGCTGACAAGTATCATTTCCAAGGAAACTTGGAATCAGAATTTTACTATTGACTGTCTGTAGACGCCTTACATTAGCCACCGTGTATCATGATAGTGAGTCACCTACTCTAGTGAGTGAATTACATGGTATACTGGACTTAAGAATGTCAGTTAGTCAACAGAGTTAGTTAACTGAATTCCTACTGGAGGTCATTTTCAATATGGACAGCTAAGTGATAGGATTTCTAACTGCAGCGCAACGTGACACGGGTTTGAATATCTGAGCATGCATGCAAGTACTTTGCGCTAATAAATATCGACAAACCAAGGTTAATCAGAACTATAGCGGATAATACTTTGATCGGCTGCTGTTATCTTCCTCCTCAGTCAGTATTCATGGTATCTGGAGCAGGTGGTCACTTGGTATATTCACAGTATCCTAGGTCACAACAAACATTTACTACTGCTATAGGTTTTCTGAGTTTTCAAATGTGAGCAGGTGTACTGGTGTTCACATACTCACCTTGTATTAACTTTGTTTGCGTGTGTAAGGCATAAGGTAAACTACTTGTTGAGTAATAATATCCAAGTAATTTTTCGTAGGATAAGGTATCGTATACAGCAAACAATGTTCAAAAGATTATTAACCAATAAATAATCATGACTGATACCATTTGTACAAGTTGTGGCTATCACGCCTCAGTGGCTTAGCGGGTAACATTTTGGGTTTTGAAGCGATGGGCTGTAGTGGTCAAGTTCCTGTGGGAACAGCATCACTCACTGGAGTATAGATACATCTAGCTGAGTCCGAAATAGGAAAAAACGTGCATATTGGATTCCACAGTGACCCACCAACAAGCAAATTATAATGTAGAGGAGAGTTTAACGTTTGCCTATTTTATAGTTAGTTGTTGAAACTGTTTAGGATATGATGATATGATGTAATTTTGACTCTACGTTTCAGTTCATACATGCATTTAAAAAATGACATAAATGATTTTTTATGATTGATGTCTTCAATCTTCTCACGTTTAAAGTATTAGAGCATTGACATTCAAACATTATTGTCAAAAACCAGTTTTGACTACACAGTCAACCACAGTTGTTGTGCTTTTTAGTACACTGCCTGTCTATTTAACTCTTATCATGCATTCAATATTGCCAATCTGCTTACACACCAACTTGTAATGGCTTCCTACGCAATGTTGGTTAATTCACATTCTGCTTGCATTTTTATGAGTCAAGAATATTGTATCCTTGCTTTTGTGAGCTGATTTATTGTGTATCTTTTAAATTCACTATTTTCCTTATATTATAACTGATCGACTCATACTTCGTAAAGTATTTCCTTCATTCTGAATAACTTGTGCAATAACAGAGACTTTTTTTCTTGAAGTTTTAATTCCTCCCCCAGCTGAATTGGTATAACTTGGCTATTCTGCCAATCTTGCTGATCTTCCATTATTGTTTTTCATTGAATATCCGGTAAATGTTTCTTCTTTAGGTATGTCAGCCGACGATTATCATTTAAGTAATGTAGTTGTAATGATGGATAACGCTAGTGGTGTTTGAAGTGACCAGTTCTAGGTTCTAGTATTGTGGGAATAACATCGCTCACTTGGAAGCAAAGACATCCAGCTGACGAGTCCACAAAGTACGAAATACACCTTCTGGATACTACTACTAGTCATTATTTATTATTATTAAGAAAATTTGAAACCACTGCAAATGTCATGTCAGCCGCTCAGGAGCCTATCTGCAATAGAGACCGGTCATTTCTGTCGAATCAGTGACTGGATAATAATACAAGCAACAACATAAATAGAGTAGTTGTGTTTGAGTTTACTGTATCATGAATGGTATCAACCTCATGGTGGTTGTAGTAGACGTCTGAGATCCGTATACCTCACTTCTGATTTTAAATGTTACTGTCTATTTTTTTTCCAAGTGGAATATTCATGTTCCTTATTTTTCATAAATTGTATTCAGCAGATAAGTCACAATACAAACTTGGGAGTGATTTGGGATAACTAAGTTAATTATGTTCAGGTTGAAGAGTCCAAAAAAGAAATCTACTAAATTACCGTCCAGCGTCTAATAATCTGGTCCGATTCTACAAGGAAGTGTTATTCAATCTCCATTTAGTGAGATGTAAATCGAAATCAGATTTAGTATATGCGTATTACAAAAAATAGTCAGTGACATTGTTATCCTTAGTTGCTGAGTTGTTCAATAATAAGTAGGAAATTTTCATGTTTGACCAACAAAAAAGTAAAACTTGAACTTGAGTTAGAATCTTTCGAGATGGAAAATCAAAGAAACACTCTGATAAAGATGTACAGATAAAGATCTTTCCCAAGCATTCGATTCTTATCAGACTTGTTGTGTCAGACTTGGGTCACTGTGGCTTCTGACATTCAAAAGTAGTTATATTCCAGGAGCTTGATGTATGAGATGTGCACAGTTAACTACATGAGTAAGTTCTCCTAACGATGACACAACGTAACAAAGTACACGACTTTTTCAAAAATTTCCGAGTATAAGAAGGTGTGAGAAAGGGACTGGTCATCAGATGAGAACCACTGCACTAATTAAGTTTTAGAGATTAGAAAATATAACTCAATCACACTGAATTCTAATTAACCAAGGATGGAGTGATAAAACTCTTTACAAACTTTCGTTGATTGCCAAAAATCATGATGAACATGCATTCAAAAATTACAGAAAATTGTACCTCCTCTCTATGAGATTCGCATTTACATTGTTCGACAATACAGTTAGATTTTTCAAAACTTAGTTTTTAGTAACTGCTGGAATTTTATAATATTCACTCGAAAATGTGTTATTAGACCCCAATGCCAATAATTTCTGTTACAATAGAGAAAACATTTCTTAAAATATTTCATTTTGGCACAACAATCCCAGCATACTTGCACAAAAGTGATTAGTGCTAAATTATACGTAAATTATACATTTGTGACAAAGTGATTTAGTAAGTGTGGTTTACTTGGCTGGAGAAGACCAAAACTCATTAAATGAGTTAAGCATACAATTTAGTTCAGATACTACGTATATATATATATATATATATATATATATATATATATATATAGTTAACATTGTTTCATTCCTCTCTGTAAATTCAAGTATCTGTGTTATTTGAAGACAGTCGAGACGCAGAAAGTCAAACGGATTTTTCATCTAAACTCTGTGCGTATGTATAACCGAGAACTGATTTATACGCACATATTTACAAACGTTGGTATGCCAGGAGTACATGTGGGACGAATACTTTTTCCTAATTTACAAATTTTATAATTCGCTTACCTTTTTCATCGTATGAAATTGTATTTATTTGTTAAATTAAACTCATTTACGACAATATGTGCTTTCAAAACTTAGTGATAAATTTTCTATACTCAGATATATTTCAAAAATTTATAGGTGGAACACGTTTTCTTCTTCTTTTTCACCACGCATGAAGATACCTTCCAGATGGTTATTTGTAAAGGAAATGAAACAGTTGACTGATGGCTGCTGTCTATTGACAGGAGGAGGTTTACTTCTTGCGTCAACAGGAAGAATCCTATAACTTTTGATATTTAGGGCTTCCTTGTTCATTACTGTGGTACGAGATTGGAAGTTGAAATTAAAATTTGTGTCGTGAATTATTTACAAAAATAAATCAATCCATCAGATGTTTAGCTCAGATATCCGGTCTGAGTTCAAAGTAAACAACAGCGTACATCAGCAACATATGTGACAACTTTTTAAAAGCATTTTGAGGTTAATATGGATCCTAATTTTAAGTTTAAGAACCATTAAAAACCTGTGAGCGATGGACAGCTGTCTCATTCTAGTATGGGACTCCTCAACAATACGCACCCACTACTCTGCCCTCCATAGATTGAACTAAGGACATTCAGACTTCATGTTGAACGCCTTAGACAATCAGCTACTTGGTCAAATTTCAGTCGTTCAAGCTTTCCTAAATCTGTCGATTCGCGGTATAGAGCGGCTATCATCCAAAGTCTTCAGCCACCATCCGCATCACTTCTGACTGGTTGATGCCACCGGTCACAGCTTCGCATTAGAACTTCAGAATATCTATCTCTAAGTAGTGCACTAATGAGCACTATACAGTAATTTATCTTGAGGTTAATAGGAAGAGAAGAAGGTAGATGTGGACTGTTGAACTCCAACACAGTGAACGAATGATTAACGCGTTTGTATTGAAACCTGGAGGTCCTGAGTTCGATCCCTGTCCGGATCGCAGGTGCGTACTGTTGCCAAGTTACACACTTTAGCGAAACAGCTGTCTAGTGCTCCCAGGTTTTTAGTAGTTCTTGAACTGATGTCAGTCCGTGATGAATACCACCTTAAAACGTCTTACAGATCTACTTTTCAGATACGCAAAATGAATTACGACCTGTATTAACAGATTTCAGGGGGAAGTTCATTGAATAAACTGCAAAGGGTGAAGCGAACCGAAATCTAATCTTATTAGGGTGTCTGAATTGGTCATCAGTTGTAATCTATGCTGACTTCAGTGGTTTTCTGATTTCATTTTCCTACAGCCAATATAGAATTTATGCAAAGGATTTTTATCCTCATCCAGTCAAGGTCACTGAAAGACTTTTCATAGGACTTCATTTGTAAGAAGATTGTTGGTTATTGACATATACATCCTAAACTGGATAGCAGCCAGGGCTGTGGATACGTACTTATGAGAAGCCGCATACTAGAAGAAAATGGTTATCCAATGCTCCTAGGTTTTCAGTTGTTCTCCAACTGAAGTAAAACCGTGATGAATACTACTTTTAAATTAAATCCCTATAAAACCTCGAACTAGATTATCAATATTTTTAAAAATTTTCTGTTATTGTATTTCTCAGCTGTCATCATACTTCAGGACTAAAAACACTTTCTGTCCACGTGCATACATACCTATTAATTTCAGCACTCTTTGTTTTTATTTATGCATTACCACATTACCAAGTAATCCTTTTTTCTTTCAAAAGTGATTTCTTTTTCTGTGTTCTGACTAATCGATAGTAAATCGACTCTGATAGTCATTGGAATACACTACTTGATCAGCTGGGTTCAACCAGTACTAGTAAACAGTGAGTAATGTGTTGCTTCATCTCGAGTGAGGAACTAACGATTTCTTCTATTGTTATAAAGCAGTGAGATTGCCAAAATCTTCATAAGAGGCCACAAGTCCCTTCTACAACCAATCGTTTTGTTTCGGAGTTTGGAGCAAAAGCATGTGAACCAAAGTGTAAATACCAGATTGGCTGAAGAGACGAAAATCAATGGGATATCCTAATCTAGAAAGGTCTAAAAATAGTCGAGGCCATTGTAAATGTGCATAAACCTTTTTATTTTGGTATACATTTTGACGTTGCAATATGCCTTCTGTTATTTTACCGCTTTTTTCATTTACTATTAGAATATGAAAGTTATTGTTCAAGTGTCCGCATTCACGTACATATAACTGGGGTCAAATGAAGTGGTGACAAGAATATAACATTTACGCAGCCTAATTATTAGCAGTCAAAACTAGACAACATGAGATTGGTTACTGTCCATTGATCGACTGATGCATGTAATTCGGTTAAACAAGAGGCCGGTCGTGATCCAAGTAGCTCAGTGGTAACGTCACTGACTGCAGCGCCTGGTGACCTGGGTTCGGATCTCAAAGGGGACATCAGTTCCCTAGAGGTTGCAGAAACGCCTTGTTGACGAGTGTCAGCAAGCAAGAAACCTAGGTCTAGGGCTTCGTGCCTATTACCTCCAACCAACTAACATCATATAACCCACGAATTTATGGGTTGAAAAAGAATTACAAGTTGAATTCCAGCCTTTTTCCTACTATTTCCTTAAACATTTAACTTGCAAAAAGAACAAAAGTGGTCATTCAATTAACTAAGTATGTTCGATCAGTCGCCTTACAGGAATGTTAACTTAAACAACTGATTGACACAAAACCTTTTTTAACAGAGATGAGGTTTGTTAACTAACTTTCTTCAATGAGGTTTATTTGTTACAGACATATAGAGTCTGCAAATGTAATCTGATAGCAATGGTATAGTTAGACGATATCAGCTAACTGTACCTGTGCAGTTTGTGAGCACGCTTTCATGCTCAGTTAAGTATAATCAATTAATATCAAAGGTGAACAAATGAGGCGAGCAGATGAGTACTAATGAGGTTAGAGTAGGAGTGACATTCAAGGCCACCCTAGTAACAAGTGAAATGACCAACTAAAAATTTGCATTTCTAGTCAAAAAAAGATAAACTTAATTGGTTAATTTGATCGTTGTAAGGGTGGTCTTTTAAGTTGGGCTAAAGTAGTTGTGCAGCCTTGTAGAAGTGTCAAATACAACGAATGAAAAAAAGATGGAGAGACACAGGGCAGATACTTATCTTTTTTTGTCTCTTATAAAAGCTGTGTTTAACACCTCTACTTGTTGAAAGAGAGTAACTAATCAATTAATATACTTTTTTTAAACCAGAATAAAATTCTGTTCATTAATCATGTCAAAAAAGGAATATTGTGGGGGCGTATAATGATAGATGACAAGAAATCGATTGCAACTCATTTCATTAACATGGATTTGTGTTTTGGAAGAGCAAAGAAGCTGTTTAGTTGGTATTTTGTGAATGTTTCTGTTAAAAATAGGATTAGTTATTGATTAGATGAAGTAAAATTGTATATTGATGGAAGTAATTTCTGTGTAGTTTAATTAACTCAGATAAAAATGAATATACAGCACTGGTGACTATTTGGTCTACACCACCTTGTTTTAACTTCTCTCTTATTAATCTTAATGACGGGACCAGCTTTCAAAGATCTATTCAAGATTCCAATCACCATGAGTGTGATATATAGGACTTCTGACTAACTGTATCCAACCATTCAGCATACTTGGTATGCTTTGATTTTACGCAGATGAACTGTCAAACTGTCTATTCAGGCATTCTCCATGAAAAAAAACGCAAATTCTTTCGATTGTTTGTCTTTTTTCTTTGAGGCATAATATTAAAGTCTTATTCCGAACCATTTTCAGTGTATTGAGCTATGATTCATTGACCTAGCTACTAAAATATCTTCTGTCTTCACATAGTGATTATGTCTCATTGCCTAATTCAGAAACTTCTACGCAGACTACTGAGTGTATGTCATTTTATGGTATTACTTATCTAACTCCTTTTTCTTTTACAGATTTCTATCCCTGAATTACTAATCAATAGTTGAGTTGTAACTTGCTTGCTGTTAGGACTGACAGATAATTCTTCCGGGCGATATGCACTTATGACCCTTCCCGCTAAAAGTCGAATTCACGATATTCAGACTTCACGGTGAACACCTTGGGCAATCAGTCATTAGGTTGGAGTTCAGTCGTCCATAACTTCTTACCTTTTGTCAATTCGAAATAATGCAAAACTATCCAGTAAAGTCTTCAGTTGTCATCCGCTTCATTTTAAACTGGTTTATCCCACTGGTCATGGCCCTTTACCAGAGATTCTAGATATTCATTTCAATTTTTAATTTTTTGATATCAGTCCATAATGAAGACAACCTTAAAAGATTGGGATTTACTTATAAGCTATTTTATAAACTAATTTTAACTTCATATATTTTTAAGAAAGTAACTCAACAGCAAGTGATTCATTGAAATCGAATTTATGCTTAAAAGAATCATATATAACTAGCTTGAATGATTCATTATTTGCAAATTAAAATGAATTATTTCAACTATTCCGCCTACAAGAAAAATTAGATATTTACTTGATGAATTTATACTTTATCTTAATGAAATAAAGATGCTCTACACATGGTCAACTTTTAATATTATCGAAGTGAAGTGTATTACTAATGCCTACTATTTTCTAAATTGACGGTAATACGTGCAACTTACAATTGATAGTTAGTAACATAGAAAGTAGAGTTCTCAGAATTTTAGCTATAAGCACAGTCCTGGTAACTGGCTACTTTGAAATCTATTTTTCAGTGCTATACGAAAGCTCAGTCGCTAAATGATGACAGCTGACTTTAAAAAAAATAATTTTCAGCATTGTATAGAAATTTCTAAGAGCTTATATCTAGTTGTGCATTGAATCGAAGCTTGTTTAAATATACTTTTGTGTACTGTTTAGACAACTGTGATATTTATTACTAATTATTGATACACTTGTAATTCTCCGTTTGTTTTATTGGATTGAATTGTTCGACCTCTATTGGCATGTGGGCTCCTATGCACATACCTCGATACTGCTTGAATGTTAACTATGGTAATTTAGTTCGTTATGGCAAGCGATGGGTACAAAGGTCGAGTGTCGATGGGAACAACATCACTCACTGGGGTGCAGGTACCACCAGCTGATGAGTCCCAAATAGGACAAAACGTGCGTCTTGAATTCATCTGCTAGTCACAGCCAACTAAATTACCATAACTGTGACAGTGTTGACTAAAGATATAGATTTATGTGGTCCCACCTTTCAGAAGTCAATAGCTTTTCTATTTATCGACTCATTCTGTTACCTCTTATTCTAATCTGCTTCTCACTAGTTTCATACCGTCTAAACCCAATAGCCTACTCATCAAGCTTTCAATGTTTTCATTATGAAGATCAGATTAGGTATAAACCTTGAAAGAAAAAAGTACCTGGTAAAGATTCTTAGCCTTTAAATTTTAACTCATTGATGAAGTTTAGAATGACTGCAAGAACACTAGAATCAGTTTGCCTGATTTAGAGAACATAAAACCTCAGAAATAATTCAAACATCCCTTATTATTCCATAACCCGTTGTAGAAAAATGTCATCTATTTCTGATTTGAAACTTTACGCAATTTTCTGTTTCATGAGTTTTCCAGGCAATTATGAACATTCCGAGTAGGTATTCATTATGGACTAACTTCAACTCGAAGAACACTGGAAACCTGGAAGGACTGATAACAGTTCATGATGAATACCCAGTTGAAATCAATGAATATCCACAAATCTTCAAAATGAATTTATCTGGTACTCAATGGTGACTGGTTTCGAGAAGTGATTCCTGAAGTTCCAGTGAGAAGTAGTGACATGTGGGGCAAACCTAGTAAACGTGAGGACAAATACTCAACGATGAAATTGCGCAACGGTCGTGCTGTGTCATGAGTTGACAGGAGCTGAAAATATGGACGACTGAATTCCGACCTTGTGCCTCAATGGTAACCTGCTGGTCACGGAATCTGAAGGTTCTGGGTTCGACCTCTCTTGGGATCATGGCTGCGCACTGTTGAGTAGTCCCACAGTAGTGCTTCCATGTTTCCAGCTTTCCCCCAAATCTTCCCAAAAATCTTCTCTTCCATTGGCCATGTTGCTTAATTATTTGTGTTACTTTCTTAAAAATCAATGAGTTGTCCATCTAACTAACCTAACACTTTTACAGAGAAGTGTAGAATATTGATTGGTATGTAATCTGCTCCAAGAGTCTAGCATACAAGTTATGTTAACCTCAGTCCAGTTGGAGATCAGAATTCTTACTTGGACTCAGATCCAAAGTATAATTTTTTTAACCCAACATTAGTGACACTTATAACAACAGTAAGGTTAGGTGATAAACATTAGGAGCTGTCAAAGTCTTCATCCATGGAGTCAGTATACCAAAGTGACATTATGAATCATGACGTTGCAATTAGCTACAAACACCTCAGAATACGACTGGAATATCTTATGTTAAACTTACTAGGTAAAATAAGTAACAAATAAATAATTTCTTTAAACTGAGATTGTACGCACAAAAACAAGTGTGAAATGTCATTTACTGATAAGTCTTAGCATTCTGATAATCTATATTTAATTGGTATAAGTTTAGCTATCTGAGATAAAAGTGGTTTGGCAGACTTGTAGTGATGGTGTGCAATGATTCAAGGTGAAGTGATGATTTGGACCGCGGTGGGATTCACACAGTCTACCACCGGGTTTCCTATCCGGTACTCTACCAAGTGAATTGCAAGGTCCGACTGCTGACCAGATTTCGAATTGATAATTAGAGTTTTATCTTTCATAACCGATATTCAGCTGAAATGATAACTGGATATTTACACTTATATATGTTTTTTTGTCTCAGCTGTTTGTTTGAATGATATTTCTTTGAACTATTGATTTAGTTTGACTTGCATAGTTGCAAGGTGTACAGATATAGACATTTAATTGGTTCGTGATCGGAATAACACTAAATTTGAGTGATAGAGTAAAATATCAGCTTTGAAATGATGGAGGAGATTTGTAGCTCAGGCTAAGGATGATGGTGGTTTCGTATTCCCTCAGCTTTGGTCCCTCTTAATTATATAGACTTGTGGACTCGTTTCTCTTGACTGACTAGTGATTACAGTTGAAACTGAAGTGAACAGACAGCAGAAAACGATGCTACTAAGTTGTACAGATATTTACAATCCATGCAAATATCAATTATGCGCAAAACTATTTGGTTAAAAAAATGGGAAAAGCCATAAACTAATCAAAAGATATCATAAACTGGGTCAAAATGACTGAGCTAGTGGCTAATCAACCAAATGTTATCGTTAAGTTTGGTGCCACAAAACAATATAATGATGACAGAAATACTACTCATAAGTCAAACTACACGACTGTGAATTGGTAGGGGTATTCTGAATCGATTGGTGAGAATTTTACTTGGAATCAAATCGTGAGACCTTTTGAAAAAACTTTTGACATCAATGATAAAATCTGCTGCAGTCATATTGTCTTTTCCGACCAATAATGTCTCGACTGAAATGATAAATTGGATTTACATATCTTGGCTGGAATATTAATTTCGGATAAAATAAAGAAACGATATTGGTTATTTCAGTAGTTCCTTGGACGACCTTCACATTCACTCTAGAACAATTATAACTAGTTCGAACATGTACGAATTTCTGACAGGCTGGTTAAAAAATATAAGAGTGGAAATTAGAGTTGGTTACAAATTTTTGTCACTTATAAGCAAATGCGTGGGTGAAGGTTAGATAATGATTTGGAAATTCCCTCTCTGTTTATGAAATGAATGTCCCTGTAGAAGATATTCATTTATTCTGCAAATATGTAATCTGATTCCATAAAAAGCAGTTATTTACTGGAGGTTCATACAACTTTATCTAAAGATGTGTATTACTCATTGAGTAATCCTAGAAAAATAACATACAAATCACCCTAATAAACATGAATAACCCTTCAAAAATTGCACAGACATCAGTGAAAATGTCCAGAATCGCTTTATTTCACAAAAACTTCTAAATTGGTTCAGTATATGTTATGAAGACAGAAGAGGTAGTGACAAAAGAATACAGTCTTGGTGTAATCCTCAGAATGAATTGCAGTAAATTCAAGAAATATCGTATTAGGTTGTCTATTAGAGCGTCAACTATCACTAGAGCATTATGACCTATCTTTGCCCACATCACTTTGCGTGGATAAAGGTTCATCGAGAAAAGTGTGAAAATCTTTGATAAAGGGGATAAACAAGAATGTCAGATCTTAAAAAGCTTGATACTGAAACTGATCACCAGCTAGTCTGTATTTTGATATTGATAAGAACTACGAATCGACGAGAGCACAAGAAACAGGTCAGCAGTGACAGTAGAACCACATAAACAACCAGCTTTATTATAAACTGTCAAGGAAAGATGCCGAAACAATGGTGGGGAATTCCTCCAGCCTATTTTCGAGTTCACAGCGATAAGTAAATTGACTGAAAAGAAGTAGTACATGGATCACAGCTGCTATAAAGATCACTTTAGAAAATGAACCAAAAACAGCTGTATTGCCTGGTGTCTTAATTGATATATCTTCGGAAATAATTTTGAGTGGAATAAAAAAATAATCTTTAGTGTGTCTGTTAGAAGTGATTTTCTCATCCCAGTCAAAAATGCGTAATCTACAATTATATTCATTAACACTTATAGTACTATTATTTAAGGATTCAGAAGCAAACGTCATGCTCATGGTATTAGTATCAATATTGAAATGGATTTGATTAAAATAATTTTAAATAAAAATGCTCAACTCTTATTTACATAATAAAAAAAGGCACGATGTTTTGAAATAACCTTGAAGTTATTCAGTTACATAATTTTGAACCCACATTATTAGCATTTTGGAATAAAGAACGAACCAACAATGAAACACTTAAAATGACTAAATGTAATTTATTTTATCGTTTAAGTAGTATATGCATGCATAAGAACAAATACTTAGCAAGAAAGGATAACTCGTAGATTTCTATATTTATCACAAGGAGTTTATTATTAGTTCAATGGTAAATCTGAATATGGTATCTCTTCCTATATTCCTACTGTTGTCGAGTGTAGTAGTGAGGAAAGCTGCTAGGAACAATGGTAGTTAGTCCGAAAAAATGAGCTTATTTCAAAGTGCATTCTGTTAACTGAAGCACCTACCATCCTCACTGTTTTAAAAAGGATCCTTTTCATAACTTATCACAGTAATCAGTCGTCAGTAAATTCCGGACCTAGGTTTCGTACTTATTGGAACTCATCAGCAAAACCTTTAAGTAATTCATATGAAAACTGGGTCCAACACTTGATGATAAACGTCAAGTTGAGACTTGGTCTGTAGTTGGGTGTCTTAGTTGCATCAGTGGAGTGCCTGGATAAAAATCTAGGGACCTCTGGTTTGAATATTGCTACAACTCAGGTTTTCGTTAACTTTCAGTTATCGATCTTGGCTGTTTAGGCATTATTCTGACAACCGAGGCTATAGTAAAAAATTCATTTATTATGCAAAACTATGCTTATGGTCAGTTTTTTCTTTTTTTCATACTTAATAAGTAAGGCTCTCCGTACTGTTACAGTAAGTCAAATAAGGCTTAATTTAATATGTTGATTAGAATTAACCTTGGATTCTGTGTCAAAGTCTAATGATTGGCCAGTGATCTTTGACTACTCTTCCTGAACTGTTCTTTGCACACAAAGTAAGTGGTACCATGATTTTATATTTAAAACGAGGGTTGCAGAATCCAGGATTCATCTTTTTATCTCTTTAAGACTGATTACTGTAACTGTGTACATCAAAATCACGGAAGAATGAAAACTATAGCTGATGAACTTAGTATCCCATTGGATAACCCTCAGGTATCTGGAGAAGTGTTCAGTTTTTACTCTTGTCTGGAAGACTATCACTGATTTAGATGCAGACAAATGCAGCCAATGAGTACGAAGTGAAGCGAAACGTACTTATTGGATTCTAGTGCAGCTACTACTAAACTTATAAGCAAGATATTCTACATCATTGTTAGAACGTATCCACAAAGGACTCACTTAAAATATTCAGTTTTCCTTATGAAGTTGAATAGTGCTATGAGAACAAATTTCATAGCATGCATAGCATTTTAGTGACCTCTCTATAGCTGCATGCAGACTGTTGATAGTAATCTGTCAAAACCAACAAAGTAAAAGTTGGAAAAGTGGAGATGAAATTAAGATGATAAGTTTAGAAACAGAATCATAATCGTTTACACAAGTTAGTAAGAAAGTAAAAGCTATAATTACAAAATACCAGTCAGATGAAATTGAGTAAAAAATCACGATTTGTAGTCATGTCTGAGGCAGAAGTGACCCTGAAGGGTCACCCTGTTAACAACTGAAATAACCGTGTAGATTCAGCTAATCGATGAATATCTACCTTCCCAGCCGAGTCAGGTTGACTGTATGGTTATCGTAAGAGTACTTCTCGCTTTTCTTAAAGACTGTGACAATCAGTGATTGAAAACTGGTTAGAAGGGACTCTTTCTGACTACCATAAACTAGCTGACACATCACTTAACCTGAGCAATAACATACATCCACCATCCTTAAATATCTCCACTGCCAGTTCACTTTGTCGTTGTGCCCTTCCTCAGTTCATATCACTTACAGCTTTACAGAATTTTGTAAATGTTAATGTTCCTATTTCTATGTTCCATTTTGGATTCAAGTCGTTGCTAGGCAATGACATAGTAGTTGGAGACCATTTGAACTGTTCCTCCAAGTGTTCCACCCATTATTACATTTGTCTGTCCTGTGAGCGAATCCCAGATCAATCCTCTTCCACCGTAGCCTCACTAAACCTTAACCTTTTCACCACAATTTCCTTGATAAGTCTAAATAGCTGTCTTCTATTATCTATCTTTTTCATCTCTTTAGCATTCTCTTCTCACCACCGTTAAAGATCATTGCATAGATTAATTGTCAGTCCACATTGTGAACTATGTTCTACACCACCCTTTCTTACAACATAATCTATGCAGTGTAACTGTTGGTTGTGCTGATCACTTGTATGAAATATGAATGGGTATCTTTAGTCAAATGTTAACAGAGATCATTTTCTTTACTCTGAATATACATAATTATTGATGTGGATTGATATTTTATTCTGAGTATACTTTGATCTAATGTATACAATTCAATGGTTGTTTTGGACTAGACTAGATGGTAATGCGTCCTACAAGTTATGTTAGTGAATTTTCACTATTCCATTACCTTTCTAAACTGCAGACTATGTTTTATATCTAGCATAAAAGTCTGATCATTCATCTGATGTAAAACATCACTAACCTTTAAAATGAAATGTGGCAAAAGTCAACCATTTCCTTATTAATTAGACACTATGATTACTGTATGTAGATTTCAGATAGTGAAAGATATACATCACTCACTGGAAAAAAGCACTTTCTTGTGGATATATTTGAAAGCATATTTAAAAACACACAAACAACGTCGTTTACCTACACTTACGCGTAAGACCAGGTAATTTTGAGTTTTACACAAGTTTTCCGCTATGGTAATCAATAAAGATTAGATGTTTGTAACCCGGTAGGGTGTCTGTGAATGTCTGCATCTATACTGAACTTCGATGTGAATTTATTTATGGTGTCAAGGTTAGGCGCCATGATGAGACTTGTTTCAATGCACAGACACATACAGACATATATCGAGAGAGTATTATTAGTTTCACTCATTTTTCTGTTAGTTGGCTTATGAATTGGATATTAGTTCACTGTGTACAATGTCGACTTGTACTGACTAATTCATGCAGAAAATGAGACAATATATGATAATCTGCTATGAGATTTTTAACGAAAAAAAGTAAGAGAGAGAATAGAAAGACAAAAGAAACATTTCAACAATGGTCAAAACTAAATTACATAACTAAGAAGTCAAACCAACCCCTTTCTCACCGCTTAGTATACCGGAAGATATTCACTGACCTTAATAGTAATCAGTGATGAAATGCAAACATTTCATGTCTTCCCACCTGGAAATTGTCATACATTTAACTCAGTTCAAGTGTTTTTGTCTTTTCAGAAGGATTGGGAGTCAAATCATACATCGATTCGCTCAAATGCTGGTGTCGTATCGAATAGGTTATTCCCTTACAATAGTCATTTAATACATAAGGAGTATACATATTTTGTCTTATTCAACCTTTTTGTAGTTCCGTTGATTGAATTACAGTACTGTTGTGATAACATTGTAAGCAAGCTTAAATATACATAGAACTAGCTGATAACTGTTAAGTCAGATGGCTTTGGGGCTGCCGAATTTTTCTTTAAGTCTAAAAGGAGGTCATTGGTGTGGCACATTGAAGTAATAACGGTAACCTAATCAAACCTTATCAGTTATACAAATATCAGTTTAGGCCTTTCATTACTGTGAAATCCTTTTGACTGATTTGAATAAGATGGCTTTATTAGTCCATAGTCTTGTGACCGATTAACAACTCTCATTCATTCGGCAAACAAAATACTCTGAAATATTGACCACTGTCGTACTTCCACTTTATGATCAGTCGATCAATACTTTGATTTTTTTTCACTTTGATTTTTGGTTACAAAATAAGAGATGACTAGAGATTAATTCAAAGTGTTTTCATCATTGAATCCTTGGACAGTTTTTATAAATCTAAATTCAGAAGAAAAATGGCTCATATAGTTGTTGAATGATGGTCGTATTTTGTCAAGCATATTTTTATATTCGAAAGCAAAGAAGAGAAATAGAAAATAATAAAGAATCACACTTTCCATTACGTTGTTACTTGATGCTAATAAATTGACGAAGTTCTCTACAAATGTGTTCAGCACACCAATGAAAGTACACCACGAAGATGAATCAGGTAGCTTGGTGAAAACATAGTAAAATACCCGATAGAATTCGGTCAGGTCTTTTGATAAGACAACATGAGACTGGTTACTTTCCAGTGACAAACCAATGTACATCACTAAGTCCTACAGAAAGTTAATTACATCCTAAATAGTTCAGTGTGGAGGTAGTTGATTGTGTTGTGCAGTTTTGGATTCCTATAATAACGTATTTTCCCTGAAGGTTATAAATACACCTTGCTAATGAGTGTCAGAAGGTATGAGGCGCAGGTCCTTAGCTTTCTATCGGTCATTTCCAACCATCGAACATGAGTTGAAAGCTTGAAGCACTACAGAAGGGTGGAACTGATATCGGAATAATTGCTAACTTTATAAGTTTACATCATAACATCACATTCAGTTTGAAATGAATAAAAGAGGTTTCATTTTCTCAGTTACCTCCGTTGATCTGCTTTAAAAATTAAAAAGGTATGAAAATAGGCGAAGCTAAAGCTCATCAGTTTTCAGTGGACCTCTACAACAACACGATATAACATACAACACGATATAAGAAATGGATCGAATCAAAACTTTACGAGTTAAGTTAACGAATGTTACATAAGATGAAGGTAAAGGAAATGATTGGATTATCACAGTTCTTTTAAAATAGTTAGAGGGTTAGATAAGGTATGAATATTTACTTAAGTGATTGAGATGTATACCAACAATGATTCCAAGAATCCCATGAACCATGAAGAAGGTTCTAGTACTACCATGTCATTTACATTGTTCATGGGAAAACGGAATAAGCAAGAAGGTAGTATCTGAAGAAGAATGTGAGAGTTGGGTAACAAAGCCAAACTTCTGTGTAAGAGTATAATCGCGAAAAATCTCAGTCTCATAATGGGATGGGGGAAATTGTCACTCCTAAGAAATGACATGGCGGTGTGTGTAGTTAACTGAATTAGGAGACATGAATAAGAGGATAACAGTAAAGCAGATAATAACAAAGACGAAATCTCGTAAACTTTACATCAGCTTACTCAGTGGCCAGTGGGATTACTGATTCCAATCAAAGGATAATATTTTAAGTCTATTTTGGCTTGATGTTAACAGTGGTAGAAATAAAACTATGCATTCCTTTGGTGTTAAGTCCCTATTCACCAGTGTTCCCTTAGTCAAGATAACTGACATGCTGCGTGATTACATTTTCACCAATAAATTTTAAATCCAGTTCCTTGACCTTATATAAAACATTTATTACTTTTGTGTACTAACAATGTAAGGTTAACATTTGTGGGAGAATATTTTCGTCCGACTGGTGGTGTTACTATGATAACCGTTTTAGACCCCATTCAGTATATATTTATATGTGGTAAGTTGAAAACTTACCTGAGGATTTTACAGAAGATACGTGAATGAAATTTTAATCATAAGTTATGACCCATGTCATGCTACTTTAGTTCTCAATCGAACGAGTGTTGAAGAGAATGACAACTGCCTATAGTTCTTCGATGCAATGATCAGTTGACAGCAAGACATGTCAAGAAAACGGTGTATTTACAGAAAGCCTCCTCGTACAGAACAGTATTTGAATGATCACAGTTTCTACTTGGTCTAATACAAACGGAGTTAAGCTAGGTGCTTGATCGAATTCAGTGAATACGCCCAACCGATGCCTCAAAATAAGAGACAAAATTATTGCCAAGGACATTGGTTGAGAATAACTGCTCAGTCAAGTTTATAAGTCAGCACTGAGAAATAATGTCTAGTCTATCTCCAGGAAAGATGTATTCATCAAGCTACCATAAAGTAGTGATATTCAAACAAAGACTAAACTTTGGCATCGCTAAAATGTATTTTCCAGGTAGCGTTTAGATAACTGAAAATTCGAAGTTTATCTACGTATCGAAGTCCTTGGAAGAAGTGGAAAATGAAGCCACATTCCATTGTATTTACTAATTTAAGTGTACGTATAGTCATATATATATATATATATATATATATATATATATATAAGGAAGGCTCACTGACCTTTGAAAATAATGACCGTAGCATACATTTCAAAGTGGCTTCAAAATGCGAACAGAGTCATTTTACCTAAATGATGTTAGAAGCAAGCGTCCTAGCTCGTCAAGAGCTACACGTATTAATGAAACCGGGCATAAAATGGATGTAGAAACATCGTCCGTTGTCCATCTAACAAATCTGTTGGGAGCGTATTTTAAAGTTTATTGAGGATTTGAGCCACCTTTATGCTTTCAAAAACAATTTGTTATCAAATTAAATTCGGCTGTTATTGTACGATTAACTTTTTGTTGTTGTTGCTGTTGGTTTATCAATCTTTACTGTTATATGACCGATTATTTTTTTCCTGCCCCTAATTTTGTCATTTTTCCCCATAATGACATCCAAGTGTGAGATGAGTTTGCTAGAAATGTGTTGCGTGAATACATAACACGATCCAGACAGATTACGTCATACTGTTTAATCAAAACTCAACAAGGCCTCAATTAGGGTGGTATTTAAACCTATAAACTCGCTCAGAAATAAATTTTGTCGGCTTAAGGATCCAACAGATCTAGTCAGGTAAAATAATCTAACCTACCGAATTCCGTACAATGACTGTGAGGTCAAGTAAGTAAATAAAACTAACCGATCGGGGCCAGTTAGATTCAGTTCAAAATAACTAGGTGGAGAAAGAGACTGTTTACTGAATCTTTGTTTATTGAATCAACACCCGACAAATGCTAAGTACTGATCGATTTCTATGGATCATTTTGCAATGTAGCCACCAAGCTAGGAGACTTACCATCACGATGCACTAGCAAAGATGTTGGCCAAATGGGGGCAATTGGCAGAAAGCCTTGGACTCGGGCTTCGTACTTTTTAGAAAGGTGTGTCTGCAATCTCGACAGAAGTGATGTCCTGCCTGATTTTCGAACCCGCGTCAGTCAGTGCTGTAGTTAGATAGTAATAAGAATGACACAACACATGTAACAGAGATATTCACATTTTTACCTTCAGTAAAAATGAAGAATATAAGGTGATAAATCTATAAAAATAGATGTCCAAAGTTATGTGATAACATTGACATGATTGTGAGCGGTAATTTATGCATGAAACGTTGTCACTGTGTGCTGGTCACATAAAATAAACAAATCTATTATGGAATTATATTCCACTACGTTGCACTGACACTATACAGTGAGTAGTAGATGTCAAATACAGAGTGGCACAAAAGGGTTTTTTCGATAATATTTCCCAGTTTCAATGTCAGCGTTTCTACAGATCCATCTTCTTTGAATGCCAAAGTTGAAAACTAATGACATGGATGTAGACTGTTGACAAACAAGACGGAGATTGTCTAAACAATGGACGGCCGTTTCATTGGCTAGCATCTTATTTTTCGACGGTGTGTATCCAGATTGATTCAGCTCATTTCCATTGATAGTATTTGTTGCAAAGCTTTCAGTATTTACTCCTACCTCAAAATTCATTTGGTAAGCCTATTACCGTTTCGAAACCAAAAGTGTGTGTACATGTATGAAGGAGACAAAACACACTATTCTTTAATCATCTTCATTGATCTTTCACATATGTTATTCATCCTTATTCACCCCTCCTTTATTTTGTCGTGTTTTAATTTATGAATTGATTTTTCCGACCCTAACCTGTTTTCACTCCTCATACAAGCTGACTGGACAAGTGAAATTATGACCATGTAGTTTTCGAAGGGTAATTAAGAGAATATAAGAGATATTTCATGTCAAAACCATATTCTCATTATATTATGCAAATCCATCAAATGGACTAGCTGTTTGATGAAATGCTTTAAAATTGCTTCATAACACGTATGACCTTGTTTTTGTTGAATAGAGATGGCGCTTAAATTCAAATGAATTGAACAGAATGCCTAATTTTACAGCGTATCATTTAAATAAATATATCCACAGGCTGATCACTTAGCCCTGTTTATCACGTTTCACGTTCGTAATCATGAATACATAAAATAATTTTCTCCGTAATACAGAAATGTATGCATAAGATTATACTACACTCAACAGTATAACACTGTATTAGTTATTGTAATAAAAGTGAAGTCTGTACTTCACTGTATCATAAAATGTGACTACGAATAATAAATTGTATTCGTAACGTCACCCAGTAAGTAATACTGTTTCACTACGTAAAATATTTAACAAACAAATTAACCCGGAATTATACACTACCACAATTATTAGGTTGTGTTCTTAATTAGCAATGTTCCAATATATAGTAGGTTATAGAAAAATTATGAATTCATTCTCTTTTAAATTGCACATCAATAGGTCAGAATGTCTTATTTTAAGTATAGCTGGAAGTATAAATAATTTTGTAAAAAGTGTTCAGTTAGATTTATCTTGCTTCATTATTTACAATCAGAATATAGTTCAGCCTCATTTTCCGAGGGGCTGTATGCCTGACATTCTCACTGTGTTACCTACTAGCTTCAAACATGATGTTATCAACTACATGTTCAATTGGGAACTTATTTACTGACTTGAAACAACTAATCCGTTAGATAAACTTTGAAAAAACAGTAAGAAAACGTAGTTTATCTGAAACATGTAGGGGATTAACGCAATGGATTCTGAAGGGTCTGATTACACACTTGATTCTTATGCGTAGTTTCACGAATTATAGCAGAGGAGAAATGGGTTTGAAAGGTAATATATCTAGTAAATGGTCAAACTGTTAGTTTAGATTGAAAGAGAAAGATAGTTTATTAATCACCGCTGATATCGAAACTTAGCTACCATGGGAGGTTTGGTGTAACAACAAACTGCTTTTGAATACATAGCGAGAGCTTCAATAAACCTAAGTATGTCCTCAATATGTTATGTAAACAAGTTTGAAAAGTGTGTACAACTCAACCTTTACGATACATTTCAATTATGTTTATCTATGGATTATGTTGTTTATCTATTTTCTGGGACAGGGATGTTTTCCAATTTGATTTGTTGTTGTCGGGATGTACTTTGTGTCCCTTACCTACGTAGATGAGTGAATCCTAGCCTCACTAGCCTCACATGTAAACGCAGTTGGGTGTGGCCCCATCGTTAACATGGGAAGAGGGTTTACAGGAACACATAAGATTTTTTTATCTGTGATGTTGATATTTGTTTTGAATGCAGTACTCATTACCGACTGTTATTAGTTTTAGAGCTATTAAAAACCTGGGAACACTTAACAGCTGTTTGGTCTATTACGTGACTCCTCGACAGTACGCACCCACACTCTATTAAATATCGTACTCAGTTCCTCCAGGCTTCACAGCAAATACGCTAACCATTCAGCTATTGAGTTGGAGTTCAAATATTTACAGTTTCCTACTTCTTTCATTTCGCGATATAGCACGACTATCCATTTACGTCTGCAATCGTCATCCTCTTCCTTTGCGACTGGTTGACCCAACTGGTTTTGAATTCGTTTTGGAACTTTGAGATCTCCATCTGGAAACATATCATTAATGAGCGTTATACAGTGATGCAGTTTGAAGTCTATGAAGACTTCATTTTACCACGGACCGACATCATTCAGACAACCCTTACTAGGGAGCCCCATACTAGGACAAGACTGGTGTTTAGTGCCCACAAGTTTTCAATGGTTATCCAACTGATATCAGTCTGTGATGAATATTGCTTTAAAAATAAAATCCCCATAAACCTCAGATTATTTTTGACTAACAATTTAGGTTCAAATATCTATTGGCCGACTTATTTTGATGGCGCGTGTTGCAAAACGCATAGTTATTTCACAAGTTAGACCATTTAAAATCTTACAAACCACAGATCAGAAAAAGTTCTTCATTGTTTGCTGATTTGTTTGTAAAGATATCAGGTTACTAGGTTTAGTAAGATAATTACATAAGATGATAGAAAATTCCCAACTCCTAACCGCTATAAACATCTCTTAGGAGATGACTGAAACCGTGAATAAAGAAAAGGCGAACCAGCGAAAATATGGTGCTTCTAACTCCAGTGATGCAGAAAGCATTTTGAATAGAACATACATTTTCTCAGTACTTCACACCTGCCTTGCTAATGCGTACAGGAAAGCACAAAATCTTGCTGAATAAATTTAAATGTCTAGTACTAAATTATAGTTTTACCACTCCAGTAGTTCTTTTTCCAGTTTATCTCATGAAACATAATACAAGAAACTGGAGTTAAGCTACTTCGAAGCGTTTGCCCTTAAAATTTACTTTACGAATCACATTACTATTTATATTACTATTCAGTAGCGTAAAATATCTACAAAACAACATTGTTATTAGTTTTTCAGTTAGTGCGCATCACAGTATGGATAATGATTCACAATTGAACTTTTCTAACTGTTGTGGTAAAAAACTGCAACAGCTAGTGTTCTTATTAATTTCATTATTTTTTGTTGGTATAGTTTATCTGACCTGACTTTAAAATAACAAATGTTATTTTGAATAAATTTACATTTATTAACTTTTCTGAATTATTTTCTATCAACTGACTGACTTTTCAAAAAGAAGCATTACTTATGAAGAGACGCTTAACAGATTTTAGGTGAATATGTTCTCGAAGTGATGATAATCGTTCTCCGACTGGAAGAAAGAAATAAACCAGTAGGTTTTTGTCTTGACCAGCAAGATAACGATTGATATATACACCATAAGGTGCACCATTATGTCGCATCACTTAACCTGATGACCTTACTCGAAACCTCTTTATTGGGTTCCAGTCACTACTCATGTGCATAGTCCAGTCCAACAGGTGGTCATATGTATGCTGAATAGTTCAGGGGTATGACCTTTAACTTCAACGTTGAGTAGTGTGGATTTAAATCACCGAGAGTCATTACCTCTAGTGATTGTAATTCTTCTTTGTTCATAAAAGCCAAAAAGCATGAAACCTAGATTCAGAGCCTTCTATTGATTGCTTTTCAACCATAATAACTAAAGTCAACAATATGATACAGTATTGGGCTAAAAACTTGATAAAAATGGGTTTGAGTCTCACTGCGGCTGGTATTATAATCTTCCCTAGCCAACTTCCTTCCATATAGTTAATATTCAGTGGGACCATATTATATACTGATGGCCCATTCATTCCAGCCTTACTATATCTTGAAGCAAATATATATAATATAGAACAGTGAAGTCAAACTACAGAATTTTGTTGCCCTTGAGTGAATATCAAAGGACTTCGAAGTAGCTAATCAAATAGAAGGTGACTGTATGAACGTTTTAGGAAGCTTTAAATTGTTAAATGGATATTACTGACTAAAGATAGTAAGTTATTTCTAGTATGATTATCCCAAGCCACTTGTCATTTTTGAGGTGTCTTTCATGTGCTTACATGTCCTCTAAAGGACAAATGATAGAATAAATATCATTTGGCGGCCTGCTTGAACTCTGGGCTACCGTTTTCTATCATCGAGTATATGGCAACAAATTTCTTATTTCTATATTGTTTTAATCGCTTAATTATGTCAACCAATCGTATTGTATATTCTCGCGCGTTTTTAAAATCATTACAACCTATCGCTTCGCAAATTGATAGGAAATTTAAGAAGAAGCACCACGGTGGATGGCAACGAGCTCTGAAGCCTATGACCATAGACCAAACGACTATCCCGGAAATACTTAGCACAAACTGCAGGTCGTTGCCGAATAAAGTTGATTACCTTCAGTCACTCTTGTCCACAAATGTTTATCGAAACACGGGTGTAATAATGCTGCAGGAAACATAGCCTCATAATCTGTATGATGATGACTTAGTCTGCTTAGATGGTTTCAAATTATTTCGACAAGATCGGAGCTTTTCGAAGAAGAAATGTGGTGGTGGTGTAGCAACATTTATTAGTAGTAACTGGTCGTCCTCCAACTATGCATGCTTCTGCTTCTCTAACGAAAAAATTGAGTGCATTACCATCAAATGTCGTCCCAAACATTTGAGCAAGTACAAATACATATATATCACAAACGTGTATGTCACACCTAACTGCAGTTTCTCAGATTTGTCAACTTTTGCTGATAAATTCACTGAATTTGCTGCTCCGGTGCTGGAAAACTCCTTGTCTATTGTCTGTGGTGATTTTAACTCATGTAAAAAAAAAAAAAAAAAAAAAAAAAAAAAAAAAAAAAAAAAAAAAAAAAAAAAAAAAAAAAAAAAAAAAAAAAAAAAAAAAAAAAAAAAAAAAAAAAAAAAAAAAAAAAAAAAAACGGGCTCCACTGCTTAATTCCGACCACTGTATTGTTCGTGTTTTGCCTAAAGTGTACGGAAAATTATACAAGAAAGCTTTTGCATACCTTTCAAGGAAAGTTCAATACAGATGCTATTCACAAGAAAATATATTACGTTTGAGAAGCATGCTTATAGAAACGGACTGGGATATATTTGCTGATGAAGTTTTAGACAACACTATTACCAATATCACAAGCTATCTCAGATTCTGTCTCGATATCTGCTGCCCTACTGAAACAATTTACATGAGATTTGACAGACTTTCCTCTCCTCATCTCAAGAGGCTTCGGAGAGAAAAGGAAAGGTTGTATAAGGCGAGAGATCACCCTGGCGTTAAAAGGCTTAACTGCCTAATTAAGTCTGAAATACAACGTCTGAATACTATATACAACGAGAAGTTCTTATCGTGTAAGAACTCTTCCAATATATGGAAATTATTTAAAGAGCTTACTGGTAAAAAACAGATGACAACACAAACTCGTTCGGATGTCTGTGCGTTAAACAAGTCATTTATACGTCGGCAAGCTAATTTCACCCTTCCTAATGTGCAAAATCAAGTGGATAGCTGCTTTCCAGGTTTCAATACAAATGATGTATTTAAATGTCTAAAGTCTTTGAATCCCTCCCAAAGCTTAGGTCCTGATGGTGTTTCTAGTATCATATTTAGAAAATGTGCAGATATTTTGTGTCATCCACTTACAGATATCTTCAATGTATCGTTCTCTAAAAACACAATACCCACTGCTTGGAAGCAGATAAAAATTGTACCTGTGCCTAAGCCATCTTCTGGATCAGATGTTACTTTTCGACCCATCGCTATAACTTCCCCTTTTCTGAAGACAATGGAGAAATTACTTCTGCTTGTGATTGAGCCTTCATTGATGGCCTTCAGAGATCCAAAACAGTTTGCTTACAAACACCGGAGGAGTACTTTAGATGCAGCCACTGTCTTGCATCATAATATTGTTTCTAGTCTCGACAAAGGTGTTAAGTATGTCCGTTGTGCCTTTTTGGATTACTCATCAGCCTTTGACTCTGTTCCTAGACCACTTTTGTTAAATAAGCTTGCCATAGCTCACACTGATCCATGGGTTACAAAATGGCTGCATTCTTATTTTTCTGAAAGGAAACAGTACACTATTCATAAAGGATGCGCTCCACTTCATTGCTTACTGAAGCTGGTGTGCCTCAAGGTGCTGTACTTTCTCCTTTTCTGTTTTCCTTTTTTTGCACGATTTGCCTTATTCTGTTGAAACTAATTTTATCAAGTATGCTGACGACCTGACGATTTCTATTCCAGTAAACTCTTCTTTGGATTGCTCGAAATTAAATGAATTCTTGTCTGAAGTTGGTAAATGGTCTCTCTCAAATGGTCTCAAACTAAACCCCTCTAAATGTCAGACCGTTAATTTTAGCCTCAGGCGTAAACAAGACTTATGTGAGCTGCTTAAATCTCATGACGCCTGCTGCATCAATGGTATTTCTGCAGAAAGTAAATCGAGTGTGAACTATCTTGGGTTGCGTTTTACTTCTGACCTTTGTTGGTCGTCCCATATTTTATTGACTTGTAAAAAAATCTTTCGTTTAACTTATTACGTAAAGAAATTGAGGCTTTCTGGTATAACTCAACTGCTTCTTTTACAATTTATTAATTCCTGCATTTTACCTATTCTTCTATATTGTTCCCCATTAATCTTTCCTGGTCTTCTTAAAAAGGACTATGTTATGTTGCGTAGGGCTTTGAAGACCGTCAGCAGGGTGAGTGGTGTGTCTCTGGCTCAACTGATTAACACTGTAGTTGATCGACATATAAATTCCTGCAAGCTACTAGCTACAGAAATTTTAACTGACAGTGAGCATCCACTTCATTTACAGCTCTCTCCATGTATCTCCTCAGGGAGGACAAGGAGAAACTACATAAGACTGTATGCTCGTACAGCTAAGTATAAGAATTCGACTGTACCTTACCTTGCACGCATATTTTGTGAGGAAAAAAGTGTTAGAACAGAAATCACACATCAACTTTGTGACAGTTAAAAATCTCATTTCAATAATTTAACTTACAATGCAAAATTTTCTCGTTTTAAATATTCTTCACATAACTTAAATTTTTATAATAAAACAATTCAAAAGGCTGCAAAGTAGTATATATATACTTATATTTTGTTGTTATGGCATTATATAGTCCGCTAAGAATTCCAAATTGTACCACAAATTGTTTGGAATAAAGTGAATTATTATTATTATTATTAGATTATGGTTTAGTATTAGCCTGTACATCCTGAAACCTGATAATAATTTTTATTCTAACTCTCTATACACTACGACTTAACCTCAAATAGGTAAACAGTATACCTTAGGTTACTAAGCAGAAAAAAGCGGTTTGCAGTCTAAACAGCAAATAGTCCCTCTTTTTGGTTCATACAAGTAGTTTAGAGACTATAGGGGACAAACTGAAGGCTTAATTACAGCCGTTTTACAGTTCATGAAGTTTAACACTATGTCATCATTTGAATAAATAACTTTATCCTACTTACTTTTACTTGGAACAGAAAAAGCCATCGAATAAATAAATAATTTTGTAAGTATAAATAAAAGAAACCATATCTACTACCATTTTTACTAAAAAGGTAAAGAGAAACAACAGTTTCGTTATTGGCAAATTCAGGGTCATTTGATAATCCATTAAGGATAGCAGAATTTTATATTTTCATCAGTAGCAACCCTCAGGTCTCATTTCCCAAGTTGTCTATTTCACCGAAAACCTCAAAAACTTATGAATGATTCAAGATTTATTCTCTTGTAACATGTATACATATAGGCTGTTTATATTATCTTGAGATGGTAACAGTATTTCTAGAATTTTCCGAGAAGTTATTTTACAGGCGATCTCAGGCGTTCTTTAAATAACTTCAATCCATCATGAAAATAACTTTTGAGTAAACTATTTCTTACAAAGCTATAACTAGCAGTAGATAATTTGATTTAAACAGCTTCATTTCCGGCTGATCGAGCACAACTTGATGTGATCATCCTAACAATGAAATATTCTTCGCAGTTGGTTTTGTTCAGTTCATCAGCAGTTGGAACAAGCAACTTATGAACCGATTTCTTAAACTCTTCAGTACCTCAGATGTTTGTTCTGCCTAACTGATCGCTTGAGATTTAGTGGCTTAGTGAAATATCCTAGCCTTGATTATGTCGTATTATTGAGCAAAATAAGGCGTCCAAGTAATCTCCTTATGTGGATTTAAATCAGAAACTTATAGTACACCTAATACTGATAGACAATTTTGAACTTCTTTACGTCATGCTATGGAAGAACATTCTATAAACCCTAAGGTTTTACATCACAATAATACCAATAATGGCGTTAGTGCAAATGTAGTCTGCAGTATTTCAAAGCTGATGTGCAGTTAAGACCTAGTAGTCTTGAAATCAGGCCTTTGATATATCGTCATACGTATAACCAAATGGAAGTAAATATTTATTATGAGTGAAAAATAATTGAAAGGCATCAACGTATGGAAAATAAATTAAAAAAATTCCTGGAGCTATATCCTACAATCGACAGAGAAAGTGATATTTTTCTACATTCATGAGATAACATAAACGGTATAAGACAAATCAAATTTTCTAACGGTAAGGAAGTTATGAAGGCCAGGGAGAAACAAACAATACACCGAAATAAAAATGAAAATACGGTATTATTTTGAATAAATAAAATGAATGATTCAGCAATACTGTGGTTTGTGATTCTACTTACAAATAAAAAGTAGTATAAAATAAATTGTATCAAGAGAAATTTTCTTTTTGGCTAGGATAATCGCGGTTTGGTAGACTAGTATTGATACTGGGTGATGATTGAAGGTCAGATTCGACCAGCTACCATTGGATTCCCAACTCAGTGCCCTACCAATTGGGCTACGAAGCCTAATTACTGACCAGATTTTTATTTCATTTCAATCACCAAAGATTTTGCCTGACTACCATGTGAATTTGTGATGCCTTACCACTGTTTGATTGTACACACACTGGCTGCTTAGTTAGGACTTCTCATCTCATTCCAAATCTAACTGGATTAGAAAGGAGGGGCATCATATTGATTATCAACTTGACTATCTGAGATAGTCATGATTTGGTAGACTAGTATTGATACTGGGTAATAATTGAGGGTGAAGTGGAAATTCAGACCACAGCAGGATTCGAACCAGCGGCCACTATGTTTCCAACTAGGTGCTGTACAAACTGAGCAATGAGATTTCTCCTTGACTTCAGTTATCCTTCAGTATCAATACTAACCTGCCAAATCATGACTATCTCAGATAAGTAAAATGATAATCAATATGATGCTCTCCCTCTCTAATTCAAGTAGATTTACAATGGGATTAGAAGTCCTAACTGGACAGCCAGTGTGAGTACGATCAAACGGTAGTAACGCGTCACGAATTCATATTGTAGTTGGGCAATACCCATGGTGATTGAACTAGAAAAAAATCTGGTCAGAAGTTATGTCTCGTAGCTCATTTAGTCGAGCACCAGGCTGGAAACCCGGTGGTCACTGGTTTGAATCCTGACGTTGCCCAAACTTTCATTTCACACTCAATCATCAAAAGTAAAACCTGTAGAATCGTAATTTGAAGAGAAGGATAAGTTATATGAAGTTAGAAATTAGACTTAACAGATGATGAGGACAACAGTATGGTTCTTAAAGTTGTTAATTTCAACCGTGAAAATTGACTTTTGTGATATATACAAATATGAGTGATGTTTGGAAAAACCTGTGGAACTTCTAAAGAAAAGAGCTCATTTCAACAGAACATATGAGGAGCCTTGTTTAAGCGGATATTTGGCTTGCTCATTTGCCTCATGCACAAACTTGCAAGGATCATTCCTTGACAAGTCTATATTAGACATGGAGCAAATGATCTTAGACTTGATTTAAGATTTTCAAAATGTTGTTGTAATTATCATATGTTCTGAAGTATATAGAAGGCAGAATTGGCAATTCAGATTTATGACTCAGACTTTGTGTTTTCAGATCTATACGCCACCCTAACCATTATATTAAGATTTTTTTCCTAGGTTTTCCTTCAGTGTAAACATAGTGACTCCCTGACTTGCAGACATAACTCGGACGCTCCTCTCGAAGTGAAAACTAAGGTTGGAACCGACGTAACTCTTAAACTAGAAGACATGAAACTACCTTATCCACATAACTGACGGTTAAAACCTTCAAGGAATATTTGAGATATGTGGATTGTTGTCAGAAATCGGGAAAGCGAAGCAGTTGGTAATATTCTCACTGTTTACTACAAACAACTAAAAACTTCATGTTGGATCAGTGAAGTTGAATCAGGGATAACAGCGGGAAAGTACAAGAATCACTTGATGAGTAATGACTGTTTATAATTATTATTGCCACCCGAAAAAGGAAAATGTTGACGTTGATCAAGCATAGTTTAGCCAGTTACTTTATTCATTCTTAAAGACTATTTTTTAGAAGCCACCTATTAGTATTATTTTGTAACTTTTCAGCCAGCTTTTTTGGTGTTGCTTGCATTATCCCGTCGCTAATTGAACGGTCTCTATTGGCATATGAGCTACTGTTCAGATGCCTCGACATTGCCTGTGTTTCGATTTTTAAATTAATGAAGGATAGTGGCTAGTAGTGGGACTCAGGAAGCGCGTTTCGTTCTATTTGGGAGTCGTCATTTGGAGCCCAAACGCCAGTAAAGACCCATCAGTTCGGTCCAGACAACGACGAGGTAATACAAGCGGCAACATAAAAACTATACCCATCGCAGAAAAAATAGGTATCAAGACTGTGACCTAGTAGATAACGTTCTGGCCTTTGTAGCGATCGACCCCGGTTTCCAGTTACAATATGAACGAATCGCCCACTGGTAGGGAGATACATCAAACTGGACTCCACTGCTGGTTAGTATCCATCAACAATATCCCAGTAAGCGTTCCAGAAATCTGTTGATTATTTATTCATGCCTATTCTTTAAAAAAGTTGTATTTAGTTGACTGCAAACATGTTTATCATTTTGCTTCTTAAGTGACTTTCCTGTATTCTTTTGCATACTGTGGATATACTGTTACTCCGTATAAATGCGTTTTCCGTAAATCTAATGCAAGAAGAAGATCAACTGCTAGTTAAATGGTTGCAAATATCTTGTATTCTGTTCGGTTCAGCTGGTAACTCACAAGTATGGGAAAGGGTAGACAATATTCAATAGTATTATGTGGGGGAAATGACTGTTACTCAATAGTGTGATAGGGAGTCATACTTATAGTCATCAAAGCAAGCGCCTGACTGACCAGTGAGATAGCTTTGCTTTACAAAGAAAAGACTCAGTGGGTTATTTCATTGGTTGCTAAAACGGCTTTTATAGTCACTTGTCAAAGTTACATTTTTCACTTGTTCCTTCGAGCACGTGGTGCTTAGCATATCAATTTATTTGCCATAATATGAGGTGATTTGCAGATGTAAATGAAGTGCATCCACTATACATGCAATTTATTAGGTTAGATTTTTACTACCGGCTAACATTCAGAAGTTGTAAGGACAACTTTCTGGGTAGCTGATTAACATCGTGGGTTTAAAGAAGGGATATAGACGAAAAGTATTATAAAAGTTGGTGGATATACGACAGTTTATATTCATCAGTGGACATGACCGCACCAATTGATGCTACAGTGCAAACAGACTGTCATAAATTCCAAATTAGTTAAGAACAGTTGCATACAATATGCGTAAATAGACAGCATGCAGTTACTTTATCAGTTGCATAAGCAAGTAGAGCAGTCCGAGGCGTCAAATCTGTTATTGTAGTGAGATAATTTGAATTAAATAGACAAATTAATTGCAAGTATTTGTCTAGAAATTATCATTTTGCATTAAAGAATTGATGTCGTCGGCCTAGCAGATTTTATTACTTTCAGCAGATTAACCAAAGAGTTTAATCACCGTTGTTCGGGAATCAATAATTATTCAATTGAATTTGGGGATTTGTGGGGATTTGCAGATTTTTCAAGCTGGCGGTCGCACTATGTCGTGAACTGACAGAATTTGGAGGTATGGACCCGGTGGCTCAATGCTAACTCACTGGCCACGTTACTTGAAGGTCCTGGGTCCGCGCTGCCGAAGAGCCCCGTACTAGGACGAAACAGCTGTCCAGTTCGCTTAGGTTTTTTTTAAATTTTTGTCCAAGGAATGTCAGCCCATGATGAATACCTACTTGAGAAGTGATTATTCGTTGGAATATTGGGTACGCATTATACATAGTAACTACCATTAACCTGTGTTAGTTGGCATAGCACTTTAGTAAAAGGATAAATGTTAGTTTCTCTTAAAGGAAAACGTTTATTTTCAGTAGGACTAATAAATAAAAGTAGGTGGAATTAATCTGAGCTGCTGTCTTCACTATTTTTACTCTATGCACAGTATCATTCTGAAAAAAACTGAAATATATGAAAAACAGAAGTGGGCTTCCAGCTTGATTTTCTTTGCCTTTGAAGAATTTAGAATATATTGCAGAATAATACACCCTTAAACATTAATGATAACAGTGTAATCAACAGTTTCATTAGTAGTGTAACCCTAACTCATTTCAAACGTACTACCATAGGCATTCTTATATTCATTGTTATTAAGAAGGAAAGAAGCCAAGAAGGATCAAAGAATTCCAGTATTACGATCACTTCGATATATTCAATTAGAGCTACAGACAGGCATGTGTGATGCGTCACTACTCATGTTTTCCAGTAGTATATATCTTGAGTAAACATTGTAGACAGCAAGAGGAAATGAATGGCTTACAAACAAATAACAGTGAGTGTACACGAATGGAAAGTGAGTTTGAATTGAATGTCTGGGTCATGAGTGGGTTCTAATCAACGGCCTATTGATGACTACTTGGAGGCGCAACTGACTGAACTGTAAAATATAACTGTGCAATAAGTTTGATTGTCATTATTATTGTTACAAATGATGCAATGCACAACCAATGTGACATTCTGCTTCATTGTAATTCAGTTTGATTTGGATCTTTGAGAGATATGTGTGTGATGCTAATAAGATGACAGTTACCTATTAGTCATTCATATGGAAGCTATCAGGAGAAACTACTAACAATTCAAGTGAAATTCCTTTCTGATCAGAAGTAGTATCTCATCATTCAGTCAGTAGAACGCTCGACTATTTAATCTGGTGAAAGTTATTTCAAGTCTTTCTTCAGTTCAGTTGTTTTTATTTCAACTGCAATCATCTTCTCCCCCCCCCCCAGTTATTCTGAACAGTTTGACAGCAGCAAACATTATGCCTGATAGGAAAATCAACAAGTTCTTTGAATCAATTTGGAATTTGAGTACAAAAGGACTATTTCTAAAAATAATCGCTTGTATAACTTGGAAAGTGATTGAATGAAATGAAAACTTGACATTCAGTTTATGTGTTAACTAGTAGTAAAATAGCATCAAAGTTTTCTGCTCTAAATGGAAATATGTTTTATTGTTGTTGTCGTTATTGTTGGCGGAAAATAGTCATTTGTTCTACATTTTTGCATAAATTGATCACTTATGCGAGATTAACTTACCGAAAGTTTCATTATTTCAACATAAATTTAATATAACTCAATCTCTTGTTTTGATATTTCTTCTGATATTTTGAAAAAAATTTCATGAAACGTCGACTAACACATGTCTAACAGCTATATGCTATAGAGATTTGGTTAGAGTAACTAATCATTAGTCATTTCGAATTTAAAAAATCACAAGAATTTGTAGAAAATACTTCTATGCATTATAACAAAAATAAGATAGATTTTTAAGCATAACTGTAATCCATTCAATACATTCATACTGAATTTTTCTAGTCAGCGGAAAAATTTTAACTTAGAAACATAATGAAGCGAAAAGCCATTGCCTGAAATGATAGACTGATGTTAGATTTAAAGGCGTTGACTAAATGGTGACGGAGTTAGTCTAGACATGGTATTACTACCACCTAAACTCGGAGAAAAAACAATCGTCCATTGGTCAATTACAGTAGCAGACAGTTGTAAAACTGTTTTTCCGTATTTTAATTGTATGCTAACTGTATCTAATGAAATTCAACGATAATAGCATTTTATATTTTCGAAGTGATTTCTACAACTTTTCACATAAACCTCTGTTTACTTATGAGTAAAAAGAAGATATTTTTGTTGAATAATCAGGGGCAAAAAGGTCAGTGAATGATTATCTGGGAATCATGGATATATATATAAATGCATGATGAGCAAACAATATATTAGATATTGAAGTTTATTTATTGGCTACCAGTGAAATCCAGAAATCATGTTTCGTCCTATTTTGGATTGGTCAGATAAATGAACCTGCCTACCAGTGAGTGTTATCACCAGTGGGACTCGCACCTGGTACACATCACTTCATTGGTGGCCATCTACTAGACTGCAGTATACTGAATATCAATGCAGTACTGAGGCATCCAACCTCTCCTGGTTAACTAGTTCACTAGTTACTAGCCGGTCCTAAGCACGGGTAAACAGGGAAGGTTGGGCGTAGAGCTAGCAACCTCACCCCGTAAAACAAATCTAACCGCTAAGGAAAATTCAAAGCACAAACAAAATATAAAAAATGAAAAAAAACTTATTCCCCGCTGGAATCGGAGAGGCGAAATGACGCCAGTTGGTGAAAGCCTTCGGGAAGCCAATTGGCCGATGTGTCTTCTCTCGATGAAAGCGAAAGTAAACATGGGGACATGAAATGTCCGCTCCATGTTTAAACCTAGCAAAGCTGTCCAGCTTGCAAACGAGATGAGAAGGTATGGCATAGAATTGCTTGGAATCTGCGAAAGCAGATGGAATGGAATGGAAGTGAACTCTGCAAACTGTCAACTGGAGATGAGTAAATAATCTACTCCAATATTGTCACTCAGATGACAACCACGAGCACACTGAGGGAGTGGCTATCATGATGTCCCCTAGAGCACCGAAGACTCTTATACAGTGGGGACCAATCTCCTCCTGCAGGATCATGGCAGCAAGATTCAACTCGAAAGGAAGGAAGGTCACAATCATACAATGCTACACTACACTACACCTACAAATAATGCAGATGAAGAGAAGAAGGAGTAGTTCTACAGACAACTTCAATCAACACTGGACAAGACCCTACCCAGTTGGCGACATCAAAATTCTAGTGGGTTTGGTTACATGAATGCCGAAATCGGGAGCAGACAACACAGGAAGAGAACTCATGATTGGTCGAAAAGCACTCGGTGAAATGAATGAGAACGGAGAACTGTTTGCAGAATTCTGTGCATTCAACTATTTGGTGATTTGAGTCAGTGTGTAAAAACACAAGGATATCCACAAAGCAACATGGATTTGATTCCACCAGATGGACGCACTACACTCAAAATCAGATCCACTTCATCCCAATCTCAAGAAAATGGAGACAGCCTTCTGGACACAAGATCAGATGAAGAAGGGGAGCAGATCTTGGTTCAGACCGCACACTGTTTAGTGCAAGAAACCTTCCAAACCAAGTTGAAAGCCTTCAGAGAGATTGGTGATTGGCCAAAGTTCAAGTTGAACACCCAGAACAGAAACTGAAGTACGAAACTACAAGGTACATTTTTACGTCAGCCATAAGAACGAAATAGGAGATATTTAGCAACATCCCTGAAGGATCGGGCATGGAAGAACACTGGAACTCTTTGAAAGCTATGTGGAAAGTAACCTACATAACCGTGTTATGAAGAAAGAGTAAACAAGATAAGACAAGGAATGGATCTCGACGGACACATGGAAGCTGATAGAGGAGAAGGGGGAAGATGATGAAGCAGAAGATGAACCAGCGCAAGGATGCACAACGAAGAGGAGAACTGAGTACAACGTACGAATAAGTGGAGAGGAGTGAACACAAAGATGAAAGATACTTCCATGACACAGTTGCAAGTGAAGCAAAACAGGCCGCTGGTAGGATAGACCTGACAGCATTATACCAAATAACCAGGTTCCTATTCGGGAAGAGATCAACGCAGATGAAACCAATGAAAGATAGTGAAGGAAAGCTAGTTACCAAAGAGGAGACACAAAAGAAAACCTTGGGCCGAGCACTTCAAAAAGCTTTTGAATCCACCAAAACCAGCACCACCTGCAACTCGTCCAGAAGTACTACCAGCAACGTCATAAGTACCAGTGAACACAGGCCCTCCGACAAAAACAGAAGTCCTGAATGCCATAAAGTTGGTGAAATCTGGCAAAGCAGAAGGACTAAATGGGACTGCGCTAGAAGCACTAAAAACGGACGCAGAGATAACAGCGGACATGCTCACACCACCACTGCAGAAGGTTTGGAAGAAAAGGAAGGTAGCTGACGATTGGAAGAAGGCTTGCCTTGTCAAACTCCCAAAGAAGGGAGACCTAAGGCTTTGAAAGAACTGGCGGTGAATAATGCTCCACCCCTGTCCACCCCAAGCAAAATATTATGCCGCATCATCCTGGAGAGAGTAAAGGATGCGCTGGATTCAAAACTGCTACCGGAACAGGATGGCTGGCTTCAGGAAGAACAAATCATATTCCGACCAAATTGCAACGCCACACCACGCATCATCATAGAACAGAGCATAGAATAGCAGTCATCTCTCTACCTCAAATTCGTCGGCTTTGAAAAGGCCTTTGACAGCAGTGACCGACAAGTAATTTGGCAGTTGCTACAACACTACAGTTTTAGTGCCACAAACCTTTATCTCAGCTACATGCTAAGTGATGCTACATCCTAAGTGATCCACAATGGAAAGCTCAGTGACGCCTTTGAAGTGAAGACAGGGATGAGACAAATCTGCTGCTTACTATCACCCATGAACCTGATTGTGGTTCACTGGATAATGCAGCAAATCGTCAGGGGGGAGATGGGCATACTCCGGACAGATGAAAAGATTTGAATTTCGCCAATGATGATTTATATCTAGTGTTTCGTCGCACAAAGTTAAAGAACTTCCGGTGAAGAACTAACAAGTTGACAGAAGAGGAAGGGTAGAGAAAATTGGACTTCCTTCAGGTGAACGTAGAGAAGACGGAGGTGATGAAGATATCCAACGAACAACAGCATCAACAACAAGCACGAATCACCATCAACAGGAGAAACCTGAAGGAAGCAGTCTCTTACACCTACTTAGGCAAAGCAACATCGTTTCAACTACAGGCGGCTGCACGGACAAGTATCGTAAAGACACCAAGACAGGTCTTCATTATCCTGAAACCAGTGTGGAGATCTGCTGCACCCTACCCAGCATAAAGATGAAGATCCGGATTTTTAACACTAAGTCAGTCAAGTCAGTGATTCTATGTGAGGGTTCAAAAACTTGGTGGGTCACGAAAAGCACTTCCAACAATCTACAGACATTCATCAACAGCTGTCTACGCTGGCTCGATACTGAAGATCAGATGGCCAGAAATAATAAGCAACAAGGAACTCACTCTGGCCTGCCAACGAACGGACCAAGAACGCATCACCCAACAAATATGCAGAAGAAAATGGGGATGGAGTGGATTGGACATATACTTAGAAGACCGATTGGGGATATCACGCACCAGGCCATACCAGGCTGTCGAGTCGAACCCAAATAGGAAACGATGAGTTGGGCATCCGAGGCATGGGCGACATGGAGGAGATGGTGTGAGAAAGAAATGAAAGCTTCTGTGGAGTTGTGGTGTCAGATCCAAAAGACTGCAGAGGAGAGAGTGCAAGGAAAGCGTGCTACTGAAGCCATATGTTCCACTAGGAACTCAACAGAAAAATAATAATAATTGAGGCATCCACATAGGATCTTATCTATCAACGGAGGTCTAGCAATTTGACCAGGTATAGCAACGAGAAATTACAAGTATCAATCAATGCAAGAGTGGATATGTATGAACAACTGATTGCTGCTAATTTGATGAAAGTAAAATATCAATATTGATTTGTACTGATTTCTAATGTCTTGTTCAGTTTGAGAGGCTCATTCATTAGGTAAAAGAACTTCAAAAGTTCTTTAATTATCAAAAAAGCATATTAGCATTTATATGTTATCGAAATAATCTCAAGGATCAGTATGAAAAGTGAATAACTTACGAAGTAAATGTTAGCGTAGTCACATTCATCAATTGATTAAGATAATTTACTTTACGCAGATGAATCCTACGAAATGGTCAACTTGTTTGGCCATTGATTCATGATGGAAACGAAGTATGTTTTAGATACAACTTGGAAGGCAATGGAAAAACTGTTAGAAATGTTTACCTACTGTATAAAAGTAGTAATAACCAATCCATATACAAACTTTTATTTAAGACTTGAACAGCGTTCCCCAGCAGGCAATGACTAGGTGTTTGCTTCTGTTTTTCTCTCTTTTTTACTTCTAGACCTGAAAATATTCTTGACGTAAAAGCCAACTATAGTAGGTTGTGAGAATGAAATGAACCTTCCAAGTAGAGCAGAAACACTTTGTTTATCCAGTTAAAATAGATGGATACAACCGAAATTGACCTTTAATATTCTAAATTACATATAATAGAAGTGTTTTTTAATAAACTTTGAAAACTTGATGCATCTTAACTTATATCGCGATCAAAAGAGCCCGATTTTACTGGAAACTTAAAACAGATGTTTCCCATACTCCAAAATATAGAATAGCCGCTGAAAGACAAAAATACTCACACCTCTTAAGTGCAGTTAGATCTAAGGATTTGGCTGTTGTTGTAGAGTCTATTGCATAACTTGTCTTTACAACGGTCTACTTCTGTTCAGCAGAGGATATCGGTTTGCGTTGTGAGGCAGTATTATACTAAATACTACAGACAGTTGAATATCATTCACCTACTTGAAGTTTCTGCTACGTGCAGTTGATACCAGTTAGCTATTTTGCATAATATACCTTGTTCGAAACAACTTAAAGAAATCTACACAACTCAGAATATTTCTATCTTTGGATACAAAAAGCTGAGTTGTACACTCAAAATAAATAAACATAGTCAGTCATTTCATACTTCTTACACCTTAGGTTACGCGACGTTTTACGACTTACTCACTAACGTTTTTCTACAGATTGCACCCACTGGTAAAGGATTTTTATAAATTACACTTAATACGTCAAATACCTTTTTGGACTTATGCTTTCTTAACTTTTCGTTGATATATATATATATATATATATATATATATATATATATATATATATATATATATATATATATATACTGATGAGTGGATTCATGGAGATTCACATTTTAGGGCTTATGATATAGTCGTATAAAACTGTCACCATTGTGAATATTCATTGCACTCAAGGTCCATGTTGAACTAAATTATACGGCTCACTTCAACTGAAAAGTGGAATTGAATTGTGTCAACCGTGATCAATCATTTCAACTCACACCACTCAGCGAAGGGAAAACTACAAGCTTCAGCTTCAGATTATACCTTCAGCATAGTGCATAGTGATCTGAAATTTAATGTAATGGTGTTAGGATGGATTTTCAGTCGAGCAATGTCACTAAGAACTGACAGGCGGATACACCTATCTGCAGAGTTTTATATCAAATTAAAAGTATACCCTGAATTTCAATAGTAGCAGAAAATACCCATCCTTGTTTCTGGCGATTAAAAAGCACATAATTCCAACCAACCAAATTTGAGCTGATCTTTAAATCTCCAAAGTGATGTATATCCTGCAATAGAGTGTTTCTAAGTAAACTCTGTAGTGGGCTGTGGTCCCGAAAAATATATAACAGCTAATGCTTCCATTCATCAGTTAGGGTAAAATAAACGGAGCATGATTCAAGCGTGAGCAGCTACGATCAGTAAGCCACAGTTCTCATAAAGCCTGAAAAAAACATGATCTTCTTCTTGGACATCGACGCATTGATCAGTAATAATTAGTCAATTAATGTGCGCCATATTTGATTGCTGAGATAATTTGTTTTTCGAGAAAAAATGAGTGTTAGATGACACCAGCATAATGCAGGAAAGTCAGTGTAGCCATTCTAAGCTTGCTTCTTAGATTATCTGTTAAACTACAACTAACGGGGTGGGTTGATTGTACTCAGGTAGGTAACAGTTAGTAAATCACTGTCACTATTATTATATTATAACAGATTATGTTTGACAGAATCATTTTGCTGCCTAATGGTAAAAAACAGTTTAAAGACTGCCTAACGGATGATAAAATCAGTTTTTCATGAAAATACACTAAGGCAATCAGTATCATACACCAAAATATAACATTAGTATGTTCACGAAAAGCTGTATCATAACAAAGTGAACAATTTATCACTGGGAAATGGGTAAGTGATTTTGCTTAGATGAAGTCAGTAGGTAGGAAGCCATGAACCTAGGTTTCATGCTTTTTGCGAACTCGTCACCACTGATAAAAATGATGTCTCCTCTGAGATTAGAACTTGCAACATCCAGTGCTGCAGTCAATGACTTTACCGCTGAGGTATCCTAGCTGCGACTGACTTTCTGTGTGAATGGAGTAGTTGTATTGACTGACCACTGAAGGGAGGTCAGTTTCATATTATCTAGTCCTGAGAGATAATCAAATCCCATTGATCATTTCGCAGTGTTGCCACCAAGTTGGGAGACTCAGCATCGTATCGGGCTTTGACAGATATTATTTTGATGAAGGTGATCGTCAGGGATCCTTGGACCCAGGTTTAATAATTGTTGGCTCTTTTGAAAGAGGTTATCTGCCTAAGTATTGGAATAGGACTTTTGAAGATTGGAAGGAGACACATTGTTACACGTTATGAATTGCTAAATACAACTACACAAGGCATGAGTAAGGTACATAAAGATTGTTAAATTTATGCGATACATATTCATTCACAAGGTGTTTCACACTGGAAGTTATGGATTTGCTACTGAAACTGATCCTGTGCAAACTTTATAGTCATGTAACAGATTGCGTTAAATTGTTCTACAAAGTCGTTCCTCAATATCTGCATCAATCTATCATTCTTTAGTCGAAAACATGTATTGCAAAGCATGGCACCCACTAATTTATCTTTTTCATGATACCCAACAATGAATTTCACCAGTTACCTGCAATACTATTTTTTCTCATTTCATTACCGTTTTAAAAATGTCGTTATTTGTAATATGCTACTTGTTAGTAGTTCAAACTAATTAGCAAACAAAAAGAATTCTAACTGCCAGAACGCATTTTAGCTAACAATGAAGTTTAACGATAAAAGAAGTTAGCAACAGTTAGTATTGCAAAAAACATGCAAAGTAATCTCAAAGTCATAAAAATAAATCTCACTGGTTAAGTGTGGTACTCAATACTCTCTCGGTCAAGTTGTTTCTATACTGTTAAGAGGTTTGTAGGATTACTTACTGATTTCAGGTTGGTATTCATCTTGGACTGACATCAATTTTTTGGATTTTAATGTCTGCCAAGCAAAATCGGGACCTGGAAGACTGAAATGAACGTGAAGGTTTAGGTCAGCTGATTACCAGGAGGGGTCTTTGAGTCTGAATTTTTTGAAAGAATGTTCATAAAGTAATGCTAAGCATGATGGACGAAAATCTTACTTACGGTGATGTTACTGACTAGTGTGGATGTTATGGTCATCTATGAATAAGAATCTAGAACAACCTTTGAAAATATGTTGAATTTAGTCTGCTTATCTTCAGACCCCTGTGTTCTAATAGTATTATTAGGATAAATGTTTCCAACTGACTGATTTAACACTTATCTCACTGTATGTGGAAATTTCAGTAGTCTGTAATATTAGTTCGATAAGAAGAATAGCTGCGGAAGGTTTGAGAAGTTAATCTAGTGGCCACACGATGATCCACAAACTTAATTCACCTCCTGATGCATAGAACTTGATAGCTATACCGATTATTATCCGGTAAACATATTGTATACATTAACTGGCGACGTAGGAGGTTATTTTTAACCCTAATAAATTTTTTTAAATTGTCTCTGACTTCGGTACTGAGTTATATCGGTTAAAGTCTTCAAGAAAAAATAGGTTTCCACAAGGTAAACAGTTGGTGACAGTTGTTGATAAGTAATAAACCTAGGTCAGTCAATGTTTCGCAGGCATTGATTGAAACCAAACAACACCTTTATGAAAGTATTTTCACCATAAAACTTATTATTTACTTCAGAAATGGATAAATAGTGAAGAAACATAATTATAACTGGGAGCTTTTTTTCTGATAAAAATAAGCGCCCATGATTACCATCATAAAAGTGAATTTTTTTCCCTTCTACGAACATCAAAATGTATTACCAAATCTGCCTTCAAGTTAGAAATTCGAAGATCCCAATTTAAACGTAGTTTAAAAAAATTATGATCGGTTGTTAATCTAAAATGAGCTAAACTAACGTTTTCATCACCTAAACACTGCTGAATTCTATCTGTAATAAACAAAAATCTGAAAGTATAATAAAATTTCTCCTGTCCACCGCAAATAAAATATTAAGTCGCATCATCCTGGAGAGAGTAAAGGATGCGCTGGATTCAAAACTGCTACCGGAACAGGATGGCTGGCTTCAGGAAGAACAAATCATATTCCGACCAAATTGCAACGCCACACCACGCATCATCATAGAACAGAGCATAGAATAGCAGTCATCTCTCTACCTCAAATTCGTCGGCTTTGAAAAGGCCTTTGACAGCAGTGACCGACAAGTAATTTGGCAGTTGCTACAACACTACAGTTTTAGTGCCACAAACCTTTATCTCAGCTACATGCTAAGTGATGCTACATCCTAAGTGATCCACAATGGAAAGCTCAGTGACGCCTTTGAAGTGAAGACAGGGATGAGACAAATCTGCTGCTTACTATCACCCATGAACCTGATTGTGGTTCACTGGATAATGCAGCAAATCGTCAGGGGGGAGATGGGCATACTCCGGACAGATGAAAAGATTTGAATTTCGCCAATGATGATTTATATCTAGTGTTTCGTCGCACAAAGTTAAAGAACTTCCGGTGAAGAACTAACAAGTTGACAGAAGAGGAAGGGTAGAGAAAATTGGACTTCCTTCAGGTGAACGTAGAGAAGACGGAGGTGATGAAGATATCCAACGAACAACAGCATCAACAACAAGCACGAATCACCATCAACAGGAGAAACCTGAAGGAAGCAGTCTCTTACACCTACTTAGGCAAAGCAACATCGTTTCAACTACAGGCGGCTGCACGGACAAGTATCGTAAAGACACCAAGACAGGTCTTCATTATCCTGAAACCAGTGTGGAGATCTGCTGCACCCTACCCAGCATAAAGATGAAGATCCGGATTTTTAACACTAAGTCAGTCAAGTCAGTGATTCTATGTGAGGGTTCAAAAACTTGGTGGGTCACGAAAAGCACTTCCAACAATCTACAGACATTCATCAACAGCTGTCTACGCTGGCTCGATACTGAAGATCAGATGGCCAGAAATAATAAGCAACAAGGAACTCACTCTGGCCTGCCAACGAACGGACCAAGAACGCATCACCCAACAAATATGCAGAAGAAAATGGGGATGGAGTGGATTGGACATATACTTAGAAGACCGATTGGGGATATCACGCACCAGGCCATACCAGGCTGTCGAGTCGAACCCAAATAGGAAACGATGAGTTGGGCATCCGAGGCATGGGCGACATGGAGGAGATGGTGTGAGAAAGAAATGAAAGCATGTGGGCAGTTGTGGAGCCAGGTAAGAAGGACTGTAGAGAAGACAGTGCAATGGTGAGGTGCTACTGATGGCTTAGTTTCGTTCCACTAGGAACCCAAGGGACAAATAATAATTATAATATAAAATTCCATACCGAATTTTTTGGTCTGTTATATTGGCAGTAAATTTACCATATCTCTGGCATAGGTGCTGCGTCATTCCTATTACATGTGTTGGGTGTAACAGGAATGACGCAACACTTGTACGAGATATGCGGAAGATTTTACTACCAAGGGAAGCAAAGAATAAGAGGACTGTAAGGACTAGTTATTTAAGGGTGTGTGACTACATGGGTCTGATTATGAGCAATAATTTACACTGAAAAAGTCATCAAGTAAATTATAGTATATCCCAGTGTCCTATATCAGACAAACAAATCCAATTTGGAATTGCATTCTATCACAATGCCTAAGTTTCACACATATTAATCAAAGTAAAATGAATATTACATCACTTCTTCATTCCCATTCCTATAACTTCCTCGAAAAGTCAATGAGACAAGTAGAATATTGCATACTGATATAAGTTTAGATTATCGTTTCTCTAATTTTATTGGGTGTATATACCTGTCTGTTATTGTATTTGACTGAAAATAATCTCAATCCCAAGTGGAAGTTCTGTGAGTGTGCGTGTGTACCGTGACTGCTTTCTATGTTCAATTCATCTGAAACCAAGCCTTAAGTATGGAAACCACTAAACAACAACAATCATTATAAATTATTTAGTTATAGTGGGTTGTGTTTTTAAGAAGAAAAAGTTTTTTCCATTGTTTATTGATTAGTTTTCATTCTGTTTTCATTGTAGACAGAAATATAATTCTTTTTATATCTGCTAACTAATGTTAATGGGAGAAATTTCTGAGAGTTGTCATTGCTATCGTTGAGACTAGTTGATCAGCTGAAAATTGGAAATTTAAACAAGAGGGGAAACAAATCGTTAGCGTAACCTTTTTTAAAGTCTGTATCATATGTCACAAGATAGAATGTAAATGCGCGCAAACATTTGCTTGGCTTTTTTCTTATGAATAGAAAAGAAAGCGAGTTTTGGCATCATCGTTCTTATAAAATTTAAGTAGATAGCTGGATGTTATTTTCAATTTCCTAACCTGCTTGTGATTTGTCTTTCAGCCATCAATTGTCTAATCTATCATGAAGTTATACAGCAATAATGCAGTTAAAAAGTGGAACCAAAGTGAAGGTATCCTTCGAAATATACAGACTGAAAGGTATCGGTAGATGTTTTTGTGTGTATACCAGTTTCCGTAATTGGAATTAGTGTGAAAAGAGTTTTTTATTTGGCATATGATGTCACTTTAGTCTTCGCAACTGGCCGATTTATGAAACAAATTTCCCAATACAAGCTGACATTGACTTTTGAAGGCATTGGAGACTAAGGAGTAACTCGCGATGGATGAGTTGCTTACCGATGAATTCTTTATATTCTCATACTGTTCTATGGATTTATCAAAGTTAAAAACTGCAACCTATTACACTGACAATTGGTGACTGATAAGTAATACGTTTGAGTAGAGACATGGTCTTAGAGACAACCTGTGTAGGTTTTGAAAAGCTTTTTGTGTTCCACCAGTTCTAACTAGTTCATTTAATTTACATTTTGTTGTGGTGATAAAGGGAAACTGAGTCATTAGTTTTCAACAAACCCTTTATTGGAACAAATTTCTATCGAAATCCTAAATGTTTTGCAATTTATCATGGTGGAAACTGCAGTAGAACTAGGTAAGTTACTTAGGTTAACTTGCTAATTAGCTGTATGTGTGTATCAAAAACCTTAACAAGTTTAGGTAGAGTTGATTTACTAGTGGTATAAGTTCTGAAGTGCTTTTGACTTCATAGTCGACCAAAAATCAAGTTTAATGCGATACAAAAGAATCGTATTTATCATGAACTATCGCTTAAAGTTACGTAAATATAAAAAAGTGATTGAGTTTTCTACCAGTAAAAACCCAGTTTCCAATTTACCCTCACTGACAGACAGACAAACGAAACCATTGTAAGACCTTGCACAAAAGTGCATCCATTCAAAAGTTGTCACACTTCACAGTGGTGTATAAAGAAAATGTGGACACAAAATAGTAATATCAAAGATGATAAAGTTGTGTGAGGGAATAAATAATTTGATAATGGTTAGTGCGAAGAAGACATCAGGGAGTGAATACATCTGTGACATCATGACCGTTTTTCATCTATGTCATCAAGAGTTGTCAACCACTGATCCCTGTCGTCTCGAGGACCCTAGCCAGGTAGCTTATATCCCACAATTTGGCTCAGACTAGCAATTAAGGACTTCATGGACTGATGAAAGATAAGATGAAGTGACCAAGTACACTTCATATCAAGTATACTAAGAAAATAATGAGACACATTAGATGTATAGATTACGATAAAGAAGTCACTCAATGAGTGACATTCAGACTGGAATATCATCTATGTGGTATTTTAATATTTCACAGGCCATAGAAGTAAAGTCTTGAACTGAATAATGAATATGTCAGATGTCAAAAGTTTGTAGCCAATTTTATTCGAAAAGGTTAAGATGAATTTTTGACTAACCATCTTGCACTTAGTAAATTGTTCAGTCATTTAGTCTTTTCTCTACATCACAGCAGAGTTAAATCATAATACCGAATCACTACTGTTAATTATATTGCATGAAGTTGGCTAATTTTTGGTCATCACTTATTCTACTTTGATTGTGTTGTATTTTATCAACCGGCTGAAGTTTGACTGTTTGCACAAAAGTGCTTCAGAGCATCACAGTTTTTATATCTGATTTTAGAAGTGAATAAGACTCAAGTACCTGAAACATCAGATTTCGAATTTTTTATCATCACTATAATGTGCAGCTAGTATGTGTTTGTACTAAATTAGTCATTTTAAACGAATAAGGTTTATTTCACTAAGGAGAAGTTTACAAGAAAGAGTCATATAACTGACACTAAAGTCCATCAATGCGCATTTTGTGCAGAACTGATAACAGGATTCAGGACATCAAATACCCTTTTGACTTAAACTTCCCATTCCACTGAAACTGTCGAATTGAATCATGAAATATATTAGTTGAAGGATGATTATCGAATAAGAACGCAGACTAGTCGATGAAGGATATTTTCCCCCGAAATTTGCTTGTATAGCTCACTTCAGTGATAAATATTTAAAAGCTAGATGGTCAATGGTTGAATGTTCCAGGGAAATATCTACACAATAAATGGTGAGTTTTCTGCTGATGAAAGATATTATTAAGGCTTAGCTTAATTTTATCCAGTCACCTGACGAGTTCCAGATGAATAAGTACTAATATGCATATATAGAAAGACAAGGAAATGGAGCATAGGGTTTGGGACATGTGAATGCTAGCGTTTAACAGCGAAATCGGATCATGTCAACTGTGTCATGGATATTGACGAATCAAGTTCTTCCATACTGTGGATGTTATTCACATACAGTCTTATTAAATTCACTTATTTCACATTATACCCCAGAACTGGAGCATCGCATCAAGTTCACATATAGTCCTTATTCTTCTTTACTAACTGTATTTGCTAAGCTTCTACTGTATTTTCTAATTCAGTAAAATGAAAGCCGAAAAAATGTGATTTGGTTGAATAAGATGAGTTGACTGAGATACATGACCAGGTGATGACTGCTCAAAAAACCTAAACTTATTGATCCAGGACATGCCCTGAATTGATTTTACATGGTATAACTGATAAACAAATATGCTTTAAGATCGTGAAACGTAATGTTTTGTTACACAAACGAGATTAGAATCCATTTGACAAGTTACTGTCGGTGAATCAGAGTTAGCTTAGGTTCATTACAGGAGCACGTTTTTAGGCTAGAAGTAATATGATTTCCAGAGATCGTATCAGTATCTTCTTTTACAGCTGATATTCTCCTGTTGGACTGATGATAGTATGTAAATATGTTGTGTGTTACTGATTAATGTATGGATAATTGTTTCTTACTGACTGATGGAGTACTATTCGTCCATTTCCTCCAAGATTTGAACTCCTAAGTGGGGCTCACTCACAACCGTATGAGAAAACAAGCTCTGAACGATTATTCCCAGTGGAAGAATTTCATCATTCAGCTGATGAATCAAAATCAGCCTGTCTTCACTTTACTTTTGATGATGGTAAAAGTATTTCGTAAGTCAGTAAACGTTGGAAACGTAAACCGCTGCCATTTTAATGTAGTATCCGAGTAGTAGCGTGCTGTATATGAGACTTAGCTGTACTTAAGTGGACTTTTAACGTTTTCAAAAGTGTGTACTATTGAACAGTCTCAAAACAAGACTTAGGGCCCAAATGCTTTGGTAACTGGTCTCAATCCATGACGAATATTTTTAATATTTATGTTTTGATAATATGGTTATCATAGAATATAAGCAGCTGATGAGAATATATTAAATAAGGTGAGCTTATAACGCTTATCTTCAAATATTTTTCTCACTGGACACTAACATTTTAATAGGGGATCAACTACATGTGATGTAGTTTTTTGGAAATAACGGTTACCTTGAGTGGTTGAGCTACTGACTGACTCGTTATTCAACAAATAAAAAGAATTCTAGTCTTTTCATGATACGCAGACTAAGTCATTTGAGTAACCTTCTGAGAAACAAATATATACACCTTCCTCATACGCATCATACTTGGTACAAAATCATTTTAATCTGAAAAATTCTGTTTGGAATTGAGTCTTCAATTAATGGTCTGTTTATTAAAAATGTCACACAGTAAAACAGTATCATTTACTGGATAACATTTCGAACATAATTTATTGTCCTTATTCACCTCACATGAATATTGACAATAAGTTATGTCATCACTCAGTATAGTTACTAGTCTAGCAAACTATGGCTGTCTCAGATAGTGAAATGATACTCAGTATGATTCTCTTCCTCTCTAATTTAGTTAGATTTTGCATTGGGATGAAGAGTCCTGACTAGACAGCCAATGTTAATACGATCAAGCGGTAGTAATGCGTCACGAATTCACGTAATAGTCGGCCAAAACCCTTGGTGATTGAAATAAAATGAAAATCTGATTAGTAGTCGAACCTCAAGGCTTACTTGGTAAAGTGTCAGTCCAGAAACCTGGTGGTCACTGGTTCAAATCCGACTGCGCTCCAAATTTTCATTTCACCCTCAGTCATCACCCAATATAAATAAATTATGTTCAAAACGTCATCCAGTAAATGATACTGTTACACTGTGTGCCATTTTTAATAAACAGACGAAAATGGAACTGCAATCTACCATAGTGTTCGAGTTTTACTCCAATATTAATGAAACTTCCCCTAAACCTCCTACCACTTGTATTCACAATATCAGTGGACAGTCTAAGCCTTCACACTTTAAATGAAAACATTTACAATAACAACGTTCAGCGTATATTATAGATTAGTAAATGCCTTGGTGATAATTTTTCCAGTTCATGTTTACTTGTCTACAGTTAGCTTTTGGCACTGTCATTAAGTCGAATTTCATAGGTTGAGATCAGCTATATTTTTGTCACAGAAAATTCAGTTATAAAGCAAATGATTATTTGGTTACTTGGGAAAGCATTTCGATGAACAGATATATACTGTGATAACAAACGCACTTAGCCCACCGTCAGCATTACAAGTTACATTCAAGATTGGAGGTATTTCATAAAATTTAACAGGATGATTGCTTTCTAATTAACGAAAAATAAGAGCAATTTTCAGGAATACACTTGGTCGAAATAATTTCACTATCATATCTTTATTGAATTTATAATTACATGATGTTTAGTCACATTCATTTACTCATGTTGTATTAAGTAGATCATGTTCTCAAAGTTGTCCAATCGCATTATTCTTATAATTATCATCTGAGTAACTGAAATCGTCACCAATTTCGTTATTATAATTACTTTGTAGTTTCATCATCCAAACATATCCCTGGGGTTAATAACTGGTTGCAGCTTAAATCTGTTGTAAAGCAATAATTACAAATATAAACTTTGAAAAAGACTTAACGCGAGACAAAACTGTAGGCTTAGATATAAGATAGTTGGAGGCAGTCGTCAGAAAGTTCTGGACCTATGTTTTCATTTTCTTGGAACTCGAGAGAAATGACGTCTTCTACGAGACCCATACCCACGTCACCTAGCGCTAAGTTTAGGGATGTTACCTCTGATCTATTCTATTTGCGCCTGTAGGACTTTGTAAGGTAAATTGGTAGGTCACTGGAGAGTAATCAGTTTCATGCTATCTCATCCAGAATTCTGATTAAATCCAGTCGATCATTTTGTAACGCGTTTCTCAGCCTAAAATATTCATCACCCTAAAGGTAGACTTTTCCGGTGTTAATAATAAATAGTGACTAGGAGTGGAATTCAGGATGATGTTTCACTCTACTTCAGACTCGTCGGCTAAATTTGTCTACATCTCACTGATTATTGGTGTTCTTAACCAGACTCAAACTCACTACCTACCGCCCCAAATGTGAAAACGTAATCTACTAGGAGACAATCAAGATAAGCTGTTATTGTGCGACAGGTTTACTATGGTGTCAGAGCTTGTAATTTCCCGTTATTGGCTCAGCTTAATTGGTCGGCCATTATTATCATAAGGGGTGCTGAGTATGCACCTTGATATTAAGGAAAACTCACACTCTATACTTTTTTGATACCTACTATTCATTACTAGTATCGTTGCGAGACTACTGGTAGTATGGAGGCATCCTCACAGAAGGTTATATTTCGTCATACGTTGATCAGTGCAGTACAGCCAAGGATGGGAAACTACAAGCTACAAACGAAAAAAAATTTCTTATGAATTTTTGTTTTCTTTTTTTTCAGTTGTACAATCTGTCGTAATTTCAAGTTATTGGATTTCTCCAGTTCTTCCACACGAAAAGTGCGAGCCAATTCCAAGCGTCAATTTGCCATGGTATATTTTAAATTACTGGCTGAATTAAATCAAAAAAATTCCTTTTTCTATATCCTACGAATAAACCAACTCGGCTGTTTTATCCTAACTCGCTTACTAAATGGGTATTCAAAGCAGTCATCGCCGTGATGCGAAGTTTTTCGAGATACTAAGGCTCAATTAGATGGTCTTACTTCCAGATGATACGTTATAAAGGAAATATGATTTCTATTTTCTAACGTTAGTGCCAATCAAATAAATACCGCGGGACTTTAACCTATAAATTTCTTATAGGTGATAGTCTAGGATACAAATACATTGTCCCTCACGTATTAAGTTGAAAAAGAGTTTTTATGAATGCATCGAATGCTGAAATTCACGAGGATAAAAGTGAGCAAAATGGCATTACTAAATTTTATCCATTTCTGTGATAATAGAGTTTTTATTTTATGCCCCAGGCATCTATTGATTCAAACTTTAAACTGCTTGGGACTCTAAACGTCTTGACAGTTAATCAGCAATTAGTTCGATTTTAAATACTCAGGTCTTCTTTAAAATTTGCGGTCTCCCATCAGATGATATCTTTTCATTGTAGGATCAATGAAGTATCGCTCGTTCACATGACTACAAAGTAAAGACGTCAATAACTAAATAAGAACTGAGACTTGGTCAGCAGCTGAACCTCGTAGAGTGCTGAAACGGTAACCTGAAGACGACTGGTTCAAATCTTACCACCACATGAGTGTCTAAAGAAACTTAAGCTATCACCACATTACCAGTCAGGATAGTGTCGTCTTAAATAGCCCAGTTGATAGTAAAAAGTCTTCATTGATGGCAAGTCTTGTTGAAACGTTACAGTACTCATTAACTCAATAAAAATTACAGATGTATTGTTTTTTATCGACAGAACAATCAACTTTATTATTTACAGACACATATTTGTTTGACATTAGCAGGAATTCTACTTTAAAGTGTAGAAAATCTGGGAGCACTGGAAAGCCGTTTCTTCACAACATGGGACCCCTCAACAGTACGCACACACAACCATACCAGGGGTTGGACTAAGGACCTTTGGGTCTTACGGTGAATGCGTCGACCACTTAACCATTGAGTTCACATTTTTTCACAGCTGTCGAATCGCGATACAGCGCAACTATTCACCAGGGTCTTCAGTCGGCATCCATTTCATTTCCTTGTTGGCTGACACCACAGGTCATGACTTCTAATTAGAACTTCAAGGTATTTATCCTCCAAGGATTTCATACTTTTTTATGGGATTCCAGGTTGGATCTAAGATATTTAACACTTATCTTTGTATTCTAACAGTAAAGTATAACTGTCAACCTCATTTTCGAATTTTAATAAATCGCTTTTCAGGACATAATGTCTTATTCATATTAAAGCATCTGTTATGTTTACGATATCTGTTAACTTGCAGAAGTCATTTTAGGATGAACTTTTCTAGATGTTTCTTCATTTTGATAAATGTGTTCCTGTTAGATATATCGTCAAGTTACGCTTTCTACATAACATTCCATAATACTTGGAGATGCCGAACTAACCTATATGAAAACCAAGGTAAGGGACTTTATATAGTAAAATTTGTTTGTACACATGCACATACTAAGTTTAGTCATATTTTGAAAGTAACCTTCAATACCTTTTAATAATTGGCATCTGTTCTTTGAAAAAATCATGAATAAAACGGAAATATGGTTTTATTCCTAAGGATTTCAGTAGATTTCTACTGTGAAATTCTGTCTTAAATGAAAAGAAAGCTGCATATAGATGTTTAGTGTCCGGTAAAGCCGATGAAGTAAACCCTCCTTGTTTTTTCTAAGTTTTTCTACCTTGAAAATGGAAAAGTTTCTACATTGTTCTCCGAAAAGTATTTTTTTGCTTCCAAGTCTTACTTTGATGATTTTTGTAGATAATTTTTCAATGGCAATTGTCAGCCTTGCTTCAGCTGTTTACAAGTTTTGTTGATAAGCAAGACGATTAACTAGTCTTTTGCTTTGTGAAACTGCTTCATTCAGTTGATAAAAATTCGTGATGTTTTGTAGGTTGAAGTTTTTTGCTTTGTTCATCTATCTTATCTATATCGAATGAATGCTCTAAAAGTATGTTACGTCACTGAGAAACGCAAGTCAGCTATGGAATTAAAAAAGGAGAAGTAAGTAATGCATTTTAAGGATGAATGAATTATAATAAAAATGGAACCAGATTTTGACTAAGTAAACATACTGAAGTCAGGAAGTTTTTAATTCTTGATTTTATGGGTTCTTACTGTCAGTGGGTTCCGAGTACTAGGAAAATAGTTATACAAATGATTTCAGGTCGTTTTCATGATACTTGTAACTTCCCGTCGTTATACAAGGCCGAATCGCTCGATATCTGTTGGTAGGTGGCTAACGTGACCCAGTGCCTGTGTATAACGCTCTGGCATTTGAAGCGATGGATACAGGGTTCGACTCTGAGTTGGAACGTCATCACTCACTGGGGTGTGGGTACATCCAGTTGACAAGTCCCGAATAGGGCGAGACGCGCTTTCTGGATTCCTCTGCTAACCACCAAGATCAGCATAACGTCGTGAATATTCAACATTATCAAGGTGTTCTTATAGGAGCCTATTTGTCAACAACAGTCGAGCAATCCGGCCATGTACAGCAAGGGGAAATTACAAGTATCATCATAACAACTGATACCCATTGTACAAGAGGTGGCTTAGTGTGCAACCCTCTGGTATTTGAAGCATAAGGTACTGGGTTGGAGCCTCAGTGGGAACAACATCACTCACTGGAGTGCAAACACATCCGGGTGTTGAGTCCTAAATATCATGAGACGTACGTCCTGGATTCTTTAGCTTGTCACCAAGATTAATAAGAGACATCAAGGCTTCCGGTGATGATAACAGTCAATTTTAGCCTCATGTTGTTCCTAGTTCTAGCCTTTAGAAAAAATAGCGTGAAAAGCATTCTTTATTTTGTCTAAGCACAGGTGAAACAAATTAGATTATAAAGAATGTAAAATGAAATTCAGTTTCAGCCCTTCGCATCATTTTTAAATTAATTACGTAATCTCTTATATTTGTCAAACAAATAATGTGTCAACAACTGCTGGTTTGGTGTTCATCTAAATGACTACTTAAAATTTTGTTGTCTGTTATGTAAACTAATTGTCTGCTTGTCTATGTAAAGTAACGCTTTCCTTTATCTCTGTTATTCTTCAGTTCAGTTTTGCTAAAAAAAGTTGTAAGTATGTTTTCATTTTATTTTGTTAAGAAAAAAAAATCTTGTTTTCTGACGGAAATGATAATTTTCATTATATTTTCATACAACAATATCATTACCGTTTTGTCAAGAGTCTTGATGGTAACAATAACTGTCTTATTTCCTATGCACACCTTTTCTTTCTAACGATTAGAACCCTTATTGTTTTGATGAATAAGCATGTCTGTAGTGTCCACTGGAAAATGAGAAAAGACATAAATTTTAAACTACCTTGTCATTTAAAAAAGTCTTTAAATGAATTTTCTGAATTCCCTAAGTAACAATTTCAGTCAAAAAAAGAGAACTTAGGAAATGTCGAACACTGAGACTGAGAAATAGTTTTGTTTGGCTGACAATGTATACTAAGAATGTGAAGTTATATATTACTCACTTCATTCACTTTCATTCACACTGTTCACATCAGCAACGCTAACTAGATAGATCAAAGTCAACTAACAGTGAATGACTAGTCTGTTCTTTCGGAACCCGTAGGTCATTGGTTTCACTTCACCCTCAGTCATCACCCAGTTTCAATATGTTTGCTAACTTAGCTAGGCAAACTAATATCCAAATTCTGTATTAAGTTTCTCGCACCGATCTCGAGAAAAACTCTTTCATGTTGCTAGCGAGTACAGCTGACTGAATGAGTGAATTCCAGCTGTGCATGTCACTTAGTTCTATAAATAATGAAGTTATTCTGGTCATATTCTGAACACCTCTATTTATAGTAAGACCTCAGAATACGAACATTTAGGTTTCCAAAGAAAAAAGGTAGTAACATTTGAAAATATCGTCTCACCTATTGCACTATTTTAACACCAGGCTATGAATTGTGTAAATACGTTAATCTCCTTTGTCCACTAGTTAAAAGTGATGGAGAGAATATCAGTAACATATTGGAAAAGTGAATTTAAGTTTGTATTCATCTTAGAAACTAATTATAAAATCCAGGATGCGCGTTTCATCCTATCTGGGACTGGTTAGCCGGAAACACCCACTTACTAGTGAGTGATGCTGTTCTTACGCGAACTCGAACCCAACACCTGTAGCTGAAAACGCCGAAGTGCTATCCACTAGGCCACTGTGGCGCGACAGCCATCTCTTGTGCAATGGATATCAGTTGTTATTTAATCCTTGTAATTTCCCGTTGCTATACAGGGTTGAATTGCTCGACGTCTGTCGGCAGATGGGCTCCTATACGAATGTCTCGATACTGCTGGATATTTATGTTGTTATATTGATCTTGGTGATTGGTGGCGGAATACAAGATGGAATCATCAACCGCAAGAAAATGACGTCGTAGCACGAATATAACATAACATTACATAAATATAACATCATGGTTATCCAGCAGTGTCAACACATCCACAAAGGATCTCATATGCCCAAATGAGTCAAGTGATTTGACCTTGTCCATTTAGGTTTATTTTTATAAACTACATTGTGGTTCAGTGGGATTTATAATATTCTCTGTGAAAATTCTTTTGTCGACATTTATACGTCTATCTCGACAGAATTATTTATCCTGATATTTACTTATCCTGTTAATCTTTCATCAAGTTAAACTGTCACTAGTAGGTTTGTCACATATGTTTCAAATTAGTGTCTGAATGGCAACTTGCTTGCTATAATAATGAAGGCCCTAGATTTGATCCCAAGTGGGGCTGTAGGATGAAATGGCTGTTCAGGGCTTTCAGGTTCTCGATTTTTCTCCATCTGATGTGATGAATATAACTTTGAAATCAATAAACATTTAGGAACCTTCCAAATGAAATATTTAAAATACTATTTTATAAAGCGTCAATATAGGCATATATGTATCTCGCAGGAACACTGAAGTGCTATTAGTAAGAGATAACAATAACCACGATTTGGTAGATAGTATATTCGATATATATTGGAGAATTCTCAAGAGAGAATAACACTGTAATATAGCAGTCTGAGATCCTAGTGTGTTGTACAATAGATAAAGATGATTGTCCGCCAACTAAATTTATCAGAATCTTAGATTTCAGCTGCTTCCCTGGCCATTCGGAAGTTACTTTTCCTACTACTTTCACGCGCATATCTCGACTTGTCCTTCTTATGCATGCCTATCAACACAAAACATAGACTAAAAAAAATATAATAAATAAATATCAAACCGGAATTTAATAAATTTTTAATTAGTTGATGGATGTTGATTTTGTTTCTAGATAAACTGTGTGCTAGTTCTACATTTACGTGTCTTGGACTGATTTTTCATTTGAATTTCATGTTTTTAGGAATTGTAATTAGAGTGAAATATATTTTTTGAACACTGGCCTAACACCGGAAACTTGAAAATTTGGGCAAATTAATTATCAGTTATATGTCATACATATACTTTTGATTATATCACAGTTATACACTTCATCTTCAGAAAAGCTTTTCTGTGGTAAATGACTAAATATCATGATGCTGTGTTTCATTTCAGATGACTAGAAATAATCAATAAATAGTCTTAAGATTTCCTAGAATGTAGTTCTTACGATAGGGAGGGAAGTAGTCCAATTCCTTTAACGACTAAGGTTTTATTTCGGTCACTATTGCTAATTTTCATTCTCTGTATCCTAAGTCGCTCTTATTTTTGAGACTCAGGTGTCCGTCAGCACCTTAAGTTGAAGAGAGCATGAACAAAAATGGGAGTAGGATAAAAGGGATCTGTTTCACTTCAGTGGTATCTTGTCAACTGGTTACAACCTAAAATTCTTTGAAAATAACAAATAAGGAAAATGATAAATTATTGATATCCTTCAATATCACATTATTATACACTTAACTTGAATGACAAATAGTTAAGGATACTGCGTCTATTCTTCTTAGTGACGACACAAAGCCTCCAGAGAGCACGAAGCATCAATGTTCTGGTTTGATGGAACTCACTGATATTTACCAACATAATTCTAATTTAATGGCATGATATATGAACAGGTGAAGAGAAAACCCTAATGTTATCACCAGTATGTGGGTTAGTTGTAGAAGCAGTAAGGAGAAGACTGAATTCTACCATTCCACCGACGATCAAACCGTAAATCTTGATCGGCTTTATGGAGGATACCTCCGTTATCACTAAAAAAAATTATTTAGAAAAAACTTACTGCTTGACCAACAACATTTTTAGCGATATCAAATTCATAATGTAGAAGTAATCAAGCAACAAACTGCCGTTCCTAGATTTTTTAGTTAGTAGAATCAAAACGGTAAAATAGGTGACTCAGGTGTACAGGAAATCAACACACTTTGTTCAGTTCTTCGAGTGTAATAATGACAACCCAATGTGCACACAATTAGTTGTATACAGATACTATTCAAAAAAGCAAGAACATGCTTTATTCATCATCAACTACAAAATCATTCAGAGAAACCAGGAAACAGATCATTCCACCACACCTAAACAACATATAAGAGATCACGATAAGACAACCGGGACCATTTGGAATTAGTGTGGTTCATAAACCGACAAATTCCCTCAAAACTGTATTGAGCAAACGAAAGTAGGCAACAGCCAAAGAAAACAAACCGAATATCATCCACAAAATCATCCGTAGTAAACTGAGATCAACATTGTATTGGATAAGGTAATTTCTCTCTTGTCCTTCGTTTACATGCACACTAATTGACTGCTGAATGTCACTACATTTCATCCCCTATTTCATTGCACGTGGATAACTATATACATGAATACAATTTTGAAAATACAGAAGTCTTGGCCAAAGGAATCATGGAGAATATCACAGAATTCCAAGAAGCTTGGTATTCAGGTCAGTTAGCGGCCAACATATGTATAGACATAGACTCAGTCTACCAACCAGTAGGTAAAACGATAGACGACAAAAAGCTCAGAGTTCAGGCAGCAAGAGAGCCAACATGAAAATCTACGCAGTTAATGACGCGGCAACTAAAGGAAACGACCAGTCACAAAATAGTTCGTCAGGGCTAGCTAATGAATCACTCACGGAGAGATACTGACATCTCAGTTAGCGATGGAGATATTGTCTAGAAAGACAACCAAAGCCTTATGATTTAAACAATCAACTAAGAGAAAGCAAGACAACCAAAATAATTGAAAAAAAGACTGATTGGGTGAAGGAAGATATTCCTTTACAATTAGGTCTTCTTCTTTGGCTCTGTTATGGTTGAGCAAGGGACAAATTAAAACAATAGAGAGCTCCGTACTTGCATACTTAGTTGACACTGGACATCAAGTAGATACTAGGAAAGCATTCAAAATTATTCATCACATACCAACTAATTTATCATATATATTATGCATTCACTTGCTTCACATAGCAGAGGCGATTGCAAACCACCTTAACAAACCTAACTTTTGTATTCAAAAGAAGTTCGTTCGACCACTTTCCTTACCATAGTTGTATAACTTTGTACATCCCTTCCTCCTCTTGTTTTAATCAGTATTCATTTGCTGCCTAATCCTTACGTAATTATTTATTGTTTGTGACTGGACATTCGTTAAAAAGCACTCCCTTTATTCTCCCTGTTACTACGCAACTTAAATAACAGTTGCCCGTTTCATATTACCATTTTCAACTACTCTATTGATTAATTAACCTCGCCTGGTTAACTAGTTCACTAGTTACTATCTGGTCCTAAGCACGGGTAAACAGGGAAGGTTGGGCATACGACTAGCAACCCTACCCCGTGAAACAAATCTAAACGCTAAGAAAAATTCAAAGCACAAACAAAATATAAAAAATAATAACAAAATTATTCCTCGATGGAATTGGAGAGGCAAAATGATGCCGGTTGGTGGAAGCCTTCGGGAAGCCAATTGGCCGATGTGTCTCCTGTCTCTCGATGAAAGCGAAAGTAAACATGGGGACACGGAATGTCTGCTCCATGTTTAAACCTAGCAAAGCTGCCCAGATTGCAAACGAGATGAGAAGGTATGGCATAGAATTGCTAGGAATCTGCGAAAGCAGATGGAATGGAATGGATAAGAACTCTCCAAACTGTCGACTGGAGATGAGTCAATAATCTACTCCAATATTGTCACTCAGATGACAACCACGAGCACACTGAGGGAGTGGCTATCATGATGTCCCCTAGAGCACCGAAGACTCTTATACAGTGGGGACCAATCTCCTCCTGCAGAATCATGACAGCAAGATGGATTCAACTCAGAAGGAAGGAAGGTCACAATCATACAATGCTACACTACACTACACCTACAAATAATGCAGATGAAGAGAAGAAGGAGTAGTTCTACAGACAACTTCAATCAACACTGGACAAGACCCTACCCAGTCGGCGACATCAAAATTCTAGTGGGTTTGGTTAAATGAATGCCGAAACTGGGAGGTGACAACACAGGAAGAGAACTAACCATGGGTTCAGAAGCGCTCGGTGAGGTGATGAACGGGAATAGAGAACTGTTTGCAGAATTCTGTGCATTCAATGATTTGGTGATTGGAGCCAGGCAGTGTGTTCAAGCACAAGGATATCCACAAAGCGACATGGATTTCACCAGATGGACACACTAAAAATCAAATCTACTTTATCTCAATCTTAAGAAAATAAAGACGCAATCAGGCTACGGGACACAAGGTCAGGAAGAGGAGCAGATGAGGGTTCACACCACTCACTACCTAGTGCAAGGAACCTTCCAAATCAAGTGAAAAGCCTTCAAGGAAGCTGGTGATAGACCACAGTTTAAGTACAACACTCGGAAACTGAAGGATGAAACTACAAAGGAAATCTTCACGGCAGTCATCAAGACGAAATGGGAGATATCGAGGAACATCTCTGAAGATACTTGTGTGGAAGAACGATGGAAGTCTTTGAAAGAGATGTGGAAAGAAACCTGCATAACCGTATTGGGAAGGAAGAAGAAAGAACATAAGGAATGGATCTCAATGGATACATGGAAGCTGATAGAGGAGGGAGAGGAGGATGGTGAAGCAGAAGATAAACCAGTGCAAGGATGCTCAACGACAAGAAGAACTGAGCACAATGTATAAAACACTGGACAAAGAAGTAAAGAAGAGTGTGTGCAGGGACAAAAGACACTTCTACGACACATTGGCAAGTGAAGCAGAACAGGTTGCCAGTTGGTAGGAGAGACAGAGACCTGACAACATTGTATCAAATAACCAGGTTGCTATCAGGGAAGAGACCAACACAGATGAAACCAATAAGAGATGAAGAAGGAAATTTAATTACAAAAGAAGGGAAACAGAGGAAACGATGGGCCGACTACTTCAAGCTCTTGAATCGACCACCACCACCACCTGCACTTCGTCCAGAAATACCACATGCAGCCGCTGAATTACAAGTGAACATAAATCCTCCAACAAAATGGAAGTCCTGAACGCCATAAAGCTACTGAAATGCGTGAAAGCAGCAGGACCAGATAGGATCCTGCCAGAAGCACTGAGAACAGACGCAGAGACAACAGCGGACATGCTCACACCACACCACTATTGCAGAAGGTGTGGAAGGAAGAGAAGGTACCTGGCCATTGATTGGAAGAAGGGTTACCTTGTCAAACTGCCGAAGAAGGGAGACCTCAGTGCTTGCAAGAACTGGCGCGGAATCACTCTCCTGTCCACCCAAAGCAAGCAAAATATTAAGCCGCATCATCCTGGCGAGGCTAAAGGATGTGCTCAATTCAAAACTACAACCGGAACAGGCTGGCTGGATTAAGGAAGTACAAATCATGTGCAGACCAAATTGCAACGCTTCGCATCATCATAGAACAGAGCATAGAATGGCAATCAGCTCTCTGCCTCAACTTCATCGACTTTGAGAAGGCCTTTGACAGAGTAGACCGAGAGGTAATTTGGAAACTGCTTCATTACTACGGAGTACCGCAAACCTTTATCCGCCTCATTCAACAACTATATGAAGATGCCACATGCCAAGTAATTCACAATGGGAAGCTCAGTGATGCTTTTGAAGTGAAGTTGGGAGTGAAACAAGGTTGCCTACTATCCCCCATGATATTCCTGATTGTGGTCGACTGGGTCATGCAGCAAACAGTGGGGAGTGAGGAGAGGGGGATATGCTGGACTGCAGAAAAGAACCTAGAAGATCTGGATTTCGCCAATGATGACTTGTGTCTGATGTCACACAAACTTGAAGATCTGCAGGCAAAAACTGACAAGTTGACAGAAGAGGCAGGGCAGCGAGGATGGGACTTCAAGTGAAAGTAGAGAAGACAGAGGTGATGAAGATACCGCACCACCAACTCCAACAACAACAGCAACAAACTCCAATCACCATCAGTGGGGGAAACTTGAAGGAAGTAACCTTCTTCACCTATACAGGCAGCACTGTCTCAACTACAGGCAGTGGCACAGACGAGGATTTCAAAGCCAGTCAGGATCGGAAAAGCAAGACAGGCGTTCATTAGCCTGAAACCAGTGTGGAGATCTTCTGCATTTAGCATAAGGCGTGAACTAAATCCAGATTTTCAACACCAACGTCAAGTGAGTGCTTCTGTATGGTTGAGAGACTTGTCGCGTTACGAAAGGGATTTCCAGTAAACTACAGACATTCATCAACAACTGTCTACCATGGCTCGCTATTAAATCTCAGATAACCCGAAAGAATAAGCAACAAGGAACTCTGGGAACGAACCAACCAAGAACCTATCGATCGACAAATATGCACTGGAATGAAGTGGAGATGGATTGGGCATACACTAAGAAGGCCGGCTGGGGACATCACGCGTCAGGCCCTCGAGTGGAACCCGCATGGGAAGCGACGAGTTGGACGTCCGAGGTGAGAGTGACGTGGAGGAGATCGTGCGAGGAGGAAATGAGAGGTTGTGGGCTATCGTGGAGCCAGGTTGGAGAGACTGCAGAGAACAGAGTTCACTGGAGACGTGCTACTGAAGCCCTATGTTCCATTAGGAACCCAAGGGACTAATAATAACAATAATTGATTAACTGCATCTTAATTTCCCAGACGTATCATTTCATGGCAAACTTAGTACTATGATTAAGTTGTAAACCTGCATATTAGTGTAGGGTCAAAGATGGAGACCTAATTGAAGAGGAATGCATATCTTCGCTCAGTTAGTCTTTTTCCTAGGTGTCTAAATGAAAATATTTAATGTACAACCAAGATACTCTGTTGCAAAAGTAGAGAGCAGAACTTGTAAACGATAATCGTTAGGTGATTATGTGATAGAAAATGTACAAACGGTTTCATAGTTAGGATTTACATCTTAAAGGGCATAGTCAAGTTTGCATGAAATGTAAAAGTTTTCTTGACTCAGTTTTCATCAACTGTTTAAACTTAATTGTTGTAATGTCAACGTTTATTACTAGAAGTAGGTTTTATACGGTGAATTCTTGTAAACACCAAGCGTATTTCGCTTGGGGGCGGTTAAAGATATTCACTGTCTCCATTTTCATTCCGTATTATCAAAGTTGACTTTACCGAGGTCTCTTTCTTACTGTCTTTTCCTGTACGTGGATTGACTCCCTCACAGTTTACCCCTAAGTCAACCTACAGTACAGTCAAAAGACTCTAAAGTAACAGTAATGAGAGGACACAGGGGTGACAGTGGCAAACATATTTGAGACACATTTTCAACCTCCTTAATACCAAATCGTTACTTTGGGAAATTAACTCTAGTAAAAAAAGAAGGTCAAGTGTTTTAATAAGTTGATAAATTCACTTATTTAGGAGTTAGGATCGAGTTGGGGGATTCGTTGCTGGTGATGTTTCAGCAATTGCACAAACAGATTTTGCCAATTTACCCACCTTTAACACCGATACGAATCTGACTGCCTACTAATAGTCGAGCACGCTGCACACAAGTTTATTCTACCTTATTATATGGCTGTTAAACATGGCCATTATTATTGCGAAGAGCTGATAGTCACTAGACTGAGGCATGAAATCAGTCTATGAAGCTACTTACTGTCAGTCAGAGCTATGTAACGCGACGTTTGCTCATTGGTTAAAGTCCATATGACAGGTAAGACCAAGTTTTAGTTTCACAAAAAATCTATTACGAACTGAGGTAGATAAAACTCATTTCAGTAGCATGTAACCAGGTTTTAAAGAAACTGATGAGTCTTATTATTCTCACATATGATATTCATTCTAAGAAATTATGTAGAACTATAAGCAACACTTACTGAATCTCGTCTATGGTGACAGTCTCGGTTAAGTATCAGACGAGGTAAAGCAAAACCATTAAATTCAAACAATTAATCTGTTTCTTATAGAAAATATTCCAAATGATACTAAAATAGCCCACATACGGAGTAACTTATACTCATTTATGGCAGCGCTTTCTTGTAATCATTATGATTACTTGTCTTCAGAAAAGTTAGTTTTATTCTTTTTTCACAGCAACATTATCAAGCGTGTTTATGGCGTACTGCGAAAATTGCGACTGCTTTGAAATAAAAACATAAGAAGAAAGGTTCTTTGCACAAGGCCACTAACTATTCTGGTCTAGTAGCGTATTGCTCCCGGTGAAATATACCGTAAATAGTCACATAAAGACCAAGTAGGTATCTGGTGAAACAGATTATGACAATATGTTTCAATTTTGAGCCACTAAATATTTTTCATCGAATATATTTCATCAGTTTGCTTCAGTCTTATTAGTTCCAATAAACCAGAGAATACACTCTCACGCGTTCTTAAAACGTCTTCAACCTATCGGCATTCAAATTAAAAACAAAATTACTAGAAAATATCACGGTAGATGGTATTGGACACTGGAACCCCGACAGTTCGTTCCATAGCTATTACCTGAATGGCTAGCCGAAATTTTAAATTTTCGTACTGGCTGAATGAACCTCTATCATCAAACTCATAGGTACTGTTCTTTTCTTCCCCGTGCGACAATGTACCCACAAAACAGACAGTGACTTAAAACAACTGGTCGTTGTATATTATTCATTATCATACTGTAATTACTAACATTATTTAACTATTATGACTGATAAATCTAGAAATATTGTACTGGGAGTAAATCTGTTGCAGAATCACACTGAGGATTCCATAATGTATTAAAAATCACTGTTTGGAATAAAATGATTATTATTGTTATTAGTGTCATTGGAAATGTTAACTAGTTGGTAGATTTGATGTTATTATGATGACTATTTGCATTAAATCATTTTGCATACATTTATTCGCTTAACGATATCGAACAAGGTAAAAGCAAGCAGATTTTTCGCAAATCAGGATACCATTTTATTCACGAATGCTCACCATTTGGGAACGACCTAAAACTTGTAGCAGCTTCTTAAATTCACAGTGACACAGAATAATTTAAATGTGTTAAAAAATGGTGATAAATATTTCAAATCCCAGAAGAGCAGTAATATGATTCATCAAACATAAGATATGGAAAATTAGAGTCAGAATGAGTGATTATATGTATGTGAACAGATAGGCAATGCCTAACGGAAAAAATTGTGAAGGAAAGAATTCGCTAAACAGTTATTGAGTAACAGGTGCAGATGAATTATCCGAGGACATCAAAATAATGGTGATTAAAAGTCATCAGGTTAGACGGAGGATATAATGTAATTGAAATAACATTGACTTATTACAGTTACGGAAAGGTGCAATAAATACTCCTTCTCTTCGCTTGGTGATGCACTAAAGGGTATCATTGATGTTCATATTTCTTCAAACGTTGTTCTTGAAGTCTGCAAAACTTTCTTCACTTCTAAAACATTTTTTGGTTTTCAAGATGACTTCTTTGCTTCAGTTCTGTGTTGCGAATTAGAACGTATACTTAAAGGTGAAATAGGTGCAGTATTTGTTTAAACTAGATTAAGCCATTCAGAGAATATTAGACTGTGAATTAATAATGATTTAGCAAAAACGATCACTTTTTGGAGTATTTTCTCCCTTCTATCTATTCTTTTTTAATCTGCTCCGAATGCCAGATCAATAAAATCCAATTTTTTTCGCAATAGTCTCATTTTTAAATGTCACTGTAATTTCTTTTCCATATTTAAGGAGAAACCTCTTGAGCTCTCCAATCCTCTTTAATTGTCTTTTTCAGAACTGGTAAGTTTCCACATACTTTTTTTCGGAACAGTCGTTTCATACAGCAATAATAACTTGTAATTTTATGATGCACATGAATCCAGTGATTTGATGAATCAATTAATATTTAGTAACTGAATTCTTTCAGTATGTAGCAATTTTACTGCCTTACATATGATTACGTTGACTCTTTGGAACTTCTCATACTTCCGAAAAGCATACCATACCTCAGTTATATGCTGTACATGCTTGATTGTAAATAATATTATGGATTTCAGAGCAAGATAGTCATATGTTAAATACTGCAGCGATTAAATGTGGCTCAATGATGACATGTTGGTCAAGGAACCTGAAGATTCTGGGTTTGGTCCCTGGTAGGGTTTTGAGTGCTCACAACTGAGGAGTCCAATACTGGGACGAAACAGCTATCCTATGCTTCCAAGTCTTCACTGTTCCTCCTCTGAACGATGTCAGTCCATGATGAGTATCAACTTAAAAATCACTCGGTCCCCAAAATCTCCCAAATTAAATCCATCTACTGATCATCATTGACTAGCTTCGAGAAGTGATTCCTAAAGTTCCATTCAAAAGTCGTGACCAGTGGGACAAACCTGGTGGCCATGAGGACAAACACTCAACAATGACATGGGATGATGGTTGCGCTGTGTTGTGAACTGACAAAAGTTGGAATTATGGGCCACTGGATTTCGACTCAGTGACTGAATTGTAAGGTGCTGGCTGCGGAACCTAAAGATCCTGTGTTGGACCCGTGGTGGGGTTGGGTCATGGATATGCACTGATGAGGAGTCCTACGCTGTGACGAAATAGCTATCCAGTGCTCCCGGGTTTCCAATGCTCTTCAAACTGATGTCAGTACATGATGAATGCTAATCTGAAGTCAATAAATCCCCACAAACCTCGAAAGTGAATGTGATAATTAACTAATAATAATGTGGTTAAAAATTTTACCTGAATTAATTGATTAAGTTTGAGCCCATTCAGAATGCAATGAAGACAGATTAGTAGAAAGAAATAATTTCGCTTATGTGAGCTTGGTTAGTAGATCTGTTACACACAGCCTTCCATTAAAACAGGCACTTTTTTTATCCAGTTACTTATTAGAAACTGAAAGCAACTTGTTAAAGTCAAAATTATGTCCGTAATCTAGATGATAATTCATCTATGGATTTTAGAAAATGTCATTTATAAACTATCTAACTATTGGGATAAGTGTTCAGGCATACGAGCAGACAGCCATATCTCCAAACGATCTATTGATTTGGTTTCAGAAACTTATTTTAATTGACAACTATACAGCTAAAAGTATCACGGATAGGCACCTTGTCTTTCTAACTTATTGTTATAGCGCTCTCTAGGGAAAATGAATAAAAATAAGTTTTACTTCGAAGTAATTTCTTCATATGGCTTTGTAACACCGCCGACTAATTATATGGTGCATATATGTTTCCTTAGTGATAGCGCATTAATATTAACTGGTTGCTTTGGAACTGACAGGACAGTTCGTTCAACTTCTGTACTTTTAGTTTAATCTTTTAGTTAATCTTCATAAATATCTATTTTTAGATAAAATTTCTTTCAACGTTTTAACCCTCATTTGATAGCCTATCAGAATGAAAACATTTTTTCTATTGAACATACTTCTGCCTGAAATCTTTTTGTTTTCGATCGAAACAATGCTTTTAGTGAGCAAATGCTGTACTGTTTGCCATGGATAAATGTACATGGACCTTCTTACAAATATATCAGTTGTTTTTCGCATAAAGACATCTAAAAATCTGATGATATTATTTTTTCTCATTTGGAATGTAAGACTAAGATTGAGATAATATGAATCTAACCTCATGAACAATATCTTCGCCTATGATTCGTTCTTGTGAGGAACAACAACATCCCTTTATCTGTGGTATTATTCCTTAGGTTGTATGGGCTACCTCAAAAGACCAGACTCTAGATATGGTAGGACACTGTCAACAACTAAGATGATTCAGACCAGTTGTCAATAGCTGGTGAAACTATGTTTGTTATATCAACCAATTAATAGAAGGGAAACACTATGATTACAAAATCTGAGGGCAAATATACGACTGAGACTCATACTTTCGATATAACCATAGAGAGTAAATTTATTCAAAACGTTGATCCTCGTATAGAAACATTTATTTCAACTACTTCTACGGTGAGTCTATTTGTTTTCCAGTACTTTGACTTCTCATCAAAATAATGATAATAATAATGACTTCATTTGATTTAAGGCAGATAATAGGAAGACCTCGTTGGCGTTCATGATAAAGGCGTAGCTGTAACCTTAAAGTAACTGGTTTCCCTCCTGAGATTCGAACTCATATTATTCACAGCTGCGGTTGGTAGTGTTACCACTGATCTATTTAGTCGGAAATCCATCTCCTGTAGGACTGAATCAGATACATAGGTTAGTCACTGGAGCAACTAATTCCTTGTTGTCTAGTCCTGAGTGTTAATCAAAATTCATCGTTCATTTTTATCTTTCGCCATTAAAAAAGGATAAAATTCGATTCTCAGAAAGATATCAGTTCCCTTGAGGTTGCGGGTACACCTTGCTGACGAAGGCCAATTGACACGAAACTTAGGTGCCGATTGCCTCAAACCAAATAATATTCAACTAAATAAACCGCATTTCTGGATCTCCTTGTTCGGTAACCACATTGCAAAATGATGGATAGAATTAGATCAGCACTCAAGACAAGACAAAACGGAGTTGGTTACTCTCCAGTGACCATTCAAAACAATGAATACCTCTTCCACCCTGTTACTGATTAAAGTTATTTTTAAGGTTGCATGCATCACAGACTGACATCGGCTAGACAGTGATTAAAAAAACCTGGAAGCACTGGACAGCTGTCTCGTCCCTGTATGGGACTGCTCAGTAGCTAACACCTATTACTCATCCGGGAATCAAACACACTACCTTCAGGCTCCATAGACCTACTTTAGGGGTATTACATGAGCACAGTTGAGGGCCTTCACACTAGGACAAAGTCTTTCTTTGTTGATTTCAGGTTTTCAATGATTCTGTAAGTGATGTTAGCCTGTAATGAATAGATTCTCGAAAATAAAATCCTGATGAATCTCAAACTACATAAGTGTCTAGCACTCACTAGTTGCATGCCTTGAGATGGATATCTTGAAGTTCTAATGAAAAGTCGTGATCTTTAGGGTCAACCAGTTGGAAATAAAACGAATGCTAACTAAACATTTTGTTTGGTAATCGTGCTATATAGTGAATTGACAGACATAGGAAAATGTGGACAACTGAACTCTGACCCAGTGGCTGAATGGTTAACGCGTTCGTCGTAAAACCTAAGTGTCCTCGGTGTGATCCTTAACGGTGACGTGCACGCATTCTGTAGAGCAGTCTCACATTGCACGAAATAGCTGTCCTGTGCTCTCAAACTTTCAATGGTTCTCCAACCGACGTCTGTCTATGATGCATGCAACCTTAAAAGTAAAATCTTCATAGACCATAATTCCATAAATTGTGTATTGGGAACCATTCAGCACACTAGTGATTTCATGTATAATGATTCCCCTGAATTCCTCCATTCATTTTGTCCCCTTTTCGTCGTTGCACGACCATTTGTCAAATGAATGTTGCAGCTTGAAATATGTCACTAAGTTATATTCCTCCACACTATCTACATTTACTGTATTCATTCTTCATACGCTTACTTGAGTAAACATATTTCAAGATGATACAGACTATTTACTGCTCAGGAGGGTGGTTTTGGTGTAGTTGTATTCACTGAGCTGGCTGGTGTAATCGTGAAGCTTTCATTATCATTCTAGACAATATCATCAGCGTAAACTTCAAGAAGAAGTGAGGAAGTCAGTTCACTCCACTAGTGGCTTAATAGCTTGTCCTGGTGGATTTATATGTGACTGGTTGCGTCTGATAGAGTTTTATCATTGTCTCCATACTTATTTCTATTGTTTGTCGTTCTGACGTAAACTTTGATCCTTCTGTTGTTCCTTATTGGTTGATTATCATTATTAGTATTATTATTTGTCCTTTGGGTTCCTTGTGGAACATAGAGCTTCAGTAGCACGTCTCCATTGCACTCTGTTCTCTGAAGTTTTTCCAACTTGGCTCAGCGACTGCCTAAGAGCTCTGATTTCTCCCACACAAAATCTCCTGCATGTCACTCTCGGACGCCCAGCTCGTCGTTTCCCATTTGGTTCCACCCGACAGCCTGGTCTGGCCTGGAGCGTGATATCACCGAATGGTCTTCTGAGTGTATGCTGAATCCATATGCACTTTCTTCTGCATATTTGTTAAGCGATAGGTTGTTGGTTAGTTCGTTCCCAGACTTCCTTGTTGCCTTTTCTTATTATTCAGGCCACCTGATCTTCAGCACTGAGTGGGCGTTGACAGCAGCTGTTGATTTGACGTGTGTCTGTAGTTTGTTGTAAATGCTTTTCGTGACGCACCAAGTTTCTGAACCATATAGAAGCACTGACTTGACTGACTTAGTGTTGAAAATCCGGATCTTGTTCACGCTTTATGCCCAGAACAGTTAATCTCTACACTGGTTTCAGGTTAATGAAGGTCTGTGTTACTTTTCTGATCCTGACTTTGACATCCTCATCTGTGCCGCCACCTGTAGTTGAAACAATGCTACCTAGGTAGCTAGTTGAAAGAGACTACTTTCTCTGGGTTTCTCCTGTTGATGGTGTTTGTTGTTGTTGGTTAGGTATCTTCATTACATCAGTCTTCTCGACCTTCACTTGGAGCAAGTCCCGTCTTCAATGCCTCGCCTCTCGCTCCAACTTGTTAGTTTTCGCCTGTAGATCTTCGAGTTTGTGAGACAGTAGACACAAATCATCATCTTTGGCGAAATCCAAATGTTCTAGGGTCTTTTCACCAGTCAAATAGCGTATGCCCATCTTCTCACAGCTCTTCACAGTTTGTTGCATGATCCACAGTCAGGAAGATCATGGGTTACAGTATGCAGTATTGTCTTATTCCTTCCTGTCTTCACTTCAAAGGCACCACTCAGCGTTCCATTGTGAATCACTTAGGATGTAGCATCATTTAGCATGTAGCTGTTGAATGAGATTGATAAACGTTTGTGGCACTGAAACCGTAATGTTGAAGGATTTGCCAAATTACTTCTTGGTCAATGTTATCGAAGGCCTTTTCAAAGTTGATGAAGTTGAGGTAGAGAGTTGGCTGGCATTTTAAGCTCTGTTCTATGATGATGCGTAGCGTTGCAATTTGATCGGCACATGATTTGTTCTCCCTGAAGCCAGCCAGCCTGTTCCGGTAGTAACTTTGAAAGCAGAGCATTTTTTTTTACTCTCTCCAGGATGATGCGGCTTAATATTTTGCTTGAGGTTTACTTGAATATGATTCCGTGCCAGTTATTGCAAAGACTTAGGTCTCCCTACTTTGGGAGTTTGGCAAAGTAGCCCTTCTTCCAGTCAATGGGTAGGTACCTTTCCTTCGTTCCACACCTCCTGCAGTGGTAGTGTGAGCATACCTGCTGTTGTCTCTGCGTCTGTTTTCAGTGCTTTTATCTGGTCCTGTTGCTTTCCCTTATTTCAGCAACTTTATTGGCGTTTAGGACTTCACTTCTGCTTTTGTCAGAGGGCCAGTGTTCACTGGTAGTTCCTTGGCGGCTGGTACCATTTCTGTACGAGTTACAGTTGGTTATGGTGGTCATTTCATCTTTGGGCTCACTCTTCTTAACTTCTTTGTCCAGTGTTTTATACGTTGCATTCAGCTCCTTTTCTTGTTGTTCGTCCCTGCACTGGTTCATCTGCTTTAACGTCTTCTTCTCCTCTATTAGCTTCCATGTGTCCGTCGAGGTCAATTCCTTGTCTTGTCTTGTTTACTCTTCCTAACACGGTTATGCAGGTTTCCTTTCACATCGCTTTCAAAGAGTTCCAGTGTTCTTCCACGAAGGTTTCCTCAGGTATGTTGCCTAATATCTCTCATTTTGTCCTGATGACTGAGGTAGAGATGACTTTTGTAGTTTTGTGCTTCAGTTCAGATCACGGGTGTGAAACTTAGACTGTGGTCTATAATCGCCAACTTCTTTGAATGCTTTCAACTTGATTTTGAAGATTACTTCAACTAGATAGTGGTCTGGACCTACATCTGTTCCCCTTCTTCATCTGATCTCGTGTCCAGTAGCCTGGCTGTGTCTCCAATTTCTTCACATTGAGAACATAGAGATGAAGTCAATCTGATTTTTAGTGTAGTGCGTCCATCTGGTGGAATCAAATCCATGTTGCTTTGCGAATATCCTTGTGCTTGTATACACTGACTCAAACCACCAAGTAGTTGAATGAGCAGAATTCTGCAAACAGTTCCCCGTTCTCATTCATTTCACCGAGTGTTTCTCTACCAATGATGAGTTCTCTTCCTGTGTTGTCCCCTCCCAATTTCGGCATTCATCTAACCCAACCCACTAGAATTTTGATGTCGCCAAATGAAGTGGGGTGTTGTCTATTACTGATTGCAGTTGTCTGTAGAATTTCTCCTTCTTCTCTTCATCTGCATTATTTGTAGGTGTAGTGTAGTGTAGCATTGTATGATTGTGACCTTCCTTCCTTTCGAGTTGAATCTTGCTGCCATGATCCTGCAGGAGGAGATTGGTCCCCACTGTATAAGAGTCTTCGGTGCTCTAGGGGACATCATGATAGCCACTCCCTCAGTGTGCTCGTGGTTGTCGTCTGAGTGACAATATTGGAGTAGATTATTGACTCATCTCCAGTTGACGGTTCGGAGAGTTCACATCCATTCCATTCCATCTGCTTTCGCAGATTCCTAGCAATTCTATGCTATATTTTCTCACTGCTTTTGCAATCTGGGCAGCCATGCCAGCCAGCTTCAGACATCGTGCGGACATTCCATGTCCTTATGTTTACTTTCGCTTTCATCGAGAGACAGAAGACACATTGGCCAATTGGCTTCCCGAAGGCTCTCACCAACTCTAGTCATTTTGTCTCTCCGATTCCTGCGGGAACTAAGTTTATTTCTTGTTTAGACATTTAGAAAAAACACTAATTGAGTTAGGAGGTATATTCCTTTTCAATTAGGTCTTCATCTTGGGTTCTATACCAGTGTATAGTTTTACAGTTCAATCAAATTATGTTTCAGAAATAATGATGTAAATAATTAATAGAATTACTAAAATTGAAATTATTAGGCAAGCTTTTCTTTTGTAAGTGGAGCGACTTTTGATGAAATTCAATTATTCACAACAGATGACTACGTAATAGTAAGAAACCAAATGAATATTGATAGAAACAAGAAGGGGAAGAGGTGAACAAAGTAAACCTAGAAGTTACATCATGTTGACGGCCACGGTAATGAAAGTGGTCGAACAAACTTCTGGATACAAAGGCTATGTTTGTAAAGGTGGATTGCAATCGCCCCTGCTATGCAAGGTAACCAAGTGCGTAATCCATGTGGTAAATTAATTGGGATCTCATAGATGATTTCGAAAGCTTTTGTAGCATCAACTTGATATCCCATGTCAACTAGCTGTGCAAGTATGGAGCTCTTTATAGTTCTAATTTTTCCCGTGCTCAACGATGATTTATACTTTCTTTGTGCTTTGAAATTTATTTAGCGTTTGGAATTGTTTTACGGGGTAGGGTTGCTAACCCTATGCCCAGCTTTACCTCTTTATCCGGGCTTACGACCGGCTAGTAACTAGTGAGCTAGTTAACTAGGCGAGGTTATATTGGTTGATAGATTGGGTGAATGTTTGCATAGTCACAGTTTTTAAAATATAATTTTGATTGCTCGAGTAAGTGTAAAGCTCACATGAGCAACTGTGGAAATAATTATTTGCTTTAGGACTTCTTAGAAGAATTACTGTATGGTAAAACTACAGGAAAGTAATTAGTCATTTATGCAGTTGACAAGGCCTGTTTAGAGCACCGGAGTTTATTAAAACTCAGATTTATACTATGACATTACAACTATTATGACGTGCACTAATAAATTATTTATCAGTATGGATTTTAAGAAAACATTGATATTAAATCATCACACTAGGTTACAGTAAACGAAGGATCACATCTATTATTTTCTGAACACATTACTTTTGGGGGGTGTGAGTCATCCCAAGTGGTTCTGTCCCCTTTAATATCTTTGTATGGAAGTTATGTGTAATAATTGAAAATCAGTTATTAGTGTTGATTTCATGACCAGTTATCAATAAATGCCTGGCTATAGGTGATGCTTGATTTCTGTGCATGTTAAATACATCTGATTTAATCATAAGATTTGATAACCACTGAGGAATAAGTCCTTTTTGACGGTATTGCATCACTTTATGAGTTCTACCTATATATAAGTATACTCACAACTACATTCCTTTTCAATTGGGTCCTTGCCTTTGACTCTACACTAACATATTGGTTACGGTAATACAATTGGTTGAACAAAATCCTTTTGAATACAAAGGTTTGGTTTGTAAAGATGGAATGCATTCCCCTCTTTCATGTGAATTAGATATCCCGTGGCCACGTCTGGCAAAGGGTCGACTTATCATCTATCACGACGCACATTTAGTCGTGGATTGGGTATGTGCCTGCCGGCGTGCTTACCTGCATATCAACGTGGGTTGCTGGTCTAAGGCTCCATCCTAATGTGTCCTTATATTAACCTCGCCTGGTTAACTAGTACACTAGTTACTAGCTGGTCCTAAGCAGGGGTAAACAGGGAAGGTTGGTCATAGGGCTAGCAACCCTACAACGGAAAACAAATCTAACCACTAAACAAACTTCAAAGCACAAACGATACATGAAAAACAAAAATAAACTTATTCCTCGCTGGAATCGGAGAGGCGAAATGAGGCCAGTTGGTGAAAGCCCTCATGAAGACAATTGGCCGATGTGTCTTCTCTCCCTCGATGAAAGCGAGAGTGAACGTGGAGACATGGAATGTCTGCACCATGTTTGAACCCAGTAAGGCAGCCCAGATTGCAAAGGAGATGAGAAGGTATCACATCAAAGTGCTTGGAATTTGCGAAAGCAGATGGAATGGAAGTGGACTCTGCAAACTGTCAACTGGAGAATCAATAATCTACTCCGGTCACCCAGACGACAACCACGAGCACACTGAGGGAGTGGCTATCACGATATCCCCAACAGCATCGAAGGCTCTCATGCATTGGGAACCAATCTCCTCCTGCAGGATCATGGCAGCAAGATTCAACTCGAAAGGAAGGAAGGTCACAATCATACAATGCTATGCACCCACAAATAATGCAGAGCAAGAGAAAAAGGAGGAATTCTACAGACAACTTCAATCAACACTGGACAACACCCCACTTCATTTGGCGACATCAAACTTCTAATGGGCGACATGAATGCCAAACTGGGAGCAGACAACACAGGAAGAGAACTAACCATGGGTTCAGAAGCGCTCGGTGAGGTGATGAACGGGAATAGAGAACTGTTTGCAGAATTCTGTGCATTCAATGATTTGGTGATTGGAGCCAGGCAGTGTGTTCAAGCACAAGGATATCCACAAAGCGACATGGATTTCACCAGATGGACACACTAAAAATCAAATCTACTTTATCTCAATCTTAAGAAAATAAAGACGCAATCAGGCTACGGGACACAAGGTCAGGAAGAGGAGCAGATGAGGGTTCACACCACTCACTACCTAGTGCAAGGAACCTTCCAAATCAAGTGAAAAGCCTTCAAGGAAGCTGGTGATAGACCACAGTTTAAGTACAACACTCGGAAACTGAAGGATGAAACTACAAAGGAAATCTTCACGGCAGTCATCAAGACGAAATGGGAGATATCGAGGAACATCTCTGAAGATACTTGTGTGGAAGAACGATGGAAGTCTTTGAAAGAGATGTGGAAAGAAACCTGCATAACCGTATTGGGAAGGAAGAAGAAAGAACATAAGGAATGGATCTCAATGGATACATGGAAGCTGATAGAGGAGGGAGAGGAGGATGGTGAAGCAGAAGATAAACCAGTGCAAGGATGCTCAACGACAAGAAGAACTGAGCACGATGTATAAAACATTGGACAAAGAAGTTAAGAAGAGTGCACGGAAAGACAAAAGACACTTCTACGACACATTGGCAAGTGAAGCAGAACAGGTTGCCAGTTGGTAGGAGAGACAGAGACCTGACAACATTGTATCAAATAACCAGGTTGCTATCTGGGAAGAGATCAACGCAGACGAAACCAATAAGAGATGAAGAAAGAAATTTAATTACAAAAAGAGAGAAACAAAGGAAACAGTGGGCCGACAACTTCAAGAAGCGCTTGAATCGACCACCACCTGCACTTTGTCCAGAAATACCACCAGCAACCCAGCCGCTGAACTACAAGTGAACATAAATCCTCCAACAAAATGGAAGTCCTGAACGCCATAAAGCTACTGAAATGCGTGAAAGCAGCAGGACCAGATAGGATCCTGCCAGAAGCACTGAGATCAGATACAGAGACAACAGCGGACATGCTCACACCACACCACTATTGCAGAAGGTGTGGAAGAAAGAGAAGGTACCTGGCCATTGGTTGGAAGAAGGGTTACCTTGTCAAACTACCGAAGGAGGGAGACCTCAGTGCTTGCAAGAACTGGCGCGGAATCACTCTCCTGTCCACCCAAAGCAAGCAAAATATTAAGCCGCATCATCCTGGCGAGGCTAAAGGATGTGCTCAATTCAAAACTACGACCGGAACAGGCAGGCTGACTGGATTCAAGAAGTACAAATCATCTGTGGACCAAATTGCAACGCTTCGCATCATCATAGAACAGAGTATAGAATGGCAGTCAACTCTCTACCCCAACTTTATCGACTTTGAGAAGGCCTTTGACAGAGTAGACCGAGAGGTAATTTGGAAACTGCTTCATTACTACGGAGTACCGCAAACCTTTATCCGCCTCATTTAACAACTATATGAAGACGCCACATGCCAAGTAATTCACAATGGGAAGCTCAGTGATGCTTTTGAAGTGAAGTTGGGAGTGAAACAAGGTTGCCTACTATCCCCCATGATATTCCTGATTGTGGTCGACTGGACTGGATCATGCAACAAACAGTGGGCAGCGAGAAGAGGGGGATATGCTGGACTGCGGAAAAAAACCTAGAAGATCTGGATTTCGCCAATGATGACTTGTGTCTGATGTCACACAAACTTGAAGATCTGCAGGCAAAAACTGACAAGTTGACAGAAGAGGCAGGGCAGCGAGGATGGGACTTCAAGTGAAAGTAGAGAAGACAGAGGTGATGAAGATACCGCACCACCAACTCCAACAACAACAGCAACAAACTCCAATCACCATCAGTGGGGGAAACTTGAAGGAAGTAACCTTCTTCACCTATACAGGCAGCACTGTCTCAACTACAGGCAGTGGCACAGACGAGGATTTCAAAGCCAGTCAGGATCGGAAAAGCAAGACAGGCGTTCATTAGCCTGAAACCAGTGTGGAGATCTTCTGCATTTAGCATAAGGCGTGAACTAAATCCAGATTTTCAACACCAACGTCAAGTGAGTGCTTCTGTATGGTTGAGAGACTTGTCGCGTTACGAAAGGGATTTCCAGTAAACTACAGACATTCATCAACAACTGTCTACCATGGCTCGCTATTAAATCTCAGATAACCCGAAAGAATAAGCAACAAGGAACTCTGGGAACGAACCAACCAAGAACCTATCGATCGACAAATATGCACTGGAATGAAGTGGAGATGGATTGGGCATACACTAAGAAGGCCGGCTGGGGACATCACGCGTCAGGCCCTCGAGTGGAACCCGCATGGGAAGCGACGAGTTGGTCGTCCGAGGTGAGGGTGACGTGGAGGAGATCGTGCGAGGAGGAAATGAGAGGTTGTGGGCTATCGTGGAGCCAGGTTGGAGAGACTGCAGAGAACAGAGTTCACTGGAGACGTGCTACTGAAGCCCTATGTTCCATTAGGAACCCAAGGGACTAATAATAATAATAATAATAATATAATCCACTTGGTAAATTATTTATAGTATACTAATCAAGTGACCACATTTGTTACCACCTTTGTGTAAGTCACATAACAGGCAGTAACGTTTCACCTTTACGAACCTAACCGTTGTTACTTCTTATGTTACTTTATACCTTTCTTTACCCTTCTGTTCTATCGAATTTCGGTCCTTTTCTTATTTTTACGTAGCAATCTATTGTTTAAGACTGACCACTCGAGAGGAAAATTACCCCATTTACTTTATGAGTTACCAAGCAGTTTATCAGAGAATAATCTGCTCCACATTATTATGATTAGTATTTTTAACTTCACATAACTACTCTGCTGACTATTTACATCTTGATTTCTCAAACGTATCATAATTATGACCTACCAAAAATCTATAATAGTTGTTATTGAAACCCAACCACTTGAGTGGTATTTTGATATTATTTGTAAACCTCTAAATCATTGTAGATTTAAAAATGAAGGCTTAATTGAAAAAAAATTATTTTCTCAATCAATCTATTTTCTAATTGTTATTAACGAATTTTTATTTCATTGTTTGTTATCATAAGGTGAAAATGAATGAAAAAAGTATGCATTCATTTAATAAATATTATTTACCGTTATCGATAAAGAGGTAATATGAGAAGTAATTGAGACAAGAAGTGGCTATCGTGGCTCGGTGGTGTGGTTGATAACGCTCTCACGTTTCAAGCGATCACTCCTGAGTCTGAATCCCGGTGGGAACAACATCACTCACTGGGAGGCAAGTAAATCCAGCTGACGAGTTCCAGATAGGAAGAAATGCAAATCCTGGATTTCACTGCTAGCCACTACTTATCATTACCACTACATACTTAAAACACAGGCAATATGGAAGCATCCGCACAGGAACCCATATGCCAACAGAGACTGATCAATTCGGTTCAATCAACAACGGTGTAATACAAACAATAACACTAACTGAGACAGTTATCCATTTAACTTGTTAATTAGTAGTTACCAAGATAAAGTTAACTGTACTTCATCTCGTCTAATCAATAGAGTTAAATTTCCCGGTATTTGTCGAGCCTTGGTAGTCAGTCTTTCTTGGTATTTCCCTGAACCTTTATATGTGATCTTTGTTTCTGCCTTACTTCTGTCGAGAGTAATGCAATCATCTATCTCTTTGACAACTTCTTAGCATTTGATTAGGTCTTCGGGATCCACTCTGTATAGTCTATGCACTCTCAGCCTAATATTTACCTATCCGAAAACACACATTCATTGGATTAACCAATGAATATCAGTGTACAATGTCAATAAAAGTTGGATTTTAATGCGATTCAGGGGATTTTAATGAAATCAGTGAAAGTATTGAGAAACGTTGGAATGCTTAAGTGTTTCTTCTTTAGTAGTGCGAATCTAGAAAAGATTGAAGGTCAAGGGATTCTAGCAGAAGTAACAAAGACACTGGAGACGCCATTTTCTCACTATGAGGAGATGTTCTGTCAAAGATAGAACATAGCACGGTGAGATACTGGATTTTCATGCTCACTTACACATAATCCACCTTAAGCAACAAATTCATGAATTCGTTGCTATGCATCGATCTGAATTATCGACTATAGCACAACACTGACTTACACAAAAGAAGGTTTTTAAAGTATATATATTTATATATATATATGTATATATAAATTTATGTTTAGACTTGTGAGGTATACAATCACAATAAACAGTGTGGTTGTTCTAACTGGATAATATTTGACCTAAACACTTTCGTCATTATAAAATTTATCATTCAGTTTTGCAGGTTGGTTCAAGAATTGAACATGCTGCTTTGACATGGGGGTACAGGATGAGTTGTGTCATTGACCTCATCTAGTAAATAATATTATTTCATTCCAGGCTATATAAGATGAACAGAATAGGATTAAGATTTACCACATCACAATCACTTTAGCTTTTTGCTCAAATTTCACTTACTACGGAATTGCGTGATTGTGTCGGACCACATTAGGTATTTGTGGTGTATCAACGTTAACTGACGTAACACAACTATCCTTCTTCGTATGAAACCACGCCATAAACTGACCATAACTTCACTTTTTCACTTAGGTTTCCAGGATTAATTACCAGAGTTGAACAATGCATGCCGTCATGTACTGTCACACTATGGGATGGGTTTGCTTAACAACTGTAAAAGATAACTTGGATAAGTAGAGAGACTAATAACTGAAACTTTTTACGGAATGGACACATAACAAATAGAGACAAAGTAAATCCAATTCTGAAAACGTGAAAAACTTCTACGACAAATTTCATTAAATAGTGAAAATCAGTAGCGTTATACACTTTTGCGGTTAAGTAAATGTGACTTGCATCGTTCCCATATTAGATTTATTCGCTATGAAATGCAAGCATTTCACAGTGTGAAGAATGAAACAATAACCTTTTATCATTGTGATTTAATTTTACCACTTTCAGTTATTTCTGAGGCTATTTCTTACTCAAACAGTTTACTGGTATTTTTATCGCGTTAACATCTTATCTGGGATATGATTTTGATTATGTACAAAAGAGTTTACGCAGCAGATGATACACACTGTGATCCGGATTAAAAATATTCCCTTGTAGTATAACTGACACTTTGTCGTCTACTATGTGTTGAGGATATTGTGAGTACATAAAGAAAAAAGTTTCACTTTTCGTGTTTTCGATACTCTACTATCGGTCATTTTATCCTCTTATACTAATTGAGTGGTATAATACTTTTATTATTTTTCTATATGTAGTTGCAATACAACAAGAGTTTCATAGAAAATGCATTAAATACAGGTTATCCTACCGTCCCATTTGTTTAGTCACACAGTCTGCGAGGACTTGGTGCATTCAACTGAGCTATTCACACATTTAACATAATACGAAACAATAAAAATATGACGGATTTTCGACTGTTTTTCTGTGTTTTACCTTTTGAAATGCAGATTTCCATCACTCTTTTACCCGATATGAGAATAAGGTCGTTATCATTAAGCTTTCTTCATTAATTTAGGAAACTGTTGAAAAAAGAGAGCGGTAATTATGAAATATATCTGATAATATTGCTTGAACTGCTGGTAGCATCGTCCTACATGAATGAAATAAATGTGAAAATGAGAAAAGCTTCAACCAGTTTTTCTTGCTCACACCATACATGCAGGGACAATAATGTTGTACGCAGAATGAATTCACCCTGAAGGTTTATGGGAATTTATTGATTTCAGGTTGGTATTTATCAAGAACTGACTTGTGTGGCCATTGCCGAAGAGTCATACATTAAGATAGAACACATGTCGATTAGTCCCAGATTTTCACTGGTTCTCTAACTGATGTCACTCCACGACGAATACTAGTTAGAATGAATTCAGTCTTTTTAAATATTAACAAATATATTCAGTAATCAGATTCATATTAAAGGAAAATTCTAATAACGAAGATTCAGTGACCAAATTCTACTTTTGCATTCGATATAGAAGTAAACCAGGGAAGTAGTTAGCAGAACTGATTACACTTGTTGCAAGTAGTTCGTTTGATTTTTTTGATTTGATAATACTCGAAAATTGTAATAAAAGATAGCTCACGAATTTCATGATCAGAATTCAGTTCAAAACTTTGGATGCTTTACAGCAGAGAAAATTTAGTTTTCAGCAAACGTACATATTGCTAGAAGATTGTGAGTTAATATAGTGTTATCTGTCTGTGGAGTCAGGTATACCCTTTAAATATTCCGAATTTTTTAGACTCTATTGCATCGAGCATTACCTTTGATGTGAATTACTACAAGTTTTATCTAATGATTGCATTCGGTTATGTCTAGAATTATCAGTCATTTTAACGAAACTACTACCATCATAGCAAATTAACTCCGGCTCATGAATCGCTGCAATAGGCTTGAAGTTACTGAAAATGTGCTTACTTTTAATTTAGGCGTATTCGCTGACGATATTAAACGAGATACAACTCACAATACCTAAGCTTTAAGGTAAGTTAGTTACTATTCACCCATTAGAATAAGCCTCGGTAGTTCACATTTTTCAAAGTTTATTGAGTTGAGAAATTCATCCTCAATTAATTTACTACTAAGTGGTGCATTATGTTTTGACTGAGCAGTCTGTGGACAAAGAGGCCAGTTTCGAGGCATTTTTCCTCGGGGGATTTTTGACTACTGTATTTTATCTCAGTGTTCTACAGTTCGTTCTATACAAATTGCTAGTTGACTGAAGAATTTATGTAGAGCTAACTGTAAGCAGAATATGTTTTATCTTTTTTTCTTAGCAAATGTCCACCTGGCGATGATGATTCAATCCTTCCCAAAATGTCAAGTCAATATCGAATTATCTTAATACCTACACTAAACTTTCAGCTCCTTCACCTATTGATATTTGATTTCAGTTTCATAACTAAGATATTGTTTTTCGTGTTTTTGTTATTGGTTTTATTATGGAGGTTATGTTATGTTTTCATTATTTTAAACATGTATACTTATTTTTTCCGAAAATTCTTGTCTGCAGGTATATGGACTCTAAGAAAAGTCTTTTCAACCTTATTTGAGATACACAGTCATCAAGTCTATTGTCATTGATGTATTTAAGCTTAAAAGCGTGGAGTGAAGAGGGATGGAAACACAGAGAAAATTCCGTCTAGTAACATTGGTAAAAAATTTCCATGGTTATCACACCAAGATTATTTTGGCTGATGAGCTGATCTTCTTATTGAAGAACAATGAGTGAAGCCTACAGGGAACAATTATAAGTAGGACTCAAACCATCAAAGTCTGAATAATAAGGCATATAACGTTTGATATTCACAGCGAAATCAAGACCTTTTGAAATGTAGACTTTATTGTCTTGGTTAACTGAGGGCTCCAAAATCGTGAAAACAAGTTACTTTAAATTTTATTACAATCAGATTCACTATCGACTTCAGTTTTTACTAATGAAGATCTTGTATTGTCTATTAGGGGCAAATCTCGAGTCATTTTTACGAAGCTGGCAACGAAACAAAATCGCTTCTTATGAGAGTGTAAAATGTGACTTGTTTTGCTACAGATACTGGTTACAAACTTCAGATTCATTTCCGAAGTTTAACTCATCCCTGAACCTGCTTTTTCAAAAAATTGATTAAGAGATTTACTTGGAAAACGATATATCATCTACTCCTATGAATATCATTATTTAGTCTAAAAGAGTCTAAAAACTGCATGTATCCTGAAAATTCGTCTGCAAGTTGTTTTGCAACTTCGGACAACTTATGGACACACTTTGAGTATCACAGTTTTTTTAGCTTTACATCTTTGAAGCAGATATAAAGCGTTGTTTCCAATTGGACACATGCTCAGTTATTATGCGACTTCAATGAATGCCTGTGTCATTCTATGGTAAAGATGATGAAACAGTACCGATTCTTAGGGAAATGACTGCGAAACATTTTACTTAGCCAGTATAATTCAAAATCGTATAAATTCAGTTGGCCGCATACTTAAAAATCCAAAGATGATTAAATATTGGTTAAATTTAGCTTTGAGATCTTTGGTGATTTTATTTATTTCAAGGTGGTATACATCACCAACCGACAGCAGTTTTTTAGTGCTCAATGTTGACATGTTTGGAGATGGATATCTTGACCTGTTAAGTCAGCAAAGTCAGAAGTGAAGTGATTTGCAACTAAACATGCCGGTGGATGTCGTGAAGTTACGTCAGAGGGAAACTGTGAACCACTGAATTCCATTTCAGTGAGTGAATGGTTAACGCTTTCCATGAAAGACATTAAGGTACTGAATTCGATAACTGGCACTGTAGCGGTAGCATAGTTTTGAAGTGTCCCATGCTAGGATGAAGGGGCTGACTAATGTTTTCAGGTTTTTAGTGGCTCTTCAACTGACGTTAGCTAGTGATGATTACCACTTTGATTTTGATAGAACTGTCTCAGTTGCTTATAATGATTGGTCACTGTAAACCGACCAATTTTCTGTTTGTCTAGTCTCGATAGCTGACTGAATTCTACTGTTCAAATGCGCAGGTACACCTTGCTCATGAGTGCCAACAAGCTCAATACCAGCAGGCTTCAAGTATTAACTTCATGGTTCTGCTGTATTCATTTACCAGTTTAACTGTCGCTGTGAAGCTAGTTATTTAGGGTGTACATTTAAGTAAGTCAAGCGTAGAATCTCTGAACACTATCCAGCGCGACTGAGTGAAAAATAGATAAAAACAATAGAAAGCTTGGTACTCGCTTATCTAATAGATACTAGTAATGAACTGAATACAACGGAGGCTTTTACAGTGACTTAAAGTATATCATCCATTCTTCGACGTAGTTTTCGTATTCACTAGCTACATATGACAGAATCTATTACTCCCACCCCCCCCCACAAACCAAATGTTTGTATTTGGAAGAAATTTGTACAATCTCAGTCTTCACCTTGGCCATCAGTGTAAATGAACGTTTAACTTCAATTTATCTCACGTTTCGTCCAGTAAAACATAATTAGTTGAGAAAGGACTCTCCTAAGTCTTCAGCTCATATAACCTGCTCTCTAAAATTTTCTCTTCCCTATTATCGTGTAGTTCCGTTAGCATGTACGTACTTGCCCATCGTTTTTTTAATTTTCATGTTATTTATTATGCAAACAGTGAATTAACAACATGTTTAATTTTACTTGACACGATAACAGTATTCATCAGTTTCAATCTTCGTTTCTCTAACTATTAACCTTTTGATTAACTGCTAATTTATTATTATTTCAATTGATTAACCCATCACGCCTAAATGGCATCATGTTATTAGATGTAAAACCTGTACATGAGTGTAGAGCAAACGATTGGGACTTAACTTAAAAAAATATTTCTTCTCTCATTTTGTCCTTTATTTTCTCTGTCTGAATGGGAATTCTAAAACTGCTGTGACCACATACTGACAAATGTTGCTAGTTAAGCTTAAGGCACTGTTTTCCGATTGATGAAAATGCATTCAATTAGAAACATTTACGGAGATTTTAAACCAGAAAGTTCGGCAGTCGTTCGAAAACTGATAATTTGCTTTGTCACATACCAATCCGCTCAAGTTGGTTAAGCATATTCAATAGATCAAACTATCTAACTATTGTCGGACCTTACACCCTTCAAGTACACAGGTTTTGATCTGAACCTTAGATCGCATAAACCAGTCTATAACATTAGAAAGTTGATCTGCGTAGTGAAGCCTTTTGATCACTGTTCATAGTTTCTATCTATTCTTGCTGTTTAGAAGCCAATTTAGATGCGGTTGTTCATTTGATTAGCTAATGTCCTAGTTGTCACTACGAACGTCTTCATTTCTATTGTACATTGTTTATGTTGGTATGCATGTCTAGTATATGTGGATCTCTAACCATCCTGGATAAGACTAACATAAAAATCTCATTTAAAGATGACACATTTCTTTCAAATACATAATAAGATTCATTTCGTTATCTGCCTCAACAAATAAGTTACTTTACACTCTATGTCATTTATCACTCCGAAGATTCAAGAAACTAAATAATTCATGAATGTGTTTCATAATATAATAAATGTGGTTTTATCGTCAAGATGGTGAATGGATGTGTAACAGATGATTTATTTTTAATACGGAATACATTTCACTTTATACTACGATTTTATAAAAAAGAAAAAGAAGATTGAAGAAACTGGCTGTTTAGTCGTGCATAATTTCAAATTTGTTTGAAAAAAATTCTGACCGAACATGGATTTCCATTGAAATTTACTGATAAGAATATAAAGTCAAAAATAGGTCATTGAACGCATGTCATTTACTTTTAGAAAAGATTATGATGTTGATCTCAGATTCACAAATGTCAGTGTCCAGGAAAAGGCTACCAAAATCCACAGTCAAAACTTTTTATCGCTAATGTAGGCACTATTTTCTGCTGTCATTTATCGATACACGAAGAACAGCCTGAAATACTGAACTATATCACAATCTGTATATAACTTAACATGATTCTGTGGAACAGAGCAAATTGGTAGCATTATGCAGCAACTTGCAAAGTGTGCTCGTGAGCAGCACTTAGGTCAGTTTTTAACAGAAAGTACGGGGGTGAATCTTCAGCTCTCATACAGAAAACTCCGTGATCAGTAGATCTTTGTCTTCGTTTGATAAATCCTGCCACCTTTCGAATGAAGTGTGACTAAGCCTCTGGAAAGGAGTAATAATAACACATTTGGTCATAACTAAAGTACTATAAATCAGTTCACACAGTCACATGTTCCTAGGACAGAAGTGTGTGCATTCTCCTTCTGTATAATGGATATCATAAAGTATTGATCGTTATAGATAACTTCCTTCTTATGTAATTACATTCCATTTTCGAACCCTCTGTTTACTTTTCCATTTCAAACCTCTGTATATATAACACAGCCTACTCATTATGCAGTGTATATCTGTCCCTAACCAGAAATCGTGCTCAAGAATTCGATTGCTTCCACCTTATGTTCGTAAATGTGAAGCTAAGAGAGCGTGTTACATCATTGCAAAAACAATAAGTAGTGTGAAAAGTCCCCTGAAAATTTTCACTCTAGAAGTAGGAGTGCAGTAAGCAAGTGAAGGAGAAGATGGATGTCAAAGAAATGTACCACACAACAATTGAGCACTAGTTTCAAACATTTGCAACTTTTGCACAATAGTTACCAGTGTTATATCCATTCACTTTCTTTGTTACAGGATTTGAATCCAGTTTTCATTTGCGCACGTTATATTCAATGTCTTGTTTATGAATCCTGAAAAACATTTGAGTGGATACTTTCACAAATATTGGGTACCGAGTTGAAAACTGACATAGATATAAATTATATTTTTACAAATCTCAGCGTGTTTGAAACAATAAATTCAAAAGTTACTCATGGAAGTCTAGTCCAAGCTTCTTCAGAGAAACATTTAAAATATTTATCAATGATCATAGATAAATATATAGCAGGTTAAAGGCTGTGTAGTTCGTCTCACTACCCAAAAGTTTCTGAATAATTCAGACACAATAAAACTGTTATTCCTCTTTTGGCAGAAGCCTGACATTAACAAGAGGAAGACTTCTTATTCACCAGATGAAATCTAGATTGCATGACTGTTATTCCATATATACTTTTTAGATAAGTAGTATGACGCATATCACTGAGACACATACATTATATTCCCCGATATTCGGCAGTATCAAGTAACCAACAGTTACTGACATTATCTCAAAGATAATAATTAATAACAAACCAACAACTTGAGAACAAACTAAATTTTCTTGTATGCATCTTCAAGTCATCAACGAAATAGCCATTTTATTTTAATTCAGTAAACTAACTACCACTAACTATTTTTCAGTTGCAAATTTTTTATATAAGAACACCTTCCGCTTTCACTTTTACCAGTGAGGATGAAATCCTCGACTATTGATTCTCTCTTCACAAATACTTTTTGCTGCAAAAATAATCTGATTTTACGGTTCTTCGATATCTTATGAAACAAAATACAGAAGTTGGACAAAAAATGATAGAATCCTTCTGGTTTCACTTCTCATTGAATTTAAAAAGTTCAGGAAGTATCAGCTGACTTTTGCAGCAGTAAATTTTGGTAACCATGATGGATGGTGGCTAGTGGTGGAATACAGGACGTCAGTTTCGTTCTATTTAGGACTTGTCTGATGGGTGTTCCCCTAAGATCCGAACTCGGGATCGAGAACTTCAAACTCTAAAGCGTTACTCACTAGGCCACCGATGCACAATAGGCGCTTCTTATACTATGGGTATAGCTTTATATGATGTTGCACGCACTATCCTGTTGTTGGCAAGGACAAAGCGATCGGTCGTTATTCGCATTTGGGCTCCTGCTCAGATGCCTCGGTATTGCCCATATTTTCAATTTTGCTATCATTAGAAGACATGCTCGTCGCACCAGAACTGGTTATCGTGACCTGGCTGCCTGGTAGATAGCACCTCGGCGTTCGCAGCAATGAGTTCAAAGTCCGAGTCTCAGTGGGAATACCATCACTTCACACTAGGTTGTAGGTACATCCAGCTGACAAGTTCAAAATAGGGTAAAAACATGCGTTTTTGATTCAACTTCTAGCCAGTATCTAGCGATCACATCAAAATGAAAAACACAGGCAATCAGTGACGGGATAATACAGACAATATCATATAAAATAAAATTTAGGTTGGCCAAGCAAATTTGTTAGTGAAAGATGGAAGTCTTATTGTGCTCGCGGTAATTGTACAAAGTGCTAGCTATCTTGTTGATACTTACTGAAGCTGACAGTGCCTTTCAGTGAGTAAGGTCTCAGAAATATTTTAGAAGCATATGTCTACTGTTACTTGATCGTATCATTTGGCGTATACCGGTTGATTTTAAACCAGAGAGGCCTAAATGTGTGACTAATTGATTGCTAACCGAGTAAACATAACTTTTACCTACAGTTTTATTACACAGTTATCAACTGAAGTCTACCAACTGCGCTTCTTATTAGAATTTTGACTCACAGTTATGGTTCAGATTCAACCATAAACCAGTGACCTGATGTTTCATAGTTCCTCAGAGGAAGAGCTTGATTATTCGATGCACATTTCTGATATCAATTTTTGTTCCTGAGGCGAAATTATTCTACATATTTTTCTTTTGCTTTAAAGGAAAATCTTCCTTTCACTGTGTTGTATTGTGCAAAGAATACTGGTTAGGTAACGTTACTTTAAATTTTCTGCGACCGCCAATTTATATATTGTGATAGTCGGCAAAAGTAGTCACGGACACTATCTTCTTGCAATGGGAAAGATTACAAAGATGCTTCTTAAAATGTACGGCTATCAACTTGGGTGTATAGCCAAGTGGCCAACATAACCCAAGCCTTTATTTTAACTTTCGTCACTACCGGATTCAATTAGTATTTGGCTTGTGACAAAATAAGCTCTGTGTTTACCTTGCTAAAATACAGTTATACCGCAGTTTATAAGATGACTGATATGCCAACCGGAAGGTCAGACAGAATAGGACAGTTGTCCTCGAAAACATTTCATTGCGTCTTGGACCCGAATTTCAATCCATAGACCAGTGCTTCTTTCTAGTTCCTTGGACTTCAGTTGGAATCAGAGTTTGTTGACTCTCCTACATGGACGGTCCAGACTCATTCATCGCTTAAAAAATGTAATAATGTTGTCTTTTTCACTTTTTTGTGACCTCTACATCAATCGCAGTTAGTGAATCATAAGTTCTTGAAATACACCATAAGAAGGTTTCTAAATGTGAGGAGCAAACTTTAATTATTTTCTAGTATGCGGCGACATTAGGCAGATCGCTTGATACATAGAAGTTTATTTGGTGACAAAATCTTTACTAGGTAAAAACGAAGCTCATTTATCTAACTGTTTGTATTCAGAAAACAGTTATTCACCTATTCTAATTACTTAGTATTTGTAAGAAGTTCTCATTGACAATAGCTAGATACTTTGGTCTTCATAAACACATTACTGAACAATTAAATGAGTATTAAATTATCTTAACTAATAATCTTAAATGCTACAGTATGGGTGAGAGACAACTTTTCAAAGGACTGAAAACAGTGATTTATTACGATCGAGTGATTGCCATTTCTAAACCTAAAAAGGAATGACAACAAAAACGGTAAGCATTGAATGCCGGTATCTGGCACGTTGTCATGTAAGCTTTACGCAGTGTAGCTGAAGTTAACGGTCATTATTTCATCAAGTTAGTGCGTGAACTTAGTAGTTCTAAGTGTAATTTTTAGCAACCTCTTCATTTATTGCAATATTTTAAATCTAGAGTGGCACATCAAGCTTACTTGGGAATATTCCAGATACTGGCAGTGTGAACATCTGACTTTTTGTCTACATTTACATAAAGTTCAACTATTTTTAAAGCTGAAATTTAATATAGTCAGGCTAATGAGCTACCCACTGAATAATAAATGGTTATTCAAGAGCAAAAAGAAAGTCATGAGGTAACCTATTCAGCTTTAATCGCTTTGCGAAAGACTGAGATTCTGACCGTTAAAAAATATGTGCTCATTCCGTGTGCCAACAGATTTTTGACTGGATGAAGCCGATGGTCCCGTCAGAAAGTTATTTCACTGTTGTAATATTCAAAATTCCAATGAATGAAGCAGAAAACAAACACCACTTATTTATTTTTTCACTGGTAAATTCCTGTGGACGATATTCTGTTGGATGCGAATCAGGATTTTGATCCTTCTTGGATATGTTTCTTGTCTTTTTTAAGTGAGAAGTTGAATCATTTTGAAGCAGTTAGTCCTTTATGTAAATGCAAATAGAACAATTAAAATACACTTTAGTGTTGTTCCTGGTGGGACGAACATTACTCACTGGGAGGCAGGTACGTTCGGCTGACGAGTCCCAAATAGGACGAAATGCATATTCTGGATTCCACTGCCAGCCACTACCCATCATTACCATACATAAAATACACTTTGTTTGAAAAATATGATGTATTTAAGCTGTAGTTTTTGAGAAGTTGGATCACACATTGGTTAGGTCATTTTTTTAACGTAAGACAATCTTTCTATGGACTTGAAAATAATTTATTTTTATGTTAGACCTACTCTGATAATATTAATTTTCTCTTATAATCAAGGCAGGTTCTTGAACATGTCCTTCTTTCTCCATTGCCTTTCTTATTGTTATTACACATCATATTATCATATTTATTTTTATAGACTTTCTGACGTTTTCTTTAAACATAGGAATCAACTTTATAGGTAAATGTGCATCGATGCAGGTCAAAGTTACGATTCAGCCATATCACTGTTTTCAAGTAAACGTTTCCTTGCAGATTCGCAATCTCAGACTGCATCATAACTCATTAATTTTCTTCATAACGGGAGTGCTATAAATTAAAGTTTCAGAACATCCTTTGCATCAGGCGTATATGTTTGAGAGAAGTGGAAAAATTTACCAAGGGTTAACATCATGAAAACGTTTTAGAATTAGGAAGGAATCGGTTGAATGTCTGAAAGCATTAAGACGATGTGAGATAGCAGACAAAGATCCAGGGTAGACAACCTTACCTATCTAACTGTTGTTTCATATTTGTTGTCATACAATTAAGAATATCCTTGGATATGAAGACAAAAGGAGAGCACTGCACCAAATTGAGCTATGAACATTCCTCCATTTTGTGTTCTGTAATCCGATTACTCAACCTTTATTTGGTCATATGATTCACAAGTGTTCATGCTAAATGTCATTACATGCTATTCATCAGCATTTTTACAAAACTAGAGGTAATTAGGAAAACTTGTTAGCAGTTTCATATCACTGTTCTGCTGTTATATGTAGTCTTTTAATAATCAGTAGAAAGTAGACTGTCAAACAGCATGTGAATAAGGTTATCAGTGCTTGGAAAAGAAGTTAACTGGCTCTATTTTTCGTGGGTCGTAACTTTTAGTTCACATGTCCCGATTCATGCGGTAAGCACATAGATATTTCTTGCATCATATTTAACTAGTACTTATTTGAACTGTATTTTGAGGCACACTTCACAAGAAATAATGCATGTACAGGTGTATACATTTAAGTACGGAGAGATATGAAAGTATGCCCAACTGTTAAGCCAATCATCTATGCCTGCAACTTCTTACAGATGACAGATTTCCTTAAAGACCATGAAGACGGAATCCAAAATGAATAATATGATCTACATATATATAGAACAATGTAAAAACCGAAAAGTGACATTAAAGTAAAACTGATGACAACATCAAAGTGTTCCTATGTTGCTATAGCGTTTCTTAATATGAACGTGTAATTAAAACTTCTGAGAAGCCCTTGTTTAATATGGACAAGATACAGTCGCTTTAATTTAGCAGTCCAAACGAGTTAGTCTTTAGCTTCTTTTTTTATATGGGCAGGTTACAAGACTCAGTGGAAACATTATCCCCCGCTGGATTACCAGTAAATGCCGATAATGATACTGATATAAGTTAAAGGTTATTCCATGGATTCCACCCTGGCTTTGGCTGAAACAAATTCGGTAATAATACGTATTCATCTTCCACATTCTTTGTACATTTATGCAAGTAGTGAGATAAAATTAAACAATGCATGAGTGTGTATCAGGTACTCAATCATATCTGTATGAGAGCTATTGCACAAACTAAGTGAAAGGTAATAGATGATCAAACTGAGTTTTATTCAAACCAGTGATTCATGGATTGGAAATTAATTGCATACTTCAATTAATAATTTATGAGTGACTGCCTGGAAATTATTTATGAAAGTAAGACAAAAATTTGAAATGAATACTTTTATCCCGATAGTTGTTCGTTTACATGCACAGGTATATAAGATATGAGTCTGTAGTGTGTCTTTCATCACTAAAGGTTGACCTTATATTACTTAAAAGATTTATTGCTATCGTATTTTCCTTCTTAATTCAGACAAAACGAAAAAGAATTCTGCAACTTTTCCTACTGGAATTTTATTCAATCCTTTCCCTTCATAAATTTTAATAGAGTAAGGACAATAGCTTCAGGAGAATAGTATGGATCCATTTTATTTCGTGGTTTCTCATCAGCTGCTTACAACCTAAAACAGTTTTAACATCAATTTATACAGAATGTCTGCATACTCGAGTCAGTTTGAAAGAAAATTATCGGATTGAGCTAAAGATAAAATTGATATGAAACAATTGAAAACACGAATTGAGCGATTAAATATGCAGAACTAAGTTCGCCAATATAAAGAAGGATTAGAGCAGAAGTTTGGATGAGTAGGAGATGAGTGTATTCAACATATTAAGAAAGGTTACACAAACTTTGTGAGACGTCATACGATTTATGTTCACTAATATCAGTAAAATTCAAATAATTAGGTCAAGTCTGTGAAATCTACAATAACAAAAACCAAACAACCAACTTTTATGAATGGACAATGACATGTGAAAGGCATGGTGATTGTCAGCAAAACAAGTATTTATCATAGTAGACGCAGATTGATGACCGTTTCTTTCTGAACATATATTTTTGGTTTTAATCGTCTAATGCACAACGCTTCATTTGAACGCAACAAATTTGAATTCATCTGTTTATTGATTATTTTGAACGGTTTCTGGATATCGACTTCATGTTCACTATCAATAAGGAGACAAGCGATAGCTCTGTTGAAAACATTTCCATCTATCACAAATTCCTTGCAAGGTGCGTGAACTAGAATCAAGTATTTGAAAAGATTTTTAATTTCCGAAAATCAGGTGCAAATAAGTTAGCCCACAGATAAAGTCGCATGACTTTATATCTAAATCACTAATTGGAGGAAAATAGACAATGTGAAGTGGATTTCAGCCGTGCTTTAATATTGACATACTAAGAATGAGCTCTGATGGACCTACACCCAGACCTCATGGGCTTCTAGGTGTACTGAAAAGACTACACAGTGCTCCCTAAATTCTCAGTGGTTTTTTTTGCTCATATAAGTCAGTGTCAAAAAGAGTCCTGAAATTACTTGCCCTGTTTCTGTTGAAATAATCTGACCTGCTCATAATTTCTATCGAGGTGTTTTAATCGTATTAGGCGACTGCTTCATTGTTTTCAATTCGTAAATTATTCACAGTTAACTTCTCTAGTTTTGTTAGGTTTGCATTATTTTCTTTTGTTTTTTCAGTACCACTGTTCACTGTATTTTAACGTGTTCAGTGGTGGTTTTATCTTAGACTTACTCGACTTCTGTGCTAAGTATAAAGTTTTTGAGTTTTAGACATCTTGCTGCAACATTGAAGTTTAGTCTTTTTTGTTTCTCTTTTGTTTCAATGGAATACAAGGCTCTGGGGTGGTGATTGACCAACGACTTTTTTCTTTCGACAGACGATGGTTTCTTTCATCGTTTCTCCATTCTTAGTGGAATATTCTTCTTCTATAGAACTGCTGAACGAACTTATTGATTCGAGATTCTCTGGATTCCTTGGAAGCAGCTGATCATGTTGAATTTTTCTACTAGAAACTCATAGGATCTGTAGTTTACCATTTTTATAAGTCCACATTCCAGTTGTTCAACTTTATTTTGGATGATAGTTAACTTTCTTACATTTCTGTGGATTTTTTTATCTATCTAAAGATTGGTAAAGTGTCCCGTTGCCGTTTTGACTTTCTTTGGCGATGCTGAGGGGGTAGTAGACGAAAATATTTAGTTGTAATTTAACATCTAATATGGTAAATATAGAAAATAAGGTGGACTTTGAAGCATGCTCAAGTTTCTGAAAGCTGTGCAACTTCACGAGCATGCCTTTTTAAGGTAGGACCATAAGTGTCATTATTAGGAACGCTAAACTTGAAAATCGTGGTGAAATGTGAGTTCATATAACATACTGGGACGAAACAGCTGTCTAGTAACTCCACGTTTCATTGGTTCTATAACTGATTTCAGTCCGCGGTGAATACAGCCGTTAAAAATCCCCTTAAATCTAAGACTATATCACTGTGCAATGCCTATTAGTGGCATGTTTCGAGATGGAAATCCCTAGGTTCTGGTCAGGTGCTGAGACCCCTGGGGTTAACCAAGTCGGAAGTCAAGCGGAATCCAACTGAAGACGTAGGGTGATATCCATGCTACATAGCAGATTGAAAGAAGTAGGAACATGTGAACCACTGAATTTCAACCCAATAACTGGACGGTAAACGCGTTCGTGGTGAAACCTAAAGGTTTTGAGTTCAATCCCTGGTGGGTGGAGTCGTGGATGCGTGCTGATGACCAATCCTGTACTAAGATTAAAAAGCTGTCCAGTGAGTCCAGGTTTCCAATGGTTCTCGGACTGATTTCAGTACATGATGAATACTACCTCAACGTTAAAGCCTTCATAAACCTAAAACTATATATTACAATTTTTTTAGTTGATATAGCAAACAGTAGCGAAATATTACCTGACAGGTAATTAAATATATAAATAAATAATGCCGTGTCATTGTGTAATATATCAAATGAACAAATCTAATCAAAATATATATAAGTGCATTATATTTGGTATATATCTTCACTTCATTTTTACCTTATATATGCTGAATATCACTTTATTCCAAGCACTTTGGTATTGAAGTGAGATCATAGATCATTTTGCTTGTCTAAAGTTAGGTGGCTTGGTAAACAAGTATGACGTCAACTTTCTTAACAGGAATGTAGTTTTCTACATATAAGTTGTTTTGTCTTTGCCAAATGATCAATCTAACTTTGTCTTTTCATATGACGGACAACATTATCTGATTTTATTCTGCATAACATTTTGCAAATCATTGATCACAACAGTCATATCAGGCACCCAATAGGTTAAAAAAAATATTCATGCCTAATTTCACTAGGAATAGTTTTTTTTTCAGCGAATTTCTGCATACTGTTTGGAGAAATATAGAAATCTTCTAACTCAACGGTTATTTTTGATTATTTTGTTTCCTTTTCTTTAATGTTTAGTGAACTTTCTACTTAATTCCTTAAGATCTTATTATGAATGCAATTACTTCTTAAAACAAGTTATGATTATATAATTTGATAGTCAGTCAGTGTACAAGTTTATTATCTAGTATTAGCCTTAGTTACCTAACAAGTACATTGCATAATGACACGGTGTAACACACATTCTAATCCTGATCATCTTATTGTTTCCATGTGGTCTGAACAGTTTCATTCTTCAGGCGATCTGACCAATTTCATATCTTAAACTAACAAGAATACAAATAAAATGAAGTTCATTAACTAAAATAGAGTACATCACAATGTATAATAATTGAAATATCTGTTCATAACTTTGTACTTTCTGCTCAATTTCCCACACCCACCCACTATCTACCTAACTATGAACGTCACTATACTGACCTTCCTGGTTAATTATTTTTTTAGGTAGATGTATATTACCTATCCCATCTTATTTAAAGATCGGTATGTTATACATCCTATATTAGAAAAGGATTTTTATCCTATATTCTTATCTAAACACCTTTGAAAAGATAAGAATTTTAATTCAGCCTGTCACTATAAAAACATTAACTAATTCCATTTTATAAATTCTACTGAATGTTGAGAAGTTAGAAATCGTTTCTAAGCTTCTTTAGTTTCAAGCTGTCATTCGTTATGGACTGATAGCAGTTGGAGAGCCAGTAAAAACCTGTGAGCACTGGACAACTGCTTCTTCCCAGTGCATACTGATGACTTCACTGGGGTCCCACTCAGAACCTAGAGGTCCCACAGACATTACGTCACCGTTGGATCACTAGGTCTTATATCTGTCATTTCGGAATACAGCAGGACATCCAATGCTGTCTCTGAGTAGACGTCTGACGTGAGTTACTCAACCTCCCACAGCTTCCTATAAGAACTTTGGAAACCTCATCTCGAAGCAAAGCTCAGTGATAAGATGCTGGTAGTGGAACCTGAGAGTCCTGGGTTCAAGTTCTAACATAGTCTTGGTAGCCTACTGCTGAAGAGTTCCATATAAGAACTAGACACCTGTCCCATGCTTCTGGGTTTTCAAGGGTCCTCGAACTGATGACAGTCTGTGATTAATGACAACTTGAGACTGATAAATTAATCCCCAAAGGCCTCCAAATTGAATGAACTTCACTAATTATTGGTGTTCAATACTATTACTTTCACCGTCTTATTGAAAGTAAGAGGGCTAAACACTTTTGTTAACTACACTAGTCACAATCTTTTAACTTCTAGGCTTTCTCAACATCTCTTTGGAAACCCTTAGATGAGTTACAACCTTTATTGCCATTTCTTCAGCGATGGATTTGGCTACAGAAGTAAACTTAGGAATTTCGATGCAAATTCAATGAAATTTCAGAAGAAAATTAACAAGTATAAAATACTTTAGAGATGACTTGGATTTTAGGTCGCCAATGCAGTGTCAAGGTACGATACATAATATTTTGAAGTGGAAAAACTCAAAACACTACTCACACTTCTAATGTTGCTATGGGTCTAATCCTAATGTTTTCCAATTCTTAGTGGAGTTTCTAACCAGTTAGATCAGCATAATCACTTTCTGCTTCAAGTCGTAAATTGCCTTGTGTCCCGGTTGCATAGATGATTGACTCTTTTATTAATCATATGAATATATGCATATTGACCAGAAAATTCATACACACTTTTTCTCGCTTCTACGTAGCAACCCACCAACGAGCCAGGGAGATACCTTTCAACGACTGTTCGCTACAGAGTAAGAAAATCTGTACATATCATAAAACTACACTGAATGTGATCAGGTAAATACAACACTTTGAGTTACACAAACTTCAACTGCATGCTGTTCTCCACACAAAGTGTCACTTCTGCGAACAGATACGTAGCAGATTAATGTCTTTTTAATCAATGGGATATACAAGCTGAATGGAGAACCAAGACAGACTAAGCACTTTTATTGAAAAATAAAAGCAATAACATAATGCAGTGATAGTAGCATTCAAAACGTTTGTTTTACTGGCAAATATGGAACTCTTGATATTGGTTGTACTTTCACGTTGACTCTGCTAACAAAAATCTAAGGATTAGGAATGCTTTTTTATGAAAGTAGATGAACGACATTCAACGTAACTGCTAGCTAATATTTTTTTGGTTAGAAAGTACTCAAAAGGTATTCAGAAATAGACACAGTGTTTGATGCAATCAAATGTTAAGGATTGTTACTATTTGAACAAATTGATAAAAATTATTTCTAGTGAACCCTGGAAATAAAAATTCCATCTTAGTGTAAGAACCCGTTTGATAGCTTGTTTTATTGATGTATGGTTGACTGCATTCATTTACTTGTTTTCTTCATATAAGCAACCCTTAAAAATATTTTATTCATCATAACACATTTCTCAGACTAAAAATATCTTCCTAACACATACGCTCCATTTACATCCTCTCCCATACACAAATTTTAGCCAAACATAGATTTTAATCAAGCTGACGCTCTTCAGGGACTGACGTCAGTTAGAGAACTATTTAAAATCTGGGAGCACTGAATAACTGTTTCATCCTGCTATGGAACTCAACAGTGGTACACACCTATGGCCTCATAAAAGACGGAAACCAGGACCTTAATGTTCCATGGCCAGCACTTGGTCAGAGTTCAATGGTTCACATTTTCATACTTCTGAATCCAATCTTGTAATCAATAAAATCCCCAGAAATCTCCAAGTTCAAAACTGTTTTTAATGCTCCTAAGAAATTTTAATTTCATGAGAATTTCTTTGAATAGTTTAAGTTGAATTTGGTTAGGATTATTCTGTATTCTCTATCACAGGCTTGGTTTTTCATTCAAGTACTTGAGAAACTGTCGTTAGACAAGGGCACTGGCTCTGGACATATTGCCATCCTTTTTAGCATTTTTATGCATTCAATGAAATGACATAACTGTTGAAAGCGTAATGTTATTTGGTTATACGTAAATAGTGTCTGGTGTTTAATTTCTTTGAAAATAATGACTGCAACACCGTTTTATGATTGATTGAGATTTTCCGTTTTCGAAGATAACCTATACATTAGTTTAAGAGTGAAAGCATTTTTTTTATGAAAACCATACGCGATATATTTTGATCAGTTTAGGAATAATTGGAGGTTTCGTAGCATAACATTAAACAAGCAGACCTTGAAATAAGTGTTTGGAAATAACAATATTTTTAATTGCTACTTTCAAAATTTTTACTGGTTTCTAATTTTTTGGAACTACTTTATTTCTCATTTAATTAGTTGTGGCTAGCAGAGGAATTACAAGTATGTCAACAAATAGTGACAGTGAAGAATATTTGTAGCTTAGGTGGATGGGCTTGGTTGTATTGTGGTCTCTAACCTGGGTTGTTTAATCGATTAAACACAATTAAACAACCCAGCTCAGAAAACACAATACAACCAAGGCAAATAGTAATACTTTATTTTTGCTTATAGATTGTTGATTCGACAGTGTTCATTTTTGTCCTCATTCATAGAAATAATATGTACTTCATTCTCACAATGTAGTAAAATCCCTACATTGATTTTTTTTGAGGTTTTACCTTTATTGATGCGATTTTCATGTTATATTGATCAAATCAAGGTGGAACGATCACTGACCAGTGATAGTAGGAGGGAATATACTTCTAGCTATTTCTCCTCGACATCTATAAATTTAGAACAAGAAACTGCTCTTAGTCATCAATTATTTAAGCTCCAAAATGTATTTAAAAGACTACATTTCAAAAACCACTTGTTAACAGTGAACTTTATAAATTTATAAAATTGCCACTTCAGTTTTTTCCCACTATCCCATAAAACCTTATATTCGGAAGTGATATCGCAGCCAAGAGCTGAGTGAAAACTGTATTGTCCAGACTTTAATCTTTTCGAGAAAAGTATTTGAAGTTATTATTTTGATCCTCGTTTTGGTCTTAGGACTGTATGAATTATATGGTCTATGCTATTATTATAGTTTGTGGCAGCTCAGCAAACCGCTGAAGGTAATTATACTTTTAAGATGTGATAGCTTGAAGTTTCTGGCTTTGATTAGAGCGAACTGATCAGGCACTATTAGGATATGAGCTCTTCGGAGGGTGACTTGATATTCCTAGTATTCTTAATTTTGATATTAATGTTGGGTAGTGGCTAGCAGTGGAATCCAGGATATTAGTTCCAGTTAGAATGAAACGCGTATCCTTGGTCTTCTGCTAACCAGTATCCACAAGTAAAAGCAAAATTGAGAAAACCGACAGTATCAAAGCATCTACAGTAGAGCCTATTTGCCGGTCAGTTTGGTTCAGTCAACGACGAAAATTTACAAGATATGATATCAAAACTATGCTACACTCAACGCACAAAAAGGGATACCGTTAATCAGAGGCTTAGTTGATGACGCTCTAGCATTTAAAACGACTGGTCCAGAGTTCGTGTCTTGGTAGGAGGGATAACACCCATGAGTGAGAGACAGTTAAATCCAGATGAGTCTTAAATAACTCGAGACAAGTCTCTTGTATTTCACTGTTAGCCACTTTACATCATCAATCTAACTGTTAGTTTAGATTTTGTGGACGCACTTAACAACACTGTGGACTTCTCTTGTTCGTTGCAAATTCAGACATGGATCTTTACCATTTAAATATGTTTTTCACACAATTTCTGTGACGGCGGTACCTTCGATTTTACCCCAGATACAGAATTTGCTTATTTATTGACTATTCTGTTACTTTTAGAAAGAATTAAGCATCACTTAGCTGTGGCGAAACAGCAAACGACTTCAGTAAGGGAATGCCTTTTTATGTGATATTAGGGAAGATTTGCGACTTCGCATGAATGGCTCTACACTGGTACATTGCATTTTTGCGGTAAAAATAGCTTACCAGTTTAGTTATTCAGAAAGTTATGACGAGTTAGACAAAGAGAGAATATATGATTATTGCTAGTGGTCATTTGCTGACACCAGTGAGGGAAGAAAAATTGCAACGAGTAGGGAAGGACAAGATGGCGAGAACGAATAATAACAGTCAGTATAATAATAATATTACCAATATTGGTGATCCTTTTTAAAATGAATAGATTAATGGGTCTTGTGTACACAGGAAAAGTTTACAGGCTGCAAAAGTGAAGAAAGAGACTGTGTGGACGTACTTTGAACAGCAGAACAACTACTACTCATGCGAAGCACAGCTTGAAGCAGGGAATGGAAAACTGCGATATACATCAGCATACTAATGAGGCAGTAGTAAGTAATAACCTCACTTCTCTCGCTTCACTCTCCCAATACTCCTTGTATCTGACAATCCTAGTCATTAAAACGCGACACATACGAAGTAAAATATCAGCCTTTTGAACTCTAATACTCCTACAACAACCGACACTGGTTCTGGTTACAGAGACCTGGCTAACTCCAAATATAGCAGACGTACATATTGCAGTCAATGGATACAGAGTATACAGGCAGGACGGAGTCTGTAAAAAAGGAGTTAGATATCTTATCTGTGCATCAAGCACTATTCTTACTAACACCTCAAATCATGAACTGGATAAAACTCCCGAATGTGCATGGATAAGCGCAACCACCAGTAAACACAAGCTCCTCATCGGATGTTTATGTTGGGCACCAAACACTTCCACAGGAGTTGCAAAACATTCGAGCACGCCGCCACTCTAGACTTCGATTCTAAGATAATCTGCGGTGACCTCAACCTCCCTGGAATGGAGCGGAACTTATACACAAGTCACACAAACTATTACAAACTCTTAGCAGCCATCGACGCGAACGGTTGGCAGCAATACGTGCACTTCCCCACGCGAAACAATAACACCCTTGACCTGATACTTTGTCACAACATTGAGCCATTGTCTGTACAGGTAGGAGAAAAAGTTGCAAACAGCGATCATAGCATGTGGCTTTGCACTCTACCAGTTCCAGTAGCTCGAGAGGGTGCATACAAAGTAACAACAAAGTACCATCAACACAAAGACATCAAGAATGCTGACTGGGAGCTCCTCAAAACACTCATAAGATGCTTCGATTGGGAAGACTTCTCCACCAGCGGTAATCTGTCTGAAACCCTCGACGAATTTTACAAGATTATTAGTTCGCTCAGGAAACAATTGCACCTACCAAACTCCGCCTGAAAACAACTTTATACATACGTAGGAAAACTTGACGCAGACTGAGAGGGCTAAGAAAAAAGTACTTTGTTTTGAAAGAATTTCATGTACTGAATCAGACACATACAACATTCCTTTTATTTCAAGCCAGACACCGGATGAAAACACTGGTTGAAGAGCATACGGCCTCTGATAGTTTGTTTAAAACGCAAAACGTAGGCAGTATCCTACGAAAGCAAAAAAATACAAAAGGCTTTTTAATAAATCATTTAGAGCATAAAAGTGTAGGTTACTACGATCCACAGGTGATTTTTGAACTTGTCAATGAGTGGCTTCCAAATAATACTTGCATGCCTCCAGTTCCAGACATAAAGATAGCCAATACAAGTTGTAGTACGATGGGTAGCATAGAATCCAGCGTGAATAACATAAACGATGCGGTTAAAACCCTAAAAGCAAATGTAAGCTGCCGGATAGACGAGATATCGTCAATAATTTACAAAAATGCTGGCACGGATATGGAAATTTTATAACTCAAAATATTTACCCTGTCACTAGATTCTGGGATATATCCTGATAAATAGAAAACATAATTCAAGAGCCAAGACCAGCGCTAGCAATTACAGACATATTAACATAATCCCGGTCATCTCACGGATTACGGAGAAGGCGATTAAAAGTCTTTCTGAAAAGATCTTGCACTGCAAACCTGTTTAACTTTTTTTAACGAGATCACCAGCAAAAGGGATCAGAAAAAGATAGTGATAATACTTTACTTCGATATCCCTAAAGCCTTAGACGGAGTCCCTCACAACTTGTTTATCAATAGGCTAAAATCCCTTTGAAACTGTAATCCACACTTAGATTGGTTAAAATCCTTTGTGCGTAATCGTTACCAAACAACAAAAGTTGGTTCAACTATCTCAAAGCCTAAACGAATCACCAGTGGAGCAGGGCAGCGTCTTAAGTTCACTAATCTTCATAACATACATCAATAGCATATGTAAGTGTTAAAAGATGGGCAAGCCATTCCTATATGTGGATGACCTAAAAGTAGTATACAGATGGCTTAGCAGTCACTTAGCCTTGACAATTAGCTTTATGCAAGGGGAGCGAAGACATGTTAGCAAATGGTGTAACAGCTGGCTACTCGAATTTAACGTAGAAGAGTGTGGCCGAATATGCATAGGTGACTATGCACTCGAACTAAACTTAGTGATAACCAGGCATTCACGCCCAAAACTGAAGTCTATACAAGATTTAGGGCTGCAATATTCGCACAACGTAACCTTCTGTAAGCCTGCATCCATACAAAAAACTACTTTCGAAAAATTAAGAATTACCAATCCCATTCACTCATTTAACTCTCTCACCATATGAATATTTATCAATCCTGGAATTACTCAGACTTCTGGACGGTCATTATGAGAACGAAAATCTGAACACAGTAAAATCCAAGAGATTGACTCATCCATTGCACAACAATATCTATTTCTGATGGTACAAATCTATATTACTGTGAACGGTAACACCTGAATAGATATCCACTTGGATTACATGATTATGCGTAAAGTTACTGATTCCCGAAATCGTTAATGTGGATTCTTTTGTTTTCCAAACTATAAGCGTAAGAATTTATGGTTAAATAGACGTTTATCTAGCGTAATGGGGGATTGAGAAGATGAATCAAACATGTCGACTGCTTGTAACTGAAATTTGGAATTTTATGCGACCTTAGTGATGCCAACGGTGAAAAAAAGTATGACTGAAAACGATTCAAAATTTAACACTACGTATTTGCTGGAAAGTGGTATTTTCTCGTTCATTTCATAACTTGTGTAATCTTCTGATGTTTTTAATCAAAGTAAATGACCTCCCTTCCATACCATTCAGGCCCCGTAAAATCCTGTGGATTTTTCAAAATATATCAATGTGATGATGCCTATAAACTGGCTTTCCTGATGTTAACTTACTAATATGAAAATACAATATTTATTTATTTGTTCAAGTAGGCGACAATAGCTTCGCCCGTAACTACATTACGGACTTGTGGAGATTGGGTTGAATTTAAAAGAATGCACAAAACTTTAAGGGTTTTATAAATAGAAGCTAGGTGATGAGTGTCAACCAGATGAGTGAGTAAAGTGCCTCGAGTGAGTCATGTTCTTCCTTCACTCAGACCATGACGGATGATGGATGTGTTAAATCGTGTGTCCACTATGACTAGCAACAAATGAATTGTAACAATCTGTAGAAAAAGAAGAGATGAAACAAAACAGTTCATTTTTCAATCATTGGTTAGCATCAGTCGGCCTTAGAGTATGTGTATCAAATGGTCTTCCTAAAGTATTTTTTAGATGATGTCTGACAGTCTTGCCCGACACCAGTTTTTGAAACAAAGGTTTCTTAAGTGCGTTTGTTGGTATGACTTTCCTTTTGAATGTATTCAACTGCTTGGCTGAGAACTTTCTAAGTATCCATCATTACTAAGTTGATCACAGATAATCTTCAGCTTTTGTCGGATTTTTGCCCAGCGAATTTGGAATACAGTACTATGGATTACATACTGACTGAGTTGGGATTTGTAGCAAATACACTGGATAGATTTAAAGTCATTCGTTCATCGATTATTTTCACCACTGGGTTAGAACGAAAAGAAAGTACCATTTTTAGGCTTCTTGTTAACAAGGAAATCGGATAAAACTGTAGAAAGAAATGCTTGTCAGTAAAGATCGTCTTCTGGTCAGTATACTCGCTCTTAGAGTTTTTTCTCTTGCAGTGGGTTAAAGAAAAAGTTATCTGCGGAAATTTAACTTCCGATGTGGGGTCTAAGATTACCTGAGATTATCATAGTAATAATTTTATCTAGAGATGTTTTCATCAAGAGATATTTCAGTAGGTCATATTCAAAAACGGTGAAGAGAAAATAATAAAAACGTTTTAATGTTTGGTAATTCAGCTGAACTAATCAAGGCGATGCATAGATATGCATGTCGAGAGTGATCGATCCTCTGTTATAGTCATGGTAAAGAAAAAGGTTGCATATACTTCCTTTGAATGCATGGCAATGGTTTCAACTTCTCAACTGCTAATGATTCAGCTATACCTAGATGTTACAAATCGTTCATTTCGAGTGGCATAGTTGCAAGTTACATGAAATTGTAAAGGACTTATCAAAAGAACCCAAGTGTTTTAAGTTTATTAGGTGTAATGTTACAGAGCTAAAGATCCATTACCGTTCTCTCCTTGTAGGACAGCCCGGGTATTGCACTACAGCACACTGCGTAGGCTTGCCCATGGTATGGCTGATGTATTCTGTTCTGCGTCCTTACTGTCTCTTCTTAAGGATATATCTGTTACTTTATCCCCCTTTGAGTTAAGGGTTCAGTAGTGAAATCAATTCTCTAAGCAGTATGCAAGCACTGTGTGAGATTTTCTAGCTTAGGATTAGTATCAATAAATTTTAGTGTGTATTCGTTTATATCAGGTTCTCTTGAAAATTCTTCAATTCACCATCGATGATATGCTCCGTGCACATTCTTCGTATTCTTGTAGGAAGCAGATTTTGATAGGGCATTTTCTTAATATTTTTGTTGTAACCCCTTTCTGAAAGATTAAGAATCTTATTGACTCCCTCTCCTAAAGAAAACAAAGATTATCCATGGAGGTCTCGTCAAATGATGTTAAGCAGATCTTACTTCACACATAATTAAGGTAATGTTTCGCATTATGAAAGGTGTAAACGTTATTTGACATTGGTAAACGATTAATTGCTTACATTGTTTAAGGAGATAAGAATAGTGATTTCTTGGCATCGTTAATGCTCGCGATTTTGCATGATGGTTATCTTTTGTTTTATTTACCTGTTTCTCATAATTTTTGAGGGTTACTATACGCAGAATCTAATTATAAAATTAATCACTTTCATTCAGAATAATCATAATAATTTTATAAGAGAAATGGCGTTATTCACAATATCTTAATTCATCAATTTTTAATTAAAGTGTCTAGGACTTTTTGAAGGCGATTGCTTAGATTGCACAAAGATATTCATGGTTGGAATATTTTCAAGACAAAAATAATAAGTGAATTCTGTTTTGAAAAAATTACTGTATAGAAAGGAACAATTTATAGTACTGCTGTCATAGTTATCATACTGTTTATAATTAAAATATCAGTATTTTTTGCACTCTGTTTCACAAGATGTTAGTGTATTGTTTGGATAAGAAAAATTTAGTTACTACTAAAAAAAAGCCATAAGGATAAGCCAGAAATACATTTTAATGATAAAGTTATTGACTAACTAGTTTTGAAAAGAAAATAACATCTGTCTAGACTTCTGAAAACTTTGTAGGGTTTCCTTAGGTAAAACAACTTGTCTAATAAATGCGCACCAATTAAAAGTAAATTCTCAATTATCATCAATAAGCATATATTGGACACCAGCTCAACACTACAATGTCAACGTATAGCTTACAGGTTTGTTAGCATACAGATTGGATTAAACTGATTGGAGTTTATTACCAAACTCATATCTTTATATTATTGCTTCAGTTTCACCCAGTGTTTGATTTTAATGTTATTCGACTGGTAGTGACAGCAGCGGAGTCTATGGTACATATTCAGTCCAACTTGAGATTTATAAACAAGATGTACTTCCATTCCACCTAACTACAGTGTTCCAACTAGAACTAAAAACCCTAATCTTACTGTGCATACTACAAGTCTTTTTCCTTAAGCTGTAAAGTAAAGAGGCTCACTTCCTTTACAACAAGACTTGTAGTGTTTATTGTTTAATTTATTGGATATAGTCGATCAGTGTATTGATTAGTCACGGCAGTGCAACCAATTTCATGTTGTCTAGTCCTGAGTGCAGACTGAATTCTATCGATCATATTTGCAATGTGGCAACTAAGCTAGAAAGCTCAGCATCGCGGTGCACATTAGTAGATGTTGGTTAGTTGGAGGCAATCGGCAGGAAGCCCTGTTTGCCTACAACCAACTAAAACAGTCGGTCAGTAATTTGTGGACAGTAACCTACAAGATAACACTGGCACATACTGTGTTAGATATTGAGCTTGAAACTGTTTTTCCTCACTAAAGTAAAAGCACATATGCATTTTGAACTTCACTTCTAAACATTAATTAACAAACTGAAACTGATTTTAGAATAACACAGGGTGCAGTTTGAACACTGAACGTGATTATTGTTCTGACATGCTCCGACCAGGCAACAAGATGTTTTTAACAATATTAGGTAAGGTGCCTACAGTTTTTCAACATCAAGAAAACCTAGAAATCGGACAGAGTCACACGAATTTGACTTGAATAATCTGTACGGTCTTCATTAGTAGTTAAATTTATAATGAATTATCTCAGAATCGTAGGATTTCAATTCAAAACCTTTTGATTTCTCGACTGATCCATTCTGGTATCCAGCATATGGTATTGTCAACCACATACTGTTAGAGATTGGTAGCTCAGTATGTGATCCGTAAATCGCTTGAATTCAGTTATCCTCTGAATTAACACGTCGTTTTATTGGCATTCACAATCACATGAAGCCGTTACATAGATCAATTAACCACGTTCTAAAATATTCAGTTGATGCGATCAAAACATTAGAGAAAGAGGTTCGAGGTTACGCTATCCTAAATAAGTTGAAAAGCGTTAAGAATGCATTATACATGGCCTCTGCATCTATCGCCCTTAGATGTAAGTCAGCCGGCTAGTTATCCATTTACTATGAAGTAATTTTGTCGAGTATGAGTGCTTTCCTTAGTAAATTTGTTTACTACTACTCTTTATAATGTAAACCGTGTATACATATATTTAATAAAGCTAATTGGAAACTTAAACGAGATGTACGGTTACAATGGTTGTTTAACAAATCAATAACTAAATTTATTATTCAATGCACCCGAAGAAAAATTAAATTTTATGGTATGTTAGAGTTTCAAAACGTTTCATTATTAACTTGCAGGGTTTGTAAGTGATAAGATGAAGTTTACTTTTTTATCAAATAAATCAGATGTCAGAGAAAACCAAATTCAAGCATTCATGAAACCAGTCGACATCAATCACTTCTGTATACAGACGGTTTGGATGATGTCAAAACGTGACGATGGAACGTTGACGATTAAATACTTTAGCTCAAAGTATGCCAATCTATTTTCATCCATATCCTGTGTTACAAATACTTTCAACAAACACTAGAGTGAAAAAAGAGAATTCTTTTCAGCAACTTATTCACTTATATGCACACATTAAAGGATTGTGTCAAAATATTAAAATTTCGCTTATCAGTTGGTTAATAACATTATTCAGCTGAGGAAATCACTTTAGAAATGTCTTGTGTGAACATCAATGATAGAGTCAATTACTACTGGAATTCAACTCAATTAATTACCTGAACGTGTATTTGGTGTAGGTAATGCCTTAAGGTTATCGTTTAATAAAACAATAGGGATGTGTGTATGAGAGTTGGATATAATAAATTAAGAAGGACAATTTGATAGAATGTTTACCATGTTGACAGAAGGGATAGGTTGAGAGAATATGCTAAAATTATTCCATATTACAGGGATGGAGGGATATCTACAGATTGGAATTAGATTGCCTGGGATAGGATCTAAAGAATTTGTACGTATTGAGTCATGATGATAGTAGCGGTAATACTTGAGTTTTCTGAACTCATGACTCAGGTTGTTCTATCCTGGTTTCTATTGCTGTTGCTGTCTAAATGATTCGCATGCGAATACGTTTTGTCAGGTTGATGGGAACATGGTAGGGGTATTGAAACCGACTCACTCATATCGACCTTATATTTCGTTCCGACCAAGTATGGTGATATGAAGCTGGTAATGGTTAGGAATAAATGAAAGCTTATGGGCGGTCGTGGAGCCAGGTTAAAAAGACTACAGAAGACAGAGTGAAATGACGACGTGCTGCTGAAGCCATATGTTCTACTAGGAACCCAAAGGACGAATAATAATAATGGCCTTTACTAAACCTTTACTTATCCACGCTAGGAGGTGTTTGAGAGAAAGGAAGATAAAGTTTCTAGAGCAGCGGTCACCACAATTGGTTCCAGAGGAGCAGTCGAAATGACAAACAGAATAGTAAGTGGCGAGTCTAGATGATACATCTTCTAATCCTGGTATTTCCACTGAGCATTTGGAGAACATTCTTTGTAGTTTGCCATGTCTAAGACAACACAGTCTAAAACTGTGTATGTATCTCTGGTTTTGTTAGGAATTCGCTGGCAACTACTTGACTGCCAGATACTTTTTGGCTGGATGAGTTTTTCCTCTACTCTTTTTCTATTAACTTGAGAGACATATTCTGTAAAGGGATATTCCACATAACCTTGAAGCTTATCCACAGTATATTGTCTTCGAAGATATTGATATGTGTTTCCTGTACGTAGGTGCAAAAAGAGCCAGTCTGATTAAGGCATATATTTACAATGTTTTCGAGTTAGCTTGAACTTTACTGCTATGCAGAATTTCAGCAAGGAAATTCCAGATTGACTATCTGGTCCGTAGAATGTCGTACACACACTAGTGATGTACATAATACTTCTTTATGGCGATTTAGTGTTCTTTGAGCTTTGATATTTTATCGTGAACGTTTCATCGCTGGGCTTGGTGTCATCTTCAGCACCAGCTTCATAAAGAAGTCATGCATATTCGATTCCTACACAAACATTCAAATAGCACATTTATTGACATTTAGTGCTGCTTAATAGTTTAATCGAACAACATTTAAGAGTCAATAAGAAACTTTTCAGAATTTCTTGTAGGAATCGAATATGCATCACTTCTTTATGAAGAGAACAGCAAACTGCCATCATCCTCTTCCTGAGCTACGAATCTATTATATCATTTCAAAGTTCTTCAGTTTACATTTGCAAAAGCTGGAAGCACAGTATAATTTCTCATATTCAATGGTATTTTATTTGTCAGCTATCACGGATTTGTCATATTGCATCTACTGTTAATTGACTATAGTTTTGATACTGATCCATAAATTCGTAAAGTATTTTGTAGATGTCAACAGACAGTAATCTTATTTATAATGCGTGCAAACCACTAATGACCCGTGATTTACTCATTGCATGTCTGCATACAATTTAATCTGCATTCATGATTCTATGCATAAATTTAGGTATTAGTGATGGATTAAACAATGAAATTGGATTCAGTAAACATTAGAATCGTAGATGACGTAAACATGGATATATATAACTAGTGAGTACTTTCAGACTGTCTTATTAATTTCAAGCTGATTCAATGGAAAATATCGATATCGTTAAATGTGGATAGTTCTCTTCTACAGATATGTTTTCAGAAGAAAGCTATATATATATATATATATATATATATATATATATATATATATATATATGCATATATTCAGATATCTCTTGTTTATTGGCTTCTCATTATAATATATTTTGGAAAATGATTTGTACTTATGTATATATGTTTACGTGCATTCATATACTAATGATATTTGTAACAGAATTTTTCAGTTCCGAGTAACAACCTTGATTATATGTATTGAAATTTTAATGGTCTACAGATGACGCATATAGTTAAAAATTAGGTTTCGCAGGGAATAACAATGTAAAATATGAAAGACTAAACAAGATAATTTTTTGATAAAAGTTTTATGGTTTTCTAAACCAAAATCTGTTTTAGAATTGGGGTATTAGACCTTTTGCAAACGCATTTGCGTATGTAATCACCAAACACAAACTTCACAACTGCCAAAGTCTGGTATATTTTACAGCAAAAAGATATTCTAAACTTGGTAATTTCACATTTTTATATGTTAAAAGTTGTTTCCTCAAAAAACCTTGAAATCACTTGCTTTGAAATTAACACTGCTTGAAGATGTGTTAGTAATACCCATTTCGATACTTTTGGTGACAGGATTCGGGTTCTACCAGCCAGTAAGTCGAAATTTCTGTTTGACCAATTAGGTCCACCCTCACCAACTTATTTTGAAAGGTGCACATGATATTTCCGGAGTGAATTTTCCATATTTATCACATGACTCGCGTCACTTTATCTTTTGTATATCAACAGAATAAAATGCATGAGGTGACAGAAGAGATATTTAGCAAAAGATGTGGTCCATGGTGGTTTGGTACTCTCTGAGTTTTGACATTTACTGGGAAGACTCAGAAAACACCAAACCAACATCAAGATGTGCGAACTTTCAGAAACTCATAAAACACCAAAGTTGATGGTTAGATCCCACTTTTTACTATTATTTATAGAGACTCGAACGACTTTAAGTCAGTTAATTAATTTCCTGATGAATAGTGTATACTACCTTCAATGGGGTTAGAATAAAAAACCCTTTGACGCTTGCCAAACTTACCTAACAGTTAGTTTATGCTACAGATGCATAGTTCATAAACATCTGTTAAAGTGAGCAATATCAAGATCTACTAAGCTATCTTAAAGATAACCTAAAAACTGTAATCCTGCCATGTAACTGCCTTTATTGTTGAGTATATTTTGCATTTCAGAGATAAATTCAAATCACTATCATTCTGAAGCTTTAAAAGGTAAATAGCTTAGTGATTGGGCGAGAGACTGACAAATGTACTTGGTTTCATTTCGTGTTTCGTTGACTATTTTCTTTAACAGAACTCAAAAAACAATTTTCTAAGCACTAATCAACTCAGTAATCACTATATCCGACAAAATCTCATGCTGGATTTTATTGTAAAGCTTTTCAACTAACAACTATTTAAAGCATCTCAAGTGCGTTTACCACTTTTTCTCTGGTTTGTTTTATCAGTGGCACTACCGTTAGTGTCAGTTGGCTGGCAATCAAGTTAGTTGCATTTTTTCTCGATTGACTAGTGATAAATTATAAAATTTTTAGTCTTATCTGATGCAGACTTAAAGTTTTTTATTATCAGAGTTAATAATTTTGCTTTAGGCCTTTCCAGTGTAATATCTTGACATTTTTTATGGAACAGATTTTACTTTCTATCGTCTCCAAATTTTTAATTCTGTTAGATTGAATAGATATGTTACATTTTTGGGTAAAAAAGGGATGCATTTCGTCTTACATATATGATGGTGTTAAATCTGTTGTAAGTATTGTCTATACACTCAAGGGAGTTGAAACGAGGTGAGAAAGAGAGAAAAGAGAGGGATAAATTCTGATTTCATTATTTGCAACGCTAATGTAAGAAATATGTGGATGTGAACTTCTCAATAACAAATCATTCTACTACTTAGTTGAAGTTGTGTATGAGAAAAGAGTAAGAAAATAATTATCATTTAAATTATAAATAGTTTAATATTTGAGGTATATGGTATAGAACTTTGACAGATTATAAGTTTACAATTTTCATAGGACTTCAGTACTACTCTTTGGTAATAAAAAGGAAGGTAAGAGCTATAAACTGACTGAAACTTAAAGTTATTAGATAAATACAAGGTAAGTGAATGTCACTTGTGTTCGTTTCGTATAGTAAGTGCTTTAACTCCGATTATTTGTTATCTGATGACTATTGTTACACTTATTTGACTGTTTCATCTTCCAAAATCAACCATAAGCACTTAGCAAATTTTAAGTGACATTCAACCTGACGCTGATAATTTTAAATCGTACAAAGTCCCATCATCTTTCTCAAGAGGATTAATAGGGTTGCAACTTTCTGGTGTTAATAAGAACCTGGCTTGCTGGTCATAGACTTCGGTCACCACTGAGGAATACGCAACATGATTTCGCCGCTCTTCATTGACCAAATAGTCCGGATATTTACATTTTTACAGACCCGTTTTCTAGCTATGCATTCACAAATTCCTAGTTCAAAGCAAAAAGTTCCACAGAAACTTAAGGCCAAAATTTATAAGTTGATGGAGTACTAAAGATAAATATGTTAGCAAAATCTGAGAATGTTGTGTAAACTAGATGAAATACTGGAAAGTTTAGGAGGACTTATGAATAAAACTGAGATACATTAAGAAAAAGGACGATTACTCAATAAAAAGTCCATGTGTTTAATTCCTGGAAAATTACAAGATGAGTACAAAAAGGGGAATTCACAACGCAACAATTTTAGCGATACTTCAGAAATATTGACTACGCACTGTACACATTAATGTCTTGAAGCAGTGAATCGACTTGATCAAATCTTCAGAGTACCAAAAACGGCTTTCCGAGAACAATAGAGTGACCTGAATTTACCTAATACTAGAGAGTAGAGATAAAAATAGTCTTCTTTTCACCTTCTCAATAACCATTTGAGTAGAATTCGTGAGTTATATGCACACATTAAAGGATTGTGTCAAAATATTAAAATTTCGCTTATCAGTTGGTTAATAACATTATTCAGCTGAGGAAATCACTTTAGAAATGTCTTGTGTGAACATCAATGATAGAGTCAATTACTACTGGAATTCAACTCAATTAATTACCTGAACGTGTATTTGGTGTAGGTAATGCCTTAAGGTTATCGTTTAATAAAACAATAGGGATGTGTGTATGAGAGTTGGATATAATAAATTAAGAAGGACAATTTGATAGAATGTTTACCATGTTGACAGAAGGGATAGGTTGAGAGAATATGCTAAAATTATTCCATATTACAGGGATGGAGGGATATCTACAGATTGGAATTAGATTGCCTGGGATAGGATCTAAAGAATTTGTACGTATTGAGTCATGATGATAGTAGCGGTAATACTTGAGTTTTCTGAACTCATGACTCAGGTTGTTCTATCCTGGTTTCTATTGCTGTTGCTGTCTAAATGATTCGCATGCGAATACGTTTTGTCAGGTTGATGGGAACATGGTAGGGGTATTGAAACCGACTCACTCATATCGACCTTATATTTCGTTCCGACCAAGTATGGTGATATGAAGCTGGTAATGGTTAGGAATAGAAGAAAGCTTATAGGTAAGTGAGCCCATTTTGTCATCAATTTACTTTTCTGCACAGCGCCAAATTAACACTGATGGCGTCGAATGATTCAACCTGTTAGCCATACATTGATGAATCCTGTTATTAGCATAAACACATGTTATGGAAATTTACCACAAAAATGTTATACTACGGGAATTTGAAGATTTTTTGTATTTATTAAGGAGTAGAATGTCATGCTTGAATTCGAGGTTTAAAATATAACATTTACTCTACAGCTAGTGGAGGCCAAATTTTAATTTACTTTCCATAAATCTGGGTAGGAAGTTTCTTTATCTTACCTCGTATGGTCTCCACTACATACATTTCTGATCATAGAAGAGAACTGACTGACTGATAAAATCAACGTAGAACCTTACACATACGTGCATCGATTCAAGTACTCACAGTTCACTGCAGTATACAAAGAACAATTAGATAGAAAATGAGTAGCAGTATAATAGAAAAATTCGTATCAGAGAATAAAAAATCTAAAGATTAGGTTAGTGGAAATATTTGCTCCTTAGAATTCGTCAAAGAGTGTATACATCTGTTCCATTGTGACCGATATTCAGCCAAGTCACCAAGAGTCCTCAACCACTGGTTCATTCCTTGTCAAACCCAGCTGTTTACATCTCAGACGAACAGTCACGGACTGGTTCCACGTTTTCATCTGACCACCCTGAACCCTCTTTCAACCTAGTTCAGCTTCCCCATACATGCTACAATGAGATGGGCAGAGGTTACAAATGTAGCGTTCATTTCCAAGCCATATCAGTCGATGAAGGTCCACAAACGCATCAGTCGACTTGCCTGTCTTGACTAGTTTCGTTCATGTGAACACAACATCGCTCATGTAGTGACTGAATTATACACCAGCAACGCTGCGAATGCATCTGTGATCAAAACCCAGTATGCGCTGTGTCCTCCACTCTCAACGGCCATAACTTACATATATGTAACAGGACAGAATGAACTACAGCGTAGCATACTCGTTCTTTGATACAGTAGTATATCTCGCGCGTGGGTGCTAGAGATGAAACAACTTAAAAGATGCTGAACAGGCCTTTTGTATCCGAGCTAAGATTTCATCAACAACCAGCCCTTCCTAGTTGATGAAACTCCCCAATTAATCTAAGTGGTCACCATATCAAACCACTTCACTCACTATCATTGAACTTGGAATGGTTGCAGATCAGTTTTAAAAGAGAAGGTGAAATATAAATATTTTTTCACTCTCAGAAGTTGCAGGCTTAAAATTTTGTCAACTGTCCATCTTAAGTAGGCTTTCTTTTAGTTGACCCTTGAATGGGATTATAAGATCCTCTTTCAAGTAAGTTAGAATCATCAGTGATTCAGTGAGCTCCATATTTGTTGAAATAAAAGGCGAATATGAACGGTAGTCTACACTAACAATTGGTATTTTGTCAAATTCAGTAGATACCTTATAAAGTTGAACTGTGAAGTGACTATTTACAGTTTGGTGCACTTTAAATCTTTTCGGCAACCTTTATTTCACAGCATGGAAAATACGTTTAGTAAATATTAGATCTGTTAAACATCAAACAATTCTTGACGCGATGAGAAATCCCCTCATACTTATATGCCTTGCTTAGAATGACCACATTTTTCTGGAATAAAAATTATTCATTTCAGTTTACTAGCTGAGAGATCTTAGATAAAGTAATTATGCTTGGAAGTTAATTTTTTGGCAGTTTTAGACTCAACTGCTAGTAACATCTACTCCAGCTATGACCATATGCTTGAACGTCATGTGTAACAATGAATACATTATCTAATAGTGTACGTTTTCCACCTTCAGTCAGTTAGCTATATAATGCGATCATTCAGTGACATTGTTAGGTTTCTCTACTCTTTTCAGGTATGACTAAATTTTGCAGAAATAAGCCTGCTATTACGACCTTAAGAGATCTGAACTAAAGTGAAATGCTGAAATGCATTGAGTTACTCGAACAGTAAAAGCTGGGCTAATTTTCTTAAATTATTGTTAGTTGTTGATTTATTTTAAAATACAATCTATTTTTATATGAATAATTATCCTCAAATTACTTGGTAAAAGATATTCTGCTGTCGTTATTACTTCAAATCAGATCACTGTCTATTTCAACTCGTTTTAACTTTCATTTTTAGCCTCATCTGACTTTATTTATAATAGCTCCTGTTCATTGTATTCTGCATTCTCTAAAATAGTGATATTTTCCGTTAGTTGTACTGAGACGGGTGCATGAACGGTTTCATTTTCTTTATGTATTATTTAGTTATTCAACCCCAATACAGTTTTATTTTTTCATCTTTCTTATGCAAATTATGTCTCTTTAATCACAAGGCAGCAGCTTCCTAGAAATGCTTACAACATTGTGTAGATTTCCTACTTATGCACAATTTTCTTATAATTGTAGATCGGTAAATTTTTAGACCACAGGCTAAATTTTACAACCACGTATCAGACAATGTTTGAGGATGAACAAAACGATACGTATCATTTAATAAATGTTCTATGGAATAGTCAGCCTGATTTTCAAGCCGTTGTTGGACTTATTTCTGCCAGTGGGATTGAGGAGTATAACTATTAGTATATTCTTAATAACACCAATAATACAGAAATAAAGTTGCATAGCTGGTAAGTGGGATATTAGATGTTTACATGCAACAATTATTTGTTCACTGATAGAGCTAATCACCAGACAAGCAAAAATTTGTTTAGTACTCCGCATCTCACTAGCATCTGACAGGTTTATTCGCTGCTTTGATTACAAATTGCAAGTTTATGTATTTTCGGCAAAAATTCATAGAACCATATCAGTTTATTGTTTTCGCCGATTAATATATGGATCGTTTCAATACAAAAAGTTATGTAATTTCTCGTATGCATTATTGAGATTTCCTTCCGAAACTACCTCTTTCTTTTCGAAAGATAATTTCATAACCAAGTTTACTGCTTAAAATATGATTTTTATTTATTTCCCACATGTTGAAAAATTAGGTTTTGGGAGTACACAAGAAGATAACTATGACTGTTTGTTGATACCTTCGGATCCTTGGATTGGGAGCTTGAACATGCTCTTCTGTCAGTTTATAAAATACAATGTTTGCCCTCTTAAAGTTTTTTTAATGCTGCCCTAACATATTTTGCCCTAAGTGTCTGCTTGGTGGCTAGCAGTGGGATCCAGAATGTGCGTTTCGTCCTATTTGGGATCCGTCAGCTGAACTTATATTCACCCTAGTGACTAGAGATGTTTCCACTGACAATTGAACACAGTACCTATCGCTTCAAACGCTAAAGCGTTATTCACCAGGCTCGTCATGGATTTCGTTGATAGTCAGCAGGCAGTTTATAACATAATACGTATTCGGGTAGCATCGAAGCATCTGCATAGTCGCCCATCTGCCAATAGAGGTTAAGCAGTTCGGCCCAGTACAGCAGCTGGGAATTATAAATGTCAAGTAATATTTCGTTGTATTTTAATGTTGGTATGAATTGACCGATATACACTCTACTATTGTTTATCATGGTTTCTCGGATTTATTACTTTCATAAAATAAAGTTTTCCACACAAAATACACCTGTGAAACTAAAGTACATCTATACGTACTTGCAGTTAAATACTTCCTGAGCTTGAATGAAAACAAATTAACATTATTTAATCGCCAGTCCTACTGAATATAGATACAACAAACACATTCCCTAGGTGTCACCATAACAAAAAAGGTTAAGAATGAGAATTTAGGAAAGTTCACTAATGTGGTTAGATGTCACAGAACACGCATACTAAAAGTAATCTTTCACGAACATGCTGAACCAAGATGGTAATATTTCACACCCTTGTTATGTTGAAAAATAACCAGATTCACCGACTTATGTTTGGACTGGAAGTTCTGAATCCTTTTCCACTAGGTATTTTTTCTTGTGGGAATGAAATGGTTTCCAACTCTGCATTTTTTGTTTTATTACGAAATAGGTATTATTTGACAAATATAACACTAACAATGAAATATTAACGTAACAAGTTTTGTTTTAGTTTTATAGATTTAGTGAGGAATAAATATTTATTGCTTTCCCTTGATTGAAATCTTTTGTTAAATGGATGAAAGAAATTCTAAATGCTGATGGGATTCATGAAATTAGGGGAACAGTGAAGTAATTCCATTATTTTTGTAAAGAATTCTTTCCACATTGTGAAGTCAATGTAACTCCTCAATAAATTACATTCTCAGCATACATATCTTTATAATATCGTAGTAAACCCGTTGAACTATAGGAAGAAAAAACCAAAAAACGTTTCATATTAGATTTGTTTATTTGATATAAAGCGCACAGGGATACAGTATAATTTACTTGATTACGTTTCGAGCATAAATTATTGCTCATAATCATAATCATATCAAATCAAAAAACTTTTCAGTAGCAAAACTGTTTAAACTTTTTTGACGAACTGATCCTCTTAGCCTCACGTGTGAACACAGTATAATTGGAATACAAAAATGCAGAATAGTTTCTGGCCTTGTATAAAAATACACCGGAAAATAAAACCAAGGTTACTTACTTATTATGAAGCTTAAGAACAGAAAAATAAGAAAAGCACTATAAAATAGGTATAACTAGGTCATTTGTGCAAATTGTTGCGTCACTTTTATCTGAAGCATACCACGTGAGATTTAGATATATACACTAGCTATAATATACTTGTATATCTTATTCGCTTTTGTATAATTAATTTAGGAAACGGACACTCAAATGTCTTCTCTTAAATTTACTGCTGCGATTGCATGCAGCCACACATGAGTGATTCATGTAGACATGTATAGTTATAAAAAAATTGTGACGTATAAACAGTTGAGTTTTCAGTTTTCGCTTGAATTCTGATGAGTTAACAAATGGCCTTCAATAAATTGCTTGGTTTGAAGTGAAATTTAGGTACTTTTTTGCATTTCAACTGTCTATTGTCATTTAGTGACTAAAGATTAAAAGCTACTTTGCGAGTATTATCAGTAATGGATATTCCCTACTGAGAGTCAGTTCACACAAGTATATATTAGGTGTCGACTTGCTTTACTGGTGTTCGCGTTTTCAAATTTAGCTATATCACAACAAACAGTGGACAGTTAGTCGTTGAGTCTATGCAGCCCACACCATGGTATGCACAAATGTTCCAGTACTTTTTTAGCTTTAGGAAGCGAACCTGCATGGATTTGTTTGCTGTTCGACTCCATCTAGGTGGACCTCCAAATTTTAATACTCTTCTTCAACCTTAAAAATTGTTTTGTCACCTCAGTTGCTTTATAATTTTGCTTTTCGATGCACCGATTATGCAAAATATTTCTCGTTATGCATCTGTTGTACTTATAAATGGTGGTAAATTGATAATAGGTGAGGAATAGTACTGAAGTCACACCAAGTATGGGGGACCAGCTCAACTATGAAAATTCCTTCAGTTTGTCTAGATGTTAATTTGCGCTGTTTGGGTTTCAGTTGACTTAGTAGATTTCATTTCGATATGTGAATGACAATAACTATAAGAGCACTCTAACGATTTCCTGATTCAGGTTATTAAATGAAAGAATAGAGGTTGTTTACCGTGTGCAAATAAGATGCAATTATTTGCTGCCGATCACCAAGAATAATGGATACTCTGGGTATAATAATAACCTGGAAGGTAGGAACAGTGGAGAAACCATTGTATCAGGTCCATCATTTTCTTCCGCACCCAGTGGCTAAATAGTTAATGCATTTTCCATGAAATCTGAAGATTCTAAGTTCCATCCTTAGTGAGACTGTGAACTTGCACTGCTGAAAGGTTCCTCACCAAAATGAACCAGCTGTCCAGTGCTCTCCGGTTTTTTAACTGGTTCTCTAACTAATGTCACTTCGTGATAAATATTATCTTAAAACTAAACTTCGGTTACACTTTTTCTACCTGTCTGAAATGCTAAGACCAGAAAGTAGTTAAAGTATTTATTTATTGGAATGTATTGTCAAACATTGACATTTTAAAAGCTAATACATTTCCCTGATGAATTAAATTTTATGGAATTTCCTGTGGGGGAATTATTTGTTCATAGGGTAAAAAACTGCTGTAACCAATGTTAACCTGTTATTATTTTAGGTTTTAAAAACACATGCTTTTTATTCAGACAATGTCCATTTTTTAAAAACCAAAAAAGATTTTCAGAAAAAGAATTCACTTATCATAAAAAATGTAATTATGCCACCAAGGAAACCAATGTTGTGCATTGATTTTGGCTGTGAGTATGCAATGTAAAAAATGAAATTTTACCTAAATAATGTTTTTCTTTAAGAGCACATATAAATATTTAGACATATAAACATAGGAGTAACTGAAGATGACTGAATAAGACAAACAGAAATTTTGTTGAAGGAAGGGAACGCCTCACTGTATATTTTGTAAGGCCATTACAGACTTCCGAAAGTGATCTTTACTGCCGTTAAAAGAGCAGTAGGAGCTATTGAGAGAAGGAAGAATAAAAGACTGAAACTAAAGGAATATCACTGGTTAGCGTTAACCACTCATGAACAGCGTTTTAGACCTTATTCATAATTTCATAGTTTGGCCTTCAGAAAAGGACTCATGCACTGGCTGTAGGGTGAAATTACGAGAAAGAAGATTAGTTTACTTGTTTTCAATGATAGGACTCTTCTAAGCATTTAAACCCTGAGATACACAGCCTTAAATATCTTGAAAATTATCTAAAATTGGATTGGGTAGCAGAATTTTCGGCTGGTGAACACATCAAATATATTTTTATACTACAAAAAGTTCACACGAAAAGTGGATGACAGTATAAATATCTGTTTAGAAAGGCAAAATAATTGTATATGTATAGCTGTAGTGGGTTTGAAACTAATCCATCTGGAATATTTAACATGGTGATGATACGATTTCTCTAGCCAAATAGTTTCTGGCATAGAACTATTTCTCGGTCCACATACAAATGGGTTTCTGTGAACCTGACCTAACCCCAAACATAATCGTATATGGAGCTTATTTTCATACACAGTGAATGCTTAAGTCATATTTCTTGGCTTAAGTCAACAATTTCGTCTACTAATTAGTTCATTTTGGATAAGGATTTGCAGCCATTTTCAGGATTTTTCAAATACTTACTTCACTATTGACCAAAATATGCTTAGGAGACTTTTGGAATCAGTGATCTGTAAACTGATTTGTTCTGTACTACATTGTGATACCTTTTCATAAACTGAGGTAACTATAGGATATGGACTCATTTCAAATGACTTCAGAATTGGCGGTATGGTGTTCAACGATAGTGAACAAATCTATTCTCAATTTTTGGCTGCACATCGAATTTCAAGCACAATAGTATTTAAACTCTGTACCATCAAGCAAATAATTGTGGAATGCAGGTGCACTAAAAAATAAACAATAAAAAAAGTTAAACCCACAACATAGTTTAACAAAAGAACTTAAAATTTCACATGTTTACACTGCCCCTCAACTTTATTCTACAAAACATCCGGGCATTTTTCATTTAAGCGTCATCTTCAGTAGTTGAAAAACAGTTTTTGGCTTCGTGAACAATACGTTTTAAATGTAGATTGTAATGTGAAGTCGTTCCGACCAGCTAGGCCTTCGCACTTCGCCAAGTGTGATGGACTATAGGTTAACAGTAGTAACAAATATACCAGACTAATGAAAGTCTTATGTGCTATTAGGATTTTCAGAAAATCAGTGAATTATCGCTTAGACAATTTGACTGTCAGATCATCCATTAGGAGGTTTAGCTCAGAAACAGTTTTGAGCAAAGGAAAGCCGTCCATTGCTGATACTTTAGTAGGTTTCAAAGAAAATGAAGATTTGAACATGACTACTTTTATGAGAATGACATACCCTAAAAATTATTTAAATTTTAATTCACTTTATTTTATCGTGCAAAGATTGGTATTGGCTTAAGTTGTTGGAAGAGGGTCTGCATTATAATAAAGGACGAATCTGAAAGAAAGAACTGGGAATTGTCATCGAAAAAATAAAATGAATAGCTATATAGTCGACGTCTATCGCACAACCTAGAAGAATATCAAACGAGACCAGAAAATTACTTCATAAACATGCGTCATAGTAGTAGTCAATCCATGAATGTCATAAGCATCAGATAATATTCGGAAAGTGTTCAAGAAACACAGTATTTATGTGGTCTATGGAACATTAAACTGCAGAGGATTGTCATCCACGTAAAGGATACAATTCCTCAATTTTAAATCCTTATTTGGATTGTAAAATTAAATACTCAAACCACAAAGTGGTATATATAGGAAAAAGCTTCTAGCGAATTAAAGTTTAGAAAAGTGCATAACGAAGCACCTCCATTCCTCCCGTAAAGAATCCACCAGAGATCAAGAAGACTAGAAACATTTAAATCACATCTGTACATATCACGATATTCGCTAATTTATTATTATATTATTATTAGTCCCTTGGGTTCCTAGTGGAACATAGGGCTTCAGTAGCACGTCTCCAGTGACCTCCGTTCTCTGAGATCTTTTGAACCTGGTCCCACGACAGCTCACAAGCTCTCATTTCCTCCTCGCACGACCTCCTCCATGTCACCCTCGGACGTCCAACTCGTCGCTTCCCATGGGGATTCCACTCGAGGGCCTGGCGCGTGATGTCCTCAGTCGGCCTTCTAAGTGCATGGCCAATCCATCTCCACTTCTTCCTGCATATTTGTCGCGTGGTAGGTTCTTGGTTGGTTCGTTCCCAGAGTTCCTTGTTGCTTATTCTTTCTGGCTAATTAGGTCATCTTAAATAATACTGATATTTTATAGGAAGGGGTAAAACATTATATAACTAGTGTATCTTGACACATTCTTTTAAGATTAATTGGAAGAAAAATCATCTGAGCAGAAATAAGTAGATGAAAACAGTTCTAGCTGTTTTCATCGAATATGAGAAAACTCAACATAAGTGCACAAGCAAAGTGTACTTTCTACTTCACGCAATAAATGTATGCATCATCTTTTTCAACCATTTGACAGAGTGGAATATTCCATGAAGATTAACTTCGACTTATATTTTGCATGTCATATACATTAGCTCACCATTAGGTGGATTAAATTGTTAGCAATAAGTAGTGAAGTATCAGTAAAAAATAATTTTGGTTTTTAGTTTGTTTTGAGTTAAAACTATTGAAGTAACTTGATTTGACATATTTTCAGGCAGGTAAATGAAGTAAAAACGATGTGGATGATGATTGGAGGTAAACTTAAGACCTGGCCTGTTACAAACTGAAAATTACTGACACTGGTTAGCCAGCCTGGTCCTGTATCAACTGAGTCTTGAGGCCAAATTCCCGTTCAGGTTTCAACTTCACCTTAATCACTTCGACTTCCGTTGAACCTGCGATTATCACCCAGATCAGTGATAACAATCTGTCAAACTATAGTGGATAGAATTATCGATATTCAAAGTCGAGAAATGATTTTTAGTGGAAATCTCAGTTATCTTATTTTTCTTCTTTAAAAATGTGAACAAAATGGCTTACGAATGAAATTTAAATCTTTGTTATCAAATCTGCGATGGACAATAAATGGTGAGTTGAGTGTGGCGCATTTGTTCAGTAAGATTTAATCTGCACATTAGTTGTCTCATAAAAACTAGAGCCATAAAATCACATTTTCAGCTTGTTTTTTGTATAATTTGAGTTAATCAGTTAGTGTTCCCTCACAAATGCAAACAAGGTAAGTTGCTTACATAAACTTCCTTGCTTATTCAGGAGTGTTTATTCAGTACACTCTATTTTTTGAGAAATCCTGGATTCTTCTTAACGAATTGCTGGAATTACTAACAGATAATTCTACAAACGAAGGCTTATAAGTCCTTACACTAGAATCCACATGAGAAGAATCTTTTCTTATTCAGTATATGGTCACTGGAATGACATAAATTGGTATACTGACTCGTAACTCGTTCATGTTTTTTATCTTATTTGACTAGGGATAGACACGCACGACATGACGGAATAGTCTCGGATGGCGATTATATTGGCCTGTGTGAACAAAGTGAGCAGGTCTAAACCCAGGAATACATTCAAAACTGCTTATCAGTAACCATAAACAGATGGTCATTCATCCAAAGATTTGAGTTATGTAAATATTATTTTATTTGAAAAAATACAAGTCACCCTCTGCTTCTAATTGCTTGTTATTTTGCTTAGCAAAGTTATTTTCATATAATTAAGAGAGGACTGAAAACTGATGGAGAAAGAATGAAAGCAGTAAAGTACCTCATACTGCATTTTAGCTTGCGAATCTTTATTAATTTCTGCATCAACCTTTCTACTGAGCTTTCAGAAGCATTCATGGAACACCAAATGACATTCATCCTTGGAGTTCCTATTTACAGACTAGTAATATCATAAACCTTTAGTCGATGAAAACACACTAAACTATCTTTACTCAATTCCATCAGGTGAGAAAGCGTCCATATATCTGATTTTGTTGAATTCCTTTAATATATTTTCTGAATATAACCACAGAGCATTCATCCTAAAGTCAGTCAGTGGCCAGTACTGAGTTGATACTTAGCTGATACTGATTACTCCGGTGACTTTCTCAGAAGACTTTGTAAAAGCCGTTGATTTGTCTTGATCTGCCTTGTTTTGTGACGTTTATACTTTCAGTTTATGGTACTACTTTTGGTGTCAGCATATGTAATGATCTGATGTTTTGTTGCTGACTTCTTGGTACCTAGAAATGTGTCTTTGTAAAGTACCTTCAGACATGTTCTACTGTAATTAGTGTCAGAAGCACAAATCTCTTTATTCGCTATTTTTAGTCACAAAGCTGTAACAGTGGTAAACAGCAGTGGTGATTTTGTTTGAAAAAATACTGTCTTGGTACCTTCAATATTTATGCTGAAATGTATGAATAGAAATTCGGAATGGGGAATGTAATGCACTATATTTTTGGTTTTCCATAACCGAGCGAATAAGAAGGTTAATCGTTTTCTTTTGTATCACTTATTGCTTAGTGTTGTGGTGTTATCTCATAATAAAATGCAATGCTTTCAAATAAGTTCGTTTGACAGTTAGGTAGAATAGAGTAAGTCAAGTGAAACCCAGAGTCATTGAAAAACACAAGTCGTTAACCTGAACTTCCAGTTTACGAGATATTTCTGATAACTATGATAAAACTTGTGGCTTAGAAGAAAAAATATTGTTTTCTCTTCATGACTGTTTTTGATACACTGAACTTATTATCGTCTATGTATTCTGTCAAGAAGCTTCGGTGGGAGCCATCACAGGGCAAAATGAAAGTATCTGCTACTGCCACCGTATTACTTATCGTCATTTCTGGATATCGTTGGTTATCCCTAATAATTCTGAATGGGACAAACCGGTTTTCAATCTCAATCAGGGATCACTTAAGATGGTTGAAAGGAAAATATAACTTTCTTAAACTATATGTTCTTTATTACTATCTTCTAAGTAAAGTGGAGAAGGGGTTTATTAGAATGATCAGAATTGTAAGAAGATTTTTTATTTCTCCTTGTTGATTTATCCCTGTTGGCATATGGGTCCCTCTTAACATGACTCGATATAGCCAGCAGTTTTATTTTGACCCTTAAGATGAATTATGACTGATGATTATAGAATTCTGCATTACCATTTCGCCTGTTAGTTTATTTTTTTGGTTGAAAGATCTTTTGCTACCTCGTTTTCTCAAATCATGAGGTTTCAATCAAAAAGTCCTCAGTTTTCTCTCTGTTATGTCAAATAAAGTTGGAAAGAAACGGCAATATGTTAAGCTTATAAGTTTATGCAAATACCCATAAGAATACTTTTATAAATATCTGGATAAACATATAGGTGCATATATACCTATCCTTATGCCTGTGCCTGAAATGGAACATGAAATCTGGATGGATGGCGTAAAATTAAACCTTGATAAAAATAGTCAAGTGCAGGTTAATAAAAAATATCAATGTTCATTCACATGTAACTGGTTAGGTTTTTTCTTTTGATGGTAAGCCCCATTCAGATGTAACAAAAATACATAATATAAATCACTTGGTAATATACTTTATAGTTCTCAAAAGAAAACTTTGTAGGTAGTAACGGCATGATTAAATTACTTGAAATCGCATTTAATTTAGTGGCCAGTGAATTCTTATCAAGTCTTGAGTACACCAAGTCGAACTCAAATCTTCATCGTCATCGGAAAAAAACGCTTTTGAGAATTATCAAGGAAATATGATGATCTCGGCAGTCCTCTGAGATGAACAATATTTGGTCACTGTTACAACTCAAATAAGTTAAGACACTCCGGTCACTCTTGAATCAGATGCCTTCTATTTCTATTACAATAGAATATTATCGTGTACCAATTATCATTACATGTTGAACTATCTGGTAATTCCTACTCATATGTCAAAACAAATAATTTAATCACCATTTGTTTAATCGCATTTACTTTCAGACTATGTATTCCTATGTTCATTTGAAAGAAGAAACTTCATGCAAGATAGCCGACATTGAGAGATAACAGTGACTAAAACTTCAGTAGAAGCAGTACTGATGAGTTTGTAAAAATGATTGTAACACAGACTATTGACGTAGTATTGAGGAAAGTTTATAAAACATTAACAACTAGGTGGGGTTTTGAAATGTCAAACAAATGGATGCTACACATATTTTATTGGTTGTGATATGAGATATTACTAGATTTGGAAGAGGCTGTTCTTCTGTAATAGGTCCATTACTGAAGATCACAGCATGTTTCACAAAATTATGAAATGGTTATCATAGAAAAATATGGTTTCGTACAACAGGCATTTATTTATAGGATAATGTTCCAAATACTGCTCATTGACAATAACTGATATCACTGATTAGGTACTTAAAATGGACCAAAGAAACTCTAGTAACCTGAAAAGATAAACAGAGTGAGGCCTCTGAACTACTTTACTAAACATAATGAATTGAAGAACAACATGATATGACTAGTGATAATAAACTGTGATTAGAATACCGGCCAGTAAAACGATACTATCCCTTTTTGTGTAATGTCAGATAGAAAAACGTATTATTCAATCACTTTTGATGAAGCTCAAAAATCTCAGTAAATTGGATTACTGATGGGGTATACTCATTGTTGTTGTCCTCAATGACTTTTTATGGCCTCATAGTAAACATATATACATATATATGTATACAAATAAATTTTATTGTTGGAACCTTGAGCTTCGAAAAGTTGTAATTTGGATCACAATGAGCACCTTTGTAAATACTTTCACCAAGTGAACCTGAGCTAGAAGTCAACTTATTGAAAATGCAAATAGTAGAAAATTAACCATGTGTTTCAATGCTTATTGACACTTGTAATTTCCTGTTGGTATACTGAAAAGAATTGGTCAACGTCTGTTGGCATGTGGGCTCCTATGCAGGTGCCTAGATTTTGTCTGATTATTTTTGTAATTTGTTTAGTATTGGCTAACAATGAAGTGCGGGATTCAAGTTTCTTTTCCGCTGCTAACTAGCATCAAGCATATTACAACATAACTTATGTTTTACGGCGGTATCGAAGCACTTGCATAGAAGCCGAACATTCAACAGGGCTCGGGAAATTAGGCCCACAAGCGTCACAGAAAATTACAGTACCAGTAAATAATAATAACTGATTCCCTTCGGACATAAGCTGACTCTCGTGCTGCACTGGTGTAATAGATAGCACTTTTGCATTTGAAGTGACGGGTTCTAGCTTCGGGCCTCAGCGGGGACAACATCACTTTCTGGGGCACAAGTACATCCAGCTGACAATTTCCATACAGGATGAAACATGGATCCTAGACTCTACTTACAAGTAAACTACAACATTATAACCATATCTAGTATTTATCATGAGTGAAAGCATCCGTAGATGTGATATTGCAGAGGAACTTTGGAAAATCGCTTGTCAAATATTCTTATTTATGACTGTTTTAAGCACCTAATGACTAGGCATAAATTCCAGTTTACGTTTTGTATTAAAAATATTACACAGCGAAACAGTATTGTTTACTGCATAAAATTTCGGACATAATTTGTCTTTCATATTCGTGTGAATGTGGTGAGTAACGTCATCCACTAGATGAACCTGTTTCACTCTGAGGCATGCCTAATAAACAAAATAAAGTGGAATTGAAATATATCACAGGGCCCAGGTTTTACTCCTAGACTTGGGATAAAGTTATGTAGTAAATTATTTTCTATCGGTACTCTTATCGATTGTCTCTTGGGTTTTAAAAATCATCTGATAACTAAGTCATCAATGTATATCATACAAATGAAGTTTAACAAGGAATAATGAGTTTAAACTCAAACACTTTAATATCACCAGAGGGTTTACATGTCAGTACTAATTATTAACACATGTCCAATTGATAGCATAACCCATTGATATCCTCTAATGATTCTTAGTTATCTGTCAGTAGTATGTGTGACTTCCCTCAACGCCTTTCTATTAAAAGTGAACCCAGTATATTGGATCTATTTGCCAATGTAATATGTGAGCTGAAGATGTAGGTGCTGATAGTTTTTGTAAAAAATGAGTAATTATTTAGTGAAGTCAACATTTTTTAGAAGTACTGACTGACTTTGGGGTAAACTAATTCAGTTTAAGTTCTTTTAGGAAGTAAAAGCTATGCCGCTATCACATTTGGGTTTGACTAAGTCTTTAATGTATGCACAACTTATTTTCGAGGTACAATCTATGCTATTAGGTATTGGATCTAATAAAAACAAGTCACTGAAACGCAGTTACCTCTTCACTGTAATACTTTTTCAGATTATGCGTTTTGAATATATTTTTATTCAATGAGAGAAGTGTGGTTCGACAAATCAGACACTTATAAAGGTCTCTACGTGATTACATTTGCATTTATACTAGGCGGATACACTATCTATTATCTGTAGGATTGCAACAAATAATTCATGACAATCGATCGCCAGGAATACTTTCATGCTTACTGGCTGGTCATTGGAGAGGAACCAACCTCATGTTATCTAGTCTTGTGTGCTGACAGAATTTTACAGATTGTTTCCGAAACGTGTTCAAGCTGACCATCATGGTGCACTTTGATAGGGGTTAGTTATTTGGTTGGAGGCGATCGGTAGAAGGCAGTGAAGTAAGATGTTGCGCCCATCGGCACCTATCAGAAAGCCCTATCTCCAACCTCAAAGGATATGATATCCCCTCTGAGATTTGGAACCACGTAACACAGTGTTACAGTCAGGGGCGTTACCACTAACTGGCCTGAATAGTAAGACTGGATGACATGAGTTTGAATCTCAGAGGAGACGTCAGTTTCTTTAAGGTTTTAAATTCACCTCACTGATGAGTGTCAAACAGCACTGAGACTAGATGCAGGGCTTTCTGCCGACTGCTTCCCACCAACAGATAATATTATAAGCGTCTACAAGTATGTGGCTTAACGTACATATTTGCTTGGACGACGATGATATAAAAAACTGTTAAAATTGTCACTGGAAATTCAATTATACTGGATGAAGTATTCCTGTATTACATCCATCAAATAAATGACTGCTGAAATATAATGTGTATTATTGACGTTAAGTGTCAGATCGTCAAATGTTTCTTGTTATCGTGAAGGAGATCAAACAGTCAAAGGAAGATAAAACAGGACAAAATGAAAGTCCGATTTGGGGAATTACTGAATATTTCTTATTATTTTCCGTCACGTAGCTTTCTCAGATGGGAAAGCTCTTTTCCTCATGATAAGAGTGTGATAACGAGAATTTTCAAAGTGATTTCAGTAGATTTCTTTCTTAGACGTCACAAAGTAAAATAATTAGTATATTTTTGATCAGTTGCCTATTTTTAAAGCGCAACTTTTATTCGTAAAAACGTATATGTGTGTATAAAATAAAATGTATGCATAATCTCTAAATAACAGGTAATAGGTATATATATATATATATATATATATATATATACGTATAGATGTTCATCAGTTCACCTTCCTTCCAAGTCTGACGAAAAAACATAGGCTTTTTCTGTTATTCTTGTTTTGATTTCATCCATAAGACTCTGAGAGAAACCATTTTCTCTTATTCCTTCTTGCTAGGACAGAAACAATAAAAAGGAATATACTATCCACTGTGCTTTAGTCGAAGAATAACAACTGCACTAAAATTTATTTTCAAAGCCTCTAAATTAGTACCCTTGCGCAAAAACAATGTATTCATTACAGCAGTCGAAAGTCAATAGGCTTTTAGCTTAGGTCACCTTAAATTATATTAACTAGTTCACATGAACACAGCAATGCGTGTACATTGGAAGGAAGGAAAGGAGGCCTGAGACTCCATTTTCTGCATACATTACATATAAATTGAACATCAGAAGACGAAATCATCTTCAAAGTTAATGTAAGAATGAAACGTGGTCACCTTTAGTAGAGTTTTTATTCCATATTAGATTGTTTATTTGATATAACACACAGTGAAACGGTATTATTATTTACTGAATAACATTTTGAGCAGAATTTATTGCTAATATTCATACCATGATAGTCACGTTACTTTCAAACTTCTTTCATACAGTATAACAGCTCTTCTTTCCTTTATTTCAATGGTAGTAAAATTTTCCAGTTTGTGATGAGTTATTCTTGTTACATGTGCTCGGTGACGATTCTATGAGCATTTGTTTTGTAATCAATTTCCCATTGCATCTTAGTACATTAGATTTTTGAAGTGTCATCCTATCCTACCCTTTAGTGCGATTATGGATCAGCGCATGCACAGCAGTAACGGAGTTTTTCTCTAAATTACATTTCTTAGTAATATCCACCATTGTATGTTTTGCGAAACTTTTGTGCTCTGCCATTCTCACTAAACCTGATCCTAAAAGTTCTATAACTAAATGTTTATTGAGTATAGAACACAAAGTTCAGATCTCCAGCAAATATAAAACAATCAGTAAACAAAATAATGGTAATTAATTTATTAAGATTCATAAAGAAAAACTTCAAAAGAGTTAAGTCAACACTGTATGTCCAAAAAGCAGCATTTGTTAGCCATCCAACTTTCATCGCATCTGCTGAATATAATGACTTCCAATGTACTTTCTACATATTTTTATTTCCATCGCGTTTTTCAACAGGCCTCACAATTGACTGCTACCTTATCTCAAAAATTTCACTGTATGACCCTAACCGTTAGACTTTTACCCGTGTTCAACTTTTAGACGTAATTGCATCAATAACTTATCACCCTTTCATTTTTCGATTTTGCGGTATGTAAAAAAACGACAGCCTGATTATAAAAAACACTGAATAACTTTGATTTTTATCCTCACTTATTCATTTTATTCAGGGTTCCTTGATATATATCAGTATTTAGACTGACTTTATCTGGATTTACCATATACGTTTATAACTTATATGGAGAATTGAAAAGGGTAGGAAAATACAATTTTGTCATCATATTCTGTTCATTTAGTTGTCCTTGGTTTGGTAATATTTTTTATGGGAACTAGTTGTAAAACCTGAAATTAATTAATAGCAACTTAACAATGTGTAAAATAAGATGAGGTTAAATGCTTTCAAAATATTGATCCACTTATATATATATATAAAGCTGGCGTGCAAAATAGAGGGCTTAAAATTGTTGTATATTTGCTTAAAACATCTCAGTATTTAATTTTGGAGAGACAGAACAAACTTATGGTGGTAAGGTTCATATCAAGGGATTAATAATATTTTGAATATTTTACTTACAGTAAAGATAAAAATCTATAATGAAAATGAATTCAAATATCTTATGAAGAATTCGATTTATAGTTCATTGGTTCGTTGACGTCGAGAGATTTCAGTACAGATAAGAGAAAACATAAAGATGTATATTATATTTGTTTTCGCACATGTGACAACGGAAATGCAATGCTAAAGTATGTAAAGAGTTGAAGAAAGACAGGAAAACTTTGCAAGTAAAGTAAACATTTGTGAAATATGACACAGTTTATAGGTGAATAACTTTGAAAAATACCTAAAATTATGCCTGAAATTTTTCAAGCATAAAACCGATCTTATAATTAAACAAAATACAAGGCTAAAACAATGTTTATGTCTAATCCAAATAGCTTTCTCACAAGAGCCTTTCTTTCTACTGAAGAAATTCCAAATAGGTGGGCAGATCCATAAGGTCTGGATAGATGAAGTCATTCGTAGCATCTGCTGAGAATTGCAACCCCATCTCATTGTTTGATCATATGTTGCTTTGAAAGTTTGCCTTTTGTTTTACGGAATCGAGATAGAATCAAAAAATAAGCATACCAGTGCATACACTTAATGCTATTTGCATGTATTTATCACTGTAGAACATCACTCTGAACTAATTGAGAAGGCCCATCTATACCAAAGATATGTCAATAATATTCCAGTTACATGTAACCGTTCAACTTAGTCTATTTCAGTTCCAAATGGACTGGAAGAAATGCAGAGCAACGTATCCTTGACTTGTATGAAAAATGAAGATGGTTACTTGCTTTTCTTGGACACATTAGTTAGTCAGTGGTAGGATAGATCCATCAAAACGTGAATGGAAAGAACAATATCTGAATTGTCAAGAATATTGGCCAAAATGTTGTTGGAAAAAAGCCACCCACCAAAGTTTACTAGCCAGCATAAAGTAACCGGAGCGACGAAACCTGCTGCTTGCCTTTTCCGGCAGAAAGTTGTCTTTATCAGTCTTCTGTGCAAAGTAATTCTCATAGCGCAATATTTAAGCCGAGATTTGACGCTGCTGTTAGAAGAACTTTTAGCGCATATAGGGTTCGACCAATAGGAAGCACCAAACCTGTATCCTCTACCAAACCCTTACAGCATGTGAACAACAACGTCAAATCGCACTGCATCTACCTATTCAAATCTACATGTGGTGACACATATATTGAGAAAATTCATAACTCCATGCAAGTAAGGACCTTGAAGCATATTTCAAAGTGACTTCAGAAGCAAACTGACACATTTGGACCTATAACGGTTTGTAACAGACGTAAAGTTTCTTTGAGCACGAAATATATCGTTGGGACAGGATACAAGTTTGACGCTGGCACTTCGTTAAGACCTATTTATAAAAAATGTTGGGAACAGGCCCTTGAGTTTGTTCAGGCCTTAGCTAGTGGGAGGTTTGGACCATCTTTGTATGTTCAAAAACAATTTATTATCACGTTAAATCTCTCCTTGTGAATTATTCAACTTTGAAACCAAGTTCTCTGTACTACTACAATCGTTCTATTGATTTTCCTTGTTACTTGGTATTCAATTCGGACTCCATGCTTCACTTCTTTTCATATTCTCACCCGTTATCTTGCGCAAATACAACACACAGCTCAGACAACTTACATCTTCGTAACGTTTTTTCGAATAACCTTACGTTAGGCTGTAAATAGAAATCATTATCATCTATCAACATAGGACCAGGGACTACTGCGTAACGGTCCGAGTTGCCACAGCTCATATCAGTATATCAAGTGAAGAGCAGTGAAGCAGAAGATGAAGAAAAAAAATGCAGTCAAAGAAATATAAAAAACAAAAAGAAAGGAAGAATGAAAACATGTTGAGATTCGGTATGGCGTTAAGATGAGGATAATGTGTGCACAGATCTGCGCCACTGACATCGGTTCTGAGCCATATCGCCTACAGTCAGTCTGCAAACAATGGTTCCTCTTGTCTGGTGGACCCCAACCGGCTAGTCTGCATCACCCCAGAAGGCTCATACCAATAGTCAAAGACTTCATACACTGATGCCAGGTTTTGGTCTGGCCACCTCGGGCCTTTTTCCAGCCTGGACCTACTTTGGCCAACATTGTGTGACAGGGTAATAGGTGACTAGGGGTACGTAGCATGTGTCCCGACCATTTCAGTCGATGAAGGTTCACAAAAGTGTCAAATGATTTATTTCTCCTCCCTTAAACTCTACATATGACTTTTGCGTTACTCACATGGTGACACCACGGAATACGGCCTATACTTCAAAGGCAACGGTGTTCAAACACCTGAGGCCTTCTCATGTCTTCCACCTTCAGTGGCCATGTTTCACACCCACACGGTAAAATTGAGTGGACTGCTGTTTAGTACACGCGACTCCCTATAGACAATCGGATATCACGGCAGCGCCACAGGTGTGTAAGTTGGCGAAACCCAGTAGAGCCTTTTGTATTCGTGCAGAAATTTCGTTGGTCACTAAGTCATTAAGGCTGGTCCTACTTCCCAGGTTAGTGAAGTGGTCAAGACACACTGTACACTACACTCTCTATTGTTAGCCGAGGCACTGTTGAAGACCGATCCTGGAGCAACAATTTATATTTGGATGGTGAAAAACATTTCAAACGTTCTCAAATGGCTACTCAGTGTTCAGAAGACTCTGCATCTTGTCAGCGTCTTCACCTAACAGGACTATGTTATCTGCATATTCTAGGTATCACGAAAATTCTTATGCGGTTGGGTCAACCTCTGTGTAGCCAGGTGACGAGAGGGAGACCTCCATAAGAATATCTATGATAAAATTGAACAAGAATGGAGATAGTGGGCAGTCGACGGACACCATTTGATGATTACAGCTCCCTGGACATCTCATCATAGGTTGTAACACGCTCACCAGTGCTCGAGTAGAGAGCCTTCTATAAAGTGATGTACATACTCGGCATGCCTTTCAGTGAGAGACATTGCCATAAGACCTGTCAATCAACGGAGTCGAATGCCGCCTTTAGGTCGGGAAATACAGCTGTTTTTAGGGGTCGGTTAGCGTGCCTGTGTTCCAGAGTCTGAATATTTAGTCAATGCACCTACGGCCGGGTCTAAAGCCTGACCGGTTTTCTCGGGCCTGCTGTTCCCGGGCTCCACTCAGGCGTCAAAGAATTATAGAACCTGGAATCAGGCTGATTCCTCTGTGGTTATCACAAGAGGACTTCACGCCTTTCTCGAAGACTAGAAATAGGAACTTTCTGAATTTTCGCTGATGATGTTGTCTAGAATGACAATGGAAGCTTCATGGTTAAGCCATCCAGCTTAAAAAAGCAACATCAAACTCATTCGTCTGGACTACAAATATTTCGCATCATCTTCAAAACAGAATCGATGTTTGAGTGAAATGAAATGCATCGTCATTTGACAATACTTTCAACTTCGTTAATACCTTTCACAGTTGTACTTCAGAGGTTCTCCAGACGAAAATGGAAATGGTCATCAGTGAGTTACATAAGAATTATTTTGTTTCACATACACTGAGGTTCTCACACACAATATGATGTGCACTCTTCGACAGACATTTAAGAATTATGTTAAATCTTCAAACAAAATATAAATTGACGTAAACGATGATATCCAGTGTCGCATGCAATCATTACATACTCATTGATAGTCATACGTTGGAAAATTGCCAGTTAATTTATTCTTATTTCTTAGAGTACAGCCACCGTGTTTTTAGCTGTCTTCTCTTTATATTGAGAGATTTGGTTTAAATCTAAAAATATATTCTGCGAATTTGTTTCGCCAACGCAATATTTAGAAGAATAAAAATTAGAAATATAAATAAACTTACATGTGATGTGGCTGATGAAAAATGCGGAAGAAATAAAAGATGAAGAATAGGAGAAGTTTATATACTACTGAGAATGGCGTCAATATAATAACTACGGCGTAGATAACACTAAAAATGTTTGATGCCATTTTGATTTTCGGATATAAATTTCCATCCATCCCCATTGAAAGTTCACTAGCTAGTATTTGTGAATGATGTGTAAATCAAACAGCTACCGTTTCACTTTATGATGTTACTCTGTACATAAAGGCGAATCACTGCTCATTATGATAAGCCCATCCTATCATTATATATATATGTATATATATATATATATATATATATATATATATATGCCTATTAACAAAGTCGGACCTCTTATTCAGATCCTTTTTATAAGGGAACACGGAGTTCCATGGTATCATATATTACAGAGGATAACACTATGTACTTGTAAGGAAACCAGTTGAAGTATGTCCAAGTGGTTTAATGGTCATTGTTTTGAATTCCATTGTGATCAAATGTTCTTTTTTTCAATATTGTCAATTGCCATACTTTCTTCCAGATATCCTTAAGACTGGGGTTTGTTATCGGGTTAGAATGGTTGTATTTGTTTTTCTTTGTATACAGTTGTGAAAAAAAATTTTCATGTATAACCAGTGGCTTTTTTCTACTATTAGTGTATGTCATTTATTTTCTTATCTCTGTTTTCATTGATGAAGTTCATATTCTCACTTCAGTTGCAGCTGACGAGTGTTTACTCATCGACTTACTGATAAATAATCAAATGATTGTAAAAACAATAATTTCAATGACGTTTCTGTTATAACACAGTGATATGTTTTGTTTTTCTGAGAAATAAAAATATTTCCATTCATTTTTTAACCGTTCTACCGTTTTCAAAGTTTCATTCATTTCGATTTCATGATCTAAAGTCGTTTTTTTATCCAGAATAGAAGGAATGAAAATTGTGTTAACTATGCTTCAAATAACCTGTTTAACGCTCTAATATACCTCACAATTGCTATTAGTTGAACAGGTAGTCGGCACCAACAAATGTTGTTCCCCAAATGATAACTTGTGCTATGTTTTAGTCTAAAGGTTTGACTGAGTTCTATTAACCAATCACGTAACCTAGTCCAGTTACCTTGCAGGTTAGTCAGAGTCGTAGAATATCACTATAATTGCAAAATAACTGTCACAATTCCAGCTAGGTAGTTCGAATTTGTACAAAACAATAGTTTCATTGTTTCAAGAGTGACTTTGGAGGCCACTCCAACAACTGATAAAATAGCTACTCAGATTTCAATATTGCATCTATGAAGGTCGTTTTTCATCAAATGGTGAAATGTAAATGGCTACCTCAGCAAATGGTAGGGTGACCTTTAAGGTCATCCATGTTTTTATTGATGTTCAGTTAACTATCAGCATTGGCATTTGTTTTGTTTAAACGTATATTGTTAAACTACCAACAATAACTTTAAAAAAACTGATATTGACAAGATCTAGAATAACTGAATATCTGAAGGATGACTAGTTCATAAGAGTTTTTGATCACTGGTGATCTACAACTTAATAGCAATACGTCATCATGAATTCGAAAAATTTATACGGCCGGATGCAGTTGATCACAGTGAACTCAGCTGTAAAGTGTTCAATATTGGTTTTCATTCGACAACATGTGTGCATTATTTGATCAGCATTGATTAGATGTAACTAAATGAACACATATAGCCCTAATGATTACTTATTCATTGTATCTGGGGAGCGAGAAATGGAAGGAAAGGTTTTCATTGGGTTTAATCTATGTTTTAATGTGAGATGGGTAAAACTGCAGATATATAAGCTGGTCTAATTTTTTTGTCAATATATATTTTGGAAGTGAGTTATCGAATAACCTGCTATTTACCAAAAACTTTGCAAAAATACCGAGGACAAATAATGAACAGATATGTTATATTCATCTTAGTGACTAGCAATGGGATCTAGGATGTGAGTTCCGTCCTATTTGAACTCGTCAGCGGGATGTACTTGAACCACAGTGAGTGGAGTTGCTCCCACGGAGACTAGAAACCAGTGCTAGCTTCAAAGTGTCGTTCACTAGGCCAATGCGGCACGAGAGTCACCTCCTGTGCAATGGGCATCACTTGTTGTTTGATACCATTTAGTCCCCAGTTACTATACAGAGTCAAATTGCACGACCTCTTTTCAGTAGACATAACAAAACCATCCAGTATTTGCGGTTTCATTATGCTGGAAATTCTCTCAGTAATAGAGATGATGAGACGGACGACAATAGAAATCGACTGATATGATCATTTAGTACTTACTGTTAATTTGTTCATGCGAAATATTCTTTTTATGAGGTTATTCCGTCGTAACCAACTTGTTCTGCTCACAGCGTCAACTGAACATTGAATCTATGGGTTGTATTGCTTCTGATTTATATTGGTCGGGCAGAAAAAGCAACAGACTGCATTATTATATTGGCTTAAACCAACTATATTGTACTAAATAACTGAGTTTATATCATAGACCTAAATCAGTAAACAATATTCAGTTTATTTGGTAATAATGAGAACCATTTTACTAGTTATTACTTTTGTATTCAGTTGTCCTGCATGATGGCAGATTTAAAACCTGTAAACTGCACACTAAAAGATAAAGGATTAGTTGACTGAAAAATTCCCTTTTCCAAATCAAACGGAGAATTTGATATCATGAGAAGCAGGGAATTACTTTGAGTCTCCATGTCAGATAAATTCTTTGGCGTACCGTACTAAACTACATAACCTGACAAAGATTAGAATAAATTTTACCAGAAAATTAAAATTAGAAATGACATTTAACAAAACTCAGCGTTACTAAACCTTAGAGAGGTTTTGTATGACAATGTACAACTGGAAAACCTGAACGTTGCAAAATCCTTTATTAATTTTAAAATTGGTTTGCTCAGCTTTAATTTTCAGTTCAGCTGACATAATTCGCTTCTTCTTTTAGGGATCTAAGTGAAATATTAAACGGCAGGAAATCACATGTCTTTATATAATATTTTCCTTTCTCTTCCTTTTCGAGCTTTATGTTTCACATTTTAAAATCATTTATCATTAATGGCAAACTGGTTATTTTTCTATGGAGAGATAATTTACGGTAACTTTTCAAGTGTGAACAAGCATGGAATTTATCATAACTATAAGAGGTGAATTCAGAAGTTATGATGGAGTTTGGTTCCAACTTAGTTCTTTATGAAGTCTCCTAGCCGGGCAACACAGAGGTCAAGAACAAATTTCAGAGATTGGAGAACATGAAATAATTACTATCCTACTTCTCCTATATTATCCTGTGATTCATTTTTACTTTAGGAAAGATTCCGTGATGCAAATGAGGTTAATTGGACATTGAATAATTTAATAACAAGTTCAATATTTTTGTTAAAATTAATTGCAGCTACATACATTCCTTTTTACTGGGAAGTGTACAATTATTCGTCCACCTATAGATACCATATCTATCTTTATGTCAGTCTTTTATCTCTCCACAGCCAGTGAGCCTGTCTGTCTATCCTCCAATCTGTTCCGTTCTATTTATCCCTCCCAAAATATTCCACAAGTCTTGTTTCGGTTTAGTTTTTTTGTCAACGGTAGTGAAATTTAATTTCCATGTAAACATCTACAAAATTAGTTTACTGTTTCTTTTTTTAAATGAGCTGAATCAATAGAACTTTGGTTATTTTCAAATTAGGTGATCTCCAAGAGAAAAAAAGCAACAAGTAGATCAACTTTCTTTACTTACTGTTTGGAACTAATTTTCTGAACACATTGAACAGATGTTTGGAGTAATTCCGTGATTATTTAGTTGCTTTGAGAAAATTCTAATTATTTCATACTTTGTCAGTAGTATTTTGAAAAAAATTCAATTTCTAGATGAATACATAAATGACAAAACAGTTTTCTTTGTTCGTTTCATTCTCAATTATTTTTTTAAGTTGAATACAGTGTAAAAATACCGATTGAAATTGAATTTTGTTTAAATTTATACCGAAGGTAAACATAGTTTTATTCGAATTAGATTATTAGTACAGTGGAAATAATCTTATCTCGAGTGCGGTTTTTAAGCTTAGTTTGAGGACATGAACTTCTGATAGGTGATCCGGATATAGCTTAATTACTTGCTTGGGATACAAAAAGATGCATTTGTTCGATAAGCGTATAGCATCATGATACTTTGGATAGTATCGCTGTGCAACGAAAAAGATTTATAACATTCCATTGAATGTAATGCAGTGTATTGCAATTCATGGGCAAAATACTTTGCTTTTTAATATGATTGACTGAGAAAAACCTTTACCAGTCTTTTTAGGTATTACTTTATTTGCCCTGTATCCAACCTGAACCTGGATGGGAATAAAGTATTAGTCCTCGAACTCTGGTCGTAGTCTAGAGGGGTGCATGGAGTCTGAGACAGTGATAGGCAGCAGGACAGTTGGCCACCAGACGATTTTGAGGACAGTGACAGCAAATTACTAATTAGATTGACTGACATACTAGGTAGCGTTTGGTAATCAAAGGTAGTCCTGTCTCGGTGGTCTACACCAGTGTTCTTTCCAGTCTATAACCAGAGAGACATCTTGTGAAAACCGTGGAAGAGTTAGTTCATCTAACGTCGTATCAAAAACCCTGAGGTTCACGCTACTCGAGGCCTAACTGGTCCTCAGTGGACAATGAATTAGACGGAACCACGCAAGTTTCAAACCAAGACGATGGTGAATCAGTCATATATTCTGGCTCGCATGCGTGCTTACCAACAGCCGATACTTGGTATATTTCTCGACCTGAAGGAGATTTTTGACTCCATTAGCCGTGAATCTTTGTGGCACTGTTTGACAGTGGAGGGAGTGTTGAGTAAGTACATTTAACTTACCAAAGCTCTCTACTAGAAACTATGTAGCCGCGTAAAGGGGTACGGAGAGTTGTCATCAGAAGTGACTGGAAGTGGTAGTGTCTACTAGGCATGCCCACTTTCATCAGTCCTGTTTAACTTCAGTATACACCTACTAATGGACACAACCCAAGATATGTCTGACTTCCCAGGGACTGACCTACTCCTTGGAGGTCATCTAGTTGACTTGGAATATTCAAACGAAATTATCCTGCTAGATGAAAATTGTAACAAATAGCAGAGCCTTCTGAATACATTGAGCAGGAATCTCAGTATGTTTAGCGTGCGTTTTACACTTGTCAGTTGTAAGAAGATGCTTCAGGGCTTGTCTGCCAAAAGTACTCTCAGATTCATGATAGGGAGTGAAGCAGCGGGATGTGTCCACGTCACTTACTTAAGAATTAGCATCGGGCCGAATGGGTTGGTTGCTGATGAAATCTCAGCCGGGATACAGAAGGCGTGTTTGGTATTTTTCCAGTTTGTGTCATCTATAGTACCGACTGACGAGATATCCAGTTATCCATCAGTAGGGGGGTATACTGTGCTGTAGTCCATTCTGTCCTGTTGTACGGCTGTGAGAAATGGCCGTTAAAGGTAGAAGATACAAAGCGGTTACAAATTTTCGAACACAACTGTCTTTGTAGCCTTGCTCACGTTTTGCCGAATCACTGTGTGAGCAATGTTGAGATTAGTCGATGAGTACTAAACAAGACAGGCAGCACTATTGGTGAAGCTGTGAATGTTCAGCATTTGAGGTGACTTGGACATGTTTTGCACAGGCCAATCCACTACCTACCTCTATGTGCAGTGCCAGAAAAAGTTAGATTAGTTTGGAAGGGGACTCAGAGCGGTCAAACTAAGACATGCCACAAGTCAGTGAAGTTTTATTTTAATCGAGCAGAGTGGAAAGGTGTTCGTTGTCTACTTGAGTTTCTGGAGATGATAAGAATAATGGTTGGAAATGATTGGTGACATTGATAGCAGTGGTGCAGATGTATTCACTCTCTGGTGTATTTAAAAGCCTGAATGCTCCAACTAACTCTCATTCTCAAATTCTTTCTCCTCCAATGGAACTTCCTCCACTTTGATATCAGTTCTTTTTTATCCACCTTTTTTCTGCATGCTGCTATAAAGTGCGGCAACTGCCTCGGATTCATATGTGTGTGAGGTCCTACTTCAATTATCCCTTTAAAGCAACTGGTCTCTTTGATAAATTGAAACAGCGTAATGAGAAAGCGAAGATTATCTGAAGCATGTGATGTATTAGCGCTATACATTTCGAACACATGGACTTGTCGAACTATTTATGTGAAAATTTACGAAGAAGGTCAATGAAGTTAATAGGAAACATAGGAATAGGAAGGGATAGGAAAGAAAAAAAGGGAAAACTTACTCTTGGTATGAAAATTAAAATCAATACTACCAAGTAGGTTCAACGTGAGTACGAATTGTCTTTGTATACATAAAGGGGGTTTAAATTTACGGATGGCAAGAGCTTCAATAAATTTAAGCACTCGGCTCTGACCACTTTTATGTAGTACTTTAAAGGCTGTTTTCATGTCTATCCTATGGTTAGTTTCTAGTATATGTTTAGCGATAGACGAAGATGGATGTTTGTCACCTGCACTTAACGGGTCTGTTGAGGTCATTTGTTTTTGTAGTCACTTAGGTACATGTTCAACCTTCCTTAACTGCACATCACGATTACTCCTCCCTAAATATGTGTGTCCAAACATACATGTAAACTGATAAACACAGTGGGATGTGATGTAATCGTTAATATGTTGTTTCAGTTTGTGCTGTAACATGGACTTGGTCTTCTCTACAATGATGACCTCAGCTGCATAATACGTTTTACAGATGGCCGATATAAGTCTTTTCCTCACAACACAGCTATGTGAATCACCTCTAAATGGTAATGAGATGTAGACATTTGTCTTAGCAACAGAACACTGTGTACTTTTCAATGGTACATAACTTTTGCACCGGTCGATAAATCTCAACGGGTATCCAATCTGTGTCAGAGTTGTCATCAGTAAGTTGGTTTCTTCCTCCCTAGTGTTATCGGTGCAGATGCTATTTATCCTGTTGAATAAGCATCTGACTAAACCACGTTTATATTGGACTGGGCAATAGCTATGGAAATTGAGATATTGTCCTGTCCATGTAGGTTTCCTATAGATCGACCTCCTGATTGAGCCATCCTCCCGTCGACTGAGCAATACCTCTAGATACATTTGACCTTATTGACTGTTTAAGCGACATTAATATCAAGGATAAGACCATGTACTCGTTCGATGTAAATTCTTATTTACTAATGTACCTCTAGTAAAAACAATTGATATTTTATGTGATTATATTTCTTCTAACAGTCTTATATTCCTTATCCCTATTAATTTTTTTAAAAGATTTATTATTATGCACTGATAAAGTTGAATTCACATTCGAGGGAGAACACTTTCAATAGATTGATGGTGTCGCGATAGGTAATCCATTAGGACCGTTGGTAGCTGATGTATACATGTCATATGTTGAGAATACGGCTGACGATCTCATCGGAAGGGTTTCACTTTATAAGAGATATGTTGATGATATAGTCATTATATGTGAAAAGCCTGATGATGCAATGTGCCTGCTACAGAGAATGAACACGGCTCAAAATCACATTAGCCTGACTTGTGAACAAGAGACGAACAACCAGCCACCGTTCCTTTAAAGTACTACATAAAAGTGGTCAGAGCCGAGTGCTTAAATTTATTGAAGCTCTTGCCATCCGTAAATTTAAACCCCCTTTATGTATACAAAGACAATTCGTACTCACGTTGAACCTACTTGGTAGTATTGATTTTAATTTTCATACCAAGAGTAAGTTTTCCCTTTTTTTCTTTCCTATCCCTTCCTATTCCTATGTTTCCTATTAACTTCATTGACCTTCTTCGTAAATTTTCACATAAATAGTTCGACAAGTCCATGTGTTCGAAATGTATAGCGCTAATACATCACATGCTTCAGATAATCTTCGCTTTCTCATTACGCTGTTTCAATTATCTGTGTCTATGAGATGGTTTATAATAAATATTTACACCCAAGGATTTATTTTCCATATTAGATTTTTTTATTTGATTTATAACACACAGTGATCTAGTATTGTTTACTCCCTGACGTTTGAGCATAAATTAATGCTCATAGTCATATGATATCATTGATATGATTATGAGCAATAATTTATGCTCGAACATCACCAAGTAAATAATACTAAATCACTGTGTTACAAATCAAATAAACGAATCTAATATGGAATTAAATTCTACCATAGTGCCCACATTTTACACCTATATTTAAGATTTATTTTGTTTGAACCCAGATGAAGTAAAACTTAGTTGCTAAGTGTTATAAGACAGTGAGAAAACGGATCCGTTTCTTTTGCGCAAGAAACATTTAAGACACAATTAGCCAATCATTCGAATGCTTACTAGCCCGTAAAACATAAAGACAACATTCAGACTATGACCTGTCATATGTATATAGATGAGAGAATTTCAGTTGTATGTTCAAGTGTTCTTCAAAGTAATAGATGGTACTGACTAATTTAAACCTAGCCACTGTTCCAAACAAGCTCTGCACATCAGAACGTTTTAAGTTATTTACAAGAAAACGAATCAAACTTCGGTTGGATTGGATTTCCCTGATTACAAATAACTTTGCAACTTCAAAATGATTCTTAAAAAAATTCAACTACTGAGTGTGCCACCACACAAATTTTATTGACTATTATTTATTTTCAAAGGAGTATTCATCATAGACTGAGAATCGTTGAAAAGCACGAAGTAGTCGACATGTTTTTTGCCCTAGTACGGGACTCCATAGCAGTATTTGCACATAAACCCGCCAAAAATCGAAGTCACGATATTTTAATAATAATAATAATTCACTTTATTCCAAACAATTTGTGGTACAATTTGGAATTCTCAGCGTAATATATATTGCAATAACAACAAAATATAAGTATATACATACTACTTTGCAGCCTTTCGAATTGTTTTATTATAAAAATTTAAGTTATGTGAAGAATATTAAAAACGAGAAAATTTTGCATTGTAAGTTAAATTATTGAAATGAGATTTTTAACTGTCACAAAGTTGATGTGTGATTTCTGTTCTAACACTTTTTTCCTCACAAAATATGCGTGCAAGGTAAGGTACAGTCGAATTCTTATACTTAGCTGTACGAGCATACAGTCTTATGTAGTTTCTCCTTGTCCTCCCTGAGGAGATACATGGAGAGAGCTGTAAATGAAGTGGATGCTCACTGTCAGTTAAAATTTCTGTAGCTAGTAGCTTGCAGGAATTTATATGTCGATCAACTACAGTGTTAATCAGTTGAGCCAGAGACACACCACTCACCCTGCTGACGGTCTTCAAAGCCCTACGCAACATAACATAGTCCTTTTTAAGAAGACCAGGAAAGATTAATGGGGAACAATATAGAAGAATAGGTAAAATGCAGGAATTAATAAATTGTAAAAGAAGCAGTTGAGTTATACCAGAAAGCCTCAATTTCTTTACGTAATAAGTTAAACGAAAGATTTTTTTACAAGTCAATAAAATATGGGACGACCAACAAAGGTCAGAAGTAAAACGCAACCCAAGATAGTTCACACTCGATTTACTTTCTGCAGAAATACCATTGATGCAGCAGGCGTCATGAGATTTAAGCAGCTCACATAAGTCTTGTTTACGCCTGAGGCTAAAATTAACGGTCTGACATTTAGAGGGGTTTAGTTTGAGACCATTTGAGAGAGACCATTTACCAACTTCAGACAAGAATTCATTTAATTTCGAGCAATCCAAAGAAGAGTTTACTGGAATAGAAATCGTCAGGTCGTCAGCATACTTGATAAAATTAGTTTCAACAGAATAAGGCAAATCGTGCAAAAAAAGGAAAACAGAAAAGGAGAAAGTACAGCACCTTGAGGCACACCAGCTTCAGTAAGCAATGAAGTGGAGCGCATCCTTTATGAATAGTGTACTGTTTCCTTTCAGAAAAATAAGAATGCAGCCATTTTGTAACCCATGGATCAGTGTGAGCTATGGCAAGCTTATTTAACAAAAGTGGTCTAGGAACAGAGTCAAAGGCTGATGAGTAATCCAAAAAGGCACAACGGACATACTTAACACCTTTGTCGAGACTAGAAACAATATTATGATGCAAGACAGTAGCTGCATCTAAAGTACTCCTCCGGTGTTTGTAAGCAAACTGTTTTGGATCTCTGAAGGCCATCAATGAAGGCTCAATCACAAGCAGAAGTAATTTCTCCATTGTCTTCAGAAAAGGGGAAGTTATAGCGATGGGTCGAAAAGTAACATCTGATCCAGAAGATGGCTTAGGCACAGGTACAATTTTTATCTGCTTCCAAGCAGTGGGTATTATGTTTTTAGAGAACGATACATTGAAGATATCTGTAAGTGGATGACACAAAATATCTGCACATTTTCTAAATATGATACTAGAAACACCATCAGGACCTAAGCTTTGGGAGGGATTCAAAGACTTTAGACATTTAAATACATCATTTGTATTGAAACCTGGAAAGCAGCTATCCACTTGATTTTGCACATTAGGAAGGGTGAAATTAGCTTGCCGACGTATAAATGACTTGTTTAACGCACAGACATCCGAACGAGTTTGTGTTGTCATCTGTTTTTTACCAGTAAGCTCTTTAAATAATTTCCATATATTGGAAGAGTTCTTACACGATAAGAACTTCTCGTTGTATATAGTATTCAGACGTTGTATTTCAGACTTAATTAGGCAGTTAAGCCTTTTAACGCCAGGGTGATCTCTCGCCTTATACAACCTTTCCTTTTCTCTCCGAAGCCTCTTGAGATGAGGAGAGGAAAGTCTGTCAAATCTCATGTAAATTGTTTCAGTAGGGCAGCAGATATCGAGACAGAATCTGAGATAGCTTGTGATATTGGTAATAGTGTTGTCTAAAACTTCATCAGCAAATATATCCCAGTCCGTTTCTATAAGCATGCTTCTCAAACGTAATATATTTTCTTGTGAATAGCATCTGTATTGAACTTTCCTTGAAAGGTATGCAAAAGCTTTCTTGTATAATTTTCCGTACACTTTAGGCAAAACACGAACGATACAGTGGTCGGAATTAAGCAGTGGAGCCCGTTTACAAAAAAAAAAAAAAAAAAAAAAAAAAAAAAAAAAAAAAAAAAAAAAAAAAAAAAAAAAAAAAAAAAAAAAAAAAAAAAAAAAAAAAAAAAAAAAAAAAAAAAAAAAAAAATGAGTTAAAATCACCACAGACAATAGACAAGGAGTTTTCCAGCACCGGAGCAGCAAATTCAGTGAATTTATCAGCAAAAGTTGACAAATCTGAGAAACTGCAGTCAGGTGTGACATACATGTTTGTGATATATATGTATTTGTACTTGCTCAAATGTTTGGGACGACATTTGATGGTAATGCATTCAATTTTTTCGTTAGAGAAGCAGAAGCATACAAAGTTGGAGGACGACCAGTTACTACTAATAAATGTTGCTACATCACCACTTCATTTCTTCTTCGAAAAGCTTCTATCTTGTCGAAATAATTTGAAACCATCTAGGTAGACTAAGTCATCATCATACAGATTATGAAGCCATGTTTCCTGCAGCATTATTACACCCATGTTTCGATAAACATTTGTGGACAAGAGTGACTGAAGGTAATCAACTTTAGTCGGCAACGACCTGTAGTTTGTGCTAAGTATTTCCGGAATAGTCATTTGGTCCATGGTCATAGGCTTTAGAGCTCGTTGCCATCCACCGTGGTGCTTCTTCTTAAATTTCCTATCAATTTGCGAAGCGATAGGTTGTAATGATCTTAAAAACGCGCGAGAATATACAATACGATCGGTTGACATAATTAAATGATTAGAACAATATAGAAATAAGAAATTTGATGCAATATACTCGATGATAGAAAACGGTAGCCCAGAGTTCAAGCAGGCCGCCACTGAGCCGAAAACTAAACTCAAGTCTCATGGTGAAAGCACTTACCGTTTAGCCACTAGGATAGAGTTCAATGGTCCGTGGTTTCCACCTCCTTTTAGTTCACGATATAGCACAGCTTTCTATCGAGATTATCAGTTGGTATCCGATTCAACTCCGACTAGTCGACCCCACTATTCCTGACTTCACATTAAAACTTCAGGATATCTATCTCAAATACTGTCAATAATGAACATTATACCGGTTTTTTATGGTCCATTATTGATTTCACTTTCTGATGAAATGTATCTGAAAAATAAAGTCCCAATAGACTGAAAACCATATTACCTATTTGATTAACTCACCATTAGTTCTAATGTCTTTAGTTTCATTCGACGCAGTGCATTTGCCTTATATGTCTGATTTGTGGAAGACTTAAAAATGAAAAAAAAAGCTTTGGATTGATTTCAGTAGAGAAATAATAATCAGATATAACTGAAAATAAACTGTTCTATCATCAAAATATCTAAAAATATGTCTGGACATGTTGATACAAAAGTGTGGTGACTGTAAAGTATTAAAATTTTTTCCTTGACTGATGAAAGAATATAATTTTAATCTCCTTTAATATCACAATATTTAATAACAATAAGCAAATAATTTCAACTTCAAAAGCGAAGTGTATATATGCGTTACTGCAGTGTATGTATAAGGCGGCCTGCTTAAACCTTGGGGTACTGAAAAGTCTCCATCGAATGCATTACATCAAATTCATTCCTTTCAATTTGTTTTAGTTTTTTTAAATATTTCTCTTTAACGCATCATGTATTCTTGGACATTTTAAAGTGGTTTCAAACTATCGTTTTTCCAGCTAACAACAAAACGAAGAAAATACTATACGCCGAAAACAGATGGGTTTATAAATGCATAGAAACACAGTTCATTACTATTCCTTGGACAAATATGTCAAATTGCCGATTTTGATACTGTCTGAATGAACTACCACCATCAAAATTACGCTCGATATTCTATTCATTCTCCAGACCAAGCCAGACGCTAATGTAATACCAGGTGCCTGTTACACAGTATTTAAATGCAGTGATTTTTTTTCCTCAAGCTATTGTAAAGGGAATGAATTTGGTGAACTATCACCTAATGACAATTTCGTACTTTACCACACATACTGATTGGAGTGAAGCATTCATTATTATCATTATAACAATATCATTTTGTTGCATTTAGTTTGTTTTTCTAAGATACCCTGTATTTGCGGATTGTGGTTGAATTGTCTCGATACACTATATTACTGACATTTTGGATGGCCGGTTTATAAATACGTTAGACTACTTTTGACAAGCATTGCATTATTAAGGCATTCAACGTTAATGTACGAGAAGTTGAGCATTGTGGTAGATTGCATTCCATTTTAGTTTGATCACTAAAAGTGTCACAGAGTGAAAGTGTAATATTTACTTGATTATGTTTCAGGAACAATTTATTGTCTACATTCTTATCAGATAACTTCACAACTTACAGACGTAGGTTTTATATTTCTGGTTCTCTCTGCTTTTTTTGTGATACAGGCTGTAGAATCTTCCATACATCTGGGACATTTACAGAACTATTCCTATAGCATGTCTTTGATGTTAGTCCGATAGAGAAGATTCTGTCATCGACCTCTCCCTCCTCCCCCACGAAGTTAGTTTTTGACGCTGTCGCTCAATCCCGTCCTATTTTGTGATTGTGTACATTTGCAGCCACAGCTACACTCCAGCTTTTCTCTAAATTCCTTATCATATTAGGATAAATTAACCTTGATTTGGCTGAGTTTTGGCGCACTGTCATTCTAATTGTCCCAATGTATTTGGCCTCAGGATTATCGCAATAGATTTGGTAAACAAAATTGTTTTGTCTAATCGGATAAAAAAGGTCTTTCAGCCTAAAAAGCTTATTTCTTTGTAGTGCTTATGAAGTGCCCTCCTTGTATGATAGCACAGCAGAGACTTTGAACTGTCCCTATCCCATCACCCATGGTAGTGCCAATATTACTATTAATGGTAGGATTATTATTGCCACCTATGTTATTACTACTGCCTATATTTTTATAACGATTTCTTGTGAATTTATTGATAAATTTACGTGGGTTATTATTCAGACACACAGAATTCTTCATGTATTTGATTTTTTGTCTTACTACTCTATTACTTAGACATATAAACAAGCCTACTTAAATCGAGATGGAATGAAATGATTTTAAGTTTAAGTAGCGGTTAAAATGTGAAGGTTTGCCATAGATACTACCGCGTGAACTTCCACCTGCTTTTGTTTATTCTTGTAATCTAGCATTACTAACTCACTTTCATCTCTCGCCTTATGTTTACTCATTTTGAGGTGGATTCTTATATTTTGGTTCTACTTACCCAAAGCTCTATATATCTGTTATAGTTACTAAATTTATGGCATAAATTACTTCATACATGTAAACAAGGATTGTCGAAATGCATCAACTTTTTCCGGTACAAATACTGAGGTAAATACTAGTTATTTACATACATTAGACGATTTTAAAGAGGCAATGAAAGAGTATATTTTCACCTATAGTCCAAATAAGTAAAACAAAGATATTCATGTCTTAAAGTGAAAAAATTAAAGCAGGTCTGCAACAAAATGAATTTCACATATTTCTAGATATCCAAACTAAGTTCAGATTTGATGGTTTGAAAAAGTTGGGAGATTGGGTAAATGACATTCATTATTTTGGTATATGTATTTCCCAATAAATATAGAAAAAAAGAAACTTGTTTCACCTACCTTTTTTCTATTCAATACTAATAGCCCTATCAAAGTTACGGTGAACTGGAATTTACAATGTCCAAGTTCAAATATGATAACTTGATAAGTGTCCTTCTGCTTCAGGGATTCTGCGTTGTCAAATCGTTGAATAAAGATGATATGCATGTATAGTGTATTGTATGTGAAAATTGTGTGAATTACAGATTGAGATGTGTATGTAAACACGTGTTGATAGTTCTTGTGGTATGTATATTGGTTATGTCAGTGTGTGGGGGGTAAGTTGAGATCGCGTTCAACTACGTTTTATTCCCTTAGTCCTAGTTAGACAATTCTGATTCTACTTCATGTGAAGAGATTCTGCTATGAGACGTTCTGAATGATTTCGGCATTGTCAAATTCATCCGTATGTCCTCAAATTATAGCGTCTAGAGCAGCAGGTGAAGTGTTCTAAATTTTCACGGCTCCATTGGATTTCTAGTGGGTTGGGTGGAAGTGCTTTGGTGTTTTTCTAATTTTCATTTCACGCAAAGTTTGTCCTGTGTTTAATGCATCGCAGTCTGATCACTTTTTATTTTATAATTATAATTAGATTGTTAATCCAGAGGGCTCTTGTCCTTAAAACGGACTAAGGCGACTGATGTTCTGTATAACACTCTGATATTGCATTTGTTGAGCTTTCTCTTAATTTCATCTAAGATATATGGTCTGTATAGGATAACTTTCGTTGAGACCCGCCATTTAGGAGTAGTTTTATGACTTAATCAATGTTATTTTCTATATGTATATGTATTTTATTGAAGATGGACAGATTAATGGAATTATGTTATTGTTTACCAGTGCTATTGCTTGAATCCGATGACCGAGCCGATAGTGCTTCGGCATTTGAATCGATGCGTACAGAGTTGAAGTCCTATTAGGAACAGTACCGCTCACTGCGGTACAGCCCATCCGGCTGACGAGTCCATGCAGGGCAAAACCCACTTCCTAGATTCCTCCAAGTAAATGATTACATAATGAATATTTAGGCAGTATCAAGCAATTTTCACAAGAGCTCATCTGTTAACACTGGTCGAGCAATCTAATCCCGTGTAACTGCGGAAAATTACAGGCAAGAAATGTCTGAATAGATTTTAATTGCTCAGTCAAGTTTGTTAAACATGTAGTAATAGTAAAACACGGTATGATGGCAAGTAATTTTACTTATCGAAGGCAAGAAAAATCACAGTCGCTCACTGAGTTCATCGACAGTCAAAGTGATTAGTGTCACTAACACGAATCTCGGATCTGTTTACCTTAATGACTTGTGTTTATGTACTCCTCAAGAGTATATATTCACTTTTTAGTATTTAGTTTGTAATATTCTATGACCAAAGCATATGCTAATGTCAGACGACATCTTTGCAGTTAGTAAGTGGACCTAAAACGTGACAGTGAAACAGTTCTCACTAGCTGGATAATTTGCAAATGAGGTTGGTAGCTATGAAAGCACTGGGATTGATAATGATACTTCAGCAATACGATACTAATTCCTAGACAGTATCAAGCAGCTATCATATGACGAGTAACATATCATGTTCGTCATTAGAAACTCAAATTCCTTTGACTAGTAGACACGGTGAAACGCAGTGGTAGTTAATGATTTAGCTACAGTACAAATTTGGCACTGAGGTGGGATACAATTTTATGTAAGATTATTTATTTGATAAAGCACACATTATTATGTAATTATTAATCTAATAACCTTTCGAATAGAACTTATTACTTATTGCTCTCAACTATTAATAAATATGTCTGTTATGATCCTAGATATTACAGATTACATTGCTAATACAGTGGGAATATAGACTAATAAGTCAGAAAATGTAAATAAGGAACTTTTACACTCTGGAAAGACATCGAAACCTAAAAACTACCCTCCAAAGTTTACTACAAAGCTTTTAAGGAATTATAGGAGAGAAAAAGCAACTTACTAGTGATAATTATAACATGCCAGAGTATAAGTTCATATCCTCCGCAGCTTTGTAGTATTAAGATATGTTGGCAAATCTACGTATTATTCTTACCAGTGTCTGGATTAAGACGGCGTTTAAATTTCAAACTCACTAAGGGATAAATGTTGTAGGCTGAAAGATCCAGTAGATCCAGTCAATCCAAATAGCCTGATATATCAAATGCCATGAAGTGATTATGAGCTCAATTATGTACGTCAAAATAGCTGAACGGGATCAATAAGGACAAAGGAGTACCATAATTTAGAGAAATATCAAATGATAGAGCCTGCTAAAATGAGTAGTTTAGAAACAAACTTGACTATCGCTTCATATGCACTGATTCATAACCATACTAAACAGTGAGATAGAGTGATATTTCTAAATTCCAAAGAAGCCAAGTAGAGGGAAAGATTGACTACAGAATTTTTGTTCATTGAATAAACACCAAACTCATATAACGTAGGTTATTCCCCATTTATTTGGAAACTTTTATCGCCAGTAAAATGAGAGAATGACTAACTGCTGGACTATAAACATAAATTTTGAAAGTTGCGTGGTTACTCTGATCAGGTAATGACCAAAAAACTTTGTTCTAAACAAGGTGACTTTAAAGACCACCCTATCAACGATCGAAAGAACCAACTATGTCCCTTAATTTCTGCTGAAAAGGCAGAATTTCGTAAAATAGAGAGGTATAGTTGGTTATTTCAGTTGTTGCTAAGATAGCCTTTGTAGTCACCCTCAAAACATCATCCAGTAAAAGATACTGTATCATTTTATGTTATGCTAAATAAACAATGTAATGTAGGAAATAATGAATTTTGATTTTCATTTGCAGTGAATTATTCATGAAGTGCTGTTATATAGCAAGGAACACTTCAACTAACGGTAACTTACTTATAAAAGAAGGCGCCTAAATTATTCAAAGATATAAAACACGTGAAATTGAGAATGCAAGAAATGATCCTAAGAAAAAGTGAAAAATCGTCGTGAAATTGCATTTTGTACGTCTACTTTACTTGGCAAAAAAGTCACCTTCTCTCACGTCTTTCAACAGTAAAGTGAGTGGGATATCACTCAGTGCATCAAAATCCTAGAAGGTTGACTGTTGAAAACAGAATGAATAATATCAAACTAACTCACCGGTAAAATAAAAAACAGCTAGATAAATATATTTCACAGATTAAATGAGATGGAGTTGTAGTGATATTTCAATTAAAGGAATAAAAAACTTAATTACAGAACTATTTTTTGTTCCCTCGAATACTTACTGTATTTATTATTTGTTGATGTTTGTAATTCCCTGTTGTTTTGCTTTATTGAACTGATCAACCTGAGTTGGCATAATGGCTCCTATACGGATGACTGAATATTCACCAGATATTCATTGTTATAATTCGTTTAGTGGTGGCTAGGAATGGGAGCAAGAGGACGCGTTTGTTCCTAGTGGATATAGCTTTGGCATTTGAAGTGACATGGGCTGGGCTGGAGATTTAGGTGGAACACTATCACGCACTGGAGTCCAGGTAAATACGGGCGACGAGTCCCAAATAGGACGAAACGTGTTTCCTGGATTCCACTGTTAGCCACCACAAGGTAAGGTATAACTAGTTGCGTTTTTTAAAAAAGACATAAGTAGATGGGACTTTACAGTACTCACAATGTTAACATGGCGTGACTAACATTAGCGATCATTATTTCGTTCAAATAGTGTTTGGAGTGAGTACTGTGGAGCGTATTTAACTAATCTTTTCATTTATTGTAGTATTTTTCAGATGTATTTGAACGAAATAAAGACCACTACTGTCAGTCAAGACACATACACCTTGTATGGCAACATGCTGGATACCGATAGTAAGTTCGAAAATTAATTTTATCTCAAGTGCAGCAGAATTTCGTTCATTGAACTTCTTTAAGTCGACTGTTACAGCTGCGAAACAACAAAATCTTCATGTATGAACCATGTATGTACATGTATAAATGTGATACCTCAAACTGACTGAAGAATGTACTCTATTTTATGCAGTTATTTCTCAATGAAAAAACACAAAATCCAGTTTATATAATCGTTTTCGCGTTTCATCCTACTTAGGACTCGTCGACTGAATGTACCTTTACCCCAGTGAATGGTACTGTTGCTACTGATAGTGGAAATCAGCACCTATCGCTTCAAACGCCGAACTGTTATTCACTAGGTCATTAGTACGCGAAAGCCAACATTTATTTTCTTATACAAGTAATTACGAACAACAGGAGCGTGCCATAAAAAGTGATTTACGCGAATTAATCACCTAACAGATCTTTATTTTGATGCACAGTGTCCTATTATAATCACGATTCTATATACAGCCTAAATGAGAGACTTATCTTATATTTCTTGTTCGTTTAAGGATCTACTAATTACACCTTCCGAAGAATCTCATTTTGAACTTAGTCTGGTCAGTTAATTAGAAAGCCTGTGGTCACACCTAATTGGTTCGAAGGTGAATACAAAACCTCTAACAAATTAAATTTCCTATTACAGTTGTCTTATGAATACCTGAAATGTTTCAGTAAACTAATAATATTCAAATGTATATAACTACCAAGTGAAAAATTTGGTGACTGTTTTTACGGCAGTCACAGAAAAACCATACAGTTATGCATTAATTTTCAGTTCAAACGAATGACCTGATGTGGCTGAAATTCAACCTTATTCCTACTCATTGTAGTTGAAATAGTTAGCAGCTTTGAAGAGTAGTCAGTCAGCGAAAAGTTCTTTTAACTGTCTCAGTGTTCCAGGGGTATTTTCAGGACTGTTCAAAAAGGGAAAAAGACTTTCATTTAATTTACTACAAATCGTGATTAGTGGAGCAAACCTGGCGGCTGTGAGGACAAATACTCAACGATGATATTCGTGATAATAAAGCTAAGTCGTGAGCCGACAGAACTTGTAAATATAGACCAGTGGGTTCTGACCTAATGGCTCAATGGTAACAGGTTCTCCACAGAACCTGGAAGTCCTGGGTTCGAGTCTCGGTGCGGTCATAAATGTGCACTGTTGAAGAATCCCATGTTCCTAATTTTCCTCAAACTTATGTCAGTCCATGATGAATACCAACATGAAAAAATCAATAAACCCCCACAAACCCCGAATTTGATTTCCTTCAGTTTCCATTTATTTTTCAGATCATGTTTATTATGTTCTGCCTGATATCAGTTTTCTAAAACTAATTAGTGATTAAAGGAAAAACAGTAACTAACTCACTAGTTAACATCACTTTTTAACGAAACATTTTTTTTGCATGTTGCATCCCTAAAGAAAAGCTTTCTGCTCATTTACTTTATTATGTTCCCTACTGAACATATATATTGATTATTTTGATCAGTCTCACTGAATTGAAGCAAGCGAAGTATTCGTTTGTGGTGTCGATTTACCGTTAAAATAAAAACAAACTATTTCATCTATAGTCGACTGAGTTGGAAAAAACATTTAGTTTTAATCACCACTGACCATTTCTTTTGAAACATCTAAGTGAACTGCCATATGAGTGGAAATACTTCATTTGGAAAACTTTTTGAGCCCTGTGTGAGCAAATGCAGTTTTTTCTACGTCTGATGGTGTGCACACACAAGAGGATTAGGAGTAATCAATTAGTTGAATAACGGAAGTGGCACACGAGAACCATCTCCTTTTCAGCAGGCACTAGACATCGTTATTTGCATATATTTGTGAGTTGGCATTGTTATTCTGGATAGGAGCCCATATTTCAGCGGAGATCGGTCAGTTCAGAATAATAGCGGGAAACTGCGACTATCAATAAATACTAATAATGATAATTAGTACCCGCTGTAAACGAGGTGACCGTCTTACCCAAGTGGTTTAGTGGAGAACGTGTAAGAGTTTGAAAAGATGAGTACTGGGTTCTGTTCTCATTAGGAACAACAGTACTGACTGAGGTACAGGTACATGTAGCCGATGGGTCAAACGTATGACAAGATATGCGCCCTGGATTCTCCTGCTGACTAGCACCAAGCGAGTTACAATATTAATATAGGTGTAAAACGTGGTCACTGTGGTCGAATTTAATTCCATATTAGATTTGTTTATTTGATTTATAACACAGTGTTCTAGTATTATTTACTTGATGACGTTTCGAACATTAATTATTGCTCATAATCATATCAATGTAGTCACATTACTTTCGACATTTGATTTAAGCTGCTCAGGTTTAACGATCCTATTGATCCAAATATACAGAATAATTTAGTTTACCGAATGTCTAGAAATTATTGCAAGGTTTAATACAAAAGTTAAAGTAGTCGACCAAAGTCACTTAGGCTATTCAAACACAAAAACTATCTAAATCAAATCGGTATATCCTTGTAAGACGAGAAATCTGGAAGAAAGCTAGTCCATAGATAGGCATGCAACTACACACAACCACAAAATAAGACAAAGCGAAAATCCTATAAACTAGCTTAGTGAGTGGAAGAGAGATATGGATAACCGAATCTTTGTTTATCAAATCAACACAAAATACAAGCAACAGGAATGACTCAACACCTGTCTCGGAAATACGTAAAACCCTACTACATTTTATTACAAAGAGGGCGAGAAAATTATGACTATATTAACCATGTCTCAAAGCTGTGGAGCTATCTTGATCTGAATATAGACAATAAATCGTGTTTGAAATGTTATTTAGTAATACTGTCTCACTTCGTGATACATCTAAAAAATCAACTAAAATGGATTGTAAGAAACAACAACGGATACCCGTTGCAAACGTGGTGGCTCTATTGACCCAGTGGCCTAGTGGATAACATGCTGGAGTTTGAACTAGTAGGTAGTGGATTCATTTCTCAGTAGAAACAAAACTACACACTAAGGTTTAGTTACACCTAGCTGGTGAGTCTCAAATAAGATGAAATGCTTGTCGTTGATTAAATTGCTAGTCACAAACCTAATGTAAGTAAAGGGAAGTTAGTATAGAAATGAACCTTGTGTGTATTTGAAATCAACATGGAATAAATAACTCAATGAATCTTTGAAGTTTAACATAATAATAATAATCCTAGAGCTTGTCACAAATAGAGTGTCTGCGATGTCTTAGGACTTTATGAATGGTTACAGCCAGAATCATATTCAGTTTGGAACTCCATATTTAATTGGTTTATACAGGGTTACCGCAGTGAATCAATATCATTCTTAGTACACACATTGAAGCTGTATTTTTGTATTTGAATACAATAACGCTATATATCGGTACAAAAACTAACGGGTTTTTTCCACAAAATTCAGCATTAAAGGCAGAGTATTAAAAAATAACCAAGAACAAAACCACGGATGAAGCAGGTAGTTTTCATCTATTTTGAGAGTTTTATAAAGGGAATCATGCCTGCTTTCTTAAGTAAGCCAAGCTATCTTTCTTATGATTCGCAATTTCTATACTGGTATGACAAGTGATAAAATATTTTGTTAAATATTACCAGCTGCTTGAGAATATGTTAGATTATTGGTGTTTTACTAAGCTGCATAGTATTTCGTGGAATAGTGGATTGCTGATCAGCATGCAAATGGACACTTTAAAGTAGGACCTTGTACAGAATTGCACAAGTTAAATTTACCATATATTCACCATATAGTGTGCAGAGAATTATTACCTGTATTAAGTACGTTTCTAATGCAATCGCTTATCACCTGATATTCTCGAATCAAATTTCAGTTATATTCAAGAACTAACTATAAAGCAACGCTTCCAAGCTGAATTATTATATTATTACTATTAGTCCCTTGGGTTCCTAATGGAACATAGGGCTTCAGTAGCACGTCTCCAGTGAACTCTGCTCTCTGCAATCTTTCCAACCTGGCTCCACGATAGCCCACAACCTCTCATTTCCTCCTCACACGATCTCCTCCATGTCACCCTCACCTCGGACGACCAACTCGTCGTTTCCCATGGGGATTCCAGTCGAAGGGCCTGACGCGCGATGTCTCCAGTCGGCCTTCTCAGTGTATGCCCAATCCATCTCCACTGCCTTCCAGTGCATATTTGTTGGGTGATAGATTCTTGGTTGGTTCGTTCCCAGAGCTCCTTGTTGCTTATTCTTATTATTCTGGCCATCTGATCTTCAGTAGCGAGCGTAAGCAGTTGTTGATGAATGTGTGCAGTTTATTGGAAATCCCTTTCGTAACGCGCCAAGTCTCTCAACCATATAGAAGCACTCACTTGACTGAATTGGTGTTGAAAATCAGGATCTTGTTCCACATGTTGAGTGGAGTGCAGAAGATCTCCACACTGGTTTCAGGTTAATGAACGCCTGTCTTGCTTTTCCGATCCTGGCTGGCTTTGACATCCTCGTCTATGTCACTGCCTGTAGTTGAAACAGTGCTGCCTAGATAGGTGAAGGAGGTTACTTCCTTTAGGTTTCTCCCACTGATGGTGATTGGAGTTTGTTGTTGTTGTTGTTGGAGTTGTTGGTTGAGTATCTTCATCACCTCTGTCTTCTATATATATTCACCTGAAGTCCCGTCTTCGCTGCCCTGCCTCCTCTATCAACTTGTTAGTTTTCGCCTACAGATCTTCAAGTTTGTGTGACATCAGACACAAGTCATCGGTGAAATCCAGCTCTTCTAGGTTTTTTTCCGCAGTCCAGCCAGCGTATCCCCCTCTCCTCGCTCCCCACTGTTTGCTGCATCATCCAGTCCACTAAAACCAGGAATATCATGGGTGATAGTAGACAGCTTTGTTTTACTCCATCCTGTCTTCACTTCATAGGCATCACTGAGCTTTCCACTGTGAATTACTTGGCATGTAGCTTATTCATATAGCTATTGAGTGAGAATGATATAGGTTTGTGGTATTCCGTAGTATTGAAGCAGTTTCCAAATTACTTGTCGGTCGACGCTGTCAAAAGCCTTTTCAAATTCGATGAAGTTGAGGTGACGAGTTGACTGCCATTCTATTCTCTGTTCTATGATGATGCGTGGTGTGGTATTGCAATTTGGTCCACACATGATTTATACTTCCTGAATCCAGCCAGCCAGCCTATTACGGTCGTAGTTTTGAATCCAGCGCATCCTTTATTCTCTCCAGGATGATGCGGCTTAATATTTTGCTTGCTGTGGGTGAACAGGTGTGTGATTCCACGCCAGTTCTTACACACACTGAGGTCTCCCTTCTTTATGAGTATGACAAGGTATCCCTTCTTCCAATCACCAGCCAGGTACCTTCTCTGCCTTCCACACATTCTGTAATAGTAGTGTGATGTGAGCATGTCCGCTGTTGTCTCTGCATCTGTTCTCAGTGCTTCTGGCAGAATCCCATCTGGTCCTGCTGCTTTCCCACATTTCAATAGCTTTATGGCGTTCAGGACTTCCATTTTTGTTGGAGCATTTATGTTCACTTGTAGTTCAGCGGCTGGGTTGTAGGTGGTATTTCTGGGCAAAGCGCAGGTAGTGGTCGATTCAAGAGCTCTTGGAAGTGGTCAACCCATTTCTTCCTTTGTTTCTCTTCCTTCGTAATTAAATTTTCTTCTTCATCTCTTATTGAATTCGTCTGCGTTGATCTCTTCCCTTGCAGATAGCAACCTGGTTATTTGATACAATGTTGTCAGGTCTCTGTCTCTCCTAACCGCAGCCTTCAGCCTGTTCTACTTCACTTGCCAGTGTTTCGTAGAAGTGTATTTTGTCTCCCCACACACTCTTCTTCACTTCTTTGTCCAGTGTATTGTTTTATACATTGTACTCAGTTCCTCTTCTCGTTGTTCATCCTTGCACTGGTTCATCTTCTGCTTCACCATCCTCCTCTCCCTCCTCTATCAGCTTCCATGTATCCATTGAGATCCATTCCTTATCTTCTTTCTTCTTCCTTATACGGCTGTGCAGGTTTCTTTCCACATCTCTTTCAAAGACTTCCAGTGTTCTTCCACACAGGTCTCTTCAGGGATGTTCCCCGATATATCCCATTTTGTCTTGATGGCTGGCTGACGTGAAGATGTCCTTTGTAGTTTCATCCTTCAGTTTCCATTCTGTGTGTTGTACTTGAACTGTGGTCTATTACCAGCTTCCTTGAAGGCTTTCAACTTCATTTGGAAGGTAGATTCCTTGCACTAGATAGTGAATGGTGTGAACATATACCTGCTCCCCTTCTTCATCTCATCTGATCTTGTGTCCCGTAGGCTGACTGTATCTCCACTTTCTTCACATTCAGATGAAGTCGATCTGATTTTTAGTGTGTCCTGGTGTCTGGTGAAATCTATGCGGCTGCCTTGTTAACATCCTTGTGTTGGTACACACTGTCTCTAATCACCAAATCGTTGAATGCACCGAATTCTGCAAACGATTCTCCATTCTCGTTCATCACCTCACCGAACGCTTCTCGACCCATGGTTAGTTCTCTTCCTGTGTTGTCTGCTCCCAGTTTGGCATTCATGCCTCCCCACCCATTATAATTTTGATTTCGCCAACTGGCGTCTTGTCCAGTGTTGATTGAAGTTGTCTGTAGAATTCCTCCTTTTTCTCTTCATCTACATTATTTGTAGGTGTGTAATATAGCATCTTATGATTGTGACCTTCCTTCCTTTTGAGTTGAACTTTGCTGTCACGATCCTGGAGAAGATTGGTTCCCACTGCATGAGAGCCTTTGATGCTGTTGGGGACATCATGATAGCCACTGCAACACTCATTGTGCTCGTGGTTGTCGTCTGTGTGACAATATCGGAGTAGATTATTGATTCTCCATTCTCCATTCCATCCGTTTTTGTAGATTCCAAGCATTTCAATGCTATATCCTCTCATCTCCTTTTCAATCTGGACAGCCTTGCTAGGTTCATACATGGTATAGACATTCCATCTCCCCACGTTCACTTTTGTTTTCATCAAGGAAGAGAAGAGAGATCGGCCAATTGGCTTCCCGATGGCTTTCTCAACCGGCGTCAGTTCGCCTCTCCGATTCCAGCGAGGAATAATTTTGTTATTATTTTTTATATATCGTTTGTGCTTTGAAGTTTCTTTAGCGGTTGGATTTGTTTTCCGGGGTATGGTTTCTAGCCGTATGCCCTACCTTCTCTCTTTACCCGGGCTTAGGACCGGCTAGTAACTCGTGAACTAGTTAACCAGGCGAGGTTTCCAAGCTGAATATTTACTTTCCAATTTTCTTGGCTGAAACCACAACGAGCAGTAACTACAGAAAGTTTATTTTAAATCCACAAAGTTCTTAGCGTCAGGTATGCAAAGGAATCAACAAATGACAAAGCTATATTAATCATCTGTCTTACCCTGAAGTAACTAAAAATCTAGAAAGAGAATCAAGAGAAAATTCTTCAACAAACTAAGTTGAAAACCAATAAATAACTTATTCAAGAGTTGCACAAGTGACATATAAGACTGAACGCTTTTGTGTGGACTGTGTGAAAAGGAAATTTCACTTTCCCAATGTTTGAAGTATTTACGGTTTAATGTCAATCCACAGTAGTTTGTATCAGTGTCTATAAATATTTCATAAAAAAAGTATTGTCTAATTGTCACCAACCTAATACAACAAGATATATATAAAATACAAGCACATAAATGAAAGAATTCATAGAATTTCATTGATCTATGAAAGCATTTATCACTTTATTTGCATATGAAATAAAGTTGGAAAATTTTTATTAATTCCACTTTCGCTAGATGAAGCATAAAAACGCCGTTTTCTTTTGTCTTACGTAATTAACATTGATTTCGTATCATAGAAATTAAGTAAAGTAAAGCGTGCTACATCAGTATGATCTAAACATTTACTGCATATTTTATTTTTGCGGATTTGGCAGTATACGTAACTTTAATCCTATCTTGTTTTACAAAAAGAACTTGTACTTTTATCTTGTTTCATTTTTTGTTGGTAAAATGTATAAATGACAAACAGGCAACATTATTATAGGAGTAAAACTTGAGCACCGTGGTGAATTGTAATTCCATTTTGTTGATACTCGGTGATGATTGAAGGTGAAATGGAAATTTGAACCGTAGAGGGTGGTCGCTGGATCGAATACTGTCGTGGTCCAAATTTTCATTTCACCTTTAATCATCACTTAGTATCATTACAAGTCTGTGAAACCACGGCGATGTAAGATAGTCAAATTTATAATTCTATTTTAGTCTATTTATTAGAAATGTCACACAGAGAAACAGTATCATTCACTGGAGAACGTTTTGGACATAATTTATTGTCCATATTCATATCATGCAACTCCACAACTTTGAGACAGTTTATATAGTCCTAATTTGTGATAAGGGCAATAGGATGTTTTGTATATCTGGGATGAGTGCAGAATGATTTCTGTTACGCATATTTGGTGTTGATTTGATGAACGAAGGTTTGGCTATCAATCTGTCCTTCCACCCAACCATGTTAGTTTTAATACTGTCACTCTATCCCAACCTACTGTGTAACTGCGTGCAACTGCGTGCAGATCTATGGGCGAACTTTCCTCCGAATTTTTTTATCCTATTAGGATCTACTAATATTGAATACACACAATCACAGAACATGGTGGAATCAAGCGACAGTATTGGAAACTTAGTTGGTGGAGGAAGAGATTGATAACTAAATCTTTACGACTTTACGAAAACATATTATACATTATTTATGTAGTTTTAACTGCGCAGCCTAAAGTGATTTGTGTCACTTCCAGGAAAATTTACCGCATATAATATTCTTCGAAAATAATGTGCGCTTGAGAAAATATTTCCAACAGTCTTCTTCCCGCTCACTGCTTATTATCTAGAAAAAATAGCAAAATGTAATCATTTTACTGGTTCTCAACAGTTATTCACGAATATTATAGTCGAGTAACATTTCGTGTTATTTTACATGTTGAACATCTCATAGCATTGTCGAATGTTAAAAATATTCGGGAAACGGTCAATAATGCATGATATATATATATATATATATGACACTGTAACTTTGAATCTCAAGTTTTATACTTACAACACTCTCCTATTACTATTTATTGATATACTTGTTATTCTCCGTTGTTTTTTGGATCAAATTGTTCGACCAACCAAATTATCATAATTAACGTTCAGGCAATATCGAGGCATTCGCATAGAAGCCCATATGCCAATAAAGGTCGAACAATTCTATCCAATAAAGCAGCGGGGAATCACAAGTAGTAATAAAAGTAATATCGAAAAAATATATTTTTCTTTGGACCATTTTCATCCTGGGACTGGTGTTGCAGTTATAGTGAGTGAAGTTTCATTTTCAATTGTTTTCTATGAATAGTTCTTATTTCGCTGAATTAAAATATTCAAACTACGATGAGTAATCTGCGAAATAAGTCATATTGATAGAATAAAGTTCTGAAAATAGGCTTGCTTGCAGAAAAGATCAGCTTATTTCACTTTTGCATTTAGTATAGCAGAGATAATCAAATAATAATACTGTACTGTGCTGTTGAAGAAACAATAAGTCATCTGTAAGGTTATCCATTTTCAGATAATACACTTTAGTGTGATTTAGTTCAACAAAACTTTGATGAATATAACTAGTTAAACTCTTAATGAATAACAGTGTAGTCTCTCACACAAATGAGTAAGCTTTCAGGTCTTATATGAAGAGTCTTCTGATGGTTACTCTCTACTGCTCTTGTTTCATTTCTCTTCGGACAATCAACTCCGTCTTTGCATTCCTTTTTTAACGAATGAGCACCAGCTGTTAACATTGTAATTTTTGGTCGCGAAAAGATAAAGAAGTTGTCTCTGATGACATTTCAAACACTTGGACTGACAAACTGGAATACTATTCCTAAAGATTTTTCACTTTATACTTTAAAGTAGGGACTCGTACTTAGCTAGTGAATGGATTCTCAACTTGAACCTGAACACGTATGTGTCGGATACACATGAAGTAATATCCCTCCGCTTGGCATAATCTAATTCATCTTATGTCCAGTAAGTCAGAATTTATCGAATTAAATACTCCTCTGCAGTCTTTGGTTATTATCAGAAACTATTCCTATAAGCTCACTATACTAAGTGGTTGTGAATGATATTTTTGTTTCTAGGAAATTCATTAAAACTTTCTCCTTCCTCACCAGTTCATTTCTTAAGCGAAAAAGATGGTATTTTCACTTCCAAGGTGTCATTTTTGTCTTCACTTGGAAACTGTAAGAAAACTTGTTTAGCTCATCTAGCATAACTGCGAACAAATATTCTTTTTTGGTGTTGAGAGATGCTTTTGTTTGATGCGTGCTTTTAATCTCTTTACCGCCTGTTCAAGACTAAAAGGCGTCGGCGTTCGAAGAGACAGCTTTGTTTGAAGCAAGTAAATGTGCGTTTGTGTGACCACGCACTAAAATGCTCATAAGAAATTCTGATATATAGAATATAAGCACTAACTGCGCGTTGATTTTTGTAATTTGTAGTAGATCACAAGGCATATTTATTTCTTACATGTTTCCAATAAAGTTGTTGTTTTTTTCAAGAAGAAAAGATTAAAAACTAAAACCGTGGTCAGAATAGCAATAAAATATCAAAACTTTTTCGCTTGACGTCTGCTTTACTCACTTCCTGTTGCATCCGAGTATGTTCTTCGAAAATGTCTTCAACCTTTAGCAGGGATTATAGTTTGCCGAGCTGTGGCTGCACCACTCACTGGGGTGCAGGTATATCCAGCTGACGAGTCTCAAATAGGAGGAAACGCGTTTCCTGGATTCTTCTGCTTGCCATAACCAAGCCGATTACCATAATTATCATTCAGGCAATATCAAGGCATTTGCATAGGAGCCCATATGCTAACAGAAGTCAAACAACTCTATCTAATAAAGCAAAGGCGAGCAACAAGAACATCAATAAATAGTAATTTATGAATACTTATTTATTTAGAGCACAAAATGTTTCAATTTGTGTTTAACTTGCTTTTAACGAGGTTATTAGTTATCACTAAAATCTACTTATACAAACTATTTCCACTGTGTTTCGGTTTATTCTCAATGCTTCAGTAACGTAAACATAGGTGTGATTATTTTTCAGTAAAATTCTACAACCGTTGTTACTCATTCTATTTACTATCAACGTTAATTTTTACTCGTTTTTATTTTTTGATATGTATAACTCCGTGTTGTTATGCTGGGTCCGAACGATCGACCTCTACTGGGAGTTGGGCCCCTGTTTGGATGCCTCTTAACTGTCTGAATATTCATTTTTATAATTTACTTAGTGATGATAAGCAGTGGAATCCAGGACGTGTATTTTGACCTATCTGGGACTGATTAACTGGACGTAACTGCAACCCGACGAGTGAAGTTTTTCCATTGAACTTCGCACCTTGTACCTATCGTTCCAAGCGTTTAATCGTTATCCATTGTATCACTGAAGCACCAGAACCACCTCTTGTGCAACAGGTAGTGGTTATTATTATTCGTTGATACTTGTATGTGAGGGTCTTAGATTTTACTATTATTCATTACAAAGTAAATTACCAACTATAGTTGTTTCTTTACTTGTTCCTTAAGAAAATACACATTCATTTCATTGTTAAAACTGGTTAATTTCGTCATTTTTGGTGACAAAACCATAGTATACTGAATAATACAATTTAGCAATAAAACATCTAGATATGATTATCAACAACACTTAGAAGTGAATCATCTCTAGGTAACATTTAAGGAAGGTTGAACACTAGAATAATATATGATCTCTTTGCCTGTTTATGAAAAGTTGTTTTGAATCAGGAGTTTTCTTTTGGCATTTAAGTAATGCTCAAAAATCTATTTTGTCACTATAAAATGTATATATGAAAAATAATTTTATGCCAATTCTTCGATTGCAAATTTGCATTAAATATTCCATGGCATACATGATAACTTTAAATAATGTCTTTCTGAAAAACGCATTATTTTATATCATCTGTCTAATTATAATGCAAACAACGATACTATTTAACTTTGTTAATATTTGCAGCAAGACTAAATAACATTATTTTGTGTAAATATCCATTACAGATATATTTATATTAATGTGATTCTCTCCATAACGCACAAACCTTCCATGGATGTAGTTATTTATCTATCTATCTAGATGAAATCTCTCTAGAGTTGTTGTAACATAAACAAGTACTCTTCTAGGATTACTGAAGTATGTAACAGCCCATAGGTATATCACTGTTGAATGTCCTTCCTCATGGACTACATATGGGATGTTTGTTTTTACGAAAGAAATTAAAATCACAAAATAAAATTTGTTTTTCATAAGAAAAAAAGAATTTGAGTGCAGATTAATTTATTTTGTTTTTAAACCTGTAATTGAATAAGTTTAACTATTTCAAAGTAAATAGTTATTCACTTTAAATACATAACGCTGAAGACGGATATTCTTCATTTCTGAAAAATTCATCCAACATGATTATCAATTAAAACTGAATTCTTTAATGAACAGAAACACTGAGTTACTCCTATTTCGTAGTCAGTTTTTAATTGGTAATGTATTTCATCATTTTGTATAATAAACAAGTTCCGATTTCTCAAACTTTGCTTTTAAATAGGCACCTGCTAAATACGTTTTCAATTATGAAATAATTGGGTTTACTTGCATACGAAAGAACAGTAAATAATAATAATAATGATAATAATAGTAACAATGGTAGCCTGTTTGCACCTTGAGCTACCAAAGTATTGCACTAAACAAATAAACCAAATTTAGTGTTAATGATGGATCGTGGCTAGCAGTGGAATCCAGAATGTGCATTTCGTCCTATTTGGGACTGGTCAGCCGGATGTCCCTGCTTCCCAGTGAGTGGTGTTGTTCCTATCGGGATTCACTCACTGGGAAGCAGGTATATGCAGCTGACGAGTCCCAAATAGGACGAAATGCACATCCTGGATTCCACTGCTAGCCACGATCCATCATTAACATAATTAGAACTCTGCCAATAATGAGGCATCCGCACAAGAGCCCATATGCCAATAAAGACCGATCAATTCGGTCCAATCAACGACGGTATGATATAAAAAACAATTATACTTAGTAAACCAAATTGTTTCCGTTCATTTTTTTAATCAGTTAAATATGTCCTTTAAAAGCACCAAGTACTCTTGTACACTTTTGAAATATTCTCAGGTTACGGTTTATCGAGTTAATAACAAAAGAGAGAAGAAAGTTGTGAATTTATATGCAAGTGAACTTTTCCGTGCACAAAAGCATATTATATTTCTGTTTGTTAGATGCTTCACCTGAGTTGCAGATTCTTGTATTGGCTGAATGGACCACCATTACTGTATCTACGCTCATAATCCTGTTGATTCTTAATTATGGACTGAGCGCTAATCCCAAACCAGCTGGCTGTTTCAAATTATTGTTTTGAATACTGCTATTATTAACACCACTGAGATGTATTAACGATTTCGTTTAAAAATACTTTTCTGGAAGTGACTCGTTGAAAAATTACATGCTGTGAATTTTACACAGTTTCATGCATATTGTTTAGAATAAAGCGTTTATCGTTATTATTATTATTTTGAAAGATATTTCGAGAATACTCTACAGCATTTTAAGCTTGTGATATAGCATCAGCTGGACAGAAATACTGTAAATGTATACACCGTAAAATGAAATAAGTATAAATTACACATGAAAGATAAGAATATTTACCCCATCTACAACTTTCTTGAAAGTAGCTGTTTAACTTAGGTAAACAAACACAATATGAATCAAATTCATAATGCACAAAAAGTAGCAAGATTTGTAATCTTTAATTAGTTTGCTTTTAAAAGTAAGAATTGACTAGTAGTTCATTTTTATTACTTTCTTCGTCGCAAAAGATATGAGCTAAGAAAAGTGTTGTAGATTTTATATGTAGTAGTGCGCGACTGGAGGCGCTGTGTTCAAGCACGAGGATATCCACAAAGCAACATGGAATTCACTAGACACCAGGACACACTAAAAATCAGATCGACTTCATCTCAATGTGAAGAAAGTGGAGATACAGTCAGCCTACTGGACACAAGGTCAGATGAGATGAAGAAGGGGAGCAGGTATATGTTCACACCATTCACTATCTAGTGCAAGGAATCTACCTTCCAAATCAAGTTGAAAGCCTTCAAGGAAGCTGGTAATAGACCACAGTTCAAGTACAACACACAGAATGGAAACTGAAGGATGAAACTACAAAGGACGTCTTCACGTCAGTCAGCCATCAAGACAAAATGGGATATATCGGGGAACATCCCTGAAGAGACCTGTGTGGAAGAACACTGGAAGTCTTTGAAAGAGATGTGGAAAGAAACCTGCACAGCCGTATAAGGAAGGAAGAAAGAAGATAAGGAATGGATCTCAATGGATACATGGAAGCTGATAGAGGAAGGAGAGGAGGATGGTGAAGCAGAAGATGAACCAGTGCAAGGATGAACAACGAGAAGAGGAACTGAGTACAATGTATAAAACAATACACTGGACAAAGAAGTGAAGAAGAGTGTGTGGGGAGACAAAATACACTTCTACGAAACACTGGCAAGTGGAGCAGAACAGGCTGAAGGCTGCGGTTAGGAGAGACAGAGACCTGACAACATTGTATCAAATAACCAGGTTAGTATCAGAGATGAGAGACACCAACACTGATAAAACCAATAAGAGATGAAGAAGAAAATTTAATTACGAAGGAAGAGAAACAAAGGAAGAAATGGGTTGACCACTTCCAAGAGCTCTTGAATCAACCACTACCTGCAGTCACTGAACTACAAATGAACACAAATCCTCCAACGAAAGTAAAAGTCCTTAACGCCATAAGGCTACTGAAATGCAGAAAAGCAGCAGAGACAACAGCGGACATGCTCACACCACCATTGTAGAAGGTCTGGAATGAAGGAAAGGTACCTGCCCTTGTCATACTCACAGAGAAGGGAGACCTAAGTCTTTGCAAGGACTGGTGAGGAATCACGCTCCTGTCCACCCAGAGCAAGCAAAATATTAAGCCGCATCATCCTGGAGAGAATAAAGGATGCGCTGCATTCAAAAATATGACTGGAACAGGCTGGCTGGCTGGATTCAGGAAGTACAAATCATGTGCGGATCAAATTGCAACGTTACATATCATCATGGAACAGAGCATGGAATGACAGTCAACTCTACACCTCAACTTCATCGACTTTGAGAAGGCCTTTGACAGCATCGACTGAGAGGTAATTTGGAAACTGCTTCAATACTACGGAATACCACAAACCTATATCATTCTCATTCAATAGCTACATGGAGACGCCACATGCCAAGTAATTCACAGTGAGAAGCTCAGTGATGCCTTTGAAGTGAAGACGGGATGGAGTAAAACAAGGCTGTCTACTATCACCCATGATATTCCTGATTGTAGTGGACTGGATGATGCAACAAACCATGAGGAGCAAGAAGAGGGGAGATACGCTGGACCGTGGAAAAGATCATAGAAGATTTAGATTTCGCCAATAACTTATGTCTAATGTCGCACAAACCTGAAGATCTATAGGCAAAAACTAACAAGTTGACAAAAGAGGTAAGGCAGGACAGCGAAGACGGGAATTCAAGTGAATGTAGAGAAGACAGAAGTGATGAAGATACCCAACCAACAACTCCAACAACAACAACAACAAACTCCAATCACCATGAACGGGAGAAACCCAAAGGAAGTAACCTCCTTCATCTATCTAGGCAGCACTGTTTCAACTACAGGCAGTTGCACAGACGAGGATGTCAAAGCCAGTCAGGATCGGAAAAGCAAGAGATGCGTTCATTAGCCTGAAATCAGTATGGGGATCTTCTGCATTCCACTCAACATGTGGAACAAGATCCGGATTTTCAACACCAACGTCAAGTCAGTGCTCCTGTATGGTTGAGAGACTTGGCGCGTTACGAAAGGGATTTCCAACAAACTACAGTCATCATACATCAACAGCTGCCGCCTAGGCTGGCTCGATACTGGAGATCAGATAGATGGCCAGTGAGAATAAGCAACAAGGAACTCTGGCTGTCAACCAATTGACGAAGCAAGAAGCCATCGCCCAACAAATAGGCAGAAGAAGAAAGTGTAAATGGATTGAGCATACACTGAGAAGACCGATTGGGTACATCACGCGTCTGGCCAGGCCGTCGAGTGGAACCGAGATGGGAAGCGACGAGATGTATGTCTGAGTTGAGAGTGACATGGAGAAGATCATGTGAGGAAGGGATGAGGGCTTGTGGGCTGTCGTGGAGCCAGATTCAGAGGATTTCAGAAAACAGAGTTCACTGGAGACGTGCTACTGAAGCCCTATGTTCCAGTAGGTACCCAAGGGACAAATAATAATAGTCTATATATTGATCCGATTCATGTATTGCACTTCAGCCATTGTTTATTATTAGTACACATCTAAACCACCTGAAGTGCAAAAGCATTGACGCAGAAGCCCATAACTCGAGCACTGGTGTTGAATTCTATCCACTTACTGAAGTGGAGCTACAAGTCATAACATTAAACCGTACTTATCTAATGGTGGTTATTATGTCTTGGTAGCCTAGAAGATAATGCACTTGTTGTCGAATCGATGAATGTAGCACTTGAGTCAGTGATTATACAGTCGCTTACTAGAAGCCCAAAAGTCCCAGAAAGGAGAAAACATGCGTTCAGAATTTCATTGCTGAGTATTATCCACCACTGGCCTCGAAATTGTTACAGGGTGAGCTTTGATAGAACAGTGTGGTTAAGACAAATATCATGAGTTGTTTTCCTTTGAAACAAGGTGAAAAGGTAAGATTCGCTGCTCGTTGATTCCGAGGATTTATACAATGGATGATGGAACAATGAAAAAGAAAGTGTATCATCTCATAAAGCACAACTAAACAAATAAAGTGTCTTAATCTGCGATATTTGTTTTTCAGTCATTAATAAAGCCTTAGGATTGCAATTGCAGACCGTAATCTTGAACAACTTATCTTTTACTCATGTAAGATATCTAATTACATGACAGTACTTCCAATTTGAGCTTTTCAAATTGAACGACTAAAACAAAGTGTTGTTAGTCTCCAGTATCTTATAAACAAACTCAGTTGAGTGGTTGATTATATGTCATTGCTTGGTAAAAGAGTTCTAAAACAAACTACTGGATAAATATATAAAGACAGGAGGCATATTTCGCACATCGACCCAGAAACTAAACAACGGTTTGAAGTTGCTCTTGATGACTTTGCATTGTGTACAAAATTTACATAGATCAACATGTATGCGATGTAGCAAAACTTTTCTCTGGATAAAGTGTACGACCGTTGTATACCACCCATATCCTCGACATATATTTAGTAGTTCAGGGGTCTTTGTAACTTAAACATGGAAGAATGAGAAGGAAGACAAAAGCAATATATTTGACGTTTTTCAATAAAATTGAGTAAAATTTAGTTGTTAGTATTTATTGACAGTTCATTAATGTTAACGTTATTGTTTTCTAAGACAAAACGGAGATAGTACTCATATGTATATGAGAAAAACGGGCACAGAAATATCTGAAAAGAAAGTTATAAGCATACATATCATTGAAGGCTAGAGAGTAGTTTTAATCATGGATCAAAAGGTAGTCATAGATACAATTCAATTAATTTCAATTTAACAAGGAAAAATGAATTAAGGGAATAGTATTATCGACTGAATGAATGATGTTAAAATTGTACCCCATCAAAGAAGTAAGCACACATGAAAGAGGATGGGTTAAGACTACAATTGGCTCGTATTTATTTTATTGATAATAAAATGTAACCACTCATGTAATTTGTATGTGACATGAAGTCATACAAACATTCTTTTTAAATAAAAAAATGATGGTTTATTTAATGACTGGCATTTAAAGAAAACATGATGCATTTTCTGAGAAGCATTCAGTCATTAAACTGTTTTTTTGCAGTGGAGTCCAGGATGCGCGTTCCATCCTATTTTGAACTCGTCAACTGGATGTACCTGCCTCCCTTTGAGTGATGTTGTTCCCACTAAGACTTGGAATCGGGACCGACCATTTCAAACACTAGAGCGTTATCTACTAGACCATCGAGTCACTGCTAGCTACTATGCATCACCGATGTAAAATTGAAGCAACAGGCATATCGAAGCATCCGTTCCATAGCATATCTACTTCTGATGGATACGAAATGCAAATATATAAGTATGTAGATGCATACTGGCGTTTTGTAAATCAAAATACGTATGATACTTAGAGGCAATGGAAATGAAACCTCTGATAAGCAGTAAAACAGCTTTCAAATGCTAAGCAGGATATTATTTGTCAAGAAAAGCATGCCAAATAATTTGATTTTATGTCCATCAGATATAGTGGAATAAAGGTATGCAAAACTAATACATCTTTGAATAAGTAGTTAGCCTCATGAACACGATAAAAATTATAAGATATATGGAATCCAGGACGTGGTTTTCATTCTGTTTAGTACTCGTCAGCCGGATTTGAGTTTTGGTGGGAACAATATTGCTCCCCCTGAAGGTAGGTTCGTCCAGCTGATGAGTCCCGAGTCTGACAGAATGAGAGTCCTGGATTCCACTGCTAGCCACGATCCATCATCCATATAAAATTGAAACGACAGGAAATGTTGAGGCATCTGCGCAGGAGCCAAAATGAAAATGACCAATCAATTCGGTCCAGTCAACAATGCACCATAACTTTATCATATAATGTGTAGAAATGATCACATATCAAGTTGTACAGCTAAATACTTACAATTAGCTCTAAGGTGCTTTCTCCTGTACCAAAGATTTATGTATTATTATCGGTAGCAGCATAGGGCTTCAACGCTTATGTACATCTATTCCAAAATTGTCTGATTAAGTACTTTGAAGGATAAGTTACTTTTCGAATTTAACTAAAGGTCGAAAGATAACTGGTGAACTGCTTATATGGTATATGCATTATAAATTGAGTAAGATGGCCAGTATTTTTTAAAACTCAACAAAAATGATGCTAGATGTTAACTTCTGAATAATTAATACTTACACTAGGGTTAAAAATAGAGTTCAGGAAGCACACAATATGGATTCTCTCACTATGTGGATAAGTCTTCCATGGCTGCTTTAGTTACGTATCCTGATTATGTATCATCCAGTTAGTCCGGACAAATATAGGACCTAAAATTAAATTGTAATTTTGAAATTAACTATCCCTCAAATCAACAAATCCGGATACCTGACAGAAAAGCTATAGATGGAGAAATGAAAAACGTAATTGAAAAACAATCAAAAGTTATAAAAGGCAATGAAGAGGATGTGAAACAAGTTAACGTATACAGTGCCACGAATAAGGATGATTGATAGTGGTATCCATTCTTTTTAGTAAGCACAATATAAAGAACAATTTTCGCAGAGATAGATAATCAGGCTGCCTAGATAAAACAAGACACACCTACTTACGTTGATTAGAACACCTTAATGGTGAACAGGCTGAACAGGCTACCTTTGTTAGGAAAGGTATTTCTCATCAGATAGCGCAAAGATATCGGTAACTGGATCTAGTTGTTAAGATCTCTTTAATTAACGATAAATCTTTCAGTTTGAGAATGTCTTATATAATGAAAGAATCTTCCACTGAAACCTCAACATTTTATAACTGCTAAAAACACACTTTATTGAAAGGATTTTGAGAAGTGGTCTCCATCATTTTCTTTCCCAATGAGCTCTAATTTATGCTTTTTTTTTACTTTACTCATCCATAGTTATCATTGAATTAGTAAAACAATGGGATCTATTTGAACTTTGCACTTCAAAGATCTGATTTCCTAAGAAACAGACTGCAAACAGGTTTGTCAACAGTTATTTGCATGAAACCAAATGTGTATGTAAGTTATTTTGCATAAACTCAAATTCATTGTGACATGTGAACATGCTTATTTTTTCAAGTGAACAAGAGTCATGTTTTGTTGATTTGTTTGCTTAATCACAATATGATCAAACTATGGCAACGTATAGTCCCAAAAGTATATTGTAATACAATGTTACAAGAAATATATTTTAATATAATCAATAACTGAAACTAAAATTGTCCAAATTCTAGGGCAAGCAGCTTTGCAACACGTTGATGATGAGATAAAATAATGAACGAGGTGAGTGGATGAAAACTGATAAAATAACCAGAATCTCTTATTGATCATGAATGGGTAGAAATTTCTCTTTCTGAAAAGTGGAATGTTTTCCTACGGTTGTCGAACTCACTTCTGTTCTTAGAGATAATTTATAAAAGTGAGAAAAGACACTGTTACGTCATTTAAAAGTGTCCTGAAATCATACGTTTGTGATTTTGGAGCTTATCATGACTCTGATCAAGGGAGGCATAAATTTTTGTGCTCGATGAAACCTCTAGAAATACTTTTCCGCCTTCTGTTATCTGTAGCCTAGACAATCTTTAAAGCTTTACTTCTTCATTAGTACCGCCTTATGAATCCATACATTTCGTACACCACTATCTTGTGACAAAGTACATCCTGTCCCTAGTGTCATATTTTTTTCAGATAGATATTTATAAAAAATAACCACTGATATTTATACATATTTACATATATGAAAAACTATTTTTTTTGGAACTAATCTATCACATATCCAAGTATCATTATTTCTCTTGTAATCTATTATGGGGTGAAAATTTAAGTTAATTTTTCCAAAACAGTAGAAACATTCTGAGTTAACCAAAAATGTCGTAAGTATTAAGCAAGTGAAATGAGACTGAAAACACAGACTTATTCAAATTAGAATATGCATTTCGTTGAGTAGCAAACGCATGGAAATTGGCTGGATTCTGAAGCAAAAAGTAAATACTGAACGTTTATATCATGAAAACATGTCAAGGCAAGTATATTGGAAGCAAGTAAAACTGGGCTTCAATCTACTTTTCCGAATACCTACCGAGAAGTGTTCGAATGCCAGAATCACAATCAACTGTAATTGCAATCACTAGGCGTTTAAATAATTCATGACAGTGTATGAATGGGTTAACTGCCTTCACAATAAACAATATACAAAAGATAACCACACTACTTCGCTTCGTTGAATCGAATGCAACTAAACAAATTCAGCCTCATCTTTTAGTACAAAAGGCTACAATTATTAACTCCTTACTGTGGTATTAATTGCTTTTAGATATAACATTACATCCTTCCTCTCTTGTCTCCACACAGACTTCATTTCAGTCTACTACTCTAACTTGTTTTCTTGCGTAATATGCACAAGGTTTCTGGTTTTAATTGATAGACAAAAATATTTCCCCACACCAGCTTTTACAAATTTCGAATCGTTTTCTCAACTATTTATGAGTAGATATTACATTCTTTTTTCTTCCTTAATCGCGACATAATCATTTGCCATTCTTCGGAAAACTCAAGCAGTTTTCATGTTCTTCATATGCCTACGATTTTTTAACACTTCAGTAATTCTGCCAATCTTTAAGCCATCATCAACCGAGGAGAAGCATGAATAAAATCTGGACTTATTTTGCTCTACAGAACGGAAATGCATCCTCATTTCTGATACAGAACACTTGTTAAAATCAGGACATCTGGATTCTTTTCACACATCCGTCGAAATCTTCTACAAAGTGAAACCAAGCCCCTCGAAAGGAATGAGATTAAGAAATCTGAGCATGCCTGAAGTGTGAGCGATTCAAGTGTTCTAACCATCATTGTGCATTGAAAAGAAGTATGCACAGCCTCTTTCTCTACCAAGGTCATCATAGAGTATCAGTCACTCTGGACATTTCCCTTATAATGTGACTATTTTTATTTTGTAACTATCTTTTTATTTCCTCACTTAACATACCTATAGACATTACCTAACTCCCCTTTGTAACAGTTTATTTTGATCTTTGGCCGGAAGTTACCCTGTAATGTTGTATCCTTCCTACTACATATTCGCTGATGTACAGCTGAAAGAATTTTTTCGTCGAAAAAAGTTTTTCTCTGCTACAATTGTCTTAAGTGTCTTACTATAGTCAAATGGGTTTGTTTCGATATATGAATTATCCAACAGTGCATCACCCGCTGCTGAAGCCTTACTTTCTTACGCTTAACAACCTAAGAATTTGTCTCATGTTTAATGTAGCTTCTCATTGGGTTAAGAATAATCAGCAGCTAAAAACAACAACTGATGATTATGTGACATCATTTTTTCCAAGCACAGGTCACCAGCCTCAACAACAGCTATAAGATACAGTCTTTATCTTACGTTTTCATGTTACTTGGGCGATCGACTTTTCCATAAGCGATAGCAAGCAAACAAAAAATGGGGCCGCAACCGATTAACTTTACAAAACAATAGAGGCAAACTCTTATTTCATTATACAAGAGTAATAACCTAATTATTTATAAAAAGTTAACCAACTGATAGTAAGGTAACGATTCAATGAAAACAGTTACGCTCCATTTGCAACTAATTATTCAAACAAAATGAGATAACTCACCCGTATCAAATTTCTTTTATCTTTTTAATGTTATAAATAGTTTATTTTCACTGCACGTCTACACATGAACTTTTCAGCCAAATCATATGGAGTTGAATAAATTAAACTGACTGCTAAAAAAATTAAGACAATCAGAAGGAATGAAACAGGTTGGTCAGTGGAAGTCTCTAACTTTTGGTCGGTTGAAATATTTGTGAACCCCTATCGAAAGTGTAAATAAGAAATTATTTGAAGTGATTTCAGGAATTTTAACAGATTTCAAATATTTCAAATAATAAATGAAGACTACCCCTAAACACAGTCGTTATCTGTGAACTTTAACCAGTTTTACGATTTTGTTATATGAACACAATATCCTGGTTAATAAAGTGTGAATTCGGATTTCGGTTAAATGTACTGCATACGCATACAAATGATAAACATCTATGCATTGGGGTATAATTAAATAAGTGCAAAATAAAATGGCTAAATATTGTAGCCACTTATTAGGGAACGACAATCGGCCTGTTAGTAAACTGGATAATGGAAAATATTCGAAGCACCCAACACATTACGATGAACATTAAAAATGAAATAATGAAGCTAAAATGTGTTGGTTTTAAGTCTTTGCATATTGACTTCATAACTATGGCGAAGACTTCATAATAAATCGCAAAAATTCTTTAATATTAATAATCACAAAGCTTAGTCAAAATCAATGTCTGATGAAATAGGAATTTCCGAATCAGTGGAAAAAAGTGGATAACAAACAGATAGGAGTGTAAAGGAAGAGGTTTTAAGGAGCTATCAGGTTACACAATTATATGAAAAAACACCTCAACACAACAGAGGCTTTGGTAATCCAGCTGTCAAAGCCTTATCTTGTGTTCAAAACAGACATATTTACTCTCTTATTTTCCCCTAATCGTAATCTCCTTAGGACAAATTATTCATTTTTTTGTTTATTTACTATAATCCTATCTGTAATTTTTGATGACCTCGGTTTGACTTTACAACAATCATCACTTTGTGACTTTATTGATTTTTTTCGATGATCTTGTATTGACAGACACAAACGCTATCACATAAACGCTTGTTAATTATAACCTATTTTAATAACTTGTAACTAGTAATGTAATTGTATAACTATTAATTTGAGACATAAAGACACAATTTCTTGTCGACTGTGACATTGAATGATGTACATTTGATATCGTTGTACAGATTTTCGCCATGAGGATATAAAATAAGAAAATTTATTGGTGACAATAAGGTTATTGACTGACTAAAAGTGATAATGTCTTTATGTGGTATTTGAGAAGTTTGAGCATTTAAATGTGCCACCTTTTAGAAACCTTTCGACTTTCACAGATTTCATTTATCACATGAATGTTATAATTATAACCATTGAAAAATGTACACTTAGCAATGGTATTTTATTTTGATATATGCCTTTTAAAATGACTTTTTTTATAGAATTTATCCACTTAGCATTTTGAAGAACTAGTGTTTATCTCAGCTGTAGTTTCTTGTTATCTCATATAAACAAAAAGAAAAATAAACAATTAAACAATAAAAATTTTTTTAAAGGACGCGACTATTATGGGGGACACAGATCCTTTTTAGTCAATTAACATTCAATTTCCCGGTATATGAATATAGTCTTCTTTTGAACTGATGCGGGTATAAATAAGGTAACATTTTGACAAAATAGTGAGTTACCACTTGTGAAAATCTACTCCTCAGAAAAAGGTACACACCTCCTCATTCGGTTGGTTGCTAGCGTAGAGAACAGTCACTTCGGTAGTAAGACACGACAACGATGAATGCCATTCTGTTTTGTTTTCCCAATAGACAATGTCTAAACAAGGCGATTTCCGCCAGATGAGTAAATTTTTTTAAGGAAACAGACTGATATACATTAAGCTGCAGGAATCCTTGTTGAAGTCTTTTCAAACACTAAATTGAAAAGCCTGAAATAAATGACGACACATTTAAACATTTTTCCCCCTCACTAAGTATTCGACCAAGTTGGATTAATAGTCTCGGTTGCTAACGAAAGTGGCTTCAGTTACCAACTGCTTCCTTTGGATGTGCATTTCAGCTAGTGATAATGAACGAATTTCTAATGAAAGTGATAATAGCCAAGTAAATGAATGTATTCGTAAATTTGGAAAGCAAACTTTTGCATACTATACGAATGAATATTAGTCAGGAAAGTTGGAAGAAGTTGACATAATTAGTTGACCAACAGTTTGTTGTATCAAGATAAAAGATGATTAAAAATGGAAAACCCAACATGGCAGTAAAATTCCTCTATTGAGGTAAAAAGTCCGCAACTACGACCTTATATTCAGTTTACGATCGGCGACTCATTGAGACCAATGAGAAAAGTTGGTGTAATTGACAAGTATCTTAATGAATATGTAGTGAGTTAAACCACTTACTTTAAAAATATGCTTATACCGTAATGAGTTTTAACAATAATCAAAATTCTGATGAATTAAGAAAATGTCGAGGAAAACATTACCCGTGAATAAAATCCTGCAGCACAGCGACATAACTACATTAGACTTGGAACAACTGTGAACCTAGAAATCTAAGTAATTACTGTTAATATGAAGTGTGGTAAAGGTATTTACCAAAGCATTCCAACAAACCATTTTTGTTATAGAATTGTAGATAACTTGCGAAAAACAAGAAGTGTAATCCAGAATATCATAAACCAACGCAACAAGCATTTTTTTATTATTCTGACTGATAACTAAACTTCTTTTTGCTCTTGGGAAATGAAACTAATATGATAAGGAGCTGTCTTGTGATAACCAAGATTAGTGAAGTAGAATTTAAGCAAGACATTCATAAAACAGATGAAATCTGATATTACCATTTTCTGGTTATTTTTATGGTCGTATAACTGCTGAAACAGTTTGTATCAATAAATCTTATAATGTTTACCCTCTGCATGCATTATATAAATTTATCAGGCGAAACAACTATCTAAAATTCTTAAGGCAAAGAGAAGTTTTATTGATTGAAAGGCTTTTAAGTATTCTTTTTAAAATGAGAAGCAATATTTTCGCGACAAACAAAAATTGAAATTTTGTATGGCAGATGTATGCAAAATAATCCTATGATTAAGAATAATATGGGTGTACATTGAAATAAGTCACGAAGCGAATAATCTAAACTTAACTATGTTATTGAGTCACATTTGCGAAAAATTAATGATAAAATCTTAGAGTACAGTGAAGCACACCATTAAATTCATTTAATTCTAGGTAATTTATAAATATTCCACTAGTATGTTCATCAAATTCAAAAATTAAATAATTCTAAAGTATTTTATCTCAAAAGAATAGAAAAATCGGAGTTGTTTAAAAATTATTGAAATCCAACGAGCGATACAAAAAATGTGAGCTGACAGGTTTTAGAATCAAATGCATTGAACAGGCTTGATTTTGTTCAGTTCAAAGTCAGTTATTCATTAGATCACACAAGTTTCTGAACCGAACAACAAGCCAAACATGGAGATCAGTTAAAGAAAATGATGCAACACCGAAATAAGTGAAAGAGTAAAATGTTTTCGTTATTGTGAATGGGTTAACAAGAGTGAAGGCGTTTCGCTTATGAATAAATGAGAATGCTACAAAAAAAATGAATAAATTATGCATTGTTAATTCAGATGCAGGATGGACAGAGATAAAAAGGCTGATTTATGTATTCTAAAGCAGAACAGTTACCGTTACTGGGTGTTATTATTCCATAGATTTATATTTGAAGCCCTTTTGTAAAAGACGTTTAACAAGTGAAGGGCACTTACCACACTTATCCAGCAAATCAAAGGTGTGTAACTTGAAGAATCCTCTCAGACGTTTTCAACCTCGCTCTATTAGAAAATGAATTAGGTAGTCGAAGTATTTCAAACTATCATAAAAATATTTACCGGATCATTCCGTGAAAAGCTCTTTAAAACTGAGTGTACTCTTGTGAAAATGAATTTTTTATTACAAGCTCTTTGTTCTAATGATGTTAAATTGTTATTTACTTACAGTGCTTCCATGAAACATTAGAGTTAATCCATGAACATACCAGTAAAATTAACATTAAAATATGTCACTGTAGTTGCTCTCACTAAGATACTCATTCTAATATTTACAGCAAAAGTTTGATTCTACATGCAGAGAAAAGTACGTAAGTAGAATAAAGGTATTATTATCAGAAATCAGTTTGAGCAATAAGCTCATGAACTTACTTTTCATTTGAAATGCAGGTTGGTTCACTAAGAGGTGAACTGGCTTCGACATAAAACTTAATAAACGTTTATAGTCCATAACTAAACAAATATCTTCCCCTTCCTGTCCAGAGGAGTGTTGAAATGCAGATTTTATCACTCCGATCTAAATTCCGTGATGTGATTTCAAAAGTGAATGAGCGCAATACGAAAGTTCACTTCTAAAATCCAACTAATCAAATGAATATCTGGTTACAGTTTTACATGTTGATTCAGATTATTTCAGATAAATAGATAAATTCTTGCCTTTAAGATATGAAACCAAAACTCAGTTGTCAACATCTTTTTTCAAAAGAATATAGCAACCAAATTGAATGAATTGGAAGAAAATGATAATTTGGTAACTATATGACGAAGACAGATTGAGAAATAGTATAATTCGGCAAATCAGACCATATGAATAAAATTCCATTTATTCAACTGATGGAAAGAAATAGTTAAAACATACCACCTAGACTGGTCCCACTGAATAAACACTAAGAGAAGAGATATTTTAAAAAATGAGAGATGAATCATTCATTACTGAGGATATTTATGAACAAGTTCACCCATCGCGTTCTGCATTCCTGCATTTATAGGGCCTTCTCAAAATACACTACTGAAGACGATAATCTCTCTATATCATGCCATTGAGAAATGACTAATGGGAATACTTTGACGAATAAAGAAAAGGCTGTTATACCAAAATCTTCATGATACACTTGACTTTGTTGATTTAGTTAGGAATGTTAGTTTGCCAAGTAAGACAGTGGTTTCTCTTAACGTAGATGGTTGTATTCAAAATGACTGCAGAAAAAACGGCTTTTTCGAAGTATCTTTGGTACACTCTTCAGATTTAGTAACAGAATCTATGGACAGATAGATAATGTGTCAGTGGGTCATTCACTAAGAATTCTTTTAGCTAACCGTTGCCTAGAAAGCCTAGAAAACACCAGCTTAACGACAAAAATCAACGAGCTTCATATCTATGAAAAGGTATAGTGGTAACAGCATTGTTTATTTAAAAAATACAAATTTTTAAACTTGCTTCATACTTCCAATATTCCCCACCTGTTAATCAACCTTACTCTAAAAGTATAATTGAACTCAGTGCTTCATTTCCATGATGATCAACTTCATACGAGTGGTGATAGTTCAGTCTGTAAATCTGTCCACAGAATGCCTACATGAAACAGACAGTCTGTTAATTCTCAAAGCTCAGACCTCTGAATCAGAAGAGAATCTAATCCATTCACTGTGCTCACGGACTGGAAAAATATGTACAGATGAGACTGTTGATTAAGATATGCAAAAATTTCATAGAATTCTAGTGGATGTTTTCCTGTTTAGTTTCATAATTAAAAACTTAGAGCCAAAGAATGTAACCAAAAGGAAACATGTGGCATCGAAACACATACTTTTACTGAATCTTGAATTCAAAGATGACGTTACTGCAGATATTCTCAAGAGACAAATATCAAAACCTTTATATGAAACATACTTCACAACTAACCTTAAAATGATTTTCTCTTGCGAAAAACGTTTTGATCAATATTCAGATGACAGGCTAACGATCTGAGCCACATCAATGTATACATTTCAGTTCACTTACTGCTATGGATCTGATTGCGTCCATCTTATCATGCATCATGTGCAAATATGTGCTCTAGAACAAGACAACCTGCCTGTCAAAGGTAGATCAATGAATATCTTCAGGTTCATAGTAGGACACCTCGGAAATTCAAGTCTTTCAGCTCTTTCTTGAGAACTTTACCATATCCTCTACGAAGTTTCATCCAGGCATTGAAGGCATTTGTGTATATCTGATATACAAGCTATTCAGAAGTTAAAACCAGTGCTGTATGCTTCAAAAAGGACGTTCAACCTTTGTTTTGCAGTGGCAGTCATAAAACTTTGACAGCCGCAGACAAATCCTCCATCCTTTGGTCATGTTTCCTTAAATCCCCACTTACTTTTCATGTTCAATCCTGACACGTATTGTGTGGCTTCTTTTTGCTATTCAGTTTATCTATCCCCGTTACTGGAAGTAATTGTGAAATGTTCTGCTCTCTTTTTAATATGTTTTTAAGAATGTACAAAGTAGTAGAAAACTTCATCGAAAAACGAAACGTTCCTTTACTGCAATCGTCTTTTTTGTCTTTTAATATGATCAAGTGGGTATTTTTCACTGTTTAGAAAATGGTAAAGATCAGGTGACAGCAAAGCAGCTGAACAACTTTCTGCAACTTTTATGAAGCTTACTGATGGGAATTTGAAAAATCATTTCCGATTTGAAAGAGACTGCAGGATGGGTCAGAAAATCATACTTTCTACAACTGCTTCGGGAATGGTGCTGCTATCGTAGACGACAGCATGTCACTAATTGACAAATTTTTCAACTTTTTTGATGGAGTTCACACTTATCTTTTCGTAACATAAGAATTTGAAGTGAATGATGAGATATTTTGTCAGAAATGTTTATCCACCAGACGTTATAAGACAGCAACAAAAAGGTCGATATTTTGAAAGTAAACCTTGAGCACAGGATCTCTTCATTGCACTAGGTTTGTTCCTCCTCAACACAAACGTGCTTTGGGTAAATTTCTGTTCTCAAAAACTCAGGGGAAATATTACAGTGAATTACTGAATGATGAAATATTTTGGGAACATTTACTTTTACCGACCGTACATCCGAAGAAATGCATGATATATAGTTTTAAAGATAAAATGCCTACCGAGAAGATAACTGCCACGAAAAACGAGATGTTCGCATTAAAGTACTACCTGAAGGCAATATGAGCATGTAGGTGACAACTGAAAGACCTCAGTCTGGTATCAAACATCTTTTCTACCTCACTCTTATTCACTAAGTGTTGCAGAAACTTTCTCTGATATCATAGAGGGTTAAATAACTTGTCTCTCTTAATTTCACCTGATATTGCGTCCACAAATTTACCGCCAGTTTTTATGATTTGACGATAGCTCTGAGAGTGACTCAGTAAAGTTAGAAAACACATTCTCTCCAGCGTTCATTTTGTAGCATGAAATCCTCTAGAAAGCAATAGGGACCAAGCATTTATTATAAGTCGTTACACATGAGTTCCAATAATCTTTTCCAGCTGTTTTACATAGTTTTACACCAAGGTTATTTAAAGTGACAGAAGCGCTTAGGGTCACTTACATACACCAGAAGTTGTATGTGTTAGAAATTACTCCTTTATCTACTTGACCTGTTATTGCAGTCGATTAGTAATGTGTCGTTCATATCTGATACAACTATATAAAAATAACAGTTAGTTTGTTGACATGGAACAATATTTGAAAGTAGAAGGAGGACCTGTGCGGCTGCTGAATTCTAACCACCGATCAAGGGACACTGGCTTGTCACTCTGTTAGCTGGTCCATAAGACTAAGCATCAGTAGTATCATTCATTTCAGTCCCGCTAACTTTTTGTGGTAAACCTTTCAGCTATTACTCCACTATAGAGAAACTACTAATTAGTATCACCTCGTAATTTCTGTCTTGTGAATCCCTAATTCAAATTTGTCAAGTTAACATCGCTTGAATAGGCTAACATCAAAGCAACATTGACGTAAACAAACCATCAACAGGATTCAAGCATTATGTTTCGATAAAACCTCTACATTTTGTAATTCATTTGCACTAAATCACCTTTATTATCCATTGCAAAAGAAGTACAGAACAGTCATCAGTTTATTCAGATCTTTACCCTCCATATGTCATGAATTACATTGAGCTATGTCAGTGAAGTAATCGAAGTCAGTGTAAACAATCAGAAGATTTAAATCTTTTCTCTTCAGTCCGGTTGACTTGAAGGTTACTGATGTATTATTCTACATTTTACAGGCCAACCAAATTTTCCTTTATTTATTTCAATGTTCAAACTTAAAATGTGAAACTGACATTCAACCTTAAAAAATATCATTTTACTCTTTAGGCTTCGTTAATTGTTAAAAAACATATTTTTCATGTAAATGAATCATAAATTTTTATCAAATTAGCATATTCAGGCAAACATGCAGTTTGTCCAGCTGTTTAGTTGATGCGTTACATAACTAAGCAAGCGAAGTTCAAAAACTGTTGAACTAAGTAGTAAACGTTCATCTTTATCAAGCGTCTTTTGGAAATGAAGATATACAGTCACTTTCTTTCTGTCAAAACTATCATCCACAGATCTGGTGCTTCACACAAACCATTCAGGATTATAATTACTGGACAAGAAATCTCAAGCTTTAGCCATGTACGAGAACTTTTTTCCCAGTGTCTCCTGTTTTTTTAGGAAAACATTTTCTAGACTCCATACACATAATTCGAAAGAGCGAAAAGGTGAAGAATTTCTGTGTAGCGATCCAGGTCAGTGGAACGGTAGATGAAAGAAAGTAACTGTATACTATATGTCATGAATAACTGTCTTATCACAATCATAGTTGTTTAAAAACTGCAGCAAAAGAAACTACTTGGTAAAAGGACTTCTAATTTCCAATACAAAACAATTGACAAATGAAGCAAAAAATGTGAAGTCGAAACAAAAACAAGAACAAGCTTTTACTATCCATAAGAAGACCTTGATCACAAATATCAAATTTAGAGGGACAATGCAGCAGAAATATTGAATAATCATCTTTCTAAAGCATTCAAGAAAACATTTTATGCTGGCAAACTGTGAATTGTATTTCCCAGCTAACAGTTAACTCAAGGTAGTATGAGGGAATAAATGTCGCTTTGGGCCACATCCATGTATGTTTATTAGTCTACATACTTTGTGGATCTGGTTAGATATAGGACGCACATAGAGAAGTCATCCCAAATGCCTCTCCAAGCACTATCTTGCTAGGCTTCCAGTGCAGAACGTAAGTCATGCAAGAATTTAGTTTTGAACCCTTTGCGTCAATTCTAGTCACATTACTTCCTTATACACGATAACTATGCAATTTCTTTGTTTCACCCTAGAACAGGCGGTTTTGAGGACCTAATGTTGACCTATCAACCAATAATAGACTCATCTGTTTTTTCTTTATTGCTATAAATAAGTTCGTTCAGCTGCTGAAAAGGCTTCATTTGAGAAACAGACAGAAAGCACAAATAAATCCTGACAGTTGTAGCTCCATAGCAAGAAACGTGAAGGGACTTTTCGGAACACATTTTTGGAATATCACTTTCTTGGCTGCACAAATACTTTTGCGCAATCCATTCCAACATTTTTGAGATGATTGGACAGTGTTTTAACAGCTAACAGTCTTGAAATTATGAGATTTTTGATTATTTAGAAGCTGTGTGTCTATCCAGCTGAGATAGTATTTTGATTTGAGTGCACTCAAGGATACATGGTAAACTAAAATCAGTATCTCTGGAAAGTTTATTTTAATAAATATTTGTTACGTTTCTTAAAATTGAAGAAAAGTGACTACAGTTACGTCTAGATAATTTGATGAGATGAAAAGTAGGAAATGTTTTCGGACCAATAGTTTCGTTGAACCAGGAGGATCAATATTACATATATTTTCATTTGATTTAAAAACTCGCAGATCAAGTGCAACAGTTAATCAATATTGGAACAGATATTTGTCACAAGAGAACAAGATAAGGCAAATATTTACATGATTTTCATACTATTCTTCGCAAAATTTTAACAGTTCAGTCATCAAAGACAGTGAGCTCTAATCTTCGAAAATTGGCTGAAAAATTACCTGAAGACGTGCAGAACGCATTCAGTAATTTATCAAAACAAAGTAGCTACAATGAAACTAAAAATATGTTTCACCTTTTTATCAGCATGCAACGCAAAGCAACAGTTGAATTGGTAGTCATAAACAGTTAACAAAAATGCATCCTTCAATAAAATGACAACGTAGATATTTTGAAAATATAATAGCTAACTATAAGTTACGCTAAGATATTGATTTGTTGAAGTTTGTGGTATCTAACCATTTGTTGACACACTTGTAATTCTCCGTTGTTCTATTGGATCGAATTATTTGACCTATATTGGCATAAAGGCTACTATTTGGATGCCTCGACGTTGCCTGAATATGATAATGTGAAAATTCACTTGGTTGTAGCTAGCAGAGGAATCCAGGATGCGCGTTTCCTCCTACTTGGGACTCGTCAGATGGGTGTACCTGCATCCCAGTAGGTGGTGTTGTTTCCACTGAGACTCCAACCGCATACCCATCGCTTCAAACTCCACGGCGTTGTAACAAGGCCATGGAGGCACGATAGTCACTTCCTGTGCAACAAGTATTGGTTAGTCCCATTTGCTGACATGCTTGTGGTTATCTGTTGTTTTACTGGGTCGAATTACAAGTATGTCAACAGATAGAAGTGACTAATGGTCATCGTACAAGAAGTGGCCATCGTGCCTCATTGATCTTGTTAAAAAGCCTTGGAATTTGAAGTGATGGGTATGAGGTTCAAATCTCAGTCGGGACATCATCACTCACTGAGGTGCAGGTACATCAAGCTAACGATTCCAAAATAAGACGAAACGTGGATTCTGGATTCCTCTGCAAGCCACAACGAGGTAGGTTATTGTACTACTCATGGTATCCTATCAGAGTTATGTAGCCTGAAACAGTTGGCAATGTGAAGGAATGTAGTGATCAGAAACTTGCTACAACTAGTAGTTTCATATTCATGGGACTTAATCTTTACTTTCACAGGTTGAATATGATTCCATGTTATTTGTTTTAAATTTTTTTCACAAGAATTGACATCATTATGAAAAATATTGGAAGCCAAAAATCACGGTCCCTTGTCGTGTCCTGTTCATTAAATCCTCAGTACCACAAATCCAGACTCCATATGTAATGTAGCTCAAAAAATGTCGAGTTTAAAGGATTCATAGATGAGCATTGCTGTGGATTTCATTACTTTGTAGTTCTCAGAATGATGAGTGATGAGATAAGCTTCACTAAAGTCAGTCAGTTATGTCCACAAAACTTGGCAATTTATGTCGGCTGTTTTATTTTCAAATCGTACATCACTGTTTTTAAAAGATTTAAATGAATGACATTAATTATTCCGGGATCTCATTTTTTATTCATTTGACAATTATTGGTAAGTTAGTATCTGAATTTCCCACACCATTAATCTTTGAATAATGCAGTTAATCTAAGCTGTGAGGATTTGGAATACCTCTGGTCAAAATGAAAGGAAGACAAGAGACCTTTAGCCATTTTAACTTTTGGGATACCAAACATTTATCGGGTATTATCTAAGATGCCTATTCATGCATTAAAAATTTGCCCCCAAAAACTACATGAACTGCTGGTTAAACTAGGTTTATCTGCCTGATTTCATTAGACCTATTAATATGAGTTAAGTTATATATACAGTTTTAGCATATGCTCTGAAAGAATTATTTGTCACATTTAAATTATTTTAATAATATTTGGAACAGTGAGCAAAGGCAAATCAAACATCCACAATCTCAGCTAAATAAACCCTAAATATAACCATTTTCAAAGTGAATAAGTCACCCAAAGTGAGAACATATATACCTATCACAATCTACAGTAATTTTTTAAATACTGTCATGAGATCTGCAATCATTTTTTGTCAGATTTGACATGTAGCCTTCACTTATTAACAAGCATTATATCAAAACATTTGAACAGAGGAAAATAACCAGTGATCGAATATCCGACTACTTTTAAGAGAGTTCTCAAGGTCCAATACGTCATCTATTAAAGTATACAATCTTCCACTTTAAGTTTTTACTCATCTTTTTTTGTTACCAACGCTTTAGATTTTCGGAAGCTCTCCTAATTGATGTATAAATCTCATAGCTATGTTATTTTGAGTATTATAAAATGAGATTGAATGTATGTTTTGTGAATATACATCCTAAAATTGATTTCCATCTATTGGTAACAAAAGGAAGAGAACACAACATAACAATTCATCTGTATAAACATCATCTTAGAATAAAGTACGTATATGGTAACACTAGTTAGTCATAAATAATTTCCTGCCTAAGATAGAAAATGCTTGTCACAGTGAATCATTCAAGTGGAATAATATCAAACTTTTCTATATTTTATTGCGTGTCGGGAAGATTTTTGCCAGTATTTGTTTTCGATGAAGTATTTGTAAACACAAACACACACATCCAGTTTATAGTTATTTCACTTGATTACTTGACTATACGAAAAGTGGAATACTCAATGTTATATCTTTTCTTATCACTTACTATATGCCCTTGTATATATATATATATATATATATATATATATATATATATATATATATATATATATAATATTTAGTCAATCAGTGACTCTCCACGAGCATTGAATGAGTTGTATCCTAACAATGCCTTGTATCGTCTGGATTATATATTTCCTTAGAAGTTTCATTGGGTTAAAAATGATAAGTAAATCTAGTAAAGTTCTACAATTATAACTGAAGTGCAGAAAATGGTTTAAAGGTATAAATATACATATGTATATTCTCTGTTATTACTTGCATACTAAGATGCAGATACATCTAGCTGACGAGTCCCAAGTAGGACAAAACGTCCTGGATTCTAATACCAACAGCTGTCCATCATTACTATATATTTATTCTTTGTTCAAAATACAGGGTGTGTGAGTGTTGTTGTTTAACGTTGAGAAGACCAATTGTTTTATTAGATTTGAGGGTTAACCACTGCTTTGTGAATAACCTAAAGTGGATTTAGGTGTTGTCAGTACAATGTTAGAAAAGCTTGTTTATCCGCTTAAGGGGAAATGCTTATCACTTTTCAGTGTTAGTTGAATGGCGGATCGTTGGATTAGACTTTCCATTCACAATTCGTTCTCCACAATTATATACACAATAGACAGTTTCGTTCGCTCTGAAGTTGAACTTATTTTAAGGTTTCCTGTTACAAAACAATTGAATGGTGCTGTGATATAGCTATAAAAGCAAACATTTATCACCACTAAGTAGCCGAAGTAGCTGTCAAGTTCTTAGTGTTTACCACTGGCCGGAGTTTTTCTATCAAGTCTCGGAATGTAAGTATCAACTGAATAAAATCCAGAATCAGTTAAATCAAAAAGTTCAACAAATTATTGCAAGAAAAATATCTCTCAGAAGATAATCAAATTACAAATGAAGCATCATCAAACATCGATAGAACAATGCGGGTAGTCAATCTCTCTTGGAGAAGCCAAAGCTCAGATGAGACGAAAGCACTCGAAAAAGGACAACGTGACAGTAGGTCATCTAAAACCAGAAGATGTCATACCTAGCATAGAAGCAGCTTTAAGCTCGGTGGATGCAGCAACAGCTGAACAGGTTAGAGCACAGTGAAAAGACGAAAGAGCTCTGAATAGTCTACGGAATGACAATAATATAGTATTTTTTAAGTCTGATAAAGGTAATTCAACAGTAGTTATGGATAAATTGGATTACTTCAGCAAAATTGACGAACATATCCAAACAGGACGATATGAAGAAATGAAGAAGCCCTTAGACACGGTTATGAATAAACTCAGGAAATCTACAGCCTATCTGATACGCAGACTAAAACCATCTCAAGGTGAGTCCAAGCGGTCTCATTTAATGCCTAAAACTAATAATTCTAGCAGAATTTATGGCACTGTTAAGATTCATAAACCAGGTTATCCGATTAGACCTATGTTTGACTTCAGAAATACCTTAACATATGAACTAGCAAAGTACTTAGCTTCTATATTAGGCCGTACTAGGAACCGTTCAAGTTCCAGACTAGTAAACTGTTATGAGTTAAAACTTAGGCTTAATGGCCTACACATAGAAGAGGATGAAAAAAATGGTTACCTTCGATGTAACTAGACTGTATACTAAAATATCAATCAATATGGCACTTCAGGCAGTCAGAAGTCAACTAAATATTGGCTCAGCACCTACAGAACTAAGATATCGGTTGGTGAGATCTTATTGGCATACAGTTATGCCTGACCTCCACAGTCTTCAAGTTTCAGGGTAAAATATACGGATAAACTGAAGGAGCAGAAATTGGATCGCCAATATTCCCAATCGTAGCAGATATATTTATGGATAGTTGGGAAAACATGGCTTTATAAATGTTTAGTCCTGCACCAAAGATATGGTGGCTATATGTGGATGATACATTTACTGTGTTGAAGTCCGAACATATCGACAATTTCCTCATGCATATAAACTCAGTAGCAAACGCAATACAATTGACTTACGAGACAGAAAATGAGCAAGGAGAATTACCTATGTTGGGTTGCAGAATAAAACGAAGAGCAGACAATGGCTTAGATACTACTGTCTACAGAAAACCAACACATTCCAATAGGTATCTAGACTTCACATCATCCCATCCAATGTGTTAAAGCAGGATTAGTCAAATGTCTAAGTTACAGAGCTAGAAAACTGACTAGTCAAAGCAAGGACCTAAACAAGGAATAGAAACACGTAAAAGAAGCGCTAATAGTTAGTAGTTATCTTCCACAGTTTATTAAGAAATTCTTACGGACACACAAAAAGCAAAAAAATAAGTTACAAGAGTATGACTAATAACGACAACACGAGTAAAAAGAAGTTCACAGCTTCATTATGTTACCGTATAAGGAGGGTACCTCGGAAACTTTACATAGAATCCTCAACAGAGCTGGAATTAGGGTGGCATTTAAACCTACAGACTCACTCAGAGATAAACTTTGTCGGCTTAAACATCCGAAGGAAAGAAATAGGCAAAATAATATAATCTACCAAATTCCATGTAATGACTATGAGGTCAAGTATGTAGGTCAAACTAGTCGGTTGGGGTCAGTTAGAGTAGTCTAACATAGGAATTTAGCTAAATATAGAATAACAGGCCTAAATAAGATTAATAATCTAAAAATTAAACTTGGCTTTGCTATGCATGCATTAATTAACACAACAGGGTGGGATAAAGCCACTGTACTTAAGTCCAATAATATCAGGTGGAGAGAGAGATTTATTACTGAATCTTTGGTCATCGAATCAACACACAACATATGTAATAGAAATGACGCATACCTATACCAGAGATATGGAAAATTTTACTACCAATGAAAACAATTCATATGAGGTGATATAACTATAAAGATCAAATATCGAAAGTAGTATGATTACATCGATATGATTATGAGCAATAATTTATGCTCGAAACGTCATCAAGTAAATAATACTGGATAACTGTGTGTTATAAATTACATAAACAAATCTAACATGGAATTAAATGAACATGACACTGACAAATTGCATTTTGGTACGAAGCTCTGAACATCTTATCTATAAGGCTTTCAAATTTAACAATGGGTGATATGGGTTTCCATCTTTGAGGGGTATCAATTTACCTTGTAGCTGCAGATACACCTTACTGCCAACAAGTACGAAACCTAGGTCCAAGGCTCCAGGTTACTTCACTTACATCGTCACTTCATCGCCATTATAAATGCATTATAAAGCTCAGTACCTATACATATAGATGCATCACCTTAATACTTTCATCAAAGTAAGAAGGTGACAGGCTTTCTGAAAGTTCCAATGAAAAAAAGTGTGTTGATGTAGGCTGTTAGAAACCTCCTATGACTCCATGTACGGTCAATACATTGGCAACTTCAGATATGCCAGTCATGCACAGAAAAAGTAGGTCATAAATAACCTCGCTTCTTACTCTTTTCTCTGAAACTTTCATCAACATACCAAGCACTATGCAGAAAGTTGGCCTTCTGCAGTATACTAGTTAGATGTTAAGCTTCATCAGTGAACTAGCAGGCGGTGTGTTATGTAGTATTACGAGATCTTTCACATGTTACCTTTTCTGGCAGATGCAGTCATACTGTTGATGAGCAACTTCTGTTGTCTCACCAGACAAAGTGTAAGCGAATAAGGAACAGAACAAACTTCATGTAAAACTTCAAGGAGACTGAAGTTTTCCGTTGTAAAAAATAATAAATTTATCACGAATATTGATTGGATGCTTCAGTCACCAATATCTGAGATTATTCGATGGTAAATTCATCGTTAATACTTACGTTTGTTTGAATATTTTCCTTGTATATTCTTCATATACCACATATCAGAAGTGAACAGAAATCACTGGAGAAGCTCATTGCTCTCCGACTCAAAAGACACCTTAGATGCTTTGATAAACGTTTTTGTGAATAATGAGAGTATGGAACAAACGACAATCCCTTAATTTAATCTCTTATTAGCGGCAGATAACAATCCGAGGATGCCGAACTGAATGACTGAGAATCACACAAGTCAATGTCGGCTATGGTAAACGTACGCTACCATTTCAAGGTTAAACGAATCACGAGATCAATTCAAAATCTGACAGTTCAGCACTCCAACCAACAATACTCTCATAATGAAACTTTTCGTAGTTTATTGGAAAAAATGTTTTTGTAATCTATCTAGTTAAGCAGTAGTTCAGAAAATTATGCTGTGTGTTGTATCCAATGAGGAAAAGAAATTCTAACCGTCTGTATTTACTGGGAAAACTCACATTTTTGTTCTTTTCTGTTGCATATTCAGTTTAGTAATTTATTTTTATTGGTATGGAACAGAGGGTTCTCTGATAAACACTATAAAATCTCATGAAAATAACTCATTACTACGAAAATCGAGAAGTTCAATAATAGGGAAATCACTGGATTCTCATAGTGAATGATATATAAGTTTTGTGGCATATCTTATAGAACGGAATTAGTTCGCTAAATTGGGTTTTGAATTTTTAAGCATTAAGCGTTTTCATATTCTCACAAAATATGCCTCCTATGGGAAAAAGACTTGAAATTAGGTCAATGCATTCGTGTATCAAATAATTCGGCTAATTTCATTTATGTTTTCATTCAGTCATCAGTCACGTAATGACATGAGACATGAGAAGGTGAATTCTCTTCCACACATACATACACACATAGTTAAATCATCTTGTGGAGATTTTCATGCGTTTTCGATGTAAAAGTTAAACAAAAACGACCTAAAGGCTGTTTCATTTTGGGTTCAAAAGTGTTGACCGAGTTTTGTTTAATATTCAGGATTGTAGGAGGAGTATAGAGAAACTGATATTCCGATAAATATTCGTTAAAGACGATAATTTGGTTTAAGTGGAAAACTTTATCCGAGTTTATTGAGAACTAATGTACAATAATAAGTGGAAACTGGAAGATGTATTATTAAAAGTGAAGGAATTTAAGAAAACTTTTATGATACGCAATTAATTCGCATTTACTGACAGTTTCCTGCTTGATGCAACTGATTTATTAAGCCTAACGCAGCGTAACGCTAACAACAGAAGGTGATTTTTATAACATGAAAAGATCAGTCGATACGCTGAGCATATCTGCTCAATTTGTTTTGCTCAATTCGCTGCAAAGAAGAGATGCAACGAAACTATTTTTGTTGATGAAAACTGTGTTTTGACTTGAGAAGGAAGACTGCCGCCTACGACATTACCCACCTTTTTATATACATAAGGATTGGGATGGGAAAATGGAAAGAATTAAGTGCATTGCAGCCGAGAAAAATCCCTTATTTATGATACATACCTTGAAGAAGTGCGAAAATTTCAGAAACATAGATATTGAGTGTTTTGTTGATAAGTACTTCCACTGCTTCCATAAAAAGTTGTTTTTTTAGATCATCGACCCCTGAAATAGGCTTAAACTGAATAACTCCTTTTTATCTCTAATCATTTATAAGTATATATACTGATTCGTTACCCTGTCACAACCCATTCATTTAAAGTAAAGAGGCAGGGAGTTTTATTCACTTTTCTGAAAACGTACCAACATTTTGAAACTTAAAAGTCTTTAAGTATTCAATACTCCAGTCACTTGGTATTTACTTGATACTGAATATAGTGTACACATGTATACTGTAATCAGTGCATGTGTACTGATACGCTGATATACTGATATATGTCAATTACACTAGTTTAATGAGAAGTGAAAAAGGAAAATATATTGATATTTGAATCGTTACACAACAAATGACAAGAAAAATCAAAAGGAGTTTCATTGGTGTTCATGTATTGACAATTTATTCATGGAAAAAGTTTGTGAATGATTTATATGCACAAAAGCTTTTTTGTTTTTTTCAGAAAAAGAGGTCACCTATATACTCTAAAACCTGGCTTGTAGAAGATAAGCAGCTGATAACATGATAAATTCGAGTTCTTTCTAAAATATTAGTTCGATTTGTGAGGATCATTGTGATGTATCAAGTCATCCGAAAATTATATTTAATAACATCTTTTCTCTTACCCATGGCCAGAAATAATAAGCAACAAGGAGCTGTGGATGGGAACGAACCAACCAAGAACTCGTTACTAAACAAATATGCAGAAGGAAGTGGAGATGGATTGGGCATACACTGAGAAGACCGATTGGGGACATCATGCGTCAGGCCCTCGAGTGGAATCCCCATGGAAAGCGATGAGTTGAGCATCCGAGATGACGATGACATGGAGGAGGTCGTGCGATGAGGAAATGAGAGCTTGTGGGCTGTCATGGAGCCAGGTTGGAGAGACTGCAGAGAACAGAGTTCACTGGAGACGTGCTACTGAAGCCCTGTGTTCCATTAGGAACTCAAGGGACAAATAATAATAATAACAATAATATTCGAAGCAGCGACCCCGGGTTACAAGGCCAGTGCTTTACCAAATGGACTACTAGTTCTTACTGCCTACAAGTTTTATACTTCAATTCAATCACCGAAGGTGAATGAAAACAGACAGTGGATTATGGCGATATATGTAACAGAAAGATGACTACGGATCACGAAAAGAAACTTAATAGCATTATCTTTAGTGGGTGAACAGTTTTAAGTGAGTGCGTTCTTCAGTAACGAGTGAGCGAGCGTAGGCGGCAGTTGTTGATGTATGATGTCTGTAGTTTGTTGGAAATCCCTTTCGTGATGCGCCAAGTCTCTCAACCATACAGGAGCACTGACTTGACGTTGGTGTTGAAAATTAGGATCTTGTTCCACATGTTGAATGGAGTGCAGAAGATCCCCACACTAGTTTCAGGTTAATGAACGCCTGTCTTGCTGTCTTTCAGATCCTGGCTGACTTTGACATCCTCGTCTGTGCCGCTGCCTGTAGTTGAGACAGTGCTGCTTAGATAGGTGAAGGAGGCTACTTTCTTTAAGTTTCTCCCGTTGATGGTGATTGGAGTTTGTTGTTGTTGTTGTTGTTGGAGTTGTTGGTTGGGTATCTTCATCACTTCTGTCTTCTATATATATTCACCTGAAGTCCCGTCTTCGCTGCCCTGCCTCTTCTGACAACTTGTTAGTTTTCGCCTGTAGATCTTCCAGTTTGTGTGACATTGGACATAAGTTATTGGCGAAATCTAAATCTTCTATGATCTTTTCCCTGGTCCAGCGTATCTCCCCTCTTCTTGCTCCTCATGGTTTGTTGCATCATCCAGTCCACTACAATCAGGAATATCATGGGTGATAGTAGACAGCCTTGTTTTACTCCATCCTGTCTTCACTTCAAAGGCATCACTGAGCTTTCCATTGTGAATTACTTGGCATGTGGCGTCTCCATATAGCTATTGAAAGAGAGTGATATGGGTTTGTGGTATTCCGTATTGTTGGAGCAGTTTCCAAATTACCTCTCGGTCGACGCTGTCAAAGGCCTTCTCAAAGTCGATGAAGTTGAGGTGTAGAGTTGACTGTCATTCCATGCTCTGTTCCATGATGATATGTAACGTTGCAATTTGATCCGCACATGATTTATACTTCCTAAATCAAGCCAGCCTGCCTATTACGGTCGTAGTTTTGAATCCAGCGCATCCTTTATTCTCTCCAGGATGATGCGGCTTAATATTTTGCTTGCTCTGGGTGGACAGGAGCGTGATTCCTCACCAGTCCTTGCAAAGACTTAGGTTTCCCTTCTTTGTGAGTATGACAAGGTATCCCTTCTTCCAATCAGTGGGCAGGTACCTTCCCTTCGTTCCAGACCTTCTGAGGTAGTGGTGTGAGCATGTTCGCTGTTGTCTCTGCAAGTGTTCTCAGTGCTTCTGGCGGCACACCATTTGGTCCCGCTGCTTTCTCACATTTTAGTAGCCTTATGACATTCAGGAATTCTACTTTTGTTGGAGGGCTTGTGCTCACTTGTAGTTCTGTGGCAGGGCTTCAGGTAATATTTCTGGATGAAGTGCAGGTGGTGGTGGTAGTCGATTCAAGAGTTTTTCAAGTTGTCGGCTCATCGTTTCCTTTGTTTCTCTTCTTTCGTAATCAAATTTCCTTCTTCATCTTTTATTGGTTTCATCTGAGTTGATGTCTCCCATCCCATATAGCAACCTGGTTACTTGATACAATGTTGTCAGGTCTCTGTCTATCCTACCAGCAGCATGCTCTGATTCACTTGCCAATGTGTCGTAGAAGTGTCTTCTGTCTTTCAGCGCACTCTTCTTCACTTCTTTGTCCAGTGTAATGTTTTATACATTGTACTCACTTCTTCCTTTCGTTGTTCATCCTTGCACTGGTTCATATTCTGCTTCACCATCCTCCTCTCCCTCCTCTATCAGCTTCCATGTGTCCATCGAGATCCATTCCATTCTTTGTCTTGCCTCTTCTTCTTCCTTCCTAATACGCTCGGTTATGCAGGTCTCCTTCCACATGGCTTTCAAAGAGTTCCAGCCTCCTTTCACGTCCGATCCCTCACAGATGTTGATCAATGTCACCCATTTTGCCTTGATGGCTGACTGACGTGAAGATGCACTTTGTAGTTTCGTCCTTCAGTTCAGTTTCAGTTCTGGGTGTGGTGTTGAACTTCAACTGTGGTCTATCACCAGCTTCCTTGAAGGCTTTCAACTTCATTTGGAGGGTAGATTCCTTGCACTAGGTAGTGAGTGGTGTGAATCTATACCTGCTCCCCTTCTTCATCTCATCTGATCTTGTGTCCAGTAGGCTGACTGTATCTCCACTTTCTTCACATCCAGATGAAGTCGATCTCCACTTTTAGTGTGTCCTGGTGTCTGGTGAAATCGATGTGGCTGCCTTGTTAACATCCTTGTGTTTGTGCACACTGTCTCCAATCACCAAATCGTTGAATGCACAGAATTCCGCAAACAATTCTCCATTCTCATTCATCATTTCACCAACTGCTTCACGACCGATGATAGATGAGTTCTCTTCCTGTGTTGTCCGCTCCCAGTTCGGCATTCATGTCACCCCACCCAATAGAATGGATTTTGATGTCGCCAACTGGGTAGGGTCTTGTCTAGTGTTGATTGCTGTTTTCTGTGGAACTTCTAGTTTTTCTCTTCATCTGCACATTTGTAGGTGTGTAGTGTAGCATTTTATGATTGTGACCTTCCTTCCTTTTGAGTTGAATCCATTTTGCTCTCATGATCTTGCAGGAGGAGTTTGGTTCCAACTGTATGAGGGCCTTCGATGCTGTTGGGGACATCATGATAGCCACTCCCTCAGTGTGCTTGTGATTGTCGTCTGTGTGAAGATATCGGAGTAGATTATTAACTCCCCACTTAAGTTTGGAGGGTCCACTCCCATTCCATCTACTTTCGCAAATTCCAAGCACTTCAGTGTGATACCTCATCTCGTTTGCAATCTGGGCTGCCTTGCTGGGTTCAAACATGGTGCGAAAATTCCATGTCCACACGCTTACTTTTGCCTTCATCGAGAGAAGACACGTCTGCCAATCGGCTTCCCGAAGGCTCTCACAAACCGGCATCATTTCGTCTCTCCGATTCCAGCGAGGAATATTTTTGTTATTATTTTTTATATTTTGTTTGTGCTTTGAAGTTTGTTTAGCGGTTGGATTTCTTTCTACGGGCTTAGGACCGGCTAGTAACTAGTGAACTAGTTAACCAGGGGCGGTTGCTTCGAATCCTACTGCTGCCGAAATTTTCGCTTCACCTTTGATCGTCAACTAGTAGAAATATGTGAACGTTATCCTGTCCGACAATGTATATATTTATATATATGTCACATAACTGAACCCACATTAAACTGCATACAAACTCATACTGTAGTGATATCTCAGAACATGTTTATGAAGTGGAGTATATAGTTTTATTCGATAAAGTTCTCATTGTAACATGTGGTGTTTCGTAATAAACTGAAATATACAACCTTTTCGCTCCACAATATTGTCAATTCATCTCTAATGACTAGAAACCGGCCGCAAAAACAAAGTTTTTACATCCCCTGAAATCCCCCTCTTAATAATGCATACAAGTAAATAAATACAGTAAACAACTAACTTCTAAAAAGAAAACCATTTGAATAAGCAGTCTTCCAAATTAAAAACAACTAAAAAACCAGTCGACATATTATCAAACCTCATTTCTGGAAACTTGACGAAAGAGCATGAAAAATTTATATTCTCCATTATTTTTACCTCGATGATATACGATTTAAATATACACAGTAAGCTCTCATTAATTTAGTTGCAACTGCTTTCATTGAATGTTAGATATTTTACATTATCATTTCCGTATCGTAAATTTATCCGTAGAGAAGGGTGGATGTTAAACGTTTGGAGATAGTCGGTAGTCAGCCCTAAACTAAAGTTTCATGCCTGTTGGCACTTGCAATTCGGATTTGCCTGCAACTTCTACGGAGCTGATATTTCACATGAGATTGAAAACCTGTCCACTAGTGCAACATCTAGCAAAGTGCATTACGACGATGAATCGACAGCTTCCTGTTCATAATGTAAAATGATCAATAAGCTTCCATCAGCACTCGGGACTAGACAACATGAAATTAGTTGCTCTTCAGTGACCAAGCAATGTGTGGCAGGAGTTTTATTGATAAAATATTCGTAGCATTTTTACAGATGATCACACATTACATGTTTTTGCTCAGTTACTAGTTCTAATCATTTGTCCTGAATACTTGTTTAACTCCCAGTTTTGTCTTGGAAAAATTCTTTTTATAAAAATGAAATCCATCTGAAACAATTAATCTGAGAAACGCTCGATATATGTTGGACTGAAACAAAGCAGACATCTTTTCTAAACATGTGATAATCTTACTTTCTAAAATCATTACTGCATATAAGCGCTAAATCTGCGTGGATGAACGAAGAAGTGTAGCCTTGCACGGAAATGCTGGTAAATGATGTCCGTGAAAACCTTAAAAATTACAATGTAAAACAGTATATACCGCTATTTAACAACCACTTTTTGGAATAAAACTCACTGAACAGAAGATTCATTAAAGATAATAAAACGTTAAGTCGTGATCCAGTCAGCCTATTTTTATTTTTCAACACGTTATCATCCTGTGATCACTTTTACATCATAAAAATTTTGTTCTAATGAAGACTTTTTCCAATCTTTTTAAGCTTTTATCAGGAGGGAAAGTCAAATCAACGACATATATACACTGTTATCAAGATAAAGAAGATAGAGAAATAAGATATAAAAAGTATATATTTACGATGTTTCGGACACCGCAAACCTTGAGCATCTGTGCAGAATTACGTTTTACTCTGTTCTTGGGAGTTATTCTGTTTTAAAGAGATTCATACTTTTGCACATTCTCCACACTTATTTGAATCAATGCAGTGCCTAATCTTTCTATTTCATTCAATAATTAAGACTTTTAGACAAAAGACTATTCTTAAGGTTATTCTTTTCCTTTCAAAATAATTTGCGTTTAACAAGTGCAATGATTTTCTTCCTGAACAATATATAAATTATTATATTTTTCAAAACTGATCTTTAAACGTAGCCTAAGTTCAATTATTCATATTTCTAACAGATAAGTTAGTTTACGAAATGTTTAACCATGAAGTTAAAAATGCTTCAGTAAAAGCTTTTCATCCAAAATTTTAGTTTTAATTTCACACATAAGTGTCATAAACTAATGAAAAATATTACTGAATTTAACAAGTAGTTGGAGACTGTCAAGACTGATCTACAAATTCTCTAACAGGATCAAAGCGAACAAAATTCCAAGTAGCCGTTTTGATTGCTTTTTGGCACTGTCTTGACCCATTTGTTGCGGCTGATTAAATGCGTAGGCTAACCTAAGTGGTTTTGAACTGCCTGGCTTGTTCAAGTGTATATTTTGAAGTAGCGCATAGTAAATACCGCAACTTTAGAATGTAATACACTTTCCGTTTTTGAGAATCCACTGTTCCTTTCAAACCTATACGTACCTCCGTTTCACATATAGCCCGTTTACCTCTGTGGAACTGTCAAACTAATTCAAGATTCTGTCTCAATGACAACCGTATACCAAAATACGTAAGAAGCACCGTTATAAGCAATAAAATGGAGTGGCGGTAGTCAAATGTTTTAGTTGACCGAAATTCAATGTTTTCTTCAAAACAGACTTTGTGAGCAATAACTGGTGAAGTTGAAAACATTCTCCCCCTGTAAGAACTTTTTATCTAACCATTAGGCATTCAGTTGTGAAGATCTACCGATTATTCGTTTCACAATATTTCCTGCTGATTTCTGTTATCCCGACTGCTATTGTTTTTCATTAGCTTCAGCAAGGATAAGTAGTGAGACATAATTTTAACGTACTTCCGAAAGGCAGTGAGACTATAGTGAACCGGAACCAACTCCACTAAAAGATTTACTTGACAAAGTGGAAAAACAAGCTACGGGTTCTTAGCGAATGGTCTTAAAATGAGAGTAAGGTCAATTGAATTGAAATTTAATCAGTTATTGATATTACATTGTTCGATTCTCAGGAGATTATATAATTCTTGTTGGTTGGCCATTTCGTGTGTGAGAAATTTGAGCGTAACAGAAACTTTATACTATCATTTTTGTTACTGGGTGATGATTGAAGTTGGAATGAAACTGTGGACCACGGCCAGATTCTAACGAGTGACCACCGGGTTTCCGGTCAGGTCCTCTATCAGATGAGATACCAGACCCAGCTGCTGACCAGATTTTTATTTCACTTCAATCATCAAGGCTTTTACCCGGCTGCCATGTGAATTCATGGCGCATTACTACCGCTTGGTCGTCCTCTCACTGGCTGCTCAGTCACTCACATTGTCTTAATTCGCTTACCTAACAAAAATACGCAAAACGGAAATCATACGACAGTGCAGTGAGTATCCTGTCATGTTTTTAATATTAACATATCGTGGTTCACTATGCAAATTTAACTTCGAGATTTTAAAGAATACTCATTTATCAGCGTATTTGTCATTATAGGTTTTACAGTGATCTGTGGTTCTATGCTTATAATTAACAGCGTTTTTTGTGTATTGTTGGTCTGTGGTGTATCGTCGTGTAAGCCTTATGTGGCTTGACTGATAATCATGGTCATAATTTCCCTCCAATATTGTGTGAAATAGGTCATTTCGAGAACAATTTCTATTAATATCTTCATTTATTTTAGTAATTTTCAAGATATATGTGGATAAAATAATTACCATTAATGTCAAATAAAGCTGACATGCATAAAACTGAGTCGCTTTTATGCATAAAATAACGCAGTGAAGAATGTTGGCTACTATAGGTTAGCAAAATCTTTTTCAAGTTATATATCAGTTGCTCCTCGTCTTATTCTCAAAAGTTCGGTGTTTATTACTTTTCAATACGTTTCCATCCAGAAATGAAATTTAAGAAAATCCTCCAAAGACTTCAGCAGTAACATAATCTCCCAAAAATTCACTCTGATAAGAAATTTAGATGCAAGTCAATAAATTCTATAAATGAGTAGTTTTCTAAACTCTTAGTTTCTTATCTTCCGACAAATGAAAAACTGCATTTAGGTATAAAATATTTAGATGTAATGTTAAAAAAGTGACAAGAGATGATATTTTTTCAGTCTTATCTGCATCCAAACTGCCGACATTCTTAGATAATCAGAATTAGTGGACTTGTGTGTGACAAAATTATCTAAATAACAATCTTCAGGATTAATGAAATATAACGCTAATGTTGCTTCAGTTTTACGTGTATGTCAGTTAACCGACTAAAAGTGCAATTTCGCATTATACATTCTTACTTTATCAACAAGGAGCATTTTCACGAAACAGTGGGTGGTAATCACTAATCTATTGTTAACAAAAAAGTGCAGTGATGAAGTACCTTGACATATTTTCATAAACTATAATTTCTCTTCAACCTATGCACTATATTTTTGCAACATTATCAACTGATTATTATGATCTAAGGAAACTTTCAGTTTGACGTCACACTACCATTTTGAAAGACTCATGCAGGAATTCCATTTATGACCCAAGGAAGCTAGTGCATGAAAAACGCCTTCTTTCCAAAGTAAGCGTTTGAACGCAAAGTCAGCTGTGAAGTTGAAACACAAACTGAGATTTAGTTGTATAGAGTCATTATGAAGAAGCTTAGATGGTAAAATACGATTTAATAATTAGGTCTAGTAGTTATGCTTATAAGACTAAAGAATAAGGATATTATAAAATCTTTAATAAACTTGCTATTCGATATTGCAAGGTGAAGTGCTGTAAAATATTGTTTTGAAAATCAATATGCCATTTAAAGCAAACAAATAGGTCTTTAAAATGAGTAAAGTTTAAAATTATTGTCCAAACTTCTATTATTCTGAGATGATCAATTACTGTCACCAGACCTCACTCTTACATTCCATACCTGTTGGTTAAGTCCTCCATCTCATTAGTAAAGTGTGAACATAGTAAATAATATTTCTGTTAAGGTTTGTATGGGCCTGTGACCTATGGATAGTTGCAGTCTGAATTAGATGGCATCTTAATTAGTTTGAGGCAACTGGCAGGAAGCCCTAAACCTGGGTTTCGTGCTTGTTGGCACTCGCCAGCGATGTGTATCTGCAATCTTGAGTTAACTGATACACCCTGTGAGATTTGGACTCGCGTAACTCAGTGTCGCAGTCAGAGGTGTTACAGCTGAGCTATTCGGCCAGCAAATGAACTGTAGTACTTTTTTACACAAACTGACCGTTCAGTGGAGAGTAACCAGTCTCATATTGTCCGGTCCTGAGAGCAGGCCGATTTCAGTCGATCGTTTTGCAGTGTGAACATCTAGCTGAGTGGCTCATCGTCGCGGCGCACTTTGTTGCAACATCGCGTGACACGGGTTTCAATTTGTCAGGGCATCAATCGCCATGAGGTTGCACAAGCCTTGGTGATCAGTGCTAGCAAGTACAAAATCTAGGTCCTGGATTTCCTACCTATCAACTCCAATCAACTAAGATCTGTTAGTGTGCACCGCGATGTTCAGCCTCCTAATGTGAGGTTGGTCGCTATCCAGTGACCAGTCAGTGTATAGATGACATTCGTTTAAAACTGGAGTCAAGTAGAATGTTTGGTGACTGACTGAAACTTGGAATACCAAATCTTTTATGCTGCACATGTTGCATAAGATAATGCTTTTTGATATTTCTTATTCAACTGATTGTCTCCTTATAATAATTCCTACTCATATGTATTTTCAAAAAGTGCTCAACCTGTTACTGAACTGTTTCACAATGAAACTGACCGGAAAAACCCTTTGAGGACGAAAACAGGTTTTTAGGTGTTCTGGATTACTTTAGGATGATTAATTACTAAACAGCCAGCATAAGCGGTAAGATGAGTGAGTTAGCTTCCATTCCCTTTATCTGGTAAATCTCATCATAATTCAAGTATAATAATACTACAGGAAAGTTGGTTTCATATCCTAGAAATAGATATTTCAGCCTTCTGGTTTTTCTTGGTTTTGATGGAGTCGGTTTTACCTCAAAAATAGACGTAGCTTTTCTTTTTAGGACCTAAAGACTCCCTTCCAGTTACTTCCGTTTTAGCCTTTTCAATGACAACATTGACTGTATTGCTGCTGATTTTTGTCCTGAACAAATGAGTAAATGTAACCGTATTTACATAACAGAAGTAAAAATCAAACCTAGTTGAAATTATTCCAATTTTCCTTTTTCTGCTGAAGTCATAGAATTTAGTACTTTGTTCCCAGGCAATTCTTTAAATACGATGTATATAAGTGTTAAATACTAAGCGAAAATCAACAAAGAGTCCACAACTAGGTTTTTTCTCTGCTAAAAATCATTAGTAAGACATGTTTACACAAGCATGAGGAAACTCGAGTTCCATCAGTGATACAGACTTGCTTTGCACTTTTGAAAAATACACTGAAACCGGACGAATGAGTCTGTGAACAATATTCCGTTCATGTGATGAAATGGTTTGTGTATAAAAGTACCTTACATTTAATCATTTAGATGCCTGACATTCAAATGGGTTTCAGTCACCAACTCAGCTTCATGACTTCGAATTAAGGACTAAAACAAGGGTACTATCGCAACTGCTAAATTATCATATATATTCGTGAAGGCATGACTATCAGTGTAGATGCAGCCTACTGGAATGGTTTAACCTTCATATAACTCATTGGGGTGATCATTCGACTTTTTGGCACTAGTAAGTTCTATTGTGGTCACCTTGCACAAAGACTTATGTATTGCTACATACAACAAATATTTTTCGCTAACAGAAATAGTTTCTAAAGAAGTGGTGACAACTTCACCATTTCTCTAAGCGTTACCTTAGCTGAGAACAATCTTACTTCTTGGCAATGAAACACCTGTACATTTTTGACTGTATTTTGTCTGTTTATTTGATTTTATCATAATTGGATTACAAAACTAAGTTTTTTTGGTTATATGACCATAATTCTAAGAAAGTCACGATATGACAGAAATTTTACAAGTATTTTATTTTATTCGGAAGTAAAAAGCTAAGAGGAAATGGTAACCAGTTATTTTATATGCTTTTAATTTTCGTACTAAAATGTTTGTGTTAAAAGAGCAATAAAATGTGGATAAAGTCGAATATTTGTTTCTTTATAAAACATGGCGGAAAAAACAGAATTGGTTCTTCTTTCTGTGTCTTATCAGCAAGAAAACTGCTACCTACTAAAAGTAGTTTAAAATTAAGCTCAGTAGAAACAATTCCGTCCTTTACTGTTTAGTGCAATAGGTTATGATGAAGTGGAGTTTTATTCTGAAACCCATTGCTTGAAAGTTATGCTTTCAAGTTAGTGATTCACATACTCATCTATAATCACTCGATACTTGGTTTTAAATTACTACCATCATATTTACAAAGTACTGAATGCTGATATTTACAAATCGGTAATATTCGACTAAATACCATTAGAACGTAAAGCGACTGGTACACGGGAGGATAAAATGAAGACAATTTATTGCAAAACATGAAGTTTATTATCAGTCAGATGCAACAACAGGGAGTGCATCTATTCACCATGGTATATTTATTGAAATGTTTAACGTGACTACAAAACACAGATAAGATAGAGATCATTAGACATTCTTTAATATACATTCAATGAATCCTGTTATTATCGACAACTGACAGTAAACTAACGAGTTTTTTTAGTGAACTACACCAAACGTCATGGACAAGAAAAGGACTTGAGTGGTGACTGTCAACAAAAAATGCACTCAGTTAGTTACTCATCAGGCTGAAAGCTCATTTCTGAAACTTCCAAATTAAACTAAGATCTGTATATCACATCCTTGCTCAATGCAACACAGGATTTAATAAAAATTTAGGAATATTTATCGTGTTGTTTGGAACGTTAAATTTTTTACAGAAGAATAAATGGTTTAGAAAACTATTTGGCAGAATGCTGACAGAAATGGGTACCAGAAAATAATAACATTTTCGGTTACGGATGAGTATTAGTTTAACAAATATTTGAAAATTTATTTAGGAACGCACTATGTGGTAAAACTTTCTGGATGGTTGAATTTTATTTTCATGCTTAATATTCCTAATACCTATAAAATATAGGGAAGGTACTGCTGCATGTTTGTAAAACTTAAAGTGACGATTCATTTTCCTCATTCTGGATGAACAATTCTACCGTGGAAGTGGATAAACATATGTACTGTGTAAAAATTAGTCATTAAAGATGATTTATAATAAAATGACTGAAACAAATGTAAACAGTTAACAATTTAGTGTTTAGAGAAGTGAAATCTCAGACATAGAATTAATATCTAAACACCTTATTTTAGTGGGTCCTGAAACAGTATTTCTAAGAATATTATGACTCTAAGCTACTGAGCTCTTTAAATGAACTTCTTAGTTCCCCACTACCTAGTTTATGCATGAAGCAACTATCCTGAGTTTCAAAAATTTAAAACTAAAGAATGGATTGTTATTCAGCAGCATCAGAGTTTGTGAGTTGAACATTTTCATAACTGTATGTATCACTTTAACATAGTTTAAAAGTGGTGAAATTTGTGAGAAACACCTTTTACAGGTAAATATCTGAACTGTACAGAATTTGAACAATAATATAATGACGGTTTATCATGTAAAAGTAGTCATTCAATGAAATAAGTGGTCTTATGTTTGTTAATAAACCATAAAGAATAAGTCAATTTAAGATTTCCCGTACATTTCGACAGAGCTCAGGCTACTCCTGTGATTATAAAATATGCATACGTCTCAGAGAATTTTTCACGGTCTTTTAAATTTAGCTAACTTATTTAGTTTCTTGTTCTGTTTACGAGCATAAAAAGGAAGGATAAGTAACTTTTTTGTCATTCTTTGGTGAAATACGCTAAAAAGGATTTTTTGTGTTTTTGGTGGATTCATTAGCGCCAAAGATAAAATACAATGCTTAAAAGTTTTTTTAAATGAATTCTGTGAATAGACGCAATAATATCACCTAATAGTAACGTATTCTTTATACAGGCAGATATAAATTAAAACGTCGATGCTTCTTCAGAAATTTAAGTTGCATAATTTTAGGTTGTGTACATTCACTTCATACTATCAAGAGAAGCTAAATTTATTAACTAAGAAATGGAACTTTTTTGAATAGACGCACGTGCTTGGTGACATGGGAAAAGAGAGAATAAATTATTTTATGATACTATACGTAATCAGCAGATTTTGTGATGTGTACAACGTTTTAGTTAATATTGACCAGCGTAACTAATTGAAATCTTAGGTTGAACACATTGTAAATACTGATTGGTAAGATTTCAAAACGTATGCTAAAGTATTCTGTACACAGTCGGGATACCAAATATGAATTTCTTTGAACATAGTGAGTTAACAGTTCGGTATATTAATATACTAGTTAATAGGGATCATTTGTACTTTGAGATAGGAAAAAGCTTCATAAATTCATAACAATTCCACCCACATATAAAGTTTGCAACTTGGTGAAATATACTTCAAATTATTGAAAAATTGCTTTCTGTCTTGTAAAATGTGGTTGTTCATATAATTTTAGATAAGAATATTTGATAATTTATTTTTACAAGTTGAAGGCATTGAGGAAAATAAAACATAAGCTGGCTAAACTTAGACAAAAAACTGGTAGACGTAAAACCAATGTAATACTACCGATGTTTATCATTCCTTAGAATTTTGCGACCTCACCAACAAAAGTTGTTATTCGTATGGTGGCTTATGATTAGAACATTATGTGCTAAGAGATAAAAATAAACTTGTAGGTCTATTCAGTATACAAGCTACATAATACACTTTCCTTTTCTATACGCAAACTATACTCCAACGAAATGAATGTTAATCTTTTCTCTATCGGTCCTGGAAAACTAGTAAACATTTGCAAGTTTCGCTCTTAATTCTTGAGAATAAATTGAAATCGAAACTTAGGACAGTGAGGTGAAAGACAATATTTTAATGATGGATCGTGGCTAGCAGTCGAATCCAGGATCCTCATTTTGTCCTAATTGGGACTCGTCAGCTGGATGTACCTGCTTCTCAGTGAGTGGTTGTTCCCACTGGGAGGCAGGTACATCCAGCTGAATAGTCCTAAATGGGACAAAATGAGCATCTTGGATTCCACTGCTAGCCACGATCCATCATTAACATAATTAAAACACTGGCAATATCGATGCATCCGCAAAGGAGCCCATATACCAGCACAGACCGATCAATTCGGTTTAATCAACAACGGTACCATATAAAAACAATTATACTAAAAGACAATATTATTAGAAATAGTGAATCAACGTTCCAGGCGGCCTTCTTAAATCATGGGCTACCAAAACATTTTTCACTGAGAATATTTCATTAGATTCTTCCTTTTCTATCTGTTTTAATCTTTTAGACATGTCTTTTAAATGTATCACATATTCCCGTACTATTTTGAAATGTTTTCTAACTCTCGTTTCTCAAGCTAAGAACGAGACAAAGAAACAACGTTGCGGCAGGTGGGAATAGACATATAAATGCTTAAAAATACAATTTTTGTGTTGGGTCATTAAACTACCACCAGTATGTTTCCATTAATCCGCAATCTGGAATAGACACTAAAGTTACACCTGTAACTCACTTCAAATTAATGCCTTTAATTTCGCTATTATTGACTTTATAAAAGTGCAAAAACTATTTTTCTTAAAAATTATTGTATAAGGAGAATATCTACTGAAACAATACCTGATGAAAATTCCATAATGTTTAAAATAAAGCGATTATTATTATTTTTAGCGAATAACAAAACTTATTCCCACTTTTCTTGTTTTTTCAACATCAGTGATATGAGTATCAAGATTTTAACCTGGAAGGCCCTATGGTCTATACAGTAAAGTAATTTTTGGACCCAGCTGATGAGAACAGAGCTAATTTGTATGGAAACACAGTTTTTAAATCACATGAATAATGACTGTATTTCATTCATAAGTAAGCACACATTTAATTGCCGAGGTTGGTATTCTGTTAATTAAATACACCGAAATTGCACACAGTGAAATCACTTTTTTGCACAGACACTATGACCTCGTAATTAGCTTCTTAGATATCTCAATAAACTGATCCTAGTTGAAATTATCTGCAGTCAGAACAGACTATTGCATAAACATGTCTCCAATAAATCGAGTGAATGACAAAGAGAGAAATAATCGAGGTATTTAAATATACAAATGAACATAACCTTTTAATAAAAATATTCCGTTGCTAAACTACTGAACGATAATGTGTGTGGCCATAGAAGACATCTGCATTCTTTGAATAAAAGGTCACGAGTATAACAGAGTCATAGCACTTGTTACAATTGTCATAACCCTAGGGCGGTGAATACAGTGTTCTGAGCTTCCTTCCTTCCTTCCTTCCTTCCTTCTCACTCAGCTTACAACTTGCTTATACTACGAATAGAAATTTTTCGCTTAACCGCCTGAAATTAAAAGAATGTATTTGATCTACTGCAGCCTTCCTTAGGATATCTACGATTGCCTCTGAACAGCAAATGCATTTATTATGCTTTTCGTTTTTATTATATAAAAAAGATATGTATTTGTTACTAGGATACACCTTGTATTACTGAGTGTAAAGTCAGCAATTGTTTAGTTCAACTGTTCACATCTAAATTCATCAGGTTTATATTCTCATTCACCGTGACAGCATTTTCTCACAAACTTAATTTCATTTTTTTGCCTTTGTACAATATTAATAACTCACACGTGAGTAAACAAGTTTTATGTATTCTTTAAATCGTAAACATTTTATTAAATAATATAAGTGTAAAACTTGGGCACTGTGGTCGATTGTGATTCCATTTTAGTCTGTTTATTAGAAATACCACACTGAGAAAAGCAGTAGCACTTACTGGATAACGTTTCGGACACAATTTATTGTCCATATTCATATATCAGGTAACTCCACAACTTCGAGACAGACTTTATATATTCCTAATTTTCTCTCCTTCTCTGTGATGACAAGGGTAGTAGAATTTTCCATATATATGGGACAGGTGCAGAATCATTTCGATTGCATATATTTGGTGTTGGTTCGATAAACAAAGATTCGGTTATCAATCTCTCCCTCCACCCATTTAAGTTAGCTTTCAACACTGTCACCCTATCCCACCCTACTGTGTGATTGTGTTTGATCGCATGCAGAGCTATAGCCGAGTTTTTCTCTAGATTTCTTATCTTATTAGGATCTACTGATCTTGATTTAGCTAAGTTTTTGTGCTCTGTTATTCTAATCGACTCTGGTCGACTACTATGACCTATGTACTTGACCTCGCAATCATTGCAAAGAATCTGGTAAACCAGATCATTTTGCTTAATTGCATCGATAGGATCTTTTAATTTACAAAGCTTGCTTCTAAGTTAGTTTGTTGGTTTGAATGCCACTTTAATCCCAGCCAGCCTTATTGAGAACTCTTCGTAGTGCTTCTGAGGTGCCTTTCTTGTATGGTAACACAGCAGAGGCTTTGAATATTATTAAATACCCAATAAATAAATAGAATATAGAATGGGGCAATGAAATAACCATGTGATTCACTATAAAATTACGGGACCACTTGAACAACCACAATGAAGAATTAAGATGAACGGTGCTGCTCATTAAAAGGGAGAATCTTTTTCTGGGATTCAACATGATTATTCGTTCATGTGAAGCCATTTCACATATGATCTACTTCTGTTTCAGTACTAACTGATTGTACCTAAAGTAGTGATCTGCATTCAAAAAAGAAAAAGGTTTGGGAATTTTTATGCACTATGAAAGGACTAAGCAACTAATTTTGCCTCTTTGGTCTCCACATTGCTTTTGATATGTCACATTCTAAGATACACTACTAATAAACAACCTGACTAGTTATAAACCACTCAGAGTGATGTGTAGATTTCACCAGCCAAACCACAGTGATCTTAAGATACCTGGGTTACAATGTTGATAATATGATATATCCATCCTGAGCATGTGCCTGATGTCATACAAACTTGAAGATCTACAGGTAAAAACTAACAAGTTGATAGAAGAGGCAGCGAAGACGGGACTTCAAGTGAATATAGAGAAGACAGAAGTGATGAAGATACCGCACCACCACCACCAACAACAAACTCCAATCACCGTCAACGGGAGAAACTTAAAGGAAGTAACCTCCTTCACTTATCTAGGAAGCACTGTTTCAACTACAGGCAGCGGCACAGACGAGGATGTCAAATTCAGATTCGGAAAAGCAAGACAGGTGTTCATTAACCTGAAACCAGTGTGGAGATCTTCTGCATTCAGCATGTGGGACAAGATATGGATTTTCAACACCAACGTCAAGTCAGTGCTTGTGTATGGTTCAGAGACTTGGCGCGTCACGAAAAGGATTTCCAATAAACTACAGACATTCATCAACAACTGCTTACGCTTGCTACTGAAGATCAGATGGCCAGAATAATAAGAATAAGCAACAAGGAGCTCTGGGAACGAACCAACCAAGAACCTATCACCCAACAAATATGCAATGGAAGGAAGTGGAGATGGACTGGATTGGGCATACACTGAGAAAGCCGACTGGGGACATCACGCGTCAGGCCAGTCACTCGAGTGGAATCCCCATGGGAAGCGACGAGTTGGGCGTCGGTGCCGAGGGTGACATGGAGGAGATCGTGTGAGGAGGAAATGAGAGCTTGTGGGCTGTCGTGGAACCAGGTTCAAAAGATCTCAGAGAACAGAGGTCACTAGAGACGTGCTACTGAAGCCCTATCTTCCCCTAGGAACCCAAGGGACTAATAATAATAATAATAATAATCCTGAGCATAAAGCAACAAAGGACATACTAATTAGTTTTGCATTCAACTGTTTCTAGTTCGTTGTATACACTGAATTAATGAATCGCAACGACTAGATTTACTTCCTTTTGCATTTAGATCATAATTTATCCATTCTATTTTAGATGATATTATCTGAATTCATGTTAGAACTAGTATTATTTAAGTGAATGAGTATACATGAATTTCCTCTCCTAGCATATGCAGCTCATGGTGAATGTAGGTTGGGATTCAGCTTGTGACATTAAAAAAAGCTAGTAAAATTCTTTTTAACTTGAAAAAATTACCTATATTTTGGCTTTAGAAACCTTTCCTGAATATCAGGGAGAATATATTTTTATCTTTTAAATTATTGCAGAGAAACGTATAATTATCCATAAACTTTAGTCTGATATAAACAACTCATAGGCATAGATAGTTACTATTCTTTATTTTGGACAAATCAAAGCAGCTTGTTATCACATTTTGGTCTGTTGTTATATTGTAGAATAGGATATTCATTAAAATCTGTATATCCATGAAATGGAAGACACGTAGATGAAACAGAAAATCGACTTCATAGCTCAGTTAACAAAGCATTGAGTGGGAAACCCAGCGGTCACTGGTTTGAATCCAGCCGCGGTCCAAATTTTCATTTCATCTTCAATCAGGCAGCAGAAAATTGAATAATACCCACGGGGATAAGAATCCTATTATGTTTTTCACTGTCTTAAACACTATGTTCTCTCAAAGACAAATGGTATTTATTATTACTTAGCTACTGCTTACTTAGTTGCTTTTTATTGCATACTGTGATAGAGAAGCGAATGGCTCTATCGTAGTTTCATTGATGAATAATGGTATCGGTGGAACGGAATTTTCTAGCAATTATGAGTTTGTGCTGGAAAAATGTTGGATAAACTTTCCAACAGACGTGAAGATGAGTCAGACACAGATAAACACCTTTGGGCAAAATAAATCATTAAGCTAAGTGAATATTTTATAGTTCACCGGTTAACAGTTTAATTTGAAATTATAGTTAAATTTCAATGCTTTTTGATTCACTGATAGAAAGCCAACATCTTAGCGAATCTAGCATGAAAAAGCAGGACCATTAAAATATCACGTATTAGTTCAATGCATCAACAGTTTTGACCAAAATCATGCGTGCGATTATCACGGTAAAATCCTGCTTAATTTCGATGTAAAGGAAAATGACAAAGTAAGAAAACCTGATATAACAAATTGAACCACTCAGCTACAACACAAAAACTCTTTTTATATGAAGTCATGCTTGATTCATCCATACTTCAGTGGGAGGTTGACTAATATTTCACTTTAACACACATCTTCGCAAAGCTTTGTGGCTAATTAGTCTGATTAGCTCGGACGTTTTCCCCGTCTCTGTTGATTTGTAAATAACAGTAAGATAAATAATCAGGAAGAATACCTGAGTAATAAATCTAGACAGCTATTGGAGTTTTCTGGTGCAAATTCTCCCAGTTAACAATGTCATCCCATGTGACGCAGGTTAATTTGATGAGGAAGCAACTACTTTTAGAATACTTTTCTATTCATACAACGGATTAGGATTTCTATCAGTAAGTTATTTTTAACGACAAGTGTTTTAAGTGGTTCTGTATTGGGTGGCTGAGGTGCATTCTTCTCAACCTAGACATATCGGTATTTATGAATGATAAGAAGCTAAGGTTTACAATAATATTAGTGGGTGAGCTCTGTCTAAACGAGTGTGATACGCTTCTACTTTGATGATGTACCTCATCTTGAACGAATTCGAAATTTTGCCAGCTAAAAAGATAAAAATCTGAAATCAGTAGGATATTGGAAACTAGTCTGTTGTAGCTACATTTTGTGGAATACCTTCACTTTGAGCATTAGTTTCTGTCATATATCTCGTACTTACCATAAATTCATTATTAATCATGCTTTTTCATAAGTTTCTCGGCCAACGTATTTTGAACCATCTTTTTTCCTGGATGAGGAGTAAGAAGTCTTTCACTGAAATACTCAACTCACCGTGATACGTAAGGGGAGGTCAAGTATTTCACCAAAGATGTTCATCAGCACATTATAGACCTATACGTTCATAACTGGCTTTTATTCATCAGATAGAAACAAACACAAGGGTTCAAACAGTTCTTCTCAGAACTTGGAAGAAGCAAAGTGATTTTTTTCTTCTTATGAAGACTGATTTAAAATTCTCAGTTCATTGTGACAACTTTTAGAGATAGCCATAGCTTCACACACTGGAATCGTTGTGATGGGGTGATGATTAAAGGCAAAGTAAAAATCCTGTCCACAACAGGATTCAAATCACTGGCCTCTGGACCACTGTCCACTCATCGCATCGGCTAAAATGCGAGACCTTGCTGCTTACCCAGTTGTAACTTCATACAAATCACAAAGGGTTTTCCTCAGATTTCATGTGAATATGTACAGCATAAATGCCTGTTCATCATTTAGTCCAGCATGATAGTGAAAGTACCTATCTTCAGAAGCAGTTATTTAATTGATTGAATACAACCTGTATTACATGAAACACGTTAAACCCAGTGAAACTCGTAAATTTATAACATCACATGCAATTATATACTAAAGCTACTGATTGTTTCAGCTCCACGTTTCACAAAGGCACAATGGAGTTACATGTTGTTTTTCGCGATTAATATAAACGTGAAAAAGACTTTGCACTTTAATTAGTCCATGGTTGATATCTGGGAGTAGTGGACTGAATCGAATCATCCATCGCAATAACATTCTCAAATGAAGACATTTGTACTGAGTGTGAGAAGTATGTAAATAATAATAAAAGTCTTTTATCTTAGTGTACCGTGATGTCATCTACTCGTATAACTAAATCACATGAAGGTGATAAAATTGTCTAAATGTTCTTTTTACAGCCTCTAATGGGCGTGATCATGGTATTGGACATTTGTTTAACGCGAGTGGCTAACTCAGGTAATCTGGAAACTGCTTCAACGCTACAGAGTACCACAAACCTTCATCAGCCTCATTCAACAGCTATATGCTATATGATGCTACATTCCAAGTGATTCATAATGGAAAGCTCATTGACGCCTTTGAAGTGAAGACAAGGTTTACGCCTACTCTACTGGACTGGATCGTGCAACAGACAACTGTAAGAAGGGAGAAGATGGCCATACTCTGAACCAATAGAATGGCCCTAAAAGATTTGGATTTCGCCAACGATGATGATTTATGTCTAATGTCCTGTCGCACAAACTCGAATATCTATAAGCAAGAATCAACAAGTTGACAAAAGAGGCAAGGCAGCAAAGATGGCGCTTCCTTCAAGTGAAAGTAGGGAGGACAGAGGTGATGAAGATATTTAAGCAACGCCACCAACACCAACAACAAGCACCAACCACAATCAACGGGAGAAATCTAAAGGAAGTAGTCTGTTTCACCTACCTGGGAAGGCAGCATCGTTTCAACTACAGGTGGCGGCACAGACGAGGATGTCAAGACCAGTATCTGAAAGACAGCAAGACAGGCTTTCACTAATCTGAAACCAGTGTGGAGATCTACTGCACTCCACCCAGCATAAAGCGTGAACAAGATGCGGATTCTCAGCACTAAGTCAGTCAAGTCAGTGATTCTCTGTGATGGTTCAGGAACTTAGCGCGTCACGAAAAGCACTTCCAACAAACTACAGACATCATACATCAACAACTGCCGCCTACGCTCGCCCACTCGATACTGAAGATCAGATAGATGGCCAGAGAGAATAAGCAACAAGGAACTGGCTGACTGGCTGGCAATCAACCGACGAAGCAAGAACCCATCGCCCAACAAATATGCAGAAGGAGAAAGTCTAGGTGGATTGAGCATACACTGAGAAGACCGATTGGGGACATAACGTGTCTGGTCAGGCCGTTGAGTGGAATCCTTATGGGAAACGACGATTTGTGCGTCCGAGGTGACGGTGACATGAAGTAGATGATGTGAGGAAGAAATGAAAGCTTCTATGGAGTGGTGGAGCGAGGTTCATAAGACTGCGGAGAAGAGAGTGGAGTTGAGACGTGCTATTGAATTCCTATGTTTCACTAAAAACTCAAGGGACAAATAATAATAACACAAAGGTTTATTCTTGAAATGTAATCAGTTTATGTCCCGACAGAATACCGGATAGCTATTCAGAAATGTATGAAGTATAACTTATTTACTGCTGTCACTTTGTACAGTATCCATGGCTGGTTTTAGAGTTATCTACTATTCTGTTACTTCAATGACCACCTCAACATTTTGTGAAATGTGTACAAGCTTGATGATGATAAACAAAGTATAGAATAACTAGTTATGAAATTGTAATTCCCATCAACACTGACGCATCATATCAGTAATCTGCAAAGCTTTCTGATGTTAACATATTTGTTATAAAACCCACTTGATGATAAAATATTTCTTTTGTTAGTAGATAAATCTCATTTTATCGTTCAGAAAAGTTTTGACAATATTGTAAATTTTCGGGCATTTTCAGACAGAGTAGTCATAAGCTTTTTAAATAAAATAAAATTTTTTTTATGATTTTTTCCCTATTCCGTACTGGAATGCGAATTCTTTTCTGTTGCTGTGAAGCTTTTTTCTAGATCAACATGTTTATTCAGATAAATTTCTGCTTTCAGGGTACTGATTTTTCTAATCTTCACATTCTTTTACTTGGTTTTTATGTGTAGTTTTTAAAGTACATATTATATATATATATATATATATATATATATATAGTGAGGATCTGATCTCTTGCTTTGTTCACTTGTGACTGACAGTATCTTCTGGCATCAACAAAATGTATGTTGATTTTCTGAGCTGTGAAATTCATCAGCTGGCTATTATTTCATTGATGAAAAGAAAGCATCAGGGAATGACATCTTGGATATATAAATGATGTCAGGTTTATTATTATTATGATAGCAAATAAGTGGATCTAATCCATGAAAACTATTAGGGAATATGTATCTTTTTCACTTGTCTAATTAATTTTTTTTTATTTTTCTCATCCTATATTATCAGCAGGAAAAACAATCTTGAGTACTCATACTTTCATAAATGCAAGGTAATACTCGACAATTTCCAGTGATCTTTTTCAACATAAAACGTAAATGACCTACGGGCTAAGAGAAAAGATATCTAATGAGCATCATTTCAAGACAGCACCAGAGTTGCATAATAAACTTTGAATACATTTCAGTACAGTGATAATATTTAAGAGGAAATGAATGAGTCAGAGAGAAGGAGCGAAGCGAAAGTTAGGAGTGATTTTATTACTAGTCAACATTTTTTGATTACCCACTTAAAACAGTCCTTCACTGATACTTGTTTTTGGTGATTTTCATCGGTTATTAGGCTGTATTTGTGTTCTCATATCTGTTAACCACTTACTAAATTAGATACCAGACTCCTGAATATTCCTTTGCATTCTTTCGTTTTCTTCAATTTTTTCTGTCCAGCCCATTTTCACATATGTTGAACGAAGTTATGAAATGGTGCTTAATATCTGGTTAGTGTTTTTCAGTTATACACAACGAGAATAACTACTTCTTTCTGTGTAGTGTAAAACTGAAAACGTCACAGTCTATCCAATGCACTTTATTCGATGTTTTCTTCACTTGCCATTGTTTCATCGTTTGAACGCTGTACAGCAAAAAGGTTTTATAGGTTTATAGGAGACATAGAATACATAAAAGGCTTTACATGCTAGTTTTTATCCATATTACTTTCCTTATGTACAGTAGTACAGTTGGGCAGATTAAAGTCTATTAATGACAGTCACTTCAATGTATTTTCACCTCCTTTCTATTTATTGGTATATCTTCTCTTTTGGTAAATCATCTCCTAACATTTTATTTGCAAAAAATCGTCCTACATGGATTACCCGAGTGATTGTATAGAAACATATTGTTTATCAGTTTACTGTATTAACTGAAGGTTTTTTCATTTTAATTAATTTAAAACTATTTTGGTCGCATCCAGAATAACTTATGAGATAGTATAAACGCCTACAGGACACTTGAATGCAATAATAAACTTGACTTCAATCGAAACCCGAACTCCTGTGATCTTCAGTCATTCAGAGTGACAGTGTCGAAATAATAATGTTTTCAAGCAAAGCTCAATGCTCTCATTCTTCATGTTTGAAACTTATACTTTAGCTACATATTGGGTTTTATACTTAGATGTCTGAAAAAATGAGGTTCTATCGCATTTAAGTGCCAACTTCTTGGTCAGTAAGACTAAGTAGTGAAAAATTTTCGAATGACTGGATAATTTGCCTACTTTTTATCTAAATGTGTTGGAATTTTAAGTCAACTTATCAAGTGGCCTCAGCTTGCTTACTTATACTTCAAGCTATTTCAATTCTGAGTGTTTATAATACTGTTCACGCTACAGTTATAAAGATTTCACAGTAGAAGCTAGTAAACCAGTTCTGAGTCACTTCAGATATTCATAGGAGTTTTAAAATTTCAATACAATTTTCAGAGTGATTTTTTGATGGTCAACTTGGAATGATGATTTTCTGTCCAGTCGACTGAGATTTCCTCTTCATTATGACTAACGACACTGATATCCTATTTTGTGGCTCTTCATGTGGTTTTACTTCTTTCATTTCATGACAGATCAACACATTTAAATGAATTCATATATAGTATTTGACGTACTTACTATGTTATTATAGCCTTGATTTTCCAAAATATACATTTAATCTATCGTGTTAAATTTATACGGCATTTGTAATAAACGTGTTTGAGTAGTATATTGTGTTGTCATAGGGGTGAATTAACGAGTTTTAATTCTGATGTTACCATACATGCAGAAAAAGCTTCGAAGTTTAAACACTCCAGTTTCGCAAGTTTACAAAAGCCAACGTCTTAAGTGACTTTGTTTTAATGATTCAAGTATTTTAATAATTTCAGCGCAAATCTTTCAAAACATACATCATAAACTCTTCATGGCGTATTTTAAGGATAACTGAATACATCTGCATTATAATCATTGAGGTTTTGTGTATGAAACAAGAACTAATCACTTGATAGAGTAGGAAAACGTAGTTAGAAATACCGAAAGCTTGATTCTTCATTTTTGGTATGCAGTCGACTAAATCCAAAGTCATCTTACAACCATGCATTCCGGGTTATTTGTATTTTAATTTTATTCTTGCTAATATCAGTCACGTAATCTTCGTATATCATACCTAGCATACTACCGTAATAATAATGTGAATAATCGCAGTCTTGCTTACATTTCAACAAAATTTTCCGATCACCTTTCAACTATATAACTTTTCTACTTACAAAAAGATAGTCAAGAATCCAATATATTATTCTATTAAAGTTTCTGAAAATTGTTCTCCAAATTTCTTCTAAAAAATGAAGTCCTTAATTAGGCAATTTCTTCTTTAAGAAAACTTTGAGAAAATCTGAGATAGAGAGTAACAAAACTACCGTTATTTGATAAATAAATTGTTACGTGTAAAATCAGTTAGAGAAGACATCATGCACACTTGTAACTTGTAACGCAAACTCTTGAAAGATAACATTAGGATAGAAAACTTCATATTTATTTTCAGTGCATTTTTTTCGTGAATACATTTTACTAGTAGTGGTTTATGACTAACTAACGGTGAAAAGTGATGAATTGTGCACATTATTAAGTTTCGGAAATTTGATAAGCGTCAAGGTGGTTTTACACTGATGCAAAAACAGAAAACGTAACCGTTTACATCTGTCTCATAGTCACGAAGATATCATATTCACCAACAGCAACTGCCTACCACTTATAACAAGATAGCTGATATCTAATCCAGTGAAAATCATTGTTGTCGCCTTGAAGTTCCGAGTATGATAAGGTCGGTGACTGTTTTTTGGTACTTCATCCTGATTTTGTATTATGTTTGCAAAAAGAATTCAGGTTAGGAACCTTATTTTCGAATGCCTTCGATAATTATGTGACAGACGAACTTAGACTTGATGTGGAAACCTTAAGTTTGCGCAAAATTATTTCATAATTTTTGCATCCTTTAGTAATCTACTATAACTACTTTTGCCAAAACAACTTATGAACTGCCAAAAATGACCAGTCATTATAACGTGGCATATTGATGCCGTGTACTAATAAATGCTTTTAAATATCTTTCCAAAAGTCAGAAAACTACTACACGAAAGTAGTAGTCGATGAAAAATAGCTTTGCATTTCAAAATGATCCACAAACTAGTTTATCCAAAGTAAGGTCGGTTGAACAACTAATATATGAGCAAAACTTGTGAATTGAAGTAGATTGAAGTTTAAGTTTAATTTATCTAAAAAACTGAGATGGAACCGACCGGACAAGTATGAAATTCTTGTACAAATTGATATAGAAAAAAAATGACAAAAAGGCGATAACAGCTAGCCTAAATATATGAAAAGAGTAGCCCGTATATTCCTATAAAATATTTGATTCGAGTCAGTTGATCCAGAAACATATACACAAGTCATTACCACTAACTCATCCAGCCCTACCTTCCATCACAATGTACAAACCCCTAGAGCACTAACTGGCCATCTGTTGGTTGCGACTGATCAATCGGTTTTCATTAAACATTAAAGCAGATTACCTTATAACAGTTTTACTTTACAAAGATGATTCTGAGTTGTTCACTTTCCATGTAAAGTGAATAGTAACCAGCTTCATTCACTTATAATTTTGATGAACTATGGAAAATAAAATCACAAATGTTTTGTTCCCGGTGTATGTTCATGAGTAGTGAAAAGAGCCAAGATTAGATAGTCAGTTATTTTCTTAACCGATATTAATGTTATCTTTGCAAACGCTAAGTCCATGATAATTGCGTACAATCTCATGTCATCAAACTGATATCAATCAATGATTATTTTACTTTCATTAAAAATATAGCAATATGAAACAATGTGAATTCAGGTAAGAAAATTAAATTAAAATTTACTAACAAATCTTACCGTCTACACTGACGTTTGACATAGTGGAATAGTTCCCCAACTACCCAACTTTATCATCAAAAAGCTTGATAGAATATCACTGAACCAAGCTCACACACTGTGACCTTTTACGCAAAAGTGTCATAAAGTGAAAAATACCGCTAAACAATGTGTGTTGTTACACAAGACTTATGTTGACCACTAGACTTTGCTAATAAGATAGAAATGATCTGAAAACTGGACTACCGTTTCACTCATTTTAGGCTCATCTTTACAGCGGCATACCCATTCTACACAGTTGAATTACTTAAATTAATTTCTAGCTAAGTCAACTGCAAATCGTTGATCGTCTTTTGATCAGCTATGCTGTTCAGGGTAGTTCAAGTATTTACCGACAGTTAACAAGTGCTGCCTTTTTTTCAACAAAAATTTGGATGATATATAACTGCGCTGAAAACTAAGCTTATACAATCAATCATTCCACTTAAAAACTACAATTCAATGAACAGTATCATTCTGTCTAGAATTGAAAACACGCACTCAAGAAAAAGGAATTCATTTAAACAGGTAATGGGTATCTTAAGCGAATTCAGTAATGTAAATAATGTGGAGAACACAAAATTTATGAATGATTTTTGTTTGCTTGAAGTGCATATTTCACCTGTACTGACACTGACTTACTGACAACTTCAACGTAAAACTTCGCATATACATGATTTGGCTCAATTCGCTACAGTTCCCAGTGGTGAACGAAATAAGTGGATAGAAAAAGAGCGATATCAAAGGAGACTAAGTTGTGTGACAGAATGAGCGATCTGAAGAAAGAGGTTAGGGCGATTATTCAAGCTTTAGAAGATGCTAAATAGTGAACAGATCAACACCACTGTGACAAACTTTTAGCCATGTCACCAACAGTCCTCAACTACTGATTCCTTCCTCATCTAGGATCACAACTAGGCAGTCTACATCTCCCTATAAGGCTCAGACTAACGGTTAGAGACTTCAATGACCGGTTCCCCGTTTTGGTCCGGTCACCCTAAACCCTCTTCTAGCCTAATCCAAATTCCCCCTACCATGGAACGTTGAGGTAGGCGGTGACTCGGGATGCAGAGTTAGTTTCTAAGTAATCCCAGCCAGTGAGGGTTCACAACATCATCAGTCGACTTATCTGTCCTGCCCAGTTCCCTTCGCCTGACCACAACATTGCTCACACGGTTGTTCTACCAAATGGGAGTAATGCTACAAAGACGTCTGTGATAAAAACCCAGTAATTGCTTCATGTCTTCTACTTTTAACGGCCATATCTCACAGCTGTACAACAGGACAAAACGCACTGTGGGGCAGTGTACTCACCCTTTAATATATACTTAAATATCTCGTCAGTCAGTACTACAAGTAATGTAAGTTGGCAAATGCCAACCGAGCTTTGTGTATCCGAGCTAAGATTTAGGCAGCAACCATACCGTTCGGGCTGCCACAACTTCCCAGGTGAGTGAAGTAATCGACATATCCCACCACTTCACCCCCCATCGTTTAACTTGGAGAGCTCAGAGAAGACCAGTCCTGAAGCATGATCCTGCATTTGACAGGTGCCTGTGAAACCCATGCCAAACATAGTCAGATTTCTGCTTAATGCATTCAGAAGACCCTGCCTTTTTATCGGTATCTTCACCCAGCACGAGAATATCGTCTGCCTACTCCAACTCAGCCAGATGACTTCGAAGGAGTAGATCAACCCCTTTGATGTCAGACATATCTGAGGTTATGTCAACAGCTACGCCTATGACAAAGTTAAGTAGCGACGGTGACAGTGAACATCCCTGTCGAACACCACTAGTTGGCATCAATTCACATGACAACTCTACACCAGCCCTTACGTAGCTGCAACAGTTAGAGTAAAGAGCCTTGTTTAGCGTAATACGCTTGCTCGGTACTGTCTTCACAATCGTACACTGCCACTATATCTGAAGGGCAACTGCATCAAATGCCGCCTTCACGTCAACAAATACGGCAAGTTTCGATCACTGGTCGGTAGGTATGCCGGTGTGCCAGAACTTGATGGAAGATGAAAATTCGATCAGTGCATCCTCTCCCTACTCTTTCTAAAACCTTCCTGGCTTTCTCGAGTCTGCTGTCACTTACCGCCAGTCAGGCGTCTGATAACTGTGAGCCTAGAATCTTGGATACACTTTCAATCAAACGGATTCCACTATAGTTGCCGCACGTAGATTTCTCTCCTTTTTACAGACTAGGATGATCAGTCAATTACACCGATTTGATGGCACTGGTTCTGATTCTCATACACTAACAAGTACCTCCATCACGTTAATTAGCAACTTTCTACCTCAATCTTTGAATTATCTAGGCTTCAAACTCTTATACCTTGCTACTTTGCATCGTTCCAGGTTCAATACAGCTGCCTCAAATTCAGGGAGAATTATAGAAAAGACGATTATATCCTATTCATGTTCAGGCTGGATTTTGGGCAATTGAAGCGTTGTTGTTGGCCAGCTGAACTGCTTTCCAGTGTGTCCTGTCAAATGTTCCAGCCACCTGTTCTGAAGGGTTATCGGCGTCTCATCCTCATCGGTGATGGTTTTACTAACCATCGTATTCTTCTTGCCGGTTTCACTAATAAGTCAAAATAGTTGCCGGTGTTATTCAGCGCTGATGCCCTCTTCATCCGTCTCGCTTTCGTCACCCACCACTCCTCGTATGTAACACGAAGACTCTTGGTCAACTTACGTTTGAGTTGCTTTTGCTCTTCGTCGTGGTCAGAGCCACCATGAATCAGTCGTCACAGATCAGTCAGTTCGGATGACACTGTGAAAATCCACTGAGGTTTGCAGACATTTGGATGTAAGTTACCAACTGTTTTTACCCTTGTTTCTATATCTGACCAGGTTTCCACAGCATCAGTATTGTTGTGGTGTTTAGATAAATGCTCCATTATCTCCTCTCTAAAGGCAAATTCGGTCTCCTTCATCTTCCAGCTTACCATAGACAAGCCTTACCATTTCCTGTTTCCCGTGACCAGTAAGGTGCAGTCTCACACGAGCCCGTACTAGCTTGTGATCGGATTTCATGCTGGTGTGCCAGAAAGAGTGACAATTCTCCACCTCATCTTCACCCTCTAATGATGGGTGACCTATCTGCCTTCGTCGTTGGTTTGAAGTCTGCGGACGATATGTGAGCTAGTGTCTCTCCGTGTTACTAAAGTTAGTGCTGGCCTAAAACAAGTGACTATTAGAATAAAATTGCAGAAGATGATCACCGTTGCCAGTTCGTTGGAATGACATTCTGCAAATACATCCAAGATCCCTCTCTGACTAGCTCAGCTCCCCTAATTGAACACTCAAGTCACTTGAAAATTTGACTATATCTCAAAATTTTGCTCTCTGTAGCGAAGTTGACAGATTCTTATAGAATTCATCCTTTGTATCATCCTAACTTCAGTTCGTGGGTGTGCAGACAGAGATTATGAATAAACATCATCTAGTTTCACGATACTTCCTATTTCTTATACATCCATTCAATCGAGCAGCACATAGACAGCTGTTTAGTGGTATCCAGTCGAGAAGCGCACTTTCTGCCCTACAACACAATGCTGTGCCTACACCTGACAGTTCGAGAGAGCTGGTCACTGGTTTATTAAATACTCTTAAGGTCAATCTTAAAGATTCACTAGTATGGCCAGGTGAAGTCTATCTAATAACGACACTTGGATCTTGTGTATACCTCTCAAAGACACAAAATACCTTCATGGTTAGAGATTCCAGAGTTTTGAGGAGCGATGCTTGGGGTTCGGTTTTGCATAGAGTTTGGGCGTTGAAAGCTCAAAATAAAATCGATGGTGGGGTCTTAGGAAGCTAGGAATGACGCATCGATAACTTCGATCTTCGACAGTGGCCACAGAGTGAGAGGGTGAGAGAGGTGTAAAAGGCTTAAAATCAGTATTAGGAAGGGGGGAAATTGAAGGGGACAGGGTTGAGGAGGATAGATTATGTTTGATCGGATCTTGTGTACTGCTGGAAACGTGTGGTTAGGTTATCTTGAGGTGCCTAAAAAAGAAGGGATAGTACGCGATAACAGAGCCCATGGGATATCTGCTTCAGGCATGTCACACGCAATCTTTTGTGGGTTATTATTTTGAGGTATGATTGATCTGCTGCCAGATAGAGAGAACCGACACCGCCGACACCGGAAGAGTGTGATGCATAGTCTAGTGTGTTCTTTTCTAATGCCTCTTATCACAGGTAAAGCAGCATCAGCGTGGCACTACTGGCCATTCAAAGAAAACATCTTACTGCTGTCATACCCCATCCAGCTAGCAGCAGCACGACTTCACCCTCAGATCCCCATCGAAGTGTTGTAATTCACACTACGACGATTACTGCTTTTCGTCTTACGACTATCCAACAGACGTTTCTGGCCTGGTAAGACCTCTAGGGAACAAACGTACCACTAACACAGCTCGTTAGGTCATTATGATGTGCAGGCTCGACCACCATATCACGGTGGCAGCTATCGGTTGCGTTTCGCCTATACAGTTCAGTTATTATCTCTATCTAGGTCATAATAATGATTTTTTTAGATTTAAACAGAACCAGAGGCAACTTACGATCATTGTAACCATCTAGAAGAAATAATTATTTTATGGAAAAAATAAGTGATTCTTTGGATGAGTAAGTAATTATCTTTCTAATTATTCAGACAAATTCGTCATGAATTTAATCGTATCTGTTTTGCCCTTGTTATTGGGTAAAATGAATAATGTCTGTTAAATGATAAATTTATTCATGAACTTTTAGACTATTTGAACTGATTTTGTAGACAGGAAATGCCCAGAAATATGAACAGTATACGATTATGGGTAAAAAATATGTGTCCTTAACATCCAGAGTTGTTTTTTGTTGTTTAACTATTTGATTGTTTCCACTTCAAAAATTATTGTTATTTACATTTATCGATTTTACTCTTATTGGCTCGCTATCGGTTTTTTTTTCGACCAGTTATCACTTACACTACTACACCGGTGTTATATTTTTGATTACAATTTGTTTGCTTGCATCCATCTTCAAATGTTCCTTTCAGTTTTGACAAATCCCGGGAAGTAAGGTTGCAGAAATCAGTTGCCTAAACAGAATGCTTGCCTACAACATACATGTAGTCACTAAGAAAACTTTATTAGAAATCATACAAATTAGGATACTTTTAAATATGATATCTGTTCCACTTTTAAATCCCACCAGAATACCACTCACTGCCTACATCTCATTGAGCGGAAACCTTAGACGTAGTTTGTTTGTCCATACCAATAAGATTGTATTCAGATTGAACTTTTACGAAATAAGGTATTCGAACCCAAGTTGCTACCAAATTTAGGTTAAAAAATATTATTCAGAAGACGAAAACTCTGAACGATATGTCCTGCTGATTTATACAACTCATGAGAAACCTTTTTCATTTATCAATTGTTTTATGATACATATCAAGGTTGTAAAAAAAGGATTCGTGTTTGCAACGGTAAAACTGAGGTTGGAAGTAGTTTTCTTTAATTTCAAAAGATGGAAATCATTGATTAACTTCTTGAGCATGTATTGTCAACCAATAAACTGTTTCTCAACCCATGAGTCACTGTGTCCTGTCATGATGATGTTAGAATCAACAAATATGTTTCCCGATAATATCTCCTGAATACAGTAAAAATCCTTGAAATGATATTTCATTAATTTCTTCCGAATCTGCAGTCACTATAACAAGACTGGCTTTATCTTAGCTGCCCCTTAGCTATTCCAAATAAGTTGGTAAGGTGAGATGAGATTTACAGGAAGAAAGTTTTTGTATATCTTCACCATGAAACAATATTTATCAGTGAACAGTTTTGGAGTGTTTGACGTTTAACAAGGCATTGCTATCCTCATGAATACTTGCAAAATGTAGCGAAAAACTGAAAGTTATTTTAGAATGTGCGTGTTTATATAAACCAGATTTTAAGGTCATAGAGCTGACAATTAAGGTAGTACGAATCTTCTGCTTGAAAAATGTAAATAAAAAGGTAAAGTCCTTTCTAAATGTGATGCTCTGTGGAATACAACTTCAGCTGTTTGACAAAAACTATGCATAGGTTTGATTGTACGAAACTTGTCATCTATGCAGACTGATCAAATGAAGTGTTAAAGGTGATTAGGTAGAAATTTCATTCAGTTTAAATTAGCATTTACTGATGTTTCAGCATTAAGGTAAGATGGTACTTTCATCTTCACCAATGCATCTATTCTGTAGGTAGTAGCAAGCTACTCTCAGCACCAAGCAGCCAATTCCAAAGGCAGTAGTGTATTGAAATAAATGTTGTTTGCCAAAGCGTTTTTAAAGACAACATGAATTTTGGAACAAAGTCAACTTGAATACTATCTGCAACTGTCAGACGAACGCAACAAGAATGTGAAACAAGTGAATTATTTTGACATTATTTGAGTGTAAAGTCTTTTGTGAAAACTTCATGGTAACCAGATATCAGAAATTTGAGCGGTTTTAAGCAATCTTGAGCTCATCATCTGGTTCATGTTTTGACATAGGGCTCTTTCGGATCAACATATATTTCCCTTGTGCGTTTCAGGAAGAGAATCTTGCTAGTTTATTTCGTCTCAAAGAGAAATTCTTATTTTTTATGTCTTAATGAGGAGTGGTAATTGAATTAGAACAGCGAGCACCCATCAGTATCTAAGGAACTCAATAGAACTCTACATTGCTTTGTCAAACTTACATAAGCAAAAAATGAGATTCATGTTTTTGAAAAAATGTACTGTTCAATCAGAATACCCTAAAATATATCGGCAAGTACTTCGTTGTCACCGAGTTTATCCAGATTTTTAAGCTGTAAAGCAACATACACTTGATCATCCTCATGGTATACAGTTACACACTATCAAGTTAGAAAAAAATATTTCGCTGAGGTCATATGCCGCATATGAGCTTCGATTCCACTTAACTACTAAATCCAACGAGGATATTAGTGACTTCATTAGAAGCAGGTAAAATACAGCAAACCTTAAGTTTACAAAGCTCCATAAACTACCAAAACATTCATAGAAATATGTTTTTACTTACATTTTGAAGAACCGGATCTATGATATCAACTAAGAAAAGGAGGGTATATATACAAACATAATACAGACTAAGATATTGAAAGAGACATGGTAACAGACAGTGAACAATTTAGTGATTTAAAATAGGAATAAGATTAATTTGGAGGCGGTAACAAATGCATACTGAAAAATAAAAAGACCAGTGATGGATGGCATCACTGAGATCAAAAAGATCGGTAACCAACTTGATAGTTTGATAAACGTCCACAGAAAGGAACAACAGGTGTTAGGTAAACAAAAATATTGATTGTAAGGATGATAATACACATGAGTGATGATAATGATAATGATCAAAAGGAAAGTGTGAATAATGAAAACATTAGGGTTTACGTCATTTTGAACAAGGTAAACAAACAACGACAGATAGTTTGATAACAGTGTTAAACACAAGGAGGCTAGACTATAAGTTTGACGACAACAATGATGATGATATTGATAATGGAGACAGAGATAAGTCATTTGACTAGTAAGCTGTGAAGAGAAAATGATAGTGAGCAGAATAAGGATAATAAAGTTCTAAGTATGCAAAGCAGAGGAAGAAATAAAAAAGAGAAGAAGGATACTAATAAAAGTAAATAAGTTCAGAATACTTCGACACTTCTAACATGGTAGACTCAGGGTGACTACCATCTCCTTCTGTATACATAGGCTCGGTTTACGAACTCTTATCGCACAGGCTTTCAGGACTGCAAGCACTTTCCTATCCCACTGTCTGCTAACAATTGAGAAGGCCCTAGTGGCATCAACGTCATGTCGATAGTCCATTAGGTATTCTGTAATGGAACTCAATGAGATTTTCGATCCAGCTTGCCATAACGATTTAAGTTATTGCTCAATTATCCAGGTAGACAGACACCTTTCTGTAGGACCTGCGTATTTGCTTCCACAAGTACACTCGAAATGATATATACATTTCCATATGTAAAGGATTGGAGTTACGTCATTTTGTGATTGCTACATCACCAGCCTGGTAGTGCTCAGAAGTGCTAGCTTAGTTGAGTAGTAAGTTCTTCTGATTGAGTTGTCTAAGCTCCAATCGCTCCAACGTATCAAAATTCTGTTTGACAAAACTAACTTAGTAAATTCGTACATACCGTTTGGTAATTCAATATATGAAACTCATAATAATACTAGCTTTCCTTCATTATCTATTTCGTCTCTGTTGATCTCTCTTCCAATGTTGTCAAATCTCTATCTATCCTACCAGCTGCATGCTCTGCTTCACTTGCCAATGTGTCGCAGAAGTGTCTTCCGTTTTTCAGCGCACTCTTCTTCACTTCTTTGTCCAGTGTAGTGTTTTATACATTGTACTCACTTCTTCCTTTCGTTGTTCATCCTTGCACTCGTTCATATTCTGCTTCACCATCCTCTTCTCCCTCCTCTGTCAGCTTCCATGTGTCCGTCCAGATCCATTCCATTCTTTGTCTTGCCTCTTCTTCTTCCTTCCTAATACGCTTGGTTATGCAGGTCTCCTTCCACATGGCTTTCAAAGAGTTCCAGCCTCCTTTCACGTCCGATCCCTCACAGATGTTGATCAATGTCACCCATTTTGCCTTGATGGCTGACTGACGTGAAGATGCACTTTGTAGTTTCGTCCTTCAGTTCAGTTTCAGTTCTGGGTGTGGTGTTGAACTTCAACTGTGGTCTATCACCAGCTTCCTTGAAGGCTTTCAACTTCATTTGGAGGGTAGATTCCTTGCACTAGGTAGTGAGTGGTGTGAACCTATACCTGCTCCCCTTCTTCATCTCATCTGATCTTGTGTCCAGTAGGCTGACTGCATCTCCACTTTCTTCACATTCAGATGAAGTCCATCTCCACTTTTAGTGTGTCCTGGTGTCTGATGAAATCTGTGTGGCTGCCTCGTTAACATCCTTGTGTTTGTACACACTGTCTCCAATCACCAAATCGTTGAATGCACAGAATTCTGCAAACGATTCTCCATTCTCACACATCATTTCACCAACTGCTTCACGACCGATGATGGATGAGTTCTCTTCCTGTGTTGTCCGCTCCCAGTTCGGCATTCATGTCACCCCACCCAATAGAATGGATTTTGATGTCGCCAACTGGGTAGGGTCTTGTCCAGTGTTGATTGCTGTTGTCCGTGAAACTTCTCCTTCTTCTCTTCATCTGCACATTTGTAGGTGTGTAGCATTTCACGATTGTAACTTTCCTTCCTTTCGAGTTGAATCGATCTTGCTGTCATGATCTCGATCGTGGAGAAGATTGGTTCCCACAGCATAAGAGTCTTCCATGCTCCTGAAGGGGACATCATGATAGCCAAACCAAAGCTCAGTGTGCTTGTGATTGTCATCTGGATGACAGTATTGGAGCAGATTATTGGCTGTCAAGTTGACAGTTTGGAGAGTCCTCTTCCATTCCATTCGTTTTTGTAGATTCCAAGCATTTCAATGCTATATCCTCTCATCTCCTCTTCAATCTGGACAGCCTTGCTAGGTTCATACATGGTGTGGACATTGCATGTTCCCACCTTCACTTTCGCTTTCATCAAGGAAGAGAAGAGAGATCGGCCAATTGGCTTCCCTAAGGCAGGCTTTCACCAATCGGTGTCATTTCGTCCCTCCGATTCCAGCGAGGAATAATTTTGTTTTCATTGTTAGTATTTTCTCTGTGCTTAGGAGTTTGTTTGGCGGTTGGATTTGTTTTCTGGGGTAGGGTTGTTCGCTGTATGCCTAAGCTTCCCTGTTTCTGCTGGCTTAGGACCGGCTAGTAACTAGTGAACTAGCTAACCAGGCGAGGATAGTGTACTATTTTGCATCCCACCAATAGTGATCATAAACCAGATAACATCAGAAACTGTAGGCATTATTTCTCAAAACGTAATAAACGCCCTGTTTATCAATAGGTATTTAATCTTGCATACTCAACAACCAGGGTGCTGTTTGATATCCCTCAGTATGTTTTACCTTTATGTCCTTCTAAAAGAAAGGTCAAATAAAAAATGCCTTACTTCATGATAAGTCTCTATCATGTAGTGTTGTAAAGGAAAATCGTGTTTTGTCTAGATTAAAAGCTAAATATTGATTACAAACTAATACATAAGTTTACCACAAATACTAAATCAATGTACATCTACCACTGAGGAATTATATGATACAGTGTTTTACACGTGGGCTTCACCGATCAACATTTTGGGGAACAGAAGTAACAACCAGAAATAATACAAACTACTGCTTTGTCTATGAAAAATATATTTTGAAGAAGCTTAATTTTACTGAGTGTTTTTCTTCAGTAGTGAAACTGTAATCAAAATAACTGAGATTTCAATGATTAGATAGCCAGTTATACATAGGTCGGTAGCATCTACCTTGTTTTCCTTTGTTATCTGACCATTTGATTGCCAACAGCAATTTTTGAATGAAACAAGAACAAATATGTTTGCAGAATAACATCGGCCCATTTTATTTGACGGCCTTTCATCAGTTGCAAACAACCTACCATTGGAATAAAATATAATTATTATTTGTCCCTTGGGTTCCTAGTGGAAGATAGAGCTTCAGTAAATATGATTACTAATGATGACAATTTGGAATCCAGGATTAACACTTAAGTATTTGTTTGACGAAATACAGGATTAATAATCAAAAATCTTAATGAAAACAAAGAGCTACTCATGTCCGATGAGATAGAAAATTTGGGAGTTGTGAAAAGGGGAGACAAAAAGCAGACAGCAGTGTAAATGAAGGAGTCGTTAAAGAGCAGGTAGGTTACGTAAGCTCATGAAGGACTAGAAAGCGTTAGACTGAACGATTAACAGTCAGTAAGTAATCAATAAATAGATAATGCAATCAGAAAGGCTATATGCACATATATGCAAAGTTAAATACAGTTAGTGGAGTTAAGAAAGGTAAATTACAGTCTCCTTCTATGTATAAAGGTCATGTTGATGGAGGAAGCTTCCGCAAACCATAATAAACATAGCGCTCTTTGTTTGGCGATTGCAATGGAGGATTGAGAAACCCCTATTTGCTGCCCGGTTTCTATCAGGTGCCTGGCGATTACTCTGGTAAAGAGCTTTCTACCTGTCAGACCCAGATTCCTCCGATTATACTCACAAAATTGAGTAGATGCACTTCTTTCCGTCCTTCTTATGTACTTGCTGCTATAGGCACATGTGAAAAAAAGGTACTCTTTCGAGGGTGAAGTGAGCTGGGTATTCTCTCTCTTTAGTTTGTGTTATTTAGCAGACTGTATTGTAAACTGAGACAAATATGGCAGCAGGAAAGCTCCCTGCTGGTAAGGAGTGTATTCCTCTGTCTGTTCTTTTAGACTTTTCATCGCCACTGAGTTCTAAACAAAGGAAAACAAGTTTCTTCTCAAGAGTTAGGAGTATGAGTCTTTCAATGAATCCCATTCCATACTTCATGGCGAACCTGTGATTATCAGTCCTCGACTCACGACCTTGTTGTTAATCGCGGACTTCAATTCTTCATTTATTTCTGTACATTTTTAAAGTGCGTTGTGTGATTAACACTGCCAGTATTTCATTCAAAATTTAGGCGGTTTGCAGCTAATGAAAGACCATGAAATAAAGTGCGGTCACTTTATTCTTTAAATATCCTTATTTTTGGTTTATTTAATTTTATCAATCCCAAAAAGCTACGATTTTACTCCACCCTTTGCATAAATTTACTCAATTACTTCTTCCTTTCTTTTTATTTCTGCACCCCAAAAGCCTTATTAAAAAATATCTTAATAAATCGGTGTTACGTCATAACAGAAAATGAAGCTTATGTATAGTAATAAATTGGTATTTCCTTAAAGTCTAGTGAAGTTGTACTTCGACTCTTTTCTCATGGTGAAACCATTGCAACTGGAACGAATGCTTAGGAAGAATAGTAAGAATTCTGTGGTGGTGACCTTTAAGAATAATCATACCCGTAACATTTTACTGATTTGAATGTGATGACAGCAATAATCATTCACTTGTTTAATAATTCAGTGGCTGGAGATGGATTTTCCATGTTTCTATTTTGAAGGCTTATACCTCAAGGTCAACTGACTGTAAAGTCAGAATTCATGATTGTTAAATAAATAAATATTTCATTCTTATAACATGAATTTGACATGAGACAAGCCGGGTTGCAAGCTCCATCAAATTATTAAGGGTTGAACAGTATTCAAGATTTTAGCTGTCCTGAACGGTATGGATGGGAAGACGTTAAACTCTATAACATCAAAAGAGTCTGCAAGTTATGAAACGGGCAAATAAAATATCACTTTTCAAGATATACACAGGGTTCATGAGTTTAGCTAATCTTCAAACATTTTTTATTATATGTGACATCAAGGTCGGGCAATATTCGAAGTCTCCATTACAAATAGCCAACATGTTTGAATCGCTGCTTAGTGCCAGATAAATGTCTATCTTATCATGGATTCTTATGTTTATAGCTCCAGTGACCAAAAGGACCCACTCTGACGATTTCAGAAATCATCGACGGTCATAACACAAGATGGAGTCAGACTCAGTAGCTGGATGCTAAAATACTTGTCATGAAATCTAGGAGCCATAGGATGAATTCAATCCGAAGTCTTCTTTTCGACTAGTCCAAATCCCTCAAACTAAAAGAAGTATCTTTTCTACGCTATTTTAAAACTTTTCCTCATTAATATTAATCTTAGTTGAGAAGCAGTTTGAATTCAATCATGTTTCGTAATCAGTTTGGTGCATTAAATTCAGAAATAGTTTCTTTATTAAGGGTTCAGTTATACGATTATGTAAAAACGTGTTCTACGCATGAGGATGTGAACTAGAGTACAAGATCACATTTTGAATAGCTCAGATAAATTTCACAGTATTAAATACTCGCAAATATGCTCAATATGAATACAAGCATTAGAAACATGTATATCCAACCGTGAGTTGTTGCCATGTGTACACAATTTCATCAAAATAATCCTGTGATATTTTGTGCAAAAATAAAAATGTTAAAACTTTCGCCTAAAAGTAATAGAATGAATCGATAAAAAGTTAAAAGAAGTTGTGGTTGCATTTTACACCAGAGTTTTCTTTTCCCTAACCTACCTTACCACCAACACTATTTTTCACATTTTATTTTTGAGGCTGATGCACTAAAAATTAGGCAAACCATTGTTGCAAGCAAATGACTGATGTAAATGACGTTTTCCAGGTAATGATTCACTTTCTTGGTTAGTGGACAAAACTTGTTGACTAAATAGCAGGATTCAATCATTTCGAAAACCAATGTCGCTCCATCTAGAGTAAGCCTATGCATGCAGTTGTAGAAGTGGAAGTACTTATGGACAGCAATCCGGTAACTAGCTGTGGCGCAACTGCGGTTCTCTGCTTTCAGTCTTTCATACAAAAATGTAGAGCCACCATCCTTTTATCCCTTTTTTCGTTGATTTGTGACTCGTATTACATTTATTACCACATTTTGTTTTGTGAAGTAGTAATTCAGTTAAAAACTTCTGCCATTTCAGGTTTGTTAACAGTTTTTCCTCGCAACAATATTCTATAGATTCATAAATATCTAAGCTATTACTTCCTTAAAAAGTACTATTAGGAATATGTCGTGTTTTCAAACTTCATTGACAACATACTGTAGAAAAACCAGAAGGCAAAATTAGTCTGGTAAATGCATTTACAATGCTTTATATTGATAGTTACGACTTGAAATTGTCAAATTAATAAGATTGAGATTTTTTCCACATTAACACTAAATCTGTTCGCAATCAACATAAGAGTACGTCAGGTTTCTGTGGACTACAAACAGACGAGTATATGTTTCGTATGAAAATAAAATTCCGCCTTGTGCTTAACTAATGTTTTGGAACGAAGAAAAGTAATTTGTTGGTTCCAGTGGTCTAATTATATGGAGATTAGTACCCTGAAAGCAGTAATTTTTATGATATTTATGCTCAAAAATCATCCAGCTGTGAAAATGAACTCATGCTTTGATATCAAAATCTACTGCAACCAGTTAGACAACTGAAGTGGGACATTACTCTGCATTACATACATGTTTGTCAGATCTGCAGAATGCTTGTCATAGCGACTAGATAATATTATAAACCATCAAACAGAAAATTTGATCTACAGACAAGTACATAGAAATTGTCTTTGGCAGGAACAATATTACCGTCGGTACCATAAAAGACTTCACTTGCTTAGAGTAAATACTGACAACTGGAATTAGTTATCCTGAATGAAACGTCACAATTTAAAGATTTCAAAATAATTCTATAGTATTCACGCCTTGTTTATGAATCCTGATAGGTTTTGCAGCCATCACCGTTTAGTAAGTTGTATCATTAAGACTGAAAACAGATGATACAACAATACTTATCGCCTTGCTGACTTTCTCTGAAGTAAAATTTTCCTGAAAATTTAGGACTTAGCTGAAATGCTTAGTAGAACAGAAATAGTTTACCATTCGAAGCGTTCCTTTAGGTGTTTAATGAGAGACTGCATACAATTTTTTAAGAGCCTGCTCATACCCCAACAGTACTCTCAAGATTACCTATCTAAATTCACTGCAACTTTTGCCCAACAGACGCCAATCTCATTTCATCCAAAAAACCTCTACACAATTAGCAGCAGTCCTTATGGACTAAGTCAGGAAGAAAAATATAATATTTCACTTGAGTACATTTAGCTGATTATTTCCTGTACAAAAAAGGGTTTTATTCTGAATGTTTCGGGAAGAAATAATTTTTACAACTTCTTCCTGTAAGTTCACTTAAATTACTGCCTATCATCCGTTTATGTGTTAGTTGTCTAACAGCAAAAAGTGGAGACATGTAAATTCATTTGTTCCCAGATACTTTTTGGCAAATGACAAAGCCAAACTACTCAGTATTTCAACATGGTATTCACTTTGTTCTCTCTCAATTCTTCATTCATTTGATAAAGTTATGATATGGTTGTATTCATACATTTTAAAATAAGCTTTATTCATTGTCACAAGAAGGAAATGTAAAATTGATTTTCACTGTTAACTGAGAAAAGAGAATGACGAAAATTTATCTGTCCAAGGAACAAAATCAAAGCAGCAGAACAAAATATTCCGGTTTGAAGCAAAAAGTGTTCAGATTACTCTTGTTTACTACTTCATTCTTTATACAGTATCCTAAACTGTCATTCAGCAATAACTGTCTCATCCAACATTTTTAACCTAGTAAACGTATCCTGAGTGACTCCACCTATTAGCAGATGCATAATGATTGAAAGAGATATGAATAAGTTTTACGAAATAAACACTTCAAATAACTCTTAATAGTTATGAGTAAGAAGCATCATTGTTATCTATATTTTATGAGAAAATACTTACAACAGCTTTCTATTTGTAACGTAAAACTGTACACAGAGTTTGCAAAACATCACTCATATACGGCTTTGTTAGCTCAGTGGTAATGATTGGATCAACATGGTAAGTCTTAGGCGGAGAAATGATTCAAACTACGATAATGTGCTTTCAAAAATGTTGCAAGATAACGCTTATGATAGCTATTGAGAATTGAATAGTTCGTTAAAACAAAGTTGATGCAGGCACGGTTTTCATTATCTATTGGGTGTACGGCGAGCCAAAAAACAGCTGAATTGAAAATCGATAAAATTCCGATATCTATCTAAAGATGATACTTAAAGTTATCAGTGTCTAAGCCTGTGAAGGGTATGACGAAAACACAACTCATGACTAAAAGTACGCCACTTGAACCAATGCGGCAGCGTTAGAGCTTATTTAGAATTAACATACCAGAAAACATACACCAAAGTTGAACTGTAAGGATGTCTACTTCAATTTTCCCAGTCCAGCTTTATCGCTGATACAGAGATAGAATTGAGTGTGTTTACTGTTGTCCGTTGAATTATTCCTGGAAAAACAATAAAAATAAGCAATGCAGTCGCACCGGATAAAACACTTGACATTTTTCAAATTTCTCAGTATTTTTGAGATAATTTCTGTTTCTGTAACCTGAAGACAGGGTGAATTGGTACAGAAATATTAACATATCTTCAAATTGCTTAGGTTTTTAACTTTTTGTTTTTGATGGATCACATCTGCAAAACCAGTGTTTATCGAGCATCAGTAATATGTAGGCAAATTGAAAGGTAATTTGAAAGGGCCTTGGTGGTGGCGTGTCTAAATTTCGCGCTACAAAACACCGTCCATCAAACATATTACGTCGAATCGCTTTTTTTGAATTTGTTTTCATCATTCCCATGTCAACAAATAGTAGTACATACTTTTGAGCATTCTTATAATGTCTTTAACCTAACATTTCAAAGGTGGACAAAAAAATTATGAGAAAATATCCCCAGTAGGTAGCAGTGAGTCCTCAAGTGCATAAGTGCACATCATATAACTATAACAGAAATAGTTACCTGGAGCAGCAGATTTTCATACCAACTGAATGCACCTTCACCGCCACATTCACAGGTACATTTCTGTTCTTCTCATTGTGCACCAAAGTTTCTATAAACCAGTAATGTCCTAACAACTAATGGTTATTATATATTACTGCCCATTATACTGTTATTATTAACAATATTTAGATTCCATGAACAGTCCATTTGAAAACATTACTCAAAAAAATCTGTTGAAATATCACACACTCAGAATCCCATGATGTATTAAAAATATTGCCCGTAATAAAATGCTTATTATCCACATCACAATTACCTGCCGGTTATGCGCTCGCACTGCCTTATATTCTAATCTGCTACAAGTAAGACAAACAGCTTTTATCCGGTTTATTATCACATAACTATATGGGATTAGATAAAATGTATCACGTTGTTACTTATGATTAGCATCTTCCTTACATGTGCCAAGATGTGGATATGCACACCTGCCTACAATAATATTTTTCTATTTCTACACAAAGAACTGAACTAGCGATATGAATATTTATTGATGGGTTATTTTCGGCATTTATCAATGTCAGTGACGCGTCCAGAAACTGATGCCAGCTTTTGGCCTAATTAGGAATTCTGTACATTAATTCTCTTATATAAAGAGTAAAGGATATGACTAGTATAAAAAATAACCAATTTAGGAGAATAATCAGGACAAATAGTCTAAAATGAATTGCAGATGTTCGATGTTCAAATAAAAACAGTAAATGATTTGATAGTATCATTGTTGGATGTAAGCCACAGATATTGGTAAATTTCGTGAGCGGTACTTTTCTCTCGAATAGCTTCGCTCAGTTTAATGATGCTAATTAACGATAACGCCTACAATATACTACATGTTGGTGGCAGTCATATACGAATACTTAGATGTGCAAGTGTTGCTGTGTATGTAAGTGTATAATGTGGAATGACATTGGGAGAACAAAAGGACCTAATTAAAAATGCAATGTTCGATTATACGTATTTTTTTCCGCTGACAAATTTTTTTGGCTGTCTTTAAGTTGACAGTTGTGCTATTTTTACTGTATCTCTCTTGCATTGGCACTGTAATGAACAATATGCACATATATTCGCATCCGTTTCGCATCAACACTTATCTACATTATAAGATCAACTAACCACAGATATAAATATGCATCTAAGATAATGGAGAGGGAATTCTGTCTTGTAAACGATCTCTTTTCACAAGAATACTCTGGAGTTTCGCTGAACTCCCTTTACGATTTAAATTTCGGGCTGATTTCTTTTAACTTATCTTACATCACTTACTTATGTTGAACATTTAGCTATCCCTTCCGAAATAAGTGATGGACGTGATTAACATATACTACTTCATCTTGTACTTTTGTGACTTCTGTTTAACCTACATTTTATCTGCTTTAACTGTGACCAACAACCCAAACACTTAGATTTAATAGGTGAAATGAATGGTTGAGGTGGGGCGCTTACTTCCAAATTGTCTAGTTTCACGTTATTAGCCACTACATATCCAAGTCCAGAAATTTCCTCCTAGGCAAGTCAAACTACACCTGAATTACATCAGGGATTTACAGTGGTACCATCACTTGCTGCAAACACAGTGGATGAAGGACACCACTACAGAAATAATAAAGCCGTAAGCAATGATTTCATCAAAAAAGAGTAACACTTGATAATCTGCGATGAAGCCTTTAAACGTTATAAGCCTCTTAGATTGATGAGTCGATCTCTATTGTTTATAAAAGAGAAAGAAGCAAAATACCTTTGGTGCCAGTTTGGTATTCTCAAAGGCTTGATAATTTATTGAGGAGAAGGGATACTGCCAAACCTGATGAAGAAAGGTCCACAACAAAATAAGGTTCAGGGAATACTGAATCCTCATCATCATCATTTCAGAATAACCTCTGCTTCCAAATCAGAGTATGCAAGTATAATTATTCTATTCTGTCACAAAATGCCCAGTATGGATTTCAAAACCAGTCAGAAAAGTGATGGTGATTGTTACATACAACTGCAAATTTGTGAATTCTGTGGAAAAAAGTATGACATAATCATGGCCTGCCATATTTCTTCTCACAGCGTATTTATTTCTCTCGCAAAAACTTGTAACTTTTATATGCAATAAAGTAGGCTCTTATCATCTAGTTGTTTATCCATCTGAGATAAAAATTTGGAACTTTATTTTGGAAAAATAAAAAATATTAAGTTTGATAGAATTTTTAACTTCCTCTAGAGATAATGATTAAAATGTAACAAAACCAGAGCATACAAGCTCAAATCATAATCTTTGACCTTATATTTTTCTTCTTTTCAACTTGCAGCTTACATCTAGTGATGAGATATAATTGCAAAAGTGTAAAGTAACAATAAAAACGCTTGATGAAGGTTGTTCTTAAATAGTTTAGACATTTAACTAAATCAAATCTCATAGAAAAAATTTTGCAGCTTTTGAAAAGGGGAAACGTTAATACAATGATTGTCTAAAGTGAAGAAATAGATTTAAATGCTTATCAACCTTTTGATCTGGTAATGTATATTGAATCGAAATCAAAATATTTTGACTTGGCTGTGGAGGACAAATGATGGATGAATTCGTAGGCCGATTGAGCAGCTGATCACTTGTAGCTGATTTCTCATTACTGGCATACAAGGTATTTTGAGCATCTCAGTTTTTGTAAGAATTTATTGCATACGTAGAATAGATTACGTGGGTAGAGATCAGACGTCCTTTCAGAAAACAAAGCTGATGGAATAGGCTATCGAATGTCTTCTGCTGGCACATAAATGAAAACGAGATATAGTGCTTAACAGAATCAAAGATCTTCAAAGTATAAATGAAATCCAAAGTCGCTACTTCAGGCCCACTGTTCAAAAACAACTCAAAACTCAGTGGTGAGTGATTACGCTTTATCTTCACTCAAGTATGTTGTAATTCGTCAAAAATCCAAAAAAGGGTTTTGCTGTGGTTTGTGCTGACTTTCTGTACCCGATGGACTTGCTCAAAGAAACTGAGCAGGTGGTCATGCAGAAATGTCCATAAGCATTTACCGGCCTGCTATCACGACCAGAAGGCAAACCAGCTCTGTTCTTGGATGTATACTTGTATCTGCAAATTCAGTGCTGTCTGTGGATTTATTCAGCGTTATCAGTAAAATGAGGTCTAGCTATCTTCCGGAATTACATCTTCAACTCCTTTTTGAAGCAAAATCTTTAGCTATCAATCACCGGAACCTCATTTTTTATATATAAGCATCTCATATTCAGTCGCTTATGTTGGCACAGTTATTTTCCAACTTATTTTTCCCCACTTTCTTCGCGACACGCGTATTTTTCGATAAATTCTTTTTAAGTCTTAGTTTTGACAAAGCGATTCATCAAATATTGTTAACTGTAGAGATTTCGCAATCGTTTGAAATAAAACCTGAGTTACAGGAAAACTGGAGCCAGCAGCCGTCGGATTATTAGCTGATTGCGCAAGCAACTTTGCTTTCAAAATCAGCCAGTGGCCACCACTAAGTTTCTGTCCAACCGCTACAGGTTTCATTTGACTGCTGTTTGAATGCTTGTTACAGTTTATAATCAACCTACTGATAGTTCTTAATCAGTCAATACTTTGACTAATGTTACACTTGAGTTTCTTTCGGGAAACATTAACATCAGTCAGATCAATTGTGATACAATAAGAATCAGTGGTAGTGAAATTGTTACAGCTAAATGAAACGGGTTGAAATAGAATAAGATATAGATAAGGAAAAGCAGGATGTTAGAATCATGTGATCGGAATGGTTACCTAGGTTCAGATTAGTGAAACGGATCGCGCAAACTATTTCTGCATACAAGGTTCCGGCTTAAGATTGTTTATCACCAGGGCCTCTACGATGCTAAGTAGCTTTCGATAAGTTTGATTCAACCCTGTAAATAATATCAAATAGTGATTCGGAAGCTGGATTGTTGTAGTCAGCTACATGTTGGAGAATTGACAAAATTATACGTCTGAGTGCTCACTGAACATCCAATGTACCTGATTTCCCGTAAGCAAGTAAACGTGTAAAGGGGCATCTAGTTGGGTAATCGAGGTAAAATTTCTTTAGTATTAAAATAATCCAAAAGGCTGCTGAAATAGGTAACTCTTAGAGAGGTGACGTAGAATGCTTTTTTATTTATCATGTTAGACGGTTCTTAAGTATTTTGTCTGCAATATAACTTATAAATTCTAAATTAATGCAGACCTTCTTCCTTAGCCTGGTTTTCATGTCTAAATATCTTTTGACTTGTCTAGCATTATACTCCATGAGACGTGGTTGGGACCTGTTTTCCACGAAGTTTCGTTTCAGTAACTTTAGCTCATCCTCAACACTATCTACTGTACAAATTATTTGGAAACATGGTGGGAGGGAACGAACCATATTTCTTCTCTGTTCTATAGGAACAGAGCTATGGCAATATGCCAGATGCCCGCTTCACGTTGATTTGATTTAGATTGATCTATTCAGAGATCCATCAGGTTTCTCCGTAATTGGAACGCTAAGAAATGAGATTTGGGAATCCTTTTCTTCTTCTTGAGAAACTATTTCTTCGAAAATGTTTAATTAAGGCCTCCATCAATGTGCACAACCATAGGGCGACATTGTGGTTGAACGAAATGTCCCTCAATAGGACAGGTAAAAAAGTGTAACTAGCATGTGTATTTTCGCCTATTCACATAAATTTGAGACATGCGACCCTGTTGGTTTCATGCATTTAAAAAACCTATGGTAGATATGATTTCACTTTACAAAATGTTTCAGAAGTTGCATTATTTGAATTTCAATAAAAGAATTTTCGATTTTAATAGTACTTATACTACTATAAATATTCTTCTCCGCAGTCTTATGAACCTCGCTACACCACTCCATAGAAGCTTTCATTTCTTCCTCACATCATCTAATTCATGTCACCGTCACCTCGGACGCACAACTCGTCGTTTCCCATAAGGATTCCACTCAACGGCCTGACCAGACACGTGATGTCCCCAATCGGTCTTCTCAGTGTATGCTCAATCCACCTAGACTTTCTCCTTCTGCATATTTGTTGGGCGATGGGTTCTTGCTTCGTCGGTTGATTGCCAGCCAGTCAGCCAGTTCCCTGTTGCTTATTCTCTCTGGCCATCTATCTGATCTTCAGTATCGAGTGGGCGAGCGTAGGCGGCAGTTGTTGATGTATGATGTCTGTAGTTTGTTGGAAGTGCTTTTCGTGACGCGCCAAGTTTCTGAACCATCACAGAGAATCACTGACTTGACTGACTTAGTGCTGAGAATCCGCATCTTGTTCACGCTTTATGCTGAGTGGAGTGCAGTGGATCTCCACACTGGTTTCAGATTAGTGAAAGCCTGTCTTGCTGTCTTTCCGATACTAATCTTGACATCCTCGTCTGTGCCGCCACCTGTAGTTGAAACGATGCTGCCTTCCCAGGTAGGTGAAAGAGACTACTTCCTTTAGATTTCTCCCGTTGATTGTGGTTGGTGCTTGTTGTTGGTGTTGGTGTTCGTGTTGGTGGTGTTGCTTAAATATCTTCATCACCTCCACCTTCTCTACGTGCACCTGGAATAAGTTCCTTCTTCGCTGCCGCTACTGCCAACGTGTTGGATTCTGCGTGAAGAACTTAAATTTTGTGTGACATTAAACACAAGTGATCGGCGAAATCGAAATCTTTTAGGGTCTTTTCATCGGTTCAGCTAGCGTATGCCCATCTTCTCACTCCCCATGGTTTGTTGCATGATCCAGTCCACCAATATCAGGGAGATGATTGGTGATAGCAGGCTGTAGCCTTGTCTTACTCCTGTTTTCACTTCACAGGCATCACTGACCTTTCAATTGTGGATCAGTTGGCATGTGGCATCTTCATATAGTTTGTTGAATGAGGTTGATAGAGATTTGTTGCACTCCATAGTGTTGAAGCAACTGCTAAATTACTTCTCAGTCGACTCTGTCGAAGCTTTTTTCTGAATCAATGAAGCTGGGGCAAAGGAACGATTGCCATTTTATTTTCCGTTCTATGATGATGCGAAGCGTAGCGTTGAAATTTGGTCGGCAAATGATTTGTAATTCGTGAAGGCAGCCAGCCAGCCTGTTCCGGTGATAATTTTGAATTCAGAGCACTTTTTATTCTTTCCAGGATGATGCGGCACAATATTTTGCTTGAGTTGGACAGCAGTATGATTCCGTGTCAGTTCTTGCAAAACTTAGGTCACCCTTCTTCCGGAGTTTGACAAGGTAACCCTACTTCCAATCGCCAAGTACCTCTCCTCACTTCCAGACCCTCTGCAGTAGTGGTGTGAGCATGTCCGCTGTCGTCCCTGAGTCTGCTCTCAGTGTTTCTGGCGTCGTCACATCTGGTCCTAATGCTTTCCAGCATTTCAGTAGCCTTATGGCATTCAGGACTTCTTTCTACTTTCTACTTGCGTTCACTTGTATCTCTGTGACTGGGCTTCAGGTGGTATTTCTGGATGAATTGCAGATGGCGGTCGATTCAATAGCTCTTCCAAATGGTCAGCCTATCATCTCCTTTGTTCCTCTTCATTGGTAATTACATTTCCTTCAGCTTCCTTTATTCGATTCCTCTGTGTAGATCTCTCCTATCCCATATAGCAACCTGCTTATTTGATACAATGTTGTCAGGTCTCTGTCTATCCTACCAGCTGCATGCTCTGCTTCACTTGCCAATGTGTCGCAGAAGTGTCTTCTGTCTTTCAGCGCACTCTTCTTCACTTCTTTGTCCAGTGTAGTGTTTTATACATTGTACTCACTTCTTCCTTTCGTTGTTCATCCTTGCACTCGTTCATATTCTGCTTCACCATCCTCTTCTCCCTCCTCTGTCAGCTTCCATGTGTCCGTCCAGATCCATTCCATTCTTTGTCTTGCCTCTTCTTCTTCCTTCCTAATACGCTCGGTTATGCAGGTCTCCTTCCACATGGCTTTCAAAGAGTTCCAGCCTCCTTTCACGTCCGATCCCTCACAGATGTTGATCAATGTCACCCATTTTGCCTTGATGGCTGACTGACGTGAAGATGCACTTTGTAGTTTCGTCCTTCAGTTCAGTTTCAGTTCTGGGTGTGGTGTTGAACTTCAACTGTGGTCTATCACCAGCTTCCTTGAAGGCTTTCAACTTCATTTGGAGGGTAGATTCCTTGCACTAGGTAGTGAGTGGTGTGAACCTATACCTGCTCCCCTTCTTCATCTCATCTGATCTTGTGTCCAGTAGGCTGACTGCATCTCCACTTTCTTCACATTCAGATGAAGTCCATCTCCACTTTTAGTGTGTCCTGGTGTCTGATGAAATCTATGTGGCTGCCTTGTTAACATCCTTGTGTTTGTACACACTGTCTCCAATCACCAAATCATTGAATGCACAGAATTCTGCAAACAATTCTCCATTCTCACACATCATTTCACCAACTGCTTCACGACCGATGATGGATGAGTTCTCTTCCTGTGTTGTCCGCTCCCAGTTCGGCATTCATGTCACCCCACCCAATAGAATGGATTTTGATGTCGCCAACTGGGTAGGGTCTTGTCCAGTGTTGATTGCTGTTGTCCGTGAAACTTCTCCTTCTTCTCTTCATCTGCACATTTGTAGGTGTGTAGCATTTCACGATTGTAACTTTCCTTCCTTTCGAGTTGAATCGATCTTGCTGTCATGATCTCGATCGTGGAGAAGATTGGTTCCCACAGCATAAGAGTCTTCCATGCTCCTGAAGGGGACATCATGATAGCCAAACCAAAGCTGAGTATGCTTGTGATTGTCATCTGGATGACAGTATTGGAGCAGATTATTGGCTGTCAAGTTGACAGTTTGGAGGGTCCACTCCCATTCCATCAGCTTTCGCAGATTCCTGACACTTCAATGCTATATCCTCTCATCTCCTCTTCAATCTGGACAGCCTTGCTAGGTTCATACATGGTGTGGACATTGCATGTTGTCCCCACGTACACTTTCGCTTTCATCAAGGAAGAGAAGAGAGATCGGCCAATTGGCTTCCCTAAGGCAGGCTTTCACCAATCGGTGTCATTTCGTCCCTCCGATTCCAGCGAGGAATAATTTTGTTTTCATTGTTAGTATTTTCTCTGTGCTTAGGAGTTTGTTTGGCGGTTGGATTTGTTTTCTGGGGTAGGGTTGTTCGCTGTATGCCTAAGCTTCCCTGTTTCTGCTGGCTTAGGACCGGCTAGTAACTAGTGAACTAGCTAACCAGGCAAAGAGTGAGAAGATGGGCATACGCTAGCTGAACCGATGAAAAGACCCTAAAAGATTTCGATTTCGCCGATCACTTGTGTTTAATGTCACACAAAATTTAAGTTCTTCACGCAGAATCCAACACGTTGGCAGTAGCGGCAGCGAAGAAGGAACTTATTCCAGGTGCACGTAGAGAAGGTGGAGGTGATGAAGATATTTAAGCAACACCACCAACACGAACACCAACACCAACAACAAGCACCAACCACAATCAACGGGAGAAATCTAAAGGAAGTAGTCTCTTTCACCTACCTGGGAAGGCAGCATCGTTTCAACTACAGGTGGCGGCACAGATGAGGATGTCAAGATTAGTATCGGAAAGACAGCAAGACAGGCTTTCGCTAATCTGTAACCAACTGATACATCTCCACAAACCTTCAGATTGTGTTAATATACTTGCTTTATTCTGGTCCACAACTTTATTTGCATGGCTGAATTCTTAGCACAGGGTGTTTGAGTAGTTTATTTGTTGTACAACATTTTTCATATGCATTAACAATAGTGCTGGTTAAAAGTCGTTTACAAAAGATAATAAGGTCGTTGAGATGCTTAATGACTTCAGCGTCATGATAATTGTTCCTTATTACATAGCTGATTCATAGGACTGTTTCTTACATGCTGTTCTTCACACAGTGAACAAGCTATATAAGGTTAGGTTAATTTAATGCATGTAGTTGTGTGCTCATAAAACTTAATGTATTTACTTCTTGTCTTCCTCAAGGACAGGGATGAAGAGCAGCGCGGATGTAGAGGATGCTAGTCATTGGATAAAATATTTGTGGATAGCTGTCTGCAAGTGTTCATATGCCTATCTATAACCGCGTGTACCAGTACGATCAGTGGTTAACCTTCAGAATCCTACTCATTGAAGCATAGTCTTTTTACCGGAATACCGCAAAGAATAAGAGGAATAATGAGTAAATATAGGCAAAACATAGGAATCAACTTAAAAGTAGAGTCCGAGTTATGCCTGATAGTCTGGGTTTCTTCATGTGAAATGTCAAGTGAAGGACATTACTGGAAATCACTCAACTATGAAGGTATCAAGAAAGATAAGGAGAGAAGTACAAGCCAAGATGGATCACGCTTGATACATTCTCAGCTACAAAGCCACCAACAGAAGACGAGCAATGCAACTGAAGCAGTTCACATAGGTCTTGTTCAAGTCTGAAGTTGAAATGAACCATCTAACATTTGGAGAGACTGAGTGTGAGACCAATCAAACAGACCACTAGTTAATTCTGGTTACAAATTTATTAAATTGAGAACAGTCTGAAGAGACCATGACCGGCACAGAAGCTATTAGGTCATCCGCATACTTAACAAAATTAGTTTTAGCTGAAGTACGTGGGTCATAGAAAAAGAAAGAGAAAAGAAAAGGGGGAAGAACACCATCTTGAAATGACTATTTTTAGTTTGATGTTTCTTTGTTATCAATTTGCTTAGAGGTCAGACTTTCCACTTCAAATGTTGGTTATAACTAGCGAACAAAAATAAACCAAAAACATGCATGATTTTAGATTAGCATAAATCTAAACCAAGGACAACTAAGTTAATTTAACGGTCACATCAGAAGAACAAGAAAAAACAAATGAACATCTGCGAGTCATGTTATACACTTTTCGTTGTTGCGTAGATATCAATTCTGACAAGCTCAGTATCGAATAAATTCGTTCGAACTATGGCAAAAGTATCTGACAACAGGTTATACTACCCAGTAATCCACAGAGACAGTTGTTTACGTAACCTTATTGAGGGGTTGATGAAATGATGATTTCAACTTCAAAATATAATCTAGTTAAACTGTTAGTATGCTAATCAATTTTTTCATAAAAACTGGATTTATATCCGTTGTTATCATTATTGATACGGCAAAAGAGCTCGAAAGATGAACGAATTTAACTGTCACATAGATGCATATTTACGCTACTTATGTGCAAATCAGACTGTCTTAGTGCATCTCTAATTATTTATAATTATGTATACGATGTCAACGTGATGCCAGAAATAAAACACAAAAAAACTAAGTGATGCAACAACATTACATGTCCTAGCTCATTTCATCAATAATTTATTCAGAACTGTAAAAGTATGTAGAATACTGAATTCAGTGCTCTTTTTGAAAGAAAGCTTTTCATCTCACCTTCATTCTTCTTCATACATTTGGTTCACTTAATACACTTGAACTAAGCGAAAATAAAAAACATTTTTTTAAATAAAATGGAAAGATATTATTTCAAGTTGTTATTCATCGAAGACTGACATCAGTTGGAGGAACAAAGGAAACCTGGGAGCACTGGACAGCTGTTTCGTCCTAGTATGGGAAGATATTATCTCATTGGCTGCAGATACCCTAGAATAACAAAAGTTATCATTATCAACAGATAAATATTTGAAACACTGACTTTTTCAGGGCAGGTTCAAAGTCTACTGTACACCAAGATATCAAGAAAGTGGTGAGACTAGGTAACAACAGAACTATCAGTATGAGAGCTTATACAGATATATTACGCAACAAAAAGGTGTTAAAGACAGATAATAAGTAAGAAGTTATGAAAAAGCTGTGTACTGGATAGTTAAGAACGAACATAGATTAGTGAGTGAAAAGCACAGTTGGACAACGGTTACCAGTGTACTGAGGGGTTGTTCACATTATCTTTGCATAAACAGAAGTTGAATCATAATCCTCGAATCACCATTTTTTGTGGAAGCAAAAGTCGACTGGCTGTTCTCTGCATACTGAGAGCTTTCAGGATGTGACTAAATTCAAATGAATATCCTACATGCATTAGCTGCTGAACGCTCAGAATCATGGAAATTTTATTTTGAGGCGTAAACCTTCAGAGCTATATTCTCACCTCTTCAAACATAAAAGCGCTTTGGCATGACATGAAGCGAGAAATTAGATCGACTAAGTGAGCAGATTGTGCCGTGAAGTAGGACTAGGTTAGCTGCAGCAACAGTCGTTTTCAGTGCTCTTTTGATTCTTTATTCAATACCTAATTTCTTCGTGGCAGTTTCAGATTGGGATTTTGCTTTACTAAGTTTTCCATTCCTAAAAAATGAAAACAAGTGACTCACTAAAGAGGTGTTTTTTCGAAGATTTCATTCATTAGGCTCAGTATTCGCACTTGTATGCGATTTTTTTATGAGGACGTGGGATTTGTTTTGTGTGAGGGCATTTAGTCAAGTATGGCAGCAAGCAAGGTAATACGAGTGACTTTAAAAGCCCCCTAGCAGCTACTGATAAAACCGATTACGTTTCTTAATTTTATGAAAAGCTACCTTTCTGGTTGGAATACTTAATCCCGATTGATTAGTTCAGCAGTTGTTGCAATGACCGTCGAAATCACTTGGTAATACGTGTAAAAATCAAAGTAGTAGTTTCATCCTAAAATAATCACAATGTTTATGGATGCTGAGCATAAATTAAAGATATATTGGAAAACAAAGCTTAATTGTCATTACCTAAAAATGTTGAGGTATTTAGATTGGTAAGTACTGCTCAAAATGCCAAAGACATTTAGTAAAGATTACTAATTACCATTTATTGTTACACTTGTAATTAATTATCTATTGTTTTATTGGGTCGAATTATTCAACCTCTATCAGCATATGGTCTCCTATGCGAACGCCTCGATATTGCCTGAATGTTAATTATGGTAATTTGCTTGGTTGTGGCGAGCAGAGGAATTCAGGACGAACAATTCGATCCAATAAAACAACGGAGAATTACAAGTATATCAATAAATGGTAATAACTAATACCCGTTGCGCAAAAGGTGGCGTAGTGGGAAACGCGTTGGTGTTTGAAGCGGTGGGTACGATGTTCTAGTCCCGGTGAGAACAGTATCATTCACTGGGGTGCAGGTAAGTCCAGCTGACAAGTCCCGAATAAGAAGAAAAGCGTATCCTGGGTTCTTCTGCTAGCGACAACTAACCGAAAGGTGATTAAGCTCTAATAACATGACGTAGTATTTAATGAATAAGTTGTTATCAGGATGAGATTAGAAACAAGGAATCACAACCGGTATCTGGCATTTTGCCATATGAGCTTAATGTAACGTAAATGACATTGGCGATCATTATTCCGTTCAGATGAAGTGTGAAATGAGTAATTTTGGGTTAATTTTATTTAATTTCTTCATTTTTTGAAATATTTTTAGTCTAGGGTGCCACAATAACCGTACGTGGCAACATGCCGGATAGCGACGGTACAAAGAAAGGTCGATAGTTTGTAAGAAATGGGTAGAATGAAAGAGTTAGAAGGGAAGATCTTCGAAACTCTAACGACTAAGACCATGAAAAGAAAAAGGTTTGAATAAATTTATTTTGTGTGTGAAACTGGCTTTCCTATTTCGGTTTCTATGGTTTCGACGATAAATAGGAGGCAAATATGCTCTGAATTTGGTGAGTTTCTTTTCATTTTACAACCAACTTTGAAGTATGATAATCTGATTAGTTGTGGCTAGCAGGAGAATCCAGGACGCGCGTCTCGTCCTACTTGGGACTTATCAGCTGGATGTACTTGCACCTCATTGATGTCGTTCCCACTGAGACTCGGACCTTGTACCCATCGCTTCAAACGCCAAGGCGTTATCCACCATGCCATAGGGAAACGATGGTCACCTCTTGTACAACGGGTCGTAACTTTGAAATAGTTTGCTGCTGGAACTGAATGAACAGTCATCACAAATTGATCCACTACTAAAAATCTCTATATTTCATGATGAACTTCCTAGGATACGCGTTTTTCCAAGGTTTCTTTCCAATGATGACGCTTTCTACCACTATCTAGTCTTCCGGAAATAACTCACTTGCTGTACTCGAAAGCGTCTTGACCGAGCTTCACTTGGAACTAATTAGATAAAACTATGACAGATCAATATGTCCTTTCTATAGATTCTTTTCTCGGTTATACTATTGTTTCTTCATTTTGTACAGAAGACTAGGAAGCTAAGCCAGTTATCATGCCAGTAGTCCTTGGAAAAGCTGATGTTTACCTAAGCTAAGTTTATCTTTGCAAAGATTTTGGAGCAATGGTTGTTGGTGATGAAAACAATAAATATGTATGAATGTACTTGTGATTATAGTTAATCTACACTATCTCTGACTTCAGTTCTGCATGGTCACGATAAGCCATGAAGATGATAACGAAAGTGACCCTACTGACCAACTCATGACCTCTCAACCAGTTTTCCGATACAGGTTGTTGTTAAATTAAAACTAAAAGCCTTTTGTGAAATGAGGCAAATTCTCTGTCAATTCACTTGAGGGAAAAAGAAGACTTTCGGATTAATACACATATGATTTAGTTGTGCCATGTACAGGTGCTGTCATAAACAATAAAGAAACATCGCGCTGATACAAACGCCTTATTAAACAGTCTAACTAATCCAGTTCATGAGAGAATTGAAATCAAACTTTAAGATTATTAAATACTAAATGTCCTTGAATGGATCCCAACATCGCTAAAATCCGTGACAGTTTGTGACGGCAGACTTATAATTTACATTATAGGTTGCAATAGCACATCCAGTGTATAGACCTTAGATATTATCATATTACAATTAATACTCCCATGAATTCCTAGTGGAACATAGGAATTCAATAGCACGTCTCAACTCCACTCTCTTCTCCGCAGTCTTATGAACCTCGCTACACCACTCCATAGAAGCTTTCATTTCTTCCTCACATCATCTAATTCATGTCACCGTCACCTCGGACGCACAACTCGTCGTTTCCCATAAGGATTCCACTCAACGGCCTGACCAGACACGTGATGTCCCCAATCGGTCTTCTCAGTGTATGCTCAATCCACCTAGACTTTCTCCTTCTGCATATTTGTTGGGCGATGGGTTCTTGCTTCGTCGGTTGATTGCCAGCCAGTCAGCCAGTTCCCTGTTGCTTATTCTCTCTGGCCATCTATCTGATCTTCAGTATCGAGTGGGCGAGCGTAGGCGGCAGTTGTTGATGTATGATGTCTGTAGTTTGTTGGAAGTGCTTTTCGTGACGCGCCAAGTTTCTGAACCATCACAGAGAATCACTGACTTGACTGACTTAGTGCTGAGAATCCGCATCTTGTTCACGCTTTATGCTGAGTGGAGTGCAGTGGATCTCCACACTGGTTTCAGATTAGTGAAAGCCTGTCTTGCTGTCTTTCCGATACTAATCTTGACATCCTCGTCTGTGCCGCCACCTGTAGTTGAAACGATGCTGCCTTCCCAGGTAGGTGAAAGAGACTACTTCCTTTAGATTTCTCCCGTTGATTGTGGTTGGTGCTTGTTGTTGGTGTTGGTGTTCGTGTTGGTGGTGTTGCTTAAATATCTTCATCACCTCCACCTTCTCTACGTGCACCTGGAATAAGTTCCTTCTTCGCTGCCGCTACTGCCAACGTGTTGGATTCTGCGTGAAGAACTTAAATTTTGTGTGACATTAAACACAAGTGATCGGCGAAATCGAAATCTTTTAGGGTCTTTTCATCGGTTCAGCTAGCGTATGCCCATCTTCTCACTCCCCATGGTTTGTTGCATGATCCAGTCCACCAATATCAGGGAGATGATTGGTGATAGCAGGCTGTAGCCTTGTCTTACTCCTGTTTTCACTTCACAGGCATCACTGACCTTTCAATTGTGGATCAGTTGGCATGTGGCATCTTCATATAGTTTGTTGAATGAGGTTGATAGAGATTTGTTGCACTCCATAGTGTTGAAGCAACTGCTAAATTACTTCTCAGTCGACTCTGTCGAAGCTTTTTTCTGAATCAATGAAGCTGGGGCAAAGGAACGATTGCCATTTTATTTTCCGTTCTATGATGATGCGAAGCGTAGCGTTGAAATTTGGTCGGCAAATGATTTGTAATTCGTGAAGGCAGCCAGCCAGCCTGTTCCGGTGATAATTTTGAATTCAGAGCACTTTTTATTCTTTCCAGGATGATGCGGCACAATATTTTGCTTGAGTTGGACAGCAGTATGATTCCGTGTCAGTTCTTGCAAAACTTAGGTCACCCTTCTTCCGGAGTTTGACAAGGTAACCCTACTTCCAATCGCCAAGTACCTCTCCTCACTTCCAGACCCTCTGCAGTAGTGGTGTGAGCATGTCCGCTGTCGTCCCTGAGTCTGCTCTCAGTGTTCCTGGCGTCGTCACATCTGGTCCTAATGCTTTCCAGCATTTCAGTAGCCTTATGGCATTCAGGACTTCTTTCTACTTTCTACTTGCGTTCACTTGTATCTCTGTGACTGGGCTTCAGGTGGTATTTCTGGATGAATTGCAGATGGCGGTCGATTCAATAGCTCTTCCAAATGGTCAGCCTATCATCTCCTTTGTTCCTCTTCATTGGTAATTACATTTCCTTCAGCTTCCTTTATTCGATTCCTCTGTGTAGATCTCTCCTATCCCATATAGCAACCTGCTTATTTGATACAATGTTGTCAGGTCTCTGTCTATCCTACCAGCTGCATGCTCTGCTTCACTTGCCAATGTGTCGCAGAAGTGTCTTCTGTCTTTCAGCGCACTCTTCTTCACTTCTTTGTCCAGTGTAGTGTTTTATACATTGTACTCACTTCTTCCTTTCGTTGTTCATCCTTGCACTCGTTCATATTCTGCTTCACCATCCTCTTCTCCCTCCTCTGTCAGCTTCCATGTGTCCGTCCAGATCCATTCCATTCTTTGTCTTGCCTCTTCTTCTTCCTTCCTAATACGCTCGGTTAGATCGATTAATCATTGTCCTAACTCATGAATAAGCTGTCCATTAACTTATTCGAAATAACAAGAAGAACTATAAAAAAGAAGTTAATGACCTGAAAACTAATTCAAATTATTTCCGCATAAATTTAGACATTATAGCAGAAGGTAAGCTCAAGCTTTTATCTAGGTTATTCAACTAAATGCGTAGAAGATGATTCCAGAAAGATGTCATCATGTTTACTGTTCCCAGCTCATTTTCTATCACGAAAGTTCTTAAAGTAGTTGTTGATTTCTGAACTCCTAACTTCAGTTACAAAAGCTACTGCTGCACAAATAACACTGTACTGGGTTTCAAGCATAAATCGCACTGACATACTACTTACTAGTGCAGGGATAGCCACCTGGGCATCACCTATTATTACTTGTCCAAGTTTTTATTAGAGCCGAAATAACGTCATTTCGTATCGTGAACGTTCCGAACTATTAGGAAGAACAGAGAAATGGGTTGTGTAGTAAATTCACCAATTATTAGTTTGATTTTCTGAAAAATATTTATAAAAGGATTTAAGTCAGATAAAGTGACATTTATATAGAATGAAAATCTTTTGCTGGCGTTAAAATCGTAAGAAAAAAAAATAGTAATGAGATGCTTTAAGCTCTCCACTATAAAAATAATTGCATAATCAAAATGTTTAACTTCGCTGAAAATACATGACATCACCTCTAGAATCCTGTGAGGCAAACAGTGAAGAAAAAAGAGGATGCATTCCTAATGTGTTAAACCTGCTAAGTATATCGAAACAAATGACAAAATAAATGTTTTATAGTGTTCTTCAAGGTTTTGATCTTGCTAGGAAGATCTTTTTCAAGAGTATTAATCTGACACTAAGTTTTCAGGTTTAACCTGATCTTCCTATCAAAGTGGAAACGCTGAGGAATAATACGAAATATTTGTTTATTCTGTTATTTGTTCTGATATACTACACCGGAATAACACAAGTAAAATGCACCCTGTACGATGAATTGTAATAACTCGGTGGCCACGTTTTATCAAACCCTCCAGTCCGTTGTTAGTCAGGATATGTTCAAAATGACTGCATGACTTGAATTTAAGTACTGTTAAATGATAAGGGATATAAAAGAAGTTGACAATGTATCTAAAGTCTGTTGCATACATAACAGCAAATGTTATGAAAGAATATAGGTTATTCAGCAAAACTCAACGGCTGATTCAAAGTGTAAATAAGCTGCAAACACCTAATCGCTGCTTAGGGAGAGAAATATATTGTCAGCTGCAAAACGACAATTGGTTTATTTACCTCAGTAACCGTAAACAATTTGTGAAGCGTTTAAAAATGTATTCTGAGATTGTGCTGTTATGTTGAAGTTCTCAATGCACCTTGATAGCAAAATTTCAATTACTGCTAACAAGTAGACAAGACATCACTGGAAAATCATTTTAAGTGTTAAATTTATGTTGAAAACCTGTATGTTGCATACTTGGATAAAAACGTCTTTAAAGTGCGAAAGTGGTAGTCAAAATATTGGTATCAAGAGACTTTGTCATGCCTATTAAATATGTCTTAAAAACCATGTCGTCATCAAAATAAATGTAGCCAGTTGTGAAAAAAGACTTCAAAAATCACATATACTTACTATTACTTGAGATGGAAATGTCAGTAGTTAGTAAAAGCGGTATGAAGCTGAAACAATTCAAATGATTCGGAAAATGTGTTAGGCAGAATGAGTCAATATTTATATCCTCAAGGTATGGTATGTGGTAAAAAGGGGGTTAGACTGAACAGGTCAGGTGTTCAGACTAAAACATTTCATAAATTCATAAGCAGAACTAACAGTAAGATCATATAAGGAAATTTAAGCTGTGTGAATGAGCTCCTCGACATTAGGGCGATAGTACTTAAATATCTTAATGAAGTTTGAAACTGATCATACTGACAGAACAAACTCCTGCTTTTAAAAACTTCTACGCTTTTTAACGATTGTTTCTCTTTTCATCCATACTGATCCTATTCCCTTGAATATTTTATCTTTCTTTTCATGTCTTTAATGTCATAAAAGTTGTTCAGTTACATGATTATTTAAAGTGACTACTTTAAGACTTACTATGCTCATTTTACTGGACTACATTTTGTGCTTGAAATAAGCTTCGTCAATGAAGTGATCTGAAAGCAAGTTGGCTGGAGAGTTTATCAAAAAGTCGGCAGTTTTGTTAGATGCTTATACCAGTACCTTTGAGTACATAGTGAAGCATGACTATCACTCAGGTAAGCCTTACTGTAGGTGAGACTTGTCACAAGTTCCTCCTCTATGCTCAAACATAATAGAAACTCACCAATAAGACAGTGATCTAGGAGGTTCAACATGCATTTTAGCGTGTATAAGTGAATTAAATTTCTTTTTTATCAATGGTTTTTCGGCACTCAATAATACATTTGGTAGCAGTTAAAATAATTCCATAGTAACAACAAATAACTGATGGTTTGAGAGGTTAGAGATAAATTTTAAACTTTCATACTTTCACTGAACATTTATGCAACCATCTTACTTCCCTGCTGTTTGTTAAACAGATAAAAATATGTTTTGCTTACTATGTTTTATTTCAACAAATTAACTTATTTTCATTTGATTCCTAAATTAGTTGTTGAACGTTTTTGAAAAGCTTTTCCTCTCTGTTTATACGGAAGGTTAACGTAAATAATCTCTCAAACTAGGAATCTTCTACTGAGTTGTAATCTGCTAAAAATATCTTACTTTACCTTACCTTATCTAAATGAAAATTTCAGGAATAATTCATACACTTGAAGATCGCTACTACGGATATTCATATAAATTCACAATCTAATAAACAGAATATAAATGGCAACTGATTTGATCACTGTATCATGTGAACTATGGTTAGTCTGTGGTAGTATGAGGAATGCCTGTCATCATTAGGGTGATCGTATCAATTTCATTCGTTTTTCTACTCATTAGTTCACTTTTTATTAGCATCATTCATGCATCATTGTTGATGAGAGTAATCACTATAAACTATTTGAATTTCATGATTTCCCCAAGCGCATTTTACTCTGTGAGATGAATCAACCTCTTTTATTGGTATTCCAGAACGGATGAGTTCATATTAATTTCAGATTCTCTTTGATATATATCCAACAGAGAAAAAAAAGAAGTCCCTTGCATTCTGCTACTAGTTGAATTTTAAAAATCAGTCAAGGAGAAATCTCAGATAAACACTAACATGAAAAAAAAAGGTTATTTGTAGTGGTTTCTTTTCTATGACCAGGTTTTATTACTCATATTTCAGGTAGATTGAAATAGCCAGCTGACAGATCAATATGCAAGCATCCACTTATTTTTTGTTTGATCATTCTCTTACTAGGATTACTTTGATAGTTACTGGTGTATATTTCTTGAAACCGAAAACAGAAGCTGTAGAAAATACTTGCCACACTTCAGTCAAATTCTATATTCTGCCGGTGGAATTTCAAACAGTGGACTTAATTATGACGGGATGAATCTTTAGTTACCAGCTTCGTACCTGTTTTCCAAATTCATTTGTCCAGGGAAGTTGTTAGACAGCCATTCATTTCATTCACCTTTTGAATTTTAATGAAAACCTGAAGTTCATAAATACACCAACAATATCTTAATGTGCTGAATTATAATGCAGTGCCTGATATTGAGAGATTTATCTGAAGAGGTGGGTGCCTTGCATTACCCCAACATGTATTTTGGTAACGGTCATTAAGATTGATGCCCATTTGTGCTGCGGTTCAAATAACAAGTTTTCATTCCACCTGCATCCTGAACTGGTGTACTTTTCCACTCTTGATGGGGTAACTTGGATTATTTGCTTTTAATTTACGAAGTACTTATCAGAAAACGTTCCCAACTTACAAACAAAACACCGTGTAGCATGGACGCATCAGATGTAAGTTGCTTATTTTTGTAGGAACTAGCATATAGATATGGATAGTGTTGTAATTTTTGAGTAGTTAGCTGCTTACCGGAAATTATTCTCAGAATATTTAGGTGCAGTTTTCGATAAATTATCCAGAGATTATTAATTCTTAGGGTTCTCATCGTTTTCATCAAGAAAGAAGTGAAGATGAGATATTGACTAGAAAGTGTAATAATTGATATAGAGACAAATCTATTCTTAATCAAAAATAAAATATTAAATACATGTGAATTATTTTTGTTTTTCTACTTTTACCCTGATGACAGATACTCACAAAGAAGCAGAAAAAATATGCACTATAATTGGTGTGCCAATCTATATAAAAAACTTATTTATCCCTAACATTTTTTGCCTATATAGAGAACGTATCTTTAACCTCGCCCGGTTAACTAGTTCACTAGTTACTAGCCGGTCCTAAGCCAGCAGAAACAGGGAAGCTTAGGCATACAGCGAACAACCCTACCCCAGAAAACAAATCCAACCGCCAAACAAACTCCTAAGCACAGAGAAAATACTAACAATGAAAACAAAATTATTCCTCGCTGGAATCGGAGGGACGAAATGACACCGATTGGTGAAAGCCTGCCTTAGGGAAGCCAATTGGCCGATCTCTCTTCTCTTCCTTGATGAAAGCGAAAGTGAAGGTGGGAACATGCAATGTCCACACCATGTATGAACCTAGCAAGGCTGTCCAGATTGAAGAGGAGATGAGAGGATATAGCATTGAAGTGTCAGGAATCTGCGAAAGCTGATGGAATGGGAGTGGACCCTCCAAACTGTCAACTTGACAGCCAATAATCTGCTCCAATACTGTCATCCAGATGACAATCACAAGCATACTCAGCTTTGGTTTGGCTATCATGATGTCCCCTTCAGGAGCATGGAAGACTCTTATGCTGTGGGAACCAATCTTCTCCACGATCGAGATCATGACAGCAAGATCGATTCAACTCGAAAGGAAGGAAAGTTACAATTGTGAGATGCTACACACCTACAAATAATGCAGATGAAGAGAAGAAGAAGGAGTTCTATAGACAATTGCAATCAACACTGGACAAGACCCTACCCAGTTGGCGACATCAAAATCCATTCTATTGGGTGGGGTGACATGAATGCCGAACTGGGAGCGGAAAAAACAGGCAGAGAACTAACCATGGGTCGAGAAACGCTTGGTGAAATGATGAATGAGAATGGAGAATTGTTTGCAGAATTCTGTGCATTCAACGATTTGGTGGTTGAAGACAGTGTGTACAAACACAAGGATGTTAACAAGGCAGCCACATAGATTTCATCAGACACCAGGACACACTAAAAGTGGAGATCGACTTCATCTGAATGTGAAGAAAGTGGAGATACAGTCAGCCTACGGGACACAAGATCAGATGAGATGAAGAAGAGGAGCAGGTATAGATTCACACCGCTCACTACCTAGTGCAAGGAATCTACCCTCCAAATGAAGTTGAAAGCCTTCAAGGAAGCTGGTGATAGACCACAGTTGAAGTTCAACACCACACCCAGAACTGAAACTGAACTGAAGGACGAAACTACAAAGTGCATCTTCACGTCAGTCAGCCATCAAGGCAAAATGGGTGACATTGATCAACATCTGTGAGGGATCGGACGTGAAAGGAGGCTGGAACTCTTTGAAAGCCATGTGGAAGGAGACCTGCATAACCGAGCGTATTAGGAAGGAAGAAGAAGAGGCAAGACAAAGAATGGAATGGATCTGGACGGACACATGGAAGCTGACAGAGGAGGGAGAAGAGGATGGTGAAGCAGAATATGAACGAGTGCAAGGATGAACAACGAAAGGAAGAAGTGAGTACAATGTATAAAACACTACACTGGACAAAGAAGTGAAGAAGAGTGCGCTGAAAAACGGAAGATACTTCTGCGACCCATTGGCAAGTGAATCAGAGCATGCTGCTGGTAGGATAGACAGAGACCTGACAACATTGTATCAAGTAACCAGGTTGCTATGTGGGATAGGAGAGATCAACACAGACGAATCCAATAAAGGGAGATGAAGGAAATGTAATTACCCATGAAGTGGAACAAAGGAAATGATAGGTTGACCATTTGGAAGAGCTATTGAATCGACCGCCATCTGCAATTCATCCAGAAATACCACCTGAAGCCCAGTCACAGAGATACAAGTGAACGCAAGTAGAAAGTAGAAAGAAGTCCTGAATGCCATAAGGCTACTGAAATGCTGGAAAGCATTAGGACCAGATGTGACGACGCCAGGAACACTGAGAGCAGACTCAGGGACAACAGCGGACATGCTCACACCACCACTGCAGAAGGTCCAGAACAGGCTGGATACGGGAAGTACAAATCATGTGCGGACCAAATTCCAACGCTACGCAATGCATCATCATAGAACATAGTATAGAATGGCAGTCCAGTCAACTCTCTACCTCAACTTTTTCGACTTTGAAAAGGCCTTCGACATAGTCGACCGAGAAGTAATTTTGCATTTGCTTAAACACTATAGAATACCAAAAACCTTTGTCAATCTCATCCAACAACTATACGAAGACGTCACATGCCAAGTAATTCACAATGGGAAGGTCAGTGATGCCTTTGAAGTTAAGACAGGAGTGAAACGAGGCTGTCTACTATCACCCATGATATTCTTGATTGTGGTCGACTGGATCATGCAACAAACGGTGAGGAGCGAGAAGAGGGCGATACGCTTGCTGGACCGCGGAAAAGAACCTCGAAGACATGGATTTCGCCGATGGCTTGTGTCTGGTGCCGCACAAACTTGAAGATCTATAGGTAAAAACTAACAAGTTGACAGAAGAGGCAGGGCAGCAAGGACGAGACTTCAATTGAATATAGAGAAAACAGAAGTGATGAAGATACCCAACCAACACTACCACCACCACCAACAAGCTGCAATCACCATCAACGGGAGAAACTTAAAGGAAGTAGTCTCTTTCACCTTTCTGGGCAAGGCAGCACTGTTTCAACTACAGGTGGCAGAGATGAGGATGTCAAAACCAGGATCAGAGAAGCAGAACAGGCTTTCATCAATGTGAAATCAGTGTGGAGATTTTCTGCACTCAGTATTAGGCATGAACAAGATGCGGATTTTCAACACCAATGTCAATTCAGTGCTGCTATATGGTTCAGAAACTTGGTGCGTCACGGATATACATCATCAACAGCTGTCACCTATGCTGGCTCCATACTGAGGATCATATGGCCAGAATAATCAGAATAAGCAACAAGGAACTCTGGGAACGAACCAACCAAGAACCAATCGCACAACACATGCAGAAGGAAGTGGAGATGGATTGGGCATACACTGAGAACGCTGACTGGGGACATTACGAGCCAGACCAGGCCCTCGAGTGGAAGCCTTATGGGAAGCGACGAGTTGGGGGTCGGTGCCGAGGGTGACATGGAGGAGATCGTGAGCGGAAGAAATGAGAGATTATGGGCAGTCGTGGCGACAGGTTCAAAAGATTTCAGAGAAGAGAGTGAAGTGGAGACGTGCTACTGAAGCTTTATGTTCCATTAGGAACCCAAGGGATAAATAATAATCATATAATCTCAGCTTGGTATACTGTTTCTGAATCTGAATCAGTATAAGACTCTAATTTATTTCGATTCAAATGGTTAGAACCGGCGTTAGTTACTGAAAAATTATCACGGAATAAAACTTATGTCATGATTTAATTTTTTTCATTAAGCCAGTTTTTCGGTTTATATAAGCACTGTAGACTGACTGATAGGCCTCTTTCAAAAACAACCTACTTCAAGTGTAATGTGGAGGGAATCAGTAATCTGTACACCTTCACTTTTGATCGACTGGGGCTAAACTGCTTGAGAGTGGATATCAACTTCATTGAAAACGTGAAAATACTTTAAAATGGCAAATTCGATAAATATCATTCTGCTGATTACGTACGAATCCTTAATTCGTTCATGCCGGTTTATACATCTCGTTAGGGGTAAGTACGGTTAGTTTTGTAACTAAGATGAGAAGGAAAAATTGTAGAGTGAGGATGATAATTGCTTATTATTCCTCAAGCTGTGAGGTTTGCTTTTCGACGTTTCATCTGCATTCACTTCACATAGAAGTCAGTCTTGTAAATACTAGGTTTTAGCGTAAATCAAGCTATTTCGTTTGGTATGATTGCCGAAGTTTGAAACAACTCTCTGTCTTTAGAAATTTCGACAAATCAGTAACAAGACGTTATCCTTGTGAACCCTATAGCCCACCACTGCGAAGCATTTGGAATTACATGATCATATATATGGGGGCCATAGCTATTAACACTTAGAATATTAAGTATTGAAGGCTGGGAAGACCAAACGGTGTCAAATGAAGAGAATGAGTGCCATTCCAAAAAGAGACAATGTACGCAGACAAGTCAACGTAGATCGGAGAGCCGAATTCACCAAAAAGAAGTTCTGTCTGATAACAAACTGTTGAGGAATATATTAGGATGCATTAAACTTGTTAACAGACATGTTGCCTACAAGTTTTCTATGTTGGTTTAAAAAGTATAAAAATATCATTTTGGTCAGCCTCAACATGATGTTGTGGAATCCGAAAACGCGAGTGTCCACTGCCACCAACTACAGAAACAGCTGATTCAAATTGTTTGGTAAATGGCGAGCCATTAGGTTTCTACTCAAGGTCACCAGTAGTAGTTACGGTTAGCATTTTATAACCCGACACAGTTGTTATATAAATATTTCGACAAATTTTTATACTTGTTTTGATAATGGTGTGGCTTAGTTCGCATCCAGTTAATATTTAAGTGGTCCCTTTAGGGGAGTACGAATTCATAATTTCATTACCTTCTTGGCATATACATCTAAGTAGAAACATTCAGCCAAAGGAAGTCTCCCCCGCATAAGATGGAGTACGTAACAGAAATTTCAGTGAATAAAATCAGTCCTAAAATCAAGACTAGAAAATATCCTACAAAATGAATGTCTAATTGTTCAATACACTTTCTGTCACTTCTGAGATACCGTAAGTTACTAGCATTAAGATTACACGTTATATCAGTTCCTTTTACCGAGATATACAAACGTTTGCTATAGCCTTTGTTTGACTAAATTCGAATTAATGTTGCTTGAAATGATGGTGGAAAAATAAGTAGGATTGTTTTCCATCAAATTAACAGATACAGTATGACATTTTTTCAACATTTCTTCATATTTCGGACAACAGTACAAAATGGAAACACGATTATTCGAATAAATTTGATCACTACATGTTTGTTATGATTCCTGTACTTGGTCTGGAGGGGGAAGATAGTTAATAAGAGTTATTAGGAATCTAGCTTGATTCCTTAAAAGAATGGACATCCTAGAATGTGTATATCTGAAAGGTAGCATAGGTTATGTAAGGCAGTTCACTGGTGCCTGACTTTCCACTTTCCTGCTTTCAAAGAGATAATAGTTTTAAGGCTTGCTAAACCAATCTGACTTAACTGCGAGTTACCTAGATTCTGTCAAACTACACGTTAGCTGTCAACTCCAGTAACACTATCTCTATGCTTTCTTATCATTTACATCAACGAAAAATTTACCACTGAATTTGTCTTTACAGATATTGGTGGTAAAAGTACTCAACCTGCTTATATGCATTTAAAACGTTTTTCTTTAATAACAATGCAGTGATGGGGAGTGGAAAAGCACAAAATATAATTGAAACACATTTTTACCGGAAATAAGTTAATGGTAGATATCTCATGCTTTTAACGCTTAATATCTGCAATAAAAAATAAATCGCGAAAATAAACGGTGTGTGTAATCTGATAGCTGTGCTGAAACTATTACCCGGTATATTTTGACAGGCTAGGATCAGTTGCTAGTATACTAACTCACATAGTGGTGAAGAATATTTGTAACTCAGGTGGACAGTCTTGGTTGTATTGTGTTGTATGACGACTTAACAACCCAGCTCAGAGAACACAATACAACCAAAATAACTCACATAAGTTTGTACAGTGTGTAGTAGGTTTTTATTTAATCTAAGCGACTGAATATATAACCGAGTTGTAATTTTATTTCAAGCAAAGTTAGTCTGTTAATGGTGATTACTTGGTATGTTGTTCGCTGGGTTTTTTTTCATGTACTACTCTTTTTCATAGAAAAATCTTGTTCGAAACTGCTTGACAGAAATTACTGATAAAATGAGACTATAATGACTAAGCTGGTTGAGAAAACAGATTACTGGAAGGTGGCTGTTAGTCTAGTCATATATGAGAGTTTTCCTGGATGGATTGCCCCTAACGATATTACATTATGTCCATTTTATGAGATCAGTAGTGCTATCACACAACCATAGCCTTAATATCAATAAATTTTACTTTAAAAATGACTACTTCTTCCTTTCTTCTTCGCACGTTATGCAGTATAAGCAGTTTATAAATTATGCAAAACACATTTTTACTGAATAAAGCAGACAGAAGAAACTATTTGCATAACGGAATAAAGTCATATAATGAAAAATTAAAATGGGCAGCCCAGCAAAGCACACCATTTATCAGTAAATTTGATATTTGCATTATATTAGGCAAGTGAGTGAGTTTTCAACCCTATCTCAAAGTACGGTGCTTAAAGTTTTGACTTGATGTTACACTGTCTTCGAATAATTAATCCTTTAAAATCAGTACACTTACTTGTAACCAAATTGATCTTACCGATCATAATAGTAAGAGTGGTTGATGCGTTTTGGTATGTTAAAGGAAATGCATACATTGAAAATTCTAGGCCGTCCTACTGTATGACTGCAAGTTAATCCGAAGGATCATTTTTAATTCCCAGCAGTTCTAAATATAAAAAAGTGAATTTTAATTTTTATAATTTTTCTAACACATGTGACTAAAATTTGTTGATTCTTCTCACATCTTCTTTTCACCAAAACTTTTCATCTCTTTTTAATATTTGTCTAGCTAATGATCTTTTTTATCTATCTGGTTTTTTGTCATCTGATCATTAGTATTTAGTAACAATTATCTTAAAAACTGAATCAACACTGATGTTAAGTCAGTGCTTCTATTTGGTTCAGAAACTAGGCGCGTTACGAAAAGCGTTTCCAACAAACTACAGACATTCATCAACTGCCTACGCTCGATACTGAAGCTCAGATGACCAGAAAGAATAAGCAACAAGGAACTGTGGCTGGCCGGCAACGAACCTGCCAACAACCCATCGCTCAAGAAATATGCAGAAGAAAGTGGAGATGGGTTGGGCCTACACTGAGAAGACCATTCGGGGACATTACGCACCAGGTACTCGAGTGGAATCCAAAGAGGAAATGACGAGTTGAGCATTCGAAGGTCACATGGGGATCATGGGAGGAAGAAATGAAAGCCTATGGGCAGTCGTGGAGACAGGTTCAAAAGATTGCAGAGAACGGAGTAGAATGAAGATGTGCTACTGAAGCCCTATTTTCCACTAAGAACCCAAGGGACAAATAATAATAATTTATACTTCATTAAAATTATTCTTGATCATTTCTGGTTAAGTAAAACATGACTTTTCAGCAAACGTTCATGCTTAAAATTTTACTTAGCAATCAGGTGATTCAGCAGATGTTATTCATTCGACTCAATACTGACTGCAAAGCTTATTATGTTCCACAGGAGTATCTTAAAAGACAATAAATTATACTTTAAATCATGCAATTAAGGAAAAACTTATGTCACAGAGCACAAACCGGCTGTTTTATTCAAGTTTAATACTATTTGATAGTTTTTATGATGAGTCAAGCTCACGACTATCACATCTTACAATAACAACTACACTAGCTCTTAGACATTCTAGACTCAACAGCTTGTTTTGCCCCTCTGCTATATATTAACTTTTGTGAATATGCGTTGTTATTTTTTATCTCGAATATTTGGAAAAATCTACACCAGAGTCCTAAACTAGAAGTGAAAAGAAGGAAAGACAAGTCAACAGAGAACTAAACCATCATGTATTTGGTTGTATTCTAGGAAAACGAATGTGCAACTCAGATGAGACACCAAGAGGTTGAACATGTTATCACATATGAAATCACTTAATAACTATGGTACTGAGACAAAGTAGGATTTTTTTCGCTGACCAAACGGTCTTCAGTAACTTCAAAACACAGCTAGAATATACAACGATTTTGGCATTCAGTTTATTCAGTTAACTGATCTGGTTAATTTCTCACTAAGACAATTGTAACTGCGAAGATTCTTTCTTTGATAGGGGTCTTCGAAAAGAACAGATATTTTAGATATTAGCTTTAGTGGTATGAAGTATCAATGTACAACTAACTTATGTTTTTAAAGCTCAACAAACTAATCGCACCATTTTGGGGATGCTGAATCATGTTCAAGATATATATGTTTCTTTTGACAAGTAATGGTTTTTTAAATTCACACAGAAATCATATCCTTTACTGTCGGTATGAGAATCCCTATCCGGATAACAGAAAGTTGGTTAATTACCCTTCAGCGTCAGAATTCATAGACTCAAAACGGTTTCAACGGAAAAAAGTTTTGCTGCATTCTTTCAAGACACTAGTAAGTGATCAGCTTTTTCACTTCTCAAAAAATATATTACACTCTGTTACATTTAATATGGTTCATAGTGATTGTGTGACGTCTAGAAAGTAAAAATGTCACTGCAAACCTTAATTGTTGATACATACTGTCTTCTAGGCACTTTTCAATGGTGAATAACAAATTTTTCGTCTTAGTGGTGGCTTACAGTGAGATCTAGGAGGTAAGTCTCCTCCCGTTCTGGACTCGTGAACTAAATTTAAACAACGCTGATTACTGTACAACAAACTTCTGTCTTACAGTAAGACTATGTACTCCTACAAAAAAACATACTGCAGTAATTAATAGTGACTGAGAAATGAAAAGGACTACCAGATGGTAAAAAAATGCGCCAAGACAAACTAATAACCAGGTTGAACATTAGAGAATTCACAGGAGCCACTGTGCCAAAGCAATTAAAAAAGTGGTGGCTAAAGGTTCGTTCTAAATATCATAGTATTTATGTACCAGGATAGAGTAGAGAAATGCTGTTTTTTAACCATATTTCACTGGTCTCATTATCTTTGTCGAGAACTGTAGAGTACAATTTGAGTATCTATTAAAAATGGAAATCCTTTTCTCGCTCATATGTGAATAGATGATGAGGGACATTAATACATCTAAGAGCATTCCTACGAAAACTAGTAACCTCAAAATGACCGTACATTATGGAAGTAAATTGAGTGACTCTTAGAACTCGATAACCATGGATAGTTAAATATATGAATGCTGACGATGGTACACAAAGCGCACAAATATTATCACCCCTTTTCAACTTAATCCCCTCCTTCATCGTCATAATCTATTCAATTTGCTAACGTATTTCATACGATCCACTCAAGCCCTTACTATTTAACCACTGATAAAGTTTTTAGCCAAAGGAAATCGGCATCTAGTATTCCATAACCATAATCCTAACCTCACGTAGAAGCTTTGAATTCCACATAGAATCAAACAATATAAAATACAAGTCTAAGCTGTGATTCTTAAGGCTATGAATGCATGTTTTATTTCTGTTAAATGTTGGTAACCATGGTATATTTACTGACTGAATCTCACCTCGAATTTGTAACAAATATTTAAGCATATTCAAGTGAGTTCGTAGTGATTCAAGCATTAGTTCCCCTGAACTTCTTGGTGTAGTTATGCTACTAATTGTTGTAGTGGAAATTATACTTATGCCTCCGGAATAAACAGATCTCTGATGACTTAGAAGATACATCACACCTGTCAGAACATTTTTGTAATAGCCCACCATATACAGTTCAGACGACGTGAAGGATGACTGCTAGCTGATAAGGGCTGGCAGTTAATTTGCTAAAGGCGAAAAACTCACATTAGCGAATAACTTCAGCGTTCATCCTTAGAAGCTGAGTAAATAGAAAAGGCACTTATGTGAGTGTTTAAGGAGCCTGGTTCTCAGAAACCAGTGTAAAACTTTGTTTGACACTTGCTCGTTTTTGGTGAGAACCAACTTCAAATATCAGAAAAGGATACAGTGGAAAACCAAACGCTTTCTTGTCATAGTCAAGCCATAAATGCTAACAGCTTATGTAATCCATTAGGTTCTAGCAGACTACGATCTCTAATTCTTAAGTGATTTCTTGGAATTTTATCACAAATGAGTTCAAACGTGCTTTTTTTCCGTGTAGGCTAGAGGAAAATGAAACTCAAAATTCTATGTGCTAGATAAAGTAACGCAGGTATCAGTTTGAAAATTTGCCGTGACCAAGGTTATTTTTATTCCGACATAACTCCGCTTCATATTCACTATCGTTTAGAAACGCTGGCAAATACAAATCTTACGTTTAATTTTATTAAGTCAGAAGAAGTTTCCCCCCTTTTTTGGAATAGTTTATGCACAAAATCTCGTTAAATATGCACTTCTCACAGGTAGGAATAAAATTTGAACGACGTCTTCTTTGGGAGTTTTCATGGTGACTCCAAGTAGCAGCAATTGGTAAAAACAAGGAAAGTGGAGAAATACTCGAGTAATGCAGTAGACAATAGCTACTAAGGCTCACTCAGCAAAACATTAGCTCGGAAAAAGTGATAATCAGTTTCAAAGTTAAGCTCTTTGAATGCACAGCTACAGAGCTACATAAGAGAAGTGAAAAATAACCTGACTAGCCTACAAGTACCTCTTGGTTTCTGGGGGTACAGTATCCAAATTGGTTTGTCTGCATAAGCTCAGTAAATCTTAAATAAGTTGTAATAGTAATGCGAAACCTAAAATCTAACATATTAGTATGGCTAGACGCTCCAACTGCAGAAGTCTCTTAGGATGGTAACAGGTAAATGTTAGTTGAACCAGCTACAAAAACGTCTAAGATGTGTATTAACAATATACCGACTAATTACTTTCAACGTACTAGATTTTGGGACACATTAGCACTTTGAAACTTTATGAAAACAGCTGACTTCATACCTTTTATAAAGCTTGTGGACATCTATAATTTCAGGTCACTGTGATCTGTTGGCTGCTTCTAAATTATCTACAAGCAGCCTCACCCTCGTTAGAGATATAGTGGTTTAAACAAATTTGATCTTATCTGACTTGCCGTAGGTTAATCTTTTGTTCAAAAGTCTTTTCATTGGATCACAGTATGCAGAAAGAAAAGGTGAAAGTGAAAAACAGAGTCTTGTTGGCGATTTGAGATTGAATTCGGGGATGTTTGCAATAGGTTGGCAGTCTCTTAAAAGCAAAATGATGATGCGAAATTGCTCTATATCGGATTGTGCTTCGAGAGTAGGGGGTTAAAGGAGTTGAGCGTTATGACCCTATTTCTCATTCAGAAATCTTATTCGACCTTGGTAAAGTAATCTTAGACGAATTCTCGTCATGTAAACGAACGGCTTGTTCAGCATTTTTCAGGCCAAACAACTTCGGTCATCGGCAAGGTGTCCACTAGTAAATGGTGAGCATTCTATGAAGCAATAGGTTTTTGATTTTCACATATTATTCTACTGTTTTTATGATATTTCTTCGCTTTGTTATCGTTTAAAGCTTCATCTTATGTAAATCAGTATCAAAAGTCATGAAACGATTTTTCTCGAAAAACCTTCGACATCAAAACTTCCACCATATTTCCTTCTGCTCAAACTAGGAAATAATCATAGAAATAGAGAGTAAAATGATAAGTATACATCTGGTCAACAGAAGCTTTTCAAATGAGCAAGTAGGATGAAAAATAGAACAAATTCTGTAGTCATTCACACTGTCTTTTCTTTAGCCCTCCTAGCTTTTTGTTTTACAGCCTACAACGGTCAGTGGTACTTCATAGCAATTTACAACGGCCTGATTGAACCTCGGGCTGCCAAATTTATCCACCGAACATTTTTCACCAAATTATTTTTTTTCAATTTGTTTTAATCATTTAAATATGTCCTTTGAAAGTATCATGTACTCTTACATTTTTTAAAACTGTTTCCAACTCTCCGTTTCTCAAGTTCAAAACAAAGCAGGGAAAAAATTTTACACCATATGGGAACGGACTTTTCAGTGTAAAAAAGTAAGTCATATTTCTATCACTCAGATGCTTAGCTTGAGTAGCGGATTTTTGTACCGTCTGAATGAACGGCCACCATCAGAATTACGCTTGCATTTCTGTTGATTCTTCATTATGGACCGGATGCCCATCCAGAACCAGCTGGCCGTTTCATATTATTGCCTTGAGTGCTGTAATTATTAACATCATCCGATGCAATAACCGTTTCGTCTGAAAGTATTGTTCTGGGAGTGAATTTGCTGAAAAATTAGGTGCTGAGAATTCAATACTATCATACATATATTGTTTGGAATAAAGCGATTATTATCATTATTTCTAGATGACAGAACTTTATTTGATGGAAACATATTATGTTGATTTAGTAAGAGATAAATACTACCCGAGTAACAAAAATTGGTGTAAGACGTCTTACTTCACTTTTTCAATTTAGTTGATGATGGTGAAAACATAAGCCAGTATGAAAGTTTGATCGATTAATTTTTTATGAAGGTGGACAATATGGAATAAAATCCTTGTCTGTCTTTCGAAGCACAACTATCATGGTAAAAAATGTATATACGATAATAAGTTGGTCATCATATGCTATACCATACCAAACACTTTAGGTGCATATTGTAAATAAACCATTGACATTAGTAGAATCAAGTCATTTGCTTGTTTGAATATTCCTACACTTTCAGATTTGCTGATGTCCTATGACAAACAAAGAATTACCGAGTGACCTTCTGCCTAAAACTACTACTTCAGTGCACTTCACCACATCGTTGTTGTCTTAAAATCCAGATGTTACTAGTCTTATGCCCATTTTATTTGTCCTACAGTCTTCAGATTCTTTCAGTGACGTGCATGAATATTCTGGGTTTCATTTTTTTAATGTTCAGTTCAATGTCAAAGATTATCAAAGAGAACTGTAGTTATAAGAGTAAAAGATATCGTTAAGTAATTCGAAAGGATTTTACATCCACTCAATTTCAGATTAAAATAAACCAACTCACTTAGTTGTTAAATGATGCATGTTAACTTGTCGAGATCGTTTAGTAAACGTTCAATTCTTTGTATTTGCATATAAGATATATAAGGACTCAATTCTGCATATCTAGATAGAATTCCTGCAGAATCCTACAGCGTAACATGAACAATGTAGCTGCAACTTGGACATTTCATTCCAGATTAAGTTTTCATTCATACCAATTTACTTAAGACAGTATTTTTAACCACTTTTTTCAGAACAAATAGCATCTTAAAATCATACTTTAGTTACTGACCTAAAGATCATTTTTCCACAGTCTTTTGAACCTAAAAAGATGCTAATTATATTTTCTTAAATTGAAGAAGAATCCGTGAAAAAAAGGGAATGTGTATCAAAATTAACTTTTATTTAATTTATCTTTTACACTTGTTGACAAAAAAGATCTCATCAAATAAGGTGGAATAAGAAGACAAAAGTGTGAATAAAACCTAGAGTAAACCAACAAGTAGTGAAAAAAAAATGAGTGTATCACTGCTTTAAAATGATCCAGAATAAATAAAGAAAATCCAAACTCTTTTGATAAGAATACCAATCACTTTCATTTTTTACAACTGTTATTGACATATTACAGTACAAATAAGAGTAAATATATGTCAAGTATCGGTCAAGTGGAACCAACAATTTTTCAATGAATCTTATGAGTGAATAAGGAAGTAAGTGAGTGAATGAGTGAATCAGTGAGTATATGACAGAGAAAAATAAGGATGCAAAGAGAACGGCTTAGAATAAATACTCAACCACAAGAAGCTGAAATATTACCCAAACAGAATCAAATAGAAAATGAAGGCAGAGAGAAAAACAATAAAACTGTTCACTTTATTTAGTAACAAAACATTATAAGTAAATAGATATATCTGTTATGCATATGCCTTTATAAGTGATGGAAAGTTTGGCAGTATTTGATCAACCTAGACAGCTTATTTAGACGCTGATTTATTTCTAAATCAGATGTGGCTGGATAGAGAGGCATGACAACGAAACAAAACGGCGCTATATGTGTTTTTAAATGCTTTTTTCTACACTAGATTTGTTTTTTTTTAAACAAAAACAAAACAAAGTGCTACAACATCTTGTGAATATCTTTCAGCTCATTATAGTCTTCTTTGGAAAATTCTCTTAAACTTGCTGTTTTACTTATCAACAGGAATGCAACAGAAATTAACTGATAAAAAGTTTAAAACTTCATTCTTTCATGTTTCATATTTACTAGGAAAATTAATGAATTATAAAATAAAAAGATATTTTTTAACCAAATAAGGAAAAGAGGCGAACAGATGGTGACCAAAAACTAGAGGAAAATGAGTACAATTAACAATTGACAAACAAAGTAATGATCACCCCGTGTTTATATTTACACATAGAGAAAGATGTAGTAAATTTGTAAAAGCTTTCGTTCTTCAGAGACTGATTTTCAAAGTGATTTTCATGAGTGTGATGACAGTATTCATGACAGAATGTTTCCTCCTTGATAGGCATACAGTATAAACTTCTTTGTTCACAATACCCAGTACAGTGAACAATTCTAATAATGTCAAGTTAAGTTTTATTTCCGTCACTGATATTGGTTTCTGTGATTTCGTCCACTTCTGTATTCAGTGCGGATAACTCTGGTGCAGTGTCAAAAGGATGCGTTGGTGACGTTAATGATGACGGTGATGAACATGAAGTTTGCAGTTTGGAGGGGATTTTATTCTGTTTTTCAACAGAATTTGACTCATTACATTGTATTTGTGATATTTTATCTTCATCAAATGCGAAGGTGGATAAGGAATCTGTTGAACCAGTGAATTTCTGTATTGTTGAATTACTTTTATTTAGTTGAAGACGACGTAACAAATGAAGTACAGCAGTTGCATTGTAAGCTTTCTGTACATAAATTAAGTGCGAGGTAAAAGAAAGTGAGCATAATTAACTTACAACATTAACTATTTAAATAAAATATTTTTGTACGAAACTAACAACAAGTGATTGGATCGCCAGACGGAACGAATTTATATTACTCAGAAAAATGTGACATAACCTTCCTTTCATTTTCTGAATTATATGTCTCTTAGCTCTTGGCATTACAAGGTTCACTAACCATCACCACCTCACAATTGAGAAACATTCTTAAGGCGATATATCGCGCTTAAAAAGACAGATAATTTGATATTCACCAGCCGTCCAGAACTTCCTTTAAAGATTAATTCATCTTCATATTTCATGATGATCGCAAAATGTATTATCGAACGACTATCACCTTGATCGATTATTCTGTACAATTTTCAAGTATCTCCCCAGTTTAAGTGTTTCTCATATCTGACAAAAAAAGTTACTAACACCCGTTTTTGATGACTGATAAACATATACGCGTCTAAATTGAACTATCAAGGTGCCTGAGTTCTCCTATATAACAATATTACTTGCTTACTTCTACGTATATATTTGCAAAAATTAGTATTTTTTAGTTAAATTTCAATGTAGTGTAGCCGAAAATACTTAACTCCGACAGATGTCGATGGTACTGGGGTTAATTTCGTTTGATGATTATGGCTTGAAGTTCTATTGTTATTTGAACCTACACGTCTAACTAACCTGTAAGTTAATATTCTTTGTGCCAGAAGGTTAACGGATCCTTTAACTTTTAATACTATCTTATAAAACTTCACCGCTTCAAACACATTAAGCAAAGATTTAGTATTATGATCATATATCTTTAATAAGCTATCCTTATGATGCGTAATTTAGACGAGATGGATGAAGCGTATTTTCTAAACATGAATTCATCTTTGAAAACGGTATTATTAAAGTATTTTTTGTCAACCATACAAAATATGTTCAGACTTTATAGTAATTTTAGTTACAAAGAATGCGGCCAGCATTTTTCCTGAGCCTTTTCATTCAAAAAGAAAGCATACAATACAGTAGGCCAACCTAAACAATACGTGAACTTTCATTAACAGTAACACTTATTCTAGCCTCTATGTTTCGATTATTCATCAATACAATAATACGATCTCAAATCTTCAAGTAAAAGAGTAGTGGCTGGTCGAGTCAGCAAAAAGATACATCAGTATAAGATTAGTAACCAAATATACAATCTTTTCGATCTGTAACTCATTCGAAACCTTACCCATCCACTCTGTGGATTTGATTTCCTGACCCCCTCATTTCGCCGTGAATCCTGACCATTTTTCGATAATGCTTTATCACTAAATATAAGTAAATTAGTTGTGTTTGCTGAAATGTCGGCCAACCTTTTTCTCTACCAGATTCTTATGGTCACTACTAAACTCACACTACCTTCCGCTCAACCCTTTTCAACAGCTTACCTTCAGGCTAGGCGTAAACCTAACAACAGCCGGCTATCGCAGATGCGCATAAAAAACAAGCAGTTGAGTAAACTAACTTAAAAGGTTGCTGTTACTGAATAGTAAACATCTGTTGCAAATTTATATCTCATCAGAGAGAGTTATAAAGCTTAAATATGCTCAAATTACTGGCTCACAGTATAATGATTTTCACTGAAATACAACCAAATTAAGCTGATCAATCTGTTTGTTAGAGTTTGAAGTCAATTCTATCAACTTCAACATCAAAATTTGTTGATTGCGGTACACAGACAGTTAATTCGAAACAAGTTTCACTTCAGAAAAATATCCTACTGAGAAATTCAAAAACACAAATCAAGTCAGCAAAGAAAATTTTCTTCTCGAGAAATCATTTCCAGTGGCTGTACAATTGTACTTATAGTAAGTTAATGAGTCTACTTTTGGCTAATAGGTCAACATCAGGTCATCAAAACGGAATGTTCCAGTATGAAATAGTAAGTTGATTATAGAGTTGGAGAGGAATTGTGTAATTATAGGGTGCATAGGGAAAGTGTGTAGTCAATCAAGGTGATGACTAATCGGTTAGACAATATTAATACAGATTACAGTCACTAATCGGAGTAAAGTATTATTATAATTATAAGTTAGCAGTCAGTAATAGTAAGATGAATAATGAAGCAGTAAATAAACTTAGGTGAGAGAATATAAGTACTTCTTCCGTGCACAGGGCTCTGACTTAAGTCATTGGAATTTCAAACGCATATTCGAGCAGTATCCCACTTAATTGCCCAGAGAAAAATGCAAGTTAGGCAACAGTTCTATCTTGTACCTTTTCGCAAACTTTAGTTATATCTCTTCCTCATAGTCTTCTTCCAAAACCCTAGACAACGGTAAGCTAAACGGTTCAAAAGGAGTTTGGATTCGTCACTTATGTAAAGCAGAAGCATTAGCTTCATCATTCATCTTACTCTTACTGACTGCTTACTTTTATTGTCTTTACCTCACAATTCAATTTCCTAGGTCTTGACATATAAATTCCAACTTCTCATTACGGTTCTAATGATACTTTGCTCCGATTATTGATTGTAATCTGTATTAATATTGTCTAACCGATTAGTCATCACCTTGATTGACTACACACTTTCCCTATGCACCCTATAATTACACAATTCCTCTCCAACTCTATAATCAACTTACTATTTCATACTGGAACATTCCGTTTTGATGACCTGATGTTGACCTATTAGCCAAAAGTAGACTCATTAACTTACTATAAGTACAATTGTACAGCCACTGGAAATGATTTCTCGAGAAGAAAATTTTCTTTGCTGACTTGATTTGTGTTTTTGAATTTCACTTACCTATACAGTTATCTAAACCTAGACATTCCGCTACTGGAAATTAGATATGACTTGTCTTCACTTCGCATAGTCATATTAGAACAAATATTCTTTGAAAATACCCAACAACCAATAAACTGTACCATATGTATTTTTTTTGCCATGAATTATAATCCATCTTCCTTTGTGAAGTCGATTATACAACTATTTTCTGAAACAGTTGATCATATGAACAAAAAAAGTGTAAGACTTACTTTCCATCGTTTTACAGCCAAGAAGTTCTTGCGTATTTGTTCACTAACAAAAGGATAAAGATCCCTATCGAGTGCTGTATTACTAGCTATCCAAGGGTGTTCCAGTGCTTGTGTACAACTGTAACGCTTTTTCGGATCTTTCTGTAATAGGTGACGAATAAAATCTTTGGCTGAAGAGCATAAGAATTGAAAAATGAAAAATGAATTAGAATTGAAACGATAAATTCAAGCATTATTAGCTAAGGTTTTTTATCATTACTAAGGTAAATGATATTCAAAATTATGATATACTTTTCAGAGATAAAATATTATGACTGATAGGGAATAAATTTAGCAAAGTGTGATTTCATCAGTCTAAAGTTTTCATTTAGTGATTTATTATGCAGCCAACAAACACTGACTTTTCAATCAAGCAACTAACCAATGAAATGAATCAATTTACCCAAACTATGACTGAAATCACTTGAGGAATAAAATGAATCACGTTATATAACCACCAAGTAAGAAATAGACACCTAAATATTTATAATTTCGACTTGATGTTTGCATATGTGGAATAAAAAGCTGTACTGCATAAAACGATCTGTGCTAACATTCAAACCACTAGTGTGTTGGAGAAAACTATATAATTTAAGATATTAAAGTAACATAAAAGTCTCAGTATGAACACAGTAACGGATGGCATGTAATATGAAATTACAGATCCGTTACAAAAAAAGCACAGTGTGCATCAAGGTTGACATCAATCGAACTATAGAGAGCTGTTTGTATTAATAAAGTTGTGATAACTTTGGCACCTACAACTCTCCTAGATATTCAGCAAAGTTTCATATAAAACATTGCGTTAATAAATTTAAACAGAATGAGAACAACAGTTTGAGTAGGACAGCACCAATTCATTTTCTCAAAGTTTCTTATCAGCTGCCTACAATTTGAATCAGACTGAAGGATAATTAAGGAAAAGAACACTGGTGTTATCCCATATTAGATTGTTTATTTGATATAGCACGCAGTGAAACATTATAATTTACTAGATGATGTTTCTAGAAGAATTTATTGCTCATATTCATGTAAAAGAAACCATACGGCTTTCAAACTTCCTTTAGATAGTCCAATAATTTTTCATTCTTTTATTTTAATGGTAGTAAAATTTTCCACATATCTACAATATGTAGTGAGTCATTCCTGTTAAATGTGTTAAGTGAACAGAGTGAACAAAGATTCTGTGATCAGTCTCTTCCTCCACCTTGCTAAATCGAATTTTAGAATTATCACCCTAACCTCCCACCCTATAGTATGACTATCGATCAATGCATACAAAGCGATACCCGAGTTTCTAGCTAAATTACTTATCTTAGTAGGGTCTACATTGTATGTTTCTCTAAAGTTCTATGCTCTCCCATTCCGACTAACGCAGATCAGTTGCTCTGACCTATATAACGGACCTCACAATCATTACATGGTAACTGATAGATTCGGTTATTTTTCCCAATTGATTTTATTGGATCTTTTAGCCTACATAGTTTCTCTCTGAGCGAGTTTGTGGGTTTAAATGCCACAGCACTGATGTACAGTAATTTTGAATGAGTTTATTCAGAACGTTAAACAATTTAATGGGTTCTCAGAACACGAAGAAGTGTGATATTTCGTTTTCAATAAACTTAGTAAGAAGACATCATTGTTGTTTTTCTCAGATCCAGTTAATAACACTAATTACAGATAATAACAAATACAAATTAAAATAAAACACTATTTAGCGAATTTATGAGCGTTGTTCATTCATCTATATGCATAAATTTCTTAATAAAGACTCAGGCCAAATGTAAACGTATATCTAAGGAGTAAAGAAGTAGCTACCTGAGTCTGAAATATTATCCCAATATGGTGAATCAAATTCATATTCCGCCATTCGAATTTGACGAAAAAGTTCATGATCATTCTCATCATAAAATGGTGGGTAACCACAGAGTCTGAAGATTGTATTTCACAACAATATCGACAACAAGAAAGAAAAAAATACATTCTTAAAGTACAAAAACTGAAAGGCAATCAAAATTAATATGGAAAAGTAGTTTTTAATATTTCGCTGCATAAAAAAATTTGTATTTAACAAAATATATGAAAATTTTGTGTTAAATAACCTCGTCTGGCCAACAACACTCAGTAAAACTCGCTAACCAAATATCCGTAAGCAGTGTACTACAGCATCATTTACTTTTTGAAGACAATGAAAATGGAATAAATCTCATGTAAGGTTCTAACTAAATAATCGCCAATAGCAAGTAGGAAGACATATATCACCATAGGGTTCAGTGGTGAACTGCTAACCGCGGAACCTAGAGGCTCTGATTTCGATCCCTAAAACAGTAGTGGATGCACATTCCTGAGAAGTCCAGTACTTGAAAGAGACAGCTGTCCAGTGCTCTCAGTTTTTTTTATAGTCCTCCAACTGATATCAGTCGGCGATGAATACCACCTTCAAATCAGAAAATCCTTTCAAATCTCCAAATTAAATCACTCATGTTGGAATGTGAAACAGTCTAACTTGATTTCCAACAGAAAACATCAATGTTGTCACTTTTCACTTTTCAGTAATAATTTGCTACTAACAATCATTTTATATCTACAGGTTATTACATATTTTTCATACAGTTGGTTCCATTGAGAACTTTTAGCAAAGCTAGAACAAGTTTAGGAGAATACGATGAATCCACTGTATTTCGTCGCCTTCTCTGCAACTGCATACAGGCTATAAATTCACAAGATATATATAAAGAGAAATAAAATCCATATGATTAACTCATCAAGATGATAGTACATTGATGACATAATGAAAGAACTGATACAGATTAGGAAGGTTTAAATGAAATAATTTGTGATCACTAAAATTGAAATTATCTTGTGTTTATATAATCACATTGTCATCCTTTTACGAATGACCAATCAAAATGGAATAGAAATTATTGCGTAAGTATGTGTGGTGAGTTTGTCCTCCATATGATTAAAAATATTTTGTGCCGCGACTTTCATAACCACTCAATAATCACTGCCTTTACGGATTCAAATTGTGACCTATTCACTATCAAGATCAAAACGTTGAGGAATGATAAGAAATACCTATTCATTTTGTTATTTGTTTTAATATACTACGCCAGGATTATACAAGTAAAATGCACTTTATATACGGTTTGCCATCTGTTTCACAGCGCCTAGAACGTTTAGTACGTTTCTGTAAACATAATGGTACTTATGAGTATGACATATACACTTTAACTACCTAAATATGTTCAAAGGTATCTGTAGACGAATATGTGAAGCACATATACAATTATGGAATAAATCTGATGGACGACTACTTAACTTTCTACCTGGTTCATCAATATAAGAGTAAGACTTGGGCACTGTGGTCGAATGTAATTCCATTTTAGTCTGTTTATTAGAAATACCACACTGAGAAAAGCAGTAGCACTTACTGGATAACGTTTCGGACACAATTTATTGTCCATATTCATATCAGGTAACTCCACAACTTCGTGACAGACTTTATATATTCCTAATTTTCTCTCCTTCTCTGCGATGACGTGTGACCTCTGCATGCGATGACACACAATCACACAGTAGGGTGGGATAGGGTGACAGTGTTGAAAGCTAACTTAAATGGGTGGAGGGAGAGATTGATAACCGAATCTTTGTTTATCGAACCAACACCAAATACATGCAATCGAAATGATTCTGCACCTGTCCCATATATATGGAAAATTCTACTACCCTTGTCATCACAGAGAAGGAGAGAAAATTAGGAATATATAAAGTCTGTCTCGAAGTTGTGGAGTTACCTGATATGAATATGGACGATAAATTATGTCCGAAACGTTATCCAGTAAGTGCTACTGCTTTTCTCAGTGTGGTATTTCTAATAAACAGACTAAAATGGAATTCTAACTCATTCGTTGTTGATTTCATAAAATGACAGTTTAAACTCGTATGAGAAATGATTCACATGTTTATTCATCGTATTGATCAGCTGAGTGAATAATTTTTGGTTTTTTTTAGAATTGACGGTAGGAATAAACAGCTATTACTAGCATTTTATTGAAAACCATTTTATGTTTAAAATACATGGAATTTTCTGATAGAATATTCTTCTTCTGGTCAGTGTTTGTCAAGTTCTTTTAAAGGCTTATTAAAAGAGACAACTGATTCGATTGTTGGAATTAATAATCTGTATTAAAACAATAATGAAAACAAGTTTTTATTCCATAAGGTCATATTCACCAATGAACTGGAAAAAAACATGAACTCAGTGTTTTAGCTTCGTTTATACTGTGATGAATGCATTAGGAAGTAAAATGTTTTAGGTATCTGATCTAATTATATCAAGAGTCCTTTTAAGACACATTAGCTAGTGTCATATTAACTAGGTCAAACCAAGCAAAAATTTATTTCATTCTACATTCTCTCAAATTAAACTGAAATGATGAAGGGTAAAAATTCTGTATCCTAGTTTATTTGCGTTTATCTGAGGTCACAGCATAAATAATCTCTACTCTGTATACAGTTGAAAAGTTTCTAAAATTTATTATCACCTTATACCTAGTAGTTTATCGACCCTGGAAAATTAGATCAGCATTCAGTAAGGATTTGGACTGTAATTTAGAAATCATACTTATTAGTCATAATGTTTATTATTGTATATAAGCACCCTAGTGTTTATGATGCAAAACTATTCTAGAAGAAATTAGTGCAGGCGACCTGTTTCAAGGGTAAAACAAGAAACAATGAATGCGACTGAAAAGTTTACTTAAAGATATTACTGATATCAAAATATTTTTGCATTCTATGGTGCATGATATTTTAGTACGTCCGTTATAATTTATTCATTAAGCATATTTTATTTATTTACTCCCTCTGACTTGAAGACTGGGATATGAAGGTTAAACGAAGATTATATTATTAATACTTAGCAGTAATATTAACTCTCAAGTGAATAAGATTAAATAAACCGGTCAGCATATATCTTAAATAGACTAGAATGCAGGTAGATGCAAATCATATGTAATCAGTGAGATAATATGATCATCATGAACCCCAATACTAAGTAATATCTTGAACATTTCATATGAATAACAAGAACATATGCCCCCTGTCCACCGACGTTCTAACAACCGAGTCCACTGCATCTTTTTCAACTAAAGTCAGTGAATCTTCACATATTTGAAGTGGGTAGCACTTAAATATGTACTCTTCTATACATTGTTTCTTAGATGTAAACATACATATTTAACAAATCAGAACCCGAAGATAACAGCACAGAGATAGAACATCTCAAGCACTGAATAATAATCAAGTTAAAAAGAGGAGTATTACTTAGGAAAACAGAAATAAGAAAGGAGTGAAAAATATAGTCAAGTTCTAGAAGACAATAGAGAGTGAATACATCTGGCTGTTCTGACCTAGATAAGTGGAGAAGTCCTTGAATCCACTACCTACTGGTTGTAAGCCAACTCTTTAAGTAGACGACCCACAACTCCAGTGTCCCCTACAGGCCAAAACTCCTAGATTTGTTTTAGTCTTATCAGAAACTAGGTCATTGATGCTGTTGGTTTGAGTAAATGATACAGTTAGTTCTCTTTTATCATACTAGGCATTATCGCAGACAGTTTCTATACTATCATCTTACAACCAACCCTTAGCACTATCACAGTTTCTTTTTTCGGGTCTCTACTTTTTATAAATTTCCCCTCCTAACTGTTTCATCCTACAATTTTACTCTCGGTAGGTTAAATGGCATTCTACTAACTGAATAATCCCTGAAAGTCTGGAAGTCAGTGGAGTAAGTTGTGTCAGAAAACTAATCATGGTGCTGGTCTAAAATGTGATCAAGGTTTCTGAATGATAGCGTTTACTTTTGTTAGCTCAGTAGATAACTGCCTACAAACCTTTACACGACAAATCATGTTAGAACAAAAGGTATTTAGGCAACAAATATACTGGCTTAGTACTGTCTTCATTGTTAGATATTGCTCGAATAACTAACTGGTGAGAACAAGCCTTATTCTTAAGTCAGTCATTATGTTCAGCACTAAGAGACAGGAGCTATGCTTGCCTTTACAGCCTAGTGAACACCGAGTACTACGGTGAATAATCTTCTCCAACTTCTTAAACCTGTTAACTTTTCTAAAATATTTTAGATGCACCGTGTTTTTATACAAAGAATGATGAGTTAGAATATAGGAAGGAAACCTTGCATCTTGTAATGAATGTTAGACGGCTAATATAAGATAAGCAGTAGCTCAAAATGTACTCCACTCCTATCTAAAAGGTTTCAGGCATAATGTTGTATTGCTTCCCTTACGTCTGCTGCAGTCGTTTCAGTTAACTGCCTTCCTTTTGACATTTAATATCCTATTCAATAAAATTTATCACCAAATCCAATGAACATGTAAGTTAATTAAGCATTCACAAAATTCCATATGTTTATTTTATTCAGTATCTACAATTTATTTTATACATAAAAATGATTTCGAAAAGTCTGTGCTACTTAAAGTTTATTTAAAGTAATATGCTTTTTCAGAATTGTCTAAAATCTATGTTCCCCTATTCTGTAACCTCAGGAAGTAAAAATATTTCAGTGGTTATTTCAGATGAGCTCACCTACAGGACTGTAAACCCATTCTTTACTCATCAGTAACCTAATAACTGAGAAGTTTATAACTGCAGTTCGACAAACTCTTAAGGTGGCAAAAGATTTCTCGATTTCAAAGTTTACAGTAAACTGGGGGGACCTTACTAAATGCTGTGATTTCCATTTTGACCACCCAGTAATGCAAATAAGCGTGAGTTAAAGAAGGAAATTCGTTACAGGCAGTAGGTCCAACCAGTAAAAACCGCATGAACTTGACAGTAAACAACTTTAAATCAATAGTTTACCAAGATTTTTGGTGATTTATCTGGAAAGATTCAACGGAAAATATCAAGTACTTTAGGTTAGTCCAGTCGTAGTTGGCGTAATTTACTCACTGTACAGTGAAATATATAAATCTAGCTTGTAGCTGTTGTATGTAAGTGCTCACAGACGAAAGGCTTTTATTGCCATAGTTAAGAGGTTGAAAACATAGTCACATGGGAAGGACTTGAAATCCTAAGGTTTGACTAGAAACTCCTGTTAGACAACTTTAATGTTCCTTTTTGTTGAGTGAATAGCCTAGTAAATGTTTTGTATACCCATGTTCACTTGCTGAGATCTATCACAATCCAACTTCCAGCTACCTACAACTATATATTGATAAGTATTTAACAAAGTTGTTTAACACGTCAAAAGAATAAAGCATGCAATACACGAATAAAACTTACAAAATATAAGCAATTACGCCGATGGCCCAACAGTCTACTTCTTTCCCATAGCCTGAACTCCCTTCACTGACAGTAAGAACTTCTGGGGCTGAAAAAGTGAAATGTTGAAAAACAACATTATGTGCTACTTTCACACCTCAACATAACAACATTATTATAAGTCATTGGTTTTATTATCCATGTTGTAGGGATAGTAAGTGTTATGAAGTTCAAAATATTTGTGAAGGCAAAAAATAGTTGTATTCTACTGGCGTGAATCATTAAAATGTCTTTAGACAGCTGGAGATTCTTGATGTAAATACCATAAAGATAAACTACTTGAGAGCGTGGCAAAATTCTCCAGAATACCGTAGAAATCGCTTCATCAGCTATATTTGGAAACAAAGATATGAAGTTCACTAAACTTGCAATATGTTGACACAATGACTGATAGTCAATTTCTACTAGCAATGTTCGCTGCACCCATTACATGATCAGTTACGCGTCAAACAGATTGTTTCTTAATACATTAGAGTTTAATATGCGCAAAGACGTTAAAGACAGAGCCATTGGAAGAAAATATGAGTTATTCAGGTCAACAGAGCTGTTATTTTCCTTTTTCACCTGCTTGAAATCTGCGAAAATGATAATTATTTGCTAATATGGTATACATTGTGGAATACTGACCAAACAATCGATACTCGGCTTGTATCTTTATTCATTAAAATGTCTTCTCAATAACGAAAGTTTAAAAATATTTTTGATGCAAAGTCAAATGAAATATCACTGTATCAGCCTATGTGTTTTAAGCTAGCAAGATTTAATTGATGTTCTGAAAAAGGCGCCATTCCCAGATAGATGGAAACCAATCTTTTTATAACAATTCTGTGTTCTGTAGAATTCAACAGTTTATTTACCATACTAGAGAATCTTTTTAAGATATCTCCGTGATCATGAAGCATGAACAACAGGCCTGTGCAACAAACAGTATGGTGTTGTACATCACTTAGGTTGATGATACATTTGAGGTATAAAATAATCGTAATCGAAACAAATAATTCTTGTCGGCAAAACACATCTCAAAGTGCGATTCACAATGTGATATGAGCAACTTACAATGATATATCACTTGAAGGAAGCGACGAACTGAAATTCAATTCTAACTAGTTCCTACTTTCGTGACAATTAACTTACGATGGCTGACTTTCTGGAACTCATTAGTAAATATAGGAAGATAGAAACTAGAACATAGACGTATCACTTAAAAAGAATAAGAAGTTTTTGAGAATCGCAATTATAGGTGGTGGTTGGGAGAACATTTAACAGTGGCCTAATACTGTCCTGAGGATGACCAAAGTAAGCGATTTCAACCCAATTTATAGCTGGAATTTTTCAATTTCCCGAGTTTCTTGTTTTTTATTGCTTACTGAACTGTGCCAAATTATTCACATGTACCTGCCGAAAAACATCAGTTGCAAAGAAAGATCAGTTTTCAGCCGTATGTTAACGTGTTTCAAAACTTGACAGTTAGTCCCCAGTTCTTTACACTGCGTTAATACTGATTGCATTTGCCGTATCAGATGTGTTATTAACACCATGAGCTGACCCAAGAACTTACTGAAACCAAACTGACTGCTTTCCAACGAAATAGTTGTTATTAAGTAACCTACATCCTTTGTTTCACTAGTGATAGTCATGACAAACACGTAAAATTCGAAGAAAAGCAGATAGTCGAGTTGTAACAGCTATGGCAATACTAAGTGATAAAAATGTATACCGACAAATAATCTATAAAAATAAACTTATTTATAAATACAATAATTAGCTGTTAAAACGAAGACTATCACGTCTTAGAGATAAAACTGGACTGGATCACTTGTTTACTATTCTCTTTCAATATTATTTTGTCATTTCAAGTTTCTGAACTTTGTCATTCATGATGTCAGGTAGTTTATACATCTGTCTATATACCAAGGGAAACATGGAGAGATAAATAATTTTATACACTTCTTAACAAGTAAACGCATATAGGGATGAAAAGTTCCCCCTAATCCTTTGATGTATACATGTATCAAGCGTGAGTAATACATCTCTGCTATTAAATATAAGTGGTGTGATGTACTTGGATGCATTTATTTGTGTTTGGAGTTGAATGATTACTATCTAATATAGGATGCTATACCAATGTTCGCCATCTTCGGTCATCATTTTCCTCTCTTCTTATATTCATGTTTCTCTTATGCATAATCAAACGGAAAACAGAGCATAGAATTGACAATGAGAGAAATAATTAGGTAAATACACAAACTATGGTAGATTAACAATGTCACTGATTTCGACAATCACATTATGCAAAGTTATATGGGCAATTAGTACACTACAATTAGAGTTGCCACTATGTTATGAACATCAAAAGGAGACGGTGTATGTTAATAAAGAAGATGATAAGAGCAAAAGTCTTAATTATCTACGAGCATGTGTTATTTATTAGCATTGGCACATGTTATTAGAATTGTCTTTGATAAAATGAACCAGCGAGAACGAAATGCGGCATCTCAGATTCTACTACTTACTCATTATCTACCATTATTATCCGACCAAACTTAACTGCAATATCAAGGTATCCATGTAGGAGTCCACGTACCAATTGTTCCTGATCAACTCATTTCAATCAACAACGGGAAATTACCAGCTACAACATTAATGTATACAAGTATCTGATAATGTTGCCAAGAGGTTCCATGCGTTTAAAAAGGTTTTTTGAATCACACTGATATCAGTTAAGTAATATCACATGTTAATTACCAGACAAACAGCAACCATTTGAGATGAGTCTAATTGATTAAAGGGCAACATACTCGAAAATATGGTTACCATTATGATTCATAATAAATTCTGAGAACTAGACGTTATTTTCTATTGATTTCAAATCAATTTAAGTACTTCAGTCTCATGAACAACTGTATATCACAAACGTCTTTCATAAAAGCATCGAATTTTTACAACCACCAAAACACTTTATGGACTTTAGAATGTGACAAATCTCTCTGTTATTTAATTTATAGGACAAAATAACTTTTCACCTTTATTCCGAAATCATGGTATTCTTTACATTATCACTTGGATGAGTCACACTAAATGCTACTTAAAAACTGGGATAAAATAGTTGTGTAAGAAAACATGTAGACTATGACTGATTAGGACTGTATGTTGCCTTTCTTATTTGATACATCACACAAGGATAAGGAATAATTATAAAGATGATAACAATTTTGAGACATTAACCAGTTTTAAAAAGGTTGGTAGATCTCGATGTTTAACACCAAGTGCATAAAGGAAGATGGGAATGAAGAAATAATAAGATAGTTCAGCAAAGAGAATTTTTGTTGGTTAGAGGCAATCGGCAGGAAGCCCTCGAACTAGGTACCTAGCTTTTTGGCCTTCGTCAACAAGGCGTATGTGCAACTTCGGGGAACTGATGTCCTGTGTGACTCAAACCTGCGTCACCCAATAACGCAGTCAGTGACGGTACCAGTGAACTATCCGAGCTGCGACTGACCTCTAGGACTGGATAATACACATTGGTAGATCACTGAGGAGCAACTAGTCTCATGTTGTCTAGTCCTGAATGCTGACCGAATGCTATCGACCATTTCGCGATTTGGTCACAAAGCTTAAAAGCTCAACATCGCGATGTGCTTTGATGGATGGCTGTCGGTTGGTTGAACGCAATCTGTATGAATAGCTCAACGGCAAAGTCTCTAACTGCACCAGTGAGTGACATGGGTTCGAATCTTAAAGCGGACACCTGTCTCCTCAAAGTTGCGGATACCCTAGCTGTCGACTGCCAACAACCTCAAAGCCTAGGTCCATGGCTTCTTGCCAAATACCTCCAACCAACTAACATCCGTCAAACTGCACCACGATGGTGAGCCTCATGGTGTGGTGGGCTCATTACAAAAATAATCGACAGAACTCGGTCAGCACTTAGGAATAGATTGGTTGCTATGCAGTGATCAATCAATGGCAGAAAATCTTATTTTTCGATGATATCCCTTCTTTATGATATAATGGGCATCTTTCGGTGTCTAAGATGGAAATATCCCTTCGAATTTCATTTTCGAGGAGTAGGAAAACAGATTTGAAACATCCATGAACTGAACTCATCTGTTGTTTGAAAAGCTTTTGAATAGCTTTATTTTATTTAAAAAATTAACCGGGAAATTTAAAAAACAGATCATGTGTTCATCATAACCTTGATTTATGAGTTTTTCAGCTGTACTTTACTTTATAGTGTATACATAGATCATGTGCATATATAAAAATGATTGACAGAATGTAATTCTAGAGGACATTGGATAAGTTTTAAAACTTATCATCTATGCTCAAAATTAAGCAAACAGATAATGTGCGTATGAAAATCAAAACAGTAAAAAAAATAGGAAAAGAAATAATGTTATGTTAATAAGTATTCAATAAAATTCAATGCATAAATTGGACACTGTTAGTTAGTAAGATGTCAGTCAGACTCCTTGAACGAATTTCACGTAATTAATATAAGTGGAATTTTCATTTACCTACAATGTATCTCATTGATCATTTCTACTCAAGAAGCGCGATAAAGCTTTAAATGTTTAAATGAATATATATTCTGTAGTCAGCTGTTTCGTACTGGTTAGTAATGGGATTCAGAAAGCGCACTCTTAACTATTTTGAACTTGTAAGGAGGATGTATCTGCATTTCACTAGGCCACAAGGTTGCAACTGTTGTCTGTCATACCATGTATAGTGGTTGTTATTGAGGATTTCGGTTCTTTGTGGTTTACATTATTACACAAGATTGATTGGCATTAGTTGGGTGACGTGATATTCATAGACATCTCAGTAGGACTTTTCCGAGAGAATGGAATCCACCTACTGAACCCCACTTCAATCCACCAGCAAAGAAATAAGACTTTTCAGAAACAGAATAATTTGAGTGAACAATTATTTTTACTAACTTCTTCAGGCTCTTCATTTATAAATCCACGAGAGTAGGTGATATACAATAGTCAAAGCAATAAAGGCTGACGAAAATCAACGTAGAACCTCGCACAAAAATGCAATGGCTCAAGTTGCCACACTTCATAGTAGTATACATAGAACAAGTGGATAGAAGAAGAGTGATATCAAAGCAGAAAACGTTGTGTGGGAGAATGAGCAATCTGAAGATAAAGGCTAGTGTGAATATTCATGCTTTAGATGTCAAAGAGTGAATACTTCTGCGCCATTGGCACCGACTTTCAGCAATGTCACCAAGTGACCTCAACGACTGATTTCTTTCGTCTTGGGGATCCCAACCAGGCAGTCTACATCTTCCCATACGGATCAGATACACAGTCAGGAACTTCACTGACTGATGCCACGTCTTGGTAATTCTAGAGGACATTCAATAAGTTTTAAAACTTATCATCTATGCTCGAAATTAAGCAAACAGATAATGTGGGCGTGAACCATTTTCCATCCTGATCCAACTTTTCCTAGCATGTCACGTCAAGGTAGGTGGTGACTCTCTTGGTATGTGCAGTACTTGTTAAAGCCACCTCAGTCAACTCAGGTTCACAACATCATCAGTCTACTTGCCTCTCTTATCTAGTACCTTTCTCCTGACCTCCATATTGCTCACACAGTGATTCCATCATACGCCAACAATGCTACGAAGACATCGGTGATTAAAACCCAGTAATTCCATCATGTCTTCCAATTTTTAACGGCCATATCTCACAGCCAGACCACAGGACAGAACGGACTGCACCTCAGTATGATCGTCGTTTGATAGACAGCCAGATATCTTGCCAACACCACAGGTGAAGTAAGTTAGCAAATGCCAAGTGCGCCTTTTGTATCTGAGCTGAGATTTCGTCAGCAACAAAACCATTCGGACTGATGCAACTCCCCAAGTAAGCAAAGTGGTCGACACATACAACCAATTAGCTCCCTATGACTAAACTGGGAGTCACTGCAGGTCAATCACCTTACATTTTGCAGGTGAAAAAAGCATGTCAAACAAGCACAGATTTCTACACAACTTATCCAGAAAACCCTGCATTTTGTCAGCGTCTTCACCTAACAAGACAATATAGCCTGCATATTTCAAGTCAACCAGATGACAACCAGGGTACAGATCAATCCCTGTGAAGTCAGATGTACATAAAGTTATCCCCATTAATACGTCTACGATGAAGTTAAATACAAACAGTGACTGTGAATATCCTTGCCAGACAACACCAGTTGTTGTCAACTCCCTTGAAAACTCTCCATAAGCCCTGCTACTGCAGTGGGGGTTCGGGCAGAATCTCGATTACCGCCAGATACTTGCTGACAACCAGATACTGTCACAACACCTCGCTGTCGACACAGTCAAATGCCACCTTCAGGTCAACAAATATGGCAAGTGTCGGCCACTGGCCGGTAGGTATGCCTGTGTTCCAGAACCTATCGTAGGGTGAAAATATGATCCATGCACCCTTAACCAGGTCTGAGACCTGCCTGGTTTTCTCGAGTCTGCTGTTCTCGAACTCCAGTCAGATCTCGGATAACTATGAGCCTAGGGTCTTGGATACATTATTAGTCAAATTAATACCCTTATGTTTATCACAAGATTTCTTCCCCTTCTTATAGACCTCAGTGATCAGTAAAGTACACTAATTTGATGGTACTGCCTCCAATTCCCGTAAACTACCTAGTAACTCTGTCACTTTAGTCGCCAATTCCCTACCTCCATCCTTGAAAAATTCAGGTGGTAAACGGTCGGGCCCTTCAGCTTTGTATCCTTTCAGGTTCGATACAGCTTTCTAAAATTCAAAAAATGTTGGAAGACCAAAATCTACGCCCCATTCAGGTTCCAACCGGATGTTGGGTAACTGAAGCGTTGCTGAGGGCCAGTCGAACTCTACTTGAAAGTATTCTGCCCAACCTTCTAGTCGTCTGTCGTGGAAGGTTATTAGCGTCCCATCCTTATAGGTGATGGTTTTACTCACCGTCGTCTTCTTCTTGACGGTAACACTAATAAGCCTAAATAGTTGCCAAGTGTTACCCAAGACTGGTCCCTTCTCTATCTCTCTCAATTTCGTCATCCACCACTGCTTGTAATCGACGCGAAGACTCTTGTTCAACTCACGTTTAGGTTGCTTCCGCTCTTCATTGTGATCACAGCCTGGTAGAATCAGCCTTCTCTTACTAATGACATTGCAAAAACCTACTGACGTTTGCAGATATTTAGATGTGTTATCAACTGTCTTTACCCCTGTTTCCACGGCAAACTTAACATCACATCAGGTTTTCTCAGAATGAGCATTGCTGTCATGTTCAGATAAATGCTCAACTTCCCCCTTCCAAAAAGCAAATTTTGCCTCCCTATCTTCCAATTGACCATAGAGAAGCTTCACTATTGCCTGTTTCCCGTGAGTATTACACGAGCCCATACTAACGCTTGGTTGGAGTCCATACTGACACCCTAAAAAGAGCCACAGTTCTCTAACTATGACTTATAGCAGCGTAACCTGTGTTCACTGTTGGTTTTAAGTCAGCGAACGACACGTAAGACAGTGTCTCTCCTTATGCCTAAGGTTAGTGCTGGTCAGAAACAAGTGGTTGTCAACAAAATTGTAACATATAATCACCACTGTCAGTTCGTTGGGATGAGATTCCGTAAATTCCCCTAAGATGCCTTTCCGACTGGTTCAGCTTCCCTACTTGAGCGCTGAAGTCACTAGCCTTTATGACTAGATCTGAACTCTGCTTTCTGCAGCAAAATTGACAGCTTCACATAGAATTCATCCTTTGCATCATCCGAGTTGCAGTCGGTATGTGCGCAGGCGTAGATTACAAATAGGAATCACCTAGTTTCACGATCCTTCCTAGTTCTTATACATTTATTCAGTCGAACAGCATACCGACAGCTGTTTAGTGGTATCCAGTCAAGAAGCGCACTTTTTGCCTCACAGTTCAATGCTAAACCTACACCAGAGAGTCCACGAGAGCTAATCACTGGACCTCTGGATACTTTGAAGATGAATCTCCAAGGTTCATTTCTATGGTCAGGTGAGGCTAATTTAATAACCACACTCGAATCCTGTGTACGTAACTCTGAGACACAACATATGGTTAGAGATACCAGAATTGTGACGAGCGATGCTTACTATCAGATTTGGCATAGAGTTTGAATGTTGAAAGCTTCTACGTGAAGTCGATAGCGGGACTAGGAATGAGGTTTCGATGGCTTTGATGGTTAACAATGTTTGCAGAGTGAGATGTTCTGTAACGCGTAAGAGGCTTAATATTAGTATCAGGAGGCGAAGGCAGAGGAGGAGAGAGAGTTGAGGGAGGCAGGTTATGTTTGACTGCATCTTGTATACTACTGAAAGTATGAAGGTTATTGACACTTCCCGGCTGCTCATACCGCGAAAAGGTAGCCCTTTTTGGGGTATCTGAAAAAGAAGAGGTAGTGTGTGACCCCAGGTCCCATCGGACATCTATCTGAGCCAGGTCACACACGGCCTTTTGGTAATTTTGAGATTCGGGTTTCTGCTTTTGAATCCGACTATGAATCCGTGTTGCAAGCATCGGCATGCCGGAAGGGGGTCGGCCTTTCCTAATCCCTCTCCCCAGTCATCCAAGGGAAACACCTTACTGCTGTCACACCCCACCCAGCTAGCAGCAGTACGACTTCGCCCTCAGACTTCCATCATAGTGTAGCAATTTACACTATAACGGTAACTGCTTTTCGTCTTGCCACTATCCAACAGACCTTTCTGATATGGTAGGACCTCGAGGCAACAAGCGTTCCATTATCTAAGCTCGTTGGATCATTTTGATATGCAATCCCGACCAATACATAAAGTTGGCAGCTATTAGCCAAAGTAAGCCATATCGTAAATTAGTTCAGTACCAAAACTGTCAGTGCCATGGGCAAATGGAGATCAAATCAAATAAGTGTAATTTTGTATACGGCGGGACAGTAATCACTCAAGTGTGTTAGTTTTGGAATCAAATTAATATGAATAGAACAATCACCATATAAGGCAAAATCTAGAAATAATGATTCAGTTGCGTACATCTGTCTAGAGTATGAAAGTGTTTAGGTTTATTTGCCAAGGATCAAGCAATCACTGTGTAGCGATATGGTAAAGTGAAAAACTGTGAATACTATAACGAAATGTGAAGTGCTACGTAAGGATTGAAAACGACTGTTGGTAATAGTATGAATAAATAAGGGCAAAAAAACTAATAACATAGGAAAACGAACGTTTAACAATAAAATGAGGGAGACAAAATAAAAGAACGGGATGAGATGAGAGGTTAAAATGTAAAACGGTTCACAAAGAACATACTGACCCTACTGTGGGCCAAGATAAACAAAAAGGATGTACATATTTCTTTTGAACACACAGATCAAGTCTTCTTGCGTTGATTCTTATGGCTTTGGCGTCGTTGTACCCCTTTGGGGAGCGATAGCAACGGACGCGATAAATCACAGAAAAGGTATGATCTAATTTAATTTGATGTCCACTATCTACTAAATGAGAATGGACTGCACTGTTGATGCAGTTTGTTATTTCTTTCCCTTACCAAGCACTGCTGGGGATTCCCATACTAGGACGAAACAGCTATCCAGTGCTCTCGGGTCTCCGTTGTTCCTGCCACTGACGTCAGTCTACGACGAATACCAACTTCAAATATAGGATAAACTGTTACTTGTTTACAAACGCTAGATAACTTCAGTGTATGACTTATATAGATTGTTCAATTCATTATCAAATATTTAACGGAACAGCAAAACAAATCAGCATTGAATGAAACAACGAAAAATTTTCTAAATGAAGAGGTGAAATAAATGTCATTACGACCTTCCGTCATGCGGTAAACTGAATACTTGGTAATGATGATTCAAGTATGTACCTTTTTCTAAAGAGATTATATCAACCCAATAATCTACTAAGGATTTATTTACAATTAACACAAAATAAAAGGCTAATTATTTTACTTCAATCTAGCTATATTGCATTTATCAATACTATTGTGCGCTTTTACTCTTCTTGTGACTCTGATTAATAAGGAAGATAAGGGAGTCAGGTATGGATTAAGAGATCGATTAATTAGATTACCGTTTTAATGTCCGAATACACTGCGCCTTGACCCATTCGAAATAAGCAGAACAACAATAATAAAAGCTAATAACCTAGTCAATAATTTAAACTTTTAATGTTTCTGTATAAACATCAAACATGAACTAGGTAGGAAAAAAGTTTTTAATCGAGTGCTTTTTTCAGATTATTTTTCTGTCAGGTAAACTAAGTAAACTGATTAATATTGATTTAGTTGCTTTTATTACTCATTTTCAAATCAAAAACACTTCGATGATTTTTCTACAGGTGCTGATTTCGAGGCAATAAAGTGAAGCTGCGGTTCCTTAGTCTTGGCCGAGAACTTTCAAACACTGGGTCATGGGTTCGAACTCCGCTCCAGCTACCAAGTACGGAGAACCAGGTATTACTATCAACAAGCAAGATATGCATTATCAATAAGTGAATGATACGTTCGTTATCACTGATCCGAATATGAATAAGAACGAACTATAGTGGAATTTTAGCAACATATACCCTTCACTTGTGCAGAGGAACATGGCGAGAAGCTAAGCTTCCTTGATGTTTTATTAAGTAGACGAGGAGATGGTTTACTTTGCAGAAGCGTTTATAGGAGAATCAAATCTGCATGTTAATACACACACCTTCTTAGTTCCGTACCTAAACGGCACAAAAGAAGTTTAGTGATATATTTGCCAGCTAGAGCAAGAAAAATCTGCTCAAACAACAATCTACAGAGTGAATTAGAGTACATTTCAAATTCATTAAGTGAAATGCGTTGTCCTCACAGTTTCATTTTTTAAAAATATTAAAAGAGTCAGTAAAAGACTTGAGGCTGTAGTTGTTCGAAAGAAACCAGTACTCATGAAGTAGAAATTTAATAGGGGTTTACTTAGTGAGATTATATACAACACACTATCAAGGACTAATAAAAGAAATTTTTATACAGCTAACCTGTGTTTGTTGTTTTCTAGCTGATACATTGTTTCGTGTCAAACAAAGAACAAACTACCAAGTTTCGCCACTTCCATGTGTATTTATCATTTTATTTGCTCCTGGGGAAACAGTTATACCGGGTGTACGACTAGGCAGCCTAACCAACCAAATACAGAACACCTACCTTCGTAGCTGGGAAAAGAACAAGTTAAATCTATAAGAAGCTCTATTTTGTCACATCTAGTTGATATTGGTCACAAAATGGATAAAACGAAGGCGCTGAAAATGATTTACCTCATCCCACCGAACTTTTCCGATAGCGTTCGAACTCGCTTTTTACATATTGCTGAGGTTATAGGAATTCAAATAAACAGTCCAAAGCTTTGAATTCAAAAGAAATGTGCACATATTTTATCTCTGTCTTAACCAGGGAAGACTTAGCGAATGATCTAATCCGTAAATTTTTAAAATATTCTTCTTTTCCTTGTTATTTCGTTCCCATCACTTCTTTCACAGAACTACCACATTCCCATTCCAACATTATTTGTTTGCCACCTTCATTCCAGTATTATGCAACCTTGTTGTCCTTTTCCAAGCCTTGACTTACTTTGTCTGCCTGTCTGAACACCTGTTTATATTGTCATATCATCCTCAACCTTCATATTATCTTTTATATTAATTTTATTGTTCTAATGTACACAATCGACATTCGGTGACTCGTAAGTCTCTTTGATCGGTGCATATTTTATATATACGTTGAAAGCTATGTATAACAAAGTGAAACTTGAGGAAATCTAATTAAAAGCACTATTGTTCGCTTACATGTAGTGTTATAATTTTCACAATAGGAATTTTTAATATTTTACTAGCTAGTCCACATTTAGGAAATATCCATTTTGAGAAATTCGAAAAATCTTGTAACTTAGCCAATTGTGTCCCACAAATGGTCCTAATAACCATTAGATTTTATGCCCCTAAGCTTTTCATTAAATAAGGCCAAAAAACTTCATTATTTCTTACATAATTTACATGCAATTGATTTACAACAGTCAATTGAAAGCCGCAAAGTACATGAGCAAAAAGTGGTGAAACAAGCATCCGCGTCAAATGAGACGCAATCAAGAAATTAGCAGTTAACTTCATCAGGTTGGATCGCGTAAATTTTAATGACACTGCGACATCAACTCAAGTACCAGATAGTCACAATGTATTTGAGATGTAACAGTCAGTACCAAAATGTTTAAAGTTGCTTACTTTTTAAGGGCTACGATAAACAGAAAACATTAAGTGCGAAAACAAAATAGCGTTTATAATATGTAATTGACATCACAACTGGTTGATGATAACTTTGTTTTCATTTAGATGAGCAACAGCTAGCTAAGGTTTTGCTGGACTAGTGAAGCATAATCGGTACCACTTGCATTGAATGCGTCAATAAAAGGCCGTTAGACAGTTTGCTTTACAGTACTCGCGATCATCTGAGCTACTTAGCAGTGAAAAACACTTATCTTGAAAATACAATGGAACGCGAAGTATGAAAAGTCAAAATAGTCAAAATGATGTTATCAGATGAGATTTTGTTAGATCATAAAATAACAAATAAACAAACTGTCAAGCCACCTCATTTTGGCAGTGTGTTTTCAAAAATTACACTTGAGAATCATAGATTTGGGCAAAATTTCTGCATTTTTCATAGTTTTTCTTGAAAATAAAATATAAATTAGTTCAGCAGCAAGGTTTATGTTTATACAGTGGACAAAAATCTCATCTACTGTTAGGATGCTATTAACGCTATCTGGTTGTCCAAACTTCTGTAACTGTAGTGGGAATCAAACTCGTAACATATAATAGTGATTAAGACCCACTGTTAAATTCTATTAGCTTCTCTACACTGTTCATTCTATCATTGTGCAAATAATTAACCTTCTAGTAGCATTACCAACTTCATCGAATTTCAACACCTTTGGTTAATCTTCATCTTTGTTACCTCCAATCTTAATCAATATATCTTTGAAAAATTTAAGTAGGTTGCATATATTACCTCTTACGACCGACATTATGTTCTATAGGCTGTAAAGCAGCTCAGAAGAATCCATAAAATACATGCATATTACTGTTATTCTTGCTTTATCAGTGTTATTTATATACTGAATGACCGTTTGTTAACTGACAGTCTACTTCATCAATAGTGTCCATGGACTACGACAACTTACAAAGTCTAACTTTTTATAACCACTTCATCCAAATGTCCACGATGCTATGATATGGCTTGAAATTATAAGAATTAGTTCTAAATAACATGACTAAAGCTGACTTTCTGCCACCTGAGTAGTTTTACAAATACCGTTGCTGCTTTTTCAATAGACGTTTTAATAAAAACAATCCGACTACCAATAAACATTCCGATATCTAACACAAAAGCATCACCAACCATCAAAATATGTTACTACTTGAAGCAGGAATTTCACTAAGCCTAAAAATTCTACCAACAAAAATTGAAAAAATTATTAATGTTTCGGTAACTAATAGGAAAACAGCATAGATAAATTTACGCATCAGTCACACGCAATCAATCGCCATTTCAAAGTAAACTTATGAAACAAAAATCAGTAGAGCATAAATAGGCTATCTCTTTCTAAAAAAATGACAAAGAAAGTTATATCGTTCCCGAAAGAACTAAGTATGCGTAAATATTTGTAAGTGAAAAATGAAGCAAAAACGAAAACGGATGCAGAAAATGATTAATTCAGTATGTTTCATCATATTTTCCTGAGCTGAGTAAAACCTAATAAAGCATGCCACTTCCTTAATCCGAAACCATGACGTGAGAAAACTACCATATCTTACAAACAGCAACCACATGCACATTCGTGCAGCAGGCAAGAGGTACACCTATTGTATGAGGGTCAATGAAGCTGCCTGACTGCCAAAGGATCAGTAAGTGGAAATGGTTTGAACGCGTAACCTACCAATTGAGAGTTGAGTGCTTCGATCAATGACCTACAGCTTCACTAAACTTAGAAGTGCTGACAATAGACCTCTAATCAAACTAGATAGAAATGTTGGTGCTGAACTAGTGAGTATGTCTTATTATGTATCGAAAACGATGCTGATTCTGGAAGTTGGAGAAATCACCAAAAACAGAACAACAACAAAGGAAAATCAGATAACTAGGTAACTAAATAAGCTATGGAAAGTGATCATCGACCAGGAAACATCATGACATAATACCACGTAGTTCATGCCTACAATTGTTATCGTGTAAGATAAGTTTGATAAACCTTTGAGACCAATATTTCCCTGATGAACTCAACATGTCACAAATCAGTCTGCTTGTTACTAAATAGGTTGGTATATATTTGAACAGAATTGATTATTCAAAGTTTAAAGGATATTTTCAAGTTTACCAGAAGAATGAACGAATTAGATGCATCATCAAAACTGATGGTTCACTAAGACTAATCTTCGTTATTTACAAAGTCCCTTTAGAGGAAACAACTGATAGCAAAAGCGAGTGTTTAGAACTCGTTTTCATGCATAAAATGCAGCTGAAAGAGCTGTACAAGTTTCGCAACAGAAGTGTTTGTCTCCGGTTTAATAATAAACTGTACTTGTAATCAGATGGTGTAGCTACGAGAAACACACTGGAATCAGTTCTTGTCACTACATATGTTGTGAACTTAACTCAATTTTTCTTCACCTTTCCTATTATTCTCATAGTTCTGTCCATTTTAAAAGTAGTTCTCATTGTAGGTTGGTAATAATTAGAGAGTTACTGAACACTTGAAAGAAATGGACATTCCATTCTCCCTAGTTTGAGACCCCTAAACAATGAATACCTACTAACTCATGAGGAATCGGGTCCAGCACAGTCGACTAATAACTATATTCTAGAGCTACCAGTCCAGGTAGTAATACAAACTACCCATAGGAAATCGTTTTACTTTTTCCATCTTACACCACTACTTTTCAATCAATTTTGACGCTTCTTCATGACCATTCAACTGCCCATTTTTCAGATATTTTGACATTTTTGATTTTAAATTGTACGTAGCTGAAAAGAATGGAATGATTTAGATTGGACTGATTGTATTCTGCAAACCTGTTCACTTATGCTATATTTAAGACCTTGGAATTATTCAAGAATATGAATTTTTTTTAGAATGGTTTACACTCTATTCAAATTTGTCTTTTGAGTGAATTAGTCCGGAAAACTTATAAACCGGCTTCATATACTGCACAGTTGTCCATGGTATTTTATAGTCATATTTTCCAAGAACCAGTAGATATTTCACTGCATAATCAAAATTTTACTGGCTAAAATTAAAGTTGGTCAATCGTTAGCTGTTTGAAATTTAATGAAATATATTCAAAAGTATACTAAAAGTAATTACGCTCATATTTACAAGTAAATAAGTCTAAAATGAGTTTATAGACTTCAGAATCAAAATTTGACCTGAAAGAGTTGAATAAGTTGGGTAAATGGATATATATAATCCCAATAAGGTGAAAAAATTAATCTCTGACGTTTCATAACCTCATAGAAATCGCTTCTTAAGAGAATAAAACCTGTATAACTTATTGAACGCTTAAGTAGTAAATGGTGTGAAATCAAATCACGTAGTTCATATATGATAATATTATCATATTATTAACATATTATCATGTATGAACAATATGGTCTGCTCTTTCACCATTTAGTAGTTAAGCATTCGATAACTTGTACAAGTTTAATTTTCAGAAGAAGCGATTTCTATGAAGTCGTGAAATGTCAGAAATTTCTTTTTCTACCTCATTGAGATTTTACTAATATATTTCATCTAAAATAAAGCCTTATACATAATGATTATAGATTTTAGCTTCGATAATGCTTCGAACAAAATTATTGTCGGTGATCATTACAATAGTTGGTATTTTAATCACATATTTACTGATAGATTTTATATTTATGTTTTAATATTTATTAGTCTGTTTAACCAATCTACACGGCTGATAGTCGTGCTGAGTCACCTTTTCTGCATACATTTCGTACGACATTTATGAATGTATTATATCCGTTTCCAGTGGACTTCACTGCTAGCCACCACAAAGTTGAAACATAATGACTGTTAAATTCAGGAAACTAATTTGACCAGATGGAATTTTTAAACTTCAATAGTTTAACATTATCCGTTTGATCGACCAACAGGTAAATTAACTAATAAACCAATCCACTGCTAGGACCAGTATGCATTATATGCAACAACAGAAGGGGGCCCGAAAATATTGCCTAGTATACAGCTTATGACAATGATGGACTACAAACATGAATTGTATGTTTTCCAAATATTTTGTATGTTTGTATACTGAATATTCCATTCTACGGTTTTGGAATAAAAGAGTAGATCAGTAGTTTAAAATTACTCTTACTTCTACAAAAACTGTTCTTTATTCGTTCAAAACAAAACACAAGAGAAATCCAATTTTCACTCCAAAAGAATGCCTGCAGAACGACTAAGCGGATTTTGGTGGGGAAAATGGGAAAAGGTAGAAATTGGACAACCTTAGAGGTGGGAGATGAAAGAATTAAGTCATTTGCCAGGGCAAACAACCAACAAACCAATACAGACTTGTTCTTTTTAAATTTTTGGTGCTTTATGTATGCCAGAAAACACATGAAAAAGCGTTGACTGAATTATCCATCATCGACTGCGATAGCTGGGACATGTGTCACGTATGCCTAGCCACCATCTGCCTCATCGCACAATGTTGGCCTAAGTAGGTTCAGGCTGGAAAAGGGCTTCAGGCGGCCAGACTAAAATATGCCATCAATGCATGAAGTCCTTGACCGTTTGTTTGAGCCATTTAGGACGATGCAGACTAGCTGGTTGGGGTCCAAGAGACAAGAAAAGCCAGTGGTTGGAGACTCTAGGTGATATGGCTGAGAACCTGTGTCAGGGGCTCGGATGCATACATACATCATCCTCATCTTAACCGCTATACTCAATCTCATCATCGTTTCATTCTTCTTTCCTTTCTTTCACCACTTTCTACTTCTTTTGACCGATTTTTTTCTTCATCTTCCATTTATTGCCTTGTTTACTTGATGTGCCGATATGAGGTATGGCAATTTAGACCATTATGCAGTAATGTCTGATCATATATCGATCTCGATGATGATCATGACGATGATTCATCACGGACTGACGTCACTTGGAAAAGTATGGAAAACGTGGGAGCACTGGATGGCTGCTTCATCCTAGTGTGGGACTCGTCAGTAGTACCCATCCAAGACTTCATCACGGATCGGACTAAGTATCTTCAGGGTTCGCACGTTAACCGTTCAAACAAGTGTCTACTTTTACCAATCGCCACTGCTTTCCTCTCTCTTTAGATGTCACTACTCATTATAGCCTACAGTTATTACATGAGCTCCTCATCGGTCTGTATTTATTTCCGCTCCTCATTTTATTTAGGGGCTACCAGTATGGGGCTGACAGCAGTATGATCTGTTCACCGTTGAGTTTATTCTGCAGAAAATGTATCCCTTCATTTTAGAAACTCCCGCTAGTCACAAATGAATACCTATCTGAGCACAGTTTAAGTAGACTATCACTAATATCTGTTGATTAAGGTAGAATTCCAAAAGTTCCGCCTAAGTTCTTACTGCTAGAACCATTCGTGCATTGAAATCACCCGTTAAAACAACCACAACAACGTTAGTCCTCAGTAGGAGGTCAAGCTGTTTACGACAAAACTTATCTTTCTCTTCATCCGAACTACAGTCACTGGGTGCGCAAGTAGGGGTTAGAAAGAGTTCAACGGCGGGTCTCACCATTTTTCATCTTTTTCACTATGCCCTTTAGTTAGGCAGTGCACAAGCAACTGTCATTTGGGATCCAGCCAAGAAATACACTTCCTGCTCCAGCACTTAATGCTATATCTACATCTCCAAGACCATGAGAACTAACCGTCGAATCTTCAGAACTACGAAGGGTGCATTTCGCAGATTCATCATGCTGGCTAGGTAAGATTCATTGGATAACTACATTCTGGTTGTGTATGCATATCTCACAAACACAGGGTCAACCCATGGTGCCAGATACCAACGTTTTGACTATTGAAGATAGTTGGCTGGTTTAACGGAGGAGGCGAACATTGAAAGCTCCAATGTGTAGTTTAAACCGTGGTTTCAGAAGACCAAGGCAGCTGTTTATTGAATTCACATCGTTATCAAAAGCTGCGGAGCTGGAAAAAACTAAAGATAGTACAGGAATATGTTCTATCAATCTGTCTGACATAGTCAATTCTTGTTACCTTCATAATTCTATACAAACACTGAAAACTCAATATGTTGTACATAACATAAAGACCAAATCAGAGCAAAACTGTAACGTTTTTAGTACTGATAATTCACTTGATAGTAAATTTTTATAACCAGATTTCTCTGCCACATAGTTAGAAATTAGAGTTTACATCCACTCATGGATGCCTGAACCAATTTAAGGCCAAATCAAGTGAAAAGAATTCAGCATTTGATAAATTATATCCATGATATCGAGGGTTTATTGTTAAATCAATACAAATGAAGCTAGATTTCCCATATGGATGTTTCTCTATTTACTGCCAACAGAATTATCTAAATCATAACAAAGAGGAATACGCAATATCAAAGCGCATACGTGAAAAGTTGAAGTTATTTTCAACGAATAATTCTGTATTTTCATTTTGACTATAACATATAGCCGCGTTTTGGCAGACTAGTACTGATAATGAGTGATGATTGAAGGTGAAATGAAAATTTAGACCACGGCCTGCAATCACCACCAGTATCAAAACTAGTCTGCTAAACCACGGCTATATGAGATAGTCAAAATGACAATTAATACTGTGCTCTCCCTCTCTAATTCAGTTAGATGTGGATTGGGATGAGAAGTCCTGACTAGACAAACAGTTTGAGTATGACCAAGTGATAGAAACGCATCACCGATTCATACGGTAGTCGGATAAAAGCCTTGGGGAGTGAGGTGAAATAGAAATCTGGTCAGCAGTTGGACCCCGTAGCTGAGTTGATAGAGCACCGGGGTTGTAACCAGATGGTAGCTGATCCAGCCATGGTCCAAATTTTCATTTCGCCTTCAATCATCACCCAGTATCAATTCCGTATTTATTAAATAATTGAAGAATCTACGTAAAACTTTGATCAGGTTATCATAGATAAGCTTTGATGTCACGATTCCTGTTTACGATTGCCCTTATAAAGCAGTTAGTAAAACTTCAGTGAAAACAATCCTAATCTTAGCAAATCAGGCTATGCAAAACTCCTAATCATTTTAAAAATAGATTAAAGCGGCATACAAGAAGGCTAATATAATGTTAAACGTTAACGAAAAACTGTAGCGAAAATACAGTCACATTTCTGATGCAATAAAAAGGCAATGCTTTTACTTGCAGAATACACTCAGTTACTATATATTAAGTGATTCTCTCTTATATAACAAAATTTATCCACTTTTTATCAATAAAGATGAACTTTAGGGTCGAAAATAGGCAGAAAATCTGGATTTCACCTGCGGGTAAATGTTTGTTACACAAAAAGGCCAAAAATAATACAAAGAACGTTACCATTGTGATAAAGTGAAATTAAAACTATTGTATAGTTTCTATTGAAATGGAAGTCGTAAGTAAAGCATAACTCTTTCTTCATAATAAATACATGACATAATGATAAGAAATACAGCCAAATAAAAGAGAATATTTACTTTGGAAGTGTGTGTGAATTCCACTGATTTCAAGTTAGTACTCATAACCAAGTGACATTAGTTAAAGTGACTTGTTTCGCGATGAGATTTCTCGAAGTACTAATGAGAGGACATAACTCATGGGGCAAACCAAGTCGGGCGTGAAGACAGGTACTTACCGATTCTATTGGATAGAGGTCATGCTATATCGAGAACTGATAGAAGTACGTGGCTCAGTGGCAACATACTCTTCACGGAACCTAAAGGTCTTCGGCTTGATCCAAGATGGGGTGTGGTCATGGTCAACAGATGTATGCAGAAGTATGCCAGTAGGTAGCCTTGTCACTAAGACTCTAGCTCTGCAGCCATTGTTACAAACACTTGGAGCTATACACTTACCTATCCAGTTACGGTAATTATATCTCACTAAAACAAACTATATATGCTTGTTATTACTTTTAGAAACAACCTGCCTTTTTCATCAAGTAGCTTAATCTAAATACAATCACAGTCAAATGTGTGGTTTGAATTTTTACGGAGACTATTTTCCAAGAAATAAACAGAATCACCCTGTATTTGAAGATGATATTTAAATATATAGCACACAGAGCATTCAAGTGTGATAGGTAAAGAAATATTAGCTTGTAATCAGTTCTCCCGGGAATAATAATTAGTTCATGGCCTCATCGATCATATACGACCGCCATTTTAAGGAAAGCCATCAAAACCTCTGGTCGTATTATGATAACCTGTGAACTCCATGTAGAAAGAAACAAAGTAGTTCTGAGAAACATTTATATTTAGAAAATCAAAAAGGAACATTTTGAATACTAGCATTCCCATCAAGAGAACTTTGCAAGCTGTATTACGAGAGTCTATTAACCAGAAACTCTTACAGCAAGTGATAGCAACATTCGCTTCGAAGAAGTAATGAATCATAAACTTAAACAGGAATCACATAGCGGTAAAATTCTAATCTTAACAACTGCATGATATCAAAATATAAACTATCGCTTTTGAACTATGATGTAATAGTCTGGTTCGCACAACAAAAGTAAGCGTAGAACAACAGCTACATCAGTCTGTTTGAACATTAAGATGACTAGGTTCGATAACAGGTTTGTCTTCCTTTTAGACTAACAGAACTAACAGGAGATGATGTGAAAGCGTTTTCGAGAGTATTTATTGGTCTAAATCTACAATTTCGCAAAATACTTCAGAAACCCGAGAAAATATACGCTGAAGCTACTAAAAAAGCTGAACAAACTATCCGAAGGTTATTTTAATATGATGTTGCACACATTATAAAACATGGAACAATAATTCCGTCAAAAATGGAGAAAAACTCACTAAAACGTAAGTTTTAACACTACATAAGCATACACCCAAGTGTATACATAAAGAGGAAAGATTGGTTTAACTACTCTACTCCATGCTAATTACAGAAATATGATGATAATATTAGTTTCTATTGACGATAACTTTAACCTCGCCTGGTTAACTAGTTCACTAGTTACTAGCCGGTCCTAAGCTCGGGTAAAGGGGGAAGGTTGGGCATTCGGCTAGCAACCCTACCCCGAAAAACAAATCTAACCCGCAAAGAAACTTCAAAGCACAAACAAAATATAAAACATAAAAACAAACCTATTCCTAGCTGGAATCGGAGAGGCGAAATGATGCCAGTTGGTGAAAGCCTTCGGGAAGCCAATTGGCCGATGTGTCTTCCCTCCCTCGATGAAAGCGAAAGTAAACGTGGGGACATGGAATGTCCGTACGATGTTTGAACCCAGCAAGGCAGCCCATATTGCAAAAGAGATGAACAGGTATCACAATGAAGTGCTAGGAATTTGCGAAAGCAGATGGAATGGGAGTGGACTCTTCAAACTGTCATTGGAGAATCAATAATCTACTCCGGTCACCCAGACGACAACCACTAGCACACTGAGTTTTCGAGTGGCTATCATGATGTCCCCAACAGTATCGAAGGCTCTCATGCAGTGGGAACCAATCTCCTCCAGGATCATGACAGCAAGGTTCAACTCAAAAAGAAGGAAGGTCACAATCATACAATGCTATGCACCTACAAAAAGTGCAGATGAAGAGAAGAAGGAGTTCTACAGACAATTGCAATCATTACTGGACAAGACCCCAGTTGGCGACATCAAAATTCTAATGGGCAATATGAATGCCAAACTGGGAGGGGACAACACAGGAAGAGAACTCATCCATCATCGGTCATGAAGCACTCGGTGAAATGATGAATCAGAATGGAGAATTGTTTGCAGATTTCTGTGCATTCAACGGTTTGGTGATTGGAGGCAGTGTGTTCAAACACAAGAATATCCACAAAGCGACATGGATTTTAACAGACACCAGGACACACTAAAAAAAGAGATCGACTTCATCTCAATGTGACGAAAGTGGAGACGCAGTCAGCCTACTGGACACAAGATCAGATGAGATGAAGAAGGGGAGCAGGTATATGTTCACACCACTCACTATCTAGTGCAAGGAATCTACCTTCCAAATGAAGTTGAAAGCCTTCAAGGAAGCTGGTGATAGACCACAGTTCAAGTACAACACACAGAATGGAAACTGAAGGATAAAACTACAAAGGACATCTTCACGTCAGCCAGCCATCAAGACAAAATGGGAGATATCGAGGAACATCCCTGAAGAAACCTGTGTAGAAGAACACTGGAAGTCTTTGAAAGCTATGTGGAAAGAAACCTGCACAGCCGTATTAGGAAGGAAGAAGAAAGAAGATGAGGAATGGATCTCAATGGACACATGGAAGCTGATAGAGCAGAGAAAGAAGGGTGGTGAAGCAGAAGATAAACCAGTGCAAGGATGCTCAACGACAAGAGGAACTGAGCACAATGTACAAAACACTACACTGGACAAAGAAGTGAAGAAGAGTGCACGGAAAGACAAAAGACACTTCTACGACACATTGGCAAGTGAAGCAGAACAGACTGCTGCAGGTAGGAGAAACCTGACAACATTGTATCAAATAACCAGGTTGATATCTGGGAGGAGATCAACGCAGACGAAACCGATAAAAGATGATGATGGAAACTTAATTACGAAAGAAGAGAAACAAAGGAAACAATGGGCTGACCACTTCAAGAAGCTCTTGAATCGACCACCACCACCACCTACATTTCGTCCAGAAATACCACCTACAACCCAGCCGCTGAACTACAAGTGAACATAAATCCTCCAACAAAAATGGAAGTCCTGAACGCCATAAGGCTACTGAAATGCGGGAAAGCAGCAGGACCAGACGGGATACCGCCAGATGCACTGAGAACAGACGCAGAGACAACAGCGGACATGCTCACACCACTATTGCAGAAGGTGTGGAAGGAAGAGAAGGTACCTGGCCATTGATTGGAAAAAGGGTTACCTTGTCAAACTCCCGAAGAAGGGAGACCTCAGTGTTTGCAAGAACTGGCACGGAATCACTCTCCTGTCCACTCAGAGCAAGTAGAATATTAAGCAGCATCATCCTGGAGAGGCTAAAGGATGCGCTGGATTCAAAACTACGACCTGAACAGGCTGGCTGGGTGGATTCAGGAAGTACAAATCATGTGCAGACCAAATTGCAACGCCACACCACGCATCATCATAGAACAGAGTATAGAATGGCAGTCAACTCTCTACCTCAACTCTATCGACTTTGGGAAGGCCTTTGACAGCGTCGACCGACAAGTAATTTGGAAACTGCTTCAATACAATGAAATACCGCAAACCTTAATCAATCTCATTCAACAACTATATGAAGACGCCACATGCCAAGTAATTCACAATGGGAAGCTCAGTGATGCTTTTGAAGTGAAAACAGGAGTGAAACAAGGTTGCCTACTATCCCCCATGATATTCCTGATTGTGGTCGACTGGACTCGATCATGCAGCAAACAGTGGGGAGCGAGAAGAGGGAGATACGCTGGACCGGCGAAAAGATCCTAGAAGATTTGGATTTCGCCAATGATGACTTGTGCCTGATGTCACACAAACTTGAAGATCTACAAGCGGAAATTAACAAGTTGACAGAAGAGGCAGGGCAGGGAAGACGGGACTTCAGGTGAATGTAGAGAAGACAGAAGTGATGAAGATACCCAACCAACAACTCCAACGACAACAACAACAACAAACTCCAATCACCATCAACGGGAGAAACTTAAAGAAAGTAGCCTCCTTCACCTATCTAGGCAGCACTGTCTCAACTACAGGCAGCGGCACAGACGAGGATTTCAAAGCCAACCAGGATCGGAAAAGCAAGACGGGCGTTCGTTAACCTGAAACCAGTGTGGAGATCTTCTGCAATCCGCTCAACATGTGGAACAAGATCCGGATTTTCAGCACCGTTGTCAGTCAAGTGAGTGCTTCTGTACGGTTGAGAGACTTGGCGGGTTACGAAAGGGATTTCCAATAAACTACAGACATTCATCAACAACTGCCTACCCTGGCTCGCTACTGAAGATCAGATGGATTGCCAGAAAGAATAAGCAACAAGGAGCTCTGGGGACGAACCAACCAAGAACCTATCACACAACAAATATGCAGAAGGAAGTGGAGATGGATTGGGCATACACTTAGAAGACCGATTGGGGACATCATGCGTCAGGCCCTCGAGTGGACCCCCATTGGGGGCGACGAGTTGGACGTCCTAGCTGACGGTGACATGGAGGAAATCGTGCGAGGAAGAAATGAGAGCTTCTGGGCTGTCGTGGAGCCAGGTTCAAAAGATTTCAGAGAACAGAGTTCACTGGAGACGTGCTACTGAAGCCCCATGTTCCATTAGGAACTCAAGGGACTAATAATAATAATAAATAATAAAATTAACGATAACTTGACTTACCAACATAACCTGGTGTACCACAGGCTGTAGCCATATTGGATTGTTCATTTTCAATTTTGGATAAGCCAAAATCGCTAACCATTATCTTACTATCATCAGCGGGGCTAAAGTAGAGTAGATTTTCGGGCTAATTATGAAATGCATAAAACAAGAAAATGAAAGGGTAATAAATCTGGTGAAAAAAATATGTAAGGAAAGAAATTGGTAAATATACAATTTCATACTTGTTTGGTTGGTTATTTACAAAAAAAGCAAACACAAGATTTTCAGGAAAAAATAAATGTATTCCATTTTATCGCTTTAACACTGTGTTATACAGCTTTAAATATGTGTGGAATTATTATGTTTCAGTTGAACAAGTATATAGAATGACATAAGTAAAACTTGAACGATGACTGTGAGTATTACAAATGATCGCTATCTTATGTGTTTACTGTAGGTTATTTGGAAGAATGATTTCAGAGTTTTAGCAGTAAGTATTAGATAAAAAAATATATTGAAAACATTTATTTCCCGATACAACTTTAAAACAAGCAACGAATGTGAAAAAGAAGGATTTCATAAATTCATGAATTTCAGTAGAACTCGTCAGCCAGATACTCTATATACTTCATCGCATATACCGTTCAACAGAGCCAGGAAAATTTGTCCCCACAGCACTTTGAAAAACGTGCTAGTGAAGGATGCGTACCCAGAAGGCTTCATCAGCAACCATGCTAAGTGGGTGGGAAGCAGAACTACGTCCCCAACAGTACAGAAGAAACCAGTCTATATAACCTTGTCATTCAAAGTTGGTGAAGCGCTAGAAGTAGTTAGACGAAGACTGGCAAAGTCTATCAGAAGGACTTATTTGTTGCTAAACTCATCCACCTCAGTACCACCAAAAGGGTACTGCGAAAGTCGGAGAAAGACAGGGCTTCGATCCTCGATACATCTACATGAACATATCAGTTCGAATGTACCGATGGAAGCAAATACAATGGTCGTACGGAGAGGTGTCTGTCGCCCGAATGGCTGAGCAACTACCCAAATGGCTGGAGATGCCAAGAAGAAAACTCTAAGAACCTCGATGACGAGGATTATTGGCATAATATTGATACCTGTAAGTCCTTTACGGTAGACAGCAAAATAAAAAAGTGCTCCCAATTGCGAAGCCTGGGTGATTAGAGTTGTTCAACCAAACCTTTACATTCAGAAGGAAATATTAGTCAGCTTGAATCTGCCATTTTTAGGAGTTACAGTGACATCTAATCACATTCAATTTTTCTTACTTGCACTTCGATCTTAATTATCACCCATCTCATATTTTTGTTTTCCTTCCATGATTTGTTTCGCCTAATTAACCTCATTCCTATTACCATTGTTATCATTACTAATCATCTCCAAACACACCTAGTTTTCTTATTATGTCTGCATAAGTACTATTAACTGCCTTGTTTTGAATGACGTCATTTCAAGTTGTTATTCATCGTAGACTGACATCAGTTGGAGGAACAAAGGAAACCTGGGAGCACTGGACAGCTGTTTCTACGCGTTTATGGTTAACTGGGTATCGAGTTCTGAAAAGCTGTGACCCATGACGTCAACTGTTTTGGATGTGAGAACAACTAATCGCTGATTACTTTGAAAAAAGTAGGTAAATATGGACCAATAAATCTCAACTAAGTGGATTAACGGCAATGTACTCACCATGAGATCTTACAGTTCTGGGTTCAATCACTCATGAAATTATGGGTAAACACTGTTCACCAGCCTCATTCTAGGACTAAATATCTGTCTAGTACTTTGAATTCTTCAACAGTTTTCACCTTGATATCAGTTCGTGGTGAGATCTACCTTGAAATCAATCAACTTATACAAACTACCAAGTGAACATTTTTTTGAAGTTAAACTTACCTTGGAAGCTAAAACCATGGATAAGTAAAAAAGAGTTCCAAATCGAAAGTATATCATGTTCTTACTCAGCAATACATTGCAAAACTCATGTCTTTTTTAGTTGGAAGAAACGTAGCAGGAATAAAAAAGATATTTCAAATACTTTTTGGAGAAACCAAACATTGTTTAGGAAGAGATAGGCATACAAATGATAACTGAATCCTTTATCATTAAACATAAGTCCTATGTGTCCTCACTAGCAAAAGCCTAAATGTTAATTTCTTGAATGTGGTTAATGGTAATAGTTTTATCAATGAAGAAGCAATGCCTAAAATTGCGTCTCATTTCATCAATGTACCTAAAATCACAGAATAAATTTCAAGTTAACGGTTTTTATTACTGTGTGAATACATGGTTAGTGAGGCTACAAAATGATAATTACTGAGTGCTTAACAATTCACAATTTGCCTTCAACACGTAACCTCAAGTTAAATTTCCAAATATCAAGGGCGATTCTAATAACAATCCAGGTCCAGCCTAATAACAAATGGAAACAACATATTCAGGGCTGATTTAAGCATCTTGACGTCAATCGAAATCACATCAATTTTCAAGTTAACATCTCTCACAAACTGAAACCAGTTGAAGAATCTCTGAAAACATAGAAGCTCTAGATAGCTGTTTCGTCCTAGTATGAGACTCCTAAGCAGTGTGTACCCATCGCCACACCCAGCCACGGATCGAACCCAGGACCTTCACCTTCCGCAACCAGCATGTTATCACCTGATCACAGGGTCGGAATCCAATGGTTCATATTTCCTAATTCTGTCAGTTTACAATATAGTGTGACCTTCATTCAATCCCATCGTTGAGCACCTGTCCTCAAGTCCTATTTGTTATGCCTCACCGGCTACGATCTCTCATTCGAACCCCGGAAAACCTAATCTCGAAGCATGTGACTAATGAGCACCAGATAGCAGTTTCAGTTTCGAAGGTCTGTAGGAATTTTATTGATTTCAGGTTGCTACGAGAACTGAAGGTCTTGATTTTGATCCCTGGCGGAGTCATGATTGAGCGCCTCTGTAGTACCGTACTAGGACGAAACATATGCTCAGTGCTGTCAACTTTTCAGTAGTTCTGCAAATGATGGCAGTTCATGATGAATACCAACCTGAAATCAATAAAATCCCCATAAAACTTCAGACTGAAATAAGACTAATTTTAACTAAGAGTAGTTGCATGACTTAGAATAAAAACAGTGTATTATTATAATAGTATATGCGAGCTGTAATAAACATACGATATTCGAATTAAACATATTTAAACATAACACAATTTCGTAAATGATAGTCGCATGACGTTTCAAGTTATTGTTTTTTCGCTTTAAAGTGATACAGCACTTAGGCCTTTAAAATTTACGTGAACAGTAACTGTGCAGGGGTTTTTCGCAAAGTACCTGTGATAAAATTTTTACTGTCTGAATAAAGACCAAACGAATTGGCACAGATTTGATGCTCAGAGGTGAGGTAAATCAGATTATTATCAGTGAACCAGTATGACAAACAGCCAGTGATCAACAGCTCTTCTCATCATTCAACCTGTTAGTAATTACCTGTATAAACGCTCATAAAGAATTTCAAATTTCTTTTACAAGTACACTGAAGACGAAGGCACATGAGATATAATTTTATGTACCTGAAGAGTTGATCTCAGGTAGTAACAAATAAATCAGAACATTAACAGACTGGACTTTACACATAAAAACTACAAACCATATGATTAAGGTACAAACCACAGCAGATTGCTTTGGAGGCCATTTTCACTAGCTACGTATGTTCTTGAACAAACTATAGATGACCAAAATTCAGTGTATAGTGATTTCTCCTCACCTCATTACTCCTGAAATTAGCTGTTCGCAACAACTTAATCACCTCTGAACCTTGATACTTCGTCACAGAAGATAAAAACTTCTGAATCAACTAACTAGTAATATCTTTCAGTTTTGTATGCATTTATCCTGAAATTGTTAGTGAAACCCCAAGAATCCACCTTTCCACTGTTAGTGATATGAGTAACACTTATTTAACATAAAAATAGTGTGCAGTAAGAAGAGAACGGCATACATACAATGTGGTTGTCATGGTCTGGATTTATACTTAAGATATATGATACACGAGAGGAAATCAGCAAATGTAAGAAGTTCTGATTGTTTCAGATCCCTATCATTTTTCATCAAATAAAAGTTTTGGTAAGAACTAACCCTACAGGACAGATAAGCGTCTAACGTTGCAGTTTTATGCATAATCCATGAATAGGGACTTTCATTGTTTCCAGGCATACTTAGCAAGTTTTTCTGATCAACACGTTAGTTCAGTTATCCCTATTTGTTGATATGTTTGTAGTTCTTTGTTGTTTTATTAAAACGAACTGTTCAACCTCGCTTAGCAAATGGGCCCTCGTGTAGATGCTTCGATATCGCCTGAATATTTATTATAATAATTTACTTGGTTGTGACTAGGAGAGGAATCCAGGATGCGCATTTCGTCCACTTTTGGACTCATCAACTGGATTTACCTGCACCCCAGTGAATGTTGTTCTCACTGAAACTCGAACCCCATACTCATCGCTCCAAACACCAAGGCGTTATTCACTAGGCCAGTGAACAATTCGATCCAGTAAAACAACGGAGAACTACAAGTATATCAACTAGTAATAATAACTAACACCCGTCACACAAGAAGTGGCTACCGTGCCTCCGTGACATAGTGGATAACGCCTTGATGTTTGAAGCAATGAACACGAGGTTCGAATCTCGGTTGGAACAACATCCTCACTGGGATGCAGGTACATCCAGTTAGCGGGTTCCAAACACGAGGAAACACGCGTCTTGGATTTCTCTTCTAGTCACAACCAAGTATATTATATTAGTTCAGTGCCAAAAATTCACTTGTATCTTCTGAGTTTCACTCGACCCGCTAACTGTTTTGAATTGCTGGCTGCCTGTTTAAGCTTTGGGCTACCAAAAACATACATCGAATATATTTCGTCAAACTGCTTTTTTTTAATTATTTTAACCATTCAAACATAGTCTTGTGCACCCTCAAATATCTTCAACCTATTGTTGAACGGGTTAACAACGAGACTATAAGAAAATATTACAGTAGATGTCAGTTGGCCTCTCAGTGCACAGCAATGCATCATATATCTATCAAACGAACATGTAGCTGGAACATCAAGTCATCATACTACATGAATAAACCTCCACCATCAAACTTACGCGTACTTTTCTATCCGACCCACGTGCAACAACAAACAAACTAGGCTATGAACAAAAAGTCACCAGTTGTTGTGCATTTCTGCCTATCATACTGTTATTATCAACATTATTTAGCTGTCATGGTTATTTAATTTGAAAATATTGTACAAGAAGTGAATTTGTTGAAGTATCACACTGAGAATTTCAAACTGTACTAAAGGTTATTGTCTGGAATAAAGTGATTGTGATTATTTTTATTTTTATTATAATCATTACTACTATTAGGTCGAAGAGAAAAACCCTAATTTATGAGTGAGCACCACCCAGTTAAATTGTGTTCCAAAACAAGTAGTTGATTAGCACGGAAAATTTTTACTGTTACGGCCAGTTTCATTCTACGATAAATTGAAAAGTGAATTCGGGTGAAAATGGAACTTTTAGTTTCAAATCGACTAATTTATTTAGCGTTTCTTGCTAGAGGAATAAGGCATTGGGTTTCAAACAAAACTGTTGTGCAAACTATAAACTTACGAAACGTTTATAGTTTTTTGAAATAAAAAAGTAAAGATTAAATTTGAGTGAAGATTTGTGGGAATTGATTGACTTCAAAGAAAATTTCACTACGAACTGACATCAGTTCCAGAACTGTTGGAAAACTGGAAGTACTAGACAGCTGTTTAGTCCTAGTATGGGGCTGCTGAGCAGTGCATACCTCATGAGGAATTGAACTCAGAACCGTAAGATCTCATAGAGAGCATATTCTCATTCGGTCACTGAGTTGGAACCTAACAGTCTACAGTTTACTACTCCTTTCAGCGCCATGGGCGAGTATTTTCCCTGGCTCTCAACTTAGTCAATGTAAAGAACAGAACATTAACAGGTCGAGTTGAAACACAAATCGTTTGCGCGTAAATCGCAACAAATTTAAAATGCAACAGTTTCATTACTGTGATTAAATCTCGACTGAGGTCTATTAAACCAATTAAAAGTCTTACCAATAAACGCTTAAAGACTATTGAATATTAATGACCGTTAAAATTATCGAATCTCACCTTAAAACACCACTATACATAGGTGAATCTCCTACTCATTCAATTAATCAGTTGATGTATGGTGTTTCAATGAATGAATTGAACATTTCTGTTTAAATTGTTCACAATTTAAACTGTAAAATATGACCAAGACTAAAGTTGTGAAGTTTGTAAGTAGTTTTCTGATGATAATAATAATAATAGTGGGAAACCGCCTGTGGAATATTTCTTGGTTAAGTTGTTAAATGCAATTTAATTCTAAACGTCAAGTAGTAGAGGAAACGATGACTACAGAATGACAGGGAAAACACTATCCATTGTAACTGGAGTTCAGAAGGCAAACAGTAAAACAGTCAGATTTACCTTTCAATCGAATAGAAATTTCACTTAAAAACGTGACAGTATACTCCATCTCTAGCTGAACTTTCAGTAAGCTGTGAAATATGTTTTTGAAATCAATGGGAAGCAAACACTCTTAATAGATTCTAGTCAAGAATAAAGGATATGATCACAAGCTGAGCTTAATTTATCATGCTATATTGATTGTTTTTTCTAGATAAGAATACAATTACTGTGTTGTTATTTCGATACAAACTCGATATAACACATGAACATCAAAATGTTAGGAAAGCAAATTAATGTGGCAACATTATAAAGATTTAAGAGATTGAGGTACAAAAAATATCAAGACGATCAAAAATGTAGAAATAGTCCCATTAGTCATATTTGGGAATTTATCGTTACTTTCTGCATAACTGTCCAAACATGAAAATTAAAGCATTGATATCTCTGATTTCATTCACTCGCCATTACTGACAAAGTTTCAAACCACTAAGTTGCATGAACTTATGAATCCCATTACAATAAGTTGACGTAAAGCAGGTTCTCTTCAACTAAAGCCGCCGTAATAATCATAAAGTGACTGCCCATCTACCTTTTTCAGATGCCATCAGAGCCAGTGACCAATAGACGATGCATTAGCTGAAGGTAAGGTAGTCGGCCTGTCATACATAAACACCCCCCCAACCTTCAGAAGTGCTTATGAAAATTACCCTAGGATCGAAACACTGTTATGAAGATAACTATCCGGCTGCTATCATTTCCACAGCAGTTTAAGGGTTACAATAAAGTTACTTGTCTGCAAATAACTAACAAAAAATTGTCTCACATATCATTCTATCGGAAATTTTAGTCAGACAGAGCAATCTTCATTCTCAAAGGGATATTCAGCACAACTTCCGGTTTTCGAGACTAAAAGTTGGAACAAAGATGAACTTTCAATAAACCAAACATATTCCGTTAAGAACTGATTTTTATATAACACTCTTATACAGTTAATGTGTCTATACTCCTCTAGTGGTGCTATTTACTGTGAAGTAATTTTTACTTTTGATTGTTGTACCCCAAGTGAAACAAGATGGTAGGTGTGTCGACCTGACCTCAAAAAGTTTATAGTCAAAGAGGAAATTTCATGGAGTAGCAAACAAATCGAAACTTCCTTTTAGCCTAGTTGGAGATAACAGCTAATGTCTCTGTAAGTATACTTTGTTGCTTGTAATCTACCCTTGATTATGATAGTAGACGGAATCGATGGGTCTCTGTTGGCATAGAAGCTCCCATGTGGATGCCTCGATAGCGCCCGATAACTCGTTATATCATCTACTTGGTGGTGGCTGGAAGCGACAGCAGATCCATCCAGCCTGTGTAATAATCAATGGGAAATAACAAGTATCTATAAATACCAACTGATGCTTGTTGTGCATAAGGCGCCTCTGTTGACTCAGTAGCTTGGTAGTTAACACTTTGTTGTCTGAACTGCTGCTTACTTGGTCCTATTCTCTGTAAGAGAACCATCATTCATTAGAATTAAGGTACATCTCAAATAGGATTCCTGGATTTCACTCTGAGCCACCATTAAGCATATAACATCAAACTTGTCTTATTTCTACCTATATGGTAGAAAGTTATTTTTTAGTAGAAAGCCATTTTGTGTGATCTCTCAGTCTCCATAACCAAGTTTTAAGGTATCACTTTTAAAGATTTCCATTAATTTATTAAAATGATCTATCAGAAACGTGCTTCACTTCCTCAGTTATGTCACTCTCGACTGTGACCTCAAAATCAGTAATTTCTTTTCAGTATTTAGAGTTTAATAATCTACAGACGTTGAAAATAGAGTTCATAATTCACAAACCATGTATGTACATATATTTTTCTACAAAACTATAAACTAAAACTCTTGTGTGAAGGCTAATTTCCTACCGAACTGTCTACATTCTGGTAGGTGCAGTAGGGTTGGGATGCAACACTATTCGATTAGAAGTGAAGCGCACAGAGCAATGACACAAAGTTCAGCAGCTATAATGATCTCACCCTTTACAAAAACGGAAAGTCGTCACCCTGGTTGAGAGGTAAGCCCACCCAACTAAGTGTCTTCACGTCAAACACATACACTCTATTTGGTTTTGGACAGCTTGAAGAAGCCAAAAAGTATTGTTGAGGAATACTAACACGATCATTTTAACAATTGAATTACAGCTGGATAATAAGTAAATAATTCATAATTAATTAAACTAGATTACAGATAGCCATCGCAGCTTTGAGTGAGGTTTAGCAAATGAAGATCTACTAGCTAATGTATATTATATGTACTACATCCAGCGTATAACTTTTACACCCAAGGTTAATAATTCAGTTTACATCTTTCTGTTTCATTCTATTGATAAAAAGTAGTCATATTCCAGGCAACTCATTTTACAAAAACACTCCGATTGTCCATATTACCGCTATAACAAATTGTTACTTTCCACAGTGTTTAACTAACATTACAAACTCAACACTTCAAATGAATGCGGAAGAGATTTAAAGAAGCTGTAGCGAAACATAATTTCACAGAATCAACCAAGTTCGCACAAAGACCAATTCTAAAAAGTCACTTCTTCAGTGAGAGTCTTTGTTATTTCAGATGAGGTTAAAACAGCTCTCGAATAATTGTGTGGAAAAATGCCTTGGTTTATTAACCAATAAGTAAGAGAAGAAATGTGGGGAAGAAAGGTTAGAAAAAAATAAATTTAGATCCCAAAAGATTTTAAGTAAACTTTTCAGGCAAATTCAGGATCTTTATAACATGTATACTGCCAAACTTATAGATCTCATAATTTAACAATTGCATATTTTTTATTAATTTAAAGTTACAAACGAAAACTTTATCTCAAATCCATTTCTCGCTAACTAAGTGAAATTTATCTTAACATTCTAATACAAAAAGGAAATACATCGTTTACTGATTAACAAACTTAAGACAATTTTCTTCATCAAAAGAAAATTTTGAGAACTAAGTAAGCATAACAAACAAACCTAAGTAGTGCCAACATTCTATATAGTTTTGCTTACAATGTCTAAGGAAGTTCATATTGAACTGACTTTTTGAAAAAGAACTCGATCATAGGCAATATATTAAACTGAAAATCTTTTGTACTCGGTAAAAAACCCATAAAATTGATTGATAACTTCAGTTCAGTCGGTCACACTTATTCGCTAAGAAACTTTGCAAAAACTAGTGTAACAATTTACACCGATTAGTCACTGAAAAAAATAATCAATGTTGTATTTTCTCGCCTTCAATGCTGACTAAACTGTATCGATTACATTGTAATATGTTAATTAGACTGTAAATTAAAATCCCTATGCATTTTCTTAATGTAAAGTGTTTATAAGCAGTCAGCAAGCAGTCTCAGTCCTAAATTTCCCCGGCTAGTGATTACCGTTGATCGATATCATTCGCCAGATAACACTGAATTGGTAACTTTACCGTGACTGAACTGATCAATCAATACAGAGGACCAGTTGGAGTTTAATTGGCCCATTGGTAACGACATTATTGCATACCTGTTCGAACCTCCTAGCCAGAAACTTTTTCTTCAAGGTTGCAGATCCATCTCATTGATGACCGAGTGAAAGCTCTAGAATCTAGGTTTAGGGTTTTCCGTTGATTGCTGACAACTATCTTTTACAGCATATAACAACATGTAAACCAACTACTCAGTATTTAAGTAATAACAGCGTTTGACTATGATCATACAGTCCTGATCGGCTTTTCTGTTTTGAACGAAAGGTTGTTTAGATTTCCAATCATAGAAACGTTTTACCCAAGAGACAATAAGTTTTTGTGGCAGGAAAGTAGGTGAAGTACTGTAAGTGAAATAACAGTCAATCATCCTTAACCGAAATCGTCCTAAAAGTCTGACTATTGGAGGTTCACTTTCCATTTATTAAATGGCTTGCTGCCGACAATAAAATATATCGCTGAACCTTCAAAACGAATTCAAAGTTTTTAGACTATAGCAGGAAATCTAGATAGTAACGGAAATGAATTAAAATCAAATGCGTTCTGCGTGTAAATCGCACACTGTTTCAACTTTATAGAGAAGAAACCTAATGGCATAAGTTAATCTTTATGATACTTGATAAAGTCGATTAAGTTGGTTGCCCATCTAAAAATCATGTACAATCTAATAAATATATTTTTGAAAGATAAACAAAAGAGTATCAATAACACGCAAAATAATAAAAATAAGTCTTTCGTCTTTCATTTACTAATGGAACACAAACAAATAAATAGTAAGATCAAAGTCACTTCATGACTTGTCAAAATTTATATTGTGAGAAATAACATGATCAATATTTTGATGAATACTTTGTCGTAGTATAGATTATTGAACAAATTGAATGGCTAGAAACCACCCAAGCTTGTCTTTAGATTTCACCAGCCAGATTAGAGTGATGTAAACACCGGATGGCCGTTTTTTTCGCTTAGTGCCAAGCTCATCACCGGTGTACCCGAACAAATTCAGCCCACCGAGCCGAATTACTTCACATCACCTGAATCCGGCTAGCTGGCTTGTATGAACCACTATACCTAAAATGGAGCGAACACTTTGCAAATAATTTACAAATTGTACTATCCACGTTGAGATTTCTCACAGCTGAATAGTTTTAAACTGATGGAGAATATTTGTAGTTCAGGAGACAATCACAAGACCTTGGAAGTAACAATCAATCACATGCAAGACCATCAGGATAAACTACTAAACTACTAAAACCTCATAGTTCACTTCTTTCTGAATGACAATGAAAGCTTCACGATTAAACTATCCAGCTCAGAAAACACAATATCATCAAATTTTTTCAACTCTCATCCTGAGTGTTTTCTAACTAATTGTTTGGCAGTATATCATGTTAGTTCTTGATATATTAGTATCAGAGATCACACTTTGTGATCCCAGCCGAGTAGTTTCCAGAGGAAACCATGTTGATACCACAGTTGAGCAGCTGAAAAACTACTCAGCATAGAATGTGCAATTTGTAAATCGTATGCGAATTGACCATTCTACTTTGTCACAATGTCTTTGGCACTGCATTACTCTACATAGAATCTCATGATGCTTGACACTAATCGAATACATTTAAGTTCAGTTTTTTTTTGAAACTATCTTTCCCACCAAGACGGGTCACTACACAACTATATGCGTTCTGACGGCGAAACTTTCATCAAAAACACAAAACAATATATCCCATGAATTTGTGAATGCAGGTTCCTGATAACCTTCAATTAGCAAGCAAACCTACTAGAAGTGATCTACAATAGTTGCTATCATTTTGGCGCTACGAATAAGCACTTCTTAGAATAATAAAATTTATATTGCATGAAACATTTACTCACTTTTAAATCTCGGTGTACAACTCCTTGACTGTGCATATATTCAGTAGCTAATAGAACTTGTCGAATAAGGGCACTTGCATCACGTTCAGTGTAACTTCCTTTCTGAACAATACGATCAAACAGTTCACCTCCAGTAACCCTAAAATTATAAAAGTTTGAAGAATTACGCAATAGGAATGACTAATAAACCAAAAATTAGCCACTATGGTTCATGATTTACTCATATATATAACAGTGCCAGTTAACGCAACTCAGCGACTTTGTTATGAATAAAACATACGGGAACGTAAACTGGAAAGTAATTGCAACTTTTTTTATTTCTAGATGCTATAGACTGCAATCAAGAAAACGTATTAATTACTTTTACCTGTTAGATATTATAACAATTCAGATATCCTACAATCCTCAATTCATATTGTAACTCTGCAGTATGATTTTCTTCATTGACAGCCATGTAAAACTACTGTTTACCAGAGCATTTCGCTCTTCATCACCTAGCAACTGACTGAAAGAGTGACTTTTTTAACAGTGGAAAAATTGCATAACACAAAGTATACTTGAGAGTCAATCAACACAAAATGCTAGACGTCGACATTGTACTTGTTGGCAATCATCAATAGAGCGTATCTTCACTAGCTAGAAAGTCTATGTTCTCTAAAAAATTCGAGCCTTCTCCGGAAGCCAAAAACTTTACAACGAATTAGCCTCCAAAGTATCCACAATAGTCTGTCATCAGATGACAGCCAATATGGTTAACTGCAGGTTGAAACTTGTTGGTCTGTTATAAACAACAAACCAGCAACGTCTATTACGCTAAAAGAAACTTATACACCACTATAAATTATGATATTTGATCTTTTATGACGTAAACAATTTTCAATACTGTCCTTCATATCTATTATCATAAGTTTCCATTCTAAACCTACCTTATCGTCTATTTACTGTTTTCTTTGTTTGCAACATAAATTAAAAGAACAGTTTTATCTAATATTTTTGTGTCTATGCTTTGGAATTCATGACAATGTATCGGGTGTGGATAACATTCAATCCTACGTTCAGTTTTACTATCCGTAGATATTTATTTATTTCCTTTTCCCTTTATTACACAATCTAGACAAAAAGAATTTAATAAATAATGAAAACTTTGTCAAGTTATTTGAAGTGTATGTTTAAATAACAACTAAACTCAATCAGACAAAGCATATATTCTAAAACAAATCTAGAATTTACACATTTTCTGCCTCTAGCATTTTAGAGTAGAACGGATTAGTTTTAGTCTGTCATTATCTTATTCCTTGTCTAAGACAAATATTAGTATACTTCTGCAGCACTTTACCCAAAAACGGGTTTGTTGTATAAGTTGACGTAAAAGACGTAGTATTTTACATACTAAAACACTAATTACTTCTTTAGGAATACTGCTATCAAAAGGAAAAACTATTGCTTAAAATTTACATGATAATTTCTTTGAGGTTCTTGCTCAATTATTGTGTGATAGTAGTCGCGACTAAGACTATTCGTCTACTGATACACCTAAAATAGCTTCCAAGTGAGAATTTTCCTACTTGTTGATATACTTATAGTTCTCCGTTGTTTTATTGGGTCAAATTGTTCGACCTCTACTGGCATCTGGGCTCCTATGAGGATGCTTTGATATCGTCTGGATATTTATTATGATAATTTGTTTGGTTGTGTCTAGCAGAGGAATCCAAGGCGCGCATTTCGTCCTGTTTGAAACTGGTTAACTGGATGCACCTGCATCCCAGTGAGGATGTTGTCCCAACTGAGACTCGAACCTCGTATTCATCGCTTCAAACATCAAGGCGTTATCGACTATGCCACGGAGGCATGGTAGCCACTTCTTGTGTGATGGGTGTTAGTTATTATTACTAGTTGATATGCTCGTGGTTCTCCGTTGTTTTATTGGATTGAGAATTCTCCGCTATATTCGCTCATTGAATGCTCAAACTTTAAACGTCAGAGTCTTCCATTCAGTATCTTTAGATGTACTTCAGATATACATTCCATTTTCAATAAAACACATTTTTATAGTTTACAGAAACTTTTGTGGTACGGTTTATATATGTGTGGCTTATCAGCCAAACGAGGCATAATAAAGAATTATCAGCAGTTTCCGCTAGAATTATCCAGAAGCATAACTTATACATACATATTCTCTATGTGATTTAAAAACCAACGATCAACGTATGCGACAGACAGTATATACCAGTTAAACTTTCTGTGAATGAATGCTAAATATTCCACCAACAATATTACGTACAAACGAAACACAATGAGAATCCCTACTGTGAGTATTATATGACTCACATAAATAAAAATATTTCAACCAAAAAAAAAATGGTCCTTCTTGAAAGAAACTTAAACACAATGGTTGTGTTGTGGAATTGTAAATTCTACAGAAAATCTGTTTATCTTGTCATACTGAAATAAATTCAAAAGGATTACAAAGAAGTGTTGAAAAACGATTTGTTTAGTCAGTCAAGAGACTGTTGCACAGTATACACACACACACTTCTAATTTGGTAATAACAAAGTGAGAGTTATGAAGAGATTCAGAGGGTTTTCTAAGTGGAGCACCTTGTTAATTATCAAGATTTTGCTGATCGTCACTTATAAAATGATCAGATTTTCTGAATTGCTGATGCATATATACTGTTTTCTCGACTATGAAAGACAAACTCCTAAATGTTAGCCTTTTGTGTTTTACCACAGCCAATGCACTACCTTCTCATCAGATAATAAATAAGACAGTAGATTCTAGTAGTATTCTCGTCAGTGAATATGTCTTCTTGATATGATAGTGAGCAACAAATTACATCCAAAACGTTATCCAGTAGATGATACTGTTTTACTATATTGTACATTTAATAGATCAACTAGAATGAATGGGTCTCTGTGCAACACTGTTTCACAGAATGAAGATGTAAAAAGATCATTTTGACTGCAATATCTCTGCGCAGTTCAAACTTAAAATTACTTTGGTCAAAATATAATCGGGTTTAGTGTAGTTGGTTGGTTCTATAACACTTATTTTCTTGCTTATACATTTAACAAAAGTTACACATTTATAAGACTTCTGTTAGAATATAAAAACTAATATCTAGAAACTAGTGCTTGTACTACGAATACAAATAACATACAAACCTCTTTTAATAGCACAAAAAATAAGAATTTATTAGAATCTTTTAAAATAAACTGATAAATATCTTTAGGAATTTTTTAACACATTCCTTATCCATGGTAAAGCATTTCAGAAATAACACTATAAACGTTTGAAAGTTGTGACTACTGGGAAAAACAACTCTGTGTAATAAAGAATATAGTCTAAGATAACAAAAATTAACTTCTTGGGAAAGTAATCTTTTACTACAGTTCTATACAATTCTAACCAAAGAATTTTCAACAACTATATACACAGAAATAAAATATACCAATGTTTTAGATTGCAGTCATTTTTGTTTTACATGTTTTCATCCGTTTCTAATCTCAGGAGGAAATCTTAAACTTTTTAGGCTTATTGCGGGTTGAAACAGTTGCTTTTGATACTACCTCAAAATATATTCATTACAAGTTTCAACTTTTTCTAAGTGATTTACCTATCAGTAACCACAACTTTATGAATCCAGGACAAAATACTACTGAGTAAATATGATTTACTAAAATATTACACAAGGATCTTATAAGTCTGAAAGTTCTTTGCTAGAAATGGATTTGATTGACATTTATTTATCTTTTATCATTTGACTATCTGAGATAAACGTAGTTTTGCAGACTAGTATTTATGCTGGGTGATAGTTGAAGGTGAGATGAATATTTGAATTGCAACCGGATTCGAACCAATGACCACCGGGTTTCCGGCCCGTTGCTCTACGTCGTAGTTCAGTTGGTCACGGTGAGTTATGATTTTAAAACCATGGTACACTTTCAGTTGGTTGCACCTCGGAGTTTTAGGAAAGTTTGAGCATCACCCAGAACACTTAAAAAATAAATGGTGTTATGTTCACCATGTTATACACATTCTTAGTTAGATCTAAACTGGAAAATTGTACGCAGACGGCAAATCCTTATCGGAGAGGTGACTCAGGCCTTTTGGATAGACTTTAGAGCTCTGTCAGCAGTATAATCCATGCAATAAATGGCCTGACATGCGAAGACCGATTTCAGGAGCTGGACATCTCTTTATCCCATCGCAAACAGAGGGGCGATTTAATCATGCTATACATTATTCTAAGAAATGACTTCGGACATAATCTATCTCCTATTTTCCTTCCCACTAGGTCGAGACATCTAAAAGGACATAGTAGGAGGACACAAAAGCAAAGAAAGAACGTAGTCTCCTCAGAGTACTGGTTCTCGCATCGAGTAATCAACTCCTAGAACTGACTCCCAGAAGAAGTGGTGTCCGCATCATCAACTGACTTGTTGGAAAGAGGATTGGACAAGCACAGAGATCTACTGGGGAAGGATTAATATAGGTTCATAACTTTCTGTCTTAAAGTAGCAAATCTGAGCCTGAACCTAAGGTCTACAAACATTTAGATATAAAACTTATAGCACCAAACTAATGAAATCTATCACTCAGATCCTTCAAAAGCCAAGTGGGAGAGATATTATCACTTTTAAGCCTAGTTTATAACGTAGTAGGAATCAAGATAGAAGCACAGTTCAAGTAGAAAGTTATTGCGCTTAAATTTGCTGGACGGATGTCAGTGAAATACTCAAGTTGCCTTTGATACTCCATTTAAATAAAACCATTAAACTTCCTCTTCTTTCCTCTGCTCCCCAATGAAATCGGAAGGAATCTTACAATAGCACTTTGTACCTTTATTAGTGACAGAAATGCATGCTTTATGTTTACAGCCGGAGTCACACTCAAAATCAGGATGCATTAACAGAAGGTTTAATATAGCACTATCATTTAAGTACAAACTTTCACATATCGAAGAAGCGTGAAACACATCGGCAAAGTAGAAGCTAAGTGTAGAGTTTTAGGTAGAAAAAAAGAAAGTTGACAAGGTTGCGAAGCGTCATCTAATCAGGTGGCTAGGACATATGTCACATATGCCTATTCGCTGTCTACTTCACTGAGCAATGGTAGCTGAAGTAGGTTCATGCAGAGAATTTCTTAGGGGTTGGCAGAATAAAACATAGAATTAATCCACGAAGTCAAGATTGTTGGTCTAAGCCATGTGGGGGAATTTCGACTTCCCGGTTGAGGACCGCATGTTAACTAAAACCAGTGATATGGCTCAAAATGGAACTTAATGGCGCAGTGCATCCATAAACTAATCCCACCTTAGCAATCATAGATAATTTCAGTATTTTTTTTATTTCTCCTTGATTTCTTTTGATGACTTTATACCGGTTTCGACTGCTTTGCTCTTTATTTTCCAATATTCCATCCTATTGCATTTATAGCATTTTATTTCACAGTATTGTGTTGATATATTTAGCAACTTATAATTGAACACTTTGTTTAGTTGTGCTGATTTAAAAACTCTTGCCTGCTCGTTGACTAATACAATATCTTGATATGTACCTCACGTTAACTCCTGATATTTACACTGTCTGACGCAGGTGGATCAGCAGTGTCGGGAATAATAAACAGCCGATAGTGTATCTGGACGCATATATAAATTTGGAGTCAGATTTCTCAGCTCGACAAACTGGTCAGCCCGACGTGATTAAAATCTCGCAATTGAATACTGCAACCGGTCATTAATGACTGCATACAATACGGATATACATATATACTGAGAATTTCTTTGGCTGCTTTGTGGTAGGCATTGACATACTTGTTTATCGTATTTTTCCTGCTCTTCTTCTTAAATATTTTTTTTGCTGTACCAGTACTGATGTCCTTAAACTCTCATAATCAAGACTTTTCGAATTTAGGGTCCGTGGGTGCCATTAATCTTCCTATGCCTTGTTTTAAGTTTAACGACCCGCAATTGTGGTTTGTCCGTCTAGAACATTTCTTCATTGCCAATCATATAACTTCACAAAACACAAAGTTTGGATACACAAGTTCTGTTTTACCAGCAGAAGTGGCTGAACAAGTAAGGGAAACACTAATAAAGCCCCACCCAGACACATCTTGTGATGTTTTGAAGGAAGAAGTGATGAAAGCCACTTCTTAACCTTACCAGAAAGCTGTCGATCAACTACTAAGTAACATATGCATTGGTAACAGAACACCTTCACAACTTAGGCAACATATGCGAAGTCTGCTGAAAGGTAGGGACGTAGATAACCATCTACTGTACCAGCTTTGGCTGCGGAGACTTCCTTCATGTATTCAGCAGATATTAGCTGTCGGAGATGCGGACACTGACATTGACAGGTTTCCTGACATCGCTGACCGTACGTACTAAAGAATGCCTAAACAGGTTGAAAGTATTGCTGAGCCAACACAAAATGACAGAGTGGCTTCTTTACAGAGGAAGATCGACATACTTAGAGGACAACTGACGGCTTTGTAGGTACACCGCCGGTCACCGAAGTTCCATAGAAGCAGATCCCACAGTAGTGATAAAATCGTGAGTAGAACTGCGTCTAAAAGTAGCACGTGCTGGTATCACAAAGAGTTTGCCAATAAAGCACGTCGTTGTTTATTACCGTGCGATTTTATAACCTTTTCGTTGGAAACGGAAAAGACGGCGATCAGTGACGACTTCTGTCATCGGCGCACAACAATACGGTCATTTGTTTCGGGTGACGAATAGGAAGACCGGAGCGCAGTTTCTGGTTGATACTGGAGCAGAAGTGAGCGTGGTCTCACCCACACCTTCCGAAAAACAACATCCCAACCCTACCTTGGTACTACAAGCGGCAAATAGATCTGCTACTACCACATATGGAATCAAAATTTCGATCGTAGACATTGGTTTTCATACACCATTCCGGTGGGATTTTGTCATCGCTGACACATCGTCGCCTATCATTGGCATGGATTTCCTACAACATTACAAACTATTGGTTGATTCTAGTCGCCAAAGACTAGTTAGCCGTAATAGTGAATTTCCTATCACGGGTATCGTCACGGAGACAAAAATAATAAACCTAGTCGTAGCTGTAATAAATAGCACTTCCGAGTACCACATCCCTGTGCGAGAATTTTTTTATCTCACGTAAACGGACTACATAAACTCCCTGCCAAAACACACGGTGACGTACCATATTCTTACAAAAGGTCCCCCAGTCTCATCAGAACCTGGATGGTTAGACCCTAAAAAGCTGTAGATAGCAAAACAGGAATTCGATAAACTTCTAAAGTTGGGAGTTATACGCCCTTCCGAGAACTCATGGTCATCACGCCTGCATATGGTACCAAAAAACATCAGGTGAAATACTACCTTGCGGTGATTATCCAGAGTAAAATAAGCGTACGGCCCCTGATAAGTATCCAATCGCTGACATACATGATCTTACCAACTCTATGACAAAAGTAAATAGTTTTTCCAAGACTGACCTCGTGCCAGCTTACTACCACATTCCTGTGAAACCCAATGATGTTACTGAGACGACCACCACTATCCCGTTCAGATTATTCGAATTTATTCGTATGCCATTCGGTTTGACAAATGCTGCTCAAACATTCCAAAGATTTATAGATCAGGTACTTCATGGATTACCTTTCGTCAGTGCATACACAGATGACTTAATAGTAGCCACCCCATCTGAAACAGAACACCTGCAACATCTGAGGACGCTTTTCGAACGACTGCAGGAACATGGCATTACAATCAATCAGCAGAAGTGAGAATTTGGCAAAAAATCCCTACAGTTTTTGGGTCACATTGTTAATACCAACGGTTTTAAACAGGTTCTGCAAGAAGTAGATGCAATTCGAGAATATCCTGTACCAGACTCGTTTCGAAAGCTGCAAAGATTTCTATGGTTAATAAACTCCTATAGACGTTTCATACCTGAATGTGCTGAAGTAGCCCAGCCGCTGACAGATTTGTTACAAGGACGAGCTAAAATGTTTCACATGGCCCAAGCGGCTCATGATGCCCTTGGCAAACTGAAGCTGGCTCTAAGTTCCGAAACTCTTCCCTCTCGTCGTGATTCAAAAGCATCACTAGCAGTCATGCCAGGCGCTTCAAGTGTTGCGGTAGGCGCATTTTGTCCATGGCCAGTGGGAACCAATACCTTTCTTCTCAAAACGACTTGATGCTTTTTAGTAGCGATACAGTACATTCGGCAGAGAGCTACTGGCGATAGTGAAACAACCGAAAACACCAAAAACCAACCGTCATAACAAAAACAAAAGCATCGGAATCGTTCACAACTAGGGACAGCAGAAGAACCACGAGGTCCGGAAGAAGATTCGGTTGGCCAAAACGTTACTTTCAGGAAATTTACTTTTAATAAAACCAATTCTCTAGTAAAATTATTACCGCTTTTTTTCATTATCTTGTTGAAAACATGATCACACTATTTTGTCAGACTTTTCCGCATGCACAAAAAAAACATTTTCGCTCGACACCACAGACTTCCGAATCTTATATTTCTTAAAAATGTTCCGAGTATTACGATTTTGGTTGTTTTTTTTATCTCCGGATATATTATTATTTCGGTAAATTTATTTCAGTGTTTCGACTGTCATACATTTCATTTTTATGTAAGTACTCTTCCAATCAGTCTTCATCCTGATAATAGATATCCTCAACATTCCTTCTATGTTTCAAATATCTTCAAAATGAATTTGTCTTTATCAGATATTTTATATTGAACACAGATATTCCTTCTTATATCTGTATTCTGGAGAGGGACTTATATAGCATTTTATTTCACAGTATTGTGTTGATATATTTAGCAACTTATAATTGAACACTTTGTTTAGTTGTGCTGATTTAAAAACTCTTGCCTGCTCGTTGACTAGTACAATATCTTGATATGTACCTCACGTTAACTCCTGATATTTACACTGTCTGACGCAGGTGGATCAGCAGTGTCGGGAATAATAAACAGCCGATAGTTTATCTGGACGCATATATAAATTTGGAGTCAGATTTCAGAGCTCTACACATTCTAGCTTGATGAGCTGAAATGAACTGCGGCAACTTGAGTTGCCATGTAGTAATACAAAATCCCAGGATGAAACTATTTGGCTGCCTGTCCATGGGATTTCCACTAAAGTATATCACATCAAATCGAGATCCACTCAGCAGCCATGTATACATTCATGTAGTAAGGAATGAGCCATGCCTATTTTGCTAGTGCAAATGATACTCCCTGGCTACTTAGAGCTCGGTAAAGGCAGCTGAGGTTCGAGCAGCGACCCGTCGGTTTGAAATCATATAACTAGGCTAAAGACCCACATCTCTGTGTCACATCATCACATCACTAACAGTCTATTATTTCCCCATTAAAATTCTACTCCACTGTTGTTCCAGACAGCATGAGACAATGTGGAAGATTCAAGTCTTTTTACTCTCCTTTCGGAAAAGTGGTGTACTTCTGCTGCTGCTCAAGTAAAATTTTCAGATACATATATAATGTACTAAAGTCCTCTTGAAATGGATAACGACAGTAATATAATCTACCACACATTGCATATCATTATTCACCAAATCGGTGATCTAAGTAACTCTTGGTTTCCTCAGCTGTAATAAAACGGTGACTGGATGAAAAACGTATACGTACGGCTGCCTATAGAGAGATTTCTAGAGAAATGCACAAGTTTGGTATGCTTCACACGTGTGCTACTTAACTATCTACCGTTCGGTCGAAGATGGAAAAGCTAATTTTATCTTGATCAGCAAGCTAGTTGATAAAACTACTTGCTGTGAATAACTCTCAGATTACTTTTGACAGTCCGAATCATATCAATAATGACATCATTCGTTACACAAACCAAAATCGAAAACTTACAATTCCATGACAAGATAGTAGCATTCTGCATCTTCCAGGACATCAAACAGCTGAACAATATTTGGATGTTTGAGTCTGATTTTATAGAGTCATATTAGAAGATTCAACGAACCTCCTCAAAACTTCAATCTCATTGTTCAAGGACTCCTTGCGCGACTCTGCTTCCTTAATGGCACACGCAGAATTTTGAGACTTTGAAAGGAATTTTTTGCGGATACACTTGATTGCAACGAATGATCCAGGGTTTCTCTGATCTTCTGCAAGACGAACTTCTGAAAAAGCACCCCTAAACAAGAAAATGAAAGCTTAATCTCTTAAATAACTCGTACGTTCCCAGAATCTCTTTGAATTCGTAGTGATCAATTGACGGGAACGAAACCATAACAGCACTCTATGTAGCTAACGATAACAACTGAAAAAACTCCATTTCTGCCAGTGAATTAAAATATTGTCAAGGTCATAATTGCCAATCTGAAGTATACAAACACTTCAGAATAGCGTTTGAAAGTTAGATCATAATATTCCGTACTTACCATATTTATTGTACAACCTATCGAAAAGTGAGCCTTATGGCTCAATAAGTTCCCTAATGAAATGAAATGTCAAAGTTCTTCCTAATGTGTTTTACAACCTTATTACAGGATTCATTGCATACGTTGCAAGCATTTCTGAAGTAACCCCAGCTCTTCCCTCTTTTAATATTTACAGATAACATCATGAATCTTTTCATGAACTGGTTTTGGTGAACCGTCTCTAGTCTTTCCTAGTTCGGAGGTGTCAGTTTGTTACCATGAGGACGTTCCAGTTCGCTACTTCTGTAACGTAAAGACTGATCCACTCAGTACTCGGGGTTCATCCTTCTACCTGCAGTTTCTATGGTAGCAGGTCAAGTGGGTTGCAGTATTCTTGGTCGTATGTATTCTTATCAAGATTCGGTCTCTCTAAAAGTACGTACGAAGGTGCAGCTACCAAGTGTTCCGATGATGAGATTTAGTTCGTTAGCTCCTGTGTGACAGAATCTTGATTTCCAGCACGGTTTACCCGTCAATGAATCCTGAATTACAGGGTAATAACCCCTAGAATGAAGGTGATCAACTTGCAAACTGTCATATGGGATCGTGTTAGCTGATGGAAGATCACTGTCTTTCCTAGGGCATAACATTTGGAAAAGATTCGAACTCCCTCACATCAGTTAACAAGTCAGGGTTGAAAATTTTCTGTCCTAATTTTTGTGCCTAACTAGTGTATGCGTTCTAGAGTGTCTGCTGCTTGCACATACAGTAACGTTTAGCCCCTTGTTTGCAGTTTTTGAGCTTTAGTCTCGCATAAGCGGGACAAAATGTCCAGAAGGTCTCCTCATCAAATGCACTGATAAGCCATGTGTACCGACCATAGCACAAGGAACATTTTCGCTGCAACTGTATAACTATTCGGTTTTACTCTCAAGGACTAGATGATATTGACCCTATTACTTCCTGTTCCTCTGCGTACGGTGATGCTGACGAATCATCCGACGGAACGTCAGACACTTCAATTAGTAGATGCCTGTGTAGATGAATTCATAAGCCTTCGACAGCTTAATCCCAACACATCATAATACCAAATCTTTCAGCACAATTATAGTGCCAATTCGTGTCCTTTTACCTTGTCTTCCTTTTATACGCTGCCAGGAGCAGGACCAATAAGTGCGAATGAATTTTAGCGTCAAGTCAACTCAAAGCCCTGGTCAACGGTATTGATTTTGATATCATAAAAGTGATGTGGAGATTGCTGCTTTGAATTGACCATCACGCTGATGTCACTAGCAAAACAGTAACCGCAGATCAACTAACTGAACTTGACTCCGTACACCTTTGGAAAGCGAGCAGGTTCATCTACATAACAGTAAAACAGTTTATTTTAATCCATCCAGAATCTTCTGATGTGTCATGTGCCGGTCTTTGTAGTTAAAGGGATACACCTCACCGTTCTAATCGGTCACTGATTATATCACGTGACTCATTATTCATTCCATTGTGAATTGAAGGGTTTTCAATGGCAACATCAGAAGAAATGTGCATGTTTCAAAAAAGTCAGACTGTTATGAAGAAGCAAATGTTGTAAGAAGGATGGTTTCGTTCTTGGGAGACTGCCTGAGCCGTATGCATATCTCCAGAACATTCTTCAGGCGTGCACTCAGTAACATCAAAGTATGGGGCTGAGGGCACACTTCTGACATAGACATCAAAGCATTACGGAAACATAAATGTTTGGGACAATTTCACCGCATGGTCGTCGTTGAATATAAACTGCACCGCCCTGGCACCAAAATGCAACTGCAGCCAAAATAAATGGACCAAACTGGATTAACTAAAAATTAACTAAATAACTCTTTGGCTCACCTCCGGATGCTCATGATATTTTAAGTTTTGTTTTAACCAGCATGCGTCCGGGTGGGCTTTGACACCATTTTGCGCTCTCTCTGTGCTCGCTAATATGCACACTCTCAGGGCCTATAGCTGAGCCATGTTAGCCGGACAAGGTAGATAAACTTTCCCCTTAGTAAGCACCATTGTACTTATTCTATCTAAATATATTGTTCTTCCGGGCTTATTCCTGAATACCAGTCCTTTTGATTTGTGTTTCGTTATCAGCACGCATGTTAAGTGGGATACTGATTAGGTATGCGCTGGGGCACATCGAGTTGAGTACGGTTAGCCAGGCATTATGCAATAATGGCACATCCCGTCCCCCCACAATTGTTCAATTTTAACCCGTTTATCGAGGACATCACACATTGAAATGGTATCATTTGCTGGATAACGTTTTGGACACAATCTTTTGTCCATATTCATGTCATGCAACCCCACAGCCTCGGGACAGGGTTTATGTAGCCATATTCTTCTCTCCTCCTTCACGATAATGATGTTATAATTTCCCATACATCTAGGACAGGTGCTGAGTCACTCCCGGTACACATATTCGCTGTTGAATCGACAAGCAAGGAATCTGTCATCACTCCCTCACTCCCCACAACCGAGCATGTTTTTAATACTGCCACTCTATTGCACCTCATTACTTGATTGTGTGTAATTGAGCGTACGGCTATAGCCGAGCCCTTCCCCAAGGTTGTGGGATTAAACACATAGGTCAATGTTACTGGTCAGCGGGACACAAAGATTTGGCTAGTAGACCCAGAAAAGTTGAGAAATTTGAGGAAGGATTCGGCTTTAGTCATACGCGCAGTTACAAACAATCGAGCGATGGGGTGCAATAGAGTGGCAGTATTAAAAACATGCTCGGTTGTGGGGAGTGAGGGAGTGATGACAGATTCCTTGCTTGTCGATTCAACAGCGAATATGTGTACCGGGAGTGACTCAGCACCTGTCCTAGATGTATGGGAAATTATAACATCATTATCGTGAAGGAGGAGAGAAGAATATGGCTACATAAACCCTGTCCCGAGGCTGTGGGGTTGCATGACATGAATATGGACAAAAGATTGTGTCCGAAACGTTATCCAGTAAGTGCTACCGTTTCAGTGTGTGACGTTTCCAGTAAGCAGACTAAAATTGAATTATAATCTACCACAGCGCTCAGTTTTAACTAATATATTAGCCGTTGAATTTTAGTAGCCACAGAACAGTCAGCATGGACGATGTTTTTGATACTTTTCACCCTGCTAAATACTCCGATATTTGCCAGCTATACGTGAAGCATGATGCTTCCAGCCAGAACCCAATAGCTGTCACGACGAGGGAAACCTTTTTAAAAGCAATTTGCTGCCACACACGATCTCGTTCAGTCCCGATGATTACTGGCACCAGTATGGATAACAAAAATTGTTCATCTTCAAAATAAACAACATGAGGGTAAGGTAGACGGATTTCTTCTTTCCCTGATATTCGACGTTTCTTTCTGACGACTCAAAATAACGGTGATGTGATATTGTCACAGAAAGTGCCGATTATTTTCCGCGTACCAGTTATTCACATCAGGTACTCAAAAATAGCGATCAGCCCCAAAGAACTGATTAACTACCAAACATCACCACTATTGGCAAATCAGTATATGATCTCTGTAACACTTTACTGCACATCCAAAGCAGTCGTCCTCATCATTTCAATGATCTCAACAGGCATAAATCAAATTATTCTGCAAAAGTTCACCCCACGCAAACATTACAGACGGATGGGTCTCATTTCAAAATACTGGTTGTCAGGTAATGGACTTTATGTGAATTGACTGTATTTCCAAGCATCATTTCTCCCTTGAATTCCCTCTCAGCATACGTAGGTGGTACTTAAAAACCTTCATGTTCCAGTAAAAATGATCTTTTTCTTCTTTCCATATGCGAATTTGTAAAAGGTTAAGGAAAGCCAGAGAAATAAAATTCCTTCAAATATTCATGCAAATAGCATTGGGTTGGCCAAAACTTAGGGAATCCCAGACGAATGACTGGCAAAAATGGGTGGAGTACGCCCCCCGATGACAACTAGGGAGATGAGTCCCTGGGGGATTAAAGGAATTAGATAAACAAATGCCCGGGTTATTACTGATGACACGAACTGACATAACTTAACCACCTGTTCCTCTTCGATAAGGTGGGCCTTCTGACCACCGTCCACACAGAAGGTTGAAAAGGCTATATAATGGTTTATTCAGTCCTTCCGAAGTTGTTCTTGAGTATCAGCCATCTTCTTGAAGCAGAGGCCAGCTGCCTGTATGCAGTGCCTCAAATGAAACTATTGGAAATTGGCTCGAAATTTCAGACATCTTTATAATGGCATTTTGGTTCTCTGCAAAGTGATCAGAACACACGAAACGCTTTGGCTGAAGAATCGTCATGATTCGCAATTGTCTTCACATCTCTACTCGTGTTAACCACTGGGCCCTTTTGTTCCGTAACTGGGAGATGCTAACAAGGTATTCATTTAGTGTCTACTAAAATAGTCACAACACGTTTCCGTACTTCTTCAGGAATAGCTAGCCGAAATGCATTGGTTAGGCCATTCAGGAGGTCCAGAGAGGTCAGCCTGCGTGCAAACAGCATCATTTTACATGGCGCTCAATGGTTTCACATTGACAGCTGCTTCCAATGATGATATTTTATTGATCGGATGGAAGGAGAGTAGCAACCCAAGATTGACGCGCTGAAGAACGTCATTACTAACGGCTATCAGCATGTGGAATGTTCTACTAACTATTTTTCGTCGGTTCCTCCTGTTCAAATATTCCCTGATACACCTCTGGAACCCACTGTCAATGCTAAATTTGCGAACTACCTCCACCTGTCCCCTGCGCAGCACTTCGTCAGGGTCCTTGTCAAAGTAGATCGGCGAGGACTCCATATGGAGTTGACTGTCTCAGGCACTGGCCCAGTCTTCCGTCCCCGTGAGTAGGTTTGTCAAACGGGTGTTCAGCGTGAAAGCAACTCCGTTCGATGCGACAGTAGATTATGTATTTCTGGAGACCGGAATACTTCATCGCCTGGTATCTACCAAAACACCTTAAAAATGAAAGTGTTAAGCCTTGCAAATCCGACCGTGGTCCGAACTCTCATTTCACCCTCAGTCATCACCCGGTACTTGGTGCGAGTGCGCCAGACCACGATTACCGCTAATTGTCAAGAAACACGGAAAGCAACTTCATAAATGCTCAATCGTTAGTGCACGTACAACTGACGGTATAGCAAAGAAAGTAAAGACGCAAAGAAAAGTGTAGACAGATAAAAAACCCACTGCTGAACCTCTTTTAAAGAGCTGATACCTTGTCTGTCTTTCCGCTGTAGGCAAATAATTCAGGTTTGAAGTTTGGGTCGGTGTCTAAATTCCCATCGGTACGAACAGTGCTGAGACACCTTGACGATACTGACTGCATAAAGTCACTTCGATCGATGAACTTACATTCATTGTTTGTCTTCATTTGATCGAGACTTAAAGTTAATGCTTTAATTTGCTATTGTGTGATGCTGCGCTGTTGACAACGTGGTGTTTTACTGCTCCTGATATTTTGTTCTGGCTCAACTTGAGGTTGTGGTGTGATTTGACTACTTATCTCTTGACAGGCTACTGGAACCGTCCGTTTGTTGGTCTGATTCTTGTATATACTATTTTGATCCACTTTTGTCGAAAATATTCCTATCGACTTACCGTATAGTACACATTCGTGCCCGAGAGCATTTGGAATGTGTAGCTACCCAGCGGCACTGTTAAGATATTTTTGTTATTTTGATGTAGCTTATTGTTGCTTTGATAGTGCCACAGATATGTTACGAACCCATCACCGACTTACTACAAGTGGCGTTTTTGATACTGTTGATCCGATCTTTGACTGTGCTTCACCAACGGAAGTTCGAAAGCTATGCAGTGGAACATAGGAACTCGCCTGGATTGCGCTACTTTGGCACCACTGAGTTGTTTTCCACGTTCGGCCCAAAATAATTGGATTTTGACAACTACAAATAACGCCAAACTTCAACGTGTATAAAAATGTTGATGTCCGCGGACGACAACTTCATAGTCATCAAGTTCTGGAATTTGTTGGGCAGCTGAACGAGAAAACATCAAACGTATCAACCGCAAGACTGTTATGTATGGCGAAAATGGCAGACAGAGCATGACGAACGTGGACTGGATGCGTTAAAATGAGCCAACTATGCCTCCACGCCAGGGTTAAAAATTCAGACGTTTGGCTAGGGTTTTGCTAAAAATCACGCCCTGATGTCACCGTTCCTCTGTGGCATATTGGATGGCGCCTTGACGTTTGATGCGATGAACACGATGTTAGAGTCCCAGTGGGGACGACACTGGGGTGCGGGTAAATCCAGCTGACGAGTCCCAAATAGGACGAAACGCACGTCCTGGATTCTTCTGCTAGTCATGACCAACCAAATTATCATAATTAACATTCCGGCAATATTGAGGCATCCGCATAGGAGCCCATATGCTAGTGGGGGTTGGGCAATTCTACCCAACAAAACAACGGAGAACAACAGGTATGTCAACAAATAGTTATCATGCTTGTTTGAGTTTACCGTGTTCCATGTGAAAAGACGTGTATTTTGTGTTCTAAGGCATACTTTACCTACTTCTACAACCTTCAAAACACCGTTTGTTGTTTTATCACATTTTACGAAGCTTGATGTGCACAGTATTGGCTGCACTTCCTGTCTCCAGTGAAAAAGAGGCTGGTTTTATCGATCACGAATGATGTCCACATATCAAAGTAAGGTAATTGGGGCCTTAATTTACGGTAAGAAAGGATTATCTATACAGTTTTCACTTCAAGCCTAGTAACTGGCAGTAAACTAACTAGCGAAAGAAATCAAAGGACAGTGAATATAATCAAATTTCCAGCTGCGAATTCAGCGTCACGTTTTTACTTGTGGTGCAGTGCTCTACTTATAAGTAGGGTGGTTGCTGCATACTAGGCGAAATTACCGCCTCAATGAAAATGTTGTCTTTCGAATAATGGATCATACGAACACATGCCATTTTTAAGGCCAATATCTAAATGTTACTTCCTCTCTGTAGCTGTAAAAGTTTAGTAAGAAACGAATCATCCTGCCCTACAAAGTTTTCTGGAGAAAACAGTTGTTAAGATATTTCTGGTCACAAATATTTGATAAAAACGACGTCATTAAATGGCAGTAGTGAAACTTAATGTGGGCATGACCGCTCAGTACGTGAAGTATCCTGGCAACAGCCAGTTATGCAGCCTGCGCTAGCATACTGCGTACCGAAGGTTGAGGACAGGTGGATCGGAGTGTGTTGGTTATGCCGATTATAGTTCTCAAGTGCTGAATGGACGTTGGAAGTATATCTCGATGCTCAGTGTCCATCGGTATGATCCGCCATCATAATCTGCCTATCTGGCGAGAAAGTGGAACATAGAGGCATGAGAAGTAAAATTAGTTGTCTTAGAATTTGGGGACGTAGTACTGAAGCCTAGATTATCTGAAGGGGACACCAGGAATAAGGGGCTATATAGTCCTGTATTCTATTTATAGAATACCTTTGGAGTTTTACGTAGCACATCCCTCACGTCACAGTCTAAGCTGCATTACAAGTGTCTGAAGATGGTGATCCTGTTTCGCATTTGAAGGCCAGTAGGAACGTTGACATGCACACATAGGGTTGGAGGAAGATAGTTATTATGGGCCTAAGGGAGGATGAATGATGTATATTGGGTATAATGACCCCAGATAAGGGTGCCTCCCATAAGTCCCCACCATCAGATCTGCCATTTCACGGTGAGCGTTTCCGCATCATAGCTTGTCACTACCTTACCCGTGACATGTGCTGTCATTGCCTTCCTCCCATTTAGCCTCTATTCTCTTTGCTAACCTTAGTGATGCGCTAGGATGTAGGAGGTTAGCGGTTATTGCACCGGTCATTAGGTACTCGGCGTCGTCCATAGTTTTTGTTGCTTTGTCCTCGCGCATCCAAATGCCTCAACCACCCTTAGGCATCTCACGCCACTCTTGATTATAGAACTTCACCGGAAATTACTGGAAAGTTTGAAGTTCCATATGATTTAAATTACGGAGGCGTTTCAAATATAATACCTTTTAACCTTCTGTGGGCTTACGTGTTACCTTACTTGTAGCAAGAAATAATTGTTCGGCCCACTTAAAGTCGAACGAAGTTCATTCCCAGTAGACTTCAAGTAAAATGATAGACGATGGGTGAAGTCAATGAACATTTAACATCGAAAACCCTTTCACATGAAGGCTGTACAGAAACTGTGCACTTGGTTTACTCATGATAAACATACGTGCACGCTTAAAAGTCTCTGCTTTCTCATTGTGATGAAACTGCAGTGAAACCGAAAGATTCAAATGGCCATGTAGGATTTAGGTGACATGAAATAAGGCATCTACTTTTGATTGCATTGATCTTTTGTCTAGCGAAAGTTGACGCAAATCAGTGCCCACTCGGGGCACCTTTTAATTATCGTGTCAATGTAAGTGGCACAATGATGCACTCATGTGCTGCAATTCAACTCAACAAGTATCGTGTGGTGTTTGCGTAAGGCGCCCAAAGTTTGCCTGGAGAACTGGTAAACTGCAGTCTAGCAGAATGGGCATACCATTTTGATAATAATGATAACATTTTTCGAATAATAAATTATACGAACACATGCCCTTTGTACAGGCAACATCTGAAAGTTATTGTTGTTTGTGAGTCTGAGAAAAGTAAGAAAGGATGCATTGGTACACCATACATAGTCCGCCAGGATGCGGTTATTCAACTGTTGCTGGCTAAAAATATTGGATGCTAACCCTTTCGCTATATAGCTGTAGTGAGTAATAACACGGGCTTTATCACTCAGTATGAGCTTTAAGCAGGCACCTACGATTAGGCCTCTAAACTTCACTTAATGAGTCCTATAATCAGTAAACGTACATAGGATATCAAACGCCGAACAACATTAAGGCTCAAAAAGGTGCAAATAATCAATAAGTTATTGCTTATCATAGACAGCAAGTAAAACTATATTCAAATCATGGTATGGACCGATGACAGCTTGGAACCAGTGTCACCCGGTATCCTGCAGCATGTGGTGATTGTTCGGTTCAGTGCCACTGGGATCAAATCCACAGAGATAAATGAAACTAAAGTTTTGACTGTGTCCGGAAACTGTTATCATTTTGCAGCCCATGGAGCGTAAGGTCTCATCATTAAACCACTCAATGTGTCTTCAAGGTTGGCGCTTTACGTGGGGTCAGTTTAGGTTCTCTTCTCCATAAGCTGAGTGGATGTTATTAGTCGGAGAGCCTGCATGTTTGGATACAAACAGCATGTAATGTCAACATTTCTAGGAGCAATCCTAATCGGAGCCATAAACTTGAGACCAACCGTCAAATTAGTTATTGTGCAGTGGTCTCATTATGAATCCGCCTATGAGGAAGAAAGAGAAACATGGGTATGGAACTATTTATTGCGTACTTAAGTCAATGAGTAACAGGTAATGAACAGAATAACCGAAGAAAGAGAGACCAGATGTAGATTTAAGAGTTGTTGCACGACAACTATCTGTCTTTTCAGTAATAAACTATGGTGAGACAGTAGCCTGACCTTTATGCACGATAAACATAAAGTATAGCACTGAAACCATTTGTCTGGATGGTGGAGCATATCAGCCGAGATGTCTAATTGGGAATCCAAGAGACAAGGAAAAAGTAGTCTTCATGCATACGACCGTATACAGAGGCCTCTGAATGGGAAGTTTCGGCGCGAAGAAGTGAATTAGTGGGAGTCGTAGTGTATAGAAAGTAAGACAATATGAAATATGGACGCTTGCGAGGAATTCTGAGAACAGACTTTTCGGCAGTACAACTAAGTGGATTTGGATGTCGTTTTCAGTCAGATGAGTACCCTGTTTCCCAAGTGGGCTAACCCAGCACGACGGTACCAGCCATACAACAGAGGGAAACTGCCTGATACACAGGGTTCTCTCTCTCCAAACTAAGAGCTATTTGATTGATTGAATAGACTATAGGAGAGACCCCACCTACATTTATTCTTAGGTTACTATCAATTTCACTACCTTGGAGACACTAGGGTCCTACAGAGCCATCTCTGAGTACCTCTGTTGAAAGGCATCTATCTACAAACAGACTGGAGATATTATCTGAGCCCAAAAGTAAGTTGATAAGGCGCTTGAACTGCGACACAGAGGTGCTGCCGCGTACAATCACGGAGAGCCTATTCCAGATCAAGCTGTAATACGTAGCAAAGAATTTACATCTGACCTGTTGATTGCACCTTTCTATTGCCAACGTCAGTGTATGATTTCTAAGGTCATATGGGTGTACATATCTCCAAGCGGGTGGATAGGAACAGTATGACAGACAATGCAAAGTTTTGTAAATGAAAACGAAGTTGTTTTTTAGACGCCGTTTCCATAGCGGTTCAAATGGACAGTATAGTGCACCTATCTATGTAGTCTACATTGCCAGTGCAACCCAGTAATCGTCTGGTGAAACTCCTTTGAACGTATTCAAGTCGTGGTCTGTCACTTTTGTTCATGCTAGAAAAAAGGATGAGCCATATTCCTATATCGGACTAACACAAAACTTAAAAAGAGCAAGCCTGGCCTCTTTTGCATGAAGGCTCTTCAGAAGGAAGCCTGATAATCTAGCTTTAGAGACGATACCTGCGACATGCTCATTGAAGTTAGGGTTAACAGAATATTGGATGTTCAGGTGGCAGACCTTAGTGAGTATTTGAATTTCATGACCTCCTATGGATAGCGTGCTGCTAGGATAATACTTTTCGAGGCGTAGGATTCCTCATTTTTCACTGCTGAATCCAAGCACTCACTTTGTTCGACTTGAACAGAAAGGTCAAATAATGCTCAGGCATAAAAATTTATGCACTTCAGTTACAGATGACGTGATAACACTCAGTTTGTGGTATCATGCGACTAACTTCAGCACCCAACAAGTGGTCGGTATACTTTGTTTGCTGCCGTAGTAACCTACGCGTCCCTAAATGAATATATTCAGTTGTTTGATACTGGCTGCCTCTGCGAAAAACTGAATACCATAATAGACGACATAAATCCTACTTCACTGTCCCCTGACTCAGGGATATGGCAGCCTCTTCGTTCAGTGGTTTGTGAGTGCACCAAGTAATCGACTCTGCCTGACTGAGGGCTGTATTTGCACTGACCAGTCGGACTTATATTTTCGACTACCTGCGATAACTCTATCCTCGTCGGAAGTATTAATGGAAGTCAGTCACGTTTGTACGTCTTAAAGTATGTGAAATTCGCTAAGGCGGCCACCCCTGGGAAGTCGGTTTTCATATGGACGTACCATCAGGCCAAAAGATACTCATATCCCGGAAACTGAAGGGACGTCAGTGTGATGTAACCATACCGGTCCCTTTATGGAACCCTTTCAGACCCGTGTTTCAAGGTAATGTCAAAAAACAGTGCACTCCACACGTCAAGGACTCCTCCGCAGAATTCAGTCACTTAAGCTACAAGGTCAACCGTGAACTCACGAACATGTCTGTTCAGTACGTGACGGTTATTTGACCTTATGTTGTACATTTCATGAACGTACCTGCCGTATGGTTTTGCCGACGAGACTGATGATATACAAGGGGGGATGTCGCAAACCCGTGACCAGGCCTACAGTGGACAATGTCTGAGAACACGGTTGGCTACCAAATTCAGACATCCGGTAAGGTAATACGACATACCTGCGGTGGTAGGCTCCTTTAAATGTACCTGGAGCAAGTGTCCGCGAGGACAACGACGACCTGCAAATGCTCGACAGGTGCATTCACATGATTGCAAATCGACTTCAACTATGTTCGTTGCTCACGAAGAAAACTTAGTCACAGGTTTCATTCCTCATGCACGCACTTCTACTTCCTTCGACTGTACGGACTGCAAGAGGTGTTAGGTGGGTAAGAAGGCGGGCCAACTGCCTTGAACACCCACATTTCCATCATTTGGTCTGCAAGATAAAAGCCTCAGTATCCTTTCCGGAATAACTTTGTGAGCCGCAGTTGGTTACCTAAGGCATAATCTTGTGGAGAGCATCTGACCCTTTCATGTATCCTTTCACTTGTCCCCGTGATTTTTCAACTGTACCGTTTTCATCATCCCCGAAAGTAAGAATGTGCTTATTAAGTGCTCCGCACCACATGCGCTTCCTGTTCAGCCGGTACCGGCAGAGGTACTCAACTTCGTTCCCGTCTAGTCTACCGGTAGTTCCGTAATGCTGATGGAACCCATAAAATTGCAATAACACAGACGAAGACGAATGTAGCACGTCGACTGCTTGTGGCGGAAATTTGGAATTTTATGCGACCTTGGTGCCACCAATGATGAAAAAGTATGACTGGAAATGATCTAAACTTTAACACTTTGTATATGCTGGAAAGTGATATTTTCTTGTTCATTTCATAACTTGTGGAACCTTCTGATGTTTTTAATAGAATTTAATGACCTCTCTCCTCTACCGTAGAGGTCCCATAAAATCTCATAGAGTCTTCAACATACACCGATGTGATGATATCTGCAAACTGGCTTCTCTCATGTCAAATTACCAATTTGGGAAGACAATTAATTAGTAATATTATTACTCTCCGGTACGTTCACGCGACAACAAACGATATAAGTAGGCTTTGAATATTTCATTCCTCACCAGAAAAATGTGCCGTGATTAAATGTCATTCCAAGTTACCTTTTAACACCAGGCATGCATAAAGCGCCACGTTTGTTCACTTTTGTCTTGCCTGCACAGCTGAACGCTCTACCGACCAACAACTCATATCAAATTCAGGGTTATGCCTATCCCCGACACAATTTCTCGGAAACAGCCCAGTACCAATATAACATCTCTATTCTATTCTTTTCTGGCCCATGCAAATATGACAAGTAATTGCAGGATGACCTTCCCTGACCAATGACTTCTTATTCCTCACATCCTTGGCTCCGGCAAAGTTGTTCCATCCATCCCCGACATGTTGGATCACATCAACCGTAGAGGATGAATGTTGCTAAAGTGGCGTAGAATTCTCCTTGTATTCCCCTTTCAGTCACCCGCTCCAAGCCTCATAAACCATAAACAACTGCGTACAGAGATTATCATGAGCCATTCTGAAAGATCTAACCGCATGCTCGTTTACCTTCAATGCAAACCGAAACACTGATGGACAATTTCTGAAGTTTGACCCACGACTTAAGACGAATGCGGACAATTATGATTTCTCAATCAACCCCGTCCCTTATGGCTCACGGCTAAATCCAAAAGCATGCGTAAATACAACAAAGGTGTACTTCATACGACCATTGGTCAGTTTTTCGCCTTTCACTTAAACACGGTGGGTATGAGTAGCCGGCGTTCACCACTAAATAACCGCTGCATACTTTCTGAAGCCCATCAATTGTATTCCAGTTGGATGATGATTTCCAAAGCACCACTACCTGAAATGCCGTAGATAGGTCAACTGGGGCTGAAATATTATTGGAAGCTTGAGGTGGGATTTTTAAGATGGAAAGTGGCCGTAGAAATTCAGTGGCAAGCATAATACAACAAAGAATTTCGTGGTGCGTAATGATGTTACGGGACTCAGCCTCCTTCATTGAAAGTTGGAGACCTACCTGTTTGTAAACACTATCAAATTTCTTAATATCCAGTAGCTAGGGTATTGGACATAACAGCCAACATCTGTTTGGCATCATGACAATAAAGTAAGATACAGCGATCGGTTGCATCCATCGGGTGAATGGTAGTAATTATGACAAGTTACACCGAAATCAAAAAAGCAGCCCAACAGTACGGCCGGGTAATTGTGCAGTCCGAAATTTTCTACAGCACCTAATGCGTTATATACAGTAAAAAACTGAATGACCAAGTAAAACTGTTGAATGCCCGACAATTAACTAGAATATTTCCACAAGAATGGGTCAAAACTGCCCCGCAAGAATCAAATCGATCAATTAATGTTTCCAGCGGACAGCCAAAAAACAAGAAGTAACTTACCAGTACAGCCCTAGGTTTGGCCAAAACAATTAAGGGCGCAGCGAAACAACCATGATTCGTTAACGATCCGCCATCACCAAATAATAGAGCAAAACATTTGTGATCAGACTCAGACGAAAAAAGGTTGCTGGCGGGTGTCAATTCAGAGGTAAAATGCAAAAATACAACAACATAACATGGACTTCGGCGGAAGTCATCTCCTCGAGAATCTAAAAGTTCCCTTCGTAAAACTTCGACGAAACAATAAGAAGACGTAAATTGTCTAAACCGTATAATGTATTTGCGCAACACATTTTTAACTATCCGATCGCGCACGTACTTATCATACCTATTTGTATAAAAGTTCATGAGGATGAGGGGTGGGAAAGTAAAAAGAGATCCATTAGGAAGGCTGAATCAAAGACTGAATAACAATGGAAATCAATAGAACGAAAAATAATGGTACATGGAACTTGGTTTTCAATAGTTGAATCTACCAAGGTTAATTTAGAAGCGACAACAAATCGTCCATGAACAAACAAACGTTGTTTCAACTTTCTAATGGCTAAGGCTTCAACAAATTTAAGGATCCCTCCCCAACATGTTTTGTAAATAGGCGTAAAGGAAGTAGCCATATCAATCATGTGGCCTGTCTCAACGATGTTTGGCGATCGAAGAACTTGGAAGCCTGCTACCAACATTTACAGGTTCAGACGATTTAATTTGCTTCTGAAGCCACTTTGGAATGTGCCCCGAGGCTCTTACTTGCACGGATCTACTAGTCCTCCCTATGTATGCATCACCACACGTACATTTGAATTGGTAGATACAATGGGATGTGACATTGTCGTTCACGTGCTATGGGGGGTTAAGGGAGTATACGGGCTTAGTGGTTTCTATTACTCGAACCCCAGCTGCATAGCAAGTCCTAACGGTAGCGTTAAGCCTCTGTTTAAGGATTGCACTGAGCCACCTTCTTATGGAAAACTCGTGAAGACGTCCTTCTTTGCGACGGACTGAAGATCTAGTTTTGGCGCTCTGATAATTTTGTTCTGTCTGATAAATGCCAGTGGGCAGTTATTTCCCAACAGAATATCGGTCAATGTTCCCCCTTCGTCTTCCAAATTATATTCTGTGCATTTTCCCTGAATCCTGCTAAATAAGCACCTTGCTAACGTTCGCTTGTACTGAACTGGGCAAAAGCCGTGATAATTCAGATATTACCGTATCCATGCAGGTTTTCTCTAGATAGATAGTTTTTTGGATCCATCCTGCCTTCGTACAATTAATATATCCAGGAACGTCAAGCAGTCATCTTCCTCTCTTACACATGTCAAGGATGTGCTGTTCTGTACTCCGTTCAATTGGCTTAAAGTTGAAGAAGACTGGCTTGAGTTTCCGCAAATGATCAGGATGTCGTCAACATATTCTCGATGCAGATGGGCCTAGTCCATTAAGTTCTCGGCTAAGTATTCCAAGTGTGACACGAATATATCGGCTAGGAGGGGACCCAGAGGACTCCTCATAGCGACGCCATCAACCTGGCAGAAATGTTCGGCCCCAAAGGTGAATTTAATAGTGCTTGCAAATCTAAGTGATAGCTCTCTTAGATGGTCCAAAGAAATGAGTATCGGAAACTTACGCACAGAAATATAATCACTTGAAGTGCCAAATGTCTTGACCAAAGGGACATTGTTAAGTGATGGGTTGGGGTTGTGGAGAACACATAACTTTACTCTTTACGTTGACATCCTCAAGGCATTTGACTAGTTAAAATGTTCCTTTTAAGGAATGCTTACGGAATTGCTTTCTAACGGTATCCACTAATTCCACTAGCCTCCGGGCAAACTTATGAGTTGGCGACTTACACATTGACATTATGGCTTTGTGTACTTTGGCCAAACCGTAAAGATGTAGAAATTGGGACGTAATTGGTCTCAGTGGGGCGAATCTTTATCTGGTAAAGACGTTTATTTCAAACAGCTTTGGGAGATCAGCGGTCACAGTTACCTGCAACAATTGTACATCCTAAGAGTAATCTTTAGTGGATTTGTTTTCATCTTCAAGAATCGATGACATTTTGCACTTATATTCGAATTTATCCATAATCATGACACTTGAGCCTTTGTCAGGACTCAGGACAATAATATCGGGGTTCTCTCGCAGTTTGGCAGTTATTACCATCATTATTATTGTCACTGACAGTCGGTATCTGGTTGTCGACCCCCCCTTTAAAAGCGAAACCGGTTATAGCATCCTTCCGGTCCCTAGAAAGATCCGCATGACATCGAGGCACTTTTCTCATCCAGACCACTTCTTCGTGACTACTCAAGTAACCTTCAAATCGCAAAGTTCGGATGATGACTGTAATAGTGAAAGTGGCTTGGTGCTCCCGGGGCTTTCATATTTGGTCGTGGACGTTGCATCACTAGCCTTAGTAAATACGAGTGGTATCCCCTTCTAAGCTTAGCTCAATGGATTAAATAGCTCCCAATCCGGAACACTGAGAACTCCGTGTATTTGCATGTTTCTCCTCCGTTGTATAACCGGTATCGTCGTAGTGGAGCAGACTATATGGTGAAATGAACACCCTCCTGGTCCCAAAAGACGTCCAAATGTGCCCAGTTGTATTACTTGAAAGTCTGTCCCCAGAAATTTTTCGCAAACGTCTGCGCATCAGATTTCTTGTTTTCTAGACGTTAAGACTCCCATTAATTTAGTTCTTCATGCCAACTCTTTTTTCGTATTCAAAGGCCTCTCCAAAAGCCCATATGCATGACGATTACTCGTGCCCTGCGTCGTAATTTCTGGGTTCGATATGTCAACCAGTACGCCCCGCCGCTCACACAAACAGTTTCAGTGCTATACTTTGTGCTTATCGTGCATTTAAAGTCACTGGCTACTATACCGCCATAGTTTATTGCTTAAAAGGCGGATAATTTTCGTGCAACAACTCAGATCTAAATCTTATTCCCCTTTCTCTGATTATTCTGCTCGTATCCTGTTACTCATTGACCTCGGTACGCGATGAATTGTTCTATACCCACGTTTTTTTCTTTTTCGTAGACAGGTTCACAATGAGGCCACTGCAAAATGATTAATTTGACAGTTCACCCCAAATTTATGGCTCCAGCTAGGATTGTATCCAGAAATATTGACATTACACGCTGTTTGAGTCCAGAGATGCAGGGTCTGCGACTAATAACAGCCATTCACCTCATACTGAAAAGAACCGAAGCTGACCTTATGTGAAGAGCAAGCGTTGAAGACATATTGAATGGTTTAACGATGAAAACTTACCCTTCGTGGATTTCAAAATTGGAACAGTTTCTGGACAGAATTACGACTTTAGCTTAATTTATTCCAATGAATTTGTTGTCAGTTACACAGACCCAAAGAATCACTACACGCTGCTTGACACTGATGCCAAGCTTTGCCACCGGTCCATAGCAGAGTTTAAAACTAGTTTTAAATGCTCTATGTAAACAGCAAAACTTACCGATTATTCGCTTTTTAAGCCTTACTATTGTTCGGCGTTTGATACCCTATGTGCTTTCACTGTTCATGTGACTCATTAACCGAAGAGTTGAGGCCTAATCGCAGTTGCCTGCTTAAAGCTCATACTCAATGATAATTCCTGTGCTACTATTCACCACTGTTATATACAACATGCAACATGTGAATAATTGCATCCTGGCAGATCGCGTGCCACGTGATCGCGTATTCTTTCTAAATTTTCTCAGGCTAACCGGCAGTAACAGCATTCAGATATTGCTTGTAAAAACGGCGTGTGTTCGTATAATTTGTAACTCGATGTGTATTATTATCATCATCATCTTCTACGGTAACTTCCTTATGAAGTCATTGTCGAAGATGTCAGTAAGCCTAATGATGAGGCGTTCACAACAAAATATCAGAGCCCAGAGAACACTAAACTACTATGATCTTCGTCTCTAGCTACAAATCCCTGCCATCATTTCAATGAGAATAGTGAGTATTTCACATAAAACTTGGGTCATATGAAGACAAACCAGTTTATAGGTATGATACAGGCATGGATAAGCAAGCTCCGCACTCCTAGAAGCTGCTGAGTAGTTAGGGTGGAGTACTGCTGAAACCCTATTCCAACATGCTTCGGAAGCTGGAAACGATAGAAGCTTCCTTGTCCGCCCGTAAGGCTGCTGACCAGCTTCTAGGTGGCGTATACTTTGATGGTAGAGCACCACGACTTCAGCGGCACACGCAGTCTGTCAAGGTACAGGAGTTTAGACAACGTCTATTCTATCAGCTTTGGCTAACCAAGCCTTCTTCAGGTATTCAGCAGGTATTCGTTTATGGCGATGCAAAATCTGCCATTGATTTACCGACCAAAATAGCTGACGGTATGCCCGAGCGGCTGGATGGCACTGTTGGGCCGACGCTTAAAGATAGAGTAGCCAGTCTAGACTAAAATATTAACAGGGCAGTCGGTCGTATGGAAGGTCAACGAAGTTCTCCAGAACTGTGTCCTGCCGTCACGGTACAGCTGCCAGTAGGAACGAGTCGAAACGTAGTACATGCCGGTACCATCTGAAGCTCGGCAATACAACACAAGGCTTTTGGCGCCGCGTAATTCTGAAGCCCCTATATTTGGGGGACTGAAGAGGTTGGTAGTCAGCTACGACTGCGGTCTTTTGTCCCGGTTAACGAATAAGAGGTTAGAGGTGCGGTTCCTTGTTGACACTGGAGCAGATGTAGGTCCAGTTTCACCTACACTTCAAAAAAAGCGCCAGCCGAACCCAGCTATCGTGCTTCAGTTGGTGAAGAAATCGGCTGGTAACACAACTAGAGCCACAGTTTTGACTCTAGTATTCGGTTTTCCAACATAGCTAGAGATGGAATGCTAGGCTTCTCGTCTCCTATCATCGGCACAGATTTCCTTCGACACTATGAGCTGCTGATTGATTCCAGTTACACAGCGATGACCACTAGCAGTACCTGTGCGCGAAATATCCTCCTGAATGGTTTTGAAAAAAGCAGCCGACACCTAGCTTCTATCTTTGCTGTTCTAAGTGTCACTGCAGACAGGCGTACAGTCTGAGAGTTGTCGATCTTAGCACTAAAGCAATAGGAAAACAACAGCACAACTTAATGTTGTCGGCGGTGTTATTTACTCCATAACCTTCCGAGCGAGATTTATGGGTCGTATTCACTTCAAAGTAGTCATAAGACTTTCAGACTTCTCTCATATAGTCCAACAGCTCATTACTCTGCCTTTGTTGAAGCAGAATTACCCATTTCTTATTTCAAAATCAAGTGGTAGCAGAGACATTTTGAACAGATGATCAAACTGGCGACCCATGTACCTATTGGCTCGGAATGCGATTTATCTCCAGCAGCTCTACACTGCATATTTACTAGTACTTTGTACCAGGCGATCTTTTCATATTAAAGTTATTATGCAATAAATATGCCTCTTGAGTGATGCTTACGCTAATATAAAAGGTACCCGAAGTCTATGTATAAATACTGCCATTTGAACTATTGACCATTCCAACGTCTGAACCAATCCAATAAAACAAATGTTCTTGCTGTAATTCATTCATATTACCTTTAAACGTAACATAGTGACCTGAAAATGCATTGATATAGACACTAACCTTGGTTATATGACTGTGGATGCTTTATTGATACTTTAGACTGTATAAATGGGTCCTTCATGGTTGGCAAGGCTAAAAACTGAAAATCATTCTAAGGAATAGACCGTAATATTACTGAATGGCACACTGTGCGGATGGACTAACGACGTCGGTTGGTCATAACGCAAACTTCGAACATTGCGCGCTTTTGGTATCGATAATAGAACTCATGTGTAATGGTGAATGAAAATTTGTGCTCGCCTCACGAATTTCTGCAAGTTTTTCAATAAGACTATCCATATGAATGACCTGATATGCTTATTATTTAATATTTAATACCAGTTTGTAAACTTTCGTGAATTATCAACTTGATGGTGCTTGTAAACTGGAAGCCGTTATGCTAAGCCCATTATGTGAAAATTATATCTATCATTGTCTACACTTTTACACTGTATACGCTGTAAAGTGATATTTCCTTGTTTGTTTCGTAACTAACAGGATCTTCCGCTGTTTTTAACAGAGTTTAATGACATTCCGCCTGCACCATTCAGGACTCGTAAAGTCCTGTAGATATTCTGAAAAATATCAAAGTTATAATGCCTATAAACTGGCTTCTCCCATGTTAATTTTTTTAATGTGATGATAAAACACTTTTATTTATTTAGAAGATGGGAGCCTAGATACCGCTGTTTATAGGAAACCAACACATTCAACCATACCATCTCACCTACTGTCTGTCAAAACAGACCTCATAAAATAACCAAGCAGTCAAATTAGGAGTTTGGCCAGCATGTAAAAAAATCTAAATAAGGAGCTAAAACCCATCAAAGAAACACCACCTCTTGATAACTACCGTCCGGAATCTATCAAAAGGTTTACAACAACTGATGAGAGAGGGAATGACAATGTTGGTGATGGTTGCAAAGTGCTTAAGAAGGGACTTAAATCCTTTGTTACGCCACCGTACAAAGAAGGCACTTTGGAAGGTTTAAATGGAATTCTTGACAATACTGAGATTAGAGTTGCGTTTGGACTCATAAACTCTCTCAGCGAAAACCTTCGTGAGCTAAAAGATCCAACACAGGTTATCATTAGTCGTCCATGGGCCCCTGGTGGAACGTAGGGCTTCAGTAGCCCGTCTCCTGTTCACCGCGTTCTCCGAGATCTTTTGAGCCTGGCTCCACGACGGCCCAGAAGCTCTCATTTCTTCACCACACCATCTCCGCCATGTCACCCCCGTCTCGGACGGCCAGCTCGTCGTTTCCTATCCGGGTTCCGCTAGGCGTCCTGGTGCATGATGTCCCCAGTCGGCCTTCTCAGTGTATGCCAGATCCATCTCCACGCCTTATGCTGAGTGCAGAAGATCCCCACACCGGTTTCAGGCTAATGGACGCTTGTCTTGCTCTTCCCATCCTGGCCGGCTTTGACGTCTTAGTCTGTCCCGCCTGTAGTTGAAACAGTGCTGCCTAGATAAGCGAGAGGGGCTACTTCCTTTAGGTTTCTCCCGTTGATGGCGACTGGAGCTTGTTGTTGTTGTTGTTGTTGGTTGGGTGTCTTCATCATCTCTATCTTCTCTCCGCTTCACTGCCTCTTCTGTCAACTTGTTGTTTTTCGCCTATAGATCTTCAAGTTTGTGTAACATCAGACACAAGTCGTCGGCGAAACCTAAATCTTCTAGGTTCTTTTCCGTAGTCCAGCGTATCCCCCTATTCTCGTTCCTCACTGTTTCTTGCATGATTCAGTCCACCACAATCAGGAATATCATGAGTGATAGTAGACAGCCCTGTTTCGCCCCTATCTTCACTTCAAAAGCTCCACTGAGCTTCGCATCGTGAATTGCATTGCATGTGGCGTCTTCATATAGTTGTTGAATGAGGTTGATAAAGGTTTATGGTATTCCGTAGTGTTGAAGCAACCGCCAAAATACTTCTCGGTCGACGCTGTCGAAGGCCTTTTCAAAGTCGATGAAGTTGAGGTAGAGGTACAGTGGACTGCCATTTTATACTCTGCTCATGATGTTGCGAAGTGTTGCAATTTGGTCTGCACATGATTAGTACTTCCTGAATCCAGTTAGCCTGTTCCGGTCATATTTTTGAATCCGGCGCATCCCTTAGTCTCCCGTCCTTAAGAGTCTGACAAGGTAGCCCTTCTTCCAATCGCCAGGTAACCTACCTTCGGATACTGGTAGCTGGGCATAATATGTCAAACGCTGTGCGGTAGTTTTGAGGTCGGAGCGGCAGATGGATATCAACAAGGTTTAGCGAAACATCCGATGGTAGACCCTACTGAGACAGGTAATTCTGCGAAAAACCTGCCTGTCTCACTGTATGCACTGATCCATAATCGTACGCGGCGGGGTAAGGCGAAAATTCTGGAATCCAAAGTACCTGGATGTAACGAAAGACTGATCACGGAATCTCTTTTGATTGAATCAGTACCTACAGCATACAACAGTAGTGACTCATCTTATATTGCTGATATTTGGAAAAATTTCACTTTTAAAACAAAGGAGTGAAAGACTATATAATTATTTTAATAAGAATGTGCACCACAAATTCTGCTCGATATGTCATCCAGTAAATAATAATGCATCACTTTGGGTGTACTCTAAAAACTGGATGAACCTCTTGGAACCTAAAGCCTGCGAACTAATTCTCATTATCTTGCATCTAAAGATACTTTTGAGAAGTTTAGTTAACAAAACAAGCTGCACTGACAGCAACGAAGACTAATGACAAGTGGAGTGGAAGATTATCATTAGCTGTCTTTGCCGTACGTCCTAGTGCCAAGCATAACACTGGTGGCTGCAGAGCTAGTTTACTAAACACCTCAGAGGGAAACGACAAGGATACAAACCGAAGCCTACGTTTTTAACCTAAGCATAATTACAACAGAACCAACACTTACAAACAGGGTAAGTGTTTCATTTCTATCATGTCCACACACTAATGTATATGTGTTGACTCAGAACATTTCAGATATTTTACACCCTGAACGAGTGCACAATGTGGAGTGTGGGTAGCAGTTTTTCATAAAAAATCCAAGCTCCAAAATCTGCCTCAGTGACAGTGACCGCTTGCCAGTTACCAAGGCTTGCACTAAGGCCTCCAATCAGAAATGGGCTGTAGCTGTGTCGTCAGCAGTTACATCAACAGAACTGGAATTCACACATAGGCGAAAACTGTGAGTAAAGCACAAGGCCAAAACAAAGTCGACAGAATTTTTTGAGGTTTCTGTGGATTTAATGATCTCAGGCTGCACCGACATAAATATTTCTCTGACTGATGTCAGTCCATGAAGAATACCAGCCTGAAATACAACAGACGTATGGTGCACTGCTAGGAAGGTAAAGGACAAGAACCAAAAATATGGAACCTTGATACGCACGTAGTTTTCAGTTAACGTACCACGAATACCTTTCTCGTGGTTAGCGTCGGGAACCTTAAGGTGTTACGAAACACAGAGAAGCTATTCTTCATTTTCGAGCAATATTATCTGTTTATTCCAAGTCACCAGCGTGAACGATGGCAACATTGGCTTACTGTAAGATAACATTTACGATACTGGATAGCGTTGTACATTGAAGTGGTGTCCTACATTGGCGGTAATACAAGATAGAATGGCCAGTCGTTTGGTTGGGCTCAGGTCTACGGGCGCACTTAGTACGTATTTTTGAAAACTAATAAAAACACTTGCAGGTATCAACCGGGTAAATCATGTCAGAAACCATGTGCCAATGCGTTTCCCTGCGGGTACCTATGATGAACTTACAATTCCGCAAGGGAGTTGGGACGAGACGTACAAGAAGCGCAATGCATTCTATAATCGGTTTCTCCTGATTTCGTCAGTTGTTCTGATATTCATGTCTGCTTCAGTAAGATAGTCCGATTTCTAAATCCTTCAGACTATTCATGTCTCACATCCTAATAAGTTCACCCTACCGAAGGTCAGCAACACTGAAGAAGGATTAAAATTTCTAAATCCAGACAAGGAGGCTTTGGAATATGTTTTGGAGAACTAAAGTTTATTAAAAATTCAGGACTTTCTAGCTTGGGAAGTACGCATTCTTACCAGACCTTTTTTTTCAGTTTACTTATTTTCTAGACTGATGTTTATGTATCAGTAGTTACGTAACCGTTCGTTATAAACATTACACTATCTCTATGGCAGTTTTGAATATATAGTATCTGAGTTTTAGTTTCGACGTTTCGCTCTGCTATCTGAAGTGGCTACTCTGGTAGCAACCAGACGCGTTTGCTCTTTGAACTACAACATATCTTAATTCCTTTAAAACAAAAGAAGCTTATTTCTCACTTGTGTGGTCCATTAAATTCCTCTCTTGTTTTTGCCATGTACAGTCGATGGTGCTCAACTCTGCAAGATAATGCTGCACATCAATTAATGAGGTTTCGTAGTATTATCTCATCTGGTAACTTACGGTTTACTGGATAACAGCACTGCACTCTACCAGTCACTTCACTATATAGCTGCAGAAAAGAAGCGAAAAGAAAGTTTCAGGGAGTTGGTTACTGGAGGATTATCCTTAAAGTCAAATGATTATCGTAATACTGAGAATATGCATTTTTATAACCACAGGAATCCGACTGATGTGCTGGTATCATAGTATGGTTGTCACGGAAGGCTTAGTATCGTAACTACTTTGTAGTCAAACACCTGGATGAGGGATGAAGATTAGTTGGGATCAAAACTGACTCTTATTTGGTGTAGAAGTGAACGTATCGGAGTCCGTCATTGGGTCGCTTTTCGTTCATCCCTATATTGATATCTGTCACGAAATAAGAACTTGGTATATAATTTCGACATTTTAACAGTGGTAATTACTAAAGGGATTCGTTGTCTTTCTAAACCAGAGCTACTTATTTTTCACTGGATATCAAAACAAAGCCATTTCATATACTTGATCCCTCCGTACAATACCCGATAACTTCGTATTTCTCTTCACCATGGTGTTGATCTAAAACGTTCTGATGTACTTATGCTATGAGTTCGCTCTGAGGTGCATGCTAACCTGCAATAAGCAGTTCGTATATAAACAGTCCTTGTTCGTATACATTCTCAAAATTCAATTTTTGTTACATGTTTACATTTATGTTTTGTCTCATTAGTGGTCATTTTGCGCGTGTTCCACAGCAGTGCGAACGTGAATTGACAGAATCTTCAACTGTGATCTCCATGACTAACGTGAGCTATAAAAGGAATGCAGGAGACAGTTTATCTTACAGCACCCATTACTAATTCTTATTTAGAACCTCTCTAGGGCTGTTATAAGTGGTCAGATAAGTGAGTGAAGTATCACGTAGTTTTAATAAATGATTATTTAAGTGATGATCCGAAAATCCGATGACCGCTAGTATTTGCTGCTGATTAAGTCTACGATGTCAGTGTTCATCGTACAACATTAAAATTATATTGATCACACTGATCCATTATTTATCTGAAACCGTTGTGATAAGATCTTTCTTCATCGGGTTGATTATTACTGTGTCAATCAGGGACTTTGTTATTTCAATTATAAAGACGTAAACAATCGATCTTTTGCCGGAAAAACGGGCAGATAAACAAAGTCAACTCAGAACCTTGCATTACTGCGTAACGATCCGAGTTACCACAGCTCATATCAGTACATCAAGTAAAAAGGCAGTGAGGCGCAAGATGAAGACAAGAAAATGCAGTCAAAAGAAATATTAGATACGAAAAGAGATGAACGAAGAATGGGAAAGTGGTGACATTCGGTATGGCTTCGTTAAGATGAGGATAATGTGTGTATACATCTGCGCCACTGACAACGGTTCTAAGCCATATCACCTAGAGTCTCCAACCAATGGTTCCTCTTGTCCCGCGGACCCCAACAACCTATTCTGCATTGCCCCACATGGCTGAAACCAAGAGTCAAAGACTTCATACATTGGTATCATGTTTTAGTCTAGCCACCTCAGGCCTTTCTCCAGCCTGGACCTACTTCGACCAACGTTGTGTGACGAGGCAATCGGCGACTAGGAATACGTAATACGTGTCCCAACCATCTCAGTCGATGAAGGTTCATAACCTCGTCAACTGATTTGTCTCTACTCCCTAAAACTCTAAACCTGACTTATGCATTACTCACGCAGTGACACCACAGAATAAGGCCTATACTACGAAGACAAGGGTGGTCAAACACCTGAAGCCAGCCTTCTCATATCTTCCACCTTCAATGGCCATGTTTCACAGCCATACAGTAGAACAGACCGGACTACTATGGAGTACATGCGACCCTTTTGCATGCGTGCAGAAATTTCATCGGCCACTGAACCACCAGGGCAGGGCTTATCCTACTTCCCAGGTAGGTGAAGTGGTCGACACACTCAATCACTACACTCTCTATTATTAGCCGTAGCACCGTTGAAGACCAATCCTGGAGCAACAATTTGCATTTGGGCAGTGAGAAACGCATCCCAGACATTCCAAAATCGCCGCTCAGTGTTCAGAAGGCTCTGCATCTTGTCAGCGTCCTCACCTAGCAGGACTATATCATTTGCATACCCCAGGTCTAAAGAAAATTCTCCACCGATCAGGTCAGCGTCTGTTTGATCAGGTGACGAAAGGGAGACCTGCATGAGAATATCTATGGTAAAATTGAATGGGAATGGGGACAGTGGGCACCCTTGACGGACACCACTCAACGAGCACAGCTCCCCGAAAATCTCACTGAAGGCTCTAAGACGCCCACAAGTGTTCGAGTAGAGAGCTATCAGTAAGGTGATGCACTTACTCGACACGCCTTTCAGTGAGAGGCAATGCCATAAGACTTCTCGATCAACGGGGTCAAATGCCGCCTTCAGATCGAGAAATGCGGCTATTGTCAGTCACTGGTAGGCGTTTCTGTGTTCCAAAACCTGGCGCAGTGTGAATATTTGGTCGATACACCCGAGGCAGGGCTTGCTGTTCGCGAGCTTCACTCAGACCTAGGATCTTGGACATTATGTTGATCAGGCCGATTCCTATGTGGGTTTCACAAGAGGAATTCTCCCCTTTTTTGAAGACTGGAATAATCAGGGATTTAGACCAGTCAGGGGAGACCGTATTTGATTCCCATATACTAGCTAACACATCCGCTAACCTGACTAAGAGCACCTTACCACCATCCTTGTATACCTCTAAAGTTAGTCCATCTGGTCCTGCTGCCCTTCCTCGTTTCAGTTTCCTTAATAAGTCCAAATAATTGTCTACTGTCACCAGTCGTCGCTGCCTTTTCCATCTCTTTAGCCTTCGCCGCCCACCGCTGTTCGCGATCGTTGTGTAGACTTTTTCTCAATCTACTTTTAAGTTGCGCTCGCTCTTCATTTTACTCAGAGCCTGCAAAGACGCGTTCACGTGCATCCATTAGTTCGGAAGAAGCTGCTGATATCCACCGGCTGCTTTTAGCCACTCTTTCGGAGTCGGCTACGGTCCTCAGCGCTGTTATTATAGCAGACCGGAGATGGCACCAAGCTTGTTCTGGATCAGTGATAGTCGCTTGTTCCAATAACTACCTAGCCAACTTCTCTTTGAGCACGGCTTTGGTGTTTTCGTTGTCCAGCATCATTTGTAGTGGCTTTGTTGCAAATTTTTCCTACGTCCAATGAGACGCAGACGGACCAATGCGTGGTCGCTATCCAAGCATGTATTCCAGAAGGAGCGGCAGTTTTCCACTGATCCTCTCCATCGATGACTAATAGCAATGTGGTCTATCTGTGTCCATCGTTGAGTTGAGCTCGGTGGACGCCACGTCAGATAGTGTCTTTTCTTATGTCTGAAATTTGTGCTAGCTAAAAATGGGGGATTATTTGAGCACAGTTGTGGTAGGTGATCACCGTTTTCTGTACGTTCAGCCGGAAGTACCACCTAAGTGACTTTCTGCCTCACTCAGTCTACCCACCTGTGCGTTGAAATCGCCTGCAACAACCACCACGTCCAAGCGTTTGGCTTTCGAGAGGAGGCTAGACGGTTTAGGGTATAACTCGTCCTTCACTTCATCCGAACTACAGTCAGTGGGTGCGCAAGCAGAGATTACAGAGACAACGGTGAGTCTCACTATTCCTTTTAGTTCTCACTGTGCCGTTCAGCCTCATAGCGCAGAGGCGACTATCAACTGGGATTCAGTCTAGTAGTGAGTTCTCTGCCCTAGTGCTCAATGCTATGCCTACACCTGCAAGACCGCGAGAGCTAGCTATCGAATCTCCAGAAACTCGAAGGGTGAATTTCGCGGATTCACCAGATTGGTCAGGAGAGGTCAGATGAATAACCACACTTGGATCCTGTATGCGTGTATCACAAACACAGTACACATCCATGGCCCGAGTTGCTAGAGTCTTTTCTAACGAAATCTGTTGACCAATTTGACGGAGGGTGCGGACATTGAAGGCTCCAATATGTAATTTGGAGCGTGGTTTAAGGAGACCAGTGATGCTGTTCTGTGGACTCAGATCGTTGTCGGAGGCTGCAGAGCTAGGAGAAATTGAAGATGATGTAGTATCATTAGTTGCGAGACATGAAGGGTGGTTAGTAAGTAATGATGGAGGAGGTGGATAGCAGTCTGAGGAAACTTGAGTGCTGATAGAGTTGTGAGAGTGGTTGACACTTCCTGGCTGCCCACACTATGGAAGGCTATTTCTCTTTGAAGTGAGTGAAAGAGATTTATGTGACCGCAGAGCCCATCGGACATCTGCTTGAGGCCTGTCACATGCAGCCTTTTGTGTATGATTATTTTGTATTTCTGGGGCTGTATGGTAGAAAAGAAACTTCAAATGAACAAATACCGCGGGGCCGGCAGACCGTGGAGCATGGTGAAGTGTGTTGTTTTTGGGGCCGTCCCATTTTAACCTCCGTTCCACTGAGAAGGAATCCTCAGCATGGTACTGCTGGTAATCCAAGGGAAACACCTCACTGCTGTCACACCCGATCCAGGTAACAGCAGTACGATTTCGCACTAAGTCCCCCATCATTGTGTAGAAATTTACACCACAACAATAACTGCTTTTCGCCTTACCACTATCCAACAGACCCATATGGCATCGTATGACCTCGAGGGAACAAGTGTCCTACCAGCATAGCTCGTTAGGTCATTATGATATGCAAGGCTAACCACCACCGAGGTGGCACCTATCGCCTGAGACCTAGCACTCGAATGCATCGGTTTAAGATGCCACACTTCATAGCACCATAGAAAAAATAAATGGATACAAAGAGAGTGGTATCAAAGTAGACAAAACTATATAAGACAACAAACAGTGCGAAAATAACGGTTAGAGCAAATATTCAAGCTTTAGAGCATGTCAAGGAGTGAATACATCTACGCCTCTGTGACCGATTTTCAGCACTGTCACCAAAAATCCTCCGTCATTGATCCATATCATCTCAGGGACCCTGATCAGACAGTCTACATCTCCCTACACGACTCAGACCAAAAGTAAGAGACTTCATCGATTGGTGCCACATCCCGGTCTGGCTACCCTGAACCCTCTTCTAACCTACTCCAACTTACCCTATCATGGCACGACGGGGTAGGCGGCAGCTGGGCATGCACACTCCATGTTCACGACATATCAGCCGACTGATGTTCACAGCCTCATCAATCGACTAGCCTTTCTTGCCTAGTACCCTTCACCTGACATCAACATTGTTCATAGTGATTCCACCACACGTGAGCAATGCTACGAAGACATTTGTGACCTGAACGCAGTAACAGCTTCGTGCCTTCGACTTTTAACGACCATGTCAGCTGTATAAGAAGACAGGACGGAGCAGTATACTCGTCCTTTGATATGCAGTCGGATATCTCACCAGTTGGCACCACAGATGATGTAAGTTGGCAAATACCAGGTGGCCCTTTGTGTATCCGAGCTGAGGTTCCGTCAGGAACCAACCAGTCTGAGCTGTTGCAACTCCCCAAGTAAGTGATGTGGTTGATATACCCCACCACTTCACTGTTTGTCATTAAAGTGGGAGTGGTTGTGAACTAGTCCTGGAGCGTCATCCTACATTTGACAGGTACGAAACTCATGCCAAACATTCAGATTTCTGCTCAAGACCCTGCATTTTGGCAGCCTCTGTACTTAACATGACCATATCGTCTGCATACCACATGCCAACCAGATGGCTTCCAGGGGATAAGGCAATCCCTGCGAAGTCAGATTTATTCAGGGTTATGTTCATTGGTACGTCTATGACGAAGTTAAGTGCGAACGGGAACAGTGGACGTCCCTGGCAAACGCTACTAGTTGTCGTCAATTCCCATGACAACTCTCTATAAGCTCTTACACGGCTGCGTGAGTTCAAGTGGGAATATTTGATCAGCGTTACATACTTGCTCGATACTCTCCCTCTACAGCCAGACACTGCCATAACACTTCACGGTCAACGGAGTCAAATACCGCTTTCAGGCCGAGATATATAGCAATTGTTAGCCACCGGCGGCAAGTATACCTGTGTTCCAGAAACTGTCGAAGGGTGAAAATTGGATCGGCACACCCTCGTCTAGGTTTGAAATTTGCCTGTTTTTCTCGAGCTCCAGATGGGCGTCATATAACTATGGCCCATAGGATCTTAGACAAGACATCAGTCAAACGGATTTTCCCTTAGTGTTCACGAGAAGACCTCTCCCTTCTTTTAGAATGATCGGTGAAATAGGCCAGTATGAAGTCACTACCTCTGATTCCCATCCAGTGCCTAGTACCTCCGTCACTTTAATCTGCGCCATCCTTGAAGATTTTGAGTGTCACCACAAAACCCTATTGCTTTGCGTTGTTCCTGGATGGCACAGCCTTCTTAACTCCGAAAACATTTAAAGACCGACATCAACGTCCCACCCGGTCCGGACTGAATTTTAGTCAGATGATGGGTCGCTAGGAGCCGGTTGGAATGTGCCTCAGGGCGTTCCGCCCAACATTCTAGCCGTTTGTCCTGGGAGGTCATCAGCGTCCCAACCTTTTCGTCGATGGTTTCGCTAACCATCATTTCCTTCTTGGTATCCACAATAAGGCTAAATAGTAACCAAGTGTTACCCAACGCTAATGACTTCTCGCCACCGCTTGCACTTGATGCGAATACTCGACCAACTAATGTTTGAGTTGCTTTTGCTCTTCATTATAATCAGAATCAGCTAGGATCAGTCTTCTCACTTCAATCATTCCGGGTGTGGGTTACTAACTGTCTTCATTGCTGTTTCTACAACAGACTTATGATCCCTTCAGGTTTTTATCAGAGTGATCATTGCTGTCTTCAGTTAAATACTTGGCTGACTCCTCACTTAGTGCGTTCGTCGCGTCTTCATCCTTTGATCTACCATGGACAGGCTTTACTGTCGCATGCTTTCTGTGACGATTAAGAAATAGACACATGAGCCGGTAACACAACGTGACCGAAGTTCAGACAGGTACTCCAGGAGGAGCGGCAATCCTTCAATGACGGCTTGTGGCAGTATGGTCTGTATGTGTCCATCACTCGTTTGGTGTCGGCGGATGTCATGCGAAACAGTGCCTCTTCTTATGGAAGTAGTTAGTGGTAGCCAGAAACAAGTGATTGTCGAAACAAAATTGCAACACGATCACCGTTGTCGGTTCGCCGGCATGGGATTCTGTAAACACGTCCTAGATGCCTTTCCGATTGGCTCAGCCTCCCTACTTGGGCATTAAAGTCACCTACCATTATGACTACATCTGAACTCTGCTTTCTGCAGCAAGGTTGATGGCTTTTCATAGGATTCATCCTTCGCATCATCTGAGCTAGAGTTGATGGGTGCGCAGACGGATTATGAATAGGCATCGCCTAGTCTCACGATCCTTCCTAGTTCTTACAGATTCATTCAGTGGGACAGCACACAGACAGCTGTTTAATGGTATCCAGTTGACAAGCGCACTTTCTGCCCTACAGTTCAATGCTATGCCTACACCGGAGGGTCCACGAGAGCTACCCATTGGGTCTCCGGATACTTGTAGAGTGAATTTTGAAGATTCACTACTATGGTTAGATGAGGTCATTTTAATAACCACACTCGGATACTGTATACGTGTCTCAGAGACACTGCATATATTCATGGCTAGAGATTCCAGAATTCTGGCGAGCGATGCTTACTGTCCGATTTGGCATAGAGTTCGTACGCTGACAGCTCCTACATGGAAGTGGATGGTAGGGTCCTAAGAAACTAGGATTGAGGCTTCGATCGTTCGCAGAATGAGAGGTTGGGGAAGGTGTAAGAGGCTTAATATTAGTAACAGGAGGTGAGGGCGAAAGAGAAGACAGTCGGGGAGGATATATTCTGTTTCATTGGGTCTTGTGTACTACGGGGAGCGTGCGAGCGGTCGACACTTCCCGGGTGCCCATATCGTGGAAGGGTATTTCTTCTTGAAAGAAAGGGAGATTCTTGTGAACATGGACATCTTGAGGCCTATAACACATGGCCTTTTACGGGATGTTGTGTTGAAGTTTGGTCGTTCTAACGCCTGGTAGAGGAAACCCATACCACCGGGTCCGTAAGACAGTGAGGGGTGTGCTATTTTTGAAGTCGACCTTTTCTAATCCCCCTTCGCATTGGGAAGGCAGTGTCAGCGTGGCACTGCTAGCCATCCAAGGGAAGCACCTTACTGCCATCACACCCTATCTAGCTAGAAGCAGTAGGACTTCACTCTCAGACCCCCATTATAGTGTAGCAATTTATACCACAACGGCAACTGTCTTTTCTCTTACCGTTAGCCAACAGACCTACATTCCTGGCTTGATGGGACCTCAAGGGAGCAAGCGTTCCAGCCAGTGTAGTTCGTTTGGTCATTGTATAATATACAAGCCTGACCACCACGTCAAGGTAGTAGCTATCATGATAACTCATTTCTTATGTTTTAGGTTTTTCTAGATCGTATTGCGTAGTCCGTTGCATTGTTTGATTCCAAACTTCGCTACACACAGTGATATTTCACTGGCTGAGAAATTCATTTAAACATAGCCCAAAAGGTGTATTTTGCAGAGGACTACTGTAATATTCACTTTTTTGCTACTCTCTAGCTATTACTACCTCACGAAATGGCACCCTTAGCCGCTTCAAGTTTGAGCACTCCATCATACCAGACAAAAGCTCAGTGGTCTTAAATTCTGAACTATAGGTTTGCATTATGCTTATCGTTTGTGCATAGAAAACTTAGTTTTATCCATTCACTTTATTTTACGTAACCACTGTCACGAGTACATTCGTTGCCCAAAAACCCTAGAAGTATTGAGGATAAGATTAGCCCTCTCGTTCTCTAGAACTTCCTTTTCCAGGAGAGTCTCATACATTGTCTTTGCGTTATTGAGTGACTTTTACAAAAATAAGAGGGTGGATGCAAGTGCCTGGCGCTTACGACCGATTGGTAAGTACGGATAATGTACATGGGTTTAGGAATCCAGAACATAGAAATGTTGGGCTCTGTCAAGGTAGACATACTGATGAAGATCTCCTCATCGTCTAACATCATAAGCATTCATCTTATCACAGGAGAATCCTAAGTAGACCTGGATTCCGTAGATAAAAAAAGTTTCTCTAGGTGATGATACTTACAAAGTCCCAAGCCTTCTAGACACATTGAATGGTGATTCGACAGTGTTTTTGTTGCCTTTCTCACCTTCCAAATGCAAACTGCCGAGTCATCCCTGATGCATCAGTGATCGAGGAAATCTTCGCACAGATACAGGGGTTCTGACTGGCTTTAGCCAACTTATGCCACTTATGCAGCCACCGTGGTATCCAATTGTATATTTTGAGCCGAGCACAAAGTACTGCAGTTCACTCTGTTCTACTGTACGCCTGTGAAACATGGCCATTAAAGGTATCGAATGTGATGAAGTTTCAAGTGTTTGATCACTGTTGCCGTCGTAGCATAGGTCGTGTCATCTGCTACCAAATCAGTAACGTAAAACTCAAACGTGGAGTTTTAGGAAAAGATAAAAGCTAGTCGATTAGGTTGTGGGCCTTCGCTCACCCAGGTGACTGGCACATATGTTACGCAAGCCTAGTGACCGTCTACTCTGTCGACTGAAGTAGTTTTAGGCAGGAAAAAGATCAGAAGTGGCCAGACTAAAACGTGGCATCGGTCTATGAAGGTTTAGACTGTTGGTCTCAACTGTACAGGGAAATTTAGACTTCCCAGTTGAGGTCCACGTGACGAGTGAAACCGGTGGTCTGAGACTGTATGAGACATGGCTCACTATTAAACACAGTGGCATAGGTGTATCCACACAGCTTCATCGTAATCGTTATACCGGATCTCATTATTGCTCCATTCCTCTTCGTTCACTCTTGTAAAGTCTTACTACTTATTGTCTAGTTACTCATCTTTTCGTCTCGGTGCCTTGAGGCATTTCATTTAAGTGTGCTGATGGGTTGTAGCGACTTGGGCCGTTACCCAGTAATGTCAGGCTGTATGTTGTTGCTGACGAGCTAAGCGAACATCCACTGCTCTTATTTTAAACATAATAATAAGCTGTCACTGGCTAAATTTTGAGTGATGTCTGATCGTCTAGATATTTTTTTTTAATTCAGACAATAAGTTAGTGATATACTACCGAACAATGCGAATATTTTGAGTCAACTTTCGGTGGTCTGAAGAGTCTTATTTGTCAGATCAAATTGATCGAAAATCCAGATGGTGATTTTGTGATGCAGTTATCAGCAATGTAGTTGAAAAAGCGCAATTCATAGGTAAACGAGTTACACAGATTAACTGAATTTGGTTAACTAGAGTAGACCAGTATACCATGGTACACATTTCAGGCTAGTTTTTCTTACAATCTAATGGGCTTTCAAGTCTGATGTTTACAGGGTTGTTCTCTTGGTTTGAATTCGTAGTCTCTACGCACTAACGAAATACATCACTCAGCTGTTAGTAATGTCTATGTAGACTGCTTTTTCGCCAATATTCACTCTTAATGAATCATTTCCATACACCAATCGTCCTTTGAGATACTGTATTCTATGAGGACACTTTGGTTAGGAATTGCCTCCGCAAAGATGAGTAATTGCTACATACTGACTCTGCAAATCCGGCATCACAATCTCAATTCTTTACAAAACTGACCACGCCAAGGTGGTAAACACCACGACCTTGAAAAGTGGTCTGTATCATACAGGTTCATACCATAGCATTCGGAGTGCAAAGATAAAAAATGATTCCCATAGTTAGAAAGGTTATCGTATTAAGACGAAGCAGGTAACTACTAACACGTCTGCCAGGTAGTTCTAGTGTATTTGTTTAGAGCTGCCTTATCACGGAGAGACGCACGCGCATCATTTTCTACTCACCAACACAATGAATTCTCTGCGTTAATTTTTGCTTTCAAAAATCCTGGATTCAATGCAGTGCAAACATATCAGTTACGCAAAATCTTTATGATTTGTTCCAAAACTGCAAAGAAATTGGTTGGATATCACAATAAACACGAGATACTTATGAGATCACAAATTCGCATTTAGTAAGAAGATTCCAAGGCATATAACTATCAGAAAATATACTCTCGTAGCGATTAAATAGGACTCAGTGCTCAACTTCTCCCAGAACATTCGTGGTTTGAGTGTTTATGATCACATAATTGTATTTGCTATGAAGAATATATGCAAATCAGTCTTTGAATTCGAGTTATGTTGCATTTTTCCTGTCACGGTTAAGTGACACCAAGAGCTATATTCTTTAAGCCCACATAGTACAAACCTACATTCAACCTCCTAGTACTTTGGCCTTCTTCCTTCGATTACACATATTTCATCCCTCCAAACTATGCTCATTCTGGATGACACTGTGTCGAGATAGACAATGGCTCAAACTGTGTGCGATATTTTCTTCAGCTAGTGATGTTAATAACCTACGTTGATTGGTTCACCTTTCATACTTAAAAGTATGTTCATAAACTAAGCAGCACATAGGTGTCGATCCTTCCAAAAGCCAGCTTCTTTCAAGATGCCAATGAATAGGCATCTGAGCTTCTAATGTCTACTATCTCTTACAAACATGTTTCGAAGCTATGCATTAAGACCGCTTCGCGATGTAATCATCTTTTACCAGATACCTTGATGGTGCTGTAGACAATATAAACCAGCAATATTATTTTCCTATCATGACTCTATCAAACTTAGTTCATTTCTCCGAACGGGCCAGTCAGTTATTTTATTCGACTTCCTATTCTTGAGACAAATGGTGCTGCGAACCAGTCCCGAATCATTACCTTAGGTCTGTTAGACTTGAACCATATGGTTAGCATTCTCAGAATCGCATTCATGCCATTAACCTATTCTACAGCGAGAAGGGGTTCATATCGTAGGAAAACAGTCCATAGTAGATCTGCATATATATATAACGTTTCTCACTGTTCAAAAATATTAGTCGTTTGCTGAAACCGCCAAAATCCTGTTGCTTATGTCTCTTGGCTGTCGTTATATATACCAGCGTTTGATTAACCCAAGAAATAAGATACGTTTTCTTTATTTCAGCTCTAGGTAGACCTTGGGACTTTTAAAACAATTTCAGTTTAGGCAACTGCTACTTCGATAGAGCGATAAACCTGGATTTTCATATCCTCTACTTTCAAACAAACTGTCTAAAAATAGTAGTTTATCACTCATTTTCAAGTTCATTGTCACATTTCATGGTACTATCCAAAGAACAAGTGGACAAAAAAACACTGATATCAAGTAGGTTAAGGTGTATTTCTCAGATATATCAATGATATATTTGTAACTCTAGAAATAGCCTTGAGAACTACCATGTTTCGACTCTAATTGAAAGTAGAGGAAATGAAAATCCAAGTTGGTCATTCTATTGAAGACCAACACATTCGAATCGATATACTGATTTCAACTCAGCGCATTCACTCAGTGCTAAACTTCCACTTGCTCTGAAGTTACGTACAAGGGCCGCAAAACTCATCACAAGGGAGAATGACAGACAAACGGAAGTGAAAAACAATGAGTATCTTATATCCTAGTAACATCATTCAGAAGATAAATATTCGATAAATTGTACAGGTTTTATCTGAAGAAACGACTTCCACGAGACGTCAGAAACCTTCTTTGCACCACAACAAGATTATACAAATATATGTGTCATTTCCCCAAACCTCAGCCTACTTATTTCTTTCAGGTCAACTGTTGATCCCGAAGTTTACAAAACCAATGAAGTTTTAATGGAACAGATCAGCATGGGTCACTATGGCTTTCGATACGTGTTTAGAAACTTCACGAGTCGTGCACCACTCAGGGCATAGATACACGAACGTTCTAATCTCTAGCGGTTCCCCATCAAGGATAAATGTAGGAGTGAGCTCCAAATAATAGTGCTAAGGATCTTTTTCAGTGGGCAAAGCACCTACCTTACTTCATGATATTGATAACCAGCTCGTTAAACATGATTTGGCTGGCATGTATGTTGTAGAGTAAGATAGTACTAGCATAGTTGAACCAGGGGTGTTTCTCCGAGTCGCATATTTCTATAAACACCGCTTCCACAAATGTCATCGATGGAAGTTAGATAAGAATGCTGAAATCAGATAACTCAGTCCAGTCTCACTGCTTGTTTGAAGGAATCTCCGACCTTATCTCTTTTTATGCTTCTCATGGCATTAGCAGACACCTAAATTAAATTCCTTTCTAACACAGTTCCTCAATACAGCCATTCAACGAAGTGGAACCAACTTTAATATCAAGAAAAACAACTGTCGACTGGCAGTACGCATATGCCTGAGCCTCTAGCTGAGGGCAAACGTAGGATTAACGCATCCAAGGACCGAATGAAACCCTACTCGTACCTCACGTACTAGTTATTTTCGTACTTTTCAAAGAAGAATTGGTCAGTTTTTCCAACGTGACTAGCAGCAGACTATCGTTTACCACATTCGATGCCGGCACCTTTCAAAAACAACGTCGCTACTTCACAATGATGGGATGCTCTCAGTCTACTTTACCTTGAACAATCTAATCAGTCCCTCTACTACGGTATCGTCTCCATCCTTAGAAACAACCGGTTGCCTTTAATGCTTGGATTTCGTCCTCTCTGTTAACAGGACATGAAGCATAAGAAACCGAAGTTGAAGCCACTGGAACAGTAGACTACCTAAACTGCTTTTCGCAATCCTCCATCCAATGTCTCTGATGGTTTTGAATGCTGTTGCTCGAAATACCACCAACTTCATGATCCGTTACACTGGCACCACCTTAGATGAGCTTCTGGTAATTGTGAAATGAAACTACTGCTTCCAACTGAATTACACATCCTAATCATCAAGTCTCGCGGTCCTAACGTTTAATGTAGTCTACAGCATAAAAGACTTGAGCTTACCATTACCGTTGCAGAAAGATAAAAAACACTTGGGAGCATCAATTAGTTGCAGTAACCTAGTGTTTGCTAGCAGTAAGTCTTTCGAAGTTGTTTTACCGTTTTAATGAACGTGTAATCAATGTCGTGCAAAGCTCTGGTTTATTGGTCTAAGCAGTTGACTTTTAACGCGTAAGCCACAGATACAAACACCGCTGTGATTAGAGGTTTGGGCCGTCAGGTAGCATCATTAACCCTCATACAACAGGTGTAGATCACTGCCAGCTGCACGAGTGTGCACAAGGTTACTGCCTGAGTTTCATTCGTCGTTTCAGTGCCACGCTATAATTTCTGGAGGTTTAACAAATATTCTTAAACCCAGCTCGGTTTGCTGTTTAGTAGCCATATTGAGCGTAATCGGTCGACCTAATTGCGGTAATTTACTGCCGGGACCTTCAATTGAATAGTCCTCACCGGTTACCTTAACAACTCTGCTCTGAAAGTAGATGCCTGAAATGAGCATTCAAATCCCTTTTTTAGCACTATGATTTCAATCGGTGGCACTTGGCTATGGCCACACAGTTAATAATAGGGTTTATTCTTACCTGTGTTCGGTTCACAATTCATTAGAGAAGAGGTAAAGATAAAAAGACGCTTTCCCTCATCACTTACATCCTAATGAGAATATCAGCCCAAGAGTGGGCAGACGACTGTGAATGAGTCTCGTTAAAAGTCTTTTGTATGAAGAAAACCATATGTCGAGACTAGAGTTCCTATAGTGGCACTCAGTAAACCCGCTGTTTAAACTGCAAGACGGGGAAGTTACTTGAAGCACTTAGATGAGACCTTGCACACAGATCTAAGAGATACAGTACTCATCAATAGGTTTCCCAAAGTCCTATCAAAAACTTTCTGTTGTTTGACCTGCATGAAGTTGTAAAAACTTAAGACAGTCAGCTTAATCAATAGACACGGTTTAAGGATAACTGTGATACATATAGCACTAAAAACAGGTTCATGAAGGAGGCAGTGCAGACGACGAAAATCTAATCAGTGATCAACTAAGTAAAATGAAAATAAGGGTGAAAACGATCTTGAAAGTGATAAACACACAGTAATACAGTCTCTGTGTACTAAATACCAATCATAAAATGAACTGAATAAATCTGATGCAGTTAATGTCGTTGGTCGCGAAATTAGATAAGGTACTCATTTTATTTGCTCTATGATTTCTGTGTCCGTTAACACAATACCCGAACACCTACACAAACGCAGGCGGTTTATCTTGACAGTGCCCAATATTCCTATGTTCTGGATTCCTAAACCCATGTACATTATCCGTACTTACCAATCGGTCGTAAGCGCCAGGCACTTGCATCCACCCTCTTATTTTTGTAAAAGTCACTCAATAACGCAAAGACAATGTATGAGACTCTCCTGGAAAAGGAAGTTCTAGAGAACGAGAGGGCTAATCTTATCCTCAATACTTCTAGGGTTTTTGGGCAACGAATGTACTCGTGACAGTGGTTACGTAAAATAAAGTGAATGGATAAAACTAAGTTTTCTATGCACAAACGATAAGCATAATGCAAACCTATAGTTCAGAATTTAAGACCACTGAGCTTTTGTCTGGTATGATGGAGTGCTCAAACTTGAAGCGGCTAAGGGTGCCATTTCGTGAGGTAGTAATAGCTAGAGAGTAGCAAAAAAGTGAATATTACAGTAGTCCTCTGCAAAATACACCTTTTGGGCTATGTTTAAATGAATTTCTCAGCCAGTGAAATATCACTGTGTGTAGCGAAGTTTGGAATCAAACAATGCAACGGACTACGCAATACGATCTAGAAAAACCTAAAACATAAGAAATGAGTTATCATGATAGCTACTACCTTGACGTGGTGGTCAGGCTTGTATATTATACAATGACCAAACGAACTACACTGGCTGGAACGCTTGCTCCCTTGAGGTCCCATCAAGCCAGGAATGTAGGTCTGTTGGCTAACGGTAAGAGAAAAGACAGTTGCCGTTGTGGTATAAATTGCTACACTATAATGGGGGTCTGAGAGTGAAGTCCTACTGCTTCTAGCTAGATAGGGTGTGATGGCAGTAAGGTGCTTCCCTTGGATGGCTAGCAGTGCCACGCTGACACTGCCTTCCCAATGCGAAGGGGGATTAGAAAAGGTCGACTTCAAAAATAGCACACCCCTCACTGTCTTACGGACCCGGTGGTATGGGTTTCCTCTACCAGGCGTTAGAACGACCAAACTTCAACACAACATCCCGTAAAAGGCCATGTGTTATAGGCCTCAAGATGTCCATGTTCACAAGAATCTCCCTTTCTTTCAAGAAGAAATACCCTTCCACGATATGGGCACCCGGGAAGTGTCGACCGCTCGCACGCTCCCCGTAGTACACAAGACCCAATGAAACAGAATATATCCTCCCCGACTGTCTTCTCTTTCGCCCTCACCTCCTGTTACTAATATTAAGCCTCTTACACCTTCCCCAACCTCTCATTCTGCGAACGATCGAAGCCTCAATCCTAGTTTCTTAGGACCCTACCATCCACTTCCATGTAGGAGCTGTCAGCGTACGAACTCTATGCCAAATCGGACAGTAAGCATCGCTCGCCAGAATTCTGGAATCTCTAGCCATGAATATATGCAGTGTCTCTGAGACACGTATACAGTATCCGAGTGTGGTTATTAAAATGACCTCATCTAACCATAGTAGTGAATCTTCAAAATTCACTCTACAAGTATCCGGAGACCCAATGGGTAGCTCTCGTGGACCCTCCGGTGTAGGCATAGCATTGAACTGTAGGGCAGAAAGTGCGCTTGTCAACTGGATACCATTAAACAGCTGTCTGTGTGCTGTCCCACTGAATGAATCTGTAAGAACTAGGAAGGATCGTGAGACTAGGCGATGCCTATTCATAATCCGTCTGCGCACCCATCAACTCTAGCTCAGATGATGCGAAGGATGAATCCTATGAAAAGCCATCAACCTTGCTGCAGAAAGCAGAGTTCAGATGTAGTCATAATGGTAGGTGACTTTAATGCCCAAGTAGGGAGGCTGAGCCAATCGGAAAGGCATCTAGGACGTGTTTACAGAATCCCATGCCGGCGAACCGACAACGGTGATCGTGTTGCAATTTTGTTTCGACAATCACTTGTTTCTGGCTACCACTAACTACTTCCATAAGAAGAGGCACTGTTTCGCATGACATCCGCCGACACCAAACGAGTGATGGACACATACAGACCATACTGCCACAAGCCGTCATTGAAGGATTGCCGCTCCTCCTGGAGTACCTGTCTGAACTTCGGTCACGTTGTGTTACCGGCTCATGTGTCTATTTCTTAATCGTCACAGAAAGCATGCGACAGTAAAGCCTGTCCATGGTAGATCAAAGGATGAAGACGCGACGAACGCACTAAGTGAGGAGTCAGCCAAGTATTTAACTGAAGACAGCAATGATCACTCTGATAAAAACCTGAAGGGATCATAAGTCTGTTGTAGAAACAGCAATGAAGACAGTTAGTAACCCACACCCGGAATGATTGAAGTGAGAAGACTGATCCTAGCTGATTCTGATTATAATGAAGAGCAAAAGCAACTCAAACATTAGTTGGTCGAGTATTCGCATCAAGTGCAAGCGGTGGCGAGAAGTCATTAGCGTTGGGTAACACTTGGTTACTATTTAGCCTTATTGTGGATACCAAGAAGGAAATGATGGTTAGCGAAACCATCGACGAAAAGGTTGGGACGCTGATGACCTCCCAGGACAAACGGCTAGAATGTTGGGCGGAACGCCCTGAGGCACATTCCAACCGGCTCCTAGCGACCCATCATCTGACTAAAATTCAGTCCGGACCGGGTGGGACGTTGATGTCGGTCTTTAAATGTTTTCGGAGTTAAGAAGGCTGTGCCATCCAGGAACAACGCAAAGCAATAGGGTTTTGTGGTGACACTCAAAATCTTCAAGGATGGCGCAGATTAAAGTGACGGAGGTACTAGGCACTGGATGGGAATCAGAGGTAGTGACTTCATACTGGCCTATTTCACCGATCATTCTAAAAGAAGGGAGAGGTCTTCTCGTGAACACTAAGGGAAAATCCGTTTGACTGATGTCTTGTCTAAGATCCTATGGGCCATAGTTATATGACGCCCATCTGGAGCTCGAGAAAAACAGGCAAATTTCAAACCTAGACGAGGGTGTGCCGATCCAATTTTCACCCTTCGACAGTTTCTGGAACACAGGTATACTTGCCGCCGGTGGCTAACAATTGCTATATATCTCGGCCTGAAAGCGGTATTTGACTCCGTTGACCGTGAAGTGTTATGGCAGTGTCTGGCTGTAGAGGGAGAGTATCGAGCAAGTATGTAACGCTGATCAAATATTCCCACTTGAACTCACGCAGCCGTGTAAGAGCTTATAGAGAGTTGTCATGGGAATTGACGACAACTAGTAGCGTTTGCCAGGGACGTCCACTGTTCCCGTTCGCACTTAACTTCGTCATAGACGTACCAATGAACATAACCCTGAATAAATCTGACTTCGCAGGGATTGCCTTATCCCCTGGAAGCCATCTGGTTGGCATGTGGTATGCAGACGATATGGTCATGTTAAGTACAGAGGCTGCCAAAATGCAGGGTCTTGAGCAGAAATCTGAATGTTTGGCATGAGTTTCGTACCTGTCAAATGTAGGATGACGCTCCAGGACTAGTTCACAACCACTCCCACTTTAATGACAAACAGTGAAGTGGTGGGGTATATCAACCACATCACTTACTTGGGGAGTTGCAACAGCTCAGACTGGTTGGTTCCTGACGGAACCTCAGCTCGGATACACAAAGGGCCACCTGGTATTTGCCAACTTACATCATCTGTGGTGCCAACTGGTGAGATATCCGACTGCATATCAAAGGACGAGTATACTGCTCCGTCCTGTCTTCTTATACAGCTGACATGGTCGTTAAAAGTCGAAGGCACGAAGCTGTTACTGCGTTCAGGTCACAAATGTCTTCGTAGCATTGCTCACGTGTGGTGGAATCACTATGAACAATGTTGATGTCAGGTGAAGGGTACTAGGCAAGAAAGGCTAGTCGATTGATGAGGCTGTGAACATCAGTCGGCTGATATGTCGTGAACATGGAGTGTGCATGCCCAGCTGCCGCCTACCCCGTCGTGCCATGATAGGGTAAGTTGGAGTAGGTTAGAAGAGGGTTCAGGGTAGCCAGACCGGGATGTGGCACCAATCGATGAAGTCTCTTACTTTTGGTCTGAGTCGTGTAGGGAGATGTAGACTGTCTGATCAGGGTCCCTGAGATGATATGGATCAATGACGGAGGATTTTTGGTGACAGTGCTGAAAATCGGTCACAGAGGCGTAGATGTATTCACTCCTTGACATGCTCTAAAGCTTGAATATTTGCTCTAACCGTTATTTTCGCACTGTTTGTTGTCTTATATAGTTTTGTCTACTTTGATACCACTCTCTTTGTATCCATTTGTTCTTTTTTTGCTATTGTGAAGTTCGGCAGCTCTAGCGGATACAGTTGTGTGCGAGTTCTTATGTTGATTTTATGTGTCACTGGCCGTTGACATTTTCCCGCCACTTTCCCTACCAAGTGTAAATAACTGTATACTGCTTTCTATAGCGAGGAATTTTTGCTCCCCTTTTGCCTTCATTATTTATGACTTTCCACGGTTATTGGACAGATTCTTTTCGAGTTGGTTATTGAGTCACTTCCACTACTCATTGTTTCCGGAGCCTATATAGATATGTGGACCTGCATTCATTAATTCAGGTGCTGAGATCCTATAGCCTATTCTAACAACTTGCTGAGTCAGCTACGATCGTTAACAGTCTTTACAGCAGAATGGAGATGGCATCAAGCTTATTCTGTATAAGTGGTTTTGTTCTGCACTAACAACCGTCTACATAGTTTTTTTTGTTAAAAACAGCCGTAGTATTTTTACAGTCAAGCAGCATTTCCTATAGTCTTGCTGCTGTAGTTTTCGCGCGTACATTCAGGAGCAAATATAGGCTGCAGAAGGAGCGGCCACCTTCCACCAACCTTCTCCTTCGGTAACATAGCAATATGGTCTGTGTACACTGCTGAGTTGAGGTCGACGTATGCCACATCAGACAGTATCTCCCTTGATGCCTTGTGTTTTTGCTGGCCGGAAATAATTGGTTACTTTGTTGTAAGATGCACTGGCTTGTTAAATTCTCCGTCTGAAATGAAATATTAGACAACAGAGGTCGAAGAGTCTTACATATCATGATTATCTAAATAGCCGTTAAATGGTCTCACAAGAATACAGTGACGCTACCAGGCCATCAACTTTATATAGTGCATAGTGGATGGGCGACTTTAAAGGCCACCCTAGCAACGACTGTAATAACTTCTGTACCTTTATGAAAATCTTCCTTTCCAGCCAAAATGAAGAAACCTAATTGTTTATTTCGATTGATGCTAGGGTGGTTTTTAAAGTCGCCCTCATAGACAGTGAATTGATGTTTGAAAGTGGTGCTAACACGTGTGTTTAAGAAAAACGAAAGGTTTGTTCAAACGTAGAAATAGTTCTTAACTGCGATTACATATAATCTTGTACTTAGGAAGTTATACCTTAGATTCCTAAAGTTAATTGGCATAAAAAAAATTATCAGCACTGACGCCTGCAAAACTTCCGAACCACTCCAGTTCATCCAAAAGATAAGCAGTTTTTCTCATCTAGTGGCCAAAGACTACTGTTTAACCTAGATGGAGAAATCAGGGAATCAAATTACCCAACAACTACCTAATGCAGTCATACTTCTGAATTAAGTTTTAGTTATATACCTATAATGCTTTAGTAGTGCTCATGTTTAGTACCTAAGCAGGATTTATCTGAATCGTAGTGTGAACCCAGGAAATTCAACCACGCATAAAGAAGTTGAAATGCAACAATAACTGAATACATAGTTGTGATAAAATGAGTACATATACGCGAGAACACTGAAAAACACAGCAACTCAGGTAAAAATATTACTTGTCTTTGTTTTGAAGATCCAGAAGTAAGATGCTCAAGAAGTAAAAAAGTTAACCGGATCAGTATGTAGCTTGCAGGTAGTCCCGGCTTTGAAGATAGTCAGTCCCCAATGGATGTACCTCTTGTTCTAGATCTCCGGATTGGGGCAGATGCGAATGAATCCTCACTATTCATACACTTAGCATCGTTTATATGAAGATTACTAACAGTACACTCATTTTCTGTCGCACCAACCTTTAAAGATAACTCAGAAAGTGGATCTGTGATTTCTGCATTAACTGAACAACTCCGCAGACTAGGATGCGTAAAAACAAAGGAGGTGAAAAGTGAGTCAAGTTTTTCTTTGGTATACCCAGCTTCAATCAAAGATAGTGGAATATTTTCATGAAACGAATCAATGCTCACTATGGGATCACTGGCTTTCGGTTTTTGTGATTTTTTCGAAATGAAGTTAACAGGTTTTATAGAACTGAAAGCTCCAGACAGGAGATTTATATCAGTGGAAGATGTTGGGATCTCGTTATTTTTTGTTATCCTATGTCGAAGTTCTGAAGTTGAATATGGAGGACGTAAAACACGAGATTCCACCTTACACCAATCAACACATTTCAAGAAACGCAGCTCCTTCACACCTTTTAGATAAGGACGTTGTGTGTGTTGGCGCTGCAAACATGCACTGAAAAATGATTGAAGAGGCTTCGAAAGACGTTTCAATCCACGTATAGAGTATGTCCCCATTCGGGCCCGACGAAATTCTTCAGCAGTATTTTGGGCTTCAGGGCGTATAGGGCCTGTAACCATCTCTGCTGTGAGAACACCCAAACTCCATATGTCTGATCGCATATCAATAACTTCACCTCGAGCAACTTCCGGAGCCATGAACAAAGGTGTTCCAGTAAAGTCATCAAGCGTGGGCCTAGCCGTTTGTGATATGTCATAAGAACGATCCAAATCAGAAACAAAAACATGACCATCTGGATAAAAGAGGATATTCTCAGGCTTTACGTCCAGATGTACAATATTCATCGAATGCAAGTGCTCTAGGCCGCAAATAATTTCCGCAATATAAAATCGTGTATTGGTTTCTGATAGACAGCCTACATGACGCAGTAGATCGTAGAGATCACATCCTGACCCTTTCCGAAGCACAAAAGCAGATACACAATTTTTCCATATACTGTAGCACAACATAGGAAGAAAAGGGCTTTGAAAATCAGCCAAAGCCAGTCGTTCCAAAATCTGTCTTTCTCTTAAAACACATTTAACTGAGGAGTCATTTTCCAAAAAGAAACGTTTTAAGGCGTATTTGGAACCAATATCAGGACCACCTGTCTTTCGAACTTCATAAACAACAGAATAGCATCCACGGCCAATAAATCGTTCAACGGTAAAATCAGAAGGAGAAACTATATATCCCACCATCACTTGGGTTAAAATAGAAACAATGATGTGACATGATAATTCACGCGCCTTTTAGTATGATAGACACGAAATGGTGAACCAATTGGAAAAGTGTCCATATATGTCTATTCTACTTAATTTTTCATTGGCTGATTGTTCTACATATGAAGAGCAGTTTTGTCATTCGCTTTTACGCTTTGTGACTCACGAAACTGATACTTTTTCCTATTGTGCCATTGGCTGACTCAATAAAGGCCATGTTTATTTTACCAAAATAAGATCTAACATTTTCGATGCTTTAAGTTGATTCTGGAGCTATGCCTGTGATAATTTAGACTGTATGAAAAAAGTATAATATTACGTAGAGCTTTCCATTGACTCTTCGGCAACTGTATCAGATAGAGTTTATTTCCATATTAGATTTGTTTATTTGATATAAAGCGCACAGTGATACAGTATTATTATTAGTTCACAACGTTTGTTCAGAATTTTAGCGCACCATAACAAAAGGTTCATGTATGCTGTCTGTTTAACAGAATCCTTCATTCCTCAGTTTTGAAAGTGGATACACTTTTCGGAAAACAAACAAATTGGTAAATCTTAGGTTTTTTGGTTGATACATTGAGTAATAGGACTGAGCATAGTGTACAATAAAACATAGTACATATAGACGTCGGATTTGAGATATCATCCGCATATATGATTGACAGACAGACGAAATTCACACAAAACCATGCACAAAAGATTATCAGTTCAGGTCACCACACTTGACAGCAAATAACGAATGAGCAGAGAAAGTGATATCGAAGTAGACAAAGGCTAGTAAAAACGTTTACGAGTGAATACATGTGGGCTATTATGATTGATTTTCAGTCATGTCGCTGACAGTCTTCCACCAAAGATTCCTAACGTCTCGGGCACTTCAGTCAGATAGTCTACATGACTAACGTGAAAATTCAGAGACTTCACGGACTGGTGCCGTATCTTGGTCTGGGCACCGTGGTACTTCTTCCAACCCCATTCCTACTTTGGTTATCATTTCGGATCGAGTTATGCAGGGATTCGGCATGCATAGCACATGTCTGATTCATCTCAGTTGAGGAAGATGTGCAACCTCGTCAATCGAACCCCTTGTTTGCTTAGTAACAGTCGCCTAACCTAGATATTACTCCTACGGTGATTCCACAAAACACGAGTTATGCTATGAAAACTTGTGTGATCAAAACCCTGTAATCGCTTCACATCTTCTACTTCTAACGGCCATATTTCAGCCGTATAAAAAGACGGGATGGACTGTGACACAGAATACTCGTCCTTTGAGAGATAGCTGAGCACTGCGTCACTTGGCGCCACAGGTTACAGGAAGTTGGCGAATGCCAGATGGGGTCTGTGTAACTGAGCTGAGACTTCATCGACAACAAGCCCATTCGGGCTGACGCAACTCTGCAAGTAAGTGATGTGGTCAACACATTCCACTACTTCATTCCTTATCATTAAACTAGTTGTTGCAGATGCTTCCTGAAACACCATCCTACATTTGACCAGTGCGAAACGCATGCCAAACATACACAAATTTCTGCTTAATGAGTTCAGAAAACTCTGTATCGTATCAGCATCTTCACCCAGGAGGACAATACAACCTGAATACTCCGAGTCAACCAAATGACCTGCAAGGTCAATTCATTTGAAGTCGAAGGTACCTAGTGCTATGTTCATTAATAAATCTATAACGAAGTCAAACAGTAACGATGATAATGAGCATCCACGGCGGGCACCACCGATTGTTGTCAGTTCATATGGAAACTCTTCATCAGCACTGACAAAGCTACTTGAGTCCGAGTAGACAGCTTTTATAAGCATTATATATTTTTTTGGCAAGTTTCGGCCACTGGCCGGAAAGTATACCTATGTTCCAGATTATGTCAGGAGGTGAAAATTAGGTTGACACACCCTCGTCCAGGTCTGAAACCTGCCTGGTTTTCTGGAGTTTTCTGTTATGGAACTCCAATTAGATGTCGGATAACTACTGACCGTAGGATCTTGGACAAATTAATCAGACTGGTTCCCCCATAGTTGTTACGGGAAGACCTCTCCCTCTTACTATAGATTAGAATGATCAAAGAAGTACACCATTGTGACGCACTATCTCTGATTCCCATGCACTACACAGTTCTTCCGTCACTTTAATTAACAGTTTCCTACCTCCATCTTTGAAAGCTTTGATAATCACATTATCCGGTCCCATTGATTTATATCTTTTCAGCCATCTCAACTTCGGGGTCAGTCGGAGCACTGACATCAACGTCCCATTCATGTTCCGGCTAAATTTTGAGCAACCGAAGCGTTTCTGGCGACCAGTTAGAATATGTTTCATAGTGTCTCACCCAACGTTCCAGTCGTCTGTCCTGGGAGGTTATCAGTAACCCATCCCTCTTGTTGGTGATTTCACTGGTCATCGTCTTCTTCTTGCTGGTATCCTTGATAAGCCTAAATAGTTGCTAAATTTTACACAACTCTGATGTCTTCTCTATCTCTCTCGCTTTCGCCACCCATCAGTGCTTTCTATTGACGCGAAGACTCTTGGTCAACTTAAGTTTAAGTTATTTTTGCTCTTCATTATGGTCACAGCCAGCTCGAAATTAGCCTTCATGCATTAGTCCATTTGGATGACGGTGCGAAAATCTAATGACGCTTAAAAACCTTCGGGTGTAGGTTCTTAACTGTTTTTAATGCTGTTTCTAGAGCTGGTTTAATCTCAAGCCAGGTTTCCTCAGGATGAGCATTTCTGCCTTATTCAGAGGAATGCTTAGTCATCTCATAATTGGCGTCTTCATCTTCTAACCAAGTACATACACGTTTCATCGCCTGCTGTTTCCTGCTACCAGTGAGGCACAAATTTTCACTAGCCTGTACTGACGAGTAATTGGACTCCAAAAAGGCACTCCAGAAAAAGCATTAGTCCTCCACCGGTCCTGTCAAACGATAGCTAATGGCCATATTATTTATCTGTTTCCATCGTTGGTTTGATGTTGATGGACGTCATGTGAGATGTTTTTCTTTATACCTGAAGTTAGTGCTGGTCAGCAACAAATTATTGTCAAGAGGAATTCGCAATTAACGAAGTTAAAAAATTATAAAACACATAGTCGCTAATTCAAATACAAATACGAGTAATACTCTAAATAACATGATCGAAAGGTTACTTATTAATGCTGTTGTAGGAATCCATCCTATACGAACTAGAGGGCTAGTATGAAGGAAACTGCGTTCAATCCAAAAAGCTAAAAAATTCTAACACTTGCATTTCATAACAAAGAGAAATATGTTAAACAGGGATGTCAAATATATAGAAGTGCTATGTGTTGGTACTCTATGCTGTTTCCCTTGTCTCCATCATCTACCAACACCAGTAAAGTGCACTTTCTCTTTGGTGAAGTATCTTCTCTTACGCTTTCTTCACTAGGGTTCTGAGGTCTATTCCCCACTCCTTACAGAGAGCCTATTATCATCAATTTAGTCCTTTTTGAGAGGTTTGCACAAGTTTCGTTGCATGAAACTGTTAACTTTTGAATTTCACTCCTTTATTTCATGCTTCTTTCTGTGATGAGAAATTCATTGACGAAATCCCAAAGCTAATTTTATCCCTTTTATTATGTGTTTTAGGTTAGAGGGTTCAATTTCATTGCTTCCGGTTGGATTATCATTCTATTCATTGATTCAGAATTTCCTAGAGGCCCTTCCCATTTCAAATGCCATGATAAAGTGGGAAGTCACAAACCATGTTAGAGCGAGATAGTGTTTTAAACCGTGGTAACCAATATACGTTAAGTGTATTTGCAGGATATTTAGAACTAATGTTATTCAAGTCAGTTAGTCGAATAAAATTTGATCAACTTAGAAGACGAAGTGATTACTGATACTACGCAAAGGTTGTCGATGAACAGGTGATTCTTTGAGGCTTATTATTTTCTAAATCCTTATAATATTGAAACAGTAATTAAAGTGAACTTCAAACTTATCTGAACCGTTTCAACGCATTTTATGACATTCAATATATAAGCTGTGTAGAAATTCGCAGCTTCCATCGACTGTAAAAGAATAAAAATTTACTCTATTAGTTATATAATGTTTTCATTATGATCTGTTTAGCATAAGTTACCTATCAGCGTGGATAGTTACTTGCTGTTTATGTCTTTGAGTAGATCTTATTCTAAAGCGCACTATTAACTTTTATTTAACGGATAGTTTTATAGAGAGATTAATACGGTCACTATAACTTCTTTGTTAAGATTATCACTAATACAAATGCCGCTGGTTAATTTGTAATAATATGAACGATGTATCTGTTCCGTGAAAAAGATATATACATAGGCCACATGGCCCATACGTAGCCCAGATACATACATAGCCCACATATATATACCCCATACTGGCGCCAACACGGAGAATAACTTGATTTACTAGATACCGTGATGACAGATAGGCGAGTAATTAAACTGCAAATAGTTCCATGATGTTACCATAAGGGATATCATTTGCACATGGAGCGCGATTATTCTAGTTGGCATTTTATCCATTTTCTTTCCTTGCACTTAAGATGAATTTCATCACTCAGGGCCTTTCTTCTTTCACATGGAAATGACTTTCGTGCTGGAAGGTTGCTTTCATAAGACGATAATTAGCTTGCTTTAGGCTACACGTGAACTCATATCATTTTAATATGAACATGCCATCATAAGAAATGACATTATAGACGGTTTCAAATGGTTTAGTTTACTCAGCCTAATAACTCAGGAAAAGCAAGTTCAGCGAGATAATGGAAGCTCGTTTATTGATATTTTGAGGATTCTTCTCAACTGCCAACAGCCTAAATCATACCGAAATTTGTACATTTACTCATACTTTTAATTTTCCACCATCTTACTGGATCAACCTTTGTTGACACATGGGCCGCTACGTGGATGCCTCGATATTGTCTCAAGATTGATTAGATCATAATTTCCTTGGTAGTGGAAAACAGTCAGATCCAGAACTAGCGTTTCGGCCCATTTGGAACTGAGTGGGTGATGGCCTTCCCACTGAGAGTGGGACCCAGCACCCATCGCTTTAAATGCCAGAAGGCTTCCCACTAAGCTACTGGGTAATAAGAACCATCTTATTTGCAACAGGTATCAGCTGTAATTTATAAATACCTGTAAAATCGCATTTTTGTACAGGATTGAAGTTTTCAATATTACGAGTCCCACACAGAATGGAACGTGCGTTCTGAGCTACATCTACTAGCCATCATCAAACAAATTATAACCTAATAAGATGAACACATTACAAAAATTTTAACCTCCTTTTATCAAGCTGACAAGTAGTTACTGACAAGATCAATCAGTTAAATATATAAGGAATATTACAGATAGTTAAAGTAGAGATCATTATAAGAGTGAAAGGAAGGTTGACTATTTATGGGATTACTTGGCGAATATTCCAGAAAGAGAAGATTCAGTGGTGGATGGAAAAAAACTGAACTACAAGTAGAAAACAATTACAAAAGCTTGAAGAGTAAAACACTCAGCGTTCAGATAAAAAACCGAAGGTCTGAAATAGAGTAACCAATATGGAAGATAGAATGATGTAAGAAAGCTTCGTATACACTTATTGTAAACTGTAATCATCAGGGCGATGCGAAGTTAATAACTTTATCTTTCTTCCCTTTCAATTTTTTTCATCATCTAATAGTGCTTTTTAAACGAGTCATGTACTCCCGCACGTTTGTAAAATGTTTTCAAACTGCAGTTTTTCAAGCCAACAACAAAACAAAGGAAAACAATAAGCTGGTAAGAAATGGACTTATAAATGCATAAAAATGCTGCACATTGCTATTCCTAGAATACCGATAGTGAATTGCAGATTCTTGCACTGCCTGAATAGACCACCACCAAACTTTCGCTCTATTTTCTATTCACTTACCAGTTCAGACCAGAAGTTAATGTACAATAATCATTTTGTTTAAAAATTTTGTACAGGCAATGAGTTTGTTGAAATATTAAATACTGAGAATTCCTCACCGTATCATACATATTATCTGGAATAAAGTGATTATTATTACTGATCGCTTTGAACGATTTGAGGTTGTCCATCTTGTGTTCACCATCTATCAGTTGACGTACAACTGCTTATTACACATGACACCTTTATTCCTAGATTCTTAAAGATCCGATCAGAAATATGGACAGAAACTATCTTCTCTGTCCTTTCAGTGTATGTGCCTTAGCGCGTACATGTAAATTAGTCGATGCAATTGAAGTTAACCTGATTTGGGAATCAGTCCACTCCCGACCGCCGCGAAAAGAGTAGTCTGCTATAAGCAGATCAGCTTGACAGTCAGGTACATTCTATTCAGTGTATCACTCAATCGTCCTTGGCTTGGTATTTAGTAATTTTTGTTACTGAGATGTGTTTTACAATTCAGGAGACGATTTAGACTTTGGAAGTTTCAAAGTCTAGTTGTCCATGTGGTTTTGTGAAAACATGGATAAAACCCTCTCTCTCTTGAATGTTTAGCAGTGATTATGGTGTGATTGCTTACAGTGGTTACTGCTGATAAGGAAGGAAACAACGAAGGCATAAACATGAGTGTGATTAGCAACGACTAGGAAAGCTTTTTGTTTGTCTGAGTTGTTTGCGTCATGAACATTTATTTCTTCTTCATATATATGGGAGGGGGGGGATTAATGAGTACAACTGGGATTCAGAACTCAAAAGACATCAGTATGAGGCTAGCAGCAAATGGAATTTTCGACATACTGGCGTTTGGATATTCATATTCTTTGTTGGAAGAAATTACCAACTGGTAACGGAAACCTGAAAAACAAGGCAGCTTCAGGACAACGAATTAACTTAATAGCAGACTGCTTCCTTTATTCAGACTTAAATTTTAATTCCTTAATCTTAAAAGTTAGACTTTATATGTACAGATCTAACTTCTAAGGCTTGATGGTCAACTTTAACTTTTAGACTACAATTCTTAAAACATTAAGAACATTGGTAAGCGTAATTCTTTTACAACTGAAGGAAATCCCGTTTCCTACAATGAGCACCACTAGGCTGAATGAATTCTGCATTATTTTACTCCCTTATGAAAATAACAAGAATTCCCTAGATCTTTTACAACAGCTTCTGACTGAGTCACCTCAAGAAAAGGATGATTCCATAAAATCACCTGTTCATTTTTACAGACCTAAGCAACGATCAACTTTACTACCCTTGTTTGGTTGACTAACTCAAGTAGATCCATATACAATCCAAATGCATCAATGAATCTCTAACACGATTCAATGCAACTTGGTAACCAACCTCCCTATAGACAATGTGATTGTTACCACGAATAAAAAATTTTCAACAGGAATTAAACATAGCAAGTTGGAATGATATAGAAAACTGTAGTGAATAAGTGTTGTGCATGCTCTACGATTAATTTCACAATTCTGCACAATATTTGGCTAACCTTGAATAGTTGAAACAAACAATTCGGTATCTAAAACTGAGTTTTATAAAGTCAATGACTATGTTCACCTCAAAACATGATTGTGACATCAAACTCTAAAAATTAATTCCATGTTAGTTTATTTGTTAAACATGTTGTACAGTGAAACGGTATTATTTACTGAATAATATTTTGAACATGATGTATCGTTCGTATTCATATTAAATGTGACATTAAGAAATGAATATGAACAATAAATTATGTTTGAAATGAATTCTAGCAAATAATACTGTTTCCCTATATGAAGTATTCCATAAAATAAATAGAAATAAAATTATACTCAACCACTATGTCCAAGCTTCAAGCTCTTATTAACTGAAAACTAAGTTGAATAGGAATCACAGCAATGACAATTGGACTACTGCTTATCTTGCATGTGAGAATGATGCTTGTCTAAGGAGATTGCTGAGACATGCAGCTGAGTAGTTTCAGCTGTTGACAGGGAGCTCAGTAGTTTCTTGAACCCATTGGGATTAAACATTTAGAAGAGATGTCTTCAATAGATCTTCGACTGAAAGTAAACTTAAGAACAAGCTAGATCAGAAACTAACTAAAGTCGAAAATTTGAGGAATATGACACAATAACTACTCTGAAAATATCTCGGTCGCCATATTTATCATACCCGAATGCCATAAAAAGCATTTGATCATTATGCAATATGTGTAAATATGATAACAGTATAACTACTTATATGATGATGGGTAACACTCACGCCCAGGATGAAGATTTATCCCAGTCCTAGACTCACCAGTCAGTGTTTTAACGAAAGACAGAACAGAAATCGTAGCTTCAAGTCCCAGAGATTTCTGGACTAGGTTACTGGGTTAAAATAAACCGTTCTTTTGAGAAGGAAATTGGCTATTACTTTACGGGTAAGATAAAAGTCTAGTTCACAGAGTTACAATGATATATCCCAGTGAATATGTCTAGGAAGATTTGTGAACAGGTTAATTCCTGTATGCGAAAAAATGTGCTATTTAGTTCATTCAGAAGTCAACAGATACCCATTCTATGTTAGCTCCAACTGCGTATTTCAATTTACGTGTAGTCGCCAAAGCAGACACACTGGAAGAGCAGAATAAAGGGGGTACCTTAGATTTCTTGAACACTTACCGAAGAGCCGATGACTGAGGGAGAGTAACACTCTGAACAGCACAATCACTCGGCATCTGATAAACAACAGACATCGGGCAGACATCTCCAATCCCTTCAAGATAATAAACAAACAAATGAGCTCAATTCTACTGAAGCCATAGCCATCAAACTCCTCAAATTCTATTTGTGTTTTTAAAAAGAAGCTACAGTCAACCTCTGTCACACTGATATGATTATGAGCTATAATTTGTGCATGAAACGTCACCAAGGAAATAATACCGCATTATTATGCGGGACAAATCTAATAGAGAATTACATTATACGACAGTGCTCAAGCTTTTCACTCATATTAACCTCTGTCTACCTTGGTAATCTAATCATGACTGTTGACTGATTACCTCATTCTTCACCAACCTTATGTGTTTATTCCGCCACACTTATGCAGTTGCGTCATCTTTTTTCACATCGCATGTTTCTAACTGACTGAGCTTAACTCATAATATTTTGCCTATTTATCGTATGACCGACCTACTTACGTAATCTGACAGGGTTGAATCCCTCAGTATTCTGATTATCGTTATTTTTATTCAAGAGACTTCCATTGGATTATGAACATAATCGTGACAACCTCGTTTAAATTTGCCCTTATGTTTGACTTCCATTATATTACTGTTTCTCTTCATCATAGCCACTGACTGATATTCTGTTTTCTTCTAATGAAATTAACTCCTCAGTAGGTCAATATATTTTGATATTCTAGGTTGTCAGTAGTTGTCAAGACACCAGGAAAATAAACTGGATCCGTTTTGTCCTCCTCCGAGGGATGTTGTTGCTTTTGTCGATTACATTAGTTAGCGTTATTGCATGGAATATTGAATTGTGAAACAGATGTCTGTACATTCTTTGCTCTGACTCTGAAACCTTTATCAATGTGCGTACGCCTTTACATCAGTCGTTCATGTTAATGAGTAGAAATATGTTTAGTATTTTATAGTTTATCAGAATTATCATTATTATTATATATGATATTTATGAAGTTATGAGGCAGCGGAGTAAGGGGAAGATGTAACATTAGAGGCTGATCACGTAGCATGAGAATAGGTGGGATCACGCTCTACCAACACTCTGCGTTTGACTTTTAATTTGTGAGACCTTCCTTAGAAACCATGGGAAATTTTTTTTTATTCCCTTCTGGTAATGATTTACTACTTTCCGTCAGTGTATGGATCAACATCTTAATGTCTTACAGCTGAAGGCAATCTCCGAGGGACCTAGATTTACACGTGGTGTATTTATTAAAAGTCATCTGCATATTTTATTTATAACCTCTTTAAGTAAGTGAATCCTTTTGTGTGATTCCAATGTATCCCTTGTCAGGTTCACGGGTGAAGAACTAACCCCTGAGGTATTTTCTTACAGTGAAACTGGTGCTAACTTGTCATCCATCAGGCCTTTCATGATCTACTTCCCCCAAAGATGATAAGAAGTTGAAATACTGTGGCTTTTAGCTCAGCAATTAGTTAACATCTCAATGCTGGAAAGTCGAATTTCTTTTCAGCTGTGTTATTTTAGTATTAGAAATTGTTATGATTGAAATATATAAATGACACATAGACTGCTTTCAAACCATCATATATTCAAAGCTTCTTTGCACATGGAAGCTCAGTAAAAGATGGAAACCAACTTAGTTCCATGAAGGGGAACGAACAGGTAGAGTTAGAATTGTTAGACTGCAAACTAAAAAGACAACAGAACAGTGGTTTAGATAATAGCTTTTATAGAAAAGGATTATATTCCTATAGATATCTATACTTTAAGACATGCCAGTATAAACAAGTTTGATTAAATGTTACAGTAATCGAGCCAAGAGTTTGGTTGATGAGCTAGAAAATATAAGTAAAGCAACTGTTCTCTGAAATTCATTTAAAAGTACATAAAAACTTATGAGAATAATAGCAGCAACCTAAGCGACGATCTCAGCACTACTGAGAGGGAATCCAAGACCTTTACAGTGTTTCTATATCATTAAGGACCACCAGAAACTCTGCACAGGAATCTCAATATGGTTGTGATTGGTTGGCATTCAAACCTACTAATTCACTCATTGACAAACTTTGTCAGCCTGATGATTCTGTTGACTCAGCTAGACAAAATAATTTCACTCAATGAATATCTTACAGTTACAGTGAGAGCAAGTAAATAGGTTAAACTAGCTGGTCACGATTACGGTTAGCGGTTCTTGAAAACCTACCTAAGTCTAGATTAATAGACTCGAATGAGGTTAGCAATCTGGAGGGAAATCCAACTATAGCTATCTATGCGACGGTACACAACTACACAATAGGTTAGGAAAGGGTAATAGCCCTAAAGCCTAGTATGGTTAAGTGAGTGTCATGTTGATCACTAAATTCCTTATCTAGTCAATTCTATCTCAGATATCTGGGAAAATCCATCGCTGATAAAATCATGGAAGAAGTATTAGGACTACGAAATCATAATAGAAAGTTGTGTCATTCCCGTAATATAACTCTTATCAGCAAACCATGCTGGAAACATCATCCAGTAGACAACACTGTACCACTATAAAGTTATCCAATTTGTTTTTAGGCTAAAATATTTCTCTGCTTCACCTTCCAAAAATAGTCACTTTTTGGAACTCTGCCAAATTAGTGAATGGTTAAAGTTTATTTATGATAAGATGAATACGAATCAATAAAAACAGAAATAAAACAAAATGTTAGATAATAAGTCTATTGGTTAATAATTAGTTCATAAATCCTATGTGAAAATATATTTAAACTGATGAGATCTAAATATAACTAAAGAAAAAGTCCACCAAATCAGTCCATCAATATCCTGGCCGACATATTTATGGATAGTTAAGGATTGATGCCTATCGAAACGTTTATCGGGTTGCCAAAAATTTGGTACATGCATGCGGATAACACATTGAGAGTATTGTAATCGAAACACATGTTTTCGATACAAATAAATTTAGTAGTGAATGCAATCCAGTTTAATTGTTAATTCGAAAGTGGCTAAGGCGGTCTAGATGTACTGGATTGCAGAATGAAACGGAAATATGGTGCGACCTTGAACTCTAGCAGTAAACACCTTTCCAGTAAAAGTCAGCCAGGTTGTGCAGTTGACCTTCGGTGGAAAATAAATTGAGTTTTTGAGGGAGTTGTGGAGATTTGGAAATATTTCAAGTTGTTATTCATCGTAGACTGACATCAGTTGGAGGAACAAATGAAACCTGGGAGCACTGGACAGCCGTTTCGTCCTAGGTCGTGGGTTCGATCCCTGTGTGGGTCGTGGGTGCGCACTGCTTAGAAGTCTCATACTAGGACGAAACAGCTGTCCAGTGCTTTTAGGTTTCCTTTGTTCCTCCAACTGATATCAGTCTACGATGAATAACAACTTGAAAATAAAATTGTTAATTAACTAGTCTAATATATCTTTGTTCCATCAAACTTATCTTAAGGGAATAATGACTGAAGTGACAGCTAAATTCAAGTTATTTCCAGATTCCAATTAGCTGTCTCTTATTTGTCGGTTTCTGGATATAGCTGAGTTCATTTAAAACTTTATCTCAACAATTTCTCAAGCTTGGGGATTTAAAAATTAGATGCAATAAAAGAGGTTAACTATGAAACTTTCATTGTCATATTCAGAAACATTCTTTTGTTTCATAACTGGTCAATCCCAAAACATTACGAAGGATTTAACCTAATGGTAATGAACTGCTTATCCTACAGAAAGACTGTGAACTCATAGTCGCATAATATTCACCTGCAATGATAAGAAACGCTAATGTATAACAAATAAACAGAATTTATCACAGTAACTCAACTGTAAAAAGTTATATTCCATCAACTACTTGCTTTCGAATAGTTAAGATTGAAGGTTGATGATGAAAGACCGTACATAAAGTATACAGGTTCGTATGAAGGCGTTGGAGTTTTTAACTGAGGATACTGCAGCCATTTTAGAAGTGGATAACCATCCGGTGTTCAAATGAATCCTGTTGAAGTCGTTAGACAGCAACAGCTACGATGATTCTGATGAAATATGTAGTGCCCTGTTAGTTTATTGTTGTTCCGAACTTCAGTCGCTTTATATCTCACCTTATGTCAACTGTGTGGCTGATGATTTAATGGTCGATGAATGCTAAAATTAATAAACACAGACTATTCAGTGTTTTTTCAATAGGCCTAGTGGACGCATTTCATTTTTTGACCTCTCTCTAATTTGACAGTCTTCAAGCCTTTAAAGACAGAAGAGGATGGACCATAGAAATTGCATTACGGAAAGCTGTTGTCAGTAAGTGTTTGGAATTCAGACTTAATTGTCTGTCAAGAATAGTTCTTAACAAACGTGTTAACATTTAGTAGTAAGAGTCTCTAAATAATATTTAGTTGATCATAAAGTCGATAGTAATTTTGAAAACCTGATTTTATATTCTTATGGTTGAGATTCTGAGAACGGAACTTTTGTCTGACATCAGAGAATTTTTTAGAATACAGTGTGAGTATATTCTGTCACAATGTTTTTGATTGTTCGGGATACACTTCGTTACAAGCAAAGTCTACTGAAGAAGAACTGAAAAAATAGGGGTTAAGAGACAGCTGTTTGGTCATAATTTCTGTTTTTCCAATCGTGTATAATCTGAAATCTTAGAATTAATCCATAACTTTCAAATAGACTAGGTGATACATTACAGTGGTGTTACATGATAGATTTCATATTATCATGAAAGGACTGAATTTGGCAATATTTTTGCTTTCGATTCTAAATGAACTAAATAACGAATCGATTTGAGAATAGGTTACAAGTGACAACTCTCATGTAGCCAAAAACTCAGACAAGTATACGTTAGAGTATTTCTTTTTTATTTGACTGCTGTTAGCTCAATAATTCGAATGCTGTTCAAGTTAACTCTTACATGCAATCCTGGTCTTGTGCCTCTTGCTACTCCAAACTTTGACGCATCTGAAATTCCAAAGCTTGTAATTCTATGAAACCCCAACTCACGTTATTACGTGTTACAGTTAAGTGTCTGCTGAGTTTTCCGGGGATATGACTAACTCCGTGTAATACTGAGTCAGGTAAATTACTCAGTCATTTGTCATTGTCTTATGTCATCTAATCTAGTGCTCACAAATAAAATAAAACTATCAAGCTAAACGACTCGAAATCATAAGGAAATCACAAGTATATTTTTGTGCTCTTCATCAGTAGTCAGATAGTTGTGCATGAAACCCTAATGCAACGAATGTTTCTCCAGCCGATATTTGAGTCCGCTTCAAATAGTTTCACAAATACACACGTTAGGTTTTTGGCTTCAACTACTCAAAATCAAATACATTTAAAAACGATTTTCAACCATTCAGATTTTTCATTATAGTCTGGAAGTGACCGATAGGGTTTAGTACTGAAGATAAGAAAAAATAACTGAGTAATGACCAGTTGTTGATAAGTTTATGTCTAGCCTGTAGGGATACTGTTGCAGAAGGGCACATAGAAAAGTGGGAGTCTGTTGATGATTCCGAGAATCTGGAAGCGAAAAGAGAATGAAGAAAACGTTAGCCGACTACTCAGCAAACACACAGAATGTACTTACATTTAATAACAAACTATAATCAACGAATTCCCAACGAATACGAACGTATAAAAATCGTAACTGAAAAGTAGATGAGTAAGGTTTCAAATGCGTTACACTGATCCTTCCTGGTGAAAAAGTACTGTCCCAGTGATTCAGAATACCTGGGTGAGGCATAGGCTAGAGATGGTATGTGAAGCACACTTAAGTTACATTCGAGGGGACGGTTGGTGTTAAGTGCAAGTCAGTCTGACTGTGATCGACCCTGATACCATCTCCGACATCAAAACCTTGGTTACTAAACACTGACCCATCGTCTCATTTGAATCAATTTATTGTTCCTAAGCTTCTAAGGTAACCCAGGTTTACATCACATGAAATGTCAGGATGAAAGTGTATTGGTTGATTTCTTCGTCCACCATAAGTTGGAGTACATGTACTTGTATGTTTACGAGTGCTCAAATACGACAGTCATTAGATCCTCAGAAAGGGATGGTTGTTTACCAAAGAATGAAGATTATCGAGCCATCAGGTAAACAGTGGATATGATTAAGTTGAGGTTAGTTATTGGCCCTTAATTCAAAAGTTACCAGACCGAGCTCTACTGAGAAATGTATTTTCTTTCAGCTTCATTTATCATTTGTTAAAACACGCTAAAAGTAAGCTGCGGAATAAGTTAGTTTTAACAGGTATTTAGCGAAGTTTCTGTCTGTTTCTGCGAAATGAATTGTGTTTCGGATTACAAAACCGAAAATATGTTTGCCTGGTTTATGATCGTCTGTACGTGTTTAAAAGTTGCTGTAAATTACCTTGTCAATCCACTTTTCTTCGCTATAGTATTGTTTTAACAATGTATTTATGAAGACCCAAGTTCATGAATCAGTTACAGTCTATTACTCAGTTATTGTAACCTTAAGTCTTAGCTGATAAACTCAATAGGATTACAGGTTTTTGTTTCTCTCCCGAGTAAAAACATCTGAGTACACAAGGAAACCGGGTACATTACAAAACAGTAACTGGAGCATACTTGTTGTAGGTTATTACCCTTTTGAAAACTCATGTATCAATTTACGAAGGATTCAGCAGATCATGAAAACTTTTATTACCGTTTGTTTAAACTAACCACTAGTTTTCACGCCTGTAAATTGATCTTTTAATTCCACGCGTCAACTGATACTTAACAAGCTTTTATATAAAATAAAGTAAATTTAGAACTTAATCGATCTTTGAGATATGGGGTGACTTCAAACGCCACTCTAGTAACTGATATGACAGCCAATTACATCCCTTCATTTTGCGGAAAAGCACTTTCCTAGGCGAAATACCAAAGCCTGACCGGTCTATTCAGCAGTTGCTAGGGTGGCCTTTAAAGTCTAGTGACTGTTGTGACAACCAATTATATCTCTGAAAACTTAACTTCCTAGTCAGGATACCGAAATCTGATTGGGTGTTTCATCAGTTTCTAGGATAACCTTTAAACTCACCCTCAAAGGCGCTGGAGATATACTTTGAGAAATGTCAAATTAAGTGACTACAAAGGACACCCTAACAGCAACCGAAACAACCAATTAGAATCCATTATTTTATGGAAATTTGCCTTTACAACATAAAGAAAGAAACCGGACTGACTATTTTAGTCGTTGCTAGGATAGTCTTTAAAATCACTTATCAACCTTATTTTCCTATAGGTCGAAGACAAACCAGCCTACACACTTGCATTTTTATTGATTTATTAGATTTACTACATAGTGTAACAGTATTGTTTACTGGATTACGTTTCGGACATAATTTATTATCCATAGTCATATCAAGATAACTATACAACTTTGAGATATCCTTTATATAGTCCTAATTTTCTCGTCTGTTTGTGAGATGGGCAGTAAGATTTTCCATATATCCGGAACAGGTGCTGAGTCATTCTTGTTGCATGTGTTAGGTGTTGGTTCGATAAACAAAGATTCAGTTGTCAATCTCTCCCTCCACCCTGTTATGTTAGTTTTAAGAATTTTCATCCTGTCCCATCTTATTGTGTGGTTGTGTGTAATCACATGCATAGCTATGACTGATTTTTGTTCTAAATTCCTTACCTTACTAGGATCTACCAATTGCTAGGTCAAATACATAGGTCAAAGTAGTCGACCTGGATCGGAACACAAAAACCTAATTAGGTCAAAATTGGTAGATCCTAGTAAGGTAGGGAATTTAGAACAAAAATCAGTCATAGCTATGCATGTGATTACACACAACCACACAATAAGATGGGACAGGATGAAAATTCTTAAAACTAACATAACAGGGTGGAGGGAGAGATTGACAACTGAATCTTTGTTTATCGAACCAACACCTAACACATGCAACAAGAATGACTCAGCACCTGTTCCGGATATATGGAAAATCTTACTGCCCATCTCACAAACAGACGAGAAAATTAGGACTATATAAAGGATATCTCAAGTTGTATAGTTATCTTGATATGACTATGGATAATAAATTATGTCCGAAACGTAATCCAGTAAACAATACTGTTACACTATGTAGTAAATCTAATAAATCAATAAAAATGGAACTACATTCCGCCACAGTGCACAAGTTATACTCTTATATAAAAGCCTACACACTTTTCGCATTGTCAGTAGATGATAGTATTGCGACTACAATATATAAACAATCCCAAGTTTATTGATTTCTTAAGTTATACTTCGAGTTAAACAAATATACACCCACATAAGTTTACCTAAATGTAGTAACTAGTGCTATTTTTCTGCTACATTACACTAGTTTGAAAAGTTCAGTGATCGATGCATAAAAAATCATCTTTTTCAAATGGTTTAAATTCACGATGTATCGTCTAACTTAGCTTTGTCACGAAATTATTGCTAAATTCAGTTTAAGCTATTCAGATTATTAATGTAGGTTACGATATTTCATTTTTACAGTGTTACGAAATAAAAGTACCGAAATATCGAATACCTTACACCTTGAGTTGGTTGGGTTTCAGATTTTTCGATCTACTGACTGAGTTCTGTCTTAATAGACAGTTTTTGGCATGTATATTGTACGAATGAGTGGTAAATACAATAGATTCAGAGTAACATTATAGTCCACCTTAGCATCTACTGAAATAATCAGTCAGGTCTGGGTATTCCGGGTCGAATGATAGTTTTTTATAAAATGAAGAAACGTGGTTAGTGAGTGACTTTAAGGGTCACCCTAATAACTGCTGAAATAATCAGCTAAGTTTCTTTATTTGATGGAAAACTACTCTATCAACGAAACTATAGAGACGTCAATAATCATCTGAGCAGTTGTTAAGACGGCCTTTCAACTCACCTTGATTAAAATCTAGAATTAAAAACTCATGGATCAGACAGTGGTACATAAGCCCGTTTATTATGTAAAAATGATTGAGTTCCGACTGCTTTGCGAGTCTTCTTATCACTTTAGTTACCGTTCTGTTTTAACAACAACATGAACCTGTAGATTAAAATTATCTTCACAGAGTGTCTGTAAACTAAATTTCTATAACTGAAGCGTCAGCTGTTTGATATGAATTTATCCGGATAGCTGCTGTTGATTAAATACGTTTTGCTAAGTGGTAAGTTCTTCCTCAATTCTGTTTACAAAAAACATATCGTATACTCTGTAATTCAGTCTACTCATGAGATTTTGTTTGAACGGACAGGAACTGTACATTTCACACAATGAATCTTATCAACTTGGTATTCAGATTTTTCAAACCAGTCTAGTCTCACCTGGGTTGGAAAGGATTCATACTATTTTATTACTATATGATATTTAAAGACTGTAATCCGTGAGGAAAATCTAGCTTAAATAATGGGAGGTTGGATGCACAGCTTGTGAACAGATTCGTTGAAAAGAGTCCTCTTCGCTGAATATCTTGTTCTAAAGCCACGATGGAATTATGAACTATATGATATGTCAAGTAAAAAAATTAGTATGACATTACACCGAACCTTAATACTGGAGTCTAAAACTTGTATTTGGGAATTAAAACTCATTTTCTAAAGTTATTTCGGTACACTGTCAGAACAGCAGATAAATATTTACAATAAATTATCATTTTGATAGCAGCCAAATGCTGTATAGATCTCCATAACATGCACAGATAAAATATTGAAATTTTCAACCAGATTGATGAGTACCATGCAGTTGAAATCTATTTTTCGCTTAAAATTTCCTGTCATGATAAAATCTGGCGAAAACACGAGGCGTGATATAAAGCAGAAAAGCAGTGATAGGTCTGTCATTTAAATATTTCAGGAAGATAGAAATCGTTTTGTTTAGAAGATTCCTCATGAATATCAGACCACCATTCTGAAAACCAAGATATACTTTATGATAAATTTGAGGCTTTTTCTAGAAGTGTTTCCTCATAGGTTAAATCAGACATGCAATTCAAAATGTACTACTTTCTAACTGTAACACTCCTCATACAAGCAGGAGAGAATCAAAAACTGTTGAATAAAAGTTGAAACAGCAGACCTGAGATAATCAGCTTAAATTTTCACTAAGTATACGAGAAAAAAGTTCAGCCTGACGATCATTATGTCTTAGAAAAAACTGCTGACAGCTTACGGTCCTCTCTAGATTTTCCACCACCATTTCAGGGATTTCTGCAATATACTGTAAGAGTACATATATATCAATACATAACACTTATGTTAATACTTAAATAACCACTTATCGCTTCAGTTTCCTCTGAGTACATCTGCTTTGGAAGTTCATAGATTAGCTATAACATAAATCAGCAAAAGGCTATTACTAGTAGCACAAACATATTTTTGCTTTCCTCCAAATAGGTCACTAACTAGGCTGTTATTTACAAGTCTATAGATACGGCAACCATTTAGAAAGTTTTGGACACTTTTCAGAACTAACTCAATTGTTAGAATTTTGAAAAAGGTCTTGCTTTTTGGAAATGTCTACGTTATACAGACTTGGAAAACTAAATTAATAGCTTCTTGAAGTACACTTGGTATGTCTATAAGAAAACGTTATAGCTATAAATGTTTATCAGTTAGGCGCATCAAGTGTATACTCGTCTACAGAATGATAAATTCATAGTTTAACTCCATTTAAAACATTTTCAGCTAACTTATTTGAAAAAGAAAGTGTCCAAAGTGACATAACTCCTTTCTATCCTCACTTATAACGAGAGGCGAAATGTACTTATCATATATGTATATTTACTGTGCTAATCTCCTGCATACCTTTTCTTTTCAATGACTACTTAATTAGCTTGAAATATTCCTCAGCTAAAGTTTATCAAATTACCAATATTATAAGTATCCAGTAGAAAGAAGCCTTAAACGAATAGATAACCATGTTTTCAGATATTGATATACAAAGAATGCATATTGTATTTAAGTCATAAGATTCGATCACCTAGTTTCGGTCTTTTTTATACCAGTTTAGCCTCTCTTGCTTCTACAATACTTCCACTCTTAACTAGCAACCATCTACTGAACAAACATATGTAATTAGTTATTTCAATATGGCACAGCTGCTCGTTTGGGTTGCAGTTGAATCTGTTTGTCATTGCTGAGTAAACAGCCTACACAGAAAGCAGCTTTCCAGCTATGAAACAAATGGCGTTCCAGTTTTAAGTATGCATTTAGATACTCTGAGAGGTGTAATGACATTTAAAGTTGCAACTGTCTGTCAAAAAAGTTCTTCTACCATTCTCAGCGTTCGTTTCTGGATCTTCCGAAACGGTTCTCAGTCTTCGGTGGATTCCAATGCTTCTGATCTACCTACTCGCTCACTAAAGCTCTAGTATACCCAAAGTACTCTTGGGCGTTGATTAAATTCGTAGGGGTTGCATGGTTTGAAGAAGGACTGGGTTGTAGATAGGTTACTTAAATTTCGTGTCACCAAACAGTTGTTTGGATCCGTTGTAAAAAGTAGATAAGAAGAATGAAGTGATGTCCAGCGAAAACGAGGGAGAGAAAGTGAGAAGAAACAAGTGGAAAAGAAGCAGAACGAAGGGAACAGAGAAACCTAGGTAGATTCTGGAAAGACGGGAAAGGGACTTTTAATAAAGAGAAACTTAATAAATAAGGTGAAACAATAGAGTCAGAGAGAAGAGAAGGAGCACGTAAGGTAAATTATAGTACGGGTAATAGGAATGAAAATAGTAATCTCATTAGTGGGGATATGGTAACTGAAGGTGAGACGTCTAGCAAAGAAGTATAAGACTGAGCCAAGTTCAGGATAACAGTGGCAGTACAAAAGATCCGGTATGGGGTTGACTGTGTTAGAGTGCTGAGGAACCAGTTAGTTGTTTTGGCGTATTTCGTACCGCAGCTAGATGAGAGCAAAACCATAAGCCACTGAGTAGTCGTCCAGACATTTTTTGAAGCTGTCGACATGGAACGCGTTCCAGTGGATGCAAACTCGTATGGCGAAAAGAATGTGAAGGTCTTTAGTTTCCATGAGAATGGCTTCAGTCACCATTGAGTAGAATTCCACTGTTCGGATGACTTGAACTAACTAGTATCTTGTAAGACAAGATGTAACACCGGAACAACTTTTCCATAATTTAACACCTAAATTAAGGTTTTTTCTTCGTCTCACCAATATTATACAAGAAGATATGGAGGATTTGAAGTTATTTGATGTCGTGGACGGTGAACAATAACGCAGTTAAAAAAATCAGCCTGTAATGGAAATAAGTTATAACGTTATTTGGGACTTCTCAGCATCACGCATTCCAGACATCTGATAAACTGGAAACTACAAATACCAGTTGTTATCGTCTCCATAGTATCCAAGCTTACCAGATATTCGCTGACATCTGATCACCTTATTGTCTAAGTTTCGCTATTATATGAGTTTTGTAATATAAAGATGTACTTTTAAGACACAATATAATCAAAGGCAGCTGTGTTCATCTCGTTATTTGTTTAATTAGTGCGTCGACAATATTTCATCCATAAGCGGTTTAGTTATTGAACTGTAGTAGCCATATCAAGTTATACAATCAAACCTATCAGTACTTTAGTAAATCTAAATAGTTATATGTCCACTTTGATATACAGGTAATGGAGGAAAGTTACCCTGTTTGCCTTAACGTGATACATATTTTAGATCACATGGTAAATGAGAAATACAAGGTTCCGAGAGGCGTCACAGCTTTGGACTCATTAGAAAACAAACGGATTAGTCTATTGTAAAGTTCTAATGTCTGGAGAGCTACATTAGTTACCTGCTGGTAATCAATCCCTGCACACAATCAAGTCCTGCAGAGGGTCAGTGGTAGCCTAAGTAGCTTAGTGGTAAATTCTCTAAATTCAAAACTAAGTGACGTAGGTTTGATTCACAGAGAGGACATATATTGTGATAACGCAGTAGATTTGTGGCTCTGGTGAGTACGACATGAGTTTTTTAGGCCCTAATACTCAACCATTGGCGCTTCATCACAAGGCTTATCTGATAGCATCAGAATTAACTTCAATTTCTTTGATGCTCAGGGAACACAAAACTACTGTCATATATACATTCGATTACAAGATAACACTAAGAGATTTTGTTTTTATGATAACACCTTTAATACATGATAAGTCACTTGTTAAAATATGGCTGTGCAGGTTTCCCGTTTTCACGTCTATCCTTAGCATATTGTCATGACTACGTCAGTAAGAAAATAACACCACCGAATCCTAGGGAAAACATACAGTTTTGGGAGCCTGACTAGTTGTATTTGTCAAATCAGAGATGAGAACTAGAGTCTATCGTTGATGAGGTCAGGTGATAAGTGGTGGTTGAAAAATATTTTTTATCAATGAATACTCTTTATTTCATGGTTATGGCAGAACTTATAGACAATGTAAACTTTGTGAGTTCTTTTAATGCTTAATTGTTCTACACATATCGTTGGCAATGGTTAAGAATAACGCTCGAAGAATGACCAGTTGTATAATACAATTGGTTTCTACATTGTGGAATGGTTATGTCTGACAACTTATCCTTCACTATAAGAAAACTTGAAGGGAAACCTGTGCTGAGGAAGAACTCGAACCAGATTTGTTAAATTAGTGACGAAGTAATCCATAATCTGAGTTGTGAGAACAAACTGTTGGTCATATCTTGATTATACGTTGAAACCAATGCATCAGGCTAGGATACTTGAAAGAGTCTGACTAACAGTTAGTCAGTTGCTTTTCTTTACTAGACTACCTCGAAGTGAATTACGATGAAGACGCCTAGCTGGACAAATAGCGCGGTGATCAGTGCATAAGTTCATTTTATGTAAATGGTGACCGAAGTGGAACTGGTACGTGGTTAGTAGTTCTGTCAGCGTGGTAACTCGGAGGTGGTTGGTTTGCAACTATACGTGACTTAAGTTTCTCTTCATCTTCTGTCACCATTGACTCTCACTGGGATCAGTGAATTAGATAAAGGCTACCTAAAGTAGTGCAACCAACTTAAGAAATCACTGGTTTTAACCTATGATATCAAACTTAAGAAATCCTTACACATCATTTTTATCTGCTTTCAGTATGACAAAGTGACGTAGTATAAACATTCTATAAGTGACCGTCTACTCGATTTAATTAGAGAAATTGGTTAATGATAAGATCACTGTATTAAACAACAGATAATACTGACTGACGTTGCAGTGCAACTTATTTACTGAATTTCTTAGAACTTTATTGACTGATTATCGGTTTCAGTTTCAGATAATCATGCCATTGGGAAATCTCTTTTTATTTAAATTTATTTAAATTTTATGATTATTTTTACATTGTAAGGCTTGAAAGCAGAAAATTATCAATAAGTACAGAGGGACAGTACAGTTCAGGTTATTCATCTGACTATGAAAACAACGAACTGCTTCATTTTTCTTATTGTAGCAAAATTAAGTAGTAGTCGAAATAGACTGACACATTTGTGACACTTCAGTCTTACATTATGGTATATTTTAATGGAGATACAATGAGAACTTCATGTTAGATTGGTAACAGTTGATGTTTCCTTTGTTTGGATAAGCTTCATGTTGGAGTTCGTAAGCATCTGAGTTTATCTGAGTTTTTTTCAAAACTCATCTACGTTTATACGTTGGATGAACTGGTTCTTCAATGAACGATAAGGATACAACGAAATGTAACTCCATAAAATAAACCATAGATGTGGTAATGATTCAATGCGATGTGAGTGATGAGCGTTTAAAATTCTGTGGTGTGGAAGCAAAATGTGTTACTGTATCACATACGTTACAATGAGTGACTTTAAGGGCCACTCTACCAACTAGTGAAGTCACCAATCAGGTATTCATAAAGAAACTTAATTGGCTGTTACAGTAGTTGTTAGGATAGCCTTTAAAGTCATTCATTATATTTTAAAATAATTATGCCAGCGAAATGTCCAGTGAGAAGGAAGTCTTTGCTCATCTTTTTTTTTACTTCTTATCGCTATATACTTCGATTGATTTTTCTGCCAACCACTTGCTGTAAGATATATTTTGAGAATATTAAGGTGCAGGTACGTAACATGTTAAGGTTATGAAGAATTTGTAATGAAAGAATGACAATATTCTTCACAGTCACTTTCTCAAGGACGATATGCAAGGTTGAGAAGCGTCCAATACTTTTATTTAGTAAATAATAATGTTTTACTTTGTGACGTATCTAATAGAAGATCTGAAATGAAATTACAATCATTCAAGTTGTTCAATTTTCACTTCTGTTTAGATCGCTCTTGGACTTTTGCACTGTACTTTTTTTCAGTCAATCCAGATCAGCTAGGCTATGAGACACATGTGATATATGATCACTTCGGATACTGATTGAACGCTCAGATCGATTTAAGTGGAGCAAACATTCATGAACATGCAGTCTTTGTTTTCTAGGTTCACAATAGTCTCATTAAGACAATCACTAGATATCAGTCAGATCTGACTATTACAGCCTATAACCAGTTTATAGTTTGTATCACTCGTGTTATTCATCACATCAAAAGATGTAGATAAGTGTAAGCGTAAAACGAACTGATTTAACATAGTACACAGTAACACAGTGTTATTTACTGGATGACATTTTGAGCAGTATTTATAACTCATAATCACATCAAAGTAATAGTAAAATTTTCAAACTTCACTTTTATCAACATTCAGGCTATAGTTGTTACTAATGTCTTGAAAGAAGTGAGCACCGAGTCTGACTATATCATTATAGGGGCATATTTTAATATCAACCCCTGAGTGTTTAGGGTTGATTCTCGAAACATGCGAAAGATATTTAAATATACTCTTACAATCATTCTCTTTTAAAATCCTACAGGTCGTCATTTTTCGATTTGAATGGTAGTTTATGTTTTCGAATATCAGCAAAATTTAATGGATCATTTCAGTTGCATATGTTCCGTATTAATTCAATGAAGAAGGATTCCATAATCAGTCTCATCTTCCATCTAGTCATATTCGATTTTATAACCGCCAGCCAATTCAGTGCATACAGAGCGATACCCGAGGTTTTTTCCGAATTATTTATCTCAGTAAGGTCTATCGTTCTGTGTTTCGCTAAATTTTTGTGCTACGCTATCCTGACTAATTCCGACTCGTTGCTTAGAAATTTTCACGACGTCACCAGTACTACATGAAATTCGATAGATTAGGTTATTTTTCTTGATTAGCTTTAGTGTACCTTTTAGCCTACAAAGTTTCTTTCTGAGAGAGTCTGTGTTTAGATGCCAGCCTAATCCCAGTTTTGTCAGAAATCGTGAGTAAAACTTCTCATGTAACTTCTTTGTATGGCAGCACTTCAGAGGATTTGGATTCGTTCTCGGGCATATTTCAAATATTACTAATGAGGTTACTGTTCCTCTTATAAACATTTTACCTAACTCCGGAGGATAGTGATTAATTCCTTTTCACTTTGTCTGAATTTTTTATTCATATTTTAAGACTTACTGGATATAAGCATTTTACCAAGTCTTTCTTGGCGGATAAGGTGAGACTTTCTCATACCCAAGTTACTAATCAAGAGTGCCTGATTTTCTATAAACACTGATATCTGAACTGCCGTCTTCCTTCCTCTTGATTCTGCAATACAACATAGGTAATTTTCCGTCTTCATTCTGTAATTCATTAGTTAATCGCATTGCATCTACTATCGAGTTTGTGTGTGATAAGAACCGTGGATATACTTTGATTTTAACACAGTAAATGGATCATTTACGTATTTCTATCATACTTTTAGGGTGAGGTGAGATGTTCCTAGTGCCATTTATTTCCAACTGTCCATAAATACGTCTGCTACCATCTGGAATATTAAAGATCCCATCACCACTCCTTTTGTTTCTGAATACACTGACTTGAAGTTTTAAATTTGCAGGCATTTGGAAACTTTTACTGCCATTCACACAAGTAAATGAGAACTGTTACACTATGGAAGTGAAGTTTGAAAATTGTGTCGTTACTATGATATGATTGTGAGTAATAAATTCTGCTTGAAATGTCATCAAGTAAGTAACGCTTTGTCACTGTACACTACATTAAGTAAATAATCTAATTTGAGATGTAAATACATTTGCTTTTAAATTCCGCTTGGGACTAGATCAGTTTTACGATGGCATATTACGCATGATGATTTACTTGATTGTGGCTAGCAGAGGAATTCAGACCACGCACTTCGTCCAATTTGTGATTCATCAGCTGGATATGCCTGCATCCCAATGAGTGATGTTGTTCCCAGTAAGACTCGAGCCTGGTTCCCATTGCTTCAAACCCCAATTGTTATCCACTAGGTCATTGAGGTATACTACAGAGTATGGATTAAGAGGAGGAATTTTTTCCTATCACTAGTTTACGTTATTTATTTTTGTAGAACCTTGTTCAGATGTCGTTTTGGTATCATGCATCTAAAAAATACTGCATAGATAACACCAGAATGCAATGTGATTTCCTCACTGCAACAATGGAATGATTTTCAACCATAAAAGTATGTGTCAGCCAATCAATATTTCTTCACTAAAGTAATACTATTGCAATAATTAACACCGTCCTTATGCATTACACATGTTTTCCTTTGTTGTTGTAACAAAATTTAACACATATGTAACAACCTGCTGAATGCGTTTTGACTCCTGATCATTATCTGTTTTCTGATAAACAGCTGGTTATTTTGTATACAACAATTTTTTTCATTTGGAATAACTCCCTCAGTCAGTCAATTGAAATGTCCTCCAATATCCTCGGATTTGGGGATTCGGAGACCACCATGACTGAGGGATATGGTATATATAAGTATATGTCATTCAATCATTAGCACAGGAATGTAATTACTGAAACAGCATTCATTCAATATTCCTAACAGTAAATTTTCTTGACTTGGCTTGATATAGATTTTCATCTTTATGCAGAGCTATAAATGCTAAGGCTGTTCATTTCTGTTTAGTTTAATAAGCGTTCAATAGAAAAAAAAACAGACAAATGAACCTTTTCAGTGTTAAAACTTCGGCCAATGAAACCGGTACAGAAGTTGCTAGCCGTATACAAGATGATGTTATCTAACTTAACAGAAATCACAAGGAAAGAATATGTTAGAAGCGCAGCAATCAAAAATAATGAAATATATGGAATACGTTTGTTCTCTTTTTATGTTCTGCGGTAGAATGTGCTGACAGACTAGAAGTGTATTTTTTTAACTTACGTTTCAACTTTGTGAATGATAGCAGTATCCCTCTGTAAATCTGTCATTAGATAAGTATGTAAATTAAAATAACCTCTCTGATTTAATAACTGTTCTGATATCTAAGTACTAAGAAGGTGAACAATTAGAAATTTTGTAGAATTTTACATTAATCTAAGTTATTTTCATGTCGGCGGCAGACAATAATTACTTAGGGTCAAATATTATAGGCAGTCTTGTTTGCTTAAGTTTATGAATGTATTGAATTATGGTTAATTCATTAGTATTTCAGAAGGACAAGCTAGTAAAGTTGATTATTTCTGTTTATCAGCCGCTGAAAGTTTGTAATCAGGCTTCTTTCACTACCGAATTGACATCTAAGTGTTATAATGAAAATATTAGATTACAAAGTCTGTTTAAAATGTATGCATGTTTGACCTGATAGTTCATGAGTAAAAGTGTTCCAAACAACTCTTATGAACTTTAATGTACTTTTGTGTACTACGTCTATCCGGTGCAGTTTATGCGTTAACAACAATAACCAAACAGGAATTCAAGCAGCTTCTTATTAAAAATTCACAAAATATGAGTGTCTGACATTGTTTGCGCATTAAGAGTTTCAGCATAAACGGAGCACTTCATCATGTGGTTGTACAGTATGTTTACACACACTTTTTGGTCACATATTTACTTTGCGTAAATAAGTGATTTTCAGAATACTGAATGAAATTCAATAAACCATGTGATTAGTGATTATAAATCCGCATTCTAGCATGATCATTGCGTGATTATGGGTGAATAAGGATTGTGAATTACTGAAAGTTAGTCATATGATTGGAAAAGATAAGAGTTTTTGGCAGCATTTGCTACCAAGATCTAGGTAACTGGTTTAAAAAAAGTGTTCAAATTTCTACTAGATAGTTATATAGGATACCTAATTTGATTTTAACAAACATTTTTCGGATGGAGCATTTGACTGATAACATAATTCAGAAAATCTACTGAAGTGTTTCAAGCTTTTTGATCGTCAGCAGCAAAAAATATAATAAGTTTATATTGTTCTGTTAGACTTTCTTTCTTGTGCAGTACACGAACCAATCGTCTAGGCCAGTATAAACTTCCTTGCATGTCTAAAATGCATTTGTCTTGGAAAATTACCAGTTATCACCAGCTTTACATTTGAAGACTGTGTATGACCTGATAAGTAGTTATTATACAGAAAACATTGCCGATTGGGTTTCTACCGGAGAACTTTAAAAATACTTTATGCTATGCAGAAATATTCGGGATTATCAGCAACAGAATTACGGAGGACGTAAGATTTTTACAAGGGACATAGTGATAACAGTGGATATCACTTAGGGGTTAGAAGAAGTATTCAGCAAAAATAGTATCTCCGAGATATTTACTGTACTGTAAAATGATCAATGAGTGTATCTATTCTAGTCCTAAAGGTCAGTTTCACTCCGCATTACTCAGTGGTAAGGTAGCTGATTATCACACTGGGTAACACGAGTCTGATTGTCTAAGAGGGCATCAATTCCCTTGAGATTGCATACAAGCCTTGTTAATGACTGCCGACTAACACAGAACCAGGGTTTCTTCCTTACTGTCGCCAACCAATTAGCACCAATCTAAATACACCACATGAAAAATCAGACCTAAGATTCTGTCAGCCTTGTACAGCATGATACTGATTACTCTGTAGTGAACAGTCAAAGTAAAAACTAGTTGAGAGAAATGATTGAAATACCGTAAGTATATATTAATTTTTGACTCATGTCACTGTGTACTGCTTGGATTGACAAAATGACCCAATGCTACAGAAATGGCATTCATTAATTAACAAAGCGCTTATGTACGTCATATCTTTGTGATGTAAACAGATGAAGAGAAGGAAAACAACAGCAAACATTGATAATTGTTGAAGTCGATAGAGTATGTAGCGTACTTTTCATTGGAATTGAATATTGAACCTATTATGAGTGAACAGCCTAACAAATAATAATCACTGCGTGTTGACTCATTGAATATTGTTTGAAACAGAAATAAGGAACGACAAAACAATACGAAATTATAATCTGCCTAAATTGTATAATGAATTTGAGTAATCTGATAATACAGGTACTTCTCATAAGTATTTGCATGGAAAATAATCGAAAGTTAATGCGTGTGAATATGAAAACAATTTAGGCAAGAAGGTTAATTTAATGGTCAAGTAAAACTAAGATTCAATAAAGGAAGAAGTGATAACAGGTTAAACTTGAACCTGAAGCCGAAATCACCAAGGAAAATTGAATGTGAACACAAACTGTTTCTGAACACATTAAGGGGGACTTTAACTTTCTCATGGCTAGAGTTTCGAAAAATTTGAGTATTTGTCCCAAACACCATTTGTAAGTAGGTTTAAACACTTCAATCCTGTGGCGTCCTTGAATGACAAGTTTCCCAGTGGAATAGTTTGGGCGTCTGCTACCAATGTTTATAGGTTCAAGTGATTCGATACTATCTACACGGCCAGACTGGAATATGCTTCGAGACCCTTACTAGCATGGATCTATCAGTCTTCCCTACATAGGTGTCACCATATGTACATTTAAGTCAACAGATAAAAACACATGTGATAATGCAATTCATGTTCTGTAAGGGTTTAAGAGAGTATATAGGCTTGGGAGTTTATGTTAATTTGATCCTAGCTACATATTGCGTCCTACTGGCAGCAACATTAAGAACCACACCATAAAATCAACCTCATTATGTAAGTTTGGTGAAGATGTCTTTCTTCGTGACAAAGTAAGGACTAGTTTTTGATGTTATAGCCACTTTGAACCAACTCATAATTTTTCATGAATGATTATCTGAAAACACTTGCAGTGAGGATTCTTGTTTCGTCTTTCAAGGAATCGTCTCTGAGACTTCGTTAAATTCTTTTGAATCAGCATCTCATATATATATAATCATGAAGAAATGAAGGTGAATAATTGTTGGTGTAAAAGAACAGTCTAACAGTAACCCAGAACTTTTAAATCAACGACGGATATCGTATTCGGTATGTGATGAACGAAGATGCCAGTTGACAAATGCTTGTAGACTTACCGGTCTGTATGTTTACAAATACTACGAGAATATACACAGAATATGACTAAATTGGCTTTAAGGAAATACTGTTCGTCTAACACTACCTCAGAGAGTATATTAAACTTATCACGTAAGGTGTTAATGGACGACAAGTACATAAGGTGGGTATGTTGATGGATATCATATGGCTTTATGGTAAGAAGGAAATACAGTCCAGCTCGAATTTAATGCACCCAAGTATTCATCATGGACTTACACCGGTCGGAGGAATATTGGAAACCTGGGAGCACTGGACAGCTGTTTTGTTCTAGTATGGGACTCCTCAGCAGTGCGCAACCATGACCCCAACTAGCCAGGAATCAAACCCAGGACCTTCAGGTACCGTGGCCAGCACATTATGATTGAGCCACTGGGTCGGAATCCAATCGTCCATATTTCCGACTTCTGTCAGTTCACGACATAGCATGGCCATCACGCAGTGTCATCGTTGACTATTTGTCCTCACGGCCACCAGGCCTGCCCCACCGGTCACGACCTTCATTGGAACTTCAGAAATCACCTCTCGAGGTCAGTTACCAATAAGCGGGCTCAAGGTCGCGCACTGCTGAGGAGTCCCTTACTAGGACGAACCAGCTACCAAGTGCTCCAAGGTTTCCAATGTTCTTCCAACTAATGTCAGTCCGTGATAAATGCCAACCTAAGAAATATCTAAATCCCTACAAAACCTCCAAACTGAATAAAAAATTTAAGTGAATATGTGGTTTTGGTTAAAGTCTTATCAGACCCAACTTTTAGGTACTATAGCTTTTAATACGAAGAAATGTACACATAGTGAGTGATGAGGAAATTCAGAGACGACGGATACTGTACAGTTGATCAGTTTTCGGGTATAAACTTTTTTTACTAAACATACCGTTTTGCAAGAGTTTATACAGTCAGGGAATAAAGAGACTAAAAGATGTAGAAAGTCACTTATCAGACTTAAAACAGAATGTTTGTTTAAGCCATCAAAAAGATGATGATAAATCATGAATATAACTTTAAGAAATAAGTAAGTAAATAAACTGAAATTGCTACAGAAAATATTCACGTTGGTAATAATCAACATCAAATGAAAAGTAGCATAAAATGAAATAGCCATCTAATCACTTTTAGCTTAATGGTTCCGATTCATCGACTAAGAGAAAGAATTGAATATAACTGGAAAGTATGTGTTATGACTTTAGGTAGAATTACTTTTCTCTAACATGACACTCACAGAGACGACCTTTTTTCCCACGTAAATATACAGAAGACAAAAAATTGAATATTGGAATACCCACCTCATACCCAAAAGAACTATTGTTTAGATGCACTTTCAGTGTTCACTTTTCTTTCAGCAACGTTATCTACCAACAAGATGAAACTATTATGGGTTTTTCTTTTGGTAAGCTGTTAGTGGACATTTTTTTTATGTCCAGTTTATATAACGGCAGTATAAAGTCAATAGTTGATGAGCTTTTGGTTTACGAAACGTGTTTTAACGACATCTTATAATTTGCCAGGGTGATTATGATTTAAATTATGGTTCACAATTATTTAACAGTTGCCATACCTCAGTTAAGTTCCTACTTCAATTAGAAAGGGAATTAGAGATTCCATTTTTGGATACAGAACTGACCAGACGAGATGATAAGATGCTGAGAAGGTCTATTTATATGAAACCTCTATGTCATGGTCGACTGATTTACTCATACATTTGGGTACTTTTAAGTAGAAAAAAACGCTGTATCATATTTCAGGCTCTGACCTACAACACTGACAGCTAAGTAGAAGATTCCGTATTTTGCAAGGACTTCCTTGCTGAAAAAGAATATCCAGGACGATTTTTGGACAAAAATGTAAACCACTTTTAGTGAATAATAAAAGTTTACAACTTGAGCACTGTGGTAGAATACAATTCCATAGTAGATTTGTTTATTTCATCTAACACAGTGACACAATATTATTTACTTGATGACGTTTCTAGCATAAATTATTTATCCTAATCATATCAATGTAATCACACTACTTTCGAAATCTAATTTTTATAGTCCAATCACCTGATATTCCTTGTTTTTAGTGGTAGTAAAACTTCCGCATCTGAGGTATAGATGTTGCGTCATTCTTATTACATGTGTCAGGTGTTGGTTGATTCGATGAACAAAGATTCAGTAATCAATCTCTCTCTCCACCTAATTATATTGGACTTAAGGACAGCAGTTTTATCCCACCCTATTGTGTAGCTGTGTGTTCATGCATGCACTGCAATAGCCAAGTTTTTTCTAGATTATTGATTCTGTTGGGGTCTGTCATTCTACATTTGACTAAATTCCTATGTTACGGTAATCTAACTGGTAGTTTGACCTTTATGTTTGACGTCACAGTCACTGGATGGAATTCGGTACATTAAGTTATTTTGCTAAATTGGACCTATCGTATCGTTAACTGGATAAAGCTTATTCTCTGTCTTATTTTCATAATTTTTGTCACCAAAGGCAACACCACTATGAAGTGATTCAATGTCTTAGCATGATGACTACTTCATGGTAACGTAGTGTTCGTCACCGGCTGATATTAATTGGAGAACTATTGAAAACCTAGGAGCACAGAACAGCTGTTTCATCCTAATATGGGCTTCTAAGCAGTGCGCATACGCGACCTTGCCAGCGATCAATCCCAGCTTGTGTGTTTTTCGTGGTTCGACAACTAGTATCAGTCCATGATGAATACTATCTTGAAATTAATTAACCCCCACAAAACTCCATACTGGATTATTAACTAAAATAGAATGATCAGTTTGCAAGTGATTTACAAGTCGTAGGATCCACGTTGACATTTCTGACAACTGAGTAGTTTTTCAGCTGCCCATCTGTGGTGTCAACAGGGTTTCTGCTGGAAATCCCTCAGCCAGGATCATAAATGTGCCATGAACTAGTGAAAAATACTACTACTGAACAACTTGAGCAGTTAGAAACCACTCTATAGATTTCGCAAGCCAGATTAGCGTAATCTAGACATTGGATGATCATTTCTCTAATTTGAGGCTGAGCTCATCAGCTGTGTATCTGAACAAATTCAGCTCGTAGAGGTAAACTGCTTCAGATCACCTGAATCTGGCTAGATAACTAGTCGATGTTGGTTGATATTTTATTGAAAGACACAAACAAATGATAGGATTGTCGAACTTATCCATTATATTTTCCATTCACATACCATTTATGTTTTGGCAAAAGTACTAACACGTTAACTGTCACGATACTTCGTCCTTTTCTGTCTGGTTCATTCAAGAATGAAATGAAAAACAGCACACACATGGATCACATAATACGCTGCACATAAATTCTGAATAAATGACTAAGAAACACGTTAATACAAAGGCTAGTCAAAAGGAATTGGATAAGAGGAAAACAAAACACTTTTGACCTCATTTATATGACTGTAGTGATTTCTGCTTATTTCTTTGAAGTGGCTCTATCAGACTACCGTGAAAAATGATTGAATTAGCATAGATCAAATAGGATTAGATTCATGCAAAAATATAACATGTTTAATGCTACATTCATGTTATTTGGTTAATTGTTGTGAAACAGAAGACTTGCCGTTTGAAAAACTACTATCCTGCTACAGGTGCTGTTAAGACGTTATATATTCGAAGCGTATCAGTGGTCGTTTCAATACAGACTTCATTCCCAGTCATAATTTATTTCTTTTTGAGATTAAAGGGGATTTGTTTTTAAGGTGGCATTCACCACAGACTGACTTCAGTTGGAGAATCAGTGAAAACAGGTGAGCACTGGACAGCTGTTTCGTCATTGCCGTGAAACCTGAAGGTTCTGAGTTTCGATGACCAGCCGGGCCGTAGGTGCGCGCTGCTGAACAGTCCCGTACTAAGACGGGACAACCATGCAGTGCTCGCAGGTTTTCGGGTCTTCTCCAACCAACGGCAGTCTGTGATGAAGGCTACCTTAATTACTTTGTTACGTTTGCAACATTTTAGTTGTGCAGTATTAAAAACATATTCAAATGGAAAATCAACTAACTTCAGGGTAGATCTCATCGCAGATTGATATTAACGGGAAAACCAGTGTAATATAGGGACTATTCGGTGGCTACTTTGTCTTACAACCTCTTCAGTACTCTAAGCTTCAGTAGTGAGTAGATTATCAGTTATCCTACAAGTTGGAACACACTGCTACCGACTGATTCCTAATATTAAATACAGTCCATGTTTACCAACTCTTGTCAATTTATCAATCAGTCAACCGATATCAACATAGGACGAGGCATTAGTGCATAACGGCGCAGGTCGCTACACCTCGGCATCATCCTATGTCCCTTACCGGTATCCACTGTCATGCAAATTCCTGAGAGCATGCTGCTGAGTAGTTCTAAACAAGAATGAAACAACAGACTACTTCGATCTAATTCATAGTGGTTCTTCAGTTGATATCACTTCATGTCACCCACCTTACACTGCATATATGCATGTTTTCCCACAAAATAAGCTGTTTTGTATGGCGCTGATCCGTGAAAATTCTTGCTGCATTTATGATGGTGATGAATGTCTCTCGTGTTTTTGTGAAATCAGATAAAATCATAACAATATATCAATTATATGAACCGTAGACATAAAGAACTTTGCCCATATTAGAAAAAAAGCATAATTTATGGGTGAGTGGAAAAGCATATGGGTCGAATGAACTTTTAAGACTGCTTTTTAAAAAAATGTTATTTTCAATAAATGAAGATGTGTAATAAGGTGAAGACTTTGAAGATGACTAACTCACAGCAATACAGACAGTGAGATCAGGATGTGTTCAAAATCTGTTCACAGTCTGTGTAGATGCATTATTTCCATCAGTGAAATCTGTGATGCATTGAGATTATGTCTGACATCAACCTTTTTTACTTTTCGAGGGAACCGCTATCGTCAAACCAGTGCGGTAGCAATGGGTTCACCTGTCTGCACAAAGTAGAATCAGACCTACTTAGCCAACATAATCTAAAACCAAGAATATAGTGCAGGTATATTGATGATACCTTCGTCATAACCAAAAAGTAAGGACTAGAAAATCTTTTTGAATACCTTAACAGCCGTTTCAATTCTATAAAATTCACATATGAACTAGAAACAGAATTCAAAACGATAGCTTTCCTAGACTGCAAGGCGATACGAAAAAATGATAGGATACTTAACATTGATGTCTATCGAAAAGATACACGTTCTAACAAGTACCTTGACTTCGATTCACCTCGTGCATTGGGAACTAAGTTAAACGTTGCCAAAAATCTGTTGACGAGATCACAAAGGTACCACATAAAGTGAAGTCTCAGAAAACAAATAGGCAACTTGTTCGAGAAGTCTTAAGACAAAGTAACCATCCGGAAAAACTATTAAAAAGGATCGAAAAAAGTTTATCGAATAAAGATACGAAAAAGATAAGCCATAAAAATTGGATAAGTACTATAGTACTTCCTTATCGAACATCCACTTCAGAGGAAATTAGAAATATCCTTAATAGTTACAACGTCAGAGTATTTTCTAAGGTAACGAATACATTACACTCACACCTGTGTAAATGAAAAGATCTGATTCCCTATTTGGAACAACAAAACTGTATCTGTAAGGTAGACTGCAGTCAACGCGATGCCACATACATTGGGGTGGCATTATGTCAAGTACTAACATGTCTAGCCGAACACGGTCGAAGTTCCAAGAAAGAACCGTTTCCCTGTCTGACACTTTACAAGATGACATTCAATTTCTGAGATAGACGTTCATCGGAAATAGATACCCAGAAGGTAAAATCAATAAAAATCTTCAACGGAATGTTACCCATTAAACTCTTATGATTGTGGAGAAGGAAGAGCTAATTATGAGCTTGGAACTCAGTGGAGATACATCAGATGAGGTAATAAAACTCAGACGAATGAAGGCTGTCAAAAGGACATTCTATACAGCCAGTCTGCAAAGCACATATACTGGTGGCCCTATAGTGAACACGTGTGCAAAGGACAAGCTATTACTGCTGGCCACTTCAATGTCTATATTTCACTTCTCCTCCTCTTGTGAACCTAAGTACATAGGCCATACGCATAGGCAGATTGTCCAACGTTGACACCAATACCTTCCGGCATGCCTAATACAACCCAGGTCAATTAACAGTGAGAAAATACAACATTCAGCTGAAAATGGACACATTTTCAGAAGATCAGTTTGCCTTTGTCCACAAAGGACAACATAATCTTCTGAAGGGTATGAGGAAGCGCTTAAATAAAAAAGAAGTCTTGGATACCAACGGTAGCGATTCCACAAAGAAAAGGTACCTCAGAACAAATGTGAAGACGTTTGGCTTGGTATGATAGTGGAGCGTATTTCAAACCTTCAAATTCTTTTGAAAAAACCTTAGTCAAATTGAAAGATGCAGTTCCAAAGACGACAAAAAATAAGTGTGTCTATAAAATAAAATGCACGGAGTGTAAGAACAATTATATTGCAGAAAGCTGTAGACAGCTGGAAGTTGGAGTGAATGAACATAGATTATGTAGCAAACACCCACTAAAGAATGAAGTGGAATTGAAAAGTCTGAAATAGAGATCGGTAATGAATGCCATTGAAAGTGGACACTACATTGATTTTTTTTGACTGTTGACGGACTAGGAAAGGGTTTTCACTCACTTAAACAAAAATTGACCTCAGAAGCCCAATATATTTTAACGTCAACCAATACTTTAAACAGAAAGGAAGGAATAGATTTATCACCTATTCTTCAGACTCTAATATGGCAAAAGCATTATAAAGATGAGACTTGAAGGTCCTGAGTCCGATCCCTAGCCAGTTTGAGGGTGCGAGCTGCTAAAGAGTCCCATACTAGGACGGAGCAGCTGTCAGTGCTCCCGATTTTTCAGTGATTCTCTAATTGTTGTCAGTCCATGATGAATACCTAAAAATTACAAAGGTCACTATTTCAAATAGTACTTTTAAAAAACAAACAAACAATATCGATCTATTATTGTAGATGAAAAAACATGTTTTTAATATTTTCATGTAATAAACAACGAAAGACATACATTTCCATAATATTTGCATACACACACATGCAGACACTCTGATGATTGAATTGTTTTGATAGCAAATGAAAAGGACCCATTGAATTTATATTGACCAGTAAGAAATAGTCAGTCTGACAACAAACCAATAGCGTAAACACAGAAATTGTTACATGCACCTTTTCAGTTTTGAGGTTTATTGATTTCAGGCTGCTATTCACCATGGACTGACATCAGTTGGAAAAACATTAGAAAACTAAGAGCACTGAACAGTTGTTTCGTCCTAATATGGGGCTTTTCAACAATGAGCACCCATAACTCCTCTTGGCATCGAACCCATAAATCCCCACAAACCTCAAAAGTGAATTTATCTAGTGCTTATTGGTAACTAGCTTCGAGAGGTGATTCCCAGAGTTCCAATAAGAAGTCTTCACCGGTGAGGCCACCAAAGTCGAAAATGAGGACAGTTACTCAAGGATGACACTGGATGGAGCTCGTGCTATATGGTGGACCGACAGTGTTAGGAAATATGAACCACTGGGATTTTACTAAAACTTACTCACATAATTAACAAAAATGCCGTCTAAAATAAAGTCATTATAATTTTTATTCTTAACTCCATTGTCTGAGTATACTTACGGAAGAAATTTTTAAGACCCACTGTCAGATAAGCACTTTTAGCATTGGTCATTTCCTGTCCGAAACTCGCTTTCGAGCAAAGATTATTGTATGTGGTCGAAAAGAGTTCTCACTAGACCTTTCTTGTACACTGTCGGGCAAAATCTGCTGCAATTAAGATGACATCCTGCCCATGAGTCTTCTTATACTTACATCTACAGCTCTTTAGCTCTTCTAATATTCCCTTGTGAATCCTATGTTTTGACATACTCTTGATTAAACTAAGCTAATTATTGACATATTCAAGACTACTACAAACACTGAATTTGTCGTCAACATACCTACTGCCAAATTCTGCCTCATCTATTTCATACTTCCTTCAAGGCTTTCTATATAACCTTGTTTAGCTTAAAATATACCCTTTCAGAGTACAGGAGTAAAAGTTGCTTGTATTCGTTTTTAGATAAAGCAAGAGTATCAGGATGCTGACATACAATTTTCATAGTTTCCTTCAATAGAATCTTTGTCAATCAAGAGAATATTGCAAATGACACCATAAATATCTGAAGAATGCTTAAAGCTTTCAGTGAATTCAAAGCTGTCTTTCAAAACGTGTATTGTAAGCATATTTTGAATTATTTACTACTGATCTGCTAACCAACAAGCGAATTTTCGATATGCGATCATTATAGAAGGAGTAATCAGTCAACTTCTCCAAGAGTTCACTCAACTTCTTTACTACTCATCGTTCTGTAGTCCCAGTTATATCTTTTCTTTGAATATGCCGACTACAAATCATCATTTATGTACATATTTATGTTTATGCATTATGACAACATAAGAACCCTTATCTAGTTAAAACATCACGATTATCACTAGTTTCTATTATTCCTACACCCTTCTTTTTTAAAAACAAATATTCTAACCGGATCTTCCTCTGCTTTCCCCTTCTTATTGTAATAAAACTAAAATTATTTGAAAAGTTTTCACATTACTCCAGTTTTCTTAACCGATTCACATTTTAACCACCTAATGATAACATAGCCACTCCATTTCTGTCGGTATGGTAAATTCACATCATTCTTTGTACTAGTCATTTGAAGACTGTAGAGGTCAGGCACAACTTTTCAACTTATCACTACGATTGACACACACAAATCACACCATCATTCATAAACTTGAACAATTTAATTGTAACAATTAATCCCTTTAATAAATTTCGATAACGCTATTAGGAGATGAAAATTATCTGAAAAATGTGATGTATTTACCCAATACATTTCGGACAGAGTAGGAAAATAAACAGGGGATTATGAAAATAAGATTGTAATTACGTAGTGCACGTTAAATCTATGACACAGTTGGAAATTGAATAAGATATGAAGGAAATACATGTGTAGTTACCTAGTACATAATGAATACATGACAGTTTATGACAGTCTCCTGCAAGAAACTTTTTAGTCAATGTGAAAGACAAGCCGACGCATTGGGCCACGTCGATGTGTGTATACCAGTTTATTTGCTCATGTAGAGCTGAGTACATCGGCCGTACCATGCGTCCGCTTGTAAAAGGTGTCCGCGAACACTACCCAGTATGGCTAGCAAAGGGAAAACGGAAATGTATCTTCAGTTCAATAACAGAACATTTCGTGAACTCGGGCCACTTAGCTGCTTTCGAGAACTCATTCAAAACTCTCTACAAGGTTCGATTAAACCACTTGAAGGGAGTAAGATCAAAGCATTTGTCTGTAGCTGAAGCACTAGAGATCCAGAGGTTCAAACTGGTGTTATGTGTCCAAAAAAGGTACGACCAACCTTTTTCTTTGCCATGGACATCAAAAAGCCTTGACTGTCATCGATTCATTTTGTATTAGGTAACTACACATGTATTTCCTTCACACCTTATTTATTTTCCTATTCTGTCATAGATTTAACCTGTACATTTCGTACAATGTGATCACACACTTACCTGTCAAGTCAGTCCTTATCTGATTATTCTACCAAGACTAGTGTCACAACCTTTTCATATTCATTATATTTGACCTTTCATTTTCATATGTGAATTGACTTGACAAGTAAATATGTGATCAGACTGTTCGAAATGTATGAAGCAAATATATCACATTTTCCATATAATCTTCATCTTCTAATAGCGTTATCGAAATTGAATTGTAATTATGATTTCATATCCATTCTAAAATGCATTTATCGCGAATTTGCCTGTTACCATGTTAACGAATTTGATTTTATAATTGTAGAACCTGACAGGAAGTTGTTGGAAAGAATATCCTTCTTTGTTCCCACTTGACTTTTAATATATCTAATCAAAACATTTACTTGTTAAGGCTAGCGCTTTTATACAAAACTGTAAAGCGCTAGCCATACACAAATTGTTCGAAAATACTTTGTCCTCACGCTAAACCTACTCGAGTAATGCTTATCTTATCAAATTATGAGGGTTGTCTTCAAATCTTAGTATTCTCTCTTCATTATTTTTCTTATCATTAAATTTCTCAGTGTGACATTTTTATGCCCCAACTTCCAGTTTTCATGTGAAATGCCTTGATTTATCAAATGTGATCATATTGTTCTAAATGTATGACGCAAATACATCACATTTTTCAGCTAATCTACGTCTTCCAGTTACGTTATCCAAATTTATAAAAGGGACTAATTGTTTCAAATTTTAATATCTTATTATTCATCAGATTTCTCAGATCTGTTTTGTAGTCCTAAGATAGTAACTCTGGATTTTGGAAAGGACGATAGGAGAAACTGATTAGCGAATATTCACTTTTCTGAATTTAAACCGACCTTGCTTCTCACTACCCATCGGTTTTAATTCTGAAAATTAATGATATATTTTCTTGAATTAAGGTTCTGAATCAATTCTCTCATATTTTTTACGAAGACGGAATTTTAAACCAAGCAACAGTAACTTTGTTTTGATTCCACTTAAATTTAGACTAGAAGTGATACACATATATTTCTTTCGATTCTTAAGAATGCCACCTTATAACTGATCATCTACAATGGGTCTAGAAAACTTCTAATAAGACTTTTTGCTAGTTTTCGACAGTAAATCCGAAAATGAAGTTGATAAACTTGGTTTAGGACATGTTGCATTGTCTGTTGACAACTTTTTCAAAGACAGTGACTTTGCTATCATTTCTGAGTCTTTCCCACCCATTACAGATTCTTCGGTGAAGGTGACAGTTTGCATAAGCGTAAAAATGCTAATAAATAGCGGTGAAAGTAATATATATTGTTTAAAAACGTCTTTCTGAATATTTACTTTTGTTTCTGTATTTGTTAAGTGGTTTCTGTTGAATGAAAAAAGTTTTTTTGCCTTGGTTGACCAGTAAAACTGTTGGAATGGAAACAAAATAGCTTTTAAAATGCGCATCTTGCCGTCACAGTAGGTATCCTAAAAGGGTGTTGCGGCTAGTTGTTAAAACCTTTGAGTCATTCAGCCTAATCATCAGTTTTGTCCGCTAGTTATTATTTTTAGTAGACTGATTGAAATCAGAATCATTAGTCTGATTATAACGTGAAGATGGCAGATGCCGTTGAGGAAGGATACAGTCACACCAAAATACAACATTTTGGCGGTGATCATTCCCATTATTCCTCTGACTTGTTTCGAGGATGACATATATTCACACATACACCACTTTCTTCTCGACAACTTCAAATCACCTAGGAATAATATTGTTAGAAGTTCCAGAATCTTTGGGAGTTTGTTGGTTTAAACTTCGGACAGCGGTGGGACGTACAATGAGCCTCGCGTGAAGTCACCCTTACAAGATTTTTGAGTGAGGCAGCAGTCTTCGGTTTTCGCTAAGGGGTGATTTTTCACCAGATAAAAGCGAACTCAAAGTACCACTTAGCTTTCGGAGTAGGCTTTGGTGATCAACCATATCAAAGGAGTAAGAAATGTCAAGGTTGACCAAATCTAATTGGCCTTGGTTATCTTCTGCCGCTGTCGACTGGTCAGATTTTGAAAATACTTAAGTCATACAGAAGTAGCTTCTTGTGAAATGGTGTTGTTTGCACTGTAGATGCAAATAACTAACCAAAATAAGTAGCCTAGGGTTCAGTGGCACTCAAGATTGATGCTGACCTTCATAGTTTTCAAGGATTCACTAAGCTGAAGGCACACGGTCAAGCATCCACCCCACTTGGCATATTGTTGTTTTACGTTTACACTGCTCATGCGCGATCCTGTGGTAAGTTACTCTGAATGCATGGCACGAGTTATCAAATATACTATTCCATCTGGCTAATCTATTATTTTCTTTCCTGGTCTTGCACTCACGGGTACATTACAGGTATGAATAATTAATGACTGGCCTCTGCATCTGTCAAGTCAGCAAGATTAATTCATAAAGATTGTAGTGACATACATGTGTGCTCAAAAAAAACTGACTACCGTATACTGGGGCTTCTTGAGTTTTAGGAACATGCAAGAGTACGGTTTCTGGCCGTAGCCTGTCGTGTCATACCGTGTACTTCCTTCATGCACTAGTGTGATTCCTATAACTTGTGTGTGTCCACAGAGTAGTGACATGGTGAACAACAAACCAAGAGTATATTGGCAGCTACTTTCAGGATATTATGATGGACATCCTGGATATAAGGACTGATAATGGTTATGAGCGTAGTTAGTTTTCAGTATTTGCAGTCGGGTGCGTTTCCATGTAATTCAAACTCTTTTTCGATTGTTGCAAGGCAGTTATCCGCTTAGTTTTTACTGGAGCATATTTTATTGGTATTCAGCGACCAGTCAGCATGCCGATTAGTAGTCAGTTTTTGTGTTTGTATCGTCGGGAAACAGCCTACAAATATCAGAGTGGAATAATACAGAATATTTGTTTATTTTGTTATTTGTTCTAATATACTACGCTGGGATTACACAAGTAAAAATACATCCTATACAATGTATCAGACTTTAGGTTCTAAAGATTCGTGATCTATTGAAATAAACATTTTTAGTCGTCTACACTGGGATGCTTTGATGTCTTGTCGGACAACAGCATTCCCTTGCTTTATGATATTAGTTTCAGGCTCCAGCTCTCCTCAGGTTATGGAATGCAGACGAGAACTATTGTTTGCATTTTGTTCACTTAAGAGTACTTTTAGTCAGTTCCCCTTACAGCTAAGATATTTAAGACGAGAGTCTGGTTACAAGTCTGATTACTGTCTGAAGTAAACTGTAATTCTCAGTGTTAATTTCTTAGGATGGTTCCCAGTTCATATTATTCAAGAAGACTAGGATTAATTGTGAACAGCTGTTTCTCAGTGTTCATTCTGAGATGTGTTAAGAATAAAGTTGAGTTAGAGTTTGCTCTTCCTTAGACGAACATTAATAAAGAAGTCTATCTGAATTCTTCGTTAGCAAATACGTAGCCTAGATCTGTCGGCACCTGCTTTCACTTTGATGTAGTAGTGGTGTGAACATTTCTTACCTAGCAATTTCCCAATGCAAATGTCAGTAGTCGGTTAGTAATGATGCCCACTGGTGCTCCTAAGAGTAGCTATAAAAGTCAACATTAGTTTGGTGAATAATTATTTCAGTTACTATACTATATAAGCTTTCATTGCTTTTTTGCTTCCACTTATTGGATTTACGATATACAAAGAATTCCTCTGATTACGAATTCCTGGCTTCTGTCTCCTTGGTGGGATAGCTCAATCCCTGATAATTTCGTCACTGCTAAATACAGTGCATTAGTTCATTACATTATGCTGTCGCTGCCCGGATTGTAGAAACCTTGGGAATTTACTTATCAGTATTTTGCCATGGGAAACCAATGATTACCTTGAATGATTTGCTGCATAGTGTTTATCAAAGAACTCGCTCAATGAGAAAATAGCTAATGTCTTTATTGCTGTGGTAGGTCGACAGTCATGTAGTTTGCTGAAGAATCTTGCATTTCCTGAGCAGCCTATCTCCATGTTATATGGAAAAATTCAAAGTACTCTAAGGGATGGACAATTTTCAGGTGACTTGTTTGGAAACTCACAAGATAGCTCAGTATAATAAGCTTGTCCGTATCCCTTATCAAAACATTCAGGATTCTGTTTTCCATCTATTAGGGCAAGCTTCAAAATGTAATTTTGGTGGCCAGATGAACACTGAACTGTGCGACTGTCTAAAAGTCGGTATTAATATTCCTAAGTTTGAGAAGTTAGTTCAAATGACTTCTTGTGCATTTCACAAAACCAAAGACGTATGTATCACCTACGAAGATTTCAATAAGGATAATCCGAATGAATGTTCATCACAGTTTGATGTAATGCTTTCTAAAGTTCAGAATTAAATTGTCCATCATATGAAGACACAGTAGCCATATGTGTATGATAGATTGCGTACAGGAAGTATCACACACACTTCGCCAACTAATTGGAAACAAAATGGTACCAAACTATGTTATTCAAGTGGAAAATTTTGCTTCCGAAATACTTATCGCTTTCGTGATGCTAAGTGTGGTAAATGTGGTAAAACTGGGCACATAAGTTCTGCATGCGGAAGTTCAAATAAGCTGACTACTGAGACTTCCATTTCTGATTTGTCAACTCAAATAGCATCATTGTCTCGTTGAAAAATTCAGAATGGTCAGTTTCATTTTATAAAAGATTGACTAAGTCAGGCAAGTTCCATTTATTTACTAGTGACATTAGAAGTACAAAGTTCATAATATCCAAAAAGGATTCGTGAATACTTTGTAACGATGCATAGTTAGAGCTCACAACTATTTAAACTACAGGCATAACTGACCATGAGTTACCCATTGCTAGTACAGTTGAAATTCCTCTTAAGACAGATACTGGTGGCTTTGGAAAGGTTCCTTCCGTCGGTGGTGAATACGGTCCATCTGCACTGGAGCTGAAAACTCTTGGATTATTAGATGTCAAGATATCCCCCTGCACTGACTTATTTGACGAGTTCTTGCCAAATAACTGATCTCACGCTGTTCACAGTATGCAGATGGCATGAAAATTCAGTCCACACATCTGAAAAAGAGATCCTTCCTTTCTGAAGCGTTGATTGATTCCATATAGCTTAAGAAACGAAGTTAAGAAAGAATTGGATAAGTTGCTGGAAAAAAGCATACTTATATCAGTCCATCCTTCGAATTGGGCTACTCCTACTGTAACACCGCTGAAGGTGGATGGAAGGACACCAGGATTACTGTTTAGCACTTAATAATCGACCAATACAGAAAAGCTATACTACAGCGGAAACTGTTTATATCTTGCACAAAACACGTGGTTCAAAATGCCCCTCCAAAATGAATCTAAAGGATACATGTTTACAAATTCCTCTTGATCAAGCCTCTAGAGAAGTGACCACCATTAAAACTTTATTTGGGATGTCTAAGTATAAATTCATACTCTTTGGATGAACAATATCACCTACAATATTTCAAAAGCTTATGAATCAGACCATACTAAATTTCATGGTCCGAATATTGGACTATATAACGAATAACTTCTGAAAATATTCACATGTTTCTGTGTAAAAATTATGAAAGGTAATCCAACTAAATGTCATTTTAGTTTGACATCTTTGTGCTTAAAATACATAGTAGATTTCAGTGGCTTTAAGCTTGATATGAGCAGTCTTGCTCCACTGACTCAAGCACTTCACCGTTGAAATTACGAATTGGCACTTTGCAGTTGTATGCGAGATTCACTCCTCATTTCATGTTCTTTTTGTCTCCACTTTTAGATATTGTTTCTAGTCAGAAATTTGTGTGGGAAGAAGACCACAAAAACATTGTATGATACATTTTGAAGTTTCTGAATGACCAAGCTTTCCCGAGACGTTTCTAACCAAAGGAAAAGTCTGTTCTTACCACAGATGCTTCTCAAGTCTATCTAAATGCAGTACAAGAACAAAATCAACAAGCCGTTATTCTCATTTCAAAATGTTTAAGCAGGAGTGAACAGGGATATTCTCAAGCCCAGAGAGAATCACTAGCGGTTATCTAGACAGTAAGGTTTCATCATACGTATCTCTTTGGTTGGGAGTTTCACACTGTCACTAATCATCAAGCCTTGAAATTCATGTACCATCCAGAAAAATCCTTAAATAGGTCAGCCTCTGCTATGGTTTACTGGTGGAATTTAGAACTGAGTGCTTATCACTACACAACGCAATACAGACAGACTAAAGTTATACTTCATTCGGATTTCCTGTCAAGCTATTCAGTATTCGAGGGTTCCCCTACTGATACTGACTGTTTATTATTTCAGACATCACCTGCTGAAAGAAAACGACTCATAAAAAAGTACTAGAAAGTACCATGGAAACATAAGATATGCAACGAAGAGGGGTTGGGATATTTAGTGCAAGCTAAGAGATGAAATATCACTATATCCTGAAGGAATTTTACACCTGAAGGACAGAACTGTTATTCCTTCGACATTCAGTTCTGCTATACTGCATAGTTTGCATTCTGAAAACGTAGAAGCTGAGAAAATATAATCATTGGGACACCTAGTATGCTAGTGACCTAAAGTTGATTATGGTATTATGAGAAGGTCAAAGAGTTTTTATGGTTGTCTGCATTAAAAATCGGATGGGAAATCATAACTGAATCCGGAATGTGTGTATTATGAGATATATAAAGCAGGATCTCGGAGTGAACAAGTTCTTTCTAACTAATGCTTTAGGTTTCGATTCGCTTGTTGTTCATTACCTATTAAGAACCCGTCAGAATTCCCGTAATTTCCAAAAGTTTCAACTTCAACTCAAAAAATTGGATCACTTACGAAATAGAGGTGAATATATAACACTTTTGTCCTCATTTTTGAAATCCGTAATTAATTTTTGGCCTGTAAAACCAATAACTTTTACAAAATAAGTGTTTCAAATGAATAAATAAACCTCATTAACGGCTTATTGTTATGGTTCTCAATTGCTGTCGCAGCATCAAATCATCAGATGAGAAACGAATTTCAGAAAATGCGTGAAGCAGAAAATCGTCAGTTTGTATTATAAATAAAGGATGCCCTAATAATAGACCTTGAGAAGCCATACCAAACTATTTCCTGTCTTTGAATGCGGGATAATTCACCGGGACCATAAATATGCCCTATTGCAAATATGCTAGTGGCTGTGGATGTTGCTGTCAATCAGTGGTGAGATATTTACTTTTTACTTCGAGGCATTGATCAGACAGTTTTCGCTGACATTGTAGTGCACCTTCCTGGCACCAAAATATAACTAGGGCTAAAATAAATAGTTTAAATTAAATTAACTAAATAAATCTCTAGCTTGCCTCCGGATGCTTAGGGTGTTTTAAGTTTTGTTTTAACGAGCATGCATCCGAGCAGGCTTGGACGCCATTTTTGCGCTCCGTTGTGCTGATCACCACGCACGTACTCCGAGTCCCTAGTTCAGCCTTACAAGCCAGATAAGTTGATTAAACTTTTCCCTCATTCATTATTATAACATTAACCTTAAATACATAGCTCCTTTAAATACATTGCGTATCAGTTCTTTTGATTTGTGTTTTGTTACCAGTACTTACACGTTAGGTAAAGTACTGGTTAAGCAGGTACTAGAGCACATCAAATTAAGTAGGGTTGGTCAATCGTTACGGAATTGTAACACGCATCCCTACAACATGATCATTTCTAAATTCCCTGTGTTAAGGGACAGTTAGTTCAAAGTTATCAGATAGACACACAAACATTTTAAGAGAAAAACTACGGTGTGACAAACATGAATAGAAATTTCAGTGCTTTCTATTTCATTGGGTCACTGTTTCGATCAGCCTATAAGACAGGCATGGTAATACCTAGCTTCCAAATTTCAGTTATTGGTATCGTATGCATTGGAACGAACGGATAATAAACCTAGTGTTTCAGATAGGATCGAGGCATTTACATGAGAAACAACAGTGTAAAATTTGTCCCTACCTAAGTATCAGTACACTAGGCACTTCAATTCGCAGCTAAAAGTCAAAAGGTATCTATAGCTTGTATTAGCCTGCGGAAACAACACTAATGGGATTGACAAACTGATCAGAATATGGAATATTAACGAACCGAAATTAAAGCCGTTATTAATCGTATCTAAAGGATACAATTCAGATATCCATTGTCTACCTCTCGATGAAAGCGAAAGTAAGGATGGGGACATGGAATGTCCGTACGATGTTTGAACCCAGTAAGGCAGCCCAGATTGCAAATGAGATGAGAAGGTATCACATCGAAGTGCTTGGGATTTGCGAAAGCAGATGGAATGGGAGTGGACTCTCCAAACTGTCAACTGGAGAATCAATAATCTACTCCGATATTGTCACCCAGACGCCAACCACGAGCACACTGAGGGAGTGGCTATCATGATGTCCTCAAGAGCATCGAAGGCTCTCATGCAGTGGGAACCAATCTCCTCCACGATCAGGATCATGACAGCAAGATTCAACTCAAAAGGAAGAAAGGTCACAAGCATACAATGCTATGCACCTACAAATAATGCAGAGCAAGAGAAAAAGGAGGATTTCTACAGACAACTTCAATCAACACTGGACAAGACGTCAGTTGGCGATATCAAAATTCTAATGGGCGACATGAATGCCAAACTGGGAGGGGACAACACAGGAAGAGAACTAACCATGGATCGAGAGGCGCTCGGTGAAATGAATGAGAATGGAGAATTGTTTGCAGAATTCTGCGCATTCAACGGTTTGGTGATTGGAGGCAGTGTGTTCAGGCACAAAGATATCCACAAAGTGACATGGATTTCACCAGATGGACACACTAAAAATCAAATCGACTTTATCTCAGTCTCAAGAAAATGGAGACGCAGTCTACTTAACACAAGGTCAAGAAGAGGAGCAGATGTAGGTTCAGACCACTATCTAGTGCAAGGAACCTTCCAAATCAAGTTAAAAGCCTTCAAGGAAGCTGGTGATAGACCTCAATTCAAGTACAACACTCGGAAACTGAAGGATGAAACTACAAAGGAGATCTTCAAGGCAGCCATCAAGACAAAATGGGAGATATCGAGCAACATCCCTGGAGAAACCTGTGTGGAAGAACGCTGGAAGTCTTTGAAAGCTATGTGGAAAGAAACCTGCATAACCGTGTTGGGAAGGAAGAAGAAAGAACATAAGGAATGGATCTCAATGGACACATGGAAGCTGATAGAAGAGGGAGAGGAGGATAAACCAATGTAAGGATGCTCAACGACAAGAGGAACTGAGTACAATGTATAAAACACTGAACAAAGAAGTAAAGAAGAGTGCACGGAAAGACAAAAGACACTTCTACGAAACACTGGCAAGTGAAGCAGAACAGGCTGCAGGTAAGAGAGACCTGACGACATTGTATCAAATAACCAGGTTGCTATCAGGGAAGAGACCAACACAGATGAAACCAATAAAAGATGAAGAAGGAAATTTAATTACAAAAGAAGAGAAACAGAGGAAACGATGGGCCGACCACTTCAAGAAGCTCTTGAATCGACCACCACCACCATCTGCACTTCGTCCAGAAATACCACCTGCAGCCGCTGAATTACAAGTGAACATAAATCCTCCAACGAAAATGGAAGTCCTGAACGCCATAAAGCTACTGAAATGCGGGAAAGCAGCAGGACCAGACGGGATACCGCCAGAAGCACTGAGAACAGATGCAGAGACAACAGCGGACATGCTCACACCACTATTGCAGAAGGTGTGGAGGAAGAGAAGGTACCTGGCCATTGATTGGAAGAAGGGTTACCTTGTCAAACTGCCGAAGAAAGGAGACCTCAGTGTTTGCAAGAACTGGTGTGGAATCACTCTCCTGTCCACCCAGTGCAAGCAGAATATTAAGCAGCATCATCCTGGAGAGGCTTAAAGATGCACTGGATTCAAAACTGCGACCGGAACAGGCAAGCTTCAGGAAGTACAAATCATGTGCAGACCAAATTGCAACGCTTCGCATCATCATAGAACAGAGCATAGAATGGCAATCAGCTCTCTACCTCAACTTCATCGACTTTGAGAAGGCCTTTGACAGCGTCGACTGAGGGGTAATTTGGAAACTGCTTCAATACAATGAAATACCGCAAACCTTAATCAACCTCATTCAACAACTATATGAAGATGCCACATGCCAAGTAATTCACAATGGGAAGCTCGGTGATGCTTTTGAAGTAAAGACAGGAGACAGGAGTGAAACAAGGTTGCCTACTATCCCCCATGATATTCCTTATTGTGGTGGACTGGATCATGCAGCAAACAGTGGGGAGCGAGAAGAGGGGGATACACTGGACTACGGAAAAGAACCTAGAAGATTTGGATTTCGCCAATGATGACTTGTGCCTAATGTCACACAAACTTGAAGATCTGCAGGCAAAAACTAACAAATTGATAGAAGAGGCAGGGCAGCGAAGACGGGACTTCAGGTGAATATAGAGAAGACAGAGGTGATGAAGATACCTCACCACCATCAACAACGAACTCCAATCACCATCAACGGGAGAAACTAAAAGAAAGTAGCCTCCTTCATCTATCCAGGCAGCACTGTTTCAACTACAGGCAGCGGCACAGACGGGGATTTCGAAGCCAACCGGGATCGGAAAAGCAAGACGGGCGTTCATTAACCTGAAACCAGTGTGGAGATCTTCTGCACTCAGCATGTGGAACAAGATACGGATTTTCAACACCGTTGTCAGTCAAGTGAGTGCTTCTGTACGGTTGAGAGACTTGGCGGGTTACGAAAGGGATTTCCAATAAACTACAGACATTCATCAACAACTGCCTACCCTGGCTCGCTACTGAAGATCAGATGGATTGCCAGAAAGAATAAGCAACAAGGAGCTCTGGGAACGAACCAACCAAGAACCTATCACGCAACAAATATGCAGAAGGAAGTGGAGATGGATTGGGCATGCACTGAGTAGGCCGACTGAGGACATTACGCGTCAGGCCCTCGAGTGGAATCCCCATTGGAAGCGACGAGTTGGACGTCCGAGGGTGACATGGAGATCGTGTGAGGAGGAAATGGAAGGTTGTGGGCTGTCGTGGGACCAGGTTCAAAAGATCTCAGAGAGCAGAATTCACTGGAGACGTGCTAGTGAAACCCTATGTTCCACTAGGAACCCAAGGGGCTAATAATAAATAAATAATAATAAATCACGTTGATGTGTCCCAAACTGTCTACAAGACTTGTGAGTCCCAATTGGCGCAGACGGAATGTCATTAAACTCCATTAAAAACAGCAGAGAATCCTGCTAGTTACGGAACGAACAAGGAAATATCACTTTTCAGCGTATGCAGATTGTTAAAGTTTAGATAGTAATAAATATTATACTCTCATAATGTGTTTAACACGACAGATGCCAGCTTACAGGCACCGTCAAATTCGTAACTTTTGAAAGCTTACGAACTGGTATTTATTATCAAATAATTCACATATCAAGTCATCGGTGTGCATAATCTCATTAAAACTTGCTGAAATTCGTGAGACGGGAGTGGATTTTCATCTCCCACCACACAGATAGGTTCCACTATCAATAACAAAAGCGGGCAGTGTTCGAAGTTTGCGTTATAACCAACCGACGTTGTTAGTCCATCCACACAGCGTGCTATTCAGTAATATAACAGTCTATTTCTTAGAATGATCTTCAGTGTTTAGCTTTGCCAACCACAAAAGACCAATTTATGCAATCTGGAGTACTAATAAAGTATCCACAGCAATAAGACCGGGGTGTATGTCCATATCAGTGCATTTCCAGGTCACCATGCTACGTTTAAAGGTAATATAAATCAATTACAGCAAGAATATTTGTTGTATTGGATTGACTTAAACATTGAAATGATCAGTAGTCCAGACGGTCATATTTATACATAGACCTGGGGCACCTTTCGTATAAGCATAAGCATCACTCAAGAGGTGTATTTGTTGTATATTAACTTTAATATGAGAAGATCACTTGGTACAGAGTACTAGTAAGTATGTAGTGTGGAGCCACTGGAGGTAAGTCACGTTCCGAGTCGATGGGTAAATTAATCGCCGATTTGATCATCCGTTCAGAATGTCTCTGCTACTAATACTGTTGGGAGAGTTTACTCGGTTCGTCGCCAACAAAAAATCGTGACCAGTCGGTGAGTTAATCATAAAGACGGTCTAGAATTCACGAAAGAGTGGGAGCAGTTCAATAACTATCGGCGTCAATGAGCAGGTATTATTTCCACAAAGTAATTATGTTCGGCATCAAATGTCGACGTGGAGCTGTTTCTGAAGATGGGAAAAGAAAGAAGCACAAGCAGGTATAGAAAAAGAAATTACTGCTTTATCCAATTTGCAGAGGACAGAAGTCCCCATTCTTTTTGGCTTATTTGAAGTTTATGTAGATTTTCATGTGTATATGTGGAGTCAACTATACAGTTTTTCCATTATAAGGTACTTAATATTTTCTATATTTGGGGTTACGCATATTGTACGTAGGCGCTATAATTGGCTTGATTCGCGGACCGGTACAGTGCAAGTGCTGATGAAGTAACTTATAACAAAATATGAGGTTCGGTTTAAGTACATCTCGATGTGTAGTTTAGACTGCAGTCAGCTCCCAATGTTATGAGGGTGAAGTAACGTCGTATCCTTTCGACTTTCAGTTTATCGCTTCTAAAAAGGCCACTGAGAGTAAACAGGCAGTATTCTAAAGGTGGGCGAAGGCATACTTTATAGAGTAGAACCCGTGATCCAGTGCCATAGAAGTTACGAACGATGGATCCCAAGAATTTACGTGACTTGGATCTAATATATGCTGTTTCTTCCGGAAACGTCAAGTCTCTGGGATATTCGGTGCCAAGATCCAGCACAGAAGAGCGTCTAGGTAGCGGTTCCCCGCGTACTTCGGGGTCAGGTCATGGTTTTCGTTGACTACGGTAAGTCAACCATGTTTGTCACTACTGAATTCAAGGTGGGACTCAGAGTACCATGATGCAAGTCTACCTAGTTCCTGTCGGGCAGTATCCAGGGTATTACGTAGTTCATGAGATTGAAAAGTGTACGAAACCCTCAAGTCATCGGCATGTGGGGATGTTTTACCTTCACTGAAGCGGTTACACACACTGCTGATGTAAACCATGAACAACAGAGACACTACTCTGTATCACTCCACTATTTTAATATTTGGGTTCACACTGCGAGGAGTTTACTTTCACGACTAGGGCACGACAGCTAAGAACAGTATACTATGAGCCACCTTATCAAGTGCCTTTAGTATATCAAAGTATAGAACAATGACGGTTTTACGTTTTTTGCGGCAAGTGGTGATGAAGTCGAGGAAATCAGTGGCAAGTGACACAGGACCTATCCTTTATGAAGCTATGCTGAGACTTTGTGATTAGGTTTTCTGTTAATAAGTAAGCAAAGACGCCGTTCTTAATTACTTTTTCTATAATTCTAGAGAGAACTGGTGTTATCATGGTGGTTCTGTAATTATTGACGTTTGATTTGTACCCGGACTTGTAGCGAGGCGTTATGAAGCTGATTTTCCATTCAGTGGGGTATACGCCACTCTTCATTGATAGGGTGACTATCTTAATCAGGAACAGAAACACATCGTCACCTCTATTTCTGATGACATTTGAGTTTAGGTTGTCTATCCCCATATCTGCTGATAGTCGCAAGGTCACAATGGCCTCTGTGAAGCTTTTGACGGTAAAATCCATTTTGGCGCGCGAATCTGTAACAAGCAGTGTAAAGATGGTGCGGACGATCCGCCAAATAGTTCACGAATTTCGAGGGGATCGTTGCAGACCATCTCGTTGTTTAATAAACAAGCTATGCCTCTTGATACCTGCAAACGTTTATTCAGGAGGTAAGTCAGACTGCGTATCCTGAATCCCTTTTTTGAGGGCATTCAGCTCTTCCTCTATTGGGTCTGGTGCACGTAAAGTCTCAATTGCTTGATAAGTACCGCAGACTGAGTGCAACACCAGAAAGTTTTCAGAGGTATGGTATAGCGCAGCTAGTTTCAGTGATTTGTCCCAAAGTATTCGAGGGATATATTAGTCTTCATCCTTCTTCATCTTAACCGCTCTCAAAGAAGCAACGGTATCTAAACATTGTACTATATTTCTGTAGAAAAACGAAAGTGACTCTGTTACTGAAACTGTTATGAAGCACTAATCCAACAAGCTGCACCTGAGAAGCTCGGTGAACACCTACCATTCTATACTCTTGCAGCTACGATACAAGACACTTTTCGTAGGTTCCCTGTTCTCCTCGCGAAGATCGGTAGACAACAGGAAACCATGCTGTGGTCACTATCAGCGAATTCACCACCAGCGACATGGAGACTGGAACGATGTCAAGGCGAAGGACTAGATCGAGCGCACTGCTCCCACGTGTGAGTGAATGGACAGACTGTTTCCACCCATGGAAATCTAAGACGGCTAGTATTTCGTCGTAGCGTTGTGGGCCACAACTTAACATTAATAATATTTATTCCTGAATATACAGGCACACACCATTTTTACAGGAATGAATAAGTTTATATACAAATTACATTCATCCTCATGGAAGGTAATCTCAATCCCCACCCGTTGTCACTAGAAGATATAGGTTCTGCCTGTTCATATAATGGAACATCCCAACAGAACAAGTGTGCAGAAAATTTACAAGTTGGACAAATGGAGGTTATTGTCTTCGCATCCGAAATAAAACCAGTCTGTATCTAGACACTACAGGTATTACCTGGAGGAAAATAAAGCTTGAAGCTAATACTTCCATTGTAACAGTTTGCACTTTTTGCTTGAGATAATGCTTAAAAGCTTATGAGGGAATGTATGCATGAATTGTTTACATATCGTACTTCATTGACGCTTCCAAGACTGTATAATTCACGCATGCTTATACCATTCCACAACAAAGATTCATAATCTTGATGAATATTATGACTAAAAGCCATATATCTTCATTTTCCAACTCCAGCACTCAGAGGCAATAGACTTGTTTCAATGCACCAGATAAACTTCCAGGACATCTTGAGCGCCGTTTTGACGGGTCATGACGTTCTTGCAGTGAATGCCGGTGGACAGCATGTTGTCATGTGAACTTAGTATTGCGTAGCTGATATTGCTGGTCAATATTTCTTCCAAATTTTCTGTGAAACGAGAATATTTTGGGGTAATTTCACTCAACGTCTTCATTTGTTTCGGTTTTCTTCACTTAACGGCTAGATTTGCTATGCAGCATGTCGAGCTGTCTAACTGCGTTACATTGGGCACATCAATGTCAGCCTACTGTTCGTAAGCTGACTTGTGATAGGTTTTGTGGTGTGGTCACTCTGTTTAGGTAAGTTAACCGTTAATAGTGTGAATTTAGAATGAATAAGGTCCATTCTGTAAAGTGTTTTGCTGTTAAAGTGTAACTTGCTTTGCATGCAGTAGAAATGCATTTGGAAGGTTAGAGAAAGATAATAGGTTGTCACCTGTGTTAAGTGTACGAATGCATACATATGTACCTCATATTTACCTTTTTATGTTATTACTGATCATGCACGCTTATTGTGGGCAGTCTATAATAATCCACTATATGTGTTTACAGTCAAATGGGGAATGAGATTTTGCAAGCGTCGGAGCATTTGTGCTCCCTGACGGAGTTGTGTGTATGCTACTCAGTAAAGCATTGCAAAGGGATGCGGTGGATCTTCTGTTAGCCTCTCATTTACCTAATAGCAAGGAGTAGCTAAGAAATCATCAGGAAATTGAGCATTTAGGACGAAGATAGCGAAAGTAGTTGATGTATCAGAGTAAGTAAGTCAGCTTTTGAAGTATTTTTATGACAACGCAGTGAGTTTGTGATGATTATTAGCCAGTAGAACTGCATCCTAACAGGGAATTTGGAAAGAGGTATATTTGGTTTGTGGATATAATCACACGGAAACTATCGCTTGTAGTTTTTCAAGACGATGGCTACAGTTATATTTCCTGAATGTCTACACGGAAGGAAGGAAAGGGAAACGGTGAACGTTTTGAATTCCCACACTGAGTCCAAGAGAAGCGTTTATGTCGTGTTATGTTGGGCGGGCCTGAAAACCGAAGAGGACTAAAACTTGCTGGTCCGGTAAATACATGAAGAACCGATAAGTTTCACTCTTCTTTGGTCATGTATGCACCCATAACCTTATACTACGTTAATTGTTTTACTTTGTTTACCGGTTGAATGGAGGACTATAAGTTCACTTAGTACTACAGGATTGCCGAATCTCCGCACCCACTCCGAGGTAGCAAACTTTCCAGCCCAGGAATTAGGAAACAACTTCTACTGAGCAGAGAAAGCCTATGCATATTTGTCTGCTTGAGTTTTTAAGGGTTTCTGAGATGTTGAATCGAGACATTATGTAAAAGGGATATGAACTTGTGGGTGTACACCGAAAGTTACTAAGTTGGCGTGGAGGTTGTCCTTACACCAGGTAGCAGTCAGTTGGAGTTGGCTCCTCTGTATCTAACTGTTTCCCGATGCTAAGTGGCGTGCCTCAGAGACGTAAATCAACACCTGAAGTCAAATAACGCTCCCCTTTGTCTATTCTCGGTGACATGACTAGTTGTATAATTTATGGGGGCGATTTCAGAAGCAGTTTACTTCCCTGTCATCATGTACTTATCGAAATGCTAACTGACACGCTTGATCTGTGCAGTAAGGTGGACTGGGTACACCTGAGATATCAGGTGTATTTTTTCGAAATACGGAGAGATCACTGGTTAATCAAACTTCTTCTAAGAACTTTGTGCATATGCGATCCTTGCTTACTTTTTTTCCCACTGACCGCATGTAAGCATATACCGCGGAAGTTATAAATGTTTCCTTCGTTCTACATCGTAGGGTGACCATCCTACCACAGCAAGATCGAGAAAGGAGAAGTAAATATTGTTAAACTCCATGCCTATGCAGTCGAGTGTGAACGAAATACTTGTTGCAATAGTCTGGATGTAGCCGAAAATGTTTGAAACTTGTGGACTCGTAGACTTCTCCCCTACGGATTCCGGGATTACCGATAATAATTCAACAATTTGAAGCTATGGAGTGATTGGAAGTTTTCCAATTTTTCATGCATGGATGTCAACTTGCCTACTCACCAATACCACGGTTTTTGGAGACAATATAAACGTGCCGTAGTAACCCGAGTCTACTTGAGAAGCAACGACTAAGAAATGCAGCCTGTATTATGGGGTAAAAGTGTGTTAATTTACATGATAAAAGATTCCCGTGCTAACAGACACACAAACGGCAATCCAGTAGGCAGGTTCAACGTAGTTGACCTGCAGGAGAAGACAATAAGTGAACATGTTAGATGGGGCATAGCATGGCATGGGGCAAATAGCCTGCGGTTCATCGTTGAGCTGTTGTCCGTTGGCTCAATAACAAATGTTCGTGTGGACGAAGTTTCCCCCATTATACGCCTAAAGGCATCCAACATCCACGTTACATCTGTCCTTTGTTCTCGTTTAGTCCACCCAAACACAATTGGGTGACTGTTACCGTGGTTGCCAGCGACAACAAATTGAAGCAATTTATAGCTGTACTTCATGTTAATGCTGTCACGATAGACTCACTTGCCCTCATTCGTATTATAGGTTGAATCGAAGCATACAACCTCAGGAAATTGGAGGTAGGTGGCTACTTGATCGGTACCGCTGAAGCAGACTCGACCAACCTGGTGATGCTCATCATCACTCCGGGTTATCAGCCGACTACTACTTCTTAATTTGACGAACACTACTGCCTGAGTTTCATAACCCGCAGAATGAAAACTATTAAAGAAACATGTTACTTGGTGCTATTTCCCTCCGGATATTCTTCACATAGTCATAAGCTATGTCCTTTGACATAACGTCTTTTACATACTTAACAAGACGATCTGGTTCAGACCCAACTGTCAGCATGGGTCAAACGACCTTCATTTCCTCCTCGGATAATCGCCTGGACCAAGGGTCTTTCGCAAGATAAGTCACATAGCATGGATGGTCGTGCACCATCTTGAAACTTGAAAAAATAAAGCGATTCAAATCGTAACGTATTCCGATTCCAGATTTACAACCGATGACTTCGATCTAAAACGCTACTCTCAACAAGTTTTTATGCTACCCCTTAACTCGCTGTTTGGTGTCCCCCGACATTTTTCGGTTACCAAAGGTACACGCCAACACGACATAGTGGCACTTCACTTCAGCATCTCCTTTATATTGATTGCATTCCCTCACAACGTAGTGAGTATTCGTCATCTAAACATGGAGTTAAGTGACTTCTTAGCATACTTTCTGAAATGTATTTATCACTTATTCGACTTGACTTTAGACAGTAAAATGTCTAGGTCGTATAATCTGCTCAAACACCTCAGAAAAATCAACGCAAGTTGAGCTAGCCAGGCTAGCACTGCTCGTAGAAGCTTGATGAGAATCCATGAAGCTGCGAAAACGAATAAGTAAAGCATTCTTCTTGGTGGACTTTCAGCTGAAGTGTTAATAAACAGCAACGGAAAGTGTTAACATTTGCATAAACTTTTTAAACAATCAGATAATGGCAGTAAACGTTGAAGTAATTCGGGGATCAGGGGCACCACAGGCTGCAGCATGGTCTTTTTAACGGTTAGCCAACTTCTAACACAACAAGAACAAAATAACGCGGATAAATTTAAATTAACCCATTAACATAACGTGAAGAAATAGAATTAAGCAAACAAATAAGCAAAAAAACACTCTTTTTATGGCTGACCTGCGTCCCCAAACATTGCAAACAATAAAAACAGTTAACGAAGCAGGCAACCAGCGAAGGCTGTATCATAAACGAGGAATAATTGAGTAAAATTCATAACATAGGAACGGCAATAACGTCTGCAACTTCAATAAATCAACAAAAAACTCGTTATAACGAAACCAATCGTCCAACAAGGCCCAATAAGATGGTGGGAAGCGACCTTACAATGGTCACAAGACAGCATTCCGATTGGTTTCCAAGTTGTAAGGCGCTTCTTTAATTTCGCCTGTAGGATACCCGCAGTCCCATGCACCTGGTAAGTATTGAGCTTTGCTGGTCACTTTTATAATGGGTAAATCGCAGATTTTGATAATTATGAAGTTGTAGTCCGGTGAACATTTTTATTTCTGCTTGTTGTAGTTAGTTATTCTGAACGTGGTAAAACTGGTTACTCTCCATGAAGGGTAGTTACAGCCATGGTCTCTTCATTAAGTAATTGATTCTCGATGGCGACCAAACCAACGTTCAGAACTGAATTATTTTTCTACATCGAGGAAGAAACAGACAAAGAAGCAGGCGGAGAAAGCAAGAAATCCAACAAGGAGGGTGTTTTCTATGTTCATGTATCTGCCTACTTAACTTCCCTTGCTATGGCCTTCACTGTATATCTTTTTTCTCTAGAAAAGAATACAAAATTTCTGCTGTTATGCGGTGTAGAATTTCTGCTTTTGATTACTGTGTTGGGTGGGGCAGAATGTGCCGTTAGTTTGAGGTGGTAACTTATGAAAGTCCCCTCAACGCCTCGTTTGAAGGGTCAGTGTAGGTGTGGTGGCACACATTATACATTGAGGAGGCCGGGGATACGAAGCGTCGTGAAGAATGCTGCAAGTGTAGTCGATAAGCAGTAGAAATCATCAGATAATAAGAAGTCAGCCGGTAACCGACCAAATTCAGAGGTTGATTTAGAGGCCTTCAATTAAGCTGGAAGTCCGTAGCACAACTGAGAGAACCTGACGGTGAAGAAGTTTGCGCGCAGACAAGACTTGAACGATTTCATCGTGACGCTGTGGGCGTGGATGCGTAGATCGTAACAACTGTTCTGTTCGAACTGAAACTCACCACTGGCTGTAAACGTGTGTTCATGCAACACATTAAAGAAGAGCGCCAGGTTAATTTTGAGTCGCCTCATCCAAAGTGTTTCTAGACTTAGTGTTCTGCATCTGGAGCTGTAGTCCTATTTGCAATCGTGCCCTAACAATCTAGCTGAGAAATACCTTTGCACACCGTCCATCTAATGTTTGTCTTTTATGCGGATACCACTCAGTATAAACGGACAGTATTCTAATAGTGGACGAACACAAGTTTTATAGAGCAGTAACTTGGCTTTGAAGTGGAAGTTGCGAACTGTGCAACCCATAAGGATCCCAGATTTGCGAGTCTGTGATGCTAAATGTTCGGAGAATGTGGGGCCCCTCGAATATCTTAGTCCAGATTCACATACAACTTTAAGAACGGGTGGTTTCGTGGGCTGGAGATGTAGTTGGATGTCCACCGATGCAGCACCAAAACGTATCCAGCTACATTCGCCTATATTGAACTGAAGTGTCCAAGCACCGGACCATGCGGATATTACATCGAGCTCCCTTTGTATTAGTGCTTGTAAGTGCGATAAGCCATCATAGGTGAATGTGTATGCAACTTCTAGGTCATCAGCAAACAAGAATGGTTTGCCGTATGTAAGGCAACTGCAGATATCATTGACATATAAAGTAGAGAAGGGGACCTAATAAACTGCATTGGACTACACCGGGGTGAGTGGCCTAGGCTTTGAAGTGTGTGAATCTACCTTCACCGCCCGAGTGCGATTACCGAGAAAAAACTCAATGCATCCCAATAGTGGATAGTCAATTCCCATAGTTATCAACTTACTTATTAACAGCAAGTGATCGACTGTGTCAAATGCCTTTGAAATATCCAGATAGAGTGCAAGGGCTAATTGGTGCCGGTCGCACATAGTGGTTATGAAGTTAGGGAAGTCAAGATGGCAAGTTATACAGGACCTCGATTTTAGGAGCCCATGTTGACTCGGCGTGATGATGTTGTTAATAAGCAAGTGTTGACGAACGCTTTCCTTGATAACCTTCTCCATGATTCCAGAAACCACAGGCGTAATACTCATTGGCCTGTGGTTACTCGCCAGTGTTTTTGAACCAGATTTATATCTAGGTAGGATAAGTGACGCTTGCCAGGTATCAGAGTATGTATGTGAAAGATTCCAAAGAGAGAATATTTTAAGTGATAATGGTGGAATATCAGGTCCACCAAATTCAAAGAAATGTGATGATATTCCGTCCGCGCCAGCGCTGCTGGAGCATTTTAGCGTCCTAATGGCTTCGTAAATATTAGAGTTGGTGAATTCAACCGTATCTACTGTTGTTGGTTTGGGAGAAGAAGTTTCTAAAAGTGCAGATCGCATTAATGTCATACGAAAAACTAGTAGGTTCCAGACAACTAACTGCAAATAATTCGCTGAATATTTCACACATATCCACTGGATTATTATAAGCTTTGGTGTCGTGGATAAGAAGAGGAATGTTGTGTCTCGTGCAATTCGATCACTTCCTAAGGAGTGCCGAGAGAGCATATACTTTAGATGAGCTAGCTAGTGCACGACCCTCTTCATTTCTCAAACGCAAATCATGGTTATGCGAGATAGAGCTAAGAATACCAGGAATCAATCGAGGTGCATCGACGTCGTGATGTCTGTAGTATCTTGCTAAGAGTTTGCGTAACTTTCTACGAGCGTTGGCGGGTATATATGGCTTGTTGTTTAGCGGCATTTTCTGGAACCTTTCAACGGGACAATGGTTTTGCAACAAATCTCAGAGTTGTAGTACAACATATCGGTGCCTAACTTGAGGTCTGTAGTGGTGAAGAATGATCCCCAGTCGGTGCGCCTAATCATTAGATACATCTGCTACCAATCCGTCCTACCGTAGTCTCTACATACTATTTGGTGTGCGGTGGGAGTACCAATTGAAGTACTAGTTGCAGGAAGTGGTAGTGTGTATAATACCGTTTTGTGATCACTTTCTGGGAACTTGGAGCCCACATTTATCAAGACAGAATTTGTGTTACGGCAAAATATTAAGTCCAGTACATTGTCACCTTTTGTGGGAATTGTAACAATTTGCTTCCATCCACAAACAGACAGTGTATGGAAGAAGTCGTCACACCTAGCCGGACCAGTAAGTGGAGCCCACTTAATTTCAGATAGGTTAAGGCCACCGCATATGATCTTATGATCATATGGGAGGGCGGATGCATGTTCCGGAGCAGTAATCAGTGGAATCTCATGATTGTTTAAGGTACCAGGTGCTCTGTAAACACATCCCACCAATGCTGTAGCATTTCTGCGGTGTACTGTGACCTATAGAGAGCCGCTCACTTTATCAAGAACCATATTTTCCAACTTGAATACGGTGGGAGTGCTCAGGAGGTACATCAGGCAACCTCCTCCTTTCTTGTTACTCCGGCCACATCGGAATTGTGTATACATGTCAATGCTTATCTCTTCATCTGGTATATTTGCGTGACACCAAGACTCAGTGATTATTATTACCGGCGACTTATATATGGATGCGATTTCTCTTAATATTGATAGCTTGACAGGAACGGATCTTGCATTTATGAGATTAATGTACAAGCAGGGGGGGTAATAATGTGTAAAGCTTTCTAATTCACTAAACAGGCCAAAATGTATCTCAGTGTCACTTGACTGAGCATAGTCTGACATTGCATTACGAAACGCCTCTATACCTTGTTCACTTGTAGTTGTAGAGTTACTGGGATTTCCTAGTGGTAAATCAACCGCACAATGTTCTGAAATAGTATCACCTTTATCAGGGAGAGCGAAGCAATATTTTTATTTGTGTTCAGTGTGCACATTGTATCCAAGTAGACAGAGTTTGACCTCATGCAAGCGTCGTCTCTAGTATCTATTACATATACGGTTGGTAGTTTTACTGTTGTACGTGGTGGGTGTGTGTACGGCTGGTGATGCCGCTTGGAGGATTCACTGAACCTGTTGTGCTTTCGCATCTGTTGACGCCACTTGGGTAGTTGGTGTCTAGGATTTGTGTGTATGGTTGACCGTGTCTTTTCTGTTGCTCCGAGGGCGCTAGAATTAGCGGCTTGGAGTAGGAGGTTTCAACATCCCTATCAGTTGTTTGGCCAAAGATACAGCTGATAAGGATGCACTGGATAAAAAATCATCGTGTTTTTGTGGTCCGTGTAAACTTATGTTCTTCTTTGTTTTCCTTACCAGTGACTGCCTTCTGTTACAATTCACGACGGACGCAACTGGCGTTTTGTTGGATCAGAGCTGTCTCCTAGTAAACTAGTGCCATGCAGCCGACCAGTTTTTCCTCACAAAGTACCCGTTATACGTGGTTTGACGTTGACTTTTCTCATCAGTCAACGATAGGATTGGGTTGTTGTGACGTCCATTTTTGTTCTCGTTACTAGTGAGACTTAGCTCAGTGCATAGAACCTTCTTGGTAGAGCTACTGTTCATACTTCTGTCAATTCCAGGATCATTATATGCCTTCTGCCTCCGTCTCTACGTGTTAGGTTCCATGGGAACATTGGTTGATCTTTTGCATATCGAGTGGCCGATATCCTAGTACCCAGGCTGGTGTGGTTAGTAGACTTAGGGCCTCCAGCAGACCTCGGCGAGAGTTCCGTCACGTTTATTACTGTGTCAAGTTTCATTTTGGGGCTTTCTGTGGATACATCTAGATCTACAGTTTTAGGTTGTTGAGTCATCACGCGTTTCGCAGTCTTCTGTCTCTATGTTGGTCGATGTGTTTTTCCGTATATTTGGCTTGATAGAGTTTGGGGGAAGAGAAGTCCTAGGCTTGGGTGTATTGGAGGAGATATCTACTGCTTAAGTATGTTGCAGCTTTAGAGCCTTTTGACTGCCAGGTCTATGAGCACAGTTGTATACCTGCCTCTCCACCACTGTCTTATCAAGAACTACCTTTATTCCCGTAAAGACAGTGTTTTTTGCTAAGATAGATTCTGCTTTGTTGACATCTCGAACTCCCTTAACATACTTTCTTGTGGTGCATTATTCTGTTTGTCATCCTTCAGTCTGCGTATTTCTGCCCTTAGTTCCTCTATGGAGGACTTCAGGCTTTCGATTTCCGGAAGACGCACTTGGTGGCTGAAGTCTAGTTAGCCTCTCAAAAGATGTGGAGCTTCTATTAAGCTTCACATCTTCTGCAACACTTAGTGTTGCGGTCTTGTTACACGTCGGGCATGCAGAGGTATTTCTATTATTATTGACGTTGGCTGTCTCATCGAACGCAGTTCACCTTCTCTTGAGCACAACTGGAGTATAAGCTGACTCACTCATGCAAGAGGAATCTGCTTTTGGTGTCACCAACATTTGTGTATTGTTGATGCACTGTTCCACAGACAGTTGTGTTCGTGCCTTTTTACGTGCATTAGCCACATCTAGTTGCATGTCTGATGTGTGATTTGTCACTTGAGAATTCAATAGCTCTACGATGACGTTAATAACAAAGTTATGATACAGTTACGAAATCACATTAAAATGCAACACAACTTCAAACGTACCGCGATCTGTTTCCGATTTGTTTCCCAGTTAACTTCAGGGAGGTTAAAGTCTCCTGCAATCAGTTTGAAGTCAGTATCGATGGATGCGGCATGGAAATATGATTGGGCAATAGGCTCATCAGCTTCCCTTGATGAACATGGTGTTCTATAAACACAGCCTAAGAAGATTTAACAGCTGGTACAGTCTACGATAACCCATAATGAATCGGGCCAAGCATTTAATGTACCATCTTCAATCTCATTAACTGTGACAAGAATACATATATAGATCAGGCAGCCCCCTCCAAACCTATAATCCCGGTTAGTGCGATAAAGGGTATAACCATCTATGCACAGGTCTACGTCAAGGACTGAGGTAGGACACCATGATTCAGTGACTGGCATCACTGTAGGTTTAGTCAGCAAGACTATCGTTCTCAAGTCAAATTTTCTTCGACAACGGGCGTGCAGTGATGACTAGAAGTGTGAAAAGGTTATTGTGACACATGAAATGTTTTACAATGTCTTGCGCCTTCCTGGTGAGAAGTTTTACTACAGGAGAAAAGTTTTCAATAGGTAGAAATTTAACTCATGTTCACGTACATAATTAAGTTGTCTATGCCTCTAAATATTCTGAAAACCTGATGCTTCATTCTGATGATGTTTATATTTACGTGGCCTACTGATATATCTGTGCGCTATCAAGGATGCCGTCAAGATGTCCCGTGAGTGGAGTCTGTCGGCGGTCTCTTTTAGAAGGTTACACTTGAAGTAAGCTTGTTTCAAACAGTATCTTCACGTTTGTTTCCCCAAATAACCTAAAGATTTCGTGCTACTTGACGACTTTGAATGATTTGTGGTGCAGTAGTCCAATCGGTCGACCAACGATGTGGCGTACGAAAACGTGTTATCTCCTTTGTAACATGGGTGAGTGAAGACATCGGTTGTTTAAGGTTGAACTGCTGTTGATCTAACTGAATGCATCGTAATTGTAAGTCTAGTCATGTAAGACACTCCATCAACCAAATACATGGATTTCAAGGGGAAACGAACTCACCTGTCAGACGTAAAGAAAAGACGTTTGCGGGATAAAATGAGCTCATTTTATTTCATGACCTCCCAGTGGCTGCAAACAGCCTACAATTGAAATGAGGTGTTATTAGGGATAATGACAAGACGCGGTTTCAACATACATATATATATATATATATATATATGTAGATGTAAATGGAAATTTGAAATCCAGAATTAACAATGAGGTAGTGAGTGAAGGAAACACAAGAATAATAGTCATAAATCATGGTCAAAATCAATGGCAATTTATATCTGATGAGACAGAAAATTCTGGAGCTGTGGAGTGGAGGGACAAGAAACGCAAGTCAGTGTAAAAGAAGGGATTGTTCAAGAGGCAATGGGTCACGTAATTACATAAAAAATTGCAATCGAATCTCTTGATTACATCGCCGCCTTGTTGATTGCTTACTGACTGTTATTCGCTTAAGGATTCTCCAGTTTTTCATGCGGGTACGTAACCCAGCTACTGGGAGGTCGTGAAACAAAATGAGCTCATTTCATTTTGGAAATGTCCTGATTCTCGCATTGTTCAAATTTGTTGAACAACCTAAATGTAGGGCAGAGTAGTTCTGTGGGAGACATACAGAATCGACCTTCAACGCTTTCTGGACACCAAGTGGGATGTGGAGCAGTACCTTGGTTCACTGTGGCGTGTTTGTGTCCAAAAGGGCAGTGTTCAGCCATCAATTGAAACGTTCTACCGTGTCATTTGCTTATAGATGGTAGGCTACCATTCAAAACCGAGTGCAACCTAATGGTGTGACTAAAGCGTGAAATGGTCCACACTCGAATTGACACCTTTACAGATATCGCTTCTTGAGTGGATGTTCGATCGCGTGTCTTCAGTGGCCAGCAAAGTCAAACGCTTACCAACCATACGTCTATGACGACCAGTGTAAACGGCGGACAAGATGTCCTGGAAGTTTATCTGGTGCATTGAAACAAGTCTATTGCCTCTGGGTGCTGGAGTTGGAAAAATGAAGATATATGGCTTTTAGTCATAATATTCATCAAGATTATGAATCTTTGTTGTGGAATGGTATAAGCATGCGTGAATTATACAGTCTTGGAAGCGTCAATGAAGTACGATATGTAAACAATTCATGCATACATTCCCTCATAAGCTTTTAAGCATTATCTCAAGCAAAAAGTGCAAACTGTTACAATGGAAGTATTAGCTTCAAGCTTTATTTTCCTCCAGGTAATACCTGTAGTGTCTAGATACAGACTGGTTTTATTTCGGATGCGAAGACAATAACCTCCATTTGTCCAACTTGTAAATTTTCTGCACACTTGTTCTGTTGGGATGTTCCATTATATGAACAGGCAGAACCTATATCTTCTAGTGACAACGGGTGGGGATTGAGATTACCTTCCATGAGGATGAATGTAATTTGTATATAAACTTATTCATTCCTGTAAAAATGGTGTGTGCCTGTATATTCAGGGATGATTATTATTATTATATGGTTATTAATGTCGTTGAACCCTACGCTTCTGATTTCGTGGAATTATTTCCCACCACACCTTTACGGTTTTAACCTACGAATTTTGCCATCGTCGAAAGTTTCTCGTACAGTCACGTATCTCATTCATGCGATCACGCCAGAATTTTGCACTACTCGACGTGAAATTCATCTAAGCTTCGGTGATATATCCCATCACTTTTCATGGGAACGGATATTTTAAGCAGTATATGTTGGTACATCGAGTCAGGAATTAGCACAAGTCCTGTAACAGACTAGTTCAATTTCTGTGGCAGTGACCAGTTGATAGCAGAAAACTTAGGAGGATTTGTGGCGCTTCGGTATCTTTTGTCAACTTCAGTGCACAAAGATATGCTTCTGAATTGTCTAGTTAGGATATGAACTTATTTGTGAGACTAAAAAGAAACAACTCTCATCTTATTATTGATTTTGAGGTTATTAGCGAGTTGCTCAAGGACCGCAGTATTCTAAGTTTACACCGGTACAAGCAGTTGAAGTTTAATAAAGTCAGTCGATACTCCAGCACAAACAATATTTGGCAGTGGTAACGGAAAGCTTAGTAACCACCTATGTAGTAGGTGTGATAACGTTTCTGTTATGAGAAGGTAAGACTTTGCTATTGCAGTAAAGTATACTGCGAAGCATTCGCAACAGCGTTATTTAGTGACCGAATGTGTGAAACCAGGTGAATGACATCTATTTAGTATCCCCTTTGTTTTTGACCAACTGTGTGTTAAGCAGGAGGGTTTCTTGTGCCAGGTGGATCCACAGAGAGAATTTTGAGAATTGTCTCACGAGTGAGATACTTATTCATTAAGGCACAGCCGTATATTCTTCGGCAGATTGGAATTCTGGGAATGAACACAATATGTATTTCAAATTCTGGTTTTGGGCGGAGAAGAGTCCTGTGGAACCACACAGAATATCAAAATAAAACACACTATACGGGAAAATGTATCGTCCAACCATTATTGGCCCCAGCACATCTCTGTTGTTGGATCTGAGCAGCATAACTGAATGCAAAGGTTATTGTTACAGGTCACCGGACTACTGTCCTCATTCATGAAGTCTTGAGGGTTCTTTCGTGCCTAATGGGAAGAAAGAAGCTTCATGCATCGCAATTTAGCCTAATTCTGTGGAAAATTACTGGGACCCTACGAAGAATCAAACGACTAGGCGTAAATTAATTGAATCAGCCACTGCACAAAGGGACTATATAGCTTAGTCGTCGTTAATGGAGCCGCAAGTTACCTTGAACTCATCAGTGGAGAGACCGTTGTCTCCTTAAAACTTCTGATGCAGAAGTGACGTTTAGGAGCTTGTCCAGAATTTTGACTGCTCTCTAGTGCCCCCAGCAAGAGTATGTACCATAAAGATTTCACCTTTATAGCTTAATGATACCAAACGGCATCAACAGTAACACGGATTTAGACGTCTTCAAGCAGCTTTACATCGTCTTTACGTTTCAGCGCAGGCGACCCACTCGTTATTTGTTTGGGGCTTTATGACATGATTTTCAGGTCTGCACTTTTAAATCTACAGGCCAATGAGGGATACCCAACTTAATGTTCATTTTTAATTCGCAAAGCCCAACCATTTGATCATTCTACGGGGGTTCATACAAGTAATGTGGAGGCGATTCTGAGTTTCCAGTAATCTAGCTTATGTCCATGTCACAGTTTGGAGGACTGATTATTTGTAGTCGCATGAACGCATACCTTTAACTTGCGTAGTTCTACTTTAAGTAGATAAAGGGCACAAAAAGCCTAAACGTATTCTGCACATTTTTACACAGCTATACTTACTGTCATTTTTCTTCACCTATACTGAGAAATTAAGAGTGAGCAAAGTCCTGTCCATAATTTTCTCCCTGTCGGGAAATGCAGGCACGTGGAGAAGCCTGTAGAATTGGCAAATAATTTACCTGCCCCAATCTAACCAAAGTTATCGTCACAGTTCCCCATAAGCTCATGTGTAATCAACGGCATTCTCGACTGATCGTCAGTTTTTCAGAACGACTGCACAGTCGCCTTCAACGTGACTGGTCATTTTGGGATCATTTGATGGTCATTTACCAAAGGCATTTGTCTGCATTTCCACCTTGTTTTACTCATTTTGTGTCGCCAATTTTTATGGGACTACTTCATGAGATAATTACCACAGTTGATTCCCTCTAGACTGTCTACTAAGCTAAGGCTAATAAAGTGCAGAACCTCCCAAAATGTTTCAAAGTGTATTTTGGTCACAACAAGTCACCAAAAATCCCTGTCCTGCTACCATGATACTCGTTCTTGCAACTATAATACTATTCGTCAACATGACCAAAACTCAGCTCAATAACTACTTTTTGAATTATTTATGGTTCAGTATCCCCGCTTAGTCATGCTATGAAAAAGATGTAAAATCTGTTTTTTTACCCGGTTCTGTAGCCAGATTAAATTACTGATGCCCATTCGTTTGCCATTCCTTTACCACCGCTGTAGTCTTAACCCTAACCCGTTTCATATGACCTATACATATGGACGTGGGATTTCGTGAATTCAGCGACTCTTCACGGGTTGTCACAGAACATCCTCGCTCTATCTCTCTTCCTATAAGATGCATTAACCGAGCCACTTTCTCCTCAATCGATTATAGACAGAAGTTACTGATTCAATTCCATGAAATATTAACTCTGCCACAAATGATAAAGGTAAGGAGACGTTTTGTAATTCAATGTCAGACTATGCTCAGTCAAGTGACACTGAGATACATTTTGGCCTGTTTAGTGAATTAGAAAGCTTTACACATTATTACCCCCCCTGCTTGTACATTAATCTCATAAATGCAAGATCCGTTCCTGTCAAGCTATCAATATTAAGAGAAATCGCATCCATATATAAGTCGCCGGTAATAATAATCACTGAGTCTTGGTGTCACGCAAATATACCAGATGAAGAGATAAGCATTGACATGTATACACAATTCCGATGTGGCCGGAGTAACAAGAAAGGAGGAGGTTGCCTGATGTACCTCCTGAGCACTCCCACCGTATTCAAGTTGGAAAATATGGTTCTTGATAAAGTGAGCGGCTCTCTATAGGTCACAGTACACCGCAGAAATGCTACAGCATTGGTGGGATGTGTTTACAGAGCACCTGGTACCTTAAACAATCATGAGATTCCACTGATTACTGCTCCGGAACATGCATCCGCCCTCCCATATGATCATAAGATCATATGCGGTGGCCTTAACCTATCTGAAATTAAGTGGGCTCCACTTACTGGTCCGGCTAGGTGTGACGACTTCTTCCATACACTGTCTGTTTGTGGATGGAAGCAAATTGTTACAATTCCCACAAAAGGTGACAATGTACTGGACTTAATATTTTGCCGTAACACAAATTCTGTCTTGATAAATGTGGGCTCCAAGTTCCCAGAAAGTGATCACAAAACGGTATTATACACACTACCACTTCCTGCAACTAGTACTTCAATTGGTACTCCCACCGCACACCAAATAGTATGTAGAGACTACGGTAGGACGGATTGGTAGCAGATGTATCTAATGATTAGGCGCACCGACTGGGGATCATTCTTCACCACTACAGACCTCAAGTTAGGCACCGATATGTTGTACTACAACTCTGAGATTTGTTGCAAAACCATTGTCCCGTTGAAAGGTTCCAGAAAATGCCGCTAAACAACAAGCCATATATACCCGCCAACGCTCGTAGAAAGTTACGCAAACTCTTAGCAAGATACTACAGACATCACGACGTCGATGCACCTCGATTGATTCCTGGTATTCTTAGCTCTATCTCGCATAACCATGATTTGCGTTTGAGAAATGAAGAGGGTCGTGCACTAGCTAGCTCATCTAAAGTATATGCTCTCTCGGCACTCCTTAGGAAGTGATCGAATTGCACGAGACACAACATTCCTCTTCTTATCCACGACACCAAAGCTTATAATAATCCAGTGGATATGTGTGAAATATTCAGCGAATTATTTGCAGTTAGTTGTCTGGAACCTACTAGTTTTTCGTATGACATTAATGCGATCTGCACTTTTAGAAACTTCTTCTCCCAAACCAACAACAGTAGATACGGTTGAATTCACCAACTCTAATATTTACGAAGCCATTAGGACGCTAAAATGCTCCAGCAGCGCTGGCGCGGACGGAATATCATCACATTTCTTTGAATTTGGTGGACCTGATATTCCACCATTATCACTTAAAATATTCTCTCTTTGGAATCTTTCACATACATACTCTGATACCTGGCAAGCGTCACTTATCCTACCTAGATATAAATCTGGTTCAAAAACACTGGCGAGTAACCACAGGCCAATGAGTATTACGCCTGTGGTTTCTGGAATCATGGAGAAGGTTATCAAGGAAAGCGTTCGTCAACACTTGCTTATTAACAACATCATCACGCCGAGTCAACATGGGCTCCTAAAATCGAGGTCCTGTATAACTTGCCATCTTGACTTCCCTAACTTCATAACCACTATGTGCGACCGGCACCAATTAGCCCTTGCACTCTATCTGGATATTTCAAAGGCATTTGACACAGTCGATCACTTGCTGTTAATAAGTAAGTTGATAACTATGGGAATTGACTATCCACTATTGGGATGCATTGAGTTTTTTCTCGGTAATCGCACTCGGGCGGTGAAGGTAGATTCACACACTTCAAAGCCTAGGCCACTCACCCCGGTGTAGTCCAATGCAGTTTATTAGGTCCCCTTCTCTACTTTATATGTCAATGATATCTGCAGTTGCCTTACATACGGCAAACCATTCTTGTTTGGTGATGAGCGGGACGTCATGTCCGCCGTTCACACTGTTCGTGACAACCCTGTTTTCGGTAAGTGTTGGAGTTTGCTGACTACTTTAACAGTGAGTAAATCCTAGATTTAGGTAAGCCTGAAGTTGTGTTCTAGTGAACATTTGTTATTTGCGTCTGTCGCAGTTAGGTATTGTGAAGGCAGTAAAGCTGATTACTGTCCATGAAAAGTAGTTGCAGCTGATTTCTCTCCCTTAAATAATTATTTCTCGCTGATGACCGAGCCAACATTTAGAATTGAGTTGCCTCTCTGCAATGAGAAATGAATCAGACAAAGCAGCAGCAGAGAAAGAAGTAACAGTTCCGACAAGGAGATTGTCTGCCATGGTCATTTTTCTCCCTACTTGACCTTCATTGCCACGGCGTCCACTGTACGTGCTTTTGCTATGGAATACTTTAGAACATAAATTTCATGCATTCGGAATATATAAATTCAGCCACATGTGTTCCCGTCAGTTTAGGAGAAGAATAGCTTTTATTAGCGCGAAAATTGTTTTGTACACGTTAAATATTTGTAAGTTATAGTTAACTATGGTTGAGGGATATTTCTTTGTATTGACTCTGTTATTATAGGCTTTGGTTTCATGGTAAATTTCATCTAGATAAATACGAGAATGAAACAATCTGACCAGATTTATAAGGTAGCCTTATTCTGCATCGCAGGACAGTGCCATAAATAGCACCGACAATACTGCTAATAGAACTGCAGACATATTAGGAACTCTCAATATATAAACGATTTAAAACCTCAAAGGTGCAGAGGCTACACCTGCTTTCACCGGTTTTCCACCTAAATTTCAGACGGTTGCAACACGAGGATATCATTAGATTATGAGGAGACTGGTTTGGAGTATTTAGAGGCATAGACGACTGACTTATGTACGTGAACATGGGTTAATTTTTTCACTTTTCGGAAACTTTTCTACTGTGGTAAAACATCTCACCAGGAAGGCATAGACTTTCTCGCGGTTTATCGTTACGGTGTCACCTTTTTAACAAGTTTGACTTACATTTTAGCACGATTTTTGTCGACGCAATTTATTTTCCATGTAGCCTATAGGTGTTTCATATATTTTTGAGTATTTTCTGTGTCTACTCAATATCCAAGGAGCACCGAAGGGAACGTCGAAACACCATGAAGACCGTGACCGGCGTACCATGTGAGTCATCGTTTACCTCCTCCAACGGCAACCTAGAATTAGTTCGGGCAACCAAAAACGATTGTTCACAATGACCCAATTGGAAGTGTTATAATGGCGGTGAAACAGTTTGTTTTTCACAGACGCCACAAAGGTGTGCTTCGCGTTGTTGAGCGTCATCGTTCGGCGAATCTCAAATAACGATCCAGGGTCCATCATAACCCTCACTTCTTGTAGATGAATTTTCACGAAGTCTCGGCATTTTGGTTCCACTGAGAACTAGCTCTGCCAAGATATTGTGGGCTATGGTTATTGATAAGAATCAAAGAGCGCTACAACAAGACCCAAGAACTCTAGAAGAGTGTGTGAAAATCAGTGCACTTGTATTTTACCCCGAAAATGCCAGGGGAATTTTCTCTCACTCTTGATTCATGCGCAGCGGCCTACGGGTTCTGCAGTACACATTTTTCCCGCACAGCCATGCAGAATGGCGAGCACCGAATATTAACTGAGGACCTTTAAACTTCATAAGATTATCCTAGGAACGCAACTTCCGGGCGCAATCGTTCTCTTTTTCTTTGTTCATTTTAAATTAGTCACACGTGTAACTCGTCTGAAACTTTACTCATGCACTTTCAGGTTTTGGTCCTTAGGCTGCCTCACCTTGGTGTCGTCAATATCTGCCATTTTTCAGTCGTCCTTTATTATTAGTAGTAGATACATTCCATGTGCTTTCTGGTTCGCCGACTCACATTTCTGTCCCCTTCCCTGACCTCCTATGTTCTCGTGGCTACTGCTAAACTCAAGCTCACCTCCATGCTCGGGCAACAACACGCTTGCTCACAGGCTTGACGAAGACCTGTCAGCGCTGGTCTTTATATATAGCTCCGCGTTTCACCCGATCATCCGGTGAACGGCAGTCAAATATTGTTCACTTTCGAAGTTGGTTAAAAGGTTCAGTACCCCCACAGGTGTCGTTACATGTGTTGTTCAGCGTTGTTGCATGCTGTATACAGACGTTGTGGACAAAATCGCTCAGGTCAACCATGCGAGGTAATGCACTGCAGCAAGTGCATGACTTCATGTCAAACTGGAAGAATAAGCAGGATCTATATCAACTAAGAACCTTTAAACTGCACAAATTTTTTTCTTAGACGCCTCAGGATGCTTTTCAAATGTGCACCACGTGCGTGGAAAGTTTGGCACTTTTATTCCGGAGCCACATGGGCAGTTCCTCCTTTAGCCTAATAAGGTCTTTTTCTCCAGCACACCCGATGAGAGACGTGGATATATTCGAGAAACTCGAGAATAGTGCCGAAATGAGTGCTGTCATCATACAGCAAAGCTAATCGAGTATTGATAGAAGGATCTATGCCTACAGGCACCTTGTTAACAGGGGATATGTAGTGTCTTGCTGACAACTTATAAGGGGTAAGAGATTTAAGTCATCTGAAGGGAGGAATATTACCTTTGTGGCGATCCTCTTGGAAACTGGTGCAATCGAACATCTTTCATCGCGTGTGAGACCATATTTTTCTCCTGTGAGTACTCGGTCGCTTGAATGTCTCTGTCCAACTCTCTTCCCCCTTGCCATGTGGCCCTACTAATTCCTATTCTCCATACTCATGTCCACTTTTATACCCTATATAAATTTACCCCGACATCTCTTTTGCCGGATCTTCCTCGTTTAGTTTTCTTCAGTTATATCCGGAATCTCCCGGCTTTTCCCTGAAAAGCGGTCTAGGAAGCTTTTTGGCGACACGGAATTTGGGGACTGCATCCGAACCATTACCTGAGAATGTCGAGCGCGCTTTTCAAAAGGGACAGTGGGGTTTGACAAATTTCGGGTAGTTTGTTATGTTTACTGTGTTGCGGTTCATTACTCCTTGAACAAACATTTTTCTACCCTTTATACAATCTAATGATGGTTTCAAAGGATGTCTGAGTAGTTTGTCGCAGAAATGTCGGCTTCTCAGCTAAGGCGATGGGTTGTGAGCTTTGCTCTCGATGGACTCGCTGCTCCTGTGATTCCAGCCAGCCATTTGGTTATTATGAAGCACTGCCTAATGGCCCTTCTGGCGGTGCTTGGTATTTTTGTCCATGTTGTAGGTCCAAAAGTGGGTACCGAATAGGCCTAGAGCTAGTGGGACAGAACCCCAACCACCTCAGGTCTGAGATCTCTACACAAACCAGCCTCAATCTAGAGAAGTCTCATGGCCATAAAAAGATCCCTCAGGTTAGCAGCAACGGAAGTAGCGAATTCATCACTGTCACGGACTGTCTCCCCGTTAGCATGCCTTTGGAACCGATCCCCTCAGTGATGAATGGGAATCTCACACTTGATAAGCGCCGAAAGAAAGGTCTGAAGAAATGTTGGCAGGTCATTTCAGTTAAAAACGAACATTAAGTAACGACCATAAGCCTGACAGGGTAACGAGTACTCAGCCTAATGAGAAGCCGGACCATAAGCTGAACATTGCCCCTCCTACTCAGGCGAAAAGCGCTCCGAAAAAAGCAGATCTTGCTCCCACCACCTGTAACTCAGGGCGTAAGCCACCCGCATTTCACCACCAGCCTCTTTCAATCATCAAGAAAACTCCCACAGCTGGCACCTCAGGTCTTCCAAGTCACTCGCAAAGGCTCATCAGAAATCTGAGCCTGTATTCACAGGTTGGAATAAGCTCCAAAGGACAGACCATAACCTCAATCTTGGATCACCCATACTCTTCAAGGCTCAGGAAAGTGGCTGCTCCCTATTGAGTGATAGTGAAGAACATGACCCTGATCAATGGAAGTGTTTGCAAACTCCTAGGAACCCCTCCCTCCAGTCCATCTCTTCAACTCCTAGCGCGTAGTAAGTTCTCACCCAAAGGCTCTCCTAGACCTTTAAGAGTATCTTTCGATGGCACACGTCAGTCCGAACACATCCTTCTGAAAGGTCATCAGTTGGCGAAAAGTAAACTGTCTGTCAGGCCTGATAGACCCTGGTCACTGCGAGAGCCTCTTTGCAACAGCAAGAAGATTCACTGTCAAGAGTTATGCTGCTCGGTAATTATACACGGAATTCCCGAATGTTCGGGTACCGATACTGCCGAACTTATTCACCACATAAATCAGTGGAGATATATTATCAGCAAACTCCAAATCGATGTGAAGGCTTAAAGAGTTAATCGTCTTCCAAGGCCGGCTCACCTCTCTACTATACGTACTCCCAGGCTACTCCAAGTGACTCTTGACTCTCCGGACATGGTTAGAACTACCTTGGAATCCTGCTATAATGTATCTGATACATTCCTTACAGAAATAAAGATAAGGGAGTGCAGACCCAAGAAACAAAGGCAGACTGAGAGGCGATTCAAGCCTTTGCCGTCGGCCAGCGCACACCCAACGATAGAACGGCTGGACGATGAGCAAGAATTTTTATCGACCTTGCTCCAGACAGAAGAGCCCGGCACCAGTTCTCAGTCAAAGAGATCAGCGGATACAGTAGCCCTTGGTCCCATCGTCCCGTCAGAAAACTTGTCAAAGCCGGCCACTTAAAGACTGGCAACTCATGCTTAGCTCAACCGGTTGCTTGGACCTCCGGCCCTCATACTTTCATTCGCTGTACCTTCAGCAATGTACGAGGCCTACGCTCCAAGGTATCCGAGTTAAGGTTATTAGTAAATGGGGGAAGTCCTAGCATAATGGCTATCCGTGAAACACCGCTATCAGAAGACATAAAAGACGAGGAAGTTCGTTTAGGACAGCTCAGCGTCATACAAAGGATAGACCGGAGGGTCCAGAAGGTGGCGTTGCCCTTTACACCTGCCCTTCCTTAAAGGTCCATGAGATTCAATCTCATAGAATTGGCATTAAAGATATCCTCTGGTGTAGCACCGAGTGCTGTGGAGGTCCGTGTTTAGTTGGAGTTTTATGCCGCCCTCCCGCAGCTGATGCCACGCTAAATAAAATGTTAATACAGTCTATTAGAGGAGCCCTGGAACTAAACTTCCCACAGGTCCTCATTTTAACTTTCCCCAACTCTTTACCACAGAAAGTCCGTCTACTGCTCTAAAAGACTTTCTGGAATTGTTACTGGGGAACTCCTTGACAGAACATGTTTCCCAGTGTACTCGCTGGGGGCCTGACGGTAAGGCATCCCGACTAGATTCTATTTTCACAAATCAGTTCATTGGGGTGAGCAACTTGAATATTTTCAGTCCTCTTGGCCTGAGTGACCATGTAGTTATCTCCTTCAATATTTCCATGTCTAAGCCACTCTTTTCCGATCAGCCTCTAGTTAGGAATTACAAGAGAACTGATTTCGAGAAGGTTCGGCAAGATCTAGAAGGTTCCGCTTGCTTAGATTGCGACAACCTACTGGATCTTGATGCTGGATGGGGTGTGTTGAAGAATATAATCCTACAGACGATAGAAGACAACACTCCTCTGATCCCAAGAAGAACCAACAAGTTCTACTCCTCCTGGCTTAAGTCTAGCACGCGCAAACTAATACGGCGCAAACGGTCGTCTTGGAATCTATGGAGGTGCACTAATAGCCCTTTTGACTGGCTAAGTTATAGAGACATCCGTAACAAATGTTTAGTAAGGATCAGAAATGACTGAATAAACCACCGGACACAACTTTGTAGAACACTGGAGGGGAATCATGGGATACTGTACTCGTTGATGAAACAGAAGAGTAACAGTCCACTAAGTTTACAGGACCCCATTAGTTTGGAGATTCTCTATTCCAACTCCGAAGTTGCAAACCCGCTGGCTCATGAGTTCCAAAACAACTGTCATTTGGGAGGCAAGCCTCGCCTCTGTCGGACACCCGTGTCACAAAGGGATTAAATCATATAGAGTTTAAACCCTTTGTAATTATGGAAATATTAAAGAGTCTGAACCCGATTAAGTTTCCAGGAATCGATGAGATTCACCCAAGAGCACTCAAAGAGCGTGCTGAAGTTCTACGCGCCCCACTAGCAAACCTCTTCATACGCTCGCTTCTGGAAGGCAGGTTACCCTCTGATTAGAAACGGGTGGCTGTCGTCCCATTTTATAAAGGTGGAAACAAACTACTCGCCTCCAACTACAAACCGATCTCCCTCATCTCTTCAGTTGCGAAGGTCATGAAGAGAGTCATAAATGACTCGCTTCACGATCACTAACTTCAGAAATCAATCCTAAACGACTGTCATCATGGCTTTCTACCAGGAAGGTCATGTAACACCAACTTGTTGATAGCTTGGAATAGCTCGGCACTCTCTGTCGAGAAGAAAAAGCCTATACACATTGGTTTGCATGACTTTTCTAGGGCCTTTGACAGGGTATATCATGATATCCTTTGCAAGAAACTCCAGCTCATGGGTGTACAAGGAAAATTATTAATCTGGCTTACAGATTATCTGTACACCAGGGTGCAGTCAGAGTCGGCTCCTTTCTATCTAGTCGGTTCTCGATGCTGAGTGGTGTGCCTCAAGGTTCCATACTGGGCCCACTACTGTTTCTTGCTTTTATCAATGGCCTACCAGGGGTCCTTAATTCACATTCACTATTACGTGCCGACGGCCTTCCAGGAGGACCTTACGAAAATCCTTGATTGGACTACAGAAAACCTGCTTCCTCTCAACTAGAAGAAGTGTCGAATTATGATAGTTGACAAACATAAAGGCGGTCCCAGTTCTTACTCTCTAGGTGAAATAAATATCTGTCACTCCAACATGGGACAAGATCTGGGAGTTACACTGAATGAAACACTAGAAGCCTCTGTCCACTGTCACCTTTCAGCCAATAGGGCTTATGGAATCCTTGGGTTTCCCTCGTGGACCTTAGGGTGTCTAACTCCTTCTCTTTTCACCACAGTGTATGCTCTGTACATTCGTCCTCATTTAGAAAAAATTTCGCTTGTGATGTCCCCATGCTTGAATAAGGACATTGCCATCCTAGAACGGGGACAGAGAAGAGCTACTAAGAAAGTGGTTGGGTTACGGCACAAACCGCACCCAGACCGCTTAGTTGCTCTTCAGCTGCACCCAGTACAACACCGGAGGATCAGAGGGGATACGATCATGATGTACCACATCGCCCATAATCCCCTCCATCCCAACAGATCCCTTCTAAGCTTTAGTCGGAAACGCGACTTGAGGGGTTACCCGTTAAGAATAGAGCATGAGAGAGCACGCACAAAGACCCATGCTAACTCATTTGCAGTTAGTCTGTAAAGTGTGGAATTCCCTCCCTTCAGCAGTTGTTACAGCCCCATCCCCTGATACCTTTAAAAGGAGGCTAGACGCACACCTTGAGTCCTACCGTGCCAATGGGCCGTACTCGAGAAGCTTTCCCCAGATCAGATGCGGTAATGCTACCTTGAGACCAGATCAATCCATTAATCGTATCTCCATCCTTTCAGGTTTTTCAGAACCAGGGAGATAATTGTGACCATTCCAAACTCAGAACGTATTCCAATAAGACAGACGTAGCATCCGAGGAACCGCAGTTCGCTAATTCTACAACACGAAGTTTGAAATTTGAAGTTTGAAGAATAAGCCATTTATTTGTCAAAAAATGTGTACAGTTTTGGGTGTTGGGTTTAACCGGCACCCAAGAGGCTTACCAGAGCTTCACTAGGCATGTGACTGCATCCGACGCATATAAACTCAGCCAAAATCCACGAAGCTCATGATAAAATCGACTGGATTACGAAAAATCAAAAAACTGTATCGGACCTTAGTAATTGTTTTTTCACTTTGAAGTTGACTGCATTTATTGTGCAACGAATTCAAGAGAGGTCATTACATGTCGCGAGTCGTTCAGTGATGACTTCTTCACACAGCTCATCTTCTAGCAGTTTGAACACTCTTAGGCAAAATTTTAATCCTGAAGGAGAACAGTTTTCCTATTCCTCTCAACATGCTGCTTTCAACGCTTATCCACTGGAATGCTCACCACATTTTCTGAACCCCACCAACGAAGTGATATATATGCCTTTAAATCCCACAAACATACCTCTGTCACTGCAACCGACATGTGTTTCTAATGAGAAGCCGAGTGATTGTGCTCAGAGCTACAGTCAGCCTATCTGCCATGGATTTATTTTTCCGAATTCAGTAACGGGCCCAGATGATGCGACTGGAGATCTGACAAATATTCCAAGTGCTCAGATTCCACCAGAGAATTCTTCTTACGACATGCCAGATCACCTTTTGAGTGAAAGTCTTGGTGATACAGACCATAATGCTCAAAGGCAGTTGCAACTCTTACTACTTCAGAAATTGATTGAGCTACAGCTTACCGAGTACTATAATTCTCTAAAAGTCCCTTTTGCACTTCAAAGTGAATCAAATTTTCACCCTCAAAACCCAGAAAGTCTTCCATGTATTATCGAAAGTCAAGAATTAGATGATCATTTTGGCCAAAACTGGGCTGTAAACAATGAACACTCGGATATGTCAACATTTCTAGTACCTGTTGAGGCTAAGTTCGAAGGAGAAAGTGCTCTTTCCCTGCACATAACACCTAGAGACGATAACAACTCCAGTGGCCAAGGAAGCCCAGTTACTATGGAATGTCCCAGTCAACCACTTGTTTTGTACCCGTTTACAGTTCAGCATGATACATCACCAGAAGACACATCATCAGCGAATCAGTCGATTCTCGATACGTGCACGACTGCCCCAGCTGCTCAGACATTGACTATGAAGGATATACATCAATGCGTACAAAAAGGTTCATTTGAATTCTCTTCTGATTCAGGAAAAGATATAGTTGAGAGTATACGAGGTCATACGAGACCTGGATTTGTGTTGCTGAGTGTTCGGCATGAAAAGATAAAAGAGGGGAAAAAAGCTTCAGCAGATTCCAAACCCGGCTTCAAGAAGATTCGTTCTTCGCCCAATCTGGGACACCCAAGTCCCGGTGCAAAAGCATCGAATGATTCTGCGTCGAAGAAGTCGTCTAGAAAGCGATTAAAGTATGCAAAAAGTGAAGCAGAACTCAAAAGACGTTCTTTTAAAATTTCACCCAAGCCTACTGTGAAGAAATTGAGGAATGACGGGGTGACACAGTGTTCAGTGGAACTAACGGAAGATGATATTAAAGGTCTGTCGCCTCAGTCAAGGTTCAGAGTAACTAGATTTGCAGATAAAAAGCAAGCTTGGGTTGCCCGCTTAAAAGAAGGTTGCTTTGTTGTACATGACCTTTGGACAACTAAGCTTCCAGAATATGTGTCAAAATGTGCTGAGCACTTGAAGCAGTCAGGTTCTGATTTCTTTATGCATGGAGACAAATATTATCACCTGCCTTATCCTCTGAATGATATTATAAATGGAAAATGTGTAGCTTGCCAGAAACCATATCGTAAGTTCACTGCTTGAATCTGCTTAGTTTTTAAGCCTACCTTAAGGCCAAAGTATTCAAAAATTTTAATGGTAAATTTTTTTATGAATTAATCAATTACTCTACAGAATTCATTTTCGAAGATATCGGTAACATTTTTATTAATAACGCTTTTAAGTAAACACTTTAAACAGCTAAATAGAAACAAAATAACCTCAATTGGCTAGATAAATCTACGCTGTGATGGAGAATATAAGGTATCATCTAGCAGATGTTGGGTCATTTTCGTAAACCTTTGATCTTTATTTCTTTTCTGGATTGCTTTACTAGTCACTGTTGAGGAGACGAAAGTCTGATATTGTTATTCGTCAAACAAAATTAAAATAGTGATTATAGCTGACTCCTGATTGAAAAATACAAACATTTTGGCAACTGAAATGGACTTCATCTCAGGGGACCAAAAATGGGTTTTAGCTGGTTCATAAATGGGAAACTAGTTTGAGAATACTCATGGAATATATTAAGCAGCACTGCTAGCAACCGATGGGGAATTATTATTATTATTTGTCCATTGGGTTCCTACTGGAACATAGGGCTTCAGTAGCACGTCGCCACTTCGCTCTCTTCTCATCAGTCTTTTCAACCTGGACCCACGACTGCCCACAAGCTTTCATTTCTTCATCACACCATTTCCTCAATGCCACCCTCAGACGCCCAACCCCTCGTTTCCCCCTTGAATTTCACTTAAGGTCTTGGTGCGTGATGCCCCCAGTCCGCCTTCTCAGGGTATAACCAACCCATCTCCACTTTCTTCTGCATATTTGTTGGCGACGGGTTCTTGCTTCCTTGGCTCGTTGCCAGCCAGAGTTCCTTGTTGCTTATTCCTTCTGGCCATCCAGCCTGCGTAGGCGGCAGCTGTTGATGAATGTCTGTAGTTTGCTGGAAATGCTACTCTTGACACGCCACGTTTCTGAACTATATAGCAGCACTGACTTGACACTGGTGTTGACAATCCGGATCTCGTTCATGCTTTATGCTGATTGTAGTAGACCTGCACACTGGTTTCAAATTAATGAACGCCTGTCTTGCTGTATTTCCGACCCTGGCCTTGATGTCCTCAACTGTGCCACCTGTAGTTGGAACAATGCTGCCCTGTCTATGCAGGTGAAAGAAACTACTTCCTTTAGGTTTCTTCCCTTGATGGTGATTGGTGATTGTTGTTGTTGTTGGTTGGGTAACTCCATCGACTCCGTCTCCTCTACGTTCCCCTGAAGGAAATCCCGTCTTCGCTGACCTGCCTCTTCTGCCAGCTTGTTAGTCTTCGCCTGTAGATTTTCGAGTGGGTGCGACATTAGACTTAAATCATCAATGGCGAGATCCAAATCTTCTAGGGTCTTTTCATACGTCAAACAGCGTATGCCCATCTTCTCTTTTCTCACGGTTTGCTGCATGATCCAGTCCACCACAATCAAGAAGATGATCGGTGATAGTAGGCAACCTTGTCTTACTCCTGTCTTCACTACAAAGGCATCACTGAGCTTTCCATTGTGAATCACTTGGCATGTAGCGTCGTCATATAGCTCTTGAATGAGGTTGATAAGGGATTTTGTCACTAAAACCTTAGTGTTGAACCAACTGCCAAATTACTTCTCGGTCGATGCTGTCGAAGGCCTTTTCGAGGTCGATGAAGTTGATGTAGAGTTGACTGCTACTTCATGCTCTGTTCTGTGATGATGCGTAGCGTAGCGTTGCAATTTGATCAGCACATGATTTGTTCTTCATGAAGCTAGCCTGTTCAGGTCGTAATTTTGAATCCAGAGCATCCTTCAGTCTCTCCAGGATGATGCAGCACAATATTTTGCTTGGGGTGGATAGAGGTTGGGCATGACTCCACGCCAGTTCTTGCAAAGGCTTAGGTTGCCCTTCTTTGGAAGTTTGACAAGGTAGTCCTTCTTCCAATTGAGAGGTACCTTTCCTTTCTTCATTCCAAACCTTCTAAGATAGTGGTGTGAGCATGTCTGCTGATGCCTCTGCGTCTAACTCAGTGCTTCTGGCAGAGTTACATCTGGTTTTGTTGCTTTCTCGGTTCTCAGTGACTTGATGGTGTTCACGACTTTGGCTTTTGTTGGAGGGCTTGTGTCCACTGATAGTCCCGTGACTCCCAGTGACATTTCTGGACGAGTTGCAGGTGATGATGATGATGATGGTGGTGGTCGATTCGAGAGTTTTTTGAAGTGGTCAGTCCATCGGTTTTTGTTTCTTCTCTTTGGCAAATAGGTTTCCCCTACTATCTTTCATTTGTTTCATCTGTGTTGATGTCTTCCCAGATAGTATTTTGGTTATTTGATATAATGTTGCCAGGTCTCTCCTACTAGCAGCCTGTTCTGTTTATTTGCCAGTGTATCGTAGAAGTGTCTTTTGTCTTTGCACTCACTCTTCTTCACTTCTTTGTCCAGTGTTTTTTAGGTTGTATTCGGTTCCTCTTTTTGTTCTTCATCCCTGCACTGCATTGGACTGCACTACACTGCACTGGTTCATCCTCTGCTTCACCATCTTCCTCTCCCTGCTTTATCAGCTTCTATGTGTTCGTGGAGATCCACTCCTTGTCTTGTTTCTTCTTACTTCCTAACGCGGTTATACAGGTTTCCTCCCACGTCTCTTCCACATTGCCTCCAATCACCAAATCATTAAATGTGCAGAAGTCTGCAAACAGTTCTGCATTCTCACTCATCATTCCACCGAGTGCCTCTCGACGAATGATCGTTTCCCTTCCTATGTTGTCCGCTCCCAGTTTAGCGTTCCTGTCACCCTAGACATTAGAATTTTGATGCCATCATCTGGCGTAGGGTCTTGTCCATTACTGATTGCAGTTGTCTACAGAATTCCTCCTACTTCTCTTGATCTACATTATTTGTAGGTGCAGAGCGTAGCATTGTATGATTGTAACTTTCCTTCCTTTCTAGTTGAACCTTGATGTTACGATCCTGCAGGAGGAGACTGGTTCCCGCTGCATGAGAGCCTGGTCTTGGGGACACCCTGATAGCCAAACCAAAACTCAATGTACTTGTGACTGTCGTCTGGGTGACAATATCGGAGTGGATTATTGGCTCTCCAGTTGACAGCTTGGAGAGTCCACTTCCATTCCATCTGCAGATTCCTCGCAGATTCCTAGCACTTCCATGCTATACCTTCTCATCTCTTTTGCAATCAAGGTAGCCTCGCCAGCTTCAATCATAGTGCGGACATTCCATGTCCCCATGTTTACTTTCGCTTACATCGAGAGGAAGGAGACACATCGGCCAATTGGCTTCCCGAAGGCTTTCACCAACCAGTGTCATTTCGTCTCCCTGAATGCAGCATGGAATGAGTTTATTTTTATTTTTTATATTTTTCGTGATTTGTAGTTTCTGTAGCGGTTGGACTGGTTTTCCGGGGTAGGGTTGCTAGCCCTATGCCCAACCTTCCTTCTATCCGGCCTTAGGACCGGATAGTAACTAGTGAACTAGTAAACTAGACGAGGTCGGGGAGTCATCATGTACTGCCATAAAACTATTTTATGGAAAGATGGCGATGCAATCCAAGTAATGATGCTAACTAGTATATTAACAGCCGGTGACTGACGAATGAAGCCAGTCAAATACAATACAACACAGTATCTGCAAATGTACGTAAATCTTCGTGCGACAAATAATAATGCAAGCTGGAGTAAATAAGATGAAATAGTGGGGGCTGAGAGTTACTTAAGGGATTTACTATATTCCATGCTGTAGAAAAATTAGCTGGTAATCCATTGGTCAACATCCTAATGAGACTTATAAGTGACAGTAGTTCCAGTAATTCATGCATAACAAGTAACTACGTCGTTCTGCACACAACTGAAGCAGTTGATTTTTGAGGAATACTGGAGAATATTTCAAAGTTCAAGCCAAAAAGAAGAAGTTAGCAATTTTAATTCGGCATTATACATGTCTGTTAACCAAACGACTTTTGGCAGCAAGAAAACTTGTGCAGGTAGCTGAATCTTATATATGAGGAGTAAACAAAGTTCTTTTAGCCATTAAACAGGGAAAGCTTTTCCTATCGAAAATTGTTTCTGATTGGTATTGGGTCTATTCTTATACCATTTTGATACTATACTGGTAATTTTTACATGGGTAAGGAATAATTTGACCAGCAACGTTGGCTCGAAAAGTATGCATCGTTAGTACAAACAGGTCATCAAAGGTTTACAAGATGTCTACGATCAATTTTAAGGATGGAAATTTGTTCCTGATGTCTTACCATGTACTTCTAAATGTCTCTGTTAGAGACTACTCACCTGATTGTAGTGTCCGTAAACCAACAATTAAACATGGTACATGGCGAATGATTCACTTTCCATGACACATGTAATGAAATTTATTTCATTAGATTCGTGAGATGCTGTGTACTTGTTCTTGATTAGAGTAATTTGATCTACTGGATTTGATCGTGCTTTAGTAGAAAAATTCATCCACCAGCTAATCAAAAAATTAATTACCGAATAATGACGTTTATGAATGAGACGTATACTGTTCTATAATATTAAAGACCAACTTAGATTACTTTAGATGCAATTAAAAAATTATCCATAAGGCTGACAACCAGTGAACCAAAGTAATATACCGTCAATTTAGAACCAATATTTTCATTATTTTAAATTTGTTCAAGTAATTGTACATAAAAATTATCTGCTTTGAAGTTCTCTTACCCAGACTAACAAAATGTAGTGTGCTATAACTTGTATGGGTATTCAAGTTCATAAAAGTCGGTAAATTCAGTAATCTGAATGGGTATCAGATACTTGTGTTTTCCAAAAGGATGTCGTTAATGGGCTTCAAGAGGTAATAAAACTCAGAAAATGGTCTTCCTTCTGCCTGCTTAGAAACATTTAATATAAAGGATGGTTCACTGCAATAGTCAGTCGTAAAGCTTTGTGGCGTGACTAAAAATTCGATTGGTAAACTTTGGCCGTAAATAAAGATCACAAAACATGTCACTGGGTGTTCTGTCTTGTCTGCCTTATTTAGACAATGTTAACTTGGTTAGTTCTATAAATTATGGGCTACTGAAAATCCAATCTGCAATACTTCTCAAATATATCCGGGAATCCTAGAAATATCTTTTATGTCACACAGTTGTGCTACAGTTTTATAAAATAAATTCCATTTGAGTCCGGAGTAAGAATAATTCTTAATTCATCATGAGATAAAAAAAAGATGTGTTTCATAAGTGTTTGAACAGTTCATCAAGGAAATAGTAAGTAGAAAGGGAGGAAAACATATACAAGGTATTGAACGACTGTGAACCTTGAGACACGAATAAACGACTATTGGAGACCCTTTACCACATAACTCAGAATCAGTCTTTATTGATCAGATGTATTCACTCTTTGCTGTCTGAATTCTAAAATTCTTTCGATCGATTCGCTTTGTTAGCCTGTTTAACTGATTTTACTACCAATCTATTTGTCATCTCTTCTTGCTTACGTGCTGCTGTGAAGTGTGGTGAATTGAATCAGTTTCATTTTGTGCAAGATTCCATGTTACAGTCCACACTGCTTTCACTACACATATGGCTTCTAATACTTATATCATTAGAGTGCTCATTTTTTTCTATGTTTGGTTTCGTTAATCAAGATAAATGGTTTCCGTTAGTTGATGAACAGTTTCTGACCATGCTCTTGTACCATTATTGACCTTATCAGGATAGTACTGTGATAGTGTACTGTCACTACTGTACCGTTTTCTGTGTTGGTACTACCAGACATTCTCCACTGATGCATGATAATCTTCCCACATAATGAATATCATCGTGATTTTCACATCTTTTAGGACAAAAAGGAATTCATAAATATTGACTTTAATACGTCACATAGTGTCATATACTCTGGAAACTTTTGTACTAGACGTGTGTGATGTCTGCTGTGCACCTGAGACATGAATAAGGAAAGAAATTGATCAGTGTAGTGAAAAGCGACGATATAAGACTCACCATTTTTGAAATTCTGTGTTAAGTAGTCAATTAAACCATATTTTACTATGTCTGATAATTAGCTACAGATAGTATGGGGTTATTTTGCATATTATGTAAGTGGATAATAATTGAGATGCTAAACTTACACCTAGATATGTGTGTGATTGCTATGTATTTTTTAGTCTCATCGATGTGTAGAATCACTGCCCTACATTCTTATAATGCACATTCTAAACATACAAATCATGAAATGCTGGGATATTTTCTTCGAACTTTTACTGTCATAACTAATAATTAATTTGTGAGGAACTAAAGTTCGTTTTCGTGTAAACTATCGGTTGTTAATGTTCTAAGCTTTTCCTTCCCATTGAGAACATTTCATTCCAATAAAATCACCTGAATTCTTTTGTTCATATAATAAAACTGGCTCATCTTAATAACAGTGACATAAGACTATTAAATTGGGGCGAAACCACTGTATTTCAGTGTAAAAAAGTCTCATTTTAAATAGTTATGCAACAAACACGTGCGATCAAAGTCATATAGAGGACTTGGTCAACTTCTTCGAAGCAATATCAAATCTCATGAAGCACCAAACAAACACTTTTTTGATCCCGATAACCAAATGACTTTTTAGAAAGAAAGCGGTTGTTTTATTTTTACTCTAAAATTTTGGTAAAGGATAGAGTCATGTGTCACAAATAAACCCGTCAAATCTTAATTAGTTTCTAGGGGATTTGTAGTGTCATAATGTACACAGTGTCACACCGTAAATATAAATATCATATAGTAATAGTAGTATATAATATATATATAGATATAAATAAATATAAATCTCTTATAAAGACACTTAGATTTTCGCAACAACCTAAGTTTTCCTCTAATACTGCGACAATTTACCGTAAATCTATAGATTGACTTGCAATAGTAAATGAAGTTTAAGGCACGACAATATTCATTAACTGCATAATTTTTATGAAATGGCAACTGTCTTTCATAGCATATGGTATATTTCATTTGTGTAATCCTGGCGTAGTAAATATTATAACAAATAACGAAATCAACAAATAATTTTTATCACTTGACTATCTGAGATAGCTGCTGGTTCGAATACGGCCACGGTCCAGATTTTCATCTCATGTTCATTCATCACCCAGCATAAATATTTTTTAATACTCCTCAGAGTTTTGATCTTGCAGAGAAGATGCTTTTCAAAAGTATGAACCTGATATCAGATATTCAGGTTGACATTTAGTTGTCCTGTTGAAACTGAGGTTGGTCATAATAGGTTCAAAAAAGTAATAATGATACCAACGATCTAAAACTCAATCAATAATAAAATGAAATTTACGACTAAGCAGTTTTCAAAGTCATTTAAACTAATCTACAGTGTCTGAATGTACGTCCTGTGAAACGTTCAGGAAGCAGATATCACCTACGAAATTCTGAAACGATAAGTGTATTCAACTCATTTACTCATTCATTTTTCCGAGCCATTCTATCTTTGTTAATGATTCGTGCTCAAATTTGATGCCACTTGTCTGTATCTGCAAGACTGGGTTCAATTATGAACTGATTCCCATGATATGTACGAGGGATCACTTCATTCTAGTTTAGTCAGCGGATTCGGAAACTTCTGCGTAGCAGGTAGAGTAGTGACTAAAGAAGCAATAAATAAAATAAATTTAAAATAATCCAATGTTTAGCATAAAAACAAAGTATAGAGCACATTTTCCGCGCAGTCAGCCAAAACGAAGTCACTAACCGCTGATTTATGTAATACTGCAGGTCACACGTTTCATAAATTTATCGAATTTCATCTACCAAGAGTCTCATGGCGTAATATACCTATGTGATAAAACGTTTCTTTTTTAGTATATGGCGCCTGATAACGAATAAGTTATACTTTTACCTGGTAAATTTAGACGAATTTCCAGTGTTCTTGGTAAATTTACTTCTTTGAAGTGCATCTCCACCTTTTCTTGTCCTTTGATTAACACAAAAATGGGCCATACATCAAGGCTAAAAGTGATATTGCAGTGCTATTCAGCACTATCAGTTTTTAATATACATTTAAAGATTTATATATGCATAAATAACAGAGATGACACTGCAGAAGCAGCGGTGGACAAACACATCCTTTCTCTGCTCTGTAAATGATGCATATTTTTAAATGCAGAATAGGCTTTCCTCTGTCTGATATTTTGATATTTATTTACTGTCATTGATTCCTATGAACTGATACAACTGACAACTACAGATAGATGAATAGATCCCTGTAAAACTTCTGTGAAATTGTCGATGACTTCATGTCGATTGCTAAGATACACCTAACTGGCAAGCCCAAACAGGATGAAGCTCACCTTTTGAACTGCATTACTAACCAGACACCCACTTTAAGTCAGTGTATCGTAAATTAACCAGATTTCCCTTCGGTTGTTACAGTAGGGGAGAAAAATCATAAATATATGGCTCTTTGAAATCGGTCATCTGGTAGAAGGCATGACTGAGTTTTATGCCTCTGAGATAGGTACGATCAAATTTTTAAAGCCATGAGGCCACTTCAAATTCAGAAGCTGGAATATTTTCATCAATATACCTCTGCCAAGCAAATTTCAGTATGAAGCAGTTGTCATAGTTGTCACAAGGCTTTGTGACTCACTTACAAGTCTCAGTCCGTAGAAGCATCTAATTCTAACCTCCACCTTAAATGAAAGCCAGATAATTGAACTATGAAGGCAATTCTACACATAGTTAGTAAAGATGAACCACAGGAATGACAATCAAACACCTAAACACGTGTGAAAGTGAGAAGACAGATAATTAGAGTCTATGTAACGACCAGCTGTTGATAGATTTTTGTCCAGCTTATAGGTAAATTGTTGCAGGGGGCGCATAGAGCCGTATGAGTTTAGTGGTGACCAAGAGAATCCGGAAGAGGTAAGTGGAAGAGAAAAATATGGGCAAACGACTCAGCAAGTAAACGGGATGTACTAACAATTAATAATAAAAGATAACTGAAAATCGGAAGAGCTTGATAATGAAGAGGTGAGCAATCTGGAAATTGGAACTCGTAGGTGATTAAGATTTCGAATGCATTACGTCTACAAGAACACAATTATTTGTAACAGTTGATTTACTTTCAGTCACAAAGATCAATGCTTAAATCATATGAAAACTTTGTAACACCACCACGATAAAAAGTGATTGGGAAAACCATAGGGATTTAGCTAGGATAATGACTGTTGCTGTTATCGATATCAATGACGAACGAAAACTGGCAGTAGTGAAGAATAAAAGTACATATATATATATACGAATATATATACGAATAAGAATAAATTCATTGGGAAGAGCTCTCTTCGCAGAATATGTTATCTTTGATGTCACAATAGGAATTATGAACTTATTCAAAGAATAAAAGTGTCTAGTTGTGGCTACTAGATATGTCCTTTTCAGTCTTGAAAATATGGGGAGAATGAGTATATACATGGGACTACTGAAAAGTTTTAGACTATCTGTTGTCAAAGTGTCATGTAGAATACTTCAGTCTTTGCTGTTGGATGATGTTGTGCAGCAGTTGGGTAATCACATTTCATACATAGTTGAACAGTCATGTTCTTAACAACCATGAAATATCTTTCGAGCATTAATAATTTTGTAAGTTCGTGTGTTTAGTCTTCAGAATCATAGGAACATGCTGAAACATTTGGTACACATGTCTATATCTCAGTAATAAACTGTTTTATTGTCTCGGAAGCCTGACAATACCATTTATGCTAATGTCCATTATAATATTCCAGGAGCCGTAGAACAGAGGTCCCTGTACACTACAATATTTGGTGGCCATCCAATCCTGATAACATTTACAAAAACAAAATTGCCTACATGGTGTGACATTACTTCACATTTATTGTACCAGTCTGTCATGACCTTATTATATAGAATGCTAATCGAGCAAGCCATTGTTTGAGTGACAGAAACTATGCTTATTTAGTCATGATCTAAGTCACATGTAATGATAAATAATTATGGGTAATGTGATAAAGTTTGTTTCGATGCCAAACTTGATATCTGGTAACAAATGAACTACAGAAAATTTAAATTTGTTTACTCAGTGTTTTATGCTACAAGTTTTTCGATGTTACTACTCAAATACTAATGGATTTCATTTTATCCTCCTATTCTGTTTGAGCAGACCTAGAAATTACTATACTTTGTGTATGGATTTGTTTACCTTGGCGAGATTTCTTTCTCTCACAACAATTTTATTTCGTTTTTTGATATTTGTAGGAGTATTGCTCTGATAAAACCTCCCTCAACTTGTGATTGCTTTCTTAGAGTGAGTTCACAAGGCTACAACGAGAAACTGTATCCTTTATGATCATTATTACATACTGTGGATAAATATTGGAACATAGCAATAGAAATGAATAACTGTATACCACGAAAAGGCCCTAAGTGTGTGAAACGCTGATGCTAAGGTAGTCACTCATATGTGACTCTGTGACGCAAAACTGTTTTGTTAGGTCAAGGAAAAGAAGGCAGAAAATTTCCAAGAGAACCGAACCATGACATTCAGTCACAAACTTGCCGATGTTTCTTGGGGGTTCCTTACCTGGTTTCGCTTCGTGTTAGAGACCATCTTCAAACTTTTCACCTAATCATCAACAACTACTTGAATAAGAACCAATTTAGTTTAAAATGTGCTATTTTGTTCACGTGATAATTCAATAAATAATAAGACATATCTTTGTTAATCAGTTAGAAAACTCAGCGGAATCGTAAAATGATAGGAACTGATCGATCTCAATATTTTAAATGTATAATATCTTGAGTGTGCGAACCATCTTAGTTACCAAGATTTTCCTCAACTTTAAGAGAAGACAAGATCAAAACTTCAAGGGCATCTTTTCCAGCATGAGCTGTATCTTCCTAGAGTTCTGGAAATAAATGTCAATGACCACAAATCAAATCAGTAGTAGAAACTAGGAGTTCATCATCAAGCGATAAAATTCCTTATGATTTGCTAAAATTGATAACTTCTATAAGAATTTTAACCATGCCTGTTTCAGTAATTAAGAAGAAACATTGTATCAAATATGAACTTTACGCTTACTTCGGGTTTTGGATGGTGTCTTTCTAGATTGAAGGTTATATTTCTGCAGTTAGCTGTCGTCGAAATGCTAACACCAGCATTTACAGCTGAATATATCACCAATCACACTTATTATTATCTAATTTCTATTGTACTAGAGATCTTGACGTCCTTCTAACAATTTTTGAACAAGTAAATACATAGGTAAACAAATAATTTTAGGTAATTAACCTAATCGAATAGTTTTATTGATTATTGAATAACATCTGCTTAATTTAGTGACCAAAATGATTTTAATTGTCCATAGCACTAACAATGGCCAGAGTTGAACACTAAAGTAAACCTGTAACATTGAGTTGTTTTCGATATTCAACGATTCATGATTCGAAATGGCGAATATTAAAGGGGAAAGTCTACACCACTCTGTCGAAGTTTAAGTTAGACGAACACTGAAGAATTTTCAAGGTTCTGATTTAGTGTTAGTGATGAGGAAATTCCCAGTCACATTTATTGACTTCAGAATTCGGTATATCATAAGGTCATAATTATCCTCATTCGATAAAACCCTGCAGAATCCTATTATTTCAAGTGTCATTGATAAAATCCTTCACAAACATGTTCGCTAACATTTTCATCTCACCGGTAGGTACAGGTACCGTAGAATTAAATAAAATTCAAAAAGAAACACATTTTTCTTCACTAACTGAACTAATCTGTATTACGTTCAAGGAAGCATTTCTCGAGAAAATAGAACTTGAAAAATTGATTCTGTTGCTGCTTTAAAGTTGACAAATATGTGTTTAGCAAGAAGTCCCTTTGTAATCTAGGTATACATTTAACTTATCAAAAATTTACGTCATAATATTTTATACACCTAAGAGTCCTCTGCTTGATGAACTTTGGTGCTAATAATGTATTCATTGGAAATCACCCAACCAAGATCCCCAGTTTTAATTCCTTAAAAATAAGTGTCGTCAAGAAATGAAATACACTGCTGCTGAACAGTGTAGGAAGTGGAAACTGATTCGTCTCGACCTACAGATTTCAATAACCACAGTAACGTGATCTAAACATAGCGTCGTCTTTCAGTGGTTTAAAACCGAGCTCATGAAAGATGTGTATGGACTACTGAAGCCCATAGAATAACAACAGTAGAACAGTGTTATCCTATAGATTTTGAGGTAGATAATATTGTTGTGTAACGTTCAACAGTTTGAATATCTTGATAGGATGCTTGACGTTACTTAGATTATTTCTGACATTCTCTTCGGCAAAACTGAAGTTTGCTTTAGAAATTTTATCATTATGGGATAAGTCTACGCTTTTGTTATAGAATGTTTATTTCCTCAATAGATTGTATTTTGTTGCGATTTTTACTGATGTGGAGAAGATTAATCAATTATGCATACTGCGAAACTCTGCAATGCAGTTAGTTACAGCCATCATATTCTAGATCGTATTAAAAGAGATGTTCAAAGCATAACCAGATGACTACAGTCTCATAGGATTCTTCAATCGTTTGACAAAAAATCCGTCTTGAAGATTTTTGAGATGTTTGCCAAGAATAAAAGACATTTAAAAAATGAATTATCATCACAGTGTCGAGACTCACAATCAAGGCATATTTTAGCATATACTTGTGTTAAATATAATTAGGTCTTATATGAATACCTGAGTGGAAAAATTCAATCTCTATGCAAATTAGTTTTTCTTATATTAATTTGATTGTTAATTATGCTTTACATAACCTTGTATCATATGCACTTCTTTTCTCGTAATAGTGGATGTTTGAAAATGTGACTTTCATTTTTAGGTGTAAAGAATTTTAAGCACAGTATATGACAAAAATAATGGAGTTGAAAGAGATTCCAATGTCTGGCTTAAAATGTAACGGTAATCTCTTTTGTAAAGATAGAAACTGGCTAGCAGTGAGACTCAGGATACACGTTTCGTCCTATTTAGAATTAGTTAGCTGCATATACCTGCTTCGGATACTGTCTCTTCGAATTAGTTGTGTTTGTACTGAAAGTAAATTGGATATTTCATAAAATCATTTGCAGTTCATAGGATACTCACCTATTCTATAACTAACACTGTGGTTACGGTTAACATATTCTTAGTGAAATGGAAAGAAATAACTCCGATTTATGCACTCATTTAAAGATCATTTTATTACTAAAGTCTAGTCTAATTGACTCCCACTTTTAGTGAGCTATATTATCACCACTCAGTAACAACAATGGGTGATTGTGTTAACGAGTGGTTCAATTTTGACACAAATTTTGAGTTCATTTGCAAAATGCGTGTAGCGTCTGAAAAATCAACAATTTTTGTAGCAACATAAATTTTGAATAGTAACTTTTTCCCTATAACGATTTTTACTTTAACAACCGAAAATATATATGCATTTTCTGAATTAAATGTCAGTTTTTGGAGGTAACGACACTGATTAAAAAGAAGACTTTCATGTTGCAAATGAAAATTCCTCATATTCAACTATAAAGCAACAGTGTAATGACAAAATTCATCGTCAGAAAAGAACATACTCTGTAATTAATTTTTGATTTCTAATCTGACATGCGAACATGAAACTTTCTGCTGCATCTTCTTCCGACACTTGGCTAGCTTGTTTGCACATGTCCTATTTCCTTTAATATTTTTGTGGATCGGTTAGCACTTCACTCTGATCACTGGGTTCTGTTACACAGTGAACTATAGGCGATTCAATTCAAATGCATTTCCGTAAGCTAAACATTACGCTGGAAGTGCTCTAAAACAGATTCTTAGGTCAAGCCTACTAATGTAAAAGAAGCCTATACGGACAATTACTTGCATCGAACTGATACTGAGGTTGACACACAGTTACGTCAACCTACAAGACGAATCACTTTACCATAAATCGAAGGTGTCTCAGAAACTGTCAACTGATTACTTCATGCAGTGGCTATCCGTGTGATACAAACTAATCAAATCCCTCCAGAACATAATCTGGAAGCTAAAGGATTCGTTAGTCAGGAAAGATAAAGTGAATTTAACCTACAAAATTAGTTGTGAGGAATGTCAACACTCATATATTGGCCAACCAAGTTGTCAGACTGCTCAAAGAATATATGAGCATCAGACTGCAGTCAAACGATATGGTATATCCTTATTGATATCGAAACATGTAGATGAATAAAACCACAACTTCATTCGGAATAATTTGGTAATGCTAAAAAAAGTACGCGAAAACAATCCGAGAGAGTTCTTGGAAGCATAATCATTCGACTAAATGGTAATCAGTAGATGAGCGAACATTGACCTGATATATAGACTATTAAGAAGGAATCAGCCAAATGAAAATAAGTAAAGTGGATCAATAATCAGATATAAAGTCATTAGTATAGATCAAATGACAATAACAGACATAAAAGTCGACCTGAGGTAAAAAAGGGGGAAAGACCACCCTTACTTACAGACAAATGACGCTCAAGGTAGACAAATTACCTTCATAGACGTTCATGCAACTTGAAAGTGGTTTACTTCTGTGCGAAGTTAGTACTGATGAAGTCGCTTATTCTGATAGTAAAACGTCTAAGAACGTCTAAGCCCTAAGAATGCTTTGCCGAAAGTTTTGTCCATCATTTCAATTATTTCTTGCCTAAGATCCCGGCAAATGAAGAAATTTCAACCAAATAAACAAACCTACCTAAACTGTTTACTGCTGTATTTATTGCTGTTTACTGCCAACCTGTATTACCAAACTTTGTTAAAATGTGCAAAACGCGTATCTTCCCGATCACTGCTAATCAAAAGCCGAAGATATAAGGAAACCGGTTTTGAAGAAAAGGAAAGCTTAACGAACTTTCTCAAAAGTAGATAAACGTGAACAAAGTAAGACATGGTGTACTTGCATGTAGGACATAATTGTAACAGTTAGCATTACCGAAAAGATTAGGAAGTCGTCAAAACGGTGAACAAATAAGCAGAAGAATTGTCAGTAAAAGTGAAATAACCAACATTGAAAAGACAAAACAGATAGAATAAAATAAGACAACTCAAATGAATATAATTGATGAGTACATCTTTCCCGTTGCAATCATGTATAAATCATATTCACTAGAATCTGGAATTGTTTATTTGGTAGGTCTACACTTCCTTGCACAAATCAGACCAAGAGTCACACAAGTAATGATAAACTGCATGAATATTTACTGAACGCCCTCGACTAAATACATTATTCACCTCTGTTGATAATGTAAAATATCATGTAGTCGACTACATGGTTTTACCTATCGCCTTCGCTTCATGTCGTATAGTCGAGTGCCTAAATGCCAGGTGTTCTTCACCTCATTTTTTTATTTAGTGACGACGCTGTAAAGATGAGACATATGTACACATACTTCTAACTTGAATAGTTCTTATTCCTCTTCTTAGAATACTCACTCAATTTCTGCACCATGGAATCTTAAGAGACATGGCAGAATACCATGAAATTCCTTCTAAAAATTCATATAATCTGCAGAATAGCTAACACTAACATGAAGAGGTGAACAAAAACGGATTTTTTTTCATGGTGGTTTTAGAAGTATGATGTCGTTTCACTACTATTTGAAATTAATTTAACGAGTCACTTTCACGCTATGAATAGGGATATCTGTGGCTATGAAGTCATTTTACTTAGTCAATTCATAATTGTAACAGTATTTTATTCTAAAATCTAAACTGTTTCTCTCTGTATGGGTTAAATAAGAACGGAAACATGATACTTTGATGAGAAAGTATTTGTTTCGCCAATTGCAGTGAAATAAGAAACATTCCGTTTCACAATTTTTAGCCATCTTATTGTAATATACTTCATAGTATTCTGCACCAACTAGTCGAATCAGTTGGTTTCGCAATCACATGTTACTTCTTTGTCTATAGAATATAATTGATACTAAAACGACCAGATTACCATGAGGTTGTCAGATTATTATCCAATAACGAGAAATAATCTTAGATCAAAGTAAAGTGAGTACAATAACAAACTAAAACAAACTGTAATCAAGAACGTTTTACAAGGTTATGCTAAAGTGTAATAATTCCTATGATAAATTGAACGTGTGCATGTTATATACTAAAGTCTAGTTTTGATATCAGAAGCCGTTGTGGTATCTAAATAATGAATAACAACAGATCAATATCTTCTAGAAAATCAACGTAAAATGTAAACCTTTCATTTTTGGCATCGGAGTTACTCAAAGCTTTGAAATGCAGGATAACAGTGAATAGTAATAAATACAACGGTAAACACTTAATAATAATAGTAATGAGGGTCACTTTATTCCAAACAACATGTTTTATACAGTTTGGAATTTTCACTAAGTTCACTAACAGAACACTATATTCAAACGAGATGATCACTGCATCCAAGCGATATTAATAAAAGTACTATTAAAGGCAATAATGTTGAAGAGTCGGCTGGTTTCGGATTAGCTTCCGATATAGAATGGAGGATGTACAGAAAATCAAACATACGTTTAGTGGTGATGGTTCATTTGACTAATATAAAAATCTGCTATTCGAGCTAAGGGTCCGAGCAGTGGAAATATGATGAATGTTTGCATAACGAAAAGTTCATTAATATCAAACTTGACATTTTTTCTTCATTTTGTTATCTACTCCAGAAACTGCTAGCTGAAAATGTTTTAAAACTGCAGGAGTATATAGTACGTTTAGAAGAAATAGTTAAATGATTAAAAAAAATTGAAATCGAAGAAACTGATGCTCAAGGTTTAAGCAAACCACCACCAGACGTGTACATTTGGTTGAAGTTTGAGTACTTGTCAAGATATTGCGTGGAAAGTAATTCCATCAACCTCCATTTCGATCCTTATGTATCTGGACGAAGTATACAACAGAAATAAGTGTGTGGATATATATCATTGACAGGTGTTCAAACGAACAGTTTAAAGACTAGACATTCAATCGTAATCATCTCTTATTATTTTCTAGGAAGAAGCACCAGTGGTTCACACCCTTTAGAGTTTTTTCTTGCGCACAAAATAAGATAAACAATTTAATACCTTTTACTGTGACTATGGAATAATAGACGCCTAAAGCCTAAGTTTAGTGATCACATGACACAATAGGTATTTAAAAATGAAGTGTTTGTAAAACAAGATGTATTTCACAAAGGCATTGTGTTAATTTGGAATATATATACTTTCATCGTTATACGTTGCTTATACCTAATTAGTAAAAGTGAAAACATCTGTTTAGTTACCTTCTTCCATTTAATTCTACTTCCAAGTATTGATGCCTAGTAAATGTATAACTGACGACGCTGACTTTATTCCCTTAAATCTCTATTTGATTATCATCTTGTCAGTCAAACATACTCCATAAGCCTATTCACATAGATCAAAAGAGATTGATTGTGGTTGCATCGCTTGAAACATCAACTGACAGTTGATTATTTGAACTCTTACTTCATGCTTTCACCTTTAGTAACTACACTGTGGTACATAAAACGCAATACATATATATTTAACTGAAAATAAAGCCGGAAACAAAACGTAAAAAATCTTGATACAGGATATTTTCCTCGAACCTTATAGGATATTCTTGAGAAAAACAACACTAGAATTCTGAAATACTTCTCAGTTAACTCGAAGGTCAATATCTTACCTTAATGCAGAATTCCTCTCACAGTTAACATGTGAACAGCAAGACAAACAATAGGATAGTAGCTACGGGATTCATGAGTTAACACTAGGTCACCCTCCTATTTCCCAGAGTTATGATGAAATAAAGGATAGGTACACAGTAGATGAATAAATTAACCAAGTTAGGCACCTAATTGTAATGACGTCACCATTTCATTGGGTTAGTAATTTAATAAACTCTTTAACACTATACAGTATGCTTAATAGGTTCTTATTACTTCACGTATCTAAATTTGAAATGCCAACAAGAATAGAGCAATTTTAGATAGGCAAATGAGAAATTTACTTCTTAAGAAATGAAACATAACTTACTGCATGAATTCTATCAAAAGGTATACACATCTTAACAACTTGTAAGCCTTCGTAGATCCTTTTATCTATATCTGCTTGTTACCAAGTAACACTAAATTGTACGATAGGTATGCTTTTTCTTTTCATGTATAAGAAAGCCATAAATGAATTAGAACCCTTCATTTATCCTATTTTCCAGTCTATGAACCAGAGAGTGCATAAGTTTCTTTTGACCTTTATCCGCCTATCGAATATTGTACTTTCATTTCCGCAAAAACGTGTATTTAACAAGACTGTAGTATTCAATCTCATAGTTGAATGACTAAACAAATTTCTCAGTGACCTTTTTTAGGTACTTTGTACGTTAGCAATCACTAGGTCGTTTGTTATATATAGGCAAGTATTTCATTGACTGGAATCGCAACTAATTCTTTCCAGTCCTAAAGGTTTTGCATTTCAATCGTGTTTAAAATGAATAAAAGAGATACAAAATAATGAATGGTCTTTGATTATTAGTCAGTTTTGATTATACCAGTAAAAGCATTGTTATCATTCTAACCAGATTTTCACTTTTCAAAACAGTTGAATTTTTAAGCCAATCTAATGACTGGTTGCTCACTTTTCAATGATCTTTAAAATCAGGGTGGAGAGTTCCTTAAAGCGAACAAAATGTACGCTACAACACTCAGAAGATACTAATATATATTCATTCAAGATAATGAATCTGTTGAAATGATTCTTACTCCATAGTTAAAAGCTTTCTTGCTTATTAAAATAAAAATAATGCAACTCCAACATCTGAAAAAGTTGATAGCTAGAATCGTTGAACAGTCCTAAAAAGAGACAGGTGATAAACGGGATTATAGATTTTAAGTAAATCACGAAGATAACCTTGAGAAATCAAGATGCGAATAATCAACAGAGTAACTATATGGAATTAAAAATGGTAATTATAATAATGTGAAACAGGTTATTCCTCAGCAACAGTAATAAGTATAGTAATAAGTAAATAAGTAAGTAAGTAATAAGTAAAGTAAGTGGAGAATTATTTTCTCAAGTGGTCAGTCATAAGTAATAAACAGTTACGTAGGAAAAATGAAGCAAATGAATATTGATAGGACAAGAGGAGGAAGAGGTGTGTAAAGTAATACTAAAAGTTACATTATGTCGAAGGTTGCGGTAATCCAAGTGGTTGAACAAATTTCTTTAGATGAATACAGCGGTTAGACATGTAAAGCTGGATTGCAATGGTCTTTGCTCTGTGAAGCAAACAAATGAGTAATCCTATTGGTAAATTAACTGGTATACGATGTGTATTCTTAAATGCTTTGCTAATATCCAATTGATGTCCAGTGTCAACTAAGTGTCCAAGTGTGGAGCTCTTTATTGTTCTAAACTGCCCTTTATTCAAATATGATAAGTGGTGCTCAGAAATATGACGGTGAACCCACCTAATTGTATGTCCGATGTAAATAGCTCCATAGGAAAGTCGAACTGATAACTGTACATGGAAGTGGCAGAATCAGTCATTCTGTATTTATTTCTTGCACTTAAAATCGAGTGGTTGTACAGGATGGCATAAAATTTAGCGGTTGAAAACGCTCTTTGTAGGGCTCTTTGTATACGTTGTGTGATCACTACGCTAACAGTGTCAACCCTATCATTCAGTATGTAATTAATCAGGTAAAAAATTGTATAATACCTCATCAAACATAGTTAAAAGTGATAGACACTAAACTTTAACAGGTTATTTATCATTAACAGACTGAATGGAAGAACTCATTGTAAATATAACTTAAAATTTAGTGGATTCATTTTCCAGCATAAAAACCTTTTTCGATAGAATTGAAGGATGGACTAAATGTACAGCACAGAATAAACTAAATTTTCTAATTACACTTTAATTCAGTAATTTTCACACAAATTTGAGTAAATTTCAGGATTTAAAATTGTAAATCTAATAATAGATGAGTTTATAGTAACAACACATTTTCTCTCCTTATTTATTAAACTTTGCTTTAAATGAATCATGCCAATTCTCTTCAAATAATAAATATCTAGATGATCCTTATTTGTATTGGAAATACTTGGTTCGTTTAAACGATACCTAAACAAAAAAAGAAAAGAATTGGAAAAATAAAGAAGTATATAGTCTCTCGATTTCTGATAGGATTTTCTGTTCACAGTATTTAAACTGTACAATGGGGTATCACAGTCAATCTTCTATATATTAGTTTGTGATTTGGAGATTCGAAAATCAACAATCCTTCTTGGAGTTTCGAAAAAGCTCATCATTACAGGCGGTCAAGTAACTACTGACTCTTTTTCTGAATTGTTTGAATGACTCTGATTCTTTAATTTTATTCCCAGCTACTGAATGTTAACCAAAAATATGAGAACTTTCAGGAGAAAATGTTAACAAAATTCAACAATATCTAGTGCAAAATGCTTTTGTTTTTTTGAAATAAGTCATGCATGAATAGTGAATACATTATCTGCTTGAATTAAATAAAAGTGAAAAAATTAAACCGGTCAACTATTGACTTAAAAATCAAGTATGTAAGATGAGAAATACATTTTTCAACTGTATACAGGGTCACATTATCCAGCTTGCACTACAAAAATCAAGCCTCTTGAACGGAAAGTTGAATACTAAGGTGGTCAAATAGGTCAAGAATTTCTCATTTTCTCATCCCTCTTACAGTACTCGAAAACTGCTTTGATTCTTAATTCACAACAGACCACTCTGAATGGATGGCTTAAAATGGTAGCTGATCATCCTGCATTTGTTGTGTAACTGTTATTATGGCATCGAGGAAACAACGGTGACTCGAAATAGTTTTGCCATATTTTTACCTTCTATCCTGTGTAGTGTAGAAGCAATTCCAAAGCTTAGCTTCATGTTTTCAGCAATTACTTTTTATAACTGACACAGTAGGACTTAAGTGCTATGGTTAGTATTTTGTTTTAAAAGGCATATAGTACCACTAGTATTTAGTGGATGGCATTTTGGGAACAGTTTACTGCTTGTACTAGTTACAAAACACCCCGCAATTAGTGAGAATAAAGTTTGTATTCCTACAGCTTTTCAGTTAAGGATTTTGTTAGCAGCAGAATTTCTCATTGATCCACAAGTTGTGATAAATTTTTCCATCCACTTTTGTTCAGCTTTAATTTGTTAAACGAAGGTTCAGCGATGCATCTCTTCCTTTCATCTAAATATAACACTGTTTTAAATTCTAACGTTTCACTTTAATCTTTTATTACTAATCAGTGTATATATTTCGACGGTTAACTATTGCTTCAGATTACTCTTTTTAATCCAGTTAAGTTCTTATGACTTGATAATCTAAATGATAACAATCAGCCATATTGATTTATTAACTTGACCTCATAAGTTTAATGCGTTATATTTGGTAGGGTGAGCTATTTTGTCAAATTAGTCAAACATTATCCTTAAGCTAACACAGTCTCTAAGTGAACATGTAGGTTGGAGTATTACATCTTTATCCTAACCTAACTTTGAATATATGACTGAGAGTTTCTAGTTTGTCTTCTTTATGCAACATAACCATAAAGGCTTGTAGCTACTACCAACAGTTATCTTAATTGCTTTTTCTCAGTGACTGTTAAAAGATAATGAGATTTCGATCGAAATTAGGCAAATGTTGAGTAGTCTGCCTGCACATCTTAAGTATGCAATTTATAATCTGATTTTTAATATTTCCAAATCTTAGTACGTCAAAATGAAGCTTGAAGGCCGAAAAATTATAAATTACTTTTAGTCTTGTCACATTTTCAAAGGAGTGAATATTGTCTACAAACTAAATATGCAATCTAATGAGGGTAATCAGCTGACTGCGTCTTGTATATATAAGAGGAGTTTTACCACTTTACAGTGATTCTGCTTGGTGCTGAATTTTGTATAATGAACATGAAGGATTTGGTATTTTAGTTACTCTAAAAAACACTTAAATATAAAAAATGGTCTTTTCCATCAGTTGAGATTTTATCTCAACCTAATAGATTTTCGCTTACATGAGTCATACAAAATCAGTCAGACAGCATTACGAAAGATACTTAAGTATGAAGTAAGTAACAGTCTTGTCATATACTCTTTTTGTTTCCATTATACCATCTGCGTTATTATACATTACGTGTTGGATAACTGAACGGTAATTTGAAACAAGTAGACAATAATTGATCAAGTAAAATTCCACAAGCCATATTACTACATTTTCACTGTATATTCTTGTCACAAGTAACAGTAACATTGTGAGGAAAATGTTGATAGTTAAATGCTAAAGTGAAAGAAAGAGTAGCAGAATTCAGTGAAACAGTAAAATGCTTTCTGTATGTGAAGCTGACATTTTAAGTAACGAATAGCCAGTGCCCTTCAAATTACAAATTACTGGATTTACGTTTAATTCATATCAGATGACTTGATATTATCAGGTTAATATAGCAAGGTTTTGAGATTACCCATGTAACTAAAGCCAATGTCGTACTTCAGAACCGAACCACTCACCTACAACTTTTCATACTTTCAAATGTGAACTGGTTAGAGGTCTGTAGGATCTGTCCTGGTGCGAACTTGACAGATGCAAAGACCAATCACTAATTATTCGAACTTGTTATATACCCACGAATATGAGACCAAGGAAGAAAACGATAGCGTAGTCGGATGGAATAGCATATTTGGGTGGTTGTACCAACATACCGATGCGTTCCAACTAACTGGCTAGAGAGTCGAATACGAGCAGTGCAATGTAACATGACAGCGTGCCAAATGGCGAGGATGCTTGACCGAGTGCCTTCAGCTTAGCCAGTCCAGATAGACTGTCAAGGTCAGCATAAGTGTCGAATGTCGTCAAACCCTAGGCTATTGATTTTGGGGAAGTGTGTGACGCTACAAGTCATAAACATCCGTTTTGATGTAACCTTGCATAAACCAACGACAAAATTTGAAACCTTTGGATTTTTGGAGTGTACTTATCAGTTCCTAATTAAAAGAAGTCATTCATCATTCATCGTGTCAAAGATTTCAATAAGGAATCAGCAACGGCAGTCTTTTTCAAATATAGCGTTCTGTTGTAGGTAACAAAAGACGATTGGTCCTAAAAATAGTCGTCGTAAAGTTGAGCACCGTGAATTGTTATATAAAATAGGTCGGCCGTTAAGATGAATCCTCACCAATGGCATTGGATAATTATAGCACAATATCGCGAGCGGATAGAATTCGAAAAAATAAACCGATTGGATTTAAACCCATTAGCTGCGTAACAAAGTGCTAACCAACAGGTTCAATGATCTTTAATTTGATCCTACACTAAGTGATTAAACATTGCTATTCAGTCCCAAGCTATGAAGAAACAGCTATCCACTGCTTTCTAGTTTTAAGCGATACTCTAGCTAATATAGACGTAGGATGAAAAACTTTGTAAATATGCCTCATTTTAACAACAGTCTAACCAAGAATGATGATACATGTCATATTATATTGACCTGGTTAGGAAGTAAATTTTGTCGAACAGGTCTGCAATGCACTCAACAACTATGAAAATTAGGTACAGCACTTCCTCCTGACTGCTTTCAACCACCTGACAAAGTAACTAAATATTTAAAAGTGTGTAAATTTATAGGTTCCAATCCAAACGACTATTCAATTAAACTCTACTATCTTTAAATACATAAATTCTGGATTATAGGTGGCTTTATGACAGCACTTACTTGCTTTATCTGTTCTAAAACTGATTGCAAGAGGTTTTGAATAGTTAAATATAACTTTTTTGGTTATGCCAACATATGCGTACACATGTGAGCAACTGCTTTTCAGAGATGAGATTGATAACATTGGAGGTGTCACTAATACAGGAAAACCGCTTGAATTTTATCTCACATACGGTTAATGAAGTTGAATATCACATAGATGAAATGTCGGCTTCCGTCAATACAAAGTTCCGTAATAAAGTTCTTCAAGAACTCCAAAATCTTTAGTTTGAATATCCTAATCTATTTTATAAAGTACTGCATATCATCCGACTGTCGCTATTTCTTTGTAGGTTGATGAATCCTACAAAGCAGAATAACTTAGTTTACCAAATCCCTTGCAACGATTGTGAGGTCAAATGCATAAGTCAAGGTAGTCGACCAGGATCAATTAGGTTGTCGGAACACAAGAACTTAACTAGGCCAAAACTGGTAGATCTTAGTAAGGTGAGGAATTTAGAAAAAAGCTCAGCCATAGCTGTGCATGCGATTACACACAACCACACAACAGGATGAGACGAGGTGAAAATCCTTAGAACTAACATAACAAGGTGGAGGGAGAGACTGATAAATGAATCTTTCTTTATCGAATCAACACCTAATACATGCAATAGGAATGACTCAAGACCTCTTTCGGATATATGGAACCTCTTCCTACACATATCACAAAAGGAGGTAAGGAAATCAGGACTGTGTAAAGGACAACTCAAAGTTGTATAGTTATCTTGATGTGACTGCACAATAAATTCTACGAAACGTAATCCAGTAAACAATACTGTTACACTGATTGATCAATTTAATAAATCAATAAAAATGAAATTATTTTCAGCCACAGTATATAAGTTTTACTATTATATTTAATATCGCTGTTCCTCACTTTGAAATAACCTCTAAAATTCTACTGAAGTTCTTGTGCTGCATGTCAGTGAAAGTAATTTTGTAACGTGTGCTTTTACTTAGATTTTCGTAAGCATTTTTGTATTCATTCTGATACTAAAAATAATGAAAGTCAGATTTCGAAGTTATGACTTCATTCGTTACCGTAGCTTATCTGTCGGTAAGCATAATGGTGTCAATTTCGCCCCTAAAGAACTTATGATAGCGAACATTACCGATTCGACAAAAGTGAAAGGAAACAGCTGTTTAGGATACTTTGTTATTCTATTGTTTATTCAATTAATATCCACATGAAATAAAATTAACGGTCAAGTTTTTAAAATGCAACATTTGTTAGTCATTTTTTATTGACTTTACTTTGTTAACTTAAAACTAAAAATATCAAAAGAAATTAGACTGAAATCACAACTTTATTCAACTTTTGTGCAGTGATTAACTGAATCACACCTTATGCATTGTGCGTGATCTGTGTGCAGTCACAAACTGGTTCACATTCAGAAAACTGTTCATTATACCTTGATAGTCATAACAACACCTTGATTGAGTCATGTGCTCATAAGTTTCGGTGTCAATATAATTTGTAGAAAGTGTTAGTCCACTTTTACGAAACCGGCAAAGATTTTACCTTGTTGCCATTTCATGAATCAAGCGTATTTGTGAGCCTATGCTATTTACTGCCTTATTCACATCTAACTCAGAGCCCCTTTAAAAGATCGTCAGGAATGGTACAAAAGTTCATAGATTTGCTGTTAAAAAGAAGACTGAATTCTTTCCTGGGGCAAAATCTCTAAGCTGTACCATTCAACGCAAGGCAATAAACATGTTTTACCGTATTATTTTCTCGTTTGGTGATATTTCTGTGTACATATTCAGATAAACAGAAGGTGTTTGCGCCCATTATGCCGACTATTTTTCAGGTTATTGATCAATAAGTGAAATCATCCTTGTGAGAAGATAAGTACTGGTTTCTCATCATAATCTTTAGCCAAATAATTGCCAGTAAATATTCAGTAAATGCTGAACTTCATAATTAAAGACAGTTTTATTTGCTTTTCATAATTATTGAATTATATAGTTTCGGTTGAAAATAAATTTTTTCTGGTTATGAAAAAGGTTCATTTTTTGAGTGGTTTGTAGCTGACTAATAACACTAATTACATAACTTGTCTCGAATTTCTGTTTGTTCTGTGAAACTCATTTATGAAATAAAGTAGTAAAGGAGAAGCCTTAATTGGTATTCATAGTGTCATCTGTGATGCGAACACCATTCAGGTAAACAGAATGGCTTCCTGACATATACTTAAATGAAGCTATCACAGGTGTGTGCTCCAATAAATAATCTCGTAATCTTCGGTTTCATTATTATTTGACTGTTCATATAACAAACGTCAAAAACTCTCTTCAAATTGTTTAACTCGTTTATTTGATCAGTTGTGGTGATGTACTTTACTCTAACTTGTCTATCTCATTTACTTTTGAACTGACTCTAATGAATGAATGCTTGTATCTTTACCGATTCTGATCCTTTTAATTCATAAGGTACCGACGAAAAGCCTGTATTCCATCAGTGAACCAAACGACTTGACTTCAGATTTCTATTCTTTCATATTATGAAATATTCTTTAAATTTCTAATGAATGTTAGTAACAACTACGATTCTTGTCATCTACATACATTAACTCTCTACTTTTCTAGCTGTAAGAAAGTAAAAAATTCCTACTGATAAGGATTTTGATAGTACTGAAGTGACACTCAGTGACGCAAAGCCAAGGTTAAACCGCATAACTATGTTTCATGCTGAAATAAAGACAGACTTTTGTCGGTGTTACTCCTTGCTCATAAAACTCCAGTAAATTCATGTTTTCATGAGATGCATACATAAAAACTTGGCAGCTACATCATTTACTATATGCTGATTAGTTTTTGTTCATAGTGTAGTTGAAAGAATGGACAGTAGTGACCTTAGTAACGCGGCATATGTTCGAAACTCCGTGAGAACAACGACTTCTCTAAGGTAACATATATGTGTTACTAAATATGTAACCTAGGTGAAACACTTCCTGTTTATTGTAATTAATAATCCGTCGGTTTTTAACCTGCTTGTTGGAAAGAAATCGCACCAGTAAGCAATAACAGCCGTTGAAAAGTGAATATCAGATATGCTACGAGTGTTAACTCCTGACTTCTTAGTTAAATTGTTTAACTATAGGAAAACTTCTTCAGACATAAATTCTAATGCAGTTTGTCCAACTATATTGGTTAGTTAGCACTTTATGATGTATGCATTACATGCTTCTAAAGACTTTTGTGTGCTATTTTCACACTTCATTTTACATTCTGTTTGAAGATCTGCTTGTGCTCAGATTTCGTTTAGCGTATTTTTCTTAGCTCAAATCATTTCAGTATAAATATTCATCTTAATAGGGTTAAAGGTAGTTCCGCCATTTTAAATCATCAACACTTAGACTCCTTCCAATTTTTTACCTCCTGAATCCATCAATAAGTAAACAAAAAAATCATTACAAACACCAAAGAAGTTTCATATAATGATTTTAAACGACTTGGAAAATTCGCAGTGTATCCATTTAGACAAAAGACGGTGACATTTTATTTATTCCTATCATTCCTTGTTTCCAAGTGTATGCCTCCTCGAAAAAATAATTCTGCCTTTTGTATACGTAATACTGTAAAATAATCAGTACCTGAGAGAGAGCATAGTTTGAGAAATTGGTATTTACTAGTGTTAAAACAAACACTGCTTCGATTAGCAGAGAATCTCCCAATATGTTTGCAGCAGCATTTCATTCTCTTGGTATCAGGTTTGATAGTTTTAGAAAATAGCTGTTCACATATTATCATCAGGCCAAAGTGTAGGAAGCAAATCACAACCATCAGTCTTGAATATCAACAGCCTTTTCAACTTATTCTTCTACATAATGCTGACTGCCTAATTTCAGCATTACTCACTATTTTTTTACATGTAACAAGGACGTTTTACCTGATGCATCCATGGTCAAAGACTGCTCAGTAATCAATTGTTCAGTCACTATCTGAATCTAAGATCCTATGCGGACATCTTGATAATATCACTATTTTACTCTGAAGTGACTGATGCTCGCTTCAAGTCTAAGTGGGAACGACACCACTCATTGTGAACCAGGTACATCCAGCTGACGAGTCCTGTGTAGGACAAAACAAGCACTGCTAACCACTATCCATCACTAATATAAACTAGTTTTTGTTGTTTGACTTTACTGACTGAAAAGCATGGAACATACTTTGATGCGGATATGAAAAACCGGAAGCCATGATCACTACCGAAAATTCAAATCTCAGAAATACTTAGCTTATATAGAACAAAGAAAGGCTGTCAATAAAATGGACTCATTATCTGGTAGTCAGGAGGTTTCAGAAAGTTCACAAAATATGCAGTTGTGAAAGTAACTTCAAAATATGTTTTTATATGCCTTGTCTTACTAAAAAGCTTTAAGCAACAAGTATTTAGAAAGTAATACGTATACACAAAGTGCTTATATATAAGGTATTTTTAAAGAAAGAAATGAAAAATGGCTTTTCATAGCCCACAGAAATATTTATTAGCGTAAAAACCTGTGATTGTAGTGACTATTTTTAACATGTTTGCTTAAATTTAGCTTGTCACTTTTCTGCTTAGCAAAAAACGTTTTCGAAAGGAGCTGCAAAGATACTGGAGTACTCATGTAACTTTATCTTAACCACTACTGTCTTTGCTTTGTGAAATACTGTCAAAAATAAATGATGCATTGTATACCCTCTTTCCTTTACATTATTAAAAACTTAGGCCAAAGGCAACATACTTTTTCGTTTCAGATATTGTGATGTTTCTGTCAGTATGATGGATATTACTGTCTTGATAGTTATTAGTAAACCTTAGAATGTGCTTTTCAGCCTACTAAAGAGCCATCAGCTGCCTATCAAAATGCTTTTGTACTGTATTGATACAATAAATGCTAAATTTCAGATAATGATATCTCTTATATGACTAGTATAAACATTTCAAAGACAATTTATAATATGCGTCTGTAACTTGCTTCTCAAACATACTAACCATTATGGATGTAATCTAAGCATTCAGTACTTGTCAACCAGACATATTCATGCTAATTAATGAATACCTAAGTAAATTAATCTAAGCTTTATGTAAATAAGCTGACTGTTATACATTTACTTCTGATTAGTAATTCTTTTTTGGCATAAATATGTATTCTAGTATTATTGCTAGTATTATACTGTGGCTGATTGGACCGAATTGATCGGTCTCTATTGGCATATGGACTCCTGTGAGGATACCTCGAATCCAGGTGGGAACAACACAACTCAGTGGGAGGAAGATACATTCAGATGACAAGTCCAGTTGGATTCCAGTGCTAGCCACTAGCAATCATTACCATAAGTATGTATTCTACCTGTCGTTTTTCCCTGATCTAGTAGACATTCATAAAATGGAATTTGCTAGGGCCCTTACGTAGGAAATACGTTATTTTTAGTGTGTATAAGGACAAATAAGGAAATAAGTACACATAATAATAAAACTAGTTGATAAATGAATGGAATACTTTACCTTAAACAGCTAACTATACAGATTTACTAGTTAAACGTGATCGATACGACTAATTCTAGTTGAAATGTATGTGTTTGGCTTTGATTAAAACGACTTTTTTTCCTTCATTAATAGAGTAAACCAGTTACACTAGTATTAAAAAAGGTTATTAGTGAAATGAGTCAGTAAACATCGACTCACCTTCCCCATGGATTACCCACATAAGCCAACTTCTTAACGGATTATTACTGATTATTATTATCCGAATAATCTCAAGAATCAAACAGAATACAATACGGATATTACGTGAATGTTCAGTGTGAAGTACCACTCTACGTCATTAGGAGCAAATGATAGACAGGAAGCAGAAAGGGAAAATGTTTTCATTAGTAGTCAACGAAAAAAATCCCATAGAGATTTTATTGTGCTTGTAAAGTGCTCATCCATACGGTTCAACATTTCAGATAAAGATAAATTGTTGAGTCAGCCTTATCGCAAGTACCTTAGTATGCAATGCTGAATTCATCTAAATAAACTGATCATCAAGAATGCAGACTTTCTACATATTTGATTCCTGGTGGTAAGTCTTTAGTCTACTCAAACCTAAAGATAAGGTCACGAAGTCGAATCACTTTTGGTAAGCATTATTATAACATCAAGTTAGTAATTAAAACAGCTGTTGGACTTGAAGTTATGTCACTAAATGCTATTCTACCTAGCTTACTTTTTAAACATATGAAAAACCTTATAGAACACCTTGTTATATATGCAAAATAAAAGATAAAACGAAACTGTCATGATTTTACATATTTAAGCCTAAAAAGTCAATAAGCAAGCGTAAACCATTTTTCATAGAAAAAATCTTACTCATAGGCATTATAGTTCGCATCCATGATACTACATGATCATAAACCACTTCTTATATATATTTGCTAGCACATATTGTCTGAAAATGTCTATCAGTTCTGAAGTATCTCTCGTTTTTTTAGAATAGCCAGCATGTCTAACTAAATGGACCACCAACCTACTTATAATTTATCTAACTTATGTCAGGGTATGTATGGTGATTAATCAATAAACATACTGTTTCAAGATATTTAGCCAGTTATGTTTTTAGATGTACTGTAAACTCTGTAGAAAGGTTCTTGTTACTGTTGAGTGATCAATTAGATTGTCTGACACTGGACTTATTCGCCACTAAGTAATCGACGAAAAGTCGATGCTTATTGAGGTTGATCTAGGCTTTAAGTAAATTTTTATGCATATCCATCTATGTTCATCATTATACTTAAGCCAGACTTCTAAAAAATGGTTTTTTATAGGTTTTCTTCTGTTTCGTATTTGTTTCCAACCATACTAAAGTGTTTCATTATAAAACTAGCTGAAGCAGATATACACCGCAATCCTGCAGGACAGGAAACCAACTGAAATTTATATGATTTAATTTTTAGTATTCAATTCATTGTGATCTCTGAAATGAACATTTATAACAAACAAACGCCTACAAATGTATGTTTTTAGCTAATCTGAGTAGCATTGTCTATCAAAAAGTAAAAATAAAGCTAAATTTTCTTTCATACAAGTGGTTCCTGAGGAAATGAACAAGTTTAGGATGACATTCGTCATAGATCAAAATCAACTACATAAGCAACTAAAGTAAAAATGAACAGGACAACTGTTTCCTCATGAGCAATGTGAAAATGTAAAAGTCATAAGTTGATATTGGGCTTTACTTGTGCACTACTGTTCAGTAAACAACTGATTAGCTCTTTCTACAACTCAGTGATTCTGTAGATGTTTTCAATGCATTCGAAATTAGAACTTCTGAACTGCGATAGTAAATTATATGATTATTAGGAATAAACTGTTCTCAAAACGGGATGTAGTAAATTATATTGTACTACAGTGTACTAAATCAAATAAAATTACAAAATATGAGATTTCAGTCGATGAGAAAAGTCACTTTGAAACATTTTGTTGTTCATTACATTTTTGTTAGTCAATAAAAACTGTAACTACCCCCAAAATTACACCTGCACACATTAGCATATTGTGGTATACTACTTTTTCAATTTCTGCGGTTTATGACTACATTTAGATGCTTTTCAAAATTGATGACGTCTAAGAAGTATATATTCAGTTCATGATACAGCTGAAGATGACGATCAAGCTGTCACTAGAGGAAAACGAAACAAGCTTATCTCTCACGAGTATCCAGAAAGGTAAGTTCCATCATCTAGTTTGTGTATAGATGAGATGCACGACTGTAAATACTTGAATAAGATGATATTCTGTCGACTCCTGGAGAAAGCCGATTGGTGTGACATATAAACTAATGAATATTTTCACTTACCAAGTTCTGCAGTAGATATATCTAGGAAACCCATACTTATTAACAGACTTTAGTATATATATATATATATATATATATATATATATATATATATATATATATATATACTAGATTTGTTGATTACTTTGTCTTCTGTAGTTTATAAGACGTAAACATAAGGATTGTTGGATAAAATGCTATTTCAACATAGTCGACAATCATAATGAAAATGCTGCCACGGTTTTACACCAGAAATTTCAATGTTCTCAGGACTGGTCGCATTATATATACATGAGGTTATACGTTAAAGAATGAAATAAAACAGTTTACTCAAATCTTCGCTTATGTGAATCCACTAAAATATCATTCACATGTAGTAAATATTCCCAACTTACTAGTTTCGAGATATTTATTTCGTAATAAAACGGATATCTGCAAAAGTAGTTTGCCAGGCTGAAGCCAGTACTATAATTAATTTCATTATTCATAAAATTACTTCAGAATGAGAAAGCTCTTTGTTCTATCCTCTGGTAACAATAAGGAACTGTTGATAGGACCTAAAGACCACCAATTAATATGACAAACTAAAGGGAGTTTGAGAATGATAACCACATAAGTCATACCTACTGGCTGTAATGCATCCAATTTTCTGCAAGACTTCACATTTCAATTGCATATTCTACGGAAATTGCGTTGACACACTGATCACTTGTTCCAAAGTCAAGCAATTCTGCTTCTAAGCACTTTCTGGTTTTCAGTGAATGATGAATCATCTCGAGACCAACAGGCGACTAATCACTACTGTGCTACAACACCGATACTAAGATGACCGCAGGTAATTAACAACGTGGTAAATTACGACGACTGATCAAACAAACTAGTCAAACCCTGAGAATACGTCTATTGACAGTCGAAGCTCAAATGAGAAAATGTCAGTCAAACAGATTAGGCGAAAAGATCGAACACCTCATTAGAATAGATTGGGATAGTTAAGCATGTAAAAAAGTCACTATTTGTATGCATTCTCAACACACACCAGGGCTACTGTCTAGAATATCATTGAGGGTTCTGTCTCAAACAACATCGAAGCATATTTTCTGATCAAAATGGGAACTCAATCATTTTTAATTTCTCCCTAGTGATGAATAAGCTTTGAGTTGATAGACTAAACCATACTTACTACCCTTATTTTTACTGCGTTTAAACTGCTATCGAACTATTCTTACTGTTAGTTTTATCTTCAATGTATATCCGCTCAGTTCTTATAAAATTAAAATTTGTCTTAATGTTACTTGAGATGTAAACATGTTGGTCATTCAGTATTTCTCTACTAGGTATCAAAACAAGCTTGTTTTCACATCATGAAGAGACTTAAAGAAATAAAACCATTGAAAAATAATTCAAGCTAATTTCTTAAAGTAAATGTGGGAGTCACTATTTAGATGTAAATAAAGTTTGTAGACACATTATGTTTGTGTAAAAATAAGAAATATGAACTTGGGAAACAATTAGTGTGCCCATACTTTTATGAATATGGAAAGAGGGTCACTCGGTAAAGCTTTTCATTTTCTAATGAATACTTTTTACTCGCTAAATATCCCTTTACAGAGATTTTAGGTAGTGTAATTAACGTATGAAGTTTATCTGAACAATTTGATGCGCTTCGACGGTAAATTTTGAACATTCTGATCATGCATTTATGTGTCAAGTCAATGTATATTAAACCGAAGAGTGGGAGGACAATTATAACAATTAAGATAATAGGGGATTAAAATGAAGAAAGATGAGAATAAACAAGACAAGTGACATAGTTGATCCTAATCTTGGCGGGAAAACAAAGTTTACCAAGGTAGGCGTAGTGTAAAAACAAGTTGTTTCTGTACACATAAAAGTGGTTTCGATTCGTGTATGGTTATCACTTCCGCGAATCTCGGTATGTGTCCCTGGCTATTTCTGTATGAAACTTTGGAAGCTGTTTGAACAACAATTTGTTACCCGTTTCTATAGTATGTTTGGTTTCACATTCCATTTGTTTATGAAGCTGTTTAGGTACATGCTTTCCCACACTCAACTGCATAGCTTGATTACTCCATCTTACTTCTTTTCTAGTTATACTATCTGGAATTTACAAAGACGTGAGAAAGTTATTTGTACAAGAAAGTTGAGTGCTGTAATTTGAATTCATTAAATCAGAATATCTACTACTCTTGAAAGCCATAACTGAGTTAGCTTAATGTTAAACTCTCCAGAAAATAACTTTGGAGGGTAACTTTGACGAGAATTCCAACCAGTCTATTTCTGCCAGTTAGTACTTGAAAATGATAGCGATTAGCCTATTTTTCCAAATATACTGAGCTGTAAATTTTTAGTTCTAATAATGTCAACACTTACTGCGTTATTGTATCAACGATTTTCCAATAACTCGGTGTCTTATTTTAGTTTGGCGACTGTTTTAATCTTTGAACAAAATCTAGCGAACTAAAACATTTCTATTTTGTCTAAGACTTTGTTCAGACCCATAAATTCGCTATTCTTTCTCACCGTTATTTCATCATCAGTCGGATAATTTCTTGTAAAGAAGCAATTTGACGTCATTTTTCTGTGTTTTACTACTAATGAAATTCTGTTCATTAGATGAATATGGTTAACGTGTTTCGGCATAGATGCTTATTAGTTTTACCTATTTAGTATAGTACAAAACTCCATTTATTGAATGACGTTTCTGGCACATATTCTTCCCTACAATAATATCACTACGGATAATCATATGTTTGAACATTCTGAATAAAAAAAGTAATATTGAAAATATAACTCACTAAAATCCTTTAAATTAATAGAGTGGAAGCAAAAGAATCATGTTTACTTTTATTATAACTTTCAGGGAGAAGAGAAGAAACAAAGATTGTACCATTTTATTTCACCAGTTGTACATTAACCAATTACAGCATAATGTATGTCAATATCGTTTAACTAACAAAGTTGGACATATTTTCTATCACCAGGTAATTCCGACTAACTACCCTCAGCTGGTTGCAAAACCTGTTCTCAAGAATATTTATGTTTTTCAAATTGTAAACAGCTGATGAGAGATCATCAGAAGAGAACTTATTATATTGTTCTGCTTCAGTTTTTGTTTTTTTTTGTATTCCATATCATAAAATGGGAAATATGTGTATGAAATCTTACTGAGTATACTTCCGTGATGATATAAGAACATTGTCTATCCAATATCTGAATTCCTGGATATGAAAACGGACAGTTCTGGTCCGTAATAAGATAAAGATAAAACTGCTAATCGTTTTAAATCACTGATACATTTCTGACGTATATTTAATGGTACATACTTGAGGTGATGAAGACTTTTGTGATTTCTAATACCAGTTAGATTGTTGTTTAAGCTTAAGTTAAATTAACTCCTCTTTATACTGTTTTTCTTTACTAGCTAATGCTTACAGTTGTTGTACGGATTCAAAATTCGTTCGGTGAAAGCCATCTACATTCATCTAGACAAAACCAATGATCATGATAACCATTCTTCTGAACATTCTTTAATGTTCAATATTATGATGTCTTCCGCGATACAATCAATTGATGGAGCGTCTTTACATCGCTTTTTTGAGAGAGACAAATAAACTTAAGAACATTTTGACTCAAACATACTTTTGAAAATAGAGCAATCGTGAAGATTCAACATCGTGTAGGCATTTCCTCAATAAATGTTTTCCCAGTTTAGTTCAGTTATCAAGAAATTGTGTTCACATTTTTTTCCTATAATTTTTTTATTTCATTTTTACTCTGTTCTCATGTCACTGATTTACATAAATACTTTCAACTTCCAAGCTGACAGAAATGCGGTTAAACACATATTCCTAGTCATTCAGTTGAACAGATATATATCTTCAGAAAGAATTTATGTAAACGTACCAATAGTGATCATGTTAATCATGTAGTTTCACACAAATATTTTTTACTATACCAGAATTACTTTTCTTACCTTTGATTTCATATATGCTTGATCGTTTTCCTGTATAGTTTCCTTCGAGAGTGAACTTTGGATAATAAATTTTCATAGAAAGCATCTTTAATGGTTTAAACAGATGATGGCTTCAGAAGGCTAAGGAGATAGCACTAAGTAACTGATGGTACGATAAACTAAAAGGATGGAAAGTACTACAGGATTCAATCGTCAGTTTTATATCACACAACTGAATATTCTAGAATCGTCCAACGTTAAGGGTTAGCCTAAATTTCATAGCAGCCTTTTTTTGGACATGATTACTTAGCAACCGCACTCACTGATCGATACGTTTCGCTGGCCAAATCACTACGATTTATACACCGGGTGGGTGTTTCACTGACTTTTGGTTGAGTTCATCAACGTTTTACCTGGACAACTTTATTGTACACATCTGAGCTGTACAGAGTAAATGCATTTGTCAAGCTGATTTAGATAGAATGGTATACCACTGTTTGCATGATTAATTTCTAAATTACTTGGAAATAAAGCGGCTGTGGAGATCAGTACTGTTTCGATGAACAATAATTTGTAAGTAGTCTTCAAGTGGACTTATCTTTACCAAAGAAACTTAGACTTCCTGTCATTCTTTCTTACCACAAGTAATTGTTAACTATTTTAAGAAAACTCAGGCATTGTAACTGTCCGCACTACTTGTTTTCGTAGTTTTTAATTCTAGAGATAAACTTGTAGTCAAGTTATTTCCGCTGAGTTAAAATTTTCCATCGTATGTGAAAACTGATCCTTTGATTCAAGGTGTCACTGAGAAAGTCATGTACCCACATTTTCACCACCAGCAGTTATTATCATGAGTTTTCATACTTACATTAGGTCAGTGTTCTATTTGAATTCCTGAGTGACCTAGATTTCTGTTTATTTTGACTTTACTCATGTGAGTGTGCACCAGTTTTACACTGATTGGTTAATTTAGAAAAACTTAATTCATATAGTTCAGTCTTGAGTGCTCACCAAATCCTACCAATCATTTTTCAGTGTGACCACTAAGCTAGGAAGTTCACCAGTGCGACGCTTTTCGATGGATGTTAGTTTGTTGGAGGCAGTCGATAGGAAGCCGTGGAGCTGGGTTTCGCGCTAGTTGGCACTCATCGATATGGCATATCAGTAACCTCCAGGGAACTTATGTCCTCCTGTGAGATTCGAACCCGCGTCACCCACTGTATTGGATGGTAACGTTACTATTGTGCTTTTCGGGCCTAACCAGTTTCCTTAATTTGACAAAATAATCGTTCACCGACAGTTTTAATTTCTTTGGGAAAAAGATTTTCCATATCATATACATTCCTTATGTCAACGTGTCCTGTGTGCATTCATGAAAGATTCACATTCCATCCTGAGGAGCACCTTAATTTATATCATCCTCTGGCCACAATATGATCTTAATGGTGGTTGGTTATGGAATAGGATTGCAATAAAACCACTGCTGGCTAGTGACTGAATGGAAATATTTATATCCTTAATTCGAAATGTTTACAATCCCCGGAAAGACATAAAAACCTGATGTTATGATTTTGTGTAGCAAACTTAACTATTTTCATTTATATTCCACCTCAAATGCTAATATTACTGCACTATTACTACAATTATTAACGCCGCTATCAGATTAAGTTGCAAAAGTAAGTTGCAAAGTACTTCTTGAATTAAAAGGTACTGCGTAACATGAGCATAATTTCCTAAGGATTTAATTATTGTTTCTTGTCACTTAATGCGGTGTCAAGTGATACATCAATAATAATTAATTAACTTATTATTCATTTCATAAGTAATACTGTATCGCTGTGTGTTATATCAAATACACCAAACCATATGAAATAAAACTCTAAAGTAGCAAGTGTTCAAGTTTAACTGTCATGAAATCTAAGTATTTCATCCGTTGAAATTTAAAAAGTAACAAAATTCAACGAAAATGCTGACGGTGAAAATTAATCGGGTATAAAAGTTCCTGAAAGATGTGTATGAATATGTTCTCAATTTACTGAAGTTTAAGTGAATCATAAACTTCCTTTGCTGAAATTTTACTCTGAAAATTAGACTGATGACAGCAGCTTCGACTCTTATCTAAATAACACAGGAGGTATCAATAAAATTACTTCAACTAATAAGCACTGAAAAGAACACCTGTTCTAGGAACAAATCTTACTCCGGAAGTAAATATTTAATACTATTCAGTGTTAACAAGAATTCTGAGCTGGTGGCTTAACAGTAACTTGCCCACTGAGGGACCTGAAAGTCCTGAGTTCGAACCCTGGCGGGGTCATGGATGCATATTACTGAATCCCGTACTAGGATGGGAGGTTTCCAGTGGTCCTCCAACTGGTATCAGTCCTTGAAGAATACCTACTTGAAGTCAGTAAAATCCAAACAAATCTCCAAATTGTATTCAGTAATATTCAGCTCACTTATCTGGCACAGTTCTATCGACTATACCATGAGTCACATTTAATGTATAACACCTTGTGTCTACTCGTTTACTTGAGGGATGGGAGAGGTTCAAGCATGTGACCCAGTAGTTGATGTTCAAAAGCTGGAATCAAACGATCATTCCTCCGCTGACAGTGTCATAGTCTGAAGGACTTATAAGGTAGACTAAGTCGATCAACCTCAACACTCAGGCCTTACTTTATTGTCATTGACTGATATATTAGTGCAAAGAAAGCTGAAAGTCTGCAAAGCTCAGCCCATTATTATTATTATTACGATAGAAACTGTTTGGATATGTAACCCAGAAAAAGGCATAATAATATAAGCAAACAAACCTTTCAGCTGCATCGTCACGTAAGATAAATCTGCTAAGTGTTTCCATAGTCCTGATTTGACGTTGTGATCAGCTATATCTTGCACCTATCTCATTTTGTCAAAGTTCGATTGGATCTTGCTACTGAGAATACTTATTTCTTGCAATAAACCATATGTCTGCATAGGAAAGGATCACTTAAATATTCTTGATTAACTAAAGAAATCATCCTTTCAATCTTAGCATTTCATATTTGGTTTCATATCATGACCACTCGTTTATTTTTTGAGGTCTCTCTGAAATAGAAATTCTTCTGTAATGAATTGTTACTCTGTTCATAACTCTTTTCACTCATTGTATTTAAACCGTAATTAGGTATCAACAGGACATTATTTAAGTAAAAACCAAAATCTGAATGTGAAATAGGTTAGAACCAATAAAACCTCTTGGATCGGTTGACAATGGCCTGTTCACTTAAACTACTAAGTGTGAAATGGTAATTCACAAATCATTTCGCTTAGAAATCTTTCCTTAAAAATGATACGGAAACCAATTATCACTTTGTGATTTCTGTCAACTCATGAAGCTGAATCATTTTCGAAGAATACAGGTAAGTGACTTAAGTATTTTTTTTATAGATATCTAGCAATACCACCAAAATTGTTGCATTCAGTTTCATAGCCCTGTACAACTTGTCTCTCGATCTTCTCAGTAGTAACATTATTGCTATTATCAGAGTAGAAACGTGAGATCAGTTATGGTGGAACATTGCACTACAAAACCATCCATATCATATAAAACCGTCCAAACAATCTCATCACAATATGAGGTTCAGTAGTTCTGTTTTGATTTTGCCGGTTCTGCGCATTTTGTTGAAATTCCCAACTGTTTATGACATTTAGAATTTTGCCAATATGAATGCTCAAGTAAATAAGGATCACTGATGCGAATTTAATAGTTTGTCTTGAATGAACATAATCTCCTACAAGATGCAAGTCTGTGGAAACAAAATGCGCTTCACTCCAATCGATAATTAATGGCCGGTTATTTCTATGAATTGTTGCTGGCAAGGCAACTGGTCCAATATCTTCCTTCTACTCTCAGAGTGAATATTTTGCTCACAAATTTAACCGACTGGATCATTGAGATAGTAGCTGTAAATTTGCAAATAACTACAGCAGAAACTACTCCATGACTACGTTTTTCTCATGACGCCATCAGAATACAATCTTTTCATTAATATTCATAAGTTATCAACAAGTAGCTTAAGTCTTCACTAAAATTAGTGATTCGTGAGTTACTGAAAGATTTTTAATAAAATTCATAAATCTAGTACACTGCTCAAAATGTAACAATTAACTTTCTAGGAGAACTCTTCTTCCATCCTTCATCATAACTTTGCTACATAAAACCTAATTAATTTTCAGTCTACCCAGTGCCGCCTATTTTATCAATAAGTTTTGCTTCATCCCCAGTAAATCATACTCTAAACCAATTGTTGTCTTTTCATATCTTTTAGGCTAATGGTTACAGACATTGATTATTTGAGTATAAATAATCAAGATCTTGGGCCTCACTTATAATTATTTGTTTGATTCACTTTCTTATACCAACAGTTGTCTGAAAACCCTCTACAAAAGAAGTAGTCATTCAATGTGCTTATCCTTGCCCCTCTTCTTGCCACTGACTTTAGCTTCAATCACGCTTCAGTAAAGGCTACAGGCATATCAAGAATCATTTAGTCTATGAAAACGCCATAAATTTGTCTGAGAACAGGAGTAGTTGACAATTGTTAGACTAAAATGCATTTGTCTCTAATGACGGCTAGTTAAGTATTATTGCTAAGCTGTTTTTGCACTTTCATATACTCACTTGATGCACCCTGATGTAATATATTTCCAATTACAAATTAGGTGGCTAATTCGGTCATCCACTAGTACCTATTTCTTGTAGATGAGTAAGTGCTACAGGGAGTCAGTTGTGACTTGAATAGCTTAGTGATAAAATTCCTGACTCCGGCATTAGGTGACGGAGATTTAAATTACTCAGAGAACACCATATTGCTTTAGGTTGCAGATACATACACCGGTCCGATGATTTCTGTTATGAGTTTAATAACAAAATGTGGTGCACTACAGTACCATTTCACCCATTTTAATGTCTACACTGCAGACCTGTTGGATGGGTTTTGATTAGTAATGAGCGGTAAGGATTATTCATGTGCATCCATTACTCAGTGGAGACCAGTTCGTCTAGAGGAAGATATTTGTCAAACCATTTGGTAGTTTTCTATATAATGAACTACTTTTTATTACAGTCAACTTTTACAAATCTCTTGACCACAGATATATTTAAAGTAAGAACTTTCGGATTACTGGCTCAGCGCTTGGTTAACTGAAGTATAAGACACTGTAAAATCATCTTAGCCTTACTTCACTCAGTTGCAAAACTAAATTCAGATATGTTCTTATCCAGTAGGGGGCCGAAAGTGACAAGTGAGAAACTCTCAAAAACTTGTGTTCCAAGCTCATTAGCCCTCATCAACAAACTGAACCTGGACCGCTGGAGGAAATAATCCCCCTTAGATGTTCTAAAATCTGTAATAGGGTGCTGCAGTCAAAGAAATTATAACTAGACCTCAGGTCAATTAAATCCAACTGCTAACGTGCACCATGAGGGCAAGTCAGCAAGCCTGTAAGAATAAATTGCCAAATCAGTCGATAAACTTAAGTTACCACTTAGGATAACAAAACATTAACATTACAGGTTAACTTATAAATACTAATATTTGTTGTAACAAATTCATTCCTAACCTTTATAAAAAAACATTGTTATGGTCCTCGTTGGACTCAAGTAGTTATTACTGAGATCATTGTGAATACAATGTACTGTTGTTTATGCACCAGTGCCCAGAAATTTGCCTTCGACCTCAAAACGCGTAGATACTACATGTCAAAATTAGTAGCTAATCTATCTTTCTGGTCACATAAGAATAGGTTGATTAAGAGCAATAAATACTATTATCAGAAAGTTTGCTAATGCTCACAGGAAATTGGCTGAATATACATCCTAACCATGGAAAAAAACACATTACTGATCAAATTTCACTTAAACACTCAAACTGTTTTTGTTTACGAATTCACTTCTCCCTTTCTTTATTAAGTTTCTAGCGTTAGGTTGAATGTCAACATTTTTTAAAATTTTGTCATACAATCTGCTTGTTCTTAGCTTATTTTCTCGTTCTACATAAACATGTTTACATAAGCCAACATACTTTGCATGACCTAATTTTGAATTTTGATAGGCCGTAATTATTCTAGCTACAGTCGTCACTGCATAGTTATAAAGTAACTATAGTTCCAATTTGGGTTGCAGAATTTAACTGATTTACATCAAACCATGTCCTGCCATACGCAAACAAGTAAGTTCTGTTGATTTGTTATTTGAACAGTCAGTCATGGAAGGTGTGAAAACATTTTTGATTTATAGATAAGCTTATTGAAACATAGGTACAGTGATATTCTAACCAAAGGCTATGGCTATGAGCTTATTGTTGTATTACGATAAATGATGTTTATTGAGAGTGACTGGTGTCATCGTTTTTACATGCTTTCTTGAACATTTCATGACTCTGTCCTCACGAATGACTGTTATATGCTTTTCTTTTACTTTCACTCGTCTTCATGATTCTGTTTTTGTATGATATAACCTATCCCACTGGATTTCAAGTTTGTCTATTTAGTTAGTTAATCAGATATTGAGGTTGCAGAAAGCTCCCTCGCCTTTATTGTCTCTTCTATTCAACTCTTCGCAGATTTCTTAAACTTACCTTAATTTTAGGTCGGAATTCATCGTGGACTGACATCGGTTGGAGGAACGCTGGAAAGCTGTTTCGTCCCACTTATACGGGACTCCTAAGTACTGGGCACCCATGAACCCACCAGGGATTGAACCCAAGACCTTCAGGTTCCGTAACTACCCATAACATGACTTGTTTTTACGCTGCATTTTATAGTTGTAGAACCTAAAGAGAATTTATTGAAAAGAGCATTTTTCCACTCAGATTGTTGTTTTTTATAAATATTATGGAAATCTTTAGTTGTTCGATATCTTATAATTCTCCTGAGCATCCCACTGCGTTGAAAATATTCAACGAGTTGCTGAAGTTCAACGTTAGGCTCACTGAATCTAGAACACATGTTGACTTCTTCAAAGATTGTATTAAGAAGAATCAATATCCGAGAATTTACTGGAAGTCTGTAAGAGGGAACAGAATCCTAACCAATATGAAATCTTTAGAACGGTATGCACTCAACTACCTTGAAACAATTCAGTCTCATATAACCAAATTTGAATTAAACATATCGCAGAGGAATTATGCACTCCTCGATATACCAGAAGATTTGAGACTGCAGTTTACTGAATACGTGAATCAAATTGCACAATCCGATTCCGCTAAGAAACAAATATTACTACTGAAGAGTTTAGACGGTCAAGTTTCTCAATGCAAATTTCTGAAAAATCCAGAGAAGTACATTCATAACTATAACCATCAATTACAAATGGAAGTTCCATCCCTTGGGACTAAGTTTTGCAACATTCGCAAGTAATCAACCAAATCAATACAGATGTATCGTCTGAGCATCTATTCATGCAAACAGCTGACTTGGTTGCATCATCTAGTGTAGAGTTGGGAAGATTTAAATTGTTTCTAGTGAACTTCGGCTGTCAGTATAAAAACAATAAAAATAAGTCGAGGGATATTGACTACAGAACATCGTGAGGCTCTCAAACGACTCAGAAGGGATCAGAACATCATCATTACAAGGCCTTATAAAGCAGCTGGAGTCGTAACTATGGTCAGAGTTGATTATGTACAAAAAATGAATTTAATATTGAAAGATGAAAGCGAATTCCAGAAACTACAGTAAACGAAAGACCTAACCGAAAAAGTAGAAAATGACCACATTGTCTCATTAACAAAACTGAAAGATGACGGATTCACCACATCAACCTTATTTGAAAATTTGAAGCCTATAGGCAGCACGACTCCACGGATGTATGGTCTACCAAAAATATCCAAACCTAAGGTGCCTCCTCGCCCTATCCTAGACATGACCAATTCACCTTACCATGTTATCGCTAAATGGCTTGTACGATTACTTAAACCTTTGCATGACCAGTTGACAGAGTATAGCGTGAAAGACACCTTCCAGCCTGTAGACAAAATAAAAAACCTGAATGTTTTAAACAAATGCATGGAATCCCTAAATGTCTTATCTTTGTTTACTAACGTCCCTATAATGGAAACCGTAGATTATATTTGTGAACAACTATTGGAAATGAAATTAGACACTGGCAGTCCGATTAGGAATTTAAAGAAACATTGCTAAAATATACAATGAATGTCCAGTTCATCTTCAACAGTAACCTGTACAGACAAGTTGACGGAGTAGCTGTGGGGTCCTCCTTGGGCCCAATGTTTGCATAAATAGTTTTTGCAAAAAATCTGTATTCACAGTGGAACTCATTTGGAAATATTCTCGTTACGCATTCAGGGAACAAAGGCAAGATAGACCATGGTATGGTTTCGAAAATGATAAACTTCCTAAAAATCCTGATATAGTTATTTCTTATATAAGACAGACTTAAAAGTTGTAAATAAAACACCATTTTTTAAATAGCTACATTATCCTTCTCATGCCCGACCCTGAATAATCCATAAGGTAGTCTCATTTTGTTACCGTTGCCTAGTACCACCAGCCCTACGTAAATTGGTGTCATATGGTAAAAAGTATTCATCAAAGCAGTTTGTTTGTTATTCAGAAATAAAGAGGTTATACTGGGGAAGACTGTTAAGTTTTCTGTCTATTAATGGCATAGCTAGAGACTCTGAGACTATTGCTGCTGTTGCGTGTGTTTTGATTTTACTTTTGTGATGTATTCAAAAAACTGACCATTCATTCTGTTTGATTTCATTCAATCCGTTTGAATGACCATATGGAAGTTTTGGATTCAATTAGTGTCACCATTGTGTCTCGTTTTGGCCAGAAACTTATTACCATCATTATTTGTCTCTTGGGTTCCTAGTGGAACATAGGGCTTCAGTAGAACGTCTCCAGTGCACTCTCTTCTCTGCAATCTTTTGAACCTGGCGCCACGACTGCCCACGAGCTTCCATTTCTTCCTCACACCATCTCCATGTCACCCTAGGCTCAGACGCCCAACCCGTCTTTTCCCTCTTGGGTTCCAGTCGATGGTCTGGCCTGGCGCATGATGTCCCCGAATGGTCTTCTCAGTGTATACCCAATCCATCTCCACTTTCTTCTGCATATTTGTTGAGCGGTGGGTTCTTGGTTAGTTCGTTGCCAGCTAGCCAGAGTTAATTGTTGCTTATTCATTTTGGCCATCCGATCTTCAGTATCGAATGAGGGTGGGTGGCAGCTGTTGATGTGTATAGTTTGTTGAGAATTCTTTAGTAACGTGCTAAGTTTCTGAACCATACATACGCACTGCCTTGACTGAATTAGTGTTGGAGATCTGGATGTTGTTCATTATGCTGGGCTCAGTGTAGTAGATCTCTACACTGATTTTACGTTAGCGAAGACCTATCTTGCTCTTCCGATCCTGGCTCTGACGTCCGCATATGTGCCGCGACCTGTAGTTGAACGATGCTGCCTAGACAGTTAGGTGAATGAGACAACTTTCTTTAGATTTCTTCTGCTGATGGTGATTGGTGCTTGTCGTTGTTGTTGGTCGGGTATCTTCATCCCCTCCATCTTCTCTACGTTCACTTGAAGGAAGTCCCGTCTTCGCTGACCTGCCTCTTCTGCCAGCTTGTTAGTCTTCGCCTGTAGATTTTCGAGTGGGTGCGACATTAGACTTAAATCATCAATGGCGAGATCCAAATCTTCTAGGGTCTTTTCATACGTCAAACAGCGTATGCCCATCTTCTCTTTTCTCACGGTTTGCTGCACGATCCAGACCACCACAATCAAGAAGATGATCGGTGATAGTAGGCAACCTTGTCTTACTCCTGTCTTCACTACAAAGGCATCACTGAGCTTTCCATTGTGAATCACTTGGCATGTAGCGTCGTCATATAGCGCTTGAATGAGGTTGATAAGGGATTTTGTCACTAAAACCTTAGTGTTGGACCAACTGCCAAATTACTTCTCGGTCGATGCTGTCGAAGGCCTTTATGAGGTCGATGAAGTTGATGTAGAGTTGACTGCTACTTCATGCTCTGTTCTGTGATGATGCGTAGCGTAGCGTTGCAATTTGATCAGCACATGATTTGTTCTTCATGAAGCTAGCCTGTTCAGGTCGTAATTTTGAATCCAGAGCATCCTTCAGTCTCTCCAGGATGATGCAGCACAATATTTTGCTTGGGGTGGATAGAGGTTGGGCATGACTCCACGCCAGTTCTTGCAAAGGCTTAGGTTGCCCTTCTTTGGAAGTTTGACAAGGTAGTCCTTCTTCCAATTGAGAGGTACCTTTCCTTTCTTCATTCCAAACCTTCTAAGATAGTGGTGTGAGCATGTCTGCTGATGCCTCTGCGTCTAACTCAGTGCTTCTGGCAGAGTTACATCTGGTTTTGTTGCTTTCTCGGTTCTCAGTGACTTGATGGTGTTCACGACTTAGGCTTTTGTTGGAGGGCTTGTGTCCACTGGTAGTCCCGTGACTCCCAGTGACATTTCTGGACGAGTTGCAGGTGATGATGATGATGATGGTGGTGGTGGTGGTCGATTCGAGAGTTTTTTGAAGTGGTCAGTCCATCGGTTTTTGTTTCTTCTCTTTGGCAAATAGGTTTCCTCTACTATCTTTCATTTGTTTCATCTGTGTTGATGTCTTCCCAGATAGTATTTTGGTTATTTGATATAATGTTGCCAGGTCTCTCCTACCAGCAGCCTATTCTGTTCTGTTTATTTGCCAGTGTATCGTAGAAGTGTCTTTTGTCTTTGCACTCACTCTTCTTCACTTCTTTGTCCAGTGTTTTTTAGGTTGTATTCGGTCCCTCTTTTTGTTCCTCATCCATGCACTGCATTGCATTGCACTGGTTCATCCTCTGCTTCACCATCTTCCTCTCCCTGCTTTATCAGCTTCTATGTGTTCGTGGAGATCCACTCCTTGTCTTGTTTCTTCTTACTTTCTAACGCGGTTATACAGGTTTCCTCCACGTCTCTTCCACATTGCCTCCAATCACCAAATCATTAAATGCGCAGAAGTCTGCAAACAGTTCTGCATTCTCACTCATCATTCCACCGAGTGCCTCCCGACGAATGATCGGTTCTCTTATTATGTTGTCCCTAGGGACCGAGTTAGCCCTGAAAGTGAGGTCTGAAGGTTATTTCTGCGCGATTCACGTATGCTTCAACCGCTAAATATACGTGTGTATAGGCTGTGATTTCTACCTACGTCCCTATCCATTTACCAACCCTTTCGCTATCCGCCGACATAGCAGTCCCTAAGTCTTCAAGCAATGCTGGGGAAATTTTGATCTGTTGCATAGCGGAGCCGAGTCATTCTTCACAGCTAGAAGGCAGTTTGTGCGCCTACCCAATGTGACTGATATCTGAAGCGCACTTCTGACCGACTATAGCAAAAGCCGTGTGGTTTGACAGTGGTAGGACTTTTATTCATTTTGAACTTTCTCATTGACTACATGCGCCTAAGCTTAGAATCACCATATACCACCGCAACAGGAACTTCCATCATTATTGCCTCTCCATTTAAGAAACGCACTGTTGCATACTGCTTTCAATTTCTAGGGGAAAACAGGCATACATTTGCCAGCCAAACTTAGGGGGTGGTATAACTCAGTGAGTGTGTGATCAGGAGTTATAGATGAGGAGAAACATAGGTCAGATTTGGACGCTCAGCTTAAATTTGTTGATGTAGATCACGGTTAGCCGTTAATTTCAATTATTGCATCCAGGCTGACATCTCACGGTACATTGAAAACTAATCACAAGAGCACACACCTGTTAGGAAGTCAGTGAAGTCAGCCTACTTTATTACATTCTGATTCTTATTTTCTAAGGTTTACGCTCTGATATAAGACTTCAATTCAATCACCTTATTTGCCATTTTTGATGGGGGAGGGGGAAAGATGATGAACCTCAAGACGAAAAGTTTAGACACTAGGTACTCCTTTTAGCTTCATAGTAAGACTCGGAGGATTATCTCCATAGAAAGTTTCCATGAATGAACGAATAGAGGTGCGGTGACCGAGTGTTGCGGAGAGTTTGGATATTCTGTAGAGAAGATGCTTCAATGAGTTGAGACACTAAAAGCCTAGGCTAACTCTGTAGAATCCATATAGGCATTAAAGTATTTGATTACAAAATTTCCAAGCACCTATGATTATTGAGACTCTTTGGATTTCCAGGACTTACTCAGTGACCAGCAGCAAAGCCTTTTGCTACTGTGCTCTATCTGAGCATTTGCTTTCTGATGTGAACTGATGATGTCAAATGGTGCATTCGAAAACATTTTGGCCTAAAAGCTGGTGCAGATCACACACCCCTTATGCTGCAATGATGGCTCCCCTCATCATCCTTGAATCCAGTCACTCTTTGACTCTATATCTGAATCTTCTCATATTTATTTTCACTAAGGAAAAATTTGTTCCTTTTCTCTTCTGAAGGCAGAGTCCATACTGCATGCGGTGGCTTCACGGAGTCACTGAGGGCCAAAAGTTTCCTTTGTTAGCATTTCACTTCGTATCTAAGTACCAGGAGATTTGGGTACGATAAGTATGAGGATAACTTTTCCCGTGGTGCCACAAACAAACATCAACTTCCACAAACAGCAAGCTTCTAAGTACTCCTTTTCACCTAGTCCGTTTACACACACACACTAAAATATCTGAGCAGTCAAGTGTATTCATGATAAACAAGCACCACGTGTGTTAACTACAGTTCACTTACGGACATTCTGTTTCCAAAGAAGGATGATATACACGGCAATCGCTGTTGAAATGGAACTCGGTACAACGATGCCTGCTTCCTAACTTGTGCCAGATTATGTGAGCAGTTTGCGCTTCATTCGCTTGGTGGACACGTAGGCATACGCCTGACAACGGTCACCCAGATGAGCCAAGTAAACAAAGAACCTTTGCTCCAGAGGGAAGAAAATTCCTAAATAGAATTTCGAGGTGGTGAATTTTGCGCTGTTTCAGGACAGATAAGATTTTGTGTGACTGGTTGTGAAAAGCAGTATGCTCATCTACATGGAGTCAAGTACTTCCAGTGTCTCTAACGACGTTAGGAGGGCGACCTATTAATGGGACTAATTTTGTAAACATGGATGCTGTAACGTCAAGACCGAAGGTTATATCTTCTGTGGGTCAGTATCAGTTATCGTTTTATAGTAATGTGTATACGCACGTGTTTGCAAAACTTATTTTACAGCTTAGAGCGACTTCATGATTTCTGCGTATGAAAAGTGGTAAATGTGCATTCATTTATGCGTATATAAGTGTAAATAAATATTTCATTCTCAGGTTATGAAGTTAACATGAGAGAAGCCGGTTTACAGGCACCATCGACTTCATAATGGCAGAGAAGTCTACAAGACTGCGGCAGTGCTGATTGGCACAGAAGGGAGAACGTTGAACTCTGTCACGATGTCAGGTATCTGAAGGTTATGAAGAGAGCAGGAAAATATCACTCTACAGTACATACACAACCTTTCCGGTTTAGGTCATTCCTACTCGCAATTCTTATTTTACACTAAGGTGGCACTAAATCCGTGGGACATCCGATGTTCGCGTTATGGGTAGACGTCGGATATAAGTCCGTTTTAACAGCAGTTCTTATGTTCACAGCTTTATCGACCGAAAATAACTTACTCTGGTGGTTTCAGGAGTGAGTAAGTATTCATACAATATTTTAATCAAACTCATGGTCTCGCAGTACTGACTATTCTGAACTAAGAGGTTGCTGAGTGAAGGACACCGGATGAAAACAATATTCAGTCAATAGACAGAGACAGAGCTATGGCACAAAGAGCAGCAATTTCCCAGAAATGGAGTTATTTCCCAGAAAACCAATCAACAGAGGTCTCTTGGTGATGGAGATACTTGATGCTGTCCCATGACTAGGGAATTTTCATGTAGTCATCAGGGCCCATCAAAGTCCTAGTTGTGCTTTGAAGGGCGACTGACCATGGCGATTATTTTATCTCAGTCATCCAAGCGTGACTGGGTGTTATTGTCTAAAGGGATACATTTCAAACCATGTATCTGACCATTTCCTCGCTGGGTTTTGGCCCGTATATTCTGCTATTCTCAGCCTCTCAACGAAATCATAAACTCGCTAACACAGAGAGTACAGCCAAGCGGAAAGGGATTCTTGGGTGTGGCTTCTGAATTTAAAGCCTAAACATGGACTTCCATAGGATTATCCCTCTTTGAACTTTTGTGCACGTTTACGGACTGGATATTTTGAATGAAGGTCAAATTATTTGTGACAGGTGCAATTAACCACGAAAATACCATCAAAATAGATAGTCATTGCTTAGACAACTTATTTTTTGTAAAGCGCTCTATTATTTTCGTAGGCTGCTCCACGGTTTAATGCTTAAACGAAAAGCCCTACTGGGGTTGGATAATTATGATGGGTTAGCTAATACACTATTTTATTGACGAAGATTGTTTAGTCCTTCAAACAGAAGAAGAGGACCACTATGGAATTCATATAATTAGCAAATTTGGCTGGTTCTCATCAATTTCTGGTGTGGAGGGTAGATCGACAAGGCCCCTGACTGAAGGTCACATTTGAGTGAGACCCACTGGTGAATCGTCGCTTGACCTTACCTTTTATATGTCCCATCTTTTCCAGCCATAACCAGGAATGATATTAAGTGCAGTAAGGGAAGAAGTAAATATACCACGTCGACATTTGTAGACATGAATCCTTGGTAAGGCGTGAAAATCTGTAGAAAAACCGCTGAAAGCGCCGCAGCTTTTCGAAGTGAAATACGTGACAAACTTCTTCGCTTGGATTTTTCTTCCTGGGCTCTTGATGCCCTGATGCAGAGTTGAAAACACGACGGCTTTCAGTTTTCATTCCTTATGACAGTTCAGTTTACCAGGATAACAGGTAGCAAGACAACAGGTGGTATTAAAATAGAGCAATATTCTGTGTGTGCGTTCAAATACCCGAAATGTTTGACCCGTCCGTATATTTCTGTTTCGTCAGATAAACGTCTACCTTAAAACCAGCACGTATAGTTGTGGCCTTACTGACCAAAAGGACTTCACTTCGGCTATTTTCGTAACCACCAAGTGCTGTGTTGAGCGTGTAACCTAGGTGGCTGCCCAAGATGTTTCGTGCCATCGAACAGGCATTTACACCCACAGTATCTGAGCTTTAGGATACTGAATATTTGGATGGGTTATAATAATGGTAAGAATGTATTTCATACGACATGAGTTACATAAAAACAAACCAGTTTACAGGTTTGATAATTTTGGTAATGTGAACTGACTGTTATGTACAATATGAAGCTATACAATGGACACCATTCTTTCCGGCACATAAAGGATGCGTCCAGAATAAGAAGATTAGTGCTTTGCAGACAGCAAAGAATGAAATAGATAAACACCAGCATAATTGTTCATCACTTTGCGGCAGGCCCAGTTCGAAAGTGGGAATTATTCAGCCATTGCTTGAATCTTCCAATATTCTTGAAGGTGGGGCGGGTAGTACAGCTGTGACCTTTAGCTTTATGCGTTCGTCATTAGGTCTAAGTGGCATAGTGCATGCTGACAAATTAGACTACTAGGAGCCTATATAGACGAAAGGACTGGTTGGGTAAACCTGAAAAATGAATAACAAAAGCGAGCAGCAGGCGAAATTCGGAGCAGGAAAACAGAAATACTACGCAGAAGTACATCGACCATGACACATGTAGGTGAGTTCATTTTACTGACTGCAAGAGTTTCTTAAAGAGGTATCCAAAGCCTACTGTTTATAGATAAGCTTATGGAGAAGAAGATGAAGGTGAATACAAAAGTAGTGGAAACTAAACTGAAGTCAGAGATATCACTATGGAATAAAGAGAATAGAAGATTTTGGACCAGGTATTCGCTTATGTGTAGAAAACCTATGTGCAAAAGTTTGGTGAAGTTGTAAACATTTAAACTGAACCCATGCTTTTTGCTGTAATGGTAACCACTCTTTATATAGTCATGAGGGAGGGATGAACATAGTGTTGTTAACATATCGGGACTATAGAGACAATATGGTGGTGCTTGGCGAGCTGAGCTGGTAGGCCTGGAGGACTCTTTCAGGTAACCTCATTCTTTTTACCGTTATTTTGTCGTCATAAGTACAAGAGCCGTAGGTTTCATGAAGATACCGCCATAGAGGCAAAGACAGTTCAGGTTTATCTCCCTATCATCATGCCTCTCGGTCAGTTATCACCATTTTCGCATATTTTTACTTTGTTTTTTTTAATATTTTTGTGCTCAATAGAGTTGATGGTTGACACGTTTTCTTCAGCTCACCGTCACCTGGCTTAGACCGTGCATGCATTGTTGACTCAATCGCCCCTGGTGTATACCACACGTCAGGCAACACTTGTGACCATTACACCTCTACTCACTCAGTAGTCCAGCTTGATCTACCACGCAAAACTGACCTGTACTACTGTACAGCACAAAGACTCCTAGCTTATTACAGATAAAAATGGAAGCGGTGGGTGGAATGTTTAGTTGTAGGAGGGGTTATTGGTGGCTGAACCATGGCAGCATTGAGATTAGGAACAGTAACCAGTATCAAAAACCGTTACCACAAATTTGCACAGGATATCATGCAAGTCAACAAAAATAACTCACCGTTCGACAAATTCCCGGGTGGTTGCATTGGATTATTGCGTATTTGGTTCTAGATATTTGATGGGCCAATAAGGAACACGGTGTCGTCTATGTAGGGTACAGTAAGAATACTCCAAGTTCATTGGGGTAGTGGTCCAAGGTCGACTGGAATCGAGATATGGTCTTGCGGCATCGGACATCATGCGGCAGCCTGTTCCAAATGTTAGCGCAACGAATTGTGAAAAATGAAGACTTGAGCTGTTTCGACACACATGGTAGTGTGACTAGGCGGTCTTTGTCTCTAAGATTATAGCGTTTTTTGCCAACGAACTTTACTGTATCCGCACCAGTAGTCACTGCATGGTGTAGGACTTTATAGATGCTGAAGTTTAACTTTATTCGCCTTAACCACATAGGCTCTGACCGGTTAGTGTGACATCTGCCCTTGTATGAATTACCCAGGGAAATAAGTCTGGTAAAGCGTCATTGTGTTTTCTCTATTTTCTGACTGTCGCAGAAACCACAAGCAACTAAGTATGACAGGACAGTATTCTAGTAGTGGTCGCACGCACATCTTATATAGTCGCTTTGGTTTCATTCAGGCGAAAATTCCGGTGAATGAAGCCGATGAGGAGGCGTGATTTGGAGCACTGTGTCGTTGCGTGTTCCTTAAAGGAAAGGTCACTGGAGTACCTTATTCCAAGGTCGCAAATACTATTTATCCGTTGGAGTGCAATGTTGTTCAGCCGAAGATAAGTTGGCACGCTTTGCTCACCGAAGAGCATAAGGCCGGACTTCTGTGTATTCAGATGTAGCAGCCACGTGTCACACCATCTTTGCAGCTTGTCGAGGTCGTTTTGTATGGTGGTATTGACGCTGTTACATTGGTTAGGATGAAAAGTGTACACCACTTTCAAGTCATCTGCAAGGACGAAGGTCTTCTCTGATTGAAAGCAGGCGCATATACGATTTATGTACATCATAAAGGGAGGGGGTCACAGCAAAAGGAGAAAGGATATCAAAAACCTGAAAAACAGCAGTATGTCATTGTCGTGTACCACAGTGACAGCTTTTGATTTAGTGTCAGCGAGAAGAGAATGGCTGCAGTACTTATTAGACAAGGTAGTGTCCACGAAGACTGAGCTTTCTTCTTCGGGTCTGTGGCACTACGACCTGCATTGCCTTAGACACGATCCTTCCGTGTATCATCTTCGCAATGAACATCCACAGTAAGGTCATAAGAAAGACCAATGCGCGTTAAGGTGACGAAATCAGCAACCGTACACAATTGAAGAGGTTCCATTGCAACCGTCTAACATTACATGCCGCAGTAATCTTGAGCAGAAAAGGATTATTATCTCAAAGGTCATGCATATGCACAACGGAATAGATCGGTTTTCTCCTGTAGCCCGTCAACTAACGTGGTATCGTAGTCGTTAAACATTGGACGGTTGACTGACTATGAACCCACCCAGCTGTACACTTTGCTTTCACTCCATCAGATGGTCAGATGCACAACTTTTGGGTACCACAGTGTAATGCCTGCTGAGAAAATATATCCGTTTCTGCCTGACAAACCAAACAGCGTTGGCATTCCGGGCTCTCAGGGGAAGGAAAATTCCCAAGCTTATTGATCAACAATTCTTTCCCGTCAACTACCAGAAGCGAATCCTAACACAACGATGGAGTATGATGTCATTAACTACTCAGGCGGGCTGGCAGATGCATCGAAGACTGTGCGTGCCACTATCACGCACCTCAAAGGATAGCAGTTTTCTCCACTTGAATGTAGTCGTGAAGCCTTGTCGAGGCGTTCAGAATCGAGCCGAAGGACACATCAAGCGGTAAATTCGGAGGAAGCCACCCAGGCAATTGCAAGAGTTTGTCGGCATATCAGCCTATTCAGAGAGTGATAAAGATCCATATGGCATGAAGGCTCAACTAAATAAGTGAATTTAAGAGCTAGTGTGGAAAATGCTCGAATGAACAGTCGCTCTCTGTGAACCACCTACCACAGTAGTTTTCACAAGATAAAAGCGCTCTCCTGTCTCGCTTAACTGTCCATTTCATCGGTTTGCGAACAACTGTTTTGCTTTTAGGATTTGTCCTGGTGCGAACCCGACAGACACAAAGACCAATCACTGATTATTCGAACCTGATATATACCCACGAATACGAGACCAAGAAAGAACACGATAGCGTTGTCGGATGGAATGGTACATTTGGGTAGTTGTACCAAGATACCGATGCGTTCCAACTAACTGGCTAGAGAGTCGAATGCGAGCAGTGCAACGTAACACGACAGCGTGCCGAATGGCGAGGATGCTTGAACGGGTGTCTTCAGCTTAGCGAGTCCAGATAGACTATCAAGGTCAGCATCAATGTTGAATGTCGTCAAACCTTAGGCCATTAGTTTTCGGGAAGTGTGTGACGCTACATGCTGCCATGTTCTATGATATGCAACAAGTTCATCTTCTGGTGGGTAAATAAACGCAATTAGATATTTTATTCTCAGGTTATGAAGTTAATATGAGAGAAGCTGGTTTACAGGTATCGTCAAATTGATAATTGCGGAAAAACCTAAAAGATTTGAGCGGCGTTGAACGGTAAGCGAGGACATTAAACTCTATCATGATATCGAATGTCTGAAAGTCATGAAGAAAGCAGAAAAATATCATTTTACAACGCATACATATAGTTCTGAGTTTAGATCATTCCTACCCACAATCCTTTTTTCATACTTAAGTGGCATCAAATCGGCGCAATATTCGAAGTTTGCTTCGAGAGTAGTCGATACGATTAACCCGTCTGCGAAATCCAACGTTTCGTCAGATAAGCGTCTATTTTAACAGCATCTCTTATGTTCGTAGATTTATTGACCAATGATAACCTGCTTCAATGATTTCAGGAATGAGTGAGTGTCTATACAATCCTTTAATCCAGGTTAATAATACCCAAGTTCAAGCATTTTTCACTCTTCGAGTGTTATCTCTCCCGGCAATTCAGATTGATAATACTGGAAACATTTGTTGTGGCGTCGGTAATTAGAGAATGGAAGAATCGTCGTTCAGCAGTGGTTGGCTTTAAACTCATGTAAAACTTCATAGACTTCACGTTAAAATATGCAGTACTGGCAAGGAGATACATTGGCTGTCAGTTGGCCTCCATTGGATGGATTCATAAGGGACAAAGTGCTAAAAAAACTGTTGCTTAGTATTATCGTGGATGTGTTGCCGCTGAGTAAAGCGATCTCTCGGATGTGGTGACTACCCAGATTTCCGCTGCATTTGCCACGGGCCAGAGATCGGAGACCAGTTGTTATGCTTGAGGTTTCGTATGTGGTAGCATTTAGGGCACTGGCAGGGAGGTGAGTTGATTGTGATAAAGCTGGTCAAGAAACAGGAAATCGGGGGCAAGCCATTTGAATGATTCTAACATCGGTTTCCGATATCACGTGAGAGGTAGGAGTTTCAGTAAGTCAATACTGCCTGATCAAATTGATGCTTGGGATATTCTCGTCAGGTTCATACCGAAAAGAGAACACAGAAGGCGCAAGGAGAAACTGGATAATGGAGTATCAATTAAAACAAACTGGGAGGAGAGAAGTTCTTGCCCTTTTAGGGCTTTTCGAACTGAGTGTAAACTTTAATTTATGCATATGAGAATAACCCTTCCTTCTTTCTTCCGTGAAGTTCACGCGAGTTGTTGTCGGTAAACTTAAAGGAAACGCTGGCTGTGCATTTATACTGCACAATCCAACTAGATGAAATAGTAATCAAGGTCCCTTTGCGAGTCCATTGAGGCTAGAGGTACTTGAAATTTATGATAGCCTTACCTTGGACGTTAAGGGGTTCTAGTATGTTTTCATTAGCCCAGAACGTAGAGATAGTGCCTAAGTGAGTGACAGACTCATCATCTGTGGGAAGCTTATTAAGTGAGGAACGAAAAGCAGATAATGAGCGTGCAGTACTTATTTCCTCGGGAAATCTATTCCAAATGTGAGAGGACTTACCAAGGGAGAAATTTCCTCGCAATTCGGTCCTGCAATACTCATTTTCAGCTAATGGATTGTGACTACTTAAATAATGAGTGGATGTTACGACTCGTTTAATTTCCGGGCCACAAGAGTGCATCTGCTTACGAAAGCAATTTGTAGTGAAATATAACATCCGTTCTAAGCCGCCTCCTCCAGAGAGGTTCCAGTCCAAGCGTGTTGCATCTTGAGATGTGGTCTAGGCTGCAGTCAGCTCCCAGTGTACTTAATGTAAAGTGGCGTTGTACTCCTTCAGTTCTTTGTTTGTCGTCCACATGCAGGCCACTCAAGATAAACGGGCAGTATTCAAAAATTGGGCGGATGCTCACTCTATAGATTAAGACCCTTGATTCAGTGCCATAAAATTTACGGACGATTCATCCAAGGAGTCTACGTGACTTAGATGTGATACAAATCGTCTGCTCGTAGAGTGTTAAGTCACTGGAATATCTGGGACCTAGATCCAGCGCGGAAGAGTATCTAGGTCGCTTATGACTACATACTTCGAGAGACGTCCAAGTTATCGCTGCCTATGCTAACCCAACCACATTTATCAATGTTGAACTTGAGGTGTGACTCGTCGCACCATTTATCAATTTCGCCTAATTCCTGTTCCGTAGTAGATAGCGTATCGCTTAGCCCATTGGTGTGACACGAGAATACAACCTTCAAGTCATTGGCCCATAGGAATGTTTCCCCTGCAGTGAAGCACTAATAATATAGGCCATGAACAACAAGGGCCCAAGGACACTGCCCTGTGTTTCTCCACTAGTTATGAGCCCGGGCTTAGACTGCAGAAAATTTACTTTGACGATTTGGCTACGATCACTAAGAAAGGATTGCAGGCAATAAAGTGATGGGTCACGAGTGCCAAACGACTTTAGCCTATCAAAGAGTATACCGTGTGGCACCTAATCAAATGCCTTTGATCTTTGGAAGACCCTTCTCCAACGCACATTCTGTCTGCGACATTGATGACTGTCTAATTGCGAGTCCGGACAGGGAAACTCACCTTAAACATTTGGACCTTGTATTCGAAAGACTTAAAAACATGGCATTACATTAAACTTGCAGAAGTGTGAAATAGGAGTTGAATCACCTTCCTTGAACATACCATTGACAACAGTGGTACATGCCCACTGAGAGATAAAGTGGCGGCTATCACGACCAACCAACCAAGGATAGCTCAATTATCGAAATTCTTGACGATGTACCTGGTAACGCACAGTTACGACCATCGGCGCAATGGAAAACGCGATCAGAACAAACCGTTAGGTTCCCGGAGTATTTGGAGTCGTATTCAACTTGGTGGTGTGAAATAAGATGTGCCAACCATTTATTAAGACTAGTTCAAACTTTTTCAGGGCACGATGGGCAAATCCCCTCACATTTTTCCTTTTTACGTCAATTTTTGTGCTACTATCACGTGACGAAACATTTTTAAAAGGGTGAACTTTATTTCCATATATTTATATTTAAATAAATCCCATTTTTACGAAGCCTTTTCATGGTATTAAAGACTTTTATTTATATTCCAGGTGCAACAAGCACTGGACGGAAAGTCAAAGAAAATTGAGGATTGCGATCGGCGTCCAATTCGATTTATTGTATTTTATTTTTTAATTGCCACGACACCCTAGAATTAGTTCAGACAACCAGGGGCCACTTCACGCAATGAGCTCATCGGGAGAGTTCTACCAGTGGAGAAACCACTGGGTTTTTATTTCTGGCTTGTATCATCTTAGGGTCCCCACGAACCCACTAAGGGGGGAGTGATCTGTAGCGTCACACACTTCCCGAAAACTAATGGCCTAAGGTTTGACGACATTCAACATTGATGCTGACCTTGATAGTCTATCTGGACTCGCTAAGCTGAAGACACCCGTTCAAGCATCCTCGCCATTCGGCACGCTGTCGTGTTACGTTGCACTGCTCGCATTCGACTCTCTAGCCAGTTAGTTGGAACGCATCGGTATCTTGGTACAACTACCCAAATGTACCATTCCATCCGACAACGCTATCGTGTTCTTTCTTGGTCTCGTATTCGTGGGTATATATCAGGTTCGAATAACCAGTGATTGGTCTTTGTGTCTGTCGGGTTCGCACCAGGACAATTCCTAAGCCCTCATCATCAAGATAACATTCAATGATGACAACAGGACACAAATGGGGAATGTATGATACCAATTCTCAACATTTCGCTTCTCTTCGAAGCAATAAAATTATACTTTCACGAAACTTACTGTCCAGTAAGCAAGAATTACCAATCCCAGTCACTCATTTGACCGTCTCACGATGTGAACATATATAAATCCTCGAACTACTCAAATTTCTGGGCGGTCATAATGGCCTCGAAAATCCAGACTGACGGTAAAATCCATGAGGTCAACTCGCCTATAAACTTTAAAGTGAACTTACCCACAATAATGCTGTGAAATAGATTTCTGCAGTACTTCGTCTAACAGTGAATATACCTCCTTGACAATGCTGCATACCTTAACATGAACAGTATGAAAAACTCAGTGACATTTGTCCGCAGTACTTTTTTCAACTGTTTATTCCTTTGCACCGCAATATCTTTTTCTGATGGCATAAATCTATATTGCTGTGAATGATAACACTTGAATAGATATTCACTTGTGTTACATGACTATGTAGAAACTTGCGGATTCCTGACGTCTTCAGTGTGGGTTCTTCTGGTACCCGAAGCTATAAGCTTAAGAATTTATGGCAAAATGGACGTTTATATAGCGTAACGGCGCATCGCGAAGACGAATCAAACAAGTCGACCACTTGTAACGGAAATTTGGATTTTCGCGAGCCCTGGTTCCACTGATGGTGCAAAAAGAAAGCATGACTCAAAACGTTCCAGACCTTGACACTCTGTATACGCTGAAAAGTGGTATCTTCCTGCTCATCTCATGACTTGTGTAATCTTCTAATGTTTTTAATCTGATTTAATGACCTCCATCCCGTACCATTTAGATCTCGTAAAGTCGTGTACACTCCCCAACACGTATCAATGTGATGATGCCTGTGAACTGGCTCCTCCTATATTAAATTACCAATATGAGAATAAAATATTTATTTATAATCTACTTATTTATTACTACTGCTGTCGTATCGGCCAGGCATTGCAGACCCTCGCTTCATGAGGGCGAAGTTGAGTCGACCATGTGTCAAGGGAGCTGCGGTGGGGAAGTTCTTACTTAGTGGCCGGCAACAACCACAGCGGGGATCGAACAACCGAACCCGCTGGTGGATCCGCAAAATGTGATCGTTACCTCAAGGAATTCAACCGGCAGAGAAGGCTGGCAGCAAAAATAGGAGTAGAAAATTAGCCTACCGGCAGCGCAAGTGATTTACCGAGACGCATTCGCCGGCGAGCTTCCCTTCACCAAGGTTGTTAGACGTTCGCTTCTACTTCAAGGCATCACTCAAAGAGGCCCCTACCGTATGGCACCGTGCAGGATAGAATAGGAGGTGCTACACGATGCCGTCAGTCAAACGACGGTCCGCCAGACTAGAAGATTGAAAGCAAGCTTCAAGAGCCTTACAGGCAGTGGTAGCCACAAAATAAATATTTTTATCTAACCAATATGCATAGGCATAACGATAACTGCTCACACGAACACTGAAGTGCCAGAAAGGCCTAAAACCGGAGGCTTATAAATTAGCACCTGGTGTGGCAACGCAATAACCTCCGCACAAGTTCTCATACCGTACTATTCCCAGAACATAGACTCTTGACATGCCGCCACAGTGGTGTGAGAGGTCTTAGAAGTAAACCGTTACAGCTGAGAAAAATATACTGTCATCTGGGTGCAGATGTGACTTTCATTACGGAGACAGGTCCCACCGAACGTCTTGGGCCATGAAATATCTCTACGTGAAATAACCTCGTTCCGAAAGGACAGGCAAATCGAAGGAGGCCGAGGAGTGGCTACGTACATTAGCTCCCACCCAAAACATAACGAAATTACAGGTGATGGTTTGGCCAGTTGCCGAACTCCTTGTAGTGATACTTCACCATAAACCAAACAAAATAGCAAAGCAGGTGGCGAACATGCCTCGTCTATGCGCTGAAGGGCACAGGACACAATTAGTAAGTGTGATTTCGACATCCACATCGATAGCCTGTGACCATTTAGTCCTCGCTGATGATAAAGACACACCGCGACTTAACCCAGGGCATGACGCAAGCCGCAGACACAAATTCTTTGAACGTACGTAGGCCTCAAAACAAATTTGCGGTAGCGGCACAACTAGAGAAAGTTGAGGAGGACGCCTGGTGGGAATCAGACAGAAAAGTGCGGTGACTTGGCTACTTTCTAAAATATGATCTTTTGGTGGATGGTATCTGTGTCTGACCCCGTCCTTTGGCGACGGTAATCACGCGCTGGCGAAATTTTTCCTGACAACCGAGGAGAAACTACTAGTAGTTGGGCCAGAAGCGCTCCGCTTCTACCTAAAGGCAGACTAAAATCTCCTGACCAATGAACTGGCGGTGCTATGGCCACTAGAGTGGCACTCGCCATCGATAGACTAGCACTAGTTACGTATTAAAGATACTATGTGGAGCGCTATCGAAAACAGTGTTCCGAAGCTAACCGGACAACCACCTGTCAAACAGTCTTGGGCAACTGGCGCAACCCAAAAGAAAGTACATAGGAGAAAGAAGACGTGGTGTCAGTGGTGCACATCGTGCAAGGAAACAGACTTTTTTAGCCACAAGAAGTAACCCAAGTTATGTAATCTGCTCATAATGACGGGTAAAAACACAAAAGTAACCTTGCCAAACAGCTTGGCTACAACCAGTTCATATCGCAAAGAAGACCGACAAAAAAATGTTTAACCCTGACCACAAGACAGAAAGGAGAACCCTTGAATAACAATTTGGCATCGGGACGGTTGTGCAGCCGATTTGATGAAAGTCTCAACTCAGTCATGCATCCACTACCAACGCCCATTATTTGAACTAGGTTTCGGGGCTGGAACACACAGCCAAGGGAAGTAAAGGCTTTGTCGAACCAAGTGTTCGTAATGCTTTTAACACCCAGAATAAAGCAGTCTCCTGGCTGTTACGACACAAGACCAGTGGTTCTACAGAATTGTGTCAAAGGGCTAAGCATACCCAAATACAATCTGTTTACGTAGCCGTCGAAATTGAGCCGATATCTTAGCGATGGTAGCGCGCTGTCCCTACACCAATCTTGAAGAGGTGGGGCCGAAAGAACCTGTGCAATTACAGACTAACAGCGTTGCCTTCCATAATTTCCAAGGTACTGGAAAGCATGGTTGGAGACGCTGTTTGAAGCTACGTGGACGTAAACAACATTGTTCAACCAAACTAAGATGGCTTCAGCACCAGGCGGTTGTGTGCTACGAACACGATGACCGCTTGGGATAACTGGATAACCAAATAGGACAACAGGCAACCGGTTCACGTTATGTTTCCGGACTTGGCCAAGACTCACGACAGCGTCCCGCTCCACACCACGTTCGTTAAGCTTGCAAAAGTGGGTAACTCTGAACCAGCTACAGCATGGTTCACAACATATCTGGAGAACAGAGAAAGAGCAACTGAGTTTCTCAAGGAGCGATCCTTGTGCCATTTCTACGGTGCATCAATGACCCTCGTGCTCAAGTCTCCCCGGCTATCCTGCTGTTTCCAGCTGGCTTCGGAACATGGAGGACAGTCGGCAGGGAAAGTGGCCCTGGGATGCTCCAAAATGATCTTCTGCAGCGTTAGTGTTGGTCAGCCGCAAGTGGTTTGAGATTTGACCTTGAGAAACGTATCTTCGAAAACTGGAAGCAATGAAAACTAGTCACACTCTTAACAAGTGCGCAATCACCAGGGCATACACAGAGAGGGACCTAGAAGAAAACTTACCCGGCTCACTAGGCACCAGCGCCACTTATAATGGAATGGCGGCAAAGTGAACGCCATCATGCACTTTCTAAGAAGGCAGCTCGGAGGGCTAACTCCAGAAGCATTCCTCTTGGTACTTAACACCTGTGTTAAACCTCACCTAGAGTTATTCAACGCAACGACCCCCTCCCTGCTAAACGGAGACGGGAATACTCTGGAGGAGGTATGGGGAAGGGTGACAGGATCGGTCATTGAAATAACATTCAAGACATCTGCACAACTCTTAAGATAACCCAACCTATTCACAATAAGCTATGTAAGGAAAAGAGGTGGCCTGATAAAATCGTTCAGCGGGTGGACCACCTAGATAGGTCAACGTCAATGGCCCGAAACCAACAGTCTCCCAGGAACCCCACTCGAGTGATCCACAACAGGACAAATATGGGATCAAGATCGGACTTCTTTTCACACAAATTATGTGCCTTATGGAATGCTCTACCACAGCTAAATCAGTTGACTCCTTCAGACGACTACTGGACAAGTACGGGGGGGGGTAAATGGCTTTCCAAGAACACTTTCAGGAGTAGCTGAAGGTATAGTCATCCGACCCTGTATTCTACAACCCTAGCATCTACAACAGGATCCACCTCCGCTCCATATTATTACCAGGACCACTTATCTGTCTGTAGATACTCTTCACTCCTCTTTTTCTCATCCTTCACGTTGTATCATTAGCACTTTTCCAGCAAACCTTAATAATTAATTACCAGGTGCTTAAAAAGTAGGAGTTTCAAAACGTTAATTGATCTTATCATCAGCTCCGTTGCTTCTCAAACAAGCCAAGCTGTAATTTTCAAGAAATGATACCACATTGGGATTTGACTGGTGCGAACCCGACAGACGCAAAGACCAATCACTGGTTATTCGAACCTGATATATACCCACGAATACGAGACCAAGAAAGAACACGATAGCGTTGTCGGATGGAATGGTACATTTGGGTAGTTGTACCAAGATACCGATGCGTTCCAACTAACTGGCTAGAGAGTCGAATGTGAGCAGTGCAACGTAACACGACAGCGTGCCGAATGGCGAGGATGCTTGAACGGGTGTCTTCAGCTTAGCGAGTCCAGATAGACTATCAAGGTCAGCATCAATGTTGAATGTCGTCAAACCTTAGGCCATTAGTTTTCGGGAAGTGTGTGACGCTACACCTTCAAACAGACAATCAGTGCCTCCAACCCACAAGTAGGAAAAATGTTAGGACTTCTGTGAAAGCCGAAGGAGTAAAAGTGACAAAACAAACCGAGCCTCAAGATCTAAAAGCGAGAGCTCAAAACTACAAGTTTCCTTCACCCACCAGGTCGTAAATAACGAATGTCTCTGTCGCGTCTCTATTACAGAGAAAAAGGTGTTGGAGAAACCATCTAGGCTACGTCCAGGCAAGTCGCCTGGCTGCGATAACCTAAAACCAGTGGTTCTTAAAAACTGCGTCGAGGTGCTTACTAAACCACTTAGCAACATTTTTGAGCACTCAATAGACCCGTGCAAACTCCCTAAAGAATGGAAGAGCGCCATCTTGTCACCCATCTTCAAGGGAGGAGACGGAAAAAGCCCTGGCAGCTACAGGCCAATTGCCCTACTCCCTATTGTGTCGAAAGTGTTGGAAAGCCTGGTAGCTGACACCATCTGGCAATTCCTCAATAGGGGAAACACTGTGCATACTGCTCAGCACGGCTTTCGGAGTGGTCGCTCATGTGCCACCAACTTACTAACTGCCTGGGACGACTGGACACAAAGCTGGGATGACAGAACACTGGTACATGTTGTATTTCTTGACCTAGCCAAAGCATTTGACAGTGTCCCACCCACAGTACTGCTTCACAAGATCATGTCAGCTGGTATAAGTGAACCCCTACTCTCTTGGTTCAAGGAGTACCTGGAAGGGAGGCAGTTCTGCACTAAAGTGAACAGAATAAGGTCGGAGTGGAGACCCTCGACGTCAGGAGTGTCCCAAGGAACAATCCTAGGACCGCTTCTGTTCTTCCTGTTTGTCAACGATCTGCCGGATAAAATATCCTCACCCATTCTCCTCTTCACTGACGACATAAAAATGTGGAGGGTGGTATACGAAGAAGCTGATTGTACAGCACTACAAAAGGACTTGCAGCAACTCGAGCTCTAATCGTCGGAAAATGGCCTGAGCTTCAACCTGGAGAAGTGCAAAGTAATGCATATCAGTAAAAATGAAGCAAATACGACCAACTTCCAGTACATGTTGAGCAACCGTGATATCACCAGTGACCATGGGGAAAGATTTGGGGCTCAACTTCTCCGACACCTTGGACACTAGCTCCAACTACAAAGGTATGACAACCAGAGCGAATTCCATTCTACACTTTCTGCGTAGACAGCTCGGCGCCCTCACTCCCGAACTCTTCCTCACCATTTTCAAACCCTACGTGCAGCCGCATCTAGAGGTCTTCAATACGGTGGCTCCTCCAACACCCAAGAGAAACTCTAATCTCCTCGAAAGAATGCAAAGAACTGCAACAAAATCTGTTGTGGGGCTAAGGAGAAAGACGTATCCCGAAAGACTTAAACACCTAAACCTATTTACCTTGGGTTATCGTGGGAAAAAGGGTGACCTTATTATGGCATACAAGATCACCCATCAGGCATACCATGCATACGAATCAATTTTGCCTGCAAATCAACGATCTTCACGAGGCAACCCCATTAAGACAGCACACCAGAGAGCCAACACCATACTCAGATCCAAATTTTTCTCCCTAAGGGTATGTGCTTTATGGAATGCCTTGCCGCGACATGCCGTTATAGCTCCCTCAGTCAACTTATTCAAGAGACGATTAGACAGTTATGTCACCTCGCATGGACTACCACGGACGTACTCAGGTAGTTACCAACCTCACTAGCCCCAACTCCCTCCTAACTACCACTCACTATCTCCCTCCTTAATACACCCACATTACCTACTGATTCTTCCGTAGGAATCAAACCCACTCTACCATTCGCGCAATTACCAAATACCTTTCTTTCGTTCTTATTTCTCTTTTCACCCCTCCTTTTCTTCTCCTTCCCTTTTCTCTCCCCTTATTATTTTTCTTCCTTCTTCCCTTTTTCTTTATTCTCTCCTCATTATTTTACCACTACCTTACCATTCTCTTTCAGGTGTCTTCACAGACAGGAGTCACGGCAGTTCCCTAAACTTCCCAGCAACTCGTAGCTCCCCAATCACTCTACAAATTACAACTTACTGACCCAAAAAACATCCACCTCACCGAAGCTAAAGGCAGAAAAGCAGAGGGGATTTCCTCGTCCACTGCAGGAGTGAACCGAACAACTGGAACCAAGCCCTAAGAACTAGACGCGAGAGATCAAAAACTACCAGCTTTCTACGCTCGCACTATCAATATTGGATATTGGAACTTATATAACAATTAATTAGGTTTCAGTATTCCGCAGTTAAAGGTAGTATTTCATGGAATGTAAGAGCCTGGTACGTTTTCTAGCTAGTTGCTAAGGCGGCCCTTAAAAGTCTTTCTTACATGTTGGAAAGGGATGATAGATTAGGCGCTACGCACGTTTGACCTTGAGGCCTAGTGGCGTTTGCGTCGCTTAGTAAGTCTGTCTGTGAAAACAGTTTGGCCGATTACAACTTAAATTAACCAAAGTATCTCACAAAATGGGTTTATCTATTGATCACATGCAAAGTTAGATGCTGCCTTTACCATTGGCATATAACTGCGGGATTTATTCGAATACTGATTAAACTTATATATATATATATATATATATATATATATATATATATATATATATATATATATATATATATATATATATATATATATATATATATATATATATATATCTTACTACATAGATTACCGGGGCTGAAAACAGCTCCTACTGGATGTTGATTTGCTGTTTTATGACACTTGCGTCTATATCACGGTTCAGATGCTTTAGTACTTTGTACCCACATAGATGGGTATCTTCAATGTACATACTTTTACTTTAAGTGGGAAAGAGCAGTCAGAAACCTAGATAGGTTCCTATGCATCGCTGACAAACCGTATTTATAAAGTAATGTCCATCATTTCTGCATTAATCGATTCTGAAAGGTAAAAGTAACAACTGTTTTCTTATTGGTGCATTCAACGTCTTTCGGCAGTCACTCAAAGACGAAAACAAGTTGAATAAATCCCAGTTGCGTAGGTTTAGTGAGTGAACAATATGACGCGACTGCAAACTGACAAAATATCCCCCGCACAACGTATTATATATAAGAACATGAGTACACGCTATTTTTTGATGAAAGAAATGAGTGTTCTGCATGTTCTCCGAGATGTCGATTATTGCAGTATCATATGGAATTCTGAGTGAAAGTAGCGTATACGTATTTCCACCACCCCATCTCCGTAATCTGAAAGTGGCAACGTCGTTTTTACATCCCAATTCAATTTATTTTTCAGGTCACTCATTTGCCTTTAAACACTCAGAAAATGTGGATGTGTTCCATTGCATCTTCAATAAAAGTATTTCAGAATGTGTCCACCTTTATATCTCCTGATGTAAAAATTTAAGAATGGCAGTGTTAAAGGTGACGTTTACGGAAACTAACTATTATTCGCTTCTCATTCCTGCGAGTGTAATAGACAGGTAACAGGTTTGTAAATGCAGATATTGCAAGTGAAGCTATAGCTTTTAAAGCCATAGCTTAAAATTTGGTAATAGACCAGTAGGAAGCAGTTGACCAAAGACACTATTGACCAACGGACTATTTAGCTCCCGGCTCTACTCTGACTTGTCTGTTAGTCAACAATCTGAGGTCATCTTTTTCCAACACCAGCACTGTGTTCAGTATTATCACTTGCAAACTAGCACTTGACTATAACTCATCGTAAACTGATGATTACTGCGAAAGGAAAACATCTAACTGCTGTTCTATTCTTCACCATCATTTACTGAAATAAATCCAGAAATAATCGCATCTTTTGTTGGATAGTCCTATACTACTCAATAGAACACTATGTTTTCGTTGCTTAGAATCATAATCTCTATCAATGTTCCCTAGTCCGCCATAAAGCTATAGGTTCAACCCGTAGTTCCAGTGATTTCCAAATACATGCAACATAGGTATTGCAATACATATATCTGAAATCAGTAGCGTAGTTTATGACATGTTCACAATGACAAGCTTGCAGACAATGATGCTTTCATTTTAGTGTCATTTCAAACGAAATAAGCACATTCGATCAAATCATCACCTGGAATGTTCAATCGTACATCCATCCACATATACCACATATATAATCTCCTTGTTAGTTAATCTCTTTGTTCTACACAACATTCCATATGGTTGGCTTGCGCAAATATCGGTCCTATTATTAGTCCTTTCTACTCGTTTATATTTAACTTTAGTGTGGTAGTGTTATTCCAATCGATATTACTTTTTTCCATCCCATGCAAAAGCTGTTGTCGATGGATTTTATTCCGAAGTTGTCTCTTTGTTAACCCTTAGTTAATCCTTGATTTTCATTTTGTCTAGTTCTCAACAATCTTTATATTTATCGTGCATAGCTGACCGGGAAGTCTGTACACAGTGTTGTATATAGTACACTGCTCTGTAGTTGCTTTGACTGCATTTTTGAATCAGTCTATCTTATTTCTTATGAGATGCGCCTGACTAATTGCTGTAGAAATATCATTTATTTTAGGATTTCTTCCAATGGCTTCTGACATATCCTCTTATATGGTGATATTTCCGTCTCTTCGTAGTTACGTTCCTCATTTATTTCCGTTTTCGATTTTGTCTCTTCCTGGCAGTCTTTTGTGAATCGTTCTGAATAGTGATTCTTCAATAAAATCTTGAATAAAACACTCATCTCTTTTCGTTGATCATCAAGGCATGTTGTTAACATACGTATTCTATTTGCAGGATCCTGTAATTCGATAGGCTTCCCGAATGCGTTGAACTTCTATATGTCGTTGTATTTAGATTGTCATCCTTTGTTCTTTAAATTTTGGAGTCCAAGATTGTTAGTCCCACCAATTCATTATCTATTTCCATGGTGACTTTTATTGATTTTCCCTGACTGTCTAGATGTAAATAAAGTTTTTCTAAATCCTTATTTATTACTTATAGCGCATCGTCTATATATCATCAAATTTCAGTCGACGATATGAACGACTTTCGAGCTTTTTCTTCCAAAAAGTCAATAGATATTTCAGCTATTATTTGTGAGATAGGCGATCCCATAGTTATTACTTTTTGGTGGTACGACTCCGTCGAGTGTGAAAAATGGTGTTGTATGCAGAGTTCTACCCCACTTCACGTGTATTTTCCAGCTACCTGGACGATTGTGCACCGTCTTTATACGCGGGAAAGGAAATCGATTGTTCCCATAGGGAATTTGAATTCGTGCTTGATATCCAATATTCGTCATCTAAATCTCAAGTTTTGTAATTCCTGAGCATACCTTCTGAAATGTGTTCGTTGCTTATTCCACCTCACTTCAGATAGTAAAATCCTTCGGTCACATATCTTGGTCCAAGAATTCTTCCTGCGTGTAGTCTTGGTTATTGCACGTATATCAAAAATGTGCATTCGAGAAAACTTACGCAAAATGAATAAACAGCTATTCAATATAAGGAGAGATAGTTATGAAGTGGGAAAAAAACTGTATAAAGCACTACAACGAGAAAAAGTTGAAATCTTACTAGAAATCGTACAAGTTAAAGAAGAAACAATCTATCGACAGAATAAACAAAAACAGAGTTTAAAATTGAGTAAACTCATAGACAATGGAACTACAAGTGATACACAAAAAAAACTAATTGGATCCTAATGCTCAGAAGACAAAATCAACCTAGAACCTCGTACAAAGGTACATCACTCCAACTTGCCATACTTCATGATTGTAGTCAAAGAACAGGTGTTTAGAAAAAAGTTGATATCAAAGTAGATAAAGTAACGTGAGACAAATGATCTGAAGACAAACGTTAGTGCGAATATTCAAGACTCACAGGACATCGTAGAGGGAGTGCATCTGCACCACTGCAACCTATTTTCATTCGTCACCAAGAGTTCTCAACCACTAATTCCTTCGTCTCGGGTACCCCAACTACGTAGTCTGCATCTCCCAACACGGCTCAGACCAACAGTAAGAGACTTCATCGGCCGATGCCAAATCTTGGTCTGGCCGCCCTGAATCCTCTTCCAACTTAATCCAGCTTCCTCTAGCATGGCACGTCGAGGTAGGTGGTGACTCAGCATGCGCAACACATGTCCAAGCCACCTCCGATAGTGAAGCTTCACAACTTCATCAACTGACTTGCTATCTTGCCTAGCACTCTTCGCCTGACTTCAACATTGCTCACACGGTGATCCCACGAAATACGAGCAATGCTGCGAAGACATCTGCAATCAAAAACCTGTAATCGTTTTATGTCTTCTACTTTTAACGGCCATGTCCCACGGTCATAAAACAAAAACAAGCTGCAGCGCAGTATACACGTTTCTTAAGAGTTAGTCGTATATCTGACTAATCGGCGCCAGATGATGCAAGTTAGCAAATCTCAAACAGACATGTTGCATCCGAGCTGAGATTTCATCAACAACCAACCCGTTTGGCCTGATACGATTCCACGAGTAACTTAAGTGTTCGACACATTCAACCACTTCACTCCCTATAGTTAAATTGGGAATTGTTGCAGTCCTAAAGCGGAGTAGAACTGTGCCTAACAACACCATTTTTCACACTCGACGGAGTCGTACCACCAAAAAGTAATAACTATGGGATCGCCTATCTCACAAATAATAGCTGAAATATCTATTGACTTTTTGGAAGAAAAAGCTCGAAAGTCGTTCATATCGTCGACTGAAATTTGATGATATATAGACGATGCGCTATAAGTAATAAATAAGGATTTAGAAAAACTTTATTTACATCTAGACAGTCAGGAAAATCAATAAAAGTCACCATGGAAATAGATAATGAATTGGTGGGACTAACAATCTTGGACTCCAAAATTTAAAGAACAAAGGATGACAATCTAAATACAACGACATATAGAAGTTCAACGCATTCGGGAAGCCTATCGAATTACAGGATCCTGCAAATAGAATACGTATGTTAACAACATGCCTTGATGATCAACGAAAGAGATGAGTGTTTTATTCAAGATTTTATTGAAGAATCACTATTCAGAACGATTCACAAAAGACTGCCAGGAAGAGACAAAATCGAAAACGGAAATAAATGAGGAACGTAACTACGAAGAGACGGAAATATCACCATATAAGAACGCCTAATTCAATATTCTTATTGTCTAAGCTTTTGGTAGCCATCACGTGTTCATCCATGTCTATAGGGCGTAATTTAAGTCGAAGTTGGTTTTGCAGAATGCTGCTGTTCTCTTCAATATTTCAGTCAATTGTTGAAGGCTGTCTTGTTACATTTATATTTAGCATTAATGAATCCAATGATCTACTGATTCTTTTTCCATTATACTTTTTAGACTATTCGGAATTATTCATTGAGCATTTGACAGGTTCTAAATGCAAGGTAGAAAAAAATTGAAGGTAAAGCTTTAGAAGTGAGTATCTTTAAGTTTCCATACTTCACAAGTATGCTGAAGAAGAAAAGAAAAGGAATGAAAGATGAGATAATAAGTAGATGGTTAGTAAAAGGAGTGAATGCATCTGCACTGGCAAGATAAGTTTCAGTTCTTGACACCAAATCGTAAATAGAATATATAATTACTGTTGACTGAAATTTCCAATTGCATTCCAAAGTAAATGTAAGTAGTAGTATTACTTATAGTCACTTGTCAGGTTGAATTTCGCTTATGTATCTGTCTGTATATAGTGATCACCTTAAAAAGTAACCCGCCATTTTATTACACTAGCAATAATTTGTTTACACTTATTTTTAATAAAGGGTAATTACATACGTATATCCGAGTACTTGATTTTCCGTTCTTTTGTAACTGCGACAAAATGAAATTATCATCACTAGGCGTAAGTTTTCACTTAGAAGTGCAACCCTTATCTGCAGAAGTCTTCAAGACCATTATTTCTGTCAACTCTAGTTTTATTTGATGTCGAGACAACGGGCCTACCGTCTGCAAACTTCAATCCAGAAATCACAGAACTATGCATGTTGGCTTCTAGTCGATTTAATCTGGAGAATGCTACAGGTGAACCTAGAGTAGAAAATAAGCTCACACTGTGCTTTAATCCTACACGAACAATTTCATCGATAGCTTCTAAAATCTCTGGTAAGTCTGCACCTCCTAACTTCTTTTCACGATATAGGTTTAAATTCTGATAACTTATTCCATCAAAAGGATTTGATTCTAGTGCTGTGGATCTTATTCACTTGTTTCTAAATCGATTAGATACACCTATATGTCTCATTGCACATAATGGACTACGTTTTGATTTTCCACTATTGAGAGCTCAATACTAAACGTGAAAGGGAAAAACTACAGTCTTAATGACTGTACAAATGGACCAATCGTATGCACAGACACTTTACATTTGTTCCGTGAATTTGCTTCTCAGCTAGCTGGGACAAATTCAGATGATTCAGGTTTCATTTCAACCGATGATCAATCGTCTACTCCTGTACCTGTATCTCATTCTAGTCCTAAAAAGCCAATTACTACTACAAATAAGCATTCCTTTCATTTGGCTGATGTTCATGAACGTGTATTCGGTGATAAGCATAAAAATGCACATAGTGCAGAAGGCGATTGTAGAGCGATGCTTCGATTAATCCAGTATTTAGGATCACCTGCTATTGACTGGTTACAGTCGCATTATCTAAATTTCAATTCAGTAACACCAATGTACAATTTACCTAGTGCAAACACAAGTCGACTTTCATCATCTCTATTCCCTTATCAAAGAACAACAAAATGTATTCTGATGTATGCCTTCACGATACCACTTCTCTGTTTGACGACTTACAATTGGAATGATCCAAACATCATGTACAAATATTATTTTGACAAGATTAATCACTGATATCTGTTTTCTGTATTCTTCCACCTATTTTTTCTGTTTACTGACTTACAGATTTTTGTCTTTTGTTCTATACCTCTAATTAATAGGGTTTTCTTTCTTTTTATCTGACCTCATGATGATTGATCATGTTGTTTATGAAATTCCGTCAGTATTTACTATATATTCACTTCATTCTATGTATTGCAACAGAAAGACTGGTTTTTAATCTTTTTTATCGAGAAATATTTTTGCTAACTTACTGTTTATCTTTGTATGAAGTTAGCAGTCATGAGCTAATGTGTGGGAAGGGGGTATTTTGCTGACAAATTTCACTGGTGCATAAAATGAATTGTTGATCATTATTATTTATTATCATATGACCTAATTTCAATTTGCCAGTGATTTTTCTTTTTGGTTTTTAACTGCCACCTTTTTATAAATTCTGTAACTGAAAGATCTAATTTTGAGGTGAGAAGAAAAATATTCAGCAGACTAATCAGTCTTGTGATTTATAGCATGGATTGTGAGAAATACTATTGATCTTGGTCTGTTAAACTCAGGTATAAAAAACTTGAATTTGCTATGGGCTGCAGTAGTATGTATTCATGGTTCTTTCCTTGTCACATAAATGGGATGTTTTAATTAAAAATGATGAAGGTAAAAAGCCTTTACTTTTCTTTTGGATTAATAATGACAGCATAGAACAGTGTAAGAACTAACTTGAGATTTAAATGTTGGAGGCGACTAAATACACAAAGACCTCAGTCTTTGAAGGTTCGGAACTTTGTAATCTATCTAGTCTTTTGAAACATTAAACTTGCCATCAATACCGTTCACTCATCAGTTCTATAACGCTCAATGGCTGTTATGACGACATAGTTAATGCTTGAAGTTGAGAGTACTGTTCCAAACTTTAGACCATACAGAGCAGCAGGACCTGACATTTCGCTACTAGATTTTTTCAAAGAAGGAGGTAGAAGTTTACTGAGTAGAGTAACGGAGATACTAGGTATAGTGTGGAAATCAAAGGCGATCCCATCAGGCTGGTCTAGATCACTGATCACTGCAGTTTAAAAGAAAGGAGAAAAGTATCCTTGTGGTTAACATAGGGGAGTCAGTTCGACTAATATATCTGAGATCCAGGGGTTCATAATTATACGGCACCTAATTGCAGCTGTAAAACAGCGAACTCAAGGAAATCACGCAGCTCTCAGACCTGGATGAGGGTGCATCGATCACAACTTAATTCTTTGACAGGTTCTGGAATACGGATATACTTGATGACACTTCGCATATTTCTTGACCTCAAGACAGCATTCAACTTTATCAACCAATCGGTGTTGTGGCAGTGTCTATCTGTGAAGTGTGTACTGAGCAAGTATAATATAATAATCAAACCTCTCTTCGCGAAATGACTCAGGATTGTAAATATTTATGGGCAGTTGTTATCCCAAGTAATGATAACCAGTGTTTTGTGCCGTGGATGTCTGCTGTCACTGTTTCTTTCTAACTTTTCTGTAAACCTACTAATGGGCATAACTTCTAGGTACCTTCGACTTCAGAAATTTCAACTTACTTCCAGGAGGGTGCCTGGTTGGCTTAGAGTACTCAAGCGACATTGTCCTACTAGACGAAGACGCTGTCAAACTGAAGGGTCTTGTGAACACCCTTAGCAGAAATCTGAGTGTATGTCCCATGCATTTTGCAACTGTCAAAAGTAAAATGAGGCTTTAGGACTGGTCTGCAACTACTCCAAATTTAAGGATAAAGAGTGAAGTGGTGGAATATGTCGACCACTTCACTTATTTCGGAAGTTGCATCAACCCAAACAGCCTAGTTACTGACGATATCTCAGCGTAGATACAGAGGATCCGGTTGGCATTTGCTGAGTTCCATCATCTCTGGTGCTGGAGAGATATCTGACTATCAAAGGATGAGTACACTGGGCTACGGTCTGCCCTGTTATACGGGTGGAACATGGCTGATGAAAGTAGATTTGAAGTGGTTACAGATTTTCGAACTCAAGTGTCTTCACGACGTTGTTCACTTATGGTGGAATTACCGTGTGAGCAATGTTGACGTTAAGCATGAAAGCAAATCAGTCTATGAGGTTGTAAACCTTCGCTAACTGAGGTGGCTTGGACATTTGATATCCATGCCAATCTGCTGCCTGTCTTGTTATGCAGTTTCAGCTGAAGTAGATTTGGTTTGGGAGAAGGCTTAGGATGGTCAAGCCTAGACCATGAAATCCCTGATTGTTGGTCTGACCCGTGTGGGGGAGTTCTAGACTGCCTGTCTGGGAGACGACTGAAATCAATGGTTGGAGACCATTTTTGACATGGCTGAAGATCCGTCACAATGACGCAGATGTATCCACTCTTTGACGTCGTCCAAGATTTAAGCATGTTCGGTAACCCTCATTTTAAGATTCCTTCCCCTCACAAATACTTGTCTCATCATCAATATCAACATAGGACCAAGCATTACTGCGTAACGGTCCGAGTTGCCACAGCTTATATCAGTACATCAAGTAGGAAGTTAGTGAGGTGTAAGATGAAGATAAAAAAATCCAGTCAAAAGAAATATAAACTACGAGAAGAAAGGAAGAATGACAAAATGGTGGGAATCGGCATAATGTTAAGATGAGGATAATGTATGTACACTTGTGCCACTGACATCGGCTCTGAGCCACTAGTTCCTCTTGTTCTGCGGACCCCAACCACCTAGTCTGCATCGCCCCACATGGCTCAAACCAACAGTCAAATACTTTATGCATTGGTGCCATGTTTTACTCTGGCCACCTCGGGTCTTTTTCCAGCCTGGACCTACTTCAGCCAACATTGTGTGATGAGGCGATCGGTGACTAGGCGTACGTAGTACGTGTCCCAACTATCTCAGTCGATGAAGGTTCATGACCTCGTCGACTGATTTACCTCCTCTCCCTAAACTCTATACCTGACTTTTGCATTACTCACGTGGTGACACCACGGAATACTGCTTACACTACGTATGCAACGCTGGTCAAATACCTGAAGCCAGCCTTCTCATGTCTTCCACCTTCAGTGGCCGTGTTTCACAGCCATACAGTAGAACAGACCTGACTGATGTGTAGTACACGTGACATTTAATAGGCAGTCGGATATCACGGTGGCGCCATAGGTGGTGTAAATTAGCAAAAGCCGACCGAGCCCTCTGTATCCGTGCAGAAATTTCATCGGTTACTGAGCCACCAAGGCTGATGCCACTTCCTAGGTAAGTGAAGTGGTCGACACAATCACTTCACTCTCTATTATTAGCCGTAGCACCGTTGAAGATCAATCCTGGAGCAACAATTTGCATTTGGGCAGTGAGAACCCCATCCCAAACATTCTCAAATTCCCACTCAAAGTATCCAGAAGACTGCACCTTGTCAGCGTCTTCACCTAACAGGACTATGTCATCTGCATATTCTAGGTCTAACGAAAATTCTGCACCGATCAGGTCAACCTCTGTGTAATCAGGTGACGAGAGGGAGACCTGCATGAGAATATCTATGATAAAATTGAATAAGAATGGACAGAGTGGGCACGCTTGACGGACACCACTCGACGAGCATAGCTCCCTGGACATCTCACCATAGGCTTTAACACACCCACAAGTGTTCGAGTAGAGAGCCTTTAATAAGATTATGTACTTACTCGGCACGCCTTTCAGTGAGAGACATTACCATAAGACTTCTCGATCAACGGAGTCAAATGCCACCTTCAGGTCGAGCAATATAGCTGTTTTCAGGCGTCGGTAAGCGTGTCTATGCTCCAGGACCTGGTGCTGTGTGAATATTTGGTCGATACATCCGCGGCCAGGTCTAAAGCCTGCTTGGTTTTCTCGGGCTTGTTGTTCCCGAGCTCCACTCAGGTGTCGGAGAATTATAGAACCTAAGATATCGGACTCTATGTTCGTCAGGTTGGTTCCTCTGTGGTTATCAGAAGAGGACTTCTCGCCTTTGTTGAAGACTGGAATAATCAGTGATTCAGACCAGTCAGAGGGGATCGCATTTGATTCGCGTATAATGGTTAACACTTCTGTTAACCTGACTGAGAGCACCTTACCACCATGAAATACTTGTCTAGTTTGATGTGAGCCTTTTTCTATCTATTTGTTCTCTCCATGCCTTTTTCGAAGTGTAGCAACTTGAACGGATTCACTTATGTGCCAGGTTCAACCTTGATTTACTTGTCTCGTAACTGCTTTCACTGAATATACTCCAGTCATATAATGCGAGACGGTACAGCGTTGGATTGGTGACTCAACCTTTGGTTCCCAAGCAGTCATGTGGTTACCGTAAGAGGCTTAATTAGACCAGCATCAACCGACCCTTCTGTAGGTGATGACTTGGTAAAAGTAAATCAGTTATCCTTATCGTCATCCGCCTCAACCTAGTGGAGTTATGTCTTGTTGACGTAGGTTTTCAATTTCTTTTGAATGGAAAAGTTAAATATTATCTTTAAAGTGAGTTAAGTGACACTATTTTGAGCACTTTTAACGAACAAGAGTGCTGTTAGACTGACAAATCTCCTATGAGTCCCCATTTATCTGAAAGCTAATAAATCTCAGTGAATAAAGGTTTGCTAGATTTTGACAAGCTTAAGCTAAAGTATTTCGAAATCTGTTTTGCTTTTCAAGGATGAACTCATTCCTGCTTATTTCGAAGCCGAGTGGTGTGTATTATGAATAGTACCAACTCCCACTTAGCAAGAACATTGAATCGTCTTGTAGTTTTTGGTCAGGATTATTTAGTAATCACTGCCTTCAATTGATTCTGTAATTGCTATTCGTGCTGTCGAATCCCGCATTTCATATATTTACTCTGCACTTTGATTGATGTTGGTTAGAAGGAAACCTTAGACCCACGTTTTGTTCCTGTTGGCACTCATCAGTAAGGCATATCTGCAACTTCAGGAATTCCTTGATGTCCTTTCAGAGATTCGAACACATATCATCTAGTTCTGCAATCAGATACCTTACTACTGAACTATTCAGACTGAAACTGACCCCTATAGGACTGGTTAAATACATTAATTAGTTCATATGCTACCAAAGAGCCCATAATACTCAAAATAACTTTTATTGATCCCATAGTCCAATTGTTACAGACTCTGTATGCTGTTATTAAATATTAATTTCAAAGTCTCCTTGGTTTTTACCAGTTTTAAAAATGAATTCCGGTAGATCTTATGTTTCCACTTCAGACCCTTCGCTTCAATTGAGATAGCCAGATATTATTGCTGACATGTTGTGGTGTGCTGTAGTATAGCTAGAGAAACCAAAACCTCTTTATGAGATGCGTTTAGGTACATATTTGAAATTTCATTTGACTAATCAGGTCACCATTTGGTCTGTAAAGAAGATGAGCCAAACAGATGGTGATCATTTCCGTTTCCAGAAACAACTTTTAATTCTGTTCTTCAGTAACGTAACCTCAATCCGTGCATCGATAACGCTTTTATCTTTATGTAATGCATAAAAATACAACTTTACTGTTATGGAATTTCGATTTGCGGTTTTCATACTTTGACGGTAACACATTTGCCAATCTGTTCCATGTTGCTGATAATTTACATTGCATAAAATATCTGACATCCATTCCACCCTTCTTACGAATGGGTATCAGACTGAATTAGGTAATCTTTTCGGTGATACTGCAATAAGTTGATCTATCATATCAACTTAACGTATACTAAGACTAGTGGTTTGCCGGAAACAATATCCTATTGATTTTATACATACTATGCACAATAAAAACAATATATGGTTTACGACAACTGAAGTTGAAAGAAAGCCTAGGTGATGACAGGATTCGAACAAGAAACTTGCTAACGTTATCTAGCAATCTTTGTAATTCCAGAAACCACAGAAGTATGTCTAGTTACTGTTGTTATGAATGCTGTATTATTTACTAGACAGTGGTGACCAACAGATAAACGGTTTTGGCAGTGCACACACACTTGTTGCTTGCAGAACAAATATTCCGATTTTAAGGTGGTAAAACACTAAGACATTATGAAGGATGATTGTTGTTGACGTGTTGGTTAGAGTATATCATCTAAAAAAGTTCTCTGCAAATCAAAAACACGGGGTTACGGTTTGTATATCAGCGACTCTTGAGGATATGAAACTTTAGGATTGTACATTCAGGTGTCATCCTAACTTTACAAGTTATTCTGTCGTAGACTTTCGCTAGTACTTCCTCATGATTTGGCAGTTTTGTTAAGAACGAGACAAGATCGTCAAATCGTGTGAGATTTAATAGTTCCCATCTGCAAAAATCTCGATATTCTTCCAGCATGAGAAAAGATTGGAACTGTAAAAATACTCATATCAAACCGATTACAATTAGTACGAGCTGGTTCAAGTCAATGATGTTGGAAAAGTGTTGTATGTTAGTTGTTTTGAAAGAATTTGTAAATTTATCCTTACGAGTAGATCACCAGTAGTGAAAATATAGCCTTCATATTTTAGTTTGTATAACCTTCAGAAAATCCATTACTTTTGAAGTTGCGTCTTTATTGAGTATGAAGTAGAACAGTTCTAGGCTAAATAAAGCGTTCTTCATTAAATATGCCGAATAAATCACACTAAATTTCTGTCCACACTAACTCATTTGTTAAAGTGGAAACCAGGTTTAATCCTATAAGTTCATTAACTGTGTCAAAGAATCTTGCCCTTCGGGGCATGCTAATTCTTCCTGTTCAAATTTAATACTTTGGACTTCGTAATCGCAAAGCTTCACGAAAAGAAAAACTGAGTAATTCTTACTCTCCTTAATCTTAACTAACTCTCTTGTAGATTTCGAGTTGGTATTCATCATGGACTGACGTCAGTTGGAGTAACATTGGGAACCTGGGAGCACCGGGCAACTGTTTCGTCTCAGTATGGGACTCCTCAGCAGTGTGCACGCATGACTCCGCTAGTGTTCGATCCGAGGACCTCCAGGACCAGCACGTTACCACTGGGTCGGGATCCAACGGACCTTATTTCCAGCTACTCTCACTTCATGACATATCGCGACTATCACCCGATATCATCGTTGAGTATTTGTCCTCACGTCGACAAGGTTTGCCCCACAAGCCACGACTTCTCGTTGGAACTTCAGGAACCTCCTCTCGGAGCCAGTCACCAATGTGCACTAGATTAACTCATTTCGAAGGTTTGTGGAGATTTGTTGATTTCAAGTCGGTATTCATCATCGACTGACATGAGTTCGAGAAACATCGGCAACCTAGGAGCACTGGACAGCTGTTTTGTTTAAGTAGATGTCGTCAGAAAAAGCACTTAATCATCTCATAGAAATAATTATACTTATTGTGAGTTTCTCATTCATATTACTAAATCTTGTTTGAATCAAGCTTACATGCATATGTTGTAAGGGTGTTTGGTAAGAGTGAAAGGAATTCAAGTCTATCAGAAACTAGTCAGATTTCTCCTTTTTGTTGAAACTATGAAAATGTTGTAAGATTAGTTAACTTACTCGTGGACTGATAGTATCACAGAAATCTGTACATACTATTCAGATACCTGAATATGATGCGAATTGGAAACTACAGTTACCATAATATCTGACAGTGATTTGAATGCATGTGATAGGAGCTTATAAATGACATTTATCACCTATGGCATACTTCTGAAAATGGCTTGATACCTACACTATTGAAACAAAAACCGAATGTAATTAAGCCATTTGTCTTTCAGCCAGAAGGACCAACTTTTATCATGAAGCAATTGTAGTCCTTTTCAAATCATTATATTTTCATCCCCATTGTCCATAAGGCGCACAAATTCATTTTATTTGTCCCGGGTTCGTGTTACACCGAGTGACGCTATAGGCCACCTTAGCGACATCTTGTTTAACTAATTAGGTTTCTTTATTTCTGCTGGGAGGATAGGTGTTTCATGAAATAGAGAAATCTAATTGACTATTTAAGCATTTGGTAGGGTGGGTTTTAGAACCATTTGTTACACCGACATTTATACAACAAGTGAAAATCTAAATCTTATCATAAGTGTATTGAACATTGATAAAAATGGAAAATGCTTTTTACTGTTTCTGGTGATATAAATCACTATTTTACACATCAACGACAAAATTGTTCTGTAACGAGTTGATGAGTCGCAATAAACAGAAAATAAGACGAACTATAGGAAATCTTATATCCGATACTCCTGAAAAATTTACAACGTAGGCTTATTCACAGTTTTTTTAAACTCGTTTCATATAGGTAAGGCATACAGTAAGGATCTATGTTCGGCAAGCAATTAGCTTAAAGTTCAGTCATTTAAGATCCATAATTTCCTTTTCTTATTATCTTTTCGCAAAACCTATGAACAAGAGATTTGTGTAACACTTGATAAGTTTTATGCAGGCAAATGAAAATGAGTTGACAGAAGGAATTTCTTTTCATGAACTTTTTTACGCACTTCATACGTTGGAAAATCTAAACAGTTTGTTGACATATATCCAATCTATGCTTGCTCCAATAAATTTACTAAGCATATCAATAAAACAGAGAGTAAACAACTCCCTTTTTTAACTCATAATAGTCACAGTTAAGACTGAAAAAAATCCTGGAGAAAATCAATCAAAATTTGGAAGCAGAAAATATGAATGGTGTGATTTACAGAACAGTTGGGTGAGGTTATAAAAATGAATCCTAATTTATTTCTATACTAAGTTTAAATTTCCTTGTAAATTATTTGTGTTTTATTGCATCAGTAAGTACAATTCCTCCAAAAGAATAAGTAGTTAATAGCTAGTCCAAATTGCACTCTTGGTGCCAGATCATCGATTTACTGATAATGATAATAATCCACAAAATGATGACCGATGGGTAGTGGAAGTTATTATCAAGTCCTATGTGCTGATCGAAAGCTCTAAACCAAGTCTGCAGTAAGGCTGTTCAGCTCAAACTGATAAACTATTCAGGTGCAATTTATTTTTAGTTGATAGGAGTCTTTCAGCAGTAGGAAGCCCTGGACACATGTTTCATGTTTGCTGGGACTCGCTAGCAAGACATAAGTTAACCCAGACCCAATCATTTCAATCTTAATGTATTTATGTTTGTAAAATATTTTGAGCAGTTAACTTTCTTAATGATTAGTTTAAACTTAATGTAAAAAGGTACGGATATAATGAAACCAAGGTTCATTTTTTCTATGTTCATTATTATACCCATTAGAAAATGGTTTTAATTTTTTGATTTATTTATGCAAATATTCTCTTTCTCTATAGACTGGTTGATTATTTAATTTCGATTATAAATGGTATTTAACTGACTCCCATTTTAACATCGGATTGCCAAATAGACTTTGCAGTTCTGAATAACTCAAACACATCTTGTCTACAGTTCCTTAAACAGTCATAAAGTAGATAATCTGAGTTCCAAGATTAAGTCTTACATTAGGACAACCAAAAACTTGCAAGTAAACTAAGAGTTTAAATAGCAAGACTGACAAATATCAAGTACTAATACCAACATTAAATGCTTCAGTGTACCTTAAAAAAATAGAATACCAGCATTGAAACTGAAATTAACAAATAATATTATAGGTGTCAAAAACAGATGGTCGTCTTTATGAAGATAAACATTATCTGAACAATGTGATGTATTTGCGCAATATATTTCGAAGAATTTGATCACATATTTACTTGTCAAGTCAACATATATTAAACCGAGGAGTGGGGGGACAAATACAACAACTAACACAATAGAGGATTAAAATTAAGAAAGATGAAAATAAACACATAGTGACCTAGTGGATACTAATCTCGGTAAGAAAACAAAGTTTACCAAGGTAGGTGTAGTGTAAGAACAAAATGGTTTTTGTATACATTAAGATGGTTTCAGTTTGTATATGGCTAGGGCTTCAGCAAATCTCAGAATACGTCCCTGACTGTTTCTATATAAAACTTTGAAAGCTGTTTGAACATTAACTTTGTGATCTGTTTCTATGATATGTTTAACTTTAGATGAAGAGGGTCGTCTCCCACAAGCATTTATCAAGGCTTCACACTCCATTTGCGTTTGAAGCCATTTAGATACATGCTCTTCCACCCTGAACTGCATGACTCGATTACTCCTCGCAATGTATGTGTGACCACATACACATGTAAATTGGTAAAGACAATAGGATGTGACGTAATCATTGATGCAGTGTTTAGGTTTTTGGTGAAGCATGTGTTTTGCTTTTTCCACAATGATAAGATTCGCGGCGTAATATGTTTTATTAATGGCTGTTCTCAGCCTACGTCTTAAAATGATACTATTCAGCTCCCCTCTTTATGGTAGAGTGATATGGACGCTTTTCTTATGTAACGTGTATATAGTTGGCTTTGGTGCTACTTGACCTCTACAACGGTTTATAAAAGTCATCGGATATCCATTTTCCACAAGTGCTTTGGTCGGTAATTTGATGTCTTCATCCATCGTATATGGTGTATTGATACGATAGATCCTGTTAAACAGGCATTTTATTACATCTCGCTTGTATTGGATTGGACGAAATCTGTGAAAATTCAGGTATTGTACTGTCCATGAAAGCTTTTCGTAAACTGACCGTCTTATTGAACCGTCTTGTCGACTCAGGAGTATATAGTAGAATGGCAGTTGATTATTATTCTCTTTCTCACAAGTCAGGCTGATGTGAGTTTGTATGGTGTTAAGTCTTTTTAGTAGACAAGCCATGTCCTCATGCCTCTCATAAATCCCTATGATTTCATCAGTATACCTCTTGTAAAGAGGAACTTTAGCAATGAGATCACCAGCCAAATTTTTGATATATAACATATGAATATCAGCTAGTAGTGGTCTTAAAGGACTACCCATATCTACACCGTCAACTTGTCAAAAGCGTTTACCTTCAAATTCGAATTTGACCTCGTTGGTACACAATAATAGCTCCCTCAAAAAGGATGGAGTAGTAGGGAATCGTAGGTTTCTAGAAGATATATAGTCAATGAGAATGCTAACGGTCTTGAACAACGGCAAATTAGTGAATAAGGAATTTACATCAAAAGAGTACACAATCTTGTTTTTTATATTCATGTTACTTAGACAGTCAACAATTTAGAAAAGAATCTTTCGATCAAAACTTACAGAATTCGTTTCGAACTCGAATAACATTTTCACCAACAATTTTGACGGTTTATTTGTGGGGAAACGACACATAGACAAGACGGTCAGTTTACGAAAAGCTTTCATGGACAGTACAATACCTGAATTTTCACAGATTTTGTCCAATCCAATACAAGCGAGATGTAATAAAATGCCTGTTTAACAGGATCTATCGTATCAATACACCATATACGATGGATGAAGACATCAAATTACCGACCAAAGCACTTGTGGAAAATGGATATCCGATGACTTTTATAAACCGTTGTAGAGGTCAAGTAGCACCAAAGCCAACTATATACACGTTACATAAGAAAAGCGTCCATATCACTCTACCATAAAGAGGGGAGCTGAATAGTATCATTTTAAGACGTAGGCTGAGAACAGCCATTAATAAAACATATTACGCCGCGAATCTTATCATTGTGGAAAAAGCAAAACACATGCTTCACCAAAAACCTAAACACTGCATCAATGATTACGTCACATCCTATTGTCTTTACCAATTTACATGTGTATGTGGTCACACATACATTGCGAGGAGTAATCGAGTCATGCAGTTCAGGGTGGAAGAGCATGTATCTAAATGGCTTCAAACGCAAATGGAGTGTGAAGCCTTGATAAATGCTTGTGGGAGACGACCCTCTTCATCTAAAGTTAAACATATCATAGAAACAGATCACAAAGTTAATGTTCAAACAGCTTTCAAAGTTTTATATAGAAACAGTCAGGGACGTATTCTGAGATTTGCTGAAGCCCTAGCCATATACAAACTGAAACCATCTTAATGTATACAAAAACCATTTTGTTCTTACACTACACCTACCTTGGTAAACTTTGTTTTCTTACCGAGATTAGTATCCACTAGGTCACTATGTGTTTATTTTCATCTTTCTTAATTTTAATCCTCTATTGTGTTAGTTGTTGTATTTGTCCCCCCACTCCTCGGTTTAATATATGTTGACTTGACAAGTAAATATGTGATCAAATTCTTCGAAATATATTGCGCAAATACATCACATTGTTCAGATAAACTTCTTCTTCTTCTATTTACGCTTTTGAATACGAGTCGCCTATATTTGATTTCAGGTTCATAGATGTTTGACTCCGTACAATTAATAACTGAATTCATCAGTTAATTTCTTTTATTGTAGCGCATACCAGTAAATAGGGTCTGAAGTAAATATTTCATACAGCAGAAGACTTGGCACTATTTAGTTACTGATCATCATCTGTATTTGATGAAGTTGGCCGAATACACTAGCTACTTTTTAATTTCCCGACACTTACACTTTCTGCAATGCTTTGATTTACGACTAAACCGTTGGAAACAGTAAGCAGAAGGTTGTGCATACATTTAACCAAAGCATATAGTGACTCGTCGTCAACGTTTAACCTTAAAACAGAATGGCGCTACTTCATCCAAAAATGTATACACAGTCAGTGAATGTAGAAAACTACTTTTTTTCACCCACTCACTTTGTTATCAGTAGTATAATGATATAATTAGTCCTACTTTGTTCAATCTCTTATTGAAACTTTTTGATCACAATGAATTTTTTTATAGAATCTGGTTAGTAAACCTCCAAGTAATGTCCTTGATTTTAAAGTTTTTATTCCAAAATAAAAGGATAGCAGGCATAGAAACTAAATATGTGGATGAATCGATAATCTTTGAATAAAATGCATAGTTTAACCAGCCATCTTATACTAGAGTATATTATTTAGTATCAACTCTGAGAACTGATGTATTCCTCATTAAATTACAGCAAATATAAACATCCAATTATTTGACTAAAAGATGATTATGTTTAATAATATATGTAAATCAGTAGAGAATTTTTTTTCATTGAACTTAAGTTGGTCGTGGAGGATTAACAAACTCTAAAAGTGCAATGTAAACCTGAATATCATAGATTTACTAAGCATTTTATCATAGGTAAATATCTCTCGGAGAAAATACATTTTTGGCATCAGAGGACATAACCATATACATGTTAATAACCAATAAAAGAGATACATCGCTTCTCAGAACACTATGATTCATTGAAATATCGATTATTTTTAACATAAAGAAAAGACCTCACAATTAGATCCCATTCAATGTCTTCATTCTCACATCGTTTTTGGATCTCAATATTACCAGCCCCCTAAATTACCTAACCAGTTTTGGATGTTTAAATTGTCTAAACTAAACCAGTCGAATTGCACCACTGATAATATTATTATTATTATTAGTCCCTTGGGTTCCTAGTGGAACATAGGGCTTCAGTAGCACGCCTCCAGTGACCTCTGTTCTCTGAGATCTTTTGAACCTGGTTCCACGACAGCCCACAACCTCTCATTTCCTCCTCGCATGACCTCCTCCATGTCACCCTCGGACGTCCAACTCGTCGCTTCCCATGGGGATTCCACTCGAGGGCCTGACGCGTGATGTCCTCAGTCGGCCTTCTCAGTGCATGGCCAATCCATCTCCACTTCTTCCTGCATATTTGTTGCGTGATAGGTTCTTGGTTGGTTCGTTCCCAGAGTTCCTTGTTGCTTATTTTTTCTGGCCATCTGATCTTCAGCAGCGAGCGTAAGCAGTTGTTGATGAATGTCTGTAGTTTATTGGAAATCCCTTTCGTGACGCGCCAAGTCTCTGAGCCATACAAGAGCACTGACTTGACGTTGGTGTTGAAAATCCGTATCTTGTTCCACATGCTGAGTGCAGAAGATCTCCACACTGGTTTCAGGCTAATGAACGCCTGTCTTGCTTTTCCGATTCTGACTTTGACGTCCTCGTCCGTCCCGCCTGTAGTTGAAACAGTGCTTCCTAGATAAGTGAAGGAGGTTACTTCCTTCAAGTTTCTCCCGTTGACGGTGATTGGAGTTTGTTGTTGTTGTTGATGTTGGTGGTGCGGTATCTTCATCACTTCTGTCTTCTCTATATTCACCTGAAGTCCCGTCTTAGCTGCCTCTTCTGTCAACTTGTTAGTTTTTGCCTGCAGATCTTCAAGTTTATGTGACATTAGGCATAAGTCATCGGCGAAATCCAAGTCTTCTAGGTTCTTTTCCGTCGTCCAGTGTATCCCCCTCTTCTCGCTGCCTACTGTTTGCTGCATGATCCAGTCCACCACAATAAGGAATATCATGGGGGATAGTAGGCAACCTTGTTTCACTCCTGTCTTCACTTCAAAGGCATCACTGAGCTTCCCATTGTGGATTACTTGGCATGTGGCATCTTCATATAGTTGTTGAATGAGGCGGATAAAGGTTTGCGGTACTCCGTAGTATTGAAGCAGTTTCCAAATTACTTCTCGGTCGACGCTGTCAAAGGCCTTCTCAAAGTCGATGAAGTTGAGGTATAGAGCTGATTGCCATTCTACGCTCTGTTCTATGATGATACGAAGCGTTGCAATTTGGTCAGCACATGATTTGTACTTCCTGAAGCCTGCCTGTTCCGGTCGCAGTTTTGAATCCAGTGCGTCTTTAAGCCTCTCCAGGATGATGCGGCTTAATATTTTACTTGGGGTGGATAGGAGAGTGATTCCTCGCCAGTTCTTGCAAGCACTGAGGTCTCCCTTCTTCGGCAGTTTGACAAGGTAACCCTTCTTCCAATCGTCAGGTACCTTCTCTTCCCTCCACACCTTCTGCAATAGTGGTGTGAGCATGTCCGCTGTTGTCTCTGCATCTGTTCTCAGTGCTTCTGGCGGTATTCCATCTGGTCCTGCTGCTTTCCCGCATTTCAGTAGCTTTATGGCGTTCAGGACTTCCATTTTCGTTGGGGGATTTATGTTCACTTGTAATTCAGCGGCTGCAGGTGGTATTTCTGGACGAAGTGCAGGTGGTGGTCGATTCAAGAGCTTCTTGAAGTGGTCGGCCCATCGTTTCCTCTGTTTCTCTTCTTTTGTAATTAAATTTCCTTCTTCATCTTTTATTGGTTTCATCTGTGTTGGTCTCTTCCCTGATAGCAACCTGGTTATTTGATACAATGTCGTCAGGTCTCTCTTACCTGCAGCCTGTTCTGCTTCACTTGCCAGTGTGTCGTAGAAGTGTCTTTTGTCTTTGCGTGCACTCTTCTTCACTTCTTTATCCAGTGTTTTATACATTGTGCTCAGTTCCTCTTGTCGTTGAGCATCCTTGCACTGGTTTATCTTCTGCTTCACCATCCTCCTCTCCTCTATCAGCTTCCAGGTATCCGTCGAGATCCATTCCTTGTCTTCCTTCTTCCTTCCTAATACTGTTGTGCAGGTTTCTTTCCACATAGCTTTCAAAGACTTCCAGTGTTCTTCTACACAGGTTTCTTCAGGGATGTCCCTCGACGTCTCCCATTTTGTCTTGATGGCTGCTTTGAAGATCTCCTTTGTAGTTTCATCCTTCAGTTTCCGAGTGTTGTACTTGAATTGAGGTCTATCACCAGCTTCCTTGAAGGCTTTCAACTTGATTTGGAAGGTTCCTTGCACTAGATAGTGGTCTGAACCTACATCTGCTCCTCTTCTTGACCTTGTGTTAAGTAGACTGCGTCTCCATTTTCTTGAGATTGAGATAAAGTCGATTTGATTTTTAGTGTGTCCATCTGGTGAAGTCCATGTCGCTTTGTGGATATCCTTGTGCCTGAACACACTGCCTCCAATCACCAAATCGTTGAATGCGCAGAATTCTGCAAACAATTCTCCATTCTCATTCATTTCACCTAGCGCCTCTCGACCCATGGTTAGTTCTCTTCCCGTGTTGTCCCCTCCCAGTTTGGCATTCATGTCGCCCATTAGAATTTTGATATCGCCAACTGACGTCTTGTCCAGTGTTGACTGAAGTTGTCTGTAGAATTCCTCCTTTTTCTCTTGCTCTGCATTATTTGTAGGTGCATAACATTGTATGATTGTGACCTTTCTTCCTTTTGAGTTGAATCTTGCTGTCATGATCCTGGAGGAGATTGGTTCCCACTGCATGAGAGCCTTCGATGCTCTTGAGGACATCATGATAGCCACTCCCTCAGTGTGCTCGTGGTTGGCGTCTGGGTGACACGGAGTAGATTATTGATTCTCCAGTTGACAGTTTGGAGAGTCCACTCCCATTCCATCTGCTTTCGCAAATCCCAAGCACTTCGATGTTATACCTTCTCATCTCCTTTGCAATCTGGGCTGCCTTACTGGGTTCAAACATCGTGCGGACATTCCATGTCCCCACGTTTACTTTCGCTTTCATCGAGAGAAGACACATCGGCCAATTGGCTTCCCGAAGGCTTTCACCAACTGGCGTCATTTCGCCTCTCCGATTCCAGCGGGGAATAAGTTTGTTTTCATTTTTTATATTTTGTTTGTGCTTTGAAGTTTCTTTAGCGGTTAGATTTGTTTTACGGGGTAGGGTTGCTAGCCCTATGCCCAACCTTCCCTCTTTACCCGGGCTTAGGACCGGCTAGTAACTAGTAAACTAGTTAACCAGGCGAGGTTGCACCACTGATAAGCTTAACGTAAATTCTAGTGATTTTGTGGTAGACCCAGAAACAATCGACACAAAAACAGAGTCCCTGTTATCTATAACTACCAATGGTAATTAAAAAAGCAACAAGAATTTCTACCAAAATAGAAACGTCATCAGAATGTCAATATACGCTGGAAATGTGTTCAAAATAAAGTCAACTGAGTATGATGTTAGTTGGTCCAAAGTAAGGCTCAGCAACACTATTTAACTGACTGAAGGATGAGATGGCGATAAAGCTAGTGGAATACTGTGGTAGAATAGATTACTAATGGGCTTGGAAACAGACGATGGTTTTCCTGTAAAGTTTTTCCGAAAACACTCTATTAGTATTGAACTCAGTTAGAGATGGAAACCTGGAGAAAACAGCAGAACGGGTTAACGTATGTTCCCATGGAAGCGACACTCAAAACAAAAGAGTTGAATTAGGAGGAAATTGGTCATTACAGATAAACGACTGCTTGTTTTTTTTTATATAAACGGGAATATAGAAAATGATATCAAGAAACATGATTTTCGATAGTGTAATTAGAAGACAAAGTTTATCTGAACAATGTGATGTATTTGGGCAATACATTTCGAAAATTCTGACCACAAATTTACTTGCCAAGTCAATTTATATTAGACTGGAAAGTGGGAGGACATTTATAACAATTAAGATAATAGAGTACAATTGTTTGTATTATATAGTCGTTGACTGGACCAAGTTGTCCGGTCTCTATTGGCATATGGGATCCTGGTCGGATGCCTCGATATTACCTGTGTTTTAGTCGTAGTAATGATGGATAGTGGCTAGCAGTGGAATCTAGGATGAGCATTTTGTCCTGTCTGGGACTAGTCAGCTGGTGGGAACAACGTCACTCAGTGGGAGGTAGGTAAATCCAGCTGACTAGTCCCAAACAGGACTAAATGCGCATCCAGGATTCCATTGCTAGCCACTATCCACCATTACTAAGATAATAGGAGATTGATATGGGAAACATCAGAACAAACAGGAAGAGCCACATAGTTGATCTTAATCTTGGTAAGAAAACAAAGTTTACCAAGGTAGGTGTAGTGTAAGAACAAAATGGTTTTTGTATACATTAAGATGGTTTCAATTTGTATATGGCTAGGGCTTCAGCAAATCTCAGAATACGTCCCTGACTGTTTCTATATAAAACTTTGAAAGCTGTTTGAACATTAACTTTGTGATCTGTTTCTATGATATGTTTAACTTTAGATGAAGAGGGTCGTCTCCCACAAGCATTTATCAAGGCTTCACACTCCATTTGCGTTTGAAGCCATTTAGATACATGCTCTTCCACCCTGAACTGCATGACTCGATTACTCCTCGCAATGTATGTGTGACCACATACACATGTAAATTGGTAAAGACAATGGGATGTGACGTATTCCCATTTTTATTGATTTATTAGATTTATCACAGAATGACATAGTGTTTACTAGATTACTTTTCGGACTTCGTTTATTTATACTGGGTAATGATTGAAGGTAAAATCAGAATGCGGACCACGGCGGGACTCGGACCAGCGACCTATGGGTTTCCACAGTCATGTCAATATAACTACACAACTTTGAGACATCTTATATATAACCCTAATTCCCTCGTCTTCTTCGTGATTTGGGTATTAAGATGTTTCAAATGTCCGGAGCAGGTGTTGAGTCACTCCTGATACATGTATTAAGTGTTGATTAGTTAAACAAAAATTCATGTATCAATCTCTCCCTTACACCCCGTTATGTTAGTTTTAAGGATTTTTACCCTGCCCATTTTATTGTGTATTTGTGTCTAATCGCATGCATAGCTATGGTCAAGGATTTTTCTAAATTCTTTAGCTTACTAGGATCAACCAAATTTGACCTAGCTAGGTTTTTGTGCTCGGGTAGCTTAATTGACCTTGGTCGACTACTTTCACCTATGAATTGGAACTATATAAACCATATTTCATAGTTTTGTACTTATCTTGATATGACTACGGACAATAAATTATGTCTGACACGTAATCTAGTAAACAATACTGTGATAAATCTAACAAATAAATAAAAATGGAACTATAGTCTACCACAGTGCTCAAGTTTTACTCGTATGTTAATGTGACGTAATCACTGACGTGGTGTTTAGGTCTGTGGCATGTGGTTTGTTGATTCCATAACAATAAGATTAGCTGCGTAATCTCTTTCCTTATTGGCTAGTATTAGTCTGCGTCTCAAAATAATATTATTCAACTCCCCTCTGTATGATAGAGCGATATGGACGCTTTACTTAGCGGCAGTGTATGGAGTTGGTTTCCGTGATACCTAACTTTGACAACGGTTTATAGACTTCTGTAGGTGTTTTGGTCAGTAATTTGATGTCTTCATACATCGCATCTTATGTACAGATATGATATATTCAATTAAACAAGCATTTTAGTGAACCTCGCTTGTACTGGGTCGGACAAAAGCTGTAAAAGTTCAGGTACTACCCATTTAAGCTGACAGTCTTATTGAATGACCTGTATTCCTTTCTTCATAAGAGCAAGTAAACTAGTACAACGAGTTTATTAATCAGAAGGGGTAGTTTACCCCTCAAGTTGTTAAAGAACCATGAATAGTTGGTGAGTTATAAGTATCTAAACGTTGATTTAAAGAAAGTTCTCTGGATGGAGTTTGACATCTTAAAGGAGGTATCTCCACCTGTAACACATATGAGCAGCATATTCTTTGGGTGCGGGTGACATGATGTAGAAAAAGTAGTCTCTTGTGTAGAAGTAAAAGCTGGTTAGTTGATCATTCATCATAGACTTCCTATAGATTGATCTTAAATTCTCACAGCTTATTTATCAAATGTCCATCAACAAAGAGAATTTTCAGACTTAAGATTAAATTCGATAACAGAATGACAAACCTAACAAACGTCATGCAAACTGTGTTATTCTTTGAGTAGTATTTACTAAGCATATCAGATTCGCTTACGTGAATGACACTTTGAATGCTGACAATTCAATTTATTTCAGTTGTTGCCATACTCAACAAACTGCTTCAACTATCTAACACACCAGGAATGAGTGACAAAAATTTGCACATTATTTGTGATTGTATACCTGTGTGTAACAAACCACTGAAAAGAGTCTTTTTGTTCGTCTTCTTTCATGTTCTGATTGGTGGTTTCCGCGTAATAAAACGTTCTCATTTTGTTTAGATTACCACTGTTCATACCCCGGACTTGGCATATAACAATAATTTAGAACCTAGTTTATCAGATTAGGCAACCGAATTCAAACTCATGGGTCATAAGTTAAGGCCCTCCTAAACATTTCTCAGTTTGCATAGCCATGTGGTATGGCAGCTCTCAAACAACCACTAGTATGCTTACCGGTACGTGATTGTGAAATTGCATCATTAGTACTGATTAGATGTTGCTCCGTAGGATGAATAAGTTATTTTGTTGAGGCAAAGATACGAAAAATCCGATACATAATATGGTTCTACAATTTTACTACCTGCAACTGGACAGTAACAAATTTACATATTTGGTCCACCATATGTCAAAGTTGTACATATTACTTTAAGTGGAATAGTAAAAAGGTAAGATTTGACTAAAAGTTATGCTATGGTAAAACACAACTGCGATATTTTGACACTGATTCAAGTAGGCACACTCCATAACAGCAAACGAAAATGGGTAAGAAAACAAAATTCCTCAAGAAAGACAGCAGAGAAAAATTTGAGTGAGTGGAGGTCAATAAAATGTCCGCAGTTCTCAAGGCGTTAAAGAATAGGTATACCTGTGACACTGAGATCAGTTTTGAATTCTGTCAAAAGCCGTCTTCAACCAGATTCTTGAAAAATTGCGAATTTAGATGACTGAAACTAAGAGTTATCAGGAGCTTCCTGAATTATCAACACATTATTATATCCACCTTTCGGCTTCTTCCACTCTAATCCATTTAGTATTGTTGGTTGCAGCAGAAGGAAGCGTTAATATGAATAACACATACGGATAGGAATACTTGAGTTGCCGTTTCTTACGCCTAACGTCAATATTCCTCATTCTGCTGTTCCTCTACATGTAAACAATTCTAGGAAGACTTTTGTAAATTAGCTCCTATAACTTTCTGATACTGCACCTAAAATGACGATAACTCAGTCGTATCCTGGGAAGAAGCTAACGACGAAACTTCGATAGATAGATAGACCCTGAGTGATTAATTAGTCGTCCAACCGTTGTTACCGATGTTTCAGTGTTTCACCTGAGAAAGGATTAATAAAATTAGGCATATATATATATATATATATATATATATATATATATATATATATATATACTGACGCAGATACTCCACGTCATTTTGACTCTCGAGATATTTTAAAGTTGCCCAAACAATTATTTTTATATAACATTGGTCACAACATCTAAAAGCTGAGCGTAAATTTCATCATCTCATAGATTATTGGTTGTGTAGGTTAATACGTCATTTTATCAGCTATTCTAACTGGCTTATTTGTAAAAATTGAGAATAAATAACCTTAAACCTGTTTATTAGCCTTTTATGACGTACTTAGTGTATGAGTCACGTACATTGGTTTTCCCTACCCTGCAAATACGAGTTTTCTATCGGTTATCGAATTAAGCATCACTATGCTTGAACGGTGACTTAAATGGCTGATATAACAGCTACTAAAATCACCATTTAAGTTACCCTATTTCATGAAAAAATCACCTTCTGAGTAAACGTAAATAAACCTAATTGCTTATTTAACCGATGATTGCGATGGCCTTTCGCGCCAATCTTGAATTTCCGGTTATGTGAGAAGTAGTAAGTGTGCAGAAAAATTCAACAGACTGAGGACTATCAAGCCTTTATGGCAATTAATCATGAATACTAACTCGGTTCACAAATAACCATAAAAAAATTCAACCCCGTAACCTATCACTATTAGTTATGTTTTCTACTTCAAACAAAGGTTAGTGTTTCATATTTACTAAATGAGCCATGCATTTAGCTTACAGAGGTTTGTTTGAGCACAAAAGGTATGAAAATTAGGAAACATTGATAGAACATAGAACTGCTGAAATTCCAAAAAAATTATTTCACCACGTGCCTCATTAAATTATTTGAAGATTATATGCAGTACAATAAGTTACATTAAACTGAACTATGTTTGAGGTTGAAAAATGGCAGCGATTAACAATGGTCTCTTATTTCATGACAGAAAAGTACTGTCATCAGTCAGCTACTTCTGTGACTTTCTGACATTACCACATATTTTATTAGAATTGTCACTTTAGAATATCCAAACTATCTGAATGAGTGCTAGGACTATATACGTAGACAACTGCCTCTCCAAACGACACACAGGAGAAACTTCTACAAAAACACTCAAATTGATGCACTTAGGCAGAGGTTTTGAAATTAGACATCGTGTCGTACTGTTTAAAAAAAATCGAATAATCAAGCAAAGATGAATAAGAACTACAAGACACTTCCTGTGCAACACTTTTCTAGCACTATCAAGCTGGGATGACAAAAATCAAGAGAAGAGATCTGTCCTTTAAACTTTAAGTAATTCGAAACTGTAAAAGAAAATCCATAGGTTGTGTGTAGAGGCAGTTACTGACTTTCATGATCTAGGTGTTCTGAGGAAACGATTCCAGTACGTTCGATTAAAAAAACTGTTCTGGACTACAGGAATGATAAAGTCGTTAACAATAGTAAGTACACAACAAAATGATTGTAACCACAGAAGCATATGTGATTCAGGTCAGCTGTGAGTTTTGTTCATGATGTCGGTTTCTTAATTCTGTTATATGTTAATGGAAATACAATTTTCTTGCGCAGAATGAATAAATTCACTGCTGTTTTTTCATGAATTATTTATTAGATTTAAACCTAATAAAGAGCGCATTTCACTGTGTAGGTTTGTGAAGATTGACTGATTTCAATGTAAATCATCAGATTCCGAACCAGTAGCTGAATGGTAACTTGTTTACAGTGCGAGCTTATGGTGTTGGGTTCAAGCCCTGACAGGGTTATGGTTGGACACAGCTGAAGAACACAATACTAGGATAAAACAGCTGTTTAGTGCCTCCAGTTTTCTATTGTTTCTCCAACCGATTGCAGCCCATGATCAGTACTACACTGAAAAGTATAACCGTTTGAGACAGTTTTCACTCCCCTGTTGATTTCCAAGTTTTCTGTGATACACGGAATTCATCACTTCTTTCTTAAGCAAACTGTACTCTCTATAGTAATGATGGATAGTGGATAGCAGTGGAATCCGGGATGCGCATTTCGTCCTATTTGGGACTCGTCAGCTGGGTGTACCTGCCCCCAGTGAGTGATGTTGTTCCCACCACTATTCAGACTCGGGAGCGATCGCTTCAAACGCCAGAAAGTTATCCACTACACCACCAAGCCACGACAGCCACTTCTTGTGAGATGGGTGTAGTTTTAGTATAATTGCTTGTATTATACCGTCGTTGACTGGACTGAATTGATCGGTCTCTATTGGCATATGGGCTCCTGGGAGGATGCCTCGATACTGAATGTGTTTTAACCATTACTATATATAATAAACCCATATTATATCATTTTCAGAAGAAAAGCGTTTATATTATGTTGTCACACAAACCGGAATCGCGTAAGGTAATTTTGAAATGAAGGTTCATGTATGTCATCAGTAGGATATGTAACACAGTGAAGCTCATTATTATTAGTAAAACAAAACATATGCTTCAGAAAGAACCTCACTGTCTCATTAACTTTAACATCACATCCAACTTCATCTATAAGTTTACACACATGTGTGGATACATAAACAAAGAGTGATAAATAAGCTGTTCAGCTACATCTTATAGAAGATCTATCTAATTGGTTCTAAACAGAGTACAAAACATACAACTTCATGCTCACAATGCAACATCCGAGAAAAACAAGTTGACGAAACAAATTCAACTCAAATTCACTTTTCCACATAAAATAAAAGCCTTGAAATTCGTCTGCTACTTGAAGTATCATCAGTCTTTTGGTCACTACTTCATATACATCGTGTACCTTTTACCAAATACATGGAGAGGAACGAAACAAGGCTTAGAAACTCCTGTCAATAAGGTTTTTTGCAATTTTTTAAAGAGAAGTTCTGAGACACAGACCGCATCATGTCAATTTATTGCTGCTAATTGATAGTTTATTGAGAAAAGGCACTAGATTATGTCAAAACTAACACTGAAAACACCAAATTATTCAAAAAGGATTTTCAAACTACAAAGAAATATTGATAGCTGGAGCACACAACATTATGTTGAATTCTGATGCACCCAAAAGTAAGAAAGACCTAACTATCCAACCAACTTGGACAATAAATCCAAAATAAGATGCTGCACGGTCTATCCATAGCTTGAGTAAAAAGCAACAATCAAACTGAATTTTTCATTCAGACTGCCTTTCTTATATTCATTCATAAAGACTCATATTGAGAAAGATCTGAGTGAGCGAATTTTCTCTTTGTGACGATTTCATTATCAGACGCATAATAGTAGTAATAATGATACCCAGCCACCAGGTGGGTCTCATAACTCAGTTAGTGGAGCACTGGGTTGACAATCTGGAGACAGCTGGTTTGAATTGTACTGCAACCCAGGTTTCTATTTCTGCCACAGTCACCATCCAGTATCAATAATAATAGCAAGTGTCTTGTTTGTGTTTCGTCTTCATTCACATTTTTATCTTGAACTCATATACGAATTAATAATTGCTGACGACAATATTTGATCCCGTTTTGTTATATTTTTATTTGCATGTGTGAAAAAAGTGGTCTGTTTTATTTCAGTTTATTATCTAAACATGCAATAACTTGTACAGGTCATATTCTCCGAAGAAACAACTTCCCACGAGGTCATGAGGTGTCAGTAATTCACTTTTCTGATCCATTGTTCGAGTCCGTAACTGAATCGGCATGAATTAAGGTGTGAACAAAATGCATAAGAACGGGGATGCGATATTCCCTGTACACCTGTTTTGAATATCTAGAAATTACAAGATATTTCAATAAGGTTGGGATTAGAGTCGAATTTATACCTAAAAATCTTCCTTGTTTCTACAATCTTTTTAGGTTAAAAGAACCTATCGTTTCAATCTGGCAAATTGGTTTAGTTTACCAAACACTTTCCAATGAGCATAAGGCCAAATATATAGGTCATAGTAGTCGACCAGGGTCAGGCAGTCTGTTTGAGCATAAATGCTTAGTAAAGATTGACAGACTATAATAAAGTAATGAATCTAGAGAAAAGTCTGACTATAGTTAATCATGTGATTTTATGCAATCACAAGAAAAATAGGACGACGTAGCAGTATTAATAACTTAGTTGGATGGAAGAGGAGATTGATGACCGAATTCTTGTTTATGGAATCAGTATCAAACATATACAATAGGAATGACTCAGCATTTGGTGAAAATGTATGGGAAATCCCTCTACTCATAACAAAAGAGAGAGAATTGAACTATGTAAATCATATTTCAAAGTAGTGGCTATGACTATAGACAATAAATTATGTCTAAAAAGTAATTCAGTAAATAATCCTGTTTTCACTGTACGATGCATCTAATAAACAAACTAAAATGGGAACTTTAATTCACTTTTCAAAACAATAAAAGGTAACGAGTCACACAATTAATAAGCTGTGAACAAAAAGGATAGATAAGTTTTGCCAGCATGAGGCTGATGCTTTTTAGTTTAATCTTCTCGATGTTGAGGATCAACCTGTAGTGCACCTTCCTGGCACCAAAATATAACTAAGGCTAAAATAAATAGTTAAATTAAATTAACTAAATAAATCTCTAGCTTGCCTCCGGATGCTTAGGGTGTTTTAAGTTTTGTTTTAACGAGCATGCATCCGAGCAGGCTTGGACGCCATTTTTGCGCTCCATTGTGCTGATTACCACGCACGTACTCTGAGTCCCTAGTTCAGCCTTACAAGCCAGATAAGTTGATCCAACTTTTCCCTCATTCATTATTATTACATTTACTTTAAATACATTGCGTATCAGTTCTTTTGATTTGTGTTTTGTTATCAGTACTTACACGTTAGGTAAAGTACTGGTTAAGCAGGTACTAGAGCACATCAAGTTAAGTAGGGTTGATCAAACGTTACGGAATTGTAACACACGCATCCCTACAAACCAATAAAGCAAATGACCGATGATACTTTGTTTTCAAGACAAAACATGTACTTTTAACCACGAGTATAGAATTTTGAGGCTCTCCAGCCATTAAATGTTGAAATTAAATAAAGTATAGACCAGAAAAACACCATAGGAATAAAAAATCTCATATAACAAAGGAGCAAATATTTAAAAACTGTTACTCTGAGGTGAGTCAGGGGGTGCTCGGACATCATATAGACCGTCTTACGTGTGTAAGATCGTCTTGAAGCACCAGTTTAGGTTGCTCAAACATGTCTTACTCATGTCGTCCAAGAGGCTCCCATACATTCCATTTCAGAGTGGATTAATCTACTACTGAAGTATCAAAAACCACTAGTAATTTGGACAGCGACTAATCGAATAAAAACATTATTCTATAGAAGATAAAGTAGTAAGTAGTGAAGAGAGATGAACTGAAAAAACTCAATTAATTGTAGAAAATTCTAATGGTATTGTTTCAATCATTGTTACCACTGGATAATTAAAAGCTTATGAAGATCACTTACTAGTAAGCAGAAACAATGTATGCAACCAACAGTCTCAATGAACTGATGAGATCACAACTTTGACTTTGCTTGGAAGAACGTGAATATGCAACTACGTACAAATTCAAAGGTTGCAAGACACCGAAAACACAATGTTAAAAGACATTCAACTATAATTACGACTTCAAAACAAATCAAAAGAAAGTAATCATCTTTAGACCAATCAAGTGGAAACCATTGAGTTAGGCGGTGACTTTGGGAATTTCGACTTCCCTAAGTGTTGAGCAGTGCAGTGAGCTGGGACAAAGAGGAATAGTACTCACAGACATATTTACTTATGAGACGTTGTGGTTTTACCATTGTATTTCAAAATTTGGTTTGCATGTGTCATCTCTCTGTACACTTGAGCCTTTAAGGTTTTTTCATGTGTTCTTAAGTTTATTAATACGGTTTTACTGCGTTCTTCTTCTTCTTTCGTGAATTCAATGCATTCAACATGCTTTCCACTTCACTTGTTTTAGTAACTATAACGTGTCGTCTAAGTAAAGAATACAAATTTTTGGTTTCAGTATTGGCATGGCTATTGATTTCAATCTCGGCATTACTGTTTCATCCATCAATCCAGCTATTGGTGAGCCCAAGGCAGTTCGCTTGATTTGTATGTAGGTCACTATGTTGAATTAGAAGTACTTCATGAGAAATAGGTTGATTTGTTCTGTGAAGTTTGTAGTTGTAATTTTCGTGCACCTTTGAAAATTCTGGACATTATTAGAAAAGATACTCCTTATTTATTTGGTGAGATCTGAATTAACTGATGTGGAAAGTGCAGTTACACCAGAAGACACCACTTATTCGTGGTTTGTCTGGAGGTTTTTAGTTCTCTCCAGGGATTGAGTTGTTAAATTAACTAAGTGTTGATTACAATCGTAAAGAAGTTTCGGTTTCTTACATAATTCTTTCGATAAACTGTTATAGTGTTCGCCATAATAACACTGTTGATCGCAGTGGAATGTCTACCTTATATACTTTTGCCTGGCCAGAATATTCAGGTAGAGCTGGACAAGTTGTCTTCCTTCGCCAGTGCTCTCTCTTTGATCAAGACGTCTGACTTTTTTAAAATTTGTTGTCTAGTTGTTCAACAGGTTTCTTGTCCACTATTCGGTAAGTGCTATTGTCACTAAGTACTTCTTGGACTTCTCTCACATAAACTGCTTTGTTCTTGACAACAATTATCTTTCATTTGTCCGCTGGTAATGTCGCAATTTCCTATTATGATATAGGTGAATTCAGAGCTTTCTTTAAATCTGTGCTGGGTTTGGACTACTTTTCTTTGTTTCTCACGAACAGTTTAACTAGCTGCTGTAGTTCTTGTTGTTTTTCTGCTGTTATTTCCATAGTTTTGAGTTAAGATTGGAAACATATACACGAATTCAACATATTGGTTTCCTCGCTGTTATAGTTTAGTCCTTTTTAGAGTAAATTGTATTCTGTAGAGGATAAAGTTCTTTCTCAAAAGTCCAACACCAATTCCTGTTTTGATTCTTTTTCCCCTGATTTGGAGAGCTTGAGTAACTTCAGATCTCAGCTTTCCTCTTCTTTCCTAACCTTTGGTTTTTGTTGTTATATTTATAACAGTGACTAGATGGTTCATCATCTCTGTTCCCAAGATTGATTTCAATGTTCATCGCTGAGTAAAGATTGATGTACTTGTTGAGTCTGTTGCATCCATCCAATATCAATAATCATATCATTCTCTCTTAATTCGTTCAGGAACTTTCTATCCACTGAAACAATTGGTACATCACCAATTATCAGTACTCGATGGCAGGATATGCTTAAGTGAACAAAAATGTGAAGAACAGATTTTTTCGGTAAATTCTTTTTTTTCTGAGGGTTAGGGAACGCAGTACACTCAAAACATTTTGTGATAGTACATATTTTTAGTTTAAAGTGAGGATGACAATTAACCGGCTTCTCTGAGTACTGATGCTGACATTCTTTCTACATAACTATCATAAGGTAAAAGTAAATACTACCGTTGAATAACACTTGTGCATCTCTGCGCATCAAATATAAACAAATTAGTATTAATCATTGTAGACCAAAATGTTTGAGCTTATATCTAGGGGATATGAGGATATTGGTATGTATTTCTAGTAGCCACAAAACTAGCCAATCTGCATAATGTTCAAACATTTATGTGTATTGTTATCAGCCGGTGATTTGATGAGCAAACTGTATGACAAACGAACAAGTCACCAATGAGTAACCGACGCAGTTGTCTAGTCATAAGTGGTTAGCACTGATTGAAGGCTATTGAACAAGTTTGCGGTCGCTAAGCTAAGTGGTGTAACACTCTGAATTTGACGCAGGTTCAAATCACCAAAGGAATATCAGTTTTCTCAAGATTACGAATACGCTAGACTGATAAGCACCAACAAGCCTGAAACGTAGGTCCAGTGATGATCAACTCCTAACATCTAACACTGAGTAGTATCACAGAAATTATTCTGATACGATATATCCTACTAATCTATTATAACCAGTAATTACAGTTGAACAACCATGGAAATTATGAACAGAGAGACTAAATGACAAATCCAGTTCCAGTGGTTAAAGCACTGAAAGAGATAACCGCACCAAAAATTCAGCATCCTCTGCATGCTAATGGGAATTAATGTACGGAATAAATATCCAACTCCTTAAGAAACATACTAGATTTATTTGATAAACCGCACACTCATATGGTATTATATACTGGATAACGTTCAAACATAAATTATTGCTCACAATCATACCAAAGTACTCACACAACTTCCTGCATCTAGTTCTCCTGATCATATTGCTTGATACTGTTAGATTTCATCGGTAATGAGATCAACCATTTGTCCGGTTTGGGTGTTCGGCTACATGTAATGGCTGCTGACTTGATGAACAAAGACTCAGTCATTAACCTCACTCTGACTAACTGTACTAGCTCAATGCAGGGAACCAAAATGAATGACTGACTGAAAAAATCAAAGTAAAACCTTACACAGGTGCATCAGCACAAGTTGCCATACTTCACAGTAGTATACAGAGAACAAGTGGACAGAAAGTGATAACAGAATAGACAAAGCTGTGTGAGAGAATAAATAACCCAAAGATAAAGGTAAGTGGGAATATCCAGGCTTTAGAAGATGTCAAGAAGTAAACACGTCTGCATCGTAGCGACCGAATTTCAGTTATGTCACTAAGAGTCCTCAACGGCTAATTCCTTTCGTCTCAATGACCACAACCAGGGAGTCTACACCAATGAACACGACTCAGGTTAACAGTAAGAGACTTCATTGACAGGTGCCACGTCTTGGTCTGGCCACCCTGAACCCTCTTCCGATCTAATCCAAATTTCTCTAGACTGGTACATCGAGATAAGTGGTAGCTCGACATGCACAGTGCATGTCCAAGCCATCTCAGTTGACTAAGGTTCAGAACCTCGTCAATCACCTTGCCTGCCTTGCCCAGTACTCTTCGTCTGACTTCAGCATTGCTCACACAGCGATCCCACCAAATGCGAATAATGTTACGAAGACATGTGACTAAAAGCCTACAACCGCTTCTTGTCCTCTACTTTTAACGGCTTACAGCCGGAAAACAGGAGAACGAACTGTAGAGCAGTATACTCTTCATTTGGTAGGTAGTCGGATATTTCGCTGGCGCTACATATAAGGGAAGCTGGCAAATGTCAGACAAACCGTCTGTAAACGAACTAAGGTTTTTTTAGTAACCGGCCAGCTCGGGCTGATGCAACTCCCACGCAAATGAAGCGGTCGACACATCCTACCGCTTCACTCCTTATCACTGAATTGGGAGTCATTGCACACCACTCCTGGAGCATCATCTTAGATTCCACAGATGTAAAACGCATACCAAACATACTCAGATTTCTGTTCAATCCTTTCAGAAGACCCTGCCTCTTATCACCGGATATTGGCCGATAGGTATGGCTGTGTCCAGAACGTGTCATAGGGCGAAAATATGATCTATGCACCCTCCAACAAGCGTGAAACCTACCTGGTTTTTTTCGAGTTGCAACTAGACGTCGGATAGTTATGAACCCAAGGATCTTAAACACTAATTGAAATACAACATATGTAAGACAGACATTCAGGCAGGTAAATGTAAGGGTGAGGGAACACGCCATCAATAGCAGCTTTCAAAAAGGTCAGCAGACATTAAGCTGAAAAACAAATCAGCAACAGTGCTACCTTCGATGAAGATAGACTACAAGATCGATTTTGACGGAACCAACGATATACAAAAAGATTTTGGGTCATGCCAAGAAAAACTGATGGTTGATGCCCTACATGTAGCTGCAAATCCCAATAGTTTGAACAGACAAAATGAAGTTAGTTCTCTCGGCAATTACTAATTAACAAATAGAAAGAGCAATTTTTGCATTGATCTTCAACAGCAGGCTCATCATTCATTCTCTCTGCATCAACGATAAAACAATCTGGATTAATTCGATGCACTATTATTATCTTCACAATTATCAACAACATTCACTCTTACTTTATTTCAACAAGTCAATGAAAAAATGTGTTAACACTAATTCACATAAACATACAAATAGCAGTGACAAATATTCATTTTATATGCTCTGCATTAAATCACCGAGTGATTACAATGCTACTAGTGTTCCTTCTGGTATTGTATTTACAATAGAGAATACGATGAAACACTGCACAACAAAAGAATTTCTAAATGAATTACTAACAAACGCATTTTAGAAAACAATGGTTACACAAACAGGGCTGGAAAGGAGATTGAGTACGCATCATTTGATTTCTCATATCTTTGATAATGAAATATTTCCCTGAGAAAGTTTTAATCAGACCTCCAAGCGAAACATTAGTATTATTTTATTCCAAATACGTTAGGACTTGTGTGGAAATAACCCATAGCTAATGTCAGTACTAGGTTTGATGTAATCCCTCACTGGTTCATCTCGCCTCGCTCGTCACTTTTGAAGACAAAATCTACATTCAAATAGCTTAGGGAGACTGGCCTGTTTCTAGCCAAGCATTCGGTCTACTCAATAAATTAATCCGTTACGTTTCTTCACACACGTGGTTTCGCTCAAGGTAATTATTCTAAATCGATAATGCTTATGAATTTTAGAATATTTCGACAGGTTTACATGGCGGATATTCCTTAATCATCCCCTATACTTTTACCAGTTTTTCGGTTCACAGAACTATTTTTAATGATCTTCAAAACAAGCGACACAGAATGATAGACAACCGTTATGGAAGACTTCATCTGATCTGCTTGGTCTTTATTACCTTCCATATCATTGGTCTAGTGGTACATTGAGTGCCTTATACAGAAGTCTTGAAACGGATTACAGCTTCATTCCCCCCCCCCCCCAACTTATCTGACACTGCTGCCACCTCCAAGGAAATACATTATACGATTCATGTATCACGCCTCCTATCGAACTGTCACTCTCTGTAGTCAGGTTCCTTCCGCTGGTATTTGGGAAGGATGCATATTACGGCCTAATGTCATATATCATTACACGCGAAAATATCAATGAAAACCAGCCCATCTGTTTAAACACTATGACCACTTCCCTACACAGTGGTACAACTTCCCAGTCACTCTAACTCATAGTATACGACCTTAATAGTTTATTTTCATGGTGCATACATACGCGTTAACTCGCACTAACCTACATCTTAGTGAGGAAAGCAGAACATTTTGGGGCTGTATTTCTCGATCAAATACTTTTTCACACTACCACCAAGAAAATCTTAATAAGCAGTTGCACAGTGACTTCGCAAATATTTAAATTATTCACCACACATGAACATCTGTTTTTACCGCAAGGAAGTAGACCTTAGTGGGGAAGACTGTACTAATGTCTAAGCTGAAGATTTATGTGGCAGCGTCACAAATTGTGTTAAGCTGCTAATTTGTGACTTCTGTCTATGCCGGAGATAGGTCAGCATCGTCAGTGTAGTTACAGGAGTTAGATATTTCGTGACACCTGCTCTGGTCGTACGTCTCACACCACCATCTCAGAAATGAAGTACTAAGTTACGTCGAATATTGCGCTGGGGGTCACATAAATTTCCCTTATGACAAAAGTGAAGACAAGGTACTAAACAACTAAACAAATGACTACACGCACTAACTCAGCATATCAAACGAAATTATAGGCACCATCTAAAATTGTGAACGCATTCAAACGAGATGTACATCACACACCTCAACTAACTAAATATATCTCGATGCACTCAACACGTTTTATAAGCATGCCAGAACTGTGAACTGTCTTGCCTCAATAGGCGAAGTCAACTGAACACCTAATATGTGAAACGGCAGCAAACAGTACAAATACTCACTAAAACACTAGGGAATGAATAGGTATGTAACAATCCAAATACATGAGATCCCGTCGAAACATGCCCAAAAGCTCCCAATATTCAGAAGTGAAAAGCCAAGGTTATAGAGAAATAACTGAAATCAGACTGTAAGAAGTAATATGTACAATATGACACAGGGAATGAAATGGTCCTATGAAATGACAAAAGTAAGAAAAGAATCAAAAACCACCCGTAAGGACATCATCTTCGAAAGCATCGCCACTCAAAAGTTCTAGGAGATCACTAAGACTCTCCTCCGAGTCATATGAGTCAGTTAATCCTGGGATGCTCGGCACACCATCTTCTTGGAGACTGGACAAAATGTTCTCATAAAGAGGGGAGCTTGGGGTTAAGTTGTCAGCGGAATCGTAGTTCCTAGACTTCGGAGTTTCAGACGGATCATGTGTTGTGACCTCAACGACTTGAGCATCAAAAAGCGTTGACGAGACATCTTCTGGAGCATCGTTGTACAGGGGAGTTTCGACAGGGTCCATTTTAGACAAATGTGGAGATACAGTAGTACGAGCAGACAGAGAGCCACTCCCTTCTGCAGAGGGAGGAGTACAGCGGACTCTGGTGGCTCAATCTGACTTTCAGCAAACCTCTCCACACGCTTAATGACACCCTCAAATTTCTTTTGAAGAATTTGAAATTTTTGTTCCTGCTCCACAAATTTTTGTTGTAGCATCTTGTTAGATGACTTTAGATATTCATTCTCCCATCGTAGTTGAGCTAAGTTTTCCTCCATATGCTCCATCAAATTCCTCTTGCGATCACGTGCTTTTTGGGCTGCTTCTCTGTTTAGTATTTTCCTGTAATGCTATAGTCAGTCTAAGGAACTTGAAATATACCTTCTGATAATTTTCTCCTCCTCTGTGAGATCGTCTAACCGGGCTCTTTTCCTGCCAACCAAAACATTTGGGGGTTGCAAGTAAATAAGTGACCTCCTATCCGAAGCAACCCTACTTGTCTGACACGACAGATGGCTAACATTGACTACAACTGGATCCCACATATTCACCAACTTAAACCGCCCAGACTTTATGGCACTTTTCAATATGTCCAAATCAATGAGAATAACAAAACCTACTAATGAAGCGTCCGAAACGTATTTATTGTGAAAATTTTAGCCCTTGAAAGTCATTGGGGAATCCTGTGGCATATGAATTTCTCTACGGAATTCTCATAACATAACAGCAAATAGATTCAACATTCAAAATCCAATATCCAATATTGATAGTGCGAGCGTAGAAAACTGGTAGTTTTTGATCTTTCGCGTCCAGTTCTGGCTCAAGTAGAGGAAACTTGTAGTTCTTGAGCTCTAGGTCTTGAGGGTCGGCTCTTTTTGTGCGGTTGTACTCCTTGGATGGTCGCAAAAGTCTGCTTTTTTTCCGCTTATAGCGTTGGAGGTAGTGAATGCCTATTTGAAGGTATTTTATTTGCAAATTATAGCTTGGTTTGTTTCGATGGGTGCAACGGAGCCTGTGATAAGATCAATTAACTGTTTGCAATTCCATTTTTTGTAGGCACCCGCAATTAAGTATTAGGCATTGTTCAAAAATTGCTAGAAATAAGGTAAGCGGGGAATGAGAAAAGGAGGAAAGATAAGTGTTACTGGCAATAACATGGAGAAGAGATGCGCCTGACTGTGGATACTGGGGTTGAGGAACGCAGAGATGGAACAGTATATCATCAGTTGCTACTGACAGGTGTTCGTGGCAAGCCATTCGCACTCACATACTCAACCAGTAGTCCTTTGGAGGAGTCGGTTGACGTAGCTGTGTCTACTTCCTTTGGCAGAGTGTTCCATAAGGCACGTACTCTGTGAGAGAAGAATCTTGGTCCCCCCTTCTTTGACCTGTGGTAGGGTTAGTCAGTGGGATCCCCACAGGACGGTCGATTTTCGACCGGCAAAGTTGACCTACTTCAGTGGTGCAGTTGGTGAGTGATATTGTAGGCTGTTGTCAAGTCACTTCTTCTCCTTCGATATCTTATTGTGGACGAGTTAAGTTTTCTGAGGCGCTGGACATGTTTTTAGCCTGGCAACCCGACAACCGATTTTGGAGCTCTTCTCTGCGCCTTCTTGAGAGTATTTGCATCTCTCTTTAGAAGCGAGGGAGGGCTATCGTATTGAAAACCACTAGATGTGGCCTAAGACAGGTTTTAAATACCATAAGGAATAAATCTAGGTTAGCGATCCAAGCTACCTCCTCAGAAAGTGCACGATGGTGTTCCCCTTTGTTGCCATTCCCTTATAATCGTCAGTGGTATCCGGTTTGCCAGGGACGTTCGGTCCTAGGTCCTTCTCTGTGGATGCCTTAGCGATCGCACATTTGTTGAAGGTGCGAAGGTACATCGCCTTGCATTTCCCCAGATTAACGCTCAAACTGTTCGCAGCTAACCAGGACTCCAGCTGCAACAGGTCGTTTTGGAGTGTCCTTGGATCTTCCTCCTCACCTATTGTCCGCCATATTTTGGTGCCATCGGCAGGTAGGAGGATAGACAGGGAGATATTAGTGGGAATGTCATATGTGCATAGTAAAAGTAGGGGTGGTCCAAGGATCACCCCTTTAAAAACTCCTGTTCCCGCGTTCCTCCGGGTGGATCCGATTCTGTTTTCTTTAGTGCGGAATTCTCTGTTTTCTAGGTATGCTGTAAACCATCTCAGGGGTGGTTCAGTGATGCCCGCTTTTGCAAGTTTGGAGAGCATGGTGCTGTCTAGGACGCTATCATGCGCCTTGGCCAAGTCCAGAAACAGCGTAAACTGGCTTTTTGCTGTCCCGTCTAATGGTCCAGCCATCCCCAACGGTCATCGGGTTCGCAGTACACAACCCTCCGATGGGATGGGGTGTTGTTTCTGCTCACGTAGTCCCGAACAACATCTGCAACCGGGCTTGCCAGGACCTTGGAAAGTATGGGGAGTAATGCTTTTGGTCTGTAGTTGCACGGGGTTCTTCGATTTCCTCCCTTGAAGACTGGTGAAAGGATGACGTGCTTCCATTCTTTGGGCAGTTGACTTACAGCGAAGCCGTAAACAGGTTGCATACGAGTATGCTTAGCACTCGGGTACGGTTGCGTGGGATCACCGGCTTTATGTCGTCACAGCCCGGTGACTTCCCTATTCCCATTGTTGAAAGTTTCGCCAACGCTTGAGTAAACGAAATCTTTACAGTCATCAGCTTTGTATTGCAATTCCAGGGCTTCGTTTCATAACTAGATGTTGTACTAGGTTGAGCTGCCAGTCAAATCGGCTGCTCAACAGTTCCGCTATCTCGGTGCTGTTCAAAGGTTCTCCGGCCAATCCTTTGATCGTGTTTAAGCCCTTATTTATAGGTTAGCGTCGTGATGCAAACCGTAGCAGATTTTTCGGATTATAAATTGACAGTTTAGCCAGGTTGCCCTGGTATGCATACCTGTCATTACGAATTCTTATATTACATGGGTTGCTTTACGCCTTGTAGCTATGAAAATCTGAATCTTTGTGGCATGCACGCCGCTGAAACTATGTCTTCGTTTCCTCCGGATCTAAATTTAGGTAGCTGGAGTTAGCGAAGACCGTTTGAGAGGCGACTGTTTGGTTATGTTCGGAACACTTCTCGATTGCGCCGCAAATAGTGTCTTTCGCACGTATCCAGTGCTCGTCTGTCGATAGTGAGCGTCACTTCTGTGATAATACAGCCTGCAGAAGCTTCTAGTTAGTGACATAGTAGTCTGCTTTTCGGCAACAGCGAAAAACGCTTCCGGCTCAAATATTGGTAGTTTCTCCTTGTTTATAGGGGGAATCTCACCTAGGCGTTTTTGCTTTAACCCTGTAGATTTGGACTCAGATATCGTCTGCTAAAAGATCATCCTTCATTAGAAGGTGTCGAAGTGCGATCCTTTTCCATTTGGTTCTCAGCTGGTGTCCTCACCTACCCTCTCCGTCAACCCTGCTTCCATAAAGGTGTTCCGAAGTTTATGTTCGAAAGACTTATGTTTACACCTTACTTAGCATCCCGGCTTGAGTGGCAGTCTCCAGCGAGGACCACATGATCGTGTGCTGCCGAGGTGAGTGTTGAAATGGCGCTGTACAGTTGCGGCCTACGATCTGTCGTGCAAAGATTGGGCATGTGTGCCACTCTCAATAGGTGCTTGGTTTGGCTTGTGGTGAAACGGCACCATGCGGAGTCTGATAGTAAGCTAAATACACCACTGGTCACTTCCTTGACTTTCAGTTGCGTGCCAATGTACATGGTCGCTCCTCCGCCTTCTTTGGACTGCCTGCCCTTTTGGAACGAGATCATGTTAGGCAAATATATTTCCTGATCTACAATGTCTGGTGGGGGACACGTCCCCGTGATAAAAATTATATCCCCTTGCAGATTATGACATTGTTCTTAGCTCCAGCAATTTACTCCTAAGACCCTCTATGTTGCTGTAGAAGCACGTCAAGAAGCCACGTTTTGGGCTCAATGCGATTTAGGGACTCATTTGGAAGCTGGTTTGCTGTTGCGCCGATCGCTACTGGACTAGTACACCTCAGTGTTTTGGTCCCTCTTGGCATCCTGGTGTTGGTGCGGCGGTACTATTCATTGTCATGTCTACAAGCAGTTCACCAGATGGTTCTTTGGTGACCATTACTGTCTGTAATATCCTTGGACACTGCCTCCTTTCTTCCAGCCTGGCAGATCCTGGTTTACTTTTGTGGCATCATACGGCACCTCTTGTTTCGTTTTTTACACAGTACCTTGCTGTGGGAGCTTCTGTGTGATGCCATGGAGTCGAAGCGTACAGCTGGCAATTTGGTGAGGGAGTGCTCTCCAGGTGCGTAGGTCTTGCTAACTTACGCTGCCAGCAGGCAAACTTTTAAGTCCCATTTTTACCTCTAGCCACCTTCACTGCTCAACGTCATGGAGGTTATCATCACATTTTGTGAATCCACCCATTCAGCTCAGGTGCACCACCGCGGTTGCAGCTTTGTATGGTTCACCAAGTGAAAACTTTTTCCCCGCCTTTCCGGTGACCAACGGTTAATCTGGCTTCACCTTTACGAGGCAGAAGGCTGGACTAGCACTGTCGACTGTCGATGTCAACATAGAGATAAGGATGCCGCCTACTGACTGGCTGTCCTCACATCTGCTAGGTGGTTTATGTAGAGTCCTGGTGGGTTTCTCTGTATCTGGAGTAAGAGAATGCCTCGATGCTGCTCCCTAAGGTCCGATGCTAGCGCCTCCATTTTTTCTAATGTAAATGGACGACTTGCCTTGACACGTTTTTTATAAAATCCTTCTTTTTGCCGACGACGTGAAAGCAGTAGGAGAAATCTAAGGTGAGGCTGGCTGAGACACCTGAAGCTCAACCTAACCTTTCTTTTTCGCCTTTTATTTGGAAGCTCTAAAACGAGACGTGCTATCACTTTTAGATCAACACAGGTATATAATCTGCGTAATAGCGAGTACACCATCCCAGTGAACAAGTATCGCTCAAAACTTCGATGTAGATTTTTCATAACGCAATACAGTATGCTGTGAAACAAACTTCTCGCTCGTATACGAGCGTGTTGATCTCTTGGCCAGTTCCAACGATTATTATCAATTCGTTGGTGGCCCAACCACAAACGGTAATACCACGTACAATGGCGCTACTGGTGCCTGGGCTCAAGGGAGACTAAAAGCAATGACAAAAGTATACAATACCGAAAACCAAACTCATCAGTCAAGTTAAAATCTAATTTCTTTGAAAAAAATGACCAGGAGTGAACAAGAAGAGAGTGAGATACGATATGCAACAGTGAACTCAGTAGCTACTCTAATGTAACCTACATTTCTTCATAACCTAACCGATCTCACGACTTAACACCTATTTCTTAAAATTCGTTCCTTAAAATAATCTCTTTACTCCAGATCGTGCGCACCTTCATCTACTTTCACCTAACCTTACCTCTAAACTGTTGGTTTTGGATGCCCCTTCAAGTAAGTTTTTTAGTCACTGCAAAGAACTCACCCAGGTGTATCATGGTTGATCTACTCCCGCGTGTTCTTGAGCTCCTATTTCGAATTCAGCCTGCTGCTCGCTTTTGTTATTCACTTTTCAGATTTACCTAACCAGTCCTTCATTCAAATGGAATCCTACAAATCGGATTTGTCAGCGTGCACCATGCCATCAGAATCTTATGAAGAACGCACACACCCCAAGGTCATGACTGTAATGCATGCCCCACCTTCAAGAATACTGAAAGATTCAAACAATAACCGAATGATTCCTAAGTTCGAACTGAGCCTGCTTCAACACACCTCTTTTGTGCCATGAATAAAGGTATCTAATGTATAGCTTGACACTTTACATGGTAGTCATTTCTCATTACCAAAGTCATCCAACCTGTAGACTGGTTTGTATTCATGTAACCAATGTTGTGTGAAATATATATATTTAATTATATTATTGATGTTCGTCTACGGGAAGGCTTGACTTAGCTTCAATACTGGGCGGTCAAAGACGGGCTGGCATCTACTCCTGAAAAACGCATTGTTTTACACAGAAAATAGTCCATGTGATGCATACAGCCTGAACGACATGCAACTTGAAGCATTGCTGGCTAAGGAGGAGGTGAGTGGTTTAGTCCCTCAAGACTTAAAACCCTATCCCGGCTGTGACGGAGGCGCATTTCGCAGAAACTTGATGTTAGTGACCCTCAGAAAAATTTTCGGACATCTCGACAGTAGTTGTTTTCACCAACTTCTCAACAACCTCATACCACCCTGCCTGGAGTTTGGGAATATCTTTCTTTCTTCTCTACACGAGGATAGATCAAGCTTAGATAGCATTCAGAGGCACTCGACCAAATCTGTTCGAGGACTCAGGTCTAAAAGGCACGTGGAACGACTGGGTGAGCTGGGCCTATATCCTTTGGAGTATAAAAGACCTAAAGGAGGCTTGATAATGACACATAACACCCTTAGCACCCCAAGGCATTCACTGCGTCACTCAATAAACCCCGACTGTAGCTCTAACCGCAAAGAACGTGTGTAGAGACTGCTCCTAAGGGCACAGCATGTTAGATATCAGGCACAACTTCTATCCCCAAGAGTTATTAGGTCTTGAAATGCTCCTCCTCCAGAGATTATCCGGGCTACTTTGACTGAATCCTTTGGACCCCTACCCAACGTTTATTTGAGGTTTGGGCGGGATGTGCTCGGAACCAACTGAATTCTCGCATTTTAACTACCACTGCTTGCTCTTTCTTTATTCATGCGCAGGTTACCAACCACAAGAGGTAGCAATCCACATATTCTAGGTTTGGAGGCCAGTTAAGCGGGAGATTCTTTCATTCCGACAACAACTGTTTGAGCTATTCGAAAAATCGTACGCGTGTATGAGCCATGGAAGCCTGTTTTCCTCTCGTTCGCATTCCCTCAAAGGACAAAGGGTTTCACTTCATTTTCTTACAGTAAACCGGGGCCAGCGATCTTTTTCTGAAACGTGTGTCTGGGAGTTGAGTAAGTAAGAGAGTTGATGTGCTGTTGTGGGATACCAACTGTCTCATCGATGTTTCTTTCTCTAATGATGCCTGAAAGTTGGTTAATTATTTTATACAAGTAGGTGTAAATGTTAACTGCTTTTAAAACATATTGGAAAACGTAAGGAAGAGAAAAAGATGAAAAGAGTTAGTTGTCATTCAGTGGGCTTCTAAGGATGCGAAAGTGGACGTCTTGTGGTGCAACTTAATCCGCTTCAATGTTGTTCTGCAACATTCACACCAACATGTCTGCATCCGAGGTAAAATTGTATCCACACGCTTCTTTTTCACTTGGTTCTTGGTTATACCGATTTACAACCTTCCTGTCGTGCCTGACTGCTTAGTACTATATATCTGTCGTAATATTTCCACATATATACATGTATTTGGTTTACGGCTTCACTATTCTCCTCACATACTGTGTTACCAACGTTTCGGCATATTACCCATAGCCATCTGCTGTTTTGGCATTTCAACATTAGGTTTCGATTTCAATGTCTTTTTTTAATCGGAAGATCCAAGACTAGGCGTTCTAAAATTGACTGCTGTAGTGAGAAAAAGCAATGGCTTGGTCATCCTTACGCTTTTTTGTGCGACAGAAGCATTGTTACTCCGATTACCTCAGACCTCAATGAACCGGTGTGCCCCGCGCCTTTTGTCAGAACTGGGGCCATCATATCAGTCAGGAATAGCAGTATCAGCTACTACAGGAGGTAAGTAGATAATATCAAGACCATGTTGAGAGAGATCCAGGGAGCGGTTGAGGATTTCCACCCATTGGCATACCTCCTTGGAAAGCATGAAAGCTTAGTTGCAGATAATGTCGAGAAAGCAGAGGACTTAATAGGCTATTTGGCATTCGAGGTAATGAAGAGAATGTCGTCGTCTCAACGGACCATTGTTTACAACATACCCTACCCTGTATGTAGTTAAGAAAGAGGTATTAAACTCACGCGGTTTGACGGAAATACATTGAGACTGTTATCTCCTTCACAAAAGTCAGCGGAGTCCAGTTGCCCCATGATTTTCAAGTCCACTACTTCATTTGACGCCAAAAGTTTTATTAAAGCGCAAGACCACATAGGGGTTCATGGTATTGCTACTGCACAAGACAAAACCTCGTGCCAACACAGAAGACGAAAAAGTAGTCTGGCCAGCTCATCACTTTTAAACATAGAGGCTGCTGTGTGCATGAAGAGACCATCAGAGAGTGTTGAGACGACCAGTAATTCTGTTGAATGTACCTCCCCCGGTACAACGGTCTCAATCAAATCTAGCCACAAGTGAACTTGATCCTTCGGTTGCTCGTAAAAGGAAAACTATTCGAACCGTCCTCCCTGAGGTTACCGCAAATATCAGCACGCTGAGTGACAGCGAGCGCAGAAGTATAGGCGAAACCTCGCCTTGAAGAAGAACAATTTCAGGGGCGTGTTTTATAATGACGGAGAGGACACTGGCAATACACAAACCCAAAAGGCAAGTTTTCCGTCAAACCCCTTCTTTCGGAAATGAATACCACGACAACCCGATGTTGCATCGCAGGAGACACTCCTTAAGACCACTTTTCTTTAATCACAGGGGTCATAACGTGATGCGGGGTAGCGTATCAAGCACTCAAATGTTCTATATATCACAAACACCCAACCACTGTTCAATTGTGCATCCTAATAGTCCTAGCCAACCTAGAGCCAAAAACTTCCTCATTTATGAACCCCACCAAATGTTTTCGGATCCTACATAATATGTGTAACCCAAGGTGTTTAGGATCGTTCGACCTTCCGATAACACAGGGCTGGAACCAATTTTCTCGACTTACACCAACGGTAAAATAGAAGTTCACCCTAACGACCTGTAGGTGCCATGAAAAGTTAGCGATCACATATCTATGAGAGACAGAAACTCACCAATCACACCGGCCCACCCCACTGTTGAGTCTAATCACGTCCGAAACATGGGTAGTGCATCGTCCAGCCAGCTGAATGCTGGAAAGCATTTTGCTCACTGAGGCTCGAGAGACATTGTAAGTTAAATTTCACGCCACAGTGGCCTTTTCACGCTTCTACTTATAAACGCCTCCTCGTCGCTCAAGAAAATATCTGAGCTAAGGACACGTTTTACTAACCAAACACGCAGCATAGCTAGTTACTGAATCGTGGTGCGCCGGTTCATTCATGGACATGGACCTATGTATAGATGGTTTTAATCTGTACTGCAATAATCTTGACCACAAGCGTGGTGGAGACTGTTTGATCCGTGTGTGTAGCCTTGCTACCTCAAATAAGATTGGAGATGATATCTTCTATGATCTGCCGGACTCATCCTGGGTCATTACAAACGGTAGCAACCACGAAATCTTTCTACATGCACTAAAGAAGTGACATCAAATCACATAGATCTGAAGGTGATTTACTGTTCTCACACGCAGTATTCCTGCAACGCCACTCCCAGATGGCTAAATTCGACAATTGCTACTCCTCCTCCAGATCTAAACAAGGTTGTACCGTTAAGAAAAGTGTGCTAGAAACGCTACCATATCTTCTACTTGTGTTGGATATTTCATTCCACATAACTACAATGCGATGTGTTTTTTATAAATTGCGCTTCATTATTACACGCCATTGACAGGGTTATTGCTATTTTGTTTTTCGCTGACGTTTCGTGCACTTGTTCACAGGAAGTACCCACGTAACCCCGGGAGGTTCTCAACTCTGTTCCCATGAAACGCCCCTGTGATCTGAGCAAGTTGTTGTACGAGCATTCATGACTGGTCTCTCGCACGAATCGTGGTACTGGGCACATTCGGCTGACCGCAGTTTTCTGACTTCACCGTCACCAGGTAGAATACCGATTAGCCATGCACCAAAACTCAAAGAGGCAGAGTGATAAAATCCCTAGTGAAATCCACAATAGCAAAGGCAGTGCGCTCAACCTGCTTTTGTAGTTGATGTAAGAAAATGTGAGCCTTAAGGACAGTGATGTTGATACGTTGCCAGTTACCACACCGGTATTATTGATAGCAAACGTTGACCAGTAGTTCAGTAGTGAGTCTAACAATTGAGGATTATCGACTTCTTACAAAAGCCGTGGGCGGCAATGGTATGCAAATGAAGGCTGCAATAGATCAACCAAGTGTTGTAGCGACGGCTGAATTTAAGATGAAAATCCCTGATATAGAATTCCTAGATTTCTGAGATTTTCAAGGTGCAATCCAAGTGCAAAAGTTTCGCGTGTACAAGCTATGCTCTAGTAGCCAAAATGTAGATTGAAAAGCAAGACAAACTGTACGAAACGCAGATCCAAAAACACCAAAAAGGACCTTTTTTGAAAAAAGGTTTCTAGCGAAAAAGACTCCTAGCAGCCGGTGCCACAAAGTGACATAAACTCTCTTCTGATGCGAGTTGCCGGTGTAAAGTTGCTGCCTGTACCAGACACTTAAACGCATTATAAATCTCTAGCAAACGGCATAACTACTGACTGCTTGGGTTTTCATCTCGTAAATCACTCATACAGTTCCTATCCCTGAGTGCCATTTATTGCCTTCAAATCTTTGGCACACAACTAACTTCATTCCATATGCCTTCTCCCCAATTTCCACCTCACTACTAAGACACCTACTGCTACTCCGTCTTATTCTTGCACCTTTTCCGTTCACATCCTGTTACGATAAAATTTGAGCCCCAATCAGTAGAAGATACTGCCCTAAAATACCCGTGAACAGTAGTTACCACATAGCTTCTGGACATTTCATACTGGTACAATTACAGTGAATCCTAGGAAGACTGAGTGTTGATGTACGAAAGTACAACCTAACTTTAATACCACCTTTTGAATCATAACGTGGCTGGAGTGAGTACCTTGTTGAAAGCCTTACTAAAGTCTATGAAAGTGACATCTGTAGGTATCCCATCATCCTTAGATAACCTAACTTTCTCTGACCGTGAGAAGGTTCATCAAGTAAGAGAAACTTCTGTGAAAGCCGTGCTACGAGAAAGACAACAGGGTGTTGCCCTATAAGTAAGCTATACCGGCCTTTTTGATTGCTCTTTCTAGGATTTTTACTGCAGCACTAGCCGAACTTATCGGCCTGTAATCCGATGAATGCTGCCTAGACCCTGCCTTGTGGTTAGGTGTGGCTATAGCATCCTTCTAATCAAAGGGGAGTATGCCTTTGCTGAGAAACGGTTTGAACACAGCAGTCAGTGAGCCAGGTATACTGAGTGCGAGCTCTATGAGTAGCAGCGGCTCATCCGGTCCCGTTGATTTTTCTACATCGAGGGTACTTAATGTCCAAAACATTATTGTTATCGATATCCACATAATTTATCCGGTTGGGCTTTAATGTTTCCGTTGTTGAATCGATGTCTTAAGGAGGTTCCCGTGTAAAGACCTCGGGGAAATATTCAGCTGTAGCTGACGGCCGTGTTGTAATCCGAGCACTCACTGCATAACTGGACCTTTCATTTCACATTGAGCCAGGCCTGCACAGCCGTCGTGGCTCAAACTCTTATGTTCGGGATACTTCGTGCCAGAGGCCATTGCAAGGCCGCACCGTATCCTACCAAAAACATCGTTACGAAACGTTTGGTTCTCCATATACCAGACGCTGGGAACAAACTTCATAAGACAGGTGATATCCGAGTTGGAAACTTAGGCAAAATATATCAGAAAAGAGTGCCTGCAAGAACACCAACAAGTTTTTTAAGCCAGGCGTTTGACTATTAGGAATTCCCCATAGAAAGTTTCTGTCCCACTTTATATAAATAAATAATGAATAAATATTTTATTCCCGCATTAGTATGTGTGCCGAAATATCTCCAAGGCTTTACGAGTTCTGAATGGTGCAGACGGGAGGTCGTAAAACTACCAAAAATATCAGAAGATCGCGGTTATGAGACGAAGAAGATACCACTTTTCAGCATATGCAGAGCGCCAAAGTGAAGATAACAAATATTATTATCTTCGTACAATGGATTGAACATGAGAGATACCTGTTTACAAGCACCGTCAAACCGATAACTCTTGGAAGTTTACAAAATGGTTTTTGGCATTATATAAACCGTTTACCAAATTACTGATATGCGTTACCCTATTAAAAGTTGCTGAAACTCATGAGACGGGCATGAATTTTCACCTCCCATCAAACAGATAGGTTCCACTTTTGGGAACAAAGGTGCGCAAAAATCGAAGTTTGTGTTGTAACCAACTGACATCATTAGCTCATTTGCATAGTTTGTTATTCAGTAATATGACCGTCGATTCATAAGAAATTTCTTCAATTTTCAGCTTTTTTAGCCACAAAGAACCTACTTATGCTATCAGGAAGAATGTTTTGGGTAAAGAAAAATACAGCAGCTTTTGACGTGTAAGCACAAGACTTGTCAAGAATCAAAGCGGACCCGCAATATCAATTCTTTTCGATTCAGTTTCCTGACCACTGTTTATAATATCTTCCTGATAAGGTCCACAACCATCCAATCCAGGTATCATCTGAATCCCGACCCCCTTGACCGTTGCAGATGATATTGTTAGTCCAAAGGCGATGATTCATACCCAAGCAACAAGATGGGGTTATAATGGTGGTCAAATCACTGGAGGTGCTATCAGGAGGACTTTGCGAATACGCATCCCTTAGACCTACTTTTAGAAGTACAGGGAACCACTTGATGTATGCAGGATACACCCCGTTTCGTTCATATTGCAGTTCTGCTCTAGCGGTTGATTATTAAGCGTAAGAAGTTAGTCACCGCAGTCTTGGTGGCTTTCCATCTACCACCAGTTTCACAGTGGTAGTGACCCAATTTGAATCCTCGTCTGACGTAGCTATGCTGTTTTTGAGAAACTTATCCAGTTCCTGCATTAATTGTTTCTGTGTAGCCCTACATAGTGAGCCAGTGCTTGAAGACATGAAATCAATGCTTTACCAGGGACTCACCAAATGAGTTAGTGCCCGGGGATATTTAGACGTCCGATAGTCCGACGAACTTCAGTCCCAGCAAAGACAGATCATATTTGCTGACCGTAATTTTTTGGAGGGGTATCAACTGTAACAAGTATGAGTAACATATAGCCAGTTTCACACTTTTTTAGGTTGCATTTGCGCTTCAGATGTACGTCATCTCAGAGCAACAAAACGTCCTCCTTATGTATTATCTCAGCACGCTCTGCACCACCATGATGTCTCTGTTGCCCCGGTGCGATAACACTGAATAGACAGCACTGGGATCATCCCTCTCCCCATGAGCGTGTTTACCGCTTTAGCACATATGTAGTTCCAGATCCTCTTTTCTCCATTCCACTGTGATATCTTCATCTTCAGCTTTGCTTTCTTCACTTCCATATATAATCCCACCTTTTCATTTATAACCTAATTCCAAAATAGTTGGTTTGGATATTGTATCCCGTAATTTTTGCAGCCTCAACAATTAATGATGTTAAGTAACAACATCACAACTAACGGTATATCGTGATCGATGTACTTCCGCGCAGCACTGCTGCTAGCTTTCGTTATTCGTTTTTCAGGTCTAAATGATCAGCCCTCCATTCATACTGGATTCTGGTAAACCCGGTTGCCAACGCACATTTTGCCGTCAGAATTTCATAAAGAGTGAATGAACTTCAAGGTCATGGCTGCGCCACCCGTGCTATCTTCAAGGATATTAGGGGGTTCAAGCAACGGCTGAATTATCCCCAGTTTCGAACTAGACTTGCTGTGATCTATTGAACAAATAAGTAGACACCTAAAGACTCTACTCTTCGTTCTCCACCAAAAAGTAAAGTTCCGTCTTTAAATTCGTCTACTTTTTGCCTCAAATTATTATTATTTTTCCCTCGGCTTCCTAGTGGAACACAGGGCTTCAGTACACCTCCAATGCACTCCTTCTCTCCAGTCTTTTCAATCCCGCTCCACGACTGCCCACAAACTTTCATTCCTTCCTCATACCATCTCTTCTATGTCACTTTCAGCTGGGACGCCCAACTCTTAGTTTCCCATCTGGGTTCTACTAGAATGCCTGGAGCGTGATGTCCCTGAATGGTCTTTCCAGTGTATGCCCAATCCATCTTTACTCCTTTTGCATCTTTAGTAGAAAAATACCTCTGGTCGTAGTCACCCACGACCTTAAACATCATGCTGCCTGTTACAGGAATGCATTCCGTGCAAATGCGGCATTCGTAACCCTGCGATTAGTCCTTGAGAAGTTTGACCACCTATGTTTCCACCAAGTGTTGCACCTCCCCACACAGCCCCACAGAATATTTTGAGCTGTCCTCCTTTCTCCTTGACACTTCAGAGATGAAAAGCAAATAGAACTAATCCAAATGTGCTGCACGTAGATCATTTTTAGACGAAGGCTGAAGCCGGACGTGGAATGCATGGCAGCGTTAACTGTGTATCCCCTGGAATAGAGAAGACCGAGAGGTGACTTATTTATGACGTACGACATTCTGCGTACTTCAGGTCACCTGCTTTACAACTTGCCGAAACCTAGCTACAGTCTTATAGGCAGAACACAAAATTCGAAACTTGAACACAGTAAGAAAAATATCGGAGGAAATATATACTTCAAAGGAGTTTTTAAATCTTAGAATGTTCTACCCGTAGGAGACTTTTAGAGTCTAGCGTGAGAATCTTGGAAACAAACTTGGTGTGGACTCAAGGTCATAGCACGAGCTTACAGAGTAGGACAGTAATAACCTGATCTTTTTTTATTGCTTATATATCGCTTCTTTATCTGCTAGTGACTAATTTCAGATGTTAAAAGCAGTTAAACAAGAGCCTTTCTCATCCCGTCAACAGCCATTTGTGAACCTATAAAATATTGAGTTTCGTAATTTCAACCGCGCTTTTCTATATAGTGTTGTTACTTATGCTCTTCCGGCTCTATTTATAAAACGTGAGTGAGCATCGTTGGATCTTCATATTATACTCGTATGTTCTATTTGAAATGCAAATTATAAATCTTGACTTGACTGGGAAGCGGGCAATAAGAAATCAACTGGTTTACACTATTTCGTTGAACATATATTAGATAATGTATAAGCTGAACATAAGCGTTTATGGCAGCCATCTTTCTCCGTGTTCACTTGTCAGTCAGCGCTAACCAAATCAGGTAAAATTGGTCCAGGGATCTAATGTGATGCAGAATGTAGGGCCATTATGGATACTGTCGACATTCACTGGGTCAGTTTTTAAGACAATACGACTAAAGTTTAGTGACGGGCTAGTCCTGTTCGAGTATTCTCCAGTCAGCCAAAATGGAGTACATGAAGGACACTGTAGTTATTAAATGAAACAGTATTTTACTTACACTTTATAAGTCTAATTTACGTAGAAAATAACTGTATTCAGATTAGTGATAGGTCCATCATCTTTGAAACTATACCACTGTTTGTATTGCCACTCATCCATATGAAACCATAGCACATGTGATGTACTCACTCGTGTTCCTGCTAAAGGTCTTAAAAACGTTCTCAAACGACTCCGCTTATTTTCAACGTTGTTTGTTTGCGCTTTGGTCGTCGGATCAACGAAATGCTTTTTGTGAACATTAATTGAGCGATCTATTCGAGAAATGCCATGTACGACTGCAAGGCATCTGTGTTTAGTATAGTACTCAATGCTGCTCATTTTTCCACAACTGATAGGATGGATTCTTCTAGTCTGTCCTTTAGCCATTGGGAATTTCTTTTGGCATTTGAATCATGTACACCAAAGATCTGTGATATCTTGAGAAATATGTATGTGACTTGTCCAGTCCTGTTTAGGTTGTCTTTCTTGGTTATATTTACGTTTACAAACAAGAAATCCATTTATTTTTGCTGTATTACTTGACCAAGCTTCACATCCAACCTGCTGATTATTTGGCTTAAATATCTCTATAGTGCTGATACCACTGCATTTAAGAGGCTTAACTAACATCTGCCAGGGCTCCTACTAATATTACAGGTGTTGCAACAACCTACAGTAGTGCTAAAATCATCATATGTTACAGAATTAAGTGTGATCCTTTGGAAAACTATCCCATTCTCAAAGGATTTTTGTAATGTTAAAATAGGATTAAAACTATGATCGACTGTTATTCCATTTTACTCTGTTTATTAGAAGTAACACTATCTCACTGTGACATTTTTAGTGAGCAGATGAAAGTGGAATTACTTGTAACAGCTGCTACGACGGAAGATGAAGCCATCTCTTTTCTCATTGTTAGATAGACAATCCACTGCAAGATCACATTCATGATTTAGACTTCTAGCAAGCGATCCAGATTCTTGTAAATAACCCACAACGTTGTCTTCGTCATAAGATATCCGATTTATATATTGTCAGCGATCCGGTAAACAGACGTGACCAATATCCTTGAATAGCACATCTGCAATTTAACTGATCGTTCTTGAGGTTTCTCATCACTAGTTTAGTTCTACCGTAAAAACTTTATGCCAGACGAGGGGTCCAATATGCTGAACATAGGGTCAGTTGCAGTGTCCATGAGTATCGGAGCAGACTTGGAGGGAAAATTGCGAAACCCTACGTCATGGTGTACATCTGACCTGACATTTTCTGTAGTGTGACTCAACATTGCCTTATTTTTCCCAACAAAAATGTTGACTGGGGGTCAGATTCCTTGAAGTGTTATTTAATGTGCCGAAACCAGATATAATCCCCCAACTGGTACCAATCCCTGGTTCTCTTAGTCTTGCAGAAAGGTAAAATATCCTCTTGCAATAACTACGGGGAAATTAGCCTGAAAAACAACCTTTCTGAAATTCTGCGTCCCGTTAGCGTAAAGCGAAGCTCGGAGTCGGCAGAGCCGAGAAAACTAGTCGGACTTCAGAACTGGTTGCTGGTGTATTGAACAGGTTTTCACCCTCTACTAGGCTCTGGGACACAGGTGTACTTAACGGTACCCGACACTATCTGTATTTCTTGACTTGAAGACGGCATTCGACTCCATCGATTGTGATGTCTTATGGCGGTCTGTTACTGAAAGGTTCCAGCTAAGTACAATGTTGGCTGAAGTAGGGTCAGCTTGGAGGAAGGTCAGAGGTAGTCAGGCTAGAACGTGGCTGCAGTCTATGAAGTCTGACTGTTGGTGTGAGGCGTGTTGGAATATGTAGGCTTCTCGGTTGAAGTTCCCGTGACAATAGAAACCAGTAGTTGAAGACTAGGTTATGTAATTCAGAATCATTCTCAGTTTCCCAAATGTTTTCATATATTATCCTCGTCTTGATCGTAGTGGTGGACTTCAATATCCTGTCATTCCCTTTTTCTTTACAACTTCCTACCGCTTCTGATTGCTGCCTTCCTAATTTCCCTCTTATTTTTGTTTCCACAACCGTGGTTGGCTGATATGAGGTATGGCAAATTAAACGTTTATTCGGCAACATAAGTCCCCCCACTAGTGAACTAACTAGCTGCTCTTCGGAACGCAGGCTGGAAGACTATTCAACACGTTGCCTATTTGTTGAAAATCTTCAGTTACATTGGTTCCTTTTTGAGGCTTAGGCTGGCTACCTGAATGCAGTAATTTTAATGCGGTTAAAGTAGGTTAAGGTAACTTAAATATTTCTTGATCGCACATCATCATTTCACTGCAGCTGCATCGCAGTACATGAGCTTTTTTAGATCGCGGCTTACAGTCATCTCTAAGTCTTTTGGTTCCAAGACTGATGGTAATAGTGTTCCATCAATGGAACACTGGTTACAACTACTGTGACATGCTTGCATTACTGTACTTTTCGTAGAATGTTTTTTAGGCAATATAATTCTGATCAGTGGACTAATTCACTCCTATCCGCTTATTGCCCATACTTACCTATTGCTTCGAATAATTCTCCAACCATTAGCAATTTTAGCGAATAAGAACATCGAATTTTCAAGCGCTTCTGGTAATTCGTTGATGTAGAGTAGAAAATATAGAGGATCCTAGAGTGTGCCTTGAACCTTCCCTCTCCTCATCAGTTTACACTCAAGTGGTGTTCCAATAGCTTTTGCCTTCTATCAAATAAGTGATTTTAAATCCTGGCTGTCAATATGTTAGACCCAAAAGTGATTAGCTTCCTCACTGCTTTAACGTGTGACTTGTCAAAAAGTACTAAAGCCTATTAACACCATATCGTAGCAGTTTTCTTTCATAAGCTGCTACCCATTCCTCTATGTGATGAGGTTTTTAAACTGGAGTATTTAACCTGAAAACCACATCATCATCATCATTATCAACATAGGACCAGGCATTACTGCGTAACGGTCCGAGTTGCCACACCTCATATCAGCACATCAAGTAAAAAGGTAGTGAGGTGAAGGATGAAGATAAGTGAATGCAGTCAAAAGAAATATAAAGTACGAGAAGAAAGGAAAGAGGAGTGACAAAATAGTGAGATTCGGTATAGCGTTGTTAAGATGAGGATAATGTGTGTATACATCTGCGCCACTGACTTCGGTTCTGAGCCATATCACCTAGGGTCTCCAACCACTGGTTCCTCTTGTCCCGTGGACCCCAACCACCTAGTCTGCATCGTCCTACATGGCTTAAACCAACAGTCAGAGACTTCATACATTGGTGCCATGTTTTAGTCTGGCCACCTCGGGCCTTTTTCCAGCCTGAACCCACCTCAGCCAACATTGTGTGACGAGGCAATCGGTGACTAGGCATACGTAGTACGTGTCCCAACCATCTCAGTCGATGAAGGTTCACAACCTCGTCGACTGACTTACCTCTTCTCCCTAAAACTCTACACCTAACTTCTGCATTACTCACATGGTGACACCACGGAATACGTCCTATACTACGAAGGCAACGGTGGTCAAATACCTGAACCTTTTGTATCTCCACTTTCAATGGCCATGTTTCACAGCCATACAGTAGAACAGAGCGGACTGCTGTGCAGTACACGCGACCCTTAATAGACAAACGAATATCACGGCGGCGCCATAGGTGGCGCAAATTGGCAAAAGCCAATCGAGCCTTTTGTATCCGTGCAGAAATCTCATCGGCAACTAACCCACCGGGTTGATCCTACTTCCCAGGTAAGTGAAGTGGTCAACACACTCAACCACTTCACTCTCTATTGTTAACCGCGGTACCGCTGAAGACCAGTCCTGGAGCAAAAATTTGCATTTGGGTGGTGAAAATCGCATCCCAAACATTCTCAAATTCCCACTCAAAGTGTTCAGAAGACTCTGCATCTTGTCAGCGTCTTCACCTAACAGGACTATGTCATCTGCATATTCTAGATCTAAGGAAAATTCACCTGTGATCGGTCAACGTCTTTGTAATTAGGTGACGAGAGGGAAACCTCCATAAGAATATCTATGATAAAATTAAATAAGAATGGGGATAGTGGGCATCCTTGACGGACACCACTTGATGAGTATAGCTCCCTGGACAACTCACCATAGGCTCTAACATGCCCACAAGTGTTCGAGTAGAGAGCTTTCAATAAGGTGATGTACTTACTAGGCACGCCTTTCAGTGACAGACACTGCCATAAGACTTCTCGATCAACGGAGTCAAATGCCGCCTTCAGGTCGAGAAATACAGCTATTGTCGGGCGTCTGTAAGCATGCCTATGTTCCAGGACCTGGCGCAGTGTGAATATTTGGTCGATACATCCACGGCCAGGTCTAAAGCCTGCCTGGTTTTCTCGGGCTTGCTGTTCCCGAGCTCCACTCAGGCGTCGGAGAATTATAGAACTTAGGATCTTAGACACTATGTTTGTCAGGCTGATTCCTCTGTGGTTATCACAAGAGGACTTCTCGCCTTTCTTGAAGACTGGGATGATGAGTGACTTAGACCAGTCGGAGGGGATCGTATTTGATTCCCATATACTGGCTAACACTTCCGTTAGCCTGACTAAGAGAACTCTACCACCATTCTTGTATACCTCAGCAGGTAGTCCGTCTGGTCCTGCTGCCCTTCCCCGTTTCAGGCTACCTACCGCTTTCTCAACTTCTTCTAGTGTTGGGGGACCTGTCTCTATGTCCCATTCAGGGTCCGACTGGATAGCGGGCAGCGCAATGGTGGCTGGAGGCCAGTTAAACTGTTCCTCAAAGTGTTCTGCCCATCGTCCCAGTCGCCTTCCCTGCGAGTGAATCGCCGATCCGTCCTTCTCCGCTATAACCTCACTAACTGTTGTTGACCATTTCCCCCCAGTCTCCTTAATAAGTCTAAATAACTGTCTACTGTTACCGATCGCCGCTGCCTTTTCCATCTCTTTAGCCTTTGCTGCCCACCACTGTTCACGATCGTTGCGCAGACTTTTCGTCAGTTTATTTTTAAGTTGCGCTCGCTCTTCATTGTACTCAGAGCCTGCAGGGATGCATTCACGTGCATCCATTAGTTTGGAAGAAGCTGCTGATATCCACTGGCTCTTTTTAGCCATTATCTTGGAGTCGGCTACAGTCTCCAGTGCTGCTTTTACAGTAGACTGAAGATGGCACCAAGCTTCTTCTGGATGAGTGACAGTCTTTTGTTCCGATAACTGCCTAGCCAACTTCTCACTGAACACGGCTTTGGTGTTTTCGTTGTCCAGCAGAACTCGTAGTGGTTTTGTTGCCAAATTTTTTCTACGTCCATTGAGACGCAGGCATATACGTGCTCGGACCAACGCATGATCGCTGTCCAAACACGTACTCCAGAAGGAGCGGCAGTCTTCCACCGATCCTCTCCAGCGATGACTAATAGCAATGTGGTCTATCTGTGTCCATCGCTGAGTCGAGCTCGGTGGACGCCAGGTCAGACAGTGCCTTTCTTTATGTCTGAAATTTGTGCTGGCTAAAAATAGGCGGTTATCTGAGCATAGTTGTAATAGGCGATCACCGTTATCTGTACGTTCAGCTGGGATTCCGAAAGTGCCACCTAAGTGCCTTTCTGCCTCACTCAGTCTACCCACCTGTGCGTTGAGGTCACCTGCAACAACCACTACGTCCGAACGTTTGGCTTTCGAGAGGAGGTTAGACAGTTTATGGTAGAACTCGTCCTTCACTTCATCCGAACTACAGTCAGTGGGTGCGTAAGCAGAGATTACAAAGAGACAACGGCGAGTCTCACTATTCCTTTTAGTTCTCACTGTGCCGTTCAGCCTCATAGCGCAGAGGCGACTATCAACTGGGATCCAGTCTAGTAGTGAGTTTTCTGCCCTGGTGCTTAATGCTATACCTACACCTGCAAGACCACGAGAGCTAGCTATCGAATCTCCAGAAACTCGAAGGGTGAATTTTGCAGATTCACCAGATTGGTCAGGAGAGGTCAGGTGAATAACCACACTTGGGTCCTGTATGCGTGTCTCACAAACACAGCACACATCCATGCCCGAGTTGCTAGAGTCTTTGCCAACGAAGCCTGTTGGCCAATTTGACGGAGGGTGCGGACATTGAAGGCTCCAATATGTAATTTGGAGCGTGGTTTAAGGAGACCAGGGATGCTGTTCTGTGGACTCAGATCGTTGTCGAAGGCTGCAGAGGTAGGAGAAATTGAAGATGATGCAGCATCATTAATTAAGAGACGTGAAGGAAGATTAGAAGGTAATGATGGAGGAGGAGGATAGCAGTCAGAAGAAACTTGGGTGCTGACAGAGTTGTGAGGGCGGTTGACACTTCCCGGCTGCCCACACCGTGGAAGGCTATTTCTTCTTAAGGTACCTGAAAGAGATTTGTGTGACCGCAGAGCCCATCGGACATCTGCTTGAGGCCTGTCACACCCAGCCTTTTGAGTATGATTATTTTGAATTTTGTATTTTTGGGGCCGGATGGTCGAAAGGAAACGACAAGTGAACCAACACCGCCGGCCCGGCAGACCGTGGGGCGTGGTGGAGTGTGTTATTTTTGGGGCCGACCTTTTCTAACGAAAACCACATAACTATGGTGACAAAAGATTATTTGAATCCCTATGGTTGAGTACCATGTTACATATTATTTTAAAAAAAACCGCGATCAGTATACTGTTCAGACTGAGGCTAATATTTTCAATACTCTGACGTCAAACATCCTTAGCTTTGAAGGGATCATGTTTCGTAGCTGTAGAGCAGAACGTGATATTACACGTGCACACTCTCTAGAACTCTCAAGTGGAGGATGATAAGATTGGAAGAGCCTGCTTTGCTACGTAGCTGGTTTGAAACCATTAAGACAGGTAGTTGTATGCCCTGACGAGTTATTTTGTGTGAGACCCTTTAAGACGTTAACGAAATTTAGGGATACCTTTTTCTTCAGACAATTTTAGAGCATAGCCTTGCCCAACAAATCGAAAGCAGTCATAATGTCAAAGAACATACCAATACATGTGGTGATCGAGCATCTGACGGAGGGTGAACGTTCAGTGAATGCATCCTTGACCTCGACGAATCAGCGTTTCTTTTGGTTAGAAGAGCTGTCAGCTATAACAGACTGATAAACCGCTAGTTGTTACGTATTTTACATAGATCTTTTTAAAGCTGATTACAATGATGGTACCATTACAGAGTGATGCAGCACTCAAGAAATCACAATTTTTCAAATAATATCACTTTCGTAACTACATTTTCGCACTCCTCTGTACAAAGCCGGAGTCAAGTTGTCTGATCCGCATGTATCAAGTTGCTTTAATACTTCGAGTCACTTCTGCACTACCGTTTTGTGAGTTTGTTCGGTGTTGACGGTGTAATTCGGTGTACCATTTACTTCACAGACCGTCTCACTGACATCTAGCTTTGTGCTACCGGTGGTTTGGATGAGGTCAAACAGCTTATCTCTGTTTCCAGATGTGGCCACAGCTCCCATTGCATTTCTGCATTCTGACCATTTATCCTCGTATTCCTTAAGTGGGTGCTGCTCGGTCTATCGCTTAAGGAACTTATGCATACCATTGCACTCGCTGTCAATCAAAACAGACGAGTAAGCATCAGAATGCTGTAAAGATTCGGGACGACCCAGTATTTGTCAACGAGATTTTCTCCGAAACCTCAAGCAACTTTACTTTTCATATTTATGGCGTCTTGTAAGTTGTCAGTGCTGATTACCTGACTTGCCCACACAAACCTTGGGAGTATGAGTTTTCACAACATAGAAGCCCACATTTTCACTTGTCTTATTATCCTTTTGCCTGACGAGCCTTTATTTCGGTAGGTACTCGTCCTTTCTTTGGATTCTTAAGAGATTGGTGTAGCCAGGTATGTTTGTTTAAAGGATGCACTTTACGTGTGTCACTCAACCATAAACTTTCCGTTGTTACTCCATTCATCAAAGTTATCATCCATTATTTTTCCTAGTCTGGCTACTTTGGAGATTTACACTCCAAAAGGTTTCCTGTAGGATATGTCCAACAACTGACTCGACTAACTTCAGATGGTTTTCATAGTGTTCTTAAGCGTCTGTGTGCTCTTGCATTTTAGAAGACCACATTTGGTGATGATGGAGCATAATTAGACCTCACATTAAATGCCGTAGAAATTTTCCCCATTGATTCCGTAACATTAACTAGAGCATGAACATTTGAAAGGCTTCAAATTGATTTTTTGAACAGTTGAGACAGACCGCAGCATCTTCATAGCTTATAGGTAAAATGATACAGGCATTCTGGGATTCAGAAGGCTTCACAGCTTATCTCCTGCCCCACAATTTTTCCGGTCGTTTACGCGTTCAAACAAGTGTTATGGTGCTGCTCTTTTAGGTATGGTCATTCAAGATTAGTTTGTCTTTCACCACCTTGCCACTTGTGTTTTCATTTACAATAGTCGCATCATCTGATTCCATATCAGGCCGATAACAGTTTGGATCCATACAGCATAGGGTCGTTTTGGCAAGCAGATCTCGATGACCATCTACAGATAGAAACAAGCTTACTACAAAAGTTTCGGTCAGGGAGAAAATGGTCGTCTCGTTCGTTAATGCCCAGCTAGTGTCACTAGAGGTTGTTGCATCATCGAACGTTCTCTCAGGTTGGTCGCAAAAGGTGGGTTAGTGAGCGAAAAAAGAGTAAGTAAGAGACAAAATCAATGCAAGGACACACGAAAGAATTTGTAACATTTACAAGAACAACAATAATGGTGATTTATATAGTCCAATTATTACTAAGTCTATTTACCATACTCAGGATGTAGTTGGATAGGCGAAACGACTTTACAGCAATAGATAATGCTAAAGAATAAGTATACTAATAATTAGTCTACCCCATTCTGCTGCCCCACTGAAGGTAAAACGTGGGTATTATAGGTTTCCCATTATGTGACTGTTATTAGTAATGTGTTGTCGAATCACGAAGCGGACAATTTTTGTAGTTGAGCGTTGGTTGCTTGGTGGACAAACAGGCAGGTCAACGTACGACTTGGCACAAGAATGCCTCAACTGAAGTTTCCACAATTCACAGCAATAAGCGAAACGAAAGTGGACTGGAACGAATAAAATTGTGATCGACTTTGGGCTATACCATCGTAATTCTCAAACCGCTGATTCATATCGGGTTGAGCACCTTAACCGGACAACTTACATATCTCTTCATATCTCAGACCAACATTCAGACTTCATGAGGAGTCTATATACCGTTGCATAGTTAGAAGACTATCTGCGTGCTAAGAGTCTGTAAGTTCCTAGTAGTAACATATCTGATTCTACCCATTGATCATGAACAGATTCATGTATGAGGCCGTAAGTGTAAAAGTATAAAAACTAGTGATGCTTTGTGACTGTGGTAAGTGAAACTGAGTTTAGATCAATTATTTAAAGATCCATATTAATAGGTCACCGCGAGAACTCACTTCTTTCAGAGTTGTCTTATGAATGTATTCAGTAACAAAGTTGAATAGAAATTGCAGAATTGAATAACTCTGGTTATAACGACCTCCAGCCGGAAACAATGAGGAGAGAAATGTACCATCAATTTATCGAATGAGTCTTTATATAGGAATTTCATGATGCTACTGAAGGTCTGAGGACCACTCACCTTTGAAAAGAAATCTCTGGGTCCATCTCATTATTGATATCAAAAGTCAACCTTAGGATAATACTGCGACGATCATCAGCTCTCAGAAGTTATGGTGTTATTCAGTCATCTGGTAGGGGCAGGTTGGTGCGAGTTAATGCATGGTCAGTGTATCTACCGCCAGAAATAAACCAGAACAGCTCCTTCAGAATTTTTGACAAGGTTTCCGCAGTCTGAAAGGGATGATGGGAGCCAATATTTTTATGCAGTTGATACATCATTACGTTCTTAACTGTTGGTTTATACTTTTTGAGACGTGAGCTACTTGGCATCATGCAGAGATGTTAGAAGTCATTGGTTAACGACTATTTGAGATGGCTTAAAGTACATTTCGCTGAGATAAATTTGTACACTATTTTTTTCAGCATTTTGCATACCTCATGATGGGGCTGAGGCTCACTGGTCTAAACACTTGGTTTTCAGCCGGTGGTTTCGGTGGCACGTAGTATCATTGAATACTAGTCTAGAGGTATGGCTCACCGTCCAATTTATGGACCTGAGTTTAGTTGTTGAGTTGCATTGCAGTTTTTACATCCTATTATTTTTCATATGTTTCTATCTTGCTCACATTTTTATTATTGCTAATTTCTTCCCATTCCTATTGGTTACTCTTTACTGTTCTGTTGTAAATTGTGGCAAGAAGGTGATGTAATTTTTTGCATGTCTCTGCTTTGTTATTTCCTTTTTCATTGTAACGCAGTGTCGTCTGTCACTATGATGTTTGCTAATATTACTTCCATTTTTTGACTTCCGTCTTACTCCATTGTGTCACAATGTTCTTAGTAGTTGTGGCTACTCGAACTGTTGCTTAGTACTACCAATTCTGATGTTCATACTGAATGATTAATTATTTAAACTTGCCTCTTGCTTCATGCACAAGTCTCCACGACACGTTTCCAGGTTAGTCGGTTTAGATCTGATATTACAGAAAGTTTTACGAAAGGCAAAAAGGTATGTGTATAATGAAGATGCTTCTAATGATATAGTTAGAACCGATGCTCTTAGGGATGTAAAATTATTTTTTTAATTTTTGCTTATCACAAGATTTGCTGTTTTTAACTAGTGCTCGTGAACAAATCTCAACCAGAAAAAATCAGATGATATGTACAAGCTGGTGGTAGTGTTAACATCATAGATGAGAGTACATGTACAAGCTTTATTGATCAAATAGTCATTTATATCTTGCATGTACAGTACATTGATTGGTTACGGAGGGTAACCAAAGGCTGATCGAATCCTACCGCTTATTTCGCAGTACCCACCCAGTCCTACAGGATGCCAACGGCGCCTTAAACAGTTCAGTGGCAACGTCTGACTGCTACACTAGGTGGTGCGGGTTTGAATGTCAGGCAGGACATCAATCCCATTGAGGTTGCAGGCACGCCTTGCTGATGAGTGCTAACAAGTACGAAACCCAGGTCCACGGTTTCCTGTCGATTGCCTCCATCCCACTAACATATACATGCTGTTATAGATGTAAATAAAAACCTATTAGTGTTAAACAATTTCAGTCTAGTAGTTAGTCGCTATCAGAATTTGACTAGGCCATTTACATCTTTTCAAGCCTTGTATATTCTCTACATATCCCAGTAAATAGACTCTGTTATCTTTAACAAATTTAATAAATTAAGTACTGTAACTCAACTTAGTACATGTTTATGTACTAGTTTGTGAGCCACACGTGTACCAGGGATTATGATATCACCCGTTTGTCCAGGTCTAAATAGGATTATCTTAAATCCAAATACGTTGTTTATTTATGGGTTAACGATAAATCTAGGTGTTTCCCGTGTAACCTTGTTTAAAAAATCTATCTGTTAGGATAGGTTCCAGCGGTTGTAGAAGGATGAACTTGACCATAGAAAGCGATGGGTAGTGACTCTCAATAGTGTGATCATGAAGTATATCAAAATCAAGCAGAGATGATCGAACAAACGAAACAAAACGCACTGAGCAACCTCGTACACATTCGTGCAATAGGCTATGAGCTACACCTACTGTTCTAAAGCTAATGATACCACTTGGCTGTTCAAACCTTGGTAATTAGAGTATTGTTCGAACCCGTGACCCACTACCTAAACCAATGATCCACTGCTCCACCAGAAAGTATAGGCGCTATTAGGGGGGAAATATGTAGTGCGAACTTACATTAGATCCTTTATTGGGTACTCAGCTCTAAAAAATCAAATGATATTTGTAGTCCTATATTCAGCTTTAAGTTGTCTTAAGATTCACGTAGAGAATTTAAAATTCGCTATTTTTAATTTATTTCTTTGACTTTGACTTTTGTAATAGTCTGTTTGATAACGAAGTGAGGGAACACCAGAAGTTTTATTCTTCGTATAACCGGCGAAAAGCTTGGGTGTATGCGCTGTTTGTTTGATCGGAAACCCGAAATTCATTTTCATTGACCATATTCAGCATAGAATACCAGCCTGCAACCTTCCAACTTTGTAGTAATCAGCTTGGACTCATCAAGCCAGTGGATGTTTTTATGACAAAAGTTATGTTCCACATAGGAAAGAAGCATAACGTTGTCTATGAGAAAATAATGATTTTGTTTTTTTACTTATTTAGTTTTGGGATTTTGATTCAGCCTTTTTGAAGGGATATTCCTTTTTTTACTTTTAACTGTTATAAGCGAAGGAACAGTAGTAACTAGCTGCTATTGTTAGATACCTGTAGTCTGCATGTAGTAAGGTGGTACTTTTAGTTCTTACCAAGTTGTGTTTCAGTGGTGAAGTACTCACTGACATAAAAGCAGTACAAAAGAGAAACCCAGAGGAGTAAATTAACACAAAGTATCACTTCAAAAACTTACTGACTTGTGTGTAGAAATTTACACTCTTCAACTAGATTTGTTGATAGATTAAAACTTGACTATCAGAAACTAGATCATAGCTTTGGTAAGATTTCAGTAATATGTGCGTAACCACTAATTCGATCTGTATTAAACTAAAGTTAATATTCTATACTTACTTTATGTCTGTCCATAAAATCCTTGTAGTCCGTTTTTATATTTTATCTCTGTTGTCAGTTTTCGTTATAGTATTTAAAAGTGACAGTTTTAACCAACATAATAATGTATCTAATATACTTTAAGGAGATGAATTCCAAATGTTTGCTACCTTTATAGCTGTAATTCCATATTTTCTATATTTTGTAGGTGTTTCAAATTTCAAAATGTGTTCCATGATTGAACTATCAACTGATGGTCCTACTTGTCCTCATGGTATCATGTTAAAAGTAACGGATAAGTGCTCAAAGTCATTTTACTATGCATGTTCAGCATTTCGTAGTAAAGGTGAATGTGAGAGGCAAGAGCTATATCAGATGCGTACTTCAAAGAATTGGTCAGTGGAAAATATGCTTGATATTGTTCAGTCAGATAGAGCCTATTGTTTTACTTGTGATTGTTTGTTCTCAATATCAGTCGGTAAAAAAAAGCACAGAAAGCATGAATATACGAAGAATTTCTCAAAGAACTTGCTGTCTATGCCATCATATTTATTAAAGCCACTTGAAAATTCTAAGGCTCACGCAGTACGTGTAATTTTTCATTTAATAGTAATAATTATTATTATTGCAGCAATATTTCTTTTCCTTAGATTGTTTGAACCGACTCTACTCAATTATTTACAAGTTGTCAGTGAATTATATTATTTGTATTGGTTCACCGCGTCTTCATGACTTCATTCAACTTCAGTGCATACACAGGGGACAATCAATGAATTCTTATTTACTGGATATAGATTTTCGACTGGTTTGTTGTAAACCATAATACCTTTTTCATTTTGTATGGTATCAGACAAGCTTTTATCGTCCGTGTAATAATTTCTCACGATATAATATGGTGAATGGATTTTTCTTCAGTCCACAGGATGAAAAACTTTTCTATTGTTTCCTTAAGGAAAATGTAAAACCAATGAACAAACTCCTGATATTTTGTGATCCCCCCTTTGCTGCACCATTGTCGTTAATTATAAAACAGATTGAATTGCTTAGTAAATCAATGATAAAGCGTATTTATCAAAATGCCGAAGGTATTGTATTATATCCGACAATTATCTTTCTCTTTAGTTGACGAGGACAACATTGCCGGTTATGATGGTTACAGTGAGGCTAATAAAAGCGATATTCCATATTTGTTGGTTCTACCGTATTTTTTCGAGAAAAAACTACAAAAAATTGCACCATCTGTTAATTTATTAGATTATAAAGTAATCAGCATGTTCACTATTTTCAAATACTATTGTTCATTTAGATAACTTATGAAAATCACTCAAGAATGGATTATGATAAAAATGATATGGAGGTCGATGAGATGACTACTAGTAACAGTAATAAGTCAAATACAGGACAAAGACGAGATTCAATTGTACGTTTGTTTACGAGTCTTCCACCTTCCTCGGTCCACCCACCTAAATCGTTGGAAGCGTCTTTCAGGTATAGATAACAGATTATTTAATGTATGTAATTCTGAGCATACTCTATATCGTTTTTAGTTGTAGGGATTGTAAATTGAATAACGAGCCAAAAAAGCCTAGTGCATTAGAAAATTTCTCCAGACCTTCACACATTTTGCAATAAAAGGTGACAAGAATGAGAAAATTTAACGAGGTTTGAGTTGAACCGAGACATCGATGGCTTTCATTCAATATCAACTGTAGTCAGTGTTGTGGTGTTCACATAGTTTTCGTTTTTATTGTTACTTAATGCACCTTGTTTCACTGTTTTAGGTGATTTTAGTTCTGACCATTTCCAATCATTCCCACTGTAGGATAAGATTTGTTTTCTTGTTTAGCGTAACTCTCCATTTGCGTTATCTGAATTTTCCAAATGAAACTCTATACTGTTGATCAAATTGATCAGTTATCTAACTATTGTTTGCTAGATTCTGCATTAAATCTGGAGAAGAACGTACAAATTTATTCTCGAATTCATATGCTTGTAAATTGTGTTTATGCTCTTGCTTTCTGAAATACTAACTGACAAATCAAGAAGTTAGCTTCCCACACAACTGTATCTGTCTCTGTAGACTGTTTGTGAGTCGTACGGCAGACTGATTCTGAATACAATTGGTGTTAGTTACTCATTGCTTTGTAATAGTTAAAGATACCTGAACATTTGTAAAGTGTAAAATTAAGATTTTCAATTCGTAATTCGCAATTCATTGTATCCTTATTTTTTCTGTATTCACTGGCTGTCTAAGAAATCGCTGTAATATGGTTTTTACTATGGATTTATATCATGGAATAAGTGTCTAAAGACTTTAACGTATTGAGCAACTTGCTGCATAAGCGATTTATCCTTCGATTAAAAATGACAACTGTCAGAATTGCACACTATAATTTAAAGAATGACATACCTTAAATCTTAGAGTCCCTTGGTTTGGTCTAGATAAGTCCTATGAGGAAACAAAAGGAAAAGAATCAGTTGCTAAATACTTTTTGATCCTAAATTATTGTTTTAGCAATACTCATCGACTTTTAATTGGGCATTAAAATGAAAGATTTGTTTTTATGACATAGGTTTTGTGAGATTTGCCAGCGTTATTCACATATCACAAATCTACATTGTGCCAAGTGCAATCGTTGTACAACCAAGGTGAGCTTTTAGTGTTAATTTTTATCATCTATTAAATTTTCATGAATGAAAACTAAGTGACAGGATGTCGGAATCAAAAGATGTGCTCTTGATCGATCATTTCAATCTCATAAGTTACTACTCAACACTGCTACCATCAATGCATACTGTCTTATCGCTTGTAATTCATTTCCGTGATAAAGTTATCTTCTGAGACTGTACGGACGACTGTGCTTGATGGGTAGAAATCTAATTGTTACATCAATTTATATTATCTTACGGAAACTACCACTTTGTTATTGTAGTCTGGGTTGCCTTACTCGAGTTCCTAGCTTGCCAGAAAGATCCACTAAAGTGAAGTGAAATGAAAACCACTTCGTTGCAACAAGTAATCCTACAGATTGTGCTGAAGTGTAACGACACTTATGTTTCTTCTTTTTGGTGGGAAAGGTTATAAGGGATCTTTCATTGAAATATCGAAGCCTAACACAATCAGGAGTTATAGTGCTGGTTGTAGACTTTTTAAAGTGTGAACCACAGCTACTCATATCGGTCAATAGTATATTGCTTACAGCTTTCATATTTACTATCATGACGCCATTTGTAGTGTCAAGCAGATCATAATATGTGGTCTTAACATTTCAGTTTTCATAGGAAACCACTTAGATTTCGTAAATAGTCTTCATGTAATTCTGTCATTCTCATCACAAACCTATTTTGAAAATATCTGATTTTAATGTAGAATTGCTCGCACAAAATCGAAACTGAGTATTTTAAGTCAAGAAATGTATAAGAAAAAAAAAATGAAACTCAGCAACCATGTACACGTTCCTGTATTTGGCAATAAGCCACGTTTATTGTGTTAAGGCCTATGATACTACCTGGTTGCTCAGACCTCGGTGGATAGGGTGGAGTTCAGACTCGTGATGCACTGGTTAAAAGCCAAGTGTCCACACCCATAAGTCTCAGTCCCATTGAAGGTATGCATAATCAGTCGCAGTTAGATATACCTTAGTCATTTTGTTGGATGGTTAGTTGCTTGTATTTTAAATGAATTCATCTTTTTTTTATGTCTTGATTTGTTATCAATACATTTACTTAAATATTTCAATTTAGAATGGACCGACCTATGTGCACTGTGATAAATGTGGTCGCTGTAGACCTACCAAGAAGTTTCACTGTGATAGCTGTGAGTGTTGTGTATCTGTAAATCAGTGTGCCCACCAGTTGAAGCGTCGAAAGCTCTCATAATAGCTGTTTACTAGATTGTAAATAAACTTTCCAAAAGATGTAAATTCAATAAAATGTTTTACTTGTAAAAGTTTGTGTTGTTACAAAAATAATCCCTTGGTTTGATGTTGCTGGTCATGTTTGTTCATTTGTATGATATCATAGTGTTTAAAGGGGTTTATCATCAAAAGCCTGTGATTTAAAAGCATTCTCTGCTTGAGGTTCATCTTATTTTTGTGCTTGACAATAATCAAAAATCTTTTGCAAGATAAGTTGCTTAAAGTAGTTAACAGTAGCTCTCTAAATATAAGGGTTGTAGATAGAATGAGTGAGTAATGCAAATCAGTGACTATATATAGGTTCATATATTGAACAATGATCCACATCTATTGTATGAGGGCTGGTGATAATACAGCGCTGTCGAAACTTCGGAAGTCAGGTCTGGGTACTAACGCTTGACCCTCCGGTTGAAAGTAACACGCTTACACTAATGAATTACGGGTTCTCATTTACTTAAGCACCTATCGGTAGTTAGCTATGGTTAGTAGTGGGTTCCAGAACGTTCGTTGATAACTACAAACACCTGAATTCCTCTGAAACTATAACCCCAACACATTGCTATAAACCTCCAAACTGTTGACTGGATTACTGAAGTAGTTACAAAGTGTACAACAGTTGTTATTTACCACAGAAGAAGATTTCAACACAATAGAGGCGAGTTAGATGAAATACTAATTTATTCGTATTCTCATGTTAGCCAACTGTTGTGAGTTAGACAGTAATATAACGTTATTGCAAAATGCTGTCACAGTTGTCTGTCACTTTTCCTTGCTCACCTAAACTGTTTAGGGCACTCGAAGTTTAATTCAACCGATTTCTTGATATGATATCTATCTCTAGGACCAGAATATTTTTGAAAACAACTGATTCCTTTGTATCACAGTAGATGCACTCACCTATTGTTATTTGATCGGAATGCTTTTTCAAATTGTCGTTTCCTATGCGTTGTTTTATGGTTTAGATAAATGAATGACTTTTATACGTGTATGATCTTTCTTGAATGGAAGTCATTGGAAACTGTGCTAAGTTTGAGCGTATTGGGTTAGGTAATTGATCTTCAACCAGTGAGTTATGGACGTTCGTTCATTAGCCATCATGTAATATGTGGGTCTCCTAGCCTGGTACATGAACCTGTGTGTGGTTGTTAGGTTACCTGTGTAAACTGAAGGATCTACAATCCGAATAAAGTGCAACCATCCTTATTTTTTGACTAATCAGATCAATAAATTGAACTGTACACTTTTGATTTATTTTTATAGGTTCTCCTGATAGACATTGGGATGAATGAATCTACTCCAAGCAATGATCAACTGAGTAATTATTCTTCTTTTGACACTGATTCTCTTTAAAGTGAGTAGCTTACTTTTATGGCTGTGGTGTAGTGGTTGATTGTTTCACTTTTCAAGTTTTCATTGATTTCTACAAATACCATTTCTAATAATGACAAAACAGCCTAGTCTTTATTATTTAAAATATATTTTCATATTTTTTATTGTTTTAATGATAATAATGATTTCCTACTTCAATCTTACTTCATTACATAATTTGATTATTTCAGTCGAAAAGTTTGATAGACATTTTCAAAATTCTTACTATCAGTTGCCTTCGTATGTCAATAAACAATGTACATACTCTACATGTTTTAATATAAATAATTGTGTTCATGAACTTGTGGATAAACCACTACATACCATTAGAGTTTATATGTACCCTTTATTACAACAGTTGAATGATACTTCACATTCACCAAGTTTCAGTCAGCAATTTATTTCTTTACATAATACAATTTTATCCAGTAAATATTATGTCAATCGAATTGAAGATGCTTGTATTCTTGTGCCTGGTATAGATTTATTATATATTCATCAAGATAAAGATCAAGTCACTGATTTATCACTACGTTACTTGAATCATCTACCAAGGTTTGTTTCAAATATTGTTTTTGTTTAAACAAAATTAATATCTTAATTTTCTTTCAAGATGGAATGATGGAAAAAATCATTTACTTATCAATTTTTTATCAACTAAGAAGTTGGACTATTCAGCTTCAGCTATTGTCGCCAGTGCTAGTCATACAAGTTGTACATATAGGCCAAAATTTGATATTGTCTTACCAGCTTTCAATCCGTACACTGTCATTTTGGATAGCAGTATTAATAAAAGGTAATCATATAAATTTTTGGAAATTAGTTTTCTACGTATGATTTGGATTATGGTTTACCGTTGATTGTACGTATCTTGAGCAATAGGATAAGTCGATTTGAGGACGGTGTCGATTACTAACTGAAATATATTGAAGAATCACTGAACTAAGTGGTTTTGTTATAGCTTAGAACTAATAATAATAATAACAATTCACTTTATTCCAAACAATTTGTGGTACAATTTGGAATTCTCAGCGTAATATATATTGCAATAACAACAAAATGTAAGTATATACATACTACTTTGCAGCCTTTTGAATTGTTTTGTTATAAAAATTTAAGTTATGTGAAGAATAATAAAAACGAGAAAATTTTGCATTGTAAGTTAAATTATTGAAATAAGATTTTTAACTGTCACAAAGTTGATGTGTAATTTCTGTTCTAACACTTTTTTCCTCACAAAATATACGTGCAAGGTAAGGTACAGTCGAGTTCTTATACTTAGCTGTACGAGCAATATGTACTCATAGTTGCTTCCTCTTGTAAGCCCAAAACCGTCAGACGTCAGAAGAGGATAGTAGTACACGTTGTGTGTTTGCTACGATGTGCCTAAACGTGAGTAGATAGCCGTTTTACGGTGTGTTTTCCATTATCTCTATATTATTTCATGATGAAAATTATTTTGAATCGTCTCGAAGACCCAAACCAAGTAGTCTACATCTTTCCACTCGACTCAGACCAACAGTTAGGGACTTCATGGACTGGCCACCCTGAACCCTCTTCCAACCTAATCCAACTTTCCCTAGCATGACATGTCGAATTAGTTGGTGGCTCGATATGTGTAGTAGATTTCCAAGCCGTTTCAGTCGACTAAGGTTCACAACCTCATCAATCAACTTGCCTGTCTTGCCTAGTACCTTTCTCCTAACCTCAACATTGCTCACACGGTGATTCCACCAAATGCGAGACATGCTACGAAGACACATGTGATATATGTATACATTCTTCAACTGTTCACCTTGTTTATTCAACGAAGACTTTCATATACTCGTTGGTTTTTGAAGTTGACTCATTCATTCGCTAACTTGTTTAGATTTCCATGTGATTATTATACTCTTTAGATGTTTTTGTTTTTGTTTGGATCTCCATTAGTACACTCGTGAAATACTTGTAGATCACAAGGTATTACAGTTACTGTTGGTCATATTTAAGAGTTAATGTACAACCTTTTTATCGAATATGAAACAAGCGTTATTATTTCGATCCAACAAGTTAATTTCACTGGCAAAACAGTTCATTTTTGTTTTTTGACAACCGAATTTGATTGTAAAGATCGGTGCTTAAACGAACTTATTCATGTGATTGTGCCAATAATTTCTCATTGAAGGCGAAAGCAGTTTCCATACAGAGTATAGCATTATTAATTCAACTTACCGTTCATCATTTTACAGAAATTACTCGTTTTCTTCTCGTATTTGAATAGAATTTCGAATGCGTCATTAATTTTTTATCTCATTTCTTGCAAACATTCTAATGACATGACTTGACATTTTACTACTTCATTAATGATCATGAGTTTTTCTTTCTTTTCTTTTTATACTTATCAGACGTTCAATATTTCTGATAGTTTTTTCCGTCAACTTCCCAAGAGTTTGTCAACCATGTTAAATACCTCTTATTAGATTCTCGTAAATCAAATGCTGATTCGTCAAATACTATAATTATCTTAGATTATTCAAACCAATTCGATGTAACCTACGAAAAGCGTTTTGTGTTAGCTTCAGAATCGGAGTATCGTCAAGGTGTTAAAAATGGATTAATTATTCAGAATCGTTATGCTCTAGTGAATATTGCCTAGTAGTTGATGCAGATAATGCGAATCGTTTTAATTTGTACGATAGTTTAGCATGTGGTTGTATCCCGGTAATTGCGAATGATGATATTGTCCTACCTTTCTCTGAAGTTCTTGACTGGAATAAGTAAGTTTTGATTCATTTTCAAACTTTTTTTCTAATGATGTAAGTATTCGATTATCACAGTTTGAATCACAGTGTTGAACCTATCATTCACGGTCACCTAATTAGCGTTAATTTTAGCCTCCTATGTGCGGTATTGCTTATAGGTAATGATTTTCTGCAGGAAATATTTTTAATTCTTTCCACCGTTGTTAGTGATAGTTACTTTTCAAACATTAAAAATGCTTAGTTAGTAGGTTACTATTGTGATGGTAAAATAGGATAGAGATTGACTGTCTTATGTTTTCATCGCACTAAAATTTGATGCCATACAAGTGGTTTACACAATGTCTGTAAATTGAAGATGAGCATCAGAATAAATTAGAAGAAGAATTGTTTTTTGTAAATGAAAGCTTACTGACGTGAAAATTTATGTCATTACTTCAGTCTTTCTGGTTGTTATTAAACTTTATTCTTGTCATATCACATTGTATGACACATTCATCTATACTTAATGTTTAAAGAAGTGAATACGGTCTGGTATGCCACGTTTTTCAGTAATTACGTAAGATAGTGCCTCAGTTACTTACTAATTCATTTGAAATTCAAGTAAAAATGCACTCAGCAACTATATACATGTTAGTGTAGCAGGCGATGAGCTACAATTATTCTGTGACTGTTGATGATGATACTACTTGACTTCCCAGATCTTGGTAATTAGAGTAAGGTTCAAACTTACTATCCACCGGTTGAAGATCAAGCACCTAAACCAGTGAATCATGACTAAGAATTGTTTTTTTCTCGCCTAACCTAATGTATAACCATTATAATGCCCAACGTTTTTACGTTCTTTTGAATATCTCAGTTCAAATTTAGTGTGTTATTTTTAGGTGGACTGTAAATAAATGTTATCGTTCTTGTTGCACGCTATTAGCTAGAGTTGGCTATTTATGAGCTGATCGGTAGAAAACTATATGCATGGGTTCCGCGTTCGTTCTCTTTCATCAAGTTAGATGTATAACATTGGTTTTGCAGATTGTTGGTCTTAATTTGAATAGCTATGTTTGAAGTTGTATAATTGTGGGATTAAATAATGCATGTTCGAAAGTAAGAGCTAGTATCAGCTGTTTTGAAAGTTGGTAGTGCAACTTGTTGATGAGTGTTTGCGAACCTAACACGCATGTTTGTACCTCGTTGCTGACTATATTCAAGGATTCCCTTCAAAGCTGTCACTTATTTAAGCAACTATTTCGTATAAAATTGGTTAGTGAACTTTAATCGGTGTTTACAGTCAACTGGAGAACTGTATCTGTTAATAACAATAATAATAATAACAATAACAATAACAATAATAATAATAATGATAATGATAATCACTTTATTTCGGACAATAACTTTCAATACAGTCAGGAACTCTCAGCGTGATACTTCAACACATTTACATATTGTACAATATTTTCAAATTAAAAAAAACCGTGACAATTAAATAATGTTATTGATGATGGTATCATAGGCAGTAATCCACAACAACCAGTAGCTTCTAGGTCATCATCTAGTTTGTATGTTGTTGCACGCGGGTCAAGCAGAAAAGCACATGTAAGTTTGATGATGAAGGTTCATTCATCTAGTATGAATATTTGCTGTTCCAGTTACGTGTTCCTGAAGCAGCTACATGATGCACTGTTATGCGTTCATGGGCCAACTGCCGTCTACTGTAATATTTCCATGTAGTCTTGTTAGTAACCCATCTAACGATATGTTAAAGACATTTTAAGAGTGTGTGCGAGTATGTTTTACGACTAGTTGATATTTGAATGGTTAAAATAAGTAAAAGAGTAGCAATTTTGTGAAATATATTCGATTAAATATTTTTGGTAGTCCAAAATTTAAGCAGGTCGCCAATACGTTACAATCTAGTGAACAGTTCATACCAAAACTATTATGACATGGATATTAAGTCTTATTTTACAATGTTTATTTTATTTTATTTTTTTGTATTTAAGAAAGAATGAAGTGTGTTTGGTTTCAACTTTTTAAATTATCTAGAATTGTTATTCGAATTCCGAGAGTTAAATTTCAAAAGATTCCATCCATTTTGTCAACATACTCATCAAGAGAGAAATTTCTTCTTCGCCAGCAAATACTGTTCATCTATGAGCGTTACTTTTCTTCAGTGGAAAGAATTTTACTCACCACTTTGGATATACTGAATGATCGTGTGTTTCCGCAGTATTCGCGATCTTATGCTGAATGGAATTATCCCAATTATTCTAGAGTAATTGCATTTTGTTTAAACTCTTACACCATTTATTTTAGGAAACGAACTAATAATCAGTGTCTGCGTATTGGAACTCTTAAGTACTTTATTGCAACACACTTATTAGGTTGACAGAGACTTCTTTATGGGTATACAAATCACTAGCATATCTACTTACCTTTTTGACAAGAAATGTTACATTTCATTTTGTAGAAGCGGTTTGTTACACACTTATCTTCATAAAGGCTATATATATATATATATCTGCATAAACACATGTGGCCTACGTCCAACCTTCATATGACTTGTAATGTAAGCCTAATTAGAATCAAAATTATATGAAGTTAGTTAAAAAATCTCAGGGATCAGTAGTTGCAACTGGCATGAAGTACAATTATTTACCAGCTGGGTGTACCTGCACCCCAGTGAGTGATATTGTTCCCACCGAGACTCGAACTCAATACCCTCCACTTCAAACCTAAAAGTTTTATACACTGGGGGCACGAAAGCCACCTCTTGTGCAACGGTTATCAGTTGTTGTTGTTGTTGTTGGATACTCTTAATCTCCTGTTGTTATACTGGGTCAGGTAGTATCCAGGTATTCACGCATGAACCCATCTGCCAACAGTGGTCGAGCAATTCGACCCAGTATTGTAACGGGGAATTACAAGTATCAAACTAAAATTGTTCACTGTCACTGGTTTATTAGAACTCTAACACGCTAACTAATTCTATTAAAGTAACTTAGTAGTTGTGACGATTATTTGACTAACTGACAGATCAAAGTAGGACCTTTCATTAAGTGTATCAGCTGAAGTTGCCAGTTTTTGATAAAACGCAGAAAAAAGATGCAAACTGATTTTAAAACTATCAGAGTGGAATGTGAGAAGAGAAAAATTAAATAGATAAGGTTTGATGAGGTGAGAAAAAGTAAATGAATCGGTGCTATTGCAAATCGTTTTTGAGCCATGTTATTCAGGTTCCCAAACAATTGTTTCTTAATTCTGTGAGGACCTAAGCTTGTTAAGACTAGAAGCCAAAAGCCTGTGTATTGATGTGGTATCATGTTCTAGACATCTTTAGTTTTCTCCTTAATTCAGATATCGACCGATCTCCTAGCCATTCTAAGTTGGTAAAGGTTCATAACGTTATCGAAATCTTTGCCTTCTTTGTTAAGTACTGTATACTGTACACCGAAATTGTTCATTTTAGGATTACAGCTCATGTAGATTACGCTACGAAAATGAATGAATCCTGTACTCTTCCCATGTCTTCATCTTCCAACAGCCATATCTGGGAACCGTGGAGTAGAACAACATAATTTTCAGTTGTCACCCTTTGATAGATAGCAGGACATCTCACAAGCACTATAGGTCATAATCACACGACAGTGTCAAAATTATATTTGCACTTATGAGCATCGATCACTTAAATCAAATTATGTCACTGTATTTGTCGTGATTCTCGCCTTCACTTCCATTCTTACATGCACTGGGATGTTAATTTCTCTATTCGACATTTTTAAAGCTGTAAATTTAAAATAGTGTTACGGTGTCAGCTTAAAACATTTTTATACTGCGTAATGATTGAAAGCGAAGTGAAAATTTGGGCCATGGCATTATTCGGACCATTAACCACAGGAGTTTCCGGCTCAGTGCTCTACTAGATTTTTATTTCATTTCGACCAAGGTATTTGCTCGAATGTTATCTGGTCAGCAGTCTGGTTCCATAGGTAAGTTAACAGAGCGCTTGTCGTGGAACCCCTATGGTTAGGATCCTTCTGCACCCCAAATTTTTATTTCACCTTCAATTATCATGCAATATCAATGCAAATCTGCCAAATCATGGCTATGTCAAGTAGTCAAACTGATAAAACATTTTTGTTAACTTGTTATAGTTTTTTTTTTACTTACATTTCTCTTTTCAATTTCAGAGTGAATTTCCCATATCTCCAGTTTTATTTTATCCAGCTAAAGCTTTTCCACAAGCTGGATTTACTGCTCTCATTCGAGCTCATAATCATTTTGCCCTACTTAGTACTCTGTTGAAATCAATACAGTCTGTAAAATTCCTACAACAGATTGTTGTTGTATGGACAAATAAAATGTATCCGATTCCTGAATGTGAGTGTACGTGTTTCATCTCTTTTAGTTGGTTTTTAGCAAGTATTTAGCTACTACCTCAACCTTACTCGTAAATCAGGACATTGTTCATATCCAAAATAACATTGATAAGAATTCACTCAACTACAAAGTTGTCAATATTTACCGAGTTATTTGTAGGTGGTTATTATTTACATGAACTAATCTCTTGATTTCTAATTTTAAATAAGCTAAATTTTAGCGCATTCCGTTCATTTCGGAGATTAATTAATTAATTTATTTTCGGTTTTTGTTGTTTATTGATAAGTGCACTACTTATCGAATTTCAGATGACGGTAATATAAGCGTAAAACGCGGTTGCTTTGGTAGAATGTAGTTCCATATTAGTTATACTTATCTGGTATAGCATAAGGTCCAATAGTACCATTATTATTATTATTTCGGGACTCGTACAGCTGATTTGCAGTATAACATTGAACCGAGTTTTAAAAATTTAGGTTTACATTATGCAGAATTCCGAAAGAGAAAGGGTGAAAAAGATCAAACTCACTTGAAACCATTAAAACTGTTTCACTTGGTCGGTATATTTTCGGTGCATGAATCGTAGTAATGCTGGTTATTTCAAAAACAGATTACCAATGACTTAGTTTAAAAGGATTTTCTGTTTCTTTTTGCCCGTTACTTTAGCTATACTATGGCCGTCACTAAAGGTACCTTTGAGTGTGGTTCGCTCTGCTTACGGTTCGGTAAATGGTCGATACTTTCCTTATCGACAAATAAGAACTGAAGCGGTTTTTTCTATCGAGGAGGACACGTGCCTACCGTCTGCTGAGTCAATTGAGCGTGCATTTGAGGTAGTCTAAATCGCTCTTTTAGTTTCTTTGAAACATTTTAACTAATATTTTATAGCGCCGTTGTTCGTTGATGTAATAGCTAATAACTAGCAGAGTTGAATTTATTTTCCGCATAAGCATATATGCTGATCGAAATTCAGTTTGAATCGTTCGTTGCTGTGTAGAAACTTTTATGAGCTGCTTTAATGAAATTGTAAATGGTACAGGTATTCATCTTAAAATTCTTGCTTTGTTACTGTGAAATTGCGTGACATGGTCAATGAAGATGTAAGATATACACAGTGTGCATGTGCTTTAGTTATCACTCCAATGATAGTGTCAGGGACATATGTTGAAACTGCAGTTCACTAGGTCATAAAGTGCTAAGCAAAGTAGGTATATCAGTCGATTCGATGGTATATCTCTGTTAAGATAAGTACAATGGTCTGCGTGAAAGATTACACAACGCTTAAGCAAGGGTCATGAGGCTTGGTGTTCAGAACGCGGGAGTGGGATGGGAGCAGCAACTGCATCTAGCAATAGTCAGGTGTTCCAGCTCATCCGAGCCACTGGCAGCAAGAAGCCTGGTCTCAGTGAGACTGTCTGTGAGGTAGATGGTACACCGATAAACAATCTTCAAAGACACCTGGAACTCTAGGTGGATCACTTCGAAAAGCATTTTAACTGGCTCGTGGCTTTGGCATCATCAGTTTCAGTGTATCGTGCTCCATTTTCAGCTACCACTGACCCACCTGACGAAGCAGAAATCCATAAGGAACTTCAAGTTCTGAAACGCCACAAGGCACCCAGCCCAGACAAATTATCCCAGGCTATTTTCAAGGATGAAGGGACGACTTTATTCAGGGGACTGATTAGATTGTTTCAGAATGTATAGCAGACTGAGAATGTTCCATCACTCTGGAATTAAGCCATCGTTGTGACCATCTTTAGAAAGGGTCTACGTAATGTATGCGACAATCATCGAGGTATTAGTCTGTTATCAGTCGCGTCGGAAATATTGGCTTATATGATACTTCACAGACTTTGAATAACGCATGAAGAAATGTTTCGTGAGGAGCAGGCCGGGTTTCGTTCAGGTTGTAGATCTTTTGATCATGTTTACTCTCCGCCAGATGCTTGAACGTCGCCAGACGTATTGCAGGTGAACAATCGTTGTGTTTCTTGACATTAGGGCTACCTTTGATTTGTTGGACAGAGCTGTACTCCGGAACTGAGGAGGAATTTGTTCACATCATGGAATCTCTATGTATATTAACACTTCAGGTAGACTGAGGGCATACAATCACCTGTCTCCTTTCCAAACCGGAAGTGGTGTTAGACAGGATTGCCAGATTTCTCCATTCCTCTTTAACTTTGCCATCGGTGACATTCTTGAGACAGCTCTTAAGGAGGTGCATGATAGCGGTGTAGATCCACTACCCGGAGAACGGCTGTTCGACCTTGAATATGCGGACGATGTCGTCTTACTGTGCGATAGCACACAGGCTACTTTATTCGCCTTAGTAAGTTGGCGATTAGTGTCCGTAGTGGTATGTGGTTTGCACCATCGAAGTGCAAAGTACTTTCGCAAGATTGGTAAGAGCGTATGCCTGCGCTCACCCTCGGTAGCGAGCCGTTGGAAGTAGTCAAAAAGTTTATGTATCTGGGTAGTTGTGTGAGCGCTAGTGGAGGTTCGTGGTGAAGTTTCTAACCTCACACCGTCAATCTGGGCCACCTTTGGCGCCGTCACGACATTAGTGTGACCACAAAAGGTCGGGTTTACAACACTTCGGTGCTACGAGTTATGCTCCACACCTGTGAAACCTGTGCTGTCTGAGCTGAGGATGTGCGACAACTCTGTGCGTTCGATCGTTGCTGTCTCCGTGGGATTGCTTGTATATGGTTGCAACACCATGTTAGTAATTGTGAAGTATGACAGCGTGTGTGTGGGTATGGTAGACATCGTCATTCAGTAAGTGGTCATCTCGAAACAGCGGCTTCGGTGGTTTGGATACGTGTTGCTCATGTCGTCCCAACAGCTTCCACGCCGTTCATTGTTTGCAAGCCCTGGGTCTGGGACTCAACGGAGAAAGTGGAGGGGTGGTCAGTGTATGACGTGGCGCCGTGGGATGAAGGACAGTTGTATCGGGTTAGCTCCTCTTAGTGCAACATAACATCGTGGGTGGGGTCCAAGAGTTTACCAGCTCAGTGGCTTTAGGCGCCATCGGATATCGCTCAGAATCGAAACCAGTGCCGTTCATGCTATAGCTGTCCCCTATCTTCTGCTGCTGAGAAGTAATGAGTGTTTTGTTTTGAATGTACTGTACTGGTCTTGTAATCATTCTATTCTTATTGTTTTTCTTTCTTACTTATCCATTTCGCATCAATTTATGTCTTCCGAATGTTGTTATATTATTTTGCTCGGTGTATTTCTTGATGCCCTTGGTGTGCCGCTTTTGTGTTCTATTAGTAATAATAATGAATGCTTTCGTTGAGTTTTAAGAATATTTAGCCACTAAATAAATCAATACCTTAGGCTTAAGAAGTGGCAGATCAGAAAATACCTCAAGATGGTTAGTCCAAAACCACATTACCAGCTCACAAAGTCTATAGCTGTTCAGTTAACTGTAGGCTTCCTGGATATGACTCACGAAATAAGTGAAATCGATAATTGGAATTTATGACATGTGGATCAAAATAAACTGAAATGCATCTACACACCATTACTCTAAATCTCGAGCCTTTTATTTTATAGTTTTCCGTCTGTATTGTTCCCTTGTTTTATTGCTATTCTAATTTTTATTACTGTTCACGATATTATTCACATTTCTGTATTGGCTTTTGTTGACTTTCTCTCACTAGTGTTAAAATGTGTCATCTTGAAGCGGTGTGTATTTGTGTTATTTATTTATTTTTTTGATTTCTGTTCTGTTTACTTTATTGTAACGACCTCCATATGCATCATTGTGTCTGTGTTCCATGACTGATTGAGTAAACAAGATAAGCAGTTAGTTTACGATGTTGCACTGCGATATAAAGAATTGTTGGGTTAGAGTATCATCTGTTCATCACGAGATTCCCAAACTTGAGACACCGTCAAATTGAGCTTAGTCCCACAACCGATGGATGTTCTTTTATGGGTTTATTGTTTTCGACTTTGCACAGCAGTGAAAAATTAGGGATAGCATCGTAAAATGTCTTGGTCAATTTTTCTTTCCTGATCATTCTCTCTTCCTACCTTTATTTCTTCATTTGTTCATATAATTCTGTGCTCTGCATTTCCCTGTACTGAGCACGTGTCGAATAAAATAAGTGGTATGTGACATGGAAAAGTCATTTCGAATCAAGATGTAGCTTAGGGTTTAAAAATGTCAACGACTAGAAGTAACCGTCTGACTGAGAAAATTAACATAGAACCTCTCAAATGCATCGGCTCCAGTCGCCACACTTAACAGTAATACAGGAAATAGGTGGGTAGAAAAAAACGAGAGAATAAACAATCTGAAGATAAAGGTTAGTGTGAATATTCAAGCCTCCGATGTCAAAGAGCGAATCTATCAGCGTCATTGTGACTGATTTTCAACCATGTCACCAAGAGTCCTCAACCGATAGCTGGCACCTTAACGTGGTGATCGGGCTTGCAAATCACAATGACTGGACGAGCTATCCTGGTGGAATGCTTGTTCTCTCGAGGACCTATCACGCCAGAAAGGTTTGTTGCATAGTGGCAAGACGAAAAACATTTACCAATATAGTGTATATTGCTGCGCTGTGACAGGGGGTCTGAGGGTCAAGTCGTAATCTTGGTATCTAGATGAGTGGGGTGTTGACAGCAGTAAAGTGTTTTCCTTCGATAACCAGCAGTGCCACGCTAATGTTACCTTCCCTGTGGGAAGGGGGGATGTGAAACATTTGTCCCCAGAAATAACACATTCCCTCTGCTCTGCGGTCTCCCGGAGCTGACGGTACGGATTTCTCCTATCAGACGTTAAGACAACTGAACGACTAAAAGTACATTAAATGGTTCGACGACTTATTCAACGCTGAAGCTGTATGTCATAGATTCTAGTACCTTTGATGTTATGCACACCAACTGTTGGTAACTTCTGAATTCCAGCCTTTTTCTTCGAAGACAAATAATGGAGAAATTGCTTTCTGTTTACTATTTGATTATTGAATTCACGTTGATTAATGAAATCTCGCATTGCAAACTGAAAATTTTGGCGGGCAAAACTAAAATTTGTTTGATACCTAGAAAATACCCACATTGTCGGTTATAATTACTAAAAATAATAAATAAAACAGCTAGACTTTTGTACATAAACTTTTTGATTTACTGCTAATTGTAGGTTTTTATCATCACTTCTTTTTTTCAAGCTATGGTGCCAAAATCCTGAACGATTAGTGAGTTTATCTGCGGGACAATCTGGACAGCTTGCCTGGCATTTCTTTAGTGATAACCAATCATTTTCTGCTAGTTTTCCTGCTGTTTTTTTTAACAAGGTAAATGTTTGTCATTACTTGAGATATCTCTCTCCCCACAGTGATTATTATGAAATGACTCGTTTATATTGTTTGTTCTGAGTGCATTTAATCATGTCATAGAACATGGACGTAACAGCAAAGAAAATATTTTCTCTCAATGGTTTCATTCACTAAAGCTGTACAATCGTGTATTTATAAGTATTAGAAACAAACAGTCAATTATGAATTAAACAGGGTCACGTGGCTACTGTAGTGTTTATTTGTTGAGTAAAGAGTTTCTAAAGACAAGGAGATTACTACTTCGGTCATGGTAAGGATTACGATTCCACGTAATGCTTTTGGACACAAAGAATAGGTTTAAAATTGTGAACTGCCGGCGATTCGGCCGTATCTAAATGAGGTAGTTGAAAGCCATTGGAATTGTAGGGAAGTGCTCTGTGAACTTCCTCGAAGGAACCACTTGAAGGGGTCAGATGTCTAGAGATGGTGAGTCGCTCAGAAATAGAACTGTTGATAATTTTGTATTTTTCCCTTAAACACTATAGTGGTCACGCGATTCAATTGGTTAGTCTTTGTTATTTTTTCGCCAAAGATTTTAAAAGAATGTGCTTTTCAGTAACTTCTTCTTAAGGTTCTATAGTTATGTGTCCATTATTGTGTAATTTGGCGTTAACCCTATTGTGATTTCGTTGAATAGTTTGTGAATAATATTATTGGAGTTGAAAAAATCACTTCAGAAAAGTCGTGTGTGAACGTTATTGTCAGAATCAGTTATTACTGGAATTCAGTTGAAAATATTTGATTATCTAAACCATTATACGACCTAGGTAAGATAACATTTTAGTCAAACAATTGGAAGGTGTGGATGAAATAAACAGAGATAATTTGAGGTATAACAGCTCGATAGAATGTATTATGTTATTGTGTGCGATAAGATTACCGAAATCTTCGTAAGAAGCCGTAAGTCTCTGAAGCCTTTCACAACCAATCCTTTTGTTTCGCAGGAAAGCACTTGAACCAACGTGTAAACAGCAGATTAATCGAAGAGACAAAAATCGATTGGATATTCAAAGCTAGAAAGACCTGGAAATAGTCTAGGCCATTGTAAATATGTAAAAATCCTTGTATTTTGTATATATATTTGACGTTGCGATACACCTGTTATCTTACCGCCTCTCCTACTTATCGAGAAAGCCGAGCGTCCATCGAGGAGTGTAGTCTGAAGGTTATTGTATAAGCATCCACCTATATGACTGAGGTTGTATCAGGTAGTCACTACAAGGTTAAAACAAGTGATGACTGGAATATAGCGGAGTTTTACTCATGTTAGGGAACAGAATAAGTAAAGAGAATTTAATAAAATTATTTCAGATTATGTGGATGACGGTATATCTACAGTATGGGGCTGAAAATTACTTACATGGGGTAGGACACTTAGAAATTTATGAATCCTGAATTGGTCAAGGTAGTTGTAGTGATAGAGCGTTTCTGACCGCATAACCCAGATTGTCTAATACCGGTTCCTATCGCTTCTGCAATCTGAAAGCTTTTAAACCGGGTGATTTTTGGCAAGTTGGTGAGTAATTGAGAAAAAGAAAATTTTCGTTTGCCTTACGTATTTGTCAATCAGTCAATAATTCAAGATACAAATGACCCGAAAGTTACTATGGTCATAGGATTTACACTACTGTAATAAATGAATAAGGAAAGTTAATGGAAAACTAGCTTTTGAACACAATTCTGGCCGCCACTTCTACATTGCCCTGGTAATTAGTGACTTTTTACTCTCCTACCCTTTCCAGAAATTTGCTTTGTGTTTACCTCCATCCGTTCTCATCGTTTTATTCTCAAAGTGACTATTGTTACTATTACGATAATTTATCTCATGTACTTATCATTTTGTTTCGATAATGTTTGATCAAACGATTGGGTAACCGTGGAGAATATTTGTAGCTCAGGTGGACGGTCTTGGTTGTATTGTGTTCTTTGGGCTGGATTGTTTAATCGTGGAGCTTTCATCGTTTTTCTAGACACCATCGTCAGCACTGATTTCAGTTTGGAATCAAATTCACAATGGAAAAGGGATCGAACAACCAACTACCACTCCTGGAAGTTTTAACCAGTAGAACGAATGCCGTAAAACTGGAAACCCAAGTGTACAGGAAGCCAATACACACTGATCAAATCCTCAACTACAGTAACAACAACCCATCAACGTATAAAATTAGTTTTGGGCAGACTATATTCAGAAGAACGAGAACACACTTCATTAAGAAACGAAAAAAATTACTTGATGTCTGTCCCGAAGAAGAACGACTACGCACGAAACTTTATCAGAAGATGCCAATCCCGTGCATCATCAGCTTCAAAGTTATCGACAGAAATCAAAAAACGGTTGGTCCTACCGTACATAAGGAATATATCAGCAATCACAAGATAACTGAGACCACTTGGAATTGACGTGGCTCATAAACCAACAAATTACCTTCAAACCATATTATAAATACCAAACGATGCAACAGTCAAAGAAGACAAACTAAACATCATTGACAAAATCAACTGCAATAATCATTATCAACACTACATTGGACAAAGTGGTCGTCTTCGTTCATGTGAACACCAATTAGCTGTTAAACGTCACGACATTTCGTCGCTCATTTCAATGCACATGGATAACTGTGGACATGAATTCAATTTTGACAATATAGAAATCTTGGACAGAGGAAATACAAAGAATATCAGCGAATTCCTAGAAGCTTGGCATTCAAATCAGTCAGCAATTAATAGGTGTATAGACGTAGGTCCAATCTATCAATCAATAGGAAAAGTGATAAACATCAGGAAGGTCGGAGGTCAAACAAGAACAGCCAACAAGAAAATCTATGCAATCAATGACACAACAATCAAAGGAAAAAAACCAATCACAAACCAGTTCTTCAGGGCAAGCTACTGAATCACTCACGTAAGGATTTTGACAGCTCACTTCATACTGAAGTTAGTGCTGATGATATCGTCTAGAAAGGCGACGAGAGCTGCATGACAAGACAATCCAACTCAGAGAACACAATACAACCAAGATTGAGTAACCGCTGTTATTTTTTTTCAAGTCTTACCCTACTCCTTCGTGAACATTCCTCACATTGCCTTGTATAAAATGCATTTATTTTATGATGGAATCTTATTACCTAAACCTCTTTTGTATTCTGGTCTTTTCTAGCCTCCGAAGCATTGCGTAGTTTATCTTAGGGAATACTCATATTTATTTCAGTAATTATTCGGTGATGTATTCAGGTTATTTGAGGCTGATGAAAACCCTATTGAACACAATCATGTCATGTTATATGGTGAATGATGTTCTCATTGTGCTAGTCTTAGAAACTTATTAATGATAACCTTGTACATAAGCCTATTCAAGGTTTATAAAGAGAATTTGAATGTTCGATTTATATCCATAGTCTTATTTTTCTTATATTATTTTGAGAACTTTCGAGTATTGGCACTTGTATGCTAGTCACAGAGTCATGTGTAGATAACTTCTTTGACCCTCTTCAATTAGAGATCGAAACCAGCGCATGAATTTTGCGCGGCATGGGAGCGCTTATTACTGTCATGCTACAACAGCTCACAAACACCCTTATATAAGGTAGAGTAACCCATTGATCATCTTTAGGTTTATGCATTTCACTATGAATGGCATGTGTCTTGATTCTTTTAATTGTGCAGTTAAACGCTTGTACAACAATCTTCTAATCTAACCACACTAGGATTTTAAATGCCATCTTAACAACTACTAAATTAACCAATCAAACTTCAGGATTTCGACTGGGAAGGTAGTTTTTCATGGAACAGTGGAACGCAATTGGTTTTCTCACCAACTGCTAGGGTGGCCTTTAAGGTCATTCAACTACACTAGTTCCTCAGTTTATCAAAAGCTGTTAAATAGTTGGTGATTTATTACAAGGTTAACGTATCCAAAAATCCTTTTTTATATATTTATAGGCGGTCCTCGTATTGATAGGGTTTGTAGAAAAACTTTTATCATCAATTTTGTGTTACTAACCAGTCAGATATTAGCCCATACTTTAGGGACTTTTTCGAATCTACCAAGTAGGCTTATCGATTATGAAGATTTTCAGCAATTCCTAGTTGACTTAAGAATATGTGAAGTTTATTTCAAGCACGAAAACACTTTTCCCTTTTAAAAACTGCACTATGTATCGAACATGAATCCTTTGTCTTCATATCTTAGTCAAGTCGTTTAATGGTTATTAAAGGTATTCAGTCTTTTATAAAATAATGGAAACGATTTTTGACTCAGGAGGGGAATGATGGTGGTTTTGGTGTCCTCTGAGCTTTGATATTTTATCGTGACATCTTCAGCACTAACTTCATAACGAACCACCACCAGTGATTTTTAGATTTATTCAGCTATGTAGGTATTTATAGAAATTGATACTGGATGATTATTGAAGGTGAAATGAAAACTTGGGTTATGACAAGAGTAGCTCAAGTGGCATCTGAGTTGCCTACCCGGCGATTTACCGGCTAACCTAGCCATGCCTTCACTTTAACTTTAATCATCATCCACTATCAATAAAACCAATCTATTATACCACGGCTAACTCAGTTAGTAAAACTGATCATCAGTATGGTGCTCTGATTCAGCTCGATTCAGAGTGTAGTAAGAACTGGATGGGAAGTCAGCGTGAATACGATGACTGGTCAGTTACGCATCATAGCAGTCGGGCAAAACCTTGGTGATTAAAGTGAAATTAGGATCTGTTCAGCAGCTATCTCATAGCTTTGTATAGTGACTGATCGACAACCTGGTGGCCAGTGGTTTGGATCATGTCGCGAATCAGTTTTTCATGTCATCTTCAATCATCGCCTAGTATTATTAGTACAGGTCTGACGAACCGTGGCCATCTCGGATAGTCATTATTAATTCATAGAAATATTTCATAATGACTTAATCATCTTAATTCAGTATGTTTGATTTCAACCAAGATGTTTTCAGCATATATAGGATTTTTTCTGTTACAAGTGAGGCTGGTTGAATAATCTACGTGTAAAATAGCCGTCATTGTCTAACCGTAGGTGTGTATGGTTATGAAATTAGATCATTTGCAGCAACGATTAACGATGAAGACGTTCATTGTTAATTGACTGTTGTGTCTGAGAACTTCCTAAGTGATGCGATTTCTATCTTATGCAGTTCTTGGACTTTTCTTTTATCATCATTCAACGAACTCCAAGTCTCATCCGGATAGTGCATGTTACTGTAGCATTCTAGTAAGTAATGACCATAAGAATAGATGATATATTATGTCACTGATGTTGATGTTTTTCTTCATTCAGTTTGTTAACCCCTATAATATCGAACATAGACTTCAGGAGAGTAAAAAGACCATGAGTAGTGCTATGGTAAAACATATGTAACCGACTGATGTATGTATAGGTATCAGGATGCTACTGATAGAGCTAAGGTTGGACTCTTGCGTTTATTTCCCAAATAGCATATACTACATCTAATCAGTGTCGTCAGTAGTTACATCATTTTCCTTAGTTTATTCAAACACTGCCTCTTTTCATGATTACCACTTGGACACTCAATAACTTGTAAATAATGAGTCTTAGAGTGAACTAATGAAGCGTCATGAGCTTATTAAATTCGCATTTCATCATGAAATAATTTGTTCATAGTAACTTCTATGTACACTTCGATCGTTGACAACGTTTATAACTATAGCGAAAAGTTTAACGACTAAAACTCTATGTTATAAAGCAGTTCATTTGGATTATCTATATACTGTTTTCCTGTTTGTTACAGCAAGTATTTTAACTAATTATTACTCTTTCTGTAATGTATTTTCTTTTTCCACTTCTCTCCAACAGCATTACTTGCATCTGTATACAAATCTTTTAGCGGATCACATTAAAGCATTCATAGATGAATTGGATACATGTGAAGATATATTCTTTTATTGGCTTATTATACAAACATCTTATGGTCAATCGGTGCTGAGCAGTTCTTCATTCTATAATCACCAGTATAGTTTTATGGATGAATCATTGCGTGAATGTCATACTATACCAAAGCATTGTTCACTACATGCAAATCGATTAAAAAATTTTGTGAAAAATTTTCATCAATTTAACTATCCATTAAGAATTTCACATTTAATTGCTAGTGCCTTATAAAGTGGAGGAAAATATCACCATCTACTGCTACTAGTACTGTTACTACTGCTATTGTATTGCTTTTATCACTGCATTTATATTTTGTTTTCGTTTTCTATCCTTTTGAAGTATTTCAATGTATTTAAGCTGTATACTTATTTTTAAACGATACAGATTTTATATTTATCTTATTATTAAGTGTCATATATGAAAAGCTTTAGATTATGTAAATTTATTTATCCTGAAAGCCTTTTTTGCGCCCTTCTTACGACATTCTACTACTTTTGATTACTTACTTCATCATTTTTACTTTAATTTTGTTGCCTTCCATATTGATATGCTGATATGTCAATGTGTACTGTTATGTAGTATTGTCAGGTTCCATGCTCACATTGATTGGCTTAATATATTTAAAGCAAAGTATTTGTACTGTGATGGTGTTTTTTTGTTCTGTAACTGTAGGATCTTCAGTATTATGTCACGTTCTTTGTCACATGTACTTCAACCCCTTTAACGGGATACTGATATGTTGTAGTGATGAAAAGTCAACTAAAGGAGATGACTATTCTAAATTTCATTTATGATGCCAGTCAAAATACTTTGAATGTAGTTGATGCATCTACACTTTGTTTATGTTTTCGCAAAATGAATGTCGACTCCGTTGCATTTTATTCATTGGTCAAATAGCGTTTCTCTTTAAGTCTTCTCTATGATCATCTGAGTTAGCTATGGTAATTACGCTTGGTCAGTAATTGGCAGGAGTATTCATTATGAAATTTAAAGTCTGTAAATCGACGGTCTGATATTCATTTATACCATTGATGTTTTTCTTTTCTGTTATAATTCTGTGTGTCCTCAGTACCATGTGATCTCATATCTCTCTCAGCGACTAATTTATACGTTTTACGCCACTTTTTTCTGATATGTGTAAGGCTTGTCTATTATTGTCTTAAGATTTGTGTAAATGTATACAATGCCTTTAGGGTATTAAATTAATCAACGTGGAGATATTTTCTACCTATCTTATATGTCGATATGTTTCTTTTTATTATTTGTCTTCATGATAAGGACGATAACTGCAATGTAGACAAGAAATTTTTGGCCACTCAGGAATTGATCTGTGTATTTACTGATCTGTTGTTCCATTGATTGTGATACTGGAGCGATTTCATTAAGTCGCCTGTTGTTGTGTCTGATCATTATGTTAACAAGACATGGATGAGTGCAGGCATATTATTTTAGGTTATTTTGAAAGCACCACTTCGTCTTTCTTACAGATGGTGAGCAGTGCAACTGTAAGGTTCAGCAAACAATCTCTGATTTCTTATCGATGCGGAGAGAGAAATGTCCCATGATATGGTCTATTAGCCTTTTAAATAAATAACACTGTAATACCTTTGCGTTATACATGTTAAACAGGCTCTCATGGAACTATACTCTGCCATATTGCTCAAATGTGACTGAAATACTTCCGAATTTGATGAAAATTCTAGGAAGAAACAAACATTTCCTAATAATAACATTCAAAACTTGTGTTATTGTAGAATAAATTTCAGATGTTTTCAAGCGAAATTCAATTTTTAAGAATGCTACAAACTACATCATATTCAATTCCATTTGTGTCTGAATTGGTAGATGTGTCGAATTCAATCAAATGAAAGTCTTAATTTTACTGTATTGGTCAATGATTGAGTTTATAGGTCAGATGATTTAAATTTACCCATAGCTGTAGAACAGATGTTTTAATACCACCAATTTGCCCTCAAGTTCGGATTTAATTAAGCAAAAAAAGAAAAAACTTCATAATCAATTGACTCCGATTGATACACAACTTGCTTCGAAACGCACAGAAGTCATCGGGGGCACTTTCTATGGATTATAAAGAATTCGCCATTTCGAAGAATAAACGTAACTATTCATTTGCTATAAAGCGGAATTTTCGTACACTGGTCGATTTCGCTTTGCATATGAATCTATCCACCCTTACAATAATTGTTACTACTGAGAGGAGGATCACACATTTGTGGATTCTTGTCTTTGTCTTTTGGCACGTGATTTGTTTTCGACAAATCAAGAAATAAGTATAAGCAGCTTGGTACAATGCTTTTATTATTCCTCTTGTTCTTTGGTCGATACAACAACTGAAAACTCCACATAAGTGGGTCTCTAGTTCAAAGCTTAGATTAGGTTTTTAATTCATAATTTTTATACCATGTGCTGTTCTGGCCTCCTTACTTTTAGCCTTATCCCACTCTAGCGATTCAGGAGTGCGGTGTGGTTCATGGAATTTGTTAGTAATCGTCAAAGGTATATGAGCAGCTGATTGATCGCACTTTTTGAACACGAAGCTGGATGGTGAGGGTTCAAAAGATCTTAAGAAGCATAAGTTCCTAGTGAGTTTGTAGATAAGTCTCACTGAGTGCCCATAAGCATGATAAATAATTTCAGAATCCCCTAAATGTTTATAGAGCACTTTAGTATTTGTGATGTTACTAATTAGTGTGTCTGGTTTTCAGCTGCTCATATCGAATACCACTAAACGTATCAGTAGAATGAAGTGAGTAAAAAAAAGCGTGCTAAGAAAGTACTGATTTATTTCATTATCAAGCCTGAGTAGATTCTGGTATGTCTTTATTTTCACTATCGTTAGGCATGGTAAAAAATGTCAACAAGAGGACTACTGCTGCGGATCAACTTCAATATCTTGAAAACGACTAGCTAAATGTTTGTCAAATGGATGTAATAGAACACCAGGTAAACCATAATCCCATCCATATCGTTCACGTGTTTCAGCTAACTTCGCTAATCTTTCTTCACGACTGGGTTTAAGCAGCCAAGGATAACGGGGACATATACGTATATCTTGTGTACTGAGTGTTTTCTCCAATGAACGTGTGTGTTTGATTAAATTGGATAAATCAAAAGGCTTTTCTAATAAATTAGGATATAAACCAGGTAGATTATCTGGTGGGAGAAATTTTCTGCTAGCAGATAATGCACGTTTACTTGAGGCAGTTGATCTGGCTGTGCCTGGTCGCTTGAAATAAAGTAAAATACATAGGGTTATTAGTTGAAAAATAGTTGGTAAAATAATACTAATTGAGAGTGTCGTTCGATAAGAATGAGTAAGCGGATTTTAACTTCATACTGGTTAGTTCCCATTACCAACTGAAGTGTAGTCACTGCTCTAAGTAACTGCACGTCTGATTGTGATGCATTACTTCTTTGCTGGTTAGAGGTAATTGTTAGAAAGCATTTGGCTGAATTCACGTGCCTAATAGTGCTCGGTAGCACACTAAATCCTTCACCGGTAATGTCGGTGCATTCACTACCGATTTACACGTTTCATGACGAACTGTTATTTTTAACTTACCTCGCTATGGAATTCAAACGAAACAAAATCACAAGGTAGTTTACACATTTTCGTAACTCAGTAGCTTGTTGACTAAAATTATGGTATTTGAAACGATAGGTGGTAGTGTTCGTATTTCTGTTGAGTCATTATCACTCAACCGGATTTCAGTAAATCTGTCTGATGAATGCTTAATAGGACGGAATGCGTGCTCCAGATTCCACTTCTAACTAATGGCATACAAACAACACTATCTCTGAATTGATAAATCTGAATTAGTGATAACTAACTAATATTAAAATATTTACCACTTGGTAGTCGGTTCAGAGTAGTTATTAACTTGAAAGTGTTATTCAAGCATCAAATCAAAAATACATTCTCCCAAGTTTTCAGATATATCAATTAATTCATGGTAATAGGCATGAGATTTGCAGACTCAATTTTTGGATAATTACAGGCAACTATTTGACATCAAATCGTTGCTTAATTTCAACTTCATTCTACTATAGTCTGGTGGTAAATAAAGAGTTTCTCATCGAGTCTTGCTAACGTTTCCTTAGTACAAATAATTCTCTTGGGAGTAGTATGCATCCTAAAACAACTATAAGAAGTATATTACGTGTGTTAAGAGTATATTCAAAGGAATAGAACACAACATAATTGTAACGATCTGGTTGACTGACTGACAAAATCAACGTAGAACCTCTCACAGCAGGTGCATGAAATCAAGGTGCCATATTGAGGTAGGCGGTGGCTCGGCATGTGCAACACATGTCCAAGCTATCTCAGTTGACTAACGTTCACAACCCTGCCAATTGTCTTGCGTAGTACCTTTCGCCTGACCGCAACACTGCTCACATGGTAATTTCACCAAATGTGAACAATGCTACGAAGATATCGATGATGAAAACCCTGGAGGCACCTCATGTCGTCTTCTTTTAACAGCTATGTCATCCGTACAACAGGACAGAACAGACCGCAGGGTAGTATACTTGTCTTTTGATAGGTAACCGGATATCTCACCGATGCCAGAGGTGACGTAAGTTGGCAAATGTAAAACATACCTTCTATATCCGAGCTGAGGTTTCGTCAGCAAGGAGCTAGTTGAGGCTGATACAACTTCCCAAGTAAATGAAGTGGTGGACACATTCCACTCCTCATTAAGCTGAGACCAGTCCTGGAGCATAATCTTACATTTGACAGGTGTGAAAAGCATGTCAGTCAAACAAACACAGATTTCTGCTCAAGGCATTCAGCAGACCCTGAATTGTATCAAGAAGAAAATGTTAAGTGTATTTTCCATGTAGGTGGTCATGTTGAACGAAATGCAAGCTAAAAATAACAACTCAGATGAATTTCTTCTGAAATTAGTATTTAAACACTATGGAATTCGCTATCGTTTAATGAGGAATGAAAGTCAGTACTACATCCCGTTTAGCTGATTTGATATTATCTGTTAGTTAAGCTTTCATATTTTTGAAAGTATTTTTCGGGAATATAAGTTTCTTCACACATTCAGTGAACTGACGTTTCTTGAATTTCACTTCATTATTTTCAAAGGTGTCATATTTGTCCCTCAAATGACATCTTGCTGGAAGTCAGTAATATAATTCATGCGTTCTGTTTAGCTTCATTTTCCATCTCAATAATGTTTTTGTTTCAGTGGTTTAGGGCGATAAATACCAACCAGTGGACCAGGGGTTCGAACCCTGCCGCACCTATCAAGGTTTGAACACCTAGGTAGTGTTCTTAGCCCTCACGCAACAGGTATGGTTTACCGCCTACTGCACGAATGTGTACAAAGTTGTCGAGTGCGTTTCATTCTTTGTATTTTTTATTGTCCGAAACTGACAAGTTAAAATCGGAACTGATGTTTTACTAATCCCTTACCGACTACTGTGACTGATTTTAGCTTCTTTGTTGTTAGACTAGAAAATGGTGAATCTATTACGACAGTTCTGCACTCAGTGTTGTTTAGCTTTGTCATTATCTCTACTCGTACATGTTCACGAAAGGTAAACTTCCAATGATTTAACAGATATAGACCAACTTCATGTATGGATGCTGTACAGTGTTCTGCCATTCTAGAGGAATAAATTTGTTGCATTTCTTTAGAAGGACGAGTACTGCAGTTGTTACATCATCAGTTTCTAAAATATCTGTAACTTACTTTCTGTATGACAAAATATTTAACAACTGATCAAGTTTACTCTCACAAAAGCTGGATAAAAACAACAGTACGACAAAGTACTGACAAGTGTGCGAAAAACACATCAGTAATAGATAAAAGTAAAAAGGTTGTTCAGTGGTTTTTAGACTGCATAATTTAATAACACTCAAGGAAAAGTGATTTTCCACATTCGTTAAAGATATATAATTCTCTCTCTCAAGTTAAATAGGTGAAGTATCTTAACTAAAATGTGTGTGTGAGCGAATATCTTGGTATTTGTGATGCTTTGAACAGACGTTAAACAATAATGGCAGCATTTATTAACATTTTACTAAACGTAACTTTGCGTTTAATAACGAGTAGTATGTGAGTGGATCAAATGTGTTAGCAATTATTTTATGCATCACTGCTGGTGCAAGCGCTTCTAAAAGAAAACTAAGCATTAAAGTGCAATACAAACGCTAGATTAGAATAACAAATGAATATATTACAGGGATAACCAATTGAGTCATTACAGTGATCGATTAGTAAATAGATCTTTTAACCACTTTATATTGCTATGTGTAAGTGTACATTGATTAGCCACTGGAAAGTCATGAGTGTTATTTTATCGGGTCTTGAGTTTACACTGAAGTCTATCAATCAATCTGTCATTAAACTGCTTTACTCGACATTGGGTTACCCTAAAACTGAAGTAATGGTTTTAGAGGTTATTGAAAGAAAGCCATAGAAATGTTTCATGTTTTTTGACTGTCGACAGTAAGACATATCTACGGTGACAAGTATTCACAGAACCAGACGATGAGCTTATAAACCCCTGAGAGGCTGAGGCTGCAAATATGTCTTGCTGACGAGTGGCGATAAACAAGACACCTTGTTGTAGAGCTTCTCATCAATCGTCTCATAACAGTTTACGTGACTTTATTTACTCAAGTGTTTAAAAAGAGCAGCTTATCATAGATAACCTCCTCCTGTCTTAAATCTAATTCGTAAAGCGATTTGATTGTTCTTAACAGTTATTTGTTACGAATATCAAGCATTAATTATATTCTGAATTATATATATATATATATATATATATATATATATATATATATATATATATATATATATATATATATATATATATATGGTGATGTACTAAATTGACAAAATGTGAAAAAGAGTTCCCACCCAGATAAGTGAATGTTTTGGGTTGGAGTCATTTGCAAGAATACTGAGTGGTCAGCAGAGAATATTGCAGTATTTGCCCTTTAACTTCACATAGACGTGAAGAAAAGCTCATATAAGTAAAAAGCTATGAGTAATTTCATAAATGCTTTACTTTGTGACGTATAATATGCGTTATGATAAGGCTTACTATGCATCTAATCGACGTCAGTTGAAAGTTCGATACACTAAGGAATTATATTGGATCCATACACACATGAAGTAAATGGTGAGTTATATTCATTATATGTCAGCAGTAACACCTAAAAGTACAAACTGTTATGCATACTTTTTGTTTCACATGTTCGAAGTTTGTAGTCAAGATGTCCCATGCTGGGGTGTTGTACTTGTCAACATTCATTAGCAAGGCGTTCCTTCAACTTTGGGGGAAAGATTTTTCCCTCAGAGATAAAACTATGTATTTTTCAATGTTAGATTCAGAGATCGCTACACCAATAGAACTTGAGCTTTCCTCTTGGTTATCTGGATTGCGCACATAGATTGGTCGTCGGTTGGAAACTTTCATTGGTGTTGATCAAGTCCTACGTACGAATCGAAGTCTATCGACCGGGTTAGTGATGGTACGTCTAAGCAGAATAATAAATCACCATGATAAATAGCCGGTTCCAGATATCTACTGTAAGTCATCAGCCGATCAATCCATAACCGGACATTACACTGCAAAATAGTCTGATTTGGTCTGATAAACTTGATCGGTTGCCTCTGATAGCCGTTTCGATCAACACCTACCACCCAACTTGTATACATCGTCTAACCTTTCATAATTGAAAGCTCCACTATTCAGTTGTCATTATATCAATTAGGCAATGGATATATTCTTCTAAATGTATGAAATTTTAACAAATTTGAAATTTTGTAATTTTTCCATTGGTTAAAATAAGGTCTACCTCCACCTAGTTGCGGAACAGATGAACCGATTTCAAATACTTATGTTAGCATTTTACTCAGCCTGAGTATGTGATGTAACAAGGGAATGCAAGACCAACTTTACATTCGCAAAAACACTATTCTGGCACACAGAAATATGGAACACTGTATATTTATGTTAGGTATGTCAGTTAATATACAGCTTACTTCAGCTCTTGAATATTCGAGAAACGTTTATATGACACAACATTCCTATTTTAAACCAGAGTAACCCATATTGCTGACAATCTCTTAAGTAGGAAGTTAAGAAGCTTCAAAGTTTGTTTTGAAAAACATAAGTACTTAAGTGTCGAAAAAGAGACTCCGTTTCATCTCGACCCGCAGTTAGGTAGAGGATTTACATCCGTAAAACTTTCTGAGATGGAACCTTGGAACTCGAATTATCAAAAAGTGCTTGCTATGTTAGTCTATGAACCATCCTGCAAACTACCGAAATCGCATTTAGATTTCTTATCCTTTAGAGAAATGCCTGTTAAGCAAGAACAGGGATACCCAGTTGGTTAATTCGCCAGTTTGTAGGGAGACCTTTGGAGTCACTTATGCTTGTTCTTCTTGAGTGATCAGTTTTAATTATCATCGTTGACAGCGTTCAGCTTGGCGTTTACTGATCACCTGAGCCTTATGAGCAAATAATTGTTACTACTGAGTTACACACATGACTCTAAGCAAATTACACTTTGCTATAGGTTGTGAAGTAATCGTCATCAATCATGAGGTCTGTTTATCGGAACTACAACATAACACCCCCACAGTCATGTGAGAAGGTGCTGGTCTTCATCCCTCTGAGTCATGAAGGTGTGCCACTGGAACAAATTATTTATCATATATTTCCGTCAACTGAATTCAGAGGGGAAAATATCCTTAAACACAGAAATCTGTAGACACCAACTCAAATGTTAAGAAATTAATTTAAGCGAATAAAAAATGCCATATTATTATTAGTAGGTGAAAATTCTTACCGTGTTATCTCTGATTACGTTTATACACAAAATATCAATCAATTAAAACTTGATAATTTCGTTAGTGATACAGCTTATTAGAAAGAATTAGTAAATGCACCCTGACCACTTCCAACAAACTTCAGACATACATCAAAAGTTGCCGTATATGCTCACCCTATATCGAAGATCAGATGATCAGAAAGAATATTATTGTCATCATTATTATTATTTGTCCCTTGAGTCCCTAGTGGAAGATAGGGCTTCAGTAGCACGTCTCCATTTCACTTTCGTCTCTGCAGTCTTTTCAACCTGGCTCTACCACTGCCAGAAGCTTTTATTTTTTCTTCACATGATCTCCTCCATGTCACTGTCACCTCAGACGCCCAACTCGTCACTTCTCCTTTGGATCCAACTCCAGGACCTGGCGCGTGATGTCTCTAAATGGTCTTCTTAGTGCATGCTCGATCCATCTCTACTTTATTCTGCATATTTGTTGGGGGATGGATTCTTGGTTGGTTCGTGGCCAGCAACCCTGGCCATCTGATCTTCAGTATCGAAGGATGCTGACTGCCTAGGTAGGTGAAAACGGCTACTTCATTTAGGTATCTCCTGTTGATGGTGACTGGTGCCTCTTGTTGTTGATGCTGCTGTTGGTTAAGTATCTACATCAACTATGTCTTCTCTACATTCACTTGAAGTCCCGTCTTCGCTGCCCTGCCTCTTCTGTCAACTTATTAGTTTTCGCCTGTAGACCTTCGAGTTCGTGCGACAAGACATTAGACATAAATCATCGGCGAAATACAAATCTTCTAGGGCCTTTTCATCGGTCCAGCCAGTGTATGCCCATCTTCTTGCTCCTCACGGTTTGCTGCATGATTCAGTTGACCACAATCAGAAAGATTATGGATGATGGTAGGCAGAAACCTTGTCTTACTCCTTCCTATCTTCACTTCAAAGACGTCACCGAGCTTTCAATTGTGGATTTCCTGGTATCTGGCGTCGTCATATAGCTGTTGAATGAGGTTGACAAAGATTTGTGGTACTCCGTAGTGTTGAAGCAATTGCAAATTACTTCTCGGTCGACGCAGTCAAAGGCCTTCTCAAAGTCGATGAAGTTGAAGTGGAGGGTTGACTGCCATTCTATGCTTTGTTCTAGGATGATGCGAAGCGTTGGAATTTGATCCCACATGATTTGTCCTTCCTGAAGCCAGCCAGCCTGCCTGTTCCGGTCACAATTTTGAATCCAGTGCATTTCTTAGTCTCTCCAGGATGATGCGACATAATATTTTGCTTAGGGGTAGACAGAGGTGGAGCATGATTACTTGCCAGTTCTTGCAGACTTAGGTCTCCCTTCATTGGAATTTTAACAAGGCAGCCCTTCTTCCAATCTGCAGGTATCTTCCCTTCCTTCCTTCCAAAACTTCCGCAGTTATGGTGTGAGCATGTCCGCTGTTGTCTCTGCATCAGTGCTTCTGGCGGAGTCCCATCTGGACCTGCTGCTTTCTTGGATTTCAGCAGTTCTATGGCATTCAGGACTGTGGCTTTTGTCGGAGGGCTTGTGTTCACTGATGGTCCTGCCGTGGCTGCTGGTATTTCTGTACAAGTTTCAGGTGGTGACGGTGGTTGATTCAAGAGCCTTTTGAAGTGGTCAGCTCATTGTTTCCTTTGTTTCTCCTCTTTGGTAACTAGCTTTCCTTCACTATCCTTCATTGGTTTCGTCTGCGTTGACCCTTTTATCTCCCAGATAGTAACCTGGTTATTTGGTATGGTGTTGTCAGGTCTCCCCTACCAGCAGCATAATCTGCTTCACTTGCCAATGTGTCGTAGAAGTGTCTTTTGTCTTTTCGTACACTGTTCTTCACTTCTTCGTCCAGTGTTCTCTACATTGTACTCAGTTTGTCTTTTCGTCTTGCATTCTTCCACTAATTCATCTTCTGCTTCACACTCTTTCTTGCCGTACTCGATCAGCTTCCATGTGTCTGTGGAGATCCATTCCTTGTCTTGTTACTTCTTTCTTCCTAATACGATTATGCAGGTTTCTTTCCACATGGCTTTCAAAGAGTTCCAGTGTTCTTCCACACAGGTTTTCTCAAGAATGTTGCTCAATATCTCCCATTCTGTCCTTATGACTGAAGTGATGTCCTTTGTAGTTTCGTCCTTCAGTTTCTGTTCTGGGTGTTGAACTTGAACTGTGGTCTATCACCAACTTCGGTGAAGGCTTTCAACTTGATTCTGAAGGTTCCTTGCATTAGATAGTGAGTAATTGAACCTACATCTGATCCTCTTCTTATTCTGATCTTGCGTCCAGTAGGCTGCGTCTACACTTTCTCAATATTGAGATGAAGTCTATCTGATTTTTAGTGTGTTCAACTAGTGAAATCAAATCTGTGTCACTTCGTGAATATTCTTGTGTTTGTACTTACTGCCTTGTCTCCAATCACCATAAAATTTGAATGCATAGAAGTCTGTAAATAGTTCTGCGTTTTCATTCATTTCACCGAGTGCTTCTCGACCCATGATTGGTTCTCTTCCTGTGTTGTCCGTTCCACGTTCGGCATTCATGTCGCCCATTAGAATTTTGATGACATCAACTGGAGTGGGAGCTTGTCCATTACTAATTGCATTTGTCTGAGAATTCCTTCTTCTTCCCTTGATCTGCATTATTTGTTGGCGTGTAGCATTGTATGATTGCGACTTTCCTTCCTCTTGAGTTGAACCTTGCTATCACGATCCTGCAGGAGGAGATTGGTTCTGACTGCATGAGAGATAGCCTTCGATGTTCTTGGAGACATCGTGATATCCAATCTATGACCCACTTCGATTGTGGTTGTCGTCTGGGTGACAATATCGGAGTAGATGATTGACCCTCCAGTTCACAGATTGGAGAGTCAACCTCTATTCCATCTGCTTTTGCAGATCCCTAGCCTTGCACTTCTATGACATACCTTCTCATCTCTTCTGCAGCCTGGGCAACTTTGCCAGCCAGCTTCAAACATTGTTCGGACATTCCATGTCACTATGTTTACTTTCGCTTTCATCGAGAGGGCGAAGACACATCGACCAACTAGCTTCCCGAAGACTTTTACCAACCGGCGTCATTTCGCCTCTCCGATTCCAGCGAGGAATTACTTTTACGCTGTTTTATATATTGATTGTACTTTTAAGTTTCTTTGACGGTTAGATTGGCTTTATGGGGTAATGTTGCTAACCCTATGCCCAACCTTCCCTCTTTACCCGGGCTTAGGACCGGCTAGAAACCAGTGAACTAGTTATATAGGTCAAATTGACTAACTATTTTTGGTAGTCCAAAATTTAAGCAGGTCGCCAATACGTTACAATCTAGTGAACAGTTCATACCAAAACTATTATGACATGGATATTAAGTCTTATTTTACAACGTTTATTTTATTTTTTGTATTTAAGAAAGAATGAAGTGTGTTTGGTTTCAACTTTTTAAATTATCTAGAATTGTTATTCGAATTCCGAGAGTTAAATTTCAAAAGATTCCATCCATTTTGTCAACATACTCATCAAGAGAGAAATTTCTTCTTCGCCAGCAAATACTGTTCATCTATGAGCGTTACTTTTCTTCAGTGGAAAGAATTTTACTCACCACTTTGGATATACTAAATGATCGTGTGTTTCCGCAGTATTCGCGATCTTACGCTGAATGGAATTATCCCAATTATTCTAGAGTAATTGCATTTTGTTTAAACTTTTACTCCATTTATCGATTCGAATGTGTCAGCAAGAGCAAATTCATTGGTCGAACGGAAACGGGTCTTTCCACCTGAATGGTTAAGCACCAACATAAATGGCCGAAGGATGCTAAAAGGATGACCCCGAGGATTTTTATAACGAAACATCTAATGAACTGTGGACATGATTACCAGTTGGAGGGAGAATAAGAATTCGCCTGCAGTTGCAGAAACTTGTGCAATTTGAGCTGTCGCTCTTCGTTAATCGTTTTTTGCCCTCACCTATCACCCCTATCTTAAATTTCTGTTTTCTCATTTGAAATCCACATTATTTTTTGACTGTACTATCTAGATTCATGATTATTTGCCTAACCCACCACTCTTTTTCACTGCATGACGGAAGAGACCACCAAGTTGAGTTGATGCAGTATGGTACTGATAGTTATATTACTCCTTCCAACTAGAGTAACCGAATCTTTCAATTACAATACTTCAATAACACAATGCAAATTTTATGAATTTCTGGCCAGAAAAATTACATTTTTGAAACTCATACATATATATACATACAAACTTACTTTTCGTTTGGCGCTACCTTGCTTCTTCTGCTTTTCAGCAGCTTCTTGCGCTAACTCCCATTTATCATGCACATGTTCTATTACTCTTGGATCAGACCAGTTTAGTGCTACAACATATGGATTCTCTCCTGTAATTAAACATCAAAACCTTAATTAAATGTGTGAATTTATCTCGCGAGTTTACAGAGAAACACAGTTTCAAATTTTAAGCAGTTGTTTATTTCGCAATGTGACATGATCTACATTGATACAATGTTCCCAAGATGCGGGGTTGATGACCGAAGTTAAAGTAGAAACCTCGATCATGGCCAAATTCCAACCAGTGTCTTCCTGATACTACCTAGATTGTGTGCCAGTTGAGCTACAAAATTAGTCTGTTGTCTAGTTCCGAATTTTTCTTCATTTCAAATGTCCGTCTAAGAATCAATTTATTACTCTCCTCTCCTAGTTTATCTTGATTTTCACGAAATCAGCGAAATGTTACTAGTCACCTAGCATCATGATGATCAATGTAAGTGGTGCATAAATCATAATTTTAAGTATAAAGCTGCAAGTTCCCAACAATTTACATGGAACATGATATCCTAGCTTGCTGGGACTACAAATATTGTTGAAACACTTACTCCTTGTTTAAGTACAAGTATATTAGTGTATTGTAAGTACTTGGTCAACGGTTTGTTACTAATGCTGACTTCGAGTAAGGCCGAAAGTTGCACTAACTTTAAATAAAATGGAAAGATTCAAAAGGTGATAGTAAGCAATCAAATAAGATTATGAACGTATATTAGATAGTATATTTGCAATTTTTGCGTTGTCAGTCTTATCCAGAATTTCATATACTTTTAAGAAGACACAGAACTTTTGGTAGACTATGAAAACAAGCATAAATATGCTTCTCATAATTCTATGATTGGCAAAGTATCACAGATATTTAAAAACTTTGAATGTATGTAACCATATTAAGGGTGGAAAACTTAAATAAATCGATAGTATTTAAAAGTAAAATTACAATTGTTTTCTGCAGGCGGGATGAATAAAGTACAGAAGTACCAGACGGAGAAGAGTAGACTCTACCACTATGGGTACAGACATCAGCACCTACTTCTAAATCTATCCGGATCATACGTACGCATTAAAAAGAGAGGAGTCGTAGGTGCTATCAGTCTACTTGCGAAACTTAATCGCCAGTTTATTACGATAAGCTGATTATCCGAGTGATAGATTAAGTAACTGCTAGTTTTCTAAAATAGAGGATAACACTATATATATATTTTCCTCCGTTTTGCAAATTTTTTAAAGATACTGTTTTGCACAAATACATAAACATTTCGTATTTCCTTTAAAAATGAACAATCTCAGTCGGTAATTTTAAAGTGGAAGCATAAAACGATTTGTAGTACTTCTGTTTCATTTTTCGCTAAAACAGGTCATCATAGAATGTTACGGAAATAAAATAATGTTTACCGGTTAACACAGAACACCATATCATAAAATATACTGACCTAGAAAAATTTAGGGATAGTAAAATTTACTCATATTCTATTTTTATCTTGTGGTAAGTACGGATTTTGATACAATCATAGAGATCTTTATTTCGGACAATACATTTTCATGCTAAAATGCGATTTTATTTTCCTTTACTCACTATGCTTCATATAACGCAGCCTTCTTAAATACATTTTGAAAATTATCCAGCATTTCAGTAAGGCAAGGTTACTTGTCATCTACACTCAACTGTAAGTACCCAAACTCCAGACTGTTTGCTGGATTACGATAGTCAAACTTGTATTCCCTACAACCTTTGAGCACTAAGTTGACTTGTATAGGGAATGCAAAATTATTTCGTTATTTGCTTTCGATACAAGTAACTAAAAGAAAATAAGTTCTATGATCTAGGTGTTAGTGATTTTAATCCTGTAACGAACCATACTTTTCAAATTCACTTATTATTTCTGTATACTGGCAATGTCAACTGTTTTTATCTGCAGATTTTTCGATACTAGTGTATTAAACATTTTTACTCACCTTTACGTGTTTCTACAAATAATTTGGATCCTTTAGACAAGAAATAATCAACTACATTGAGCCTTGAACACTCAATAGCTCGAAATAAAGGTGTTGCACCATTCAAAGCTTTAGCTTCAATTATTGCACCATTATTTAATAATAATTCAACCATATCAATCATCCCTGAATGAGCTGCATGATGTAATGGTGTCCAACGAAAATTATCACGTGCATTCACATCTGCTCTACAGTAAGAAGGAAATGATCAACAGAATTATATCTTAAAGGATTTGAATACAATAATTTCTTCAAAATGGCTCTTTGCACTTAAGTGAATATTATTGCTTATGAAATAGCTAGTCAATAAGTTTTATTGAAAGATCTTTATCGGTCTAACTTTTTTTAACGATGTACACATGATATTTCTTCATGATAATATGCAGATTCAGGTTTTAATTACTTGATGTGATTTAAAACTTGGGCAGCGTGATAAGACATAACACCATATTAGATTAGTTTACTCTTTATGTATCAAATAAAATAATCTCATATAAATTTCAACTACTAGATTTTCATGTCATTACTATAAAATATACAATTTAGCTTGTATATTCTTGACTTTCTATTCATCTGTAATTTTGCAAGCAACTTTCAACAGACAGAAAAGTATTCAGATTAAATGCATGGCAGATGGAAATTAATGTGGTCTTTCAAATTTCAAAGCTATAGCAAAACTCAACATTTAATGTGATTGCATTACGAACAACTTTCTCGAATTACTTGTAAGGAAATGTTGTTTGTGACTCACATTCGTTTGTAAATTGATTCAGTCCAACGGTAAGTACATAAGTGTATGAGAGAAAAAAATGAAACTTGCTGATATCTCATTAGCCGAAAATATGGACTTTGAATTTTGAGATACATTACGGTATAGAAGTGGAAATCTTTGGAACACTTTGCACAATAATTGTAGCTGTCTACACATAACAGGAGTTCTTAATATCCTACTTACATCCTTCAAGAAAATATAACATCAAGAGCATATTGTATGAAACATTTTTACGGGAGAAATGAAATTATTTTCATCTAATTTGTCTGCATAATTAACTTTTACGGTGGATGAATAGTCTCAAATGCTGAGTGTATACTTACGAAAACCAGGTTCACCAGGCTTTTCAGCAATTAGAATGCCTGATCAACAGTGATTCAGTGAACGCAAATCTACCCACTAAATACGTTATTTTGAAGTACTGAGTAGTTACAGAATATGCTTATCACGTGTTTACCGTTGTGGTTAAAGTTTTATTTAAATTTTTACGATAATATTACTGAAACCACTGCAAGTAACCTTTTAAAATATTCATTATTAATGATTAATTGACTATGAGCGCATACTGAAGTCACGTTGCAATAAACTACTTTCAATAAGTTAATTAAATTTAGGAGTGTTAGCACTTTATCTGCAAGCATTTTAACAACATATCTCTACATATAAATGTTAGCTTACCCTAGTTTGATAAGTTCAATAGCTGCATCTAAATTACCATGATGAGCAGCAACCATTAGAGGTGTTTTATAAAACTTATCCCGTGTATCAATTTTATATCCTTCAGATAAGGCTAGGCGAATGGAATCTATGAGAAGCAAACGCAAAGTGATAAACGGAAGTAGTTACAATCATAGTAAGTCTACTTATGATGAAGTTAGCAATCTATGAATAAAAAGTAAGTGGTATCGGCTTTAGAATTACCTCTTTCTATCGGTATTAATGTTTAACTGTTATAAAATGAAATTCCTAATGAGAGTGTGGTTATTCCAGATGCCTTGAATGAGAACTTCACAGTGAAAGTAATGCTACAGTTGGAACCACCAAAGATAGGTTTCATCCTACAACATAACACAAAGAAGGGAAGTTTTTGATCATGTGACGTTATGTTTACATATGCCAATTTCGGCCATCTTTGATACTCTGGAAAAAATCTTTAAGTTCTACAATGAACTGAGATCAACAAAACATGAATATGTAGATGGGATTACTGTGTTTGCCTAGTCACATGAAGGTTTCTTAGGTTCTGCTATTTCTTCATTCAACACGCATTTAAAGAGATGAAGTTATATAAATCTTAAATGTGTAGGCGATACCACATCAATTTATACACATTAACAGCTTCATCAACCAATTTATCCCTTTCATGCGAAATTAATCCACACAACCCAATACATGTTCATAAAAATTTACTATAACACTAAACGAATAAGAAATTTGCTGACTAGAATGCATCGTTTATTGAGCGAAACAGTATTTCGCTTTTGTCTATAAAATTAGGTTTTCAACACAACAACTAATTTCTTTCATTCATATGTAATAAAGTTGCACATAATATATATTAGAATTTATGCATAAATAAGTCCTTATGTAGAGAAGACTTCAGAAAAGGTGAAGATAATAGATTCTAATTTATTTCGGAATGGACGTTCATCATTCAGCACATGGAACTATAATGTGTTATGGAATTAATTCGCAGTACCGAAGACCGCTGCATTAAAAGACTGACTACCGGGTTCTTACATATCAAGGCAATAAGCAATACTTTCAAAAGGAATGACGCAATATTCTTCATAGAGATGTGTTAATGTTTTCTATAATTGGGTCCAGAGGATTGTAAGTTATCTAAACTTTAAAACGAAGATTTGAAAGGTGTGTAAACATATTGATGGAAGTGTATGCAGTAAATTTCGTCAGAAACTTCTTGCAGTAAACAACGGTGTATCAGTTTGAGCTATAACGAACCAAATAATCTTATACGAAATTAAATTAAAACACTTTTAGTAAATTTAACTCTCTATTTGGAACATACGTTTCCTTTAGTTGACAATCTTGAACATTAGATGACTGAAAGTTGTTGTTTATGGATGGTAATGTATATAGTAATTGCATTCAATGACACAATGATTCAATAAAAACAGCACTAGGTTCTTTTTGCTTGTTCTTAATGAAGTTTTTAAAAATGTATGATTATATATTCTTTAAAATACTCATAAGAGAATCATTGCATATGCATTTCACTTCTGAAGAGGTTGATTTCTCACGGAAGTAGAACAGTGGGAATTTATTTTCCTATGTCTTTAGCATTCTACGGTTTTAGTTCAATCTATAGGGTGATATATATGTATATCATTTGTAAGAAGAAAGATTTTTATTCATAAACAATCAAAGTATATGTACATTCTCCTACCCAAATCATTATGCATAGCTGCAGCATGAAAACTTATATACTGACGTCTTGGAGTATCTAAATACCAAGCGGAATCATCTTGGAGAGGATGTGAAGGTGGATGATCTGCATCAAAACGACCTGAAATGAGAAGACAAAAATATTTCTAAAAAATAATTGGAAGACTATCAGTCGCTTTCTTGCATTCCATATCCACAAGCAAAAAGAACTAGGCTACTTCAGATGAAGTGACTTGTGAATATATTTGTTGAAATTTAAAATATCAGAAAAAAAGTCCTATATTTATGTTGTCATATAGCCTGTAGCGTTTAAATAAATATGCCACCTTCTACAGTATCAAAATAAACCATATAACTGACATCAAATATTTGCAAGTACTTTTGAGGTTTCAGATTACTATAGAAGTAGGAAATCGGTTATATGAGCAAGAACGTTTATTTACTTCTGAATTAACTTCTTGAGTGTTAAGAAATGAAAGTCTGGTTTAGTTTCGCTGTTTCTTTATTTTCTCACAAGTTAAGTCAAAAGATGATTTGACTAGGGAAAATAAATGGTGTTTTATTTAGTATATTAAACGAAACGGTTTCATTGAGTTAGTGACTAGCCTAGCACAAGCATTTTATGATTAAATATAATAATTGTTTCTTAGCAGGAGTTCAGGGTTGTCACTGCTACTACTCAAAGATAATATGTCAGTAGAAGAGAAGCTAAGGGTACTATTTACCAAAATCCAGCGACCAGTTTGGAAGTAAATTTCCCAGTTGGAGGCTGGAGAAGTTGTTTTTGGTAAGAGGTCATGAAATCCTTAGAAATAACCGTACTAATGTTATTCCTTATTATGATAACAAGCAGCAAACATCTACTGGAGTTAGAAGGGAAGTAACATTAGGAAGGAAGGAAGAAGTTTATAGTTCTTCACCCAGAGTATTTCATTTGCTACGATGTTGTATGCGCAGATTACAAATAACCAACAATTTCTTTGTTATTTAACACGGATGCTCAAATACCTTTGATTATAATTAACCCAGAAGTAGTTCATAGCGATAAGAGACATATTTAGAAATACTCGGGCAATCAGTTTTGTATCATTTTATTGGAATAAAGTTTGTATATAGCAAACTTCCATATAATGGATAATGTTATACTTACTTGTATCAGTATGATGGATCTGTTTGGGAATGTACATTATTGGAGGACCGCCATCTGCACGACGATAGATTGCCTCGGATGGCAACACACAAATATCCATAGGTATTTTCCTGCGTTTTACACCTTGAGGAAAACAAAAATATGGAAAAGAGGTTTAAAGTGTAGAGAGAAAATAGTTCACTTTTCACCATTAGTGAGATATTGATCAACTTTGAGCTGACTGCCTCTAGAAAATATGTCATCCACTTGGAAAATCTACAAAAGTTGGTTTTATCACTGGGCAACATTCAACAGTTCAGTTACATGAATAAAGATGTGCTCTTCTAACGAGTCTAACTGTGAAACTGCAAGTGTTTTCGACTGTGAATACAACCGTCTGAGAAGTCCTTGTGAGTTAACTCACATAAGTGATGAAGAAAATTAAAAACAGTGGAACTTGAAAATTTTTTGTACAATTTATGAAAGTGATCAAAGGTAAAGGAAGAATAAGCCAAGCTGTTGAACATCGCTAATATCATCTTTAAAATAATACGTTAAAACGTCTATGATAAGAAAATTTAAAAATCACTTCTTCTCACCAGTTCGTCATATTAACCTTTTGCGGGATGCAGACTGAAATTGTTGTGGTTTGGTCTCACAGTTAATTATGGTTCTGATAAACAAAAATCGATTTAGATAGTAATGGCTTTTTATTATGTCCTCACTTTCCTAAAGCACTGGCGAAACCATCGAGCTTAGATATTAGAAGGTGATAAGAAAAGACAATCCCCAGATTCTAATAAATAACCATTTTCACAGTCATCAATTTCTTGTCCAAGATGTCTTAAACTTTTCGTAGAACGAGACAGCGTCGAAAATAGTTTTAGATATTCCCACGAATTCGTAAAAGAATGAAGATTTCAGCGAACAAATTTGTTTTCACTGACTGTATAGTTTCAGAGGATGACATCGTCAAAAATAATTTTCATCACGCTTCTAATATTTAACAGAAGCAAAGGACTGACAGCCAATAACTCTCATGGTTTCTGAGGCTTAAATTATGCAGTAGTATCGGTTGCACAATCTTTTACATTTGTCAGTCAAAAAACTCTTATCAGATGTCTTAGCTGCATCAGTTGAACCTAAGCTACAGGTAGCCTAGTAAAATACCTAAAGTTTGGAATGAGTCATTTACAGCATAAAATGCAATCAATTCCGGTACAAAAATGATGCTTTTGGCTACATTACTTATGGTCAGTATTCCTACGGTAGGCATTCATTTGAAAGTATAAATTTATTTAAAAGTATTTAAATGATTCATAAAGTGTATGAAAACATTCATGGTGCTTTTGTAACCATTAGGTAGTCAAAGTAACTGATAATCATAAATTATATATATATATATATATATATATATATATGCATGCCAACTAGGGACGTTGATAAATAATCGCACTACGTCACGTATTGACAGAAGTAGAATACGGTGGACCATTGAACTTCGATCCAGTAGTTGGATGGTTAATGCTTTCGCCATGAAGCTCCTGAGTCCGATACCCAGTGGGGTTTCGGGTGCATACTGGTGAGAGGTCCCATATCAAGACGGAATAACTGTCCAGTGTTCCCAGCTTTTGAATGGTTACCTAGCTGATTTCAGCCCATGATGAATACTTCCTTAAATATTTATAAATGTTTGCGTTGAAATTCGCTCCATTGTATGATTCACCCAGCTTTGATGTAATAGCTTCAAGTTTAAAATTCCTCTTCACATATTACGGTGTTTGTGATCAACTAGTATCATGAATTCCTACCTTATTTATGACATAGCTTAGTAAGTCAACATAAACTGAACAACTGAGTTTGATTTGTGGATCATTTCATTCTTTAATATCTAGGTTATATTTTAATAGAACAAGGATATACAGAATAATTAAAGAAAGTTAATCAGTACCCATTTGGGTTCAGAGTGGGAAAATAGACCAGGGATCGTAAAATTACATGTAGTTATGCAATACAGGATAAATATATGGAAAGGTAGGAAAATGAACGAAAGGTTATGAAAATTATGTAATTATGTGATACCGGATAAGCCTATGACAGAAAAGGAAAATAAACAAGGGATTAAGAAGATACATGTATAGTTACCTAATGCAAGTTGAATCTATGACAGAAAAAGCTTTTTGATGACCGTGCCAAAGATATACGTTGGAGACATAACGCTGGTTTGAACTTTACTATGGCTAGTGCTTCAGCTATAAACAAACCCCTTGGTCTTACTCCCTTCGAGTGCTTTGGTCGAACACAGTAGAGGATTTTTAAGGAGCTCTCAAAAGGAGCTAAGTGGCTTGAGTTCACGCGGTGTTCTGTCATTGAACTGAAGATATATTTCTGTTCTCCCTTTACCTTTCAGGCTAGGTAGTGTCCGTGAGCACGTTTTACAAGCGGACGCATGGTACGGCCGATGTGCTCAGCTCCATAAGAGCAAATAAACTGGTATACACACACTGATGTGGCCCAATGTGTCGACTTGCCTTTCACAAATTAACCAGAACGTTTCTTGCAGTAGAAAATAATTCGAAGGTTGACGGCGAAGTATGTTCTATTTAAGGATTTTGATAGTCGTTTCCTGAGCATGTCTGTAGCAATATCATTTTTGAAAAAGTTAGTGCTGAGCATGTCACAGTCTGGTGACGAAACTTTCGCGACAAAATATCAAAGCTCAGAGAAAACCAACATCATTCTCACCCTGAGCTACAAATCTTTTCCACCGTACACAGCATGTATATTGGTCAAAACATTTCACAAGAAAAATGAATCACTGATCAGTATCTCATTTTTTCATATCAGTTATCATCTGACTACCTTTTGTTATTATAATTATTTCTCGGTTAGACTTACAGCTTTAGATAGATTTATTTCAACTGCGCAGCATCACTTATTCATTATACCGTTAATTTGGTACGTATTCATATATGACATCAGAACCAACTGGTATTTCGTGATTGATGATGAGTGACCTAAGCAACTCTTAAGATAACCAACTGTGTTTCCTTATTTTATGAAAAACTACTTTCCTGGCCGGAAAAAAGAAAACTGTTTGGCTGTTTCAGCGTTTGTTAGAATGGTTTTAAAGACACACCTGTTGATTAATGACTTCATTTTTAAATGAATTTCTAATACAACCTAAATTCTTTAATGTACTTTGAAAGTACTTTATGGCTTAAGGACTCTTCTTTGGAGTAAAATAGTTCTTTTATGCGTTTTTAAGGCTTCTGAAATATTGAACTTAGACATTTTAAGGATAGTTAACCACAACAATGTTAAGTGAGAGGTGTTATGTAGTGCATTCAATTGGCTTTTGTCTTCGTTCGGTGCAAAAAGAAACAGAAGTGTGTTATTCAATACCTTATGTTGACAAGGTATCAACGTTTGTGTGAAACGTTTAGGAAATTAGGTGAACCGGCAGATTATTTTTTATTCATGTTAAGCGGTTACGAAGTATTTTCGCTGCGTTGACACCAGTATTAATCAGTAGCTACCCCTTTCAGTAAAGAAAAGAAATGATGCTCAGGTAACAGATTTGAAGACAAATTCTGCTGTAGTTCTCTTTATATATATATATATATATATATATATATATATATATATATATATATATATATATATGACAAATTTTCGTATGAAGTGCTGCAGAAGTAGTCTAGCCCGGTAACGAAACGTTCAAAAATGAATTCCAACCTCGGAAATTATGACACAGTTATCATCACCAGCTACAAGGAATTTCTAATACATTATCCCTAGTAAAATCCTCCCGCAGTCTCAGGTCAACCTATATGTTAGATTTTTTCGCAGCCCACTAAAGCAAAAATAATTAAGGGGGAAGCAGTCATTATTCGGTTACTGTCCAAGCATATTGGCATTTCACTGTCGTTATTTAGTTTGCTATGTCTACATTCCACTCGTTTACTTCAGTAAATCACAAAAAGAATAATTCAAAGTTAGTTTTCTGAAGGCGAAATTGGCAAAAGTACTTGACACCATATCAACTACAATAATTCACGGTGAATAAATATCATCTTCATTTATAATCGTAAATTTATATGTACCTAGTAGTTAAGTGAGTTGGACAGGAATTAATGGCTTCCATGTATTATATCTCAATAGGATATTCGATAATGTCGTGATACAATTTATTACCACTCGAATAATAAATAATACTGTCCAGTCGTTCAGTCAGTGGTTTGAGAACTAAGAAAAAAGTTGTAGCTAGATACTTTGGATTCATTTCTTGCGAAAAGATTCTTTGTAGCTGCCCACAAATTAATACATGAATGACAAAAGATAGATACATACTTTCTCATAGCTGAAAAGAGTATATTGAATGGATCAAATCGTGAGGTACGTGTAGGATTATCAAAAATAGTGGAAATGGATTAAGGTCTTGGGGCTGTTCACAATGTAAAGTGTGAATATCAGTAACTCAACCTAACTTGTTTGTCAGAAAAGAAGGAATCCAACCAAAAATATACTGATGTGTCTGAAACAACGTTAGCTTAACTCGACACTGTTGCATACCGTCAAGTCTGTGATCATAAATGATCATTTATCCCAGATACTTTATTGATGAAATGCTTACTGTCTTTGCATGAAACTTAAATATTCTGCTACACACAGAGAATCGGGCATCCTTTTATCAAGAAAACGATATCTTAGGCAAAAGAAACAGCATATTTTATTTCTATGGCATATTCTATACACAATTTATTACTGAAAGGACCATATTTGCGTAAATGTTTCACGGAAGATATGATTTGGTTCCGTTTTGACAACTGGATGTTATTCAGTTCCAGATATCAGACACTCAGGTCAAAAATGCGTTTGTTCCTGGCAGGTGTTGAACTTCAGCACTAAGATAAAATGTAGTTTCATGTCAGACCTTTTTATTTGATACCAAATACATTAATATCATTTACTGAATAATGTTTCGAGCACAATGTTCCTTCCTCATTTAAACCAATAGAGGCTTTTAACTCACTTTTACCGGTGTTGTAACTATTACTCGTATTTGTATCACTGTTATTAATTCATTCATTATGTGTTTGCACGAATTTCTTAATAAACTGTAGAGGATAATTAGTAACTAGTAACACTTTTTTTATGTTTTAATTCCTTATACAATTCCCTGTGCTGACAAGTGACATTTTCAGCTCTATTATTTAGATATCTGACATTTAACAAATGATATGTCTAAAAATGTGGCTAGCCAGCACGTGGACTTAAATTAAGAACTAAAACATATAAAAGAAGGGTTTCTTATTAATAATAATAATAATAATGGCCAAGACTTGCAGTGAGACTTATTTAGGCTTCAATAGTTTCCATTCAGTCGCTTGTCAAAACATTGATTCCAATGCTATTTAATAGTAGTTGAAATAAGGATTAGCCGTCGTCGAGCATTTTCCGCAAGGCACAGTTATCTGTATGTTGATTGGTCACTGGGTGGTAACCAACTTCATGTTGGTCGCTTCTAATTGCTGATCCGATTCCATCGATCAGTTTACAATGTGGCCACCGGGCTAGAAAACTCAACATCGTGATGAACTTTGATAGATGTCATTTGAATGGAGGCAAACAGCCGGACGATCTGAACTTAGGTTTCGTGCCTTTTGATACTCGTCAGTATGATGTTACTGCAAACCCAACTGAACTGACCACCCACCTGAGATTCGAATTGGCGTTAGTGTATACTTCAAACCTAGGTCCAGGGCTTCTTCACCCAAGTAATATCAATCAAAGTCCTTTGCGAATTTGAGTCTCCCAGCCTGGTGGCCACATTGCAAAATGAGCGATGGAGTCGGATCGGCACTTAGAACCAAACAATATGAAGTTGGTTACCATCCAGTGACCAATCAGTGTACCTTGTCTACTTCCTCAGGAATTCAATCGTGGCCTGAATAGCTCAGTGGTAAAGTCTCTGACTGCAACACTGCGTGACGCGGGTTTGAATTTCGGGTGGGAAACCAGTTACTTTGAGGTTGCAGACAGCTCTCGCTGATGAGTGACAAGGCCTGGAGCTTCCAAGTGATTGCTGCAATCAAACTTACAGTTAGCTGTAAAGGTTCATTGATAAGCATAGAGACAGAAAATAAAGAGAACTGATAGCAGTAGATTCAAAAAAAGCCTACCCTTTTACAATGTAACTCCAAATGTTATGAATTTACTAGAGAAGCTGTTTATCTCTTATAAAAACAAATAAACCGATACCGATTAGTCTCACGTTCGCAAATTTGTTACAGGAAGCTGAGTCAAAAATAACTTTTGTATTCCAAAAATATGATGGTTAATTTAACTAAACTTGAGCAGTCTTACAAGTTTAGATGTAATTTGCAAAGCCTAATCTAACAATATCTCCCTGGTTTTACATATTCTATTTAAATCTATTCAAAAGCCTATTTTAATTTTCTGAGTTTCTGTCATTTAACTCACCTAGCTGGTGTTGTTCTGTCAACATTTTATTAAATACCATGTTACTTTTGCTAACTTACCCAGTTCATTGTTTCTATAGTCTTCCAATCTCTCTGGTAGGATATTCGGGCTCCCATTCAAAAAATTGTCAACTTTACGAGTGATGCCAACATTTTCACTCATCTTTTTTTCGATTATCGTATGTTACATTCTGTTCTCGTTAGAATACTTATCAACTTGATAAAACCACTGTGTTTACCTCGATATATAATTATCTAGCAAAATGTTCTGAATCCACATCTTAATGAGTAGATTTCGGTAGGTACTCACAACCGAGAAACGAAACTGACTGTCATCTGGTGTCTGATTCATGTCTGTAATTGTGATGCAAATAAATAAACAGTAAGTTTTTGTTAAAGCACATTCTCTTACCTAAAAACTATGGACTGCGTTGTAATATGTAGATGCGATTTGTTGATGAGTGTCAAAAGATAAAAATTAGAAGTCCAAAAATATTCGGTGATTGGCTTAACTCATCTAAGTGAAAACCGAACTTTATCGATTGACAGACAGTACTCACTTATCACTTCATATAATATGACCTTAATTTCTACCGAATAACATATCAACAATTCCGTTTTCATTTTAATATGCCAGCTGTAACATAGCTGACCGTATCACTGTATAACTTGCATTCTAACATCATGAGTAGTGTTATTTTCCCTAGAGGCCTCAAGTATACCTTGTTGATAAAAGCCAGGAGGCACAAAATTTGGGTTGGCGCCTCTAACCTGATGCTTTGTTAACTCATCGGATTACTTTTTAAACATGCTTGATAAAATAACCATGAAAACATGATGAAATTAATGATAAATAACTTAATTTGAAAGATATCATTACCTTTTCCACCTTTCTTTTTCTTTTTTTTCCCTTTCTTCTTCTCAAAGGCCGATAGCAGGTAGTTTTTGTTCAAATATTTTTTGCCTGTTAAAAATTCTTTCCAATCGATACACCCATCTGAGTTCTTCTCATGCAACGCTAACAATTTTTTAACAACTATATCATTGATTGGTCCATCCAATGAAGCAATTACTGATGTGAACTCTTCCACTGGGATTCTCGTTATAGGTGCTTTTCTAGACTTAGAACGACTGGTACTACGGTGTTTGGAACGCTTCCTTTTTCTACTGGTACTTCTTTGGGAACTGGGTTGATCAGATAGTAACGGAGCTGATGCCTCACCGACTGCTGTGATTAAACTTTGTTCACTGGCTTGAAAATCATTTCTACTGTTCAAATCTCTTGAATCACTGAAATCCGATTCTTTCGATTCTCTTCCTACTTCCAATTCACTGGTTAATCTTTGTCCAATTTCAGTAAATCGTTCTGTTAGCTCAGCCTCAAAGACAACTGACCAATCATACAAACGAATGGCCCAGGGTTCTGCGTTTTTAACCGTTGTTTTACTCGTTGCACGCTCAAGTTTACGCAATTCTTTCACACACAGCTTTTTCGCCTCATCAGTTGCAATGTTTCGTGGTAACTTCCCATTTGTATTCTTTATTTTGGCATCACAACCTTTGCATGGAAGTAAGGATTATAGTACTGCTTTAGTTGGTAATTGGTAACAGCATAAAAGTGATTAATGCGTGAAAAATGGGTGGAAAGTATTTATCTCCTTAAAAGATTTACAGAACCTTGTCATTCTACGAAATCGATATGTTGCTTTTGATATTCACTTTTAATATGGGTAAGATTAAATTTTAAGAGATTGATTGCTCTGCAACTCAACCCATAGAATAACGAAAAGCATACCATTCTCTTGTGAAGTCCGTCTGATATCTAACATCGAATTATCTTTAAGTGGCTCAGAATACTCACAATCTTGTTAATTCATCACCTTAGACTGTGCTTTAAGCCTTGGTGTAAATTTGTAGGGATTTTAAAATCAACGATCGTAAGTTATTAAGAAGAAATAAGGCAGTTTAGAGCGAAAATTTTCTTTTTTGACGATGTCATTTACTAAGCTGCAGGAACCTATTTGTAAGTAACAGTGGGGTTACCAGTGATCCCCCATAGTAAGAATTTCGCAGGTGATTCATGGGTGATGAATTCATTATCTAAGAGGGAGACAATGATTTAGGGACAACTTTTAAAAGACCTGATAGTTGCTATTGCCCAATCAAGCTTTCAATGGGTTCTAAGATGGAATAAGATTTCCTCTTTCTTGATGTTCTTCCGAAGGGAAGACAAGATCTTTCTCTTCAAAGATAAATCTACTGAAAGCAAACATATGCCTGACAATGTAAGCATTTCAGAATTTGACTGCACTCATCAGCGAGAGAAAGGTAACTCAGTAACAACTGTCTTTGAGAATCAGATATATTTGTGCGGAACATACAATGGGTGGTTTACCTGCAAGACTATGAGAACTAAGTACTCATTCAAAATGCCAACACCTGTAGGTTTACTGAAAAAAATTTGGAGCTAGAATGACATTCCCAATGAATAGAAACAGTTTTCGAAAAAACCCATGCTTATGATCGTAGACTTAAAAAGTGATACGTCAGCGGAAATTCTGGAGAAAAAAACTTCGACATATTTTTCTGCTGAACTGCAGGTTATTTTCGCTGACTGATAGTCGACAAATGAATGTATCAAGGATAAGCTGCTAATCTTTCAACCATAGCGTGGATCTACAAGTTAACTTTCTGCTGTGGGGCTAGTAATACTGTGCGTATAAAGCGTGATCCTTCCAAACTCATTTCAGAGCATTATGCCTTTTGATTGTCAAGAGATGAATTCAAATCAGTAAACAGCTCGATACTTGAGCATCATTGTTCAGTCTCACACAGCCCCACCAGTCATCCTTTTTTATTGTCTACAATTTCAAAAAAGGGTTCTAAGGTAGTATGACTTCACAATCTATGCAAGGCTAAGGCTCAGGATATTCAGCAAATCAAGCTCGGACTCTGTATGCAGAATAAGTTTTGTCTCTCCTTTTACCACAGTCATAGTTATCATTTGTACCACTGAATCTGTTTCTGTCTTTAGAAGAAACCTTTGATCCTACTCTCAAACATTACAGTTATCATATGACCTAAATGGCATATAGTCGCCTGTGTGGATGCCTCGATATCGTGGGTCATTTGAGTCTGCTTCAAGCGATGAGTGGTAGTTAGCATTGGAGTTCACAACATCCATTTCATCATATTTAGGATGCAATAGGTTACATGTATCTTATCTTTCTTGAAACTTTGGTGTCAGACAGTTATTAAGGTTTGTAGGGCTTTTCAAAGTTTTTTGAAAGATCTAGTCCAGAATGTCGCAGATTGGGTAGTAGTTTTTCGTAAAAACACTGTACAGTGAAATTTTATATAATGATAATTTTTGTAGCAAGACAAGATTAAAATAACCAGTATTTATTCATAAATTTAGAAATTTCCCTGATAAAAGCATTCTATGAAATTCATCTAGAAAGACATTGCTACTAAGCTTTGTGAGCCAAAATTATCTAAACAGTGAGATATTGACCACTACTATAACCCATCTAAGTCTCGTATAACAAGTTTTCCGCAGAACCCAAAGTGCCTTTAGAACACTACTTAATATTTTATCACTTGGCTCTCAATAATATACACAGAGTAATGAATTTCATGACAGTGAAAATAATTTGATAATAACGGCAGTTATAACGAGTAAATTGATATAAATTACCCACTTAATTGTTTCACCTGATGCCTAAGTACCAAGTCTATAGAGCTAATAAGCATCATAAATATCATCCAAGTTGTAGCTGGAAGTATATTCTTTTTAATGGTTCACCTAAACTAGAGATTGCAAATAGATCATAATACCCACAAAGTAGACCACCGTTGAATTAATGTAAATTTTTTTTGATATATCGAGTACTGTTTCACGTTGTGAATAAACTCAACTTTTACTTAAGAAAGTTTTACTCAAATTTATCATACCTCAATTTTTTTCTGAAAACAATGTTGATATTAAAGATAGACAGTGGCTGACAGTGGGATACAGGACAGGCGTTTCATCCTGTTTGAGACTCAGTCGTCAGCTGGATGTACCTGCCTGCCAGTATAGGATGTCGTCTTCACTAAGATTTGAACCAAGGATCAATTGCTTCAAACGCTAGGGTACTATCGACTGTTTTCCTGAGTCACGATAGCAACCACATCCAGCTGAGGGGTCAAAATGGGACGAAACATGCGTCCTGGATTCCAGTACCATCCATTATCCACCAACAATATCAAAACCAAAAATATCAGAAATATCGAGGCATGCACTTAGTTGCCTATACGCCAACAGTGGCCAATCAATTCGGTCCGGTCAATCACCAAGACGGGGAAGTTCTAAAATTAAGAAAATAATACCCTTAATGAAGCAAAATTTCAAAATTGTCTTTACAAAAGTCTGTAAATGGATAAAGCGCGAAGCTCTCCTTTAGGATAGCTCATTAGTAGAAGAATGTGTTAATTAAAAACAGTTACAGTAACTGTTCTTCAGGCTGGACTGTACAACGCTTGAGGTATTTTCTATGCACAACATGCGGTAAATTCCATGTCAATGTTTTCCCGCTTCTCAGTCACGCTCTTTATATCAGTTAACATCATAACTCCGCTTATTGAAATGTAACAAGGAGGCTGGAGTGAGCATATTTTTTTACACAATACGTTACTACATGAACAGCCTATATTCAGTCATATCTATCGCCATCTTAATTTTCTGACTAGACTTACAATTGAACTAATCGGAGGTCCTACTATCTACCCCGTAACCAGTTACACTACGATATTATTGACTAAAATCCACCAGTTTATCTTCAGCACTGCCAAATCTGTAACCTTAACAAACGTTACACTTTCTCGTACAGCTAAGCAATAGAAGATAATTTAGTAACTCCAATACTGTCCTGAATGAATTCGTCATATGTAATTAATTCGTAAAATTGATTTTGACAAAGTTACATTAATATTTTACCTCGTTGACCGAGAAATTTACAGCACATTTCATTTATCTTAGCAACCATATGCAATGGATTGTTTCCTTCATTGTCAATCTGTTTAAAATTTTATTTAAACAAAGATGTAAAGCACATTGTATTCACATTGTTTATACAGAAGGCATTATACATCATGATTTATCTGGCATGCGCATTTCGTAGTACAATATAAGTTATCAGGTATTTAATTTCAAGAATAAACGTTAATAAATATCATGAAGAAAGGATATTTTCTTAAATGTTTTTCACCTATCATACTGTTAGAGACAATCTTTTGAAGTGCACATGTATGCGCAGTGGAACGAAAGGAATCATATCACACAAGAAATAAACTTTAAAAGCTTAAGAATTAATTGTCCAGCATACTACATAAAGTAAGTGCTGTTGAAGTCACCTAGCTTGGTGATGAAATGTTCAGGAATAAACTTCAAAGTTCGAAGGACACTAAACAATTATCATCATTATTCTGAAATAAAAATCTTGTTCTACCAGATTATGATATCTCAACATTCAAAATTAGCCTACAGCTTGATGCTACTTGTCTGTATACTATATTCAATGATATGATACAGAATATATTTGTGGCTGAAGAAGATTTCAATAGTGTAGTTTATTTTGATCTGGGCGGCTAAATTTCAAAGCTTTTTATTTCTTATCTTGACTTCATAAACTTTTCATCTGTTTCAACCATATTACGCTTGTTTGACGGATAGTTTTCAGAAGAATTTAATAGACCAAGAAAATAAATATCCTAGTGCTTTGAGGTTTCATTGCTTTCCTTTGTATTTTTTAAATTAAAATGATGCCAGCATATAATTACTTTATATCGCTGTGATTAATAATAGATCCAAGATGAGAATTTTGACAATTTCGATAAATATATTTATTAATTTGTAATAGTAGTTTTTCTTATCTACTTACTACTAGCTTAACCTTCTTAAATTCTCTTTGCTTGCTGTATTTGAATATTCATGCATGAAAGTCCTGACAGACTAAGATATTCTTAAAGATAGGAGTTATATCTTGGCGCCCGATAGCCACCTACTTTGAGATAGGTTTTCCCAAGATCTGCCGTGAGATCAAACAAGTCATAAGTGGAGCGTATACTAGGCAGTAATATTGGATGATGCCACAAATTGAGGGAATTTGGAAAAGAAAATTATCAGATTGAAACCACGTTGTTGAACAATGCGGTGCAAATTGTGGAGTCTAATGGTCCTGTACGGAGTTGTGGATGGATATTTAGGAGTAATTTTAAACTAGACCAATGCAGCTGTGTAGTGCTACCAATTTTTCGAAGCAACTGTAACTGATGTAAGTCCATGAGGGAAATTCCGTTGAAATAAATAAATCCTCTGTAACCCCCTTTTGTGCAGCAGTTTTAATCAATTAATACTATTTCTTACTCCTGATAATGATGTTTACAAGAAAAATATAAGGTCTAGGGTGAAATTTACTTTTCTATCTGAAGCATCTGACAACAATTACCATGCTGAATATTGTAGGTCAATTAGCAGGTAGCAATGAACCAGTTTTCCCATTTGTTGACACTCGTTTGAGAGAAAAATAGAGTTCATCGCAGTGTTGCGTCTCTTAGCTTGGTAGCCGTATTGTAAGACTTGATCGATAGACCTCAATCAGTGTTTAGCACTTAGAACTAGGACGCTGCATCGGTTGACCACTGATTCATATACACAATCCAGTCTTACAGGGATTCAGTTGTGATTTCAGTGGGTTATTGAATAGTTCTTTGGTTTAGCACTGAGTTTCTCTGGTTCAAACCACCGAAGGGACACCAGCCCTCCCATGGTTGAAGATAAGCCTGACTGATGAGTGCCAACAAGCATAAAACCTATGTTGAGGGCTTCCTGCTGATTGATACTAGCCATCTTACACCATTCAGATTGTAATTTTAGAACTTAGAAACTGATAACTTTGGTAAAAATTCAAGAGAAGTTCTGTAAAATAAAATAAACCATGTGTAATTAGAAAATCCATCAGTTCTACAAGTAAATTATAGCATTTTTATATGATTTTGAAAACATGTATTATTTGTATGAAATGCCCATTATTTTCAATTCCCTTCACACATATATTTATGAGATGAGTAATTAAACTGTCTGACTGACAGCTGTACAAAGGAGCAATAAGATTGAAAGATGTAACAAACATCACAAATTACTAGATTTCCAATTTTGTCACGGTATTCTTTCTAAACTCTGCTAACCGAAACTTTTGTCGTCATAGCAGATAAGCGAAACGCTTCCATTCATCGTAATCGCTGAAATTCTATTATCTACCAACTACTAAAGTAATGATCCGTTTGATCAAATAATAACATTTCTATACAATATATTCAAGGGTTTAGAAAAAAAACAACACGTTCTCTACTCTGTCGTCAAAATACAGTGAGTGGTCAAGTTTATTAAGGTACAGAGACGGGACAATCATGTCAGCGGTATAAACCAAAAAATAATTGTATGTGCATCTTTATAACCAGATAGAAAAGTGAACTTTATTGAAAACGTAGTGAGAAAAAATCCTAAAAACCTTCAGAAATAGATACTTTCAACTATATAAGGCACAAATTGTTACAACAGATAGAAGAAAGGAATTGAAAAAATTTGTTAAGTATACTTTAGCCAACTGTTGTATTTGCTTTTACAGAAAAATATAAACAGATGTTATTTCACAGTATTACTTCATGATTACACGTTTTCTATAGACCTGTGGATTATCAGTTCACGTTTCATCGCAGCGTAACAGCCGATTAACTTTAAACTGTTTCTATCACTTTGTTTCCTAAATGGCATAATTTTATCTGTTGCAAATATGCTATTAATCTGTACAAAAGTGTTATCCGTAAAGCTAGCTAGAAGGAAATGAAAAACAGTTAGCTAACGGGTTACAAATACCTCATCTTTTGTTGACTTTTGTTGGTGGCTTATAGGTGTGGAAGCAGCTTAAAGAAGTGCACGTAGAGCGTTTTAATCAAGTTACAGTACTAGAGTCATAGTTAGCAGTTATCATTCCAAACATGTGATCTAAGCATAGCAGTTTGTCTTAGTTTGCAAGACAAATTTCATGAGTCTCGATGCATTCACAGCATAAGGATAGAATACTACCTTCAGTTAACCCAAGCTGATCATATGCTCATCAATAGCAGAATGTGATCATTACATAGTTTGAACGTTTTGCTATGTCGTTCACTGAAAGAAAAGATAGATAGCGGTAGAAGATAATAACATCAATAAATACTATTAACTTCAATTCACAAGTTCTTTTTATTTCTACTTAACATATCAGTTGATTTTACTTTTAACTTAAGTTTGTGCAGATGCACGCCATTTAACATTCTTAGTTTGATTTCCTTCATTTGATGTATCTCAGTGCAGATTAAACTGGAATGCAGACTGTTTACTTGATGTTTAACAGTTTTAACAAATAGTGATATTAAGTAGTGGAAGTGTCATTCTCAGCCATCTCATCTAGAAGATATCGACTGAAATGAATCAAGACATGTGAAACTAAATTAGTTACCTCACTACCAAAGTCGTGATTTGTCAAAAACATTCATATTTACTTAAATATTACTACTGACTTTGACTTTGTTCCCAGTATAACTACACATTTAATTAACGGAACATATTATCATTTCACCTAAGCGTTTTATAGATTTAGTTGATACATATTCAGTCGATTTGGAAGTGTGTGGTGAGTGGATTGATTTCCAAGGGGTTTTCATCAAGATCCGATATCATGCACTGAGCCAATGAAAACTTTGCAGTACAGCACAACTGCTTTATTCCAGTTTAAAAATTCTTAGCACTTTGTACCCATGACAGTTATTTCTTGCGATAAGAGTGTTTTCACTCAGGTACTGTGTTGTAATGCAATGGTGCTTCCTTGATATACCACAATCATCAGTGAGTATTTCCATATTTTCGATACCCTTATTTGAATACTCATATAAACGAAATGCACTTCATAAAAGAAATTTTCATCATACACTACTGACTGAACTTTACTTACAACATTGAAGTCAAAACCATATGCAGATAATACAAAGAGAACTTTTAAATGACCATTTTTGGCAGCTTCATGAGCACCAGTTTGTTTATTGTTATCATAAGCGTTCATATCTGCTCCAGCGCGGATAGCTTCAGCAACTACTTTACTGCTACCTGATCCACATGCTTCAATCAGTGAAGTTCTCCCAGTTTTCTATAATAGTAGTGAACATAAACGTAGATATTTCGGGATAATATCAGGTGAAATAATTTTCTGAATATGATTTACTACTCGTGCAATGGTCTCCTTTTTTTGAAAAATGTTGTTTGCAAATTAGTATATCTCACACTTCATGAAATTATTTCACACAACTACACAATCGAGTGGGATAAAACCTTTTTACTTAAATCCAATATAATGAGGTGGGGAGAAAGATTGATTACTAAATCTTTGTTCATTGAATCAACACGCAAAGCATATAAAATGAATGAAGTACCACTTATGCAAGAGATATAGAAAATTTTACCATCAATGAAGACAAAGAATATGAGGTGAGAGGACTATAAAAGTCAGATATCGAAATTCGTGTGGTCCCACTGATATGATTATGAGCAATAATTTATGTTCGAAACGTCAAGTAAATATATTTCTGTGTGTGCCATCTCAAACTAATGGAAAATACGAATTTGTGAATTAGGTGATTTTTAATTTGAGCTAAGCAGGCCTATCAAACAGAGTTCTTGAAACTGTAAGTTTAAGATAGTAGTTACTAGATGATACGGATCAAAAGAGGTCCAAATGAAACCAATGAATTCCCTAAGTGTTGCTGACATTCACAGTACCTAGATACTTTCTAGTCATGTCCTTTTGCTGTTCATACCATTCTTAATTCACTGTTTCAAGTTTTATCATTTTTCTCTGCAAATATAGTTGTTCAGACTAGTGAAATATTGTACAGATATAACATTTAAATCACATCGGGGGAATGTAAATAAACTTTTTACACCTAAACTTGTTTATACATAAAAATATTGGACAAAATGTTCAGCGTGTATGATGAAGATATGATCCAGCATATCAAGGATAAGTAAAAACGTGACAATGTCTGTTAGAATGATAAAAAAACATCTTTGTCTTAAATCATAATTTGTGACACGTTCGATAAAATTTCATCAAAAAACCAATTTTTATTTTGTAAAAAATATGATTTCATATACTTCTGGATTAAGTTTTGACTTAACAGAGTTGAATAAGCTAAGCATCGGGGAAATGGATTATAAATGAAATATATTTGTAAGATGCAAATGAGGTACAAAAAAATCTCTGACGTTTCGCAACCTCATGAAGTCACTTCTTCAGAGAATAAAATCTATACATGTTATTACATATTTAAATGGTAAATGCCAATTATAAAAACTACGATGTTAAGAATATGAATATTTTGCTTACCGAACGAATGTTTGGATTAGCACCATGACTTAGTAGTTTCAGAATAAGTTTTTCATTTTCAGTCGACTTCTTACATGCACTATGTAATACTGTCTGTCCTTCAACATCCTGTTTATCAATATTTATATTTTTATCTAGTAGTAAGCTAAGACATTTTAAATGTGAGTTTGTTGGGGAAACACAATAAAACAAAACATCTAAAATTTTAACCAAGAAAATTATAATAATAATTCTAAATTACTTCTTTCACGAAAGTCATTCGCATCCCTGTTGGGGCCTTTCTCTAATAGTTTCTTCAATACATTTTCATATCCAAGTTCAGCTGCTATCATTAGAGCAGTTTTACCATCAAAATCTACAATATCTGTACATGCACCAAGTGAAAGAAGCAACTGAAACATCAATCATCATGTTATAACCATATTCAAATTATCTATTACTTCAATTATGTTAATGTCATCAGATTTTACTGCTGAAATCATAGCTGTTATTCCATTATCTGGATCATTGTAATTGATAATATTTGGAACTCCATGTTCAACTAACTTTTTGATCTGATCTAAATCTTTACCATTAATACACTGAAGAAGCTTTTTTAATTGTAAACGTTCTAGTCGAGAATTAGCTATTGGCATAATAATGGGTATCCAGCTGATGAAAAGGCTTTGTTGATCTACCACGTGAAACTAAAGTAACGGAATTTGTACCTAATAGAAGTACTTATCTGAAAAATAATAATTAGTAAAAAGTAAATTACTTTGATTACTAGTTGGAAAATACCTGCGAAATCTGAAAAAAATCAAATCGATATCAAGAAAAGTTCTAAATTAACCCAACTTCTTTTCAAATTACTCTAAGACGAATAGTAAGATAAGGACAACAATAGTGTCCACATGAAACATGTAATGAACTAAATCACATCAATTCAAACCTTTGAAGTTTCTGATACAAACAACTAACTTAGAAATGATTGTAAATAACTTAACTGTACATTCATAAGCAGATATATTTAAAATCGAAAAGTGTTAGTTAGTCAGCGTGTCAAAATCTTGTGATACCTTAGTCAACAAGTTCTGTTATTTTCCATAATCACTGCTTTCCAAAATATCATTGACTTTCTTCTTAAAATGATAGTTTCTCCACTCGAATAAATTCTTTCAGAATACTTAGCGATAGGTAAGCACTTATTTTAATGTTCAATATGCAAACAGTATGAGAGATCTAATAACCAAGTAGAGTTCTTTAGGCAAACAAACCTGTAACCAAACAAAGCTAGCTTAAGTATTACTTTATCAAACAAATGACAAGTAAAAATTAAGGGATTTAGAAATAAATATTACGTTGTCCAGAAATGCGTAATGTAGCCAATGAGTTTAAAGAAATCACTCAAGATTGTTGGTTCTTGACACGAAAGATGTTAGCTGGAAGTTTGAAGTTAGTCAGGAAGATTCACTCAATCTAAGGTACAAATTCGAAGAACAGATCCACAATCCTTCGAAACTCAAATGTTAAACAGAAAAACGTAATAGGAAAGAAAACCTTTTCAATTTTTTTAACTACTAAGGCGATACAATCATTTTTGTAGGTAACAGAAACAAATAAAAGTTGATCACTATTCACTACGGTCATCTGATTTATACTATATTCAAGAGTGAAAGGTGAAGCTGTTTCTGAAGACAGAAGGAAGTTCCTACTAAGACCAAAGTGAAACTGATTAGTCCATGGAATGTTTTTGAATACAAAGGCTAGGTCTAAGCATTTGAATTGCCAGTGTTTTTACTACGCATAGGTTAAGTGCATGAAGGTGTTGTGGAAACTACTTTGTGTGAACTTCTGGAAGCAGTAAGATATCTGGAGAAGAAAAGATGTACAGAACAGAACTGCTGATATCCCTTCTCTCTCACCTGAGTCAACAAGTTGCACGATGTCCCAGAATATGTTTACGGACTTGGCGCTGTGTACAATTAATGTAGGTTACTCCCCAAGAAAAGTAGTCTCACAGTTGCACACTGAGGTAGCCAAAGCAGTACCATATCCTTAGTGTATTAATGGATTATTTGTTTACTGGAGAATGTATTTCTGAGGCCAGGTGTGTAAAATGTTTAACTCAGGGACCTTATGAAGTGACTTTTCAGCATTTAAGCCACAACGTCACCTTTTAATTTGGGGTCTTCATAGAGAGCTTTCTGGAAGACAGTTGATAACTTTTATATTTATGACTATTCTTTCATGTTAAAGCCTTTGTTTTCAGATTTAATATAGGGGTTTTTCGTTCATACAATCAACTATGTCACACGAACCATGATGAGTGTTGCTACGTAGCTGTTAAACTTGAAATTTTTAAGACGTTTTTCGTGAAAGTGAAATGGCCTTGACTTATATACCATAATGCAGAATGTGCGTGCATATTTCTTTCAGTTTCCTAGTAACCTGCAAAATGATGTACACTGATTAGGTTCTTATGAGTCCAGATACTTCTGTGTAAGAAACTAAAACACTTTCTTGCCAGTCTTCTTGCCGGAATAACAGATCAAAAGCGTCCACATAAAAAGTTTGCATAACTCTTCTTGATTACAGTATTTACGTGAGTAGATTATATACAGAATTTTTATTTGAAAAGAAGGCAAAGTAAAGAAAAGGGTTTGCTAGTAGAAGCAACGAAATAATTTGTACATCCAAGAAAGTACTTTTTTTAGCTTTATAAGAATCAACGAACAAAAGTGTTGATTTCTCCTTCTCTCTGACGAACAGATAAAATCAACGTAGAGGTGCATTGGTCCCAGTTATCACATTTCTCAACTCCTAGAAGGAAAAAAATCTGAAAGTAGCTAGACATTTCTTCACATTAACGTCAGATACTGTAGATCTGTGGTTCCCCTATTCCCTAACTGCAATATAGAGTATTTTGGGGTTGGAACAGCAATCAAACAGACTGCCAAAGATTAAGAAATAAAACTAAGAAATACAGCATACAGTAGACTTCGTTTTCCAAATGCTTGAAGCGTCTCTTGTTCGACAGCGGTTTGTACTTATATTACTGCTATACTTGTATCATTAACGAGGTAAAAATTATATTTTTCTCATAAAATCATCAAAACTGCTGGAACTGAACCTCCAAACTTTCTATATTAAGTATGTAGAGGATAGTATAAATAACAACTAACAGTTGTCCCTAAGCCCTCCTGTAGTTTCAATTATTATTTCACAAATAGTTTCTTCAATTTAATTCTTATCATTGGTTTACAGACGAGATAGAAAGAAAAATATAAATTTTCAGTGATTGCTTTACGAATAATGATGATTTTGGTGATAATATTCAATTATTTCCTTTAAAATTATCCGCTAATAGCCTATACGTGTTAATCACGATGATATAAGTTCTTAGCATATGTAAATTAAAACTGAATGTTCACAACAAATCAAAAGCAAAAATATGTGTTTCAAAAGTCAAAACCAACTTTTTTGTCGTCATGAATCTAAACTGAACGCATTAAAGTTATTACAAAATCAGAAAGGAATTTGAAAATGTAGTGATTTTAACGGGATTAAAAAGGTTTGTTTTTTACTAGAGATTAAATAGCCCATAGAAGACATATTGTCAGCATGATAAGATCTCCGACAGAATAATCAGATAATTAGTACCTGATGAAGTTTCTTACTATATCAAAGAAAGTAGTATATTCACGGTTGGTTCGGACTTTAAAGTGGTAGGGACTAATGTTTAAGGAAAGTTGATGATTTGGTGTTAAAATCGGTCACGGTTTTTTAGGTCTATACACTTGTTATTATCTTTGAAAGTCTGAACATTTTAACTTACCACCATTTATTTATTATCTCTCTACAAATACACTGTGGAAATCCCACTTCTCTCCACTTCTTTTCATGCTACTGTGAATTATGGTAATTTTTACAGATAAATTCCTTTGCATTGTTCTACATTATTCTATCTTTCAGCCTAGCTAGAGGGCATTTACAAAATACAGACCACATTACTTAACAAGGCTTCTCCAACAGAAACTGTAAGATTCTGTTTTGTGATTGTTGAAGTCAAAATCAAGTTAAGTAGTTTGCTGTGAAGTTACTAAACAGTTATAGTTTTTCACTACACTGGAGTTTAATTCAAAGTTTCTCTTAAACCAGTCACCGCTCTTTCAATGTCTTAATTACGTTTCTGCCTATAATGTACCGTACATTTCCGCTTTGTTCGACATTAAAAATCGCGCAACAACTGACATCATTTAGTCTAGCTACCTTTGATATAGGATCCCTAAACAGAAAATAATGACACCCAAATAAAGATTGGTGAAATAATGGTTCCAGGCAGACAAACAATGTCAGCGTAAAGTGTAACTCAAAAGAACATTGGTTCAAGTTGTCACAGTAGCCTGCAAAGAATAAAGGAGTATTAGAAGAATCGTATATATTATTACTATTATTATTTTTCTTTGGGTTCCTAGTGGAATATAGGGCTTCAGTAGCACGTCTCCATTCCACTCTCTTCTCTCCAGTCTTTCAACCTGGCTCCACCACTGCCCACAAGCTTTCATTTCTTCCTCACACCATCGCCTCCGTGTCACTCTCGGACGCCTAACTCTCCGTTTCCTATCTGGGTTCCACTCGATTGCCTTGCGCGTGATGTCACCGAATGGTCTCCTCAGTGCATGCTCAATCCATCTATACTTCCTTCTGCATATTTCTGAGCGACACGTTCTTGTTTGCTTCGTTGTCAGCCAGAGTTCCTTGTTGTTTATTCTTATTATTCTGGCCATCCGATCTTCAGTAACGAGCCAGCGTAGGCAGTTGTTGATGAATATCTGCAGTTTATCGGAAATGCTTTTCGTAACGCGCCAAGTTTCTGAACCATCACATAGAAGCACTGACTTCACGTTAGTGCTGAAAGTCCTGATGTTGTTCGCATTTTATGCTGAGTACAGTAGATCTCCATACTGGTTTCAGGTCAATAAACACCTGTCTTGCTGTCTTTCTGATCCTGGCTTTCACGTCCTCGTCTGTGCCGCCTGTAGTTGAAACAGTGCTGACTAGATGGGTGAAAGAGGCTACTTCTTTAAGTTTCTCCCGTTGATAGTGATTGGAGATTGTTGTTGGTTGGGTATTTTCATCACCTCCATCTTCTGAACATTCACTTGAAGTCCCGTCTTCGCTGCCCTGCCTCTTCTGTCAACTTTTTTGTCTGTCGATCTTCAGATTTAGGTGACATTAGACGCAAGTCATTGGCGAAATCCAAATCTTCTGAGATCTTTCCATCGGCCTAGCCAGTCTCTGCCTATCTTCTTGCTCCTCACGGTTTGCTGCATGATTCAGTTGACCACAATCAGAAAGATTATGGATGATAGTAGACAGCCTTGTCTTACACCTTCCTATCTTCACTTCAAAGGCGTCACCGAGCTTTCAATTGTGGATCCCTTGGCATCTGGCATCGTCATATAGCTGTTGAATGAGGTTGATAAAGATTTGTGGCACCGAAACCGTAGTGTTGAAGCGACTGCCAAGTTACGCTGTCGAAGGCCTTTTTAAAGTCGATGAAAGTGAGGTAGAGAGTTGACTGCCATTCTATGCTCTGTTCTAGGATGATGCGAAGTGTCGGAATTTGATCCCACATGATTTGTTCTTCCTGAAGCCAGCCAGCCTGCCTGTTCCGGTCACAATTTTGAGTCCAGTGCATTTCTTAGTCTCTCCAGGATGATGCGACATAATATTTTGCTTAGGGGTAGACAGAGGTGGAGCATGATTACTTGCCAGTTCTTGCAAAGACTTAGGTCTCTCTTCATTGGAATTTTAACAAGGCAGCCCTTCTAGTTGAATAGTACCTTTCCTATCTCCCTTCGAAAAATTTCTGCATTAGTGGTGTGAGCACGTCCGCTGTTGTCTCTGCGTCAGTGCTTCTGGCGGAGTCCCATCTGGACCTGCTGCTTTCTTGGATTTCAGCAGTTCTATGGCATTCAGGACTGTGGCTTTTGTCGGAGGGCTTGTGTTCACTGATGGTCCTGCCGTGGCTGCTGGTATTTCTGTACAAGTTTCAGGTGGTGACGGTGGTTGATTCAAGAGCCTTTTGAAGTGGTCAGCTCATTGTTTCCTTTGTTTCTCCTCTTTGGTAACTAGCTTTCCTTCACTATCCTTCATTGGTTTCGTCTGCGTTGACCTCTTATCTCCCAGATAGTAACCTGGTTATTTGGTATGGTGTTGTCAGGTCTCCCCTACCAGCAGCATAATCTGCTTCACTTGCCAATGTGTCGTAGAAGTGTCTTTTGTCTTTTCGTACACTGTTCTTCACTTCTTCGTCCAGTGTTCTCTACATTGTACTCAGTTTGTCTTTTCGTCTTGCATTCTTCCACTAATTCATCTTCTGCTTCACACTCTTTCTTGCCGTACTCGATCAGCTTCCATGTGTCTGTGGAGATCCATTCCTTGTCTTGTTACTTCTTTCTTCCTAATACGATTATGCAGGTTTCTTTCCACATGGCTTTCAAAGAGTTCCAGTGTTCTTCCACACAGGTTTTCTCAAGAATGTTGCTCAATATCTCCCATTCTGTCCTTATGACTGAAGTGATGTCCTTTGTAGTTTCGTCCTTCAGTTTCTGTTCTGGGTGTTGAACTTGAACTGTGGTCTATCACCAACTTCGGTGAAGGCTTTCAACTTGATTCTGAAGGTTCCTTGCATTAGATAGTGAGTAATTGAACCTACATCTAATCCTCTTCTTATTCTGATCTTGCGTCCAGTAGGCTGCGTCTACACTTTCTCAATATTGAGATGAAGTCTATCTGATTTTTAGTGTGTTCAACTAATGAAATCAAATCTGTGTCACTTCGTGAATATTCTTGTGTTTGTACTTACTGCCTTGCCTCCAATCACCATAAAATTTGAATGCATAGAAGTCTGTAAATAGTTCTGCGTTTTCATTCATTTCACCGAGTGCTTCTCGACCCATGATTGGTTCTCTTCCTGTGTTGTCCGTTCCACGTTCGGCATTCATGTCGCCCATTAGAATTTTGATGTTAACAACTGGAGCCTTCTCTAGTACTGATTGAACTTGCCTGTAGAATTCCTCCTCCTTCTCTTCATCTGCCTTATTTGTAGGTGCGCAGTGTAGCATCATACGATTGTGACTTTCCTTTCTTTTGAGTTAAACCCTGCTGTCATGATCCTAGAGGAGATCGCTTCCCACTTCATCAGAGCCTTTGATGCTGTTGGGGACATCATGAGAGCCAATCTATAACTCAGTGTGCTCTTGGTTGTCGTCTGGGTGACAATATGGGAGTAGACGATTGACTCTCCAGTTGACAGTGTGAAGAGTCCACTTCCATTCCATCTGCTTTCACAGATTCCCAGCCCAGTACTTCTATGCCATACCTTCTCATCTCTTTTGCAGCCTGGGCAGCTTTGCCAGCCAGCTTCAAACATTGTTCAGACATTCCATGTCCCTATGTTTACTTTTGCTTTCATCGAGAGAGAGAAGACACACCAGCCAATTGGCTTCCCAAAGGCTCTCACCAACCGGCGTCATTTCGTCTCTTCGAGGGACAAGTGTGTCTTTTTTTATTTTCTTTGTACTTTTAAGTTTCTTTAGCGGTTAGATTGGTTTTACGGAGTAGGGTTGCTAGCCCCATGCCCAACTTCCCTCTTCACTAGGGCTTAGGACCGGCTAGTAACTAGTGAATTAGTTAACCAGGCGAGGTTAGAAGAATAATATCTATGTAGACGAAAATGTAGCACAGATGAGAGAATTTAACAGTATGAGGCTTAGTAAATAAATTCGAACAACTGATGATATGAAAGAGTAAGAACATCTCTGTCACTCGGACCAGTTTTCGACCATGTCACTAAAGGTCGATAACCACTGATTTTTATTATGTCCAGAGTATCAACCATCCAGTCTTCACCTTCTTACATAGCGCAGATCAATAGTCAGAGACTTCGTGCACTGGTTCCACATCTAGATCTGGCTAATGTGAGCCTTCTTACAACTCAGTACAACTTCAGCTAATACAGCATGTCAAGGTAGGTAAAGACTAGAGATTTACAACACACATTCAAGTCTCCTTAATTAGTGAAGGTCCACAAAACAACCTATTTATTTAATTGCCTTGCTCAGTACCCCTTGCTTAAAGTCTATATTTGTCGCATGGTGATTTCGCCATACGTGAGGAATACTGTGAGGACACCTGGGTTCGAAAACCTGTAGTCTTTTAACGCCTGATTTTTATGACCATGTCTCGCAACTGCACAACAGAAGAGAGTGAAGTGCAGCATACTCGTTCCTCGGCAGGAAACTGGATATTCCTCCTGCTGTAGAGATGATGCACTATGACAAATGCCAAACGGATCTCTTGCAACCCAACCTGTTTTTTGTTAGCAAGCGAACCGGTTAAGCTGATTAAATTAAGTGAAGTGGTCAACACGTCTACCACTTTACTCCCTATTCTTAAACTACAAATTGGCAAAAGTCACCCTTGAAGCATCATCTTACATTTGACAAATGTGAAATGCATGTCAAACGTGCTCAGGTATCTGCTCGTGGTGTTTAGAAGACACTGTATTTTTTCAATGGCTTCACGCTACATGTAAGTGCGTTTGTATACTCCAAGTCGACCGGTTTCTCTCCTGAGAGTAGACCAACCTTTGTAAAGTTAGAGGCGCCCAGAAGTTTGCCAATTAACATGCGTATAACAAATTTAGACAAAAGCGGCGGCACCATATATTACTTAGGCAAACACTACTGGTTGTCGTCACGGCAGACGAAAACTCTTTGCGAGCATTTACATGGCTGCGTGTTTAAGGAGCTTTGATCGATGTCATATACTTGCTCGCTACATCTTTCATATCCAGACACTGCCACTGCACTCTATGGCCAACTGCTATCTTCAGGTAGAGAAATATGTAAACACTTTTGTTCCAGAAGCTGTCAAGAGATGAAGATTTGTTCAATTCACCCTTTTTTAGGTCTGATACCTGCTGAGTTTTCTTCGGTTTTCCGCTCTCGAGTTTTAATTAGGTGTCAGATAACTATGCCTCCTAGGATCTTGGATACAATGTTATTAAAATGGATCCTCCTATTGATGTCACAAAAAGACTCCTGTCTTAATTATAAATTGAAGTGAATCAGTCTGATCACACTAAATTCAGTTCCCATGAGCTACGCCGCACTTCTGTTACCCTGTTCTGTAATTTTCAACCTCCTTCTTTAAGATTGGCATGTTCTGCAGATCTGAATCTTTCCTAGCTTGAAACTTTCTTCTAAAATTTGGGAAGAATTGAAGGACTGATACCTATGTTCCATTGACCAACAAACCAGCTGCTGAGCATCTGAATAGTTGACGCTAATCAGCTGAACTATGCTTTAGAGTATACACCCAAAGTTCTGCCTGCCAATAGTGGAAGGTTACTGGGATCCTATCTCCCTCGCTTATCGCTTCAATGACTTGCGTATTTACCTTGTCCAAGTAACTGCCGAGTATTAGCTAGTGCTGATAACTTCTTCATTTATACTAACTCCATCCTTCACACTGCTGGCCATCATTGTCGAAACTAGTGATCGATTTACTTTTGAGATGCTTTTGCTCTTGACTACCATTTCAGCCAGCTGAAATGAGTCTTCTCACATCAATAAGTTTGGATGACTTTTCGGATATTCGATTCCCTCTGTTCACCTTTAAATGTGCTTTGTCAACCGTCTTTGCCACTTTTTCTACAGCAGACTGAATATTATAACAAGCCTAATCAGGATGAGAATGGTTGCCATGTTCAGATAAATGCTTTGCTATCTCCTCCTTAAATATACATTTGACATTCTCATCTTCCAATACAGCACGCAGTGGCTTCAGTCGTATCTGCTTCCTGCAGCTAGCAAGGTGCAATAATACACACACACACACACACACACACGTGCTAATGCGTGATCAGAGTCCATGCACACACTTCAAAAACACCGATGATCCCTTCGCCGATTCTCTTCAACTGTGGCTAATAGCAATATCATCTATTTTTATCCTGCGTTGTTTTAAAGCCAGTGAACACCATGTCAGACAATTTCTCTTCCTATGCTTGAAGTTAGTGCTGGCCAGAAAAAGTCATTCTCAAAACAAAATTGGAAGAGATGAAAAGCCTTCTCCGTTCTTTGGTATGCGATTCCGTAGACACCTCTCAGATGTCTTTCCGAATGGTTCTGCTTTCCTACTTGAGCGTTAAAGTAGTCTGCTAGGATGACGATATCCGCATACTTTATAACAAAACTTACAGCTTTTGATAGAATTCATCCTGCACATTATGCGAACTGCAGTTGGTGGGTATGTAGGCGCAGATTATTATTAGCCATAGGGAAGTGTCATAACTCGTCCTACTTCCTACAGATCGATTTAATCAAACAGCATACAGACAACTATTGACTTCTTGCTCCACAACTTAATGCTAACTTACACCATCGGGTTCACGAAAGCTAGCCATTGAATTTCCGGAAACATGTAATGTGGATTTAGCAGATCCACCATACTGGTCAGGTTAAGTCAAGTAAAAACGAGACTTCGATCCTGTTTAAATGTCTCAAAAACGCTGCATACAACTATCGCTTGAGACTAGAGTGCTTTGGCAAGACATACCTGTTTTTATTTGATATAGTATTTTGACGCTGAAAGCTCCAATATGAGTGGTGTTTTACTGGAATGGATTTTAAGCAATGGCCGTGGAATTAGAGGTTGGGGGTTTTGTAAGGGGCTTAATATCGGTATCAAGAAGTGATGGCAAAGGATTTAACGAAGGTCATGGTCGACTGGATTTTGTGTACACCTGGAAGCATTTGGCTATGTGGTACATTTCGGCTTTCCACACATTATTTGTTTCTACAAGGTCCTAGAAAGAAAAAAGGATTGGTTCCCCGTGACCACACAGCCCATGAAATATTTGTTTGAGGCATGTCACAGAAGGCCTTTGTAGTATTGGTGGGTTAAGACTTGTTTGTGCTGGTGCTACACAACGAAAATTCATGCCACAGGCTAACTAATACGACAGGTCAAGGGGAAATGGGGGAATTCTTGGAAGCAACCACTTTTACTTACCTCTCATATATAGAAGGCAGCATTGACATGCCACTGCTAGTCACCCATGGTTAACACTTTACTTCTGTCATATCTCATTGAGGCAGCAGTGCGATTTCAACCTCAAACACCCATCAAGGCTGTAGTATTATGCAGAATAACAGTAACTGCCTTTTGATGTACCACTAGCGATCAGAACTTTCTGGCATAGCATAACCTCAGCATGCAAGCGTTTTAGTCAGTCTGGTTCGCCAGATCATCATAATATCCAAGTCTGATTATCAGGTCAAGGAAGCAGCTATCGGCTAGGCAATTAATGATATCCATTTGGAGTTAAAACACTATGCACATCATTACTATTTATTGATATGCTTGTGATTCTCCGTTATTTTGCTGGATTGAATTGTTCGACCTCTATTTGCAAATGGGCTCCTCTGCAGATGCCTTGATATTTGATCTCACGGTCGTTGCAAGGGATTTGGTAAACTAAGCTTTTCTGCTTAATTGGATCTTTTAACTCATAAAGCTTATTTCTAAGCGAGTTTACATGTTTAAATGCCTCTCTGATCTCAGCCTCAGTGAGAATCCTACGTAGTGTTTTTGAGGTGCCTTCTTTGCATGCTAGTAGTGTAGAGTTTCAATTCCTCTCTTCAAAGTATTGCCACTAATATTATTGACATTACTGTTAGCACTTGTGCTACTGATATTTTTGTTTGGGCTATCCAAACACAAAAAACGATCAAGGCCAAAACTGGTAGATCCTAGTAAGGTAAGGAGTCTAGAAAAACTCTCAGTCATCGCTATGCATGCGATTACATACAACCATAAAATGTGACAGGATAAGGTAAAAATCCACAAAACCAACGTTACACAGGAGAAAGAGAGATTGATAACTGAATCTCTGTTTATTGAATCAACACTCAAAAAATGCAACAGGAATGACTCAGCGCCTGTCTGGGATATATGAAAAATCTTACTAAGCATATCACAAAGAGGGTGAGGAAATCAGGGTTAGATAAAGGAGGTCTCAAAGTTGCGTAGTTTTCTTGATGCGCTTATGGACAATAAAATGTATCCGAAAGGTAACCCAGCAAACAATACTGTCACACATTATGATATACCAAACAAATCAATAAAAATGGAATTGCTGTTAATTCTATTTACGAAGACAGTAAAAGCTTAACAATAAAGCCAACTAACTGGGATAAATCAATGTCAATAATTTTGAAAATTTCTTGAAAACTGGCAGTGACTTAAGTCGAACATGTATCATATTCTTTGTCACAAAATTTGTTTAACCTGAGATATTTATTTGTAAATCACATTATTGTCAGTCTTTAATGTTAAGTTGTATCATCTAATTTCGATACCAGTGGCCAGCCAGTAGCTAGCGATTTCAGGTGATCCATCTTACAAGTAAATTATGAAAAACCCTATATATTTCGAAGAGTCACAGTAACTCCTCATGCTTGAGAACATAGGCTTAGAGTTTCTTTGCAACCTAAATATCCCATGTTTGCACAAGCGGTCCAACATAATATTTGTGTCAATATTTAAATAATATTTATGAAGTTCAGTCAGTCAAAGTGCTTTGCTCTCAACTGATGAAAAAACTCTATCGGTTGTGGGGGTCACTGTCTCTGTTCCTGGCGAAATAGCTTAAGTGTTATTAACCATGAAATGAACATAGCCAAAATTCAATTCTTGTGAGTTTTTGGATCATTGAGTTTTTAAACACTTAAGAGACCATGGTTTCTACTCGTCTTTCCCTCGCATTTTTGAGTTTCATATTCTTGCATACTATCCAATGCACCTTATGAGCAGCGCCTTTTTTATTATTCATTTCATCTATGTAATTAAGCACAGGTAGGCCAAGCAGGTCGCGACAAACAATGTGGTGGGTTTAGTCTACCACGTAGCTGGCATGCATATTAATACCAATCAAGTGGTCATAAACTAATAGCAAAAACTATTTTTGGCTGCGGAAAACACAACCCTTTCTTAAAAATGCAATAGTATACATATACGTGCTGAACTTATCTCCTGAAACATAACTTTAGAGTCTTACAAGAAAGTAAGTCTAGATGAATATGCTATATAATTTTCATGTACTTGATGCGCCCACAACTCAGAAAATTATTAAGTGCGGTATGAACGAAGCACTAAGAAGCTCAGAGATAAGACACAGTCTGAACTTCAAGGTTGAAATTGTTATTCTGAGACTCAATATTAATTGAATCACGACAAAAGAACGAGAGCTGATTTTATTGCTGGTAAATTCCCCATTGATTACAGTGAATACTTGAGCAGCTAAAAGTAAATCTGAAATCCCATGACCAGGAAGAAAACAACAGTATGACTTGAGTATAGGATCTGATAAAAACCTACTATCAAGTTGAATGCTAATAGTACATCTCTTATTTCAACAATTTATCTCACTCTCATAATGTCAGTTCTTGTTCTTTAAAGAAAAAGTTTCAGTATTAGTTTTTATGACATAAATTTCATCTTCACTCAATATGCGAAAACAACACGCACCTGGTACTGTGTGACGTACTATTTCGCAGTCATATACATTGGAGTACCATAAACTCTACAGTGAAGTTTTATAGCTTTTAACAACTTTCGTTTAGAGTAACCGCAGAAATTATACAACAAATAGAAATCTGCACACTTCCAAAGATTTATCTAACACCATATGATAAATCAAGTTCAAAAAAGGGACTTCACAGCTCTAGGTACTACAACTCAAAATTGGTGTTGAAGAACAAGTACACTCATATCTCCTATAAATGAAAATCATGAAATTATCTATCCTCATAACAGATATTATGACATCAGTGCATGATGTATTATGTATCTCATAATCCCTTTGTTCGTCTGACTATTTTCTGAAAATTCATCATTTTTCCTGTACACTGAATGTTTAAGATGACAGTCTTAATATGCTGATGTCAGAACTAATTTGGTCTAAACCATGATACACTCATGCAAGAATATTTCATTTTCCTATGCCTAACGGCGACAGTTTGCTAGTATCTCCAGTAACTTTTAATTCTTTCCAACTTTTCGCCTTGTTGTCAAAGTTATTAGCTTGGTAACATCATAATTTAATTTATTTTGTGAAAGTGTATCATTTGTGTAACATCAAAATTGAAAAAAACGAAAATGGTTCTAACGTTCAACGGTGCACTGTTTGTTGATCAAACAACCGGTGGATGCACTGATCACCGAATCAAAGTGTCAGATCGTCATTTCAGGAATTTACTTTTTATATCACAGTTTACTGATACGGTCAAACGGACTGTTGAGCTTATTTCCCTTACTTTGCAAAAGTCAAAGTCTACAGTACCTCATCTGGAGGTATTATACTCACAAACTTTGAGGCATTATGCAATTTTATCTAAATATGAATTCACTGTCTTACACTTATTCAATTTGTTCCGAAGAAATGATTTCGAAATATGAGAAAGCTCTAAACTCTGTTTTGAAACGGTACCAAACATTCTAATGAAAACCCTTCATGTTTGGTATAGTAAAACACAAGCGTTCGTCGAACTAAAAGAATATTCAACCAATGGTACAAATGGTTCATCTGTCTAGACTGATTGTAATCTGTAGTCGATACAAGGTTGTTCTGAAAATGCATAGTACTGTTGCTTACGCTGCTTGATTACACACATTTTTTTTCTTTGGTAGGCAAAACGAAACCATAAGTCACAAGTTATTTTCTAACAGCTTATACAATAACAACAGTTCTACGAAAATAATGATTTTTCGGATTTTTCACAATCAATGTGGCTTTTGTGGCTTGAGATACTTATTAATGTCGCGTCATTCCGAAATCCGCTGTTTTTCCAGCCAGCTAAGTAAGTGAATTTTTCACACTTAATAATAGGCCTCGGTCAACACCTCCGGGTCAGTTTTGGATTTCGATGAGACTTACTAATGCACTACCGTTTTGCAGCCCTGTTAAACTTTGCAGTTTGCTCGGTTTTCGTCATGCTTTACTGAAGATATAACGTTTGTAATGATACTCCATGGTTCACAGACCTTCGGGCTTTGTGTTCACAAACAGTTGTTTGAAATGCTCGAAAGGAAATAGATGGGTGGCAGAGGTAATCGGGAAAGGATGTAAACTAAAATATGGACAAGCGGCCTTTGCGACAAGATTTGGAATAAACGAAATGATGTAGGAGGTAAAGAAGGGCGCATTAGAGAGCGACGAATAGGGATAAATAAAAGTGGTGATAGTGATGATATGAATGGTGGGTAGTCTTCTGATAAGAGGAGGTTGTAGCACGTGGACTCGTCAAAAAAGTAGAACTACGGTCAAAATAAAAGGTTGAAGTGAATTAACTAGACGTAAACTAAATAAACTTCTGGCTTGCCTCTGGGTGTTTAAGGTGTTTCAAGTTTAGTTTTAACGAAGACACATCAAACATGCTCCGACGCCATTCCTGGTTCTCCTTGTGCTGGTCCGCATGCACATTCTGAGAGTTCTTGGCTAACCATAATAATAGGGTGAATAAGCCTTTTCCCATAAGCTCACCTTAATCTTAATTCTATCTAAATATACTGCTATTTTGAGCTAATGTCTAAGTATTCCAGGCTTTTTCAATTGTTTCGTTTTCGGTGCCTATACCTTAGGCAATACACTGATTAGGTGGGTGCCAGAGCATATCGAAAGGAGTAAGGCCGGTTAAGTGTTACTCAATAACAGGGCACCCAGTCTCCTACAAAGTAAAAAAAGAATGGCTACAGAGGAACGGAATGCGGAGTCGCGGTGAAACATCATTGCAACAGGAAAAGGTTATAATGAAGGCAAAAGCAGTAAAGGAGCTAACAGGATACGACTTCATTCCTTAGGACTATTATATCTAATAGCTCAGGGGGCCTAGTTCGTATGGCACTGCCAAGGAAATCAACCTTTCTCCGAAACTGTCGACTGGTGAAGCTGAGGCCAAATCAACCTTAAAAAATAGGGTGTAATCCCATCTGGGCTTTTGCTCTTTGCTGGACCATTAATTCTTCACTCCATTATGGATCATTGTGGCTATTATTGGGTTTTCTATTATCTTTCTGCGAAGGCACTGGTGGAACAAATCATTCGATAATACAGGAAACGTTTTCCTGAGGCGTAATTCATCTAAGCTCCTTCAAGCTACCAAAGCAGTCAACACCAATGAAAGTATTTTCCTTCGTTTCTTTATATGCACATGATAGCACACAAAACTGGTGAATCCTCATTTAAGAATTTACCTTCGGTTTGCGCTCATTTTGTACGAAAAATGTTAAGTGCAAAAATGCTGTTTCTCTATTTCTTTCATGTTACGCTCAGGTTTCTAGGAGGAAGAAGATATAGAACGAAGTGGTTACCAATGAAATCGTCCATTCACCATTGTGATAAAATTTGGTATAAGTCCACTTCAACCAATCTTCAGAATACGTTTTCCTATGTGATTTTGTCGTAAGCGCTGTAGATATCCTGGTTCGGAAATGCCGGACCGTTTTCAAGTATCAGGCCATCAGTAAATCGATAGTGCGCTAAATGTTACACAACTGATTTGGCTACATTTCGGATTGACCACTTCTGCTACAAGTAGGTTGGTTTCGAGTCCTAACCTCGCTATACAAAGTTTGGCGGTGGTAAATACAAGCAGGAAGAGTAGTGGATGTCTCTGTCAAGTCTGAAAAGCAGGAGACAAAGCGAAACAACATTATGAATTCAAAGGCGAAAAGCGCGACAGGCAGACATTCATCTCAGCTGAGTCTGCGGCAAGGTAGAGATGGCATACTCAACGATTTCAAAGAATTCGTACTTCGAGATTACCGTTTGATAATACCTTGGGTGGTTGCACTAGATTATTGTGTGTTGGACTCTAGATGTTTGGTTGACCAATAAAGAATATAACGTCGGCTGTTTACGGCACATTAAAAATCCTGCATACTCCAAGCTGATTGAAGTAGTAGTTCACGGTTGACTGAAACTGGGATGTGGTCTTGTAGAATCAGAAATCATGCGGCAGGCCGTTCCAAATGTTAGCGTAACCAGTTGTGGAAAAAAGAAGACTTAAGATGTCTAAACGCATATGGTAGTGTGACTAGGCGGTCTTGGTCTCCGGGGTCGTAGAGTTTTTGTCAGCGAACGTTACTGTATCTACATCGATAGTCACTTCATGGTGAAAGACTTTATAGAAAATGCTGGGGTTCAACTTTATTTGCCTTAAGCACATGGACTGTAATCGATTGGCACGACATCTGCCTCTGTGTGAATTACCGGGAGATATAAGTCCGATAAAAAGTAACCGAATTTTCTGTAAACCACAAGCAACCAAGCACAATAGGGCAGTATTCTGGTGGTGGCCGCACACACATCTTATATGGAATCAGTTTGGCGAAAATTCCACCGAATGAAGCCAATGAGGCGGTGTGATTTTTGCACTATGCCGTTGCGCGTCCTGCAAGAGAAAGGTCACTAAAGTACCTTGTTCTGAGGTTGCAAATACTACTTAGTCGTCGGAGTGCAGTGTTGTACAGTCGAAGATTAGTAGGCACGCTCTGTTCGTCGAACGGTATAAAGCCGGACTTACGTGTGTCGAGAGGTGGCAGCCACGTGTCACACCTTTTTTGTGGCTTGTCAAGATCGTTCTGTACGTCGGTATTGATGCCACTACACTGATTGGGGTGAAAACTGTCCGGTAGTTTCAAGCCATCTGCAAAGTGGAAGGTTTTCCCTAATTGAAAGTAGATGCATATATCATTTACACACATTATAAAGAAGAAGAGCTCTATGACGGATCCTTGGATAGCTCCACTGGTGAAACTTTTGAGAGGGTAACGGTGTGAGCCTGGTTAAAAAGCAAACTTCGAACACTGCGCGCTTTTGGTTTTCATAGTGGAACCTGTCTATGGTGGGAAATGAAAATTCACGCCAAGCTCATGGGCTGCAGCAAGTTTTAATAAGATTTTGCACATCAGTGACTTGAAATGTTAATCGCTTAATACTACGTACCGTTTTGTAAACTTTCAAAAATTATGAATTTGACAGTGCTTGTAAACTGGCATCTCCCATGCTATGTCCGTTATACGAAAACTTCAACACTCTATATGAGTTGAAAAGTGATATCTTCTTCTTCGTTTCTTGACTAGCAGGATTTTCTGATGTTTCTAATAGAGTTTAATGGCGTTCCGTCTGTATAATTCATGACTCGAAAAATCTTATGGATATTCCTGCATATACCGATGTGACGATGTCTGTAAACCGGCTTCGCTCATATTGATTTGCTAGTGTGAGAATAAAATGTTTATTTATCTACTTACCTAGCCTATTTTGACAACTTGGACGTGTTTCGACGAAAATGAGCCTATCAAGTCATGCAACTTGCCACTTATCCCAAATGAATTCAGTTTATGAAGGAGTGAGGGGCGATGCACCATGTCCAAGGCCTTGGTAAAACCGAAAGAAAACGAGACAATCACTTTTCTATCGTCTCTACTGCTGAGTACGTGTTCGGAGAATCCTAGGTGAAATGTGATGCAAGGTTCCTTAGACAGAAATCCATGCTGCGAGGAGTTCACAAGTTTGTGATCTGAAACTTGAGAAAAGATGTCGTTCTTCACTACTTTCTCCATTACATGCAAAGAGGCAGATGTTACGTTGATGGGGCAGTAGTTTGCCGGGCTGAGTTTGGAGCCTTTCTTGAAGCACGTGGTAATGTGACTAGCCTTCCATGAAACTAGAAAAGCGCCAGAGCTTAAGGACAGGCTAAATATTTTTCCAGCCATATGATGAAGTTCGCGTTGCCACTTTTCATGAAAATGCTAAGTGTCTAATCCACTCCTTCACTAAGAGAGGGGTTAGGAGGGTTTATTGCGCCATGTGCGTTGCTCAGGTTAAACCCAACTTGCGAGATTTTATGTGCTTCAGTGCCACTGAGTGTTGCAAGGCTGCGACTGCAATCAGTGAAGGACAGGCTAAATGTTTCGCTCAGTAGATCAACCACCTTTGTCTTGTTGCCCAATTTCAACATATTCCGCATGCTAGGTTTTTAGCAGAGTTTCTTCTTAGGGTATGTGACCAAAAGACTAGTTTTATTTGCATGTTTCAGAATTTTATTGTCAGTAAAGGTTTCACCACTTCGTCTGTGAACTTTCAGGTAGCTGAAAAAGGCATGGATACCAAGAATGGCGGAAAAGTCACGGGCTTCGAAACTTTTCTCCCCAGTTTCCTCAGTTTTCACCTGAGTGTGATAGGGACGTAGTCTCTGATGTTAATATGAGACTTTTGTGTTTTCTTTGGGGCTACGGAGCCAAGGCAAAAGTCTAAACTGAGGTAGAAGTTTGTTCAGATCATCGGATGAACAGAACTCGTCCCGGTCTAGACAGTGTATTACGTATTGTGATCTTGGCTAATCAATGTCAACAAAACCTCTGCGAAAGAGTGTTGTAGGCCTCAGTAATGTGGGAGTGCACCTGTTTGGTGCAAGGAGTTGACAGGCTACAATCTTGTGGTCGCTTTCTGGGAACTCGCTTCCAGTATGCATGGTGAATGGTGGTGCGTTGTTTAAAAGAATCGGACCAAGTATATTATTTCGTCGAGTGCAGCTATTAGCCAATTAAAACCGTACATTTGTTTACGAAGGTTTGAAAAATGGTTTGAAACAAGATGGTCTTCCATATTATACTCGGCATATTAAAATCACCACCTATCACTAGACAAGTTGGCAGGGATGGAAGCAGCAAGAATATTTTGCGGATATGTTCATCAGCGGCTGGTCCAGCTTGCGGTGACCTACATGGGCAACTAACGTTGATTTTGTAATGTCGGCAAGCGTTAATATTTAGATTGCTGCATCATCTAAAAGGTCCCGACACAATGAGGCGTTCGAAGATGAAAAATCAGAGCGGAAAAAGGAGATGCAGCCTTCGTCTCCAGGAGTAGGGCGGTCATTACGATACAAATTGTAGTTACCCAACTTGAGCCCGAGAATTGAGGTGTTTTACGTACACCAAGTTCCGGTGATTAAAATGCAACATGGCACTGGATTGGCTGCTGGCTATAGCAGTTGACTCGGGTTCCTCATCACCTACATGGCTAAAAGTGCTATAATTTTGTAAAGACCGAATGAAGATGGATTCTCCAAAGGGTTCCAGAGCATAGAATCTTCATAGAACGCTGGATAGGCCTTCCACGACTGACAGATTGCAACACAAAATCATCTGGCGGTACCACCTACGTAGGTCCGAGATAGGCCAGCGTCAGAAGAAGACACTCGGGCGACGCGTCCTGTCATGGAGTGTTGAAGAAATATCCGGAGTTACTACAACCGAAGCATGCCCTTCCGTGTATAACCAGAAATGTTATGCATCACGCCACAAACACAGGTCCACCGGTGGCGTCTAAAACACTCAGTCTAGTCCCCCGATAAGCTCAAAACGGCGAAGGGTGAATTCGACCACATGCTACAACTAGGCACTATCAAACCTTCAGGCAGTCCTTGAGCACCACCACTGGATATAATTTACAAGAAATTCTGCTCAGCGCGTTCACAAGACCCTGCATTTTTTCAGTGTTTTCACTCAGCAGGATAATATCATCTGCATGTTCCAAGTCTGTCAGCTGACCTCCAGGTCTTAGGCCAACTTCTCTGAAGTCTGAAGCACCAAAGTTTATGTCCGTTGTTGGGTTTGCAAAGAAATCAAACAGGAGCGTTGACGGTGCACATTCTTTGAGAATACCACTAGTGGTCAATTCATATGACAACTCTCCATTAGCCCTGACATGGCTCAAGAGGTTCTATTAGAAAGCTGCGATTAGCAAAACAAACTTTCACGGTACTCCCATCACAGTTGGATGCAGCACAACAACTCACTATCTACCGATTCAGACACAGCTACCATGTCAATAAATGTGGCAAGTGTCTGCCACTGGCTGGTAGGCGTGCCTGTGTTCCAGAACCTGTCAGAAGGCGGAAACATGATCGATGCACTGTCTGCCAGGCCTGAAGCCTGCCCACTCTTCTCAGGTCTGCCGTTCTCGAGCTCTGGTTTGGCGTCAAATAACTATGAACCTTAGGACCTTGGATACAATGTAAGCCAGGCTAATTCATCTTTGGCTGTCAAGAGAAGGTTTCGACCCCTTCTTATCATCTGGCATGATCAATGAAGTCCACCGGTCTTCACAGACTACCTCTGATTGCCATGGGCTACCTAGTACCCACGACACCCTTACTAACAGTCCCACTTCAATCCCTGAAAGACTCACGTGCCACATTCTGCTGCTTTCCACCGTTTCAGATTCGAAATGGATCTCTCAGTTTCTCAGATAATTGGAGAGCCAACATCTGAGTCCCATTCGGATTGAGGAACGACACTGAGCAACTGAAGTGTTGTTAAGAGCCAATTGAACTGTGCCCTCAAGTGCTCTGCTGAGCGTACCATCCCCCTATCCTGGAGGCTTGTCAGCGTTCCCTCCTTTTGGTGATGATTTTACTTGTAATCAACTTCTTTTCAGTGTCCTTATCTAAAAATATAAACAGTTGCCGAGTTTCGCCCAACGCAGGTGCCTCCTCAGTCCCCCTTCTCCGTCATCCAGCGCTGTTCACGATCGACACGAAGACTCTTGGTCAGTTTTTGTTTAGGCCGCTTTGGCTTTTCATTGTTTCCAGAACCGGCTGAAATTGGTCCCCTTATACCAGCCAGTTTGCACAACGTTATATGGGTTATTGACCGTATTTGCCGCTTGTTTTATGGCTGACTGAATTTCACCTCAGCTTTCCACAGGATGAGAACCGCTGTCACGTTAAGTTTACAAAATCTGCAGACCGGAGGACTATCACTCTGAATTACCTGCTGCGACATACCTCTTATCACATATGAACAACCCAAGAATGATGTTAAGCACTTAAGCCTCTGAATATAAACAAGTTTAAAATGGTCGGCAAGATGCAGCCCATCCGGCTAGTATGCGGTGAAGTGTGTCAGTCAGAATGACCACTGGTCACGGCGACAGATCGTGTTACCTTCTGCATGACAGTTGCATCCAGCCCTCTCCCGAAAAACATTTACTTCGATTTCTAAGGGCAGAAAATAAAACATTATCATTTATCTTTGCATAAACAGCCGCTTGAATATTCATCTTCAGTCACTTCTGTCACGTATCCATTTCGGATTGCCAGTTAATCTAATCTGGTGGGTTTTGGCTGTCAGTCCTGTGGGCTAGTTGGCACGAGTTTTCACCAAGCATTTGATATGCGTTGGTTGTAGATGAGAAATTCAGAAATGGTTGTCTCCAGAGATGTTTTACGTACAGTTTGTTCGGTCTGGAAAATTGTGGACGAAACTGCTCTTTGCGATTCGCACTCCTGAGTTTCAGCCAATTTCAGTGAGGTGACTCGGAATGAAGTTTACGTCACAGCAATTATTCCTGTTCTAAGTGGTCGGGAACGTGGGTGCGGACTTGCAGGTTTCTGTGAGTTATGCAGGCAAGTGTTTATAACTGAAATGAAAACTCTCGGAAAATGTTCATTTACTAGCTGACTGGCTCACCAGAGACCTGCTTTGTGCACTACGGACCCCACTTGATCACTTCTATTCTCTTCTTATTTGCCACTTTTAAGGTACGGTGTGTTGCTGTTCCGTAGCTTCTGACCAACCCTACCTAGCTTGATGTGCTGTGGTACCTGCTTAACCAGAACCTTATTTAGCGTGCAGGTACTAATGACGAAACACAAGTCAAATTGACTGGTTCGGGAGTACATTTCGAAGAAGTAATGCATTCAATCAGAGTCAATGTGATAGTAGTGAATGGGGGGAACGTTTATTCAGCTTATCTGGCTGGTATGGCTGAGTTAGAGACTCTGGGCACGTGAGCACTAACCAGCTTTAAGGAAGCGCGGAAAATGGTGCCGAAGCCTGCTGGGATGCATACTCGTTGAAGCAAAACCCAAAACACTCAAAGCATCCGAAGGCGAGCTAGAAGTTTATTTGGATAATTTTGTTTATTTTAGCCCTAGTTTCATTTTGTTGCCAAGACGCCGCGCTACGGGTTATCCCCCTCATAGAATGTTGTTAGGGCACCGGCAAACTTCTATCCTAGGAGGTGACTGCGAGGCGGACCCGCAACAACTTTCCATATTGGTGATGGAGTAGGTGACGCACGGGTCCCAGAAGTTAGAGCAACTATGGACACCTACGAGGTAAGAGAATTTTGTGTCTAGACGCAACCCTTCTCGCAGAGGTGAAAAATGACCCAAAGCATTGATTCTTAACCTACCGGGGAGTGTACGAAGGGAAATTAGTGCAAAAAATCTTGAGAACTTTAGATAAGCATGTGCAGCGTTAGTGAGTGCAAGGGTCAAATGGTTATAATCCTTAAGTTACTGTGTGAATTTGCGCTGGGGCTAAGTAACGAAATCGGCATATCGTTTGGGCCAGTGCACACGCCTCCCAGTACGCGTGGACGGTACTGGCCCATGTTATAAGAGATGGCTTTTTCAGAATATTCAAGGTTTTTTACGACTCGACGAGTCCGTTTGAGGGTCTGATGGCAAGGGATTTTCTAGTTGTGTTGGTGTAGAGTGAGGTGAGTTGTCCTCTATATACGCTGCATTCAAACGATCAACACCTATAGCATCCTGCCTTCCAGAGCTGACAATGACGAAGAACGTTTTTCTTGCTGAGAACCTTGAAGGGTCCGTCGTTTGGTGGCTGTAAGGGTTTACATACACCGTCACAACGCACGAAGACGTGCGTGCAATTCTGGAGTCCTTTATCCAACTGCACCCGTCTACAATGTATCCGTGTGGATCGGGGTTGGAGGCGGTGCATGTGTAACTTAAGAGTTTGCGCATAGCCATGGATATCGGTAGGAGTTGGGTCACTACAATCTGAAGCGACCAGTTCACAGGGCAAACGCAAGTTGCTGCTGCAGACTAACCCAGCAGGAGTACACTGTATATCTGTCTTAAGTGCAGAACGAATGCTGAGAACCAGCGGCGTAGGCCTGGTTCATTTCGGGTTGTGGACTACCATCAGTGCGCTCTTACGACGTCTATGAAATCGTTTCGCTAAACCGTTGGAAACTGGGTGATATGAAATAGTGCGGGTACGTTTGCATCCCAACAGATTCATCAGCTTTCGAGAGGTGACGGATTCGAACTATTGGCCTCTGTCGGTTATCACGGTGGAAGGCATCCGAAAAGTGAAACCCATCCTTCGTCGAAGACTGGAATTACTGTTTTGGCAATAATATCAGACAATGGGATGGCCTCCGGCCAGCGGGTAAACCCTTCGACAAATGACAGTGGGTAGCAACATCCATCGGGGGGTGGAAGTTGGCTGAAAGTGTTTAAATTGACATGGGTAAATCGTGAATCCGTCTTGGCAAAAGATCCCGGTGATAGGATGTTGTGACGAATCACCTTGGAACTTTGGCACTGCATACATACGGTGCCGAGTTTTGAACATTTTAGTTGATACCAGGCCTACAAACCTAGCAGATATCAGTTTGTCAGTAGCAGGGATACTATGATGCGAAAGACTGTGCAGAGCATCAAAAAAGTGCTTACGTAAGAGTAAAGGAACGACTGGCCTGGGTTAGCTTGTGGAGATCTCACAAAATATTGCCCTTTAACTGCATCCTCGGAGGTTGAGTGCCGACGTTTTTCAATCTCCTCGTCTGAATCCCGAAGTTCAGTGGTCTCACTTAAGTCAACCGCTCGAGGTAAAGGAGCGGTGCTAACGCGGAACAGTGCATCTGCCATGAGGCTATCCACAACAAAAACGTGACGGATATACGACGTGAATGTAAAAAATATAGTCCAGATGACGTAGTTTACGTGGTGAATATCTGTAGGTGGTAGTGTTGGGTGTAAGTCAAAGGTTTGTGGTCGGTAAAGATGATGAAATCACATCCCTCCACAAAGTGATGAAAATGCTTAACTAAGGCGTAAATGGCGAGCAATTCTCGGCCAAAAGTGCTATACCGCGTTTCACAGGCGGATAGCCTCTAGGAGAAGAATGCAAGCGAGATCTAAATGTGATCCGAAGGTTGCTGAAAAACCGCTCCAATGGCCGTATTAGAAACGTCAACCGCAATGCTAAGAGGCAAATTTACGTCCTAATGCCCCACCATTGTGGCGTCTGCTATTGCGGTTTGCATCTTGCGAAATGCTTCTAGTGCCTCAGGGGTCATGCTGAAAGTTTTACACTTACTTTCCAGCAGATCGGATAGCGCAGTCAAAGTGTGAGCACACTAGGGGACGAAACAACGATAAACGTTTAGGAATTGTCCTGGTGCGAACTTGACAGACGCAAAAACCAATCACTAATTATTCGGACTTGCTATGTACCCATAAACACGAGACCAAGGAAGAACACGATAGCGTTGTCGGGTGGAATAGTATATTTGGGTGGTTGTGCCAAGATACTGATGCGTTCCGACTGACTAGTTAGAGAGTCGAATACGAGCAGTGCAACGTAACACGACTGCGTGCCAAATGGCCAGGATGCTTGACCGAGTGCCTTCAGCTCGACGAGTCCAGTTAAACTATCAAGGTCAGCGTCAATGCCGAAAGTTGCCAAACCCTAGGCTACTGATTTTGGGGGAGTGTGTGATGCTATAGATCAATCCTCCCGTAAAGGGTCCGTGAGGACCCTAAGACGATACCAGCCAGAAGCAAAGACCCAGTGGTCTCTCCACTGGTAAAACTTCCGATGGACTCACTGCAAGAAGCGGCCCCTGGTTGTTTGAGCTTATTCGAGGGTGTCGTGGCGAGTGAAAAATAAAATAAAATACATCACATCGCACGTCAGTCGCGGTTCTCAGTTTTATTTGACGTTCCGTCCAGTGCTCGCTGAACCTGGAAAATAAATAAAGGTCTTCAATACCAAGAAAACGTTCCGTAAAAATTCGAATCATTTAGAAATAAATGTACCGAAATGGAGTTTACGCTTTTTTTGAAATGTTTCATTACGTGGTAGTAGTCAAAAAATTGACATGAAAAGGCGACATGTAAGAGAATTGATCGCATTGCTGGTAAATAGGAAAAATGGTGCCTCGAAAATAATGTTGAATAAAAAGGATATGGTTGGCATATGTCATTTCACACCACTAAGTTGGATACGACTTCAAATACTCCGGGGACCTAGCGGTTCAACCTGGTCTTGTTTTCTGTTGCCGGTGGTTATTGTAACTGTGCACTACCAGGCACATCGTCAAGAATTTCGATAGCTGGGCTATCCGTCGTGCGGCTATAGCAAGTTGAAACGTCACTTATAATGGGGTTACCTTCGAAATAAGCTGGTTTCAAACGGTCGATACCGACAGTATCTTCACGTCCGTCTCGCTCAATTATACAGAATTTCACGTGTCGCTTAATCACTTTGAACGGCCCGTCGTAGGGTGGTTCAAGTGGTCGACGAACGGCGTCGTGGCGAACAAGCACGTGTAATGTCTTCTGTAAACTGGGGTGGACGAAAACATCAGTCGTTTGCGGTCTAATCGGAGAAGGCCTAACTGAACGCATTGCCTTTGTAAGCCTAGTCACGTAAGATGCCCTGTCGGAAACATGTTTGAAAGTTGAGGGGGAAACAAATTCACCTGGTAGGTGAAGAGTGGTCCCATAGACCAGTTCTGCAGGGGTGCATCTAGCATCAACTTTCAACGCGTTACGAATACCTAGTAGGACTAGAGGCAGAGCCTCGGTCCACTGAGGTATGTTTGTAGCTGAAAGCGAAGCTTTCAGCTGTCGATGGAAACGCTCTACCATGCCATTTGCTCGTGGATGGTAGGCTGTCGTTCGGAACCGAGTGCAACCTAAAATTGCAGCTAAAGCATGGATAACCTGCACTCGAATTGGCGCCCACGGTCGGTTGTGACGTAAGATGGACATCCAAAGTTCGTGATCCATCTTTCGACGAAAACACGTGCTACTGTTTCAGCAGTAATATCCTCAACAGGTACTGCTTCCAGCCATCGTATGAGACGGTCCATGCAAGTGAAAATGCAAGCAAGTCCATTAGATTCTGGCAGAGGTCTCAAAACGTCTTTATGGACGTGGTCGAAACGCATATCCGGGGCAAGAAAAGAGATACAAGTTCTCTTCGCGCGTCACGTGACTTTGCACTTCTCACAAGCTAAGCACAACTGAGTCCACAACTTAACGTCTTCGTTCATCGCAGGCCAGCAGAAACGTTGCGCGATAAGCCTAATGGTGGCTCTTACACCTGGATGAGGGAGTTTGTGCAACGTATTGAAGACGTTGCGTCGACAACTCCTCGGAACTATTGGGCATGGTTGACCAGCAGAGACGTCGCACAAAATTGTATCCTTGTCTGATCCTACTGGACACAGTTGTAGCTTGAGTGTTGTGGACGACAACTCATGATGCAGCTCAAGGTCTTCCTTCTGACGCCGACATAGTTCAACGAGATCAACGCCCTCGATATGGTTTGTCGAAGCTATTCGAGATAATGCACCGGCTACGGAGTTAGCTGCTCTAGACGTGCGACGGAAGTCTGACGTGAACTGGGAAATGTAATCCAGTTGTCCTGACTCACTAGGCGAGTACTTGTCAGATGCCGAGCTAGGAGAGGAGGTTAACGGTTTGTGGTCTGTGAAAATAATGAAGTCACGACCTCCTACCGAATGTCGAAAACGGCGTGCAGAACAGTACACGGCTAGGAGTCCCCTACCAAACTCACTGTATCTTATTTCCGCCTCTTGCAGCTACCTTGAGAAAAAGGCTAGAGGTTGCCACCGGTTGTCAGTCAACTGTTGCAGAACTGCTCCGATTGCTGAGTCACATGCATCAACAGCAATACTCAAAGGAGCACTGTGGTCGTGATGCATTAGCATGATTGCGTCTGAAATGGCTTCCTTGACTTTAGAGAAAGCAAGTGTAGCCACGTTGTCCAGAGTCATGAACTTTGTAGTCCCTCGAAGTAGATCTGTGAGTGGTCTCCTAACAAAGGCATAGTTGAGGATAAACCTTCGGTACTTACTTACTAGGCCATAAAAGTGAGGAGCCGCTTCACAGTGGTCGGCTCCGGATAGTTCGTGAAAGCCGCCACTCTATCACTCAATGGGCGTACACCACTGTTGTCAATGGTATGTCCAAGGAAGCTGAGTGATTCAACTCCTGTTTCACACTACTGTAAGTTTACTGTGATGCCATATTTTTTAGTCTTTCGAATACGAGGTCCAAATGTTTGAGGTGAGTTTCCCTGTCCGGACTCGCAATGAGACAGTCATCGATGTAGACTTGGACGACATTTAAACCACGGAAGACATCATCCAAAAAGCGTTGGAATGTTTGTGCTGCATTTCGAAGAAAACATGGCATGCGCGGGAATTCAAACAGGCGAAAAGGAGTTATAATGGCTGTTTTCGCGGTATCTTCTGCTGCCATAAGTATCTGTTTGTACGCTTTGACCAAATCGATTTTGGAGAAAATGTTCATTCCGCATAATGTCGCAGTCAGGTCATAAACATGAGGTATCGGGTAGCAGTCCGGTTTTGTTTTGGTGTTAAGTCCTCAGTAATCACCGGTTGAACACCAGTCTTTGCTATCCTTTTTGGGAACCATGTGCAATGGTGATCCCCAAGGACTATCTGAAGGTGTGATTATGCCCAGTTTGAGCATGTGGTTGAATTCACTCCCCGCCGATTTTAGCTTATCAGGGGCTAGACGCCGAGCTTTGGATGTCACAGGTGGACCTGTGGTTGTGACGCGATGCATAACATTACTGGTTATGCACGGAAGAGTATGCGTTGTTTGTTGCAACTCTGGATGTCTCTCCAACACTGCCTGATAGGGCGCGTCACCTGATTGTTTAGTTCTAACAATGGCTAAACTCGGGCCTACGTAGGTGGTGCCGCCAACAAACAATTTCGCGTTATTATCTATCAGACGTCGAAGACGAGCATCTACGAATAAATCGTAATGGTTCGGCAAATCTATGCCAGTGATGGGCATAGAAATGTCAGCTAGGAGGAAAATCCAGTGAGTAGGTTTACGCAAACCTAGGTTGAGGTGGGCATACCGTCTCCCAAACATCACGAATTTTCGTTTGAATATCCGTGACGTAGAGCAATCGGCTGTTTCCGCCGGCTGCGGTTGCCCGATCACGTGCCGGCGTGGCCGTTTCCCGAGTTTGTGTCTTTGTTAAAACCTGCATGGTTTCCGACATTTTCTGGCTTCGTCTTCATAAGTGTCATGAAACCAGCACCATTTCGGGTTTCTCACCCTGCTAGGTTTGGTTTTCGGACAACCACGCGAGTTGCCGCGATGGGCTGAGATGCGTTTCTGTGAAGTGCTACGTAAACTAGGACTTCGAGACCATAGCAACTGTTTAACAGAGTTGCACAGCTTGGTCACCTCTGAATCCTGGCTCTCTGGTTTATCGCAGACAGAATATGCGTTGGAGACGGGTCTGCTAGAGATCTCCAGTATTTTATCTGCTGAGGCTGCCAGGTCATCAAGTGGGACTGACCGAATAGTCACTAACACGGTTTGCACCAGTTGTGGCAGTTTCGAGAGAAATAGTTCTCGGAAAAGGCCATCGTCGAATGTTCGTGCGCTGATTACTTCTCGCATGTGTGCAAGGACTTCAGTGGCTGCCTGGCTGGATGTTACGAAGTGATTCGTCTAGGCGCTGACGATCCATGAGATCGCTTTCTTCAACAGTGCGGCTTTGAGAAGTGCATAAGGATCACTTACTTCGGGACTAAACATGTGTGCTGTAACATGCCTGTTTAATTCCCGTGGTAGTGAACGTATAACGGCAAGAAATCGAGAATGAGTATCTGAGACGCCCTGTTCTCGAAAATCTGCCTCGGCATACAGAAACCATGTTTACGCATTATCTGGCCAATATGGCACCAGTTGGATAGTGTTCGTAGTCGGCTTAATACGAATAAGCTTGGGAGTGTGGTCGGACATGAGAAAGTGTAGTAAATGGATGTATAAATGTTATTGAGATGAAAACAATAAACAAATATAAAATGGAATAGGCTCACCAATTCGGGAGTTCTTATCACGTCGGGCTCACCGATTTGGGAATTGTCCTGGTGCGAACTTGACAGACGCAGAGGCCAATCACTAATTATTCGGACTTGCTATGTACTCACGAACACGGGGCCAAGGAAGAACACGATAGCGTTGTCGGGTGGAATAGTATATTTGGGTGGTTGTGCCAAGATACTGATGCGTTCCGACTGACTAGTTAGAGAGTCGAATACGAGCAGTGCAACGTAACACGACTGCGTGCCAAATGGCCAGGATGCTTGACCGAGTGCCTTCAGCTCAGCGAGTCCAGTTAGGCCATCAAGGTCAGCATTAATGTTGGATCTCATCGAACTGTAGGCTATTGATTTTGGGGGAGTGTGTGACGCTACAATAGCTCACCATCCCCAGAAGCGCATGCAGAGCCTTGAATGACATTGGGACTGGAAAGTCTTGGATCGCCTGTACTTTTTAAGGTAGTGGGCGAATGCCTTGCTCGTCAATAATGTCCCAAAAATTTCAGGTACGCTAAGTTCAGAGCTGTTAAAAGTGTTTGACATTTTCAGAAAAATCAATTTACTTCCTCAAAACTAATTGCTCAGAAGTTATCACTGTGCGTCAATCGTGTGCAAGGAGAAATAACAGCAGTCCTATTAGGACATCATGTCAGCAAAAAAATGTATTTATTATGTAGAATATCCAAAATATCTTTACGCATGCAGTTGAGTGTTGTAAAAGTAAATAAATTTTGTCCCAATGATCTGCGTGAATAGAGTCAGAAGTGGCAACTTGGATTCAACCGTGAGAAATGTGGAATTCCATACCTCGGAAAGTATTATCCTAGCAGCAGATCATGAAATTCAAATACTCAATAAGGTAGGTATGCGACCTGGGCGTCCAATATTCTGGAAACCTTAACTTCAATGAGCATGTCACAGGTATCGTCTCTAAAGCTAAAAAAGATTATCAGGTTTCCTTCTGAAGAGCTTCCATACAAAAGAGGCCAGACTTGCTCTTTTTAAGTTTTGTGTTAGTCCGATATAGGAATATGGCTCATCCTTTTTTCTAGCATGAACAAAAGTGACAGACCACGACTTGAATACGTTCAAAGGAGTTTCACCAGACGACAATGCTGAGTTGCGCTGGCAATGTAGACTACATAGATAGGTACACTATACTGTCCATTTGAACCGCTATGGAAACGGCGTCTAAGAAACAACTTCGTTCTCATGTACAAAACTTTGCATGGTCTGTCATACTGTTCCTCTCCACCCGCTTCGAGATATGTACCCTTATATGACCTTAGAAATCATACACTGACGTTGGCAATAGAAAGATGCAATCAACAGGTCAGATGTAAATTCTTTACTACATATTACAGCTTGATCTGGAATAGGCTCTCCGTAATTGTACGCAGCAGCACCTCTGTGTCGCAGTTTAAGCACCTTATCAACTTGATTTTGGATTCAGATGATATCAACAGTCTGTTTGTAGATAGATGCCTTTCAACAGAGGTACTCAGAGATGGCTCTGTAGGACCCTAGTGTCTCCAAGGTAGTGAAATTGATAGTAACTTAAGAATAAATATAGGTGGGGTTTCTCTCTATGGTCTATTCAATCAATCAAATAGCTCTTAGTTTGGAACAGAAAGAACCCTGTGTATCAGGCAGTTTCCCCCCTGTTGTATAGCCGGTGCCATCGTATTAGGTTGGCCCACATAGTAAACAGGATACTCATCTGACTGAAAACGACGTCTAAATCCACTTAGTTGTACTGCCGAAAAGTCTGTTCTCAGAATTCCTCGCAAACGTCCATACATCATATTGTCTTACTTTCTACACACTATGACTCCCACTAATTCACTTCTTCGCGCCGAAACTCCTTATTCAGAGGCCTCTGCATACGGTCGTATGCATGAAGACTACTTTTTCCAGTTTTTAACCAACAACATGTGAATAATTGTATCCTACAGAATATGTATGGTGTATCGATGTATTCTTTCTAAATTTCTCAGCCTCACCGACAACAATAACATTCAGATACTGCCTGTAAATACGGCATGTGTTCTTATAATTTATTATTCGAAATATATTATCATCATTATCAATGTCGAAGCTAAGCTCTACTGTGTAGATTTAACCTTGGGTAACTCAATTGTATCTTCAATCATCCTGAATTCCTTGCGTTCAACTTACATCCTCTTCTTGCACACACCAATCTAAACGAGTCCACCACTGTTTCAGAATAAAAGCCAACCTAATCAGTTACTAAAACTCATTGACATCCATCTTCTTTCTCGTGAGAGTATGACGATGATATAATGCGACGTTGTACATGTATTCACTTTTGTATACAATTCATTTTAAAATCACCAAGTGTGTGATTGGTTGACATTAGACTATGAATGTTTTGTGTTGTCCTGTATGCGTATTCTTGTAATGTGGATAAGCATAAGTTGACGACAACAAGGATATCAGTGTCGTGTGTTTGTGTGAGTCGGTGTAATTGTACTGTAGTGGGAAGATCGAAACTATTTACTCATATCTTTGTATACCATAATAGTTATCTGCGATTAGTTTGCATTCTTGACTGTGTGTCTGCACGAGTATCTTTTATTTAAACAGATCATCTGATCATTTATTTCGGTCTGAAGATGAAAGTTGAGAAAATAAATCTGTTACTGACCACTTCTTGTAGAATATCATAGCAACACATTCAGTGATGAAATCGAAACTATTAATGGAGAACAGAACTTGCATAGTCACTGTCTTCGTGTTGTGAATTCGCGTTTCTCCATTCTACGTTAACATTGTAAATTTGTATTTGTTTGTTTGTACTTTGTTTGAATGGTGACTGACTGACCATGAATTTGAATCGCATCGTATTTTGAATTCCCTCTCTATTATCTTCCGTGTTTTTGCGTTGTTTGACACTTTGATTACTAACGTCTGGAGGGAGAGCTAAGAAGACATGAAGACATTAATACTCGTGTTCACATCCTTGAAGTCACGTGTACATCCTCAACAAATTTACTCAATAAAACTAAACATTAGCATGAGTAAATTAGCGTTTACTGTATCACTTGATATGCAGCATCATAGTCGACAAAATGACCAGCTGAAAATGAACTCACTGACAAAAAAGAAAACTTCTTCAAAACTGGTAGAATTTATGATTTTCACATATCCCTTCTACTGACATGCATAACTATATATTTAATTTCCACGTTAGACTGTGATCGACAGCCTGCGTCATACACACAATGGTGTACAAAGAACAGGTGGATAGAAAAAGAGCGACACCAAAGTAGATAAGTTTGTGTGAGAAAATAAACAATTTGTAAATAACGGTCAGTCCAAATATCAAGCTTTAAATGACGTTGAGAAGTAAATTCCTGTGCATAACTGCGGTCGATTTTCAGCTATTTCACAGAGTCCCCAACCACTGATTCCTTTCGTTTCAAGGACCCCAGCCAGGTAGTTTAAATCTCACCACGTGGTTTAGAGCAACAATCAGAGACTACTTCAATCGGTGCTACGTCTTGGCCTGACTAGCATTAACCCTGTATAAACACCTGAAGATCACATCATCTGAAACTTGTACATCTGATTATTCATCATTGTTAAGTGAAAATGCAGTACCCTTTTCTGACATAAATAAATCTGATGTTCTGCTTTCATTTTGTTTATGCGTCATTTCCGCGTTAGTTTGAGATATCTCTTTTAATGTCTACACGTAATGAAGTGAACTGTCTTGAGAAGAATTTCATCGTGGATTTTTAGTATGACACAACATGACTATAGTTTATATGGACTACTGTGTGAGTTGTCTCAGTGAGAGTAGTTCCACAAACTGAAGGTAATGAACTACCTACTTAACGAAGAAATACAACACAAAAATAGCTGAAAAAATATGTAAGCAAACTTCTTGATCCCTTTCTAAATAAAGTCCAAACATGTGTAGAACAGTGGATTAACCCCTAGTAAAGATGACTATTACTACCACATTATTTTACACCCTTTTCCAAACAATCTTAACCAAAAATTCAAATATATTACTGAAACTTCTCAATTTGTACACATTAAGATTTCTGATTGATAAATCATACAAAATGAGTGAAATATAATTGTAAACAAAATATGAGATCCTGATGAATAATTCTAAGCAAAAAATATCATTTAGTGAGAAAATACTAATAATAGCACAAGATCAGAATGTGTGCTTAGCAATCGATTACTTTGTGCAGAAAGTGATTTAAATTAATCAAGAAGTAAGTAGAATGGAGATGTTGGTGGTCAGATCAAGGGTTCAATATAACTAGTATGACACCATCGTATGTTGCACAAACTAACCAATGGAAAGTCATAAGAATGACGGTTTGTCATTATGAGAAATCTAACAATAGAAGTTGTTTTAGGTAGATATTTTATTCTAGTAAAAATAAATTGTAACTAAAAGGATTTTTAAAACTAAATGTAAGAGAGAGATAATTATCATGATTATTAGGTTATATCTTCTATAGCCAAGATCAAATTCATTTGAAAAGATTGTTCAAGTACTTCGTTGAAATAAATTGAGTGAATGGTGGAATAGTAACTAAAACAATGTAATCTAATGTAGGTTGTAACGAAAATATATGATATAATCCTTTAGTCGAGGACATAAAAGGATATATTAGCAACTAATAGTATACATGAATAGTATCTTTACATTAATATTTAGAAGTAATGAAAGATCACCCAAGCTGATTAAGAATTCAAATGCCCTTGCAAACTCTATTCACTTTCAAAATCTAGGGATTAAAACACTGAACTCTGTCTTCCATAATCGACTGACTTTCTGAAGTGACATGATAGGACATTACTTTACAGCCTAGATAAAAAAGTCCACCATTTGTAAATGAACTTCATACAAAATAATATTGCCATTGAAAAGGCAGGTGACGTTTACATGAGGTACAACAGACTATAAATTGGTTGTTGGTTGCTTGCAGTGAAATGTTTGACGTTACCTCAATGTAACTGCATCTCAGTAAGTGACAGTGCGCTTACTGAAACTCAAATCCAGCACCCACTGATTCAAATTCCAAAGCGTTATCCGCAAGGTTGCTTAGTCCAGGGAGCCACATCTTTTGAAACCGATTTAAGTTATTATTCGTTAGTAATTGTAAAGTTTAATAAACTATAAAGGCTTACTGTAAGTAAGTATAGAAACTAGCATCTGTACATCATGCTAAAAAGATGCATAGGTATCCTTTCATTTCTTATTTTGAGAGGACAAAGATGAATTTGATGTCACGCTAGAAAGATAGGTGGACAATGGTCAAAACACAATTCTTTAGGGTAGATGACCACCGAAAGTTATCCCTAAAAAATTCTAGCGCTATGTAATCGCCGTAGTAAGAATATATATATACCGATCATATAAAAGAAGGCTTCAAAAACATACGGAAGTTACAATACATAATCAAACGTAAGACACTCAAACACTACCTTCAGTCGAAAAATACCAGTTTCAAGAACATAGATGATAACGTTTACACACGCACTCTACATATGAATATTTACACTAAATACCGTATGCCGTACTGAAATAGATGTTAGAAGGCACTTAATAACTACAGCAGTTGGTTTGACAACATGGATACATCATTACATTGATACTAACCTTCGAAGAAGTTGACGAGGACGGTTTGACATGTGACAGTTTTAGTGCCATAGTTGGCGAGAATTTATGGTAACTGGGAGCAAATTACTACCCTTGAGTGCTAGCGTTGTATGTAACTATCGCTCAAAGTGTGCATTAAGTTTTATTTAGAAATGGACAGACAACTAATTCAGACAGGTTAGCAGATAATTGTTTTGAAACTACGACCCTTTGCACTGGATGCTGATAGGCACTTCTAAGACATGAGACAGTTATGTCGAAAACTAATCGAACCCTTAATGCTAATCACATATTGTGGTTTATCGATGAGTAAAGGAAATAAGATACGAAAGTAATGGTAAACTGAGAGAAAACACATGTGCAATTTAAGTGAAGAGAACCTACTGAACAACATCCAGCACTGATGGAATAATACGCCTTGCCGATTCAATAAGAAAATCTTTCCAAAATGTAAAGTAATGGATAGTAACGAGCTAACTAAGGTCACTAAACACAATGCATGAACACTATCACCTAAAGGAAACAAAAAGCGAACTGGTGACAATTTATAGCGAAACGTTCACAATCAGTGTTGTGCGAATGAATGCTTAAACGCTTAGTTTTCAGTTGACGTTACAAGAAGTTTAAAATTCATGAAACAATAAATCTCGTCTAATTTCATTGTTCTGAAAACGCGCATCGATAAATTTTCGAAAATAATAAAGATTCATTTTGAAGAAAACATGAAGGTAGACAGAATGCAGGGCTCTCCCAAGACAGACAAAGTAACTAGTACCTTGGATGGGTACAATAATTCCAAACATATTCACTCAAGTGAAAATACATTCCATGCATTAACTCCATATAACAATCCACTACACATAACCTTCTAAAAATTTACGTATGAGTAGTAATTACAAGAACGCCGATTGTCGTGAAGGAATTGTAAAGCATTTTGGCCTTTCAGGTAGTAGATTTTTTTTGAAGGCTCCAGTTTTCAAAAAACATTGTTATTGATTTGAGTATTTTTGACTTGTCATTCTCACACAATTTTCACTCCATGAATAGTAGTTTACTTTTTGCTCCCATTGTAATGTAATTCGCTGATTCGTTAATCCTTACTCCTACTATTTTAGTCTCAACTTGCGGACAAGGTTATATTTCATGTGTATACATACGTATTTTTGAATTAATTGATTGATTATTATACTCGGAGGAATAAACTCTTCCATCAGCTTTGATTTTCTTCCTTTGTTCGTCCCAGGATGCAGTGGGTGGCTTTTGAGTACGAAGTTAGGTGTCAGTCAAGCGTGCGTATTATATCCGTTCGGAATATATAACAGGTTTCCAGTTCAAATTTGGCTTCAGTAACTTAAGGCTGGAAAGTACCATACGAGCTAATATTATAACAAGTGACTCCACAGCCCAGTACATTAAAAAAACATACCTGTCCGAGCTACATTCTATGACATTTTTAAGGGTCACACTAAAACCAAAAGTGCAACTGAGTTGTCATCTTAATTGGTAAGAAGTGGATCAGCTCATCACACTTATATAATGTTGTATCCGAAAACAGTTGAAATACAACAGCACGTCCGGCGACCAAAATGGACGGTTGATAAATGGCATGTGACATTGAGCTGTCCATAAGCCATCCTTATTTGCAATAACTTGACAGGGCCACGTATGCTTTTAAGGACATGTACGTTTCTATATACTTTCGTACATAAATTATATTATTCAATTATGCTTGTGACTGTCGATGTCAGATGGTTTGACAAGCATACAGAGTGGGTCGTGTTAGCACCTAGCCACAGTTTAGAGATTAGCGTACAATATTTAACTCTGGAGTTGAATAGAATACTGAGAACAAGTAGACAGTACACCCAAGTAATAAGCCAACTTCACTTAGAAAATAAAATATGCGGCAATACAGTTCAACTAGACAAATACGAAAGTAATACAAATTCTAACAATGATTACTGAATACCCGATGCCATCTTTGCCTTGCAATCTGACCAGAATGACTTTTATTCCTAATTAATACTGCATTTGATTAAGAAGTAAATATCTTCATACTAATACGAAAGCTTATAACTAGTGAGCACCGAATATGATGTCATTTTATTCTACCGAAAGGATCTTCTTCAAAACACACTTTTAATGATGCATTGAGTGCCATATAGCAAAGTTCCGTAATACTATTTGCGACTTTCCACATTACCTTCTGATGATAATGTGAGACATACCAGTAAAGTGAGCATGGTAACAGTATAGTGTAAACACCTCACCAGTTTCAAACATGAAAGATACAAGTTTATGAACGCATCACAGAGATATGATCCTTTTGCAATAAACACGGTAATAATCGACAGCCTTTTGTCCAATATAAGACTCCAATCAGATTCATTAAGTACAACCCCTTCAGTCGGTTGGTATTTTTTTCCCCACTCTTATCTTTCCTGTTTATCTCAATACTACCCTCATTCCTGATCATTCCTCTATTTTCCTAATTCTCAATATATTAAATTGAACCAATTCTCTTGCGAGGTTTCCCGTCGATACTGGACATTAGTAACATAAAAAAGAATAAGGAAAATGATGAATAATTTCTATCACTTCCATACCAAAATTAATGATCAGATGATCTGTTTAAATAAAAGATACTCGTGCAGACACACAGTCAAGAATGCAAACTAATCGCAGATAACTATTATGGTATACAAAGATATGAGTAAATAGTTTCGATCTTCCCACTACAGTACAATTACACCGACTCACACAAACACACGACACTGATATCCTTGTTGTCGTCAACTTATGCTTATCCACATTACAAGAATACGCATACAGGACAACACAAAACATTCATAGTCTAATGTCAACCAATCACACACTTGGTGATTTTAAAATGAATTGTATACAAAAGTGAATACATGTACAACGTCGCATTATATCATCGTCATACTCTCACGAGAAAGAAGATGGATGTCAATGAGTTTTAGTAACTGATTAGGTTGGCTTTTATTCTGAAACAGTGGTGGACTCGTTTAGATTGGTGTGTGCAAGAAGAGGATGTAAGTTGAACGCAAGGAATTCAGGATGATTGAAGATACAATTGAGTTACCCAAGGTTAAATCTACACAGTAGAGCTTAGCTTCGACATTGATAATGATGATAATATATTTCGAATAATAAATTATAAGAACACATGCCGTATTTACAGGCAGTATCTGAATGTTATTGTTGTCGGTGAGGCTGAGAAATTTAGAAAGAATACATCGATACACCATACATATTCTGTAGGATACAATTATTCACATGTTGTTGGTTAAAAACTGGAAAAAGTAGTCTTCATGCATACGACCGTATGCAGAGGCCTCTGAATAAGGAGTTTCGGCGCGAAGAAGTGAATTAGTGGGAGTCATAGTGTGTAGAAAGTAAGACAATATGATGTATGGACGTTTGCGAGGAATTCTGAGAACAGACTTTTCGGCAGTACAACTAAGTGGATTTAGACGTCGTTTTCAGTCAGATGAGTATCCTGTTTACTATGTGGGCCAACCTAATACGATGGCACCGGCTATACAACAGGGGGGAAACTGCCTGATACACAGGGTTCTTTCTGTTCCAAACTAAGAGCTATTTGATTGATTGAATAGACCATAGAGAGAAACCCCACCTATATTTATTCTTAAGTTACTATCAATTTCACTACCTTGGAGACACTAGGGTCCTACAGAGCCATCTCTGAGTACCTCTGTTGAAAGGCATCTATCTACAAACAGACTGTTGATATCATCTGAATCCAAAATCAAGTTGATAAGGTGCTTAAACTGCGACACAGAGGTGCTGCTGCGTACAATTACGGAGAGCCTATTCCAGATCAAGCTGTAATATGTAGTAAAGAATTTACATCTGACCTGTTGATTGCATCTTTCTATTGCCAACGTCAGTGTATGATTTCTAAGGTCATATAAGGGTACATATCTCGAAGCGGGTGGAGAGGAACAGTATGACAGACCATGCAAAGTTTTGTACATGAGAACGAAGTTGTTTCTTAGACGCCGTTTCCATAGCGGTTCAAATGGACAGTATAGTGTACCTATCTATGTAGTCTACATTGCCAGCGCAACTCAGCATTGTCGTCTGGTGAAACTCCTTTGAACGTATTCAAGTCGTGGTCTGTCACTTTTGTTCATGCTAGAAAAAAGGATGAGCCATATTCCTATATCGGACTAACACAAAACTTAAAAAGAGCAAGTCTGGCCTCTTTTGTATGGAAGCTCTTCAGAAGGAAACCTGATAATCTTTTTTAGCTTTAGAGACGATACCTGTGACATGCTCATTGAAGTTAAGGTTTCCAGAATATTGGACGCCCAGGTCGCATACCTACCTTATTGAGTATTTGAATTTCATGATCTGCTGCTAGGATAATACTTTCCGAGGTATGGAATTCCACATTTCTCACGGTTGAATCCAAGTTGCCACTTCTGACTCTATTCACGCAGATCATTGGGACAAAATTTATTTACTTTTACAACACTCAACTGCATGCGTAAAGATATTTTGGATATTCTACATAATAAATACATTTTTTTGCTGACATGATGTCCTAATAGGACTGCTGTTATTTCTCCTTGCACACGATTGACGCACAGTGATAACTTCTGAGCAATTAGTTTTGAGGAAGTAAATTGATTTTTCTGAAAATGTCAAACACTTTTAACAGCTCTGAACTTAGCGTACCTGAAATTTTTGGGACATTATTGACGAGCAAGGCATTCGCCCACTACCTTAAAAAGTACAGGCGATCCAAGACTTTCCAGTCCCAATGTCATTCAAGGCTCTGCATGCGCTTCTGGGGATGGTGAGCTATTGTAGCGTCACACACTCCCCCAAAATCAATAGCCTACAGTTCGATGAGATCCAACATTAATGCTGACCTTGATGGCCTAACTGGACTCGCTGAGCTGAAGGCACTCGGTCAAGCATCCTGGCCATTTGGCACGCAGTCGTGTTACGTTGCACTGCTCGTATTCGACTCTCTAACTAGTCAGTCGGAACGCATCAGTATCTTGGCACAACCACCCAAATATACTATTCCACCCGACAACGCTATCGTGTTCTTCCTTGGCCCCGTGTTCGTGAGTACATAGCAAGTCCGAATAATTAGTGATTGGCCTCTGCGTCTGTCAAGTTCGCACCAGGACAATTCCCAAATCGGTGAGCCCGACGTGATAAGAACTCCCGAATTGGTGAGCCTATTCCATTTTATATTTGTTTATTGTTTTCATCTCAATAACATTTATACATCCATTTACTACACTTTCTCATGTCCGACCACACTCCCAAGCTTATTCGTATTAAGCCGACTACGAACACTATCCAACTGGTGCCATATTGGCCAGATAATGCGTAAACATGGTTTCTGTATGCCGAGGCAGATTTTCGAGAACAGGGCGTCTCAGATACTCATTCTCGATTTCTTGCCGTTATACGTTCACTACCACGGGAATTAAACAGGCATGTTACAGCACACATGTTTAGTCCCGAAGTAAGTGATCCTTATGCACTTCTCAAAGCCGCACTGTTGAAGAAAGCGATCTCATGGATCGTCAGCGCCTAGACGAATCACTTCGTAACATCCAGCCAGGCAGCCACTGAAGTCCTTGCACACATGCGAGAAGTAATCAGCGCACGAACATTCGACGATGGCCTTTTCCGAGAACTATTTCTCTCGAAACTGCCACAACTGGTGCAAACCGTGTTAGTGACTATTCGGTCAGTCCCACTTGATGACCTGGCAGCCTCAGCAGATAAAATACTGGAGATCTCTAGCAGACCCGTCTCCAACGCATATTCTGTCTGCGATAAACCAGAGAGCCAGGATTCAGAGGTGACCAAGCTGTGCAACTCTGTTAAACAGTTGCTATGGTCTCGAAGTCCTAGTTTACGTAGCACTTCACAGAAACGCATCTCAGCCCATCGCGGCAACTCGCGTGGTTGTCCGAAAACCAAACCTAGCAGGGTGAGAAACCCGAAATGGTGCTGGTTTCATGACACTTATGAAGACGAAGCCAGAAAATGTCGGAAACCATGCAGGTTTTAACAAAGACACAAACTCGGGAAACGGCCACGCCGGCACGTGATCGGGCAACCGCAGCCGGCGGAAACAGCCGATTGCTCTACGTCACGGATATTCAAACGAAAATTCGTGATGTTTGGGAGACGGTATGCCCACCTCAACCTAGGTTTGCGTAAACCTACTCACTGGATTTTCCTCCTAGCTGACATTTCTATGCCCATCACTGGCATAGATTTGCCGAACCATTACGATTTATTCGTAGATGCTCGTCTTCGACGTCTGATAGATAATAACGCGAAATTGTTTGTTGGCGGCACCACCTACGTAGGCCCGAGTTTAGCCATTGTTAGAACTAAACAATCAGGTGACGCGCCCTATCAGGCAGTGTTGGAGAGACATCCAGAGTTGCAACAAACAACGCATACTCTTCCGTGCATAACCAGTAATGTTATGCATCGCGTCACAACCACAGGTCCACCTGTGACATCCAAAGCTCGGCGTCTAGCCCCTGATAAGCTAAAATCGGCGGGGAGTGAATTCAACCACATGCTCAAACTGGGCATAATCACACCTTCAGATAGTCCTTGGGGATCACCATTGCACATGGTTCCCAAAAAGGATAGCAAAGACTGGTGTTCAACCGGTGATTACTGAGGACTTAACACCAAAACAAAACCGGACTGCTACCCGATACCTCATGTTTATGACCTGACTGCGACATTATGCGGAATGAACATTTTCTCCAAAATCGATTTGGTCAAAGCGTACAAACAGATACTTATGGCAGCAGAAGATACCGCGAAAACAGCCATTATAACTCCTTTTCGCCTGTTTGAATTCCCGCGCATGCCATGTTTTCTTCGAAATGCAGCACAAACATTCCAACGCTTTTTGGATGATGTCTTCCGTGGTTTAAATGTCGTCCAAGTCTACATCGATGACTGTCTCATTGCGAGTCCGGACAGGGAAACTCACCTCAAACATTTGGACCTCGTATTCGAAAGACTAAAAAATATGGCATCACAGTAAACTTACAGTAGTGTGAAACAGGAGTTGAATCATTCAGCTTCCTTGGACATACCATTGACAACAGTGGTATACGCCCATTGAGTGATAGAGTGGCGGCTTTCACGAACTATCCGGAGCCGACCACTGTGAAGCGGCTCCTCACTTTTATGGCCTAGTAAGTAAGTACCGAAGGTTTATCCTCAACTATGCCTTTGTTAGGAGACCACTCACAGATCTACTTCGAGGGACTACAAAGTTCATGACTCTGGACAACGTGGCTACACTTGCTTTCTCTAAAGTCAAGGAAGCCATTTCAGACGCAATCATGCTAATGCATCACGACCACAGTGCTCCTTTGAGTATTGCTGTTGATGCATGTGACTCAGCAATCGGAGCAGTTCTGCAACAGTTGACTGACAACCGGTGGCAACCTCTAGCCTTTTTCTCAAGGTAGCTGCAAGAGGCGGAAATAAGATACAGTGAGTTTGGTAGGGGACTCCTAGCCGTGTACTGTTCTGCACGCCATTTTCGACATTCGGTGGGAGGTCGTGACTTCATTATTTTCAGAGACCACAAACCGTTGACCTCCTCTCCTAGCTCGGTGTCTGACAAGCACTCGCCTAGTGAGTCAGGACAACTGGATTACATTCCCCGGTTCACGTCTGAAACAGTAATGGTTTCGTTTAGATTGGTATGCGCAGGAAAAGGATGTAAGTTGCACTCAATGCATGTACGACAACTGATTCATTAGTGCTTCAGGTCCAGACCGATATCACTACTGTGTTTTCTAGAAAGTACCGTATTGAAGGCGATGGAAGAATTCTAATTAAACATAACTTTAATCACATTTCTCAACATAACGACCTTTAGTTTGGTATTAAATATGTTTGAAATTATATTGCCAAACTTTATCCATTGAAGAAGCATAGTTGTCATTAGTTCGGTCATAAAGAAGGTTAATGTTCTAGTACTAGAATCGCTTCAAAATCAGTATATTCAGCATCTGTTGGAAACTAGTTGCCACTTATATTTCACCTAACATGTGTTTTATGAACCAAATGAAAATGAGAAATCAATGTTTGCAAGGAATGCAAAGATTCTACATTCTTTTTAGGACCGTTGACAAAAACACAAAAGTGGCTTGTAGTAATTCAAAGTTTGTATAAAAAGAGACGTTTATTTTACAGATCACAGGGGCAATTGTTAATGAAAATAATATGAGGTCATACATACATCAAAGAATTAGGATAAACATGAAATCGTGTTTCATTCAGTGGTATCAAAGCACGACTGCTACAATACTGAAAACTTCATGAGACGCACTGCTTGATCAGTGCACATTCCAAGATTTCAGGAGCATCAGGACGGTTGAATGGATTGAAATCCAAAAGTTTAAGAACAAATTCAGTCTGAAAAAGTGGAACAGATCGAAATTCATGTTTTACGATTCTCAACCTGATTTTGAAAATATGCAGATTATCTATCTGCCTATTACAAAGGATGTAATCTTCCTTCAATCATTGTTCGTGTTTACCAATCACTATAATACATTCCTAAACATTTTATAAGAATGATGATGTATATGAAATAATTTACATGATTAAAAAGAAATCGAAGACAGTTGCTTCCAAAAATGAAACTGTGAATCCATTGCGCACTCCTTTCGATCCACAACTTATGGTCATCGAAGATGGTGCAGGTTGCTGATAAACATGATTATCAATAAACCTCAGTATAGTTAATGAGATCGTCCCTCAAGCTGTGTTTTTGATTGTAATTGTTTAGATAAGAGATAAATGCGATGTTATCTGTGATCACTGAGTAAGAATAGCCCAAGGTATAAAACTAGGAATTTTTAGCGAACGATCTTGGTTATGATATAATATATTCGGATGATAATATGCTCATGAAAACCAGCTATTGATGTTTTTCACTCACATAACAAAAAAGGAGAGAATAAATGATCAGGCAATTATTAAATATTACTTAAAAAAGCGGGATGCATTCAGTCAACATATCCACCCTTTTGTAGTAGACAAGGTACCATACCTATTGAGTAAAGGGCTTACCACCAACTGCGGTAGGTGGGGCGCAGATCCAAACTATGACGCATCGGTTGAAAGTCAACTGCTTAGACCAATGAACCACAGTTACACAAACGTTACTATCCCCAATTCCTACATTTATAGGAATAGGTAAAAAGATATGCGATCAAAAAAATATATCGATATACAAACTTAACAACAAGTACTTATTGTTTAAGGTTTCACGGAAGTAAAAATTCTCACGTTTTGATTACCAGTTAACTCACTACACTCTGTATGTTAGTATAACCATTAAACAAGCAAATAAATGAGGAAAGTGATCATGCTTCGGCATATAAAGGATAAATATAAACAGAGTAAATTTAACCAGTGAGGTTGAAAATGCTTATCCGATTTGGCTGTTTTACATTTCTTTACGTGCTGTCACTTTAGTGAGTACTTGCTTATGGCTAATAGAATATTCCATGAGGCTTGTTTATGATTTGATTTGTAATGAGGTATTAGGTAAACTGATCGACAGTTATTAGGTAATTCATTCTTACGCAACTTTCCCCTTACCCTCTAGTACCTCACTACATCAATGACTATTAATGAATCTAAGGTTACTGACTATATTTAAATTACTTCAAAGTTTGGACCAATTAAAGTGCTTATGTCGTTTGATGGGAAGCATGGTAGTGAATTTAGTACAACTGATTACCATAATAATACATTCTGTACAACCTTCACAGCGTAAGGATTACTTTAAATGCACAGGTAGTTGATAAATGTTAAACTGTAACACTCAAAGCTGCAATCCCATATGATGAGCACTGTCTACTTTGTAGGATTGACTAAAATAAATGAAAACAAGTGTCTAATCATTGGTCGTTTTGCTATTTGATGCTTAACTGTTCCTAAACAGCTTATTTATTATTGCTAGTTGGTGCTTCTTAGCACTCGTCGTCAAGGCATATCGGCAACCTCAAATGACGTGATGTCCCCGCCACTGAGATGCAAATCCACGTAACCCACTGTTGCAGTCAGCGACGTTACCACTAAGCTATTCCGGTGGCGACTGACCTCCTGTAGGACTGGATAAGATACATTGATTGGTAACTGGAGGGTCTCCAATTTCAAGTTGTCTAGTCCTGAGTGATGACCGACTTCTATCGATCATCTGCAACTTAACCACCTGGCTGACAAGGGCCAGTAGGCAGGAAACCTAGGTCCAATGATCCCTGTCGATTGCCTCCAACCAAGCAATATTTATTCAAGCGCACTGCTATGTTTAGCCTCACAGTTTGGTGACCATATTGCAAAAGTGATCCATAGAACTCGGTCAGCAGTCAGGAGTAGACAACATGAAGTTGGTTGCCTTACAGTGACCAATTAATGTGTTTATTTTAGCTTTGATAGTTGATGTAGCGCAATGAAAGATGTTGATAATTTCAGAGAAAAATGTCAACAGTAGAAGTTTGAAAACATTTATCATAGAAACAGAGAATGACAAAAATTCACTGTTTACAGTATATTTTCATGCAGTCGGTTATTTTCAAAAAGACATAGAAGACAAAACTTAGTCATTTGAAACAAATCAAATTTATTTGAAAAGGGATAAGATTTAGTCAGCAACTGAATAACCAGAAACCTGCATTCAATGAGTTGCACAACCGCTAGTAAAAAAACAAAAGATGTGATATACAGCTCAGTATATGAAACTTCAGGTGATGATGAGCTTGAAGAATTCGGGTTATATCCATTGTATGAACATGACAAACAATATCTACCTACCTCGACTGAAGTGGGTGCAATGTGCATCAACCCGTCGCCTAATGGATAAAGGAACCAGACAAGTGAAACAACTACGGGTATAGACACACTGACTAGTAGGTTGACACCACATCTAAAGGAGTGATCAAGCAACATAAAGCATTTCATATTTAATTCTAAAAATAATAGCATAAAATCCATTGGATCTTTCACTTGAAGGCAAAATAATACACAGACTTACTTCAACTGGATTACAAGTGATGAAATCCTTGGGAAGCTTTTGTTGTTTCGCGCGTGTCAAAGTGTATATTCTTTCCATAGATGTACTGAATGTAATTAACAATTCCAAAAATATTAGTCCCAGTGAAAAAATGTCCACTTTATGATTGTAATTGTCACCACGTTCCTATCAAATTAAAAATAAAGTATAAAAAATGTCTGAAAAAGTGAGTTAAAGTTGACAAAAGAAAGAGTAAGTACTGAAAAAAGGCTAAAACTTGCACGATTCAAAAAATCACCAGTTAAATGTATCATATTTGAGGTGAATTGATTATACATGCAAAGAAGACTCAACAATGAAACTATTTAGAGCTTCAACCATCGACATCACAACAACCTTCTGCAATAGATTGTGGAGATTACTAATAAGTAAAAAGTCGATCCCGTTAAAAGTATTCAAAGAAACGAAGGAAGATCTAACAAGTAAGAGCAGTTTTACAGGTTGCATCTCTGTGCTGCAATTTGGTGACCACATACAATGCTTCTGAGGCATCACTGTCTATTCTATGTACGTCTACCGTACTTTTAATAATAATCATCTGTTTGGCCATTACTAGAATAACATTTACTCAGCGCGAAACGCTTCAGTATGTGCAATCTTTGCCTCACCAGTTAAACCAGAACTCATAGTGTTGAGGATGTTTGAAAATTTTCTGACCTATATTCTCACTATATATGAAGCGCTTCTTGCGTCCAGATGGCATACTGTGCAAGGAATTTTGAAGACCATTAGTGCATGTTTTGAAGTAATGCAGAAATGTCAACTTTGATGGTGAGAATACTTCCAACGCACGGTATGTCATACGCAATATTAGTGACCACAGCTTCTTGCTATTACAACAGAAAGAATCAGAGAGCCGACGAGTTGATAGACAAGGACTTCACAGATGCCTTCTCAGTTGTCCTAGACATTATTATATGTAGTTAACAATCAAAACCTATGAATATCCGACTTCGTTTTCGTTATATCTTCCCTCTTTCGTAATTTAAGTAAAACAAATGTATATGATTTATGCGGCACATTTCTTGATGATCACATCATAATAAATTTGTGTTAAAATGGATAGATTGAAAACTATATTTTACTTCAAAAACTCGACATATATAAATTTGCGAACATAAAAACAAAATAACCAAGTGGAACATAAAGGGTAAGTCGTAAACAGAAATGTTCCGCGTAATTAAATCCTTTGATAAATTTCGATAATGTAAGAGGGACAACATTTGCAGAATAAAATATCATTTTACCTCACGAATACCTCTCATCTATATACAATCTAAAACTATAATGATTCTCAACATATAAGATAATTTAAAATTTGGAAATAAATAATCTTAAGATGTACAGCAAAATCACTAATAATCGAAATGACATGTAAGAGAACTATTGTACTGAAGTAAAAAATATAAGAAAGGAAAAACTAATGCTAGATAACAACAGGTCAGTAAACTGAAGAATCATGCAGTTAAAAAGAAAGAAGATCAAATTATGGTCACTAAGGGTGTAAGAGAGGTTGAAAGCACTTTATAGCAATCGGGTCCGTGAAGCGTAGTAACCTAGACATTTTTTGCACTTTTATTATTTAACGTATCTCCCTGATGTCCTTTGTCTTTGAGGTGTCTATCAATTGCACTGGTTACAATCTTATCTCCTTCCTTGGAGGTATTCTTAGCGAAACGATCCCCTCTTTTCATTCCTTCGAATGTACTCGCTAGAGCAAGTGCATATGAATTCATATATACACTTGGAGGTAACATAGACAGAGCATTTATCCAAATTAAAATGGTTCACTGAGAATATGGTATCGTATACTGATACAAGTTTAGATACGAGAAAGCTTCTTCTAAGTGCTCCCTTAACTCTTGTTTGTATTCTCTGGATACTGCATCTCCATTGAATGTAAGGTGAATATAAAAAACCTTCTTTTCAACAGTTAGGTGCTTGTTTCTTTCGATTTGTTCTTATACATATTTCCTAATAAATTCTCTCGGAGACACTTCTCAATAGTGTTATGTTTTTCCTCCCATGTGTCCAGAGAACGTCATTTTCTAGCTCAGGTGTAAGGCGTTTTGAATAATCGGTGCTTATAGCTGGCAGGCTAGAAACTGCTATAGTTAAAATAAGGTCCAGTACATATGTTTTTTAATGAATGGTCTTTTCAATCGTACCATCAGTTTTACCTTTTACGGTGAGATCCAAAAAACTGAACTCGTTATCATGTTCATATTCTATGGTAATCTGAATCTTGGAATGAGCTCTCTTCAACCTGTCAAACAACTGAGTTGAACATTTCATATCGATACAAACCAAAAAATTGTCATCAACGTATTGACGTTAATAGGTTGTTCCTCCGATAACTGAACTCAAGTGCGTCTGTTCGAGATTAACTATCAGGATATCTGCTAAAACAGATCCTAGAGGTGAACCCGTGGTCACTGCATCAATCTATTGATAAAGTTGGTTATTGAATTGGAAACGGACACCTTTTGAGCAACAGAGAAGTAGCTGTTTCATCTCAATTCCGGGTATGCTGATGACTCCTTGATAAGTATAATGATATAATGATATAATTCTTCAGTTTATTCACCTATTGTTATCTAGCACTAATTCTTCCTTTCTTACATTGCTCTTACCTCTCTACAATTAAATCTCTTACATGATATACGAATTATCAGTGATTTTGTCATACAACTTAAGATCATTACGCTCGTTACTGAAGATCAGATGGCCAGAAAGCATAAGTAACAAGGAACTCTGGCAACGAACCAACCAAGAACCTATCACTCAACATATATGCAGAAGGAAGTGGAGATGGATTGGGCATACAGTGAGAAGGCCGACTGGGGACATCACGCGCCATGTCAAACCATCGAGTGGAACCCAGATGGGAAGTGACGAGTTGGGCGTCCGAGGGTGACATGGAGGAGATCGTGCGAGGAAGAAATGAGAGCTTCTGGGCTGTCGTGGAGCCAAGTTCAAAAGTTTGCAGAGAACAGAGTGCACTGGAGACGTGCTACTGAAGCCCTATGTTCCATTAGGAACCCAAGGGATAAATAATAAACTCAAGATTACTGATTTTCTAATCTTATAGTATGTACTAATAACTATTGTACTTTTAGACTATATGTAATAGATGAGGAGTATTCGTGAAATAAAATATCATTTTCTTCTGGGAATCTCATCCTGTTTGCTTTGTCAAAAAATGTTTCTCACTATAAAGTTATTAACTGGTTGCTATTATACTGGGTGGTGATTGAAGGCGAAATGAAAATCTGGACCGCGATCGGATTCGAATCCACGACCTCCAGGTTTCCGGGTCAATGCTCTATCTATCGACTGAGCTACGAGGTCCGGTTGCTTACCAGATTTTTATTTCAATTCAATCACCAATATAAATACTAGTCTGCCAGTCTCATATAGCCAAAATGATATGTATTAACCAAGACAGAATAGCATTTTATTTGTGCATTTATTTTAGTAGCAACTGTGACGATAACTCATTGAGAGTTGTCTTTTCTCACTACTCTCATATTATTTTCCATGAATTTGTTGGATTACACTAATAATGCTCTAGAACGTTCAAGTAAATTAAGTGTAAAACTGTGGATTAAAACGCTACTAATTATTATCCAACCTTATATTACTCATCTGAAAGCGATTTTGCTGCTTCACCTTAACGCTTAATTTCAGGTATGTATCTATTTATTGAAAATATTTGACCTTAAATGCTTGTGTGTAAGTGACGAAACTGTAACGAAAGAAGTTGGATCCAATATATTCTCGAAAACTGTTAATGCTTTTTGCATTTAAACTAGTGGAGACCACCATGTTACATATATATTCACGAACATATTAGCTGACAGTATTTTCTATAATTTACAGTGACTACAATAACTCACCTGTTCAGGACTCATGTAAAGATCTGTGCCCACATGGTCTGTATGTCGACGTGCAAAGACAGAACGTTTCTGTTGGACGCTGCTGATGTCTTTTAAAGGATGTATCTGACGATCGGCGAAATTGTTATGTTCTGCATTATGAATCGAACGATTTTCCGTTGTCATTTCAGAATATAACGACTGATTATTCTGGTTACTGTAACTGATAAAAGATGCATCTTTCTGATTTAATTTCTCATCTAACATAGAAGTGACCAAGCCGAAATCAGCCAGTTTAAGACGATTGGTTAGATCAAAGAGAATATTAGACGGTTTCAGATCACGATGCATTAAAGAATGATTATGTAAATAGGACACAGCATCAACAATTTGACGAAACATGCAAATTAATTCAGCACGTAAGGGACGCGATTCTGGAAGACTGTGAGCAACAAGCCAATCACGTAGACTCTTGGGGGAACACAACTGCATTTGAATGTACAGATAGCATGTATACTTAACTTCATTTTTATGTTGCGCCTTTAAAATTTTTTTGTCGACGGAATGTTTTGGAATATCTGAATCAGTACATGAAAGTGTTTCAGAACTGCAGTTATTTTCAAATACAATAAGGCTGTCATCATCCGAATAAGCTTTTGAAGGTTTGTAAGAACTGAAAGATATATGAAAGTTAGATGCATAAGAATTTCACGATTGATATTAAACATGTATTGAACAGTTACTACTCATAGTACCTGTCAGTACCTTTGACTTAAGATAACTTATTGGGATTGCTAAGATGCCTTCTAAACACAGAACTCTTAGAAAAATATATATGTTCATGCTTTAAACAATAAGACAACTATTGTGTGAGCTATGGTGCATCGTCTATCCAAGACTCCTTAGGTAGAACAGGGTGCGCTGACCACTTCACTTTCTCGAAAAGTCCGATCATCATTCGAATGTTTGCGAGAAAAGTAAATTCAGCACAGAATTAAGAAAGACCTCTATTGGCCTTCACCAAATCGTATCATTAAAACGTAGGATCGCATATCAATGTTTGACTGTACAATGCATCTACAATATATTACTATTACTGTACAACCGTTGATAAAAAAAACCTGGTACGACATAAACACCAGGAGATGAGCTCTAGGTTTTCGACCATAACCGTGACCAATTAGCCACATGTTCTGAAATCACAGAATCAAGAACATAGCTTACACATAACGTATTAGATTGATGAGGTTGTAAACCATAGACTCCAATGCCCGGGACATATGTCACTCATACCTGGTCACCAGCTACTTGGACCACCTACGTTAGCCGAAGCAGAAGCTAGGTAGGTGAAACTGTTATATCTTTGGCTGTGAAGGGTTAAGGGAAATGACTGAGTTAACAGGTGAGAGTTGATCCTATAGCCACCAAAGTCAAACCAGCTGACTCGGTGAAAAGGCGAGTTTAGATGATCAACCTATGCAACGCACTATTATTTGTATTTAGCAAGACATGCGAAGTGTGCAAGGCCTTAAAGTGTAGGCGGTCAAGTCAGAATGTGAAAGAATGAGAGCAAGGACAGATATGTGAAGGACATTCGAAATTGATTGTCTGTGGCTCAGAGTGACTTTGAAGGCCACTGCAGCAACAACCAAAACAACCAATTAGACTTCAGTATTTTATGCAAATCTGCTTTTCCAGCCGAAAGGGAGAAGCCTAATTGATCATTTCGACTATTGCCAGGGTGACCTTTAGAGTCGTCTGTTTCTCATATCCTCTTAGCAACGGAGACAACATAAAAGCTTATATCAAAAGTATGAGTCATTTAAATTGTTTTTGAGTATTCGGTGGACCCAGATGAACTTGTGACTGAGTGATAAAAGTTAGTTTCCAATATTATCTGTTTGAGTTACAACCAATAAACCACGAATATTTCGATATTCCAGGTCATAAGTCATATATGTTGACTGAGTACAGCTACCAACAACACCCAACCAAGTATGGTGCTGCGAACACTTTTTATCTATTGCGTTAAAGTAGAATGCCAAAACCAAGAGCCTAATTACAAATAGAGCAAAAGTAAAGAGTGAGATTTTCACTACAAGAAATTAGTCAGAAGACTTTCGGAAGTTGGGATGTTATTCAACAAAGTTCTGGAACTCTTTAAAAGTGTGTCCTGCTCCAGGAATTTAATATAAAAATCCTAGATCCTGCATAACACAGACGATACTCCTAAATACATGGCACGACTATCTATTGGTTGATGGTGGCTAGCAGTGGAATACAGGATGCGCGTACCTTCCGATTTGGAACTCATCAGGTGGATGAACCTGCATCCCAATAAGTGGTGTCCCCAATGAGACTCAAAACCAGCCCCTATCGCCTTAAACGTGAGCATTGCAACTAGGCTACTGATATAGGAGGCACTTCCTTTTCGGTGGTTATCGACTATTTTTGTAATGATACTTATTTCCAAGCTATATCGAGACATTCACATAAAAGCCTATACACCAACAGAGAACGATCAATGCGATCCAGTATAACAACGGGAAATTAAAAGTACCGATAAAGTGTTATTGTGAGGAATAAGAATGACATAATCTTCATAAAAAGCCCTAAATCTCTAAAGCCTTCTCTACAACCAATCATGTTGCACCGTAGTTTAGACAGGAAGTACATGAACCAATGTGTAAATATCAGATTGGTTTAAGGGAGGAAAATCGATAAGACATTCAATATATATATAACTCAGGCTATATGAAGTCACTACAAGAATATAAAAAATAGCTGACCAGATAATCAGACATGAAATGCATAAACTGATAGATTAAGTGGATTTAATATTGGCATCTAATTAGAAGTTACGTTTCACTACACATATAGTACAGTCATAAACCCGAGTCACGGCTTATAAATGACATGTCACATCTCTCACTACTGGTCTTCCAACTCCAATCATTCCTGCTGGTTAAACAAAAGAAATAGTGATAAGCATACCTAAAAGAATTTGATCCAATTGATCCCCCTGCAGCTAGAGATGAACTTAAATGATATGAACCAAGATTCAACGAGGAAGAAATTGTGTTCGAAAAACAATTTTCATCATTTCCACATTCCGTAGAATCACTTTTGCTAGTTAGATCATCAGAAAAATCCATCATCATAGCATCGCGTGATTCTTGCCAACCAGCAGGAGGATATTCTTTCCAAGCTCGATGATAACGAACGATACCTGGATGATCAAGTGTAGCGAGAGCTAGAAGAGGATTAGGAAAAGACATTAAAGTGTGTTAAAACCTTTGGCTGAAGGAGTGAATAGTGTGGTCATAAACCACAGTTCAAAAAATACCCAGTAGAGCACAACCTCCTTTTTACTGCATCCAGCTAGAGAATATAGAATTTATATTAAAACTCTGGAAAGAAGCTGAACAAATTGAAAAGGCCTATGTGAGAACGTACTAAAAAGAAACATAAAACCTAAAAGAATTAACAGAATGGTTAAGAAAAGAATATCATGCATGATAGCAGCATGAAGAAATCATATTGTTTTGCGGTTGATGTTCATCACGGACTGACATCACTTGGAGAACCTCTGGAAACCTGGGGGGCATTTGAAAACTGTTTCAGTCCCAGTATGGGACTCCTCAGTAATATGCACCCAAGGATCAAACCCAAAACCTTCGGGTTCTGCGGCAAGCAAGCAAACATTGAGCCACTGAGTCGGCACCCACTGGTCTACATTTCCTACTCCTGTAGGTTCACGATATAGTGCCACCTTTATCCAACGTCTAGCAGAGTAACTTTTCTCATCTCCGACTTCCTTGGCCCCACCGGTCATGATTTTCCATTACAACTTCTGGGGATTTATTTATTGATTTTCGGTTGATGTTCGCCGTGGACTGACATCAGAAGAAGCACTGGAAACCTGGGAACGCTGGACAGCCGTTTCGTCCTAGCACGGACCCCCTAAGTAGTGTGCACCACTGACCCCATCCATGATGAATATCAACCGGAAACCAATGAATAAGTCTCCACAAACCTCCAAATTAAATCATATTGGATTGAATTTGAGAAGTCTACCATAAATAATGGCAAACTCGCTGGCTAACAAATAAAGGTGAGTTGCGCACATTGGTTGGTGAATTAATGCAGAACTTCACACAGAAGTTTGTCATTTCACAACAACACAAAAACAAAAACTAGACCAAAATGGAAAAATATTAAAATATACAAAAAGGAGTACGAGAGGCCGTGAGAAGTGGACATTGCACGATTCAACATTTCAAGTAATTGGTAAATAAGGTACAAGTTTTTGAACTTCGATTTTCGATCTACGCTGTTTCGTGATCAAGATGAACCCTAGTAAACATCAGTGTCCGAACCGACCAATAGGAATAGTTTATTTAGTTTTCTTTTTAGCGCATTTCTACGCAGGGTAGTTGTTCACGTAGAGTTCGGATTTATTCATGCATTTATCATCGTTACTTCTATAATTACGTTCGCAAATCCACTTAGTCACTTCAAGAGAAGAGTGGACAATTCAATTAGTTTTACTAAGAAAAACCCCAATCATAAATTTTGATGACAAATAAAGAATGGTGAAGTTGAATCAGAAGAGACTGACAAGAAAATCTCAGATGCCATTGCATTGGATAGAAGACGGATCGATAATATGAACATGGAACCCGGCACCATTGTGTAATTGTCTAAAAAACCACACCTCATGTCTACACATCAAGTGAGAAGGCGCCTAAATGAAAGGTTAAGAAATAAACAGGAAAATAGTCAAAAGTGGTAGAAATCATGAAAAGAGAACAAGAAGGAAACAGATAATGGAATTCAGAATGATTACGATAGACATAATATGTGGATACATGTGTGACTGAGATCGATTCTGAATCATATTACCCAGGGTCTCTAACCACTGGTTTCTGCTGTCACGCGAACCCCAACCAGGAAACCTACATTTCCCTATACAGTTCACTCCAATACTCAACGATTTCATAAACTGATGCCATGTTTTAGTTAGGCCAGCTCTAACTTCTTTTTCATCTTGAACCTACTTCGGCTAACATTGTGTGAGAAGGCAGGTGGTAAATAGGCATGAACAACATATTTCTCAACCACAACTACCGATGAAGATTTATAAGCCTATCAACTGACCTTCCTCTTCTCCCTAAAATTCTACGCCTTAATTTTTACGTTATTGAAGTGCTGACACCACGACACAGACTATGCTACGAAAGCAACGGTGGTAGCTATTAACAAGCTATACCGGCATAAACGATTATTCCTTGAGATACGAATATGCACAAAGAATCTTTTGGATAGTGTTAAGACAAAAAGCACTTGCCATTATACCGTAAACAGCATACGTTATGATTGGGGTCCTAAGGTGAAGTCGTACTATTGCATGGATGGAGATGTGAGAGCAGTGGAGCTGTGATTCATTGATAGAGGGAGTTGACTGTCAACCAATGGTTCATGGTCCGCCTACCGAGGTTTGGGTAGCTATTAACCTTCACACAATAGGTATGACTCGTTAGCAGCTGCATGAACGTGCACAAGGTTGTTGAGTGTGCTTCGTTTTTTCCCAGTAATATGTTTCCTATAGATAACCAACAGTACCATGCTGATACTGCCTTCTCTGTCGAAAGGGAAGAAAGACAAGCTGGAGTAATAGGGAATGGAAGGTTTCCAGAGAATTCATAAAACTAATAATCCCTTACGCTCCATATTGTCTAAGTGTTATTCCTTCACACATAGACTGGCGAAAATGTTAAATCCAGTTCGAAACGAATTCTGTAAGTTTTCATTGAAAGATACTTCTCAATTTGCTGTCTTAGTACTATAAATATCGAAAACGAGACTATACACTCTTTTGATGTAAATTCTTTATTCGTCAATGTGCTGTTGTCAAAGACTATTAGCATTCTCTGTGATTATGTATCTTCTAGAAAGCTTCTATGCCCTATTACTCCAGCTTTTATGAGTCAAATATCATTGCTGTGTACCAACAAAGTTCATTTCACATTTGAAGGTGAACGCTTTCAACAGGTTGGTGGTGTAGCTATGGATAGTCCCTTAGGACCATTATTAGCTGATATTTGTATGTCATACACTGAAAATCTGGCTAGTGATCTCATCGCTAAAGCTTGCCTTCACAAGAGAGAGGCGTGAAGATATTGTTTGTCTACTAAAAAGACTTATCACCATACAAAGTCATATCAGCCTGACGTGTGAGAAAGAAAATAATCATCATCTACTATTCTTAGACATATTCTTGAGTCGACGGCATGGTTTAATAAGACGGCTAGTCTACAGAAAGCCTACATTGAATGTACAATATATGAATTTCAGTTTTTTTGTCCGATTCATTACGAGCGTGGTCCAGTAAAGTGCCTGTTTAGTAGGATATATCGTGTCTATATATCGGACACGGTGATTGAAGATATCAGATTACTGACCAAAACACGGAAAACTGACATCCGTTGCGGTTTATAAACCATTGTAGAAGTCAGGTAGTACCAAAGCCAACTCTACATACGGTTCCTCAGAAAAGCATCCATACCACTCTACCGTACTGAATTGTATAACTTAAAGACGTAGGTAACACTAGCCACCATCAGGAAAACGCACTGTGCAGTTAACCTTATTATTGCGGAAAAAACAGAACACATACCTCACCGCAAACCTAAAGGCTGCATCAATGATTACGTCATATCCCATTGTATTTACCAGTTTACATGTGTGCGGTCGCATATACATAGGGAGGAGTAATCGAGTCATGCAAATGAGGTTGGGAGAACATGTACCTAGGTGGCTTCAAAAGCAAATGGAGTGTGAAACTTCGAACTACTCTGCGATCTTCTAGTGCCAGCGATATGGGTTTATAGCTGTATTTGAAAAGAAACTTAAACCTCGAATTTCTGAACTGAGATGCAAATTGTAATCAAAGCCCAATTTATTTCAACTATCAGACAGCTTGCCCAGTTGTCATGAAAATGACGGTGGGACTGCCTAAATTTTTTCAGCAAACTGAAACGAAATGTGTTGAGGTCAGATGGGCTAGTACGGGAGATACTAAAAGATGACAGTCGAAAATTATTGGTCAGATGAGCTGAAACGTCAGCTACTGCATGAGAATCAGTTGTGATTCCCTACGATTTGCCCTAGCTAGTGATTATCTCCCATCTTCAGGAAAATGGGGGATATCTTCTTGTGATAACCTCAGAGGGATCAACCTGACGAATATATTGTTTAAATTTTTGCGCTCCATAGTCCTCAGATGTTTGAAAGAAGCTCGATAACAGTAAACTCAAAAAGCTGAGTTCTAGGATTAACCGTGGACATATCGACCAGATATTCACCCCCTGACACTAACGGTATTTATCGACCTAAAGGTGGCATTCACCCTGGTCGATCGAGAGGTCTTATGGTAGTGTTTCACTGAAAGGGCTGCTGAGTAAGTGCATCACTTTGTTGAAGTCTCTTTGCTCGGATACCCGTTTGGGCATGTTAGAGCCACTAGTGAGTTGTGTACTTTGAGTAGTATCTCTCAAAGACGCCCATCCTCTCTGTTCTTATTCAACTTTATCAAAGATGTACTTATGGAGATTTCCCTTTCGTTGTCTGACTTTACAAGGATTGATCTTATGGCAGGAGAATCCCTAGTAGATCCGAAGTAAGCAGTTGATATAACCTTGTTAGAGGAATATGCTGACAGGTGTAGTTTAACAATAAGTAAAACGGTTAAGTAAGTTGATCACTTCACACTTACATAAGAAGTAGGAACAGTGACCGAAAAAAGCCCAGAACGGCAGCAAATGTCTTGGTTGGCCTTCACCGACCTACGCCATTTGTGGTGCTGTCGTGATATCAAACTACCTCTTAAGGGCTGAGTTTGCTATGCTTAAGGTCACACTGCTCTACTATTTGGCCGTGAAGCTTAGTTATCAAAGAGTATGAGAAGACAACGGGTGTTCAAGTATTCTTACATGGGTCGTGTTTGATGGAACCAATGCATCAGTGATGGAGAAGCTAGGAGTAGAGTTTTAGACAGTAGAGGTGAGTTAGTTCATGTGGTTCTGAACCCTCATTAACTCAGACGACCAAAAAATGCGTTACGCACGCCTAGTAACCGTCTGTCGTATCACACAATATTAGCTGGAGTAGGTCTAGCCGGGAAAACGTTGGGGCTACCCAGTCCATGAAGTCTTTGAGTGTTGATCTGAGTCATGTATGGGAATGCGAACTTCTTGCTTGGGTCCATGTAATAACCAAATCGGTAGTTGGAGACTCTATGTGAAGTGGTTCAGAATTGATCTCATTAGTGCAGATTTACTCACATATTACCTTCATCTTAATCGTTTCACAGAAACTGTTAACAATTTTACTCTTTTTTCTCCTTTTAAGAGTTTCCAGCACTTTTTATAAGTGTCTTCATTATTTTGCTTTCTTTTATTTTTGTGCCAGCCAGTTAAAGTTATGGCAACTTCGACAATTATGCAAAGATTTCAAGTCCCATGTTGATCCTGACTGACCGGAACAAAGAGTGATTTATAAATCCGAAAAATCTACGTGATAATCATTTCGACAGTAACTTACTTGATGGTGAAATGCCTAACAACAGTGTTTAAAGTTCATAGACTAAAATAAGTAGACTAGCTTCGTTGTATAGATCTGTAGTTAAAGGATGGAAGAAAGAATAAATGATTTAAAGTTTCAAAAGTTCCAATGGTTAGATAATGTTTCTAAGGCCTATTTGAGGGTGAAAGTTTGTACGAAACAACCACCAACTCAATGGGTATCAAAGTCAAAGATAACCTAGAAAATCGGATAGTATCAAAAGAACTCAGACAGTAAACTTGGTTGATGCTACGGTAAATAAAGCCTGCGTTAAGTGTCTGAAATTCCTTGTGTTGAGATTGAGAATGTTTAAAGAAAGCTGTGCTGAAAAATGAAATTGGAAGTTGTATATTGAAAAAGCAGTATACTAACTAAATTTTCAACCGTTATTTCTCCCGCTTCAGTTTGTTGCTTACTGACACAACCTTTCAAAAGATCAATGTAACATACTTGCATGCAAAGAAAAATAACTACAGGCAGGCGTTAAGGACAAATTAACTGCAAAAATTACACTCAAACCTAATATAAACTCAGAATTTCTATTTTTACGCAGATAATGAAGACAAAATATTTACTACCAGAAAAAACACGCCTGATCGTATATATATACATAACCGATTGGATAATACAACGAAATCAATGCTAAAAATCCTTCAACAAAAGTGTCGGAATACTAAGGTCATTCATAAAAATATGGTATTATTTCTTGCATAGACTTTATAACACCCCCTCATACCCTCCCACTGCCTTTCATGCTTAAGAAATTGAGTAATTAGTGGTGTCATCTGAAGGTTTCTGCGCAAGCGTTCACATGCTTATTTTTATATATATAATGAGGCGAAAATCATATGCTTTAAAATTCACAAGTAACATTTGTGCAGACGAACCTTTCACTTCTCGCAGAAAAATATTTTTATCATCATCAACCTCGTTCATTCTTATACGTTTAATAGCATAACGGCAACCATCTAAACGATTTTCAACTTCAAAAACTTGACCAAAACCACCACGACCAAGACGACGTATAAATTTGAAATCTATTTCAAATGGAGATGTAAAGGAAGGTTGTGTAATATGTGTAGCAGCAACAAACTGATTCGTAGTACATGATTGTAAAATATCCGAAGTTGAACAAGATGGAAGTATTGTTGCTTCAGTTGAACTCCCTGATGAACTGCTAGATTTGACAACAACTGATTCCAAATCACATGTCTTGTTATAAAACGAATCATTTCTCAACCTAGAGTAATACAATAAAACTTAAAGTACAATCGTATATTTTTTAAGAGGTTATAAGACATCTAAAACTGGCATTTAATGTCAATCGACATATTAACAACCTCGAGCTCAATAGTGTAAAAGCCCAACACTTAATGGTCAGGATATACATTCATAATCCTATGTGCTACAAATATGTAGCCCATATTGCGTCACACATACACTGACGTGCATGCTTGTCTAGTGATGACAATAGATAATTAGATCACATAACTTTTGAGTAAACGTTCGATTATTATTCAAAACGATTAGATTACACTAAACTAAAATAGTGTTGATAACCTAGTAATCCTTTTTATCCCAGTAATCTAGGATATTTTCTTAGTGAAAACGAATCGAACTGCTATTGAACATATTTAGCTGTTAAAAGTGTTGACAGTATCTGGCACCACTATTTGGTAATAATACTTACCCTACTGAATACAGAAATTACATCTTACAGTGACTGATGGTATGTCATGCCTTCAGTAGATACTATGAAACATTGTCGTCACAGGTCACAAGTAGAACGTAAATGGTTACTTTCCAATAAGAATCAAGTTATTTTATTCTACCACGACGATTCATACAGTAGTTTATAGAATTAATTTGTTAGATATTCACAAAAAAGGCTCAACGGAGCAATTAATTTTGATGTCTTTGAAGAGAGCTTTGCACAACCTCTACAAAACTACTACAATAACAGTTAAACGGTAATTTCCATATGAGCTGGATCAAAGTGATCGTTTGGTAGTCAACTTCGAAAGTTAGGGAAAATATTCGGTTTTGTGTGTCCAAGGTAAAAGCGACTACGGGAGAGTTTGTAACATGGCACACTTCAAAGGTTCAGGCTATAGAATCGATAAGACATAATGCGCATGTTACGTTAAATATAACAGTGAGATGTGACTCATCTACCAGGAACGTTTGTGGATAAGAATATTGGTCACAATAAATGCGCAAGGACTTATGACATAACCTAGTTACCCAAACCAGGACCCAGGCATAAAAGTTAAAAAACTAAATTTCCAGCTGTGGGTGTGTCGTAATTTGCTAAGAGGATTATGAAATAGATAACCTCAACTTTTTTTGATCAAAGAAAATTTGATCCTACCAGCTACGTGACTGATGCTAAACTTGTACAAGGATTTTTAAACCAAGTTGGTCACTAAAAAAAGTGAACACCCTAACTACACTGGTTAGATTCAATAAGTCAGAGCAGGTTGTTTAATACCCGTTACGCAAAAAAATGGCTCTCATGCCCCAGTAGCTCACCATATGGTGCTTTGGGGTTTGGAGTGATGGCTACTGGGTTCGAGTTTCAATGGGAACAACATTACTCATTGGGATGCAGGTACATCCAGTTGATGAGTCCCAGACAAGAAGAAACGCGCGTTCTGCATTCCACTGCTAGTCACTAACACGAATACAAAGTCAGAGCAGGTTTCAATCTGCGATACGTTCTTTACAAGTTCCCAGAATATTCAGGAATAACCTCACAATTTGACAATGTAGAAATCTTGGACAGAGGAAACATAAAGAATATCAGAGAATTCCTAGAAGGTTGGCATTCAAGTCAGTCAGCAATCAGTAGAGATAGACTCAATTTATCAGTCAATGAGAAGAATGATAAACGACAGAAAGGTCAGAGGTCAAGCAGAGGAACAGCCAACAGAAAAATCTGTACAGTCAATGACACAACAATCAAAGGAAACAACTAATCACAAACCAAATTATCAAGGCAAACTACTAAATTACCCACGGAGAGATATTGACAGCTCACTTCATACTAAAGTTAGTGCTGATGATGTCGTCTAGAAAGACGATAAAAGCTTCACGATTAAACAACCTAGATCAGAGAACACAATACAACCAAAACCTCACAAGTGTAAGTCAGCGGAAATGAATTCAATGGGTTATTTTAGTATACTTTCAGCGTGTTTACGGAAAACAAACATTTTTGAATGTTTTGTTGCGTGAACGGTAAATTATTCATTGACAACCAAAAAGTAGTCAAGTAATACAAAAATGGATTTTTGTACGGATGACTAGTGAAGTAAAACGTTTTGAAAAATCTCGTTTCAATGTTTGTTTTAAGTACATTAGTTTTCGAGTATTCTTATTCCAATTTCTCTGAGACATTAGTAACACCTGTCATCTTGATACCTATATATGAACCCAGAGATTGACTGCCAACACTTAAAATCCTATGTTTCTCAGCTTCCAATTTCTAGGCATTCAAAATGAGTAAAACCTAAAATCACCGAAACTGAACAGAACAGTTATAAAGTACTTCTGTTCCCAAAGGTCGACTCAACTAACTGATGAAAATTCCAATTTGGAGTTATCAAACATCCTTCTGTGTGCTAACACAAACTTCAGAGTGTTGCAAAAGTTCAAATCTTCAGAATAAATTCATGGTAGTTATGCTCCAGACTACTTTAAAAATCCAACCAAAATAACACTGAATAAATACACAAAAAAATAAACCGAATAGTTGACAGAAACTTTAGCATAGTTAGTAAATGGTAATCCAGTGACAAACTAACCGAAAAGAAAACTGCACCAATAACTAATTTATGTGCAATACATTTAGAAAGAAAACTTACTGTGTATCATAAGTGATTTTCACATTCATAATCCATTGAGCTGTGAAATAAAGCATTCCAGCTACAACTATCAGCTGGATAAAATGAGTGGATAGACTAAATCCTAATGAACGGCCGCTTTCAGTATCAATAGGCGAGTGATTTATAGCGATTTCACTTGCACGTAAGAGTAGCATAATTAAATCATTGGCACTATCGAAAATCCTTTCTGGTAAACCACTACTACCATCGCTGGCATCTACATCAGCTGAATTCGACTGTGATACGATTTGTTCATTTGAGGTATCTGGTTGAAAACCAATGATATGTTTAAACTGCCCTACACTGTTTGGAAATCCTAGAGCAGTAGCTTTTTCAATTGTTTCTTCAACATTGTCATCTGAAAGGAAAGGTTGAATAGATGTCCGCAATTTCGGAGACTTTGAATAAGATGCATGATAATATCCAATCAACGAAGAATAACCGGGAACACCATGTTCGTCTAATAGTCCACCTGAGGGTACCGACAAACTCTTGGACAGATTAATCATATCCGGACTAGGTAGATCCGCACCATCTCCAACCTAGTTAAATGTCGATAAAAAAAATACTTCTGAAATTACAGAAGAAGCAATACCGTAAACGAAATGCAGGAAAGTCATAATTACTTTACAACCAGAAAATATCTACAGAAAAAACCCAGAAATAGTATATCTTTGATGCTATAAACGATTTATTGCAATAAGTATTCCAGGAAACAGCACAGCGATTTTGCTGAATATAATGGTCTACAGTCGCATTGTAAATTCAAACCAAATATGGTTAAACGAAGAGAGATTGGCTACTATTATTGGTTATTTGTTGACAAAACCAATACTGCAATTATGTAAAAAGGATGATTCCGCATTTATCCCTGATATCTAGAAAACTTTATTTGCACTGAAAACAAAAGAATGAGTTCGAGAACTATAAAGAAATTTGAAAGTAGTGACTACCATGATATTACTACGGAAACAACGTCCAATAAACGCTACTGTGTGAAATATCAAATAAATTAGCCAGCAGCTGTCTTTAATCTGATTGCAATAAATTGGCAAAATATTAAAAAGTTATAAAAAAAAGTTATCCAGTTAAATCATTAAAGCAAGTATAATCGGCACCATCAATGGCAAGAAACATCCCAACCAAGGAATTATACCACTGATGAATAAATATCATTGGTGACTCGCAACACATTGCCAACTGAATGAAATAAATTATTGGGAAGAAATTTAGCAGGTAAAATTTGCCAAACGAGAATTCATTCACCGAGAAGAAAACAAAGAAACGTACTCAGCCATTTTGTGCACATAGATGCTTTAGGCAGTCAGCCACACCTATTGTGTGAGCGCTAGTGAAACTACCTGGCTGTTTAAACCTCAGGAGGTCCAGCGGAGCTCGAACCCGTGACTCAATGGTTGATAGTCATCTTCCGGTACTACTGAGCCATATCTGCAGATCCACTCACTGGAAAGCAATTGTAGTTCGTATCATATGAAACCTTATATTTCTAATCTTCTCTACATGTAGTCCTGTGAAATAAGGTTAAGCGTAGAGATAGATAAAAAGCAGACACTTGATTAGAATTGTTGCGTTCTGAATTAGACGATTGAAATAAAGGCTCACTCGTGATGGCCTGCTTAAATTTTGGGCTACCAAAAATATTTCATTGAATATATTCCATAAAATTGCTCCTATTTTACTTGTTTTAACCATTTAAATGTCAACAAGTCATAAAACATACTCTAGCGCATTCTTAAAATGTCTTTAGCCTATTGTTAGAGGGGTTAGCAACAAGACTACGAGAAAATATAACAGTAGACGGCAGTTGGCCCCTGAACGCACAATACTGCATCATGTAGCTATTTCAGTAAAAAGGAGCTGGAACAGGAAATTTTCATACTGGATGAATGAACCTTCACTACCAAACTTACGTGTGCTTTTCTATCCCACTAACATACAACAACATACAAACTAGATAACGACCTAAAAGCTACTAGTTGTTGTAGGTTACTGCCTATCACACTGTTATTATTAACATTATTTAACTGCCATGGTTATTTATTTGAAAATATTGTACAAGTAGATTTGTCTAAATATCATAGTGAGAATTCCAAACTATGCCAAAAGTTATTGTCTGAAACAAAGTGATTAATAATAATAATAGTAATAATATTATTATTATCATTACCGAAGTAATCATTATGTACCGACTATTGTTAATCAGTATCCGAGAGGGTAGGTGATAAAAACATACATAAAAATGAGTCTAAAAGACACAAGTCTTCCAGTTTAAGAAATATGAGGCTTCTCTGAGGAAAGGAAAGCTACGGTTGTTGCTATTTTGTGCGAATAAAGCTGAATATATATAGCAAAAATGATAGACAAACTACAGTCCTTTCAAATTCACTAGAGAATATACTGCAATGAAGGGAACTTCTCGAGTTGCCCCAATGACTAGTTCTAGAAAAATACATAAGCTTTATGCTCTTCCGAAACGAAATACATCCTACCAATGAATGAAAATACAATTTCTTAAGTTGTTTTATGGTTGAAGTCAACTAAACGGTTAAATAATACTCCTATACTTGCTAATTACAATTTCCACGAAAAACCGGTAAATATTTTCAATTTTCAGGGTTGATTCTGCTACTGACGATAAGAATCAGTGTTTAATGCGTAATCAACGCGTTTCCAAAATGTATGTCGGAAGTTAAAAGAGTACAACACGAGATAATGCATAGGAACTTGTGACAACTTTTCGGAGAGGCATACAGGATGTAGGAATCAGTGAAGAAGCAAAGGACGATAATTAAACGATAATTGAACAGGAATCTAAATCCGATATCTTGCTCATATGTAGTTTAAGAGCAGAACAACAAGAGATCATAAAACATAATAAATTATGTCTTAGATATTAGTTGGTTGGAGACAATCCACAGGAAGCTCTGGACCTGGGTTTCGTGCTTGTTGGGACTCGTAAGCAAGGCATATCTGCAACCTCAAGGAAACTGATGTCTCCTCTGAGATTTGAACCCATGGTAGCGACGTTACCACTGAGCTGTTCGGGCCGTGACTGACCTCCTGTAGGATTGCACTACACAGTGATTGGTTACAGCAGACTTCATTACTGGGTGACGGAGGTTTGAATCTCAGAGGAGAAATCAGTTTCCTCAAGGTTGCAGATATGCCTCGCTTACGAGTCCCAACCGGCGAAAAACCCAGGTCCAGAACATCCTGCCAATTTCCCCTAACTAGCTAACATCTACAAATGTGAACCGCGATCCTAAGCCTCCTAGCTCGGTGGCCACATTGCGAATGGATCAATAGGATTCAGTCAGCACCCAGGAGTAGACAACATGAAAATGATTGATCTCCTGTGACGGATCAATAAAAATTATGCCTTAGTTAGGAGTAGGATATAAGTAGACCATACAACAGTGCAGATAAAGTAAAAAGCCAAAACTAGGTGTAACAAGCTTGAAAGATAGTCCCGACTATGTTAATAGCAGAAAAAAAGTGTAAAGGGTAGTCTCAACGAGTGTACTCACCTGAACATATAGCTGACCATTTAAACTACCAAGATAGATTAAACGATCATGAGATGGACATTTGTTTTTCTCCTTATTCGTTGAAAAATGAGTCCTCTTTCTGTTGAGTAAGTTTAAACCCTTTTCCTTTAATAATCCAAAATTTCGGACAGTAAAAGTTTTTTCCTTAGATTCATTCAACTTTTCAACTAACAGTACAGCAGCTCTATCATCTAAAATTTAAATATAAACAAGTTAATAAGAGAAAAACTTACGTTAACAGGTAAATAAAAGAGATGTAATTTTTTGGAAGTGGTCTATGCAAAAGAAGTTAGTAAATGAGAAAATTTAAAAATCCCAGCACGATAAACTATATAAAACTCAAAATTTGACTGACCATCAGAATAGAGTATTTTTCAGGTCTCCTTTAAAACTAGAGACTAGATAGGTATAGTGCTTTTTGTAGTCTTTCAATTGCAGTTAAAATAAATAAGTAACATATGACCAATCATCATCGGCATATGGGCTCACGTGCAGATGCCTTGATATTGCCGTTATTTTTAGTCCGAAGCTCGAAGACGAACAACATTGCTCACTGAGAGACAAGCATACCAAGCTGATAAGTTCTGATACTACTGCCAATCACTACCACGACTGATAACTGCTACCTTAAAGTGGTGGTCGGGCTTGCATACCGCAATGACCCGACGAATGATTATTTCTTCAAATTTTACCATACCCCAAAGCTCTTCTGGTTAGTGGTGAGAAAAAAAGGAGTTACGGTTATAATGTAAATAGATTCCACTACAGCTAGGGTACAAAGGCGAAGTCGTACTGCTGGATGTATAGGAGTGTGACAGCAGTAAGGTGTATCCCCCCGGATGACCAGCAGTTTATGGTGAAGAAGCCTTCTCTTTGAAAAAAAAAGGTTTGAAAAACCCTGGTCCCATAAATATCACACTTCTTCCTGTCCTCCAGTCTTCTGATAATGGAAATATGCCTTTTCCTTGTCCCCTCCCCACCTTGTAGCACAATCAAATCTCAGTCCAAAACTCTTAATAAGGTTCTATGTGACCGCTGCCAACAGCAAACAAGACCCAATTAACAATAACCTACCTTACTTACATCATTGTCTCCTTCCTTTCCTTTAACTTTCTTCAACCTCACCCTACGAAAACTTATATGATTTTCTGTTTCTGTTTAGAGTTATGCAAAAAAACCTTGCTTTCTTCAACAATCGGGTAACACTAATAAGCCTATCGTTGAAATAAAGCCTAATACAGATGACATGATTAAGAGATATTATTAAAAAGCATTTTAACTGAAATGTGTGATAGACACACACCTGAATATGGTTCAACCACAAGTAGTATTATTTTACAGTAAGAATCGGTACTGTAACACAACAACACATTCTGAATACTGAAGTGCTACAAAAATATTCTAGCTTTATAGAGCTGAATATGTTTCCTTTCCAAAAAAGGCTACACAAGTTGACAAAGACGTAGATCCACCTACTTGTGATTACAACGACTATGAATTAACTAGTTTTGGTGAAAAATAGCACTTAGGAGATAAATATTAAAAATACTGACCCACTTTCAACCAATTAAACGAAATGGAGGAATATTTATTGTTTTTTCCTGATTTACGAAAATAAACATAGGATTCACATGGAGACTGAGAACACGTGGATTTACCATTATTTTTATTATTCTTTTATGTAGAACACAAAGTTGGTATAAAATGAGCACTAAGAGAAGCGCCAAATAAAATATTAAAACAATACTAAGATAAGAAATAAAAGTTAGGACTGGAACAAAAATATAAATAGATTACTAAAGAAGCCGTCTCAAAGGTTCATTCAACGAAAGATCAACCATTTTCGTTTTCATGTTCAGTAAGAGAAGAAACAAGAAAGCTGCAGTAAAATCATTAGTGGTTTCGATTCTGAGTAATGTCTGCTATTGTCGCAATTCACTGAGTTGCATGACGTAAATTTACTGCAAACTAATTTATACATAAGATTCAATGGAACTTCTTGCTGTAGCATAACTAGCAATTGTTTCTATCTTGTTCACATGACATTCACATGAGCGTATCCGCAGAATATGGCTGATAAATAGTAGTGAGCACTGTAGGCATAAAAACATAATTGATGTATATCACTTTCCAAACAGTATTTCGTAATTAGACTGTCTAAATGTGTCGGAGTGTAAGCTTCTTTGAACTTCGATCTACAGTTAGACATCGCATCAAAATAAACACTTCAACCAGTACACGCAACTACTCACAAAAAAAACTTCGTAACTCGTCAGTCAGCACAAATTATTACCAATCTAGTAAAAGTGCATGTGGAAACACATCACAATGTGATGAAGTGCGATTCCAGTAGCATGCAAGCTGTCTAAAAGCAAGATAGCACTACAATGCACCCACTTTAGACCAGCTTCAAGAATGAATGTGCCCACCACTTCAATTACTTAGAAAGCTACATCAGCACGAACCGGTTAATTGCTGAAAAAATCTGAGCCTAGATATAGTAGGCCTATTTGGCACTTGCCAACATGTATAAAATACAGTACCGAGTGGAGAGATATCCAACCATTTATCATAAAAGGATGAATATACTCAGCTCCAGTCCTCTGTCTTGCTGTATGGCTGAGACATGGCCGTTGAAAGCAGACGACATGAAGCGGTTACAGGGTTCTGATCATACATATCTTTGTAGCATTACTCGCGAATGATGGAATCACCGTGTGAGCAATGCTAAGGTCAGGAGAAGGGTACTAGACAGGAAAGGCAAGTCGAATGATGACATTGTGAACCTTGGTCGACTGAGATAGCTTAAACATGTGCTGCACAAGCCAATGCGAGCCACCGCCTACCTCGACATGCCATGCTAGGAGAAGTTGGATTAGATTGGAAGAGGGTTCAGGGTGGCCGGACCAAGATCTGGCACCAGTCGATGGAATCTCTGACTATTGGCCTGAGTTGTGTGGGGGTGGGAGTGGGATGTAGACTGGCTGGTTGGGGTCCTCAAGACGAAAGCAATCAGTGGTTGAGGACTAACTCTTAGTGACGTAGCTGAAAATCAATCGATCATAATGGTGCAGATGTATTCACTCCTTGACATCTTCTAGAGCTTGAATATTCGCACTAACCGTTATCTTCAGATTGTTTCTTCTCACACAACTTTATCTACTTTTATATCACTTCTTTTCTATCCACCTGTTCTTTTTGTACTTCTGTGAAGTGTGGCCACTTGAGTCAATGGACCAGTGTGGGAGGTTATATGTCGATTTCGTCGGTCAGTCACCTTTTAGCATTCACTAATTTTCCTGACTGATTTTGACGTCTGGTCAGTAGGTATTTTTAACTCTACTGCTAATTTCGCATACAATCAATATGGAATACGTACACAGATCACTGCTACTTGTTGTAATTGACCTACTTTTAACGACCTCACACATTTTTAATGGTAACATCTTTCACCATTTCAATTAGGTTTTAAGATTAACAAGGTATTCGTTCAAGAAAGCATGCTTTTTGTGGATCAATTGGTTATATTCAACTGTAATTAGCTTAGATATTATCGTTCAATAGTTCCGAATGCACCTAATCATTTGTCAACTCCAAAGTAGTAAGAACAAACTACTTTGTCTTATTTTAAAAGCAAACTAAATTAGATTCGAAAGAATATCTGAACTTGTGTGGACTACTTCATGATTTCGTCTCCACCTGGCAATCACGCGGATGTCAGTTTGCTGCTAGTTGTATCTAAATTATTAGCTGTTTTCATACTTCTCAGGTTCTTCAAGTTGCCTTAAAAACTGACTCATGAGGAACAAGTGTTTCCGTTTCAAATCAAAGGAACTAGTTAACCTAGACTTTTTTTAGCAGTTTCTAGTAGAACACAGTATCGTAACTAAATATTTAGTCTTTTGTCAGTCTAATGGGATAACCTAGTTCATGAATCGTGATGGTACCTTACATTCTACTGGAATTATTATTTTTAGGCATCAAATCAAGTCATTTACACACCCAGAGATGACTTCATTTGGTGTAATGAATCAGTTGCGGACTTCTTAATCTTGTTCATAAATGCATCTATAGGTCTCGTAATTTCTTTATGTGATCCTGTTTGGATGCGTTCACTTTCTTCAGATAATCCATCTTATCCATATCTAGTGTCAAGCTGCCTTTATCAGAGTTGTCAATTACCACATTATTATTATTTCTTAAGTCTCTAAGTGCAACATTTCTAGTTTCATTAAGTTCTGTCTCACTGTCTCGTGTGTTTTAGTGTTAATGTGCATTTAGTATGGACCTGATCAGCAGTCGTCTTACTTACTGAGCTTAATGCTACTTCTCGAGGACTTTTACTTCAATCAGGTGCAATTCTCTTGTTGAAAAGGTGATCACCCATTTTGTTTGGTTGATGGCTGACGGTCATCAGTCAAATAAGTGTTCTGTGTGGGTTATGGATTCACTGATCCCTTGTTCACTATCTTGACGGTAAAAACCTATCACTAGTTTTCTGTGTCAATAATTGTTATGTTTCTTCAGGTGAAGAGTGTTTTCGGTTCTTTGAGCAGGATTTTGGAGTGAAATTATTTGTTGGGAAGAAGTGTTGTGGAGTAGTTTGATAAGATCTTGAAAACTAAATACATAAGATCTAAGGAACATCGGAAGCATGCAACCAACTCTCTTCGGTATTCCACATCAACAGTGTAGCTAGATAGACTTAAGTGACTTTACGATTCTTTAACCGTTGCTGACGTTATTGAGGCTGACTGATTGACGCAATCAACATAAAACCTCCCACACTGGTCCATTGACTCAAGTGGCCACACTTCACAGAAGTACAAAAAGAACAGGTGGATAGAAAAGAAGTGATATAAAAGTAGATAAAGTTGTGTGAGAAGAAACAATCTGAAGATAACGGTTAGTGCGAATATTCAAGCTCTAGAAGATGTCAAGGAGTGAATACATCTGCACCATTATGATCGATTGATTTTCAGCTACGTCACTAAGAGTTAGTCCTCAACCACTGATTGCTTTCGTCTTGAGGACCCCAACCAGCCAGTCTACATCCCACTCCCACCCCCACACAACTCAGGCCAATAGTCAGAGATTCCATCGACTGGTGCCAGATCTTGGTCCGGCCACCCTGAACCCTCTTCCAATCTAATCCAACTTCTCCTAGCATGGCATGTCGAGGTAGGCGGTGGCTCGCATTGGCTTGTGCAGCACATGTTTAAGCTATCTCAGTCGACCAAGGTTCACAATGTCATCATTCGACTTGCCTTTCCTGTCTAGTACCCTTCTCCTGACCTTAGCATTGCTCACACGGTGATTCCATCATTCGCGAGTAATGCTACAAAGATATGTATGATCAGAACCCTGTAACCGCTTCATATCGGCTACTTTCAACGGCTATGTCTCACCACCGTACAGGAGGATAGAACTGATACGCTAAAGGGTACCGATAAGTATATTCGTCGCATGACATAGTCATTCGATAAAGGATTTTTATGCTAATTTAAGAGTAGAATTCCATTACAGCTTTATTATGTTTCACACTGTGAAAAAGTATTATTTACTAGTAGAAATTAATCAGCCAGTATCAACATGAAACCTGGCATTACTGTCCAAGTTACTACAAGTGGTAATTATCATAATACTAATAATCACAACAATGTTGTTTCATGCTGTGATACATTTAGTGAAATGTTCATAATGAAACTCTGTATTTTATATGCCTTTCTTAGAATCCAACTTGCATGTTTTATGTGCATAGTTAGAGCTTATAACCTCTAAATGACTGAATTCAATGTTGTAAGCTAACGTTTTACTACCGATAACACGCAACTACCTATCTGATATGCTACACTAGGAAACGGCATAGAAAACTACCTGATGAAAAAGTGATGACACTTCATTTGTGCATGTAAAGAAAATGCTTCTCAGGCATTTCCGCAACCAGAAATCATTCAAGAAGCTCTCGAAGTTTGCTGAAGCAGTGAACATATGATTATTTTTAGCGCACTCTTTATCGATTTTAATAAAACACATGTTTAAGTAAATTCAAAGAACAATTTTCGAAAAACCTTGTCGGAATGGGCCAAGACAAAATACAAGGCACACTTTCACTAGAACTGATAAAACTCAAAGTGCTACTCTATTTGGAGAGACTAACAAAGAGATCGACATGCGGAGACTATGGTGTGTTTACTCCTTATTTCAGTAAGTTGTCATAATTCTGGTCCCTGACACCAATTATTGACTTGCATATGCCATATCAAATTGTAAGTCTCATAAAAATCACCTAGATACTAAGTATACACTTATGTTTATTAGTAGCTCAATTATCGGTTTGATTTTAAGTAATTTTTGGCAAATAAAAACGTCCATGAATCAGTATTGGACTATCGTTTTGACTGGTGTAGAGAAGTGTAAGCTTGCTAGCTGAGGGCCTGAGAATGATAGGAAGCGATGTTTTGGATAGTTTTTGTTAACACGATGTAGATTTGTTGACCACTCAACATCTTCGTAATCTTGCTACTCGCCTTGATCTATTTATTCTCTATCAATCCTGTTTACTTTAGTATCAGTATTTTCGGTTTACTTATTCGTTGTGTTGCTATGATGTATGGCAACTTGAACTGATGCACCTGTATCAGAACTTATATTTAATGCGCTTATCTTCCCGATGAAGCAGATACTTGTTTCTAATCAGCAAATGTTTAAAATCCCACTTCAATCACGAAGTAACGTGTCAATGCTGTCAAAACCACCCTTTGTCGACCTGAAGATCACAATTTCGCACCATAAACTGGCAAATTTGACCTGACGTTGGCCACTGTTGAGAAGTGATTATTCATTTCATGTTTAAAGAAACTAGAAAGTACTGGTACAATCTATGTATTAGTCTTTGACTGGTTAGACACAACCATTTGACTCAAAACTGACCATAAATCTGACATTCATTGGCTAGAACATCACTCATGGAACTGTCTATTTGGAACGAAGCATTAAACAAAAAATGAGTAAACTCTATCACAAGCTGACCAACGGGTTAGATTAAAAACATCTTAAATAAACAGGACACTACAACTTACATGTAAACAAAGACAACGACCTTAAGCTCTGTAAATCTCTCCGATATATCCATGCTTTCGATATCCTGGAACTGAAGTTGAAAGACCATAAATCTTCAGGATGTGTATCTTTTGTTCGCGCTGTTATCATACGCTTCTCTAACCCGAAATCCCAATCTGGTTCGTCTACATCGACAAACGACTCATCCATAAAATCACCATGAATATTCTAAAAATAAGAAATTAGTCATTGACAAGAATGAAATATCTTATTTATGATACAAGTTAGGTGTGTCCACAAAAGCGATTTGCACAATTTAACAGATATTACGGATTGTGATAAAATATGAGTATTCATACGGTTGCAGATACCTCTCCAATCACGATAGTAGTCAGCTTTTTGTTGAATAGTTAAAAAAAGTGTTGGTTCAAGTAACATCTACAAAACAAACTACAAACTGTACTTACGCTGAAAATGACACCGAAAAGTTATTCTCTTAGTAACCTTAGATCATTGCAGTTGTTTTCATGCTGTGGTTACTAGCTGGCAGTGGGATATTTTCACATGTCCACGGCTTTGCATGTCTAGGACACATATAAATAAGGTTTATCAGCCTAACTAACCATAGATTGATCTGCCACAGCAAAGTGACTTTAAGGGCACCCTAGCAACGATAGAAATAACCAATCAGGTTTCTCCATCCCGGCTAGAAAGGCAGATTTTAGTAAAATAAAGAAGTCTAATTGGTTATTCTAGCAGTTGCTAGGGTGACCTTAAAAGCCAATCGACTGAGAGAGGACTTGTATGCAACTCAGCTACTAACGCCAGCAAGCGAAGCCATCATAACCGCAGCCTTAAAAAGTTAGGGGTGACTTTAGTGGCCACCCTAACAGTGATAAAACAGCCAATTATATTGCCGTATTTTATAGAAAAGTACTTTCCAAGGAGGAATAGAGAAACATGATTGTTCTATTAGTCAGCAGTGCTAGGGTGGACTTTAAAGTCGCCAGGGCGTGAGTGACTTTAAAGGCCACCCTAGCAACAATAAAAATAAACAATCACGTACCTTCGTTTCACCTGGAAATATAGGTTTTCATAAAATAAAGATGTCTAATTGTTTATTTCAGTTGTTGCTTGGGTGGCCTTTTAAGTCACTCTACATTTCTGAATAAGCAATACGCAAACTTAGGGCTAAAACCACTTAGCAATCAAATTCCACAAACCACAGAAATACAGATGGACGATGGTGCTTCTCTTGATAAAATCAGGTTGCTTTGATTAATGGCGAAACGGGTGCGCCAAAGCTCCCATTCCGGCATCCCGTAATTAGGAGTTTAATCTCGTAAAAAATGGTGGTAGCTGTCTGAATTTTGCTCAGAAAAGCTTAATCGTTTCCAAGTTTTCTTCCAATTATGCTTGACACATTTTTGATGCATACAGCTAACATTTGTGTTCAATATGCAGTAAGTGTCGTTCTTTTATATACGAGTGCTTCCTTAAGCGACTATGATTTCCAACTGGTAGCCTCATTACAAAACATTTGGAAAAGTCTGAAAGATGAGCTCACACGAAGCAAGTCAGTCGAATTAGTTTTCTATCATTCCACTTGGTTCTGATATTCTTACCCCTACTTTTCGATCTCTTAAAATATCGACCAGGACGGTTGCAATGTTTTAGTAAGTCTTACGCCGTTTAAAGTCTCTACCATGAGTCACATGGCAGATTAATTACTCCTGGGAACCCCTTTAGTTTTAATATTTCCGCTCGATAAACTAGTTACCCTACTCACTAATAAATTTTATTCTACGGTATCAAATCTTTGAAAAAAAATTTTAAGTCTTAAAATGATAAAGTGGTCAAGTGATTGACATATGGAAATCAGCTTATATGACGTATTATATCATAGATACATAGCATACGCTTGACAACTATTAGTTTCCAAAGGAGGACTAGAAACCCTTCGACTAAGGAATCTATCTCGAATAACTTTAAGGTTAAAACAGGATCACATTGGAATTCCATCAAGAGATGTAAACTACTTTATTATTTTTCGATTACATATTTTAAGTTCCCGTTAGATATTTCAACCCTTCTTTCAGGACAAAAATTTAAACCGAGGAAATATCTATTTATCATCTGATCCTGATCCCCACTCAACTACAAATGGGTCCCACCGCGACCTACTTTCAGTCATTTCACCAAGAGCCCCGGTGCCATTGATTCCTATTGCATCAAGGACCTCGGCCAAACAATTCACACCTCTCTACGCGGCTCAGACCAACAGTCAAAGATCCCACAAGCTGGTGCCACCTTGTAGTCTAGCCACCCTGAACCTTCTTCCAAACCACTCTTACTTCAGGCAACATTTCACGTCGAGTTATGTAGGTAGTGCGGATAAGTGTGTGCAACACATCAAAGTCATCTCATCAATCAGTTACACTTCGCAACCTCATCGACTGACTTGCCTTCTTTACCTGGCCCCGACATTCCTTACATCATAACCCAGCTAACCATGAGCAATGTTGCCTAGACACTTGTGGTCAAAACCTGTGCTCTCTTCATATTTTCTACCTTCAAAGATCATGTCTCACAGCCGTATACTAGCAACGGGAGAACTGTAGTACAGTATACTCGTCCTTTAGTATGTATTCAGATATCTAACTGGTGCTAGAGATGACGTAACTTTTCAGGTGCTAAACAGGCCTTCTTGACCTAAATTGGAGTTTCATCAGCGGACAACAGATTTAAGCTGAAAAAACTTCCCAAATAAGTGAAGTGGTCTACCCATTCAACCACTTCACTTCACTACTTAAACAGTGAGTAGAAGTAAACCAGTATTAAAGCCTCATCTTATATTTGGCAGGTTCAAAGGACATAGCAACCATAATGAGATTTCTGCTCACGTCTTTCTGAAGACCCTAACAGGAGACTGCAGTTTATTTACTCCCTCTTGGCTGTAGATAGATCTCTGCAAAGTTAGAGGTGCCTAGGGTTACGGTAGTTAGCACACGTATACACAACTCAAACAAAAACAATGACAGCAAGCATTCGTCAAAACAAGTGGCAACTCTCCACAAGCAAGTACACGACAGCATGAATTTGAACAGGGTACTTTAATCTGCATTACACACTTGGTTGGTGATCCCTCCCTAGTTAGACAGTGACACCACTGCAATAACTCTAAATTTACGGTGCCGAATCCTGTCTTCAGGCCAGGAAATATGGGAAGTATGTGCCATTGGTGCCCTTGCCTGTGTTTGAAAACTAGCTGGAGAATGGAGATCTGACCTGAAGCTTACAGGAACCAATTAGATTGTGAAAAACGTGAAGCAGCTGATAGAATGGAAAGGTCAAGTTTCGGTAAACATAAGCTACACTGAAGCTATGTATGCCCGCTCAGATTGAACCGCTTTACAGAAAGACCGAATTATCCATATTTAGTGCATCACATTAGTTCTGAAAAAATGTCTCAGTAACTGAACACCAAATTTGTTGTAGAAACTAACGCACTAAAGTACCTACATCTTTTTCATAATTGTGTTAACTTTTAATGTAATAAATGAACATCAACCAGAGAAACTAACCCATGCTATGAAATCAGTATTGGTCCATCAGAGCAGTACGTTTAAATAATTAAAGGCAAAATATTTCAACTTATTAACACAAATAACTTACCGGAGTATTCAGAGGCATGTTACAAATAGGTAGCGGCTTCTGAACAGCAGCGGTTGGTGTAGGAATTCGACCAGTCAGTAAGCAGAGATCATACTGATAGACACTCAGATTCCATTTTTCAATTCCCACCGGAGCACTGATCGCACGCACTATGTTATTTACTCTGTAGGCTATAATCATCGGACCCTTCGCATAAGAAGTTTCATCAGAGAACTTTCTGTCAGTGTCAGAACTGCTACATCCATCACGTGTACAATTATATTTGATCTGCGGATGAATAAGTATTAAAACATGATTGAAAACACTTAACATACAGAAACGCCGTGATGAAGTGCAAGCGTAGGCATCACGAAAAGTAGACGCGAAAAAGAAAGAAATCTGGATGGTTGGAAAACCCGATTAGAAAAATTTCTTCTTTTGCCCCGAAAGCATTCAGGAAAAACTACGTGCCAGAATTCAAAACTCGGATAAAAAACTAGCCTGAAGGATGCGCAAGAAACTTCTGAAAGTCACTTGGCAGTAATAATGCTATAAGAGGGATACATAAAATCAGCGTATAACCTAGTACACAAGTATGTCGGTTGAAGTTGCTACGTTTCACAGTAGCATGAAGAGTGCAAATGGACAGAAAAAGACTGATATTAAAATATGCGAAGGTGAATAGGAGGAAAAACATTTTAAAAATCAAGGTTAGAGAAAATATCCCAAGTTTTAGAAGACATCAGAAATTAAATACTTTGGCGTCATTGTGACAGATTTTCAGCTATTTCACCAAATCCTCAACCACTGAATTCTGCCGCCTTGGGTATACCAATCAAAGTCTAAACCTCTCTAAACGACTGAAACTGAGTCAAAGACTCCATGAGTTGGCGACACGTTGCAGTCCGGGCACCTTGAGCCTACTTCCAACCCACTCCTACTTCAGCTAACATCATGCTTGAAGCTAGTGCTGGAGTGAAAAAAGTCATCGTCAGAACGAAACTGGGAAGGACGATCACTGTTTTCGGTCTTTTGGCATGACATTCCGTAAGCACCTTTAAGATGACTTTCCGAATGACTCGGTTTTCTTATTTGGGCGTAAAATTTACCTGCTAGTTGGACTAATATTTAAACCGTTTGCTATATGTAGCAAAACTGACAGCTTGGGATGGAATTCAACCGTGTAGTCTTCCTTGCAGTTGATGCCGGTTATGAATAGGTGTCGGGAATTGTCATGACTATTCCGAATGATCACAGATCCATTCGGCAGAAAAGCACACACCCAGGCATACAGTCGAGGAGTGCACACTCTGCTCGAAAACTTATTATTACGCCCACATCACCGAGTCAAAGAAAGCTACCCATTAGGCCTCTGGATACTCTTAAGATGAATTTCAAAGATTTACCGCAGTAGCCAGGTAAGATCAAGTTGATAACCACGCACAGGTATTGTGTATACGTGTCTCAAAAACACAACATCCATTTACTGCTTGAGACTGCAGAGTTCTAGCAAGCGATGTCTGCTGTCTGGGTTGACAAAGAGCTCGGAAGTTGAAAGCTTCAAAGTGAAGTCGACAGCAGGGTTTGAAGAGACTAGGAATGGTATTTCGACTGATTAGATTGTTGGCAGTGGACGCAGAGTGAGAGGTTGGGGGAGTTGTAAGAGACTGAATATTGGTATCCCGAGAAGGCAAAGTACGAGAGAGGTAGAAAAGAAAGATTATGTTTGATTCGATTTCGCATACTACTAGAAACGTGTGGGGCTGACACTTCCCAGCATCAACGTGACACTCCTGGTTATATGAGGGAAACAACTTACTTCTTTGACACTATCTCCAGCCAACAGTACCACTTCACTCTCAAACCCCCATTATAGCGTAGCAATTTACACTACAACAGTAACTGTTATACGTTATACCAATACCTAACTAACCTTTCTGGTATGGAAGAACCTACAGGGAATAGACGTTCCAGCTACTTTAGTTTGTTGGTTCATTGTGATATACAAGCCGGACCACGAAATCAAGTAAGCAGCTATCGATCAAGAGTGACTTGTCTATTAGGCTAGGGATGGATTTGCATTTTTTTCAGCAAACTAAAATACTTTGATCTGTTTCGAGATCATATCATATTATAGTAGTCTATGAAACCAGTGTTCTGGATATTAGTAGATTTTAGTTCAGAATCTGAAAAGAGTTTTCATTTATGAAATGAAGCAATGAACATGTTAGCACTAAACCAATCAAAGTTACAACTAACAAGAATTAACTGTTCTGAAAGTTGAAATATGGGATTTCGAAGTTCCAGCGTAATCCGCATCGTTAATCTCAGGTATTCTGCAATCATTTTCGTTACCACAATCGTCACCAAGTATGTGTCTCCGCTCCTTTTAGTAAATGCAAGTGTAAGCTCATAAGAGTTGTGTTCAGTAGTCAATGATAGGATATTCGCAAGAATTAAAGCCAATATTAACCTTAGCTGTATACGGAACTGTAGGTTTCTTGGTTAAGGTGTATTGAAACCATGTAAGGTTGTAGCTGGAGACCAAGAAATATATCTCGAAGTCAGTTGCAGCCATGAAGATGTTTTGTTGTTTTGTAAATTTTTGACATTTTGGATACCATACACTCTATTTATCAGTATTTTATTCGCCAGTTATCTTTGCTGTCTATATCATCTACCTAATCTATGGAATTTCCTTCAGTTGATTTGTTTTCCCATTTTGACATCAATTAGGAAAATATGTGCTAAATCGGAATTTAGCCCCATCTCTATTTTATTGAACTGTGCTGTTGCAGATAAGCAGGAAGAAAAGTCGTTGCGATAAGTAAAAATAAAGAACAAAGGTGTAGAGTAGTAAACAATCCCATACTTAAGAAGAGATAAAGGCTGGATGTTCTCCGTCAGTACTTAGGATTCCAAGCCACTTCGTGTAAATTTTCTAACAATCAACCTTGGCTGCTAGTGTAAGCTGTGTAGAAAAGTGGACTACTTGCTCAAGGTTTTTAAAATGTTAGGGATAAATGCACAGATGATCGGACAGATCAATGATAATGCCCCAAATGCATCCACTTCTCACCATCTTCAAAATTACGAATATTTTGATAACCTTAATTTGCTAGCTTCGTTTATATTTATCTTGTAGTATCTGGTGTTATGACTTGCGGATTATTACTATTTTAATCAGACTACGATGAGGAGTTATCAAAGGTTATTTTAGTATAGGCTTGAATATCGTAGTTGTGACTTACTAGTCCATTTGATTTGTAACGTCAATAACTCAGCCAGGGCAGAAAGACCATCGTACATAATGCCGTATCTACAATTATGAGGTCACAATGAACCAGCTAGGGAAGCACTAAGTATTGAAACGACGAACTTTGTGGATTAATCACCCTGGACAGGTTGGTGTCAAGCAAAAAATACTATTAGCAAGCTGTCATTACAGGATTTTGAGCAGCGCTAACTGGGGTTTACTTCGACTAATGTTTGCCCTTCATACTTATCATTTGTAGATTTAATGTTGCTGAGTTAAAAATATCATTTTCACCAGGTCATGAGTGTGTAATCAATAAACACTATTTTGTTTTATCTTGCCAACCATATTCTAGTACTCTCAAATCACGTACTCATATTCCGTCTTGACACTGACACTCGCCAGTAAAATAAAAGTATTAGGAACCTTTTTTAAAAATTTCCCGATCGATAGTTGCTTACTTGATTTCGTGGTCCGGCTTGTATATCACAATGAACCAACAAACTAAAGTAGCTGGAACGTCTATTCCCTGTAGGTTCTTCCATACCAGAAAGGTTAGTTAGGTATTGGTATAACGTATAACAGTTACTGTTGTAGTGTAAATTGCTACGCTATAATGGGGGTTTGAGAGTGAAGTGGTACTGTTGGCTGGAGATAGTGTCAAAGAAGTAAGTTGTTTCCCTCATATAACCAGGAATGTCACGTTGATGCTGTCTTTTCTTATGGGAGGGAGTCGGTTAGAAAAAGTTGGTCCCCGAAATGCTACGCTCCTCCTCACTTTGTGGACTTCCACTGCCAGCAGTATATTTTCATAGTTGGACTCACAAAAATTGGCAAATTTCTAAAACGGTCGTGCGAAAACGGCTTCATAAGGACATTGCTTCGGCGCTGCCGTCTCACACTAACTCTTCTTTTTGAGTACTTCAAGAAAAACCGGCCTTCCATGGTGTAGGCAGTCGCGGAATGTAAGCCACCCTCACAACTGTCATTACTCGCGTTCCCTCAGATCACCATCCTTTTTTCATATACTTAACTTCTGATCTTCCTTTATGTTTCTCTGTTAATATTCCTACATTTTTAAGTTCCCCCAGCCTTGCAGCTCTTTGCAGCGATATGAGTTCACAGAACAGCAGTCCTGGTCTCCTAAGACCACACTCCGTACTATACTTTAGAGCTTAAAATGTCCATACCCTCCGTGAAACCGGCTAACAAGTATTGCTGCCCAAGACTCTGGTATCTCGGGTCATGGATGTGTGCTGTGTTTGCCAGACACATGTATTGGACCTAACCGTGGTTAGTCACTCAACATTATCCGGTCAATAAGGTCAATCTGAGGAATTCACACTCCGAGGTTTTGGAGATACGATGAATAGTTTCGGCGGTCTTGTTAGTAAAGTAAATAGCATTATGTTAATGCAGAAAGTAAACTGCTCAACCGGATCCCAGTTAACAGTTGCATTTGTGCAGTTTGACTGAACGGCACAGTGAAGACTAAAGAGTGGTGAAACGTGCCGCTATCGCTGTAATCTCTGCTTACACACAGTGACTGCAGCTGCAATGAAGTGAAGGACATGTTCTACTGAAAATTATCTAGCCTTTTACTGAAAGCCAAACGTCCAGACGTAGTTGTTGTAGCAGGTGATTTCAATGCGCAATTGGGCAGCCTATATTAGGGACCAAAGACACTTAGGTGGCACCTTAGGAATCCAAGACAAATAAAAAATAACGGTGACCACCTACTACAACTGTGCTCAAACAACTATCTATTTCCGGTCAGCACGAACCTCAGACATAAAGAGAGGCAGTCTGACGTAGTGTCCACCGACTTCAACTCAACGGTGGAAACACACACACCATACTGCTACCATTTATCACTAAAGGTGGTCGGTGGAAGATGGTGGCCCTTCTTGAGCACGTGTTGGTTCGAACAAGTGTCTTCGTTTGAATGGACGTGGAAAAACTATAGTAACAAGACCAATGCGAGTGTAGCTCGATAATGAGAGCACTAAGGCTGCTTTCAGTGAAAAACTTGCCAGACAGTTATCGGAAAGGATAAGCATCAGTCATCCAGAAGGAGCCTAGGACTATCTCCATCTCTCCTCACTCCACTTACCAAGGTTTTGGCAGCCACGTAGTATCATTAGCTGTCATAAATAAACACGAATAAACACACAAGGTTGCTGAGTGGATTTCGACTTCGAATCGACTGCAGCCTGCTGTAAAAACAGCGCTCAAAACCGTACTCGACTCTCAGAAAGTGATAACAAAGAGCCCGTGGATTTCAGCAACTTCAGAGCTAATGAATGCAAGCGAACACATCCCTGCAGGCTCCGAGTACAATGAGGAAAGAATGCAACTCAAATGTAGACATAAAATGTCTACGACATGGCAGAAAAGTGCTGGACAGCGAAGGATAGAAAAGGAAACGGAGACAGGTAACAACAGACAGCTTCTCCCGAACTAATGGATGCACGTGAACGCACCCCTGCAGGCTCTGAGTACAATGAAGAGCCAGCGCAATTTAAAAATAGATTGAGAAAGTCTACACAACGACCGCGAACAGTGGTGGGCAGAGAAGGCTAAAGAGATGGAAAAGGCAGTGGCGATTGGTAACAGTAAAGTTATTTAGACTTATTAAGGAAACTGGGGGGAAAAGGTAAACAACAGTTAGTGAGGCTATCGCGGAGGACAGATCTGCGATTTACTTGTAGGGGAGACGACTGGAACGATGGGCATAATACTTAAAGGAACAGTTTAACTGACCTCCAGCCACCATTGCGTTGCCCGCTATCCAGACGGATTCTGAATGGAACATTGAGATAGGCCCCCCGACACTAGCAGAAGTCGAGAAGGCAGTAGGTAACCTGAAACGATGAAGGACGGCAGGACCAGACGGACTAACTTCAGAGATATACAAGGATGGTGGTAAGTTGCTCTTAGTTAGGTTAACGGGAGTGTTAACCAGTATATGGGAATCAAATATGATCCCCTCTGACTGGTCTAAATCCCTGATTATTCCAGTCTTCAAAAAAGGCGAGAAGTCCTCTTGTGAAAACCACAGAGGAAACAGCCTGATCAACATAGTGTCCAAGATCCTAGGTCTAAGTGGAGCTCGGGAATCGCAAGCCCGGACTCGGGTGTATCGACCAAATATTCACACTGCTCCAGGTTTCACAACACAGACACGTTTATCGACGCCCGACAATAGCTGTATTTCTCGACCTGAAGGTGGCATTTGACTCCGTTGATCGAGAAGTCTTATGGTAATGTCTCTCACTGAAAGGCGTGCCGAGTAAGTACATCATCTTATTAAAGGCTCTCTACTCGAACACTTGTGGGCGTGCTACAGCCTATGGTGAGATGTCCAGGGAGCTATGCTCATCAAGTGGTGTCCGTCAAGGGTGTCCACTCTCTCCATTCTTATGCAACTTTATCACAGATATTCTTATGGAGGTCTCCCTCTTGTCATCTGATTACGCAGAGGTTGACCTAATCACAGGAGAATTTTTTTATACGTAGAATATGCAGATGACACTCCCATTAGGTGAAGACACTGACAACATGTAGAGTCTTCTGAACACTTTGAGTGGCAACTTGAGAATGTTTGGGATGTATTTCTCACCACCCAAATGCAAATTGTTGCTCCGCGATTGGTCTTAAACGGTGCCCAACTGCGGCTAACAATAGAGAGTGTAGTGACTGAGTGTGTCGACCACTTCACCCACCTGGGAAGTAGAATCAACCGTGGTGGCTCAGTGGCCGATGAAATCTCTGCATGGATACAAAAGGCTCGACTGGCTTTTGCCAACTTACGCCCTGTGGCGCCGCCGTGAAATCCGATTGTCTATCAAGGGTCGCATGTATTGCACAGCAGTCTACTTTGTCCTGTTGTGTGACTGTGAAACATGGCCATTGAAGATGGAAGATATGAGAAGGCTTCAAGTGTTTGATCACCGTTGCCTTCGTACCATAAGCCGTATTCTGTGGTGTCACCACGTGAGTAACGCAGAAGTCAGGAGTAAAGTTTTAGGGAGAAGAGGTAAACCAGTTGACGAGGTTGTGAACCTTCATCGACTGAGATGGTTGAGACATGTATTACGTAAGCCTAGTCGCTGTCTGCCTCGTCACACAATGTTGGCTGAAGTAGATTCAGGCTGGAAAAAGGCCCGAGGTGGCCAGACTAAAACATGGCATCAATGTATGCAGTCTTTGACTGTTGGTTTAAGTCATGTGGGGCTATGTAGACTAGCCGGTTAGGGTCCACGGGACACGAGGAACTAGTGGTTGGAGACTGTAGGCGATATGGCTGAGAACCGATGTCAGTGGCGCAGATGTTTACACGCATTATTCTCATCTTAACAACGCTATACTGAATCCCACCATTTTCTCATTCTACCTTTCTCTTTTCGTACTTTATATTTCTTTTGTCTGAATTTTTTTCTGATCTTCACCTTCCACTTAACTGCCTTTCTACTCGATGTACTGATATGAGCTGTGGCAACTCGGACCGTTACGCAGTAATGCCTGATCCTATGTTGATATTGATTGACTGATTGATTGAGAGCGAAGACGTCAATGGTCAGTGCAACTATAGTGAAGAAGGTGAGGTCCGCAATTCACTTGTAAGGGAGATAACTGAAACAATGGATGCAGCACTTCAAGGAACAATTCAGTTGGTCTCCGGCCACTATTCCACTGCACATTATCCAGTAGGGTGCTTAATGAAACGAAGGTTAGCGGGGCTAGATTAGGTAGTCCAAAAGATATCTAAGGACGATGGTAGAAGATTATTCGTCAAGGTAACTGAAGTGTTAGTGTATGATTTCTTCAGACAGACCTCAAACTTTCAGTTTCCCAATCCTCAAGTAAAGAAAGAAATCCTTTTGTGATAACTACAGCGGTGAGAATCAGTCTGAAGAGAAGTATCTAAGATTCTAGATTCTATAAACATCTGAGTAGAGCTCGAAGACATTAAATCCGAAGGAACTAGGCAAGGTTTCGGGCCTGGTCATCGGTACATCGACTTGATATTCACTGTCTACCATATTCTGAAATACAAGCACACTTGTCGATACCCAACCCTAACTGTATTTCTCAACTTGATGGCGGCACTCGACTCTGTCAACCGACAGGTCTTATGGTAGCCTCTTACTGAAACGGGTACCGTGTATGTGAGCCAATTTGTTGAAGGCTCTTTACTTGAACTTGTGAGCGTTCAAGTTGCCAGATTTCACAATAATACACAAATAACAGGTGGATAGAAACAGAGTAATGTCAAAGTTCACAAAGTTGTGTGACAGAATAAACAATTTGAAGATAACGGTTAATGCGAATATTCAAGCTTTGGAAGACTTCAAGAAACTTGAGTGCTGATTGAGTTGTGAGGGCGGTTGACACTTCCCGGCTTCAAGGAGTGAATACCTGTACGCTACTGCGAACGAATTTCAGCCATGTCACCAAGAGTTCTCGACCATCTTGGGGACCCCAGCCAGGTACTCTACATCTCCCAACAACTCATACTACGTTGATGACTTCGTGCTTTCACACTTTCTAGTAACACTTTCACGCGCCGATAAAAAATCAGTCAAGCAGAAGTGTAGTGTTCTTTACCGATTTCAGATTAGAACGCATTGGCTTGATGGTAAAGGAACCAGATGTCTCATGTGTACTCCAACACATAAGGAACGAAACAAACCACTTCACAAGAGCTGCTCACCTCAAAAAGTGTAGATCTTAGATGTCATATGAAGAAACTGACTCTGCTGTGTGCACAATAAACTGGATACGCATAAAATATGGCACATTATAAAAAACCGTAAAAGTTGACCAACAAGTTCCAAATGCAATATAATAATTATAATAATAATAACAATAACAATAAGGCAATATAATAACGTAGCGGTTTGTGCGACAGGCTGGTTCATTTAGGTCTCGAAGCTAAACATAATAGGTACTAGATTCCTCAGCAAATAACAGAGAGTAAATGGAAGAAAATATTAAATAAACTCCAAATGTATACTAGCAGGTTTTTTACCGAGGGTTACAATTAAAGTTCGGTAAGCTATTACCAGCAGCATACTGTTTTATGATCAAAGGAAGAGGTCACAGGATAGGGCATCATAAATTAGGAACCTACCTTTCCGTCATGAGGATTAAAAGCAAATGTTGAATGGTCTCGTCCTCCAGTCAAAATAGAATCTTCTGTCAGCATAAAGTTCGAAGAAAATAGGGAATCGATATTCAAAGGTAGTGCTTTAAGTGAAGCTTCTTGAGAAAGCTCCAGGTCACCTGTTATCCTTCTTTCCATTAAAAATAGCTGTCCTTCAAGAGATGGAACAATACTGTATGATTTTGTCTTAGTCATAAGCTGCAATCAATACAAAACATTGGGATTATCCAAACTTCATTATACCTGCAGGTCACTCAAGCTTTGAGAAACAAGAGGAGGGCCATCTATCCTCCATACCTCTCTGCCACTTTCAATATCCACACCGACAAATGATCCGTCAACCGTATTCGCTATCAATACTCTAGGATAAAATAACTACTTCTCTGCTAAAATACACACCCATGAGCACCATGAGAAAAATTTTCCGCTCCATGTGAGTGCAACAATGAAGTGCAGATAATAAGAGTGCAAATATGAAGCGAATTTAACAGCTTAAGGAACATAACTCTAACATTACATCATTGGCAATCCAACAAATTTGAACAGACAACAAGGTCAGTGGTGCCGTTGAAATTTATTTCATTTAAGCAAACGAAACACTGGTATGCATTAACTAAACTTGAACTTAGTCTTAAGAAAAAGCGAATGCCTTTTCTTGGATTCCACATATATATTGCTGAGAAAATTCTCTGCTGAAGAAGAGTTATAACATTATCAATGGTTTTGAGATACGTGATAGGATAAAAAATATTATTTATTGATTACAGGTCACTTCTTATGTTGATGCTACCTGCCACCTGTAGAAAGCAGAGAGCTTTCATGCAGTCCAGCTTCTGCACCGCGACACTATGTAGGAGCCTAACATCCTTCGGAAATCATAACGTCAATAGGCTGTTGTACACCTTCTTGACACCGGAAATTATCACGTTTTAAGCGAATCAATACTTAAGATTCCTTGATATTAGCGAAATGATCTGCTATATCGTTTGGTGTCACCATTGTATTTGTAAGGTTGTATTCAATGTGCATGCACCGCTCCTGAGGAGCCGCCGTTTGGTTTCCTTTGTACCAGTTAGCAGCTACAACCTCAGTGACCGTATTCTAGCTACTTACAGCAGCATTAAATGTGATATCCCACCTAAAATAATCGTGATCGCATACTTGTGCGTATACTGCTCTGCTGAGGGCTTTGAAATGTCTAACATATCTTCTGTTATTAGAACGTATGCGCAAGTAAGACAGTGGTAAAGTTGGTTATAGCGAATGTCGAATAATAGAATAAACAGATCCTTACGGAGTCACTACGACTCCCTGAGGGAAGATTCCACACGTTACATATCCTAGCTTCAAAAGGGTCAACGAATATTTCATTTCGTACCTTCTCATAGTGAACACTTAACCGTGACTCATTAGGTGAAGTTTCCAGTGCAGAAGGTTGGATGAAACATGGCACACCATGATTAGGCAGCCATTTTCTGTCTATGCCGTGCACATCTCAGTCTTGGGATGTCCATTCGACCAAGATAGTGTTTAGCAAGCGGTTCATTCAAATTTCCACTGGTTGCCCTTGTATTCATTCTTCGACTTCCAAGTCCTTTTCACAGCGAACAGACATAACTAGCAAACTGTTTTCCAGATGTAGGTGCAGAAATAGCTGAAGGATGTGCTAATGGTCGTCAATTTTAACCCTCAAAAATTTGATAAATGAAGGTCATGTTTCCGTATGTCTTGTTTACTTCGAGGGGCCAGTGACAGAAGGCTCGTGCTATTTGACTTGGAATCACCCTCAGTTTCTTCACCGCCTTGAATTTATCTGTATTTCTTGCCGCTATTACTTAAGAATTACAATATGACCTGGATGTTTCCACTATCGTTATCCCACACTTTTCTCATACAAAGGAAGGCAGGTTTTGGTCGTTTGGACTCAGATATTTTAAGTTTTACTGCAACACAGAGACGCCCGTTTGACTTTAAATCTTAGGATCATACGTGTACTGGTGATCTAAAATCTAGACGAGCTGATTGACTGCTTCAAAGGAGAGATTAGGATTGGGGGGTCAGGAGTGAAAATTTAGAGAGCCCCAGTTAGCTTTCGGAACTGAATGAGGAAGAGTGAGTCAACTCTAACTTAATGGGGCGCATTACTAATGAGAGACTGAGGCCACCTAATTAGTCTTGTTGTATGCTCATAGACTCGGAAGGTACTGAACAGATGCCACATATCTCCGGGAAAGGTGGCCCAGTAGGGGAAGAGATCTTTCACTTTCCATACCAAAAGGGTAACTTTTTTGGTTTTTATCTAATTCACTTACGCCAAACACGTTCAAGCTGATCAAATAAATGCTTCGTTGTTCCATGTTTGAACCAGAGAAGCCTCCAATCTTTCTCCGCCATATAAGAAGCCCCTAAGAAACTTCTACAGTCCACATAGCAAAATCGAACTCCCATCCTAAAACAATGAATGCCATCTCACGAGCAGCAGTCACCAAGATAACAATTTCGACGGCTCACTAAAGTACTACTGAAGTAAATGAGAACAGCTCTAAGAAATTTAGTTCACTTCAACAAGTTGCCAACTGAATGAAAATACTGAAAACATCATACGAACATTCCGCACCTAGGTTTGTTGTCCGCGAAAATTGAACTTACACAGCTGAAGATACATTAATAAACTTTTGAAAATATTTTCAGGGGAAAATTCTGTGGCAGAAACAGTGCGAACACGAAGCAAAATACATCGAATAACTCTTGATGTGTTGAGAGGTGTAAATCACAGAAATCAGGCACAAGAATGGTTTTACTTGCTTTTGGAACAGTGGTGGCGAAAAAGTGGTTGCAGAAAAGTATGAAATTATTCTAGTCACAAAGTGACTATTTGTCCAAGCAAGTGTGTTCACCGAAATGAGAGAAAAAATCAAACAAGCTTCTAACTTTGTGCACTTTATTCACAGTGATTTTCAGAAGACATCATGAAAATTCGACCTAAATTGTCGGCTTCTATGCGCATTGCAAATCTAATGGAGCGGAGCTGGCCATTTGATAAATGCGAAACGCTGGTAAGAAAGCTACCATAATGATACAGCCATACCATCTGAGAACCGAAAATACGTTCTCCTGTCACCCATATTTTATTTTCGACCAGTGTGCGAATTAATGAACTATATGTAAGTAACCCTCATCCTTGTATGGCATGCCTCCGGGTGTACATACTATGGCTACACCGCTCGAAATGACCCATGTAATGCTATGATGGAGACTATGAAGCACAGTGATCAGCGAGGTGTAGATAGTTTCCTCAAACGTGTGATTAGGTAGCATTTCTGCAATGTCAAACGTTTCTCTCGTCGAACATGAACAAGCAATACCAATGCTTTTCGCTTTAATGCCGTCGGACCAGTTGTCAGCAAGACCAGTTTACCGGCATTAACAAACCCCTCCCCTTAAATTTTTATCAACTTCACTAACTCTGCTACGACACCTGCTCTGAGGGCGAAATCACAAAACTGTTCAAATTCCGGCCTCTCGTCTGAACATATAATGCTTCAAGCGATAAGCGGCACTGCTAGGACTGAAAATAACGCATCGGTGGCTGGGCACACAGTGGCCGTTGCACGCATTTAAAAACCCGGCATTTGTCATCAGCTTCCTAATAACCTGTATAACAACGCCCCAAGAGGCGAACAGTGCATTCACTTTGAGCTATGTAAAGCCGCAGACGTTTTGAAACACTTGACACTATTCATCTTCCAGCATTTCACCTGCCTGATGGTCGTAGACTCTTTCTCTCAGATCACAACTTCAGGTCAATGGGGCAACAGCCTCTAAATTTCAGATAGATTCAGCCTTAAAGGTTTGAATTTTGTTCTCTTCAAGAGCCAGCAAATTTAGTATGCACCAACTTCTGAGTCTCTAATGCATAACTGCATTTATGCACAATCGCCCCGGATGCTTGCACTGCACTCATCAACTGTCTTTCGTTTATGAAACCATTGCGAAATGTATCCTCCACAAGCTTACTAACCAACTTCTACTATGCACATATAATTACCAATAATTCACCTAGGTAAGAGAAAGGTGGACACAGAAAAGAGTGAAGAAAACAGCCTATCCTTGAAATTCCGCTTGCTGAACATCCTAGCTGAATTGTTTGGCGAAAATTATTATTTTTGGGTGACTGAATGTGTTGCGAGGCCCTAGTTTGGCATAAAAGTTGCTATTGATCCTGACATTGAGATAGAGGGAAAAGCCTAGTCTAGGCAGCGATCAATCAAAATATGCTTTATGTTTTCACGTCTACAGTTAGACAGACGGCCTGGATCAGCCAATCAAAATTATAATTTTAAACGCTGAACTGTTTATGTTAGCTGTATTTCCTTTGTTTTGGCCGCTTCTGTCTTTTAGACTTTAATACGCGTTTCTACGTGCCCATCGTGTCTCCTCCACTAATTAGTCGGGTCGGGAATCAATTAGGAATTTATTGAATGTTGGCGGCTGACAGTCGATATCTATGTACAATTATCGGCCATGTGATATATTAGTGCTCAAAATCATAACAGAATAGCCTGACACTGTCGCTTCAGCTGCAACTGGGAGAGCACTTGTGATACTCTTCTTCAGTAAGGTTGTTCTGTTACCGCAATCGTTTTACTGAATAGGCAGTAATTAACAGAAAGCAAAACTGAGTGAACAGATGAATTAAGACCACTTAATCAACGAGTAAAAAAGCCCAATTTCATGGGACCTGGGGAAAACAAGCTAATGTTATGATAATAATAATGATAATAACTCCTGAATATACGAGAACACACCATTTCTGCAGGTATGAATAAGTTTCTGTGTACATTCATGCCTTCAAAACTGCACCTATTCAAATAAGCGAGCTTTTCCATAAGCAACCAGATGATATGATCGTAATAAGTGAGCATTTTCTGATCGTCCACCCTCCTCACATTCCTGGAAAATGATCCTGTTTTTTCAAACTGTTTATGGTATATGAACCTCCACTAGTCAGCCGTGCTATTCATCTGCACCATGTTATCAGCAAGTTATTGTTGAAAGACACAGTAAGTGTGAGACGCACTTACCTGGCACTGGAATGCAACTTAGGCCAAAACAAACAGACCAAATTGAATCGACCAAATATCAACCAAATAACTTTCTAGATAGCCTCTGGATGCCTAAAGTGTTTTAAGTTTTGTTTTAACGAGCAAGTATCCGAGCAGGCTTCAGCGCAATTTTGAGCTCCTTTTGTGCTGGTTAACACGCACACCCTCAGAACCCCCCAGCTCGGCCATGTTAGCCACATAAGTTGAATAAACTTTACCCTTGGTAATCATTATCACATTTATTCTACTTAAACATGCGGCTCCTTCGAAAATACCCCATAATGCATTCCTTTTGATTTGTGTTTCGTCATCGGTGCTAGCACATTAGATAAGCGGGTTCTAGAGCGCATCAAGTTGGGCAGGGTTGGTTGGAGGTTACGTAGTTGTAACACAACCAGTCTTTCAACAGGTAAAGGCCATGTTCGGTGGCGAATTTCGTCTTCCATCTGGATGAATGGTAATAAAGTGAGTATGATGACAGCCGCCAATTATTCACTTCTGCTTACTCAAGAAAAACTTTCTAAGCCCCCGCCTATGTGGGTCTAGTAGGACAGTGAAAACCACATGAAGTCCCCATAGTGTAGCCAAAAAATAGCATCATTATCTGTTTCTTAATTCCTCGTGATTAAAAAGCGATTCTGAAAAGGTAACAGCGCTGTCACAAGAATCGTGGTGACCATAGGAAGTATAACGAACCTAATATTGCCGTCAACCAACTCTGCCTGACCACGGCATCAGATGCTTCGTCAGTATCGCCATGAATTGTGGTGCCTTCCTGTTGAGTAACTGTGGGCAATGACGCAGTGTGAAACAGGTATGAGACTATCAACTCGCTTTTCTATGCTGCAAAAGCGTATTTGCACCAGCATGATATGTGGATAATGTAGCGGCCAGAATCCAATAATCTTGGCCTGAACGCGGGAAATAGCTAGGCGGTGCCAACTGACGTGAATCTGACTAGTTCCTGCGTTCTACTGTATAGCTTCCTAACTTCCGCGAGTGACGCACAGTCAAAGGTTGGATCGAAATATCAAAACACGGTTTGTAGTAATTCAATAGTAGATTCGTAACAAAATCTGTGGTACTATCAAAGCAACAATAAGTTATGTCAAATTACAAAAATACCTCAACAGTGCCGTTGGGTAACTATACAGTCCAAAACGTTCTCGGGTACAAATACGTACTACACGGTAAAAACTGGTTAAAAAATACAACTGTTAAATACCTGTCGGTCAATAGGAATATTCCCGGCAAAAGGGATCAAAACTCTGCCTACAGGAATCAAATCAACAAACAAACGTTCCCAGTAGACAGTCAAAAGACAAACAGTCAAATCACTGCACAACCGTAAGTTGAACCAAAACAAAATGTCGTGCGCAGTAAAACAACATCACCTTATCAACAGTCCAGCGTCACATAATAGGAAAGTGAAACACTCATAATAAGTCTCAAACATACAAAGGCAAATACCGAGTGTAAAGTCAAATAAGACAGTTAAACAAGCAAATAACATTACACCGGCGAGGGTCAAAGGTACACCATCCATAACGAGGGTAAAAATGTTAAAATAAATGTCAATACAATCAAATAAGGGTGATCGGGAGGGATTTTCAGATCATTTTTCCTTTACACCGGCCACCAAAATCCCTCCAGACACGCAAAACACCTCTGTGTATTCAGCCGTGGCTCTATCTACCTAGCTGTCTGCATACTCTATCTTTCTTCTACTCCCTCAAGAAGACAAAGCTTTCTTATATCTCTTCTCACGGTACCTTCCTTCATACGCACCATCACAGTTCTTACTAAATCGTCTTCGTCCTTCTCGCATGTTTCGATCACTCCCAAAGGCCAGGAACCACGTGGTGTTTTTTCAGAGGCCACAATCACCACATCTCCCTCCTTGAAATTTCTTTTCCTTCCCAACCACTTCTGACGAGTTTGCAAGCATGGTAGATACTCTTTCATCCATCGGCGCCAAAATACGTCAGCTAAGTAATTAACTTGTTTCCAACGTCTGACGTAATTATCGGCAATAGTGCCCTCCACGACTATTCCTCCACTATCTCTCAATAACAATAAGCTATTGGGAGTGAGAGCTAACTCGTCTTTTGGGTCGGTCGTCATGGGAACAATAGGACGATTGTTCAAAATTCTTTCTATTTCCACGAAGTAGGTGGCTAATGTATCATCATGCAGAGTCTGCTCTTTGGATATGACCATCAATAACCTGCGTACAGAACGTATCATCCTTTCCCATATCCCACCTCGATGACTCGCTTGCGGGGGGTTGAAACTCCATCGTATCCCCTTTGACACCATGGCATCATTGATTCGTCGTCTATCCCACACACTCACCAGTTGTCTTAGTTCCGAAATCGCTCCAACAAAGTTGGAACCATTATCACTGTATATCTCTGCAGGTGTTCCTCTTCTTCCTATGAACCTCATTACAGCCATTATAAAGGCGTCGGTGCCTAGGTTGAAAGCTACCTCTAAATGTATGGCTCGCGTCTGGAGACAAGTAAACACACACCCGTACCTCTTTTCCTCTCTCCTTCCCTGGCGAACCATGAGTGGTCCAAAATAATCAATTCCCACTGATGAGAAGCAAAACCATCCTTTCTGCACGCGACAGACCGGTAAAGGGGCCATCATCTGCTGACCCAGTGCAGCTTTCAATCGTCGGCACTCTATGCACTTTCTTATCACCCGTTTGACCGCACTGATCCCCTTAATTATCCAATAGTTTCTTCGTAGAGTGGCCAGGACTTGCGAAGTACCAGTATGTCCTTCTATAATATGATAATGCCTTATGATCAGCTCAGTCACGAAGTGATGTCTGGGGAGGATAACCGGATGCTTAAAAGTAAGTGGGTAGTCGGAATAGTTCAACCTCCCACCGACGCAGACCAATCCATCCACAAGTATAGGTGACAACCTTTGCAATTCACCTTCTTCAGTCTCACAACTACCCTTTTCTCGGAGTTCCTTTATTAATTCTCCATATACCTCCTGTTGTACCATACATAATACTTTATGTCTAGCAGCTTCCAGTTCATCGGCTGTTAGATAGCCAACATTCAGTGACACACCTTGGCGACGCGAATACATAACGGATATGTAGACCACATATCTCTTAAGCCATGCCACAGCTTTAATCAGCCTCACCCAGTCCGAATGATACGCCAAAATCGGATCAGCAGTGAGCTCAGTAACGTTTGTGTTTGTTCGGACCGACCTCTTCAATTCGACATTTTTCGGTGGTTCCTTCCAGCAGAGGTCTGTGGTACTTGAAAACTGTCGGGTTCCCAGAAAAGAGGGGCCCTGAATCCAAGACGCTAATTCACACGCTTTTCGTATGCCTCTTGATGTCCAATCTGCGGGATTCTCTTCAGATTTAACGTACCCCCACTGATTTGGGGATGAATACTGGTGAATAATGGCTAGACGGTTGGCCACAAACGTACTATACCGACTCTCTGTATTTCTAATATAGTACAAAACAATCATAGAATCTGTCCAAAAATAAGTCTTGTCAAAGCTATTTGGGAGGTTCTTCCTCAAAATTTCACTCATTCGTGCACTCAATACTGCCGCAGCTAACTCTAATCTCGGCACTGTCACCGTTTTCAGAGGGGCAACCCGGGATTTGCTATAAAGCAGTATGCTGTAGGGTGGCGTGTTTTTTGGAACGTTCCACGAATAAGCCACCGCTCCATAACCAGATTCAGAGGCATCGCAAAATAAGTGCAACTCAATCTTACTCATCTCACTCTTATCCTCCTTCTTGATACTTCTGGGTACGGAGATTTGCCCAAGATTCTTCATGAACCTCATCCAATCCATCCATAGGGATAGGTCATTGGAACTCAGGGGTGTATCCCAACCAGCATGAGATTTGCAAAGATTCTGCAATAGCTGCTTGGCCGGAAGACAAACTGGGGCGATGAGGCCTAGTGGGTCAAAAAGAGCTGAGACGGTGGATAGTAGTCCTCTCTTCGTGAAGGGTTTTTCGACGGGTTCAAATCGGAACTTAAAAACATCATGCATGGTGTCCCATTCCAAACCTAGGGCCCTGTGGATTGAGCCTTGACTAACACGTAAGTCGACTGAGTTCTCTGTGTGGCTCAGACCAGGAAGAACTACTCTCACTGCCTCTGAATTAGTCACCCACTTCTTCAATTTAAAGCCACCACGTAACAACAACTCAGTGGACTGTTTTACGAACGTTTTTGCCTCACCTGGGCTTGCAAAGGACACTAGGCAATCATCAACATAAAAGTTATGCTTCACTGCTTCCACCACATAACTATCATAATCGTTGGCATACGTCTCGGCAGTCTTGGCCATTGCAAAATACGCACAAAACGGTGAGGACACTGCACCGAATGGGTGTGACGTCATTTGATATTCAATAGGTTCCTTCGAGAAATCACCCTGAGGCCACCATAGGAACCGCAGAGCACCTCGGTCAAACTCTGGGACTTTCACCTGCATAAACATTTCTTCCACATCGGACGTCAGGGCAATCGGTTCTTTGCGAAAACGCAATAATATTCCAACCAAGTTCGCTGTCGTGTCTGGTCCCTGATACAGGAAGTCATTTAAAGAAGTTCCGGACAGTTTGGCAGCGCAGTCCAGCACAACTCTTACCTTCCCCGGTTTCTTGGGGTTAAATACGGCATGATGCGGCAAATACCATCGTGGGCGGTAGCTAGGATCAAGCTGGGGCTCAGGAGCTACTGCTGCATATCCCTTTCTGATGGTCTCTTCCATGGCGCTAGTGTAGCTTTCGCGAAGGCTTTCAGAGGATATTAGTCTGCGTTTCAAACTCTCCAAACGTCGCCTGGCTACTTCGCATCCACCGTATACTCTCTTGGACTCCATTTTCCAGGGCAAGGGGACAACGAAATGTCCATTATCCCAATAAGTACCTCGCTGCACTATGTTTACAGCGGCTAGGTCATCGAGAGATAACGACTTATCTCCCGAGTACAAATCGCTGAACTCATAATCGTAAATTTTCTTCCATTGATCGACTAATAGATCTGACCGAGACATACAATTCACAACCCTCTCCCTGTGCTCACGAAAGCTTGTCGGACCGAACACGACCCAGCCCAACAATGATCTCACAGCATATGGGCTCTTTCTGCCCCCTAACTTCTGATCTAGAACCCAGTGAGCCTCAGGTACATCGCAACCGATGAGCAGCAATACCTCCCCGTCTTCCACCTCTGTCCAGGGTACGTCAGTCAGATGCGGCCACCTTTTAATACTTTCTCGCATCGACCCTTTAGGTCTCCGTACTGGGAGATCTCTTGCCACAACTGCTCGATCTATAAGTATGCATTCGTTTCCGTCTAGTGAATAAACTTCGAAAGGCTTGCTGACTGAGTCCGCCAATCTACTTCCACTAACAGTTTTGATGATAGTCTTTGTGCCGTCAGTCGACAATCCTAGAAGTTGCAAAACATCTTTCGTGATCAAAGTTGTATCAGAGCCATTGTCCAAGATAGCATAACCGTAAACCTCTTTATTACCGTGCTTTACACGTACCGGGAGTAGGCCCAAACACACGCTTTCTCTGAGAGACTCAGTGCATCCACAACTACCTTTCTCCGGTTGTTCGCCTACGGCGTGGTGGGTCTTCTTGTGTAACAGAGGGTGATGGTATGCTTTACAACCTTCTACACTGCACACCCTGTGAATTTTACATTCTACGGACCTGTGGCCCCTTTTAAGACATGAAAAACAACAACCTGTTTCTTTAGCCTTCGACCATCTCTCATCCACCGGTAACGACAGAAATGTGGTACATTTTGTGACTACATGGTTCCCTCCACAAAATATACATGAAGGTTTCAGGACTCCCCCAACGGGTACTAGCTGCTGCGTGGAACATGCTATTTTACTATCTGGTCGTCGACTGCTTGTTGCCAGCTGTCCAAACCTACTTAGCAAAATGCTCGCACGTGCTGACACAAACTGCGTTAACTCTGCGAAGGTAGGTTCTCGTTCGGTTTCAGTTAGCTTTTCGACAGTCTCCGCCCATTTCATCTGTAACACACGGGGCAATTTCTTTACTATACCTTCTAAAGTTCTCAAGGAGTTAAGGTCCGCAGTATAGTCCATTTGCTCTAGGGCTATAGCGCAGTTTTCCATTTTTATAGCTAACCTCGACATTGCCTCAGCATCGTTTTGTTCTATGTTCGAGCATTCCATCAGATCCTGTAGTAAGGCCCGGCTGACTTCATGAGTCCTTCCAAACAAACGTCTGAGTATATCCCGAGCCCTACGATAACCAGCAGATGGTGGTAACATAATGCATTCCTCTATAGCCTCCCTGGCCTTACCTTTACAGTAATGTAACAAGTATAACAGCCTCTGTCCATCATCATCAACCTTAGAGACAACGTAGAGCTCAAACTGCCTCATAAACTTCCAATATTTGGCTGGATGTCCGTCAAAGCTGCTTAATTCTACTTTCGGCAACTCATGGCCAACACTGACACAAGGCAACGTAGCGGCAACCCCTTTGTTTTCTGCGCTGCTCGCCTGGCTAGTCGTTTCACGATCAGAACTGCTATGAGGGTCAATGCCAAGACAAACTGATTTGTGACACTTTATATCATCATCCAAGGAAAAGGTATCACCTAAACCCCCATTCACATCTAAGTTGAGTTCTTTATGCAGACGCAACCTTTCCTGTCTTTGTTTAGCCTTGAATTCACGAAGTTCCAACTCTTGCCTTTCATCCAACTGTCGTACCTTCAACTGAGCAGAGGTCCTACAAGGACTAGTCTTACTATAGTCAATAACTGTACCATTATCAGAGCCACGGCATGAAATAACATCAAGAGGGACTTGCTTGGTATCTGAGGTCGGATCCATGGACATGTCACCTTCCCCGTCCGGAATTGACTCAAGGAACACCTTGCGATTGCCAGGTACAGCAGTGACGGGTTGTTGAGTACTGTAGCGGCCAGAATCCAATAATCTTGGCCTGAACGCGGGAAATAGCTAGGCGGTGCCAACTGACGTGAATCTGACTAGTTCCTGCGTTCTACTGTATAGCTTCCTAACTTCCGCGAGTGACGCACAGTCAAAGGTTGGATCGAAATATCAAAACACGGTTTGTAGTAATTCAATAGTAGATTCGTAACAAAATCTGTGGTACTATCAAAGCAACAATAAGTTATGTCAAATTACAAAAATACCTCAACAGTGCCGTTGGGTAACTATACAGTCCAAAACGTTCTCGGGTACAAATACGTACTACACGGTAAAAACTGGTTAAAAAATACAACTGTTAAATACCTGTCGGTCAATAGGAATATTCCCGGCAAAAGGGATCAAAACTCTGCCTACAGGAATCAAATCAACAAACAAACGTTCCCAGTAGACAGTCAAAAGACAAACAGTCAAATCACTGCACAACCGTAAGTTGAACCAAAACAAAATGTCGTGCGCAGTAAAACAACATCACCTTATCAACAGTCCAGCGTCACATAATAGGAAAGTGAAACACTCATAATAAGTCTCAAACATACAAAGGCAAATACCGAGTGTAAAGTCAAATAAGACAGTTAAACAAGCAAATAACATTACACCGGCGAGGGTCAAAGGTACACCATCCATAACGAGGGTAAAAATGTTAAAATAAATGTCAATACAATCAAATAAGGGTGATCGGGAGGGATTTTCAGATCATTTTTCCCTTACAGATAACACCTCCGAAAGAAGAACTCTTTGCCATGAAAACTGGCAATTATTTTTGGAGTCGCTACTTATTCTCATCCCTAAATTTACTCTCGGACAACATACACACCACTGAGGATGTGACTGCCAAAGACTATTTCGGAAATGGGGAGGTTCAGGCCTACTTCGGGGATATCGGCCTGAGACAAGGCATCTTTTTTGGTTCGGTGACGAATTTTCTTTGCCTTGCACCGATAAGGTTTCTCCAGGCAAGTGTAACTATGCTTTCAGTATTCTCATGAAAGTACATTTTAAGATAGGAACCTTCCTCTAGTCTATTTCTCGCCATACTCAGGTGGAGATATGCCTGACGCCGTGGCGTTTTAAGATGTTACGCCATCGCCTAACATTTCATTCTACCACAGAAGAAGAACGTATGAATGGTGTTGAACGAAACTCACCTTCGCGTTCTAAAGGACAGTAACCACCAAGAATTCTTCCTCCCCCAACCGTCCTATTTGGTGATAAAGTAGTCAGCGGCTGCATCAGAAATTCTGGAGAGAATGAAATCTACTTTCGAATCCATATAAATCACATGTTGTAGATTTGTGTTGGGCCCACTCACCATTATCATGTATGCAGATGGCATTCTGCAGTTGAAGCGAACCGTGAGTCCATACCTCTGAGCTGGTAATTACGAGCGTAGGTAGCCATGGCCTTCAGCACAATAACAATGGCAACGGAAGATCGCATTGTACTACACCTGTCGGACGTCGACGAGCAACTATCCCGAGCCGACCGTCGTTTACAGTGAGCAGTTTGCTGATAAATGAATGTCTTGTTTTAAAACCGTACCCTTGAAGCTCAGTGAAGTCAAGGGGTGTTAGGTGGTCATGAGAACCACCGTCCGCACTTGAGTGCTGCCAGCTAGACTTTTGAGTTTTACGCGCTGGAATTCTCAGCCCTGCTCTTTCTTCAAACAGATCAGATCCGTATATTAGTTGGATGGGGGCAATCGGTATGAAGCCCTGGACCCAGGTTTCGTGTTCGTTGATACTCGCTGTCAATGTCTGCAACAATGGGTGACGCGGGTTCAAATCCGTTGAGTTTGTAGATGCACCTTGATGGCGAATGCTAGGTTCCGGACCTAGGTTCGGGGCCTCCCCTTGATTGACTGCATCCGACTAGAATCCATCAAAGTTCACTGTGATGCTGAGCCGCCTAGTCTGATGGCTCCAATACAAAATGACCGATACACCGCGGCCAGCACTTAGGACTGGATAACGTGAAGTTGGTTACCCTCCAGTGGTCAATTGGATGAGATGAAAGCTGGCTTACGTTATTCTTAAGATTTTTGGTTTTCTCTTGTGGACCGGGTTAAAATGCAGGGTGGTACACGTGAAACAGGATGCATCTCATGTATGCGGCCTCAACGGCGTGGAACTTGAGGCCTCACTGACAGAGAAGGATTTGGGTATCTTCACCCCTCAAGACTCAAAATTTTTTGCAAGATGCGACAGAAACTCATTTCGTGGAAACCTCACGTTACTAACCCTTAGACGAAGTTTCGGACGGCTCGATCGTAGATGCTCGCATCGAATTTTCGATAGCTTCGTACGGCCTCCCCCGGAGTTGTGGACCATTGTCTTCCCCCCTCATCCCCAGAAGGACAAACTAAACTCAGAACGCACCCAGAGGCGTTCGCCAAAATCCGTTTGAGGAATTGGGTCGAGAGCGTACGTAGAACGACTGGTTGCACCGCATGTGTATCCTCCGGCATACAGAAGGCCAGGAGGGGACTTGATAATGACTCAAAACATTCTCTGCACGCCTGGCCACCCACTCCGTCACTTATTAAATCTTAGCTGTAGCACTAATCTTAGAGGACACGCACAGAAACTAGGCCTGGTGCACAGCAGGCTAGATGTCAGATACAACTTTTATTCCCTAACAGCTGTTAAACGCTGGAACGCTCCTCGTGAAGACGTGACCCAAGCTGCTTCGTTTGAATCCTTTAAACGCCGAATGGATACCCACTTGACGTATATCTGGAATCCGCCCAAAAATAATTGACTTTTCACACTTTAACCACCCCGTTTTCCTTTTTCTGTACTTGTGAGCAGGTTAACAATCGCAAGGAGTAGTAATCGACGAAAGCGAAAGCTTCCATTCCGCCAACAACCATTTAAAATCAAGGTATCGCTTAGCTGGTGTCATCAGTTTGTTCGGAATAGGCTTAGACTGACGATAGTGTTGTCCCACAGCGTCTGCCTATTCCTGTCCCGAAAGCCAGAGCAAAACTCAGGACGGTTCGTCAAGTTCATGAAGACTACTGAATCACAATGGAAGGCAATGCGACGTTCTGCTGGATAATTATGCGCCGTAGGTTGAGGGATGTGGCTGGACTTATTACTTGAAATATTCTCGGAATTATGAACACTAAGGCAAGTTCGGCCTCCTTCTTGTTTATGGAGACCTAAATGCCGTGGGCATTCGTTTATTAGGCTTGAACAGGAGGCGCGTAGGCTATGATTCTTTCAACTGCAACGGAATCAAAATCTTACTCATTCACCTTCTAATTTCAATTTCCAAGCGGCCCCATCTCTTCTTTCTCAAGTCCTACCGTCTGTCACTTGTCTTTTATCATTGAATGTTAGTACATTGTGTGTGCTTGCTGAGTCGTCGACCTACATCTTTTCTCCCTTTCTTTCCCATTCCAGACTCTCGTGGTTACCACTAAACTCACGCTGGTCTACGCACCCCGTTGTAATAACGTACTTACCTAATTACAGGTGAGACGAAAAAGCCTCAACAACTGGTCCTTACGCAATGCAACCCATACTACAGACCGAAGGGAGTCGAAAATCGGCTGATTTTCTTTCAATTAACATATATGTAATCTGCATTTGCAGTGGCCTTTATAGCTGCAGTTAATCACCTGAGAAACAGACTTTCAAGCAAAACAAACAGAAAGCCTACAGTCTTCTGGCACAAACACAGCTTTCTGCCGAAATAATAGTTCATTCACAATTGTATCCACAACACTTTAAACTGCCGAGGTCATTTAAAACGTGTTCGTAACACCAAGATAATGGACGAGAACGAGAAGAAGGCAAGGGAGCTAATTGCTGAAGCGCAGAAGAAAAATAAGAAAGGACTTTTCTCCTTTGGTTCAGGGTGAGTATCTGAATCACAATGTCTCTTCAATATTTGTCAGGCGGTCATGTTAATTACCAAGGTTGTTATGTAAGCCTTGCATACGCAGTTATTTTGGGCTATATTCCATGAGAGAATGCCATGGCTAGGCTCATAAATACGTTTTGTACAAAGAAATAAACGAAATGGTAAGGCCTGTGCTACTTGACGTTTCAGTCAGTTAACAAAGTTGTATGTAACGTATACGTTAATTTACTGGCTGAAAAGCGAATAATTGGAAGTGAACAACTATATGTATGCTCGTTTTGTTATCGGTTCTTAGTCTCTCTCGAAGTAAGATGGTGTCCGCTCAAATTGTACAGACGAATATGCCCATTAGACTCTAAGGTTTACTCATTCAGTCTCAGTTATAAGGATAGTAGGCCAGTTGGCCTGTGTTAATCCTTGCAGAGGATATCTCTGTAAAGATCTAGTTTCTCCTTGAACGCGTTGACAAAAGGTGTTGATACTATTTGCTGAGGTAAGGAGTTCCAGATGTTGACAACACGATGGGAAAAAAGTAGATTCACGCTAAGTTGATTCGACCGCGGTTTTTGAATTTTCTTGTGATGCCCCCCGAGATAGTCAGTTCAAGCAAGGAAGAAAAGATAGGACATATCAGTACCGAAGTCATTATTAAGAATACGAAATGCCAGTATGAGATCACCCCATCTTCTACGGTAAGACAGTGGGAATAAATCTAGCTGATCTAGTCGTTCTTCATAGGATAGGTTCGAAAGGCCTGCCACAAGCTTAGTATCTACCCTTTAAACAAACTCGAGTTCGTCAGCATCCTTTTTTAGGCATGGGCTGGCCGCCTGAATGCAGTATTCCAAGTGAGGTCTAACGTAGGTAGAGTAGAGTATTCTAAACATGTCCTCATCAAAAAATTTGAAAGCTCTGCGGAGGAACCATAATATACGAAAGCCCTTTGCTGCAGCTGCATTGCAGCTTGCCGAGGTTTTCAAATCATGACTAATGATGGCACCTAAGTCTTTTTTTTCAAGGACTGGAAGTAGTGGTGCACCATCAACGGGATACTGGAAACAATTGCTATGACCATTGTGCATTTTTGCACTTTTGTTACAACTGATTTTCAGGCACCAACGTTTGGACCAACCTACTAGTTCATCTAAATCCGCCTGAAGTGCATACCTATCTGCATCACTGCGTATGGCTCTCCAAATATTTACGTCATCGGCATATAACAGTACCGAAGAGTTGAGCATATGTGGCAATTCGTTGATATATAACGAGAAAAGTAGTGGACCTAGGATTGTTTTTTGAGGAACTCCACTCATCACAGGTTTCCACCAGGATAGTGTCCCACTTACCCTTACTCTTTGCCTTCTATCGTGTAAAAAGTCCTTAATCCAAGCTTGCAGTGAAGTACCAAACCCGAAGGAGGAGAGCTTTCCTAGTAATTTTACATGCGACACTTTGTTGAATGCCTTACTGAAGTCTATAAACACGGCATCTGTTGGCAGCTTGCAATCACGGGCTGCAACCCATTCCTCTCTTGCGATAAGGAGATTAGTTAGATAGGAGTGCCCAGTACGAAAACCATGTTGCTGTCGTGCCAAAAAATTGCTTGGTTCTACATGTTTAAGTACCCTGTCACGAATTATTTTTTCTAAAATCTTAACAACTATGCTAGTTAGACTCACAGGATGATAGACACCAAATAGCGACTACCGGTTTTAAAGACTGGGCTGATTATGGCATCTTTCCAGTCTCTAGGGAGGCGAGTGTGAGTTAGGAACATGTTGACAAGATCCGTGACTGGCTCAGCAAGGATGTCTGCTAGCGAGGATAGAAGTCTGGGATGCAACTCATCGGGACCTGAGGATTTTCCAAGTTTGAGGTTAATGAGCAACTGTAAGACTCTTTCTTTTGTTGTGAACACTGCATCTATTAGTGGAACAGTGCTGACACCACTATTTAGCACTTCATCGTCGTGATCTACAGAGAAGACTTCACTAAAGTAATCAGAGAGACAGCTTTGGACAGATTAGATTCCGCCAGACTATCGGACTTCTCATCCGTCGCCAGGGAGGGGATTCCGCCTTTATTTTAGTCCTCCTTCTGACGAATGCAAACAGTCTTTTAGGACAATTTTGGCAATCCCTCACAAGCTGCTTCTCGTAGGACATTTGAGACCGTGTAACCAAAGTCTTGCAGAGATTACGGACTTTACAGTACTCAGTCTTAAGTGTTTCCAGTCTAGTTTCTAGAAACAAGTCCCATAAACGTTTCCTCCGCCTTAACAGTCTCTTAATGTCTTTACTAAACCACGGAGGACGATGTGAAGATCGTCATGGAGTCAAACATGGAATAAACGGCGTCGTTACCTCTTCAAATAGAGTTCTAAACCTATTCCATGCATTCTCAATTGATGAGTCCTTGTCGACAGTCCAATCCTTACTGATTGCGCAATCCCTTATACTTGAAATGTCCGCACGCCATACATTAGGTCTAGGGGAGGCAGTGTCATAATCAAACTCATTAGTCCGAAAACCAGAAGTTAGTCGCTGTTAGCTAACGGAGGGAAGTATCGTCGATCCAGAATGTCTTCACATTGATGGGTTGAAACTAAATCTAATAACTATGGTTTGTGTTTAAAATCGTAACGTGTTGCACATGTTACGTTTCGAACTAAAGCAGATTCTAAGACCGTCAAAAGTAAGTTATTTTCGAAGGAACCACCTGGTGGTGAAACTTTTAGCTCCGTCCGGTTTATGTGTGGAGCATTCAGATCCCCAACTACTAGGCATCTGTTACATTTACTCCAGTTACATATATGGGTTAGTACGAAGTCATTTGCAAGGCAGGATGGACTACGGTAAATGACCCCGATAGTACAGAAACCATGCTTTGACTTCAGCTCGCAACTGGCCACTTCACAGGTCCCGCATTCATGTGCTTCAGAAGTGACTAACCGTACGTGGACGTCATCCCTAGCATATAGTAGTATGCCGCCACCTTTGCGACCCACAACCCTATCCGTCCTTACACAGTAATACCCTGCGGGGAGTGGCGTAAAATCTAGATCCTTGATCAACCAGGTTTCAGTAAGGGCTACTACGTCAGGACCTAGCTCGCAGATTAGATTCTCGAGGTCTGTCATTTTGCTTCTAATACTGCGAACGTTAGTGTAGATAACTTTCATTGTGTTGGAAGAGTTCCATCACCCACCCATATAGGCCTTGAAAGCATTCGCTTCCAAACCCTCACAACCCGAAAACCCACTATTTTAAGATCATTTTCACCATTAGCCTGTCGAGCCTTAAGTTCGGCAACAGCTTCTCTTCTTTTTATGCGGTCCTCGAGGGGCCAGTCAGGTCGGATGCGGATATCCGAATTTCGTAGTTTGGATGCGTTACTCAAGAGTACATCCACTTCCTCCTTGTTGCCTAAAACAACCTTTAAAATTCTCTTCTCATCAGGTTTTTCGTCCATTTTCTTACCTAGCCTAACTACTTTGGAGATTTGTACCCCTTTAGACTTTTCAGGCAGAATACGTCTGATGGCCGACTCGACTAGTTGCAGGTCATGGACGTGACATATTGAGGCATCTTTGTCTGATGACTCCTCAACGTTCCAGAAGATTAAACTGGGCGCTGGAGTGGGATCTTTGAGTCGTGTGTTGATGGCCTTTGAAACCTTCTCAATAGGTTTCATAAGCTTAGTGTCTCCCGTGATAACCTTTGGCAGTCCCTTCGGATGCTTTCTTGGAGAAATCCGTGTAGATTCGTTGACCACTTTTACAGAGTCAACGCTGTTACCAGAGATGCAGGCTTTCGGTGAATCCTCAGGCATTATGGTTGGTGTACCATTTGCCCTTGGCTTTCTCTTGCGTCGAGTATGCTTCGGGACTGGTGTAATTTCACCAACTGGATCACCAGCATCCATTAGTCCACTAAGAGGTCCTGTGTCAGATATATTAACGATTACACTTGCAGCGTCATCATCTGATACCGCATGAGAATAGCAGCTATCATTTCCACATAGCTGTTTTTTGACAAGTAGATTTTCAACAGCTTCCTGGATGAGGGTTGGCGATGGCTTGCAGCAGAAATCATACAACCAGGGAGAAGCTGGTTTACTGCAACGCTTGTACACGGTTGGTGTCAATCCTGTACAAACTTTGTGGAACCAGCATTCACATGCATCACACTGCATACCTTCATCTACTGGAAATTTACAGCTGGGACGACCGCAAACATGCTTATCGCCATGTTATTTACTCTTGTCGTGTACTAACTAAAGTACTCGGTCAAGATTCCGACAAGGGGACTTAAGTTGTGACAACACAAAGACCAACCTTAAGCCTCAAAAAATGATTAAACTTCAAACACTGACTTAAGTACTTGGAGTCAAGGTTTATATGAAAGCTCTTGATGTGGATTACATAACAAAAGCAAAAATGTCAAAAGCGTAGGAAAATTCACTTCTTGTTTTCAAAGCGCGCGCTCATCTTAGCCGTCTGTAATTACGGACGGCTGACAGTCGAATAGAGAGAAATCAGGAGGATTATGAAGACATCAAACTACCCAAGCTGAATTTTGTTAGTGGGACTTGAAGATGGATAATGAGTAGCAATATACTTATGCTGTGGGTAGGAATCAATAATATGTCTGCTTCGTTTTGATTGTTTTATAATATGTTCCATCGAGCTTATCCAATCGTCGATTTTAGTAACTCCACATCGGCTAGGTGAGCCACACTGCCCTAAGCGGTTGTCGCTAAAATTCAAATACTATGTATTTTTTACTGTTTTTGTTAAACATTCCTCAACTTCCATCCAGTTGCCGAACGTTTGCATCAAGGCAGATGGTAGTTACTTAGTGTAGGATATGTCCAACCACTTTTAGTCATTGGAGTCTTACAGTTTCATCTAGTCTATTATTTTCGTTGTTCCAAACTTCAACTGGGTATGGCTTACCGCCTGAATTCATCACACTCTGGCAGTGCTTCGAAGAAATTTACGGTTGAATGGCTGTACGTTTTATGCGTTTTCATTCTTCGGTAGCCATGGTTGTAAATTTCAGCAAAGCTTTTCGTATATGCAGATAGGCACCGTCAGCATAGGAGCAAACGCTGTTGAGTAGCAGTCTGTGTTGCCACCGCGACCTAGATTTTCACTTCACCTCCAATCATCAGCCAGTATCGATGGAACTGTGATTGAGTGGTTTACGGAGATGGCTATCAACCATTTGGTAACGGTTTTAGGTCCTGCTCCACCTGCTGAGGTTTGAGCAGCTAGGTAGTATCACTAACCCTCACACGGTGTGTGGCTAATTGCCTACAGCATGGGTGTGTACAAAGTAGCTTAGTGCGTTAAATCTAATTAATAATACAGATTAGTCAGACCATGACTATCGCTGATAGTCTAACTGAGCTTCGTTACATCAAAAATAAAACGAGACAGAACTCAAATAAATCGAAGTAATATATTAGAAAGCCATAAAATGAGAAAGAAACTGAGACAAATGACGAAGTTGAATAAAGCGCTTAGAATGAACCGAGTGTAGACTCAAGTATGCTACTACAGCAGATTTGGAATGATACTATCTAGTCTTCAACCATTGATTTCAGGTGTCGCATAAAAACTAGCTAGGAAAACTTTATTCACATACGTAGGTTCAGACCAACAGTCAGATTTCATTGACTAATACAATGGTTTAATCTACCCACCCTAAGCATTTCGTCTACGTGAATACTTCAGCTAACATAGTTTACCACGTTAGACGCTTACCAGGTTTGAGTGACGTATGTTATCGATCATTCAGGGCAATGAAGATGTATAATCTCGCCAACTGATTTGTCTCTTTAACCTTACACTGTGCGTAAGCTATATCCTTTATATCGTGATTTCAGGATATGCTACTGATCATATGAAGGCGATTGTGGTCGAGCACCTACAGGGCTTCTCTCGATGCACATTACATTTGAACAGTGATGTGTTCGTAGATTTTATTGGCAGGACAGGTGGTGCAGTTTAAGGAAGGCCAATGGAAGCCTTTTTAAATCCGTTCTAAGATTGTTTGGGCCACCAGGACATCAGTGATGATCCGAATTCCCGAGTAGGTGAGGTAGTCAACGCACCCAACTGCTTCAGCCCTTGTTTTCGGACGATAACTTTCATCCAGGAGGGGATAAACGTATTCCTAAATTCGCAAATTGTCACTTAACGTATTAAGGAGACTTTGTGACTCGTCAGCGCTTTCGTCTAATAGCACAACGTTATCTGCATACTATAAGAGGTCAGTTCGTGTAAATTCAGTCACAGAGGCAAATATCCATAAGCGCATCTATCACAGAAGTAAGTGAAAATGAAAAGAGTGCACGCTTTTGGTGGGGATCACTTATTGTAGGCACTGACACTCACAGGTGTTCAAAGATAAAGTCATCAATGGATTAGTGTACTTGATGGGTACCATTTCCAGTCACAGATACTTTCGTACGACTTCTCAGTCGACGTAGATTTGGGCCGGTTTCAGGCCACGAGATACAACTGACATAGCAGTTGAGGGGCTAACTTTACAGTTGTTAAAGAATGGTATCAGCGGGTCATGTCGAAGTCTAGTCGTTAATGTACTGACCACATGTACCCCTCCCCACATCAAATACCCGACTTATAGTTGCACAGTAGGCTGACGATCGTTGTGCTCCTTGACTCCCTTTAACTCATCGGACAAGGTTGTTCTCTGGAATTGTGTGTTAAAGGGCCGTATGCTCACTACCATCCCTGTGCTTCGTTGTAAACATACAGTAAGGTTAGTATAAATATGAAACTTGGACACTATTGTGGGGTGTAATTCTGTATTCGATTCTATTATTCAATATAGCACACGGTAATACGGTATTATCTAAGGTTGTCTGATTTTGTCATTCCGCTTGAAATCAAAATCCTATGCCCGGCAGGGTTCGAACCAGTGACCTCCATTTTACTGACCCAACGCTGTACCAATAGAACAAGACCCTGCCGTGAACTATGTTCTGACTTCGTTCCATCGCTTGGGTGGTCGGTCAGCTAGGGGGATCATAGTGGACGGACAGTTACCTATCAGGCCATCACGTAATAGAGACGGCGTACAAAACCTTCGGCGGTTGAAGTAAAGGCCTGGTTAGCAGCTGTATCTTTTAGCTCAGTCGGTAAAGTGTCTGGCTGGCTATCTGGAGAGCACCGGTTTCAATCTTACTACGATTCAGGTCCTACTTCACTTTTAGTCATCGACTTTTATCAATTCTATCAGTATTAATAAAATTCGATTCATTTTTTATGTCCAAAGAAATGATTTTATTTGCTCTGCTTTTTTATGGGTAACAGATCAACTCACACAGTAATTACTCAATTTAAATATGCTGATGGAATTTTATGATTGCATGTACGTTGTGATCAAACTGTTTCGGTCCTTTAAACCTAATGTATCCGAAAAAGATATCTCGTTACTGCTTAGATGTTGTTTCCATAGATTAATTGGTTTTGAATCCGTTGAAATGCATATATGACACTTCTTTCGATAACCTCCAATTTGAATCACTACCCAAGTGCATGTCCGTTGTATAGCAGTGAATACGACTATTAGTAGGTTTATAAAAATATTTTCCTTGCTTGACGAACATACAAACTCCTTGTCAAATTAATTAATTTATAAATGAAATGTATCTATCAATATCCATTTCAGCTCAGATAAAACGGATGAAATGATATCGTTATACGAGAAAGCAGCAAATTGTTTTAAGATGGCACACAATTGGACTGGTAATTATTTACTGAGCTTACATTTCATTCAATACTTTCAGAGGCTGGTAATGCATTTCTAGAAGCTGCAAGCCTTAGTTTAAGCCAGAAGTCAAAACATGACGCAGCTACACACTATGTGAATGCGTCGTTAGTTTTCAAGAAGGATGATCCGAAGAAAGCCATACAGTGTCTGACAAAGGCCATTGAAATATATACTGGTTAGTTGATTACTCTTTTATTTCTCGTATACGCTTAGTGTTTACTTATGTGAAGTTACCTAATGAAGAATTAACTTTTTAAGCCAGTTACATCAGTGATAGACTGTATCGTACCAAGGACACATTTTCATCTCTGCTTTCTGACAGAACTAAGGCTGTGTGACTATCTCTCGTATGTGTTAAAGCACACGGTGAGCAGTGTTGAAATGATACCAAACGTTCTGGATAAAAGATTTAAGCACAGTGATTTTGAAACCATATTGACAAGGATAGGCAAAATGGTCTAAAGTAAATCAATAAAGTAGTGAAAGTCGATATTTTTGTTCAAGTTTCTTTTGGTAGGCTTCTAGTTTCATATATATGTAGCCTTATAATACCAACTGTTTACTAAAAGCTTAGATAAAGCAACGTTCGTAGCCACCTTCCGTTAATTAAAAGTCGAGTGTTTAGATTAGCAAGCTGGAGTTTAACCCAACCCTTGGTACTCACGCTAGGCCCTTTTGTCCTTGAGCATGTTCTGTCAACTGAGATAAAAAGTTACAAAAAGTAGTCAACTGACCATACCAAAATATTCCTCTAATCCGCAATTTCGATGATTGTAAGCCAGTCATTCGAGAAACTAAGCTTTTAAGCTGCGACTAATTTAATGGCGAAAACTGATAGGTTAAGTTCCAAGGTGACAGCTGAAAATCGATGCTTATGACTGTTGTTGGTATTATAGGACAGATGAATTTGGACTAAAATATTATGTTTAATCGATATATTGCCTGTCTTCTCTAGTTGATACAACTAATTTTTTCCTCATTTTCATCTTAATGCTATGAAATGTGGCCACTTTTTTTGCATCATCATGTTTGATTTCTGCCTTGCATCTACAATTAGTGAGATACTGCCTACTCCATTCTGTACAAATCCATCAGTGTGTAAACGTAGTCTTGTAGTTTGGTAAAGTTTTGTCACTTTTAAGTTGTACAGTGGTGAAATTAAAGATCCACTCAAAGTAAACGCCTGCATTTCTTTAAGGTTTTGTGACAAGTATGGTTATTGGTGTGCAAAATAGTCATCCTATTAGTGTTATGTTTTGTCAAACTGTAGACACACCCCACTAACCACTAATCCTTCACTGTTAGGCCTAAAATAAAAGTGTTGATGGAGGGGATGTGCTTTTAAATATTATCAAGAGATCATTTTTGAGATAAAAGGATACATAAGACATATTCGCTCACCGTTTCCTATTTTATTATTATTTTATTTTGATGTCATAGGGTCGATATGTGTTCAGTATATTTTTTACCTTCTATTGAGTAATATATATTTCTTGAATAATGCTTGTTACTGAGAAAACACTTGTGTGTTTAGAGATGGGTCGATTTACAATAGCTGCGAAACACCATCTAACTATAGCTGAAATTTATGAAAAAGATCTAGTTGACGTTGAGCAAGCTATTCGTCATTACGAACAGGCAGCTGATTATTACAAAGGTGAGGAGTCCAACAGTTCAGCTATGAAGTGTCAGCTTGCCGTGGCTCAACTCGCAGCTCAACTCGGACAATACGATAAGGCGGCAAGTTTGTTTGAAGAAGTAAGTTAAGTTTAAAATTCATGTCACAAACTTGGTGTTGCTATTATTATTATTATTATTATTATTATTATTATTATTATTATTATTATTATTATTATTATTGTCTCGATACTAATTATGAGTAGACACATAGTCGGTTAGAAAGTACTTGGGTACATACTTGAGAACCCAAGAATAGTCGGTAGTGAGGTAACTGAATGGTTTGTTTTCAAATCTAAACCATGAAGATCTCTATATCTGTGTTTCATGGCGATCACAATAGGTTGTCGTATAATATGCATTCTAATACGTCGTTGTTTTCAGCCGTTACCACTACCAATCAAAAAGAGCTTGATCCACAGGTCGATAGTTGATGATGATGTAACCAATGGATCAACACTTCTTGTTTTTTCCATCTATTGCATGCCCTTCTGGGACTTTGCTTGATGTTAATACAAGTCGGTGGTAATTTTTTCTATATAGTGTACCCCTTATTCGGATAGAGACTGTAGTATCTTTGCGCATCATAATCTCTAGACCACTATAGACTGTGCTACAGAAACACCTCTAATTTATTGCTTTACCTTTTCTCTCAACACTGAAAGCCGCTACCTAGCACTGGGTTAATTGCTGTATTTTTTGGCTGGAATCACAAGTGATTTTAAAAGTTAGTGTTTTTTTTAACCTAACATTTATTTGCAGGAAGAATTTCGAGTAACCATTGAAATTAATATGGAAATGAAATTTTATGGCTAATTGAATCACACACTTTTAACCGGTGGGTCATGGGTCCGAATCCCACTCCACCTTTAGAGGTTCTGACAGTTGAGTAGTATTATCAGTTTTCCCACACTAAGCATGGTTCGTAACCTACCTAATGACTGGAATTGTAGATGATTGATGAGTTGCGCTTGTTTTATATTTTTATTTCTATAATCATCTGGTATTGTTGTCATACAAACTGATATCTGTGGGTTCACAACCTTTTCACACACAGGTATATGAAATTAAATTCATGTTTCCTAAGAGTTAAGTGGTTCAGGTTATGTAAAATATTGTAGACTATATGATTCTTCATTTTCTTATATTTATTGCTATTCATCAATCTGCTTTATTTACTATTTTTGATATATCGAATTCTTTTTTGAGATCTACGCCTACTGCTTAACATTTGCAAATGACTCCAAAATTCATGTTTTTGAAGTATTTTAGTAAGACACCGAAAGTAAGCTTAGTTAAGAGGTAGAGAGAAGCTTGGCCAACCAAATAGTAACATTGGCCCTCACACACTGCTACTGCATAAATGTGCACAAGGTTGGTGAGTGCATTTGATTTAGAGGGTTGGCAAACAGTAAACTATATGACGTTTACTGGGCGAAACTAGTAACAGATATTCAAGCCACTAAAACTGGTGTTTAACGGCAAATTCACTTGGTTAGTGCAGAAATACGCTTGACCTCATAATACCCTTGTCGAGTGGTAATAATTCTACATAGAATCGTCCGACATATTCAACTTAGGAAACAAACGATATACACTGTTTAATATTAGTGTGAATTTCATCACAAGCCAGTGTTAAATAAACAACCATTTGAAATTAGGGGATACTGAGTTGCTGTTTCATCGTGTTAAAAGATACCCTCCATGCATAATTGCTTCAGAGTTTCCATTTTCAATCTAATCGAAATTTGACGTAATTTGTTACTGTCATCACAGCGCATTCGGTTTACATCACAACCTACAACTTGCCCTTTAAATCTAAGACACTTATCCTTAAAGCAACAATTAGTAAGAGTCAAGAAGTGACTTCATTTTCACAGATTTTGAATTTCTGGCAAATTTAACAATGGTTTTTATTGCAGATTAAGCTAAAAATATTTGATTTCTAACTTTTTAGCTGTTGCTATGGTTTTTTCATATTTAGTCAGACTAGCCATTGGTTCTACAGTCTTTATACACTTTCACCTTGTCATTCTCCAGTGTTAAGTAAACTGTGCATAAGCACAATTCATGTGTTTCCATTCCATTGACTGACATCCTCATGTACAACATTGAGAAAGAGAAATTCCTGTTGGGGAGGAAATATGTTTCCTTTGTGTTTTAGATAATATTTGCTAGTAAATTTCAAGAGTAACGAAATATTAGTATTTACGTTTTATTAACTAGTGAACAAATTGCAATCTTCTTATATGAAGGTTTTCTGAGTTTTGATGTATTTTGCCGAGGTAAAGTAATCACTGACTAGTATTTGTGAGCCACTATGAATGAAAACGCTGAATATAAGCTATATTAAGAGTAATATGGAGTAAACTTTTGAGTATCCAAACCAAGACTTAATAATAATCCATGAAGTTGGTATTTGTTAGATTTCGTTATGTAGGAAACTAGGTTATTTGTTTCTAATCCACGAGCCAATCAGAATCGGTGAATAAGGGTGATGTTGCTTACTGTCGATCTGAATTGCACACTTATAACCAAAACGTCAGAGTAGAAAATGGATATTGCGTTAGGTTAGAAATCCATATTTTTTTTTGATCTAGTACACAATAATACTGCATCATTGTGTTCCGTATCCAGTGAACAATCTAATATGGAATTACCTGTATTCGTGCTGTAGTTTCTTATATATCTCGATAGTTGTTTTGTCTTTCTGTTTGCCTTTCACACTATTTCTGCTGTGATTGTGGTCCTTTTCAATGCTATTGATAAGCTCAACCCATTTTCATTTTACATATTGATTTCCCTACTCTGATTATGTGAAGCTTAGAAATGTGGAGTGATACGCAGTTATGCAATCGGCTTTGTTGTTCATCCGGGTTTAACTGAATTTTAAGTGATGGGTGATTGTGTTTACAATGTGTTAAACTTCTCTGAGACCGTTTTGTACTAGACGGTAGCTAATTATTCAGCTGGGTGAATAAATAGAGACGAAATTCTACCTAGTATATCTAACACATTATCTTAGTATAGCTAATATTCTATTTCATTTGGAAGGATATCTATTTGGTTAGCCCTTATGCAGTGGTCTAAATTTTGATAAATGCTTTTTCTCAGTTTCTAAGGCCCTTTTTTCATGTGCTCTTGATACTCGTTTTAATTGCGTAACTCTACATATTTTACGTATAAAAACTGCCCAAAAATATATATCCATATTCTTATCAGCAATGGCATCTTTTTAATTATTTAGTAAAGTCGTAATAACTGGTTTCTTTTTTTGTTATCATGCAATAGGCTGGCAAAGCATCAATGGAAAATAATTTGTTGAAATATGGTGCCAAAGGACATCTTTTCAGGGCCGTAATTTGTCATTTCTGTGTAGACTTGATCAATGGTCAAAAGGCCCTTAAAACCTATGAAGAATGTTACCCTATGTTTTCTGACTCTAGAGAATGCAGTCTAATGAAAGTGAGTGTGGCGAAATAGCAGTGTTTTAATTTTCCATGATTATTATGGCTTTTCTATGCAAAATGTTACAGGTGTATTTTATGACATACCTCACTACTACTGAATTTATCCGATCTTCTCAGTAACTTAAGATCATCTTTTTTAGCAAAGTAAAGCAAATCAAGGTCTTGAGATGTACAATAATTTCTCTGCTTGCATGTATCCTTCACTGTTGTTTTTCTAATGAGGATCAGAACTTTTCATAAAAGCTTCTTTCATATGTTAAACTCTAGGGTTTTTGAAACTTTTAATCCTTATTTTTAAATATGTCGTGCAAATGAAGCAGCAAGGTGGTAAATTAATACAAACTTCACTGGTCGTCTTGATTAACTTTACCTTCTGCTGCAAATAAGCACTCCATTTTCGTTCTAAATACGAATTCTCTATTACTGTTACAGGGTGTATTTTTGGCATTTACTTCAGTAGTTTAAAATTTCATAGTTGGATGTTAAATGGACATATCGGCTATCAGAATAAGTATGGATGACTTAGAAGTTTAGTTATATGTCAAAGTCAAACTAAGGTTGCATATGTGACAGTACCATTATTCTGAATTTCCATGCTAGCCTTTGGTTTTACTTGTTAAAAGTTGCTCATGAAATATTAATATCTTAGTGTGTCGTTTACTGGTAAAATGTGTTCTGCTATGGGTTTGATTTTCCTTTATTACCCACATCCCGGAAACTTCCAATTATCTTGTATCCATGACACGCGTTTCGTCCTATTTGAGACTCGTCAACCGGATGTGCCTCCACCCCGGTGAGTGATGTTGTTCCCACTGAGACTTGAACCCAGTACCCATCGCTTCAAAACCCCCAAAGGACCATCTACTAGGTTACTAGGGCATAAAAGTCACCTCTTGTGAAACGGGTATCAATTGTTGTTTGATACTTGTAATTTCCCTTTGCTGTACTGGGTCGAATTGGACCGACCTCTGTTGGCACATAGGCTCCTATGAAGATGGCTCGATACTATCGGATATTCATGATATTATATTCATCTTGGTGACTAGCAGAGGAATTCAGGATGCGCTTTCCGTCTGATTTGGGACTCGTCATCTGAGTGTACCTGCACTTCAGTGAGTTTTGTTGTTCCCACTGAGACTCGAACCCACTACCCATCGCTTCAAACGCCTTTAGAAAACACTTTCAGTGTGCGGTCACCAGTCAAATAAAAGATGCATGAATTCGTTTAAATGATATACTTGCAGGTGTGAATTCGTGTTATAGGGAAACCTGTGTTCTAATTAGTATTTCCAAGCTTATCTTCCCCCAGTGTAATATTTATTTATTTATTTTTTTCCCGTCGCATTTACTTGTGACATCTCTGCAGTGTTGAGAGATAATACTTCTGACTGAAGTTAATGCTCATGGTCTTGTCTAGAAAGATAATGAAAGATTCAAAAAATACAACATAACCATAAGACTATACTTCGTGCTTATAGTCCCATGAAAGCCTTTCTCTTCTCACGTGCATATGAATTTAGTTAACATTTTCTCTTTCCAGCAATAGTTAGTTCATTCCTTACAAATAAATCAGGCTTCTCTTATTACCTGCATCATTAGTTTCGGAATACAGAACAGACAGTTCAGTTTCTTAGTGCTTGTATCCAGCCACATAGCACCATTTATCAATAATCCGAATAAGCTTCTTATGATACACGAACCTTGCTTTTGCTCTAGGATTAAAAGTGTCTTGTATTTCGTCGCCAAAATTTAGTAAGAGATAATTAAAACAATATATATAACTTTATTTTATGGGTTGATTTGTAAGAATGATATCTTACTTCATTTAGGAATAGTACTTGATATTGTGTTACAATCGAATTTCATATCAGGTTGATATATTCGACATAGAGCAAAGCGATACAGTATTGTTTACTGGTCGCGTGTATTGCACAGCAGTCTACTTTGTTCTGTTGTGTGACTGTGAAACATGGCCATTGAAGATGGAAGATATGAGAAGGCTTCAAGTGTTTGACCACCGTTGCCTTCGTAGCATAAGCCGTATTCTGTGGTGTCACCACGTGAGTAACGCAGAAGTCAGGAGTAAAGTTTTAGGGAGAAGAGGTAAACCAGTTGACGAGGTTGTGAACCTTCATCGACTGAGATGGTTGAGACATGTATTACGTAAGCCTAGTCGCTGTCTGCCTCGTCACACAATGTTGGCTGAAGTAGATTCAGGCTGGAAAAAGGCCCGAGGTGGCCAGACTAAAACATGGCATCAATGTATGCAGTCTTTGACTGTTGGTTTAAGTCATGTGGGGCTATGTAGACTAGCCGGTTAGGGTCCACGGGACACGAGGAACCAGTGGTTGGAGACTGTAGGCGATATGGCTGAGAACCGATGTCAGTGGCGCAGATGTTTACACGCATTATTCTCATCTTAACAACACTATACTGAATCCCACCATTTTCTCATTCTACCTTTCTCTTTTCGTACTTTATATTTCTTTTGTCTGAATTGTTTTCTGATCTTCACCTTCCACTTAACTGACTTTCTACTCGATGTACTGATATGAGCTGTGGCAACTCGGACCGTTACGCGATAATACCTGTTCCTATTTTGATTTGCATGAATGGATGGACTGAATGATGTTTCGACCACAAGGATTGTCATAATGAGTCACAGTATATGCTCGAAATGTTACCTAGTAAGTAATCATGTATCACAATGTTCTATACTAAGAAAGCAATCTAATCAAGAATCATCTTACCGTCAATTGATTTCTTTGATTGGAGCCTTACATGCTTTTGCTTTTGGCTTCCCATTTTCTAATCCATGCTTGTTCATTTATCGTTCGTTGTCACAGGACATAACACTTGAATGTTTCTTCCATCTGAATTTATTGAATCCATTACTGTATGGTTTCCACAATCAGCTACCGCAATCGTCTGTAGCTAAAAAAGTTACGTGCTTCCTGTGTAGTTATCCTGACTTCAAGCTCAGCTCTTCCGTTGGTTACGATTAGCAATCACTTGTTTGCATATTAGTTTCTGTGTAGTGATTCTTTCAGCAGCCTGATAATCTCATCCCTAGGATAAATGGGTTCCTAAAAAGTTTTCTGACAAATCTTTTGATATTCAGTTCTGTATTTATTGAACCTAATACATCTTAACAACCATGTAGGCGTGCATGGATCAAGTTGAGCCACGCTCACTTGAATGTTTATAATACTGATTACCTGCTGAAACCTCTTCAAATGTTACCCCGTGGTTGAAAGTCAGCTAATTAAGCTGATAAGCCGCATCTTCAGATTGATTGCATGTGTATTTATGTAACTGTTGAGTTTTATGTATTCTAGGGAGTGAAGCTGTAAATGCCCAGAATCGAAGTCATGAATGTCGAATTAACCTAAAAGTCATAAAGTGAAGGTAGTTCATTTCGTACAATGTATGTTTAGCATCGTTTGCTGTCACATTTGGCAGCTTGAACCGACACAATTTTCTGCAAGGTTCTGTCTGTTCGACAACCTGTGTTTTAGACTACACTGAGCTGGAACATCGTTAAAACTATCGTATAATGCTAGGTGTTTGCTTGTATTTCACGACCTCTCGATCTACAAACTGGATACGTGTCGGATTTTATGTTATTATCACCTAGTGATATCTTTGAAAATTCTTAAGATCAGCTTAGGTAATCGCGCTGCCAGACAGCTTTTGGCCAAACTATTTTCGAAACCAAAAAGTATATATATATATATATATATATATATATATATATATATATATATATATATATATATATATATATATATATATCCAATAAACTAAACACGACACTATTATATTATTAATGGCCAATCTAATAATAATTTCCTATTAACTAGCTCTCATTTACCTGACCCAGTAAACTTTTATTCTTAACGTCATATAAAAGCGTAGTTGAAGAATTGTTTATTAGAGGTATTGTTCACTTAGCTATTAAAGTTTAGCAATGAGACATACTTATGCAGTTATAGGTGTTTTCAATTAGTGCAGTTAGTATAAACTTATAAGCTTGAATGTTGTTCTTTGTTCATTTACTATCACCTCACCAACAGAAATTGTCAGAAGCTTTGGAACAAGAGAATGTGGAAGCATTCACAGTAGCTGTTCAAGAATACGATAATATAACTCGACTTGAACCATGGATCACGTCATTATTGCTTAAACTAAAGAAAACAATAAGTGAAGAAGAAGATATCACGTAATTTTTCGATTTGAAGGTAAAACGCTTAGCATCATTCCAACAGACGTTTTACTTTCTTACATTCCTGAGCAAACATCTTTACTCCACCTTCGTGATATGGTATCTTTATTTGTGTGTATGCATGTATAAACAATATGCCTGTTCCCTTCTTCTTTGCACGTACAATCAACTTGATTGTTAAGTTTAATGTTTTCCTCTGAAGTTTATTCTCTTTACAAACATTTCTAGTTGAACTTTCATGCTATCGTTCTCAAGTTATTTCCTTTCTTTCCTCTTTAATTTCATTGTATAATTTTACACAATAAGGTCATACATAATATTGGTCACTGAAAACTATGATACCTATTGTTTTAAGTTTCATATCGTCATCTTCAGACTATTTAATCCTCAAGTATACCTTTTGTTATTATTGTTGACTCTGCGCAGGAATCATGACTACGTTTTTCTTTTCTCTCTTTATTTTTCAAGAAGCACTGGTGATATATATATGCATATATATTTTTTCCGTTTCACTCAATCTCACATACGACAATTTATTGGTTTCTATATGTACTGCACTATTCAATTACTTGTTACTGATAAAAAAATGCCTACAACATCTGTTCTTAGTACACATTTCCGAAATCTGTTATGCAGTAATTCATGTCGGGATTTTTGGATTTGCAAGTGTACGTAAATCTGCGTGAAAACTGATGAATGCACCTCTTGGTTCACTTAGCCATTTTTCTACAGGTCCAAACTAGCATTTTATGGTAGCAAGTTTAGAAAGTTACAGTTGTTCGTCCCTTCTTACTATCAACAATTGTAGGAAACTCCTTAAAGTTACCACTGCATCACTTAAAGATTTTGAAGTATGCGTAGGATTTAATGGGCGCATAACAGATTATCGAAATTGTTAATCAGCTTGTACAATGCTATATGCCGTTGTTTAAACATATTTTGATCATAACTATCGTGTGTATGAGTGCGTCGACCACTAAGAACCCGCTTGAGTAATGAAGTGGATGAACAAATATCCATACCACAATAGACTAACATTTCTATCGCTTTGAGTCTATAATTTCCTAATATATTGTAGTGAGTCAGATATGGTGATCAAAGTCCAATTATTTTACCACTTTCCTTATCATTAAGAATGGCTTGATACCTGACTACTTTCTTAAATGTAACTTTTCTTCATTCAGCTGCAAAATCTCTAGTCAGATTCTTCGTTATAGCAGCAACAGGCTTTTGTCAATGACCACTTTTGTAGTGCGGTATTAGTTCATATGTGTATCCGATAACACGAGCAGATATCGCCTGTTTGACCAGAATGTTATAGGTCTTATTCTAACCAACACGCTCCAACCGAACACTAGTCAACGACAGGTTAATCAGAAGACAAACACCACAAGATTCGAAAAGATGTGATTAATTAAATTATTCTGTCCAAAGTATATAAACGGAATTTGTTTTAATGACGTGATATAGTATTCTCCAAAAAAATTGAATAAGGTTACATGGGGTATGCAACAAGATGTCAAGAGGACCCAAAACTCCTCCAGTTTTCGCGAATCCACATTTTATCGCCGAAGCAAAAAGATACAGTAGTCACTAGTCCTCATTTTGAATGGTTCATGAACAGACAAAATGGAGGGTGAAACTAGCAGAAGGAATTTGCAGGTTGGTTAACAGGAATTTGGGCATCCAGTTGCAGTAAAAAATTATGGGGTGAAAGTTGTCATAGGTGGTAAACATTTTGGAAATAAGGAGTTCAAGAAACATCAGCAGTCTAGTTGGCTGAAGCCGAAGAAAAATTGAGTATGAACTCCTAACATATTGACAGGAATGATTTTAGTGACTAATATGACACCTGCATACGCTAACGAAACCATGGAACTTTTCGGCAGTATTTTAACACTGCTACCATGGAGTTTGCCAGGTGCATCGAGAAAAAGTGGAAAATGTTTATACGGGTTGGTTTGAAGAAAGGTTTGAAGTCACTTTGCGTTGATAGGAAATTTGATTCGCTGTGTTTATTACAGGTTAGTTAACCACCGCTCCGAACGGTTGGATTATAAATGGTCTACTATCGGTTGTTGATCGCCAGAAGTTCTAGTTAATAGTTGTAACTCATTCTCAGCTGGATGACAACTTTTGCAAAAGGATTAGTCACTATTGGGGTCTAGGGTGGAAGCAGAAAACCAAAAATTACTCCAGGTAATATTCAGATCCTAATAGCTGGTGGCTTCAACAATGCAGCACGACTCCGAGTCAAAAGTCCGATTGTAACCTGCCAGATGGCTGCACAGTACGAAAAATTAACGACAGCACCCTCTGTGGGTCGGACGGCGTAGCGTCACACACTTCTCCAGAATCAATAGCCTAGGGCTCGATGAGATCCAACGTTGATGCTGACCATGATAGTTTTACCAGACTCGTCAAGCTGAAGGCACCCGGTTAAGCATCCTAGCCATTCCGCACGCTGTAGGGCTATGTTGCGCCACTTGTACTCGACCCTCTAGTCAGTTAGTTGGAGCGCATCGGTATCTTGGCACGGCCTCACAAGTAGACTATTCCATCCAACTACGCTACTGTGTCATTTCCCGGTCTCGTATTCGTGGGTATATAACAAGTTCGAATAATTGGTAACTGGCTTCCGCGTCTGTCGAGTTCACACCAGAACAATTCCAAAACTAATGATCCCGAAGTGACAACAAACTCGGATCAGGAACAAATCTTAAATTGGTGATCCCACTCCATTTTTTTACCTGTATGTTGTTTTCATTTTGATGGCCTTTATATATCCATATACAAATCCTTCCCATATCCGACCATATTACGAGGCTTATCCGTATTAAGCTGACTACGAACATTATCCAGCTTGTGTCATAGTGGCCAGATAATGCAGAAACATGGTCTCCGTATGCCGAGGCAGATTTTCGAGAAGACCCTCATTCTCAATTTCTTGCTGTCATATTTTCACTACCGCGGGAATTAAACAGACATGTTACAGCGCATATGTTTAGTCCTGAAGTGAGTGATCCTTATGCACTTCTCGAAGCTGCAGTATTGAGGAAAGGTCAACTCACAGATCGCCAGCGCCAAGAACGAATTGCTTTGTAATATCGATTTAGGCAACAACTCAGCCACTGATGTCCCTGTGCGCATGCGAGAAGTAATGAGCACACGAACGTTCGGTAATAGCCTTTTCCGAAAACTTCTTCTCGTGAAACAACCACAACCGGTGCAAGCCGTGTTAGTGACACTGCAGCCAGTTCCACTCGATGACCTGGCAGCCTCGGCAGATAAAATACTGGAGATGTCCAGCAGTCCAGTCTCCAAAGCATATCCTGTCTGCGATAAACCAATGAGCCAGGACTCAGAAGTAGTCAAGCTGTGCAACTCTGTTTAACAGCTGCTACGAACTCGGAGCTTCAGGTTAAGTAGCGCATCACAGAAACGCATCTCAGCCCATCGCAGCAACTCACGTGGTTATCCAGAAACGAAACGTAACAGGGTGGAACACAGCCGTTCACTCTACGTCACAGTTATAAAAACGAAAGTTCACTATCTCGTCGACACCGGTCCACGAGTTAGCGTTCTTCCCGTGCTGACAGTGAAGCGTCTCCAAGGCCCATCCTTCGACCTTCAAGCAGCTAGCGGCAAGGCAATCGCGACGTTTGGGAGACGGTATACCCAACCCAACTTGGGTTTACGTAAACCCATTCACTGGATTTTCCTCCTTCCTGGTGTTCCTGTGCCCATCACTGGCACAGATTTGCTGCGCCACTACAATCTACTCGTTGATGCCCATCATTGATGACTGACAGATAGCAACAGAAAGTTATCAACTGACGGCATCACCTACGTAGGCCCGAGTTTAGCCAGCGCAAACGAAAAACACTCCGGCGACGCATCCTCTCATGCAGTGTTGAAGAAATATCCGGAGTTACTACAGCCGAAGCATGCCCTTCCGTGTATAACCAGAAATGTTATGCATCACGCCACAAACACAGGTCCACCGGTGGCGTCCAAAACACTCAGCCTAGTCCCCTGATAAGCTCAAAACGGCGAAAGGTGAATTCGACCACATGCTACAACTAGGCACTATCAAACCTTCAGGTAGTCCTGCATATTCCGAGTCTGTCAGCTGACCTACAGGGCTTAGGCCAACTTCTGTGAAGTCTGAAGCACCAAAGTTTATGTCTACTGTTGGGGTTGCAAAGAAATCAAATGGGAGCGTTGACGGTGCACATTCTTTGAGAATACCACTAGTGGTCAATTCATATGACAACTCCGCATTAGCCCTGACATGGCTCGAGAGGTTCTATTAGAAAGCTGCGATTAGCAAAACAGACTTTCACGGTACTCCCATCACAGTTGGATGCAGCACAACAACTCACTGTCTACCGATTCAGACACAGCACCATGTCAACAAATATGGCAAGTGTCTGCCACTGGTCGGTAGGCGTGCCTGTGTTCCGGAACCTGTCAGAAGGCGGAAACCTGAACGATGCACTGTCTGCCAGACCTAAGGCCTGCCCACTCTTCTCAGGTTTGCCGTTCTCGAGCTCTGGTTTGGCGCCGAATAACTGTGAACCCTAGGACCTTGGATACAATGTAAGCCAGGCTAATTCATCTTTGGCTGTCAAGAGAAGATTTCACCTCCTTCTTTTCATCTGGCATGATCAATAAAGTCCACCGGTCTTTACAGACTACCTCTGATTGCCATGGGCTACCTATCACCCACAACACCCTTACTAACAGTCTCACTTCAATCCCTGAAAGACTCACGTGCCACATTCTGCTGCTTTCCACCGTTTCAGATTCGAAATGGATCCCTCAGTTTCTTAGACAATAGGAGAGCCAACATCTGAGTCCCATTCGGATTGAGGAACGACATTGAGCAAATGAAGTGTTGTTGAGAGCCAATTGAACTGTGCCCCCAAGTGTTCTGCTGAGCATACCATCCCCCTGTTCAGGAAGCTTGTCAGCGTTCCCTCCTTTTTCTGATGATTTTACTCGTAATCAACTTCTTGTCGGTGTCACTATTTAAAAACATAAACAGTTGCCGAGTTTCCCCCAACGCAGGCGCCTCCTCAGTCTTTCTTCCCCATCACCCAGCGCTGTTCACGATACCTCACGTTTACGACTTGACTGCAACCTTATGCAGAATGAACATTTTCTCCAAAATCGATTTGGTCAAAGCGTACAAACAGATATTTATGGCAGCAAAAGATATCGCGAAAACAGCCATTATAACTCCTTTTCGCCTGTTTGAATTCCCGCGCATGTCATGTTTTCTTCGAAATGCAGCACAAACATTCCAACGCTTTTTGGATGATGTCTTCCGTGGTTTAAATGTTGTCCACGTCTACATCGATGACTGTCTCATTGCAAGTCCGGACAGGGAAACTCACCCTGAACATTTGGACCTCGTATTCGAAGGACTAAAAAATATGGCATCACAGTAAACTTGAAGAAGTGTGAAACAGGAGTTGAATCATTCAGCTTCCTTGGACATAGCATTGACAACAGTGGTATATGCCCATTGAGAGATAAAGTGGCGGCTTTCACGAACTATCCGGAGCCGACCACTGTGAAGCGGCTCCTCACTTCTATGGCCTGGTAAGTTAGTACCGAAGGTTTATCCCCAACTGTGCCTTTGTCATGAGACCACTCACAGATCTACTTCGAGGGACTACAAAGTTCATGACTCTGGACAACGTGGCTGCACTTGCTTTCTCTAAAGTCAAGGAAGCCATTTCAGACGCAATCATGCTAATGCATCACGACCACAGTGCTCCTTTGAGTATTGCTGCTGATGCATGTGACTCAGCAATCGGAGCAGTTCTGCAACAGTTGACTGACAACCGGTGGCAACCTCTAGCCTTTTTCTCAAGGTAGCTGCAAGAGGCGGAAATAAGATACAGTGCATTTGGTAGGGGACTCCTAGCCGTGTACTGTTCTGCACGGCGTTTTCGACATTCGTTGGGAGGTCGTGACTTCATTATTTTCAGAGACCACAAACCGTTGACCTCCTCTCCTAGCTCGGTGTCTGACAAGTATTCGCCTAGTGGGTCACGGCAACTGGATTACATTCCCCGGTTCACGTCAGACTACCGCCACACGTCTAAAGCAGCTAACTCCGTGGCCGGTGCACTATCTCGAATAGCTTCGACAAACCACATGGAGGGCGTTGATCTCGCTGAACTAGCTTGGTGTCAAAAAGAAGACCTTGAGCTGCATCATGAGTTGTCGTCCACAACTCTCAAGCTACAGCTGTGTCCAGTAGGATCAGGCAAGAATACGGTTTTATGCGACGTCTCTGCCATCCAACCCCGCCTAATAGTTCCAAGGATATGTCGATACAACGCCTTCAATATGTTGCATAGTCTGCCCCATCCGGGTGTACGACCGCCATCAGGCTTATTGCACAGCGTTTATGCCGGCTGTGGATGAACAAAGGCTTTAAGGAGTGGGCCCACTCCTGCTTGGCTAGCCAGAAGTGCAAAGTCACACGGCACACGAAAAGCCGTTTAGGTTCTTTTCTAGCGCCGGATGTGCTTTTAGACCAAGTCCATGAAGACATCGTAAGACCTCTACCAGAATCTAATGGATTTACTCACCTTTTCGCCTGCGTGGATCGTTTTATACGATGGCCAGCAGCAGCATTTATTAAGCATATTACTGCTGAAACTATCGCTCCTGTTTTCATTGAAATATGGATCGCGAGCCTTGGATGTCCAGCTTACGTAAAAGGGACTGGGCGCACCAATTGGAGTATGGATTATTTCACGCTTTAACTGCACTTTTAGGCTGCACTCGGTTCCATACGACAGCCTTTCATCCAAAAGCAAATGCAACCGCAGAACTTTCCCCTCGACAGTTGAAAGCTCCTCTTCTAGCTGCAAAAACACCTCAGCGGACAAATGCTCTGCCTGTAGTCCCACTAGTTATAATAATAATAATAATAATAATAATAATAATATATTTCATGCAACAAGGGTTACATGGATACAAACCAGTTTACAGGTTTGATCACTTTGGTAATGTGAGATGACTATTATGTACAATGTTATGCTATACATTAGATGCTGTGATTTATGGCATATAGGAGGCATGTTGAAGCAGGCTCAGTTCGAATTTGAAGATTATCCGGTCGTCGTTTGAATCATCCAATATTCTTGAAGGTGAGGCCTCATCACAGTCATGGCCTTGAGGTGTGCGCGTTCGTCATCAGGTTTCGGTGCCAATATTTTCCACTGACGAATGCGATTTGTAGGATTCCATTTGAATGCAGGACTGGTTAAGTAAATCTGAAAAGTGAATAACAAAAGCAAGCAGCAGGCGAAATTTGTAACAGGGGCACAAAAATACGCAGGAGTAGATCGACCATGATACATCGGGGTGAGTTTGTACTGACTATTAAACTTACTTGAGGAAGTGTCCAGAACCAACTGTTTAGAGGTAAGCTTAGGTGGAAGAAGATGAAGGTGCGCACGACAGTAATGAAAGTCAGCCTGAAGCTGAAGATATCACTACGAAATAGAAAGATTAGAGGATATTTGACCAGGTATTAGCTTGTTATATACCTATGTATAAGCGTATGATGAAGTTATAAACATTTGTGTGAAATTCGTGGTTTCTTTTTTTGTTCTTAGGACCACCACCCTTTATCTAGTCACGAGGGGAATGATCATGGTGTTGCCTTCACAGTGCGTCGATAGCTGGCGTGGGATGCACCTCTGCAGAACTCGTCTTTGAGACTACACTTCGCATACCAGGTGAGCTTCCCTCCCCTACAGCTTTCAAGCATGTTTTCGACAGGACATCTTGCTTGACTCGGCCTACAAACGTTATGCGTTCAGTTAGGCCCATTCCTGTTGGACCTCAAAGGACTGATGCCTTCGTTCGCCACGTTTTACAAAAGATATCACATATGCTCCGTCGCCGCAATGCCGTTCGTAGACCACTTCAACCACCTTGAGACGGGCGACTCACAGGGATCAAGTGGCGCGAGAAATTCCATATAATCGAGCGAAGAGGATACGAAGACACTTTTGGTATCGACCGTTTGAAAATCGATTATTCCGAAGGCAGAGCCATCATAAACGACGTTTCAGCTTACCATAGCCGACTAACGATGGGTCTGGTAACACACAGATGAAACAAACACCGGCACAAAAGGCATGCGATAAGGTTGAGCCGTCAGGTTCCCGGAGTATCTAAAGTCAAATTCAGGTCAGCAGCGTAAAATAAAATGTGCCAACTATTTTTTGAAATCAAAATTAATTATTTCAGGGCACCGTTTTTTCTATATAATGAGAATCCAAAACTCCTCCCGCATTTTACCTGTTTATTTACATACAAGGCGGTACGTTTGAAATTGCGTTACATTTTAGCGTGATTTCGTAACTGTATCATAGCTTTGTTATTAACGTCATCATAAGGCTACTGAATTCTCAGATGACTGAGCACGTGTCGGACATGCAACTGGGTATGGCTAATGCGTGTAAAAAGGCATGGACACAACCGTCCAAGGAACAGTGGATCAACAGTACCCAAATGTTGATGACAAAAAAAGCAGATTCCTCTTGCAACGACTTAAGTGAGTCAGCCTTAAATCCATTTATCCTCAAGAGAAGGAGAACTGCGTTCGATGAGACAGCCAACGTCAATAATAATGGAAATACCTCTGCATGCCCAACGTGTAATAAGACCACAGCACTAAATGTTGCAGAAGACGTAAAGCTTAATGTAAGCTCCACATCTTTTGTGAGACTAACTAGACTTCAGCCACCAAGTATGTCTTCCAGAAATCGAGAGCCTGAAGTCCTCCGTAGAGGAACTAAGAGCAGAAATACGCAGACTGAAGGATGACAAACAGAATAATGCACCACGAGAAATTGTGTTCAGGGCGTTTGAGGTGTCACCCCAGCAGGATAAAATTAGAGCTCAGATTAGCGACCTCTTGCCACTGAGCATCTTGACGTGTAGTGAATCCATTAATGAAGTTGACATCGAAACACCATCCAAGGCAGATCACCTGGTAAACTTTATCACCCCTGAAGTAAGTAAAAGACTTGCACTTAAATTGGCCTGGCAGTCAAAAGGCTCTAAAGCTGCAACATACTTAAGCAGTAGGTATCTCCCCCAATATACCCAAGCCTAGGACTTCTCCTTCCACAAACTCTATCAAGTCAAATATACGGAAAAACACACCGACCAACGTGGAGACGGAAGACTGCGAAATGCATGATTTGACTGGACCACCTGAAACTGTAGATCTAGACATACCCATAGAAAGCCCCAAAGTGAAACTTGACACAGCACTAAACGTTGCAGAACCCTTGCTGAAGTCTACTGCGGGCCTAAAGTCTACTAATCACACCAGCCTAGGTCCTAGGATATCGGCCACTCGATATACAACAGATAAACCAATGCTTTCACGGAACCCAACTTGTAGAGACGGAGGCAGAAAGCATAAAATGATCCTGAGTGATCCCGTTATCCCTTCTGCAATTGACAGAAGTATGAACAGTAGCTCTACCAGGAAGGTTCTATGCACTGAGCCAAGTCTCACTAGCAACGAGAACAAAAATAGACGCCACAACAACCCAACCCCATCTTATACTAATGAGAAAAGCCAGCATCAAACCGCCTATAATAGAATGTCAGCGGGATGCTTTGTGAGGAAAAACCTTGGTCGGCTACATGGCACTAGCTTACTAGGAGACACCCCCCAATCCAACATTAAGCCAGTTACGTTCGTTGTGAATTGCAACAGAAGGCAGTCACTGGTAAGGAATACAACGCAGAACAGAAGTTTACATGGACCACAAAAACACGGTGATTTTTTATCCAATGCATCCCTATCAGCTGCAGCTTTGGCCAAACGGCTGATGGTGATGTTGAAACCCCTTACTCTGAACCGCTAATCTTAGCGCCCTCGGAGCAACAGAAAAGACAGTCAAACATATACACAAATCCTAGACACCAACTACCCAAGTGGTGTCAACAGATGCGAAAGTGCAACAAGTCTATTGAATCCTCCAAGTGGTATCACCAGCCCCACACACCCACCACGTATAATGGCAAAACTACCTACCCTCTGTGTAACAGATACTAGAGACGATGCTTGCATGAGGTCAAACTCTGTTTATTTGAATAAAATGTGCACACTGAACACAAATAAAAACATTGCTCTGTTCTCCTCTGATAAAGGTGATACTATTTCAAGTCACTGTGAGGTCGATTTGCCACTAGGATATCCTAGTAACTCTACAGCTACAATTGAACAAGGTGTAGAGAAGTTCTGTAACGCAACGATGTCAGACTATACTCAGTCAAGCGACACTGAGATACCTCTGGGTTTGTTTAGCGAACTAGAAAGCTTCACACACTATTACTCCTCCTACTTGTACACCGTTCTCATAAACGTGAGGTACGTCCTTAGCAAACTATCGGTATTTAGGGGAATAGCGCTCATTTATAAGCCGCCGGTAATAATAATCATTGATTCTTGGTGCCACGCAAATATACCAGATGAAGAGATAAGTATTGACACGTACACGCAATTTCGATGTGACCGGAGTGACAAGAAAGGAGGAGGTTGCCTGATGCACTTCCTGAACACTCCCACTGTATTCGAGTTGATAAAGTAAGTGACTCTCTGCGGGTCACAATACACTACAGGAATGTTACATCATTGGTGGGACGTGTTTGCAGAGCACCTGGTACCTTTAACAATCATGAGGTTCCACCGATTACGGCTCTGGAACATTCATCCACTCTCCCATATGTTCGTGAGATCATGTGCGGTGACTTTAACCTATCTGAAATTAAGTGAGATTCACTTATTGCTCCGGCTAGGTATGACGACTTCTTTCATACACTGTCTATTTTTGGATGGAGGCAAATTGTTACAATTCCCACAAAAGGTGACAATGTACTGGACTTAATATTTTGCCATAACGTATATTCTATTTTGACAAATGCAGGCTCCAAGATCCGAGAAAGTGATCACAAAATGGTATTATGCGCACTGCCACTTCCTGCAACTGGTACTTCAGTTGGTACTTCTACTACACACCAAATAGTATGTAGAGACTACGGTAGAACGGATCGGCAGCAGATGTGCCCAATGATTAGTTGCATTGACTGGAGATCATTCTTCACCACTACAGACCTCAAATTAACCATTGATATGTTTTACTACAACTCTAAAACCTGTCTCGATTCCATCGCTCCACTGAAAGGTTTCAAAAAATGCCACTAAACAATAAGCCATATATACCTCCCAGTGCTCGTAGAAAGTTATGCAAACTCTCAGCAAGATACTACAGACATCACGACGTCGATGCACTTCGGTTGATTCTTGGTACTCTCAACTCTGTCTCGCATAAACATGATTTGCGTTTGAAGAATGAAGAGTCGTGCACTAGCTAGCTCATCCAGAGTATATGCTCTCTCAGCACTCCATGAGAGGCGATCGAATTGCACAAGACATAAAATTCCTTTTCTTACCCATGACACCAAATTTTATAATGACCCAGTGGATATGTGTGAAATATTCAGCGACTTGTTTGCATTCAGTTATCTGGAACCTATAGATTTTTCGGGTGACACTAGTGCGGTCGGCACTTCTAAAAACTATTCTTCCCCTCAACTAACGACAATAGATCCGGTTGAATTCACATACTCTAATACTCACCAAGCCATTGGGACGCTAAAATGCTCCAGCAGTGCTGGCACAGATGGTATATCATCACATTACTATAAATTTGGTGGCCCCGATATTCCATTATTATTACTTAAAATATTTTCTCTCTCTTTGGAATCTTTCACATACCCTGACATGGGAAAACATCATTTATTCCCCTTAGATATAAATCTGGTCCAAAAACACTAGCGAGTAACTACAGACCAGTAAATATTACGCCTGTAGTTTCTAGAATTATGGAGGAAGTTACTAAAGAAAACATTCTTCAGCATGTGCTTAGTGGCAACATCATCACATCGAGTCAACATGGGTTCCTAAAATCGAGGTCCTGTATAACTTGCCATCTTGACTTCTTTGGCTTCATGACCACTACGCGAGGTCGACACCAATTAGTCCTTCTACTCTATCTAGACATTTCAAAGGTATTCGACAGAGTCGGTCACTTGCTGTTAATGAGTAAGTTGATGACTATGGGAATTGACTATCCACTATTGGGATGGATTAGGTCTTTCTTCAGTGATCGCACTCGGGTGGTGAAGGTAGATTCACACACCTCAAAACCTAGGCCAATCACCTCTAGTATAGTTCAGGGCAGTGTATTAAGCCCCTTCTCTTTACTTTATACGTCAATGACATCTGCAGCTGCTTTACATACGGTAAACCATTCTTGTTTGCTGATGACCTAAAAGTTGCATACACATTCACCCATGATAACTTATCCCACTTACAAGCACTAATACAAAGGGAGCTCGATATAATATCCGCATGGTCTGCTGCTTGGACGCTTCAGTTCAATACAGGCAAATGTGGCTGGATACATTTCGGTGCTCCATCAGTGGATATCCAACTACATCTTCAGTCTACGAAACCACCCGTTCTTAAAGTTGTATGTGACCCTGGACTAAGATATTCAAGGGAACTCACATTTTCCGAACAGGTAGCCCCACAGACTCGCAAATCTAGGATCCCGATGGGTTGCATAGTTCGTAACTTCCACTTCAAAGTCAAGTTACTGCTCTATAAAACTTGTGTACGTCCACTATTAGAACACTGTCCGTTTTTACTGAGTGGTATCCGCATGAGGGACAAACATTAAATAGAGGGTGTCCAAAGGCATTTCACAGCTAGATTGTTAGGACACGATTGCAAATAAAACTACAGCTCCAGATGCAGAACACCAAGTCTAGAAACACTTCGGATGAGACAACTCAAAATTAACCTGACACTATTCTTTAATGTGTTACATAAACACACGTTTACAGCCAGTGGTGAGTTTCAGTCCGGACAGAACAGTTGTTACGATCTGCGCAATCACGTCCATAGCGTCACAATAAAACGTGTAAATCCTGCTAGCGTGCAAACTTTTTTGATGTCAAATTCTTTGTTGTGGAACAGACTTCCGGCTAATGTGGAGGCCTCCAAATCGACCTCTGAATTCGGTCGGTTGCCGGCTAACTTCTTATCATCTGGCGACTTCTACGGCTCGTCGAATACACCAACAGTCTCTTTCACGACACCTCATATACTCGGCTCTCTTAATGTGTAATGAAACAGCCACCACACCACCACTGACTCTTCATACGAAGCGTTGAGGAGACTTCCATAAGTTATCACCTCAAACTAACGGCACATTGGGCCCTTCCAACACAGTAATCAAAAACAGAAATCCTTCACCACATGGCAGCATGAAATTTATATTCTTAAATACTCTTTAGAATAAGGATATACAACGAAAGCCATGGAAAGGGAAGTTAAGTAGGGAGAAACGTGAACATAGGAAACACTCTCCTTGTTGAAACTCTTGCTTTCTCCGCCTGCTGCTTTGTCTGTTTCTTTCTTGTTGTAGAAAAATAATTCAGTTCTGAACGTTGGTTTGGTCGCCATCGAGAATCAATTACTTAAGGAACAGACCATGGCTGAAACTAAATTTCATGGAGGGTAACTAGCTTTACCAAGTTCAGGATACCTAACTACAACAAGCAGAAATCAAAAAATGTTCACTGGACTACAATTTCACAATTATCAAAGTCTAGGTTTAACCCATCATAAAACTGACCAGCAAAGTCCAACAATTACCAACTACAAGACCATCACGACCCGCGAAAACGAAGCACAAGATGTTCTGGAAGTCCATCTGGCGAATTGAAACAAGTCTAGTGCTTCTGGATGCTGGAGTCGTAGAAGTGAAGACATTTGGCTTTCAGTCATAATATTCATCAAGATTGTGAATCTTTGTTGTGGAATGGAGTTAACACGTATGAATATACGGTCCTGGAATCGTCAATGAAGTACAATATGTAAACAATTCACAGAATTTTCATCACTATCTCAAGCAAAAAGTAGAAGCTGTTAGGATGGAAGTATTAGCTTCAAGCTTTATTTTTCTCCAGGTAATACCCGTAGTGTCTAGATACAAACCTGTTATTTTGAATGCGAAGACAATAACTCCACCTGTCCAACTTGTAAATTTTCTGCACACTTATTCTGCTGGGGTGTTCCATCATATGAAAATGCGGCACACATACCTTCTAGTGACAACGGGTGGGGATTCACATTACCCTCCATTAAGATGAATGCAATCTGTAGATAAAAATATTCATGCCTCTAAAAATGGCATGTGCCTGTATACTCAGGAATAAATATTATTATCATTTAAATTATTTCCTACCGCGTAATCATACTCTTCAAAAAAATGGAAATAAGCAAAAACTTTATTTTCGATATATTTATATACAAATTTTTCCCAATTTTTACGAAAACCTCTACTTTTGCTGAACCCACATTTTCGAATCTCTTCTAGTTTATCCAAACCCAATTATTCACGATAGTGGAGTCATTCGGAAATAAGCCAGGTAGTACAGGAAGTGTTGGCTAATAGTTTTATGTAAATGCAGAGAGTATACAGTTAACACTATTATTATTATTATTATTAGTCCCTTGGGTTCCTAGTGGAACATAGGGCTTCAGTAGCACGCCTCCAGTGACCTCTGTTCTCTGAGATCTTTTGAACCTGGTTCCACGACAGCCCACAACCTCTCATTTCCTCTTCGCATGACCTCCTCCATGTCACCCTCGGACGTCCAACTCGTCGCTTCCCATGGGGATTCCACTCGAGGGCCTGACGCGTGATGTCCTCAGTCGGCCTTCTCAGTGCATGGCCAATCCATCTCCACTTCTTCCTGCATATTTGTTGCGTGATAGGTTCTTGGTTGGTTCGTTCCCAGAGTTCCTTGTTGCTTATTTTTTCTGGCCATCTGATCTTGAGCAGCCAGCGTAAGCAGTTGTTGATGAATGTCTGTAGTTTATTGGAAATGCCTTTCGTGACGCGCCAAGTCTCTGAGCCATACAAGAGCACTGACTTGACGTTGGTGTTGAAAATCCGTATCTTGTTCCACATGCTGAGTGCAGAAGATCTCCACACTGGTTTCAGGCTAATGAACGCCTGTCTTGCTTTTCCGATTCTGACTTTGACGTCCTCGTCCGTCCCGCCTGTAGTTGAAACAGTGCTTCCTAGATAAGTGAAGGAGGTTACTTCCTTCAAGTTTCTCCCGTTGACGGTGATTGGAGTTTGTTGTTGTTGTTGATGGTGGTGGTGCGGTATCTTCATCACTTCTGTCTTCTCTATATTCACCTGAAGTCCCGTCTTAGCTGCCTCTTCTATCAACTTGTTAGTTTTTGCCTGCAGATCTTCAAGTTTATGTGACATTAGGCATAAGTCATCGGCGAAATCCAAGTCTTCTAGGTTCTTTTCCGTCGTCCAGTGTATCCCCCTCTTCTCGCTGCCTACTGTTTGCTGCATGATCCAGTCCACCACAATAAGGAATATCATGGGGGATAGTAGGCAACCTTGTTTCACTCCTGTCTTCACTTCAAAGGCATCACTGAGCTTCCCATTGTGGATTACTTGGCATGTGGCATCTTCATATAGTTGTTGAATGAGGCGGATAAAGGTTTGCGGTACTCCGTAGTATTGAAGCAGTTTCCAAATTACTTCTCGGTCGACGCTGTCAAAGGCCTTCTCAAAGTCGATGAAGTTGAGGTATAGAGCTGATTGCCATTCTACGCTCTGTTCTATGATGATACGAAGCGTTGCAATTTGGTCAGCACATGATTTGTACTTCCTGAAGCCTGCCTGTTCCGGTCGCAGTTTTGAATCCAGTGCGTCTTTAAGCCTCTCCAGGATGATGCGGCTTAATATTTTACTTGGGGTGGATAGGAGAGTGATTCCGCGCCAGTTCTTGCAAGCACTGAGGTCTCCCTTCTTCGGCAGTTTGACAAGGTAACCCTTCTTCCAATCGTCAGGTACCTTCTCTTCCCTCCACACCTTCTGCAATAGTGGTGTGAGCATGTCCGCTGTTGTCTCTGCATCTGTTCTCAGTGCTTCTGGCGGTATTCCATCTGGTCCTGCTGCTTTCCCGCATTTCAGTAGCTTTATGGCGTTCAGGACTTCCATTTTCGTTGGGGGATTTATGTTCACTTGTAATTCAGCGGCTGCAGGTGGTATTTCTGGACGAAGTGCAGGTGGTGGTCGATTCAAGAGCTTCTTGAAGTGGTCGGCCCATCGTTTCCTCTGTTTCTCTTCTTTTGTAATTAAATTTCCTTCTTCATCTTTTATTGGTTTCATCTGTGTTGGTCTCTTCCCTGATAGCAACCTGGTTATTTGATACAATGTCGTCAGGTCTCTCTTACCTGCAGCCTGTTCTGCTTCACTTGCCAGTGTGTCGTAGAAGTGTCTTTTGTCTTTGCGTGCACTCTTCTTCACTTCTTTATCCAGTGTTTTATACATTGTGCTCAGTTCCTCTTGTCGTTGAGCATCCTTGCACTGGTTTATCTTCTGCTTCACCATCCTCCTCTCCTCTATCAGCTTCCAGGTATCCGTCGAGATCCATTCCTTGTCTTCTTTCTTCTTCCTTCCTAATACTGTTGTGCAGGTTTCTTTCCACATAGCTTTCAAAGACTTCCAGTGTTCTTCTACACAGGTTTCTTCAGGGATGTCCCTCGACGTCTCCCATTTTGTCTTGATGGCTGCTTTGAAGATCTCCTTTGTAGTTTCATCCTTCAGTTTCCGAGTGTTGTACTTGAATTGAGGTCTATCACCAGCTTCCTTGAAGGCTTTTAACTTGATTTGGAAGGTTCCTTGCACTAGATAGTGGTCTGAACCTACATCTGCTCCTCTTCTTGACCTTGTGTTAAGTAGACTGCGTCTCCATTTTCTTGAGATTGAGATAAAGTCGATTTGATTTTTAGTGTGTCCATCTGGTGAAGTCCATGTCGCTTTGTGGATATCCTTGTGCCTGAACACACTGCCTCCAATCACCAAATCGTTGAATGCACAGAATTCTGCAAACAATTCTCCATTCTCATTCATTTCACCTAGCGCCTCTCGACCCATGGTTAGTTCTCTTCCCGTGTTGTCCCCTCCCAGTTTGGCATTCATGTCGCCCATTAGAATTTTGATATCGCCAACTGACGTCTTGTCCAGTGTTGATTGAAGTTGTCTGTAGAATTCCTCCTTTTTCTCTTGCTCTGCATTATTTGTAGGTGCATAACATTGTATGATTGTGACCTTTCTTCCTTTTGAGTTGAATCTTGCTGTCATGATCCTGGAGGAGATTGGTTCCCACTGCATGAGAGCCTTCGATGCTCTTGAGGACATCATGATAGCCACTCCCTCAGTGTGCTCGTGGTTGGCGTCTGGGTGACCGGAGTAGATTATTGATTCTCCAGTTGACAGTTTGGAGAGTCCACTCCCATTCCATCTGCTTTCGCAAATCCCAAGCACTTCGATGTTATACCTTCTCATCTCCTTTGCAATCTGGGCTGCCTTACTGGGTTCAAACATCGTGCGGACATTCCATGTCCCCACGTTTACTTTCGCTTTCATCGAGAGAAGACACATCGGCCAATTGGCTTCCCGAAGGCTTTCACCAACTGGCGTCATTTCGCCTCTCCGATTCCAGCGGGGAATAAGTTTGTTTTCATTTTTTATATTTTGTTTGTGCTTTGAAGTTTCTTTAGCGGTTAGATTTGTTTTACGGGGTAGGGTTGCTAGCCCTATGCCCAACCTTCCCTCTTTACCCGGGCTTAGGACCGGCTAGTAACTAGTAAACTAGTTAACCAGGCGAGGTTAACACTAATAGTTCTGAAACAAAGGGAAAACACTGTAAATAATGCAAGTTACTAAGATAGTATGAGCAGTGCAGTCACATGTTACCTCTAAGTATGAAAAACTCCTGCATACGAAAGATTACACTTTGTACATATACCTTCACGTTGGTGCAAAAACCCAGAGCGCACAGATTATAGTCTTCTAAGATTGGTCCACTAGAAAGTATAACAACCCAATATTCCCCACGCGTCGCAGTGTTACAGCTTGTAGATGTGGTTACTGAGTGTAGTAAGGTTTTTAACAGAGTTCAGCACGTAGGACTTATGAATAACTTCGCTAGTTTTCGGTTTTACACTACGAAGCTGGTCTGAGTTAGAATTATTATGCAATGCAAGATAAACGGTGAAGGTTAGTGGGGTGTTATCTATGTGGCAACCTGTGGAAATTGAGGTTACGCTTTTTACTTTACATCAATGAACCATCAAAAATGATTAATTCTCCGATGATATTATTTGCCAGTGGTCTACGAATGTGAAAGCTTACCCGCAACGATAGAGACATGCATTACAAGTAGATATGAATGAATTAGTCGATAGATTTAGAGTCCATTATTCAGACATCAACTGCAGCACATGTGCATCTATAAAACTGGTCACAGCAATTGTTACCAGTATACGGCAGATATGACAACAGTACCCGATACTCAAAAAACTAAGGGATTAAGTGGTCGTAAGTCATATCTACACATTACAGTGCAAACACAAAATGTTTCAGAGTAATTTGTACAATTTATAGATTTTAAATCCATTGGTTAAAATGTTTTAGATAGTATCACACACGAGCAACCCTACCTTGAATACTCCATCCAAGTAGCCATTCCTTGATTCATAAAGGATCCCAATGCACTGGAATGCGTTTGAACAGTCAATACTATATAGGGGACCAATCGACACCGTTTAAAACGGTATAACCTACTATTGTTTGATCGTATTGGAAAAGAAGAAAACCGAATATTAATATCCTACATCCCCAGTGATGACCATGGAATTGTCAAGTCCTACTTTTTGGTCTCTCAAGGACCGATTATCTCTCAGAGTATTACGAAACGTATTAACCTCAATCGAATAAGTTTGGCGCATATCTGCGCTTCTGTCATGAAATGTTAAAAGAGTGAACAAGTAGTTTCAACCCTTACGCTGAGCGAACTCAAGTAGAAACTAGGTCTTCATAGACGTATCCAATATAAAAATATTTATGGGCTAATTAACACAGACCAAATTATCCAACTATCCCTATTACTAAAGGCTTAGTATGCATCCATCAAGATATACTCACACACGCTTTGGTACCCTGAAATGCACAAGATGTAATTGAAATTATAATCAGGATCTGAACCTGGGGGATATATTTGACAGTTTGCCCGAGATTATTGCTTCCTAGGACTAGATCTAGTCACTCAAGTGCTTTAAAACGCTTTCCTGAAAGGCTATAGCACATATAGACCACATTAACAGTACCAACGAGGATAAATGCAAACACTACAGTGGTTATACAGCGTACTAAATAATCTTAACAGAGATAGTTTTGAAAAGAATTTTTCAATTACACCAACGTGGATCTTGAATTTGTGGATTCTACATCTTTCCACTGAAATACTAACTGCACACTTTAGTTCAGTGAAAACTATAGTAGGTGTTTGGCCCGTGATAATTTTCGCGGTAGCTATCTCTACGAAATTTTAATATTTCCTTGGATGTGATCATCAAAGGAGTTGCTACCGCTTGTTCCAGGAACGAGTTTCAGTCAATGACCTGGACTTCACTCGCATATGATCCGATTATGGCTACTGGGTCCTTCCTGATTACCTCTAAGGTGATCAGTTCCAGAAGAAGCAAGCAAACTACATAAGTCTATACTCAGGTCATTATTTAAAGTTATTTTATTAATGTCTATCACTTGAGTTCCAAGTGCAACATAGGGCTTCAGTAGCACGTGGCCATTCCACTCCGTTCTCTACAGCCTTTTGAACCTGACTCCACAACTGCCCACAAGCTTTCGTTTCTTCCTCATATGATCTCCTCCATGTCACTCCCGGTCCCCCGACTGGCCGTTTTCCATGAGGGTTCCTCTCGACGGCCTGACCTGGCGCGTGATGTCCCCAAACCGTCTTCTCAGTGCCTGTTCAATGCAATCCACCTCCACTTCCTTCTGCATATTTGTTGGGCGATAGGTTTTTGGTTGGTTTGTTGCCACAGTGAGTTCCTTGTTGCTCATTCTTTCTGGCCATCTAATCTTCAGTATCGAGCGTAGGCAGCTGTTGATTAATGTCTGTAGTTTGTTGGAAATGCCATTATTTAAAATGCCAAAGGCTCAAACTGTCACCCTTTATTCTACGATACGTCAAAAAGGTTTAGCCTTCTTAATCGCCAGTTTGGTAGCTATCCCTTGGACTCGTTTTAATGTATCGGCTTCATTTTTGAAGCATGTCACCTGCATCCAAACAAGAAACAACAAATGACGCATTCAAAGGGTGGTCCGTCCTCAAGTGCAAGAAACTGTATGAGTGTGATAAGTCCGAAGTCAGCAAGGCTCAAAATACTTAATCAGTTGTGGAAGCCGAGAAGCCTCTGAACCTCTGTCACAATGTCAGTCAGCACTCCGAGTCCGCTCCGGAGAATGTGGACGACACAATCCCGATGCAGCCGAAGTCTAAAATGTGAAAATTTAGTGAAATTCTAATCACCATACAGAGAATAAGAATAGGTAATCCGTTTTCCAAGAATTCTTAGAACAAAAATTTTTCTACCTTTAATTTTCTCTGATGGCAGTTTCGAGGTATGTCTGCGCAGTTTGTCGCCGAATTTCCAGCTGCTCTGATAGGGCGATTAGTTGTTAGCTTTTTGGTCAATGGACTCAACACTCCTGTGATCCCAGCCAGCCATCTGGTTACTATGACGCATTGTCTGGTGGCCCTTTTGATTGAAATTGGTGTTGTTGTCTTTGTTGTACCCCCGAAAGAAAATACCAAGTAGGCCTAAATCTAGTGAGACAGAACTCCGATCCCCTTACATTTGAAACCCCCACACATACCAGCCTCAATCACAAGAAGTCTCTTGGCCATAAAAAGACCCCTTAAGTTAGCAGTAAGGGAAGTAGCAAAGTCATAGATTGTTCTCCAGTATCTCTTGCGTAAATGGGGGTGGGATGGAAATCACCACTGTTACGGACTGTCTCCCTATCAGCCTGCCTTTACAGCAGGTCCCCTCAGCGATGAGCCTGAATCTCACACCCGATGAGGGCTGAAAGGAAGGTCTGAAGAAATGTGGGCGGGTAAGATCAATTAAAAATAGAACAGCAGGTAACGACCGTAAGACCGACAAAGTAACGACTACTCAGCCTAATGGGAAGCAGAACCGTAGGTTGATCATTGCCCCTTTTACTCATGCGAAAAAATCTGAAAAAAGCAGATCCTGGTCTCGCCGCCTGTAACTTATGGCTGAAGCCATCTGCACTTCACCACTAGCCTCGTTCGATCCCTAAGATGAATCCAACAGTCGGCAGCTCAGGTCTTCCGAGTCACCCCCGAAAGGCCAATCGAAAAATCTGAGTCTGCATTCAAGGGGAGGAATAAGCCCCAAAAGATAGACCATAACCTTAGATCGCTCGTATTCTTCAACTTTCGGGAAGGTGGCCCCTCCCTACTGACTGATCGTAAAGAGCATGATCTTTGCCAAAGGAAGAGTTGTTGCAGACTCCTAGTAACCTCCCCCTGCAGTTCCTCTCTTCAACGCCTAGCGCGTAGGAAGTTTTCCCCGAAGGCTATCTCTGGTCTTTAGGAGTGTCTCTCCATAGTACACGTCAGTCTGAGCACATCCCTCTGAAATGTCATCAGTTGGTGAATCGTAAACTCACCTCTCAACTATTCGTACTCTCAGGCCACTCCAAATAACCCTGGACTCTCCGGACATGGTTAGAACTACCTTGAAATCCTGGTGTAGCGTATCTGACACATTCCCTAGAGGAATAAAGGTAAGTGAGTGCAGACCCAGAAAACAAAGGCCGACTGAGAGGCGGTTGAGGTGCCTACCGTTGGCCAACCCACATCTAACGATAGAACGGTTGGATGGTGAACAGAAGTCTTTATCGACCTCGTCCGAGATCCAAGAGCCCTGGACTAGTTCCCAGTCAACCAGATCAGTGGATCCGGTAGCCCTCGGTTTTTGTAGCCTGATCAAAAAGCTTATCAAAGCTGGCTATTTAAAGGCTGGCAACACATCCTTAGCTCAACCCGTTTCCGGGACCTCCGGCCCTCATACTCTTATTCGCTGTACCTATAGTAATGTATGTGACCTGCGCTCCAAAATACCTGAGTTAAGGTTGTTAGTGGATGGAGACAGCCCCAGCATAATGGCTTTCTGTGAAACATGGCTCACAGAGAACATGAAAAACGAGGAAGCTCGTTTAGGGCAGCTCAGCCCAATCCGAAAGGATAGACTGGAGGGCCCCGGGGATATCGTTACTCTTTACACCACCCTCCCCTAAGAGCCCATGAGATTTAGTCCCATAAAATTGGCACTGAAGATGTTCCCTGGTGTAGCACTAAATGCTTTGGAGGCCCGTGTTTAGCTGGAGTCTTACACCGCCCTTCTACAGCACGTGCCACGTTGAATAAAATGTTAATACAGTCCATTAGAGGAGCTCTGGTACTGAACCTCCCATAGGTCCACATTATTGGAGATTTTAACTTTCCTCGACTCTCCATCACAGAAAGTCCATCTACTGCTCTAAATGGCTTTCAGTACTTATTACTGGAAAATTCCTCCATGGAACATGTCTCCCAGTGTACTAGCTGGGGGCTTGAAGGCAAGGCATCCCGACCAGATATATTTTCACAAATCAGTTCGTTGGGGTAACCAACTTGAATGTTTTCAGCTCTTTTGGACTGAGTGACCATGCAGTTACCTCATTCAGTGTTTCTGTGTCTAGGCCACCCGCCCCTGATCACCCACTAGTCAGGAATTACAGGAGAATTGACTTTGAGAAGGTCTGGCAAGATCTAGAAGGTTCCGCTTGCCTGAATTGTGATGACCTACTGGATTTGGATGTCAGATGGGATCTACTGAAAATACTGTCCTCTAGAAGATAGAAGATACCACTCCTCTGATTCCAAGAAGAATCAACAAATTCCGCTCCTCCCGGCTTAAGTCAAGGACGCGTAAACCAACACCGCGTAAAAGGTCATCTTGGAATCTAAGGAGGTGCACTAATAGCCCTTTTGACTGGCTAAATTATAAAGATATCTATGACAAATGTACAATAAGGATCAGAAATGACAGAATAAACCACCAGACAGCTTCGTAGAACCCTGGAGGGGAATCATGGGATACTTTACTCTTTGACGAAACAGAAGACCAACAGTTTATTTAGTTTACAGGACCCCATTGGTTTGGAGATTCTTTATTCCAACCCCGAAGTCGCAAACCTACTGGCTCATGAGTTCCAAAACAACTGTCATTTGGGGGGCAAAACCCCGCCTCTGTCCGACACCCGTATCACAGAGGGACTAAACCACATGGAGATCGAACCCTCCTTAATTATGGGAATATTAAAGAGTCTGAACCCGATTAAGTTTCCAGGAATCGATGAGATTCACCCAAGAGCACTCAAAGAGCGTGCTGAAGTTCTGTGCACCCAACTAGCAAACCTGTTGAAATGCTCGTTTCTGGAAGGCAGGTTACCCTCTGATTGGAAATAGGTGGCTGACGTCCCAGTTCATAAAGGTGGAAACAACCTATTTGCCTCCAAAAATAGACTAATCTCTCCCTCCATCCTGTCATCAGTTTGAAGAATTTTCACCCTGTCCCATCCCATTTTGTGTGGTTGTGTGTCATCGCATGCACACCTATGGCCGAGCTTTTTTCTAAATTCCCCACATTACTAAGATCTACCAATTTTGACCTAGCTGAGTTTTTGTGTTCCGATGGCCTAATTGATCCTGGCCGACCACCTTGACTTATGCATTTTACCTCTCAATAGTTGCAAGGGATTTGGTAAACTAAGTTATTCTGCTTAATTGAGTCAACAGGATCTTTCAACCTACAAGTCTCATTTTGAGGTGAGTTTGTAGGTTTAAACGCAGCTCTAATCTCAGCCCTATTCAGAATTCTACGCAGTGTTTCTGAGGCGCCTTCTTTATATGGCAATGCCGTGGAGGTTTTGAATTCTCTATTCATAGTATTGCCGCTACCATTGTTAGCATCGTTATCAACGTCGTTACTACCATAACTGTTGTCGTTGTTACTACTACTAATAACTGTGCTACCGATATTTTTCTTACATTTCCTAAGGAGCTTATCAATCAATTTAGGAGGGTTATTGACGACAATCAAGGCGTCTTTAGTGTATCTGGTTTCTTGTTTTAGATCTTCTGTCTTACTGGTAAGCTTTTATCCCTGTTATGTAGGCACTTTACTCAGCCAAGTTTAACTGACATAGGGTGAGACGGTCTGAAATCTAAGTAACGGTTTGAATGTGAAGGTTTTCTGTGGACGCTAGTATCTAAACTCTTATCTTGTTTTCGTTCTATTCGGCAACTCAACATCGCTAATTCTCCTCCGCCATTTTCTGATTCATAGGTGAGTTGGATTGCGTTGACTACGGAATTTACGTGTGAAGAAATTGTGTATGTGTTCCGATTTCAACACTGTAAACTTGTTGTCTATTTAGCGAAACCATATATCTGGGGCCATCCTTTCTCAATTATCCATAAATATGTCAGCCACAGGATATGGCGTTAAACAAGTCTGGTTTTATTCAGAAAGTCAAGGAGCATATAGAAACGGGACCCTACGAAGAAATCAAGAAACTTATCGACACTGTCATGAATAAAGTTAAAAGAACCACGATGGATCTAATAGGCCAAACGAAGGTCATGGAATCATTTCACGATCACTTAAACGGCTGTCAACGTGGCTTTCTACCGGGAGGGTCATGTAACACCAACTGGTTGATGGCTTGGAATAGCTGGACACTTGTTTCCCGATGCTGAGTGGGGTGCCTCAAGGTTCTGTACTGGACTCACTACTGTTTCTTGCTTTTATCAGTGACTTACTAGGAGTCCTTAATTCACACCCACTATTACATGCCGACGATCTGAAGATTTTGAGGGAAATACAGGAGCCAATGGATATTTCTGTCTTCCAGGAGGACTTTACGAAAATCCTTAATTGGACTGCGGAAAACCTGCTTACTCTCAACCCGAAGAAGTGTCGAATAGTGATAGTTGACAAACATGAGGGCAGTCCTAGTTCTTACTCTCTAGGTGAAATGAATGTCTGTCGCTCTAACGTGGAACAAGACCTGGGACTTACACGAAACGACATACTAGGAGCCTCAGCCCACTGTCACCTTGCAGCCAACAGAGGTTATGGAACCCTAGGGGTCTAACTCCTCTTTTCATCACAGTGTATGCTCTGAACATCCACCTCCACCTAGGAAAAGTTCGCTTGTGATGTCCCCATACTTGAAAAAGGATATATCCACTCTAGAACGGGTGCAAAGAAGAGCTACAAAGAAAGTGACTGGGATGCGGCACAAACCGTAACCAGACCTCTGAGTTGCCCTTCAGCTGCACCGAACACAATATCGGAGGGTTAGAGGGGATATGATCATGATATCCCTCATCGCCCATAACACCCTCTATCCTAACAGATCCCTTCTAAGCTTTAGTCGGAAACGCGATCCTAGGGGTCACCTGTTAAGAACAGAGCACAAGAGAGCACGTACAAAGATTCGTGCTTACTCATTTGCAGTTAGAGTCCGTAAACTGAGGAACTGCCTCCCTTCAACAGTTGTAACAGCCCCATCCCACGATACTTTTAAGAGGAGGCTAGACGCACACCTCGAGTCCTACCGTGCCAATGGGCTGTACTCCAGAAGCTTTCCCCAGATCAGATGCAGTAATACTAACTTGAGACCGGATTAATTAATTAATCGTATTTCTACCCCTTCAGGTTTCTCAGAACCGGGGAGATAATTGTGACCATTCCAAACTCAGAACGTATTTCAATAAGACAGACGTAGAACCCAAGGAACCGCCGTTCACTAATTCTACAACAGAAAGTTTGAAGTCTGAATGACCTTTAAAGGTCAACCGAACTTTCAATCGAGGTGGGCGTTTTCTGCTTTAGTTTTTAGAGAAGATAGGTTTAGAAGGTGCCTATCATTTGATCATTGTTTATTATTATTTAGTTCGTCTTCAAAGTTGTATATTACTACAAGTTGACCTACGTATCTCTATAAGACTAAATCCAGGGTGATGTATCTTCGCACACCAGATCATCGCCTGGAGTCGATGAAAACCAGCTACACTCCTAATGAGTGTGCAGTCACCAAGGTATCCACAGCGAAGGACATGGGGCTAAACGTTTCTGACACACTGGACGCTACTGACACTTGTAAGGAAATGGCAGTAAGGGCGAACGCCATCATGCACTTTCTAAGAAGTCAGCTTGGATCGTTAACTCCAGAATTATTTCTTCTGGTATCTAAAACTTATGTTAGACCACACCTAGAGGTGCTCAACACGATGGCCCCCTCAGTACTAAGAGAGATACAAATACTCTCGAGAAGGTACAGAGAACCACAAGATCGGTTATCAGACTAACAGGTAAAACATATGCACGACACCTCAGACAACTCAACTTGTTCACATTAAACCATCGGAAGAAACGAGGTGACCTGATAACAGCCTACAAGATCATTCACCAAGTGGACTACCCATGTAGGTCAATATTATCGATCTAAAACGAACAGTCCCGCGGGAACCCCACTCGCATACCCCACCATAGGACATAAACGAGAGTAGACCCAACTTCTTCTTGCCCATAGTATGTGCATTACGGAACGCCAAAGGAAGTAGCCCCAGCTATATCAGTCGACTTCTTCAAACGACTACTGGATAAGTACGTGTGCGCGAATGGCTTACCACGAACATTTTTTGGTAGCAAGTGATGATATGCCCTTCAATGCCTGCATTCCCCAACACTAGTGTCCGCATTAAGACGCATCTCTGCTCCATATTATTACCAGCAACACTTGTTTTTCAATAAGTACTTTTCACTTCCCTTTTTCTCATTTCCCACACCCTATTTGTAGCACATTCAAGTAACTCTTGATATTTACTTGCAGATGCTTAAAAAACAGGAATTATAAGAGGTTAATTAGTCTTATCAGTAGTTCCGTTGCCCACCCTTCAAAAATAAACTAAGCTACAGTTTGCAGGAATAAAAACTTTCAGATAGACAATCACTCCCTTCAAAGCTATAAGCAGAAAAAACGCAAATACTTCTGCAACCACCGAAGTATTTGTAACCGGACAAAAAGAACCGACCTCCAAGACCTAGAAGCAAGAGCTCAAAAACTACAAGTTTCCTCTTCTTGCACTGTTGGTGTTGGATATGGGAAACTTTGAGCGCTGTCACTACAGACAAGCATGAACGAGGAAATTGTGAGGTAAGTACATTGCTTAGGAATGCGAAAATGCTACCTGAAAGCGGATATTTCCCCATTCTCCTCATAGTTCATGCTGCTTTCGCATTGCTGCATTCAGGCGTAAATACACCTCTTCCATGAAAGGGGATGGACGCTCGACCCGCTTTATTCACCTACAATTACCTCATCAACCGCTTTATATAAGCACGTTTACCGGATAATTTGTGCACAACCCGCTTTGTTCCTTCAGCATCTGCCTCATTTTTGAATTCATCTCAAATCGAGACATGGTACTTGAGATGATTGCGTAGATATTCATTTTGCGATATTACAAGGCACACACAGCAACAGAAATGTTTTCAGTCACCCATGTCTTTGAACACATGGGATATTTCTTATGAAGAAAGAGGAAATTGAAATAACGCATTCACAGTCGTCCTCACCTAACCTCTCTACAAGTAAACATCCATTCTCATTTCAGCCATGCGACGCTCTTAAAAAAGAAGGCTGCTGTGATAAAAATGTAAGGGGATGTGGTTAGTTCCAATTAGATGTACATAAATAAGGATTGAGTAGCATGCTGCATTAAAGTTAATGAGGCTTTAGCCTTGAAATACGTAACTACTTTACCCTGAACGTTGTGGAAGTAGAAACTAGTAGACATATCTATTATTCCTTCAACTTCTTTTTGACTAAGCATAGGGCCTAAAAACAACCAGTTACTGCTATAGGTATTACAGTCGTGAGGATGAATCTTCCACATGTACTTCATAGTCCCAGCGTTTTATGAAGTACACAACAAGGTAAACTGCAGTCAAAGATCTGGTTTCAACACTACATTCATCATCTTTTTAAAGAGTGACTTCGGCATCTTGGGTATTTTCGCTGCCTGTAGGTGTTCAGTTAGTTAGTTGTAACTCACAAATATTCCACCGAACGCTTCATCCTCTAAAGACGCTTCCAGGATATCTAATTGATCTTCGGTAACTAGTGAGCAACCTAAAGGGAGGTTGTAAATGGAGATCATACTTGATGCCGTATTGATTTTAGTCTCGGACATTTAAAGATGCAAACACTTTGTCGTCAACGTCACACTTTCACATCTGTGTAGTACTTAGTGTTAAGTAAGACTTATGCAAAGTTTTGTGCATCAGTGAATTTTATTTTCTAAGAAGAGATTACACTGACAACAACCTATAAAGAATACGCTTGCACATTTATGGAAACTTAAGGGTTAAAAATGAAGTTAGCATTTTCTGTATTTTCAAAGACAGGTAAAGAAGGATAATAGTCCCCTGTGCTGGATGTGCTGTGGAATATGAGTAAACCGTCAATAACTCATCTTAAGATCGGTGACGTCAGTAGCTCCACGTAACTCGTTATCGGGTATGTCGGCTTACTGCAAGCTAACTGCACATCTGCAAAGCTAATCTCCACAGAATCGTGTAGAAATCCGATCACGTTTCCTTATTCTCTGTATGGTGATTAGAATTTCACTAAATTTTCACATTTTAGACTTCGGCTGCATCGGGATTGTGTCGTCCACATTCTCCGGAGCGGACTCGGAGTGCTGACTGACATTGTGACAGAGGTTCAGAGGCTTCTCGGCTTCCACAACTGATTAAGTATTTTGAGCCTTGCTGACTTCGGACTTATCACACTCATACAGTTTCTTGCACTTGAGGACGGACCACCCTTTGAATGCGTCATTTGTTGTTTCTTGTTTGGATGCAGGTGACATGCTTCAAAAATGAAGCCGATACATTAAAACGAGTCCAAGGGATAGCTACCAAACTGGCGATTAAGAAGGCTAAACCTTTTTGACGTATCGTAGAATAAAGGGTGACAGTTTGAGCCTTTGGCATTTTAAATAATGGCATTTCCAACAAACTACAGACATTAATCAACAGCTGCCTACGCTCGATACTGAAGATTAGATGGCCAGAAAGAATGAGCAACAAGGAACTCACTGTGGCAACAAACCAACCAAAAACCTATCGCCCAACAAATATGCAGAAGGAAGTGGAGGTGGATTGCATTGAACAGGCACTGAGAAGACGGTTTGGGGACATCACGCGCCAGGTCAGGCCGTCGAGAGGAACCCTCATGGAAAACGGCCAGTTGGGGGACCGGGAGTGACATGGAGGAGATCATATGAGGAAGAAACGAAAGCTTGTGGGCAGTTGTGGAGTCAGGTTCAAAAGGCTGTAGAGAACGGAGTGGAATGGCCACGTGCTACTGAAGCCCTATGTTGCACTTGGAACTCAAGTGATAGACATTAATAAAATAACTTTAAATAATGACCTGAGTATAGACTTATGTAGTTTGCTTGCTTCTTCTGGAACTGATCACCTTAGAGGTAATCAGGAAGGACCCAGTAGCCATAATCGGATCATATGCGAGTGAAGTCCAGGTCATTGACTGAAACTCGTTCCTGGAACAAGCGGTAGCAACTCCTTTGATGATCACATCCAAGGAAATATTAAAATTTCGTAGAGATAGCTACCGCGAAAATTATCACGGGCCAAACACCTACTATAGTTTTCACTGAACTAAAGTGTGCAGTTAGTATTTCAGTGGAAAGATGTAGAATCCACAAATTCAAGATCCACGTTGGTGTAATTGAAAAATTCTTTTCAAAACTATCTCTGTTAAGATTATTTAGTACGCTGTATAACCACTGTAGTGTTTGCATTTATCCTCGTTGGTACTGTTAATGTGGTCTATATGTGCTATAGCCTTTCAGGAAAGCGTTTTAAAGCACTTGAGTGACTAGATCTAGTCCTAGGAAGCAATAATCTCGGGCAAACTGTCAAATATATCCCCCAGGTTCAGATCCTGATTATAATTTCAATTACATCTTGTGCATTTCAGGGTACCAAAGCGTGTGTGAGTATATCTTGATGGATGCATACTAAGCCTTTAGTAATAGGGATAGTTGGATAATTTGGTCTGTGTTAATTAGCCCATAAATATTTTTATATTGGATACGTCTATGAAGACCTAGTTTCTACTTGAGTTCGCTCAGCGTAAGGGTTGAAACTACTTGTTCACTCTTTTAACATTTCATGACAGAAGCGCAGATATGCGCCAAACTTATTCGATTGAGGTTAATACGTTTCGTAATACTCTGAGAGATAATCGGTCCTTGAGAGACCAAAAAGTAGGACTTGACAATTCCATGGTCATCACTGGGGATGTAGGATATTAATATTCGGTTTTCTTCTTTTCCAATACGATCAAACAATAGTAGGTTATACCGTTTTAAACGGTGTCGATTGGTCCCCTATATAGTATTGACTGTTCAAACGCATTCCAGTGCATTGGGATCCTTTATGAATCAAGGAATGGCTACTTGGATGGAGTATTCAAGGTAGGGTTGCTCGTGTGTGATACTATCTAAAACATTTTAACCAATGGATTTAAAATCTATAAATTGTACAAATTACTCTGAAACATTTTGTGTTTGCACTGTAATGTGTAGATATGACTTACGACCACTTAATCCCTTAGTTTTTTGAGTATCGGGTACTGTTGTCATATCTGCCGTATACTGGTAACAATTGCTGTGACCAGTTTTATAGATGCACATGTGCTGCAGTTGATGTCTGAATAATGGACTCTAAATCTATCGACTAATTCATTCATATCTACTTGTAATGCATGTCTCTATCGTTGCGGGTAAGCTTTCACATTCGTAGACCACTGGCAAATAATATCATCGGAGAATTAATCATTTTTGATGGTTCATTGATGTAAAGTAAAAAGCGTAACCTCAATTTCCACAGGTTGCCACATAGATAACACCCCACTAACCTTCACCGTTTATCTTGCATTGCATAATAATTCTAACTCAGACCAGCTTCGTAGTGTAAAACCGAAAACTAGCGAAGTTATTCATAAGTCCTACGTGCTGAACTCTGTTAAAAACCTTACTACACTCAGTAACCACATCTACAAGCTGTAACACTGCGACGCGTGGGGAATATTGGGTTGTTATACTTTCTAGTGGACCAATCTTAGAAGACTATAATCTGTGCGCTCTGGGTTTTTGCACCAACGTGAAGGTATATGTACAAAGTGTAATCTTTCGTATGCAGGAGTTTTTCATACTTAGAGGTAACATGTGACTGCACTGCTCATACTATCTTAGTAACTTGCATTATTTACAGTGTTTTCCCTTTGTTTCAGAACTATTAGTGTTAACTGTATACTCTCTGCATTTACATAAAACTATTAGCCAACACTTCCTGTACTACCTGGCTTATTTCCGAATAACTCCACTATCGTGAATAATTGGGTTTGGATAAACTAGAAGAGATTCGAAAATGTGGGTTCAGCAAAAGTAGAGGTTTTCGTAAAAATTGGGAAAAATTTGTATATAAATATATCGAAAATAAAGTTTGTGCTTATTTCCATTTTTTTTGAAAAAATAAATAATGTGGGAAATGAGTTTGTTATGTCCTGTATACTAGTATACTTTCTTTCTGCGTGTGAGATTCAATTTAATTCGAAACTGGTGTAGACCAATTCTGCCATCACGACAGGACATTAAGCATTTAAAATACTAAGGGGAAAACAAATAAATGAAAATTATTAGAAGTGAGAAGATATCAGAAGAAAGAAAGGAGTATAGGGTAGCTATTTGATATGATTGAAACGAAGATTTGTTATAGAGACACATCCACGCCACTGCTATCAGTTATGAGCTAGAAAATCCAGAAAATTCCTGCTTATTGACTGTAGACGCATGCATATACTGGTTCCCCACAGTTCTGAAGTTGATAATCTCTCAATTACTGGTATGTACTAGAGCGTTCGAGGTATTTGTTTTACACCACATTGTTTGGTGTCACAATAACTTCTTGCATGTACTAATTTTGTTTTATATCACCACACTGATTACACAATTTCCTCCTGAAATCCGTTATCGTATGTGATCAAATGTAATAAAAGAATGAACTAAAGTATTTTCTTATGATTGTAAGTTGTTATTTTTCTGTCTCAGTAAATTAAGTCATTGGTTGTCACCGTTGTCCTTTGTTTTCTATATTTGTTTAGCCTGTCTCATATATACTTAACGTTCTATGGAAGATCAACTACTTTTCGAAAATCTAGACGAGAAACTAGAGGATGAAAATGGATTTGTACGCATATTAATTTCCAAATTATTAACTTTCTGTTTTAAAGATTACTGCGAATTGGTTGTCTATCACTTTTGACGTGAATATAGATGAATCCAGACGGTAATACATCACATTCATTCAATATAATATTGTTCAGTGTGATGGCGTCGTACATTCGAGCACGTGACAGCTTATCATCTGTGTATTTACTGACTGGGATCAGTTCACAAGGTGATATATTAGTAAAAATGGTCAACTCAGAACAGATTTCACTGGCCGAGAAATCTTTCTTGTCTCCACCCAAACGTGTTGTGTATAGCATACAACGCCAAAAGTGCAAGGTGCCAAACATCTAATATATTACTTATGTCTAACTTTTAGGATTCTTTATCATTAGCATGTTATGATTTGTTGCATGATATTTCTGAAAGTCAGTTGAAAAGGTTGGTTTTTAAAGATAAAATGTTCAGTTATAAAACCACAAAACATATTGGTTTATCTCTACCTGTTTGGGGTTATGTCTATTTAGACTAGTCAGTATTCCATGGGAACCGTCTAAAAAATCATTTCGTGCTCCATTGTCATGTCGAGAAAATCAGGAACATGTTCAACAGACGACACAGCAAGCTGAAGTAAAGATTGAAGTCCCTACGCTTCCAAAAGTTGCTACTAGTAAGTGGTTTAAAATATAATCATTCTTCAACAAAAAAGTTGGACATGATGAAAAAATCAAAACATCGAATCTGAAAAACTTCTTCAACAAAGCCGAGAAACCTGTCCAAATTGGTTAGTTGTTCATTAATATCTACTAACTTCTTGATATTAATTAGCTCGGAAGGACTTTAATTTAGATTCGAAGAATAAAATGTAGGTTTCTGTCCCATCTGTTTCATCCCCTTTTTTAATACAATTTTAGACCACCTAAGCCAACAGAGAACCGAAAACCAAAAGAGGCAGCTATGACAGAAGAAGATGAAGAAATTGGTCCAAAAAATACACGTAGCATCTCAATTATGTGTTACACTTACATTTATGTGTAGACTTATCACAAAAACGAAAACGTATTGTCATTGAATCTGATGAGGAGGATGAAGAAAATACGGAATCTGGAGATTGTAAATCCTCTGAGTTAATCATTTCAAAAGTAATTCCAAAACGCAGCAATAAATCCGTTCAGAAAACACAAAATTCTTATAAGAAAGGTAATTAAGTATGTTTTGTAATGCTGAAAAGCTTTTTAAACTGCACCTTTTAAAGGTCGAATATGTAGAAAAGAAATTAGCTTTTTACTATAAGTACTTTAAACTTGTACTTTGAGGTTGGACAAGTTAAACGATTATCAGCTTGACTATCTGGGATAGTTGCGGTTTGGCAAACTTGTATTGATACTGGATAGTGACTGTAGCTGGAATGAAAATCTGGACCGTAGAAGTATTTTAACCAGCTACTTCCGGGTAACCGGCTCGGTGCTCTACCAACTGAGCTATGAGGCCCAGCTGCGGACCAGATCTTAGTTTCACTTCAGTCATCAAGGGTTTTGCCCAAATGACACGTTAATTCGTGATGTGTTGCTATCCGTTCATCGTATTCACACTGGCTGCTCACCAGCCATTCGCTGGTTCGAATCCCGCCGCGGTCCGAAATTTCACTTGGCCTCAGTCATCCTCCAATATAAAAATAAATGATAATGTTTTTAAATCATTACTCATCATTTTAGTGTTATTGCTTGTATTACACCGTCGTTGATAGGACCGAATTGATCAGCCTCTGTTGGCATATGGGCTCCTATGAGGATGCCTCGATATGGCCTGTCTTTTACTCATCATTGTTTCAAGCATTCAAGTAGAATAACTAGCCTGTCTTTTATTTGTTTCATTACTCCCTACCCCAGTATAATGTATGAATTAGATTAAAACCGTGTAGTGCTAAGATATAGAACTCTTTACTTTGTTTAAAAATGTCCAAAACAGGAGAAATCTGTGGTTGATAACTATTTCACTAAGAACCAAAGTCAGTAGCTAGGATAAGACCAACGTCAACTGACGTATTACTTTACTAGTTTCTATAATTTCTTCAGCCTGCCAATCCATCTCGTAGTAATATATCTTGTAACACTATATATGTTTCTTTCTGGTAATGTTCTCTTTGCTATTCTACCAACGTCGTTTATTTTCTCTCTGTTTGATGGTGTTGTGTTCTCTGGGCTTGATAGTCTAATCGTGGAGCTTTCGTTGTCACGATTCAGCCATCCAGCTCAGCGAACACTACACCATTAAAATTATCGTCACGAGCCACAAATATTCACTATCATCTGAAATATTTCGCCTCTGTTTTGTTTATAGTTATGTTAACTTGAAATGATGTACTACTGTACCTGCTTCTACCTTTTAAATTATCTGCACATCTTAACGTCCATGATCAAACCTGTTTTCATAGTTTCGTTCTAACAGTTCAGTTTTCTGATTCCATAAAAAAATCTAAGTGTAAACTAAATGAGTGGTTGCAAATCATGCACCTATCATCATGTCTAACTCTCGTTAAAGCTATCTATTCACCTTACGTTCGTTCAGATTGTATGGGTCTAACTATCCTGAGTGAGTAAAACATTTTATCAAGAATTAGTTTACAGATTATTCACAACCACCACATCTCTGTGTTTCTTTTTTTGCTCGGTACTAAACAGCTTCCTAAGGTTCGTAAAGCCTTTTTTACAACTGAATTTCTGACAGTGTGAAGACAATATCACTATGGATCCTACTTACCCTACGAAAACAGTTAACTATTGTTCTTACCAAAGTATAGTTAGCAGTATGTTACTTTGGTTCTGGGGTTGGATTATGAACCTTCAAATTATAGCATCAAAACCCACTTTACCCGTTTGGATGCAAAGGGTGGATGTTTTGTGTCTATTCATCATATTACATGTACGGTGTTGTAACCTACCGAGTAAACCTTTTCAACGTTGTTGCGTTTTATATATTTTTTGTCCTGGAAAACGCATTATGTCTTTTTCATAATTTATATCCGTTTCTCATTCTAGATAAAGAAAAAGTATTGGCTTCTGACTCAGAAGCTGATTCATTCGTTGCTGAACCCACAAAGTTAGAAAAATCACCTAACAAAATGAAAAAGATAAACGTAAAAGTTTTATCAACACCGAATAAACTTGAAGTAAATTCTAAAAACTCAGAAAAGTCTACGGAATTAATTCGTCCAAACCGTATACGTCACCAAGTAATGAAAACGTTTGCAGATGAAGATGGCTTTATGGGTAAACTTTCGTCATCAACACTTTTTTTTTTAACTTGTAGTGGTTAATTATCACCTTTACTATTATTATTATCATTATTATTACTACTACTAATCACATGGCCGTTATGACGCTTGCATAAAGGAAATAGTTATGTATTCACGTTTCAACTGAAATCACTGGTAATTTTACTAATGATTCAGATGTGATTTTCTTTTGTCTGCGTACTTAATTGATTGGAGAAAGTTAAATTTATCTGGTTAGGAGAAGTGCCAAACAATGTTTTCATTTGCTTTTTAAATTTGTCTTTCAAGTGAGAAATTTCGAGTAACATTAATCATGGATTCTCTTCAAGAATCCTATCGTTTTTAACTCAACTGTTTTTCGACACGCTTTGATTTTCGAAAACAAGTTCTCATGCAAACCACTTGCCTATCTTGCCCAGTACGCTTCGCCTAACCTCAACATTGCTCACCCAGCGATTCCACCAAATGCGGGCAGTGCTACGAAAACGTCTGTGATCGAAACCCTGTAATCCCTTTATGTCTTCTACTTTTAACGGCCATATTTCACAGTCACTCAGCAGGACGCAACGGACTGGAGCTCAGTATACTCGTCCTTTGATGGGTAGTCGGATATCTCGCCAGTGGGCCCTACAAATGACAGAATTCGGCAAATGTCCAACAGACCTTCTATATCCGAGCTGAAATTTCGACAGCAACCAACCCGTTCGGGTTGATGCAACTCCCTGAATATGTGAAGTAGTCGACATATTCCACCGCTCTCTATCATTAAACTGGGAGTGGTTGCAGACCAGTCCTGGGACATCATCTTACTTTTGTGACAGGGGCGAAACACATGCCAAACCTACTCAGATTTCTGCTCAATGCAGTAAGAAGACCCTGGGTTTTGTCGGCGTCTTCACCAAACAGGACAATATCATCCGGATGCTCCAAGTCAATCAAATTACCTCCAGAGTGTAGGTCAATCCCTGTGAAGTCAGACGTACCTCAGGTTATATCCTAGGCAATGAGTTTGTGAACTTAATTTTGGATTATCTTCGAATGAAATAAGTTTTTGCATGTCCAATGCTATCTGGTAGCTTGAGCTCTTGGTTTGCATAGATTATAAGAAAAGACCACTACTTCTTTCTGTATAAATATAACAGCGGTATCTAAAACTATTGGTTCATCGCAGTCACCTAATTATTTAGTTTCAACCTATACTGTATCATTATTACATTGTGTTTGCATAAACTTTGTAGTTTTTAATCGGTATCAGGGTACTTGAAGTCGCTGTAAGGTAAGCTGAAACCACTGCGAAGTATGTATGTAAATTCATGGTTTTCGGCAATCTGTCGAAGTTTACCACCAAAACCGTCATCTAGCGTCACTCCTATGACAATGTGTTGACTGAGAAACTGGCTAATGTGTGTATACCCTGATGGCGTACTGTTAACACTAATCTACCTGAGTGTAGTAGTTTCTGCATATTTCAAATACTTACTATGAAGTTATGTTAAAAAGGTGCAAGTTCTTATGATATGTTCACCTAGTTTCTTGACTCAAAACCAACTTTTATTTCCTATTATTCTATAGTTACAGAAAAAGGTTGGGAAAGTGCCTCAGATGACGAAATCGTCAAACCAGTAGAGTCCTCCAAAGTTGATTCAAATCAGAATGGAAAAAATCAACCTAGCTTACAAATGGAGCCGGATAAAGCTGTTCTACTAACTGCATCTCCTACCGTCTTACAAACTGTATGTTGAGATTTGGTTATTACTTTCGTTTTATATACTTACTGTTAATATTCCACTGTTTTGTTAGCTAGTGGATTTGATAGTGATCTAGGTAAATTTTACTTTTCCCAGTTCTTGTGTGTATGTTAGTAGATTTGATTAGAAAGTGAGTTATTATTTCATATCACTTCTGTGATTACCAAACTAAGCCTAGTCCTGTAATATTTTATTGGGTGGCTGAAAAATGTTCTAGATAGGGACAAACAGACGGACGTAGAGCATGGCACAAAAGTGCATCAGTTCAGGTTGCCACATCTCACACCAGGACACAAATGAAAGACGAGTAGAAAACGGTTGACATAAAAGTGTATGAGAGTTGATACAATAAATAGATTTAGGTTATTGTTGCACATAACGTAAATTTTCTTAATTGGTTGACACTTACTTTTAATATGTTAATGTTTTTTAATTCTGTACAAATTCATGTCTCATGAATATATACATAGGTGTTTTGGGTTATTATCACCCTTCTCTGGGGCAATAAAGTTCTCACCTAGACCGGTCTTCTTTCTCGCTTTGAGTCTCTCGTAAAATGTTTTCGTCTGCGGTATTTGGTATACGAGTTAGCCGTTAGTCAGGAGCGTGCATACTATTTAACTACTCAGAAACATAACAGTTATTAAAGATGTTCAAGGACCGAACATGACAAAAAGAGTGTGCACTCTTGCCATTTTGACCAGTTTTGAGTCATATCGCTAAGAGTTCCCAACCCGTTGATTCTTATCATCTCGAAGAACCTCACCTACATCTTCATATACGGCTCAGACTAACAGTTAAAAGCCTCATGGACTGGTGCTGTGTCTTGGTTAGACCAGCCTTAGTCTTATTCCAACCCAATCCTATTTCAGTCAGCATCACACATTAAAGTAGGCGTTGACTCAGTGTACGCAACATATGTCTAAACCACTTCAGTTGATGAAGATTTAAAATTTTGTGGACCAACTTACCTTAATTGCCCAGAACTCTACGCCTAACATCATCATTGCTCACATGGTGATTCTAAAGTATGCAAGCAATTTCACGAAGGCAGCTACGATCAAAACTTGTAGCATCTTCATACTGCAGGCAGCTTCACTGTATCCTCGTCCTCTCATAGGTAGTCAAATTTCTTGCTGTCGTCATAAGTGGTGTGAGTTGGTACATGCCAAACAATGGGAAATATCATTGTCTAATATGCGTGACTTTGGAGGTTTCAAGTGCTTAACCACAGATTCCTTCAAAGCATCGCATATAATAGACTCGCTAAATAAGTGATTTCAGCATTTGGTTCACTACTTGTAAACCAGTTAAAGAAGGTAAGTGTTCTGAAATGGTTTTCCCTTCGAAATATGTAGATCACTAGCAAAACTATTTAATTTCTAACCAATCCTTTTTATTCATAGGAAGTAAAGCAAGTTACACACTGTTACATCTTAGTACTATGACACAGTTATTAGAGTACAGTGATCCTTTACCTAGGTTGTGTGTGACCAATTCTGTCAAATTACGAATTATGATGAAAGTTGAAGAGATAAGAATGTAGTGAGGCTACCCATGGGTATACATATACATATTTACGAACTGCATACTAAGGATGTTTCCGGTATATATTGAATTTATCGCTTGGGCCTACAGTATAACGTAGGGTTCATTAAGAGTCAAGTTAGTATCAACATAGGAAACAGCTGTACTGCGTAATTGTCAAATTTGTCACATCTCACATCAGTATATCGAGATACAAAGCAGTTAAATGAAAGATGGGGGAAGAGGAAAAAATGTAATCGAAGTTATGGGAAAGGAGGAGACTGATAAAATAAATGGCAAAATTTGATGTGATAATTAGGGTAATGTATGGATTCATATGCACCCTTGAGACCAATTCTGAGCGATATCACCTAGGGCTGCAACTGGGAAGTCTACACTTCCCTGTACGGCTCAGAACGGAGGTCAAAGATTTCATGGATTGATGTCATGTTTTAGTCTGGTGGCTTCATATCTTGTTACGTCGGGAACCTACATATTGGAGTAGACGTTAACTAGGCATACGTAACACATGTCCCAGAAGCCTGAGTTGACGGAGACTTATGAAATCATCACCTGATTTACTTTCCTTGTCTAAAATTGACTGTAGGCCTAACCTCTGCATTACTGTAAATTCGATCCCACTACACACTGCCAATCCTGAGGCAATCGCGGTCGAACTTCTGCAGCCTTCTCATGTCCTCTAACTTTAATGACTATTTTTGATATTCATATAATAAGACGGAGCAGAAATTCATCAAAAGAATCTTAAGTTGGTCTTTCTTTTATTCACAATAAATGTACTCATTTGACAGCGACGTTCTGATTAACTAAGGTATAATTGACTTTTGTCTTTTGAAAACCTTACATCTTCATTCATGCTTGCTAATTGTTAGCGTGAGTTTTATGATTCAATGAAGGATTTCAGTTATGTTTTGTGAGAATCTCTTTTTGCATTGCAATTCGCTGGGGTGTGTATGTAAGTTGAAGATAGCTTATTTGCACGTATATCTGTTTCCATCTCCTTCTGTTATAGCTTAATATCCAACTTCTCTTCTCTTATGTCCTTCCGTGTATTTTCATTGCACTCATAATCAGTGATAAAGTTAAAACCGAGTGATATCTTGTGCGTTGGGATTTGTCAATGAAAGCCATCGAGATTTTGGAAAATACTGTGTTTCAGTGACTACTGCTATCCGTCTCAAATTGTTGGTTTTTCGAAATACTGTCGATAGGTTACTAAATTTACGGATATTCTTCTTGCTACTTATAAGTAGTTAGATGTTCACAACGATTTTATGTAACTCATCACATCCACCTTTTTGAAGTTTTGAATCTGATTTTTCTTTTCACAAGTGTTTGATAAAAAAAATTTCTTGTTCTGCTTTATAGAAACTGGGAAAGCAGTTGAACAAAAAAGTATGAACAATAAACCAACAGTAAAACAAGCTTCATTATCATCATTTTTTAAACCTAATATCACTACTACCTAATTAATTGATAAATATATATTAACATATGCTTTGTACAACACCGTATCGTTGTCATTTCATCAATACAAGAGATTTATTTAGATTAAAACTTGGTTTGTTTGAAGTTTTGTTGTGACAAATGTAGTTTAGATATTCCAGCCACTTGGTTACAGATTCGAATACCTCTACCTCTGATCAAGCGATCAAGTACCTTTGTTTAACTCTCATTTGACAGGTGTGAATAAAGAAACGCTTACACTCCTGTCCGAAGTGATGGTTTCACGGTGATGATCTTTTTTGAAGATTTTTGGGCATGTATACTACTCGTCGTCGTGCAACAAAATTTTTACTTCATTCTTTGTAGTTATTCAGCCGTAGGTGCTGTCTTCACTTTCCAACTCCTTAAAAATTTACAGAAAGTTGGTCTAAGTGGTATGTGATCGCCCCATGGGTTAATTAATATGATATTTTACAAGAGACACTAATTATTGACAAAATGCATGTTTCTAAACTATTGAAAGTCTTACATAGTATTGTTGAAGAGTTTTGGTCGAAGACAGGGAATTTCCTAGCTTGGTAACCACATTCCGAAATGATCGATAAAATTGGACCAGCCTTTAGGACTAGAAAACACGAAGTCGATCACTCTCCAGCGATCAATCAATGTAAAACGTATGATTTAAACTGGCATCTTAAAACGGTATCAAGAGTGAAATACGACCCCCTAGGTCGAGATTCGTTTTATGGATCTAACTAGGGGACACAGTTTGTTGCGAAACCTAAGTAACTGTCACTAACAATGAGACCAAAAATTGTATCTATGCTACTTCAGAATACTCGCTTCATAGGGGAAGGATTTAATATGACTACTTTTCTGTATAATCCCCCCCCTAAAAATAACTACTAAAAAGGCAACATATTGTTGAAATCCACTAAGAAACTGTATTCGAATTAATAATGATCAACTAAGAAAAGTATTTCTAACTTGTTAGATGAATAGTTATACTGATATATAATCCTGTTCAATTTTCGTTAGGTTTCAACTATCAGAAGGACAGTAAGGCTGTAGATTCAAGGTGTTTAAAAACTGGATATTTAAAACAATATTGTAGTTTGAAGCTTATGGGGATTTTATTTTTAAGGTAGTATTCATCGAGGACGGACATCATTTGGAGAACCGTCGAAAACCTGTGGTCACCGGATAGCTGTTTCATCCTAGTATGGGACACCTCAGTAATACACACCCAGTGGGTGGATGGTTAAGGTGTTCGTCGTGAAACTTCGAGGTCTTGCAATCGACTCCTGGTGGGGTCGTGAGTGGTCAGTCCATGATAAATAACAGTAAAACAATATGTTGTGTGAATATGTGTGCGAATAACCGAAAAAATCATTTTGCTAAAGTTAAAGTGAGAAGCTGGTATGTGATGGATTTGTAGAAGATATAACAACAACTAACATCAAACAAAACGAACATAGAAACATTCCGAACAAGTGAAACAATCCAAATAATTAAATAGGATTTTTTATGCCTAAAAATGAGGATCTGTTGGTCCACCTTGGACATTCTAACAGTATATTTTTTCAATTATTTGTTTTGCTTTCTTCATATGATAATAATAACGACTTTATTCCAAACAGTATGGAATTCTCAGCATGTAATACTTTAACAAATCCACTTCCGAAACATTTTAATAATTATTACATCTGAATGATGTTCATAATAGCATTAAAGGCAAAAATGGGAAGTAACCAACTGGTGTTAGAGTAGTGCGGCCGCTGTATAATGCAGAATGAACAGTAATGTGAGCGTAAGTTCAATGTTGGTGGTTCATCCAGGCAGTAAAAGAATGTGCTATTCACGATAATTATCCGAGCAATAGGAATATGATGTATTTTTGTACATTCAAAAGTCCATTTCCTTCTAACATGACATTTTCCTTTAGTTTTGTTACGAACTCGAAAAGCTGCTAGTCGAGAACATTTTAAATAGGCACAAGAGTATGTGATAAGCTTGGAGAACATATCTGAAAGAATAAAACAAACTGAAAGGGAAGAATTCGATACAGTATGTGCTGTAGAGAATTTATTTGGTAGCCCACAGTTCAAGCGGGGTGCCATTTAAAATATATCACAGTCTTGACTCAATATGACTACACACGCCAAACAGTATCCAAAAATTTATCCAGTAAATAATGATAGTGTAACATCGTTTCAAAAAAGTATCGAGTGCTATTATCATATGGTCACTATCAATTACCATCGGACAGTTCGAGCTTGTGATAGTCTTCACATTTTAAACAAACAGAAGGAATACTATGGGCTTACTCAAAGGGAGAAGTATGCGTAGAAAACTGAAAGAAAACCCTATTCAAAGATCTGACAATCAGGATTTTAAATGAACTTGTCGAGACCAAACAAATCACAAAAGACCATTGACTAATTGCGTCTTACGAACTTCTTATCTTATCAATCCGACGATAAATTAAAAATGCATGGAGTAAATATACATCCAGAAAACTAGGAAGGATTATGCGACTACTAATAATTCTGCAGTAGAATTTTTGGGGAGTTTATAGTATTTAGATTTATAATAAAGAAAATGGGTTTTACTTTGATATCAATCCGCTAGTGAGAAGTTATCTCGCTAACATATTAAAAAACAACCCAATGTCCATATACCAACGACATAATGTCAGTGGAAAAGTGTGCCGATGAAACGACCACCAGCATTCTGTCTAACAGCAGGAGCCATGATATAAAGATACGGAAGTACTGTATTGCATGTGATGGAGGTGATTTGGATTCACTGGGCGACTAGTACGTCCACCACCTAGTAAGTGATGAATTGAATAGTTGTGTCAGTCTAGCTAATAATCTTTTCATTAGTAACAGATTTACAATAGAGGAAGTGAACAATGTTTTAGGTTTGAGATAATACAACCAGTGGAACTTTCACATAAAAGTAGAGCATCCAGGCTTCGAATCGAAACGCAATCAGTAACCAAGCGCACGTTTGCACAGAAGGCAGTGAGCCACATCTATCGCGTGAAGGCCAACAGAAGTACCTGGCGGGGCGGTCTCTTAAGCTATGACCGTTGGTTGGAAGTCATTACCCTAAACCAATCAGCTACAGCTCCAGGCTTACCAAAAATTATCTAGCTCCTATCGTATCTATGACCATTTATTCATATATAAGCATTTTTTGGAGAAGTTATGACACTCTACTACATTTATAAAGCAGAGAAATGAAGAAAAGTGTATAATTATTTCCTTTTTTCAGAGGAGTGGATATTTACAGCACTTCACGAAACCATATTTACAAATAAATTACTAACCTTAAATCTGTCCCTGTATATTGACAAGTAGGTCTTTGTATTGACATCAAAATTCGACTGTTGGCACCCTGTGGAATAGGTACTACCCACAGACAAAATATCTCTACTACGTATTTTGCAAACTAAGTAGATGAGTGGGGTGTCATATAAAAAATAAGCTGTAACTAAACTGAAAAACTTGTCTACCTGCGTTGTTTGGCTCAACACTAGATAACCGTCAGGCCGCATAACATCCCTTATCACAGCAAGACATGAAGGGATGAATTCGACTGAGGATATTTGAAATAGGGGAAACAGAATGTTTAGAAGTTTAGCACTCAGAAATTTAGAGGCGACTAACATTGATTGAAGAAAATGACAAACTAGTAAGCGAAAAAGTGGCTTGGCAGTCGCTACACAACTTCTGAAAACAAACTCGTTTTGTTTTTACATTGGAAACTTAGTCGATAAACTTAGATTAGCACTAAGGAATTGACAGCTGCATCAATTCTCACCCCATAACTGATACATGTACGGGCAAAACAATAATACTTCATGGTAAACTACTGAAAAACGTATACAGAAATTCGTCTAGATGGTTTTTTTGAACTTTGAGCTTGTATTTACCATGAAAGTGGGAGTTTCACGATAAGACCGTTCAGACGAGACAATAGAACATCCTTAGTAGTGCTTTTTAACTCCAAAAGTCAAGAAAATTATCACAAAAGCAAAAAGCTTTGTACTATTGTAACAAACTTCTCTTGCCATTGACACAAAACTCGATGTCGCATTTCATAGATATTTTATCTTTACTAATTGCCAGTACCGTACGTGGCTGGACGATGATAGCAACATCAGGAGTGATTATTCTGTCAAAGGAGAAACAGATTAGATTGGTACAATTTGTTTAGGACTAAACAATGCGGTACTGGTTAACCTTCAGTAACCAGTTGATGTATATATCCGATCGCCGTTTTTGACTACAAAACAGTTGAGTGACATTCGAAGTTGAAGGAATTACTTCAGTTTTATTTTGCCTGCTCTGACAGGAGTGACCTACATTTATGATGAAAATAAATCCAACCTCATCACCTATAAATTGCTGAGTGGAAATCACTACATCACTATTCACTTATTAACTGTTCAATATATTATGATTACAATAATGAGAAATGTATTGTTCGGTTTTTTTAATTTTCATCCTATTGCAAAATACAAAAAGTCTCATATTTCCCTATCGCTAATGAAAACGTGAACATGCTCCCCTTATCTATGCTTCTCTCGACGCTACACAACACAAATAGATGCTAATTGGACGGACGCAATCGACAGAAAGCCCTAAACCTGGGTTTCATGCTTCTTGATACTCGTCAGCAAGATGTATCTGCAACCTCTGCGGAATTGATGTCTGACCTGAACTTCGAACCCGCGTCACCTTGTGCTGCAGTCTGGTGGCCACATTGCGAAATGTTCCGTAAAATTCGATCAGCACTTAAGACTAGACAAAATGAAGTTGGTTACCCTCCAGTGACCAACCAATGTACAACACATGTATAAATAAATAAATAAGACTGAAGGGAAAGAAATTTTTTGGAGGAAATTATCCATTTTTTAAAAACATTGTACAAGAATACAATTAATTTTCATCATAACAAACATTATTTTTCAAATAGAATGATGAAATTTTAAAAATCTGCATTAAATATTGCTTCGTTAATAATTTTTCCCGTCGTATGTACACATAATGCGTATCGATAAAGCGTACAAAAAGGCGCCAATAGAAAAACGACCAATAAAAACCCAGCTATCACACTATTGGTTGAATCATGAAACAGAAAATAAATAAAATCACAACTGTCGTATCGTAACATATTAATACTATAGAGTCATTCAGATATACGTTTATAAGATGATAATCACCATAAATTACAATTAGAAAGACCAGAGAATAAATAATGAGCAAAGAAAAGATCAAAGAATAAAAGCTGAAATGCACAGTTTTGAAAGACGAATGGCAAACAAAATATTGAAAAAATGAAAATAAGAAATCAAAAAGTTTCACTGTTTTTACCCATAGTTCTGTTTATTGGCAAAAATAATTCATCAATTTATGACTAACTTATATTACAATTATCATTATTATTCTGATTGTGTAATGTAGAGCATAAGGCGCTTAATCTTCTGTTTTCATGAATAGAAAAATTCTTTACATCTTTATGACCAAAGTTCAACAACACATCTTTTATTTGAACTTTTATTAGTCAAATGATAGTTTGTAGCGCATTCAGGTGTTGTTAAAGAACTTGACGGTTTCTTTGTATGACGATTTAGATTATGACCTTTTTTATTGACATTGTTATTGTTCATATTTGATGGTGAATTAGGTGTGCTGTTGTTACCACCGAGATGCCTATTGATATTATGAATAACTGGTGTACAAATAAATTCAAATGGATTATGATATTTATTATTTGATGAATGTGATGCAGAATAATGTATGGACTGATAGAAGTTAATATTCTTTTGAAGTGCTATATCTGTAAAAATGGAAAGTCAATATTTAAAAAAAGGAAAAAAAAAGTAGTTCTCATCTATTCTAGAACAGTATTCTTTTGACTATTAATCAGAATTTATTGAAAACTAGTACGTAATTTACAGCTTTTCAGTGCTATTAGATTATGGTTCCACTTACATCAAACCATTTTTAATATCTTTAGGTTGTGTAGCAAATATGTTTGCTTCAAATCACACGATTGAACCGTATGCTTAGGAATTTTTGATCTCAAATTCAGTCAGTTTTTAAAATAGAATAATCATCTTCTAAGATAAACGGTGAGTATCATTTCAACCTATTTCAATGAATTCATAAGTGAGTTTTTCTTATAACAAATTAAAAAGCCTCATCTAAAAATTACGCTAAGATGGACAACTGACGTCATTAGTTTCAATATGAAGTTTTAGGTCTCAAAAGTACTCGAAGATAATAAGCAATCCTGAAAGATCTTGAAATAGGACTAAACAATTATCTAATAACCTTTGACCTTTTAAAATTTCATTGAGTAAACTCTGAAAATTAATAAGCTGAGGCATTCTATTAAAATTAAAACCAATATAATTTTGAGGATGAATGGTTCGATCTCCTTAGATGAAGAATATAACTATTAAGAGTAGATAACGGTGATCTTATTCAAATTTATTACTATAGAACTTCATACTGTAACTAGTCACTCATATTTCCTTCAGTGCGAAAGAGTATATACTCGAAGTAAGACAGTATGAAACGGAAATCATCAGAACTAGTAGTGAGAATGCATATTACCAAAAATAATCATTTTTAAGTTTAGGTAACAGGGTAAGAGTAAAACCTAGTCAATGAAAGCTGACAAAAGTATTCAGCAACTCGGATAAATATAGAAATGGGATGGAAAAAAAATGAATACAATTTGTATTTAGGCCAAACACAGTTGGATGAATTCCATGTCACACTATAATCGTATATCTAAACAGTAAAGGAATACAGTCTGTTTTTTCCCTCAAGGTTAAAGCAACCAGACTGTTTCATTGATGCATTCATCTGGGATTTATTGTCACGGTAATAAAAAGAAAATGACTTAAAGGTAGCATGAAATAACTCCCTCTGTACACTTGTTTTTACAACAGATCTTCTTGCGGGAGTAACTGTGGCTCTCGTTGGGTCGCCAAAAGCCTTCCCATAGTTGCGTGCCAGGTACCAATGTGAAGAAGCCTATGCGGCGTAATTAAGTGGTTTGATCATTTGAGCTGCTTGCCATGAAAACCTAAGTTGGTATGTCCACTAGGGAATATTAGACGACCCTAGTTACGCACATGACGGTGAGCTTCCTAGTGGCCCAGCCGGATTCTAACCAATACACCATTTTAGTTGACTTAGCGACAAAATCAATCGACGAGATCCTCAAGCATTGTTAGTGACGCAAATTTGCAAAACACGTATGGACTAGTAGGCCGTAAGGATTTCACCCAGTTTATTAGTTCTGGGAACAATGCGCCATGAAAAAGGTGAGGGAGTCCAGCTTCCTAATTTCGGTAGTCATTATTATTGAAGCAATCTGAAGAAAATTGTTTGTAGTTTACCTTGCAAATGTTGGCAGTATTCAGTGTGAAGTGTCAGATATCGTTTTCGGTACCCATGATCCAAGAATGACCGGGATTGCGTTGAGAGTGTGCCTCTGACTAATTCTTAGTGATAGCGGAAGTAGACTGTTCCGGGGAGGTGTAATACATCCCTATTCGCAAGATTGTGGATAATCAGTGAAACGTTTCCCACACACATCTGCCCACCTGAATATTTCTGTACGGTCAGTGAGCACATGACCTGGCGAACGCAGATACGTTGAAGCGTGAGAGTTGTGAGGGCGGGATTCTCTGGAGAAATAAAATTTGCGGGAGCGTCAACCAGAATACACCGGCAGGAGTGTTCGTTTTCATGTGAATGCGTTATAAAAGGAAGTTTCCTGCTCGGTGAGGGGACCGATCTCCCAAATTCAAGAGACGACAAAGTTAAAGGAAACGAATGCCCGATCTGGAACTGGGAGCTGAGACGAAAAGTGCAGTGAAACCAAACTAGTATGAAATAACTCCCTCTGTACACTTGTTTTTACAAAAATAGATTTTAATATAGAAAACCTTTGTGATACAAAGAAAGATGTGACTTCTGCGCAGTTATCTCGTATCGAATCGACGTTACGGTAGAATTCCAACCAGTGACCATATCGATAGTTTGCCACTCTAGTAGCTGATACATAAAAGTCAACTGTTAACTATGCTGCAATGTCGATTTCGTTGCCCAGTTTAGTTAAGTTCTGATGTGAATCAAATACCGTACGTTCACTCTTCGTTAAACTACTAGTTAATTTCATGAAGTTGTGACTCATCGGCATACGTTTGTGATTTTCAACCGATGGTTTGCAGGTTTGAACCTCGATCTACTCACCAAGGTCAGAGTAAGTAATCAGTATCACTAACTTTGACACAACAGTTGTGATTCATTGCCAGCATTGAATAGTGCACAGTACTGTGTAACAAGTAAAGAAGATTCATGGGAAAACTGTAGTGATGTAGGTGATAATTTACTGACATCAGTTAGTCAAGAGGTTAACGAAAAAGCTTTTCGACAATACATAAGCTACTCGTCAATCTTCATACTTATTTCCCTAGGCAATTGCGATCTATTTAGCGACTCTGGACACAATGACTGAAAATCAGAGTGGTTGCTTGCTTAAGGCAGCTCCAAAAAGTATCTATCGCTCTTTGAATTAGTTCTCGATGCATTACTTTCAGTTAGCTTGTCCTTTGTTTATCGATATAGTGCAACCAATCAACCAGAGAAGTATGCATCTTGAATACAGCTCTAATAAGGGTGTGTTGCTGAAAAGCTTATGAGTAAAATGACAGACAGATAGGTCAACGTGGAACCTAGCACAGAAGGGCATCAGTTCAAGTTGCTACACTCCACAGTAGGATGCAAAGAAAAGGTGGGTATGAAAAGATTGAAGTAAGGTGTATGAGAGGGCTCCCATACGGATACCTATGTCTAAATTTCCATTAATGATGGATAGTCTTAGTGGGAACTACACCCCTCACTTGAGTGCTGGTACATTCATCTGACGAGTCCCGAATAGGACGAAACTCATGCCTTGGATTCCAGTGTTAGCCACTACCCATCATCAATGAAAATTGAAACACAGGCAACATCGAGGCATCTGCACAGGAGCCCATATTCCAGAAGAGATCAATCAATTCGGTCCAGTCAACGATGGAATAATACAAGTAACAACTTAAAAACTATGCCCATCGCACAAGAAGTGGTTATTGTGGCTCAGTGGCCAAGTGGATAACCCTGCGGCATTTGAAGTGGTCGGTTACGGGTTGAAGTCTTAGCAGGGAGAACAACAAGTAGGCGGTGACTCGGTATACACAACACATATAAACTATGATAATCGGTGGAGATTTACAACTTTGTGCCGTTGACTTGCCTTCACCACATATACCTAACCTCAAGAGTGCTAGCACAATTATTTCACAAGTAAATAACCAGAACTGCCAACTTGAACAATTTACTGTTGTTTGTTGAAAGAAAATTGGGGAGGGAAAAAAAGCCAAAATCATAAATTAAGTAAAAAACTTCAACAATCGCTCACCTCGGCCATCTCTCTGCACTTGAATTAAATCATAATGATCAACATTTTGATCAGCACGACTAAATAACTTCAGAGCCCTGGAGAGTACATCAGAAACACTATCCGTAGCAGAGACAGTCTGTTAGGAGAAGTAAAATATCATACAAAAATGAATATTTACAAACTGAAACTTAGTTTGGAAGCAGTTCTCAAGAAGGAACATCAATTGAAAAGCCAACGAAAAACAAAGTACAGTATTAGGATACCTTTACTCTCATTTCCAAATTCGTGGATACTGTTTAGGCATTAGTTTAAGAAAACGATACGTATTATGTTAACGCTACCAAAGCATCCATCGAACTGATTTTACAGTTCAAATTTGCTTCGATAACTGAAGTTTGAGGGAGGAAATGGACCTCAGCAAGATGCAAATTAATTATCTTACAGCTAGTAGTCCAGTCGGTTTAGTTAAGAATCAATTAACTGTCTACCAACTCGGATGTAGCTTTGATTTGGATTTGTTTAAGGAAACTATAATGAACATGTAGTGTGAGATGACAAAAATGGACAGTTGTGACTATATCATTTACATGATATTGGGTATAGCAATTGATGTCTAAAGTGAAATCAAGATTTGGCTACAAACAGCCTTGTATGACAGCTAGCAGAGGGAAACATTCGGTAAGTTAAGATAACTCGTTCGAATCCCACTATGACGCAGAATTTTGAGCCACTTTATTCACCCAACTTCATGAAGCAGGAAAAGATGGCATTTTGAGATTATAATCAAATAAGAACTATTAATCTTAAGAATAATGACTCTACCGTACGCTTCCTGTTTACAAACCTTACATTTCTTTAACTAGACTGCGATGACGAAATGACCATGTGGAACAACTAAACGATTTCTCATTCTTAATACTGAAAGTTTAGTAGTAGTATAAAGTCAAAAAAGTAAACGACTAAAGAAAAGTTACTTCGTAATTGACTTGGACATTTCCACTGTTGCTTACCTAAATTGTCAAAAGCATCGATTATGTATGGACTTTCAGAGTCTTCCTGCAGTCCAGTATCTGAATTTAATATTCACACAAAGGTGTTGGAAATGTGTTACACATGTCCATAAACTGTGAAATATAACATGCGGTAATAAAAGTATTGATCAACTGTAGGAAGATGTTCATTGGTTGAGAAGGTTGCTTGAAATCAATGGTTATTGAGGCTTGGGAAAATTGTAGACATTGTCAATAAGGTTCCCGAATTAGCGAAAGGCACTGGTTGGTAGTATGACTCAAAATGGATTATCAGTGCTGCAAGCATATTTACTCATTAAATCCATCTTATTGTTATAGTATTATTATTTGTCCTTTGGGTTCCTAGTGGAACATGGAGCTTCAGTAGCACGTCTCCATTCCACTCTCTTCTCTGCGATATTTTCGACCTGGCTCCACCACCGCCCACAACCTCTCATTTCTTCCTCACACCATCTCCTCCATGTCACTCTCAGTCCCCCAACTCGCCGTTTCCTATCTGGGTTCCACTCGAGTGCCTGGCCTGATGCGTGATGTCCCCGAATGGTCTTCTCAGTGCATGCCCAATCCATCTTCACTTCCTTCTGCATATTTGTTGAGCGATAGGTTCTTGGTTGGTTCGTCGCCAGGCCAGAGTTCCTTGTTGCTTATTCTTTCTGGCCATCTGATCTTCAGTAACGAGCAAGCGTAGTCAGTTGTTGATGAATGTCTGTAGTTTGTTGGAAATCCCTTTCGTAACGCGCTAAGTCTCTGAACCACAGAGAAGCACTGACTTGACGTTAGTGCTGAAAATCCGGATCTTGTTCACGCTTTATGCTGAGTGCAGTGCAGAGGTCTCCACACTGGTCTCAGGTTAATGAACGCGTGTCCTGCTTTCTCGATCCTGACTTTGACATCCTTGTCTGTGCCTCCTGTAGTTGAAACAGTGCTGCCCAAATAGGTGAAAGAGAATCCATCTTATTGTTCGATAAAATTCTGTTATTCTATCTTCATGTGGTTTTGTCAATATTTTTCTTGTCATTCATTTTTATTGTTGATTCTAACTTACTGTACTGTTATAAATTCTGGTAACTTGAAATAACATAATACTGGGCAAGTTTCCACAGTTTTTTCAGTCATTAGACCACTTTAGAAATTAATGAAATATTACAATGGTAACCGAAGTATATCTAACAAAAAAAATGAGTACATAGACAGGTTATTATTATTATTATTTTAAAGAATACGTACCAATTCTACTGAAGATAATGCTTGTTTTGAATGTAGGTGATTGGAACTATGGGAACGACCACTTAAATAGGCAACTTTAACCAGAAACGGAGATACACGACCGTCGTGTTGAGTATTCGAATCATGAAAAGTAACAGTGATAACCAAATTATTACTAGAATTACCATGTAAATGAATAAAAGAATCCCTATTGGTCGATGGACTTTCATTTGGTGTCCATTTATAGTCTGATATCTGTAAAAAAAGAATGTAAGCAAGTTGATATGGATGAGATTGGACGTAAAGGACATTTTATTAGGCTGTCAAATGTAAAAGATTGAACGCTGCAAACAGGAAATGCTGCTGTATGAAGATTTCATTTTACTGATACTGAACGGTAATGTAGACTTAAAGTTCCACGTTATTTGTCAAATTTGAATCCGTACTACTAAGCATCACAGCTGTTAAATTCACTAACTATTAGTTAGTTAAAATACAAGTGACTCCTTGCTAAATCTAATTATTTAAATGAATGCATTACTGGGTAATAATAATAACTTAGAGGAAGTATTCATCACAGACTGACATCAGTTGGCGTACTGCTGAGGAGTCCCACACTAGGACGAAACAGCTATTCAGTATTCCCAGATTTTCATTGGTTCCCCAACTGATGTCAGTTGTGATGAATACTACCTCTAAATTAAAATTCCTATTCATCTCAAAAACAATAATAATGATAGTAATAATAATGATAAGGCATTTAGTGCTAATTGGATTTTACCAACCAGGAATGCGATATATCGACTAAATAATATAAAAATAAGGATGTAGGAAGCGCTCAATCTAGGTTGCGTGGTTGTTGACGTTCACTGTCTGTTGCATAGGGAAGGCTCATGTTTTGTTGGAGATTTTTAAGTCACACCGCAAATTTTCAAAGTTAGCAGTATTAGTAGTAAATCATTAGCGTCATACGATACACTTGGTATATAGACTCCGTATAGTAATTGAGATTCGGCATTTATACTGGTGATCAATTCATGTAATGTATGGATAATTAAATCATCGTCAGTAAGACTATGCATTCAATAAATTCTTTTCACATATACCTTCTGCTTGATAATAGCACCCAGCAGCATTGACATGAGCCGATTAACTGTAAAAATATAGCTGAAATAGAGTATAAGAAAAACGTCTCCTGTTGATCATATTGTAAACTGGAAATTTTGGGTTGACACTCTTCCCAAGTGATGAGTTTTATCCCATGATCAAACTTTGTTATAGCTAAGACTTTTATTCGGAGCGGAAAATACCATAATTCATCCAACATAGATCAATCAGACAGATTTAGATAGAACAAATAGTTTAGTTGTCTACGTCCCCTGTGAATCAGTCAGAACGTTTATCAAGTGCAGGTTTAACTCACTGATCTGACCGAGAAGATACAATGCTGAACACTGTGGGTAGCGTCTGGTGAATGGAATCTCTCAATGCCATATACATTAAGATTGTTGAATATATCAACGAAAAATCTAAATATATACATAGATAAATATACCTTTGCAAATTCTGCTGAAGTAGATATCGCTTCGTCATCTTTAGTTTTATTGAGCAAATCACTTGTCGAATGTGAACTACTGTTTCGTAATTTATTAGTTTTATCACCATTAGCATTGCCCACAATACCAATCATAGGACTGATTAGAGAAGTAGTATTAGTGGTAGATACAGCACTAGGCGGTCGCGTTATTGCATACTTGGATCTTTCTACGCGACTGTTAAGTATGTAACGTGGTTTGCGACTATCCACAATATTTGTTGAACTGTTTACACCGAATGAATATGGAGATGCACTGAATAAATTGGAGAAGAGAAAACTTCATATTAAACACAATGTATTTAGACAAATACAAGCGAACATACGTGAATGATTCGTAAACAATTCCCCCCAGTCATGCCTTTAAAGTTAATCTGTTCTGGCATTAAATTTAATGCAGGAGCCTCTATGAATTCAAAACTACTAGAGGGATGTTGCCAATTACTTAAAAACTCGTTAGTGACCTGTCGTAACTTCTTACAAAAATCGAAACAAAAGCCGTCTTTTCTCACGCTCTCTTGTCCAATGCGTCAATTGGTATTTATTAGTACTTGTAGTGTCCTGTTGTTATACTGGATTGAAGCGATTATCCTTAGATGACATAAGAACTCTTGTGCGTATGTATTGGTAATGCCCGAAGATTCATTATTATAAAAGCACTATAGATTGATGGTAGTAATTTCTAACCACTCATCCTAACCAACAGTATGTACCGTGTTTCTTATATTGACCATCTTGATGCAATTCCGGTGACTGAGTAGATGACAATTAAGGCTATGAACATTTTGGTTTATAGACTGATATGATAAGAAATGTATTATAAGGTGGATAATCGTGGAGTATAACAGACTTCAGCTTGATTGGTTAGAAGGAATCGGCAGGAGGTCACGGACTTAGGTTTTGAGCTTGCTGGAACTCATCTGCCGATTGCCTCCAAACAACTGGCATCCATCAAAGTGCATCATGATTCTGAAACTCCTAGCTTGGTAGCCAAATCGCTAAAATGACCGACAGAATTCGATCAGCACTCAGGACTAGATAAAATGAAATTGGTTGCTCTCTAGTGACCAATCAATGTAGACTTCAGCTTATTGACACTCCAGTCTAACCGTTCATTTATAAGCCATTTCGGAATAATGATTGAAGTAGTGACATAACAGACTAAAATGATTGAAGCAAAGAAAAAAGTAACGAAGAACAAACGACAAAATCAGTAAAGGCAACATATAGATGGCAATGTCCAAGTCAGATAATGAAGAAATACGCGTGTTCCAGTGGCATTGGTTTTTGAAGTACGCCACCTACTTATTCTATTACATCAGTAAATCCAGTTAGACTAAAAAGTATCAGGAAATGAAGCGATTACAGAGTTTCGATCATAGGTATCTTCATAGCATTTCTCGCGTTGGGTGGAACCACCGTGTGAGCAATGTTGACGTCAGGCAAAGAATACTAGGCAAGAAAGGCAAGTCAACTGATGACATTGTGAACCTTGGTCAACTGAAATGGTTCGGACATGTACTACTTGTGCCGAGCCACTCCCCACCTCGACGTGACATGCTAATCGAAGTTGGATTAGGCTGGAAGAATGTTCAGGGTGGCTAGACCAAGACGTGAAACAAATCCATGAAGTCGCTCACCGTTAGTCTGAGCCATGTTGGGAAATGTAGACTACCTGGTAGGGGTCCCTGAGATGAAAGGAATCAGTGATTTAAAACTCTTGGTGACAAGGCTGAAAATCGGCCACAACGGCGCAGATGTATTCATTCCTTGACGTCTTCCAAAGACTGAATATTTACACTAACCGTTATCTTCAGATTGTTTCTCCTCTCACACAACTTTGTCTAACTTGATATCAGTCTTATAAAATCCACTTGTTCTTTGTATACTACTGTGAAGTGTGGCAACTTGAACCGATGCACTTCTGTGTGAGGTTCTACGCTGATTTTATGTTTGTCTGTCCAGTCAGAAAATCTACACATTCCATATAATTCAAACCAAAATGAATAGTTTAATAACTAAGAAGTAAATTGTCTTTGACTAGTTTGACAGCAGTTTTAATCCACATTCGCTAGAGTTAACCTCTACTTACCTTTTCATTTTCTCCTACAAATTTTCATCTATTTAATGTCCATGTATAAAATATGCATTAGACTACTCACCGATGTACCGAACAAAAATAATTTTATGTTTGAGAATACATAATACGCTCAAGATACCAACCTGGCACAAAAGTTGCTACACTTCATAGCAATTAACAAATAAGAAGTGGATAAGAAGAGTGATCTTAATGTGGATAAAAATGTAGAGGAGAGAGGAATGGTTAAGGGTTAGTGAAAATGCCGAAAATTTCGTAGATATCAAAAAGTAAATACATCTACACCATTGTGACCCGTTTTGAGCTAAAGTACCGGGAGTTGCTAACCATGCATTCTTATCGTCTCAAAGACTCTGGTCAGACAGTCTATATCTCACATGAACAGTCACAGACTTGATGGACTGGTGTCGTGTCTTGGTCCCTCCATCCTTAGTCTTCTTCCAACCGAATCCTACTTAGGCTTACACTACACATTGAAGTAAGCGGTAATTTGGTGTGCGCAACATATATCTAACTCATGTCAGTTGGTGAAGGTATACAACCTCATCGATTGACTTGCCTTTATTCCCTAGAACTTTGTGCCTAATATTATCATTGCTCACATGATGATTCCATCAAATCCGAGTAATTCTGAGAAGTCACCTGTGATCGAAATTCGTAACGTCCTCATATTTCCTACATTTAGCGACGATATCTCGTAGTCATACAAGAATACAGGGCAGACAGCCGCACTATATGCTCGTCCTTTCATAAGTAAACGAATTTACTGACAGTTCTAAGAATAGCGTGAATTTGCAAATGCAAAACTGGCCTTTTGTATCCAAGCTGAAATTTTCTCAACAACCAAATTGCTTCAGTGTGATGCAGTTTTCCAAGTAAGTGAAGTGATTAACGAATTCCATTAATTCTTTCCCTAGCCTTAAACTAAGAGTTGATGCAATGCAGTTCTGAAGCATCATTCTACATTAGACAAGTGAAAAAAAGTAAGTCAAACCAACTCAGATTCCAGCATTTTCCCAGCGTCTTCACCTAACAGGACGAAAATGTCTGCTTATTCCAACAAAACGTTGCAAACTAATTTCAAAACTACTAAACTATATGCATCGAAATTTTGCTTTAAAACATTATCTACTGCATTCGAATGCCTTGGTAACATATATTGTTTATTTACAGAGTTCATTTTATTCTAATCAACAATCAAATTGATATCTAATAGTAACTAAGTACGTTGCATTCATAAAGTAATAATGATAAATTTAGCCAAATAAATCTGTAATTTCCAACCGACGCCAATCTCTTTTTCAATAACAATATCAAATCTGATTATTCCTTTTTCAAACTACTCTAAAAAGAGTTGCTATATAAGTTAGTGAATATATATATATATATATATATATATATATATATATATAAACAATAAGCAGTCATTTCAAATATTCAGGATAGTTTTATATTAATGAGGGATAGTGGCTAGCAGTGGAACTCAGGACTTGTCAGCTGAATGTACCTGCCTCCCAGTGAGCAGTGTTGTTCCCACTAAGTCTTGAACTTGGGACCAATCGCTTCAATAGCCAGAGGAAGTAACAATATTTAGGATGGTTGTTTAAGTGATGGCGGAAACTAGTCAATAACCTAAAATATGCATTATGAAGTTGAGATTTAAGATGAAAAGGTACATCATCTTTTAAACAATTTCAAGCAAGTAGTGCAGTTTAAACTTAGTCTAATGCTGACATAATAGGTGGAATCTTGAAACTACACCTAGGGTAGGAGAATCCACTTTGGTAGTCATGCAAAAATTAAAGACTTCATAAATAATATAGGAGTAAAACATGGGCATTGTGGTAGATTATAATCCCATTTTTGTCCGTTTGTTAGATGTCACATAGTAAAACAGTGTTATCTTACTGGATAACGTTTCGGACACAATTTATTGCCCATAGTCAGACCAAAATAACTCCACAATTTTGAGACATGATAAATGTAATTCTAATTCTCTCTCATTCTTTATGATGAGGATACTAGGATTTTTCATACGTCTGAAACAGGTGAGAATCATTTCTATTGCATGTATTTTGGGTTTATTCGATAAACAAAGATCCGGTTACCAATCGCCTCCTATATCCAAGTAAGTTAGCTTTTAATACTATCGATCTTTCCCACCCTGCTGTGATTATGTGCGAGTGAGAGAATTCAAAACCTCTACTGTGCTACAACACATAGAACATAACTCGGAAGTGCTACGAAGATCTCTCAATAAGACTGAGATTAGACCAACATTTAAACCTACAAATTCACTTGGAAACAAGGTTTGTAGGGTTAAAGGTCCTATTGATCTAACTATGTAAAGTAATTTAGTTTACTAAATCTCTTGGAATGATTGTGAGGCCAAGTGCAAAGATCAGAGTAATCGACCAGAGTCAATTAGGTTCAAAAAAATTTACAATTATATGTGTGAGTATTAAAAATGGTATCAAGTTACGTATTGTACAACAGTATGACCAACAGCTGATTGTATAGAAAGCCTTTAAGGCTTGTGACAAAGAAAATGATACGCACTCAGAAAACTCGACCACAGTTTATTGAACTGTAGGAGTGAAGTTCACTCCAGCCATTTCAATACATCTTAAACGTACACATTAAATATAAGAGGTGAATCATAATCTCATTTGAGGAAAGATAAGTAGTAGATGATCTTGATGTTGTGACTCAACAATAAGTGAATCTGATTCTAATCTATTTTTCACAAGAATAAACCATATTCCATCTATTTTGGTTCCAGAAAGTATCCTAATTTCTCAAACAAAAACACAATACAATACATGTGTATGGTAAGCTGCTCCTATCACATTTTTTATCAGTAGAACATCATTTATATCATAAAAATTCTACTCACCTAAAAGGTCTGGTAAGTTGTTGTGGCTTTTCATCATCTGGTTCCATATCACAAGAACGATTAAGACTATAATTTAGAAAAGTAGGATTAGTGGAAAACAACAACAACAACAAAGCCTGGGCTACATATGTTTGAGTCACAGAAAAAAATTACTTTTTATATATACACATACAGCAAACATTCAAGTACAGTAAATTATCTGTATTATGATAGTAGGTGAAATGAAAATTTGGGCCACGGCAGGATTTAAACCAGCTCTATATATCCGGTGGTCGCTGGTTCGAATCAAGTCGCGGTCCAGATCTTCATCTCACCTTCAGTCATCACCCAGTATAAAATACTAGTCTGCCAAACTACGTCTATCTTAGATAGTCAAATGATAGTAAATTATTTCGCATACTGTGAGTTTGGTAAGATCAAGGTTATAACCAAACGAAATGTCTTTTGTATCCACATTTATTGCGTATTACGCGGTGAATAGTTCATGCAAAAGTAGAACTTTGACCGTATGGTAGAGTATATTTCTATGTCAGTTTTTTTCATGCGGCGTAGCGATACAGTGATAATGCCTTGATATGGCGATAAGTGGTGTACTACATGTTAAACACAATCCAGTGGATAATACAGTATCATTATGCGCTATAACAAATAATCAAACTAATATAGTAATCAGTTAGGTTCCGTGCTTGATATCACTTAATGAAATGGAGTATTTTTAACTTTGAACATAAGTTAATTGCCAGTTAACATTCACTAAGCAAGGGATATTGGCAATCTTGTGTAAAGTCATGTTTTGCTGGAGATTAGCAAGGAAGTTCTGAAGTTCTAAAGTCAGACTTTACTACTAAGCTAGTTAATTTACAACCAGTCCCTTTAGGGACTGGATAAATACATGAATAAACCTCTAGCTGATAACCAATCCACATGTAAAGTCCCAAATGCTGACTTAAGTCGGCTGATCAAGAGTATACTAAAGTCACTAAAATACAATGCATTTTAATTGATGTTGCATACTTTTTCAAAACCCGAAAGGACAAGATTAGATGAACAAGTGGTAACTGTATAACATAAAATACAGTGTTCTGCAATATAAAATAATTTAGTTCAGCGACTGAATTACACAATAAAAACTATTCAACTTTAGGGATTATAAAATAAGATGAGGCTTCAGCGGATAATATTAAATGACCTGACAGCAAAGTTTCTTAATCAACAGAGTCAGTAAAACAGATCCCATAAAAAGAGTTTCAGTCTTTTAGAAGATGAAATGATGCAAAAACCGACCAAATATAAGAATGCAATTTCTTTTTCAGTTGACGGCGTAAGCGGCCAGAAAGTGTCGACTACCCTCACAACTTTGAAGTTCCAAATGAACAGTCAATATGAGATCACAACGATATTAGATCTCTGGAAATTTTTTAATCGGTGGATGAGTCAACTTTGTATGAATCCTGTGCCAAAATAATCAAAAGCCTTTCATGTCTATATTTCGTTGCAGTATCAAGTAACTACACTACTTCACAGTCCAGTCAGATTGATGCTCACCTCAAACTTACTAGCCATTTCAAATTATAACGATTTCATTTACTCTTAGGAATGTTAACCTCTAAAGAAACGCCTTTTTATCAAGACTTCAAAACTTTCAGTGTTAATGAGTTTTCAAGTTTTCTGGATGATATAAGTTTGTAGTGAAATGTAATAACTACTTCATAAATTTACTCCTCAGAAAGGTTAATATTAATTAATTAAAGAGAGCTGAGTCAAATAATAAGGGCTTGCATAAAAGTACTCTTATTGTTGTCCGTATTCCTCACTAGGTTTATATTTATCAGGATTTTAACAGGCTGAAGTGTGGTCCATCGACCCAGGCACTTTTCAGCCGAATCGAGATACACTGAGTAACCTTATGCACACTCGTGTTGTAGATAATGAGCCACACGTAGTGTGTGAGGGTTAATGATACTGTTTGATTGCCCAAAACCTGGTAGGTGGTGTAGTGCTCAAACCCATGACCCGTCAGTTAGAAGTCAAGTTCCTAGAGAAAAATAAGCCGCAACTCCATAGCTTTCAGGCAAAAAATACCAGGTTCAAACCCATCTCTATATACTTCTACTTGAGTTGCTAAGCCGTATCATGAGTGCTTGCGTGTAAAGCATGCTCCAAGGTTCGGTGCATTAACCTGTACTGGGTTGCTGAGTTGTACATGAGACAGTTTTCATCATAAATCAACTCAAAAATATTCGGATTACTAGACGCTGTTTTTCCCAGCTAGAAACCCTTATCTGATTTCAATTCATGATGGAAAATATTCTTAAATAAATTATTCAGTGGTTCGGTAGCATATATGCGAATGAATTCACTACATACAATGAACGTCCTGAGTAGCTTATAAGTCTCTTCGCTTGATAAGAAACAAACTATACTGAAATGGCATTTTGATACTCCATAAGATTTAACAACAGACAGTCAGTCACAAGCAATAAAATCAAAGACTACACTATACCCGTCCCAGAAGAAGTGACTATTTTGACTCAGTGGCTTAGTGAAGAACGCCCTGACGTTTCAAGGGATTGGTGGTACTGAGTACGAATCTTAGTGAGAAATAATCACTTACTCGAAGGCCGATATATCCAGCTGACGAGTTCCCATTAGGACGAAACAAGCATCCTTGACTGCATTGCTAGCCACTATCCCATCAATAATATCATAAGATTTAATGTTTATTTGTTTCTCACTAAGAGTCATTCCGAAGTTAGCAATGGTCAGTTCATCACACAACATGATAATATTACGATAGATATCCAGTTATAATTAAACAATAAAGTTTAACGCTTACGCTTCACTTTCCGTAATCAAAGGATACGACTGAAACCATAAATCAAAATCTGGTTCAGATTTAAGTGCATATAACTGAGCATTCTGTTGTAGGAGGAAAAGATTGGCCAAGATCTTGAATTCTCGTCTATGTTTGTCAAGGTTGATCAGTTTGTCATCACCATTATCAGTAGTAGAATGACGTCTTGACAGATTATGCAATACTTTCTTCTCGATTACAATACAATAAATTTTATGCAAGAAGAACAAAACAACCCAAAATAATAAGAAAGGCAAAAAAATTACAATTTCATAGATATTAAATTAATTTACGTTGTTAGCTTTAGTGACACAGATGAAATACGAATAATTGTCATCAAAAGTTTAGGAATACTGGACAGTTGTTTCACCTTGCGTTTCAACTTCGAAATGATACAATATGCAGTGAACGCAAAAACTTCTCAACTATTAAACCTTAGGCCGATATTTATCATGGACTTACATCAGTTGGAGAAACACTGGAAATTTGGCAGCACTGGACAGCTGTTTCGTCCTACCTTGAAACTCCTCAGAAGTGTGCACCCATGACTCAGCCAGGGATCTATGATGAACACCAGCCTGAAATCAACAAATAAGTCCTCATAAACCTCCTAATTGAATTAACCTAGTGCTCGCTGGTGACTCGTTTCGCGAGATGATTCCCAAAGTTCCAATGAGAAGTTGTGACCAGAGGGCCCAACCAAGTCAGATATGAGGACGGTTACTCAACAGCGGCATTGTATGGGGATCGCACTATATCGTGCACTCACAGAAGTAAGAAATATGGACAGCTGGATTCCAACCCAGTAGATCAACGGTATCGTGCTGGCCGTGAAACTTGAAGGTCATGGGTGTGCACTGCTGGGAGTCCCAGAATAAGACGAATCAGCTGCAATTATTTGTACCCTTTTCATTGCATATGGCATAAATTTCATCAAAAAGGCTGAAAGTTTATTCAGTTTATAGATATGATTGAGATATATTGGAGCTGTGATTTCTAGCAGAATAAGATGCATCATTTTAAAGAAACCTGCAGTTGCATCTTATCTAAAAAAAGAAACATAATTAGATGGCGATACTCCTACCATTTTCAAGAACATAACGACATGCGAGAGGTACATCGAGTTTTTGAAAAGTGATTGTTAAGTGTGCATTTAAATGATGATGAAGTAACTGAAACAGCTTCTTCACAAGGACTTGAGATAAATGTAGCTGTTTGATAATATAATATTCAGATAGTTGAAGAAGAAACTGTGTTCAGTGATGCAAAGTTAACAATGAATAATAAGATACTGCAAGCAGCTTAATATCGAAGCTATATTCTCCCAGTTTATATAACTATTAATTCATCGCAAATGCTGACTAGGAAAAGCACAAGCAACAATGTTAAATATCTATATGACCAAGTGAACTTTGTACAGATTGATAATGTTTTCATTGATTTCTGCAAAATATACAGTATACACACTTCAGTTCTCATATACACTAGTCACATAAAAAGAATATAAATACTTTGTTGTACGATTAATTATCAGCAGAGGTGTAATTAAACTAGTGATATGCTCATCATTCTACTATTTTCTGGATTGTATCCAGCTAACTAAACTCTTTATTTTGTTTTTATTATTCAAGAATGCATACAGACCAAAAAAAGGCTAAATAAGGAAACTAGTGTGCTACAAAAAAGATCGAATAGCTCTTCTAGAACTAATGAACCTGAACTGCAAATTTTAGATGAGAAGCGAAGACTCACTCATTCTCTTTAGTTTTTCAGTACTTTACGCAATGCTGGTGTAAGTGTTACTACAAAAATCTAGTTGCATGGTTGATATAATCTAGTTTCCTTAAATTTTCCATCAAGACTGATGCAGTTATAGCAAGAATTGTGATGAATGCATAGTCCCCATAAATTTCTCAATGGCTACATTGGGGGATCATAACGCGCTCAGTTACTTTGTGCATATTCATACAGCAGGCAGTGAGCCACACCTATTGTACGAGGGATGATGATACTACCTGGCTGGTCAAACCTCGGTAGGTGAAGTGGGGGTTCTAACCTGTAACCCACTGGTTGATAGTCATCTCTTAAGACCCCTGAGACGCCGCTCCACATTCAGGGACAAACAAATGTTATTTTGGATTATTAGCAAATAACACGTTGATGATATATCTAACGATAAACATAGTACCGTATGATTTAAAGAAATTAGGTCGGACACCTAAAACTTCAAAATGTTTAGTCAATTTCTATAAATTGTGTCATATTCCCAGACTGCCTATAATACACCTGACTGTTATTGAATGCTGACATCAAATATAAGGTTGTTCAAAAATATTTCATAATGAAGAAATTGACAGATCGACTTCATTCAGAATACAACTTTTTTATCACACGAATACACTAAAAGGTGCATTTATCGGTCACTGGAGGGTAACTGGTTCCATGTTGTCTTGTCTCAAGTTAACTGACAAAATTAAGATCCTTGGACCATGTTAGTTTCCAAGGGTTACATAACTCAATTATGAACCTCATATGCAAGGATAATGTATTAGAAATGATGTGTAGAGTTGCATATAATTAGAACATTATGGTAATGCAAGACGGTTTTATACAAAAAGCTTTGAGTTTACGATCAGTTCAACACAAATCGTAATCTTTCGAAAAGTCTACTGCTTAATCGATAAACTTCAAATGGAAACATGTAGAAAAAAAACCAGGATTTTTTCTCATTGTTAAATAAGTAAAGAATTGAAATGAAATTGAAAACACTATAGGCCTAAACCAGAACACAATCCCTCAGTCACCAGTAAAGTTACCACCCCTTAATAAAACACTAAATTTAAAACAATTAGTTCCCGTTATAAACTTCGACAAAACAATAAGATGTAAATTGTTTGAACATGGACAGGGCAGTATTTGAACTATCATAGCTTTTGTCCAGTTCAGTACAAACGAGCATTAGTTACGTGCTTATTCAGTAGAATTTAACGAATATGCACAGAGGAGAAGAAGGAAGAAGAATACTGACTGAAATATTGTTGGAAAATAACTATTCGTCAAAATTTATTAGGCAGCACAAAGTAATCAGAGCGCCAAAACCTGATCTTCAGTTTTATCCCAAAGAAAGATGTCTTCATCAGTCTTCCATACAAAGGTGAATCTCATAGTGCAGTCCTTAAGCAGAGACTTAACGCTGCTGCAGCCAAGGTTCGACTAATAGAAACCATTAAGACCGTATATTCCCCCAAACCCCCACAGCATGTGAATGACGTCACATACCATTGTATCTATCTATTCAAATGTACGTGTGGTGACACATGCATAGGGAGGACTCATAAACCCATCTAAGTAAGGGCCTCGGAACATATTCCAAAGTGGCTTCAGAAGCAGATAAAATAACCTGAACCCATAAACGTTGGTAGCAGACGTTCAAGTTCTTCGATCATCAAACATATCGTTGAGACAGGTCACAGGTCACATATTTACAAAACGTGTTGGAGACGGATTTCTAAATTTGTTGAGACCTTAGCTATTAGGAAGTTCAAACCATCTTTGTGTGTTTATAAACAATTTGTTATCACGTTAAATCTTCCTTGGTAGATTCAACTATGAAAATCAAGTTCGATTTACTGTAATTTTCGCTCTATTGATTTTCATTGTTGTTCGGCCTTTAATTCAGACCTTCTACTTGACCTCTTTCATTTTCTCACCCCTTATCTTCATGAATTTTCATATAAATACCTATGACAAGTACTTGTGTGGTCAGATGGTTCGAAATGTGTTGCGCAAATACATTACACGGTTTAGACAATTTACGTCTTCTTGTTGCTTTATCGAAAATACAAAATATCCAAGCTTAGTTGAGAATTGCTACAAAAAATTGTGTAGGTAGGTTCGATAAAGACGTTTCTACTAAACTTTGAGTAACACTTATTGTTGCACAGGCTGAAGTGTATGGACCCAGTTTGAATCTGTGTATTGTTAACTGAAAGTGAAGCCCTTACGCCGATGAGCCAAAGCTGCTGGCCGCTGAACCACCGGTTTATATATACATACATAACATAGCCTTATTAAAATTGATTAAAATAAAATACATAAATAATCACATGAATAGTCATATTGCTAACAAAGATACAGTAAAACAGAGAAACAAGAAAATATCAAAGATAAAAATCTTTTATTAGAAAAAAGGATATTAAGAGTACCATTATTTTCTCATTTTACCACTAGTCATATGATTGGTTCTGTCATCAATTACAACTATTACTATTATTATCATTATTTAAAAAGTAATAAACGAGGTGATCAGAACAACCTTCAACTTTTTAAAATTGGTTCATTCCAAAACAATATCACTACTCCTTTAATTATATACACCAAACGACAGTGTAGTTAACAGCTAATTAAATCATAGAGAAATTTACTGTTCGCTATCAGTAGAACAAATCATTGGTTGTTCGACTTTTTAGAACAGAAACTAGTAACAAGTGTTCGACTTCAATGTAATGTCTATTAAGTATGCTGATCTTATCAAAGTCGAGCTATTAATATCACATCTATTTAACAAATTTAAAACAAAGTCATTATTCAATCTGGAGGTTTGTGGAGATTTATTAATTGACTTCAGCTTGGAATTCATCACGGACTGGCATCAGTTGGAGGAGCGTTGGAAACGCAGGAGCACTGGACAGCTGTTTCGTCCTATTTCGGGACTCTTCAATATTGTAAGAAGCGTTATTGGCTGATTTTAGAGAAGGGTTTTTAAAACTGAACTTAGAATTACACTTTTGAATACTAAATAATGGTCATTCATGAGATCTAGATAAAAATCAAATATCAAATTGTTTCCTTTCAGTTTGTTTTAATCTTTCAAATGTGTCATCCAAACGTGTCACGTAGGTTTAGGGATTTTTAAAATGTTCTTAACTAGTCTCTCTTTGAATTAATAACAAAAGGAAGGGGAGATAACATATCAGACGGAAATGAACTTTTGAATGGGCATCATATTTCCATTTCTCAGATAACTATCTCGAATGTCACTTTTTTTTCACTGACTGAATAAATCACCACCATTAAACACCGGACGTTAATCCAACATCAACTGGCTGTTTCACATTATTGTCTTTAATGCTGTTATTATAAACATTATTCAGATGCAATCATTATTTTGTTTGGAAATATTATTTTTGAAGTGAACTTGTTAAAATATTACATGCTGAAAATTATTTCATATTGTATTAAACATTGTTTAGAATAAAGCTATCATTGTAGAAATATTATTATGAAAAAAACTAATTCATTAAAAAATATTTAGTTCTATATTAAATGTTAGTAGGTTAGGCTATTTCCATTAAAATTTGAACCTGATAACCGTTGCTACAAACGTCAGACTATAGGGTTGTTATCATGACCAGCACCTTTACAAAAAACATTTGTTGTCGTTATTTAAGCTTATCGTACTTTGCATCACGAAGAAGCACGAAACATGGACTCTTGATTTCATTGTTAGCCATGAAAAATATGTTCTCAAAGACAATATTAAGGCGTCTTTGCAAGAAAGCCATTAGTCAACAGTTTTGATTATTTTCTACTGAAGCTTTATGAAACTTAAACATTCCCATTAAGTCATAAAAGAAGGAAGATTTCAGCTAAGAAATTTGTTTCAAGTGGGCATTCATTACATACTGACATCAGTTGGAAATATATTGAAGACCTGAGAGTACTGGACAGCTATTTGTTCTTAGTATGGGACTCCTCAGCAGTGTGTACCCACAACTTTAACGGGGATCGAGCCCAGGACCTTCAGATTTCACGGTAGGGACGTTACCACTGAGATATTAGGTTGGATTCCAGTGGTCCATATTTTCCTGCTTCTGTCAATTTGCAATATGCCTCAACCTTCATCCAACGCCATCCTTGAGTATTTGTCGTCACGTCTAACTTGGTTTGCCCCGTCAGTCACGACCGAGGTGGGGGATGTGGACCATAGTAACGTGCTCACTGTGCAATCTGAAGGCCCTGGGTTCGAACTTTGGTGAAGTCATGGGTGCGCTTTGTCGAGAAGTCCCCAACTAGGAAGAAATAGCTATCCAGTGCTTCCAGGTTTTTCAATGGTTCTCCAACTGGTGCCAGTTCGTAAATACCCACTTGAAATCAATAAATCCTCAAAAACGTCTAAATTGAAATTTGGTTTCTGTGATGTAGCCCTCTTCAGCTTAGCAATCATTTTCAAATATAATTTGGGCATATTTGCTAACGAAAAATGTTAACATTTGTTAATCGGTGATTCTTAGCAGGTTGTACTCAGGATAACATAAGAACTGAAATTACGTAAGGAACGTGAAAGTATTTGACGCTGTGAGTTAAAATCACGAATTAAAGAATTTGTAACAGCGTGAGTAGACAGTTGTCAGTGAGGAAGGTAATGAGAATATATATATATATATATATATATATATATATATATATATATATATATATATATATACGATGTACACGTAGATTTAGTCGAAAAGATACAGTTTTAACCGTGAATATGTTAAGAAACTATCATACTCTGATGGGAATTGTCTACGCTACACTTTAATGGAGAAAATTACAATTAGTTGATAGATGAATAAATAGCTAATTCGAGGTACAATTTAGAAGAAATACTCTCTTTGTAGTTTAAAATTTCTGTGTACTTCTCGATTATTTATTAGTAAATAAACGTGTATCAAATGTAGTAAACTATTATCGTAAATCATTGTGATATCACTGCATTATGAAGTAGTGAGTGAACAGATCACGTGTTTAAACTAACAGAAAATTTCTTGGCTAGCGCAAGTTACATTTTGAAACGAATATTCGCGTCACTTAATGGAAGCTTAACATACAATCAATATTCATTTCACCTAGTCATCGATAGTTCTATAACCTGATCATCTTTTATTTCGATTGAAGTAAAAACAACATATATTACAGATTCTGTAAAAAAATCTTGTTAATTTTCATCATGTTTGGGGACAAAATAGTTTGATTCTAATAAAATACGATTTAGGGAGTTGGTTCTCATTCAGAAAGATTAACAAATCAAAGTAATCTGAATAGTTGGAAGTCTCTTAACTTGAATAAAAACAGCTTACCTTAACATTTACATTTGACTGAAGACTGCAGTTATGATCACTGGAGACTGATGTTGTAGGCGAAGAAAAAATTATACTAGGTGATGTATTTTTCAATAAATTGAACGACTGTTTGGTATTATTATTCACATTATTGTATGGCTGAGGTGATAATAGATTAGGTGTACTTTGTGCGAAATTAAAAAGTTGCTGCGGTACACTTAATAGTCGATTATCCTGATTTCTCTCTGTTTGAATTGAAGAGATATCATTGTTTGGTGAACTGACTAGTGACGAAATATTATCACTATTACTATTGATATAGTTCCCAGCTTTGCCTTTATTTGATAAGTATTTGGATCGACTCACATAATCCGGTGATGAATGATGCAGTAGTGTTAAGTCACTAAGAAATACACCCAGATATGGTATTACTCCCTTCAAATAGGAGGAATGATTCAACTGAAAGTATAAGGAGAAGGAGACTGAGTAATGCCAAATTCAAACATACAAACATATATGAGTTATACTTAATGAGAAAAGATAACCATCACGGAATAGATGCAAAGATTAAGCAGGTTGGAACGTTTGCGTCTGAGAAAATGTACACCAAAATCTTAGACCGCCTAACTCACTTCGAAAACTGGTGGTGGTGGAATGTGTCGACCACTTCACTTATTTGGGGTGTTACATCAGCTCAAACAGGTTCATTGATGATAAAATCTCAGATCTGATCCAGAAGGCCCGTTCGGGATTCGCCTACTCGCATTATCTGTGGTGTCTACTGGCGAGTTATCCGACTACATATCAAACGAAAAAGACATGAGGCAGTTACAGAGTTTTGATCATGGGTATTTTCGCAGCATTGTTCGCATTTGGTGGAATCACCGTGTGTGCAATGTTGGGATCAGGTGAAGGGTACTAGGCAATATAGGCAAGTAGATTGATGAGGCTGTGAACCATCTTCAACTGAGATACCTTAGAAATGTGTTGCGCATGCCCAGCCACCACCTACCTCTATGTGACATGCTAGTTGAAGTTGGATTAGATTGGAAGAAGGCTCAGGGTGGCTAGACCAAGAAGTGGCACAGATCCATGAAGTCTCTCTCTGTTAGTCAGAGCCGTATTGGGAGATGTAGACTTTCTAGTTGAGGTGCCAGACACGACAGGAATCAGTGATTGAGGAGTCTTGGTGATATGGTTGGAAAACAGTCACAATGGCGCAGATGTATTTTATTCCTTGACATCTTCTAAAGACTGAATATTTAAACTAACCATTATCTTCAGACTGTTTCCTCTTTCATACAACTTTGTCTACCTTGATATTATTCCTTTTTATCCACTTTTTCTTTGTATATACTACTGTGAAGTGAGACAACTTTAACTGATGTACTAGTGTGCAAAGTTCTACGTTCGTTTTGTCTGCCTTCGAAAAATGAGTAATAGCATAATGAACCAGTGGTTCAGAGCGATATGGTTCTAATTTTTCAACTATGATTAATCGGTAAATAAACAGCAACTCAGGGCAGCTTAGTCAACACCACTAAGCATGTTATGATACACTACAATTCAAATTAATTCAACCGACCTTCGTAAGTAACTGTCACACAGAAAGTTCCAACAAAGAACAAAAACTCCTCAAGTATTTTGCACTTTTTAGTGATTGCTTAACAATTTTTGGCAGCTAATGACTGTTTTCAAAATTTACATTGCATTCGCACCATGTGGAGCAGTTGATTACCGACCGATGGTTAACGGGTTTCAAACCCCGCCTCACCTACCGAGGCTTGGCAACCACGTAGTATCACTAGTCTTCACTAAAGAGGTGTGACTCATCACCTACTGCAGGAATGTCAGTAAAGTTGCTGAATGTGTTTCGCCTCGTTCACTTCCACCCCCAATGTTATTGATTTTGCAAGCGACTACAAGAATTAACCATTGAAAATAAAAAATCTATTTAACGCTGGATACATATTTAGCAAAGAGGTAAATATGTAAACGTAGAATCTAAAGAAAATTTACTATTTCGAATGACTACGTTTTAAGACAACACAGAAACAGGAAGTGTGAGGAAATGAAAAGATATTAAAGAAAATGAGGAAAAAAGGGGGGGGCTAACAACAAGTATGTAGTGATAAAATATCTAGGCTTAAATAAAGAATAGGCAAAAAGTAAAAACACAAATACACTGGCCTTGAGCCATATGTCTGAAGACGAGTTAACACTGATTCCTAGAACCTCCAAGACTAAAAACAGTACTCTGAGTTTAATATCAGCACTGTTCGTTCATTGGCTCTACTATGTGCAGGTGGTACATGGAAGACACTTATAAGTGAATGCCTATCACCTCCTTATATTAAATGCTATCAGTATTTTATAACTATTGATTAGTACAGAATGAGTTACTGTACCATTTACCTATATTCTAATAGTGAGATAGATATTTCGCTAGTACAGCTAGTATATGAGTGTTTGTGATCAGCCAAACCGTTCACGAATAAAGATGATTTATGTGATTGGGGAATAAATGCATATTATATAAATATGTGCGATATTTTCCCTTAAATACAAATTATACAGTCGGCTGCTTGTTCAACATAGGAGAACCGACTTCAGTCGTTTATGATGAGCTGAATAAACATACAGTCGTTTTTGGAGTAAGCAATAATTTAAGCAAAGTATACAGTTATGAACTAAAAAGGAGATTTATTGAATTCCAGATTCAAATACCTTTGTAAGCTATTTGTCCGGAATATTCAGTACTGTCAATGAACAATAAGTCTGACTGAACACATAAGTTTATACTTCATAAGTTTACAAAGAAAATTCATGAGTGTTTTTCCAAACTTCATGTTGCATACATTAATTTAAATATGCTTGTGAAACAAATTACATGGGATGTACGATTGGACAGGTGCATCTCCGAATATGAGAATACTTACTGACTTGGTAAGGGAAAGGTGAAGTGAAAGTGATGAATAGTTCTGTTCTAGTGCACTTAGTAAACACAAGGCATCAGATAGATGCTTATAAAGCTTTTAATGTCAAATAACATATGCTAAAAACAATACTATACGCAGCTCACCATAGCTGTGGTTGTCTCGATAAGGGTGATCGAATCTGGGCTTTACATTCGGGCGTTATTCTTCCCTTCACCTTCAGTAAACCAAGGATCACTTCCCTCTTCCTTATCCGTTGTCTTTTCTTTTGTCATCACATTCTTCATCCGTATATGCATCATCTTAATACTGACAAATATAAACAGAGAAATCGATTTCCTTACAGTCCCTAAATCTTATTTCACTTTGAAAATGTATTCGTCTCAAAATTAGCTTGTTTTCATACTGTACAATTGCACACCCTGATGAGAAATTATTGAAAAGAATATTCTTCGTTCAGAATATATCTTCAAGTCCACTGAGTACAAACTATTTGGAAATGGAAATGACTGATAATGTACCACACTCAAAATTTATTGAAACTCTCTTGTAGATCTAACTGTTGAAAAACTGTACTTATGAAAGGTTTTATACAATGCTCTTTTAAGTTGACGAAGCAGTTATACAAACGAGGGAACTAATTGCGTAACCACATAACTTGTTTGTTTTACGATTCTCAGACATAATCGAAAGGTTCACTCAATGTCATTTATATATATATATATATATATATATATATATATATATATATATATATATATATCACGGAAAGGCGTCAATAATATGAAAGTCAGTTACTTACTATCGATAAATTTTCAGTATTTCTGTTGTCACCTTCTTCTGAAATTATTTCATATTGTGGAATATGACCAGGTTTGTTTACACCCCCCTGATAAAAGAAGAACAAGAACAAACACAGATTTTACGGTAACAGTCTGATGTGAGGCGAAAATTCTTCAGATTAGGTAGCTGCACACAAGTACGAATAAAGTGCTTTTAGATAACCTGTGACAGAATACTTATTAAAGTGAGATAACCAGTGAAAAAATTTGTAGGTTTTAATGAATAAAAGCTATAATACTACAAAAAATAGTGTAACCCAACGATCACGTGCAGATGCATACATCGCACGATGGATTACATATATTGTGTGACAGCTTGGGATACTATCTGGTTACTTAAACCTCTTTAGATGAAGCATGATTAGAAGCCATGTTATACTGGTTAAAAGTCAACTGCGTAAACCTGTGAACCATAGACGTATGAGAAGGGTTATACATTGACATAAAAAGATACTTGAAATCTAAATATTTAAAAAGTAATAATGAATTCTGATCTAAATATAAACACACATCTGCATATGAACATATCTGTGTGTATGTTTAGTAACAAGTCAGTAATAATTGTTTATACAAGGTTAGTGTAAAATAATACAATTCACTATGCATATCATGACAACATTTCCATTGTTGATAAAAATAATAATTTAGACTGTGGAAAAAACTGCTTAACAATGAAATAATCCACACTGTACAACAATCATCACTCTTAAACAATAACGATAAGAATAAAGAACAAATAGAAGCCAAGTAGAAGGAAATTTTATTTCAAAAATAATGAATTGTATCAATAGTAAATAAAAGTACACCATCCTTAATTTTAAGAAGATGCGCAAAGGACAAATAAACACAGTGAAGAGGAAAAAATATTCATACACAAAGAGAAGTATGCAGGAACGATTACTACAGAGTTGTGTAACTGTTGCATCGGTAAAGGGTAAAATACGATGACAGTATCAAAAGAATGACTAGAAAATTCAATTATGCAACTTAAAATGTCTTGATGGAAGTTGTACGCTTGTGAGTAGTGGTGTCATACGTTTCGATATACGCTAAGGATAATAATTAAGCGTTGGTTTTCTCATACAATAGTTTCAATGACGATTTAACGTACGTAAAGGAAGTATTGTTGAAGTCAAGCATTACCCCTGTTTAGTAATTTGTTTGTTGATTGCATTGTTCGAAACACTCGCATCCAATATTAAACAGACTTTATTACCTAACAACGCGGAATACCTCTATATCCGCTTCGGATGCCTTTTTAGGTTTTACTCCAGATTTCGACTCAGCTCCTTGTTCCAATTCAGATCACCGTCTGTTTGGACGCTATCGTCTCTAAAACCTAAGAGGTCAGTTCACTCACTGAGCAAAAAAGACGTTCAGCAACGCAACCACATGAAAACGAACACTCCTGCCAGAGCGCTTTGTTAACGCTCCCTCAAAACTGATCAGTGAGTCCCTCCATCTTAAATATTAAACTTCAACGCATCCACATTCACCGGGTAATCGGCTCGTTGGCCGCACTCACCTCCCCGTGGGCAGATGTGCGTGGCAGCCGTCTCACTGATTATCTACAATCTTGCAGAAGGCGATACAGCACATATCCTTGAGAACCAAAATACTTCCTCTTACCAAAATTTCACACTCGGAGGCATGCTCTCAAGCTACCTAACAAACAAATAGCTATAGGCTACAGAGAAACGAATACCAGTATTCCAGACCAAATACCACCCGACATTCGCAAGGTAAACTACAACATTTCTCTTAGGATTGTTTCAACAACAGCGACTACTGAAATTAGGAAGCTGGACTCCCCTACGTTTTATTAGCGCACTGCTCCAAGAGCAGTGGGTGTAATCCTGACGACCAGATGACCTTGTCTGTGCTTTGGAGATCTGCACTTCTGATCAGTTCATATGGATCTTGTCGACCGATATTACCATTAAATTAATTATGATGGTGTATTGGTTCAAATACGGCGGGGTCACAAGGAAGCTCATTTTCGTTGCGTAAATAGGGTCGACCAGTAACTTCATGTGCACATGTCATCATCTTCGGCTTTTTGGCAAGCAGCTAAGACACCCACATTACCTTACTACGCCATGAACAGCTTCTTCACACTGACATCCTCGCACGTAACTATGGCGAGGCATTTGACTACCTCAAGAAAGTCATAGTTACCACGTTTACCACTTAACGAGGAATACTGCTATACCTACTTAGTAGTCCAAACAATGATAATATGAACTTAGCTTTCAAATACACATTAATCACGTTATGTTTTTAAAAATGAAAATGAATATCTGGAAATTTTTTCCATTAACATTGAAGATGAAGGAAATTTAAGAAGTTTGAATTATCAATTGAAACCACGTCCTTTCCGTAATGTTTCCTTCAATATGTTACTACTTCTATTATTTCTGCTTAAATCCCCTTTACTGCGACAAGTAATGCACCTGCGATATGCTATCACAGGTTAAAGTGATAGCTTAGAAAATGGATACTGAACAATAGGTCTTCTGGTAAACATAACAATCATATTAAGAAGTAAGCTTTAAATTAATTGTTAGGGATATCTGATCTGTACAAAAACTATTTTCATTGTAAAGTGTAAACCGCACTTTTCTTCCATGCAATGCTACTTATTTTAACCGTGATTTAAGGTACTAAAGGTTAATTGGTCCATTTTATAGTTTATTATACTTGTTTATTTTCTCTGATCTAGGCCTTTAGAAAATTATATAAACGACTGAACTTTCAGCAATATAATCGTACTATTCAGTTGAAGCAAATATACTTTCAATATATATATATATATATATATATATATATATATATATATATATATATATATATATAGTAACAAATATAGACTGGATACTTATAATATCTACAATAGTCTACGGCATTGTTGTGTCTGAATATTTTATTACCATACAGAGGGTAGAATGAACTTTATTTCAACCCCGAAACACTGTCAATCAAAAGGTGAGCGAGATAAACAAATAAAACAGTACGATAATGAATTAAAACAAAGATAAGCTTTAATGCATGCTCAATCAATCAGTTACAGCACAATGATCGAAGCAATAATCCACTTCTAAAAACTAAAACTACTATCTTTTTTAGATTAAGCAGTAATATGAACTAATAACCAAGCGAAAAAGAAGTAGAGAAGACTGGAAATGAAAGCTAAGCTAATCATTTAAACATCTGTCTCGGCACTGATATTATTATTCGAAGGCATAGTAGCTGTGTTTAGCTGTACTAGTATTATTACTGTCTTTAAATGAGACTGAATATTGGTCACCATGTGGTAGTATATGAATAATCCAGAACAAATACACCCAAAACCAAGTTCAGATTCTAAAGTTAGTCAATACGAATCTTGAACCTGGCAATATTGCGTAACAGTTCAAATTGCCACACCTCGCATCATGATATCAAGATAGAAGAAACCAAGGTGAAATAAAGAAAGTATTCAAAGGTAGCAACAAGTTATAAAACGAAGAAGAAGGGATAGAACAATAACGAAATTCCATAGAGCGATTAAGATGAAGATACTGTGGATGCCTTTGTGTCACTGAGATGAGTAATATCAGTTATAGTCTCTAATCGCCTATTTCAGCTGTTATATGGACTTCAACCAGGAAGTCCACGCATGGAACTTGACGTTATGTTGAAAATATGCATACAATTTATGAATTTGGATGCGTTGGTTGCATTTATGTCTTTACTTATCATAGTGAAAAGCCTACCAGTTTAAAATGTGTTGTTGGAAAACTTTACAACAAACCTATGCAGCAACAAAGTAAAATATTAAAATGACTTAAGAAGGAATTGAAAATAAGTTTTTTTCGACGACCATCTAACTTTCTAGATACCAAAAAAGGTTGATTAGTTTACTTGTTGCTTATAAGAATACATCTTCTTGCTAACTAATTACACGAGGTGACTAATGTTCTTATTACTTTAACAAACTAAAGTAAATCGAGAGTTCAAAGCAAACTAGACTCTTAAGTCGATGTTTTTCGAGACTTGACAGACAGGGAAACAGTTCGCACCAGAAGTTTGAAAAACAAAAGGAATTAGGAAGCACTGGTTAACATTATCTTTTCGGTTGATGATTCGTAACACTAGAAATCCGATCACTCAGAAACAGAACCTATAACCTTGACTATTATCAAAGCTACTGATTTCATTTACAGCATAGACTGAGAGTGCATATATTTGTTGGCAGTGAACAGAATATAAGAAAATTGGCCACGGTACACCAACAGACTATCAGGCTTTTATACAGTACGCAAGTTTGCTTAAATACAAGGTGAAAGTAAATCTAATAAAACTGTTCTGTGTAGTTTTTTTGATTAGTGGAGTAATAAATACTCCCACATAATCAATAAAATTACCTCTTTGATTGAGTCAAGTGGACTCATATTAATTTATTCATAAAACCAACTGTTTCAACCACAAGATTCATATATCAGCCTCATTTTATTAACTGTGAATTATCGCATACACATTTACAAATGAACATATTCTGAGAAGGAAGTTGTTGCAAACAGTTATCTCCCTATCACTCCCTATTAAACTCAATTACATTTTATTTGAGAACAAGTGGAATCAAATTAAGCCCCGTGTGTAAAGTACCCCCATTTGAAGCCAAATGGTTGCAGGTCCAAAGATTATTTCATCTATATACATTTGATGCCTTAGTATGTGAATGAAAACATAGTTGCTGAGTAATTAGATGAGGCTAAATCTTGTACATAGGGTAGTGAATGAAACAAATTAGTGTGCAGTACTAGGAAATTAGTGATCATGATTGTCATATCACTCATTACAAGGATAACAAAAAACATCTGATAACAATTAGAGGTTAGTATTCATCATGGACTGACGCCAATTAGTGCACACCCATGACCTCACAAGGGGTTGGACCCAGGACCTTCAGGTTCCGAGGCCAGCATATTACCATTGAGCCAATGAGTTAGAATCCGGTGGTCCATATTTTCTACTTCTGTCAGTTCGCAATATAGTGCGACCTCTATCGAACACCATCATTGAGTAACTGTTCTCATGTTCAACTTGGTTTGCCCCACCGATCACGGCTTCTCTTTGGAACTTCGAGAATCCTCTCTCGAAGCTAATCACCAATGAGCATATTTTACACTGAATAGATATTTGATAAACTGGAAACCAGTAGATAACTAGGTAGTAAAGTGTCTTCTTATGAACTTCTAGTAACGATTTTTTTAAAGGTTGGGTCAGTTTAAGTATGCACTTTAGTGAACAGATGAAAATGAATAACACATCAGCCTGCTTCATGTTTTATCATATGTAACAAATAGGAGTGAACTGATCGTTACATTGGTTGGCAACAGAAGATCGAAAACACCTAATCGATAGACTACTGCATAAACTATCAGTCGGAATATCTATAATTATATTATTCATAATCATTTAAAGAGACGCGAACATGACACCGTCTTGCTACATATATATATATATATATATATATATATATATATATATCGGTGTGGCTGTTGTTGAGAAGCTGAAACACAACTACATCTCTCCAAAATACCAGGTTACGAGATGGACTTGACCTTTGGTGCCTGGCCTTACGGTATATTATTTTCTTGTTATGAAGCATTACCTTTACTTCCTCGTTAGATTTCAAAAGGTGTTTCTAGTAGGAAAAATTACTAGGATAACTATTTTTCAGTTTCTTTGACTTGTATTCTATACATTCGTAATAACGAGTTAATTTGAGCATATAGTTAAAATGGTTGACTAACTTCACACCCAGATGCATGAACGTTTTGGTAAACTCCCATTGCTCATCATGAAGGGTGAACATAGACTTATGCTGCTGCTCCTTTCATGAAGGTATTCCACAATTCTATCTTGAAAACAAAGCATGTTACACCTAACTAATGAAGTAAGATGTAGTCAGTATATATGTTGACCCACAGTAGGAAAAGACGTTTTGAGTAAGAGACTAACGCTACAACCACTAATAACATCAACTTCTAGAGTGTCTTCAGAATAACAGTATGATATGAAAACTGACAATAGAGATTGCAAGTAATCATCTGTTTAGGTATGAACTTCTCAAACTTACTAAATTATCTTTCATAACATCCTAGTCTTGTGTGGATCCCCTAATGTTGCAAAACAAAATAATGTAACTTAAAAGAATGTTCTTTAAAACTTACGCATATAGGATTTGGATTATTCAGCTTCAAGTACCAGTACATTTTTTTCGCACACTATATGAAAATTAACGAACACAATAAGTGAACCAACAAGAGAAACTATTTAAAATGAAATGATTCATTTGACTAAACAAACACAAACATGGATAGAAAAGTCTATTTAAAGATGATAGTAAAATAATTTTCTAATTAGGCGTTAGATGTTATATGTCAGTCAACAAGAAACTCTGGACCTAGGTTTTATGCTTGTTGACAATTACCAGAAACTCACAGGAGACGGGTTCCCTTAAATGTTCATTTTAATCAGCAGCAATATTTAGCGAAAGTCGGCAATGGTTGAAAAATCACAGCAAAACTGATATGAGTTTCATTTGAGGGGTTTATTAAGGCAATAAAAAAGACATAAGATAAAGAAAGAAGAGAAATAGGAATAAATCTGTGTGGTACTACAGTTTAAACAGAGAGAAAGAATGTGAATACATCTGTGTCATTTACATCGATTTTGAGTCATATCGTTCGGAGTATCCAACTATAGGTTTTCGGTTTTCCAACCCGACCACACCAAAAGAAGTTACATCCCCCAACACGTTAAACTAAGAGACCGGGAAAAGTAAACGCATTACATCAACCACTAACAAAATGTTGTTATACACCATGAGAACTAACATTCATACAAAGAAATCTTAGCTCAAAAAATAAGCAGTGGGCTCACAACAAGTCAACCAATACTTGATAGTAAAGGTACCAAGTCTACTGAACTACGACGATGATTAAGATTTTAGTAAAGTATAAAAGTGATGACTATACTTTCTTAAAGCTACTGTTCCAAGTTTCCTTTAAATACTAAAAAGAAGACAGTTGAGAAAAATAATGCGAAATTCATACGACTGGTAGAAAATGAAATAGCAGTTAGGGATAGAGACAGAAAAAAATGAAGCACATACATCAAAGGTTTATCTAAAATCAAACCAGTGATTCCCAAAAGTTATACATAAAGATCTTGTTGCTGTCTATGCACAGAATTAAACAGATTAGGTCATAAAAATGGGAAAGTAATACATAAATACCATAATTGTTTGGGTAATTTTCAGTAGTTATTGTAGGGAAGTCACCAGTATTTCTCAGATGACATTGGGTAAGGTCAATCCGTCTGGACAGAACTTCAACTTCAAGTTTAACAGCTGGTTGCGAGTAAGTACGTCTTCATGTGCTTACTAGGTTCTGGGTCACGCGGTTGTTTCTATTGTCCCTATCTTTTAGATTGTACTCACCTGTCGGGGAATCACCGTCTTCCTCTGTTGATAGGATATCAACAAGAGGTCTTGGATACACCGAAAACTGTATTGTCATCATCATCAATATCAACATAGGACCAGGCATTACTGCGTAACGGTCCGAGTTGCCACACTTCATATCAGTACATCAAGTAGAAAGGTAATGAGGTGAAAGATGAAGATAAGAAAATTTAGTCAAAAGAAATATGAAGTACGAGAAGAAAGAAAGGACAAAATGACAAAACGGTGAGAATCCGTATAGTGTTAAGATAATGTGTGTATACATCTGCACCAGTGACATCGGTTCTGAGCCATATCACCTAGAGTCTCTAGCCCCTGGTTCCTCTTGTTTCGCGGACTCCAACCACCTAGTCTGCATCGCACCATATGGCTCAAACCAACAGTCAGAGACTTCGTGCATTGGTGCCATGTTTTAGTCTGGGCACCTCGGGCCCTTTTCCAGCGTGGGTCTACTTCGGCCAACATTGTGTGAAAACTGTATTGCAACAATGATAACAGCTAAGACGATGAAAGTATTATTATCCTAGTCATTCGTTTACAATCACGCCTACTAATTATTCATCGTTAAGATGATCAAAGAACTTATCACTAGATATCATCATTTAACTAGTGTTAAGAAAGATCAAACAACTAAATATTACATTACTTATAAACGGTAGCCACTATAGAATGCTCCATCAATTTTAAGGTCTTCGCTGCTTGAACGAAACATTATTTATCACCTGTTTCATGAACAAGATTGGAACTGAAGAAAACACGAATGCAATTGAACAATCGTCTTTGAATTTAATCAAAATAAGGTGGACAAGGTAAAAACGAACCCAGTTCATATATGTACTACGATGACCGAGTTGAAAACTGGAGCGAAATCAAGACAGATACGTGATGGCACACATACACACACCCAGACACGCTAGCTTAAAACCTCGTGCATAATTCCAGTGGTTAAAGTCCCTAGACTTTATAAAAGCGACAATAAATAAACAGAAGTATAATGATATAAAAACAAAACTGCAGTAAATGGCAGGAGAAGAGGATAGTGCATCATGAAGATGAGGAAGATGTCCAAAATATCGATAATGAGGAATGATTAATATCCAGGTGACTAACTCAGGTTTTCAAACCACTGGTTTTTAAAGTCTTCGAAACTGTAACTAAGAGCTCTCCAAACGATTCAGATCGGTAATCAGAGACTTCGTGGACTGATCCTATTTCTTGGTATGATAACCCTTAGCTTTTCCGAACTTAATTTTAAACTCAGCTGATGCTGTCAAAAGTCGAAAAGAAAAGTCGAAATCCACTCAACAACCTTGTGTATACTCACCTATTGTGTAAGGGCTAATGATACTACTTGGCAACCCAAACTTTGGTAGGTGGAGCTAGGTTCAAACCCGTGGCTCATCTGTTAAAAATCAAGTGCCCAGACCAATGAGCCACAGTCTACTAACTAATGCTGCAGGTCAAAAGAGATAGTGGTTCAGTGTATGCAGTACATATTTCAGACACCTCAGTCACAACAGGTTCAGAATCTACTGTACTACACAGGATCATCGCGATAGGAAAGCCTTATCACCACTTCACGCTTATAGATATAGATCGACAATTACAAATCCTTATTAGATGGCCATTTCCACGGTTTGAGGCATAACCACAGAGTATTATTCATACTTAATTATCAATCACTTATGTTAAGGAAAATGCAATAACAATTACTGCCACAAAACCAGGCTAATAACTTCGACCAAACAGTTGTACTGTAAATAAAACAGTATCAGTGAAAGCTGACTTACAATGTATGCCATAATCCATTCAAACATTAGTCCGTTTCTAACAATTTTATCATCTTTTCATAAGCCATGAACACGTAAAATTATTGCACAAGTATTGACTTGTGACAGGAAAGAGCACTCACATTGAATCACTAACAGTCTGAAGCCAAAAAATGTTAGTCATTGAGTTTCAAAATAAAGACTTAATATTTTTTTAGTTTAACCTTGAAAGAGATCTAGCGGTGAATGATACTTTAGGACGAAAGTGCTGTTCATTTTCCTGCATATGTATGTCATTGTATCTTATAATGATTTCATCTACTGGCTAACAATATCTGCATAAGTAAAGAAGTCTAAAAAGCACTCACTTGCATAGAAAAGCAATTTGGTCATGATACAAATGATAACTGTTGGATAACTTACCTTATTTAATCTTTTTCGCAGTTGTTCTTGATTATTGTCAAAACTCACTATAGAAGCCAAGTGTTTAAATTTCAAAAAGTGTTCATGATAATGACTGATTATTTGTTTTTGTGGGAGGAAGAAAAAAGATAACGTATTAGTAGATTACTGTGAAGTACAACCATTACAACTGAAAAACGAACTTGTGAGATACAGATCTATTGCTTTTAAGTCATGGATGATGATAAAAGACAACTTGAGTGTGATGAAATCAAGAATATTGAGGTTATATAAAAAGCTTTATGTGACTACGGTGAGCTAGTTGATAGTTGATAGTTGATACAGGCGAGAACTCGTAGACAGTGCCTAGAATGACCTAGATAGCCCTGACTTTGATATGGAAGTTGAGGGGTGGGGGAACAGCTAATGTTTCCAAGTCAAGGGATAGGATAAATCCGTTAGTCCACTGAATGTTGATCCCAGGAAAATAGGAAGTTACGGGTCACTGTTCGAAGACTCGGAAGCAGCATAGATCTATTGTTGAAGACAAAAGGTGAGGCATAATGATCTTGGGACTAGCAGAGGAATCTAGAACACGCGTTTCGTCATACTTGGGACTCGTCAGCTGGGTGATCCTGCACCCCAGTAAGTGATGTTGTTCCCACTGAGGTCCGAACCCAGTGCTCTTCGCTTCAAACGCCATAGGGTCATCCACTAAGCCAGTAGGGCACGATAGCCACCTCTTGTTGTAATGGTCAGGCAATTTAGCCTTGCATAGCAAGCAGAAATTATAAGCATCATTACAACAACTGATACCCGTTGCACGAGAGGTGGCTAACATGCCCCAGTGGCTTAGTGGATAGTGCACTGGCGTTTGAAGAAAAGGGTACTGAGTTCGAGCCCCAGCGGGACAAAATCACTCGCCGAAGTGCAGGTACATCCAGATGACGAGTCTCGGGTAGGACTGAACGCGCATCCTAGATCCCTCTGCTAGTCACTAAGATCAATATGACGTTATGAATATCTAGCAGTATCCGTGTATCCGTATAGGAACCCATCTGCCAAAAAAGTCGGGCGATTCGGCCCTGTATAGGAACGGGAAATCACAAGTATTATTAGAAAAGTGACAGCCTTAAATTAGTTTCAGTGATACAGATACCTATGATCGTTATCTAGGCTTAAGTAGCGAATATCCGATGATTTAATGTCTACCTGGAAGCCATGTTCAGTGATTTAGCTAGTATTCCCCCACTTTTTTCATTACCAGAACGACATTTTTAACCTGTTGGTTTACACGTATTGTGCTGTTCTGGTGTGTGATAACATAAATGTATTTGAACACTGAAGTGAGGCACGAAACAACGTCTCCACAAGAGTATGAATAAAACATTTACTTTGTTTTCATGCGTTAATATCCATCAGAAAACATTACCGCATTTCATATATATATTTCCAGGAATAAATTCCAATAGAGAAAGAACGACGATTGGAGCACTAAAGAATGCAGCGAATAAGAAACGAAGTAAATAGAAGGCTAATGAAATTAAATTTGCTCATCAACCTTGTGAAGACTCGTGCAACAGACAATCAGCTACACCTGTTGATACTATATGGGTTGCCCAGACTTCAGTTAGTGGGGCAGCATTCGAACCCGTGACCCATTAGTTGAAAATCATCTCCCTAAACCAATGAGCTACAACTCCGCAAACCAGCAGGTGGTAGTAACGAGTGAAATTAATACACTAATAAAGAAAACTTTGAGAGATAGACTCTGAATACCGTATTAGAAAGTTAACTGATCTATACAAAAGAGAAAATACCGCAGAATAGGCTATGTTTTTAACGTCATATAAGTTAGGCTTGAGAGACGAAATAAGATAAAAGAGAATTTCGATGTAAATACATATTTTAAACTTACTATTCTAAAACGTTCCAACTATGCCATAGTCTAAGTATCGGAGTAGATTGTAACGCCATAATAACAGCCTTCAATGCTGAATAATTTCTGGTTTGTCCTAATCGCTTACAAAAATAAAGTGCACAAAAATTGCAGAAAAATAACAGAAAAGTAGGCTATAATAGACCATCGTTTTTTAGATTCTTTTGTACTTCAACAATAAATATTTTACGATTTTCTAGTGCTTTTCATAGTAGTCATGTGAAGAATATGCAGAAGTCTATTCTTCATCACAGTGGTTACCCAAGTACGTTTTCTCCTCTCAGTGAAACCAGAGTTGAACTAATATGAGAAATTAACTGATTGGCTATGAGTTGGACCGTATGAACTACCCTTTAATGGTAGACGGGTAGTGTAAAAGAAGATAGTTATTGAGATTGAAGATAGGATTAGGAGCAGAAGCCTACAAAAATGACATCATACTAATCAGAAGCGTGAGTAGTTAGAGACCAGTTAGGTTGATCTAGTTTTCGCTAACCAGATCAGAGTGGTCTAAACACCAGATATACGTCTCGCCCATTCGGGACTAAGCTCATCAGTGACCTAATAGGACGAATTCCGCCTTGTGAGCTGATTAGGTCAAACTGGCTGGCGAAAACTACAGATCAATTCGAGTGATTCTTAACTATTTAGTTTCCTTAATTCATGAAACTCTTTTTGTTGGAGATAACATCCTATGATCTTGGCTGTTTACAACACAGTTGGGGAGTTGAGAGAAATGTCAACTTGAACCGTGCAACTAGTAAATAATTTTCAAATTGATCATCTTTAAGAATAACATATGTTGATTGACCACGCATGAGTTGGGTCATTATTGTCCGAGCAAGTATTCTAGGAAAACAGTTTCAGGGAATGTCAATGACCATTTCCAAACAAGGATTCTAGTCACGTTTAAACCTTTTGCTGACCTTTTGCTAACTTCGTTAATGATTCAGTCATTCTGACCGATGAAAAGTGTCTTCTAATTCCCTAACAATTTCGTCAGTTTTCTCAAAGCAATAAATCTGTTACAGATCTATTTCGCAACAAATACATGAGCAACTTAAAAGAATTATATTTTACCCTAACCTTAGTGTTCAGAAAACCAAAATAAGATTTTTGTGAACGCTTTGCTATGTTAGCCCCACTGCAGAATATTCAGAATTCTATGTAAAGTCAAAATATGTAGTCAAATGACACATTGAATAATTTTGTGATTGTGGGTCATTAGTCAGGTCATTGGGTTATTTCAGACTGAGTACTGATATTTATTCATCTCAAATTTCTGTTTTTATTCAGGTATTACTGAAAAATGCTGAACAGTCAGTGTGTTTACTTATGTTACTGCATATGTAGATGTGCTGTTCGATAAACTCACACTTGCATGTAAAAAGTGTTTATTGATGAACAGTTAGTAATCATCATTTCTCTTAAAACTTCGTCTTCAATTGTTTTATCAGAAGAACATTTCACACAAAAAATAATAATCTGACTTCAACGTTTCTGAAATGTTTATGTACAAAGCGACAAATCATGCTATATGTGAAGGCTAACGACTCTAACTGTTTGCCAGAACATCAATAGACTGAGCAACGTTTGAACCATTGTCTCACTAGTTGTCCATCAAGGATTCAAAGAAATGAGTTGAAGTTTTTTTACACATGTAAGGCCCATCGATAAATTTCCAACTTGTATTTAGTTTGTGATTGTGACTAGCTCATATGAATCAATAAAGATGATCAAGTAGACGAAGCGTTAAACTATTAACAACGTGACTTGTTCACAGGGGTTAATGCTGTTTGTCGATTCAAAGAACTCAACCTCTTAACACAATGGTAAAAAATAGACACGAAAGAAAAATTACTACGAAAAACAAACAAGCAACCAGAAAAAATCCCGTTAATCAAAGGTTTTATGAACATCCTAAGCAAGAAATCCTTTGTTGTATTAGTAAACTGTTTGTCTACATTGTCAACATGTCATACGTAAAGAATGTACAGTTCATAATCAATGGAGTGCAGAGTTACGGTTGCGCCAAGGACTATATCCATGTCATTTTTACAGTCATTAAATTGAAACAATTTTTTTTACAAAGATAAGCTATCTGGTTTTGGTGGTTTCAAGTGTATTTACAAGTTTAGGTGCTCCTGTGGAAAAAGCTATACAGGGCGCACTACTAGATAAATTAACAGACATGTTGCTGAACATGGGAAAAGGATAGATAAAATCTGTCGGAAGTTCTGTTTTATCTCATCCAGTTGATACCCGTCACTTGGTAGATAAGAACAATCCTTCCGAGACTTTGTACCACATACCACATAGTCTTTCGAAAGATATTCGAACTCATCTTTTACACATAGATGTGGAAATTCGAGCTAAGAATCCTAGTCTTTGTATCCATGAAAAGTTTGCACATCTCACCCTTGGTCAGGAATTACTTAATAAACAACTTTAGCACTGAAAGTTTTTCTATCCCTTTCTCATTCTTCAACCCTTTTATATATTTACCTTATTTGTTTAGACCTGAATACAAGAGCAAACTTTGTGGATGGTTGTAGAATGTCATTCCGTTTTAGTTGATTTATAAGATCTATCACACACAGCCATATCAGTAGGTATGTTAGTATATAAACCAACTACATCAAAACCAACCATTTTTTCATTATCATTAAAATGTATGTTGTCTAATCCATGCTCCAAGTCATAACAGCTAACAAGTCTCGATTTAGAACGGTTTCTTATTGAACCTAGCGCCATTACTAAATAATTTAGTTGACCAAATCCTTTGCAACAACTACAAGGTCAAATACATAAGTCAAAGTAATCAACCAGGGTCAAGCACAGGAATCTAGTTAGGTCACAATTGATAGATCCAAGTAAGATGAAGAATTTAGATAAAAGCTTGGCCTTAGCTATGCATTCATTACACACAGCCCATTATGGGATAGGATAAGGTGAAAATCCTCAAAAATGACGTAGTAGGGTGGACAGAGAGATTGATAACTGAATCTTTGTTTATTGTATCGAATCAACATTTAATACATGCAACAGAAATGACTCAGCATCTGTTCTGAATATATGGAAAATTTTACTATCCATATCACAAAGGAGGCAACAAAATTAGGAATATATACGTGATGTCTCAAAGTTGTGTAGTGGTCTTGATATGACTACGGACAATAAATTACGTGTGCAACGTAATTCAGTAAACAATGTTCTTCCACTGTGTGGTAAATTCTATAAATCAACTCAAATGAAATTGTTTAGACTTTGTATATCCACTTGCTTTGTGCTTCAGTATTGAAAAACTTTTATTTCCCCATGCTTTTTACGCACTTCAGTTGTCGGAGTGTCTACATTTTCATGTTGTTTTCTCGGTTCTTATCATCATTATCATGTATATTACAACTGCTTTAGTCAATGCTATCACTTTATTATTGGTAGTATCATCACCGTCTTTATGTTTAAAACAGTAATCATATTAACCGTCAAATCTACATGATTGGTTTAATTTTTAGAAATATTTAGCTATTCATATTAGAATAAAACATGATGAGGATCTAGTGGAGAATATTTGAAGCTCAGGTGGACGGTGTTGCATTGTATTCTCTGGGTTATTTAAACAATCCAGCTCAGAGAACACAATACAAGCAAGATGATCAGGATCTAATTGAGAATAATACTGTTCGCTTATATGTCTTGTTCTAACGTTTTACCAGACCGAAGTGCAAGGGAGTGAATTGATTTCCTCCGATTTTAGGTTCGCTTATATTTGCTACTTGAGCAAGCTTAACACAATTAGGTAACTAGTGGCTATCCACAGGAAGCTACCGATTTCGTGTCCTACAAACAGATGTTTTTATTGATATAAAAATAAAAATTATTTCATCAGGGAAAAAATTACTCATATTTTGTTTGGAAAACAACTTACATAAGCAATATTAATCCATGTAATAATACATCCAGTTTTTAATTTTCCTATATCTGATGTTGAAGAACGGTAATTAGGTGAATAACCAGAATCTTTAGACCATATAGTTATAACCTGTGGACTAGCTCTTGTGACAGGGGCATCACAAATTCTTTGTCGATTAAAACGTTTTGAATATATTGGTGTTGGTTCAACTAATATTGGATAATCTTGATCTGAGTTAAAAACTGAACTCTGAACAAACTGATATAATTTATTATACTGATCAATTGTAGCTTGTACAGAAGAAGCAGGTTTTCCTCTAGCATATATTAAACAATCATTTAATTCAATGCTTAGAAATAATCGCTAGGGGAAAAAAAGTCAAAAAGAATAACAAATATATACGGTATTTTTTGAAAAAATAATTATGTAAAGGATTTATAATAAGGAAAGTTAAGTAATTACTAGACACTACGAGAAAAACCTTTGGCTATGTTAAGGTGGCGAATACGCACTCCCTTCGAAATGTTTGCCTTCGCTTCACAAGTGACTTTAAAAGAGGACTCTCGTGAAGCTCAAGAATCGGACTGTTGACGGTTTTAAACTGTTCTTTGGACAGCCAGGCGCACCTCCGGACACTACCCTGCATGGGTATTTAAACGAGTGTAAAGGTATTAACAGCTCAACTCTTGAGCACTTAGTTATCTCTGGTTACTGTGCTTCACAAGTCTTCGTTCAGGGTCATTCATAAAGTGAAGGCAAACATTTCGAAGCTAACTCGTATTCTCCACCTCAACGCATGGGAGGCTTTGGCGATCCGGTGGTACAAGCCTGATCTTTGTGTTCAAAAAAAGATACATTCAGTCTCTGATTTTGCTTTAGTCGTAATCCCCCTAAGACAGTTTATTCATTTCTTTGTTTATTTATTCTAATCCTATAAGCAATTTTTGATGACCTTGATTTGACCTTTTAGCCACTATCACCTTTTGAATTTATTGGCCATTTTTGATGACTTTATATTGACACATTAGCTATTGGTGGATACACATTTTGTTGTAACTATGATTACGATGTACAGTTTTTGAAAATGATTCGTCGAAAAGAAAGTTTTCTTCGCTGAATTGTCTTTTATTAATTTTTCATTATCTGATGGAAGTATTTTGATTGTTGAAAGAAATACAGCAACTTTTTCGCACTTAATAATGACTGTCTTGTGTTTGGTGAATGTTCTGTTGTGCTGTTTATATCAAAGTTCTTGAACAATTCTATTCAGATCACTTTTGGATATCATCAAATACTGTTGTCTTTCAATACCAAGAAATCACTCTTTGTGCTGTGGTCATCTGTTGACTTTCGAATCGAATCAAATGACAATACAGTAGTAAAATCGATAAAAATTGCATCTGAAAATATTTAAGTTATGGATTAACAGATTGATTATTTATCGTAAAACTCTACAAAAGTGCATAGTATCAACTTTTAGATTTCATGATCAGCATATTATACATCTATAAGTTCATGATCATATTAAATGACTTTAAGCGAAACTAGTTTTCAACGAGAACTGCACCCGTAAGACTATTCGCGAAATATGAGTATGCAAAATAGGTAACTACCTTATGGAAAGAATTTTCAGAAGTTCTAATAAAAATTCATGAAGTCCACTAGGTTCAAAGTAGAATAAAATGTTTCTCAAAGACAGTAGCTGGCAGTTACATTACACTATTAGATGACTGAAGTTATCACCAACAGACTAATAAAGTGGTTGGATGAAGAAAAAATGTTTGCATCAGAATCCTGAGGATTTTGAACTCAACTTACTGACGAGTGCTTACATAGGGCGAAACCGATATCAATTAATTCATGCTTTTTAGTGTCACATACTGAAGTTAAAATTAAAGCAAAACAATGATAACAATTTCCTACCTGATCAACTATAGTTAGTTGTTCAGCTACTGTATCCACATTTAAATTCCATAAATTAATTAAAGGATTTATAAGTGGTTGTATTATTACACTCTGATTTGAATGTGTTTTTGAATTTAACTTCGAATTGTCATGAGGTGAATAATGACGATAATCTAAGAAGATCATAAAAACGACAATACAGTCAGTTACTGATTGTAGAAAAGAACACAACTTTCTGAAATAGATATCATAAGTATTATTATATCATTATTTGTCCCTTGGGTTAGAGTCCTAAATCTTACTTTCTCTTTCATCGAGAGAAGAGAAGACAAATCGGCCAGTTGACTTCCCAAAAACTTTCACCAACCGGCGTCATTTTGTCTCCCCGATTCCAGCAAGGAATAAGTTTATTTTTATTTTTTATATTTTCTTTGTGCTTTGAAGTTTCTTTGGTGATTGGATTGGTTTTACGGGGTAGGGTTGCTAGTCCTATGCCCAACCTTCCCTCTTTATCTGGGCTTAGGACCGGCTAGTAACTAGTGAACCAGGCGAGATTATATTATAAGTAACAAATAATAAATAATTTAAATTGTTAAAATGGTAATTAACCTTATCCTAAGCTTAAGGTCTTATACAGTTAATAGTTGTTCAGGATGTAGGTCAAGTATTGTAACAATTTATTCAGTGTAACCCACATCTAAAAGTTGAATAGATTCTAATCCATGAACATACCTTTCCTCTGCATACAACCAACTGTAGGTAAATACTTAACATCCAGTTATTTGTACCATAAGTTACAAAATGTTAGATAAACTTCTATAGGATAAGATTATGTAATTACTCTGATTGAAAAAGTAGCCGGAAAAAAGTCAGCTATCTATAATCATGTTCAATTTTGATTCCTCAGGAGTTATTAATTGTTTGTTCTAAATGTAAGCTTGTTGCATTTAGAACATCAATACAGAATAACGGACGGTATTTCAACCAACATATATGCTAATGAACTACAAGGTGTTTTGAGTGTGCGTTAGTAGTTCTATAAATACAGTAACAATTGGCTGCATGAATTTTTCGAACCCACGTAGAATATGTAAATGGACTCCTTTTATACTGAAGATAGGATTTTTATAATTCCTTATGGATTAGAAAAAAATAGTATGAAGTACATTAGTCAATTCCTGGTTTGTACGAACATATTGCTGTCAAGTTTTTAGTGCTAACTAAATCCTATCGATTTAATTGAGAATAAGGTGATGAAACTAAACCGAATCACTTAGCTTGATGGCTAAATTACCAAATTGACTTACAGGACTTTATCAGGACCTAAAACTAAGCAGCATAACACTGCTGACCTTTAGAAGACTAACCACTGTGAGCCATGATGCTTTGTGGGGACTAGGCGGCTGTACAAACTTTTATGAGTGGGATAGAGTTCAAGCTCGTGGTTTACTGCATGAAAGTCGGGTGACTGAGCCAACTGGCTATGTCACCTGATAAGGTACCACTGTCAAAAAGCCTCTAGCTATCTGTTTCATAACCGCAGTAACCCATACTTCATTGTAATCATGACTTCCGTGTAAGACAATAGTTAAATGAATAAGGTTACAATATTAAGTACAAGTATACTTGTAAATACAGCAGTTACATCATATGAAGCTATAAGATTGTCAAGTACTTTAACATGATCTAGTTCGTGGGAAAATTGAAATGTATCTTTTAAGCTACAAGTCAACAGCTTACTCCGAAAAGGCTCTGAACTTTGTGTTAACCATTTAATCAATTTATGAGGAAGCGAATTATTTATTGACATTGTAGGTACCAAAAGTAAATTAGATTTATGAATATCTGATAAAGAATACATGATCGGAAGAAGTGAAACTTATAGTTTGAGTCCAGTATATGCTCCATTATCAGTCAGTTTCTTCTTTACAAGTTCAACTGGAAATCAGTCACGACCCGAATAGCTTAATGGTAATGTCTTTGAATAAGTAGTACTGCCTCGCATCTCTCAGAGAAAATCAGTTTCCTCGTGATTGCGGATACACCTTACTCACAAGTCCCAAAAAGCATTAATCTTACGTCCAGGACTTCAAGCCAGTTGCTTCCAGCGAACTAATATCCCATCAAAGTACACAGCGATACTGCACCTCTTAGCTTGGTGGCCATATTGCAAAATAATCGAAAGAAATAATGGAGAGTATTTGTAGCTCAGGTGGATGGTCTTGGATGTATTGTGTTCTCTGAGCTGGGTTGTTTAAACAACAACAAAAGAATTCGGTCAGGACTCAGGATTAGACAACGTAAAATTGGTTACTCTCCAGTGACCAGTGAATATTCGTTTCCCTTGTTTTCAAATGTTAATACCACGTCCTTTTTAAGAGTATTTTAATGGGACGCTGAGAAATGTTAACATCTTAGGCACATAATCATTTTTTCCATTAGGACAACAACAGATTCCTTATCAGGTCTAAATATAGCAACATCATTTTTGTGTTTTTCCAAAAAGATTTTCGACTGTCCAGATGATGATACTTAATACTAGTTGCTATCGTCAAACTTCTCTCATTTTCATCTATGAGTTTCAAATCAGAGAATTGGTCGTATGGGTTTTCAGATAGCGTCTCGTTGTTCATTCAACTGAATAATGGTTTTATTTTAATAAGCATTATAATTTTGGACTACAAGCAGCAGGTGAATACTTATGGAATAAAATAATGTCATTTTATTCTGTCATTTATGAATTTTCCAGCAACTCAAACCACTATTAAAGCAACTAATGACAGCTACCATCCTGAAAGACTTTTAAGTAATTAAGAGTAGCTGATGTATGATGATTGGGATGAAAACAACGATAATATATTTTGAATTTGAACAACTAAGAGATACGGTGAAAAAAACCCACGAATAAGATATTCATATGGCAAAATGACACTATCAGAATGTGTAAAAAGCAACATTGAGGGATGGTGGAAATGGTAAATGACTGTTTCAACTATCGGAAAAATTAGATCGTTATTAATATTTGTTTCTATCCATTGCAAGTACATAAAGTACAAATAATTTTGCTAAATGTGAACTTTCGGTAGTCCAGTTCTATTTGTCAGAATGTCGATTTGTTACAATAAAATTAAGCATTACAGATGTTTAAAACCTATCGCCAAGTAATATCTTTAAGACATCTGCAAACGTCGATATTTAGGTGATTTCTAAAGCTGAGAGAGCTGGATAGCTCTTTCGTCCTAGTGTAGTGGGTGCTACTAATAAGAATGGATATAGGTAGTATGTGTTGAGAGGTCGGCAGGAATCATAGGCAATTACCAGTGATGGGTAAATATTCTGACCAGAGAAACGCAAGGGACAATATGGGTGTATTAAGAGCAAGTCGGGATAGAAGCAGAAGAAGAAATGAAATACATTGTGCAAATGACTATTTTAATGGAAAGTGTACAGTATTTCAACAGTACTGTACAATATGTCATAATAAACGTTCTGTCCCGCATCTCAGTCTTGTCATTTCTTACGATTGAAGGGGAAAGGAAAGTTAATTGGGGTGAAATCGCCCAGTGGACTCTCACTGGAGCCTTGTCTTGGGTAGTTGACCGAAACTTGTTTTCCCCTTCAATCGTAAGAAATGACAAGACTGAGATGCGGGACAGAACGTTTATTATGACATATTGTACAGTACTGTTGAAATACTGTACACTTTCCATTAAAATAGTCATTTGCACAATGTATTTCATTTCTTCTTCTGCTTCTATCCCGACTTGCTCTTAATACACCCATATTGTCCCTTGCGTTTCTCTGGTCAGAATATTTACCCATCACTGGTAATTGCCTATGATTCCTGCCGACCTCTCAACACATACTACCTATATCCATTCTTATTAGTAGCACCCACTACACTAGTATGGAACTCCTCAGCGGTAAGTGCCCACGACCGCATCAGGGACCGAATCTGAAAATTTCAGGTTCCACTACCAGTGCGCTATTATGGAGCCACTGAGTCGGTAACGTGCCGGCCGCGGAAGTCGAAGATCCTGGGTTCGATCCCTGGCGGGGTCGTGTATGCACACTCTCAAGCAGTCCCATAATAGGATGAAAGAGGTATCCAGTGCTCCCAGGTTACCGATGTTTCCCCAACTAATGTCCGAATACGATGAATATCAACCAGAAATCAATCAATAAATCCCCACAAAAAGCCTACAAATTGATTTTTGAAGTTAAACGATAGAAAACACTTGAACTGCATTAACTAGCAGTTTAACTTTGCGAGTGCCACGCTTAAATACTATACGAATATTTAATGAAAGAAGTTTTAAGAACAAAATTACTTACCTTTGTTTACAGAGATTGTATGCGGTGGTAAAAATTCTCTTTCCGGATTTAAATCAATATTATATTTACACGCAAAAATTTTTAAGCAGTTTACTGCTTGTCTACACAAAATCTCCATATCCGTTGCAAGTTGGTCCCAAATTTCTGAATCGATATCACACAACATAATCCGTGTCACGCGTTTATTCTTAGAAGGCGGTAAATTACCTCCACAGCATTTCATAAACTCTCTCAACATATGGGCTTGACTATTTTGATAAAAAGGTTGAAAAATGTCGAACCAGTTAGCAATAATGCGTATAAGGCGCTTTAGATATATGACCTTTTGTGGAGAATCAAAATCTTTTAAATGAGGTTGTTGCAGCCATGCATGGAACATGTACTGAAAAGAACTATATTTGTAAGGAAAGAAAAGCAAACACAATAATTACAAAATGCTTAATTTATACGAAACAGATAAATCAAGCCATTTTTCGCGTCAAAATTTATAAAAAGAAACACCGTTGAACTAAACGTTATAGAATAGACATTCTGAAATTTATGGTCACTGGAAAGGATTCTTCGCCTAAAGACAATAAAAGCTGAAATTGATCTAGTGAATAAATGTCTGACTTTGTAGGAACTTACTACCACAATAGGGGTTTACAAAGTTCGGTTATTAAGAAATACAAATTATCTGTTGCAAAGTTTAAAAACTAATAGATATAGCCATTAATTAAACTGCTGATTTGAAACTAAGTCGATCTGGTGCTTCGTCAACATTGCACAGCAAAAAAGTGTACGTCTGTGAAGTATGCTACACTGGTGTTTTTCATATTTGAACAAATGAGGGTGATTGTCATTCATACAAGTACAAAAATAAAAAAGTTATGCTTTAGTCAATTGCTAGAATTGACCAGCGAAATAAAAAGCATAGACCGAATCTTGAAGAAACTGAAAAGCCCACCGATGTCTACGTCAATTAGATGCCGAGGGATTGCGGTGTTCGGAGTTTTACTTCCCCTTAGACGAAAGTTCTTAGGAAGGTGTTCTGAAACATTAAAACAGTTCTTCCAATCTGTCTGTTTTGGCAGCTACATGTAAACTGATATACACAGTTGGAGGTAATATAAGAAGGGCACTTGCTGAACTTTGACTGGGGTAATGAACACATCGATCGGTTCACAGAAGTAAGATAGGATGCAGGGACATCTGACAAATTCTTTTGGTAGCAATCAGTTTTGAATTCCAATCCACCTTGAAAAATCGAACCCTGGGGGTTAATCATGACCCGGATAGCTCAGTGGTAACGTCAGTGACTACAATAATGGGTAAAGTGGGTTCGAATTTCACAGAGGGAGCCAGTTTTCTCGTGATTGCAGATAAAGCTTACTGATGAATCCCGAAAAGCGAGAATCCTAGATACCTGGCTTCCCGCCGATTGCTACCAACCAAAAAACATCAAAGTGTGCTGCGATGCCGAGCCTCCTAGCTTGGTGGTCAGATTGTAAAACTTTTGATGGAATTTGGTGAGGACCTAGGACTAGACGACGTGAAATTGGTTAATCTCCAGTGACTAATAAACGGATAAAGTCCAACTTAACGAAACAAACATCTGTATTCGCCATTACAACTCCTGAACCTTTATTTGGTTTCCATATCACTATTTTGTGCCACCATAGAAATGGTTGGTTCACAGCTCAAGTGCTTGCTGACAAGTGCTTTGTTTCACTCACTCTACGGTCGAGAACTTTGTTTAAAGAGAACAAGCTAGTGATAAAAAATCTAAAGGATAACTTATTCATCGAATGACCTACGTAGTCCTATATTTTAAGTACCTCAATATTTTCGTAGTTATACCTGTCGCCTGGTTAACTAGCTCATTAGTAACTAGCCGGTCCTGAGCCCGGGTAAAGAGGGAAGGTTGGGAATGGGGCTAGCAACCCTACCCCATAAAACCAATCCAACCGCTACAAAAAATTCAAAGCATAGACAAAATAAAGAAAATAAAAACAAACTTATTCGTCGCCGGAATTGGAGAAACAAAACGACGCCAGTTTGCGAAAGACTTCGGGAAGCCAGTCGGTCGACATGTCTTCTCTCGATGAAAGCGAGAGTAAACGTGGGGACATGGAATGTCCGCACCATGTTTGAATCTACCAAGGCTGCCCAGATTGCAAAGGAGATGAGAAGGTATGGCATTGAAGTGCTAGGAATCTGCGGGGAATCTGCAGATGGAATGGAAGTGGATTCTCCAAACTGTCAACCGGAGAATCAATAATCTACTCCGGTACTGTCACCCACACAACAACCACGAGCACACTGAGGGAGTGGCTACCATGGTGTCCCCAACAGCACAGTATGAACCAATCTCCTCCACGATCATGACAGCAAGGTTCGACTCAAAAGGAAGGAAAGTCACAATCATAAAATGATACGCACCTACAAATAATGCAGATCAAGAGAATAAGGAGGAATTCTACAGATAAACGCAATAGGCACTGGACATGACCTCAGTTATCAACATCAAAATTCTAATGGGTAGGGTGACATGAATGTCAAACTCGGAGCGGATAACACAGGAAGAGAACTCATCCATCATGGGTCAAGAAGCACTCGGTGAAATGAACAAGAATGAAGAACTGTTTGCAGACTTCTGCGCATTCAACGATTTAGTGATTGGAGGCAGTGTGTACAAACACACACAAAGATATTCACAAAGCAAGCTACATAGGCTTCACCAGATGGACACACTAAAAATCAGATCAACTTCATTTCAATGTGAAGAAAGTAGACACGCAGTCTACTCGACATAAAATCAAGAAGTGGAGCAGATGTAGGTTCACACCACTCACTATCAACTGCAAGAAACCTTCAAAATCAAGTTGGAAGCCTTCAAAGAAGCTGGTAATAGACCACAGCTGAAGTTCAACACCCAGAACAGAAACTGAACTGAAGGACAAAACTACAAAGGACATCTGCACGTCAGTCAGTCAGTCATCAGGACAAAATGGGAGAAATTGAGCAACGTTCCTGAAGAAACCTGTGTGAAAGAACACTGAAACTCTTTAAAAGCTATGTGGAAAGAAACCTGCATGACCGTATTAGGAAGGAAGAAGAAAGAAGATAAGGAATGGATCTCGACAGACACATGAAAGCTGATAGAGCAGGGAGAGGAGGATGGTGAATTAGAAGATAAACCAGTGCAAGGATGCACAACGAGAAGAGGAACTGAGTACAACGTATGAAACACTACACTGGATAAAGAAGTGAAGAAGAGTGCGCGCAAAGACAAAAGACACTTCCACGACACACCGGCAAGTGAAGCAGAACAGGCTGCCTCAGGTAGGATAGACAGAGACCTGACAACACTATATCAAATAACCAGGTTACCGTCTGGGAAGAGGTCAACACAGATGAAACCAATAAAAGATGATGAAGGAAATCTAATTACCAAAGAGAAGAAACAAAGGAAACAATGGGCTGACCGCTTCAAAAAGCTCTTGAATCGACCACCATCTGCACTTCGTCCAGAAATAACACCTGCAGCCCAGCCACAGAACTACAAGTGAACACAAATCCTCCAACAAAAGTCGAAGTTTTGAACTCCATAAGGCTACTTAAATGCTGGAAAGCAGCAGGACCACATGGAATCCCGCCAAAGGCACTGAGAGCAGACGCAGGGACAACAGCGGACATGCTCACACCACACCACCATTGATTGGAAGAAGGGTTACCTTGTCAAACTCCCGAAGAAGGGCGACCTAAGTCTTTGCAAGAACTGGCGAGGAATCATGCTCCTGTCCACTCCGAACAAAATATTAAGCCGCATCATCCTGGAGAGACTAAAGGATGCGCTGGATTCAAAACTACAACCGGAACAGGCTGGCTGGCTTCAGGAAGTACAAATCATGTGCTGACCAAATTGCAACGCTACGCATCATCATAGAACAGAGTATAGAATGGCAGTCAACTCTCTCTCTACCTCAACTTTATCGACTTTGAAAAAGCTTTCGACAGCGTCGACCGAGAAGTAATTTGGAAACTGCTTCAATACTACGGAATACCGCAAACCTTTATCGGCCTCATTCAACAACTATATGAAGACGCCACAAGCCAAGTAATTCACAATGGGAAGCTCAGTGATGCTTTTGAAGTGAAGACAGGAGTAAGACAAGGCTGCCTCTATCACCCATGATATTCCTCATTGTGGTGGACTGCATCATGCAACAAACAATGAGGAGCGAGAAGAAGGGAATACACTGGACCGCGGAAAAGACCCTAGAAGATTTGGACTTTGCCGATGAATTGTGTCTAGTGTCACACAAACTTGAAGATCTACAGGCAAAAACTAACAAGTTGACAGAAGAGGCAGCGAAGGGAGACGGGACTTCAAGTGAACGTAGAGAAGACATAGGTGATGAAGATACCCAACCAACGCTACCAACAACAAGCTCCAATCACCATCAATGGGAGAAACTTAGAGGAAGTAGCCTCTTTCACCTATCTAGACAGTACTGTTTCAACTACAGGAGGCACAGACAAGGATGTCAAAGTCAGGATCGAGAAAGCAGGACACGCGTTCATTAACCTGAGACCAGTGTGGAGACCTCTGCACTGCACTCAGCATAAAGCGTGAACAATATCCGGATTTTCAGCACTAACGTCAAGTCAGTGCTTCTCTGTGGTTCAGAGACTTAGCGTGTTACGAAAGGGATTTCCAACAAACTACAGACATTCATCAACAACTGACTACGCTGACTCGTTACTGAAGATCAGATGGCCAGAAAGAATAAGCAACAAGGAACTCTGGCCTGGCGACGAACCAACCAAGAACCTATCGCTCAACAAATATGCAGAAGGAAGTGAAGATGGATTGGGCATGCACTGAGAAGACCATTCGGGACATCACGCATCAGGCCAGGCACTCGAGTGGAACCCAGATAGGAAACGGCGAGTTGGGGGACTGAGAGTGACATGGAGGAGATGGTGTGAGGAAGAAATGAGAGGTTGTGGGCAGTGGTGGAGCCAGGTCGAAAATATCGCAGAGAAGAGAGTGGAATGGAGACGTGCTACTGAAGCCCCATGTTCCACTAGGTAGCCAAGGGACAAATAATAATAATAATAAAATACCTGTCAATTTTCCCCCGAGTAAGTTCAACTGCTCTACCCATATAGTTGAGGCAACTTGTTACCGGCTAGTAACACCCTGTATATACTGTGTATACTGACTTACTACTGTGTCATGACTGTTTCTATTCGTCTTAACTACTGACAGATGGTTTGTTTTCTTCTAGTGAATGGAGGTGCTAATTTTTGATAAAACTAAGGATCTTGATAATCTGGTCTGTAAGCAGCTAACAAGATATCGCCAAAATTAATGGATTCTTATCACGCTCCCAATGGTTTTCCTGCTCTTTTCAAATATGCTTTCCGTGACACATTTTAACCTAGTATGTGTTCAAAACTCACTAGCTTAAGTGGAAATGAAACTCGATGCATAAAACGGCCTAATATTATCAAAAGTGCACCGTGAGAAGAAGCTCTTGTATCTGACACAGCTAATTAGTTGTAATATAAAGTTTTGGCTAGAGAGAGGGAGAGAGATTATGCCTTACAGTATGCAAGTCTGACTTCGAATGAATTTTTCTTGTGTGACGACCATAATGAATACGTTTAGTTTATGGGAATAATACGATACGGGTGATAGAATAATTATCTAGAAGTCTACGGGATTTAGAACAAATACGAAAAATTAAAACAATAAACACCATATTTAAAACCTTGCTACTTGCACTTAAAGAAATACTAAGATCAAACTGAGTTCGAGATAATGCTGCCACACTGTTGAATGGTTAGTAAATGAAACAACATGTGTTACTCAACTGTGGTCTTAAAATTGACTGATATTTCTTCTGAAGTCAAGCACGGTCCCCACTAGTCACAAGAAATCATATCGAAATGTAGGGTTGTGAGTAAACAATGAACATCCAACTGTTCGTTGTGTATATATAATGCTGGCTCAGAAAAATCGCCTACTTAACTGGTAGGAGCAACACAGTAGTGTCATGAGCGCTCATACATTAAGATTTTTTCACCATCTAGCACACAAACTCCTACCAGACACATGAGTTAAATTATCAAGATTAACTAGTTACAAATTCATGGACTATCTCCCAAGCCGCATTCACTGTTTTAAACAGAACAACACTATCTGAATGTCAAAAGCGAAGGGAAAGCTAAGTTTAAATTAATGATATGATGGTCGACGGCATGATTTACAGAATACTTTATAAAATTTAGTGTTAATGGACGAAGCATGCTGTCTAAACTAACTGAGACTACACACTCAGCTTTGCTAATCATAGAAAAAAATTTAAATCTATAACATGCACAGGTTTGGATAATATGCAGTGAAACACAAACGCTATATGACGGCTGTGATTTAACCTAGCTTTCCAAATGATAGTTAGGGAAAAGTTCAAATCCATGACTAATAATGGAAAGTTGAGTGCTTAATGCAACAACCAACAGCTCTGTATACAAACCAAAATGAACTCATTAATAATCATGATTAATAACATGTATGATAGTGAATTGAATAAGTAAAGTGTGAATAAGACTTACGAAATAACACCAGCTCTGTAAGAAGTGGATAAGCAACTTGAATGACATATATTCCAAAATCTGTATAGATTATCATATAGGTTATGGAAAGTCATACTTGCTTTTTATCGATAACTTCCAAAACCACTTCTACATCAGAAAACAAACGGTAGGTATACAAAAACGAGTTAACTGTCAAAGTATCGATGTCTTTTCCATCATTTAGCAGAAAGAAGTCAAATAACTCAACAAGAGAACCAACTCTCTGTACCTTTTGTTGGTCTGAACTAGTTGAGGTTGATTGACCTGGTCGAATCTAGTAACATAAAAAGTAGTAACTTGTAACCAACTTACTTTGTCTACGACGAGGGCCATAGATGAATTTATTTAGTTGTTCGTTTAACGAGGCCACTATGACCAGTCAGCCAAACGGCGAACAGAAGCCCTCTGTGGCAATGAGATGGCATTCATTCTGCTTAAAAGAATAAAGAATGAAGTAGGCTGCATTTTATTTTCAGTAATCCAATTCATGTCAGTGTGTATGCAGCATACTAGTCGTATATAATAAGGGTGGTTGACTGGTAATAATCGATATTATTTTGAACTGACTGCGAAAGTGCGGGCTGTTTGGAGTTAATGAGATTTCTAACCAGTGGTTCGCGACTTTCGAAAGTGTAACGCAAACGACTGTAATACTACTAGATTTAAACTTATTACTTCCTTAAAACTTAAGTAATTTATTACCTTACTTCTATTGTTTCCGCTGCAGTTGTCTATATCAAATTTTTTGATATCCTTCTCATTTTGTTACTGTTCAATTTCCTTGTTGTTGCAGTGTTTGGAAATTTGACGCTTCAGTTTGCTTTGTCACGTTCAAATGTTAGATGAAAATCAATCTTATAGCATTGATGTTTTTAATCGTTTACATGCAGAACAACCTTTTGAATCCACTAAACACAAAGTGGCGATAATTTGGAAAGCAGTCAGGTCGAAAATTTCAAAATATGGGCCGAAATACAGATTCGATACTGATTTATTTTCTCATTTTAAACTACAACCAAAATATCTATCTGCTGGATACTTATTGTCTCCGTGATGCCATTACCTTTCTTTTGTGTATGTTCCTATTAGGTTTTAATTTTTAAAACGTAGCTGGAAATTTCGGCAGTCAAAGTAGGTTTAGATCCATAGGGACAAACCAGAATAGATAAGCGAGGATACTACTTAGTGACTAGTGACAACAGGAATAGCAAACAAGCAAAGCGTTGCTAGTACTATATCCATTTCCAACTTCCAAGCGCAACGACAGATCATAAATAATCCCGAAAAACCCATAATAAATTTTACCTTATTGTCTGTTTCAGATACTTTATTTCGGCCATTAAATGTAGGTCAAATGATGTGAATTTCTGGAAATAGCTCGAATAAATACACAGGTCGGGTGTTTCGTGTTTCGGACGTAATTGCGTTATAATAAACAATGCATTTTAATGATAAGATGCAAAACAATGATAGGAAAAATGCATATAGAGATGTTAGGTCCATGAGCACCAGAAACAAGTCTGGGATGACAGGTCTGCTTTGTATATCGATCTAAAAAGCTTTCCGGGGCATTTTCTAGAGTCACTTGGGATAATATATTTATAGTATTGTCTGATCATAAGACATTTGTTCGACCTATGGCCAAAAAAGAACGAACACGAATCATTTATATTCAGTAGATGAAAAGATTGTCACCTACGAATTCAGTTGTAAGTGGTACGACAAAATCTTGTGCTACTGATCACCTAGCATGGATGGTGTTGAAAAAATCCAAAAGGTTTCATACAATTCTTTCCATTCACAACAACAGTTTCAGCAAAATGGCATGGATTCACATTAATTATGATTTCACATCAGCTGCTTACAAACTAAAAAAATTTTAAAATCACTTTATACAACGCGCTTGTAGACCAGAATAAGATTTTTTTTAATGTCGGCCTGAATGAAAGGTAACTTCAGTAATAAGTAATTGAAAACACAAGGACTGAGTGCAGAACTGTTTGTCAATCTTTAGGAGTCGGCGAATATTCTAGAGTAGAAGTCGCATAAGAGAGGGAGACGAGTGCATTTAAATTTCATGCAAGGGAAAGTTAGTCCTGGATATTATTAACTCAATTTGGGCGTTTTCAATACTTCATATAAATGTTGTTTTTAATTAAGACCAGCAAGCTTCTAAGAAACCAACTCCAGCATCCAAAAATTTCAGAGAAATTGATGTTACTATTGTTTTTGATTAGGTCTCATGAAATAAAGTGGATCTATGTCTTTCTGCTAAAGGTGTTGTTCTTGCACGATTCAAATGCAGAACAAATGTACATGTCATACGTGAGCGGTGTAGAATATTTGCCTGAATAGCGGGCATCAATTAAAACCACCAAATGAAACTAATATGTATGCCCTCTGATGAAAAACTTAAATATCCTGCACCAAGTGTTTATCATTGGTAAGTACTCACAATAATCGACATTAATGACACATTACAACTGCTTCAGAGGGTCGGAGTTAAAAATTATTAGGAAAACTGAACATTACAGTCAGAGAAATAGTAATACTAGTGCGTTAAAGTCTGTTGAATGCCAACCTTATGATATAACAGCTGAAAAGTAACAGCAACACGCACTCCGAAATAAGCGCTTAAGTTCTGTGTTATCAAAATAATTTTCTTTCGGTTTGAGTATATAAAGTTTCAACATTGCAACTGAAAATATACATTTTTCTTTTTTTAGGATTTTCTTTTTTTTTGTTTAATGCGAAAAAAATAGCGCGGGTTACGATACTGTTTAAAGAATGTGGAGGGAAATTTCCATATAATATGACTCTGTGTAACATTTAAGCTTTTGGGATTTGTTAGAAGTGAGTTGAATTCACTTGTTTGCTTGGGCACTAACGTAAAGTGCCTACATATATGCATGCACACTGATAATAATTTTTAGTATCTGCATAAAAGTTCACTATACTCTAGGGTATGATCCCCACTTGGTTATTATAGCTCTCTACTGTTGAAAAACATCGAAATTGGTTTGTGCTCTATCTTCGGTCAGCTAATGTTCACATGACGTCTCTCTTAGTGATCTTCAGACTCGTAGCAATTCAACCTCTTCTTTGCCACATGCACTCGTAAATGTTGAGTATGTTTTTGCGTTATATTCTGTCCCTCGTCTAAGGTGAGATATGTATAGCTTTGCGTTTAAATGAGGCATGAAACCTCATTTTCACTTTTGGTTCTTGCTTCTCTTTATGTTTATCGTTGCACGTCAATAAGATGCCTATTTTATATTATCTGATGGTCCAATAACAACGGTATGTATATATTTGCTACCTAGAGTTCATTCAAACTCTACCTTATGTATCACACCATTTGATTTCTAAACACTTGACCACATGTGTGACACTCCATTATCAGTGCACATTTTTGAGGCCCACTGGTTTAAACGTTCGATTTCGAAATATTGGGTCTGTAGTTCTAACTTGGGACCACCCACCAAAGTTTCTTCAACAGTTTAGTTCCAGTGGCTGTTGTGCAGTGTGTGAGGTTTATTGCCTACTGTACGGATGTCTACGTTTTCGTGCAGTACATTTCGGTTATGCATTATAATGAAGTAATGCCGCAAGGCCTTCAATAATAAGGTAGTCGGGATAAATTAATGTTTTCGGAATTCAATGATCATGTGCTTCCCGAGATACCAACAAATCAATGTAGAACGTTGCATAAGAGTGGATCACTTCGAGCTACCTCACTTGGATGAAGTGTACAAAATGGATTGATGTTGGGGTAAGCAAAGGTGCTGAGAACAGATTACTATTCGTGAAGGCAGTTAGTACTCTAAATAGATAAAGTGTTTTCTTATGTACCACTGACCGATTCCTAGCTTGTCATGGGCCTGGCAGTCTTCCTTTCTCTTCACAGCTGAAACAGGCTGTTGAAGACCCCATTGATTCATTCCACGTTCTTTTCTCCCACCTGCTTACCTCTCATTTCAATCCGTTCTCGGCTTACATTGCACTTTTAGATAGGTGGTGGCTCTGGATACCCGATGCATTTTCTTGCTTCGTAGTTTCATCGGCTTATCTTTATTTAGTACCTTTTACTTCAGTCGATCAGCATCAGCGTGGGTTCCCGCATCACTGCGTGAAAGTACATATAAACACACTACGATAGAAAGTGTAAAAATGAAATTTAGACAAATAAGAGAAAAAGTGGTCAGTGGTAGAAAGTCGTGTAAAGAGAATATGGGTATTATAAAGCTATAATGATTCAAACCAGCTATAGTTCGGATGATGCAAAGAATGAATTCTATGAAAAGCTACTTTGCCACATAGAGCGAAACGTTCGAATATAGTCATAATGGCGGGTGATTTTAACGCTTAGGTAGGGAAGTTAAGCCATTCGCAAAGGGATCTTGAAGGTATCTAAACAGTTTCATGTCACTGAACCGACATTGGTGTTCTGTTTCGGTTGTGCTCCGACAATCACTTTTCTGGCCAGGTATGAGACATTGTCTCACATGTCGACCTCCAACTTGACGATAAACACGGATATATCACATTACCACAAGGTATCGTTGGAGGATAACCACTTTCTGGGGCACCTGTGTAAACTCCGATCATAGGTTAGTTCGGGCTCGTGTATGTCTGCTTCTTACTGGTCGCACGGAACAGGATAGTCAATCCTGCCTATGGTAGATTGGAAGGTGAGAACATGAAGTCCGAATTTAGGGAGGAGATGGCTAAGCATTCATCTGCACTTGGTAGCAATGCTCATCCCGGGGAGACCCGGCATGATATTGAGTCTGCTGTAGAAACAGTGGAAAAGACAATTGGTAACCTACACCCTAAGGTTAGCAAACGGCATTGGATTCCGCGACGTCATCCGAAATGATTGATTTGAGAAGACTGATTCCAGCTGACTCTTACCAGAATGAAGAGTAAAAACAATTCAAACATAAGTTAACCAAGAGTCTTTGCAGTGATCACAAGCATTGGTGAGTGATGAAAGCGAGAGAGATGAACAGGGCGTCAGCGTTGGATAGCAATCGGCAACTGTTTAGGCTTATTAAAGATACTGGCAAGAAGAAAACGAGTTAGTGAGACCATCACCGAGCAGGATGGGAGGCTGATAACCTCCCACGATAAGTGGCCAGAACGTTGGGCAGATCACTGAAGCATATTTCAACTTGTCTTCAGAAACTCTGCAGTTGCCCAGCATCTAACAATAACTCGAATGGGACGTGGATGTCGGTCCTCCAACTGATTTTGAAGTTTAGAAAGCTGTATCGACGCAAAGCTGCAGGATCTGACAGTTTAGTACCTGAAGTTTTCAGGGGTAGAGGTGGGGAATTTTTGATTATAGTGATTTCAGTCGCTGAAGGTTCACAACCTCATTGACCGACATTCCTTTCTCCCCTGTAACCTTCACCTGACCTCACCATTGCTAACATAGTGATTCCACCTTACGAATACACCTGTATTCCTATATCTTCTACTTCTAACGGCCATGTCACAGCCGTATAACAGGATAAAAAGGACAGCCTCGCAATAAAATCGTCCTCTTACAGGTAATCAGATATCTCACCAATCGGCACCAGGAAAACACAAGCTGATGAATGCTAAACAGACCTGTTTTATTTGGGATCCGGGTGGATAGTGCGCAACGGAATAGTAACTTGAGGTCAGTTGAAATGTTTCTAAAGTATTCTGCCCAGTCCTAGTCTTCTCTTTCGCGACTAAATCGTAGGACCTTTCATCTCTACTCTGGTTGTGCTAACCATTGACCTTCTTCACCCCAGTCTCCTCGACAATTCTAAGTGGCTGTCTAATTTTACCCTTCATCACAGCTGTCGACATCTCTTTAGCCTTCGCTGGTCACCACTGCTAACAGTTATAGTGTAGATTTTTCAAGCCAACTGTATAATATTCACAAATGGATATGCAAAATTTCAATATTGTTGACGCATAATTCCTCAAAATGTACAAATAATTGCAAGACCTGAAGAAGTTATCGAAATGAATATTTGTTATTCACTCAAATCGACTCTGTCAGTTAACATTTAAGTTGCTTTCGCTCCTGCAGGACTGCATTCATGCGCATCCGTTATTTCTAAAAAAAACTTGGGCATCTTGTACACATCCTTGCAGTAGTCAATGAGCCACACCTATTGTGTGAGGGCTATCGATACTACCTGACTACGCAAACCTGTAGGTGCGGTAGTGCTCGAACTCGTGACCCAGTGGTAGACAGTCATCTCCATAAACCGCTGAACCTCAGCTCCACCATTTCTGAATAAGCTGCTGAGGTCGACCGGCTCTTTCTAACCACTTTTTTAGAGTCAGTTATCGTCTTTAACTGCTTTTACAGCAGTCTGGAGATGGCACCAAGCTTCTGGATTAGTGATGTCAATATGTTACGATAACTGTCTGTCCTGTTCTTCACTGAAAGTAGCTGTAGTATTTTCGTCGTCGAGCTGCTATCGAAATGATCATGGTGCTGTAGTTTTTCTTCGTCTGTTTAGGCACGAACGTGTACTTGAACCGAGCCGTGCTCCGGAAGGTGCAACAATTTGGTGTCAACCGTCTCCAACGATGACTGGTAGCAATATGATGTATCTGTGTCCACAATTAAGATTGGTGGATACCACCTTATTGTCCTTCTTTATGTTCAAAGTTCGTATTGCTCAGAAACAGATGGTTGTTTGAGCACACTTGTAGCAGGCAGTTGCCATTATCTGTTCATTTAGTTGCTATTCGGAAAGTGTATTTATGTGGCTGCGGTTTAGGGAGATGACCACCAACTAGCGGTTCTTGATTTCGGACCCCACTCCAACTACTGAGGTTTGGACAGCCAGGTAGTGTCATTAGAATGCTAGACAATTTTCGGTTGATCCCATTTTTCACTAAATTCTAATTGTAGTCAGTTGACATATAAGCATAGATTACAACGAGAACGGTGAGCTCTACTATTCTTTTTAGTTCTTACTGCACCGTTAAGTCGAATGGCGCACAGTCGATTGTTAACTGGGAATCTAGTTGAGCTGTAAACTTTCTGTCTTACCAACTAGTGCTATACCCACACGTGCAACACTACAAGAGTTAGTCACTAAATTTCCAAAAAATCGAGTGAATTTCGTGGATTCACCAAATTGGCTGGGTAGGTTGCAGTGAATAACCGTGTTTGGGTTCTGTATACATGTCTTAAAAAAACCACACATCCGAGACCGGAGATGCCGGTTTTGACTAGCAAAGCTTGCTGGGTGATTTGATGAGGGTTGGACACAGTGAAAGCTGTTTCAATAGACCAGGGACGCTGTTTCTTAAAGTCGAATCATTATCAAGAGCTGCAGGCTTAAAATAAAGTTGTTGTAGGAATGGCTGAGAGACATAAGGAATGTTTATAAGGTAAAGATGTGGAAAGTTACTGAGTGATTAACTGATTGACGAGATCAACGTAGAACCTCGCGCAGGAGTTCTTCAGCTCAAGTTGCCACACTTCGCAGAAGTACACAAGGAACAGGTGGTTAGGAGAGGAGTGATATCAAAGTTGATAAAGTGGTGTGAGTGAATATTCAAGCTTTAGATGTCGAGAAGTGAATATATCTGAGCCATCATAACCGATTTTCAGCCACGTCACCAAGTGTTGGAAATTAACAAATATGTAAGGGAACTTGAATACTGACCGAGTTGTGAGGGTGGTTGACATTTCCTGGCTTCGCACACTGTGGAAGGCTATTTGTTCTCGAGGTACCTAATGAAATTGAATTATTAATAGTACAGCGCCCAAGGGGTGTCTCATGGCTGGTCGCATGGTCATTTGGGAAACTTGATATTTAGCCTAGATTGATTTGCACATGGTACATAAACACATGTCGTTGACAGTCGAAGACTTCAGGGTGAGGGGTGTGTTATTTTTGGGGTCAATCTTTTCCAATCCCGCCTTCCTGTAGAAAAGTTAGCATCAGCACGGTGCTGTTGGCCATCGACAGGAATCACCTTACTTCTGTCACACTCGCGTCCAGCCAGCAGTGCAGCTTCATCCTCAGACCCTCATTATAGCGTAGTATTTTAATCTATTGCATTGACGTTTTTGTCTAATGACCGACCATCCTGGCCATCGTACAACCTCAAAGGGCAATTGTTCCAAGGAGTGTCATTTTGATCTGCAAACACTACCACTGCATCAGGGTAGTAGCTATCAGTCATGGGATAGTATCACAAACTCACACAATAAGTTGCTCATTGTTTTTAATATACCAGCCTCCACATAGTAGTTTACATATTGTCAACCTTCATCATTGAAGGCTATGCTGAAAGCTATGAGTTTCTCTCTACCTTATGCTTTTGTGTTATAAGTAACGCTTTTTTTGACCGACGGAATTTTTAAACACAAACACGTACGAAAACTGTGTAACTTGTCTCAGGCAAACGTCCCTTTGGCCCTGTGGTCACGCTAAACTAACCCAACTCCTTTGGGTACTTTTGGAAGACCATAATTTTTACTGTGTTCGAAATCCTAAAACTACGCTACTGACTTCACTTTGTAGCTTTCTATACTTGACTTATGTTAAGTGAGGCAACAGAAAAGAAGTAGTCAGGGATTTTTGGACATGGGAGTTCTTATGTTGATACAGCCTGGTATTATAATCTGCAAATGGTTCATAACTCTGTAAGTAAAAGTTATTGGGAATAATTAATTGACTACATTTTCATCCAAACTTGTTAAGTTTGGCGTCGATTGCCGAGGAATAAAAGTAGCTTAAAAGCTAGCTAAAATTCTTCGAAATGATTGTGTTTGTTGAAGGCGAAATAAATTGAGAAGACATTGACACTAAGTAATGCTGGATACTTATTTAGAACTATTTGATAGTAATAATAATAATGACAGTTTTATTTTGAAAGGTACTTCGGGAATTCTATACAGGATTTTGAGGGTGTGATGTATAGTGTTGTTTCGCATTTGAAAGTGAAAATTACGAAAGCATGTGAAACAACCTTTCAGTGACACTCACTTTATGTATGGTGGGTTAGGATTAGAATCGATAGCTGAGGTAGGTGTGCTTCTTAACGTCAAGAATCAGAACTTCCGTCCCTGTTGTTTCTGCCACTGGTTGACATCATGACTTAGCACATCAACTCATACGTAGTTGCTGAAATGCACTTTTTCGTTTATTTCTCGGCACTGTTTCAGCACTCCCAATAAACTATTTCCCTGTGGATCTAACTCCCTTGTTCAACAGGTTCTCAGTCCAAATTTCCTACTTCATTTTGGACAACTAAGTAATACTGATTATTTTAACGCGTTATCTCCATATCATGATTGATAAAATAAACGTGCTAAAGTATTTTTCTCGTCATTTTGCTGAATTGATATTTCAGTTTGTGTTGTTGCATCATCGTCTATTTTCACAACTCACTGACAGTTGACAATTATCAAGATCATGATTGTTACTTAGTTTTCGCTCTTTTTAGTACATTTACAGGACGAGGTTTATGACAAGCGGATTAACAATGAATGTTCAAGAGCATAGTGACAAATCTTCATCTCCATCTTTAAAGAGGAATATTCAACTACTGGAATCAGCATCCGGATGCTTTACATGTTTCACATGCACACATAGCAAGATCACTGGCGGTAGTGATTCTAACCAGTCTTATGTATCTCAAAAGCCGGGATCAAGCACTTCAGACCCAGAGACCTTTAGTTCTCATCTAGCAGAATATCATGCAAACACTGAAAAGCACTTGTGTCTGTACTGTAACTCCATAGTTCATCGATCTTGTTTTGTACTTCACGTGTCCAAACATTTACTGAATGGTGCATCATCTAAATCTTTGGAAATCTTTTCATGTCCATTTAAGCCAACATGTCCTGACAGATTTAGTACTAGTCAATTTCAGCATATGCGTATTCACTGGAATTCTCGACATCATAATTCAGTTACAATAATGTGTGATCAATGCCTGAATAATTTTTCTACTTTGTCGCAGTGGGGAGAACACATAAAATCTTATTCATGCTCTATTGTTCATTGTACTTTCCCTGGGTGTTTTGTGAAGTCACCATCCAGAGCACTTATTTTAGATCATATTAGGTTAAAACATTCAAAATTTTCAACTCCTAAGGAACAAACTGTATTCCCGTTATTTCAAGAAACGTCAGAAGTGAGTTTTTAACATTTAGCATCAGATTTTTGTATAGTATGCTTTTTTAAACATCAGGCTGTCACTGTATAGGTAGATGTTTGTAACATAGTTAACATTTAGTTTCGTTGATTAGATGTGTGAATTTTATACTTTAAGTTAGCGATCCTTGTATTTGTGAAGAGTTTGTTCATACTAGTCAAATACATTATGATGTCATCCGTTAAAGTGCACCCCGATACTGAACCTTCTACCTTGGTGGCGATATCTCAAATATGTTCGATAGGATTTAGTCAACATTCAGAACTAGATGACATGAAATGGGTTACTCTTTAAGGACAAATCGGTGTGTAGTTGTCATTCTTTCTTTGTCATAATCTCATAATATTTGCTAACTTCGACTCTTTCAACCAGTCTCAGCGACAGAAAATACTTCTCTTTTAAAAGCAGGTAGCTAGAATGTGTAAATCGTGTCAATAGACTAGCGTAGTGTTTCGTTCTCTTGTACTTTATTGTATATATATATATATATATATATATATATATATATATATATATATATATATATATATATATATGCGCGGTGGTGAATAGCCAAACATAAATGAAGACCATTAGTTTCTTTCTGAAGTATTCTACAGTCTAGATGAAGTCACATAACTAAGGGATCAAAAAGACAAAAATCGTGGAGATCTCAACAATAAAGTATCTATACGTCTGCAGAAACTACCTTGTAGGAACTTACGTCACCTTACTCGATCTTATATAGAGACTAGTGATGATACATTGAGTGAATTACAGAACACATTCAGTCATAACAACTCAGTCGTAGATTCGTTAAATTTATTTTGTCGCATAAAATTCGTCAACTTTTGTCGAAGTATGAAGTATCGTACTCATTCACAAACAAAGACTGAATTATGCGAATCATTACTTCGAGAACCGATTGAAGAATATTTTCCAAAATACCCATAAAAATGTGTTATTAGTCCTTCTGATGTTCAGTTGTCTACACTCGAATTAGAAGCGTTGTCTTTAGGCTTTGAATATCATGTTCCTCACAATAAACTAAACGGAATTGATCTTGAATGTCAGTTTAAAAATTTGTACAACCAACTGTCGATTTTCGAGCCCACATCAGATGATAAAGAAGCTGGTTGAAAGCCAGATTTGTTGATTTAGCTAATCAGTATGCCATCAGCCCAAAATCTCATGGGAACTCTTTACCCAAAAAGCATCACAAAGCCACCAGTGAACTGACAACGAATAAACGAATTGTCTTACTGAGACCGGATAAAGTCTCTGGTGTGGTCGTGCTAAATAAGCAGGACTATCTTTCAAAAACGCTCACTCTATTGAGTGACAAGAAACACTTCTCTCAGGAAAAGAGTAATAAAGACATGACTTTACAGACTGAAAAGAAGATAAATCAAGTCCTCAAACAGTTACTGAAACAGAAATTAATAGATAAACAGCTGTGCGAAACGTTGAGACCCCGAGGTAAACATTTCCTAAGAATGTATGGTCTTCCCAAGATACACAAACGAGGAATACCCTTACGTCCTATATTAGCAGTACCAAACTCTCCATACCATGAACTTACTCGATGGCTTGCACAATTAATTGAGTCTATCAGGAAAGAGCTATCTGTCCATACTTTAAAGGACAGTTTTGAATTCACTAGTAGGATTGATAATATTAATATAAGATCATATGTAGTCATGCTGAAATGATAGACTTTTCATCTGACGGACTGAAAGACCTATTGATGTTATGCACAATGAGTGTTCAATTCCAGTTCAATGGCTCATATTGCAGACATAGGTGTGGCTAATGGGCAGTCCTCTTGGTTCCATATTCGCAGACATATTTCCAGACCACCTAGAAAATACTGAACTTAGTGATGCTATAAAACACAAAATTGTATTTAAGATATGTAGATGATACTTTCATCATATGTGAGAGTGAACTCCATGCAGTGAACCTACTCAAATCTTCCAATTCGGTTCATTCAGACTTGAAATTCACATGTGAACGTGAATCGTCAGATGGAATAGATTTCTTGGATTTGAGTATTAAAAGAAATGAAGACGGTTCTATACTACACAGAATTTATCATAAGCCTACTTGGACCGGTCAGTAATTGGCGTTTGATAATTTCTATTCAATCACTTATAAAAGAAGTCTAGTCAAGACTATTTTTAAGGGCTACCAGACTTATGCTCCAAGGAAGTCATCGATAATGAACTGAACACTAAACAAAAAACTTTGACAGATGATGGATATCCCATAAAGTTCATCAATAAACGTTTCAAACTTAAAAATGAGAAACTAAATGATACAACCGAGCTGAAAAAAAACGTGTTCATCAGACTACCATTCAAAAGCGATGAATTGAGTTCACAAAATAATCGCCTATTGAATGCATGCATCGCACTAGCTTATTCAGATGCGAAATTAACAGTTATCTATGACACGAAGAATTTAAATGTGAGACCTCCTCGTGTTACCTCCAACTGTATTTATTTATTCACCTGTACTTGCAGTAGCATGTGTCGGAAGGACGGAGAGAGAGAGGGTCCTTACTTAACGAATCTCTGAGCATGCGCCGAAAAGCCTGTCGTTCAGAGATGGAAGGCTACCAACCAGCGTCGTTGGAAAGCACATACTCGACACAGGTCATGCGGTCGACTCAAACATAGGTTTTAAGGTAATCAATAGACAAAGAAATAGTAGGTTACCACGTTATGCAGAAGCAGCAGCAATCCGTCGACTAAAACCAGACTTATGTGTACAAAAGGAGTTTGTGGTTCATCTTGCATTGCCTTATGAGTTGTTATTTTCCTGCAGCTTTGTTTACTATTTTATTCTTTCATCTTATTGTCTTGCATATTCTCAAACTATTCATATTCTCATCATTTTGATTTACCTTTACCTATCATATTTTTTTATCATGTTTGTTAGCATATTCTTTTCGATTCCTCTACCATTAACTCACATACTCTACTTACTGTCTTTGTTGTTCTCCCTCGTCCATTAGAATTCCTAACACCATGAGCTGTAATCACATTCCTGTACTACTATCACATCGTATTTTGCTTTGTGTTTACTTATATATATATATATATATATATATATATATATATATATATATATATATATATATATATATATATATATATATATATATATATACATATATATAGTACATCTCTGATGAACAGATTTATTATCGTTGAGGTGTGTAAGGACTGCTTACTGCAACTCTTTATTACCTGTATTATTATTTCATGCTTGTCACTAAAGCACTTATCTGCTTACTTCACCTTTTGAGGTGGGTTAGCACTGAGCATAACATTTTGGTTTTTGTGGGCTATCTGCTTGTGGAACTGTAAATGAATCAGCCTACTCTGGCGTATCATTGTCAATTCTACAAAGATCCATAGGTAAGGATAAAATTAACAACTCACCTAGTATCCATAAAGTGGCTTTTCTCAATTGCCATTCTATTGTTCGAGACGGCCTTATACACACAAATGCACTATTTCATTATTTTATAACTGATTACGGTCTAGTTTTTTTGTTGGTGAGGCTTTTAACTTGTTGTATAGGAATTCTTTTCGCAGTATTTGTGTAAAATCATTGTGCATTATGCAATATCCACTTGATATACCGTCCTAATTTTACTCTCGTAAAACTTCTTTTAAACATCGGTGTGAGATGTGAGTTTTTCATTTCTGAAATCCATTTCCATTACATCATTGACGTAAAATGGACAAACTGAACACTCGTGAACGTTTCACACATGCAGTTTGTCTTCTATGCTTCATTATTATTAAAATTTTGTAGATATTATTTGACTTTCGTATGATAAAATCCTTTCTTGAAGTGTTTTTATTTGTATTTCAGTTAATCTGTAATCGTCTTATAAAGTTAGACAGTGTTTCAAAATCTGTTACTACTTCGTTCACTGCAGTTGATCAGCTTCCCCCTATGAATATAATGTGTACAGATCTGTGTCCTCCATTTGTCTTTCTGCTTCGTTGTCCTTATTGTGATCTAACAACTGTTCGATGGACTTATTTTTTAATGCATCCAGCTTCATGTTCAGGTATAAGAGCATTTGTACACAATCGTCAGCGGGAAGATGGAACTCAGTTACCTCTCATTTACCGTTGCCATATCTACTGGTGCTCAAAGTGTCAAGTGGTATCTACAGAACAGAAACTATTAACGGAACACGTTACATATTCCCACAATCCCAAGGTATTTTTATTTATGTTTGTGCATAATGTTCATTAAATTGTTGTTTACAAAATCGATAGCTTTGCTATTTTATAAGTTGCCAGTATATTCTTGTACATAATTTCTACAATTTTTGGATTAAGCTGGTAACTAGCGCCTATTAATTGATAATTTTCAAAGCTTTTACATCCTGGTGTTTTGAATAATTATGAAATCATTTTGACTAAATTTGACTAGCACATATCACATACATAACAATTGATGTGCGCTGATGACGTAACAAGGTTTAGATGTAAACAGAGCTTAGGAGTAGATCGACGAAGATGTATTAAATGTAAAGTCATTCCCTATTAGTCGGAGTTTTGTTGTGGAGAAGTTAAGTTTTATCGGTTAAAATCCCACCAGTTATCATGAACAACTGGTTGAAAACTACGTTGATTTTACTGTAGCTTTCGTTTATCAAAACTCTTCTGATATACCTTTCAAATCATTTCACTGAGCACCAGCTCTTTTAAAATTTCATAATCGCTAGTGTTTAATTTGCTAAAAAGGTGAATTCTGTATATTTTATCGGTTTAGTATTGTAAAATTGTCGCTCCAAAAGTGTTTCACCATCTATCATAATTTTATTATATGGGGTTACTTACTACAAGCACAACTTCATTTGATAATTGTTACGTCTTTTACCCAACAGCACAAAATATCAAGCATTTTATGTTGAAAGAATAGTTTTTTGTGCTTCCTTCATAGAGAAATCTTTCATTTGGTAACTTTTAAGTGGTATTTTGTGATTAGATGATCGTAATTGCACCTAAACGAATTGAGTAAATAGAAATGTCCTCGAAATATCAATATTCCAGCAAGTTATTCTTGTCTGTTTCTTTGTTTAGCACCTGCGCACGCAAAATTGTCATGTCATCTCGAGTGTTGTCTGTTGAACGGTATGTTGGTAGAAACATTTCGGTGTTTGACCAGTAAGTAGTGGCGTGTATCTATTTATAGGAATTTTGAACGCTTGCTTACGTTGTAACCGCGTTAGGAAATTCAAGCAATAATTATGTTAAACGGTCAATGTGGCCTGAAATATAATCAGGTAGATAAACAGGATAGTCAGTTTGGCTGTGTTGTTTTATGTTATTCCTGACAGTCATTCTGTAGACTACTGTTAACTCAATAACTTTGGACAACTCAGCCATCCTACTTGTTCATCAGTAGCAGAAATTTGCTATTTGGTTATGCTACTGGTAGATAGTTCGTTTTGTTAACTGCCTTTATGTTCTAGTTATTCGTAATTAAGTCTCCTATGTTTGCTAATCTTCTGTTTATTCTTTCCTTCAAGGAAGCAAGTGTTTATCGAGAACATTGGCGCGTTTCCTTATTAGATGATAACTCTGAACCAATTATAACAGGCTTATCCGTAAATCTTGAACGGGATTTAGAATCTTCTAAAGATGCTGACGACATGCTTCCTCCTTTCTCGACAACTGAAGACGATGCTAATGATGACGAAGAAACAGAGTCACCTATGAATCTTGCCGCTTTAGCCCGACCTAGTTCATCTAAGTTGGGTAACCGAGCTCAGCAAACAATACCAAACAACTTTCCTACACTGTCTGTTAGCAAATCTTCAACTAATGATAATTGCACGGGAGTTAGTAACAGCTTGACCAGTGTTTCGGCTAATCTCCACATGAACAACTCAACTGCTCTGAAGACTTTTCGGAATTTCACCGTTGCACAAGATGTTGGAAGCTTTCCTACTTGCAATGCAGCGTCCGCTGTTGCTGCTATGGCTGCAGCGGCTTTATCGGGTTTAACAAGTTTCAATATGAATAATGCTGTTTCACATTCAATCAATCCTTTCTCCACATCATTACCTTGTGATATCTCTTCTCCGATTCCAATTCAACCTAAACCTAGTACTCTTCCCGCTGAAGTTGTAGATCCTGTGCAGGGAAATGAAGAAGTAAACAAAATTGATACAGAAGAGTCCAAGTATGCTGACTCACTGGACTCATCAGCCAAATCTCCTGCTGATGAATACTTGTCTTCAGATGATGCAGGGCGTGTATGTGATGGCTTAGTATCCTTTCCATTCGATGAATGCAAATTCCGCAGCGAATTATCTACACAGCTAAGACCTCATATAATCGACCTTTTGGTTTCAAAAATGAAGCAATTCTCCTCATATTTCGTTCGCATTTTAGGCAAAGAAAATCACCGTCGAATTCCTGTTTGTCCAGAATGTGACAAAGTGTTTCCTTACGGTCTTGGTGATTTCAAGCGGCATTTACTTACTGTACATCTAGAAGTTCCTAGAGAGCATCTTAAAGATTGTTTGCGCTTTACCTATCTTCCAAAAAGTGAGGAAAAATTTCAAGAAGTTCAGGAGCAAATTGCCATGCGTCAGATGAAGCCACGCGTCCTCGAAGCTGGTCGTCGTCGTGTTCCTCTGCCTTATTCAATACGCATTTTGCGAAGGTTGACTGCACATCTCCCCATAGTAACTCGAGAATTCTTGGAGCAAAAAATGCAACTGTATAGTCGCCTGTCGGTTGTAGTGGATACTCGTGGAGGATTCCGACGATACAAATGCAATCATTGCTCTTATTCATCACCTCATGCTCTAGCTGACGTGAGAAAGCATATACTAGGATCTCATTGTGGCATCTCTACCAAGCATTTTCGTCACTGTCTCCAGGCATCTCGTTTAGATCCTGTAGAGTTCACCCTGTTTTCCGATGAAAAGTTAGCCCGCCTTGCAAGGGACTTTCTACATAGACGTCAAGTTTCTACTATTCCCATCAGTCCTAATGCCTCTCCAAAGTCAAACAGTGATAATCACCTCACGTCTACTGAGAGTACTTCTGTCGCGTCACCGACTGTATCTAGTAGTTTGCCATGCGATCCTCAGGATGCTTATATCTCTCATTTTACTGCTGTCGTACCAGGTTCAAAAACGAAAGTAACGGTGCGAATTCGACCTCCAATTCCTCCTGATTTTCGCAATTCTGACCCATTGACCTCTGCTGACTTATCTTCAAGTCACATCAATGGAAATCTATCATTGTGTCAGCCTTCTATGTCTCCTTTTGAATGTGGTGCAGAACATCAAACAACCTCCTCCAATACAAATTCGGAATTAGCTTCACTTCCATCTATCCCGGGAATTGAAGGTGCTGATCGAGTGGTTGACCTAGCTCTGCCATTTTCCGAACCGGTTCTTCGTCATTTGTTGGAATCTTCTGGTGCTCCAGAACGTCATATCGAAGATATAGTTGGAAAAATGCGTGTGTACTCAACTTACAAGATGAGTCGAATATGTCGCAATGATCGTACCATAGCGTTTCGCTGTCCTTGCGGTCGCTTATTCATTACAACTCGACAACCGGATAGTAAAATACGTGCTGCAACATTAGCAGATAGTAGACGTCATGTTATGGGTGTTCATGCACGCATTCCAAATGTATTCATAACGATCTGTTGTCAGGCTTCTCGTATTACAAGGGAGTACGATTTTCAAATATATCCTGATGATATGCTTCTCCGATTAGCTATGGATAGGCCCATTAAGCTTAATAATCTTCCAGTTCCTGCACCTTCCGACGTAAATACTTCGAACACAAATGGTCGTTCATCTTCAAATAATTTTTCGAAACCGTTAAAGGAATTAGCTCCTTATCCAATTGTCGCTACAATCGCTCCTCAGCAACCAATAAACACTAACTCTGTTTCATCTTCACCTCGAACACAAATTCTGGATGTTGGTGAAGCGGATTCGGTAAGCGAAGGAACTGATACTGGTGGGACAAGCGGCTCAATTAATCACGATGAATCATTTACGAAATATGAGAATAGTGAAAATGACGATAACAAAGAGAGCTCAGATATAGATCCAAAAAGGGTTCAGAAGGAACCTGAAGACCCACTGGCACAGTTAAATGCTGTTCAAGCTTCTGGCTCTGAGGAAGTAGAACGTGTGATTGATCTTCCATATTCCTCCGAGGCATTGAAAACTTTAGTACAAGGCTACTGTCCCCCCAATTTCTTCCCAGTGCTTGAGGTTTGTGAACTTTTTTATTCAGTTTCTTAAATAACTTCGATTGTAGAGTTGAACAACTGGCACACAACACTTAATCTCCATAATCATATTTATTTGTTACGCGTTACTAATCTGTCACAGCCGCTACCGATAACTGCTACCTTGATGTGGTTGTCAACCTTGTCTATCCCAGTAATCCAACTAGTTTTACTGACCGGAATGTTTGTTTTCTCTGAGGTCTCGTCATTCCAGAATTGTCAAAAATTTATAAGACAAACTCAGTTAGACTCATAGTGTGATTGGTTTACGCTATAATAGGGGAAAAGGGTCCGACAGCAAAATCGTACTGGTGTCTGGACAAGGGTTTCACAACTGAGTTGTTTTCTATGGATGACCACCAGTTCATGCTGATGCTTCCTTCTCTGTTAGACTGGTGGGGGGTTAAAAAAGGTTTGCTCGAAAAACGACATATTTTCCTAATCCCCTACTTTCCTTCAGTGTCAACAGTAAGCGTTTTCTCTTCTGGCTGTTAGGAAATCAAATCTGAATCAAAAACTCTTTAAAACCTATCTGACTGTTTACAGGAGAATACAAAACCCAGCTAACTATGACTTATTCTCTTTTGTTTCCTCCCTTACCTTCACTTTCTGATACCAATATTAGACCCCTCACAATCTCTTACCCTACAAATATTGCTAACTCTCCAAGCTAGTGACAACAGTTCCAAGTCTCTAGACCACACTGACAAATTCGCATTAGAGCTTTCAACTTTTGAGCCCTGTGCCAAGTGGGACAGTAGGTGTAACTTGCCACAACTCTGGAATCTCAAGCAATAGATGTATGGTCTTTTTGGGACCTGCATACGGGACCTCAAGTGACCACAGTGTTGAATATGCGAAATTCGTTTGACTAGTGTATGGATATTCAGTGGCTAGCTCTCGTGGACTCGCTGTTGTAGGTATAGCGCTAAGCTGTAGGGCAGAAAGCACATTTCTCTATTCGATCCCAGTCAAGCGTTTGTGTACCAGTTGCTAATCTGCAAATACCAGTGAATTTCCTCAGCCTCATCCTAATTGACTGACGCAAGAAGACTCATTCGCCTGAATATGACCACATTGAGAAGTAAAAGTAGCTCAAATATAAACTAACCAATTATCTGTTCTAGCTGCGCTGAACAGGATTGAGATCTAGAAAGCTAATAACCAGTAATTATTCAGCCATTAGGGATACTGGGCATGAAAAGATAATGGTCATTCAGACTACCACCTGAAGGGATAGGTCCCTGACAACCTCTCGAGACAAGCGCTGGAAAGTTGGGCGTAATACTTTATAGAACAGTTCAACTTGTCTGCAACCAAGCTTTTGGTACCCAACAGCCAACCTGAACCTCAATGGGACGCAGATGTTGGTCCTTCGACTCTATTTAAAGTTGAGAAAGCTGTTTCAGACCTGCGAAGCGGCAGAACCTGAAGGTTTGCAACCAAAACGTTTTAAGGATGAATATTAAACATCACTAAGTAGAGTGAAAGAGATACTACCTAGTTTAATGGAATTAGAGATATTCCCGTCAGACTGGTCCAGTTTTTGAGAAGAGAGAGGAATCTGACAATCATAGTGTAGTCAATTTAATTAACGTCACTTCGGAAATCCTAAAGTCCATAGTTGTACGGTACCTAGCCAGAGCTCAACAGCAAACAACTTCTAAGAAAACCAGGCAGGCTTTGAAAGTGGACGCTGTAGTGCATTGGTCGAATCGTCACCCTTTAACAGGTGACGGACACTTGATCTAAAGCTGGTATTCGACTTTGTCAACTATGAGGTGTTGTGGCAGTCTCTGACTGAGAAAAGTAGAAGACGAGTATATTATGTTTATGAAGCCTATCGAACTCACCTGGCAGTATAGGGGGTTTTGAGTATTTATTATCTGAATTAACGACAATGGGAAATGACTACCAGGCATGATCACTGTCACCACCTTTTGTCTAGATTTTTATAAGCAGACTGACGGATATGACCCTGGTTACCTCCCACTCCACGGAGATTCATTTACTTTTTTGAGGACACCTGGTTGACTTAAAGCACGTAGACAACCTTGTCCTGTTAAGCGAAGATATAAAATCCATGGTCTTCTGGTCGTCTTGAAATCTGAAAATATTCGGGCATGCGTTATATACTCGTGAAGTGTAAGACAATACTTCAGAACTGGTCTGCACCAACTCCTGATAGAGAGTAAAATGGTATATTGCATCGATTACTTCACTGAAGGAGTTGCATCAGTTTGAATGGGCTGGGTACCGACGAAATCCTGACTTGAATTCAAAAGGCCCCTTTGACATTTATCATTTTACGCTATTTCTGGCGTTAGTGTATAATCCAACTCACTCAAAGGTTGAGTACACTCTGTGATATTGCGCTCTATTTTCCTGTACGGCCGTAACGCATGGTCTCTGAAAGTAATAGATATGGAGATGTTACAAGTGTTTTTTCATGGATGGCGTCATAGTCTTATTGGTCTGAATTAGAATCACATGAAGTGTCGGTATGACTGTAGACGTTTACTAGCGTTACTTTGACACGTTTCACTCACCAAGACATCAGCTACCTGACCATGCAATGTTAGCTGACGTAGGGTTGTGTTTAAAAACGGTTGGTGGTGGTCAGACCAATAACTAGTACCAGTCCATTAAGTCCTTGACTATTCGCCTTAGCTGTTTATAGAGATGTAGACTGCCTAACTGGAGTCCTCAAGAAGATAGTAATCAATAGTTGAGGAATCAAGGTTATGTAGTTTGAAATCAGTCACAGTGACATAAGTGTATGTATTCTTCAAAGTCTTGAACATTTTGTTGCGATTTATATGCTTTGGCTATTTGCTCACACATTTATCACTTTTCCTCTGCACATTTTACTTGCTGCTGTAAGAAGTAGAAACTTGAACTGATACGCTTCTGTCTCAGATTATATGTTGATCTACGCGTTTTTCTGTTCGTCAGTAAAGTTAGGTTTCATTAAAATAGTGTATGCTTCTATCGCTTCATACTCAACTATTCATTTCATTAAATTGAGAAAATCCTATTCTCAGAATTTTACATGACAGTATTTTTTTCTTCTCAGTCCATGAATTTGTTCAATGGTGTGTGACTGGATCATCAGATTGTGAATTTACTGCTGATCTATCCGTTTTAACTTCAGCAGGGTGGAGCTCCCTTTTACCATCACGTAGCTTTATGTACTTATAGTCTAATAATACTGTAATCTGCTTTTGGTGGCTAATTCTTAATACAGTGTGATTTCTAGTAACCATGTTGCATTTAATCGGATAATTAAATCAATAATTGTTGCTTTTTATCATGGTTCGTTTTTAATGAATGATTCGTTTATTATATCACAGGCTAAAATGGGAGTCTACAGTTCGCTTAAAGTTTATATCACCAGACGCCGTGGAAGGAGATATTTTTGTTGTTCGGGTTGTTCATCATCTTCACCTCATGGAATGGGTGATATTCGGAAACATATATTAGGTGTGCATGCAAAAGTACCTGAACGCTATAAAGCTGCCGCTATGCACTGTAGCCGTCTCAGTCGTGAAGATAATACTTTATTACCGAACCATGTGTTACTGCACTTAGCTAAGATGAAATGGAAAGGAACTGTGATCAAACCGCTCTCTGAAATGGATTTAACTCAGTTTGGGTCACGTCGTGCGTCAGCTGTTGGTTTATCTCGCCCATCTGGACAGTTTGCATCCCAGGTTTATCAGCCTACTGTTCACCGAGAAGTTGAGAAACTTGTAAATATTAATCGTGTTGACCATCTTCCTTCCAGTGCAAGCCAATATTCAATGAACAAAAGTTTATCAAAGGTAACTCAAGTCACTGAATAACAAACAGTTTTGCTCAAAATGATACATACTTTTCAAAAGTTGCGTAGTAAATTTGATATATATCATATAATCAGCGCTTTTTTATTCCCCTACTGAGAAATTAATTCCCTAATGTACATGTGTGCGATTATCTAGATGTAAAGCGAAGCTTACTTGTCAAAAACTCCAAACGCGAAATCAAATTATATTGGTCAACTTATTAAATTCACCTAAAGTCACGAGGTATTCATGTGAATGTGTTTCGCTATATGCATCTGGAAATAGATATGCCTGCATGTGTTTATTTGCAGCAATATCACCTGCCACTCAACTATCTTTGTGCCAATAAACTTATGTGATTCACAAACTCTTATAGAATATACCACTTGAATCATTTCTTTGACTCACTTAGCATAAAACTTTGTGAGTAAATTATATTTCACGATTCACACTCGTAAAGTATTTTTTTTTTACTAAGCTTCATTTCTTTGTCGATCTACATGCATTAAGGTATGATAGCATAAAACAAAGTTTGTTAGAAAGCATATGATTGACAATCTCACAAGTTGGCAAGAAAAAGAGGTTTGAAAGAAAAATCAAGTATATATTTCAGGTTTATTGAAAAAATAGGGGAGCTGAAGTTTAATGCGTTCTAATGTATATCATCCTCCTACATCATTCTTTTTCATATCATTATCACCTGACAATCGAATACTTCTACTCAGTGATAAAATGAAGAATTGTTCTATAACAACGAGAAGGAATCACCAGCAGGGTTGCGGCGCAAAGCCTTTTTCATCAGTGCAGAAGTTGACTATAAACTGAAGGATGGAAAATGTGACACAAGTGGTGTGTTTCGTAATTTTTCTGTGAGTTATGTAGGCGAATTTCGTTTGCATCTCAATCTTAACACGTGTAAATCAAAAGGTATTAACATCGTTTGGTTTTCACTTTTTACATCATTTCTCAATCCTTTCAATAGTATGTAGAAGTTAGAAATTAATTTGTTCAGTCTAGCTGTACTGTTGAAGCTGTTATTAACTGATTTGCTTTTTGTGTTGGATATGAAAAGAACAAACAAAACGCACTCAGCAGCCCTGTTCACACTCATATAGTAGGTAAGGAGCCACATATTGTGTGAGTTCTAGTGATACTACCTGGCTGCGCAAACCTCAGTAGGTGGAGCGGGGTTCGAACCCGTTACTCACTGATTGGTAGCCATCTCTTTAAGCCTCTGTGCCACATCTCCACTATGTGGGATATACAATTGTTCAAGTCATCTGTCTGTTATCACCTTTATATACCAGCATGCTTTAAGTCTTATAAAATAAGTGATGATAAGTATCCTGTGTTTAATATCTTTCCGAACCTACTATATCCAGTTTTCTTGTTGGAAGAGTTCTGCAATAAGCTGAAATCAACTAGGAATTCATCGAAAACTGAGAATTTATTTCGTTCTGTTTTTCCTTGGCAATGTATACTCCCTTAAGGGACTGAAATTAGAACCTTTAGGCTTCGCGATAAATACGTTACCGGTCGACCACTCACTTGCAACTACATGGTCCAAATTGTTTCAACTTACGATACCTGGTGATCAACATTTTTTTGTTTGTTTGCTTTTTATCAAAAGTTACTCACCCACTGTAACAAAACTGTGTGAAATGTTGCCGTATTAAACGTTACTGTAATTGAATGCATTAAGGATAAATGAGGAACTATGAATAGCAGGGACGCAGTTGTGAAAGCGATAATGTCAAATGATACGAGTCACTCAAACATTTATCGCATATTAACATTTCAAAAGATCCGACCGTATGGAGTAGTTTTTTCTCTTTTTACAAGGAACCGTCTACTAAAATGTATGATAACTACCCTACTAATTACACTGACCATACGCTCATTGTTTATTTTCATTTTCATTTAAGATTTCCGTACAAGAGGCTGATTTGATTGATGAAAATGGAATGAAGTCGAATAAGTCAATGGATTTACCTGATGATGATGGGACGGATGATCATGATAATGAAGAAGTTAGTAGTGCTACCGCCGATAATGATGAAATTGATCTACCTGAATTGCCTTCCAGCATATTTGACAATTCTTCAGATTTCCAGTTGGATGATGACACCTTTGAGTTGTCAAAACCTGCTAAAATACCTCGACTTAATGATGATACTGTTGTTGTTTTTCCGTTACCAGTTAATGGTACTTCTGTGCACAAATTGCATGGAAATGAATCTAGTGCTTTTTCGACTGTTCCAGTATCTAATACGCCTATTGTGGGCATACGAAACAAACCTTCAATTACGCCTAGTGGATCAAGTCGTCGTAAACCTAACAAAATGCAGTTAGTACAACTAAGACCTGATCATTATTCGGAGTCGAATTTCAGTTCCATTCATTCAATTAGTCCTATAGAAAACTCTATAGTTTCTATGCCAAATCAACAGTCAAGTGACACAACTTCGATACATCCTCAAGTAATAGATGTTGATGGCAATGGTATAGTCACAAAAGATTGTGATCATCTTACCAAAGTTAGTCATCCCCTCAATTCAATACAAAGTCGTATTGGTGTTTGAAATATCCTTTGATTAGTACTTTGTATCATATATGATTTCCAATCTTTTATTTATTCTTTCTCCTATGTTATTTACAAATGCTTCCTAGTGTGTAAATAAGTAATTTTGTGGGATAAGTGTATTACTTTTAACTTGTTTTTGATCTTATCTGTTTTCTCAGTTTTGTATTTGTATCTGTTTGTTTGTTGTACCGTTTCCTATAGGTTTGCTAATACTACTTAACTCGTTCCATATTTCTATCTTTCTCTCACGTGTCCAATGCATCTATTATTGTCTACAAATTGTGGTGTCTATAATTTTTTAATGGTTTGTTCGTATTACCTCTACAGAAGACAATTTTTAACTTGTAGTTCATTAATTCGGGAAGTAATGTTAACCAACAAAAAGTGTAAGGAAAAAAAAACAAAGAACAGTTTTACTGTTTACTTTTTCGTTTATTATTTGATCCACCTACCTTTATGGTGTTTTTGTATCCTGTCCTACATATTGGTGTGTATTTAGTTAATCCTTCTCAATTTAGCTAAGTAAGAAAAAGGCGATCGCATTTATTATTACTACCAGTGATTTATGCTGAACTGCCACTTGCATGTTTTCTTTTTTTGACTCCTTTTTCTAACATAGTCTATGATTATGGTTATTGTGAATAACATCTGTGTTTTTGGATGTAATCTTAGTTTACCTGTTATTATCTTTTTTCTCAGCATTTTCTCTTTATGGTAATGTCTACTCATATGATTATTACTTGATTTATATTACATAGTTGATGTCTATCATTACTTTATGTTTAAAGTCTAGTCGTTGAAAAAAAGTGATCATTTCGCCTGTTCATTAAATTGTTCCAGACTTCTATGCTTTTCCTGATGTTAAAGTTATGTTTGTAATAAATAAATGCATCTGTTCCTCCAATTCGACTATATTTGCTTGTACAAGAAGCCATTGCTTTTGTTGCTGCACTTAATTGCAGGATTTGTTTTGTGATTGCTTGATTTAGTGGACTCGACTAAACTTATAAACTGTATTCAAACCACCTTAAATTGATTCGTGCAAACTTCGTTACTGCTGACTAGAACAAAGATTATAATTCCACTTCTTCTTTAGCTTGCTATTAAGTACCATCTAAGCTGATTTCATTATTTTATCTCATTTAGTTGCATTTTTCAACTGATAATTTCCAAATAAGTCAGTTGTATTGTGCTGTTGCTGCTGCCTATTTTTGAGCGCAATCACTCTGTTGTTATCTGGTTTTCTTCTTTTGTCTTGTGATCAGTTTTAATTTCGCTCTTCATTGACTGTTAGGTTTTGTTTGTTTGACTTTCTTTTCCATTATTCTGAGTTATACATCCATATATATACTTTACGTAAATGTACATACATTTATTAAACAGTGTTATGTATGTATGAACAACTATATCTGTTTATGTATACTTTCTTGACCAAGTAGGTTTGGTAATTATGTTGAACGTTTTGTTTACTGTCTTTTCTACACTGATTGCCTAAAAAAATATAGTATAATTTTTAAATTCTTCTGACTGCTTTTTGTTATTTTTTGTGTTTTCACTGAAATATGTTCTGAGATTCTTGAAATATGACCATTTTGTAGTACCACGTAAGTAGTTGAAGTCGCTAATTGGCAGTCACACTATAGATATGAGAAAGTCATTAAAGAGGTGGTAGACATTCAGGATTTAGAAGCCTAAACGGTCGGTAATCACTCAAATCTGTTCTCACTCAACTTTTATGTTGTTTCATCCATCTAGCTTTTCACTGATTTCTGTATTTAAAGAAATTTTTATTAGTAAGTAAGCAGTCCTCTATTAGTGCACAAACGTTATGACAAACATGCCTCACACTTGTGATTTTCAAAATTTTTGAACATCAGTTAATTGAAGCAGCTAGTCCTCTATATAAATTTCGACAAAAACATCTCGTTTTGTCGAGACTTAAGTTACTGTATTTATAATTAATGAATCTGGATGCTCCTTCTACCTCATAAAAACCTGTGGCTTATGCCTTGAATGATGAAACTTGGAGCAGTTTTCGCGCAACTAATCACTTTTTACACTGCACATAAATTGAAGACTTCTAAAGAACTAATGAGGTGTAGCATTTATGAAGACTGGTGCTCATAGAACTTGTGTTCTGTGATGTACTACTATAATACCAAACAGTGAAAGGGGGGTTTACTGAAAATGGATCTGGGTAATTTGACCATAATATGTCCAGTGTTTCCGACGGATTTTGTATTCATTTGAAAGTTGGTAATAAACTAGAGCACTTAGAAAATTCCCTTACTTGAACGTTTCGATACATGCACCGCTTGACGGATTTCTAACTGCTTGTGCATTACCAGTATACCGATGGAAGTAGCAAGAAATGTGTACTCGTTCGATAGTAATGTTGTTGTGCAAGAATGACTATGATGGCCATACTAACCGCTACATCTACTGTGTTACCATTACAATAACAGCTATGTTATCGAGCATATTTTAAATAGTGTAACCAGTTTGAGATCACTTTTTAGTTGGCTAGTTCTTCCTTGAAATCCACGTAGGATTTATTTTAGGCAACTTGTAATTGGGTTTTAATAAGCATAGGTTGAAGATTATGATGAGTACCATTTATGCCTAAGGGATCCGTATATTCAACTTTGGGATATCGTTATTTTTGGAAGCTGGTATTTGTACATAGATTGTGTATGATCTCTAAAGTGATGCGTGGTTTATCTTAGGGGGTTAAAATCATTGTTTTTGCTTATATTACCAGGGGAGCTATGACTCAGTGGTTTAGGGAGGTCACTATCATTTCATATTAGATTGCTTATTTGATATTAGCACACAGTGACACAATATAATTTATTGGATGACGTTTCGAGGAGAATTTACTGCTCATATTCGTATCAAAGTATTTGTACGATTATGAAACTTCATACAGTCCAACAGTTCATTCATTTATTTTAATGGTAGTAAAATGTTCCATATGTCAGCAATATGTGATGAGTCATTCTTGTTACATGTGTTAGGTGGGGATTCAATGAACAAAGATTCTGTGATCAATCTCTCTCCACCTAGCTATATCGAATTTTGGAACTGTCACCTTATCCCTATGGTGTGATTATGCACCAGTGCGTACAGAGTGATAGCCGAGTTTTTCTCCAAATTACTTATCTTAGCAGGGTTCACCATTGTATGTTTCGCTTCATTTTTGTGTTCTATTCTGGCTGATCCAGATCGGCTGCTCTGGCCTATATACTTGACCTCACAATCATTACATAGTATTTGATAGACCAGGTTAATTTTCTTAATTGGTTGTATCGGATCTTTTAGCCTACAAAGTTTCTCTCTGAGCCATTGTGTGAGTGCCACCCTAATCCCATCATTGTTAAGAATTTTACGTAAAATTTCCGACATGCCTTCTCTATGCAGTAACACTACAGAGGATTTAAATTCTCTCTTAGGGTGACAATTCTAAAATGCAATATAGCTAGGTGGAGAGAGATTGATCACAGAATCTTTGTTCATTGAATCCCCACCTAACACATGTAACAAGAATGACTCATCACATATTGCTGACATATGGAACATTTTACTACCATTAAAATAAATGAATGAACTGTTGGACTGTATGAAGTTTCATAATCGTACAAATACTTTGATACGAATATGAGCAGTAAATTCTCCTCGAAACGTCATCCAATAAATTATATTGTGTCACTGTGTGCTAATATCAAATAAGCAATCTAATATAGAATTATACTCTAGCACAGTGCCTAAGTTTTTCCCTAATATAGATGACTATCAACTAGTGGGTCACTGGTTCGAGCCCTGTCCCACCTACCGAAGTTTGGGAAGCCAAGCAGTATCACTAGCCCCCACACAAAAGGTGTAGCTCGTTGCCTGCTACACGGATGTGTACGAGGTGGATAAGTGCAGGCTATTTTAACAAGTTGAAGGCTACTTGTGTTATTTTTACTAACTGTCGTGTTCATCCTGTACGTAATTACTTTTTATTCAGATATTTGTATCGCTGACTTACTTGAATCAAGATACCATCGTATGATTAAGAATACAACTCTATAGATATTGGTTTATGGCAAACAACCATAAGGTTGTGAATAAAATGCAAGTATCCATTTTATCTGAAATACTTATTTACTGACGGCTCTTGTTACTTCGTCCATGAATGAGTGAAACTGTGACATTTTGTACTGTTGGCGACTATGTGAAACGTTTACAGAATTTTTAGAACAGTGTCAGTTATGCTTTACCACATTTCACTTCGACAGGATCATTTTAACGTGAAATTTGATACTCATTGGAATCATACATAATAATGTGAGTCACGAATTTGTCAAGTTTTTTTCCCCTCTTGCTCCAAGGTATGCATACCTTTTCCCTGAAGTCTCCACGCATACTCACATCATATAATTTAATGTAATGGGTTGCCAACACACCCTTTGTTTCCAGTGGCAATAAAACATGGACTTCTGAAACATTCTTGTAGTTTCTGTCGAATTTATATTCAAAACAAAAACTACTTCAGCACTCTACTTTTGTGATGCAATTCAATCTGGAATAATCGTCTTTTTGAAAGAAGTTAAATCATTTTGGAACTACCAAATGGTTATGAATGAATTGTTATGTAAAACATTATTTACTAACGGAAAATAAGATTTTATCGAATTCTCCTGAAGATATTTCCCACTACAAATTTGCCGTAATAAATGTTGTACATCTAAGTGTCTGCAGAGTATATGAAATATACAAAAAATCAAGCGTAGTAGTTCCACTTAAAAATGTTATTTGCATCTGGTCTCAATATCGATTCACTACCCTCAATAGTAGTAGTCTTTAAGTGTTCACAAAATTCCAGTTACCAAAAGTCGATAGTTCCTCTTGGTTAGGTCTCCATAGGTTAACTGGAGTTTGTACCATTGACTCACTGGTTGAAAGCCAGGTATCTAAGCTGATATACTAAAGTTTTTAACAACCTGAACTGACCTTGCAGTAGTGTGAAACGCCTGTCAAAAATCCTAATGACTATCCCTTTGGTTATAAAAACTCAAAGTGGGTAGTTTGACTGATATTCTGAAATATAAATATCAGGTTATAATGTGCTGCATTATTAAGTGACCTTAGTATTATATGTTATGAAATGCTACCTGCCAGTTTTCAGACTTCAACATTTTCAGTAAGATGAAATGAAATTGACATTTCTCCTGTCTGGTTACTGAACAGTCTGTGATTTGTTTTCAAGGAAAATGTGAAACAACAAATTTGAAATACCTAGTTTTTCCAAAAAAGTATAACTGTAAGTGCGCAGTAACCAATTGGAGTATGCACGCGCATACTTTATCAATACGATTGAAGTTTACCATCAGCTTTAAACAAATACTACGAAGTTTTAAATCGTACAATCGCTACCCAAATTCATAAGGAAGATCTACAATTGTGTACACTGCTTGAAATGACTATATTGATTCCCTAAATAATATTTTCATCTAGTCGCTTCTTAGTATAGTTTATATGGAAATATACGTCAGAAAATACTTGGCAATAATACATATTTCTTGACTTGACTTTTGTTAGGACATTAAATTTCATTCTGAATTCATCACTAAACCTAAAAAAAGTTTTTACTTCAACCAACGTGTCAATTACTCTTGAAAGCTACAACAGTTAATGCTCACTAACAATGGGGATCAAAATATCTTGCAACGTCTTAAGTATACCGTGTTAACTCTATTCACTGAATTACCACAAGGTATGATAAAACACACAATGAAGCCAATAAGTAAGATTTATATGTAAACTTAATCAAACAAATTACCTTGCATCTATAACCCTGTCTGACGTTTTTACGTTAGTTTTTCCACCACTTTTAACTCATTTACCTTTTCCTCACGGCCATCAGGCTTGACTCCACCGGTCACGACTTCTTATTGGAACTTCCTCCAACTGATGTCAGTCTTCGATGAATAACAACTTGAAATATTTCCAAATCTCCACAACCCCCTCAAAATTTAATTGAACTAGTGCTCGTTGGTGACTAACTTCGAGAAGTATTCCCGAAGTTCCAATGACAAGTCGTGACCGGTGGAGTCAAAGCCCGATGGCCGTGAGGACAAATACTCAGCGATGACATTAGGTGGCGGTTCGCGCTATATCGTGAGCTAACAGAAGTTGGAAATATGGAGCATTGGATTCTGACCCAGTGGCTCAATGGTAACGCGCTGGTCGCGGAACCTGAAGGTTGCGGGTTCGATCCCTGCTGGTGGGTCGTGGGTGCGCACTGCTGAGGAGTCCCATACTGGTCGGACGAAACAGCTGTCCAGTGCTCCCAGGTTTCCTTTGTTCCTCCAACTGATGTCAGTCTGCGATGAATAACAACTTGAAATATTTCCAAATCTCCACAACCCCCTCAAAATTTAATTGAACTAGTGCTCGTTGGTGACTAGCTTCGAGAATTATTCCCGAAGTTCCAATGACAAGTCGTGACCGGTGGAGTCAAGCCTGATGGCCGTGAGGACAAATACTCATTTACCTTTATTGTACAACTATGCTTTTTATTTCTTAGGTAAATGTTTTCATGATCATATATATGTTCTAGCTAACGATTTCCTTCTACCAATTTCTTTGTAGTTCATGGTTTTGTAAGTATCTTCATCTACTTAGTGGTTTGTTTTATTTGAATTAAATTCAGATTTATTCATTTCGGGATAAAATGGGCACAAAATGCTTCATGTGAAATAAAATGACGAAATCACATTGATGTGAAAGAAAAAAACGGTTAACGGCTGAACAGTTGGAAGAGATAAATGCATCCCTCTGTCTATTCGTATTAGATGACAGACATGTTAACACTACCTGTTCATCTCTATAGGAGAGTTAATATATTTAGCTCGTTAAGATTATCTTTAAGTGAAAATTCTACCGTTTCTAACAAAGGAAGTTGACTTATCTCACTTATTTTGCATCTTTGGTGTTTAGCCTATTAATAAAATACCATTGGAAAAATTTCAGCAAGCAGCTTGTTTGTAAGCATCCACCATCAGAACTACAATTATGTGTCAGTACAATTATTTGGTCAATAAACAGTAAGAGTAGTTCTCAATTATATAATAGTCAATTTTTATTTTCTTTTTGGTCAGTGAACATTTTGAAACCCACAATTAGCAGATTCAGTTGTATTTTCTTCTTAACATTACAAGCAATCCTTTTGGCAAAGGAAATGAATCTGACGATACTGCATTCATCGTATACCGCATTAAATAAAGCAGACTGATCACAGTGCACAACTTCATTACGATGAAATACTATTGGGAGCCTAATCTAATGGCACAAAAGTAAGTTATGTAAAACCTATCCACATTTTTAGGAGGCAGTATATCTAGTAACTGTTTTTTCTCCATTAATGTCTTATAATACTTTATCAGGATACTAGGATGAAAGTTACAGTTATTTTATCGGTATCTGCTTCATTTATGTATTATCTTACCTACATGCTTCAACTTATTCGAACATCCATTAAAAATGGATTTAAAAATTTAAGCACTATTATAGTCAGTCTGAAATTCGTTTCTGATGCCACTATTAACACCGGCTGATGATTGTAAGTGGAATGGAAATTCTCGCCGCGGCAGATTTCGAAACCAGCTATCACCGGGTTTCCTGCTCGGTGCTCTACCAACGAAGCTACGACACCCGACTGCTGACCAGATTTTTATTTCACTCCAATCACCAAGGAAAGCATGGCCTAAATTTTCATCATCAGCCAGCATCAATACTATTCTTCCAAACAACGGCTATCTCACATGGTCAAAATGATGCATCACTATTATCGTTGAAGATTGACGGGGGTACAGCTTCATTGCATCACATAACGCAGTTAATGTCACAAACTTAAAAGTATACAGTATCATTGAAGCATTGTAATTTATTGAATGAAATTCAGCATAATGTCACCAAGTAAGACTCATTTGGTTATCTATTCAAGACATTATATCGATTCACAAAGCCTTTTTGTAAATCTGAGAGATAGTTTAAATTGGCGGTTGAGATATTGTGATAGTTTTAATCAGAAGCAGATACACTTATTCTCTGTCCATTATAAGTCATATGTCTCTGCCCTATATAATAATAGCTGTTTAATCGGTTTCTTTCCCCTTTTTGTCATAGCGACAGAGGTAATCGTATTTCTTTTGCATTAGTTTTCTTATTCATGAATTTCCACTGCTGTCGTGCTTGTCAATGGTGGTGTATTTCTTGCTGGCTTAGTCTCTTGAAGGATGGTTAGTCACTGAAGCAAGTTATTTATCCTAAAATACTACCCACCACCACCTTTTCTGATGGTTTGCTCTTAAACGTATCTAGCCTTGCGAAACCTGAGTGCTGTTGCCATGTTGCACATAAAATATTTGTCACTATCACATTGCAACGTTTAGATATTTTTCGAAATCGAGGGATGAAGGTAGCTATTGATTTAGGGATTTTTTTATTATGAAACCTATTGTTTGACACTGTTTCATCTCTCCTCGTTACGTTTTCATATCATATTATTATGGTTAGCTGTTTATGTGTTTGCATGAGACATGTATATCTTCCATATTGTTTTTTTCGATTTCATTACGATTTGGAATTAGGTACTCTTGATTGTCAGTATTCTTCCAATGATATTAGACTTCTCACTATCCTTCACTGATAACGTAGGCACAACAGCAATCTTTGCAACTTTGGAAACAAAAATGTTCAGATTTTAGATCGATTTACCCTGAAAATTTTCAACATAGTCATTTAAGTAATCATAGTCGGAAAGTTTTAATAAGCGAAACCATATTAGTCCATTATACGTACCTTTCATCCGACAAAAACAAGTGTATGTAACCCTCTTCTATCGAACTTCTAAGGATCTCTCCTACTTCCAAGTATTTAGGAAACTTTGAGTAACCAAAAATTATTTGCTTTACGTTTGTGCTGTAGAAGATCTAATTGATTTTAAAATCAGCGAATATCGTTACTGAAAGTCATCTGCTGAGGATAAGCCATTGAAGTCAACTTGCGTAGCTAAGAACATTAAACTGATTTTGAAGCTTCTGTTTACCGAATTCACACTTGAAAAGTGTCATTAGAGCGTATTTCTGGTTTACAATAGTTACTTTATTATTTTCAAAACGCGATGCAAATATTTAAACTGAGTAGTGGTACATTAATATCTGGCAAAAGCAACAAATCGACTTTTAATATATATTTAACGTTTTACTGAAACAAATATGATTTTTTATTTCTGAAGAGTGAATCAATGACAGATATTCAATATATGCGTATACGTGTCATGTATGGAATACTTCAATCTGTCAAACTAATCGGATCTAATCACTCACAATCGAAATGTCTGAATCCCAGCCTACATCACATAAATCACAGGCTAAACATTTGGAAATACACGTAGACTGATCAATACTACTGCAAATAGTCACACGATCAAACTAAGGCTTAACATCTATCTATATCTTGACAAAAGTCAGACAAAATGTGAACTGAACTGAGATAAAGAAGGGTAGATAAGTTGATTGCAGACAGTTGACCATTGAAGGGGAGGATGCCAACTTCTTTTCTTTCATACAAGCGAGAGGCAGGATTTTTATTTCATTCAGGCAGAGAGGGCTCTTGTAACTGTGATTGGATGGAAAATAGAAAGCATAGAGATTGAGATTTGGCAATATAGGTTGGCCAAATCAAGCAGTTATGTGGATGTGATTTGCATCTTGGTCACACTCAGTCGTGTGTGTGTGTGTGTGTGTATGTATGTAAGTATATATGAATGGAGATGGGAATGAATGAACAAACAGTGACTGTATGCATGTGTACTGACCATCATATCTATGTGTCTGTATGCCGTGAAATGATGTTCACCTGAAGAGAATTATGTGTGTGGGTGTAGAGAGAAGTAGAAGGACTATGGCTTGTGCCACCTCATGATTTCTTTGTCTTTTACCATTTGAGAGGTTTTATCATTAGAATCGGTGCGAATGAATGGATGCGTAGACGTGTTGTATTTCGTCTACTATTTCATTCAACAGTAATATAATGATACTTAGCTGATTCACTTTGATGAATATGATTGGTAATTTTTGAACCTAGAGCTGTACACTCCAGGTGTATATTTTATCTAAACACAGTCTTCTATAAAATGTCAAACCTTTTACAATCAAAAATATTCGTACCTGAGGATGATAGTGGTTTATTCTTTGAGTTTCGATATTTTGTTCTCAACTTTCCATTACCAGTATTGTTGACACAATGACGAATCATATTTTAAGGCTTGCATCCTTTATTTATATCATTATTTACATTTGTGTTGTATGGATGCTCCCGGTTAATCCAGACCAGCATGAATGCTTTCATAATGGATCGTGACGAATATTGGAATAAGTGTAACGACCAGTTATTGATTAGTTTTCGTCTAGCCTGTAGATACGTACATCGTTGCAGGGGGCGCGCAGAGCGGTGTGTTTGGTGGTGGCCACGAGAATCTGGAAGAGAAAAAAAGGAAGAAAAGAAAGGTGAGCTGACGACTTAACAAGTACATAGTATGTACTTACATTTAATAATAAAAGATAACTGACAAACGGTAGAGCTGGACAGCGAAGAGGTGAGGTGAAACTCTAAAGTGAATGAGTACGATTTCGAATGCGCTACATAAGTACTTTGTCAATCCAAATATTCACTTGTAGCTTACTACGATGTAAGACTGATTTACAACTCTTACGGAGTTAGTTTTCATGAATAGTAGATATTTATCTATTGAGACAATGAAAAATAAATGGCATGTGGTGTATTCGATTTTATTTAGCAACCAATAATTCATATGCATAATAAAACTAAATATCCTCGGGCTTCTTTTTGAGCAGACTCGTTCAGTCACTTTTATTTTCAATCTGAAGTAACTCTTGACACACTCTCTTACGTCACACTTATTTTTTGAGTTTATCTATCCAAAAAGTAGTGGTTTCCTAGCAGAATCTTCGCAATTCACTACATTATTGGTTAATTTGCTCATCTCAGGTTGACTATCGTAAAGGCAACCAGTTTATATTGAGAATTCCAAATATTTGATTTAACGAAAAAAGGGTAATATGATGTTGGCACTGATGAACCCCCCAATAAAATCAATTTTTTCAGTGCATTTTGATTTCTTAAGTGAGTGTATTTTCCAGTGAAAACTAAGATCATAATGACAGAAATTCAAGATCTCTAGACCGTGAGCTTTCGTGTGCCACAATTCGTGGTAAGCAATAAAATTAGATAGAGAACATTTATACCGTTTAATCGGTTTTCAAGTAATTTGGAAAACCTGAAAGCTTATGTTTCTAAAAGGCAAGACATTAGTTTCATACGAACTCCAGTGTTTACCGGTATACTTCCATCAATTTATGTAGTTTAGCCTCAAGTCTAAGTAATCTGAAGGTTGTGAACTGATGACTATGACATCCTAATGAGTAACACAGATTTTCCTGTCTCATCTTCCTATAATTAATGACTGGGATAGAATGCAACAAGGAAGTAGTAAAGTAGCATGATGTAGGATAATACTGCTAATCATGTAGGAGTTTTCGTAAGAAACATTCATATCCCTGATAAAGCATAGGATTGTGTATAATGTTAAAGTAATCCACATAATTCAAGCACTCAAACTACTCTATCGAAAAGTTTTTAAGTGGGTCTTAATTCCTGGTTAGTGTGATTTTTTAACAAGTCAGTCAATACTTGGCATTTATTGCTGAAGATTGTTGACAAACTTCAACATGTCTTGTGATGTTTCACTGACGCTTATCTTAAGCAATTATTAATAATTACATTGTATTCTTACAGATCGTAAGGTTTGTAAATACCTATAGAGAATTTGTAGTGTCATTCCACTTATCTTAACATGGATACGTAGCTAAATACTACAGGAAGACCATGCTTGGTGGTCCCCACCTTTTTTGTTATTAATGTTCACACATTTCAAGGTCTTCATGATCTCAAAAGACTACGTAAATGCATATTACGTATGAAGTGAATAAATTCAATTCGTCAATTTCACAAGTAATATCAGATGAGTTTTCAAGAAATGCACTTGAAACTTTGTGAAAATCTATTGAAACATTTCAGATACGATTATCCCATTCTGTTTGAAGAAGTTCATATGAGAATAGACTTTGTTTGCTAGGAAAACTTACCAACAAGTACAATGAGGACTTTGCAATAAGTAGTCAATGTAAGACAAAGTTGTTTTTCATTTCTCTGTGTAATTTGAGATTTTAACCGTAGTCAACTTTCTGATATGGCATTGAAATTTGTGTTTCATTGATGAATATACTTGTTTTATGGCTTCTCGGTGAGTAAATTTACTTGTTCTCGAATCATTTGGCTGGTACAATTCGGCCAGTTTTTCATATAATGACTTCAAATATGACATACCACTTTCGTTAATTAAAAAATGCATTGCGCATTTTTGTAGTTTTTGGTAGCCTTGTCAGGGCTTTCTGCATAGTTTTAATGGGAAATACTTATGCTGAGCAGGTTTAGTTGCAATCTACATTCCTAAGAACCTATGAAAGGATGACTATCAAACAATTTTGTGATAGACACCAATATTTCTCCCTCATACCTGTCACAAGCTTTATATAGTGAATGAATAACTTAATAAACGGTTCCTCGATGTTACGGAGGTGATAAAATGGGTCTCCAATAAAACTACCTACTAGTTTCTTTAGTAGTAAAATCTAAATCACAGTCCTTCAACCGGTAGTATGCAAATTAAAAGCTTTATTTTAATACGAAATCAGTAAACTAGGAAGTTATGGTGTTCTGAATCACATTTTGAAAGGTGAAACAACACTAATTTTGGGAGGGAACTAATGATTTATAAAATTAGTGGTCATATGGAAGCATATGAGAAAGACAAACAATTTTGGTCATTTAGATAATCTTCACATTTGCTTTTTCTCATGCTTCAATATATACTAACAGCCTGAAAAAGGCTGTACACTGGATTGGTGTACATGGAGAGTACACTTGGGGGGGGGGAAGGGTTGGAAAACATTGATTTTAAACCATTAGTGCTTATAGGCCGCACCATGCAGAAGGAGGGAATAGAACTGCTTTGATTACCGGTTGCCATGGGGATTCAGCACCGGACGGGTTGTCCCCCGAAGACAACTACTTCCTTCCGTCTGGTTATCAGAACTACATTATACCCCACATGCAAATTATGAATCAACATTAACAATGAGAACTTCAATGCGCACACCGAACCTTCCTCCAGGGAACGAAATTCATTGCATGTCGAACCTTATACTCAATCATTCTGTTGATTCTCTTTATATCGTTACTTTACATTTGAAATATACTTTCTTTTCGTAAGCAATTTCAAATTTATCTTCATGTGTGTATCCATTTGTGTCACTCAACTACTCGTCATTGAATAAAATTCTGGTGTTTTCACTGTCTTTAGTCGCTAAACCGTCGCTTCCAAAAAACTCTCCTTCAGCGCGGTATCCTTTACAACTATTTTTAAACTATGCACAATGTTTAGATGGTCACCTTCAGCATTCAGAATTTAATGGAAATCCTACCATAGGCGGGTTTGTCCACAACTCCTGAAGACCTAGCTGCTGATGTTTGCTGTATTTCAAAAACCTGCACACAAGACCGCAGATAAGAACGTTGAATGACTTCATCATCTACCAGCTCAGAAAGTTTGTTTACAATACGATAACTAGGAGACCCTGTGGTATCAGCAACTGGCCTTTCTGGTATTGATATCACACCAAGTGCATTAGTCGACTGATTCCCTAACTAATGGCGCATCGCTTGGTGTTCCAGTTGTACGAAGTTTCTGATCTAAATGATAAGATGATGATAATCATACACAGAAGTAATTAAAATCAACTTGAAGAAGCTGAAATTTCTCGAAATAAACATGATGAACCAATTTTTAGACCATGATCTCAACGAGGGTCCAATGCAATATTAACTAACCTGGCTATGTAAAGTTCTCACTGCAGTCAGTTATTTCCACCTTTTTCATTACCTAAAGTTTTTCTATCTTTTATATTGTATTCTCTCTAATCTAGTAGCGAAAATCCTTAATAAAGTAGAATTGCTTCCTTAGCAAATTATTTCCTGCTATGAGTGAAAGTTGACTGGTTGGTGGTTATTAGTTCATTTGTATTGCGCGTTTTGATTTTTATTCTTGTAATATTTTCAAAAACACTGACCATTCATTTTGTTTGACTTCATTCAGTCTGTTTGTATAATCATATTGAAGTTCTTGTTACAATTGGTGTCACCATTGTATTTCGTTGTGGCTGGAAACTCCAATAGCTGTAAAAATGGAAGGTTTATAATCAAATTTTGTACATATATTTTGTTGTAAAGAACAATTTTCATAAAGTTCACTTACAATTGGAATATACATTCGTTGTTTGACAACCGAGTGTTTTGGGTTCAGTTGGCTTCGCTTTGGGTTTGAAAACTCTGGATATTCGTATCTTCAATACACATTACTCAGTGATTTAGCCGTAATAGTTTGGGTTGTATATTAGCTGCAAGATATATAATGCGAGGGAAGGCTGCACATAATTTATAATGGAACTTTGCTGTAACAACTGCCATCATGAAGTTGAACATTTCCAGTGAAAAAATGAATGAGAGTTTGATAAATCAAGCCTACACTTTCCATTTGAGACTTCAGAATACTAACAGTCAATAATGTAGAAACCAAATTATTCTTTCAAATGACTACCATTATTCAAAACTACAATTACCTTTCCTTTCTGTTCATTTCGTCTTGACTACTATGGATAGTGGATGTTTAAAGTGATTATTATCAATATTGTTTGTTTTAACAAAGTGACTGTTGATTTTGTCGAAAATGCACTATCGATGTGCTTTCTGCACCCGAATATGAACACATCGTCATTATTAATGCAACACAGAGTGCAGGAAAGTATTGATTACACGTTGGCCTAAAAACCAAAAGTATTATGAGATAAACGTGCTTCACGTTCATACTACTTCTAACCCTGAAGTATTCTAATATTGGCTTTCAATTTAATGTGGACTGCACGATTCATCGCATATTCATTTGAATTTCAAAGTTAAATCTCCAATTAAAATACGAAACTCTAGGTCATGGATGATACAGTCTTGTATGGCTAGTTCATTCCGATGTATACGGATGATGACTGTAACTCAACATCCATTGAGGTGACAGGACTTGGTTGAGGGATTAGTTCACTGAAACGAAGTGGTATGCACCTGTTATTCGTACGATACCTCGCCAAAACAGTTGTCATTCAATCTCATCTGGAGTTTAGTTAACTGTTGAATTTCAAACAATAAAGTTGACAACTGCTTCAATTTCCATCAATATGTCCACATAGTATATTACCTCAGATGAGGTTGATTGGTAGGGAAATTGCATGTGTCTATCAATAATTTCGTGTCTAAACTAGTTTCTACTGAAGCACCCAGGTTAGATGCCAGGAATCTGTAGGCATGACACATTGGTTTAGGGTCCCTTGTAGACTGATGCCTAACATATGGCAGCAAAGTACAGTGCAGTGTCGTATTATTTAGCTTAGTGGCCATGCTGCAAGCGTTGCCGTTAGTTTCAATCAGTGCTGAGCACTGGAGACAAACACACTGAATGGAGAAATTCTCAACATAGATTGGGTTGTCAAGCGCTTCGACAAAACTCTTATGATACCCTTTTGTTGACAGTAATTCATCAAATTAGGAAACCAGTTCTGCATTTGAAAGTCATCAATGATTTCCCACAAGTTATTTCTCTCATTACTTAGAATAACATTTACTGAAAACCTTAAAGTTGAATCTAAAACATTCATGAACATAATTATATCAGTCTCTTTGACTGTGCGTTTCCAGTGAATCATTGTCAGATAAAAATTTTCTGTGTGTGAATGACCTTGTATTAGTTCGAAATGCAAGATAGATGAAGTCAACTGGATTTTCTCTTCATTCAGTATCATTTGCTTTGGCTTCTAGCGAATCTGAGTGGCAGACATCTTTGCTTTTGTTCATTCTACCCCAGGTGGAGTTGTGATTGGCTGATTTGTGGATCGTTGAAGGTCGCTCTTCCTTTCTTGTTTATTCGGTATGCTGATACTTGCTTTAACTGTTTTTCACTCTGTCTTACAAGCAACAATTTACAACTTACGTAGTCGTAATGTTATCTCCTGCAATATAAGCATCACACAGAGTTTTGTTATTGAAAAGCTTTCAACTAATCGTTATTAATTCAGAAAACTTCATTGAAACGTTGGCTGTACACTAGTCAAGTATTAGTTCAGACGCTTGTAACAGAAGTATTTAATAGCCATGAAGTGAACTGACTTAGAAAAATCAAATGTATCTAGGTTAATGACTGTGGTTTACGGTTAATTTCAGTTTTCTGATCACAAGCAACCCCTGTCACTGTTTAATAAGTCCTTTTAGTAAGTTGCTACACTGTACTAGTGCTTGTTCCAAAATTTCCCGATTGTACAAAGCAGTTCTGGCAGACAATAAGTATTATCTTCATGATTGATGTTGTGAACCATACTTCTTTACTACCTGAAGTGCTAACTGATTAATTGTGAGGAACGTCATATTTTAATAATTCACTTCAATATGGAATTTTCGCTTCGTTATTTTGTGAACAATTCAAGTGGTGTTTCATTCCACTGTACACATTACCTTCCAATGGACCATTGTCTTTCACTAGATTATCCTAAGTGGCTGTTACTGAAATTTCCTCAAAAACCTTCAATCCATCCTCTAGTGATAAGCAAAATTACCGTAAGCGTCTACAGAATATTCCAAAACGTACTGGTTAGCTCATGCAACACTGATCAAACTAGTATTTCAATTTGCAAGTCTCTGGGGATTGATATATTTCAGGGCAGTATTCCTTACGGATTGATACTAGGTGGAGATCCATTGAAAACCACGAAGCACAAGACATCTGTTTTTTTTAAAGGTGTTTTAGTCCTCAAGAGTGCGCCTCTACCACCTCATCGGGGATGGAATCCAAGAACTCTTGATCTGTGTCGGTCAAACTGGTCGGGTTTGAAGACAAATATTCTTAGATGATATTGGCTGACTTCTGAAGTATATCGCAATCTGCCAGAAATAGGATAATGCGAACCATTAAATCCCGATCCAGTGGCTGGATGGTGATGCCCTTGAGACGAGACCTGATGACCCCAGGCTTGATTTCTGGTGGGTTCGTCCGTACAAACTGCTGAGGAGTTCCATTCTATGACGAAATAGTAGTCTGGCACTCCTAGGTTTACAATGGTTTTCCAACTGATATCAGTCCGTTATGAATACTACCTTCGAAGAAAAAAATATTCTGTAAACCTGCTTTTACTGTTTGTTGTTTAGAAATATATACTCAGTTTAATTTACGTTGTCTTCATTTGAAGCGAAATCGTAAATCAAGTCACAATAAGGATTACCACTAATTGACACCGAATTCGTTATCGAAAAAGCACATGTGAATCATAGACCCGTGAGATTTGTATATCGTTCATTCCTTTGCTCAGACAAAGAAGCTAAGGAGTTAAGCCCCATCGCCGGGTTCCTTGAGACATCGCTGATTTTAAATTTTCCATAGTTCACTTGACTAGTATTGTTGCGAAATGGACTAAGACTTCCAGTATAGTAATAGTTCCAGTGTGGTGAATGCTTAGTATAACGAATAGAATATCTTTGAAGTACCAGGACATCCTTACTAAAGTATGTATCTTAGTTTATAAAATTCATTTTTATTATAATCATCAAATTGTTTACTGTGGATTGACATCAACTTATGAAACGATAATAATACGGTAGCACTCGAAAGCTGTTTCGTCTGGAGCTCCTCAACAGTTTGTATCAATGATTGTCAGGTTTGGAGTTAGTTACACTACCATTTCCTTTTTTATAACCTTAGTCAATTCATAAAGAATGTTCTGAAGTCATTCATTCACTCACAGACATACCAGTTGAATAACAGTCCACTGCTCTCTAAAAATTTGGTTTGAAATTGATTTCCTTTAGCTCTAACAAAATACTGCGATGTATAATTAACGAAATCAGGTATGTGAGCAGTCACTCATTGATGACATTGGATAACTGTCAAACTACAACTTACTGGAAATAAAAATAGAAACTTCTTCCATCCAAGATCACAATCCACTCATATTTTTCACCAGTCTGTGGCATCACAGTCCGTGAAGAACAGGTGTACAATAGGTAATCTAATTAATCAAACTTAAGACCATACTGTTGAAAAGCTAGTTTGCAATCCAAAAAAGCCGAAACCTATCACATCGTCGTTGTAACCACATGAAAGAGGTTTCATCTAAATAAATAAAGAATGAAATCAGCAGTTTACTATGCACTTGTTGTGGGTCTTTGGTTTAGGTAGATGACTTTCAACCAATGAATCGCGAGTTTAAGACCCACTACACATACTCACACGGTAAGTGTGGCTCATCACCTGCTGAATGAATGCTCAAGAAGTTATTGACTGCAATTTGATCTGATTCGATACTATGCATGATAAAGAAGAATATGATCTTGAATGTATTTCAATTGAAATCTTATCAGTCATCATAGGCCGAAATAGTTTTTTGATTAATTCACTTCAGAATTTTCGTTGAATGTCATAGGATTCGGTTGTCATGCAAGACAGTAGAATCTGATGATCAGACATCATTTTTTTCAGGTCGATTATTTTGAAGCATAGTTGTTCATTAATAATGATTTGATGCATGGGGAAGAGTAAAACTTTGTGACGCAGCACAATTAAGTCATAAGTGGATCATTTGAAGTAACCAGTCAATCATTCGTTTATGTACTCTCAATAATTTAATCGTATCGTTGGTCGATGTTTACCTATCTATGAAAATCTCAATACCTGAAAATGATCACAAAAATGAGGAGGAAAGAACTGACAATTAGGTAGATTGATAAAAACCATGCGGTTTACAGATCGTTTTTGCATAAAACATTTGTTTAAATGTATTCAAAGTGGTGAAGATGTAACTTTTTTCATTGATGATACCTTAATTCATATTGATAGTGAAACTTGATTAAATTGCAACAAGAAAACTTTCATGCTGATTTTACACCATGGTCAATTTTGCTAAAAACACGATAATGTGTATATTTTTGAGGAAATTTGGAGAACATAATCGAACAAACAGTATGGTATCTCAAGTTCTACAACAGTTCTCGAGTTTATGTTCCCAATTGGCATACTCTCCTCAGATGTTTTCATCATAACATGCTACAATATAATGGACTGAAAACTGGAAACAATGAAACATCTGTTTAAATTTTTACAAGTACTCATAATTAATGCCTTATAATCTTAAAAATAACGATTTTTGGGATTCACTAAAACGAAACCTAAAGACCAGAATTATGTAACGTAAATTAACATCATCAATAATTACTTATCAGCTTCTTTATAAATCGATAGCCCAACGGAATCATTCAACTTTGGTTGACCTCTACTTAAATGAGTCAGTAGTTTGATCGTGATACGAGTCGTTTTCGACTACTGAGGATATATCTTTCCACTTTGCTTTTCGTCAATAATATCATCGATATCAACATTGGACCAGAGATTACTGCGTAGCGGTTCAGGTTGTCACACCTCATATCAGCACACCAAGTATCAAAGCAGTAAGGTGAGAGATGACGAAAGAAAGAAAAATTGGTTGGAAGCAGCAGGAAGTTGTAAAAGGAAGAAAGGAGGAATGAGAAAATCCAGAATTCGTCAATAGCGTAATTATAATACATGGTATTTTACGTTTTAAAAATGAAATACCGGTTTAGTAATGAAAGGTTAATGAATAACAGATCATCAAGCTGGAGGTATCAAAGGAAACAGGCTGATAAATCTTGCTCTTGTATAGACTGCTTTATATTTTTGATGTGACTGTGCAAAACAGCTCTACACTTATTAGCATTCGAATTCAGTCAAAAGTTATTATCTACTTATTTTACGGGAGTGAGTAGTATAAGCAAAATCAAATGATAAATAGGTCGAAGTTATTTAATTGCCTGTGCATTCAACGATTTGGTGATTGGAGGCAGTGTGTACAAACACACACAAAGATATTCACAAAGCAAGCTACATAGGCTTCACCAGATGGACACACTAAAAATCAGATCAACTTCATTTCAATGTGAAGAAAGTAGACACGCAGTCTACTCGACATAAAATCAAGAAGTGGAGCAGATGTAGGTTCACACCACTCACTATCAACTGCAAGAAACCTTCAAAATCAAGTTGGAAGTCTTCAAAGAAGCTGGTGATAGACCACAGTTGAAGTTCAACACCCAGAACAGAAACTGAACTGAAGGACAAAACTACAAAGGACATCTGCACGTCAGTCAGTCAGTCATCAGGACAAAATGGGAGAAATTGAGCAACGTTCCTGAAGAAACCTGTGTGAAAGAACACTGAAACTCTTTAAAAGCTATGTGGAAAGAAACCTGCATGACCGTATTAGGAAGGAAGAAGAAAGAAGATAAGGAATGGATCTCGACAGACACATGAAAGCTGATAGAGCAGGGAGAGGAGGATGGTGAATTAGAAGATAAACCAGTGCAAGGATGCACAACGAGAAGAGGAACTGAGTACAACGTATGAAACACTACACTGGATAAAGAAGTGAAGAAGAGTGCGCGCAAAGACAAAAGACACTTCCACGACACACCGGCAAGTGAAGCAGAACAGGCTGCCTCAGGTAGGATAGACAGAGACCTGACAACACTATATCAAATAACCAGGTTACTGTCTGGGAATAGGTCAACTCAAACGAAACCAGTGAAAGATAGTAAAGGAAAGCTAGTTACCAAAGTAGAAGCGATGATTTTGGCATCCCAGCTAAGGGTGACATGGAGGAGATACTGTGAGGCAGAAATGAGTTTGTGGGCAGCCGTGGTGCCAGGTTTTGAAGACTAGAGAGAAGAGAGTGCAATGGAGGCGTGCTGCTAAAGCTCTATGTTTCACTAGGAACCAAAGCGAAAAATAATAATATTTAATTGCACCTCCATTTATATGCTCTCTGGCAGTTTATTCTGTATAGATTCTCAAGAACCCATCTAGCTGGCCTCTGACTTCCTTTTTTTACTTGTTAAAGGCATACAAATAACTAAAAGGCTGAGTAGTTTAATTCTGAAGCTGATTAGCTGTAGTGATTATTCTTTCTAATGACTGTCAAATTCGTTGTTGTGAGAATCAAATGGAAAGTGAAACACTTAACAAAAGATATTCAAAACAGGCGTTAGATATCAAGAAAGTTGAGCAACTAGAAAATAAAAGACTTCTGGTATCTGCAAAAAGTTTTTACTTCCTGACATTTATCATAAGTGAGAAAAGTTTTTTACTCTACTTATTAAGTTAAATATCATCAACAAACCTTTCTAATCCAATGATATCTAATTGGTAGAAGAGAAAAGGTCTTCTGGAACAGATGAGACCTAAGTGCTTAAAGTTTTGGAGTCTTAAGTATCATTCACTCAAGAAGATCTACACCTGTAACTTGCATAACGGAGAAGTGCTTTGTGCTAAACAGCCAATAAAATTGCTGTATGGTTTCGATAGCACATCTTTATTTGCTTTCATTCTTTTTTTATACATAGAATGTAATAATTTTTAGGTTGAGACTTCTTTGCTTCTTGAGGTCTAGTTTTGTTTCTAAAGTACAGTTAATTCCCGATTCCATAACATTATAGTGCTTCTCATTCATAGGTTCACGTTACCTGAGAAAATTCTTTAATAGTGTAACTTATTTATTTCCAAATTAATTGCCTTATAGCGTATAGATAACCATTTTGAAATTTGTTATTTCCTTCTTCGACTACAAATTCAAGCTACTGAGTTTCAATTTTTCAACCAACCGCACAATTAGCTTCATGGCTTTCTGATTAATATGATAATGATAATGATCTACTTTTCATACTTGTCTGAATTTATGTTTATATGGATGTCATTCAAGCTTCCTTACGCTGTAGTATGATAACCCGTAAGTACACATGTTAGACTCAGAAAGGTCGTTAATGAAGCATGTCAATTATTATTTCATGTAAAATATCTATAACAACTGAGTATTTTTTTCAACATAGTTTTGCTCTCATATCTATATTGTAGCATATTCAGTGATTATCAAAGAGAATTTCAAATGGTCAGCTTTCGTTGCTGTGACAAAGTTGTACGTTATCACGCAAAAGTACTTTGTGTCCGTTAGTCTTACAGGAGCGTAGCAATGTATCTGTTACTTCAGTTGATTTTCATCTTCCTACTTCATGTTCATAGTATCTTTAGTGGGGTATTAGTCGACATCACAAACATAGTGGTCTTAAGCTAATGTTATTTTGATAGTTATGTAGTACTTTGCGTTCACATATCTTTCATTTCAACCAGCGATTAGTGAAGAGGACCGTATTTCATCAAGTGATCACTCACTTGAAAAAAAACACTTTTGAGTTCAGAGCTTTCACCTTAATTTCATTGCAGTGCTACATCTTACTGTCTACTGACAACTTCAACTATAAGTAGTAAACCAAATAAATTGGTATTTAGATGAACAGACATACAGATGAGTAAGCTGATAGATCATATTATAAAACTGAGTTTCTCTGAGTTGATGTCATCCAAGTTAAATAGTTGAACAGCGAGTATCCCTGTAGTCATTCATCAAAATTTAAAACTAACAAAGTATCCTATTGAGAACAAACTAACAATGACAGTTAAAGAGCACCTAATGTTTATAAATGTAACTGTTGTTTCAATCTTTTGGTGGTATTTTGAGTGTTTGAATTTATTTCACTATTAAACTGACAATTAATGCTTATAAGAATTCTAAAAAACAAATGAAATATTGGTAGAAAATTATCGTACCCCTGAACCTCTACTTTTAATTACTTGATACTGTTATTCAGTGGAAACTTAATCACTGAGTGGTTTTTGAGCAGTTATGTAACATCAAACTCGTTTTTTATTTCTGTCATCAAGTCTGACATCGCACCTACTTCACTGTGGAGTTTGCTTCACTGAATCATTGCATATATGAAGATAGTGTTATGAGTTGATAAAACATACTTTCTTAACTACTCGTAACTGAATGTAATTTTTCATTAGAGGCTAGTATAGTCTTGCAGGTGTAGTCATAGCATCAAGCACTGTGGCAGAAAACTCACTACTAGACTGCGCTATCCGACTGAACGGCACAATGAGAACTAAGAGGAATAGTGGAACTAGCCGTTGTCTTTTTGTAATCACTGCTTATGCACCCACTGACTGCATTTCGGATGTAGTGAAGGACGAGTTCTACCCAAAACTGTCTAGCCTCCTTTCAAAAGCTAAACGTTCAGACGTGGTGGTTGTTGCAGGTGATTTCAATTTACAGGCGAGTAGACTGAGTGAGGCAGAAAGGCACTTAGATGGCACTTTCGGAGTCCGGGATGAACAAACAGATAACGGTGATCGCCTACTACAGCTGTGCTCAGATAATCGCCTATTTTTAGCCAGCACAAATTTTAGACATAAGAAAAGACACTGTCTGACGTGGCGTCCACCAAGCTCAACGCAGCGATGGACAGAGATAGACCACATTGCTATTAGTCATCGGCGGAAGACTGCCGCTTCTCCTGGAGTACGTGTTTGGATAGCGACCAGGTGTTGGTCTGAGCGCGTATATCCCTGCGTCTGAATGAGCGTAGGAAAAATTTGGCAATAAAACCATTACGGGTGCAGCTCGACAACGAAAACACCAAAACCTTGTTCAGTGAGAATTTGGTTAGACAGTTATCGGAACAGAACACGATCACTCATCCAGAAGAAGCTGGGTGCAACCTTCAGTCTACTGCAGAAGCTGCTGTGAAGACCTCAGTCCACTCCGAAAGAGTGGCTAATAAGAGCCAGAGGATATCAGCAGCTTCTTTCGAACTAATGGATACACGTGAACGCGTCTGAGTACAATGAAGAATGAGCACAACTTAAAAGTGAATTTTTAAAAAATCTACGCAACGATGGCGAACGGTGGTAGGGAGCAAAGGCTAAAGAGATGGAAAAGGCAGTGGCAATCGGTAACAGTAAACGGTTGTGTAGACTTATTAAGGAAACTGGGGGAAAAAGGTAAACTGCGGTTAGTGAGACTATAGCGGAGAAGGATGGGTTTGCCATTCACTCGCAGGGTGTACAACTGGAACGATGGGCAGAACACTTCGAGAAGCAGTTTAACTGGCCTCCAGCCACCATTGCGTTACTTGTTATCTAGTCTATCCCTGAGTGGAACATTGAGATAGGCTCCTCAGCACTAGCAGAAGTCGAGAAAGCGGCAGGTAATTTGAAACGAGGAAGGGTAGCAGGACCAGACGGTCAAACTCCTGATGTATACAAGGATGGTGGTAGAGTGGTCTTAGTCAGGTTGACGAAAGTGTTAACTAGTATATGAGAATCAGATACGTTCCTCTCTGACTGGTCTGAATCTCCGATTATCCCAGTCTTCAAGAAAGGCGAGAAGTTCTCCTGTGATAACCGCCATAGAAGAATCAGCCCGATGAACATAGTGTCCAAGGTCCTAGGCTCTATAATTCTTCAACGCATGATCTTAGCTCGGGAACAGCAAGCCCGAGAAAACCAAGCAGGCTGTAGACCAGATCGCGGGTGTATCGACTAAATATTCACACTGCTCCAGGTTCTGGAACATAAGCAGGCTTACAGATGCCCAACACTAGCTGTGTTTCTCGACCTGAAGGTGGCTTCCACTCCGTTGGTCGAGAAGTCTTATGGCAGTGTCTCTCACTGAAAGGCATGACGAATAAGTACATCTTGTCGAAGGCTGTCTACTCGAACACTTGTGGGTGTGTTAGAGCTTATGGTGAGTTGTCCAGGGAGCTAATGCTCATCAAGTGGTGTCCGTCAAGGGTGTCCACTCTCTCCATTCTTATTCAATTTTATCATGGATATTCTTATGGAGGCCTTCCTCTCGTCACCTGATTAAACAGACGTTGACCTAATTAGTATAGAATTTTCGTTAGACCTAGAATAGGCAGATGATATAGTTCTGTTAGGTGAAGACACTGACAACATGTAGAGCCTTCTGAACACTTTGAGTAGCAATTCGAGAATGTTTGGAATGCGTTTCTCATCACCCAAATGCAAATTGTTGCTTCAGGATTGGTCTTCGACCGTACCCCATCGCGGCTAACAATAGAGAGTGTAGTGGTTTAGTGTGTTGACCACTTCACTTACCTGGGAAGTAGGATCAACCCTAGTGGCTCAGTGGCCGATGAAATCTCTGCATGGATACAAAAGGCTCGTCTGGCTTTGCCAGTTTACGCCACCTGTGGCGCCGCCGTGAAAATCCGATTGTCTTTTAAGGGTCGCGCGTATTGTACAGCAGTCTACTCTGTTCTGTTGTGTAACTGTGAAGTGTTTGACCACCGTTGCCTTCGTAGTATGAGCCGTATTCCGTGGTGTCACCACGTGAGTAACTCAGAGTCAAGGCGTAGAGTTTTAGGGAGAAGAGGTAAACCAGTTGACGAGGTTGTGAACTCTCATCGACTGAGTTGGTTGAGATATGTGTTACGTATGCTTAGTCGCCGTCTGCCTCGTCACACAATGTTGGCCGAAGTAGGTTCAGGCTGGAAAAAGCCCCGAGGTGGCCAGACTAAAACATGGGATGAATGTATGAAATCTTTGACTTTGGTTTTAGCCATGTGGGGTGATTTAGACTAGCCGGTTGGGGTCCGCAGGACACGAAAAACCAGTGGTTGGAAACTGACCCTAGGTGATATGGCTGAGAACCGATGTCAGTGGCGTAGATGTTTACACGTATTATCTTCATCTTAACAACGCTATACTGAATCCCACCATTTTCTCATTCTACCTTTCTCCTTTCGTACTTTATATTTCTTTTGTCTGAATTTTCTTATCTTCACCTTCCACTTAACTGCCTTTCTACTCGATGTACTGATATGAGCTGTGTCAACTTGGACCGTTACGCACTAACGGTTGATGGGTGATGATGATAGCTAAAGCGGAATGACGTTCTACAACTGTTCACAAGGTTTACTGTTATATTCAGGTCTAAACAAAAAAGGTGACCATATGAAAGGCGTGAAGAATAAGAAAGGGATAATACCAGGTCCTATGTTGATTTGGATAGACAGATAGTCAACTTATTAACGTAGACCAACTGAACCCGATCACATACTGGATGTTATTCACATTGCAAAGCTCGAATGATTTTACAAGTGAATAAATCTAACCTAAAATAGTTTGAAACAGCATAGGAATTAAATTATAGCCAAATCACTTCCAATCAGAAAACTTTAGACAGCTGAAAACCAGCGTAGAGACAAAGAAATGAAAATAAGAACAACCTTAGTCTTAAACCATTGCGAAATAAAGAGAAAGGGGAATAAAGGAAATACAGATATTGTCTTTGAAGCCTTTGTCATGACAGTCTAAACGACGGTCGATGAACTTTCCTCAACAGAAAAAGAAAAAAGCTTCACTTTGACTTTCAGTGAAAGTCACGTTGAACCATGCACAGCAGAAATTTCACTTGAAAAATCAATATTCTTTAGGATAAAAACATCTAACAAACTGGTGTAAACAGGAAAATGGTTGAAGGCCAGAGTGCAAAGCACTCGAATATAGTTTGTCAAATTCATCCCATTTCTTCCATCCATATGAGACCACAAAGCTATCTTCCACCTTTATGCGGTACAACTTATCAAATTACCTCGATATTTTTTAGTATACGTGATGTGGTTATTGCACACATCGTTTTTGTTTAGTTTTTAACATAGCCAAACTATGATCAGAAAGTTAGCACTCATGTATGGTCACTTCAACTGTATCACTTATGAGTATTTCTTAAACTTTTGTCGAAAATGAGATCATTATTAGAGAACTAGATAGACAAATCAATTACTGTACTGTAACGAATGACATGAAAAGATTCTGGAAGGTTTTAACGACTGAGTTATGGAATCAGTCACAATACACTTGCTTATTTAAATACTAGTTCTTCAAAGGCGGAAAATTTACTTACACAATTCATCAGTATGAACTTGAATATCAAGAACAATAAGAACTTCCTGTTATATGCATGAATGTCTTATTGATAGGTGTCTATAACTGTGAGAATTTGTAACAGAAGTACCTTAACCCTTTACAATATTCAACTATTTCATTACCTTACATTGAGTCTATTTGGCTACAGTTTTTATGCTGAATTCTCAACATGCTTCTTCAGCTCTCAATGAACTACTTTGATCACCTCAGACCGTGTGAAAACATAAGTTAGCTCGAAGCAAATAATACAAGCCCATATCAACAGAACTACAGACTTCAAAGCAAAGAGGTGCGAAGGTTATCACTGACCCTAAAGACAGTTAAACAAGCGATTTATTATGAGATTATTGTGAAGTTTTCCAACGTTTACAAAATCGAATTTGATAATAATCCAACCTCTGATAAATGTCTACTATAGAGATGCAAATAAAGCATAAATCCATTAGAACTGTAATAATAAACTACATCCAGTTAATATTTAATCATGATTAGGGTGGATATTTAATCTTTTCTCCCAATAATTTATTACAAGTATTCAGTAGTTGTGCTCAACAGTGTTTAGTTGACAAATGGACGTCAACTAAAATCGGACAGTCATAGAATTGCTTGGACAACTATATAATTTTCTCATTTATCCACCATCATATTTGTAAAATTGGTATCCATATTATCAACAGATGACAAATGTATATCGACCAGCAATAGTCACTAGGGTTAAATTATTACATTCTTCAAACACAAATTTCTGAGTTAGCGACCTATGTTTAGTTTCAAAATTTGTATTATCATCTAAACTCACCCTTTTGAACATCTTCAGACTATCTGAATTGCTAATAGCGGAAACACAGAATATTGATGAATATAATCCTGGTTCAAGATAGAAAAATACCTAAATCTCACTGTATTTCGAAACGCTGAAAGAAATAAGTCATAATTCTGGCGTTTTTTATGCCTAAATCTAATAAGGTCACAAACATTTTTTTTGGAAAGTAAGGTATTATTCATCCTTAGTGATATAAGTAAATTTATGTTGGGTATCCTTGAAAAGGAACACACAAACTGGAATGAAAAGCAAACTTCAGTTTTGTGAAAGTCCTCAAAGTGCATGTTTTTAAGACAAAAGAATTTAATTACATAAAACCTATGGAATAGGATAAACTAGCACGCATCTAACCACCCATTACGTCCAATATTGTCTGTGTTGATCAGTCACATGTAACCTAGCTAAGCGGTTAGTGAAACCCTTGAGTGCTTTCAAAATCCCTTTACGTAATTTCTCATTGAAAGATACATTTGATTTCACTGACTGTTCAAGTGATATTAGGATCTAGCGTAAGACTACGCTTTCGCATCGTCTACTGAAAGACTTTTTGAGAGTAATTTATTGCTCATAATCATGTCAACTTGATCTAACAAAATTCCTACGCTTGGTATCTATAGTCTTGGTACTTGTCACTTTTGGTTCCAATGATAAGATGATTTTCTACATGTGTGGAATGAATATAGAATCATTTATGCTGCTGGTATATATATATATATATATATATATATATATATATATATATATATACGTCTTGATGTGGTGAGTGTGTAATTTATAAAAAGGTCCGCTTACTTAGCGTTCTGACGAAATTTCAAGCGATTGGTACTCAAAAGCTGCTTTCCAACTTCAAGCTTTCCTCATGGTAGTTTGGGTGAGTAGTTTTCATGCTGTACCATCGAGTGGAAAATATTTTATGACTCGTAATAGTTTGCATCGTACGAAAATACTGAAATTGACACATGGAACTAAATTACTGGAAACCACTAGGCCGTTTTTCCAACCGAACTTTAAAGATGGGATCGCAAAACAATTCAGCAGAAAGATGATATGTTCTTTAGGTGAGACCGATCTTTTTCAATGAGTAGAGCAGAACATTTTACAGTGAAATCAAAAGTTAGTAGATAGCTTTCTAATTATAGCTGTGTATAGAGCAAAACGTATGATCACCCTTAGATTCTTAGGATGTTTGTCGAATAGTCAGTGTTTGATAAAAGCAATTTTTGTCAATTGAGCTGTTGAACTGTATATCACTGGTTCATTACACGAAGTAATTTTTTTCAAACTTTTGAAGTTAATCACTAAAAAACTTATGCAGTCCCTGTGAAACTTACACAGACCGTCACGAAAGAGCGCTTGAAATCGAACGCAGACACAAATAGTATGGAATCTGTTATTCTTTGCCTCAGTAATTAAACACCTAACTTTGAATTCATTTAACTGATAAATCTTAAGACTGAATTATTGATTGGTGCATGTAAAATGTGAATTTTCCAAATGAATTCAACTTATACCTAAATAATTTACTGCCTAATTACTGCTTACCTTAAGTCCATTAGTCTCTGTAACCTCTTGACCTAAACTATTTAACCTTTTGTTACTGCTCATTATAATTAATATTTATCTTATCTCTCTGTCCTGTCTTCTTCGACCATTTTCGACCCCATCATCCTTAAGATATTACTTGATCTCCAGTTTTGCATAAAAGTATATATGAATACTGTTGCAGTTGCAAGAAAATGAGGGGACAACTTCCAGTATTCAGCACTAAAATTCAGTACAACACAGCTTTCCACAGCATAAACTTGACTAATAAACTCCGGTTAGTATTGGGAAGTAAGGGACCATCAAAAACTTGTGTACATAATTCAGTTCTGCAAGAGGTCATTTGTGGCGTAAATAAGTTAGTAGTAAAGACTCTGGCTTTAACACTAAATAACGCTGACTCAGATAATTTGGACAACACCTGTTTATCCATGTTTTTTGACGAGCCCCAACAAGCACAACACCTAGGTTCACGTCTTCTAGCTTATAGACTTCTACCACCTAAGACCACCGTTCTATCTTCAAGTTGTTGCGCTTACTTTTCGGATTCATTCCATAAATGAAACTATAAAAATTCCTTCAACTCACTAAGTTCTGCCAGTTGCTTTGTTCAATCCAAAATTATACAGTGATAAAATAAATGCAAGCCAACATGTTTTGTCGATCCATAGAAAAAAATGCAAGTCTATGCTTGTCTCATGGAACAAAAACACTAACTTTCATTTTCGTTATTGCATTGAATATATCGGAAAATGTGTACAACAAATGAATACTACTGACAGAAAATTGTTACCGATGAGGCACATAGTCCATTTTGACGGATAAACTTATAGTAAAAAGTTTATCATATTTCATCTTTTTCTTCTCGGCTAATACTACTACTACGGTTTCTAGAATTCAAAACAACTGTATAATACCTGAAGATAAACAGTGCATTGATATATGTATAGATTGGTATATCTAGCCAACATGATGAAAGCACACCATTTTTCATCTACATACAGGCACCGTAACTTGTTTCAATTGATAACACCATCGATATCAACATAAAATTCATATTTTTGTCTCTCCAGTAACTGGAACAAAATTGCTTTTTCATTGTTGTGTCTGGTTTTACAACTGATTTGTTGTTCGGTGTATTAGGTCTTCTCTTCTACCAACCAGGTTAATTCTCTTAGTGTATCCATTTTGGTCCTAAAGCATGAAGTATATAACTTTGGAGTTCTGTTTATATGTCTCACACGATTAGGTTAAAAAATTTTATTATATGTGACATCATGTATAAAAATCACATAATCAATTCACTGTACTTTCTGAATGTTTACTGATGTAATCAGTTTCAATTCTTTCTCATACACAATGCACTTTCAGAAGTTTCAGATCGATAATTATACTTTCTGATTCACCTTTACTTACACGTTATACATGCTGACTACCCAGGTCGTACTATTTCAACACACTGGATACGAAATTCCAAATGATTTACTGTCATAACCCTGGTTGCCACTTTTTATAACCTTGCTGTCACTTGTTATATCTTTGTAGTGACTACTTGAGTGAGTCAAAGTGGTTTAATTTAATGCCGAAAACTAATAATCCCAGTGGAATGTATGATACTATTAAGATTCATAAGCCAGGTTATCCCATCAGGCCTATAGTAGATTTTAGAAACACTCCGACTTACGAGTTGTCTAAATATTTAGCAGTGATATTAGCTCCAATAAGAAGTCACTCAAAGTCTCGACTTACCAACTCTTATGGCTTGAAGCATAGGTTAGACGACATACACTTAGACGACAGTGAAAAAATGGTTAGTTTTGGCATAACTAGCCTTTACACAAACATACCGATTGACATGGCTCTGGAGGTAGTTCAAAATGGGCTTGAAGGTGATAAAGAACTTACGCAGCGAACTAAGCTGCCGATCGAGGAAATCATACTACTGTGCCTAACATCTACAGTTTTTAAGTTTCAAAATAAAATATATAAACAAACTGAAGGTGTTGCCGTGGAATCGCCAATATCTCCTATCGTCGCCGAAATATTTATGGATAGCTGGGAACAGGTAGCCCTTCAAACATTTAGTCCTACTCCACAGATATGGTTCCGATATGTAGATGATATGTTTACAGTACTGAAATCGGAACACATCAATAGGTTCTTGGCAGATATAAATTCAGCAGTAAATGCAATCCAGTTTACCTGTGACTTAAGTGAAGAAGGTGAGCTAGCAATGCTGGATTGCAAGATTAAACGAACACAAGAAGGAAATCTAGAGACTAGTGTCTATAGAAAGCCTACCCATTCGAATCGCTACTTAGACTTCGAATCATCCCACCCCATTTCACTTAAAGTAGGCCTAGTTAAATGCTTAGGTGATAGAGCGAAAAAGCTTATTAGTAGATCGGAAAATCTGCGACAAGAAATTAGACACATCAAGAATACCCTACGTCTCAATAATTACCCACCAAAATTTATAAATAAATTCATAAGAAATCGAAAGAAAAATCTTAGCAGTGGTGGTAGTAGTAGTAGTAATACAGATGTTATTAATAATAATCCCACTACTAGTGGTAATAATGGCGACAAGGTTATGAGAGAATTTAAAGCCTCTGCTGTGTTACCATATAAGGAAAGCACCTCAAAAGCACTACGAAGAATTCTCAGTAAGGCTGGGATTAAAGTGGCATTCAAACCAACAAACTCACTTAGAAACAAGCTTTGCAGATTTAGAGATCCTATCGATGCAATTAAGCAAAATAATCTGGTTTACCAGATTCCTTGCAATGATTGCGATGTCAAGTACACAGGTCAAAGCAGTCGACCGGGGTCAATTAGAGTAACGGAGCACAGAAACTTAGCTAAATCAAATCAGTAGATCCTAATAAGATAAGAAATCTAGAGAAAAACTCGGCTATAGCTCTGCATGCGATGACACAATCACACAGTAGGGTGGGATAGGGCGACAGTGTTGAAAACTAACTTAGTTGGGTGAAGGGAGACATTGATAACCGAATCCTTGTTTATCGAATCAACACCAAACACATGCAATCGAAATGATGCTGCACCTGTCCCAGATATACGGAAAATTCTACTACCCTTGTCATCACAAAGAAGGAGAGAAAACTAAGAATATATAAAGACTGTCTTGAAGTTGTGGAGTTACCTGATTTGAATATGGACAATAAATTATGTCCGAAACGTTATCCAGTAAATGCTACTGTTTCACTGTGTGATATTTCTAATAAACAGACTAAAATGGAATTACACTCGACCACAGTGCCTAAGTTTTACACTTATACTACTTGATATAATTTATATATATATATATATATATATATATATATATATATATATGCGGATGTATGAACAATAACTTTCAGATTCCACACTTGACAGTCACTTGGTTACTTGATAAATAGAAAACACGGTAAGATAACATGTGTATTGTAACGTCAGAAATATACATAAAGTACAACGGGGGTGTTTATTTGGGATGACCTGATCTATTTCCAGGCCTTTTTAGATATGAATATCTCATTGATTTTTGTCCCTTCAACCAATCTAGTATTTGCACATTGATTTACTTGCTTTTCTTCAAAACTTCGGTGCAACAGGAATATATGGTTTTTTCTGAAAACGGTGGCAATCTTATTCCACATTATGACGCTTAAAAGACTGTTTTTATTCACCTTTTCTTAACGGAGGAAATCCAGCTAATATAATATAGACTGAATCAGTAATATCCTGCTTTCGTATACAGGAAGACAATGCTTGTGATATCCCACTGATATTTAGAATAAAATAAAGTAGTCATCAGCAGTTTTGATATTCTGCTGTCTATGCTTGCTGATATTTTTTAGGTTAAGACTATACATAGTATAACAAGATGCTACGTTAAAACTCCTAAATGTGTTTTATTGTCTTTATCATTAGGTTTTTCCGTTGATCTCTTTCCGTTCTCTTTTTCTCTAAGTAATGAATAAACTCACGGTTTAACAGATAAAGTTATATTGACCTATAGGTATCCAAACTAAGTTTAAATTTGACCGAATGGGAAAACTTGGGCATTGGGTAAATCATTGACTTGTTTAACCTGAAAATAAACATTCTAACAGTAAAAATTCAGGCAATATCTAGGGATCCGCATACGAACGCATATGTCAACAGAGGTTGATAAATTCGATCCAGTATAACAATGGAGAATTACAAGGATCTGCAAATTATAACTAGGCAAGTAATATCATTCCTTCGGTGTTTATATCTGCCAGCTAACGAAAAAATAATAATTGCAGGGAGAAAAACTAAAACCCAAAAGGAAGAAGAAACATAGATGATAAATTTCAACCAATAATTTTTCACTATGTCATCTGTGTGAAGACTTACAGAGAACTGTAATACCAATCTTTAGAAAAGTTGTCGTCAATTTAACCAATGCGCTTAACACCCATGTCTATCGCCTATCGTATTATCTGATATACTTGAGACATCCGACATTACTCTCATGAATAAATTTTTCAGTACAAATCTCCCTTAACTGTGTATACCATTCAAACCAATTTATAAATTATTGAGTGGTAGGAAAATTGAGTCTTTTTAACTAGAAGTCAAAAACATAATATCAAAAATTGCATATTTTAAGAATTAAAAGTTAATACAACTCAAGGAAAATTAGCTTTTTTTCATTCCATGAAATCGGATAGTCGTTGCAAAAGGTGTGAAAAAACTCCTTATCTCAGCTGGATAGTGTATTGGCAGTAATGATAGACCGCTGCAAGTATTGCACTATGGATCAGTAGATTTTTGGTTCATAGCAAGTTTATTTCATTTTGTCACATGTTTAAATAAACTTTGTAATTCAGAGACATTTGAAGATCGCTTATATCTTATTTTTCAAAGATTTATCAGATCGACAGATATATTTATTTGACCAGAATAAGACTAAAGACCTTGTACAACACGTATTGGCGACAAAGTATCATTTTATTGACATGGCCTGGAGATACTGGTGATGAAAATGTTCTCAAAGGCTGTTGATAATCCTTTTCTGAGTTAATTCTGAAAGAATTCATGGGTAACTAGTGCTGCTATGAATTCGCACACGGAAATAAAATAACTGTTCTGCATTGATTAGTTAAACCAACAACAGCATCAACAACAAGCACCAATCACCATTAACGGGAGAAATCTAAAGGAAGTAGTCTTTTTCACCTACACAGCCAAAACAGCATCGTTTCAACTACGAGCGGCACAGACCAGGATGTCAAAATCAGGATTAGAAAAGCAAGACAGGCTTTCACTAATCTGAAATCAGTGTACGAATCTACTGCACTCAGCACAGAGAACAAGATCCGGATTTTCAGCACCAAAGTCAAGTCACTGCTGCTATATCGTTCAGAAACTTGACATGTCACGAAAAGCACTTCCAACAAACTACAGACATTCATCAGCAGCTGCCGCCTACGCTCACTCGATACTGAAGATCAGATGGCCAGAAAGAATAAGCAAGGAACTCTGGTAACGAACCAACCAAGAACCTGTCACCTAACAAATATGCAGAAGGAAGTGGAGATGGACTGGGAATACACTGAGAAGACGGATTGGGGGACATCACGCACCAGGACAGGCAGTCGAGCGAAACCCGGATGGGAAAAGACGAGTTTGGCGTCCGAGGTGAGGGTGACACAGAGGAGATGATGTGAGGAAGAAATGAAAGCTTGTGGGCATTTGTGGCACCAGATTTTGAAGACTGGAGAGAAGAGAGTGCAATGGAGGTGCACTTCTAAAGCCTTCTGTTTCACTATAAACCCAAGGGAAAAACAATAATATATCATTGATTAGTTAATTGTAATATCATCAATATACAGTACTGTTTCACTTGATGTACAGTTCATCAGTATCATACCTTATCCAGATATTATCGATCACCATTAACAACAACAACCACAATAGTTTAACGTTAGCATTACTCCTCTCTGTTGCATTTCTCCTTCTTGTTTATACAGATATGTTAGTATGCTATTCTCACATCTACTCAACCTTAAACTAAGAAGAAAAACATCTTTTTCTGAATGACATTTTGATGGTCATTTTGAGTTTTTGTTTGTTTGTTTGTTATTTTTGATAGAATTGTATTAATCTGTGGGTATTTGCATTCCACTGTTTCATTCTTCAAGTGTACTTCATCGTCTGTAATCATCTTTATAAGAAGAATAGAATGTCATTTAATTCTTTCACAGCAGGTTACCATCATGATCCTTAACAACAGCATAATAAGATCATGATTACTGATTTCTATAGTTTCACAATGTTTATTGTTATGAATGATGTTAGGCTTTCTGTCGACTTTGCAATGACTATAAAGTGGATGAATTTATTGAGAGAAACAAGAATCAAGAATACACATTTTTTAACATTTAGTATTTGTAATTGTTACATTGAATGTAATCAAACTTTGTTAAAGTAATTTCATGGCATCATAAAAGTCCTCATTGAGACTGACTATTCTATATTACCATTAGCATCAGTATCATTGTGTTAGATGATGATATTTTGACTCACGTCATTATTGTAATGTGAATTGAAATTCTCATCACGCAAAATGCACACTAGGAGTTTTATTTTTCTCATCAACTTGTGATCATTTGAACAATAAAAGCCAAGACTTAAAAAAAATATTTTGCGATCTCGCTGAATGGATATTCATTTACTTATTAGTATTTCTGTGTTACGTTTTTGTCATTTTCAAGAAATTACATGATCTTGGAAAAGTCAAGAGAGAAGCGACTGTTTTGTAACCAATCCCCCTAATTTCTATCAATATCTAGATATCAGTAGGGAATTGAATAAAGTAACAGGGAGTTATTACGCAAAATGATTGTACCGAAACAATTGATATACTCCACAGAACAGCCTATGTTCTTTTTTTGTAGCCTAAAGTATACTCTGAATAAAGCTCAGTTTCTGCATGCCTAACAGTAAAAATGTTGTAGTACTGGATGAAAATGTGATGGTTAACAATTTCCCGTCTGATTAAAATTTTTTTTTGGATATGTAAGTGACTGCTAAAAACGGATTACACTAGTGGCGATTTCTCACCTTAAGAAATGAGAAATGTTCGCGAAAATTCACCTAATAATGTGGAAGACTTTGAAACATTTTTAAACTGCTTCATTGTCATCCACTTATTCATACTTTCAAGTACTACCAACAAATAGGAGAGTTTTGATACGTCAGTTGTTTTCAGACTACTTTTTTTCCATCAACACAGCATACAAATAAGTCATCCGTTTTTGTATCCAAGGCTTAGTTGTCAAGACGTTCTAGTTTCAGACGTAAAGCTCTTGAACTACTAATTAAGCAAATTTTCGATAGTTCAATTATATAACTAAGTTTGTAAGAACAATCTGATATATTTTCGGAAAACATTTCAAACAAACATTTACTTGTCCAGTCAGTTTATATAAACTCGAAGAATGTAAAGATAAACCGAAAAATTAAGATAATAAATTGAAATTAGGCGCGATAAAAGAAGGAAGACTGATGTATTTAATTCTAGTCTTGGTAAGCGTATTTTGCTATAAGTACTGATTTGAACACAGAATGATCTACTCCTAACAAGTGACTGTTGATAGACCTAACTCAGCTTATTCTACATTGTTGTAACCGAATATGAATGTTTTATGTTTGATTACACTGCATAAAATCACTTCTAAAGCGCTATGCTCGGATACACTTAAAAATAATCATTAACAAAGACATCTACTTAAAAGTTGAAGCTTTATTTTCCTTTTTGCTTTATTCAGCTTTCCATTTTACAGTTTAGCTTAGAGATTTATGAGAACAGTTATGAAAATCATTTTAAGTGGTAGTTTGGTTAAAATTATATACGGAATTTTAATTATCATCATTCGAAAGTTAAAAAAGAAGCATCGACGTAATACAATGATAAAGCGAACCATAAATAAATTTGTACGAGAAAATAAGTAAATTAGTCACATTTTAGACCAAAATGGGACGTTGATGTCTGTTTAGTGGCGAGCGTTTCGTCTTATTCACGACTTGAACCCAGTACACATCGCTTCAAACGTCAAAGGGTTATCCACTTGGTAACTGGGGCACGAGAGTCGTTACCGTATGGTTATTCATCATACTGATATATGCTTGGCACGTAGCAGTGGAATCCAGGACTCTAGTTTCGCCCTACATAATAAGCAATCAGGCAGTATCGAGACATCCACATAAGAGCCCATCTGCTAACAGAGGTCGAGCAGATTGCTCCAGTATAGCAAAGCAAAATTATAAGTATCAAACTACTCTGGATTCTTTTTACTGGTCTAATGCTGCATCAATTCCTTTCTGTGAACATTTTTATTAGTACAACATATGTGTCTGGTTTTGCGCTGCTATTTTCAAAATAGAGATGCCGTTTACATTAGTTAAATCAGGTAAATTTCATGAGTACCTATAAACTATAAACTACACCTGGATTACAAAAGGAAGAAAATATATGTTGAAAACAGTTTTGGACTTCTAATTATTCAGCAATATTGACCTTAGTTTCTTCTTCCTCAATAAATCCTGGAGCGTGTCAATATGCAGTGCAGTTCCTAAACTATATAAGCTTCTGTTAAAAATAAGAAATAAATCCGAAAAATATTACGAAGCCTGGATGTATACATAATTATCTTCGTAGCAAGTTGACAGGTAGTTATAGTACCTGATCAAAGCCCACTGTGAATAAAAAGGTGGTTCAGAATTACCGTCTACTGTGCACAATCTGGATTTGTCTGTTCGATAGAAAGTTCTCAACACAGGCTAACACTGAACAAGCTTGATTAGTTCATGTATGGTGGTCCTGATGACTGTGCATTCATAATTTACATCTATTTCACCCTTCAGTCATCAAGTCTAATGCGAACACATTCTTATCCAGCTACTTGGTTAGAATTCAACTGTCAACTTTGCCTGACTTTCGCCAGATTTCATACCACAACATCTTTCCACTAAATGTGTCTCTGTTTGCAGTCCTTTGACAGGTTTTCTATGTTTCGTATCCATGACTCAGTGGATAAAAACTGCACTGATAGCTTACCTTTAAATATTACTATTTCCAGTCACAATCGCCAGGTAATCGACACAGAATAAGAAATTGATACATCGAAAGCTTTCCCACTAATTAACAGGCTGAGAAATCCAGGCAAATTGAAACCATAGTTATCAAACTAACGTTATCTTGTTTTCTTTTAAGAATCGATGGTTAGTGTTTCACTAGATTTTATAATCTGTTAGGCTTCTTTTTCTACGATTACGTGACCATCTCTTACGTTACCTAAATTTTCGTCAGTAATCCCAGAACACTCTTTTCTGCATCTCACAGATTTGTTTTGAGTTCGAATGTATTCGTACACAAAACCTGTTGTCCTTCATTCTTTTTTCACCTGCTGAACATATATCACAAGAAATTAATATGTTTACATTATTTTTGACTATTTATTTATAATGAATTACCTATTTAATTGAGTGGAATGCAGTAATGATATTACTCCAGTGGAATAAAATGACAGAAATGTATACTACAGATACTGTTCTTATCAAATATTGCTTCCACAATAGTGTTTTCAGTTAATTATTGCATGTTTAATTGACGCATGTTAACGGATCCTAACGTAACTAGTTTGCAAGTTGGACATCCCACCATCATTATGGAACCATTTTAACAGCCATCTCTACTAGTTTGATTAACTATGAGTTGACATAATCTTAGACAAATCCAATGTGCACATTCCATGATTTTCTTTGATGAAATGTTAGCATTTTTCATAATCAAGATATGTTCAATGAACTGATGAATATCTTGATCACCAAAAAGATAGTTTAATTAATTACGAGAAATCTCACTAAGTCATTCATGAAAAGTATACTGTCGTATACAATCAGTCTGACATAATTTCTATTGTCTTTTTCAAAAATATTTCACTCTGTTGTAAGAATGTCATGAAATTCCACTTGAAGAAAGAATAACATTTTCAAATGTATCTACAGTGGGATTTTGTCGTTACTTGTAAGATATCCTAAGTGTTTTCCACATGTTAAGTAGTCGCATATCACAGATTTTTATCATATCTGCATTGAAAAACGTGCGGAAAAAGGTGTATGTGTGTGTGTCACCGAATTCCTTTTCACATCGAGCTACCGCTAAATCGAGTTCGCTTACAGAAACGATAAGATTTAAGAAAAACTGTTGAATTCACTATGCTAAAGCACAAGTTCAATAATTTCATTTTTGATGTAGTATTCATCACAGAGTGACATCAGTTGGAGAACCATTGAAAATGAAACAGCTGTCCAGTGCTCCCAGGTTTTCAATGGTTCTCAAACTGATTTCAGTCCGTGATGAATACCAACTTGAAATCGGTAAATAAATCCACACAAACCCTGAGATATGAATAACTTCACATATTTGAACAATGATTACAACATACAGCAAAAAGTTTGTGAATCTGCAGACAGGATGCAATGAGTAATGGTAAAATAAAATCGAAATATGAGTTAAATAGTCCAGAAAAGTAATAAGAACAACTCTGGAGGACAATTCAAACAAATGGATCAAGCTCATCATCTGAGGAGAAAGTGTATCAGTTGTATAGCCTAAAGATTTCCTGGTGGATAGTCATAGGATCAAAAATTAGTACATGGGTGATCTACCGTCGAAAAGTGTTGCTTTTGTGTACAATCTGATTTTCAGTGGTAGCATAAGCATAACTATTTGGTATTTCTAGTATTCAGACTTAGAAAAATTCCATTGTGCATTCAGCGAATAACAATTACGTGGGTAAGTTAGTAAGTCACACCTGTATGCCCGACCCAGGTCTTACCAACAGTTTCAAATACACTAGACAGGTCAGTGAGTCATCACAGTTCTTCTGTTCATTCTTTTACACACTGTAGTCATTCATATTAAACTTCATTTAAGATATGAGTTTACTTGAATTTACCTGAATTCCTGGAATAGCCTAAGTGTTGGCATTATTCTTCAGATTGAATGCCTTCATTAAATGTGAATACAGTATTACAGTCGTAAAAGTCGTTCCCCCCTTCCGCAAGCCACCCATAATTTTTGAGTTCTTGTTCGTTCAAAGTGAAGCTACAATTCAACAAGCCTATTTCGAAGATAGTACAATTAGTGATATGTTTCTTCTTTTGTTGTGTTTCTCACTTCTCCTTATGACAGAATAAAAAATTTCAAAGAGTTTTTGGATCTTTATGCCTCATTTCCTTTTAGGATGATGGTATTCACGAGTAAATTTATTTTATGGAGAATAGCACTATCGAAATAATTTCCTTCACTTAAATCTTTGTACTGTTGAATTGTTTCCCTTGAATATATTTGTTAATTGCATTGATAAAGATTTCATTATCATGTTTTGCTTTTTGGACTTGAAAAAAATAAAATGACTGTTAAAGCAGAATTACAGGGATCCATTTCAATATTTAGTTGATTTCTGTCTAGACGCTTACAAACTGATTTCTGAAAAATAATTCGGACAATAATTTAATGCACCTATATTCATGAGGATAAATTGACTGTTATTATTAGTAACATTATTAGTATTATCATAGTCGTTCCCAGCATCATCTTATTTTGTGCATCATGTAGCTACTTCTTTAAATTGATTTTCTTTTACCGTTATATGAAGCAGCTTTGCGAACATGTTGATATTATTCTGTTTTCAATAACTGTTTCTTCCTCATATGACACTCCTTAGCAGTACTCATCTACGATGCCGCTACTAACATCGAATTACAGTACTGTATAGTGTTCATTAGTGACATACTTTGAGGTAAATATCCTGGAGTTCTCTTCAGAACCTGTGAACAGTGAGGCCAACTAGACAGAAGTAGAGCAGATGCTACACAAAAACTTTGGTGTAAAGTTGCGCTATTCCACAAGTTGACAGCAGTCGAAATCTGTGAACCATTGAATTCTGACCCAGTAACTGAATGGATAACGCCTTCGCTGCGAGAATTGAACATTCTGAGTTTCGTCCCTGGCGAGTTCATGAGTATCTACTTCTGAAGAGTCTCATACTGAGATGAAACACCTTTGCTATGCTCCCAGGCTTTCATTTTTTTTCCAACTGATGTCAGTCTGTCATGAATGCTACCATGAAATAAATGAAATCCGCATAAACCTCAAATTGGATCTCTACATTGACTAAAAGTCTATCAACAGCAAAAAGTGGTTGACCTAAAATGAATGTTGTGGCCTTTTATTTCAACTTTCAAGTAAGTTTACAAAACACTGTAGATATAATTTTTTTTTGGTGACTAGACTATCTGAAACAATCTTTGCTGGATTTATTCATATTGAGAAGAATGAATTTTAACAACGATAAATCCTGTTTCTTACAGTCTAATTACAAATCAATTAGCTCTGCCATCTGGCATTTGATATTAGTACTGGACTGCAGAGCGTTTATGATGAAATGAAAGGAGTTGTGTATCACTCATTTACTCAGTAGCAAGACATAGCATGATTTGAATGGATTCAGATTGAAATTGAGTTGTAGCTTGCAACTTTCAGTTCAGCTGATAGGACTCCTAGAGTGCCTACAGGAAATGCATAGTTTACACCTTTGCATATGTACATTTTTATTACCAGAATTGTTGAAATGCCAAAAAGACAGGTTGATAATCTTTGATATGACTCAAAAAGATAAAAAATGTAATAATACTGACCAAGCATTTTACTTGTTCTACCTAGGGATCCAAGAAGTATCATGCGAAAATGAATATTAGTATTAACCAAATGAATATCAATCACAACTAATGCATAATTCCTCCTATTATTTGGAGGAACTAGGTTTCTGAACTGTTTTTATTTTTTCAAAGAACTACTGGCAAAATTCTGGATAGTGAGGTTTCGAAAGTATTTTTTTTGTCAAAATATCGAGGTATGAAATTAGTAATTTCACATTAGTTTTGTTTGTTTTACTGTAGCACGTATTGAAACCCTAGAAATTATCTAGGAAATAATTCTAAAACTAACTCATCATATCATATGAATAGAAATAACACAAAATTTTGATACTACCTATGTTTTATTTCTACAAATACATTTCTCTTACTTAAGAAAATTTTGTGACATAACTGTGTACAATAGTTTAGTTCATAAGCTTCTGTAGGTCATGTGTTTCTTAGGTAATTCAGGTGGTCTTAGTGAAGAAACTTTGCCAAGCATAAGACTTTGCAAGTAAACATATATAGTCTTTGTTATGTATATCATTATACTTTATCGCACAAAAAGAACTTTGTTGTTAATTGCAAGAGTGAACCTAAATCTGTGAAGGAATAGATTGATCGTTAACTGAGATATCATAATAATAAATGTATTAGAGACCCTCTTGTTATCTATTTTTCAGGTATTTAGTCGTCAAACAGTCAGTTCGAAGGAATTAAGCCATAAAAAGTATCAAATAGTATTTGTGCCATTTCCATAAGACAAATCCCATTTCTACTTTAAAAACCATGGAGACTAAAGCAAATTTAGGGTTTCAATTGACATTAGAAGCGATGCGTAGAGCCATCGAACTAATATTGCTACAGCTACTTGTGGCAACTGACAAAACTAAATCGTAAACTAACCTTAGTTGGGAATATCAGTCATTTTCGGCCTTCTGTGATTGACTTTAGAAAAAGAAGAGTTGATACAGTCTTCATAAAATAATTAAATAGGTTAAATCAAATATAAAATGTTCTTTATTTCTGAGTGTTTTTCAAAAGTTCTTGATAAAATCAATCAAAGTATCATTCCTTATTCATCACCTACTTTTTGTCAGTAACACGTGTCATCCTATAAAAAGGTAAAGTCACTCATAGGATTTATAGGTGGCGGAGAATATTACTGTTTCTGGTGTATGGCATTTGTGACATTGCATTCTATGAGCTCAGCAGTTTTGTGCATTCATATCGTTCTATGAATTTTCACAAGACAAGAAGGATCAGATCACCAGAATAAAATGACGCCATTTAATTTCAAGAAGACTCCTTATCAACAGAGTTTAAGATTAGAGTGGTTATTATCACATAAAGTGATTTAAAACTAAGAAGTCAATAATCTAAAACTTTGACTCAATGGTAACGTGCTAGCCACGGAACCTGAAGGTTCTGGGCTAGATCCCTGGTGGGGTCTTGGGTGTGCATCCCTCAGGAGTCCCATACTAGGACGAAACAGCTGTTCAGTGCTCCTAGGTTACCAATGTTCCTCCAGCTGATATCAGTCCAACTTAAAATCATTGGTAATTTGTACAGAAGGGTCAATAAACAGTAAAAGTTGGAAAATTAATGCTAGCTAACAGGTTGAGTGATATGCAAAGAAATGACGCCCATAATATTGAGACCAACCCAGAGAGTTAAGGTGAAAATTTTATGTAATTGGGATAAGAAAAGATCCCGATGAAAGCGGAAGACTGACCGCAATCTCCTTCTGTAAGCAGAGGCGGAGAGCATTTTATAGCAATCGCTTCAGGAAAACATAGTAGTTCAAGCGTTTGCGTTACATTTACTATTTTAAAAGCAATAGAAGAATCAATTTGATATCTTGTGTCTAGAAGGTGTGTATTAATCGTACTGGTTACATTAGTGCTTCTTTTCATGCATTTATTCCTCAATATGTACTTAGAGAATCTATGCTTTATTGCTTTTCTGAATACCAACATCACCAACTTCAGTATAAAACCAACTTCATGTGATTGATTCATTTGGTGGACTTGAGTAAGACAATGAGTACAGGATTTTCTATTAGTTCTTCACCAGTAATTTAATAGCTCGTTCTAATGAAGTCGTATTTCATTGGCTGTTTCCTCTGATTGCGTTGTCATTGATTTCAAGTGCGCTTTGATTAGTCGTTTCCATGACTCACTCTCGTAGTTGTTTAAAACCTTCCCCATTGGTAGGTAAAGTGGGTGGGTATGCTAGTGAGTATCTTCGTTTACAATCACTAACTTAAGATCTAAACGAAAACGTACAAGAAAACTTACAACATAATATTACCACCAATAATGTCGAAAAGAAAATCGTTATGTAATGGCAGAGTATAGTCATCATCTCCTAGTCTCATACAAAGCAGCCAGAATTTTGAGCATAACCTGACATACACATCAACATTTCAGACAGTCACAACTACTCTCACGATGTTTAATCATTTCTAGAACGGTTAACCTCTGGAATCCACTGTCATTACAAAAAAGAAGGCATAGAGCCTAATACAAAATTTTCCAAGTATGTCCTTAAAAACAGAATTCAGAGAACTAGTAAGGACCTAATTTGCCCTGTAAAACTGATGCGTGCTTCTGTTATACCTTGTAGAGAAATGACGCAAAAGATAAGCCAAAGAAAACTATGCAACTGAATACTGAAAATGATGATATGTAGATGAAGTAGTCAAATATATGAACCTCAGAAGTCCGTAACAATAATATCAAGTTTTTTCGGGAGAGGATACTGTAAACGTAAACAGCTGAAACAGTAAGTAAACGATCTTAAACTGTAGCTCTTCGAAAGCGAATTTTTGCTGAAAAAAGACTGATTGGGGATATTTAATTCCTGCCGAATTTCTAATAAGGGCCAAATAAGGTTTACTAGTAGGCAGTGATTCATGTCTAAGCCAAATGAATCAATTCAAACGAAATAAAGTCAAAATAAGACCTGGCACATGTAACAAAAATCTTTTTCCAGTGACACAAACCTCTTCTTGTGTTTAGATAAACTCTAAACGAACAAAAATCAATCAAACACTCAACTGGTCATTGATACTGTTGAAGAAGAAGTTGTTTGTGTCTCACAAAAAGACAAAAGAATATCGATGGATTTAGGTTAATTCCTGGGTGGTTCGGATCCAGTAAACGGAATGGTTGATAGAAAGGTAAGCTTAACAGGAGCAAATAGTTGAAGCTAATGTGACAGCCATTTATTCAGTCTCACTTTAAATAAACGGAATGCAATAGAAAGCTAAATCCAGATGAATTCTAAACTATTCTGATTTTTGAGTCAGCTAACATCATTGAAGTGAGACTGTCTACGTTAAACATCGCAGATAATCTTTCCGGTAGGAATCAAAGTATCTCTGAAGGATTAACAGCACTAACTGTTGACTTAATCGACGTGTGTTCATATTTGCACCATATGCTAAAAGAAATGTTAATTACGTATGATTCAGCATCATGCTCGATGTAAAGATTTTCTGATAAAAGAAACCTTGGTGTAAGTACCTATGCTTCCAAAATCAATCTTACATAAGCGGCACTTGATGTTTGTTACTCTACAGTGGTCGTTCAGCCTGAAATTCTTGTTTGAATATAAGACTGAATCCTAATTAACTCCATAAGAGAAACAAAATTGACACCTTATGTGTCAGAATGAGCTACAAACGGATATTTGACAAATAAATGCCGCAGTGATCAGCATCCCTTAAGTTTCTGTGTTTTTTGATGACTGAAATTCAGTCTTAGAAATATGACATTAAGACAAAGCATTCCCAATGTGGCTGAATATAGTAAGTGACTGGATGGATTCACAAACAATGAAACAGAACCTGCTGTATCACACTTCTCATATACAAATCTATCAAAAGACTCGCTAACTACCCATTATAATCAGAAAGATTTGCGCAAGATGCATAATGCGTCGTAAAAGATGAACATCTCGATGAGTATCGACACAAAAAGGACTTTCAATTCTTGTGGTAACAACCTGAAAAACTGAGCAACAAAAGAAGTCAACCTTTATGGTTTCAAAAATTGTTTCGTTTTAAAGGATGTTCATTTCCAGGGCGACAGGCTATCAAAAATCCTGAAGAACTTGACGTTGAGATTGTTTAGAACAACATTTATTTGAGCTGAAGTCTATATTATCCCTTCTAACAGACAGCTAATTCCTCGGTGTGTTGACGAAATGCTTTTCCTTTTAGCTAAACCACTATGGGTTTACCAGTCTACCTGCTTTTATTGGACTAGTTATGCATAAATTTCAGAGAAAGTCTGGACGTTTTGAGATCACATTTAGACTTTACCTTTCATGATTATCGTAAGGAAGCTGCATTCCATTCACTAGGTCTGAACTTAAACATCTGACTAATTCTTCCTATTTCAGTTCATCCAAATAAAAATCCTTTCCTATAATATAAAAAGTTAAAATGTATGGTTCGAATGGAGTGAAGATCTTATACTTGCTACACATTCAAGTTATTCAAAAATTTGTCATTCTTATCTTAACTCTGTGCATAAAAACGGTATAACTGGATGCCCCTCTCAACCATGTTCTTCGTCACTGTCTAAGCTGTTGACAACAGCAGTAGTCACGGACTCAGTACTCTTGCTTTCATAAAGATTCTTGTTTCTTCTGTTTTGGTAGAACAACGGATTTTTATTTTATATGCTTTTAGTTCTGGAGCAGCCACAGTGTAGAATGTCATTTAAATTTCATCAGATCATAGGAATTTAGTTTTTCGCCGAAAAAGTCTATTTAAAACGAACTGATCAACAGTTCACATATACACACCTAAAGTTACAACAGAACAGATTAGGCTTATTTGTTATTCAGTTTATTTTTGCTACCGATGTAACCATAATTCAACATTTGACCTCAATATTTGTAGTGATTAGTTCTGTACCAAAAATCATCTATTCATTGAATAGGTTAAATTGTTCAGCATGAAAAAGACACTAGCTAATCAATAATACACCGCTGTTCCTTGGATATTCTCCGTTTAATATTTGTTCAGTCAACTAAAAATGATGACTATAGATTCCTTAATGAGCTTCATACCCATGGAAGCATCACATCAGTTTCATTAAAGAACACTGGATGTTAAATATCAGTCAGGCAAAGCCCTTGGTGGTTGAAGTGAAATTAAGATCTTGTCAGTAGTTCAGTCCTGTCGCTTAGTTGGTAGAGCTGGTAACCCAGAGGCCACTGGTTTGAATTCTGCCGTGAGCCACATTTTCTTTATCACCTTCAATTGTCATCTAGTACCAATACTAGTTTGCCAAACAACAGCAATCTCACTCGTTGAGCATAGATTAAATTTGTTGTTTTTGTTATCTTTTGTGGAGGATGAGTTGTTAAAAATAGAGCAGAATATCATCAGGCCAAATTTCTAGGGCGAAATTAATTCGAATGCAGAGATTAATTATGCTAGAAGATATATTCCTATTTTGAGTGGATAAAATGAGTAGTTAGAAGTCATTCATGTTCATCTGCAGGTTTCACTGACCAGACTGGAGGGATCCAAACGCTGGATGTATGTTTCTCTTATATGCAGCCAAATTAGACTATTCAATGAGATGCCTAGTATTATCATATCTCGTTTCATTGAGTTCTATCTTTGTGTATATTTAAATGGAAAGTAACATCTTAAAGTTATACAACTAGAAGATAAGCATCTGAATTACTGGATCGGTTACATTATGCATAATTGAGTAAAATTTGTTTAGAAGTAAAGTCTTATAACCGAGTCAAGCGACGACACGATTACCGTAGAACTGAAGAAGAAACTCTAAGAAACTTCAAGTTTTCTGCTATACTTATTTTTGTGTAATACAGTAGTTAGTTTCTTAACCTTGAACTTTACAGGTTGTAAACGATGACGACTATTAGTATGGTGAACAAAAATATGCTGATTATAAAATATTGATAAATGATTCACTTTATCATTACAATTAGTACCTATCTATTGTGAAAAGTGAGACTACTTTGTCTTACATAGATCTGTTTAACTACTGTTGAATATCTCAATGGACAAGTTTTCACCTTACACCAACTGACTTTACACCTGTCCACATTTATGACCTCACCACTTTCCTGCATTATCTGTTCACTCTTGTTATTCTTTTTACTCTTTAGGTGAACTATGGAATTCATAGTTTCCAGATCAACATGAGTAATTTCTTAGTCTTTTCAGCATTTCATTTACACACAAACAAGTAAGCGTGAGGTGAAACTTTACCTAATTTACTGATTAATTCCTAACTGCGTTGCAATTATGAATCTTGAAACTGGCGCGAACAGAGCTAGGTCATTATATAGACGTAAGGTGGAATTTTATAATCACAAGAATTATTTATCTTCTGAAATTGCAATTGACAGAAAAATCGGTAATGGAACATTTAAATTGTATAAAAAATTGAATAAATCACCCACCACAAGCAATAACAATTAGAGTTCTAAATGTCTTCGCCAAGCTGAAATAGTAGACAGTCTTATTATATGAATGTGTTGTACATTGTTTCAAGAGGTAGCAATAGCAGAAAGTGAAGTAACACACTTATTGCAACACCGTGTTTAAGTAGCATGGAGTCAACTCACAGTAGTAATACTTGTTATACCTACTTTTGGCTTAACATAAGTTCGCAGTGGTCGTACTTGATTTCAGAATCTAGAATGACTGAAATATGTAGTGGATAATACTGGATAGAAATTAAATGTGAGGGATGATCATAGGTAGGGTTCCCAACAAACTTATTAAGTGGAATTCAAGCAAGAGACCTCTCTACTGCTGGTTAAAAAGTCTACGAATTGAACTGTAAGACCTAAGTAATAATCAGTACTGAATTTCCTCTCGCTCACTGAATGTTTTATCAAACTGTCACGTAGAAGAGAAACATGAGACTGTTTTACTCAGTTAGCTTAATAAATGCTAAGTGATATATTTTTGGTAAAGTATGATTTGTCTTGTAAACAAATATAATGATTGTTTGGATATCGAAACCTAATTTAATTGTTTTGTAGATCGGTATTGTTTCAAGACAGATCTCATTGTTAATGATGGTCGTTTGTTCAACTTTTGTGAGCAAAGAGAACTTAAAGTATGAATCCGAAAACTTCCGTAATATATGGTTCGTGTGGTTTGCAGAAAGTTTCCATATCTATTTGAGAGAGCAAATAAACCGTGCCGACTTTGTTCGTTAGAGTCTAAAAGTTGCTCCTAGCTAAAATAGTGCACGCTTTATAGAATTAAAGATCTGATATTCTGGTACCTAACATATACACTTAAGGCAACCGACTCCAAATGAGTTAACTTGAAATAGCTGCTAATTCGTTATGCACTATAGTGCCGTCTCTTTGTAGGGGATAGTCATTCATAATAATTGTCAACTTTAATGACATCAGGTTGTACTAACCATTAAAAGTGATATTACCTCAAACCATTAATTCAAACGATCTCGCTCCACACACTAGTAACTTGTCTACAAGGTGTTAATGCCATGATTTTGTGGAGAAAAGTCCTGACGTATATAGATGACCAAGTAAAATCAAATAACCTTTAGTAACATTGGTAGGAAGCGACTATTTGTTTATTTGTGACTCTTTTGTAGCTGGAGCTCAATGGTTGAAGATGTTTGATTTCCCTTCTCGATGAATTTCTATTTATATAGGAAACTATAAGATGGATTTTATTAAAATCTGCTGGTACATTTACAGACTGACATTGAATGATAGTGTGTGGTATAGAGAATAACATCTATCTGAGCAAACAAAACTGAATGAATGAATTATGTCAGACAAATTCATAGTGTTCAGATACTCGATGTTCGATAAAAATTGGTAAATTGATGAACTTTCAGTCTCATGTCATTTTTAAAAAATCAAAAAATCCCATATAAAAACGTTTATTTGTTTGGTTGTAAATAAACGAGTAGCTGTTTTTGTCGTCTGTGCAAGCAGGACACTGCAATCACAGTGAATATTGCACATACGAGTGGAAATTTACTGTGAAAATATTAGGAGAGAATAGTGATTTGTCCATATGGTCTGAAAGATTATCTTTACCGCTCTGTTTTAACTGATTATTCAGTTCACTAATTTAATTTCAAAAGGTTGCATAATCGTAAATTGACATTAGTCGGGGAACGAATATCAACTTGGAAACTCCAGATCACTAATTTGTCTCAGTTTCAAACTCCTCAGCAGTGCACACTCATGAACTCGTGATGGATTATTGAGGTCTTTGTCGTGGTGAACACATTCCTATTCAACCAGTAGCTTGAAATTCAGTGACTTAAATTTCTTTATCCTCTGCAACTCGCGATAAACCATGAATATCAACCATCTTAAAAGGTTTCGTGTAAGAACTGAGAAAAATTTATCACCAACAAAATCACTAGTTCTAGCATGCTCAATAATACGACTGTCTATCAAAAATCTGTCAACTTGAGGATACACTAAACTTAAAATCTATTTTAATGAACAAAGAATATTTCTTTCAATAACTTCTTCTCCAGGTTCTAAATTTATATCTTAACACTGTGTGGTTTTCCGTCAATAATATGGAGATTTCGTCCAGCAGTCTGTTAATAATATGATACAGTTGAGGAATTCTCTTCAGAAAAGTTTTGTCTGAACGCTAACATCATGCTCAATTATTACTCGAATTCAGTTGAAGATAATTGAATATCCTAATGAACATATGATTAATGTAATACTATAAGGTGAAACTTTAATCAAACAATACAAAGTGATTTATGACAGCTGGATGAAGTAAATTAAGACAGATAGTTGGAAAAACACTCGCATGATAAAATGTTACTTAGGTTAGGGAATAAACTAAGTTTAGAGAATGTAATAAATTATTTCTGACTGCTGAGGATGAGAGGATACCTGCAGTTTGGAATTTGAAAATTAAGTCACATGAAGTTGGATGCCTAGGAATTTGCGAATCTCAAATGGGACCAAGGTAGGTGTACTGGCAACACCTGCTTTTTCCGGTCCATAACTTGGGTCGTTTGATTTCGATTATCACCGTTTATAAAATTTGAAGGATTCGGAGCCTGGTACTTCATGACAAGTTGATCGAAACCCGGTAGATAATGGGAAACGACTTGTTCATATCTACCATGTGGTTTGTTTAAACCATGTATAAAAACATGAAGCTGGGAACATTCTTTATCAGACTTTTGCTTGACCACGCTGGAAGATACTCGCGGATCCAGGGTTAGATTATAAGGCACTACCAAAGAGTCTGAAGACTGAAAGATGCACTGGATTCAAAATTACGACCGCAACAGGCTGGCTGGATTCAAGAGGTACAAACCATGTGCGGACCAAATTGAAACGCCACTCTACGCATCATCATAGAACGGAGTATAGAATGGCAGTCAACTGGATCTTCACCTCAACTTCATCGACTTTGAGAAGGCCTTTCACAGCGTCGACCGAGAAGTTTTTTGTCAGTTGATTCAACACTATAGTGTTGTTGCCACAAATCTTTATCAACCTCATTCAACAACTGTATGAAGACGCCACATGCCAAGCAATTCACAACGAGAAGCTCAGTGATGCTTTTGAAGTGAAAACAGGAGTAAAACAAGGCTGCCTACTATCACCCATGATATTCCTGATCGTAGTGGACTGGATCATGAAACAAACAGTGAGGAGCGAGAAGAAGGGAATACACTGGACCGCGTAAAAGACCCTGAAAGATTTGGATTTCGCCAATGATTACGTCTAATGTCACACAAACTTGAAGACCTACGGTCGAAAACCAACATGTTGACAGAAGAGGCGAGGCAGTAAAGGAAGACGAGACTTCCTTCAGGTGAACGTAGAGAAGACAGAGGTGAGGAAGATACCCAACCAACAACACCACCACCACCATCATCATCATCAACAACAACAACAAGCACCGATCACCATCAACAGGAGAAATCTAAAGGAACTAGTCTCTTCCATCCACCTAGACAGCATCGTTTCAACTACAGGTGGCATAGGCACAGATGAGGATGTCGAAGCCAGCCAGGATCGAAAGAGCAAGACAGGCCTTCATTAACCTGAAACCAGTGTGAAGATCTAATGCACTGCACTCAGCATTAAGCGTGAACAATATCCGGATTTTCAACACTAATGCCAGTCAAGTCAGTGCTTCCATGTGATGGTTGAGAGACTTGGCGCATCACGAAAAGCACTTCCAACAAACTACACGCATTCATCAACAGCTGCCGCCTACGCTCACTCAATACTGAAAATCAGATAGATGGTCGGAAAGAATAAGCAACAAGGAACTCACTGTGACTGGCAACGAACCAACCAAGAACCCATCGCCCAACAAATATGCAGAAGGAAGTGGAGATGGATTAGATTGGGCATACACTGAGAAGACGGATTGGTGATATCACGCACCAGGACAGGCCGTCGAGTGGAACCAGAATGGGAGAAGACGAGTTTGGCGTTCGAGGTGAGGGTGACATGGAGGAGATGGTGTGAGAGAGAAATGAGAGTTTGTTTGTTGGCTGTGGTGGAGCCAGTTTCAAAGTTTGCAGAGAACAGAGTGCACTGGAGACGTGCTACTGAAGCCGTGTGTTCCACTAGGAACTCAATGGATAAATAATAAATAATAATATAATACCATATAAAAAAGTAGTCAAACAATGTTCGGTTACTCTCTCTCTCTCCTATCTGATCAATACTTTCGCTATTTCCACCAAATATGAGAATTTTATTCAGATTGCTCATATTTATGTGTGTAACTTAATCAAATATATTAAATTACGGAAGAATATAGATCTAAACATATATGAAAGCCTACACTTCATTCTTCCGGTCAATTACTGATTACTTATTTATGGAATGATTATTGAAAATAGTTTCTTTGGCAAAATATATCTCAAATTGGCAGTATAGCTGATATACGTGGAAGCTATCTTTCTTTTTAAAGTTAAATAATTATCCTTACTCCCCGACTTTCAAATAAATATTCTCCGAAAACTGTGAGAGATAACTATTCTAAGAGTAGAATATTGCAATCAAAAATATTAAGAATTAGCATTGTACTACTTTTAAGTAGACGAAGGGGTGCAATCGAATTTATTGAAATCTGCTCATTAGATCTGATCGACATAAGAAAGCATCTACTCGAATTCAGTAGTCTTGACGGTTAGTTCGAGTAGATAAAGATGTAACGATAGAAGAATTTCCTTCTTCATTAGCTACTTCTCGAATTTCTACAATCAGTTTTATATTCAACAAGAAATTAATGGAAACCTATGGGGAAATGGTGGTATCTTCTAGAAAATCATTTCGTAAAAGGAACTATTTAAAAGGACGAGAGATATGTGGAAGAATAAAATGCATTCAGCAAGCGTATATACATTCGTGCAGCAGGCAATGAGCCACACATATTGCGTGCGGGACAATAATACTAAAGACTTCCCAAATTTCGGTGGGTGTAGTGAGATTCGAATCCCTGACCCACTGACTAAAATTCAGCTGCCCATATCTATGAATTAGCATCAGCTCCACAAATATTTGGACACTAAAAGTCAACAGAAGTACTACATAATAGAGGAGAAAATGAATTCCTTAATATGTTGAATTCTGCTTGATTGCTAGCAGTGGAATCCATGAAGCGTGTTTGGTCCCATTCGAGACTAGTCAGGTGGATGCATCACCAGTGAATGATGTTGTTCTCACTAGGAATAAAACGTAAGACCAGTCGCCTTGGATATACATATATGAGTCACTTTGATCTAATTAACTTGACATTTTAGCTTTATTCGTCTCACCGAATGTCTCGTTTGTTTCGAAATTGACACTGTTTGAATAATTCGAGAATACTATCATGCTGAATTTGCGTGAAGTGAATTGTGCTTTTTAAATATATGGTAAGGAAAAAGGTAGCAGTTGAGGCAGGAAAGGGAATTTCCTGTGTAGACAACTGATGAAGAACGTCCATTTGTACCACGACAGGTGTCTTATTCAAATAATGTGGTGCAAAGTCAATAAAGAAGGTGATCATTGATGAGAAGCTGTTTTAGGTAAGCGATCCAGAAGTCATAAAGTAGGATGTTCTTAATATCATTCTCAACTCTTACCTTAACTTCAAGTAGCATTAGGATGTATCTCAAGTCAGTTTGAAATTCGTCACTACTATATATTTCATCGTCGGTTGAAATCAATATTAAATGGGAAAACAGTGAATTTGGTGAGGTACAACGTTTTTGTGCACCAAAGTCTCCATCAAATACATCAGCTAACTGTCGAACAAAATTCAGTGTAATGAACTCTATGACTAACCACCATAAACATCTTAAGAGAGAGTATATATAGTAAATTTAGTAAGAAAGTATGCCGGTTGGTTATGGTCATCAGTGGGAAACTAAACTATCATGTTTCCTTTTCCGAAATACTAACCTTAGCCTGTCGATCAAGTTTACTTTGTGGTAATCAAACCATAAAATCTGCAAATGCACAACATTCTAGAGAAAGGTTCCAACTGTCCTAAAACTATTCATATTAATTAAAAGCCAGTTAGCCCGTTGAAAATCATTAAAATGATATATAGTTGTTTGATAGGTAGCCAAAACGGAACGTCAGGTGAATGTAGAAAAGACAGAGGTGAGGAAGATACCCAACCAACAACACCACCACCACCATCATCATCATCAACAACAACAACAAGCACCGATCACCATCAACAGGAGAAATCTAAAGGAACTAGTCTCTTCCATCCACCTAGACAGCATCGTTTCAACTACAGGTGGCATAGGCACAGATGAGGATGTCGAAGCCAGCCAGGATCGAAAGAGCAAGACAGGCCTTCATTAACCTGAAACCAGTGTGAAGATCTAATGCACTGCACTCAGCATTAAGCGTGAACAATATCCGGATTTTCAACACTAATGCCAGTCAAGTCAGTGCTTCCATGTGATGGTTGAGAGACTTGGCGCATCACGAAAAGCACTTCCAACAAACTACACGCATTCATCAACAGCTGCCGCCTACGCTCACTCAATACTGAAAATCAGATAGATGGTCGGAAAGAATAAGCAACAAGGAACTCACTGTGACTGGCAACGAACCAACCAAGAACCCATCGCCCAACAAATATGCAGAAGGAAGTGGAGATGGATTAGATTGGGCATACACTGAGAAGACGGATTGGTGATATCACGCACCAGGACAGGCCGTCGAGTGGAACCAGAATGGGAGAAGACGAGTTTGGCGTTCGAGGTGAGGGTGACATGGAGGAGATGGTGTGAGAGAGAAATGAGAGTTTGTTTGTTGGCTGTGGTGGAGCCAGTTTCAAAGTTTGCAGAGAACAGAGTGCACTGGAGACGTGCTACTGAAGCCGTGTGTTCCACTAGGAACCCAATGCGAAAGAAAATAATAGTTGTTTGATGGTAATATGACATTTTTCACTACTGAAAAATGATTATTTTTAAGCCTAGAAGCTTGGAGGTGTGGTCAGATCTATTTAGTACACGTCTAAGTGCATAAAGTTGCTTCAGGTTTCTTTAAATACTGAAATGATTTACATTCAATTAGTTTCTTTTCTAAAACGTTACTGAATTAGTCTATCTTCTGTTAAACGGTAATTGATGAAACAGTCTCTTTAGCCGTACGAAAGACAGGATTATTGATTTTGAATATACTCAAAACTCATGGTTTGTTTATTTAACAGAAAATCACTTACTATGACACAAAATACGTTTTTTGTATCAAACATTCTATTACATGCGGTTGCATACTCCTCTCCTATGGCCGTATTTGCTTATGACGACACTCACTGAAGTGTTTAATCATGGCCTGAATAACTCAGTGTTAAATTCTGTAACCACGACAGTGAGTGACATGGGTGTGAATCACTACAGAGTCACCAGTCTCTAATATGAACGTATTTGAGCCTTGTTGATGAGCGCTTAAAAGATGGAAACACATGTTGATAGTTTCCTGACATCCGAAACCAATTATTAAACCAAAAACCTAAGGGGAAAAAACAATATGGCAGATTAACATTGCATTCACCAATATATGCAAACAGAATAGGGTGCATCACTTCGATTGCATTGATTATATTTAGATCACTGATGAAATAATCAAGCCTAATACAAAGTGAGACGAAACTACATCTTAGAAACAAACTAACTGATTAATAAATTATGCGTATTGTTTTCTGGCCTCAGAACCTGCACAAACACATTTTTTTATTTGGAAATACATGTTCATTTACCAGATATAAATTTATCTCATAAGAATGAATTCAATGTAGTCAGTGTGATGAAATATCTAGAAAAAACCTGTTATACCGCTTACTAACTATATGATTCATCTTTATCCATTTCTGAAAGATGAAGTGAATAGTTGATACCTCCTATATCGTTATTTTCCGGAATGACATCTGCTACCGATTCTCCTTTGGCACTAGACAATGGAATTCAGAAGTATTATCCACAGGAACCACTGAGTTATAAATCATTTCTGTTCTCTGTAAATAGATAATGATATGAATTTGCAGCATTTCTGAAAACATTCCTAGACGATGTGATATGTACATGTCACTGGAATATACACCTTTTCTCTCTTATGTTAGTTAAGAAGTGTAGTAAACATGGTATTGAATCTTTAACCAACTGATATTTTCTGATGCTATCTCTTCAAAACATGTACCACTGAGAATATATAGAAAGCTTTACCTATGATTAATTCATTTAGTAAAACACTGGAAGTCATATGCCATCGTCACATGCAGAACAACAAATAAGTCCTCATATACTGACATTAGTTGGAGGAAAATTGGAAGTGTGCTAACCACGTAACCTGAAGTTCCTGGGTTCGATCCTTAATGGGTGGGATCATTAGTGTGCAGTTCTGAGAATCCCCATACCTGGATGAAACAGCTACCCAGTGATCTTAGGTTCCCAATGTTACTCCAACTAATGTAATTCCATGATGAATACCAACCTGAAATCAATAAGTCCCCACACACTTCCAAATTGAATTAATCTAGTGCGCGTTAGTGACTTGTTCCTAGGGGTGATTCCCAAAGTTCCAGTGAGAAGTCTTAACCGGTGGGATCGATCAGGTCGAACATGAGGAAAGTTACTCAACGATGGCACTGTATGGAAGTCGTGCTATGTCGTTAATTGACAGAAATAGGAAATATCGACCGGTGGATTCTGACCCAGTGGCTCAATATTAATGTGCTGACCGTGGAACCTGAAGAACCTGGGTTCCATCCCTAGTGGGGTCACGGGTGCTCACTTCTGAGGAATCTCATACCAGGATAAAACAAATGCCGAGTGCTTCCTGGTTCCCAATGTTCCTCCAACTGATGTCAGTCAATTATGTATACCAACCTGAAATCAATAAATCCTCACAAACCTCCAAATTAAACCAGATGTCACTTTGACTTCCTGAGATAGCTGTGGTTGGCAGACTCGCATTGATCCTGGATGATGGTTGAAGGTCAAATTAGGATTTGGGAAGCGATAGGATCTAAAGCATCGACCATTGGGTTTCTGATCCGGAGCTCTACCAACTGAACCAAGAGAGCCGACTGGCAGAGCATCGGACCTGAAACCCGGTAGTCGCTGGTTCGAGTCCTTCCGCAGTCCAAATCTTCATTTCACCTGCAGTCATCAAGCAAAAAAAGATATTAGTTAGAAAGTGTTATCTCGTCATGAATTACTCATACAACTGGTATTATGAATTGAAAAAAGTGGTAAGCACTGTCTTTCGTTAGATTGAATAGCAACTCAAAATCAGCGTCCAATCAAACAATCAGTAGTAATCCCTCAGAGTAACTGAACGTTAAAAATAACTCAACGTGTTGGAAACTGTTAACATAGACTAGGTTTGGCATCCATGTTCATCCCTTTAGGATGAGCGACTAGCTTACGTTAGGGTTCAGTCAGAGATAGTTTGACGTTAGGATTAAATTGATGTTTATCTAAGGCTGCGAGGTGCAAGTTCAATACATCATTAACTCCAATAACTTTGTCTAGTCGCACCTGTCTTGAGATAAGAAGTCAGTCGAAAGCTCTTGAATCGAGTTATACAATGATGTTACCATTCAAGTCATAAGTAAAACGACTTTTAAAATAGATAAAATAATACGACGAATAACACCTATCTGAGATTCACGTTTTTCACTTTTCGCGTAATATTACATTAAGGAGTCAATATCCAGTCCCTTCTATTGATTGTTCAATGTGAACTGGTAGCTCACTTTCTTTTGGATGGCCAATCTTTATTTACATTGTGCTACGTAATTGTCAAGATGTGATAAAACTGAAGTGTTAGCTAGAAAATTAACCTATTGATTGTTGATTAAATACCTACGACAAGAATGAATAAGTGAGTCATATTTGTATATCTGATGTAGGTCTCATAAACTGTTTAGGTACATGTGTCAGTTGAATGCTTTACTGACCCTACTGATTATTTTTGTATTTTTGTCGGTGAGTCTATTGTTGAATTGCTAGAACTGATTAAGTATATGATTCATCCATCTGTCTGAGTTTCTAGCCTGTATCTTAATATAAAATAACAATGACATATCTTGTTTTACTTTTGGCTATATCGATGTGAAGACACAGGTATCAACGACTAAAAATTCTCATCCATAATTCTGTTTTAAAGTCTGTAGTCTGTTACTAATTAACTTTCACTTGTCGTTCAACTGATATTCATACAGTGCATATTCGCTTTTTTATTTATATTTATTAACATGCACATAATGTGTAGAAATTTTATGTTGGATAATTGGAGACAACTGACAGAAAGCTCTTCAACTAGGTTTCATGCTTGTTGGTACTCATCAGCAAAGCGTCTCAGCGACCCTAAGTGAACTGATACCCACTCAAAGATTCAGACTAGCGTCACGTAGTGCTGCAATTAGTGACGTTATCATTGGGCTAATCGGGTTGCGATTGACCCTCTGTTTATTGCCTCCAACCGTCTAGCATCAATCAAAATGCACCATGTTGCTGAGTCTCACTGCTAAGTAACCATATAATAAAATGACTGGTAGAATCCGGTAGGCGTTTACTACCAGACAATATGAAACTGTCTACTTTCCAATGAACAAGCAATGTATTCAATATTTTGCATAATTAAGTACAAATGATGCATTTTATGTATTACACATGAGTTAACTATCGAAAGTGAAAATAAATATGTGAAGCCAACAGTTCATAGTTGCTTCTGATAGACTGAAACTGTTTACTACTCATACACTCAAATGTAATTCCAGATGAAATTGTTATCAACTTGAAGTGGGCATTTATCCACCTTAGAGTTCAAGATGAGACTGACACTACTCAGACGTGAATTCTAGGTTGGAGTACTTCGAAATAAAAAGGTTCTAATAAAAGCAGATAACCTGGTTGACACTATCAGTAGTACGTTTTTTAGTTGGATGTTGATAACGACATTCTCAAGTAACCAGAACGGGGTGCAAGATCTCATACACAAATCGGGATTAAAACTGTATTGAAAACTAAAGTTAACTTTGAATCTATACCATATTAGGTTGAAATACTATTATAACGAACTTTATAAAAAAACAAAGACAACTTTTTAAGCTTGTATTCATCACTGGCCGACATCAACTAGATAACCACTGAAAACCTGGAAGCACGGGACAGCTGTCTGGTCCTAGCACTGGACTCCTCAGGAAAACGCATTTGGGATTTCATTAGGCATCAAACTCAGGACCAGCAGGTTTCACAGCGAATGCATTGACCATCCAGTCACCGAATCGGAAACCTGTAGATCATGAGGTCGACCCCTGATGTCGTCGTGAGTGAATTCTACTGAAAAGTCCCAGGCTAGGACGAAACACCTGTTCAGTTTCCCTTGATTTCAAATGGTTCTCCATTTGCTGTCAGTCCATGATGCCTAATACCTTAAAGATAAAATCCCCATAAACCTCAAACTAGGTAGATACAAATTAATGCTTCATAAGGCAAGTAACAGTTAACTATATTTCAGAAAACAGTTGATCAAACGCAGATGTTCTGTCACTAGAACATTTCCATTGAATTTCCTCCCCATATATACAACGATTCTAAAGGTCATTACACAAGGACTGAGATAGCCAATTGGGTTTCTCTATTTTAGTACAAATGGCAGATTTTAACATAATACCTAAGTAGTATTAGTTATTTTAGTTGTTGCTGCGGCCGCATTTAGAGCCACTGCTTGTAAAAATATGAGTGACGTTAAATGCCACCCTAGCAACAAGTAAAATAACCTAACGGACTACTCTACTTTATAAAAATCACCATTTCCAGCTAAAATTTTATTTATTTCTCCCTTGGTTTCCTAGTGGAACATATGGCTTCACTAGCACGTCGCCATTTCATGACGGTTGGTGCTCGTTGTTGTTGTTGATGATGATGGTGGTGGTGGTGTTTGGGTATCTTCATCACCTCTATCTTCTCGACGTTCACCTGAAGGAAGTCTGGTCTTCATTCACTACCTCGCCTCTTCTGTCAACTTGTTGGTTTTCGACTGTAGATCTTCGAGTTTGTACAGCGAGACATTAAATATAAATCATCATCTGCGAAATCCAAATCTTCTAGGCTCTTTACATTGGCCCAACAAGCGAATGCCTCTCTTCTCGCTCCTCACTGTTTGTCGCATGACCCAGTTCAGTCGACCATAATCAGGAAGTTCATCGGTGGTAGTAGGCGGCAACCTTGTCTTACTACGGTCTTCCCTTCACAGGCATCACTGAGCTTTCCGTTTGTGAATCACTTGACATGTAGCATCATATAGCATATAGCTGTTGAATGAGTTTGATAAAGATTTATGGCAACAACACTGTAGTGTTGAAGCAGCTGCTGAAGCAGCTTCTCAGTCAACGATATCGAAGGCCTTTTCAAAATCGATGGAGTTGAAGTGGAGCGTTGACTGCTATTCTGTGCTCTGTTCTATGATGATGAGTGGCAAAGCGTTACAATTCGATCCACACATGATTTGTTCTTCCTGAAGCCAGCCAACCAGCCTGTTCAGGTCGTAGTTTTGAATCCAGAGTACTTTTAAGTTTCTCCAGGATGGTGCGGCATAATATTTTGGTTGATGTGGACAGGGGTGGAACATGATTCCTCGCCAGTTCTTTCAAAGATTTAGGTCGTCCTTCTTTTGGAGTTTGACAAGGTAGCCGTTCTTCCAAACAGTGGGCAAGTACCTTTCCTTCCTTCCAAACAAACCTTCTTCAGTAGTGGTGTGAGCATGTCCACTGATGTCCCTGTGTCTGTTTTCAATGCTTCTGGAGGAATTGCACCCGGCCCTGCTGCTTTCTCGGCGTTCAGGACTTCACTTCTGTTTTTGTTGGAGGGTTTGTGTTCACTGGTAGTTCTGTGGCTGGGCTGCTGGTGGTATTTCTGAATTTATTGCAGGTTGTGGTGGTGGTCGACTCCGGAGTTTTTTGAAGTGGTTACCCATCGTATCCTTTATTTCTCCTCTTTGCTAACTATGTTTCCTTCACTATCTTTCATTGTTTTCATCTGTATTGATCTCTTCTCCCCTAGGTATTAACCTGGTTATTTGATACAAAGTTTTCAGGTTTTTCCTACCTGCAACATGTTTTGCTTCAATTACAGGTGTTTCGTAGAAGTGTCTTTTGTCTTTGTGTGCACTCTTCTTCACTTCTTTGTCCAGTGTAGTGCTTTATAGGTTGTATTTAGTTCCTCTTTTCGTTGTTCATTCCTGCACTGCACTGATTCATCTTCTGTTGCACCATCTTCCTCTTTTCTATCAACTTCCATGTGTACCTCGAGATCCATTCAGCTCCTTGTCTTGTTTCTTCTTCATTCCTAGTACGTTTATACAGGTTTCTTTCAACGTCTCTTTCATAGAGTTTCAGTGTTCTTCTACACCCGATCCTTCATGGATATCGCTTAATATCTACCACTTTTTCCTGATGGTTGACGTGAAAATGTCTGTTGTAATTCCGTCCTTCAGTTTCTACCTGATTTTGAAGCTAGGTTCCTTGCACCAGATAGTGAGTGGTGTGAACCTATATCTGCTCGCCTTCTTCATCTGATCTTGTGTCTAGTAATGAAGTCGATCTGGTTTTTAGTGTATCCTGGTGTCGGGTGAAATCCATGTCTCTTTGTGAATGTTCTTGTGTTTGTACACACTGCCTAGCCTCCAATCACCAAATAGTTGAATGCGGAGAAGTCTGCAAACAGTTCTCCATTCTCTTTCATCATTTCACCAAGTGCTTCTCCACCCATGAAGGATGAGTTTTCTTCCTGTGTTGTCTGCTCACAGTTTGGCATTCATGTCACCCCACCGATTAGAATTTTGATGTCGCCATCTGGTGTGGGGTCTTGTCCATTACTGATTGCAGTTGTCTGTAGAATTCCTTCTTTTTCTCTTGATCTCCGCTATTTTTTGGTGGGTTGAATTGAATGATTGTGACTTTCCTTCCTTTTGAGTTGAACCTTGCTGTCATGATCCTGGAGGAGACTGGTTCCCATTACATGAGAGCCTTCGATTCCGTTTGGGATCTCATCATATCTACTCGAAAACTCAGAGTCCTCCTGGTTGTCGTTTGGGTAACTGGAGTAGATTATTGACTCTCCAACTGATTGTTTAGAGAGTCTACTTCCATTCCATCTGCAGATTTTCTGCAGATTCCTAGCACTTCTGCGCCATATCTTATCATTTCTTTAATAATCTGAACAGCCTTGCTAGGTTCAGACGTTAATCAGACATTCCATGTCCCCATGCTTATTTTTGTTTTTGTCGAGAGAGAAAAGATACATCGGTCAATTGGCTTCCCGAAGACTTTCACAAACCGATGTGAGGAATAAGTTTATTTTTTATATTTTCTTTGTGCTTTGATGTTTGTTTACCTATTGGTTTGGTTTTACGGGGTAGGGTGCTAGCCCTATGCCCAACCTTTCCTCTTTATCCGGGCTTAGGACCGGCTAGTAAACTAGGCGAGGTTTTCCAGCTGAAATAGAGAAACCTAATTGGCTATTTCAGTCGTTGCTAGGGTGGCTTTTAAAGTCACGCATTTAAAAGACTTTAAATAACAGTGACTTCATTGGCCATCCTAGCAACTGCTGAATCAATCAGTTACGGTGATTTTCTAGTAGTGGAAATTACATCGTAGACAAAATACTGAAAACCGATTGGCTGGTTCAGCAGTTGCTTTGGTGGCCTTTAAAGTCGCCCTTAATGTCACTCTCAACGAAATAACTAGAGGGAAATTACTGGTCAGCTACCAACATACTTTTGTTCCCAAGGCTGACATCAGATACCTATGCTTTCCATACGTCTCTGAAATGGCTAACCCTCATCTATTCAGGGCATCAGTTATAAAGAAAGTAATCGATTGAAAACCCTATTTTCCAGCTCTCAGGCTTGTACCGATAAGGTGTGGTTAAAAGTCACCTTAGCAACAACTGGAGTAACCAATCAAACTTCCCTGAGCCAAAATCGTTGCAAGGGTGACCTTTAAAGCCACTCATATTTTGCCTGCAAGAGTACATCTCCAAAGCGTAAAACAAATGTAATTTTCTGTCTCATTAGTTGCTAGGATGGTCTTTGAAGTCACTTACAACCACAGATATGATATATGTAAATACATGTCACGTGTGGAATACTTCAATCTGTCAAACTAATCGGATCTAATCACTCACAATTGAAATGTCTGAATCCCAGCCTACATCACATAAATCACAGGCTAAACATTTGGAAATACACGTAGACTGATCAATACTACTGCAAATAGTCACACGATCAAACTAAGGCTTAACATCTATCTATATCTTGACAAAAGTCAGACAAAATGTGAACTGAACTGAGATAAAGAAGGGTAGATAAGTTGATTGCAGACAGTTGACCATTGAAGGGGAGGATGCCAACTTCTTTTCTTTCATACAAGCGAGAGGCAGGATTTTTATTTCATTCAGGCAGAGAGGGCTCTTGTAACTGTGATTGGATGGAAAATAGAAAGCATAGAGATTGAGATTTGGCAATATAGGTTGGCCAAATCAAGCAGTTATGTGGATGTGATTTGCATCTTGGTCACACTCAGTCGTGTGTGTGTGTGTGTGTGTATGTATGTAAGTATATATGAATGGAGATGGGAATGAATGAACAAACAGTGACTGTATGCATGTGTACTGACCATCATATCTATGTGTCTGTATGCCGTGAAATGATGTTCACCTGAAGAGAATTATGTGTGTGGGTGTAGAGAGAAGTAGAAGGACTATGGCTTGTGCCACCTCATGATTTCTTTGTCTTCTTTCATCGTTTAAAAGTTATGGTCATTATCGTCAGGGGGAAGACAAACGGGAGGCATGGATAAGCTGCATTTTGTATGCTATTCCACTCAACAGCAATGTAGCTATACTTGGTTTGTGGGATCTTTTTCTTCAACACTGAGTGATCAAATGTTTGAAACCCTCAGGGGACATGGGTTCCCTCGAGGTCACAGTTACACCTTGCTGATGAGTTCCAACAAGCATGAAACTTAGATGCAGGACTTATTGTCAATTGCTCTCAACCTTCTAACTGGTTAACTTTGATACGTGTATAGCTGACTATTTTTGGATCCAGAGCTGTATATTCTAGTTGCGTACTGCTAGTAAACAAGGGCATCTCCTGTAATTGATTGAGATATACTTCTATAACTACATTCATATTTCTCTCTTACGTACATCCATTAAATTAGTATGTATGAATTCAACTGTTTTCATGATCATTGATAAATAAAAATTAGAATAGCTAATTTGTTCAGTCCAACAAACAGTGAGGAGCGAGAAGAGGGGGATACGCTGGACAGGGAAAAAAACCCTAGAAGACTTGGATTTCGCCGATGACTTGTGTCTGATGTCGCACAAACTTACTGTGAGCGAAGACTAGTTGTAAACCTCTTTGTGACTGACTTTATTGGAACTTGAATGCGAATCTAACAAAACCATCCCTTGTCTAACACAACCACAAAGCCGACTTTTCACTTTGTAGATCAGTATTGTCACAATCAAATGGCTACACGGCGGAACCAGTGTGATGATGACACCAGTGGTGATTCAGGTAAGCTAATCCTCTCTGGCATCCGTGATACAAAGACTGTAATACCCTTTAGAAAACTCACCTACCTGCTCAGATGCCCAAAACGTTTGACTAATTTAACAGAAACATTGCCAAAGATGAGCATAGACACAGGTTGCTGTCAATCCAAAGTAATTATTTACTCTGCAGTGGTAGAGAGCTTTCAGCAAGCTTATGGACATTGATCAAGGAATAATGAAGTAGCATTTAAGTGGTTTGTGTTCTTTTTAACATGAATGTATTATGTACTTAAGGTCTAGTTTCAAATCTACACCACCAGTAAACGCCCCTTTCAAACTACTTCAAGAATTTTATCTGTGGTAAAGTAACGAGTAACAGAAAAATGAGAAACCCTATCCCGTCTCATTGGCGAGTTTCGAATGATGATGAGGGGTGGTTGTGCTCCCTAACTATGTTTTCATTTATCTTTTGTACCTGATACATCCTGTGATTATGATGATTCGAAAGGATAGTCCTGCGTGACTAATCGAAAGCAACACTGGTATCAAGAAACACAAATGTTTGTGATGGTAGTTAAACCTATTATGGCGACTGGATAAGTATCCGATGCATCCACAACCTTACTGAAGTTCAATTGGCTCAGTACAAACCATTCGTTTGTTCTTTTCATGTATAGGTTGATAGTATAGCATGGTAGTTAAAGTTTTCACTATAAGTTCGCAATCCCGTCTCAGGCGTCTCTGGAATTTGCTGATAGGTAATATTATCTGTCATACAGATTACCTCAGTAGCACCAAACTACCCTTCTACTCGTGGCTGATATTATTCGAAACTAATTTCGTTCAATACTAGTGTTAACTGTTACCTTCAGATCATTTTCGCATTTTGACAACTGGGCTTAATGGTCCTTCACGAAGGGTATTCGTTAGAACGGAACGGGGGACGTTAAGAAGCTGTAGTAGACATGTGAAAACTCATTGCAAATGAGTGACAAATACTTTACGCTACAAAAGACCTTATTTGTAGTTTACAAGGCATTTTGCACATGCAGTCGATCCTCATCTACTTTTTTGGAGACTTGAGAGCTAGTCTTAAATTAATCTTGGTTTGATGTTTATTTTTTGAATATTATAGGAAACTACTTCACTTATTCCAACCTGTTTCAGTCAAAGATTTTTATAGCTTCAGAACTTATGATAATCACATTACACACTAAATTCTTATAATGTTCAACTAGATATAGTAAGCTCGCGCGTAGCGATGTCATCGTTAAAGAACTGCAATAAAACTCAGTTGTTTCAAGGCTTTATTGGCCAAGGAAACCAGGTAGTACATAGGCGATGACTGAGTATTACGTTAGCGCTATCTAAAAATGGGCTTTGATCTGATCAAAACTGGGGAAGATGGTGCTTATTATCCGGCTTTAAGGGCCAAACAGTCCCTATCAGTCACCGAAACAACCTTCCTGTGTGCCTCAATGCCTAATATATGAATTCGAATTTATAACTGGTCTTACAATATCTTGCAAGCAAAAGTAGTCAGACAGCTCACACGATTGATGTAATAACTCTTCCTCAGATTCTTCTGCGTTGTAGCCTATTGAAGTATAGGCAGGAATAACATAAAGGTATCATTTTCTCTACCAGATACCTTTCAGTTCATGCGAACCTGCAAGTGTAAGAGCATGCAGATGATTGTTGAAAATGATAACTACAAATTATGTACCCACAGTCCTAGGATTTAGCACAACGTCAAATTCGATTCCAAACCTCCTGTAGTACGTGCAACTGAAAAATATTTTCTGACTGTAAAAATCAGCAAATTGTTTATTATAATTCGGAATAACTGGTTTAGAAGCAGCAACAGAGAACATCTTTTTAGTGATAGCCCTCTTTTAAGTGAAAAAAATACAGCCAAGCTAAGAGTACACCAACCTCGCCTGGTTAACTAGTTTACTAGTTACTAGCCGGTCCTAAGCCCGGGTAAAGAGGGAAGGTTGGGCATAGGGCTAGCAACCCTACCCCGTAAAACAAATCTAACCGCTAAAGAAACTTCAAAGCACAAACAAAATATAAAAAATGAAAACAAACTTATACCCCGCTGGAATCGGAGAGGCGAAATGACGCCAGTTGGTGAAAGCCTTCGGGAAGCCAATTGGCCGATGTGTCTTCTCTCGATGAAAGCGAAAGTAAACGTGGGGACATGGAATGTCCGCACGATGTTTGAACCCAGTAAGGCAGCCCAGATTGCAAAGGAGATGAGAAGGTATAACATCGAAGTGCTTGGGATTTGCGAAAGCAGATGGAATGGGAGTGGACTCTCCAAACTGTCAACTGGAGAATCAATAATCTACTCCGGTCACCCAGACGCCAACCACGAGCACACTGAGGGAGTGGCTATCATGATGTCCTCAAGAGCATCGAAGGCTCTCATGCAGTGGGAACCAATCTCCTCCAGGATCATGACAGCAAGGTTCAACTCAAAAGGAAGAAAGGTCACAATCATACAATGTTATGCACCTACAAATAATGCAGAGCAAGAGAAAAAGGAGGATTTCTACAGACAACTTCAATCAACACTGGACAAGACGTCAGTTGGCGATATCAAAATTCTAATGGGCGACATGAATGCCAAACTGGGAGGGGACAATACGGGAAGAGAACTAACCATGGGTCGAGAGGCGCTAGGTGAAATGAATGAGAATGGAGAATTGTTTGCAGAATTCTGTGCATTCAACGATTTGGTGATTGGAGGCAGTGTGTTCAGGCACAAGGATATCCACAAAGCGACATGGACTTCACCAGATGGACACACTAAAAATCAAATCGACTTTATCTCAATCTCAAGAAAATGGAGACGCAGTCTACTTAACACAAGGTCAAGAAGAGGAGCAGATGTAGGTTCAGACCACTATCTAGTGCAAGGAACCTTCCAAATCAAGTTAAAAGCCTTCAAGGAAGCTGGTGATAGACCTCAATTCAAGTACAACACTCGGAAACTGAAGGATGAAACTACAAAGGAGATCTTCAAAGCAGCCATCAAGACAAAATGGGAGACGTCGAGGGACATCCCTGAAGAAACCTGTGTGGAAGAACACTGGAAGTCTTTGAAAGCTGTGTGGAAAGAAACCTGCACAGCCGTATTAGGAAGGAAGAAGAAAGAAGACAAGGAATGGATCTCGACGGATACCTGGAAGCTGATAGAGGAGAGGAGGATGGTGAAGCAGAAGATAAACCAGTGCAAGGATGCTCAACGACAAGAGGAACTGAGCACAATGTATAAAACACTGGACAAAGAAGTGAAGAAGAGTGCACGCAAAGACAAAAGACACTTCTACGACACACTGGCAAGTGAAGCAGAACAGGCTGCAGGTAAGAGAGACCTGACGACATTGTATCAAATAACCAGGTTGCTATCAGGGAAGAGACCAACACAGATGAAACCAATAAAAGATGAAGAAGGAAATTTAATTACAAAAGAAGAGAAACAGAGGAAACGATGGGCCGACCACTTCAAGAAGCTCTTGAATCGACCACCACCTGCACTTCGTCCAGAAATACCACCTGCAGCCGCTGAATTACAAGTGAACATAAATCCCCCAACGAAAATGGAAGTCCTGAACGCCATAAAGCTACTGAAATGCGGGAAAGCAGCAGGACCAGATGGAATACCGCCAGAAGCACTGAGAACAGATGCAGAGACAACAGCGGACATGCTCACACCACTATTGCAGAAGGTGTGGAAGGAAGAGAAGGTACCTGACGATTGGAAGAAGGGTTACCTTGTCAAACTGCCGAAGAAGGGAGACCTCAGTGCTTGCAAGAACTGGCGCGGAATCACTCTCCTGTCCACCCCAAGTAAAATATTAAGCCGCATCATCCTGGAGAGGCTTAAAGACGCACTGGATTCAAAACTGCGACCGGAACAGGCAGGCTTCAGGAAGTACAAATCATGTGCTGACCAAATTGCAACGCTTCGTATCATCATAGAACAGAGCGTAGAATGGCAATCAGCTCTATACCTCAACTTCATCGACTTTGAGAAGGCCTTTGACAGCGTCGACCGAGAAGTAATTTGGAAACTGCTTCAATACTACGGAGTACCGCAAACCTTTATCCGCCTCATTCAACAACTATATGAAGATGCCACATGCCAAGTAATCCACAATGGGAAGCTCAGTGATGCCTTTGAAGTGAAGACAGGAGTGAAACAAGGTTGCCTACTATCCCCCATGATATTCCTTATTGTGGTGGACTGGATCATGCAGCAAACAGTAGGCAGCGAGAAGAGGGGGATACACTGGACGACGGAAAAGAACCTAGAAGACTTGGATTTCGCCGATGACTTATGCCTAATGTCACATAAACTTGAAGATCTGCAGGCAAAAACTAACAAGTTGACAGAAGAGGCAGCTAAGACGGGACTTCAGGTGAATATAGAGAAGACAGAAGTGATGAAGATACCGCACCACCACCATCAACAACAACAACAAACTCCAATCACCGTCAACGGGAGAAACTTGAAGGAAGTAACCTCCTTCACTTATCTAGGAAGCACTGTTTCAACTACAGGCGGGACGGACGAGGACGTCAAAGTCAGAATCGGAAAAGCAAGACAGGCGTTCATTAGCCTGAAACCAGTGTGGAGATCTTCTGCACTCAGCATGCGGAACAAGATACGGATTTTCAACACCAACGTCAAGTCAGTGCTCTTGTATGGCTCAGAGACTTGGCGCGCCACGAAAGGTATTTCCAATAAACTACAGACATTCATCAACAACTGCTTACGCTCGTTGCTGAAGATCAGATGGCCAGAAAAAATAAGCAACAAGGAACTCTGGGAACGAAGCAACCAAGAACCTATCACGCAACAAATATGCAGGAAGAAGTGGAGATGGATTGGGCATGCACTGAGAAGGCCGACTGAGGACATCACGCGTCAGGCCCTCGAGTGGAATCCCTATGGGAAGCGACGAGTTGGACGTCCGAGGGTGACATGGAGGAGGTCATGCGAGGAGGAAATGAGAGCTTCTGGGCTGTCGTGGAACCAGGTTCAAAAGATCTCAGAGAACAGAGGTCACTGGAGGCGTGCTACTGAAGCCCTATGTTCCACTCGGAACCCAAGGGACTAATAATAATAATAATAATAAGAGTACACCATTAATAAACAGTTGAGTGAAGTAAGAAATTAGATCAAAATAAAGATAAAATACAGCCCAGGCAAAAATATAAAGAAAATAATTTAATAGCCATGAAATGAGTAAAGAAGCATTCTTTTTGAGATTTCGCTTGATTACGACAGTTTCGAGATGCGGTTCTACGTCTTGATCACAAGATGTTGATTAATAGTTTACGTAAGAGCAACGGCAGTACTATGGTACCTAAATTAAACAGAATGGTAGTCTTTGAGGACCACTATCTGTACAAATGACTTGGAGTTCATAGGATGGTTATGTAAAATCACAAATTGTCCAGTTGCCACTGATTACTAAATGTTTACATGCCATCAGTTGCTTTGGAATCCTCAAGCCGCTATGCACCACCGATTTGTGATGAGTGTTTCAAGCCCAAGGAAAGCAGCAATTCGGTGATAAGTATTTGGCGCTTGTTTTTACCTTTTTATTATGAAAGCTAAACAATACGAGAGTGTTTTGAGAGGAACCGCTAACTTGGAGCACTCGCGATTGTACAGGAGAATTTACCGGGTGAAAGAGAACAAGAGGTGTTGACTTATGTGGAATACTTATTCCTTCTACTACATATGGACACTGTCATAAACGAAAGTCAAAATGGACACGGATATCCTGTCGGTAACATTTAGGCTTAAATAAGCAGGAAGAAGTGAAGTGTACCTCATATTTTCAATATCATTCTTATATAAAGGAAAAGAAAACAAACCTTGTTAATACTGATGAGGAATAAATTCAGTGGAAAGCTGCCCTTTGAGTGTCTGATAGAAATTCCACTCTCAAGTTTCTGAACTAGTTGCCTAATAAATACACTGTATTCAGAATAATAAAATAAAATGAATTGGATGTAAAAAGCAGCTGGTTTGATAGCAGCTGGAATAAAAGTCAATCGTTTCAGGTTATTTCCAGCAAGTCGAGATTTATGCAAATAACTTATATCTAACATCAACTATACTCTGTGGGCCCGATATTTTTGAAACTATTCGGTCAAATTTTGTCTAGGGTTCATGCGAAATATAAGGTTATCGTCCCGAATTTATCTGGATTGAGATGTATATGAGCACCTAAACTAATCGTAGCCACAATACTTGTCATTTTTTAGTGTGGCAGAATGTTTACGCAGATGGTATAGGTAACCAATGTAATGACTAATCAGGTTTGTCTACTTGAGCTGGAAAGGAGATTTTTGCAGCTACATGAATAGCTTAAGAAGTCATTCAAAAGAAGTGCAGATACTCGCACATGACTTTTCAGATAAAAACTAGTTTTGCAGCTAATATAGGAGTAAAACTAGTGCAGTGTGGTAGATTTTAATTCTACTTTTGTCTGTTTATTAGAAGTGTCAAGCAGTGAAACTGTATCATTTACTGGACAACGTTGCAGACATAATTTATTGTCCTTATTCAACTTCAGTAGTCATATTTGAATCGTTATTTTATTTATTGTGTGCAGTACCGGTAGAGTTGTAGTTCATCTACATTTATAAGTGTTCAAAGTAGAATTATTGCGGTCTCTTACTGACTGTAGTAGGCTGTTGTTGTTACATAGGCTTCCAATCGAAAAATGCAGCATAAAACATCAGAAATCTCTTACATTTTTTATACAAGAAGTTAACTGATGGTTTTAATTACTAATTTTGATTGTATTTTGATAATTTGCTTGGCTGTGGCTAGCAGAAGAATCCAAGACGCGTGTTTCATTGTATTCTTGTTCTTGCCGACAATTTGATTAGAGAAGGCGCATTTGGTTGACAGACTTTGCTATCAAGTTTGTCTACATATATGTTTTTGCACCATAACACTTATGTTTCTTTGTCTTACTTTTAGAGTTTTCTCAAAAGTACAAAATAATCGTGAGCAAACGAAGTGAGATTCGAAGCTTCAGTGATTGTACAGCAATCCAGTTAAATCGACAGGATTCATCGATAAATTCAAGTTTGGCATGAGTTCAGGAAGTGGTAAACTTTCAAGGCCATAGCAAGGAATAACTCCAATCCCAATAATCTATCTTCTACCTAAGTGTAAACATAAATAGAGGACTTGGTTAAAAACGACAGATGCAGTTAACAGGGTCGTCTATATAGTCCTTCATGTCAATTACTATTTTCAGTTAAGTGGGTGGTATTAGGTTGTTTTCAAGTTGCTAAATTAAAGAGTCAACAAGCAGTTAATTGCAACAAATCGTTTAGATGAAATGGTATGCTATTCATTTCCCTTCAAGTAATCATGCTTCACCCACCTGGTCTTTATCTACTTTCTGCGTCGCGTCTCAGTGTAACATCTACCTTAATTAGGGAAGCCAGGTTTCGTTATTCTGCGTTTAAAAGCCGTTATTGATTCAGATTATCATATCCTAAACAGTATTCGTCAGATAGTAATAAATACGTTAGCCCTTAGTATTATTGAACGTTCACTGCAGAGACATTTAACACATCTGGAATGAGATGAAAGAAAACAAAGAATAATGTGTGACGTGAGCCAGTAAATGCCACTTACACAGATAAGTAGACTTTTTGACCAGATCGAAGTGGTTCACACACTGGATGATTTTTTCTTTTGATTGCATTTTCATATGTGTTATACTTAGACAAATTAAGTACGCAGTCAGATTGTTGAAACAGCCTTAAGATAACCGGATTAATATCGAACTGTTGCATATTTTAGTAATTCAAAAGACTTTTGTATCCGACGTCGTACAATGATCTCATGAACTAAGGGTCGTTTGTAAGGAAAATTCCATAATCATATGTTTAGAAAATGCACCAGTTTGTGAGGTATTTCTCCTCACGCAACTTAATGAGTAACTTTTAATCCAGGACGGACGTCGGAAATTGAAGATTGATGGGACGGAGGTACTGTGCAGTGTATGGATATTACAGTTAGTTCCGTCAGACTAGTCTACTTCACTGATCTTCCCAGTCTATAAGAAGATAGAGAAGTCTATTTGTAACAACCATACGGTACTCAGTTTTACTAATGTTGTGTCCGAGATCTCAGGGTCCATAGTTATCCGGCGCCTAACTGCAGCTTAGGAAAGCAGCCTTTACTTATTGACTAGTTGAGTATCTGAGTTTAAATTACTCATGATGGGGTAGTGATCAGCAGACCATGCATTATTTTCAGCAAATCCTTCATTGCTGTCGAACACAGTGTTAACTAACTGTGTATCTCTTCAATATGAAAAGTGATCTTAGTTATTCAGTTTTCATAAACACCGTCCATGTGGGTGACTTTGAAAAGCCACCCTGGAAACTGCTGAAACAACCAATCAGGTTCCAGAATTCCAGCCAGGAAGGTAGTTTTTCATAAGATAGAGAAACATAGTTGGTGATCTTAGTTACAAGGCTGACCTTTAAAGTCGCTGGTACATGTAAATCAGAACTTTCATAAGACAGACAAAGTAAACTGGTGTGTAGGTGGAGTGTGATTACGATTGACTACAAATTAGTCACTTTTAGGTTGACACAAGTTAAAATATCAAAGGTCTTTAACTGATTCTTCATTGACCATTTTAAAGCTACGTTTTAATAAAATCCTGAGGTATTTAGAGAAGGAAAATAAGACGTTTCTGAAGGTTTCTACGCTCGTGTCACGGCTTCTTCGAGGCTCAAATTCATCCAGGAGATTCATAGTAACTAGTGGCTTGATGTTTTTATAATATGATTACTCAGTGAGTACACAAATGTTTTAAGGTATTTTGACATAATTTTTAACAGTGCCAGTTGGTGTAGAAAAATTCTAAATCATCTTGACAGTACTATGCTTTGGACTTTGTTTCCTGAGTTGGGTACATAGACAAGATTCATTGGTTGTGTTTCTGGCATGAAAGTTGTGTTCCTCTTGATTAAAATAATAATGTTACAAATTAAGATTTCATGCGCAATAACGTGTTCTTTAACTGTTTACATTACATTCCCTTTGTACTGGCTTGCACAAAATGGTATTACTGAATTACGGCATGCCGCTTAAAACATTTTGAAAGATTTTCAACCTTGAAGTAAAAGATTCACTCTTAATGATTTCAGAAGGGCGGTACGATATATGGCGGCAAACAGCCACAATGTAGATATGCATTTTTACCATTTATCTGTGACACCAATCTGCTCACGCTTCCTAAACCAACTGCTGGTACCAAGTAGATATTTTTAAACCAAACTTGTTACTTCAGTCGTTTCATAAACCGAACAAAATAAAGTGATGACTAGCAACTATAGTGAAATATTGTTTAGTCAGTTGCTATTGGAAACGTCTTTTCTGAATAATCTTGGTCTTTAAGAAAATACCTATAAAGTAATGAAAGTTTTGGTAGTCTTCTTATTCTTGGCTTTGAATTGCTACGATCTTCAAAAGTTCAATATAATTAACAGATCCAAGAATAGAAACATCGTCTTCAGGGATACATTTTGAGATTAGAATTCATGAAAAGTGAATATTACAATACACACCGAATTCTGAAAACCATAAACGCGCTATTTGTGGAAAGTAGATGAATGGAAATCGTGATGAACATGAGGGCATTCCAAATCATCCTTACTGACGTTCAACAAACTACTATTATTTATCCATTGAGTTCCTAGTGGAACACACGGCTTCAGTAGCACGTCTCCAGTGCACTCTGTTCTCTGCAAACTTTGAAACTGGCTCCACCACAGCCAACAAACAAACTCTCATTTCTCTCTCACACCATCTCCTCCATGTCACCCTCACCTCGAACGCCAAACTCGTCTTCTCCCATTCTGGTTCCACTCGACGGCCTGTCCTGGTGCGTGATATCACCAATCCGTCTTCTCAGTGTATGCCCAATCTAATCCATCTCCACTTCCTTCTGCATATTTGTTGGGCGATGGGTTCTTGGTTGGTTCGTTGCCAGTCACAGTGAGTTCCTTGTTGCTTATTCTTTCCGACCATCTATCTGATTTTCAGTATTGAGTGAGCGTAGGCGGCAGCTGTTGATGAATGCGTGTAGTTTGTTGGAAGTGCTTTTCGTGATGCGCCAAGTCTCTCAACCATCACATGGAAGCACTGACTTGACTGACATTAGTGTTGTTGTTGTTGGTGATGGTGGTTGGGTATCTTCATCACCTCTATCTTCTCGACGTTCACCTGAAGGAAGTCTCGTCTTCATTCACTACCTCGCCTCTTTTGTCAACTTGTTGGTTTTCGACTGTAGATCTTCGAGTTTGTACAGCGAGACATTAAATATAAATCATCATCTGCGAAATCCAAATCTTCTAGGCTCTTTTCATGACGTTCGACATACTAGGACACAACAATCCTTATTTCCATTGCAAATCCACAACTTAGGCAGTTAGAAGTATGACCACCTTTTGCTTTCTTGTTTATTGGTGCTATTCTGAAAGTGCATTCCTCAAAATCACTTATAAACCATGACCATAGACAAAGTATCAAGGATCAACGCCACTACTTTCCAGAGTGGCTCAGTAAAGGTCAACACAGATGAATCGACAGCTCCATCTTACAACACTTAGTTTACAGTCGTCAGATTTTCGGAAGGTTGGCTTTGTTTAGTCTGCAGGATTTAACATAATCTTCCAAAGGGTGTGAGAGAACGCTTACTTTGCATTAATAAGTCTCTAGCGATACGAAATCAAAACTTAAAACGTGTATTCAGAAGCGATTTTTCCACTCACTGTCCTTGTTGACTATTTTTAGTTCAGCCAGTAATTTCTTGTTTTTAAATTGATAGCCCTTTACACACTTGATTTCTCAATGGTTCCCATTTCTCTTTGGTAATTTCCATTTCTTCATTATTTTCCTGATAACAAATCGTACTGGTATTTTCTGTTACTTAATGTGTAAACTAATTATATTTAGAGGTAGTATTCACCATAAATGCGATTGTATGTCTGAAAATGGTATCACTGACAGCTAACTCGCACACTGAAGCCTTTCTTCTTTTATGAATTTTAGTCGAAGCATCTAAGTCAAAAACTTCCCACGATAGTCTTCGTCTTTTTATTACGCTGTTTAAATTTATCAAAGATACCAATTACTTAAAATGTCTGTGAATTATGCTGACAGCTAAGTTTAAATTACTTCAACATACTCGGAAGTATGCATACATAGAACACATAGTTCATTGCTATTATGACATTGGAACAGATATCTGGATACATTTTTGTTAATATTACTGGGATGGAAACCACTGACAGAAAACCAAAGACCTCAGTCACAATTCTGTTAATATTCTTTAGCTTCTGCAAGTTCGAGTGCATTTCTTGTAGCGTTCATTTTAGAATTAATTTCTGTTGCGGACTGTGCATAAGAAAGCCGTTCCTACAGCCTCACTGCCTCTTACAGACTGTCTTCAGGCTCCCAATAATCCTTAAAATACTGCTTACTTAGGATTATATTTTTTTTACCATCAATCTTTACGATATTAAAGAGCACACATTTTCGATTAGGAAATTTCCAAAAGTCAGAAGTTTGTATTCACTTTTAGTGGCTATTCTTCTATCCGTTTAGACGATTAGGTAAAGGAAGGATAAAAATGTACTTTGGTCAACATAACTATTAAATTGTATTTGTTTTCTTGGCATTCATCACAACTTAATACCAGGTACAGAAATACTGATAACTCAAGTGCATTAAATACGTGTTCAGTTGCAGTTTGAGATTCATGAATAGTTAACATGTTGCTAACGCGAATGACAACCAATGGATCAGCCTCTCATTGGGTCATCAGTGTACACCGCTGAGAAATCCTACAGCAGAATGAAACAGCTGTTCATTGAACATAGGTTTTCAATTTTTTTCCAAATGATATATATATATATATATATATATATATATATAATATAAATAGACACTTAGTTCCGCACAAACATCCGAGGCGAGTCGCATTTCCTTAGAGTCTAGTGGTCAAGGTATTTGTGTAAATCGAAAGATGGTTTCAATTAAAAAGTTAATGTCAGATGTAGAAAAATAATAAGGAAATGAGACAGAAACAGATGACCATCTTGTGACCTAAAACTCCGCTTTCTGAAAATGGGAAAAATGAGTATAAAAATGAAATTAAAGGCGATGAATTATTTTTCAATACAACTAGCGGTTACGAATATTCATCTCATATTAAATGATCTGATTTCTTGGCATTATCACTACTGCTTGGTCGTTGCTGTTGGTTGCATGGGTATTGGATTATCAATGTGTTAGTTTGACTCAGGTATCTGCAGCGTTGTCAGTAATGTGAGGTAGAATGCCTCGAAGTATTGATTCAACATCGGGCTGAAAACGTCAAACTAGAACAACATAAATCACTATGTGGTAAAAGTTCTTTGTATACACAGTACTTTAGACTTCATAGTATTTTCGATTAAAGTTGCTCAAAATTAAACTGAATGGCTTTATAAGTACTGAAATATTTTTTGGATGTTGTAGCTTGTGAACCTCTACCATTGATTGGACAGAATTCATTGGCTACCATTGGCAAATAGACTCCTGTCCAAATGCCTGGATGTTGCCAGCATTTTCAGGTTTGATATTAATGATGGATAGGGACTAGAAGTGAAATCCAGGAGGCGTGTTTCTTGTTATTCGTGACTCACCAGCCGGATGTGCTTGTCTCCTAGTGAGTGGTTTTGTTCTCACTGAAATTCGAACCCAGTCGAACCAGTCGCTTCAAACACGACGAGTATATTATACTAGTCGTACAGGGAGTAGCTGTCATGATTCAGTGCCCTAGTAGATATTGCTTTTATGTTTGAAGCTACCGGTTCTGTGTTCGAGTCTTAGAGGATACCCTATAACTCACTGGGAGCCAGGTACATCCGGCTGACAAGTCCTAAATAAGACTAAACGTGGGTCCTGGATTCGACTTCTAAGCACTATCCATCCTTAATACTGAGGTATCTTTGAACTAAAGTTTTCACACATGAGTAGCATTTGGATAAATCTTGGCGTGCTTAAAACTTGCGAATTCACTGAGTCAAAAATATGTCTTTGATTATTTCTACGGGTCTCGAACCACATAGCTAAGCTGAACAAAATTATCTTTTTTCAAGCACATCGAAATGTGTAAAATCAATTTATATATAATTTCATAGTACATCGCTGCTAATTGTTAGTAAAATCATGATTATACCACTTTTCGTACAAGGACTGTTCAATGAATATTCACTTCAAATTTTGATGCCCAGTTATTTAGTCCCATACTTTTAATTGCTGTTACCATAGTGATCCTACTTAGATTACTGAGTTGTGACACCTACCCCTAAATATGCTAACTTTATCACTTTTCATTGAGTCTTGCATAGATGAATCAATTTTTTTAGCCTGAAAGATTTGGACATGCATACTTAAAGCTTAACCTGAACATCATCGATGATACATTCTTTTTCACAAAACTGATTTTATAATGTGGAGATAATGATCAAAAGTCAACATGCAGTGAGTTCATGAAACAGTTGAGTAACTAGTGCAATGTTATGAACTGTTGTGCACCTGTTATTCGTATGACGCATCAGCACAACGATCGTGATTGCATCTAATTTGCAGCTTCATTTACCGTTGAATTATATGCTGTATAACCATGAGGTATGCAGTTAAAAACTTCTAAATCCCATGTTCATGTTCACCAACAACCTGGGATTTCTTTCTACTGTATATTGTTTCACATGAGGTAGATTGATAAGGTTTGGTCAACATGAAGACAGAAAATGCATGGTTCTATCAACAGTATTGTTGCCAAACTAGTTGGTTTCTATTGAAATATGTGGGTTAGATGCCGAGAGTTAGTGGTGTGGGATTCCTTGTCAACTGAATCCTAACATACTGCACCAAAGAACAGTGCGCTGATATGTCGTATCATTTGGATTAGTGTCAACATTGAAAGCTTTGTCGATAGGTTCAGTCAGTGCTAAGAACTAAGAACCGATACCCTGAGTACTATTGAAATACTCTCATAATGCATGCTTGTGGACAGTAATCCATTAAATCAATAGACCAATTCTGCACCTGGAAGTCATCATCGATTCCCAGTATCTCGAGAGTAATAAAGTAAGCAGCCTTAAACGTGATTAATTGTTATCTCTTTGCGCCTAGTAAAGCAGTTAGTTGAAATCTTTAGGTGGAAACTAAGACATTCGTAAAATTAATTGTATCAGTCTTTTTGACTGCGCATTTCCAGTAAATCGTCGTCAGACAAAATTTTCCGTGTATGTGAATGACCTTGTATCAGTTCGAAACACAAGATAGATGAAGTCAACTAAATTTTCTCTTCATTCATTATCACTTGCTCTGACTTCTAGCGAATCTGAGTGGCAGACATCTTTGCTTTTGTTCATTCTACCACAGGTGAAGTTATGATTGGTTGATTTGTGGATCGTTGAAGGTCGCTCTTCCCTTCTTATTTATTCAATATGTCGATAATTGCTTCAATTATCTTTCACTCCCTGTCTCACTGACAACAGTTTACAACTAACTGTTTACTTGTATCAACACACACAATTCTGTTAGCTTATAACAATTGACTATGCAGTATCTGATCAGACTTGGGCAATATTACAGTTTAGGTACTCGTGACTGGGATAATTACAAACCGTCAGTTATTTTTCAGTGTGAGACTAAAAATAAAGGTCCAAGTTGCCACTATTCACATCAGCACTTCAAGATACAGGTCAACAGCTTGAACATTGAAGGAAAGGAAACCAAGGGTGTGGAAAGTCGTAAACGCATCTGCGTCACTGAGGTTATTTCTGGGTCAAATCGCTTAGACTAACCAGCTACCAATTTTGGTTGTCATGAAGACCCCTGCGGGGAAGTTTGCATTTTCCTACCTGGCTCTGATTAATAGTTAGCGACTTATTACAGTAATGATAAGTTTGAGAAGTGGTCGTTTTTCACCTTTTTCCAGCCTGAAAAAAGTTTGGCTAACCCTGAGCAACAGAGTTAATCGTATGCATGACACATGTCCCCACCATCATAGTAGAACAAGGATAACAATTTCACTAATAAACTTATTTCGTTTGTCCAACTCTACACTTGCTTCTAAAGTGCTTACAAGCCGTAAGTTACATCGCCAACTCCAAGGCGTTATTCACTAGGCCAATGAGGCACAATAGTCACCTCTTGTACAACGAGTATTAGTTATAACTGTTTGTTAATATATCTGTAATTGTCCGTTGTAATATTATTGTATCGTGCCTCACTGGCGTAGTGGGTAACGACTTGGAGTTTGAAGCAATGGGTGCGGGTTTCGAGTCTCAGTAGAAACAACATCACTCACTTAGGTGCAGGTACATCCAGTGGACTAGTTTGAGATAGGACTAGACGCGCATCCTGCATACTTCTGTTAGCCACAACCAAGTAGATTGCCGTAATAGGTATTCATTTCATTTTCAACTTCCAGTTCTGATCCAATAATGAGTTCTACGGATGAAATGAAGCATTTTCACTTAGGTTAATTCTTGGTTTTCTGTTGGTGGACACTGTTACTGTAAACAGTGATTTGAACGCCAAACTTCAAATAACCTGTTATTTATTATTATTAAATCGACTTTATCCAGGAATCTGTGGTAAACTATAAGCTTCATTTTCTAAATGCTACGTCCAGGAGAATTTCAGTAAGACAAGAAACACAAATTTTCCAGAATATACTGAATTTATGTCATTTCACGGAATTCTTTTTAATAACTTACAGGCTGTACAAACTACACTCTTTATACATGTATCTTAATGTTTACGAGGAAGATAGTTCATTGATGAAAAATAGTGTAAAAAGCGGTACAAATCAGGGAAGTTCGAATAAAATAAGTTATTGATTCAAATGAGAGTTATAGGCTTCTGACCGCCTGCTGACAAAAATTTCCCACAGGATATATTTAATCAAATTCTTCCCTTTTCTTTGAGAAAAAAATCTATTAAATATGTCTTTTAAACGTGTCATACAGTCTAGCACATCCTTAAAAATGTAAACTATCGCTCCTCAAACTATCAACGAAACAAAGAATAAGTGTTACGTTGGTTGGAAATGAGTTTATAAATGCTCGAAAATACAGACCATTACTATTCCTATGATACTTACATCGAATGGCTAATTTTTGTACTGGCTGGTCCAACTACCACTACTAAAATTATCAAATTAATCATTTCTGTGTCCAGACCAGACGCTTATTTACCATCAGAGGCTCTTTTTAGATTAAATCCTTTAATACTGTTATTATTAACATTATTCAGATGCCATAGTTATTTCGTTTAAAATATTGTACAGAGAGCGGATTTATGGAAATATTACAAGCTGAGAATTCCATACTGTATCACACATGTTGTTTGGAATAAGGCAATTATTATTATTCAAAGTTTATATGGTCATTTTCTGGCGTTTAACGAGTTGAAAACATTGAATGTGGTTTAAATTATAAGTTATATCTTAGCTCTACAGTCTCCAAGTCTCAGGACACAATATATAGACAGACAGAAGGAGTACCAATGAGATAATCCATATCCTCAATCTTAGCTGATATATTTATGGATACTGGGGAAAATATGGTTTTACAGACGTTTAATCATGCTGTCAAGATGTGATGGGGGAATATGAATAGTACATTTGCCATGTTGAAATCGGTACATATGGATAGTTTCCTCAGATACATCAATCCAGTGAAATGGCAATCCAGTTTACTTGTGAGCTAGAATACGAAAAAACTAGCTATCTGAACAGCAACGTACAAGAAAGAACAGTAATGGCTTGGATATTACCATCTTTAAGAAGCTAATACACTCTAACAGCTACCAGTACTTCAGGCAATCTTGTCTAATTTCACTCAAATCGGGTTTAATCAGATTTTTAAATAACAAGGCTATAAAACTTACTAGTAGATCGAAGGACTTAAATGTGAAACTGATACACAGAAGAAATACTACTAATCAGTAAATGTCTTGAAATGTTTATCGGGGAGTTCTTAAGAATACATAAGAAACAAATTAGTGGCAGTAATAAGGGAAGTAACGCCAGCGCGGGTAGAAAGAAAGAAAGAAGACCAAAGCTTTTATTATGTTACTGTGTAAGGAAGGAATGTTAGAAAGTTTACTTAGAATTCCTAACAAGGCTGGGATTAAGGTGATATTCAAACCTACCAACTTAATCAGAGATACAACCTACTGGCTTTAAATACCTATTGATTCAATTAAACAAAACAATTCAATCTAGTAAATATCATGCAATGGTTGTGAAGCCAACTACAATAATGAAACTATCCAACCGAGGTCGGTTAGATCCTCAAAACATAGGAATTTAGTCAAGAGCAGAATGATAGAGCCCACTAAGATCAGTAACCCGGGGAAAAACCTAAGCTTTCATAATGCATGCATTAACACACAGCCACACGATAAAATGTGATAAAAATCCAGTAAAGTTAGTTGGAGAGAAATATTGATTTCTCAATCTATTTCAGTATAGTAGATTTGATGCAACACCTAGATTGGAAATGTGAAGAATTTGATTACCACTAAAAATAAAGAACTTGAAGCGATAAGACTATAAGAAAATCAGGTGTTAAAAGTTGCGTCGTCAATATGACATGCTTATAAACAATAATTTATGCTGGAGTTGTCATTAAGTCATGAATACTGTATCACTGTGAGTTTCAACAACTAAAAAAATCGAGTATGGCTAAGCTTAAATCTAAATTTCCTATCTTACTAAAGTCTACCATTCTTGATTTGGTCAGGTTTTTGTGTTCTGTTACTTTATTTGACCTTGACTAACTAATTTGAATTCTCGTTTCTGTGTTGCCATTATTGGTAAATATGTTAACTTAATACAATTGCTCGTATTATACAGTCGTTGATTGGACCAAATTGGTCGGTCTCTATTGGCGAATGGGCTCCTGCGCGGATACCTTGATATTACCTGTGTTCTAACTATAGTAAAGATGGATAGTGGCTACCATTAGAATCCAACATGCGTGTTTCGTTCTATTTGGGATTCGTCAACTGGGTGCACCAGCCTCCTAGTGAGTGATATTGTTCTCACCGAGACTCGGACTCGTACTGTTTGCGTTACTCACTGTAGAAAAGGGGAGTACCTCAGACACATTAAACGCCTAGTAATTTAGAACATTAGGAAAATTTAGTCACTTCATGCCTGACTTATTTGAAATGTGTTCATGAAACTGAATTTCAGCTCTTCTCTCTGTCTTTTTTACGTACATGCTCCAGCATATAAACAAGAATCAATGAAAATTTGAGGTGACATGTAGTGCGTACCGATCCAATTTTGATTGTTGTAGTGAACATTTTGTTTTGCATAAAAGACTTACTTAGGTGATGTGAAGGGGTTTTTAGGCGATTCCTTATTCTTATACTAATTCTCTTCATGAGTTGAACCCCGTTGAATACCTTTCTGAAACATTAAGTTATGCGGATGGCTTTTTTCTGTGCCTAGTCTCTATGCAGTAAAAAAACAAGAGGCTGAGATATTATAAATTCATTATATTTCGTAGAATTTGGTTTTCTTATTTCTAGTCAAATTTGTGAAGGATATGAAACCATAAGCACATACATACAAAATATAAACACGCTTAAAAAGGCAGGAGATAACAGTTGATTACTAAATCTAATTCAGTATCATTTCATAAGTAATTAACTAACCTGCATACTAAATTTTAATAGCATTTGATAGTTTTAATTATAGGCATGTTATCTTTTTCTTTATGACATACATTTCTGACTGAGAGCACACTTTATGTTACTTCAGTGGAGACATTATTACTTAATTCTTAATTCGGAATATGTTCTTATTGAAATGCGATGGAACGTGATAGTAGTCACCTTTAAAGCAGATGTATTTATACGAATTAAGTTCTAATCTCTGTTCTTAACAATTAAAAGGGTGATAAGTTAATTATACGTTGCAAGATGTATTATTTCTTCAGTTCAAAATTGAAGTCAAACTGGAAAACAGAATAATCGTTTTGAAAACTATTTACGAATTGCACGATCCACGCTGACATTTTTTACAACTGGGTAGTTTTTAGTCTTTTCTGCTTGGGTATCAACAGAGTTTTCAGCGTGAACCATTCACCAGCCAAGATCACATGGTGTGATATCTGACAGAAAAAGGTTTTGAACAATCGCAATATACTACTAGACAACATGAACAGTTAGAAACCACTTACTGATTTGCAGAATTCTCCAGCTAAACCATAGTGGTCTCAATATCAAACAGTTATTTTGGTCATTTATGACCAAACTGATTAGTGATGTGCTAGGACAAACTCACCAAACAAGAACAACTGAATCTCATCAGGTGACTCGGATGGATATTTAACATATTCTAGTTCATCAGGGCAAAGAGAAATAGATTTGCATAGTAGAATAAGCTTGCTGAACAAATTTCTCTTCAGATGTCAACAGCCTAAAATATACTCATCGCAAGTGAGATTCAAAAATGCATTTGCTGATTAGGAGAAAAGTGAAAATTACTGAGATTCGGGAAATAGGAAGATGGTGAAGGATAATACCACAGTTATAAATGATAAGATAATTAGACGATCCACATAAAAATATTTTTACCAACAACCAGCAACAGACTGTAAGACAGTCAATGAATATTACGTAAGAGGACAAGTAAAGAACAAGAGGAAAAATAGACAATTACCTGCTTCACATTATATTGAATTGAATCTCTAGATTCATTTGTCCTTGTTAGAGCAATTATTTTGAAAGGACAAATAGCTGGGAAACTCTCTGTCTTTCTGATAGTATTTTCAAAAGTCTTAGACAAAAGGCCCTCAGTTACTTACAAGTATGGTCGTTGAACATTGAACCTGTTCAGGACACGACTTGAATATGTCAACGTTTTTAAAAGTAACCAGCTGACAAAGAAGTGAAATTTCACTTCGCTCAGCTTCATCAATGGCAATCAAGCGAATTCAACCTGTCTTCTGTGAATAGAAAACGACTGCAATTAGTATGACCCAGTCCTGGTGAAATTTCTATTATGTAATTACATTGTGTGACTTTTTGTCCAACATTTTTGTAATATTTTGGCTGAAACTCATCCTACTTCGTTTACTGTTCTCGTTACGTATTATTCAGTCTTTTTTTCCATTATGCTGCTGGATCCCAATGGAAACCAGAGAAATATCTGTAATACTTTATTTGTTAAAACCCTGAAATCTTTCGAATTACCTTATTCTCTTATCATTCACCGACTTCCTGTTTGTAAAATCAAAGTAATTTTCACTCTCTTCCTTCGCAACCCAAATGTATGCTTTAATTTCAGTTATGGTGAGTATATTTTAGGCTGTTGGCAGCTGAAGAAAATTTTCAAAATGAAATAAGCCTAGTTTACCCCCTGGATCTGGTTCTGATCGGTTTGGTGTTTTAACTTTAAGTGAGTAACTGTCTAGCAAAGTCAGTTGACAAAATTACTCAGTCACTTAACAGATTATTATTCTGCTTTATTCTAAGATTAGCTGTCGTTCTAAGAATTTACTGATTCCTTAATTGTGCCGTGAAAATTACAGAAAATTATCCAGAAGACAGGAAGCGTCAAAATTGCTTTTTAAAATTGCGCAATCTACTTGCACTACTGACAAGTAGGTGAAACCGGTAAAGAAAATTTAAATGTTACTCGGACAATGAATGACAGTAATACGACTGATATGACATCCATTATCTGATACACGACAGGAAAATAACTGATTGGACTATAATAGTTGGCTGAATTGAGTGGGAATAATATTTTCGTCTCAAGAAATTCAGTTTGATAGCATAGAATGAAGGAATACCTTAACGCGTATTTGGTTGATGGCATCGTGGATAATAAGACCTCGGGATTATTGTATTGGTCAGCTTGTTTACTGAAAGCAGCTAAATACTTCAATAATTACTAGGTCGTACAGTACAGTATCGAAAAAAACCATAGGTGTCATTTGACTAAAATAAAGATAACGAGTCTCAATTGACTACAGAACAATTATTTAGTGTCTTTTGATTTCCCGAGTTCCCATCAGTAACCATTCATCAACATAAATATTTATTCCTTTAAATCCTCTACAATATTTTTGAGTTCTCGTCTATGATTCGTGCACAATTTCCAATTCAGCATCTTTAAGATCCAAAAAATAATATAATTATAGTTCATAAATGTTGGTTACTGCTAAAATGTATAATACTTCTTTAAAAAGCAGTGATAGGTTAGGGGTCAAGGAGAGGAACAGTCAACAGGAAAATCTATACAGTCAATGACACAACATGCAAAAGAAACAACCAACTAAAAACCACTTTGTCAGGGCAAACTAATAAATCACTCATGGAAAGATACTGACAGCTCACTTCATACTGAAGTTAGTACTAATGATGTCGTCTAGAAAGACGATGAAAGCTCCGCGACTAAACAACCCAGCTCAGAGAACACAATACAAACAAGTACATCAACCTGGGCTACGAATATTCTCCGCCATTGCAGTGAAGTTTAGCTTACTATGATTCTGACCTTATCAACTTTCACTACATCTGTAAGGCAAAAAATTGCTTCATAGAGTGTTTACCTTGCATTTATTTTGTCTAACAGACGAATAAAAAAAAATCAAACAACGTCACCTCTACTTTCATTTACTTCTCTTTACGTCAGATGAACTACAATCTCGGTTTGAATATACTGACAACTTTCAATGTAGTGGTTGCGGTGTGTGTGTGTTCGTTTAAACACAGAACTGCTTATTAAACCCCTAAAGCTAAGATAATGATCTACTTTCACTTATTGTTCGCCAACTGAATCATTGAAAATTTCACAATGTAGGAAACAAGTTGGATCAGTCAAGTAATTGTGGTCATCATTTACCAAATATCATAACTACACACTTTTCCATCGGCGTATCCTTTGACGTGTTAACAGTTTACAAGCCATTTCTAAAATACCTGTTATCGACTGCTTGGCAAACAATTGATTAATACCGTGAGTGTAATGCACAAGCCAAGTTCATATTATTAACTTTGAAATTGCTTATCATTTGATCAAGTGGTACGATATACATATTAAGTTAAACCGTCCTATTCTTCTGTGGAGTTCCCCTTTTAGTTCTGAACTTAGCTACCACTGTTCAACATGAATATTCACTGATATTCTCATATCACTACATTGGAATTATTCATAAGTTTATTTGGTGATGAATTTGATCGACTATAATTGAATTATACATGGGATGTTCAATCTAGAGATGCACTACTAACCACTATTGAGTTCGTTCTGTTTTATATCCACTTTTTTGATGTATTTAATCACATTCCAAAATAATGACTTTGAGATCCGTCTAGTACTTTCAATAGGGTATATATGAATGAACACTGCTGTGTAATACAGATACATAGCACACCGGTATCATGCATTGTATAAGTTGGCAAGTTTCAAGCTACATATCAAAACAGATTATTTGACTATGGAATAATTTCTAACAAACAAATATACAAACTCAATGCCAATGTAATCTCATTTATTAGGTTAAAAAATATCTATGTAGTGGTATTCATAATTCATGAAAGAGGGTGTGCATGACCGAGTTCACCGAACATATTTGAAAAAGGTATCCATGCATAAATACTGTAATAATAAATGTTAGCTGGTTAATCTCTTCGTCTGCTTATGCACTTCGAAAACAATTTTAATACAGATAAATTGATACATCATTTTTTATAACTATAGTAATAGAAAGGTGAGTGCACAGTTTATACATATTTGTCCGCTTAAATAACCTGACCGGTTAAATAAAACAAATTATATCTAAGTACTAAAACATATTATGATTATCACGTACTCCCTAGTTTAGTGTTATCAATTATTATTGGAATTTAAAAATGTCAATGTAACACATTGTACGTTGGTTAGCAGCATCAAAATGAGTGAACATGCCCGCGTACGTGTGCATTTGAGAGATATAGAGAACATACAGAAATATTTCACTGAGTACGGAATGAATAATTTAGTTCAGGCTTCATTACATGTCAATTCGGAAACAATCAAAACAGTTATGGATGTTTTTGTCTGTCTATTGATTTCTACTTGAATATTTACATTCAGCGATTATGCTGTTTATAAGTAGTGTCAAACTATATACCAATGATTTTGGCGATATTGACGATTGGTTTCTTAGCAGGAACAACAGCACTCACTAGGAGGCAGGTACATCCAGCTGACGAGTCGCAAATAGGATGAAGCACAAATCCTAGATTCCACTGCTAACCACATTTCATCTTCGATAACAGTAATGACAGCTATAAATTTTTGTTGGTGTACTTGTAATTCTCCGTTGCTTTGCTGAGTCGAATTTTTTTGCCGCTGTTGGCATAAAGGCCCCTTTGCCAAGTAGAATAGTGATAACTGTTTGAAATTAGATTGGAAGAATCTGGTCGACTACCTTCTATTCATGAAGAATCTATTGTATAGAAAGGAAAATTTTCTTTATAGCGAAGTGATATGAAAAAGAAAACCATCGGGATAAATCTGCAACAAAAGATTATTTTATTCTTGTTACTGATGATGGTTAGTGGTTAGGATTGGAATCCAGGATGCCCATCGCATCGTATTTGGAAGTCATCTGTTGGATGCACCTGCTTCCCAGAGAGTGATGCTGTTCCAACCAAGAACAGAACTCAGAATCGATCGCCTCAAATCTCAGAACATTAACCTTTAGGTCACTGAGTCACGAGAGTCACTTCTTGTGAGGCGGATCATAGTTTTGATATTATCGCTTCTTTTGTGCCAATTGCACAAGGACTGACCGTCGTAGCTCAGTAACCCAGCGGTTAAAACTCTGGTGTTCGGGGGGGAACGGTCTCAGGAGTTAGTCTTAGATTCATTCTTGTTTGTCACTTCACAAAAATGTGCAACCGCTGGACGTGAAATGTCAACTGAGACATTCAGGTCTCTCAACAAATATTTTTATGAGGCCATCAGGTTGGAATTTAATGTTATATTTATTCAATCTTCACTTCAATTATAATACGGCTAGAAACACCTGTTTATTTTTCTTCATTTTCATGAGTCTCCTAGCTGATGTCAGTCATAGACAAAAGGTATCTTTATTTCACTTTTAAAATAAAAATAGTGAAGAGTATGATGGGTTGGTTTGTTGAATTATTGTAATTAATCGATCTGCCGAAATAATTGTCTAGAGCGAACAAACAGAAGAATCTTAAGTACGGGATTAAACGTATATAACGCAAGTAGTCGAGCTGATATTCGTTAACCAAGTAAGGTGATATTATTAAACTAAGACTAGTGGAATAATTTGCAGAGAATTCACAAATTGCACGCCACACACAATATTCTTTGAGCTCAGCGTCATTTGAAAATAAACAAGCGAATACGATGTCTACTGAGACTAGATTTCAATCATTAGAAAATACTCTAGTTTGACACTTCTCAGAAGTACGTAGCAGCGACCAGGTACGAAATCAAGCCTAAGAATGTTGGGTCTCATAGCGACAACGTTGAAATTCAGCCAGTGGTTTAGGGGCCGATGATACACATTCTCCAACTTTTGTCAGTTCATACAGTACCATCACTATCCCGCTTCATGGCTGAGTGTCCACTTAGCTAATATCAGTAAATTCCTACAAAGTACCAGCTAAATTATGTCTTGATTGCCGATGCCTTATTTCATGATGAATTTCCAAGACTTCTCGTTAGGATTTGTAGCCTCTGGGGGTCAGGCAATTTGTAAGTGAGGTAGATGCCTATCAGTGACAGTGAATGATGATTGCGTTCTATCACAAGCTGGCAGATGTAGTGAGATGTGAAACGTTGGATTCTGACCAAATGGCTGAATGGTGACGTGCTTGCCGTGACACCTGGTGCTTCTGAGCTCTGTCACTCATAGGATTGTAGGTACACACAAACTAGGACGGAATAACTGTCCAGTGCTCATACGTTTTCCTCAGTTCCCCACCTGATGTCAAACTGTTGTGAAAACCACTTTGAAAACTGGCCAGTCTAACCTACCAACTAGCTGTACTGCAAAGGAACCAGTCAAGTGGAAGGGTATCTGTACTTTGTGACTGATATTAAATTACTTATTTCATTAGTAATATAAGGTCATCAAAACCTTAACACTGTAGTGATCGATTTGCCATTCATTCAAGTTCGTGACTGAATAAGTTTATTCGCGAAAAACTCTTACTGGCACATTGTGCAATACTTAGCAGAAAACATGAACACTTGCTGTAAGTACCTATAGGTAGGGTTTATCAATCTCTACTTTCAAAATGTGAACTCAGTTTTCAGGTGTTGTAAAAATGTGAACAAAACCAAGCAGTCACTTCCAATGCTAACCTAGTCTGTTTTACCCAATATGTCACAACTTCTATTTGGTTTAACACATAAGCAATGAAAGATACACTTAAATAGTAATCAGTTCTAGTCTCAAAGATATATGCCTTGTCTAAATTGCTAACCAATACTACAAAATTATCTCGAATATCACCTATTCATTCTTGCTTGTGGAAGAACTACAAAATTTCCATGCACTTATCCTCATTTGGCCTGCTATACTGACTGCCACTAGTTTTAGCAACTGTTGCAGAATGATTCTCAAGTTTGCAGTAACTGATGCTGAATTGAAGCTTTGAAGAAAAGAATCTCCTTTTCTTGAAGAAGAAAAAGACGATAAGCTTTTATGGCGAATGTTTTCATCTAGATAATTCGTTATAACCATTAAGTTCACGAGCACTCAATAATGTGAAATGTTCACTGATCTAAGCATGAAATTAACAGCTTATAACTTTGTTTGTTTACAGTTTTATTGCAGATTCTCGTAATATCATGGTGTCAACAGTGATTATGACCAGCGGACTCAGTTACAAATATGCAAAAAGAGTTTAGAAAACAGTACATGAAAAAAGTAAACAGTTCATGGATGAAAGTATAATAAACTGGACTGAACTGGTCGGCGACTCTTGGTAATATAGACTCTATGAACGGGTGCCTCGATATTGCCTCAAGTTTCATTTCGATGCTGTTTGCTTAGTGATGGCTATCAGTGGAATCCAAGACGTGAAGTTTTTCATATTTCTGAATCTCTAGCTGGATTCTACTTGCATCGCAGCACTCTGACATTTGGAGCTATGAATGCTGGATCCTAATCAGAATGGGAAAGCCATTACTCACTGCGATGCAAGTGCATCCAACTAACTAGTCTCAAATATAAGGATTCGGGCACCCTAGATTTAACTGTTAGTCACCATCAACCAAATAGCATCAAAATACTGTTTTTTTAATAAATTATTTCCACTTTTAGGTAAAGTCATGTAACATATTGAGATGTTCACAAATATTATAATGAATTAACATATACTCAGGAATAATTCTTCCATAGTTGTAACAAACCTAACGTAATTTAGTTTGTAATTCATACACGGTGGGTACATGCAAAATGATGCATTAAGTATTTTATTCCATAAAAAAATTTGCATAGTTTTCGCATTTTATTCGGTCTAGTAGAAGGATTGATGTGAAAATGCAAACGTTGTTCACCTGTAGTCCTATTATTACTTCTAGTCTTTAGTTCTTCGTCATCAGTTATATATTCCTGGCGTTTATATCACAGGTAACTTCATATTGGCCATAAGAAAAATTCAAAACAATTGGATTTTTCTGTTTAATATTACATAATAGGCTGGATCTCCATATCACTTAAGCATTAAGATACTGTGAAATGGTAAGTTTGTTTCCAGAGTAAAAGCTTGAATAACAGTTAGTCAGAATCATTTTAGTTCACTTAATTATTCTTCAGTATGTAAGTTGTCACATTTTCATGAATCCGAAACAAATTACCTTCTCATAGTAACAGCTATAATAAGAAAACTGAGTGAAAAGACATTTAGGAAGATAACAGCGTAATCTCTGGCATAATTATGAAAATGTTCAAAGTTTAAAATATACCTTCAGCACGCTCCGACAATGAAGTGTACAGAAGAATTATAATTGTAGTCTTTAGTTTGAGAACATTTCAAGTACCATTTACTTACACGGAATATAAGTAATTAGAAATTGGTAAGCCGCCTCTTGAGTAACTAATATATGTGGATCTAAAATCTGGTTGCATAAGTGACTAGTTTATACTGGAGTAAAACTTGGACATTGAAGTGGATTTTAATCCCATTTTAGTCCGCTTTTTAGAATTTTCACCTAGTGAGACAGTATTAACTACCTGATACTTGAGTCAACTCAAATTTAGTTGAGGAAATGATCGATGCTTTTCTGAAGAAGGACCAAACCCTGTCTGACTATAATAAGATCACGGTTCCAAACCGAATGGAATTTGCCGATATATGGCTCATGACCTATTCAGAATCCAATGGGAGGACTTCCAAACAAATAGAATGGACACCTATAGGATTGCTAATATCAAGATTGATTGCTGAAACTGTGATGGAGTGACTGGAATGAATAGTCATCTCTCTCATCAAGCTAAATATATGGATTCGGTACGTCGGAGACACATTCATATTTTCAAGAGAAGATGAAAGAGAAAACAAGTTCAAACTAATCGGTGAATCATTTGAAGGAATTCACTTCATAAGGGAGTTTCCATCCTTAGGTGTCCTCATCAGCAGGACACAAGACGGGACCTTAGAAACTCAAGTGTACGGGAAAACCGCACACACAGACCAGATTTTGAGCTACAATAGCAATCATCCTACAGTTCATAAGAAATGTTGTGTACAGGCATTATTCTCAAGAGCCAAACAACGTTTCACCACTGATGCACTGCAAAAAATCTAAGGAAAATACCTATGCAAAGTGTTCAAAGCCAATGATTATTTACTCAACTCCACCCAAAAGTGCTTATCAGCAAGACAGAAGACACAGCAACTGCCTCAAATCAATAGGCGTGTTACACAACCCTATATCAAAGATTTCTCGGAAAAATCAACCGATTGCTTCATGCTTTCGGAATCAGAGTAGCTAATAAATTAACAAAACCACTATACAGCATGTTGTGCAAACCAAAAGATTCATTGCCAAAGGATGACAGGACGAACGTAATCTACAAAATCAATTACAGAAACCGTTCTCAGGATTGTGTTGGCCGGTTGAAATATCGGATTCCTCAAAGAATTCGTGAACACCAACTAGCGGTTAGGCAAAATAGCTTGACCTTCTTTGTTTCAATGCGTGCAGACTATTACAGTCACGAATTTGACTAGGAGAATGTGGAAATCCTCTGAAGAGCTGGTTCGAAAGCCACAAAAGAATTCTTAGAAGCATAGCATTCAAATGAAATCTCAGTCAACAGACATATGGATATAGACCCAGTCTACAGTCTACTTAGGAAAAAAACGGTCATCCATCAACCAAGAGCAGAGTGACCGAACAAATTATTAATGATGCAGGTTGTGACAACAACAGACAGCACAATCTCACTTCAACAAAGAATATCTAGTGACGTGACTGAATGAAACTTAAGGTCAAAGAAGTGGGAATGTGATAAAAAATTTCTTCCCCAATTTACAATCAGACAACACCGAAGGTTAATAAAAACACTATCTAAACATTCGAAGATGCTTCACTTCTTTATGAAGTTAATACTGAAGATGTCACCAACCCTGACCATGAAACGTTCACCATAAAAAGACAAAGCTCAGAGAACATGAAACCATCATCACCTTCATCCTGAGCTCCAGACCTTTCCATCATTTTGAAAGCTGTCTCACTGTGTGACACGTATAATAAAAGAAATAAGTGACTGATTATTGCAACACATCATAATACGTAAGGTAGTCCAGGAATTAGGAAGTGATCTTCAGTTAAAGAGATTATTTTTAAAATACATTGAAGTTATCATCCAACAACCAGTGAAACCAGTGGACAAATGTTCTGTTCTAGACAAGAACGTTTTTACAATATATACCATTGGTGCACTTGTAAAATCAGTAATAAATATTTGAATCCTATGACTAACAATTTACTGGTATGGTGGTCTGAAATCGAACCTGAGTAAATGAGTATTCAGGTTGCATGCAGTTGATGAGAATCCTACGAAATAAAATGACGTCTTCTTGTTCTGTAAATGATTTTGTCATTGCACTAGCTTATAGAGGTTTGTAACATCAAGATTTGTGAGCTGTTCTGTATTCGAATTCCATGAAGATGATATCATTTAATGCTTAACTGCAAAGCATAATCAATAAGTTAACTGTGGATACTAAGGACTGATCATTTGGAGTTTTGAAGGCAATATCTTTATATCATTCCCAAAAGTGAATGTTTTTTATTTAAAAGGGAAAAAGTGTGGAAGTAAAAGCTACGTGCTTGCGTAACTGAGCGAACATCATAGTGTTCTGCACCTGTTATTGTTTAAGAATGAAATATTTTATCAAACATGTTTTAGTGACGTAGAAGTAGATATCAGTCACTGCGGTGGTCTATAACTTCATCTGAACTTGTAAATGTGTCACCCACCCATTTCCACCATATTTCAGGAGCAGCCCTAAATGTAACAAGAGCCATTTGTTACCAAGCATCCATAAATATGTCTGCTACAGTTGGGTGTACTGGTGATCTCTCAGTAACTCCTTCCATTTGTTTATATAGTTTTTCCTGAACATATGTTGAAGTCCAAACATGCTGATATATTTTCGACAAAAATAAATTCAGTTGTAAGTGCGATCCAGTTTATTTATGAATTAGAGGGTGATGAAAGATAACTGGCTTTCTTCCATTTTCCAATAAAAATGAGATAAGCTTGGCACTAATACACTTGGGTCTACAGAAAAATTACGCATCTGAATCATTATTTAAACTTTACTTTATCACCCCCTGTGTTAAAAAAAGATGAACGACAGATATAATATGTATAACAATAATGATAAAACTAAGGAAAGAGAACTTAAACCCTTCTCCATGTTATCATATGATGAAGATGGCTCAGAAAGCCTACGCAGGATTCTAAACAGGATTTAGCTGTGGTGTCATTTGAATCTGTGAGCTCAGTAGTAATCAAGCCTTGTAAGTTCAACAGCCCTACAACACTCAGTAGGCAAAATATTTTGGTTCATAAAATCTCATTAAACAACTGTGATATCAGATACATAGCTTGAGTTAGCCAATCAGGATCTACTGGGAAAACAAAGCATAAAAACACCAACAAAGGTAAAACCTGATGGGGTAATAAATCTAGAGAAAAGCTCAGTTCAGTAGATGCACGCATTCGCGCAACCGTACAACAGAATGGGACAAGGTGATAAGTTGGTAAGTGAGCAAACATCAAAAATATACAACAGAAATAACTTCACACCTTTTCCAGATACATTAAAAATTTTATTACCCTTAAAGGAGAAGAAGCAGAACTATAAAAACCAGGCGTGAAGATTGTGGAGTTACTTTTGATTTGACTACCAACAATAAGTTGTGTTTGAAATGTCATCCGCTAGATAATATTGTCCCACTGTTACGACTTACTGTACTTGGTTTACAAGGGATTATTTAGTCTCGCACATGAATAAAAGAATACTTGACTAGTATTAATTGGTTAGAGGCAATCAGCAGGAAGCCCTGGATTCACCTGATGTTGTGATTCCAGAGAAACTGATTGTTCTGACGAGTTTTCAAGGTCTATGTAGAAGTCATGTTCAATGGAGCTTCTACCTGTTAAGTTTACTTACGTTTTTCTGATATATAAATGGATGATTTCCACTAGGCCAGTTTTTGCCAGTTTGTTTCTTAAAGATTAATCAGTTGACAGGTGTGGCTCAGTTGATCTTTGAAAATATGTTCAAAACAGTAAGTTGGGTATGTCTTTGTTAGGTAGATGGCTGTGAATGTATTTATCTTGATGGCTAACAGTGGAATCCAGGACGCGCGTTTCACCCTATTTTGGACTCATCAGCTGAATATATATGCACCCCAGTGAGTAGTGTTGTCCCCAACTGAGACTCGAAACGAGTACCCATGGCTTTAAACTCCAGAGCGTTATCTACTAGGCCACTGCAGCACAAAAGCCATCTCTTGTGCAAGGGGTATCAGTTGTTGTTTGATACTTATGATTTCCCGTTGCTATACTGAGTCCAACTGCTCAACCTCTGTTGGTAGATGGGTTCAAATGAAAACAGAGCCAACGATTATGGTTTATGTTTTTGTTATAAAAGCTGTATTTTGCTTTCGAAATGTAAAATGCCACTGTTAACACAATCTTTAAAGTTTTTAGCTAACAGTCAGTGAGACTTCGAAGTCTTTCTCACCTTACATCTCTAGCTAAAAAATGACCCAATTTCTTCGACTAAGTTAATGAAAAGATAGGTAGTATGATTTTAATCTGCCTATCATTTTTAGAACATACCCTTCTCCAGTGGTAACCTATTAGATTTTCTCAACCCTTCAAAGTTATCAGTAGTTCACCATCCTATAACAAGCTATTTCGTGCTGTAAGAGTTCATTACTTTTCGATGAAATTTGTTTAGTTTCTGTTGAACTATATTTAAGGTTGAGTTTTGACCTCTAGAAATCTGTACTGTTTGGTTGACATACTCTACTTCCTCTGAGTTCTGAAGTCAAGTCAGTAAATAATTTGAAAAGCCTGTTACTGGTGCTCCACTTGATCACAGTTTACTGACCAAAGTTGCTCATTTTCTGTCCACTGATGATACATAGAGGATAAATTTCAGTTTAATAAAGGTATATTTTTTCTGAATCTAAACACCAATGATGACAGAAATTTAGAATAGATCATGTAAACTGTGGCATTCCTTCATTTCTCTCGAGTAAATAAATAGATTTTTTATAGACAGTATTCATTATGAGTAAATGTCAACTGAGGAGCCCATGAAAAGTGAACGCCATGGGTTCAGATTAGATCTATAAGATATTTTGGAATGTAACCAGGTACATTTACTTTTTTTAACGGAGGAAGTTATTGATCTCCTGGTAAATTATGCTTTTAGAAAACTCACTAACAAGTGTTTCATTTTATTCAGAAATCCTTGGATGGATGTACATGCCAACTGATGAAACTCTATCCCTCCTACCTGCTGGTTCAAAAGTTAGATTGCCAGTCACAGAGAAAATGCATAGTGCATCAATGTATGCCGCTATAAGTATCGTTCTTGTACACGCAACCAATTTCATCTAATCAGATATTCATAATTACATAGGCTACTGTTATTGCACAATAACAAATTGAGCAACTGCATTAAACAAATTTTTTATCCAGAATGCAATTTCTAATGAGAGTGGTGAACATTTCAGTGACATGAAAGTAGTTATTGTCAGCTCATTCTTCGAAATAGAATGGCCACTATAAAATGTTAGTAAAAGAATCAAATCAGATTTATGCAAAAAACGGTTCATGGTAGATAATCGTGCCGTAGTTTGTTGTGGAAACTAAACTAATATGATCTGTTTGGCACTATGGTTGGCGTTTAGATAACGAGGACAGAGGCTGCAAGAAATATAGTATTCACTGACAGTACTTACTAGGCAAACCAATTTTATCTAAACATCGGACGTCCATTTAGGTGTTATAGACCCAGCTCATCAGTGATGTACCTGGATAGATTCAGGTCAGAGACACGAACTGTTCTAGCCATCCAGATACTGGCTAGTGGACTGGTGATACCTACGATCAAATCAGAGGTTTGTAAAATATCCAGTCCTTGGTGAAAACTCACTCTGTTTTCCTATGGAAACTTAAATATTCAGCTTTCTTAATGTAATCTGCTCAGCACCATAATCGGTGTCCTTATTGAGAACATGGAAGCTCTTAGTGAAAGGCTTATCGAACATGAAATTTCAATTAGTATGTCACTTCTCTTGTAGCTATGGTTTCACGTGAAAACAACCTGTAGTTAGTTCAATTTACCACAAGTTATTAAATTTGAATTACATGAATTCAGCTTGGATTAAAAGAAAAAATGACTGTCTTTTTAGCAATGAATTAAATTTATTACTAGGAAGAAGGTTCTATCCAGTGCTGTCAGGTTTTCAGTTATTCTTCAACCGACGTCACTCCGCGATGGATGTCATCTTTAGATCTATTACTTTGTGCATTTGCACTTTAGGAGCTGCAAAGCAAAAAAGAATGCCTTCACCAGTTATCAGCATTGTCAACCACCATGCTTTGCTATCACATTCTTGTCACTCACACAGATTGTTGTTTCTGTTATATTAATGATAAGTAATTAGTAATTATGCTCATAGTCTCTGCTTTTCATACAATTAAAGTGAAATAATTGATACTATAAAACCTTATTCGGTTATCAAGGTGATTAACATTTCATTGTTTACTTGTACTGCATCTTGTGATTATTTAGCACTTTTGTAACTCATATCCTTTCTCTCGGTAACATACATGATGCAATCATGACTTTGACTTTACAAAAAAATAATAGTTTGACATACATATGCACACATACAAACAAAAACATTTACACATAAAATAAGTGTCATTTGTTGGCGAAATACATTCACTCTATGTATACCAGGATTAACAGACTGATGACAATAGTACTACTATTGATAAAAATGATGACCAATTAGATTCAGTTGAACCTGTCCAGTATTTCTTATATAACCGTTCACATTACACTAATGACTTATTAATTACCTCAGGTTCCGCAGTTGTCTCTCATTTCAGAATACCCTTTATCAAAGGGAAATAATAGCGAAGAGTAAAATGTCAAATGATAAAAATAACCACAGTAATACTAATGAAATAGCAAACAGTTCAGATGAAGTGCCAGTAAACGAGGTAGTTTATTTGTTCTTCAATATACAATAATTACTTGCTTTCTCCTACCTTTAGGGAGAACAACAGACTGCTACAGAAGCTATGCGAACACAGGGAAGTGAAATCAAACATGATAATGTTCAGCCATCAGAGAAGGAAGAAACCCAGGTAAAAATTATCTTTTCCGTCGTAATAATCGTTATATAACTGTTGATGTAACTTAGGATGATTCAACCACTATCCGAGAAGATGATCAAAATAAAACAAACGCTGATTTATCCGCAGAAACGACGGAGGTCAAGGAAAATGAAGAACAAAATTTGAAAAAAACTTCAGATGAAACGAATTGTGCAGAAAAACTTCAAACTCATGACACTGATGTTACAAATGGGGAACAACCTGAAATGTCTGAGGTAAGACATTGTTTTGTTGGCCTTTTTCAAATACTTTGAGTGAGTGGATTTGTAGCATTAGGTTTGTTTGAGGTAGTTTCCACGATGATCTAAAAGATTGCTAAAACTCGAGTAGTATTCACCGTCTACTATAACCCAGTTTTGAACTTGAAAATTGAGCATCCAAGGTTCTTTTTAAAATCATGTCAAAAAGCTTTACCACAGCCATTCAGTTAATGGGAGATTTTAGTCGAAATATTTTCCGCACTAATAAGTTAGTCAAGTATGAATGCTAGGAATTCAGCTTTATACAGCATTATATGCCTTGAATCTCATAAAATTCCACTGTTAATGGATAAAAATAACTTTATAGCTAGTATGCTATTTCGAAGTATTATTCGGTACTTAATTAGAATAGCAAGTTAACACACACTTGTAATTAACTATATTCAAATAAAACTATAGGCTAGTTAAAGTGAGAATGAGGACAGATAAGCATTTGTCGGGATGGAGATTTGCTTTGCTATGTCACGCAGTGATTAGAGTTATAAAGTTGTCAACGAAGTTTTATTATCGACAAACTTGGTTTTAATGCGTTTACCAGTGCGTCTCAGATTCCCAAGTTCGGTTGCAGTAGTAATGAGTTACACACACAAGTTTAACATTTTAAACCCAAACATAAATAATATACACTCTTCTCTGATATCTAGTGGTTCTTACAATGATTTGTTTTCTATTTAAAATTAATTTCATCTTCGAGAAAAAGCCTAGTTTACTTCATAAGGATACCTACTTGTTATTTATAAGAAACCATTTATATGTTACATGTAATAATGAAGAACATGTGTATCAGCCGTTCTTGACTGACAGTGAACTTCGCCTAGATAATCGTCCTCCTTATAAATTCTGAAGTGCTTAAACTTGTTGTCTTCAGATACACAAATGATTTGCGTCTCAAAAGCTTAATTAGCTTATATTCATGCAAGTCAGTGTACGTTCAAGCATTTTTAATCTAGTGATTACTTTGGCTATGGCATAATACTTTTATTCAGAAGTCGAGTAGGAAAGCGTCAGTGTTATTGCCTTGTACTCCAACTAATCAACTCACCTTTGATGTTGTTGTGTTTTCTGAGCTGGATGGCTTAATCATGAAAACGTTTGTGCTGATGTTGCTATCTAGAATGACAATGAAAGCTTCACGATTAAGCCATCCAGCTGACAGAACATAATACCATCAAAATCATCATCCTGAGCTACAAATATTCTTCATCATCTCAAGTTATGAACATTTCTTACCTCATCGACCAATTATCATTGTTCAGATACGTTCATTTTGGTGGAACAAGGGTAAACTGTGATATGTATGCAAGGTTGAATAAGAGATTTGTTTAACTTGCTGCTTTCTGTGCTAAGGATCGACTTATGTATCACTACCGCCTATGTTTACCTTCATGTATTCATTGTTACAATCAGGATGAATTTAGTGCATTAACAGATTACACTGGCTGAAGTTTAGAAGCATAGCACAAGTACATTTTAATCAGAGCAACTCATCAGTCACTTAGAAGTTCATCTTCCTTATTCAAAGTGCTGGTTTATCATGAAAACAAATATTCCTATTCAGATAGTCAGATATTATCATTTGAGACTGTACCTGAAGCATCAACTCACTGGTCAACATTCCAGTGCTTAACTAACCGATAAATGGCATTATGGCTTTCATTTAATAATCAGCACAAGCGATGAGTAAATAAGTGATGTCTCAATCAAACTGCCTTTACATTACTTCAGTCTACCTGCTGAAAGAGGAAGCTATTGCATGTGTCTGTATTTCGTAAGGTGCATGAAAGGGAAGATATACCTTGAATATTCAGTGGGTTAGTGACTAATGGTCTTTACGAACCAAGCTAGCCACTGAAATAAGATAAAAAAACATTCTAAATGCAAATAAAACAAATACTCAGACTAAACAAACGTTCAAACATCTAAAAGAAATGTATCCTCTACGTTAAGGTAATGTTTATTGTCTTTTGAATTCTAATATTTGTTCGCGAACGCGTAAGAACAAAATGAAGTTGATTCATCACAAGTGACCCCTTTACTTTAAGAACGTAACTCAGGAGGTCAAACATTATAGATTGCTTGCTTTTTGTACCTTAGGTTGCTAATCTGTAGTCTATTTCAAAACCACTTGACCATTAGTGAAAAACTCATCAATATAATTATAAACAACGGGCTAGTCAATTACTTCAGCGTCTGGAAACCCTTTTCGTAACTGAGATAACCAATTAAATTTATATTTCAGTTTTACAGCATTTCTGATTAAGCTTGCAGTATATTACTTAGTTATTAAAAGGATAACTCACTACTTATATATATATATATATATATATATATATATATATATATATATATATATATATATATATATATATATATATATATAGTATTTTAACTTGGTTTGAGGCATCTGGAAATTTCAGTTTTAAGGTAGTATTCATCGCACATTGAAACCAGTTGCACAACAATTGAAAATCTGGAAGCACCGAATAGTTGTTTCTCCAACTGTTGTTATTCTATTCAAAAATAAAATCCCCATTACCTCGGAAACATATTGTTGTTTGGTGCTCACTAGTGATATACATCCAGATGGATATCTCGAAGGTCTAACGAGAAGTAATGATCAGTGGAGTCAACCAATCAGAAGTGAAGCAGATGCTAAATAAAGGCTTTGGTGGATAGTACCACCATCTCATGAATTGACAGAAGTAGGAGACTATGGACCATTGAACTCCAACCCAATGGCTGAGTGGTTAACGCGTTGACCGGAAAACCTGAGGGTTATGAGTTGGATTCCTGGTGTAGTCATATATCTGTACTGCTGGGGAATCCTATACTGGCATGGAACATCTGTTCAGTTCTCCCAGGTCTTCAGTGGTTTGTCGACTGATGTCAGTAAGTGAGGAACATGTTAATCGTCGCACTGATACACTTACAGTTTCCTAAATGAGATCGAGCTGATTCTCATTCGTTACTTTTATTAATTTTCTTTCGATAATCACACTACGCAGGTGGAATGCCGCTGAAATACTGAAAACCGAACATCTTTAACCTTAGTTTATAGGTCACCGTGAGTGATGATGATTTATAACTATAAAATAGGATATATAATACCTTTGGTACATATATAGCAAGTGTAATAATATGGCTGGTGATTATCTTTTTTCATTTTTTTGGTGAGTACTGTTGTACTGATAACCTTTCTTTGTCTGTCATGCAGGGTTCATCAAGTGAGAAGGAGAAAGAGAACAAAGTAAGTAAATTTTCTGTAAAATAGGTCAGTGGAGTTTAGTATAGTTTTTATTTACCACCGTAGGCACTAAAACACTAAACTGTTATTTTTCTCTCTTTTTGAAAACAAACTAAACAGAAGAAAGTTAATTTAGTTAAATGGTTCAAGAAAAATGTTTCGATTCATTTACCAAAGGTAAGGAATATGCATTTTTTAAAACTTCAGTACAGATGCTTCTAAAGCAATCATTTTAGACGTCTTGAATCTGTAATTTTGTTCATTTAAATTGTAGTTTCTTTGTCCAAAACGTTTGATTTTTATTCCTTACAGTTAAAGATGTTTCACTTTGATTACAACATGGCTGGCTCCTAGGAGCAGTCAAATTAATTGCAGTAATAGCCTACAGGGTGAATATACTGTTGAACATGAGTATTTATAAGCCATTCATACTGGTCTGTAGATTACGCTGATCAGATCAGAGTGATCTAAACATCGGATGGCCGTTATGCCCATTTAAGACTGAGGTCATTAGCAGAGTTACCAGAAAAGTCGCCCAACCTGAATGAATTGTCCAGATCAACTGATTCTGAGCAGCTGACTTAGGCAGATCTATTAGTTTTTGCCAGTCTACACAAGTCAGGTAGCCAAGTACAGTTGATTCGAACCATTCAGTCCTGTTAACTGATTTCTTCCTGTTACACCACTGATGACCTTGGCCCCAAACAAGCTAAACAGCCATCTGATCCTTAGACCACTCTGACGTGATAAGCAACACTCAGAGATCATCATGAATGGTTTTTAAGTACTAATGTCATTCAGCAGTATGGTTTATTAGTTTATGAACCATTTGTGTCAAAGACCGCACTGTGGGAACCTGGTTGGCTGGTTTTTACCGAAGAACCTGTTTACACTAAACTTTGGTAGTTGAGGAACTGTTTAGCTGTGAGAAGTCTCAAAATGTACCTTGCGATTTTTAAATAAACTGCGAACTGGCCGTCCTAATTACAGGATGAAACCTAAAGTTATGCTGGACTCATTATTGAATAAAGCCTGGTAATCTTAGTGTAACCAACGATACATACGACTAGATATGATGATTTAATATATTTAGTTTCGAATGACCAAAGGTAATATAAAAGAAAGCCAGAGCTTGGGCTTCTGAATTGTCGAAGAAAGTCTACCTAACTAGTAGTTCTTTATTGGGTAAAGCGTTAACTAAACGTTAACGTTTCTTCTAAGAAGGTCAATATAATAAACAGAGTAAAACTTAAATTTTAGTATGGTCATCACTCAATCTGAACAATTCTGGCGTCACTGATAGTATACAACGTATTCATTTTGGTTTATTTTTTATTTTCCTATATTTCACAGCGTCATTCTTTAAGAAAGGAGAAATCGGCTACAGAACATAAGGTAAGCAGATGATTATGATAATGTTTATATACGTGTGTACACAGATAGTCTCTTTTGTAACTTAATAGTATTTTAAACTAATTTTTCATGATATACTCCTTAGATGGAGATTGTTGACCATGAGGAAGAAGCATCATCATTACCATTGCCATCATCTGACAGACAAGATAATTCAGCACCCTCTGAAGAAGTAATCCCGGCAGAAAATACTTCTAAAGAGAAGAATACATCCACTGAAAAATCAGGTAAGTAGATGCCATTAACAGATTTAAGCAATTAGTTCTCTTAATAAACTTCGACAAAATAATGAGATGTAATTTATCTGGATCGTGTAATGTATTCGAGCAGCACACTTTGAGTAACCTGATCACACATGCATTTATCATAGATATTGATATGAAACTGTTACTGGGTGATTATTGAGGATGAATTGAAAATCTGAACTGCGGTAGGAATCGAACCTAAGACCTCCGGATGCTAAATCGATAATGAGTGAGCACATATAATGAGAGGTCAAGTAAAGAGGTTAAATTAAAGATTAAGATAACAATGGAAATCAGTAGAGCAAAAATAATCGTGCAATAAACTTGTTTTCAGAGTTGAATTCATCAACAGAGGCTCGACGCGATGACAGATTGTTTTTGAAAACATAAAGGTGGCTTAAACGTCTTAGTAGCTAACTTCTGGATAAATATAGACAGCGTTTCCCAACACGTTTTTGCAAATAAGCCTAAAGGATGTCGAAACATCATTCCTCTGTCTTATCTCGACAACGTTTCACTACAGGAGGACTTAGACTTCTACTATCGACATCTGTCGTTCCAGGTGATGCAGTTTGCCTTTGAAATCATCTTGGAGTATGCTCCGACCCCCATACTTACATTGATCTATGAGTTCTTCCTATGTATGTGTCACTACAGGTACATTTCAAATGATAGATCCTATGGGATATGACACTATCGTTCATATGCTGTGAACACTTTTAATCAATGAAGGACAAATTATGGATAGCACCTCTGGTACTACTTCAAATGAGCTTTAAGAATACGATTTCAACTTCAGTCATTATTGCTTTACTTAGTTGTGTATAGAAACGTGTGACTTAATAATCATTTGGTGTCTTTAAAACTTTGACATCCGATTACAGGCGTCAAGTTGATGAACTTCAACAAGATTAACCTTATAAAATAGATAAACCTTATTCTGAACAACAAATCCTTTTTAATTTGAACACGTTTCTATTTAATCTAATCTATCTATGTAAACTGAAGTTAACTAGAATTTGATATATAGTAAAAAGAAAACTAATTTTTAATCAGACTATTAAGAAATGATTTTTGAAAGAAAACATTGTTACGGCAGGATCCAACTAACGGTTTTTAAGCAGTCAGTTTAATTCTCGTTATACTGAATTAACAGACACCAAAATAAACCAAATGTTGATCATGTTATGATTATATTAAAATACAAAGATGATTTTGAACAGTTATATAGAACAGGAAACAATAAGGATAATCATACTAATTTGTGATCATGTATACACTTATCCGTTATACTCCTTTTTGTTGAAAAATTTCTCTTCTAGATGAGGTAGTCATTTCATCACCAGCAACACCTACAAGTCATAGTATATCTGATAATTTACAATCGCCGCCGTCAACAGCAGTCAGTGCACAGTAATGGTTGAAATTAGTGAATTTTGCTTGTGAATGCTCATTCCACGCAAAGCACTCAAATCCCATTAAACCTGTAATATTACTCCTACCCTATTTTTTATATGTTGTGTATTTGTCACCCACTTTCTTCTCGTTTGATTATATATTCATAAATAAATATCCACTTATTTCGAATATATAGATAATATTCTGCTTTACAGTTTCTTTTCCTATGCGTATGCCAGTCTTTGATGTATATTACCTCAAAAATAAAATCCCCATTACCTCGGAAACATATTGTTGTTTGGTGCTCACTAGTGATATACATCCAGATGGATATCTCGAAGGTCTAACGAGAAGTAATGATCAGTGGAGTCAACCAATCAGAAGTGAAGCAGATGCTAAATAAAGGCTTTGGTGGATAGTACCACCATCTCATGAATTGACAGAAGTAGGAGACTATGGACCATTGAACTCCAACCCAATGGCTGAGTGGTTAACGCGTTGACCGGAAAACCTGAGGGTTATGAGTTGGATTCCTGGTGTAGTCATATATCTGTACTGCTGGGGAATCCTATACTGGCATGGAACATCTGTTCAGTTCTCCCAGGTTTTCAATGGTTTATCAACTGGTATCAGCCTGTGATGAATACTACCTAATAAAGGAAATCTTTAAAAAGTTCAAAATATATTCCTATACGTATTTAACTATATTACGTGATTGAAGATAGTGATTAGGTTGCTATCAATCATTTGTCATTCATTCCTTCTATATCTGTTTTGACATTTTGATATTTCAGTAATGAGTAGTTTTACAATGATGACAAATTATTTGTGCATCTAAGCAGTCATGTGTACACCTACAGTTTTCTTGATGTGGCTTGTTGGTGTCTATCAGCAAGCACTGGATATGAATGTTAGGATTTGTGTAGCTTCTCTGAGACTTTTACAGTTGAAGACATATATTCAATATATATATATATATATATATATATATATATATGTACTAGGACGAAACAGCTGTCCGGTGATCCCAGATTTCAAATGTTCCTGCAACTGATGCCGGTCCAAGATGAATATCAACTTAACAAATTCAAATTCCCTAGTAAGTATGAACTTATGTCGCAAAGACTTTTCGGCAGAGAAATTATTTTCGATAAGATAATCAGTTTGCAAATAATTCACAAACTGCATAGTGCACACTTACATTTCTCACACCTGGATAGTTTTCTAACCATCTAACTGTGACTTCAACAAGGTTTACACTGGTTGAAAAACTGCTCGGCTATGAAGATGTCAAAGTGGACCGAGAAATTTGCAAATTGACCACCCCATTTTAGATATGCAAGTCAGCTAGCCAGATTCAGGTGGTCTGAACTAATTCGGTTGTGTGAGCTGAAATTTTCTGGGCATACTGCTGATGAGCTTGACTCCAAGCGAGCGGAACCACCATCAATTGCTTAGATCGCTCTGATCTGGCTGGTGAAATACTACTCAGGTTGTCCAGTAGTAGTATCTTTCGAAAACTCATTTCTAATTATCCTTGAATTAGACAGATATCCTTGTAACTAAATCAGTCATATTTTTCCAGTAAGCATATATTCAGATGTGTGCCAGATGAACCATGGAGGCACATTTAAGAAAAAAGCACCTAATATAGTCATTTATTTTTACTATACTCTTCATTTGAGCAAACGAATACTCACAACACGATATGTAGTTTTTAAGACTTATAATTTACTGATAACTGATGAAAACGCAACTGCACTGATTTTTGTTCACTTTTGAAACTGCTGACATAAACTTCAAAATAAAAATGAAGTATGGCCCTGAAGAAACTTAAATTTTCTTATGCTTGAAAGTACTCGTTCCCATTTTTTCCGAATAAAGAACCAGTAACTGAACAGTTAGTTGATGGATTTTCATATTTATTAAACCTTTCATTAAAATGAGATGAAACTAAAGCCTTTTTCTCAACTAATTTTGCAAAGAATTCAGATTTGAAATAGGATTTGAGCACAACTAATTAGGTCGTTGAGGAAGTGACAAGTAAATTCTTGAGCTATTTGAATCATGAAATGAGTACATTTATAGATCCTTTATTTGGAGAAGAATTGGTTTACTATACTTTAGGCTTTTTGTTATTGAAAAATAAGGAGACCGTAGTTCTGACTGAATGAGGAAGTGGTATATGTAAACAACTTATTTGTATCACACTTTAACTCTACAGGTATATCATAACAGTTTATATACTTAGTAGTACACAACTTCCCAGACTAAAATTAATTTTACTAGCCAAGACGTAGATGGTGCTTAGAGTTTAAACCTATTCATCGCGTAAGTCCCTATCATTATTTTTTCAATAAAGTTACTTGAATTCATTTTCTGATGTAGGTATTTGGTGACAAAATTTATGAAGCCAAAAATCGGAATGATTTTAACATTAGTAATCTAATTTGATAGATTTCATTTTACGAATACTTAACTTGTACTCAATTTCAACTCTACCTTAAATGGTAAATGTTTTCATCAGCCAGTGTATGAATCAAAAATAAGTGACCAATTCAACTTGCATCAGTCTTCAGATCGCATTTTCTAACCATGTACAAAAATAGATTTTTGACATTTTATTAGAAGTGATTTTACTTCCAATTTTACTTCTAAGGCCATTAGTGATTTCAAATCAGGATTAGTCTTTACTTCATTTTATTGTAACTAGCATTTATTAACAGCTGAACTTACAAATTTATGCTAAAGATATCTAATTATTCATGCTAAATATGTTCACTTGGTATATCACACGGCAATACAATATTATTATCAGTATGATGCGATTAAATTTCAAGTCAGTCTTGAAAAGTAACGTCACATTTAAAGTGTGTAAGTTGCATACCAAACATGCTCAACCTTTTATTCTGGAAGTCAGTAAAACCGTACTTTTCATCAGCATCTTCACTCAGAAAAACTATCTTGTCGGAGTACTCGAAGTAAATAACATGTCCTTCTTGGACTGACTTAAATCCGTCTTCGAAAAATCTGAGGTACCTAAGATTATGTCCATTACCACATCTAAAACAACATTGGACATGAATGATGATAGAGGTTATTTGTGTCTGACGCTCCGCATGAACTTTTACATAGCTGCATGAGCTAGAGTAAATAGCCTTGATTAACACGATGAACTTGCTCGACGTATACGTCACAGTCAGACACCAACACAAAACCTCTTGGTTGATAGAGTCGAATTTCGCATTCAGATCTAGAAATACGACCAATAAGTATGCTTGAATTCCAAAACCTGATGCACACTTATCCAGGTCTGAAACCTTAGGATGTTAGATACAATGTTGGTCAGACTGCTCCTTTTGTGGTTATCAGACGAAGATTTCTCTACTTTCTAAAAAGCATCCGACAGTTATTGAGTATCTCGTCCTGGTAAACATGCCATATTAAAGTTGTAACTTTAAGCCCCCTTATGGGCTTTTCTATTACGCACCTAAGTCAATATGATCACATTCACTAATTCGCTGCCTTTTCCATATGCTTCAAGAAGAAATAACTATCCAAGGTGTCAACAACGGGGATATGTTAATCAAATTCGAAGCTCTGTCAGTCCTCAAGTCCATCTGATTACCATCAACATTCCATATTTCTGCTTTCTTCATATTTCTCTGTCAGTAGTTTTACACCATCTTTGATCACTTCCTGCTCTACAACCCTTGATAGAGATTTCGGCTCAAGAAATAACACCCCTGGTTTCTCGAAACCACGTTTCAAACTATGCATCTTAGATTCCAATGTGCACAGCCTCCTTCAAGTCAAGCAAAATGCTTGGTTAGCCTACACTGAGATATCTTGCATCATGGATGTATGCTATTGAAATCATCAAGTTATGATTCAAAGGGATATAAAGGGAGGTTTGAAAAAAATCTTAAAATGATTCATCAGGAAGATAAATGAGTGGTGGTAAAACTACCCACGGGGTGCATCCAGCTGATGAGTTCCTGGTGCGATGGAATGTACCATCTTCATTCCACTGATAGCGACTATCGATCATTACTATCAAATAAACACATATCAGAATAGATGTAAGAAAACTCATTTGAACATAAGGTATGAGTCATAAATGTTGGAAGGTTTCGCTTTTGACAGCGAACAAAAACTTACTGTCACAATATTCAAGGTCAACATAGATGAAATAATTTTTTTAATGAAGCTAACCGATTTTTATGCAGTATCATGACTGTAAAACATGTAGTTTCGATGATTAATTATCATATTCATTGACACATTTGTGTGCACAGTAATGCAGTTAACCATTCATGGTCACGCAATTCGTTTTTGCATCTAACAACAACGGTATGACAAACAAATATGTTATTTTTAGTTGAAACACTAAATTTGTATTCAGTAAAATCAAGTCTGAGGAGTTTACTGCTGAACAATATAAGTGGATTTTAGCCTTTAACACCAACCATCAGTTCGGCGGATAAAAGTAGTGACTACGTCTATCACAAGAATCATCATCGGTATACTCAGATAGGTTCAGCCGACGGTTGTACACTACTCTGATGATTTGGATTTTTTCACGTGTCAAGAATAAAACGATTAGTTATAAAAAGATACGACCGAGAGGATCGAGATGCTCCCAGCAACCTTCGTGCAGTAAGCAATGAGCCATACCTATTGTGTGAGGGCCAATGATAGCACCTAGCTGCCTAGACGTCCATAGGTGGAGCAAGGCTCGAGGCCCTGACCCATGGGTTGAAAACGAACTCCTAAACCAATGGACTACATGTCCACTATGGGAGAAATCGACACCAGAAGTCTTTGCATATTTGGTAGTCAACAAAAGTAAACCCAGGTTTCAAGTTTTACGACCGATGACAGCTATGAGCAATCCAGATTTGCAACTAAGTGACAACTAAAGCTGCTTTAGAGGCTCACATCAAGGTCGCTGAAACCATCATTGGATAGGTGTTACAAAATCAAATATCTTAGTTGTTGTTTTTAGGCTAAATAGCTAATACGTTGGCATTTTGAAAACACTAGGCTAAACTTCAGCACCTGAAACTTTCAACAGTATGCAAGAAGTAAGGTAGTGTTATCACATTTCGATACACTTTGATGATCACTGAGAAAAGAATATAAACTGTCTGTTATTTTCCTGTGCAATAAGCCATGTTAGAGAAAGATGACATTGTGATTTTCTACAAAGGTTGATTCCAGCAACTACCAAAAATGACAATTTATTTTCGTCACTTTTATGAACAACTACCTTCGTAACCAAAATAACGTAATCTAACTGATTATTTTATTGTCTGTACACATACCATATCAATTTATGGGCTCAGTATTACCGCCACTTTTGCATACATCATCTTTCGATTTCTATGGACGGTACTAGTAGTGAGTTAGCAGCATAAGAACACAATAGTGGAAAAATGATCTTATCCTCGGTGAAAGAAAAGAAGCACATTCTCCAGATTACTGGTAAATGTTAGTAGATTCCAGCTGATTATTTGCTTTTATTGTATTTGAGTAGAATTCATTCACATGTACCTTACTCACCAATCTAGGTAGAATCGACAGAATAGAAAAAAGCGGTTCTGTGTCAACCAGTTAACGTTTATCAAAAGGTGACTAGCTAAGTGCTAACTAAATATCAAGAGCTTATGTATTTTTTCTTCGAGATAAGCTATTCATTTCACATCATATTACTTAACATTTACGAAATAGCGAAAAGAAATGGGAATACAAAAGTTTATTTTGTTTGTGACAACCACTTGTCAATGTTCACTGTTAGAAAAAAATGAACATTAGTAGCGTTGAAAATTGATTTCAAAATCTAACGAATCTTTTGTTTCCAAAGACAAACAACAAATATTTGTGCGTCAGTAAAAAAGGAAGCTTTTTTACTTTAAACATCTTGAATCGTAGTTAGTCAACACTGGACTAATTTTGAAAATATACAAACTATATGACTTTATTTACGTCTGCTTACACGAGTCTGTGTCAAAGTTCCATTTTTGTGAATGGGATTGGTCATTTCAATTCTGAAGTATTTCACTGTTGGAAGGCTTCCAAATTTGCAAATACCATTATTAATTCACGCATACTTTTTAATTACCATCTTTTTGCTGTTTTCTGTACCATGACCAGTATTTCATTTTTCCCTCTTTTACCAAAGCAAGAAGCTGACTGGTTGACAATTACTTTATTTTATGTAAATGTATTCAATTCTATACAAGGTCATACCCTATCTATTTATATATGGAAAAAGAAAGAAGGACTAGGATTATTCGCAGAATAAAATGATATCAGTTTGTTTCACGAATACTTCTCACTTACATGCAGCATAAATCTACAATGGTTATTAGCACATGAGGTAATTTGAAATTAGGAAATCAGTAATCTTAAGATGCAAATCAGAATCATTGCTAATCTACATACTATGTAAAAGGAGTCTCAAGAATAGTATTAAAAGGGCGAAAAATACAAGGAAAGAACAATTTTTACGTGCTAACACACTAAGTAACACGCTAAAAGATGATACTCGTAAGATTGAGATAAACTCAGTGACTTGAAATCAGTAGATGGGCAAAGTTAATAATCACGTAATTTATATGAAACAAGACAAAACTACTGTCACGATAAAAGTGAGACACGAAGCTCAATACTCTCTCATCTGATTGACACCGGCCACCGAGTTAACATTCATAATGCCTTTAAAGTTATTTATCACATTCCTTCTCACCTCACCCATCCTCTACGAGTCCGTCTTTTACATACAGCAGAAGCCATAGGAATCCACCTACACAAGCCAAGTCTGTGTGTTCAGAAGAGATTCGTACAGCCTCTTTCTTTGCCTTGGCCATCTGTATAGCCCATTTATTACAACAAGACTCTTCATTTCATCCACCACACAATTCACTATAACTAGTATTTCAATAGCTCCATTATTATTATTATTATTATTATTGTTATTATTATTATTATTACAGACTTAATCATCTTTCTCTCCCCCTGCTGTCTCTAATTACCGTCAGCAATTTACCATTTTACGTAACAGTTCATTTTTGCTCTTTAGTTATCACTATATAAAATATCAATTATGTAAGAACCTGTTCGCAAAATCTTTCTACGATAATTAATCTTTGCTTTAGTTAACTGTCTTAATTACCTGACCAATTATCACCTTCTTGAAACTTTGAGATTGATAACCTTTCACTGAACAACTCTCACCACTAGATTGGTATGTAATTTTACATTTGAAAATGCTATATTAGTGTAGAGCCATTGATGAGGAACTAATTGAAAAGAAATATTTCTTCGCTCACATTAAATGTTTTACTAAAAGTGAGATTGACCATAATTTTCTTATGTATCCAAAAGTCTCATCGTAAGCAAAGCATAGTAGTCCGCGCATTTTCTTTTCCTTTATTAATTTAATAGCATTTGAATTACCAACCTGACGTCTTATATTATTGAGGTGTCCACCAACTGCACTGGTAAGAATCCTACGTCCTTCCGAACACAGATCCTTTGGGATATGCTCAGCGAACCGAATGAATGTCCTCCCCCCATCGCAAGTGAATGACTAGCTTACTTATCAGATTTGGGCTGGTTCGGTGAGCATGCAGTATCGTATACCGATATAAGTCTGGCTAAAAGAAAGTTACTTCCCAGTGCTGTTCTGATTCTTGCGTTTATTTTATTCTATATTGTGTCTCCCTTGTGTACAAGGTGAATCAAAACCTTTACAACAATCTTACACTTAGTTCTCTTGATACGTTCTTTTCCACACCTCATAATAAATCTTTTACGATATCCATTCTCTGTTTGGAGTGGATTTTGCCTTGAGTTAGGGTTGCATTTGCCAAATGTTTGGATGTCATGCTTACAAGTAAGCTGGGATGCACTTATGACGATATGTAGCTTGGCAATGAAACGTTTGCCAACTAAAATTCTAGCTCAGAGAGCAAGCCATCATGAAAATCCGGATTCTTAGTTACACATGTTCGCCACAAGGTTTGTTCTTCTTAAGACACTTTTCAATAATGTTTAGTTCTTCCTGTAACTTGTCCAAAGAACATAAGTTTATAGCTCTGCTACAAAGCGTTCTAAACAGTCCAAGCTTATAGCTGGCAGGAAAAAAACTGTTGAGGCTAAGGTTATATCAGTCCACGTATCTTTTCTGTGGGTCGTCTTCTCGATCGTACTATCATTTCTTCTTCTCATGTTTAAGAATCAGAAAGTAAAACTGGTTGTTATGCCCATATTCGTAAATTTTATGTTGGAGTGGGCCTCGTTGAGCTTTGTGAACAAATGAGTTACATGGTTCATATTATTACAAACAACAAGTGTGTCATCAATGCACCTGCGGTAATAAGTTGTTCCTCTGATGGCTGAAATCAGCCGAGCTTGCTTGAGATAACCCATGAATATATCTGTCAAGACTGTTCCTAGAGCTGAACTCATGACCACTCCATCAGTGTTTCGACTAAGTTTGTTGTTGAAGTGAAACTGGACACTTTTTATGTACAAAAGTAGTTCCTGCTTCATCCCGATTTCAGGAAACAGCAGGAGATCAATTTGTTGACAGATTTTTCCAGTCGTTTCACTCACTGGTATATTCGCAGATAAAGTAGTCACATGATATGACAACACTAAGTTATCCCAAACGGCTAAATAATCTAGTTCGTTGGGAAATTAATCTGTATCTCTTAATGTGTGGATTGCAAATTTACTCCGAATAAGTTCTGAAGGTTATATCAACCATTTCACCAACTTGTGACAGGAAAAGTTAATCATTGCAAATTCTCTTACGTATTATACAGACTAGCAGTGATTTCGAAGTAAAAACTATTATGGTTTATTTCCAAATTCCAAATTACTTCATGTGCTAATAACCACTGTAAATCTGCACTGTATGTAGATGAGGAGTATTCATGAAATGAAACGTTGTCACTTTAATGAACGGGGAATTCCCACAATAAGTTATAAAAAAGACGTAACAGAAAATAAAATTTTCTTTTAGACAAGTTTATTTATCATAGCTCTAAAGTCATATTTAAAATCTTTGGAAACAAATAACAGTTAATCAACACAGACACACAAGTTTCTAAATACAGAAGAAAATTTCTGCGATAAGACTAATGAACTCACGCAATGTATTTGAACACGAGGATCAGATTTAGTGTTATAAAACTGCTAATGATTTGGTTATTCATAGTAGAAGGCTTTTGGAATTATATGAGGTAATTCTGTAAAGTACTTCAAAAGAGCTACTGGGAGGGGTCACGTGTCTGGAGATGATAAGGTGCTCAATAATAGGACTGCTGGCTAATCAGGCTTGAGAATATTCTGAAACACGGTTATGAACTTGACACTACTCATAGCTAATTTACGTTGCTGTACGGGAACAAATAAAATGCAAATCAAGTCTTTCTTGCTTTGTTCAAATTTATAAAAGGATCCAAATGCATGGTGGACACATGTGTCTGGGTCATTATCAGTCTTCTTAGAGGTGGTAAAATTTCTCCTCTAGACCAGTTTTCTTTCGCTTTGCATTTCATCTGGTGTGTTGGAGTTGGTTATATTTGAGTTAACAGACATGAAGTGTTTGATATTCAAATACTCAGGAACACAGTATTCACTAACAGACATCAAATATTCATTTATATTGTGCAGAAATAAGGAGTCATTTTATCTAAGCTTAGACTGGATTTTTATTTGCTTTAGTTTTTGTAGTTATTACACTTGGAATCATATCGTAGTAGTAACCTTTCCTCTTGTTGAGCTTAGTAAACAAAATGCAGGACACTGTCAATTTTATTCACTGGATGCTCTCCACATGTCATCTAAACCATTCATTATAGTTCCACTCAGTATCTGTTTCAAAATATCTAATAGTGTAACAGTGGGTGTTTGATTTATCTGCTGTAATATGATAAATAATGATAGAAAAAGGATGCAAAGGCAACGAAAAAGGTATGATATGATAATGAGCAGTAAATTTTGATTAAAACGTTAGCAGGTAAATAATACTGTTTCAGTATGTGATGCATATGTCAGATAGACAGACAAATCAACGTAGAACCTCGCCTACAAGTGTATCACTTCAAGTTGTCACACTTGACACAAAGAACAGGTGAATAGAAAAAGAGTGATATCACTCTTAAACCTGTTCCAAACTAATTCAACTTCCCCCAGAATGACACGTCAAGGTAGGCGGTAGCTCGCTCGGTGTGTGCAGCACGTGTTCAAACCATCTCAGTTGACTAAGGTTCAAACATAGTCAATCGATTTTCATGTCTTACCTAGTACCTTTCTCCTGACCTCAAGATTCTTCACATAGTTATTCCACCAAACCCTAAAATGCTGCGAAAACACCTACAGCCAAAAACCTGCAATCGCTTCATATTTTCTACTTGCAACTGTCATGCATGACAGCCGAATAGCAGGACAGAACGGACTGTCGAGTAGTATATTCGCCCTTTGATAGATAGTTGGATGGATGTCTCAACAGCCGATGGCATGAGTGACACCAGCTAGTAAGCGCCAAAGCTACTACTGTATCCGAGATGAGATTTCGTCAGCAACCAACCTGTTTGGGCTGAAGCATGTGCATTCCATATACTGAAAGAATGATAGAAGAATAATTAGTTCTCATTCACACCTGTTACGTAAGATCTTTTCCCGCTTATTTGACGCATACTTTACTTTTTCTTCTCCCAGGTTATTTTTGCCATAATGCATTACAATGTTACAGAAGAAACTTATATGATTTTACATTATTTTGTTCAGTGGAAGTACAGGTATGCAGCTTATGAAAAAGTGATTATCGAGAAGAAAAGTTTCCTAGCAGTTACATCTTAGTCTCATGACCGAATACAAGGATTTTTCGTTAAATGAATAATACATAAAAACTTAAGACTACAGTAGATGCTCAAAAAATATGCCCGACTCAAGGATTACATCATTTGACTCCGATCTGAATTGCGTATAATTAACGTTCAGATTTTTACACTGAATGTTAGCAAGCATATAAAATGCCTCATTTTTTTCGTCAATGAAAATTAAAGCAGATATCGGTGGAAGCTATGCAACCACATTAAAATTTAGTTTTGAAAAAAATACCCATCCTATCGCAATATACGTGTTAGTTTCAGGTTTTAGTTATCTTAAGTGTAAAGAGAAAAATTTAGTAAAATTTTAGAAACAGAGAAAATTACTTAGATCAGTTTTTCTGTTTTGCATTTTAGTACATCTTTTTTATCCACCCTTTTCCTTCATAGCTGACTGTTCCTTCTTGAATCAATATAACCATATTCATATCAATGAAATAGAGCATACGAAGTCAAAAATAGAGTAATTCTACTTACCAGTAGCAAACTAGATGTAGTTAGTCCTTTCCCTCGATGAGGCTTTTCAAAGTATTAGCAGGAAACATTTTTAGGCTTTGTATGCCAGTAGTAAGCAATCCCGATGATTAAAGTAGTGGTAAAACTTGCAGTGACATTTAGTCACTGAATTCTTTTGGGAAGACTTTAAGTACAGCAACACAAGATTGCAGCACCGTAACAACTTATCAGTTAATTCAGCACTAGGTGTGGACTGATTATTTGAGCACCCTATCTGATGACTCTATGAGAATTAAATAATCTAGTTCGCATTAATATCCACTAACTGACTGTTCCATTTTCTAAGTTGGTATGCTCATTTGTGGAGAGGGTGTGTGTGTGTGAGTTGACCGATATCTTCGAAAACATTATTGTGATACATCAAAGTTGAAAAGTTAGTGCAGAAATTAAAAAGATGTGAAATTTACTACTTACTGGTACGAGCAGTAGACCACTCACACCCATTTGCAGTCCTCACTGGCTTGACCGTCGTTTTGTTTTTCTTGAACTGAAAACCGTAAGTTTCGCAAATGCTTGATTCTGTTCCATATCATTAACAAGGTAATTGCAAATGAGTGGAAAGTCTGTTAGATGTATTAGGTAAACTTGATCTGGTTAGCTAGTAGGTGTGATCGATATAACTGCCCTACAACTACTAGTGTCAGCTAGTGATATGTTTCATCAAGCTTTCATGCTGTCACTCTTGACGTCACCTATGGTGTCGAGAAGAAAATAAAATATAATCTGAATGTTTTGATTTCCACTGAAAGCTAAGGTGAAATTTCTTATTATGCATTGTGTGTTTTCAGACAGCTGATTTAATTCTATTGACTAAGTGGAATGAAGTTGTATGAAATGTTTTGAAAATTTTCTCAGTATCAACCTTATTATGTTATGGCAGGAAAAACATTGAAGATAACAAAATGAGTAATGAAGATATTTTTAAAGGTGATGACGAGTATATGCAGCTCAGAGAGATAAACCTAATGCTGTTTTGTTCTATAAACTACATATTTTAAGAGCAGACTCTTCATTTTTGTCCGAGACCTCCCTGGCATAAAAATCAGGAAGTGAAAGTGAACTGATATTCTGTTTTATTAGTTCTGCAAACGGCACAACGGTTTATCATTCAGCGGTTTTGTAGCCACAATGTTTTTGCAGGGAAATTTCATTTCAGAAAACCGTATTACTACTTCATATTTGCAATCCACAGAAAAAAGAAGCACCATGCAATAACATGACAGCTTAGAAGTTACTTGTACACAAACATAAATAGTACAAACGTTTAACTTCGCTGATTATTTGGTATATCCTTTCGTCTTTATATTTCATCATTTAAGTTCTATAATCAAAGAAATACCATTTCAATCAGCGTTGTGGTAAGAAAGGTACTTGCGTGTATGTTTAAAGCATGTTAACGCTCGGTAGACTTTTTCTTGCGGTGATTTCTATAGATTCTCTGAGTAGTTCGATATTTTTATCAAGCAGTATTTCTCTAAAAACCTTTGTGTGCTTTTTGGGTTTTATCTTTCAAATTTCCACAACCATAAGGCCTTCTGTCTTTTGCAGAGTACGTTTACCAACTTGTTTGCCGTACAAATCACTAACTGGTCCATTCAGTAACTCATGGTTTCCTTTACACAAATAATGTAGATTACGGTTGTTTATTTCGGGTTTAAGTGGTGATCTTATTCCCTTTTTAATGTCCCGCCCATTTTGTGCAACTGCTGGGTTATTTATATGAATAAAATGATGGAAGGCTCCAAAACACATTTCCAGCCAAAGATCAAACTTAATCGATATGTATACAAACGGAAGGAAATGATATTTCCTATCACAACACATGGTCCCGATAGTTTCTATGATATGCAGTGAACAGTAAGACTTGGTAAAAATAAGTAAATAAACATGTTATAAAGTAAATAATTATACAAACTACAAACAGAAAAAATACAAACTGAGGTGCAGATTACCTGACTGAGGCCATGGTATAGTGATTTTACAAGTTTCTTTTGAATATACAGTAGAGATTTGAAGCTGAGAATTGCGAAAGCTTTGGCTAAACGTAAGTGTCTAACCCCCACTTCTTTAGAACAGTTTGGTCACAATTTGAACGAGATTTACAGAGGATTCCGACGTCCAGAGTCTACAAGTTTTCTAACAGTGGAGCTGGGGATGATTTTCATTCACCGTTCGCGGGCGAAACGTACGGCTGACATGCTCACCTCTGCAGGAGCTAGCGAACTTGTAAATACACATTAATAAGGCGCACGTACCAACTTGTCTTTCACGCACTAACGAATCAGCAGTTGACATGAGAACACAATACGGAGGTTTGTGATGCAGAATATCCTACTTAGGGACTTCAAAAACTGTTGACGAAAGATATTAGTAACAGCATCACCTTTGAATCTGAGGTTCATTACAAGTATTTTCTTTGGAGCTGTCTAAATCTATTCCATAGTCTCCTTTCCTTTAATATTTCTTTCTGTGAATCTGGATGGGTAACCATTCTCTAAGATTATTTCTCAAAGAGTTTCTAATTCTTGAACAAGTGCGTCACGAATACATATCTCTCTTATTCTTCATCACAGTGATCGCACAAGTTTCTTCTTCTTGCTTAAAGGAACTCAACGTTAAAAGTTAGTCAGTTGCCCTTTCCAAGTGGGCTTCCGGCAGGTAGATCTTAGAATGTAATTTTAGACATTTTAAAAATATTTTAAAGAACCTATCATAAAGTATTCCGAATACCCTTACGAACACAACTACTAGAGTTAATTTTCGCTTTGGGATAAGATACTACTTATAGTGTTAATACGTAGACAAAGCCTACCGATATCTTGATAAAATCACAAAGATAACTAACTTTCCAGATTAATCAAAAGAATGGTCAAGACCTATAGTTAGTTGGCTCGATTTGATAAATGTCAGCAATTTAAATACTTTTCGCTAATTTATGGAATTATAGTTCTTAATCTAGTGGAAGTTCATTTTCAAACCAAGGAGGGCGTGGTAATTACACACTTATCATTACAAACAACTGTTGAAAACTAATGCTTTGTTTGCCCTAAATATTTCATTATAGTTTACTTAAGGTGAAAATGAAAAATATAGGTAACAACTTTAAACGTGCCCGGGCCTAGATGTCACACTATTAGAAGTTTTAAAAGGGAATTTTAAGAATAAGTACGAGTTGCAAGAACGTTTCCAACACAAGGTAATGTCACTCTACAGGTTATTGGAACGTAGCTAGCCAGCTATATCGTCTTAGTATACAATTCCTCTCCCATGTGATCAAGCAGTTCTAAACCGTATAGAACCCGAAATTTCTAACGCTTGCATTTAGCAAATGACTGTGTGACTACCTAGATAGAACTCATCGGTTAATATTTTTTTTCAAGTTGTTATTCATCGAAGACTGAAATCAGTTGGAGGAACAAAGGAAACCTGGGAGCACTGCACAGCTGTTTCGTCCTAGTATGGGACTCCTCAGCAGTGCGCACCCACGACCCCACCAAGCAGGGATCGAACCCGCGACCTTCAGGTCCCGCGGCCAGCGCGTTACCATTGAGCCACTGGGTCAGAATCCAATGCTCCATATTTCCAACTTCTGTTAGCTCATGATATATAGCGCAACGCCAACCAATGTCATCGCTGAGTATTTGTCCTCATGGCCATCAGGCTTTGACTCCACCGGTCACGACTTCTTATTGGAACTTCGGGAATACTTCTCGAAAGTAGTCACCAATGAGCACCAGTTCAACTAAATTTTGTTCCTCCAACTGATGTCAGTCTACGATGAATAACAATTTGAAATAATTCCAAATCTCCACAACTCCCTCAAAATTTAATATTTTTTTATTATTATTATTATTATTAGTCCCTTGGGTTCCTAGTGGAACATAGGGCTTCAGTAGCACGCCTCCAGTGACCTCTGTTCTCTGAGATCTTTTGAACCTGGTTCCACGACAGCCCAGAAGCTCTCATTTCCTCCTCGCACGACCTCCTCCATGTCACCCTCGGACGTCCAACTCGTCGCTTCCCATGGGGATTCCACTCGAGGGCCTGACGCGTGATGTCCTCAGTCGGCCTTCTCAGTGTATGCCCAATCCATCTCCACTTCTTCCTGCATATTTGTTGCGTGATAGGTTCTTGGTTGGTTCGTTCCCAGAGTTCCTTGTTGCTTATTTTTTCTGGCCATCTGATCTTCAGCAGCGAGCGTAAGCAGTTGTTGATGAATGTCTGTAGTTTATTGGAAATGCCTTTCGTGACGCGCCAAGTCTCTGAGCCATACAAGAGCACTGACTTGACGTTGGTGTTGAAAATCCGTATCTTGTTCCGCATGCTGAGTGCAGAAGATCTCCACACTGGTTTCAGGCTAATGAATGCCTGTCTTGCTTTTCCGATTCTGACTTTGACGTCCTCGTCCGTCCCGCCTGTAGTTGAAACAGTGCTTCCTAGATAAGTGAAGGAGGTTACTTCCTTCAAGTTTCTACCGTTGACGGTGATTGGAGTTTGTTGTTGTTGTTGATGGTGGTGGTGCGGTATCTTCATCACTTCTGTCTTCTCTATATTCACCTGAAGTCCCGTCTTAGCTGCCTCTTCTGTCAACTTGTTAGTTTTTGCCTGCAGATCTTCAAGTTTATGTGACATTAGGCATAAGTCATCGGCGAAATCCAAGTCTTCTAGGTTCTTTTCCGTCGTCCAGTGTATCCCCCTCTTCTCGCTGCCTACTGTTTGCTGCATGATCCAGTCCACCACAATCAGGAATATCATGGGGGATAGTAGGCAACCTTGTTTCACTCCTGTCTTCACTTCAAAGGCATCACTGAGCTTCCCATTGTGGATTACTTGGCATGTGGCATCTTCATATAGTTGTTGAATGAGGCGGATAAAGGTTTGCGGTACTCCGTAGTATTGAAGCAGTTTCCAAATTACTTCTCGGTCGACGCTGTCAAAGGCCTTCTCAAAGTCGATGAAGTTGAGGTATAGAGCTGATTGCCATTCTACGCTCTGTTCTATGATGATACGAAGCGTTGCAATTTGGTCAGCACATGATTTGTACTTCCTGAAGCCTGCCTGTTCCGGTCGCAGTTTTGAATCCAGTGCGTCTTTAAGCCTCTCCAGGATGATGCGGCTTAATATTTTACTTGGGGTGGATAGGAGAGTGATTCCTCGCCAGTTCTTGCAAGCACTGAGGTCTCCCTTCTTCGGCAGTTTGACAAGGTAACCCTTCTTCCAATCGTCAGGTACCTTCTCTTCCCTCCACACCTTCTGCAATAGTGGTGTGAGCATGTCCGCTGTTGTCTCTGCATCTGTTCTCAGTGCTTCTGGCGGTATTCCATCTGGTCCTGCTGCTTTCCCGCATTTCAGTAGCTTTATGGCGTTCAGGACTTCCATTTTCGTTGGGGGATTTATGTTCACTTGTAATTCAGCGGCTGCAGGTGGTATTTCTGGACGAAGTGCAGGTGGTGGTCGATTCAAGAGCTTCTTGAAGTGGTCGGCCCATCGTTTCCTCTGTTTCTCTTCTTTTGTAATTAAATTTCCTTCTTCATCTTTTATTGGTTTCATCTGTGTTGGTCTCTTCCCTGATAGCAACCTGGTTATTTGATACAATGTCGTCAGGTCTCTCTTACCTGCAGCCTGTTCTGCTTCACTTGCCAGTGTGTCGTAGAAGTGTCGTTTGTCTTTGCGTGCACTCTTCTTCACTTCTTTATCCAGTGTTTTATACATTGTGCTCAGTTCCTCTTGTCGTTGAGCATCCTTGCACTGGTTTATCTTCTGCTTCACCATCCTCCTCTCCTCTATCAGCTTCCAGGTATCCGTCGAGATCCATTCCTTGTCTTCTTTCTTCTTCCTTCCTAATACTGTTGTGCAGGTTTCTTTCCACATAGCTTTCAAAGACTTCCAGTGTTCTTCTACACAGGTTTCTTCAGGGATGTCCCTCGACGTCTCCCATTTTGTCTTGATGGCTGCTTTGAAGATCTCCTTTGTAGTTTCATCCTTCAGTTTCCGAGTGTTGTACTTGAATTGAGGTCTATCACCAGCTTCCTTGAAGGCTTTTAACTTGATTTGGAAGGTTCCTTGCACTAGATAGTGGTCTGAACCTACATCTGCTCCTCTTCTTGACCTTGTGTTAAGTAGACTGCGTCTCCATTTTCTTGAGATTGAGATAAAGTCGATTTGGTTTTTAGTGTGTCCATCTGGTGAAATCCATGTCGCTTTGTGGATATCCTTGTGCCTGAACACACTGCCTCCAATCACCAAATCGTTGAATGCACAGAATTCTGCAAACAATTCTCCATTCTCATTCATTTCACCTAGCGCCTCTCGACCCATGGTTAGTTCTCTTCCCGTGTTGTCCCCTCCCAGTTTGGCATTCATGTCGCCCATTAGAATTTTGATATCGCCAACTGACGTCTTGTCCAGTGTTGACTGAAGTTGTCTGTAGAATTCCTCCTTTTTCTCTTGCTCTGCATTATTTGTAGGTGCATAACATTGTATGATTGTGACCTTTCTTCCTTTTGAGTTGAATCTTGCTGTCATGATCCTGGAGGAGATTGGTTCCCACTGCATGAGAGCCTTCGATGCTCTTGAGGACATCATGATAGCCACTCCCTCAGTGTGCTCGTGGTTGGCGTCTGGGTGACCGGAGTAGATTATTGATTCTCCCGTTGACAGTTTGGAGAGTCCACTCCCATTCCATCTGCTTTCGCAAATCCCAAGCACTTCGATGTTATACCTTCTCATCTCCTTTGCAATCTGGGCTGCCTTACTGGGTTCAAACATCGTGCGGACATTCCATGTCCCCACGTTTACTTTCGCTTTCATCGAGAGAAGACACATCGGCCAATTGGCTTCCCGAAGGCTTTCACCAACTGGCGTCATTTCGCCTCTCCGATTCCAGCGGGGAATAAGTTTGTTTTCATTTTTTATATTTTGTTTGTGCTTTGAAGTTTCTTTAGCGGTTAGATTTGTTTTACGGGGTAGGGTTGCTAGCCCTATGCCCAACCTTCCCTCTTTACCCGGGCTTAGGACCGGCTAGTAACTAGTAAACTAGTTAACTAGTTAACTTGACTCTATCCACATTGTAGAGCAGGTATAATTCATTGCCCTCAATTTCTATTTGTTTAGGAAGATAATAGGAGCACATTATTTGTGATTTAACACTGGGTGAGGACAGATAAACGTAGACTCACAACAAGTTGCATAGATGATTTTCTTATGGTGAAGTAGTTTTTTCAAACAAAGTTTAATCTGATTCGCATCTAGATACTTTCTATCAATGCTTAACAGCAATTATAAAGTACAACCAATCTAGATTTCATAGTCAGTGACAGATGACCGGATTCCTGCCCATATTAAACAGATGAGTTACAAGTAGATCTCAAAAGGGTAGCTTAATGAATCTTTGTTGAAAAAGATGGACAAATTTTCGAAGCCTGAAGGATTACATTAACAGGAGGGAGCATAAACATAACTGATCTAACTTTAAGAAAGCCAATGTTATGGTCTTTTACGGGTAATAAGGAGGGCATTAGTTGAATCAATGCCGACGGGAAGAATTTGATTAAAATTAAAGGATTGTAACTAGTTACAGAATAATCAATTCCTACTAAAATTTTGCACTAGGACATATAAGGATTTTAACTAATAACAAATGATTAATACTACTTGAAAACCCCTAAACACTGATAATAGCAACTACCTTAATATTATGCCCTTTTTTGTCTTAGCAAACAGATGAAAAGTAAAAAAAATAGTTGATTAGTTGTTGTTCAAACGCAATGTTGAGTTTGCCAAATGGTGTAAACAATAATTATCGAAGTCCAGATTTTGTGTCTGAAGACGTTTATGATGTCTCAACTAGAAAGTGTAACAGCCCGTTGACTTCGCTATCACATCATTAAGCGCAGATTAAATCAATATCAAAGAAATATGCACAATATGTAAGTGATCCAAAACTCATACCAGCACTGGAAGCTAACAAAATATGACAATGACAAAATATGCAAGTGGGAAATTGTAAGACAGAACAAATATGAATGGAGTGAAACAATACCCAAGATCCGACGATGGTTAGGTATAAACATATTAAAGCCATTATGGTCAACTTTGCGTAGTATCATCTACAATGTACACTTCATAATTTGCAATATTCTGTGGACTCTAAACAAACGATCAGTTATATTTCATGCAGTTTAGATAAATAATAAGTAACTTTTGCAACGTGTTTTTATCTGAACACGATTTACCTTTTCTCAAAGTAATCGTGCTCTATTAAGTGTAGTATGATAGTTGGTGGTTGAGTATGGACATCGTCTGTCCCATCTACTCTTATTGGTACATGTTCGTGATATTCCTGATCACTTTATCTTTTTCACCTAACAGAATGTAGAGGATCTTATAATCTCTCTTTTGATGGTTCCACAACATATAAATAATATTCCATGAAAGTCTGTAGCATCTCCATAACCTCATTATTCCACGCTTGTCTTTATACCGTAGATAAGGATGGAATGTGGGCAAAAGGATATCTTACAGACACATATCAAGGATTTCGAGTGTGATAAATCTGTGGGGAATTGCGTAGCTCCCCGAAGAAATAAAGTCCTCAGTGTGTCCAATTTCAATGTCTTTAAACTATGTGTCAGTGCAGACTATTACCTTTATTAGATCACCTTGGAAATGATAAATGAAAAAGATTCAACACTCAGTTTTCGCCCAGTAAGTTAATTCGACCCCTGTAATTTTTCGGCACTTACGTGAAGCCAGTCTAAATCTTTTTCATATTTAAGGCTAGTCAGAAGCTCACTAAGGGAGATAGTGCTTGATAAGTAGACGAGGAGACTAACTTTTACCAATGTGTTTATGGTTATGTTGAATAAGAATGCTGGTAATAGGTGGCCTTGAAGTATATTACTGGTAACCATTATGTCTTTGTGCATCCCATACAATTGTGTCAGTTCGATTAGAGGACATCTATTAGTTTGAGATACGTTTTTGGCATTCACTTCAAAACTGAACACTGTTTCATGACAAGGTCAATATTACCCTCGAATTAAAGAATGTGAGTGATGTGTTACACTAGTAGTCACACCGGTGTTTTAGTGAAGATTAAGGTTACAGTTGACAGCGGCGGTCAGGTCTAACGAGGAGGAAATGAACATGAACCTTAGGATGATGGAGATTACACAAAGATTCGAAATTGCTTTTAAACCGGTGTCATTAAACATGGAGACCTTTTTAAAAAGGCTATAGCGTACAATGCAAATAGGACCTCACCTACCTTAACTTTAAATTTCTTATCCTCGTTAATAAACACTCCTGGAGGACGATAGTTTCGCTTAGTTCTAGAATCGTAAGCGGATTTAGACTTAGGTCAAAGTTAAGGGGTATGTGTTCATTTCCCATTGAAACACAAGGGTTGAAAATCGTCAGATAATAAAACTCTTCCTCAAACGATTCCACGTAACGTTCACCAAGCACACAGCTTTCTCTGCAAGTCTCCCTAGCCATCACCAATTCCTAGCGAGTGTTCTTGGTAAACACAAACAGCTGTTTAGAGATATAAAATGATATTGTAGTGCACTCTCTTGGCCAAATAATACTACTAGGTTAGAAATAAATAAATAAATAGTTAAAGTAACGAAATGACAACTAAATAATCTATTACAGTGCTGAAGGGTGACTTTAGTTCTGTATTTTCATTTTACCATGTTGGGATCCACCTTTCGACATCCACCATTTTTGCTGATCGGCAGTAACTAGCCCACAGTCCCTAGTTTAGCCATTGATAGATAGGCAAGTCAATATTCATCCCCTAATACAACCTCCTTACCTCTGTCTAATAAATAAACTGGTTGTCTAAGCACGTTTTACTACATTATGTTTTCTTGTCTTTTGTTATCAGTACTTACAGGTAAGGTAATGATTATGTTAGTACTGGTGCACACTGATTTACGTAAGGCTGGTCAAGTGTATGCAGTAGTAGCACAACAAGACCCTTACAACACCTTTACTTTTTACAAGAATGCTAAGTTGGATCACCTAGTCAAAAATTTCGGAGTAGTGTAACTAAAGATAACTTTTTCACATGAAGCTAGACACTTAAAAAACGTTTCGCGCGTAAATGGTAGGATGAAACAAAATTTGCGAACAGTTATAGAAAATTATCTTGGTTACACCGATTCAAACACTTAGATTAGTACCTTTGTGGCAGAAAAGATACCTAACTAGACTTTAGCAGATAGAACTAAGATAAAGGGCTCCAAAAAGTAATCGATGAGGAACTACCTAAACAGCATAGTGGTAATATCGCTGACTACAACGATGGGTGATGCCGGTTCCAATCTCACGGTGGACAAAAGTTCTTCCGAGGTTGCAGATACACCTTGCTGACAAGAACGAACAAGCACAAAACCCAGGTCACGCAAGGCTTCCTTCCGATTGACACAAAACAACTAACCAGAAAGTTTCATAAAGAATATTGAAAAAATAAACAGGTTTGCTCCATTTCTGAAAAGATATCGATCCCAAGATTGCAGTTTTAAAAAAAATAATTTCACCGAAATTCTCACTCACAGAATATAACGATCTTTGAGAAAGACGTTCCCAGCAGAAAATTGAAGGATAACTTTCATAACTAGATATCTTTTATCACCATGGCTGAAATACAGGATTCGTCATATGTCCACATCGATGTGCATTTATAAATTCAACCACTCTTGTGAAGTGAGTTTTATGGGACACAGTATGAGGTGTCCGCCACAAAGTGCTAAGAAGCACTCATCTGTTTTATGGACATAAAGTGAAACGAAGACTCACTAGCTCCATAAAATCACGCCTGAACAACACTAGTCATATTAATGGACAGGAAATACACATCAGTGATTTACAAAATACCTCATCACCTGTTAAGAATTCATCTTGTGCAAACCGTTGAGTCTATTGCTACCAAAACAGAACTATGTATACAGAGGAAATTAGGATATTACACTGATCTTCCTTCACCCTCCAGTAATCTATATGGCGTTATGACTCGATCTGAAAATGATGATAACTTGACTCGTGCATCATAATGGTACATCTGGTTGCTTTCAATTTTGTATTTGTCACTAACATGTAGAGCATTTTTAAGTGTCAACTTGAGTTTACTTAGGTGTCTTTTTACCAAATGTTCATGAAATATTCTCACCCCTTTGATGTGTCAGTTATACGCTCTGTTTTGATTCTAATAATTGATTTTCTGAATTTGTAAACCGTTTCGTCAACTGACTGTCTACGCTCTTGTTAAATAGTAAGTTGTGTGTTTTTTTAATTGCAAAGTCAGTTAACTATACAACTACTATCAGTCTCAGATTTCTAACCTCTTGATGTGTGAACATCTTCTCCATGGCATTTAACTGTATGCCTGAATAGGGTTTAACGAACATTACGTGTGTGCTCAAATGTTACGTGTTTTCAGTCGTGCATTGGCTAGATTTCTCATTAGGGTTTATCGTGCAGTATAGGTTCTTTTTCTTAGAAAGAAATCACGAAGCGTTTATAGTGTTATACTTCTAACTACTTCAAATGAATGTCATAATGACGAAAGTAATATCCGTAGAATATAATTTATATCAACTTTATCTTTCAGATACATGAGTATATTACACCCAAATCACAGTGAAATTCTGAATAACCGACTTCTTTTTGTTTCTTTTATATACGTGACTGGTTGACCAGAAACCACAATTCCGGCAATCGAGATGTATTATTAAGGGGTGGCGTTTGATACTGTTCTGTCCATCCATTATTATGATTTATTATTTTCTGAGTAGGTGACCTGCTCTCTCTTTAGATGTCGTACATTTCAACATATTATTGGCAAATACATTAGACAAGGTAGCCTCCATATATGCTATATTTTCCTTGTTTTAGGTGTTACAAGTATGGTATTAGGATCGACTTTGGACCTAGTAACTAGTAGGAAGTAGTATCAGGGTAAAGATACAACAGTTTCCGATAGAAAAGTTATCAAAACTTGACTTAGTCATGATCATATGATAACACTAATCAAGTGTTTGTAGACCCTTCTTTTTAACTGGAAGTTTACTTTCAACGAATATTATTGAAAAGAGAAACTCCGATCACTAAACACCACTTTATCAGCTGAAAACAGGTAAAATTTGCTATTTGCAGTTAAACTGTACTAAATAATATCTTATTACATAACCCTAGCTCATAATTTATTTATGAAACAATTTAAGAAACCTAACTAGCTATCACACTACACTGTAGCGCCACATACTTCCCCAGAAGCAACAGTCTAGGGTTCAACGAGATTCAACATTGATGCTGACCTTCATAGTTTTATCAAACTCGCTAAGCTGAAGGCATACGGTCAAGCATCCATGCCATTTGGCACGCTGTCGTGTTACGTTGTACTGCTCATAATCGACCCTCTAGCCAGCTAGTTGGAAAGCATCGGTATTTTGGCACGACCTTACAAATATACTATTCCATCTGACTACGCTATTGTGTTCTTCCTTGGTTTCGTATCTGAGGGTATGTTACAAGTACGAATAATTAGTGACTGACCTCTGTGTCTACCAAGTTCGCACAAGGACAATTCTTAAAATACCATGGGGTACGAAACGTGCTGATGCTCTAAGGACACACAAAATAAATGACCTCCCTAAAGGAGGAGGAGGATGTTAAAAACATAGAAAAAATGGAAGCTGAAACCAATTTTATCAATGACAATACATATGAAGAAGCATTGAAGACTATAATAATTTGTAAACAAACATCATTACGTATTGTTTCCAAAGGATTACACGTATGCATATAAGACAGTGACCAAAACGACCACAGTGAACTCAAAGAAGAAAAAAAATGACAATAGCAATATTGATAACATTTACAGTATTTAAGAAGTATAATCGAAGTAATTTAACAAAGTCATAAGCTCAAAAGAGGAGCAAAGTGAAAACAAGAAAGCAGAATAAGTGAATGAAGTTCAAATCAGTTTCCTGTTAAGGACCAGCGAGAGAGAGACAGAGAGGTATAACAAATTTACGTTTACACAGTGACTAGTGAATACAAAATACAAATGTTGCATAACGCTATCAAAGTAGAGCTGAATAACCCAGAGTAAAGTGTAAACCCTATTCCAAACTCAACAATTTACAAATTAACAGGAGCTGAAACAAATGAAAATAATAAAGGGATGAGAATAACTTAATAGCGATATCATCAAAAAACTCTCAATTACGAATAACTTTAAGGAGAAAACTTATGAACTTGAAATCCTTATTCTCAGAAAATTGATCAATGCGCTAACTCAATTACCAGGTAGGTAAGTGTTAAGTTCAGTCCATAAAATAGGATAAATTTCTTTGTGGATGTGAAATAAAAAAATAGCAGTTCTTTTTATTTAAGTTATAGACTTACACTCATCAATATTCACTTGTATTTTTATGCACAGAATAGAAGAATGCAGCGCTTCGTTGGAAGACTTTTGACCTGCAACACTACGCTAAGAGAAACTATTACCAGGCCACTGACTCGACTGAAGCAGATGGATAGAAATTTGCTGGTTGAAGTGTGTGGATGCAACAGTAGCAAACAATTTAAGATTTTGGCTTCAATTCTATCTCGTGAATGGAAATGAGGCACTCTATCTTATCCTAAAACTATATATGAATGATGTGCTTATAAGCTTTTGCTTTATTTTAGACCACAACTGCCTATATAACATATTAATGATGGATAGTGGCTAGCAGTGGAATCTAGGACGCGCGTTTCCTCATGTCTTGAATTCGTCGGTTAGTACGTACCTACCTCCCAGTGAGTGATTTTTCTCCCACTGGGACTCGAACCCGGAACCGACCGCTCCAAACCCCAAGGCGTTGTCCACTAGACCACCGAGCCACGATAGAAACTTCTTGTGCGACAAGTATAGTTTTAACGTAGCTGACAAGGCTCAAATAAGACGAAACTGGCGTTCTGGATGCCACTGTTAGCCACTATCCGTCATTAATGCATAACTAAAACACGAGCAATACAAAGGCATCCGCGCAGGAGCCTATATGTCAACAGAGACCGATTAATTCGGTCCAATCAACGACGGGACAATATAAGCAACAACATAAATTTATCTTATCCTAAAACTATATGTTATAGCTGAATGATGTGTTTATAAGTTCTTGCATTACTTTAAATCACTCTTCTTGACTGTCTATTAAGAAGCACTCTAATATCCTCAACTGATGTACTAAAACATATATATGAAGATCCAATTGATCACCAATTAGGTATTAGATGGTCAGTTGACTTCTATTACCGTTGTGATCCTAATGAATAACAGAAATGACAACTGTTCACAGAAGATAAAGGATATTACAAAACAAAGATAGCCTACTTGGTGAAATTAGTGCATTCACTGTTCATACGATATGCTAAAACTGCATCAGGCGATATTACCACTGAATAGTAGTAATTTTAGTATTGGCAGCGATATATCCGTCGATAAATCCAACCACCTGAAAAATCCATTGCCTCTTTAAAATGGTACCTACTTGCAACGTTTACTACTACTTTTGTATAACCCATAAGGATTTCGTGTCACTATAGGTAAGCTTTCAAAACATCACTGAAACTAAGAATCTGTGCGACTTGTGAACATGGCATAATAAAGTTAGCAAATGAAAACCTAATAGGTAACACGGTATAGCTTCCTTTGTTGAGATGCTATTTAACGTATCATTTATCTATTGAATGAGTGAACGGCTTTTCGCATGAACATAAATGCCTTTAAATAAGTGAGACTAATGCACTTACAGTGTACAGCTGCAACATCTTCATGGGAATCTAAGTTAGTCAAGCAAAACATAAATTCAAGAAAAATTGACTGCTTTAAGATGATCAGCGAGGAATACAGCATTAAATTTAAGTATTGACTAATAGCGTGCATCAGAAAATTCAAACAACATTTATTCATCCTCTTAGATTCGACCTTATATTGTTCAATGCTTGTTACAAACTTCACTGTAGGACTAGTCGGTTTATAGGTGACATCTACATATTCCCTGAAAAGCGTACGGTAAACACTTAAATGACTGTGGAATAGTGCTAAGTGGTCAACAGGATAGTTTGGACGATTTCACTGTAAAAAGGTTATGGGAGAAATGGAAATGCACTCACCAACTATATACACTTTCGCACAGTAGGCAATACCTATTATGTGAGGGCCACTGATACTACCTGGCTGCTCTGATTTAAGTAGGTGGAGCAGGGTTCAAACCCGTGATACGCGGTTTGAAAGTCAAGTAGTCAGACTAGTGAAAGTCTATGGTTTACCGTTGATGAGATCGGTTTAAAACTTAGAAAACGTTCAGTCAGTATTTAGATTTCCGCGATTTAGTTGTAAGCACTAATAACTACCATATGCGATTTCCAACGATTCATGCTATCTAGTAGTATATGTTCTGAAAAAAGAAACAAGATCCTATGTGTGATAAACGAGTTGGAATAGTTGCTTTTTGGATGAAGGGGAAAAAACAAAATGATGACGTAACGGCGTAAACCGTGAATCAAAATAGAGAATTAACCAAAAGTACACAAAGGTCAGAAAGAAAAGTGAAACTGAACTAACTTATTGCCGAATCATCGGGACACTGAAATCCAGCGGCTAAAAGTGCGTTTCGAGCACGTTGACAATTTGTTTTAATCAGTGATAATTCATATTTTATAGTTTCATAATCGTCTCGGATATAGTTTAACTTTAGCTTTTCTGAATAAAATTCACTCAAACTGATATCAGATCCAGTAAACTTTTCGTAGTTTTCACAAACTTTTTTTATTTCCTCATATGAAGCTGTAACATCAGTTTGACTATTTCCACAGTCTGAAACAAATATTTAAGCATAAAAAAGAAGATACACTAGTATCCCTACAAAAGGTTAATATTCAAAGCACCCAAACACACGATAAAAGTATTCCAGAGGCGAATTTTAGATCGCATTAATATCGTAAGGACTTGCACTATTCTCTTGAAACTGAAAACATTTTGAAGACCAATACTTACTGACAGTATGCGGCATATATTTTAGGTTTTAGCGCTAATACTGATTTCCCCAGTAAAGAGACTTACTATCTTACATAAATCAATATCTTCAAATTAACGACTGGAAATCACCTTACAGAATATATGAACCAGTAACAGGTTTCGCTAGCCAAAACTTCGGCAGACATAAGGTAATGATTCACCAGAACCCACCTAAACAACTGGAACATCCTCTTAAGATGCGGACTAAACTGCCGATGAAAGCTATGGGTGTAAAAATTCACGTCCCGAGAGCAATCAAACGACAGAAACGTCTACAATCTGATGTGCAGTCAAATAAAAATGATTTATGCCAAAGGTATTAGCAAAATTCCGGCAAGAAATTATGCTTCAGACGAAGTTGAACTTAGTGTTGGGTGCTAGGAATCAGTTAACAAAACGTCCTGATCCTGAGTTTTATGTATGTTGTTACTGTCTAACAAGGTGTCTCCGTAATCATGAAGAAACTGTTGTTCCCTTAGATTCCCTGGCTGAATACTGATAATATCGAAACAATCCCATTTAAGCATAGGAAAATACAAGACTGCAGAGAAGGAAAAATTTTCTTTTCGACGAAATCATTCTATTAGCTGTACATTCGTGAATATATAGTAGAAAGGATAGAATATTCCAGAGTAACTTTTGCTCAAAATTCTGCACAAAGTGCGGCCAAGTCACTCGAAAGGATTGAGGCTAAGATATCTGGGCATAGCTGAAGCATAAGCGATTCAGAAACTCAAACCATCATCATGCCTTCAAAAAATGTATCTACAACCTCCTTCCTTGCCATGGCCACCGTAGATTATCGATCACCCATAACCCATATATTTTTACTTTGTAATCATTTTGTTTACGCCCCACTACGTATCTTTCCTTTGTGGTGCGACTCATATTGACCTTTGACTAGAAATTACTCTGAAATATTCTATCCTTTTTACTATATACTGACGAGTGTACAGCCAAGAGAATGATCTGGTCGAAAAGAATACTGACAACTTTAAACTATTTAGAGTGTTCTAGAATCACAATGAAAAATCAACAACCAAATAAATCATCTGCTTTATTACAAGGAAAAAAGTGCAAAGCTAAAGGATAACCACAGTACAACCAGTTCTGCATATTCCGACATACACACACACACACACACATACAGACGCTGAAACCCAGTCATTTGCGATAGTTTCTCCAACTTCAGCAACAATTTGAAGAAATATAGAACATAAGAAATATGTAGGCATATTATTAGAAATTTTTCCTCATGAAGTAACATTATCATCAGGAAGCCGTGAACAGCTATTTTGCACTGGTTTGAGAATCCCCGTCAGTAAGTACTTCTGGTTCTATCTGAAACCCAATCCAAGACGATCAGGTCTGGTTAGGAGTAGGTTTCAATTGACGTACTGAACCGAAACTCATTTGTTTCGGTCAGTTAGTGATAGGACTGTAACACAAAATAAAAGTCCTGGATTTTTACAAATTACATGAAAGTGAGAACTAATAATGGATAGTGTATGATCACATTCAACCATGAAATGATTAGAGTTAAAGAGTAGCGACGACTGGATTCTGATACAATGGTATCATGGTTGTTATGAGAGTTGACAGTTTAGACACGTAAAGAATCAATAGTTCGTATTTTCGAGGAGTACCCAAAACAATAAAAATACACCTTTCCAGAACACATCATTTTCCAGCGGCTTCTCAAGACGACTTTTTATCTAATCAATCATTATCAACATAGGATCAAGCACTAATGCACAGATGTTTAAGTTGCCACACCTCATATCAGCACAGCAAGAAACAACGCAGTAAGATGAAAGGTGAGGGAAAATTGGTCAAAAGCAGTAGAAAGCAGTAAAAGAGAGGGTGAAGGAAGGAGAAAATGCTGAATTACGATTAAAGTAATATGTGGGTACATCTGCACCACTAACATTGATTCCGAGATATATCACCTAGAGTACCCAACCAACAGTTCCCCTCACCAGGTGGGCGCCAACCGGCTAATCTGGATCTCCCTCTACATGACTCAAACCACCAGTTGAAGACTTCTGAAAGTTATGCCACGTTTTAGTCTGGTCATCTAGAAGCCTTTTCCAGTCTAAACCTAACTCACCTAACATTGTGCGACAAGGCTTGTGTAACACACGTTCTAACCACTTCAATCAATAGAGGTTCAAGACCGCATCAACTAACTTAACTCTCCTTCCTAAAACTCTACACCTGACTTTGCGTTACTTACGTGGTGACACCACAACACAGCCTATGCTACGAAGGCAGTGGTAGTCAAATACTTCTCATTTCCTCAAACTTTAGTGGCCATGTTTCATAGCCATAAAGTAGGATAAAGCGAACTGCAGCACAATACACTCGACCCTTAATAGGCAGTCGGATATCGTAGCGGCGCTACAGGTGACGAAAGCCAACTGAGCTTTTTGTATCCATGCAGAGATTTCGTCGGCGACTGAGCCACGAGGGCTGACCCAACTTCCCAAGTAAATGAAGTGGTCAATGAACTCAATTGCTTCACTTTCTATTGTTAGACAAGGCACTGATGAAGACCAGTCCTGGACCAATAGTTTGCATTTGAATGGAGAGAAATGCATCCCAGACGTTCTCAAAGTGCCACTCAAGATGTCCATAAGGCTTTGCATCTTGTCAGCATCTTTACGTGACAGAACTATGTCATCTGTGTATTTTAGATCTACCAGGGATTCTCCTGTGATTAGATCAATCCCTGTGATATCAGATGTCGAGAGGGAGATCTCCATAAGAACATCTATGATAAAATTGAACAAGAATGGAGAGAGTGGGTATCTTTGATAGACAACAGTCGATTTACATGGCTCACCTGACAACCTACCACAGACTTTAAAACGCCCACGGGTGTTTGAGAAAAGAGTCTTTAACAGAGTGATGTACTCATTCAGTACCTCTTTCAGCCTCGACCAACGGAGCTGAATGCTGTCTTCAGGTCGATGAATATAACAAGTGTTGGGCGTCGATAAATGTGTCTGTGTCCCAGAACCTAGCGGATTGTGTATTTCTGGCAGATGTACCCGCGACCAGGTCTGAAGGCTACCTGGTTTTCCTGTTTCCAAGCTCCACTCAGACGTATAATGATCATAGAACCTAGAATCTTAGACACCATATTCGTCAAACTGATTCCTTCGTGTTTATCACAAAAGGACTTCCCGCCTTCCTTAAAGATTAGCATAACCAGCGATTGAGACCAGATATAGGGGTTCATATCTAACTCACATACACTAGCTAACACTTCAGTTAGTTTAACCAGTAATCCTTGACCACCTCTGGAACTAGTCCGTCTGACCTTGCTCTTCTTTCTCGTTCCAGGTTATCTATAGTTTTATCGACTTCGGCAAGTCTTGGGGGTAATATCTCGGTGTTTCATTCAGGTTTCGACTGAGTAGCGGGAAATGTAATAGTAGATGAAGGCCAGCTGAAATTTTTTGTCCAACGTTCTAGTCATCTCTTCTGTAAGTGAATCGTAGACCCACCCATTTCCGCTACAGTCTCACTAACCATTGACCTTTACGCTCCAGTTTCCTTAATAAGTCCAAATAATTGTCTACTGTTACTTATCGCCGCTGCCTTCTCCATCTCTTTAGCCTTCGCTACCCACCACTGCTCGTGATCATTGCGTCGACTTTTTGGTAGTCTAGGTTCCAGTTGCATTCGCTCCTCATTGTACTCGGGAGCCTGCAGAGACGCGTTAGCATGCATCCATCAATTCAGAAGAAGCGACTGAGATCCACTGGCTCTTTTTAAGCACTCTTTCTCTTTCCCTCCCCCTTTCTCATTTTATTACAAATGTTTTAACAAAGTAACGGAATTTTGAAAACAAATGACATGCTGACGAGTTAGTAATCAATAAAGTGAGAGCAGAACCATTATGAAGTAATACAAAAAATCAAATAAGGCTTACTTGGTAGATCGGAATCCATTGCCAGCAAAAAGTCACTGCAACATAAATTATGAGTAAGACAGTTATCAACTAAGTTCGAAAAGAAATAAACACATTAAAGCAAGCATTTCGGGTTAAATTTATTGACTTTTCTGTAGAAAGAAGAAGCAATTATCATATATATGTATGTATATCACAGTAAAAATGGCAACAACAAAAAATAGTTAGATCATAGTACTCCACTCAAACCGGGTCACAAGTTAGAACATATCTTCAAAAAACAAAGCGTTATGTGGATTTGATACAGAGCACATATATGAATTTAAGTGTAAACCATAGATTAAATGCTATTCACCTTCCAAAAAAACCCAGTAGAACTGAAAAATGCAGTTGGAGAAGGAGGAAGAAAACAGTAAGAGAATTAACATTAGACATCAAATAAAGTCTTCACTATACAATGCAAAAATCATTCAAAAACGGCAATGATACTTAACAGCAACAACATAAGGCAAATATATGATCATAATGACTGTGTAACAATACTGCCCCTAGACGGTAATCCTACTGTCAACTTGATTTCTTGAAAAACTGAACCAATGGTAAATTAGTAGGTAATAAGATATTGAAAAACTAAGCGGAAGACTAGAAGAACTCTAATCAAAAGGATTAGAGTTACTTATTTCCAGGAGGTAAAAGCTGATCCTCGGATGTACGAAGTAAGCCCGGATTGCTAGATATAGCCGATGGAATAGTAGTGATTTTTCTTGATGATCGAAAGCCGAAATGAGTGCGCGCCTCTACCACAGGGTTGTGCACGTTTGTGACGGCAGGTATTGAGAAAGAATTTACAGGTGGATATGACGAAATTCCAGAGATTTTTTTGGAATACTTAGAATCATCCCCTGATGCTGAAACAATATTAGCCAGCATAGGTTTCTGAGGTAAGATTTTATAAGGGTTTTGCTTGATGTTCGATACACTAGAAGCGTGAGTAGTCAAGTTCAATAACGAGTCTTTCCTAGGAGGAGTATCTGATGAGAAGCAACTGGGTTGAACATTTTGTGTCAGCTGCTGGCTTGGGTTGGTAACATGGCCTTCAAACTCTTGGGAAACTGATAAAGATTGTTTTGCATAGAAATTCTCGTAATTTGAATGAGGTTGGTTTAACTTCGTTGAACTTGAATGGGGACTCTCTGGTGCACTGGCAATGTTTGTATAACTGCCGTGTGGACTGTTTCGGCACAAAGAAGCAAGAGAGTGTTGACTGCCATGTCTGCCAGCAGCCGCTGCTGCTAGGGCTGCGACTTCTGCCTTTAAGGCATCTTCTTGTCTTCTGGCGATCTCTTGCACATTAGTGTTAGTTGATGTGATTTCCAATTCATCACAAGATCCTGTTTTGTTGGGTGATTTGAATGAAAAGTTAGCACCAGTAGAGTTAGATAAGTAAGAATTAGAATTATGAGGACCATTTCTCATAGATTTACTGGTACTGCATTGAGGTGGTAAACTTATTCTCGGTTTATGGGAACGCGTAAAAGTCCCAACGTTAATAAGCTCATTGTTTATTGTAGTATTTTCACTAAGAGGCTGATTGGGGAAAGAAAGACTATCTGATGAACTAGCTGTGACCATACGATTAGATATACTAGACCCATATGCAGACAATTCTGCACCCCCTCTATGTGAAACAGGTGGGTATCCTGAATTGATTAGGTGCAGAGATGGAACACTCCCTCCAAAGTGATAGGCTTCAGTTTGCCCACCGGCCAGAATGATCGCTTCGAGGCGAGAGAGAAGATTTCGACGAGAATGATAAAAACGTGAATCTGGTGAATCAAATATAGCACGTAGCCATTTATTAATGGGTTCAACAGAACCTTGTGTTTGATGAAGCTTTGGTGGTTTGAATAACCAACACTCATCAGCAGGAATTTCACAACTTGCTTTCGAAGTTTTGATGTCTTGGTTCGAGTAATTTGTATAAATTGGACTTTCGGATACTTGATCCGACTGAGTAATAGAAAGGTTTTCAGAGTCAATTAAACCGTTTCCATCAGTTTTTGTAAAAATCATATTAGTTGAGTTTCTGTTCCCAGCGGTTAGGTTATCAGAATTGTTAGAATTAATCATGTTCATGGTACCTGGCAATTAAAAAATAAAATTCAGTTCAGAATCGGCCAGTAATAATTAAAGTTAGAAACAAAAGTAAAAACCATAACCTCTAGAATGAAATTACGAATTATTAATCTATTCAAGATATGAGTTAAAAGTTATCCAAATAATGTAAAATTGTGTCAACAAATTGAATAACAGAGAAAATGTGTAGCGCAGAGTGGGGGTGATAATTGTCTCATGTCCTTATGAAATAAATGCTGATGAAATTACCTAGCCTGGTTATGAAACATTCAAGAACAAACTGGGAAGTTTAGAAAACACCAAGCAATTATCAAAGTGAATCACGTACAGGTTAACTATTGGTTGCAAGCGATGTGTTAATATTAAGATGCAACTCAACATAACAAGTTAAAATGTCGCAATTGTAACCAACTACTATGTTGACCAGAATAATTATAACAACTTTATAGAGATGAGTCACATTTATGTAGTTACTATATTATCAGTAATTTTCGCTTTCCAGTGAATCATAAAGGTTAATTCATATTCATACCATAACTGAAGGGGATAAGATGATATAAAACCATATACTTACATGTTTTGGCAAACGAAGTTATGTTTCTATCACTAGAAAACAATGCCACGTAAATTAGACTTGAATTGCCTGGAATGTATGCACAATAAGGGATTATTGAAGCCCATTGCTTTCAAAATGAAATGAAACGAAACTTAGCAACCACGGAAACACTCGTGAATTAGATGATGAGCCAAAGCTATTTTGTGGGGGTTAGTGACACTACCTAGTTGCCCAGATCTGAGCAGGTGGCGTAGGTTCCAAACGTATGGTTCAATCAGTAAACGACAGCTCCCCATAGCGAATTTATATGAGCTGGGGCTAAGCATTTTACTACGTTAGGATAAAAACCTCAACATTTTCAAGAAAAAAAAAATAACTAATAACTGAAAAAATGAAGACATATCAACCATTGCTTACCCAAAGCGCTGTTAGCTTCACCTAGATTCACACACCCGAGAGCTGCTGCAAGTTGGAAGGTTGCCTTATTTCCTGATGGCAATGATCTCTGCTTCTATATTGAATAGTGTAAATTGTAAACAGCTACAGACAGCAAAAGGTAAAAGGTAACTGCCAGTCAACTCGTCACTCCAACCAATCAGACAACAATAAAGATTCAAATAGCCAACAGAAGAAAAGCAGGGAAATCTGTTAAAAATATGAGTTACTTATGAGTAGTTTAATGCATAACATTGAATAAATATTACATGTGACCATACATATCCCTTCAATGAGAATCACAATAGTAACTCGATCAAACAAACAGATATAAGCAAAATGAGGCCTGATATTACTGTTATCGTCAATATGAATCCATTGAGATCGAGGGTGAAAAGAGAGAAGACAACGAAACAAACAGTTTATTATTAAAAGTGGTAAAGAGATCTAAGATGATAAACGGGTCAAGATGTATTATAACCATTTTTAGATTAAATCAAGACGCTTCAGAGTGAATGGGATCAATACTGCGTCTCCAAAAACCAACTCTGGTTGTCTGATGGGACCCAACCAAGAATCTCACCTATAAAACAGGTTCCCATAGATCACTTGAGAAAAAATATCAACAGGTACAAATTGTCAGAAATCACTCCCTAGCATAGAAAAATTCCCCAGTCAAATACTGACACAAATTGCGTGAGGACACTTAAAAAAGATTCGTATAAATATAGAGTGTGAAGATTGCATTATCATTTATTTTTTAGAACACAAACATAGTACAAAATGAGCACGGCAAAATGCGCCAGACAAAATAGTATAGAACATTAGGAGAAGAGAATATATATATTTAAAATGAAAAGAAACAAAAAGAGACAAATTAGTTGTCAGAGAAGCAGTCTCAAACAGCCAAACAAAGAAGTACTTGCTACTTTCATTTTACCTCTGAGTCATATCTGCTATCGTCTGCAACCAGTGAATTGCATGGTTTCTCGGACCCCATCCAAAGTCATGGGGCACCGAAATATGGCAACTCCACACAATTATTCTTCATCTGCCGGCACCAGACCATGCACTGGCCACCTCACTGTTTTCTTAAAACAATCCCAAGACAAGCGAATATTGGGCGGTATGGGAGGCGCTGAGACGACATGTCCAAGCCATGGAAACCAGTGTGTGAATACGATCTCACTCAATGAATAACAATTTTTATCACCAATTCAGAATTGTTTATACATAGTTTCCACCAGATGCGGGGAATCTAGGGGAGACAACGGTGATAGAAAACGAACAGTCACCGAAAATCTCCAGCTCAGGGGCCAAGTTTCGCAGGTGCAGAGCGGAAATGTCTACATCGACACACTGCATACCCAACGTTTCACAGATAGGCACCAAAGGCGCCGCAGATTGGCAAATGCTGTTCCCTCACCAAATAAACGGTTGGAAATCTCATGAATCATGCCTCCACCAACACTCACACAACAACCCAGGTATACAAACATTTCGACAAGTTTCATCGATTCTCAACTAAGGATGAGTACAAGTATAGGCTCCAGCCGATCTTGCAGATGACCTATGCGCTTCAGGAGTGCGAAACATGCCATAACCACGAACGCTGATCGCTAACTGGTTGAGTGTGATTTAAACAGTAAAACCACCACCCTTACAAAGAGCTGGGGTAGGTTGTCTGAGCAACGTGCCTTATGGCCCTTTAGAACTTGGATTTCCTTCTTCTCTACGTTGGGTGGATCGGTGTTAACTAACTATGGAGTACTGGACAGTGAAATATATTTTGCTGGAGTAGCAGGCCGGCTAAAATGCTTTTCGAACTGCTGTGCCTGGTGTTTCAAGCGTCTGAAAAAGCTGAGGATCGGCGTACAATTTACTTAACAGACCATCTCATTGACACAAAGTGTTTTGCTAACAACGGTTCAGATGAGCCAAAAAAGCTTCTAATTGTTGCCAGATGCAGCTGCTGCTTTCATATCACTCGCACATTTTGATCACCAACCCTTACAGTCCTTGGGCAAATGCTGTGTCATCTGTTGTGTAGAGTACTCAATGCATGCCACTGAGCTAGCTACTTGCCAAAATGCATTGACGAGTGTCAAGAAGCTACAAGGAGCTCACATATACATAGTTTTAATTGCCAGAATGTTCTTCGAAGTCCCACAAAGCTTTACTCATCATTTTCATAGTGTCCTGTAAGTGTAGTCTATGCTTATCTACATTTTCTAGCCTTGAATATAACTTCTTTTAGTATTTAGTTGCAATACCAGGTAAAACCACTTCGATTACGTCCAGTTTCAGATGACGATTTTGATGATCACCAAAACGCAAGAACATAATAAAGGGTGAACAGAATTCAGATAAGTGCTGCAAAACGAGCGGTAGTTCTGAACATACCGACACCACCAGTAGCTGGTTGCAATGTGGCCTATTGAGTCCATGTTTCAAAGACAGAAGGAAGACGCGAGGTAGCAAAACGGCGATGGCTATGCCGAAAGCTGATGCTGACTAGAAATAAGTTGTGATCTGTGAGAAGCCGCGGACGAATTCCCCCATTGTATGATCTACAACTAACTCATTTCCCCTTCAATGACCACTTAAACGATCCTGCTCTGAGCCTGAATGCTCGATCTCCACAGTGAAGTCCCCAGCTACCACTACTATATTTGTCTAGCGCACAAGGTACAGCTGTTTCAGTTGGTAGTAGAACTTATTCTTACCTACATCTCGGCTGCAATCGGTCAGAGCATAGAGAAAAATGAAGAGACATAGTCTCCCTTGCCAGTTCTCAATCTAATCGGACCTTCTAACCTAGCAACACGTATGACTGTTGGTGGGTATCCATCCGACTAGTGTAGCTAACAACACCAGCAAGGCCGACTGCCGATGCCACGGGGTCCCCAGGTTAGTGCACTATAAATACATTTTTTGAACTGGTAGATTGAAACATTATTCAAAATCTTTTTATAATATGTCTTTCAAACAGCTTCACTTGGATGATGCTTGTGGGCCTCTGAGAAACAATGAATATCAACAGCGAGACTTTCAAAAGTCCCAGTCAAAATTGTCTATTGTCCGGTCTGTGTCAGTCTGAACGTTGGTGGCTAGCCTAAACGATGCACGTGGTTTCAGAGTAGCTGCATAGGATGTCGAGCTGAAGGACAGCTCTTCAGAAGCAGTTCTTTGGGGAGTAAAGATGATATAGATAGACCAAAACTTTAGTCATTGGCAAGTGCAAATTTGGGAATGACGACGAAGAGACATTATGGTTCAATTGTGAAAATAACAATATAAAGAGAATCAATGGAATGATTGAGTATATATTCGTTACGCTATGAACTTTGTTTCCTGTTTCCTGAATACTTTGAAGTCTTCATTGTCTATATCGATTCAGACGACATAACCTTTTTAGGTGAAGATACTGACAAGATACAAGGTCTTTTGTACACCTCACGAGCCCATATGGAAGTGTTTAGGATGTGTTACTCACCGGGCAAATGCAAACTATTGACTCATTTGATGTTATGGATTGAAGTACTTATATGCTCTGACCACTTCACTTGGAAAATTAGATCAACCCTGATAGGTTAGGGACCGAAGAAACCTCTGCATTGAGATAAGAGCTTCATTTGGCTTTTGGCGACTCACGTCAGCTAGGATGCCGGTGAGATATCTGATTGTTTACTGAGGCCCGAGTATAATGCACAGCGGATCACTCAGTTTTACCATATAGCTGTGAAACATTGCCAAGATAGAGGACATCAGAAAACCTCACGTGTTGGACCACAGTTGCTATCGTAGAATAGACCAAGTATCATCGTTTCAACGCTTCAATAAAACAGAAGCGTCAGGCGTGCAGTTATATGTACTAGAGGTAAGTCACCTGGTGCGTTTGTAAAGCCATGACGTGTTATGCATGCCGTCACCCCAATATGTGACGTAAGCTGAAGTGAGCTTAGGCTGGAAAAAGTCAAAGTTGGCCAAAATAAAACATGGTATCAGTTCTCGAAATCCCTGAATGTTGGTCTGAGGAATCCAGACAAATCTATATTTAGCACTTGGGGTCCGCGTGACTGCAGGAGTCGGTGGCTGTGGACCCTAGATGAAATGGTAGGGACTCGATCTCAGTGGGGCAGGTGCTTCCACAAATTATCTTCAGTTTAGTCGCTATATCACAATTTACTGTTGCTTTACTCCATTTTCCTCTATTCATACAGCTTTCTACGACTTTCCGTTACACTTTTTCCTTATCCATCCATCTTTCATCATGCCACCTCGCGTCTTGATGTGGTGTGATGTTTGGCGATTTGGACTGTTAAGCAGTGATGCCAGGTACTACAGTGATACCGACTAAATGAAATGGTAAACCCAACTATGGGTAGTGCAATAAGTGGGAAAGGACCAGGTAATCTTTTGCGGAATAAGCGTAGTTCTAAAAAATACTGATGCAAGATACGAACATAATCGTGGATTAATATTGTTATCATCAAACCTGAACTACTTATGCTAGTCTTCGAAAGTGCCAACCAACCACATACCCATGACTTTCAAGGTTAGGACTCAAAAAAACTACAACTGCAAAACAGTTTTACGTGACCTCATAGTATTCCCGAGTTTCGCTTTATTGTCTGGGACCAAAACTGAGATAAACCTTTATTTGCGATATCTTACGTTACTTCCTACATCTTTTTACTCGAGTTGAGTCTCTTAAACATTTATTTTTGGAATTTAAAAAACATATCTACTCCAAAAATAAAATCATCCAGTTTTCGTATATTATGACTTCCATTTCATAAACCGGCACACTCTCAAGAAAATGATGCCTTTATACAATTAAGATCAAAAACTCGTTATGCACACTAACACGCTTTCAAAGACCATGTACTTAATATAATGTGGGCTTTGCGGTAATAAGAGCTAAACTACTTTCTTTTTGAGACAGTACAAAAGCGATTTTCCAGTATGGAAAGCCAGGAAGCACTAACCACTAGCACATTTCCAATGGCAAGAAAACTACCAAATATTCACCATGACTCGTCGCTTCTGTCCCACTTCTGTCTCACTACTATTACAATTGCGTCTCCTATGATTTCATTTAGCTCTTAGCCTTGCAACCACTACCAAGTAGTCAACCTAGAAACCTTGTGCAAATTCGTGCAACCGGTAATGAGCCACACCTTTTGTGTGCGCTAGTGATACTACCTTGCTGCCCAAACCTCGGAGGGTGGAGCGGTGATTGGACCCGTAACCCACTAGTTGAAAGTCAACTCCACAGACCAATGAGCCACGACTCCACAATGCCAGTAGATCCCATACTGCCTACTTTATGCTGAAACTCTTAGTGTGAACCTTGTTTCAAATGGAATCATACACCCTTTTAATCAAAACCCTAATATTCTTAATGAAAAGCACCACAGGTACGATGTGAGGGTTAATGACACTATCTAACTCCCTAGGTGGGATTGCATTGGAATGCACAACCCATAAGATGGAAATCAAGTGCTAAATGCATTTCGATTTTCTTCTAGTATCCCAAGTTATGGATGAATATTGTAACTTTGAGACACGCACGCAAGACCAAATTGCAATGATTAAATTGAGTTCATCTGACCAGTGCGGTGAATCAGTGCAACATTGTCAAAAATTAGACGGTTAGCTCCCATACACTCATTTTTCAATGCAATGTTCACTGTTTAAGTGGGTTTTTCTCGACATTTTTCTGTATCCTGTCTGGCTGAATGGATCGTAAATAACAGAAGAAATATCATGACAAACTTTGGTGAACATTTGTATTCTCCCTAATGCATCCATTCAAAAAAGTTCAGACAGGCAATATCACCATAGACCCTGGTATTACTGAGTGACAGTGTAAACTACCGCACTTCAAATACTTTATCAGTACATTAAGCTATGTTTTATTTTGGCTGCGTTTAACCTTTTAACACACAAAACCTACATCAGCTAACATTGTGCGACTGGGCATGAGTAAACACATCTCTCAGTCACTCCGGTCGATGAAAGTCCACAAGCACATCGATTTACTTACCTCTCCCACCTAAATTCTGCGCCTGAATTGTTACTGACATGGTGACACCACGACATATGGTCTATGTCACAAAAGTAACGGTGGTCGAAAAAGTGAAGCCTTCTCATATCATCAACCTAGACAAGGAGAGGAAGACCTCTATAAGTGCATCTATGATGAAATTGAATTAGAGTGAATAGAGTGGACATCCTTGACGGGCACTACTCGACACTACAACTCATTTGACAGTTCACTATAAGCTGTAACACCCCCGCGAGTATTTGAATACGAAGTTGAATACCACTATCAGGTTGAGAAATACAGCTGGTGTCCGGGGTCGGTACGCGTACCTGGGTTCCAAGACCTGATAGAGGGTGAATATCTGGTCGATACACCCAAGACCAGGTCAGAAACCTGCCTGGCTTTCTCAAGTTTGTCGTTCCTGAATCCAGACGTCTAGCAACCATAGAATATAAAATTTTAGACATTGTTCACTAGGTTGATTCCTCACTAGGTAATAAAAGAGGATTTCTTCTCTTTCTTGAAGACTGAGAAAACCAGTGATTGGGATCAGTTCGGAAAACGGAGGCTGTTTTACCAAAGGATACTAACTTTGCCATGAAAAGTAAAAAGGCAGAATAGTTATATCACATGGCAATTTAATGCTTCAGTGGGGAGGCTAAGCCAACAAGCAAAATATCTTAGGGGTACGTTAGAAACTCAATGCTGACAAACCGAGAACTGCGACAGTCTCATGCTATTTTTAAAACCACATGTTCTTGAATTCCACTGACTTGAAATATAATATATATGGTCCTAATGCAAATCTGCCAACAGTGGACAAAAATCACAGAATTCGGTCTGCACTTAAAACTAGATAGCCTGAAATTGGTTAATCACCAGTGATCAGTCAATGTACTGAATCCACTGAGTGGTAGCGTAGCTGACTGCAACACGGATTAACGTGGATTCAAATTTCCCAGGAGAATGCAGATACGCCTTGCTGACAAGTGTCAACAATCACGAAACCTAGACCCAGGATGTCCTGATGACTGCCTCCAACCATCTAACATTAATCAAAGTGCACCGTAATGATAAGTCTGCTAGCCTGGTAACCACATGGAAGAATGGCCAAGAGAATTAGGTCAGCATATAGTAGACAGTTTTAAATTGGTTACCAATCAATGTAAAGGTCATTAGCTCTACACCATCATTGCAGATGGTAGGCAGCGCACTATCTTTTCGGAAATAATCCAAAATCGTATAAAACCATAGAAAAAAGAGGCGTTAAAGTAAACGATTAAAATAGAGATGAGGTATGAATACATCTACGTCACTGCAATCAATTTGACGCCATATCACTCAGTCTTAAATCGTCAGTATCCATGATCTCTTAGGCCCCGATAACAAAGTCAACATTCAGAACACGACGGAGACCGATAGTCAGAGACTTCACGCATTGGTGTTACGTCCTAGTATGATCACCACAGACTTTCTTCAAAACTAATCCTGATTGGGCCGATAACTGGCAACGGATAAGCAGCGGCTGAGCATACGTAACATATATCAAATCATCTCATATCATATGACTTGCTTTTTTACTCAATAGACCCGCTCTACAAACAGGTTTAGACAGCCAGGTAGTATCGCCCCAGTGAGTGTCACTGGTTTTCTAACGTACAACGTGCACGTATTGGTTGAATTACTTCTCATTTTCAATGGACATATTTCATAGCGACGTAGTAAGTCAAGGTATGAACTTTCATACCACACCCAACATTGGTATGGTGCATGTTTCATATACACCAAAAGTATCGTAAGTTGACGAAAGTTAGGCAAAACTTTAGTGCCAGAGCAGGGATTCCGTAGCTCATTAATCAACTTGGGTCGACCCGGCTTACAAACTGAGTGAAGTGATTGACACGCTCAATCACATCACTGCGTACTGCTAGATGAGCCATTAACTCAAACCAGTCTAGATGTTACCTTCAGATTTGGTGAAGGGTAAAGATCCGGCTGAAATATTCATCGTCATACCAACACCCACCGAGTTTCATGTTTCTGATCTCTAGTTAGGCATTTGGCGACTACAAAACATAAAACTTTAGATACTATTGATCATCCTAATTTCTCAGAAAGGATATCCCTGCTTTCTTCATGACTGGGAAGATGGAAATTAAACCGACCACAAGGGGTCACACGCGTCAGCGTTTCATCGCTCTAAAACATGATACTGACTCAAAGTGAGCAGCAAGAAATGTACCAAAAGCAGTACAACGGCATTATAGAGAGATAAGTGTAGAATAGGGCAAAAGAATGGAGAGCAGAAACAATCAGCCGCACAAAATATTAAACTTAATTTCAGGACAAACAAAGAAGCAATCACTGCTTTATTCTAATTGATTGATGAAAAACAAAAACAAATAAGACATAGCATGACCACTTTTAGATCCTGGGCCACATCTCACAATACCTTGAGCCACTAAGTCAAATGATCTTCCAGATCGCAGTTAGGGAGTTATGATAAACCTATATATATATATATATATATATATATATATATATATATATATATATATATATATATATATATATATATATATATATATATATATATATACCAATCACATAAACACTACCAGACCTCAAAATCACGTCTACTGGATAAAAGTGATTTTATAGAAATAACGGTAAACGAACACTCGTCAGATAACCCACCTCGGAGAAGTAAGCTTTCATGGATACAGAGTAGATACTCGAAACTCGAAAAGTTGCAGACGCTCATTGTAAAATGACCCGCGGAAATTTAGGGGAGTCGTTCAGTAAGATGAAATGGTAGCAGACGGAGATGTCTGGAAAATATCAAGGGCGGTGAAGTTGGGAGGGAACGGCGAAACCCAGAAGCGCTGCTTAACCCAACTGCTGGTTTTTAACAATGGAGACAAAAGTTATGCCCTCCCCCTACAAAGTGTTCGTATTAATGGCTTTCAAGATCACAAAACATTCCGGGGACACTCCCGTATAACAAGTAATCACCGAGAAATCCCGGCTGACCAATCGAATGCACCTCTGATATCATGTAACAAGTGTTTGTGTACCATACGTAAACAGTGTGATGTTCACATGTGAGGGGAGTGAACACGACTAATCTATTCACAAAAGTAGCTAGCAGAACGTCTACAAGTTATTGTTATGATTATTCTATAATGCCGGTAGAACTCAATCGCAAGGAATCTTTACAAAGAAAATCGCATACACAAATCCACAAAAGTGCCTAAGCAATTCCTATGATATCATCTTAAAAGGCAGAACTCTGACTTTATTTCTCACTTCAAACTTCATGTTTTAGAAGCAGAGAACGGCGGCTTCTTGGCGTTTGAAGTTTATTTTATTATTATGTATATATGCATATACATATACGCATATATATATATATATATATATATATATATATATATATATATTATGTCGGTCAACTTTGCCACACGTGGCAATTTGCCACAGTGCACTTCCTAACTAATAATTTAAGAAGTATGACAAAGTTGTACATCAAGATTCACTGAAGCATAGATATATTGAGGTTTCTGGAAATGATGTAATGGAGCACAATGTCTATATTAACGCAACAAGGAAACAGAAGCTAGAAACCAGCTGACCTTGAGAAAGTTTCTTGGTTTTAGCGCGTGCTGAATCTCGCATACTAACAGTATGACGATACAACTTTGAACTTAGTATTGAAAAAGTTGCAAATAGTGGTTCCTTGCGTTTTACATCTGTCTTCAACATCAATAGTGGGAGCGTAGGGAACTGGTAGTTTTTGACCTGTTCTATCTAGTAGTCAATCAAGTCAATGCAATCATGCAACCGGCCTCTTTCAACCCGGCAAAGGTTCCTATCATTATCATAAGTCCAAAAGTGAATCACATTTCGCTAAATTCATCACCCTCAGATCTTCTATCTCCATTTCGTGTTGTTGAGCTAATTCAATATCTTATTTCACCTTTCGGTCTATCACCAACATATGTCACATACTTTCATCACCGCACTTATTGAGACCTCTACTCCAATGCCCAACAACAATGGTGTGGGAGACTTAGTGAAGGTATGACGAACTACAGCACTGGTTATCAGGTACTCAGAGTCATTCATGGAGACTGTGTTTTTGCTGGTTATAATCATGACCACTATGACTTCAGGAATCTCGGAATGGAACCGCTCAGAAACGGCCAGCTGAAATACAAGGTCCACTGGTTTTAAAACGATCAGGAAGCAGCATATAATTACCAATGAACGATATCAACAGGAAGCAAAACGAGAAAATATGGAACTGGATAGCCGAGTTTATTGTTACAATTCTCAGCAAATCGTTTGCAAACTTAACACAATCATGTAACCTAAGGCGTACTAAGTAATATCAATAAGGTTAAGCACGGCAATTCTGACAGTTTAGCCCTGGTGTCAGGTGTGCGTGGATGGACATGAAACGCCCACACGAAGCAACGACGGGCCAGTGGGAGGAAAGTTCGCGCGACAAAACCGGTATGAAGTTCCCACTACTTGAGCGGCATTACCAGCATCCTAAGAAACTATCATACTATGTCATAAAGTAAGTTTGCCATTGACAGCACGTGCAATGAATTTTCTTCGCTGTCACACTACTATCACTCTGCCAACTGTGGGCCCTTTATTTCGGTTGGCATTCACTTCATGTGTTTTCTACCATGTTCGTCATCATTCGGAACCCACTTCGTTTCTGACCACATCTCTTCTTTGTTTAAGGGACGTTTCGATTCCCATATGCAAAACTTCCAAGGTATTTGTACTCTCCAGCTTTCCACTTAGGCCTGTTCGTTAGAACTGTCATACAGTGTAACATTATCTGTGTGTCGCGGCCCCGATAAACAAACCGAAAGGGAATTACAACCCGACACAATGCCCGAGATTTAGTTCTACATTGTTTTTCGGCACCCGTTTTCGTAGGTTCCGTCTTAATTAATAACTCACTCTCTGATCGAATTTCACTGACAGCAAATTTTCAAGAGGTGAGTTGCGTGATAAGAATATTTCGCTGGTTTGATATGAAAGATTTACAAAGCGTGTTCCATTCATTTGAAAAACTGGATGTGAACGGACATTTTGACCCAACTGACAGCGATGAATCTATCTTCTCGGTCGCAGAGGCGCCTAGAATCTGTTCAAGAAATAAGACATTATTGGGCCCTCAAAGATAACTAAAACTGGGTGATACTTACATTCACTCACTGGGATGGTTTATAAAGCCATCTAACATATAGGCGTTTGATTCAAGGGGCCTACTGACTTGAGTTCCATCCTTCGGTTATTCATCCCATCACAAGTCAGACCGATGCAAACTTACCCGCAGCACTGCTCCTTCTGATGAGAGGATCGTATAACCTTCTCCCATATGCCCCAAGATCTCCCATCGCTGTTTTCACACTTGCGTTTTTCGCGAAGCGTCTTATAATCGTGTTCCATTATCAAGCTTAGACGGATTCACTTAGGGCTATTTCACGTCCCACATCTGTCTGAGGTTTGAGAATGAGAATATGACAAAGTTGGTTCCATTTTTCTAACTTAAGTACTGCAAAGCAATACTTCAGTGAGTTCAATCGCAAAACATTAGCGACTAACGTGCCTGAAATATGAGCTAAGTACTGTCTTCATAAATATTCACATGCAAACAACATTCCATGGTTACACCAAGAAATTTTTCGTGATGGTATCGATGATAACTTTATCCTAAACGCCTTTGATGCAATTCGAAATTTTCAGCGTGCAAAAATGTAACAACAACGCACCTCTTCTCAATGTTTCTAATACTGTTATTATCAACAGTTCAGGTTGTGTAAATAGTGTTAGCAACGAGGAAAGTTATGGATAAGGAGTTAGGGCATTAGAAAGACTGACTGTTAACTAGCAAACTCTGTTCTGACACTTTTTTCACATGAGATACGTGACTGATAGGGCCCAGAAGAAGTTTTGTATTTGAGCGTACGAGCGTAAAGTTTCACGGAATTCCCTCCAGTTCCCCTGAAGGAAACAGAGGGAGAAAACTGTGGATTATGCAAGAACTATGTATCAGATAAGATGGCTGTGGCCAGTTTTCTGCGGATTTTGGACGTTTATTGACTGTGGTATTTTTCGGTCGAATCTGAGGCACGCCAGTTGTCCTATCGACGGCTTTCCATGCCACATGAGGTACATAATATTCCTTAATCTGGCTGACCAGAAAAGAAAAACAGGGAACTAGAAGAATGTGTGAAATACAGTGATTGTTTAGTTACAAAAGTAGACGTTGCATTGTATACACCAGAGTATCTCAGCTCCATTTCGTAGTGGATTAAAAGAAAGGTTTTCTGTGGAGTCAGTAGGCTATGAGACGGTCAACGAAGATCGGAAAAGAAATAGAATATAGGATAGTTAAAACTTGATTTCTTTATAGCCTTACGCCGTCCAAGCTGCGGCAATCTTGGAACCGAAGCAGCAGTCCTGTTTACGTCTGAAACTAAAATTAACGGTCCAAAATTTAAAAGGGTTTGGTGAACTACAACTTAAAGAAGACAATTGCCTCGGTAAAAGCACTGGAAAACTTATTTATTGAGAGTTGCCTACGAACAGAATAGAGGCGGAAACATAAATTAAGAAGGGACAGAGAACATACTTCGTATCTTTTGCCAGAGTAGAGAAATATCATGGTGCAGAACAGTAGCACCGTCTTCAGTATTTCCCCTGTGTTCACAAGGAAACTGTTGTAGGCCAATGGATGACACAGCGAGGGTTCAAGCACAAGAAGAAGTAGCTCCATTCTTTCCAACCAAGGAGGTGCAATAGCAACACTCAAAAAGATGAAAGCAGCTTGCTGACACATAAATAACTGGTCTTATGCGCAGATATCGGAACAGATTTTTTGAGTGATCTGTATCAACTGGGATGTTCTTTAAGTAATTTTTCGCACGTTGGTGGGGTTCTTACGAGGCAGAATACTTCAGTTTTAAATTGCATTTCAAACGTATTTAGACAGCTAAACCCTTTGGCACCAAGTTGATCTTCCACCTTATGAAGCCTTTCACTCTCTTCTCAGAGCCTCCCAAGGTGAGGCGAAGAAAGTCTGTCAATTTCTTAGACTAGGTTCAACCAAGCGGCACACATCAAGAAAGAATTCGAGGTCACCCGTTATCTTGGTAAAAATGATATCCAAAAATCCAGCAACAAATATGTTTCGGCCTGTTGCCTTTGACATACTTCGAAAATCCATTATATTATCCTTTGACTAACTTCTACGCTGAGCTTTCTTGCAAAGACACCCGAACAGTTCTTTGTGCAATTTGTCGTACGCTTTGGACAAAACATATACAATACAGTAGTCGGAGTTCGGCAGCGGATGTAATTTACGAGCTACGCTTATGCTGGGGAAATTAGTGAACACTAAATCCAGTGTGTTGCCCAAATAGGAAGAAGGTTAACCTGGTTTTCGTAAACTAATGAAACAAGAAACTGTAGCAACATGAATTAAAACTTCCACAGAATGCAAACGTGGTTCCACTTAGAGCTACAGAGATAAATCCAGTAGCTTTACCACAGAAAGTTGATAATTCTGGAAAGCTGTCGTCAGATGCGATGTAGATATCTATTATCCATGTACTTTTGTATTTTCTACAATATTCGTGACGGTATTTGGTGGAAATCCAGTCAGTTTTACCGTCAGAGGGGCCAAGGCACACGTGGCTGGAGGTAGACCAGCCTGAAGTCGTATATGTCGTTACACTCCCACCGCTTCCTTCTGGAAAAATGCTGATCTTTCCGAAGTAGGGCGAAGAAGGTCAGATAAACTAAACCATCATTATGCGGCTCATGAAGCCATGTTTCTTGCATTTTCACTGCATCCATTTTACGGTATTCTTTCGGTGAGCACCTGCAATTTATGCGCAGTGTTTCTGGAATAGTTGTGAGCCTGAGAGCTCAGTACCGCCCCCATACTTCTTCTTCTCAACTTTTCTTTCGGCTTGGGGGCGACAGGTTGAAGCGAACCGTAAAATATGAGCCAGATTGCATTACATTTGCAGAACTAGTGAATGATCTAAACAAAGTAGAAATGATATGTTTGATGTGATATATTTCGTGGAACAGTTAGGCACCCTAGCGTTGGAGAAGGCTGCTCTTATCTACAACTTTGCGTACACTGCTTTTCAGTCTTTTATCGTCGACAAATATACTTGTCGTTTGTTGGATGTGTTCTAACTTTATTGGTTGGCTCGAGTAAACTGAAAGCTGTGTTCAACTCCACTGTGATATTGTATTTTTTATTGGTCATAACCTGCAGTAACCAAAAAGTTGTAGGCTAATCACAAGGTTCAATGTATGCATTTTACCGTTGAGAGAAATTTGCTCCCAGTTTCACTACATCCAGAACAGGTACTGAAGGACTGGAATCTAACAGTTTGAAGATTAACTGACTTGAAACTGTGTGCGAATTTTGGATATTCGACATCTTTTACCGGCAAGTTTTGCCATAAAAAACATCAAAAACGTATGTTCCAACTTTACTCAAATAAGCTATGGTGTCCACGGTAGAACAACTCTGTTGAAAGTATTTTCTTATTTTGCATGCGGTGGAAGCCCTGTCTGTGCAGAAAATGAATCCGTTTTCCTGCCAAAACGCCCTTAAAGTACTGTTCTTTAACGTCAGCGTTGTAGGCCTACCTGGACTTCATCCAACTCAAATTCTTTCTGTTATTTTATCATAGCCGTCACATTATTGTCCTTTTTTTCGTCATCCGGTTAATTTCCTTCCGGTATATTTGACAATTCATTTTCATTTCGACCTGATTCTCACTTCTGTCTTATTTCATCGCTCACTTCTCAAGTTTTACGCATGGTCCCTTCACTCACATGAGAGCTTAGAAGTCATAGAGCGTGTTGCACCTCATAACACTCAGACTTCTAAACAGAAGGAGGGAATACCCACCTCTTTCTGATAGACCGATTCACGTTGTGACCTCTGCATACGGTCATTTTGACAATTTCCCCGGGCTGTCTGTATCCAAGCCTGCGGGTTCTCCAACTCATGATAATCACTCACCTGGCGGTGAAGGAAACCGAAACTAACTTCATATTAGGCACCGACTTGAAGACACATCAGAGGGTTTAACGGTGAAACCTTGCATGCTGTGGGCCGTAAAATGAGAGCATTTTCCGAAGTGACCTACAACTTTACCTTAAATTATTCAAAAACTTGTGTTCAATACCGTGGATCTAAACAATCACTACAGGTTGCCTGAAACTGTGTGATACTGAATAGGAGGTTTAGGCCACCTTTATGCTGCCCAAAACAATTTGTACCAATACCCAACCTCCCTTAGTATATTCGGTTTTAAACCAGGGGTTACGGTACTCTTAGTCTTTTGCTTTGCTGGTAGACATTGTTATGTTTTGTATTCTGACCTCCGACACGGTTTTCGCATTTGACCGTTACTAATTTTCTCGTGGCTTAAGTAGATAGTGTTCCACATAAATTCCTATGACAAGTACGTGTGCGATCAGATCGTTTGAAAATTGCTGCGCAAAATATATTGCAAGATTTAGACAAATGCTTTCCCCAACAGTAATAATTGTCTCAAAACTTTTTGGAGAGAAAACTCCTTCTACCCACTTCTAAAAGGCTAGATGAAATTGTTAACCTCAGGTGTAAAGTTGGCAATATACTTACGGTGGAATGGGCTGAAGTCATACAGGATACTAGCGAATTCCCTAAGTGAGACATTAGGACAACCACCACCTTCCCCTAAAGGTTGATATCCTTCATTGGATCGACAGACTGAAATGTTTCGCGCAGGTTATATTTCAAAGTTTTACCCCTGACTAGTTCAGGCATCTGGGAGGGACGCGTTTCGATTGAATATTGTGGGAGAATTAATGCTAAATAAACAGTACGGGTAACCTCGCCTAGACAACTAGTCCACTGGTTACTAGCCGGTCCTAAGTAAGCATAAAGAGGGAGGTTGAGCATAGGGCTAGCGGACCTGCCTCGGAAAACCAATCTAACCGCAAAAGATCTCAAAGCACAAGGAAAATACAGAAATAAAATCAAACTTATTCCCAGCTGGAATTGGAGAAACGAAATGACGCCAGCTGGCGAAAGCCTTTGGGAAACCAATTGACCGACGTGTCTTCCCTCCCTCTCGATAAAAGCAAAAGTAAACATGGGGACGCGAAATGTCCACACAGTGTTCGAACCCAGCAAGGCCGCCCAGATTGCAAAAGAGATGAGAAGACATGGAGTAGTAGTGCTAGGAATCTGCGAAAGTAGATGGAATGGAAGTGGACTCTCTAAACTGCCGACTGAAGAGTTAATAATCTGTTCCGATACTGTTACCCAGATGACAACCATGAGCACAGTGAGTCCCCGAGTGGCTATCATGATACCCTCAACAGCATCGAAGGCTCGCATGCAGTGGTAACCAGTCTGCTCCTGCAGGATTATGACAGCAAGGTTCAACTCAAAAAAGAAGAAAGTTACAATCATGCAAAACTATGCACCTACAAATAATGCAGATCAAGAGAAGGAGGGATTCTACAGACAACTGCAATCAGCACTAGACAAGACTCTAGTAGGTGATATCAAAGTTCTAAGGGGCTACACGAACGTCAAACTCGGGGCGGATAACGCAGGAAGAGAAATCATGATGTGTTGACAGGCACTCAGTGAAATGAACGAGAATGGAGAACTATTTGCAGACTCCTGCGCTTTCAGCGGTTTGGTGGTTAGAAAAAGTGTGTACAAACGCAAGCATATCAACAAAGTGAGCGACATGGACTTAACTGCGCCAGAGGGACACCACTGAAAATCAAATCGACTTTATTTCAATGTGAAGAAAGTGGGAACAGGCTGCGGTAAACGGGATCAAGAAGGGAAGCAGATGTAAGTTCACACCACTCACTATCTGGTACGAGGAACCTGCCTTCAAAACCAAGTCGAAAGCCTTCAAAGAGGCTGGTGATGGTAGAACACAGTCTAAGTTCAGCACCTGTAACAGAAACTGATGGACAAAACTACAAAGGGTATCTTCACGACAGTCGCCAGGACAAAATGAGAGATATTAAGCGACATTCTTGAAGAAGCCTCCGTGGAAGAACACTGGAACGCTGTGAAGGCAACGCATAAGGAAACCTGCATAAATGTATTAGGAGGGAAGAAAGAAGAAGAAGGAATGTACGTCGACGTACATATGGAAGCTGACAGAGCAGGGAGAGGAAGTAGGTGAAGCAGAATACTAACCAGTGAAGTGTGGCTGTGAACAGTGAAAAGAGGAACTGAATACAACCTATAAAACACGGGAAAAAGAAGCGGGGAAGAGTGCGCGCAAAGACAAAACGCGCTTTCGTGGCACATGGGTAAGTGAATAGCAACAGTTTGCAGGTAAGAGAGACCGGACAAAACTATATCAAATAACCACGTAACTATCTGGGAAGAGATCATCACAGATGAAACCAATAACAGATGATGAAGGAAAATTAGTTACCAAAGGAGAGAAACGAAGGAAGCGATGGGCTGACCACTTCAAGAAGCGCCTGAATCGACCACCGCCAGCGACTCCTCCAGAAATGCCACCAGCAACGGCAGAACTACAAGTGAACACAAGCTCTTCGACGAAAGTCGAAGTACTGAGCGCCATAAGGCTACTGAAACGCAGGAAAGCAGCAGAACCAGAAGGAATCCCGTTAGAAGCACTGAGAACAGACGCAGGGACAGCAGCGGGCATGCCCACACCACTGCTGCAGAAGGTCTGGAAGGAGATGAGAGGCTATTTTTGGCAAGCAGGTCATCAGAACCTCAGACATTGTCTCGGAAGTGGATGCAAGACTCGAGAAAAAACAAAATGACATTGTCAATATTAGGATTATCCTAGATGGTATCCAAAGGACGCCAGAAAAATTCTCTGCCTTAGTTTGATTGTTTGGCCAAACTAATGCCCTGTCAAGTGACAGCTTGCAGAAGGCCAACAGCCCGGTAGATTTCGTTGCTACTGATATAATAAAGTAATTATCCTCGTCTTAGCAAGCCATAGTGTACAATGTACCTGGTAACGTGCACTTAGAAAAAGCTGAGGGTGAGATCCTACGAGCCTGTGGCGTGGTAACTATGCCCTGCAGGTGTAAAAGTTTACTCAAGAAACTTTCACACGGCAGCTGCCCCATTACCCTCAAGTTTCTAACACCATTTGAGGCCAAAAGATTTGTTAAGCCGCAGAACACCAATAGAGCTAACTGTAGTTTCAAAGAAATTATCATTATGCAAGATAGAGCACCATGTCAGTGTGAAAAGCACTTCAAGAATGATTTAGCCTTTCCTTCTACAATTTTAGAAGCATCTGAAGGCACAGAAGGAACACGTGACAGCAAAACAGTGCATAGTTATCCTCCAGCATTACTTGAGAAACAGCACCTGTCAACCTTGATGCTACTCCTCCATTAAACTTGACAGTTCCTGAGAATCCCACTCCCAAGACTGGCCACTCTAGTCAAAGTGTAGTGAGCATCTCATCAAGGGGCAGGCTTGGGGCTAGAAGGCCCTCAGGCAAACCTCAGGTACCTAAACCCAATACTAACGCTAAACGGGGCAATTTTAGGCGTATTTCATCTAACAAAGGTGAAGAATATTTCGTTGTTGAAAGGGCTTCAACAAAAACACGGACTAACAAGCAACATAAACCACTGCCTCGGAATAAAAGGCCCTCAGCCCATTTCTATGGTCACAACTCGGATTTTAATGGAGGGTACTATGCTGCAACTTAAATAAATAAATATTTTATTCTCATATCAGTAATTTAACATGAGAGAAGCCAGTTTACAGGCATCATCACATTGACGTACGTTGGAAAATGTACAAGATTTTACGGGGTCTGAATGGTACGGAATGGAGGTCATTAAAATGGATTAAAAACATCAGAAGATTACACAAGTCATGAGGGTGTTACAGTTTGGATCATTTTCAGTCATACTTCCTTTTTTCACCATTAATGGCACCAAGGCAGCACGACACTCCAAATTTCCGTTACAAGTGGTCGACTCGTTTGGTTCATCTTCGCGATACCCCATTACGCTATATAAACGTCTATTTTACCATAAATTCTTATGATTATAGTTTCGAAGACCAAAACAACCCACACTGACGACGTCGAGAATCCACAAGTTCTCACATAATCATGTGTACCAGGTGAATATTTATCAAGTGTTATCATTCACGGCAATATAGATTTACGCCATTAGAATTAGATATTGTAGCGCAAAGGAATAAACATCTGAAAAATCTGTAGACCAATGGCAATGAGTTTTCCGTAGTGTTCGCGCCAAGGTATACAGCGTTGTCAAGGAGGTATACTCACCGTTAGACGAAGTACTAGAGCAGTCTGTTTCATGGCACTATTGTGAATATGTTCACTTTAAAGCTAACAGGTGAGTCGATCTCCTGGATTTTATTGTCTGTCCAGATTTTTGATGCCATTATGACCGTCCAGAAATTTGAGTAGTTTGAAAACCGATATTGGTTCAATTGGTGAGAGGGTCAAATGAGTGAGTGGGATTGGTAATTCTTGCTTATTGCACAGTAATTTTCGTGGGAGCATAGTTTCGTCGCTTCGAAAACAAGGGGAGTGTTTAGGGTCGGTAACGTATATTCATCATTTTTGTCCTGCTGTCATCATTGAAGGTTGTCTTGATGATGTGGTTATTTGAGGATCCAAGTTAAACGATTTGATCCTTTAGCGTTCAGATTTCCGGATAATTTGGTAAGTTTTCATCATAGTCAAGTTTCTTCACAGTCTAATGATGTCTTCATGCTGCAACCACCTGAAATTTCGGTAGAAAAACAACATAAGTAGGTGTAGCCTACGCACCTTTGAGGTTGGAAATTGTTTAAATATCCAGAGTTCCTAAAATGCCTGTAGTTCTAGTAACAGTATTAGTGGTGCTTTTTATGGTGCTGTCCTGTAGTGTGGAGTTAGGCCGTCAAGGTGTTTGATTCTCGTACTTCCCTAGGTAAGCTGTTCCATATCTCGGCATATTTTGTCACAGAGAAGTTCTCCCTAGGGACTGTTCTGAAATGTTCAATCTCTACCGATGCGGTTATATTTCTTAAAGCATATGCGGTTTTGTTTATGAAGCGCATGTCTGTGCATGCGCTATGAGTTTTTTCGTTAAGGAGCGTATAAAACAGAATCAGGTTCAGTCTGAGCCTTCGTTTCCAAAGTGGTCAAAGCCCTAGGATGTTGCACCTGATGGCATATTTTACGTCCTTATTCGTGTTGAGTATTCTCATCGAGAAGTATCTCTGCACTCCTTCGGCTTTCAATCTATCCGTAACCCTTATACTGCTGTATACAAACGAACAGTATTCGAGCAGTGGTAAGACACTTTTTTTATACAGGATAACTCCAGATTCGGTACCGTAGAAGTTCCGTAATAAGAAACCCACCAGTTTGCGTGATTTTGGCACCTGTGTGGATATGTGCTTGGAGAAGGTTAGGTTGTGAGAATATCGGAGCCCTAAGCTTTGTATAGACTTCAGTTTTGGGAGTGTATGCCCGACTGTCATTGAGTTTAGTTCCAGTGCATAGTCACCTATAGATATCCAGCACGTTTTCCTGCTTTAAATTCCAGTCGCCATGTGTTGCACCATTTGCTAACATGTCTTAGTTCCTCTTGCATAGTGCCAATGGTCAGGGTTAAGTTACTGCTAAGGCATGTGTATACTACCTCCGCTTTGGTGGACCAATGAACCGCAACACGCCACCATCCAGCGTTAGGACTAATCCTGTGAGGTCCAACCACCCCTACGAGAACAAAGGACCAGGATGCAACCCATACGATCATAACCCTAGGACCAGGTACGTCACCACACTCGCCAGTTACGTTAACATACCTGGACCTGGTGATATTTTGGGGTCACCAGACGTTGTGTACGACCTTTGGTATGCAGCCCGCAATTCACAGGCCCAAAGCTAAAATCGTCTAAACTAGCACCCACCGACAAAGAATTTCAACATGCTTTATTGGCAGGGAACAAAGACATGTTGACAGGCGAGCTTTCCTACCCAACAGACTTAGATATCGCAGATCTACCCACTGTCTAATAAGCATAAACCAGTGAAGGGTCAGTTCGCTTCTTACACACACCACACACCACCTATAGGCACACTGCATGGAAATGAACGTTATGAGATATGTATAACTGAAATTGTAGGTAAGTTCATCGGTCATAGAAACCAATTTACATTGTTGCTCACTAACGCTTGCCCCCTACCTGAGAAAATATCTGCCCTTAGAAAAAGGTTCTAATCAGTAAACTGACGATAATACTTATAACTGAATCATGTTGTCCACCTTGCATCCTGGATACAGATTTATCCGCACGTGGATACAATATCTATCGCACTAACCAAGATAATAAGCGTGGGGTGGCTGCCTCATTTATATATGTAACCAAGTTACGGCAAATAAGGTTGGAGACAATATACTAAATGCAGTGCCTGACTCACTGTGGGTCACCGTACATGGTGATAAATACGAAACCCTCATAGGTTACGTATATCGAGCACCATGTTCAACAGCGGAAACGGATAAGCTCCTGGCTAAATCATGTACTCATGCTTCCTCACGTAGTGCCAATTTTAAGTTGATTGCTGGTGACTTCAATCTCCTCAAAATTAACTGGATAGCTGGTTGTTGTCCGCATCGCTTCGCTGAGATACTTGCTGTGACAGATCTCCATGGATGAAAGCAACACGTCCACTCACCTGCTCGTGGTTCCAACATGCTGGACTAAGTATTTTACTGTGACATCACCCCAGTAACTACCTATGTTTGCGGCGAATTCTCCAACAGCGATCACAGAATGGTATTCTGTTGTCTACCTATCCCAACACTAGTTGCGGGTGGTAAGCAAGCTTTACAGGTCATTGAACATTGCAGCTATAAAGGTACAAACTGAGAACTGCTCACAGAGCTTCTTAGGTTCTCCCCCTGAGGCGACTATTTCAACACTGACTGACCAACAACCACGGTATCCTTTTTTCAGAAACGTTGAGTCGTTTCTGGATACTGCTGCTCCTGTGACAACAGTGGAACTATACCGCCACTCAGACTACATTTAACCCATATAACACAGAAAGCTCGGGTCACTGTCGAACGTGTACCACACCACTAAAGATTTCTCCTCTCCGCACATGATTCATGATACCCTGGAACCAATCAAAAGCTTACGTGCACAAAAAGCCCGAAATGATGAGTTATAGGCCTCAGAACTAGCTCCAGGGTATGCAGTCCAACATCATTCCTGAAGAAACGCCTTAGAATAACCAGGGATAAACAATACTTGCTTCATGACGAGGTAGTCTACAGCACGAATTATGAACTATTTAGTGACTGGTTTGGGAATTCCGATTGTGAGACGTATACTCCCACTGGTAGCATGCCACTCTCCAGCAACCATCTTTCGACTGTAGAATTTACCCGCAAAAGTATAGTTAAAGCCGTCAAAAGCCCACAACCCACAAAAGGAACGGGAACTGACGGCCGAGATTCAATAGCCCTAAGGAATGTTGGTCAGGACCTTCCCTTCATTCTGCTTAAGTTGCTCACTCCTTAGATGGAAAATGGGATGTATCCTTCTGAATAAAAAACTAGCTTTGTAATCCCACACTACAAATCTGGGGATGAGGCTAGTGTCAGTAACTACAGACCCACCACTATGACCCCAGTCTCACCAGGAATTATGAAAAAATTTGTAAAAGACAGTATGCCTGAATACCTACTTGCAGATTTTATAACAAAGTCTCAGCACGCCTTTATGAAGAACAGACCATGCATTGCGTGTAATTTCGACTTCTTCAACCTCGTTGCCAGCAGTCGTGAGGCACGAAAATAGTCTTTGTACTGTACTTCGACATATTGAATGCATTTGACATTGATTCGCATAATATATTATTTGAAAACTTAAACGCATTAGGTTTTGGCAACCCTTGCTTAGCTGTCTAAAATCATTTCCCAATGGTCGCACTCAAATGATACAAGTCAATTCAGCTCAGTCTACTTCAAGACACATCACCGTGTAAGGTAGCGTTCTCGGGCCTCTTTTGTTTAGTATCTACGTTAACAGCGTTTGCAACTGCTTCGCCACAGGTGACGCTTTTCAATACGCCGATGACACAAGAGTCTATTGCTCTTGTTATAGCCGAGAGCCAGATGACACTATGACCGCCATTTGACATGAACTAGAAAAGCTTTCTCCTTCGTATACCGAGACCCTTCCACAGTTCAACATCAACAAATGCGGACGTCCTCATACAGTCTATGCTATCGTGAGTGCACTGTGCCTGTCTAAAAACACCGCCTTAAATTTAGGTCAGGATCCTTTATGATACAATGCAGTAAGTTATGGGATAAGCTCCCACATTTTGTTCGCTCTTGCATGTCCCCGTTTCAGTTTCAACGTCTGCTCGGCGAATTCCTTCCTTTCACGGATATCCATAAGTCTCTCGATATTCATTCTATATCTACAAATCCGAGGCACAATGGAGCACTAGGCATGCAATAGTGGTATAGCCATTGCGTCCACTGTGAAGGTACATAGATCTCTAAATATATGAACCAGAGTTATTATAATCCCCCAGTTCCTTCAACGGTTACGGCTTTACGATTGCATACAAGGGTGTGAGTACTGGTTCCTCTCCGCATTTTGAACCTAATATATGCTGTTATCAAAGCCACTAGAGTACACCCTGAATACAGAAAATTTAAGGAAGTCTGTGTATAAATACTGCCATTTGAACTATTGTTTATTTCAACGTCTGAATCAATTCAATACAACAAATATTCTTGGTGGAGTCGATTTCTGTTACCTTTGAAAGTAACATGGTGACCTGGAAACGTATTGATATAGACATACACCCTGGTTATATAACTGTGGATACTTTATTTACACTCCAGATTGCATAAGTGGGTCCTTGTGGTTAGCAAAGCCAAAAACTGAAGATCGTTTTAGGCAAAACACTGTTATATTACTAAATAGCAAACCATGCGGATGGACAAGCAGCGTCGGTTGGTTACAAAGTAAATTTTGGAAACTGCGCGCTTCTGATATTGTTAGTGGAACCTATCTGTGTGGTGGGAGATGGAAATCCACGCCCGTCTCATGAACTGCAGCAAATTTAATAAGATTATGCACTCTAATGACTTGATACGTGGATTACTTAGTAATAAATACCAGTTTGTAAACTTTCAAGAATTATCAATTTGACTACGCTTGTAAACTGGTATCCTCCATGTTTACTCCATTATGTGAGGATAATATTTATTATTACCTAAACGTTAACACTCTGTACACGCTGTAAAGTAGTATTTCCATGTTTGTTTCATAACTAGCGGGATCGTCGGCCGTTTTTAACAGAGTTCAATGACATTCCGTCTGTACCGCTCAGGACTCGTAAAGTCTCGTAGATATTTTGAGATATATCAACTTGATGATGCCTGCAGACTGGCTTCTCTCATGTTAAGTTTTTTAATGTGAGAATAAAGCAGTTGTTCATTTATTTATTTATTACCTGCATCGGTAACAGTGACATTGACTCGATATTTGAAGTATCTGAAAAACAGTCACCAAAACTTGGTTCTGTCTCTGACCTAGGGCTCAGATATTTCAGTTACTGGAATTTCTCTGAGCAGGCAGCGTTCGGCGAAACCAAGTCACGCAGACTCCTAGGATGCATCATTCGTAATTTTATAGTACTAAATCAAGGATCCTACTCTGCAAAGTGTGCATCCTTCCAAGTCTAGAATACTGCTCATTTGTCGTAAGCAGTTTTCAAATAGACGACATCCTAAAGATCGAAGGCGTACAACGCCGTTTTACACTAACAACACCAGCGGCTGACTGCACCCTTGACTACATCTCCAGATGCAACATGCTAGGTCTAGAGCCCCTCTGGAAGGGGCGACTAAGAGTGAATCTTATAGTTTATTATAAACTACTTTGTAGGCAAACGTACTCATGCGATCCGGGAATAAGGATAGTTGTAACACCTACTTACAATACACGTTATCACTAACTGTTGGCTAAAGCTGACTGATATAGGACCAGTGTACGAGGTGATTTCTTCCTTAATAAGTTCTCCCACATCTGGGATAGTCTTCCTGAGGAGATACGTACTGCAGGTTCATTATCTTTCCCCCCTCACTAAATAAGCTGCTCACAGATGATGAGTCTATCACTCGTTCGGTCACTATATGTGCGTTCGGGCTTATGAAAACATACCACGGCCCCCCAAAGTGTAAAGTAAGGCTATCACAAATCCCAAAGTACTTTTTCTTAAATGGACCTTAACATTACTGCACAGGGCGTTTGAATGTTCTTCCACTGGTCTAGGTTGTGTAGTCAGTAAAGTACACATTGGTAAAGTATATTTCACCTTGATGTGGGGTCAGCTTTACCCGTGCGTTTACAAGTAAACACAGTATATCCAAAAACTTGCACGAAGTTTACGTAGGAAAATCATAAGGGTTATTTTTATATGCATAAAGTGTACATACAGCTTGAGTGTCTCTAAGAAGATGGGAACTTCTCTCTTCCCAATTTCGTCTTGTGTGGTATATCACTCTCCAATTTTTGCTCATGCCTCCCTTTTCTTCTTCTCTTCTTAGCTTAAGTGCGAAGAAAAAGCCTTGAGCATAATTTTGACCGAAACTGTCAGCCCACTGAATACACTACTTCGTACTTGGTACCAGAAATTATTGAAAAAATGCTACAACTGGTCTTCCCTTATTGATTCTTAACTTTCTGAAACGTTCCACAGCAAACTCGCCCAGTTACTAACACCCTAGATGCTACCACGTACGAAAACCCAGCTACAATAAATGATCTAAGGCTTTTGGACGGTGGTAATGCAGGGAAAATCTGGACGAACAACTTAGCCCAAGAAATAAACTCACCTAGTGGCTCAAAGAGTGACATGTTTGCAACCAATTTTCTCTAGTACTTCACCTCATTCGACTCCATCTGGTGGAAGACAACCAACGGTCAGCATACCTCCTTGATTGTGCTGTTTGCTTCAACATGAATTCTGTGCGCAAAACTCCATCGCCATCGGATTATAGTCCTTCAAATATTTATTTCTTTGTACAGCAACAACTAATTCTGATGGATTACATCTGTATTGCTGAGTAGGAAAGTGCGCAAACTTATATACTCACGTGGATTATATGGTTATGCTAACACTTACTGTTACCTGAAACCTATGAAGTGAGTTTTCGTTGGCCAACGATACTATAAACATATGAACTGGCGTTAAAATAAAAGTTTGTCTGACGAAACACAGAATTATACCGCAAGGTTAACTATCTATGTTACATGTAAAGCGAGCGCCGAATATCGTACGATTTTGGTATCACTTTACTGTGCGAGGCGAATGGTGGGCGGAGACAACCGAAACTGGTAAGCAATCTGCATGTACTGTGAAGTGGTATTTTTCTGCTCTTTTTATAACCTGCTGTTACATTCGATATCATGATAAACCCTGATGTGAAACCTTCCGCGTCATTCAGAACAGCTCAATGACCGGATATTTCTTTGCCATCATCTGTTTGGTGATGGCTGTAAACTGTCTTCTCTCATATCAAACTCTTAATTTGAGAAGAAAATATTTATTTATCGGCAGCTGCCTGCTCTCGTTGCTGAAGCTCAGATAGCCGGAGGGCATAAGCGACGAGGAACCCCGTGAACCAACCAAACAAAAACCTCTTGCCTAGCGAATATGCAGAAGAAAGTGGAGGTGGATTGGATACACTCTGAGGAAACCATTCTGAGGCATCATACGCCATGCCAGGCCCTCGAGTGGGATCCTTAGGGGAAACGGCGAGTTGGGCGTCCAAGCTTGTGGGCATTCGCGGAGACAGGATGAAAGACTGGAGAGAACGGAGTGGAGTGGAGACGTGCCACTGAAGCCCTATGTTCCGCCAGGAACTCAAGGGGACAAATAACATAATGATAACTTTCACTTTAAAAAAGTTGAGTTACTACTCAATAAAACTTACGCACGTCCACTGTTCGAATACTATCCATTTATATTGAGTGGTGTCCGCATAAAAGATAAACAAAAAATAGGGGCGTCCAAAGGTATTTCGCGGCTAGATTACTAGTACATGATTGCAAACAGGACTACAGCACCAGATACAGAGCGGCAAGTCTAGAAACACTTTGGATAGGACGACTCAAAATTAACTTGACACTCTTTTTTAATGTGTTGCATAAACTCACTTTTATGGCCAGTGGTGAGTTTCAGTTCTAACACAACAGTTGCTACGATCTGCGCAACCACGCCTGTAACGTCAGAAATGAAACCGTTTGAATCCTGCCTGCGCTCAAACCTCTTCATCGTCAAATTCTCTCAGGTGTGGAATAGATCTCCTGCTTAAGTGAAGTCCTCCAAATCAACTCCAGAATTTGGTCGGTTACTAGCCAACTTCTTATCATCTGGTGACTTCTGCGGCTTGTTGAATACACCAACAGTATCCGTCACGACATTTCGCAAACTCGGCCCTCTTGATGTATAACGGGACATCCACCACACCTACAGTGACCCTTCATATAAAGCCTTGAGGAGACTTCAATAAGGTACCACCCCAAACTAACGGCACATTCTGCCCCACCCAACACAGTAATCAAAAACAGAAATCCTACACCACATGACAGCATGAAATTTATGTTTTTAAATAATCTACAGAATAAGGATATACAACGAACGCCATGGCAGGGGAAGTTAAGTAGGGAGGAACATGAACATTTAAAACACTCTCCTTGTTGAAATTCTTGCTTTCTCTGCCTGCTGCTTTGTCTGTTTCTTTCTCGTTGTAGAAAAATAATTCAATTATAAACGTTGGCTTGGTTGCCATCGAGAATTAATTACCTAAGGAACAGACTATGGCTGAAACTACCCTTCATGGAGGGTAACCAGCTTTACCAAGTTCAGAATACCTAACTACAACAAGCAGGAACAAAAATCCTCACTGGACTACGATTTCATAATCATCAAAATCTGGGATTTACTCATCATAAAAGTGACCAGCATAGTCCATGTTTACCAACCGCAGGGCTGTCACGACCCGTGAAAACGGCCGACAAGATATCCTGGAAGCCCATTTGGCGCATTCAAACAAATCTATTGTTTCTGCCTGCCGAACTTGGAAAAGAGGGGATATTTGGCCTTCAGCCATAACATTCATTAAGATTATGAATCTTTGTTATGGAACGGTATTAACATGCATAAACTATACAGTCCTGGAACCATCAATGAAGTAGAATAAGTAAACAGTCCGCGTAAACTTTCCATCATTATCTCAAGCGAAAAGTACAAACTGTTACAATAAAAGTATTAGCTTCAAGCTTCATTTTTCTCCAGGTAATACATGTGATGTCTAGATACAAACCTGATTTTTTGTTGATGCGAAGATAATACTTCCACTTGTCCAACTTGTAAATTTTCTGCATACCCATTCTTCTGGGATGTTCCATTGCAAGAGCGTGCAGCACTTATATCTTCTGGTGACAACGGGTGGGGATTGAGATTGCTTTACACGAAGATGCATTTAATTTATATATAAACTTATTCGTGCCTGTTAAAGTGGTGTGTGCCTGTATATTCAATATAGTAGGTGTCTTGAATGTCTAGGTGATTTAGCGTTTGTAGTACCTATCAAACACACACAGCCGTCTTCTAGACAAAGTATTATTTTTACAGAAGACGCACCTGGTGATTTTGCAGAAATAGTTAGATTAAAATATACTCATCAATGTGATCCGCCTGAGGTCAGCCTCACCGAACGCACCAGGATATAACAGGCTTCTTGATGACCTCCATTTAACCAAATAAGTCAAAGCTACAAGCATGTAAAGTCCAAGAACTACCCCGAAGCCTTATGTATGCATTTGTGTACATGCACAAGGAACCCATTGTGGGCAATATCCGTAACGTTGAGAAGAATTCCTCACAAATTCTCATTTTTCACTGCTGGCACGTATTGGTTTCTACCGGCGATAATAAACATAGATAAAGGCGGTGAACCATTTAAAAGGATGAAAACTGCTCCTAAGCGTTCAATAAACAAAGCACGCACAACACACATCATAGCAAAGGAAATTAAGCAAGGAAACAAATCAGAAACAAACCGCCTGCTTGAATTCTTGCTTTTTTCCCTTCCGGCTGCTCTGCTTTTGTCCCTTGCTTTAGAAAGACCGTTCAATTCTAGGCGCTGGTTGGGACTTAGTTTGAAATTTTAAAGGACTGAACCTCGGAGGAAACCGTCCGTTGCTGCTATTATGTTCACGACAGCCAACTATAAAGACCAGAAGTGATTCGTATCCTCGGGACTTCAACTTCATAGTGATCTACATCTGAGACCTAGTGGCCGTGAAAGCAGCCAGCAAAATCTCATATCACCGACCACAAGATGTTGCGGCTCATGAAAGTGGTGAACAAGATGTTCCGGAAGTCCATTAGATGCGGTTAGACAAAGCAAGCACACTGCGATGGAGCAGGAAATTACTGGTAATTGGCTGGCAGTCATAACGTTCAGCAAGATTATGAACTTTTAGTGCAAACTGGTGCGCGAGTTCGTGAAACACATAGCTTTGTAATCAACAATGAACAATAAACAGCAGGCGATTTGTATACACTCGTTCATGAATTTTTCACCATTCTGCTCGGAGGGAATATATGAGGTTCAATGATGGAAGTATCGGCTTCAAGCCTTATTCTTCTGCAGGCAATTCATATAATGATTACACAGAAGTCCTAGATTTTTGTTAATGCGAGCACACTGCCCCTACATGTTATTCTTGTAAATTTGTGAATACTCATTCTGTTGCCTATTCTCATCCATATGACATGCAATGCGTATTTTCTCCAGTGAATGGGAGAACCGAAGCCACCTACCCCCGAAAAACATTTCAATTGCACCCGCAAAAGTGACGTGTGGCTACATATTGTTGTTACTGGGTGAAAACCTTGAGGAATTCAGCCGGCGTTACTCCTTTGAGGGTGGACTTGTTGAACTGCGTCCCCTTCTTATTTGCATGATGCCTTTGCACATTCATAAAACGCGAACTACATTCCTGCCCGTGGATGAACGCCAGAATTCGTCATGCAGCTTAGCGCGAATTATTTGTATGTGGTGCGAAGTATACTTTTAGCCCGAGGACTGCCATTACCTGGGATGAAGGAGTGGTGGTAAACAACGTTATCAAACATTTTTCGCCACTAAATGTGATGACCACATCCGTAACAACGATGTCCACCTTCGGAGTCAGGGACGAATACCATTATCATTATTAACTCGTTTTTCGGGTTAGCATTCTTACAGTGAACAAACCAAGCCATAGGGGTTGGTGTCAAAGCTATCGCCAGGCGTTTCATTATTTACCACAGCATGTTCACACGTCTCACGCTAGTATTCCGACGTGCTCATTCAAGAAGGTACAGGTTATGAAGTGTAACCTCAATTCACCGGCTGAAGAAGTACTGGGAAAGCACTGTGTTCTCGGACTGTGACTCATACCATGAGCACTGTCATGTGACCTGGGTAACATTTCGAACGAAAGAAGACCTAAATGTATCCAAAAGCACATCATTTTGGGGGTGAAAACTGGGGCCGGAGCTTCAGTACACGCCCAGTTTATTCTTGGAGCACTTGGCTCTCCCTCTATTTCGCATCAGTCGCGTTTGTGGCCTTGCTGATTATCGTTCAGAATCAGGTCACATGTAGCTCACGCTTGTGGCTTAAAATTATAATGATCTAACACTGGTGTGCCCAGAATAAAGCCAGGGTAAAATCAACATTTGCATCAGTTGGGTATAAAAAACAATAGTTACCTCATAACTTATTCCAGAGGTCGCCGTCCCTGGCTTTGTCATTTGATGAATAAGACCACAAACTTTGGTGTGGGATATTTTCAACATGTTAAAGAATCCACCCTACTTGCCCACAATGCCAATAAACTACCCGCTTCATCTACATCGCGCGACCTTGGTGCCACTAATGATGAAAAAAGAAAGTATGACTGAGAGCGAACCAAACTGTAACACTCTGCATGCGCCGAAAAGTGGTATCTTCTTGTTCATCTCATGACTTGTGTAATCTTCTGATGTTTTTGATCCAATTTAATGACCTTCATTCCGTACCATTCAGATCCCATGAAACCTTGTACATTTTCCAACATATGTCAATGTGATGATGCCTGTAAACTGGCTTCTCTCATGTTAAATTACTGATATGAGAATAAAATATTTATTCGTTTATTTGCAGGAACATGACAGACCATGATTTCAGGTTTCCCTTTGCGATCCGAAAGCAGAGCTCTCAGTTCAGCCAGAGCTTACCTCACCTCCATCTTGTTCTTGAAAAGCCAGTTTCATCGGATGTGGACATAAAAATTAGCCACTCAAAGTGCACTATTCAAAAGCACGTCTCTTTCTCACCTATGAGGTTCCGCCACTTGTCAAATCTTCCCCATTATCCTGCCTTCGAATTCAAACAGTGTATTTGATGCTTTGATGCATTTGTACTCACTCTCTCCCCAAAATTACAGCAGAGTATCAAATAAGGCAATAGTTTAACGTTCATGTTTCTTGGATTGATCGTCTCTGAAGCATTTTTGCTGGTTTCACAAAATCAGAAGTAGAAATGCGAAGTTTTCAAAGTTCTTACACACTACTTTCGAAAGGGTTTAATCTGATTTACTGTACACTTGCGTGTCAACGGTATCACTCACGGGTATGAAGCCACAAGCTTTCTGAGATTTGTTAGTCGTCTTAGCAGGTCGGCCAGTTACCTACAGGTTTGTCCTTCATTCTGCATACACCTAAACTGACGTGTAATAATCTTATCGTCCGAATCATGGCGATTGAAACTAGTTTATCATTTGTTATCTTGCCAGCCTTTTCAGTCAGACTTTCTAGGTCATCGTCTAGCTCCATGACAGTTCAATAGCAGTTTACACCTATTGGTTGTCGTCTAGCCAACGACATTGCAACAGATTTCTGCGTATTTACCGAAGCAGTCTCGCAGCTAAAGTCATAAAACCAAAGAGAAATTAGTTGGCCGAAGCGTTTACTTGCTGTTGGTCTCAAGAACATACAACTTACCCACAGCAACCTCAAAACGGCCGTCAGGTGAACCTCATGGTGGGCTGCCGCTAACTATTTGCCTCACTGCGCGGTGAAGAGTTTCAGCTTGGCCGTTCCCAACGAAAATCTTTGATGAGGGAGAGATATTTTTGTGCGCGGAAAATGAGCCTCTCCAAGCCACTCACCTTCTGATAGCTTGCGACATCCAAATCCCACTCTCCGACCTGAAGTTCCAAGTCAGTGTCACTTTCCTAATCTCCCTAAGGCTGTTAAGGTAGTGTGATAGGCCATCATTAGATGAATAAATTTTGAGGCTGAGTTTCAGCGACCAGCGTTGTCCTGGCTAGGGGGCTATTTAGAAGGTAGGGGCAGATTATACTCAATTTAGGAAGCATTATCATCCAGTTTTTCTAGAGGAGCGATTCTGCGTTCGGTGTCGTCCTCACGTTTTGTGAATGACACTCCATTAGGCCTTTTATGTCTGATTCTGATGTACGCTGGCAATATCAAATCATGCGAGGCTGTTGGGACCTAGATGGGCCCCCGCGCATACCAAGACAACCTCAGATTGCCTGGAAAGTGAAAGAAAAATAAAGGGAAAGGGATTTTCCCATTTAGACGCTGGACAATGTTTCCCACTACTCCTTTTTCACCGAAATTACCCCCATCTCTCTTCATTAGTCACGTTTTGCAGACAGGCACGTAGAAGGATCTGGCTGTGATAATGGTTGATGATCTGGACGCTTGGTTGAACTGATTGTAAGGCACCCTGAGGCCTATACCGTACTATACTCCGTGAGTAAAAAGCCACGTGTCCTATCTCCAGGGTTGCTTCCCAGAATCTAGACGACTTATTTGCAACCTGGCCTAAAGGCTCACAGAGTCTTTGTGCCACAGCGGTTGAAAAAGGACTCAAACTTTCGAAAGAGGGTGCAGAGATGAACCACACGGAACCTTGCAAGGATGTGGCGAAGACCAAACAAGGAGCGGCTGTGAAAGCCTGACACTCACCCTTACACCTTTGGTGACCGAGGGAAAAGTTATGACTTTCGAGTCGCCCGGACGGAGGAATACTGCCTAGAGATTGCTGGGATGACCCTCTTGGAAACACAAATAGGACCACATATCAAAAAGTGTGCGATCACATTTCTTTCTCCTCGCAGTCTCCGGCTGCTGGAATGAGGGGATATACACCTCTGTGTCTGCCGATAGCTTCAACAAAAGGCTGGGTGCTTACGCGGGGGCACATAAGTTGGGCTTATTTAGTTGGGATAAGGATTAGACCGATATATTTGACCGGTATCACATGAGTCCGACACTTCCTGGTGCCTACATATCGATTCTCTTCCATCGCCAGCATCTTTATTGGCACGATTCAACCTTGCAGTTTTCTCTTAGACATGTTGCTTCCACACTGCCGTCACATTATTAACTTTCCTATTATCTCTATCTCGATCATCCGAAACAAAATCTTCTAAGATCCTTTCTCCTTCTCATTCTGGAGTTCATCCTAGTTTGTTTAAGTTCTGCATGTCACTCTTTCCTTTTGATTCTTATTTAAGCTGGTTTAGACATCGTCGTTTCCCCCTCTCACTGGTGCAGCTTTTTCTGTTTCCTTCGGTTATCTACTAAATCTCCTTGTTTTGATCTACGAGCGGTGACTCAATATCTGGGCAAGTTTCAATAAAAACTATACGAGATTGTGCCAAAGTGCTAAAAGTACCCACATTCAAACTGTTTACGGACTACTTAGACCTAAGCCGACTCCCAAAATAATGAAAATGAACTATCCTTTCACAGATCTGCATAAAACCCACGTAACTGCCGAGTGGTAGCGTTACTACTTTTACTGTCCAAAGCAATGAGGAACCTAGTTCCACAATTGTGGTGACCACTAGGGTTGACTGGATTAATAGGTAGGACAACATGGAACTAGTTCACGCTATCTTTTTGAACCCAGCCGAAGCTCCCGATAGAGTCCCACACCAAATCAACCCAGCTTAACTTGAGAAAGTGGATTCCACTGAACCACTCGAAGCACGGCCTAGAGTACACCTAGAAGACAGAGAATTCTGTACTTAAGTAAATAGAATTCGGTCAGCCTTCAGGAGTTTCTCGAGGGGTGGTCCTTGGATCGCTTCCGTTTCTACCATTCATGAGTGGCCCCCATCAAAATCCCCCCGTTTAATATCCCATTTGCTAGCGACATCAAAACGTGGAAGACAGTAGGTAAGAAGGATATTCCAACTCTACCTGCTGCAGCTAGAATCATGGACAGCTGAAAGTGGTTTAAGCCTCAGTCTGGAAGAGTGGAAGGTAGAAGCGAGGAAAGCTATCTACGCCCTCCGCATTCGTGCAGTAACCAAGGTATCCATGGAGGAAGTAGGACGAAACTTCTCGGACGTACAAGATGCTGATGCCAACTATAAGAAGACAGAGATAAAGGTTAACAACGTCAAACACTTTCTATGGAGGCAACCTGGAGCCCTAACCCCTGTATTATTCACCTTAATATTTGGGATATGTAATATACCGGACTTCGAAAGGCGCTAACGCCCTCGAGAGGGTACAGGGAGGTGTAACAAAGTCACTTGTGTAACTAACAGCTAAAATACGTTCACAATGCCATATGCAACTAGTCTTACTCATCTTAAACTATCGAAGAAAAAGAGGAGGCCCAATAACGGCCTACCAAGTCATCCATCAAGTGAGCCACCCCAACAAGACGAGGTTATCGGTAATTGACTAGCAGTAACGTGGAGACCCCGCCACAGGTGTAAGACGAGAGTCAGATTCAGCCTCTTCCTTCACTGCATGTGTGCGCTGTGAAACGCTGCCGATACAAGTATCCGCAGTCACAAGCATTTGAGCTCAAATGGCCCTCCACTAAAATACATCGGTAGTAATTAAGAGTATACTAGTCCACCCCTGGGTGAACCAATCCCAGCATCTATATTATGGAACAAACCGCATCCTGGATTCCACTGTTAGCCACTGTCCATCATTACAAAACCATCTAACTATTGCCACTGGAAGCAATAATTTCCCACTGACACTATCCACTCATCCTATTTCTCTCACAACGCTTTGAATAACGTTTAGTGCCCACTCAGAGGTGCTTATAAACACGGAAATTGCAAAAATTGGCTGATCTTACCAGAAGTTCTGTTGCCCCTCCAAATGAGCCAGCCTACAATTTAAAGAAAGAATACCTTCAAACAGGTTATCGGGGCTTCCCAAGCTACAAACGGGTGGTCTGTGGCGACTTCTGTGATCACCGATAGAGCATAACCGAACGGAAGGAACCGATCCACAACAGCTACGAGTGAAGGTTGAGAAACAAGTTTCCTTCTACCTTCAATATTTATGTTCAGTTTCTCATAAACCTAGCTGACACCTAACCACCGAGTGTGTTTGGCTCATCCACGGATGCAGAGGGACATAGGCCTACAGCGATGGAACCCATCGAAGAAGTGAAACCAGTTTGAGAGACCTTGAAGCAAGTGGGGGGAATCAAGTGGATTGAATAGGTTCGTAATACGGGGATTAGATATTTTGTGTAAGCCTATGAAACAGATACTCGGTATTAAATATTCTGTCTGTCATCTTGAAAGCAGGATAGAGGCAGAACCCGAAGTGCTATCGACCAATAGCACTTCTACCACTGCTGTCCAAAGCAGTGGAGACCCTATTAAACTACCACCCAGGACTTTCTGGCAGCCAGTGACAACTGGGGGGCATGCTGGGACCTCCAAGTTCCTTTTCATTTGATTTTCCTGGATTTCCCTAATGCTTTTGACAGTCGCACACACCATTCTCATTCACAAGATATCAGGGTTGGGTATCAACAGCCAAGTGGTCTCTTGGCTGAAGGGCAGTTCGGAAGGCAGAGAATTCTGCACAGAAGTCAGCAGAGTTTACCCGGTTTAGGGGACATCATCACCCCTTGTATGACGAAGAGCGATTCTCGGTCCACTGCTATTCCTTCCCTTCGTGAGCAACCTTCTATAGAATCTCAGCTCTCTGACAGCCGTGACATCCGAAGCAAAATCAAGCGCAGTGCAAGGTGATATCAGATTGCCCAAAAGTGGGTGGGTAATAACGGACTAGCATTTAGCCTGGATAGGTGCCGGAACATGTTTTTTCCCAACCCTGACCGCCAGAAGGTACCCTACTCTCCCAGTAGAACGTAGCTTTCTCACACCACCATGGAGAAAGACCCAAGAGTGATGCTGACTGAAAAGCCGGACACCCACCCTGATCGTTCAGGAAGTGCTTCCTTAGCCCACTCAGTACTGGGCTCCATTCGCAGGTGACCAGGCGCCCTCTGGAACTCTTGCTGAAGCTGCACAACGTCGCCGCACCACATCTGAAAAGAGGTTTGATCTTCCTGGGGAGGGTCCAGAGGTGAGAAACAAAGGTTGCTGTGAAGATGAGGCAAAAACCTCATGAAGATAGGCTGAAAGACCTTGGGGGTTACCCTTTTGGCCACTATAAGTGGTGACTTGACAACGGCTTTTAAATACCAGGTGATCCAAGTCATTCGAACAGTAGAATTTGCCGAATGGTCATAGTGGGAATACTCGTGGTAACCCGAGGGGATCGGTCGCTAAAGGACACAGTCCCGTGTGCGTTCATACTACTTCTCTCGGCGAGTTTGCGACATCTGGGCTCACTGCCTGCCGAGATTGCTACTGCTCCACCTATTGACAGCTTCAAGAAGTGGTTGGACAGCTACGCAGCGATGCGTGGGTTGCACTAATTCAGCTGAGACACAGACTGGGTTTATATGACCCACAAACTCCCCATAGATCTACTCAACCAACCCTATACTGAATCATTTATACCGTCACCATCCTCGCGAATCTGACTCAATCTTATACTTCCCTGTGGACACCCCCTTCAGTTACCCTCCCCTACTAATGGTGTCACCCTATTTATTCCTATAACTCACCTTATAATTTTACTTGCCGCTCCCTTCCCTCCGAATGTGATCTTGTGCCACTTATTAAAGTTGTCCCTATCGCTGATCTCCCATGAATCTACCTAGGTTTCCTGTTCCCTTCCTTTCTGCTTTCTCCAATTTTACCGATGCTTGCTTCCTTTCCCTTGCGCTCCCTCTCCATTGATTTCCCTGGACATTGTTCGATCTTCTTTTTACAACCGGCTTGGTGGACTGTCTGATGGCATGACACTGGAGTAACCCATCTGCACCACAGCCCCTGGTAAAACCATATATTCCCTACAAATTTAATAAATACCTAACCGCCCACTAGGCTAATCAGAGCTATGGCAGGCTAGTGGGTAGACCCACTGCGCTGGATTCCACCAAAGAACTGAAGCCGTTCCACAAGGCCTGGAAATGAGCGTAAAGAAACCGACTCGTTTGCACTACCTCATAAAAAGATATTGTATCGTCCATCTTTTTCCCTTTAATGGTTATGCGAATTGGTTAATAAATGGAGGAACCCGTGGTTCATTAGCTTTAGATGCAAAAGCTAGCTGAACGGAAGCATCCTCTTTTTCATTCCCGTTATTTGAAACCACGCGCTTGTTATACTGCTGTATTAGCAGAAATACATAAACTGCGCGTCACTTGGTTCCTGGAAAATAATGTCGGGCAATGTCGGGATGGAGCAGCTTATCCCTTTGGTCAATAGGCTCCAAGATGCATTTTCCTCCTTGGGAGTTCCACTTAGTTTGGATTTACCGCAAATTGCTGTTGTTGGAAGCCAGAGCGCAGGAAAAAGCAGCGTTTTGGAGAATTTTGTTGGTCGGTAAGCAGTAATAAAATTCTGTTCTCACATTTTATGTTAGAGACTTCCTTCCCCGGGGTAGTGGCATTGTCACTCGTCGGCCTTTAGTGCTGCAGTTGATTAACTCTCGAAATGGTAATGTGTGCTTTCCATCTCTATTAACATTAATAGAATACGCTGAATTTTTGCATTGCAAAAACAAACAGTTTACGGATTTTGATGAAGTTAGAAAAGAAATAGAAGCGGAAACAGATAGGTTGACTGGAAGTAACAAAGGGATATCCAGCAATCCCATTAACTTACGTGTTTATTCTCCTAATGGTAAGCCTAATATTGTTTTCTGTTGTAGTTCCCTAAAGACTACTTAAAAGTGGTTTTGTTTATTGTAAATTTACCTATTTTTCTTGCAAGGCGTCTTCCGTTGTTCTTCCCACTAGAGACTTTACGATGAATGTCTTCTTGCTCACGAAACCTGTTTTAAGCAAACAGTTCAAATGACCGGATTAAATGGGACGGTTCCTTTTTGGTTTGCATTTCAGGTTTTTCACCCTAAAACCTGGTGCCATTTATTAATTTATGTTGCAGATTTAGTTCGGGTTGAGTTTAGTCACAGTTGTGCGCGAAAGGTTGTTTAGTTTGCAGTGTTGTTTTGTTGTGATGCACCCCAATAATGAGTCGAATTGAATCATTTTCTGTTATGCCACTAACTTCCATACTGTTACTAACTTGCACATTTCATTACGAGGTATTGCAGTCAGGTCTTGCATAAATAGTGAGTGGTGTTTTCCGGGAGTTACTGAAGTTTACCAGTTTTACCCGAAATGTAGAGACGGGACACAAACTTTCAGATTATCTCTTTGCACTAATGAAGTTCTCGTGCAATGAGATAGTTGGTCAGACTGTGAAAATGTTATCTGAATTCAGGTATACCAGAAGTGGCTTGAAGAATTGCTGATTAGAGGCTTTTAACATTCGGTTACGTCATAAGACAAATATATCAGCAGTACACTGCGATTCCTCATAAGTGATTTGTTACTTTGCAGACAGTTCTCTTTGCGTGAATAACCGCTTTATTTCATGAAAGCCCCACTTTTGGACAAATTTTCAATACTTTTATTACGTTCACACAGTGCTTCGTCTTGTTATTTTTCATACTCAAACCATCTGTCGCAGTTTAGGCTGTTCCATATTTTTTTATGACCACACTACTCTCATTATCTCTCTTCCCATATTACAAAATTAGTGGTTTACAAAGTCTACATTTTGGGAGGTGTTAAATAGTTGCATGATAATGGATAAAAACGCTTACTTTTAAAACTGACTGAGATACGATATATATATATATATATATATATATATATATATATATATATATATATATATATAGTGCCGTAAAAATCCAGTTATTCCATGACGTCGCCATCTTTGTGTTCACACTCGTCGCATGAAGGATTTTTTGACACTTCAACAAACAAGTATGTAGTTGTGGTTGTTAGTATTAATTCCCTAAGTATAAAGTGCTTATCTTAGTGAGTTTACTACCATATTTTAAGTTTACATGAGTGGGTTTTGCAGTCTATGAGGCCCTGAAACCATGATCTGATGGGCGAGCTGGCGTTCTTGCTTAAGTCGTTTATGTTTAAATTTATATCTGCTTGTAGTTTAGGATAGCGGCTGAATAGCATGTGATGCAAAAACGTCAATGTTACAATTTGAGCCGATGCACCTATGTGCCAGGTTCGACATTGATTTTGTCAGCCAACGCGTAGTGAAAACGTAGTAGAGAAGAAAATCTGTTTTTTATGCGTTGGCGAGACGACTGAAAAGATGCACAAAATACTTCAAGGAACACTTTAACTGGTCCCTAGCTACTACTCTGTCGTCAACTATCTAACCGTATCCTGAATGTGACACTAAGGTAGGCCATTTAACACTTGCAGGAACTGCAAAAGCTGTAAGTAACTGTGGAAGGGCATCAGGCTTAGATGGGATTGCGCCAGAGGTATTTAAGAAGTGGTCTGGAGTTATTGAGTATATTAACAAGTGTTAGCTAGCTTGCGGAAATCAATCAAGATCCCTTCCGACTAGTCCCAATCACTGGTTATACTACTTTAAACCTTCTTGTGTTAATTACAGGGTAACCAGTCTGATTAACAGTCTAAGATCCTAGGTTCTGGAATCATTGGGCGTCCAATTCGAAGCTCGGAAACACTAAACCCGATAAATTCAGGCAGGTTTCGGATTTTGTCCTAGGTACATGGGCCAGATATTCACCTTCTGCCAAGTTCTGGAACACAGGGACATTAACTTGTACATGACACTAGCTGTATTTCTTGATCTGAAGACTACGTCTGACCCTCTGAATATAAATTTCGTATGAAAATATCTTTCATTGAAGCGGGTGCCGGCGATTATAACACTTTGTTAAAGGAGCTGTATTAAAATGCATCCTGCTATTAGAGCCTACAGTTTAGGTTTAGGGCCTCTTTTTCATCACTTACCCTAAGCTAGATCAACTTTGTCACGAGAGACTCCTCAGTAGACATAGAGAACGTAGTCCTGTTAGGTGAATACGTTGACCAGTTGAAATCTTCTGAACATTTTGAGTGGCATTTTGAGGATGTTTGAGATGTGTTTTTCACCACCTTAATGCAGTTTGTTGCTGCATAACTGATCTCCACTGACACCTTGTTTAACGATAGGGAGTGAAGTGGTTGAGTGCGCTGACCATTTCATCTACTTGGGAAGTCGGGTCAGTGAATACAATTTTCGCCATCTGTGGTGTTACTATGATATCTGGTCACCTAATAAGGGTCGAGTTTACTACTCTGTTCGACTGTATGACTGTGAAACATAGGCATTTAAGTTAGAAGACACGAGAGAGCTTTAGCTCTTCAATCACCGTCACCTTCGTAGCGTAGGCCATGTGTTATGTTATCACCAAGCCAGTAATGCCAAAGTTAGACGTAGAGTTTTAGTAAAAGAGATAAGTCAAGTGAGAGGTTATGAACCTTTATTGACTTAGGTGGCTGAGATATTGTTAAGTGTTTCTAGTCACAGTCTGCCTGTTAGCTGAAGTTGGTTCAAACTGGAAAAGCCTAAACAGCAACCAGACTAAAACATGGCATCAACCCACCATTCCACTTAAAAACTCATAAAACCTCTCGAATATTGGAGCTAAATGCTACATTCAGGGCATGAAATGTGGTAAGTTTCAGGCGCTGATATGTCTTTGTTCCAGAATATCTCGAAGCGTAAAAATCTGATGAGTGAATTCTTGTTCATTTTTGAAATCTGCTTGGTTTTCTCGCGTTTATTATTCTAGAGCTTCGGCTGGAGGTTAAATTATTATAACCACCTGGGTCTTATGTGCTAGTAGTAAGTAGGGGATTCCTCTTCCTTCTCATAAGGCGGAATGATTCCATTGTTTCACTTTTGATTTCCACATGCTAAATAACACACCTATGTCCAAGTAATTTCTAGATGTTGCTCTTTGAGGCAAACCACCGGGTCATGTAAGCTTATCCATTTTCAAGTTTTAACCAACTTTCTCAATTCCGGCGAGAACTGAACTGTCTACATCCTATGTGGACTAGTGCTGGGTGATGGTCAACCGAAGCATTGATGTTTCTTTTTTAAATTGTTCTTTAGTGTTCCATCTGAGGTTCCAGCTAATTGTTATAAGACGTCACCAATAATCTGTGTTTCTCGATGTTATTCCACCAGTTATTCGTTAGTTTGTTCATTAAGTCTAAGTGGCTGGCGATGTCCTCCATCTCTTTCACTCTCATAATCATCATCATCATCAATCATTGCTGGTAGTCGTTGCTAAAACTCTTAGCTTACTTTCAAGATACTTTGATTTATTATTGGTAATGACCAGAATGTCTCTCCGTTTCGATTTGTGTAGGTGAAATTGCAGGGGTTCTCTGTTGTTTTTTTTATTAACCTTTGATAGGAGTTTATTAACTGTCTTTTACACTTCATGCTTTAAACTGAATATTACGCTGGATTAAAGAGTGAGAATTGCTTTCATTCGATAACAAGTGCCAATCAAAATTGATGTCTTCACTTCCAAGTTGAGCACAGAAACCTCGTGAGTTTCATATTTTCTGCATCCATTCATTTGCAGATATGTGTGTTTGGACACATATTATTAGAACTCAAGTAGACACACGACTTCGAGCAAAAGAACTACAGTTTCTATCAGTCTTTCCAAACGGTAGTCGTTTGCAATATGATATTTCTGAATTCATCTTTGTTGGCAAATAAGTGAAATGGTGTCTTCCATTTTAGTCTGTTTATTAGAAATATCATACAGTGAAACAGTAGCATTTACTGGATAACGTTTCGAACATTTATGTTTTATGCGTAACTGGTTTATAGCTTTTAGAAATTCTGCCCGATTAAATTCTACCTATTTTGTTTTTATTATCTCCCAGTCCTTAACTTAACATTGATCGATTTGCCTGGAATGACTAAAGTTCCTGTTGGTGACCAACCTCCAGATATCGAAATTCAAATTAGATCAATGATTATGGAGTTTATTACACAAGAGAACTGTTTGATTTTAGCAGTTTCTCCAGCAAATTCTGATTTAGCGAATTCAGATGCATTAAAGTTGTCTAAAGAAGTGGATCCGCAGGGTTTGCGAACAATTGGAGTGGTAACAAAATTGGATTTAATGGATCAAGGTACAGATGCTCGAGACATCTTAGAAAATCGTCTCCTACCACTAAGAAGAGGTTAGTTTGAAAAATATTTCTAGAATATCTTACTCTGTTAGTTACAATGTGACTTGCCCCTTAACTATTGCAAACCTGTGTAGCTCATCAGTATTTCTTACCTTCATAATACTGAAGAGGTGGTTAAACCTTGAGGGGGTAAACATTAATATTCCTTTGAACGGTTTTCTTTTATAGATCGGCTACAAGTTTCCTGTTAATTCTCAGTCATGAATTCGGGTTAGTTCTGTGTAGATACATATTTTGTGTTCAGAAATCGTCCGAGGGGGAGGCAATATTTGATCAGCAGAAATTTTTGTTTTTGCTTACGATACAAATGAAAGCTAATTATCTGGTGTATATTTGATTTAGTAATGTAATTGGGTTGTTAGATATATGTCGGTAATGCGCTATACATGGCGCTTATCTTACTGAATCTGTAATGGTCAAAATGATCAGTTCCGGAGACTGTGAGCAAGATTCTTATAGTGGTTGGATTCTCACTCTAAAATAAGTTTTTAGAATGCCTAATCTCTGCGTAATAATAGTTTATGTTACTTTTCTTGCTAGGATTGTATTACTATTTGAAGTGTTAGGATATTTTTTTTGTAGTGGGTAAATTACCTTGTCCATATACACTATATGGATTGATTGTCAGATTTCAAAACATGTTTAGGTATAAATTGTGTGATGGGAAGAGAATTTCCAGTTTCTTGGTGTTCAACTGATCCCAAGTGTTTGAACTGTCAAAATGGCAATCTGTTGTTTGAATGAAACGCGGCTTGTATTTCGGTAAACTTTTATTTTCATGGGAGTATGATGTAAATCAGGCAAAAATACGAACAAGAACTATACTTTAACCATGTCCACTATAGTTGTTCTTGTATTATATATTATCACACAGTGAAACAATATTATTCACTAGGTGACGTCGTTTCCAACATAATTTATTGCTCGTTATCATATCAAGGTGTTTGAGATTTATTGTGTGTTTGCTGAGATCCTTTTGACGTAACTAACCTAATATTCCCTCTAAGAAGTACACTCGAAATGATTGGAGACTACAGTTATATGCTGTAAGCATCTTTGCCTGTTATGAATAATCTTCATGAAAATTTGTGATATATTTGGTCAATTTTGTACCATGTAGTGGTAATAGTTATAACTAGTGCAGTCATGATATTGGGATTATGGCATTAACATTTGCTTTTGTATATTGAAATTGTCTGTAAACTTAAAATATGATGCTTTAACCTACTCGTCGAGTACACCGAATTGTTTCGTTCCCAGATGTCCATTATTGAGGAGCTGTGGCTTATTGGATTAGGGAAGTGACTTTCAACCAATGGGTCACAGGTTAGAACACCGCTTCATTCACCCAGGTTTGTGGATCCGGGTAGTACAATAGGCCTCACAAAATAGGTGTGGCTCACTGCCTACTGCACGAATGTGCATTAGTCTACTGAGTGCATTTAGATTCGATTTGACCTATTGTTAAAATTAAGATAGAAAATAAAGGAACATTCACAAAATTACTAACCACTTGGACAATCAATAATAGACTAAAAACATATGATATTTGTTGCATCTTTTATGATATTAATGCATTAATAGAAATGATCGGATTATCTGTAAATCGATTTGTCATAAATAAAATTAGCAAAAGAATTCAGTAGAGAAAATTTCCTTTTCAATTAATCCTTTATCACATTAATAATGCATTTGAGTGAATCGATATATAGGTAAAATAATATAGCAATGGAGTGATACTACTTATAATGCAGTAAGTGTTTTTTGGGAAAATAATCTTATTTCCCAATAGAAATGCTGTGTACTTTTGTAATGCAGGAAACTAATATATTTCTTTAAATTAATCGGAACTCATATTCTCTAGCAAATTCAAATCCATGGTGCTTAATTTTATGTTTAGAGATATTATCACTACTTAAACAGTAACTGATTCGCTATGAGACTGCATCGTGTTCTTCAACTGGGAAACAATATGAATCTTTTCACTCGTCTAAGTCTGTAGGTACGGGTATAAAATCCTCGGTTAGCTGTTGTAAACTTGCTGAACTTATAGGACCAGTAAATTAGATGAAAATGAAATATAACTCAGCCACTAATGTATGATACTATTTGGCTACACAAAACTTGTCAGGTGAAGCGGAATTCCAATTCCATGACCTACTGATTGAAAGTAAACCACCTAGATGAATAAGCCACCGCTTAAGTATAACTGGAACCATCATGTGAGCAATGCAAAAGTTATGTGTACAATAAAGAATGTTAGGTAGTTCATAAATTTATGGACATTCATCGAATGAGATGTTTAGGATGTGTATTATACACACCCAACCATTATCTCCTTCAATTTACCGTGCCAGGTGAAACGGGACTGTTATAAAAAGCTAGGGGTTGTCAAACCAATCAGTTAAGTTGTTGTTTGTTAACTTTAACTGTATAGAGAAGTGCAGGCTTCTTGTTTAGGATCTGATAAATAACCGAAACTGGTTTGTCTCAAAAATGATGGTAGTGGTGTGCTGATGCTTCCACACTATGCTTTTATCTAAATCGCAAGCGCATGTTTATAATGCAACTGTTTGTTTCATGGTTTTTCAATTTGTATATCCTTTCTCTTGCTGCATTTTATCTTCATTTATTGCTATGACGTGTTGCAACTTAATAAACCTCCAAACAGTTATGTGAAGTTCAATATAAGTAATAACTATCTGCCTGACCTGGAAACATAAGATGACTACTAAGCCAGTCAAAACTCATTGCATAGAATTTCTTCTAAGATCCCTGAGAGCTGATTGTTTCCAATTCATATGTGGCATACAATCGTTTAGTTTTTACAAAAGTACTTTGATGCTTATGAACCTTTGTCATTAGTCAGACCGAGTTGTTAAGCCACTATTGACAAATAAGCTCTGCGTGGATGCCTCGTTATTCCCGGTATTTTCAAACTTGATATTAATGATGAATAGTGGCTAGCAGTGAAATCCAGGACACGCATTTCGTCCTATTTTAGGATCGTCAGCTGGATGTACCTGAAGTGAAGTTGTTCCCATTAGGACTCAAACCACGGACCAGTTGCTATAAACACTAGAGCCTTATCCACTAGGCCACTGAGTTCCGATAATCACTCCTCGTACTACAGGTATAGTATAGTCTTTGATGCCTATAGCTTGTGAATCTCCGTCATTGATAAGACCGAACTGATCAACCACTATCGACATATTGGCTCTGTGCGGATGCGTCGATATTTCCGGTTTATTCATATTTGATATTAATGATGGATAGTGGCTAGCAGTGGGGCAACACCACTCACTGGGGTGCAGGAACATCCAGTTGACAAGTCCTAAATATGATGTCCTTGATTCCGCTGCTAGCTACTAATCGTCTTTGCAGAAGTACACTTATCACAACTTTTTTTTATGATGTTTTCCCATCCATGCCGTCTTACTTTTTTGTTGTTTGCATCTGTATTTATTTTCCACCTGTTCTTTCACTGCATATACTTATTCCGATAGCTGATTATTATTTCTTTTGCTTGTTCTCTTTTAATCAATCAATAAGCTCAAAAATGTTTTCAGCGACTTTGATTGGTTAACCAATAGAATGTTTTGGTCTCACTGGAATTTCGTTCCTACAACTTATCGATTTAGATTCCCTACTGTAACGTCATTCTTTCCTTCCTTCCTTCCTTCCTTCATCTATTACCTATTTACTGTTAGTATACTGCCTACATATAGAACACTAATTTTCCGTTTATCGGCAATTTTAAATTTTTTGTAAGGAAGAGAGAATTTCATTAAGTTCGGTTACTTGAGTTACATCATATGACTGGTTTCTGCACTTTATGTAAACAAAAGTGAAAAGGAATAGCGTATCCTAAATAAATTACTTCTGCTTCTTGTTGAGAAAGGTTAATAAGTAGGCTATCTTTATCGGTATGCCTATTACTAGGCCAAAACAGTTGATTATAGTAATTAAATTAAAGGGAATCAAGAATGCATTTACGATTGTGTACATAGGTTTTTAGGCATCTAGTCAAGGATAGGTGAAGCATAAAACTTTGCATGTTGAAGTGGTTTAAGTGCGTATTTGGCATGCCTGATTATTGCTTTCCTTGACGATCTGTTAACTAGTAGAAGTAAAGTTCTAGTGTTTGGGCCGAGACACAGCAGTAACAAATGGAGTCTCCGTTCTTTTGGTCTGATAAATGCAGCGGCGAGGGAGCCGTACAGACGTCTTGGACAGATGGAGTTGATATTTGGAAATTTTAGAGATATGACTCGAAATCACTTACTGTGGTGTATATGCACACGCATATCTTTTGTTCCCCTCATTATCTTTTCTCCTTTGTTTTCTGCTTTTTATACTACTACCCATATCCTCATTTTAATTTTTTTGTTTGTGATGGTTTAAAGTGTATCAAGGTAAATGAATGCACAATTTTGTCAGACGTTACGTTGCTGATATCTATGCGTTTTGCATACTGCATTTTTTCCTCGAAAATGCTTCACTGCAGAACTCAGCTCATCGTTATAGAGTATTCCTGACTCTTGCAAGTGATATGATTTTCCGAACGATGACCGTGTTCTTCCTCCCATATAATTGTAGTGGCTTATCAGGTGTTCTAGCAAATGAAGTGATCTGTGCATCTATATACTGTTCCCTATGATGGTCAGACAATTGGGATATAGAGACGTTCCTATATTGGTTGTTCACTGGATAGCAATCAATCTCACATTGTCTAATCCTGAGTGCTGACTGAATTCTGTCGATCATTTTGCAGTGTGGCCACCAAGCTAGAAAGAGATCGCCATCGTGGTGCACTTTGATGGATGGTAGTTGGTTGGAGGTAATCGGTAGGAAGCCGTGGACCTAAGTTTCCTGCTTGTTGGCATTCGTCAGATAGGTGTATCTACAACTTCGAGGGGGCTAAAGTCCCCTGTGGAATTTGAACCCGCGTCACACAGTTCTGCAGTCAGCGACGTTACTGCTAACCTACTCGGGCCGTTCCCTAAAAAATGACATTAAACCTGTCCAAGCTGATATACTTCTCAATAGCGTTTATGGAACACCAGTGAGTGGGGAAATGCATTGAAATAGACTAGGAAAAAGTATTGAGCCAACAACAACTTGATAGAGATTGGCAAGGCGTACAGGATTTAGGAATAAATAAAACTGCGAGTGTCTTTTAATCAGTGCGATTAGTCTACAGTTAAGTCAACCAAGATCTCTGAAGACACCTTTTTATAAAACTGTAACACCAAAGTACGAAAAGATTCGAATACACATTGATGTCTTTTTGTGTTGTAAACCTACCCATTCACTGGCTATAGTTTGATCTACAAGAAAAATTTTAACGAAAATAGTTCAACTCAATCGGGGAGACGGCATCTGCTGGTTTCGTTTAGAGTAGGCAATTTAATCTCTTTCGTGATAAGGTATCAAGTCATTTAGAAAGGTAAACGGATAATGGCTATCTTCCATTACAGGTCCGCTTCAGCGGTGTGTGACAGTCAGCGACGCCGTACTTCGCGGTACGATATTGACGTAAATAGATTTTGTCACTTAGGAAGCGTATTCATAAATTTTGTCGAAGCGTACTTTCAAGCACTAGTGCTTGGGCCTGAAACTGTGCAGTAATGAATACAGTCGGAAAAATTATTCAGTCAAGTAAAAGTGAGGACTGTTTTTGAATTATTTTTAACGTAATCACCGACGCATCCCAGTAACTAGTCGAATACATTCTGAAATGTGTGTTCTAAAATCTTTAAGTGACAATAAATTTCAGAGAAATTTGGCAAACCTGATATTCTTCTAATAGGCTCACGTTGGCGTGAATGAGTGCAAAAGCATGTGAATAAAACACGAATTGATTTGCAGTCTACATACTTATTGTGGTCAATGTTAGACGACAAGATTTAGTTGTACAGTGACATAACAGATGGCTCAACTTATAATGATAAGAGGCAGGTAATATTAAAGGCCAGTCCACTAGGCTTTTTGTGTACTCGGTGTTTGTGACCTTGTAGCGGATTAAAATTTTATCACGTTTGTAGTGGAACAGTGCAGTGCGTTTTCATTTTGTTCCCAACAATCGTCCTGCATGATTGATGCTTAATTTAGCCTAGGTGCTCTTCCAGATATATGAATTTATTGTTGTTCTTGATTAAATCTAATCCAGTGTAAGTCAATTTTTACTTTGATTTATATGAATAATATCGGTATACTTACTTTCTATTAATCAGGTTATATTGGTGTAGTCAATCGCAGTCAACGTGATATTGAAGGTCGTAAAGATATTAAAGCAGCCTTAGCAGCTGAAAGAAAGTTTTTTCTAAGTCATCCATCTTATCGTCATATGGCTGATCGAATGGGTACACCATTTTTACAATCTACATTGAATCAACAGTTAACCAATCATATTCGAGATACTTTGCCTGGTTTAAGAAACAAAATTCAATCACAGATGTTAGCTATGGAAAAAGAAGTTGAAGAATATAAACACTATAAACCTAGTGATCCATCTTTTAAGACTAAAGCTTTACTTCTGTAAGTCTTATTCTAAGCAGTACTTTGGGATTATTGGCCGTATCGTACTTTTTTTTGTTATAGCATACAGTTCACCACTTTAAATCATTAGCTTCTAATTAGTGAATAACGTGTTCCCACTTTAACTCCTATCTGCTAAAATGTGGTCAGCCAGAGTAGCGTCATAACTTCTAACTCAATAAGTATAGTTTCTAACCCATAGTACACTAACGTGTTTGCGGTTGCTAAGTTGCATTGTATTGCTAATCTCTTGGTTATTCTTACTAGTTGAGGACTTTTAATTGGAAAAGTCTATGCTTGTCCCGCATTATCATACTGTTTTCAGTGTTGACCAAATGTGTTCAATTTTCGTTGAAGACAGTAATATAGGGTAAAATATGTAACGTGAATACAAATATGTATCCCACTCATTTGACTGCTAAGTCTAGCACTCGGTGGTTGACACTCCTATACGAAGCATGAGCTTCTTGCTGTAGATATTTGACCTTTCTGTAACCAGTACGTCACTGAATTGTTATCTACCTTTCACTTGCTGAAGTTTAAGCAGCCTGGTAGTATTACTAACCCCTACAAAATATATATAGCTCACAACTCTGTTGATACAAATCTGGATGTGGTTGCTGATTACAGGTACCGCAGTCAACCTACCAACGTTATACAAGGGGCAGTCTTGTGTTTCTAGATTATGTAATGTTTTGCTGTGAATTTTCCAAGTGTTTTATTTATTAAAAGAGTTCGATCCACCATGAATCTCGTTTATTGACTTATCGTTATGATGTAGTTTTATCTGTATTCGACTTATAGGACGGTACAAAGTTTTGAAAAAGATTTCCATCAGGCAATCGATGGTGGTGGTTCAGAAATTGATACAAAAACATTGTCTGGCGGTGCGTTGATTAATCGTATATTCCATGAACGTCTGCCATATGAAATGAACAAGGTAAAGTAATAGAGCATTTAGTAATCTCTGCATATCATGTTAAACATTTTATTGGTATTTTAGTATAGACAGATTAAAAAGTGGTCCAGTTAAACACTTAACCTCAATGATGGATGGTGGCTAGCAGTGGAACCCAGGATGCGCATTTCGTACTATATGGCTCGGTGGTGCAGTGGATAATGCTCTGGCGTCTGAAGCGGTCGCTCCCGAATGCCGGTGGGAACAACATCACTCACTGGGAGGCAGGTAAATCCAGCCGACGAGTACCAAATAGGACAAAACGTGCATGCTTGATTCCACTGCTAACCACTATCCATCTTTACTATATTTAGAACACAGGTAATATCGAGGCATCCGCACAGAAGCCCATATCCCAATAGAGATCGATCAATTGGGTCCAATCAACGACGGTATAATCCAAGCAATTATACTATTTAACCTCAATCTTCTGGTTTGCTTATCTCATACTGATTTTTTTGTGGTTACTATCACCAGGTTTAATTATTTTGTATTTGCATGTATTTACTTGGAAGGTGAACAAATGAAAGAAAGGGATACTAGATGTAACTCATCCAAATATATACAGGTTCACTTATCCGAATATGATACTTAATCCTTTTGCCACCCATATCGGAAGTTTGACTCAGTGACCCATTGGTTTACTGTGTACCAGTGATTGTATTACATGCTGCAGTTAAATAAGTTGGTTTTTAACCATTTATTTTTAAACCAGTTAACTGTTTTGGTTATGAATACCTTCAGTATCTCAACGCCCATATCTACGCTTTAATGTTTTCAGTGACTTATATAAAGTAAAATCACTTTATTTGAATTTTTCCGCTTGATTAGCTAATGCTTACTTGAATCCATATCGGCAAAAGCCTAATGACTGGATGTGAAAACGGTATGTTACAGATAAGTCTCTGAGCATCAACCTTCACTTGATAGGTCTAAAATGCATGCAACTAGATCAGGGTATTTGCTTTCATTAAGGTGTTTATAAAGTGAAAATGATCTACTCTTGGTATAAAAATTCCCGGGATTTAGAGCAGTTTACCTAAATTTCTGGTATTTTTGGTCATCGGTTGTTTTGATATCTTCATGTAATGTAAAACCACTTCACTTAAGTCAGCCATTGTATTTATCGTTTATTTTAGGTTTGCGAACGAATTGGTGGTCAAGGCCTTGTTGGTCTGCATGTGTTATAGCATTATCATGTCACAGAGTTAAGCACCAACCTTTAGGTGGTGTTGTGATTTCAGTTCATTTGCTGCCCTTCAAAGTAGGATGTGGATTTTAAAAACACATCTTACTCTTACGCTGAATACAAGTCGGCTGATATCAAGAAGCTATTTAAGATAATCGTAGACTGTCCTTCCACCTGTCTGTCTGTCGTAGACAATGGCATCATAGAACTTTATAAAATATCGAACTTCCATCCGTTTCTCTCAACTTCCATGTTATTTAGTAAGTAGTGCTAAGGTATTGGGGAGGGAATAACCGCTGGAAATTTGTGTCCAAACAACGTTCTGCAAGAATGAACAGAACACTATATAATTTTTTGAAATATAATATAATAAGTAGTAACTTATTGATACCAATTATCAATTACTAAAACGGTGGCATTGTAGTACTAAATTGTATTACTACAATCAGTGATGATAATTCCCTATCCAGTTAACCGAACTACATATAACACATATATACATAGTCCAGATAATGAATTTACTTAGAGTATTTCAAACATATGATGAGGTGAATGAGGAGTGGACATCTCTTTTTTGTTATTTACTATGCGAAATGCATACATGATGAATATTATTAAGATATAGAATAACCAAACACAGTGGATATTGTTAGCTTTCTTTGTCTATTCACCACTCCTGTCTACCTAGTTTTCTCGGTAATATCTGTTGTTTTTGTGGAGAAAAAAAACAGCAACTGTAATTAATACGTTTTTATTCACTATGCAAATGTCTTTTTCACTTTGTTTGAAATCAATGTCGCAAGCTGTACACTTGTAAGATTAGATTAGATCATCATTGATTAACGTTTATTACTTGGTATGAAAGTAAAGTGAACTGCTGGAGGAGGATCGGTTATCACATGGGTTAATGTATGATATTTCAGAGGAGTTCAAATACCTATCCCACATATGGTTAGGTGAATCATAATGAAATACATTTACTATCTAACTATATCCTATATGGTCACGCTGAAGCTTCCTGAAAATATAATTTTGGTGTGAAATTCAAGTATTCGTACGTGAATTTCAGTTGCTGTCTGCCGGTATTACTGTCCGATAAGTCTGCATCCTTAATTACACGCATCATAATTTAATACAGAGAGAAATACACATCTGTTTAAGACTGGGACAACGAATAAGACTTAGCAACATAAAGGTTCTGAACAGTGTAAAATATATGTGGAAAGGTTGAAAAGGATATTGAGGTTGAATGAAAAATTACTGGGATTAAAGTTGAGTTACGTCATCGTGAATGAAAATGTTGATAGCGAAATGAAGCATGAATACTAGTCATAAATCTATTCACAAAATGGATAGAAAAACAGACAGACAAAATCAATGCAAAACTTTGCTCAAAAATGCATCAATTCAATTGACCACACTTCGCAGCAGCATGCAAAACACAACCTAGTAGAAAAAGTATTATGAAAGTAGAAAAAGATGTTTAGGAGGGAAAGCAATCTGAAAATCAAGGTCAATATTCAAACCTCAGACGATATCAGAGTGAATATAAGGACAAAAACTAACCGCAATGATACTTGACTGAAAGTAACAAAAGTAATTAATCGGCGAAGTCTTAGTTCATTCAAAAAAATATTAACAAGGATTATTCAGACTGACCACCAGTTACTGCTGCATACAAGGCATTGCTTGTAAACCCAAACTGCCCAACTTTTTGTAATTGTAAGCAGCTTCTTTTTTAGCTACCTGGTAACTACTGTAAACTACTTGATGGAGTTAAAGTCACGTCTGTAGTCTAGGGGGTATTTAGCTAAAGAGGCCTTTGGAATCTTCACTTCAGAACAGGTGGGAGCTCAATCATACGACTAGATAGTCACTTCCTCTTATGACCCTTTTACTTGCTCCCGCAACCAAGCTTTAATTGATATACACAGAAGTATCGAGGATTTGTGTTTTATCTGTTCTATTTTTTAGCATTATCAACTTCGTGTTCCTAAGACACATCAACTTTGCAGTAAATTAATTCCTCCTTATAGTTGTATCGAGGTTCCCCTTTATGAGTCATGCATGTCGTTTCCTCTAAATAGTAAACTGATACATACTGGCTTTTTGGAACTGTAGGGATATTCCATTTCCTTCATATATATCCAGCTTACTTGTTGATAAGTCTTTTTTTAGAAAGGATTTTTCCTAGTTTTTACTTCATATTCGATTGTGCTATTAAGACAGATTTTCTTAAGTTTACCAAACAGAATTGTAACCAAATCCGTTTATATATATATATATATATATATATATATATATATATATATATATATATATGTATATATATATATATATATATCAATAAGCTTTGTTCTTTGCATTGAAGTTTCAGTAAAGGACTTTCGGATTAGCACTCCACAGCTAAAGGGCTCTAAGCAAATTAATTTCATCATTTTGAACTTGAAATAACTACTGTGTCTCTCCGTAAATCGATTATAGCAGCCTTTTTATATTAGTAAGTACTCAAACCAAAGGACTCTAAACTTGTGTTATTTCTGTGTTTGAGTAGATCCCAGTTGTCAGTCGTTGATTACAACTACTCTCAGTTTTCTTTTAAATTTCAAAGTATAGTTGTAGATATATGGGATAAAACACACTTGAGGTGTAGTGATCCTATTCAGTTTCAGACATACAGACAAAATCGACGTAGAACCTCACAGTAGTGCATTGGTTTAAGTTACCATTCAAAAAACAAGTGGACAGAAAAAGATTGATATCAAAGTAAACGAAGGTGAATCGATAGAAAAAGGAGTTGAAAATCAAGGTTAGTGAAAATGTTCAAGCTTTGGAAGGCGTCAAAGAGTGAATACATCTTCACCATTGTGACGGATTTTCAGCGACTCCACCAGGAGTCTCCAACCATTGATTCCCAACAAGGCCCAGACCAATAGGCAAAAACTTCATGAACTGTTGCCACATCTTGGTCTGGCCACTCTGAGCCTTTTAAAAAGTCTAATTCAGTTCTACCAGCGTTATATGTCGAGGTAGGTGGCGGCTTGACGTGCAAAACATATGTCTAAACCACTTCAGTCGCTGAAAGTTTGCAATCTCGTTGGTCTACTTGTCTGTCATGACTAGTACGCTTCGTCTTACCTCAACACTATTCAAATGGTGTTTCCACCATACGGAAGCAATAATACGAAGACATCTGTGTTCATAGACCTGTAATCTGTTCATACCTCTTACTTTCAATAGCCATATCTCACAGCCGTATAACAAGACGACAGATCGATCTGCAGCGCAATATACTCATCCTTTAATAGGTAGTCGATTATCTTGCCAGTCGGCGCCACAGATTATACAAGTTGGCAAATGCCAAATGGGTTTTATGTATTCAGTTTATTAGATTTTAACTTGTAACTTGGTGGTTAGTAGTCGAAGGCTTAAATTAATGAGCGATGACTTCATCATAGAACGATTCACTTTGTGAAAAAATGTCAAGTAACCCATCAGTGAAATTGTATTATTTCTGTAATTTTTATGACTCAAATTTTCCACATATATAGCATAGTTTTCTAGAGTAAAAGTAATGTATATACGATATTGAATTTTAGTCTTTAGTATTTATTTTCTTTGTATGAAACGTCAGTCTCTTTTTATAATCCGACTGATTTCATTGTGATAGATTTTCAACCTGTACAGTCGAAGTTGATTATTGCCTTTTGTTTTCCTAGCCATTCGAGTTTTTTCTACCGTTCCTTTTGGTATTGCTTACTAGATTGAAACTGACGAAGAAGAACTACGAAAAGAGATCAGCTATGCAATTCGTAACATACATGGTATTAGGTAAGTGCTATGATAAATTTACTTCATCTCTTATTCACTATTTAACCCAATGGAAAGCTTTTCTCCTGTTATTTCTGTTCTTTTCTAATGCCTCAACATCTTGATTGGTAACCAACTTTATTTTGTCTTGTCCTAAGTGCTGATCGAACCCTGTAGATGATTTTGCAATGTGACCACAACGCTAGGTTGACTGAACATGGCTATGCATGTTAATAGATGTTAGTTGGATGGACGCAGTCAGCAGGAAACCTTGGACCTAGGTTTCATGCTGTTTAGCATTCGTCAAGAAGACGTATCTGCAACTTCGAGGAGATTGATGTTCCCTATGATATTCGAACTCACGTCACCTAGTGTTGCAGTCAGATACGAGTAGCTCAGTGGTAACGTGTCTGACTGCAACACTGGGTGATGCTAGTTCAAATCTCATTGGGACATTAGTTCCGTAGAAGTTGTAGATACGCCTTACTGATGAGTACAAAAAAGCACAAAACCTAGATTCAGGGCTTCCTACTTATCGCTTCCATCCAACATCGCCTCAACATCTCTTTGACGGACATCAATAAAACTTCAAAATAATGAATTATTGATGAAAATGTTTATCATTTGATGGTGTTACTGCAAACTCTGTCCTGCATTTCTATCATATTTCTCCTTATGTTCTAGCAGTTTCGTCTCACTGTATGCTCATCAATCAGATGTTTGACGGATTTTGCGGAAAACTTATCAAAAACTTATTTTTGCGGTGATAGCTAACGGAATGGGGGTTAGATTCATGAATTACATTCCTTGATGCATTAGTCGTCTGCATTTGCTTGCCACTTTATAAATAAAGATGTGATTTATTAGCCTAGGCACTCAACCTTCAAGTATTGGGATTTCGCTCCAACTCCGGTTTGGGCAACCAGATAGTATCACATACTATCATGCAATAAGTATGGAGCATAGCCTAGCTCATAAGTGTATATGTGTACTGTGATGAATTGCAGTTGCGGTATCATTTTCTTAAGTTCCACTCCCCGACCTTATTATGTCAGGAAACGTTTAGACCTCTGAGTTTGCAATGCTATTTGACCACTAAATATCATAAATTTTCGGTATTCAAACATATATTCATAATTCACAATGGGAAGCTCAGTGATGCTTTTGAAGTGAAGACAGAAGTGAAACAAGGTTGCATACTATCCCCCATGATATTCCTGATTGTGGTGGACTGGACCATGCAGCAAACAGTGGGGAGCGAGAAGAGGGGGATACGCTGGACTGCGGAAAAGAACCTAGAAGATCTGGATTTCGCCGATGACTTGTGCCTGATGTCACACAAACTTGAAGATCTGCAGGTGAAAACTAACAAGTTGACAGAAGAGGCAGCGAAGACAGGACTTCAGGTGAATATAGAGAAGACAGAAGTGATGAAGATACCGCACCACCGCCACCGCCACCAACAACAACAAACTCCAATCACCGTCAACGGGAGAAACTTAAAGGAAGTAACCTCCTTCACTTATCTAGGAAGCACTGTTTCAACTACAGGTGGCACAGACGAGGATGTCAAAGTCAGAAACGGAAAAGCAAGACAGGCGTTCATTAGCCTGAAACCAGTGTGGAGATCTTCTGCACTCAGCATGCGGAACAAGATCCGGATTTTCAACACCAACGTCGAGTCAATGCTTCTGTATGGTTCAGAGATTTCCAATAAACTACAGACATTCATCAACAACTGCTTACGATCGCTACTGAAGATCAGATGGCCAGAAAGAATAAGCAACAAGGAGCTCTGGGAACAAACCAACCAAGAACCTATCACCCAACAAATATGCACTGGAAGGAGTGGAGATAGATTGGCCATGCACTGAGAAGGCCGACTGGGGACATCACGCGTCAGGCCCTCGAGTGGAATCCCCATGGGAAGCGACGAGTTGGGTGTCCGAGGCGAGGGTGACATGGAGGAGATCGTGCGAGGAGGAAATGAGAGCTTGTGGGCTGTTGTGGAGCCAGGTTCAAAAGATTTCAGAGAACAGAGCGCATTGGAGACGTGCTACTGAAGCCCTATGTTCCATTAGGAACCCAAGGGACTAATAATAATCATAAAACATATATTCAACTGCTTTCTAACGTTTCGGTAAATAAAGAGTTTGCTAATTGACTACGTACTTTATCAAATTATTTTCATTGACTTCTAAGCATTAGGTCGTTTATATGTGCATGTCTGTGTGACTTCTAGTTGGGTAGAATTTGATCTAAAGTTACATGTTTAAAGTAGCGTTTCACCAACCAGTGAGGTACACAATCATTCATTGGGTTGAGTGATTTGGTAAGAGTTGTAAATATTTGTAACATATACTATTACCGATTGTTTAAAATATCAGTTCATCCTTCTGTGAATGGATTCTTTGAAAACTATGAAGCTTGGTCCTATAAATTGTTGTACGGACATGGTTTTCATGTTTTTCCACCTCACCTGTTTTGCTCATTTTATTGAATTTCCTTGATAACATACGGGACCGTTATGTATGATATTCATGTATTCATGCTCTTAAAACTAAGTTGTTTTTTTTGAATCTATAAATCTAGTATAACGTTATGACATCTGTTAAGTTCGGTTTAGTGTGACTTTAAAAACACTAAAGTTGTATGAGTACTTATCACTTCAGGTCTCCGTGTTTCTAGATGGCATAATGAAAATTGAGTAATTGCTGAACAAGATAACTGATTATAATTGTATTTTTAATCCATAATAAAAGAACCAATAAACCATATTAGTACGTTATGAACCAAATGTTTTTTTAACGTCTCCCATTGTTCATTTCTTTCCATTAGATTAATTTATTGTATAGATTTACAGTGATTACACTAACCAGTGTCTTACTTTTCTGTTAAATAAAAAGAGAAAAGTGATGGGATACGATATCAAATATGGAACTGTTGGTTGTTTAGTCAACCACCATACCACAAGCGATTGTTTACTGACATAAGGAAGGAAACTATGCGTATAACAACATATTTTTGCATTCTTTTGACATCGTTATTTGTTCTACCTAACTGGATCTCATTCATTAAGCCGAAGTTAGTCTATCTATAATCGTATCTTTGACAGAGTTTTAAGTGTGATGCCGGAAATAATTAGTCAGCATTTATTTTGATTTTTTAAGTTTGAAATAACAATGAAGATCCATTGGTTTCTTTGCGTGTCGATGTTTTATTCTATCATCGTGTAATAGACATTTTAAGTTTAACGTTTTGTAGATACAGATTCCTTATTTCGGGTCCTATCTCATCGGTTAAGTACACAAGCGTATTCATCTAACAGAGCTAGTTTGTTCAAGCTAACTGGATCTGGCTAATTGACTTGGATTTACATGTGTAATGATTAGACACTACTACTAACTGAATTATTATGTGTATACAGCGAATTTGATTCGTCTCTGGACGAGCGAAACGACCATTTAATGCTCGAATCACTTCAATCGGATTAGTCAAATCTGCAGATCAGTGTAAATGGATTCTTACTAATCATGTTTTCTAATGATATATTTCATGACACAGATCAGTCTTTGTTCTTGACTGATTTGTTTCGAACTGAAACACTACTGATTCTAAAGACGAATCGTTGTAAATCTAGTCATCTTTGCGAAATTCCATGGAATACTATGGAATGCAAACTTGATTTTCATACTGTTCATCTCTTTCATTAGTTTTTTTTAAGCATACTTCGTGTGTTTCGGATCTACGATGGTAAAGTTAGCATCACAATAGTCTTATGTCCTGTTAGTCTAGTGTGTCATTTGTAATGGTGCGAAATTAAAAGTTAATCCTGTAGAAACATCTTACCCTGATTCTGTAACCTCCTAGTCATATTCATTTAAAGTCATTGTCTTTGTTAAACTCAGTATTCTGTATAAACAAATTGACTTGTGTAGAGCTGTAACTGATTGATTTAAGCACTTAACCATCCAATTATTAAGTCATATGTTCTGGTTTTATTCTGGTTACCGAATTTCGGGTAGCCAAATGTGAACCATATCAAAATACGAAAACTTAGGGGTTATTGCTTGCTTATTTATTCATATCGAAAGTATTGGTCCCGATTTCCAAACAATGACATTTTCGTTTGTAACGACATTTCGCATTAAATTAAAGCGCCTTATATGTATGTTTCTGTCATTTAAAATGTCTAATTGACCTTAGAAATCATAACTTTTCATTGAAGCATACCTACTAGTTGTTTATAAAAAGTCCGTTCACCAATATACCCTGAATAATTCATTAACTCTGTCATTTAATTCGTTGTTTCTACGTCAGTAGTCTTGACACAAGTTATTTTCTCTCTTTTTTTTTCTTTCCGAATGCTTGTACTATCACTAGAACTGGACTATTCACTCCTGATTTGGCCTTTGAAACTATCACTCGTAAACAAATTGATAAAATGAAGATACCATCATTGAAGTGTGCTGATTTAGTCGTTGCTCAATTAACTGAAATTGTTCATGCATGCACTGCACGTGTAAGTCTAATTGTTTGTTTTATTTTAATAAAAATGTTTGCAGGTAGGATTTTCGCTTTCTTTATCCACTTGTCAATTTTCATCTTTTTCCGTATGCATATATACATTGCAAGAAGTTGATAGGTTATGTTTTTCGTTTCTTATTCATTGATGTATCTCACCTTCATGGTTATCTTACATTGAAAACTATCGATTGTCACTTGGCAGAAAAGTTTTCTTCCTTTCTTACAACCTTTTCACTCCTATAAATAAATAGTATCTTAATTCATTGCGTTCTAGATATGTAAACAGTGTATATAAAAATGCAGTCTCACAAATTGTAATCGTTCATTTTGTATTACACTTCATGACAGTTCAGGGAGAAAATCAAAAGTATCCGAAGAGATTGAAATGAACAAAACGGATGTGTAAAAACAGTGAGCAAGGGTTAATAAGATGTTCTAAATGCATTTACACCATTGTAAACACTTTTGAGCCACGAAGTCAAGAATCTTTAAGTATTGGTTTCCAACATCATGCAATCTTCAGCAAGGTAGCTTGCAATTCCATAAACCAGCGACTTCATGGGTTGATGCCATGTTTTCTTCAGGTCACGTTTTAGCCTAGGAATTGAAATAAAGCCTGACTAGCTTGATTAGCTTTGGCCATCCATCTCCACTTATGCATTACTTACTGGTGTCGGGTATATTTCACAGAAGTCCGCCTTGTTCTACTATATGACTTTCAAACTTGGTCATTGAAGATGGGCAACTTGAGAAGGCTTCAAACTTCCGACCATTATTATCTTCGTTGTATTGTGTGTTGTGGATTCAACACGTGAAAAACACAGGTTTGTGTAGACGTTTATGTAAAAGAGATAAGTCAGTCGATTAGGTTGTAAACCGTCATAAGCTTACGCACCTGAAACTTAATTTGTGCTTACCGACCCACCATCTACCTTGACTAACGATAGTCTTTCAAACACAGATTGCTTATAAAGTAGCAGAGGATGGTGAGAGTGAAAAGTGATATCAATCCAAAAAGTCTCTTACTGACATTCTGAGTCGTATAGGAAAAAGTATATTTTGAAGTTTGGCTTGATATGACAACCGTTGGTGGTTGAGTATCAGATCAAATGGTTCAGAATCGATCGTGATAGCGCAGATGTATTCATGCCTTATCTTCATCTTAATCGTTATACCAAATTTCTTGATTTTGTGAAACCCATCTTCTCATTTAATGACTTTCTACTTCTGGTTGAGTTATTTCCATCTCCGTTTTCTGTCTTGTCATCGTGTATCTTAATATTCTGATGTGAGGCTTAGCATCTTGAACCATTTCGCAATAGTAGCACATCCTATTTTGATATTGACTAGCTGACTGACTCTGAACTTTCTTTCATAATAAACATACTTATCCCAACATCTCATTTCTTGGTAGGTAGTTATTCAGCGTCAATAACACGTGCCCTAGACAACCCAATCTTTTAAGTGCATAAGATCATTGTTGTCAAAGCATTCACACATAACCTCAAGATTTCTCATTCATTGTCTCTACTGAAGATGATCTATTCCTTAGCAATACCTTCGACCAAATACTTGTAACTTTTTCATGTTTCTCGCTTTTATCTACCACATCCTGCAATCCTAGGGTTGAATCAAAAATACTGTTACAGGGTGTACTCATTGTTTTAATAGGTAGTCAAGTATCTCTTTGCAGCTACAGCCGCAGACAGCATATGTTAGCAGATGGATGTAAGCCATGTAGAACCTAGTATTACTATTTAATGATCCAGTTTGCTATAGTTCACATCAACAAATCAAAGTAAAAGTCAACAAAACGAAAGAAATGGAAATGAGAATGAAAGTCATTAAACAGCTTTTGATGAGATAGGAAAGAGGTAGAGAACAATAATAATATGTGGGATTTTACTATTCACATGGGAATAAGGAGTAATTGCCTCTAGGCTACTATGAACGGTTTTGACAACTGTCAAGTAAAGGTTTGATATCCTTTCCATTGAGTGTAGGCGTTTTTACTTAGTGCATTATAATTGGATACAATTAGATATGGATTAATTAATTAGTTCAAGAATATATTTTTCAATATCACCACTTTTATTTCTACTATTAATATTATCTTTGTATTAATTACATCACAGATGGAGAATTTTCCACGTTTAAGAGAAGAAACGGAACGTATTGTAAACCAGTGGATAAGAGAAAGAGAAATTCGTGCTAAAGAGCAAATTGTACTTTTAGTTGATATACAATTATCGTATATGAATACAAATCATGAGGATTTTATTGGTTTTGAAAGGTAACTATTGTTTTTATTTGTGTGCTTCTTATACCCTTTTATTTAAGCCTTTTAACTAACTATAAGGTATTTAAGCATTATTTGTGAATGTTTTCAAATAATATCTATATTGTTGTATGTGTATGCAGGTGTGGTTACTCATTGCACTGGACACCTGGCCTCCATCCAAAAGGGGGTGCTTTCAAATCCCTTCCGATTGGAAAGTCAAATGTTTTGTATTTTCTCACTTGTCAATAATGGATACAGCTCATATACAGTTATACGACGGTGTATGGGATTCCATTCTAGTTGATTTATCAGATGTATCACACAGTGGAACAGTATTATTTGCTGTATTACGTTTCGGACATAACTTATTGTTCATAGTTGTATCAAGATAACTGCACGACTTTTAGACATCCGTTACATAGTCCTAAATTTCATACCTTCTTCGTGATATGGGTAGTAGGTTTTTCGGTATATCCACAACAGGTGCGTAGTCATTCCTGTTGCATGTATTAAGTGTTGATTCTGTATGGACTGGGTATATGGAAAATCTTACTACTCATATCACAAAGGAGGCAAGAAAAATTAGGATTATATTAAGGATGTCTCAAAGATGTATAGTTATCTTGATATGACTATGGACAATAAATTATGCCTGAAACGTAATCCAGTAAGCAATACTGTTACACTGTGTGATAAATCTACTAAATCAACTAAAATGAAACTACATTCTACCACAGTGCTCAAGGTTTACTCTTATATTGTTGGTGGTATATGTGGTTGCTCAATTTTTGTATTGGATTTGCATTTTGTAAATGTATCATTCATTATTGATTAAACTTTAAGCGGTGGAATAGTTTGATAACCTGAAAAAGTGCAACCACACCAGTCGAAAGAAGTGAGGTTAAGACATCTAAAGGCATAGCTGAAGCACTAGCGATTCAAAAATTCAAATCATCATTTTGCGTTAAAAAGAAGTATGTTCAAACTATTTCTCCACCATGTTCATCGTAAAATATCCATGACTTTAGATAACTCCTATATGACGTAATCAACTTCATTTTATAATCACTCTGTTTATTTCCGTATTGCGTAACTTTCCTTTGTGACTGACCTTTGACTGGAAATTACTCTGGAATGTTCTATCCTTTCTAGTATATATTCACTAGTGTACAGCTAAGAGAATGATTTCATCGAAAAGAAAAGAAAAATTGTAGTTGAACCCTGTAAGTATACATTTCATAGTTCTTTTGTGTCTTCATCTAATAAAAACAGCAATGAAGAATTACAAGAGAAACTACTAGCAGAGGCTACGTTAAATGTATCTTTTTGCTTCCATTTTTGTAATGATTGCGTATTATTTGTATGATGCGCGCCTTTCGAGACCCCTGAATTTTCGCACTTGCTTTTGAAATATTAATGATAATGGTGATGATAATAACTATTTTTTTCAGTCTTGTATTATTTCTTGACCTCATAGTGTCATCTAACCTCATTGTTAGGGAAATTTCCTTTAAGTGTCTTTCATTGTAGACAGAATGTGTAGCCAGTATTTCACATCAATGAAGGTAATTAATTTAGACGCTCATGGTTATTACCAGATATCTTCCAAATTGATTCTACTAAATGGTATTCTTAATGGATGTTCTCTCTTTTGAGAAGCAAGCGAGGAAAATTTGTGTTTAATATAACACTTGTAATTACCAAAGTGTTTTTCAGAGGAAATCTACGGAAAATGTTTACTGCTTTTAGTAAATTCGTGTTCCCTGCTCTTGTGGTACTCATAATTTCCAAATTATAGCTAACACACTTATTGGAAATGCTTGAAATAAGCACTCTTAAGTACATTGATCTTATATTTAAGCCACTTGGTTCAGTCTCTTTTAATTTATAATTCAAACTGGGAAGTTGTTTCAAAATGAGACTTTTTCGAAAAATTTACGTCATATCAACATGACCATCTCGCTTTGGTGGTCATCACTGTAGTATCCCAAGATATTTATTTACCATGCTCTGTTTCATCTGCTTTGTATGCAACTGGTTGAATATAGGATCAACTTCACATGTTTAGATTTTGACACTGATCAACTACATACTACTTGATATTAATGATGGATAGTGGCTAGTAGTGGAATCTGGAATACGCGTTTCGTCCTACTTGGGACTCATTAGTCGGATGTAAAAATTATGACATCAATACGTTTTGATTGGTTGGTATGAGTTTAAACACATTACAGCCATCTTCAAATTGATAATTAGTAAAGATTTATAAAAGCTTCATGCCGGATTGAAACAGTTGTCCACTTTCTGTTCTCCAATCGTTTCTCGTATATATACGTCTGCAATGAAAACCCGTCTCAAATATACATAAATTTCTAGTTGGGAGTTTACCGAACATATATCGGCGTCTTTATATCTTTACTACACTATACATGTTTGCACTCGTTCGCAGTTAATTTTATGATTAATATATATATATATTCCTCTTAGGAATTCCCTCATTCATTTGCCGCTATGTTTACTACGGTATGACATTTTATTTTTCAATACTTTTAGTTGCTATGACATCAGTTTTGCAATTGATGTTTCTAAAGTGTGTTTATTTGCTATCTTTTTCTTCACAATATACATTAACTATTGCAACGTGTTAATTGTTGGTGAGATACAAAAAAACTATCATTTAACTGTTTCGGCTAATATTATTACGTGTGCGTTTGTATGTATACGTTTGATGTGTATATATGTGTAGAAAATATAGGTGATTATGCATCCGGTCAGCAGCGTGCTTATTTTTCAAATTTGTCCTAACTTGTTTTGTCCTCATAATTTTCTAGTTCATTGACTCTTGTTTTATGCATTTCTTAAAATCTAATTATCGTCTTATTCAAAAGAAGAGGTTTTACATTCTTCCTCTTATCCTCCTCTAATATTAATATTAACTTTAACGATTAATTATTGTTTTTATTATCATAAACTTAAACTGCAAACAACATCACTTTTGCTGAAAGTCACTAGAAAGTTTTCTATCCCCCATCAACCGAACGCATGTACAGACACATGTAAAGTTATTTCTCTTTTTACTTTTTGATGTTTGCATCATCTTTGACTTAATAAAGCCAACTCTGTTCCCTTTCTTGAATAAATCTAGTTTCTACAAGAGGTTATGCACTGCTCTACTAATCCAATACTTATATCTATGACTGTACAGTTGGACGGTGAAAGTACAGAGTTAGTCAGATTCGTTGAAGTTATCTTTCATCACATACAGCATCAGGTTTATTGCATTAACGTATCACATATCATTCAATGAAGTGATAAGCCGTTTACAAAACCTGACTGAAGAATTCGGTCATCCATGAATAATGAGTCATTACCCATATATTTGTTTTTTTTTTTGACCGGTTCTTGAACTTCAAGCGGTAACAGCAACCTTGTTATTTATATCTTCTAGTGGGTAAACGTATTGATTCTGTATCTGTTTTTTTCCTCTACAGTGCAGAACAACAGTCATCAGAGGTAGCAAAAAATAAACCTGGAAATAAGGTCAGCTCAGTATGTCCTCTATTTTTTTCTTATATATATGTATATATTTTTTCTTCATCCGTTTCTATTATTATGAATTGAATGCAATAAAATTATTTCTCAAAAATCAAATGATATAATACATTCTTGCTTGTTTTGTTTCTTTTCCTTTTGACGAGACTGAACACCGTGATGAAAACTCCTTGTTCACAGTTTCATGTAATAGCCTATGAGATCTACGCTTTACTGACAACGGTTAGTGACACTTTGCATTTATGCGAGTAAGGTCAGGAGAAATATTATTACAGGATTCTACATTCTACTGAAATAGAGTGTCGCGTGGTCACATTATTGACTTACTGTTCCAAGTGGGGGGTTGTGGGGATGTGCATATAAGTAGTCCTAATTCTGAATTACAGCCTGTTGAATTTGAAATTCTTGAATACACTATTTCAATATTGGGCGAAATGACCTTAAAATATATCCGTCACATACAGGGTACTATTTGCCTCTCCTTTACTACGAGTTTAAAAGCTTTTAAACTGAAATTATACAGGATTTTCTTATTCATAAAATATGTGACTGGTGATGTCGAGTGACTTCGAAGACCACCTTAGCAACTGCTGAGATGACCAATCAGGTTCCGTTATTTCGGATATGAAGGTATTTCCTCAGGAAATAAAGAAACGCGATTGGTTGTTTCGGGAGGGTGACCTTTAACGTCACTCAGTAGTGATGTTGGTTATATATATATATATATATATATATATATATATATATATATATATATATATATATCGAATAGGTAGCTAGAAATGTTTCCCTTGGTGTTTGCACAAATATATCAAGTCAAATATATTGATTACTATATTGGAAATACTATTTGCAATTATGAATATTAAATGCAAAAGTGGTAAGAAGTGCTTAGGTAATTACAACTCTTATACGCCTTAGACCGAGGTGTTTTCGTTCACGTTAATGAAACGAAGTAGGCAATCTCATTGTCTATCAGAGTTAGGCGTATCTAAAAAATGTTGATAATATTTTGGTTACTGGCGGACAGAATTATCAAGGCGTATATGAAGCGAAATTTTCTTGGTCGTGTTGTCGGCAATAAATAGTATCAAATATTCATAAAATTTCACTCCAGAGCTTCGACTTTTGCTTCTCTGAATGATTTCGTTGCATAAAGTAGAAGAAATGTTTAACAGGTGGTTCCAACATCTCATGGTAACAGGTTGTAGACTAACTAAACTGGTTTTTCATTCTATCTACCTGCTATACATCCAGCCAAATTAATCTTCACCTTGTATATATAGCTTCCGTTTACCTTCCCAAAAGTAAAGGGATTATGTTTTATGCAAACGGGAAGTTGCTTTCAAGGTCAGTCAACACTCGTTTCTGTGGCAATACCCCCAGTTATAGTTAAGAATTATATTTGTGTAAGATGATATACAGGACATAAGAAGCATTAAGGTGTTGCAAAATTGTTTTGTTTCATCACGACAACTGATATCTTGCATTGAGTTTGCTTCACACTTCAGATAATAAATGGATTTGTATTTTTATCCACTGTCTGTGTGTAAACTGAACCCTGAGAACGTTTACTTTCCTTCGACACACCTCACTAATGATTCGTTTTATGCGCGAAATTTGTTGGCACGCTCGTTAGTGACTTGGAATTGAACACTGAAAGGGACGGGATACGTGAAATTCATGGGAAATTATAAGATGTATTGGTTTCACCTTTGTTATTGCTAGGTACTTAGAAATTATGGAAAAATATTCTTATTGGATTCACTTCTCTTTTTGCTCGTTTTTCAAGTGATCCCAACAAAGTCCCGCGGCGAAAAAGATGCTATTGAGATTCCTAACTGCTCCAAAATATTGTAGGGATTTAGAAATCCTTATTGTTTTCTTTTTACAAAAAATTTGTTCATTGAATGTCTTGGGTAGTTGTAATCCATAACATAGTGAATAACCTTAAATACTGATTATATTCAATAATTCAGAAAGAACCTATTGATTGTAGCCATTATAATGCATATTTGTGTGCCTTTCCACACAAACACATACATACATACACCATAATGTACACATGACCTCTTGAGTATAAATAATTTCTTGGTGCAACTAATAAGTTAGTGTGATGATTGGTTAACATTGAATCGCTACTAATCATTGTTATTCATGTAAAGTAATGGTTGATGAACTAGTATAGTGATTCAGTAGACAGATTATTATCAATGATTGGAAGGAAGAGAAAGCATTCACTGTATCATTATTGTTACAATTGCCGAACAATATTGTTCGTCTACTCCTGGGCATTGGTTTTGGCTTGATCACGGACGTAATTAACTATATTATAGACTTCCATTTTGGAGACTTGTAGGGATTTATTTATTGATTTCACGTTGGTATTCATGATGGACGGATATCACTTAGGAAACCAATCAAGAATTAAAGAATTTCACAGCCGTTTCATCCTAATATGGAACTCCTTAGCACTAAGCATTCAAAACCTCACTAGGGATCGAACACAGAACCATCAGGTTCCGTAACCACATGTTACGACTTAACCACTGAGTTGACGTTCAGTGGACCACATTTCTTATTTCTTTTAGTTCACGATATAGCACGGCTCCCATCGAATGCCGTCGTTACGCAATTGTCCTCACGTCCGACGTGGTTGAACCAACGATGGGTGTGGGTTTGATTTATGGCGAGGTCGTAGAGGGGTACTGCTGAGGAATCCCATGTTAGGACGAAGCAGCTGTCCAGTTCTCCCAGGTTTCCGATGGTTCTTCAGCTTATAAATTTCCGTTGTTTAGTATTTATTTTCATAAACCTAGGGTTATGGGACGGTTGACTGAAAAGTAGTGTTGAGGTTGTTTTGCTGACTATGACTGTTGCAGGACTTCATAACTTAAAACTATCTAGTTATGTGAACGCTTTTTCAAGGTATCAGGTTTGCTTTTTATATCTCCAACTGCCCGAAAAATTGCTGTAAATATTCACAACTAATTGGCAAGATTTCAGGAAATTCCCTTCAACTCACTCGTTATATCCGACCAGATAATCCCTTGACGTAAACATAACTCGAGATAATCTTCCAGACTAGAAAAAACAGAATCTCATGTGCGTATATAAATTAAAGTGTTTTATGCATACTTGGGTAGTCTGTTAGCATTTTTACTCTTGAACTTTATTGGACTGGGATCTATTTGTTCCTATGCAAATGTTCAATGATGTATTTATATAGACTGACCGTTTATTCGCATTCATGACTGATGGTCACATTGATTTTATCTGTTTTTTCTAGGTAATTCGCAAAGGTTGGTTATCGTTGCAAAATGTCACTTTGCTTCGTGGTGGCAGCAAGGATTTTTGGTTTGTATTAAATACTGAATCACTGACCTGGTACAAGGACGATGAGGTAAGCTGTTCACGATATGTGGACCAATCTATCATCGATTTCATTTCTAATTCTTCAGTAATTCTTTTAATTTGATAATTCCCTTTGAGATTAATTGTGTAATTTTTCTTAAGATTGCAAAATTTGATCAAATAAAACTGAGTAAACATGTGGAAATTCGTACGATAGTTTTTGAGTGGTATTTTAATTTATGGTAGGTGTCAAGTTATTATGTTAGTTCAGTGTCTGGACTGTGTAGTTATGTCCACATACACTTTGCAGTTGTAAAAAGGGTTAGACTCCATACATATATTCCGTTTGTAGAGTTTCGATTTTATTTTCCGTCTGTTTGGATCGAAGTGAGCGAATTTACCATACAGAAGTAGGTATGAAGACTTCAGCGAAGGAATTTGCTTTCGCCGATATCATTCTCAGAGGCTGTACCAATGGCTAGTATGGTATGCGTGCTTATTTAAAAATGTCAGTATTTGCTAATCAATAATTGTTGATAGTGACCAGGAAAATTATATGGGTACAGAAATTACGTAAGAAACATGAAATTTTTAGCCAAGGTAGAACAACAAATCCTGCAGAATGCGTTGAATTCATTGTGTTTTGGCACCTTCTTTGCAACTGCACACAGGCTATGAAATCTTTCTGGCGGGCTGCTTAAACTTTGGGCTACTGATAATTTTCGATGGAGTTTATTTCATCAAATCCACCCTGCTAATTTATTTTGAACTTATAAATGTCTTTTGAACGCATCGAGTACTCCGGTGCACGTTTAAAATGGTTTCAAACTGCAGTTTTTCATGATAAGAGCAACACAGAGAATAAACGACACACCGGTAAGAGGATGGACTTATAAATGCAAAGGAATACAATTTTGGTACTGGATGGATAAACTACCACTGAAATTACGCTAGATATTCTATTGATTCACCAGTCCACACCAGATGCTAATGTAATACCAGGTGCCTGTTTCACACTGTGGCTTTTATTACTGTTATTATTAACATTCAAATGCAGTGATTATTTCGCTTCAAGATATTATACAGAGAATGAATTTGTTGAACTACTATATGATGAAAATTCCATACTGTACAACAAGTCCTTTTCGGAATAAGGCTATTATTATTATTAAAAAAGATATATACAGAGAAGTACAGTCGACATAGGAAAACTAAAAAGAAGTTACAGCGAAAATAATTTTCTTTTATGATGACTCATTTTCACAGCTATACATTCGTAAACAGATAAGTAAAATGATAGAATGCTCCAGACAAGTATCCGGTCAAAGGTGAAATTTATTCGATAAGTGTATGTAGGGAATGAAATAGTATTACGTAACACAACATATCTCATTAGTTCTAATAAGATGCCGTGAATAGCAACATTTAATATCTGGCAAAAATTCATTAGTAAACATGTGATAAATTACATACAAAGTAAAACATGAACAGAGTATCCGATTAAAGCCAGAGTGAAGAGAGTGTTTGTATATGTTTCTTTAGAATGCACAACTGAGGTTTGTAGCTGTGACTTGTCAAAGCTTTGGTTGCACATAATTGTCTATTCCCCACCCCTTTTGAACGATTTTGTCGGATTTGAACGAGTTTTCCAGAGGAACTAAATATCTAAAGTATACGAGTCGTTCAACGATGGAGCTCAAGATGGTATTGTGATCAGCCTTTAACAACCAGGGTGGATAATTTCCGCAAGCACGTAGTACGCCCGAAGTACTCAGCTCCACAGGAGCTACTAAATATATAGATACACATTCATCAGGCCCAGTGCACCAGCTTGTACTTCATACACTGACAAATCAGCTCTTGACATGCAAACACAATACGGAAGTTTGGAATATAGAATGTTCTACTCAGGTACTTCGACAAACGTTGACGAAAGATGTTCGCAGCAGTATCACTTGTGATTCTGAAATTCATTGGAAGTATTTTCTTTGGAGTTGTCTGAATCTACTCCATAGTCTTCTTTTCCTTCATATTTTGCTCTGTAAATCTGGATGAGTAGCCATTCTCTTAGAGCATTTCTCGGAGGGTTTCTAGTCCTTGAACAAGTGTATCACCACTTTATGTCTTTCTAATTTTTGATTAGAGTTAGCACAAGATTATTCTTGTTTCAAGGCATTCAGCTTTGAAAGTTGGTCAGTTGCCTGTTCTAAGTGGACTTTCTTGAGTTTCTTCACTGAATTGTATTTTGTTAGTAATTCGATCGTTTTTTGTACTCATGATCATATATATAAGGATGAAAACTTCTACTTGACAAAAAACTTAACTGATTTTGGCAATTGCACTATGTAATTTTATTGTGTCCATTGTTATTATTACCGTTTTGCAGAAGATGTTACTTGATTATTCAGTTTTCGTTGGGTGACTTCTATCAACCCAAGGATATATACCGGTAGTGGTTTGTAGTTGAAGAATATTGACTTTTCCTACGAAAATATTTTTAACCGATGCTGCCATATTTGTAATAATAAATTATGGTGGTAGTAACAACAGCCAACATCATCTGATAATTTTCTATCATTTATTTCTTGTTGTTTTCAAAAAAATTTCCTAGGAGAAAGAGAAACGTTATGTCCTTTTATTGGATGGCCTAAAGATTCGTGATATTGAAACGGGATTTTTTGGTAAAAAGCATGTTTTTGCACTCTTCTACCCGGATAATCGTAATGTTTATAAGGATTATAAACAGGTGGAGTTGTGCGCTGAATCAGCTGAAATAGTCGATTCATGGAAAGCATCATTTCTACGTGCCGGTGTTTATCCAGCAAAAACTAAATCAGAGAAAGTAGAAGTATGTGTAGATGTAACTATGTTTTATTTCTTATTGCCTTCTTGATCGCACTATTGCATACTGTGTTTTTGGTATGATAAGAGGATAACGTACGTGATTGTTTGCTTGGTTTGCTGAACAGTTTAGTGGTGATGTTGAACGTCATTATTACAAAGTTATGGAGCACACTGTATGTTTTCATGGTGACGTTACTACTAGCATTCCATTTCTTTTCAAAACGGATACCTTTTACCAGAATTGCTTACTATTCAACATTTATGCAGAATAAAAATGATTTGTTAACTATGTGTTTCATTGATTTAGCCGAATAAGTAATCAGTCCACTGTAACTGTTAAAGCATGCATGATATGACAATACGTAACATTCCCAATGCCAGTCGTTTTACACACTTTCATTTCACTCCATTTAGTTCCAGGCCGTTCATAAGGGCTTGAATAAAAGGTGATGTGATATATTAGAATTTCAAGGTAGTATACATCATGGACTGACATCAGTTGGAGAATCATTGGAAACCTGGGAGCACTGGACAGTTGTATGATTTTACTGTGGGATTCCTCAGCAGGGCGCACTCGTGACTCCACTAGGGGTCGAACTCATGCGAACGCGTTGATTATTCAGCCACTGGGTAGGACACTTGGAAGTTCTGAGTTTGACCCTCAACTGGATCGTGGGTGTGTACTGCTGAAGAGTCCCATATCAGGACAAAACAACTGTCAAATGCTCTTAGGCCTTCACTGGTTCTCCAGCTGATTGCAGTATATGATGAATACTACTTTGAAATTCTAATATATCACCAGAAATTTCCATTTTCTTTCATTGAAATCTTTGTAAACAACCTTAAATTAAATTGAATGAAAGCCTCTAAAAAATGATTAACATTGGGATGTAATTGTCCTAAAATAAATAAAATCGCTTAAACCTTAAACTAAGATATACTGGAGTGTTGTTTATGCGAAAGTTTACACAAATTATCAGTTGCTGCACAGATGTGCATTAGGTAGCTGGGTGCGTCTCATCAGTCGCACAGAAAAAATTATGGGAGGTTCTATGGGTTGTTTGTTCCTAACCAGACTTTTCTTCTTTTTTTAAAAAAAAAGAATAATGTAATAATTTCGCAAGGCGTTTTAAAAAAGTGCATATAAGTGTTATTTTTGCACTCATGCCTAATATTTGTGACAAGTACAGACGAGCCATTGTAAATATTGATTTGTTTTATGCTCATATTGGTTATTGTTTCAAGTAGTAAGAGTCTGTACTGCATAGTAAGGATAAGTTAATGCATTTGTATCTGAAATTATTCTAAAAACAACTTGGCTTTTTCTCGTTTTTTCTTCTTCTAGGGATAAAAGGTTATCAAGTATTATTCTTTGTTTTCGGTGACTGTGTTTTGTTTATGTTTCTCATCGCGTTTATAAGTTACATCAACCCTTATTGGCTGGTTGCTGACTGAATCTCAAATCAGATACAAAAGGCTAATGGGGTATTTACCAACTTGTGCAGTTAAGTTGTCTGACTACATATCAGAGGATGAGTATATTGCACAGCAGCCCGCTTTACCCTACTCTACAGCTATGAATGGTGACTGTTAAAGGTAAAGAAGATGAAGAAGTTATAACCTTCTAGTCCTAGGTATCTCTGTAACATTTCTCTCCTTTGGTGTTTCCATAGACTGGTTCCCGTTGATGTTTGGTATAAAATACTGCGCAAGGAGAATTTAGTGAATGAGATTGGAAGCCCTAACTGATTGAGGTGTGTGAGACATATATTGAGCATATGGAGCTGTCGTACCCTTCAATACCTTATATTAGGTCAAGTAGGATTAGGTTGAAACAAAGTTAAGGGTCGTCAAACTGAGAAATGGCACAGCTGCTTTGTGTTTCTGACTGTTAGTGTCACTCTATACTGTTTAAGGAACCGTAGGCTTCCTGGATAAAGTCATTGAGGTGTTAATCAACCAAATGGTTAAGATATGGTGATTTAATTGAGAGTCGATTACAGTTGAGTAGATGTATTTACTCTTTGCTATCTTCAAAAATCTGAGCATCATATCCATTTTCATTATTTATCCCCTTTAACAGTGTATCTTTCTCATCTATTTTACTTCGGTTCCGTCACTTTTTCTATGGTGCTGTGAAGTGTGACAATTTGAACTATCTCACTGCATTACAGTGTTCTGCGTTGATCCATTAGTTTTTATCTGCTTTGTGTTAGATGATATTGTAAAAGGTTTTTTATGAATCCAATTTCATGAAGACAAAAATTGTATTTATCATGAGATTGAATTTTAGAATGGATTTATTTTTCACCGGGAATTACAAGTAAATCACATGCAGACATTCGTGAAATTTTTTCAAATAAAAGCGTCAAACATTTGTTCATAGTCAAACAGATCGACCAAATCAACGTAAAACCTCGAATATAACTGCATTGGTTCTAGAACAAGTGAATGGAATAAGACTGACATCAAAGTAAACAAAGCTATGTGAAAGAATAAACAATTTGACGATAAAGGTTATGGAGAATATTCAAGCTTTAGATGACGTTGAGAAGTGAATGTATCCACGCTGTTGTGACCGATTTTCAGCTATTTCTCTAAGTCCTCAACCATTGATTCCTATCATCTCTGAGCTTTATCATCATTCATCTCAAAAATACCTTATTGTATAGTGCTCATTGGTGGCATGCTTCCAGATGGATATCAAGAAGTTCTAATGAGGAGCAGTGACCTGTGGGGTCAACCAGTTGGAAGAAAGCGGATACCATCTGAAGACTTTGGGTGGTGGTCACGCTATATCGCGAATTGACAGCAGTTGGAAACTGTGAAGCACTGAACTCCGACACAGAGGCTGGATAGTTAACGCGTTCTCCATGAAACCTGAAGGAATTCTTATAATTTATTGAGCAGAGTAAAGCAACATTGTAATGAAAGTAACATTTGGCTTCGAACACACAGTTAATTTCAGTTAAATAAACTGAATTACAAAGAATAAGAACAAAAGTAATTTTAACAAAAACGGGTAGTCCACATAGTACTCCTATGAGATTGAGCAACACCACTGGTAAGAGAACATGGCAATAAGTAGATGCTCAAATACAGAGACAAAAACATGACTGCAAACGTGATATAGGAGGGATTTTTAATGGTAATAACAATCACTCTACTGCAGACAATAACATTTTGTACAACTTGAAATTCTCAATGTGATATTTCAACAAACTTACTACTTGTACAATATATTCAAATCAAATAAACTTGACAGTTGAACAATGTTAATAGAAACACCATGATAGGCAGTAATGCACAACAACTAGTGGTTTTCATGTTGTTGTTATCCAGTTTGTATGTTACTGGACATGGGTTGGATAGGAAAGAACACGTGAGTTTAGTGATGGAGGTTTATTCATCCTTATGAAAATTTTCTGTTCCATCTTCATGTTGCTGTAATAGCTATGTGATACATTGTTGTACGTTCAGGCGCCAACTACCGTTGACTGTTATACTTCCCCGTAATCTTGTTGTTAACCCATCTAACGATAAGTTGAAGATATTTTAAGAGTGCGCTATGGTGTGACCTTGGTAACCATGTCGTTATGTGTTAGTGTGAAGGGTGAGAAGTTGTTTGCAATCTGTAATTCGCTGGACTATGTGACTCATCAGACATATGTTTCTGATATTGAGAATAGTAACAACACCACACTATGGTATATTAACCAGTGGTGTTTACTTTGTAGGCATGAGAATACCAAAATTTTGGGAATTAATTTGATTATCTCATGGGAAGTATGTTATGTTTAATTTTTGCCAGATTACTTGATTTGTAATCAGTTTTGTTGAGATTGAATTGCACTTTTCTATCTCAAGTTTAAACGTTTGCTTGGTTGGTTTCAAGGCAGTTTGCTTTTATCGAACTGAGAGTAGTAAGAGGATTACGGAATACCATACAGTACGTAGAGGCTGTTTCATCTTTATAAAAGACTTATCATAAGATCATACCTATCAAGACATACAGTTCTGGGTCTAGTACTGCCGACTTTCATAACGGTACCGCTGAGTACTAGACTAGATTTTAGCGGAGTTTCATATAGATATTGCAATTTTTTATGAAGTTGATGAGTTTCACTCTGTTAACATCTCTGTAAGATGTTGAATGACAAAACTGTTTGTAAAATTATCTTAAAAACATCATGATTTTCCCCAAGTTGACAAGCAACTATTTTATCATCATTTTCAGGTGTATTTTAAATACCTTAAGAGATATTGTGTTTGTTCACTGTTTCAGACAGAGTAGATTGTTTAGGCAGAATTTAGTGTGTAATAAACGAAGAAGATGGATTTTACAGTCTAATCAATTTATTCATTAGAATACCTATAAGAAAAAAAAATGGAAATGCTGCTGTTAAGAAGACTACTTTCTTGATCACACTGTGTTACTGCCTTCTTAGGGTTATTCAGCCTAGTGTAAAGAAATGTGATGACATCAGGTTATGGTTTGTTTCTATAACAAGAACTAGTTTCGGTCTCATTTGTGGTGGCAGTAGGAGGAATACAATATTGACCAGTCAAAGTGTTTTGAGTTGAATCCCCTCTAGCCTTTTTTCCACATAAGAAGACAAGTTACGTGGTTTTGTTAGCGTATTCGCCAGTCAAATGTAATATATGTGTTTTTAGGTATTTCTCTTTTCAGTTAGAAAGTAATGTGATTCATCCAATGTTTGGTTTAATCACACCTTTTATTTGGTGTTTGCCCTCTGGGAGGGAATCGTTCACCTTCCATCGAACTATTTTCAGGAGGATTGAACCTAGGTTATTTATATAATTGAAGTTATAGGAGTCCCAGCGAACAACTTCCACATTTACGTCCAGAAAGCAATTGTACGATAATTATTCCTGATGTGGGAAGCACAACTTATGGACTAAATTTGAGCCTGTCACTTTCCTATTATTTGACGTAATGTAATTCAACTCTTATGAGTATTTAACGTTTACAGGTTATGTATGATTATAAACAGAGCATAACTGTTATTCCATCCTTATTTCTTGACCTAGTTTTAAGTATGGGAAAATATTTTCTCTCTACCACTCCGTGCCTTCACTTAGGATTATTATTGTTACCATTATTATTATTATTATTATTATTATTATTATTATTATTATTATTATTATTATTATTATTACTGTTATCATTATAGTAGTTATTATTAGTACTACGAGTGTTTACAGATGGTGTTTGTGGTCGATAACATGCCTAAGTCACGTAAAGATTCAAACTGTTGACCTTCATTTAAACGACCGCTCCAGATATTATTAATGACCAGTAGTTTTGTTAATTTTGCTATGATTTATTTTAAAATCTTCATGTTATTTATCGGTGGGTATCAGAAATCAGATTCTGGAAATTGTACAACACAGAATATTTATTACATACCTTACATTCATTCATTAAAATAAAAATGGATTTTCACTATTAGATGTACATTCTACTAACAATGTAACGATTCATCTTTTTACTATCTTCACAGGTTGTTACCAATTTTTTCTTGCTTCATACTTTGATTCTACTTACTAAACAAAATGATTAATTATTTTCTAGGGAATGTTCATCACTAAATGACATCAATTGGAGAACCATTGAAAACCTAAGAGCATTGGACAGTTGTCTCATCCTGGTACGGGACTGCTCAGCAGTATGCAGCAGTGATGTAGTTAGGAATCGAATTTAGCAGGTTCACTTCCCAGGGCGAGTGGTTTCACCACTCATCCACTTGGTGCTTGACCTGGAGTTCGTGATTTCGACCCTAGGTGAGTGCATGCTGCTGCGGAGTCCCGTACTAGGACTAAACAGCTGTCCATTTCTTCCACATTTCCAATGGTTCTCCAACTGATGTGAGTCCGTGACGGATAATAATTTAAAAATGAGATCTCCATTAATCTCAAAATAGATTAGTTATTTCACGGTTTTTTCTATTTTATTTTTCTTTGAAATTGTTAGTTCGGACGTGTCAACCATTCTATTTGTTCGTGGGATATTTTTGGAATCTTTTCTTAGTTAACTTTTTGCTTGCTGTTATGCCTAGGTTCGTTTCAAGCACGCATAAGTGTTTCTTTCTTTTCAGTTAAAAATAGTTGTTTTTCCTTTGAATCTGATCACTGTCTGAGTAACTTTTCAAAAATGCCTTTCTGTACAAATTTGATTATGATATTCTGCTTCAAAAGTTTTCCATCAGTTTTGTGATTTTCCATTGTCTGAAAGATAATAAAAGGCTTTTATGCTGAGATTAACCGCAATATCTCTCATCTTACAACGTTGTCTATCACCTATAGAAGGAGTGCATAAATAAACATAACAACCAACCCTTAGGCCTATGACTTTCTTGTAATGGTATCTATATAAGAGCAGTTTACTGAAAATGTTGAGATGCCGGAGAATAATTGTAGTTCAGCCGCATGATTTTGATGGTATTGTGTTTTCTGAACTGGATGGTGTAATCGTGAACCTTTCACCGTCATTTTAGACGACATCAGCACAAACCTCAGAAAGAAATGAGCTATAGCGTTTTCACCACATATCTCACTTTCTCAAATTTATACTGATAATGCCTAGAATGACAATGAAATTTCTTTACGATTAAATCATCCAGCTCAGAGAACATGTCATCAACATTACTGAAAATGTATTGTATAAGATAACTCCTTGACCTACAGTTACATTCTGTGTATCAATTTCAATTAGTTTAGTTTTCTGTGATTCCCATTTCATTTATATGTGGAAGTGAGAAGTGATGAAGATGTTGTGATAGATAAAAATACTGACCAGTATAGTACAACCTCATATTTCCTTTTTCCATTGACGATGGTTATTCAGAATACTGGAGAATTTAGTTAACTTGATACTTAACCTGAAACTAGAATGCTAACTAAATATTGAATCTTACTAACTTCTTTGCCTGTTGTTTCCCACTCATCTTTTCTCTAGCAAAGTGACAATTTATCTCTAGATTCTAGTGAACCGCAACTTGAACGTCAAGTGGAAATTATTCGTAACCTAGTGGATTCTTATATGAAGATTGTGATTAAAACCCAGTTGGATTTAGTACCGAAACTGCTGATGCATATGCTTGTTAACGAGGTAAATTAATCAAATTGTTGTTTGTTCATCAGAACATGATGCGAAGTCATTGAAAAGAATATTCTTTATTCATATTCAACTTCTAATATGCGAAATTGGAATCTTTAAGTGTTTTGTTTTGTTTGATTTAATAATAAAATGACTACTGAAGCATTCTTTCAGTGATGTAGATTGAAAACAAATAGGAGATATAAAAAGGGATACAGAGTTTGATAAATTTATAAGCTTAAAAAGCTCTTCTTTCTTCGGTTTCACCACCTGCATACCTAATGATCGGCGATTTAAGACAAATGAAATATACAACGAAATGGGATTAGAAATTGAATATGTTCCATGTTGATAGACCAGTGAAAGTTATCATTCTGTTATTTATTTGTCCTTTTTCGTCAATAATGTCAAACTGACTACGTTTGTATGGTATTCAGCCAAAGAGTTTTATCTTCCTTCTATTCTTCCTTCTTTCTACTCACTGCATATTTGGGGGGAAAATGAAGCGCACTTAGCATCATTGTGCATGTTCATGCACTAGGCAGTGAGACACACCTGATATGTGAGGGCCAAGGATATTAACTGGCTGCTGGAACTTCCGTAGGTGGAACGGTGTTCAAACCCGTTATTCATTGTTTGGAAGTCAACTTCTTAAGTCAATGAGCCACAGCTCCACTTCATTGCGTATTAGTTCTGAATGATTCCTACTGTTTGTTCTAAACTCTGTTTTCTGTTGAAGTGCTTTATTTTTCCTACTGAGTGGTTTTATTCATAAACTTTTGTCAACAGACGAAGTTGTGGTACATTTCTTGCAAATCTACTAGATGAAAGGAATTAAACTTACTTTGATTTTAGCAATTACTTAGCGTATTATGATTTCAGCAACGTGTACTTTTGTTTGACACTTTTAGTTTCCCGTTTCTATACTGGGTCGAATTGCTCAACCTCCGTTGTCAAATGATCTCCTACGCGGATGCCTTGATGCTGCCTGATTACTCGTTATGTTATAGTCCGCTGGATGGCTAGCATTGAAATACAGAATACGCGGTTCGTCGTATTTGGAACTTGTCAGGTGGACGTACCTCCATCTCAATGAGTGATGTTTGCTCCCACTGAAAAGGGAACCCAGCATCTATCACTTCAAACGTCAAAGCGTTATCCACTAGTTGCAGAGAGTCCGACCAATCCAATCCAGAAAAACGATAGAAATTTACAAGTAATAATAAATAAGAGATGGCTCTCCTTCCCTGGTGTCCTAGTGGACAACGCTTTGACGTCTAAAGCCATGGGCACTGGGTTCGAGTCCCAATGAAAACAACCACTTACTGGGCTTCAGGCACATCCTGTTGACGAGTCCCAACTAGGACGAAACGTGAGTCCTGGATTCCACTGCTAGTCACCAAGCAAATTATGACAAAAATGTGTAATGTGTAAATGATCTAATTTTTTGAGCTGAGTAGTATTCATCTAGAAGGTTTTCTGTGAACTTGTACGATTTACGATGCACCATTTTAGTCGATAATCGCATTTATAGGAGGTATCTGCACCGGATTATTTCCTTCAGTTGTTAATTGTCGCTTTATTTCTTATTGTGACTGTTATTTTAATTCTAAAATTGTTTTTAATTTGTTTATAAGGATGGCTTTGTGTGACCATGTTATGTTTATATGGTGGTACTTTATTACATTTCTATGCAATAAACGAGTTATTCCGTATTATGATTGTAGTCAACTAATTCATACCACCGTTCGTTTTTTCATTGGTAATTAGGCATTCTGAGGATACATCAGTCATTGTTCATACAACGTTTGGGAATTTTTGTCGCTTTGCTTTCTTATGATGGATTCAACGTTTCTCAAAGCATTCCCCCTTGATCTAAAGAGTTTTCATGCTGGTGTGACACACCAGATCACTATAACAGCTGACAGTCACAAGCGTTCTTAATCTAACCAGTATATACATTACTATAGTTCATCCTTCGAATTCCCCTCTTAACTGGTTTATCGCTATTAAAGTACTATGGCAATGTTTTACTGGATTATGCATTCGACTTTCGACCGACTGGTTGTTAGTTTGAATTATATTTTACCTATTGAAGTTTAGGACAGCCATATAGCATCATTAGGAACAAGTTAATTATGGGAGTTCGGTAGTAGTGATGGACATTGGCTAGAAGTGAAGTCCAGGACTCAGGTTCCGTTCTATTTGGGACTCGTCAGCAGGACCTACCTGCCTTCAAACAAGTGATTTTATTTCCACTAAGGCTCGAACTCAGGACCGATTGCTTCAAACGGCAGAGCGTTATCCACCAGACCGCTGAGTTCGGTTTTTATACGTTAACTGCCAGGAAATTATAGAATGCTTTGTTATTTGTTGTTGATTAAATTAACAGTTTCATGCAACTCTTCAACTGTAAGCCTCTTCAGATTAATTTCCCCGTTTAAATTCGTATTAATTCCACGTACCATTGAAGCTCTGTTACATATACCTTTCAATTAGTTTACATACCATTTTCAAGTTGTTTTGCAGGTTGTTGTATTTCCTATTTTATTGCATTGTATTTTTTCTTATTGTTTTTGTTTATGGTGTGGTGCATACAAATATTAAGGAAACTCTCCTCTTTCACTTTTTATCAATTTTCTTAGATTAAGGGCTTTTTGAAGGGGGAATTATTGCCGAATTTATACCAAGCTGGCGATTTGGTAAGATGGAATATACTTATGTTCATTTTTATTTTTTTATTTTAGATAATCATGCAAATATGTCATAGATTCTTCCTTCCCTATCTTATTTTTTTAATTCTTCATATCTGTTCACCGGGTGACTATACTTTCATATGAAGTCCTGTCCTATTGTGTGTGTGTGTGTGTGTGTGTGTTATAAATACAGTAAACCTCATGGCTTTTGCTGACTATCGATTATTTAGACTTGAGTTGGTTAAAATACAGTTTGACGAAATATTACATTGATGCAATTCGTCACATTTTGGAAAAGCATGTCAAAAGTATGGAAAAAAAGAAACGGAATGCTGAAATAGACTGAAAGATGTTCATGAACTGATGTGGCAAACGCATGATTGAATGGGAGATACATGATATAGGGATATTTCCTTCTGTTATTGGTTTTAAAGTTTATTGTCTCTGTTCTCCAGCTACTGTTTTACTTCATCGCTTAGATTTCAGATCGTAAACACACTTTTAGTTCACTTGACAAATTTGAGCAATGCAAGAACAAATACATTTGTAGAATAAAATGAGCTCATTTTTTCACGACTTTTCATAAGCTGCAAACAGCCTACAATTGAAATGAAGTATTGGTAATAATGATGGTATAACATTTTAAATAAGTAGAAATAAATGAAGATTTGAAATCTAGGATTAACAATGTGGTAGTTAGTCAAGGAAACACAACTTTAATAATCACAAATTAATGGCAATTTATATCTGATGAGATAGAAAATTCTGGAGCTGTGTAATGCGGGGAGGGAGCGACAAAAGAAAATGAGTGTAGAAGAAAGGACTGTTTAATAGCTAATAGGTTGCGTAATTACATGAAAAACTAGAAAATCGTCGGGTGATTAACAGTCATTAAGTAATTAATGAAGAGATGATGCAATCAAAAAAGACTATTTACATATATATGCACAAAATTATATACAGTTACCAGGGTAAAGAAAGGTTAGTTACAGTTTCTTTCTCAGTATATGAGTCAGGTTGAAAATGTTCGATGGTGAGAGCTTCCGCGAACTGTAACAGACATGGTGTTCTTTATTCTTTGATTATCTTGAGGGATTGAGAAACATTTATTTGATGTCCTACTTCCATCAGGTGCTTGACGGTTGTGCTCTTAAAGACCTTGCTGCCTTTCAGATACAGATTTCTCGGAATATGTTCATAAATCGAATAGATGCCTTTCTTTCCGTCCGTCTTTGACTCACTACCTTATTGTTAATCCTAGATCTCAAATCTCTACTTTTACATATTTAAAGTATGCTATGCCATTATTACTACTAATACTTCATTTCAGTTTTAGGATGTTTGCAGTTGATGAAAGACAATGAAGTGAAATGAGCTCTTTTTTACTCTGAAAATGTCTTTTTTTTCTTGCATTATTCGAACATACCTTTCTCCCGTGTATCTAAAACATAAAGTCACAGACTCTATGAACTGATCCAGTTACGTAAGAGTTCCTCTTACGTTTCTGCCCCTGATATACACACTTTTCACCTTGTGTTTGCAGAATCAGTGGCTGGTTGCAGTGCATCCATAGCCATCCGATGCTTTCTACTTTCATATCTGATTGTTCAAACTGAGAATAGATGCTTTCACTTTTCGCAACTATCAATGATTTCTCATTGATTTCCCGTTGCTCCGTTTTATGACGCAATTTACTGTGAAACATTAGATGTGGCACTTCAGTGATGTACGCTAAACGTTGAACTCACTACATCAGGATGTCATACTTTTAATTCTATACTAGATCTGTTTATTTGATATATGGGACACAATGATACGGTTTTATTTACTTGATGACGTTTCGAGCATAAATCATTGCTCGTAATCAAATCTATATCATATTGACATTGATATGTAGGCGAACAGAAGGAGTAGTAATGGAATCAACAATATCGCCAGTCGTAGCATATATATTTATGAGTAGTTAGGAAAACATGGCTTTACAAATGTTTAATCCTGCACCTAAGATGTAGTGGCGATCTGTAGGTGACACGTTTACTGTATTGACATCGGCACATATCGACAATTTCCTCACACATATAAACTCAGTAGTGGGCGCAATCTAATTCACTTATAAAGTGGAAAATGAACAAGGCGAATTACCAGTGTTAGATTACAGAATAAAACGAAGGGTAGATGGTTGTTTGAATAGCACTGTCTATAGAAAGCCGACACATTCCAGTAGTTATCTAGACTTCAAGTCATCTCATCAAATGTTTGTTAAGGCAGGTTTAGTTAAATGTCTAAGTGAAAGAGCTAGAAAACTGACTAGTCAGTGCAAAGACCTAAACAAGAAACTGAAACATAAAAGAATTACTAATAGTTAATAATTATCCTCTACAGCTTACTAAAAAAAAGACAGCTGGATAAGATCAGTAATCTGGAAAAAAACTCGGCTATTGCAATGGATGCATTAACACAACCACACATTAGGGTGGTATAAGGCCACTTTACTTAGGTCCAGTACAATTGAGTGGAGAGATTGATTGTTGAAGCTTTGTTCATCGAATGTAATAGAAATGATGCAGCACCTACACCAGAGATATGCGAAATTTTACTACTGATAAAAACAAATAACATGAGGTGAGAAAACTATAAAAATCAGATATCAAAAGTAGTGAGGTTACAATAACATGATTATGAGCAATAATTTATGCTCGAGACGTCATGAAGTAAATAATACTGCAGCACTACGTGCTGTATATCAAATAAGCCAATTTAATATAGAATTACTTCCTATCACGGTGTGCAAGTTTTACATTTATATTAATGTTATAATTTTAGCTGAAGACAATACTTTTCACTTGTATTGAAGCAAAGTCCAGTATAGCAGCAGGGATTGGTGGTTGGAAAATTATAAACAAAAGTGATAAAATTAAACCTTGTAATAAATTTACATTAATAAATATTCTTCTTTTCGGTATGTAAACGCGCAGGGATTTTTCTGTCGATACTCTCACTCTGTGTTCTGCCTTATTCTCTCCCGGAAGTTCACTAGTCGACCATCATGCCTTTTTTTGTTTTCCGACGTCGTTATTACTTACTACCGACATATATTATTATAAGTAGCGTTTACCCACGATACTGTAGTGACTGATAGTTAAATTTCATTTTTGTTGAATACTCTATCTGTTTATGCTTGATTGTGGATAATATTTCTATGCTTCAGAATACACTAATGTCTGAATCATTGATTGTTCAACAAAAACGTGACGAAATGGTTCGTGTTTATGATGCTATGAAGGAGGCGTTAAATATCATCAGTGAAGTATCTATGTCTACTGTGTCGACACCAGTCCCCCCTCCAGTTAACGATGATTGGTTGCAGGTAAGAGTTTGTTTAAAAATTCCAACCCCTCTCCGTATTGCATTCTATTTACTGTACATTTTTTTCCCCACAACGAATTATTTATGGTTATTTTTAGGTGATGTAGTGTCTTTGTTTTATCTCCCCTTATTTGTGTTTTCGTGTAATTGAATTATTCACTAAATTACTCATTCATTTATCATTCAGTTACATCAACAAAAGTTTACCCAAATAATATGATCTCAGATAATCTCATTATTTACATTGATATTTCGGTCATTCCAAACTTTTACCCGGAATTCTCTTGCATGCACACTGTATTGTATGCTTCCGAATGTATTGACCATCTATGTTATTTGCTATTTTGAAGAGATTCACATAACAAAATTGTGATGTTTTGTGTTATTTTTACTGGTTATCAAACCTACTGGAGTCTTAGATAAGTTTCATCTTACGTTCTGTTTCATCAATTGCATACATGCTAATATAAGATATTAGAAGTGCAAAACCTAAAATTTATCAGCGAAATCGTAGAATTGTGTAATATGTTAAGTTCTTTACATTATGACTTTTTTCATGAAAAAGGCATTGTGAATACCAGATGTTTTCATTAATTTGCCGAAACCCTTTCATTATTTTCATACTGATTTATTTTCATCTGTCTTTATTTGAACCTTCTTTGCCCTGTAGTCTGATAATTCAGGAGGACTAACTGCTCCTGGATCTACAGGTCCGCCTCCTCCTAGTCCAACAGCAAATCGTCGTCCACCACCTCCGCCTCCTGGTGGCTGGAATTCAAGTAGTACTGGTTCCATTAAAGGTTCTGCTCCTAGACAAGCACCATCAGTTCCTGGGAAAACAGGTGCTGCACAGTTACCTTCACCACTTATTCCGCAGTGAGTTATTTGAAAATAATTAACAATATTCACTTACATGAAATTCCTTCAACTCAGCTCTCACTGTAATACGTTACTAAAGGGATAGACAGTGAAACTTATGAATTTCTCTGCTTCTTCAAAAATTTTTTTCAAGCATAACCTATAACTGACAACATATCGGAAGAAAATTCGTCTTCAGCTCAAAGTTAGGGAAGACACAACGTGGTATATCTTTTTCAAGCTACCACATTTTGTAACAAAGATAAAACTGATGACTAGGATATAACACTGAAATGAACTAAGGGGAAGTATTAGTGATGGAGTTAGGAATAGCCACAAAGTAGAATTTTTCCAAGATTTATATCTATATCGCTGTATGCAACTTTGTGTTATGCAAAGTTCTATTATTACGCCCACATCTTTGAAGTGACTTATGGTTTCTCAAGTGACTCATTACAAAGATTGATGTTATTCGTGCACAAAATCTGTCCACAGAGATTAAGAGGCTGATATTAACAGTTGAATGCTCTCTTTATTATCGGAGTCCCTTGTTACCTCTTGATCAATCTGTGTAATCCGGCTACGACTGGGATTCCTATTTTCTAGGATTAAATGACATGCTGACGACTTCAATCATCCATCTTTGTAATGTTTATTTATTGACGTAGGCCGTTTTGGAGTTTTGCTTCTGAAATTAGGCATACTTGGTTGTACTGCATCATTACAGACATTACTTTAGTAATAAGCGGTGTTAATACGACTACTAAATCTCTTTTTTTCCTACATCACTGACTTGTTGGAGGGTGTATATTTATGGATAGTAGACACAATAAAATGAAATATTTGGATGCTGTTGTATGTTTACTCGTTGTAAAAATTGTTGTTCTCTTAAATGACATTTGATAATAATAATATTGATTATCTTTTTGTTGTGTATGCTGTATATGTTGTCATTTGTTTCTTTGTTGTTCATTTTGCACGTTTCATTGTTATCAATGCACCTTTTCTACGATCATTGCTACCACCAATTCTATGATAATCACTGCAATTATCTATTTCATACATGTATGCACTTCGTATACAATAACATAGACGATTATATCCTGCTGATATGTATTCTATTACAAAAGATCCAAATCTCCCTGGACTGTTAAACTCCATGACAAACTATCCGCTAATACCACCGTCTATTCCCGCGTAAGTGAATACATGCTATCGTATGTTTGTCATGAGAAGTGAGTGTTTTTCTTATTTAACAACTGTTTGTTTGAATTGAAAGCTTTTGTATGCGTTCACTTGCGTTTAGGTTTACCGATATAAAACCTAACAAAACATTTGTCTTTATAAGCTGTCTTGAAGCAAAATAATATTGATCTTGGTTAGAGGCAATCGGCAGGAAGCATTGCATTTAGACTTCTCGCTTGTTGGCACTTATCAGTAAGTTGTTCCTTCTGAGACTCGGACCCGTGTCACTCAGTGTTGTAGTCAACAATCTTACCAACAAGCTATTCTGGTTGCCACTGACCTGTAGCACTAGAGCAGAGAAATTGATTAGTCACTGTGAAGTAACCCACTTCATGTTGTCTAGTCCTTTGCGCTCACCGACTTTTGTCGATCATTCTGCGATTTGGCCAACAAGCTAGGAGACTCATCATCATGGTGTACTAACACCTATCAAAATGAACCGCGATTACCAGCCTCATAGTTTGGTGGCCACATTGCAAACGTATCGACAGAATTCGATCCGTACTCAAAACTAGATTAGTCAAAACAGGGCAACAACAGTCTAGTAAGGAAACTGTACGAATTGAAATAAAATCAAAATGTCATATAATGGTGCCGTATGTGTATATCCTACAAAGATTCTCCTAAAAAATAGATGGAAGTAGAAAGTCGAATACTGTGAAATTTAGAACTACAGAGTTTTAAGTTAGTGAGTAAATGAGTTGACAATAATCAGTAAAGAAATTTAATAAAGGATAATGAGTAAAACTCAGTAGATTAAGATTGGGGTTCATTGTGAATTTAAAATCTAATGACAAAGCAATGGTGTAATCGAATAAGTGGGAGGTTAAGAAATTAGCTTATCAGGGGAATTGAAAAGTAACGATGGTTTTCTCATGGATACATAAGTCTGGTTTCAGGCGTTTAATTGCAGTGACTTCATCGAAACAAAGATTTAAATTATTCTCTTCATCGATAACTTTGAACAATTCCAAAGCACCTGCTTGATGTTCTGTTCAGTTAGTGCTTTGTAAATAAACTATTGAGGACACGTGCTCCTTCAATCGTAGGCTCTTTGGGACACGTTCAAAATATAGATAGTGAGCCATTCTTTCTGTTCTTCCAGTGTAACTGCTGCGGCAGATACATGTGAATTATTACACGTAATTGGATGCAACATATGACGGGCACCTGCTAGGTTTTCATTGTATATGTGAGTAAGAAGTATGAAACAGAGGAACAAGGTTTCCTGCAGAATAAGTCCTGGATTGCCAGTGCAGTGCATAGTCTTCAGCTTACCGTCATCACCTTTGAAGCTGAGGTGAATGAAGACTGGCTGGTTACTGACTGTATTTTCTCAATTCCACTGCATTATTTCTTGCCGTATTTGTTGATGAGGCTTTGTGGGTATCCGTTTACTGGGATACTTATCAAAAATCAGTAGTTCCTCTTTAAGTTTATTTTCTGAGCATATTCTTCATACTCTACAGAACAGCATCTTAACCAATCCCCGTTTATAGTTGACTGAATAGAAACCAATGAAATTAAGGTAAGGACGATTCCACATGCCCTTTCGATGGACAGATCGTTGAAGTGTTTCATCAATTCTACGTTTAATTATGGTTCCCAGAAAGTTGAATTTACCACTTTATTCCTGTTCCACTATGAAATTAATGTTTTTGTGCACTGTTGAATATTCCAGGCACTTATGATGCTTGTTGTAAATATTTACATAGAATGTTGTCTCATCGGTTGCACATTTGAGTTTTTCACCTTGAAATTAGCCATGAAAATATCTGCTAATATAGGATTTAAGGGACTGAAGATTACTACCTCGCCAGCTTAGCAATATCAGTTATTATCAAACTGGAACTAGGCATCCTTCATACATATTAAAAGCTTCTTGAATTTAGTTATTAGCAGAAGGAGGAAACCGGTGTGTGTGAATAAATGATTCACATCAATGGACAACATAAACACTTTCGAGACATTAATTTGATTTGCTGAAACAGACGAGTTTTGCATAGTGTATTTAACGTAGCAGTATGTATCCTAGGTACACCAAGCGAAAGTGGAAAGGTGAGGTCCATGAAATTTTGAAACGCAATTCCGATGAACACAAAATTATCAATTTCATTATCCTGAACAAAGTTGCAAATCATCAGAAATTAGTAAGACTAAAAGTAGCAAATGGTACATACTGCCCATGCATGAATAAAATCAAATTCGAATGCTAGAAAAAAATTATCAATATTCGCCTTGCGCTAAATTGAAAGTAGAAATTTCATCGATCTTGAAAAAAATTATTCCATCATTCACACATAGAATGATTCTTTTCACAAACTATGCTATTTCACCCAATCTAAAGCCACTAAAATACAAGGAAGATTAGACTTATGACCAGTGTGACAGATGGTAACTATTAAAGATTACTAATAACAACATTTGTTTAGATTTAGTCTAAGAATGACATTAGAGGGACAATATTATGCATACGACATCATGATTAAGCATAGTTTCTCGTACATTGAAGTGATATAACACGAACCATTAACAGACGTACAGAAGTAGTTTTACATATATTCTAACCTTTTGACAGTGTCATGTGTATTTGTGATGCCTAGTTAAATCTAATCAGTAGGGAGAGAACATAACAGCAATCGCCTGTCTAGTGACTTATAATCAAGTTCATCTTTTCAATTAGGAAGTTGTTGCCTACCCAATGAAAAGCTCCAAAGGAATCTTATGCTAACTTTTTAAGCATAACAGAATCAAATCTTCTTGGAAATGGAAATCGAATGGAATATACGGCCTTCAATAATGATGGGTCAATCTCTGTACAGATATTTCTGCATCTATTCGCAAGGTAAATCGCTGTCATGAGGTTGATATCGCTTAAATATGGTCATAACAGTGCAAAGATATTCACTTTTAATAAGCTCCAAGGATCTGAACGGTTTAATAACCTTCGTCTCTTGATCCTCTGTTATGTGATACGGAAGGTTCGATTAGCTTTTACCAACTTATGGCACCGTCGTAATATCTAGTTGCCTCTTAAGGGTTGAATGTACTGCACTACAGTTCACAGTGTTCTGCAATATGTCTACAGCAAAGGTAAAGGAAATAAGAAGGCTTCACTTGTTCGATCACCGTTACCTTTGTAGCATAGGCTTTGTGTCATGGTATTACCGCGTCAGTAATGGAGAAGTCAACCGTAGAGTTCTAGTCAAAAGAAGTAAGTTAGTTTTGTTGTCGTGAACTTTTACACGTGCCCAATCGCCATCTGCCTTGTCGCACAATGTTAGCTGATGCAGGTGTTGGAAGAAGGTCAGGGCGACCAGACTGATAAATGACGTCATTGAATGAAGTCTTTGGTTGTTGATTTCAGCCGTGTAAACTTTCCTGTTGGAATGGGATCCACGCGACAATTGTAACCAGTAGTTGGAGACTCTAAGTGTTAATGGTTCAGAATCTATGTTAGTGGCGCAGATGTATCCTCACACTGTCCTCAATTTAATCGTCGTAGTGAACTCAGTATTCTCTCATTTCTGCTTTCTTTTTTTTTACTACTTCCTCTTACTTTTGATCTATTCTTCTGTATTTCTTTATCTCTTACTGTATTGTTTTCTTGCTTGGTGTGATTTTATGGAGAGTCGCAACCTGGACCGTTGATCAGTAATACCTAGTCCTATGTTGATATTGATGATTATGCCGATGAGACATTTCTGCCAGCTTTCACACACTTTTTTTCCTCTACTGAATCAAAATCGAAATACACTTAGCAGTTTTGTGCATTTTCGTGCAATAGGGAATCAGTCAAATCTATTGCGTGAGGACTTACGATACTACCTGGTTGCCCAACCTAGTTAGGCGAAGCGAGGCTCGAAAGCGTGACTGATTTGTTGAAAGTCATCTCCCTAAACCAATGAATCACAGCGCCACCCTTTTTCTTTTTTATATGCTTATGTGAAACGTGACACACTTTAATCTGATGCACTTGTGTGCTTGGTTCTACGCTAACTACGATAACTATTTCAGCTCCACTTGATACTGATGCATGATTGGTTGTAATTTTCTCCATGTCAGTTTGTTCTTGCAATCTTTCTTGTGGTATGTGTATATAATAACCTTTTATTTGTTGTGTAGTGATATTTTTTCCAACTTGGAAGTGTTTTTAAATACTACTTAAACTTAAAAATATCAAAATTTCCTATAAATATGTGATTTATTATGAAACTGAAGGACAGAAATTCTGTCTAGCGCTATGTGTTGACTTATATGTTGATGGAGAAACCATCGTTAAGATATGTTCATCAGAAAAGATGACATGTCTCACAGTTATCGTGCTTAGTTTATCTTATATAGTTTATTGTGTTAACTAATCAGGTAAATTTGAACTTCACTACAATGGTCATTGAAATATTCCAAATGGTGTGCATCTACTTAAGGATAAAATGTGAGATTGTAATATCTGTTTGATTTGTATTACAACAGTGTGGTATCCGTATTAGTTATGAGATGTTGATATCTAAAAAATGAAACTAATAACGACATATTATATTTGTTGATGAAGCCTTCAGCGTCTAGTTATTTCATTGGAAAAAGTTATGGTCAACTTAAAAAGCTCTTTAGACGGATCTTAGAATTATATTCATTAGAAAAAGTATACGCATTGTTTTCTATCTACATTTCTGATTCCAAGGGTTTAGAGATGTTAACTGTCTTTTGAAATTTAACTGCATATTCTTACATTTTTGTTTCTTCACACATTTGAATTCTCACGCGAAAGTCACATTTTTCTTGATTTACTTATGAATTACACCGTTGTTTATTCAGCAATCCATTTCCGTATCCACTATCCAGTGGCACTAGACTATTTTTTTTAGCAACAAGTTTATCCGTTTCGTAAAAGGATGAGACTTCATTTCTACATTTGATTGAGAATTGGACTGGTGGTTAATTTCTTACTGATTTCATCCTAATGCAAAGTACACAGAATACTTGCTTGCTGAAGTTCATCCAGGAAAGTATGATATCCTTTTTTTTTGACTACTTTAAATTCACAGTTCCTTCTTTCTACCTGAAAGTTGATTTAGACGATCGTTTTATGTGTAAATGAAAAAGGTTTCTAACACTAATATTGATTGAAAGTTGGTTTCCTTTTGCATTTAGTCCCAGGAACTGCTAAACCTTTATAGATTGTTAACATTGGGGATATTAATTTTCGTGAAACATGTGTACTCTTCATTTGTGTACACCTAAATGTTCAGTATATGCATACATTAATATATTCTGATATCATCTTTTTATTTTTTAGGCGTCGTTGATACAAACTACTCCACTTATATAAAGTGATCAAGCTTTCAATTTATCAAGTTATTTATTTCGAAGTTGGCATTTCATTCTCTGCAAATATAAGCAAATGGTAGTGAAGTAAACATGAATACAACTGAATAAGTTACTTCCCGGCTTCTTTGAAACTGAATGTGGAATAACTCAGAAAGAAAAATGCATTTATCATATAATACATTTTAATTTATCTTTCATCCTTTTTCTCCTTTCGATTCTGAGTTATCCTTCATTCAGTTTCAAAGAAGCCAGGAAGTAACTTATTCAACTGTATTCATGCTTACTTCACTATCCTTGTTCTCTTTTACAAATCCCCCCTCATATGCTGACTTATTGTTTCACGTGTTTCTTTTTCAACTCCTTTCTTTTTGTTTACTCTATATGTATACATATTTAAGGGATGAATTCCTATTCTTTGTATTTCTTTAGACTCCTTTTGTGTTCCTCTCTCTTCCTTTTTAGTTCTTTCTTATTATATATATAGCATACTCATACATCACAGTCATCGATTTTGTTGACGTCATTATTGAAATCATCATTATCGTTGTCACCTTTCTTCTCGGCATGCACACCTGTTGATAATTACTACTTTCTTTTATTTCTTCTACGATTATATTACAATAACTATATTACCAATGCGGTCAATTACTGAGAACACTACACAACTGTTGTCGGTTCTATTATTGTCCATAGTTCATGCTGGTGACACAGTTGCTGTTACTACTGATAGAAGTGATAAACCATTCCCTATGTTACATATTCTATATACGTATATCAAATGTGAATTGTTTCATTTTTTGTTTTCTGTGCTTTCTAGTCATTTTTTCATGTTATACTGACGTTATCTTAGTTGTATGATGGGCTAAAGGAATTTACATTTTCGTTGATTTTCGACTATACGAGTCTGTTTACACAGGTACTAAAGTCTGTGGGTGTCCTCTAGTACTAATAACACTTGCACGTTTAACAACTTAGTGAATATATGAAAGAAAGCAGTGAAAAGTAGAGGAAAATCATAAAAATAGCACAAAAAGAAATAAAGCAGTGGTTAAAGTCATTATTACGATTAAGGTGAAGACAAGGCATAAGTGCATTTGCGCTACTGGCATCGATTCTCAGACATATCGCCTAGAATCACCAACTATCGATTTTGGTTGCAGACAGACCCAATACGGAAGTTTACATTACCCTATTCAGCTCAAACTAACAATTAAAGACTTCATACACCGATGCTATGTTTTAGTCCAATCGTTCCTAATGTTTTTCCCTCCTAAACCTACTTCAACCACGATTACACGATGAGACAGACTGCGACTAGACACGCGTAACCTATGTCTCACCTAATACTTTATGACTGACTTCTGTATTACTGACGAGCTGGTTCCACAGCGCAGCCTATGCTGCGGAGGCATGTTGATCGGACAACTGATGCATTCTTGTATCTTCTACCTTCAATAGCCATGATTCACAGCCATATAGTGGAACAATAGGAATTGCAGAGCAGTACGTTTGACCTTCACTAGGCATTTGAAATCTAATTGTCTTAAATTATATATATATATATATATATATATATATATATATATATATATATATAAATCCCCTTTATGAATCTAGATGACATAAGTGGAATTAATTTATCTGACAAATGTGATGATGCATTTCTAACAGTCTGATCACACATTTATTTGTTAAGACATTCTACATAAGCACTAAAAACGTGGGGGGGGGGGAAGGAAAGGACACATTTTACATTAAGTAGTTTAATAATAAAAAAGGTTCTGAAGAGAGAATAGTAAATTTTGAAGACAACCTTGTTATGACGATGAGAAAAGTGCTACCAGGATGGGTCTAGTGTAAGAGCAACCTAATTTTGAACATACAAGACGTCTTTGTTAGGCAATCAGATATCATAACAGAGCCGAGCATAGTGTTTGTGAAAGCTAGGCAAACCTTTTGTATCAATGTAAAGACTTCGTTGGTCACTGACCCACCAGCACTGATCCGATATCCTAAGTGGATGAAATCATCAACCCACTCGACCACTTCACTTCCTATCGTTAAACAAGGTGTCAGCGAAGGCCAGTCATACAGCAACAAATTGCATTCAGGCGGTTAGAAATGCATCTCAAACTGCCGCTCACAATGTTCAGAAGGCTTCAACTAGTTAGCGTACTCACCTTACAGAACTGTTATCTGTGTACTTTATGTCGACTAAGGAGTTTTTGGTGACTAGGTCTATCTAGGTAAGAATTGGCGATAAAAGGGAGTCCTCTATAAGCAAGTTGATTATGAAACCAAATAAAATTAGATACTCTAGATGGTCATTGTTCGAAGTACACTACGTCATTGACACCTCACCATAGGCTCTAGTACGAAGATGGCTGTTTGAATACAGCTACTTCAACAAGGAGTTGTAGTTATTGGCATCCGTTTACCATCGAAGCAAAAGGTGAATCGTAGAGGGATAATTTATCATGACAATTTTTACATTCCTGATAAAATATAATCTCCCATTGAAATATCAATTAGCATAATATGTTTGATTTCATCTATTTCGTCTTGCTACCGATACCGCCATATCGTCTTTTGCACTTCTCTGGTCAGAATATTTATTCATCGCCCGTAATTGCCCATGGCTTCTTCCGACTTCTCAACATGTGCTACTTATATGTACTCTTATCAGTAGCACCCACTACACCGTAATTCCTTTAGATTGACAGACCTGAACGCCGCCTTCAAGTCAAGAAACAGCTAGCGTCGGGTTCCGGTAAGTGTGTCGGGACCTGTAGAGGGTAGACATTTGGTCGATATGCGCACAACTCAGTTTGAAACTTGCCTGGTTTTCTCGGGTTCGCTGTTCTCTAGCTTCACTTTAACGCATAGTGATTGTGAAACCTAGAAACGTTCAGAGATGTCTTTGCACTGGAAACGGTGTAACAATTGCAGTTCTTCAGTGTCTTATGAGCTGATATTGTTCTACTCAAATCAACGTATGGTCACTGTTGAAGCGCGTTCTCTAGAAGAACTGGTCATATTTCACCTCTCTTCAGCGATTGCCTTTAACAATATGGTTTAGGTGTTTCCACTGTTGAGTTAAGGTCGCTTTTCATGTCTGATATTTGTGCTGGCAGAAATATGTAGTTGTCTGAGCACGTTTGTATCAGACGTACACTATTATCCGTTCGTTCCACCTATTTGATTGTCTGCCTGGTCTAACCTGCTCATTTATGTTTTGAAATCATAGGCTAAGATAGCCGTATCTGAACGCTCCGATTTCAGCGGGAGACTAGACACTTTTAATAGAGTTCATCTTTCAGTCTACTCTAACGTTAGTCAGTGTATGCTTAATCAGGAATTACAAACAAACATACACTTAACCACCTCCTATCTCTTTGTGCTATGTGAACTGAACTAGAAAAAGTTGATAAGTAATATTATAAGGTTGTCCAGACCAAGAAGTGGCACCAGTTCATGAAGTCGTTGACTATCGGCCTGAGGCTTGTTGGAGGTGTTGTTTACGCGTTTAGAATCGCCAAGATAGTTGAAGTCGTTAGTTGGGAACCCTTGTTATAGCCCAATATTTTTGATAATGGTTCAGATGCGGACGCTGTTTGTTATGTATTAAGTCCTGAATATTCCGTTGGCCGTCATCAGTTTGTTCTATTAGCTCTAATACACTTTTGTTTGCCGTGTTTTCCTTTTTATTCATCTTTCCTTTGCATTATAATGTGTGGGGCAGCTTGGACTGGTGCATTTCTGTGCTGGGTTCTGAATTGATTTTTCGATGTTAGTTGAACACTGTTACAGCATTGTGACACCTACCTATCTATCATGTCACATGTAACCCTATCTAGCGGTTGATACCATTGAGAGCAAATGTCCTTGTGTTTTCTATTTTGTATTTATGACCAGCGGTTCTTAGGTTATCCGCCGGGATTACTTTTAGGTAAATTTATGCATAAATGCAAATACGTTGTATACTAAAGTTGGTGTTCTAAATGGTTTTCACTAGCCTAACTGTTGTTGTAAACTTGATAAATTTGGTAAACTCAGTGTATATGCTATTTCAGTAATTGTAAGGGGTTATTGAAGTGTAGTCCATCAGTGATATCAGTAGTTGATTTGTCCTGAATGAATGAGGTTCAATTCATCCATAAATAGTTCAGATGCCGCAAGAACCATTTGTTGATTAGTGACTTTATGTCTTTTGTTGTAGTGCAGTACTGGCACTTAAATCTTCATGGTAAAACCCAGCAGTCTTACAGTATATGACCAACTTAGTCTGGTCCTCTCGAAGGATTGAGTGACTTGCTTCTAGTACCTTAACGCAAATGTACTTTGGAACAAGTCGGGTAAGTTGACATTTTTCTTTATTATCAGTAGGTCTAATCATGCAATATTTAACAACTTTAGTTGTATCTACTTAATGGCTCATGACAGTAACTTATACACATCAATATCAGAAATATTAGTATCGTATGATTTTGGCTGAACGGTTTTCAATAAAAACCCACTCGGCATCTCAATCTGTTAATAGAAACAATATATTTGTGAAAAAGGCCATATTCGCTTTGGGGTGCATTCATTTTAGAGTTTGATTCAACATGAGTTTCTGTACTTTGGGTTGCGAGCAGAATAGCTTTAAAATGTGTTGCTTTTGTGAAAACTAACTCACGCAGTACTGAGGTTTGTATTCGCATGTCAACAACTGTTTCATCAATGCTTCAAAGATATGTTGATGCATTGGGGCCTCATCAATGTGTATTTACAAGTTTACTTGCTCGTGTGAAGCCTAGTACATCGCCCTAACCGTTCAAAAAAGGTGAGGATTAAACACATATGCAACCATAACCTTATCAGTTCACAGCTCCAAACCTCAGTTGTGTATTCCAAAGAAACATGTACAAACACTCTTCACTGCAGCCTTAATCGGCTACTCTGCACGTCTTTTCATGTTTTATTCTGTACCTAATTTATATATTTTTTATTATCTGTGTATTTTTTCCAAATCTTACTGTTCACTGCATCATACAGAAACTATTGAGATCACATGTCGTGTTACATAATACCATTTCATTCCCTACATCTTTGACCGGAAGCTTGCCTGGAACATTCTATCATTTTGCTTATATGTTTACGAACTTAGAGTTGTGGCAAAAGAAAATTATCTTCTCTGTAACCTCTTTTTTGTTTTTCAATGACCAAATGAGGAATTTTCTTAATCTGCAGTGTCAAGCTTCATTTTGTATGGTCCACTGGGTGGCAACTTTGCCTTGGTATTCAGAGAAGTTTATCTTAATTGTTGAATGAGAGGAAAATTTAAAAAAGAACCCCTCACTACGTTGTTTATATGTGCGACTTATTCGTTTCGTATGTATAAGATAAGGTCTTCGTCAACTGATCTAAAAAATATCAAAAACTATATCAAGTGATATACCATTTTAGTGACTACCTGGGTTTGAATCTCACAGAGGACATCAGTTCCCTTGAGGTTGGATGTATGTCTTGCTGACGAGTGCCAACAAGCACGAAATGTAACTCCAAGAGTACCAGATCACTGTTTTAAAGCAACTAACAATATCCTAGTTTTAAATTCCTGTATCATAGATGTAAATAGTTTCGGCACGAGCACATAGTTAAACATTAATTCTGTTAATTTAATAGGGTATATAATGAAAAAAGTTAGAACGGTAATATTTCAAGCAGGTTAAGACTTAGGTGTGGTGTTGCTAAAGAGAGTAGACCTTACATGAATAGCTTGTGTACTTATTGCGTAATATATGACATCCATCTTGATTTTGGATATTAACTTAATATAAGCTAACCGATAAATGGCTACACTCGGCTTTTGGGTTGTAGTCTTAAGACAAACAGTATACATGAAGATTACAGACTGTTTCTTTATATTACTAAGTAGTGGTTGGAAAATAACTGGTATGATACATTTCAATCCTCCTTACATTTTACAGAATACTACTTACATTTCGGTTGCTAATGCTGTGTTTTCTATTACCTTCTTTTCACTAGTAAGGTGTACTTCACCGATTCGGGCTTTTTGTGTTTTTAAACTTGCAGGTAGTTCAGAGGCATTGGTAACGGCTGTACGTCATTGCCGTAGCGGTCAGGATGTCATAAGTGAATCACGAAGAAAACAATTGACGTTTAACATCTAATTAGGGGAATCGTTTGACGTACGTCTAGTGTTTCAGCTACATAACTCTCAATAGTTGTAAATGTCTTCAACCCTGTGCTATTTGGTTACTTCTGGGATTATTCCTTTCATAATGTAAACTTTCTTAACAGCTTTTAGGTTTAGTTGAAAAAGAGAAGTCGTCGTGATGACCTACCGAATGAATGTTTTTAAGTATGGCAAGAGTGCAGAATTTTAGCATACTTAATTACTGTACTATCCTTCAGTATCTCATTTTGCAGAAGTCATATATGTTTAACAGTAACCATTAAGGCTAAATAATCATCCTTTGCGAACCTTCAGAGGATGTTATGAGAGTTTTAAAAATTGTTTTAAGAATGCTTATCAACCGATGTACGTAGATAAGGAGAGTCAACTAATGATTACTTACAAATATCTCAGAAATTATATCAGGAGGTAGGTGACCACGCGAAATCGTCAGAACTACCAGCTTTTTGGATATAGTGTTGGTAGGTCGCTAGTTGATCAGTCATGTAACTGAATCGCAGAATGGTTGCTTAATTTCCTGATAAACGCAACTTCATAATTTAAACAAACTATTAGTTAGGCGTCCAAATTCTTTCATAAAACATTGAGTATGGGAATGAAAATCGCGAACTTCTAAAAAATGTCAGCTATTGGTTACATAGTTTTCTATATAAGCTATCTTCACATGCTCCTTATTTGAGAGATACCCTAAGTTACTAGCTAAATTATTCAGTGACATTTGTTCATGTAAAATATACTGTCCTAAAAAAACGTTTTCGAATTTCAGATGTATCTGAGCATTGCATGCTGAAAACTTGGGAAAATCTTTTAATTTGCTGATAATTCTAGTCTCTCGAGCAGTTTAAAGCTTTACTTCAAGGTTAGCTTATTTACAACACCTAGGTTCTAGATATACGTGGGTGTACAGATCAATTTATTGCTTGGAATACTATAGAAGCGTTCTGTGTTTATTCGTGCATTCAAAATATTGTCTTATTAGAATGAAGAGTATTTCCAAGCGGCAACCGCGGTTGACCATTGCTTCTCTTTGAACACAAATCAAGTTTCATGAGTGTAATGGCTATGGCTTCAGTAAACTTCAGGAGAATTGAGTCCATCTATTTGTTTATTATCTTGAAGGAATTGAAAACGCCTGCTTGATTCCCAGTGTCAATCAGATTCCGAGTGGTTGTAGTTTTTAAAGTGTTACTTCCCCTCAGTCATAGACCCTCCGGAATATGTTCAGAAAATCTAAGATAATCCCTTCTTTTTGTTTTACTGTGTATCTACTTTGGCAGCTCAATATAAATTGATATAGACAGTTGGAGGTAACATAGGAAGGGTGTGTGTTGAATTTTGACTGAAATGAAGAGCACATCGTTTAGTACATAGGAGTTAACGTCGCTCAAGGGAAACATCTAACCAGTGATATCGTCAGTCGTTTGTTAGTAGTTCTTGGTGTGTCATCGCGTTTGAAAGTGAGGCGAATGAATACTTGCTTTTTGCCCACTTCAGCTTTCTTTGACTTTTGGTCTTCTGTTTTTCCTTTTCTGCTGATTAATTCTTAGGGGGAATCCATTATCCCCTTAGCATCTTTCAAATGTTTGCGACTGTTTCTCCATTTCATCATTAAAACCTATGGTTTTAACTCTGTGAAATAGGGTTCTGACTAATCTTCATTTGTAATTAATTGGTCGAAGGCTATATATATATATATATATATATATATATATATATATATATATATATATAATTTGTTTGCCTACCTTCTCTAGAATCTTCCAACCACATCATTACCGATCAACCTAAATCTTTGTTACCTTCCGTCTGAATTCAAAAAATTCTTGTCGATTTATTAAAGTACATTGTATAACATGCTGACCGTAAGCATTATATGCTATAGGTTGTAAAGCAGCTGGATAGAATCCAGGAGAGATGTGCATGAACTTTCCATTATTTTCGTATTCAATGATTAATTTTGTTTTCAGCGTTATTAAGACGTGCTCTCAGTTGTGAGTCATGGAATTAATTATTACACACATTCAAAATGTCGCCGAAACATCTGTTGTTTTTAATTCTGAAATTGATTTTGATTATGTTGTTTAGGGTTGCATTTGCATAGGTTTTCTATAGTTTGAAAATTTGTTTCAAAGATGAATTTAATGTAGATCGCCAAGGAGACACTGTGGGAATAAACAGTCTTTTACTGCGATACATGAAAGCATATTTACAGGTTTCATCATTTTGTGCGGTAAAGATATTTTAAAATGGGCAAGAATAATCTATGGAATTATTAGAGAATTTCCAAAAGTAGATGAAAACCTGGACTTCTTATTTTACAAAAGTTATTGGATTGAATTCGCCTTACCATAATAACCTCGAAAATTTTTAATCTGTATTTACTTGCCTCACATTTTATTCTATTGAAGTGATTTAGTTCCTGCACTACTTATTTGTCCCTTTTGTGTTCTCTCGCTTTTTTATACTGCTTCACAACTAATCCTAGCCTTCTAAACACGATTTTCTGTACGTAGTAATCGTGATTACTATGGATGTGATATATGTTGATTTACATCTGACTTATATAATATTGTTTTTGAAATAGCTTTCTGTATGAATGAAACTTGAATAGTATTATTCTTGTCACACTTAGAATGATGGATGTTCTTAAACGTTAGAAGTAGTTGCGCCTCGGGTAGTTTGAATATCAGTCCCACCTGTCATTCCAGTGCTTATTGATGCAGATTCGAACTTCTAAGTTAGCACGCACTTCTTAAATAATATAGATAGATTTTTTAGTAATGATGGATAGTGGTTAGCAGTGAAATCCAGGGCACACGTTTCGTTCTGTTCGGAAGTCGTCGTCTGAATGTACCTGCCTCTCAGTGAGTGATGTCCCAACTAAGACTCGGAACGGGAACGATCACTTCGAATGCCAGAGCTTTGTCCACTACGCCACTGAGTTATGAAAACCACCCCTTGTGCAACAGTTATATTTTTTACTAGACCACCTGAAATTCCTCGTCATAAGTTGGACCGAATCAATCGATCTCTATTGTCATAAGGCTTATGTGCGGACGTTTCGATGTCGATATATTTATGGATGCATTTTGCTAGTGTTTGGAGACAGACCTGACCATAAATGCTGAAATACTTGTTCTGAAACTATGTCACAGCCTAGTAGTCAAACTGCATTCTTTAACTGATAATCTTCTGTCCATACTCATGCAGAAATGAGTATCTTTAGTCAGTTTAGCTTTCTGAATGAAAGTTCCGTTAGGTTCAAGCTTCAACTATAGCAAAAGTTGAAGATAATCATACAAACATGTGTAAAATTACGATTAGAATAAACAAATATCCAACTAATCATTGGCCTACATGTTAGGCTATGAAGGCAATGAAAATGAAATTTCTTTGAATTTGATTCAGGGATCTGACAAGAGGAGAATGTTGTAGAATAAACTGTGAGTTGGAAAATTCACAAACAAGATGAAACGCAAGCAAAACAAAAAAGGGACAACTGCTGTTCACTATTTTATTCTTACATATATGACATAAAAATAGGAATTCATGATAATGATATTTTGGATTTTCTTTCCACTGCCAGTATTACATAGAGAAGAAAGACTTACAATCTGAACAAGTTCATTGTGAAAAAATACTCCAGTTTTCATGAGTTTCTTTACAACCGTTTCTGCAGTCTGAAGGTGTAGGTAGATCCTATATACGTTAAATTTCCAGGTTGAAGATTTGGCCGCTTATTCTAATCTTAACCATGGTACTTGCCGGGCCTTTCGATTAACCTATCCAGGGAAATGCTGACACGTGTTCTAGCTATTATTATTCCTCTAGTTATTATGTTCGAGTTGATTCTACAGTAGCTAACGTTATAGCAATTAATAATCCACACTATACACAACTGTTTGCATTTATTAAAATACGTGAAAGTGTCCAAGACCTTAAAATTCCATCCTTGACACTCGATAAAATCTATCTCGTCTACAATTTTACCTTTGAATTAGCAGCATATGAAGTTCATCTCAGACTCTCTCAGTCAACTAGTTAATACTCCTGTGGCAATATCTTGTATGCATTGTAAACGCATTACTTTATCTTTCTAGGAATTGTTTACATTTCCGGGTTTTTGTCTCACTAATAAAATCTATCCGGATATAAATGGCTCTTTGAACATTTCGGATTTGCTGTGTTTCTTTCTCTATCTGGCATTCTTTCGAAACATACTTTATCACCTGTGTTGGTTAAGTGTATTGACCACGCTTCCTTTTCGTCCTAGTAGGATGAAACTATGGAACTGAATGTATCAACCAGTTTAGGCAAATTCTTAGTAAATCGATCCGCTTAATTCTTCATAATTTTTCTTTTCAACAGAAAGTCGAGGAAGACAGTCTTCTTGTGATTTTAGGGCTTTTATCCAGAAGTAATGATTTGTGGGCTTCATTAAAATTTTATGGTCGCTCTTCCACACTGGTCTCTTTGTCACATGAAACGAATGGCTTCGATAGTATGGTATATATCTACTTAGCGTATATCGGTTTCTCTTTTGCTTTTCTCTAACAGTATCAATATCACCTATCAAAAGTAGTCCCAGTCAAGAACCTGTAGCAGAATCCTCAGTCTAAGTGTAGCCCCGTTAAATAAAAGTTGTAAATTCACTTTCATCTCAGCATGAGACATTTCGATTTCCTCAGTAGTTGGACAATATTATTGATTTGCTTCGTTATTACACTACACATCGATTGCTTCCATGAGTGTGACATTACTGGCTGGTGAATTCATTCATAGTTAGTACCATCCAGATCTTTACTCGAGTCAGTCAGTTCAAATACGTCGCTTACGTTGTGTTTGTATTTCTCTTATCACTGATACAGGGATTCAAGCTGTCTATTTGACAATCTTATAGAATGGAAATTTGCCCATGCCTAAAATTGGTTTCATTTGCTTGTTTTATGGATTTTAGGTTTTGATCTCGATGTAGATTTTAGCTTCTACATGATCAGAGGCATGATAATAAAGAACCAACACTTTTCTCAACATATCAGGTTCAGTAAAACTGGTAAAATAAGTATTTTTCAGATGCGTAATATATATCAGTATTAGCGATGTATGCATTTTTGCACTTTGAAGTGATCGTTAGAGGAAATCTTAGGGTAAATTTATTCTTTTTAGTCCTAAAAATGAGTAGGCTAAAATAAAGATGGATATTTTAGTCAAATCACCTATTTGGGAAGTTGTAACAACCATAGGGAACTGGTTTGGCTTAATCTCATCTCGGATACAGAATGTTTATCTTGTATCTTCCAACCTACACCACCTCTGGCGCCAGTGGGATATCCATCTACCTATTAAGGAACAAATATACGGTGCTGTAGTTTGTTGTGCGCTATCAAGTAGCATTGAGATATGGCCTTTAAAATTAGATGACCATAGGTTACAGGTTTATGACGACGGCTATCTTCGCAGTATTGTTCACTTATGGTCAAATCACTATGTGAGATACCTTAAGGTTCGACAGAGGGTAGTAGACAACTTAATCGATGAAGTTGTGAACCTTCGGCAACTGAGGTTGCTTGAACATGTGCTGAGCATGTTGGGACACCACTGAAATCGACTTGCAACTTTACCGGGAGTAGAATTGTGTTGATAGAGGGCTCATGATGGCTAAATCAAGATTTGCCATCAGTCAATGAATTCTCTGACTGTTGGTCTGAGCCATGAGAAAAGGTCTAAACTGCCTGATTTGAGCCTTCGATATGTGGAATACGAGTGGTTGGAAACTTTTGGTGAACTAGTTGAAAACCGGCCACAACTGTGCTGATGTATTTACTGTTTAACATCTTGAAAAGTTTAAACATTTTCACTAACCCTAGTTTTCTTTATATTCTCTCTCCTCCCATACACTTTTTTCCACTTTAATATCGACTTCTATATCCACTTGATGCTGTTAAGTGTGGCAACTCTAACCGACGCATTTCTATGCAAGGTTCTAAATTGATTTCATCTGTCTGTCTGTATTTTAATTAAATTGTTTGAGGTGAGATAATTCTCGTGTATGACCGGATTACGGGTACGCTGAACTTGTCACTCATGAACATAAGACATGCACCTCTAAAATGTATGTTTTAGAGTACCGGGTGTAACTCAGGTCTTCCTAGAGTGAACTGTGATTCACTCAAGCGTTTCTAAAAGCGTAAAATTACACCTAAGTCTTGCGTCAGTCCGCCTTACGCCAGTCACTGTAGTTGGTTAAAAATAGTATTCTCTTACACAAGTGTTCAGTTCATTTGTTATCCGTTCAAAACATTCACGAGATGGTAGGACTTCAGACGGTCAGGTGCATTATTTACATACAGTATTGTAATGACATTTATATTTTAGTATTAAAGACGTCACACACTTAATTATTGTACTAAGTAAAAGAAGTCACGCTATATTTTGTTTTGTGGTATTTTCTTGAAACATTGGAACACTTTAGACTGGTGTTAAAGTTATGGTTAACAACTTAACCATCAAACTGCCGTGCTCAGAGAATAAAACACCACCACGATCATCCATTCCATCTGAAAATATTCTCTATCATTTCAAGGATCACTTGTATTTAGTTTTTGACTTCTCATTAACAACTGAGACTCCCAGCAGTTTCATTTATGAAAGTGCATCTGCGTATTCAGTAATGAAGAAAATAAACTATTGACCTCATAAGAACGTTTATCCCTAAAGAATACTCAGAAGTTATTTGTCATATACATCAGTATCAACTACAAAGTTATCCCTGAAATTGATAGCTGGATTCCATACTTTTTCAAAAAAAGGAATATGACAGTAAGGATTTCGAAGAACACTAAACGGATGTATTTGTTGCCCTTACCGTCTAGGCTTGCGCAAAAGTCAGTGAAATTTTAGGTTTCAAGACGTGTACTTCGTAATATAAGTGCATTTGGACAACTATGGACATGAGTCCAATTTTGAAGACAAATAAATCTTGGATGTGTAGAATGCTAGAGTATTTTCAAGTTAGACAGCCAGATTACAGAAACAACTATTCGAGAGATGCACAAGCAATGACAAAATTATCACAGGTAGCGAAATGCCGTTTCAGGATAAGCTACCAATATAATGACATAGTCCAACACTTGAAGTTTTTGTAGATGGTAATATTCAGAAAGATATGCACTGAGTTTGTCTTAACAATTCAGATGCCTCAGCACTAACAGAAAAGCTTTGTGACTTCGCTAATTATGAGTTAGTTATTGTTGGATTAAGGTCTTCAGTGAATGAAGATAATCTATTTTTCTGTTGATCTCGTTGCTCTACAAAAACATCAGTTTACTCGACAGCAAATAAATTATTTGAGGTTATGAATTTTCTTGATAGAGTTCATTCTGTGGATCGATTTAAAAATAAAAACCTGTTTACAGCCACTGTTAATTTTGCTGCATCTTTAAAGCAAGAAAACTGACAGCCTTCACGAATGAAAAGGGAGATAACCTTAAACTTCCAGTGGATTGCGCTTGTTGTAAACCATCCTGATCAACCAATGCATATTTTATTTTCTACTGCACCGCCTTGTATACTTTGGTGAGCTCTTCACCAATCGTCTCAAGCTTTTGGAATGAAGATTTAAATTGATGATTCTGGCATCTGGGAAGTTACTTTTTACTATAAACCAGCGTCCTCACTGAATATAAACTATTTTTAGGACAAGTAATTGACAGCCAGCTTAAAATATCTGCAAATTAGAATGATGTAAAGAAGGCTTCCCACAGAAATCCTGTTGACGTGAAATATGATGGTTGAGAAACCACTCCATTTCAAGGAATATTAGTATGAACCGTGCTGAATATAAACAATCTCCAGACAGTTGACAGATCATACTGGTCTATTCAAAGTAACTTTTGAAAAATCCAGCTGCATGCACTGGATGATGAGCTTGACTAGGAACTAACGTGACTACCTTTTAAAGTTCGCATTATTTCGTTCAGTGTATCGGTAAATATGGTCTCTAAACTTGTTTTTTTGTGAAATATCGTAGGTCTTGTTCCTAGCTGACTGGTTTCCACGGACTTCAAACGAAATTTAGGTAATTGAATAACTATTGATATTAGACATATACCTTGCAATTAGTATGTCTTTTGAATTACTCAATCATTCTGATCTTTTAACTGCATGAGTGTGGTTATCAAGGCATAAATTTCATAATTATATAAGGTAGAAACCATTGTGCACTGCGACATCCACATAAGAATTGAGTATACTGACAGAAGCAAAGTATTTTATCGACGTTACCAGACAGAATGGATCATGTTTATAGAATGAGGTGAGACAATGTGCATCTTCGCATAATATTATGTCACTCTAAATTACTTCACGTTAAACCAATTTACTGAAGAAAAACCAACGAAAGTTGCAAAACCTTAAAATGATAAACAAAAAAACATTCAGGTGAACAGTGAACAAAAGCATGTATTACTATCAAGTCAAGATGTCTCAGATATCCTCGGTTTTCAATATTTTTTCTAAAATTTACTTTGTTTCACATTATTAATAATGTTTTCATTCTATTTACAATTCTTGATTATCGCTCATATAACACAAACTCAGTTTAAACCTTTCTTCTTCTTATTATCATTATTATTTATTTGTCCTTTGGGTTCCTAGTGGAACATAGGGCTTCGGTAGCACGTCTCCAGTGCACTCTGTTCTCTGCAACCTTTTCGACCTGGCTCCACCACTGCCCACAACCTCTCATTTCTTCCACACACAATCTCCTCCATATCACCCTCGGATGCCGAACTCGTCGTTTCCCATCTGGGTTCCACTCGAGGGTCTGGCGCGTGATGCCGCCGAATGGTTTTCTCAGTGTATGCCCAATCCATCTCCATTTCCTTCTTCTGCATATTTGTTGAGCGATAGGTTCTTGGTTGGTTCGTCGCCAGGCCAGAGTTCTTTGTTGCTTATTCTTTCTGGCCATCTGAACTTGAGTAACCAGCCAGCGTAGGCAATTGTTGATGAATGTCTGTAGTTTGTTGGAAATCGTTTTCGTAACGCTCCAAGTCTCTGAACCATACAGAAGCACTGAGTTGGCATTGGTGTTGGAAATCTGGATCTTATTCAGGCTTTATGCTGAGTGCAGAAGATCTTCACACTAGTTTCAGGCTAATGAACGCCTGTCTTGCTTTTCCGATCGTGGTTTGTTTTGACATTCTCGTCTGTGCCACCACCTATAGTTGAACGATGCTGCCTAGATAGGTGAAATAGGCTACTTTCTTTAAGTTTCTCCGGTTGATGGTGATTGGAGCTAGTTGTTGTTGGTGGTGTTGGTTGGGTATCTTCATCACCTCTGTCTTCTCTACATTCATTTTCACTTGAAGTCCCGTCTTCGCTGCCTCTTCTGTCAACTTGTTAGTTTTCGCCTGTAGTTCTTTGAGTTTGTGCGACATTAGACACAAGTCATCGGTGAAATCCAAATCTTCTAGGATCTGTTCCCTGGTCCAGCCAGCGTATACCCCTCTTCTCGCTCCTCACATTTTCTTGCATGATCCAGTCCACCACAATCAGGAATATCATGGGTGATAGTAGGCAGCCTTGTCTTACTCCTGTCTTTACTTCAAAGGCAAACCTCTCTTATTAGAACATTATTACTTACTGCAATCATATTTCCCTTAAACTAACAAATAATATCGACTTCCATACGTTCCGTCACATTTTATTTAATTTGCAAAATTTTACCCTATTGACAAAACCGTGTATCGATTTTTAAACACAACTCAGTATCATCACATCTAGCCAAAAAGAAACGTGAACAGTGACTCCTCAATATATATATATATATATATATATATATATATATATATATATATATATATATATATATATATATTGAAGAGTCACTCTTTTCAGCTATGTTATTCTCAAGTTGTACACTCGCATACAAATATTTTATTCCATTATGACCCCCCGGTAATTGCCGAAAACAACTTCATGTCGTCTAAAGAGTTTATGTAAATCTCATGTAAGGTGTACACCTAAAACTTCTTCAAACTGCAGAAGCCATGGCAGTTATTATTTTGAAGCCTGAATTCTGTGTTCAAATGAAGTTTATTAAGTCATTTGAGTTTCAATGGACATAACCTATAAGAAAATTTTCATTCAGATCTCACATTACAGTCCTCCACTCTTATAATTCTAAATTATCTTTACATTCACCGTGTTACATCATTAGACTTGGTAACCCAATAGTAGTTGCGTCTTGATAAATGTTCTCTTCTTGGTTGTATTGTGTTCTCTGAGCTGGGTTGTTTATTCATGTAGCTTTCATCGTCTTGCTAGACGACATCATCAGCACTAACTTCAGTATGAAGTGAGCTGTCAATATCTCTCCGTGAGTGATTTAGTAGCTTGTTCTGACGATGTGGTCTGTGATTGGTTGTTTCCTTCGATTATTGTGTCATTGATTGTATAGACTTTCCTGTTGGCTGTTCCTCTGCTTCACCTCTGACCATTCCGTCCTTCATCATTTTTCTTATTGGTTGATAGATCGGGTCTATGTCTTTACATCTGTTGATTCCTGACTAACTAACCTGAATGCCAATCTTCTAGGAATTCTCTAACATTCTTTGTATTCCCTATGTCTAAAATTTCTACATTGTAGAAGTTGAATTCATGTCCACAATTATCCACGTGCATTGAAATGAGTGACGAAATGTCGTGGCGTTTAATAGCCAACTGGTGCTCATGTAGACGGAGGCGAAGAGGGCGGCCACTTTGTCCAATGTAGTGTTGACTACAGTTATTGCAGTTTATTTTGTAAATGATATTCGGTTTGTCTCTTTACTTGGTTTGCTTAATAGTGTTTGGAGGGTATTTGCTGGTTTATCAGACACACCAATTCCAAGTGGTCTCAGCAATCTTAACGTGATTTCTGATACATTCTTTATGTATGGTAGGACGATGCGTTTATTGGTTTCTGTCGATGACTTTGTAGTTGGTGATGCATGGGATAGGCATCTTCTGATAAAGTTTCGTGAGCAGCCGTTCTTCTTTAGGGTGGACCTCAAGTAATTTTCTTCGTTTCTCCTTGAAGTTGTTGTGCTGCCGTGTGTTTTCGCTCTTTTGAATAGAGCCTTCAAGCAACTGATTTTGTGTGTTGTTGGGTTGTTGCTATTGTAGTTGAGGATTTGGTCAGTGTGCGTTGGTTTCCTGTACACTTGGGTTTCCAGTTATTTTGCATTCGTCCTACTGGCTAGAACATCCAGGAATGGTAGTTGGTTGTTTGACTCTTTCTCCATTGTGAATTTGATGTCATTGAAAACGTTGTTGATCAAACTGTGGGTGTTTTCTATGTCATCTTTTTTATTGATGACAAAAGTGTCGCCTACATTGCGAATCCAAGACAAGATAGCTGAGACCACTTGGAATTGGTGTGTCTGATAAACCAGCAAATACCCTCCAAACACTATTAAGCAAACCAAGTAAAGAAGACAAACCGAATATCATTTACAAAATAAACTGCAATAACTGTAGTCAGCACTACATTGGACAAAGTGGCCGCCCTCTTCGCCTCCGTCTACATGAGCACCAGTTGGCTATTAAACGCCACGACATTTCGTCACTCATTTCAATGCACGTGGATAATTGTGGACATGAATTCAACTTCTACAATGTAGAAATTTTAGACATAGGGAATACAAAGAATGTTAGAGAATTCCTAGAAGATTGGCATTCAGGTTAGTTAGTCAGGAATCAACAGATGTAAAGACATAGACCCGATCTATCAACCAATAAGAAAAATGATGAAGGACGGAATGGTCAGAGGTGAAGCAGAGGAACAGCCAACAGGAAAGTCTATACAATCAATGACACAATAATCGAAGGAAACAACCAATCACAGACCACATCGTCAGAACAAGCTACTAAATCACTCACGGAGAGATATTGACAGCTCACTTCATACTGAAGTTAGTGCTGATGATGTCGTCTAGCAAGACGATGAAAGCTACATGAATAAACAACCCAGCTCAGAGAGCACAATACAACCTAGACCATCCACCTGAGCTACAAATGTTCTTCATTATTTCAAAATGTTTTCCTCATTATTATCTCAGACATTATGTAATTCCTTTTTTCCGATCTACTGATTTTAATTCAAATTTGAGCTTCGTTCAAAAATAAATGTCTTGAAACATTCCTTTTCTCTTACTATGTGAATAGAATATTTATACGTGATTGTACAGCTTCAGAATGATTTTGCTGAGAAGAGTGACGTTTTGCTACACGTCTTTTGTTTTATGACTTATTGGGGATTTTTAAACCACACATATATTGATTTCAGGTTGGTAATCATCATGATCCATATTTCCTACTTCTGGCAGTTAACGATCTAACGTGACATCCATATAATCCCGTCGTCGAGTAACTGTCCTCATGTTTGGCTTAGTTGGCCCTGCTGGTTACGACTTCTCATTGGAACTTCGGAAGTCACTTCTTTGGCTAGTTACCAAAGGGCACTAGATTAATTCACTACTGAGGAGTCCTATACTAAGACGAAACAGCTGTCCAGTGCTCCCAGGTTTCCAATGTTTCTCTAACTGATGTTAGTCCATGATGAATACAAACCTAAAATTAATTAATAAATCTGTTCAAACGTCGAAACTTAATCTATATGTGTGTACACGATTGAATCGCTTCTTAAAATAAACTGGTTGAAAAGCATATACTTCGCTGAATTATTTCTTCTATAATTTAATGGGTATATTCAGAATATTTCAAGTATACTAGTCAGTTATATCAATTGGAATTTCCAACCATGAATATCTTGTATCTCACTGTCTTCATTTAGCCAGCCTAGACCTTTATGAGTTGCTTTCATCGGCAGTCAGTGAACTAATAGTTTAATATTGGACAACAGTCCAACCATACTTGGCTTTAATTCAGTCTATTCTTAGACAGATCGACGCATTTTCAAACGGTATGACATGACCAATGAACGGCTGAAGTGACAAAGCTTTTGGACACTTATTTACAGCATATCAAAAAGTCGATATTATTCATTTCAGAAATCTAAGTATACCCCCTTGGGTTTATTAAAGTGCTAGCCATAAACAAATTTAACCCGTCCACTGTTTACCCCAAAAATGGTTTATCCTTGAGCTGAACGTACCCTGATATTATTCCTGCTCTGGATTGTGGAATAATCGTTTTAGTTTGTTCGCAGTATTTGAATGATGTCTCACAAAACTTCAGCTTACAAATAGGTTAGTTTTCTGCTTAAACAGTACGGTTGATCATTGAATTGCCTCCCAATGGTGCAAAAGAAGTTGAGGATAAGGTTGCTTAGGAACCCTGATTACTGCTATACTTTAACCAGCAGTTTAAAAAATTAGTTGGTGTACCAATGAGCTGTTTAATTATAGAAAACTCATTTTGATTCCATAGTTGTAAACATTTTAAAGTGTCCAGAAATTCTAAATCGAAGTCTGGTTAGTTTAATCTATATTACTTCATGCTTTTCATTTTACACTTCTTTGTATCTGCATCCCTGATAAAGCGAGTTTTTATCAGTGGTTACATCATACTACATATGTTTTACTCCTATTTTGTACTGTCCATTATTACGATTATTTGAATTCTGTTCACCCATTGCTTTTGTTTAACATAACATTTTGTTGACGAAATTTCATAGTCGATTCTTCTACTGTCTCCGTTTTAAAAAGAAGAGTTAAATATTATTTTCATACATTACCTAGTTAGTTGGTTAACATTTATTTCGACTGCACAGTATTCACAGCCTAAGTTTCTTTCTAAATGTTGTTTACTTCTTTTCTCCTACAAAACAGTGCAGTATTTGTTGGCATTATGTTTATACTGTGATTTTGTTTTCACAATGTATTTACAACTTTCATAACATCTTTTGAATCCTATCTTTCAGTTTGTCCGAAAAGTAATCATTAACCGAAGGATACTGGGCGAAAACGGAGATAACCTAAGGCTGCAACAGACAAAGGTGGATGTGCGATGCAGCCAAGATACTTTTGAATGGGCTGTGTTCCCAGAAGCGTATATATGTATATAGGGAGAGAGAGAGGTAGTATTTGTCACGGGGTGACATAAATTGGGAACCAACTGAAAACCTGGTGAGCATTGGACAGCTGTTTCGTCTAAAAATGGGACTCAGCAGTACGCACCCACTACCTAGCAAGGAATCGAACTCAGGACCTTCAGCTTTCACGTTGAACGCGTTAATCATTCAGCAACTAGGTCAGAGTTCAAGGGTTCAAAGTTTCCGAATTTTGTCTGTTGGCGATATAGCGCGACTTAACAGCTGTCCAGTGCTCCTAGGTCCCCTATGGTTTCCCAACTGATGTTAGTCCATGATGAATACTACCTCTAAATTAAAATCCCCATTCATCCCAAAAATACCTTATTGTATAGTGCTCATTGGTGGCATGCTTCCAGATGGATATCAAGAAGTTCTAATGAGGAGCAGTGACCTGTGGGGTCAACCAGTTGGAAGGAAAGCGGATACCATCTGAAGACTTTGGGTGGTGGTCACGCTATATCGCGAATTGACAGCAGTTGGAAACTGTGAAGCACTGAACTCCGACACAGAGGCTGGATAGTTAACGCGTTCTCCATGAAACCTGAAGGAATTCTTATAATTTATTGAGCAGAGTAAAGCAACATTGTAATGAAAGTAACATTTGGCTTCGAACACACAGTTAATTTCAGTTAAATAAACTGAATTACAAAGAATAAGAACAAAAGTAATTTTAACAAAAACGGGTAGTCCACATAGTACTCCTATGAGATTGAGCAACACCACTGGTAAGAGAACATGGCAATAAGTAGATGCTCAAATACAGAGACAAAAACATGACTGCAAACGTGATATAGGAGGGATTTTTGATGGTAATAACAATCACTCTACTGCAGACAATAACATTTTGTACAACTTGAAATTCTCAATGTGATATTTCAACAAACTTACTACTTGTACAATATATTCAAATCAAATAAACTTGACAGTTGAACAATGTTAATAGAAACACCATGATAGGCAGTAATGCACAACAACTAGTGGTTTTCATGTTGTTGTTATCCAGTTTGTATGTTACTGGACATGGGTTGGATAGGAAAGAACACGTGAGTTTAGTGATGGAGGTTTATTCATCCTTATGAAAATTTTCTGTTCCATCTTCATGTTGCTGTAATAGCTATGTGATACATTGTTGTACGTTCAGGCACCAACTACCGTTGACTGTTATACTTCCCCGTAATCTTGTTGTTAACCCATCTAACGATAAGTTGAAGATATTTTAAGAGTGCGCTATGGTGTGACCTTGGTAACCATGTCGTTATGTGTTAGTGTGAAGGGTGAGAAGTTGTTTGCAATCTGTAATTCGCTGGACTATGTGACTCATCAGACATATGTTTCTGATATTGAGAATAGTAACAACACCACACTATGGTATATTAACCAGTGGTGTTTACTTTGTAGGCATGAGAATACCAAAATTTTGGGAATTAATTTTATTATCTCATGGGAAGTATGTTATGTTTAATTTTTGCCAGATTACTTGATTTGTAATCAGTTTTGTTGAGATTGAATTGCACTTTTCTATCTCAAGTTTAAAGGTTTGCTTGGTTGGTTTCAAGGCAGTTTGCTTTTATCGAACTGAGAGTAGTAAGAGGATTACGGAATACCATACAGTACGTAGAGGCTGTTTCATCTTTATAAAAGACTTATCATAAGATCATACCTATCAAGACATACAGTTCTGGGTCTAGTACTGCCGACTTTCATAACGGTACCGCTGAGTACTAGACTAGATTTTAGCGGAGTTTCATATAGATATTGCAATTTTTTATGAAGTTGATGAGTTTCACTCTGTTAACATCTCTGTAAGATGTTGAATGACAAAACTGTTTGTAAAATTATCTTAAAAACATCATGATTTTCCCCAAGTTGACAAGCAACTATTTTATCATCATTTTCAGGTGTATTTTAAATACCTTAAGAGATATTGTGTTTGTTCACTGTTTCAGACAGAGTAGATTGTTTAGGCAGAATTTAGTGTGTAATAAACGAAGAAGATGGATTTTACAGTCTAATCAATTTATTCATTAGAATACCTGTAAGAAAAAAAATGGAAATACTGCTGTTAAGAAGACGACTTTCTTGATCACACTGTGTTACTGCCTTCTTAGGGTTATTCAGCCTAGTGTAAAGAAATGTGATGACATCAGGTTATAGTTTGTTTCTATAACAAGAACTAGTTTCGGTCTCATTTGTGGTGGCAGTAGGAGGAATACAATATTGACCAGTCAAAGTGTTTTGAGTTGAATCCCCTCTAGCCTTTTTTCCACATAAGAAGACAAGTTACGTGGTTTTGTTAGCGTATTCGCCAGTCAAATGTAATATATGTGTTTTTAGGTATTTCTCTTTTCAGTTAGAAAGTAATGTAATTCATCCAATGTTTGGTTTAATCACACCTTTTATTTGGTGTTTGCCCTCTGGGAGGGAATCGTTCACCTTCCATCGAACTATTTTCAGGAGGATTGAACCTAGGTTATTTATATAATTGAAGTTATAGGAGTCCCAGCAAACAACTTCCACATTTACGTCCAGAAAGCAATTGTACGATAATTATTCCTGATGTGGGAAGACACAACTTATGGACTAAATTTGAGCCTGTCACTTTCCTATTATTTGACGTAATGTGACTCAACTCTTATGAGTATTTAACGTTTACAGGTTATGTATGATTATAAACAGAGCATAACTGTTATTCCATCCTTATTTCTTGACCTAGTTTTAAGTATGGAAAAATACTTTCTCTCTGCCACTCCATGCCTTCACTTAGGATTATTATTATTATTGTAGTAGTTATTATTATTACTACCAGTGTTTACAGATGGTGTTTGTGGTCGATAACAAGCCTAAGTCACGTAAAGATTCAAACTGTTGACCTTCATTTAAATGACCGCTCCAGATATTATTAATGACCAGTAGTTTTGTTAATTTTGCTATGATTTATTTTAAAATCTTCATGTTATTTATCGGTGGGTATCAGAGATCAGATTCTGGAAATTGTACAACACAGAATATTTATTACATACCTTACATTCATTCATTAAAATAAAAATGGATTTTCACTATTAAAAATCGTCAGACTGTAATAATTTCGTAGCTTAATTGTATGCCATTGTTACTTGTCCTAATGCTAGATATTTCATTCATTCTAAAATGGTTAGTAACAAATATTTTAAAGAACATCAGTTGATTTATGGCTTTATATCTCATCTATTTATCTGACTAAGTTAATTTTGAAACAGTTAGTCCTTTTTATGAATTTCGATAGCGAAATTATGAGACGAAGTTTATCTGTGCAATGTGATGTATTTGCGCAATACATTTCGAACAATCTGTTCACACATTTACTTGTCAAGTCAATATATATTAGACCGAGGACTGGGAGGGGGAGATAAATACAACAATCAACACAATAGGGGATTAAAATTAAGAAAGATGAGGACAAACAGGAAGTGATATAGTTGGTCCTAATCTTGGTAAGAAAACAAAGTTTACCAAGGTAGGTGTAGTGTAATAACAAACTGTTTTTGTACACATAAAGGTGGTTTAAATTTGTGCATGGCTATGGCTTCCACAAATCTCAGAATATGTCCCTGACTGTTTCTCTATCAAACTTTGAAAGCTGCTTGAACATTAACTTTGTGACCTGTTTCTATGATATGTTTAGCTATAGATGAAGAGGGTCGTCTCCCACCAGCGTTTATCATTGTTTCACACTCCATTTGTTTTTGAAGCCATTTAGGCACATGTTCCCCCACCCTCAACTGCATACCTCAATTACTCCTCCCTATGTATGTGTGACCACACACACATGTAAATTGGCAAACACAATGGGATGTGACGTAATCACTGGTGCAGTGTTTAGGTTTTTGGTGAAGCATGTGTTTTGTTTTCTCCACAATGGTAAGCTTCGCTGCGTAATACGTTTTCTTAATGGCTGATGTCAGCCTACGTCTCAAAATGATACTCTTTAGCTCCCCTCTGTATGGTAGAGTGATATGCACATTTTTCTCAAGGACCGTGTATTAAGTTGGCTTTGGTGCTACTTGACCTCTACAACAGTTTATAAACTTCGTCGGATATCCATTTTCCATAAATGCTTTGCTCAGTAATTTGATGTCTTCATCCATCGCATCTGGTGTACTGATACGATAGATCCTGTTAAACAAGCATTTTACTAAACCTCGCTTGTATTGGATTGGACAAAAACTATGGCTTCAAAAACAAATGGAGTGTGAAACAATGATAAACGCTGGTGGGAGACGACCCTCTTCATCTATAGCTAAACATATCATAGAAACAGGTCACAAAGTTAATGTTCAAGCAGCTTTCAAAGTTTGATAGAGAAACAGTCAGGGACATATTCTGAGATTTGTGGAAGCCATAGCCATGCACAAATTTAAACCACCTTTATGTGTACAAAAACAGTTTGTTATTACACTACACCTACCTTGGTAAACTTTGTTTTCTTACCAAGATTAGGACCAACTATATCACTTCCTGTTTGTCCTCATCTTTCTTAATTTTAATCCCCTATTGTGTTGATTGTTGTATTTATCTCCCCCTCCCAGTCCTCGGTCTAATATATATTGACTTGACAAGTAAATGTGTGAACAGATTGTTCGAAATGTATTGCGCAAATACATCACATTGCTCAGATAAACTTCGTCTTCTAAATACGCTGACTTGATTTTGCTAAAATGTGCTACTACATTATATGCAATTTCAAAAAGTCAAATGAATGAACACATTTTGAAATACCTGAAGGAAAGATAGATTTGTTTATAAAAATGACTGCTTACTGACTAAATCTAAATATTTTTAGTCTGAAAGTTTTCGGGGACCCAACTGGAGTCCCATACTAGGATGAAAGAACCGTCCAATGTTTCCAGGTTCTCCAACTGATATTAGTCTGTGAGGAATATTTACTTGAACATTTTCCTTCTGGTCATAATTACATAATGATGATGACAATGAGTTAAGATTAGCAAAGAGGAAATTCATAATGCATTATGAATTAGTAGAAAGAAGCCTAAATTACAGTGGTTCAAATATTTCGGTTTGTGTTAGGAAAGATTTTTCTTTTTCATACAATCATTCTCCTCTATAAATCTTTTCAAAGTAAGAACCATTAGTCTAATGAGAATAAAAAACATCAGGATTATCTCAATCCTTACTTTGAGCAACTGTATTGAGATTCATCCAATTTTTGTAGTTCCACTGAACATGTTTAATTTTTCATTCTATGACAGTATCTTCCTGACTTATAATTCAGACAAAGATAAGATTGAGATTATGAGCTTACTGACAATCTTCTCTGATATGACTGCATTTAGTGGGAAGCAATAAATAGGATTAAATAGCACCCGAATTAACAATTTAAACCACTGAGTGCTCATGTAAAATGACTTATCAATAGGAAGATATCTCAGAGAGTGGTAGAAACAATCAAGTGTTTACTTGTAAAGCAGGATGAAATGATTCTTGACACTTCTAATCATTCATCGCATAAGGTGTATTTTACTTGCCTAGTCCAAAAGTAGTATATTAAAACACATAACAACATAAACAGATATTCTGTATTATTGCTCAACGTTTCGATCTTGCTAGGAAGATCCTTTTCTAGAGTGTGAATATGAAATTAAGTTTTCAGGTCTGATACTAAAGGTGACATCTATGATCATCCAGTTAGATTATGATGTGGAACAGAGATGAGTGTATTAGAAAATTGGTCAGAGACTTATTCCTGTTGTGTACGTAAGGCAGAACAAAAATGGGATGGGGAAATTTAGTTCGACTATAAAATGTACACTGCAATTGTGTCATCAAGGAAAGTAAGAGTAACTTAGTATTTCGGGAAGTCCTATTGTATTTCTTTATCAGATATCAACATCAGAAGAAAGAAGACGTATCCTTAATGTTTACAACATCAGAGTATTCTTAAAGCAGACGAAAACTTTGCAGTCACTTGTGCGAATTAAAAGGCCAGATTCCTTATTTGGGGCAACGGAACTGTGCCTAAGTGACCCAGCAGATAACGCTTTGGAAGCGATGGGTACTGGGTTAGGGTATCAGTGGGAACAGCATTCCTGGCCAAGACGGAGGTACATCTAGCTGATGAATCGCAGACGCGACGAAACGTGTGTCCTGGATTCCATTGCTAACCACCAAGCAGGTTACATATAGCGATTAATCATGCAGTATCGAGTCATCTTCATAGGAGCCAATCTATCGACCGAGGTCAAGCATTTCGACCGCGGTATAGCAGTGGGAGATCACAAGTATCCAACCACAGCAGAACTTCGTTTATAAGGTAAACTGTAGTGAATGCATTGCTTTGTACGTTCGGAAAACTACTTGCTAGCAGCATCCAAAATATTCCCATGATCTGGAAAAACTTGAAAAAGGTAATACCATCCTGGCTTATGCCTTAACTTTGTCATAAGATATCATTTGAAAAGGCAAAAGGGTTTCCTTTCTCACATAAAGCTGGTAAGTAGAGAAGCTTTGAATGTCTGTTCATTCTTTTCTTCAGTCAACAGGAAAAATGGATTAAATATCCCACAAATATGGCAAACCTTAGTGACTGGAGTGGACGGTTCTAAATAACATACAAGGAAAAAGTAGAACGCAACTTCATTTCGCACTGCTCCTCATGACGGATTCCGAACGCACTCACATTTTAATAGTATCTCGTGCTATTTTGCTTAATCGTCATAATCTCTTCAGGAGAAATTGATTTCTTTTTATCCATTTGTCTAATCCTGTTGCATAAGACTTTGTAGGTTTACTACTTTTACCAAGTTTACGCTCCTTTCTTAGTTATATGTATTCTATGAACAATTCTATATATTACATAGCCCATTTTGTTGTCATTCCTACTTCAACTCCTATCATAAATATTAGTACCTTTATCGTTATGTCTATTGTTTTTGTTCTGCCTTACGTACACAACAGGAATAAGTCTCTGACCAATTTTCTAATACACTCATCTCTGTTCCACATCATAATCTAACTGGATGATCATAGATGTCACCTTTAGTATCAGACCTGAAAACTTAATTTCATATTCACACTCTAGAAAAGGATCTTCCTAGCAAGATCGAAACGTTGAGCAATAATACAGAATATCTGTTTATGTTGTTATGTGTTTTAATATACTACTTTTGGACTAGGCAAGTAAAATACACCTTATGCGATAAATGTTACTGATTCGGTGCCCAAGTTTTCCCATACTATCCAGTCCATTGCTGGTTAGAATACGTTCAAACTCCTAATCATTACTATTTAAACTAGTTGTAATATATTTACCACTGTTTTAAACACATAAATGAGGCTTGGTTTCTGTAATACAATGTTTTGAAAAGTGATGAGTCCCAAAACTATTTATTCAGTGATTGCTGTGTAGTTTACGATTGTGGAAATATCCTTAGGATCTTTGTTTTCCATAGTCTTGGACATGAGCCTTCAGTCTACTGGGCAGTGAATAAAACCCACTGGACCAATTGTTTAAAAGAAAACTTGCTTTATCACCGTGGAGTGTGTCGTAAAATATTTTGAGGAAAATCTTTACGGTCAAAACCTGATAGCTGGAACACATAAACTGAAAGTTGGTTATCGGTATTGGATTTTAAGAAATAATTCTGTGTTAAATGCTTTCGAGAGTGTAATTTGCCACCGTTACTTTGAAAATTGACTTTTATTCGAATTCCTTCTTGGCTACACCATCCACAAGAGCTGTGAAAACGCAATTAAATATAATTGAAAACTCTTCAATTATTGATTTCTTCACACAGTCAAATATTTCCATGTTTCTTGGATAACTTCTACTCCTATGTTATTTTCGGCACTCTAACAAGATTTATGTACAAGAAAGGCACAACCTAGGGGAATTGCAGAGCCTTGATTCCATATCGGTAGTGCACATAAGCCTAAGCGTTCACAAAGACAAATGGTGCATGAACCCAACTTGAGTGCTGGGAACCATGGGAATGAATCATTTCATGTTTCTGTGTTGCCTTTTGGATCGTACACCAAGTCAGCGGTTGGAAAATAGTCTCTTAAGATAGCCATCTGCTTCTGTCAAGATGTTCGGGCAGTATCATAGCCCACATGTCACTCTTGAGTCAACAATAATAATGAAACAACTTGACACTCATCGAATTTCCCTGTACAAATCAGATTTAATGGTGTAACAAACTATCTGCTTAATCATTCCATTTGTTTTTATATCATCGTTATTCTTTCTTATGAACAGGGCTATCTTTTTGCTGTCGTTTTTACATTTATCTCTTAGTGTATCATTGTTTCCCTTAGCTACTTGTCACCAAACTATTGCGCCAAGGAGGCTGTCCTTCAGTCAGATGGCTGATACAACTATTCTGAGAACATGTTCACCGCCTAACCTGGTCACCTTCGACATTCGGACTTTGATGCAGACTAAACAATCGATAGGTTTGATTGGAACAGTGTCAAGTCTTGCTATAGATGTATGCTTTAGATCAGAGACTGGCATACAAGATCCCAGTGAAGTGCTACGAATGACCTCTCAATTTGTCTTCCCACATGGCATATTCATAGTGGATCTATTCGGAGACCCTGTGGCATCAGTAAGTGGCCTATTTAGTGTTGGTATCGCACTAAGAACCTTAGCGGAATTTGGAGTAGTTGATTGGATCCTTATCAGAAGTCATCTGCGTTCTGCCAGACTAGAATGTTAAACTAGAGTGAGAAGTAACTAGCACGGGAAACGAAGTCTCTCCGCCATCTCTGTCTATTCCTTCGATTGTCTGATGTCCGAGTGCAATTAGGGATGAGTTCATCAAGTAGTTGAATGACTTTCTGTACGATGTCCTAGATAGGTATCTTTGTGCTAGCTGGGGACTTGAATGTACAAGTCGGGCGTTTAAGCTAATAAGAGGGTCATTTAGGTGGTCAATGGGGAATATTCAGTTGGAGGTCAGAAAAGGAGGATTTTCTTATAAAGCTTAGTATTAGTCATAGATTATTTCTAGCCAGTACAAACTTCCCACACAAAGATCACCATTATGCCATCTTGCATTTCTCTAATATTCAAGCTAGTACTTAAATATATCATATTGAAATCAGCTGACGATACCGTTGGTGTACTCAGGACTTTCGCTACTACTCAAGCATACGTTTGAAATCCGATCACGCCTTAGAATGTGATAATTTATTCTTATGTTTTGGAGGTCATCAGAATCTTCATCTTAAACGAGTAGCTCCCAGTTTTGCAAACCACTACTAATCCTAGCCAATTTCAAGACTAGCTGTCGAACCTTCAGAAAGTACAAATTAAAATTGGCTGAACCTATAAGACAAAAATAGTGAGTTAATCTGCTTCTGGCTGTTCCATCATATTCCAGCTACTAGCAACAAGAAGTCTGGAGTCACTGGAATAGTCTGTGAAGTAGATGATACACTAATGACTAACTTTCATTGACAGCTTTGATGCTTGTCGGAGTGCTTTGAAAAGCAGTTCAACTAATTTACTGTCTCAGTAATATCAACCTGCGTTTTGTGCTGATGATAAGTCACCACCGAGGTCCTTAAGAAACTCCAAGTATTAAAGAGCCATGGGTCACTCAGCTGAGATAACCTACCTTCGCCTCTTCATAAGGATTGAGGTGGTAATTTAATCCGGGGACTGATTAATAGTTTCATAAGGTATAACAGACTGACATTACGATAATAAATAATTCGCCCATTTGCAAATGAATGAATATATCACTAGTTTGACTGACTAACTGTCCAAGAATCAGAAGAATAAGTTTAGAAACAGTCATGACGTGCTGTTTTTGATCAGAACTATGAGCTGTTATTCTCACTTTACTTCCACTTTTTGATTTGAGAACAGGAATTCACCCGCTGTAAGAAGACAAACTGCAGTTATGATATTGTGTCCAGACAAAATTCAAAACTACAAAGCTCAACTTAGTTCATTGAGATAAATAATTGTAATTAGATATGCTCAGGCATTTATGGAAATCAATGTTAGTTACTGCAGTACGCAAAATGGTAACCTGAAAGTTTGTAGTAATTCATAAAAATATCAAGTAACTGTTTGGATAAACAGTAGAAAAGCTGTCAGGTGAGTAGGCTTAACTTGCTAGTTCTTCATGCGGATAATCCTGCAAGTTTGGGATCAGTAGCATTATATTCTCCAACATGATGTTTAAACAAACAGAAATAAAAATTAATGAATTCTAGGGAAAGAGTTACAGTAAGTATTGGCCGTGAATAAATGAGGAACTGGAAATTTATAATTAAATATAGATTGAACTAGATTAAAATTAAATACTTTAATGAGTACTTAGGGTCAATATTCTTAGTGCCTACATATAACATTTTTTGAAACTGATCAATTTAGAAAGTAACCCTACCAACAGCTAACCACAGCTAAGCAGATATTCGATTTAGCACTATCCGCACAGTTAGAGTTATGCAACATCTATCCTCTACCGTCATGTCATTAATAAAAGCCTGTCAGTTACAGGGGAACAGATTGACTACGTAAGATAAAAAAAAAGCCAGGTGTTTAGAGATCTGTAGTTCGATATTTAAATTTTATCCGATTAATTCCTTATCAATCTAACGAGAGCATGGTCAGATAACCAGTCCCATAGGTAGGACAGATTTATTGAAATATTGACTAGGAAATCCCTACATTTATCATTTTTCGTTCACATTACAGATAATGATTAAAATGTTATTTGAATTTATGGCTCAGATATTGTCAAGCATGAGAACACGCACTAAGACATTGCCATTTACTTTGTGGTCACAGAAGTGAATATCTGGTAGGAGAACTGTTAGCCAGGCGAGAAGTACCTTTCAAGGTTATGTGGCTTTCTGTTCTGGTGAAGAGTAGATGTCGATAAAATATTCTCAAGGTTTTTATCCCTAATGACTAATCAACCTGAAAAGAAAGTACAAAGTTGGTTTTGTAAATACTTCCATTTTTATCGTACTTCTCCATCTCAAGTTAGTCTCCAGTCTACTTGTCGTCCATACTTTCGAAATGTGTCAGGTGTACCGGCTACACGTGTTATTATCCTAGTGAGTGTGAATTATTTCAATGTAAGTAGATAATTACTGTTATTTCTGGATGGAAGTTCAATGGAACAGTAGAGATTGTTCAATGAAAAATTCCAACAGATATTGCTAAAACTATTGAATCTCAGTCACATTAGCGAACATGAGGTCTTTTGGAATCACAGTGTGTAGGTTTTGTCCTCGATATTCTACCTTCTTCCCTTCCAGATCTCCACTGATCAATCGTTATCACTTTTGAGGTTTCAGACGTCACTATATGTACCACTGATATGCATACCCTTGAGAAGCGTTCACCGTATTATCACTACAGTCAAGTTAGTATCACTAGCTTTTTTCACAAGTGAATAGATAAACTTCATTTTGCATGAAGGTTAAATTGTGCGTTCATTAAAATAAAATCCATCTATAACCACTAGTATATATGTATACGTGTATCTTTATCTGTGAGCTGTTCTAAAGGCCACCCTAGCAACGATTAAAATAATCAATTAGGTTTCTTTATTTCAGCTGGGAAGGTAGAAGCTCATGAAATAAAGAAGTCTAATTGGCTATTTCAGATGTTGTTAGAGTGACTTTCAGAGTCATTCGTGCTAGCAATTATCCGGTATACATGATACGAGGCCATGTAAAAGAAAAAGATTGGTCTTTTCTATTCTATAACTCAACGATTGGTTTGGTTAGAAATTCTAGTAACCAAAGGCGTCTTTCCATAGTCGATGACTCAAAAATGACTTAGTCACTTCAGTATTTGAATGTCTAATAATTAACCTTTGAAAGATTTGTAGGGTGAACAACCTTTAGAATAACGACATAATTAAAAACGTTTGTTTAAACTATCGTACTTGTCTATTGATTCTATGACTGAGATTTCCTAGAATCATCATTATAGATGAGTGAATAGGCCAGTCTGTAATAGACTATATATGCATTAAAAATTCTCAGACATTACTTTCTGTTTTGTAACTTTACAAACTCGACCATAATATCTTCAACATGTCAAAAATAATTCAGACGTGGAATGATTTGACTAGACTACATTTTTACGCTTAATGATGATACAGTCATAAATAAAGTCACAAAAAGTGTACAAGTGTTTTTCAGTCATCAGTGACAACAGAAATTGTAAACAATGATTTCCTTACTGTCTAGATATGCAAGTTATTCATCATGAATTTAACTGGTTGGGATGTAGATGGTTAGCAAGTGTAAATGGAATGTTTCCAATATAAGCTGGAAGTTTCACGGTCAACATCATACCACATTCATGATAATTTAATGATGAATGCTGAGCAGTTTCCAAGCCTGAGATATCATGCGTATTTTTCGATGTCGGTTAGGGCGCCATCTTCAGGATACTTTGATAAGGAGAGTGAAGCTGCAGAATTATTTAATTTATAGTATGCTGAACATCTCTTCAACAGAAATCATCTGAGCCCAGTCAGAAGTGAGTAATATCATTCGCCTTAAAAGGCCATTATTTCACTTGTGCAGATATAATTCATGCATGCTGAATATACGAACAGCTGGTTACAATAAATAATCAATTCATTTGCATTCGTATTCCTTCATTTTAACACACTGAAACTAACAATAAAAGTTACACGAATTCATCGATAAATGTCGAGTAGGAAAACGATGTCAAGAATGGCATTTGTTTTTCCCTCGATCTGTCACATACTCCGAGTACCTACAGGCTGCTATGAACTAAAATGGCCGTAGTCTGTTTACCTGCTAGCCAAAACTATGCACCAGTATGAAATCAAACTTTCCATTTCATTAAAAAAAACTTAAAAGGCGCCTATAAAGTAATCGAAAAACCTTTTCGATTGTGTGTTCATAAGACTTTAAATAGAGTCTTCGTTATTAAACTCTATTCTGGTTATATAGTGTCAAATAGGAATCATAATAACTAAAACCACTTAACCTTTGTAATTAGATCGAATAAAGGACTTCTTTCATGGAAAAGTAGCGACAAAGTTGAGAACTCAGTTTTCTTTGGAAAAGCTGTTCAAGTTGTACAAGTTTTATATTCAATATACGGCATGGGGTTCTTATTTTCGTTATCACAAACGATTGGCACAAGTGACGTCATAGCTGTGGTTGATAAGTATTATTTTCTGAGACATAAGTAACTTAGGCAGCTATCACTGTAAGAAACACTTCTTCGACCTCATACGAATACAGTGTCCGTACTGAAGTCAGAGTGAGAACTCCTTATTCTCAAACTGCTCCAGTTGCTCACTGCGATGCCTGGAGCTATCTGTGTCATAATCCGAATAAGCCACTCCAGTATAAACAAGTTAGCCAACTAAGCAAAACTACTGTAGATAGTCGTGATCACATGTGATTTGGCTGAATAGCACATATATGGGTCGCAGTCGATATTTTAAATGGATCAATATGTTTCATGGGATTTTTTTTCGTATACAATTGTTGAACATGTTCAGATGTGATTAAAAATGATTAGAGTATCAAAAATCGGAAGACAGGGTTATCAGTTTTCTGTATGGTTCTGGTCGTGGAAATAAGTACATTCAATTATGATTTGAGTTCAGTCTATATTTTAAAATAAAAACGCAATCAGTAATTTCAGTAGAATAAACTACTTAAGTAAAACGAACAAGGTCATTTGCGACATCAAAAAAAACAGACAAAAGTTGTGACGATTCAAGTGCATTTATATAACTGATAAAAGCTTACAAAATGTATTTTTTTCCATTTGCTTTCTCATCCGTAAAATTCAGTATGCACAGCTATCAAAATGCTTCATTTCTTTTCAGGAACTTTAAATGGAGGAAGGACATCTAAGGTAGTGGAGACAGCCATTTGATCCTAAACTTCATTAGATGGCTATTAGATATGTGTGGTTAATATATAACATTCTTGGTTGGTGACTCACTTGTTCGAAGTTTGATCCACTTGTAGTGCACCTTCCTGGCACCAAAATACAACTAGGGCTAAAATAAACAGTCTAAACTAAATTAACTAAATAAATCCCCAGCTTGCTTCCGGATGCCTAGGGCATTTTAAGTTTTGTTTTAACGAACATGCATCCGAGCAGACTTGGACGCCATTTTTGCGCTCCGCAGTGCTGCTTACCACGCACCTACTTAGAGTCCCTAGTTCAGCCTTACAAGCCAGATAAGTTGATTAAACTTTTTCCCCATTCATTATTACTACATTTACCTTAACTAAATACATCGCTCCACCAAATATATTCCGTATCAGTTCTTTTGATTTGTGTTTTGTTATCAGAACTTACACGTTAGGTAAAGTACTGGTTAAGCAGGTACTAGAGCACATCAAGTTAAGTAGGGTTGATCAAACATTACGGAATTGTAACACGCACCCCTACAAATTGGTGAGTCCGAGTACCACTTCTTACTTTGTCTAGTACCTTGGTTTGCTTGTGTTGATTTATCTGGCCTATTTTTGTTTTTGGCACGGTCTTACGTTTTTTATTGCACTCCTCTTTGGTTATTTTTGCATTGTAATTTTTTATCATCATCATCGCGCCTCGTTAATTCCCTTATCAATGGCTGATAACGACTCGACCGTGCAGATTGCCGTAGCTTTCCAGCTTCCCACCTTCTACGCCCACACATCATCTGCATGGTTCTCCCATGTGGAAGCTCAGTTTGCCTTGAGACACATTCAATCACAAGAAACTAAGACCAACTTAGTCATCGTCAGCTTACCGGAAAATGTGATCGAAGATGTCCCAGACGTGCTGGATGACCCAGCACCGAATCTTTACGATCGCCTCAAAACCACCCTCATCAAACGCGTTGCACTTACTGACCAGCAGAAAGTGCAAGAACTTCTCAGGGATGTGCATCTTGGTGATCGTAAGCCGACGCAACTGCTATTGCTTCACCCTCACCAGATCAGACAAGTTACCAAGGTGAGTAAGAAACTATTGTATTCACCGGTCTACAGAGTTTTCGATATTCCCTAAATCGTTTCTCTTGTTGTAAAGGCAACTAAGGTTTTTTTGGCTACCTGATGATAGTCACTATTTGATGCGATTTGTATGGTATTGATTACCAATACAGTTTACCTTAGTCGTTTAATTATGCTCAGCACAAATGTATGAACTCGTTTGTCTGTTAAGACTATTTTCTTCATGCATGAATTGTGCTTAGAAGGCAAAAACCATCTGACGATCTCATCAGTTTTATTTATTTCTGACATCCATATGTGTTATCATTTTCCTAGTATCTGGTTTCTGTTCGGATACGTTACTTATTATTCTTGTTTCTTTGTCCTACTAAAGTAGTGAACACTTTTTCCATTACCAAAGGCTGGAAGGAAACGGACAGAAGGTGCTCCACCGCTCATTAACTGGCAATCAACGATCATCCATTATCAAGTGATAGATATCAAGTTATCCTTCAAAGTTATCATTCGCATGTGACCGCAACCCTCTAGTGGTGTTCACATTGAAAACAGAACTTTATTTCCCTAATTTAGATGCCACAGTGTTACTTATTAGACTATAGAGCCACTCCAGTTACACCTTGTACTACCAGGTGTTGCATCAGAAGAAAAGTAAAAAACGTGAATCTCGAATAAGTGATATTGGTCGTATTGTTTCACTGATTTTAAAAGTCACTTCACTTATGATTTAATTGCATAGTTCGGTTTAAGAGCTTTCAATTGACCCTCATTGATTTCTGTATGACTTACATTTCAGAAATAATTTCATGTTGGGTAAAATCCGTTGCTATGCATAATCTCATTTTTGTGCTTGAAATCGGTTGTTTACACGTTGTAAGTTGTACTGTGTTACTGTCAGTTAATTTAGGCAAGTATATATAGATGAATCACATCGCCTGAAATATGCAAACGACAATCTGTAGACTTTCAGTTCTGTTGTAAGCGCTTAAAAGAGTCGAATGGCTTACTCATCGTGTGGTTGGATTAGGTAGAGTGAATTTAAAGGCCACCATAGCGAATGGTGAAATAACCAATCATGTTTCGGTATTCCGGCTACAAACGGAGCTTTTCATAAAACAGAGAAACGTAATTGGTTGTCTTAGCAGTTGCTAGGGTAGCCTTTTAAGCTACTCATTAGGTATTTGATACTTGGCAAGTATATATAAGAGTGATCACGTGCGATTTCAGCTTTAAGACTGAACTAGCAGAAGCACATGTTAAGATAATCACAACCAGGCAAAAGTTGTAATTCCAGGGTTAATTGGTGTTCAAACTTCTCATCCCTTTAGTGTTCATTAAATGCAACTGATAGACCCACTCTGAACTAGGCCCCACTTTGTCCCGTTGGCTACTAACTAACAAAGCAAGTTATGTTAAGCTGAAATCTTTGACAACAACAAAGCATTTGCACAACGAAAAAAGATCTGTTTACCTCGAAAATACAATTAGCGAAAAATGCTGAAGTTTGGGCATTTATCTACGAAGCAGTAGGTGGGGTTCTTCTGTGCAGTCACTTGGTGATATACTTTTATGCAGGGTTATAAATTAACTGGCGTTTATAGACCTGCAGCCTTTACCTAAATCTAGAAAGCAAAATACCTTACTGCATAGTTGAGAAAGATAGATGTAATGTACTTTGCCAAAATCTCGTTTCATGCAGTCATATACCCAAACCGAATCACCAGCTAAGTATGTTTGGAAAACAAACTCCATATTAGACTAGTCTGTTTTACAAAGCACATAGCAGTACGGTATCATTTAAAAACAAAATATTCAGGGAAGAGGAATCTTTCCAACAGATTTATTGTCAAGCTCTACATTTGCATGGATATATATCTGTATGATGCAGTCCGTGAGGAGAGTTAAATTAAAGTAATGGGAGATCGAAATAACAATAATGATAGTTACAGTTATAATAGTGTTGTTATTGATGACGTAAATTTGAATCATAACGAAGCGAGGTTAAGTGAGATTTTTAAATCTTTAATGTAGACTAGAGTGCAAAAGTGGTGGAGTTAATAGACAAACAAAGGTTTAGGTAATATGAGTGATACAAGTTAGTTGAGATAAAATTAAGACGTTTTAATGACAATCGCAGTCAGTGGGAAGATCAAAAGAAATAACATTGTGGTCTACTAAGTATAGGAACAATACTTATAATGAGGATGAAACAGTTTGAAGATTATTCTAACACGAATTACTTTGAAAGCTATTCAAGGAACTGCCGAATCAAGTATTCAAGCTTCACTCTTTCTTCTGAAAAGGTGTTTTTTCATAAAACGAATAAACGTAATCGGTTACCTAAAAAGGCTGTTAACGTGCCCCATTAGTCACTCATCTAACAGAGGTGGAAATATGATGTTGTATGCCAAGATAGAGACAACGGAAGCCACAACCAATCAATTATGAATATCCCTCATGTATATATCTTCGTTCCTGTTATTTGACATTCTGATTAGGCCATGTACGCCTTAAGACTTTGTACACTTCTCAGATATTTTGCTAAAAGCGAATAACTGCATTGCGTGGGCTAACAGTCAAACTTCATCTTCTCCGTGGGTGGATGGCAGGATATTAGTGGCTGTACGAACAACTCGCACATCGTAGCTAGAGAAATAATGGTAGTTTTGATCAGCATTAAACACCTCCTCCAGTTCGTTAATCACAGGACCATAGGAACTGAAATCAAGATTACGACTGAGGCATTCGACTCAACCCGTCAAAACCAAAGACAAAACAGTCGAGAAGACGAAGCGGAATAAACTAAGACAAAATTAAGTTAATACCAAGGTAGAAACAAAGACTGTATGGATCGTAGTCCTTAGATATCATGTTTATAAGAATATATAACCCAAGAATAAATTCGTTGGGAAGACTCCTAGTCGCTGAATATCTTGTTTCTGTCATTATACGTGGGATTATTAGATAACAGTATTATTTACTGGAAGACGTTTCGAGCAGAATGTATTGCTCATGATCATATCAAGGTATTGACGCAACTTTCTGGTCTAGATTTTACAGTTTTGTTGTTTTTAATTCTTTGATTTAATTGGTATTATAATTTTCTATACACCCAGAATTGGTGTTGCGTCATTCTGATTATAGGCGTTAGGTGTTGAATCGATGAACACAGGAATGTAAAGACAATATTGACCTAATTACACAAGATAATTTAATTTAACGAATGCCTCACAATCATTATGAGGTCAGGATCAAACGGAGTCAGTCAGGTTTGTGGAATATGAGAAACTAGCTAAGTTCAGATTCATAGGCCCTATTAAGATGAGTAGCTATATGTGCGACAGGTTGAGACAAAGTTGCAATCCTAAAGACTATTGTTGTCTCCATATATATGGAAAGTACCACTATTAATAAAACCAAGGTATCAAGGAAAATAGAACTATAAAAGCTAGATCAGAACCTTGTGGGATTACCTTGATAAGATTATAAGTGTAGCGTCATACATTTCCCCAAAATCAATAGCCTAGGGTTTGACGACTTTCGACATTGATGCTGACCTTGATAGTTTAACTGGACTCGCTAAGCTGAAGGCACCCGGTCAAGCATCCTCGCCATTTGGCACGCTGTCGTGTTACGTTGCATTGCTCGTATTCGACTCTCTAGCCAGTTAGTTGGAACGCATCGGTATTTTGGCATAACCATCCAAATATACTATTCCATCCGACTACGCTATCGTGTTCTTCCTTGGTCTCGTATTCGTGGGTATATAACAAGTTCGAATAATTAGTGATTGGTCTTTGCGTCTGTCAAGTTCGCACCAGGACAAATCCTAAATTGGTGAGCCCGACGTGATCACATATCCCGACCAATAACAAGTATTGAATTGGTGAGCCTGTTCCATTTTATATTTGTTTATTGTTTTCATTTCGATAACATTTATATATCCATTTACTACACTTTCTCATGTCCGACCACACTCCCAAGCTTATTCGTATTAAGCCGACTCGAACACGATCCAACTCGTGCCATATTGGCCAGACAATGCAGAAACATGGTTTCTGTATGCCGAGGCAGATTTTCGAGAACAGGGTGTCTCAGATCCTCAATCTCGATTTCTTGCTGTCATACGGTCACTACCGCGAGAATTAAACAGGTATGTTACAGCAAACATGTTTAATCCTGAAGTAAGTAACCCTTATGCACTTCTAAAGGCCGCACTCTTGAAGAAAAGCGATCTCACAGATCGCCAACGTCTAGACGAATTGCTTCGTAACATCGAGCTAGGCAGCCACTCAGCTACTGAAGTCCTCGCACGCATGCGAGAAGTAATCGGTGCACGAACATTTGACGATGGTTTCTTCCGAGAACTATTTCTCTCGAAACTACCACAACCGGTGCAAACCGTGTTGGTGACACTCCAGTCAGTCCCACTCGACGACCTGGCAGCCTCAGCAGATAAAATACTGGAGATATCCAGCAGACCCGTCTCCAACGTATATTCTATCTGCGACAAACCAGAGCGCCAGGATTCAGAGGTGACCAAGTTGTGCAACTCTGTGAAACGGTTGCTACGATCTCGAAGTCCTAGATCACGTAGCACTTCACGGAAACGCACCTTGGCGCATCGCAGCAAGTCGCGTGGTAGCCCTAAAACGAAACCCAACAGGGTGGAAAACCCTGAATGGTGCTGGTTTCATAACACTTACGGGGATGAAGCCAGAAAATGTCGTAAACCATGCCGTTTTAAGAAGGACACAAACTCGGGAAACGGTCACGCCGGCACGTGCTCACGGCAACCGTAGCCGGCGGAAAAAGCCGTTTGCTCTACGTCACCGACGTTAAAACGAAAGTCCGCTACCTCGTCGACACCGGCGCAGAAGTTAGCGTTCTTCCAGCAACGACAAAGGAGCGTCATCGCGACCCATCCTTCAATCTTCAAGCAGCCAACGGCAAGGCAATCGCGACATTTGGGAGACGGTATGCCTACCTCAACTTAGGTTGTCTCCATATATATGGAAAGTACCACTATTAATAAAACCAAGGTATCAAGAAAAATAGAACTATAAAAGCTAGATCAGAACCTTGTGGGATTACCTTGATAAGATTATAAGTAATATACTCTGCCCTAAGAACTAGACGCGAGAGATCAAAAACTACTAGTTTTCTACGCTCGCACTATCAATATTGGATATATATTGGAAAACAGCATTTAGTAAATAATAATATATCACTGGGTGTTATGTCAAATAGACTAATCTAATATGAAGTTGCATTCTGCCATAGTACCAAAATTGTATACTTTCATTAAAGCAGAACTGTCTACGAGAATACATAACTCAGGATTCAACTTAGTGCCAGACTCTTGTGTGGCCGTTGTGAATGATGCTTTTTGGTATCTGGCTTTGTAGGTAATAATGATACCTGGGGAAGAACAAAAATAATAGGTTTGTTATAAGCGAGACTTGTGGCACATTATGTAATTCTCAACACATAATAGTTCAACAAATTCATTCCCTGTACAATATATTTCTAAGGAATAATCACGGCATATGAATAATGCTAATAAAAGTGTTAAAGGCTACAATCCGAAACAGGCACTTGGCATTACTTTGGTGTTCAGAAAGTGTCCAAATCAGCTGGTTGGGAATCTTGAATGAATAGAAAATCCAGAGCTAATTTTGATGGTGGTAGTTGATTCGAAATCTGCAGTCCGACACAGCTATCCAAGGAACATTATTACACCGCATTTTTTTGCTTTTATAAGCACATCTCTAAAAGGTGTATCCTTTATCCTTTGTTTTGCTGTTAGCTTGGAAAACTTCAGCTTGAAACCATTTTAAAAGTGCGTATGGGTACTCAACGCGTTCAAAAGACATATTTACAATATTAAAACAAATTTATAGGAATGAATTTATTGAAATAAATGCAGTGGAAAATCTCTTTCGATGTTTTAAACGTTGTCTTGGCGAGTATGCGTCCGAACAGGCTTCGACCCATTTTTCGCCCCATTGTGCTGGTTAACGCGCACTTCCTCAGAGTCTCTAGCTCAGCTAGCTATATAAATTGGATAAATGTTTCCCCAACGACTACTACCACATTTATTCTGCTTAAATATATTGGTCCTGTGAACGTATTCCTGAACACCAGTCCCTTTGATTTGTCTTCCGTTTTTAGTACTTGCAAGTTGGGTAAGGTGCTGGTTAAACAGGTACTAGAGCACACTGAGTTAAGTGGGGATGGTTTGGCGTTACGTAATAGTGACTAGACCAGCGTTTCTACAGTCTAGTGCACCTCTGGAAGAGATTTTCCGAATCCTTGGCCACTCAGATGGTACAAGGCGTTGTTTACCAACGTAAGGGACATATCTTTGAAGTTTGATGAGCATTTCATCTCATATTGGTCTTCTGTTCCATATTGTCGGGGTAGAATTACCTAATCTCGTTAGTAGCACATTCAGGAATGGGAAGAGCAAATTTGTTTGACATTTTGGAATGAGTCCAATGAATGAATGGGCAGCACTGGAAACGTTAAGGGGTTGTCTAGATCAAGCTCTCCAACGCATATGATAAAAATATCATCAACGTGTCCCGTGTAATAGTGTAGCTGGTCGATTGACGAGCTAAAAACTCCATTTTCAACAGACGCAGTAGGGTAATCAGCTAAGAGGTCACCACGGAATCCTGCTACTACACCACTTTCATGTGTATGCAGCTCTTCGTTGAACTTAAACTAGGTGTTTAAGGTGTATCTGAGAGGAAATTCTCCCAAGTAGTTGGCACACACTGTAATGTATAAGTTGCTGGACTCAATGTAGTCGCGTATGGATTAGATGTTCTCAACTAAATGTATCCTCATGGAAAGAGAAGTATTTTTTCTTGAACACATTAGCATTATTCCCTAGTTCAACGAAATCGGAAACGTCTTTGAGACTCTTTTTATCAAGCGCTTCCCTACGAGTTCGAAGATATTTACTAGTCATTTAGCAGTTGCATGACATGGCAAATTCGTTTCTTCTAATAATAGTAACAGGCCAATATTCATTTTTGTACTCTTGGTAATCCATGTAACATGAGGTTATTTATTAGCATGGTCTATGTTGTTCATATCGGTCCAAGCTGATTGGCAGTAGGCTGATTATCTTCTAGTGGTTGTGAATATGATTGTATACCTTTAGTAAGTAAAATCATCAGAAAGAAAATTTTCTTTGCGGTACGCCTTAGGTTTATTACTTATATGTGAATTCACATAATTGTATAAGTAAAAGGGCCTTATCAACAGAAATGTGTTCAATAGGTTTGCGAGCACTCTCTGATACGTCTGTGTTTTAAGAAGTGAAGGTTTTGCAAACGCAGTCATTAGGCACCATTAGGCACGGTGTAACAGATATTTGGACGAAGAAATAAGGATGAGACTTGCAAAATGAAAGGATATTGCTCTATTTCGCGAATACTTCTCAGCTGCGTAAAGTCGAAAAGTAGCACGCGTATTACCAGGTGAGATGTTTCAAAATTAAAAAATCAATAATCTTAAGTTGCATAGAAAAATCATCAATAATCTATGTAGCGTGTAAGAGAAATAACTGTTCGGAGGCAATAAACGTAGGGAAGGAGAAAGCACGATGCTAGAAAAAATAGGTGAGTGAAACACGCCGTTTTCCAATTAAGGTGAAACGGGGTGAAATTATGGTCATCAACTGAGTGGGAGATTAACCACACCTTCTACGACGTGGAAAGGTCAAGCTGAAAACGTTCTATAGCACCTGCTTTCATAAAGCCCAACAATCCATACATTTTCTGTAAGTACATTATTTAAAGGCACTCGGCGTTTCGACTTGATGTCCTGCATCGACGACGATTGTGGTTGTTGGAACGCTGCTTCCTTTCAGTCGCGGATACTTTGGAATGTAGTAACTGAGTCTCATGGATGTCCTCCTCTGGGTCCTTCCAAAGTAACTGCTGCCACAATTACATGTAAACCAGCGAATGCAGTTGTGGTGACACTGGTAAGGTATTTATCTAGTTCGCACTGGTTCAGTAAGCATGCCCTATCATATACTGGACAAGTTTGGCTTTGAGAAAATTCACTTTTGGTACCGTTTTGATTTTCTTCCTTATTTTTTGAGCATACGGCGTCTCCTTCCGATACTACGTGAATAAAAATATTCTTTTCGTCTGTGTGATGTTTGGTTCACTCTATTTGTTCCTTTCCATAGTCTACAATATATCTCTTACGAAATCCATTCTTTGCTCAGATTGAGTTCCCTGAGCTAGGGTGTTACTTTACAAACGTTTCAGTGTCGTGCTTCAAAGGGAAGCTTGTAAGGACCGGTGAGCATGTGTTGGAAACCAATGAAATGCTTATGAATTAAATCCTGTCTCATAGAAGAACTCATTCTGAATATCCACACTATGGGCAACAGATACTGGTCACGAGATTCATTCCCCCCAACACACTTTCTCTAACGTGTCTGCAGAACATAAGTTCATGGCTGTATTGCAAGGTTCCTTGACTGGTCTGCGCTTTTAGCTGATAGGACAAAAAGTGTCATAGTTAGGGTAGCTTCTGGTTCACATATCTTTCCTATGGATGGTTTCTGTTCGGACGTATGATAAAGTCTTCCTCGAACATTGGGACTAAAGAACTGCTGTCGCCACATCCACACTTCATAAATTTAATGTTGAACTGGGTCTTGTTGAGCTTTCGGAACAACTGAGTTGCATAGTTCGTATAATTTCGGAAAACAACCGTGTCACCAACAAGGTTTTCATCTGCGTGCTGAACTACGGCAAGTATGTTCGAGATGTCCGATGGAGATATCCGTCATGAAAGACCCTAGCGGTGAACCCACGTCCATTTCACCAATGTTCCGATAAAGCGGACTACTAAATCGGAACTGGACAACTTTTCTGCAGAAGGGAAGCCGTTGTTTCATCTCAATTTCGGGCAAAACTAGTAGATCAACTTGTCAGCAGATTTTACCAATCGTTTCGTTCGCCGTTAGGCAGCCTTAAACGTCTGTAGGATCTGCTGTAATGACACTTGTAACCTCCCGTTGCTTTGCAGGACCGAATTACGCGAACTCTTCCTGCAGCTGGGTTCTTTTTATGCCTCGGTGGCTTGGTGGATGACGTTCTGAGGTTTGAAGCGAACAGCAATGGGCTTGAGTCTCAATGAGGACAACATCACTCACTGGGGTGCGGTGCACTTAGCCAACGTGTCCTAAATAGGATGAGACACGTGCCTCGGATTCCTATGCTAGTCGCCATGATCAATACAACATCTGTGAGATCTAATTTGCTGGAAAGCTGAACCGTATCTTCCGAAGTGCGGATCGTAGTTGAAACATGTACTCACTATTTACGTAACCACAACCTATTAGCTGAAAATGAGTGTTGTAAGACCAAACTGCGAAGAAACTTCCCCATCAATAAGTTCTCTCACATCTGGAATAGACTTCCTGAGGAAATACGTGACGCAGGCTCATTATCCACCTTTCGTTCTGCACTTAATAAGCTCCTAACAGACAATCAGTCTATCACTCGCCTAGGCACTATCTATACTTTTTGGGCTAATGAAAGCATACTAGGACCTCTAAACGTACAGAGTAAAGCTATCATAAATCTCAAGTACTTTTTACCTTAGTGGACTCACAAAGGATGTTTGATTACTAGTCCATCTGGTCGGATTGTGCAGTACAAATACATAACTAGTGTCCCCTTCAAGTTTACCAACAAAAACTGCCTGTCCTATAACTCTTGTGAACTTCATATAAGAAAAAAGGAAGATTCATTCTCATATGAATAAATTAAAGTTTACATATAGTTCGAATGACTTTAAAAAGACACGAACTTCCCTCCTCCCAGTTTGTTTTACGTGGTATTCCATTGTCCGGTTTCTCCTTGCGCTTTCTTTTCTCTTCTCTTTTCAGTATCAGCCTGGAGAGAAGGTCCTAAGCATTAGTTCAATCAAAAAGTATCAACTTACTGGAAATCCTACTTCGCACCTAATACTGGAAACTGATGTTAGAGGTATCCAACTGGCTTGCCCCGATTTTCCTGTTTCTTGAACAGCTTAACAACCAACTCACCTCCCTACCAGTACCCTAAATGCTACCACATACGAAACTCCAAGCACAATAACAGGTCTCACATTTCTGGTCCGTGACAAATGCAGCCGAAATCTGGATAAACAATGTAACCCGAGAGATCACTTCACCTAACGGCAACACATCCGTAATAATGCTATGCAACAGATTTCTCTAGTATCAATCCACCTAATAGAAGTCAATTAACAGCCAATGTGCCTCCTCGACAATGTTGCATACTTTAATGTGAAGTCTATGAAGTTTTACACTCGCGTAATATTCACCACTGTTGAACGACGATGCTTCCGGTCCTTAATTGCTTGCACCACAACAAATGTTTTCAGTACTACCAATCTGAATTGCTGGAAAAGGTAACACTTCAAGAGTGAGAAATTTCTCGCTCAGGCGTTAACGCCTGAACTTAGACATTCACCTGGATTAAATGATTATATGGATACTTACTTATTCCTGAAATCATTGGAGTTACTGTTGGTCAATAAATCTACGAACATAAGAATCGCTGTTAAAGTAGACGTTTATCTGACGAAACACTTATTCCATTGCACCACAACAACTGATCCTAATGGCTGGCACCTGTATTTCTGTGTGAGATAACACGATTTGGAAATGCTTGGACTTTCACATCCACGTGGTATATATATTCTTGTGAGCGCTGATTTCTAAAATCAGTGAGGTGAGTTTCTGCCCACACATGATAGTATGAACATGTGGACTGATGATAGAATAGACGTTTATCGCACAAGACATGGGACTACCTCGACTGGTCAAGTATCTCGGTCACTCGTAACACACACACCGAGTGTTGAGCGACTTTGATGACACTTCACTGTGAATAAAGAATGTTGAATGGAAGCAATCAAAGCTCATCAACGTTCAGTAGGTACCATAAGGCGATGTTATCCTGTTTTTTTCATAATTTGCAGACCCGGTTTAATACCATGATAAACTTAAATGCCATCCCTCCCATGTCATTCAGGACAGCTGAAGCGTCGGAGATTTATCTATCATCGACAATTACCTGATAACTGCAGGCTGGCTTTTCTCACTAGAAATTCTCAATTTGAGAATAGAATATTAAATTATTCCTTTGTGTGTGTCTTTAAGAAGAGTCTCAGAATGAGGGCACCTGGTCGTCTGTTCATGAAGTGCGGTACTTTAAACACTTTAAAGGCATCTTCCGGACAGTTTGACCAAGCATATATCTCGGTGGTCAGTATTAGTTGCAGGTCTCTTTCCGCGCTGGAGCGGGTTAGTTGCCTACCACAGAAAGAGCAGGATACTTTCTGCAGGCCAGGGTTGGGAAAAAACGTTGTTTGGAATTTATCCAGACCAAATGCTTGTCGTCCACAATTCAGAAAAGACACAGTCGACCATACACACAAATCCTGGACACTAACTACCCAAGTGGTGTCAACAGATGCGAAAGCACAACAGGTTTGCTGAATCCTCCAAGTGATATCGCCAGCCCACACACCCACCACGTATAATGGCAAAACTACCTACCCTCTGTGTAACAGATCCTAGAGACGATGCTTGCATGAGGTCAAACTCTGTCTATTTGGATACAATGTACACGCTGAACACAAATAAAAAATTGCTCTGTTCTCCCCTGATAAAGGTGATACTACTTCAAGTCACTGTGCGGCCGATTTACCACTAGGATATCCTAGTAAATATACAGCTACAATTGAACAAGGTGTAGAGATGTTCTGTAAAGCAACGACGTCAGACTATGCTCAGGCAAGCGACACTGAAATACCTATTGGCCTGTTTAGCGAAATAGAAAGCTTTACACACCATTACCCCTCCTACTTGTACATCGTTCTCATAAACGCAAGGTCCGTCCTTAGCAAACTATCGGTATTAAGAGGATTCGCGCACATTTATAAGCCGCCGGTGATAATTATCACTCATTCTAGGTGTCACGCAAATATACCACGTGAAGAGGTAAGTATTGACATGTATGCACAATTCCGATGTGACCGGAGTAACGGGAAAAGAGGAGGTTGCCTGATTAACTTTATAAACACTCAACGTATTCAAGTTGTAAAATATGATTCATGACAGAGTAAATGACTCTCTATGAGTCACAGTACACTACAGGAATGCTGCAGCATTGGTGGGATGTGTTTACAGAGCACCTGGTACCTTTAACGATCATAAGCTTACCCTGATTACGTCTCTGGAACATTCATCAACTCTCCCATATGATCATAAGGTCATATGCGGTGACTTTAACCTACCTGAAATTAAGTGGGATTCACTTACTGTTCCGGCTAGGTATGGCAACTTTTTCCATACACTATGCGCGCTGCCACTTCCTACAACTAGTACTTCAATTGGTACTTCCGCTACACACCAAATAGTATGTGGAGACTACGGTAGAACGGATTGGCAGCAGATGTGTACAATGATCAGGTGCATTGACTGGGGATCATTCTTCACCACTAGCCACCTCAAATTAACCACTGATATGTTTTACTACAACTCTAAAACCTGTCTCCATACCATCTCTACATTGAAAGGTTTCAAAAAATTCCACTAAGCAACAAGCCTTATATACCTCCCAATGCTCGTAGAAGGTTACGCAAACTCTCAACAAGGTACTGCGGACATCACGACGTCGATGCACTTCGGTTGATTCTTGGTATTCCTAACTCCATCCTGCACAGCCATGATTTGCGTTTGAAGAATGAAGAGTATGTGCTCTCTCAGCACTCCATGGAAGCGATCGAATTGCACAAGACATAAAATTCCCCTCCTTATCCGTGACACCATAGCTTAGAATGATCCAGTGGATATGTGTGAAATACTCAGTGACTTATTTGCAGTCAGTCACCTGGGACCTACAAACTTTTCGTGTGATACTAGTGCGGTCTGCACTTTAAAAAGCTATTCTTCTCCTCAACTAACGGCAATAGATACGGTTGAGTTCACATACTCCAATATTCACCAAGCCATTAGGACGCTAAAATGCCCCAGCAGCGCTGGCGCAGACGGAATATCGTCAGGTTTCTTTAAATTTGGTGGATCTGATATTCCATTACTATTACTTAAAATATTTTCTCTCTCTTTGGAATCTTTCGCACATCCTGACATGAAAAACATCACTTATCCTCCCTAGATATAAATCTGGTTGAAAAACACTAGCGAGTAACTACAGCCCAACAAATGTTACGTCTGTAGTTTCTAGAACTATGGGGAAAGTTATTAAAGAAAGCATTCTTCAGCACATGCTTAGTAGCAACATCATCACATCGAGTCAACATGGGTTCCCGAAATCGAGATCCTGTATAACTTGCCATCTTGACTTCTTTAACTTCATAACCACTTTGCATGACAGACACCAACTAGTCCTTGTACTCTACCTAGACATTTCAAAGGCATTTGACAGAGTAGATCATTTGCCGTTAATAAATAAGTTGGTGACTATGGGAAATGACTATCTACTATTGAGATTTATTGAGTCTTTCCTCAGCAACCGCACTCAAGTGGTGAAGGTAGATTCACACACTTCAAAACCTAGGCCAATCACCTCTGGTGTTGTTCATGGCAGTGTATCAGGTCCCCTTCTCCTTACTTCATACGTCAATAACATCTGCAGCTGCTTTACATACGGTAAACCATTCTGGTTTGCTGCTGACCTAAACGTTGCATACACATTCACCCGTGATAATTTATCCCACTTACAAGCACTAATACAAAGGGAGCTCGATACAATATCTGCATGGTATGCTGCTTGGAGACTTCAGTTCAATATAGGCAAATGTGGCTGGATATGTTTTGGTGCTCCATCGGTGGATACCCGAGTACATCTTCAGTCTACGGAACTACCTATCCTTAAGAGTGTATGTGACCTTGGACTAAGGTATTCAAGGGACCTTACATTTTCTGAACAGGTAGCATCACAGACTCGCAAATCTGGGATTTTGATGGGTTGCATAGTTCATAACTTTATCTTTAAAGAAGTCAAGCTACTACCCTACAAAACTTGCGCACGTTCACCGTTAGAATGCTTTCCATTTATACTGAGTGGTATCCGAATAAAAGACAAACATAAAATGGAGGGTGCCCAAAGATACTTCACAGCTAGGTTGTTAGGACACGACTGCAAACAGGACTACAGCTCCAGATGCAGAACACTAAGTCTAGAAACGCTTTGGATGAGACGACTCAAAATTAACCTGACACTATTCTTTAATGTGTTACATAAACTCACTTTTACAGCCAGCGGTGAGTTTCAGTTCGAACAGAACAGTTGTTACGATCTGCGCAACCACGCCCATAGCGTCACAATAAAACGTGTAAATCCTGCTTGCGTGCAAACTTTTTTGCCGTCAAATTCTCTCGGTTGTGGAACAAACTTCCAGCAAATGTGGAGGTCTCTAAATCAACCTCTGAATTCGGTCGGTTACTGGCTAACTTCTTATCATCTGGCGACTTCTACGGCTCATCGAATACACCAACAGTCTCTTTCACGACACCTCATATACTCGGCTCTTTTAATGTGTAATGAGACAGCCATCACACCTATACTGACTCTTCATACGAAGCGTTGAGGAGACTTCCATAAGTTATAACCTCAAACTAACGGCACATTGTGCCCCACCCAGCAAAGTAATCAAAAACAGAAATCCCATACCACATGACAGCATGAGATTTATATTTCTAAATACTCTACAGAATAAGGATATACAACGAAAGCCATGGCAGGGGAAGTTGGGTAGGGAGAAACATGAACATTGAAAACACCCTCCTTGTTGAAATTCTTGCTTTCTTCACCTGCTGCTTTGTCTGTTCCTTTCTCGTTGTAGGCAAATAATTCAGTTCTAAACGTTGGCCTGGTTGCCATCGAGAATTAATTACTTAAAGAACAGACTATGGCTGAAACTACCCTTCATGGAGGGTAACCAGCTTTACTAAGTTCAGAATACATAACTACAACAAGCAGAAATAAAAACGTTCACTGGACTACAACTCCATAATTATCAAAATCTAGGAATAACTCATTGTAAAAGTGACCAGCGAGGTCCGACAATTACCAACTGCAAGACTGTCACTACCCGTGAAGACGGAGGGCAAGACGTCCTGTAAGCTTATTCGGCGCATTCAAACAGGTCTATTGCTTCTGGGTGCCGGAGTTGGAAAAGTGAAGATATTTGGCTTTTAGTCATGATATTCACAAGATTATGAATATTTGCTGTGGAACGGCATCGACATGCATGAATTATACGGTCCTGGAACCATCAATGAAGTGCAATATGTGAACAATTCGTGCATACACTCCTTCACAAACTTTTCACTATTGTCTCAGGTAAAAAGTACAAACTGTTACAATGGAAGTATTGGCTTCAAGCTATATTTTCCCCCAGGTAATACCCGTAATGTCTAGACACAAACATGGTTTATTTGTTAATGCGAAGACAGTACTTCCACTTGCCCAACTTGTGAATTTTCTGCACAATTATTCCGATGGGTTGTTCCATCATATGAAAATGCAGAACGTATAACTTTTGGTGACAACGGGTAGGGATTCAGATTGCCTTCCACGAAGATGAATGTAATTTGTGTACAAACTTATTCATACCTGCAAAAAGGTTGTGTGCATGTAAATAAAGGGAAAAATATTGTTAAAATATTAGTATTATAATCGCCCATGATCTTCCTGATTGTAGGAATTCAAATGAACGTAGAGAAGACAGAGGTGATGAAGATACCCAACCAACACCACCACCACCACCAACAACAACAACAACAACAACAACAACAACGATAACAAGAAGAAGCTCCAATCACCATCAATGGGAGAAACTTAAAGGAAGTAGTCTCTTTTACCTACCTAGGCAAGGCCGCATCGTTCCCAATGCAGGCGGCACAGGCGACAACGTCAAAGCCAGGATCGGGAAAGCAAGACAGGCGTTCATTAACCTGAAACCAGTGTGGAGATCTTCTGCACTCAGCATAAAGCCTGAATAAGATCCAGATTTTCAACACCACTGTCAAGTCAGTGCTTCCGCATGGTTCAGAGACTTGGCGCGTTACGAAAAGCATCTGCAACAAACTACACACATCGACAGGTGCTGCCTACGCTCACTCGATACTGAAGATCAGATGGTCGGGAGGAATAAGCAACAAGGAACTCACTGTGGCTGTCAAAGAATTAACCGAGAACCCGTCGCCTAGCATATATGCAGAAGGAAGTGGGGATGGATTGGGCATACACTGAGAAGACCGATCACGATTATTCCTTTAAACAGATTCGTATTCTCGTTGGATGAGTGATAATTTCAATATTTATACGGAGTTGTTCAATGCATGTGGAAAGATTGACTTAAGTTTGCCAGGGAAGAAGGATGGTAAGTTTTGTGGGATACCTCATTACCAAGAGGTGATCAGATAGTATATGGTTGTTTTTTGTCTGAGTATTATCATTAACTTAACTTTATTACTTTTAGTGTTTTTTAAATGAATGATTAGCATTCGTAAACATATTACACACAATCTGTTTGATGATTGTGAGCTACTTATGTTCCTGTCAGCTTGATCTTCTCATTCACCCTGCATATAATTTGGGTCGAATTATTTTAAGCCATAAAGTTACTGAAATCCGGGAAAGCAGCAGGACCAGATGGAATTCCTCCAGAAGCACTGAAAACAGATACAGAGACACCAGGTGACATGCCCACACCACTGTTGCAAAAGGTCTGGAAGGAAGGGAAGGTACCTGCCCATTGATTGGGAGAATGGCTACCTTGTCAAACCCCCCAGAAAGGGAGACCTAATTCTTTGCAAGAACTGGCGCGCAACCATGCTCCACCGCTGTCCACACCAAGCAAAATATTAAGCCGCATCATCCTGTAGAGACTAAGGAATGCACTGGATTCAAAATACAGCTGGAACAGGCTGGTTGGCTGGCTTCAGGAAGTACAAATCATGTGCGGATCAAACTGCAACGCTACGCTACGCATCACCGTAGAACAGAGCATAGAATAGCAGTCAACTCTTCGACTTTTAAAAGGCCTTCGATAGTGTCAACCGAGAAGTAATTTGGCAAGCAGCTGCTTCAACACTACGGAATACCACAAACCTTTATCAACCTCATTCAACAACTATGTGAAGACGCCACATGCCGTGTAATTCACAATCGGAAGGCTCAGTGATGCCTTTGAAGTGAAGACAGGAAGGGATAAGACAAGGTTGCCTATTATCATCACCCATAGTCTTCCTGATTGTGGTCGCCTGGATCATGCAACAAACAGTGAGGAGTGAGAAGAGGGGGATATGCTGGCTGGACCGATGAAAAGACCCTAAGAGGTGTGGATTTCGCCCATGATGCTCATTTATGTTTAATGTCGCACAAACTCGAAGATCTACTGGCAAAACCAACAATTTGGCAGAAGAGGCAGGGCAGCGAATATGGGACTTCAAGTGAACGTAGAGAAGACAGAGGTGATGAAGATACCCAACCAACACCACCACCACCACCACCAACAACAACAACAACAACAACAACGATAACAAGAAGAAGCTCCAATCACCATCAATGGGAGAAACTTAAAGGAAGTAGTCTCTTTTACCTATCTAGGCAAGGCCGCATCGTTCCCAATGCAGGCGGCACAGGCGACAACGTCAAAGCCAGGATCGGGAAAGCAAGACAGGCGTTCATTAACCTGAAACCAGTGTGGAGATCTTCTGCACTCAGCATAAAGCCTGAATAAGATCCAGATTTTCAACACCACTGTCAAGTCAGTGCTTCCGCATGGTTCAGAGACTTGGCGCGTTACGAAAAGCATCTGCAACAAACTACACACATCGACAGGTGCTGCCTACGCTCACTCGATACTGAAGATCAGATGGTCGGGAGGAATAAGCAACAAGGAACTCACTGTGGCTGTCAAAGAATTAACCGAGAACCCGTCGCCTAGCAAATATGCAGAAGGAAGTGGGGATGGATTGGGCATACACTGAGAAGACCGATTGGGGACATCACGCGCCATGCCAGGCCGTTGGGTGGAACCCAAATGGAAAACGACGAGTTGGGTGTCCCAGCTGAGGGTGACATGGAGGAGATGGTGTGAGGAAGAAATGAGAGCTTGTGGGCAGCCGTGAAGCCAGGTTATATAAGATTGCAGAGAACAGAGTGAAATGGCGGCGTGCTACTAACGCACTGTGTTCCACCGTGAACCAGGGATAGAAATAATAATAGCGATAAGGACTAAAAATGACTCTGTAGCACAATACCTGCAAACATGTAATCCTATGTGAGCCAAAGACTGAGGTCATTCTTGCAACTGTCTGTTATCACGCGACCAAACACACCAGAAAGTATCATTTGCGGAAGAATATCTAATTGTTGCAATGCTTGTTATCACCTGTGAAAGATCCGAATCTAGTGGGCATCAACCCAGTATTCTGCCTACAATAGCTTTCTTTCATGGCGCGGGTAAAAATTATCCAGTGGTTTAACTATTTAAACCCCACCAGGGGAGAATGTTGTTGGAGTTCTGGTGGATCGTGATAGCCGTTGCGAACACCAACAAACAATTTGAAGGTGGTTAGGTAAAAGGTTTTCAGCTTTTTCACTGACGAAAAGTTTTCTAACAAAATAAACCCACTACAACTGGCTAATTGAGACATAAATGATATAAGCCTAACTAAAAATTATGTAAGCTGATGGGGCTAATTTGATCTCCAGGGTATACAAGAAGCAGGATGGTAAAGATTATTGTTTGCTTATAGTGAATGTCACAACTGCACACACTTTAAACAAAACTATAACGAGATTTGCAAAATAATTTAAATGGTCCTAATAATACTCTTGATCTCGATAAACGCAACGCCACGAACATCGCAGCTTCCTCATTTGCAGGCCGCAGTGATGCTCCGCAAATGAGACCTCTTCTGTCTGACAGAGAGTGGCGGCCTAGGCTTTAAACTCTTAAGCGAAAATTCTTGTACCACGGAAACCCCGACAGGGAACTCCCTCCCAGCACTGAAGGTTTTGAGGCGGATGTGCAGCGGTTTCAGGGGGCTGAAAAGAAGATTAGGTGGGCTGATATCTCTTGACCCCCTGACTGTCGTACTTGTTACCGAAACTTGGCTCTCTTCAGATGTCTCAGGTGCCAAGTGTCACCTAGCCGGCATCACCCTTATTGGCAAAGACACAGATATGAAAGTTGAAGGCGGAGCTGTCGCCAAGGTAAATCCGGACCTCTGCGACTTAGACGCACTAGATGGTGACCTCTCTCAGCTGCTGGATTTCTCGTAGCGCCACCCTACTTCCAAACAGATTGAGCGTTTGCCAGGTGTTGTACGCGGGCCCCCAGCTGGCAGTCACAGTCATAAGGGGAAACTGATTGAATATCTGTGAGCAAATGACAAGGCAGCTTTTGGCTGTTTGGCAGACATAGGAAACTTAACCATTTGCTCGAGTTAGGGACTACAGGTAATTACGTCGGCAGACCGTTTAACAAAAAAACTCAAACTAACTTTCAGCCCTACAAAACTATCCGAAAAAGCTGCAGATGTCACTAGGCGGGGACCATACGTCCGAACATCATGGCTGTATTTTCAGCCGATGGATGAAGGTCTCCAGATAGAATACACATGCATCCCTCTCCCGCTGGGCTTAGGTGATATGAAGTAATAAACATCCAGTGGTAAATAGACGAGGCCTGTAAGCTGATGGCCGGAGTACCTGCTTTCGCGACAGCAGGGCAGCTAGGAACGAAACGAAGGAAATCTTGCTAGAAATGTTATGGCCCAAAGACCGGGTTCGCCGAATGCAGATAATCACTAATCACTCGTCAAGGTAGTCCAGCGGGCCATCTGCGTCACTGAGCCAAAAACAGTGCAGACCCCCTCAGGAAACCAAATAGGGTCCAACTGGAACCTTGAGCTACGAGAAAAGATTCGGTGTTTAACACAGATGAGTGGAGCGATTTTTCCTCGATCTCCTGTACCCAGCATGGTAAACCATGCCGCAAGACGCCAGACTATTCCACGATAGACGGGGGGAAGATTCAGAACTCAGCTTCTCCTCTAACTTAGATACCAGGATGAACAATAGGAATAGTTGCGAGGGTAAACTCTGTCATACACTTCATTCATCGTTAGCCAAGAGTTCTCGCTGCCCCCATCACCTAGGACGGACCCAAGCGTCTTGAGCAAGGTACTGAGGGGGGTAGCGAAATACGTCATGGAGCTAGGGGGTCAAATTCACTGTGAACAGCCTCGACAACCTGACATGTTCGAACTCAACTACCTAAGGAAATGTGGCGACTTGGTGACTTGTGAAATCTGCCTGTTAGACAGTTGTTACTGACCCGGGATGGAGAACCGTGGAGATCTATGCTCATGTTGTAGTGAAGCCCTGTAAAAGGTGTTCTATGCAGTAAAATGTTTGTGGGAAATTTCATTTTCGAACTTCAACCTTATGGCCACTAGGGTTTCTGACGAACAAATTTTGACGTCGTCCTAACAAGGACTGGAATAACCAGTTGTGCTCCTTTATTTTAGATTGAAACGTAGTTTTTCATAAAATACCGAGCTCTTGTTTGTCATCCCAGCGGTCGTTTGGGTGGCTTTTAGAGTTGCTCGTTTTCGGTCGCTGAAAAATGCCACGCTACTGCAAATCGAAACAAGATCTTGCCCTAGCTATGTACACAAACTAAATGAAGACCAATGCAGCGAGCGATCAGCATCCATGAACACTTTGCTTTAATAATACCAAAATACATGCAGCAAAACTGGCCTGAAACATTCTGTGCAATGAAATGCGTGCTTCATGTCGCTTGTCAGGCCAGCCTGGTCGGTCGCCCATTTAAACTTTGGGCTGGAGAAAATTTTCCGTTGAATATATTTCACCAACTTCTTCCCTTTCAATTTGTTTTAGTCTTCTGAATATGTTTTTAAACTTGTCATGTACTCCCACACATTTTTAGGGCGTTTTCAAACCGCCGTTTTCTAAGCTAGGAACAAAATGACGGAAAAACCTCACGCCAAGTGGCAACGGACTCATCGGTACACAAAAGTACAGTGCATTACTATTTTCAGGTTCTGTGTCAAATGGTAGATTTCAGTATGGGTTGAATGAGCTACTTCCATCAAAACTAAGCTCGATTTTGCATTCATTTACTTATAAGTCAGGAGTTAGGCAATGCCAAAACAACAGGGACTAGTCAAAAGTGGAGTCCGATATCATGGGGATTTCGTCTTTGCAAGGAAGAGTCCTTGGTGAAAAATAATACAGTTCTCAAATCACCGAACGACGGTGATCACGTCTCTACTGAGTTTCGGTATGTCAGTAAAACACTTGACTACTTCTGAAAACCAATGTTTTTGGAACTTCGGGCGGCCGGGTATCGTAGCTTTTCAGAAGACTCTGAGCCGATAGACTAGAAAACTGGGAGTGATTAATAGGCTATAGTGGTCAGGGGATAATCATTCATGACAGCCACGTATGCCATAGGTCACCCTGTCACGCTTTAAGCTTCAAGGTGTCGCAAACAACCCAAAGTAATGCACCATCATATCCTACGGTTCCGGTGGTTACAAAGGTACCACCTGGCTGGTGATGGTGAGAGTGAGTGAGTTCATACGAAAACGGTTCAGGCACACGAGAACTCTTTGCATTAAGGCATGGAGAGATTATGAAAACTGGTGCCAACTCCGGCCTGCTAACGTGGTTGTAGCAAGTTCGAGAAACCTCTGTTGTTGTGCGTGATAATTCCGTGGTGACAAGGTAGGAGTTTCCAACTTGATGAGCCTCAGTGAGTCAGCCAGAAGTGCCGCTGAAGCTGTGAATATCATGTCTGGTCAGCACTCGCAAGCTTCGTCAAAACCATTTGGAAATGCCGATGGGCTCCACACATACAACGCATCTGCAAACTGGTGACGTGAGACTCGACTGTGTGTCACGTGGACTGGTGGTTACAAGTGAGGACATACCTCCGGGTTCGGATAAAATTCACATTATTTGCTTTCTTGAAGAGGCCTTGTTTCTTACTGAGCCGCTCAGGAGAATATCCACGCATTAACTTGACCAGCGCACAGCGCCTGAATTTTGGAGGCAAGAGGAAATCAGATCTGTTTTCAGGGTTGGTCAAAGAATTAACGACACAAACTAGGGGCCTTTGACCCTTTTATCCTCAAAATAGATGAATTCTCTCATCTGTGATGGTTCACGTGGCTACCCGATATTCATCAATTTCTTTGCACCACATAGCACGGTTTTAGAAGACGGTATTCATGCATCATTCTACCAATGACAGCGGCAGATTGTCGGCGTAGAGTAGATGTTATAAACCTCAAGTATTTTAAGACGTTTATTGTGTCAACCACATCCTTTTCATCAAGGAGCCGAGGCTAATAAGAATCAATCCACTACCAACATATTCGAGCGATCATCTCTTCATGGCCCTAGGAGCTGTTCCATGTCAAAGGAAATGGGGAGCCACATTGGAATTCCACAGCGTTTGGTTTTGGCTGGCTGTCCTGTAACTCATTCACGAAAATGACTCCTGCAGGTATCTTCTAAAATCTTTTTTCTGATGGAGTAAAACTGTGAAGAGAAACAAAGAATGAAGGCAGCGAACTGATTTAGCGAGATGATTTGATCCAACTTCAGCACTAGGCAGATTTCAGTAGAAAAACCCCCACTCTGAGGGATATGAGGTGATACATACAGGGCATTATGTCTTTCCCACTTTCAAGGCAAATGACAAATAAATGTATCCTACGCTAGCTAATGAATAAATAATTTTCTTATCCTCACATTGGTAACTTAACATGGGAGAAGCCAATTTACAGGCCGATGCATGTCGAAGAATCTACAAGATTTCACGGGTCCAGAATGGTACAGACGAAATGTCACTAAACTCTATTAAAAAAAACAGCAGAAGATCCTGCTACTTAAGAAACGAACAAAAATATCACTTTTCAGCTTACGCGGAGTGTTAAAGCTTAAATGTCGATAATTCTTATCCCCATGTAATGGAATCAACATGAGAGATACCAGTTTACGAGCACCGACAAACTCATGAAAGTTTACAAAGTGGCATTTAGCATTAAGTATTTAACATATCGTCACTGATATGCATAATCCCCACAAAACGTGCCGCAAATCTTGAGACGGGCGTGGATTTTCACCTCCCATTACACAGACAGGTTCTGCTATTAGGGGCAAAGGCTTGCAATGTTCGAGGTTTGCGTTGTAACCAGCCGACGTTGTTGGTCCACCTGCATAGTTTGTTACTTGGTAATATAACCGTCTATTCCTTAGAAAGTTTCTCATTTCATAACTAACCACAAAGGACCCACCTGTACAATCTGGAGCACCGGCAAATTATCCATAGATGTGTAACTAATGTGAGTGGGAACAGTCCAATAATTATTGGCACCAATGAGCAGGCATTATTTTTACGAACTAGTTACGTTCAGATTAAAATTCAGTATCAAATTGCGTCATGGGGCTGTCGCTGGAACGTGGAAAAGAAAAAGGGAGCACTGGCGGAAATGGAAAAGAGGATCACTACGCTTTTCAATTTGGAGAGGACAGAAGTCCCCATTCTTTTTGATTTCTTCTAACTTTATGTACATTTCATGTGTATATGTAGAGCCAACTACATAGTTTTTCCGTCATAAGGTTCTCAAAATTTTTTATTTTGGGGTGTACCGTAGTGCTTTGAGAACAGTCTAGACTAAGTTCATTATACGGAGAGGAACCAGTATTCATGCCCTTGTGTGCAGTCGTAAACCAACCAGTGCTGAGGGAACTCAAGGACTTCAATAACCCTCGTATATTTAGAGGTCTAGGCGCGTTCACAGTGAACCCAACAGCTCGACCATTATTACGTGCCGATTGCTTCATTTTACTTCATATTTGTGGATACATTATAAATGTCAGGAAATTTATGGGTATCCGTGAACTGTGAAAATTCATTGAGTAGACGTTGAAACTGAAATAGGGACATGCAGGTGCGAATACGCTGCCGGAGCTTATTCTACAACTCGCTATTCTGTATCACATAGGATCATGGCCCAAGTTTAAGGTGGTGTTTTTCGACAGACACAGTGCACTCATGATTGCGTGGACTGTATGAGGACGAAGGCTTAAAGGCAGGAGAGCAACAGGTATGAGTAATGCCACGTGAAGGCGGAAAAGAAGGCTAAGGCTTGGGCGCCCTAGCCCAAACGTGTCAGTCTTAAGTTTCCTACAGCCTCCTTCAGAATCAAGTTCTTCATAACAACCCAGTACACAACGGGTAAACTTTCTTTGAATATTCTCAATGCGTATCCCATCCGAAGCATACATATTGCTGAAGATGATTGTGCCATATTCGAGTACTGGGAGGATCATTACTTTGAATAAAAGCAGTCTAACCTCAGCGGTATATACGCGTTTAAGCAAAAGGCCTGCTGTTAGCCTATACCTGAAAACAGTGGGGTTGGCGCACTCCGTAGACGGTAAGTTCCGAGAATACCTAATACCTAAATTACACACTGAGTTAGACCATTTCAGCACGGAATCTCCAGGGTGTAAGATGTTTGGAATTACTGAAACAGAGAGTTCCGCATTTGCTAGAGTTGAGTGGAAGCAGCAATGAAAATGAGTTTCACGTAAATGTGGAACTTGCAACACTGTGACAAATCTTCGGTAAGTTTCACTGCGAATGCTACTGCCAAACCTTAAACAGCTTCATGCAGCCTAACTTGGATTTTGGGACCATGGTGTATCCGTCTGTACTTCAAAAAGCCGAGAAAAATTTAGAACAGACCCAGAAACAGTGCACCGAAGCTATTTATGGACTAAGGTTCAAACAATACCAAGAACTCAAGGCAGTGGCGGTCTTATGTTCCCTGTGATATAACTGCCTTAGATGTGATACTGATAATGATGTGCAACATTTTGAGCATCTCAGATCACCTGCTTTACCGTTTGCAGTGGATATACTCTTGCACGGATCTTGGGGACATCATCCAGAAGTCAGAACTTGAAAATATCAGGATGGACAGAAAGCTTAAAGCATACTGCAGTTATTTAGGCTTTGAAGCTCTGGGATGCGTCATGATAGCTTCTCAAACACAAACTTGAAATCCACTCAGAGTCACAGCATTGGCTTAAAGACTAAGCCACTGACAACCTAGTCTTATTTCAATTCTTTGTCTTCGTACCTGCGCCCCCAGACTCGAAAACTAGTGATCCACTGGCAAATTGGAAGCCTTTCCTATCCCATTGAAAACCATTTGAAACCATTTATAGCTATGCGTACGAAAATCCGCGCTTACTGGTACTTAATTAGAATCTGTAAAGTGCAGAATTCCCCACCATATTCTAATACACCCCGTTCATCTGATGCTTTTAAAAGGAGAGTGAGCGCCAAATAAGTGTCCTGTCTTGCAGACTGACTTCAACTAAGAGGTTTTCCAAGGCTAACAAGCGACTGTATAGAAGCGTTACAAGTAGAAAGCCGAACAATTGACCCTTTCCTCTTAAGTTTAGGGGTGTTGGTGCAAGACTTGTGATCACTCCAGGCAAGGAAACTTTATGAATAACACGGACACAGAGCCCAAGAAGCCACCATTCGTTACTTCGACAATGCGAGTTTTGAAGATGAACTCCTCAAATCAAAAACCATGAATTTTTCTGGCTCGCATCATAGATGTTGGGAGTTGGGTACGTCAACTGTAGAACTCCCTTCCTGAAGGTTTTACAGCCTTCTAGCTAAATTCTTTTAAGGGGAGGTTTGGTGCACACTTAGAGCACTGCTGAATAGATGGACTGTACCCTAGAAATCCCTAGTAGCCCTGAGGGTAACCGGTGGCGATAACTACAGAGCTGATTAATTTATAATTATCCATATCGTTTGAGATTTATGGAAACCGTGAAAACATTTTTGACCATCACGAGCAAACACTGTATTCCTCTGAGGTTGAGGCATGACCTAAGGAACCGCCGTTCACTATTTCTACGAAGCGAGGTTCGAAACTTTTCTGGTTGAAAGGTATTTGTCGTCGGAAAACGGCTCCATCTTCAACCTGAAAAAGCGCAGAGCAGTCCACATCAGTGCCTAGGAAGCAAGGACGGCCAATTTCTACTGCATGTTGAGCAACCGTGCTATCACCAGAGTATTCAAGGAAAAAGACTGAGGCTTCAACTTCTCCATCACTCTGAAGACCAGCTCAAACTGCAAAGACGTGACAGCCAGAGCAAACGCCACTTTGAACTTCCTGCGTAGACAGACTATTGCTCCCATTCCCGAACGTTTTCTCCCAGTTTTCAAATCCTACTAACGGCCCCACCCAGAGGTCTACAAAACGGCGTCACTCCCAGCACTAGAGAGAATCCAATCAAACTAAAGGAGCACAAAGATCGGCATCAAAGTCGGTTGTGGGACCATGAGGGGAGGCATACTGTGAAAGACTAAAACACGCAAACCCATTCACCTTGGGCTAACTCAGAAAAAGGGATGACCTTACCATGGCCTGCAAGATCATCCATCAGACAAGCTAGCCTCGCCTGCAATACAGTAGTTGTCAGGGGGAAACTCCGTCAGGATGGCACATTAGGCAGCTAACACAAGGCCCCGGTCTAACTTTTACTCCCTTAGAGTACGTGCTCTATAGAATGCCATAGAACGGGATATGGTCATTACTCCCTCATTAAACTCATTCAAAAGGAGGTTAGATGGTCATTTTATTAAACATGGTCTATCACAGATGCCATCAGAGAGCCATTAGCCTCATTAGGCCACTATCACTTCCCTTCTACTTACCACTCACTGCCCCACATGTTGATACACCTACATCATCGGCTAACTCTTCTCTAGCGACTAGACTCATGCTGTCCGCTTTTGCCCTCCCGGTAGTTCCTGCAAACATCTTCTCATCATCTTGGCATTCCCGTTCAGGCATCTACATAGAGAGAAGTCATGACGAACCCTTAATCTACCGAGCAACCCACAGCTCCCTAATCACTCTATAAATTACAATTTGATGGCCCATAAAAACATTCATTTCACTGGAACAGAAAAAATTTCTTTGTTAACTTCAGGAGCGAACCGAACAACTCAAACTCAGCCCTACGAACAGGAAGGGAGAGGTCAGTTTTTTACTCTTGCACTATCAACTCAAGAGAGACTCTAATCTCCTTGAAAGAATACAAAGAACTGCAACAAAATCAGTTGTGGGGCTAAGGGGAAAGACGTATCCTGAAAGACTTAAACACCTCAACCTATTTACCTTGGGTTATCGCAGGAAAAGGGGTGACCTCATTATGACATACAAGATCGCCCATCAGGCAGACCATGCAAACAAATCAATTTTGCCTGCAACTGAACGATCTTCACGAGGAAACCCCTTTAAGATAGCACACCAGAGAGCCAACACCACACTCAGGTCCAAATTTTTCTCCCTGAGAGTATGTGCTTTATGGAATGCCTTACCGCGACACATCGTTATAGCTCCTTCAATCGACTCTTTCAAGAGGCGATTAGACAGTTATGTCACCTCGCATGGACTACCACGGACGTACTCAGGTAGTCACCAACCTCAGTAGCCCCCAACTCCCTCCTAACTACCACTCACTATCTCTCTCCTTAATACACCCACATTACCTACTAATTCTTCTGTAGGAACCAAACCCACGCGACCATTCGCGCAATTCCCAAATACTTTTCTTTCGTTCTCATTTCTCTCTTCACCCCTTCTTTTATTCTCCTTCCCTTTCCTCTTCCCTACATTATTATTACTATTATTTTTATTTTTAATTTTATTTATTTATTTATTTATTTATTTTTATTTTTATTATTTTTTTATTTTATTTTATTTATTTATTTATTTATTTACTCTTCCTTACTTCTCTCTTCATTCCTTTACCACTACCTTAATATTCTCTTTCAGGTACCTACACAGACAGGAGTCACGGTTGTTCTCTAAACTTCCCAGCAGCCCGTAGCTCCCTAATCACTCTACAAATTACAACCTACTAACCCACAAAACATCCACCTCACCGAAGCTAAAAGCAAGAAAGCAGAGGGGATTTCCTCGTCCACTGCAGGAGTGAACCGAACAACTGGAACCAAGCCCTAAGAACTAGACGCGAGAGATCAAAAACTACTAGTTTTCTACGCTCGCACTATCAATATTGGATATTGGATATTGGATCAACGTTGGATTTGGGATTTGTGGGGTTCTTTTGAAGTTGTAGGTCATGGTGGCTGGTGACCTTGGCGAGGTAAGTTGATCATTTGCCTCATACAATGATAGTTAATTGCATGTCTACGGGGAAACACGAGCCTAAAGGTAGGGCAGTGCAATCCTGATGTAAGCTGCATTATAAATTTTAATACTTCCAGGTTTCTGTTAAAAACATCAAGTGTTTGGTGGAGAAGTGCAAATCACTGGACCCCAAATCGGTTGCATTTCGAGATGATACTCAATACTTTTCTCTATTATCTGGCTTTATCAATCGCCTGACCGAATGCTATACTGTCTTATCGATTCGTGAAGATAATTCAATGAACGACCATGCGTTAACTCAAAAGGTCAATGAGGAACCTTCCACTATAATGAACCAGCTGTTTGCTGCCCAATGTGTAACTTAGTTTCACACATTTATGTACAGTATTTAGTGGCTGTGTTCGGTTTTGAAGAACAACCTTTCCAAAGTCGAGTTTCTGAAGTTTAACGTGGTAGGCCATAGTAGGTTTGTCTTCTTCTTTTGGCCTCATCTTTTAAGCAAGCAAGGAGTTAATCAAACTTGCAAAAGTGGCAGACAGTCTTGGTGCATCATTTAGCTTACCTGTATGGAAATTTGCTTCTAGGTAGTGCTCACATCTGAGGTTATTTTCAGTATTATGAAACAATACAAGTGTGAGGTCCGTAATTACGTACATGAAATTTCGAAAGGCAAAGGGGATTCTGCAAGGAGAGGAATCGAAAGTTTGTTTGGCGATATATTGAAGTCCATCGTGGATTCCTTACACTACTACTATGATAAGTGCAGTCGTCCATACTCTGTAAGTTTAATACTAATTTACTTTAAATGTATATGCCACATAAGGTTCAGTTCATACATTTGTTAACTGCCTTTTGGAACATTGAATTTGATTTAAATGAGCCACTTGTATCATTACGACTGAAGTGTGTGTAATTAGTGTAGGCATTCAAATTGCCACCAATGGACCACTACTTGTAACCTGGCTGATAGCCTGGTAAGTAAGATTGTACTCGCGTTTTGAAAAACATGCGACAGGTAGGGTTGTGGTCCATTGGTCTAGGTGAGTGATTTCCAACTACTGGATAGGGGGCTTGCACCCCACTGTACTTACCGAGATTTAGACAGCCAGATAGTATGGCTAACCATCCCGCCACTAGTATGGCTTATTGTTTAGAGCATAAACATGCGCGTGATTACTGACGGAGTTTAGTTTTCATTTAGTTAGAAGTGATAATGATCTTGGGAAATTTCCCTTAATCATAATGGAACAAATTGGTTTAATTTTAAATTGACTATCGTTATTTTTCAGAATGAAATGGAAACAAAGAAGATAAATGTTAAAGATACTGAGAACAGTATCCAGATGTTAAACCTTCTCAGTCGCATTTTTACCTTTTGTATTCGAGAGTTTACAAAGGAAATTTTAACTTCAGACATAGATTCCGAAGCAAGAGTCATTTTTGCTGATTGGCTTTTATGGATGATAAAGTACGTAAGCAGTTTATATGTTAGTTGATCTAACAAATATTGCCTCAGTAATCATTGACCGATTCAAACTATATCATTCCACATTATAAACTGTCATCTTATTTTGAATGTAACCTTTGGATTTTTAAAATGAATGTTTGACTGAAAGTTCATTTTAACTATATTGTATTCCCTCATTTAATCGCTACTGAAATGTCAATCCTTCACTTCCCAACCATTTCCAAAATATTGAGAAGACAGTTTGTTTGAGCGAATATATATTTTCGTCATGAGGTCCAACTTTTAAACATACATCCATTATTCACTTACGCAAATGGTGTCAGCTGATAAATAAACAGTTGGTGTGCATTTCACACTTTGGCTTAGGGTCCATATTACGTAATCGAGTATTCACAGGTGCTATAAAGTAAAACCGGAATTGATGAAATATGTGAGTAGTAATTGTACAACACTTGCGGTTATTTATGTAGTCGATTTTCACTTTTTCGTCATCAGTTCCTATTCTCATTTTATGACATAAATACTAACAATAAGACAAAAGATAACTTGAAATAGACTAACAGTTCAAAAATAATTCAAGTATGCTTTGAACTTTTAAAGTTGAATATATTCAGGACAGTTTTTCTTATTTCTTCCGAAAGATATGTATCCATAGTTCGTAATCAGCGTACAAACTGATCTTTTCATTTAGATTCTGATTAGATATATTCATATCATTACGTTGGTAGGCAAGTTAAACCTTTATCAGTAGACTAATTCAAGCAGCGAGATGTACCTTTTTTTAAATTCTACAGTTTGATACACTGAATTTTAGAGGAGTATCTTATATCTTCTTGGTAGGAGAGAGCTTGGGATTTATTTCAAAACATTCATATTTAAAGTCCTAACGTCATTTAAATTTCAGAATTCTACCCTATTACCTATTGATCAGACTTTCAGAATGTTATAAATTAATCACCACAGTAAAGAATGCATTCTGAAACATTTGACAAAGGTATTCTGCGCTACATCAAATATATACTGGCACTTTCAGTCACTCATATCAAATAGTTTTGTGGTAGGCACAAATAAAACAGGTAAACCTTTAGCAGTGGTTTCTGATTGATATTGGTGTTAACTTTGGCTGCTAAGCATATTTCAGACAGCTTTTATGTAGTTTGATTGGTTACTGCTAACAGCGGAACTCAGGGTGCGGGTTTCGTCCTATATACGTACCTGCATCTCAGGGAACGATGATGTCCCCATTGGAACTCGAACGCAACACCCGTAGCTTGGAATATCAGAGCACTGTCCTGTAGGCTACCAAGTCATGATAACCACATCTTCCCTTTTTTATCCATAACTTATGATTGGTGTAATTTTTCTGCCAAATGAATGGATTGCCATGAATAGTATTCATACGTTTTTTCTCTCCTGGTATGTTTTATCGATAAAACTTTTGAAAAAAACTTTTTGACAAATAGAGAAACTATGAATGGCATCAAGTGATACAGTTGGTTTTCATCGGTTTAGGTTTGAATAGTCAGATAGGGTCATAAAGTCGCACATAGTGGCCATGTCTTTAAGGCTTGTACATGTTGGTGATCTGTAATATTGTTATTGCCACAATGGGGAAGTTGGGGCCTCACTCCCCCAATCTTTACTCAGCGGTCTGCTTGGTTAACTTGCATTCCGTTGTGGAACTGAATTTTTACCATTCTAAGTGCTGTAATCGAAAAATTCCCACGTGCTTTGGGCTGGAGCTCATTGGTGTACACTGTCAACTGCCAACCAGTTGATCACAGGCTCTAACCCTATTCAACCTGTTGATGTTGGGCAGCTAGGTAGCACTTTAAGGTGACTTATTGGTTTGTGTACTAGACGTCCTACCAATACGTCGCGGGTTCGAACTTTTCTCCATTTACCGAGTTCTGTGCAGCTGGGTAGTATAATTAACTCTGTCACTGTAGGTATGGCTCACTTTGTAAAGCATAAACACACATTGTTGCCAAAGGCATTTTAATTAGCACTAAGAAGTATTATTACGCCTCAAACAATAGATATGTCTATTTGTCTTCTCTATAAATGTGTACATAATTGCTGAATTGCATTTGGTGTTTTTAAATTTTTCTTATATGCTGATTTCTAAGCAACTCTTTTGGTAGCAGATAACATCTGCAGCCTAATTAGTTTTAATAATCTTCGTTAATACTGGTATGTGTATGCATAAATTCGCGTTGCTTGGATGTGCATGTTTTTGTTATATTCTTTTAGTGTATCTTATGCTGGTGGATCATATCCTATAGGCCACGATTTTCCCGCAAGCGTTGCTGAAGAACTGAGTAGTTCATTTTTTCTTTCAGTTGATGTTGTTCTGTCCCATGTGGTCACCTTGCATCCATCCTATGAAAGTCAAGAAAATTGTTCACTCTTTGTTCAACTAATATCCCGTCCAGGTATGAGAGTTATTTCTCCGTTTTGTCTCAGTGCATTTAGAAACTTGACAAATAATATAAAGCGATTCTATAGCTAAGTACAGAATAGTGTACCAGGAATATGGTTTTATAACAGGTTTTTCCAACGTAAGTCTGGATTGATAAACCGTACTAAGATGAGTAGTCTGAAGAAGAATTCAGCTACAGCTATGTATGCGGTAGCACAGCCACAGTACGATAGGGTAGAGTAAAAGCCCTGAAGACTAATGTGGTTAAATAGAGGGAAAAGTTGGTGAATGAATCTCGATTCATCGATTCAGTGCCTAACACTTGTAATAAGAGTGATTCAACACCAAATCCAGATGTATGGAACGTCGTACTACCAATGAAATTAAAGAATGGAAAGAAGTGAGACTATAAAAGACTTAGACGAGAAGTTGTGTGTATATCTTGATATTAATATGGGCGATCAGTTTTACTCCAAACGTCGTCTAGTAAATAATACTGTATGCTATGTCAAAGTCTAACCTAGGATAAAATGACACCTTACCACAGTGCCCAAATTATGTAGTTATATAATGTCAAATTTTAGTCTGTTATATCCGTCATATCTTCTCTGATTTTGCTGATTTGAGGAAAGTTACTTTTAAGCAACGTATAAACTTGAAAATATTTTGCACGTTTAGTAGGCAATCATCAGTTGATGCAAGTTATAGCAATGAAGGTTTGAACACCTATTCGTCTGATAAGACCTTAGTGTTGTATATTCTAATTATTTTATTGCTAGTAATACTTGTAAGAATTGATGAACATTCTGATATCGAATAATATTTGCGGTTTATTTTTTTTAAGGTTTTGATGCTCCAGTGACCTGTCGAATCTATGGTAAAATCCTGGGCAACCTTGCTCGGCATCCTAGTAAGTCTATCCTGCGTTTTAAAGAGATTTGAATATTCTCGTTGAGTAACGAATAACGAAAAACTTCTGCGGACAAATTTACCGTCTGCAATGTCATTCTCAGGAAGTGTGCAGTCGTATTCCAATAATTAATCACTGTGAACATTTAGTGTTAAAAACGTAAATATTTGTCAGTCTAATTCAAAATGCATAAAATCAGAAGAGCTGGTTAAGTTTTACGGATATACCATGCACTATAGATGTTTGCCTACTTTTTTTGAATGCTTCATCTGAATTCTATAGACTATATGAAATTAGCCCTCTAAAAGTGTATTTTCACTACTGACTGAGTGTTGTAGGACAGGACTTTTGTTTAATCTAAATTTACCGTAACAGCCATTTCCGAAGCTGTTCACGTTGGTTTTGAGTCATCTGCCTCTGCTACAGTCTATATATCTAGCTTCACAGGAGTATGTAAATTGATAGATGAATACACTAATCAGCCAGTATTTTGTCATTTTCACAGGCGTTTACAATTGGACGACTAGTATTCATGATTCTTAGAATTACAGCGTAGAATGTTTTCCTAACGGCTTTCGTTAATCGACCTTGCAGAATATCATTCGCAGTTTAATCGTTGAATTCCATATTCAAAAGTAGTTTCTTTATATCTGCCCTGGCTTATGTTTCAGAGACGCTATTTTGGTGCATATTTTTACTAACAAATCTTTTTGGGTATCCATTTTCGATCAATACAAACTTCAGGAATTCTAATTCTTTCAGTGCGTTAGACGTGTAAATTTTCTGAACTGAAGTAAAAAGTGAGTGGATTGGGTTTATTTTCCAACCAAATATGAAATCTAGTCAATTGGGTTTTAGATAAAAAAATCTTCCATGAGATCTATTCTTTCCCCTTGTTAGTAACATGTCAAGTAATGGTATCTCTGAATGGGATTCGATTTCCACCGTAAAATTCGTTGTAAAGTGACTTTGATCGAAAGTACATAGCATACTTATTTTCTACCATTAAGTTTGCACTTCAGTTAATTATTTAAATGCTACTGTATGACTCAGCATGGTATCATTGAAAATTTTTTGCTAGTTGAGGTTTTTCTTTTTATATCATCAGATGTTTACTGATGATATTTCACTTCTTCTGTGACTTTAGCGCTCAATTAGGGAGGCTGAGCTGATTAGAAAGGCATCTTGTGGGTATTTACGGAATGCCATGCCAACGAACCGAAAACGGTGATAGTCTGTTGCAATTTTGTTCTGATAATCACTTTTTTCTGACCAACACTAACTTTAAGTATGAGGAGAGACACTGTCTCACATGGCATCCGCCTAGGTGAAACAAACGATGGACACATAGATCATATTGCTATAAGCCATAGTTGGAGAAGATCGTTGGAGGATTGTGGCTCTTTCTGGAGTACCAGTTTGAATTCCGACCACGCATCATTACGACCTCGTGTGTGTCTACGCCTTACTGGTCCTAGGAAACAGGTGGCCATCTGTGCTCGATTGGTAGATGAGGGTGCTGAATATGTATTTAGGGAGTAGATAGCTAAGCGGTTATCTGAACGTGACAGTAATGCTCATCCTAAGGATACTTAGTGTGATATTAAGTCTGCTGCAGAAATAGTAGTAAAGAGAATTTTTAACCTGCACCCAAAGTTTAGTGAACGTGATTGGATTTCTGCGATGTCATCCGAACTGATTGACACGAGAGGACTGATTCCAGCTGACTCTGATCACGACGAAGAGCGAAAACAACTCAAACGTAGGTTGACGAAGAGTCTTCGCGTCAATCGCAAGCATTGGTGGGTGGCAGAAGCGAGGGAAATGGGGAAAGCATCAGGGTTAGGTAACACAGCAACTATTTAGGCTTATTAAGGATATCGGAAAGAATAAGACGGTGGTGAGTGAAACCACCACCGAGAAGAACGGGACGCTGAAAGCTTCTTAGGACAGGGGCCTACAACTTTGGCGAGAACAATTCGAAACATAGTTCAGCTGACCCTCAGCAACGCTTCGGCTGCTCAACATTCAGCTAGGACCTGAACAGGACTTAGATGTCGGTCCTCCAATGCTCCTTGAAGTTGAGAAAGTTGTATCGAACTTGAAACGATGGAAAGCAGGAAGATCTGATGATTTGCCACATGAAGTTTCCAAGGATGGAGGTAGGAAATTACTGATTAAAGTTACAGCTGTACTAGGTAGTGTATGAGAATCAGAGGTAGTCCCGTCAGACTGGAGCTGCGATACAAGGAGAATGGGTCAGGGATTCGAACTCCGCTTCACCTACTCAGGTTTGGACAACCAGGTAGTGTCACTAGCCCCCACACGGTAGGTGTGGCTCATTGTCTTCTGCACGGATGTACACAAGGTAGTTGAGTTCATTTTGATTCAATTTTGGTGTACTTCACAGATCATCCCGTCCATCCATCCACAAGAAAAGCGAGCAATCTTGTGGCAACTATAGGGGAATTAGTTTGACTATTACTGTGTCCAAGATCCTAGGGTTCGCAGTTATCCGACGCCTAACTGAAGCTCAAGAAAGGCAAACTGGAGAAAACTAGACAGGTTTCAGACCCGGAAGAGGGTGCCTGGATCCTATTTTCACCCTCTAGTAGGTTCTGAAACTGGCATACCTACCGGTAGCTGAATCCTTTCATACTTATTTACCTGAATGCGGTATTTGATTGTCAGCCGTGAGATGTTGTGGCAGGTTCTGACTGCAAGGTGTAGCGCTAACCGAAACTCTTTATTGGAATTCAGGTTTCCGTGTAAGAACTTATGCATTGTTGTCATGTTAATTAACGACAATTAGTGGTGTCCGCCATGGATATTCACTGTTACCGTTCCTATTTAACTCCATTGTAGACGTACTAATTGACGTAGGGTTGCGTACGTTTGACTTCATAGAGGTTCACCTAGTACCTCGAGGTCATCTGGTTGACTTGGAGAATGCAGACGCTGACAAAATACAGGGTCTTGTGGGTGCGTTGATCAGAAATCTGAATATGTTTGGCGTAGATATCACACTTGGGAAATGTAAGATGATATTCGAGGATTGGTCTGCGACCACCCCAAGATCAACGATATAGATTTTAGGGCGGAATATGTTGACCACTTCACCTACTTGGGGTGTTGCATCAGCCCAAATGGGCTGGTTGCTGATGAAATCTCAGACCGGATACAAAAAGCCCGTTTGGTATTTGCCAACATGCGTCATCTCTGGCACCGGCGAAATATCCGACAATCTATCAAAGGACGAATAGAGGGCGCTGCGGTTCGCTCTGTCCTGTTGTATGGCTGTGAGAGATGGCCATTAAAAGTAGAAGACACGAAGCAGTTACAGGGTTTGTTCATAGATGTCTTCGTAGCATTACTTGCGTTTGTTGAAATCATCGTGTGAGCAGTGTCGAGGTTAGAAGAAGGTGACTAGGCAAGATAGGCTAGTCGCTTGATAAGGTTGTGAACCTTAGTTGACTGAGATGACTGGAACAAGATATTCAGCGAAGAGACTCTTTTCAGCGAATTTATTTTCAAGCTTAACAGTCGTATATATATGGCATTTATGAAAAGTTATATCCTGTGAGGAAAACTAAACACTATATGGTGATGATGACAATAATAACAGAACGGATGATGACATAGGTATTTGTGATTATGGTAACAATTGAAGTATGAATGATAGATAACAAAGTAGATTACGTAATATATGGAGTGGTTTATGAAAAGTATGTAAATCAGAAGGGGGTGAAAACATTGATGAAAGTGGTAAATCAACTAAGTATTGTGTAATAGGATTAGACAAGTCGGTCAACATGAAATCAATGTTTTCTAAAAAGATTAAGACAATTAAGCGAAATAACACCGGAAATAAATCAAAATGAAGGCAGTTATAATAACAATAATAGTGATAAAGGAAGGATACGAAGGTTAAATCAATAGACAATGTCAAATATAGCTCAAAATTAAAACCAGTAGTTATCCGTTATCCCTACATAAAACAAAGATTATGAGGATTTCTTTGGATGCATCCTACAGACCGTTTCTCTAAAAGTTCTGAGTTATATACCTCCTATAAACCATTCCATATATTACGTAATCTACTTTGTTATCTATCATTCATACTTCAATTGTTACCATAATCACAAATACCTATGTCATCATCCGTTCTGTTATTATTGTCATCATCATCATATAGTGTTTAGTTTTCCTCAAATGTCATAAATACACGATTGTTAAGCTTGAAAATAAATTCGTTGAAAAGAGTCTCTTCGCTGTATATCTTGTTCCTGATGTTACAATGGGATGGCTGCGACATGTACTGCGCATGCCATCGCTAGCCACCGCCTACCTCCGTGCGCAATTCTGGGAAAAGTTGGAAGAGGGTTCAGAGTGGTGAGACCAAGACTTGGTACGAGTCGATGAAGACTGACTGTTGGTTAGAGTCGTGTGTGTAGATGTAGACTGCCTGGTTGGGTTTCCCAAGACTAAAGTAATCAGTGTTTGGAGATTCTTGGTGACATGGCTGAAAATCTGTTGCAATGGCGCAGATGTATTCACTCTTTGACGTTTTCTAAAGCTTGAATATTCGCACTAACGTTTGTTTTCAGATTGGTTATTCTCTCACACTACTTTACTTTGATATCACTCTGTTTTTATCCATCTGCTCTTTGTGTACTACTGTGAAGTGTAGCAACTTGAGTCGATGCACTTGTGTGCGAGGTTGTACGTTGGTTTTGTCAGTTAGTCAGCCAGTCAGTCTTCTGTGTTTTGTTTGGTATTACACTTAACGAAAGAAAGTGATTTAATTACAGTTTATGGTAATTGATTGACTTCAGAGTATTTTTCAGCTAACCGTTGATAAAATTCCACTTCCAGGTTATGTTTAGTGCAATTGTTCGGTCAAGTAGGCATGTCTTTGTTACAAAAGCTGTCAGAGAGTATAAATCTTATTAACGTATCCTCTTCCAAACCTAGAAATTGATTGGTTTTCTAAATTTGTTCAAAATTTCTTGGTAGGCGGTGAATAATTATGGACCCTAGGATCGTAGACATAATGTTTACAAGACTAACTGCCTCGTGGCTGTCACAAGAAGACCAGTTTCCTTTCTTATAAAAGGGACAATCAGCGATTCAGACCAGTTCGGCTGCCTGTATAATAATATTACTGAATTAAGTAATATAAGTTAACATCTTACATGTTTATTTCCTAGCCTACAAGTCGAACTTGTATGAGGGCTTGTGGTATTACCCGACTGCCCAGTGTGCTATCTAATACCTTATCCAGTAATTCTTGTTCATCATCCGTTAAGACTTATGGAAGCGAATCATCGGGTTATACTACTTTCCATCATTACAAGTTTGAGACCACCTTTTCAACGTAGATAGAAGTTCTAGGACTAACATCTGCACTTCATTTTGATTAAGGTATTTAGTTTACCAGACGACTGGAAGAATAAGTTCTTAGGTACTACCTGATGGGTCTGAAGCCTTGAGTTTTGGTTGGGTACTAGTTACGTGACTCAGCACAATGTTCAGGATACCGCTCCTCATGAACTGCATTCATCTTGGTTGATATGTACAAACAACTGACTTTAAAGGCCACCCTAGCAAATACCTAAATAACCAGTTAAGTTTCTTTGTTTACGAAAAAAGTACCGTTCCAGCCAAAGTGTTAGTGAACCTAGTTAAAACTGTGTTTTAGCGTCTAAAAGGAATAGAGCAACATCATAATTTGTATCTTCGTGGTTACCGATATCCGTTACAAATCCACACACTACTCGTTATTTTGGGGTCGTTCAGAGTATTTGTCACTGATTTATGGTTAGAAGTTTCTTCTAACCACCTTGATCACCAATCTCATGATATCTGCCAGATGCACACTATCATCTCTTCATTTTGTAGAATAACCTTGGCTTTTTCAGGGGAATGAGCAGGATTCCTCTCATACTCTTTAGCATTGTTACGTCTTAAATCTCATGCTAATGACAAACTACACTTTACTAGTGTTGAATAGTGTCCTTTCACAGTCTAAGGATAATTTAAGCATCTAAACTTTTAAATTGTCGGGTAATCACTTCAAGTTCACTGTTGAAGACATGAAGCTGTCGATTTTTCGCCAACTTTCAAAAAACAATCAAACTAGCAAAAAATAGTAGAAACAATCACTATACATTTAAATAAACTGGTCAAGTATGAAACATTTATAACTCTCTAAGTTGGCCACACATATGGTTTTCTGTAAAATACCTTCGCAACTAACAAACCTGTCATCAACAAAAGTCTCGTTCGCTATTGAAGATAACTTAAAGGTCCTTCCTCATAGGCTGAATGATTCTGGATTTTTAATCAACAACCAATTCTACTCCATATTGCATATCGATTCGATTTACCCAATTGCTTGGGTTTATTACAATAATAATAATAATATCAAAATAATAGTAATAATAATAATAATTGTCCCATGCGTTTCCAGTGCAACATAGGGCTTCGGTAGCACGCCGCCATTTCACTCTGTTCTCTGCAATCTTATATAACCTGGCTTCACGGCTGCCCACAAGCTCTCATTTCTTCCTCACACCATCTCCTCCATGTCACCCTCAGCTGGGACACCCAACTCGTCGTTTTCCATTTGGGTTCCACCCAACGGCCTGGCATGGCGCGTGATGTCCCCAATCGGTCTTCTCAGTGTATGCCCAATCCATCCCCACTTCCTTCTGCATATTTGCTAGGCGACGGGTTCTCGGTTAATTCTTTGACAGCCACAGTGAGTTCCTTGTTGCTTATTCCTCCCGACCATCTGATCTTCAGTATCGAGTGAGCGTAGGCAGCACCTGTCGATGTGTGTAGTTTGTTGCAGATGCTTTTCGTAACGCGCCAAGTCTCTGAACCATGCAGAAGCACTGACTTGACAGTGGTGTTGAAAATCTGGATCTTATTCAGGCTTTATGCTGAGTGCAGAAGATCTCCACACTGGTTTCAGGTTAATGAACGCCTGTCTTGCTTTCCCGATCCTGGCTTTGACGTTGTCGCCTGTGCCGCCTGTATTGGGAACGATGCGGCCTTGCCTAGGTAGGTAAAAGAGACTACTTCCTTTAAGTTTCTCCCATTGATGGTGATTGGAGCTTCTTCTTGTTATCGTTGTTGTTGTTGTTGTTGTTGTTGTTGTGGTGGTGGTGGTGGTGTTGGTTGGGTATCTTCATCACCTCTGTCTTCTCTACGTTCACTTGAAGTCCCATATTCGCTGCCCTGCCTCTTCTGCCAAATTGTTGGTTTTGCCAGTAGATCTTCGAGTTTGTGCGACATTAAACATAAATGAGCATCATGGGCGAAATCCACACCTCTTAGGGTCTTTTCATCGGTCCAGCCAGCATATCCCCCTCTTCTCACTCCTCACTGTTTGTTGCATGATCCAGGCGACCACAATCAGGAAGACTATGGGTGATGATAATAGGCAACCTTGTCTTATCCCTTCCTGTCTTCACTTCAAAGGCATCACTGAGCCTTCCCATTGTGAATTACACGGCATGTGACGTCTTCATATAGTTGTTGAATGAGGTTGATAAAGGTTTGTGGTATTCCGTAGTGTTGAAGCAGCTGCTTGCCAAATTACTTCTCGGTTGACACTATCGAAGGCCTTTTAAAAGTCGAAGAGTTGACTGCTATTCTATGCTCTGTTCTATGGTGATGCGTAGCGTAGCGTTGCAGTTTGATCCGCACATGATTTGTACTTCCTGAAGCCAGCCAACCAGCCTGTTCCAGCTGTATTTTGAATCCAGTGCATTCTTTAGTCTCTACAGGATGATGCGGCTTAATATTTTGCTTGGTGTGGACAGCGGTGGAGCATGGTTGCGCGCCAGTTCTTGCAAAGAATTAGGTCTCCCTTTCTGGGGGGTTTGACAAGGTAGCCATTCTCCCAATCAATGGGCAGGTACCTTCCCTTCCTTCCAGACCTTTTGCAACAGTGGTGCGGGCATGTCACCTGGTGTCTCTGTATCTGTTTTCAGTGCTTCTGGAGGAATTCCATCTGGTCCTGCTGCTTTCCCGGTTTTCACTAGCCTTATGGTGTTGAGGACTTCGACTTTCGTTGGAGGGCTTGTGTTGACTGTTTGTTTTGTTACTGACCTGCAGCTTGTGGTCGATTCACCTACCTGCAGCAGCCTGTTTCGCTTCACTTGCAAGTGTGTTGTAGAGGTATCTTTTGTGTTTGCGTGAACTCTTCTTCACTTCTTTTTCCAGTGTAGTGTTTTATACGTTGTACTCAGGTCTTCTTCTCGTTGTTCATCCGTACACTGCACTGCACTGCACTGCACTGGTTCATCTTCTGCTTCACCATCCTCCTCTCCCTGCTCTATCAGCTTCTATGTGTCCGTCAAGGTCTATTCCTTATCTTCTTTCTTCTTCCTTACTAATACAGTTGTGCATGTTCGCTTCCACATAGCTTTCAAAGAGTTCCAGTGTTCATCCACACAGGTTTCTTTAGAGTTGTTGCTCGATATCTCCTATTTTGTTCTGATGGCTGATGTGAAGATTTCCTTCGTACTTTCATCCTTCAGTTCAGTTTCTGTTCTGGATGTTGACATTGAACTGTGGTCGTCTATCACCAACTTCCTTGATGGCTTTCAACCTGATTTTGAATGCAGGTTCCTTGCACTAGATAGTGAGTGATGTGAACTTACATATGCTCCTCTTCTCGACCTTGTGTCAAGTAGACTACGTCTCCACTTTCATGAGGCTGAAATGAAGTCTATCTGATTTTTAGTGTGTCTGTCTGGTGAAATCCATGTCGCTCGCTTTGTGGATATCCTTGTGTTTGAATACAGTGCCTCCAATCACCAAATCGTTAAATGCACAGAATTCTGCAAACAGTTCTCCATTCTCGTTCATTTCACCGGGCGCTACTCGACCCATGATGAGTTCTCTGCCTGTGTTGTCCGCTCCCAGTTTAGCATTCATGTTGCCCACTAGGATTTTGATGTCGCCAACTGAGGTCTTGTCCAGTGTTTATTGCAGTTGTCTGTAGAATTCCTCCTTCTTCTCTTGATCTGCATTATTTGTAGGTGCGTAGCATTGTATGCTTGTGACTTTCCTTCCTTTTGAGTTGAACCTTGCTGTTATGATCCTGCAGGAGATTGGTTCCCACTGCATGAGAGCCTTCGATGCTGTTGTGGACATCATGATAGCCACTCCCTCAGTGTGCTGGTGGTTGATGTCTGGGTGACGAGTAGATGATTGACTGTCTAGTTGGTAGTTTGGAAAGTCCACTTCCATTCCATCTGCAGATTCCCCGCAGATTCCTAGCACTTCAATGCTATACCTTCTCATCTCTTTTATAATCTGTGCTGCCTTGCTAGGTTCAAACATTGTGCGGACATTCCATGTCCCCACGTTTACTTTCGCTTTCATTGAGAGAAGACACATCGGCCAATTGGCTTCCCGAAGGCTTTCACCAACCGTCGTCATTTCGTCTCTGTGATTCCAGCGAGGAATAGGTCTGTTTTTATTTTTTATATTTTGTCTTTGCTTCGAAGTTTCTTTAGCGGTTAGATTTGTTTTACGGGGTAGGGTTGCTAGCCCAACTCCCAACCTTCCCTCTTTACCGGGGCGTATGACCGACTAGTAACCAGTGAACTAGTTAACCAGGCGAGGTTAAGTGACAGGGCACCTAGGTTTTGACCCCAGGCCTTTCGACCTGCAGTCGACAGCTCTTCCACTGATCTGGGGTTTAATTGGTTTTCAATTATTTTGAAAGGGCAATGCAAAACGCATTCTCGGCTGACATTGATTAACACGTTAACCTAAATTAAGCTCCTAACCAAGAGTATTAATAACACCCACAATCTCTTTTGTTTGATATGTCTAAGATATGATAAATGACTGAAACTCTAGGTGATTGAAGTGAAAACAAGACTTGACCAACCACTGTCCTGTAAACCAATCAATAAAGCACCTGGCAGGTAACCGGAAGACTGCTTGTTTGAATTTGTTAGCTATCCCTACTTTTGTTTTTCAAATTCAGTCACCACTCCTAGCACATTAAAATCAGTGTATATCAGACGAAGGCTATATGTAGTCAGATAAACCTAATTGGATCTACCCATTTATTTTATCCACTGTTTAGTTCAAAAACTAAAAATGTGCAAGTTGTGAAGTGTATATGTATTTGTTTTATGCTTCTTGAATAAATGTTTGTGAAAATGATATCACATAATCATGATTATTCCTTTAAACAGATTCGTATTCTCGTTGGATGAATGATAATTTCAATCTTTATACGGAGTTGTTCAATGCATGTGGAAAGATTGACTTAAGTTTGCCAGGGAAGAAGGATGGTAAGTTTTGTGGGATACCTCATTACCAAGAGGTGATCAGATAGTATATGGTTGTTTTTTGTCTGAGTATTATCATTAACTTAACTTTATTACTTTTAGTGTTTTTTAAATGAATGATTAGCATTCGTAAACATATTACACACAATCTGTTTGATGATTGTGAGCTACTTATGTTCCTGTCAGCTTGATCTTCTCATTCACCCTGCATATAATTTGGGTCGAATTATTTTAAGCCATAAAGTTACTGAAATCCGGGAAAGCAGCAGGACCAGATGGAATTCCTCCAGAAGCACTGAAAACAGATACAGAGACACCAGGTGACATACCCACACCACTGTTGCAAAAGGTCTGGAAGGAAGGGAAGGTACCTGCCCATTGATTGGGAGAATGGCTACCTTGTCAAACCCCCCAGAAAGGGAGACCTAATTCTTTGCAAGAACTGGCGCGCAACCATGCTCCACCGCTGTCCACACCAAGCAAAATATTAAGCCGCATCATCCTGTAGAGACTAAAGAATGCACTGATTCAAAATACAGCTGGAACAGGCTGGTTGGCTGGCTTCAGGAAGTACAAATCATGTGCGGATCAAACTGCAACGCTACGCTACGCATCACCATAGAACAGAGCATAGAATAGCAGTCAACTCTTCGACTTTTAAAAGGCCTTCGATAGTGTCAACCGAGAAGTAATTTGGCAAGCAGCTGCTTCAACACTACGGAATACCACAAACCTTTATCAACCTCATTCAACAACTATATGAAGACGTCACATGCCGTGTAATTCACAATGGGAAGGCTCAGTGATGCCTTTGAAGTGAAGACAGGAAGGGATAAGACAAGGTTGCCTATTATCATCACCCATAGTCTTCCTGATTGTGGTCGCCTGGATCATGCAACAAACAGTGAGGAGTGAGAAGAGGGGGATATGCTGGCTGGACCGATGAAAAGACCCTAAGAGGTGTGGATTTCGCCCATGATGCTCATTTATGTTTAATGTCGCACAAACTCGAAGATCTACTGGCAAAACCAACAATTTGGCAGAAGAGGCAGGGCAGCGAATATGGGACTTCAAGTGAACGTAGAGAAGACAGAGGTGATGAAGATACCCAACCAACACCACCACCACCACCAACAACAACAACAACAACAACAACAACAACAACGATAACAAGAAGAAGCTCCAATCACCATCAATGGGAGAAACTTAAAGGAAGTAGTCTCTTTTACCTACCTAGGCAAGGCCGCATCGTTCCCAATACAGGCGGCACAGGCGACAACGTCAAAGCCAGGATCGGGAAAGCAAGACAGGCGTTCATTAACCTGAAACCAGTGTGGAGATCTTCTGCACTCAGCATAAAGCCTGAATAAGATCCAGATTTTCAACACCACTGTCAAGTCAGTGCTTCTGCATGGTTCAGAGACTTGGCGCGTTACGAAAAGCATCTGCAACAAACTACACACATCGACAGGTGCTGCCTACGCTCACTCGATACTGAAGATCAGATGGTCGGGAGGAATAAGCAACAAGGAACTCACTGTGGCTGTCAAAGAATTAACCGAGAACCCGTCGCCTAGCAAATATGCAGAAGGAAGTGGGGATGGATTGGGCATACACTGAGAAGACCGATTGGGGACATCACGCGCCATGCCAGGCCGTTGGGTGGAACCCAAATGGAAAACGACGAGTTGGGTGTCCCAGCTGAGGGTGACATGGAGGAGATGGTGTGAGGAAGAAATGAGAGCTTGTGGGCAGCCGTGAAGCCAGGTTATATAAGATTGCAGAGAACAGAGTGAAATGGCGGCGTGCTACCGAAGCCCTATGTCCTACTTGGAACCTAACGAACTAATAATTGTAATAAATTTGGACCACGCTTTTGTTCGAATGTGAATACCCAGAAATGCGTCATACGAAAGTATGAAGAAGTGAGTGTTGTAGAGGAAAGGGAAGAGAAAAAAGGAGGAGAAGGAGAAACGAACTTTTAAAGATTCGGTCTGGAGGAAGCGTCGAACGAAATCCTCAAAGTCTTTGTTGTATCTAGGGTTAACGGATGAAAGAAGGAGGCTGTAGAGTGATAACGGCTGGTTTGATTTTGAACTTTGTTCGATATTGTCCAAAGCTATTGGGTGGCATGTTCCTTTTGTCGTCATCCAAGGGGTCTTAAGGCACCGGAAAATGGTGACGTATTAGAAATAGCTTTCATCCCAAAGTACTAGGTCACGCCAACCATATAGCTGCATCTTCCAGTCGGTACGCCGGCTAGTAAGCAGTGAATGGTTTGGAAACCCTTAGGATGACATTCGTAGTACACGTCCGACCTACTGAAATCACTTTTTCAAGATTGATTCATTCAGTGATTAACTAACTGTATCATAGGCAAATATGCGTTACCAGGCCTCAGAATTAGTTATGTGGTATTTCCATCGGATGCCAGTAATCTTAAAAAGACAAAGGAACACGCATAGTTATCGGACATCCCCAGCTTCGAAAGGCCACTTTTCACAGACTTGTGGAGTCACTGTTAGCTCCGATCCGTTGTATGCCTATTCTTTTACAGCAAAGTTAATGTCATAGTGACACTAAAGGTAACCTGGTGTGATGTGTGGCTCTGTGGTTTTCAATATGTACGCAGAGATTTCATTAATTGTACCGCCATTATCACTTACACAACTACCTAGATACAGGAACTTTTGGACTACCTCCAACATTTTCCTACCAAGGTTGTGTCTGGGCACAGAGGCTCGTGTCAGCTTTGAGTAGTCATTTTGTACATCTACGGTCCAAAGCATAAATCATGCGGGCACTGATTACTAACTTTGGATGCAATTTGAGTTACCTATGTGTTTCACACTTAAACGATATCGTTCGCGTACTCGAGGTCTGAAAATGTCTCTTGTGGTACCAGACCTACAGCTTCATGACACACCCTTAGAGCTCTCTTGAGATTTCATCGATGGCAAAGTTAAAAAGAAGTTACGAAATCAAGCAACCCTGTCTGACCCTGCTGTTGGTTTGAAACAGTAGAGAAAAGTGATTTTATGCTCTCACTCTCCTTGGGTTTTTACAGTATGCAGTTTTCAAGATGTCGACAAACTTCATAGGGATATCTTTGTCTAACGAATGTTTCAGAATACAGCCCTCTCCACCCAGTCGAATACTGCACTGATATCAATAAACGCCGTGATTATTGCTATGGAGCAGATATGATAGTTTTCGAGGTTATGAACGCAATCAATGTCTTCACTACATGAACCTAACCCTGTCTTCTGCTGGTGGCGAATTTTCAAAAGAAACTTGTCGAAAAAGGAAGGTGGATTCTATTTTTAAAGTCAAAAAGTACAGTTTAATCTGGGTTTTTTTTTCGGGATTAACGATCAGTTTCGGTCTGTTTCAACTTAGCAATTTATTATCTATCTGGGTTCAACAAATGTGTCTCAACATGTTCACCTTTACTTAGCTTCACTCATACTATGTCGATACTTCGGTATGACTAAGATTTTGAGTATTCTAAGCCAGATTAAGTAATTTCTTAGATGTGTAAACTTTTCTACTTCCTAACACAGCTTTTGCTTCAGAAAGTAGTTTGATTTTACTAAAATTGCTCCCAATACACATAGGATTTTAATTGCGTTGATCATTAGCAAATTTAATGCCCATATAATAAATTAATTTTGTTTCTATTATTATTTTCAGGAACTAAAAATCAGGAATACCCATATTCTGGTGAATTTTATATTACCATTTTGCAACAGATTAGTGCTTCAGTTTGTGGTCTATCCATGGCTTGTTTCCCTTTTTTAGTAAGTTGATGTAATTCATGTAGCTCTTTAATATTTATAGCTTATTGTTTGTTTATTCTGACATAAACTTGTGTATACTAGGTGATGATAGAAAATGAAATGAAAGTTTGAACCGCAGCCATCTATCTCAGGTAGTCGAATGATAAAAACTTGTTTCTTAGTTTTCAGATATACAATGAAACATACGTTAAGTGACGCAATTACTCACAGCCACTTTCCCCTTGAAATAGTTACTCCAAGTACAGGCCTAGATGAGATAATAAGCGACTAACAGAAATGTTGGTTTATGAGATACACATTCTTTCACCTCAACGTTTGGCATACCATATTGCTGATTATTGTTGAAGTCAAGTACTTTAAAAATACTGGCATGAGATCGTAAATAACAATAAATCAAGTATCTAGAAATAATACTACATTCACCTACATGAATTTTTTTTTCTGATGTGTCGAATAGTTTAAACTATTTACTACTACCAGTAATATATTTCGCTGATAACAGTTTTATGCCAGAGATAGAAGTTTCTAAGTTTGGTTGCAAAGTATTAAACCGAAATCCTATTAATACCACAGTTGCGAACTGTTTATCCATTTTCTGATACACCCCTCCATCGAAGTCAGTTAAGTAGATTGATTTAATTTGAGCAATTCGGTTTTGCGAGCTAATCTTATCCGGATACACTGATAATGAGCTCAGCATAGAAATGAGCTATCTGATGTTTAGATCAATCTAATGTAGCCAAAGAATTTCACTGGCCAGAAGAAGTTGTTAATTACTGATGTTGTGCGGCTTTGTGTTTACTTACAGCCTACCTATTCGAATGGGATTTTGACTAGGTTGATAGATTTTTATGCCACATAACTTTGTTGTTTCATCCGTCGTATCACGATTTTTATCACTGATTGAATTACTGGGAAATTCATGCAATCACATTGGTCATTACAGTGAGTCGTTACCCGGACTGGCGGTTACCATCGTGGTTATTCACAAACACTTTTCATGAGGTTGCCGTAGATGCACTTTTAGACATTTTTCTCTTTGTGGTGATTTCTTAGAGACTGTTCTGCGACAAGAAGGTCCTGTAAGCAGCCTGAACTACATAAAGGATGTAGCCCGGTTAGCGACAATGTTGATAAGATACAGTTCCATATTAGATTTGTTTATTTGATATAAAGCGCACAGTGATACAGTATTATTTATATCAAATAAACAAATCTAATATGGAACTACATTCTACCACAGTGCCCAAGTTTTTCACTTATATTGATAAGATACAGTTTATGCTGTCGAAGTGATCTGTAACAGAATCTGGTTTAACAAAAATAACAAAATAGTTGGTTATTTCCGTTGCTTAAAATAATGTTTTATCAACTCTTATGAGCTGGTCGATGAAGCCTCAGGAGGTCAGGATATGAATATTTGACGCAGAAAATGTCTCCATTCTACAAAGTGTTTGACCAGTTTAGGTGTTAAAAGTGGGTGAGATTAAGGTACTATGGGTACCTTTATTTTATTTCTGATTTGTGGTGAAACTGCTGCATAATCACCAGTTCATTAGGACTGGAACTTTAATAAGTAAGGTAGATCAGTAAGTAAGGTTGTGAACTTGAGTTGTGTGGGTTGGCTGAGATCAGTATTACAGGCGCCTTGAGGATGCTTATTTCGATTGGCGATATTGGGTGAAAAAGGGGTAAGATTGAAGAAGTTAGTGGTGATCTGAGCACCAAATGGCATTGATCGACGAAGCCAGTGACTGTCGAACGTGGCTGTTTATGGTAGTGTAGGTGTTATTGTTGCGATTTAATATATGTGTAGAACTTTGTAATTGGATAGCCTTGGTGAAGTGACTCGAATCGATCTCAGCTACACAAGCATATTCAGCCGTCCACTCTTTGTAAATCTCATACATTATTGATACATCCATATTATTTCTGATTCAGTCATCTCTTCCTATTCTTTCTTCATTTTGTTTTTGCTGCAAAGATATGTGATAATTTGATTTAATGAAGTATTTCGCAAATTATTTTGTTTTATGGAAAATAGGACCTGTTTTTGAAGGAAATAAATAAATAAGGAGCCTTCATGATAGTGCTCAAAATGTATCACAATCGTTCGAAATTCGAACGTCCTTTTTTATTTATTATTTCTTCCTTTCATATCGTTATTAGTTGTTCTGGCATGTTTTCTGCCTACGATAAACTCATCGTACTGTGTAGTAAATTCAATTTATACTTTAGTTTCAGACTCTACATTAATTTCTCTAATTTCTGAACTGCTGCCAATGGTCGGATCACATTAATTTTCATGTTATTATTTATGCGGTATTTTGTTTGACTCTGTCCTTGTTTTAATTGGTTTCTTGTATGCTAAATCCTTTTTCTAGCATGTGATATTGCTTCATAAATCACTGCATATTTTTGATAATCAAGCTGGGGAATTGTATGAACTCATCTGAAGTTCACACTCAAAATTACTTTGTTACCCTAAATTCTGCCTTAGCAGTCTAAATTCATCTTAAACTTCTCGCATATCAACTCATGGTAAAAAATGTTATTAGTTGTATGATGATCAGCGGTAGGATGTAGGACGCACTTTGTTTCTGATTCGCTCTTAGCCAAATTTGTCTGCATCCATGTGATGGTGTTCCTATTGAGGCTCAAATCCAGCTCCTGTCACCTCCGATACATCCAGCCGATGAGTCACTATTTTAGGACGAGCATCACATTGTGAATTAAATTGGTAGTAGAGATCAAGGATATGATATGATATGAATCAGTGTAACTGAACAAAGTCACTTGTGTGCCAATAGTCATTGACCAGCTCAATTCAGTATGGTGAAAAAGGGAATTATGAAATCAAAAGTGTTGGCTACGGTTCGCTTCATTTCTTAGATGTTTAATTACCATACCTTTATATCTATTTTCGTAACTATTTATTCAGGAGACCGCTCTGCTACCATCTGTACTATCTGAACACCCATTCGTCCACTTATTAGCAATGGATGTATGGTGCTTTGTTGCCCGGTGAGTCTTTATCTTGTTGTCTGATTTTATTACCTATTATCTTGTAATATGAATCTAGTTATCAAATAATGTCATCATTTATTAACTTCAATGATATTATTTAAAGTCTGAAAATAAAGTAATAAAATTACTGGATTTATTCTCCCTTCCTGTATTTCTAAACTTAGTGAAAAATAGCATTGCATTCAAGGGGGAATATCTAAAATGATAGAAATGATACGTAAAGATAACTAAAAAGTAAGAATTGGCATTTTTCGGCATGAGTAGTTTAGTACATAGTATACATTTATGCAATATCATTTTGACCATCTGAGATAGACGTAGTATTATACTGGATGATGATTGGAGGTGAAATGCGAATGTACCTAGCTTCACAAGAGCAGGTTAATTGATATATGCACATTGAAGTGACTAACAGTAACAGTTTGGTCTTCGTATATATGTTCACCGTTTGGCGACCAGTATAGATGATTTGTAGAGTGGCTACATAGAATAATTTCTTGATAGCCTTCATTGGTCCGCGTTTCAGTACGTCATCTGCATCTCCACTGAATTTCAAGCTCAGAATGAGATTTTTTTCTCCACATTGGTAAGGGACTGAATGATAGCATTCCGATGTAGGTTTTTATCTATGAATCCCTCGGGTTATCATTTTCAGTGAACGTTGATCTTGGAAGTTAAACTTCTAAATAGTCGGGAGTACAAATCTTCTGGATTCGAGAAGTAAGGGCATGTATTAAATCCTTTTTCCGGTTGATGAGAACCCAGCTATGAAAGTATATCATTTGTCCATTCCAAGTAAATTTCAAATAAATTGTTCTTTTAGGCGTCGCATCATCTCTTTTTGTTAACAACACGTCGGAGAATGGCATCTTTGAGTATGATTCTATCTCACTTATACAGTTGATAGACAAGTGATGTCCATTGAAAAACTGTGGTACTTTCTGGAAGTCATAATTCTTATCATAAACAATAAATGTATCATCGACATATCTTCTGTAGAATTTAAGCTGCTTGATAGCTGTATTGAGCATGGTTCTTTCCAGTTCGTCCATAAGTATACCTGCTAACATCGAACCCACTGCTAACCCCGTTGCCATTGCGATTTGTGGATGTATTTGCCTTGCATTGTGGATATCTTTTTCTTTGGACCTACAGGTTCTGCAACCAGACTTCGTATTTGAATACTGTTTTAAGCTGTTCACCGGTTCAGCTGTTGTCCACAAAGCTACATTCCTTTTTGCGTTCTCAGAAAGTACTCGCGAGTTGTGGTTTTCCTGTTATCAAAACGTCAGTATAAATTTAGTGTTGCAATATATGACGGATAAGATACCTTTTTCAGGTATCCGTGGACAGCGGTCTAGTCACAGTTCGTACGTGCAGCAGTGGGTAAAGCGATTGGTTTTTGTGTGAACCCGATGATTGCTAGTGGATACTACATTTTTACCGAATTCTATTTTCGAATAAAAGTGCTCAATATCTCTCACTCTGCCGTTTTACTATGTGAAAAAAGTAACCTACCGACCAAGACTCTTCAGTTTTCTGTATCAAGCTGTTGCGAAATCGAACTTCTAATATATATTGAGTTATAAAAGCGGCGGAGAATGTTTGCATCTCAGAATCCGAATATTCTAATTAATTGTTCTGTGAACTATGGTTTCTATTGACAAGCGTTTCACTGTCACTGTCAAGTGTTTCAGTGTCTAATGACTGTGTGTAGCATGACATTGAACTGCTAATCAACCGAAACCCTAGCTCAGAGAGCAATTTAATTTGAACATATTACAGTGTATTCATAATATTTACTGATAACATCAGAAGTACACACTTTCAGTATAAGCCTTTAGTGGGTCGTATGAATGTTTTGAAAGGGATCGTTTTTAGTTTTCATCTGAATTTTCAGTGACTGTAACCACTTTAAAAATCAACAGATTTTACTTTTACTTTCTGGAAATACCACAACTGATTTTGGATTTATGCATTCTAGTTTTTGAAAACAAAAGTTGATATAACAAAGGGATGAAATCACCGAATGTACAACTGATGTCATAAAAAGACCATTATAGGAGAATATTACACAATGAAATGTTGCTGAAGTTTTGTTATTAAATTAAACACGCGTACTTCGACTTATTTTTGGGATGAGATAAACTATGTTTTGTGTATTAACTGACCTTTTGTATTACTTACTGTTGGTCTTTTATTATCGTGTCAATTATCTCAAGGTTTTTTTACATTGCGATCTTCGTGTTGTGTATGTATTATAGGCAACATGATTACAACATTGCTATTTAACTTTAAAGTGAACATGATAATCCACTAACAGAATTTTCATGTTAATATGAAGCTACAAACTCTTCTTTAGAAGTTTCAAGAATCTGGTACACTAAATTACATCAATTATAACTAAAAAATTCTAAACTTTGGATTTGTTTCTAATTGCATTCCATTAGGTATGGGACAAGTGACCTGTGCTTACATTATGTAACACTTCTAACTAGTATTGTCAATAAAGTTGCACGAAAAATACAGATGGAAAACTGTGTAAATGAATCTCATTCGCTTAGTTTGATGAGTATGGTCTCTCGTCTCAGTCATCTTCTATCGAGACTGATTGTTTTTCTTACGCCTAAACAACAGGTCAGTGATTAATAATTTATGAATAATCTGGTTTAATAGTTTGAATTGAATAAATTGTTAGTTGGTTGAAGTTGTAAAATGCAGACTACTATATCCTTATGCAATAGCTGGGTGGTAACAAGCTGCTTGTGAAACTTAGAGGTTCTAGTCACGAACGAAGTTCCGGCTGTCTGTAAGTTAATGTTTGGCAGGAAGCAACCATTCAAAGCACTAATATTTTCATTGGTTATCTATCTAGCTGACTTGAGTGCTTGTTTTTGCCTTTGTCTGAAAATGCATGTATGCACAGGCTCATCTTTTTAGTTCACTCGCTGTTCCAAACATTGGTTCATTCTTAAGCTTTCAAAGACATTTTATAGTGTTCTCTTCTGTTTGGTCAGTATAAAACCGAATCCTAGTAATACTAAGTTTAAATCAGGAGTCACAGTTCTTCATTCCTTTTTAACGAGTTTATCAGCTTTGTTGTTTTGCAATTAATGGTGGACGGTGTAGCTCATTGGTCTAGAAAGATGGCTTTCAGCGAACGGGTCATGGGTACGAACGCAACCCTATTTACCGAGGTTGGGGTAGCCAAGTAATACCATTGGCTCTCACACAATAGGTGTGACTGATCACCTACTGCACAAATATGCATAAGGTTGCTGAGTTCATTCCATCCCATTCCATAGTGGTATAGATTTTTCTTCACTAAACAACTTCCAACTGCTAAAATTGTATGATACAACTCAGTCAGCAAAAATTAACTTGAAATTCAACATTTTTGTTACCATATCCACTTAGTGGAGACGCTGACAAAGGGTTCTTCGTATATATTTCATTTTACTTCAAATAAACTAACTGACCATCGCTTTTTAACAATCCTGTGGTACATATCTCAATATATCATACAGAAATAGTAGCTATCAATTTTAAATGTCTCTCAGTGAATAGTTTTTCTGACCTTGATTAATTACACACCACTGAAATGTAATCAGCCAACAACAATGGCTTGAGATTATGTTTTAGTTATGCAGTGTTGTTGATTTCTAATACTGATCCAGATTCCAGTTTTTTAAATGCATCCGGCAAGCACTATTATATTGTACTTATTGTGTTTTACAAGCAATAACAGTATACACCTTTGCTATGAAGAAAACACTAGTGTATATTTGAAGATTGAAAGCTCTTGAATCATGGAATTGAATCAATGCATTACTTAGTCTTGTTGCTCTTGTGCCATGAAAAAGTGAATCAATGCGATTTTTCGTATTCTGATTCTGACCAAATAATATTTTTCAGTTTGAAAACGGTGTTAGTAACTCAGATTAGGAGTGGTTTCGTACGACAGATACCTTTGTAATCTTTCTGTAGGCATGCTTGAGATTATGTAAAAATCGATAGTTGAGCTATGGCTCATTCGCTTAAGGAGATGGCTACCATTCATTGAGTCACAAGTTCGAACCCGCTCCACCTACTGAGGTTTGGGCAGCCAGGTAGTATCACTAGCCGTCACACAATAGGTGTGGTTCATTGTCTACTGCACAACTATGCACAAGGTTGATGATAATATTTCCATTCCAAAGATTGATAAACAGATATCTTTCGCTAATCCATCACATTTTTATCATTTTTCTCAGTTCTACTGCATACCTTCTAAAAGTATCCACGTTTTATTTTCTGAACTGGCACTGATTGTATAGTTGGTGATGACTGGCTGTCTCCAAGTACAAGAGAAACATTGAAATATGAATCAACTTTACCAAAGTTTCAATAAATTTCAGAGATTCTTTATACATCTCACCAGTACTAATATGTTTCACAACAACATTTTGTGTTAGCCATAGAATTGTCGTTGACAAAATGTACTTGTAATGACGAATAAGTGTTCAGTTCTACTAAAATGCTCGCGCAACATCGAACAAATATTTAATTACTAGCCTAAACAGGATAACTTTAACCGATGCATTATCGTGACTGATCTCACATCATGCCCACTTAAGTTAAAGAAGATGGGATGGTTGATGTACTTAGCTACTGACGTCACCATAGAATCATTCGATTTCTGTAAGTTACTAGGTGGACAGTAATTTGTGGTTTTGGAGTTAGAGTAACAAAAAGAATATTGTTTAACGTAACTGTCAACTTTTTTTTGACTGAGATGATTTATATGTAGTATGTGCTCAAAGTGATCGCATTCTTTAATCTCTTATATCAAAGGGAATCAGGATAAAATGATTCCCAGGTTTCATTCTACAATGTAGTACAGATCGTTTATTAGTGAATTATCCAACAGTCGAAACAAGTAAAACATCTCTAGGATATCCAGAGAGATGTTGGTCACGGATGTCGAGTGATATATTTTTTTGGAATAAGTAACCGTGACAGTTATACTCACTTCTTTCTTTATTTCACAGTTTAAATTTATCCCCATTCTAATTCAAAATAATCTCTTATTTTTGTCTATTTAGAGTGTTTATCTTCATCAAAACTCACTCAAATATGTCAACCTTAATTCAGCTTCAGATTCAATTAGTTCTTTGTCTAATTCTTTAATTTGGTACTATGCACCTACTCCAACAAGTCGGTTACAAAAGGTTTCCTGCAATATTATTGAACAACAAGTAACTGAACGACTCTTACATCTAGACAACTTAATTGATATAAACAGTATTTCAGCCAACTCATCGCAAACTACTTATTTACTAACGGAAGTAGTAAGTGTGCTAGCTACTGCATATATATGTTGTCAGTTTTCTTTAGTTCTGTTTCTGTTGTCTTTATAATCATTTTTGGATAAACTTGCTAATCACCTATGCGAGTGTTTTCATGAATAAAGGTAATCCCACACTTATTAACAAAGTGTTACTTGTAGACGTATTAGTAAAGAAGAATTAATCTTTGATACGTGCATAATGTTAAATAGTTTTGGCCAGTTTTTTATATGAATTACAAATTAATTTTATTATGTTCCATATGCATTATTATATCTGTTTGTTGGGAACCTTTTGTTAAATGAATCACTGTTTTTTGTGCCAGATGACTAAATGGTTTTGTCATCAACAATCTGCTTCTCGAAATTTTCGTTTATTCGAAGGGATTTCATTTTTAACCATCTCATAGTTTGCATGAAAAGAGTTACTCATTCGAATGTTCATTCAACATTTATTTAATAGAATGAATATGTTTGCTGTTTAGATTAGTTTCGACTAAAGTTAGTGAACGGTATCTAACAGCCAAAGAAAATTTTGCAAATTAATTCTCTCACTATTGAGTTGGTTGACTTGCTGTATCAATAGTATATGTTTTGTGTTTTGAATTGTTTTAGAAGATTCAGTAGCGCGGATAACTATAGCTTGTTATGAAATACTCATATCTGCTTTTTGCTCATATTCTTTAATTTATAACTAGATACCGCAAATAGATAGTGGTTTTATGGTACATTTTCTTTCATGTTTTCTGTATACATGACTATAGGATCTTTAGTGGAACAAGCTGATGTCGAACAGACTTACATCGATTTTCATTTCTAGCGTTTCATAAATTTATTCCTCAGCTATTAAGGTGAGATAATGTCCTACAGCGAAGACATCCGAAAGGGCTGTAGAATTTTGGATCGCAAACATTCAACAGCGAATCCTTTTGTCATTTTCATTCAGTAGCTGCCTAAAACTTCCATCACAAACAATTCTTTTAAGAAATAACATTTAAATGTGTTGTTAAAAGTAAAAACCTGTGCTTGTTAGATTTCTTTGTCAGTTCTTTTAATGCATTTCTTAGTTTTTATACTACTTAAAATAGAGGGGTAATATTTATTACTAGCTAACAACGCAACCCAGGATGTGTATCTTATGTTTCTCATCCGAAGAGTCAACAGCTTGGAATTTTCTCCTTCGTAAACCATATTTTAAAAAAAATGTATTTTCCCCGCAAGTAAATCAGTTTATACTTTAAAAGTGTGTTTCTGAAGATCACCCCAGTAAATATATCTAACTTATCCAATATTGGATCACAATTTGATAAATGAGCCTTGCCGCGACTCAAGATTTCTGCATGTTTGATTATTTCGTAGATATAAGATTATGACTAAGCATAGAGTCGAAGATAACTGTGATAGAATGCAAAGTTTTCTGAACAAATTTAGTAATAATCTAAGTACGTTTTGTTTGCACTTCTCACCTGTCCAATGTATGATGTAAGAACTGACGTGCATCAAATTGCAGTTTAAGTATGGGGAGGAAAGTGGTGGAACGCGCTCACCACTCCACTTACTTGGGGAGCTGCATTGTCTTAAATCGGTTAGTTGTTAAAGATATCCGAACTCGGATACCAAAGGCCTGTTTGGAATTTGTCAACTCGCATTATCTCTAGCTTTGGGAAGATATCTGACTACCTATTATAGGACAAGTATACTGCATAACAGTCCGTTCTGCACTATTATATGGCTGTGAGGAATGGCCGTTGAAAGTACAAAATATGGCGAGACTGCAAGCCTTCAAACAGAAGTGTCTTCATAGGACTGCTCAAGTATGGTGGCACCACTGTGTGACGATTGTCGAGGTTAGGCGAAGGGTACTGAGCAATGCAAACTAGTCAGCTGATGAGATTGTGATTTTGATACCTGTTGCTCGTGCAAGCCACCACACCCCGACATGTGACGGTAGGGTTGGAAAAGGCTCAGGGTGACCGTACCAAGATATGGGACAATTTACGGAGTCCTTGACTGTTGACCTAGGCTTTGTAGACTGAGTCTTCTAGATGATAGAAATCAATAGTTGGAGACGCGTGGTAACGTGTTTCGAAATGGACTACAATGTTGCAGATACGCACACTGTATCGTCTCTGAATTTTTGAACATCTTGCCTAGCCTTCATTTCTTTTGTTTTTCTTCTCTCACTCACTTTTGTCTCGTCCTTCATTATTTTGTTTCTTTTCACTTTCTTTTTATCATATTTTTAGGCGAGATAAATCGAACTAATGCACTTTTGTGTCAGCTCTTGCAGGGATTTGTTCATTTTGAATATCTGCCTACAGTGTAGTTGTAATACATAGAATAATGGTTTTATTCCGTCGATACTAGTCAGGGCACAAAGTTGAATAACTATTTCTACTATAGTTTGTCGAATGAAAAAAACGACAGTATCTTTATGTCGAATATCAGTTGTGTATAACAATAATTCCTTGGAAAAGAGGTAATCAGACTTCTTTTTCCAGTTATGGAGACCCAACCAGAAATTCGTTGTTTTCGTCGATGATTAATTGATCTCTAAAGAGAGCCATCATTTCACTTTCGGAACTCGACATGAAGGGAAGGAAGCCTACACTTTGATCTCACTTGAAGCATAGAACACAAAAAGATTGCAACACTTAGAAATTTCTAGAACCTTGTCAAGCCTAATGCTTTGAACAGAAATAATTTTATACATGCACCCTCTGAAACTAATTATTGGCTGATTACAGCGTATTTGACTTTTAATAAACCGTTCACACAAAAGTGAAACTGTATCTATAAACGACATCCTTTTATTTTAGAAATCATTATACAATATAGTGTAGAATGATAGACTTGTTTAATTCTTCAAAATAATAGCTTTCAAGGAAGTTTTCACCAAGGATCGATATCATCCAGAGAGCTACTAAAAACCTGTGACCCCTGGACGATTGTCTTGTCGTAGTTCAGGACTCCTCGGCAGTGCACATCGTACCACCCCGTGTATGATCAAACTCAGGATTGCCAAGTCTCGTGACTTCGTGATGAAGACTCCTAAAGTAGTTTGATTTTTTGCCTACAAACCTCCAGGTAATAAGTGTTCAGTGCTCCTATTCAATTACTTCATTCATAATTTCCTTTCATCTTTGATATTTCTCTTTTAGTGTCTTTGTCTCCGTCTAATAAACTGTCTATCTGAGCGGCAAAGGAGGTCCAGCTTATGCATTATTGGTAAAGGCATTCATTTTCTGCTAAAATGTCACCAAATTGATATACCGGTGGTGAATAATTTATTCCCATATTCTACGTTTTTAAAATCATGGACTTCTCAACCCATTTCCGTTTTGTTGGTTTGTATATCAAGTTGGTTTCCCAAAGTGTGTTCTAATTCTCTTAGTGATCCTAACCCTCGTCCTGAAACAGAAATATTGGATGTAAGTTTTAGTTTATCTATAATGCAAACAGTTTGTAAATCAGGTATTGTGAAGATTGAATAACCTTTGTAATATCTTTTTTATTGGGTTTTTCAAACTATAGGATCTGATAAAGTTATCTTTTTTATCGAATGTAACGCTTCCTGTCTTACCGGAATGTTTCTTCTCGATACTTAATGCATGGAATTCGTTGTTCAATTTCTCAATCACACATAGATATTTAAAAACATGGGTAGGTTTAAGTATTGTTATTTATTATCGTGCTACTACTTTTGTAGTTGGTTTATGTATATCAACTTCTTGGTTTTATTGCTTTCTATATCTGATTGTCTGAAGTAGAGTGGACGCTAACTGCGTTAATACAGAACTTCTTTGCTTGCAATAGCCACTGTCTATTACAATCGATTACGTTTATTCGTTTGAGTGGTTCAAACCTATAGTTAATATGATTTTTCGCTTACGGTTGGTTGCGTCGAAAACAGTTTTCACTATGGATTACTGTAATCTAGAGAGAATTGTGAGAACGCGGGAAGTATTGGTCAACTGGTTTTCATTGGTTTAGGCTCAGTCATCATTTTTGTTCTCCAAATTGTAGTAATTCACCTTGAATATCTTCTCTGCCGACTCATTTTTATTTATTCAGCTTTGCTGTACTTAAAAGAGTCTGTACCTTAGGTGAGCTGGCTGACTCAAAAATAAGAGGAACGATTATTTAATCTTCACCGAATAAACTTATATATATTGCTTTCTCACTTTTATGTTTCCCGTTTATTCGGTATATAGTTTCAGGAATTGAAATCGAATATCGACCAGCTTCAGTCAAGGATTACATCTGATCATTTCTGTGCAGATCTTTTAAAATCACTTCAAAAAGTAATGCTACTTGTTTTCCATATATGAAGTCGATTTAATTTATGTAATAACGAATGCATTATTATCTGGTTTACTGTTTTGATTGTTTATTTCTGCTTTAAAGTTTTAGTTCAAAGGCTCATTCATTTCTTTTAGCACCAGGGCCATTGGTTCTGGTCTTAGTTTGAGAAATTTATCTTGGTCATCCAAGTAGTATCATGTTCTTTCGTGAAACAAGTGTGACTAACAGTTTGTATAATCTGACTTGTATTCCACCACTTGCATTCACCATTGGTCTTCTAGTTGCATCAGCCGTAACGGCGTAATTGCTGACGAAATTCCATCTTAGATACTGGAGGACCGTTTAACATTTGCCAACCTGCGTCATCTATGGCACCGACTGGCGAGATATCCGACTATCTATCAGAGAACGAGTATAGTACGCTGCAGTCTGTTCTGTCCTGTTGTACGGCTGTGAGACATGACCGTTAAAAGTAAAATATATGAAGCAGTTACAGGATTGGAAAAGCAAGACAGGCTTTCATTAACCTGAAACCAGTGTGGAGATCTTCTGCACTCACCGTGTGGAACAAGAACCGGATTTTCAACACCAATGTCAGTCAAGTCAGTGCTTCTATATGGTTCAGAGACTTAGCTCTTTACGAAAGACATTTCCAACAAACTACAGATATTCATCAACAACTGCCTACGCTCGTTACTGAAGATCAGATGGATTGCCAGAAAGAATAAGCAACAAGGAACTCTGGCCTGGTGATAGACCAACCAAGAACCTATCGCCCAACAAATATGCAGAAGAAGGAAGTGGAGATGGATTGGGCATGCACTGAGAAGACCATTCGGGGACATCACGCGCCAGGCACTCGAGTGAAACCCAGATGGGAAACGATGAGTTGGGTGTCCGAGGTAAGGGTGACATGGAGGAGATGGTGTCAGGAAGAAATGAGAGCTTGTTGGCAGTCATGGAACCAGGTTCAAAAGATTTCAGATAACAGAGTGCACTGGAGACGTGCTACTGAAGCTCTATGTTCCATTAGGAACCCAAGGGACAAATAATAATAATTACAGGGTTCGACCTCAGATATCGTCGTAGCATTGCTTGCCTTTGGTGGTATCACCGTATGAGCAATGTTGAGGTCAGGCACAGGTGACTAGGTAAAACAGAAAAGTTGTGAACCTTAGTTGACTGGGATGGCTTGGACATGTACTATGCATGCCAGTGAGAGCCGTCGCCTACCTTGACGTGCGATGCTAGGGGAAGTTGGGTTGGGTTTTTTAGAGGGTTAAGGATGGCTAGACGAAGACGTGGCGTCAGTCGATGAAGTCTCTTATTGTTGGTCTGGGTCGTATGTGGAGGTATATATGATCCTTTTCAGTAGCCGTATTTTATTGATACTGACATCATTCATGACCAGTACCATGAAAAGGCTGTTAAATATCACTATGAAGTATTTTTTTTAATCGTTTGTTTATTATTGAAAATGTAATAAGTCAAATATCACCGCAAAAGCGAACCGTCACATTCAGTCAGAAGCTCCGCACTGCATAACCTACCATACCGTTGTACGTTCTTTGTTAGGCATTGCTCTCATGGGTTATAGCTATTTCATTGGTCGATTTGTATCACTGATTGAGATATACAGTTTATTTTATAGCTTCACAATTGTGACCTTTTGATATTTTCTGTGAAAAAGAAAATTTAACTACACACTGTGTAGTGCGTTCCACTATCGCAGGCTTATGTTAATGTGTTGCACGTATGCATTCCGTAATTTAGACAGATTACTTCTTATAGTTTTGTTAAAGTTTATTAATGGGGGAACTGATTGTTTTGGATTATTTTTATGTTCATGCTTTTAAATTCTTTATCATTCCACTTTTTTTCTTTTTCATACAGAAACTTGATTCGGTTAGTTTAATAAAACCTACCATCTCCACACCTGAACTGACTAAAATGCTTCCCTCATGCAGTCACAATGATGAAGATGAAATAAGTAACTGCCTGCGTGATATGTCTTCAGCACTGAATCGTTTAAAATCTGTGTGGCCACCAAAAGGACCTAATAAATCTATTCAATTTAATGAAGCACGAAATATTTTAAAGCATTTTTCTGATTTTATGTGTACCAGTTAACTAAATAATTGTGTTATCCTTTTTATTTACTCTTCACTTTGTAATAAATTGTATTGTTTTTTCTGTTCCCTTCCATGCACATATATCAATCTATATGTAAGCTATCAAATAAAAAGGCACTTTTAGATCAACTCGCTTTTCCACTTTTTACTGAGATTGCATTTCTAGTATACACCAAATGGCCTGTTAAGAATCTGCGATGTGTTGACAATCATTTTATGAATGAGTGTAATTCGATTACATGTACCTCAGTCTTGCAAAATAGTTAATCCTTGTACAACATTTGACACTTTCTAACCCACAGAGCTGTTTGGAACTACTGAAGTGAATGTTTCAGTTTTTATGCAATGCTTTCTCAAAAACTTGTCTCAAGGATTGGTTATTTCGGAAATTAAGAATTTTAGTGCCAGTGTAAATCTTTTTAAAATAATTTTGGACAAGGCAGTTAGCATAATTAATTGCAAGTGATTTATGTCTCATCTATAATTCATTAAAAGTGTAAAAATCTATTTTTACGTATACATTTAGCATAATGGGTGAGGTCAAAGCATACTTTGCTCATGTTTATAACAGTCTAAATACCACTAGATGATAGTAAAATTTCTGGAAAGTGCTGTAACCGATGGTCTTTCTGACTACAGGATTACTGCTATCTAATACTCCACATTCTCTGTTACCCGACTGCTATCAACTAGTTTCCGTATTACCAATGATAGCCTTAAGAGTAATATTCTGTCGTCTAAAGCTGTGCCTTATATTCTGTTACTTGGTTCTTTTCATTATGACTTGCAGACGCAAAGTTCAGTGTGCTACTTTTTTTTACTTTCTTGAGTCTTTGAATTGCTCAGATGTCAATTAATTGACTATGAAAGTTAGAAAATTTAAAGACGAACTCAAATAAACTTGTTTCAAGTTGATTGCGATCCTAATATCCTCGTAGCAACCCTAATATGAATAAAACTTGGGGAGCGTCTGTGGCTGCAATATTATGTGACGCAGGTTTGAATCTCACGGGAGACGTCAGTCCCTTCAAGGTTGTAGATACACCTTAGTGACGAGTGCCAACAAACACAAATCTAGGTTCTGCAGGGTTTCCTGCCGACTGCCTGCAAAGAACTAGCGTCGTGATGGTGGGCACATTGGAAAGTGACTGATAGAATTCGGTGACCACCTGGGACTAGATACCATGAGATTGGTTACCCCCCAATGACCATTCATTGTAAACTTATTATTTTTATGAAGTTGTGCTCAGTTTAGGACATTTGGCTTTCTAGTTTTTTGGTGAATCTGCGATTGGCCATCCAAGTCAGTAATAACGTGAGCTTTACTTTCAGATTTGTGATTACTTATTTGATACTCAGTGGTACAGGCCGGTACTTCAATATTACTGTCAGATCTCTTAACAGAATGCCTTTCGATAAGATGCTTAAGTATTTCCAAAACCTAATAGTTCTCAAACCTGTTTATTTATTAATTATTTTATTTTCCAGCACTTTCGATGGCGAAAATGTTTAGGTTGAGATTAAAACGTGTACTTATCAAAATTTTCTTTTAATAATATTCACATCTTCAGCTACCACTATTTGTGAGCTAATCTGCATTTACGAGGTTTGTAGTTTGAATAAAGTGTCTTCGAAAAGGCTTCAATAGTTGATGTTTGGCATTTTGTTTTCAGTTTGTCCACTATAGCTTATGTAAAATCCCACTTGTTTTAATTCTGTAACTGAATAATTCTTCTTCATGAAGATTTTATTTATAAAGTTACATAAATTGGAAATAGATTTAGTCATGCATTGGTCTTAAGATAAAAAACGTTTCTTCATATTAGGTCTTAGAAGAATGAGACACCTAAAGCATTTTGAACGTATTCCTTGCCGTTAATTGATCTCAACGGTTTTGCTTCACGCAAAAACAAATCCATCAAAGGGTACATGTTTCTATGAAGTCATCAATAAACTGTTGTATCATATAGTAGTAGGTTCATCTGCAAAAATTCTCTCTCCATATATATATATATATATATATATATATATATATATATATGACGTTATTTTTTTCAGAAACATGGAAGGTATACTTGAGACGACTGAAAAATTGTGATGATTCTTTGTTTCTCTGTAAGCAAAGTACTTCGGAAATGTGATTTCAAGACTAATTACTTTTTTGTAGTAGATTCGTATATTTTTATATCGATGATCTAATAACCAGGCTAATTTTCGAAATCAATTTATCCGAATTCATTAGTCGAGAAGCTTAGAAATACAGTTCACTGTCCTAAATCAAAAAGATAATGACTGAATACATGAACGTCATACATTTTTCTTCTTGCAAATGTATTACGACCTAATTTCCCATATCATCATTTATATTAGGCAGGGAAATTGTGATAAATTTTTTTATCTACTTTGTTTTAGAACAAGTAACTTTTATCTGGCTAGTTGTACTGACACATATAACCTTAGGTGTTTTAGTGGTTTGGAAGAATATCGACATGGTGTAACTAGGTGCGGACATTGCGCTGGAGTTTGTATTCTTCGTTAAGTGGAAGAGGAAATATTTTCGGAATGTGATATTGAGTGCGATTTGTGATTCATTCATTTTGATATACTAAGTTAAACACAGTTATAAAAAACCTAAATCCTAACCAGTTGTTTATCATTTTCTACGTTCCTTTTGTTAAAGACTATCGAATAAATAAAACTGAAAAATTCCATTTGCCCATCCTGCTTCACTGTACAACGATTTATGGTATAAAATGCGCAGCTTTTTGGTTCACCTTAGTGGACAGGCTTCAAATGTTGCACAAATACTGGGTGATGATCGGAAATGAAAATTTGGAACGCGGCCGAATTTGAGCCGGCGACCACCGGGTTTCCGGTCCGATGCTCTACCAACTGAGCTACGACATCCGACTGCTGACCAGATTTTTATTTCACTTCAGTCACCAAAGGTCTCTACCCGACTACCATGCGAATTCGTGACACTTTACTATCGCTTGATCCTACCCACACTGGCTATCTAGTCAGGACTTGTCATCCCAGTCTAAATCTGACTTAAATAAAGAGGGGGGGACGGGCAGCATATTGTTTATCATTTGACTATCTGAGATAGCCGTAGTTTGGCAGACTAGTATTGTACTGGGTGATGATTGTAGGTGAAATGAAACTTCGGACCACAGGCGAAATAAATATCTGATCAACAGTTGGACCTCATAGCTCAGTTGGTAGAGCATCGGACCGGAAACCCGGTGATTGCTGATTCCAATCCGGCCGTGGTCCAAATTCTCACTTCACCTCCAATCATCATCCAGTATAATACTACGTCTATCTCAGATGGTCAAAATGATATTGCATAAATATATACTATGTACTAAACTACTCATGCCGAAAAATGCCAATTCTTACTTTTTAGTTATCTTTACGTATCATTTCTATCATTTTAGATATTCCCCCTTGAACGCAATGCGTGCTGTGATACAACGTGTTAAAAATGCTTCTGTTAGTGGTATGTTGTTAATATGTTAACTTCGACAACGACTACACCTTACGCCTTGTTGTATTTTAACTCTCACTTTTATTAAATTATTTCAGTTTGCCTAAGATTTTTTAAAGTTTTGATTACCCAAACTCTTAAATTTGATTTGTGTTTTTTTCACATTATCAACTGTATGATGATGTGTAGGACTGTATTGTATTGTTTGTATGTTATGGCTTGTAAGCCTCCGTCGTTGATTGGACTGAATTAATTAGCCCTTATTGGCATATTGACTTGTGTGCGTATGCCTCTGTATTTCCGAGATTTTCGTTTTAGATATTATTGATGGGAAGTGGCTAGGAATGGAATCGTGTATACGCGTTTCATCCTACTTGGGATTCGTCAGTTGAATGTACCAACCTTGCAGTGAGTGATATTGTACACACTAAGGTAGATAGATCCAGCTGTTTAGTCGTGTATAGGACGAAACACGTCCTGCATTCCACTGCTAGTTACTTTTCATCTTTAATGTTTAGACTATTGTATTTTTTTTCTGGTCTATAATCTCAATTTGATTATGCTGTTAATCAACTTCTATTCCTTTCGTTAAATTGTTTATCATATATAACTTTTTTCTATACTATCCTTAGTAAATGACTCGGTTGTCTGTGAAATCGGTCGTGGAATACTCGTCCTCATTGGTTTGTCAAGACGAGATACAGAAACTGATATGAAGTATATGTAAGCGAAAAATTTCTTGTTACCCTCAGTGTTTATTATTTTTTTATTGTTATTTGAATAATCACATACACGATGAATGCTTTAGGTGATATAGCGTTACCAAATAGCTTTATTTAGTTAAGAAGACCATTTTATCCAGAGTTGAACCAGGTGTAAAGAAGTGAATAAAACTCCTTCAGAAAATTGCGAATTTACTTACAAGACTGTTGGTCAAACTTTTATTTTATCATTATTGTTAATATTTGACTGGTAGGAGTGGAAGCAGAATTAATAAAGTGTAATACTTAGTCTGAATGTCAGGAAAAATTGGCTCTACCCGTAAGGTACGAAAGCTGGTCATAAAATCCATTAATAGTCGATTTCCTCATACATTCCTCAAAATTGGGAAATCTTAGCTGGCATTTTTCTTTTTACAATGCATGAACTTCAATTAGCATTGAACTTTTTTGAAGAATTGTGTTGTCAAAGAGTAAATACTGATTATATAATTCGTATATTGACCTCATGAACTTTAACAGATGAATAGTAAAGACATTCGCCGCATTATCTCCTTCAAAGTCCAAAATCCAGAACAGGATCTCTGGTAGATTTCAACAGTTGATAAGTGTTTCATCCTTTTATTCTAGGTGCGATTTTGTTTCTGTGTTTGCTTCTATATAAAAGTGTTCAGAAACTTCTCTTTTTTTTCCGTCCCAGCACTTCCTACCTTTAGAGAAACTAATTACATATTACTTCGTTTCGGAGGACTGAAATGTCAGAATCAACAAACTTCGCTCTGTGTACAGTTCCTCAGCAAAAGTATGTTCATCAACTTAAATTAGTCTTCAAAGCAATACACAAGGGAAACAGTTTTTCGTTCTGTATTTACATTCAGTTTAGTTCAAGGAGACCGTAAAGTACAAACTTTTCATGTGAAACATGGAAAGGAGTCTGTTCGCTGTATATGATTCTAGAAAATTATGCTTGATTTTATTATGCCACTCCTTGTGTCAGTAGCTTTAAGCGGTTATAAGTAGTTTCATGCTTTGTTTAAAAAAAACAAGTCAGTTGTTATTGCTATATGTGACAGAAACTTCATGCACAAGGTTGTATCAAAGAGACATTTCATTACAGCGACCTGACCTTACTGACAGTGTAGAATCTGAAATATATTCAGAAACGCAGGAAATAAATGAACACCGAAGAAATAAGTACAAAGCCGAAGATTTTTGAAAGAATGGTGTCAATGCTTGTGCAATGTTTGACCGGTTTCCAGTTGGATATTTCTATGACATAAGTTTCACGATCTCTACCGTGATCAATTTTGAATTTCTCTTAGCTCAGATGCACTGTGTAATAACTTCATAAATTGGGAACAGAAAGCTTTACATTCGAGTAGCTTACGAATACACAGACCTCTGGTTGAAAATTGACTATTTAAGCTAGTGAATCACCATCCTCTGAGGAATCAGATGTTTCATATTGATCAGAAACTTGTTTTGTCTAATCTTTTGAGTACATATTAACTGTATATTGCTTCATCATAATAAACTAAATTTTCTTTTCCTACCATTTAGTGTACGAAAAATACTGAATATTCGTTTATTTCCTTCTCCAGATGGTACACGTCGTTGGGATAAAAGTGTTAAAGATTTGAATTTGGAAATCCTTTGTGTCAGCCAAGTAAGGGTTCTTGTTTCATCTGATACATGAATATTAGTTTTTAAAATTTGTATCATTAACTTAAATATATAGGGTAGCTGATTCTGAATATACTGATGTGTTGAATATATCAAGTTAAATTGATTTAATCTACTAACTATATTAGCAAGGTTAGGTTAGTATAATTACCCTGTGTAAAAATGCTCGAAGCATGTTGATGAAAATCACTGATAATCATAACATGCAGTCGGCCGGCTGTCATTTCTTCTACTACTTGTAAAGATAAAGCATCAATGACTTCACGGCTAATTACTGTTTCACAAATTTATTTCCCTCCACTGACCTTCAACCACTTACATTGATCTTTGACACTGTATTTCAGGAAAAAATACAATATTTGTTGCTTACAGAATCGAGAGTGGATTGCGGCAAAGAAGCCGCGAAAACCTGCCAATTTTTTATCCTGGAGACTAACTTTCAAAAATCTTTGGGTAACCGGTTTTCAACACAAATGGTAAAGTAATCTGGTATTAAAATTCTGAAAAAAGCTCCAAAACGTACAAGAAAGTAAACATTTAGTCCGTGTTACAATGATGATAACAAAAGATTTATGATTCCAAGGTTTGTAGAGATTGATCGACTTCAAGTTGGCCTTCATCACGTACCGACATCACTGTGAGATCCACTGAAAACCTAGGATCACTGGACAACGGTTTCGTCCTAGTGTGGGACTTATCAGCAGTATCCATCCATGGCTCCATCAGGGATCGAAATGATAGGCGTTGGAGAATATGGATCATTGAAATCTAGTTCAATGGCTTGATATCCACCTCTTCGCAACGAAAACTGAAGGTTCTCGGTTCGACGCCTGGCATGGTCGTGGGTGTACATTGCTAAGGAACCCCATACTAGGACAAAATGGCTGTCCAGTACACTCAGGTTTCCAATGGTCCTCCAAATGATACCAGTCCGTGATGAATAAGAACTTGAAAATATTTTCGTCTTGTTATCTTTGTAGAGACACAATGTATATATATTCTTTGGGTTGTTTCCGGTTTGTTTAAAGGAAGATTGAAGATATGACAACTAATTCCATAGTTCAGACATTATATTGATGATGTGATAGGAATACAGTAGTATTGTAAACGAATATTTACTGATCGATGTGGGTCCATTGTGCCCAGAGTTCTCATTATTTCTATAAGTGTAGCGACTAAAGGAACTAGAATATTATTGAACTACTATTTAGTTCAAACATATGGAGTTATTCAAGTAAAACAGCTACACAATAGCTTTTTCATCAGCTTAACTCAGTTTTTTAGGAACATAAATTACTTTGAAGTTGAGAACGCAATGGATGACAGCTACTTACTCGGGTGCAGAATAAATTATTTTTTGATTATTAAGGTGTCAGCACTGCATATGATGCAATACAGTTTCTGTCAGTGACTAATGTTCATTAACGTTTATGATTCTGTGATATCTGTTGGCGAAATTTAGATCAGATATCATTTAAACATTGGCAGTAGAGTGTGGTTGATTTCATGAACTAAGCATAACCATGTTTTCGTTGCCTTTAATATCCAGTTCTGCTGCTTTAGTTATACTAGTAGTAGTGGTTGATTGAAGGCGATCTTCTGAAATCTGTTCATGACTCCTAACACTAATGGAATAAGTAAATCGCTCATCTCATTTAAAAATTCGAATCTGCTTCAGTCTGAGTTGCTAAAAGAAACGCTACAGTCATTGATTGCTATGATGTATTCACAACTAAACATAGTTTGTCTTAATAGCCAGTCGTCTAATTTAGTAACCAGAATTGTGATGGCTAAACAGCGTAAGTTTAATTGTTACCACTGAGTGACGAATTAGGGTTAACGGATTATATTACAAAGCTTGAAAAGCATTTTCATCAAAACGCCTTCGTCTTAAATATTGGCATTTTCTACAAGCTTGGTTCACGAGCCTATATATTTATGACGTATAGCATCACATAGTTTCCAGCCGGCCAATATCAATATGAAACCTGGTATAACTTAACACACATACATACAACGCACCTTATATTAACGCACTAAGGTAAAATACACGAGGCTGAAGGATAGAGAAGAAGAGTAATCAAATGTCACAGGAAGAGAAGAAGAGGAGTTAAGACGAATAGCGAAATGTGATATGACGATTGAGGTGAAAGTGATGTATGGTCGTATCTGCTTCACTGAGATCAGTCCTTAATAATATAGACTCGAGTTGTCAACTACTGATTTTGTCTGTCGCATGGACCCCAAACGAAAAGTTTGCATTTCCGTATACGGCTCATATCAACGGTCAGAGACTTCATGGATTAATTCGGTATCTTAGTTTGGCCACCTTTAACCTTTATCCACCCTGAATCGCCTTGAGTTAACAATGAATGGAAGTGTAGACGTTAACTAAGCATGCGCAGCACATTTGCAAGCCACCTGAATACGTGGAAGTTCACAACTTCATCAACTGACTTTCCTCTTCTGCCTAAGACTCGATGTCCAACTTCTACGTAACTATCTTGGTGGTTTAGCAAAATGACCTACTCTTTCCATAGGAAATACTACATATAGTGAAGTATATAGTGCATAAGTGGATGTAAATAATCTGTTTACTTATACAAATTGCTGCCATTATCCTAAAGTTACATAAAATTGCAAAGCGTTTAGTTCATTTCAAGTCGTCTGGTGTTCTACTATTTCTTACTTACTTAGCCCGTTAGCAGAAGAGTTTAATGTACAAAGTTTTGGTTGTAATGACAATTAATGCGCTCAAGACGCATAACTTACATTTCACATCGGATCACGTTTTGAAGATTCGTAAATCTTTACCTACAATAATGGTGTTTATTGCTTTGATCATTTCCTGGACATTAGTCTGTTAACTATCTGTCAGTTTATATTCTTACTTAAAGATCATGTATCTAATGACTACTCGGCTTCATACAGTTCATGAATACACACTCAGTATGAAAAATGTCTTTAGTTATCTAAAATTGTAAGTGTAATCACCCCCTTCTTTTTGCTTCGAAATGTTATTAATGTTTTGATATTGCTTATAACCGATACTGGAAGATTTGCTTTTAATAAATATAAGCAACTTAGAAAACATATTGCATCAGTGTTAATAGGTTAACTCATCTGTTAATGAATTTTTATTTCAGTTTACACTTTATAGCGAGTTGAAAGGTAATAAATTAGATTTTCACTGTGCTATGGATCCAAAGTTATCAAAGGATATGTATTCACAGCTTGTGGATCAAATAAAGAAAAATTACACTGAAGACAAAGTTAAAGGTAATTAAAGAATTTAAGGAAATCTGCTTTCATATGTAAACAATATTTTATTTTTTAGGTAGTATTCATCATGAACTGATATCAGCTGAAGAACTAGTGAAGAGAAGCTTGGAGCACTGGACACCTATATAGTGTTCACTGCTGATATGCTTCGAAATGGATATTCCGAAGTTCTTATGAGAAATCTTGACCTGCAGGGTCAACCAGTCGAAAGGGAAGCGGATGCCAACTAAAGATCTTGTTGGATAATTGCACTATATCGCTAACTGACGGAAGTAGGGAACTGTAGACCATTGGACACCGACCTAATGGCTGGACGTTTAATACGTTTGCCGTGAGACATGAAGTCCCTGAACTCAATCCCTGACAGGTCTGTAGGTGTGTGCTGCGGAGTCCCAAACTAGGACATAACAGCTGTCCAGTACTCCCAAATTTACAGTGGTTCTCCAACTGATGCTAATCCGTGATAAATACTACCCCAAAACCAAAATCCCTATAAACCCCAAACTGCATACTAGTTTATTTACTTGTATTATTATTGCATCGATGTAACTACCAGCAATGAACTGTGATGAAAATGTCATTCGTTGAAATGGAATGATACTCTGCCAAATTGCTCGAATCGGTCACCAGTGAGAAGTCAGTGTAGCTGTCTAGTCTTAGTGTTCAGCATTGGCCGAAGTCTGTTGATCAAACCCAACATTAGAATACGATACATCGTGATATGCATAACTTAACTTAGTGACCATATTGGAAACTTTAGCGATAGACTTCAATTAATTTTGAACACTAAGGATCTCGACAACTACGCCAGTTACCTGTTGGTGACCAATTCATGTACAAGACCCAGTTTTGCAGGAGGTCTGTTGTGGCCTGAATAGATTAGTGGTTAAGTTTTTGACTTCAGCGGTCAGCGATGCCGGTTGGAGTTATTGAGGGAACATCAGTTGGTTGCAGATTCGCCTTGTTAGTGGCTGCCAACAAGCACGAAACCTAGATACAGGATCTTCTGCCGATTGACTCCTAGCATCCCAAACTAAGAATTGTTGAGTAACTGTCTCATTACACCACTGAACAATTTGACAGTGCATTTTCTAATATTGAAGAGTATTGACTGCAAATTACATCAGCCTGCAGAGAATTCGCTCGATTTTTCTCTTTTCCGACTAGATTGAATAGAAAATTAACCATATAGTGAAGCTGTTTAGTTGAACAATAACACCCACAATTCATCAGTATTTACAGGTTCGCATAGTGGGTAAAAGCGGTGTAGGTGTGATCATAAGTCTCTTTTTTAATGGGTAGTATGCTATTTTGAGCTGATCGATTCTAGTTTTCGTTGTGTTTAATGAACAGCGTCAAACAAAAGGAAATAATGTATGACAAAATATCCTTATTAAACCTTTTTCTACCTTCCTATCTGACTAACTTGCAGCTATTTGGTTCATAAATGTTAACTAGATGATAAAAAGCACTCTAGCAGAAGTTAGTATACTCAGCTGCCTCTTCTAAACACAGTTTTCTAGTACGGTTGAATGGTGTTCTAACAAAATATATTTTGTAGCTTGTAAGAAAAGAACTATTGAATTTCAAACAGTTCATCTCACGTTTCTTTGGTTAATACATCTTCGAATCTTGTCATTTCCTTCACGATGAATAACAAAGTCTAGAAAATGGAATTCATCATCCTGCTTATTCTCCGCACGAGAAAATTGTTCATAGAAGAGACTTGATGGAAATCTGGCGCCACTTGATAATTGCTTGGGGTACCATTGGTTATTCACAGAAATTCATCGATAGATATGTGAAGTCAGGTGGGAAAAGAGTAGAGTGTAGCACATCATAAGATAAGTTTATTTAGTCGGTTCACCACGGAAAACCTCAATACTTGTGTTTCGAAATCAATTTCAGGAAATATAAGTTTCAATTTTGCTTTGTGATGTCTACTCGACACTTTTCAACAAAAGTGGAGTTGGATTTAAGAACTGTTTCAACTATCATCAGAAGCCTGTAGATTGACACTTATATATCCGAGTGCTGAAGGATTCTTAGCTTGACTAAGGTTATTGTGAATAATATTGGATGCTAATATTTAGCCTAATGAGAATACATTCTCTCACTTTTCTTTCCGTCTTTGCTTCAAGATGGAATTTTCGGTGCAGTGATGGACGTCAGTCTTATCAATGATGGACCCGTTACTATTACACTTGATTCGAATCCGGATATCAATCGAAACATTACATCAGATCCATGTGATAGTAAAAATCAAGATGTATAATAACTTGCAACTTATTTAATTATTGAATAAATTTGTAAAAAAGAACATTTTTTCATGGCTTTATTTTGCATCTTTTACAAATTTTATTTGTTAGTTTTACGCTATCGAATCTTATAGCTTCGCGGAATAATTAGTTCTTCTGGAATTTTCACCATTTATCTAATTTTGACGAAAACATTCGTTAGTAGAGCATTTTGTTGCTCATTCTGTCTGCTGGTTAATTCCAGTTCCGTTGTTGTGTTGATAATATAAACATATATATTGTTCTAAGTCTCCAAGCATGAAAACATATGTCTGCAATTTCAATTGAAATGTTGACTTATCTCTGAGTAAGCTGTTTAAACTCATTGCTTGTACTCTCCTATCCAGTCTTAGAGGAGGTTAATAGCGACCCCTATGGCTTATTGATAATGTTACTGACTAAAACACTGAGCGATGTGGGTTCGAACCGCAGAGTTGACATCAGTTCTCTCGAGGTTGCAAATACGCCTTGCTGACTAGTGCCAACAAACACAAAACCTAGGTTGAACGAAGTTTCCTGCCGATTGCGTCCAACCAAACTAGCATGCTGATGCATTTAATTTTGTGACTAATAAGTTTAAGCATCTTAATTGGTTATCTGTTGTCCGTAATGTACTGTTGTTGTTCAGTAGTATAATCTAAGCAGCTGGCATTCAGCTATTCGTATCAGTGTTTCTTCTCTGAATACAGTGAAGTCAGCAACAGAAGATTTTCTGGGTTACCTGCTCACAATTACGACAAGTTGATAAGTAAGCGTAAAAGTTACATGTAGCCGCAATCTGATTATTATTCACAGTAAATGTTTTCAAAGACATTTACAAATACCTTGACATCTTCTAAAGCTTGAATACCCACACTAACCTTCATCTTTGGATCGCTGATTCTCTTACACAACGTTTTCTCTTCTTATATCACTCCTTTCCATCAACCTATCCTTTGAATACTCCTGTGAAGTTTGGCAACTTGAGCCGATGAACTTGTGTGCTAGGTTGTACATTAATTTTGTCAGTCAGTCATACAACGTATGGTTCAAGATAATTATATATTCTTATGAAGAATAACCTGTATATTTGCATGTTTCAAAAAGTCATGATAAGAATGTATGCTGAATATACATTCTGATTAACTGCTTAATGGTTATGTCTGTGAGAAAAGATATAGGGAGTTGTATGATTTCTTTATAAAAAAACAGTCAGAAAATACCTCACAAGTAAAGAAATTGTTTTGCTTTCGTAAACAACAATCTTTCTGCAAAATACTTGATTGATACAAGTCATTAACTCAAGCTCGGCATGTCTATTCAGCGTATTGCAGCGATGGCTGTAAGTTAATCGTTTGACATGGTTTTCACAAAGAGAACATCTTTCATGTGAAATATTTAAAGCCAATATCATTTCTGTAAATGCTCTTCAAATACTGTATGTAGTCTTTGACGTCATAGTTTCAACTGGATACTATGAAATTACAAAAACAGCAATAATCATGTATATTTTTCAAACTTCGCAATTAGATAATTAATTATCACATCGCATGTGTATCTATTCATATTTTCTATCACTTGCATCTGAAAAGATACTACTCTCAACAACTTGAATAGTTAGAAACCACACAGGCTGATTTGTCCATTTCGTCAGCCAGATCAGAGTTATCTGAGCACCGTTCGGTTGTTTCGCTCATTTGAGGGACGCGCTCATCATCAGTGTACCCGAACAAATTCACCTCATAGTACCGTATAGGTTCAGATCACCTGAATCTGACTAGCTGACTTCTATGAAACGGGATATCTAAAATAGGATGATCAACTTTCAAATGATTTCAAAGTCGCACGTTGCATCCAAGTCTCCGGCGGAAACCTTGTTGACAGCAGAGTTGGATAGTTGGAAAAATACTCACCTATGAAGAATGTCAACGTGGACCATGCGATTTGTAAGGGATTTGAAAATTGATCATCCTATTGCATGCAAAAACATGAAGGGGTTTTACAGTTTGCTTTACACCTTCAATTAGTGAACTCAAAAAGGGATTTTAGTGTGAGGTAGCTTATTTTTTTATTTTACAGACCTACTTCATGCCTCAACAAAGTGTCTATTCGGTGCTTAGAATCTATTAGGAATCCGATAATGAGAAGCGAAAAGTAATTTTTCATTGTTTTGTTACATCCATCTCTGTTATTGTTTCAGTCAAAATCAGAGACCTTTAAATAACATAGAACCAAGTATGGTTAGATGATGATCAGAGTTTATACTTTTGACATCAGTATATCCAGGGGGGAGTCATTGAGAGGGAGGGCAGCAAAGTGAAAGCATTTTTACCAGAGATTGTAAACACTTGTACGCGAAATTAAGGTTTTTAAAGTATAAAGGAAGAGATGATGTGGATAATTCAATACCCTGCCTAAAGTATCTCTTTAACCAGTGATTCTGCTAGTTTCGTGGTTTGCAACTAGGTTCGAAGATTTCTTGGGTTGATGCCATATTTTGTTCCAGCTTCCTAGCAATTTCATCCTACTGTAGCTAACACCATATCCTAATCCACTCTTTTGTTCAGTATGCGTAAAACTGTCGTAGCAGCTTCCTTTAGTTGACTTTTCGAGTGAATTTAAGTGGATGTTCGTAAATTTTATTATGAACACGGTTTATCTGAGTTACCCAATAACTGTCATTTATCTTAGGTTGATAGTTATACCATAAATGACAATAATAACCGTAGTTGGATCTATTTCCTTGGATGTAGAAGTGGGAAATAAGATAGTAATAAACTATGCAGTTGTGTGTATTAAAATAAAATTTGGAATCAGAAGAAAGGATCTGAAATATTTTTTCTTTAAGGAGTACAATATTGTTTTCAGTTGTAACCACATCATAAAGTCTCTTCATTAAAAAAGAGTGAATAATTCATATTTGTGTTTAATGTGATAAATATTTAGTTTGTTTTAGTCTGACCACATAACCTACATTTGGCTACTGTATGCGCACGTTACTTGTTCAAAGTCTCTGGACTAGGCATCCTAAGGATTTGAACTATTATGCAAGTTGAAAAATAAACTCGGGAAGTGTTTTAATGAGTCTGGTTCGTAAATGTTCAGTAAATTATAATAATGCTCTTATTTGTATCCCATAGTAAATTCACACGATGAAATAATCCCCTTTTTCGATGATTCTTTCTAACAGAGGAGATGGTTACTTGTCAAAAAATTTTACGCAGTCACCTATTTAGCTCGATAATGAGAGTTCACTGTTATTAACGTGGGTCTACATGGGATGCCCACCTTGTGAGTGTACGGTAGGTCGTTCATGAGAGGTAAATACAAACATTAAAGTTTCAGGTCTTTATAAATAGGTTAGTTATTCAGTTGTTCTTTCAGCTGGTTTATGATTCCACTTCCTACTGTCGATGCTTTATTGTTTTTCTTCTTGTTCATGAAGACTACCTGAAAATCTTAGTCTAGTTTCATTATAACTAGATCTGTCTTTTCTGGACACTAATTGATTTCTATTTTTACTAGAGAATATTTTCGGTTTTACTTTCGGTGGTATTTAATTTTATACGATGTGCATAGATAATACATTTGTGTTTCGCAACTATATGACCGTTTCATATCTTGAACAAGGCGCATCTAAACATTAGTGTTACAATGGAATACGAACATGAAAATCAGCTCAGCTTTATTTATTTATTACTTAAGAGATATGATGACGATACAATTAAGAGAAACATCTAATAAAGGAAAATAAGCTGGACAGGATAGAAACTGAAATAGTAACTATCTGATAGATTGCAAGTGTTAACTAGTTACAACGTTGTCAAACGGAGTTAGAAAGGTTTCCTGAAATGATAAAATAGATGACGAATTCTCTTCAATATATATCTATCAGATAACGACTGTCCGGACAATTTCATCAAAAGGCATTGGAGATTGCGTAGTGAGAGAAGGAATGTAGCTACGGTTGAGGTTAGGCGCTTCTGTTGTCAAAAACTATCTGATCACGAAACTTGTTTATCTACATTACTTTAGTCAGTAAAAAACGAACAAGTACCTATCTAGCCTCAGCTACAACTATACTTATCAAGGCAAATATATTGAAATGCCAAAAACGTTGACCTGTATTCTTCCCTCCAGGAACCTGAGATTGAACAATTTCCAATCGCTTAGAAGTTCATTTGCAAGCTATTTAGTCAATCAGGACACTTTATAAAAATATCTTTAGTCTTTAAATCAACTGATCAACAAAAAGTTTCTGTCCTACTTACCGTCACAGAAACAACATTTAAACCTGACGTTTGTGTTCAGAAAAGAAATTTATGTACCATGACCGTGGTAACTATGTTTGTCTTAACTACAGCACTTTTTTCTACCATCACCCTGTCTTCTATTTCATATCCGTTGTTTGCAACCGATTCTTCCACATAACTACTCGGAAATAGATGTTTATATATTAAATAAAAGGAAGACATAGTAAGTAATATGGTTAACTTTGTTTAGCTTTATAGCTGAAAATCGAATGGTATGTTGAAAAATGGCACGAGTTTTTTTGCCAATATTTAGATTTCTACAAATTTCCCTGTGAAGCTAGTTAAACAACAACAGAAACCGTAGATTTTTGTCGTACTTCAAAGAAGTGGTTTTCCCGCGGCTTGCCTTTCAATAATGTACATACAGTCTATCCAAAAATGTTAGAATATTAAACTATGTTTTGTCCAGTCACTATAGATTAGCTTTCAGTACAAGGACAATATCCATCAACATAGGAAAGAAAAAGAACAATTAGTTCAGAAGAGAAGAGAACTCATTCTAGCTGTTTCACACTCCAAGGTGTACAACTCTTGCGTTCGAAGCGATTCCCGCTGGGTTTTCGAATCCCAGAGAAAATCTCATCACCCGCTGAGATGCAGGTGCATCCAGCTGGATGAAGTGCACATATGTAGTATTTTTGACAGTTATGGTAGACTGTTGGGTATGGTTACAAGAAAGGGTAAATCTCAGTATTAATGCTCACTCAAGATAGTACATATTTGTAATTGTACATACAGCTTTGTAAATGAAATAGCAGTAAAGGGTTTCTTCATTGAATGACATGATGAACTTTCATTGTTTTGTTGCATATGAATGTAATTTCCATCATAAATTGACATCAGTTGGAGGTTTCCCGAAGATTTGATGAGAAGTTGCGATCTGTGGAGTCAACTAGGTTGAGGGTGTCTGATGACCATTGGTAATTCATTGTGAATTGAGAGAGGTCGGAAGATATATACCCCTGAATTCCAGTGCACTTACTGAATAGTGAAGCTCTAACGTGAAACCCGATGCTTCTGTGTTTGGTCTCACAGTGTCATTGGTTTACACTAATGAGGAATCTGAAACTAGGAAGAACTGACTGTTCAATGGTCTCAAGTTTTCAATAGTTCTCGATCTGTTTTCATATCAATGAATTTCTACAAACCAACAGTTGGATTACATATAGTATTGTCATTTTTGTATTGTGTGATCGCAGGTAATACTCAATTTACTTGTTTATGACTTTCCGGCTTATTTATGTTTATTGGAAAGATGTATAGGTTGTGCGTAAGAAATTCAGGTTACATAATCCTGGCCCGTAATAAGACGCGAATCATTACTGAGGTAGACTGCCTGTGATTAACTCTCTATAAGAGTAAATACGGTGCACTGAAAAGCGATTTGTCTTACCGTGCTATTTGGTCCTCATTGTTGACTAGGTGTGATAGGCTAGGTCCAATAGGACTATTTTCTATCCACGGACTATAGTTTTAAGCTATCATTATTCAGATTAAAAAATACAATACTTCTGTTTTATTTATAGACTGAGTTGCTTATTTACTTTAAAGTAATTATACAACCTAGAAGCCCAATTCTTTAATTGAAATGAAATCTGAAGCATATGTAGCATTCTTTATTTATCGAAGTTTCTGGACTTAGGGTTGACATGAACCACCAACATACTGTGAGTAGCATAAGCCATATTATTTTACATATTAGGTTAGAAATGTAAAATATTTGATACCCTTGTGGGTACCTGTGTAACTATTTGTTAAAATACTTATATTTTACAGTTTTCGCCTAATAAGTAAATAACTAAGAGTTGAGATGAACGATAGCTGCTACCTTGACATGGCTGCCGAGCTTTCATATCGCTATGACCGAATGGGCTATACTGGTAGAACTCTTGTTCCTTCGAGGTCCTACGATGCCAGAAAGGTCTGTTGGATGGTGGTAAAACGAACAGCAATTATTGTTGTAGTGTAAATTACTATACTATGATGGGGGTCTGAGGGTGAAGTCGTACTGCTGACAGCTGGATGGGGTGTGACGGCAATAAAGTATTTCCTTTGGGTAACCAGCACCGCTATGCTGATGCTACCTTCCCAATAGGCAACGGGGGTTAGAAGAGGTCGTCTCCAAAAATGACATGCCCCACGGTCTTCCGATGCCGGCGGTGTGGTTTCTCTCGATCCGGCATTAAAACGACCAAACCTCTAAACGAAATCCTGCAAAAGGCAGTGTGTGACAGACCCCAAGCAAACGTCTTATGGACCCTGTAATCGCACAAATATTCTCCTCCTTGAGGTACCTTAAGAAGAAATAGCCCTCCACCATATGGGAAGCAGGGAAGTTTCAACCGCCCGCACGCTTCCAGGGGTACACAAGATCCAATAGAACATGACCTATTCTTCTCAACTCTGTCTCCTCCTTTGCCTCCTCCTGATATCAATATTAGGCCTCTTACTCCTTATTCAACCTCTCACTCTGCAATGATAAAGACCTCGCTCCTAATCTCTTAAGACCCCACCCCCATCGATTTCACGTAAGAACTTTCAATATCCGTTCTCTTGCAAACTAGACACCAAGCAAAAATTGCCAAAACTCTGGAATCTCTAGCCATGGGTGTGTGCTATATTTGTGAGACGTATCCAGGACTCGAGTGTGGTTATTAAATTGATCTCACCTGGCGACAGTAGTGAATCTTCAAAATAAAATTTAAGAGTATCCGGAGACCCAATGGCTAGCTCTTGTGTACTCACCGGTGTAGACAGAGCATTGAGTTGTACAGCAGAAAGTGCATTTCTCGGTTGAATACCAGTCAACAGCGTCCATGTGCTGTTCAACTAAATGGATCCGTAAGGACTGAGAGGGGTTGTAAGACGAACCGATATCTTTTCCTAGTCTTTATCGACGCACTCAGTGACTGCAGTTCAAATGACGTAACGGATGAAATCTACGAGAAGCTATAAGTATTGTCTCAGAAAGCAAAACGTTCAAATGTAGTCATAATGGCAGGTGGCTTTAACACTGGAGTAGGAAAGTTGGGTTTAGTCAATCGGAAAGGCATCTTAGAGGTATTTATGGAATCCTATATCAACGAACTGAAAACGGTGATAGTCTGTTGCGATTTTGTTCTGATAACCACTTTTTTCTGACCAACACTAACTTTAAGTGTGAGGAGAGACACTGTCTCACATGGCATCCGCCGAGGTGAAACAAACGATGGACACATAGATCATATTGCTATAAGCCATAGTTGGAGAGGATCGTTGGAGGATTGTGGCTCTTTCTGGAGTACCAGTTTGAATTCCGACCACGCGTCATTACGACCTCGTGTGTCTACGCCTTACTGGTCCTAGGAAACAGGTGGCCATCTGTGCTCGATTGGTAGATGAGGGTGCTGAATATGTATTTAGGGAGTAGATAGCTAAGTGGTTATCTGAACGTGACAGTAATGCTCATCCTAAGGATATTAAGTCTGATATTAACTGTGATATTAAGTCTGCTGCAGAAATAGTAGTAAAGAGAATTTTTAACCTGCACCCAAAAGTTAGTGAACGTGATTGGATTTCTGCGATGTCATCCGAACTGATTGACACGAGAGGGCTGATTCCAGCTGGCTCTAACCACAGTGAAGAGCACAAACAACTTAAATCGAAACTGAATAAGAGTCATCGCAATGATCGCGAGCAGTGATGAGTGGAGAGAGGAAGTGAGATGCAGAAGGCATAAGTATTGGATAGCAACTGGCATCCATTTAAGCTTATTAAGGATACCGGGAAGAAGAAGACGATGATGAGTGAAACCCTGAGTGAATACGATGGGACGCCGACAACCTCTCATGGCAGGCCTCAAGAACGTTATGGAGTACACTTCGAAGCACAGCTCGACTGACCCTCGCAACACTTCGGTTACCTTCCATCCAGCTAGAACCTAAACAGGACTTAAATGTTGGTTCTCCAACTCTTCCTATAGTTGAGAAAGTTGTATCGAATCTGAAAAGATGGAGAGCAGGAAGATTCGATGGTTCGCCACATGAAGTTTCTAAGTATGAAGGTGGGAAATTAGTGATTAGAATGGCGAAGGTACTAGGGGATGTATAGGAATCAGAGGTAGTGCAGTCACACTGGTGTACTTCATGCCAGCCTGTAGGAAGAGGGACGAAACCTTCCTTTGACAACCATAGGGTAATTAATTTGACTAATATCGTGTCCAACATTCTAGGCTCTATACTTATCTGACGCCTACTTGGAGTTCGAGAACAGCAAACTGGAGAAAACTATGCAGGTTTCAGACCTGGACGAAGATGTATCTATCCCAGTTTTATTCTACGACAGGTTATGGAACACAGGCATACCTACTGGCCAGTGGCCAACAGTTGCCATATTTGTTAACCTGAAAGCGCCATCTGAATCAGTCCAGCTTGAGTTTTTGTGGCAGTATCTGGTCAGGTACACAACGCTAATCAGAGCTCTCCAGTCGGACTCATACAGCCTATGGAGAGTCGCCATCAAAAGTGACAACAACTAGTGTCCACCAGAGTTACTATCACTGTTCCTATTTATCTTCTTTATAGACCTGTGGAATGTAAAATGATGTTGCAGGACTAGTCGGCAGCTATTCCTTAATATAGGAGTAAAACTTGAGCACTGTGGTAGATTCTAATTCCATTTTAATGTTTATTAGAAATGTCACACAGTAAAACAGCATCATTTACTGGATAACGTTTCGGACATAATTTATTGTCTATATTCATATCAGGTGACTTGATATGAATATGGACAATGAATTATGTCCGTAAACTTATCCTGTAAATGATACTGTTTCACTCTGTGAAATTTCTAACAAACACACTAAAATGGAACTGCAGCTCTTCCAATTTTAGGGATGGAGAGTGAAATGTTGGAAGGTCTAGTCTGACCTGTTGTACGGCTGTGAGACATGGTCTTTGAAAGCAAAAGATACGAAGCGACTACCAGGTTTTGATTACGGATTTCTTCATAGCGCTGCTCGCGTTTGGTGAAATCTCCGTGTGAGCAGTGCTGACATCAGGCGAAGGGTACTAGGCAAGTCAATTGATAAGGTTGTTAACTGAGATGAATTCGACACTTACTGTGCATGCCAGCGTGAGCCACCGCCTACCTTGACGTTCAATACTAAGGGAAGTTGGATTAGGTTGTAAGAGGGTTTAGTGTAGCCAGATGAAGACAAGGCAACAGTTGATGTAAACTGTGACTACTGGTCTGGGCCATGTGTGGAGATATAGATTATCTGGTTGGGGTCCTTGAGCGGAAATGTTTCAGTGTTTGAGGACTCTGGATGACAGGACTACAAATGGATCACTCCTTGACACCTTGTATGGCGTAAATATTCGCACTATCCCTTATCTTCAAACTACTTATTCTCCCAGACAACCTTGTCTTTTTTAATATCACTCTTCTTCCACCCACCTGTTCTTTTGTATGCTACCATGACATATGGCAACTTTAAATGATGCACTTGTGTGCGAAGTTCTGCGTTGATTTTGTGTCTGTCTATCTGTGTTGTTCATGAGGACATTTCAAAATACATAAACATTATATTTTAGAGATCCTAATCTTTTGTAGTCACTGGTGTGTTTCCAGCTATATTTATATCGGTAAAAAGTTATGTATGCGTCAAAAGCATCGTTGCAAATCATACAGTATTTTATATTTCATAAGCAATAGTTTTAGTTAAAGTGGCTATTATTTGACACCAGCAGGAAAATCTAATTATGCTTACATCTTTTATTCAGTCTGGATAAGTTTTAAAACCAAATACGTTTTCTCAAGGTATCTTCATTAAGACACTTTAGTAGAAATCACTTGGTTGCTTGCAAAATTAAGGATTCTATGTCAGGACACAGTTAAAAATTTTGTGTAGAGTAACAATAACACGTGATTTTATCATTAGAGGTACTGATAAGAAACTTCTACCTATTCACGTATTGTTTAGTGAAACTTTTTATTAATTTCATTTGATGAAGTTAGTTATCTTTTTACTGCCAGAAGGAGTATCACAATTTCTTCATTATAAATTGACCGAATATGATCACGTTCAGCTAATGGCTCTAGTCAGGTGATTGAATATAAAACGAACAGTTTTCTGGTACAAACCGTGATGATGTCGACTAATAAAAGCAATACAGGGTGATTTGTTACACGTTTTAACTAAAAAAGCTTTACATTTATGAAAAGGACGCTAAGTTGATTCTTATCTTTTTGTTTTAAACAAGTAATCAGATTTGTTTCGCTTAAGGTTATAGAAGCGAAAAGACTAAGAATATTAGTTACTACAACTTTGATGATTTGTTTTCAACACTAAATTTAAGGCAAACAACAATTTGGTATTTGAAATAGGTCTTGCTAAAGAAGGAAGTAATTCTATGGGAAAACTTTTATTATAGATGAGATATTCTTCCAAGGTTACAAATCTTATTCATGGCTATAAAAAAAGGTAATAATCTCTTATTCAATAACAGGTTAAAATTGCGTCATAAAATAGTATTCTGAAATAAAGCAGTTAACTATGTTTAAAGATATAAAATAACTTAGTTAGAAATATGAAAGTGTAGAATTTAACAAAGTGAAAACTATTCACACAAATGAAGTCTGCTATTGTAGTTTCAGTGTAACAGATACAAAGAAAGGAATAAGGAAACAGTGAAAGGCCTTATATAAGAAGCGGTAGCAGTAGTGAACAGCTGAAAAAATGAATGTAATCAAAAACAAATTTGTAGAGGAGTTTAAGGAATGCCAAAAGTACCGATTTAATCAAAATAGCTCGAATGTGAACCAATAAATTCTTGTACCTGACCGATTAATGAACCCATGATTCATATTTCTTTCGAGTTTATAAAATTAACTTTGACAAAATGTTACATTGAATCTGGACAACTAGGATGTGCAAAAATGACAATAACAAGTGGGTTGTACTCTATTCCTTCAAAAACTGTAGACTGCCGAAGGCTGGACTTTACTAGTTATCTCATTCAATAGACTTACCATCTGGAATTTAATAGGTTGAAAACTGCCTAACTTTGTAAGTGTCATTTCTAATCAGGAAAGGAAATCAATATTCATCAGACACAAAATTACATGATACAAGACATCACCGGATGACCCATTACTTTAAGAAGACTGTAGAAGTAAGCGCAAACTCCATTCAAAACACAGAAATGATGGATTTTCATATGAAATGTTATGATATGTTAACCAAGTGCAATAACCCTTTTAACTGAAGTTTATCTCATTTTCATTAAGTCTGCATCCAAAAAATTCCAAGTACGTACCTGCAAGTTCTGACCGCAAATAAAAGGGGATGTCTTTCACTGAAATGTATCTCGGAAATCAACAAAAGAAAACCCCAGAACAACGTTTTGTCGTTTTTGTTTTTCTCTCTTGTGAGAATCTGAATTGAAAACAAAGGTAACAATACTAGTATGAAATCTATTTCTCATATGTTTGAGTAACTCACCAACTATCCGGTCCAATGTTCTTGTGCACAGACTTCCACTGACAATAACTTCTGCTTGTGACAATTATAACACGCTTAGGATAAGCTTGATCGACCAAGTTATGAACGTAAGTCATTACCAAAGCAACATTACAGCTTGAACAGCCAATCGCCCACAGTGATTTCCACTACTGAAAAGAGATTAGGAGTGAAACTTATATCATAGATACTTGTTAACTCAGCTTGGTTGACTTATACAGTAGGAAGTAAAAAGAAAACAGTAGAAAAGAATAGTTTCACTGCTAGTGACACATGTAGTAGAATACATTCAGGTTTTATGCATATTATAATCATTTTTGTAAATTTTATTCCCTTAAATCATGAGCTCAGTGTAACAAGAACAAAGGTGTAAATCACAGAAGCGAAACTGCAATGTAAGACGAAACTCCGAAAAATGCAAAGAATAAATCATTCTGAAACGTATTGGTTAAACGTTTTTCATTCCAGTAATTGATAGATTATTGTATGATGAAGCATCAAGTGTTTCTGTCATTTTCAAATTATTTGCACTTTTTTATGCCAAAGCTGCAGTTGGCTTTTTTGTAATAGATGTGTTATGGTAATTACTCACAAACTAGGCCACACCATACAACCATCACGAACTGGTTAGAGGTTGCGAAATATGTAGGAAAACATTTCAGCCATTGTCGTATTGAGGTTGAGAATAAAAACAACCAAAATCTACCATTGTACAAGACTAAGGTTTATGGTTCGCAAGGGAAACATAAGTCGTGTTTGGCCCATATGTATATTCTATGGAATTATACTCTAACATGGTGCTCAAGTTTTACTCTTATATTGGTTGAGAATACACAGATAGACAAAATCAATGTAGTACTTTGCACACAAGTGTGTCGGTTCAAGTTATCACACTTCACAATAGTATACAAAGAACAAGTGGATGGAGAAAGGATGATATCAAAGTAGAGAAAGTTGTGTGACAGAACAAAACAACATTCAAGCTTTAGAAAGCTACAAGGAGTGTATGTATCTGCACCACTGTGACCGTCTTTCAGCCACACCACCCAGCGTCTTCAACCTCTGATTCCTATCTTTTCGGGGGTAAAAGACAAATAGTCTACGAAAGCCTACTCGGCTCAAACCAACAGTTAGAGACTGTGCCCTGGTGTTACATCTTGGTCTGACCACTCTGAGAACATATACATAAAATACAGTTACATGGTTCTTTAGTTTACTGAGGAGTAACTAGAAAGTAGTCAGAGGTGAGTTAAAAATTCACAGGTTAACTTATGCTGAGGTATGCATGACATTAATGATAGCAATCATTAATTGGGTGACCACATTGTTTTTTAAATGTGCCGTTCACACAAATATTTGTAACAGATGAGTGTTCCCTTTATAGATTAACTAAACTGCAATTTGAAGTTTTAGTAGTTACATTACAAAAATGGTAGGAAGTTAGCAAAATTACTAGTGAAAAACAGAAGCGAGCCTATGTCATCTACAGTAATTAACCAAAGATTTCTCCCCTATTATTGGAATAATGTGGATAAAAACGGAGAATAATTCTTAAAAAAGACTCAGATTAGGGTTGTATTCAGACCAAGTTTTTAGTTTTTTTTGATCTGCTTAGGTGACTGGGACAGATGTTACGCATGCCTAATCACCGTCTACCTCACCGTCTAATGTTGACTGAAGTAGGTTCAGTCTGAAAAATGGCAAGGGAAGACCAGACTAAGGCATGGCATCACTGCATGAAGTCCTTGGCCGCTGGTTCGGGCTGTGCAAGGAGTACGCATGACAATAGAAACCAATGGTTAGAGACTCCATGTGACATGGCTCAGAATCCATCTCAGTAGCGTACTTGTGTCTACACATTATCCTCAGTGTAATCGTGATACTGCATTCATCATTTTCTTATTCCTCCTTTCTCTCTTTCACTACTTTCTACTGTTTTCGGCAAACTCTTCTTATTTCTTCGTCTTTTATCTTACTGCTTTGTGACTTGATGCGCTGACATGAGGTTTGGTAACTTGAACCGCTATACAGAAATGCCTGGTCCTGTGTTAATATTGATGATGATCACCCTAACCATAGTAACTTCATGCTATTTGACTGATTGGCACTGAAAAAGAAACAACTGACCGCTTAATTGCTGTAATATAAAGAGCAAACACTCAAGTATTTCTTATTTAACATGAAATACAAGTATACTACTATCTTACGGAGTTACAGCTAAACTTTACATAACTGTCAGATTTTGTGATTCACCTGTAAGGAGTATATTATGGCATAAAGTATAAGTCACTATTTATTGTCAAACCATGACCCAAGCATTCTTTAAAATGTCGTCTTGACTGTTGTATACCTTTATAATGAATTATGTCAAAGAGTCTGTTGAATACTGACACTACTGTACGTTCTTTTTCGAGTTAACCACGCATTTTTGTATGTCTGTCATGAACGCATGCAATTATGAACTGCTGAAACTATGCAGGCAGAAATGCACATCAATCCATAATATAAACCAATAGAAATGTGAACAAATAAAAGAGATTGGATGAATTCAACTTCCCTTAAAAATATTCACTTCCACAAACACACCTTTTAAAGTGTGTTTTAAGGTTATGAATGAATGAATATTGATCTTTTTCTCACTTCATAGATAGCATATACATTTATGTGTTATCCCCTGGGCAGACAGTATAAATAGTAGCTCCTTAATACACTATTCAGAAATAAATAACATTACTCCTTTCACTTCAAACTGATCAAATAATTCAGTTTTAACAGAAAATAACAATGAATTTATACTTTAGTTCAGTGGCAAGTCAACCACCTCCAGGACATTCATTAATGTCTAAAGCCAATACAAATGTAAAGTACTCTGGACAGTCGAATAATGTGATGTATTCATCTAAACCACACGTAACATTATCAAATGCATTGGATTTACTTACTGGGAACAGCGGTAGCTGTAATAATAATACAAGTAGCGGTACTGGTAGTGGACATAATCAAACTAAGAAATCAGAGGAGACCACACCAGTCAATATTACTTTAAGGCGTGCATCAGTAGATTCCCCGTGGGGTTTTCGTGTTCAAGGTGGAAGTGATTATCATTTACAGCTGACAATATGTAAGGTAAGTTTGTTAACGTAAAGTACAAAATACATTGTATTCTTGTCGAGTATTTCAATATAGTAATGAAGTGGAATATCTCGGTTTCCTAGTGACGATAGACACTATTTCACTGTGCCGCATACATATATTGGCTTTAAACGGGGTATTGGATAAAGGCTATAATCAGCTGACTTCGTTTGGTTGATAAACTGCATGAGGATGAACGGTGCAAAGGACGACGGCTGAAAAATAGGGATCTGAGGTGGCAACTGCGGTTAAAAACTCTGTAACGTATTTGTTATCTTTGAATTCATATTTTGTACTAATCAGGTTCATAAGTTAGTCTGACCATTTGTTATTTCATACTCCCTTAGTCTCTTAGTTTGTGTTAAGTCTTTGTATCAATGACTCTCATTATCATTTGTTGCAACATGCCTCACTTTGAAGAAAAGGAGCTTATCTTCATCCTTACTTTGAGAATAATGTTCAGCAACTGCAGCAACAAGTGATGAACTGATTTTCTTTATAGACTGACTGAGTACAACTCAAGCTAAAACAAAAAAGAAAGCTTATTTTAATCTGATTTCCTTTATCTTAATCAGCACTGATATCTGCAGTATGTAGTTTATCATCTTTTAAAATTACCTAGTGCTGCTGTTCTTAATGAAAACTGAAGAAAATAAATATCACTTGACAGGCTAAAGAGTTGTCCACCGAGCTTCTCAGTCACGAATAACACATATTGCACAATAATAATTATGAGCTGTTATACCTAGTAACCCAACAGAGCTATTTTTATGTGGAGCACTACTTGATTATAGTTAGCATGTAGGCTCTCAAAATGAAAGCCTAGCTGCTGCATTTAATCTCAGTTTCACGGTATTCGAAAGAGGATAGCAGAAGACAGGTTAGAGTTCTAATGAAAAAAAAACGTTCGAATGCAAGTGCACATAGGTTATGAGTCTTGAATAGGATGAAAGACATAAATGAGATTCCCTTGAAGGCCATTGTCAAATCACTAAAATATAAATGAAATCTAAAGTAATCTCAAACTATCTTTTCAAAAGATACATAGTCTAGTGAAAGTAACAAAAGGAAATCAAAAAGTATCCAATATTGAAAGCACCAATTCAGTAGTATAAATAATTAAGGTTTATGCAGGAAGCGACGTTCGCGAGAAACATATTATAAGCATATAGACAGTTTCCAAATGAGTTTAAATAAAGTCACCCGTCTAAACAATAATTAAAACAAAAGATTATGGCATATTCATTACAGGACTCAATAGGCCCCTTAGATAAAGTCAAAGAGACGCCTAAAAGAATTGAAAAATTACTCCAGATAAAAAAATTTTAATCCTATTTCAATAGAAAATAATTTGAACACGGATAAACTGAAGTCCAAGATCAATATACAATCAAGAATTATGAGCGTCAAAGTGTTTTAAAAAAATTATTAAATACGTTCTATATTTCATATTCGTGATTATCTATATCAATAAATTATCGAAAGCGCAAAGGCTGTACAATTAAAGGAATAAACATAAATCGACGATGATGCTTAGGAAACTTAAGATGAAAATTTAATTCATATGTTGATACCAAATATAAGTAATCGATGCAGACATGTATACATATGCATTCAAGCACGTAACACAAATAATCAGTCCATGTTCACAATAGAAAAGATAATTAGTGATAGTAATTACTTGAATTCTTTCTGTCCATAATCTGTAGCATATAGTTAGATGGAATGCGCTGCATTACAGTTCTGATTTTTTTTATCCAATACTGTGACGAATCAAACTGCACGTTGCCAACAGTTGAATTTTGGTCCTACTAGAAGATTTAAGTGAAATTACATATTTCTTTAAAACACCAATAATGATGATAAAAATAATGATGGCAGTGATTATCCCTACACTCCATACAATAATTATTAGATACAACACAGAATTCTGTGTCACTTTGTTTGTCAGAAATGTCACTGTTCAAGACAGCATGTCATGTATGATATTTCATAAAAATAGCTATTTTCTGCAGTCACTACAGTTAACACAAAAAAGACAGTGTCTAAATAAAAATATTTACGGGAAGGTGAGAAAATTAAATAGCATCCTCAATGATACTGAAGAATAAGGTGGTGTCAACTGGTGTAGATAGTCCATAGGTGAGTATATGATTAATACGCTGAATTCTTGTGAGGCGACATTCGATGACTTCATTTTGATGCAAGTGCAGAGAACAGATTGTATTCAGTAAGTTGTGCAGTGTGTGATGTTTCCTCATTTTGTAGCATTCATATATATATCAATGAAACTAACATGGAATAATCCTATGTCAATCTACGAGAATCAAATTCGTATACAATATCTGAGAATAGGTGGGATTGAGACATGTCAAAATTGATTTCAGTGAAAATTAGTGATGGTTAAGCTCAGTTCACTCAAATACTGTATCCAAACATTTCTTACTCTGAGACTGAAAAAAGTTACCTCTGTTGTTTGTGATTAAGTGCTCGTCTTCAGTTAGGCTAACACTATCAAATCATCACCATCGATTCGATGTGAAATTCCGGTGATCTATCCACATTCAAACTTATTTGTCTGTAGAAAGTTAACGTTATTACTTCAAGACAGCGTAACATGTATGTCATTGCTGGTTGGATTTTGATATTCTCGACTGCTAAGTTGTTAGATGTATGTAGACATACACAATTTGAGTTGACTAGGTAGGACACATAGAATTTTGATTTCTGGTACACTCGTGAAATGTTCAAGATGGAAGAAGAAGCAAAATTGAGTAGTGGAAACTCTGATAAACCTATGATTTTAATCTACATTTTGGTAATGTATACAACGTTATAAGTCAGTTTGTGAGTTGCAGTTAGAACAGTCAGTGACTCGGTTAAGAGTCTTTGTTATGTATGACAAATAAAATAAAGTTGACCTAATGACTATTATGCAGGTGTGAGGGTAGAAATTTATCTGAAAAACATTGTGAAGAGAAGAATTGCTAATTAGGGTAAGTGAGTGATATCATATTTTTTCCAGACCACATTTAGCCACCGTCAGACGGGTCAGATCAAATCAAAGCGTTGTGGCGAACTGTCGTTTCAATTTAATTATACACATATGTCTGTAAAGAAACATATTCATTTCTGCATGGAGCTTTTGTGACAATTTTACTTCTAACTGCTCTTTTCGAAACTTGACGTGCCCATGGAAGGCTTCTGACATTTGAGTCTTCACCAAATAGAATATAATTTTGTATATTATCTGACGTGATTATCGACCTGGTTGATAATAAGCTTTTCATGTTATTTTCTACGCGTCAGTTTGATTTCTTATCAGGAATATGAAGTTATATATTATGATTTAGTGGTGAATAATTTGTGTTATGCTTACATAATTGGGCTAATTTGGAATAGTATTGGATGACTATCCATCATCTCATTTTTTTGAGCACACAGTTCCTCATGGATGTAATTTTAATGTATTTGGTCTTGGAATGTGTGTTTATCTTAGTCAGCATCTTTGCTTATTTTGAATGAGTTGGCCATTTTTTTGTATCTTGATAAGTGCTGCATTAATTTTGTGTGCCATCCATCCATCCATCAAATCAACATCGATGGGTGAATGGCCATACTTCTTCTACATCATTGTCGTGCTTCACATTTTTCCCAACTTACGTAAGAAATCATTCATGCAATATATGCATCTATGATATTCTTTTTCTTGGTAATGTTTTAAGTAACAACAGATAGCTTTGTTACTGAGTGATAACTAAAGATGGAAGGAAAATTTAGACAGTGGCCAGATTCAAACCAGGTACCACCAGGTTTCCGATCCTATGCACTTTGACCTCGTACCTCAGTTGCCAGAGCATCGATCAGGAAACTCGGTGGTCACTGGTTCGATTCTTTCACCGGCCCAAATTTTCACTCCACCTTCACTCATCACCCAGTAACAATACTAGTCTCCAAACCACGGCTCAAATAGTCAAGAATGGTAACAGACAGCTTATTGTGTTTATGGTTCATGTTATATTTGTTTGAATGTTGGTGATGGTATACACAGTGTCGGTCTTCTGGTTTCGCCAAATATTTATGGACCGCTTTGCATAATATTATTATTTATTATTATTATTAGTCCCATGGATTCCTAGTGGAATATAGGGCATCAATAGCACGCCTTCATTGCATTCTCTTATATATAGTCTTTTCAACCTGGCGCCATGACTGCCAACAAGCTCTCATTTCTTCCTCAAACCATCCCCTCCAGGTCAGCCTCACCTCAAACGCTCAACTCGTCGTTTCCCCTTTCCGATTCCACTCAACGACCTGCCATGCCACGTGATCTCCCCAGTCCGCCTTCTCAGTGTGTGCCCAATCAAATCCATCTCCACTTTCTTCTCCTGCATATTTGTTGAGTGATAGGATCTTGGCTAGTATGTTGACATCCAGAGTTCCTTGTTGCTTATTCTTATTATTCTGGCCATCTGATTTTCAGTATGGAGCCAGCGTTGGCAGCACCTGTTGATGAGTGTCTGTAGTTTGTTGGAAATGCCTTTCGTGACACACCAAGTTTCTGAACCACACAGAATCACTGACTTGACATTGGTGTTGAAAATCTGGATCTTGTTCATGCTTTATGCTGAGTGTGGTGCAGAAGATCTCCACACTGGTTTCACGTTAATGAATGCCTGTCTTGCTGTCTTTCCCATCCTGGCTTAAACGTCCTCATCTGTACCGCCTGTATTTGAAACGATACTGCCTCCATCAGGTAGGTGAAAGAGATTACTTCCTTTAAGTTTCTCCCATCGATGGTGATTGGAGCTTCTTCTTGTTATCGTTGTTGTTGTTGTTGTTGTTAGTGGTGGTGGTGATGATGTTGGTTGGGTATCATCGTCACCTCTATCTTCTCTGCGTTCACTTGAAGTCCCATATTCGCTGCCCTGCCTCTTCTGCCAAATTGTTGGTTTTGCCAGTAGATCTTCGAGTTTGTGCGACATTAAACATAAATGAGCATCATGGGCGAAATCCACACCTCTTAGGGTCTTTTCATCGGTCCAGCCAGCATATCCCCCTCTTCTCACTCCTCACTGTTTGTTGCATGATCCAGTCGACCACAATCAGGAAGACTATGGGTGATGATAATAGGCAACCTTGTCTTATCCCTTCCTGTCTTCACTTCAAAGGCATCACTGAGCCTTCCGATTGTGAATTACACGGCATGTGGCGTCTTCATATAGTTGTTGAATGAGGTTGTTAAAGGTTTGTGGTATTCCGTAGTGTTGAAGCAGCTGCCTGCCAAATTACTTCTCGGTTGACACTATCGAAGGCCTTTTAAAAGTCGAAGAGTTGACTGCCATTCTATGCTCTGTTCTATGGTGATGCGTAGCGTAGCGTTGCAGTTTGATCCGCACATGATTTGTACTTCCTGAAGCCAGCCAACCAGCCTGTTCCAGCCGTATTTTGAATCCAGTGCATTCTTTAGTCTCTACAGGATGATGCGGCTTAATATTTTGCTTGGTGTGGACAGCGGTGGAGCATGGTTGCGCGCCAGTTCTTGCAAAGAATTAGGTCTCCCTTTCTGGGGGGTTTGACAAGGTAGCCATTCTCCCAATCAATGGGCAGGTACCTTCCCTTCCTTCCAGACCTTTTGCAACAGTGGTGTGGGCATGTCACCTGGTGTCTCTGTATCTGTTTTCAGTGCTTCTGGAGGAATTCCATCTGGTCCTGTTGCTTTCTCGGTTTTCACTAGCCTTATGGTGTTCAGGACTTCGAATTTCGTCGGAGTGCTTGTGTTCAAAGTTTGCTTAGTGGCTTAGCTATAGCTGGTATTTCTGAGCAAAGTGCAATTGGTGGTCGGTTCATAACCATTCTGAAGAGTTCAGCCCATTGTTTCCTTTGTGTCTCGTCTTTGGCAGTTATATTTCCTTCATCATCTTTCATTGGTTTCATCTGTGTTGATCTCTTCCATCCCAGATAGTAACCTGGTTATTTGATATAGTGTTGTCAGGTCTCTGTCTCTCCTACCTGCAGCATCTTGTTCTGCTTCACTTGCAAGTGTGTTGTAGAAGTATCTTTTGTGTTTGTGCGCACTCTTCTTCACTTCTTTGTCCAATGCACTGTTTTATACATTGTACTCAGGTCTTCTTCTCGTTGTTCATCCGTACACTGCACTGCACTGCACTGGTTCATCTTCTGTTTCACCATCCTCCTCTCCATGCTCTATCAGCTTATATGTGTCCGTCAAGGTCTATTCCTTATCTTCTTTCTTCTTCCTTACACTAATACAGTTGTGCATATTCACTTCCAGTGTTCATCCACACAGGTTTCTTCAGTGTTGTTGCTCGATATCTCCTATTTTGTTCTGATGGCTGATGTGAAGATTTCCTTCGTAGTTTCATCCTTCAGTTCAGTTTCTGTTCTGGATGTTGACACTGAACTGTGGTCGTCTATCACCAACTTCCTTGATGGCTTTCAACTTGATTTTGCAGGCAGGTTCCTTGCACCAGTTAGTGTGTGGTGTGAACTTATATCTGTTCCCCTTCTTGATCTGATATGATCTTGTATCCAGTATGCTGACTACGTCTCCACTTTCTTCACATTGAGATGAAGTCGGTCTGATATTTAGTGTAGTGTGTCCATTAAGTGGAATCAAATGCATGTCGCTCGCTTTGTGAATATCCTTGTGTGTGTTTGTACCAAGTCACTGAATGCTCAGAGATCTGCAAACAGTTCTCCATTCGAATTCATTATTTCACCGAGTGTTTCTCGACCCATGATGGATGAGTTCTCTTCCTGTGTTGTCTGCTCACAGTTTGGCATTGATGTCACTGCACCGACTAGAATTTTGATGTCACCATCTGGTGTGGGATCTTGTCGAGTACTGATTGCAGTTGTCTGTATAATTCCTCCTTCTTCTCTTCATCTGCATTATTTGTAGGTGCGTAGCGTAGCGTAGCATTGTATGATTGTGACTTTCCTTCCTTTTGAGTTGAATCTTGCTGTCATGATCCTGATTCTGCAGGGGAAGAGATTTGTTCTCACTGCATGAGAGAGAGCCTTTGATGCTGTAGTGGACATCATGATATCCACTCGAAAGCTCAGTGTGCTTGTGGTTGTTATGTGGGTGACAATATCGGAGTAGATTATCAACTCTCTAGTTGATAGTTTGTAGAGTTCACTTCTATTCCACCTGCTTTTGCAGATTCCTAGCACTTCTGCACCATATCTTATCATTTATTTAGTAATCTGTGCTGCCTTGCTAGGTTCAAACATTGTGTGGACATTCCATATCCCCATGTTCACTTTTGATTTCATCGAGATAGAGAGAAGACACATCGGCCAATTGGCTTCCAGAAGGCTTTCACCAACCGGCATCATTTCGTCTCTCCGATTCCAGCGAGGAATAAGTTTATTTTTTTCATTTTTATATTTTGTCTGTGCTTCGAAGTTTCTTTATCGGTTGGGTTGGCAGGCTTAGGGCCGGCTAATAACTAGTGAACTAGTTAACCAGGTGAGTTTACTTGGCATAATAATAGTGATAATAATAATGATCCTATGGATGGTTATTTTTCTTAACATTTATTTCGCATCCTTAACACTTGTAGAGTATAAATAGCAACGCAGAAAACAAGAAATAATTTCGTCCACATTCGTATCTCGAAAAGGAGTAACTCCTATGAAGATATTTCACTACTGTAACGAAATAGGACAGTCAAAATACATGCTGATTTTGGAACTGAAACTCTTATGGTGAAAGACATTCAACCATGTAGAACAGCTTTATATCTGATAAATCCATGATGTGCTTAAATTTCGAAATGATCTTCACAGTTGCATCGAGAGGCCTGTATTCAAAGTTTTCAGATAAAGTCCATAATCCTCGATTTCTTTCATGCTGATGGTTACATCCACATTTGATTTTCTCTATGGCTGAGATTCTTTTTTGTGAGATAACTGTTGTCATACATTTTGATCTTGAATGTTCAGTGTTGAATACAGTTTGCGTAATGCATAAGCTGTCTTTATCAATTACAGTCACAGAAAATGCAGTTTTATATTTCAGTTTATAATCTTGCTTGTACTGCTCACCAGCTCGGAACCTGGAGTCCTCTGGAACTACTTCTGACTTCTTTTTATATTCCAAAATCTAAGTAAAATTTCTGTCTGTATTCTGGTTGTTATATGGGAATTTTAGTTTGCGAGTAACATTTTATATCAGTGTTCGCATTTGGTATTCATCCTACAGGGGTTCAAATTTTGAAAGCTGTTTTAAACACAATTTTATGCCCTTTTTTATTAGAATGAAAACCTATGGTTGTGAATGTTTTTCAGCCACATGCGCATATTGAGGTTTGTGAATACTTTGAGTTCTCACTGCATGGTCTACCTTCCACGTTGCGGGGGGGGGGCTGAGTTTATATCATATGACGTAAACATTTACAAAAGAGTTATAGATATGAATTTTGTCGCAAGCAAAGGTTTTGTTGGGTACTTCAATTATATCTTAAAAGTTTGGGGTGTATAGATGCATATTATTTAGGGAGGATGTGAAAACAGTATGTCGACAATTTGAGAAGTCAGACTCTTACGATCTATAGACCTTTGATGATCTTCTAAAAGGACTAAAATCTTTCAAATTAAAATCCAGAGCTTCAGTGTTTAGGTACTTTCTTTAAAAAAATCAGTTTTGGTGCCTGTTGATTTTCACCAACTGCTGTAAATCACTTCCTCAACAAATCTTTCCAACTAAACAAATAAAAACTTAGTCTACTTGGTTGCGGGCAGCAGACGAATCAAGGGTGCGTGTTTCATTATTTTTGGGACTTGTCAGCTGGTTGTACCTGCATCCCAGTGAGTGATGTTGTTCCCATTGAAACTCGATCCCTGTACCCATCGCTTCAAACGCCCAAGCGTTATCCATCATTCAGTCCGGTGTAAAAATGAAGAATTAAAATTATATCAGTAAGTAATGATAACAACTTTGTCATTAAAAGACCTAGTTTTAAAGACATTTTTTCGGTTCTTTGGAGAATACAAATCTAGAAATACCACGATACCAAGAAACAGGGAGTGACCCAGATCTGTTATAAAGGTGTAGAAATATCTCAGAATTATACATACGAATAAGAGGAACGCATTGGTATCACATTGTATAGCTATGACCGCTAACACCCACTAAATATCTCAGTAATCACAATGTTTTAATGACCGTCTCAAGAACACGTTAGATACAAAACACTTGGACAGGTACTGAAAAAGATTTGTAACTACTTCATCTTAGTGATTGTTCAAACATTTTTTCGCTTACCTACTTACCCTTAAGTAATGAAGCTTTGTGAATGTTGATATACTTGTGTGATTCACTGGATTCTTTCACTACTGATTTATATTCTACGTTTTACTTATTCAGCCACATATTGCTTTCGCCATATTTTACTTCGTACCGTCTGGTGTACGTTGAGAAGGCAAATATTCATGTCTCTATCTGGAGGTTTGCAGAGGCTTACTAGTTGATTTTGGTTTGGAAGTCATCATAGACTGATATAAGTTAGAGGGACACTAGAAACCTGGAAGTACTCCAGAGCTGTCTCGTCCTAGTATGGGACTCCTCAGCAGTTCGCACCCATGGCCCAGCACCACCAGGAATCTAACCCACGACATTCAGGTTCCGTGACCATTACGTTACCATTGAGCCACTCGGTCGGAACCCAGTCGTCCACATTTCCTACTTCTGTCAGTTCGCGATATTGCACGGACTGCATCCAGTGTCGTCGTTAAGCAACTGTCCTCATGTTCGACTTGGTTGACTCCACTGGTCAAAACTTCTGATTGGAACTTCGGGAATCACCTTCAGAAGATGGTCACCAATGAGCGCTAGCTTAATTCTATCTCAAGATTTGTGGAGGTCTATTAATTGATCTTAGGTTGGAATTGATAATATACTGACATAAGTTGGAGGAACATTGGAAACCTTGGAGCACTGGAGAGCTGTTTTGCCTTGGTTCGATCCCTGGCGCGGTCATGAATGCGCACTGCTGAGAAGTCTCATACTAGGAAGAAACCGCTGTCTATTGCTCTTAGGTTTCCAATTTTCTCCCAATTGATGTCAGTCCGTGATAAATCCCAGCCTAAAATATTTATGTTTCCTTTGCGAGCAACTTCAGCTAAATGTATTCTATTCCTTTATTTGTATCTACACATCCATTGATGAAATGTCATTAGAACTTACTACTTATAAATAATATTTAAACTAAGTCGAAACTTAGCATTAATAGTTTCCAAGATATACCTATACTGTTGCGCAGCATCAAAAGTAAATTAACACAAAATGTATTTACATTAACAAAAGGAAAATAGCAATACATCGTCGGATAAAATGTTCCACAGGAAATATTTAGTTGTATCAGTTTTAAAACAGAAAAATTCCATAGATTTATTCAAGGCGGTCAAGTTAAGTAACACTATGATTAAGTGATCAAAACAAATCTACATGTTTTTGAACTGAAATTCTGACATATCATAACGTTGAGGGCAAGAAATGAAAACTAAGTTTGGTATTTACATGCAATAAAATTCTATATTTGTCGGCTAAGTGGTCAATTAAAAATATTTTGGCTGTTCAAATACCAATTCTGAGGTCATGTGAAGGGTACTAGGCAAAATAGGTAAGTTGACCGTTGAGATTGTGAACCTTAGTCGATTGAGATGACTACGACATGTACCGGGCATGTCAAGCAACTGCTTGCCTCGATGTGTTATTCTAGAAGAAGTTGGATTAGGTTAGAAGAGGATTCAGAGTATCCGGACCAAAACTTGGGACTAGTGCTTGAAGTCCTCAGCTTTTGGTCTAAGTGGTGTATGGAGATATAGACTGCCTGGCTTAAGTCTCCGAGACTCTTGTTGACACGGCTAAAAATCGGTCACAATGGCGAAAATGTATTCACCATTTGGTGTGAATGGTGCATAAGAACATGAAAAAAGAAGCAGAATTTCTTGGTGATTTATACCCAACATGTAAGACTAAGAAAAGTGCGTTGTCTTTCTATGTCGCTTGATTTAAAAACCTTAACAAAAACTCCAATGAACAATAAACTAGTGACAAATATCGGTCAAAAAATGCATCTGATCCCAACAAGAAGTCTTCTTCTTCGGGGTTTTGGATCAATATAAAACTAAGGCATCAAGGTTATTCATCAGGCAAAAGCTTCAAGCTAGGACACACAAGTTATGAAGTACTTTGGATACTTTATCTTAAGAGCGTTAATTTCAGGTAGTATTACTGTTCGATACTCATAATCATAAGACTAGAAACCTCACATTCTGTCTGTCTATTTCCTATGAGTTTATTATTTACGATAATAGTTACAGAGTATCTATTTCTTTTAAACGGTGAATGGGTAACATCTAGTTTAACCAACCAGATATCTATACTGTCATCTTTAAGAAATTATTTCAGTGTGGTTGAAAGAAATAACTAAAAGAACTAATCTCTCATCTCGCTATCGACTTAATAGCTCTTTTGGACTAAAATAATCTACAAAGATCAGCTAACCCAACAAATTCAACTAAATATTAGAAACCTTTTATCAGCTACTTGGTTGTCTGCAGCAGAAAAAAAGTATATCATCGGATTGCATGCATTTCAAGTTGGTAATCATTGCGAACTGGCGTCACTCAGAGAACCACTTAAAACTTAAGAAAACCAAACAGCAGCTTTGCTGTAGTATCAAACTTTGCAGCAGTGTGCAACTACAACCTAACTAGGGACCAAACCCCGCACTATCAGCCCTATTAACAATCACGTTACAACTCAACCACAGGATCCAAACCTAATTGCATACATTTTCCTACTTCGATAGATTAGTAAAATGGCATGATTATCATCAAGCCCCATCGATGAGTGTTTTTCCCCATACATCTTAGCCTGTCATCCGATCTTCAGGAAATCCATCTGCAAGTACTTCACCAATAAACAGCGAATAGTAGTTTGATTGGGAGGCGTTTTAGAATGAATTGCCTTCAAGATTGTATTCATCTTAGAAAGATAAACAGATGAACTGAATATACATCAGTTTCTTCTGTTTTAAATGAACCAATTTAAACGAACTTTTTGTTACAGTCTGCTTAATCACTAATGTAACACATTTTTAGTTCCGTGTGACAATGATCAACTTTTTTTAGAATGTACAATAGGGTATTATAATCATATACCAACGTTATTACTCGTTTCTCCTTTCAGTGCTGTGACAAATTACATATAAAGTATACCTTTTAAAATGTGTGCAACCTCTTTTTCTCATTTTCATACTAAGACACAAAGTGGTAGTCCATCTGAAGGTGTTTTACACAGTGGAGATGCAATTTTATCAATAAATGGTGAAAGTGCACGTAGTTTAAGTCACGAGGAAGCGACACAGAAAATTCGTTCTGCAGGTACTGATCTCCAGTTAACTGTGGCAAGGTAAGTATACGTTAATTGAATGTATTTTTAAAAAATATTTCTAATAAATTATTCAAAGCAACTGTAGGGTTTAGTTTGTCTAAGAATGCATTATTTGTTAATTATACAGGTTATTCCCAAACGATGTGGTCAAAATTACCAGTACTTAGCTAAATATTTCCCACACCGTCCAATTCTGATATGAACACAGTTCCTGCCAACAAACACTCAACGTCAGTTGTAAGTTGTAGTCCGTAGCAGCAAATACATTAAGCATAATTATACGGATGAAGTAGATACTTGATATTTAAGTCAAATATTTAATTTCACTGTTATCTTCAGATTTTATAGCTGTGAGTAGATTCTGAATTCTACTCCGTGAGTGTTTACTTCGAAAGATGAAGTTATGTGACATTTGAGCCATTCTTGTATAGATAAGAAATACTTCATAGTGTTTTCATCTGTGATTCGGAAAAGCGAAAAAAAGTGAAACTAAGTGCGGTACTTTTTGGTAGGAACAGAAATTGGTTATGCTGAACACAACAGAAGGTTGGAGGCTCATCCGGCAAAACAATCTACTGACCTTCATTTGAATATCATTTCAGGATGATAGTCATTATGAACTAACATTAACTGCAGGATGGCTGACAACCCACGAAACCTCGAAACCAAAGAACATTACCTGTTACATACAGAAATAAAGGCTATACCTGGATTTACTTTAAAGTCTGTTCTAAAGGATTCGGTTTTTACTTCTTGAATTAGTTTTTTGTAGATGATGAAGCAAATAGTAATTAAATATCACAGGAGAAACTTCATTCTCACTCAAATGTAACTGTCACTGTTAGAATCCAAGTAGGTCTATCAGAAGAGTGTTACTGTTTCCCAAGTGATATGTTTCTCAGAAAACAGCAAAGTATTATTTTAGCTTTGGATGAATAAACACAACTACCAGACACTTCTGGACTTCAACTTTTTAGTTGTTTACATTCAACAGTATAGCGTATTAGAAAACTTCAGGAAACTGTCCTTCTTTACGAATTACATTAACTATTATTGTCACCACTTAAAATTCATGTTTGAGAACTACTTCTTGTGTAACTTGATAGAAAATATTCGCTGTTAACTAAAAAGTAAGCAGTATCCAGCTACCGAGCCTTCAGATATGAATAAACACCTCTGAAATTCGCAGTATACTTACCAAGCTACTTGGTTTTAAGTTGCAGTGGACCATATTTCTTATTTAATAATCTGTTTACACACATTCATAAAAATGTATTTCTAATAAATTGATTCTCTCCACAATGCACAAATTTCTCATGGATATAAATGTGATTAAGATTTTATTTTTTCTCTACCCTTCCTGTTCCTTTGTTTCCTATTGACTTTAATGACCCTTTCCGTAAATTTTCATATAAATAGATTGACAAGTGCATGTGTGTTCAGATTGTTAGAAATGTATAACGCTAGCACATCACATGTTTCAGATAATCTTCATCTTCTCATTAGGCTGCTTAAATTCTCAAATATTAGTATCCTGATTCACCATAAATTCACCAGGTCCATCATCTAATTTTTCTCGAACAATTAAAAAAATATACAGACACGATGTATGTGGTATTCAGTCATCAATAATTAATGAGAGTGAGAAATATATTTACTGAATACATTTCAGGTTTTCATCACGCATGACAAGTAGGTAACTGACTTTTTTAGTCATTTTTCTTACTAAACTATTCGTGCTATTGGGTTTTCTTCTTCTAAGCATACTATAGAATAACAGCTGTCCAACTCCATCACTTCTGATGACAGCATTAGAAGATAATTACCGCAAGTTTCTCACTAAAAAAATGCACTTATGATGTGCTTCCTTCTTATTGACACCTTATTTTACCAGAAGTCTAAATATCGTTCCTACGCAGAACGAAACATGGATGGGAACATTTCATTAAGTAATATTCACTGCAAGTTACAATTTTGTCGATGACCTTTTAAGTATATGCCTTAAATATTTTGATGATAGAAAGTAATGGTTATTTTCATTTTGTTATTAGCAAAGGTATTTCTAACTATCTTCTTAGGTTCTTTATTTCCGAAGTGACTTTCTTTAAACAGAACTTCAGCAACATCTCTTTTATTCCAAGTTAATTGACTCGAGTTATCCAAATAGAAATGTTATAAATTCTTTTTTGTGAGCTCTTCAGACATCTCATACCAAGATTGAAAATGGCTGACAGACGATGTTTTTATTCCTCAGTGAATTTTAGATATAATCTACCTTAATATATCTGTTGATTAAATCTATATTCGAGTATCAGACTTCCAAAACTTCCCTAGTAGCTTATAAAACCTGCTCACTGAAGAATTTTATCAACCTTCTAGTCAAAATTATGACTGTCTACGTGCACTGAAACCAAGGAGAATGGACCTTGGCTCTTTGCTGTTCTTTGGCGTTTGTAATTTCTTTGGGTACTGGTAGGCCTTGATAACATAGTCAACGAAATTCAACCATTGAGCGAAGTGTTACCAACAAACAGAGTAGTGTCACTGCAAGAAATATTCTTTGTCAGCGTGATTCGATGAAATTCGCGATCGCTGAGGTCAACGTGTACAAAAACATCTCTAACTCTCAGTTGGACAGTTTTTATGGTCATGAAAACCCTCAATCTGACGTATGTGTGAGGTTCGAACATGCCACACTTCATTAAGTTAGTAATGATGAAGTCTGCTAGCCTGTTTATGAAAAGTCTACGACATAGTATCAAAACTCACAGATTATAGAATCGAAAGCAGTTTTTGGGGATTTCCTAACCTGTTAAGCCCATGACAGAAATTCTTTTAAAACTAAGACAAACTGAATCCAACAATTAATCTAAACAAACTAAGCGAAATATATGAACATGGTCATGCTAAAATTTAGCGAAAGCTGTGTAGTAAAAAATTACTACTGTCCATATTAAATATGGTGTTAAGTGATGAAAAACGTATCCTCCTTTTGATATAAGCTTCAAACTGAAGTTCGATACTAAGATAACCCAACTAAGTTTATTCTTCGAACACTCTGGGTCTATTTGTAGAAGATTTCAAAGTAGTTACTCAATGTGACATACTCTAATATTATTTTTATTTTTATAATTTGTCCCTTGAGTTCCTAGTGAAACATTAGGCTTCAAAAGCACGTCTTCATTGCATTCTCTTATATATAGTCTTTTCAACCTGGCGCCATGACTGCCAACAAGCTCTCATTTCTTCCTCAAACCATCCCCTCCAGGTCAGCCTCACCTCAAACGCCCAACTCGTCGTTTCCCCTTTCCGATTCCACTCAACGACCTGCCATGCCACGTGATCTCCCCAGTCCGCCTTCTCAGTGTGTGCCCAATCAAATCCATCTCCACTTTCTTCTCCTGCATATTTGTTGAGTGATAGGATCTTGGCTAGTATGTTGACATCCAGAGTTCCTTGTTGCTTATTCTTATTATTCTGGCCATCTGATTTTCAGTATGGAGCCAGCGTTGGCAGCACCTGTTGATGAGTGTCTGTAGTTTGTTGGAAATGCCTTTCGTGACACACCAAGTTTCTGAACCACACAGAATCACTGACTTGACATTGGTGTTGAAAATCTGGATCTTGTTCATGCTTTATGCTGAGTGTAGTGCAGTAGATCTCCACACTGGTTTCACGTTAATGAATGCCTGTCTTGCTGTCTTTCCCATCCTGACTTTGACATCCTCATCTGTGTCGCCACCACCTGTAGTTGAGACGATACTACCAACATAGGTGGTTAGGTAGGTGAAAGAGACTACCTCCTTTAGATTTCTCTCGTTGATGGTGATTGGTGCCCATTGTTGTTGATTCTGTTGTTGGTTGGGTATCTTCATCACCTCTGTCTTCTCTACATTCACTTGAAGTACCGTCTTCACTACTTCGCCTCTTCTGTCAACTTGTTGGTTTTCGCCTGTAGATCTTCGAGTTTGTGTGACAAGATATTAGACATAAATCATCATCGGTGGCGAAATCCAAATCTTCTAGGGTCTTTTCATAGGTCAAACAGTGTATGTCTATCTTCTCGCTCGTCACAGTTTGTTGCATGATCCAGTCCAGTCCAGTAGACTACAATCAGGAAGATGGTTGGTGATAGTAGGCGGCAACCTTGTCTTACTCCTGTCTTCACTGCAAAGGCATCACTGAGTTTTGCATTGCTATGTGAATCACCTGGGATGTAGCATCATATAGCATATGGCTGTTGAATGAGGTTGATAAGTGTTTGTGGCACTAAAACTGTGGTGTTGAAGCAGCTGCCTGCCAAATTACTTCTCGGTCGACGCTATCGAAGGCCTTATCAAAGTTGATGAAGTTGAGGTTGATGTTGAGTTGTGTTGTGTTGACTGGCATTCTATGGTCTGTTCTATGCTGATGCGTAGAGTGGCGTTGCAATTTGGTTGGCCAGCCTGTTTCGGTGGTAATTTAGAATCCAGTGCATGTTTTAGTGTTTTCAGGATGATGCGGCTTAATATTTTGCTTGCTGTGAGTGGACAGGTGGGGGTGGGGTGGGGTGGGGTGGAGCATGATTGTGCACCAGTTCTTGCAAAGACTTAGATCTGCCTTGTTTGGCCTTGGTTGACAAGGTAGCCGTTCTTGCAATCAACTGACAGGTACCTTTCCTTGCTTGCAAACCTAGTGCAATAGTGGTGTGTGCGTCTCCGCAGTTGTTTCTGCATGTGATTTCAGTACTTCTGGGGAATTCTATCTGGTCCTGCTACTTTCTCGGTTTTCATTAGCCTTATGGCGTTCAGGACTTCGACTTTCGTTGGATGGCTTGTGTTCAAAGTTTGCTTAGTGGCTTAGCTATAGCTGGTATTTCTGAGCAAAGTGCAATTGGTGGTCGGTTCACAACCATTCTGAAGAGTTCAGCCCATTGTTTCCTTTGTGTCTCGTCTTTGGCAGTTATATTTCCTTCATCCTCTTTCGATGGCTTCATCTGTGTTGGCCTCTTCTTTTCCGGAGAGTTACCTGGTTATTTGATGTAGTGTTGTCAGGTCTCTGTCTCTCCTACCTGCAGCATCTTGTTCTGCTTCACTTGCAAGTGTGTTGTAGAAGTATCTTTTGTGTTTGTGCGCACTCTTCTTCACTTCTTTGTCCAATGCACTGTTTTATACATTGTACTCAGGTCTTCTTCTCGTTGTTCATCCGTACACTGCACTGCACTGCACTGGTTCATCTTCTGCTTCACCATCCTCCTCTCCATGCTCTATCAGCTTATAAGTGTCCGTCAAGGTCTATTCCTTATCTTCTTTCTTCTTCCTTACACTAATACAGTTGTGCATATTCACTTCCAGTGTTCATCCACACAGGTTTCTTCAGTGTTGTTGCTCGATATCTCCTATTTTGTTCTGATGGCTGATGTGAAGATTTCCTTCGTAGTTTCATCCTTCAGTTCAGTTTCTGTTCTGGATGTTGACACTGAACTGTGGTCGTCTATCACCAACTTCCTTGATGGCTTTCAACTTGATTTTGCAGGCAGGTTCCTTGCACCAGTTAGTGTGTGGTGTGAACTTATATCTGTTCCCCTTCTTGATCTGATATGATCTTGTATCCAGTATGCTGACTACGTCTCCACTTTCTTCACATTGAGATGAAGTCGGTCTGATATTTAGTGTAGTGTGTCCATTAAGTGGAATCAAATGCATGTCGCTCGCTTTGTGAATATCCTTGTGTGTGTTTGTACACACTGCCTCGAATCACCAAGTCACTGAATGCTCAGAGATCTGCAAACAGTTCTCCATTCGAATTCATTATTTCACCGAGTGTTTCTCGACCCATGATGGATGAGTTCTCTTCCTGTGTTGTCTGCTCACAGTTTGGCATTGATGTCACTGCACCGACTAGAATTTTGATGTCACCATCTGGTGTGGGATCTTGTCGAGTACTGATTGCAGTTGTCTGTATAATTCCTCCTTCTTCTCTTCATCTGCATTATTTGTAGGTGCGTAGCGTAGCGTAGCATTGTATGATTGTGACTTTCCTTCCTTTTGAGTTGAATCTTGCTGTCATGATCCTGATTCTGCAGGGGAAGAGATTTGTTCTCACTGCATGAGAGAGAGCCTTTGATGCTGTAGTGGACATCATGATATCCACTCGAAAGCTCAGTGTGCTTGTGGTTGTTATGTGGGTGACAATATCGGAGTAGATTATCAACTCTCTAGTTGATAGTTTGTAGAGTTCACTTCTATTCCACCTGCTTTTGCAGATTCCTAGCACTTCTGCACCATATCTTATCATTTATTTAGTAATCTGTGCTGCCTTGCTAGGTTCAAACATTGTGTAGACATTCCATGTCCCCATGTTTACTTTTGCTTTCATCGAGATAGAGAGAAGACACATCGGCCAATTGGCTTCCAGAAGGCTTTCACCAACCGGCATCATTTCGTCTCTCCGATTCCAGCGAGGAATAAGTTTATTTTTTTCATTTTTATATTTTGTCTGTGCTTCGAAGTTTCTTTATCGGTTGGATTGGTCTTACGAGGTAGGGTTTCTAGTCGTATGCCCAACCTTTTCTCTTTCTGCAGGCTTAGGACCGGCTAGTAACTATTGAACTAGTTAACCAGTCGAGGTTATTTTCAGTGCTTAGGTGAGAATACTAGCCGTTCTCATTCCTATGTAAACTTTAGGACCCTGTATATGATGGAAGTTGATATTCTCTTATTCTTTTGATAGTTGACAGAACTTTCTGATAGTAGTTTGTAGGAGACTAATGTATGAATACATGAGGTTGATGACTTCCGTGTAAATGTGTTTACGCATTTTCGGTGGAAAGCAACTGAGTAAAGCAACTTTAGATAAGTAATGGATAAAATGATTGGCTAGAGTTAGACGACAAGAAGCTTTAGATTCAGGCTATGTGAACACTAAAAACATCATAGAAGTTAAGGTAAACTATCGATCTAGTCAGCAAACAACTTAGATGCGAAGTACAGTAAATCATTTGACTTGATGGTAAATTTAACTTTCTGAATAACATTAACATTACAGTGGTTTTTCAAGTCTAAAATAAATTGCCGATAGTATGTGTGACTGCACTCTTTGGTGATGTATGTTAGAATCTACGAGGAGCATTAGGTTTAGCAGAGTTTCAAACAAATATTGTTGATGAATACCAATACGTACGAGACCTACATCTCAGGCTTCTCACAAAAGTTTTGATTCAATATACACAGCCGGAAAGAATGGGAGAAACAAATAATCAGTTAAAAATGTCCCTCATGTATCTGGCTTGATTTTCATTTACATTCCGACTACGCCATCTACACTTTAAGACCTTGTACACTTCCCATATATTTTGCTGAGTTCAAACAAGTATGTAGTGTGTGGGTTAACAGCTCAACTTCGCCTTCTCTCTTAGTCGGTTGATGTGACTTTAGTAGATGTAGGATCAAGTTGTAAATAGTAGCTCAGATTATAGTATTAGTTAGGACCAGAGTTGTGTATTTTCCTCACTCCATTAATCATAGGAAACTCAAACCGAGGTCAAGATCGGAACAGTCGGCCAAACCATTTACCAAGAGATATAACACCTAAAAGTACCTGAAAGTGCAAGGCATTGCTGAATCTCTAAAATGGATTATCATGTTGCTTACTTGATACACAGCATTACTCCGTGCTTTTGATTGAATGCATGAAGTCTCTGACATGTAATCAACATGGTTAATCAAGACCATAAGTAAATTCCATATAGGAAGTTGCCGTAGCTAACATTGCAATTTCTCTAGGCTTCTGACTAACTTGTTTTTTCTAACTTGGATATCAACGTACTTCGGTATTTGTACCTAGACTAGGTTATCATAATAGCTAGCAGGTGAAGTTCAGTTTGTCAAACACCCTTGGAAGGTAAAATCTTTCTTATTAACAGACTAATAGTCGTTCTATTTAATGATGTTGTTGTTACTTTCACGGTAACTAATACAAGTGATGGATAAATGATATACCGTGGTGTCCGAATATATCTTACCTACGCCCCTGATTCGTTTTGGTATTAAAACTCAATGCGGATATTTCATAAAATTCAACAGACAGAAATACTATTTTTTTAAGAGAACAGAAAGTTCTCATATTAAATCACAGGATAAAGGGATAATGGTAAAGACAAGGTCTTTCTTCCTCGAGTAAAAATGTTCAAGCCAGATTAAGTATTGAATGTACAGTAGTTTAAAATTCTCAATCTGTTGTTTGATTCATACCACCGGTGTTTCCCTACCAGAATTTCTCGACACTAAAAATTTGGTGCAACAAATTAGTGTACAAATTTAACAATTTGCCTATTTCTCATCAAAAGTGATCACTTCTAAGTAAAATTCTCTTCACCTAAGATCCTTCTGAGAATGAACTTACATTCTTGATTGTGTTGTGTTCTCTGAGTTGGGTAGTTTAATCCTGAGGCACTAACTTCATGGTAATAATTGATTATTACTTAACTTCCATGAAAAAGATTAAATCATCATGATGTTTTAAGCAGAAATAACCTGAATTATATGCGGTAAATATTACCCACTTTGCATTCGTATTTGTAAAGTTTAATTATATACAGATCTCAGTGATCTAGTTAGTACATCTGGAAAGTCTTAGAAAGAAGTATCATTTAAACCAAATACGAATTCTTCGTGTTCTTACATAGAATTAAGCCTTTAGAACCTATTGGAGTAAAAATGAATGATTTAATGAGATCGTGACATTGACTCGTTTAATTTTCGCCACACATATGGCTGTTTGGTCAAAGTTATTTCAATTCGTATCATGAGCAACCATCAGCTTATCTGAGATACTTCCAACAGAAATCTTATTGACACCACAGTTGGGAAGCTGAAAAACTACTCAACTGTGAGAAATGCTAACGTGGACTGTGCAAGTGGTAAGTCATTTGCAAGCTGATCATCCTATTTTAGGCATACCAGTTTATGAATGTAAGCTTACCAGATTCAGATGATTGGAACTGTTCCATCTCATCCCAGGACACTGCTGATTAGTTCGACCCCAGACGAGTGAAACGGCTGTCTGGTGTTTAGATTACTCTGATGTGGCTGGTGAAATACTACAGATCAGACTGAGTGGTTTCTAACTATCCAATTTCTTCAGTAGTAGTATAAAAGTGTACAATGATATTGTGCACTGGTCAGAGGAAAAGGAATCGTTGGAATAGAATAAAATAAAGTCGTTGTTCTGAAGACAAGAAAACGTGTCATTACCGTCAAATGAGATAATAATTACTGAAATACCTGTAAGAATTTGACATTCATAAGCTATTTCTGCAACTTTCTGTTAAAGGCAGTTAGAAACAATTTGCTTTGTAAAAGTATCAATTACTCTAGAGATTATATATTCGATGACATTTCCTAGAAGTACAATGGTTCTGCATATTTCAACCGGAGACTTTTTGGCTGTTTTACTGTAATAAACTAGACGTGTTGTATTTGAGATTAAACAAAATGAAGTGACTTCTTAAAGGTTGAACTTTGAACAAGTAGCAGCAATTTTTAGACAGAAAATATCACTTAAACAACACTTCAGCATCCTAAAATGCTAGATCCTACCTTCATTTTATTGTTTGACCACTTAGTAATGCTAACCAATGATGTGCTTTGTGTCTGTATGTTTCATGATGAGTCATTATTCTTTGATATCACTTAAATTCACCATACTGTGTTGCATTTTCAGTTCAATTAAATACATACTGAATCTGATAACAAGCGACCAATAATTTAGCCCATTTCTCTGATTCTTGAAATTGTCTGACAATGTTTGATACTACAAAAATATACAAGTGAATTAACTAACGAACAGCTTTAGTATTTCCATAATTCTTTCTTCTAAAAAAAACATTTTATCAACATTTGACAATCGTGTTTACAGTGATAACAAACAAATAAATGAGGATGTTAGAAGCTAACAGGTCAACATTAGGTCATCAAAAGGGAATGTTCTAGGGCAGAACTGTGAGTCATTTTTAGAGTTATAAAAAGACTGCCTAGTCATAGTTTGCATAAAGATAATATACAGTCGATTACGATGATGACTAGTCGGTTAAAAATAATAATGCTTGTTACAATCAGCAATCGGAATACATTATTATGAGAATTGTAGTGGGGGACTGGAACCTACATGTTAAGACGCAAGAAAGTATGCCATAAAGTGTAAACAATAAACATAATCAGTCAATACGAGGAATTCCGAAGCAAAAAAAGAACCCAAGGAAAGATGACGACTATGGAAAAATAAGATAATGGACGTATCTCTTCTGTACTCAGGGCACTGGTTTTAGTTGTTAGACCGCTAACAACTCTTCTGTACATAAGAGACGAAACCGCACTCCTTCTGATCCATTTGGCCTGACTTTTTGTAGGATTTCGGAAGAAGACTGTGAGGAAGTGATGTGGTCACAGTTGACTGAATGGTCCAAGATGGAATTGTTACTCGACTTGTGTTCTCCTCTGAACACCCAAGCAAGATAATACTCCGACATGCGTTTGGGAAGATTATGCTTTGTGAGGCCTTCATAATTAGCTCAACAACAGCGGGTAAGCTGATAGACACACATGGATGTAACCCAAAGCGGTAGTTTGTCCTTCACACCTTCCTGAATCAGCTAAAGGAAACCATTAACAGTTCAGCAACTTAGAATGTTTTCTTTAATTTTTTATAAGGTAAAATTACTGTTGTTTGTACTCTTTTTTAACAACTTCAAGTTTATTTAAGTGTAATTCAGTTAAGATGCGAAAAATCCTATCATTGGGAATATCTTCACTATATAACTGATGTTTATTAAATGCGTATTAAAAATCACAGAAAATGAATGGTTAATGGCTGATTCATGCGTGAGTAACTATCGAATATTGCTTGAATACAAAAGTCCACTCTTTAGCAATCTTCGCACAAGCAACTACACTGATTTCTGATTACTTTTGTGTTTTGCTAAGACGAACTCTAAGGTTTATGGAGGTAAACTCAATCCCATTAAATGTTTTAACAATAAATTAATCTTGTCCTAACTTAAATAAAACATTTTTAATTATTACTACTAGATTCAAAAGATACTTTGATGTCGTCTTTATCTCTTTGGATTGTCTGAAATATGTAACTTTCATATAGATGCTTTCTTAAAATGATAATCTCAGCAGACAAACTGAACGGCTGGAAATCTTGGCATTATATTAAAATGCTTATATATATATATATATATATATATATATATATATATATATATGTACTGCACTTTGCCGATGAAAAGGTTATTCTCTAGCTACGATATTCGATAAATTCTGAATGATATGGGTTTTGACTGCATTATATATGTTTACATTTATCGAGTAGTTGATCAGTGAAGCATTCCGAAGGTGCGTTATTTTAGCTGACAGTAAACTAGATATGAACCAGTCAACTTCAAGCTGTTAGAGAGACCTGTTCTCATCTGTCTATGAATCAAACCTGTTTTCTTTTTATAATACATGTATAAATAAGGATACTTAAGCATTCTTTCGTGAATTTTTTTTTACTTTGCAGAAGACAAACATGCGATCTAAGTGATATTCGACCTAAAGGACAACTGAAATTTACAGCACCTCAGAATAATCGACGCTAACTGATTTTTACTGTCCAACTGTTTTCAGTATTCCAGTTGCAAAGAATATTTTGGTGCTTTGAAGTGTTGTTGTTTTTGTTAGTATTGTTGTAAACAAACCTGCTATATCCTTCCATATTTTTTGTTCACTGTATTACAAAAAATACACTGTAGTGATCCTATTTCAAGACAAATCTTACTAAGAAAGGTAATAAATAAATTTATGCAAAGTTTGACCACGCAGTACTTCCAGTTGTAGTTGAAAAATATTCATCCAAGTAATAGTAATTAGTTTGAACAGATTAGAAATGAGAGAAATATGAATTGAACCGGCTGAATTCATACAACATCCTACTAAAGGACATCTAACTTTAGGTGCCAGTCATCTGTACAACAGCCGTTAACATTCACAATACAGCAAAAACAAAAGAACTTATACAGAAATTATACTGTAACTTATACACTTCCAATTTTTTACAGTTACACATACCAGTGAACAAGTTAAAGCATACAAATAGACAGTCATTTTTTCTATCCGTAATTTAAGCTCTATGAAAACCTATGTTACAGTGTTACCATAATCTTACTTGACTTTTTCTCTTGAAACAATTTATATATGTGTCAAACGAACAATTTTGTGATTTGTGGTACAGTGTTAATGAATATGGCATAAATGCATTTGTTTACTTGTTTATTTCATTCATTTTATTGACTAAATGTACCTATTCCACTTAGTCTATTCAATGGATTGAAAACAATAATGGTATGAAATAATAATAATTGAAAATACATATTTCCCTTGATTACATTTTTTCAATCACTAAAATTTTATTAGTTTTTTCTGGTTTTTTATATATTTATTAAAAGCTAATCGAAAGTTTATTGTTTCATTCAATTTACTCTTAACTGCAAGCAGATTTCCAGTAGATATGAGAATAAAAATAAATTGCCTCATGCTGGATATCAACACAAACGTTTATTTAATTGATTCTTGATTAGCCCAAAGAATAAACTTTTATCGGAAATCATTGGTATAGTGTATGAGTTATTCGAATCCATCAGAAGTGCTCAACCAGGTGACGTGAAAAACTTGATTTTGTATGACCAAAAAGTTAAAGTCCTTGTACAAGCTTTATTTAACTAAATCATTTCACTATAAATTTTCCACCATAAGGAGCAAAAAACTTGACTTCTTTATTCTTAGCTATAAGGATTCGAACTCTTATTCAAGTAGTGATAAGTTTAAAATGTAACTGATATACGCGCTGCTCATTCTACTTGCACATGTTGCTATTGACTACTTTTGAAGATAGTAAAATGAGGTTTGCAGCAGAAATAAATTTTCTGGACAAAAGTTATCTAAGATACACAAAAATTTGTTTTTCTAAAAACTAAAATGTACTAACTCCATATCAGCACATGAATAATCACCCTCTTCGACATCAAATATACTGTCGACTGAGTCTTTATTGAACCACTGAGCCAAGTATAGCTACGTAAAAAAACAAAGTTTAAGGTCATTTTTGTGAAGTTAATTTCTGCAGTAAAATCCTCCATCCATCCTGACAGTCTAAAGTTGACTACCAATCAGTTGATTAACGTTGTGATGAAAACATGCTGGCTATTTGGGTGAAATACTTAAGACTCTAGATAGGTAAAACGAATTCAAAATAAATGCCAAGCTTTTACAGATAATTATAAAGGTTAACCCTTAATTTACAGAGGTAAGTTTAACCTAACCTACTAACTGAAGCATAAAACATAATTGTTACCGAGATATTTTTCAGTCCTCTATTTTTATTTGCTAATACAAACTAGAAGAGATTAAATCTAACACTTTTAACCTAAAATATTTTGGAAGTATTAACACTCTTCATTTTCACCAATTTTTTTGGAAAGATGAACATTTAAAGAAATTAACAGTTATGTTTTCCGTTTCTTTTTATTAGATGGTAAGTCAATTTTAATGAATAATTTGATACACAGCAGTATATCATATATATATTAAATTACTCAGCGTTCGTGAGTTCTGAGAGTTTCCACTCTGGATACAAACAACTGTCCTCATATTCTATAGCTGTACTTTAGAGATGCTTTAAAAAACAGCCAGACCTGAAAGTTTGTGCTCTTTACGTCTTGTTCTGCCTTTTCTATACAGCATGCAACAGTTATATTACACTTACTGTGGATATAATACTGAAAAAAGAGAACATTTCTATCCTAAAATGTTGAAAAAAATTATTTGCAATAAATTGTGCATCAGTTGATCGTAACAGTTCACTGCAAAAATGTACTTCTGCGTATTATTTACATGTGTAAGTTTTAATGCGTATATGATAATGAACTCAGTCAGATACACTTCAGTAAAACGGAAGTAAAAGATTTATTTCAGTTTCTCGAGTACCCAGCTCCCTCAATCAAAAAGCAGTCATCAAAAAAACAAGTAAACCACAGTCAGTAGATCTATAGACTGAGGACGTATGAAATGAAAGTAAAACAGTTGCACACACTGACTAAAAAACTGAAATATATATCATAGAGGACTGCGGCAAGTTGGATTATTAGTTCAGTTGGAGGATTTCTAGAGTTGTCAAAATGCAAAACCTCAGAGTAAATTCTTTTCAGAAGCACGATCATCAAACACTATCAGAATCATTACTTACAAATACCTGAATGCTACAAATGAATTATCGGAATTCATGTTGATTAGCAATACTCATTTTTCGAGCAATCATCATATCTGTGACTAAACAGACATGAGCAATAAAAACAAGCTTGAGGAAGTAATCTAAATAATGCCTTAAAATGTTTACTACATAGTGCAGAACTGGCGATCTAAAGCAAATAACTCGCCTAGAATGATTTTTTTCAAGAGTAGGAAATATTGAGTAGAAAATTATTTCTGGGATAGATGCTTGTAATGTGCTATGCTGTGTAATGGTCTTATCCGTATCCTCAGAAGAAGTCTGAAATACTTTCCAACCATCATAATCGATCAACGTCTGATCTTCGTGGACGGTCACATAACCCAAAGGTGTATGCAGAAGATTGGTTACTACAGCGCAATCAGCATCAAATTTCCTTTCAAATGAATCTGGAAATAATCAAGATATATATATATATATATATGTGGGGAGTAGGGAGAAGGAAACAGCACTTTTGAAGTGATAGACAAGATTACTGGCTTAAGAGCAGTATGATCATTGTTTGCTATGCTTTCAGTTGTGATGTTTGCTCCTGGACGTTTCACCGACGTTCACTGCAGAAGCAAGTTGAACATTTGCATACAGTTAATTTAGAAAGGAAACTTGAATCATTAGACCTTCTTATCTGATTATTGCAAAATAAAACTACCGCTATGGATGGCATTCGGAAGCATGTTCTTCAAGAATATACACTTACATAAGTAAATCACGTTTAATCATAAGCAATATGATGCATTTTAGTCATCTTCACAGGTACCTGGTGAATCTGTTTTAGGAAATACTGACGCATTCACAACTGTATTGAGTCATTATGTTATTATTTTCTCTCAGTATCTTGTTAACAGAATCACGTTTTGCATGAGGATATGAAATAAGCACTGAATTGTGCACATAAGAAATATATGATAAAGTCTTCCCTCTTAAAACATCTTAGATAGACTATCCGCTCAGTTTAAAATATATCACAAAAATGCATCACAGAATTCTGATTAGTATTAGCAATTATTTTAGACAATTATTAATGACTATATTTTATTCATATTTAAAGGTATTTAGATGTTTATTTCCAGCTGTTGTCCGTTAAGACAATGATGACGTGAATACTAACAAAGAGTTTGATCAATAGTACTACTTCTTATGTCATTACCTGATTTGAAATCGACAAGAAGTTCGTCCAGCCTCATAGATTTATTTCATTTACTAGTTTTCGACTAACTTGTGAATTGATGCCATCCACTCCCAAACATTTATTTGCATTTGATTCTGTAACTACGCTACATGAGACTGAAGTGATAAACCATTGCTTGGAATATAAGCATATAACACAATAAAACAAATGAGCTTGTTCACTTTGGAATAAACCAATTTACTGTACAAAATTTTGTAGTGAATGTTGATACACAATTATTGGCGTGATCATGGATAGCAAATTTGCTCAAAATATTATGCTTAAAAATCTGATCTTAAAGTGTACACTTTCATTTTCAACTTCTTTATAATAAACCGAAGAACATAAGGTAACTTCTCCAATTTGAAATATTTTTCTTATAGTCAGTTGTCAGTCGAAGGATCAAGTGTATCGGAATCACGGCTAGCAAAATCAGAAGATCCAAAGGTTTACTTCCTAGATGGTGCTAGATTTCTCTGAGATGGAATATTCCTTCTCGAAGTGCTGTGATGTTTGTGCTTATGTCATTTCGTCAGGAATAACAGTGGTTTCACGATTAGAACACTCAACTCAATTAAACCACTCCACTGATACTGTTTTTTCCCAAATTCTTATTTCCCCAATTAGTTCGGTAATTATTCGCTGATTCGTTGTATATATCACTCGATTCTCAGGTTAATATATTATTTCATTAGATGAGTTGATTAATATTGAATAACTCATATGGCTATGGCTATCTAGTCTTCATTCATTAAAAATGAACAACGTTTGCAAATGATTGCAGATATGCCTCTCTGGTGATTGCCAGCAACCACAAAACACAGATCCAGAGCTTCTCCCGAATCGCCTCTCACCATCTAACTTCAAAATATGGGGCACTTCAGTGTCACTCCACTTCTCTTAGTGACCACATTATGAAATTTCGTTTAGAGACTTCGATTGAGGCTAAAAGCCAAGGACTAGACATTTGCATGGATTACTCATGGGTATTAACCCGTTTGCATTATCCGGGGGTCAGTCTTGGCCTGAATAAACTAGTGTTTAATTCTCTGAATTGGGTATTGAGCAAGGCAGGTTCATATCACCGAAACAATACCAGTTTTCTCATGATTTCCAACACACTTTGTCGATGAGTTTAAACATAAATGAAACCTAGGTGTAGGGCTTCCTGTCAGTTTACTCGCATTACATACTGACTTTTCACAATTTTGTTGATTATCGTGAAATTAGCATCAAACTAGTCCTCCCCTAGTATCCCATGTTGCATTATTTGTCAGAACAATAAATAAAATAGAATGATATAATTAACCACTCTTCTTCATTTTTGTAAATCATGTGGATTTATTCGCTTTAAAAGAAGTGTAAAGTACTTAACAGTGATATTCATTACAAGCCATAAAAATATACGTTAAGAGATAGGCGATAAAGAATCCTATCAATTATATCCAGCTGCGTTTGATACCAACTTTATTTACAATGACTGGTCACAAAATAGAATCTCTAAACGTGCATGTATGTGTGCAGAACTTCAAGCAGACTAATATCAAGTAGCACTGTATTGTAAAAACGTATGTTGCTATACAGTGATTATCCCTCCATATGTCAAGAAAAGCAATGATGTGTTTTCTTTTTAACACAGATAAAGATTCATGCTATAGCTTGAAAATAAATCGTTTTTATCTAAAATATTTGTATGCGTATATAATAACCACTTTATGTCTTGACCAGATATTTCAGCATTTGTAATAAAGACGTCTGTGAATTTCTTACGCTCTACAAATTTTTGACCACTCACTTATCGCTTAGGTACATTTTATAGAAAATGGATGGGAGGTATAATAAATCAAATGACATCGTAAGTGGATCAAACTCCCATTCATTGGAATGATCAAATCTTGTTCAAATCAGATCATTTGATACCGGTGTAAATGATGATAAAAATAAGTCTTAGATGTTTTTAAAAGTAATGCTTTAAGGCTGTGACAACAGTGACATGAATTCTTAAGGTCAGTCTGTATACATATAGCTGTTCGTTGTCAAAAAAACGTAGATAAAATATTTCTTGGTCTAAAGCATGTAAAGAATAGTAGGAATTATTATTCTATATCATTTATATTGTCAATCTAATTGCTAACTTATATCTTCTCCAATCCCGATTGCAAGCAATACAACTTTTCGTGTCTGTCATTATATCTGTTTACTGAAAGTGTAAGACTTTTTATTGATATTTAAACCTGAGTGTCTTTCAAAGGGAATTCATACAGTACTGGCTGAAGCGGAATATAATTCTTTTATTTAACAGCCCCACAATGATTTTACCAAAAAAGAAAGAATTTTCATGCACATATTACAGAAATGTGTGACACACTTCACATCCATAAGTGTCTTCCAATACACTTGTTTTTGTGAATGTGCTAATAGTATATTATAGATGTGTTTCCGTATGAAACAGCTACTAGTTTCGGAAACTCCTATAACTGTTAGATAGTTCTTACTTTGAAACTGCGATCGAATGTTAGTAGTTAAAGAAAATATGATTACTATGTGCATTTGGAAGACGTTTTCCGTTAAATGTAGATTTTAGACTCATGTTAAGGAAAAATTAATTTTCAAGTTCTCAGTAGTAAGGTGTAGTGTAATGAAAACATGGTGTGGTCCCAAGAATATGCATACTACATATATATATATATATATATATATATATATATATATATATATACTTTTCAGAAAAAATAAATGTATGTTGACAGTAATTGATGGCTTTCAGTGTCAGTGACCTGTATAAGGACATTTTCAGTACTTAATTTGGTTAAGCGCAGGAAATGGAAATGCCATTTCTGAATTACAAAGCACCCTCCCACTCACACAAAAATGTCGTTTTCTTTCTAATTCTCATTTATCCAGACAAGAAATGGATTTTCATCCTAAAGTTATTTGCCTAATAATATTTACTAAAGCTGATGAATCTCAGACAATTGTTTAAAGCTGACATTAGTTAGACAATTACTAAAATGAAGAAAAAAATGAATAAAGTGCATGAATCCTCACTATTTGACTGAGATGATGATCCAGTGTAAAAATTGACAAATAAATACTTATAAATGAATATCAGCGGACAGAAAACACAACTAATAAAATAATACTGTTTACTCATTCCATAAAATGTAGGACAAAATTTAAACCTCTTTACATAACTGAAGAACGGCTCATCGTTGTGTAAAGTAAATATACTAAGTACTATTACCTTTGATAAAACACTTCAATTTTGTGTGATAAGAAAGCTATTCAACGGTAACTTTTGAAAGTTTTCAGTAATTAGGGTGGTATTTAAACCTGCAAAGTGGCTTGGATACTACTGTCTACAGAAAACCAACACATTCCAACAGGTATCTAGACTTCAAATCATCCCATCCAATGTCAGTTAAGGCAGGGTTAGTCAAATGTCTTAGTGACAGAGATAGAAAACTGACTTGTCGGAAAAAGAACCTAAACAAGGAATTGAAACATGTAAGAGAAGAGCTAATAGTTAATAATTATCCTCCTCAGTTTATCAAGAAATTCTTACGGACACACAAAAAGCGAGAAAATAACAGTCACACCAGTACGACTAATAACGACAACATGAGTAAAAAGGAGTTCACAGCCTCCAATGTGTTGCTCTATTAGGAGGGTACCTCAGAAAATTTACGTAGAATCCTCAACAGAGCTGGAATTAGGGTGGCACTTAAACCTACAAACTCACTCAGAGATAAACTTTGTCGGCTGGCTTAAGGATTCGATAGAACCAATAGGCAAAATAATATGATCTATCAAATTCCATGTAATGACTATGAGGTCAAGTAAATAGGTCAAACTAGTCGTTTAGGGTCAGTAAGAGTAGCCAAACGTAGGAATAAATAAGATCAATAACCTCTTGGTTTTGTTGTATTCTCTGAGCTCAGAGAACACAATACAACCAAGACCATCCACCTGAGCTACAAATATTCTCCATCATTTCAATAGCAATAACCTAGAGAAAAACTCGGCTATTGCTACGCATGCATTAACACACAAATACACAATAGGGTGTAATAAGGCCACTATACTTAAGCCCAGTATAATTAGGCGGAGAGAGAGACTGATTACTGAATCTTTGTTCATCGAATCAACACTCAACACATGTAAAGAAATGACGCAATACCTATACCAGAGATATAGAAAATTTAGCTACCAATAAAAACAACTCATATGAGGTGACATAACTATAAAAATCAAATGTCGGAAGCCTGTGTGATTACATTGATATGATTATGAGCAATAATTTATGCTCGAAACGTCATGAAGTAAATAATACTAGATCACTGTGTTATAAATCAAATAAACAAATCTAATACAGAATTAATTTCCACCACAGTGCCCAAGATTTACACCTATATTAATAGTTTTCAGTAATACCTATCGTGTTATTAGATTCATTCATAATAAAGAACAAGAGAGCAGTATATCATTTCTTGATATTTTAAATAACAAAAGTATAGATAGTTCTATAAAAGGGAATGTATTTGAAAAAGTCTACAGAGACACATAGATACATACAGACACCTATTCTCACAGCATTATGCCTATATAGTACAAAACAAACAGGGTTCAGTGTCCAACTTATACAGTAAAGCCAATAAACTTCGGGAACAAGGTCGATGTAGAAGTAGATAAACTGAAAAAGATAGCGTAAAACGAGTAGCAAAATAGTTTCGCAGAGAAACACAAATCGAAACCTGATAGAAAGGTGAAAACAGACAGTATAAATAGGAATACCATATTTCAGAAGTTGGAATTCAATAGGGAATTAGCTGGTGATATACTAGCTCACTAAATGAACAGATTCACAAAAAGCTGTTCAAACAAGATGAAAGTGTGTTTTAGTTTCTCAAGTACGTTGCAACTTATAATGCACTAAGGACAAATCATCAGGGATGACCACTTCCACTTATGTATATCTTCATAGTTGCTTCTTTGGAGCTGGTTATCTACAGCCATGCTTGCAGAACCTCACCTTTATATGCAAGTAAACAAGTCCAAGTGTGACTTTAAAAATAACAGCCAAATCTAATAAACGTCTCCTTCAAACTAGCTTGGTTAACTGGGAACATCATGTTAAAATCAATGAAGCCTTTTGACAGGTATGTCAAATACAGAGTGATCTGCCGAAATGAATGCTGCAACTTATTTTTCTTATTATTATTATTAAACATTTGTCCCTTGGGTTCCTAGTGGAATATAGGGCTTCAGTAGCATGCCTTCATTGCACTCTCTTATCTACAGTCTTCTCAACCTCGAACCATGACTGCCCACAAGCTCTCATTTCTTCCTCACACCATCCCCTCCAGGTCAGCCTCACCTCAAACGCTCAACTCGTCGTTTCCCCTTTCCGATTCCACTCAACGACCTGCCATGCCACGTGATCTCCCCAGTCCGCCTTCTCAGTGTTTGCTCAATCAAATCCATATCCACTTTCTTCTCCTGCATATTTGTTGAGTGATAGGATCTTGGTTAGTATGTTGACATTCAGAGTTCCTTGTTGCTTATTCTTATTATTCTGGCCATCTGATTTTCAGTATGGAGCCAGCGTTGGCAGCACCTGTTGATGAGTGTCTGTAGTTTGTTGGAAATGCCTTTCGTGACACACCAAGTTTCTGAACCACACAGAATCACTGACTTGACATTGGTGTTGAAAATCTGGATCTTGTTCATGCTTTATGCTGAGTGTAGTGCAGTAGATCTCCACACTGGTTTCAGGTTAATGAAGGCCTGTCTTGCTGTCTTTTCCATCCTGGCTTTGACATCCTCATCTGTGTCGCCACCACCTGTAGTTGAGACGATACTACCAACATAGGTGGTTAGGTAGGTGAAAGAGACTACTTCCTTTAGATTTCTCCTATTAATGGTGATTGGTGCCCATTGTTGTTGATGCTGTTGTTGGTTGGGTATCTTCATCACCTCTGTCTTCTCTACATTCACTTGAAGTACCGTCTTCACTACTTCGCCTCTTCTGTCAACTTGTTGGTTTTCGCCTGTAGATCTTCGAGTTTGTGTGACAAGATATTAGACATAAATCATCATCGGCGGCGAAATCCAAATCTTCTAGGGTCTTTTCATAGGTCAAACAGTGTATGTCTATCTTCTCGCTCGTCACAGTTTGTTGCATGATCCAGTCCAGTCCAGTAGACTACAATCAGGAAGATGGTTGGTGATAGTAGGCGGCAACCTTGTCTTACTCCTGTCTTCACTGCAAAGGCATCACTGAGTTTTGCATTGCTATGTGAATCACCTGGGATGTAGCATCATATAGCATATGGCTGTTGAATGAGGTTGATAAGTGTTTGTGGCGCTAAAACTGTGGTGTTGAAGCAGCTGCCTGCCAAATTACTTCTCGGTCGACGCTATCGAAGGCCTTATCAAAGTTGATGAAGTTGAGGTTGAGGTTGGTGTTGAGTTGTGTTGTGTTGACTGGCATTCTATGGTCTGTTCTATGCTGATGCGTAGAGTGGCGTTGCAATTTGGTTGGCCAGTCTGTTTCGGTGGTAATTTAGAATCCAGTGCATGTTTTAGTGTTTTCAGGATGATGCGGCTTAATATTTTGCTTGCTGTGAGTGGACAGGTGGGGGGTGGGGTGGAGCATGATTGTGCACCAGTTCTTGCAAAGACTTAGATCTGCCTTGTTTGGCCTTGGTTGACAAGGTAGCCGTTCTTGCAATCAACTGGCAGGTACCTTTCCTTGCTTGCAAACCTAGTGCAATAGTGGTGTGTGCGTCTCTGCAGTTGTTTCTGCATGTGTTTTCAGTCAGTACTTCTGGGGGAATTTCATATGGTCCTACTGCTTTCTCGGTTTTCATTAGCCTTATGGTGTTCAGGATTCCACTTCTGCTTTTGTTGGAGGGCCTGTGTTCACTGGTAGTTGTGTGGTTGGTATGCTGATGGTATTTCTTGATGAGTTGCAAATGGTGGTGGTTGTGGTCGATTCAAGAGTTATTTGAAGTGGTCAGCCCATCGTTTCCTTTGTGTCTCGTATTTGGCAATTAGATATCCCTCATCATCTTTCATTGGTTTCATCTGTGTTGATCTCTTCCATTCCGGATAGTAACCTGGTTATTTGATGTAGTGTTGTCAGGTCTCTGTCTCTCCTACCTGCAGCATCTTGTTCTGCTTCACTTGCAAGTGTGTTGTTGAGGTGTGTTTTGTGTTTGTGCGCACTCTTCTTCACTTCTTTGTCCAATGTAGTGTTTTATACATTGTACTCAGGTCTTCTTCTCGTTGTTCATCCGTACACTGCACTGCACTGCACTGGTTCATCTTCTGCTTCACCATCCTCCTCTCCATGCTCTATCACCTCCCATGTAGCCGTCAAGATATATTCCTTATCTTCTTTCTTCTTCCTTACTAATACACTTGTGCATGTTCCCTTCCACATAGCTTTCAAAGAGTTCCAGTGTTCACCCACACAGCTTTCTTCAGAGTTGTTGCTCGATATCTCCTACTTTGTTCTGATGGCTGATGTGAAGATTTCCTTCGTACTTTCATCCTTCAGTTCAGTTTCTGTTCTGGATGTTGACATTGAACTGTGGTAGTCTATTACCAACTTCTTTGATGGCTTTCAACCTGATTTTGAATGCAGGTTCCTTGCACCAGATGGTGAGTGATGTGAACCTACATCTGTTCCCCTTCTTGACCTAGTGTCAAGTGGGCTGAATAATGCTGGAACTTGTTTTGCTCCATATTTGAAGTCATGGGAATCGAAGGGAGACCTAAATTAATTATGCAAAAGAAATACATTCCTCATCTTTGTCTAAAATTAGTCCCGATACAAAAGTATTATGATCTCTGTCTCATTTTTCTGTACTCCTCCTTATTTTATGTATTCTACGTTCATAAATATTCATCTTGTTTTTACTATATTATTCGTCACATTTTTTATATTTCTATCATTCCAACCACAAGTCGTATCTAACCTGTATCTGAGGCTTAAGCTATTTTGGTATTGCATTTTCATGATTTTCTATTGCGTTGATTAAAGCTCATTTTTAGAATTTTTTTCTCTACGTCACAAGCAAAACGAGAAAATAGAAGAAATTCGTTGCTCAAAATAAACATGGTAATAGTTTATTGTTCCCCATGCGCCTGATACATTTTTTTGGAATTTTCATTACCAGGCCTGGAAGCGTAATCAGCGCTTACTTTACGACAAAATTTCAGTGGTCGAGGAAAAACAAACGTATATGTACATGCATATGTACATGACTATCCACTACGTATACATTAAAATAGCAATCAACGGTAGCCTCATAATCCTTTCGTTTTAAACTCAACCACACCAAGTTCTATGACTAAGTTATATTTGATTTCTTACGATACTAATACTGCTGAACAACCTGAGTAGTTAGAGATCACTTAGGTTGATCTATAGATTTCGCCAGCCAGATCAGAGCGTGTTTAAGTCACTTTAATCTGGACATCGGAACCTCCACATCAGTCTGAGGGGTTACGGACTCCTCAATTTGTTCAGTATTAGTATCTTACGCCAGTTCATGATACTTTTGTTTCAAACATAAAATCCTATTATTTTGGCTGACTGGCTTCCAGCACAAACCTTCCTGATACCGCAGTTGGATAGTTGAAAACTACTCAACTGTGAAAAATGTCAACGTGAATCGTGGAATTTTTAAATGTTTTACAGCTTGATCATCTTATTTACTTTCTTAACCACAATTTCTTCTATGGCCTACACCGACTATTTTTTGATGGCATTTATGAACTTATAAGTGAATACCTTTGCATTTCTTGTTTTAAATAACTAACGGGAATCTTCTAACTACCAAGGGGTTATTTCATTTCATAAATAAAATTAATAAAGCTATAGAGGACAATCGTTTGTGGTACTATCCACCCTACAATTCTGTCCAACATTTAGGCAGTTTTTAGCTCTATCATAAATTCATATAACGATGATTACTAACCATCTTTTCCCCATTAATCCAGATCGGTTTTTGTTCTTAAGTTGTACTTATATTTGACACCAATTTTAAAAAGAACGATTATTGCTTCAAAATTCAATAAATATGTCAAATAACTCTGCGAAAGAGTACTTCCATGTTAGAAAAATGGAAGCAATTTAGATCCAATGATCTCTTAAGGAATAGCTCGAGGATCATTTCTGATGATGAAGTAATTGATATATTTGAGTACTTTCCAACAGTCTTCCTTCTCACTTGATGCTACTGCTAACCTACGGTTTGAAAAATAATACATTTTATGATAGAGACTACCTCTTTCATATTAGACATACTTAAGAAACTAGTAGATTCATATTTTAGTAAATAAACATGACTGAAGTATTCCTTCGCTTTGTATGAATAGTAAATTCACTCTTGAAGTAAAGAATGGGTCGAAGACACTCTTTCTAAACGCAGAGCTGACAAGAAAACTGATGGAACTTTCAGAAAACAGATTTGCAGGAAATCGATGTGTAATTGTCAACTGGTGAATATTCATAGATGGGTTGACGTTAATCGCTAGCAAAATATGACCATATATCTTCCCACTCATTTCAGACGAATCTGTATCTCCTATAAATGAAAAGAGGAAATTTCTATTTTTGGAAGGTTTCTTTGAAAATGTATTCCCACCACGTTTCATAGAAAAAACCGTCAAGTCAAAATTTTTTGAAGAGGACCTCACCACTGTAGTAGAAAGGGAGTTTCATGTTATTCTAAATTTCAGAAGGTAATTGTTACTAACTCTCTAAAGAGGAAGATATTGAACTTTCCAAGAAAAACATTTTCCGCTTGAGTTTATAACCAGTATTATGCTTTCATTCACTGTTTTCTAGCAATGTAAAAAAGAAACTTTCTCACTTGAGTAATTTTGTGAGTATTTATCATCTGAACTTCTGAGATCAGGTATACATGGTTTATTCTTCGTGTTATCGAAGGAGTTTAGGAGCACTATCTTACATGGCCACAGAGTGGTAACAGTGAATTAATAAGAAGTACGATGATTGTACGCTCTGTCAACACTACGTCTCAAGAGCTTCTTCATTCAAAATCATTTGTAAAATGGGAAGAAGCTTTCCAAAAACCATGTATTTTCATATTTTTGTCCCTCATTAAAGTTCTTGTCATTAATACGGGGAAGCCTGAGCTTTTCAGAAAATATTAAACGGCTGAACTCTTATTCTTTTATAAGCTTAATTTAAAGCCTGTAAAATCACCTCTTTATTTGTGCAGTGTTTACTTCTTAGGCTTTTCATCTTTCACTCTTATTACTGCACTCTTACTGGTCACAGTTAAGTTTCCAAATATTTCATCACGTTGCGCGTCGTCTACCCCATGGTTAGTTATCTTTTTCTGAGGTTACCAAATCGAGAAACTATCAGTTGAAATAATTTTCATTTTTCAATTTGAGCATAAATCCTAACCAAGTAGTTACTTACCTGTCACCCTTGCATAAAATGAAAGTTAGGTCTTAAAATTTTCACTGAAAGAAATTCTATTCAACCATATTTAATTGTCTGAGAAGACATTTATTTTTTTATTTGGCTATGAAGTGGAAGAATATTAAATTTGTGAAGGAAATTAAGTAAATATATGATGGATAAGTTGTGAAAAAACCCCCAATTGGCTGTTTCACTAACTTGTGGTGTACTAGTTTGCGAGAGAATACAGAGATGACACAAAATTGGACAGTGAAGTAGAAGCCATTTCCATTCGTATCATAAAATGAAACAGATTACTCAATATTCATCATCGCCAAGCATGAAGCTAATGCTTCTAGCGTTGAAAATAGTTAAATGGATGGGATACAGCAACAGTTTATCATTCAATGAAATCTTTTCAGATGACGACCAAGAGCTTAAAATATTAATTTTCACTTTAGTCACTTATTTTCTTTTCATTTCATTAAGATTAGTTTTAGACACCGCAGCACTGAATCTTAGTACTCATTTCTAGACTTTCTTAGCATATTTTCCTGATAATTTTAGTTATGGAAGAAACAGTGTAGTTTACTGCACTGTTTATGCGATTATTTGGCTGTTGTACAAAGTTTTATTGAATGAGGACTTCCAGAATATTCTCAAGATTTTCAGGCAACTATCCTATTATCTGCAAATGCGGTAGAATTCAAATATCTGGGAAATTGGGTTTCTTATTTCCAGTAAAACTGCAACTTCTTCCAGTGAGTTAGTGAAAAGTGAATGGGTACTAAAAACCTGATACTGTTACAATATGTAACTATACTTATGTAGAAAATGGTATTTCTAAGGTCTGTTTACAGTAAGATGCTTTGATTTACAGTACGAAGTGGAGATTTTATATCATTTCACATCATTTTTAAATCCCAATATTCTCTTCTCAAAGGTAAATAAAATATTTTTGCTCTGTATATCTTCACGTTTACTGTAGCGGTGTTAATTGTCTTCTAAGCTGGTACACTTACTTTCGTCTCCTGTGAGTATTACTCCACACTGATATTTTAAACAATCGCAAAATCTTGACAGAAATCCATTCAGACTCTTTTAAAACACCATTAAACAACAGTTTTGGTCATCCAAGTACAATTTCGAATGTAAGAATTTATTCTTTATTTTCCATCTTTATATTTACACATTTATAACTATAAATGATTATGCCGTTACCTCTCCTAAACGACAGTTACTCATAATTATAGTTCTTCTAGTGAACAGATATTAGCTTTATTTAATGATAACAACGGTAACCTGAGTATTTATCTCAAATATGAAACATAAGAAGACTGTGACGTAATTTACTCTTCTTATATAAACATTTGTATCCTTTAACAATAATTTTAAAAATGCGGTGAACTTGATACAATATGTCATTCCAAATTGTTTCGAATGTCTATTCCTTTTGTCCGTTCAGTAATGACGCGTTTCAAGGTAAAGATAGATATTAAGATGCTACCGATTTCGGATAAATTCCATTTGTTTTTTTTGTCATAATCATACAATGATAAATGAGACTTCTGCTTTAATTTATAAAGGTAAACTGAAATGATCGTCTGCACACCAGTCGCCATTTTCATTTTTTAAACACCTCATACTATCTTTAAAGAGTGATCAGATAGTTTTTTTAATCAAGATATGTAAAACACAAAAAGTGAAGATAAAATATGCTTACCTTATTTCAGTGGATTTATAGTGCTGTTGACGCAATTAAGGTATCAGACATTTTCATTCACCCAAATAAGCAACTAATGTAATCACGGTAAGCTTCAGGTTTTGTTAGCGCTTACTTTTCATAGTCTAGTCATTAGACAATTCATCTAGTGGTTTAGAGATTGTCAGTTTGCACTGTGCAGAAAGAGGGTTTCATTTCAAATTTAGTCATTCTCACAGGTGACTGAATAAAGTTATTTCCGGTAACAAAGTTTCCCAAATACTTTCTTACTCTGATATTTGAGTCTATCTTCCATTTTCAGAATTTTTACTTAAAATTGCAGCATTGTATTCAAAAAAATTAAGGAGACCAAATAACCGCTACAGTAAAAGCCGTACTTTTACAAACTTTCGGAATATTTCAACTGTATGGGTGTAAAGATACCTATTCCACAGCGGTTATAAACAATGTAGTAAAAGAGGGGATTACGCAGCATCTCTGAACATCGACCTGATTAAACAGCTTACAAAATAATAATGAAAACTAAGAACCAACAAACTGAAGGTTTGGTAGAGTTGAAATTACTAATCAGTTGATAATAATTGGATACTTTGTCGCTAACCCAATGGTCATATTTATTGAACTGACAAATGGTGTCGGTCATGTGTACCACAGTAACCTATTACTGAATAAGGTAAGCTGAAATAACAAACGACAGATTGTACGAAAACACGTAATGCTTTATCCTTTTTATTGAGATAAATTCTAATCCATTTGAAGTCATAATGCAGTAAATTTATCTAGCTGATTTTTTGAACTGATTCGTAGGTCGTAAAGTGAATCTTTAAAAAGAATACTTTACCATACAATAACCTTTTAATCTAGCTTCATTTCTCAAAAGCTCTTGTTTTCAAAGCTGTATCAATTTGTACAAAAAATCACTGACGGAGAATAACTCCAACCAAATTTTTAGAGTTGATATGTTCACTATTATTATCATTATTGGTTTTTCTCTATTGTTTGCTTCTTCTGATTGATCTGTTTGAAGGTTTCACGGATTGAAAAGGCAGAGTGACATCTTGGCTATGTGATTTTTCAACCTGCCTGCACATCTGTTTCTGTGACTTCGTTTATGTACAAGCAAATATCCGTGAACTAAAACTGCGGTCTACTTGATTCAAAAATATTTAGGTCCTTAGGTTTTTGACATCTGGTCATTATACTCGCGCTTAAAAGATGTTCGAGGAGTTATGGACTCATTGTTAAACGGAACACGATAACAAACGACACCTGAAATTACCTTATTGGCCTTATAATGTCACTTTGAAAATGATTTATTTCTTTGTCACTAATTTATAGTTTAAAGGGACAGATTTCAAACTATCGAACTCTAAAGTCTCTTTTCAGTGCATCAAATTTAATCCGTGCATTTCACTGAGGCGCCTCTTAGGACACTCCCAAACTGGATGCGACGCCAAACCTTAATACCAAGTGCTTAAACCAATTTGGTGAATATGTAGCATCTACTCACATAAACTGGAAAACGCTAATCTCTAACCACTGACGGTTTCAGGCTGCAGGATTATGAAAAGACAAATAGTTTGTGGACTATTCTTTTCAGTAACTTCTTTTTATTACTGCATGACCTTGTGAACTAAAAATCAATCATTGATAATCATTAGCTTATTAGTTTGTAACTTATTACAACTATAACAATGAGACTGTGTATTCGATCATGATCTTCTGCGTCAGACTGCCTTCATCCATTGAGAAAGTCATATAAGTATTTAGGAGGTCTGATGTCACGTGTTTGAAGATAACAGGAGTCATTATTTGTTACATAATATCGTTTCCAAACATAGTCTTTGATGTTGGTTGTACTAAGCAATCTTAGCTGGCTGGTCTAATCGTGAACCTTTCATTGTCTTTTTAGACAGCATTATCAGCACCAACGTGACTCAGTGGCTAAGTGGCTGACTCTCTGACATTTGAAACAAGCGGTTCTGGGCTCAAGTCTAAGTAGGAACAACATCCCTCAATCGGTGACAGGTACACCTAATTAATGAGCCTCAAACAAGACGAAATCCTCTTCTTAGATTTCACTTCTAGCCATTACCCCTCATTAAAATCAAAACTGGAAATACCGGCAATACTAAGGCATCCACAAAAGAAACATACCAATATCGGTTGATTAATTCAATCCAATCAGTGACGAAGATTTACAAGCTATAAAATCAAAATCATTGTTGAAATAACTCCAAAAGTTCCATTGAGGCAGTACTACTCTTGCCTTATTTTCTTTAAAAATCAAATGTTCCAGCATTTATCGTTTTTTCTTCATTACTTTTATTTGCGTTTCAGGTTAAGTTTATTTTGTTTCTAAGAATGCATCAATTAATTCATTACTATGGCATAATGAAAGGCCATTTTGTTGCTGTGCAGAATTGTTCTGACAGTCAAATTTATTGTTGTATTTTAGTTTCTCTAGAAATTTGTTACCGAAGTTTTCCAATGTATCTCTCATGTGCCATAACATACCTTGCAAGCTAGAAGACCTGTCAGTACGCAATACTAACTATAAACTTTAGTTAGTGGCTAGTGTGGCAAATATAAAGACTAGCAATGCATTATTTTCTTAACGGAAACTTGCATATCGTAGTTTTTAAGTCGTTAACAAGTAGTGTGAAGCAAACCACATGATATATATATATATATATATATATATTGCTGGTGTAAAGTCATCTTCTGGGATAAAAGTAGTTTCGATCACAGGGTAACATCAGTTCAAGAATCATCTAAAGTCTCGGAGCCTTAAATGCTATTTCGTCAGTCCGTGATGAAAACTACTTTGAAGCTGACTACTCTACACAAACCACCAATTACTTCAGGTGCTCTTTAATGACACTTTTCAAGATGGAAATACTGAAGTTTAAGGGAGAATTACTTAAATATGGATTTGGTGAAGTCGGGTGTGATAGCATAAAGTCACCTGCGACATGGTGTGGTGATCATGATTTATTATTAGTTGGTAGTAGTGGAAAATTACGGATCACTGGCTCTTAGTTCAGAGGCTAGAATATAACAGGCTTACCATGAGACCTTATGGTCGTGGTTGGGTCCAATCAGTCATGGCGTCGTGATGTGTACTGCTGAGGAGTCCCAGACTAGGACGAAATCACTGTTAAGCACTTTCGAACTTTCAATGATTCTCCATATGATATTGATCCGTGATGAAAACTAGATTCAGGAAATATATATATACATATTGTATTGAGGACTAATTGTAACATATTACAATGTCCAGTACAAGAAAAACGTTCACTCAATAGATTGTATAAAGTAACTTGGAGATTAAAAATTTACCATATACCATAAGTTTCTTGAATCTCCCTCATAACATTCTCATGCGTCTCTCATTGGATTCTAACAAATACCCTATGAAATCGTTTTATATTTGTCGTCGTAACTCCCAATGCAGTGATGTGATTACCAACAACTGTTTGGATCGGTATTTTGTCGAGTCTTTCCAAAGCACTTAACGGAATATTTCAATTGTTATTATCAAAAGGTTGAAATCTCTCATGGTTGCCGATTTAACAATGCTAAGATTTGAGCAACTGTGACTTGCAGGACTTCACAATACACTGAAACATTACTTATATCCTCTTGTATTTGACTTTTGATCGATTATCAAGAATATATTTGACAACCAAAATGTCATCCTATTTATTTCTGATATGAGATTCTATTTGTTATGCAATAAAACTCTTTTTGTTAGCCGAAATACGATAAAAATCATAGCAGGATGTAAGTCAAGAGAAACGAACATATCCCTAATTTTGTTAAAAACTGAAAGTCTAAGTAAGGAATCCAACAGAGGCATGAGTTTGAAAGTATCCTGACCAACAATGGACTGGATGGTTTGTTGCACTTTTTCAGTAGAAATCATCATCATGTAACGTTATGCACAGTCCAAGCAAAGAAAGATGATGAAAGCCAGCATTGCCTTAATGATGATACCTTAAGATGAAACAAATGTGAGTAGAATAGAGATGAGTTTGTTTGTAATCAGACCGTTCAGTATCAACAAACAAACTATACTTTTTGGATACCATGATAGCGTCTGTAAATCTATTTTCGTTGTTCACTAGTGACTGTTTGGCTGAATTCATTCAGGGAGTTCAAGAATTGGAATTTTGGTTTTCTCTTGAAGCAGAACTGGAAAGAAGGAACTCATCTGATACATAATCGTTAGAGGCCCTAAGTTCTGAGATATTTCTACTTCTGTAAATGTAAAAGTTCAATTTAGAAGTTTAATGAACCAGACAAACTATCTGATTCTGACCTCAAACAAAAGTCTCGAACAATTTAAATCAACAATTTTGAACTGGTGTCTCCATTATATGCTAGAAGACTGTTGTCCAGAGAACATAAAGCTCAGCTCTATGAACTTTTGAAGAACAAGGAACTGTTATTGGTTCGTCCAAACGAGGGCTCGGGCCTAATTCTCCTGAGTTGCAACGGCTGTGTTGATAAACGTTCATCTATACTGCCAGATGGAAGTGAATTCTTTAGAGAAGCGCTTCAAAAGGATACAGTGTAGCAAGTATAGCGAAAACTGACAAAACTTTTGAAGAATTAGGATGAATCAATCATTAGTGAGGAGCTGTTCGAAAGACTAAAACATCTGGTTCAGTAACTCTTCGACTCTAAGATCTTCAGAAAGTCCATTAGAAAAATGTTCCTCTCCATTCAGTTGTTGACACGAGGAATCCACCATGTCATGAAATTGCCAAGTGGTTAGTTGAAATTCTTTAGCCAGTGAAGAATGAAATCATTAGTTACAGTACTCTTGACTCCTCCGACTTCGTTAACTGCATAAAAAATATCAACATGGGTGGTAAGCGCACGTTATCATTGGATTTCACATCGCTCATAAAAATGTCCGTTTTACGAAAACAATCTGCCTTCTGTGTGATTATATTGAGATCGACAAGCTTGAAATTGGGATTCCTAAACATTGTCTGAAGGAGTTTCTCCTATGATGTACCTTTGGAATGTAAGTTAGACTCGATAATGAACTTTACCAATAAATGGATGGGGTAGCAATGAGTTCCCCATTGGGTCCTCTCCTAGCTGATTTCTTCATAACCAATCTAGAGAACAGTAAACTACGTCCATTGATCTACCGATTCCATCCATATAAAAGATGCATGGATAACATTTTCACCTTCTGTGAGGAGGATAGTAACCCTGAAAAAAATACTACGAAAGTCCACTGAAAGTCATTAGTAAAATAAATTCACCACGGAAACTGAAAATAATTCGGAATTCCACTTCCCGGACATTCTATTGAAAGGAAGACACAATGGTTACCTAAGGAAATCGACTTACAGAAAATAAACCTGGTATTGTTAATATACTCATCTTCAAAGCTGGGTTCCACTATTCACGAAAAGAAAATTTATTCACTATGCACACAAATTAGAAGGGTTTCTACGGATGATTCAGTAAATGAGGAGCTGGAAGTACTTCGAAGAGTGTTAATAAAGAACGATTATCCTTCAAGATCCACTAAGAGGAAAATAAAGCCTAAAAATGTCAAAGACGAAGCCCCTACTGTTCCAAAAAACATTGTTTGTGAATATTCGATTCAAGCCAGATACATCAGCAGAGATACCAAAGAAGCAATTGTGCAAAACACTGAAGAAGACCTTTCCCACTCAGTCTCGCATTATGTTCTCCAGTCAACAATTGATTCGAGGGTATGTAAAGGATAAAATATGGCTTTGAGCCATCGCCATTTGTCCTTGCCAATTCACCTGCTTTTGTCGAGCTGGTTACATACGTCTCACAAACGTGTTCTATACAAACGCATCTTCGAACACCATTTTGTATATCTGTCTAAAAGGCAGTATAAAGCCGTCAGCAGTTCGGTTCTTGATAATTTGGTTATCTCTGGTCACTGAGCTCCACAAGAGTCTTCTTTCAAAGTCATTTATGAAGGGAAGACAAACATTTCGAAGGGAGTATGTATTCGCCATCTCAGTACAACAGAGGCTGTGCCAGTCCAGCATTACAAGACAGACCTTTGTGTTCAGGAATGATATATTCAATCTGTAATTTTGTCTTGGTCATAATCTCCCTGAGACAGTTTATTCACTTCTTTGTTTAATTGCTTATGGTCCTCTAAACAATTTTTGATGACCTTAATTTGACTTTCTAACCGTTATCACCTTGTGAGTTTGACGACAGTTTTTGATGGCTATATTGACCCATTAGTTGTTGGTGGATACAGATTTTGTTGTAATTATGATTATGGTGTACAGGTTTTGAAAAATGATTCGTCGAAAGGGAAATTTTCTTGTTTGAATTATATTTTATGGCATTTCAATTCCCGGAATAAAACTCTGCTAAGTGTGTAGATGGCAGTTTGCAAAGAACGACCAAATTAACGAAATGCATTTGTAGAAAAGCCTGAAAAGCTAACGTCATCCCCAAGCATAATTAAATTTTCTAATAGGTCGTCTTTCAAAGAACCGCCTTTTCTATTTTCATAGACTCAAGTATTAAGTGAAATTGGGTTTGAAGATAATTGTGCAAGCGTTGGCCTTCACATATCTGTATTCAGTTAATATTGATTTATAATGAAGTAGCATATTAAACTCAGCACTATCCTCTTTGGCATATTATTTCTCAACAAGTTCACTCCCAGAACAATACTTTCAGACGAAACAGTTGTTGCATCGGAATGATGTTGATAATAACAGTATTTAAGGTAATAATGTGAAATAGTCAGCTGGTTCTGGATGGGCGTCCGGTCCATAATGAAGTATCAACAGAAATGCAAGCGTAATTTTGCTGCTGGTGGTGGTTCATTCAGACGGTACAAAAATCTACAACTCCAGCTCAGCGTCTGACGGATACTTTTTTGAACCGAAAATTCCATTTCCATATAACGTAACACTTTGTCCCTGCTTTTTTATTGACTCGAGAAACAGAAAATTGAAAACAGTTTAAAAATGCGCCAGAGTACATGATATGTTCAAAGTACATATTTAAATGAATAAAATAAATTGAAAAGAAAGAATTTGATGGAAAATGTTCAGTGGATAAATTTGGTAGCCCAAGGTTCAAGCAGGCCTCCGAAGATCACAGACATAATATTTTAACAAACATAACTGATAAAATAACTCAAATAAGTTGTTTATTTTCAAATAACACCCTATTCATCATTTATTACCATTGTCATTCTCATATGATAATTACTTATTACTACTACCATTACTAAATGTTCCTATCACATGATTTGCAAGGTTTGTAAAAGAATAATGTAATCAGGGAGAATAGCATTTTATGGTGAAGTCAATGGAAGGTAGGATAACTTCATAATAATCAAGTCTCTACACTAGTCAAAATGTACTATTACATGATATTTGTTGTTACTGCTGTTCCAATTTTCTGTTTGATTTAATACACAGCAGGATTTTGATCGGTTCTTAAAGTTAAATGTATAAATGCGGTCAGTTATATTATACATTAACATTTAGTTGAATAAAAAAGCTTTTAATACCAATGTGATTACATTTAATCTAGTGCATGCTACTATGCGTTGGTTAAGTTCATTATGCTTAAAAATGTATAATGATTCTGTTCACACTAATGTGAAAGTTACAGTTGTCTGTGTAGAAGTAATCACTGTTCTTGACAGCCTCTAGCTTAGCATGGTTTATGACGAGAAAATGGTCAAAAGACTTGCATGTACTACAGCAGATTTCACCTAATTTTACTCACAAAAGTTTCAATAACCACTAAAGTCAATCATTCAAAACGAAACTATACGTTGATTAATCATTGTAGAGCAACCAATCTCATGTTGTCTAGTCATGTGTGCTGACTGGATTGTATTGATTATTTTGCAATGTGGCTATCAAGCTGGAAGGTTCACCATCACGGTGCACTTTGATCGATGTTACATGGTTAGAGCCAGCAGCAGGAAGCCGTGGACTTAGGTTTCGTGCTTGCTGGCACTCATCAGCAATGTGTATCTGCAACCTAGGGGGAAATGGTGCCCCCAATGAGATTCAAACCCGCATCACCCAATGTTGCAGTCAGCGATGTTACCACTGTGCTATTAGGGCTGGAACTGGCCTTCTGTAGAAATGGATTACACACATTGATTGATTGCTGGAAAGAAACCAATCTCATGTCTAGTTCTGTGTGGTTTTCGAATTAATGTAGAATATTCGTAGCTCAGGTGGATCGTCTTGGTTGCATTGTGTTCTCTGAACTAAGTTGCTCAATCGTAAAGCTTCCATCGTCTTTCTGGACGACATCATCAGCACTTACTTCAGTATGAAGCTTCACGATTAAACACTCCAGCTCAAAGAACACTATACAACCAAGTTCTGTGTGCATATCCAAATCTGACGATTATTTTGTAATATCGCCAATGAGTTCTGAGGTTCACCATCGTGGTGCATCGCAGTGTAAACTGATTAACATAAATTCTGAGTATGAAATGATATTCTGTCACAGTACTTTAGGTCATCATTCCAAGAAATTCAAAGACCTCATCAAAGCAGGATAAGATACTTATTCATCTTAAGCGTTTCTCCTTCGAATCGTGAGAAAAGGAATCAAATAATGGTTATTTAACTAGTGGCATTCATACACTTAAATATCAACACAAAAGATCACACGTTGCAATAACGAAACTTCAAAATTAATCTGTCACATCACAATTATTGTTGTATTCGGAAAGTTTAGCAGAAATTGTTTGGTGCACACATATTTCTCATTCCTATGATTCCTAAAACGAAAGGAAAGACTCTTATTAAACCATCCCAGATTTACTTTTAAAGGTCTAAATCACAGAAATAAGTCCTGGTGACATCAATTATAAGATTAAAAATGGAGGCACAACAGCACATATATATACATTTCTTCAATTTGAGTACATAAAACTGGGTTAACATAAGCTATTTACAAATTATTGTTCCTCAGTTGTATATTTGTCATCCCACATAAGTTTATAAGTCAACTGATTAAAAATATGGTGTCATTGTTTTATTCTCACTATTGAAAAAGTCCAACTGACCAATTACACAATGTGGCGACTCAGCCAGACAACTCAACACTTTAGCATATTGGTGTTCCCCTAGCTTTGACACTTGGTCATAGACATTTCGTCACTAGTGAAAGTTCATGATGAGTTATCAACTATGTAAAGTAGTATAGTGATACTCATCATCAAACATCAGGGCTCAAGAACCAATCAAAACAATTATCATCCTTAACTACTGATATAGTGGTTTGTATATGATTTTAAGCTGTCATAAGCTTACCGATAGATTCCTTTAGTTATTTTTAGTTGTTTCTGAAATTCAAGTGCCTGATCCTTTTGCGCATATTTCTAAAGATCTTTGGATGTTACTTTTAGGAGAAGTTGTTGAGGTCTAATATTTTTATATTTAAAACAATAAACCACCAGCTGTTAACGATCTTTGTTCACATAAAAATGTTTCTTCATACAACTAATTTCTTTTTCAAAAGAAATAAAAATATTTTTGAAAATTCAGATGAATAATAAAACTTAGTTAGAAAAACTTCAGCAAATCTGTTTTCAGGGAAAGTTTGGGGTAAATGTCACTCATTTAAAAGTTTAAGTTGGTTTATTGATTTCAAGAGAACAGGTGAAAAAATAAGAGTATTAGACAGCTCTTTTGTCCAAGTTTTGCACCGCTTAGAAGCAAGCACCAAAGAAATTAGATGACTGTCGTAGTTTGTGGTGAATCGATAAAACTAGGAAAAGTAGACCGTTGGATTCCAACTAATTACTCGAAGAGTAATGTTCACAGCATGAAACCCTACAGTTTTATGGTTTACCCATCTTAGGGTAACCACCTGAGGAATCGCGAACTATCCAGTTCTCCTTTTTTTTTACTTGTTCTGTAACTGATACCATACCATGAAGAAACGATCCTGAAGAATTTTTCAGTCACATGAACATACAGTATGCTTTTGCCATATAATGAAAGCGTGTCAAATCGATAATGATCCCATCCGTTTTTTAAAGAATGAACAGTTTATTTTGCTTGCAGAACTGATTGTAAAACTAAGGTTTACAGAGATAATATTGTTAATGAAGTTAAAATAAGAAATACAATATGTTTAGAGGGGAAAAAATTTTCCTCACAGCAATATAACCTTCAGTTATTAACCTATCTTCATGTTATATTGTGTTGTGTTATTTGTGATTAGCTGTTAAAGCAATACAACTGTAACTTATTGTGGTCAAGTTTTTTGTTACTGAGCTCCTGATACAATACAGCTGAACTCTACTACTTTCACAGTGAACTGAAGGTGACCAGTGTTATATTATGAATATACACAATAAGAGAAAGAACACAAAAATAAAATTTTCAATGGGATAACAAATAGTGATTCAATCAGTTGCAGAACAAATACAGTTAAAAGCTGATGTGCTCAATTTTGTAATGATACTGCAGTGAACAGACATAGAGGAGATTCAAATAAGTATTTGACTGAAAAAAACTCTTCTGGGAACAAGTTACTAGTATATTTTTTGCACTGTGATACATCCACTACGAAGAGCTATTAAATTCCCACAGTAGAGTTTAGAGAAGACTAATAGAATCTAAAAGCCTCAGTCAACTTGGGAAATGATGATAGAGAGTGACTACAATGTGTTTTGAGTATGAAGAAGAGCATAAAACGATCAATAGTATGCCTTATTTTGATACACTAGACTCCTTTAAAGAGAGTAGATGGTGCAATTAAAGCATTATTTATGCAGTAAGATGATGTCATTTTATTTCATAAGATTCTCATTAGCTACATGCAACTCAAATAAATGAGCAACCAATCACTGTAACAAAAATTAACATGACTTCTATGCAGCGTTCAGTTATTGTTTTGAAGATCAGCAACAGATCAGAAAGTGCGTAGATGTATATGGTAAGAACAGAGAAACGAACGTTTCCTAGGATTGACCAGCAAGTATCTCAAATTCTACATCTCATGGGTTCATCCTTATTCAGCGGTGCTATAGCTCACCACTTCTATCGGTCATCAAACAGACTCAATAAGTTCCTTCATAATAATTAAAAGACAGAAGATTTCGCACTCAGTTCAAATGGTGGAAATCATAACCGTCCAACAGCTGCAACAGGAACTGTGTGTTACAAAGAAGGTGATTATCAGTTAATTATTCCCCTGGTTAATAATCTTCATCGTCTAACCTTTTCAAAAATATTTCAGAATCTTGATTTATGCCTGTTCCTACCTACTTTCACATTGACTGTTGTTTCATCATTACTGCATTTGTTATTCTTACGATAATTTATACTACCAACTTATCATTTTATTCGGATGATCTTTGCATGCTGCTTAACCGCTTTTATACACTCCTGATCTTATCTCACTCACTTGTAGATATTCTTCACATTGGCTGACATAACATGTTTCGAATTTGGTTGCATTTTATTACTTTAACCATCTTTACATTCTGAACTGTAATGTTTTTTCAGATCTTCAGAATGATGACTGGTATTTGATTTCAAAAACTTTAAGCCTTCCATTTCATATATTAACACTCAAATGTGAGAAAAGTATATTCTTCCCAATAACTTCTCTTCAGGCTTTACGGTTACTGAATCAATTTTGTTATTGTGGTGAAAGCCAGGTTGGCGGTGAATGCACTTTTAAATAGATGCGAAACTAGAATTAGATTGATTGCGTGACTCACGTTTCTAAGTCAAATCTGCTGATAAGCTGAATGTAAACTATAAGTGTCAAATGACTGATGAATAACCATAGTAAATGTCTGCAACATGGTAAAATAAAATAAATCATCATATCCAAATTTACAACGTATCTGGCAAATGATCAATGCAGAAAATAATACGAATTTACAAGAAGGGTCAAAATGGAATAGATGTCTCATCACAATACAACCAATATGTGAAATAGTTGGGACAGTATGGTAATAAGAGTCATATTGATGTGAGTGTTAATTCCTCTCGTTCACCCCATGAAATGTTGACTTTATATTTCTTTTTCAACCTTTATTTGTACTACTTATTATTATTCAGTAGTTTCTTTTTCCTTATAATATTGCTTTATTCAAAGCTTTATTAATTTTATTCAGTCGTATCTTGTTTACCATTTAACATCTCTAGATGTTAGTATCTTTCCCAGTTCGTGATGGAGTTTTAGTTTCTTTCGTTGTTCCCTGATGTTCTATTTTACCTTGAACATATTTTGTAGATGTAGAAAAGAAAAGAAAAACAATATTTGGGGTTCAAGTGCAGAATAATAGTGTGACGTTGGTGGAAAGCCAAATGAAGAGTAAGGCCTGAATTTTCTTTTTTGAATATCAGGTTCAGGTTCACCTGACATTATAGTCAGAACTTCAGCTTTATGGAGTATGCGTAAACGAGTGACAGATTATCATTTCTTCGGAAAGCGATATGTCACAATAAAGCTGTGCTAGCAGTTATGTGACTTTCTTTTTCTTCTGAATGTGTCAGTATAGAACTTCTAATGCCTCTAACCTCACTGTTCGCAAACCATGTCAGTAATTGTGAGTAGTTGTAAAGGCCACACTAGTAACAACTGAAGTTCTCTTAGTTTCGACTCCATTGGTAGTTTTTTCATAAAATACAGAACTTCACAAATTGTTCGTCTGACCTTTGAAGTTATTCGTATCCTGCGGCAGATGTGCTCAATTGTGTGCTCATCGTAACTTTTTCTACAAGACCAGTTGAATTGGTATATGTACGGTGAAGAGCTGAAATCAAATAAGGCATCCTTAAGTTCAGATTCCCAATGGGTAGTTATAAAAGTATGAGCACAAACGTCTTAAGTAGACTTTTCTGTTTATTACTCTAGATAGACGTCATGATAGAATTTTACAAAGAGTGTTTCTGTGAAATTTCAGATGCAGAAAAAAAGATTCTTTTCCAATCTTACCAGTTTAAGCTTACGATATTTATGCTCATAAAGCTGTCAGGGTATCTGTTTTACTTAGGAATGTCGTAGAGATTTCTGTTTCTTTTTATTGGCATTCTTCGGAGCAGATTGATTTTTCTGTGAAAGCTAAACACCTAATCTTATTTCACTTATACAAAGCTGAGGAAGTTTGCTTACTTCATTCTGGTCGTTTTTTCAAGTAACACTATTGATGGAACCAACGTTTCTTGTCAGTAGAGTGTCCAGGAAATAAGTGTTGCGGTTTCCACTTTTCTAGTTAAAATGGATTGCTGATTGGATGAAACTGAAGTAGTTTTACATCAATTCACTAGACAAAATTTTACTCTAGGCAAAAAATATATCATACATATAATGACAAAATAACTATGTGAGCAATACAACCAATAAAAGTCCATTTTCTGATTCACTAAAGAGATCCCAGTAAATACAGGGCAGGATGAGGAATTCATTACTATACCATTTATTTATCTGTGCATTTTACCACTGAACAAGAATTCAGCATCAGCTGTGTACTTCAGTAGTAACTCTTTTGAGTCTAAAAGCTTAAATCGATTCAACTATAATTATGCGCCCATTTTATAATGCATCTGCCATAAATTCGGCCATTACTACCTTAATTAATTTGATTTTATAGTGGAAGAACCTGACAAGAAGTCACTGGAAAGAATACTAATCGTATATACTTGACTTTACTGACTAATATCTTTAGAAGGTCTGTAAATGGTAGGTTTATATTTGTTACAACGACCATTAGTTTATCTTATGCAGCCGATGAAAATCTTATGAAACAAAATTACACCCTTTTCTTCTATGAATGCTGTTCACATTCCGCTAGTCGTACACAATGAATGGCAGTGAGTTTCTGGGTAACAGTAGTCATGTCTCAATGCTTCTGGCTGTTAAAACTTATAATCTTCGTAGTTTACGAGAGTTACTGAGAAGATTCAATGAATGTTCCAGTTGCTAAACGGATGATTGTACTTTGCCGAAGACATTAAGCAAAGAATATAAATTGCTCTCCAACGACCTATAGGCTGTATAAATGATAGGTACAGGTAAAATGAAAGAGAAAAGCTAGTTTGGTAAATTTCTCGGTCAAATTTTTAATTGCTTTGAGGGCTAATTTACTTGGTTGTGGTTAACGGAGGAACCCAGGAGGAGGAGTGACAAAATGGCGAGATTCGGTATAGCGTTGTTAAGATGAGGATAATGTGTGCATACATCTGCGCCACTGACATCGGGTCTAGGTGATATGGCTATATATATATATATATATATATATATATATATATATATATATACATATATATATATATATATATATATAGAACAGTGATAGCTAATACAATAAAACTCCTTAACTTTAATATTATCGCTAAGGCCAAATTCGACGCACTGAAGATAATAGGATCGAAATTCCCACATCTATGTGGCCTACCCAAAATACATAAGCCCAGTTGTCCTCTTCACCTCATATTCTGAATGTATAGATCAGAGCCATATGAGCTTACTCAGTAGCTAGTGGAATTATCGAACTCACTCAAAAAACAGTATTTCTTGAAAGATACAATGACGGTAATTGACTGCTTTTATGGCATTCGTTTTACAGGTAAAACTGTGTTCTTTTGATGTAAGCTTCCTACTCACCTTTTCCCATATCAAAAGAAATGACATTACATGTCATTCTGAGCTCCTCAATCACGAAAAATATAACTGAAACGAGGCATAAAATGCATATGTAAACGTCGTCTAACCCCAAATATAAGACCTACTGGAGAACTGTTTTAAATTTCGATGGGGCTCTTACTATTAGGAGGTTTAAGCCACCTTTATGCGGCCAAAAACAATTTGTCCTTCCTTAGTATATTCGGCTTTAAACCCGGGGTTAGGGTACTCTTAGTTTTTTTAGTTTGCTGTTAGCCATCGTTATGTTTTCCACTTTGACCTTCGACACAGTTTTCTTCTCTAACCGATACTAATTTCCCTACGGCTTAAGTCGATAGTGTTCCACATAAATGCCTATGACAAGTAGGTATGTAATCAGACTGTTCGAAATTTGTTGCGCAAATATGTTGCAAGACTCAGACAAATGTCATCATAAAAACTAATAATTGTTACGAGAATTGAAGAAAAAACTTTTATCTATTACTAAAAGGCTAAATGAAATTATTAACCTCAGGTGTAAAGTTGGCAATATTACTATGGGATGGATTGAAGTCACACAGCATACTAGCGAATTCTCCAAGTGGGACATTAGTAAACAGTGGGGAAACATCCAGGATAACAACCGTCTTCCGCCAAAGATTGATATCCTTGATTCGACTGGAAAACTGAAATGCGTCGCGCACGTTATATTTCAGAGTTCTACTCTTGGCTAGTTCAGGTATCACAGCTAGCCACTTTGCGATTGGATATCAAGGGAGAATTATTGCTACCTGAACAGTACAGGTCACCTTGCTAACAAACTTCAAAGCACAAACAAAATATATAGAAAAACATATAACAAAACTTATTCCTCACTGGAATCGGGAGGACCAAATGATGCCGGTTGATCAAAGACTTCGGGAAACCAATTGGCCGATGTGTCTTCTCTCTATCTCAATGAAAGCAAAAGTAAACATGGGGACATGGAATGGCTACACAATGTCTGAACCCAGCAAGGCAGCACAGATTATAAAAGAGATGAGAAGATATAACATAGAAGTGCTAGGCTGGGAATCTGCGGAAGCAGATGGAATGGAAGTGGACTCCACAAACTATCAACTGGAGAGTCAATAATCTACTCCGATATTGTCACCCACACAACAACCACGAGCACATTGAGTTTTCGAGTGGATATCATGATGTCCACAACAGCATCAAAGGCTCTCTCTCATGCAGTGGAAACCAATCTCCTCCCCTGCAGAATCAGGATCATGACACCAAGGTTCAACTCAAAAGGAAGGAAAGTCACAATCATACAATGCTACGCTACCCTACGCTACGCATCTACAAATAATGCAGATGAAGAGAAGAAGGAGGAATTATACAGACAACTGCAATCAGTACTGGACAAGATCCCACACCAGATGGTGACATCAAAATTCTAGTCGGTGCAGTGACATCAATCCCAAACTGTGAGCAGACAACACAGGAAGAGAACTCATCCATCATGGGTCGAGAAACACTCGGGGAAACAATGAATTCGAATGGAGAACTGTTTGCAGATCTCTGAGCATTCAATGACTTGGTGATTCGAGACAGTTGTACAAACACACACAAGGATATTCACAAAGCGAGCGACATGCATTTGATTCCACCAGATGGACACACTACACTAAATACCAATCGCATTCATCTCAATCTCAAGAAAGTGGAGACGTAGTCAGCTACTAGACACAAGACAATATCAGATCAAGAAGGAGAACACATGTAGGTTCACATCACTCACTATCTACTACAAGGAACCTGCATTCAAAATCAAATTGAAAGCCTTCACAAAAATTGGTGAAAGACCACGGTTCAAGTTCAACACCCAGAACAGAAACTGAACTGAAGGACGAAACCACAAATAACATCTTCACGTCAACCATCACGAAGCAATGCGAGACACTAAGCAACAGCCCTGAAGAAACCTCCGTAAAAGAACGCACTGCAACTCTTTGGAAGAGACGTGGAAGGAAACCTGTATAACCATGTTAGCAAGGAGGAAGAAACAAGACAAGGAATGGATCCCGATGGACACATGGAAGATCATACAGGTGGTGAAGCAGAAGATCAACTAGTGCAGTGCAGTGCAGTGCAGTGTGTGGATGAACAACGAGAAGACGAACTGAGTACAATGTATAAAACACTACATTGGACAAAGAAGTGAAGGAGAGTGCGCACAAACACAAAACACACCTCAACAACACACTTGCAAGTGAAGCAGAACAAGATGCTGCAGGTAGGAGAGACAGAGACCTGACAACACTATATCAACCACGTTACTATCCGGAATGGAAGAGATCAACACAGACGAAATCAATGAAACATAGTGAAGAAAACCTAGTTAACACCAAAGAAGAGAAACAAAGGAAACGATGCGCTGACCACTTCAAATAACTCTTGAATCGACCACAACCACCACCATTTGCAACTCGTCAAGAAATACCATCAGCATACCAACCACACAACTACCAGTGAACACAGGCCCTCCAACAAAAGCAGAAGTGGAATCCTGAACGCCATCAACTTACTGAAAACCGGGAAAGCAGTAGGACCACATGAAATTCCCCCAGAAGTACTGAAAACACATGCAGAAACAACTGCAGAGACGCACACACCACTATTGCACTAGGTTTGCAAGCAAGGAAAGGTACCTGTCAGTTGATTGCAAGAACGGCTACCTTGTCAAACAAGGCCAAACAAGGCAGACCTAAGTCTTTGCAAGAACTGGTGCACAATCATGCTCCACCCCACCCCCACCTGTCCACTCACAGCGAGCAAAATATTAAGCCGCATCATCCTGAAAACACTAAAATATGCACTGGATTCTAAATTACCACCGAAACAGACTGGCCAACCAAATTGCAACGCCACTCTACGCATCAGCATAGAACAGACCATAGAATGCCAGTCAACACAACACAACTCAACATCAACCTCAACCTCAACTTCATCAACTTTGATAAGGCCTTCGATTGCATCGGCCGAGAAGTAATTTGGCAGGCAGCTGTTTCAACACTACGGTTTCAGTGCCACAAACACTTATCAACCTCATTCAACAGCCATATGCTATATGATGCTACATCCCAGGTGATTCACATAGCAATGCAAAACTCAGTGGTGCCTTTGCAGTGAAGACAGGAGTAAGACAAGGTTGCCGCCTACTATCACCAACCATCTTCCTGATTGTAGTCTACTGGACTGGACTGGATCATGCAACAAACTGTGACGAGCGAGAAGATAGACATACACTGTTTGACCTATGAAAAGACCCTAGAAGATTTGGATTTCGCCGCCGATGATGATTTATGTCTAATATCTTGTCACACAAACTCGAAGATCTACAGGCGAAAACCAACAAGTTGACAGAAGAGGCGAAGTAGTGAAGACGGTACTTCAAGTGAATGTAGAGAAGACAGAGGTGATGAAGATACCCAAGCAACAACAGAATCAACAACAATGGGCACCAATCACCATCAACGGGAGTTGTCATAAGAATAAGCAACAAGAAACTCACTGTGGCTGGCAACAAACCAACGAAGCAAGAACCCATCGCCCAACAAATATCCAGAAGTAAGTGGAGATGGATTGGACATACACTGAGAAAACCAATCGGAGACATCACGCGTCAGGCTCTCGAGTGGAATCCAAGGGGGAAACGACCAGTTGGGCATCCGGTGACATGGAGGAGATGGTGTGAGGAAGAAATGAAAGCTTGTGGGCAGTTGTGGAGGCAGGTTAAGAGAGAGTGAAATGGTGATGTGCTACTGAAGCCCTATGTTTCACTAGGAACCGAAGGAAAAAATAATAATAATATTACACGGTATCGGATGGTGAGGGACATCTTTGTGCCTTTTCGATAGACTAAACTGTCAAGTGATAGATGAACCCAGTCTGTAAAGTTGTTCGTACAGTTTAGTGTTAATAATCCTTCATCTTCAGTGTTGTTAACAATTGAATCTGTCTTTTTAGAAGTTTTTTTCTGATTTGTTCTGAAAATTTTCTTCCATGTGATAAAATGACTGAAAGTTTATCCATGTAGTGGAGTTCGTTCTGAAGCTCTATTCCAGTACATTAGACAGCCTGCCTCATGACTAAAAGCTTAGTTACCCCTGCAGATCCCTTTACTGATTCTCAAGTTTCTCTCAACAGATGTCGAACATTGAATGTTTTTCCATAATCCTTACAGCAACTGAAAACTGTTGATTCGAAATGGCCAAAAATCCAAGTGACTAAAATGGGACCCTAGCAACTGCTGAGATAGCCAATTACATGTCTTTATTTTATGAAGAACTATCTTTCTAGCCGAAATACTGAAACCTTACTGGTTGTTTTAACAGTTGTTAGGGTGGTCTTTAAGTCATTTTAAAATCCTTAGATGAAAGTGGAACTAAGTTTTTCGCTTGACAATCTCGAAATGGACTTTTTTGTTGAGCTGATCAATTCGTATTGTTTTTCGAAGTTTCCGGTTACGAGATAAGAGCTGCATTTCAATCGTGTCAATCCCAATTTTTAACACCAGCATCAGCAACAAGTGAAATAACTAGTTCGACTTCTTTATTTCACAAAGATCTGCATTTCCAACAGAAATAAAGAAACCTAATTGGATATTTCAGTCTTTGCTAGGGTGGCCCTTAGAGCAGTGACTTTAAAGGTCAATTCTGCAACTGATGAAATAACTAATCAAATTTTAGTATTTCGGCTAGGACACTAGTTTTTAACAGAATAAAGAACCGTAATTGGTTACCTCAAGAGTAGTAAGGATGAACCTTAAAAGTCACTCCTTTACAGTCGCTCTTTAAATTCACCCTTCATTCCAGTGGTTGCTAGGATAACCTTTAGAGTAATTCATTTAAACCCTGTCATATTGCTTATGAAAACCAAAGCTAACATCCATTCTATTGAATGTTTGAATGCAAAAAGGATACACTTATTTCCAGTACTACGATAAAAATGATTGATTTTAGTACATCTGGAAATGTACGAAAATGAGAATAATCACAGAAACACCTGTATGTGTGCATGAATGAGTGAAAAAATAAACAACAGAAAGAAAGATTAATAGATAGACAGAGAAGAAATTACGTGGAATCTAATGACAAAAAAGTGCGATTTATTAAAAACGCCACTTCTTACAAATCATATCAGTTAAATTAAACAAGATTTAACAATCACGAAAAATTTCATATATGAAGGCAAGTAGAAGAAAGAACTATGAGAACAAACAGCAGCAATAATAATAACAACAATAACAAAAATTAAATTTTACGTAATTCATCTTCCAGTGAATACATTTTCAATTTGAGAGTTTTCAACTCATTTAATATTTGATTAGATCGTGTTGTAGACGCTTTTACTTGTTTCAATAGAGTTAAATCAATATCCTTATTGTTCGTATTAATCGGTTCTGGTAGATTGATTCCATCAGTTAAGCCCAGAGTTAACTAAAATATGAATTGTTAAAAAGAAAGCAAATTTTACTTGAACCCGTATTGTTAGGCACTTGTATTAATAAATACAGAGAGGTTAGCTTTTTGAAAGGTATGTTTACTTTTTATATCGGCCGAAAAGTGGAAAACGTGGGTCGCAGACAAGTATTATTGGTCGCATTGTTTTACTTATTTTAGAAGTTAATGATTTATCTGGTAATATTACTGTATAGGTCGGTTCACGAGCTGTCGATCGACTCCTCACCTATTTCTGTACGACATATGGTTCGGAAATAACTGCATATTGAATTGTATCACTTATTGTGTATTATCTCATTTTCTGCGCCTAAAATTGCTTGTTTCAGTTTTACAAGTCCTTGTGCATTGTGTTCAAGAAATTTAGTTGTGAATATATGACTCAGATTGCCATAATATACGTACAATACGCACTAATTGGCTTTTGTGCCGCAATGGCCTAGTGGATAACGATTTGGCGTTTGAAGTGATTGGTACTGGGTTTGAGTATCAGTTGAAACAACACCACTCAATGAGGTGCAAGTATGTCCAGCTGATGAGTCTCAAATGGGACGACATGCACGTCCTAGATTTCACTGCTAGTCACCAAGAAGAATATAATATAGACTATTCTTTGCTGCGAGGGCCGAAATGAATGGTTCATCGTACAGTTGCATTGAGCGTGAGAGGCGAAGTAAGTAAATGCGAGAATAATCACGAGCAAGGTCAGCGTTAAGAGTGAACAGGCAGCATCATGTACATCAGGCAATTGAAACTAGGAGAAATACAAAAACGCTGACTTGGAGCTAGTGCTAGAACATATAAGTGGGATATTTTCATATTCTTATACCAGGGTTGCGTACAAACTACCAACTACATTCATACTTGACAGGAGGTGGCCAACAAAGGGATCCAAAAAGGGCTTTTTGCCCTAACTGCGACTTGTTTGCTGAATGCACCTGCATCCTAGTGAGTGATGATTTTCTCACCGATACACGGACCCAGAACCCATCGCTTCAAACACGAGAGAGTTGTCCTATAGAATGCTGAGCCATGACAGCCACCTCTCATGCAAAGAATATTAGTTACTATGCATTGATACTTGCATTTTCCCACTGACTGCCATACTAACTAAATAAGTAGTTACAGACTGAAAAACTCTTTGTTGCACACAAAGAAGAAAAGCATAATACATTACCAAGTATCTCCGTCACATTAAGCACCAATTTTCTACCTCCATTCTCGAAAAATTTACGTGACAATCTGTCAGGTCCTCGTGCTGTTGCTACTGTTACTTTGCATCGTTCCAAGTTACACACAGCTTTTTCAACTTCAAGGAGAGTTGAAGGACCAGCATCTACGCCCATTCAGATTCACGCTGGATGTCAGGTAACTGAAGCGTTGCTGAGGACCAGCTGAACTGTGCTTCAAAGTGTTCTCCTCAACGTTCTAGCCACCTGTCCTGAGAGGTTAGCAGCGTACCATTCTTTTCGATGGTGCTTTCACTTACCCTTGATAAGCTTAAACAGTTGCCGAGTGCTAGCCAACGCTGGTGCCTTCTCCACCTCTTGCTCACTATCGCCACATATCACTGCTCGCGATCAAAGCGGAGACTTTTCGTCAGCTTACGTTTCAGTTGCTTTTGCTCTTTGTTGTCGTTAGACCCAGTTGGAATCAGTCTTTTTGCATCAATCAATTCAGGTGACGTCGCCAAAGTCTAATGACGTTTGCTAACCTTAAGGTGCAGGTTACCAACTGCCATTACCGCTGTTTCGACTTAATATTAGGCCAGGTTTCCTCACGGTTTCCTGACTCGGGGCCAACATTTTCCACCCCACCCCTTCCTGCAGGTAAAGCAGCAGTAGAGTCCGGCTGTTGTACATCCAAGGAAAACACCTTACTTCTGTCACACCTCAACCAAACAGCACTACAACTTCGCCCTCATAGCCACTTCATAGAGTAGCAATTTACGTCATAATTGTAAATGTTTTTGTCTTACCACTATCCAACAGACCGTTCTGGTACGACCTCAAAGGAACAAGCATTTCAGCTAGTGTATCTCATCGGGTTGTTGTGATATAAAAGCCCAACCACCACTTTAAGGTAGTAGCTGTCCAGTCGCGTTATACTACTTGAAGTGAAAGTGAAACAAAGTTCCGATGAGAAGTTGTGACCGATGGGGCCGACGAAGTCGAATATGAGGACAATTATTCAACGACGACATTGGATAGAGGTAGAAGTATAATGTGAACTGACAGAAGCAGAAAATATGGACCGCTGGATTCCAACCAAGTGGCTCAATGGCAACGTGCTGGTCACGGAACCTGAAGGTCCTGATTTCCATCCCTGGCGAAATCGTCGGTGCACACTGCTGGGGAGTGAAATAGGGCGAAACAGTGCTCCCAAATTTTCAGTGTTTCTCCAATTGATGTCAGTCCATGATGAATACGAACCCGAAACCAATAAATAAATCCCCAGAAACCTCAAAATTGAATATTCCTTTTTGTTGATAACTCTGATAAAAAATTGTTATAGATAAGTAGAAATTCAGTAATTTATTGTCAGGTTTTCACCAGATTTTCAAGACATGATTCAGTACTTCTATTCGTCTCAAGCAGCCTTACAGACACTTAGCATTTCATATTCTGTGTTATGATCGAGTACTGGATACATAAGATGGCATAAGTTTGAGGCATATCAAACTGGTAGTTATTAGAAAGGTACATAATAGAAAATGCATATCTATCTTTCGGCGATCAAATAGAGACTGAAATGACTACATGACTGTCATAACATAACCTGTAATAACCACTACATTGCAATTATCTCGCATGAAACGGAAGCTGATAACTTAATTAAGCTTTGTGAAAACCGTACTAGTTAGTTAAAACTACAACAGCAATACACCTTAATGTTTGAATCATACTTATAGATCGCTATTTCTCTGCGTACTGCAAAGCAGTCCGGTCTGTTCAACTGTATGGCTGTGAAACATGGCCATTGAAGGTGGAAGACATGAGAAGGCTTCCTCATGTGTTTGACCACCGTTACGTACGTAGTAAAAACCGTTATCCATGGTGTCACCATGTGAGTAATGCAGAAGTCAGGTGGAGAGTTTTAGGGAGAAGAGGTAAATCAGTTGACACGGTTGTGAACCTTCACTGACTGAGATGGTTGGGACACGTGTTACGTATGCCTAGTCACCGATTGCCCCGTCACACAATGCTAGCCGAAGTAGGCTCAAGCTGGAGAAAGGCCTGTGGCGGCCTGACTAAAACATGACATCAATGTATGAAGTCTCTGACTACTGGTTTGAGCCATGTGGGGTGATGTAGACTTTGACTGAATTTTCTCTTCTTCATCCTCCACTTCACTGCCTTTTTACTTGGTGTAGTGATATAAGCTGTGGCAACTCGGATCATTACGCAGTAATACCTGGTCCTATGTTGATGGATGGTGATGATGATGCATAATTAGATTCTGTTCAGATATTTCCCCATGAGCAAGGGAGAGAAGATGATTAACTGATAATACCTTAAAGTGGGTGAATAAAAGGTGTTGAAAACGACTACACTTCGAGTGCTCTCAACTAGATATGATAAGTATAATCAATAACCACAAGCGACCCCAACTGATGCCCATCTTTACAACTGAATAACTTCAGTGGCTGAAACACTAGTTTACTGCCATTATATTTCGAGTATGTCTCTAGTTGAGTACTTGCATAACACTGAAATGATGAACATTATTGATTCACTGATAATGGATAATTTGAACTCCTAGTTATTATGCAATTAAAGTATGACAATTTCATACATTAAGAGGCTACCAACAAGAAAATACAACAAATATGGGTTTTTCTATACTAAGAAGATCCTACCTTTAATAACTGTCGTTCAACCTCTTTTAATTTTTTGCGCAATACACTAATATCCGTGCGATAACCTTCCATTTCTAATTGACGTCTACGCTCCAAATTTGATAACGTTGTGACATAACCTTTACACGTTCATGCAGTTTATGCGCTTGCTCTTTGAACAGATCCTTGGACATAACGCCTTCCTCACGTACTCGCATTAGTTCCTCTTCTAGTTGGATAACCTGAAAGGTGATAGTAGTTATGGTAGTAAACAGGTCTGAAAAATACCAAGAGGACACAATTACGTAATAACAGCAAAGGAGTAAGATACTATGCCTCCCGCATAAATTGTTTATAGCTTTCAATGGTCAAAATAGCCCCATTAGATAATGAAAACATTAATAAAAGAAAATCCAAGGAAAATTTTCTTTTTCACAAGTCATTTTCAAAACCTGTACACCATAATCATAATTACAACAAAATCTGTATCCATCAATAACTAATGAGTCAATACAGCCATCAAAACTGTCGTCAAACTCACAAGGTGATAACGGTTAGAAAGTCAAATTAAGGTCATCAAAAATTGTTTAGAGGACCATAAGCAATTAAACAAAGAAGTGAATAAACTGTCTCAGGGAGATTATGACCAAGACAAAATTACAGATTGAATATATCATTCCTGAACACAAAGGTCTGTCTTGTAATGCTGGACTGGCACAGCCTCTGTTGTACTGAGATGGCGAATACATACTCCCTTCGAAATGTTTGTCTTCCCTTCATAAATGACTTTGAAAGAAGACTCTTGTGGAGCTCAGTGACCAGAGATAACCAAATTATCAAGAACCGAACTGCTGACGGCTTTATACTGCCTTTTAGACAGATATACAAAATGGTGTTCGAAGATGCGTTTGTATAGAACACGTTTGTGAGACGTATGTAACCAGCTCGACAAAAGCAGGTGAATTGGCAAGGACAAATGGCGATGGCTCAAAGCCATATTTTATCCTTTACATACCCTCGAATCAATTGTTGACTGGAGAACATAATGCGAGACTGAGTGGGAAAGGTCTTCTTCAGTGTTTTGCACAATCGCTTCTTTGGTATCTCTGCTGATGTATCTGGCTTGAATCGAATATTCACAAACAATGTGTTTTTTGGAACAGTAGGGGCTTCTTCTTTGAGCACGTGAATTAGTAAACATACATGACATTTACTTAAAATGAAGAGAAATATTTCTAGTAAAAATAAATTAGATCACAAGCAATACATGAATTCACTGACCCCATCAAACGCTGTCCTAACTGTCTAACAAAAATAAGTGATGTAATTACTTATACGAACTAAAATCGATATCACCCAACTTGTACAACAGATGTTCATTCATAGCCCAATAAACTAACTGGTACGAAATAAACACCATAACACTAGGAACAATTGTGTATCGTTCCAAATTGCCATACTTCACATAAGCACATCTAGTTGAAAGTCAACAAAACGAAAGATGAAGAAACGCAAGTACTTTCAACTGTAGGAGTTGTGAAATAAAACTTTTGCAACTATAGGATCTTCGTCTGATTATCACAGTTTACCAAATAAACCTCTAAATGGTTTCACGGTTGAGTCTGTTTTTGAATGAAACAGTTGGAAAATGATTCCCTTCAAACCACGTAGTCTGAAATGAGTGAGAGTTTTCAATGAATACGAATCAAGTGGCAAAACACTCACCTACTCACACCTTATTAGGACTGCGGATATTTTGATTTTCAATCAATGTAATTCATCAGTAGTTATAGACTAACATCTGTGTACGAAGGAGTCATGGTAAGCTTAAGGTAAACTTAGTTGTTATGATTACATACAAAGTTCTTCAATAGTAGCACAGTAGTGAACAATGAACCTGAGAAACGACTAAACTGGATACTGATTATTGGGGTAAAGAAGAGGATAGAAAACATCTAGCCTAAGCAATCAGGTGAAATTCTTTAGTAACGCTTGGAATTCAAAACTTCCAGAGTATTTCCCTCAATGAGGCAGAACACTTTCTCGGAAGTTTACAAGAGGCACAAAATATGCACAAACTATTCTATCAGTTATATCTTCAGTTTATTTCATTATTCATTTTTCTTATGAATTTTTTGTTTATAATTAGAAGAAATCCTTTCGATTACCACCAACCAACACCTTTCAAAGTGTACCGCGATAGTCAAACTCCTAACATAGTGGTCACATTGCATGCTCTCCAGTGACTAAGTGATTTACGAAATTACTGTTTATCAATAAGTATTGGTCATGATGTAGAGCAGTGGCTCACTGGCTTAAGCGCCCGACCTTCTAGAGATAGGTATGTGGCTTGAAGCTCACTTCACAAAGCTTCAACCCAGGTAACCAGATAGTATCATGTGTCTTCATACAATGTTTGACCAATAGCCTATTGGGTAAAACATCTACAGGGTTGAGTTACATTATTATTATTCATCACGGTTGGCGACTTAGCTGGGTGTTGTAAATACTGAAATCAGATGATTTATTAGTTTAGATTCACTGTAAAAAGTAATATTATTTACATATATTATAGTAAAAGTGTGACAGTAGTTTTTGCTTCCAGTCGATGCAAATGATTTCATTTTGTGACCATAGTGATAAGAAATGAATGGTGACGATTAGCTTTTGCAATGTGTACAACTATAACATTGACTCTTCGGCAGATTGAAAAGTCGCATTTGTACTTCCATGACAAAATACACATTTACGAACGGCCCAAGCAATCAATGAAGATAATCATAAGAAGAGCTTTCACACTTGGAATTTTTATATCCTCAAATTTATAGGCATTAAGGCTATAATTTTGAAAGTTGAGAAAACTACTTTTAGTGTACAGAATTGTCGTTTCTATTTCTACAGTCAAACAACTATGTGTGAAGTAAATCGGAATTTTGGAAGTGATTAAAAACGGTAGCAGATTTCATACGCAAAGCGTAGGAACGAAGGAATATAGAGCAATACTATTTCATCAGCTTCTTACATTATAAAGATGATCAAAACAAGTGGTTATAGCAAAGGGTTGTCGAAATGTATGACTTCAGGTAATGGCAATGAGATTTGTTATCTATGGGTAATGTGGTGGTGAGAATAGACTACAGATGAAATAAATTTATTTCAATATGAATACTGGTTCACCATCAGAGCATAAATCAGTGTTCACCTGAAAATTACACAGCAGCGCTACAATTTGAAAACCGAGATTGTATCAATAATTTATTACACTGATGTGTATACAAAAAGGAATTCTTGTCGCATTGAAAATAACCTTCCAGAATCCGTACTTATAATTTACAAAGTTACGGAAAATATTTTTATTTTCGAAACAACGACACCAAAAAATTACTTGATCTCTGTACATATCAGACAACTTTTGCTGTTGATCCAATTGATTTTCCAAGTTCTGAATTGTTTTTTCTAACTGGACCTGTTTTTGTTGATTTACTTCAGCCCATGCACGAGATTCTAGGTTTTGAATATTATTCAAGAGATCTGTTGAATTGGCATGAATATCATTTATCCTATCAACAAGTGAATTACAGGTATTACGTCCATCAGTTTTCAGGTTAGCTTGATGAAAAAGAATGATGACAGAGGGGAAAAACGCAATGATTAACTTAACGTACACGGTATATGTGGATTTCAGTAAACCCTAAGCCATTTGCAAATGTGTATTCACCATTCCTGCAGAGTACTCACCAACTTCGTAAACATTCTTACAGTAGGTGACCAGCCACACCAATTTTATGAAGGCTAGTGATACTACCTAGTTGCCTAAACCTCAGTAGTTGGAGCGGGATTCAGATCCGTGACCCACTGCTTGATATCTATCTCCCCAAACCACTGAACCACAATTTCACCCATTATCCTAGGGTTAGTCTTAGCTCATAATCTTAACATCAAACTGTTAGGCAAAGACGATAAGTATAGAAGCTTCAAAGTTGACCATTTCATATAGGTTTGCCTACTATGAGTCAGAATAACTAACCAATGGAAGGATAAAATACACCAATTTTGGCTAAGATATGATCAGATATACGTCTAAGAAGAATAAAACACATCAGATGAAGAAAACTGTATTGGTTAGGAGGTGACCTAAATAGAAACCAACATTTTAAGTCATCGGCCGCTAAGGTAGTAATTTTGCATTCTAACTTTTGTCTCATATGTTTCTGTGGGGTCAGGAAAAACACTATTGGACAATTTATCCTTCAGCTGACCAATCGAAATAAATATCCAGCTTTCGACCTTGTGGTTTTATATGTTCATGCCGAATAAATTGTTTTCCTTACAATCACGGGCCGGTCTTTGTCCTCTGGTTTTTGCAGCTCAGTGAAGTATCAGGTTCTGAGAGAGAATAGTACATTATTCGTGTCCAGTTCAAAAGTTTTGTCGCGTATTTATTACTATTAACCCGGTGTTATCACTTCAGCACTGAAAAGGGTGATTTTTGTGAATCTGTACTTGATTAGCTACTGATATCAAGAAAAAGATTTCCAAGTAAGCAATCAAAAAATTTTCTGAACCAAATTTGAGGTGATTATTCTGGTATCATTCAAAATTCTGTAACAATTCTGTTAACGCTATGTGTGCATACCATTCAACCTATTTTTATGCAGCTAGATATCTCCACCATTTGATTAGTGTTTTTCCCAGATATGCTTAAGAAACAGATGCTATCTAGAAAAATGTATTGATCACCGATGTACAATAAACACATCACAGACTGTCTTTATCCCCTCTGCATAATTGAGGTATAACTCAAAGATCTGAATTACTTGAGGACAAAAAACTTGTTCAATCACCATTATTTAAGTTTTACAATCGGCTGCGATTAGTTTTGTGTTCACTACACTTTCAATTGTACAATTCAAGATAAAATAGGATACTCATTTTGTTTTAGTTGTTGAGAATGCTGAAAATTCCTTGTAAGCATGATGGTAATTACAAAGTGTTTGATGACAACTAATGTAACTCAACCTGAAATGGGTGCTTATGAACTGGACAATGGGCTATACTTGTTGTAGTAGGAGTTTATGACATTGATTGGATGACCAAGTCGACGTAGTTATTTGTATAGTCTCTCAAGACGGTTAAAATCGACGTAAGTGCTTCTCCCTACCTGTCAACTTACATATGTATCTAATCAAACCTATTCTTTACTTAGCATGAATATTCTTTTTACCTACTAAATTAATACTATCAGTAGACTTAATGGTCCAGACAGTGGCTAAAACAAGCATTTCAAATTTGTTATTTATTTTATGCTGTGTTGCAGGAGTGAAGTTCAGGACGCATATTCAGCACAATCTCCTCGAATAATGTCAAGGCACTCCAATAAAGAGCCCATATACCACTAAATACCAATCAATTCAGTCGAGAATGAGAAACAACGCTAAACTACAAAGTTTCTAATAGTAAATTAATCGTCTTGGAATGTTCGATTCGTAATCACTAGTAAAAACTGACAACATGTAAAAGTGTGAAGTAAACAAGTAGAAGTTATAACTCAGTACAAATGATATGACTTACATAGAGTCGATGCAGTAGCAGCAGTAGCATTTGATTTTTTTGTACTAATCTGACTTAAAAGTTTGTCTTTTTCTGCAATCCAAACTTTTTCAGCCTGACGAAATTGATTCCTTTGTGCCAAGAATTCTTTAGTACTGTCATACAATAACTCTTGGCAACGTTTAAGCCTAATCATAATAAGAATTAATAATTAATTATTGAATAATAACATACTGTTCTGATGATGTGCGTGCCTTCTCCTCATTTCTCTTCTGTAAGCTGTCTGCTTCTTCTTGCATAGCTTTGCGGTCTTCCATCAATGAATCAATCTGTTCACGTGCATTACGTGTTTGCTCTTCTAGCTGAGTTTGTAACGCCCGTATGGAAGACTTTGACATTTCAAGTTCTCTTAATATAGCCTCATGTTCTATTCGAGAAACCGAATCAGACTTTGATGGGGGTGTCGATTCAAAACCAGCAGTATGATTTGTTTTATTTTGATCTGAGTGTTATGGTTTAAGAAAAATAAGATAAAAGAAGCTGGCACAGAGATGAGACGTCAAAGAAAATAAGAAAATAGTTGGCCGTATGACAGTGAAGATGGGTTGACCACGCTGCAAAATGATTAACAGAATTGGGTCGACGCCTATGGTTAAGCAATATGAAATTGGTTACTTCTCATCAACCAATCAGTAAATCACATTATGATCAAGAATAATGAACCTACATCCTTTAAGAGTGTGAAATCCAGGATACTACATCAGATATGAACAGTTTTACAACGGCTGCTAATTCGGTTTTTGGTGATAAATGTTAACCGTCAATCAACAAGAAGCCCTGAACTTAAATTTCGTGCTTCCTACCACTAATCGATACGGTGCATCTGCAACTATAAGAAAATTAGTGTTCCTATGCGTGATTTGAACCCGCACCACCGAGTGATGCAGTCAGAAGCCATATCAGGCCGCGAAAAAACTCTGCTTAGGACTGGAATAAGTACACGAATCGATTGTCAGTGGGTAATTTACTTTTTTGTCCCGTCCACAGCTCTGATCGACATTTGTAAATCAAGTTCGCATAGTGATCACAAGACAAAATCGACGTAGAACGTAGCACACAACTGCATCCGTTCAATTTGTCACACTTCACAGTACTACACAAAACACAGGTCGGTAGAAAAAAATGGTATCAGCGAAGATAAAGGAGTGCGGGGGAATTAACAACCTGAGGATAAAGGTTAGTGCGAATATTCAAGCATTAGAAGACGTCAAGGAGTGAATACATCTGCGCCATTGTGACCGACTTTTAGCCATGTCAACAAAAGTCCTCAACCACTGATTCTGTTCTTCTCGAGGACCTCAACCAGGCAGTCTACATTGTCCACACAACTCAAATCAACAGTCAGGGACTTGATCGACTGGCCACCCTGAACCCTCTTCCAACCAATTTCAACTTCCCCCCGCATAGCACATCGAGGTGGGCTGTGGCTCCGCATGTGCAGTACATGTTCAAGCCATCTCAGTCGACCAAGGTTCACAACCTCATCAATCGACTTGCCTATCTTGCCTAGTACTCCTCACCGGACCTCAACATTGCTCACATGGTGATTCCATAAAACGCGAGCACTGCTACGAAGATACCTGTGATCAAAGCACTGTAATCACTTCAGCTCTCCTACTTTTAACAGCCATGTCTCACAACCATGTAACAGGACAGAACGAACTGCATTGCATTATACTTGTCCCTTAACAGGTAGTCAGTCGGATGTTTCACTTGTTGGCGCCACAAGTGACACAGGTTGGTGGATGCCAAACAGGCCTTCTGTATTCGAGCTGAGATTTCGTCAGCAACCAACCTGTTTGGGCTTATGCAACTCCTTAAGTAAGTGAAATTGTCGACACACTCCACCACTTCACATCAAAATTATAAAAACTAGTGTTTTTAAGGTTCACATCATCGACACGGTATAGTGTAACAATGAACGCATAATCAGCGGTATTGAATTCGAGGAATATACAACCACAACCAAAATTCACCTGAGTAAACTATAGGAGTGACCAATTAAAATAAGTGGGGCACTTTATCTTTGCTATGTCAACTTTCGACAACGCTGAACACAATCGTGTAAAAATAATACTTACTAGCACTCGATTTTAGAACTGTTTTCCCTGATGCAGTATATTCCATAACACCATGAGATGGAGCTGTTGGAACGATTGGTTTAACAGCGACTGCTGAAATCCATGTTACATTATTATTAGTTTTATTTTCTTCATTTTCGATAGTATTTTCCCCAACCATATCATTAATTGCGTCATGACGCATACCTTGAGATTCGATTACAGGTTGTCTCAGGAAATAAGTCACTTCATTTGGTCCCAAACTAGATAACTGTAATAAATGTTGTATTTTACGTCTGTCATCAAGTTCACGAATTTTCAAACGATCATTTTCAGCATACAAACGTAGAACGTGTTCACGTTCTTGAAAAAGATAAACCTATTTACGAGAAAATAAATAAGAATTGTCTGTTGATAATAATATTGAAGCACAAATAAAACAGGTAGTTTAACCAATATTTCTGCAATAAAAAGGTTAGTGTGGTGTGAAGTTATTTCCATAACCTACAAGTTGATTGCTGCAGGTTTCTAGACAGATCGAAAGTGATGAAAGATCAAGGTGAAGAATCAGTTGCAGATTACAGCAACTGCAGATTGAACTTGAATAGCGCAAAAACAAAACGAGTAGCACGTTAACACGAGCAAATTTAATATTGTTTTGAGAATTCTTTTTAACTGTTTACGAATCATCAACGGGGTAAATATTAAACACCTTGGCGGGTCTGATCCTAACTGGACGTATCTAACGATAACCTAAAATAGACAATCATGAAGCATACAATCAATCAAGTAGAATTTCATAAGACGTATATCGATTATATACGTATCATTTTCAATGATCTTAACAACGCATATCAATGATGCTCATTCTTATGTATCATATACAATCGAATATGAGCATACTCAAAAGTTTCATCTCCTACACCTTGCCATTCAACACGGCACAGAGAGTGAAATTCAAAAATACATTCACCGACAGTGCATTTGAGATAGACTACAGTGTTCAACTTCAAATCATTCTATCTCATCATCTACAAAAAGGCAGTCGGCTTGGACGTCCACCATTCAACCATATGAAAACACTATGCTCGAAAAAATAACTTGAGGAAGGGTTATCCATTCTTGAGAACAGAAGAAGCCTATCTTCTCACCACTCACCTTCAAGGCACATTCAATTGTTGATAGAATCAAGCCTTCCTTGAATACTATGCTGGGAAAAATTCATACAGCTACGAAGCTAATCTATCTATACTTTACAAATCATTCATTACACAAATGGAAGTGGGTACAAATTAATACTTCATTTGACCTCCAATTACATCTTACAATGTACATGTGCATACAATACCATATAAACAAGAAGAGCAATTACGAAGGTTCCTATCAACACTTCCAAGGACATCCTCAAAAATCTAAGATTTACTAAGGGTCCACGAATGCATTGAACAGTCCAACTCCACTTCACCTCATCGATACTGGACACAGAGTGGACAGCCTCGAATCACTCAAAGTGATCAACCTACAAAGAAAATCAGGCATGTCACGTTCCGCTGCACCAATCATTATCAAGACACTTCAACCTCATCTGCGTCTTCACAAACCCACAGCTTTCAACTTTTCAACAACCTCATGTTCGCAGTTTACAAAATATTGGATGCAAACTCTTGTTAAATCATCCCACACTTCGCATTTTCGTTCTATCTCAGACCCCTATATTTCATCTGAGCCCCACTCATCTTACGCTTCGAGAGTTTATCAATTCAAAACGCTTCTGTAGTTGTGCAACCTATGATAGTTATTCGCCATTTCTAGTCAGTTGCTACTTCTGTCCACCTCCGAACCCTCCTCTTCAAGAATATTTACCTAATAGGTAATATTCTCCTCACATTCCTAACAACTTCCTTTACTTTAATTATTGACATGATTCGTTGTCGGTTAATCGTATCAATGACTCCTTGTCAACTTGATGAAAGTATGTTCAACGTTTTGTGATGTATACCTTTTGATATTATATAGACTGTAAGCAGCTGAGAGGAATCCTTGAAATGAGGAAAAATGAGCTTATATTATCCCTGATACGCCCGTTGTTCTTGAGATGTTCAAGGTTATCAATGGGAAGAATTATATGATAAATCTATGGACTGAATATGAAGAATATATAAGCAATTAAAAGTTAACCATAATCTGCTGCAGGCCTTGACATCCAAATAAAAAGGTTGACAAGGTATATTTATTGTTGCACATAGCTAAACAAGAAACTTACAGTCAGATATACGAAAGTACATTGATTAATTAGAATATACAAAACAGTCATTACCATAGAATACAACCTATTTTATTCCGTCGTCTGAATTCCGCACTGTTAAAGGCGAACAACTCTACTTATCCTATCCTGCGACTTTCAAAACGATTGGCTAGTCTATCACGATTTCACACAAGTGCGCTATTATCACTCATTCAAATGCATAAACGGTTTCACATAGACAAAAGGAAAACACTTTGCAAATTTCTTTTTCACACGGGAATTCAAAATTAGTTAACGCATTCGTTTGCAGTCACTTATTACTCCAGCTAGCACTACAAATCGAGATGGAATAAAGTTTAAAAAACTACATGTTAGCAATCGATAAAGTACTTCCGACCCATTATTATTAATTTTCCCTTTGGTTCCCAGTGGAACATAGGGCTTCAGTAGCACGCCTCCGTTAGACTCTGTTCTCTGAAGTCTTTTGAACCTGGCGACACGACTGCCCACAAGCCTTCATTTCTTTCTCACATACCAGAACTATATTCAGCTTTCAGAATTCGTCAAATTCAATCTGTTTACAACAGAGCCGAAGTACTTTTAGTATCACTGACGAACACCTGTCGAATATTACGATTTAGTTAATACTACAGATCATAACATTTAAAAGAGCTAAACGACATCCACCTCGAAACTCCCCATAATTGAGTACTGCTGGAAAGTTTCAATACGGAATGAAACATGTGTCTGCTGTCATCTTGGTGACAATAATTTAATACTACCATTTTCCATCCTACTTGCTAGTTTGCAAACTAATTTTCCATGAAATTTCTAACAACTAATGTCAATAAATCAATTTCAGTAACGAGTGAATAACAACTATCCTATAGATAAACAAATGACAAATCCAAGCAGTAATACAACAAAGAATAGGTACACGCCACCAAAATCACAATTTCAAACTAATAATCCCAACTACATTGAAAATTCTAACCAGGCAGACTTACATTCTCGTACATAAATTGATACAAAAGAAACTTTATAAATTGGTTCCATATCTTGGTATGATCATGTTGAGATATCTACTTTGGTCCTATTCCAACAAGAAGAGTTGATTGAGGAAGGTGGCAGCCCGATATGCATGACACATATCTTGGCTACTTCATTAGATGCAAGTTTGCAACGCTAGCAGTTGATTAAGATCATTTGTCAAACAATTTTCAGCTTACGCTACTAAATATTCAATGTAACTATCACATATTGTAACCTCCCCTAGGTAACAAGTTCACTAGCTATTAATCGGTCCTAAGCCCGCAAAAACAGGGAAGGTTGGGAACAGTACTAGCAACCCTACCCCGTAAAACCAATCCAACCGCTAAAAAAAATTTAAAATATAAAGAAAATATATAGAAAAACATATAATAAAACTTATTCCTCACTGGAATCGGGAGGACCAAATGATGCCGGTTGATCAAAGACTTCGGGAAACCAATTGGCCGATGTGTCTTCTCTCTATCTCGATGAAAGCAAAAGTAAACATGGGGACATGGAATGGCTACACAATGTTTGAACCTAGCAAGGCAGCACAGATTATAAAAGAGATGAGAAGATATAACATAGAAGTGCTAGGCTGGGAATCTGCGGAAGCAGATGGAATGGAGGTGGACTCTTCAAACTATCAAGTGGAGAGTCGATAATCTACTCCGATATTGTCACCCACACAACAACCACGAGCACACTGAGTTTTCGAGTGGATATCATGATGTCCACAACAGCATCAAAGGCTCTCTCTCATGCAGTGGAAACCAATCTCCTCCCCTGCAGAATCAGGATCATGACACCAAGGTTCAACTCAAAAGGAAGGAAAGTCACAATCATACAATGCTACGCTACCCTACGCTACGCACCTACAAATAATGCAGATGAAGAGAAGAAGGAGGAATTATACAGACAACTGCAATCAGTAATGGACAAGACCCCACACCAGATGGCGACAACGGTAGGGTGACATCAATGCCAAACTGTGAGCAGACAACACAGGAAGAGAACTCATCCATCATGGGTCGAGAAACACTCGGGGAAACAATGAATTCGAATGGAGAACTGTTTGCAGATCTCTGAGCATTCAATGACTTGGTGATTCGAGGCAGTGTGTACAAACACACACAAGGATATTCACAAAGCGAGCGACATGCATTTTATTCCACCAGATGGACACACTACACTAAATATCAAATCGAATTCATCTCAATCTCAAGAAAGTGGAGACGTAGTCAGCATACTGGATACAAGATCATATCAGATCAAGAAGGGAACAGATATAGGTTCATATCACTCACTATCTACTACAAGGAACCTGCATTCAAAATCAAATTGAAAGCCTTCACAAAAATTGGTGAAAGACCACGGTTCAAGTTCAACACCCAGAACAGAAACTGAACTGAAGGACGAAACCACAAATAACATCTTCACGTCAACCATCACGAAGCAATGCGAGACACTAAGCAACAGCCCTGAAGAAACCTCCGTAAAAGAACGCACTGCAACTCTTTGGAAGAGACGTGGAAGGAAACCTGTATAACCATGTTAGCAAGGAGGAAGAAACAAGACAAGGAATGGATCCCGATGGACACATGGAAGATCATACAGGTGGTGAAGCAGAAGATCAACTAGTGCAGTGCAGTGCAGTGCAGTGTGTGGATGAACAACGAGAAGACGAACTGAGTACAATGTATAAAACACTACATTGGACAAAGAAGTGAAGGAGAGTGCGCACAAACACAAAACACACCTCAACAACACACTTGCAAGTGAAGCAGAACAAGATGCTGCAGGTAGGAGAGACAGAGACCTGACAACACTATATCAACCACGTTACTATCCGGAATGGAAGAGATCAACACAGACGAAATCAATGAAACATAGTGAAGAAAACCTAGTTAACACCAAAGAAGAGAAACAAAGGAAACGATGCGCTGACCACTTCAAATAACTCTTGAATCGACCACAACCACCACCATTTGCAACTCGTCAAGAAATACCATCAGCATACCAACCACACAACTACCAGTGAACACAGGCCCTCCAATAAAAGCAAAAGTGGAATCCTGAACACCATCAACTTACTGAAAACCGGGAAAGCAGTAGGACCACATGAAATTCCCCCAGAAGTACTGAAAACACATGCAGAAACAACTGCAGAGACGCACACACCACTATTGCACTAGGTTTGCAAGCAAGGAAAGGTACCCGCCAGTTGATTGCAAGAACGGCTACCTTGTCAAACAAGGCCAAACAAGGCAGACCTAAGTCTTTGCAAGAACTGGTGCACAATCATGCTCCACCCCACCCCACCCCACCCCACCTGTCCACTCACAGCAAGCAAAATATTAAGCCGCATCATCCTGAAAACACTAAAACATGCACTGGATTCTAAATTACCACCGAAACAGACTGGCCAACCAAATTGCAACGCCACTCTACGCATCAGCATAGAACAGACCATAGAATGCCAGTCAACACAACACAACTCAACATCAACCTCAACCTCAACTTCATCAACTTTGATAAGGCCTTCGATTGCATCGGCCGAGAAGTAATTTGGCAGGCAGCTGTTTCAACACTACGGTTTCAGTGCCACAAACACTTATCAACCTCATTCAACAGCCATATGCTATATGATGCTACATCCCAGGTGATTCACATAGCAATGCAAAACTCAGTGGTGCCTTTGCAGTGAAGACAGGAGTAAGACAAGGTTGCCGCCTACTATCACCAACCATCTTCCTGATTGTAGTCTACTGGACTGGACTGGATCATGCAACAAACTGTGACGAGCGAGAAGATAGACATACACTGTTTGACCTATGAAAAGACCCTAGAAGATTTGGATTTCGCCGCCGATGATGATTTATGTCTAATATCTTGTCACACAAACTCGAAGATCTACAGGCGAAAACCAACAAGTTGACAGAAGAGGCGAAGTAGTGAAGACGGGACTTCAAGTGAATGTAGAGAAGACAGAGGTGATGAAGATACCCAAGCAACAACAGCATCATGAACAATGGGCACCAATCACCATTAATAGGAGAAATCTAAAGGTAGTAGTCTCCTTTACCTACCTAGGCAGCCAGGATCGTTTCAACTACAGGTGGCACAGATGAGGAAGTCAAAGCCAGGATCGGAAAGACAGCAAGAAAGGCCTTCATCAACCTGAAAGCAGTGTGGAGATCTACTGCACTGTACTCAGTATAAAGCGTGAACAACATCCGGATTTTCAACACTAATTCAGTCAATCAGTGCTTCTACATGGTTCAGGAACTTGGCGCGTTACGAAAAGCATTTCAAACAAACTACACACATTCATCAACACCTGCTGCCTACGCTCACTCGATAGTGAAGATCAGGTCAGATGGCCAGAAAAAATAAGCAACAAGGAACTCACTGTGGCTGGCAACAAACCAACGAAGCAAGAACCCATCGCCCAACAAGTATCCAGAAGAAAGTGGAGATGGATTGGACATAACGTGAGAAAACCAAACGGAGACATCACAAGTCAGCCTTCGAGTGGGGAAACGAGTAGTTGGGCATCCGAAGGTGACATGGAGGAGATCATGTGAGGGGGAAATGAAAGCTTGTGGGCAGTCATGAAGCCAGGTTCAAAAGACTGCAGAGAACAGAGTATAATGCCGACGTTCTACTGAAGCCCAATGTTCCTTAGGAACCCAAGCGACAAACAAATAAATAATAATCAAAATTACATACTTGTAATGCTTTGAAAGTATCAGCGTTTAAGTACCTTCTCGTTGTCTGTTCTTAAAAACATGACTTACAGACACGATACATCACAGTAACTTATATTCGCTGACTTATAGGCATCTATACACGTCGTCCGTAGAACAAGTAGTATAATTTGGTAAAAGTTCAAAGAGCAATGTGCTTGTTTGTTAAATAAACCGTCACAAATGGGGAAGTCCAATAGTTCACTGAAGTAGGAAGTATAAACTAAGCACTTTGTATCAATTCAGACTATTGGGCGATCAAATAAATAAAAGCTGGTAACTAAAAGGAACAAATTCTTCATAAATAAGCCTGAATCGAATGTTTACATACGATGATAAGTTCCTAGTTTTGGTAAGCATCAGTTCTATTTAAACTACTACAGAATAAATAATAAGGGTTTGTGAACGTTAGCTGGAAACCCGATACATATGGAGATAAAAGCCTAAAAGATAGTCAGAAATCGGTCAACATCCATCAGCTATCCTGCCCATGCTTTCAAATTTTTTCTAATAATTACTCCTTCGCTAAATGACTGTAAATGTTTTGAATGAAAGAAAAATCATTCACAGAAATTGTTATCTCTGTGAATAGACAACCATAACAGTTTAATACCCAGGAAATTTCGATATTTTAGTTACATCAACTGAAAAGGTGTCATTTGTTGTATTGCTTTATTTATTTTAAAAGTCATTATACTGATGATTTATTTTGGTAACGTTATTTTATAGTTCGGTTTAAGAGCTTACGATTGACCGCTTATCCATTTATGTGACCAACAACCCGGAAATAATTGCATGTTTAGTGAAACGCATAGTTGTGCATTATGCCACTTTTTGTGCTTGGAATCGGTTTGTTTCATTTTTATAAATTATGATGCGTTGTGATAAGGTAGTCTGGTTGTATGCACAAACGAATCAGACCACCTGAAATTAACGGACAACATATACCAGACTGTGTGCTGTTATAAGCGGTTGGCAGGTCTTAATTGAACGATTCATCGTATAGGTGGATTGAATGTACAACACCACTCATATATAGGGTCAGTGTTAAGGCTGAATCGGCAGTATCACGTGCTTAAGACAACTGCAACCGAACAAGTTATAACACTTTCAGACTCCTGTATACTGAATACAGTATTGTTTGTGACACTAAAAAAATGCCGTCTACAATAGCTTCCGGTTAGTACTAGTATAATAGTTGGCTTAATATCATGAGGAGTTGAAAAAATGCTTGAAAAAAAATTTAAAGGCATTTTTAGATGTGTTAAATCCTGCATTTATGTCCAGGTCACCTCTATCAAAGTAATATTTAATTGAAGAGTAATATGTTCTGAAGCTTTGCATTTTTAATAGTCTGATAAAGACTAACAAATTAGGCAGGAAATACGGTCAGAAACCTTTGTTCCACAATAATACAACATAGCGGTAGTAAAATCGTCAGACAAAATACTTTTTAGTGGAAAAGTAGAGATTTCCTGATGGATAGATGAGATATGTCATTCATGAGAACATAAATTGTCGTACACGTATACCATACATAATTATTTTTTGCTGTAAACTTTAAACACTGCGAACATCTTTTTCAGACTGCATATTACTTCAAAATATTTGGTCATAACATGATGGTTGGTGACGTATGTTATGAAAACACGGAAGGTAAGACAAAAGGTTTTAAAAACCAGCACCCGAAGGACAAAGTTTTAACTATTGTCGTTAATACAGCAACACATTAGTTTTTGAGTAACACACAAATGGATAGTGCTTTAGTATGTATGCAGTAACCGACTCCTATTTCATTAAAATGTAGTCTACTGTTTGTATTTAAGTCGCTACTTAAATGTTGACAGTGATGCTACTAGTGGAAACTCGGACCAAGAAACATTGAAAGGCTCTATGCTGTTTCGATCAGTTATTTAAAAATTAATTTACTTACATCTCTTACGCGCGAAGCTCAAAAATTATACTTAAGCTTACCTGCATATCAGATAAGGCTCTTTGAAGTTCAGAAATCTCTGCATCACGTTGATTTAATTCCAGAGTAAGAGTTTCTTGGTTACCTATAGCGTCATAAATTTTGTCTAAACGACGCTGAACAGCCTCATGATCTTCAGTTAATGTCTCCACTTTATGTCGATAATAAGATAGCAATTCTTTCGCCGAATCATTTAACTGAGTAAGACGATTATCCAGGACATCATTTGACTTCGACTTTAACGTTGTCTCATTCGCCTTCGATGTACTGGATGAGCGGATATTGGAAACAAGATTTGTAGGAGCTTTAAGGGTTACAGAATCTTTTTGTGCAGATGGTTTCTTCACTGTAGGTATCCTGGCAAAATATTAACAGTGGTAAGTCAGATTAGGCAGTCATATATATGACGTGTAGAATGTCTCGTGTCATTGTATCATGAGCTACAGTACAGTATTACCTAGTGATGAACCTGTTGAAAGATGACGGAAAATCTCAATAAAGGATAGAATTCAACTTGACCCAAATTCTTGTAAAACCAAGCTCTATGTACAGGAATAAAGAATGCAAAAGAACGAATGCATTCGAAAACAGTTTATTATTCATGAAAAGATGATTATTGACTGTTGAGTCACGATGCTAAGCACCATAATTCTTTAATTCAAACATACGAACACTGGGATAGCTGGTTAAGCGTCCTAGAAAACTGAGTTTGCAACCGGAATTTGCTGCATATCAAGTATCGCACAAAGTATAAATGCTTAAAAATAATTACCTTAACCTGCTGTTTAAGAATACCTAACTGTTAACCAGTCACTGATGTTAATGGACATCAAATAATCTTCCTACCTTCTGTAACCTGAGATCATGCGAGATGCTTACTAACTTATAAAGGAAGATACATTTGCGTACAGAAACCTGTAAAAATCATTACAGAATGTCTAGAGAATTCAGGTAATTCTGAAGTAGAATTTTGAGGGAGTTGTGGAAATTTGGAAATATTTAGGTTTAACTATCTGGTTCGTTTGAATTCCGAGAATTATTTTTCCTTCATTATAAGCTATGATATTTAACGTTTAGTCTTTTCGTTGTATGCTTATCGCCCCACAGTTAGCAATACTAAAGTAATGTTTATAAAAATTTTGGTAGTCCAGAATTCCTGCTTTTAACCCTGCCACACCAAAAACGTTTTTCCAATTTCCATCGTCACTCATTCCTACACTTGAAGACTAGTTTGTTGACCAAGACAGTCTCAAATAATACTCAGTAGTGCTTCTAGACGTAAGAGACCGTCAATTACAAACAATACAGGAAAATAACTGTGCTACTTATTCTTTGCTATTAGTCATAATCCCTATCGTGAAATAACGCATCATTGGTCTGACATTAATTCCTATCGAGAAAAATAAAGGTGTAAAGTTAATAGGTTTCAGGTGCAATATTAGATCCTTCAATTTATTATCCACCATCAAATTACATGATACTTAACTGTAGTTGCAAAAACTTATTAGTCACCCATTAAAAAACCTTATTATTAGTGAAAAAAGATTGATACTACAATGTAATAAAAGGTGATTTTATCTACTCTTGGGATACCTCTGATGTTTAGGTAACTAAGATTATAGAACTATCAGTTGGTACTATAATGGATAATGTAAACCCAACTTCTGGCAATAAGTCTGATTCTATACACAAACTTTCAAAGTTCAGTGGGATTATCATTACTAATTAAATTGGACTATCGAAACTACCATTTAGAAAAATGAGGAATTCAAGCGGCACCCAGTAAATAAACCACTTGGTTTTAATGACGTAAATAATTTCGGCATACTTTTAAATCCCAGTGATGAAATTCAATCAGTCATACATTTCGTGAATGTGATCTCTCCAACAGTAAGGATGAAAACTAGCATAAAACGTCTGATTAATCTATGGATAGTTCGAAAAACATAAACTGCACAACAAAGTGGAGCGGGCTAACCTCCCAACACAAACATTTAACTCAGCGACTACTTCCACAAGTTCAAAAAAGACGTCAAAAGTTTAGTTTCTTGTCACATCTCTTCATAAACGGATACCAGCTGTAAACAGTGATAACACTGTGTATAGGGTTTCGTTTTTACAACTTATGTTGAGGATTATTCTCCAAAATGACAAATTGAAATCATACCACAAGCAGGTAGTTGCAATTCATAAAATAAAACAGTTCATTGATTTGACTGAAGGAAACGATGCATATTTAGAACTGGATGGAAAAGAATAACAACAGTTTCATATCCTTGTCACCACTTGTTATAACCTTGTAGTCTTAGCAGTGACTACTTGATGTGACCTAAATTATATATATATGGACGCTTGAATAAGTTGCCTTCAGATTTCCCTCAACTGATAATCACTCAGTTTCTTGGTGAGTGGAAAAGGCGGTAAGATAGCAGAAGATGCATTGCAACGTCAAAAAAATTTACAAAATACATTTCTACGTTTGAATATTTTATTGATTTTTGTCCTTTCAACCACCCTGATATCTATACGTTCGTTCACATGTTCTTCCAAAACTTCGTAACAAAACGATTGGTTGAAAAAGGCTTGCATGGTTAAAGGATTCTTTTGAAGATTTTGTAAATCTTACTGCACACTATAACAAACATTATTTTATATTATGACAGAATAAAATTTTAAAAATCATTTCGCTGTAAGGTCGATCAAAAACCCAAGATGGGAACTGTATGAGTGAGAAGACATAGTAAGGATCGTTTAAAAATCGCAGTGAAGAATTACACGATACTTTCCTTTTATGTAGACAGGAGAACATACAGAAGAAAAGTCTACCTTCCAATAGACCGAAATGATGAGACCGAGATGATAAGATAAAAAAATACTAGTAAATACCTGTTAGTCACCCATAAATACCGGTAAAATTTCACCTCGGTTTATTTTGTTGAATGTGAATTCGGTAGAATAGGTGCACTAAGAAATGCATCATCTTACGAAAGCATAAAACGAAAAGAGAAAGAAAGTAGAATGACTGTCAGAGGAACAGTTCACCGAAACAAGGGAAAAAACCCTTCATCGCTATCTCAATACTTCTCAATTCCATCACATAACCCAAGCTGAGAAGGAATCAATGCCATAAATGTTAACGATTAATATCCATACTTATAACCTGACAATTAATCATCAAACCTAATATTTAGCACTTCAGTCAACCGGTTAAGCAATGACATTCAGTTGTTTTCGGTCAACTGGCGGTGATAACACACAATCTTGTTTGTTTTATGTTGAATAATTTAAAAGCAAGTTAGCGTTTAACTTCACAGAATATCAGTAAGTTTGTGAAATCAATTGCTGGTTTATAAATAAGACATACTAAACAGAATGAAAATGGTTAAGTGACTCTTTATATGATCAACATTCAGTGGGACTTAACTTAAAGCCACTCATTAAAGAAAGACCAGTTAATTCCTTAAATACCAGGCATGATTTTCTATCATAGCATTACTTCACCAGAACGTTGTAAGATTTCTGCACTATAATATTAACACTTAAAACTGCTCATATTTCCAACTGCCATCCTGAAGTTCCCCTGCCTTCTTTGTTCCTACAATAAAAACCAAAGAAATCTAAAGAGAATATTTGTAATACCTCTTCTTCTTGGGACCTGACACTTCCGCACCGGTGGTCGAACACCTGATGCTTTCTCATGTCATCCACCTTTGATGGTTACTTTTTACAGCCATGTAGTAGAACACAGCGAACCGCAGCACATTACACGAGGTTTTCAATAGGCAACCGGATATCACGCCTGCGAAATGAACGGTGTAAGTTGGCAGAGGCCAACCAAATCCTCTGTATCCTACTCGTTAAGTTTTGGGGGATGATCGATGCCTCCAGATGATCTCACCAGCTTATGCTTTAAAAAACTTATCTACAAGAATTGAAATTTCTTTTCCACCTCCTGTACACCCCTCATTTCGCTGCTCTATACAACGCTATTTGCCTATTGGTTTCTCTTTCGCCATCTAGTTCGTCTACCTGGAGAGTGTTATCAGTTTACGACAATGCTGAAAACAAAATTAATACTCTTGGGTCACGGGCTCTAGCCTCAGCCCACCTACCGACGATTTGGCAGCCAAGCAGTATCACTAGCCTTCACACAATAGGTATGGTTCATTGCCTATTGCACGGATGTCCATAAGGTAGGCGAGTGAGTTTCGATTTCAATTTCGGTCGACGCAAGTCTTCTCAATAGAAGCATGATCTTTCCCTTCGTGTCAACTGTATGGAGTTAAAGAAGCTGTCGCCTAGTCATTCATTGAACTGGCCTTTAAGTCAATAATTTCATATTACTGCAAGTGATAACAGTGACACATGACTCTGTTGTTCAATTTATAGTGAATATAGTTATAAAAACTAAACTGATACATTCGAAGAAAGCCTTACTTTTTAGTACGAAAGTCGGAATTCAAAATAAATCCAACGTAAACTGATTTCCTAGTGAGGTTTGGTTAAGCACTTACCTTGTACTACTTGACATTTGTGGTTTGCTTTCGTTTTTAAGAGCGACTGGAGACATTATTTGCAAATGATCATTCAAATCAGAAGAACATTACGTGCTTGAGAAAATTTAAAAAGTAAGGCTATCAGTTTTATTTCATTCAAAGTGATAGTGTAATGAAATCAATTTTTATAGTTAATGACAAAAAATGTTATTTAGAATCATATTCCTATGAACTATTCCTGATAACCGCCTAGTGTTCTTCGAGTTCTGAGGTTTGTTCTTGGAGGTTTCATCACCAGACTAGGTGAAATCCTCAGTGTTTGCCACGTATTTTTAAGTTGCATGAATGTTTATACAGGGAATCTGTCGACCTTGAAAATTACTGACTTGTGGGTAGGGGTGACCTCTCCTACTTTCTTATCAAAGGTTGACGTTATCGTTTTACTTACACGGTTGACCTGTTTCATTTATTGGTTACTTGACTGATTTCCAGTTGGCTGATTGGTACGTCAGTCCCCGTTGTCTGAAAGCTTCTTAACTCAGTAAACCATGCATTTGATAATGCTTTTCAGCAGAAATCTTCTTTGTGATGTTTATCCGTTAGTTTTGTATACCTAAATATTACCCTTTTGCGATCCATTCGTTCTTTGCATGCTGCAGTAAACTGTGACGGCTTGAAGTGGTGATCTACTTATTTGCACGGTTCTACGGGGATTTTGTCTATCGATGCTACCTGATAATTAATATTAACTTCATTTGTCCATTCAGCTTCATTGCCAAAAAGCCATATATTTAAAAAATTCCATTTTGACGTTGTATTCAAAGGCACCGCCAAAAATTGTAGTATGACGAAACAAATACATGACAGGAAGTTATAACAACCCCATTGGCAACGACTTCATTGAGAGACAGACAAATCAACTTAAAGTATGGCACAAAAGTGCATTAGTCCAAGTTGTCACGCTTCACATGAGTATGCAGAAAACAAGTGGATAGAAAAACGGTGATATTGAGGTAGGCAAAAGTGTATAAGAGTTGGAAAAACAAATGTTCACAGGTCAAGCAAAATATTTAAGACTTCGAAGACAGCAAAAAGTGTGTGTATCTGGTGTTAGATGGTGGGTTTCAATCGACTGGAAACTCTGGTCCTAGGATCTAGGATTCGTGCTTTTTGGTACTCACCAGGAGGGTGTATCCGTATAAAATCTGCGTCATTATGAACTATTTTCAGATATATCATCAAGAATCTTCAACCACTGATTCCTATTATCTCAAGAAACTCAGTTAGATGATCTACATCTCCCTACACGGCTAAGAAAAACAGTCAAAGACTTCATGGGCCATTGTCATCTCTTGATTTCGTCAAACCATTAATCCAACCCGATCCCCTTTCAGCTAACATTGAACCTCGATGCAGGTGGCGTAACACATGCAAAGGTTGACAACTACATCGACTGGCTTCCCTTCCTTAAGTAGTACCCTTTAATCAACCTCGACATTGCTCATACAATGATTTCACGAAATGTGATCAACGCTGTGAGAAGACCTATGGTCAGAAAACTTTAACCTCTACATATTTTGTTAAAGATTATTGCTTTTCTGTTGCCCCGTAAATACACACTTGACAGTCTCGACCACAAAGAAACTTCACCACTGCCTTTTTTCTGCTCCCATAGGCGTAAACATATGTGCACATCCTAACGCTTGATTTGGATATCTCCCCTTATGCTTGAAGTTAATGCTGAAAAGAATCAAGTGATTCTCAGAACAAAATGGTACGAGATGATCACCGGTTTGTTGACATGAGATGCTGTAGATACCTCGAAGACACCTTTCCAATCACCCCAACTTCTCTACTTGAGTGCTGAAGGTGCTTGCCACTGTAACTACATCTGATCACTGCATCATGTAGTGAGACTGATGGCTTTTGGTAGGACCTGAAAGTACAGTTTCACTAAACGACCGAGAGTGACAGCCAGAAACTTCATGAAATCGAGCAGCCTTTCAGTCTATCCACCTCAAGCCTTTCCCCACTTACGCAAACTTCAGATAATATTCCATGTCAGAGTAGACGGTTAATAGGAATATGTTCATTGGTTTTCGTAAGTTTGATTCGACTTTTGTTGATAAGAGGAACTATGTTCTTCCAACACTTTACTGCTTGAGCTATGTATTATGTTACATAATAAAAAAACACGCACTCAAAAATTAAAAACTCAAAAAACTATTTGTTGAATAGCTTTAAATTTTTATTCAAAAATATGCTTTGGAAATAGATACAATATTGTGTACACAGATGACAATTATTCATAGTAACGATCTTCGTTGTTGTTTTCGACTTGTAGACGTGGTAATAACCTTAGGTTCTGTTGGACGTCGCCTACTTCTACGGCAGCCATATTTCTGCACGCCTTCAGCCTGTTCTGCTAATTCTTTGACCCAGGTCGAAGGTCTCTTAAGTAATCGAATTCTTTCACCCCAATCAAGAGTTTCGTCCACCTTTTCTTCTCTTTCGTTTACTTTCTCCTCAGATTTTCGAACTGAATTTAAAACTTTAGTTTTCGAGGACAAACGACTAAGTGACTGTTTCACAGAGTTATTCTTGTTAGGTGACTGAAGCCCAGAAGTTTTTTTGACATTTTTATGCTTTTCACTCTTATTTTCAACTATCACAGAACCTACAACAATACCAGGACATGGAGTTTCAAAATGGTCGTCATCAGTTGGAATTTGCACATTTTGATTTGGAGATTCATCGGCTGAAGGACTGGATATATTGTATTTCGTCCTACGAATAGTACAAAATTTTACTTCATTCTGTTTTATCAATTTTTCTAATTCCATTGCAAGCATCTCGATACGATTTAAGGAATCCTAAGATAATCAAAGGTGAAAAACAAAATTGCCTTATACAAATGGCAGAAATTATAATCGTTTAAATCAATAGCTACCGTATGCAAATATCTAACTGAATTAAAAGAAAAGTTTGTAAGTGGTGTCAAACACGGGAAAAAGGTGCATAAATGTCAATGAATTTAAATGATGCAGGTCTTAATTCAAAGTAAGAGTCATTATATATATATGATTCAGTCGCAATTTACTGACATCAAGTAACTAGAATGAGCTGCAAAAAGTAGTGAAAGCTTCCTATATTGCGCTAAACAAAACAAGTGTTAGAAATCTTCTTTACATCGAAAATTAGCTAAATGATTGTAAGAGCCGTTTATCAACTTCACCTTGTTCTTCACATTCTACCTTTTTGAGCTTTCGATTTGCATTCTATTATAGTGGTAAGCAGTACGAATCACGCATCAATCATTCTGTTTTGCAATATGGTTTATCTTGTTCTACCTTTAAATTTATAGTTTTCCTTCATCTTTACATCTGTGCTACCTACCTTATTGTGCTTAGTTTTCCTGACTACCATTTGTTAACAGCTAGACAGTCATAGTGTTTATGGACTTCTAATATGCTGTAAATTTCCACTCCTACCTCCAGGTCTAGTCTGCAACTATTCCCAGTTTCATGATACGGAGTGAAGTGGTGGAGTGTGTCGACAATTTCACTTACTTAAGGAGTTGCATAAGCCCAAACAGGTTGGTTGCTGACGAAATCTCAGCTCGAATACAGAAGGCCTGTTTGGCATCCACCAACCTGTGTCACTTGTGGCGCCAACAAGTGAAACATCCGACTGACTACCTGTTAAGGGACAAGTATAATGCAATGCAGTTCGTTCTGTCCTGTTACATGGTTGTGAGACATGGCTGTTAAAAGTAGGAGAGCTGAAGTGATTACAGTGCTTTGATCATAGGGATCTTCGTAGCAGTGCTCGCGTTTTATGGAATCACCATGTGAGCAATGTTGAGGTCCGGTGAGGAGTACTAGGCAAGATAGGCAAGTCGATTGATGAGGTTGTGAACCTTGGTCGACTGAGATGGCTTGAACATGTACTGCACATGCGGAGCCACAGCCCACCTCGATGTGCTATGCGGGGGGAAGTTGAAATTGGTTGGAAGAGGGTTCAGGGTGGCCAGTCGATCAAGTCCCTGACTGTTGATTTGAGTTGTGTGGACAATGTAGACTGCCTGGTTGAGGTCCTCGAGAAGAACAGAATCAGTGGTTGAGGACTTTTGTTGACATGGCTAAAAGTCGGTCACAATGGCGCAGATGTATTCACTCCTTGACGTCTTCTAATGCTTGAATATTCGCACTAACCTTTATCCTCAGGTTGTTAATTCCCCCGCACTCCTTTATCTTCGCTGATACCATTTTTTTCTACCGACCTGTGTTTTGTGTAGTACTGTGAAGTGTGACAAATTGAACGGATGCAGTTGTGTGCTACGTTCTACGTCGATTTTGTCTTGTGATCACTATGCGAACTTGATTTACAAATGTCGATTAGAGCTGCGGACGGGACAAAAAAGTAAATTACCCACTGACAATCGATTCGTGTACTTATTCCAGTCCTAAGTAGAGTTTTTTCGCGGCCTGATATGGCTTCTGACTGCATCGCTCGGTGGTGCGCAGGTTCAAATCACATTTCGAAAAGTCTGTATCCAAAAATGAAACCTAGACTAAGATGGTGACATCTTATTTTGGGTGAAAAGTGCGCATATCAGCTAAAAACAAACAACAGTAACCAGCTAACTATAAGCTGATTGGCACCAGCGAACTAGCTATTTGCTTTCACCAGCTTTATAGGACACTTTGTTTTGAAACAAAAGACGAGAGTTGGGAAAGGAATCATAGAAACTAGATTAAATATGAACTGAAAAATCAACTCCATAATAAAGCTCAGAAATATACACTACAATGTGGTACTTATAGATTGTTTAGAAATTGATACGACTGCCTGCCTACACCAGTGAGGTGAATTGTTTGTTAACAATTCACCTCAGGGTGTGAAGTCATCAAAACATTGACTGAAAAAACCAGTGGTCGCACAATCATTAACGTGAGACCTAACACTTCTGCGCAACCATCTAATTCACCACACCTCAGATCACCACATCAACGTAGGAGATACAAAGATTAAAAACTGAGAAATTAAAGATGTCAAAAGTGGTAGAAAGTCATAAAACGAGAATGAAAAGGAAGGGAAATGATGAGACTCGGTATTATCATCCAGGTGAGATCGTTTCGATACATCTGAGCAGATAAAATAGATTCTTCGAAAATCATCCAGAGTCTACAACCACCGATTTCGGTGTCCACGCAGAATTTCATCTCGGTGCATACATTCTCTTACATGGCTTAGTCCAGTGACCAAGACTTGATGGAATAATGTAATCTTTTAGTCTGGATGTTTCTAACCTTTTTCCTGTCTGAAACTACTTGGGCTAACATTATGTGACAGGACAGACGCTGACTACGCACATATAACTCAGGCCGCAGCCAGTCACCTAAGTCGATGAAGGTTGACAGTTTCAGTAAGAAGTTTTTCTCTACATCCCCCCCCCAAAAAAGTACGCCTGATGTTTACGTTACTGAGGTGATGACACAACGACAGCCTATGCTATGGAGACATCGGTTGCTGAACACATCAAGCCTGCTCATGTCCTTCTCCACTCTTAATGGACATGTTTCCTAGTCATGTAGTAGGTCAGAGATAACTGTCGCGCAGCACATTCCACCCTGGTTCGGTAATCAAAGATCACCCTGGCAACATAAATGGTGTAAGTTGGCTAAACCCAAGCCAGTCTCTTACATCTGTGCAGTTTTACTCCATCCCTGACCACCCAACGCGGTTTATTCGATTTCTCAAGTAAGTAAAATGATCAGCGTACTCAACCCTATTGTCACATAAACCACCCACAAAGACCAGTCCTGAAGTAACAATTTCCACTTGCATTCGGTTGATGAGAAATGTATTCCAAACATTCTCAAATTGCCAACAAGTGTCCGCAGGACTGCTTCTTGTCAGCACCTTCCCCCCCCCCACATACACACACACACGACCATATCGTTTGCGTACTCAAGGTCCAGTAACGAGTTTACTAAGACGAAATTCATTCCCGTAAAATCAGACGAGAAGAGATACATTCGCAAGATTGTGTATGACTAAGTAAAATACGAATGGATTGGAAATCACTCATGAACACCACTGGACATACGCAACTCACCAGATGCTATATGCTTGAAAACACCCACGAATGTTTGCATACAGAGCCTTCAACAGAGTGATGTATTTACCCGGCACCCCTCTCACAGACAGACATCGTTATAACATTTACCAATCGACGGAGTCAAATGCCCTCTTCAGGTCAAAGAAGTCAACTATTCTCGGGGAAACTAGTAATTCTGTGTTCCAGAACTCAATGGAGGGTGAATATCTCATCGACACACCTACCACAAGGCCTGAAACCTACCTGGATATCTGCAGTTCGCTGTTCTAAAGTTTCACTTAGGTGCTAAATGATTACCCAACCTTGAATCGTAGATGCTGTGCTCGTTAAATTGAGATCCCTGTAGCTGTCACATGACAGTTTGTTTTTAATTTCTTTAAAACCAGGACAATAGCCACTGCAGTCAGTTTGAAAGGATCACACCTCATATTCGTACACTAGACAATTCAATCAATACTCCACAACTACCAACCTATAATACCTCTGGAACTAAGTCATCTTCCCTTCCTCATTTCTGCTTATTTGCAGTCCACTCAACTTCTGCAAGAATTGGACGGTTTATCTCAGTATTCCATCCAGGATGGGACGCGATAGCCAGCAACGAAATAGTAGCTGCAGACCAGTTAAACAAATCCTTAGTGTTTGGCATCCCAGCCGTCTTCCTTGTACGTGAATCGCAGAACCACCCTTCTCCTCTCTGGTCATACTAGCCACTGAGTTCTTGCCCAAGTTTCCCTGATAATTCTAAGCAGTCACCTAATGATACTTTTTGCTACTGTCTTCTCTATCTCTTCAACCTTCGCTACCTGTCAGTGCTCATAGTCATTGTATACTCTTGTATATACACTTGAATTGCTTCCGTTCTTTATTGTGCTTGGAGCCTGCGTGAATGCGTTCACGTGAACCCATTAATTCAGATGAAGCTACCAAGAAATATGCACCGTTTCTAAACTTTTTCCTATGGTCAATTATTGTATTTAATACCGTTCTTATGGTAAACTGAAGAAAGCGCCAAGCTCTTCAAGGATAAGTGACCCCTTCCTCCCCTGATAACTGTCTACTCAGTTACTCGTTGAAAGTAACTCTAGTATTCTTATCGTCAAGCTGGATATGCAACGTTTTGTGACTGCAATTTTTTTACATCTGTTAAAATGCGACCACACGCGTGCTCAAAACAACCCGAGGATACCGTTTAGACATATGCTCTACAGAGAGCAGAAATCTCCCATCAACACTCCTCTTACAATATGCGATAGCAATACAGTTCATCTTCGTTCACCATTGGGTTGAGTTCGGTGGACACCAAGTTAAAAAGTGTTTAAAGTTCATGGTGGCTAGAAATAGATAGTTGTCTGACCACAGTTGTAATAGGTGATTTCGTTTTCCACTTGTTCAACTGGGATTATGAAAGTGTCAAATAAGTACTTTTCTGCCTGACCAAGTCTACCCACTTGTGTATTGATATCATCTGTAACGACAACCACATCTGAACGGTTGGCTTTGAACAGCAGATGGGGCCAGTCTTTGATAGTTTAGCAGACCGTCAGCGTTCACTTTTTTCACAGTTAGCTCACTTACACTTTACAGTGGTAATTACCAATCAACCAACTATGACTTGAGTAACAATATGCGACGTTCAGCGAAATTTGTACCAACTGACAAAAATTGGGTGAATTAACATTCGCCATCATGACTAACTGGAACATGGTTGAAAATAACACCTAGTTCATTCGGTAGTATATACAGAAGAAAATTTACAAAATCTTATGTCGACTAACATCTACGAAACTTTGATCAACAAAGTGAGCTAATTTAACGCAGAATAATAAGAGACTATAGGTTTATGTGTACTCCACCTTATCAAATTGTTACTGCTACAGAAATATACACTCTGAAAGCATACACTGCTTTTCAATCAACCTTTTCAAAGATCACATTTCACGGTACATTTCATTTAAAGACATGAGTTAAGTTTAGAACAGAATCTCGCCATGAGTGATTTAAATTACTGGTGAAATTCCCTTTAGTTCCTGATGATTAGAATACAATACTAGGACAAATAGTTTCCTTACAAATATAGACTAACAAAGTTGACAGCTTGAAAGCGGTACATAAAAGAAAGTTATAGAATCGCAGCAGACGACTTACAGGGAAATTAACAAAGTTTAAACCGGGTAGAAATTCATCTTCTTTTTCTTCAGTGTCTGGGTTATCCTGATCTCTAAACGAATGTAAGTCCACATTTTCACCAGTTACTTTAAGTTTTTGTGTAAGTGATCTCTTAGCTTCAGCATAACGTGACAAACTCAGATTAAGACACTGAACTGCTTGGTCTATTCCTGATGAAGATTGAATAGCTTTCACAACAGGGAGAGAACAAGTGAGGAGGTCACGACGTTGACTGAAACCAGGTTTCACAGTTTCGGAAATATTTTCAGGTGGCGATATGTTGCCTTCCGTGGTCTCACTTTGCTTTACAACAGGGCTGTCGAAGAGAGGTGCTCCTGGGTAAAACACCTGGCGCGTGGCACAAAAATGAAAAGCATTAGCAGCACACAGCTTTCGGAATACATAATAGACATCTAGATGCCCCTCATCACGAGCCTCTGTGACAACTTGTAGAATCCAAAGCCAACTTACGGGACACACACGTATGCGTACCTAAGAGTTTAAAAAGTCGAATACATAGAACAACGAAACTTTAGCATTCATTTGGAGTGTTGGTAAAAATCAATAAGTGAAAAGGACCACGCATACATGGCTTAATTCAACGAAAAACTCCAGCAATACGACTCCATTAAAAGGTAAAATAAAGTTTTACTATGACTAGTAAATGGTAGTTGAAGTTGATTCAGACCCTTGCTGTCCCACCCATCAGAGTTAAAAGTGGCTAAATAAACCCAAAAGTAAGAAAGTAATTCCCAAAAAATACCTCATTTCTTCTATGCCCAGTATGTACGCAGACAGAAAACTAGTATCAAATTAAAAAATGACGGTTCAAGGTAGCGGTAATCAAATTGCAAAAATGTAAACACCTATTATTGAAACCTGTAGAATGAAGTGAGTACTAGTTTACCAGGAGTTTTCAAGTTATTACATTTTTGTGTCAGAGCTTACAGTTTGAAGAACAGTAAGTATTCTATACACAAGGGATATTATAGCTGAGTAGCTGAAAAACTACTCGGTTATGCAGGATAACAGGACTAATCGTAAAGGACAAGCATAACTTGTACATTTTTTGTTGATTTTGTGATGTATCTCTTGTAATTCTTAATATTCCAATGCATTCCACTTTAACAGTATTACGATATGATACCACCAAGTCGCTTTTATATTGCTCTTAAAATTGACAGATACTTGAATTAACAAGTCTAACCGCAGAACCTTTATGTGAAGGGAACTTCAACTCATTTTTCGTAGATTTCACCACGTGCTACACAAAAGTATTACTACTAAAGAGCGTAAAGATTGGTATTCATATCCCATATTCCTTCTACACAGCTGAGTGCTTACATGTTGATTGCATAAGACACACTATTTACAATTAATTATTACCCGTCATGTCATAACACATTATAGCTATTTAATTTAGAGGCTGCTTCCTGTTTATGCATTATAAACTTCATCCTATATAATGAAATAACACCTCATGACGCTTTGAATCACGTGTAATAAATCAGAAAACCAGAGATTTCACTGATACCAAGAACAGAGAGATTACACTACGATGTAATTTCCACTTGACATTTCCCCAGCCAAGAAAATTGAAGCTTACCAGAAACACCCAACAGGAACTTTACCTTTAATTAGAGGAGCCTTACAAAAAATATGAAGTCTGTATATACATGCAATAAAAAGGAAGTAAAGAAATCATATACACATGTCAAAAATAAAATATTTACTTTATCTGCAACTTTTTTGAAAAGGCAGAATAAACTCAGGTAAACAGTTACATTAACAATTAGGTTCATAATACATAAATAAAGAGCAGCCTGTATAACCTCTAGTTGGCTCGGTTTTTAAAAAAGCTGACCAATTAGTTAGTTTTTGACACTTCCTCGCAAAAGATACGAGCTAAATACGGTACTGCAGAGTTTCTATATTTAGTAGTGCGTGCATAAAGTCTTATATACTTGATCCTGTTCTTCTCTGAGAATCGACATATAGAGAGATGACTGAAAAGGATGCTGGCCATCTGATAAAATAACTCCTGCCAGCTGTTCACATGAGTTAAGATGTTTGTTCACAACAGTTTCAGCTAGGTTTAGAAGTACACCACTAGTTTTGCTGACAATGTTCAAGGTTTTACGCAATACAGCATAGATTTTTCAGCCACCCAAAAAGGAAAAAAGGGGAGCATCAGAAGAGAATACACAAGATGCAAGAGTTTATAAAATACAAGAGAAAAGGCTGTTATACCAGATACTCTCAGATTCCTAGTGTAGCAAGGTAGGTAGAAGATTCTTTTGGAAGTTGGTAGGATATAGGAGGTCCGGCAAAGTTCCAGAGAAAAGCAATCACCGAGATATGTCATACTTGTAAGATTATCCAACATAGCAATCAGTGGAACAGGAATCACGAGGCTTAAGCAGTTCATAAGGGTTCGAGTTTGAAATCAAAGCTTACAGTCTGATACATTGAAGAATTAAGCATAAGATCATTCATGGGGGACCATCATTCAAGAAATCGTTTAGTGGGGAACAGTCCGATGAAGAGGAGACAGGTAGGGAAACCGTCAGGTTAGCATATTTGACAAAATTGATACCAGCTGAAGATGGAGTCATACAACAAGAGAAAAGATAACGGGGAAGAACAGTAACCTGAGAAATACTAGCCCCAATAAGTAGTGGAATGAGGTGCTCCCTCCAGTGGAAAGCACATTGCTTCCTTTCAGAGTATTAGAAATACAGCCGGTTAATTTTCCTGAACTCCGCTATACAGTAAAATAATCGTCAAACAAGATACTATGACGTCAGTAGACTTTAGTGAGTCACTGGTCCGGTCAGCCAATGAAAACCCGAAAACATATCTAGTTAGATGAGAAGGAACTGGAGTCAGTATAATACAAAGAATAAATACAGCAGAAATAACAATATAGCCAACCTTCAAAACAACAGATGAATCGTACACTAACAAACTAAAGGAGTTGCATTTACTCCATTGCTGCCAAAGACCGTAAACCATAAATTCCTGCTATGGGAAAATAAATCAGCAAGCCAATACTTTATGGCTACAACAAAACGGTAACAACTCTATAGATCATATCTGCTTCCTGAGTCGATTACTCTGAAACTACCTTTAGAGTGCTTTCAGGTCAGCTAACACTATACTGTTACAATGGTCATGTAGACTTCAGTTCAATGGTCATGTACACGACCGCATATCAGACAGTGAGTTACACCAGCAGTTTGCGCTGTAACACTACCTGGCAGTTCGGAACTAGGTAAATGAGTTGCGACCCGAACTAACAAGCAAAATCGGTTGAGATTGGGTACCTAATCCAGCAATCGACATCGTTACCTGAGACTTTTGTGTGCTTTAAGCCTAAGAGATTATTATTTGTGAAGTGTTGAAGATAGCTAAACTAAAAATGATCCAAGTGGATGTCTTTGGGAAATACCAATTAGCTCAGCTTCTGATGAGGGCAATTTACCGAAACCTTTGGCAAAACAGCAGGTTTCCAGGTAAATAGGTTTGAGCCATGATATAAATCGCACACAAAGCTCATAACGCGAATCCGGTCTCACAAACGCCTGTACCACAGTACCGGTCTCAACACTGTGAAAACATTTTTAAGAACGATGTTGTACTATATCGGTATGACTACACACACTCTGATAACTTCACAATAAACTCAACTTCCCTGCCCGAAATTTGATGTTGTGCCAGAGAACACCGTATAAAAACTAGTCAGAAATGAAGAAGAAGTAACAAGTACAGTAACAGCTGTATAAACAATACTTTTACCAACACATGAAGCCAATAAGCAGTCCCACTTCATAACTACGTCACTTAAGGCTTTTTGTTTGAACTCTAAACAGTAACTAACGTGTGAAAATGAAAAACATTACTAAAACTCACATGGTTGCGGATAGGCTGCTTACCGTGGAAAGCATACAACAAATAAAGTGCACATATGCGTACTAACTTGTTTTTGGGTGCAGCAGGTTGAAACAAATCAACCAATCGGTGAAATACACAACCAAGTATGTCATATAAACCGTGTTGGTTTTGTCTGCCATGAATTAAATGGATCATTTTATGCTGCTTCCAAAGCTCACTGAAATCTACAAAACGAGGACTCCCAAGATCAGAGAATTCTTCAGTGAATGCTTGTATATCTTCATCCACACCCATAATTGGGTTAAACGAAATCCGGAGACAGTAAGAGTCATACACATGACTGCACATCTAAGGAGTTACATAATCACACATTTTCATGCAATAATACTTTATTCTGTTCCTTCGCCATCGTATTGATGTACTCTCAGTCACAAGGCCAGTAATACTACGCAGACCATCCAAACAGTATTCAACATACGCGCAGCATCCACAAACAAGGCCACGGCCACAACTCTATATTCCGTAAAACGATAACAATCAAAATGAACACTTTGAAATTCGCCCTTGTGTGACAAAAACAGCTTCGGGACGCTAAGTATGAATTTTGGATAACTGTTATTGACTTTTTGCTTCTTTCCTCACGTCTTAGTTGGTGGTAACTAACAAGTTATTACCATGACCGTACAAATTGGACTAACTGAATATCCGGCGTAAATACCCAAAGGAGGCCAAATTTAAAGAGTACTAAACAAGCTTATTCACGAAGTTGTTTCCTATACATGAAATACTGATGCCGAGGGTAGTGGATGACCTACAGCAGCCGAAGTGACATATTACGGGATCCGTCTTCAAACTGGGAGTAGCAACCCAGTCCACCAAGCTGGAAACTCACAGTAAACCTTCAGCTCAAAGTAATACTACGACAGATCATTGATTATATTGTAATTTCTTTCATTACACGATGTCACTATTCAATAAGGTTTTTTGAAGGGTACATCATTTCTTTTTCGACACCTGCTTCCGAACCTTGTTATGTTGATATTTTTATGATAATGGTGTTTTTCTAGGTGGTGATTTTGGCTCCATGCGCGGCTGGAAGTGAGTGGCTTTTCGCCTTCCCCTTTGTTGGAATTACCCCGCACTAGAAGAAACTCACTGGAAATATTCCACTTATCGAAACTAGGCCTCGACAACACACACCAAGTTGCCCATTGCAAACAACTGCATGACCGTCAACATGGCCTCGAAGTGGAGGGACCAGCAGTGTCGCTGCTTCAAGGGCTAAAAAATACCAACAACCAACGATTCTTCGCTACCTCGACAACTAAATAACCTTGGACTTTCGTTTCTGTCAGCGGTTGTTCCACGGGAAATATCCTTCATGCATTCATGTGCGCGCCCGCAGTCTGTTACCCACGTATCTAGGACAGATTAGTAGGTGTCTGAATCTCGGCGAACACGAATCTTTATTTCTTTACATGTTCTATCCTTCTACTGTATTCTTCACCACTGTCTGTGTCAATCTTCATAATACTACAAGAGTGGTCCAAAGCAGTAGAGCGCAGGCCTTCACGTGGATGAAGAGATCCCTCATTGGCAGAGAAAATCAATTTCACTCCTCAAGCTGGTCCAGAATTTCCAGACAGCGACCACAGAGTAGTGTTTGGTGACTTCCGACCTTCTTCCAATATCACGTTAGCTCCCGGATCGGAATCAACAGTGACCAGACGTTATAAAAGTACTAAGCACTGGGATGAAAGGCGGTATATCAGCAGATGCCTCAACTAAAATACTCATGTCACCAGTAGCCAAACCCGTGAGTTACATGACATCTCTCGAAGCTCCACAAATTTACTTCACGACCAAATAGCCCTATCACATTCAGTGGTAGATAGAAATCCGAAACTGAATTCCATTCCAGAAACTGTTAGTAATACGATCGCTGATGGTGATTTCCACTAACGAGACCAAAGTGAGGTCTGTGGGCTGTTTGGCTGTTGTTTCGGAAGCCACTTCGTAGCTGACGATAGTGTATTAGACATATGAATACCTGGTTCATCAAACTACTTGCCGAGTAGTGTTTCCTCTACGCGGCATTAAATAAACAGCGCGGTTGAATAACCAAAAAAGACACCGCCGGACCTGAAGGAATCCCGATGCTGAGCCCAAAGCTGAATCCTAAAGACACATCAAAGAAATTTATAAATAGAGAAAAACAAGTATTACATTCTCACATCTTGAATTTAACATGGGAGAAGCTAGTTTACAGGCATCATCACATTGATACTTTTCGAAAGACTTAAAAGATTTTCGAGCTCCTCGGTGTTACAGAAGGGAGGCCATCAAACCTTAAAGCGACATCAAAAGAGTCTGCTAGCTATGGAACGGACAAGAAAATATACCTTTTCAGTGAGTACAAGGTGTTTGAGTCCACATCGTTTTCAGTCATATTTTTCACCACGGGTGTCATCAGGGTTGCGCAGTATTCCAAGTTTGCTTTACAAGCAGTCGACATGTTTGATTTGTCTCCATAGCGCCAGGTTACGCCAGACTGGCGTCTATTCTGCCACAAATTCTCATGCTTATAGCCTCGGTGACCAAAAGAGCCCACACTGACGATCGCGGGGATCGGTAGGTTTCCACATAATCATGCTTTTTAAATAAACATCTATGTCCGACCATTTTCTACACTTCAAGTAGTGTCACTCATAGTAATATAGGTATATGCCACTAGAATTAGATGTTGTAATAGAAGGAAATGAACACCCGAAGAATTGTGGACCAATGGTGATGGGTTAATATTTGTGACCAGTATTATCAAGACAATCGCACACCCCGGGAGACTGTGCATGGTGCGACGATTTATTTTCCCAACTTCCATCCCAAGAGTGGGATGTGTTCCTATGAGTGATATTAGAAATAAATTGTAGTTATTCTTGCTGCGTTTTACCTCGCCTCCTTTGCGGGGTCATTTTACTCCTGTTCATTCCTACATCTGTTTCACTTGTGGAAGCCAGATGCCGAACGCCAAACGGGATATGTCGTTCGGATCTTCCAGGTTACCATATATTTTCCCCGAGGAATATCAAGCATTTTTCTTTCCACTGGCTTTCAACTTCCCCGCTGATCCTAGGCCAGCATGTAGCGGGACTGATATACTCATTTGAAGTTGCTTATTCCAAATCAACAATTCTCTCCATTGTCGAAATCTAACCAGTATCATACTATGATCACGCCGGTAAACCAGTGCGTGCTTGTACTTACAAGAGCAAATAGGTTTCTAAGTAACCCAAGACGACAGGACCCTCCACTCGCGACAACAAAAACAGTCCACGTCGTCTTTGACGACCTGGAGAAAACGTTTGACAGTGTCTCACACAAAATCCCAGCAGAAAACTTCCTTGACAGACATAAAACAACTTTGGCTTTCTTCGTTCAAGGAACATTTAGAAAGCAGTCGGCTATGCACCAATGTTGACAGAAGACGGTTCCAGCAAAGTTCATCGAGGCCTGGGATAACCAGGCAGCAACTTCGCAGCCACTTCCGTTCCCGCTGTACACCGGTGATATCCCACAGAGAATTCCATGACCCATCCTTCCTTTTCACTGGCAACCTCAAAATTTGGAGGATGGCCGGCTAAGAAGTCAGCTGCAGATTATTACAAAAAACTTGTGGCAACCGAGGCTATGATCGTCCTGGAATGGATTGAGCTTTAATCCTGAAAAGTGCAAGGTAATGCACGCCAAGACCCATGAAGCGGCGACAATCGGACGCAAATACAAACGAGATTATCTTTTCTTCACCAAATTGTCCGCGGAAACAGACTGGTGATTCAGCTGCTCTGACACACGAGACCTCAGCTCTAATTACAAAGGAACTACAAGAAGAGTGAATATCACTCTAGAACTATCGCGCATACAGCCCTGCTTATTCAAACATGAATTATATCAGATTTTCAAACCACATGTAGGATGGCGTCTGCGAGCAATCAGTGCGGTAGCATCTCCAGCACTCCAGTTTTCCCGAAAAAACGCAAATACATGGAACAAAAAGAGTGGTCAGAATTGGAGGAAAACATATCTTCAGAAAATGAGACGCTTAAACTTGTTCACTCTGGGCTATCTAGGTGAGAAGACAGATCTTGCCATGGCTCACCAGGTCATCCATCAAGCGGGTTACGTCAGTGAAGGAAATTCGCCTGCGATGATGGAATCTCATCAGCACAGAGCGTCACACAGCCAGCATCAGGAGCCAGTCAAAATCATTTTCTTTAATAGCATGTGTAATATGAAAGGCTTTACCAAATCTTACTATTACAGCCGTCTCAGCCAACCCGCTTAATACAAGTTGAGATAATTACGCTTATTTATGTAGCCTACGGGTGACGTACTCGGGACACTAAAGACATCACTAGACCTTGAGTAGCCAAGTTCTTACGTCATCTTTGTTACCGCGTAATATCTGTTACTTCTGATTTACCTACTTCTCTATGTACTCTCCTCTCGCATCAACGCTTATCCTATCCTCTTTTTCTCACCGGGAACATACCCCATACCTATTTTCCGTATTCTACCGCTCCCATTCCCACACCTATGCAGATAGGCAGTATGAGGGACCCTAACCCGGCCTAGCAGCGCGTAGCTTCCTAGCCAACTCGACATACAAGTTGCGAATACATATTCGCGAGAAGCATCCGTCTCACTAAACCTAAAAGCAGGAAGGTGGAGATTTCCTCGTTTTCCACATGGAGTAAGCAGACCAGCGAGTGCTAAACCCCGAGAACTTGAAGTGAAGACTCGAAAATGACCAGCTTCCTACACTCTCATTATATACCCGGAATGTGTACTTCCCATCCGTGAAGTATGTCACCATTCCCCTCGTGACCAGATAAAGGGTGGTGGTCCTAAGAACAAAAAAGAAACCACGAATTTCACACAAATGTTTATAACTTCATCATACGCTTGTACATAGGTATATAACAAGTTAATACCTGGTCAAATATCCTCTAATCTTTCTATTTCGTAGTGATATCTTCAGCTTCAGGCTGACTTTCATTACTGTCGTGCGCACCTTCATCTTCTTCCACCTAAGCTTACCTCTAAACAGTTGGTTCTGGACACTTCCTCAAGTAAGTTTAATAGTCAGTACAAACTCACCCAGATGTATCATGGTCGATCTACTCCTGCGTATTTTTGTGCCCCTGTTACAAATTTCGCCTGCTGCTCGCTTTTGTTATTCACTTTTCAGATTTACTTAACCAGTCCTGCATTCAAATGGAATCCTACAAATCGCATTCGTCAGTGGGAAATATTGGCACCGAAACCTGATGACGAACGCGCACACCCCAAGGTCATGAATGTGATGCGGCCTCACCTTCAAGAATATTGGATGATTCAAACGACGACCGGATAATCTTCAAATTCGAACTGAGCCTGCTTCAACATGCCTCCTATATGCCATAAATCACAGCATCTAATGTATAGCATAACATTGTACATAATAGTCATCTCTCATTACCAAAGTGATCAAACCTGTAAACTGGTTTGTATTCATGTAACCTTTGTTGCATGAAATATATTATTATTATTATTATTATTATTATTATTATAAAAAGGCACAAGGCCTATAAACTGTTGCAAGAGTTAAGAGTGACATGTACCCACGAACGAAGCTGTGCTGCAGATCAATGTCTATCTTACTGCCACCAAATAGGAGGCAGCGGCACAATATAAGGCATGGCTGTACCTGGAGCATGCATATTCTGGTGAGATAGTGCAAGTTAACTGTCGAAGCTGGCTGGATCGGATTCTGAAGAAGATGAAGGGAGGTGAGAACAAACCAATTTAATAAAAATCGAAAGTATATTGCTCTTGTACAACAAAGAGACGACAGCGGCTCGCAGTGGGCACTAAATAGGAGACAGCCCCCGATCCAACATAACGCCAGTTACGCCCGCTGTGAATTGTAACAGAAGGCAGTCACCGGTACGGAATACAAGGCAGAACAGAAGTTTACATGGACCGCAGAAACACCATGGTTTTTGTCTATAACACCCCCATCACATGCCGCTCTGGCCATACAACTGACGGGGATGGTGAAGATCCTTACTCTGAACCACTAACCTTGGCGCCGTCGGAGCAACAGAAAAGACAAAGTCAAACGTATGCACAAATCCTGGACACGCACTACCTAAGTGCTGTCAACAGATGCGAAAGCACAACAGGTCTATAGAATCCTCCAGGTGGTATCACCAGCCCTGCACACCCACCACGTCCAATAGTAAAACTACTTACCCTCGGTGAACCAGATACAAATGCCACAGACTATACTTGCCTGAGGTCAAACTATGTGTATGTGGATACGATGTGCACACTAAACACCTTAAATAAAAACAATGCTCCGTTCTCCCCTAACAAACGTGATACTATTTCAAGTCACTGTGAGGTCGATTTACCACTAGGATATCCCAGTAACTCTACAACTAAAAGTGGGCAGGATGTGGAGACGTTTTGTGACACAAAAACGTCAGACAATATTCAGTCAAGTGATACTGAGATACCTCGGCGTGTTTAGAAAATTAGACAGCTTTGTACATTATCACTCCTCTTAACCGTACATCGTTCTCATAAACGCCAGATCCGTCCTTGGCAAACTACCGGTATTAAGAGGAATCGCACCCATATAAAAGCCTCCGGTAATAATTATCACTGAGTCATGGTGGCACGCGAATATACCGGATGAAAAGGTAAGTACTGACGTGACCGGAGTAACAAGAAAGGAGGAGGTCGTCTGATGCACTCCCTGAACACTGTCACTGTATTCAGACCAGAAAATATGGGCCACAATACATTAAAAGAATGTTACAGGATTGGTGGGACGTGTTTACAGAGCACCTGGTACCTTTAACGATCATGAAATTCCCCTGATTACGTCTCTGGAGCATGCACCCACTCTCGCACACGATCATAAAAGGTGACTTTAACCTACCTGAAATTAAGTGGGATTCACTTACTGTTCCGGCTAGGTATGACAACTTTTTCCATCCGCCGGCTATTTTTGGATGGAAACAAATTGTTACAACTACAAGAGGTGACGATGTATTGGACGTTATATTTTGCCACAATATAAATCCTATTTTGACAAATGTAGGCCCCGAATTCTCAGGAAGTGATCACAGTACGGTAGTACGCGCACTGCCACCTCCTGCAACTAGTACTTCAATTGGTACTTCCACTACACACCAAATAGTATGTGGAGACTACGGTAGAACGGATTGGCAGCAGATGTGTCCAATGATCAGGTGCATTGACTGGGGATCATTCTTCACCACTAGCCACCTCAAATTAACCATTGATATGTTTTACTACAACTCTAAAACCTGTCTCCACACCATCTCTACATTGATAGGTCTCAAAAAATTCCACTAAACAACAGGCCATATATACCTCCCAATGCTTGTAGAAAGTTACGCAAACTCTCAACAAGGTACTGCGGACATCACGACGTCGATGCACTTCGGTTGATTCTTGGTATTCCTAACTCCATCCTGCACGACCATGATTTGCGTTTTAAGAATGAGAAGAGTCGTGCACTAGCTAGCTCATCTAGAGTATATGCTCTCTCAGCACTCCATGAGAAGCGATCGAATTGCACAAGACATAAAATTCCCCCCCTTATCCATGACACCATAGCTTAGAATGATCCAGTGGATATGTGTGAAATACTCAGTGACTTATTTGCAGTCAGTCACCTGGGACCTACAAACTTTTCGCGTGATACTAGTGCGGTCTGCACTTTAAAAAGCTATTCTTCTCCTCAACTAACGGCAATAGATACGGTTGAGTTCACATACTCCAATATTCACCAAGCCATTAGGACGCTAAAATGCCCCAGCAGCGCTGGCGCAGACGGAATATCGTCAGGTTTCTTTAAATTTGGTGGATCTGATATTCCATTACTATTACTTAAAATATTTTCTCTCTCTTTGGAATCTTTCGCACATCCTGACATGAAAAACATCACTTATCCTCCCTAGATATAAATCTGGTTGAAAAACACTAGCGAGTAACTACAGCCCAATAAATATTACGTCCGTAGTTTCTAGAACTATGGGGAAAGTTATTAAAGAAAGCATTCTTCAGCACATGCTTAGCAGCAACATCATCACATCGAGTCAACATGGGTTCCCAAAATCGAGATCCTGTATAACTTGCCATCATGACTTCTTTAACTTCATAACCACTATGCGTGACCGACACCAATTAGTCTTTGTACTCTATCTAGACATTTCAAAGGCATTTGACAGAGTAGATCATTTGCCGTTAATAAATAAGTTGGTGACTATGGGAAATGACTATCTACTATTGAGATTTATTAAGTCTTTCCTCAGCAACCGCACTCAAGTGGTGAAGGTAGATTCACACACTTCAAAACCTAGGCCAATCACCTCTGGTGTTGTTCATGGCAGTGTATCAGGTCCCCTTCTCGTTACTTTATACGCCAATGACATCTGCAGCTGCTTTGCTTACGGTAAACCATTCTGGTTTACTGTTGACCTAAACGTTGCATACACATTCACCCGTGACAATTTATCCCACCTACAAGCACTAATACAAAGGGAGCTCGATACAATATCTGCATGGTCAGCTGCTTGGAACTTCGGTTCAATATAGGCAAATGTGGCTGAATATGTTTTGGTGCTCCATCGGTGGATACCCAAGTACATCTTCAGTCCACGGAACTACCTGTCCTTGAGGGTGTATGTGACCCTGGACTAAGGTATTCAAGGGACCTTACATTTTCTGAACAGATAGCATCACAGACCGCAAATCTGGGATTTTGGTGGGTCGCACAGTTCGTAACTTTATCTTTAAACAAGTCAAGTTACTACCCTACAAAACTTGTGCACGTCCACTGTCAGAATACTGTCCATTTATACTGAGTGGTATCCGAACAACAGACAAACATAAAATGGAGAGTGCTTAAATGTATTTCACAGCTAGGTTGTTAGGACACGATTGCAAACAGGACTACAGCTCCAGATGCAGAACACTAAGTCTAGAAACACTTTGGATAAGACGGCTCAAAATTAACCCGACACTATTCTTTAATGTGTTACATAAACTCACTTTTACAGCCAGCGGTGAGTTTCAGTTCGAACAGAACAGTTGTTACGATCTGCGCAACCACGTCCATATTGTCACAATAAAACGTGTAAATCCTGCTTGCGTGCAAACTTTTTTGCCGTCAAGTTCTCTCGGTTGTGGAACAGACTTCGGGCTATTGTGGAGGCCTCCAAATCAACCTCTGAATTCGGTCGGTTACTGGCCATATTCTTACCATCTGGCGACTTCTACGGCTCATCAAATACACCAACAGTCTCTTTCGTGACGTTTCGTATACTCAGCCTTCTTAATGTATAAGGAGAGCCACCACACCACCACTGACCTTTCATATGAAGCGTTGAGGAGACTTCCATAAGTTATAACCTCAAACTAACGGCACATTGTGCCTCACCCAACACAGTAATCAAAAACGGAAATCCTACACCCCATGACAGCATGGAAATTATATTTATAAATACTCTACAGAATAAGGATATACAACGAAAGCCATGGCAGGGGAAGTTAAGTAGGGAGAAATATGAACATTGAAAACACTCTCCTTGTTGAAATTCTTGCTTTCTCCGCCCGCTGCTTTGTCTGTTCCTTTCTCGTTGTAGAAAAATAATTCAGTCCTAAAAGTTGGCTTGGTTGCCATCGAGAATTAATTACTTAGAGAACAGACTATGGCTGAAACTACCCTTCAAGAGGGTAACCAGCTTTACCAAGTTCAGAATACATAACTGCAACAAGCAGAAACAAAAACGTTCACTGGACCACAACTTCATAATTATCAAAAACTAGGATTAACTCATTGTAAAAGTGACCAGCGAAGTCCAACACCTACCAACTGCAAGACTGTCACGACCCCGTGAAGACGGAGGGCAAGACGTCCTGGAAGCTTATTTGGCGCATTTAACAAGTCTATTGCTTCTGGATGCTGGAGTTGGAAAAGTGTAGATATTTGGCTTTCAGTGATAATATTCATCAAGATCATGAATCTTTGTTGCCGAATGGTATCAACATGTATAAACTACACAGTCCTGGAATCATCAGTGAAGTAGAATAAGTAAACAATTCATGTATACATTCCCTCATAAAGTTTTCATCATTATCTCAAGCAAAAAGTACAAACTGTTACAATGGAAGTTTTAGCTTCAAGCTTAATTTTCCTCCAGATAATACCTGTAGTGTCTAGATACAAACCTGGTTTTTTTGTTAATGCGAAGGCAATACTTCCACCTGTCCAACTTGTGAATTTTCTGCACACTTATTCTGTTCCGTTGTATTAACATGCAGCACTTATATCTTCTAGTGACAGCGGGTAGGAATTCAGATTGCCTTCCATGAAGACGAATATAATTTGTATATAAACTTATTCCTACCTGTAAAAATGGTGTGTGCCTGTATATTCAGGAACAATTATTGTTTTTATTTCTATAAATGTATACGAATCGACACCATGGACAACCGTGAGCAGTGTCCCCGCATTGACAAAAATACTAGGGTTTGCAGCAAAGTATTACAAGGAGCCCCTGAAGAAATAATAAAGCTTGAAGCTGCTTCTTCCATGGCTTTGCTCGTCACACGTTGCCTTTTATCAGTGATGGAAAGCCTGTACGTGAATATACGTATGTGGTTTGCATTTGCTGTTCTTTAATGACTACAGAACCGTAGATTCCATTCTTTCTCGCACCACATATTGTCAGAGACTGATGATCCTACCAAATATTACGACTGAAATTCAAAAATCTCCAAGTTCAGCACAAAATGTAGCAGGTTCGTTTGGATGGATCAAGCGGACTTCCGGCAACCACTGTCTGACATTTTCTCGCGGCCATAACAGCCCTGTGTTTGAGAAGTGCAACATGTTCCTGCCCGCTTTCACAATAAATCCAAAGTTTTGATAATTATAAAGTTGCAGTACGGAAAATATTTGTTTTTCATATCCAACTCTGTTGTCGTGGATGGGTTGCTAATATTCGACAACTGGTAGTTTTGACACAGGTTTCTGCCTTTAATAACCTAATTTAATTTGTAACTGAGGCGACCTTTAAAGTTGAGTTTTGCCTACAACGAGAATTGCAGAAACTGCTGCTGGCTGGGTCAACCACCGTCACCAAAGTTATTCTGCACTTGCTATTCGTTCACCGGTCCAAACCAGACGGCAACATTACACCAGGTGCCTGTTTTACGCTGTGGCTTTTGCTACTATTATTTTTAACACCGCTCAAATGCAAAAACTATTTCTCTTGAAGATGCTGTACGGTAAAGGGATCTGCCGAACCATACACTTCGGGCGTTTCACTCTGTTACACGTGTTGTTTGGAGCAAATTAGTTATTATCATCATTATTATGCATGAGGGAGGTAAACGAAGTGCACTTCCTTTCACCACACCGCTTGTATTTTGTTTAGGGTACCAGAAAACACCAACGTGAGATTATCAGGAGGCAATTATCTAAATAAATGAGGGATAAATTTTGGAATTTAACATGAGAGAAGCCAGTTTACAGGCATCATCCAATTGATAATGGTGAAGAAATCTCCAATAGTTGAGCCCACCTTAATGAAACAGAAAGTATCGCATCAGGGTTTATCATGGTATCAAAAGTGACTGCAGGTTATAAAAAGAACAGGAAACCATCACTTCACAGTATATAAGATTGCTTGTGAGATTCGGTTGTCTCCGCTCACCATTCGTTTTGCACAACAAAGTGATACCAAAATCGTACAATATTCGACATTTGAGTTACATGCTACCTAGATGGTTAGCCTGGCGGTGTAGTTCTTTTTCGTCAGATAAACGTTTATTTTAATATCAGTTCATATGTTTATAGTGCCGATGGCCAACGAAAACTCACTTCATTGATTTCAGGTAACATTAAGTGTTAGCATAACCATATGATCCACGTGAATATTTAAGTCCTCTTATTTACCACTCGTAGTGTGACCTTACTCGGCAACACAGATGTGACCCATCACAGTTAGTTCTTGCTGTACAGAGGAATAAACATTTGAAGGACTCTCATCCAGTGGTGATGGAGTTTCGCACATAGAATTCACATTAAACCAAACAGCACAATCAAGGTGTGTTGACCGTTAGTTGTCTTCTACCAGACAGAGTCAAATGAGGCGGAGTCCTGGAGAAATTTGTTTGCAAACATGCCTCACTTTGAGTTACTAGGTGAGCTTATTTCTTAGATTTAGTTGTTTGTCCAGACGTTTGTTGCTATTACGACCGTTCAGAAGCCTTAGATCATTTATCGTAGTTGCTTTTTTGTACATGGTAGCATCTAGGATGTTAGTAACCGGGCGAGTTTGCCGTGGAACGTTTCAGAAAGCTAGGAATCAACAAGGGAAGGCCAGTTGTAGGACTTTTTCAATAATTTCTGGTACCAAGTACGAAGTAGTATATTCGGTGGGCTGACAATTTCGGTCAACATTATGCCCAAGGCTTTTTCTTCACACTTAAGCTAAGAAGAGAAGAAGAAAAGGAAGGCATGAGCAGAAATTGGAGGGTGATATGCCACATAAGACGAAATTGGGAAGAGAGGAGTTCCCATCTTCTTAGAGACACTCAAGCTATATGCACACTTTATGCATATAAAAATAACTTATGATTTTCCTACGTAAACTTCGTGCAAGTTTTTGGATATACGGTGTTCACTTGTAGACGTACGAGCAAAGCTGACTCTGTATCAAGTTGAAATATACTTTACTAATGTGTAATTTACTGACTACACAACCTAAGCTAGTGGAATAGCAGACAAACGCCCCGTGCAATAATCTTATGGCCCATTAAGAAAAAAATACTTGGGATTGACGGTAGTTTTACCTTACACATTTAGGGGGCCTAGTATGTTTTCATTGGCCCAGAAAGTATTTATAGTGACCAAACGAGTGATAGACTCATCATCCATGAGGAGCTTATTAAGTGAGAAATGAAAGGCAGATAATGAACCTACAGTACGCATCTTTACGGGAAGTCTGTTCCAAATGTGAGAGAACTTGTTGGCGAAGAAATTACCTCGAACATTGGTCTTACAACACTCATTTTCAGCTAATTGTTCGCCATAATGTATATTATAAATAGATGTTACCACCACTTTAATTCCTGGACCACTTTGATTTCTTCAACTTCATCAGTATTAACCGTGGGGCACGTAAAATCGTCATCGTTCCATACTTTGATGTATCATAGGCATTTGCTAAGGTGTCTCATAACGTACTCTTTAATAAGCTACAATCAATTGGTATTTTCTACCCCTTACTTAGTTGCATAAAATCATTTCTTAGTGGTCGTGCTCAAGTCGTGAAGGTAAACTCCGTGCAGTCTGAACTTAAACATATATACAGGGTAGTGTCCTTGGGCCTTTGTTGCTCACAATCTATATCAACAGTGTGTGTAACTGCTTCAGTGAAGGTAAAACATTCCTATACGCTGATGACTTGAAGGTTGTGTACACTTGTCACTCTCATGAACTACGTAATACGCTCTTTGCTGCCCGACAGGAACTAAGTAGACTTGCATCATGGTGTGCTGAATTCAATAATGACAAGCGCTTACTATAAGTAACGACAACCATGACCTGACCCTCGAGGTATGCGGAAAACAGCTACCTAGACTGGCTTCTGTGCTAGATCCTGACATCAGGTATTCCAGAGACTTGACATTCTCGGAATAAACAGCACATATCACATCCAAGCCACTCAAACTCTTGGGGTGTATCATTCGTAACTTCTATAGCACTGAATCATGGGTTCTACCATATAAAATGTGCGTTCGCCCACTTTCAGAATATTGCCCGTATATTCTCAGTGGCCTCCGTAGAACTGATAAGCTGAAAGTTGAAGGGGTACAACATTACTTCACCTTCAGAACATTAGGGGCTGACTCTAATCTAGACTACACGTCCAGATGTGACGTGCCGGGGTTAGAACCACTCTGGAAGAGGGGACTTAAACTGAACCTCATATTTTATTGAAAGTTACTTCACCAGCACTTGCACTCTCATGGTCCGCAAATCAAGCTAATGGTAACGTTTACATACGATATGCACAACCGCAAAGTATTGGTTGAAACTGAGTGATGTACGACGAGCTTGCGAGGTAATTTCTTCCTCAACAAATTTGTACACATTTGGAACAGGCTTCCAGGAGAAACTAGTACGGCAAGCTCACTGACACTTTTCCGCTCTTCGCTTAATAGGCTACTGATAAACGATAAGTCTGTCGCTCAGTTAGCCGCCATGTGTGCTTACAGGGGTATGAGTACTGGTTCCCCTCCTCACTATAATGAACTTATGTACACTGGTTCCCTGTCAAAGCTACTACGACACGCCCCAGACAGAACATTTTCGAGAGTCTCATAGTGGAGAAACTGGTTAACCACACATACATACATGAAAATGTACATGAGGTTCGGATAGGTCTGAAAGTATGGGAACTTCTTCCCTTTCCAAGTCGATCTGCGTGGTAATTGATCATGCTTCTTCTTTCTTTTTTATACCACAGCAACAGCTCGATGACAACATAGGAGGCTGAATTTCAATCTGGATACATCTACTAAGCGGAAATAATACCTGCTGATTGACTCCGTGAATTATTGGACTGCTCCCAGTCTTTCGCAGTTTCTGAATCATCTTCTCAGTCAACTCATCAGCTGGCCAGGATTCTTCTTGCGATGAACCGTCTAAAGTTTCCCAACAGCCATAGAGGCGCAGATTTCTGAACAAATGATCAAATGGGACACCAATATACCCATTGGCTCGGAATACGACTTACCTGCGGTAATTCCACACTACATGTTCTATAGTACTCTGTATCAAGTGATCTTTTGAAGTAAAAGTTACCGTACATCAAATACACTTCTCGAACGATGCTACTTAAGCTAATATGAACGATGCCTGAAGCCCATATATAACTGCTGCCCCTTGAACTATTAACCGTCTCAACGTCTACCTTCATCTATTGCTGGAAGTGCTCCTAGTGGAATTAATGTGTACTGCCTTTAAACCACATGGTGAAGTGGAAATGCATGGATTTAGACACTCACCTTGGTTAAATAACTGTGGATACTTACTGATACTCCAGAGCGTATAAATAGGCCCCTTGTAGTTGGCAGAGCTAAAAACTGAAGAACTTTCTAGTGAATGGATGCTTATGTTACTAAATAAGAAACTATGCAAATGGACTAACAACGTCGTCTAGTTAAAACGAAAGCTTCGAACATCGCGCGTTTTCGTCGTTGATAGTGAAACCTATCTATGTAATGACGGATGGAAATCTAAACCCGTCTCTTGATTTGCAGCAAGTTAAATAGGTTTATGCATATCAGTAACTTGCTATGCAAGTTATGTGATTCCCGATACTATTCTGCAAACTTTGAAAATCATTTTGACGGTGCTTGTGAACTGGTATCTGTCATATTAAATCCAATACATGGGAGTGGGAATTTTTATTATCTTCATTTTGACACACCGCATATGCTGAAAGTGGTATTTTCTTCATCTCCTAATCGCGATCTGATGTTTTTGATGGAGTTAAACCACCTCCTATCTGTACCACTCAGGACCCTTAATATCTTGTAGATTTTTCGACGAATCAATGTGATGATGCCTATAAACTGGCTTCTCTTATGTTGAGTTACTAACATGAGAATAAAAATTTATCATTATTATATAAGTGCATTTGCCTGCAAAGTGGTTTATAATAAACTATAAGATTCATTTTAAGTCGCCCCTTCCAGAGCTGTTCTAGACCTAGCATGTTGCGTCTGGAAATGTAGTCAAGGGTGCAGTCGGCACCTAGTTTTCTCAATGTAAAGTGGCGTTGTACGCCTTCGATTTTTAGTTTGTCGTCTATCTGAAAGCTGCTTTTGACAAGTGAGCAGCATTCTAGAATTGGACGGATGCATACTTTGTGGAGTAGGATCCTTGGTTTAGTACGATAAAATTACGAATGATGCATCCAGGAGTCTACGTGACTTAGTTTCGCCGTACGCTGCCTGCTCAGAGAAACTCCAGTAACTGGAATATCTGAGCCTTAGGTCAGAGACAGAACCAAGTTTTGGTAACTTTTGTTCAGATACTTCAAATATCGAGTCACTGTTACCGTTACCGATGCAGATAATAAATAGATAAATGAATAACTGCCTTATTCTCACACTGAAAAACTTAAAATGAGAGGAGCCAGTTTACAGGCACCACCAAGTTGATATATCTCAAAATATCTATAAGACTTTACGAGTCCTGAGCGGTACAGACGGGATGTCATTGAACTCTGTTAAAAACGGCCGACGATCCTGCCAGTTATGAAACGAACATGGAAATGTCACGTTACAGTGTGTCCAGAGTGTTAACACTTAGATAATAATAAATATTATCCTCACATAATGGAGTAAACATGGGGGATACCAGTTTACAAGCGTAGTCAAATTGATAATTCTCGAAAGTTCACAAACTGGTATTTATTACTAATTAATCCACGTATCAAGTCATTAGAGAGCATAATCTTATTAAAATCTGCTGCAGTTCATGAGACGAGCGTGGATTTCCATCTCCCATCACACAGATAGGTTCCACTATCAATATCAAAAGCGCGCAGTGTCCAAAATTTGCTTTGTAACCAACCGACGCTGCTTGTCCATCCGCATGGTTTGCTGTTTAGTAATATAACAGTCTATTGCTTGAAATGATCTTCAGTTTTTTGCTTTGCTGACCACAAAGGACCCACTTATACAATCTGCAGTATCAATAAAGTATCCACAGTTATATAACCAGGGTGTATGTCTATATCAATACGTTTCCAGGTCACCATATCACGTTCGAAGGTAACTGTATCATAAAAGATCTTGACCTAAGTTTAAGGCGATGTTTTTCGACAGGTACAGTGCACTCACGATCGCTTAGACTGCACGATGACATCCGCATTTGTTGATGTTGAACTGTGGAAGAATATCAGCACACCAAGAAGAAGGATTTTCCAGTCCATGTCGAATAGCAATTACAGTGTCACCTGGCTCATGGCTATAACAGCAGTGATAGACTTTTAGGTCGTCAGCGTATAGAAAACCGTCATCTGTGACAAGGCAGTTGCAGACACTGTTAGTGTAGATAACAAACAAAAGGGGCCTGAGAACGCTACCTTACACAACTTCATTTGTGATGTGTCTTGGAATAGACAGAGCTGAATTGACTTTTGTCATTTGAGTGCGATCACTGAGAAATGATTTTAGCCAGCTTGGCAGAGGATTGCCAATACCTAATGCGTTTGAGTTTTCGAATTGTATATCATGCGAAACAATGTCAAATGCCTTCGATACATCGAAGTACATTACAAAGACCATTTTCTTGCCTCACGACTACTGGCAACGAGGTTGAAGAAGTCGAAATTACACGCAATGCATGACCTGTTCCTCATAAAGGCGTGCTGAGACTTTGTTATAAAACTGCAAGTAGGTATTCAGGCATACTGTCTTTTACAAATTTTTTCATAATTCCTGGTGAGACTGGGGTCATAGTGGTGGGTCTGTAGTTACTGACACTAGCCTCATCCCCAGATTTGTAGTGTGGAATTACAAAGCTAGTTTTTCATTCAGAAGGATACATCCCATTTTCCATCTAAAGAGTGAACAACTTAAGCAGAATGAAGGGAAGGTCCTGTCCAACATTCCTTAAGGCTACTGAATCTGGGCCGTCAATTCCCATTCCTTTTGTGGGTTGTGGGCTTTTGATGGCTTCTGCTATATTTTTGCTGGTAAATTCTACAGTCGAAAGATGGTTGCTGGAGAGTGGCATGCAACCGGTGGGGGTATACGTCTCACAACTGAAATTCCCAAACCAGCTACTAAATTATTCATAAATCGTACTGTAGATCACCGCATTACGAAGCAAGTATTGTTTATCCCCGGTCATTCGAAAGCGTTTCTTTAGCAGTGATGTTAGACTGTATAGCTTGGAGCTAGTTCCAAGGCCTATAACTCATCCTTTCGGGCTTTTTGTGCAAGTAAGCTTTTGATCGATTCCAGAGTGTCATGAATCGTGTGCGGAGAGGAGAAATCCTTAGTGGCGTGGTACAGGTTCGACAGTGACCTCAGCTTTCTGTGGTATATGGGTTGAATGTATTCTGAGTGGCGCTATAGTTTCACTGTTTTCACAGGAGCAGCAGTGTCCAGACACGACTTAGCGTTCCTGTAAAAAAGGGATACTGCAGTTGTTAGTGAGTCAGTGGTGAAATTGTCGTCTCAGCGGGAGAACCTAAGAAGCTCTGTGAGCGGTTTCCATTCCCTACCTTTATAGCTGCGATATTCGATAACTCATAAGGCCTGTTCACCACTCGAAATTAGTGTTAAGATAAGTAGACGACAGAATACCATTCTGTGATCGCTATTGGAGAATTCGCCGCCAACGTAGGTAGTTACTGGGTTGATGTCAAGGCAAAATAATAAGTCCAGCATGCTGAAACCACGAGCAGGTGAGTGGACACGTTGCCTCCATCCATGGAGACCTATCACAGCAAGTATCTCAGCGAAGCGTCGCGGACAACAACCAGCTATCCAGTTAATTTCGAGGAGAGTGAAGTCACTAGCAATCAACTCAAAATTGGCACTATGTGAGGAAGCATGAGTAAATAATTTAGCTAGGAGTTTATCCGCCTCCGCTGTTGAGCACGGCGCTCAATATACACAATCTATGAGCATTTCATACTTATCACTATGTACGGTGACCCACAGCGAGTCAGACACTGCATTTGGTATACTGTCTTCAACGTTTTTGCCGTAACTTGGCTCCGTATATGTATGAGACAGCCACCCCACGCTTATGATCCCGGTCAGTGCGACAGAGAGTGTATCTATCTATGGATAAGTCTGTATCCAGGATGCAAGGCGGACACCGTGATTCAGTTACAAGTATTATCGTTGGTTTAATGACGGTAGGGGGCGTGTGTTAGTGAGTAACAATGCATATGGGTTTCTATGACTGATGAACTTACCCACGGTATCAGTTATACCTATTTCATTACGTTCATTTTCATGTAGTGTGTCCAAAGGTGGTGTGTGACGCATGTTGGAGGCGAACCGAAACTCCCTATTGATTTGTAATGACAAGACAGTGGGTGGATTTGCGACATGTAAGTCTATTGAGTGGGACAGCCCGCCTATCAACATGGCTTTGCCTCCTATTTATATTGCATGTTGAAGTTCTTTGTTGATGGGTGCCAGTTTGAATGACTTCAACTTTGGGTCCGTGAACCGAGGGCTGGATACCAAAGGTCGCACATAACGTTTGGTGACCCCAAAAATCACGGTCCAGGTATGTTAACGCAGTTGGCAGGTATAGTGATGTGCCTAGTCCTAGGGTCATGATCTTATGGGTTGCATCCTGGTCCCTTGTTCTGGCAGGGATGATTAGACCCCACAGGATTAGTTCTAATGTTGGGTAGTGGCATGTTGCGGTTCATCGGTTCGCTGAAGCAAAAAGTTGTAGCGTAATACCCACCATTAAAATTCGGATTGTGACCATGGAAATGAGTTAAGAGCTTTTTATTCCGAGTCGATGGTTAGCAAAGCTAAAAACTGAAGATCATTTTAAGTAATAAACTGTTATATTACTAATCAGCAAACCGTGCGAATGGACTAACAACGCCGGTTGGTTATAACGCAACCTTTGAACACTGCGCGCTTTTGATATTGATAGTGGAACCTATCTATGTGATGGGAAATGGGAATCCACATCCGTCTCATGAATTTCAGTAAGTTTTAATAAGGTTGTACGCACTAATGACTTGATATGTAAATTATTTAGTGCTAGATACCTTCAAAAGTTATGAATTTGGCGGTGCTTGTAAACCAGTATCCCTCATGTTAAACCTGTTAAATGAAGACAATGTTTACTATGATCTAAACTTTAACACTCTATGTAAGCTGTAGGGTAATATTTCCTTGTTCATTTCAGAACTAGCAGGAATTTCGGCAGTTTTTAATTGAGCTTAATGACATTCCGTCAGTACCATTCAGGGCTCAAGTTTTGTAGATATTTTGAGATGTATCGGCGTGGCGGAGCCTGTAAACTGGCTTCTCTCACGTTAAAATCTTTTTTAAAGCGAGAATAAAACATTTATTTATAGTGTATGCTATCTGGTGGTGCGTATTTGTGTTGAAGCCCTTTCGACAACGAAATATTCTCCACCGCTGTTAGACGAAATACGCTTAAAATTGCCCTGTCAAATGTTAGCATTTGGTTTAGGTCTCTGAGTTTTGCCTGAGGGCCCTCTGGTCCCAAGTCCATCCTTTGATGGGATGCTCACTATACTTTGACCAGGGTGATTAGTCTTGAAAGTGGGATTCTTAGGAACTGTCAGGTTTAATGGAGGAGTAGCATCAGGATCCACAGGTACCTGTTTCTCAGGTAATGCTGGAGGATAACTACGCGCTGCTTTGCTGTCACGTGTTCCTTCCGTGCTTTCAGGTGCCTCCAAAGCTGTAGAAGGAAAGGCTAAATCATTCCTGAAGTGCTTTTCATGTTTACATGGTGCTCTATCTTGCATAATGGTAATTTCCTTGAAACTACAGTTAGCTCTGATGGTGTTCCGCCGCTTAACAAATCTTTTAGCGTCAAATGGCGTTAGAAACTTGAAGGTAATGGGGCAGCTGCCTTGTGAAAGTTTCTTGAGTAAACGTTTACACCTGCAGGGCATAGTCACCATACCGCGGGCTCGTAGGATCTCACCCTCAGCTGTTTCTAAGTGCACGTTATCAGGTACATTGTACACCATGGCTTGCTGTGATGATGACAATCGCTTTATTACATCGGTAGCAGTGAAATGTACTGAGCTGTTAGCCTTCTGCAAGTTGTCACTCGGCGGGGTGCTAGTCTGGCCAAGCGAAGAAGCTAACGGAGAGATTTTCTCCAGCGTCCTTTGAATATCATACAATATAATCCTAATATTGGCAATATCGTCTTAGTTTTTCTCGAGTCTTGCATCCATTCCGGAGACAATGTTCGATTTGTGTGCGGGAACTAATCTCTCCTGCATCTAAACTACAGGTTGAGGCATCTTTCTCACTCCATTCAGGGACGGATCCTGAAGTAGTCGTTTTAGAACTATGACTAAGACAGTCTCTTTCCGGGTGCTTAGCTTTATTCTTTCCCACAGTTAAGGTATGGATCTTGGTATTTTTCTCTGTCATTTAAAGCGAAAAGCTGAAGAAATTCGCTAACCAAATATGATATACGTATGTGCTACTATTTTTAGATAGTACTGGATATCACAGTACACAGAATAACCGATTCGAAAGAAATGACAGAAATCATGAAGTACAATTCTTTCTACCACACCACTCGTATTTGGTTCGGGGTCTTAAAAGCAATCGTTTAACTTGACCGTCTGAGAACAGTGATGAAGAAATTATTCCAACCAAATATATAATAGGTTTGATCTAAGGTTTACTAGTGGCCCTTGCCGTAGCATTTTGCTGAGTATCCTCCTGAATTCAAGAAACGATACAGTGACAAAAGGCCCATGGCCACGCTCATGATTGTCTATTGCACGGGTGTTGTGGAACCTGGTTCTCAGGGACCCATGCTGAGAGGCCGATGATGAATTGTCGCCGGAAAAGTAATCCACTACATTACTCTTCACAATTTTCTCCATCGTACTGGAAAACACTAAAGTGAGATTACCGGACGGTGATTATCTAAGTGTGGTGTTAGTTTGGATTTGAGTGAGAAAAAAGCAAGCAGTTTCTCGGGTAGACGGGTGTCATACACTGTGGAATGACGAGGAAAATAGTTTCGGGAGCAAGTGGGGTATGTCCTAACCTCCGTTCTCGAGGACAATAGAAGGTATCCCGTCTGAACCATTTTCAAAATAAATTTTTCAGGTGGTAATCTCTGTAGAAATGTTTTGTAGCATGAGCGTCATATTTTTGTTCCCAGAGAACGGCCCTGTTGACTACTCAATCCTAACTGCAGTGCTTTTACTTACCAACGGAGGGGTGAAGCGGTCGCTGAAAATCTTCAGAATTTACTTAGGGTTATCGTGTACTCGGCCATTACCAGTCAGACACTTTATTATGCTGGAATTAGAAGAATTCAGTCTATGATTGAGAAGGTGTGTAAGCGACTCTTCACTGCCAGTAGAAAGCATTTGTCGTTCCTTTGCAATAGCTTCTTGTACACGTAAGAAATCAACATAAGCAAAAATGTTAGACATAATTACAAGTGAAGAAAAGTGCCATTGCGTATGAAAGCAGGTAGCTGTTCCCGAAGGCGACCTTGAAAGGAGCTTGAATGAACAGAGTTTTTTGGATCATGAACTTCTTGTTCTTTCTGGTGCAATACGGTCACGGTTATTACGGAAGTTTCAATAAGGAATGGCTGTCAGTGCTTCAACAGATCCTTTGGTGGTCTTTACAATCTGAACGCCCTGGTGAAAACTGAAAGTTCTCCTGGCTAACTGGTCTTCTTTTTGAACTGAGATTAGATTCAAAACTTTGACAAGATAAGGCAAAGTTTTGGTCACTCCTTGAAAATCGATACTAATATGTACCCTAAAAGGCGTGAACCTGTCTACAAAAACTGAGTCTGAAGCAACATAGAGTCTGGTTGGACGACGAAAATATTGAAACCACCCATCAGACTCAAGGCAGTGGAGTCATACTGTTTTAGAGCCTCAGTCGGGTATCAAGAGATTCCTGGTATATAGGGCTCCCCTCGGCCAGTCTTATTTGAAAATGACAAAGAGGCTGTCGACCTAAGGGCCTCTGACCACAAGCTGCCAAAGCCAGGAGCGGTTTTGGAAGGACGATAAGCGTAATCAAAAGGGAAGGATAGAGGGTTTATTGTTTTAAAACAACCCAGACAGAACCTTTTATAATTCTCAACTGCTGGATATCCCACTGCGCTGAACATGTGGATGAATTAACAAACATAGAACAATCTTCCCCACTGCCATTTACCCTACCACTGGGAAATAGTGCGCAGCCGCAAGGCGAATGCTAAGGTCAGAAACATCTGAGGTGCCCCATACCCAAGTCTTCGTAATAACTGAAGAGGAGCATAACAATGCAAGCAGGGTCAAACTAGTCAACCTACTGCAGATTAAGTGGTATCTATTAACCAGACGGAACTTGATTGCTCCAACGTATGAAAGCACTTGTGTAAGTTCCTTGGGGGCAGCATAAGTATCTTCATCCCGCACACAAGCTAAAGGAGCATATTTAGCCACACAAGTAATAATATATGTCACAGCACTCTGTGGTGAGAGTATGTCATTTTTGACACCAATCGCGTGGCCAAGTAATTCTGACAGTACTTTGGACAGTACCACCCCGGTGTACCCTGTGAATGTGTTTTGGAATCAATCAACAATTTATTTCTCTTGGCTGGCTGACAGGATTTCGGCACAGGTCCTCTAACTGCGCAAATACTCCTATTACATTTGACCACCGTAGCAGTTATCTAAAGCAAAACCTTAGAATAATAATAGGTCAACCTTCGTTCTACTGTTGCTTTTTGTGAATAAAAGGAGATGAGATATACGCAAGTCAACAAACTTTGTCAGTGCGGGCTAAAAAATTTCGAGCTCACCGTTGTATTCTTCAAGTTCAGTGAAAGTCCTTCATTTGGAAAGTCAAGAAAACCGTCAAGATACGGAACTAAATCTGTAACTGGTATCAATAGAGATGTTATTCAGGATTCAGATTTAAATAGCTAATCAACGTTTTCTGGTGTGATAAAAGCTAACGACGACATTTATATTATTTTATCCTTTTAAATGTCACAATGTTGGCTTATACTGTTCACGGCTACCCCAAAAATAGTACGGCTGAAAATTACTTGGTTAAACTGCCGCTCACTAACTACCTAAAACACCAAAGTTACCATGTTTATGGTTTATCCACACCATGGTCGAAAATGTGTGATCCTTATACAATGGGAGATCAGACTGAGGTGTCGATTTTTTTCTTCTAAATGCGTTAACAGAGCTTTCTTCTGTTGACTCCAATGGCTTCTGCTACGAACAAAAGGTGAAGTTCAGCACCTTTTAGGAGGTTACATGGCACTTAGTATATCATGATGATCTTTACATTCAACTTGCCATCGGGAAAGACATTATCGACCACCTGCTTAACTATGAAATCCTAAGAACTTAGATTTTGAGGATCATATGGAGTAAGGAATGTTGAGGGTTTTCACACAAGGATTCGCAAGTCCACTCATTTTTTCAATGCTGAATTGCCAGCCCATAAATTTGGAATGTTACACTACCTTTTGCTCACCATAAAAAGTCTCAAGTAAAACGAAATAAGGTCATGCACTTGAATGAGGCAGATTGACCGATCAGCTCCGAAACGTGCATTGCGCATACTATATATTACGTGTGGCTGTTCTCCTCCGAAGACAGGTGTAGAAAAACCGGAGCATTAAAATGTGCTCATTGCAAAATAGTGAGATACGAAGTTGACACTAGCTCACCACTTCGAGCAGTTGAGATACAAACAAGATAATCTTCGAACTGAAAAGTTCGCAGGCCCTAACGGTGGTGGCGTTGTATGGTATTCTAAGGCACCTTTGGCATACGTTTGCTCACCACTGTACCTGAAAGCCTGGTTTATCAACTGTTTATTCATAAAGTCTTTTCAGCCGAAAGTCTTTCTTAAAAGTCTTCTGTGTCGTAGTCCACTCTTTTCCATTGATGACGCTGAATAACAACATACTGACGGCTGAAATTTTAATGATCAAGGTTCCAAAGTGGGTAACTTGGACGCTGCGGAAGTAAAGTGAATACAAATTCCCACCGCGGCAACGTGTAATTCATCCCGAAGTTTGCTGAATTTACGTGACTTGGAGCATAAATAAAAAATGTTTTGTTCCCACATTCGACATGAGAGAGGGCAGTTTACAGGCACCATCACATTAATATATGTCGAAGAATCTACAAGATTTCACGGGTCCTGAATGGTACAGACGGAATGCTACCAATTCTTTTAAAAACAGCAGAAGATCCTGCTACTTAAGAAACGAACAAGAAAATATCACTTTTCAGCCTACATAAAGTGTTAAAGCTGAGATAATAATAATTCTTATCCTCATATAATGGATTTAACGTGATAGATACCAGCTTACAAGCATCGCCAAACTGATAATTCATGAAAGTGTACAAAATGGTGTTTAGCATTAAATAACTCATATGTCAAGTCATTGTTGTGCATGGTCTTGTCAAAATTTGCTGTAATTCATGAGATGGGCATGGAGTTTCATCTTCTACCACACAGATACGTTCCACTATCAGCAACAAAAGTGCGCATTGTTCGAAGTTTGCGTTATAACCAGCCGACGTTGTTAGTTTATCTGAGTAGCTTGTAATTTAGTAATATAATCGCCTATACATTGGAAGGTTCTTCAGTTTTTGGTTTTAATGACAGCAAAGGACCCATCTACACTATCCGGAGTATCGGTAAGGTATCCACAGTTATATCACCACGTAAGTGCCCAAATCAGTGCATTTCCAGGTCACCATGTAACGCTTAAAGGTGAAATAGATTAATTCCACTGGGAACACCTATTGCAGCGAGTGGAAATAAGCATTGAAGCGGTTAAAAGTCCAAAGGGCAGTATTTATGCACAGACTCCGGGCATCTTTTGTAGTAGCGTAAGCATCATCGTTCGAGGAGTGTATTTGGTGCATAGTATTTTCATATGAAAATATGAAGTTTGGAGTCACTGCAGGTAAGTCTTGTTCCAAGACAGTAGGTGAAGTGGCCGCTGGTTTCATCATTTGTTCAGAATATTTGTGCTGCTGTAACTGTTATGAAAGTTTAGACGGTTAGTCGTGAGAAGAATCCCAACCAGCAGGTGAGTGAACCGTGAAGATGGTCCAGAAACGGCGAAAGATTTGGAGCAGTTCAATAACTATCGACGTCAAACAGCAGGCATTATTTCCACCACGTAGCAATGTTCAGCATCAAATGTCGTCACGGAGCTGTTGCCTCAGATAAGAAAAGAATGAAGAGGCACGAGCAGATATGGAGAAGGAAATCACTACGCTACCCAGTTTGGAGAGGAGAGAAGTCATTATTCTTTTAGACCTATTCGGACTTCATGTACATTTTGGCGTATGTATATGGAGTCACCGTAGTAGTTCTCCAACCATAAGGTTCTTAACATTTTTTATATTTGTGGTGTATCGTGGTGGCTTTGGGTGGAAATCAGTATACATTGAGTTCTTTTAAAAAATTTAAAGCAACTGGTCCTTTTGATAAATTTAAACAGGGTAATGAGAAGACGAAGATTATCTGAAACATGTGATGTATTAGCGCTACACATTTCAAACAATCTGATCACACATGGACTTGTCGAACTATTTATATGAAAATTTACGAAAAGGTCAATGAAGTTAATGGGAAACATGGGAATAGGAAGGGATAGAAAAAAAGGAAAACCCTATTATTGGTATGAAAATTGAAATCAATACTATCAATGCTATCAACGTGAGTACAAATTGTTTTTGTATACATAAAGGGGGTTTAAATTTACGGATGGCAAGAGCTTCAATAAATTTAAGCACTCGGCTCTGACCAGTTTTATGCAATACTTTAAAGGTTGTTTTCATGTCTATCATATTTAATCAATAAGGGAGAACTTAATCGTCTGAAACCTATGGGATCTGAGCATCCACATCTATATGGGTTACCTAAAACTCATAGGCCTGACAACCCACTGCATCCAATATTGTCTATGTGTCGATCACCCACACATAATCTAGCCAAATGGTTGGCAGAGCTCTTGAATCCTGTCAGAAGCCATTTGTATAAGTCCCCATTGAAAGATACATTTGACCTTATTGATTGTTTAAATGATGTTAATATCAAGGATAAGACTATGTACTCGTTCGATGTAAATTCTTTATTTACTAATGTACCTCTAGTAAAAACAATTGATATTTCATGTGACTATATTTCTTCTAACAGTCTTATATTCCCTATCCCTATTACTTTTTTAAAAGATTTATTGTTATTATGCACTGATAAAGTTGAATTCACATTCGAGGGCGAACACTTTCAACAGATTGATGGTGTCGCGATGGGCAGTCCATTAGCTCCGTTGCTAGCTGATGCATACATGTCATATGTTGAAAACACGGCTGACGATCTCATCGGAAGGGTTTCACTTTATAAGAGATATGTTGATGATATAGTCATTATATGTGAAAAGCCTGATGATGCAATGTGCCTGCTACAGAAAATGAGCACGGCTCAGAATCACATTAGCCTGACTTGTGAACAAGAGACGAACAACCAGCTATCATTCCCAGACGTAATGCTCAGTCGAAGGGAGGATGGCTCGATCAGGAGGTTGATCTATAAGAAACCTGCACGGACAGGGCAATATCTTAATTTCCATAGCTATTGTCCAGTCCAATATAAACGTGGTTTAGTGAGATGCTTATTCAACAGGATGAACCGTATCTGTACCAATGACACCAGGGAGGAAGAAACCAACTTACTGACGACAACTCTGATACAGAATGGATACCCGTTGGGATTTATCGACCGATGTAAAAGTTATGTACCATTGAAAAGTACACAGTGTTCCGTCGCTAAGAAAAATGCCTACATCTCACTACCATTTAGAGGTGATTCACATAGTTTTGTGGTGAGGAAAAGACTTAGATCGGCCATCTGTAAAACATGTTATGCAGCTAAGGTCATCATTGTAGAGAAGACCAAGTCCATGTTACAGCACAAACCGAAACAACATATAAACGATTACATCACATCCCACTGCGTTTATCAATTTACATGTATGTGTGGACACACATATATAGGGAGGAGTAATCGTGACATGCGGTTAAGGAAGGTTGGACATGTACCTAAGTGACTACAAAAACAAATGACCTCAACAGATCCGATAAGCGCAGGGGACAAGCATCCATCTTCGTCTATCGCTAAACATATACTAGAAACTAACCATATGATAGACATGAAAACAACCTTTAAAGTATTGCATAAAACTGGTCAGAGCCGAGTGCTTAAATTTATTGAAGCTCTTGCCATCCGTAAATTTAAACCCCCTTTATGTATACAAAAACAATTTGTACTCACGTTGATAGCATTGATAGTATTGATTTCAATTTTCATACCAATAATAGGGTTTTCCTTTTTTTCTATCCCTTCCTATTCCCATGTTTCCCATTAACTTCATTGACCTTTTCGTAAATTTTCATATAAATAGTTCGACAAGTCCATGTGTGATCAGATTGTTTGAAATGTGTAGCGCTAATACATCACATGTTTCAGATAATCTTCGTCTTCTCATTACCCCGTTTAAATACATTAAGTTCACCATACGGAGGAGGGGAGCCAGCACTCACACCCTTGTATGCAGTCGTAAACCCATCGGTAGAGGAGGAACTCGGGGACTTGAATAGCCCTGATTCACACACTTGGAGGTCCAGGTGCGCTCACAGTGGATGCAGTGGCTCGACCATTATAACTTGCCAATTGCTCCGTTATACTTAGCAGTCGTGGATACAATGTGAATGTCAAGAATTTTATGGGTATCCGTGAACTGAAGGAGTTCGTTGGGCAGACGTTGAGAGTGGAATGGGGATACGCAAGTGCGAATACGATATGGGAGCTTATTCCATAACTTGCTGTTTTGTGTCATAAAGAATTAAGACCTAAGTTTAAGGCAGTGTTTTTCGACAGGTACAGTGCACTAGCGATTGTGTAGACTATAAGAGGACATAGGCTTAAAAGTAGGGGCGCAACAGGCATACGTAATGCCACGCAGCAGGCGGAAAAACAGGTTAAGGTTGAGCTTAAGGCGTCTTAACCAAAGTAGGTCAATCTTTAGTTTCTTACACCTTCCCTCACGATCAAGTTCGCCATGACGGCCCAGTGCATAGCGGTTAAACTTTCTTTAAAATATTCTCAGTGCACATCCTATCCGAAGCAAACATATTGCTGAAGATGATTGCACTATATTCAAATACTGGGAGGATTGTTACTTTGAATAAAAGTAGTTTGGCCTCAATGGTATGTGCGTATTTAAGCAAAAGGCCAACTGAGCGCCTCCACTTGGATATAAGGGACTGGGCACACTCCGTAAATGTTAAACTCCGAGAACACCTAATACCTAAATCTTATACCGAATTATATGATTGTGACACAGAATCGCCGAGGTGTAAACTGACGTTTCGGTAGGAATTACTGAAACAAATAATTCTGCATTTACTGGAATCAAGTGGGACTTGCCATATTTCATTCCGAGCGAACAAATGCGTCGAACCCTCCCCGATTTTATTAAAACCCTCACTTAGCGATGATTGAGGGAAGCCATACATACTTTTTAAGTCGTCAGCAAATAAATGGGGCTTCTCACATTTTATTACTTTAGAAATATCACTTGTGTAAAGGAGGAAGATTGAGGGCCCAAACACGCTACTTTGAATGACACTCAAAATAGGCTCTGGGTAGAGTAGGGTGTGGTTGAACTTCACTGTTTGAGCACTGTTTAAAGAATGGGCCTATCGAAAATAATAGTGTCACTAGTTTCAAATGACTCAAGCCTCAGAATTAACCGATTGTGAGGTGCTTTATCAAATCCTTTTTTGAGGTCAAAAAATGGGGCAGTTACGAAGAGTCCTTTACATCTTCTTCAGGTGACCTCCTCGAAATAATCCAGTAAGCAAGTATTACATGCACGACTTTTTAGGAAACCATGGTGCATGGGGGAAAGTAGCTGGTGCGCAGCCACGTAATGGGTAATTTTTACACAACCACCTTCTCCATAATACAAGAGGCCACAGATGTAATATTTATGGAACGGTAGTCTTGAATATTCGACGTCGGACCAGATTTATACTTGTGAGATGTGTATGACAGCTTCCAGTGGTCGATGCAGCATGCCTCATTAAGGGATATTGAGAATAGCTCCGTGGGGATGGGTGGCATGTCCTCACCACCCCTTTCTAGAAAGACAGATAGGACCCCATCAGGTCCGGCAGTATACGAGTTTTTTTAATGAAGCAACTGCATCAGCTACCTTGTTCCGTGTAAAGGAAACACTGCTTAGCGAGTAGTGTGACGGAATGGGCATTTTTATGTCTGGTACACCATCTTCATGTGCGAAGCGGCCTGAACGGCGATTGCTAAGCGGCCAACAAATCTCATTTAGATCATCGTAAAGAATATTCCCATCAATGATCAGGCCACCAGGGATCACCGTAGATAAGTTTGCACCGGATTTTAGAATCCTCTCTAACCACTGAACATCGCTTGTTTGTGCGTTGCAGCTATTTTTCTGTCCGATTGCCTTCAGTAACCTATTTGGTTTGCGGTTCTCGTGTGCAAGGGATGAAGGGTCATTAGATCGGCGGAAATTTCTGGCATGTCTGCGAATGCTCATACGTACATTTCCTGTGATGAAATTCACTTTTTTCTTCCTGACTACTGAAACCGCCGAAGCAATATGATCGTGAATTACACTCCTGGAACTATAGAAGATATCACTTAGTTCATGGGTTGAGCAGCCGGTGAGATAAGAACCGTAGTCCAAGCGTCGCACCATGTACTGCATCTCTTCCCAAATATCATTTTTATATCGCCTAATTACGGTTGTTTTTGATCTGGGAAATGACGTAGTACTGAGAGGCGGTCGGAAGTCACCAATCACCACTCTGTGATAGCTGCCCGGAAATTCTGGACCGACTTGAAAGGCAAAAGACAGTAATCCATTGGCCAAAACGAGGTCAAGTACGCTGGTGTGTCTGGTTTTGTCGCATTACATGCTGGCACCATCCCCTAGAATCTGACCCACTAATAAACTCATCAAACCGCTTAGGGGGAGTAAGCAACTGCCACTTGATGTCAGGCATATCAAAGTCTCCCCATATACGGTTTATGGAGTAAGGTAGTGTTGTTAATGAGTGAACGCCTCTGCAAGCCTGTCATCATAATCTACGGTACAGCAAGGGATGGTATATACACTCTAAGAGGATAATTATAACATTTGGAAACTTCGCCACAACCGGCACTGAGTCAACCAGCAAAGTAAGTTTTGGGGCACTGAAATTTGTCGCAGCACTGTCTGACCCGATATAAGTCATGCAACCACCACCTCTACCATTGTATCTATCTCCCCCAAACAGAGTATAATTGTCGACAGAGACATGAATATCAGGAGTATCTGAAGTGCACCAAGCTTCCGTGATAAATATTAGGCAGGGGTTAGACATAATCGGCAACACAGTGATCTCACTTATTTTGCTGTATGTGGAGCGGGCGTTAATCGGACAGAAGGTGGAAGAACTGGATAAGGAATGGTACTTAAACCTATAGGTGCGGGCATATGAGTCGCAGAGCCGTTCTCCACCCCAATGTTACGCAGAAGATAATCTAAGTGTTGATGGTCTATGAGATTACTTTTTCAAAAGAAGTGCTTACAGGGATCGTTTAGTTCAGAGTCTAACATACACGCTGTAACATGCCTGTTTAAATCCTTTGGTGACGGTGGCATAACACCTAGAAATAGATAATGAGGAATTGTGACGCCCTGCCTTCGAAGGTCAGCCTTGGCTTATAAAAACCATGATCCTACATTGTCCGGCCGAAATGGCGAGATCTAAATCGGGTGGGTTGCCGCTCTAATGCAGCGATTGCATCTTTATGGTCTTAGGAAGTTGTTCCTTGCCAAAAGAAACGAGGCGCCAAGCTGGAATTCCACAACATTCGATTTTTCGTGACTGTTCTGTAGCTCGTTTGTGAAAATGACCCTCGCAGGTACCTTCCAAAATCTTTTTTCTGATTGAGTAAAGCTGTGGAGAGAAATAAACGGTAATGATGACAATAATTTATTCCTGAATTTACAGGTGCATATCATTTTTACAGATACGGTTATAACAGTTAGTGGTGAAAAATCTCCGGTAATATTTTCTTTTTAAAAAATTTTTTATCACCTCTTCATTCCAGGTAGTGGAAATTCCCAGTCTGAGGAAAAAAGAAAACTTTGTTTGTTCATGCTAAACTGAACGTATGTCCACAGTAGGCAGTGAACTGATTTTGCGAGGTGGTTTGGCCTGACTTCAGCACCAGGCAGATTTCAATAGAAGAACCTCCACTATGAAACGTATGAGGTGATACATACGGGGCGTGATGTTTTTCCCACTTTCAAAGCAAATGACAAATTAACGCATCCCACACTAGCTAATAAATAAGTGGATTTTTTCATTCTCACATTGGTACCTTAACATGAAGGAAGCCAGTTTACAGGCACCATCACATTAATATATGTCGAAGAATCTACAAGATTTCACGGGTCCTGAATGGTACAGACGGAATGCTACCAATTCTTTTAAAAACAGCAGAAGATCCTGCTACTTAAGAAACGAACAAGAAAATATCACTTTTCAGCCTACATAAAGTGTTAAAGCTGAGATAATAATAATTCTTATCCTCATATAATGGATTTAACGTGATAGATACCAGCCTACGAGCACCACCAAATTGACGAAAGATTACAAAATGACATTTAGCACAATATATTTAACATATCAATTCATCTTCGTGCACACCCTTATTAAAACTCGCTGCAATTCATGAGGCGGGCATGGATTTTCATTTCCCATCACACCAGCCGACGTTTTAAGTCCATTTGGGTAGTTTGTTATCTGGTAATGTCACAGTAGGATGTGCAAATACTGTATCAAATCATTAGGCTGTAGCCGAAGCTACTACACTTCATCACAACTGTTGACGATGCACGGGGCGTGTGATACATCCGAAATCACCTTTATGCTAGTAGAACGGCTTAAGAATTAACGTAAATACCTAGCTCGCTAACTGTAGTACAAAGTAATTCCACGCTAAAATGGTCTGTCATACATAGCGCACAGTAATACATTATTATTCACTCTGTTACGTCTCTTGGACTATTCACTGCTCATATCCAAATCAAGGTGTGCACATGATTCACCGTCAGTCCCACTGCTTTCCATTCCCTGACTTAGTTGTTAGTGCGTTTATTCATGCATCTAGGATCTCCACTGAACCAGTCCTTTCGCACATATTACGCACCGAATGCATGAATCAAGGTCAGGTGATCAACTTCTATCCTCATCTAACTACATCAGTCCTAACGGCTAGTGGCCCGTTACTCCATATTGTGTCTTTGTATAACCACACACAAGGCTACGGCTGGATTATTCTCTAAGTTACTCATCCTGTCGCTGTCCATCAATACCGACTCATCTAGGTCTCTACCTTCTGCTCTTATGACTGGCCGCGGTCATCTAATTTAACATATTAACCTCATGTAACACTCGCTGCACGATATTCGGCAAATTATATTATTCTACCCAACTGGGTCATTGGAACCATTAGGCCGACAAGGTTCTTCTGAGTTTTTATGCTTCAAACAATGAATTATGCGAGCACATGTCATTTTACGGGCATTATCTAACTGTTATTTCCTTATTATAATAATAGTTATAATAATTTATTTCATACAACAAAGGTTACACGAATACAAACCAGTTTACAGGTTTGATCACTGTAAAGCTGTAAAATTTCAGGAAGAAACAAATCATCGTGCATGCAAAGTCTTCCGGAGTGAACAATTGTTTAGACACTGCCAGTCACAAATATCGGATAGAAGCGATTTCGTCAAACAGCAGTGGTGGAAATTATTGGGGGTATAATTTCTCAGCATAGTAAGTATCCTGGCAATAGTGAGTCATGTAATCTATGAGCATATCGAGGACAAATGAATCCGGGGATATATCAACATTCAAAAAGTTCATATTGCCCACAGATGCCAAGTGAATCTACAGTTAAATACTGGAATGAGCGGAGGGGGAAAATTTGCGTCTGGTATCTTATACTGTCAAGCATAGTGTGACTGTTGTTTAGGCTTTTAGTTTTGTAACAAAGTCATTTGAACAAATAAGGCCGGTGATATAACCCTAACCAGCCGCTGTTGTCTCATATTACGGTGGAGAATACGGGAGGTTTCACCATCAAGCCATCCAAAAAGACTTCGAGATCGGTGCGTCATAAGGGGTCACTTTCGGTTGGCTTCTTTTCCAGGTGAGTGGTTGTCAGGACTGGGAGACCTTGCATGTTTGAATGAGAACAGCACCCAGTACCAACACTTCCAGAACCACTTACAATTGGAGCCATGAGTTTAGTAGAGGCTGCAGTTTGGGATGCATTCTCTGGTCCCTGGTGATTTCAAATCTGTAGGTGGTAGGGGGTGACAGTTCTCACCTGTTTAATAGAAGTCCAAAGTGTATCTCGGTGGTCAGTGTGCGTTGTTATGATCCGCTATCATAATCTGCATATTGGGTGAGAAGGAGAAACAAGGAGGCACTACAAGTAAAGTTAACTGTCTTAAGATTCTGCGAAGCAATATTGAACACTATGATATCTAAAGAGGACACGAGGAATGAGGGACTATATGGTTCTATGTTCTACTTATAGGATATCTTTTAAGTTTTGTGTAATACATTTCTCACGTCCTGTTTTAAATTGCATTACAAATGCTTGAAGATGGTGGCTTTGTTTTGCGTTTGAGTACCAGTAAGAGCTTTGATATGCACATACATGGTTAGGGGAAGATAGTTACTATGATCTTAAGGGTAAGGTGGGTGAAAGGCGTATGTTGGGTCTAATGACCTCAGATAAGGGTGGTTTTCATAAGTCCCCACCACCGGGTCTGCTATCTCATGTTGTCTCATCTTGTCTAGTTGTTTTTTACACGTCTTGATACACTAACTTCTTGGTCTGTCGTTACTCAACCTATACAGTGTGCTTCCCTCATTTCCACGTAGCCTCTACACTCTTTGCTAACCGTAGTGTTACGGCTGACAAAGTGGAGCTCGGAGGTTGTTGCACTGGTCATCAGGTACCCGTGTCATTCACCGTCTTTGGTGTGCTGTGTCTTCGCGCATCCAAAGGCCCCAACCACTCTGGCATCTCTCAGGTAAGGGTGGTTTCCGTAAGTCCCCACTATCAGATCCGCCATTTCGCGTTGTCAGGCTATTTTTATGTTTGAATCATCTCATGACCTGTCGCCAATACTTTTGTAGCTTATACCATCATGAAATTTCTCTTAAAGGAGCCTCTTTTCTTTTTGCTAATCGTGATGTTTCTTGCAGAAGCCTACGACCACTGCGCGTCTGCCTTAGTATTGTAGAGTGGAGGTATGCAGGTAGTTGACCTACAAGATAAGCCTAGAGTGAGATAAAAGTAAGAAGTATGAGCCCTAGTTGTCATAGGCTAAATTTGTTTACCTGGAGTGAGGAGTAAAAGATTTATTTTTCATGGCTCAGAAATCGACGGATCAGTTAGGCTATGAAGAAATGGTAGTCACATCAAGGTAACTACACAGTTAAGTGTCGCAAATCGTACCACACCCTGCTTGCCGTCAGTTGTTCTATCAGATCTTAACTTATGCGCTTAGGTTTCCACATTGTATATTTTTGTTCTTGGTTTGTTATTCTCCCTCGGGTCTATATAACATCACCACCGCCAAGGAATCGGTGAGAATCGTTAAATAGGAGGAATTCATTAATTGATCACGGAAACCGGCCGAGAGATAGACATGTTCGGACAGAAGTGGAAAGTTTGTTCTACAGAGTACTATATTGCGTTATGAAAAACCTACATCGAAGTTTTCAGCGATACTTATTTGCTGGAATGGTGCGTTCGCTTTTATGCAGACTACGCGCCAGTGTTGATTTAAAATTGTTAGCACAGTTTGTTTTAGAATAAAAGACGAAAAGAAAGGTTAGTTGGAACTTCAGGCATCTCAGCCAGAGTGATTCTAGTTCCAGTTTTTTGCACCTTGCTTCGTAAAGAAGTCCTTCGTTACGTATTGGCAGGCATCGAGTTAAGCTTTGTTGGAAATTCTCTGCTCGAATTCAGTCAGATACTCTCAAGTTACCGCAGACAACCGTGCAATACTGTAATATCTGGCCAGCCATAATTTTTTATAATATAAGTTTTTCCTCAGGTGTATGTTTCTGTGTAGAAGACCTTTAATTCTTCCGCCCCACTGAATCTGCGAACTCCGTAAGTTATCCTCATGATATCTATTGCATGTTTGTCTTTGAGTAGCATATAAGCCACGCTTTGCAGCAAGTTGGTGTATAGTCTGTGACTACCACTCACCTCACTATCCAATAACTGTGACCATTGAGGGGTATGGCTGCGGCGTATTTGTTAGTGAACTCTGAAGTGTTAAGAAAAATGGATCACCTGGACAGCAGCTATTCGGTTTGGTCATAAGATGAACTGAGAGATAACTTTCGGCTTTGCGATGGTACCATGGTCTTTTGATTATTCGCACTGCTTTTTCGTCTACTGGCTTGTCTATTTGGCTGACTTTTCGGCAGTTTTGATAACCTGGGTGGGTCCATGGTGAGGTTTTAACAAGTGTCTGACGCTATCTGCTTTTTGCCATCTGTCCATTTGATGCATATCGGTTGGGCGCTGGCCGATGTGGAGGTAGATTCGATCGGTTACGCGCTGGCCCCGAGACCGTCCCATGGTGACAGGGTGCTTGTGGCTGGGGCTCCGTGTGTCTATAGGCTGAGTAACCCCTGGTGACGGCGTAGTAATGCCTCCAGTATTGTGTTGGATCGGTAGCGTTGCACTTCGTTTTGTAGTGATTTGTGTGGTGGGATGAGACGGGGACTGGCTTTCCACTTCTGAGGGTAGTGAAACGGCCTTTTAGAGATCGAGCGCCTGTTTTCGAGGGTAGCCAGTCAATTTCCCCAAGCCAACCGTTGTATCATCGGCTGTACCACGTCTGTGTGAGAGTGGGCTGCTTTTGATGCTTTGATGTTTCTTGTTTCGTTGTTTTGGTGCAGAAATCAGTTCAATAACAGATTTTATTGCTGTTGTGGATACCACAGCCTGACTAGAGTGTGCCACCTTTGGTACTTTTATGCGATTACGCCTTTGGCAAGTTGTCAAGTCTTGCTAAAGTTTGACACTTTTACGTGGTGTGGATACACGGATAAGTTGAGTGGATAGTGGAAAGTATCTGGCGTGATAAGAGCTGTTAAATTTGAACAATAGGGGGCAGATATATAATCCCAAATTCCTGTGGACCTGGATAACTTGGCATTCTATGGAAGACATACGAGAAGCTTGCAAGCACAAGGATTTCAGTTGTATGACCGGTTTGAGGTCGAGTATGTTGTATACTAGTAAGTTTTATGAGGACACAACTCTTTTATCAAGCTCAACTGGTTAACTAGTTCATTAGTTACTAGCTGGTCCGAAGTCCGGCTAAAGAAGGAAGGTTAAGCGTAGGGCTAGCAACCCTAACCCACAAAACCAATCCAATCGCTAAAGAAACATCAAAGCACAAGCAAAATATAAAAATAAAAACAAAATTATTCCCCGCCGGAGTCGGAGAGGTGAAATGACGCCGGCTGGTCAAAGCCTTCGGAAGCCAACTGGCCGGTATGTCTTCTCTCTCTCTCTCTCTCTCTCTCTCTCTCTGGATGAAAGCGAAAGTAAGAATGTAGCCATGGAATGTCTGCACAATGGTTGAACCTACCAAAACTACCCAAATTGCCGAAGAGATGAGGAGATATAATATAGAAGTGCTAGGCCGGGAATCTGTGAAAGTAGATGGAAGTGGAAGATAGAAGTGGACTCTCCAAACTATCAACTGGAGAGTCAATAATCTACTCCGATATTGTCACCCACACAACAAACACGAGCACACTGAGTTTTCCAGTGGCTATCATGATGTCCACAACAGCATCAGAGGCTGTCTCTCATGCAGTCGGAACCAATCTCCTCCTGCAGGATCAGGATCATGACAACAAGATTCAACTCGAAAGGAAGGAAAGTCACAATCAATCAACGCCACGATACGCTACGCACCTACAAATAATGCAGATGAAGAGAAGATGGAGGAATTCTACGGACAACTGTAATCAGTACAGGACAAGACTCGAGTTGGTGACATCTAAATTCTGATGGGTGGGGTGACATGAATGCCAAACTGTGAGCAGACAACACAGGAAGAGAAGTCATCCATCATGGGTCGAGAAACACTCGGTGAAATGATGAATTCGGATGGAGAACTGTTTGCAGATTTCTGTGCATTCAACGATTTGGTGGTTGGAGGCAGTGTGTACAAACACACACAAGGATATTCACAAGGCAGCGACATGGATTTGATTTCACCAGACACCAGACACACCACACTCAAAATCAGATTGACTTCATCTCAATCTCAATAAAGTGGAGACGCAGCCTACTTGACATAGGGTCAAGAAGGGGAACAGATGTAAGTCCAGGCCACTATCTAGTGCAAGAAACCTTCCAAATGAAGTTGAAAGCCTTCAAGGAAGTTAGTGACAGACCACAATTCATGTTCAACGCCCGGAAGCTGAAAGGCGAAACCACAAGGAACATCTTCACGGCGGCCATCAAGACCAGATGGGAGATATCCAGCAACATCCCTAAAGAAACCTTTGTGGATGAGCATCGGAACGCTTTGAAAGAGATGTGGAAAAAAACCTGCACAGCCGTATTAGGAGGGAAGAAGAAAGAAGATAAGGAATGGATCTCGATGGACACATGGAAATTGATAGAGGAGAGGAAGATGGTGAAGCAGAAGATAAACCAGTGTAGGGATGCACAGCGACAAGAGGAACTGAGCATGATGTATAAAACAATGGACAAAGAAGCGAAGAAGAGTGCTTGGAAAGACAAAAGACGCTTCCGCGACACACTAGCAGGACAGGCTGCAGGTACGACAGATCTGGCAACATTGTATAAAATAACCAGGTTACCATCTGGAAGGGAGGAGATCAATACATGTGAAACCAATAAAAGATGATGAAGGAAATCTAGTTACCGAAGAAAAGAAACAAAGGAAACGATGGGGTGAACACTTCGAAAAGCTCTTGAATCGACCACCACCTGCACTTCGTTCAGAAATACCACCTGCAGCCCAGCCAGAGAACTACCAGTGAACACTGATCTTCTAACAAAAGTTGAAGTCCTGAGCGCCATAAAGTCGCCGAAATGCAAGAAAGCAGCAGGAGCAGATGGAATCCCGCCAGAAGCACTGAGAGCAGACGTAGGGACAACAGCGGACTTGCTCACACTACCATTGCAAAAGGCCTGGAATGAAAGGAAGGTGCCTGCTCATTGATTGGAAGAAGGGTTACCTTGTCAAACTCCCGAGGAGGGGCGACATGAGTGTTTGCAAGAACTTTGGGGAATTACGCTCCTGTTCATTCCAAACAAAATATTAGGCCGCATCATCTTGGAGAGGCTAAAGGATGCGCTAGACTCGAAACTACGACCGGAACAGGCTGGCTGGATTCAGGAAGTACAAATCATGGGCGGATCAAATTGCAACGCTTCACATCATCATAGGACAGAGCATGGAATGGCAGTCAACCCTCTACTTCAAATTCATCGACTCTGAGAAGGCCTTCGACAGCGTCGACCGAGAGGTAATTTGGAAACCGCCTCAATACTTGTACGCTTGCTTGTATGCGCAGCTCATATACTTTTGCTGGACTGGACCATGATTGGGCAGCAGTAGTTGCTCGTCTGTTGGTTTCGTTAAGACAGAAAAAAGAGTGATATAACCAGCATTTGCAGGAGGCTTAGCAAAGATTTATGCAACAAATGTGGTAGTTATTAACGAATATTCCTTTGCAGTTCAGGTAAAGTACATTGCAAAACTACTGTGTCTCGAAATCAAAAGCGTTGGTTCGTGACTAAATAAAGTAAAATAGACAAATAACTTCTCTTTAAGCCAGTCTTTATTTTGTTTCCGCTGTTTTCCTAGTAGTAATTTCTTGCGTCTCGCTGTATATGCCCAAACGGGTGTCTCATGAAGGTGGTATTGGTTGACGTTCGGGAAGAGGCGCACGATCCTCAGGAGGTTGGGTTTCCAAGAAAAAGATGCAACAAACGCTTCAAATGTTTCCTGCACACAGAAGGATCTACTAAACCACGCAGAATACTGATATAATATTCCACGATATGCAGGGGCAATGAAACGTCAAATTCGTATTAGTTTGTAGGTTGAAATGCCACCCTAATCTCACCTTTACCGAGTATTCCGCGTAAACTTTCTGGTGTCCCCTCCTTATGCGGTACTGATTTAGTGGGTTTGGATTACGAAAAATATTTACATCAATACTTCTCCCTTTCTGCACATCTTTATGTGTTTGTGGGCGAATTTGGGAGTTCACCTCCTGAAAAGAAACTCTTCTCTGGTGTGTTTCCTTTCCCCATTCAAATGTTTCCATTCACTGAAGGAACTGCTGGCTGAGTATCCTAATCATTTAACTAAACTAGTAGTAACTCGTTTAGGCTGAGATGGCCTACTGGAACGCAAGTTTCTAGTAGATGCTACGACCAAAAAACTACCGTTTTATCCTTATTTTATTCTATAATATAGCATGGTTGGTTCTATTTGTTCACCCTGTAGCTCGAAAGTATATTGTATCTCATTTGCTATCAAGTTTAAATCCACCAAGAAACCGTTCATTTATCCAGATTCCAAGACAATACACGTGTTATCCATGTATCTCCGCTACACGCTTGGAGTGCGACTAAATATGTCAAGAGCCACACGCTTCCATTCTCCTATAAAAGTATCTACCTTGATTTGGGATAGTGAACACCCCATGGCAATCCTTCTGTTTCCCTAAATATTTTATCTCGAAATTCGAGAAGTGCAGAAGTGAGGCATAAGTCGACGTCTAGCATGATGTCTTCAAGTGGCAACCTCATTGCATTTTGAAGTTCGTACCGGGCAACTTCCGGAGTCTTAATGACTGGTTTACGAGTATAGAACCTCGACACAATAAAGTTAATCATTTCTTCGTCCTCCTCTTATCGGACGTTACCTAACCTCTTCTTCATTTCGTTTGAACTAGTTGGTCTGTATTTTGGTTGGTTTCCAACATATGATGATATCGATACTCAATATTCCAATGGTTCACGTACTGAGGTGTTTCTAGGGGCTGATATTAGTACAGTAGGGCAACCTGATTCATAAACTTTATTCGTAAGACAGAGGATAAAAACGACGTAACTGTGGAGTCAGGCCTGAGAACTGCATGCCTGCCTTGACATGATTGTGAGAAACAAAGTTTGCTGCGAATATCACTCGTTAAATACACGACTGTGTGCTACGTCAAACGGACCAGTCTAGAATAGAAAGTTGTAGAATCTTACCGTCGTCAGAAATAATGACCAGTTTAGACCCGGCAACCGTGGGCTAGAAAACAATGAGAAGCTTAGTTACTGGAGCAACGTACCAGGATAGGCTTCACCAGGGTTCCACACTTCTTCCGAAAGCGTTGATTTTTTGTATCAATAGAACCCATGTGGTAAGAGGATCCCAGCCTTTAGAATGCATGATGGCCCATCAAGAACGACCTCACCCAGACGGAAGCTTCACTTAAATATTTTATCTAAATGATACCCTAAAATTGTATACGTTGCGGGTAAACTCGCTTAGATTGGAATCCACCGAATACAGAAATACTGGCCTATGGCATTTCCAAAACTTCAAGGCAGACAAGTTCAAATGAATGAACAAAAATCAGATCTGAACATTGCTAATATTCCACCGAGCCAGTTAAAATTGGCAAGTGCTTCTGATTAGGCCAGCGCTGATCATCCGATGGATCACTACCACTCTGATAGCCCGACTAACCTAGCTGTCAGAAATTTGGAAATAACTGTCCATAGTGCTATTTTCACCCATGCGGTACGGACTGCAGTTTGGTTCACTAGGTGTTGACTTTTGCTCTGGAAACCTCATCAGAGAAGGAGAAGAATGGATGGCTGCTAGAGATATTAAAAATTGGTTGACGCTTTGCCCGCCAAACCAGGAAAAGCTTTCGTAAATACCTAACACACACTTTATGGCATAACTGGAAACGTCTGAGGTATGTCTTGAAGCTAGTTTCCGGATCGGAAGCCAGGAGGGAACAGGTGGGATTATATAGTCTCACTTCGGTGAGGACAGGCGATAAGTGGGTTCCTACATGTTATTATCCTACTTCCACTTCTATTTCTGTCATACACAAAAAGAACCGCCGATCACAAATCAATCTTCGGTTCTTGTAACCCAGGCCAAGGCCAAATTGGACGTGCCGCCCATTCTTAATACAGATTGGTCCAGCAGGATAACAAAGCTGCAATAGCGGATTTGCACAAAAGACGCTACTATGACATTAATTCAGGTTACGGTCTAGTCATTCAGACAAATCAAAGAAATCTGGCTGGCACATTGCAATCACCTAAAAATAAGTAATGTGGGCACATCAAAGTCATAGCTCCCTAGAGGAATATTATACAAGAACTCGACAGACAAGGGAGCCGAACACTAATTCTTATCACTCATCAAATATACAAGAATTTTAAATCAAGAAATAACACACCAGGGTTGCAGGGTATCTGCAGAATCTCCAAGAAATACCGAAATGTATTAGCCAGCTGACTAGTGGATCGTGGATGATTAACGCAATGTTTAGGAACACAACCTGTCGAAAGGCGTGAATGCTTGGCTGTGTAAATTTAGCCTTACAGGTCCGTTAGAACCATGATGATCAGAATGGATGCTAAATATTGCCGAATCTTCGCGTGCTGATTTAAGAGAGTCATCCCCCCCGCGGCTTTCTCCTCCACCTATATGACGTCGGCTGAAGAAAGCTGAATCCCAACGATTTGGTCATCATAAGGCCTCTCGAGAGGCTCACTGGGCGAAGCGGCACCCCACTATCTGAACCGCCTTCAAGGCGCCGTCGCCTTACAAAAGTAGGTAGAATGGAAGTTCGACCTCGATGCTCAAGCTTGACCGGGATTCAGCCTATTGGTAGTTGGAAGAGAACGCAGAAACATATATTCCTTCGGGAATGGTTTACCGAAACAAGAATGGTAAATAAGGCTTCGGTGCAGGAAAAAACCGGCATAACGCGGTGTTCACTTAGAAAACTAATGCGATTTGCAAAACAATATAGTGCAACATTCATAAAATGTATGGAAAAAAATCTGAGTTGCCAGTAAAAACAGTGCCACAACAGAGGTACGTGTAAGTATACTCAGTAGTTAATTTTGTTAGCAATTTTTTCGGCTAAGCTTGGTATTTTATGTTTGAAGGATTACAGTGTGTTAATCCTATTGATTAGAATTTGAAGGGTCCTCTGCCGAATGGCTAATATGAAGAGAAAACACACCGACTACATTTGAGTTACTTTCAAAGAAAGCTGGCTTCAAACCGCTTATAGTAACAATGCGTTTACGTCCACTGCGATTGACAACGTAATCTTTTTCTGTCATTCGGTGGCTATGAGGGGCAGGTAATAAGGTATTTTGAGTGGTTCCATAAACTGCAGCCTAGGAAACAAAACATCCCATGTTTCCTATATAAAGCACCAAACGAAGATATCAGCTGCTACCACTGGAACAGCAGCAGGTCTCACAGAAGTTTTGGGTTTGTATACCTGGTGGGGTAAGACGTCTTGCCAAAAGGGATACAAAAGTTGACGCCACAATAAATTCATCTACTGGACGGAGGGCAATTCCCCAAACCAATTTTGCAGAGCCTACCGTCAGGGTTCAATGCAATATGCATACCCGCTGAGATGAAAGGTACAGGGTCAGTCCACTGAGACCTGTTCGAGGTTGAAATTGTGGATTTCATTGGTCAATGGAACAGTCCCACTCTCTCATTTGCCCCTCCATGTTGGACCGGTTGGGAAGCGAGTGCAAACTTCATCCTCTGACAAAGGTCTGCGAGTGGTCCTGCTAGAAGGGTAAACACTTAAAAACACACCTGTGGTGGCTAACTGTAGGGCGGTTGAAGATTCTAAGCTGCTTCAGGGTAGTTGGTTCTAAGCAGTTCATAATGGCCGCTACCTCAGCTGTCGATGGAAACGTATCCTTGTTGTCAATATTATGCCAAGGGAAACCAAGTGGCTTAGCTCCTATTGGATATTCTCGGATGTTAACAATGATTCCATGCTTTTTAGTCCTTTGAATGCCAGGTTCGACTATTATTGCGGCGACTGTCCCTATCTGCGATTGTGATGAGCAAGTCATCGATATGAAGATAGAATAAAACTAAACCTCCGGGTGCACTATCCTTGGAACACCGAAATGTCTCTGTCGGATTCTGAATAATGGAAAGCATGAACATAAACTCAGACGGCCCAAATGACCACAGTGGCTAGTTTTAGGATGCTTTTTACTGCCATGGGCATCTGACTGCTAACTTTGGACAAGTCGTTCTTAGAAAATTTTCATTTCAGGTGAAGCCGGGGTTGCATCACAACTTGAGCGTTATTTTGTTGTTAAGCCATTGGTAGCCGCCTGTCACACGCTGATCATTTCCAGCCGTTTAGGTACCATAGGCAGTGGCGAGGATCGTGAGTTTTTAGATGGTTGAAAAACGCCTTATTCAAGCGTGCGATCACATTCGCTCTTCACTATTTTTAACTTGTCTGGAGCGCATTTTGAATGCCATGGCTGTGATGCGACAGATAATATGGCTGGTAATGCATTGTGGTCCATGCAAATATTGTCCCAATTCTGTATTGACCCCCAACCATGGTTTAGGAAATGAAGTTCATGGGATGCTTTGACGTAACTGGGGTTACAGTGGAGCCTACGTGGGTAGTTCTGCCGAAAATGAATTCCTATTGGTAACTCCGAGTCAGTACAGAAAGGAATCTATGGATAGACCATGAGACTTCCCAGGTCTATACCATTGACAGTTGTCAAAGCATCTGCTAAAGCGATAATTCAGTGAGCACGTTTGCGTAGAACAAGATTAAGATAGACGTGTTTGCTTTCGTAGGCTGCAGCTAGCTGTCCTTCGACAAGTTACTGACTAGATAGTAGATCGTGACGTCCGTTCATGTTTGTAGGCAGAATGACAACTTCTACTCCACTGCTAACAAGACAACGAAATGTACCACTTTGGGAATGGAATGTTAAATTTATTATTCACTTTTAGTCTTCATAAAAACCAGTACTTCAGAATGACAGAGATAATAAGCAACGTAATTGGAAGAAGCATGTTTCACGCTGTCCCGATAAGATCAGTTCCACAACACAGTCCATGCAAGTTCGGTCACAAATTATCGAATCACCTTATTTACAATAACGCATTCACATCAAAGTAGGCTCAGGTTCATTTGAAAAGTAGCCAGCAGGATTGTGACACGAGTCGTAACAGTAAAGAATTTCAATAACCGAAGAGATTCCCGTCGAGTTTACCGATAATATCCATGACCTGATAACGTGTCACATATTTGTGCGTCAGAGTTCAGTCCAAACAGTCAGAAATTAACGCAAGAACTTTCGTTTTCGCATCCATAACGTGTGACAAAAAACGGTTTCCTCTGGTTACGTTTGCGATTAGTGCCCACTGGCACTCGACAGCTTCACATAGCCATTGTCCCACACGCACAGCTTTTGAGAAGTCCATGCGCCTTCGTCGAGGGCATTCTGGAAACAACACAACTTACTGTTTCCAAAATTACAAGGTTTTGGTACCTGTTGGTCTTTTGAACCGGTACTGAGGCGTTTGGGGAAAGACTTTAGAGGCCACCCTAGCAACAAGTAAAAAAAGCAGTCAGACTTCTTTACCTCATGAAAATTCGCCTTTCCGGCCAAAATGGAGGAGCTCAACCGGTCTATTTGACCGTTGCTAGGGCGATCTTCAAATCCCATCTTCTAAGAATACACATCAAAGCTTGGAGAATACCTAAGAATTACGACAGCATTATGAAACACCTTGTTTCTCTGTTCTGTGTCATGACCTATAACATGAGGAAAGTGAAAGTCGCCTAACGGAGTTTCAGAGCTCCGAAAGATCAGAGTCCCTCCATGCAAGTCTTTTTTAGCAGGATATTCATGTAACCTTTGTTGCATGAAATATATTATTATTATTATAAGCAGATTTAGAAGACAGCTACAGCATTTTTCCCCACAGAGGTGACAGGTTATTCGTCTCCAAGGATTGGAATGCTACCGACACAGAATAGTTGTGAAAGGCGCCTCACAGAGATGGTCATGACCTAAATTTTCGTTGGTCAGCTGCTCTTTGCGTTCCTGCAAACACGTCAATAGAAGAGCTGTGCCCTGACTCAACGTTGTAATGTGATTCGTCCAAGCATTGATGGTTCTTGAGACCACCTTTTACCCCAAAATGAGGTTCTGAGAAGTGTATGCAGGTTAGTTACGTCAGGGGCAAACGTACGTGACAAAATTTTGTCCTCTAGTTGACCCTCTCAGGTTACCAGGTAGGTGGAATTACATGCAGTGCAGAGAAGCATAAAGTTAGGACTCAGGATGAATATGTAAATCGTTTGTTCGAGCCGTTCCAAAATTGAAGGCTGCAAAAGATATGTAACAACTAAGCTTCGTTTGCCGACTCGGATGTTGAGTCTGTTGCATACACTTGTTGTTGCGTCTCTGTTCAATTCCCTCCACACTGGTGCTACGATGGTAGGAAAGTGAGGTTGAGATTCAAGATGCGAGTGATCTTGAGTATTCCCTCTCACATGAACATGGAACCTCGGGATGCAAGTCCCTACTGAATAACACCTTAGGATTTGTCCCGGTGCGAACTTGACAGACGCAAAGACAAATCACTAATTATTCGAACTTGTTATATACCCACGAATACGAGACCAAGGAAGAACACGAAAGCGTAGTCGGATGGAATAGTATATTTGGATGGTTATGCCAAAATACCGATGCGTTCCAACTAACTGGCTAGAGAGTCGAATACGAGCAATGCAACGTAACACGACAGCGTGCCAAATGGCGAGGATGCTTGACCGGGTGCCTTCAGCTTAGCGAGTCCAGTTAACTATCAAGGTCAGCATCAATGTCGAAAGTCGTCAAACCCTAGGCTATTGATTTTGGGGAAGTATGTAACGCTACAGATCACTCCCCCCTAGTGGGTTCGTGAGGACCCTAAGACGATACCAGCCGGAAGTAAAAACCCAGTGGTTTCTCCACTGGTAAAACTCTTCCGATGGGCTCACTGCGTGAAGTGGCCCCTGGTTGTCTGAACTTATTCTAGGGTGTCGTGGCGATTAAATAACAAAATACAATAAATCGAATTGTACGTCGATCGCGGTCCCCAGTTCCTTTCGACGTTCCGTCCAGTGCTCGTTGCACCTGGAATATAAATAAAAGTCTTTAATACCACGAAAACGTTTCGTAAAAATGGGAGTTATTTATATATTAACATATCGAAAAATAAAAATTTACGCTTATCTTCGCCGTTTTTTTGAAGTTTCATTACATGGTAAATAAAAATTGATATAAAAAAAAGGCAAAGTGTACGAGGGTTTGTATTGAGGTATCGGGTAGCAGTCCGGAGTTGTTTTGGCGTTAAGCCTTCGGTAATCACCGGTTGGACGCCAGTCGTTGCTATCCTTTTTGGGAACCATGTGCAATGGCGATGCCCAAGGACTGTTTGACGGTCTGATAATGCCCAGTTCGAGCATGTGGTCGAATTCATTTTTCGCCGTTTGAGCTTATCGGGGGCTAAACGGCGCGCTTTGGATGCCACAGGTGGACCTGTGGTTGTGACGTGATGCATAACATTGCTGGTTATGCACGGAAGAGTGTGCTTCGGTTGTCGCAACTCTGGATATTTCTCCAAAACTGCCTGGTAGGACGCGTCGCCTGATTGTTTAGTCCTAACGATGGCTAAACTCGGACCTACATAGGTGGTGCCGCCAATAGATAACTTTGTGTTGTTATCTATCAGTCGTCGACGGCGAGCATCTACGAGTAGATCGTAATGGTTTAGCAAATCTATGCCAATGATGGGCATAGAGACGTCAGCAAGGAGGAAGATCCAGTGGATAGGTTTGCGTAAACCTAAGTTGAGGTAGGCATACCGTCTCCCGAATGTCGCGATTGCCTTGCCGTTGGCTGCTTGAAGATTGAAGGATGGGTCAAGATGACGCTCCTTTGTCGTTGCTGGAAGAACGCTAACTTCTGCGCCGGTGTCGACGAGGTAGCGGACTTTCGTTTTAATGTCGGTGACGTAGAGCAAACGGCTTTTTCCGCCGGCTACGGTTGCCGTGAGCACGTGCCGGCGTGACCGTTTCCCGAGTTTGTGTCCTTCTTAAAACGGCATGGTTTACGACATTTTCTGGCTTCATCCCCGTAAGTGTTATGAAACCAGCACCATTCAGGGTTTTCCACCCTGTTGGGTTTCGTTTTAGGGCTACCACGCGACTTGCTGCGATGCGCCAAGGTGCGTTTCTGTGAAGTGCTACGTGATCTAGGACTTCGAGATCGTAGCAACCGTTTCACAGAGTTGCACAACTTGGTCACCTCTGAATCCTGGCGCTCTGGTTTGTCGCAGATAGAATATACGTTGGAGACGGGTCTGCTGGATATCTCCAGTATTTTATCTGCTGAGGCTGCCAGGTCGTCGAGTGGGACTGACTGCAGTGTCACCAACACGGTTTGCACCGGTTGTGGTAGTTTCGAGAGAAATAGTTCTCGGAAGAAACCATCGTCAAATGTTCGTGCACCGATTACTTCTCGCATGCGTGCGAGGACTTCAGTAGCTGAGTGGCTGCCTAGCTCGATGTTACGAAGCAATTCGTCTAGACGTTGGCGATCTGTGAGATCGCTTTTCTTCAAGAGTGCGGCCTTTAGAAGTGCATAAGGGTCACTTACTTCAGGATTAAACATGTTTGCTGTAACATACCTGTTTAATTCTCGCGGTAGTGACCGTATGACAGCAAGAAATCGAGATGAGGATCTGAGACACCCTGTTCTCGAAAATCGGCCTCGGCATACAGAAACCATGTTTCTGCATTGTCTGGCCAATATGGCACGAGTTGGATCGTGTTCGAGTCGGCTTAATACGAATAAGCTTGGGAGTGTGGTCGGACATGAGAAAGTGTAGTAAATGGATATATAAATGTTATCGAAATGAAAACAATAAACAAATATAAAATGGAACAGGCTCACCAATTCAATACTTGTTATTGGTCGGGATATGTGATCACGTCGGGCTCACCAATTTAGGATTTGTCCTGGTGCGAACTTGACAGACGCAAAGACCAATCACTAATTATTCGAACTTGTTATATACCCACGAATACGAGACCAAGGAAGAACACGATAGCGTAGTCGGATGGAATAGTATATTTGGATGGTTATGCCAAAATACCGATGCGTTCCAACTAACTGGCTAGAGAGTCGAATACGAGCAATGCAACGTAACACGACAGCGTGCCAAATGGCGAGGATGCTTGACCGGGTGCCTTCAGCTTAGCGAGTCCAGTTAAACTATCAAGGTCAGCATCAATGTCGAAAGTCGTCAAACCCTAGGCTATTGATTTTGGGGAAGTATGTGACGCTACAACACCTATGAGAATGCAATGCACAAATAAGAAAATGAACAATCTCCGCAGTTCTTTTCACTAGTAACTAGATAGACAGACAAGGAAGCCAAACACTAATTCTTATCACTCATCAAATATACAAGAATTTTAAATCAAGAAATAACACACCAGGGTTGCAGGGTATCTGCAGAATCTCCAAGAAATACCGAAATGTATTAGCCAGCTGACTAGTGGATCGTGGATGATTAACGCAATGTTTAGGAACACAACCTGTCGAAAGGCGTGAATGCTTGGCTGTGTAAATTTAGCCTTACAGGTCCGTTAGAACCATGGTGATCTGAATCGATGCTTAATATCATCTAGCCTTCGAGTACTGATTTTAGGGAATAATTTGCTGCCAAAACCTATTTCTTCCAGATTATAGTGGGGAAACGTCCACCGAAGGTTTTCGAATCCTATGGTGTCCACATAAATTCTTTGGGCTGAGTTGTAAATCAGCAAACCCCTCTTCAGGCTCTAGGGTCATATGGACCTTCTGCAGCCAATTCGAAGGTTGGGTTGGATCGCCAGGGCATTGCAAACGTAGAAGGATTCATTTCAAATGGTCGTTGACAGAATAGAAGCTTTCGCTTAACTGACTTCCGCTCCTACAATCCGTGGGTTACTGCTCCTTGTGGTTGTTAACGTGTGTCTAAGTAAAGAAAGAGGAAAGTATGCCGGTTAAAATGTGAAAGTTCAATTAGTTTTCGGGCAGGTCCCAGACCCACGTTAAGTGGGTATCCAGTCAGCGTTTCACTGTCTCACTAACACTTTTTTTAAGCACCCACGGGAGATCTTTACTACCACTTGGATGAGATCAGACTCACATATGATATGGAAGAATTATTACTGTCCAACCTTCAGTGTATTCATGAAGAAAGTTGACAACCAAGGGACTTTGGATAGTGAAAATTGTCAGTTTTGGTACTTAAGATTGATATTTCTGTTGATTTGTCGGCGCATGGGTTTGCTCACCGTCACAATTTCGACTTCAACACAGTTGTCTCTCACGAAATGCCCTTATAACATTGGTTTAACATCCTTTCTTAGTTTCACCATGTAGTTGTTTGAGTGCTTCGCGAAGGTATGTGATACTTGGCCGCATGGCGGAATATTGCGTTTAGTTTAGGTGGTTGGTCAGTAACAGTGATGTAACGATGGTGTGAATTCCATGTGATATGTCTAGTATGAGTCAGTTGATTAGTCCCAATGATGCTTCACTCGAGCACTGCTTCACGAATATTTTTGCACTGGTACGTATTCAAGCTGTATTTTTTTTTCAAAATTTGTATTTCTTTTATGATTTAATTCTGACATTATTTTTTTTCTGCAGACTGATTTTAGCGGTATACAGTACCAAAAATATATTCTTCATACCCCAAAGGAATATCATGATCCACTGAGTGATCCTATTATAAAGTCGTATGCACTTTGTCAGAAAAATGGTGTTCTTTCTGCGTGGGTGCGTTCCAAACCAGAGGCATCAGACTTCTCAGATCCATGTGCTTTCTCCAAGTTTTCGAAAGAGTTGTGGGTTTTTTGGTATGGTAATGATGACTTCCCAAATACTGAAAGCTGTATCCTCCCTGAGCTCCGCAAGGAAGATCATGGAAATTGGCGTCAAGGATTATCATACGAAACAAGAACTGTCCTGTTCCGAGCGTTGCATAACGTTGTTGAAAGGTTGGTGTACGAATTCATTTACTTATTTCTGAAGATGTTTGCTCACCAAAGGTTTTGTACGTTTGGGAAAGTGGTTTGTACAGCCCCGAAAATTCGGTTCCAGCGATGACTAGTAAGACTAAACCATTAGTGTTTAATACTTTTCAGTGTGCAGTACAGTGTCAGCTTTTCGTTTTTTCTACATGGAGAGAGTACGGTGTGTGCAAGCTTAGATATCCGTCAACATACTGCTGTACAAAGAATCAGTGCCGACCACATCCAGAAGTGTTTTTCAACTCAGACCACCATACCTGGTATGTTTTTTTTCGAGCGTTGGTGTTTATTATGATAGTACCAAATACGAAACATAGTGACCCCGAACCAGTGACTTCCCACATGACCTAAACCAAACAGTCAAACTTGAGTAGCGTTCACCAACCACATTCACAACAATAAACAACGTTCACATACTTTCAGTTGTCTTTACTGGGTTACCTTCATAATACCATGACTTTTAGAATTTAAAAATCCAATTACTGTAATACATAAGATTTCAATCGGTTTCCTGTTTCATCTTGAAGTGGATCACCTCGGTGAGTGCATGATAAGTAGGATAAATTACGTCCGTCTACGTTCCTGTTAGAAATGTGCTTTTCTACACGAACCTACATCTCCAACATGTCATTATTATCCTTTCATACCTGATTGGTCAGCACCTGCTGATTCTATTTGGTTTAAGTCCAATTTTCAGACCATTGGCTTGGGGTCACAGTACTCTATCCTTACTATGACGGTTTGCCTGGCTGTTTAATACTAATAATAAAACTACTTCTCTCGGTGTTATATTGTTTTGCTGAGAGTTGGGTATTACTGCAGGACTTGTCAAGTTTTACGTATCTGTTGGTTAAGTTCCATACTTGGAAGACATGAGAAGGCTTCAAGTGTTTAACCACTGTTGCCTTCGTAGTATAAGCCGTTTTCCGTGGTGTCACCATGTGAGTAATGCAGAAGTCAGGTGGAGAGTTTTAGGGAGAAGAGGTAAACCAGTTGAGGAGGTTATGAACCTTCATTGACTGAGATGGTTGGGACACGTGTTACGTATGCCTAGAAACCGATTGAGCCGTCACACAATGCTGGCTGAAGTAGGCTCAAGCTGGAGAAAGGCCTGTGGCGGCCTGACTAAAACATGATATCAATGTATGAAGTCTCTGACTGTTGGTTTGAGCTATGTGGGGTGATGTAGACTAGCCTGTTGGGGTCCGCGGGACAAGAGGAATCAATGATTGAAGACTGACTCTAAGTGATATGGTCCAGAACCCATGTCAGTGGCGCAGATGCATACACACATTATCCTCATCTTAACGACGCTATACCGAATCTCACCATTTTTTCATTCTTCCTTTCTCTCTTTTAGTACTTTGTATTTCTTTTGGCTGAATTTTCTTATCTTCATCTTGCACCTCACTACCTTTTTACTTGATGTACTAATATGAGCTGTGGCAACTCGGATCGTTACGCGGTAATGCCTGGTCCTATGTTGATATTGATGATGATGATACTTAGTTTTACATGATTAGAAAGGATAGTGAAACATGCATAACTGTAAAGGGGCATACTTGATTTCTATGTCCATATACTGGGAGAGTAGTTCACTCGTTTGTAGAGTATTGCCCATCGGGAATTTGCCAATTAGACTGAACCATTTTTCTTTGTTCCGTATCTTATTTATTTAATAGTCCGTCTTTGGCTCTTCGCTGCCATTGATATCCTTCTTCCTTTGTTTTTTTCCTGACGTACTGGAGCTCGACTAAGACATCACAGCATTCCAAGTAAACTTAACTTTAAGTGTTACTTAATCTAACAACTTTTTTACGTGAATTAATTTTGCTAGTCTTCCTGATAACGTGGTTACTGGTGGTTCAATCTGTCATACTACTCACCATCTTCATTCTAGAAATGATCCAATAGATGACCTCGTTGGATTGATTGGTTTTAAAGGAATAACACGTTTTTCAACAACAATACTTGTCATTCTGTTGTGTATTTAGCGTTTATTTACACTGGAACTGCTCCCCTCGGAGTCTTTCGAAATGACATAATGGTTAAGCGTTTTTAGCGTAAGATTATCCCCTCGAATGACTATCAGTTTACGACTAAACGTGTAACATTAGTATCAATGTTCTGTAAATATGCTGTAAATGATGTTCCTGGCAACGTTGTGTCCGGCACTCATAAGTTAAGGTTGATAAGCTGCACTGAGGAAAACTTGGCTAAGCGACCATCAGTGGTTCGTAATAAATTAATGCTCGAAATAAATTGGTACGGAATATAGAATGCGAACTGGTCTTACAACCTATCACCTCATTATCCATTCACTCTTACTGTCTTATAACAGCAACCAAACAGCTCGACATTTCTGTGTATGGGTCACTTTAAAAGCTGAACACCTCATGAGTACCTTCACATGTCTGGACACTGTTTTACAATATCTGACCGTGGGAAGCAAGTGGTTGGACGCGTTAATCACTTCATGTAACTGTGAAGTTGCGCCTATCTTGATACTGGGGAGATATTCAATCATCCATCCGATGTCTAATGTGACCTAGATTTTCGTTTTAAACAAACTATCGGGTGTATTGTGTAGAGGCATTCTTATATCCCCTGCCTTTCATGACTGCGCTTCACAATCGCACAGGACAAACTGCACCGGGGTACACTCCACTCTTAAAAAGGTGGTCGGGTATTGCGTGGGCACCCTGATTGGCATAATTTGGTGAACATATTTTGTATCCGTTCAAGGATTTCGTCGATAACTTACTTACTAGGCCTCATCTCAGACAGGTAGCGTGGTCAAAGCACTCTAGCGCTTCATTGCTCATAGCTAAATAAGTTATCAGTGAGCACTAGTCCTGATGAAACTGGATTTGGATGGTGAGAAATGGATCTCAAACATACTCAAATTGCAGGATTGACGATTAGAATAACTAGGATTACCTAACCAACAGAAATGAAATGTGATCCCTTCTGGTTGAGCTCAGTGCCCTTTTGTCCCACTCTTGGAGTAGCGCAAGAAATCTTGTGATAAACACTGGGAGTCAACGTGACAAACCTATCATGCTTGTCCACCATCTGTACTGTTGAGTAATGTTAAGACAAGTGGGCTCAATATGTGATGCGGCCAAAGATGGGTAGGCCAAAACATACCATTAGTCTATGAAGTTGATTGTTGGTGCGAGCCGTGTAGCAGAATGTAGACATTGGTTGGCATCCGCGTGACCACCGAGATCGATGTTCGGTGACCCTAGTTGATATGTCTGAGAATGGATCATAGTGGCGCAGACATCTGCACAATTCGTTCACCTTGATCGTCATATCGTATTTCACTATTTTTCATTCTGTTTTACTACCTTTTACCATTCTTGACTACTTTCTGTTTTATTTCTCTATCCTTCATCGTGAAGCGTTTTCATTTGGTGTGGTGATATGAAGTGCAGCAAATCAGACTGTTACGAAGTTATGCGAAGTCGCTTGAGTTTGTTTGGTTGACTGACTGAAGTCATCTGCTGGTATTTCTACAGGCAGGTGACAGCAGTCAAAACAGATCAAAACCCTTTTCAATGATAAATGTGCACGAATTTATGAATTTGGAGCTCATTGGTTTAGGCATTCACTTTTTAATCTTTTAGTTTCACCTGGGAAACCAAGTAATATAATTAGTCCGCAAAAGAACTACAGCTCATATACACGTACAACTTTAATGGTCACGTAGCTTTACGCACTTGTTCTGCTACCCCCTAAGGTTACTCTGTCACATTTCGCACTTGTTGCGATTTTCACGCCCTACGTTTTTTGCATTTTATTGTATAGCGTATTGAACGTATAAATATCCTAGATATTGAAACTTTTCAGCAGTATGAAAATAGGTGATCCTTTTGGTTCTGTTGCACTTTTTGCTCGCTTCTTTCATTTCTAAACAGTTAATAACTTTTCTGAATTCTGATTTCAATATAGTTATTTTGGCGCCTTATGGTATATCTGCAGAATTGACGGGCTTCACCTCTCAGAAAAAAGACGAATGTATGATTATGGAATCGGAAGCATGGTCAACCTTCTACCCACTTAAATCTAGTCACGAATGTGACTCTACTATAAGTGTAACAGGTTTGCCATTTTTTGCTATGGCTACACCAACAAATCAGAATTTACGTCAGCAGAACAGATTCAATAGTGATAAAAAGCGAACCATAGACGAAGCCAATCGACGATGCACAGATGTATCTCCCAAATTTGTTGAAGTAGTTGTAGGTAAGTTGGTGCCTAAGTTTCCTGAGTTGCTAATTATAACTTACGTTTGACAAACTAATATATCGTCCTTACGTTAACAAGAAATATTACAGTGTAGTTCGAATAATTGGTATCAACCTGTTTGATTTCTAGGTCACACTTGTGAGTGTAACTAGAGTGCACTGAAACCGGTTAGTAATTACTTCAGTATTTGAAGTTCAAGTTATTGCTGGCAAATCGATTGCCCTAATCAATACTTGGTGCAAAAAATGAGCTGCTCATAATTAGACACTCGTAATTATGTAATCATATTGGTAACAATTTCACGAAATCATATTGATAACTTTTTCACAAAATCATAGTGACAGCGACCCATCCCAACGCTACGTAACTGGTACCAGTAGTGGATAGTTGGTCACTTACTGTGATTCTTATTGCAGCTAATTACTTGAGTGTGATTCGTTAGATGCAAAAAGTTGTAACCAAACATTGAGTTTCAAATCTGTTTTGTCATCTATATATATATATATATATATATATATATATATATATATATATATATATATATATATTCAAGGAAAGTTCGTTCATCGTGAAGCTTCTTTGTGTAGACCGCTACATCTTGTTGATAAAACGAAGTTTGCTTCACAAACAAGTGTTAGAGGCAATTCATGTTACATTTGATTTTCTCTTTTCACAGCTGGTTCGCTGCCGTTTGTGAGCAAGAAACGTTCTTTTATTCACCTTGCATTTTTTGTAACAGTAGACAGTTTGGTTGGGTTCTCATATCATCTATATGTTATATTTTATCAATAGAAATAGTTTTTTCATTCATGTTTTTCAGTATGCGCTTCTGTTTGAAACTATCTGCAACTGATTTCCATATTTTTTTCTAGATGGCTTTCGTATGAAATATCCCATGTGCTTTGTGCTTGTCACCGCTGAAAATGATATACCTAGTCATCCGGAACGTAGTTCAACATTAGAAAGTGAAACTGCTGCTCAAACATCTGAAGTGTCAGCCCAACCTTTGTCTACGAATATTTCGGTCTCCTGTATGTCAAGCAAATGCAATTCTATGTATAATAATCACGTTTTCAACAAGTTAAAAACATCCTCTTTTTGGCGACCGAGCAAACGAAAACAACGTGCATTTATTAGAAATCATCGTACACCTTATTTAGCTTGGTTAAAGACTATTATTTCCAGTAGTCCTCTGCAGTCTGACTTCTTAGTAGATATTCGTCACATTTATTTAGCTGGAAGAACGCTGCAACGTTCATCTCACGGTAATCATCTTTCCCTTTCACTCAAATCAGAGTGGCAACCGAAGAGGTCTCATGTTTCTGATAAAGACGTGGGCGGAAATACTGATGAATTTCCTGCCTCAGTATCACCGGAAATATACTCATTGCCTGTGCACGATCCTTGTGCAGTCTTGGAGTGTTGTTGCAACAGGTAATTATTTTTCACATTAAACTGTTATCACTATCCATTCATTTTATGAAAAGTAGTGTTATTCCAGACACTTACTAAAAACTGGATCTTGTGGTTTACACACAGTAATTGTACCCGTTGTCGATGGCCATGCCCCTTTTGAGTTAAAACAGCATATTCCTTCCGGTTGACTTTCTAACATGACCACTAATAGTGGAGCCAGATATTACTAGAGGTATTTTACCACCAGCACTTTCGTAGTGTCGTTCGCATGTGGCGGAAATAGATTTTGAGTAATCAGTAGGTTGGGTGTAGAGCAATTAAGTAGAATAGGTTGAACAAAATTTAGGAAATAATTTGCCATACTTATTTTTGCTGAATTAATCCATCGAGGTTTACTTTTTCAGGTTCTCACGATTTCGTCAAACTGCTGTCTGCAGCTCATTTCACCAACAAGATCCCTATCTTCGACGCTCCATGAAATCATCAGTTCATTTTCAAGCACCTTTCTGTGATCGTCCGAGGACTCCACTCCCTATAGTTACAGCCAACTTATCTGCTACTCATGACCCATCCATGCCAACTCTAAGTCCTCAGCAACCTGCTCCGAGTCAACCATCTAATCTCAGCTCTAACACTGTACTCAATGAATTAAGCAGTGATTTTTCTTGTGACCAAAATGTATCCCAGTGCACACCAACTTCCAATCACCTCCCAACAGCGCCTCAACCTCCATCACTTCTTGCTAAACCTGAAAATAACGCAATATTATCTTCAGTTGTAAAGGTAAATTATTGGATGTTTCTAAATGCAGATCTAATTGGATGATTTGTAGTCTGTTTTACCATGTGTATGTCTGAAGTAACGTTTTGCGATTGAATTCAATTTCATAGTCGTTTTTGTTCATATTCTTCCAGATACCTAATGGATTGGTCACTGCTGATTTACCTGTTTTCTTGGATTCCCAATCACAATACGCCAAAATGTCTACGCGGCGCATTCCAGTTGCTTCGGTATCTGTAACCAAAAGGAATTTATTCAATACTTGGCTAGCTCGATACGCGGTGCAGGAATCGCAGCAGGAACCTTCCAATGATATAAGGCGTCCTAATCTTTGCCTCAATATTCCAGATCAAATTGAAAGAGAAAAGCATATGTACTTAGATGGTGTTTCCACTCAGTCTACATTTGAACAGTCATCCTCATCCTTTTCAAACTGTATTGTCGAAGACATTACGCTCAACAAAGAAAATGGCGTAATTACTGATGAATGGTGAGTGTAGTTCTCATTGGAGTTATATTTCTCCTCATTTGATAGTAGCTTACATACAAGGGGGCCAGTTTCAGGTTTGCTTATTAAATATAGGAAATAATATGGCCAGTGTAGTGCATCAAAGTCTAGACCTAACTGTTGTGAGTACATTAGACGGATATCCATCTTGGTCAATCAATTATAGAATGTATTGCCTCAGTAATATTAGGTTGAAGTCTTTGTGGACGAACAGTGAGGGAGAAAAATCACTGGAGTGTTAGTTATTTTACTGCTTGGTGCTCGTTTGGAAAACTAATTGTCATGCATAATCTCGACGCTTTAAAAGGCTGACTTCTTTATAATACATTGACTTTCACTTTCATTTCGAATATATCATATGGTTCAGGGTGTTCCACTTAATGACAATACGATACCGTATTCATTCTACACTAAGAACGACATAAATGCCACTCATTTTTCATTATAAACAGCTTGAAATTATTATACCTATCTTAATTTCTTGCAATCAGAAAAGTAATAGGAGAATATGTTATTATCATCAATATCAACATAGGACCAGGCATTACCGCGTAACGATCCGAGTTGCCACAGCTCATATTAGTACATCAAGTAAAAAGGTAGTGAGGTGCAAGATGAAGATAAGAAAATTCAGCCAAAAGAAATACAAAGTACTAAAAGAGAGAAAGGAAGAATGAAAAAATGGTGAGATTCGGTATAGCGTCGTTAAGATGAGGATAATGTGTGTATGCATCTGCGCCACTGACATGGGTTCTGGACCATATCACTTAGAGTCAGTCTTCAATCATTGATTCCTCTTGTCCCGCGGACCCCAACAGGCTAGTCTACATCACCCCACATAGCTCAAACCAACAGTCAGAGACTTCATACATTGATATCATGTTTTAGTCAGGCCGCCACAGGCCTTTCTCCAGCTTGAGCCTACTTCAGCCAGCATTGTGTGACGGCTCAATCGGTTTCTAGGCATACGTAACACGTGTCCCAACCATCTCAGTCAATGAAGGTTCATAACCTCCTCAACTGGTTTACCTCTTCTCCCTAAAACTCTCCACCTGACTTCTGCATTACTCACATGGTGACACCACGGAAAACGGCTTATACTACGAAGGCAACAGTGGTTAAACACTTGAAGCCTTCTCATGTCTTCCACCTTCAATGGCCATGTTTCACAGCCGTACATTAGAACAGACCCGACCGTTGTGGGGTACACGCGCCCCCAATAATCAATCGGATATCACGGCGGCGCCATAGTTGGTGTAATTTGGCGAAAGACAGCCGAGCCTTTTGTATCCGTGCAGAGATTTCATCGGCCACTGAGCCACTAGGGCTGATCCAACTTCCCAGGTAAGTGAAGTGGTCGACAGACTCAATCACTACACTCTGTGTTGTTAGCCGCGGTGGGGCACCGTTGAAGACCAATCCTGAAGCAACAGTTTGCATTTGGGTGGTGAGAACCGCATCCCAAATATTCTCAAATTGCCACTCAAAGTGTTCAGAAGCCTCTGCATTTTGTCAGCGTCTTCACCTAACAGGACTATGTCATCTGTACATTCTAGGTCTAATGAAAATTCTCTTGCGATTAGGTCAACGTCTGTGTAATCAAGTGACGAGAGAAAGAGACCTCCATGAGAATATCTATGATAAAATTGAATAAGAATGGAGACAGTGGGCACCCTTGATGGACACCACTCGATGAGCATAGCTCCTTGGACAACTCACCGTAGGATCTAACACACCCACAAGTGTTCGAGTAGACAGCCTTCAACAAGATGTACTTATTCGGCACGCCTTTCATTGAGAGACACTGCCATAAGACTTCTCGATCAACGGAGTCAAAAGCCACCTTCAGGTCGAGTAATACAGCTATTGTCGGGCGTCGGTAAGCATGTCTATGTTCCAGAACCTGGTGCAGTGTGAATATCTGGTCGATACACCCACGGCCGGGTCTAAAGCCTTCTTGGTTTTCTCGGGCTTGCTATTCCCGAGCTCCACTCAGGCGTCGGAGAATTATAGAACCTAGCATCTTGGACACTATGTTCGTCAGGCTGATTCTTCTGTGGTGGTTATCACAAGAGGACTTCTCGTCTTTCTTGAAGACTGGGATAATCAGTGATTTAGACCAGTCAGATAGGTTCGTATTTGATTCCCATATACTGGTTAACACTTCCGTTAACCTGACTAACAACACCTTACCACCATCCATGTAAACCTCTGGAGTTAGTCTGTCTGGTCCTGCAATCCTTCCTCGTTTCAGGTTACCTTCAGCTTTCTCTACTTCTGCTAGTGTTGGGGGCATATGTAAATGTTCCATTCAGGATCCGACTGGATAGCGGGCAACGTAATGGTAACTGGAGGCCAGTTAAACTGCTCCTCAAAGTGTTCTGCCCATCGTTCCAGTCGTCTCTCCTGTGAGTGAATCGCAGACCCGTCCTTCTCCACTATGGTCTCACTAACCGCAGTTGACCTTTTTCCCTCAGTTTCCTTAATAAATCTAAATAACTGTCTACTGTTACCAATCGCCGCTGTCTTTTCCATCTCTTTAGCTTTTGCTGCCCACCACTGTTTGCGGTTGTTGCGTAGACTTTTTCTCAGTCTACTTTTAAGCTGTGCCCCTGTTCGTTGTACTCAGAGTCTGCAATGATGCGTTCGCGTGTATCCATTAGTTCGGAAGAAGCTGCTGATTTCCACTGGCTCTTTTTAGCCACTCTTTCGGTGTCGACAACGGTCTTCAGCTCTGCTTTTACAGCAGACTGGAGATGGCACCAAGCTTTTTCTGGATGAGTGATAGTCTTTTGTTACGATAACTGCCTAACCAACTTCTCACTGAACATGGCTTTGGTGTTTTCGTTGTGTAGAAGCACTTGTAGTGACCTTGTTGCTAAATATTTCCTACGTCCGATGAGACGCAGACATACACGCGCAAGGATCAACGCGTGGTCGCTATCCAAACACGTATTCCAGAAGAAGCAGCAGTCTTCCACTGATGACTAATAGCAACGTAGCCTATCTGTGTCCACCGCTGAGTTGAGCTCGGTGGACGCCACGTCAAACAGTGTCTTTCTTTATGTTTGAAATTTGTGACAGCCATAAGTAGGTGGTTATCTGAGCATAGTTGTAGTAGGTGACCACCGTTATTTGTACGTTCAGTCGGGACTCCGAAAGTGCCACCTAAGTGCCTTTCTGCCTCACTCAGTCTACCCACCTGTGCATTAAAGTCACCTGCAACAACCACCACGTCCGAACGTTTGCCTTTCGAGAGGAGGATAGACAGTCCACGTTAGAACTCGTTCTTCACTTCATCCGAACTACAGTCAATGGGTGCGTAAGCAGAGATTACAAAGAGACAACGGTGAGTCTCACCATTCGTTTTAGTTCATAGGTGAATAATCGTACTTGGGTCCTGTATGCGTGTCTCACAAACACAGTACACATTCATGGCCCAAGTTGCTAGAGTTTTGTCTAACGAAATCTGTTGACCAATTTGGAGGAGGGTGCGGACATTGAAGACTCCAATATGTAATTTGGAGTGTGGTTTAAGGAGACCAATGATGCTGTTTTGTGGACTCAGATCATTGTCAAAGGCTGCAGAGCTAGGGGAAATTGAAGATATAGCATCGTTAGTTGAGAGAAGTGAAGGAAGATTAGAAGGTAATGATGAGGGAGGTGGGTAGCAGTCTGAAGAAGCTTGAGTACTGACAGGGTTGTGAGGGCGGTTGACACTTCCCGGCTGCCCACACTGTGGAAGGCTATTTCTTCTTAAGGTACCTGAAAGAGATTTGTGTGACCGCAGAGCCTATCGGACATCTGCTTGAGGCCTGTCACACGTAGCCTTTTGTATATGATTATTCTAAACTTTTGTTGTTTTGGGGCCGGGCGGTCGAAAAGAAACGACAAATGAACCAACACCACCGGCTCGGCAGACCGTGGGGTGTGTTATTTTTGGGGCCGACCTTTTCTAAACCCCCCTTCCACTGAGAAGGCAGCCTCAACATGGCACTGCTGGTCATCCAATGGAAACACCTTACTGCTGTCACACCCCATCCAGCTAGCAGCAGTACGAATTTGCCCTCAGACCCCCACCATAGTGTAGTAATTTACACCACAACGCTAACTGCTTTTCGTCTAGCCACCATCCAACAGACCTTTATGGTATGGTAGGACCTGGAGGGAACAAGTGTTCCGCCAGCACAACTCATTGGGTTATTGTGATATGCAAGCCCGACCACCACGTTGAGGTAGTAGCTAACAGTCGGGAAGAATATGTGTAGCGAGGTGTATCAGATGTCCTGAAATGACTTTAAATTTTATTTAGCCTTAACGTCTCATGAATTTAATAGGGAAGTCATAATATTCTATCGAACCAACTTGCTAAAATTCATAAATGGGTACAGAAAAGAGTGGAGTCAAGAGGAAAGCAAATAAAACTTATTAAGAATAATCACAGTTATAACAGTATCAAAGAACTAGAAAAAGATATAAAGATGACTATCGCCGTATACCACGTTGCATAGTGTTATCTTAAGTGGTTTTAGGCGAGCAGAAGGTTAAATACTGCCAGGTATGACAGACAGACAAAATCAACGTTGAACCTCGGTCAGAAATGCATCAACTCGTTGCCACACTTCGCATCAGCATGCAAAGAACAATGGGGTAGAAGAAGAGTGATATCAAAGTAGACAGAAGTGTATGAGAAGAGGAGAATTTAAAAAACAAGGTTGTTGAAAATGTTCAAAATTTAGACATCGAAGAGTGAATGGATCTGCGTTATTGTGACCGGTTTTAAGCCGTCACTAAAGGACCTCAACTACTAAACCGTTCACACCTCCCTACACTACTCACATCAACAGTAAAAGACTCCAGGAACTGGTTCAACATCTTGGTATGTCCAGTATCAACCTTCTTCCAAACCAATTCTACTTCGGCTACCATTGCACCTCGATGTAGGTGGTGGTTCGGGATTCGCACTATTTTTCTAAGCCATATGAACCAGTAAATGTTTGTACCTACTCATCGACTGGCTTGCCTTCTTTACGTAGTATCCTCGCTTAACCTCTACACTGCTTACATTGTTATTCCACCATACATAAGCAATGCTGCGAAGATTTGGCATCAGTTCATGAAGTCTGGAATTGTTGGTCTTAACTGTTTTGAGACCCCCGCCACTAATTAAAAGCGACGGTTAAAGACTCGGTGATGTAATTGGGAACCGATCGCAGTGGTACAGATGCATCCACACATTATTTTTATCCTACAAAAGTGTAAAATAGTGTTGTGTTATATGGTATCAATATAAAAATACATCCGATATACTACACTACGAAGTCTCCAGTCACATATCAACTCTCGCAAATACCGTCTAGGGTATCTGTAGTCACCTATGCAACTGAGTCTACCAGTCAAAAACATCGCGATTTAGTATCATATTCTAGTTTGACTGCTCCGAAGACTCTTTTGATGGTAATTCTCCAGCTAGTGTAATGTAGGTGGTAGATTGGCGTGTTTGATATGTCGCACCTACATTAAAACGCATTGGTACACAATGGATTTCACCACAGTGTACCACAGATCTTCTAGGTTAATAATAAGTTAAGCAAGCCTCTTTGCAATATGTATTCAAATTTCGTCAACCACCTGCTCACCAGAACTGATTCAACACTTTACTAAGGCGAGGTATTTGGGGAACTTTATCACTTCATTTCCTATTTTTCATTAGGTATCAGTGGATATGACTCATAAATCTTAGAACCTTAAATTTCAAAAGCATGATACTCATGTCAGTCGTTTACTTAAAGCATTTGGAAATAAGCAATTTGTAAGCATCTCTGTGCTTACTCATATACACCGATCTTCGGGAAAAAAATGTTGACATCGTAAAAGAGCACCAAAACTTGACGAAGTCTAGGAAAAGTAGATGTGCCAAAAAGATCACCTCGAATAATGTAAATCAGATGGGAACTCGACATAACCCACACAAATTATTTCAATGCAACAAAATCTTGAGAAATCTGAAGTACCTACAAAAAACTCCTGTCAAAGAAAACGTACTAGTAGAACTCCTGCAAAGTCTAATGGCGTTTTCATCTTAAGGATTCGACTGTAGAATGACACTTAAAGGTATGCAAGTTTTCAAACGCTTCGAGGAAGATGATGATGTGATTAGCACAACATTTCATCTCCAGACTTGCACGTTTCGTGTTCACTGTTCCTGAGCCCCAACTGATACCAGTGGACCGTAGTATCTCAGACACGAACAATTCAGTTCGGCGGTTATCACAGAAGGGTTACTCTAGCAAAGTTAGACGAACAGTGATAAGAAAGCGAATAGAATAAATAAAACCTAAATTCTCCACTCTGACTTGTTTTTCAATTAAATTACTACGAAACTACCATCCTTTTGGTTGTTGAGGTTTTACTTGTGGCTTTATGGTATTTCAGTGTTCATTGCAGTTTTCTCGATTTCCATTATTCTGATTAGTGCCAAATGAGCATTTGTACTAGTCGGGAAAGTGTTTTGTGCTTCTTTATAGTCTCTGTTTAGAAGTTTAACACTGACTCTTCCCCTTAGAGGATAGTTCTACTGATTTTTGTTTTTATTTAGCTGATTTCAGTGGTTTTAAATGACTGCCCGTCAGCGTCACTGAGACCTTAATCTCATTCACTTTCTGTACTCACATTCTATGAAGGTCTTTGAGTCCTCTTCAATAATTTGTTTTAAAAGCATTTCGTTCACGTTTGTTCAGCATGTATGGTCTCCTGGATTTGTGTTCTGAACTGAATATTGGAGTTACCAATGCCCACACTGTTCATGAAATCGAACAACAGGCTTCGAATCTCGGGTCATGGATTTCCGCTGTTTTTGTGAGACATACATTCAGCGTCGAAGTGTGGTTATTCACTTTACCTCACCTGACCAATATGGGGAATCTGTACAGGTTTCTAGAGATTCAATGACTAGCTCTTGCGACTTTGTGGATGTGTAGGTATACCGTTTAGTACCAAGACAGGAGTATGGCCATTCAAAATAGAGAACGGGTGTCTGACCACTGTTGCCTTCATAGCACAAACCGTTTGTCGTGATGTCACTAAGGCAGTAATGTAGAAGTCTGGCACAGAGTTTTAGACGAGAGAAAAATCTGCTGATAAGGTTGTAAACCTTCATCGTTTAAGGTGACTGGCTAGGACATAAGTTACACGTGCCCAGTCAGCGTCTATCCAGTTGCACAATGTTAGCTGAAGTAGGCTCAGGTTGGATAAAGGTTAGAAGCGGTCAGACTAAAAGATAGTATGATTCTTTGAAGTCTTTAGCTGTCGGTCTTGGCCGTATCGGTAAATGTAGACTTTTCAGTTGGTTTCTGCACGGCAACAGAAACCAGTGGTTAAGGACTCTAGGTGACATGGCCCGTATCGATCTCAATGGCAAAAGTGTATCGATTCATGATCTCCGTCTTATTGAATTTCAGTACTCTCTCATTTGTCGTTGTTTTTTTTGACCAACATCCTCATACTTTTTGTGCTTTCAATTTCTATTTTCTCATATTTGATTTTCGTGCATTCTTGCATGGTGTGCAGATGAGATGTGACAATTTGAACCGCTTTCCCGTAATCTCAGGTCTCATGTAGATATCATTTTTCTCTGTGTATAGTGTTTACGCTTTACGTTTTTAACTTCCTATTCGGTCCACCGGTGATCAGATTCGTGACATCTTATGTGGTAGTTTTCGTTATGTTGATTACTAGTGTTTTTGTAGTCAATCATGCTTTTGTAGGGTAAAATTAGGGTGTTTGGTTTGCAACCTCTAGTGACTTTCAAGTCAATTTTCTTCGAATAACACTTTGGTTATTTCGAAGTGGTGTTGAAAAATTTTTATTTCTGGATCCATACAAGCAGCGTTTCTGACCCTGTACAGTGATACCTGTCCTCTGTCTTTTAGATTTCTGATTGTTTAAATTATCAATGTCTTGTAATAAAAGATACTAAATACGCGGTGGTTAATTAACCGCTTGTTTCTCACCTCTGCACAGCGAATACCAAAGAGATTGCAGAACATGGATTGTAGGAATTTTTTCAACCAGAAAATACCAATTATTCTCAGTGCAGTTGCTCATATACAGCCGTAACACAGAACGCTGAAAAGTTGAATGACACATTGATAGCAAAAACAGAAGGCAGTTGAAAAGTAAGGTCAAGAGTGAATTATGTTTGCAGAACTCATCCTAGTTTTTTTTTAATGCTGGTTTATGAACCACTTTTTTCGTGTAAACGTATGATACTAATCAGTTTCCCAGGTTAAACCATAAGAGCGGGATTTAAATCAGAGACCTATCGTTTGAAAGACGGATTCTTAAGCCATGTCCACAAATAGCGTATACTAGATCGGGAGAAACAAACAGTGTACAAGTATTGGGAAACAAATTTAAGTTCTAAAAAGTAGGATTACCTTAATATAATTATTGATGTTGATGCTAACCAGGAACACAAAATTGTCAGAGTGAAGTTAGTTTATAGCAAATGATCAATTAGTGGTTTACAAAGTGTTGCTTCCAAGGAACTGTCTAAGTGTCTTTTACTTAATCGTTTGTCTGTCTATAGTTATTAATAAAAATGATGTAACTCAACCTGGTAAAAGTTTATCTATTAGACCTTGAGCCACGCTAATTGCGTGGTGGCTTATAATTCTAACCGGTCACTGAAACTGAAGTAATCGGTATGCGGTCTGATCCAGAAAATCCGCTTGGAAACCGAGTGCTGAAGCTAATGAACCACATCACCACAGGCCTATAATTAAGAAGTATGGTTTCACTTTCAAGCTTATAACTACTGCTGAATTTCGTAAGTCTACAGGAATGTAAGGAAAAAACTTGGTCACTGTGTTAGTGTATTCCATACTAGTTTATTTGATTGATATGACACACAGTGCCGCAGTATAATTTACTGGATGACGTTTCGAGCACAACTTATTGCTTATTGGGATGGACTGTATTGATTCAAATAGACAATCACACTCAGGTTTCATAGCTTGATTATAGATGCCTGATTCGAAGTCATACATAGTAACGCAGATGCACTTACCTTCTATGTTTAGTTTCAGTGCTGTCTTATCTCTTAATATACTTTTTGTTTGTTCGATTCTTCTGATTTTCACGTCATCTGTTGTAGTGGAGTTGGGTAACTGTAAACTATGCATCTTATTACAATGCTGCGTGTTTTGTCCTCTTACCTGTTCAGTGAGTTTACTGTGATAGATAAAAACATCATTTGCCGATTGCAAATGCATCTTCGATTTTATTTTAGGTTTCTATGATTTTTATTTTTTATTTCAGTCGGACGTTCATAGTTTGTTTCCTAATTCCCATATTTGACATAAAATGTTATGCCCATAAACTTAGTCGTATGTTTGATGTTTGTAGGTTTTTGCATACTACCACTAAAGAATTTAAACATTTTTCACTCTATTTTGAAATCGTTTCTAGCTTATATCGAAACAAGCGCCTTCGTCATGCTGTATGTCGTACTGATTATAATGAATGCTGTTTAAACGACTCTGCGCCAATCACAGCAACAGACACTTCGAATGTCAACTTGACTTCTATCAATTCATGTAAGTTACTGAACTTTTCTTGCATCTACGCAAATTTAATTGTCGTTCTAAATTATTTTTTTATATTTATAGATTCCCCAGATGTGAAGGCTGATATCACAGAATTCAATGGTCCTATTGATGACCAATATATTAATTCTACATTAGAAACAAATGTTCATTCTGGATTGGTGCATTCCAATGGGACCATGATTAATTCAAGTGGAGCTCTTAATCGTAATGTTGGACTGATTACTCATGTAAGTTTGTTTACATCTTGTCGAGAGTTTGTAGCAGGTTGGAATACGCAATAATGCCAGTTAGATCTTCAATACTTCCTCAACATCTCGGCATACTAACCATCTAATTGCAGTTTAAGTAAAAGTTACCCATTCCCTGTAAATGAGGTCTTTTAAAGTCTTTGTTGCCATTTTTGCACCCTCTAAATGTCAACTGCTCACGCGTACGGTGTACGCAGATAGACTTACTGCCATTTCTCTCAGTGGTGACTTTCTAACAAGAAACGCATCTGAATTTCTTGTGCTTAAGTTTTCGTCAGAAAATGACAGTTTATAGTAAAAAAAAAAACATTGACTCATGTATACACAAAGAGAACTATATTAGCGATGCTGTGATACTTATTTAACATCCGTGTCCTTGAGCATATATTGTCAGATATTAACCTGAATAAAAATGCAGTGGTGGTCACCTTATGTAAAAGTGGGAATGTTTGTTTTCTGTGACTAGGTGTGTGCAGTATCTCCTAGAAGGCTTCCATTTACACCTGATTCATCTAAAGGGAGTTCGTTGCTGGTATTTCGAATGTAATCATCTCACTTTAAACGGTTAAATATGTGCTTGGGTTTAAATTTTCAAGTATATGAATAACCATACATAAAATAAAAAGGAAGATATATCTTTCCTTATAAACTATCTTTGACATACTATCTATTCGCACTCTGTTATCAGTCTTCCGAATGAACCTCCAAAAATTATGTTTATATAAAATGATTTGATGCTCTGAAAATGGTCTCAACCTTCGTTTCATCGAGAAAACACGAATTAAAAGTCAACACTTGTGGAACTCCATGAAACAGTAGTGGAGTTGATAACCTTCAGCGTATGTTATGATGTTGAATATCGCAGAATATCTGTGGTCAGAGACTGTATGCGTATTGTCTAAAATCTTGACAACTTTCCTGAGTTAGCTGCTGATATAGATCCTCAAGAAGGAGGGGAATCTTCGTATTATGAACACCGGGAATCAATGTGATAACTTAGTGTCTACGATTTTAGGTTCTATCATCATTCAGTGCCTAAGTGAAGTGGGAAACGCGAGATTGCCAGATAAGTTTCAGATAAGATCGTTGGTATCGATCGGGTATTTTCTCTCCACCGGTTTCTGGAACAGGGACATAATTGTCGAGGCTCGTCACTGACTGTATTTCTCGACTTGAAGGTGGCATTCGACTCCGTCTATCGCAAGACCTTGTAAAAGTATCTCACTGAAAGGAGTGTAGGTACGTAGATTCTTTCGTTGGCAGCTCTGTGTATGGCCACTCGTGGCCGTGTTAGAGCCAGTGATTAATTATTAGATGCACTGTACGCTTAGAGATGTATGCACCATTTTCACTTAGTTTTACAGTAAAAGCGCTATTGACGTTGTCACAGAAGACAGAGACTACGCGAATGACATGGTCCCATTAGGTAGAGATGTATTTTGGATATTTTGAGTGGCAAATCCAGAATATTTAGGAGGCGTTTCGCATCACCCAAATGCAAACTGTTGCCTTGTTAGTGGCTTGTTTGATAAAAGGGAGTAAAGTGGTTACGTGCGTTGACCTTTTCGCCTACCTGCGAAGTCAAGCCAACCCTGCTGGGTCAATGAGAAAATTATCTTTGCAAAAGAATTACTGTGTTCTACTCTGGTGTTAAAATATGTTAACTGAAGATGGAGGACATGAGAAGGTCTACGTCTTTCGAGCACATGTACCAGTAACGTAGAAATCAGGTGTAGAGTTTTAGGCAGATAAGGGAAAAGTCACTTGTTGAGGTTGTTAACCTTTATAAGGTGATGTGACTGGAGCAGATGTGCATGCTTGGCCACCATCTACGCTGTTGAGCAATGTTAAGAGAAGTGGGTTCAGTTTATGATGCGGTCAAAGACTGCCAGGTCAAAACATGCCGTCAGTCTATGAAGTTGTCGATTGTTGGTGTGAGCCGTGTAACAGAATGTAGACAGGTTGGCATCTGCATGACAGTCAAAATCGATGTTTGGTGACTGGTTGATATGTCTGAGAATGGATCACAGTGGCGAAGACATACCCACACAATTTTTTGACGTTGATCGGGATCCTGACTAGGTCTTGTTTTATTCAGTCTTAGTTTCCTTTGAGAACTTCGTTTCATTTTTGGCTACATTGTTCTTGATTTTCCTGCTTTGGTAACCGATGTTCGGCTTATTTGTACTGTTTAACTGTTACCTAGTCTCATTTAGAAGTTTAGCTGCTTGCTCGGTGCTTTGTTTGTTCGCTTTCCTTGCTTACTTTACTTCTACTAAAACTTGTCGTGATCGTGGTCAGGTTGATGTGTTTCGTTTTGTTTTATATTACTGCGATATTATTCTTCGCCGTTCATGTGAGTCATGTAGTGATATGCACTTTTCTGTTTTACTGTAAAATTTCACTACGAAGAAATCTCATAACTGTTTAGTTTATCTTGCTGAACTGTAACTTTAGTCCACATTCAGGAAACTTTAGGAAATTTTAAATCGTGTTCTCTGCCGTATGTGATTACTTTCCTGTTCTTTTGCATTGTTCATATTTGGCATTACATTTGCATTTCATTTCAGAGAGGAGTCAGTCTTGCCAGTAGCACTGGTTCTGGTCCTATCGGACCAGCAGAGTTGGCACTGATGCTTCCCACTCCACCTTCTCATGATGCTCCTCAACCCAGTCCTGTGGATGGTGTTTCAGTTGCTGCTAACCGCGTGAATGCGTCAGCAACTTCAGTAAGCACTCCCGGACCTGGTTCTCCATCTTTACAAACAGTTCCGGACTTAGTGTCTTCTGTTTCAGTGGACAATTTATCTCACCCAATTTCTCAACCTTATCAGTCTGTGAATTCGCCACTACCTCCTCAAAGCCAAGGATTATGGCATCTTGCGAAACAACCATGCATACAAAACCTCAGTAGTGTCAGTAAGGAATCTCAAGTGAGTATTATCGATTTTATGTCATGTAATCTGTCATTCGTAGTGGAAACAGACGTTGTTTCTTCTATGATTTTATCACTGTGACATCCTAGTTTGTCTGTAAGTCATTACGTTCATTTTGATCGCATGCGAATTCATAACTAGGTATTAATGACACAAAGGGATATTTTTGAATAAAAGAGGTACTGTAGCATATCATTTCAATCCCACGATTTCTGTCTGGACTAAAACAGCGTGCCCATCATAGATTCTGAAACAAATGCTTATCAAGGTGGTATTCTTCGTGTACTGGCATTACTTGAAAAACTATTGAAAACTTGGAAGTACTGTGCAGCTGTTTTGTTCAAGATTGGATAAGTGAATGCTTCGTAAGACTTATGAAGTAAATACCGTTGAAATCACGTAGCCCGATGATAAAACGTCTAAGAACAACCCTAAAACATTAGAGAACACCAAATAATGATTAGTTTTCTTTGACTATTACCGACCAATTTTCCTGTATTTTTCCCGAGATTATATTAGTCAGCATACCACCAGTTTATCTGTGCAACACCAACTGACTGTTGGTGTAAACTGCTCATGAATTATACGTTGACATCTCGTCTGTGCCTAACATACCAAGCATTTCTAGTTATCTGTGTATATTGATCGGGTGGGAGCACTTGGTCTGTACTTCGTTCAAAAAATCAAAGTATATTGTAATTAAGTTTTTCTCGCGTAGATCAATCCCCCACCAATGTGGCTTACTTTTACAGGGACGTTCAAAATGACATTGGTAGCAATACATATTCAATAATAAGCATAATTCGTGAAAATAATCGTAAATAATAGCTCCTTGAAAACTAGCAAACGAGGTTCGAGTTGAAGTTGCCATTTTTGAGACATATTTGCTCGATATCATCTATTAGAAATCTTCGGATTGATGTAGCTAAATATCACCATCCGCTTAGTAACTTCAGCATGTATAGAACGTTATTAAATTCATTTGTGTTCCGTAGTTTGTTAGGAAGTTCTAATCAACTCGAAAACTGGTTTTCTCTACTTTTTTCCCCGATGGATTGTTAAGGTCTTTAGTGGTCTGAGGTTAAGAGAGCACGATAAGTTAATTTTTCTTTTGATGCTTTCGAAAGTTTGTTTTCTTTCATAACAATCTATAGAAGTTAAGACCACTCAAAAAACTACGTTAATTGAAACTTTTGAAAGTCCATTTTTGTAGAAAAGTTTTAAAGTGGTAAGATATTTACGGTTATTTGAACTGGTAATCACTCCTTAAAATCTAGAATTAGATTTAATGTCTATTTTATTTGAGTTATTTCTCCAAACCTTGTGGAGATCTATTATTAATTCTACTTTATTCACAAATTATCCTCATTTTAATCATCATACTGAATTCAATATTCTCCTATTCCCCCTTGTTATCTTATTAAAACTTTCTACCACTTCTACCTGCCTTCTCCATTTCTTCGTCCTTCATCTTAGTGCCTGATGTGCTGATATCACGACTGGCAACTTGAACTGTTACGCAGAAATGCCTGGTCTGATGTTGATAATGATGATGATTCATTCTACTGTATCCTCTGAAATCTGGAAATATTCCAGGCTTTTTCATTTTTCTGTTTACTCTATCCTTAAACTAATCTTTATGTTCTGTTGATTCCTTACAATTTAGACTATTATAGTCTTTCTCTAAATCCTGTTCTTATTTATGATATTAAAATTTTCGGTCATATCAGTTAGTTTATTTTACGCATCAATATTTCTCGCCATTCATTTATCAATAAAACAATCCATAACAGGATTTGAGCTCATAATTTACGTCTTCACTTCAGAATTTCCATCAACCAAGCGAGGCAAACGAATACTCTTCTGACTTTCTGAGTGAAATTTTATTTTGTCCCTGTAGAAGTTGTCTTTTACTTCCCTATCTGCATCAATGCATGTATACATGCCTTATTTTCATTTCAGGATTGGTCATTTGTTCAACCATGTGCCGCTTATCTTGGTATGACTAGCAATTATCAAATTCCTCATGAAGAAATTTCATTGTTCGCAAAATCTCTGCCACAATTAAAGTGGTCATATGATCATCGTGTATCAAATCAAAAGTCTACGACATTAGATTTCCCAGATCCACATACTGCTGGCAGTCAGTCTTTTCCATCAAAGTCTTGGTTAATGTCTCCGAATTCACTCCCTCCCATTTCCTTACATCGAGGTGTAACAAGTACAGATAACAAACCTTGTTCACCTCAGCATCTAAATGAATCTGTGAATACATATCCTGTAGTAGGATTTGTAAAGACGAAAGATTTTGCAAGTCAAAATACCAGTTGCAGAGAGGAGTTTGCGGAATGGTTAGCTAGTTTGCGTGAAACAAATGGACTTCTAGTAAATTTAATTCTCTCAGATTCTATGCTGAATCTATTTAAAGATCACAATTTTGATTCATGTAATATTTGTGAATGCACATCATCTATTTTGGGCTCTGAGATTGGATTGTACTTGTCCAATTCAACATCTTCATCATCACCTTGTAATAGATCCACGCGAATTAGCACTTCGGCTTTTGGTGGTCATGATCTAGTTGGTGTGTCTGGATTTCACTTTACGCGAGGATGTAAGTGTGGATTTAGTGCTGTAATGAATCAAAAGTATGTCGTTAATGGAAATTTATTCTATGAGGATGAAATTGAAGTTACACGGCTGTCTGTTCGTTCTGCCCTGGGTCAAAACAGTGAAAATTCATATTCTCGTCAACCTAACTACCACACACGTCCAGGTTGGTGGATAACTGGTTGTCAACCCTCTGTTAGTCATTTACTTCTACTCCAACAAATAATGAGCAGTGTCTTTGAGGAGTTCAGCGTGAGACAAGTAACCGATCTTCTAAGGTGGAATATGTTATCACATGATCAATGCATAAAAGAAAATGAGTTAGAATATGATGGTCAGTTTGTAGTTACTTAGTAATTTTCGTTTATTTTTTTCTCTCATTTACTATGCAAAGTAAAAGGGAATTAGTTTTGTATGCCTATAAAGTGCAAAGTATGTTTACTGCCGGTCACAGACAATTTCGGTGTTTGTACCTGTAGCAATACGTCCTCACATAGAGAACCGTATCTTTCTCGATAGAGAGCTATTGGGCAGGGGAAAGTGGACATAGTAGGAAGGCAACATGTCTGAAATACTACTTTCCTGAGGTATGCAATGTAATACCGTTAGCTTTCTTGTCCAGCCATCAGTATAGCGTCCTCGGAAACATATCGTAGGTATTTTACACTATAATGATGTCCGTTTATTGTTGCACCACTATTAAACCACCCTTTCTGGAATTGATAGCACCAAGGAAGAGTCTGTAGTCAATAGAGTTCATGAGGTCGTTACTATATACAGATCTCAGCACATTGAGTTAAAAACTACTGAGCAGTAAATTTCATCTGTGAGCTGCTCAAACATCTTGTTTATTCATCTTGATTATTTTCGCTGGATATCAGGATCCTAGTTTGTATATTAAATGTACATTTCTTCATGTTCATCCATAGTGTAAGTGTGGAGCTGACCAAATGCAAAACCAAATAGAAATTTTTCTTATAACCGACCGATAGATTTAGCTGATTCTTAAACGGCTTTCGTCTTACTGGAGTCTTATAAAACTGCAGCAAATTTAAAGTGTAGTTCAACAACTCGGTGAAGAAACAATGTATTAGAACATATTTGTAATCAAAAGCCTCAAAATAAAGTGACTGATGCTAAAAATCGAACATTACATCTAATCAGAGTTACTTGTGTCAGTGAAAAGGTAAGTATGGGATACGGTTCAATATCCAACACAGAAGCATTACACGTATTGTTTACGATCTCCATCGACTTTTATGTAAGAGTTAGGTTTGGGCATCTTGACCAGTCGGCTTCAGAAATACTTGCAGTGATTTTCCTCAGTTGGTAACCTCATAGCTAGTAAGAAATAAATGTGAATTGCAAAGAAATGTTCTAACCGATTGTTGATTAGATTCCCCGAGGGTCATTGGATCTCAGCAGCTTCATCTGAATTAGTGCATGCACATGAATCCATTCATGCAGGCTCCAAACACAATGGGAAATAGAGGTAGCTCAAATGTAGACTGACGGAATTTTCTTAATGACCGTGAGCCTTAGTGGACATTAAAAACTAAGGAGGTGGAATAGGTAGTGGTAATAGATACCAGTAGACAGTTATGTAGACTAATGAAAAAACTAGGAAAGAAAAGTTGGTTTGTAAAGTGTTAACCAGATTGTGGGAATGAGATATGAACCCCCACCTAACAGATTGCAATGGTTAACTGTCCACGTCCTCAAGATGGCGGAGAAATCGTCTTACGACAACCACCGAATTGTCAGTTTGACAGATTTGGTGTCCATGATTCTAGATCTTATTGTCAATAACCTACTATACGAAGGTACACGTGGTTGCTGAGGCAATTAGTTTAGCTAATATTAGATTCATGTGGTTACTTTTTTCGATTTCATGTTAATATACGTTATGAATCTACTTATTTTCCATGTGATCAGTGATTCATGATAATTGGGAATGTTTGAGGTTCACTTAAGTTTTCAACTGAATGTCTGTCTTTTATTGTAATTGGCTCCTTTCCTAGCAACTTGTCAGACATGTAGTTTGCCTACTCAGATAAAATATTTTTACTTTCCCTCAGATGAGTCCTTAACTCTGGTGTTTTGTACACTTTTATCAACCCTCAGTTGTTTGAGGAGTGTGTACGTTAGTATGCAGTTTGTAGGAGTAAAGCGTCCTGCACTATTATGTAACTTTATCGTAGATTTAGCCTTTGTTGTAATACTCATCAGCAAAGCGTATCTGCGATTTCGTCAGTATTGAGAAACTCGAATGAAAAACGAGTGCGAATTGCAAGTTTTATCATCTACTGCATAGACGTCGCCAGAAAATCATGTGGCCTTCTAGATAGTTATTTTTTCAGTACTAATCTTGAAGCTGATCTGTTAGCGCGACAAATAAATGATTATCTGTTAAATTTACATGTTCATTCTTACCTGTTCTTTTGGTCAATAACCTGTACTTTGTATGCTGTCTTTTGATTTCTTTAGTCATTTAATTTAGTTGTATAGTGAGTCAGTTAAACAGCATAACTGATTTCGAGTTTTTGTCATCTGATCCCATTGTAGTATTATGTAGTTTAGCGATCATATATCATTTCTTGATCGTTGGTATTCAGTTACTATTACAAAAATAGGCTACATTCACCATTTGATCAAATAGCCAATTCATGCAAATGGTGTTTTATAAATGCTTTCCCAAACTTGATTTCACTTAATATACACAATCACCTTGGAAAACCTGTCTGCTACTCAATTTTTGATACCAGTTATTATGTTTACTTTGCATTTACTTTGCTAATATTTATTGTTGTTAATTCAACTCTTACAGATGCATGTGCACTGATTTCATCTGCTATACACAATTCGGCGGAAACAGTAGACTCGTTTATCAATTTAGAATCCAGTGCAATCGGTGCATCTCATGGATTCTCAGAAAATAATGCATACATTCATCCATCCTTTTTCCTTAAAGCTCGCTCTAAAATACCACAGAATCAGAATGATCAAATACGATTGTTAACCGTAAGATATAACCTTGTTTTCTATTGGTGATTTTCAAATCTTTTACATAAAACTTTTTTTTTCAAACTCACACAGTACATGTCAGAACTTTACTACTTTACTTCTTTACAGCACCTGTCAGTTTACAAGTAGTTATCACTGTGTTTCAGAAGAGTGCGAACAGCGTACTCCGAAAAATATTTACCACTCAGTCAGTTTCAGTCTATGATGTAAGTACAACAAAAGTCAGGTTGCTACTCGGTTGATTTCGTCAGAGATATGATTTGTATGTTATTGTTACTACCTAATACATTAATTTAGAAGTGGATTGATTATAAGTGCACTTCTAGTATTTATTTCCTGTTGTTTTTCAATCTCTTTCGATTGTTATTCCCTTTAAGAATAAAAGTTACGCTATCTCATACCATGGTTATTTTAATGAGCAGTTCATTTGCAACTCTTTTTCAAGACTTGTGGAGGCAGCCTGTTAAACCTGCTGCTTCGGCCCATTTCAGGATGTCAAATGTCCTCTCAGCTTAAGTTAAAGTCGAATAACCATTACTTAAATTTTATTTAGGCTTTGATTGGATTGTGAGCAACTGTGGCATGACTCAGTCACTTGAACTTTTACTAAGTGTTCTGTTCAACTGCACATTTGAAAAGGTTATAAGGAGATCGTTTTTTTCTTGGTGATTGTCTCTTCAGTCATCCTCTTTTAGGTCAGTTTTTCCGATAAGCTTATTTAATTAACAAATATTACGTGTAACGTTCACACCTTGTGACCAAACACCGATTGGTTTCATCACATTTGCATCTTGTAACTTTTTGGTGTGAACCTACTTACTCAAACTAATCCATGATTAAAGTACTTGAGAAAAAGTAGCAATTTCCAAATAGTTGGTACACAACGATGCAATCTATCTGTGCCCATCGTTGACTTGATGTCTGTGGATACCAAGTGAGTCAGTGTCGCTTCATGTATGAATTTCATGGGATCATGAGTTCACGAAAGCCGACTGGATATTTGCAGTTGTATAGCCTCGAGTTTATCCTACTCATTAAAAACTGTAACTTTTCTCTGATGTACCCGACTACCGCCTTTTACGAATTCTCCAGTAACATGTATGATGATATTATCCCTAAGTTGATCAGACTAAATAATTAGTGAGTTTGCCCATAGTTTCATGTCTGAGAAATAAAACTGCGGCTATGTTTCTATAACCCTTCAGTTTCAGAAGCTGCAAATATTACAATCTGTCAGACATCTTTTTGCTTTCTAGCTTTTCTATTCAAACTAGTTTTGTAAATCTTTTCAAAACTGTAAAAATCCGTTTTTGACTCCAATCCAGGAGTACAGCACACTAAAGAGTTTAATTGATTAGTAACCAACTGTAGTTAAACCTCTGTCAAATGATTTCTTTGTAAAATATATGGTAACAGAAACTAAGATCCATCCAATTACTGATCTGCCCAGGCCTCACATTATCAACAGAAAGTAGGGTTAAAAATAGTTGTTCCTCAGGTGTTTTAATGTGTATTGATGTTAAAAACTTTTACTGCCTTACAACTCTGTAATCCCTCAAGTTCCCTCAGATCATTGTCCACCTTACACATGTTTAACTTCTAGTCTTCCTTCACACCTCCTGTTCAATATTCCTAAATTAATCAAAGACGAAAATGTATATCAACCACTTGAAACCAACCCTATCCAAAAGTTCAACAACCAGATCAATAAAACCTTGAACAATCTCTTCAAAGCAGAAGAAATGACAAAGCAAGACAAATGGAGAATGAAATCGAATGGACCTATCCTTCCTCGGTTCTACGACAGACCAAAACTACACAAACCAGACATCCTTCTACAACTAATAGTCTCACTTCCGAGAACTCCAACATACAACATATCAGGAGAACTTTCGAGAAAACTGAAACACCTCGTCCAATCATGCGGACATTCCATCGAGTCACCAACGGAATTCTTAGAAAAGATTAAAAGTATTATCATGAAAAACGATGAGTTAATGATATCCTTCGATGTCACATCACTATACACATCCATCAAACCTCAATTGGCCAAGGAAACGATATACCTCCTGATCAATGTTCAAGTCTGATGGAACTCATCGACCCTTGTATGACAACAGACTTCCAATTCAACGGCAAGATATACAAACAGATAAAAGGAACTCCAATGGGATCACCGATATCCGGATTAATTGCAGAAACAGTAATGCAGAGACTGTAAGCCATTATTCTACCTGTGATCAAACCAAAAATTTGGATTCGTTATGTAGACGACACTTTTGTCATCATTAAAAAGGACGATATAGAAAACGCCCACAGTTTGATCAACAACGTTTTCAATGACATCAAATTCACAATGGAGAAAAAGTCAAACAACCAACTACCATTCCTGGATGTTTTAGTTAGTAGGACAAATGCCGGAAAGCTGGAAACCCAGGTGTACAGGAAACCAACACACACTGACCAAATCCTCAACTACAATAGCAACAACCCAACGACACAGAAAATCAGTTGCGTGCAGACTCTATTCAAAAGAGCGAGAACACACTGCAGCACAACAACTTCAAGGAGAAACGAAAGAAAATTACTTGAGGTCCACCCTAAAAAAGAACGGCTACCACGAAACTTTATCAGAAGATGCCTATCCCATGCATCACCAACTACAAAGTCATCGACAGAAACCAATAAACGCATCGTCCTACCATACATAAAGAATGTATCAGAAATCACGTTAAGATTGCTGAGACCACTTGGAAATGGTGTGTCTCATAAACCAACAAATTCCCTGTAAGCACACTATTATGCAGATCAAAGGATGCAACAAGCAAAGGAGACAAACCGAATATTATTTACAAAATAAACTGCAATAACTGTAGTCAACACTATATTGGACAAAGTGGCCGCCCTCTTCGCCTTCGTCTACATGAGCACCAATTGGCTATTAAGCGCCACGACATTTCGTCACTCATTTCAATGCACGTGAATAATTATGGACATGAATTCAATTTCGACAATGTAGAAATTTTAGACAGAGGGAACACGAAAAATGTCAGAGAATTCCTAGAAGCTTGGCATTCAGGTCAATCAGTCAGCAACCAACAGATGTATCGACATAGACCCGATCTATCAACCAGTAAGAAAAACGATAAAGGACATAATGGTCAGAGGTGGAGCAGAGGAACAGCCAACAGGAAAGTCTATACAGTCAATGACACGACAATCGAAGGAAACAACCAATCACAGACCACATTGTCAGAGCAAGCCACTAAATCACTCACAGAGAAATATTGACAGTTCACTTCATACTTCATACCGTTAGCTGCTACCTCAACGTGGTGGTCGGGCTTGCATATCACAATAACCCAATGAGTTGTGCTGGCGGAACACTTGTTCCCTCCAGGTCCTACCATACCATAAAGGTCTGTTGGATGGTGGCTAGACGAAAAGCAGTTAGCGTTGTGGTGTAAATTACTACACTATGGTGGGGGTCTGAGGGCAAATTCGTACTGCTGCTAGCTGGATGGGGTGTGACAGCAGTAAGGTGTTTCCATTGGATGACCAGCAGTGCCATGTTGAGGCTGCCTTCTCAGTGGAAGGGGGGTTTAGAAAAGGTCGGCCCCAAAAATAACACACCCCACGGTCTGCCGAGCCGGTGGTGTTGGTTCATTTGTCGTTTCTTTTCGACCGCCCGGCCCCAAAACAACAAAAGTTTAGAATAATCATATACAAAAGGCTACGTGTGACAGGCCTCAAGCAGATGTCCGATAGGCTCTGCGGTCACACAAATCTCTTTCAGGTACCTTAAGAAGAAATAGCCTTCCACAGTGTGGGCAGCCGGGAAGTGTCAACCGCCCTCACAACCCTGTCAGTACTCAAGCTTCTTCAGACTGCTACCCACCTCCCTCATCATTACCTTCTAATCTTCCTTCACTTCTCTCAACTAACGATGCTATATCTTCAATTTCCCCTAGCTCTGCAGCCTTTGACAATGATCTGAGTCCACAAAACAGCATCATTGGTCTCCTTAAACCACACTCCAAATTACATATTGGAGTCTTCAATGTCCGCACCCTCCTCCAAATTGGTCAACAGATTTCGTTAGACAAAACTCTAGCAACTTGGGCCATGAATGTGTACTGTGTTTGTGAGACACGCATACAGGACCCAAGTACGATTATTCACCTATGAACTAAAACGAATGGTGAGACTCACCGTTGTCTCTTTGTAATCTCTGCTTACGCACCCATTGACTGTAGTTCGGATGAAGTGAAGAACGAGTTCTAACGTGGACTGTCTATCCTCCTCTCGAAAGGCAAACGTTCGGACGTGGTGGTTGTTGCAGGTGACTTTAATGCACAGGTGGGTAGACTGAGTGAGGCAGAAAGGCACTTAGGTGGCACTTTCGGAGTCCCGACTGAACGTACAAATAACGGTGGTCACCTACTACAACTATGCTCAGATAACCACCTACTTATGGCTGTCACAAATTTCAAACATAAAGAAAGACACTGTTTGACGTGGCGTCCACCGAGCTCAACTCAGCGGTGGACACAGATAGGCTACGTTGCTATTAGTCATCAGTGGAAGACTGCTGCTTCTTCTGGAATACGTGTTTGGATAGCGACCACGCGTTGATCCTTGCGCGTATATGCCTGTTGCTTAATGGGCGCTATGCACAAATATACAATGCTTTCAGTTGACGCTGAAGGCTCTGTGGAAGATTGCCACGCCTTCTGGCACACGTGTTCTTGAGGCAACGACATGCTGGTTCAGGTATGCATATGTGTGCCCCTCATTAGGTGTGTAAATACCCTAGCGTGCAAACCAGTAACTGTGCTGCTTAACGAAGAGAATATTGAGGCTGCTTTCAGCGAAAAACCTAGGCAGACAGTTATCCGTGCAGAACAACATGAGTCATGCAGAAGAAACCTAGTGACATCTTCAGTCTGCTGTGAAAACATCATTGAAGGCAGTAGCTATCTCTTAGATATTGATTAGGAAAGATTAGTTGAGCTCGCCAGGTTTTCCTGCACCTGATGGCTGCATTTGTATGCATCACTGCACTCTCCGAGCACAGTGAGGTGCGAATGGAACTGAAATGTACGCTGACAAAAATCTATGCAGTGATCACGAACAGTTGGGTAGTGAAGACTGAAGAGGTGTGATAGGTGACCGCTATGGATAACAGTAGACAGCTGTTTAGACTAATCAAGAAAGCTGTGGTAAACAGGCTAATATTTTGTGAGACTGTAATGAAGGGTTGATCTGCGATTCACTCGCTGTATAGACGACTGGAACGATGGGCGGAGCTCCTCGAGTAATTTAAACTGACTTCCAGCTACCATTCGGTTACCTGGTGGTTTCTTGCAACTTCGATCGTGTTAAGTTAGGCTTATTAGTACCTGACATGATGTTTCTCCAATGTATATGGCATCGCATCCACCACAGTCTACCCTATAAACGCAGTTCTGTTGTTCCAAATGGGTGATCGGGTCTTTTTATTTGCACTTGTGTGGGTGTAAAGTGTTTATCACCTTAAGGAATATGCTGATGTTGTAACTGTTAAGGATGCATCCTATCTCCTGTGATGTGGTTGCTCGATAAGAAAGTACTACAGTACTTATCCAGTCTTTATGGGTTAGTTTTTCGATAAAATTCTCACCCTTATTAGTAGCTTTTCGGGATAGTTGTTTTGTTTTGAGACTTCGCTAACAAGTTGCTTGTCTAATTTCTGAGATTCCACTTCATTAGGTATTCTTTGTGATCTGGACAACTGATTTTTAGTGACGTTTAAATTAGTTTCTAGTGCTTGAATCAATTCAAGGTACTTGTTAGAATGTGTATCCTTTCGATATGCATCAATATCAAGTGTTCCGTCGTTGTTGCGTATGACCCTATAATCTAGGAAAGCTAGCGTTCTGCATTCTGTTTCTAGTTCATAAGTGAATTTTATGAGATGGAAACACCTGTTAAGATATTCGAAGAGACTTCCTAGGCCTTGTCTTTTAGTTATGACTAAGGTGTCGTCATATTCGCGGCTTTAAATCATGTTGGCTAAATTGGTTTTGTCCCACTTTGCACAAGCATAGATTATCTACAATAGGTGAAACCGGTGAGCCCATTGGTGCCTCACTGGTTTGACTATAAAGATTTTCTCGAAAAGTAAAAAAAGTTTGAGGCCAAACATAATTTCAGTGCATCACTGATTTCACTGATGTAACTATTGCATCTAAGTGATGGGGAACTATCAGATTCTAACAGAGATCTAACAATTTGTATGCTTTCACCAACCGGGATATTTGCATACAGGGAAACAACATCAAAGCTAACCATTGTTTCATCTTCAGTGTTTAATTATGATTTATGTTTAAAGTATGATGAGTTTCTAATGGCACTTACGAAGTTATCCTATAATGGTTTAAGGATTTTTGTGAGGTATTTGGAAAGGTGAAATGTTGGAGAATTGGTAAAATCCACAGTTAGATGGATTGGAATATTGGATTTGTGAATTTTGGGAAGACTTTAGAAACGCGAAGCAGCATAACTTTTCAGTGCCAAATTGAACTACTTGGTTGGATGTTGGAAACTGTATTACTCGACGATAAGTGTATTTCATGTCAAATCTGTCGACATACTTTTATAAATGCTTATCGAGTACGTCTAGATCGTACAATTTAGTTTAATGAATACTGTATTGTATGTTTGTTATTTCCTTTCAAGTGTGCTCGTTTGTACATATATTTTACCAGCTATTTGTTATTCCTTTCCAGGCTATGCGTCCATGGCTTCAGGAGGCTATTTCGTCTACTAGGATGCTTGAATCAAACTACACTGTCGATGGACCGCTCACTTGGAAGGCCTTCCATCAACTTGCTGGTCGTGGCTCTGATGAAACATGTAAACCTCAACCAATCCCCCAGCTTCGCATTTGTAGTTGTGACCAAGATAACTTGCTAATTTCACCATTTGCTGTTCGTGATTGGGTAATGTTCATTCTTTCCCTTATACGCGAGCTAAATGTTTTATTCCCTCTTTAAAGCTTTATGTTTGTTTGATGTACATAAACTGTCATTGGTTTTGCTTCTAAATCTTATGTATTGATCTGTTGTTCAACTTATCTAAGAGAGTCACGTGTCTTTCCAGGATGACAGCGAAAATTTCTAACACTCTATGTCAGAGTGAAACCGTTTGATGTATATTTTTTTTAAGCTGTGCGTATTTTGTGAACTTGTGATGCAATCGCCGATTGCTGATCTGTTTATTTGCATTAGTGAGTGCAGTGTTTGCTGACACTCAACTTATTGTTTCACTAACTTTCACAATCAGTCTTTTCTCCAAACTTTTTGTATTCATTCCAATGTTGTTTTTTGTTTATAGGATCGATTATCGTTTTTCCCTTTATCGCGACCGAAACAGATTGCCTACGCTGTTATCCTGCCTTCGGATTCACATATGTTATCTGACTCAACTCGTAGTGTCCAAAACGGTTTGATTCCTGAAAGCACCGAAATGAACTCAGTTTCTTCATCGTCATCAACTTCGATGATACTTTCTCTTATCGAATTTCTAAAAGAATTATCACATACTTATGAAAATTGCCATCTTGGTCAGCATTTTCCTTACTACATGCCAGAGACAGGCTCTCCAAAAACAGCTTTTATCCCTGTCTTTCCTAATCCAGGTAAACTATTTATGATTTAAATTTGATAAATTGTTGTCAGTGTTTCTTGTCTTCTACTACCAAAATCGGTGATATAGGGAACAAAGGTTTACAGTGATATTGTTTTCCATTTATGTGATACAGTGCACAACAATGTTAAACCACTTAGTAACCGAGTTAAAAAGGGGATCATTTTTCACTGCGATAATAGTGTATGAAATTCAGAAGTCGTACTGATTTTCAACTTTATGCATATTTCGGTGTTAATTACGCCTTGTATTTGTATGTTTATTTATTTCATACAATGATTCAGGCACACTAGCATCCTAAAGTTGAAGCAAGTAATATAAGCAAGTATATATAACCTAAAGAATACTTTTTTTTACTGAAAATCAAAGTCCGTTTTTTATTGTTAATGATGTATGTATGTATGTATGTATGTGTGTGTGTATCAAAGTAGCATTTTCATAAAGCCCTCTCTGCATTCCGATCTGATGCAGAATATACTTTGTTTTCTAACATATATTGTAGAGCGTCTCTCATTATCAGAGTGTGATAGCTTTGGGAGTCTTCCACCAGACCTACTGAAAACACTTACTGAACAACTGGGAAATTATTCACTATGCGCAGAATCAATTCTGAGAGTCATTCATAATTATGCCTGCTGCTCTGTTCATTCCGCTGTAGCTGCATTAAAAAAACATGGTGTTGCTGTGGGTTTTTCCTCTCATATGCCAAATAATTCAGTGTTATTTCCAGCTTTTGATTCTACAAAGTCTGAAATTCCTGGTATTTCTATAAAAACTAGTCAGGACGATGATATTAAACCGGGCATCATCAACCGACATACTATCTCTAATAGAAAGGATAGTAACTTTTCAGTCCGTTACAACAATGGTCAAGGTTCCGTTACAACTTCCCTAGATACATCCTCCTGGGGAACTGAAAATGATATTTATTTGGTAATCTACATTCTGAATCCTTTCTCATATGTGAGTGGTACATTTTTTCATTGTCGATTCGGTCTTAACATTGTCAGTTTTTTGCTTTTTGATATGTAGTACTTAGGTTATAACGGTAATAACTGTATCCAAAATAATATTTTGAATATAAATAACAATACTCCATATGTAGTATGACAAAAAGCTTACTCGTTTTACCACATCTTTGAATGAAATGATGATGAAAACAGTGACGAAACAAAAATTTCATTTTCTTTCGTCTATTAGTATTGTTGCACAGTGAAACAGAACTATATACTGGATATAGTGTTTCGGACATAATTTTTGTCCATATTCATATCACCTGATATGGTAAATTATTTCCGAAACGTCATGCAGTAAATAATGCTGTCTCACTGTGTAACAATTCTAACAAACAGACTAAGATGGAATTGGAATCTACCTCTGTTCAAGTTTTACTCCCATATCGATGAAATAGAAATCGAGTGAAAATTTCTCTACAAACATTTCCTTATTCACATTTTATTTTTATTGAGCTAACTGTAGTTGATTTTCGTTTTGGACCGCACTACCGTCAAGTTGGATAAACTTGCTCCGTGTTCTGCCTGAAAACAAGCAGCGAAAACTAAGAAAAGATGTTCAGCATTTGATGAAATAACCGCAACTGGTTTCTTGCGTAAATTTTCATTCACATGAAAACTATTGTTTGAAGGGTTAAAAATGCACCACCAGCTCCCCGCACTGTTTTCAAAGATTTACAGTGCAGGAAAGAACGAAGAGGAACTAGCACAAAACAATAGCCAATAAACTGCAACTGTGGAAGCTGAACTATATCGGAAAGTCACAAACGTTTTATGCAGTATGCCAAACGAGAGCTTTAAGTATTAACATTTCGATATGATAGTAACTTCTATCACGTCATCATACTTCAAGCAGAATCCGGAAGGTCATGCGCTAAGGTAGCAAGTCACCTGCATTACAAAATAATGAAAAGGAGCAACTTGGTTTGTATATTTCCTCCCAAAAAAGTAAGGAAGCAATCAATTATCAACCCAATATTCAATAAGTATCGCAGGAAGAAGTATCTAGAGGCACAGACAATGTAGAAGTGCAGTTTAAAACGATTAACTAAATATACGTAACATCAAGTGTTCAAACGATCGTCCTGTAATTGTATATATTACGCTAACGTGAGCTTTCCTCAGCTAGTTTGCCCGACTTTTAAAGAGGCTGTTTCTTCTGATTGATTATGTTTGCTCCAACAACAAACGAGGGCCAACATGTTGCAGGAACAATGCAAACAAATATTGGTAACATCCTTTCTCACATAATTCTATGTGAGCAATAGCTTTACTTGTGACAAAACCTATAGTACACCAAGGAAATTTCACTGCAATAGACTAACAATGTGCTTCACAGAATCACCAAATTCACAGCGTTTCCTGCAGACACACTACCTGAGTAAGGTTTTCATATGCTAATGTGAAATGCATTCCTGATTAAGGATAAACCTTTCCTCTATATTGTGTCAAGTCGTATATCTTGATGAAAGTACAAGATTTACGTCCTATGTGAACGTGTAACTCGCTTATTAGTTTTAGAGGTATTTCGTCAAAGATTCCGTCTATGGCTCAAATGTTAAGTTTTGGATATCCGGCTAAAGTCATTAACTCTCATCCAACGGCTATGGCTAATCGAAATGGATGTAGTATTCACGTGCATATTCATGCATCGGGTTATGAACCGATACCTATTGTGTGAGGGCTGATAATACCATCTGTTTACCCAGAATTTTGTAGGTGGAGCGGATTTCGAGCCATAATCTCTAGTTCTAAGTCGAGTACCTAAACTCTTGAGCCACAGCTCTACTGTGTAGAATTTCATTTAACCTTCATACTTTTAAAAAATGAGTTTTTTGTCAATTGTAAACGTAGGCTAAATTCTGTTACATAATACTAATGTTTTTGTTGCATAAAAGTTTCCGTATCAGCATAAAATCTTTCATGTTTTTCACCATTCAATCTCGTTTTAGTTGTGTGATATAAGCACAGAGCTGAATCGACTTGTTATGCAGTCACTGGTTGGTTGTGCTAATCAGATATTGAATTCTTTACCAGAATCATGGCGGTCACGTGTTACCACTCAGCTACTATCTCTTGATCATGTTATGTCTGATTATTCACCTCGCTTGCGTCCTTTGGCCTTGGCACTGTACACATCTGTAAAGCGTTTTATCGAGCCTAGTCTGATAAATGCAAATCGTACATTAACTGGTTTAGGTCCAGCTGCTGAAAAAGAAACAATTTCAACTGAGAAAGATGTAAGTTTATGTGTATGATGGTTAGTAGTATTTTTCTTCGTGAAGTATAAATGTACCAGTGTGATTGTATTAGCAGAAGTTTAATTTGGGCTTGAATTTTTGAGTCGAAAAGCATCTAATCACACCAGTTATAACTTTCAGAACGTTTTCTGAAGTCTAAATGTACTATTTTTTGTTCTTTCACAGTATTTATATTTTCTTGTAGAGCAACTATAATTGATTTTAAAGAAAAAGTGTCTTCTTTTTCATATTGCATTGTGTATCAAGAGAACAGTTATTTATACCACAAGTATTAACTGAACAGCTATCTGTATTTATTGCATAAATCAATGCACCTTATGAGACTTAGAATTTGTTCGATAATAATATCTTTTATCTGGGTTGAATTTAGTTGGTTAGTCAGCTTTATTCACTAATTATTTAAATAGCTTTCATTTATTTGCCATTCTTTTGTGATCTCTCACTCTCCACTCTTCTTCCTCCGTGAGAGTAGATCACAAACACCACACGTGTGCTGTTTATAAAATATTTCACGTGTCTACACACTGATGTAGTAGACAATTGTATATATATATATATATATATATAGTAATACAATAGTCATTGTTTAAAGTAAACTGTCCGTGCATAGTGCTACAAGTATATGTACACACACGTAGAAGCAAACTTTCTTTGCCTCTATGAAGAGCAAAATAAACACCGAGTTAGAACGTTGTTATTTACTTTCATCCATAGTCTTTTCTACTAATCAGATTAATTATTTGTATATTTTTGCTTCATGCACTGGTCTCTAACTCTGATTTATTCAATAACTAGGGAATCAATATTATATCAGTAGATAATAAATTTTATTTTAACACGCATGACCTAGTAATTTACGAAACACTAAATATACAATATATTACAAAATGAGTAAATCTTTTGCTGTCCAGAAATGCACTAGTCTTTTATCCAATTAGCATACTTCTTTAATAGCTCACAGGGTGATTGAATGACTGCAGTCGTTTAACACCATACTTAGCAGTGTATTCGGTTTATGCTATTACTGTTTACAAACATCAAATCGAAGCGAAAATGCCCATGATGACATCCAAAACAAATAAAATAACTGACAACTCTAAGTTAATTGATTTCGACCGATAGATACTATGACCTGTAAATTATTTTAAACCGATTTATGTAATTGTATTTATATAGAAATTTTCTCTGAAGAGAATTGTCTTACCATTTGATACTAGTGATTTACGGTTGTCCGAAAATTGCATTTTAAACTTGAGTTTTCGCAGGAATATTCTTTTTTCACCAAACTGTTTTTTTGGCCTATTATGAGAACTTCCAAATGCCTGAGATGAAATGTATTGATAAAAATAAAGGGACATGTGAATTATCGAAACAAACTGACAACTAAGGCCTCCAGAAATTTTTCTTAATGGCCTGGACATTGAAAGCAACTGGTAGATATCGTGCCGTATTTATCAGATTTTCAGCAACCGAGAAGTTATAATCCATACTAAATAATTATCACAGCTTGAACTCTTACACCACTATGAAACTAAATCCATTGTGGACATTCACTGACATACGTAACTAGGTACAGAGAACCGCATTTCATAATGAATTTCGTAAGCATATACTCCCCTACAACTCCAATACTGGTATTCATTACCGTCACCGTCGAATGCTTCGTTGGGAGTAAAAGTTTCATTACTTTGAATATATCTGGTGCCAAACATTATGTACGGAAAAAATACTATAAACTTTCCTGGTATATTCAGTCGTTGTTTATCGGTTTATCATATTTCGTTTCACGGTGAGTATATAAATATAGAATGAATTTCAGCTTAGTTTGTGCTAACATCGTTATTTTACTTTTTTTCTGTCCAGAGCTTCCATAGACGAACAATTTTCGCTCCTCCATATACACTTTTCAATTCTCGCGATATACCTGGCCATTTAGATATTTCATCTGAACCACTCGATCGGTCCTCCGTTTTATTTGTAGCATACTGTCTTTCACAGGATCAGCAATGGCTTCTTGCTACTTTTACAGATGAGCAAGGTGGTCTGTTAGATCATACTTTGATAAATATTCGTGTTCCGGCAAGATATTTTTCTGAAAATGAAAGTCAACGCTTTCAGTCGACAGGATCGGATAAGTGTATCTTAAGCCCTCGTCGTATTGGGCTTGCACGACTTTGGGATTATATTATTAATCTTATTGGTCAAACTTCCAATCCTTGGCGTCTTGTAGTAGGAAGGATCGGCAGGTTGGGACATGGGGAACTGAAAGGTAATTCTTTCATGTACATAGTACGTTTTCTTTTCTAATCAGTACTTAATGCAACGTTTTTATGTAGAATTACTTTCTTACTTTAAATATTACACAGTTACATGTTACCTCAACAATAATTTCTTTGTAAATAATGCATTCTTATGGACAAGAGTTCTAAGGCATTGCAGCGGTTAAAGATTGTTGAGAATTTTTCAAAAAATACTGGAGTCGTATATGACTTGTCGTTTCTAGGGAGGCAGTTAAAAAAGTGGCATGATGCCGTTTTATGGTATTGAAAATTACTTAATTGCAGAACTCACTAAAAAATGCCTTTACGTTCAAGTGCAGCGTCAGTGATTTTCAACCATTCTGGGCACCAATGAAATCATATCACACTTGTAACGGAAATTTTATTACACCAGATATACAACTACGTAATCATTCTTTCGATTCAGTTTAACAGTTCCCGAAAGTATCCATCCATTAACTGAAGTTTCATGTTACCTGTGATAAATTCTTAGATATATATACCCCAAATACTATTTATTTTCTGAGCGTTCGCCGTTAATTTTGATAGGTCTACGAGTTTTTTAATTTTCGCTTGGTTCTCAAGCAGTAATTCACGCTTTTAAACTTCACTACATGTAATATGGTTTAGGCACCTGATTGTTTCTTCCTCAAAGTGTTTAATCAGTCGTCTTGTCAACAAAACTATACATGATTTGAGTTGCTCTAATTTTTACCATTTTTGCTGTAGTTTGAAACGAACGTATTATTACTTAGACCATAAAGTCGTTTCGATTCAACCAACACCAGTCGGTTACGATTTTTATCATTGACTGATCACCGTATGAAAAATCATTGGTTCAGGATGTGGTGATTGATACCGGAGCGACTCATCTCAGATGAACAGATATCAGTATGTGGTAGCATTTCTCTCAAACAATTGAAATTGCCATACATCGCACGAAGTTCTCGGGTAATAAGAGGGAAAAATGTAGGGACAAGGTAACAAAAAAAAGAAGCGACAAATAAGATTTAAAGTCATATACTACTACAACTTAAGTAATGATATGGTACAAGCACATTTGTCCAATTGATTGTCCATTGATCCAATTCACAGCTACATTATCTGTAATCTACTATACGTCTTCGTTGTCTTCTGTATTGTTGAAGATGATCGAACAGAAATGAAATATGATCGACAGTTTTTCATTTAAGTGGTTTTGTTATGTAAATTCATACTGAATGGTTGTCTCCAAAGTACTGAGGTCATAAAATGACCAGCTTGTATGAAAGTAAATCGCTCCTGGCATATAATCAAGTGGCGCCAAGAGATTTGACGCTAGTCATTCTATGTTCGATACAGTGTTGTCAGATCGTGCGTAGAAGGCAGAAGTTTTTTAACTGAGTTCTATACTCACAGAATAGATAATCTTATACTATCAGTAGTTTACGTACCTTAATAACTTCTTCATTTTTTGTTAAATGCTTTTAGGTTGGAATGGACTGCTAGGTCGTAAGAGCCTTCAAGATGTAAACAAGTTTTTCCGAGATCGTTGTTCTTCTTGCAGTATATCTTCTTGCGTCCCTTCACATTCAGCCAGTAATTCCTCTGTAATTAACGGTTCCAAACCTATGTTGAATCTAGTTAACAGTCATAGTGGAGCAAACAGTTGTACCCATGAACTTCCGAGTCTAATCAGTGCTTGTCTTGTGTCTCTTGAGCCTCAAAGCACATTCCGTGTTTATCCTGGTTTCAGTTTGTGTTCAGATGAACCATGGACGTATGGAGGAGGCGGAGGAGGTGGTGGTGCGGGCGGTGGTGGATCAGGAAACACCGGTAGTGCTGGTGGAAGTGGAGGTCTTAATAACGGTGTTAACAATTCATTTTATGGAGCTAATGCATCACCAGTTGTGATGAGAATGATGTCGATGTTGGATACCCCAACAGCATCTACAGAAAATCCTAGTGCGACTCATATATTGGTGTTTCCCACCAGTACTTCAGCGAGTGGCGTATCTGTAAGTTTGCTTTGATATACTTATCTGTTTTGTGACACATGATCATGTAGTTCTTATTTCAATTTGTAAATCGTCATTGTTGCTTGAATTTTAGGAGTAACTGCTATGTGTTAAATATAACTTGTCTGTGTTCTGGAATTTAAATAATTATTCTTAATTTTTAGCAAAGTTTTTCAGCATTAGAACTGTAGATATTGTAGATGCTTCGTTTCTAACATTCTTTACCCTTCCGTTTTCCGTATATCTTCATAAACCTATTATAAGGTTTTGTGTAGCGCATTTTTTCATTCTCTTGCGGTACTACGTACTTTAGTCTGAAACAGTACTCAAAATTATTGTGCAGTAGTTAACTCAAATACAGACTTCATGCATATTTGACTTCATTTGCCTTTCAATAGAGTGGCATGATTAATTTTTAAAAACCACAGTAAAACTCACTTCTTAGTTTTTACCTTCATTTAGTGTCATTGTAGTACCTAGAATTACTACATAACAGTCCAAGTAACCTCGCACCAACACCACAAGGCGAAAAAATTATCCAAAAAGGTAACCAATTTGGCATGACTGAAATTGATTGTCGACCATTTCACTTACCGTTTTCAACAACCTTTGTTATCTTCGAGGTTTTGAATATTTCCCTTGACCTGTTTTCCCAACTCTCATACACTTTTGCCTACCTCAATATCACCTTTTTTCTATCCACTTGTTTTCTGCATACTCCTGTGAAGCGTGACAACTTGGACTAATGCACTTTTGTGCCTTGCTTTAAGTTGATTTGTCTGTTTCTCAATGAAGTTATTGCCATCACAAAGCATTATCAGATGCATGGTTTACTTGGTTAAGAAGCTTTCAGACAACGGGGACTGACGTACCAATCAGAAAGGAAAGAAAACTGACTAGAAAATGTGACTGAACTAATCAGGATTACTGAAACTGAAAGTAGAATGAACTGTTGATTGGTGAGAAATTTGACGCACATCAAATAACTTTACATCAAGGCAACTGATGCTGATAGTTGTATGTGTAGTGTAAACAGGGAAATCGTGAGATATGTTGCAAGGGATTGAAGCAAACACTGTGTCTGACAATTAAATACTTGTTGGGAGTGGAAACTACTGCACAATGTATGATTTGTTCCACTACGCGGGGAAGACATGAATGACCCTTGGGAATGGAATACACAACTATATTTCCTATCACTGATCCATTTGAAGTGATTTAAGAAATCGATGAAACCATTGACTCATATACTGAGGTGAGGTGGAAAGTGGCAGGCAAGCAAAGTCAATTGTTATGTTTGTGGATGTTTATCCGCTGTCCAAACGGTGGATTAATAATTCAGTGATTATGATCAATACAGGATGGATGTGTACCACAGTGATAGATTGACTCTTAATCATGTCACCTGGTCACCAACCATCGACGTTAGTTGTCACGTGAACCTCAACCTAAAGTCTAGATTTCTGTACGCAGCTCAAACGAATAGTGAAAAACCCGATCATCTGATGTGACGATTTAACCTCTATGGAGTTTAACTATTTCAACTGATATTATGTGTCAAGGTAGACGATGACTAAGCCTGTGTGACCTGTCCCGACCACTTGAATGAGTGAACGTTCGCATCGTCTTCTACCTAATGACTCTGCGTAACCCCCTACATCACTAAGCTGGTGGTTCTTGAGACGAAAGTGATGAGAGAAGACTTCTCGTCTTGTAACTTAAATAGCTATGTTTAACAGCCACGTAGTAGAAAGTGGGGAACTTCTGCACAGTTCACTCGATAGTTTGTTTAAAATGAAAATTTAGGTCACATTAGATGATCAAATATCTCGCCAGTATCAAGGTTGGTGCAACTTCACAGTTTCATGCAGTGATTAGCACGTTCAAACTACTTGCTTTCCATGGCCAGATATTTTAATTCTGCTGATGGAAAGATGTAATGGTACTTATGAAGTCTCAGACTTTTGACACGTAAATAAACGTTTTACATATTATCAACAGGTTTCATTTGGTATTCAATTTAAAAGAGGCAACACTTTGATATTTGGTTTCAGGTTGGTGTTTTATAGCTTGGTCTACTTTAGTTTTGATTGAAAAGAATAAGTTACAATACGGCATTAGGTGTAGGTATGCTGAAATTTCTTTTCTATCGTAGGTCGGGCCAATAGTGCAGTGAAGCATTTTACATTGTTGCAGATCTTTAAAATACAGCATTTTGAAATGATTCCTAGTGTCATTCATCGTCTTTTTGATGGAGATTTTTCTCTTGGAAAGTCTCTTCTGTGACAATGTTCTATATTGTGTATTTATCGCAATCAACAGATTCATGCACTGTTTGTAAATGTCTGTTACATGTAATGCGTTAATTTATTTCAGTCAATGACTCTGACCAGAGTGTACGCCAATCTATTGGCTTCTTTGGTAATTCACTTTCGTCGGAGATACTTTTGTCTATTTCAATGTCACTGTATATTATCCCTCTTTTTTGTTAGCTGATGTCGAATTCGACATTTAAACCGTTATTTTTTCTGTCTAGCGTTTACGCTGACTGTCATAACCGGTTCTCAAAGTAGTTATTTCAAAACATACTGTCAGTTCGTAGGCGTATAAATTTCTATACCTTGACCGAATTCGTGAATTGGTAGGGAAGTAGATTTTTAGGGTGTTGCAGCGGTCACTAGTTGAACATCATAACTGATGTAGCTTGACGCAAAGATGCGAATATGTATTTTGTCGGTTTAGAATCATTCACTTCTTTTTCTTGTATCATTTCTGAACGTAGGAAATTAAACTTATGTACTATTTTACGAGTTGCATACACAGGTTGCAATGCATTTGTATACATCTAATATTCTAATTAAAGCATTTCCTCCTGTTCACGATAGTATTTATAAAGCTCTCAGTGCTATATGCTAACCTTGTCTGTTTCAATATATCTGTTATTTGCAGGAACACGAACCTTCAGGATTAGCAGAAGTCATTTATGGAATGGGTTCTGATGACATGGGTGTATTTGATTGGCTTCTTCCCAATGATCCCGGTCTTGACGATCTCGTTCCTCCAAACGGTTCAACAGCAGAAATGTTGGCTGATTTTGGTAACCCATCAGAGTTGAATTTTGGTCTTTCAGATTTGGGACCACCAGTCTGCGTCAATGGTATTGGGGATGGTACTGGGAAATCTAATACAAGAATGGGTGATGCTGCTGATGGTTTACACGGACAGAACGACTATGTTAGTAGTCTCCATGATAATCGGGTGCATGGTCGCTTGTCAGATGTCATTGGTTTGCGTGGACTTGAATCTGGACTACTGGATATTGGTCCAAACCAACCCAATGATACTGGAGTTTATTCGGATGAACATTCCTTTGGACGTTCCCTGAATCCGCTCAACACAATGCCTTTTGGAATACATGACCCTACTGTGAGTTAGCACCTCTTTTTTAGCATGTACTAATTATTTTTAACAGGAAAAAGTAGAGGTTTTTATAATATTATTCAGGCGTAAATAAACGATTATGCATTATTTAGAAATGTTGACACTTTGGGGAACCTGGTTCAGAGCCGACGATGTGTCTTTTTTCAAGATTCTTTGTTCTGAAAGTCTTTGGTTTGAATTCATCATCAACCTTTTAATTGGAGTCTTCTAAGCGGAACACGTTTCTCCCTCACGTAGAGCTATCAACTGCGTTGTATATCCTCGCTAATCTGCATCAAAATTCGATCGCTGTAATCACAAACAGTTGCCTTAACAGTGACTCATTTAGGACTTTATGATGATGTTTTCGTGGTGTTTTATTTTCCTGTGGATCGGGTCAAGTTAGATGCATGTATTATGCTGTTTATGTAAGTCAAGAATAGAAACTGAGCTGATCGGATACTAAACTGGAAATCCGAATGCTGATGATTAGTATTGACCTTTAACCTGAACTCCTAAGACATATTTAAATCATTTGAGTTGGCTTACGCAATCGAACCAATAATTTGTGATGTTTTGCTAACTTAAATATTGGATTAACAAGCAATCAATATGTATTTCTTATGTACATATCAGTCATGATCTGTTTATTTTAGTCAGCATTGTAATTATAAAAAGTCGATCAGTAATTTATTTCTTTAATGCTTATTTAATTCAATATCGTAACTTGTATTTTCCAATTTGTTCATTCAATCTTTTCGCTACTTTACAATTATGCACAGGATGAAGTGGCAAGTTTAATGCAACAACCGTTAGCGATGGGATATTACATCTCTACAGCTCCTGCTGGTCCATTGCCTACATGGTTTTGGATTGCTTGTCCACATTCTAAATTCCAATACCCAGTATGTCTAAAGTCTGCCTTACATTTACAGACCACATTGGTTGGTGTCGATGACGCTGCGGCCGCGGCTGCAGCTCCCCCACCAAGTGCAAGTTCAGCTGGTCCAGGAGTGGGACCATCATCAAATCGTCCGGGTCATCTTCTAGATTCAAACAGTACATGTGACGTATTAAGATATGTTTTGGAAACGTACAATGCTTTATCATGGCTAACCATCGATCCGACAACAAATGATCGTAGAACATGTCTGCCTATTCACATACTTTCCTTATCACAAATTTATCAGGCTTTTGAAGCATTCACCTGATTTAATTACATGTGTGTAATTTATTTGTAGATAATGAAGTTAAGTGGCAGCTTGTAATATGCTAATAAATCTTTCAAGAAAATCTAATGATATCTTCATCCTATTCTCTTCTTTCCTCTTTTCTTGCCAGTTGTAAATGCGCTGTTATTCCACCAGGGTATATATTGTTTCCTAATGATAATGATGGTAGTAGTATTCTCAGTACCCTGTTATTGATTAACTCAACAGTTATCTAATGTTAACCTATGTGATTTTTTGTACAGACTAGTATTTTTATTCCTGGACAATCCTGTCGCACTTGTATAGATATTTTTTAACAGACAAATTAATTATTAGGATCTTTTGTTCTATTCTGTTGTCTCTTCCTTTTACTGGTGATGAAGAATGTAAAAATTGCTTGCTGGCTGTGTGCGTGGAATCACTTACCTTTTTTGTTTCACTTGTTAGCTTTTCTTTTTCAGTGTAGACATATCTGCATTTCATACTTTATCATTTTGATGATTTTTCCTGAAGTGTGTATGAATGTGCAGTTGTGTGCATTCCATTCAATGACAGAAGGCATTGGTTAGTCCATTGTCTGTTTGTACTCTGGGAAGTCGTTATTATCTCCTGTTTTCCGCTGTTTACAAGCCGAAATAAATATTTGTTTAAAAAGCTTTCGTTTGTATGTATCTCTACATATTACGTTGTAAACCTGTTCATAGTTCGTTGTTGTCGTTGTAGTTAGTTAACTGATATCGTTTATTGAGATTTGACAATTATAATTGTGTGATTTATTATACTTTTATTAGTATACATCTATACATGTTCAGCTAGATTTCTGGTTAGTCACCTGTTTGTGTGCCTTCTTTTTAATCGTGAAAAATGTGTGATGTTTTTACTGTTCTTCTCTCGTCTCCATCCCTGCTTTTTTTTATTTTACTTCTTTTCTCACTTCCTTTGTTAACTCCTCCCAGAAGCCGACAGCTACAAAAACCACAACTTTATTGTCTCCATATTTCACTCATTTACTGCATTGTTGATCGATATTGATTGTACATGTATATAAATACGATATTCTTTACTTAGTAATAATTAATTTTAGGTAATTCCGATTGGATTGTTATCTGTGAGTTTTTTTGAGTCTAATATTTATTCATTTATGGTAAAATCTTTCCAACAGCTATAGCAAGCATCATTTACCATTATCGATTGGAATAGTTAGGCAGCTACCATCACTTTCAAGTTTATTTGACGCTGGTGATGTTGCTGTGACCAGCTTTTTGGATGATGTGGGTGACTTATTGAGATACTTCCTAACCAGTAGAATCATGAGGATCTTCCCATAACCTATCTTCATGCAGAAGAAGTATAACATTGCAGTTCATTTACCCAGTACAAGCTTATTTGTGAGGGTTTATTGTTCTAAACAGCCTGAAATACATGAGTCGGTAACCTTTTGCTTTAAAGTTGACTACCCGAACTACTAAGTATGGTTTATTGAGAAAGTCTTCAAAAGGTAATTAATATTGATGGGCTGTGGTTAACAGTAAAGACCACAATACCTATTACTCTGCTTTTCCACCTCGTTAAGTGGGGTCAGCAATAAATTATGTCCAAATACAATTAAAACATTTGTAAAACAAGTTGGTACGTTAATTTTTAAAAAGAGTGGTCTAATAATCGTTAAAATCGTGTTTCAGTAACTTTGGTAATGGAATACTGGTAACTTCCAACAATCGCGTATTTTAGCGTCTATCTAGGTTCTGTTCAAGCTTTTTATTAGTAGGTTTATTATTACTATACACACTAAGACCCTGGTTTCTTAGTTTCAAGTGGAGGATTCTAAGAAACTACAGTTATCCTCCTGTATTCCAAGTGAAATGTTACTGAATCAAACCTGAAAAAGTATAATGATGCTTTTATTCAATCTTAATTTAGTGCATGAAGCGTTTATCAAGAAAGCCTTCGTCTAAAACCTGAACCGATCCAAGAGTGATAGCAACTCTACTCCGCTTTGAAATGGTCAACTGCATGTTGAAGTGAAATCGAATCATCCAAATAACTAAGTTATTACAATGATAGGCTTGGTTTTCGTCACTTTTCTGTGGTTTAAGGATTGAATTAGGTTAAAGATAAACGAAGAGTATCCCCATTAGATCTCTGAATTATTCAGCATCAAACTTCTAAATAGCTACATGATGTAATGATGCAAATCAAAGAATCTAAACTGTCACAGCACATTCATCTTGTGGGTAATTGCTAGAAAACTTTCTCGCAATGAACTTAACAAATATCGGACAAGTTTGTCCTAGGATGCCAGTTAATGGAACTAGTTTTTCTCAAAAGATAATTGACTACCTATTGTACACAACAAGATATTCCAAATCAGAGCAGTGGAACATTTGACAGCGAAGTTAGTGATTCTAGGTCCTTTACCAACATAAATTGAAGAAGCTCTGTTGATAAGTTCCGAACCCAGTTCGGCTGTAAAGACATAGTAATCTCAGATCGAGAAGACAACTCACAACTCAAATCAGACAGCGCTATGCCGTTGGATAATGTAGAACGTACTGTCTGGTCAATTTTTTAATATTCTACCCAAGATGTGGTTTGATGATTCATATTTTGGTGTTTGTAAAACAAAAATAAGGTTTGTGGCGTTTGGTGATTTCCTTTTTGAGGTTGTACTCATCACAGTTGGAGAATCATTGAAAACCTGGGAGGACTTGACAGTTGCTTCGTCATAACATGGTACTGCTCAGCAAGACACCCACGACCTTGCTTGAGATCGAACTCAAAACCTTCAGGTTGCATGGCGAACACGTTAACTACTCATGAAACTGTGAACTACTGGACTTCAAGCGAGTGGCTAAATAGTTAACACATTCACGGTGAAGCATGAAGGTTCGGCGTCCGATCCATAGTGAGGTAGTGGTTACCTACTGTTGAGGAGCCCAATAACAGGACGTAACAGGTGTCCGGTGCTCTCAGAGTTTCAGTGACTTCAACTGACGTTAGTCTGTGAGGAATACAACCTTAAGAATAAGATTGTTTTTTTTTGGCTTTTCCCAGAAAAAATGTCAGTGAAGTAATGTTAGGCGAGAACATAGCTAATGAAGATTGATTGTAAGGGAATTCCTAGATTTGTATTTCAAGGAAAACCATTAACAAAGAGAATATATCCTTTCCACTAAGTGTATTATTCTTGATACGATTGTATGAAAAGTTACCATTGAAAACAGTGGATTGAATCATGGATGATGATTTCATTGATCGAAAAGTAGGCTAATTCAAGTTATACTTGGTGTTTCCAGATCTTATCGATGCATTACGTTTAGTACTAGTGAGTCTACATCAATCATTCACACTCCAAATTATTCCTTATTCTCGATTGCTCAATAACAGTTCGTCAACGTTAACAGTGGTGTGTTTGTTTGCATAAAGACACTCATCAAACCTATTTCTTTAGTTCACCTTCATGTCACATGTTTAATGTATTCTATCAAACATCATAACGTTATTTTCGTAACAAACAGAAAAGCAGCATTCCAGTGGTAAAAATTTATTGGCTGCTTACACACCTGAATACTTTTGGCTGACTATTAGCTGTGTGATATACTTTGTATCTCAGTCATCACTGTTCCATTGTCTTACTTTCTGGATAACTATAGAAAAAATGCACTCGGTTTGTTAGCCAAAAGTTTGGTCTTTCACCATACAACTAACTGAACCTTGCCTAGGATTGGTGTTACATCATAATAGGTCAGTGGTGTTCAATTTGTCAGTAAATGATCCAGTTCGACCGCTAGAATAGTGTGTAGTCAACCTAGACGTGCTATTTTTTATTTAAGTGAACAGTTATTCACCTTAATATAGCTGGGTTTTTGCATGATTGACTATGATCCATTCAGTTACTGTTTTGAACCGACAATCCTTTCAGTATTCAGGTTTATATATAAGATTTTCAGTACAAATCCCAGTGTATAAAGCTGAAACCCTATCCTCTGTTTAGTGATTATATTGTTATTACTGATGCTGTGTGGACTGAATGTGTGTTCGCCTTAAAAATTTCTAATCCAATTTTAGCATATCGCTAAATATAAATTCACACCATTAAAAGAAATCAATTTCCAGTTCACCAGGTTGAAATAAGACTATTCTACAAAATCTTCTCATGTTTTGCTCTGCTAGTTTCGTAACTAAATAGACTGATAAAAAGTCGTTCTTAGTAAAAATAAGCTCCCAAATTCGCTTGGCTTGCATTTTGACTTCACTGTCAACACAGAAGTCGTCACCAGTTATACCTCAATACCCTTGAATGGATAAAACTAATTATATACACATACCTAGACTATACACTGTAATCTAAGTCTTTTAAATCAAAACAATGATTAAAGCATAAAAAATGAAAGACCAAAAGGGGATTAAAATGAATAACACCTACCTACTACTCATCCATTTATAAGTAGATAAATGAAGGAGTCAGTTATTCGTTTAGAACAGCAAGCAATTAGTGTGTTTCTTAATATATATTTTTTAAAATTATACATTATAATAACCTTTGATGAAAGCTCGTCGTTTAAAACATCCTGAAACAATGATGTTAAAGATTAGTTCCTTTCATTCCATCAAATAAACCAATATATTATTGTAATTTGTTTGGTCGTGGCTAGCAGAAGAATGCAGGACATGCGTTTCGTCCTATTTTGGACTCGTCAGCTGGATGTACCTGCACTTCAGTGAGTGATGTCGTCCCCACTGAGACTCGAACCTCCTACCCATCACTTCAAATCAAACGTATCACCATAATTAACATTCAAGCAATATCGAGGCATCCGTGTAGGAGTCCGTATGCCAATAGAAGTCGAACAATTCGATCCAATAAAACTACGGAGAATTAAAAGTATGTCGATAAATAGTAACAATATATTGTGACTTGGATTTTCCAGACGATTTTCCCTCTCACATTACTAATCTCAACTAAGCGTAGTTTGAAAAGAGTACCTATGTATAGTAGTTTTCCGTTCGTAGATGAATAAATCGGAGAATCCCTCAACCCCTAAAAGAACTGCGCTTTTATTTCAGGACTATTTAATGCTCTATCTGTTGATGTTTTTTTAATCAAGAATCGAAGAGCTTTTATACGTCAGTGAAACACCGTTTACGTTATAAGGTTAAAATGACTAATCAGTGTATGTAATCGTGTTCTACAGGAGGCCAGTCCCTGCCCGAATAGCCCAGTGTGAACGTCTCTGACCGTGACACTGGGTGACGAGTTCGAATCTCAGATGAGAAAGTAATTTCGTCGAGGCTGCAGATACGCCTTGCTGACAAGTGCTAAGAAGTACGAAACTTAGATCAAGCCGAGCTTCATGCATATCGCCTCTAATCCACTAACATCTATCAAATTGCACCGCAATGGTGAGTCTCCTAGGGTGATGACCACATTGCACAATTATCAATAGAATTCGATCAGCATATGAAGTCGGTTACCCTCCAGTGACCAATCAATGTGACATTGTTTACTCCTATAGGTTCTATTCAACTGCACAGACACTTCCCAACAGACTTTAATCAACGAATAAGCAAAAAAAATAGATGAATACACTTTACATGTAAAAGTTAGGTGAGTTCAATTCAATATTTCGGTTTCCAAGGTAACAGATACAGAATACGATTTAGAGATTTGTGGGGATTTATTTATCATTTCTCAGTTGGAATTCATCAAGGACTGACATCAGTTAGAGAACCACTGAAAACCTGGTAGCACTGGACAACTTTTCCGTCCGGGTTTGAAACTCATCATACATCTGGGACAGAGCAACAGTCCAGTGCTTCCCGGTTTTCAGTGGTTCTCCAAATGATGTCAGTCTGGGATGAATACTAACTGGAAATACAGAATGATGACCGACAAATAAGGATCACATGATATTAGGTCAAGATTAAAATTAATTCATTTTTATTCCCAAAGGTGAAAAACATTGTTACTCTAAAGACCATCCTAACAAACACAGTAATAACCATCAATTAGGTTTTTCTATTTCGGCTAGAAATGTAGTTTTTTCATAATATAGATGAAACTAACTGACCATCTTAGTAGCTGTCCGGGTGGTATTTAGAGCTAAAAAATGTTCTACAATGCATAGGAAAACATAAGAAGTGTAGGGGAAACGAAGTTTATTTGAAATAACTAGGCAATCACGTGAAAATTTGCTCAGGTCAAAAGGACAAGTGAATTAGGAGAATGCTTTTTGAAGACAATAATGTTTAAATCAATAATAAGATTGGGATCATTAGGCAGATGTCATGAAAAGAGTAAAATTTCAACTAAGCTTTTTAAACATTATCTGAGTAACAGAAATTTGGTGACTCTCTCTTGTTGACAAGAAAATTTAGGCCGAGTTTTTCTGATTGTACTAACTTCCACAAATCAAAACACCAGGGAACCTTTGTTTGTTTTAGATTCTCAAAACTCTAAGTCTATTGGTGAGATCATGGCCATTGATTTTGCTTAAAATGTTAACAAATGAAGAAGCTTATCATTGTGTGCAAACTTGTCATTGCAAAATTTGTTTATGATACACTTAGTTAAACCTGTTTGTTGCCCTATGTCTACAGCATGAGGAGTTATAGCGTTATCAAAAGGTCTTAAGCTCCTGAGAGTTGAATAATTTATCACGTATCCTGGAATCTCGCCTTTTCACAATGCTTGCTTCTGCACGGGAGCGTAAATTGATTAACAAAATCGAAGGTAAAATGAATCCAGCAGTCTTGTGGACCACAAAAGTTTATACTCTGGTTACAACTTAGAGACCTGAGCCACAGCATTCCCGACTTGTCTGTTTATTTTCTCAGTAAAACCGTCTACTTTAGAGAAGGTGAGTCTGTTTTTTGTGCGGTAAATATCACTTTCCGTAGCTTCTAAGTTTTGCAATAGTTGTGGATTTATTTGAACTTATATTTTCTGCTCCCCTGAAAATATCAAGCCAATTTATTCGTTTCATGTGATATCTCTTCAAGGCGGAATTTCTCTATTTTTCTCTGATGTATTGATCGAGTTTCTGATAACTTATGGAAGTAAAATAGTTGTCGGTTAGATACTCATTATTTTTTCCTACGACGAATGACTGGCGTAGCTATACAGTTTTCTTCCCATCTAATGCAGCAATCAAACAAATTTCACCAAAACTCCATCGTAAACCTGGTATTTGTCTAACTACTATTGAGGCTGTAAAATAGGTTGTTTGCTTTTTGTTGACAATAATCGACTCCAAAGGTGTTATCAACTAGTGTATTCGTTGATACCAGGGTTTTAGGATGCAGTTTAAGAGAACGCGTGAAGTAAAATGACAATATCATATTCTGTTAACTGAGTTTTCTTTGCTTTTATTTCATCTATGCCAATTAGATTTCAAAAATCATGCGTAAGCTTCTGAGATGCAAGTTGACGTTCCAAAAACAGCATTATCAATGAAAATTTAAAAAAATTTGAAACATGTAACCGCATATGAAGTGCACATTTAACAAACAAGGTGACGACTTTTCTTTAATGAGCAAAAAGACATTCGGTTTACAAATGGACAATGGCATAGTTACGTGAAACTCTGGTATGCCGAATCGATAACTGTATGAAATAAGAGATTGTCGTTACAATAACACTGCCTAAACTATAATAATAATAATATTGAGGTTGTATTCATCACGTACTGATATCAGTTGGCGAACTATTGATAACCCGGGTGCATACAACTGAGGAGTCTCATACCAGGACAAAACAGCTGTCCAGTGCCCCCAGGTTTTCAATAGTTCCCCAACTGATGTCAGTCCATGAAGAATTCTACCTCGAAATTAAAATCCCCATTCATCTCAAAAATGCATTAATAACGATAAAAATAATAGTAATAGTGATTACTTGAATTGATAGTGGGCAACACCATTTTTTTTAAATCTGAGAAGGGGTTATGAATTCTGTTCACAATTATAGTTTAAGAAAAATGAAGTCTTTTGTCCATCAACTGAATGTAAAGGCTTTATATAAGTCAGTTTATTGCGGTACGTCTATTACGTGACGAAAGTGTGTCACTGTTGAACGAAACTCGAGCTCTTAAACTGAGATTCATTGATGCATACTAAGCGAGCCAGTTGGACAACCTCTACTACCTCAACTTATATGCTTCCGTATGTAGATTTTAGTTATAAAATGCTGTTATGCTTACTTGGCACGTCTGATTTTAGTGAATTTTAATACTTCAGCTAGCGTTTGTTTCGCATATAAATTCTTTGTTCTCATCATGTTAATTAACGATCTTTACTTTCAGACAGTAAGTATTCATTGGTTTGAACTGTATGCAGCAGATTATGAAAATCATTGAAATGAAAGAATCTTATCATAGGAATGCTGTTCTTAATTACTATGTAATTAAATTTTTTAAAGAGAGTTATTGTTGAGAGTGAATGACCAGTGTCGAAAGGGTGTTCCATTGTCCCCTTTCTCATGGATTCGCTACCACTTCTTTGCTATGACATACAATACTGTTCTTGAACCCTTTTGTACAGTATCGGTGTTGACGAAGCAGTGTGCGTAGCTTCACAGGAGTGGGTGAACTGTTATCCTTGAAAAAGTGGCAGATGGGGGATTTTGTCCTTCAGGTTATTGCAGAGTAAAGGGTGAACGGAGAGAACTACTCTTAAAAGTACTCTCTTTAGCAAGTTTGAAATCATTCTCCTTAGGATGTCAGCAATTAAATCACTTTTGAAACCAAAGTTTATATGTAGCCTTTTTTGGTGCAGAAATCGAGTCACGTCTCATTTGTTTTGGCCTGATATTTTCATCTATGAACCTAAGGTGTTATCATTTCCTACGACCTTTTTTGAATGTTAACCTTTTGGTTCACAGGCAGTAAATCCCTTTGTTAAATCATTTGTTGGCTGGACGACTTGTTTACTCTTCTTCATTTACAACATTGAAACAGATGTGTAAGCTAACATTGAAAATATATCATTTCAACAGTAGTATATCCTTCCTAATGGATAGAAAGCTCTATTGTTGTTTCCAAGAAAAAGAAAAAAATGTATTGACGTTGGATAGTGACTAGCAGCGGAATCTAGAATCCACGTCTCGTCCTACTTGGGACTCTTCAGCTGGATGTACCTCCCTCCCAGTGAGTGATTTTGTTCCCAACAGGATTCGAATCCAGAACTGGCCACTCCAAACGGCGGATCGTTGTTTACTAGGCCACTGGATCACGAATATATTCCTTGCTCAAAGGTGATCAACAAACTAGTGGAGGAGATAAGATAATATAGAAGCTTTTCGAAAGAATTAAATATTTTTCGTTATATCACCTGGTGAGGAAATTATCGAGAACATATAACTGTCAACCATTTATTCAATGTTATCACTTTAATCCCAACCACCAAAATAATGCATTCTGATATCACTCAAATCATCATCACTGCTTTTTCCGGGTAATGTTTCTGATCATGATATACCTCACACCATTTGTTTTTTTCTTTATTATTGTCAAAATGCAAAGATTTAGCTTGGAACTCGTACTATTCTTTTTTCAAGCAAGTCAGTTGGTCTCGAAATACTACTTATTCAGTGTTTTTAATTAGGCTTATTTATCATAATCGCTTAGTGTACTGTGTATTCTCTCTGTTGTCTAGTTAAGTTTACTTTTTTTTAGAATAAAAACAACCATACATTAATTCACTACACTCAAGGTTTTCATCAAATCTACGAAACTGATGAAACGATCACTTCTCATCGAAACAAACTAAAAGAAAAATTGAACCTACTCTTATTCCAACTATATATTTGAATCGGAATTTTTCTTTGCCTGCAAAACAATTTCTATAAATTTACTAACGTACATTCTTTGGTAACAGTTATTGGGATCAGCTTTTCAGTGAAACATGTCTTGACTTTGAATCTCCACGATCATTTAGACTTCGTCTGTTTAATTGGAAGAGTTTTTAATCAATAATAAATAAGAAATAATGCAATATACTCGTACTGTCAGTAAGTCATTTTCGAATAGAATGTGATTTGTGCAGTACTGTTCAGATAGATGATATCGTTTCAGGTGGGACCAGTTTTTCTCCCGCTGAAAATTATCCTCTCTTTTATTATCTATCATTCAGTATACTTGATTTCCACTTACCACTTTAGTACAATAAAAGAGATGATGATATATGAAGGTTTTTGTATAATGACTATTCGACAAAATTGTATTTCTCTTAAAGTATATAACCACTGGAGCGGGCAAAAAACGCTGATACGTTAATACTAGCAAATATGCCGATTGAACTGATGATATTCATTGTTACTTACATAAAACAAAGATAGACCCGTGTATTGAAGAGTGATAAAATTTTTATCAGATTCAGCACTCCTCAATGAACAACAAGCAGAATAGAACTGTGTTGGTTGGTTTGAGGCATTAGGCAGCGGGAAACCCTCGGATCTATGTTTCGCACTTGTTGACAGTCGTCGGCAAGGCGTATTTGACGTATTTGATCCCCCCTGTGAAATTCGAACCCGCATTACCCAGCACTGCAGTTAACAAAGTTACCGCTGAGCTTCGGGCCGCTCTCGATATCCTGTACCACTGGATTAGACACATTTATTGGTTACTGGAGAGCAATCAATATCATGTTGTCTAGCTCTGAATGTCTCCTGATCGCTTCAAACCAACTAACACTCATCAGAGTGTACCGCGTTGCAAAATGGTCGACAGTATTCGGTCAGCACTCAGGACTAGATAACATGAAATTGGTGGCTTTCCAGTGAACAGCCACTGAAAATAAAACTTAGTGATCATTTATAGACGTTTATTACTTAATCCCCCAACCCTAAAGTTAATTCGAACATTCGATGTAATAATAAACAATACACTACTCAGGTTAATGAAACTAACTTTCTTTGTAGAATCAATAGTGTGTGAAATACGACTTGAAAATAACCAAGTATCTATGTCTACATAAGGCGTAGTTATCATGTTGTATCATAATAGAAATAAGAAGTCAACAAATAAGAAGGAATAAGAAAACCAGTTGTTGTATACTTAAACAATATTTAAGGTTTCTCGGCTTGGTAAAATACCGGTAAAAAGTAGCTAAAAATATCCTGCACATTATACGAATATATTTGAATGTTGGTTGGTTGGTTGCAGGTAGTTGGTAAAAGGCTTGCTTGGCAGAGTTTTCGTGCTTGTTGGAAGGGTATGCTTGCGACCTCGAAGGGGGTGATGTCCCCAGTGATATTCGAACCCACATCACCCGATGTAATAGTCAGCGACGTTACCATTAACCTCTTCGCTCCACGATCAGCTCCCTGTGGGAGTCAATTTGACTACACAACATGACATTGGTTGGTCTATAGTCACCAACCAGTGAATACATTTGAGTGTTTACCAATTTACTGAGTCACCACTCTACCAATTTTCTAATCTTTATTATGTCTTTCCTAGTTCTACATCTGTAATTTTTAAATCATTCTACTACTAATCGATTTTCCATTTACTTTGACACTGACATATGAATAAACAGATATGATTCAATATGACTTTAACCAACTACTTATCTGTAGAACTAACTATTTCTAATTTAAAAAACCATCTTTAATTTGTAAACATTTTGCAGTCATTTAATTTGGTTTAAACTCACTTTTCTGCTCACTGTCTTCCCCTCTTTCCGTTAACAATTCTATCAACTCAGGAAGTCAGACAATGAATACCGACAGATTTCTCGTTTTATTTCGGGAATAAAAGTGATTGTGAAAGCTTGTTTATCGTTTCGGTGTCCAGTTTCTGCAAAGCCGAACTAGTAATCATTTTCGGGCGTTTAGTTTCTCCTCTCAACAATTTTTTTTAACTTCAGTATATGTGACTTTCTTCTGTGTCTACGTCTGTATCTTCACATGAAATAAACGAAATAACTCAGTGCGATACTATATATCTTATAAATTTAGTGGACAAAAAAGAAAATACTGCATAAATTTTATCGATCTTTATTTGGTTGAATAGCGCTTAAAATGTTTCCTTTATATGGTTTTTTCACTTGTAAATGATAAACTGATTTTCAATGCAAGTTGTGTTACTATTATTATTATTACATTCCAAAGACTTTTATTCACTTTGTCCTTTATACACTTCTACGTCTTCTAATTGAACTCACTCGTTAACATTCAGTATACTTTCTGTATCCATATGTGTTTCACTGACACCTAGACTTCAAGTTAAATTCTACCCAGTTACTTGCATAGACTTTGAGTTAATCTGAAATATCTAGTCATGTTGAGAACTAACTGTTCTATGAGCTAGGGTTTTAGCTGACAAACGTTTCAATGTTATGCTAGACATCGGAATCACGAGGAAGTTAAGCAAATGGTTGTGTTACTTTGGTAGCATGATCAGATTGTTTGCTGGGTGCTTGAGAGGGCGTATGCTGAGCCTGATTGACTGACTTCCTGCCTCTATTCCTCTCAGAAGGTCGTACAACTGATTCATTGGTTGGTTCCTTCGCTCTCCTTGTACTACGCTGAGGTAACTTCCTTGTGATTAGTTGGCCCATTCTGCTTGAGTGAATTGATGAAGGTTGCTTTTTTCTGACTGGTTAACATTTTGTATGACTAGAGACGTTGCACCCGTAGCCAGAAGGAATGAGAACCACAACCAATCATTTTCAAACCTCGTTCATATATCTTTGTTCTCACGTTTCACATTCTGACTAGGCCGCCTACGTTTTGAGGCGTTGTACACTTCCCTGTATTTTGCCGAATGTAAATTATAATGCATTATTTGGGTTAGACATGTGAAGTCGTCCTTTATGTGTCAGCTGGTGTGACGTTAGTGGCTGTAGAATTAACTGGAACAAAGAATGGCAGGTCAGTGTCATTGCATGTGTTGAAATTCAGTCCGTTTCCTAACAAAGCTTTCTCTGTAGCTCGAAGTGGTCAAGAAGAGAGGTTCATGACGTTATTCATATAGGCTTATTTGTTTGGTTTAGTCGACATTTTTTCCAGTTTAATACTGAGTTTTTCTTTACTCTTCTGTCTTTTTCTTTAGTAGTAATATACATGCTTTTAGTCAATTATTTCAAGGTTTCTTCCTTCATAATTGATTGTAGACAGTTGATCTAAATGTTTGTCTTGTGTTGGTACTTCCTTAACCAGCGGTGGACCTCTGAGATTGCTACATGGAATATTCTTCGTCAATTTTTCTGTGATATGTGTCTGTGTAGTGGTATGTTTACTGGTGGTTTATACATCAGGCTGGTTGTTAAAGTATGCTTAGTTACTCATTGTGTTTGTAAACCTTACAGTTGGAAAAGGTCAGAATGAACTTTCAATGAAATGCTCAGTCTGCAAATTACTTACAAAGTGCTCGATCCGCGTTCACATGTCTCAAAGCGGAGTAGTTTTTCAACTGCTCAGTTGGAGTGTCAGTGAGGCTTTTGTTGGGAACCGGCCATAAATCATAAAATATGATCTCCGACACAAAAGTCTCATGAACTCAGGATACATGCTACTCATCTTGCTCAGTAGTGTATACATTAATGTTTTTAACCTTCCCCTCAGTAAAGTTCTTTCTGAAAATAAGTCGCTTTATACATCTAAGATCAAGCAAACTGAAATACTAAAGTAAACTGTCACTTGAAGAATTCATCACAAATCTAACGATAAGTAATCCTTACAACCAATACAGTACACATAAATATCCATTCTGTGACTTTTATCCTTCCAGAGTCAGAAGGCTTTGGGGAAGAGAAAAAACATTCTCAGTGACATTCGTCACAGAAGTTGGAAAATCCTTGAGAATAAAGTATACAATAGAATTCATAATTTCTTAAAAGTGTACGTGGAGGAAAATTTCATCTGTGAATGTCTTAACCTCGAAACAGACGCAGACAGCAGCGGATGTCTTCACACCAACACTGCGGAAGGTAGTGTGGTGGTGGAGACCTAAGCCTTTGCAAGAACTGGCGAAGAGTCATAGTGCTGTCCACACGAAGCAAAATAGTATGCCATAACATCCTGGAGAGAATAAACACTGTCCTGGATTCAAAATTACGACCGAAACAGACTGGCTGGCTGACTAACTGACTGTATGACTGACTGACTTCAGGAAGAACAAATCATGTGCGGATCAAATTGAAACGCAACTCTACGCATCATCACAGAACAAATCATCGAATGGCAGTCAACTCTCTACCTCAACTTCATCAACTTTGAAAACGCCTTCAACAGCGTCGACCGAGAAGGAATTTGGCAGTTGCTTCAGCACCACGGTTTCAGTACCACAAACCATCATCAACCCCATTCAACACCTATGTGCCAAGTGATTCACAATGGAAAGCTCAGTGACGCCTTTGAAGTGAAGTGAAGACGGGAAGGAGTAAGACAAGACTGTCGCCTACTATCACTCATGATCTTCCTGATTATGCTCGACTAGACTGGGTCGTGCAAGAAACTGTGAGGATCGAGAAGATGGGCATACGCTACCTGGACGGATGAAAAGAGCCTAGAAGAAGGTTGGGATTTCACCCACAACGATGATTTATATCTAATGCCTTGTCACACAAACTCGAAGATCTACAGGCAAAAACTAACAAGTTGACAGAATTGGCAGGGTAGAGAAAACGGGAATTCAAGTGAAAGTTGAGAAGACGGAGATGATGAAGATAACCAACCAACATCAGCACCAACAACAAGAGGCACCAATCAGCATTAACGGGAGAAACCTAGAGGAAGTAGTCTGTTTCACCTACCTACCCAGCTAGGCAGGCAGCATCGTTTCAACTACAGGCGGCACAGGCACAGATGAGGACGTTAAAGCCAGGATCGGAAAGACAGCAAGACAGGCCTTCATTCATCTCAAGTCAGTGTGGAGATCTACTGCACTGCAATGCACTGCACCTCACTGCACTCAGTATGAAGCGTGAACATGATGCAGATTTTCAACACCAATGTCACTGAAGTCAGTGCTGCTATATTGTTCAGAAAGTTGGCGAGTCACGAAAATCATTTTCGACAAACTACAGACATTCATCAACAGCTGGTGACTACGCTCACACAATACTGAAGATCAGATGACCAGACTAATCAGAATAAGCAACAAGGAGCAAGGAACACACAGTGGCTGGCAACAAACCAACGAAGCAACAACCTATCACTCAACAAATATGCAGGAGAAGAAAGTGGAGATGGATTTGATTGGGCATACACTGAGAAGACCGATTGGGGAGATCATGCGCCAGGCCAGTTTGTCGAGTGGAATGCAAAGTGGAAACGACGAGTTAGGCGATCGAGGGGAGGGTGACATTGAGGAGATGGTGTGATGAAGAAATGAAATCTTGTGAGTAGTGGTGGATCGAGGTTGAGGAACCTGGAGAGAAGAGAGTGAAATGGAGGCGTGCAACTGAATCCCTATTTTCTACTAGGAACCCAAGAGACAAATAATAATAATGTTATCCAAAAAATGTATGTGGTCACGAAAGCTTTGAAAGGTGTTTACGGTCCCACATAGCTTACCGTAGAATGGAAATGAAGTTTTATATATCTTTACCTTTACACCATGTTACTGCTGAATGAAGACAATTCAATAGTTTTCACGAATGTATCCAGCCGTCTCAGGTATGATGTAGACCTAACTTGACGATTCTGTCAGTAAAACTGAATAGTTTCAAGGTAGTGTTCGTCACTGGCTGACATCAATTGGAAAACCCCTGAAAACCTGGAAGTACTAGACAACTATTTCGTGCGAACACAGGACTCCTCACCCATGCTACCTTCTGATATGGTCATGGTGGCTCATTTTACATATTACCATTACCACTGCTCCCAGGCTTTCAGTGGTTTTGAAATGTTTCAACTAAAGTACTTAGCATCAACCTGAGTGGTTTTACTGATGTTCTTTTATTCTGTCTTTCACCCAGATTTTCAACCCATGGAGGCTGATAGTCGTATCTTTCAACTGACAATCATTTCACTCATTTCTAGGAAATGCGTTTTGCTTGATCGATTTGATGAGTTCCCAACAATCTGTCTCTTGCCACTCCATTCATCTTGGAGTTTTTTTTCAAGTACTATTAGACAATATCAGCAGATGAAACTAATCAGACTACCAACTCCTAACATTCATAATACATTTCCCAGCTACCTTAGTTTAAGTGGATTCACAATACCATTGCTTAAATTATACTCTATACATAACCTCGAATTAGTGACTATTCTTTTACGACACACTAGTAATGACTTCAAAGATATGAATAAACTTAGTTAGATGGAGGCAATGGACAAGAAGCAGAACTTGACCTGGGATTCGTGCGTTTTGGTACTCGTCAGCAAGGCGTATCTGCCACTTTAAGGAAACAGAAGTCCCTGATGAGATCCGAACCCACGTCACCCAATTCTGCAGTCAAAGACTTTACCACTGATCTATTCGGGCCACATTTGACCTCCTGTGATTTAATGCTTGTAATTCTTTTTCTTAAGGTCTTTCTTCAGTTTTGATATTTTGTAGCTATGCGGTAAAGCAACAACAAGCATTCAGATATACCGTTTACACCAAATTTGTTACGCAGTAGTAAATGTCTAGACTTTATTTACGAAGCAAGAACAATAAACACTGTGGGATGAATTGAAATGATTTCATATGCTCTAAATTATCCACAGACACACTAAATTTAAAATTGTATATAGTTAGATGTCAGTGTCCAACATAGATCATCTGTCACATTTCAATGGTAAAACCTACACTAAATACATCCTTTACATCTAAACATTAATACATACATACGGGAACGGAGATGAATGTCAAAGTCCACGACCTAATCAACCAATACAGGGAACAAGTAACAAATCAAACTATAAAATGGATCGGTAAACACAGGAAAACAATACGACGTAATAGTAGTACAGACATATGATTGCAGCTCACGGAGGTAGAGATGTTGACAAAAGGGGAAAAAAAACAAAGATGGTGTGTGTAGTGTACGAACTAATGGTAGAAGAATGGAAAAGGATGTGCTAAAAACCATAATTAAGATGTAATGGATTTACGTAAATCAAAAATAATGGAATTATGAATAGCGTTTGGGAATAATATGTAAGATTATAAGATGAAAGGACGAAATAGTAAATAAAACTGTAGGAAAAGTACCACTCAACTAGACAACACAAGGTGAACCACAAACACCTTTTGTACACAAGTTTAGTTCCAGTCGACGGACTACTACTGCTTCTGTATAACGTAGCGATCCACTATTTCTCTGTCCTTTGATTACCTTGAAAGCTAACGGGTTCTATCATCATGATTTCAAAACATGAGGGTAAGTCTACCGACAGAAGCTGTCTTGGACAGTTTAAAGGAAGATAATTCCTTAGGGAAGATGGAATCAGTATTGATAAGAACTGCTGGTAACATAATTATCTTGAAATATAATAACGATAGATCTATACTCATATTTTACATAATTGGATCCGTATACAAATTTCAGAATGACAAAGACAACATATACTTTGAAATTATGTATTTCCTTGTTTCTTATTCAGCTATCTATAGGTTAAAAAATATTCCAGATATTTGTCAAGGAATAAAACATCTGAAGATGCTTGGAGTTACCTGCAACTGAGCATATGAAATACTGGATTGAATTGTCCTATGAGTGTAGGTTTATGAGGATGCATGTTTCAGTGTAATGCTAGACATTATCATCGTCGAAGATTCATGCCTATATCTTTGTAAACAAATTCCTTTATTTACAGTCGAGCGTACGTACTAATATGAGGTGATTGATGTATACACAGACAAAGGCGTGACCATTCCTCTGAATTAGTATCTGATGCATTTACCGAAATTCATTTTTTGACTGATATTCACGTAGTCTTCTATACCGATACTATATTTTGTTCCGTATAATATTAGAATGAAAATATTTCGGAGACTAATGGGCTAATCCAGTTCTAGAAGCCTTCGGCGGTCTTCTTTTATTTAGAATGTTCTTTATAAGTAGCATGATAATCCATTGTCTGATTTTCATGGATGACCTTACAGTTAGTTGCCGATTTTATAAACATCCATTGCGGCGGTTGTATATTCGATAGTTCATCAGAACAGTCATAAAGTGGTTCCCTTCATTTCTTCATAAGGTAGAGTATGCTTCAACCTTTTGTAGCCTTTTTAATTGATTCTATGTGCAAATCATTATGTGCATTGTTGAGTTGTTTCTATGGCATATGTTAATAACTCACTTAGAGATCTGACTGAATTGATACTATTTCGTTTTCGATTGATTTTCCCTGGTTACCTTCAGGTTTTTTCAAGTTTAACTGAATTTAGATGGGACATTAAGTCCGAAAACAGGTTAAGCAAAACATTACTACATGATATGGACAGTATACTTTATTCATTTTCTCAACTCATCTCTACTACTTAGGCTATCGTTATTAGATTAGTCACAGTTCACAACTTATCGCTGCTTCCCACGGCAGTAGAGTAATGCTTCCCTTCACGAGGAAATTGTGATATCATATTATGTTTCAGTCACTGAAGCAGTAATCCATGTCGCTCCAATCGTTTTGAGGAAACCAAGGCTGAGAAACATGTTTGAAGTCCTGATGGGCATAAATGCAAACATTCTTTTCAGGTCATTCCTAAAGAAAAAAATAAGGAATCAGTATGAGGCAGTATATCAGCTGAACTGTTCTGATGACCGTGGTTACTACGTTTTCACCTATACTTCCGAGGAATACATATGTAAGTGCATGTGTAAGTGAACATTGCCTCCTAACTACATTGCAAAATATGCACTTCAGACGTATTTTGTGACTGCTAACCCCTTTCAGGAGTTGTCTGGCATCACATCTGTCTTCTCATGTGCTATATACCCCTAATTTTGCATAGCTTTTGCCTGATGTTTTGCCCATAACCTTAAAATAACCTACATGGTTGCTTTCATACACTTACTAGTTTTTCTTCCGTCTGCTCTCAAGGCTGAACTCTCATTGGTTGTTAACTACTTTTATTTATGTGTGGATTTAGTGTTGTCAAGGTCATTTAGAAGTGTATTTATTCAGCATTGCTGTCAACTGTATTGACTGTTGTTGAGACAGTAAAAAGCGCTCTCTCAACGGTCTGCCTTCTCTTCCTGTCTTCGCGGGTCGATGGTATTCTTGTCGTGGTTGACGTTCTGATTTGCTTTAGAGTCGATTTGCTGCGCGTTAGGTTTATATTGTTCGTATTCTGCTAGTCTCGTATCGCTCGTAGACTGTTAGGTCGTACCGTCAGCCATAGCGTCAAGCGCACGATATTTTTACAAACTATGGAAATCATATTTAGGACACTTTATACTTGACATATGAAGAAAATCGAGGCTTTATTAGCCTAAAAGTATCGAATAATATATATTTTGGACTTATGAAAATTGACCAATAGGAAATCAATCCAGTTTATAATGTAATGTTGCGTTAAAATGATGAATAGCTTAAGCGATAGGAAGCGACACAGTAACGTCAAAACAGAATGCCGTAAGCCTGCATGCGTTTAACAGTAGGACGTCTAATCGAAATGTGTCATAGTATCTGCTACGTAAAGAAAAAATTATTTATTGCACATAATATTGTAAATCGTGTGACTTACACAGTGAGAATGATATATTTATTGGATTTTATAATTCACATGTGGACAGGATAATATTTAACCAAGAATAATATTCTCATACTAGGATAAAACAAGTCATGCAGTACTCCCAGGTTGTCAACTGTTAGCCAGTTGACGTCAGTCTGCGATGAATACAACCTTGAAATATTCATCGACTTCTGTCTCAACATATTCACATTTCAGTGAACCTGGCTGAATCACATAGCATTATACGGTAGACTGGTTTCTACAAACATTATTAACAGTGACGTAGATTATTGAAGTCGGAGGGTGAGTCAAGTATTGAGTGGGTTGATAATTCCCATTCATACACTAGAGAACAACTGATTAAACAGATGCTTCTCTTCCACTCACTGTTCAACAACAGTTCTACAGTAGCACTGGACATCTGTTTCGTCCTTAGCAGTTCGCACTTATGGCTTCACCATGGATCAAAACTACGACCTTCGGTTCTCATAGCCACCAGGCGACAGTTCCATGGTCCACAGTTTCCTACTTATATCAATTCGCTATATGGCACGACTATCCACTAAGGTGTTCCATCGGCATCCGCTTCACTTCTGACTACGCCCTGTTGAACTCTGACCCACTGACTGAATGATCATCACGAAGCCCGAAGATCCTGAATCCAATCCCTGATGGTATCGTGGATATGTACTACTGAGAAGTGGCATACTTGGGATAAACAGCTGTCCAGTCATTCTAGGTTTTCATTGTTTTTCCAAATGATTTCGGTTGCTAAGGAAACTATCCTGAACCTCAAAATACATTACTTTATTTATGCTTGAATTACTGCTCCAGTTTCTGTGATTAATTATCATCTCTTTAGGATATTAAATACTGATAATTTTATGAAAATTCATCATCACCATCATACTTATTTTTTTAATGTTCCGTTATTGAATTAACCCTTAACCATATTAGTATGCGGTCAGTGATGAGGCGTTAATTGGAAAGAAATATTTCTTTTCTTTTCAATTTGTTGTCCTCTAATTATGCAAACATGAATCTTCATTCTACCTAGGTTATTGTTTAGGAACTATGCTAACCGGCCATCTAATCATCTTTATAATTAAGAGGCTAATAAGTTATCATTTTTTTTGAAAGTTACACTAGTATCTATTTTCTAACAGGTGACCTTTAAAAGTATATACAGATAGGCATAAATTAATATGACTTTTGATTACTAGTCCTTAAAGAGGATAAACAGGACCCTAGTATTAGATGTTGCTGCAACATACACTCTTTTTGAAGCGCAACCTATGCTAGCTTCTTTCACCTTCAAGTCCTCTAAACTGTCAACCTGTTTACACACCTACCATTACAGTGGCTAACTTCAAAGAGATAAATTGTTATACACTCCAATAATGAGTTCTGACTGTCAGAAAAGTAGGGCTCAAGGTGAGATCAAATACTCTCGGATCATCGTATAGTTAATATTCATTGTTCTACAGAAACTGTAGTGTCAAAGTCCTAAGTATTGGCTTATAAATTATTGTCTCAACCGTGACTTGATTGTCTTAAATCCTGAAAGTAATGTATGCAGTTACCTGAGATGTATATTCTGATGAACAACATTTTGAACAAAAAGTTAGCGATTATTCTGGGCTCTCGGAACATTTTGCAATATCGATGCCTTTTATGTACAAAAAACATTATTTCCATATATATGGACTAGCTGCCGAATATCTCCTGCATATCTTACAATTTTGTCGCGAGTTTAAACTCTTAAATTTACATGGTTGATGCAATAATGAAATATGGCTACAGTCATCGCATTACTTTCGTTTAGTTGGTTGGAGGCAACTGGTAGGAAGCCCTGTTTGACCCAGGTTCCGTACTTGTTGGCATTCATCAGTAAGGCGTATCTTAAACCTCCAGGGAACTGATGTCCTATGTGAGATTCAAACCTGCATCACCCAGTGTTGTAATGAAAGACATTACCACTCAGGTAATTGGGCGGTGACCGACATCCCATAAGGCTGGATAAGATACATTGACTGGTGGCTGAAGAGTAACCGATTTCATGTTGTCCAGCCCTCGGTGCTAATCGAATCTTATCGTTCATTTTCTTTGTGCATAATAAACCTCAAGCTGTTTTTTTTTGCAAACACCAACAAGGTAAATTAACTTCGCTTAATGTTCTGAAAGTCATGTGGTGTTTACTCAAGTAATTAGAAAGCACAAAGTAAAATCTGATGACTTGTTGTCAAAATGTATTTGCTACCAACTGCTTTTTGATAGGAAGTGGTAAAAATGGAAATCAACATTTTGAATCGGCGGCCATTAGGGCAGAAGTGTTTTTACTTCAGTTTTTGATTTACGTTTATATGTAGATGAAATAATCTCACTGGATGATTCCGTATATGATGTAGCCAATAAAACCGTGTTATACCGTCTTTGGCCTGGATCATTTTTATGTTCCGGAATTGTATATATATGCTATAGTTTATCAAATAAAGTTGTCCTTGCAGTCACAGGTCAGTCTTTGCATTTTGATATTTGCATGACTCAGTGAAGTATAAGGTGTGGAAAGGATATAGTCACACTAACATTCAGTTCTATATCACTGCGTTCAGTATCGTTATTACCTAAGTCTTATTCTACTCGGTCACTTAACTGTTTCTATAACCAATGATTAAATATTTGTTATTCGAAAGTCAGACTATAACTATTTCACTTTGCCTACATAGATCAGTGTCTTATTTCACGAGCGATCTAAATACAACATATATATATATATATATATATATATATATATATATATATATATATATATATATAATTTTTTTGAAATGCATACGGCAGCCTTGTGCATGTACGTGCAGTAGGCAATTATCCACACCTTAGTGAACGACAGGTAGTGATGCTACCTGGCTGTCCAAACCTCCGTGGGTGTAGCGAGCTTAGAGAACCGAGGACCAACTGGTTGAACGTCATCTCCCTAAATCTCTGAGACAGCTTCGAGAATATTATTATTATCAGTCCCTTGGGTTCCTAATGGAACATAGGGCTTCAGTAGCACGTCTCCAGTGAACTCTGTTCTCTGAAATCTTTTGAACCTGGCTCCACGACAGCCCAGAAGCTCTCATCTCCTCCTCACACGATCTCCTCCATGTCACCCTCACCTTGGACGCCCAACTCGTCGCTTCCCATGGGGATTCCACTCGAGGGCCTCACGCGTGATGTCCTCAGTCGGCCTTCTCAGTGTATGCCCAATCCATCTCCACTCCCTTCTGCATATTTGTTGGGTGATAGGTTCTTGGTTGGTTCGTCGCCAGACCAGAGTTCCTTGTTGCTTATTCTTTCTGGCCATTTGAACTTGAGTAACCAGCCAGCGTAGGCAGTTGTTGATGAATGTCTGTAGTTTGTTGGAAATCGTTTACGTAAAGCGCCAAGTCTCTGAATCATACAGGAGCACTGACTTGACATTGGTGTTGGAAATCCGGATCTTGTTCCACATGGTGAGTGCAGGAGATCTCCACACTGGTTTCAGGCCAATGAAGGCCTGTCTCGCTTTTCCGATCCTGGCTGGTTTTGACATCCTAGTCTGTGCCACCACCTGTAGTTGAAACGATGCTGCCTAGATAGGTGAACGAGACTACTTCCTTCAAGTTTCTCTCACTGATGCTGATTGAAGCTTCTTGTTGTTGGGGATGGTGTTAATTGGGTATCTTAATTGCCTCTGTCTTCTCAATATTCACATGAAGTCCCGTTTTCGCTGCCCTGCCTCTTCTGTCAGCTTGTTAGTTTTCGCCTGTAGATTTTCAAGTTTGTGTGACATAACATATAAGTCATCGGCGAAATCTAAATCTTCTAGGATCTTTACCGCGGACAAGCGTATACCCATCTTCTCGCTTCTCACTGTTTGTTGCATGATCCAGTCCACCACAAACAGGAATATCATGGATGATAGTAGGCAGTCTTGTTTCACTCCTGTCTTCACTTCACTTCAGAGGCGTCACTGAGCTTCCCATTGTGAATTACTTGGCATGTGGCGTCTTCGTATCGTTGATGAATGAGGCAGATAAAGGCTCGTGGTATTCTGTAGTCTTGAAGTAGCTGTCTCCCAAATTACTTCTCGGTCGACGCTGTCAAAGGCCTTAACAAATTCGATGAAGTTGAGGTAGAGAGTTGACTGCCATTCTATACTCTGCTCTATGATGTTGCGTAGACCGGTGTTGCGATTCGGTCCGCACATGATTTGCACTTCCAGAATCCAGTCTGTTCTTGTGGTAGTTTGAATCCGGTGCATACTTCAGTCTCTCATGGATGAAGCGGCTTAATTTATTTTTGCTTGGCTGGGACAGAAATGAAGCATGATTCCGGGCCAGTTCTTGCAAAGATTTAGGTCACCATTCCTTGGGAGTTTGACAATGTAAGCCATCTTACAGTCAGTGGGCACGTACCTTCAATTCCTTCCAGACCTTCGACAAAAGTGGTGTGAGCATGTCCACTGTTGTCTCTGCGTCTGCTCTCAGTGCTTCTGGAGGGATTCCATCTGGTCCTCCTGCCTTCCCGCATTTCGGCAGCTTTATGGCACTCAGGACTTCCACTTTTGTTGGAGGATTTGCGTTCACTGGTAGTTCTTCGGCTGGGCTGCAGGTGATATTTCTGGACGAAGTGCAGGTGGTGGTCGATTCAAGAGATTTTTGAAGTGGTCAGCACATCGTTCCCTTTGTCTCTCCTCTTTGGTGTTAAACAAGTTCCCTTCACTATCTTTCATTGGTCACATCTGCATCAATCTCTTCCATCTGAGATAGTATTTTGGTTATTTGATATAGTGTCGTCAGGTCTCTCCTACCTGCAGCAGCCTGTTCTGCTTCACTTACCAATGTGTCGTACAAGTGTCTTTTGTCTTTGCGCGCACTCTCCCTCACTTCCTTGTCCAGTGTTTTGTACATTGCACTCAATTCCTCTTTTCGTTGTGCATCCCTGCACTGCACTAGTGCATCTTCTGCTTCACCATCTTCCTCTCCCTGCTCCATCAGCTTCCATGTGTCCGTCGACATCCACTCCATTACTTGTCTTCTTTCTTCCTCCTTCCTAACACGGTTATGCAGGTTTCTTTCCAGTGTTCTCACACACCCGATCCTTCAGGGATGCTGCTCAATGTCTCCCATTTTGTCCTGACGACTGGCTGATTTGAAGATGTCCTGTATAGTTTCGTCCTTCCGTTTCTGTTTTGGGAGTTGAACTTCAACTGTGGTCTATCACCAACTTCTTTGAAGGCTTCCAACTTGATTTCGAAGGCAGGTCCCTTGCACTAGACAGTGAGTGGTGTGAACTTACATCTGCTCCCCTTCTTCATCTGATCTGATATGATCTGATCTTGTGTCCAGTAGGCTGACTGCGTCTCCATCTCCCCTTTCTTCACATTCAGATGAAGTCGATCTGATTTTGAGTGTGGTGTGACTGGTTTCTGGTGAAGTCAGATCCATGTCGCTGCCTTGTGAATATCCTTGTGTGTGTTTGTACACACTGCCTCCAACCACCAAATCGTTGAATGCACAGAAATCTGCAAACAGTTCTCCATCCGAATTCATCATTTCACCGAGTGTTTCTCGACCCATGATGGATGAGTTCTCCTCCTGTGTTGTCTGCTCACAGTTTGGCATTCATGTCACCCCACCCATCAGAATTTAGATGTCACCAACTCGAGTCTTGTCCTGTACTGATTACAGTTGTCCGTAGAATTCCTCCATCTTCTCTTCATCTGCATTATTTGTAGGTGCGTAGCGTATCGTGGCGTTGATTGATTGTGACTTTCCTTCCTTTCGAGTTGAATCTTGTTGTCATGATCCTGATCCTGCAGGAGGAGATTGGTTCCGACTGCATGAGAGACAGCCTCTGATGCTGTTGTGGACATCATGATATCCACTGGAAAACTCAGTGTGCTCTTGTTTGTTGTGTGGGTGACAATATTGGAGTAGATTATTGACTCTCCAGTTGATAGTTTGGAGAGTCCACTTCTATCTTCCACTTCCATCTACTTTCGCAGATTCCCAGCCTAGCACTTCTATATTATATCTCCTCATCTCTTTGGCAATCTGGGTAGTTTTGGTAGTTTCAAGCATTGTGTGGACATTCCATGTCGCCACGCTTATTTTCGCTTCCATCGAGGGAAAACATTTAGGTCAATTGGTTTCCCCTTAGTCTTTCACCAACCAGCGTCATTTCGTCTCTCCGATTCCAGCGAGGAATAATTCTGTTTTTATTTTTTATAATTTCCTCGTGCTTTGAAGTTTGTTTGGCGATTGGATTGGTTTTCCTGGTTGGGGTTGCTAGCCCTATGTTCAACCTTCCTTTTTTCTGCAGGCTTAGGACCGGCTAGTATTTAGTGATGTATATATATATATATATATATATATATATATATATATATATATATATATATATATATATATATAAATTTTTGGATCATCCAATATGTAATTCGGTCGTTAATTATCATGGAAGTGAATTGCCTCAGGTATATAATGGGTGAAGACGGTGTTTGATGGCTTTATAAACTGACTTCCATAAAACTAGTATTCACAGATACAAACACGTATTAAGAGCAATCGGTTGTTAATAAATGATTAGTATAGAACCGATCGTTGAACTGCCACAAAGAAGTAATTAGTTTCATGTTGTCTACTTTTGAGTACTGACAGAACTCTATTGATTAGGTTAAACGTTCCATCATCGTAATGATATCAAACGACGAAAAATGTCTTAAGTCTTTAAGAGAAGAAAGAGCAAATGAGCGAAGTAATTTTTCTTTTTGACAAAGCCATACAATCATACTGATAAATATTGAGAATAAATATCAGCCTACTATTAGTCAGTAGGGGCACATGATCACTGTAATGATCAAGAGTAAAATAAAAAATGGTCCAAAAGGCAAAAAAGTTTTTAATAATGTATCTTCAGCACGCAGATATCTAGCTTGAATTGATGAATTTTCATTGCCTCCATTGTGCAAAAGATACAATATCGTACTCCTTTTAAACCGTTTACTTCCACTTTCTTGATAATCGTGAAAGTAGACTATGGCGGAGCTAAGTGATCAGAATCGATTTCATCAGCTGACATTAGGTGATCGTCGGTAATCTTCAAAAATTCGTACCTCACAATGGTTTCCTACTTTTTGATATACCTTGGGGAGACGATTTTGTAGTCTCTAGAGAATGGACACTGCTCAAGAGAAGGTAACCTATATCACCGATTCCCGCAGTTAGTGATTTCTTCATACACAGTAATAGTTATCAGTAAAATATGCACTGCTTTATCAACAGTAATTTTTACTACTTAGGCTATCGTAGGTAACCTTGATTAGTGAGTAGTTCTTCGTATACCATGATGATAATGATAAAAATTAGAGGTGAGCAGAAATTAAGTTCACAGCAGGACTCAAACCAAAGGTTTCAAGGTGACTGATGTAGGACCTTATTGAAACGAAATAATTAATTAGATCTAAATTTGATTTCAATAATCAAGCTTTTCTTTTTGATTTTTATCTGAAAGTTAGAAGTATACACACCTTAATTTCTCAATATATGTGAAGCTCAGCTAGATCCTCGAAAGTCAATCAAAATCAAGCTGAATCAGAAATGCATAATGTTTGATCATTGATGAAGCAGTCTGAAGTAGTTAGTAAGTATGCTGCTTTATAACTGTCAAATATTTAAGTAGTTAATTCATCATAAAACCACTCCTAAAGAAAGCATAATCATTTTAAATCGAAGTTTTTTTCTAAAAAACACAGTTGTCAATGGTTGTTATGAAAAGTACAATATTGTATTGAACAGCATTAGAATTGTTTATCCTATCTTAATTCGAAGTACATGATGTAACCGATAATTGATTGTAAGCTAAAACAAACTTATATTTACATTGTTACCAATGTATGCATTTGCGTGCGCAGTCCCATTAGTATTAGTATTAGTAGTATTAGAAGTAGTAGTAGTAGTAGTAGTAGTAGTAGTAGTAGTAGTAGTAGTAGTAGTAGTAGTAGTAGTAGTAGTAGTAGTAGTAGTAGTAGTAGTAGTAGTAGTAGTAGTAGTAGTAGTAGTAGTAGTAGTAGTAGTAGTAGTAGTAGTAGTAGTAGTAGTAGTAGTAGTAGTAGTAGTAGTAGTAGTAGTAGTAGTAGTAGTAGTAGTAGTAGTAGTAGTAGTAGTAGTAGTAGTAGTAGTAGTAGTAGTAGTAGTAGTAGTAGTAGTAGTAGTAGTAGTAGTAGTAGTAGTAGTAGTAGTAGTAGTAGTAGTAGTAGTAGTAGTAGTAGTAGTAGTAGTAGTAGTAGTAGTAGTAGTAGTAGTAGTAGTAGTAGTAGTAGTAGTAGTAGTAGTAGTAGTAGTAGTAGTAGTAGTAGTAGTAGTAGTAGTAGTAGTAGTAGTAGTAGTAGTAGTAGTAGTAGTAGTAGTAGTAGTAGTAGTAGTAGTAGTAGTAGTAGTAGTAGTAGTAGTAGTAGTAGTAGTAGTAGTAGTAGTAGTAGTAGTAGTAGTAGTAGTAGTAGTAGTAGTAGTAGTAGTAGTAGTAGTAGTAGTAGTAGTAGTAGTAGTAGTAGTAGTAGTAGTAGTAGTAGTAGTAGTAGTAGTAGTAGTAGTAGTAGTAGTAGTAGTAGTAGTAGTAGTAGTAGTAGTAGTAGTAGTAGTAGTAGTAGTAGTAGTAGTAGTAGTAGTAGTAGTAGTAGTAGTAGTAGTAGTAGTAGTAGTAGTAGTAGTAGTAGTAGTAGTAGTAGTAGTAGTAGTAGTAGTAGTAGTAGTAGTAGTAGTAGTAGTAGTAGTAGTAGTAGTAGTAGTAGTAGTAGTAGTAGTAGTAGTAGTAGTAGTAGTAGTAGTAGTAGTAGTAGTAGTAGTAGTAGTAGTAGTAGTAGTAGTAGTAGTAGTAGTAGTAGTAGTAGTAGTAGTAGTAGTAGTAGTAGTAGTAGTAGTAGTAGTAGTAGTAGTAGTAGTAGTAGTAGTAGTAGTAGTAGTAGTAGTAGTAGTAGTAGTAGTAGTAGTAGTAGTAGTAGTAGTAGTAGTAGTAGTAGTAGTAGTAGTAGTAGTAGTAGTAGTAGTAGTAGTAGTAGTAGTAGTAGTAGTAGTAGTAGTAGTAGTAGTAGTAGTAGTAGTAGTAGTAGTAGTAGTAGTAGTAGTAGTAGTAGTAGTAGTAGTAGTAGTAGTAGTAGTAGTAGTAGTAGTAGTAGTAGTAGTAGTAGTAGTAGTAGTAGTAGTAGTAGTAGTAGTAGTAGTAGTAGTAGTAGTAGTAGTAGTAGTAGTAGTAGTAGTAGTAGTAGTAGTAGTAGTAGTAGTAGTAGTAGTAGTAGTAGTAGTAGTAGTAGTAGTAGTAGTAGTAGTAGTAGTAGTAGTAGTAGTAGTAGTAGTAGTAGTAGTAGTAGTAGTAGTAGTAGTAGTAGTAGTAGTAGTAGTAGTAGTAGTAGTAGTAGTAGTAGTAGTAGTAGTAGTAGTAGTAGTAGTAGTAGTAGTAGTAGTAGTAGTAGTAGTAGTAGTAGTAGTAGTAGTAGTAGTAGTAGTAGTAGTAGTAGTAGTAGTAGTAGTAGTAGTAGTAGTAGTAGTAGTAGTAGTAGTAGTAGTAGTAGTAGTAGTAGTAGTAGTAGTAGTAGTAGTAGTAGTAGTAGTAGTAGTAGTAGTAGTAGTAGTAGTAGTAGTAGTAGTAGTAGTAGTAGTAGTAGTAGTAGTAGTAGTAGTAGTAGTAGTAGTAGTAGTAGTAGTAGTAGTAGTAGTAGTAGTAGTAGTAGTAACTGATGAAACAAACATTTGTTTTGCGAAAGTAACAATGATTAAAATATATGTAGCATGAAAGCAAATAGAAGTTATTCCAGATAGGCGAATATCATGATGCTAACAGCAAACAAACAGGATAGACATACAATGAAATAATTACCAATGAATCGATTTTCTTGGTCAGATGATCATTATAACTGATACCAATATATATCTGTCTTTAATATGACATTCATTAATTAAACTAATTCTTCGAAACAAATTGTCTTTAAACACACCCACCAAGATGCTCAGATAGTTAAGTCAAAGTGGATTCGTTCCAGCTAAAAGCGATATTCCACTATAAAGTAAGTAAGAAAATAAGGATTAGAAATAATTTAACCTTCATCAAGTCATATTTTAGTCTAAATTGTTCTCCTGAAATGTGTTGCTGTACAAATAGCTGTTATATCTACGGAGGCTCTAGATAGGATTGCTTTTAAATATTCAACTTCAATCAAAGTGCACAGTAATGTTGAGTTACACAACTTCTGGACTAAACTGAAAATTGATCCGAAGAAGTAAATAACCACTTAAGACAGGGGGAAATAAAACTGGTTACTCTTCAGTGATATCCACACTAGGTAGTCAAACTGAGAACAAAGCTCACTCTGATACTCCTGATTTACTATCATTGTTTGGTGAACATCCTGGCGTCTGACTAGGTGAGTATTAAAAGACTAAGCACAAACAAAATATAAAACATAAAAACAGAATTATTCCTCGCTGGAATCGGAGAGACGAAATGACGCTGGTTGGTGAAAGACTAAGGGGAAACCAATTGACCTAAATGTTTTCCCTCGATGGAAGCGAAAATAAGCGTGGCGACATGGAATGTCCACACAATGCTTGAAACTACCAAAACTACCCAGATTGCCAAAGAGATGAGGAGATATAATATAGAAGTGCTAGGCTGGGAATCTGCGAAAGTAGATGGAAGTGGAAGATAGAAGTGGACTCTCCAAACTATCAACTGGAGAGTCAATAATCTACTCCAATATTGTCACCCACACAACAAACAAGAGCACACTGAGTTTTCCAGTGGATATCATGATGTCCACAACAGCATCAGAGGCTGTCTCTCATGCAGTCGGAACCAATCTCCTCCTGCAGGATCAGGATCATGACAACAAGATTCAACTCGAAAGGAAGGAAAGTCACAATCAATCAACGCCACGATACGCTACGCACCTACAAATAATGCAGATGAAGAGAAGATGGAGGAATTCTACGGACAACTGTAATCAGTACAGGACAAGACTCGAGTTGGTGACATCTAAATTCTGATGGGTGGGGTGACATGAATGCCAAACTGTGAGCAGACAACACAGGAGGAGAACTCATCCATCATGGGTCGAGAAACACTCGGTGAAATGATGAATTCGGATGGAGAACTGTTTGCAGATTTCTGTGCATTCAACGATTTGGTGGTTGGAGGCAGTGTGTACAAACACACACAAGGATATTCACAAGGCAGCGACATGGATCTGACTTCACCAGAAACCAGTCACACCACACTCAAAATCAGATCGACTTCATCTGAATGTGAAGAAAGGGGAGATGGAGACGCAGTCAGCCTACTGGACACAAGATCAGATCATATCAGATCAGATGAAGAAGGGGAGCAGATGTAAGTTCACACCACTCACTGTCTAGTGCAAGGGACCTGCCTTCGAAATCAAGTTGGAAGCCTTCAAAGAAGTTGGTGATAGACCACAGTTGAAGTTCAACTCCCAAAACAGAAACGGAAGGACGAAACTATACAGGACATCTTCAAATCAGCCAGTCGTCAGGACAAAATGGGAGACATTGAGCAGCATCCCTGAAGGATCGGGTGTGTGAGAACACTGGAAAGAAACCTGCATAACCGTGTTAGGAAGGAGGAAGAAAGAAGACAAGTAATGGAGTGGATGTCGACGGACACATGGAAGCTGATGGAGCAGGGAGAGGAAGATGGTGAAGCAGAAGATGCACTAGTGCAGTGCAGGGATGCACAACGAAAAGAGGAATTGAGTGCAATGTACAAAACACTGGACAAGGAAGTGAGGGAGAGTGCGCGCAAAGACAAAAGACACTTGTACGACACATTGGTAAGTGAAGCAGAACAGGCTGCTGCAGGTAGGAGAGACCTGACGACACTATATCAAATAACCAAAATACTATCTCGGATGGAAGAGATTGATGCAGATGTGACCAATGAAAGATAGTGAAGGGAACTTGTTTAACACCAAAGAGGAGAGACAAAGGGAACGATGTGCTGACCACTTCAAAAATCTCTTGAATCGACCACAACCACCACCATTTGCAACTCCTCCGTAAATACCACCAGGAGCCACGGAAGTGACAGTAAACACAAGTCCTGAACGCCATAAAACTGATGAAATTCGGGAAAGCAGCAGGACCAGATGGAATCCCTCCAGAAGCACTGCAAACAGACTCAGAGGCAACAGCGGACGTCCCCACACCACTACTACAGAAAGGAAGGTACCCGCCCATTGGGTGGAAGAAGGGTACCTTGTCAGAATGCCAAAGAAGGGAGACTAAGTCTTTGCAAGAACTGGCGAGGAATCATGCTCAAGCCCTGTCAACCAAATCAAAATATTAAGCCGCATCATCCTGGAGATTCAAAATTACGACCGGAACAGACTGGCTGGCTGACTAACTGACTGTATGACTGACTGACTTCAGTAAGAACAAATCATGTGCGGATCAAATTGAAACGCAACTCTACGCATCATCACAGAACAAATCATCGAATGGCAGTCAACTCTCTACCTCAACTTCATCAACTTTGAAAACGCCTTCAACAGCGTCGACCGAGAAGGAATTTGGCAGTTGCTTCAGCACCACGGTTTCAGTACCACAAACCATCATCAACCCCATTCAACACCTATGTGCCAAGTGATTCACAATGGAAAGCTCAGTGACACCTTTGAAGTGAAGTGAAGACAGGAAGGAGTAAGACAAGACTGTCGCCTACCATCACTCATGATCTTCCTGATTATGCTCGACTAGACTGGGTCATACAAGAAACTGTGAGGATCGAGAAGATGGGCATACGCTATCTGGATGGATGAAAAGAGCCTAGAAGAAGGTTGGGATTTCACCCACAACGATGATTTATATCTAATGCCTTGTCACACAAACTCGAAGATCTACAGGCAAAAACTAACAAGTTGACAGAATAGGCAGGGTAGAGAAAACGGGAATTCAAGTGAAAGTTGAGAAGACGGAGATGATGAAGATAACCAACCAACATCAGCACCAACAACAAGAGGCACCAATCAGCATTAACGGGAGAAACCTAGAGGAAGTAGTCTGTTTCACCTACCTACCCAGCTAGGCAGGCAGCATCGTTTCAACTACAGGCGGCACAGGCGCAGATGAGGACGTTAAAGCCAGGATCGGAAAGACAGCAAGACAGGCCTTCATCCATCTCAAGTCAGTGTGGAGATCTACTGCACTGCAATGCACTGCACCTCACTGCACTCAGTATGAAGCGTGAACATGATGCAGATTTTCAACACCAATGTCACTGAAGTCAGTGCTGCTATATTGTTCAGAAAGTTGGCGAGTCACGAAAATCATTTTCGACAAACTACAGACATTCATCAACAGCTGGTGACTACGCTCACACAATACTGAAGATCAGATGACCAGACTAATCAGAATAAGCAACAAGGAGCAAGGAACACACAGTGGCTGGCAACAAACCAACGAAGCAACAACCTATCACTCAACAAATATGCAGGAGAAGAAAGTGGAGATGGATTTGATTGGGCATACACTGAGAAGACCGATTGGGGAGATCATGCGCCAGGCCAGTTTGTCGAGTGGAATGCAAAGTGGAAACGACGAGTTAGGCGATCGAGGGGAGGGTGACATTGAGGAGATGGTGTGATGAAGAAATGAAATCTTGTGAGTAGTGGTGGATCGAGGTTGAGGAACCTGGAGAGAAGAGAGTGAAATGGAGGCGTGCAACTGAATCCCTATTTTCTACTGGGAACCCAAGGGAAAATTAATGATATGTATAATGATTTATGGGTCCCGTCAAAGAATGGTAACATTGTCGACTTAATCTTAAGTCACAGCTGCTGGCGATCCACGGTTGCATACTGTCCCCATTTTCTTTCGTCTAATCCATGGTTTATAATAAATTTAAAGAAATATTTTCTTTTGATATTGTTGAATACTGACTTTCAGTAAAACCAAGGGTACTCTTTTCTTCCGTTGCTGTAATTCTTTAGCTTTGTTTGCCTGGTTTCTAGCGTTGTTGTTCTTATCAATGTTCACAACAAGCATCTATTAATTTTAAGTGCCAGATAGTAATCTACTAAGTAGATCACTTCTCATGCAACGAGTTAAGTTTTATGCCGTAGCCTGTAATTTCTGTTTGTTATTTTTTTGTCCTGAAACGTCATTATTTTATCTGAATGATTCAACATCACTGTAATTTAGTAAAGACAATTTTGGATACTTGGCATGCAAGTAGTGTTTATCATTGCTCAGCATATTTGTGGTTTATTTAGCATGTAAGGTAGTGATTATTTGGTTGGCGTCTGACTGGAAGCAGAAATGCTGACCTATATGTACTTTAAACACAAGCAAATCCTACACTTTGCTTCTGGAAACTATCGGATATTATCGAAATGAAATTGAGGATTACGAATAGGATTGGTGAATAGGCGCCTACATATTTATGATGGTTGGTTGGTTACGCGCAAAAATTACAAACAGCAGAATACAGGCTAGGCTTTTGAATGCTCTTTACCCATGGAACTTAGTATTTACTAAAGTAACTGCTTCAGATGGTTTGACCAAGAAACGTTGGTTAATGCAACTTTTACTTCCTATGGATTCTAAGCGCAGAGGTGAAAGTGACCCGAAAGTAATTACTTATCTCATAGTAGACGTTACAGTTCTCAAAATCACGTTACTGCTGGGAATCTTATATCCCCGATAATGAACCTTCTCTACTGAAATTATCTTATATTACGAAAAACTTAAATTATCTTCGCTCCTTTCCAGCTCCACGTGTATAGTTCAGTTTCACCGCTTTTATAAACGCTGTTTTCCTATTGGTTAATCACCCAGTTTTAATATTCTGTTGTATATATTCGATTCAAGGGTACACGCAGTGTATATAAAAGTAAAAGCTATGCTCCTGAGTTATTGCCTTTATACTTTCGGTTGGGGCAAACTCGCTTCAGTTCAACATTGTCTTCTTCTTTTGTCAGCTGAAGCAGTTGTCAACTATCGTATCTTTCATCCAGTAACTAGATCATATGTTTCCAATTATTCGTATCCAAGGATAGCAACAATTTACCTTTATGAAAAACAAGTCTAACAGAATAAAGTGTCCTAAACTTTTATTTTTATTATTGACTTTAAGCAGTCCAGATTATAAGTTAGACAAGTAGCACCTAATCGGGTAGTAACATCAATTCTTACTATCTTGCTTAAATTATCATTTTCGCTCTTTTGTTACAGTTCTCTTTGTTTCTTGCACAATTACTTCATTGAAAAATGAAATGTTACACTAGTATCTGGGTATTGGTGCTTCGAACTAAATCGGATATTGTCCTTGCATAAGAGTTACACTCTTAGTCAGATAATTTAGAACTTCCTAACTGTAAGGGTGTTCACCTAAAAATTTATTACTCCTACTCTTTTAAACAACTTAAAAATTCAGTATCCTAAAGAAGTTAATAGCCACTGAGTGATGAATCACCGTCGCAAATATCCTATCAGCTTCATAGATTCCTGTTTAGCGTTTGAAAAAATGATGACTGTTGGTGATATTGTGTTAACTGACAGACATAACTTTTTATACAGTATGTGTTTTCTGTCTACACGTAAACTTTTGACATTCCTTTCATAGATTACATTTTATCACACAGTATAACTTCTGAAGAAAATTTACTACAGTCAAGGTAATTACAAGAGACTGATTTACTGATATTTGAGCTTTTTATTTCGTGATGTTAATCGTTTTAGACTACATCGATCAGCTTCTTTTGCTATCTGCTTTTTCGTGCGAATGCCTCGATGTGGCGAGTGATCTGATTTTAATATTAAGTCTCGATTCAACTGCTTGAGCCCATCCACCTTTAATATAAAAATAAAATCAACAGATGCATCAAGGTATCCACATAGGAGACCATATACAGAGATATGTCAATTAATTCGGTCTAAAGCAATCAACAGTTGGAAATAAAAGGCTTCAGTACCAAACTGTACCAGTTGTGTACTAAGTGACCGTCGTTACCCAGTAACCCAGTGAAAGTGACGGTTACTAGGTTTGATTCCTACTGGCAACACCGTTACTCACTGAATTACAAGTACATTTATGTGGCGAGTCCCAAACATGATGAAGCTCACTTCCTGGATTTCTCTGCTGGCCAAGACTTATATATTGCTTGTCTAGATAGCCAAAGGGTATACACGTTTTTAAAGTTGACACAGATGATTTTGTTTAGAATATGAATGTAAACTTCACTATCCATACTACTTGGCTCAGAGATCCTAAAAACAAGAATAAAATTAAGCCGATTAGCATGTGTTATTTTCCACTATAAGGTGAAGGGTACAATTAGCTAAGGCATATCCATTTGACCAGACACGACTGTGCAGAAATCAGCCTAGTGAATTCCATTGCAAGCGTCAACTGTCAGTTGTCTAAATAATCATCGGTTTAAAAACAATTCGGTTAGACAATAGTGACTTGAGTTGCAAAATGGTTGTTGCCGAAATCTGATCAAGAAGCATCACATTTATCATACAAAAGTAAGAGTTCTAAGCTTACTCTCTGGTAACGGAAAGCATTCAGTGCTGATACGTCCCCAATCAGGACTATATTTGATCGTATAGATTTTTCCAAAACACACGGAGTAAATAAATCTGGAAATTATACTCCCTAGGCTGATTAATTTTGCCTTAAGTGTTCTCAAGACAGATTTGTATTACAATTATAAGTAGTATGATAGATAATATGCGTGTATAGCTCTGACCAAAAACTCACCAATGATGTTTAGTGTAATCACGTTGACAGTTCTACACTAACTGACATGCCATCATCAATGTTATTAAGGCTATATTAAAATGTCAACCCTAATAATCCATTGTAATACGGAGTAACTATCCTCTTTCAGTCAAAAATGAATTCATAGTCCAATATTTAGAAATTATAATAATTGTTCTAGATGTAAAACATTTGACTGAAGCATAGACAATGACTTTGTGTACCCTTTTGCGCTTCATCTATGTAATATAGTTTACTCTTATTCATGGGAATGAAAACACTCTGAAACTGACAAGTACAACGCAGTTGGTATTTAGTTTGATCTTCACCTCTTTTCATTAACAAATGATGCAAATATGTTGCAATTTTTATGAATGATGCATTTGAATTGTTGAAGAGAACTATCTTCAAGACGCAACGGTAATTCGAGGATATATAAAGCTGCAGAACACTGAGAAGCGATTTTGACTTTCAAACCTCTGAGTGTGAATTAGAAAAACAAATCTTTCTGTAGACGAGTATCTTATTCTACAGATCACCGACCTTAGAAAATTTCGTAAAGCGCTAAAGAATGGTAGACTTTTGTCAAATAGATTGTTGGGATTTGTCATATCTGGAGCTAAATAAAAAATAAACACTAAGCTTAAGATAACGAAAGAGAATAATTTTATATTCCCTGCTGTAACAACTGTTTTTAAACGTGGTAGCTTAAGAAAGGCTAAACGTCAGATAGTGATACTGGCTTTGATTTCATGTAAGCCCAGTCACAACAGTTACTACACTGAAGTTTACATGGTTGCGAGCTGGGAAATCGGGGACGCGCGTTTTTTCCTGTTTGGAACTCGTCAGCTGTAGTGCCTGCACACCAGTGAGAGACTGTGTTCCCACTGAGACTCAAACCCAACACCTGTCAACTCCAACGACAGCAGCTGGAAATTGAAAGTATCAATAAATTACAATCACTAATTAAGAAGTAATATATGAGAGACCATTGGATTATAATGGTTCTTCATCAGATTTTCCGTGGCATTAAGATCATCTTCAAGGCGAAACAAGTCCACATAATCAAAATATGAATTGCCAGTATGTTGTTATTGCTTCACGACATATGTACAATTGTCTGTACAACTTTTGCGTTCGGATGCAGGACAGTGTACATGAACATTTAGCAACTGTTTGTGCTTTCACTTCATTTTTATCGTAATCAAGAAATGGATAGATAAACCACATTATGAAAGGTGTAAAAAAGGAGAGCTGCAGCTAGATTTCAATGAAATTCTTCTTATTCTGTTACAGTAAAGCATGATTGTCGACATAAGCAGTCATTATTGTATCAATGCTTAGTTATGTTGTGAACTAGTAGGAGAATATATCTAAAGAAGCATTTTTGGGATACAGAAAAGTCAAAGCTGTAAGTAATTTTTTAAAAATCATATTCTAAAGCATAAGAGATAAAACATTACAACTAATTATAATTTAAGTTGATTTCTGAGAAGTGAATCACGATCAGAGTAGCTTGTGCATCGATTTAAATTTGCTAAACTTTGGTTTTATTCAAAGCGCATCGCTGTCATTTGTTCAATGCTTTTTACTGAATGATTATTCGACCTTGTTAAACAGAAATATCTAAAAAGATTAATGAGTAAATGGTGCAACTTAGCATAAGTAGAGGACTAGCGAGAATAAATAATGTGATAAATGAAATCAATACAATATGTAGAGTTCACTTCAAAATCAATGTCCAAATGAAATAAAAAGTTTGAACTTAAGCGCTTGATTTATTGATTCATACCATCTGTCAAACATTATTCAATGCTAAATCTTAAACTTTAATATTGACCAAAGTCTGATAGCTAATATGTTCATTTTAGCCTAGAATGATGAAACCATATTTAGATCTGCCATATGGCTTACTGTGAAGCGTTAAGAAATCAAAAAGAACTCATATATGTAAAATACATACACAAAATGAGCCGTCAAGGTAGATCTTCAACATTGCGAAAACAAGGGGTAGCTCTCGTCCTGCATTGGCTTAATGGATAACGCTTTGGCGTTTGAAGTGATGGGTGTTGAATGTAAGTCTCAGTGGGAACACAGTCACTCATTGGGATACAGACGTGTCCAACTGACGAGTCCAAATGGGGCGAAACGCCTTCCCTGGATTCCACTGCTAGTCACCAGGATAAATATAACTGCAAGAACAAATTTCTCCTATGACTGAGTTTGCCTTGTTCAGTTTTCCGATCTTACTCAATAATTTTAGTTAAAGTTGCAATGGCTGAATGAAATTGAATTGACTTGCAAATGTAATGCCAGTGTAGTCAAAGTTACAGATCCTTTTTAGTTAAAAATACCGATGCATACGAAGACAAGGTTTTTGAAGATCTTTGATCCACCTTACCCTGTAAAGCAACCAGCTTAAACAAAAGAGTTCCGAAAGAAACCATATTGGTCAAATTAACACATGAATATTGAAAAAGTCCCATGTTGTTTGATGACACATGACCGATTGAAAGTGGTGGACGAGGTTAATCATCGAGTAATACTTACAGTCAAAAATAAAAGCCAAATAAGTATGCAAACCTTTCTCTTCAAGCATTGAATTGGATGGTAGAAAGAACAACTTCAGCCAAACTAACTGAACCGTGTCATGAAATCAAAGTAGACATAGAGATGAACAACTATCCATTCTCTACTTTGAGAAAATTCAACATGTTCCCTGGACTTATCTGCTAGATGTTGTAAAATATGCAGTCAGAACCTTATCACAGGAGAAGTTGAAGTATTCTTAGAAAAAATACATGTATTAACAGAGACTACTAAATTCAGTCCAGTCTGTCGACAACGGAAAATATCAGTAATGTCAAAAGAGCATAAGTGGGGTAATCTACACTCATACTTCCTAGTGATAATTCTTTAAAACCTTTGTGCTAGTAATCAGATTTCATGATTAGATTGAAACTGATAGATTTTACATTTGTCTTGGGTGTAGCAATCGCCAGTAATGAATATGAAATGATTAACATGATTGGAAAAATTAGCTTTCAACTTCTAGAAAACATTTTGATGCAGAAGGTACTTAGTGATCTACGTTAATGACCGCACTTTGAAGAAAACTACTGACTCAGTCAGCCATAAAGGCTTGATGTGGTCACCTGTGGATAGTTGATGATGTCATGGAAGCCCTGGATACCCTGAGAAACGGTTAAAAATTTTCACTACCCATAATAATTGATTTCATTTTTCTGAATGATGTTCACTTATGCTGCCTACTAGCTAATTTTGACCGCTTTTCATAATGTAAAACAAGTTTCTAAAAATTCCCCAGATTTTCTGGACAATTCAAGCTGTAAAAAACTCGACTTTACTGCTTCTTACTGCCCTGCAAAGTAAGTGAGTAGTAAATGTAGGCTGCATTGATAACATTTCCAATTAAGCAAATATTAAGCCTGTTATTCTTCACAAAATAATCATTATATCTCCCCCAGCTACAGAAAATGTAAATCTCAGTTTTACTAGCTCATTCCTAACATCTTTGATCACAATACTGTTTGACTGACCCTTGTTCAAATTTACAAGGAGGTATCATTGCTGATACATCTTGCTGACGGTCACCAAGAATCATAAAATCTAGGTTAAAAGCTTCCTCTTTACTGTTTACAAATACTGAAAAAAGAAGTGTACTAAAATTTCCAGTCAATATGTGGTCAAGTCCTGCTGTATGACATGAGTCTAGGTCCAAGGAAATGTTTGATGACTATTCTCCTCTAATGTTTCTTTTAGGAAAGCAAGTCTTGTCGCTAAGACGGATATGAAGCTAACGTAAATACGTTCACAGGCAGACAAACAGACAGAAAAAATCAACGAAGAACCTTGCACATAGGTGCATCGGTCCAGGTTGTCATACTTTACCGTAGTATACAAAAGACAGGTAGATGGAAAAAGACATATCAAAATAGATAAAGTTGTTTGAGAGATTAGTCAATTCGAAAACAAAGGTTTGAGCAAATATCCAAGCTTTAGAAGACGTCAAGGAGCGAATACATCTGTGCCATTGTGACTGATTTTCAGCCATATCACTAAGAACCCTCAACCATTGATTTCTGTCTTCTCCGGGAATGTATGCAAGTGAAATAATCGTAACTTTGTTCATAAATGCAAATAATGTGCCATCCTCAACAATCTCATTAATAATGATGCCTTCCAAAATGCACACTGCCCTCTCAATACTGATATTATGCGTAAGAAGTTTATTCTGTTACCATTAAGTTGTTATTGAATGAAGTTTCTCGAGTAGACTTACAGTTGAACAGTCAATAATTTGATGAACAGAATGAACAAATACTGTGTTGAAACCGAGACTGTTATTTTGAAGAACATTCAAACCCCCAGTGGATATGAAAAAAGTGAAAGCTAGGCAATACGAAAGCAAGTGTACCTCAAATGAGGAGATGTTCGTTGCGGATATCATGTAGATCAATTACATCTTCGTCTCTGGCTTAGTTTCCCTGACTTATAATGACAACTTCATTCAATTTTTGTAACTGAACAAGTTTTTTCGGCTTTTTTCATGTGTGTGGGGTAGGGGTGAGTATTTTATTGGCGATCCATAGCTGCACATAAAAATATTGTATTTAAAGCAAGGTTCCCTTGAAAAATTGACTCTTTGAGTTGAAGTAACTAGTTAAATAAACTGTAGATGTTAGAATGATAACAGGCATTGTATCGACAAATGTTTCAGCTAAGTGAAAAACTCTTATTCTCTTCCTAAATCAATGCACTGTATTGTATATTCAGATCGTGGGAAAGATTTACAACTCAAGAGAAGCATAGCAGTGGTGTACCTCTGCAATCGCAGCTGTGACTCCTTGTTTGAGACAATTTATTTTCAACCAGTAGGTAACGGATTCAAGTCCCGCTCTACCTACCAAGGTTAGGGTAGTCAGACAGTATCATTAACCCCCATCCGATAAGTGTGGCTCATTGCCTACTGCACGAATGTGCAAAAGGATATAGAGTGCATCTCATTTACTATTTATTTTCTAAAATGCGTCCTTTAACTTGTGTGAACAAAACTAAACAAATTACAAACAATGTAATTAAAAAACTCGAGAGTTTCATTTCTCGTCAGATAACAGAAACGCCACAGAAAACTGAAATTTTGGTGGCGATGGTGGTGGTGGCGGCGGTAACTTACTGGTGTTTCTTGGATGTGTACAGATTTCGTATTCTTCTCTCTCGTTGTTTCACTTTCCTTACCAATTAGATAATGACCGTTTGTATCATATTTTTATTTATGCAATCTGGCCATTATTTCAACCTCTTTAGCTGATTTTCTAATCAAATTAAAATTAGTATCTCTAACACGTCCTGCACGTTTCCTCAAAATTCACAATAGGAAGAAAAGCAAGCCATTCTTTATAATATTAAGTGATTTGATACAATTACTGAGCATATTCACGATCGTCTTCACATAAATGAAATAAAGGATAAGAAATAATCCTTCTCATTGATGGTGGATAGTGACTAGCAGTAGAGTCCAGAACGCGTGTTTCATCCTTTTTGAGACACTTTCGGCTGGATTTATCTGCCTCTCAGTGAAAGTTGTTGTTCTCACTGTGACTCAAACTCAGGATAAATGGCTCCAAGCAATTCTTATTTGGTACAACACTACTCCCGGAGAGACAAGGACATCCAGCTGACGAGTCCAAAATGGGACGAAACGCGCGTCCTTGCTTCCACTGCTAGCCACTATCCATCTATCATTAAGGTCAAATTTGAAAATATCTGTAATTTTGAGGCAAAAACATAGGAGCCCACACATCAGTTGTTGTCGATCACTTCGGCCCAACCAACGAAGAAGATTCACAAGCCAACAAAGAATATTTCCTCACTTGTATTTCTGGAAACCTAATGATAAACTTAGTGATAGTTTAAGGGTGAATAACCTTTTCACACTCAATCGCTCACTCATTTACTCAGTACTCCTTCCTATTCATTGTATGAGTACTGGTCAAATTTTTTCACTTGATCACCTCATAAGATACTTAGTTTTTCATGAAAATAAAGACATAACAACCCCTAATTTTGTTTCTTTTCGACGATTTAATTCACTAAAGTTGTACAATTATGTTTGAAATCCAATTTGAAGGATTGTGGAGTTTATTGGTTTCAAGTCGGTGTTCTTCCTGGGATGACATCAAATGGAGAACCACTTGAAGCCTAGGAGCACTGAAAAGTTGTTTTATCTTAGTACGGTGATTCTTAGCGGTGTGAATTCATGATCCCGCCAAGGATCGAACTCAGGACGAATGGTTCACACTGGATTCTGACTCGGTCGTTCAGTAGTAACGTGGTGGAAACAAAACCTGAATGTCCTGGGTTCACTTCGTGGAGGGATCATTGTTTCGCACTGCTGAGGAATCTCATAGTAAAACAAAATAGCTGCCTAGTGCTCATAGATTTTCGACAGTTGTCCGACTAATTTCAGTCCGTGATGAATACCAACCTGATATCTTAAGTCTCCGGAAAGAAATAACAGCTTATTATTATTATTCGATGGACTCATGTGATTACTATAATGTTGAAGAGTAGAATAAAATATTCGGATTTCTAGGTAGTATCCTTCTACAAAACGGATATCTACTTATATTCACTAATTCCGATATGAAACTGTTGGCATACATATAAACGCTGTCAATCGTTTGAAAGGAAACTCTGCATATGCATCTGGAATTCAAAGGCAGTATTGTAGCTGAAGGCCTTGAGGACGGAATATCGCCTCTGGATATCTCAATATTTATCTGTCAGTTAACTCTTCTTTGTTGAGGAAAGTGTATTGACCATATATAGCGTCGTGTCCGCGAACATATTTTGGAACATTGTTTGGCTCGATTATTCAGAGGAGAGAGAAAAGATATCAGATATTCTATTCCTGGACATCTGGTCGTCTATGGATGTCTGATCCCTCCTAGTTGGTCCTTCAGTGTAATCAACAGAATATCCATCGACAATTTTAAAGACCTGAAACTACATCATCAATACATAGTCCAGCTACTATATAAATGCTAAACCTGATCTCTGCCTATGAAAGGTTTATATGCACTTGTTAGCCTTGACCTGACCAGAGTAGTTATTTATCTCTCCCTTTAGCAACCTTTTACTCTTCCTCTGAATAATATGATGGTCAAGTGGTCCTATTGATTACTAATACAGTTATTTGTTTCCAATGTTTTCAAACATCATTGCACAGCCCTAAGAAATGAAATCATCAGAAAATGAATATTCTTCGCTGTTATATCTTCGTGTTATGACTAAATATGGGAATTTTTCGTCTATTAAAGATATTTATATGAAGAATGTCGCCAACTAAGATATTTTGCTAACAACGAAGAAGGTTAAATTGCTTGCATTCTTACTCGGTATACATGTTAACTATTTATATGCGGCATTGAATATATGACTTAATTTACAGAAGAAAACTGTACTACTTACCGCAAATAAAAGTAGTCAAACTATTATTAGAAATATTGACTTCGCTGATATATATTTAGTAAATTCATACATATAGTGTTTTCTGACAACCACATTTCCTTTGTAATTCAAATAAACATTGCCGTAATCTTCCTTAAAATTATTAAAGTGGAAAAGCATGTGGCGTATCTAATCAGAAATACTTCTAAAAGTCATTCTTTCACCATCGAGAAACAATGAAACAACAGCTTTTTTTAGAGCTTTCTTGAAAAGTGTGAGTCAACCATTTTACTGCATACGATTTTATTTCTTGTTACATACTCTAGTGTTAACTCTAATTCCCTTTTATTTTAATTTCATTTAGTGGCACGAAACTGATGCTGATGAAACTGGATTCATAATTCCATATCTTAATAAGCAAATAATGATGATAAAATGAAAAGCGGTTTACCTATTCCTTTTTGGTTTCAATTAATCGCTCTAAAATAATCTATCGAACGGCTTTTCTAAAAGTTCTTTTTTTCCATCATTAGTAATGATAACTTTCTATTAATCAGATGGGTACAGTGGATACTGGAGAAAATATGGCCATTGGTAGGAATAGTAAATTAAGAATCTTTTATCATTCGTCACATTCTTTTTTACGCAGTAAACTGATGCTCTAAAAATAAGATTTAAAACACGTATCACACCTCCAGTATGCACAAATATCCTGGTAAAACCACAAAACTAGTACAAAGCCGGTTCAGAAGCCAATGGATAAGTATCACTCACATATATTGAATGACCTGAATATTTCGGATAGACCAATAACAGTTACTTCCTAAAAATTCGAAATTAATGGACTATTCGAGAGCTCTTGAAATGAACGTGTTCGTTTTCATTGGTGACAGTATTTAAAAGAATGATTTAAAGACCATCCTGGCAACTACTGAGATAGCCAATTATTTTTCTCGATCTTATAGAAAATTCTTCCAAGACGAAATGCTAATATATGATTGGTTGTTTCAACAGTGGCTTTGGTGGTTTTAAAATCACTCATTTGAAGGAGTGACCTTGAAGGTCATGCTAGCAACGACTAAAATACTCAATCAGATTGCTTTATTTCGGGTAGAAAGGTAAACATTCATGAAATCACGAAGTTTAATTGGTTATTTCTGTTGTTGTCCGAAGGGCCTTTACAGTCACTCATTTAAAGCAGCCTTGAAACTTAATAATTTAGGTGGGGTCATCATCAGTTTATTATTTTGTTATTAGCCTTGTTCAAAGGTAGTGTTATTGACATTATATTAGTCCATTAGTAACCAGTACCTGAGGAGACCATTTTTCTATGATAAACTTGACAGTTATTGGTCTAGTAAAGTAATTATATGCACAGCTATATTTCCAGCTAGCTCTCACTTTTTTCTGGAGCAGTAAATCTTGCCCTACTATTCTCGTCTTCTTTGGATTGGAATAGTTTGTGGACAGTATTCCAGTGACCTGTATCGATTGTTGCGTGCGGGTTTTATATGTGCATAACAACAATCTACAATTCAGTACTATTCTCTCAAAGAAGTATTTTTAATACATATTCATTCATTAAGAGTAACACGGAGATTACTTAAGTAACAAAGATCAGATGGGTAGTCATGTATCCAGAATGATTCAAATAACAGTCTCAATAGAAAATTTTATCACTAAACTGGGTAAACCAAAGTTGATTGCCTGTAAAACAAGATATTCTGTTCAAGATGGTGACTATCTAGTAAACGATTGATTTCCAATTCATTAGCGCTGATAAATTTCGACAAATAGAGTTGGTAATGTGTCTTCCAAGTGAACTAACAGCAGTTTAAATAAGATTTATGTGCTGATGATTACACAAGTTATATGGATACAATACATGAACTGATTTAGGGGACGATTTCATTAGAACTAAGGAATACGTGGTCAAACCGGTTACCGTATGGCAACCAACCCGACGTTTATGTCAAACTTCAGTCTGAATGGTATGCTGTTACATCTTCTAAACAGACAAAAATTTATCCTGTATCGAAAGTGAAAGAATTTCTTACTGTTTACCTGGTGGTTTACATAGTCTGAGTACAAACAACATTCTTGGGATTTTTCTCAACGGGTATCATACCTCTAACTTACCTCTTTTCCACAGCAGCTGTTGCTTAGATTCCAAACAAGTAAGTGTATATATAGAATAAATGCTTATAATAAACGCTCCGGCTTTTTACTGGGAAAACCAAAGAATGGTTGTCATGGTTCGTACATAACTGAAAAACCTGACAGTATGATTAAACAGGATGGATTATTGGCATATTTTGGAAAGCTATATGTGTATACGCGATCTATCCTATGAACTATAATAATCTAGAGAACTCTTGCTTTAAAAAAATCCAAGTATATTAACTGGAATCATCTAAGTAGTTCTTTATCCTTCATATGACAGAAATTGATTAAAAAAGGAACCAACATTTCCAGTCATTGGTCATTGAAGGAGATGTTTTTCAGCTTCGATTACTGATTTTTACTGCTGTATAGTAAAAATGATACGATTGGACAGATTGGCATTTCACTGAACCTGTTAGGATTTTCTCGATAGTCTCTTTCCCAACATATTGTCATTCACATGAAAATGGTAGACGTATGATTCATTTTTACCTAATAAAGATACTTCTTAAAGTCACAGGTCAATATTCATCTTCCAATATTTCTGCATCCCAATGTAGCATACGACGTAAGGAGAGAGAGTTGTTTTTGAAAGCAGTTTGTGCATGTATTCACATATTCCCTATTGTTATTTGTTAGCTTAAGTCCATAATCCACTCAGTTACTTCTGTCAATTCACGATATGGCGCAACTATCCACGAAGGTGTTTAGTCAGCATCCGGTTCACTTACTTTGAGATGGATATCCAGAAATTCTTTTGAGAAGCCATGACATATGGGGTCAACCATTAGATAGCAAAGTGGATGTCAAGTGAAAATCTTAGTGGATATTGTGAATTGATTAGAGAAAACTATAGACCACTGAACTGCACCCCAGTGGCTCAGTGGTTAACCCGTTCGTTACAAGACTTGAAGTTCCTGAGTTTAATTTCTGGTTGAGTGGTGGGTGCATACTATTGAGAAGTCCCATACCAGGATGAAACATCTGCCCAGTACCGCCATATTTTCAATGTTCCTCCAAGTGACTTAAGTTCGTGGTGGATACTAACTTCAACTATTATTCAGTAGTTGTCACTTGTAGTTAAATTCCAGAATCATAACCATACAAACTTTAAATAATTGTTTCACTGATTGTGAAAAGTGCATTTATGTTCTTCACTGAGTTTACAGAATGTAAGGGATTTTGGTAGTCCCTTTGTAAGCCATTTGAGGCGCTGGGAGCTATTTATTGTCATCATCTCTCTTTAAAGTTATTCATTTGCTAAACGTATTTATTATTGAGATGTTTTAAATAGGACTAAGACGGTTCGTCACTGAAAGAAAAGAAATTGATAGTCTCCATGTTTTCTTACCTACAAATTAGGTTTTAAACATGTGTATATCGCTTTGCCTATTATCATAAGTTCTAAAGGAAAACAAGAACTAGGGTACAGGCTTAGATTATCATCAACAAGATCGGAAAGTTAAGGTTATGGGAATACTGAGTGTATCAATGAGGTTATCGAGTGTTTTACAAGTAGTGAGGTTGACAGAAGTGGGTTTTGTAACCGTACACAATTATTCGTGTACGTCAAGATCACCAGTAGTGTCAGCCGAAACTATATCTGATTTGAAGTTGTTGGGGAAATATGCAACTACCGTTTTAAAATCTTACTCTCATCCAACATCAGTTTCAACCTCGACAACTATTACAGGTCTCATACAATCACGGTTATGTTATGTAGCTTTGTCAAAAGTCTGGGTTGTTTGTTTAAGGTTGATTTATTAATGACAGTAATGATAAAAATAATTTATCTTCACACTAAGCAGAAAAGTAAACAAAGTAGATAAGTCAACATGGAGTTATCTAAAAAAAATCCATTTTATCTGCTCCACTTGCTAACTAATTCACTATTTTAATTATCTCAGGATTTTTATGATCGTATTAAAAAACCTTTAGTCTAAGTTTATCGAAGTGTATCCATGTGGTAGGAAAAAACGAATGTAGATTTAGAACAGCTATGAACTACACTTGGTATACGATCAGAAGTCAGGTCAATTTGAGGTTGAACTAATCGGTCGCCTAATGACCTTGAGATAATTTAAGTTTATTCCTATTGATTTGTGAAGTAACTTCTAATCATTGATATAAGAGTAGAATTAGGACACTATGGTGGAGCGTGTATTCGTATTCAATCAATTTATTTGTTATAGCCCACACTAGGTTGTAATCGCCGGTTGAATTCCGGTTTTTCTCATCCTGTAAATAATACTTTAGTGAGGTGTGAGATATCAAATGAGCTTATCTAATAGGGAACTTTCAATCGTGCGTACATTGTGCTAAACATCTTGCATACAAATAAGTGAACTATAACATAATGAATATTCAGGGTGTATCGAGCCCTCTTGTCTGCCAATAGAAGTCGACCATTTCAATCCACTATAACAACGGGGGATTTCACATGTCAATGAATAAATGTTTCAGTTCTTGATCACGATAACTACTGTCTAGTTATTTTGTCTTCTGAGATCGATTCTGTCGGTGATATCAGTCGTTTGTCTCTCATAAGCAATCATCACTCGATCAAGAGTGACTTTAAAGGCCACCCTATCAACCGATCAGATTTCGGTATTTCGACTGGGAAGTAGTCTTCATAAGACGAAGAAAAGTAACTGGTTGTCTCATCAGTTGTTAGAATAGCTTATAAAGCCACACATCGATCACTTCATATATATCACGATTCCACCAGTCAATGACCTTTTAATTAGTACCACTTAATGCCTACCATTAAAACAGTCTTGTCTGTGTAGGGCTTGGTTAATGGCCAAAGTACGTGTAGGTGGATTCAAAGTTGTTATGGTATGGGTTAGTAGTTGCAAATGCAGGCCAAAAAGCCACACCTTTCCAGAACGTCCATCAAATGCCAAGAACTTTTATAGCTAACATACTTTTATACACCATCAGAAGTTATCTCCGAAAATATGATTAGCTTGAGTAGATTGTAATTTCCTGCAAAAACAATGAAATAAATTATACTGAATTTGCCGCATAATTGCTCAACTTGATAATAACAGTGTGTTGCTTAAAATTCATAACGTTTTGTTTCAAAGATAATTCAGAAAGTGGTGTTAATGAAAGTACTCTCTAGTTATTCAGAGAATAGCTTCATAAACCCAATTTGTTAGATTGGCGTTACCAGTCGGCCTATCGACAAGATGTTGGTTTAAAAAAAGGATTATTTGGCGTTTATATAAGTATTATAATGGAGTGTAATGCCATACTAGATTAGTCTATTTGACACAGCATATTGCGATGACATATTATTCACTGGATGAAACGCTAGGCATAAATTATTACTCATTACCATATCACAGTAATAACGCAAGTCCCTTAATGTATATGGTTCAACTCCTTTTTCTCCTTTTTTTAATGGTAGTAGGATTTTCAGTTTATCTAGAATTTGAGTTAGTCCATTCCTGTTACACATGATCACGTTGTCCCTCGCATTGAATTCGTCAGTCTTCAGGGATGTTGCTACGTCACACCCTGTTGCTTGGTTGTGTTTTATTACATATTTACGTATGACTGAGTTCTTCTCTAGGTTCTTCATCTTAGTGGAGTCTATCAATCTTAGATAGGTAACCATGTTCTGTTAACCTAACTGATCCCGATAGACTTTTTTGATCTATAATTTGCCGTTCTTTACTTTGAAATGCATTTGTGATACATACTGATGAAGGGAAAAAGGAATAAATCTATAGACTTTCAGGTAGAAAAATGAAGGCAAACCATAAAGTCATTAGAGGTATCCAAATAATACACCTGAAGTCTTCGAAATAGTATTAAAAATTACATTAGTGGCTGCAGGGAATTCGCATAAACATGCTGTGAATTAGTTCATAGGCATCAACCCTATCAATGTATTTTTACCTCCCTTATTATCATCCTACTTCAACATTTACATGATGCTGTTCTATTTTAAAGTGACATAATTTGATTCAATGCATTATTAAAAGTATATCAAACAAATAACATTTAGAGAATTTAAAGTAGTTACGTAAACAGCACAACTCTCCATTTGTCAACGATAATTTGTAAAAGAAGTAGAGTATCTTAGAAGCAGATGGCGCATTATTATTAGCTTGAGTAAAAGAGCAAACAGTTAGTAACTGTCATTCTCATAATTATTTGTCTCTTGGGTTTCTGGTGGAATATAAGGCTTCAGTTGCACGCCTCCATTCCACTCTCTTCTCTCCAGGTTCCTCAACCTCGATCCACCACTACTCACAAGATTTCATTTCTTCATCACACCATCTCCTCAATGTCACCCTCCCCTCGATCGCCTAACTCGTCGTTTCCACTTTGCGTTCCACTCGACAAACTGGCCTGGCGCATGATCTCCCCAATCGGTCTTCTCAGTGTATGCCCAATCAAATCCATCTCCACTTTCTTCTCCTGCATATTTGTTGAGTGATAGGTTGTTGCTTCGTTGGTTTGTTGCCAGCCACTGTGTGTTCCTTGCTCCTTGTTGCTTATTCTGATTAGTCTGGTCATCTGATCTTCAGTATTGTGTGAGCGTAGTCACCAGCTGTTGATGAATGTCTGTAGTTTGTCGAAAATGATTTTCGTGACTCGCCAACTTTCTGAACAATATAGCAGCACTGACTTCAGTGACATTGGTGTTGAAAATCTGCATCATGTTCACGCTTCATACTGAGTGCAGTGAGGTGCAGTGCATTGCAGTGCAGTAGATCTCCACACTGACTTGAGATGAATGAAGGCCTGTCTTGCTGTCTTTCCGATCCTGGCTTTAACGTCCTCATCTGTGCCTGTGCCGCCTGTAGTTGAAACGATGCTGCCTGCCTAGCTGGGTAGGTAGGTGAAACAGACTACTTCCTCTAGGTTTCTCCCGTTAATGCTGATTGGTGCCTCTTGTTGTTGGTGCTGATGTTGGTTGGTTATCTTCATCATCTCCGTCTTCTCAACTTTCACTTGAATTCCCGTTTTCTCTACCCTGCCTATTCTGTCAACTTGTTAGTTTTTGCCTGTAGATCTTCGAGTTTGTGTGACAAGGCATTAGATATAAATCATCGTTGTGGGTGAAATCCCAACCTTCTTCTAGGCTCTTTTCATCCGTCCAGGTAGCGTATGCCCATCTTCTCGCTCCTCACAGTTTCTTGCACGACCCAGTCTAGTCGAGCATAATCAGGAAGATCATGAGTGATAGTAGGCGACAGTCTTGTCTTACTCCTTCCCGTCTTCACTTCACTTCAAAGGCGTCACTGAGCTTTCCATTGTGAATCACTTGGCACATAGGTGTTGAATGGGGTTGATGATGGTTTGTGGTACTGAAACCGTGGTGCTGAAGCAACTGCCAAATTCCTTCTCGGTCGACGCTGTTGAAGGCGTTTTCAAAGTTGATGAAGTTGAGGTAGAGAGTTGACTGCCATTCGATGATTTGTTCTGTGATGATGCGTAGAGTTGCGTTTCAATTTGATCCGCACATGATTTGTTCTTCCTGCAGTCAGTCAGTCAGTCAGTCATGCAGTCAGTTAGTCAGCCAGCCAGTCTGTTTCGGTCGTAATTTTGAATCCAGGGCATTGTTTAGTCTCTCCAGGATGTTGTGGCATAATATTCTGCTCGGTGTGGATCGCAAGATTACTCCCCGTCATTTCCTGCAAAGACATATTCTCACTTCCTTAGGAGATTGACGAGGCAGCCTGTCTTTTAATCGGAAAGTGCATTGCCCAAATAGCAAACAATCGGCAATAGTGTTGTGAGCATGTCCACTGTTGTCTCTGCGTCTGCTCTCAGTGCTTCTGGAGGGATTCCATCTGGTCCTCCTGCCTTCCCGCATTTCGGCAGCTTTATGGCACTCAGGACTTCCACTTTTGTTGGAGGATTTGTGTTCACTGGTAGTCCTCTGGCTGGGCTGCAGGTGATATTTCTGGAGGAAGTGCAGGTGGTGGTCGATTCAAGAGATTTTTGAAGTGGTCAGCACATCGTTCCCTTTGTCTCTCCTCTTTGGTGTTAAACAAGTTCCCTTCACTATCTTTCATTGGTCACATCTGCATCAATCTCTTCCATCCGAGATAGTATTTTGGTTATTTGATATAGTGTCGTCAGGTCTCTCCTACCTGCAGCAGCCTGTTCTGCTTCACTTACCAATGTGTCGTACAAGTGTCTTTTGTCTTTGCGCGCACTCTCCCTCACTTCCTTGTCCAGTGTTTTGTACATTGCACTCAATTCCTCTTTTCGTTGTGCATCCCTGCACTGCACTAGTGCATCTTCTGCTTCACCATCTTCCTCTCCCTGCTCCATCAGCTTCCATGTGTCCGTCGACATCCACTCCATTACTTGTCTTCTTTCTTCCTCCTTCCTAACACGGTTATGCAGGTTTCTTTCCAGTGTTCTCACACACCCGATCCTTCAGGGATGCTGCTCAATGTCTCCCATTTTGTCCTGACGACTGGCTGATTTGAAGATGTCCTGTATAGTTTCGTCCTTCCGTTTCTGTTTTGGGAGTTGAACTTCAACTGTGGTCTATCACCAACTTCTTTGAAGGCTTCCAACTTGATTTCGAAGGCAGGTCCCTTGCACTAGACAGTGAGTGGTGTGAACTTACATCTGCTCCCCTTCTTCATCTGATCTGATATGATCTGATCTTGTGTCCAGTAGGCTGACTGCGTCTCCATCTCCCCTTTCTTCACATTCAGATGAAGTCGATCTGATTTTGAGTGTGGTGTGACTGGTTTCTGGTGAAGTCAGATCCATGTCGCTGCCTTGTGAATATCCTTGTGTGTGTTTGTACACACTGCCTCCAACCACCAAATCGTTGAATGCACAGAAATCTGCAAACAGTTCTCCATCCGAATTCATCATTTCACCGAGTGTTTCTCGACCCATGATGGATGAGTTCTCCTCCTGTGTTGTCTGCTCACAGTTTGGCATTCATGTCACCCCACCCATCAGAATTTAGATGTCACCAACTCGAGTCTTGTCCTGTACTGATTACAGTTGTCCGTAGAATTCCTCCATCTTCTCTTCATCTGCATTATTTGTAGGTGCGTAGCGTTTCGTGGCGTTGATTGATTGTGACTTTCCTTCCTTTCGAGTTGAATCTTGTTGTCATGATCCTGATCCTGCAGGAGGAGATTGGTTCCGACTGCATGAGAGACAGCCTCTGATGCTGTTGTGGACATCATGATATCCACTGGAAAACTCAGTGTGCTCTTGTTTGTTGTGTGGGTGACAATATTGGAGTAGATTATTGACTCTCCAGTTGATAGTTTGGAGAGTCCACTTCTATCTTCCACTTCCATCTACTTTCGCAGATTCCCAGCCTAGCACTTCTATATTATATCTCCTCATCTCTTTGGTAATCTGGGTAGTTTTGGTAGGTTCAAGCATTGTGTGGACATTCCATGTGGCCACGCTTACTTTCGCTTCCATCGAGAGAAGACACATTGTTCAGTTAATCAATCTCTCCGATTCCAGCGAGGAATAAGTTAGATTTTAATTTCTATATTTTCTTCGTGCCTTCGAGTCTTTTTAGCGATTGGATTGGTCTTATTGTGTAGGGTTGCTAGCCCTATGTTCAACCTTTCCTCTTTCTGTGAGCTTAGGACCGGCTAGTAACTAGTGAACTAGTTAATTAGGCGAGGTTATTTTTATTATTTATTGTTTATTAAGCCATTAGCAATATTCTGTTGGATTTCACACGTAAAATCAACTAATCAATCTGAGGCGTGATATACCGCATTTTACAAAATAGATAGTGTGACTAACGTGTGTTGTCGTTTGAGAAGCTATTTTAAGCTAGATACTTTCGAAATGGTGAATGATAATTTCTGAATGACTACCTAGACATCTGACTCTACAGGTGCAGATGAATTGATGAAATATGGCTATTTTGTCTCTGCGTAAATATAAATAATACGGTGACTAGATAAATGAGAGACAGTGCCAAGTATTTTGAAAATTTGCCTCATTAAGAATCATTAACATTGACTTCTGAAACTACTGTTTCGGTACTAATTTCTTTACGTAAAAGTTCTTGAAGCTTAGTTTCTGCTTCATGTTTCGCTGAATAAAGTATCAAAGTTATTCAGTTACTGAAAATAATAAATTCAGATATTTTACTGCAGAATGTAAGCAACCAAAAGATAAAAATTTTGATAACATGAATTTAAAGAGTGAATGAGAATTCATCTAAAGATATGCAACAAATATATGGAAGTCTGTGAACTACCACTTCACGGAGGTTTTCTGTAGACTGATCCACTTGTGAGTGAAACGTAAATTTGCTAAGCTTCTTATAATCGTTACACGGCTCAGGGAATTTCTGGGCATTATACTTATTATCACTTAGGAGGAATCTTTTTTATCGGTGCCCACAAAGTTGGTGTCCACTTGAAAGTTTACAACTTTTCCAAAGTTACTGAGAACTTTATGTATATTTTAGATAAAGTTGACTGAACTCAAGTCATCTGACTTGACAAACTACCACAGCTACTTTGTGATAAGTTCCTTGGAGTAGTGAAAAAGTAATAACTTGATCTTAACAGATAGGTCAGAAAGGCAAAATAAAATAGGTATGAATCGGATTTAACACACATAGATGGTGCGCGTCATTTCAAGCAATACAAATGCCCTAAACGCACCAATACTTGGCGAAAGGTGAAGAAAACACAGCACGACTGACATCTGATGTACATAGAAGGTTGAATTAGGATCGCAATCTTCAATAACTGTAGAACAAACACTTTTTATCTTGTTGCAACTCACTGTTTTAGCATGACTTTATCATATTTTTTCGTCACAGCAGTTTCTGTAAATAAGACTCTCAATCCTTTTCACGTCTTACTTTGGTTTACTATCCAAACAAAATTTTGGAGATATTTTCAGATCTTCGTTTATTGTACAGTAATTCTTTTGTCAAGTTAGCGTGCTGAGTACATATATTCACAAAAAATAAGTAACTCCTGGGCATCTACTGTTTGGGTTATAGTTGCAAATTTCTTTTTTTACGTTTAGTATTTCAAACGTTCTCCATTCCCACTCAGCTTCAATAATCTAAAAAAGTTATATCGCGACTTACTATACAAATGCAGTCGTCTGACTCTTATGGTTTCATCTGTGTATGCACTGTACAACTATTCTATGTAGTTTCCATTGTTACCATGTTTTCCCGTAGCATATGGTACTTCTCGTATCCCATTGGTTTCCTCCTGACCTACACTCTAACACGGTAAATGATTATTAGCCTATGGTGCTTGAAATCTCGAAAACTGCCTTGTAGGGTACTGTTATCTAATGTCATAAATTCTCACTATAGCAGAATTACACTAGTAGAATGAAAGATACCAAAGGATTGATTTCAAATCCAGTTGTCTTACGACTTCAATATAAGTAAAACGTTCTGACTGAATAAGCTATACTCCACTTTTTCTGTGTTTTACATCTAAGAATTTATAGGTGGATAATGACAAAAAATATTTACTCCATCAAAATGAAGTAACAGTTAAGATCTAACTTAAATTTCAGTTTAGTTTTCAATGTGACGTTTAGAGTGCTTTAATTACCTATTGAGATGCTTGAGAAAATGTAGCCAATAAAGTCTCCCATCCATATAGGATGAAAATGATATTTTATCTATATTACAAAAAAATCTATTTGATACGTATAGAAATTATAGAGGTTCTCATAAACATATCGTGTTTGAACTGTTGATCGATGTCATATATAATTTGCCGATAGACACACATTACAATACTCGCGATATACGTAAAATCTTGATGTTATCAATGTACTAGTCACTAAATCCACAGTTCATCAACTGCATAGACATACCTCAAAATAGTGTTTTAACATTACTATAGCTTTCCACTCATTAATACCATAGTTGAAACTTTGAAGTTAGATCAATTATGATACTCAGATTAAGTGGTTGAATAATACTTTGCATGTTCCAGTCATCTGATTGGTAAAGGGTTGTAACAACTTAAGCAAGCAGAAAATGGGTACATTGATAAGATGTTATAGATCTCTAAACTAAACTGTAAACATATTGGATTAATATCGCCGATTTGAACTCCTATGACTAGATTTCAGGTCATACCCCAGATTCCAGTTACGAAAACAACATTTTGCAACATGAACAAGACTAAGAGTCAATGACTTAATGAAGCAACTCAATACCTTCCTTTATTTACCCTGAGACTTTTCATGACCAACTCTTAATTCACTCCATAAACATGAAACATGTGGTAATCTGGAGTCCATAGTCTACTTCTCAGCAACTTCAGCAGGCAAGAATTCGACACTGACTACATTTCTTTACTCAAACTCTTGAGGTTTAGACATTGGCACTTCTCTAGCAGTCATTCCGTTGGGCACCAGTAGAGTTTCGAATATTGATTACTGATATTTTTCAAAAATTAATTGCCTTTGAGTCGTCGATAATAATCATGTACTAGAAAAAACAGCACTGTTACATAGTATACACGGTCCTTGATAAACCATAATAATTAATAAGTGAAAATATCTTACTAGTGAAAAACAGAAACTGAAGATGATAAAGAGGGTGAAGATACATAATTAGACTTAGGTAAGACGACACACTTATGATATTGAAACCCACTATAAACCACATTGCTTCGTTTCCAACCATCGGTTTCAGTTGTCTAATAAGTAGATTGCAAACAGTCATAGCTAAGGAAGTGAAATCTACCATTTTATCAAATAATTTTTAAACCAGTCCATTGAAACCTGATATAAGTGACAAAATAACTACCTAGGTTTCGTCCATGCAAAAATTTATCAGCAAGGTGCATCAGTCAGCTTCGAGCAAACGGAATCTCCCCAATCAGAAGACTTCAGATAGTGCTAAACACTTACTACTTGCAACTACATCGAATGTAACCCAGTGACTGGTTATTCCACACAATCTAGTAAAATAGGGAGTCAGTTGAAGTCCGAACAACCTAGTGGTAGCCTCTAAATTCGATACAGTGATGATAGTCTGAATCACCAAGAGGAAAACTATTTTCCTCGGAAATGCAGCTACGCCTTGCTGATTAGTGCCAGAAGGAGAAAGCCAATTCTACTTTTTGCCGACAACACCCTAACACTGAACACCAATGATTAGTTAGACACATAAGTAACCGTTGGGGATGCATATATCCCTTATATTCCATGCTTACCATTTGTACATTCTGAATTGTTTTTTCTTAGCGCTCTTTTTGCCACACGTGGGTCACATTTCATATAACACACTAGGATTCTGACTGGCTCCTTCTCTTTTATATGTACTAATAATTACTTGTCCCTCAAGGCTACTGCAAACTCAAAATAGGGTCCGTTTTTACTAATAAACATTTCCAGTTCCAGACACTATAAACGTAATTAATTTCCAGTGTTCTGATTTCCCTCTGCAAACCCCTCGAACTGAATATTCTCAACCCTCAGCTTCTAATCGTTAATTATTATCGTTCGTTTTTCACAACTCAGTATCGTGATAGTAATAATATCCCCTAAATTCGAAAATTCCACCCACATTACATTTTCTACTTAACTGAAAAGGATGATTATTTTAGAATTATGCATTTATGTTTTTTTAATTGGTTTTGATTCGTAGGACAAATTAATAGCAGGGAGTTTCTTCTATCACAAAAGAATCAACTTAGACCAATCTAAAAAGCGAACTGTTTTCAGCTTAGGTGGAATGGATGTGCATCGTGTGGTAAAATCTGAGCTATGCGCATATCCAGTTCACTGACTTAAACATTCGACTTTCAAGAAATGAGTATCAAGTTCAAACTGCAGTCCGCCTAACTGGTCTTGGGAAACTAGGCAATACCACAAACTCTCAATCAATAAAGTGTAGCTCAGCCTAATATTTTAACCCGTGCAGCATTGAGATACATGTTTTTATTGTCACAGTGTTCAGAACTACTGATTCCTATCAACTCATAGATCCCAATTTTCCCCGTAATATTATGAACAAAAACCATCACATTCCGAAACTGTTTTGTTATCGTAGTCTCATAAAATGATATCTTTGTAGCTGAGTAGGCATTACAAGAAAGAAGACTAGAATGGTGTTTTGATGACGAAACAGTAGTTTTATGAAAGTGACTACGATAAACAGATACTGGGTTAGAAAATATCGTTTACAAACACTTTTTATAATTAGATAGAGGAAAAAACATTTACACCGTAAGATAGCAATGAAATTAAAACCACCCATTTAATCTCACAGAAAACGAATTAATAATGTTAATTACAAGACTGGTTAACAATTAAGGTCTATCAAAATAATGCAACTGATATGTAACAGTAAAAAGATATAAAAACTTCGCAGAGCACTAAGTGATAAACAGAATAAGGTATAGTTATATACATTTTATAACTATGAGTGGTGTCCAGAAAAAATAGTTTCAGAAAGACGGAAGTGTGAATACTAATTTGTCAGGACAAAAGACAGATTTCTTCTCATTGAGCACTATCAGTTGAATGGCTTACACTATCTCCGCAAATGTTGAATTTCTGCGTTTTGCACTTTTCGTAGTTTTGTTTATGTCGAAACCGGACAAACAGACCAGGTGAATCATTCAGAGATTTGTGCTTGATACGTTTCTCTAACCAAGAAAGTCTGACTCTACGGTTTGAATTACTTTTAAGAGCTTTGAAAATAAAAAAAAACAAAACTCATGACTTGGCGATGGTTAATAAAAAAGAAATATGGATGAAAGCACTTGCCGAGTCCCAGATGGACTTCTATAAGCTGCATGAAAGCTACAAAGGTTTTATTCTGCTCTGAAACTGAAGTCTGAATCAAAATAAAACCAAAAAGCTTAAGAGAAATTCCCTAAAAGTATATATTGATAATACACTCTACTAAATGTCAGTTTCAGACGACAAAATACTGGAAAGGCGTAATACCAATACTAATTGAATGGTCTAAATTGCACTCAGAATAAGCCTAATAAAGGAACTACTTTTTTGGTTACCCTGAACTGAAGAATCGTGAAAGATGCAGATAAATAATCAAATAAAAGTGGGACTTAAAACTAAAATACAGCGGTGAAAGTTACTACACTTGTCAAAAACTGAGAAACTTAAAACAAATAGAGTGATATAGAAAGAAATAATAACGATAGAGGAACAGATTAGGTGAATGGTTGAAGCTAATAGGATGTTCAGAACTACGATAATGAGTGAATATAATCAGAAGAGTGTGTACAAATAGACAAAACATATAAGCAAGCACAAAATTGCCACGGACCAGACTACCAAGTTTTGTCACAGGACATAAACTGGAAGACACGAGAGTGATAAGTAAAAAGGAACTAGTTGAAGAGAAAAACATGTATAACGCAATACGTTGTATGAATACAGATAGACAGACAGACACACAAAACCAACGTAGGACCTCGTACAGAAATGCATCAGTTCAAATTGCACACTTCGCAGTAGCATACAAACAAGTGGGTAGAAATAGTCATATAAAAGTAGACAAAGGTGTATGGGAGGGGATAGAATTTTAAAACCAAGGTGGGTGAAAATGTTCAGACGTTCGGAGTAGTTAATACGTTTCACTGGAACTACGCAGTCTACACCTCCCCATATGGCTCAGATCAACAGTCAGGAACTTTATGCACTAGTCCCATTCCCTTTGCTTAAACTAGGAGTTGCAGATCAGTCCTGGAGCATCACCTTACACTTGACAGCTGAGAAATACATACCAAGTACACTCAGATTTCTGATCAGCACGTTCAGAAGACATTGCATTTTGTCAGCAACTTCACATAGCAGGACAACATGCCCTTCAAAGAGAGATCAACACCTGTGAAGTCAGATGTATCAAAGGTTATGTGCAATAGTACATCTCTTACGAAATCGAAAAGAAACGGTGACAGTAGACATTGATGTGGGACACCACTGGTTGTCGTCAATTCAGATGAAAATCTCAATAAGCTTTTACGCGGCTGTGAGTTCAAGTAGAGAGCTTTGATTAGCGTTACGTATTTGCTCGATAACTCAAATAATATCACAATAGAGCAGAATAGCATATCCAAATCAAGAAACATGGTAAGTGACGGTAGCCGGTAAGTATGCCTGCACTCCATAACCTGTCAAAGGGTTAAAATCTGATCAATGCATGTCTGAAATCTGCTTGCTTTTCCCGACCTCCAGTTGGACGTGAGGTAACTGCAGACCCAAGAATCTTGGAAACGATGTCGAAGTGATTTCCCCATAGCTGTCACAAAAAGACTTGTTTCTCTTCCAATAAACTGATATGATCAATGAAGTTGATCAGTTTGACGGAACTACCTCTGATCCCCTTACACCACCTGGTATATCTGTGGCTCTAATCAGGAATTTTCTATCTCTATACGTAAAACCTTTTGGTGGCAAACCATCAGGTAATGCTGCTTTGCATCGTTTTAGGTTTCAAACAGTCTTCTCATCTCCCAGTAGACGTGTGATACCGAGATCTTTCTGAGTTCCACTTAGGTTCCGGCTAGATATTGGGCAACTGAAGCTACAATGTAGGCCAGTTGAATTGTGCTTCAAAGCGTTCCGCTGAAGGCTGACTAGCAAAACTAACGCAAACCTCGCACAGCAGTTCATCAGATCAAGTTGGTACACTTCAAAGTAGTACACAAAGAACAGGTGGATGGAATAGGATTGATACCAAAGCTGTAGTTGCCTGTCGTAGGAAGTTACAAGGGTATATATCACCCTTTTTTGGTGATGGTTTTACTTACCATTACCTTCTTGTCAGTATCCCTCATAATCCTAAATAATTGCCGGATATTACCCAATGTTGCTGCCTTCTCTATCTCTCTCACAAACTTTCACCGTCCACCACTGCTCGTGACCACTGCAAAGACTGTTAGTCAATTTACCTTCAAGCTGATTACGCTTTTCATTGCGACCAGAGCGGGCCGAAATTGGTTTCCTGACATCAATCAATACGGATGATGTTATGGAAATCCAATATTTTTTGCTAATCTTCACATGTAGATAACCAACTGTCTTCATCGCTGTTTCTACAGTAGACTGAATACCAAGGCAGGCTTCATCAGGATGAAGACTGTTGTCACGTTCGGATAAGTGGTTAGCTTTCTCCTCCCTGAATACTTAATCGACGTCCTCATCTTCCAATAAAGTATAGTCAGGATTCCTTGTTGTCTGTTTCTTATGACCATTAGGGTCCAAGCCTATATGCACCCGTACTAAAAAATGATAGGAGTCCAAACAGATAATCCACAAAGAGCAGTAGTCTCCCACCAATCTCCAACAATGATCTATAGTAAAATGTTCTGTGTCCATCATTGGTTTGATTTTGGAAGAGACCAGGTGAGGTGGTGTCCCTCCTTATATCTGAAGTTATTGCTGGCCAGAAACAAGTGAGTCAGGACGAAATTGCAACAGACGATCACCGTCGTTAGTTCACCGGCATAAGGGTTCTGTAATTTGATGTCAGATGCATTTCCAATAATTAATTCAGTTTTCCTACTTGAGCGTTGAAGTCACCACATTTCAGACGTTTTGCTTTCAGTACCAAGGCTGATAGCTTCTCATAGAACTCATTCTTTACACCAACCGAACTGCAGTCAGTGGGTGCTTAGAAAAAGATTATGAATGCACACCGACAAGTTTCACGATTCTTCCCAGTCCTAACAGATCTATTCAGTCGCACAGGACACAGAAGACTGATATCCAATAGAGAAGTGTGCTTCATGATCGGTTACTTAATGCTGGACCTACACCAGCGAGTCCACGAGAAATAGCCACTAAATCCCCGTAAAGTGAGTTCTGAAGATTTACTGCAAAGACTAGGTGATGAATAAACATATTCGGGTCTTGTATGTGTCTCCGAAACAGCATACATTCATGGCTTGGGATTTCAGAGTTTCAGCAAGAGATACCTGGTCCAATTCAGTAAATGGTTCGGGTGTTGACAGCTTCAATGTGAAATCGACAGTAGGGTTTTAGATTACTATGGATGCTGTTTCAACGGCTTTGGCCGTCAGCAACGGCTTCACAGGAAGAGGTTGAGGAAGTTGTAAGAGGCAAGGGAGGAGACGGAGATAAGGGGGGTATGCTGCGTTTCATTGGGTTTGTATATTACTGAGGGCTTGAGGGTGGTTGGTACTTCCCGGTCGCCCACAACATTGAAGTTGCTTCCGTGGGATAAATGAGGGAGAAGAAAAAATAAGTTTGAAGGTATCCTGACCAACAATGGACTGGATGGTTTGAAAAAACTTGGGCACCGAGTTATTATGATTCATTGTATAGGACGTGTTTTTACTTGTGTAATCCCGGCATAGTATATTAGAACAAATAACAAAATAGATAAATATTTTGTATTATTCCTCAACGTTTCGATCCTGCTAGGAAGATCCTTTTCAAGAGTATGAAACTGACACTAAGCTTTCAGGTTAATATTCAAGTTTACGCCGGGACTACACAAGTAAAAATACATCCTATACAAAGAAGAAAAAACAGTTATTCGTCACCTTACGGCTGATGATACACCTGCTTGAGACCTGGGAAACACAGCCTCCAGGGGGATTGTTCGTTACAAGTATGATTGTTCTAATGCCGAATACACTAAACGCATATCGCCGACACCGAAAAGTCGCAGGGTAAAATGCAGTGTGCTATTACTGAGGTCAGCCTTTTCGAACCGCATCTCATTGGAAAAGCAGCAGGAACATGGTGTCGCTGGTTATTCGTGAGAAATGCCTCACTATCACCCTTTCCAGTCAACAAAACGCTGTAACTTAATAAAGCTGGAAGTTATGGCAGGCAGAATATTCTATCCCAAAAGTGAAGATTACCAATTCATTTCCGAAGACTTCACTATGCATTTGCCAGAACTAACCAGAGACAATGTTACCCATAACATAACACTGAGATAGGCCAACAGTCCAACAAATACAATCCATATGTAAGATATTGCTAATAGTAAACCCCAAGATGCAATAGCTACTTTCGTTCAACAACTACATCGTCCACGAACTAAGATTCTTTAAGCGGGAAGTCAAACTGTCGCATAGCATAAGCATCCAGTTAGATAACTTACTAGCGCTCAGTTCATTCATCTTTACTTCTTTCGTCATTGAGGATGCACGCAGTTAGCAGCTTTCTACGAAAAAACACTAGAGCCAGTCAGTCCCTGAAAACCTTTTAAAATAGATGCCATATCTAAAAGCCGGTATAAATATCACCTTGAAAAACGACAAGAAGTAAAAACCAGATGAAACAGTGGATTGAGACTAACCTAGAAGCAGTAGGTATAGCATTGCATCACCTGACTCTACTTTCAGCAACACAATTAAAACCACTAAGTTCGCAAATAATCGTATCATGTCTAATAATGAAACGGAAATTTTGAAGTATGGAGGAAATTTACAACCAAGATACTCAGACATCCTGTAGAAGTGAGATGCCTGAGAAACTGTTTGTTAATATGCATTAAGGTAAGTTAAAGTAACTAAACGTAGAACTACACTCTTTATCCAACTAACTCCCTAAAGATGTGCATAATTTCCCCAATCAAGGCACTTGTTTAGGAATTCCATCTGGTTAACCCCAGGACGGTTAGCTTGGGCCAATTTTGTCCGTCACTTAAATAAAAATTACGACACACTGTCGAACACATAAAACTACTTCGTTCATAATATAAACTCAGGATCTCACTCACCACCGTTTTTCAAATTGTTCGTGACTTCAGTATCTGACAGTGCAGACGCTTTGTCAACTGTGTCACCTCGATGTATTGAGTCATCCTCGGTCAAAACACTATCAAAAGTTCCAAAGTTATTCAGATCACAGAGGCTTGCATCCTCAACACCTGGTAAGTAAAGGAAGTTTTTTCTCTTCTTACTGTGGAACTTACTGGAAAATTGTATGGGAGTTCGAATAACTCCAGCAGACGGCCAACGTGGGTCATTTATTTGGATTGGAGTCCTAACTATCCCCTCACTAGGGGATCGAGGATCAACATTTAAAACCTCCGAGTGTCTTTTAGTAATATTTAAAGGAGACGGATGCTTATTGCTTTCCTTAGGCGACGGGCTGCCCCGGAAACCTAAATAATTGCCCATTACCAATAACTACAAAAGCCGCGCCATATTACTTGGGTTGCGGAATCCGCACTACCAAATATACAGTTGGGTAATTTAATATTCATTCTCTGAAGATAGGATGTTAAAAAGTGGTCGATTGGTATTAGAGGACTAGTTTCCGTTCTTGAGCTTTATATGATAGGTACCCAGTGAAAGCTTTCCTGAACTAACTTCTGATTTCTGTTGTGGAATTGAGTGAGATGAACAAGATTTTTATGATAAAAATCCATGAAGATATGGGTACATTTTCTCGCTTATTGAAGAGTTGACAAAGGATTGCTCCTTGGGTTCCATATCTACTGTTAAAAATCACCCAAGATATTGTTTCTACCCATGTTACGCAGGATGATGGGTAGGGTCTTGACAGCAACTCGTCTACGCTGCAGGACACTAAATCGGCTTCCAGCACTCGCTTGAAACCTCTGCTTCAGAAGGCACAGCCACTCATTCGGGCATGCAGCTCAACGGCTCCAAACTTTTTGTTGTAGAAACAACTAACACAAGTTCCTTAGGCTCTATATTCTCCTCTGTTGAATATGTTCTTGCTTGGATTGGTCGCGGTTGTTTTCTCGGCTCCGAAGAGCCTCGGTAGACGGGAATAACCAATTACTCATTGATCACCTCCCTGTGGGTGGTGCTTCCACCAGTGGTCTGTGGGATAACGGGAGAATTATCGACTACAGCCCGTCCGCACGACAGGACTTTAAGTATGCATACAAGCCCCTTTTGAAGGCATGAAGAGAAAGGGGTGGGTAAACCTAGGGAAGAGAGTACAATATTTTATATATCTCAGATGAAAATGGGCTAACGTGGATAGAAGCACATCCCAGTTGGCGCTCCAATCTCAAAGCATGACCTCTGGAGTAGTCTAGAGGGTGTTGCTGATAAGAATGGATATAAGTAGTACATGTTGAGAGAGCGGCAGAAATCGTGCGGAATTACCAGCAATGGGCAAGAGTCCCGTCAGGAGGAACGCTAGAGACAAGACAGGCGTATGAGGAGCAAACCAAAGAAAAGGCAGAAGAGGAAATGAAGTATATCTTGCAAATGACGGTCCAAGTGCAACGTGTACCACGTTTAGCGACTTGTGGACAGTAAACATTCCTTCCCTCATGCCTGTCTTTTGCTTCTTTCAATTGATGTTGTTGCTTCTGGACGTGAAGAAGATTCCGTGGCCTGCAGAGTTCGAGGACGGAGACATTGAGGTTTTTCTCAGGGGCTTCGAGTCTGTCGCGGAGCTGGTGGGCCTCTGGGATCCAGTAACGAAGTTGGTGGTACTTGGTACGTTGCTGAGGGGTAGAACGAAAGCAGCGTATGACCGCGTGGAACATGGAGATAGGAAGGAGACTTGGCAAGGAACGGTCGAACGACTGGAGGAGTTTGGTATTCCGGCGAACAGGCAGCTGGCGATGCAGCACTTCCGGAGAGCGAAAACTGGAATAGACGAAGGTCCACTGGTATTGGCTGTGAAGTTGACTAAACTACTTCGACGAGCACTTGCCGCGTTGGGTGGGGGGTCGCAGGGGCACTTGCTGGCTGCGCAGTTCACCGAAAGTATCTCGTATGCCATCACCCAGCAGCCACGACCCAGTCAACGCAGCCCAACCCACGGATGTTGGTGAGATGGCCAAGATGACCAGACAGCTGATGGGTGCAGCAGTAGCAGCAACGGAGTCGCCTGAGGTAAGTAACTGGCAAAAATAAATCGAAGACCTTCAGAAAGCGGTGGTTGCACTTCGAGTGAACATCATCAGACAGGGTAAGTGCTTCGCATGCTGAAAACCTGCACACTGGCGAGGAAATTTTCCGAGAGGCGAAAAAGAAAATGTTTTGGACGATATAATATGAGTCCCATTTTTCCGACTAGACTAGATATTGTAAGAGCCATAGATGGAGGCGCAGTGTATGCTAGAACGAGGGAAATTGATTAGGAGATCATGCATCGAGTGGATGCACGGGCGGCAGTCTCGCTAGCAGATAAGAGTCGGTCTCAGAATATAAGACTGTCGAGATCGGGGGTCGTAAAATTAGATTTCCATTCATCGTGAACGCGCGTCTACAACGGCCAATACTGCGTGCTGATTTCGCGAGAGAAGTGGGGGCAATTATTAACGCGAGATCAGGAATAGTGTTGACCAAGTGCTGGTCAGTCACCACGCAGGAAGAAAGCGAGGTAGCAGAGATTAAGGTATCGGGAGCACCACACCCAGAAGCGCCAAGTATCATGCAGTTGGTCGAGAAGTACGACAGTGTTCACAAGTGATGGAGACCAGACCCCTACGGACACTGTGACAAGGTTCGGCGTACGAGTCAAGCAATGACAACATTTATAACACAGCGAACACTATGTCGCTTGGAAGAAGCTGGGCGCCAGGTTCAGAGAATGCCCATACAGTTCGCCAGTGCTTTTGGTGGGAAAGTCAGTTGGGAAACATAGATTGTGCGTTGATTCCCGACAGTTCAACAGAATAACGCAGCTGAAGCCGTAGCTGTAACACTGGATCGTTTTCGGAATGCAAAAGTACTTGCAGTTCTGGACCTCTACTCAGGCTACTGGTAGCTACCAATAAAAGAAGGCGATAAAAAGGAAACGGTATTTATCGTGGACAAGAAGCAATACCAATTCAAGCGAATGCCATTCGGTCTGACAGGCACGCCGTTTATTTGGACGGTTGATGATGTTGTTGCTGAAGAGTTTGGAGAACGCAGAGATGCACGGTGATGACCTGGTGGCGTATAGTCGGAAGAAGCAGGGCATCTAGAACACCCGGAAGCTGTTTTAAGATTCACTGATGAATTTGGACTTCGGATCAAAAGGGAAAAATTTCAGGTAGTTAAAAAGAGTGCCACGTTGCTACGACATAAAGTTGGAAACAGTGAAATAAAACCATTACATGAAAAAATTCTGACGGTTTAAACCATTCCAGTACCGAATTCAAAGGGGAAGCTGTGATAGTTCTTGAGTAGAGCAGCATTCTACAGTCAGTTTCTCAAAGAGTTAAACGAGATGGCAGCACTTTTATATAAGCTACTTGGCAACCCAAAATTGTTATGGACGGGGGAGGCACAGAAAACGTTTGATCACATTGAGGAACTCCTGAATGGCCAGGAAATGACTTTAAAAATACTAATAGCCGGGAGGCCATTCGTCGTATCCACCGATGCAAGCGATTTTGGAATAGGTGCAGTTCTGAGACAGACTGAAGGAGTAGTGGAGTATGCCAGCCGTGTTCTGACACCTACGGAACTGAAATATTCCGCGGTTGAAAAGGAATGTCTGGCGATAGTTTGGCACTTGAGAAATGGAGATCGTACCTCCTCGGTCAGCTATTCCATGCTGAAACTGACCACAAACCCCTAAAGACAGCGGGACACCCCAGAGGAAAATTATTGCGTTGGATATTACGACTGCAAGAGTACGATTTCACAATCGGCCTTGTAGCAGGGAAAGAAAACTGGTTGGCAGACTTCCTGTCAAGATCAGATGAAGAAAATGAACTACCGGGGATCGCATGCGGTTTACATGCAGTGGAACGGGACCCACTAAGACTTATTCATCCTCAGGAGTCGGACCCTACACTTAAAGAAGCGATGGAAGCCATAACTCAAGGAGTGGAGACGCAGACTTCTGTGGAAAATAAAGAGCTGAGAAATTTGTTGACATAGAAAGAACGCCCACGGATGAATACTTATGGAATGCTGACGTGGCGAGAAAATGACGGGGGCCGACTGGCAGTGATTCTGAAATCTCTACGTGACAAAATGATACAAGAATGCCACCAGTGAGCTCATACGGGTGTCTCACGGACAGCTGACCTTCTCAGACAAAGCGCATACTAGCCAGGTATGAGAGATGTTTCAAAACACGTCTGCTAGGTTGTCCTCATTGTCAACTGATGAAAGGTGATGGGTACGCACGACCACCGCTTCAGTCGATTCCATTAGAAGCAGTTGGTGACTTGTGGTTTGTGGACGTAATGAGGCCATTTCCGCAGACATTCAGTGGTAACCAGTACCTGTTGGTAATAGCAGAGTATGCTACACGATGAGTAGACGCTGTCGTAATCCGGATCAAAGCGCAAAGACAGTGACTGCAGCCGGGATACGTCACACTGTCACATTTCACGGTGTGCCGAAGATGACACTGACCGACCAAAGTCCTTGTTTTGAGGGTGAAGAATTCAAATCCCGCCTGCAGCAGCTTGCTATCAAGAGGATAAGAACGACGCCGTACCACCCGCAGACTAACGGTTTGACAGAACGGAATAACCGTACGCTTGAGAAGTGGCTAGCTTGGAAGGGAGGGAATTGGGAGACATAACTGCAGTTAATATTATCGGCTAATCGTGCCTCGGCACAAGGAACGACCAAGAAGTCATCGTTCCAGTTAACGTATGGCAGGAAACTAGGGCCCCCGATACATACTAAGACCTGGCTTTGACAAAAGCCATGGAACATGGCTAGATTGAGAGAGGAGCGGAAACAGGCTATCAGGAACGTGGAACAGAAGCAGAAAGCTGACGCCGAAGAATCTGAGAAAAGTTAAGGAAGTAAGTGGAAACCATTTGAGGTTGGAGATCAGGTGAGGTGAAAAGAACGGGGATATACGTCAGAAGGTGAATATGGCAGACGGAAACTACTCCCAAAGTGGGATGGACCACGCATCATTATCTGGACACGTGGTCCAGTTTATGCCATCAAAAAAGGGACGAAGAAGGGAGTAAAAGCCAGCCTACTTCGAAAGTGGAAGTGATGGGAAAAAGACAAAACTTTGCCTGAGCACCAGGAGGAAACAGCACCAAGATGGTCAACAGGGTTGCAAGCGCGAAATTTCGACGTGGGGCAAGCGTAGTGGGCGTTGCTGATAAGAATGGATATAAGTAGTACATGTTGAGAGAGCGGCAGAAATCGTGCGGAATTACCAGCAATGGGCAAGAGTCCCGTCAGGAGGAACGCTAGAGACAAGACAGGCGTATGAGGAGCAAACCAAAGAAAAGGCAGAAGAGGAAATGAAGTATATCTTGCAAATGACGGTCCAAGTGCAACGTGTACCACGTTTAGCGACTTGTGGACAGTAAACATTCCTTCCCTCATGCCTGTCTTTTGCTTCTTTCAATTGATGTTGTTGCTTCTGGACGTGAAGAAGATTCCGTGGCCTGCAGAGTTCGAGGACGGAGACATTGAGGTTTTTCTCAGGGGCTTCGAGTCTGTCGCGGAGCTGGTGGGCCTCTGGGATCCAGTAACGAAGTTGGTGGTACTTGGTACGTTGCTGAGGGGTAGAACGAAAGCAGCGTATGACCGCGTGGAACATGGAGATAGGAAGGAGACTTGGCAAGGAACGGTCGAACGACTGGAGGAGTTTGGTATTCCGGCGAACAGGCAGCTGGCGATGCAGCACTTCCGGAGAGCGAAAACTGGAATAGACGAAGGTCCACTGGTATTGGCTGTGAAGTTGACTAAACTACTTCGACGAGCACTTGCCGCGTTGGGTGGGGGGTCGCAGGGGCACTTGCTGGCTGCGCAGTTCACCGAAAGTATCTCGTATGCCATCACCCAGCAGCCACGACCCAGTCAACGCAGCCCAACCCACGGATGTTGGTGAGATGGCCAAGATGACCAGACAGCTGATGGGTGCAGCAGTAGCAGCAACGGAGTCGCCTGAGGTAAGTAACTGGCAAAAATAAATCGAAAACCTTCAGAAATCTTAGGACTCGTTTTATGACAGATATATCTTCTTTCAGGTGTGCGGCAGGGGGAATTTACCCCAAGTCCTTTCGAGTCTATGCTCAATGCCATATTTTGAATTGGTATAAGTTAAATCCACCAGTACCTCAAACCCCAAACCCTGTGACCCAGCTGAGCGCTACCATGGTAATGCGATGACGAACAGAAGCTTCAGGTAACTCACTGAGAATAGGCACGCGACAATTTTGGTTAGGGGTAATTCGAAGTCACTCATGCTGTAGGAACTGAAATTAGGCACATACTTGTCTACCGTCATCACCCGTTATGAGTAGGACAGGTTTTCCCTTCTCTGTTGGTGGAATTCAGACGGGTCTTTCCAGAAGAAAGATACATATGTTGGCCCCTGTATTACCCCCAGAATCTTCAGACCGTGGGCGTGTAATGACGAATGAGAACTCAAGGCCACTGGGGTGTAATTTGTAGATGCGATGGACACCAGTAAACCAGGAGCGGAATCCCCGAACACTCCTTCGACATGTGGGCATAAGTTAAACAGAGCAGAGCTAACTATAGGTAACTGGGGTCCAATATTGGGGTAATCAATAAACCAAATGAGTAACTTCTCATATGAGCCCATCAGCTGGAGTTTATTACGAAGTACATGATCATCTATTGTGTCAAAGTTCTTTGAGAAGTCAAGTGGCCTAACATTATTGGGCTTTTTACACCCAACTGAGAGAGTTCGGCTGTTCCAGGATGACGGTTATCTGGTGCCATGTGACCTGTCAATTTGAAACCGGTTGCAAGAGTCACTCAAGGATGAAATTCTTGTTTAATAACGGCGAGACTGGTCGTTTACTGCTGATCTGGCCATCTTAGCGACTGCAAAGACGGGAAAAATTGACCGACGGTCTTCAGCAATCAGTCCGTCTCCAATTTTATGCTTTGGGACGACTGTCACTCTGTTGAAATCAGAAAACATAGTGCCTCCTGGGAACGAGCAACAGAAGAGGCCTATTTACCGAACGCGCAGTATATTCAAAAGCTCTTGAGTACGCTGTGGCAAATGCCATTAATTTCTGAAAGTTCACCGGCATTTAGGCTTACTGAAACAAATCAGGGTTTCAGTGGTTGAAATTCCCTTTACACATTAACTCCGCCGTGGTAAGATCGTTTCGCGTATGCCGATTTGTCCCTCCGGTGATGGAAATTATGACAGTTATCCCTAGACAGGGATTTTGGCATCTTACAGTTTGCACAGAAGATCGATAGGTTATTAGGGCCCTATATGCCAAGTGAAGGTTTATTTTTCATCTTTTCGCCAATGAGTGCAGCACCTGGTGATTCACTTCCAGTGCTTAACTTGTGCCGTGCTAAAAAGCCGCATCACACACTTCATTCATTCTCATCTGCCTTCCCCTACACACACACATTGGGTTGGATCTCGGACTTTCCAGCAGGAGCTCTTTCAGCACTAGATTTTTGGACCTCACTGCGCAACGGAGTGTTTCACGAAGAATAAGCCGGTGTGGGGTAAATTTTTGCTGGATATCCCCATCCCCGGTTGTATCAGATTGATCGGCATCACCATAGATAATCGCACGACACTCTAATATTGAACAGATCATAACTTCCCGTAGCATAAGTTTTGCCTCTTCCATCGGGGTTTGAAGGTAGCTGCCAAGTTGCATTCTATATGAAGAACCTCTTAAGGTCCTCTTGAACTTGAGAGAAACCTTCTGTAAGTGCTGTGCGGGAAAAGCTGCAAACGGTTCCAAAGTCTTCTGAGGGGTTATAAGGTGTGCCATATCTGACAACGCTGGGGACATCGTTAACACATTTGGAGTAGCAAATGCCCTGTTACACCACTCTGAAAGATACCACTTTGTATAAATCCAGGGGGAGTAAGTACGACTGAACATCACTGAGTTGAAGCTACCTTCCGAGGATGTTCTAAGCCAGAAGGATTGAGGGTCTTGAAAACAAAATGATTTTAACACAGCAAGTAAGCGTCCGTGGGACACTTTATAGAATGCCCGTTTGGAGTCGAAGAAATGATTGGTTATCAGTGGATCACGGTCTTGTCTGCTTTTAAAATCGTCTATATAGCCAAGGAGGCGGATAGCATATGGGCGGCCCTTCTAGAAACCGTGTCGTGCTGAAGAAATTAATTGGTCTGTCGTCATGTATTTAACAGCCTTCTTCGCAATCTCCTTTTCCATGGTTCTAGATGCTACCAAATTGACGCCTATGGTTCGGGAGTCTCCAGTATTAAATAGTAGTCCGTTTTATTCCTGGGAGGGATGCGTTGTGGTTTAAAGTCTTCAGGGCAGTTGCTATTGGACAGGGACATATTAGGGAGTTTCACGAAGATCATTGGCGTGCCTTCACCGTTCCTTTGAGCAAGATGGTCAGGATTCCACCGAGAGCGGCGCTGTCTAATATTTCAAGTGATGCTACTGCAGGAGAAATTTGTTGTTGGGTGAAGAGCGCATGGGTTGGATGTTGGTGGTGTATCAACGACTTCTTCTTTATCCCTGTATGTAAAACAGCCTGACTGTCCAGGACATTTCTAGTAGCTAGCTAAGAGGAGTATCACGTACACTGGTTATGACTTCCTGGTCTTAGTCGATTTCCGCTTTTCCTCCAGGCTTAAGAACCAACCTGCAATTCTCAGAGTCGCCTTGGGACTTCATATCTTAATACCCCCATTTCCCATACACTTTTACTACGGTAATTTTCGAATTTAACCGCATCCCTGAGACTGATCTTCTGTTTTGTCGTACCTACTGGCCCCTTTTTGACTTGGTAGCTGGAGGCGCAAAACAGTTTTTAGTAGGTGACTGAGCATGCAGTCCGCAGAAAATTTACTGGCTAGTGTGCTAGGATTCGGAGTGGTTGTGTAGTTTCCGAGAGCTCCGTTAATGGCGGCTCTTACAGATCCTCCTCTTCCCTTTAGTAAAGCACGTGTAAATGCTCCAACAAAGCGTTTTACCGGGCTACCTGGTTGTAGGTGATTAGGTGGAGAACATAGTTGCTGGGATGCATTTTGTCGGCAAAAAGTTGTGAATGCTGTTAAAGCATTTCGATAACGCCGAAACGGTCTAACGCGTTAGCCAATTCGGAGGCAGTAGCCTTTGTCGTATATTGTGGCACACGGAAGACCCCACTTCATTTGCGGTATGAGTCAACAGCAACTAGATACACTTTAGTTTGCGTCAGCCCCACAAAATGTACAAAAATACTTTGATACGGGGTTCCAACCGATGGCTGCGGTTGAGAGAGACTTTGGTAGACTTCTTGCCGCAGGAGTGCGGTTAAGACAATTTTGACGTATCCTTTCGATTTCTTGCTCATATTAAGTCAGTACACGTAGCTATGTGCCAAGAACTTCATTGTGGTTACTACTGGATTGTCACTGGAGAGTTTAAGACCAGTAGGAGGACCAGTTAGACGTGATTTGGAAAGTTGGGTTAGTTTGTGTTGGTCAGTATTCAGTAGACGTAAAGTTTGGTTTCAACAGCAGTGTCGTGTCGGCAGAAGGATACTTGCACAGTCGTGGAATAATTTGGTCACTTGGGGGTAGCAATAAGTCTTTTCCAAATCTGCATGAAGTTGATAAACTATAGGGAAATCTGTGACTGCTCTTCTTAGCAACCGCCCGAAAAATATTTTTCTATTTTCTAGTCACTCAGGAATTGTATTTGAATGCATTTTCACGATGATTAGATCAAAAGACGCCGAACTCTTCTAGGACATTCTTGAAAGCTATGGTCCCAACATTCATAACTACGCCGGATCCTGACCGTTGAATCCAGTTTTTTGATGTAGTTATGGCAATCTGAAATGCTGATTGGCGCTATAGATTCTTTCCTATTAAATACTGGAAAATATAGAACCGTCTTCCTGTTGACATCAGAGCTTCGAGCTCAACTGTCCAGTTTATTCGTGTGTTAGAAAAATTTTTGTCCTCCAGCAGACTCCCCAAAATACAGAGCGAATCACAACTATGTCTCACAAAGCTCGGTATAATAGGTCCCTTAAATTTATGAGGTGAAATGCCCTGATCGGTGGATCCACACTCTTCCCTATTACATCCCAGGGACAATTAGGACCACTTCGTTAATTGGGTTGTTCATCTATACCTCCCACTTGTTGCCACCACTACTGGAGACATCCTCAGATGTAGCCCCTCGAAAATGGCGTTTCCAAAACACAGTGAATAGCACATTTTTAACAAGAATATAAACATGAAACCTAGGACTATACATTTAATAGTAGGCATGACGCCACGTACATATTATTATTAGCTCCCTTTGCTGTTCAGATGATGACGCTGTCGAATCAGCTACTCTCAATCCTAATTCACAACCGCTACAGTGGCGGGGAAGATGTTATGCCAACCTGTCATACTCCCGGATCATATACAGTGGGTCAACACCTAACACAATAAAGGATACTGGTAGTAAACCAGTAGTATCTTATTCCCCTATTATGTCCCCGAAATTAAATTCCATCCCATTTTCCTCATCACTACAGTTCCAACCAACCTGCGACAAAATGCCTTCCGAAAACAGCTCTAGATACTACTACTTATCCAATTCTTTAACCTTCTGTCTAATTAACGCTGGTTCCATACGCTACAAAATAAGTGAGATCACTATGTTGTCGACTATGTCTGAAGCCTGATGTGCTCCAGACACCCCTGATAGTGATGTCTCTGTCGACACCTATACTTTGTTTAGGGGAGATAGATATAATGGTAGACGTGGTGGTTGCATCGTCTATATCAGGTCCGGCATTGCTGCTGCAAATTGTATTACTTCAGAACTCAATTCGCCCAGTGGCTGAGCGTGGGTTATGGCGAAGTTTACGAATACCATAACTATCCTCTTAGGGTGTACCTACCGTCTCTGTCGCTCTACTGTAGATTATGACGACAGGCTTGCAGAAGTGTTCACCCATGTAACAACACTGCCCTACTCCATGAAACTTATATGCGGTGACTTTAATATGCCTGACATCAAGTGGCAGACACTTACTTCTCCTAGGCGGTTTGACAAGTTTATCAGTGCGTTGGATTCTGGAGGATGGCGCCAACATGTAATGCAACCAACCAGACATAATAGCATGCCTGACCTCATTTTCACCGATGGATTATTGCCTTTCACTCTTCAAGTTGGTCCAGAATTCAGAATACATGTTGCGACGCTTGGACTGGGGTTCTTATTTCACCAGTAGCTCAACCCATGAACTAAGCGACATCTTCTACAGTTCCATGAATTCAATCCACGATCATATTGCTCCGGAGGTATCAGTATTAATTAGAAAGCCGAAAGTGAATTTCATCCCTGAAAATGTGCGCATCAGCATGCGCAGACATGCAGGAAATTTCCATCGATCTAACGACTTTTCGTCCCTTGTCTCATTAAAAATTGCTCATGAGAACTTCAAATCAAATAAGTTACTGAAAGCAATCAAGTAAGAAACTAGCTGCAACGCACAAACAGGAAATGCTCAGTCATCAGTGAGAATTTTAAAACTCTGTGCAAACTTGTCTGGAGTTATTCCCAGCAGTCTGATCATTGGTGGGGACATTCTCCATGATGACCCAAGTAAGACCTGTCAGCTGTTTGGTAAACACTATGCAAGCTGCTTCACGCACGCAGATAGTGTACCAAATATACAAATGCCCATTCCACCACACCACTCACCAAGTAATGTTTCCTTTACACGTAGAAAGATGATGCAGTTGCTTCACTAAAGGACTCATATTCTGCCGGACCCGATAGGATCCCGTCTATTCTCCTTAAGACGGGTGATGAGGACATACCATTGATCCTCATGAAGCTATTCTCAATATACCCTACTGACTGCTGGAAGCCGTCATACATATCTCCCACGTATAAATCTGAGCCGACGTCAGAAATTCAGAATTATCGTCTCATAGATATTACATCTGTAGTCTCCCGCATCATAAGGAAGGTGGCTGTGCAAGAAATCAATGATTACGTGGCTGCGCATCAGCTACGTTCCCCTGTGCACAATGGTTTCTTATAAGGTCGTTCATGCAGTACTTGCCTACCGGATTATTTTGAGGAGGTCACCTGCAGACGAGATGAAGGTTTTTACGTGATTGCTCTACTTTTTGACTTCAAAAAAGCATTTGATAAAGTGCCTCATAATCGGTTAATTCTTAAGCTTCAATCATTTGGAATCGATGACCCTCTATTATCGTCGATAAGCTCACTCCTTAGGCAGTGTACGCAAATAGCAAAGTTCAGTCAAACCTATTCCTCCCCACAGCCCATTCTGAGTGGCGTCATTCAAGGTAGTGTGTTGGGGCCTTTGCTCTTCCTCCTTTACATAAATGATATTTCTAACATGATAAAATATGGCAAACCCTACCTGCTTGCTGACGACTTAAAAATCGTGTATGGCTTTGCCCGCTCGTCGCTATGTGAGGGTTTTAATAGAATCCAGGAAGACCTGACGAATTTGTTCGCTTGGAGTGAAACATGGCAACTTCCACTTAACTCTAGTGAATGCGGAATTCTCCGTTTCAATAACTTATCCAAACGTCAGTTTACACCTTGGCGATTCTGTGCTGCAACCTTATAACTCAGTATGTGATTTAGGTATTAGGTGTTCTCGGAACTTAACATTTACGGAATATGCTCAATCACTTGCCTCCAAGTGTAGGCGCCCAGTTGGCTTTCTGCTCAAATGCGTACGTACCGCTGGGGCCAGACTGCTTTTATTCGGGGTAATGATCCACCCAGTACTTGAATATGGCACAATCACCTTCAGCAATATGTATGCTTCCGATTGGATACTAATTGAGAATGTTCAAAGAAAGTTTACCCGCTATGTACTGGGCCGTCAAGAAGAGCTTCATTATGAGGGAAGGTGTAAGAAACTAAAAGTTGACCCACTTTGGCTAAGACGCTTTAAGCTCAACCTTAGCCTATTTTTCCGCCTTTTGCATGGCATTACTCACGCCTGTTGTGCTCCTACTTTTAAGCCTATGTCCTCATATAGTCTACGCAATCGTGAATGCACTGTACCTGTAGAAAAGCACCACCTTAAACTTAGGTCACGATCCTTTATGTTACAGTACAGCAAGGTATGGAATAAGCCTCCACATTTTATTTGCTCTGGCATGTCTGCATTTCAGTTTCGACGTCTACTCAACGAATCCTTTCTTTTCACGGATATCTATAAATTTCTTGACATTCATATTATATCCACAAATACGAAGCATAATGAAGCAATCGGCACATAACAATGGTCAAGCCATTGTGTCCACTATGAGCGTACTCAGATCTCCAAATGTAAGAATCGGTTTCATTGAAGCCCTGAAGTTCATTTAATGCAGATGGCCGTACGATTGCATACAAGGGTGTGAATACTGGCTCCTTTCCATATAATGAACCTAAAGAATACTGTTTATCTCTCAAAGCCACTACGGCACACCCCCCCTAAAAAACGACTTAGGAACCCCATATAGAAGGACTATGTAGTTGACTTCACAAATATACATGAAAATGTACATCAAATCCGAATAAATCAAAAAAGAATAGGGACTTCTTTCTTCTCCAAATTTGATAGCGTGATAATCTCTCTTTCTATATCTGCTCGTGCCTCTTCTTTCTTTTCCCGTCTGCAGAAACAGCTACAAGTCGACATTTGATGTCCAAATTCAGTCTGAAAGTGATTACTTTATGGGAATAACACCTGCTCATTGATGCCAACAACTATTGGACTGCTCCCACTCTTTCGCAAATTCTGGACCATTTTCAAGATTAACTCACCTACTGGTCATGACTTTTCTTGCAACCAACCGTCTGACCATTCCCAGCAGTATTGGTAGCAGAGACATTCCGAACAGATTCTTAAACCAGAGACCAGTTAAAATATTTGCTCAGGACGTCACTTAACTGTACCAAGAGACCTTTTCATATGGAACTTAATACGCATCAAATACACTTCTCGAATGATGCCGCCTATGCTAATACAAAAGATACCCGAAGTCTATGGGCTATTGACTGTTTCAACATCTATTCTCATCCAATACAACAAGTATTACCAGCAGAATTGAACTTTATTGCCTTAAAACGTAACATGGTGTCCTGAAGATGCATTGATATAGCCATACACGTTGGTTATATAACTGTGGATACTTTATTGATACTCCAGATTGTATAGATGGGTCCTTTGTGGTTAGCAAAGATAAAAACTGAAGATCATTCTAAGTAATGAACTGTTGTATTACTAATCAGCAAACTATGCGAATGGACTAACAACGTCGGTTGGTTATAACGCGAACTCTGAATGCTGCGCGCTTTTGATATTGATAGTGGAACCTATCTACATGATGGGAGATGGAAATCCATATCCGTCTCATGAATTTCAGTGAATTTAAATAAGATTATGCACACTAATGACTTGATATGTAAATTATTTAATACTAGATACCTTCAAAATTTATGAAGTTGACGGTGCTTGTAAACCGGTATCCCTCATGTTAAACTTGTTAAATGAAGACAATATTTACTATTATCTAAACTTTTACGCTATGTATGCTGTGAAGTAATATTTCCTTGTTCATTCCATAACTAGAAGGACTTCCGGCAGTTTTTAACTGAGTTTAATGACATTCCATCAGTACCACTCAGGGCTCAAATCTTGTAGATATTTTGAGACATATCAACGTGATGAAGCCTGCAAACTGGCTTCCCTCATTTTAGAATCTTTTTTAACGCGAGAACAAAACATTTATTTGTTTATAAGTTAAAATTAACATATAATTAACTTCCTTGTTGCTTGGTGCCCTGTTGTCTGTTTTCTCTATTCTTACTGTAAACAGAATCTTGGAAGCCTGCAATTAGATTAGACTCACGATATTTCATCAGTACTTTTCTTAACTATCACTGCATCCATCTTCAAGCAACTCCTATGCAATCCTGCAACCTGCGATGAACATAATTGTGGTATCACACAAAGATACTTCCTTGGAGCCTCTTGACATTTATTAATTCAATGTTTCATTGACTGGAGCTGTTCCGTCCATTGCAGCTGCAAGCAGCATATAAAAATGCAGATAACTACTTACAACTTCACCTACAGAAACGGATTCTTCCAATCGACCATGAAACTCAAGGGAATGTGGCAAACATTCACCGAGCCATTAAACACAAGGCAGAACAACGTGGCGGCTACTGTGGACATATGTTCAATTTAGCATGAACAAGCAAAGTTTTCCTTTTTCTTCAGACCGGGGATTTCCACTACCTGGAATGAAGGGATGACATAAAATTTTTTCGTAAAAGAAAGTATTACCGGGGATTTTCCATCACTAACTGTTATAACCGTATCTGTAAAAATGATATGTACCTGTAAATTCAGGGATAAAATATTATTATCACAATTATTACATTCACAAAGCTCGGCATTTCAATGACATCATTTGACTATCTGAGATAGCTGTAGTTTGGAAGACCACCATTTATGCCAGGTGATGATTGAAGGTGAGATGAAAATCTGGACCGCGGTTGAATTTGAACCAGCGATCACTGGGCTACCGGCCCGGTGCCCTACCAACCGGGTTATGGGGCCCGACTGCTAACCAGATTTTTATTTCACTCCGACCACCAGGGGTTTTGCCCAACTACCACATAAGTTCGTGAAATGTTATTACCACTTGGTCGTACTCACGCTGGCCGCTTGGTCAGGACTTCTCGTTCCAGTCCAAACATAACTAAATCGGAGAGTTGGAGCGGTGGACCACCATTCAAAAGTAGGTAGGAAATAATTCAGTTGGGAAAGATCTGTTGAGGGGGAGACGGATGTGGAAATTATCACGCCATTGGCATATTTTAAAAAACTAATGCTAGCTGAAGGTAGTAAGTCCAACAGAAAGAGAAAGGACAGCAGGAGAGGACAGCCCCCTGGGGAACACCGGTCACATTTCGCAGTGAGATGGAGGCCCCCCTGCGAGCAGTACGTTATCTCCTTTTGGAGAAATAGGGATGCAGCCATCTGATTACTGAGGATCCCACAGTGGTCCCAAGTAGCCTGCCCAGAAAAGGTCTTGAGACAGGATCAAATACTGAGGCATAGTCTAAAAGGGCACACCTTACATATCTAGTATTTCTGTCACCATTACAAGGAATATTCCGAAGTAATGCAGTGGTGGTATCCGGAGTGCTTCTTCCACTTTTATATGCAAACTGATAGGGGTCTCCAGAAGCCTTCTATGAGGGTTTAGGCATGGACATTATTAGCTTCTCCACTACTTTCAAGAACGGGGAAGCAACCGCAATCGGACGAAATTCTGGATATGCAACTCGAGTCCCTGACTTGGGTACGGGGTCTATCTTAGTGTCTTTCCAGGCAGCTGATGTAATGTTCTCTAAAAAACGATCTATTAAACATGTAAGCTAGTGGGTAGTATAAGGTGACAGCACATTCCGTGAATATGAAGTTTGAGGTACCACCCGAACCTGAACCATGTGAAGGTTTTAGGAATCGGAGACACTTGTAAACATCCCTCTCGATGAACTCTGAACGGCTTTCATCACTGAAGACATGTTGGCAAAATGGTATGGTGTAGGTTTGTTGGCGTATGAACGACTTGTTCAAGTCACAGACACTAAAACATGCTTCTTTAAGATGTTAACTACCAGTGAGGCCTATAAAAAGTTTCCACGCGCTAGAACAGCCTTAACACGATAAAATTTCCTGGTACAAGGTAGACTCTTATGTTAGCTTCCAACCTAATTAAAAAGCTTGATCGCTGAGCAGTAGCATTATCACTTATTTTATGTAGACTTTCCTTTACTCTTCTCGGTCTCTTACGCTGGGGAGGAAATAAAACGATCGAAGCGGAGAAATAAATTTTCATTGGGATGAAAAACATCCGGGCAAAACTTGAGACAGCATGTTGCACTATCAAGCGACGTTCAAAATATCGCAGTCAAGCATGTTCCAGACTGCTCATTGCAGCACTATTCCTAGATGAAGTATGTTAATATTTGAATAGTTTGTATGTGCAATTTTCTTATATATGGAGACTCACTTGTGTGGTTTGCCATGTATTTTGGGCAAAACATATCTAAAGCAATAGTCTGAAATGGGAAGTGGGACTTCCTTTCAAGTTTCATGTATATCAGTACCAGTGACGAATATCAAGTCTGATGTTGCATCAACTAGTAGATATATACGCTTCCGTGTGACTGATGGTCAGCCATCCACTGAGAAGTTTCTAACAACTGATTCCTAACATCTCTCGGGTGTCACCTCGGCATTCTGCATTCCCATTTATGACTCAGACCAACAGTCAGGAACTTTGCTCACTGGTTCCATGTATTGATCCGGCAAACACGTCACTTCTTCTAACTCAAACATGTTTCAGGTAACACTATAGAAGAAAATAGGGGTGAATGGATGTAAGCAACACATCTCGAAGCCAATCAAATCAACAAAAGTTCAGTTCTGTTCAAGAACTCTTCCTTTCCCCGTAATATCTGCCTTACTTCTCAATGCATTGTTTACGGCGATTCCACCATACCCAGGAAACGTTACGAGGAGATCTGTGGTCAAAAACTTTTGGTAAAGATTTTGGGACTTGTCCTGGTGCGAACTTGACAGACACAAAGACAAATCACTAATTATTCGGATTTGTTATATACCCACAAATACGAGACCAAGGAAGAACACGGTAGCGCAGTCGGATGGAATAGCATATTTGGATGGTTATGCCAAGATATCGATGCGTTCCAACCAACTGGCTAGAGAGTGGAATACGAGCAGTGCAACGTAACACGACAGCGTGCCAAATGGTGAGGATGCTTGAGCGGGTGCCTTCAGCTTAGCGAGTCCAGTTAAACTACCAAGGTCGGCATCAGTGTTGAATATCAGCAAACCCTGGGCCACTGATTTGTGGAAGTGTGTGACGCTACAGATCACTCTCCCCCTAGTGGGTTCGTGAAGACCCTAAGACGATACCAGCCGGAAGTAAAAATCCAATGGTTTTTCCACTGGTAAAACTCTTCCGATGGGCTCACTGCGTGAAGTGGCCCCTGGTTGTCTGAACTTATTCTGGAGTGTCGTAGCAACTAAAACATAAAATACAATAAATCGAATTGTACGTCGATCGCAGTCCCCGGTTTTCTTCGACGTTCCGTCCAGTTCTCGTTGCACCTGGAATATAAATGAAAGTCTTTAATACAACGAAAACGCTACGAAAAAATGGAAATTATTTAAATATAAACATATCAAAAGTAAAAAAAATTTACGCTCATTTTCGTCGTCTTTTTCAAAAAGTTACATGGCAATAAAAAGCTGACATAAAAGGGCAAAATGTACGAGGAGTTTCGCGTTGTCGGTAAATAAGAAAAATAGTGTCTCGGAAAAAAATATTGAATTAAAAAAATGGTTGGCACATTTTATTTCACACCACTAAGTTAAATACGACTTCAAGTACTCCGGGAACCTGACGGTTCGACCTGATCGTGTTTTCTGTTGCGCCAATGGTTGTTGCAACTGTGCATCACCAGGCACATCGTCAAGAATTTCGATAATTGAGCTATCCGTCGGTCGGCTGTAGCGAGCTGAAACGTCACCTATAATGGGGTTGCCTTCGAAATAAGCTGGTTTCAAACGGTCAATACTGACAGTATCTTCAAGTCCGTTTCGCTCAATTATATAGGATTCCTCGTGTCGCTTGCTCACTTCGAATGTCCTGTCGTAGGGTGGTTCAGGTGATCTACGGATGGCGTTGTGGCAAATAAACACGTGTGATGTCCTTTGTGAACTGGGGTGAGCGAAGACATCAGTCGTTTGAGGTCTAACCGGAGAAGGCCTAAGTGAACGCATTGCGTTTGTAAGCCTAGTCACGTAAAATGCCCTGTCGGAAACATGTTTGAAAGTTGAAGGAGAAACAAACTCACCTGGTAGGCGAAGAGTGGTCCCATAGACGAGTTCTGCAGGAGTACATCCAGCATCAACTTTCAAGGTGTTACGAATACCTAGTAGGACTAAAGGCAGAGCCTCGGTCCACTGAAGTATGTTTGCAGCTGAAGGGGAAGCTTTCAGCTGTCGATGGAAACGCTCTACCATGCCATTTGCTTGTGGATGGTAGGCTGTCGTTCGGAACCGGGTGCAACCTAAAAGTGCCGTTAGAGCGTGAAATAATCCACACTCAAATTGGCGCCCACGGTCGGTTGTGACGTAAGATGGACATCCGAAGTTCGCGATCCATCTTTCGACGAAAACACGAGCTACTGTTTCAGCAGTAATATCCTTAATAGGTACTGCTTCCGGCCATCGTGTGAAACGATCAACACAAGTGAAAAGGTAGGTACATCCATTAGATTCTGGTAGGGGTCCTACAATATCTATATGGACGTGGTCGAAACGCATGTCTGGGGCTAGAAATGAGCCTAAAGGGCTTTTCGTGTGTCGCGTGACTTTACACTTTTGACAAGCTAAGCACGACCGAGCCCACTCCTTAACGTCTTTGTTCATCCCAGGCCAGCAGAAACGTTGTGCGATAAGCCTAATGGTGGCTCGTACACCTGGATGAGAGAGTTTGTGCAACGTATTGAAGACGTTGCGTCGACAACTCTTCGGAACTATTGGGCGTGGTTGACTAGCAGAGACATCGCACAAAATTGTATCCTTGTCTGATCCAACCGGACAAAGTCGCAGTTTGAGAGTTGTGGACGACAACTCATGATGCAGCTCAAGGTCTTCCTTTTGACGCCGAGCTAGTTCAACGAGATCAACACCCTCGATATGGTTTATCGAAGCTATTCGAGATAGTGCGTCGGCTGCGGAGTTGTTTGCTCCAGAAATGTGGCGGATGTCTGACGTGAACTGGGAAATGTAATCCAGCTGTCGCGACTCACGCGGGGAGTATTTGTCAGACGCCGAGCTGAGGGAAAAGGTTAACGGTTTGTGGTCTGTGAAAATAATGAAATCACGACCTTCCACAGAATGTCGAAAATGGCGTACAGAACAGTACATGGCTAGGAGTTCCCTACCAAATGTACTGTATCTTGTTTCCGCGTCTTGCAGCCGCCTCGAGAAAAAGGCTAACGGTTGCCACTGGTTGTCAGTCAACTGTTGCAAAACTGCTCCAATTGCTGAATCAGATGCATCAACAGCAATACTCAAAGGAGCATTGGGGTCATGATGCGCGAGCATAATTGCGTTCGAAATGGCTTCCTTGACTTTGGAGAAAGCAAGTCTAGCCGCGTTGTCCAGAGACACGAACTTCGCAGTTCCTCGAAGTAGATCTGTGAGTGGTCTCATGACAGAGGCACAGTTAGGGATAAACCTTCGGTAATAACTTACCAGGCCATTGAAAGTGCGGAGATGTTTCACAGTGGTCGGCTCTGGATAGTTTGTGATAGCCGCCACTTTATCTCTCAATGGGCGTATACCTTTGTTGTCAATGGTATGCCCAAGGAAGCTGAGTGATTCAACTCCTATTTCACACTTCTGTAAGTTGACTGTGATGCCATGTTTTTTAAGTCTTTCGAATGCGAGGTCCAAATGTTTAAGGTGAGTTTCCTTATCTGGACTCGCAATTAGACAGTCATCGATGTAGACATGAACAAAATTCAAACCACGGAAGACATCATCCATAAAGCGTTGGAATGTTTGTGCTGCATTCCGAAGACCAAATGGCATGCGCAGGAATTCAAACAGGCCAAAAGGAGTAATAATGGCTGTTTTCGCGATATCTTCTGCTGCCATAGGTATCTGGTTGTACGCTTTGACCAAGTCGATTTTGGAGAAAATGTTCATCCCGCATAAGGTTGCAGTCAAGTCGTAAACGTGAGGTATCGGGTAGCAGTCCGGAGTTGTTTTGGCGTTAAGCCTTCGGTAATCACCGGTTGGACGCCAGTCGTTGCTATCCTTTTTGGGGACCATGTGCAATGGCGATGCCCAAGGACTGTTTGACGGTCTGATAATGCCCAGTTCGAGCATGTGGTCGAATTCATTTTTCGCCGTTTGAGCTTATCGGGGGCTAAACGGCGCGCTTTGGATGCCACAGGTGGACCTGTGGTTGTGACGTGATGCATAACATTGCTGGTTATGCACGGAAGAGTGTGCTTCGGTTGTCGCAACTCTGGATATTTCTCCAAAACTGCTTGGTAGGACGCGTCGCCTGATTGTTTAGTCCTAACGATGGCTAAACTCGGACCTACATAGGTGGTGCCGCCAATAGATAACTTTGTGTTGTTATCTATCAGTCGTCGACGGCGAGCATCTACGAGTAGATCGTAATGGTTTAGCAAATCTATGCCAATGATGGGCATAGAGACGTCTGCCAGGAGGAAAATCCAGTGGATAGGTTTGCGTAAACCTAAGTTGAGGTAGGCATACTGTCTCCCGAATGTCGCGATTGCCTTGCCGTTGGCTGCTTGAAGATTGAAGGATGGGTCAAGATGACGCTCCTTTGTCGTTGCTGGAAGAACGCTAACTTCTGCGCCGGTGTCGACGAGGTAGCGGACTTTCGTTTTAATGTCGGTGACGTAGAGCAAACGGCTGTTTCCGCCGGCTACGGTTGCCGTGAGCACGTGCCGGCGTGACCGTTTCCCGAGTTTGTGTCCTTCTTAAAACGGCATGGTTTACGACATTTTCTGGCTTCATCCCCGTAAGTGTTATGAAACCAGCACCATTCAGGGTTTTCCACCCTGTTGGGTTTCGTTTTAGGGCTACCACGCGACTTGCTGCGATGCGCCAAGGTGCGTTTCTGTGAAGTGCTACGTGATCTAGGACTTCGAGATCGTAGCAACCGTTTCACAGAGTTGCACAACTTGGTCACCTCTGAATCCTGGCGCTCTGGTTTGTCCCAGATAGAATATACGTTGGAGACGGTCTGCTGGAAATCTCCAGTATTTTATCTGCTGAGGCTGCCAGGTCGTCGAGTGGGACTGACTGCAGTGTCACCAACACGGTTTGCACCGGTTGTGGTAGTTTCGAGAGAAATAGTTCTCGGAAGAAACCATCGTCAAATGTTCGTGCACCGATTACTTCTCGCATGCGTGCGAGGACTTCAGTAGCTGAGTGGCTGCCTAGCTCGATGTTACGAAGCAATTCGTCTAGACGTTGGCGATCTGTGAGATCGCTTTTCTTCAAGAGTGCGGCCTTTAGAAGTGCATAAGGGTCACTTACTTCAGGATTAAACATGTGCGCTGTAACATACCTGTTTAATTCTCGCGGTAGTGACCGTATGACAGCAAGAAATCGAGAATGAGGATCTGAGACACCCTGTTCTCGAAAATCGGCCTCGGCATACAGAAACCATGTTTCTGCATTGTCTGGCCAATATGGCACGAGTTGGATCGTGTTCGTGGTCGGCTTAATACGAATAAGCTTGGGAGTGTGGTCGGACATGAGAAAGTGTAGTAAATGGATATATAAATGTTATCGAAATGAAAACAATAAACAAATATAAAATGGAACAGGCTCACCAATTCAATATTTGTTATTGATCGAGATATGTGATCACGTCGGGCTCACCAATTTAGGATTTGTCCTGGTGCGAACTTGACAGACGCAAAGACCAATCACTAATTATTCGAACTTGTTATATACCCACGAATACGAGACCAAGGAAGAACACGATAGCGTAGTCGGATGGAATAGTATATTTGGATGGTTATGCCAAAATACCGATGCGTTCCAACTAACTGGCTAGAGAGTCGAATACGAGCAGTGCAACGTAACACGACAGCGTGCCAAATGGTGAGGATGCTTGAGCGGGTGCCTTCAGCTTAGCGAGTCCAGTTAAACTATCAAGGTCAGCATCAATGTCGAAAGTCGTCAAACCCTAGGCTATTGATTTTGGGGAAGTGTGTGACGCTACACCATGTTTCACAGTCATATAGCAGGAGACAGTGAACTGCAGTGGGGTATACCCGTTCTTAAACAGATAGCTGGATGTCTAATCGGTAATAGAAAATAGGCTAGCTGAAAAATGCTTGACAGACCTTTTGCACTCGAGCTAAGACTTCATGAACAATCAATCCGTTCGGGCTGATGCAACTCCCAAAGTTGGTAAGGTCATCGACAAATTCCCCTGATCCATTTCCATTCCCTAAAAGAAAAGTGGTTGCAGGTCAAAGCTGAAGCATGATTCTACATTTCACAAGTGAGAAAAGCGTTTCAAACACACCCGGATTTCTCCTTCAGTGTTGAGAAGACTTTGAATTCTGCCAGCGTTTTCGTCTAGCATGAAATGTCCTTATGCATATTGAAAATCAACCACACATTCTATGGAGAGTAGACCAATTCCTAAGAAGTCAGAGTTATTGAAGGATATATGCAAAAACTGATAAAACCAACGTAGAACCTCGCATACAGATGTGTCGGTTCAGGTTGCCACACTTCACAGTAATACACAAGGAACAGGTAGATGGAAAAAAAGAGTGATTTCAATATACGCCAAGTTGTGTGAGAAAGTAATCAATTTGAATATGACAGTTAGTGGGAATATTCAAGGATTAGAAGACATCAAAGAGGGAACACGTCTGCGCCACTGTGACCGATTTTCAGCCATGTCACCATGTTTCATCAACCACTGATTCTTATCTCCTCCAAGACCCCACCCCACTAAGGTAGTCGACATATCCCCACACGACTCAGACCAACAACTAAAGACTTCATCGACTGGTGCCACACCTTGGTCTGGTCACACTGAACACTCTTTCAACCTCCCCTAGCATTGCACGTCGACGTAGGTGATGACTGGGTATGCGCAGCACATCTCCAAGCCATCTTGGTCGACTAATGTTTACAACCCTGTCAAACGACTTACTTGTCTTGCCCAGTACCAGTCACCTGGCCTCTATGTTGCTCACATGGAGATTCCACCAAATGTGACCAATGCTACGAAGACGCCTGTGATCAAGACCCTGGAACCGCTTCATGTCTCCTTCTTGTAACGACCATGTTTCACAGCCGTATAACAGGACACAATGGATTGCAACGCAGTATACTCGCCACCTGATAGATGGTCCTGTCTCACCGGTACCATTCGAATAACTTCCCATGTGTCAGCTGAAAAATCATGTTCGCAGTGCGCTTATTCTGAAACCCTATGATGTCAGCAGCCGACTTTTGTGTTAAACCAAGTGGAAGAGCCGAAGCTACATTAGTTGACTGGATCTCCATCAGTAAACATTGATGTGCCTACGTAGAAGATGCTTCTTCGTCATATCTCTTTATGATCCAGATGACTGCAGCCTGGTTGCAGTTATGGATGAATTCTACCACTACGTGAGTGATCTTATTTACCAGATGCTCTCAAAAGATATAGAACTGCTATCTGAGGCCAAAATAAATGGAAACCAAAGTCTAAGCTGCTGGTAAATTTTTCCGTGAATATCTGGTTTCACTTAGAATGTGTTCGTCGAAGGAGCTGATATCATGTTGAACCAGGTTATGTATTCTTCTTGTCACAGTGACATTCTTGGAATGCCTGAAGTGTGCTCATGCGTACGTGAAGTAGGATTATTTGATGACTTCAGCATTTGCTAAATGTAGTGGGTAATACTTCATCGACACACAGTGGGTCTCAGAAATATGAAGTGTTCAAAATGTCTTTCCAGCTGCAAGTGGAAGTTCAGGGTTTACTCATATAAGGCGATTATTTAGCTGAAAGATCATCCCAACTTGAATATGCATGAAAATCTCTGAAGTTATAATGGTGAATACACGTATAGGAAAGTTACAGTTTATGGAACAGACATTTCGGTGAGTGAATTGTTTCCCAGATAGATTTGCAGTTAAAATGAAGATTAGAAGATGAACTTCAAAGCAGTAGGTAAGATATCAAACAGTACCAATAATATTTGGGCCCCACAAATAATTTTTTAGGCAGCAACCCAGTCATCTTTTTTTTACTCTAGTTAGCCACTGGAAGAAATGTTGAAAACTCTCATAATTCCCTAAGGAAATATCCACATGAGGGGTTTTTCAGACCTAGCTTATTTACTTACGCCTTATTTAGGAACGTTAGACAAATCAAGCAGATGAATCTGACAGTGTAGTGACCGAGCCGTAAACCTAATTTGTATAATACTGCAGTACTACCCCATGGCCTGCATACAAACAGAATTGCTTATCCACTTTTGTGTAATGTCATACACTTTTTATTTTTGGTGTTGGATGCTTTGCATAATTTACATTCCGTCCATTTGTATGATCAGTTCTCATTTATTTCACGAAGCAAGTTTTGAGACTCAGAATGGTCAAAAATATAAAGTGATTTATGTGTTCAAAGTATAGATGATGCACGTTACATCTCTCCTATAAAATCTTTCTCAGTCAGTGACATAATGTTGTGTTACATCCGTTGTTCTTGAAAGACCCGCTGTGTGTCGCCAGTGGAACATGTACCCCGTTGCTCCTAGACAGAGACGCTAGGTGGGTGAAAGTTTTCGTGTCCCGTTACCAGATATTTGAAACGATGTTAGAAAAACTGACTTTTTTCTGGTTTTCAAACAAGGACTTTTCTCTCTTCTTTAAACTTGAGTAACTGACGATCTAGAGCAGTCGGATAGGACAACCTCTGGTCCTCATATACCACCGAGAACCTTATTACTCAAATCAGTAATTTTCTCTTTCTGTTTTAAAGCGTCTGTTGGCAAATCGTCAGGCTAGAAACAGCTTTATTAACTTTGAAGACAGTTAGATAACCTACATCTTAATCTGATTTAGACTGGATGCTGCGGAAATGAAACATTGTTGTAAGTTAAACTGTCCTTCAAAGTTCTAGTTGCCTGTCGTAGAAGGTTATCAGGATCCCGCCCTTTTCAAGCATGGTTTCACTAACCATCATTTTCTTTTCCAAATAGCCCTAATAAGTTCAAATAACTACCAGGTATTACTTGGTTTTAGTGCAGTTTGGTAGTTTGCTTGTTTTGTGACTATTATGGAGTCTGAGAAAACTAATATTGAACACACCTGATCCAGAAAAACAGAAGGAAACACAAAAACGGATAGCGAGGTTTATTGGTACGATTTCTACCAGATTGTCCACAAAATGAACAACATAAATACGTAAGCGCTTTATAAAGCTTCTGATCGTTTAGCTACGGCATCCTGAGTGTGAAAGAGCACGAATCTCCACGGAAAAACTATGGTGAACCAACGGAAGGAAAACTGATGTGACCTCACAGATGTTCCAGAGTCTAAACAACATCGACACCTGACGCCTTCTTCATCTCATTCGCTTTCTCTAACCAACATTGCTCACGATCATTGTAATTACCTTCAGTCAACTTACGCTTGAGCTGCTTCCGCTCTTCATTGTGGCGATAGTTGATTGAAACTAGTCTTTTCACTCCAATTAGTTTTCAGAAATCTCCTGGTTTGTGCAAACTTCTGGATGTAGGTTATCCACCGTCCCTCCCCTGTTTTCAAAACAGACTGCGTATGACGTCAGTAAGGTGATCATAACCACGTTCAGATAAATGCTTAGCTATCTCCTCTGTAAACACACACTTGGTGTTCTTATGTTCCAATCGATCATACAAAGGCTTCACTGCTTTCCGTTAATACGATAAGTAGGACGCTAAAATTCACATGCTCGTATTTATATTATGTATCTGGGTCCACGGGTGGTCTGACTTCGGAAGACGCAAAGCTTGACGTGACTGCTGGTAGACATATATTGTTGAAAACCATAATTATTGAGAAAAAATGCTCAGTTATACTTAAGTAGGATAAACTTCAGTCACTAGGTTTTGCGAACAAAAGGTAGCAAAGAATTTCTTTAGTGAAAATACTGAGTTTGGACCAAAATTTGTATGAAAGGCCCTTGTTTTCAGCCTGATATAGTCATGCAAGTGGCAAGATTTATGAACAGAAACTATAGATGCGAAACAATTCAACCCAAATACAATATTCTCGACAGCTTAGCTATGTTTTGGAATTAACACTGCAGCAAGCTTACTCCTTATTATGAAAACTATGTTGAGTTTGTTCATCTTTTAGATTCGTTACTAATTATCTGCTCCCTTGAAAATCAGTAAAATATTCCGATGACAGCATAATTCTTCATAAAGAGGTTGGTGGAAGCAAAAGTACATGCACCATAGACGTAAACACAATGGATGAACGACACTTAGTAGTTCTAGGTTAAATCGTTAGTGTGCTGACTGATATTTTTCTTTAGAAATTTACAGCATTGTATTTCATCATAAAGAATAAGCAGAGGTATTTTCGGGAAGCATGTAACACGACTAGAAAATACCAGGAGTAATAAGTTAATCTAAAACTTGTCCTTTTACCCTTACTTTCACGTTTTTACTACGTATGCATCTCTTTACTTCATAAACTCCCCCAGAATCGGAAAACTATTCAATAATAGTATTTCGAGTACAGACAGCCTAGGCAGTTAACAACTTGAGATTACTATAACTGTGAAGGTTGAGATACAGTTACTTGTGAGTTGGAAAGTATAGGATAAGTTAAAGGTGCGAAACTAGATCCTATTATTTCAAACTATCCATTAGTATACACATCAGTCGGTGGTAATCGTGGCACCTATGGTCCATAAATACCGGGAAATTAGGTTTTGTGCTACAGAAAAGCAGATCTTTTTTATTACCACAATGAAGATAGTTCTTTGCACTTAGGAGGTTGCCTATCTTCACCAACCTGACTAAACATCTACGAGGAGATCTGGAAAATGAGCTCACCGAAAGTCTTAAGTATGTTTTCGAATACACATTAGTTTGGCGCTGAGCATCAGTTGTTTATCAAAGACTTGTAGTACAGATCCTTCCCAAAGAATGAAATAATCGTTGATAGAAACTAACCGTAGGGTTTTTTTGAACTTAAGATCTCTTCAAGTAACAAATGAGGGCATTTTGTAACATCTGTACAGCGCAAGTTGGATCAGATTTCATAATCATTGGGTTTTTTTAATGTAGAAAAGTTCCGGTACAAGCAAGCTTACATTCATTTGTCATAGTGACAAGGCTGTTATGCTACAAAGCCATGACAATCAACAGGTGATTATGAAAATTTACTAAAAACAAGTTTCCAATATATGTTTATCTCTTTCAAAACGGATCAGCTTCCAAAGGGTTATAAGTTTTGAGTTATCAAAACTCTAATACCCTTCCGACCGGTTTATATAGGGAGGTGAACACCAAAAGTGTCAGAAATGGTTTCCGAAAATTTTAGCTGTACATATTACAGAACGAAACCAACAGTTAATACTTTCGGAAAAGCTTCGTAATGCAAAAGAAAGTTAAACAACTATAGCAGGTAGATTATGTGCACAATGTCAACCGTAGTCAGACAGATACGATCAATATACGACCACTCATTACTGCATAACGGTCGACGTTGCCACACCTCATATCAAGCGAGAAATCACTAAGATGAAAGATAAATAAAGAGGAAAGGAGTCAGCGGTGGAAAGTTGAGGAAATAACAAGGAGGAATACAAAAATGTTGATTTCAGTATAGCGACTGAGACGAGAATAATTTGTAGATATATCTGCGCCACTGACATCGATTCCGAGCCATATCACCTAGTCCCCAACCTCTGATTTCTGCTGTCACGAGGACTCCAACCGGAGAACCTGCATTTTCCTGTAAGGCTCAAACCAACAGTCAAAGACTTAATAGAAGGATGATATGTTTCAGTCTGGCCACCCCTCACTATTTTCCAGCCTAAAACTACTTAAGCTAACATTATGCAACGAGGCAGACGGTGACTAGGCACGTTTAACACATGTTCTAACCATGTCAGCTGATGAAGATCCTTATATCTGCTAGACTGTGATAACTAAGCATCGAATCTCCAGAAACTCAAAAGATGAATTTCCTAAATTCATCAAACAGGTCAGGTGAAGTAAATAACTGCGCTTGGTTCTTGTATGCATGTCTCACAAACACAGGACACCCATAGTCTGAGATTCTAGAGTCTTGGCTAGCGAATGTTGTTTGCCGAATTCACGGGGGATACAGACATTGAAAACGTCAGTGTACAGTTTGGAGCGCGAATTCAGGAGACCAGGGATGCTCTTCCTTGAACTCAGATAGTTTTCAAGAACGGGAACACAATAAAGATGATGCAAGAATGTTGACGTAGAGACGTGAAGAAAGATAAAAATTTGAGGATATGCAAGGTGGACAGTGATCTGAAGGAAATTGAGTCCTAACAGAGTTGAGAGAGAGGTTCACACTTCCCGGTTGCCCCAAATAGTAGATGAAAAACACAGGTATCAATATGGATGCTGAAAACTGTACCTGCAACCGATGAAAAAATAATGCACTAAAAGCTTTTAATAGAGAAATTCAATTTCAAACGATTCTCAAAAATACGAAGGGAAATTAATACCATTAAAGAAATATTAAAAAGTAATGTTATCGAATCAATGTAAGTAAAAGTGAAAAACATAGTAATGGTAAGAAAGATACTGGCATGGAAAAGCGTATACATTCATGTTCAGTATTTCAACAGTTTGCAAAGGACACACAGTATTCGCGACACAAATTAAACACAAATGTCAATTAACACAGCCGTAAACAGGGTGAAACAGTAGGAACTAGCAAATTCAAGGAAAACAGTTAACGCTTGTTTAATGATCATAGATATGAGATGGTGATAATATGAACCAATGTGTTGGTCAAGATTTTACACGAAACGATTGTCTGGTGTAATAATAAGCAAACAGAGTCAGTGTGATTATGATGGGAATAACTGTCGGTTTTATATTATGCAGGCTGCACGCACAAGAAAAACTTGGGAATGAATGATGAAATTTAGCTGAACACGACAACGAAATGCAAATAGCAAACTCGTCTTTGGGGAAAAAATTCGTTAAAACGAGAGTGTAAACAAAAAAATGAACGCGATCAGGTAGCAGAAGTAAGGTATACTTTATACAAAGAGTTTCTGTTTCTTTATTTTGGCCTTCGCCTCTTTAAATACATACGTCTACTTGAACATTTGAAGTGTTCCCTTTGAGGAGTTAACGATTCCTCGAATTGGTCGTTTCCATGACAAAGTTGACTGAAAAAGTCGAAGTGGCGTAATTCTGTAGAAGAATTACGTTTACAACAATCAATTTCAGCAGATAACTAGAAACAGTGATAAAATTGAACAGAAGAAAAAACACCGAAATATGAATACGTTAAGGAAACCTTTATTATTATTATTATTATTATTATTATTATTATTATTATTATTATTATTATTATTATTATTATTATTATTATTACGAGACGGATGAACAGAATGGAAATTTGGTCCTGAGTTGTGACAATGACAGTTACCAATTCGAGTTGTTACACAAGATACAAGTAAGAAAAGACTCTTTAAACACAAACTACTCCTATTTAATATGTTCCTTATCTGCATGTAACTTTCTTTGTCAGCTTGGACAGCTACTACGAACAGAAAGCTTGAAACTTAAGAGTAAAATGGGAGTGAGCGGCAATCTCTACTTACAACAAAATATACAATATCTGCGCTTTACCGAGGCAGGGATATGTAGGTTATGATCAGCTGTAGAAGGGTTTAACACTATCCACTAATTATAACCACATATATAAGCTGTAATAATATAATGCCTAAGAACAAATAATCATGAAGACTAAACAACAGTTATAGCATACTTAGAATGATTTAAATCTCATCCTAGTTTAACAACTAGGCCATAACCTATCCCTATATTACAACAACCTCGCCTGGTTAACTAGTTCACTAGTTACTAGCCGGTCATAAGCTCGGGGGAAGGTTGGGCATACGGATAGCAACCCTAACCCGTAAAACAAATCTAACCGCTAAAAAACCTCAAAGCACAAACCATATATAAAAAATAATAACAAAATTATTCCTAGCTGGAATCGGAGAGGCGAAATGATGCCAGTTGGTGAAGGTCTGCCTTAGGGAAGCCAATTGGCTGATGTGTCTTCTCTCGATGAAAGCGAAAGTAAGCGTGGCAACATGGAATGTCCACACAATGCTTGAACCTACCAAAACTACCCAGATTGCCAAAGAGATGAAGAGGTATCACATCGAAGTGCTTGGAATTTGCGAAAGCAGATGGAAGTGGAAGATAGAAGTGGACTCTCCAATATTGTCACCCACACAACAACCACAAGCACACTGAGTTTTCGAGTGGCTATCATGATGTCCACAACAGCATCAAAGCCTGTCTCTCATGCAGTGGGAACCAATCTCCTCCTGCAGGATCAGGATCATGACAACAAGATTCAACTCGAAAGGAAGGAAAGTCACAATCAATCAACGCCACGCTACGCACCTACAAATAATGCAGATCAAGAGAAGATGGAGGAATTCTACAGACACCTGCAATCAGTACAGGACAAGACGCGAGTTGGTGACATCTAAATTCTGATGGGTGGGGTGACATGAATGTCAAACTGGGAGCAGACAACACAGGAAGAGAACCCATCCATCATGGGTCGAGAAGCACTCGGTGAAATGATGAATTAGAAGGGAGAACTGTTTGCAGATTTCTGTGCATTCGACGATTCGGTGGTTGGAGGTACTGTGTTCAAGTACAAGGATATCCACAAAGCGACATGGATTTCACCAGACAACAGGACACACTAAAAATCAGATCGACTTCATCTCAATCTCAAGAAAGTGGAGACACAGCCTACTTGACACGAAGCCTACTTGTCAAGAAGAGGAGCAGATGTAGGTTCAGACCACTATCTAGTGCAAGGAACCTTCCAAGTCAAGTTAAAAGCCTTCAAGGAAGCTGGTGATAGACCGCAGTTCAAGTACAACACTCGGAAACTGAAGGACGAAACTACAAAGGAAATCTTCACGGCAGCCATTACGACAAAATGGGAGATATCCAGAAACACCCCTGAAGAAACCTGTGTGGAAGAACACTGGAAGTCTTTGAAAGAGATGTGGAAAGAAACCTGCATAACCGTGTTAGGAAGGAAGAAGAAAGAAGACAAGGAATGGAATGGATCTCGACGGACACATGCAAGCTGATAGAGCAAGGAGAGGAGGATGGTAAAGCAGAAGATAAACTAGTGCAAGGATGCTCAACGACAAGAGGAATTGAGTACAATGTACAAAACACTAGACAAGAAAGTGAGGGAGAGTGCGCGCAAAGACAAAAGACACTTCTACGAAACACTGGCAAGTGAAGCAGAACAGGCTGATGCAAGTAGGAGAGACCTGACAACATCGTATCAAATAACCAGGTTACTATCTGAGAGGGGAGAGATCAACACAGATGAAACCAATAAAAGATGATGAAGGAAATTTAATTACCAAAGAAGAGGAACAAAGGAAACGACAGACTGATCACTTCAAGAAGCTCTTGAATAGAACACCATCACCATCTACCTACACTTCATCCAGAAATACCACATGCAGCCTAGCCACAGAACTACAAGTGAACACAAATCCTCCAACAAAAGTCGAAGTCATGTGTGCCATACAGCTACTGAAATGCGGGAAAGCAGCAGGACCAGACGGGATCCCGCCAGAAGCACTGAAAACAGACGCAGAGACAACAGTGAACATGCTCACACCATTATTCCAGAAGATCTGGAAGGAACAGAAGGTACCTGGCCATTGATTGGAAGAAGGGTTACCTTGTCAAACTCCGAAGAAGGGCGACATGAGTGTTTGCAAGAACTGGCGCGGAATCATGCTCCTGTCCACCTCAACCAAAATATTAAGCCGCATCATCCTGGAGAGGCTAAAGGATGCACTGGATTCAAAACTACAACCGGAACAGGCAGGCTGGCTGGAATCAGGAAGTACTAATCATGTGCAGACCAAATTGCAACGCTTCGCATCATCATAGAACAGAGTATAGAATAGCAGTCAACTCTATACCTCAACTTTGTCGACTTCAAAAAGGCCTTTGACAGCGTCGACCGAGAAGTAATTTGGAAACTGCTTCAATACTACGGAATACCACAAACCTTTATCAACCTCATTCAACAACTACATGAAGACGCCACATGCCAAGTAATTCACAATGGGAAGCTCAGTGATGCTTTTGAAGTGAAGACAGGAGTGAAACAAGGTTGCCTACCATCACCCATGATATTCCTGATTGTGGTGGACTGGATCATGCAGCAAACAGTGAGGAGCGAGAAGAGGGGGATACACAGGACTGCGGAAAAGAAACTAGAAGACTTGGATTTCGCCGATGACTTGTGTCTGATGTCACACAAACTTGAAGATCTACAGGCGAAAACTCACAAGTTGACAGAAGAGGCAGCGAAGACGGGACTTCAAGTGAATATAGAGAAGACAGAGGTGATGAAGATGTCCAACCAACAACACCGCCAACAACAACAAACTCCAGTCACCATCAACGGGAGAAACTTAAAGGAAATAACCTCCTTCACCTATCTAGGCAGCACTGTTTCAACTACAGGCGGCACAGACGAGGGTGTCAAAGTCAGAAACGGAAAAGCAAGACAGGCGTTCATTAGCCTGAAACCAGTGTGGAGATCTTCTACACTGCACTCAGCATGTGGAACAAGATCCGGATTTTCAACACCAACGTCTAGTCAGTGCTTTTGTATGGTTCAGAGACTTGGCGCGTTACGAAAGGGATTTCCAATAAACTACAGACATTCATCAACAACTGCCTACGCTGGCTGGTTACTCAAGTTCAAATGGCCAGAAAGAATAAGCAACAAGGAACTCTGGTCTGGCGACGAACCAACCAAGAACCTATCACCCAACAAATATGCAGGAAGTGGAGATGGATTGGGCATACACTGAGAAGGCCGACTGGGGACATCACGCGTCAGGCCAGGTCGTCGAGTGGAACCCCCATGGGAAGCGACGAGTTGGACGTCCGAGGGTGACATGGGGATCGTGCGAGGAAGAAATGAGAGCTTCTGGGCTGTCGTGGAGCCAGGTTCAAAAGATTTCAGAGAACAGAGTTCACTTGAGACGTGCTACTGAAGCCCTATGTTCCATTAGGAACCCAAGGGACTAATAATAATAATATTACAACACTTAACTGACTAGTTGAGTGGAATACATCGAAGGATAGTCCTTGATAAACGACTTAAATACTTAGTTCGACACGAGCAGATGAATCGATAAATGCACATTGAATAGGTCAGTCTTGACAAATAATTCTTCACAGAGACAAATTAATGTGAAATTATAGTAGGTTGTTCAGAAGGTCATAGACATATGAAAACTGTGGAACTGATCACTCCGGATTGTTTTTCACAACATCAGTAGCATTATCCTTTTTGAACTCTACATTCATGTAATGTGCTAATGAATCAGAAAGTATACTGATCCGCGAATAACAGATCATGATCTCCATGTAACTCTGATCTACCTCTGTGTCAAAGATACATAACCATGATTAAAAATTCAGTGTATTTACAAATCCAGCTACTTTCGTGGAGCTAGGTATGTAGATCATCCACCTACGACTGTCTTTCAGTAAAAACGCTCATCAGGGCTAACCAAAGGGTAATGAAAGTCAATGATATCATCTGTCTTACAACACGTAGTAGATTCTGATCATTCAGCCTCAGATTCTTCACTCCACACCATCTATAAAATGAAATCAAACTTTGCAAACTCATTATACATTTAAGAAGCTTTGTCAGCTCGTAATTTGAAGTCACAGCTGTGCATAATGGCTAAATCCGCGACGAACCAACCAAGAACCTATCACCCAACAAATATGCAGGAAGTGGAGATGGATTGGGCATACACTGAGAAGGCCGACTGGGGACATCACGCGTCAGGCCAGGTCGTCGAGTGGAACCCCCATGGGAAGCGACGAGTTGGACGTCCGAGGGTGACATGGGGATCGTGCGAGGAAGAAATGAGAGCTTCTGGGCTGTCGTGGAGCCAGGTTCAAAAGATTTCAGAGAACAGAGTTCACTTGAGACGTGCTACTGAAGCCCTATGTTCCATTAGGAACCCAAGGGACTAATAATAATAATATTACAACACTTAACTGACTAGTTGAGTGGAATACATCGAAGGATAGTCCTTGATAAACGACTTAAATACTTAGTTCGACACGAGCAGATGAATCGATAAATGCACATTGAATAGGTCAGTCTTGACAAATAATTCTTCACAGAGACAAATTAATGTGAAATTATAGTAGGTTGTTCAGAAGGTCATAGACATATGAAAACTGTGGAACTGATCACTCCGGATTGTTTTTCACAACATCAGTAGCATTATCCTTTTTGAACTCTACATTCATGTAATGTGCTAATGAATCAGAAAGTATACTGATCCGCGAATAACAGATCATGATCTCCATGTAACTCTGATCTACCTCTGTGTCAAAGATACATAACCATGATTAAAAATTCAGTGTATTTACAAATCCAGCTACTTTCGTGGAGCTAGGTATGTAGATCATCCACCTACGACTGTCTTTCAGTAAAAACGCTCATCAGGGCTAACCAAAGGGTAATGAAAGTCAATGATATCATCTGTCTTACAACACGTAGTAGATTCTGATCATTCAGCCTCAGATTCTTCACTCCACACCATCTATAAAATGAAATCAAACTTTGCAAACTCATTATACATTTAAGAAGCTTTGTCAGCTCGTAATTTGAAGTCACAGCTGTGCATAATGGCTAAATCCGCTTTCATACCATGATTATAAAAAGGTATATCATGTAAGGTCATCTGATAATCTTTAAAATCAATCCTTTTTACGTCAAAGCTACTCAAATAATAAACATAATCATTATTTTCCACTTATTCTTGATTTTATGAAAATAATTGTGGCATTGGCTCACACACACACACACACACACACACACACACAAGCATACAGATTGACCAGCGACCCGCTAGTGAAAATTTAATTATTAAATAAGAAAACATAGTTTTAGAAAATGAATCCATGGAGAGTGTTTCCTTCACTAGACCATCTGTTTGATGATTATGTTTTTATTCTACATTGTAACGCATAAGCCGATAATTTAGTCCTTTCTATTAGTGACTTCTTTCCAGGCTTATTAATTCAGAATGAGCAAATTAAACGATGTAAGCAACAGTGAGATTTTCTGCTGATAAGAAGGCTAACTAACACTTGAATAAACAGACTCACATTTTGACAGCTCAATTACCTCACTAATCTGATTAATCAATAAACTATATGATTTAATAAGGTGCAACACAAGATTACTACTTTTAACAAAATGATACCTGAAGACATAAGAAAGAATGCTGACGAAACTAAATGAGATAGTCAAGGTTTGTTAGACTGGTCTTTGCACAATGCAGTAACGACTCAGGTTGAAATGAACACGTTAGTCGCAAAAATTCGAATCCTGCTGCGAACAAGGTTTCGTTTCAACACCAATCATCACGCCTTTACATAATGAGATCTTTCTAGTGTTAAAGTTTTTAAAGACTCAGCTTCTCGTTGTTTTCCTTCGATAGTGTCGGATATTCATGATGTTCATCTTGGCGACTAGTAGTGGAATTCAGGAGGTGCATTTCATCCTATTTGGACATCGTTAGTTGGAGGTACCAGCACATATGTGAGTCATGTTGCCCCCCACTGAAACTCAAACCCGGTACCCATCACTTCAAACGCCAAAGTGTTATCAACTAGGTCACTGAGGCACAACAGCTATCACTTGTGCAACGGATATTTGTTGTAGCTGTTAACTACTTGTGATTTCCCGTTGCTATACAGGGTCGAAATGTCCGACCTCTCTGTCTCATGTACGCAACCAATCAAATTCACTTTTGTGAAATAAATTTTCACAAGTCTTATCGAGATGACCACATCGATTCAAATGATCGGGAACCATTTGCTTCGGTAAGAGCACCCGGGAAGTATCATAGTTCAAATACGAATTACTAACGAGTATTAGCAATAAAGTACACAAAGTGTATTCCAAATCTTCCCAAGAGGAACTTTCTACTTTCCGTTCAAACTGGACTTTAGTATTCTAATATACTTTAATAGCTTGTTTTTCATCGTATAAGCAGGCAGGTAAAATACTGTATTTCTGTATCCTGATTCGTTGGATGAACTACTTTTTGATAGTCAAATCATCCGAAATTATCACGACAAAGAGAATAAAAGATACACCAGAAGTAGTGAGGTGAATGAAACTAAAATCGATATCATTGTTATCGTCCAACTATTACTCTAGCCTCCTTTAGTTTTACACTGTTAACAAGCTTCTTAATTGATGTTCATTTACTTTGTTTCAAAATGATGTAATTTTTAATCTTTTCAGTATTCATATTCTCATTGTTATCATTACTATTATTATTAGAACAAGGCATATAAGCGGACAATATTGTTTTCAATTAGATCCTCTACAGGCTTTAATATAAATAGCTTAATTTATACATAATTAAACCAATCATGTAGATTTTTCAGTTGATGTTATAAATGTTTTAAAATAACGATGGTGATAATAATACAAATGATAATCAAATAATCAATATTTTTGTTCACCTAACACCTATGTTCTCTTAGTGTGTACCTTTATCAAGCTATCTAGCTGACTACCAATCATTCTGTTCGAAATGATGTAATCCATCCCTAGTCATTTTATTTTTCATTATCAATTCACTACGCCCTGGCAACCTAATCCTAGCTCTGCTTGACATAGGTAAATGATTCACTCCGTGTTGCCATGCCTCAGTCAATGACTTAGTTTGTATTATGTGTGTATGCATTCCCTTATTGCATAACACTATATAAAATTATGTTTGTAGAGTAAAAAGCTGAAATTCTGCCGAAGACATGCAGTTTACCTAAAACATGATAAAACTAGATAACGAAGAATAACCAGCGGTCGCTGGTTCGGGTCGGTCTGCGGTCCAAATTCTCACCTCACCTTCATCACCCAGTATAAAATACTAGTCTGCCGAACTACGGCTATCTCAGATTGTCAAATGATAATATGCAGCAAGTTAAATTTGAGGGTTTGTGGGGATTTAGAGATATTTCAAGCTGGTATTCATCGTAGACTGACATCAGTTGGAGGAACAATGGAAACCTCGGAGCACTGGCAACTGTTTCGTCCTAGTATGGGACTCCTCAACAGTGGGCAACCATGAACCCACCAAGGATCGAACCCGTGATCTTCAGGACATGTGGCCAGCACGTTACCATTCAGCAACTGGGTCGGAACCTAATGCTCCATATTTCCAACTTCTGTCAGTTCATGACATAGTGCGACCGCCAATCAATGTCATCGTTGAGTATTAGTCCTCACGACCACCAGGTTAGCCCTACTGGTGGCGACATCGCATTGGAACTTCAGGAATCACCTCTCGTAGCTAGTCACCAATGAGCACTAGTCCAATCAAATTTGGAGGTTTGTGTGGATTTAGAGATTTTTTAAAAGTTGGTATTCATCATAAACTGACTTCAGTCCCATACGAGGAAGAAACAGCTGTTCAGTGCCCCCAGATATCCAGTAAGACCTGATGTAAACTTCAGGAAAAGCACCAACCCATAATTTAACAGGTTTTCTTGCCAACAGGAGACAATTCACGGTTAAGAAAAGACGATTCAGAACAACAAAACATATGAGGAAGATATACGGGTTTTCATATAAGACTGCTTATTTGATATAATAAACAGTGATACAGTGTTATTTACTGAATGATAACCTAATCTATCAAATATCATGTAATGATTGTGAGATCAAGTATGTGTCAGAGAAGCCGATCTGGGTCAGTCAGAATAGAAGAGCACAAAAATTTAACTAAGCACACAATGGTAGACCCTACTAATATAAGTAATTTAGAGCAGAACTCGGTTGTCGCTTGGCATGCACTGACCCAAAATGAAATCATAGGATCAAGAGAAGGGTAGTAGACAAGACAGGTAAGTCGATTGATGAGGTTGTGAACCTCGGTCGGTTGAGATGGTTTCGTTATAAGTTGTGCATGCCAAGTCACCACCCAACTCGACTTGCCATGCAACAGGAAGTTGGACTGGGTTGTAAGAGAGTTCAGGGTGATCAGACCAAGACATGGTACCAGTCGATGAAGTCTCTGGTTGTTGGTCTGAGTCATGCGAGGAAATGTAGACTGCGTGGCTGGGGTCCCCGAGACAAAGGTAATCAGTGGTTGATGCATCTTAATGAGATGACTGGGAATCGGTCACAATGGCATAGATACATTCACTGCATGACATTTTCTAATGCTTGAATATTTGGGCTAACCGTTATCTTCAAATTAATCATCCTCTCACACAACTTTATCTACTTTGATATCACTCTTTTTTATCTACTTGTTTTTTGTATGCGCTACTGTGAAGTGTGGCAGCTTGAATCAATGAACTTATGTGAGAGGTTCTACGTTAATTTTGTCCATCTTTCTCTCTGTCTGATACTATAGGGATAGAGTGACAGTTCTAAAATCCAATATAGTTTGGTGGAGGGAGATATTGATCACAAAATGCATAACTCGTTACATATTGCAAATATCTGGAAAATTTTATTACTATTATTAATATTAAAAAAATGAAAATATTTTTGAGTATAATAAAGGAAGCTTGAAAGTCACATGACAACTTTGATATGAACGTAAATTCTCGAAACGTTATCCAACAGATTGTGCTCCACTAAATAAACAGTCTAATATGGAATTATACTCCACTACAATGCCCAAGTTATGCTTTTACACTAGTATACTGCTTTATACTGACGCTGTTGGTCTGCACAAAAAAAACTCAACATGCCTATGAATACACTTAAAAAAGACTTGGGAGTAAAAATAATTTGAAAGACCAAGCACTCCAACAACGGATATTGGACTAGCTAGGTAATATTTTCAACTCTCGCGCAGTGTATGGCTCATTGCCTAGTGCAAGTACTTGAACACGGTTGCTGATCCAACAGAGAGAAATATTAAAATTATAACCAGTACGTGAAATAATTTCGCTCAGAACACCCCTCAAAAGTAAAAAATTAAGATTTGTCAACATTCATGAAGAATTTACTGATACAGACAATTTAGCAGTGGAAATAACAGTGTACGTTGTCTCTTCGCTGCGTATTTAAATTCACTGACAATCCGAATGGTTATTTGTAGCAGTGAAGAATATTTGTTGATTTATAAGTAGCGCAGAGTTGCTTTGATTTTAGCAGTAGCCTACTTTTCTGGAGAATTTCATTAAACATACCTCTTTGTTGGATGTACACTTATTGGTCATAATGATATCGATAGTTTGAAATAAATATGCAAGGTATTGTGAATGCTTTACAATGAAATGTCTGACTGTGGAAAAGATGAAGGACAACTCTATAATCTATCGGCCAGCACACTCGTGCAGTAGGCAATGGGGTACACTTACTATATGAGGGTTATTGATATTACCTGACTGCTTAAACCTCGGTAGGTGAAGTCGTGTTGGAACCCGTGACCCACTGGTTGAAAGTCATCTCCTTAAACTAATGAGCCACAACTCCACAGACCAAGAACTAACAAGAGACATCACTATCTGTAATAAACACAATTTGAAAATTATTTGGTAAAACATTAAATTGGATTTTAAAAATTAACAGTGTGCTAACCTGCTCATCTGATGAACAATGAGTATCAAAGTCCGAAACTGAATCATAATGACACCCGTTAGCCGATGATTTATGCTGTAGGCAAAGTGTATCACTGAACTTTGATATCGATGCTTGGTGTCTTTTAATACTTCGTATTGGAGAAGGAAAGGTAGAAGAGTATGACGAGGAAGTTGGTGAAGTAGATGAATTTTGACAAACTGAACTGTTTGTGACTGAAGCAGTTTGCATTGAATGGTTTTCGTCATAAGTCACAGATTCATGTGAATAAAGTTTTAATGGTTGACACTGACACACTTTCCGGGACATTGAAACAGACTGACTGACCCGCTCCAGCAATCTTCTTATAGCCTGTAAACATAACAATGCATGCCAGAAGAATACAATTAATAGTAGTCAAGAAAAGTTGGATAATATGAGTAGAAACGCGAAGTAAACATTTTCAAGACTACTTCTCATTGCTGATTTTAAAACTTGGTAGGTTGAAATCACTGTGAACTCTTTACTTGGATGCCACGATATTACCGCTGGTGATGCCTAAAGCTGGAATTCACAAGTGCATCAGTTTTATGTTCCTGCACCTCAATGAGTGTAGGCGATCCGACTAGCAATTAGACTCACTTTCCATAACTGTAAACAGCAATAGAGGTTGGACAATTCTGTCAGTTAAATAACAATGATAGTGTCAAGCTGATGTTCATCGTAGACTGACATCAGTTGGAGGAACAATGGAAACCTCGGAGCACTGGCAACTGTTTCGTCCTAGTATGGGACTCCTCAACAGTGGGCAACCATGAACCCACCAAGGATCGAACCCGTGATCTTCAGGACATGTGGCCAGCACGTTACCATTCAGCAACTGGGTCGGAACCTAATGCTCCATATTTCCAACTTCTGTCAGTTCATGACATAGTGCGACCGCCAATCAATGTCATCGTTGAGTATTAGTCCTCACGACCACCAGGTTGGCTCCACTGGTCATGATTTCTCATCTCTCGAAGTTCCAATGAGAAGTCGTGACCAGTGGAGTCTGGTGGGGTCGTGGTTGCCCACTGTTGAGGAGTCCCATACTAGGACGAAACAGTTGCCAGTGCTCCGAGGTTTCCATTGTTCCTCCAACTGATGTCAGTCTACGATGAACATCAGCTTGACACTATCATTGTTATTTAACTGACAGGATTGTCCAACCTCTATTGCTGTTTACAGTTATGGAAAGTGAGTCTAATTGCTAGTCAGATCACCTACACTCACTGAGATGCAGGAACATAAAACTGATGCACTTGTGAATTCCGGCTTTAGGCATCATCAGCGGTAATATAGTGGCATCCAAGTAAAGAGTTCACAGTGATTTCAACCTACCAAGTTTTAAAATCACCAATAACAGCAGTAAAATTTTCCAGATATTTGCAATATGTAACGAGTTATGCATTTTGTGATCAATATCTCCCTCCACCAAACTATATTGGATTTTAGAACTGTCACTCTATCCCTATAGTATCAGACAGAGAGAAAGATGGACAAAATTAACGTAGAACCTCTCACATAAGTTCATTGATTCAAGCTGCCACACTTCACAGTAGCGCATACAAAAACAAGTAGATAAAAAAGAGTGATATCAAAGTAGATAAAGTTGTGTGAGAGGATGATTAATTTGAAGATAACGGTTAGCCCAAATATTCAAGCATTAGAAAATGTCATGCAGTGAATGTATCTATGCCATTGTGACCGATTCCCAGTCATCTCATTAAGATGCATCAACCACTGATTACCTTTGTCTCGGGGACCCCAGCCACGCAGTCTACATTTCCTCGCATGACTCAGACCAACAACCAGAGACTTCATCGACTGGTACCATGTCTTGGTCTGATCACCCTGAACTCTCTTACAACCCAGTCCAACTTCCTGTTGCATGGCAAGTCGAGTTGGGTGGTGACTTGGTGTAATCCTTCAACAGTGAGTGAAGATCAGAAGGCTTAGAGTTATTCTGAAATAGTGGAGAATATTTGTAGCTCAGGTGGATGGTTTTGGTTGCATTGTGTTCTCTAAGCTGGGTTGTTGTAATTCGGTTACATTTACGATAGGTATAAACACACTGAAAGCTTACTACCCAGATATTTCAGATAAATACATCTACGTATATTGAAATCACTGAGAGGTATGTTGATGTGCCGAATACGTTTAAAAAATACGTTCAAAGAGTGAATCTCCTAAAAGTGGACCATGATTTAATTCTGCTGATTAAATTTTCAAAGCGCACACTTAAAATATCACTTCTGTACACATCAATGAAACGGAAATAGTTATCATTTGTTTATTAAATTGTAAATGGATGATTTCTCTTGATTATAAAGATTACATGAGAAGTAACAGTACCTGATCCTTACATACTATTTAGAGTACAATGCCCTTTGTGCTTAAAAGAATGGGACTAGAAAAGATTTCAAAGTTTTTTGACGTCAAAGTAGGCTCGAGATCGGACACCGCCTGACTAAAACAATTAGCTTAAATCACTGTTGTTGTATTACTGTAGAATCTATGTGAAACCTGTTTGGTGTTGGATATGAACGGCCTTTATTCACGGATATGTTAGATTTTTCAGAAAGGAATTCGATAGAATCTTAGTACCGGTTATAACGTGATGAGTTAAACTTCCTATACTTCACTGTAGTAATTCAGGAAAAGTCTTTAGGGAATCAATGAATATAATGACTGTTTTTGCCAGAATTCATCAGTCACTGGTACAATTTTGCCGATGAATCCATGTCAGTGTATTTATTCATACAATATGACTGTTATTATAACTGCCTAAACTTTGATTCGTTTCCGGTGTTATTTCACTTAATTGTAAATCTTTTTAGAAAACACTGGTTTCATCTTGATCAACTTGTCTAATCTTACTACATAACACTTAATTGATTTGCCACCCTGCAGGTGAGAGAAACAGAACACAGAAGATTGGGATCGGACTTTCATGAGTTTCTTCACCCCCCTCCAAGTTATATACCCTTTATGAACCATTCCATGTTACGTAATCTACTTTGCTATCATTCATACTTCAATTGTTATCGTAATCACAAATGCCCATGTCATCATCCCTTTTATTATTATTGTTTTCCTTACGGGATATAATTTTTCAAATATCATATATATACGACTGTACAGCTTGAAAATAAATTCATTGAAAAGAGTCTCTTCGCTGAATATCTTGTTCTTGATGTTATAATTGGAATTATTAAATTATTGAAAAACTGTAAGCGGTTATTGAGTTATATTACACTCCGAAATACACAAGTAAAATATAAATTAGGAGAAAACAGTTTCCCACCTAAATTCATAGATAATAACTTAAAGTCAAGGAATGCAACTGAACAAACACATTTAGCGTCGAAAAGACACTTTTGCAGAAACTTGAATTTAAAAATAAAATCGCTGCAAACATCCTCAAAAATAACCACAAAGATCCTTAAATAAAAAATACTCCGCTGCTAACTTTCGAATCATGTTCTCCTGTAATAAATTTCTTGGTTGACGTGTGAAAGACAAGCTGATGGATTGGGCCACATCAATGTATACATATCAGTTTACTTGCTCCTGTAGAGCTGAATACATAGGCTGCACCATGCGTCCGCTTTTAAAATGTGCTCGAGAACCCTATCCAGTTTCGTTAGTAAAGAGAGAACGGAAATGCATCTTCAGTTCAATAAGCATAAACTCTTCACTAGAGGTAAATAAAACTTTAAAAGAAAAGGATATGAATTAGGAAACATCATTCCAAGGTATAAATAAAACATACCAATCGTAAAGCTCGTTTCGGAGGAAATTCGTTGTCTTCATCATCAGTATGAGAGGAATCTGATGAACTTTGAGAGGAATCTGATGAACTTTGAGAGGAATATGTTGTAGAGAATAAATTATTATGGGTCGATGAAATGACTGAGCTCTGATCAGAAACTAAAGAGTTACATTTCTGACCAGGGGCACTGTTAACAGGAAAGTGTCTACTACGCTCAACTGATGGTTTACCTATTTGTTTACAATCAGACGACGGTAGCTGAGAATTATTCAAATCACCAGGTAGGTGAAAATAACGAAGCTGAAACAAGAATTAAAAGTAGGTATTGTTTACAAGATACAAAACATGATCATTTTAAATACATAATGCAGGAAAGTTAATCAGTAATTCTGCGTAAATGGATAAAAATAAAGAAAATCAGAATTTTAAAGACAACAAACAAGTTATGGCACTAGTGTAGCTTGCCTTTATGCAACTCGCTCCATTATTCTTTTCAAAAAACGACAGGAGAAACAAATCCCTCAGCAGAATATGATAAATCCTTTGTGATTTGTTGTCTCCGCTTTACTTACATAAATGCTATTATGAGTCAATCAATCAGTTAAGGCTACGATTAGGGGCGGATGAACATAAATAATGTCTAAAACAAATTTGAAATACCTCAGTAGACATTCACAGATTGGATAATAAGCCGGAGATAGGACTATATTCGATAGAAACGAGATACAAAATTGATTTCGATGGGACCAAAGTTTTACAAAAAGGTTTTTTATCATATAAAACAAAACTGACTACCGAGGTGTAACATATACGGGATAATCCTAACAGCTTGAATAGATGAGACGGCGTGCGGCTGGCTGCTTTGTGGCAAATAAAGGTTACTAAATAAACGTAGAGCAACCTAAACATGCATTTGTATAGTTCATATAAATTAGCAGTAATTTCCCATTCCATTCTATTCCTATTTGCACCAATTTGTCATCACCATCCAAATTGTCACCTACAATAAACGATGTGCTATCAATCACCATGGAACGACATCAGTTGGGAAACCACTGAAAACCTAGGAGCACTGGATAGACATTTCGTCCTAGTATCGGAGTCCTCAACAGTAGGTACTCACGACCCGGTTAAGGATTGAACTCAGGACCTTCAGTTCTCATGCCAAACGGGCTAATCATTCAGCCACTGGGTTAGAGTTTAATGGTCCACAGTTTCCTACTTGTCACTTTTGCTACCTTAAACATAAAACCTTTGTTGACCTCAAAATATATTATTCTGCAATAAGTTGGAAACACATTTGATCCACGGTTAATTCTTTAATGTCACGTTTCCCACCTCTTCCCTCCTACTACCTCTTTCTCTTGTCGTCAATTTATCAGTGTTCATTATTATTCCATATTAGATTTGTTTGTTTGATATAAAGCGCACAGTGATAGTATCAAGTAAATAATACTGTATCACTGTGCGCTTTATATCAAATAAACAAATCTAATGTGGAATTACATTCTACCACAGTGCCCAAGTTTTTCACTTATATTCATTATTATTATTCACACATAAACATACCCTTTGTTGAACTGCACCTGGTCATGAACGAAAAATATACTTAGACAGTCATCGGTGACGGGTAGACGGAATTAATACACTACCATACTATTTTCGCCCGAAATCAATGCAGTGTGCAAGATTCTCTTCACCAACGACTCATGAGTTGAAACTAATACCAGTTAACTTTGCCTTCTCAGCTAAATCTTTGTACATCATGTTATCTGGTACGCGTATCAGCTTCTGAAATAGCATATGATGAACCGTCTGTCAGCACATAACAGTTAGGAATTCTCAACCAAAAACAATCCAATCAGCTTCAGTGTTCGAAAGTTTTCTTCAACTTTATGGTTTTATGAAACATCATAAGTACATAAAGGCGATAAGACGACCAACGATATAGTTTATCATGTGAACGGATACGTGAAACGAAAGATGATTTACTTTTGAAGGTACTATTTTATTTGGAGCAGCTAAACTCATGAAACAGGCATAACATGATGCTAGTACTCGTAAACAACAAGCATGTACTGTAAGCGCAACAGTTTATGATACCATTCGACTACTTGATTCTAACTGCAAAGCAGTGGCTTAACTTGGAACGACATTCTCACACTAAGACGTAATATGAAGAGTAGAAAACTAAACTAAACGTTAAAACTACAGAAGAATCCGTTGCAAATGAATAGCTAAGACCTTTTGTATCATAATGTTTGGAAGATTTAGGCTTGAATAGCGAACATTCATACACTCAAAACAAAACAAATTGCCATTTACACAGGTAATCTCAGTTTGGTACTCACACTATTAAGCAGTCAGTGACTGTATAAACATGAAAAGAATTTACAAGTCGATGAAGAAAATACTAATCGGCTACAATGAGACAGTTAGTTGGATCACGTGAATAATAAGAGAATGCGCTAGCAAAGAAATCAATCTACTATATATACCAGGTAACTAGGAGGACTCTTCCCTTGTTTCTGATGTTCGTGTCGATAATATTGTTTAGAAAATGATATAAGCTTCACGGCTAAACCATTCACCTCAAAAAAAAAACACCGTCAAAACACATTTCGCATGTTAACTACACTAGTTCATTCTTATTTTCGCGTGTCGACAAATTTCTTTAATATAACTGACTTCAGGTTGCTTACACATTATATTAAAAGAACAAATGCTCTGTGTCATTTTAGAATTGTGTTTTTCACCTTAGTTAAATTTTTTTCTTTACAGAATTAGAAGGCTTGAAATAAACTTTAAAATCGCAGAAAGAAAATACTGGCTGACATACTTACTTGATATGATATCGTTGCGATTTTATTGGGTCATTTTTTCACCTTAAATTCCCATGACAACACTGAGACCACAATTGGTTTGAGTGAATACATATTTTCGTTAAGTTTTCATGAGACTCAATGTATAACTATGAAATTGTGATGCATTATAACATACCTTGAAGCTAAGGTCTTTCTTTAGGACCTTTACTTCTACTTCCAGCTGAGAGGCTGACAACCCAATTTGACTTATAGATCACAAATATATGTTACCAGTTACCAAAAGCATATCATTAATGATCTTGCAATATAACATGCGCTTGGAGTTTTCACATACGATTAGTAAATGTACATAACTTACAGTGCAATCTGTTGCATAGTGGGATACTTGACCGTGGTATACAGCACAGTCGAAATTGATCAACAAATAGATAGAAGTGAATTTAAAATGTAATTAAAACAGAAAATGAGTGTTGAAATCAGTTGTTCGGTGGACATAAAGGAGACTTTGTAAGTTGTCTATCAGATCTCAAATCGAGTACTAGATGAGATTCACATTAGTTTCTTTAGATAACCGAAGCGTTTATCATTAAATAAGTGAAAACAAATGAAAACGTGCACAGAAGAAATTTGTCCAAACGCTTAGTTTCCCTTCTTACTGAGATGATCATAATGTGATTTTATATTTACCTTGGTGACTAGCAGTGGAATCCAGGACGTGCGTTTCGTCTTATTTGGGACTCGTCAGCTGGATGTACCTGCACCCCACTGAGACTCGAAACCAGTACCCATCGCTTCAAACGCCAAAGCGTTACCCACTAGGATGAAACGTACGTCCTGGATTCCACCGCTAGTCACCACGATAAATACATTACAAATACCCGGTAGGATCGAGGCATCCACATAGAAGCCCATCTGCTAACAGAGGTGGAGCGATTCGGCCCTGTATAGCAACGGGAAATTACAAGTATTAAAGCAACCATAATGTGACTTTATTATCTGGAATTCGAGTCATTTACATATGTACACGACAATATATCCATGAACTAACTGCTGGTAGCATTTCATAAGCTTAATTCGCTAATCTCACTACGATTGATGTCTGCTTTAATTTCATTTTGCATTCACTCCTACTATCTAGTTATTTTACAAACATCTAGACCATAGTTTTAACGAATGTCATGGAAGGAGTTGAGTACCGGGTCTAACTGAATCATTGTAGGAATATAATCTAGTATAATCCCAGCGTGTTTAGAAAATCAAGACAAGATATTTCTGAATGTTTTGCGGTGTAAGCCACAGCTTCTTCAGCAGAATAAGCGGATCCGTATATTCTGCTGAAGAAGCTGTGGCTTATACAGCAAAACATTCAGAAATATCTTCTTTTGATTTTCCAAACACTCTGGGACTATATCAAAATATATTCTTATGATGAATCTAATTATCTATTCATTTGTTAAACAATTTCGACTGTGCTGTTACCACGGTCAAGAACACCATTAGGTAATACTGGTCGCACATGTGCATTTATTAATCCTTTATGAATACTTCAGGTTTGCTATAATGTATGCCACAATTACTTCACATTTGTCAAATAAACTACGTCTTCTAATTATATTATCCAAATTCATAAAAGGGACAAATTGCTTCAGGTTGTAAAAGTGTTGATATGCTGAGGAAAGTTTTAATTCTAGTAAATAAGGTATGTGTTATAAGCTGCGATGATACTAGATTCTGGAAGCGAAATCTGACTGCACCCATGAACGAATAATAACTTTCCAACTCGACCCAAATTGTATCAAGGTATCGATTGAACTGAAGAGGCTTACTTCAACTGGAAACTACAAATTTGAACAACATATTTGTTTAAAACAAGTGATCAAGATAAATCACTATCTGACTTTCAAACGACGAACAATCAATCAATGATGACACCAAGCTCATTGAGTAACCGATAAATTACTAGCAACAAGTGTACGATCGCGGTTTAATCTATTCTAAATGATTCCCAACTGATGTCAGTTTGTGATGAATACTACCTCTGTTCTAATTCAATTTTCGAGTAAACCTTTTTATATATCTCCTACAACCAGTGACAAGACATAACTTCTTAAGATACCGAATATGTATGAAAGAGAATGATTTTGAACAAAAGACAACCGTTAGGATTTCACACATATATTTCCTTGATAAAAGACCAGCAGTTGGATTAGCGTCAAACAGGATCAAGATGAGTGGAAAAATGTGATAACTAAAAGGGTCAAGAAAGAGAGTAAACGAACAAAATGATGTTCTCAAAAGTTTTAGCATATTCAAAGTAAGTTTGAGCAATTGTTATCGGCTCCCCCACACAAGGGTATGTCTAGTAGTAAAACCTCACCTTCAAACAATAAATTAGTTTAAGAGTTTTCATACCAAGTAAACTATTTTTGATTTTAAAGTTTAAGCTAACCTTTCTCTGATAACAGAAGCTCAAGAAACAGGTGTTTCAAACAAAGCCACTGACCGGAAAATAATGATAAGCACGATGACGTGTTTATACAGTAGCCAACTCTAAAGTAACCTACATGAGAAGGAAAACGTTTTGGATCAAGACATGTATGACCGCCTTACGCTATTTAACTTGTCATTATGATTCAATATGAACTGGACGAAAATATCACAAAAGACTTTGTTTAACTTCGAGGTCTGAAAGTAAAACAACCCCTCAAAAACGAATAGAATAACTAACTTACTACATATTTTACTTCGCAGTACGTGATAAACATCTGCCACATGAAAATCAATCCCAATACTTAGGTCGATATCAATGACACACATAGCTCACTTATCGAGACGTGTTTGCATTGAGTAGCCACAGTAACAAGCTACCTAGCCAAACAGATCTTAAAAAGCATAAAAACCAAGTCAATCAGTGATCTGTGAAAACAATGACTCATTGGTAAACTCTTTCAGTGCAACATTAAGTGACGTGGCTTCGAATCTCTGAAAGAGCATTAAATTCAACAAGATCGCCGATACGCCTTGCCAACGATTATTAACAATCGCAAAACCTGGATACAAGGATTTGTCTACTGTCCCCAACCGCCTAAAATTAACTATATTGTAACGCGATAGTTAGTCTTCCAGATAGGCGACCGTATTGGGAAACTATCGATATAGTTTGGCGAGCACTTGGAACACAAAAAAATTGATTTGATATTAGTGACTAATAAATGAGTAATAATGAAAGTGATTACCACACTTTCTAAAACCAGAAAACAAATGAAAATAACACACAAACTAACCAACTCTGCTTCTAATGCAGCCAAAAACTTGGCAGGTAATGCATGCTTTGGACGAGTTCGAACATTGGCAACGTCCTCTGCAATCAACTGGTCGTGTACATCTAAAAGTCGATCCACACTAACCAATGCTGAGAAGTATGATTCATTGGATGATATAAACTCATTTGATGAAAGTAATGAATCCGGTATAATTCGGTGTTCCGAAAAACCAGAACTTTTAGTGACGGAAGCATTTGTTTCGCATAATTTTGTCTCTATGTACTTTCCTTCTGTTTCTAAATTCGAATGGTTTGTTGATGATGACAAAGGGAAAAGTCTGGATTCCCCATCTAGAGCTACTGGTGTATCAGAGGATACAGAAGTAGAAAGAGAAGGAAGAGGTGTTGTAGACATAGTTGTTGGTGCTGCTACTGTAGCCAACTGAGGATCGCTTATATCGTCAAAGGATTTCCTGCATATGGGACAGTTAGCGTTCTGTTCAATCCATAAATACAAACAGGCAGTATGAAATATATGGCCGCATGGAAGTTGACAAGATTTGCTCATTCCTTCCCAGCAAATGGAACAGTTTTCCTTGAACTAAAATGAAGGGGTAAAATAATCGGTAAATACAACACGAAAGATAATTAGGACGAAAACTCCTTAGAAGAACTGTAGGTATATGCGTCAGGCTGCACACCAAGTCTCTTGTATAGAAATTAACGATAAAGACTGGGACTCAACTCCAGAACCTAGGTGAGATGGGTTATGAATCCATAAAGCATTTTTTGGATTGTTAAGTACCTAAGTCAATGAGAGACAGTCTTATTTACTACAGTAAGTAAACCAGTTTAGCTGAGAATTAATCAGAAAGCGAAAACAAAAAATAGGGCAGTAGTATCCGAAAACCCTCAAACTCAGTGCCCTGAATGATTGTTTATTATGGTAAACAGAAATCATTATTAATTAAAGTCAGTAGAACCATTGAAAAACACGCAGCAATGGAAAATCGTCTCATTTTTTATATCAACTAGCGATGTAAACTGTGATCATTCTAAACATGCAACATGAAACAGTGAACCTCCTTTAGAGTCGCTACCAGTAAAATCAGATATAAACTCGTCAAATTTTTTGTTGTTGTTGTACGAAGAGGAAAGATTTGTTGTACCTTTTAATAGGGTCATTTGAAGTAGTTATTCAAAACTTGCAAACACGAAGCGTTGAGAAAGATGATTCATTATGTAATCGACAACAATATATAATCTATTATCGCGTCACAAAGCAATGGTCACCGACTGAGGAAACTCAGTAAATTTATTTTCGGAAAAGCAAAATGCACAATTTATTCCTCTTGGAAAGTTAGTGCATTTTTCTGTGAAGCTAACTCAACGAACAATGAATAATGGTGATTATATGTTTGTCAGTCGATACCAGAATGTGCTGATGACGGTAATACTGATTTGATGGCATTTAGTAAACCATAAATAGCAAAATTACTAAAATCTATTAGTTTGAACACCACAATATCAAACTCAGGTTAAATGTAACATGGCGGTTTCAAAGACCCAACTTAATAAATGAAGATGTGAGACATTACAGATTATCTGATCTGATAGAAAAACTTGTCACAGCTGATGATAGTCTCATATATATAACCTAAACTCCTGACTAATTTCAAAACTTGTTACTAGGACTTAGTTCAACTAACATTTATTTTCTGGCCTACGGCCAGTCCTTATCAGCTCCTTGGGATACATAGCTGTAAAACATGCAAAACATAATTTAACCACGTCGTTCCATGAAATGTAATTACTTCAGCTAGTGATATCTCTTTTGTCCAGGAACTAGTCAACTAAAATATCGTTAACAAAAAAAATTGTTGTGAATGTAACAGATATATTAACGAGAGTGAGGCGAAACATCAAAACCAAGTCACATTATGACTCTGTGACCATGTTCTCATCAGTTAGAAAAATCAGAAGCGTGGATTAGCTGTAGAAAATCAGTCAACCAAGTTATCAACAACATCAAACCTGGCAATACAGCGCAACGGTCCAAGTTGCCACATCTCACAACAACACATCAAGATATAAGGTAGCGAAATGAAAGATGGAGAAATGGAGAAAGTGTAAATGGATTTGTAGAAAGTCAGTAGAATAGAGGGAAAAGTAAATTACAAAACGTGATATGAAGATTAGAATGCTGATAACATAAATGGGTCTGATCTACTGAGAACGATTCTGAGACATACTATACGATCCAACCACCAACTTCCATCGTCATGTAGACCACAGCCCAGAAGTCTGAATTTTTACACAGTTCAGATTACTAATCAGGAACTACATTAACTGACGTCGCCATAAAAGGAACAGCTGCAGGTAATGTCATTAAATGTATTTCTACCCAAATTCTAAATAGTCATTTTATTGGTAATAATATCTGGATTGACAAAGATACTGAGATTGTGCTGATCCTCTGTATACATCTAGCTGCGGGATAATGTGTCACGCATGACAAATTACCACTTGCACTGATGCATCGTGTTGACTAGAGGAGCAATGAGTTAACGTGTATTTGAGCAGATAGATCAGTGAATAGCTAAAAAGTTTCTGACGATTCGTTTAAACTGCATGAAGAACAGGCTATTTGACTTGGATTCTTAAGATGTTAGGAACCAGTGACTGACGAATATTAGTAGTACAACATAAAGCTAGCTACAGTATTACAGACGTAAACTCATAATCAATTCAGAAATGTCTTAAATTTTGAGTGATATTTGTCAACTTTATTCTCTTTCCACCCACTCGGTCTCATACAATTTAATATCTTTTTGTCCAGTTTATTTTTATGCTGTTGTAATAATACGGCAACGTGAGCTGATGCAATTGTGCATAAAGTTCCGCTTTGATTTTACAGTCCGATAAATGTTACGGCGAAGTTATACTCATAAAAACATGACTCTAATCACAAATACAACATCATCATCATCATCATTATCAACATAGGACCAGGCATTACTGCGTAACGGTCCGAGTTGCCACACCTCATATCAGCACATCAAGTAAAAAGGTAGTGAGGTGAAGGATGAAGATAAGTGAATGCAGTCAAAAGAAATATAAAGTACGAGAAGAAAGGAAAGAGGAGTGACAAAATAGTGAGATTCGGTATAGCGTTGTTAAGATGAGGATAATGTGTGTATACATCTGCGCCACTGACTTCGGTTCTGAGCCATATCACCTAGGGTCTCCAACCACTGGTTCCTCTTGTCCCGTGGACCCCAACCACCTAGTCTGCATCGTCCTACATGGCTTAAACCAACAGTCAGAGACTTCATACATTGGTGCCATGTTTTAGTCTGGCCACCTCGGGCCTTTTTCCAGCCTGAACCCACCTCAGCCAACATTGTGTGACGAGGCAATCGGTGACTAGGCATACGTAGTACGTGTCCCAACCATCTCAGTCGATGAAGGTTCACAACCTCGTCGACTGACTTACCTCTTCTCCCTAAAACTCTACACCTAACTTCTGCATTACTCACATGGTGACACCACGGAATACGTCCTATACTACGAAGGCAACGGTGGTCAAATACCTGTAACCTTCTCATGTCTTCCACTTTCAATGGCCATGTTTCACAGCCATACAGTAGAACAGAGCGGACTGCTGTGCAGTACACGCGACCCTTAATAGACAAACGAATATCACGGCGGCGCCATAGGTGGCGCAAATTGGCAAAAGCCAATCGAGCCTTTTGTATCCGTGCAGAAATCTCATCGGCAACTAACCCACCGGGTTGATCCTACTTCCCAGGTAAGTGAAGTGGTCAACACACTCAACCACTTCACTCTCTATTGTTAACCGCGGTACCGCTGAAGACCAGTCCTGGAGCAAAAATTTGCATTTGGGTGGTGAAAATCGCATCCCAAACATTCTCAAATTCCCACTCAAAGTGTTCAGAAGACTCTGCATCTTGTCAGCGTCTTCACCTAACAGGACTATGTCATCTGCATATTCTAGATCTAAGGAAAATTCACCTGTGATCGGGTCAACGTCTTTGTAATTAGGTGACGAGAGGGAAACCTCCATAAGAATATCTATGATAAAATTAAATAAGAATGGGGATAGTGGGCATCCTTGACGGACACCACTTGATGAGTATAGCTCCCTGGACAACTCACCATAGGCTCTAACATGCCCACAAGTGTTCGAGTAGAGAGCTTTCAATAAGGTGATGTACTTACTAGGCACGCCTTTCAGTGACAGACACTGCCATAAGACTTCTCGATCAACGGAGTCAAATGCCGCCTTCAGGTCGAGAAATACAGCTATTGTCGGGCGTCTGTAAGCATGCCTATGTTCCAGGACCTGGCGCAGTGTGAATATTTGGTCGATACATCCACGGCCAGGTCTAAAGCCTGCCTGGTTTTCTCGGGCTTGCTGTTCCCGAGCTCCACTCAGGCGTCGGAGAATTATAGAACTTAGGATCTTAGACACTATGTTTGTCAGGCTGATTCCTCTGTGGTTATCACAAGAGGACTTCTCGCCTTTCTTGAAGACTGGGATGATGAGTGACTTAGACCAGTCGGAGGGGATCGTATTTGATTCCCATATACTGGCTAACACTTCCGTTAGCCTGACTAAGAGAACTCTACCACCATTCTTGTATACCTCAGCAGGTAGTCCGTCTGGTCCTGCTGCCCTTCCCCGTTTCAGGCTACCTACCGCTTTCTCAACTTCTTCTAGTGTTGGGGGACCTGTCTCTATGTCCCATTCAGGGTCCGACTGGATAGCGGGCAGCGCAATGGTGGCTGGAGGCCAGTTAAACTGTTCCTCAAAGTGTTCTGCCCATCGTCCCAGTCGCCTTCCCTGCGAGTGAATCGCCGATCCGTCCTTCTCCGCTATAACCTCACTAACTGTTGTTGACCATTTCCCCCCAGTCTCCTTAATAAGTCTAAATAACTGTCTACTGTTACCGATCGCCGCTGCCTTTTCCATCTCTTTAGCCTTTGCTGCCCACCACTGTTCACGATCGTTGCGCAGACTTTTCGTCAGTTTATTTTTAAGTTGCGCTCGCTCTTCATTGTACTCAGAGCCTGCAGGGATGCATTCACGTGCATCCATTAGTTTGGAAGAAGCTGCTGATATCCACTGGCTCTTTTTAGCCATTATCTTGGAGTCGGCTACAGTCTCCAGTGCTGCTTTTACAGTAGACTGAAGATGGCACCAAGCTTCTTCTGGATGAGTGACAGTCTTTTGTTCCGATAACTGCCTAGCCAACTTCTCACTGAACACGGCTTTGGTGTTTTCGTTGTCCAGCAGAACTCGTAGTGGTTTTGTTGCCAAATTTTTTCTACGTCCATTGAGACGCAGGCATATACGTGCTCGGACCAACGCATGATCGCTGTCCAAACACGTACTCCAGAAGGAGCGGCAGTCTTCCACCGATCCTCTCCAGCGATGACTAATAGCAATGTGGTCTATCTGTGTCCATCGCTGAGTCGAGCTCGGTGGACGCCAGGTCAGACAGTGCCTTTCTTTATGTCTGAAATTTGTGCTGGCTAAAAATAGGCGGTTATCTGAGCATAGTTGTAATAGGCGATCACCGTTATCTGTACGTTCAGCTGGGATTCCGAAAGTGCCACCTAAGTGCCTTTCTGCCTCACTCAGTCTACCCACCTGTGCGTTGAGGTCACCTGCAACAACCACTACGTCCGAACGTTTGGCTTTCGAGAGGAGGTTAGACAGTTTATGGTAGAACTCGTCCTTCACTTCATCCGAACTACAGTCAGTGGGTGCGTAAGCAGAGATTACAAAGAGACAACGGCGAGTCTCACTATTCCTTTTAGTTCTCACTGTGCCGTTCAGCCTCATAGCGCAGAGGCGACTATCAACTGGGATCCAGTCTAGTAGTGAGTTTTCTGCCCTGGTGCTTAATGCTATACCTACACCTGCAAGACCACGAGAGCTAGCTATCGAATCTCCAGAAACTCGAAGGGTGAATTTTGCAGATTCACCAGATTGGTCAGGAGAGGTCAGGTGAATAACCACACTTGGGTCCTGTATGCGTGTCTCACAAACACAGCACACATCCATGCCCGAGTTGCTAGAGTCTTTGCCAACGAAGCCTGTTGGCCAATTTGACGGAGGGTGCGGACATTGAAGGCTCCAATATGTAATTTGGAGCGTGGTTTAAGGAGACCAGGGATGCTGTTCTGTGGACTCAGATCGTTGTCGAAGGCTGCAGAGGTAGGAGAAATTGAAGATGATGCAGCATCATTAATTAAGAGACGTGAAGGAAGATTAGAAGGTAATGATGGAGGAGGAGGATAGCAGTCAGAAGAAACTTGGGTGCTGACAGAGTTGTGAGGGCGGTTGACACTTCCCGGCTGCCCACACCGTGGAAGGCTATTTCTTCTTAAGGTACCTGAAAGAGATTTGTGTGACCGCAGAGCCCATCGGACATCTGCTTGAGGCCTGTCACACCCAGCCTTTTGAGTATGATTATTTTGAATTTTTGTATTTTTGGGGCCGGATGGTCGAAAGGAAACGACAAGTGAACCAACACCGCCGGCCCGGCAGACCGTGGGGCGTGGTGGAGTGTGTTATTTTTGGGGCCGACCTTTTCTAACCCCCCCTTCCACTGAGAAGGCAGCATCAGCATGGCACTGCTGGTCATCCAAGGGAAACACCTTACTGCTGTCACACCCCATCCAGCTAGCAGCAGTACGACTTCGCCCTCAGACCCCCATCATAGTGTAGCAATTTACACTATAACGGTAACTGCTTTTCGTCTAACCACTACCCAACAGACCTTTCTGGTATGGTAGGACCTCGAGGGAACAAGCGTTCCACCAGCATAGCTCGTTGGGTCATTGTGATATGCAAGCCCGACCACCACGTCAAGGTAGCAGCTATCGACGGCTATCAACACTATAAGGGTGTTTACTAGGTGAGGTAGAATTTAAGTTTCCAAAAATGATAAGGAAGTGTGCAAAAAAAATAACCAGAAGTCTTAACCCCAATAGGACCAATAGGTATCCCGCAGTAAGTTAGGACATTACATGCAATCACCTTAATAACTACAATTAAAATAAACGGATACATATATGTACAACCGACAGCTGCTACACTTATGTGATGATTGGCGTTACATATCACAATGACTCAGAGAGCTAAATTAGTTTAAAAGATTGTTTTATCAGGTCCCACCATACCAGAAAGGCTTATGAGTTATTGTTAAGACTGAAGATAGTTGCCATCAGCGCAAACACTAAGGTGGGAGTTTAAGGGTAAAGTCGTCCAGCTAGCTGTACAGAAAGCAATAGAGTCATCCACATGAGTAAGTAGCAGTTCATGCTGATGCTGCCTTCTCCTAGGAAGGTCGGTTATATAAGCAGTATACCTTGATCTCAATTTTCTGAAGCCGTTTGCATGGAATTTTCTACTAAAGGTGTAACACAATCAGTCAGGATATGAAACTCCTAAAAACGGTTGCATATCACCAGTCTCAAGAAGATTACCACTAGGGTCAGCAGCCACACACGAGTGTCACAAAGACACCCATATTAATACATTCTTTTTCATGTGCCTAAAGAAGAAACGACTTCCTGGGGTGTGGTGGTATCCAATTGGACTACAAAATGAACATATGAGATCTCAAGAGGGTTATATACCTATTTATTTACGACTGAACTTTCCAAAGGCATACACTACGCTCAAAGTTGGGTAAAGAAGGTGATGAATGAACCCTAAAATCAGTAGCATGCAGTTGAAAATTTAAACCACGGAATATCTATGATAAATACATTGCAACCGTAGACAGAACAACTCATGCAAAAATATTTTCACAAACTAAAGTCATTTAACATTACACAGAAAGGCGATTAACTGAGAACTCACACATATGTACCAGGTGTTAAAAAAAACCACTCACATTTAAATAAATAATTCGGGAATCCAAAATCCTCAATAGAGTTCTATAGCGCTTGTGGTGCACGAAACGCCTGGACACTTTGTAATACAAGTGCTGAAGGTGTAAAGCAATAATGATACTAGACATATTTCTCTGCAGTTTATTCCAGAAAAGCATGTGCATATTATGTAACAGATCTCCAAAATCGGCAACTGAATCGTACACCAATTCCGTGTAGTAAATAAGGACAAACCGATGATACACTTTATCTCTCTCAGTACATTGAGAAGCAAGTTCACAGTATAAATAAACCACGTACCAGGTGATCACATGCACTGTAACTATCATCAGCTGGAATACTTCGGCAAGCATGAAAAACATTGTGTGGAGAGAATGCTTGGCACCCACGACGATCGATATAATCATCAAAAAATTACTGAGAAGCAATAGTAAACAACATAAGAGAAATATTCTGGCTTGATAAGTGAGAGAGGAGTCTGAACAACGTAGAATATACTGAGAACGATCTCTGATCAGCCCAGTGAGGAGACGCAGAAAACCAATAATAGAAAACCATGTCGCCCATAACAAAAGTTCATAAAGTGCTTCGACATGTAGGATACCATAGATAAAAACCACTTTGTAAAAAATAAAACTAGAAAAATTCTCCCTGATATGCGAATCTTCAGCGCTACGAAGCTGACCGAAAAACAAATTCTGCAACTCTCTGGCAGAGCATATTAGCAAACAATATCCAAAGTTTATGACACTCCAAAAACACCAGCTATCCTCTAGACAGGTATTCAATGCTTGATATGGATAATTCAGGGAGGTAGAATTTATGAAATCATCAGATTTCACATTCTTGGAAACTTGGTAACACACATGCAAAGCAGATCCCAATAATGATACTGTGGTATAGATGACATATGTAGAAAACTTCGGCAACGGAATCCGTTCTAAATTCCAGGCTTGCATGTATAAATGTACCGTACTTATTATACTTAGTTAGTCGTTTTATGTCCAATATCCATTATTAAAGTGGTTCAAATAGTTAATGACAAAAAAAATCTCGCGTAACTGACTTCTGTGTCTAGAACCAATGGATCTCTACCTCCTGTGGTTGTAAACCTGGGCTCAAGTAAAAACAGAGCGAAATGTGGCGGTCAAAATTTGGAAATCCTGTTAGATCCGAGTCAGCTACCACTCCCATAATAAATGTGCATCAAGTCGACATCTAAAGGAGTCAAGTAAAGTAGTATGGATCAATCCTGATGTATGAGCCCTACAGGGCCTACCAATCCTTAAGAGAAGCTGTGTCTGATAAAAAACCTGCTATGATCTAAGTTTAGTTATTGCATTTGTTCTCTAAGATTGTGAACAGAAATAAGATACAAATAATAATGAAGAAAGTGTTCAAAGGAGATCAAGATGTTGCGAACCAACACTCGATCCTCTATTGGTTCCATCCATTCTGGGAAACGGATTACCGTCAAAGATAGCTCCGAATATTTAGACGTAGGAGAAGAAAAACCAGAATAGTTTACGGCGTCACAAAATTTCCCAAATCAATGGCCTAGGGTTTGACGACATTCAACATTGATACCGACCTTGATAGTTTAACTGGACTCGTTAAGCTGAAGGCACCCGCTCAAGCATCCTCACCATTTGGCACGCTGTCGTGTCACGTTGCACTGCTCGTATTCCACTCTCTAGCCAGTTGGTTGAAACGCATCGATATCTTGGCACAACCATCCAAATATATTATTCCATCCGACTGCGCTATCGTGTTCTTCCTTGGTCTCGTATTTGTGGGCATATAACAAGTCCGAATAATTAGTGATTTGTCTTTGTGTCTGTCAAGTTCGCATCAGGACAAATCCCAAATTGGTGAACCCAACGTGAAAAAATATCCCAACCAATAACAAATATTGAATTGGTGAGCCTGTTCCATTTTATATCTGTATTCTGTTTTCATTTCGATAACATTTACATATCCATTTACTACACTTTCTAATGTCCCACCACACTCCCAATCTTATTCGTATCAAACCGACTACGAACATGATCCAACTCGTGCCATGTCGGCGAGACAATGCGGAGACGTGGTTTCTGTATGCCAAGGCCGATTTTCGAGAACAGGGCGTCTCAGACAATCATCCTCGATTTTTTGCTGTCATACGGTCACCATCGCGGGAATTAAACAGACATGTTACGGCACACATGTTTAATCCTGAAGTAAGTGATCCTTATGCACTTCTCAAGGCCGCACCCTTGAAAAAAAACGATCTCACAGATCGCCAGTGCCCAGACGAATTACTTCGTAACATCGAGCCAGGCAGCCACTCGGCTACTGAAGTCCTCGCACGCATGCGAGAAGTAATCGGCGCACGAACATTCGGCGATGGCCTCTTCCGAGAACTATTTCTCCCAAAACCACCACAACCGGTGCAAACCGTGTTGGCGACACTGCAGTCAGTCCCACTCGATGACCTGGCAGCCTCGGCAGATAAAATACTGGAGATTTCTAGCAGACCCGTCTCCAACGTACATTCTGTCTGCAACAAACCAGAGCGTGAGGAGTCAGAGGTGACCAAGCTGTGCAACTCTTTTAAACAGTTGCTACGATCTAGAAGTTTTAGTTCACATAGAACTCCACAGAAACGAGTCTTAGTGCATTGCAGCAACTTTCAGGGTTGCCCCAAAACTAAACCTAACGGAGTGGAAAACCCTAAATGGTACTGGTTTCATAACACTTACGGAGACGAAGCCAGAAAATGTCGGAAACCATGCAGTTTTAACAAGGACACAAACTCGGGAAACGGTGACGCCGGCACGTGTTCACGGCAACCGTAGCCGGCGGAAACAGCGGTTTGCTCTACGTCACGGATGTAGAAACAAAAGTTCACTACCTCATCGACACCGGCGCAGAGGTGGGCGTCCCTCTCGCACCGACAAAGGAGCGTCATTATGACCCATCCCTCATTCTCCAAGTAGCCAACTGCAAGGCAGTCACGACGTTTAGGAGACAGTATGCCTACCTCAACTTAGGTTTACGTAAACCCATCCACTGGATTTTCCTCCTGGTTGACGTCTCCATGCCCATCATTGGCATAGATTTGCTAAACCATTGCGATTTACTCGTAGATGCTCGCCGTCGACGTCTGATATATAACAACACGAAGTCATCTATTGGCGGCACCACCTATGTAGGTCCGAGTTTAGCCGTCGTTAGGAGTAAACAGTCAGGCGACGCGTCCTACCAAGCAGCTCCGGAGAAATATTCAGAGTTGCAACAACCGAAGCACACTCTTTCGTGCATAACCAGCAATGTTATGCATCACGTGACAACCACAGGTCCACCTGTGGCATCCAAAGCGCGCCGTTCGGCCCCCGATAAGCTCAAAACGGCGGAAAGCGAATTTGACCACATGCTCGAACTGGGCATAATCAGACCGTCAAACAGCCCTTTGGTATTATCATTACAAATGGTCCCCAGAAAGGATAGCAACGACTGGCGTCCTACCGGTGATTACCGAAGGCTTAACGCCAAAACAACTCCCGACTGCTACCCGATTCCTCACGTTTACGATTTGACTGCAACCTTATGCAGAATGGACATTTTCTCCAAAATCGATTTGGTCAAAGCGTACAACAAGATACCTATGGCAGCAGAAGATATCGTGAAAACAGCCATTATTACTCCTTTTCGCCCGTTTGAACTCCTGCGCATGCCATTTGGTCTTCGGAATGCAGCACAAACATTCCAACGCTTTGTGGATGATGTCTTCCGTGGTTTGAATCTTGTTCATGTCTACATCGATGATCGTCTAATTGCGAGTCCAGATAAGGAAATTCACCTTAGACATTTTGGACCTCGTATTCGAAAGACTTGGAAAACATGGCATCACAGTCAACTCACAGAAGTGTGAAATAGGAGTCGAATCACTCAGCTTCCTTTGGCATGCCATTGACAACAAAGGTATACACCCATTGAGAGATGAAGTGGAGGCTATCACGAACTACCCAGAGCCAACCACTGTGAAACATCTCCGCGCTTTCCATGGCCTGGTAAGTTATTACCGAAGGTTTATCCCCAACTGTGCCTCTGTCATGAGACCGCTGACAGATCTACTTTGAGGGACCATGAAGCTCGTGACCCTGGACAACGTAGCCAGACTTGCTTTCTCCAAAGTCAAGGAGGCCATCTCAAACGCAATTATGCTCGCGCATCACGACACCAATGCGCCTTTGAGTATTGCTGTTGGCGCATCTGATTCAGCGACTGGAGCAGTTTTCCAACAGTTGACTGACAACCAGTGGTAACCATTAGCCCTGTTCTCGAGGCGGCTACAAGACGCAGAAACGAGATACAGTACATTTGGTAGGGAACTCCTAGCTATGTGCTGTTCCGCAAGCCACTTTCGACATTCGGTGGAGGACCGTGATTTCATTATTTTCACAGACCACAAACCGTTAACCTTTTCCCCCAGCTCGGCGTCTGACAATACTCCCCGCATGAGTCACGACGGCTGGATTGCATTTCCCAGTTCACGTCAGACATCCGCCACATTTCTGGAGCGAATAACTCCGTAGCCGATGCACTATCTCGAATAGCTTCGATAAACCATATCGAGGGCGTTGATGTCGTTGAATTAGCTCGGCGTCAAGAGGAAGACCTTGAGCTGCATCATGAGTTGTCGTCCACAACACTCAAGCCGCGATTGTGTCCGGTTGGATCAGACAAGGATACAATTTTGTGTGATGTCTCTGCTAGTTAGCCATGCCCAACAGTTATGAAGAGTTGTTGGCGCAACATATTCAGTACGTTGCACAAACTCCCTCATCCAGGTGTACGATCCACCATTAGGCTTATCGCACAACGTTTCTGCTAGCCTGAGATGAACAAAGACGCTAAGGAGTGGGCTCGGTCATGCTCAGCTCGCCAAAAGTGCAAAGTTAGGTGACACGCGAAGAGCCCTCTAGGCTCTTTTATAGCCCCAGACATGCGTTTCGACCACGTCCACATGGATGTTGTAGAACCCCTACCAGAATCTGATGGATGTACCTACCTTTTCACTTGTGTTGATCGTCTCGCACGATGGCCGGAAGCAGTACCTATTAAGGATATTACTGCTGAAACAGTAGCTGGTGTTTTCGTTGAAAGATGGATCGCGAACTTCGGATGTCCATCTTACGTCACTACCGACCATGGGCGTCAATTTGAGTGTGGATTATTTCACGCTCTAACGGCACTTTTAGGTGGCACCCGTTTCCGAACGACGGCCTACCATCCACAAGCAAATGGCATGGTAGAGCGTTTCCATCGACAGTTGAAAGCTTCCCCTTCAGCTGCAAACATACTCCAGTGGATCGAGGCTCTGCCTTTAGTCCTACTAGGTGTTCGTACCACCTTGAAAGTTGATGCCGGATGTACCCCTGCAGGACTCGTCTATGGGACCACTCTTCACCTGCCAGGTGAGTTTGTTTCTCCTTCAACTTCCAAGCGTGTTTCCGAAAGGGCATCGTACGTGACCATGGACAACCTCACGCAGTTAGCCCATCAGAAGCGTTTTACCAGTGGAAATACCACTGGGTTTTTACTTCCGGCTGGTATCGTCTTAGGGTCCTCACGAACCCACTAGGAGAAGAGTGATCTGTAGCGTCACACACTTTCCCAAATCAATGGCCTAGGGTTTGACGACATTCAACATTGATACCGACCTTGATAGTTTAACTGGACTCGTTAAGCTGAAGGCACCCGCTCAAGCATCCTCACCATTTGGCACGCTGTCGTGTCACGTTGCACTGCTCGTATTCCACTCTCTAGCCAGTTGGTTGAAACGCATCGATATCTTGGCACAACCATCCAAATATACTATTCCATCCGACTGCGCTATCGTGTTCTTCCTTGGTCTCGTATTTGTGGGTAGATAAGAAGTCCGAATAATTAGTGATTTGTCTTTGTGTCTGTCAAGTCCGCACCAGGACAAATCGCAATGAGCCATTTTACTTAAGTGGCCGGAAAAACTGATGTTGTTCCGCTTTATTTCAAATCTTACTGCCTACTAACTGGCATCTCCTATGAGAACTTTCATTCAAGGACTTGTGAATATGGTTATCATTAAATGGATGAAAACATATGGGCGAAGGCAGTGAGAACCGATGAGCGACGACAACGGTGTTTGTTTTGAGCTGAGATGTTTATGCCTTCATGCTGTATCGTTCCAACAGGTTTAACCGGTAGTCTCCGAATTGTTAGATCCCAACAGTCTGACCAGTAGCATCACGGAGGCGGCTAAGCCACTGGCTTATTGGCAGTTGCAAATATCTTCAACGCTGACCACCAACTCAGAAGTTTACGAATATCCAACTAGCGAAGTAGAACGCTCAGTTACCTACTATTCCGTTGGGCTAGCGCAACCTAAACTGATACCAATAACAAGGGGAGAAACAGGTTATCCTGCAGAGGTTCACTGGGGATTAAAACATAAACTATTCACTCCAAATGGTTTCTTCAGAAAACATTTTTTCTTAAAGAGACGAAAGAATGAAAACAAATCAAAAGACAGGAAGACAGCGTTCCGTATAATGTGAACTAATTCAAACCCCAAAACTTGCACTTAATTTCAAAAAATTCAGCGTCGCACGTGTACAATATGAAAAATCATGTATATACGCTCATCACCATTCAATTTGTAAAATAACAAACAATGACAGCCAAAGATTTGTCCTGCTGCGAACTTGACAGACACAAAGACAAATCACTAATTATTCGGACTTCTTATCTACCCACAAATACGAGACCAAGGAAGAACACGATAGCGCAGTCGGATGGAATAATATATTTGGATGGTTGTGCCAAGATATCGATGCGTTTCAACCAACTGGCTAGAGAGTGGAATACGAGCAGTGCAACGTGACACGACAGCGTGCCAAATGGTGAGGATGCTTGAGCGGGTGCCTTCAGCTTAACGAGTCCAGTTAAACTATCAAGGTCGGTATCAATGTTGAATGTCGTCAAACCCTAGGCCATTGATTTGGGAAAGTGTGTGACGCTAGAATTTTCATCATGGAGCTGAATCTATCGCACTAGGGTCTCTCTCATTTCTTTTCTCTACATATTGATTTTTTATGCATACTCAATGATATACCGGCTGGTCAATGAATATGTATGAACCCATCAATCTTACTCTATCAAATGTTATGTTAATTCCCTGACATATCCATTGTCTATGGAACGATGGAGCTTCTGGTTTGCGCGTTGAATATGAAAAGTGGATAACAGGTGGTCAAAATGGTGGGCTGGCTCTATATTTGTTGCGAATCGTTCTTTATTCACGCATGTTAATTAACAGCGGTTCTTGGCTGGTTTCACTAACCTCCAGACACCCTTGAATAGTCCGAGGGTGGGTGGATGTTCGGATGGTGAAAGAGTCAAGTGAATCGTGTAGGTAATGTTCGCCTACTAGCTGGTAAATTTCGTAGCAGCAGGACTTCGTTCTTTTGAGACACTGGATTGGTGAACTTTGGCAGCGTATTATTTTTATTTGAGATCTGCTGACCTCAGTGAAGATTCTTTGGGTGATATGGGTTTATGAAGTTTTTAATCAAACACGTTTTTGATTGATGCACAGATTTTCAGGAGACTGGGTAAGTATTCGTCATTTTCATTTCAATCATATATTAGCGATACCTTCCTGTTGTTGCTCACCGAAATTTTTGTAGGAAGAAAGCAAAAGAGAAGTGGTTTTTGTAACTTTGTGGTTGGAATTCATCCGCAGGTCAAATGACATTATTATATCTTCATTCTAAGGAGCAGCGTTAATTTTTTGACACAGTCATATAATTTGGAGTTGAGCTGCCTCACAAACTTAGCCAGTATTTGGTTCACTTGTTTCTGTGGGTAAATTGTTTCATATCTCTACATATTTATTCACGGAGACATTTAAGCTTGTAGTAGTTCGAAAACCCTGGCTTCTGCACTTGCTATTGTGCTTTCTAATTCTTAAGCAGTTTGATTTACGGATCGTGTGTCCACACACTTTCTATGAGTCAGTCTGTAAGGAAGCTGATAAATCAGCCAGAAGTTCAGAATGAGCCTACTTTTCCACAGGGGCTCAAGTCCCGGGATGTTGCGCCTGGTCGGATAGTTTACGCCGCTGTTCGTTTTTAAGTATTCTGATTGTAAAGTATATGGTAATTTATTCTAGCGAGTACGCGCACACGCCAGTTTACAGGCGTGATTGTGTGCTTACACCAGTCCAACACTTTTGGCTGGTAAAGCTCAATTGCTCGTAGATAATAAGCAGGTTTATGTCAGCAGAATCAATGCATTAAAACAGAATAAGATAACGGATATCTAAAGTCAGTTTTCCATGAGGATGAATTTCATTTGTGTTTCCTAAAAGAAAGAAATGTAAGGAAGTTGTTACATGCCTTGTTGGAAATAATTCACTTTAAGAACAGGGAGATGATGACTTGCATACCGTATATATATATATATCTCCACCCTGATCAACTTTCCGTCTCTCCGTAGCCTGGATGCTGCTGGGGGTAAGTGAGCATTATTTTGGTAGCGGCGCATTTTTTATGCAGGATCACTGTTTTTTGTCTATTGTGGAAGCATCATGCTAGGGAACCTACTGGTTCGTATTCTATTTCAGTGCCATTCCCTTTGTGTTCTGCTGAGTGGTGTCTTCTTGGCCTAAGCAGCATGCAGGCGGCTCTCCCATTACCTTGGGCGGCTTTGGAGGCTTCGACCTTGAAAGTGAAGCAGAGTGGTTGGGGACGTGAATGATTATATCTGGCATTAATCTCCAATGGTGTGAGTGTGAGGGCCTGATATTTTTCGATGGCCTGTATCAGCATCAATCGCTCAAGACTGCCGGTAGTACGCGTGCTTACGTTGTGCTGGATTCGGGCTCGTCAACGTGGTGAACCTTCTTTGGTTTTACACCTTCTGCAGTATTTTGATACTCATTCCGTGTGGTAATCACTCTATTACATTAACCTAACTTTTCATGAAGCACTTGGTCGGACATATTTGCGACGTATCGCTACCAAAATGCCGCTAGGCGTTTTTGTTTTGTACATGACATTTAGTTGTTTTGCCCTCATTAATCCTTTCCCTCTAATTACTTTTAATGAGACCAGTGCCGGCGTTGGTAGGCATAAGTAACCCACCTCTCTCGGACACCATATCGATGGGCGCCAGTCACATTTAACTACTCCTCCCAAGTTATTATCTCACGCTATGACCAAACTTGCCTGAAGCATTCGCTTTTAAGCGGTTATGATTCCTCGCAAACAGAACTGTGGTTGGCGAGCTATATTTTACTGAACAATATGACACAAAACTTACTAGGATTCCTTGCTAAGTCCCGACCTGACTTCGAACGATGTCCCGCCACAGACGGTTATTAAAATCATACAGCTATCAAACCAACAAACCATCGATAAGATTCTCAGTAAATTATTTCAAGCCACAGAAAACTATTTTAGCCACAATGGCGTGCAAACAAATAAACGAACACCTATTCTCAGATTATTAAGTTAAGATGAGAGAATTCGGTTTCCGGGCCTTATCAAACCGACAAAAACAGAAGAATGTAAAGCACCTGAGCTGCCCTGGATGGTACAAAATGAAGGATATTAGACTTTGTCATTTTATCAAAACTGTCTGCAAGTCATGAAAAAGACAGGAAAATACCAATATACAGTACGTTCAGATTGTATATGAGCTTAGATTGCCTACTCTGACCGCTCTTTTTTCACACCAAAGTGGCATCAAAGTCACTCAGCACTCAAGGTTTGCCTTACAAGTGACTAACATGTTTGACCTGTCTCTGTAGTTCCATGTCCCATCAGACAAACCTACCTCAACATCACTTCACCTGTTTATGGCATCACTGGTCAGAAGGAACTAACCCCAACGATTTCAGATATCAGTTAGCGGCCATATAACTATGAATCACACATAAATATCTAAGTTCATCAGCTTCCCACTAGACGTGTTACCGTAAACAGCTATTTAGATGCCAACCATTAGAATCAGTTGTTGTGTTGCAAAGAAATAGACATCAGAAGGATTACCATCGGATGAGAGTGGAGTTTCACAGAGATTATATATCAGGAAGGTATATTCATCAAATGCGAAGGATTGGTGGGTAACCACTGCATCTGTCAAGACCACTGTCTAAAATTTCCTTCTGTTGAGGCCATTCACTGTCGTACTTGCGCATTTATTTCTGCATACTTTTTCTATACTTTTCATATTCATACTTAAATGGGCTCACAAACATATTGAACCTATATCGCTTCCTATCCAGCTCTTTCCACTGAAACAAGACAAGGCAGTGACGTGGTCTACGAATGCGGAAGCTAATTTACGTCCATTTACTCCAGTGCGGCTGTATGTAGCACACAAAAGGCGGCGCAATATGTATGAATTTATCTGTAGCTGCGGAATCTTTGAGCCGGCCTCGAGAATCAACGGAATTCGACCACCGTCCACCGGACAAACATAGGCACGATGAGAAGCTTAATGGCAGCTATCGTTGACGAGTGATTAGTTTTGCAGGAATGGACAAAGATGGAGTGTCTCTATGTGGAAGTCATAATATTGTCTACGTAACATATCTAGGCTTTTCCGTGAAGCTGGAGACATATATCACTTCACATGGAATATGCTGTCTATCCGTTTTCATGATCTCAATGCAAACGCTTATAGAAGTAAGTCAGCATTACTTCTCCAGGAATGAACTGGTTCAACCGCTTCTTTTCCTTTCCTTTATGACGCTTTTACATAGTAGCCAGCTTGACTTACATTCGAATTTCTGTGAGAAACCTTTCAGCCTATGAACGACCACGTGAGCGAAAAATTCTGCATGCAATTTAGCGTACATTATTTGTATTGCACACAAAAACCATTTTTTCATTCTGGGAACTGCTACTACCTAGGATGAATAGCGAACATTTAACAATACCAACAAAGATTTTCACCGTTAAGTGTGACAACCATATCTGTGAAAATGATATGCCCCTGTAAACGCGGGAATAAAAACATTGTTTTCATCTGAAAACCCTGGATGATGAAACACTATGCTTCATCACACAGCAGTAGTTAGGAAGGCTATTCGACATCAAAATGTTGAAAACTTTGAATAGTATTGATTCCTCAACACATGTGGAAAGCATGCAAGGAATCGGGGGAAATAAGACACTTTCAGCATGGGTTGCACGATGTTGGCAAAATGTTGCACCAGTAGGTGTTAACGGCAGAAAAAACAGCGGTTTGTTATAAGCCAACGATGTCGAGGTGAAACCCGCTATCTCACTGATTCTGATGAAGAAGTTATTGTCGCTCCTGGAATCACGTACAAGTGTCTTCATGATCCAGTCATTATTATGGATGCGACAACGGAAAGTCTATCTTGACTTACACTCGCGCTAACCTGTTCCCTGGATTCTCTTTTTGAATGATATCTCTACGCTCACCATTTCCGTGAGTCAATTTAGGCGCTACGGCTTAAAAGTGCATGTCCATCAGTGCAAATGCTAGATGTTGACACCAAGCTAACGGTTGAATAAACCACTTCTGCAGAGTGGTTATCCTTTGTTTGGATGAAAATGCTCCATCCACTCTTTTTATCGGTTCACGATAGTCAGATATCCGGAGGTGAAGCGAACGGTTCATGTAGTGCCGTGCATTTCCAGTAACTTCATGCACCGCATCGAAAATAAGGGACTGCCGGCAGCATTCAAAAAGCATTATCTCACTCCGAACAAGTTGAGGATAAAGAAGAATGAATCTATCCACGTAAGGCATTATTTAATCAGTTAACAACTTACTGCTAACCATACAGTTTAGGTAGTGGGAAATGACAGAAAATAATGGCGTCAGTTACCGACTGCTTAAAGTCAAAATAGTACCTGGCTGATGTCTGGTACCTTAATTCAAGGCCCAGACAGTAATTCAGAGTTCTTTTTCCTCAAAGCCTGCAATCAACTACCCACGGCAAAAAACAATATTTTGGAAGCAACCTCCTCAACAGCTTTCAGACTGTTCATACTTGTACAACGCATTTCGGTTTCCAAAGTAAAACGTTAAAATCCCAACGCTAATAAAATGTGTTTCCTGTGACTTCGGCTTTATCCGTGATCACATCGGTATACCCTGATAAAGAAAGTCACCCTATGAACTTGTATCTGGCATTCGGCTGGCAGAAAAGGCATGATATGACAGTTACCGGCCAGTAAAAGGTGTGAGAGGGTCACGTTACTTCAGGTTTACGATCGGAAAAGGATTTAAGAGCTAAATGATAGATATTTTGTGGCTGTGTTGGGCTACCCCTGAATAAATGCTGGAAGCAGTATCACATTTCCAGTCACCTACCAAGTTGCTACAGCGGGTTAATTTCCAAATGTGACTCATTTGTGACACCATTCACAGATCTCCGAGAAAATCCAACTGTGAGTGTTTCAAGTGAGGTTAAACTTGCATTATCTCGGTTCAAAGAAGTCACCGACGGTACAGCTGAATTCATATACATCACCTTCAAAAGACGGGAGCGACTTGGCATCCAGTGCCATTTTAAAACGACTAATCGGCTGTCACTGACAGCCACTAGCCTTTTGCTGAAGTGGCCACAAGAAGCGAAATGGGTCAAAATAAATGTGGGTAAGATTTCAGAGCTAGGTGCAATTTGCTTGCTCTGCTTTCGGCTCTCCATTAGGATCTTGACTTCATGCCTGGCGTCTGCTGCAGACTGTTCACCTTCTCCCCTAGCTTAGGACCTGACAATTACCTCTGACATGAGTCATGAGAACTGGAATGCCTCTTCCACTTCATCTTCAAAATTCTCCACCTACCTCGAGCAAGTAATTAAGCACCTGGCGCACCATCCTGAATGTCAAGAGACCATTTTGAGGGGAGTGACCATGTTGAAATGACTTGCTTTTAAAAAGCAAATACTGAGTTGAAACCGGAACTGTCGTTCATAACTCTCAAACAACAGATGCGGCTACCAGGCCTCAGTATAAAGGAAATTTTATGAGGTGCATCTGCAAGTCATGCGTGGCTGACAGGACCTACAAGATGTCAACGTAACCTCTCCAGAGAACCTCTCATAGGTACAAGGACTGATATCAAACTCACAGTGCAACAACCTTTGTGGCTTGTGGTGCACAAAGACGACAGAGAATGGATCATATCGAGCGCATCCCATCAACACGTGTTCAGTTACCAGGTAAGAAGAAAGCCGCTTGCAATTTTCTGTAGCGGCTAACGGTCACCTCACCACCTCTACTGAGATATTTTAGTCGTTACAACAGTCTAATAGGAACACTCGTTGGTTTGCCTATTTGACTGGATTCATGAAATGACTGGAGGCAGTGTTCATTCAAGATATTAATTAGGAAACCTTAGTTCGTGACTAAGCCGAAACGTGAATCTCAAACTGAAGATCTCCGTTTTCTGCAACAACCAATCTTGAGCGCCAACTCCAGTATGGATTACTGCACGCTTTATTTGCAACCTTATTTTCACTTGGTTTCAAGCAAGATTCTGTGGCCCACTGAAGAACCACGTGGCAAATCTGCTTCATCAACAGCTGAGAGTAGCAACTTCATCCACAAACACCGACAGTGTTCCGTTTCAGTATCCGCAGTACATTAAATTTCGATGCCTGTTGTGCTTTAGTTTATGGAACAACTCACCATCTACTGAGTGAGTTTGCCTCAACTCCGGCTTTTGCATCGATTTTTGACAGAACGTCCTAGAGTCCAGGTTACACAACTGCAATATGTCACTTAGGCCAGCCCCTGTTTGAGCATAAGCGACCAGTGCCTTCTTCAACTACTTTTCACGGACAGCGTCATATGTTCTGATTTTTTAGGTTGGAACTTTCCGAACCACTCGAAACCTTTGTGCATGTTAAAGCTGCCAAGAGACAAGAAAAGACTGCGTTGCTAGCCGAAAGAGAGCTGTTATTATGAGCGGTCCGAGACCAGCTACCTTGAGGGTATCGAGCTCTGATATCTAACTCAAAATTTACATACTTTCCTGCAACACTATAGCCCTTCTTTTTATCCCCAACACTCCTGATCCACCTGCTCCAGACAATGAAAGTGTCGGGAGATAACGCGAAGTGGAAAGCAGGATGTCGCACTGACAAACGAGCCGACAAAAGTTTTGAACAAACGATTAAACAAACGTTCAATAATGAGGTATTAAATGTTAAAAAAATGGTAAGAAATAAATGCTACACGTGGCACCATTATAATCGACATCCCTTCTCCCCAGAATGGTCATACGGCCACCTTGTCACTGACACACCTTCCAACTTTGCGAAGTGAAAGCAGCAACCCTCGGTGGGACCGTTAGTTTCCCGGAATGCTTCGGATCAAACTCAACTGGAAAACTCGAGTACTTGTGACCTTTCTCACAGCACCGCATTTACTGACAGTTCAGTTTTCTTCAATTCTTTTAGTAACTGCGTTGTTTTGTTCCACAAATTATTTCAATCTTTGAAACTAACGGCGCTTCACGCTGAGCTTTTGAAGTACGGGAAACCCCACTTTAGTACTTTTGTTTCGTAAACTTTTATCAAAGTAATCCCATGTCCATAATCTGTTCCAAACGCAGCTACCACTGGACTGGATGTCAGTTAGATATGTAGATAGAGTTCAACCAGTTGTTATAAAAACCGTCCAAAGTTTTCTAATCCATTTTGATCAATACTGCGTTTAACTTTGTGCCAATAAGAGCGTATACATGACATGCATTGTGCCTTCAGAAGTACAATCATGCATTGTCTTAGGTTAAACGCAAGTTCTTGTTATTCGTTCAGTTTTAAAGTCAAGTTCGACTCTTCTGTAGGGAAACATTGTGTTCCTGGTCTCTCTCTATAGCTGCACGTAATCGGTGAACAGAGTGGTTCGGGAAGACAGTTGATGAGGCGAGTCACTTACGCATATAAGAAGATAAAAAAGCCATAGTAAGGAACATTAAAAAGCTGCACATCGACATTCTGTGTATTGAGAACAGGGAAACCTTACTCCAACTTCACATAAACCATCCAGTAAGTATGATGACAAGTAGTCAAGAAGCGGCGTGTTGGTCTCGATTAGCTTTAACTCATGAATGAACATTGAAGAGGAGCCCAGATGTCATACTTCAAACATGTTCACCGCATAAATGTACTAACAATGCGAAATTATTCCCACAGCTCCGCTAGTGATATATTATTCATCCTACGCAGTAGAATGTCTGCCGAAAGGAAGTATGAGATCTCCACGAACTCAGAAAACTCACTTCGGACTGTTTTGTCGACTTTCCAAGCATTAAGAGGAGGGACAGTTAGTATGATTTCTGTTATATAAAAAGGTCATAGCAGTATCCCAATCGGCAACAGAAAACTAAAAACCAGTAGGTTGCTCGGTATTTACAAAAAACTTTAAACCACTGATTCTACTGTTTTTTCCTTTAAATACTGCTTGGTACCTTGATACTAAATGTTGGAAAGTACTAATATCTACAATTCTCAAGCTTCCAGAGTGGTATCAAAGGTTGTTGGGTTCACTTCTATGCTGTGTAGTCCGAGTTACCTAATAAACGTCTGTAAGATTAAAGTAAACCAAATATTACATTCTGATATACGATTTTAACGGCAATGTATTAGTCTTTTAATTTGGTTAACCACTAGTATCCATAGTTACCTATCAATACTAGATATAAAGGAAACCTGTTTGTAAAGCCATCATAAAAAACGTTCAAATACGCGTACACATGTGAGAAGCGAAATCGACATTAGGAAGGTTTACTGACTAGACCAAAAGCTTATAAATAAACAGTTATGACTGAAACTATACAATTTCTGAGAAGTTTGCACTGTGTATCCACCAGCTGATTTGAGTCATCCATAGTGATCAGTAGAATATGTATCCAAGACCATCTTCCTCGAGCGTCAACCCGAAAAGATGCTCTGTTCGTTTACTTTTTACTGTTGAAAATACTTCAAATGTAGATAATAGGATGACATCGAATAAAAATGACTAAAACGACCGACTTGTGGACGTTAATCTTGCACAAGTCCTAGCAATACAACTCGGAGACATTTCACCTCGATTCCGTATCCATACTACCTTAATTTGGACTCATACATAAACAAAGAATACACGACTAACTTCTCATTACGTTTATCAAATAAAAAAAGATATGAAATGGGGTGCATAAAGTTGAACCACATACTATTTTCACCATCTTAATAGGTGGTGGTGGTGTTTCCTAATTGACTGTAACTCGAAATTCCTCAACCCCATCAGTCAGAAAATTAATTTGATTAGCTAAGATGTATAAGTGGATAAATTGAACAGTATCCATGATTTACCGCATCACCAATACAAGTTCACACTATTCAGCACAAATGCATTTCAGTATATTCTCCTGATGGATGAGAATTTGCATCCATGTGAAGATTCATTTAGTCACTGGCTTAGCAGAAATGACTCGACTTTCCAAGTAAATGAAGTGGTAAAAGCGATCAACCAGTTCACCAATATTGTAAAACAAGTAGAGTTGAATAGAAAATAATCCATCGTTGATAGCTTGATAAGCAGTGTTTATACACTATCTAACGACCGTATCAATGATAAAATCGAACATATTGCAGCTCGCTAGCCATTGCCAATGTACTCGACAAACCTATCATTCTAATTCACTGTACTACTAGGGCATCAAAAATAATTTTATTGCCCTTGTAGTCCAGAAGGTATATATGCTGAGTGGCTAATTTCCAAATCCAAATTATTTCATACATGACCATTCAATTTTGTTTTCAACCCGATTCACCGTTACTAAGTACTCACTAGTATGATAAGTCCAATTCTCGGTTTAGTCTAACAGCTGTCATCAAGGAGGCTAAGATGTTACATAACAAAAGTAACAATCACTACACAGAGTGCCTAACAGTATGAGTTCAAGTAATCTTCAGCTAAACACTAGTAGACAAATCGGTTATTTTTATAGAACAAAACATAACAGATATCAACACCATTTTCACCTGGAGAGCTGGAAAACAGATTAACACTACATAAATGAACTGTAGACCACTGGAAACAAAAAAACAACAGAAAATACGTTCAATGTTCAAGAGTATATCTAGAAAAGTATTCATAGGAAAGTTGTCAATCGAGAATACACAAAGTTAGACATTAGACATAAATACAAGTAATGATAAAACATCTAGAAAATCCAACCGGTCGGAAATGCAACAGTTGTTACAATTACAATAGAAATTAGCCAAGAAATTTTCTTCAATCCCGCGAGGCAACAGCTGTTCATGTGGTAGTGGTACGCCTTTGCGTTCCTTTAAAAAGAGAAAACGCGATGGTCATAACAAGTTATCAAAATCTGTATCCTGATAAAATGATAAGTAGTTTAGAAAACATTGTTTCTTTGATACAACGCTTAACTATCATGCATATATAAACAACAGGTATCAACAAGTTGTTTGGAATACTAAATTGAAGCAGCTACTATAGCTTAGAAGAGTACAAAATGACTATCAATGCGACTCAGTGTCTGCTAAGAGCACAGACCTATCAACTACCTAAAATAATAAAACAATCACACAATACTTAGGTAACTAGAAGAACCTATTGGAAACATTGGATTGAACAAAAAATACTTTGCAAAACCAAATTTACATCAAGAATAAACTCAGAAAAAGGATGAAATTGGAAGCACGGAAACCATATACTGCCGGCTTCACTGTTTTGCATCAAAAGTAGCTAAACATACGTTATTAGAGTGATTCGACAACAAAATAAAATATGACACACACCATAACCGACATTGAAATTCTTAAGAGCACCAGGTATTTTTGTAAGCTTACTTGTGTCTACGGTGAGGGATTCTAAGGTTAAGTTCTAGATCCCAAATCTAAGTAGGTCTGTGCAGATGTAAGCTTGCACAAATGGAGGTGACTACGGTATGCGTTAAGTATATCATCATCAATATCTACATAAGACCGGGCATTACTGAGTAACGGTCCGAGTTGCCACAGATTATATCAGTACATCAAGTAAAAAAGGTAGTGAGGTGCAAGATGAAGATAAGAAAATTCAGCCAAAAGAAATACAAAGTACTAAAAGAGAGGAAGGAAGAATGAGAAAATGGTGAGATGAGGATAATGTGTGCATACATCTGCGCCACTGGCATCGGTTCTGGACCATATCACCTAGAGTCAGTCTCCAATCACTGATTCCTCTTGTCCCGCGGACCCCAACAGGCTAGTCTACATCACCCCACATGGCTCAAACCAATAGTCAGAGACTTCATACATTGATGTCATGTTTTAGTCAGGCCACCTCGGGCCTTTTTCCAGCCTGAGCCTTCTTCGGCCAATACTGTGTGACGGCGCAATCGGTTTCTAGGCATACGTAACACGTGTCCCAACCATCTCAGTCAATGAAGGTTCATAACCTCCTCAACTGGTTTACCTCTTCTCCCTAAAACTCTCCACCTGACTTCTGCATTACTCACGTGGTGACACCACGGAAAACGGCTTATACTACGAAGGCAACAGTGGTTAAACACTTGAAGCCTTCTCATGTCTTCCACCTTCAATGGCCATGTTTCACAGCCATACATTAGAACAGACACGACCGTTGTGGGGTACACGCGCCCCCAATAATCAATCGGATATCACGGCGGGGCCATAAGTGGCGTAATTTGGTGAAAGACAGCCGAGCCTTTTGTATCCGTGCAGAGGTTTTATCGGCCACTGAGCCACCAGGGTCGGACTGATCCAACTTCCCAGGTAAGTGAAGTGGTCGACAGACTCAATCACTACACTCTGTGTTGTTAGCCGCGATGGGGCACCGTTGAAGACCAATCCTGGAGCAACAATTTGGATTTGGGTGGTGAGGAACGCATCCCAAATATTCTCAAATTGTCACTCAGTGTCCAGAAGACTCTGCATCTTGTCAGCGTCTTCACCTAACAGGACTATGTCATCTGCATATTCTAGGTCTAACGAAAACTCTCCACCGATTTGGTTAACCTCTGTGTAATCAGGTGACGAGAGGGAGACCTCTATGAGAATATCTATGATAAAATTGAATAAGAATGGAGACAGTGGGCACCCTTGATGGACACCACTCAATGTGCATAGCCCCTTGGACATCTCACTATAGGCTCTAACACACCGGCAAGCGTTTGAGTAGACAGCCTTCAATAAGGTGATCTACTTACTCGGCACGCGTTTCAGTGAGAGCCGTTGCCATAAGACTTCTCGATCAACGGAGTCGAATGCCGCCTTCAGGTCGAAAAATACAGCTATTGTCGGGCGTCAGTAAGCGTGCCTATGTTCCAGAACCTGGTGCAGTGTGAATATTTGGTCGATATACCCACGGCCAGGTCTAAAGCCTGCCTAGTTTCCTCAGGTTTGCTGTTCCCGAGCTCCACTCAGGAGTCGGAGAATTATAAAACTTAGGATCTTGGACACTATGTTCGTCAGGTTGATTCTTCTGTGGTGGTTATCACAAGAGGACTTCTCGCCTTTCTTGAAGATTGGGATGACCAGTGATTTAGACCAGTCAGATAGGATCGCATTTGATTCCCATATACTGGTTAGCACTTCCGTTAACCTGATTAACAGCACCTTACCACCATCCGTGTATACCTCTGGAGTTAGTCCGTCTGGTCCTGCAGTCCTTCCTCGTTTCAGGTTACCTACAGCTTTCTCGACTTCTGCTAGTGTTGGGAGGCCTATCTCAATGTTCCGTTCAGGATCGTTAAGTTAACGTTCATCTGAAAGTACAATAAACGGTAACTAGGAATGAATCATTGTGGAAGTTAAGAGTGGCTCGATCAAAAAATGGCACCAATTCATCAATTTTTAGTTTGAGAGACAGATGGAAATGTATGGTAACTGGCCTAAGTCTACAAGATAGTTTCAGATCCCGGGCAATATGTTTCAAAATTGGTTACAATCACACAACCGCACCCATTCTTAATCCCTTTCAATGTCTCGGATATCTTAAAAATCTTCATTCATTTTCATCTTCTCGTTTGTATACTTTTTTATAGTGACCTGAATACCTTTTTCGCATTTATCTATACAGATTTTAAAGACCTTTCCGCGTATCCTATGCAGCAAGCTTGACAGGAAACTTCAGACACCCACCAAGTTCCTTCATTATCTTAGGGTCCTTGCTCAACTTTAGACAATGAAACGTAACTATTGAGTTATCTTCAGGGCAGATCAAATAGTGCATGAGATCTCAGTCGGAGATAACGCTCCAATTCGCGCAGTTGCGATTTAATTTCATCGATAATATTCAGCGCGTTACGCTTCAAAGAACGATGATTACTTGCGAAGGGAACCGTCAAAAAAAGGATTTTTATCCCACTGAATTTTCTCTTCCTTTCTTTGTGACTCAACGGCCATATTTCGACGTCTTAAGTTGAGCAACAACCCTATGACAGTGAAAGAACTCGGTAGGTTTCTGAAGTTTTCTGCCAAGCTTACCGTAGCGAATACGTGAATAAGTTTTTTCTTCTTGCTATCTCGGCGTTATCACAAAAAATGACAGTTTAAATTCAAATATTTATTTCACGGATTCTATGTTAACCTACCTACCCGTTTGCTGTGTTACTTTCATCCAGTATAATAAAAGCTATTTAAAAGAACTGTCAGGAAAAATGATAGGTCGGGACTAATTGTTATACTGGATTGTATTTGATGGAAGTACAATATTATGATACAAAGATTGGAATCTTGAATTTACTGCTTGATAAAAAGGTATCACTAACAAAGAAGAATTCGATATTTCTAATTAGTTATTTGTATATAGTTAGTAAAAAACAGAGATACATATACTACTTCTTAAATTGAGCATAAGAATAACAGAACCAAATACAAGGTGAACAACTGGAAATGAAAGCAACTTTAAATGAACTCAAAATATAAGATAATAATCTATCGACGTAGAAAATACTTACCTTCATTACTCCCGCCTTTTCAAACAACGATTCACCACAATAACTAATGTGTAATAAAAGTAAACAGTGTTACAAAAAGATAAAAATGTGTAATTGTGAGGAATACAAAGAAAAGAGATAATGAAGCTAAAGAAAACAGATTATTTTCAGTAAAGTGAAAAGGGGTAATGTTTACTAAATATAGCACATACGGTTTAGTCAACGCACTGTAGAATGAAGTAACGTGTGATGAACCTCCCCTAGGTAACCAGCTGACTACATAGTAGCCGGTCCAAGCCCCTGTAAAGAGGGAAGGTTGGGCATACGGATAGCAACCCTAACCCGTAAAACCAATCCAATCGCTAAAGAAACATCAAAGCACAAACAAAATATAAAAAATAAAAACAAAATTATTCCTAGCTGGAATCGGAGAGACGAAATGACGCCGGTTGGTGAAAGACTTCGGGAAGCCAGTCGGTCGATGTGTCTTCTCTCTCTCTCGATAACAGCGAAAGTAAGCGTGGCAACATGGAATGTCCACACAATGTTTGAACCTACCAAAACTACCCAGATTACCAAAGAGATGAGGAGATATAACATAGAAGTGCTAGGCTGGGAATCTGCGAAAGCAGATGAAAGTGGAAGATAGAAGTGGACTCTCCAAACTATCAACTGGAGAGTCAATAACCTACTCCAATATTGTCACCCACACAACAACCACGAGCACACTGAGTTTTCCAGTGGATATCATGATGTCCACAACAGCATCAGAGGCTGTCTCTCATGCAGTCGGAACCAATCTCCTCCTGCAGGATCAGGATCATGACAACAAGATTCAACTCAAAAGGAAGGAAAGTCACAATCAATCAATGCCACGCTACGCACCTACAAATAATGCAGATCAAGAGAAGATGGAGGAATTCTACAGACACCTGCAATCAGTACTGGACAAGACTCCCAACCCAGATGACGACATCTAAATTCTGATGGGTGAGGTGTCATGAATATCAAACTGGGAGCAGACAACACAGGAAGAGAACTCATCCATCATGGGTCGAGAAGCACTCGGTGAAATGATGAATTAGAATGGAGAACTGTTTGCAGGTTTCTGTGTATTCAACGACTCGGTGGTTGGAGGCAGTGTGTACAAACACACACAAGGATATTCACAAAGTGAGCGCGACATGGATTTCACCAGATACCAGGACAAACTAAACATCAAACCGACTTCATCTCAGTGTGAAGAAAGTGGAGACGCAGTCAGCCAACTCGACACAAGGTCAAGAAGAGGAGCAGATGTAGGCTCAGACCATTATCTAGTGCAAGAAATCTACATTCAAAATCAAGTTGAAAACCTTCAAGGAAGTTGGGTGATTGACCACAGTTCAAGTTCAATACCCGGAGACTCAAGGACGAAACTTCAAAGAAAATCTTCACGTAAGCCATCAAGACGAAATAGGAGATATCCAACAACATCTCTGAAGAAACCTGTGTGGATGAACACTGGAACTCTTTGAAAGGGATGTGGAAAGAAACCTGCATAACCGTGTTAGGAAGGAGGAAGAAAGAAGACAAGGAATGGAATGGATCTCGACGGACACATGCAAGCTGATAGAGCAAGGAGAGGAGGATGGTGAAGCAGAAGATAAACCAGTGCAAGGGTGAACAACTAGAAGAGGAACTGAGTGCAACCTATAAAACACTGGACAAAGAAGTGAAGAAGAGTGAGCGAAGACAAAAGACACTTCTACGAAACACTGGCAAGTGAAGCAGAACAGGCTGCTGCAAGTAGGAGAGACCTGAGAACATCATATCAAATAACCAGGTTACTATCTGGGAGGGGAGAGATCAACGCAGATGAAACCAATAAAAGATGATGAAGGAAATTTAATTACCAAAGAAGAGGAACAAAGGAAACGATGGACTGACCACTTCAAGAAGCTCTTGAATAGAACACCATCACCACCTACCTACACTTCGTCCAGAAATACCACATGAAGCCCAGCCACAGAACTACAAGTGAACACAAATCCTCCAACAAAAGTCGAAGTCATGTGTGCCATACAGCTACTGAAATGCGGGAAAGCAGCAGGACCAGATGGTATCCCGCCAGAAGCACTGAAAACAGACGCAGAGACAACAGTGAACATGCTCACACCATTATTCCAGAAGATCTGGAAGGAACAGAAGGTACCTGGCCATTGATTGGAAGAAGGGTTACCTTGTCAAACTCCCGAAGAAGGGCGACATGAGTGTTTGCAAGAACTGGCGCGGAATCATGCTCCTGTCCACCCAGGCAAAATATTAGGCCCATCATCCTGGAGAGACTAAAGGATGCGCTTGATTCAAAACTTCGACCGGAACAGGCTGGATGGATTCAGGAAGTACAAATCATGTGCGGAACAAATTGCAACTATTCGCTGCGCATCATCATAGAACAAAGTATAGAATGGCAGTCAACCCTCTACCTCAACTTCATCGACTTTGAAAAGACCTTCGACAGCGCCGAGAAGTAATTTGGCAGGCAGCTGCTTCAACACTACGGTTTTAGTGCCACAAATCTTTATCAACCTCATTCAACAGCCATATGCTATATGATGCTACATGCCAAGTGATTCACACAGCAATGGAAACCTCAGTGGTACCTTTGCAGTGAAGACAGGAGTAAGATAAGATTGTCGCCTACTGTCACCGACCACCTCCTCCTGATTGTGGCCGACTGAACTGGACTAGATCATGCATTAGACTTTGAGGAGCAAGAAGAGGGACGTACGCTGGATCGATGAAAAGACCCAAGAAAAAGATTTGGATTTCGCCAACGATGATTTACGTCTACTGTCTTGTCCCACAAACTCGAAGATCTACAGGCGACAACTAACAAGTTGACAGAAGAGGCAGCGAAGGAAGACGGGACTTCAAGTGAACGTAGAGAAGACAGAGGTGGTGACGATACCCAACCAACAACAATAACAACAACGGCAAACACCAATCACCATCAATGGGAGAAACCTAAATGAAGTAGTCTCCTTTACCTACTTAGGCAGCCAGCATCATTTCAACTACAGATGGCACAGATGAGGACGTCAAAGTCAGGATCGGAAAGACAGCAACAGAGGCCTTCACCAATCTTAAGCCAATGTGGAGATCTATTGCACTGCATTCAGCATGAAGAACAACATCCAGATATTCAACACTCATTCAAGTCAGTGCTTCTATATGGTTCAGGAACTTGGAGCGTCACGAAAAGCACTTCCAACAAACTACACACATTCATCAACAACTGCTGCCTACGCTCACTCGATACTGACACTGAAGATCAGATGGCCAGAAAGGATAAGCAACAAGGATGTCACTGCAGTTGGCAACGAACCAACCAAGAACCTATCACCCAACAAATATGCAGAAGAAAGTGGAGATGGATTGTACTGGACATACACTGAGAAGGCCGATTGGGGACATCACGCGTCAGGCCAGCCCCTCGAGTGGAACCCAAAGAGGAAACGACGAGTTGGGCGTCCGAGGCAAGGGTGACATGGAGGAGATGGTGTGAGGAAGAAATGAGAGCTTGTGGGCAGTCGTGGAGTCAGGTTCAAAAGACTGCAGAGAAGAGAGTGAAATGGATGCGTGCTACTGAAGCCCAATGTTCCACTAGGAACCCAACGGACAAATAATAATAAAAAATGTGTGATGACTAACAATGACACTAAATTTAGCTAATAAAAAGCTAAGGGTAATTTCACGAAGAAATAACTAGCGCTTTACGTGGTGAAGCTAGCAAATATGTTAAACTAGTTTGCCATAGCAACCTGAAGATATAGCTATCGACAGTGGACAAATAGTCAGCGTAAAACGACAAACCATGATTAAAAAGAATTATTCCGTCCTACAGTTATTTTAGCTGCGAGTCATGTCTGAAATAGGCACGTTGTCAACTGATCCAATTTCTCTTCAATGCACTTAGAAAACGGGATTTCAGTTGATTAACTACACACGATAACTGATAGGATAAGACTGTCCTTCTACTTTAGTAATTTATGTCATCACCTGGAACTTCCCACATCTATGCTAGTTATATATGCACTAGATGAACAGTCAACCTGTTTGAAACCATTTTGAGAAAGGTGAAGAGAAAAGATGATAAAGTTTATAACTGATCAGCTTACTGGCATGATTTGGTAGGATAACGATCCAAGGATACAGTTCGCTTTGAACACTGGCGGCAGCGAAAATAACGTTTGAAACCTTTCAAATACTTCAGCTGGTGACTACTGGTACGACAAGCAGGAGCTGCTTTGAAAGCGCGGTAATTACACTGTAAAAAAAAAAATGAAACAGAGCTCCAACTTATTTAATCGACCACAGTTTGGCTTATTGGCATTCAAAAAGTAGACAATTTAGTTTTCATATTAGATCTGTTTATTTGGTATACAGAACACATTGACACAGTATCATTTACTTGGTGACGTTTTGGCATAAATTATTGTTCATAAAATAAAATATGGCACTGGAGGCAGTTAGAAATCAAATATATATAGACTCAGAATTTAATTATAGAACTAAGATATCGGTTGATGAAATCACATTAGGTGTATATTTGAGCCTGACCTCCATAGTCAAGTTTCAGGACAGAATATACATAGGCAAACAGGAGTAGCAATGGGATCACCAATATAGAAAATGAACGAAGAAAATTAGCTATGTAGGACTGCACAGTAAGACGAAGAAGAGACGGTAGTTTAGATACTACAGTCTACAGAAAACCAACACATTCTAACAGGTATCTATCCTTCACATCATTTCATCCAATGTCAGTTTAAAGTGGGCTTAATCAAATGTCTAAATAATAGAGCTAGACAACTCATAAGTCAGTACAACGACTTAAATAAATAAAAGAAATCTTACTAATTAATAAGTATCTTTTGAAGTTTATGAAGCAATTCGTACGAACACATAAGAATTTATGTGAATTTATATGAATATGAATAATATCGACAGCACGAGCAGAAATAAGTTCAAAACATATACTGTGCTACAATATAAGGAAGCAACATCAAAAGCCTTACGTAGGACCCTCAGCAAGGCTAGAATTAGGGTGGCACTTAAATCCACAAGCTCATTCAGAGGATCCGATAGATCCAGATAAGCAAAATAATCTAATCTACCGAATCCCATGCAATGACTGTGAGATCAAGTACATGACTCAAACTACCCGGTCAAGATCAGTTAGATTAACGGAACATGGGAATTTAGCTAAATCTAGAATGACAGACCCCAATAAGAGCAATAATCTAGGAAAAAACTCGGGTATTTCAATGCATGCACTAACACACAACCACATAATAGGGTGAAGTAAAACCACTGTCCTTAAGTCTAATACAATTAAATGTAAAGCGAGATTGATTACTGTATTTACGCCCAACACATGTTATAGGAATGATGCAACGCCCATTACCAGAGATATGGAAAATTTTACTGCCAAAAAACAAAGAATATGAAGTGACAGGACCACAAAAATCAGATGTCAAAAGTGGTATGTTTGCATTGAAATAATTATGAGGAATAATTCATGATCGAAACGTTATCAAGTAAATAATACTGTATCATTATGTGCTAGCCACACCAAATAAACAAATCTAATATGGAATTACATCCTACTGTAGTGGGCGTTGCTGCTAACAACGGATATAAGTAGTATATATCGAGAGGGTGGCAGGAATCGTAGGGAATTACCAGCAATGGGTAAGGTTTCTACTAAGAGCAACGCAGGGGACAATACAGGCGTATTACAGGGGATGCTGCTGATAAGAGTGTATGAAGAGCCGGTCAAGAGCAAATCAATACAGGAACGGAGAGGAAACGAAGACATTTGCAAATGGCTGCGTTAGTGCAAGGAGTACCATATGTAACCACTACCATTCAAATTGTTCGTAATAAACATTCTCTCGTCGAATTGTCTTCTGTTTCTTCACTACGACAGTGTCCAAGTTTTTACACTTATATTAATCGACGATTTTAAGATTATTTTTAATCTCGAGATGAAAAAAAGAGAACCGGAACTGTCTTTACATAGTTTACAACTACAAAGTAACAGAAACCATTTAATACTTTCAAGATACTTAAAAATCACAAGAATTTCATTACTACCTATTTAGTTGCTGACAGGGAGTCAAATTCCCAAAAATTCAACTAGACATTGATATATTAAGCTGTTGATAATATCATCAAGTGTATACTTCCCTACATCAGAGCGTGTAACGCTGGTCAAGAGGTTTTGGTGACATGTCTGAAAAGCGGTCACAACGACGCAGGTGTATTCACTCTTTGACATCTAAAACTTGAATACTCACACTAACCTTTATCATCAAATGGCTTATTCTCCCAGACAACTTTGTCTACTTTCATATCACTCTTATTCTAACCACTTGTTCACTGTATGCTACTGTGAAGTGTGGCAACTTGAACTAATGTACTTGTGTATGAGGTTCTGCGTTGATTTTATCTGTCTGTTTGTACAACGCTGAAGATACATCAGCAAATATAAAATAATGATTAAGGATGCGGAAAATTTTAATAGTGAAATGTTTTGAAAAACACCTCTGAAGGATATTTTTATCGGTATAATAACTCACTATTTGTTCTAGGTAAATAAAACACATAATTGTACAGTGGCCACATCGTAAAGCTGGGTTCATGATAAGTATGCTACTCAATAGTCTAGTAACGAATCAAAAATGACATTTTAACTTTTAGAAAATCTGTATTTGGATTATTAGTCAGGTAGGTCCTGTAACGATATTCGAAGGATGCTTCCCCATATCAACTACCAAAAGGTTTGCGAAAAGTCTTGGAAAAGATAATGAAGATTATATCTTCAACCTAACAATTACTCAATAACAAAGTGGACTGATTATAAACACTGGAGATATCTGTCATCATTTCTTAGGAAGCTGGCCTGAAAGCTACTTGGGATGCCACTAAAATGTCTATATCAGCAATTTCGGCCCACTAAAAACCATATGATAAACTAACGAAATTCATAACTAATTTGAAAAATGTTGCAAAAATAGTACAAAAAACTTTCCACGCATTTTCTTTTCGTGGTCAACTGTACCAACGTAGAACACTAAATGTTTGCTATAATCCAGTCCAAAATGGGTTACTGTCCTGCTCACTCCACTGTCAACTGAGTTTACGAATTTATACGTATTTGAAATAGCACAGCAACTCAGCTAAATGTGGTGTTCAGAAAGCTGAACAAGCTCATGTAACAGACCACAAGAGTAAAGCTACGACGGACTACTTCTAAAGCTGACCCTAGGCGTGTTTCAGTTTAAGACCATTGCTGCGGAGATGTTGCAGACCAGCTCACAAGATCTTAGCGTCTTGTTCCAAATATTCTGCAGAGCACCGAAATGCTATTATATCATCTAGATAGATTAAACATTGACTTGCAATCAAAACGTAGAGGACTACTTGCATTAGACGTTGAAGCGTGTCAATTCAAAACGGCATACTTTGGAATTAAAATAGGGTAGTTGGCAAATGTAATGAAGTTTTAAGTCAAACTGTAGGAGTGATTTCTACTTGCCAGTATCCAGAGGTCAAATCAAGAGTTGAAAATCACCGAGGCCCGTCCAGTGCATTTGACGATGTAAACGTCACAAGGTTTAATGGGGCTGAGATGATAGTATAAGAAGGCAAAGTAATCCATCCACTTTTATAACGAGCAAAACAGAAGACACCCACAGAGAGGTTTAAGACCTGATGGCCCTATTCGCCAAAATTTTGAATCATGGTGTCAAACTTAGGCTGATACTGGGCCTCAAGACCACCTAAACCCAGACCGAAGACTTATAAATCCCTAAGTGAGACAGAAATTGTTAACCAGTACATAGAGAAACTAGTTCTTACCTGATGAATAGATCGAAAATAAATACTTCCTAAGTCTTCTGATAGTATATTAGACATTTTGGAGTGACAAAAATTCTCGGTCAGAAAATAACTGAGATGTCATCATGTTTTTATAACATAAATACATCAGAGTGACAGAACAAACAGAATCGACAATTTTAAAACAAAAGGTAACTAAGGGTTCGATTTTATGATGTTATACTTAAGTACTCACCACCTTGCTTCCAACTACATCAAAGCAAAACTTACAGTTTCGCATATCACATATGTGCAGGCTTCTTTCTCTTGATTCACTAGTTTCTCTTCGAATTCATCACGTCTTTCTAAATTCGTCAGACGAATATTTTCAGTTTGGTTTTCCAATTCAGTTACTAGGCTTGTATGAGCTGAACCTTGGCTAATTTGTTGAGCCAGCTTAGCTAATTTGTTGGCTCGCATTTGTTTTAAAGTTTGTTCAGCTGTTTGATACGAGCTTCTTGGCTTATCATTAGCTAGATTGCTTACAGAGGTAGTTAACTTTGGACGTTTTGAAGGATTGTTATCCAAGATTTCTGACAATGGACTACGACAAAAATAAGTAAGCAACAAAAAAATATAAATGACAAGAACATATTCATTAGTAGAGCTAATTAAAGGCCTTCATTATGTTAACCCAACTGATTAACTAGTTCACTAGTTACTAGCCGGTTCCAAGCCCGGGTAAAGAGGGAAGGTTGGGCATACGGATAGCAACCCTAACCCGTAAAACCAATCCAATCGCTAAAGAAACATCAAAGCACAAACAAAATATAAAAAATAAAAACAAAATTATTCCTAGCTGGAATCGGAGAGACGAAATGACGCCGGTTGGTGAAAGACTTCGGGAAGCCAGTCGGTCGATGTGTCTTCTCTCTCTCTCGATAACAGCGAAAGTAAGCGTGGCAACATGGAATGTCCACACAATGTTTGAACCTACCAAAACTACCCAGATTACCAAAGAGATGAGGAGATATAACATAGAAGTGCTAGGCTGGGAATCTGCGAAAGCAGATGAAAGTGGAAGATAGAAGTGGACTCTCCAAACTATCAACTGGAGAGTCAATAACCTACTCCAATATTGTCACCCACACAACAACCACGAGCACACTGAGTTTTCCAGTGGATATCATGATGTCCACAACAGCATCAGAGGCTGTCTCTCATGCAGTCGGAACCAATCTCCTCCTGCAGGATCAGGATCATGACAACAAGATTCAACTCAAAAGGAAGGAAAGTCACAATCAATCAATGCCACGCTACGCACCTACAAATAATGCAGATCAAGAGAAGATGGAGGAATTCTACAGACACCTGCAATCAGTACTGGACAAGACCCCAACCCAGATGACGACATCTAAATTCTGATGGGTGGGGTGTCATGAATATCAAACTGGGAGCAGACAACACAGGAAGAGAACTCATCCATCATGGGTCGAGAAGCACTCGGTGAAATGATGAATTAGAATGGAGAACTGTTTGCAGGTTTCTGTGTATTCAACGACTCGGTGGTTGGAGGCAGTGTGTACAAACACACACAAGGATATTCACAAAGTGAGCGCGACATGGATTTCACCAGATACCAGGACAAACTAAACATCAAACCGACTTCATCTCAGTGTGAAGAAAGTGGAGACGCAGTCAGCCAACTCGACACAAGGTCAAGAAGAGGAGCAGATGTAGGCTCAGACCATTATCTAGTGCAAGAAATCTACATTCAAAATCAAGTTGAAAACCTTCAAGGAAGTTGGGTGATTGACCACAGTTCAAGTTCAATACCCGGAGACTCAAGGACGAAACTTCAAAGAAAATCTTCACGTAAGCCATCAAGACGAAATAGGAGATATCCAACAACATCTCTGAAGAAACCTGTGTGGATGAACACTGGAACTCTTTGAAAGGGATGTGGAAAGAAACCTGCATAACCGTGTTAGGAAGGAGGAAGAAAGAAGACAAGGAATGGAATGGATCTCGACGGACACATGCAAGCTGATAGAGCAAGGAGAGGAGGATGGTGAAGCAGAAGATAAACCAGTGCAAGGGTGAACAACTAGAAGAGGAACTGAGTGCAACCTATAAAACACTGGACAAAGAAGTGAAGAAGAGTGAGCGAAGACAAAAGACACTTCTACGAAACACTGGCAAGTGAAGCAGAACAGGCTGCTGCAAGTAGGAGAGACCTGAGAACATCATATCAAATAACCAGGTTACTATCTGGGAGGGGAGAGATCAACGCAGATGAAACCAATAAAAGATGATGAAGGAAATTTAATTACCAAAGAAGAGGAACAAAGGAAACGATGGACTGACCACTTCAAGAAGCTCTTGAATAGAACACCATCACCACCTACCTACACTTCGTCCAGAAATACCACATGAAGCCCAGCCACAGAACTACAAGTGAACACAAATCCTCCAACAAAAGTCGAAGTCATGTGTGCCATACAGCTACTGAAATGCGGGAAAGCAGCAGGACCAGATGGTATCCCGCCAGAAGCACTGAAAACAGACGCAGAGACAACAGTGAACATGCTCACACCATTATTCCAGAAGATCTGGAAGGAACAGAAGGTACCTGGCCATTGATTGGAAGAAGGGTTACCTTGTCAAACTCCCGAAGAAGGGCGACATGAGTGTTTGCAAGAACTGGCGCGGAATCATGCTCCTGTCCACCCAGGCAAAATATTAGGCCCATCATCCTGGAGAGACTAAAGGATGCGCTTGATTCAAAACTTCGACCGGAACAGGCTGGATGGATTCAGGAAGTACAAATCATGTGCGGAACAAATTGCAACTATTCGCTGCGCATCATCATAGAACAAAGTATAGAATGGCAGTCAACCCTCTACCTCAACTTCATCGACTTTGAAAAGACCTTCGACAGCGCCGAGAAGTAATTTGGCAGGCAGCTGCTTCAACACTACGGTTTTAGTGCCACAAATCTTTATCAACCTCATTCAACAGCCATATGCTATATGATGCTACATGCCAAGTGATTCACACAGCAATGGAAACCTCAGTGGTACCTTTGCAGTGAAGACAGGAGTAAGATAAGATTGTCGCCTACTGTCACCGACCACCTCCTCCTGATTGTGGCCGACTGAACTGGACTAGATCATGCATTAGACTTTGAGGAGCAAGAAGAGGGACGTACGCTGGATCGATGAAAAGACCCAAGAAAAAGATTTGGATTTCGCCAACGATGATTTACGTCTACTGTCTTGTCCCACAAACTCGAAGATCTACAGGCGACAACTAACAAGTTGACAGAAGAGGCAGCGAAGGAAGACGGGACTTCAAGTGAACGTAGAGAAGACAGAGGTGGTGACGATACCCAACCAACAACAATAACAACAACGGCAAACACCAATCACCATCAATGGGAGAAACCTAAATGAAGTAGTCTCCTTTACCTACTTAGGCAGCCAGCATCATTTCAACTACAGATGGCACAGATGAGGACGTCAAAGTCAGGATCGGAAAGACAGCAACAGAGGCCTTCACCAATCTTAAGCCAATGTGGAGATCTATTGCACTGCATTCAGCATGAAGAACAACATCCAGATATTCAACACTCATTCAAGTCAGTGCTTCTATATGGTTCAGGAACTTGGAGCGTCACGAAAAGCACTTCCAACAAACTACACACATTCATCAACAACTGCTGCCTACGCTCACTCGATACTGACACTGAAGATCAGATGGCCAGAAAGGATAAGCAACAAGGATGTCACTGCAGTTGGCAACGAACCAACCAAGAACCTATCACCCAACAAATATGCAGAAGAAAGTGGAGATGGATTGTACTGGACATACACTGAGAAGGCCGATTGGGGACATCACGCGTCAGGCCAGCCCCTCGAGTGGAACCCAAAGAGGAAACGACGAGTTGGGCGTCCGAGGCAAGGGTGACATGGAGGAGATGGTGTGAGGAAGAAATGAGAGCTTGTGGGCAGTCGTGGAGTCAGGTTCAAAAGACTGCAGAGAAGAGAGTGAAATGGATGCGTGCTACTGAAGCCCAATGTTCCACTAGGAACCCAAGGGACGAATAATAATATAATAATAATTTATGAATTGACGCCTGAACCACTGAAAATCTAGCAAGCACTGAGCAGCTGTTTCATTTTATATTCATAACTTTGTAGCAGTGCACACTTGTGGATACATGTAAGATTAAAAATAGGACTGGGTGGAAATTCAATGTAAATTGGCACCAGGCTTTGATAATTAACACCACAATACAAACAGAATCCAAATCATAGGTAAGTAACCTCAAATCCAACTTGGTTTATGTCACAGATCGTGAACTGATAGAGGCTGGAAACATAAAGCACTGGATTTGGATCAATTAGTTGAGTGGCAACTTGCTCCTCGTGTGATGTGATAATTCTAGGTTCGATAGAGCATGAGGGTAGTGGGTAATCAATGTTTAAAAGTCAAAAAAACTCAAAAGAAACGACCTTTCACTGGTCTGAGGTTTCAATAAGCCTCTGTCTAATGTGAATCTGTGGTTAATGCTTTGAAATTATTCAATTTCTTATAAACTTGAACTCGGTTGAGGGATTGCACTATTTTTTAATCATGGATCAAATACCCCCAATGGCTAGCTTCCAATGTATTTTAAAAGTCTCGATCAAGAAAAAAGTTTATAACTAATCCCCCCGACACTTTTCCACTACGTTAACATACGGTAATACACAGAACAGCAATTACTGCTGTGAAAGTCTTGGGTTACAGATCACATTACGAATGGTCAAATCATTAGTGTAAGCAACTCAGTTAAAAAGTCTCTCAGAAACAGTTAGTGATACGAAAAATTAATGTACTTAGTGATAAGATCACCGAAAAATAGACGGACAACTGAAAGAAATCTCGTGGGTTTAGTTCCCAGTATAAAATTTGAACAAGGCAATAACAATAATTGGAGGATAATATAGTTAAGTCATGACAACTTTGTTAAAGACGAACGCAAAATGGTTGACAAATGTCACTATAACATTAGTCACCCATAAACAAGTATTGACAGATCTTGACAAACACATTGTGAGAGAGTGAAATGTGATACAGCTCTGAAAAAATTATCTTACTACGTTTTCGCTTTCATTTATACTTATTTAAAGTATGAAATAGGTACAATGTAGGCAGCGAGAAACGCATCATACGAAATTACAAAATAACATGAAAGGAAACAAAACCACATACATTACAGAAGCAGAGAGAAAAGCCCTTGACTGAATTTCAGTGTATGTTCAAAAAGAATGTAGTAGGGATATTACTCGCTACATAAGCCAAGATTGATGTGGTGTGGATATTTTGAGGTCATTTACAATAATTACCAAACAGACAAATTTAAATGTAGAACATATGATCGAAGTATATGCTGATAAATGACTCAAAAGGAATCAGTTACCAGTCTTTCTGTCGTTATGATTAGGGCTCGGTTACGTAAGTTCACTAATTTATCCAACCCTTTTTCCTTCTGATTGTCACACATCTTATATGGTTACGCTAATGCTCATTGTTTTTCGGTATGTTCATGTAATCTATGAATTTATATTACCATTACAAGAGAATTCCTATTGCCACCTGCTTCTCATCTTCCACTTATTTTCAAAATATCCACAATACATCCCATATATGGGTAACCTTTCGATAACCCAGTGGATACGATAACCAATGAAAGAAACGTACTCAGCAACCTTGTGCACATCCGTGCAGTGGATATGGAGCCACACCTATCGTGTGAGGGCTAATGATGCTACCTGGCTGCCCAAACCTCGGTAGGTGGAATGCGGTTCGAACCCGTGACCCTCTGGTTGATAGCTGTCTCTCTAAACCAATGAGGCACACCACCACATGTTAACCTATGTCTCCCTCTCGATCAATACTTTTCTAATGAACTAGATTAAAGTTCACAAATATATTCTCGTCATATGCTCGATGTCAAACAGTTTTAGGTTGCTGGCAATTAGGAAGAATCTACGAAATTGTTGCCTTTGCTTTCTTCAAACATAAGCGAAACTTTACTGCCCAGTAACTGTCATAGTAAGTTGATCTAGATGTGCATAAAACATTGTAGAATGAGGATCCTTATTAGTAATGAAACATATACCATAACATATACACAATAATGACAACGCTGAGAGGCAAAATTCAAAACCTTCATACAAAGAATGAAACTCAGAACCTTCATGTAGTCTTCTCAACAGGGCTTGGTCGGGGTGGGATTTAAGCCCAAAAGCTTATTTAAAAACAGGTTAAAATGGTAAAAAGAGGTTTCGCAACTCAAAAGGTAAAATTATTTCGATTATAAAATCTAATTGAAAGACTATGAGGTCATATACATAGGTTATTACTTTTTTGGTAAGCATTCATCTACATTTTTAAAGCATGTCATAGAGATTAAATACATCTGAATGTATTATCATTCAAAAGGAAATATACTTACGATGAATTGGTAAAAGATGCTTTCTTCAAAATATCCACTTTCCGTTTATGAGCCTCACTATTTATCATTTCGGTTATGCCTCCATGAGAATTGACAAGAGCAGAAGCGCGTAAACGTGCAGCATCTGTTATGCATGATGACAGTGACATTTTTGATTGCCCACCAATCGATGGCATAGGACCTAGATCAATAAATGTTTCTGACTTATTATTTAGTGTAGGCATCATAGTATCAGATAATGATGGTATAGAATGCCTACGTCTCTCGTTAACTGAAGAGAAGAATTCGGCAAATGTTACAGCAGATGAATTGACTTGTGAACTGGATTTCTGAGTACCGCTTGAAAACTTTGCGCAGTTTATTTTCTTTTGAGACTTCACACTAATATTGTCAGTGGTATTGGCAGAAGGAGTAGTTATTGGAACAATTTCACTCTCCTGTTCTAAATGCCTTAATAAATTTAAAGAACCAGCGGACGGTCGGCGTAACGCAGAAATTAATTTGCTTTCCGCCTCATTTAGGCCAGATAGTGTTCCTTCATGGTTAGGTGAACAGCTTTTACTACTCTCCGCAGTTTTTCCGCTGCTATGATCGGTGATACCTGAAAATTTATGTCTTGATATGGGATTGTCACATTCACTTGGATTCGTATTTTGACTACTGCTTACAGACAGAGAGGATATGGAAGATGTTTTAGATGTTGCAGCTGTTTTTCCTTTTCCACCTAGCCCACTCGACGCATCTACTTGATAACCAGCAGCTGCAAGTTTAGCCACGCTCAATTTAACTCTAGCGGAAGGTCTACGAAAGATGCAAACAAAAGTAAGTAGGAAAGAAAATAACGGAAAACATTTAACATAGTTGAATAAAGTAAAACTTTATGGTAATGAAAAATGAGAACAGCAATACGCAGTAGTGCTTATTATAGAAGGTGTATACTGTCAAGGACTTCTGTCACATGTCCAAGTGCACTCAGTAACCTTGTGCAAACTCATGCGGTAAGCAATGAACTACACCTCTTGTGTCAGGACTAATGAAACTACCTGGCTCCCCAAACCACGATAGATTCATCGGCCTCGAACAAGTGGCCCATTGGTTGACAAATCAACTCCCTACACCAGTGAGCCGTAGCTTCACTCAAGGACTTCTGGAAAGAGAAGAAACAACTGTATACAGTTCACAAATTTCTGTTGATCATTTAAATAATGTGATTACTATAAAAACTATCTCCGAAGTTGTTGGAGTATTTAACGAACCAACAAATTCAAAAGAAAAGCCGTAGCTTGAGAAGATTGATCATCTAAGGGGTGTTCTATCGAAATGAGTTCAAGGAAAATGTACTATTGAAGAAACCTATTCAACTTAAGCTACTGAATTTCAACCAACATCTTAACCAAAATAAAAGAAACTTGGTAGAGACTATGTGTCTTCATCAAATCCCCTACGGATGTAGATACCCAGATTTCAAATCCTTTGATAAGCATACATCAGTTATTTTTCCAACTCTCTGAACTCTCATCATTTTGAAATGCAGTACACGAACTCCTATTTTTCATATTATTTACTTCCCACACAGTATCGAATCATTTGCATTTCTGTTCTCATCACATTCCCTCTCTTAAATTATTTGTCATATTATGCACAAAGTTATCGGAATTATATCATCTTCATCCACTTACTGTGACATCTGTTACTGAGTACTGATTGTGGAAGCAGTTTTTTGTCTACCGCTCAAAACATCATCCCAAATTTCGTACACACTACATACTACCACAATACATCTATGTATTTTCAATTGTGCATTTTTAAGAATGAATGTCTTAGTTTCTGCACTAGGGAATGAGATATTCTTATTGTGAGGATTGATGGTGCCACTTGACTGTTCAACCCTGAGTAAATGGAACAAGAATTAGGCACATAACTCGCTGGTTGGAGATGTAGAACGCCTAGGTTGAGTCACACAGAAGTATATCACTGAATTGAAAATTCTGCGTCCGGCTAGTTACTCTTTTATGTTTCACGGAGTCAGGATGCATCACCTTGGGTTACTGAATAATGGTCATTATAAAAAGAGACACTGAGGGCCTACTTGAGGTTCTCAATGCATTTAAGAATGATGAGCAATACATAGTACGCGATTTGACATTTCTCCAATGTTATTTGACAAAAGGCAGTTTTTTTGACTTTAGACATCTCTCTTGCATGTACATTCCAGGGGAACTAACATCTGAGTCGCTATAGTTCACGAAATACATTTGGTGATCAGTTTATTCATTTGAAATACAATTTGAAAACAAACTAATCATATTCATTCGATATTTAAACATCTTTAATATAGGACCCATTGAAAGTAAAAATGAAATACAACCAACTATTTGACTGTAATTATTACATCACGTACACAACAGGTCTATGACCATTATCCATAAGGAGATTTGTGTTAATTGGTAGGGTGAATACACCAGGCTCAGAAGCAGAAGGAGGGCGATCACCAGTATATCGTGATTGTGATTTTCCACTGAATCCCGGCAAACTGTCAAAGAATATGATAAAGAGATACTTAAAAGAATATTTAATGTTGAGTACTTTCCTAATGATACAAATTTTGAAGAGGTAGGAAGAGGGAATAAAGTCAAATACCAGTCAGTAAACATAAACTATCTATGAAAAATAACCCCTAAGACATGTAATGGTATGCGAATTGAAAACGTGACAAATCCACTGTTCTACTGTAGTCGACTCCATATAATCACTAAAACATCCTCCCTTTGCACACACAAAAAGCATAGCTATTGTTTGACTGGAATGACAAAAATATAACTCCTGTAAACAGAATTATGAATCAGTTTGGTGGGGAATTCATACTAAATTACTGCGTAACTGGTTCACGCTTATCTCCATTTTCATTACATCGAATAGTCAGGCAGTATGTGTGACTTCTAGTCTAGTCACATTAACCTGAGTAAAGTGTGGCTGATTCTTTGTTTAGCAGTCTTAACTTTACCATTTCTACCCCTCTACTATTACTGACTTCACTGAGTTTTATTCATTCAACTTACGTCTTTCTGATTTTCACGTGTAAAGTGTAATAACTTGAAATAATGTACGTCGTTTTTGTCTGTCAGTCTACAGTATCAGCGTGAACCGACAGATTCCTAACATTAATGCTGAATATTAGCATCATGAACTACAGCTGGTGTCATTCCAGATATATACATTATTGTAAAAACTTCGTGGGGATAAATGCATGCACCAGTTCAAGCTACAGAACTGACACTGTGTATGTTTTGGATTCTGAAAGAAATCTGAACACACTCATTCGGAGACAGTTTTGTATGTTAGTGTGCATCTTTCAGGTGCGTATGCTACACCGTTATAATAATTTCAAATAAATTGTAATAAATGAGGACCACCACTTAACGACAGCATTGGATGGAGGTCACTCTATATTATGAAATAACAGAAGTAGGTAATATGGATCACTGAACTCCGATCAAGTGGCTCAATGGTAACATGCTGGCAGCGAAACCTGAATGTCCTGGGTTCAGTCCCTGGCGGGGTCATGGGTGCACGTTGCGTAGAAGTCCCTACCTAGGACGAAACAGCTGTCCAGTGCTCCCAGGTTTCCAATGGTCCTCCAACTCATACAATCAATAAATAAATCCCCATAAACGTTCTAATTAAACTGTAATAAGTTAGGCAGTAGCTTCGTAAACCATTCTTTGCCTAACCTGTGTTTGTTTTACGATGTCAACTTCAGATTACTAAGTTTCTGTTCGGTTCCTTGTGCTGCGTAAAACTTGACATTATCACTTGTATCACTTACAGACTGTTTAGAATCCATAACAGATTTAAACCACAGATAAATATGAACATATCTAATTCATTCCTTTGAAAAATAGTTCGATTGTCTTGTTTCATCCATATGTATTAATCGCTTCTACGCAAATACCATTCTCTCAACAGTTAACAGGGATTTACGAGGATATGACATTATTCTGCGAATGGTGAACAAAATATGTACGGCTTTCAAATTCACAATACGCATGCTTACCTTGCACTCACAAAACCTGGACGAGATGAACTAGCCTCGATGTAGGCCTTCTTCACATGGAAATCACAATACCGACAAACTGTCCTGAAGGAAATGTATACAAACAAATACAAATTGATATTCGTGAGACATAGTGATGTTACACGATGATAAGAAATTAATCATCTGAAAATAATGAAGCGAAATAATTCACAGATAAATTGTTTGTATACAATATGCAACCAATGTGTTGAGATCATTAAGTATAGGGCTATTTTCTATTCGAATGAACCTGTTACTTTGCTAATAAGTAGTCAATTGTTAACTTTAATCTATGCATTCAGCTACTATATTTAATTAACAATAGCAATGAATGGTATCTAATAATTAGTGCTAAAAACTTTATACACCCGGCAATAACAGCATATTTAAGTTGCAAACATCAGGCGATAATTCTGTACGGAAAATACTAGATTATCATGAAGAACAATACACATCTAGATACATGACAATTTAACATGAACCGTTGATATTTTGACAAGTGTTTCCCATTACAAGCTTATTAAGGGGGTAACTAATAATACTCAGCCACAAGTAAATATCCGAGAGACTTTCTTTCCGAATGTTTATTTCAAAGCTGAGGTCCTCAAAAAACATTATGTGTATCTTTTCTGCCAAAGTCATGGTTGCAATTTATACCCTCTAACCCTCTTGTGAGTGTAAGAGGAATAAAGACTTCAGCGAACAACTCTCTTTTCAGCGATATCACCCGGTGTAGTTGTACAATCGTATTCAGGCATAGTTATTGTGAATAAAAATGTCAGTATTTGTTAATTGTTAGTAGTTTATGGTCATGAAAATAATACAGGGGCGGAAATTACGTAAGAAATGTGAAAGTAATTTACTTGGTTATTAACCATTAGGCTATCGTGCCTCCGTGGCCTAGTAGATAACGCCTTGGCGTTTGAAGTGATGGGTACGAGGTCCAAGTCTCAGTGAGAACATCACTCACTACGGTGCAGGTACATCCAGCTGAGTCCAAAATAGGACGAAATGCGCGTCCTGGATTCCTCTGCTAGCCACAACCAAATCGATTACCACAATTAACATTCAGGCAATAATCAAGGCATCCCCATAGGGGCTCATATGCCAATAAAGGTCGGACAATTCGATCCAGTATTAATAAGTAGTAATAAATGTGAAAGCATTTAACAATAGGAGTAAATGTGAGTTGTAATCAAGAAGTAAATAATTCGTAACAAAGTGAGTAGATAGTTGCCAGTGAGCAAGGGAATGAAACTGAGCTAAGCGAAAATCGTTTATATAGTAACAATAATGAAAACTAAAAGATTAGTTAGGCCTAAGAACTAGAGAAATTAAGAACTAAGAAACGAACGAAAAAATGCAGCGCAATCTTTCAAAGGGTATGAAGAAACGTTTACCTTGCTATTCTTGAAGCTCTGGGAATACAATAATCGAAACCGGAAGTTTGTATCCCAAACCACCTTGCCATTATCTATCCTTATTGGTTTCTTGATTCTTAAACTTTTCAATTCTTAAGTCTAAATATACTCTTAATTTTCATATTGTTAGTATGTAAAAGATTTTCGTCTAGCTCAGTTTCAAATTTCCCATTCCTTTGCTCACTGATAACTATTCACTTTGTTACGAGTTATTTACTTGGTTTCACTCACAATTATTCACGTTATTATATTTCTGACGCAATTTCTTAATTAATTTCTGAAGTCTTTATTCTTTTATAACTCAATAAGAATATTTTAATTCTTGAATGTAGAAAGGTTGAATTATAAATTTAAAGCTTCTCATCGCATATTTACAGGTTTATTCATTATCGTAGAGCAAGTGTTGTCTTTTTAAATATATTTGTGTTATACCGCTAAAAAGCTAGTCAATTTTTATCACATACCTCCGTTACAACGTAACTTTAAAAACTAACCTCAACATCATTAACCAGTTTAAGAAGAATATAGATTCATTAGTTATGGACACTGGAGGTGCCAATAAATTGCTCAAAATAAGATCGAACACCAAGTCTAAGAGGGGTATATCCAACTTCTTAATTCACCTTGGTATAACTTCCCTTTATGAGTTTCCCACTTAACTATAAGTTGACTGAATATGATCATTCCCTATGGATATCATTTTTCTCTTCAGCTGCAAATCTGACATATGTACATTCAACTATCACACTCCACATCTAAAGATAGTTTCCACTTTGCTACATTAAACACTTTCCTTACTAATTTCACCATAACTTCATCATTTACTTAATAAATGATGATGAATTCGCCAACACTGATGACGAAACGTTCAAGAACAAACCTCAAAGCTTGCAGAACACTAAAAAATTATCATCCTTATCCCACGCAACAAATTTCCTTCAACATCTCAAAAATACTGCCTGGAAAAAGGAACCATAGTGAATAGATACGACATTTTTGAGGGTTAATAGAGCCCTATTTTCACCCTGTGTCAATCCAGGATATAAACGATTGACATAAATAAAATCTATCAACTCAAATGTACAAAATTCAACCACCTTCGAAATATGGAAGCAAAATACCTGACTATTAACAATAAAAAAATAAGTAGTTACTTGTTAACAACATGGAAACATCGTTGACCAGATTTTGTTGTTGCGCTACAAATCCCATAATCAGGAGATTCGCCCAAAATCATAACATGCAATGGAGAATCTAGCGTAATGCCAATGTCTTTCTCATCTGTAAATGCCTACAAAGGGAGGGGGAAGGCTAATATTTGCATGACGTTAATAAAAACTAAGACCAACCAAAATCCAGACATATTTGAGAATATGATCTGAAACAACACCAACATCGCTTAAACATTGAAAATGAAAGTGACTGGAAGAAAAACATGACGAATCGCAAACACTCTTACAGTTCGTTTTCCTGTTGCTTCAAAGAAAAGAAATTAAATGAGTTTTTCAAGATGTTAATACCTCATGAATAGATCCTTTTCCAGGCTATTTTATTGATAATCTTACCTACTCATCTTTATAACATGTTTAAACTGCCAGCGTCTTTTCAGCTTCATCCAGTGAAGCCTCACTGATCTCGCTTTTAAGAGGATCGGTGTACCAATTAAAATCAGCATATATTAAGGATTTGCGACAGCCTTAAAACTTCGCAACCCAACTGATGCTGGGTGGAGATAATAGTCGCGAGTTTTTAACTCAGTCCCGTTTTCCGAAAATGACGATTTGTATATATTTTACAATTTAATGAATGTCAACTCTACAGACGGATTCATTGAAAGAGCGTTAATCATAATTTTGATTTCCGAGGATAACACAGATTAGCCTCTACTCCCGGATTCACATCATAAATATTCGTATTTGGCATCACCAACTCGTTAGTAAGACGATATCGCTATAAACCTCGGATACTTTAGCTAAGTACCTTCTTGTATAAAGAAACGGAACTTGCGAAATCAGTTTACTCGCTGAAACTTTGTTCATGACTTTATCACTTCTTCGATGAATATTCTCCAATCATTTCAAGATACACAGATGAAAAGTTTCTTAATCGTTGACTCATCTAACTATCTCTTAACTATGAATTGCATCAATTTTACAAATTTTATACGACTTTGATTAAATCAGTCATGTAAAGCAAACAAAACTTAAGGAGGTTTAAATCTAGATGCAAACTGAAAATAAGAAAATAATGCAACTCAACAACGCCATGCAAAAGAGTAAACACTTCTAAAACACAAATACATTAACTGTCTTATTTGTAAACAATGGACAATCATAAAAAAGACATTGTAACCGTATCCAAATGACCTTAATGATCCAATTCTAGAGGAAATTGTAACGGACATTTTAGAGTCCGCTTCGCTGGTTCAGCCTGATAACTATATTAGCTTATGTTCAGTGAGTCGTTTTAACTTAACGCTTTCTAATCACCCACAAACGTGAACAGACGCTAAGTCGATTAGCAATGTTACGCTATTAAGGATTTTTCTGTCTATCGAAAAATACAACTTTTTACCCTATCAAATATTAAGATCATCGTGGATTTTGAGCATGATTCGTGTTTCTTTAATACATTTTCCTACCACTTTCATCACCGGATTTCAGAATATGATCTTATCTTGAGAGTGATGTATTTGTAATAATAATAGTGTCCAGTTATGGTTCAGTGGTTTGAGAAGAACCAATAGGTCACAAGTTCGAATGCCGCTCCACCAACCAAGGTCTGGGCACCCAAGTAGCACCCTTAGCCATTAACACAATAAATTTGGCTCACTGTCTACTGCACGGCTGTGCGTAAGGTTCCTGAATGCACTTTGATTTGAATAATAATCATAATAATAACTTGCTATAAAATGAAGTTGTTTACAGTTTTTGAAAGCTATAAAACAGAATGGAGATAGTTTATTCCACAAATCTTTCTGTTTTCTCTATGACCAAATTCTTTACTGTATGCACCTACTGATTAGGACTAAAACATATTTGTGTTATCAAGGGTACTTTAGCACGTCTAAGCAGTAAGAAAACCGTAAGTTGATGGTAAAGTTAATCAATCAACTATTTATTTGTATGCAAAATAACTACATACACTTAGAGGATGAATTCTGATCAGCATTGTATTTCAATGTATCACTAGTTTATAGAAGTAGTTTATATATATATATATATATATTAGTTTCAAGAGATTAAGCAATCCAGGCCACAATCGATGAACTCAACAACTATACGTCGTAAAAACTAAAAACCTAAGTAGGTTATGTATTTGATAATTATCATTTAGGTCGTTATTTAGAGCAATGAATGATTTTATTGAATTTTTAATAGTTGACTTGAATCCTGCTATGACCCAGGTTCCTCTTTAAACTTTAACCACCAATATAATGAATACAAGAAAAATCCACGTTAGTTTGGTTGAAGGATACACCTTTAAGTAGTTTATGTATGTATGCTAGTTTAAATTTCGTATATGACTGTAAGATAAACTGAGGCTGTAATAACTTGGCTTGAGTAAATAAATTTAACTTGTAGAGATAGGTTTCGATTACTTCCCCTGTATTTAGAAAACAGACTTAAAAGGTACATACTAAATATAGTATAATATAATTTCCTAAAAAGTCTAAAACCACACTGAGATCGACCAAATGTCCACTTTTAGATCGGATTTGCTAATATGAAGCATTTTGTTGACCTAACCCATCTTATCAATCAGTAAGGTTGACTTTCAAAATGTAACTAGCTTAATTACAGCATCAAAATAATCAGATAAGCAACTAGGAAAAGAAATGAGGTAGTTTATTTTTATTTCTTATATTTACTATCGGTGGACCGAGGCATAATTTTATGCCCTTCAAAATTATTTCACTATTAATATCATCTTTAGATACTAGTTCTAGAAACAGAAATTTGACAGAAACTATTAATACTTTGGCTTTTCTATGCGTTAAAGTCACGTACTGCTAGGAATTTAGTCTGTTATATGTTGCTACCAAGTCACAGTAACGAGAACTGTGGAGTTCCTAATAGAATGCGGCGTTTTGGAAAATAACTTTCTCACAATAAACTGAAATTAGTTCATGTCGCAGAGGGATTAAGCTCATTAAACGTGATATTACAATAGATATTGGTCTAGGCACTCGAATCACAACTAGTGAATCATGAGTCCGTACTCTGCTCCACCTACAGAGATTTGGATAGCCACACAATAGGTGTGGCTCTGCCTACTGCACAAACTTACCCATGGTTGCTGAGTGGCATTTCGATGTCTTCAATGATTGTTCCACCTGTCCTTTAAATTATCAAGGCATCTAGAAATACGATACCGTCATTGCTCTTTCTTTGTTATTGCTGGACGGTCACTTCTAAATATATTGAAACCAAAATAGTTTTTTCAGTTATCTTACCATCACTAACTTGAAATTTAAAGATCTTATCGCAGAAAACCTATACATTAGTATACAGCACCATGATAAAAGGACCGAAATGAAAACATTTTCGATTCGCTTGCATTTTAAGAAATTTCTTACAAATGTATCAGCATTGAGAAACGAACATCGTTGTTACGCGTGCACAATAGCTACCTATGCAATACAGACTTTCAGATGAAATGTTGGGAGTAAAAAAAATAATATGCACTACAAAAAATTAGCCTAAATCATAATACCATAAGACAATAATGAGAAATTACAGAAAAATACTATTGATACTATTGGTACTCAAAAAAGCTAACTACAATAACTATAAAGTTCGTAGAATACTGTTTAAAAGTGAAATTGAATATTCATTACAATATTACAATTCACAAACGAACAATTTTGAATAAAAACAGTAATAACTTACTGCATCCGAGGCTAGTGAACGAGGATTTAGAACAGCGACCACACTACCCTCAGGTTCTTTCCACAATTTCTCATGACAGTTACCAAATAAAAACAATTTTACACAACCTGATGATGCTCCAGGACCGACATGTTCTAAATCACTTAAACACCAAACAGAATATATACGATCTTTGCGCGAACGGCGTGGAGGCAATTTTGATCCAATGACACCAACCACAACAGCTTCAGTAGAAAATGGCTTCTCAGATTTACTCATCATTAACTGATGACTACGGCGACGTTGAATGTACTGAGAGAGAGTGAGTACCTCCCGATCGGAGGTTCTACTAGACCAAAGTTCTGAAGAAATTCGAGTTCGGCTAAATGAAAATCCAACGAAACATTTTTTAGTAATTCAAAAACATCACTTTATTTTTTTTCACCAATAAATTATTTCCAGAACTACAGTTTCATATGAAGCTTTACCTTAGGCAACGAATATTGGGTTGGTTACCCAATAAACTTCGGCGCAGAAATAAAAGGGCTGTTTATCACTCATTAGTCAACCTCAATGACGACAAAGGCGACGTATCCCACCTTTAGTCAAGGGGTAAGTAAGCAATTTTCTTCTGTTGAGACCAAATTCGTTAACTTGTACTGGACACAAAATAGTTAAACAATTACAAAATTCTAATTTCCTGCCGTTCGCTTTGTTGTAATTAAAAGTTTAGATAGTTTGCTGTCCAATTAAGTTAACGCCCAATAACCTATCCATATCTACGCTAGAAGTATTTAGATACATACACCGTTGAGTACGCGGACTTTCGATCGATCTTCCCCCCTACACCAGTAATCGAGGAATGTCTTATGCACGTCAAGTCACCATTAAATCTGACATTTACTCATGCTTACAGGAGGATTAGTGTTTTAGAAAAGCAAGTTCAGTGAGATCAGGTTATCAACTGACACCAATGTAAAGGATCAGTAAACGATGATTTGACTAGCATAAACGATAAGTTTTTTAGCTGATATTCCTGAGGTAATGGAATTCAAAGGCTGAAGACTCTAAATGGTTCAAAACCCATCACATTGAAGCATATATATTCAATTTTAAATCTCCTAAGAAAGTTGCTTACAATACTGTGCTATACTTCCTCCAATTTCAATGTTTATTCGAGTAAATTTCTATTTTTTTCCTTTTTTGTCCATCATGGTAAGATGTGGCCAACTAAAGTACTTGTGAAAGACTATGCGCTGATATACATGTCTATCTCTAAAGCTGATCTAGGAGGAGCGGTTCAGGTTTCCATTAGATGATGAAAGTGATAATTACATGTTAGATTCAAGTCGGAAGCTTGAACACTATCATACGTACCGCAGGTCAATAATCGTTGCGCTTCTTGAGGCTAAAGGTGCATTCAATTTGTTGAACAGAGCCGTGATCTGAAATTTTCTAGAAAGGGATGTCACTGAAAAGACTGACAGAAGCCTGTATCTGCACTCACTCTTGGTGTCAAACAGCTGGAAGTTGTCGAAACAAACACTAAATTCATAATCAAAGAATCTGCAGATCCAGTACCAGCTTTCGCTGTTTTCATTAGCTACACTACTGTTTACTAAACGCTAAAAATGGGAAAGGTTAGCATTTAATCAACTAAGTGATGTTAGCTGTGAACTGATTTGCGATTCGAAAACTACTGAGAAATTATTATAAACAAACTGCCTTCAAGAGCAGTTTTTCAATCTATGAAAGTAAGTTGTTTTTAGTCAATAAAATAGCTGAACCACGCCTGCGTATACAAAGGCCCAATACGGCACAGCAGCCATTTATGTGTATTTAACATTCATTTAGACGAAAATACAAATAGTGAGAGGAAGATAATGAGTAAAACCCTCAGTTCATCAATTGTAAAACTAAGAGTTGTGGCAATAAATAGAATGACTTTGTCAGAAATGTAATAATTTCCTGAAAAGATATCACTTAATAACCTCCTCAGCAAGAAAAACTTTAAAGTGGTTTCTAACACAAGCTGATATCAGTGAGAAATACTAAATCACAGGGAGTATTGAGCAAACGTTCCCTACTGTCCTTAAACTTCTTAGGGATATGCACTTTTCCAAACAAATTTTCAATCCTCAGATATCATAACGGTCACATTATTCATTAAAGTATTTATTGACTGTTATTGAAGGTGAATAAGTTGATGACATATCGCAATTTATATCCTAATATGATGCATTTAATTATCATCATGAAGCATCGTAGTAATTTCAGATGACATGAATGTCCATAAGGACCTGTAACAATGACCGTCAGAAAAGTTGTTAGCAGGTAAAACTTCATAGACTTACTACACTCGAAGTCTTGTAGGGACTGCAAACCAACAGTCTTTATCAGCGGATGTAGTCTGACCATCATTACTGTTGGTATTACGTGAAATAGGTGTGATGGCAGCAGATTTAGTCAAAACTGCTGGACTGTGGTTCCCGAAAGGAGTGAATGACGCAGCATTCAGTGCAGAAACTAAATAAATATTAAAAATCAGATGATAAATAAACGGACGCAATTTCAAAAAAATGCCTCATGATTTTAATGTAAACTATCAAGTGACAATATACCTTTAAAAGAATGCAGAAGACGAAAACTCATTCAAACAAAAGTCTTAAATCTTAAGTAACATTACATGAAAGGCGAAAGAAACCTAAGTACTGTAACAGAGTATAATTCCATATTAGATTGTTTGTTTGATATGGCGCACAGTGATACAGTATTATTTATTGGATGACCTTTCCAGAAGAATTCACTGCTCATATTCATATTAAAGTTATCATTTAACTTTCAAACTTCCTTTACATAGTCCAAGCGTTTTCATTCCTTTATTTTAATCGTAGTAAAATTTTCCAGATATCCAAGTTTCGACTCGAATGTGTTGGTTTCTTATAAACACTAGTATCCAAGCTTCCATCTTTTCTTGATTATGCAGTCCAACATACGTAATTCTCCTTCTCAGTTTTCTAACTGAGTGAATTGAAGTGCACCTAGTATTGTGCGCGAAAAAACTCTGGATATGTTCTATTTTTAACACAGTAAATATGTCATCTACATATTGCTACCGTACTTTTGAGGTGGGTTGGAATTTTCACAATGCCATTTGTTCCCAGACTTGATAAAATGTCTTAGTAATCGGGCTAGGAGTAAGTGAGAAAACCTAAATAAGCAAATGAAACACATCAAAGGGACACTAAGCCTTAACAGCTACCCTCCGGAATTGATTAAAAAGTTTATAAGGACTGACAAGAGGAGTGGTTATGTTAGTGGTAAATGCAACATAACTAAAAGGGAATTCGAAACCTCTGTAGCGTTGCTGTATAAGGAAAGCACATCGGAAATCTTATGTAAAATTCTTAACAAAGTTGGGATTAAGGTGACATTTAAATTCACACACTCGCTCAGAGGGAAACTTCGTAGGCCAAAAGATCCAGTAGAGCCAATTAGGAAAAATAACCTGATCTATCAGGTCAAAGCACTTGACCGAGGTCAGTCAGAATAGCAGAATACAAACGTTTAGAGAGACATACAATGATAGACCCTACTAAGACAAGTAATTTAGAGAAAAGCTCACCTATCCCTCTGCGTACATTGACCCATAACCACACTATACGGTGACAGTTCTTTCTAAAATCTAATATAGATAAGTGGAGGGAGAGACCGATCACAGAATCTTTGTTCATTGAATCAACACCTAACAAACGTAACAGGAATGACTCATCACATATTGCACATATCTGGAAATTTTTGCTACCATTAAAATGAATGAACGAGAAACCGTTGAACTATATAAAAGAAGCTTGAAAATCCTATGGTAACTTTGACATAAATATGAGCAATAAATTCTGGAAACGTCATCCAGCAAATAATACTGTATTATTGTGTCCCATATTAAACATACAATCTAACCTGGGGAGAAACAGGCTTGTTTCTTTTCTATACCCGTAAGTAAGAGTGGGTCAGAAGACATCGCATACGTTCGCCTAATCAACGTAATTTCGACAACACCTAAATATGTTCATTACAAACTCCATGAAACCGCAGCTAAGCTTTCCTAATAAATATTTATTAATACGACACTGCAAGTTGAGCTTAAAACAGCCGACATCCATAACGTCCAATCATTTGTTGAGTAATAATCACTGTTCACTGTCTCGCGCATAACATCCGTCTTTACCGTGCACTCCTTCCTAAAACATGATGGTCGAATCCTAAACCTAGTCAGTACATACAGCATAAGTGAAACGAATACTGATACCTATGGACAAAATGTAACCCAGAGGACACTAAACACAGCTATAACAAACATATGTGTTGATGAGATTGCTGGCCTAATCAAATATTAATCTAGTCACCTTTATAGCGCTACATATTTAAATTAAAAACTATCATACTGGCTAGGAGTTTTGGTGCATCACAATGAACAGAACAGAACCCACTACTTTATATCTTATAAGACCAGGTTTAGATACGAGTTTATATATCACTGAAGGGTTTTTACGTTTTCCTAATAAACTGCGTAAAGCCCACAGAAATGCGTTTCTTAAAGAGATAATGGTGCGCTTTCAATAGTTCAATAGTTTTTTTTTTATTCAGAAACATGTTATGATCATCGTATGAAACTCTTGAATAGAGAACAGATTGATTCCTCACCAATTGACAAAAAATCAGGATAATATTGCATTCAAAGCTAACTGAGTGACCATGTATGGATTCTTCTGTTAAGGAGCGAGTTATACATACCTATTGTGAAGTGTTGCGTAATGCCACTTAACCCGGTATATGCTTGTTTACTTGGTTATGAGCCACATTTAATATGTGAGATCTTATAATAGTAACTACCTGTTCAAAACTTTGTGGGCGGTACATTTAAGGAGACTGCAACCTATTAGTTGGAAAATATACGATTAAACCAATGAACCACGGCTTTACTGTGACTTGAATGGTTAAGAGGTAGTTAGCGGAAAGTATCGGTTTAGCACTTATTGGAAATTCACCAACTGAGGTTGTTTAAAACTGGGGAAACCCGTAACTTAGTTGAGACGTCAGAATACGTTGTCTGACTCAGTAGTTATAGATAATACTTTTGAAACTCTTCGTAAACGAACAATTCCACTGCAAGAACAGATTAATTACACAAACCCGACAGAAGATAGTAAACACATCACACTACTTCAAACAATCCTAAACCCTTCATCAATTCAATCTTCAATGAGGTGTATGATACACCTCTCTGTGGAACGGCAACAAGTCAAACAATAAATAATTCAGTAGTTTTTTGAAGTTATCTAACACTAAACATAATGCAATATGATATCTCGTCATTTAGATGAATGACGACATGTGACTGATGTAACTCACCAACCCAGTGAGGATGTACGCACTAGATAATGAGTTTATGATACCATCTCAAACCTCAATAGATGGATGGGAGAACAAGGCTGTGACCGATTTGTTGAAAGTCAACCACCCAAACCAATAAGCTACCACTTCACAATATAGTGCAAATTATTAAATACAAATTTTAATCAGCACTAACAGTTCCGTCATAAAATTTGGTCGGTTGCCATCCAACACTAAAATCACTTCACAAATCCAATGAAAATATCAATAAAATGAGAAAAGGCATCCATAAAATACTAAAAGACTTTTGCATCTAAAGCGAATGCATATTCATTTCTACTGACTAAAAACTCATCAGTTAGATTAATTCAAAATATGAAAATGACAATCCATGTCGAAATATTATAGTCAATAACGACGGCAAGAAGCATTAAAGTAACGATGAGCAAGAATCAGAAATGACAGTAGTTGATAGGATAAATAGAATAAATGAATTTGAAACAGAGTAAATGGATCTACTCGACTGTAATTTACTCTTCATAGCATTCTTTAATGCATATATTCAGAGAGTACTGCAAACACTGAACGCAATAGAATATCTCTGAGCTGATAGTAATTAAAATCAACTTTCAAACTCAATAAGTAGTATATTTTCATCGAAACTCACTTGCTTGTTTACGTCGCAAAGCACATGCTGCCAATGCAGTACTGACTGAATTCCTATCGTTATTATTTTTACTAGAGGTAGCTGGTAAAGACGTCTTCTTCTGCTTCTCCTCAAATTGAATTGCTTCATTGACGTGTCGTTCAATTAATTTATCTTTTTCTGAATGTTGTTTGACAGATAAACATTTCTGAATGCTAGCTCCGTTTTCTGAAAGTCCACGGTCTTTCTCATCTATTTCAATAAAAGTGAATTACCATATACATATAAATGAACAGATAGGGAGATCTTAATGAACATTAGTATCACTACAGGAATTGACCGAAGTTGCCAAAAAATGATCACCAGAATCTGCCAAGGTGACTATTAGGTAACTTGACAGGAGACTTGATAGCTCACGGTTTAGTTCTAGTGGAGTAGAAGTGTTTATTGATAAGAAATCCTGATATAGTACGGAACCGCTATACAATGCTCAGTGGTTCACTGAAGTTTATTCCCAATGGAAACGAAACACAAATGAAGAAGAATCGACTTGTTAAAAAGGATCAGTAGTAGTGCATATGATACACTTGAAGTGACTCCTACAGTAGGTAGTGGAACAGTATTACTTACGAGCTGTAAACTACCGTGTTTCACAACGATGTAAATTTGGTTATTCATGCCGAAAATTTGCTTCCCATCTTCCTGAATCTGCAAAATACATTTGTTTCTCCATTCTTTGTTCAACTTCCCCTCTAGAATACTCGTTGAATCTTTCTACATACAGACAGTCTTATTATTAGTTCTTATATATCTATTCATTCAGTTCTTGTAACTTCGACTGCGTAACACCAACGTTATCCTTTCTTTAAGCTGATAATTTTCAATCAAACTGATTCAAGTTTGTAAATACGTTGTCGAATTTGATATTAAAACTGTTTTGGGTTTTAAGCAGCTAATAAGAAACCCACAAAAACAATCGATCCATGTAATTCTGCTCAGCCTTGACTTTGATAGCAAAAGGGCCAAGTGTGTATACTACTCTCCAACTATCAGTTTACACACTGAAACCATTCTGATCATATTACACTGACCACTTCTGCACGCATACATTAACAAACTGATAAACTTGCGTGGTCGTATCAGTGAATAGTTAGCAATTTGCTCGAACCAGCAAGCAGTCACTGTCCAATCATACCGTTCGGAACAAGCGACAATCTTTAACTAATCCTCTCCGCCGATAACTTAATAGCGTTGTGGTGTGTCCGCCGTTGAGTTCAGTGGACGCTACGTCAGATAATTTCTCTCCGTATGTCTGAAGTTCGTGCTTGTCATATATCAGCGGCTTTGAGTACATTTGTTACAGGGGATTGACATTATACGTTCATTCGGCTGGGATTCATAAAGTACCACTTAAGTACCAATATGCCTGGCCTAGCCTTCTTACGTGTATATTCAATTCGCCTCATATGATGACAACATCTGAACCTCTGGTTTTTAGCAGGAAGTTAGACAATTTTTAGTGAAACCCATCTTTCACTTAATCTGAGCTACAAACAGTGGGTGAGAAAGCAGAGACTGCATCCGAAGTCGAAAACACATGCCAGGGGAGTAGAAGTGTAACGTTTTTAAGCCTGACTTCTAATAACTTTCCACTATGATAAGGGAAGATAGCACCAAGAAGAGATGCTTGGCATCAACAGGAAACAGAGGTGATGACGTAGGATTACTAACAGAGAAATTTGAAAAACGATTATAAGATTATTTCACCTTAAAGTGTCGAAAAAGATGGTGGATTTATAAGAGTAGTTTAACGCAATGGGTATGTGAAATTAAAGCTCGAATTAACATCTGCTCGGGGTCAACATACATGCCACCTTCCTAGTAGTTTTAGATTTGATTGTGGCATATCCCGACCAGAAAAAATTTACACCACCATCACGAAAAACAACAGAGAGAAGAGAAAAACATTACTTTTTAACCTAACCTTTCGACAAATAGATGCCAGATATCCATGGAAAACAGCTTGCTGATCTCACATGCTGTGCACTCAAGAAGTACGACTTCACTCTCGGACCACCATCATGGAATTACTAAACACATCTTTGTGGTATGTTAGGATCTCAAAGAATAATCATTTTAGCTGGTTTAGGTCATTGGGTTACTATGATATGCAAGTCCGACCACTACGCTAGATTAGCAGCTATCAGTCACCTAAATATTACATTTGACAAAAAATAAGTGCCCGAATTTACATTAAGTGTCTCGGAGCTTTAATAAGAAGCGACCCATAGAAGCTAACCCAATCTGAATTCAAAACCAATATTCATATGTAACACCTCACAATCCCCGAGTTCTGTAACGGGACGAAGAAGTTAAAGGGTACGGACTGCCTTAATTCAATTCAGCATTTCGATGACGAGGTACCTGCTAAGAAGTTTGACGATTCTGGATTTCACGAGGTTGAAAGTTTGCATATCCAATTAGTCTCAAAACCTCTACGCTTTGGCTTTCAGTGGTTCTTTGATTATAATCATTCCAAGATAAAAACCAAATTCACAAAAATCATCATCTGATATTTATAACATTTAGAAAAAGGACTGACCATCTTCAATTCCCGTCAACTCATTGAAATCATCTTCACTGTCATTGTTGACATCATCATCACTCAGATTATCCGTACCAAACAGTTGCTGAAGATTTGAGACAGTTTCTTTTTCATTTAATGATAGGTTGGACGGAACTGTCCCAAACAATTCACTGACGCCAACATCTGATAAAAATTATAAAAATTAGGAGTTTGTAACCTTTTGGACTAAACAAAAATGCTAAAATTTCAATACGTATAAGTCTCAATTTTTCGAAAATCTCATTAGAAAATTTGTGTCAATAAAGAATTTATGAAGAAAAGGATAGAGATGTTACCCAACGGCACAAACAAAATCGATCCAGTAGCTATGAGCATATATAAGTCAGTAGTTGAATTGACTTACGGGTTGATACAACTTGCCTTCATATTAATCGCTTACTAACCATGAACATTACAGTAGACAACAATGGCAACTAGTACACCGTTTTCCTTCCAATTGTAACGCATCGTCTGGACATGCATATTTCTTTGTGACTTTTATTATCCTTACTGAAAACCAGCCATCGCTTTAAATGACAGTGTTGTACACTAGAATGACAAGTTAAAACAGGCTTAAGTCATAATACAAATACCTATTCTCCTTGATGGTAGTTCGGTTTTCTCTGAGCTTTGATACTTTTTTGTGAAATATCAAAACTCAGAGAACACCAAACCAACATCATCCTCATCCTGAGATACAAATCTTTTCCACGATCTCAAAACCTTTCCTCCTTGGAATGGAGGTGCGTTCATTTGAAAGGCCCTAAGATGAAGTAAAAGTGAAATCTCGAATTCCCTGCTAATCATTACCAAGCAGCGACAACACCAAGATATGAGTAAAAACAGACATCTCAAAATGGTTGGTCACTTTATCTCGGTGAATTAACAAAAAGATACTCAAGCTTTGTTCGCCATTAATATGTGTAAGAAATTACCATTTACTATACAAGTAATACTATACACCACTAGTCTATCGTGTTTAATTTTCTTAATTTGCTTTGAAATTTTTGACGCGACATTTTCCCATATAAACACACCAACCCTTTTCCTAATGAAATGCATACAGCATTAAAATTGTATTAAGTGGACCAATTACAACAAAGCAAGTGTACACAAGTGAAGTGACTTGCGAAAAACCGATTCACTCTATTCTATCCTGAGTGCTAACGCATCGCAAAAAACCCAGCGGCGAGTATTGCTGGAACAAGTTCCATATACCACCTCTATAAGATTCTGCATATTAACACAAAATATACCTCATTTCTAGTCATCCATATCCATACTACAAACACTTGATGCATTCAGCTTTGACGTTTCGATACAATTAGTACACAAGAATACAATAAAATTAATAACTTGTTCTAGAACTAGAAACAGCTCATTTCGGTACGTAACATTCAACCAATCGAGTAACTGAGAAAGTACAAACAACTCCGTACTACTGTGAATTACCGCTTTATGCATAGCTAAAATAAAAATGAAAACGAATGCAACAGATTTACCTTTGATGCCTCTACCAACATCTTTGTAATCAGAACAAACCGTTTCAAGAGATCGATTAGTAATAACATCTTCTGGAGCGATAGCTGAATTCGATAGTATAGTTGATAAGTCTGTTTCACCTACATCATCCCAATCGCTTCCACTACCTTCATCTTCATCATTATGAGCAATGAAATCATTAATTTCTTTCTCAGTCAACTGAACATGACTAGATCTTCGCCTTGGACATTTACCCCTCGATGGGATCATGACGTGGTCAAATCTTTAGTGAAAAGATAATATAAACAAATCACACTAAGACATGAATTTCTATTAAAAACTAATTGATGGAAAATAAAAACAAACAAACTTAAAATATTCCACTTCATGTGAAGGTCCCTTAATTGCGACAAACGCATTTCGATTACATCATAAAACTCACTATCCTCCTGTTCAACATGAAATGACATCATTATATGTCCCACTTCCTCTACTAAAACGTAACTGTTTGAGTGTTTCCACAAACGAAAGTAAAGCTTCTCTCTTCTGCAGTATTCATAACTGCTATATTAAACAGAAGTAGGTAGTATAACCTTGAGATCAGAGGCGTAGGAGAGAAACCAGTCAGTAGGACGTGACTGATTCTTGGAAAAATATCCCTTTTACACATATTACCAAGGAAAGAGTTGACTTTATAAACCTACGTTTTTGGTGAGGTGGATATACCAAACCTCGTAATATCAAATCGTAAAAGAAATGACACAGAGAAATAAAACAGAGTACCCTAAGGAAATTCTCTCAAGGTGTTTTAGAGCAGTTGATCAATGCTTCGGATACTCAGCAAGCAGTTTTATCATACCTTTAAACAAATTGCACTAACACTTTCATAAAACCAAACAGTATCTTAAGCATTCACACATAAGGTATACTTAATAGCCTACCACATAAGCCTGTGTTACAGAACTGTAAGAAGTATGCACGCAACAATGTTTTGCACATTCGAGCAGTATGGAATAAGCCATACCTATTGTGTGAGGGTTAGTAATACTACCTGGTTACCAAGACCTTGGCAGGTGGAGCGGCCCTCGGATCCGTTGGCAATCAGGTATCTAGACATAGAGTCAGAGCTCCATAGAAATGCATTATATTGTGGTATACCTTTCCATTAGCGAATATTCATTGAATTAAGACAGCAAATGATTAGTTGTAAGGCAAGCATCAGCTTAAAAATTCTACCCGGTTAATTTCCAACAGTCACACTATCATACTGTCAATGTATGTATCCGGCTGACTATCAACGAAGCTTGAGGTAAAGGCCCGAATCATCAAGACCTGTCTAAATACCCTTTACTATAGAAACCAGAGATAGCAGTCCAACAGATATTAAAAAGAGATTACGACAATTATTTCTGTCGTTAGTATGGATATATGAGTCGGATTTCCTGGTTAAAAAAAGGCATTTATATGTTAGGAGTTTTGTATCCCCTTAGCTCCAATATCACGTCAGTTTTTGTAGCAGTCAAATATACAGTCATGACTGAATTCGAACTCACATATTGGTTCAAACAGAAACCCAGCTACGATAAATAATGTCCAACATTAAAGGTAAAGAAGATTGAATATGTCTCTAAGTATGACAGTGACTCTGATTTGTCAATGTATATCTCAGGCTAAACTGATTTCGATAATTGTTACATTGTTCCACTGCAGTATGAAAAGCTAAGATTCACGAACTAGTAAACTTGGGTTAAAAACACAAAACATTGAACTTCATAAAGAGCGTTGACGTTAATTGCAACATACATTACAATCTAAGTCAGCAGTTAGAAATGAAAACAAGGTGTGACACAGAGAAATTTCACATGCTTGTTCACTATGCTATGAACGATGTTAATGTGACGACCAATGATATCAGTTGGTTGTCTAAGCCAAAATAGACGAGATAGAATTTCAGTGATGAGACAACTAAGCCTAAACTAAACAGATGAAGTTGCGATAGCCCTTCTGCATATACTTCTAGAAAACAGACAATTAAAGCCAGCATGATTAAATATAAAACAAGTTAGAAGAAAGACAGACATTGGGGGACTTTGGGTGTTAGGAACAATAAGATGTCAATCCATGTTAGAACCAGTTTTGATTTTCTTTACTCGTATCCCTCCCAAGTGATTTCCGTTATTTCTCGGACCCAGTAGAGATGCGGTTCATTGGGTTAGGTATTCAATTCTCAACCACCAGGTTCAAACCCCGCACAATGTCTAACACAATAAATGTGGTTTATAGCCCAAGGCATAAACTGTAACAAATTGAGCTGTATTGCACTTCCCAAACCTCATCTGACTTGCTTATACTACTACATGCATTCAGTTATTTAATACATTCACAGTGTCTTAAATCAAAGTAAGAACACTTCTCACCCAAATGAGAGCATTCATACAAGCTGTCATTATGAATGTTCAGCATATTATATTTTCATTCGATTTGCAATCATAACCATACCATTAAAGTGTACCATGAAAACACAGTGCCGACCTTACTGCTACTCAACGATTTCATGACACCATACACACCTTGTGAAAATGAATCTCGTAGTCTTATACAACTCGCGATCATTGGCTAGATAACATCACAGTGGAAAAAGGGATGCGACGTTCACATATAAAGTCCGCCTATTGTACAGAAACTGACTCATCAACACTACAAGCAGTATAAACTGGATTTTTTCAGTCTACCGAAGTAAGCATACAAATAAAGCATATTCAGAATCAACATGTGTATCAAACTCGGAAACAATCCCCAATGAACTGACTTTAACTGTAGCAAATTGCAACTAGGTGTATGCACTAATGAATTGGTGCCAACAACTTCCACGTGTCTAGTGTTGATCAACTCCAAAAGAGAAGACTGCTGGGATGAAGCTGAATGATTAAGTACCATCAGATACTAACTAATCTATACTTCATCAAAACAACCTTACGTTTTTCGCTCATATACCCACCCCTACATACTTCGCGATTCTGGTGCGAACTGATGTGAGGGTTAGTGAAATCCAAAGTGATGTACACTGGATACCTTAAGTGGGACTCGTAAAGTCCATTGTTATCTGTTTTCAACCATGTCACACGGGTTCTTCGATCACTACTTGTATAGATTACAACCGAGAAATGTACCTTTTTACATATGCCTCAACTAGCAAAAGTGATAGCTCAGATCCGAGTGCTACTTTGATCTGCCATCTAAGCATGTGTTTACTTTATTTTAGTCCAATCCGTATACTAAAAAGGCAGTGAATACATGCGCACAAAGTGCCATCCACCTTGTCCCATATAAATAGTTAGACAAACAGAAGTGATTAGCATAAGAAAAACCTGGGGTGCTGGACGAAACCGGAAATGCAACAAAACGATCTGCAGTAAACAATTAAGGGCAGTATTTCAGCTACAAGTTCCTAAATTACTATATTACACCTAGAACCGCTTATAAATAACACAATTTTATGCAAAACATATTCGATTACACTACACCGTTTAAGTCGAATACAACGATAAGAAGCTATCAAGACTGCAGTGTTATACATAAAATTGAAGTTCACAAAAGTTTCGAAAAAGACCTAGGAACTTTTTGTCCTTTGACTGTTTACGATAACAGTATACCAAAAGCCCAAAGAAGAAGTAAACAGATTTTTCTGTTTTATGCAATACTAGCGTCGATGAAGATTTTGACAACAGTGGCCTAAATAATAAGTGTGAAACTTCAAAATTTCAGTTATATGGCGAATAACAGTAAACCTGAGTTATTAAAAGTACTAAGTGCTCTACACCTTTTTCCTGTCTGATGAGTTAAAAAAAATACCATTTTCAAAATTTGTATATGATTAATGGCACTCCAGTCAGAGGATTTTCGTCACACGAGTTTACAAATACATCAGAAGTTCAAACAGTGCCAACCTATAGTAATAACGAAAAAGACGTGCAGCCAAATGATGACGTGAAAACTTTTTCTAGGATCTTAGGGAATGAATACTTTTTATAATGCAAGTAATGATTCTACCAAAATACATAGAGTAGATTGGTCAGTGAAGTTGAGTCCAAAATCGAAATGCCCAGAACCAAGGTACCTAGATGAATTGATTCAAATCCTTTCTTCCTGAAAAAGCAGACATGTGATAATATTATCTGTATCCAAATTTTGACAATAAACAAATGAAAATATGGTAGAACAACGTTTAATGACTATTTGATTACTACTTATAAGGCTGTTGAAGTAATGAACTACAAATTAGCGGGTTAGTCAGTTTACAGAAAAGAAACAAAGAGAAAAATCAGAGTGATTCAATACTTACAGAAAATGTATATTGTGAACAAGTAAAATAATTTACAAAAACGTATTTTTCAAATGACAATTTTTTCTGAATTGAATACAGTGAAATTTAGAAATTAATAAGAAACGTCTTATTTATCTCCTCGCTTTATGAGAGGAATGATTATCAATATTACGATCCTGCCGAATAGATGGTGACTGAGAGTCGGCACCAGACAAATTTAATGATCCATTGCTACAGGCGTTTGAAGTTTTACGTGAATTTTTTAGAGCTTTGAGAACACGTAGATAGCCACCATTCACACCCTGAAGATTTTCAAAAGGCCTGAAAGGTTGTATACCTATACTGAAGGCTTCCAAAGACGGACGCTTAGAAGGATTTTCCATCGAAAATGATGACTGATCAGTATTTTCACTAAGAGAACCGTTTCCAATGACCACAGGTTGTAGCGATGTAGGTGTTCCCTGTTCATGTTCATGAACTATCGAGATATCTGCAGTAGGATGAGATTCTTGACTCTCATTTTGAGTTTCTCCATTTAGTGAGCTGTCCGAATTAGTTTCACCAGATTCAGAGTCGGAGAGTGTTACAACAGTTTCAGTTATTTCTTGTCTACTCCAAGCTGTGAAACCAATAAAGTGGGCAGAACATATTTGTTGAAAGAACTACGCAAAACTATCATATATATATATATATATATATATATATATATATATATATATATATATATATATATATATATTATCGACACCACCATTAATACAGTTACCAAAACACAAAATTAGCAAAAAAATGCGTGCTTCGAGATGCATCAAAAAAAGTATTAACGCAAAATTATGAAGACATAGAAAAGGGAAGATAAAATAGAAACAAAAACAGAAGTGGGTTATCAGAGAAGCAGTCTGAAGAAGCACTTACTACTTGAGTTTTGCTTTTTAGTAATAAAAGAAACAAGGGAACTGCAGTATAAACACCACTGCTTCCGACTCAAAAGTCGTCTGTTAGCGTCACGTTTCACCGAGTCACATGAGGTCAGACCTAGTCCACAGGGTTGTGAGCACCTGCAGGTGCTAACTTGATACAATTACCCCTTATCCCTCAGGGCGAGGTCATACACTACCCACTTCTCCGTTTCTTCTGACTAGTCCGAGAGTGAGCGAACAACGAACGTTTTGGGAGCCACTGGGACGTCATGGGCAACACACCCAAGTCACTAAAATTGCTCCTTTAAGATGACTTCACTCAGTCAATGATAACATCCATCACACCCAAACACACCATATTACCTAAGAATTACCTACCTTATGCATCGACTGGATGCGAGGAATCATACGGAAACAATGGCGATTGAAGACACAGTCGTCAAAAATCCGCACCTTGAAGAAGACAGATTTCTTCACACAAGAGGAGAGCACAGGTGCCTGCACCAACCTGCCGTATACCAGACCTTTTGCATCAAGGTTAACATCAACGATGTTAGACTTTGCACTCATATACGACGACGATTGACTCCTAAAAGCTAATTTGAACAGCACTAACACCATTAACTCGTTTGTTGCTCAACGAAATACTTTGGTTTCTCTTTTCAGAAATGAAAACAACAACCTCACAGTGTGTATAGCCAGTCAACAAGCTTTAATAATTTAAACACATGATATACAGCAGTTGCTTGCTTGGTATTACCAACACCAAATGAACTGTAGCTTTCTATACCCAAAACGTTTTACCCTCACTCATCAAGTACACTAGTTTTTCTTTCTTTTCCGGTTTGAATAGCCAGTGTCAACTTTTCAAACGTAGTCTCATGTCCTTTACAGGTGCACTTTCAGTTTTAACTGAAAGCTTGGTACACATAAATATAATACTGATTGATAGAACAAGCTTCACTTTTTACAACAAGGTTTTAAGCAATGAATGTATTTTGAACAGAAAAGTTGCATGTTAATTTACTTGACCTTAGCAGATAATATGACTCATCAGGGTTTGACGATCCAAACCCTGGTGGTCAATGGTTTGCAGTACAATGATGGTAAAGACACCATTGAAAGATGGAATAAATTTCAGATGAAATAACCAGCGTTTGCAATTCCTTCAAATACACTGATTGACAAGCACACAAAGCATAAGGATCATCGACTATGTAAAGTTAAAAAAGTCTGTTTACTGCGTAAAATATAGTGGTTCGGTGACTTCAAAATAAAAATAAGGTAACACAATATTCTATTCCAAATGCACTCAGACATGGAATACTTGCCAAACTCTTTTGTCCCCAATCGTAGGATAACAGTACCAAGAGTATTTTCATCTTAATATGGAGCTACGATAACAGAAAATATCCAGCCTAATAAGGAACAAAAGAATACATACTTCTATGTTGAACATGTACAACAAACTGTCAATATCTTACTATAACTGGAGTGAAAAAGCTAATAACTTATGAAGGTGACTGACCCCAGACCGAACGACAAAATCAGCGTAGAATGTCACACAATAGTGCACCAGCTCAAGTTAACACAATTCAAAGTAGCATGTAGACGAGTAGGTAGAAAAAACATTTCAAAGTAGATAAGTGTACAGAAGAAGTAATTTGAATATCAAGGTCAATATAAATGTTTAGACATTTAAAAGTGTTAGAGATTGAATAGTTTTGCTTCACTGATTTTCGATCACTTCGCCGAGCACCACTAACCGTTGATTCCTATTGTCTCGATGACCCCAATCAAGCAGTCTGAACCTCCTCACACAGATAAGACAAACAGTCAAACACTTCATCAGTTGGCGTTACTTCTTAATCTGGAATATTCTGAGCCTTCTTCTACCCTAATCCTACTTCGATCGATATTCAAGGTCGATGTGGGCGGTGCCTCGGCATGCACATGTCCGAGCCATCTCTGTCACTGAGCATTCACAACCTCATCGACTGACTTGTTTTCCTTGTCTAGTACCCTTCCCATAATAGTGAATAAGATATATGAAGCTAAGATATCTAACCCCAAACAGATGATCTGTGTTTGTTCCATATTTGTTTTAAAAGTGCCTTAAGTGACCGATGTCGACGGTTTTGCTAGTTATGTACATTAATACGATTCCCTACATTTTGTGCAAAGCTGTCATTGCTATTAAACAAAAGGCCAATTTATAGATCAATAACCATGAGGGAGTTGGAATACAAAGCTGTATTTGAAAGTGTGTAACCGGCTACATAATGAACTACAAAACTTACATGAGTAATTGCTATTCTTTGGTGCGACGCTATTCTTCTCAGTTGCTCCACATGATAGAGAAGCATAAAAGTTATCCAACATATGGTGCTTTTGCATCGGTGGACATTTTAAATACATATAATCATCCCTGGCAGAATGATCCAATTCAACATTGAATCCAGGATAACCAATGAGAGAACTCTTGTTGTAGGAAACTTTGGTGATAAAAAAGAAAATACACAAGGTAATAAGCACAATAAGGAAGTGGCGGAAATGGGATATATAAAAGAACGCACTAATTATCAATAAATTCTGGATCAATGTTGATCACTTAGTTTAAATCTAACCTCGATATCAGCATTTTTATAGCAAGTAGTGCAAGTATTGCAGCTGATATCTTACAACAGAAAACATTCAACTATAACCTTACAAAAGTAATTATATACACATCTTCCTCTCTCAACCTTTCCATGTCTTGCATACAGTTACTAATTCCCTACAGTAGAGCCCACTATATGTGCAGAGCTAATAAGTATATTATATATATATATATATATATATATATATATATATATATATATATATATATATATATATATATATATATGGAAATTACTCATACAAGATAGCTCTCAGCAGCACGCCGAAAAATTGTTGCAGTTATGCATACGTCCGTCTAGATTTCGATTTTGGCACATGAATACGTTGCAATCGCTGTAGATCACTTTATTTTTAAGGACGCGAATCGCTCCTATTCTTTAAGTCGTGATTAAAACGTTTTGACGGAATTTGTATGTTCCTCCAACAGGGTCTGTAAATTCAGAGGTACGGTTAACAATGTGATCCAAATAACCAAGCATGCTTAATCCTTGATAGGTAGATCACTGATCTAAGAATTGTTGCTCCAGGAAGCGAACGCTGTATAAAGGAATGATACTATTTGCGGCTACTTCCAATCCTCTTCATTAAACCTTTCCTCAAACTTGTATCATAAAATCCTGTAACCCGAACATGATTTGCAGCCAAGCGTTTTTATACTTTCTCTTAACTAGTACCGTATTATCAACTTCGATAATCACTCCTACACCACCAAGACCAGTAAGTGGGTTTATCTTCCTAACTGTAACGCCCCTGCAACGCTAGAACTATTGCGGTATAAACCATAATGTTTTCCGCATCTGCAGCAGTTGCTCGGACAGATCTTTTCTAAGCAGTGGCATATAAGTGTAGTTTTTGTCAAATAATTTCGACTTAGAGGTGCTTAATAATAGACAAAAGATATAATGATAACATATCATCACATGCAGGTCCCCATTTATAGCGAACAGAATACCTGAATATGCAGTTATCAACAGCTTCTCTACGTCACTTAAGTCAGATTTCCACCAGTGGCAGATTTTCTGCCACCCAACTGGACCATCATTCAGAAATGGTGAAAAACATCAGCAGATCTACATTGTTTATTGCTAATAACATGGTGGGTAGCCCAGCAGCAGTGATTGGTACTCCAAGGCACCTGGCATGTTCGTTGAATCTTGTCGTTATTCATCAGCTTCATCCAAACTCATACCACCGTATGATTTTGTCTGTGATAACTAGTACGGCATTAAATAACTCAAAAGACAATGAACAAGCTGGAAACAAGACGTCGTAACATGAGTCACCTAGCATCTAGTAACCGAGGCTACTAAAAAAGAACAGTCTATGCTTCGACATTGATTAGAGAAATTGGATGGTCATCCAGTAATATCTGAATTCATGTAGATGGCGAATTCTTGAGATCTTTTCAAGTCATATAACTATATTTCCGAGCATCATACTACAGATCACGTCCAGACCTATACAGACACACGCATACTGCAAAATTTAGTACTTCTGGGAAGAAACTCATGTTGGTCCATAACTATGCAGCTCTTGACCTGAAAACAAACCCAAGTAACACACGCAACTTACTTTCAGATGGACAACTTTCCAGATTGACGGAATCAAATATCGTCAAATTTCCTCCAACCACAGCTTTTTTAAGCCAACCAGGAGGATAGCCAAGGGTCCTCATGCGGTAAATATGTATCGGAATATCATGTCTCCCTAAATCCAGTGCGTTTCTCAATTCCCGCCTGAATGAATAAGTATACAGTAGACGTTACTTACGACAACCTTCCAGGCCTAAACCTGTTCATAAAATCCGCTTCATGATATCGCTTTCCTTGAACTGATCTCCGGTTCCGGAAATTTGGGAGTTGGTTGAGGCCTGTATTTCCTTGGGCTCCGTGAAATCATATATGATATCAGGTTGTTGCTCATCACTAGACAGTGGTTATAACCATAAGTTGGCAAGTTACTGTGATGATCCGGATTTGTCTATCACAAATATTTCATCCTGAGTGTTCATTATACATCTGCACGAAGTAAGCTTGTATATCAACCCAACTGTAACCCAGAATTTGATTACGGCTCCCGATAAATTGGCCTCAGACTTTCGAAAAACATCGGAATGAAACCTTTTCCAATATACAATATCTCCAATATCTTTTTAGCGAGCATAAGTAAACCAGTTTGTTTCTTCTTCCTTGCTTCTTGGTCTTGCGGAACGGTTCCAGATCTTTGGCGGATTCCGATGCAGTAGATCTAGCCACTGGTCTGCAATACCTCTGATTTACAGAACAGGAAGTTAACTGGTGGTTTGTTCGCCTTGGACTGTGGTGCAGTTGGCTTCTTCAAATGTCGAGTTGGTGTTCACCTTAAACTCCAGTTCTTGCTGTACCGTTTTGAGGCCTGAATTTTTATTTGTGTATCTTTTCAGAAGCTGAAAGGTAGCTTTCTTTCATGGTGTAGTTGGGAGTTCAATGGTAACTTTTTCTTTCTACATTAACCACAGTCTCTTTCTCTAAGTTTTTTACACATGGATACGGGAGGCAATTAGTGCAAAATGTCTTCAAATCTGTTACCAGCATACGTAACATTTAAACTGTTGAGGCTCTAAATCATGTAGAATCGGCTTTTCGGAAGTGAGAAGATTCAAGGCACCCTGAATACTAACAGTTGTGCTAAGTTCAACCAAACTCAACTAAGAGTTCCTAAGGGGTTTTGTGCTGTATTACTGAACCACATTCATCAGTGAACAATTTTGCTCCTCCAAAAAGGCCCATCTTTTAGAATGGCTCCAACAGGTACAAGAAAGGGTCTTGCCTCACTAGCTTTCTCACCCAGAAGCAAAAGTCCACTTCATCTTTTGCTCGTTCACCTAGCTGTACGAAATAAAAATTAGTAAGCTTGTTCAATAATCTTGAATTGATACCGAGTTTAAGCGTGAAAGACGATCGTGAATTAGCCCGAGACATCTTCACCAGAAATACAGCCCAATGTAGGGAGAAGCAGTACACCTAATCGCCACTCTACATTCTTCTGGCTGCTACATCTCGAGTAGGCAGTAGTGCGGGTATCCCAGGTTACTAACATTGCTGCACACCTTCACAGAGTTAACCATTAGATGTTTATATTCCAATAAATACCTGGCAACTTTTTCAATTAGTTCGAACCAAATTCCACAATGTAACTCAGCACGCTGTGTCTTAATGGTTTTCGAATGGTTCCTGTCCCTGAAGTAAACAAGGAAGAATTGTGGTCGTAAGTCCCATATGTGGTTGCTCAAGATCTCGCTAGGACACTGCCTTATGTACTACAGATACGTTTTATGAGGTTTATCAGTGCTTGGTCGGCCTTTGTGTTCTAATGAGCGCATAACTCAGTTTACTCACGATTAAACACTTTTGACAAAAACGCGTTTAATATGGGGGACTGATAACCAAATAGGAGTAACCATCTTGCATCCTGAGCTCAGGTTTATGCATAGACAGGTGCACTCTCTATTGCAAAAACCGAGACTAAACTGGTGACGGTGGCTGTCCCAATTACTTATTCAATCCAGTTGCGACAACTAAAGACGAAGAAAATATAAAGTACAATTTTTGACCCGCTGAACGTCATTTTAGGTGATGACAAATGCGAAATTCTTATAGAGTTCGTATATCGATTAACATGGTCAACAGCAGAATCTTGTCCACTTTTGGCCAAATCATTTTCTAATCCTCCCTCGAACAGTGTAGGTTTTAAAGCGATCAATCAAGTCTTCAGACTTCTTGAAATTAACTTTATACGCAACTGCGGTCCGCAGAGCTTCGAGGAAATACTTACTTTCACATATCTTGGATGTGTGCAATAAATCCAAGCACCTGCTCGTGGTAACAATATTCGCCCATTAAGTCATTCCGGTAACTACCCATGTCAGCAGTGAATATTTCAAAAGTGATCACAAAATGGTTTCTCTTGGCTGCCTGTCTCACAAGTTAGAGAAGTGTGAATGAGCATAATGTGCACTTAGATTTTCTTCCAGATCCACTACTGAACGCTGCCTATCTGAAAATTGATACTAAACTCACAATAGAAGATAAATAAAGTTACTCTACATGCGCGTACATCATATGTACACTACTTCTGAATGGGTTTCGAAAGAACGGGAGCTCCTCTTTTACTCCAAGCTTTTTACTAGTGTAGTAATTTTTTCGCTTCTGGTCTTCTTTCAGAATTGACTCAGAGTATCAGTGCCGCTCAAACGACGTTTTACGTAGTCTTTCTTACAACGAATGGCTAAAGTCCAAGGAACAAATAAAGTGGTGGAAGAAATCTAAACAAATAACAATATGCAAGAGATTAATCTACCTTAAGACTATAAAAGCAACTTATGCGCAATAATGCTGCACCATGGTTTTTCTGGTATTCTGTATCATGTGACTTCACCAGGTGTAAACCAATGTGTGGCGAATGCACTTCTTGAATAATGCTGCATACCTTAATATGAAACATCCCTGAAACCTTTACGCCACATATCGTCATCTAGATGATCATTTTCCTAATGTTCTTTTCTATGCAATGCCACATGTATTTCCTGTGTAATAAACCTGTATTTCTGTGAAATGTGACACACGGAGGGCATGAAATGCTTGAATATGTTTATTCTTTAAGATCATGTAACGGCGGGGTTGCCCACTGATACCCCCAAGCCATACACATGAGTGCTATATGGTGGCCACAGTCATGGGCATAAAGTGTGGTGCCAAAATGCCCAACTGTCTGAAGAAATATTAAACTATGGTTACGAATAAATCATGTTGACCAGTTGTCACGCTTCCATCGAATATTACGCAGCACTGGTGCAACCTACGGAAGGCAAAAGCGAGGGCAATAATGTCCACTCATAAACCCTATCTATGTAGCGAAAGATGATAATTCTTTTCCGTTTCATAAGTAATACCACTGTAATCCTTGCTGGCTTGCTCCCTGCACTAGTCAAGATTATAGGATGGTTGTATTCTTTGAAGTATCATTTACATTATGATGCCTGTAAACTGGCGTCAACCTCATTATGTTACTTCGATTTATAAGTATAGTCACTATCCACCACATTGCCCGTCTTATTCCCTTGCATTTCACGGACTACAAGCTATTTATAAGCAATTCGTTCTGTAATTACTGGAACTAATCGGTGGCACATTTGAACTAGGTCAACGTTAGTAGATTACTAATTCGTGCTTCACTTATATGGAACCCGATAACTCACCGGCAGTATTGGGCCAGGCTTTGCTTTCCAACAAATACTCGGCATCATACAACTACTGTGGTAATCTGCTTTTGTTAGAATAATACGTCCCAATGTTCTGAAAATTGTTTCCTGCAACCAACCTTCCTCGTAACTTTTATATCTCCAAAACATTGTCAACATTCAGTCTGCATACTTGCGGCCGAAGACAAAAGGATTTCGCGTTTGCATACTGCTGTAGTATGCAGGACCGTAACCTCTGTCTAAGTTTTTGACAGTGCCTACATGTCGGAGTAAGCAACACGGAAGAAAGCCATTCGTGAGGACAGCCTTCATGAAACGCGTCAAATTTTTGGAAAGATTGTTCCTCATCCCAGTCCTTCACCCTTCTGTTACCCGATTGCTTAGAGGCATGCTCACTATTCACCTCTCGAAACAACAGTGCAGCAGTTTAACGTTGACTACTTCCATTCTTGCATACATATCATCACTCAATTATTACAACCATTCTACAAAGACTGCCGTCTTGGTGCTTTTATGGTGACATTCCGTAGCCTCCAAATTCTGTTTCACAGACAGCAAAACGCAGGCTCGTGTTTCCATTCGGCAGCAACTGTCGCGCCGCCTCACTGGCTTCAGTCACTGAAATTTTTTGTCTGAATGAAACCATGCTGATTCTGTATGAGATATGTGTGTGACTACTACCACATATAAATCTGGCCCAACGTCAGATATTCAAAATTATTGTCCCATAAATATTACATCTGTAGTCTCTCGTATCATGGAGAAGGTGGTTGTGCGAGAAATCAATGATTACGTGGCTGCGCATCAGCTACGTTCCCCTGTGCACAATGGTTTCTTATAAGGTCGTTCATGCAGTGCTTGCTCACCGGATTATTTTGAGGGGGTCACCTGCAGACGGGATGAAGGTTTTTACGTGATTGCCCTACTTTTTGACTTCAAAAAAGCATTTGATAAAGTGTCTCATAATCCGTTAATTCTGAAGCTTCAGTCATTTGGAATTAGTGGCCCTCTGTTATCGTTGGTAAGCTCATTCCTTAGACAGCGTACTCAAACTGTAAGGTTCAGTCACACCTATTCCCCCCCCCCAAAGCCGCAATCACACAAATCAGCATGTGATTTTGGTGTCAGGTATTCTCGGAACTTAACGTTTACGGAGTATGCCCGGTCCCTCGCCTCCAAGTGCAGGCGCTCAGTTGGCCTTTTGCCTGCATAAGTACATACCACTGAGGCTAGACTGCTTTTATTCAAAGTAATGATCCACCCAGTACTTGAATATAGAAAAATCATCTTTGGCAGTGTGTATACTTTGGGTAGGATACACACTGTGAATATTTACAGAAACTTTACTCGCCATGTATTGGGGCGCCACGAAGAACCTGATTATGTGGGAAGGTGTAAGAAACTGAAAATCGGCCCACCTTGGCCGAGACGCCTTAAGCTCAATCTTAACCTAGTTTTCCGCCTTTTGTGTGGCATTAATCATGTTTGGGGCGCTCCTACTTTTAAGCCTACGTCCTCATACAGTCCACGCAATCGCGAGCGCGTCTGCACCTATCAAACAACACCGCCTCAAACTTAGGTCACGATCCATCATGTTACGGTGCGGCAAGTTAAGAAATAAGCTCCCACATCGTATTCGCACCTACATGTACCCATTCCACTTTCCATGTCTACCCAACGAATTCCTTCAGATGGCGGATATTCATAAATTTCTTGACATTCATAATAAATCAACAAACACGAAGTATAATGGAGCAATCAGCACGTAATAATGGTAGAGCTATTAAGTCCACTGTGAGCGCACATAGATCTCTTAATGCATAAATTAGAGCCATTAAAGTCCTCGAGTTCCTTTAGTGCTGATGGCCTTGCGACTGCGTACAAGGGCGCGAGTACTGGCTCCTCTCTGCATAATGAAGTTAATGAACACTGTTTTCCTCGCAAAGCCACTACGGTACACCTCAAATAAAGAAAATTTCAAGAACCTTGTGATGGAAAAGCTTGTTAGGTGAATCCACATAAATGCATGAAAATGTACATAAATCTCGAACAAGTCAAAAGGAATTGGGACCTCTCTTCTCCGAATTGGATAGCGTAGTAATTTCGTTTTCCACATCTGCTCGTGCTTCTTCTTTCTTTTCCCATTTGCAGAAAGAGCTGCAAGTTGACATTCGATGCTGAAATTCAGTCTGAACATAGTTACTTTGTGAAAATAATACCTGCTCACAGGCGCCAAAAATCACTGGACTGCTTTCACTCTTTCACGAATCCTGGGCCATCTTCATGAATGACTAACCTACTGGTCGCGATGTTTTGTTTGCGACGAACCGATTAAACTTCCCCAACATTATTAGTAGCAGAGACATTCTGGACAGGTGATTAAACTAGCGACCAATTTACCCATTGGCTGGGAAAGCGGCTTACCTGCAGCAGCTCCCCACTACATATTTTCCAGTACTCTGTATCAAGTGTTCTTTTCATATTGAAGTTGATATGCAACAAATACGTCTCTTGAATGATGCTGCTTACGCCAGTACAAAAGGTACCCGAAGCCAATGTATAAATACTGCCATTCGGACTATTGATCATTTCAACTTTAAATCAATCTGATACAACAAATATTCTTGCTGCCATTAATTTATATTACGTTTAAACTTTACATGGTGACATGGAAATGCATTGATATGGGCATGCACCTTGGTTATGTAACTACGGATACCTTATTGATACTTCGGATCGTGTAGATGGGTTCTTTGCTGCTAGAAAAGCTAAAAACTGAAGAATTTTCCGATGAATAGATGGTTATATTACCAAATCACAAGCTGCCCAGATAAACTAACAACGTCGGTTGGTTATAACGCAAGCTTCGAACACTGAGCGCTTTCGTTATTGATAGTGGAACCTATCTGTGTGATGGGAGATGAAAGTCCATGCCCATCTCATGAAGTTCAGCAGATCTTAATAAGATTAGGCACACCAATGACTTGATATGTGAAGTATTCAGTACAGAACAACAGTTTGCGAACTTTTAAAAATTATGAATTTGACGGTGCTTGTGGACCGGTATCCCTCGTGTCAAACCCATTATATGAGGATAATATTTGTTATTACCTAAACTGTAACACTGTGTGCACTCTGAAAAGTGATAATTACTTGTTATTTTTGCAACTAGCAGGATTCTCTGCTGTTTTTAATGGGGTTTGACGATGCTCCATCCGTACCATTCCGGACTCGTAAAGCCTTGTAGATATTTTAAGATATGTCAACGTGATGATGCCTGTAAACTGGCTTCTCTCATGTTGAGTTTTTAATATGAGAATAAAACATTTATTTACTGCAGTACTGTCCTGTCATGCTCAGTCGCTTGCTGTCTAGTGACGATCAGAAAATAGAGAAAACTCAACAATACTTTACCAGACTTATTTTCTCGGCAATTCACACGAAGGCTGATGTTATACTAATTGACCAGAATCTTTGTAGTTGGGGCGAACAAAATTAAACCCCAGCATTTTTTATAAAGCCATACACCATGAAGTCAGTACTGATGTGGATGCGGTAAAGTTCGCCGACGGAATACCTCACGATCTTAGAGACCATGTCACACTACCTAGTCACGCTACCATATGCTTCCATTTTGCCCAAATCTCCACTTTTCACAATGCACTACACTGACATTTGGAACAGACTGCCGTGTCATGTCCGATGCCCCAAGACAACATCTCAGTTTCAGTCAGCCTCTAACCATTACATCAATGAACTTGGGGCATGCAGAATTATTAATGTACCATACATGGACGACAGAATGTTCCTTATTGGTTCACCGGGTATCTAGAGCCCAACACGCAGTGATCTAATGCAACCACTCAAGAGTTTATCATAGTGAGTAATTTTTGTTGAATTACATACTATTCCGTCCGAATTCATGGCAGTTGTGTTTGATGCTAGTCACTGATCCTGACCTCAATGTTCTCCCTGTCTAGCTTTGCGCAGCTGCTCCTGCCCACTCCTACAAATAAGCATTCCACCCACTATACTTTTTTCCTTTTGAAATGACCTTGAAGTTTTCGCGCTGTACGGTGGTATAATTCAGTTTCGTGAGATAAATTTGGCTTGGCCTTGGCGCGGGTGTGGTTATGATGGTCACAAGTGTTGTCTGATGTGTGATACATGCCAGAGGATGACTGAGTCAGTAATGCATGTGCCAACTCGGCCACCTTAAAGTGGGTTGGAAATATCTCTGTAACCGTCGGCTTCAATGAGCACAGCGCAAAAATATTTAAAAATTTAAGGTGGGAAGATGCGAAGATGGTGATAACTGACCAGCAGGCGTGATTAGTGTGACGGTATCTTTATGAAACCTATGGCTCTTGTACTTATGATGACAAAATAATGGTCAAAGAAAATTAGATCACTAAAAAAATTGTGATAAATCCACCATGCCCACTACCTCAGCCCACTATCCACCACCACGTTGTCTCTATAGCCCCAATATGATAACAGTTAACGGACAACACCATGATCATCCCTCCCCCACGATCGCACTCAAAGACACACACGACACATTTAAGGTAGAAAGAGTACTAGAAGCCGTTAAAAAAGAACGCATTCAATGTGGTAAAACTAGTAATACAGAAGCAGTAGTGAGACCGATGAAAACCAGGATAAGCAGCTTCAGAAATAGCACCCTGGTTTATTCATAGACAACGGCACATTCTACGACGACCCACCACAAATCAGCGAGCTGTTTAGTCACCGGTTTGCCGGCTGCTTTACGCATTAGGTCGAAATTAAAGTCACTGGTGTACCGTCAACATCACCTCACTCGATAAGTACTGTGCTCTTCACTAAACAAAACGTTTCTCTAGCTATAGCATCTCTTCGAACCTCACACAGTGCAGGACCTGATGGAATTCCAACCATCCCGTTAAAGAGAGGTGGCGAAGATACACCGCTGATTCTTTTGAAGCTCTTCAATATGTCCCTCTTCAGTGGCAGTTACTCTGAGAACCGGAAACTGTCATACATATGTCCCAAGCATAAATGTAGGCCTACATCTAATATGGAAAGCTACCGACCCATAAACACCACGTCAGTAGTATCCAGGACTATGGAAAAGGTGACTGTGAAAGAAATTGTTGACTACATGACGAAAAACCAATAACCGTCACCAGCACAACATGGATTCTTAAAAGGCCGGTCATGCGCTACCAGCTATCTTGACTATCTAGCTGACGTTACAGGCAAGCATTGGATAAGATGCCTCACAAACGCCTGGTCATTAAGTTAAAATCATATGGTTTCCAAGATCCGTTACTGTTCCGAATTAGAACATCTTTAGAGGGTCGCTTCCAAGTAGCAAAATTCAGTAACTGCTACTCATCCCCTAGGCATATACAATGTGGTGTCGTCCAGGGTAGTGTGCTGGGACCAATACGTTTCTTAATCTATGTAAACGATATCTGCAGTGTTATCCTAAATGGTATACCTTATCTTTTCGCAGACGACTTGAAGACGGTCTACAGCTTTTCCCGCGCAGCACTAGCACAAGGCTTCTCTCAAATACAAGAAGATCTAGAGAGAATATTCACATTGAGCATGACCTGGCAGCTCCCTCTAAACCCAAATAAAAGTGGCATCCTCCATTTCAATAAATCCCACTTAGAAGTAACACTACACTTGGGTGACGTCGCACTGCAGATATACAACACTATGAAAGACCTCGGAATCACTTGCTCCAGAAGTTTGACTTTTACGAAGTTTGCAGATTCAATAGTTTCCAAAGGCAGAAGACTCATTGGTCTTCTACACAGAAGCATACACCTGAGACAAAACTTATACTGCACAAGGTTATGGCTCGCCCAATATTAGAGTATTGCACGGTTATCTGTGGCAACATGAAAGTATCGGACAGAATTTGAGTGGAGAACATGCAACGAAACTTTACTCGGTGCCTACCAATACAAAACGAAGGACTTGCATACGAAGCAAGATGCAAAAGACTGGAACTACAATCACTCTGGCTGAGACGCCTGAAGCTCAACGTAACCTTTCTTTTTCACCTTTTATTTGGAAACTGTAAAACGAAACGTGCTACCACTTTAAAATCAACGCAGGTATATAATCTGCGTAATACTGAGTACACCATCCCAATAAATACCGCTCAAAACTTCGATGTAGGTTCTTCACAACGCAATACGGTGTGCTCCTATACGCTCCTATACGAGCGTGTCGTTCTCTCGGCCAGTTTCAAAGATTACTTAGTGAATTCCTTCTATCTAACGATTCTCATCAACTCGTTGACGGCCAAACCACAAACGGTAATGCCATGTACAAAAGTACTACTGGTACCTAGACTCAAGGGAGACTAACAGCAATGACAAAAGTATACAATGCCAAAAACTAAACGCATTAGTTAAATTAAAATGTAATTTCTTTAAAAGAATGACCAAGAGTCAACTGGAAGCGGAGTGCGATACTATTTGCAACAGTGAACTCAGTAGCTACTCTAGTGTAACCCAAATTTCTTTATAACCTAACTGATCTCACGACTTAACACCTATTTCCTAAAATTCTTCCCTCGAAATAATCTCTCTACTGCGGATCGATAAAAGAACTGTCTGTCAGTGCATTTTCACATGTGAAATGTTTTGTTATTTGCCCTTTGTTGTCAGTACTTACATGTAAGTACTCTGCACCACCATATTGTTTCGGTAGCCCCGATATGGTAATGCTCAGCAGGCGACACCATGATCTCCCGCCCCCTGCTACTAGATAAAGGGCGGTTACCAGCTTAGAAAAAACTATGAATTTCACTTAAATGTTTATAACTTCATTAAACGTTTGAACTTAGGTATATAACAAGTGAATACCTGGTCCAAAATCCTCTAATCTCCCCATTTCGCAGTGGTATATCCGGCTTCAGATTAATTTTCATTGCCGTTGTGCGCACCTTCCTCCACCTAAGCTCACCTCTAAACGGTTGGTTCTGGATACTTCTTCAAGTAAGTTTTGCAGTCGGTACGAAGAACTCACCAGATGTATCATGGTTGATCAACTCCTGCGTACGTTTGTGCTGCTGTCTTGAATTTCGCCTGCTGCTCGCTTTTGTTATTCACTTTTCAGTTTTACTTAACCAGTCCTGCATTCAAATGGAATCCTAGAAATTGCGTTTGTCAGTGTGGACCTTGCCACCGAAATCTCATGACAAACGTACACACCCCAAGGTCAAGACTGTGATGCGGCCTCACCTTGAAGAATATTGGAAGATTCAAACAATAACCGAATAATTCCTAATTTCGAACTGAGCCCGCTTCAATACACCTCTTATATGCCATAAATAACAGTATCTAATTTATAGCTTGGCACTGTGCATACTAGTCATTTCCCATTACCAACATTATCAAACCTGTAAACTGGTTTGTATTCATGTCACCGATGTTGTATGAAATATATTATTATTATTATATAGGGCGTGTTTGCCATTACAGCAGGAAGAGTGAGTTTTACTTCACTTAAATTCTGTGCGTAAGTTTTCGGTGCACAAACGAATACCTAGTTCCGAATCCCCTATTCTGTCTATTCCATGGTGATATCTTCGGCAACAGTTTTGTTTTCATGACTTTCGTGTGCACTTATATCTTCTCCGTAGACTGACCCCGAAAACTTGGTTTTGGGTGCTTCCCCGAGTAACCTTTGTAGTCACTACAACGAACTCATATATATACATATATATATATATGCATCACGGTTGATATAACTTTGCATGGTGTTTTTGTGCTCCTGTTTCGAGTTTCGCCTGCTGCTCGCTTTTGTTATCCATTTTTCAGCTTTACCTAACCAGTTCCTTATCCACATGGAGTCCAGGCAAACGCATTCGTCAGCGTGCACCATGCCATCACAGCTTTACGACGAACGTACACGGAGTCTGAAGTGAAGGTCGCCCGCCCTTCGATCAAGAGTAATGGGTGGTTCAAACAATGGCTTAAGAATTACTGATTCTGGACTGCACTTGCATCAACCAGCAGAACAATTTTCTCGGTGTTTGTCTGTTTCATTGTCTGTTGCCTGAGGAGTATTAACGCTCTTTAACGCAGCACAACTCTAAGCGCCAGGAACGACACCGTCTTTTACATTCCTTGTAAACAAAGTGATGAAAACTGAAGACCGGTTTGGTTTCATGTGACTGGTGTTGTGTGAGGTACTTACCCGGTGAGTTCGTAACCTGCGTTACATTTGCACGTGATCTGTTATACTATAACTTTAACGTTACCAGCCGTTTGATATAGTACTTTTGAGCACCAAAAGTTACGTTTCGTTGTTCCTGCACAACGTGGTATTCTATATCGGCAATTTCCGCCGTACAGTAGATCTGTCTGTATAAAAGAAAGACTCGGAGCATATATAGCTTCTTATTCTCAGAAACTAAACTTTCTGAGCATCATACGCCTATTCTGGAACGTTAAAGAGACACCCACTTTGATATACACAGCGGAACCCAAGAAATTACTGAGAAAACAGGGAAGTCAAAACAAGGACTAACTTGAAGAAAAGTTATTTGTCTGTAACACTCAGTTTAATTACGAACCAACGCTGTTAGCTTCGAGACACAATAGTTCCGCAATATACGTTGCCTGAAGTGTAAAGAAACACTCGCTAGCAACTGTCATATTTGATACATAAGTCGTTACTAAACCTTCTGTGACTTCTGGTTACTTCACTTGTTCTTCGGTATTGACGAACCCAATAAACGAGTAACTACTACTGCCACACCATGGTCCACCCTAACAAACGTATATGTGCTATATATACACCTAAACCTAACCCTAGCGCCTCAACTAAAAGAGCACGTTCACTAAGTGGTTCGACATCAAGCCATAAAAGAGGTCCTGAAGTTAAGGTAGTCGATCTCATACCGGAGCTATATAACACTTCGCGTAAAAACAAGGAAGACTTGATAACCCTCCAGAAGCAACTACAAGACATGAACGCTAAGCTTGAAGTTGTTCTACCACTGCTCCACCTTTGTCAGCCTAATCTAGAAGCCAGTACAGAAACCTTATTAAAAACAGAAAGTGTCCTAGATTTCATTGCTACAGAGGTTAATAAAAGGATTATGTCCTCACATAATGTATTAGTATACAACATACCTGACCACGAACCGATCAAGCAAGCAAAAGCCTTATGTCTGCAGGCTTGTAACATGTCTTCTACAGAATGCCAAGTTACCCGTCTCCGCAAGAAGTTGGGGAAATATACCTGCCCCTTGCTGTTCAAATTTAGTGGCTCTTACCATGCCAGACACTTCCTATCATCCAAGCAACTTATTAGTGTATCCACACCATATAAAAATGTCAAACTTTCGCAAGACTTAACACCTTGTCAGAGACGTAGTCGCACAAAAATACCAAAAACTGCTAATTCTAGTCAAGCTCTGGTACCCAAAACAGCAACACAATCTATTAGCGAACTGGCTACTGTACAAACACAATGGAATGAGGAATACCAAAGCCCACAAACTAGCCCACTCACACACAGACGTAGAGCCGATGACACGACGGTAGGCTTGGACAAATCGATGAACTACACTCAAAAACAGGCACACGATCTCCTAAAGGTGGTCTCACTGTCTACAGAAGTGGAAAGCCAGTCCCCGTCTTACCCCGTCACACAGGTCACCCCCAAACCAAGTGCTACGCTATCGACCCATCAAATTACTGAAAACGTTATTATGTCATCACCAGGTGTCACTCAGCCTATAAACATACCCAGCACCAGCCACAAGCACCCTGTTATCATAGGACCGCCCCCAAGCTTAGCGCGTAAACAGTCAAATCTATCCCACCTCAGCCAGTGCAAAACTTATATGCACCAAATAGGCAGATGATAAAGAGTACAGATAGCACTAGACACTCTTACACAAACCCCACTATGCACCTACCCAGGTTAAATAAACTGCCGAAAAGGCAATCAAGCAGTCTCACCAATAGACGAAAAAACAATACAAATAGTCAAAAGACCATTGCACCCTCGCAAAGTCACACTAGGGAAAATGCCAAACGTTATTTCTCAGGTCATCCTATGACCAAGTCAAATAACTACTCTCCAGGCGACCCACACTTCTTAACACTTCCGCGGTCACTAGCAGATACACATCACCGCCGGACCCCTCAACGATCACAGTTATTGGATAGGGAGCAAAATGGTAGTCACAGACTATGCTTTCCGCCTCACCCATACGCCGAAAGACGTGGGTCATACGCTTCACAAGGACAAACTTACAACAGATCCCCTAAAGAAAATCAAGGGGAATATGAATCTGTCTATGACCAAAATGCATACGGCAACCAGCGGACAGGTGTGCCATACAACTTATCAATCCCCGTTACTTCTTATGAACAGGGTTTTTTCGGACAGCCTACGGCTGCAACGCCACCAGTAATGCAGGTGATTCGGATGCTGTCGGATCATCTGCTCTCTACCCTGACCAACAGTCTCTATACCAATCACAATGTAGTGAATACCTCGCTCCTTCCGAGGTAAACAGTACCGAATCGTCACCCTGTACAAAAGGTCATGACATCGCTAGCACGATGTACGCAAAGGACGCCCAAGAAACGTACCAAAGTGCTGACTTTCTCCGAGATATATCTAAACACTTTTGTACTATTAACTCGCTCTCGTTTTGCCTGATTAACGCCCGCTCTATACGCAACAAAATGAAAGAGATTATGCTGCTATCTCTGATAAGTGGTCCGTCCGTGATAATGGTTACAGAAACTTGGTGTACCAATGATATTTGCGACGCAGAGATCTCCATTGACAACTATTCCTTGTTCAGGAAGGATAGACTGCATGGTAGGGGAGGAGGGTGCATTATCTATGTAAAGTCTGACATCACTGCTACGCAGTGCCCTACATCTGAGCTAAACGAGATTGACGACTCAGTATGGATTATCGCAAAACTTACTCGCTCCACTTCCCTCCTAATAGGATGCATTTACCGGCCCCCTTCCTCCTCAGTCGAATACGACGACAAGCTAACAAGCGTGTTCGCCCGTGTGGCAACACTACCACACACAGCGAAAATTATATGTGGTGACTTTAACATGCCAGATATAAAGTGGCGACCAATTAGCTATCCAGAGCGCTTTGATAAATTCATAAGCATTCTTGAAACAGAGGGTTGGCAACAACATGTGGAACACCCTACCAGGTACAATAGTGTCCTGGACCTAGTCTTCACAAACGGAACCACACCCACAAAACTCCAAGTGGGTACACAACTTCCAGGTAGCGATCACAAGGTTGTATATGGATACTTCAATATAACCAGCACAAAAGTGGCCCAAAAGTCAGGAACAGTACTAACTAGAAATTACAAGTATGCCAAATGGGACGAACTACAATCGTTTCTGCGCTGCCTAGATTGGAGCCCCTACTTTACCAACAGTTCAGCCAAAGAACTCTGTGATCTATTCTATGAATATATAGGCACAGCTCAAGACTATGTTGCTCCACCGCTCCGAAGAGAAATTAAGAAAAACAGAGCTGACTATATACCAAAGAAAGTACGCATCCGCATGCGAAACCATGTCAGAGAGTACTATAAGTCGAATGACTTTTCGTCGCTTGTCACACTCAAAGACACATACGACACATTCAAGGCAGAAAGAGTAATAGAAGCCGTTAAACAAGAACGCATCCAATGTAGTAAAACTAGTAATACAGAGGCACTAGTGAGACTGATGAAAACCCGGATAAGTAGCTCCAGAAATAGTACCCCTAGTTTAATCATGGACAACGGCATCCTCTACGATAACCCTCTACAAATCAGCGAGCTGTTCGGTTACCAGTTTGCTAGCTGCTTTACACAAGAGGACGAAATAAAAGTCATTGGTGCACCGTCAACACCAACTCACTCCATAAGTACAGTGCTCTTCTCTAAACAAAACATTTCTCTAGCTATAGCATCACTTCGAACCTCATACAGTGCGGGGCCTGATGGAATTCCAACCATCTTGTTAAAAAGAGGTGGCGAAGATATACCGCTGATTCTCTTGAAGCTCTTTAATACGTCCCTCTCCAGTGGCAATTACCCTGAGAACTGGAAACTATCATACATATGTCCTAAGCATAAATGTGGACCAACATCTAATATAGAAAACTACCGACCTATAAACATCACGTCAGTAGTATCCAGGACTATGGAAAAGGTGATTGTGAAAGCAGTTGTCGACTATATGACGACTAACCAATTACTCTCACCAGCACAACATGGATTCTTGAAAGGCCGGTCATGCACTACAAGCTATCTTGACTATCTAGACAACGTTACAAGCAAGCGTGACCAAGGCCTATTTGTAACTACCCTTTTCTTAGACTTCAAGCAAGCATTCGATAAGGTGCCTCACAAACGCCTGGTCACTAAGTTGCAATCATATGGTTTCCGAGACCCGTTACTGTCCTGGCTCAGAACATCTTTAGAGGGTCGCTTCCAAGTAGTAAAATTCAGTAATTGCTACTCCACCCCTAGACTTATACAAAGTGGTGTCGTCCAGGGTAGTGTGCTAGGACCGATACTTTTCCTAATCTATGTAAACGATATCTGCAGTGTTATCCGAAATGGCATACCCTACCTTTTCGCTGACGACTTGAAGATAGTCTACAGCTTTTCTCCTGCAGCACTAACACAGGGTTTCTCTCAAATACAAGAAGATCTGAAGAGGATATTCATATGGAGCGAGACCTGGCAGCTCCCTCTAAACCCAAATAAAAGTGGCATCCTCCATTTCAATAAATCCCACCCAGAAGTAACGCTACACTTGGGTGATATTGCACTGCAGGTATACAACACTGTGAAAGACCTCGGAATCACTTACTCCAGAAGTTTGACTTTTACGGAGTATGCAGACTCAGTAGTTTCCAAGGGCAGAAGACTCATCGGTCTTCTACACAGAAACATACTCATACCTGAGGCAAAACTTATACTGTACAAGGCTATGGTTCGCCCAATATTAGAGTACTGCACCGTTATCTATGGTAGCATGAATGTGTCGGACAGAATTCGAGTAGAGAACATTCAACGGAACTTTACTCGGCGCCTACTAATACATAACGAAGGACTTCCTTACGAAGCAAGATGCAAAAAACTAGGACTAGAATCACTCTGGCTGAGACGCCTGAAGCTCAACTTAACACTTCTTTTTCGTCTTTTATTTACAAACCCTAAAACGAAATGTGCTGTCACTTTTAAAACAACACAGGCATATAATCTGCGTAATAGCGAGAACATCATCCCAATAAATAAGTATCGCTCAAAACTTCGATGTAGGTTTTTCATAACGCAATACAGTATGCTGTGGAACAAACTTCCCGCTCCTATACGAGCATGCCGTTCGCTCGGCCAGTTTCAACGATTACTTAGTAAATTCCTCCTATCTAACGAATCTCATCAATTCGTTGACGGCCAAACCACAAACGGTAATGCCATGCACTAAGGTACTACTGGTACCTAGACTCAAGGGAGACTAACAGCAATGACATAAGTATACAATGCCGAAAACTAAACGCAATAGTTAAGTTAAAATCTAATTTCTTAGAAAAAAAATGACCAAGAGTGGACAGGAAGCGGAGTGCGACACGATATGCTACAGTGAACTTATTAGATACTCAAATGTAACCTACTTTTCTTCACAACCTAACCGATCTCACGACTTAACACCTATTTCCTAAAAATCGCCCCTTAAAGTAAACTCTCCACTCCGAAAAGATAAAAGAACTGTCTGTCGGTGCATTTTCATAGCATGCAACTCTTTATTATTTGCCCTTACATCTAAGTACTCTGCACCAACATAGTTTCGGTAGACCCGATATGGTAATGCTCAACAGGCAACACCATGATCATCCCCTCGTGACCAGATAAAGGGTGGTGGTCCTAAGAACAAAAAAAAACCACGAATTTCACCTAAATGTTTATAACTTCATCATACGCTTGTACATAGGTATATAACAAGTTAATACCTGGTCAAATATCCTCTAATCTTTCTATTTCGTAGTGATATCTTCAGCTTCAGGCTGACTTTCATTACTGTCGTGCGCACCTTCATCTTCTTCCACCTAAGCTTACCTCTAAACAGTTGGTTCTGGACACTTCCTCAAGTAAGTTTAATAGTCAGTACAAACTCACCCAGATGTATCATGGTCGATCTACTCCTGCGTATTTTTGTGCCCCTGTTACAAATTTCGCCTGCTGCTCGCTTTTGTTATTCACTTTTCAGATTTACTTAACCAGTCCTGCATTCAAATGGAATCCTACAAATCGCATTCGTCAGTGGGAAATATTGGCACCGAAACCTGATGACGAACGCGCACACCCCAAGGTCATGACTGTGATGCGGCCTCACCTTCAAGAATATTGGATGATTCAAACGATGACCGGATAATCTTCAAATTCGAACTGAGCCTGCTTCAACATGCCTCCTATATGCCATAAATCACAGCATCTAATGTATAGCATAACATTGTACATAATAGTCATCTCCCATTACCAAAGTGATCAAACCTGTAAACTGGTTTGTATTCATGTAACCTTTGTCGCATGAAATATGTTATTATTATTATTATTATTATATTCCACCATTATTATCATATTATTTAAAGGTGCCATCAATACCGCTACTAAGGGTACAGATATAATCAGACTCCTCAACATATAACCAGTTTCTAACCTCAAAGGTGCAGAGGCTACACATGGTTTTGTTGTTTTTCTACCTAAATTTCAGATGGTTGCAACATGAAGATATCGTTAGACTATGAAGAAACAGGATCATGATGAAAATTTACCGAATTATCGGGAAATGTGAACACCAAACGAACAATGGATTCAACTCGAAACCTCGAAGGCCCACATCATCAAAATAACCTTCAGGTCACAAGTGAGGAACATACATTACTAATTCTTAACATTCCATCACTTTGTGAGACAGTGGAACTGTGCTCCCTAAGAAAATTTATGTCCATTATTTAAGAATTATCACCCCAACTCACTCATTTGGCTCCCTCACCATATGGGCATTTGTCAGTCCTCAAATTATTCAAACTTCTGGACGGTCATAACGGAGACGAAAATCTGGACTGACGGTTAAATGCAGGTGATCAACTGACCCATTGACTCTGAAACGAACATACTCACAACAATGCCACACGAGAGACTTCTCCAGCACTTCATCTGACAACGAACCTACCTCCTTGATAAAGCGTCTTACCTTGACGTGAACAGCATGAAAATTCCTTTGCCATTGGTCAGAGGTTCTTCAGATGCTCACTCCTCTGCACAAAACACCTGATTGTAATGGGATAAATCCATGTTGCTGTGGACGGCACTACTTGAAGAGTGGGAAATGTCTGGAAGTAGAAATTTACTTGGATCACGTGATTGTGTGGAAACTTACCAATTTCCGATGTCGTCACTGTGAGTTCCTTTGGTCTCTGAAGCTTTTCGCATGAGGATTTGTGCTACGTTTATGTAGCGTAAAGGGGCATGGCGAAGATGAATCAAACATGTCGACTGCTTGTAACGGAAATGTAAAACTCTGCGCTACCTTGGTGCCACCACTGGTAAAAAAAGAAAGTATGACTGAAAACGGTCCGAACTCTAGCTCTGTATGTACCGGAAAGTGGTATTTTCCCGCTCATTTCGTAACTTACGTAATTCCCCAATTTTTTCAATCGGATTTAATGACCTTCTTTCTGTACCATTCAGGTCCCCTAAAATCGTGTAGATTTTCCGGCATATATCAACGTGGTGATGCCTGTAACCTAGCTTCTCACATGTTAAATTACTATTATGGGAATAAAACATCTACTGATTTGTAGCTGCCTCCATACTCCATCTTTCTTCCACTCTTTCAAGAAGATATAGCTTTCGTATATCTCTTCTCACAGTGCTCCCCCTCATGCTCACCATCACCGTTTTTACCAGACCATCTACATCAATCTCACACGTTTCAACCACTCACAAAGACCAGGAGCCACGTGGTGTTTTTTCAGAGGCCTCAAGCCCCACATCTCCTTCCCTGAAATTTCTCCTCTTTCCCCACCGCCTCTGATGAACTTGGGAGCGTGGTGGATACTGTTTCGTCCATCCGCTCCAAAATGCATGAGCTAAGCGGTTAACTTGTCTCCAATGTCTCACGTATTTATCGGCAAGGGTACCCTCAACAACAATTCCCCCACCATCTCTCAATGGCAGTGAGCCGTTGGGGGTGGGAGCTAACTTGCCTTTTAGGTTGCACGTCATAGGATGACAGGACGATTATTCAAACTTCTCTCCATCCCCATGAAGTAGGCGGCTAACGTGTCACAGTGAGCTTTTAGATATAACCATCAATAACCTGCGTACAGGACGTGTCACCCTTCCCCATATTCCGCCTCGATGGCTCACTTGCGGTGGGTTAAAACCCTGTTGTATCCCCATTGTCACTGTGGCATCGCTGATTCGATGCGTATCACACACATCCACTAGTTGCCTCAGTTCCGAGATTGCTGCAACAAAGGGCCATTATCACTGTATATCTCCGCAGGAGTTCCTCTTATTCCTACGAACCTCACTACAGTCATTACGAAGGCGTCGGTGCCTGGGTTGAAAGCTACTTCTAAATGCATGGCTCGCGCCTGAAGACGGGAAAACACACGCCCGTACCTCTTTTCCTCTCCCCTTCCCTAGCGAACAGTGAGCGGTTCAAAATAGCCAATTTCCACTGAAAAGAAGCAAAACCATCCTTTCTTCATGCGACAGACCGGTAAGGGGGCCATCATCTGCTGACCCAGTGCAGCTTTCAGTCATCGACACCACTCACCTTCTTATCACACGTTTAGCTGCAGTGATCCCCTTAACTATTCGATAATTTTTGCGAGGGGTGGCCATGACACGTGAAGTGCCGGAATATCCTCCAATGATTTGATAGTGCCTTTTGATCAGCTCGGCCATGAGGTGACGTCTGAGGAGAATAACCGGATGCTTAAAGCTCGGTGGACAGTCAGAACACTTTAACCCCCCACCGACGCAGACTAATCCATCCACAAGTACAGGTGATAACCTCCTCCTGTTCTTCGGTCTCACAGTTACCCATTTCTCAGCTTTCCTTTATTAATCCTCCGTACACGTGTTGTACCATACATAATACTTCATGTTTAACCGCTTCCAGTTCGTCAAGTGTTAGATAGCCAACAGTCAATGACGCGCCTTGGCAACGTAAATGCATAACAGATATGTAGACCGCATACCTTTTAAGTTAGGCAACAACGTTGATCAACCTCACCCAGTCTGAATTATGTGCCAAAACCGGATCAACAGTGTGCTCAGTGAAGTTTGCGCTTGTTCGGACCGACCTTATGAATTCGAAATTTTTCGGTGGTTCTTTCCAACAAAGGCCTATGGATCTTGAAAACTCTCGGATTCTCAGAAATGGTTGACCCGGAAACGAAGACTCTAAGTAACACTCTCTTCTCGTACCTCTTGAGGTCCAATCTGCAGGATTCTCGTCATGTCTAATGTGCCTCCACTGATTACTAGATAAATACCGGTGAATAACGGCTAGACAGTTGACCCCGTACGTACTATGCCGACTCTGTTTCTAATATGGTGCAGAACGATCATAGAATCTGTCCAGAAATGGAACTTGTCAAAGATATTTGAAATGTTCTTCCTCAGAACTTCACTCATTCGGACACTCAATAATGCTTCAGCTGACCCCAACAACGCTCTCACAGCATATGGGCTCTTTCTGTCCCCTAGCCTCTGATCCAGAACCCAGTGAGCTACAGGTACATCGCAACCAATGAGCAGCAAAACTTCCTCCTCTGTCCAGGGTACATCAGTGAGATGCAGCGGCTTTTAATACTTTCTCGCGTCGACCTTTTAGGTTTCCGCACTGGAAGATTTCTTACCACAGCCGCCAAATCTATAGGTACACATTCGCTTCCATCTAGTGAATAGACTTCAAAAGGCTTGCTGACTGAGCCCTCCGCTCTACTTCTGCTAGCGGTTTTGATGGCAGTCTTTGTGCCGTCGGTCGTCAGTCACCTCTGGTGTTGTTCATTGCAGTGTATCAGGTCCTCTTCTCTTTACCTTATAAGCCGATGACATCTGCAGCTGCTTAACATACGGTAAACCATTCTTGTTTGCTGATGACCTAAAAGTTACATGCACATTCACCCGTAATAATTTATCCCACTTCCAAGCAGTGATACAAAAGGAGCTCGATATAATATCCGCATGGTCTACTGCTTGGAAACTTCAGTTCAGTATAGACAAATGTGGCTGGATATGTTTTGGTGCTCCACGGTGGATGTCCAACTACATCTTCAGTCTACGAAACTTCCTGTTCTTAAAAGTGTGTGACCTTGGACTAAGATATTCAAGGAACCTCACATTTTCTGAACAGGTAGCATCGCAGACTCGTAAACCTAGGATCCTGATGGGTTGCATAGTTCGTGACTTCCACTTCAAAGAAGTCAAGTTACTGTTCGATAATACTTGCCTACGTCCACTGTTGGAATGCTTTCCATTTATACTGAGTGGTATCCGCATAAAAGATAAATATAAAGTAGAGGGTGTCCGAAGGCACCTCACAGCTGGATTACTAGGACGCGACTGCAAACAGGACTACAGCTCCAGATGCAGAACACTAAGTCTAGAAACACTTCGGATGGGGCGGCTCAGACTTAACCTGACACTCTTCTTTAATGTGTTACATAAACTCACTTTCACAGCTAGTGGTGAGTTTCAGTTCGAACACAACAGTTGTTACGATCCGCGCAACCACGCCCATGACGTCACAATGAAGTCGTTCAAGTCTTGCTAGCGCGCAAACCTCTCAGCCATCAAATTCTCTTGGTTGTGGAACAGACTTCCAGCAAATGTGGAGGCCTCCAATCAACCCCTGAATTCGGTCGGTTACTGGCTAACTTCTTATCATCTAGTGACTTTTCCGGCTTATCGAATAAACCAGCAGCCTTCTTCATGACACCTCGTATGCCCGGCCTCCTTAATGTGTAATGAGATAGCCACCACACCTACACTGACCCTTTATACGAAGCGTTGAGGGGACTTTTATGACTTACCACCTCAAACTAACGGCACATTCTGCCCCACCCAACACAGTAATTAAAAACACAAATTCTACTCCAGATGACGGCAGGAAATGTATATTTCTAAGTACTCCAAAGAAAAAGCGCATACAGTGAACACTATAGCGAGGGAAGTAGGAAGAAACATGAACACAGAAAACACTCTCCTTGTTGGAGTTCTCGCTTTCTCCGCCTGCTGCCTTTTCGGTTTTTTCTCGTTGTAGAAAAGTAATTCAGTTCTAAACGTTGGCTTGGTTGCCATCGAGTATTAATTATTTGAGGAGCAGACCATGGCTGAAACTACCCTTCATGGAGGGTAACCAGTTTTACCACGTTCAGAATACCTAACTACAACAGGCAGAAATAAAAAATGTTCACCGGACTGCAACTTCATGATTATCAAAATCTAGGATTTACTTATTATGAAAGAGACCAGCAAAGTCCAACACTTACCAACTGCAAGGCTGTCACGACCCGTGAAAAGGAAGGACAAGACGTCCTGGAAGCCCATTTGGTGCATTGCTTCTGGATGCTGTAGTTGGAAAAGTGAAGACATTTGGCCTTCAGTCATAATATTCACCAAGATTATGAATCTTTGTTGTGGAACGGTGTTAACATGGATGAATCGCACAGTCCTGGAACCATCAATGAAGTGCAATGTGTGAACAATTCGTGCATACACTCCTTCATAAACTTTTCACTATTGTCTCAAGTAAAAAGTACAAACTGTTACAATGGAAGTATTAGCTTCAAGCTTTATTTTTCCCCGGGTAATACCTGTTATGTCTGGATACAAATCTGGTTTTTTGTTAATGTGAAGACGATACTTCCACTTGTCCAACTTAGAAAACTTTCTGCATACTTATTCTGCCGGGATGTTCCATTATATTAACATGCAGCACTTATGTCTTCTGGTGACGATGGTTGCGGATCGGGATTACCTTCCATGACGATGAACGTAATTTGTATATAAAATTATTCATAACTGTAAAAATGGTGCGTGCCTGTATATTCGGGAATAAATATTATTATTGTTATTAAACCCACAAATACTCTCCTCCAGTTGTTCGCTCACAGCACAGTGGGTCTTCTTATGTAGCGAAGGGTGATGGGGTGCTTTACAGCCTTCTAGACTCCATGCCCCGTGAACCTTACACTCCACGGACCTGTGGACCTTTATAAGACAAGAAAAGCAATAACCAATTTCTTTAGCCCTCTACTATCTCTCATCCACTGGCAGCGCCAGGAATGTGGCACATTTTGTGACTACGTGGCTTTCTCCACAAAGTGCACATGAAGGTTTCCTGACTTCTCCTGCGGGTACTAACTGCTGCGTGGAACGTGCCATTTTACTGCTTGATCATCGACTGCTTCCTGCCAACCGTCCGAACCTCTTTAGCGAAATGCTCGCAAGTGCTGACACAAACTGCGTCAACTCTGTCCGTTTCATCTGTAATATAAGGGGCAGTTTCTTTACCATGCCTTCCAAAGTTCTCAAAGAGTCAAGGCCTGCAGTATAGGTCTGTCACAGAGCACTTTGACATTGTAACATCTACTCACTACTTACGCAATCATAATCTGTTATCGGAAAATGAGTGTTGTAATACCTAATGGAGAGGAAACTTCTTCCTCAATAAGTTCCCTTACGTCTGGAACAGACTTCCTGAGGAGGTACGTACTGTAGGTTCCTTATCTGTCTTTCGTTCGGCACTTAAAAAGCTCCCAACAGATGATGAGTCCATCACTCGCCTAGGAACTATATACGTGTTCCGGGCTAATGAAAACATGCCAGGACCTCTAAAAGTATAGAGTGGGGCTGTCATAAACCTCAAGTACCATTCATCCCAGTGGATTCATAAAGGGTGTTTGATTACCAGTCCATCTGGTCGTGTTTGTGCAGCAAGAATACATAGCTGGTGTTCCCTTTAAGTTTACCAGCAAAAACTGCCTATCTAATAACTCACGTGAACTTCATGTAAGAAAAAAAAGAAGAGTTATTCTTATATGCATGAATTAAAGTTTACATACATTTTGAGCGACTAAAAAGACAGCAGCTTCTCTCCTCCGGTTTTGTTTTGCTTGGAATTCCATTGTCCAGTTTCACTTTGCGCTTTCTTTTCTCTTCTCTTCCCGGGCACTAATTTGATCAAAGAGTATCGACTTACCGTAAATCCTACTTCGTATGTAATACTGGAAATCAATGTTAGAAGTATTCGACTGGCTCGCCCCCGATTTTCCGTTTCTTGAACAGCTTAACAACCAACTCAACCAACTTCAAGCACCTTAAATAAAACCACATGCGAAGCCTCAAGCACAATAACTGGTCTCCGATTTCTGGCCCATGACAAATACAGCGGAAATCTGGATAGACAGTCCAACCCGAGAGATCACTTTACCTAATGGCGACACATCCATAATAATGCTATATAACAGATTTCCCTGGTATTTTGTCTTGTATCAATCCACCCAATAGAAGTCAATTAACAGCCAATTTACCCCCTTGACAAGGTTGCATACGTTCATGCGAATTCATAGACTTAAGTCTATGAAGTTTTACACATGTGTAATATTCATCACTGTTGAACGACGATTCTTCCATTCCTTAATTACTTGCACCACAACAAATGTTTTCAGTACTATCAATCTGAATTGGTAAAAAAGGCGACACTTCAGCAGTGGGAAATTTCTCACCCAGGCGTTAACGCCTGAACTTAGACATTCACCTGGATCAAATGATTGTATGGACACTTATTCATTCCTGAAATCATTGACGTAAGTTATTATTGGTCAATAAGTCTACGAACATAAAATAGACGTTAAAATAGACGTTTACCTGACGAAACACTTGGTCTGGTAGATGGGTCATTTATGTCTACTACTCACAAAGCAAACACCAAATATTGGGCCGTTTGATGTGAAGAAAGAATTGTGAGCAGAAATGGCCTAAGCTCAGAACGATGTGTATGTACTGTGATGTGATATTTTCCTGCTATTTTCATAACTTTTAGACACTTGTTATCATGACAGGGTTCACTATCCTCCCTCCGTACCATTCAAAACTGCTAAACCCTTCTATGTTCCCCTGCAATTGTCCACTTGATGGTGCTTGTAAACCGGCTTCTCTCATCTTAAATTCATAACTTGAGGATAAAGATACTTGTTGAGTATTTATTTATTTATCGCCTCAGCATCAGTTTGTTGTATGTTAGAGCAGTTTATAAAATCCTGCGGTAAGGACCAGCTGACCTCATGGGTCCTTCCGAACAAACGTTTAAGTACATCCCATGCCCGCGGTAACCGGCCGATGGTAGCAACATAATGCATTCCTCTATAGCCTCTCTGGCCCTACCTTTACGGTAGTGTATCAAGTTTGACAGCTTCTGTCCATCATCGTCAACCTCAGAAGCAACGCAGAGCTCAAACCGCCTCATGACCTTCCAGTATTTGGCTAGGTGTCCATCAAGATCGCATAATCCTATCTTTGGCAACTCATGGCCAACATAATACAGAACAAAGTAGCAGCAATCTCTTTCCCCTTTGCGCTACCTACCTGGTTAGTCACTCAGAGATCAAGCCACCTGTGAAGGTCAGTGCTAGAATGCCTCCTTCTGCTCTGAATCTGCATTATTTGTGGGTGTGTAGCGTAACGTTGCATGATTGTGACTTTCCTATCTTGTGAGTTGAATCTTGCTGTAGCGGTCCTGGGTGAGATTGGCTCCCGCTGTATGGGAGCCTTCGATGCCGTTGGGGACGTCATCATAGCCACTCTATGAACTCAGTGTGCTCGTGGTTGTCGTCTGGGTGGCAATATCGGAGTAGATTACTTACCGTCCGGTCAAGTTTTGAGAGTTCTCTTCTGTCCCATCCGCTCTCTCAAACTTCCAGCACTTCTTCGCCATATCCTCTCATTTCCTTTGCAATTCAGGCACCCTAGTTAGCTTCAAACATCGTCCGGATACTCCATGTCCCCATGCCCATCTTCGCTTACATCGAGAGAGGACACATCGACCAACTGGCTCCCAGAAGGCTTTCACCAACTGACGTCATTTCGTCTCCCTGACTCCGGCGACAAATAAGTTCATCTTTATTTTTCATATTTCATCTGTGCTCTGAAGTTGCTTTAGTAACTGGATTTATTTTCCGGAATGAGGTGGCTGGCCCCACACCCAACCTTCCCTCTTTATCCGGGCTTAGGACCGGCTGGTAAACTAGCGGACCGGTAAACCAGGCGATGTAGCAAGGGGGCAGACATTTGGACACGACAAAGAAGTCAGCTACGATAAGAGGCTCAGCCATTCAAGGGAGGAAAGAGCAGCGTCATTTCAGCGTAAGCCCTACTGAACACGTTCGTGATTCCGCGCACAGATCTCCCAGGATACCAGGAAATCTCCGATGAACAAAGAACTGATACCCCCCTTCTTTGATTGGATCGGTGCAGAAATCGAGTAGTTCACTCCGAGCTGGGCCCCGGCAGAAAATCCGTCTACCGTAGGAAAAAGGTGAGATGATATGGATATTGAACTCCTAAAGGGAACCGACCATTACCATCACTATTATAGAGTTCAAACCTTACTTACGCGCTTTTTTCGCTCCATCCAATGCCACTTATTTTTGTTACAATTTGGGATGTTAAACGCCTATTGGTCCATTTTCCACTTCTGACATGCCTTTCTGTGTTCTCTGGTCAAAGCCATCCAAGGATATATAGGTGACTGAATTTTCACCTACGACGGCGCTCGGCCGAAGTAAATATAATTACAATGTCATTGTCTTCCGCTTCTGGTGTCATCTGAACATCGTGCTGGGAAGCCATTGTCCTATCGCATCATATAGAAGTGATATGTCGTAACATACATCACAATCGACAACAGGATTCTGTAAATCTTAGGTGAATATACACTTTGATATATATCTACGACAAAATCCCTTGACCATCTACGAATAATGCCTCACTGGTCAATTTATTTTTAATGCACACTGCCGCTGATCACTTTAAATCAGCGACAGCCTCATTCTCTGCTTAACGACCAAGTTTATCAAGAACCGGGAGAAGCCTTTGAGGTGCAGCAGGTGCTTAATTACCACCACTAGGAAGCGTCACTTTAAATCTCCTCCTTTCGCTCTTCCGACGATCCAGTGGGTACGCCATCCGAATAGACGTATGCGGCCAGTGACGCCACTTCTTCTTTGTTCGGCATAGGCTTGAAAAGAAAATCTTGGGCACAATTTAGATCAAAAATACTAGCTTACCAATTATTGAATGAAGTTTTCGGCCGGTTTGCCCCCACCGATTTCCAACTTTCTGAAAAGTTACACGATAAGCCTAGCGGCTTACCAACATCCTGAACGCTATGATACACGAAGAATGACCTACAGTAACCGAACTAAGGCCTCTGGACGGCCAAAAAGGTAACAAAACCTTCGAAAACCAATTAAATTTAAGAGATCTACTCACCTAGTAACTACAAATCCAGCATATTCCTAAAAAAAGCACACGCAACCGATTTCATCAGCGCTTTAACTCATTTGACTCCGTCTGGCAGATAACAACCAAAAACCAACGTACCTCATTGAAATTTTACCCCCATCTGATAGTGATCCCTCTGATGTCTTTCTTTGCACCACAACAACTGTTCCGAATGGTTTATTATTGTATTGCTGTTTACGGTAACACGACGAGTGGGAAACGACTGAACTTGGATAATCGCATGTATTACATGGCTGTATGGACACATACTGATATCTGACATCATGGAGATAAGTTCCTCATGGCCAGTGATGCCACGGACAAGTAAAGTAACGTTGAAATGGGTTTTTATCTGACGAATCATGGAACTATACAGATGGATCAAACATGTCAGTCGCTTGTAACGTAAACGTCGAATGTTGCACGAATTCAGTGCCGCTTTGATATGAAAAAGGAATGGTGAATGGAAACTAACTTACCTCATAAGCAGTTTGTATGTGCTGTGCAGTGATATTTCCCATCTCTTTTCGTGACTCCCAGACGCCAGACATTATGATAAAGTTAAATGTCTTCCCATCTTTATCATTCATCGCTGCTCGAGTGTTTGAGATTTTCTTTCCATTATAATTTCGGTGGTGCCAGTAAACCGTCTTCTTCTAGGTTAAATTCCTAATTTGAGAGAAATATCCATTTATTTACCTTCTGAGCGTCCTTTTTATTTGATGATATAGGCCCTTATCCATGTGATTCGTATCACTGCCCAGAGTCAGGACTTCACTACGGAAGGCAGGGGGCCATGGTCGCTTCCGGCTCGCCCACATGAGGCCTGAATATCCCGCAATAACCTGACCGATGGCGTTGGTTATGTGGTTATACGCATACTACTTGTATTGCAGATCGGTATGCAGTTAGTGCGGCACATGCTGGTTAATCTCTCTTAAACTAATCTGCAGAGGTACTACCTCGGAGTTCGATTACGTGTTTATAACCGAAGTTCAGGTACATACCTAACTCGAACGCTAACCTTTTTGTAGATGGCTTTGCATGCGTGAAATGCACAGAGCACTGTGGCTGTGTTCAGGGGAATATTTCCCACAGCCACCTTCAACGCTGTCACGCAATTCACAACAAATGTTCGCCTGGGGCCCGTCTGATACATTATCCTCTTGAGGGCGTCCAACGTCCAAATCTCATCCCCTAACTGCCCACACTTAGTGCATCCGAACACAGCCGGGCGACAAAGCATAATGCCCAGAAAAGTGCTGGTAGGTAGCTGTTTGATCGATGCTACCGAAGTAAACTCGGTCCACCTGTTGATACATGCCATCACTCCACATCAGCAGCTGGCCAACACTACACTGACTTATTAAACACTACTATTTGGAATATATGACCTGCAGAATGAAGATAACTAAGAAAAAATATCATTCAGCACACTTTTCCTCCGAATATTTTTTAGGTGGTCACAAGACACGTCAAGCGACACAACTTCCTTTATATGCTGCTGTCTGTATCCACAGACAAACAGCGGTAGGGCAGAACACCGAACTTCTAGAGAAGCAGCCAACTTATGTTTATAGAATTCCAGTAGCAAGCAAACAGGTGACACAGAGTAGCACTAGCACATCACAAACTAGTCCTACCTCGGGCAAGGATCGGACCGTGCCTGAAAAGAGAAGGCAGCGCGTAAGGCTTATGAATAAGCCAGCTACAGGCAGTACGTCACAATTCGTAGCTCTTTCCTCAAGGAAAGAAAGCTGTATCACGACACCCAATGGCTACAGTCTTCGCACTAGGGTTGTTTCGGTTGTTAATGGGGCATTTGCATGCGACCTATGTCACCGATGGGCCCATCACCACTGCGACACTGCAGCCCCCGACAATACCATGAGCTAGTGAAGTGACGATCATTCAAATGATTCTGGTACATTTGCCCAGAGTCCAGGAGGCTGCGTGCACTCCGCATGGAAAACCTGAAAAAGGTGCTCTCTGCAGTGCTGAAGCTATCAACATCAACTAATAAAGTGGGGTTAACATTAAGGGATAACATGGAGAGACCTGGAAACATAGCTAGATTACTGGCTGTGGACACGTCACAGCGCGCGAAGATCACATTAGATCGAGCCTCCGTACCCCGCACCCAACCTCAGGGAATTTCAAGCACATGGCTAACAACGCCGACAAACCTAAATGTCCCAGACACTGTGGGTGATAAGCAACAAGTAGAAATACACAACAAACCCACTGTGAAGTCAGGCGCCCACCCGGCAACGAATGCAAGCCACGGGAGGGCCAGCCCGATCATGTTGTTCAACAACGGTGCGCCGACGGATTTATTGTTGATCGAGAGAGAACTATTTGACAGGCGAATGTGGACCGACTACTGTCAGATGCCCCCTCTCCCTGAAACACTGTGTTGCCTTTTTCGCGGAAGCCGGGCACCACGAGAAAAGCAACTCCCTACGTATAATTATAATATGGTTATAATAATATATTTCATACAACAAAGGTTACATGAATAAAAACCAGTTTACAGGTTTGATCACTTTGGTAATGAGAGATGTCCATTATGTATAATGTTATGCTGTACATTAGATGCTGTGATTTATGGCATATAGGAGGTGTGTCGAAGCAGGCTCAGTTCAAATTTGAAGATTATCCGGTCATCGTTTGAATCATCCAATATTCTAGAAGGTGAGGCCGCATCACATTCATGACCTTGAGGTGTGCGCGTCCGTCATAACGTTTTGATGGCAATATTTCCCACTGACGAATGCGATTTGTAGGATTTCATTTGAGTGCAGGACTGGTTAAGTAAATCTGAAAAGTGAGTAACAAAAGCGAGCAGCAGGCGAAATTTGTAACAGGAGCACAAAAATAAGCAGGAGTAGATCAACCATGATATATCTGGGTGAGTTTGTATTGACTGTTAAACTTACTTGAGGAAGTGTCCAGAACCAACTGTTTAGAGGTAAGCTTAGGTGGAAGAAGATGAAGGTGCGCACGACAGTAATGAAAGTCAGTCTGAAGCTGAAGATATCACTACGAAATAGAAAGATTAGGGGATATTTGGCCAGGTATTAACTTGTTATATACCTATGTACAAGCGTACGATGAAGTTATAAACACTTAGGTGAAATTCGTGGTTTTTTTTGTTCTTAGGACCACCACCCTTTATCTGGTCACGAGGGGAATGATCATGGTGTTGCCTGTTGAGTATTACCATATCGGGTCTACGGAAACTATGTTGGTGCAGAGTACTTAGATGTAAGTACTGATGACAAAGGGCAAATAATAAAGAGTTGCATGCTATGAAAATGCACCGACAGACAGTTCTTTTATCTTTTCGGAGTAGTGAGATTACTCTAAGGGGCGATTGTTAGGAAATAGGTGTTAAGTCGTGAGATCGGTTAGGTTGTGAAGAAAAGTAGGTTACATTTGAGTATCTAATAAGTTCACTGTAGCATATCGTGTCGCACTCCGCTTCCCGTTCACTCTTGGTCATTTTTTTTCAAGGAAATTAGATTTTAACTTAACTACTGCGTTTAGTTTTCGGCATTGTTTACTTATGTCATTGCTGTTAGTCTCCCTTGAGTCTAGGTACCAGTAGTACCTTTGTACATGGCATTACCGTTTGTGGTTTGGCCGTCAACGAATTGATGAGATTCGTTAGATAGGAGGAATTTACTAAGTAGTCGTTGAAACTGGCCGAGCGAACGGCATGCTCGTATAGGAGCGGGAAGTTTGTTCCACAGCATACTGTATTGCGTTATGAAAAACCTACATCGAAGTTTTGAGCGATACTTATTTATTGGGATGATGTTCTCGCTATTACGCAGATTATATGCCTGTGTTGTTTCAAAAGTGATAGCACATTTCGTTTTAGGGTTTGTAATGTCTGTATGTCCTTGAACACTGCCAAAGAGGCCGAAGAAGCCCCCTTCTCTCGCCCCGGCCGGGCCTGGTTAATGCCCGCAAAATTCGGGTCAGGCCCGACAAACCGTGGTCAGTAAGAGAGGAGGAAGGAAAATCAGCTGTTGGGAATCCAAACGGAAACAACACTATGGTTGTACATGGGATTCCAGAACCGCCGAGTGACGCTCGACAAAGGATTGGCACTTCCACGCCTTCCAACAGCGGCAATGCTCTCAACCAAAGTCAGTCTCGATAGTGTACCGACCAACAGCGTCTATGGACTGCCGGGGCCAGAGCATCTGAACTCCTTCCCCATCCCAAGACTACTCGCCATCCAACTAAACTCATACGCCTCTCTCACAGACGTTCTACACGCATGGTATAATGCGAAAGACCGAGTGGGTGGCTGGATATACATGTGTGAAAGTAAGCCTGGACTCACAAGGCGCGAGGAGAGATGGTAACCGCCAAGGCCTCCGAAGTCGGTGACTGTCACATAGGCACCGACCAATGGGTCAGATACATCGACTGGAGAGGCTCCCTCCGCTACAGCCCTCACCAAGTTGAAAATAAAATGCAGAAAACGGAGCGAGCTAGTTCTATGTGGACAAGCGATTCTAGACCCGACCATGTAAGCGCCCCCCTTATGAAAACACACAACCAGCCCTCCTCTCTCACCAGGCACGCCCTACATGTATTTAAAACAAAGTTAGGGGGCCAAGAGGGAAAGTGGTAGAGCTGAGAACGCTGCGTGAACGTCAGCGCCCGGACATAATATTTATCACCGAATCCTGGCTCTCGCCGGACATCGATGTAAACATGCATGTCACTGGTGTGGAACTCTTAAGTAGGGATATATAGCCCACAGCAGGGGGAGGAGTGGCTCTTTACGTAAGCTTTTGTCTAAAGGCAAGGGTGGTTAGTGACACCACCTTAACCCAGATCCAAGAATCTCTCTGGTGCTGCTTTACTCTCCATTGTACCAAATACCCGCTAGGAGTCATGTGTTGGTCCCCCATCAGCTCCCCTAAACATAAGGAAATGGTCTCCTAAGCAATCTTGACGACTTACCCTGCAGAATACGATTCCGTAGTCATTGGCGGTGAATTCAGCACTTCGTCCATCCTCTTCCAAACGGAGAAAGAATACATCAGATCCTCCATCTAGAGGCCGAGGAATGCCATTAAGACTGCTGGTCTCTCAGAAAAAGTGGATGACACCATACTTTGGGGACCTGGCGGAAAAGCACCGTGCCACGACTATGTTTTGACCAACGATGACCTTCTTGTTGAGGGTTCATGAATTCAACCTCTCCTTGGCTTCAGCTACCACACAGTAACAACCCCCTCGAGTATTACAAGGGCGGCCCTGCAACCAGAGACACCCGAAACCTTCCCCTTCCACAGCAAAGCCAACTAGGAGGCCACGAGGGACCATCTCAGGAATGCTTCCTGGCCGGTAGACTTGTCTTATCTCAAAACAGATGAAGACTGGTTACAAGTGAAGAAAACAGTCGCTCTGGCCATCAGTCACAGTGTGTCAGAGGTAACATATGGATTGTGCACCAGAACATCATGGATGAAACGTGGGACAGACAGGCTACTTAAGAGCAACAAGCAGGCTTGGTTCAAGTGACGTTCACCACATAGGGGGTCTGGCTCTTTGCGCCACAAATGGACTCGCAACTGCTGTAACGCAAGAGTCCGTAGCGGCAGATTTATCGATCAAACAAACCTGGCGGAGATGTCACCAAGTAACCCCGAAAGCCTGTACTGCTTCATGTCGAAAAGGAACTCGACCAGCAAGGGAGTGAACCCTATCACAGATCCTGATGGGAGTGTTCTAAGCAGTCTAGAGGTTGCTGAGCTTCTGAGTTCACACTGACACCAAATCCACGCCGATTCGTTACGACACTGACCAGACCATAAGTAACGAAAACCTCTGCCACACATCAATCACACTGAAAAGTGTCAGAGAAACTATCTGGGCAACTTGGAGGCAAGCCCCTCCGCTGCAATAACCTAAAGCCAGTAATCCACAAAACTGCTTCGAGGTGCTCGCAAAACCGATCCTCAGCCTTCACAAGCATTCAGTAGAGTCGTGCAAACCCCTTAAGATTGGCAACACCCCATCTTGCCACCCATCTTCAAGCGAAGGGACAGAAAAAGTCTTGACAGCTCCACTACAACTACTCTACCCCCTATAGTGTCGAAAGTGTTGGAAAGCCTGGTAACTGACACTACCTGGGAATTACTCAGTAGAGAAAAAGCTGTGCATACGGCTCAGCGTGGATTACGGGGTGGTCGCCACGTGCCACCTACCCACCGACCGCCTGGGAAGACTGGACACTAAGCTGGGATGACAGAGAGCCAAGTTGCTTTTCTCGACCTAGTCAAAGCACTCGACGGTGTTCATGCCACAGTCCTGCTTCACGAGATCATATCAGCTGCTATGAATGAACTTCCATTCTCCTGGTTCAAGGAGTGCCTAAAACGGAGGCAGTTCTTCACTGAAGTAAATAGAATAAGGTTGGAGTGGAGATCATCTATGTCAGGAGTATCCCAAAGAGCAATCCCAGGACCACTTCTGTTTTTCCAGTTTGCCAATGATCTGCCAGACAAAATATCCTCATCAACCCTCCTCTTCGCTGACAACATTAAAATTCCGAGTGTTGTAAACGAGGAAGCTGACTGTACAGCACTACAAAAGGACTTGCAGTGACTCGGACTTTGATCGTCGGAAAATGCCCTGAGCTCAAACCCGGAAAAGTGCAAATTAATGCACACCAGTAAATAGGGGGCAAATACAGCAGGCTTTTGGTACATGTTGAGCGACCGCGCTGTCACCAGAGTGTCCATGGAGAAAGACTTGGAATTCGGCTTCTCTGACGCTTTGAACACCAGCCCCAACTACAAAGATATGACGACTGGAGCGAACGCCATTCTGCACATTCTGCGTAGACAGCTTGGCGCCCTCACCCCCGACCTCTTTCTCCGCGTTTCCAGATCCTGAGTGCGGCAGCATCTAGAGGTCCTCAATGCGGTGGGCCCCATCAGCACTCAAGAAAAACTCTAATCTCTTTGAGAAAATACAAAGAACTGCAACAAAATCAGTCGCGAAGCTAAGGGGGAGGGCCCTTACTCCTCCTCCTTTACGTAAATGATATTTCTAACGTGATAAAATATGGTAAACCCTACCTGTTTGCTGACGACCTAAAAATCGTGTATAGCTTTCCCCACTCATCACTAAGTGAGGGTTTTAATAGAATCCAGGAAGACCTGATGAATTTGTTCGCTTGGAGTGAAACATGGCAACTTCCACTTAACTCTAGTAAATGAGGAATTCTCTGTTTCAATAGCATATCCAAACGTCAGTTTACACCTTGGCGATTCTATGCTGCAATCTTATAACTCAGTACGTGATTTAGGTATTAGGTATTCTCGGAACTTAACATTTACGGAATATGCTCAATCACTTGCCTCCAAGTGTAGGCGCCCAGTTGGCTTTCTGCTCAAATGCGTACGTACCGCTGGGGCCAGACTGCTTTTATTCGGGGTAATGATCCACCCAGTACTTGAATATGGCACAATCAGCTTCAGCAATATGTATGCTTCCGATTGGATACTAATTGAGAATGTTCAAAGAAAGTTTACCCGCTATGTACTGGGCCGTCACGAAGAACTTGATTATGAGGGAAGGTGTAAGAAACTAAAAATTGACCGACATTCGCTAAGACGCCTTGAGCTCAACCGTAGCCTATTTTTCCGCCTTTTGCATGGCATTACTCACACCTGTTGCGCTCCTACTTTTAAGCCTATGTCCTCATATAGTCTACGCAATCGTGAATGCACTGTACCTGTAGAAAAGCACTGCCTTAAACTTAGGCCACGTTCCTTTATGTTACGGTACAGCAAGTTATGGAATAAGCCTCCACATTTTATTCGCCCTGGCGTACTCAGATCTCCAAATGTAAGAATCGGTTTTACTAAAGCCCTGAAGTTCCTTTAATGCAGATGGCCTTACGATTGCATATAAGGGTGTGAATACTGGCTCCTTTCCATATAATGAACTTAAAGAATACTGTTTATCTCTCAAAGCCACTACGGCACACCCCCCCTAAAAAAACGACTTAGGAACCCCATATGGAAGGACTATGTAGTTGACCTCACAAATATACATGAAAATGTACATCAAATCCGAATAAATCAAAAAGAAAAGGGACTTCTTTCTTCTCCAAATTTGATAACGTGATAATCTCTCTTTTATATCTTCTCGTGCCTCTTCTTTCTTTTCCGTCTGCAGAAGCAGCTGCAAGTCGACATTTGATGTTCAAATTCAGTCTGAAAGTGATTACTTTATGGGAATAACACCTGCTCATTGATGCCAACAACTATTGGACTGCTCCCACTCTTTCGCAAATTCTGGACCATCTTCAAGATTAACTCACCTACTGGTCATGACTTTTCTTGCAACCAACCGTCTGACCATTCCCAGCAGTATTGGTAGCAGAGACATTCCGAACAGATTCTTAAACCAGAGACCAGTTAAAATATTGGCTCAGAACGTCACTTACCTGTACCAAGAGACCTTTTCATATGGAACTTGCTACGCATCAAATACACTTCTCGAATGATGCCGCCTTTGCTAATACAAAAGATACCCGAAGTCTATGGGCTATTGACTGTTTCAACATCTATTCTCATCCAATACAACAAGTATTACCAGCAGAATTGATCTTTATTGCCTTAAAACGTAACATGGTGTCCTGAAGATGCATTGATATAGCCATACACGTTGGTTATATAACTGTGGATACTTTATTGATACTCCAGATTGTATAGATGGGTCCTTTGTGGCTAGCAAAGATAAAAACTGAAGAGCATTCTTAGCAATGAACTGTTGTATTACTAACCAGCAAACTATGCAAATGGACTAACAACGCCGGTTGGTTATAACGCGAACTCTGAACGCTGCGCGCTTTTGATATTGATAGTGGAACCTATCTACATGATGGTAGATGGAAATCCATATCCGTCTCATGAATTTCAGTAAATTTAAATAAGATTATACACACTAATGACTTGATATGTAAATTATTTAATACTAGATACCTTCAAAATTTATGAAGTTGACGGTGCTTGTAAACCGGTATCCCTCATGTTAAACTTGTTAAATGAAGACAATATTTACTATTATCTAAACTTTTACGCTGTGTATGCTGTGAAGTAATATTTCCTTGTTCATTCCATAACTAGCAGGACTTTCGGCAGTTTTTAACTGAGTTTAATGACATTCCATCAGTACCACTCAGGGCTCAAATCTTGTAGATATTTTGAGACATATCAACGTGATGAAGCCTGCAAACTGGCTTCCCTCATTTTAGAATCTTTTTTAACGCGAGAACAAAACATTTATTTGTTTATAAGTTAAAATTAACATATAATTAACTTCCTTGTTGCTTGGTGCCCTGTTGTCTGTTTTCTCTATTCTTATTGTAAACAGAATCTTGGAAGCCTGCAATTAGATTGGACCTGCGATATTTCATCAGTACTTTTCTTAACTATCACTGCATCCATCTTCAAGCAGCTCCTATGCAATCCTGCAACCTGCGATGAACATCCTTGTGGTATCACACAAAGATACTTCCTTGGAGCCTCTTGACATTTTTTAATTCAATGTTTCATTGACTGGAGCTGTTCCGTCCATTGCAGCTGCAAGCAGCATATAAAATGCAGAAAAATACTTACAATTTCACCTCCCTCCTACCTACCACTCACTATGTCGCTCCTTAGCACACTCACATTGCCGACTAATTCTTTTCTGGAGAATAGACCTACGCTAACTATTTTTACCTTTCGGGCAACTCCCACATGCTTTTCTCTCTCCTTTATTTCCATTCTTTACCCTCTCCTTTGTTTCCCTTTTGTCTTTTCCTGTTTCTCCCTCTCTATTTCCTTTTTTCTTCCTTTCCTTCATTCTTTTCATTCTTTGCCACCATTCTTCTGTTCTCTCCTAGTTACCTACACAGACAGAAGTCACGACAGTCCCCTAACCCTCCCAGCAACTCGTAGCTCCGCAGTTACTCTACAAGTTACAACTTACTAACCCATAAGTAAACCAAAAGCAAGAAAGCAGAGGGGACTTCCTTGTGAACTGGACGACTGGAACCAAGCCCTAAGAACTAGACGCGAGAGATCGAAAACTATCAGTTTTCTACGCTCGTACTATCAACATTGGATATTGCATGTCAGCGGCTTTCAGAATCACTCAAGGTCGCGAGTTGCAAGTGATCGGGGGATCGGATGACATTTCTTGTTGGTGGAAGGTGAAGGTATGTCCACTTAAGCTGATGGTGGTGCGTTCAGGTTGACGTACTCTCTCTTAGTTTTATTCCCGCCGGTATATATTATTCAGATATGTAGCCTGGATGTCCAGGTTTGTTGCATATCTGTAAGCACTAAACCGCCAAACAACTGAGGGCCTTTGAATCTGAGTTAGATTAGTAAAGCTAGGACTGTTGCACTGTGAGTCAATCAGTGGATGATATGGAAAGTAATGTCCAGTGTGGATAGCTGTGCTTATCCCGAATTCTGATTCTCACTAAAAATCAGGATACTTGTTCGTATATTACTGAGCTGGTTGTGTAGGTAAGCGCCTAAAAATAGTGGATACATCGTAACAGGAGAACCGCTTGGTTTCAGCTTTATGTAAATACCTGTTTTCATCTCATAGTAGGACACTTTCATGCGCAAGCAAACTCAAGTATGAACGGGTGTTCAAACTTCGTGTTGTAGAATTAGCGAACTGCGGTTCCTTGGGTTCTACGTCTGTCTTATTGGAATACGTTCTGAGTTTGGAACGGTCACAATTATCTTTTAAGTTCTGAAAAACCTGAAAGGATAAAGATACGATTAATTAATCAATTTGGTCTCAAGTTAGTATTACTGCATCTGATCTGGGGAAAGCTTCTCGAATATAGCCCATCGGTACCATAGGACTCGAGGTGTGCGTCTAGCCTCCTTTTAAAGGTATCAGGGGATGGGGCTGTAACAACTGCTGAAGGGAGGGAATTCCACAGTTTACAGACTCTAACTACAAATGAGTTAGCACGGATCTTTGTACGTGATCTCTCATGCTCTATTCTTAACGGGTGACCCCTCAAGTCGCGTTTCCGACTAAAGCTTAGAAGGGATCTGTTGGGATGGAGGGGATTATGGGCGATGTGGTACATCATGATCATATCCCCTCTGATCCTCCGGTGTTGTACTGGGTGCAGCTGAAGAGCAACTAAGCGGTCTGGGTACGGTTTGTGCCGTAACCCAATCACTTTCTTTGTAGCTCTTCTCTGTACCCGTTCTAGGATGGCAATGTCCTTTTTCAAGTATGGGGACATTACAAGCGAATTTTTTTTAAATGAGGACGAATGTACAGAGCATACACTGTGGTGAAAAAAGGAGTTAGACACCCTAAGGTTCGCGAGAGAAACCCCAAGATTCCATAAGCCCTATTGGCTGCAAGGCGACAGTGAACAGAGGCTCCTAGTGTATCATTTAGTGTAACTCCCAGATCTTGTTCCATGTTAGAGTGACAGATATTTATTTCACCTAGAGAGTAAGAACTGGGACTGCCTTTATGTTTGTCAACTATCATAATTCGACACTTCTTCGAGTTGAGAGGAAGCAGGTTTTCTGTAGTCCAATTAAGGATTTTCGTAAGGTCCTCCTGGAAGATCGAAATATCCGTTGGTTCCTGTATTTCCCTCCAGATCTTCAGATCATCGGCATATAATAGTGAATGTGAATTAAGGACCCTGGTAGGTCATTGATAAAAGCAAGAAACAGTAGTGGGCCCAGTATGGAACCTTGAGGCACACCACTCAGCATCGGGAACCAATCAGATAGAGAGCCGACTCTAACTGACTGCACCCTGGTGTACAGATAATCTCTAAGCCAGATTAATAATTTTCCGTGTACACCCATGAGCTGGAGTTTCTTACAAAGGATATCATGATTTACCCTGTCAAAGGCCTTAGAAAAGTCAAGTAAACCAATGTGTATAGGCTTTTTCTTCTCGACAGAGAGTGTCCAGCTATTCCAAGCTATCAACAAGTTGGTGTTACATGACCTTCCTGGTAGAAAGCCATGCTGACAGTCGTTTAGGATTGATTTCTGAAGTAAGTGATCACGAAGTGAGTCATTTATGACTCTCTCCATGACCTTCGCAACTGAAGAGATCAGGGAGATTGGTCTGTAGTTGGAGGCGAGTAGTTTGTTTCCACCTTTATAAATTGGGACGACAGCCACCCGTTTCCAATCAGAGGGTAACCTGCCTTCCAGAAACGAGCATTTGAAGAGGTTTGCTAGTGGGGCACACAGAACTTCAGCACACTCCTTGAGTGCTCTTGGGTGAATACCATCGATTCCTGGAGACTTATTCGGGTTCAGTTTCTTTAATATTTCCATAATTACAGAGGGTTTAAACTCTATATGATTTAGTCCCTCTGTGACACGGGTGTCCGACAGAGGCGGGGTTTTGTCTCCCAAATGACAGTTGTTTTGGAACTCATGAGCTAGTAGGTTTGCAACTTCGGAGTTGGAATAGAGAATCTCCAAACTAATGGGGTCCTGTAAACTTAGTGAACTGTTACTCTTCTGTTTCATCAACGAGTACAGTATCCCATGATTCCCCTCCAGGGTTCTACAAAGTTGTGTCTGGTGGTTTATTCTGTCATTTCTGATCCTTACTGAACATTTGTTACGGATGTCTTTATAATTTAGCCAGTCAAAAGGGCTATTAGTGCACCTCCATAGATTCCAAGACGACCGTTTACGCCGTATTAGTTTGCGCGTGCTAGACTTAAGCCAGGAGGAGTAGAACTTGTTAGTTCTTCTTGGGATCAGAGGAGTGTTGTCTTCTATCGTCTGTAGGATTATATTCTTCAACAGACCCCATCTAGCATCAAGATCCAGTAGGTCATCGCAATTTAAGCAAGCGGAACCTTCTAGATCTTGCCGAACCTTCTCGAAATCAGTTCTCTTGTAATTCCTAACTAGAGGCTGATCGGGAACGGGTGGCTTAGATACAGAAATATTGAAGGAGATAACTGCATGGTCACTTAGGCCAAGAGGGCTGAAAACATTCAAGTTGCTTACCCCAATGAACTGATTTGTGAAAATATAATCTAGTCGGGATGCCTTACCGTCAGGCCCCCAGCGAGTACACTGGGAAACATGTTCTGTCAAGGAGTTTTCCAGTAACAATTCCCGAAAGTCTTTTAGAGCAGTAGATGGACTTTCTGTGGTAAAGAGTTGAGGAAAGTTAAAATCTCCCATAATGAGGACCTGTGGGAAGTTCAGTTCCAGGGCTCCTCTAATGGACTGTATTAACATTTTATTTAGCGTGGCATCAGCTGCAGGAGGGCGGTATAAAACTCCAACTAAACACGGACCTCCGCAGCACTTAATGCTACACCAGAGGACATCTTTAATGCCAATTCTATGAGATTGAATCTCATGGACTTTTAAGGAAGGGCAGGTGTAAAGAGCAACGCCACCTCCTGGACCCTCCGGTCTATCCTTTCGGATTAGGCTGAGCTGTCCTAAACGAACTTCCTCGTCTTTTATGTTTTCTGATAGCCATGTTTCACAGAAAGCCATTATGCTAGGACTTTCCTCATCCACTAATAACCTTAACTCAGGTACCTTGGAGCGTAGGCCTCGTACATTGCTGAAGGTACAGCGAATAAGAGTATGAGGGCCGGAGGTCCCAGCAACCGGTTGAGTTAAGCATGAGTTGCCAGCCTTTAAATGGCCGGCTTTGACAAGTTTTTTGATAGGGTGGTGGAACCAAGGGCTACTGTATCCACTGATCTCTTTGACTGAGAACTGGTGCCGGGTTCTTCGATCTGGGACAAGGTCGATAAATACTCTTGCTCATCGTCCAGCCGTTCTACCGTTAGGTGTGCGTTGGCCAACGGTAAGCGCTTGAATCGCTCTCAGTCTGCCTTTGTTCCCTGGGTCTGCACTCGCTTATCTTTATTTCTCTAGGGAATGTATCAGATACATTATACCAGGATTCCAAGGTAGTTCTAACCATGTCCGGAGAGTCAAGGGTTACTTGGAGTAGCCTGGGAGTACGTATAGTCGAGAGGTGAGCCGGCCTTGGAAGACGATTAATTCTTTCTGCCCTCACATCGATTTGGAGTTTGCTGACAATATATCTCCACTGATTTATGTCGTGGATAAGTTCGGCAGTATCGGTACCCGAACATTCGGGAATCCCGTGTATAATTACCGAGCAGCATAACTCTTGAGAGTGAATCTTCTTGCTGTTGCGAAGAAGTTCTCGCACTGACCAGGGTCTATCAGGCCTAATCCTGACGTCAGACAGTTTACGTTTCACCAACTGATGACCTTTCAGAAGGATGTGTTCGGACTGACGTGTACTATCAAGAGATACTCTTAAAGGTCTAGGAGAGCCTTTGGGGGAGAACTTACTACGCGCTAGGCGTTGAAGAGATGGACTGCAGGGAGAGGTTCCTAGGAGTTTGCAAACACTCTTCCATTGGTCAAGGTCATGTTCTTCACGATCAGTCAATAGGGAGGAGCCACTTTCCTGAACGTTGAAGAGTATGAGTGATCTAAGATTGAGGTTATGGTCTGTCTTTTGGAGCTTATTCCAACCTGTGAATACAGACTCAGATTTCTGATGAGCCTTTTGCGAGTGACTCGGAAGACCTGAGGTGCCAGCTGTGGGAGTTTTCTTGATGATTGAAAGAGGCTGGTGGTGAAATGCGGGTGGCTTCCGCCCTGAGTTACAGGTGGTGGGAGCAAGATCTGCTTTTTTCGGAACGTTTTTCGCCTGAGTAGGAGGGGCAATGTTCAGCTTATGGTTCGGCTTCTCATTAGGCTGAGTAGTCGTTACTCTGTCAGACTTACGATCGTTACTTAATGTTCCGTTTTTAACTGAACTGACCTGCCTACATTTCTTCAGACCTTTTTTTCGGCGCTTATCAGGTGTGAGATTCCCATTCATCACTGAGGGGATCGGTTCCAAAGGCATGCTAACGGGGAGACAGTCCGTGACAGTGATGAATTCGCTACTTCCCTTACTGCTAACTTGAGGGATCTTTTTATGGCCATGAGACTTCTTTAGATTGAGGCTGGTTTGTGTAGAGATCTCAGCCGTAAGGTGGTCGGAGTTCTGTCTCACTAGCTCTAGGCCTATTTGGTACTTACTTTTGGACCTACAACATGGACAAAAATACCAATCACCATCAAAAGGGCTATTAAGCAGTGCTTCATAATAACCAGATGGCTGGCTGGAATCACAGGAGCAGTGAGTCCATTGAGAGCAAAGCTCACAACCCATCGCCTTAGCTGAGAAGCTGACATTTCTGCGACAAACTACGCAGACATCCTTTGAAACTGTCATTAGACTGTATAAAGGGTAGAAAAATGTTTGTTCAAGGAGTTATGAACCTCAACACAGTAAATATAACAAACTAATCAAAATTTGTCAAACCCCACTGTCCTTTTTGAAAAGCGCGCAGCACTTGTGTTGTGTAGAGGCATTATATGATTAAGTGTTTACGCATGTTTACGTGTGCAACAACACTGTCTTACTTCATGAAGCTTATATGTGGAGGCTTCAGTATGCTTTACATCATGTAGCAGCCACTTGCTTCCCGTAGGCGTTTCGTCAAGTTTATTAATGTGTTAAATTCTGGAGGATGGCACCATCATGTAACGCCACCGACTAGACACAGTAGTATTCTAAACCTCGTTTTCACCAATGGATTACTGGCTCTCGGTAGACTGCCTCCCATTATTACGTCAGCTTCTGCATACGAAAAACTGTAACTAGATTTTATAAGAGTGCTGAGATGAAATTCAGTACATGACGCGATGCTCAGACTGGCATTCTTATTTCACTAGTTGCTCAATCCACGAATTGTGGTACTTTTATAGTTCAATGAATGTAACTCACGGTCATACTGCTCCAGCAGTACCAGTAGTAAGTAGAAATCTGAAAGTGAGTTTAATCCCAGATGTATGAATCTGAATGCGTAAACATGCCAGAAATTCCCATCGATCTAATGACTCTTCATCCCTCGTCTCAGTAAAAACGGTTCTCCTCCAAACTACTTCCGTGTATGATTTATATGCGTAGCAGACTTTGTGTCCCGGTGACAATTTACGTACTTGGTCGTAGTATACCACTAGTGAAAAGGCACTTATTTTTCATGCACACCCTGCTTTATTGGCTTTGAACCGTTTCTTTTTATGATAGACTAATGACTACGTTAAACATTGGTGCATAGTATTGACATTATCTGCTCACACAGTCAGCACACTACGTACGTGAGAATACGATACCTTTTACAACCTAATTCGACAAGAATGTGGAAGAAAAATAATTTCTGCATCGAAGTCATCATGCGATGAGTAACTTTTGTTTAATACCTTACTATCCTATGCGTACTCGTGGCTATAATGTCTCAGGGTCTTTTTTCTTGCAGCAGTATGGGTCATTTTTTGCGTGATAAATCAGGCTGGACTATAACATGAGTGGACATATAATGGTCATAAGTGTTGCTTAGTGTGTGATACGTGCCAAGGGATAGTGGAGTCAATAATGCATTCACGATCTTAGTGAGCTGAGAGTAGGCTGAAAATATTTTTTTTTTTAACCGCCAACTTTGTTGAAAGTTGCATTGAAACATTTAAAAAAGAAAGTAGAAAGGTGGGTAGATGATGATAACTGACCAAAAGACATGGTGTCAGGGAGATAAACTCAAACTACCTGTGCCCTGTAAGGAAATATTTTTATGCAGCCCATGGCCTTTGCACTAATGATCCTCCTTAAAGTGCAAAAAAGGTAACGATAAATTAACTAAAAACAAATGGGTTGCATTGAGAATGTAGATTCGCTCCACTTACTGTCTCTTCCCTCTCTGTGCCACCATATTGTCCCTATAGCCCCGATATGATAACGTTCAGCGGACAACACCAAGGTCACTCCTCTATCCATGGCTATATAAAGCGTGTTAACCATCATAGCGAAACGCACGAGTTTTATTTAAATGTTCATAACTCTAATTTACTTGTGTACATCAGTTTTCTGCACACGAACGCATGCCTGATTCCATATCCACCCTTCTCCATACTCCATTACGACGTCTATGTCTTCAGCTTCATTTTCATTACCTACCTATTCAACTTCTTTCCATAAGGTAATCTCTAAGCGGTTCGTTTAGTATACTACATTTTTGTAGCCACTAAATGACTGACCAGTATATGTGAAGATTGATGTAGTCCAACGTGGTATTTTGGTTCGTCTATTTTCAGTTTGGCTTGCTGCACGACTTTGTTTCATTTTTCGGGCCTGATAGATCAGTTGTTCATTCAAATGAGATCCCATTAATCTTAAAGGTCAGCGCAAATCATCCAGTGCTGGTGTCCTACATGTTCAGTTGAACATACAACTTACGACTTGGAAACCAATCGGATGGCACTGGAACAGGCAGATCGGAAAGTTAGCCATGTATGGCAGTATATGAACATTCATTGGAGTTTTGTGCTTGACAAAATCATGCATGCAGTCAATGTGTTCTACTTTCAAGACCGAAATGCTCCAGGTTGTTTACGGTAACAAGGAACTACACTCGCAAACTACTTAGGTTGAAGAGACACCTCTGGGTTAAACACAAAAGGACTGGTACCGAATACACTTAGAGACTATTCAAACAGACAAGAAGCGCATGTACTAAAAAACTGAGAGCTGATCAGCAATAGTGCCAAGTTGAGCTTACAAACATGTTTGTTTGTGGCCCGAGAAGTCTGTTTTGCTATGCTGCATCTTTCCGGCAAGCTAAAGTGGAAGTCTCTCAACTTCTAGGTACCAACAGACTGGCTAGTTGACGCAATGAACCAACTGAGCTCCTAGCTGACCAGTATTCACAAATCTTTTCGTCATCATCTACCTACTCAAGAGTTACAAATATCCCACTGACGAAGTTTGGCTCTCGATTATTGATTTAGGTGTTGAGCTAGTACAGCGCGAACTGTTACTGCTCACAAAAGACGCCTCCCTGGAACCAGATAAAATGCATGCGGTGGTACTACGGGAAGGAGCGTCAATCTAGGCTGAACACTTAAGTAAGTTATTTAAGGGTACTATAAGTCAAGGAAAAATAACTGATTCTTGAAAGTTGAGTCACATAACGCTCATCTTCAAAGGAGGTCAATGAAGCAACCTTAAGAAATACTGACCGGTGACAGTCTTATCCATACTCTCCAAAATTATGGACTCGTTAATCTATGGTGCATTGATGGATCGTCTTATAACGACCAGTTGCTTTACGAGTCAACAACACGGATTTAGGAAAGGCTATTCCTGTTATACTAATCTACTCACTGCAGTAGGTGGACTATCACTGTCGACCGTCGAGGTCGAATTGATGTTATTTATCTCGACTTTGCTAAGGCTTTTGATCGTGTTAATCATGACTGATAAGTTAAAATTAATCGGGATAGGACCACCACTCATTGACTGGTTGTCTTCATATCTACGAGTTCGTTTATTTTTTATTTGAGGGAGTCTTCCTGTGTCTGAAGAAACAGAATGTCCTAGTGGAGTTCCCCAAGGTTCAGTACTACCACCCCTTCGTTTTCTAGTATATATAAACGACTTGCCTCAACAGGCCTTTTCTAAAATCTTTCTCCCGATGACGTTAAACTAGGGAGAGAAATCAAAATTGAGAAAGACAATGTTTCCATACAGAAAGATTTAACTCAACTTTAAAACTGGGCAGTCAATAATGGGCTTGCATTTAATCCTGAAAAATGATAGGTGTTACATGTAAAACATGATCCATGTCATTTATATAGCCTCAACGGGATGTAACTTGTGGCGTCACTGACAGAGAAAAATTTGGGCGTTTTAGTCCCTCAAAACTTCAAATCCTATGCTAACAGTGACAGGCGCATTTGGCGGAAAATTGGCGTTAGTGACCTTAGACGAATTTTCAGACAATTCCATCTTGAATGTTTTCACCAAATTTTCAGCAGCTCCATATCGTTTCACCTGAAGTTTGGGACCATCGTCTTTCCCCCTTCTCTGCAGAAGGATATATTAAGCTTAGAACTCATCCAGAGGCACTAGACCAAATCTGTTCAAGGAAGTAGGTCTGAAACATATTGAGAATGACCGTTCAGGTTGGATCTATATCCCTCGAAATATAGAAGACCAAGAGGAGATTTGACTCACAATATTCTGAGTACCCCTGGACACCCACTACGTCGCCTATTGAATCTTAGCTGTGGCACTAATTTTAGAGGACATATAAAGAAACTAAGCCTGGAACATAACAGGTTAAATATCAAGCACAAGTTCTATTACCTCAGAGTTGTTAACCCCTGGAGTGCTCTTCCTGTAGACATGATCCAAGCTGCTTCGTCCGAATCCTTAAAACGTCGGTTGGATACTTATTTGAAATATGGCTTGAATCTGTCCAGAGCTAATTGAATATTCACATTTCAACCGCTAATTTTCCTATCTCTTTACTTGTACATAGGTTAACAGCGACAAGAAGTAGTAATCTACGGATCATATATGCGTAAGCTGGTGAAGGGGTGGCTTTTTGAAGTCCTTCAACAACCATTTGAGCATTTGAAATGCTTTGAAAAAGTCAGTAGTCAACTTTTCTGAACCCCAAAGAACAAACATTATTCTGATATTGTTAGCTTCGGTGTGCTACTTCGGTTGTGGTGGGTAACTATGAACTAGGTAACTGCGGTTATTCCTTGTTTAACTAGATTATTATGAACCAGTAATATGAGAAATTAGGTGATATAGCTGAGAATGATGTCAGTGATATGATTACATTCGCTCAGCACTGAGTCGTAACTATTTTTTAAAAAACCTATTGCTCGCCTCACATCTTTCTTCTGACTTATTGTAACACATTTCCCTTTCCTATATATACATATATATATATATATATATATATATATATATATATATATTTATATATATATATATATATATTTATATATATATATATATATATATATATATATATAGTTTTTGTACCACTGTCCAAATTCTACATTGTCTCCAACAAATAGTTGTTTCAGGTGTCTGGAGTGTAATAAAAATAGTTTAGTATTGCTATTTTAAGCTGTATAAATAGTTTATGATAATTTTACAAGTATTTTCGTCTCATTCCGTTGTTCATGCAATTGTGTTTACTTTCTTCACCGTTGTAGCTTTAGTAACTGATTAGCCTAACAGTGGGTTCGATACTTTGTACATATAAATGAGCGCACATTCTTGTTCTTCAATATTTGAATATCTAAAAAATGTTGGTGTTCATATGCTTGATGAACTATACACTCATCCTCCAACATGTCTAGTTGTTTTCAGAGAACTACCAGAACTTTCAAAACATTTTGTGATGAGACTTTTATTCATTGAACAACCAATTCCAAAGTCTATTGTTTCTGGATGGGTTGAGAAAGGCTCTAGTACACTCTTAGACGATGCGTGTAAAGCTCTAACGGATTTGAGAATTTGGCATTCAACCGATAGTAATGTTTCCAGAGGTTCATGGTCTCTAAACAAAAGATACCAAGAATCTATTCGGGTATCATTATTTGGAGGGTATGTTTTGCTTCATTTTTCTTTATTTGAACTTTAGCGGAAAGCCTTTACTTGGAGATTTAGGCATTGTGACAAATGATAAGTATTCAAAAAGTGTTGAATTTCTAAAGTCTTATGCATGTGAAAGGTGGGACGTAAGTTTTCCTTAACTTATGAAACATAATGCACCCATCCACATATAAATAGGCTTTACTTCATTTTATGGTAGGCTCTGAATCAGCAGAGGTTGGAAGTGTTGTTAAAGATGTACTTTTACTGTCAAATCTAATGAAGTGGTACGTTTAACAGTATCATTTCCATCTTACATACTTTTTTTATTCATGTTTGCCTAATAGTGAAAGTAACGATACTCCAATTGGTATTACGAAGCATGGATTTCACTTCCTTCTAATGAGTAGACAGTCTCAAGTTCTGGTATTCATCTTGCACTATTTTGACTACTTAAAGGTAATTCAACTGTAATGTGTTGCGTTATTCGTTTACTACCTTTTTCTCACTCAATAGGAGAATAGTAAAAATCTAGTTGGTGCCTTACAATTCATCTTCCAGCTTAGTTTCCTGTCTCCCACTAAGGTAAGCTTGATTTGATGTACTAATGTTTGATAAACTTATCCATCCTTATAACAACACACAAGTTCATTCTCTAGGCTGTAAACCACTTTTGTTGTATGATATGGCTCATTGTCAAAACGCGACTAACCATAACTTTCCTATGCAAACCGAAATAGGTGGGGCTTGTTCTGAACTCGTGCTAATATGACAAATAATTCGGGTTTTTTTTTGACCATTTAATCCGGATATTTTAGACGAATCACTGAAGGTAGGATACAGTTTAAAGTAATACCGGTTAATATGCTCAACATTAACTTGTAACAAATACTATGTTCTGTGAATTACAGGAGATAAAAGACTAGAAATCTAAAAAGTCAGAAAATTAATCGGTATTTCAATAAACAAAGGAGTTCAAGTCTTTCCTCTTATTGGTGTTATTAAATTAAGAAATTTGTAACACTGCATATTAAATAAGTTTATTTGATATGGCACACATTGAAAAATTATTGTTCTATCACGGTCTATTGCGTGCAGTCACTTTGATGTGAATACTAGCAATAAATTGTGCTCGAAATATCTTCACTGTATGCTATATCAAACAGACTTATCTAACATAGAGTTATACTATACCACAGTGCTCAAATTCTCCTTGTACAGTAATGGTCACGTTTTACCTTAATCATGATTAGTTCATCCAACTCATAGAATATGACTACCAAAAACCCATCTGAGTTACAAGTATTCTCCACTATCTCAATTCGTTCAATGCAATCCACCTAGAATCTTTGTTCATATTATCCTCAAAAGAAAACGTGTGTAGTAAATATCTATTTTTTACAAGATGACTGGGCATTTAGGCATGTTTCACCAAGGGGAATCCGTGCCTTCAAGTTAACTGATGCTTCCTTAGAGATTTAGATCCAGAGCAACGAACAAAGACTTCCTAAAGAGCGAAATTAACCAGCGAAATTCAGCCAATACTGAGGCTTAGGAAGCAATATTTGTCTCTATTCAGTGACTGGTCGGCAACAAATTCTTTATTTATAATATCTTTTTGAGTAGTTCTTTTAATAGACTAAGCTGTTTGGTTTAAAATGTATAGAAATGTTTGAGTCAATGGTTGAAGAGGTATGTACCAATTCATTGCCATAACTGAGGCAGAACAAAAGTTCCAGTGAAGAAAGTTTGCGAGGATTTTATTTTCATAGTCTTACCATGAATGTAGTAATTAACACTCCGAGATACATCAAAAATATTTGCAATCTTATTTACATAGAAATTAGTTTGATCAGCGGAAAAGGTTTTGGCTCATATACCTTTCATGTTCTTGTAATGATTAAAAATTGTGAATTACAGCTATGTAAGTGATAAAGATCTCATGGCTGACTTGGTAGAGTGCTGAGTTCACAACCTAGGGACAGCTGTTTCAAATGCTTCCACTACCCAGCTTATCATTTTACCCCAGTTGGTTACTTTATTGCATCAGAAGCAACATATAAAGCATTAAAATGATCAAAACATATCAAAGGCTGAAGGTAAAAAGCAGCAACACAAAATTATTAAGTTAATAAATGAAAATGGTTTGAATTTTTTTAAGTATTTATATAAAAATCCTGTAGAACTTATAACTTAAACGTGAATCAGTTCAAGTATGATTAGGTAGTTCCCAGCCGAATGAACAGAATGGTATATTCTTAGCAAGTACAAGGTAGCTGGTTGTCTTTCATAGACGTATTGATTAGTCGACAGTAAGATCAACCAATAAGACGACCTGTAGAAAGCCTACATGAACAGGTTAGGTTTTAAATTATCATATTTTCTGTCCAATCCAAGCAAGGCTTAGTGAACTCAGCTGGTACGCTGTAAGAAGAGATAAGATTATTGACGGAGACAAATGGAAATAACTACCTACTGAAATTTATAAGTCACCATAAAGTGAATGGAGCTTTAAGACATGTGCATTCTATCCCTAAGTAAAGTGTATTCATGAAGCTACTGTACACTGGTGATGCAAATAGCATTATAATCAGACAGAGACTTAACGCTACTATCAAGGAAACATACAACCAAAGTTTGGATAATCGAAACTTCAAGGCCTAGATACTCATCGAAGCCCTTGGAACGGATGAAAAATGAAGTAATACCCAATTGTATTTACCAATCCAAATTTACTTGTGTTCATGTATGCATCGAGAAGATTCTCTGATCACGGAAAGTAAGGACCACGAAACACACCCCAAAGTGGTCTCAGAAGCAAATAGTCACATAACCTAACCATGTCAACAAATGTCCGAGCTACTCAGTCTCTAAAAACTGAAACACACCATAAAATGGATGCATAGTCGTCATTCGCTTCCATTTATACAATCTGTTGGAACTCATTTCCGGGTTTCTCTAAGCGTTAGCCGTCAGGAGGTGTCTAGACTATCTGGATGTTTTAAAACTGTTTATCATTAAACTTTCCATAATAAATTTGGTTTTGATCTCAAGGTTAATGTACTAGTACTTTAAACCTTATTGATCTTCATTGCTATTCTTACCTTCATTATAACCTTCTCATTTGATCTATATTCATTTTCCTACTCCTTAAATCTTTTTCATTTTTTCGCACCAATCCACGTAATAACTACATGTGTAATCAGATTATTCGAAATGTTTTGCACAAGTACATTACGAAAGGTATAAATCTAAGAACATGAAAGTACCATGATGTAGTAAAATAATTAATTTCACTCACCAAAAATTTTAATACATACAGATTAAAAATTTTGTGATAATTCACTTTGATGTATATCGAAGAAAAACTGTGTGTGGATTTGAAATCATTGAAATCGTTTTTTGCTTTTTATTACGTTTCACTTGATATGTCTGCCACCATAACTTATATATCTAATTCATCTGGTCTATGGAGAAATTGTACGCTCATTAGTTACACAGTTCAAAGTTCGTGCTTGGTGAAAGAAAGTGGATAGATTCCTGATAGGCAATTATTCGGAATATTTCAGGCAAAAAACCCTTTGAAGACCTATTCGGATAGTTTTAAAAACTTGTTAGTTTTTAGCAGTGGTTGAAGTTAAATTGTCATTGTATGAACTGTTGAATTGGTATAATCAGAGCCAAATCCAATCGCTAATACTGCTAACCACTAATCTAGGTGTGTTGGCAGTCAAATAGAAATATTGTGGGGGTGATTACAGTCTCATCGATAGTCTGCAAAATGTTTTGGTATAAAGTATTACACTACTCATAAGTAGTCTACTTTATATTAAAGTTTTTTACCGATTCACCATGAGATTTCGTTTTCCTCTTGTTTGTGAGAAATCATCATACCAGCTATAGTTCCCCGAACTAAGGTGTACTGTTCAACTAATTCACTGTTTAGTATTTAAGAAGAAAAGTAATTTTATTTAGAATTTTGTTTGTCCTGAAGTTGGATATGGGGCGATGACGAGATAGATTTCTTAATCGGTTAGCGGTCTTGCCTACATAGTTGACCGGGCACATACTGGTAACTTGTGAGGAAACTTACAATTGGAATAATTATTCGTTATATGCAAAAAGGAGGTACGAACTTGTATGTGTACTAATTTGCTTGGAGGTGGCTAGTATTGGAACCCAGGACTCACATTTCCCACTTAAAACTCGTCAGTTGCACGTACTTACACCACAGTGATCTTATCGCCTCTGACACTCTAACCCAACACCCACCGCTCCAAACGACAAAGCTTTATCCTTTAAGCCACCGAACCACGGGATCCACTCTCGTGTATGACGGGTATCAATTACTGTTGTTTACTGATTATTTTAGTTACAAGTATAAGTAAATAACTGTGTGTATTTTTAGAAAAAAATGCTATTAGGGTAACTTGTCAATTTTTAAATTTCCGTTTTCTTCTAACGAAGTATGTTAAATTTCTTCCGTAAGTATAGTTATTCATACGTAAAATACCATTTGTTTTCCCCACAGTGAGTGAAAAAAGTCTTCGGAAAGTTGACTATTATTTGCCTCTGTAATAATCAAACGTCGTTTTCAAAAAAACCTGCCATAAATTTTATTCTTACGCAACTCAGAATATGGAGTTTGAATAAATTAAATAATGAGAAAGGCACCGTAATGTTTTATTAACATGCGGTGGTATGAAACAGTATTTTCACACTACCAGTAGCTATTACAGTGACCTATGAAAGTGGAGTTCGGAATGTGTTTTCATATGATTTGGAAATTGTAGCAGGACCCACACGTATTCGTGTTAGTAATCCCATTAAAATTGAAATCAAAAGACGTAGTTACTCTAGAAACATGTCACCATGTCACTAAGGTCTGATATTTTTGTGGAGTTCAACTAACTGGACTTAGTAGACAAACTTTGAAGGCATAACTGATCCTTCTGAAAAAAATTAAAATGTTGATAAGCCTCACAAAAAATTCAAATGAAACTCACTTTGTTACGTAATTACTTAAAATCACTATGCGTCACTCATATAATCGTTATGCAAATCGATACTTCTCAAAGTTTTATATTCAGTAATGCTATACGGTGTTTACATAATGTCTACTTGCACATCTATATCAAAGTCTTTTTGAAGTCGGGTTCAACGAAAGTTAATTTTACGGCATGAGCGAGTCACCTATTTATGAGTGACTCCAAAGGCTATCGTAGCAACTACTAAAATGACTAATTATCTCCATGTCGGTTGGAATAGAAGCTTTTTCATGGGAAGGGAACCTAATTGGCTGTTTGGGTGAGTGTTAGGTTAACCTTATAGTTATTCCGTGTCTACTTTCCATACGCTTTGGAACAAACAGAGAATTCTGAATCACTGCAAACATAAACTCACATCGCACTCTGGGTGGATCAAATGAGTTGGCGTAAGTGGGGAATCCAAACAACCGTAGTCAGAAAGCAACCAGGCGGTTCATTTGTGAAAGGATTAGCTTGTTCAGTTCTTGGGGTAGTTGAATAACCTTTTTCAATATTATGTCAGTTGCCTATGTAAATTTGAAGGGTAAATTTGCATGCATATTTTTCAATCAAACAGTTTACATGTGTGCTAAGGGTTTAAACCTAGTTGTTGCATGCATATCTCTGTTCAAGTAAAAATGCAAATAACCTTACTAGGCTTGTCTTTTAGTCTCTCATAAAAGTAGTGACACTGAAGCTGCCGTTGAAATCAACTGCATTTCTTGTTCTGCCGCAATGCTAACGCGCAACTGCTTTACGTCTGTCACTGTTAATATTACACATTATGTTACTGGGCGACAGTCGAATTCAATACGTCTCATGTCACTATATGTATTGCAAACAGTCTTTTCATCTTACTGACTTGTAATCGACTATTGAAAAGCCTTTTCTTCGTCGGAAAAAGTAGGGAATATTTCTAACTAGAAATCTGTTCAGCCAATAATGTTGTCTATCACGATTTGGTCACTTTTCTTTTTCATTGTCTTAAAATAGCCCAATTGTCAGTTAAATAACGTTTAGCAAATCTATGGTTTATTGGTCTATGTGATGGACTTCCAATTATTGTGTCAGATTCGAACTCTACTTCACCTATCAAGATTTGGAAAACCAGGTAGTAACATTATCCCTCACACCATAGGTGTGACTCCACAAATATGCACTAAGTTGCTGAGTGCATTTCGATTTCAATGTTTCTACTCCGACGGCAGTACTTTGGTTCGAGTTGCTCCATTTTTTTCAAAAACGAGACAGATAAACTAACCAAAGTGATCTACAATGAACTAAAGTAATGGGAACAAGTCAGGTTTTACGATCTAAATGTTCCGGTCTTCAAAGTATTATGATGCAAATTTTTCGAATGAGGTCTCACTTAGTTACATGATTTTTATATGAAAGTGCTACATTTGCAAAATGTAGTTTGGTCTTTCTTTTCTCTAATCCGTTCAACGAGATTGGTCAGGATTCGTTATTTTGAAAGAATCAGTTACTGCAAATAAACCTCTTGACTAAATATGCAAAATGTCATCTTTGTCTACCCAATAGATTCCAACTATTTCCGCGGGTAGTGATTACCTATCATACATTTTGATAGATTTTTGGTGCTCAGAAGTTTAGTATATCCATATTAGATTTTCTTGTTTGGTATAACAGACAGTAATTTAGTAAATAATGCTGCATCACTATGTGCTGAATCAGATCTAATGTGTAATTACATTCTGTCACAATACCAAAGCTTTAATCATGGTGAAAGTTTAATACATGGTTGTGCTGTTGTTAATTTGTATTTAAGCGATTCACGCTGTACTGTCATTTGCTTTATCTTTTGTAGAGCTATCCAGTGGATGCTTTAACTACCTCTCAACAAGAAGTGTTACAGCATATGCGAGAACTTGGTTTGACCTATCAGCGAAAGCGTACAGCTCCACATTTCTACGTAACTCCTCTTGCTCTTGATGTAGCCGGGGTCATACTAATTTTTTGGAGAGCAAATCAGGCGGATGGGGTCCGCAGTTGGGAGTGATTCCAACAGGAGTATCTAAATCAGATATCTCAGATACCAGTAACATTTTCTCACAGATAACAGTATCAAATTCTTCTGATGTTGGTTACATTTTGTTAGAAACTAATTTCCGACTCTATGCATACACTGGTAGGCCTTTAAAAAAAAACATCATTTTGCTTTTTGGAGAATTCGATCTTTTCAATTTACAAATTTTTATTATTATGACCTAGGAACCTATAATTTCACATTTTTCTATCAGTCTTGGGATAATTGCTACTGATATGAATTTTTAAGCGTATTTTTGACCGAAGCATTTTTAACTATTCTGAGACAAAACATACTTCGTTTGTGTAGAAGGTTGTAGAAGTTGTCTGAAGAGAACGCGTTTTTTGGAGTGAAGCATACCAGTAGAGTAATTACTCATCAGATAGTTAAATGAACTGGAGTGAAGATTATGAATGTGTCTCAACACAAAATTCAAATGGTTGTGACGTCAGTATTCGTAATTTTGTGAGATTTTATTTTCTTACACTTTTCCTAACCTTCATGGTTAGGCTAACGACAAAGACTTTGAGCTTAGTTGTAGTTAATACAGGTAATTCGGTTTATAACTTCGTTTGCTTCTAAAACAAAAAGTACTTCTTCAATACAACCACAGTAGATGTGTCACTAAAAAGTTATAAAATATACCAACCGGACTAATATATGGAATGGAATTCTTATTCTAAATAATTCTTTATGTTTAAAGGCACAAACAACAAACATTCAAGTCTAACCTGAGGTGATAGGCATTTATACAAAACCAAACAGTTGTTAAACTGTCATCTATCATAATTAAAAGTCGAGTACAATATTGAATAGGGAAGATGCACTTTCGAAGACGACTATATTTATTATCTAAAGGTTTTGACAGGAATAATCCACACTAACAACCAATGAAACACCAGGACAACCATAAACCAGGCATTTTTCAGAGAAATTGCTTAGGTTTTCAATCTTTTGTGCTTTGTGTACGTTATAATTAGAATATTCTACTACTACCTTAAACTGCTTCAGTTCAAAATTTCAACTAGACGGTGGGCTTTGCATATCTCTGTGGAGCTGTGGCTCACTGGTTTAGGCAGTTGGCTTTAGGCCAGGGGGTCATGGGTTCGAGACCCGTTCTACCTATTAAGGTTTGGGCAGTCAGGTAGTAGTGTCATTAACCCTCACACAATAGGTGTTGATCATTGTCTCCTGCACGAATTTGCACAAGGTTGTTGGGTCTATTTCGATTTCGTATATCTAGTTGCTTTGGCATTAAATATTTACTGGTGTTGTGGTAATTACACACAGGACTAATAAAATTGTTTATTTTGAGGTGAGTTGAACTTCGGTCTTCTTTGCTTCTTCACTTACTTTCTATATTTTCTTCCTGTGTTTCGCGTTTCGTTCTCCGGAAGCTCTACCGATTGGTTGATAACTGTACTCGCTTTTCCCGGGGACGTATACTAAATAGCACTTACGTGTTCGTATAAGTAGCTCACACCTCATTGCAAGCATAATTATTCACACTTTATTGATTTTCATGACCATTTTCTTGATATAGCATTTTACTCAGAATGAGTTACTTGCATGAGCTACATCTTCATGAATGTTCTAACCAACTGTCTGACATTTCCCATCAGGCCACCAATGACCATGTCTTATCGACTCCGTTAATCGAGAAGTCTTGCGGCGATATCTCTCACTGAAAGGCGTGCCGAGTACATCACCTTATTGGCGGCTCCCTACTCAAATACTTGTGGGCATGTTAGAGCCCATGGTGAGATGTCCGGGGAGCTGTGCTGGTCGAATGGTATCTGTGAAGGGTGCCCACTCTTTCCATTCTTATTCACTCTTATCGTAAATATTCTTATGAAGGTCTCCCTCTCGTCACCTGACTACATGGAGTTTGGCCTAACCGCGGGAGAATTTTCGTTAGACGTAGAATAACGCAGATGACATAGTCTTGTTAGGTGAAAACGCTGACAGGATGCAGCCATGTGGGCCGATCCAGACTATCCGGTTGGGATCCGCGGGATAAGAGAAACTAGTGGTTGGAGACTCTATGTGATATGGTTCAGAACCGATGTCAGTGGTGCAGGTATATACACAAATTATCCTCATCTTGACGACCCTATACCGAATCTCACCATTTTCTCGTTCTTCCTTTCTCCTTTTAGTACTCTATTTTTTTGGACTGAATTTTCTTTTCATCTTGCACCTCACTACGTTTTTACTGGATGTACTGATATGAGGTATGGCAACTCAAACCGTTACTCAGTAATGCGTGGTCCTGTGTTGATTTGGATGGATGGACCGTGTCTTAAGATGTTCTTCCCACCGCCGTGTAGTATAAACCATATGATTCATTTGGGGCTTTTGGTTGTGCTAGTGAAGATCATTTCAATGGGTCAGCAGAGATTGTATGAAAAATGCAGAAGCCATCGATAAAAATATAAAAACTTACAGTGAAGTCACTTTTGAAAAGGATTCTCCTTTTCAGCATTTGAATGTGTAGCAATCTCGCTTTTTGTATTTCTTCTTGATATTGCGCTTTCTTTCGTCCCGAATTTCTACCAGTCGTTCGTTACCACCTCTTGTTTTTTTTCGATATTGCTTTGTATGCTACTGATATGCATTCACGTCAGTAGCGTGACACATTGTGGAATTATAAGTCTTAGGTTTGCTTTTCCACTCTGGGTGATTTTGCTTAGACAGTACACAGTGAGTTGAGCGTAAGATTCATCGTCTATTACGAGAAATTAATGCATATACTCACGCTCAACTAAGTGGACCTCAGCTAACAAGAAGTCCATCCGATGACTATCCATAATTCTTAAAATGAAGAGCGAAATCGAATAACCAATAAGCATATAGTTTACTTTGTAGACAGTAAATATAACTTGAAATAAATTTAATTGACAGCTGGCCAAAAGTTGTGACTAAATGTGTGTAAAGTGACTGGGTGGATCTAATAACGAAAAAAATACAGGTTCCTTTGAAAAATTTTGTTGACAAAAGAATTTATGAAACTCCACTAAGAGATTCCTGGCTAAGTTGTTTACCTTAACTTTTAACCTTAGTGAACGCAGTTAGGCACTGATATTCTTTGACCTGTCATATAATCACTGCATACCAATAACTGACGTTCCTCATATACTCAAAGTAACATTTTTCTTATTTTGTTTCTCATATCACTATTCGATTTAATCTCATTATCAACCTTCATTGAGTGTGTATAGGTTATTACTTTCGTCAAAAATTTGAGGAACATGCTTTCCTTAGTTTCTAAACGGTTTTCGAGCTATTTTTCTTTCCGTATATTTGTTCTCACAGGGGAATTCGGACTGCAACACTATTATTAGTTGTTTTAACCTAGGAAGAGTGTGAAATACCTTATATATGTTCATGGCTTTGTATTCTGATTCATAGTAGGTCCACTAATGCTTATATCCCACTCACCTTCCTACTTGCAATCATTGTCTTATGGAGTATGTCGATTACTCCTAGCGGTCAGACAACTGTGTAAGTGAATTATTTTCCTTTGATAAAGTCTGCACCTGACAGCTGTAGTGTGAAATAGATATGCTGATTCTCTTCACTAAATCCTTTTGTTTGAGTTGGAAATAGAATCAGCTGGTAGCATAACTTCACAGGTAGGCATTCGTACATTGAAGCTGCTAAATCGTAGCACATAAATGGTTGGACCTCCCTGATTTTCTGTCTTGTCGATGTATCGAGTTGTCGTCCGTTTCCATTACCTGTTAAGCGATTTCTCTCCTACTACCGCCACAGTGTTTCTTTTCTTCCTAACGTTTTAGTAATATTCACTGGACCTTGTAACCGGTTGCACTTTTCTAATAAAGTTGTACATGTTTCCTTTTCTAATGCTTAGCACATTAACTTTCTTTATTTCCTAAAAGTGAAACCTTGCAGTTTCAAGATTTTATCAATGTATAAAGTCTTTAACTATCAATCTAATCTGTTTAGAGATATTGGCGGCTTGGTGATTTGCCCGGAAATCAATTAAATTGGTGCAGGTGTGTAAACTTTATCATGTCCAACATTCTGAACATGTTTAGTAACCTTCATTTGTTTAATTTTCCTCTTATGTATCTCGTTTACTTTGCTATCATTCTTTACCTATTCACTTTCTCTGTGTGTGGTATGGATTTTCTGTGAAGAGTACCTTTATTTGCCTGTTTATCCCCCTTATTTGAAATCATATTCAACAAACGATACTCATAATCAACCGAATTATTTCACTGTTGACTCTATATCCCCACTTCTTCGCTAAAGAATTTTATAAATATTTGGTATTCATGTGAAGAAAAATAGCTCATTGGAGTGAAATGTTACGTTTCTTAAGTTTCAGCACATTATAAGTTCATCGAAATACGGGTTATCTCTTTTTATTTAAACCTGTTCTAATTTTCTAAACGTTCACTTGCAAGGTAGTTGTTATGGTTATTAATTAATAAAGTACAGGATGTATTCTATAATGCGTTCTTTGTTCCCTCATTGTTGGAGCCACTTGTTTATTGGTGGAGCCGCGGGTCATGGGTAATTGCAACCCATTTTCAACCAGTTTGTCACGAGTTTACACGCCACTCCATCTATATTTGCCGGGGTGGCTGAATACTTTCTTTAGCCCTCACACTTTAGGTATGCACATGGTTACTTAGTTGTATTTCACTATATTTGTTGGTTATACTGCTTTGTTTGCAATAATGTTCAATTTTCTTTTCCTTCCTAGACTCACCACTTCGTACAGCTCTTCTCAGCTTATTCAGCAAAATACGAGCACGTTTTCCGAATCTGGTTGTTGCTGACATAACCCGTGATTCAGTTCGTGAAGCATTGATTCGAGGGATAACTGCAAATCAGGTACGTTGCAACAATTAACCCTTTGAGTAATAATTTACTTTATTTTCATAGATTCTCTCCTTTCTAACAGCGAATGCACATCCAGATATGTTGCTCAACGTAAGTTCTAGTTACTTTTTTCTGCCAGTGCGTAGAGTTTCTTTGTTTTTTTCTGTCCTATTCAAAATTCGCAAATGAAGTCTTCATTATTTCAACCCTTTATGTACTAAAAACTACATACATCGTTTTTGTTTTGGCGATGTTTAGCAATTGAGGAAAACTGCAAAAACCATATAAATCGGTCTTAATAACCACAGTAAAGAAAGTGTCACATTTCTAAACAGTGCTGTATGAATTCCAGTAATTAACTATCGATTTCGTTACTAATTATAGGGACACTTCAATGGTCAATAACAAGTTCACAGCAAAGATTTAGTGCTTGTTTGCAGTCGTCGACAAGGCACTTTCTCAACCTTGAGGAAATATATTCCCACTTTCATTGTCTATCCCAGATTTGAACCCGTACTACTCAGCTTTCGAGTGTTAGACATTTATCTTAAACTACTTACGCTATGACTTATTTGTAGGAATACATTTAGTACACAAGTTAACCATCGGATTGAGACCATTGTAATATTCAAATAATTTGTGGTGTTCGGTATTCCATTTTTTACCTTACTCTGTACACAAAATAACATATCTAAATGGCGATCACAGTTTGGTTCGAGCACATGTATGTCTGTGCTTAAAAGAATGTAGAATAACAGTGGGTAGTGCTATCGACGCATCATACAATAGGTGAGATTTGTAGCCTAGTACCACAACATGATTTTCCTTGATAAGCTATATTTTAAGGAATAAGCAAGCAAGGAAAATGCCAAAAATCTTTAATTTATGTATATTAGTTGCAAGAATATGCACTTGATCGGTTTCAACATATGTAGAATACCTATTAGTACATTCTAAAAAGCAAGAAGCTCAGTGAAGACATTTCTCGGCAATCTCAATCTCTACAGGTGTATGACAACAGCCTTATGCTTTTTATACCATTTTATTTTACACTTAGGAACATTTTTTAATTGGTCAACGGAAACCACAAAAAAAAACATGAAGACTGTGTGGATTGCTAATGTTAACTAACAAACGAAAACTGACTTAGTAATCACAAGCATGGGGAAACTGGGGGTTGAATCAGTTTGTTTTCTATGCATCATTCTCACCTCTTTAGTGCAAAGGAACTGAAAATATACTATCTCTTCAAAGTTTACTTTCAATCTCTTGTAATACTCTAATAATCGTGATGAGATGTTCGATAGTTGCATTTCGGACAGATGCATTGGCACCTCTTTGGGTACATAATATAAGTATCCTATACCATATTTGGAGACAGCACTCATCAGCTGATTGAAATACCTGTCTATGCGCGAGCGAGTGAGCTGATATGCGCATGTTAAAGTGATCAGATGCATGAATGTATTCTTCAATACGCTAAAAAGAGTTGGGCAATCAATTGACTCCACCCTCAAAGTTTCTATGATTAAAGTCTAAAATGTACAAATATACGACTAAAACTGTAGAGTGGAGTTATGGCTCATTGGTTTAAGGAATTGACTTTCAACCAGCCAGTCGCGAGTTCGAACACCACTCTACCTACCGGTGTTTGGGCAGCCACGTAGTATCCCTAATCTTCGCACAATAGGTGTGGTTTATTACCTACTGCACGACAGTGCACAAAGTTGCTGAGAGCATTTTGATTTCATACAGCTATAGAGAGTGAAAGGGTAGGGCGCACTGTGCTGCAGTTTGCTCTCTTCTACTGTATGGCTGTGAAACGCGGCCATTAAAGATAACGGACATGAGAAGGCTTCACGAGTTTCACCAGTCGTTTCGTGTTGTCACCACAAGAGTAACGCAGAAGTCAGGCGTAGAGTTTTAAGGAGATGAGGTAAGACAGTTGATGCGGTTGTAAACCTTCACTGACTGAGATAGTTGGGACATGCGTTACGCATGGCTTGTCACCGTCTACCTCGTCACATAATTTTAGCTGAAGTAGGTTCAGGCTGTAAAAAGACTCGGGGCAGCCAGACTAAACCATGGCATCACTGTATGAATTTCTTGACTGTTGGTTTGAGCTATTTTGGGAGATACGGACTTGCCGGTTGGGGTCCAAGTGACAACGGAAGCCAGTAGTTGGAGACTAGGTGACATGGCTCAGGATCGGTGTCAGTGGTGCGGATGTATTCACACATTATCTTATCTTGCATGCTGAATTCTGCATTTTCTCATTCCTCCCTCTCTTTCCATGCATCCTGCTGCTTTTGACTGATTTTTGTTTCTTCATTTTTAATCTTTGCTGCTTGTTGCACTGATATGAGATGTGGCAACTTGGACCATTACACAGTAACCCCTGGTCCTATTTTCATACTGATTGATTAAGAGAGTAAAATCGTTGAACTTCTTGTTCTCTCTAACCGCTTTCAAGTATAGGTACCTAATTTCATTTTATGGATCAAATATAAATCGCGTCCTTATTATAATTGTAATACAGAGTATGTTTTCATCATTTACTTCTTACTTCTGCTACTTCGTTTATTTAGATGCCTATATTACCACCCACCTTGACAGATCAAATACGTTTATGGGAATTGGAACGAGATCGATTTGTATTTCAAGAAGGCTGTCTATATGAACAATTCTCCCGAAATACAGATTTTGAAATGGTTCGGGATTATGCTAAAGTAATTATTGTTTCATGCAGTTCTTCCTGTTGACAATTTTCTTTTCGTTGAAAAGAAATATTTCTTCGTTGACACATGTCTTGTACTTAATTAATTGTTGTTGGTGATTTTACCTATTATATATTTTCATTTTATTTTTAGAGCATTGGAGTTTTACTTTGGGAGAATCCTGAACGACGATTAATGGTTGTTTCTAAATCAGGTCACGAAGATGTGAGGAAATTTTGGAAACACAAACGTCCATCTTAGAAACCAGTCAAGGCCTTTCCATTCATGCTAAATTTTCAATTGTACATATGTAAACAAGAATACTTATCTTTCTTATTGCACTAACTGATAAAGCTTTTTTAATATGCGTGATTTTTAAAAAAATAATCTGAAATGTGATAAAAGGTCATGGACCTGTTTCCCAACTTCTTTGTGATGTAGCTGAGTGCTAACGTTTTTACTATCAGACCTGGCGGTTTTGACTTCTATCTCACCTTATAGTCGTAGATGCACACTGCCGAGGAGGCCTAATGTAGTACAAAACTATTAATCAATGTTTTTTAGCTTTCAATAGTTGTCTGGTTCATATCAATTCGTGGTGAAAACTGCCTTAAAATTAATCACTTTCTCATACATCTATCAAATAAGATAGGTCTACTTATTAATGTAATATAGACACTTGTCTCTGTGGTAGAGGATAATTTCATATTAGAATGGTTTAGTTTATATACCAAATGACAGACATGAAATCATCGTAGAACCTTGCACAGAAAGATATTGGTACTAGTTACCACACTTCATAGCAGCATGCAAACAACAAGTAGGTAGAAAAAGACTGATATAAAAATAGATAAAAGAGAAGGACTTTAAAGTTTAGTTAAAACATTCATGCTTCAGAAGACATTAAAGAGTGAATACATCTGTTCCATTATGACTGGTTTACAGCCACTACCTAAGCTCCTCAACCTCGGATTCCTATCGTCTCGAGGACCCCAACCAGATGGTTTACATGCAGCTCAGATCAACATTAAGAGATTTCATGGACTAGTGCCACGTCTTAGTAGGGCCACCCTGAACCTTCTTTCAACCTAATCCAACTTCCTCTGCCATTGCACCTCGAGGTAGGCAGCGGCTCGGCATGTGCAGTACATGTCCAATCCATCTCAGTCGACTTAGGTTTACAACCTCATCAATCGACTTGCCTGTCTTACTTAGTATTCTTCGCCTGACGTCAGCATTGCTACGAAGACACCTATGGTCAAGTGCGCTTAGTGTCTTGAAGTCTTCTCATGGCTGTACAACAGGACAGAATGGACTGCAGCGCAGTATACTCGTCCTTTGATAGGTGTTTGGATATCTCACCAATCAATGCCATAGTTAACGCAAGTTGACAAGTGTCAAACGGGCCTTTGTATCCGGGGTGGGATTTCGTCAACAGCCAGCCCGTTCGGGCTGATGAAACTCCCCAAGTAAGTGAAGTGGGTTGACACGTCCCACCACTTCCCTATTTTTAAATTGGGGAGTCCTTGGGGCACGCCAGTCTTGGAGCATCATCTTACATTTCACAGGTGCGAAATGCATGCTAAAGATCCTCAGGTTTCTGGTCAGCGCGTTCAGAAGGCCTCGAATTTTGTCACCGTCTTCACCTGGTAGGGCCATGTCCTCTGTGTACCCAATGTCACCCAGATGCCCTGTGACGAGTGAGTCAATTCCTGTGAAATCAGCGGTGCCAAAGGTTATTCCCATCATTACGTTTACAACGAAATTGAACAGAAGCAATAAGAGTGGACCGACACCACTGGTTGTCGTCAATTCTGATGACAACTCTCCGTAAACCCCTACATGTCTGGTAAGCATTACATACTTTATCGGTACTCCCTTCATACTCAGACACTGCCACAACACATGGTCGACGGTTGAATATCGCCTTCAGGTCAAGAAATGTGGCGAACATCAGCAGCCGTTAAGTATGACTGTCTCGGAACCTATGGGAGGGTACACCGTCGTTCAAATCCGAAATCTTGGTTTTCTCGAACTCCAGTTAGGCATCCGATAACTATGGACTATAGGATCTTGGACATGATGTCAATCAAATTGATCCCTCTATAGTTGTCACAAGAAGACCTTTCACTTATTTTCTATGACGATCAGTGAAATACACCAGTGTAAAAGGACTACTTCTGATTCTCATACACTACCTACTACCTCCATCACTTTAATTAGCGATTTCCTACCTCCATCTTTGAAAATATTGATGGCAAACTGTCAGGTCCATCTGCTTTGCATTGTGTCAGGTTTGATACAGCCTTCTCAACTTCAAGGAGAGTTAGAGGACCGACATCTAGGTCTCATTCAGGTACAGGTTGGATGTTGGGCAAATAAGGGGATGGTGTGGGGCAATCGGATTCTGTCTGCTTCAGTATCCCACTCAACGTTCTAGCCACCATTTCTGAGAACTTATCAGGGTGCAATTCTTTTCGATGAAGGTCCCACTAACTACCGTCCTTTTTTGCCGGTATCCCTGATAAGCCTAAGTAATCCCCGGGTATTACCTTATGCTGATGCCTTCTCCATCTCTGGCGATTTCTTCGCACACTAGCCCTCGCGATCATTGCGAACATCCTTAGTTAATATACATTTCAACCGCTTTCGCTCCTCATCGTTGGTTAGAGTTATCTGGAATGAGTCTTCTCGCATCAATCAGTTCGGATGAAGTTGTGGAAGTCCATTGAATTCTTACCAATCTTTTGATGTAGGTAACCAAGTTTCGCAACTGCTTTTCCAAGTGGAGACTTAATACCACACCAGGTTTTATCAGAAATGAGAATCGCTGTCACGTCCAGATAAATGCATGGCTAACACATCGCTAAATACGCACTTGACGCTCTCATCTTTCAATCAAGCCTGAACAGACTTTACTGTGGCCTGTTTCCTGCGACCAGTAAGGCGCAGACACATGTGTCTTTACTAAAGCTTTATACAGTATCACTAATTGGATGCACTTTTGAGCACAAATTGTTGCACATAGCCATCTGAAAGTAATGACAATTTTCAAACTTCTTGTAGTCTGAAATCTTTTTCATTCCTAGTGTAGCAGAATTTTCCAAATGTCTGGTGGATTATTCCTACTATTTGTTAGGCATTGATTTGATAAATAATGATTCAATAGTCAGTCTTCCCCTTCACTTAGTCATTTTGGATTTTAGAACAATCACCCTATAGTGTGGCATGCTTAGAGGTAGCTACGGTTTTCCGTAATTCATTTATCATTCCATTCCTGATTGTGTTCTGATATTCTGACTGAACCCAATCGACTTAATCAGTTTCTTTCACTCAATCATGTCTGTGTGATCTACAGCATTTCACTAAGTTTGTGGGCTTAAACACCACTCTAATCCAAACATTGTCAGGAATTCTACGTGGATTTTTCTACTGTTTTTTGCTATATTGGCAACACTACAGACTATTTAAATTCTGTCTTAGTCACTTTGTAACTATTAGTGATGATGCTGTTTACTTTTAAGTCTGTATAAACTTTTTAATCAACTGCGGAGGATAATTTTTCAGTGGTACTGTTTCTTTGAATAATTCAAGTTCTTTATTTAAATATTCTGACTTACTATCTGGACTGTTAACTAGATTTTTACTCAATCAAGCAATAAATTTTGCTCGGACGGGCTAGTTAAATATCGAATTAGGTTTATGTACAACTAGGCTTTTTTAACTACTCCAAATCATTGGTCATTCTTCGTCTTCTCGATGAAAATAAAGATTAGAAAACCTCAAAATTACCTGCTAAAAGTTACTCACTTGATATCTGTTCGTATACTTCATAAAACTAAATACCAAAGGGTTGAATACTATTCAGAAAATTTAAATGACTTACGGACCAAGTCTTCGTTCTACAGAACTGAGAGAATACACATTAAGGAATCAAATAAGATCATAATTGAAATGTGTAATGTAGAGTTATGGTTATGTGGTAGTTTATGATTTTAAAATAAGAGGCACTTAAGTTCAACTTTAAGGTCAGACTAAAGTGTGAGTACTGTTTTTTTTTTTACAATACTTCAGTAGAAGACATGTGGATCGTCAGTCTTTCATTTTTGTAATAAGATTGCGACTGTTTGGTTTCTATTCCTCATGTTCATTGATTTAATCCAAAGTGGCATAGGTGACGGGGGAAGGACATGTAACGTCAATACAGGAAAAGTTGAGCTGGCAAACACAGTGACTCAGTACATAAACTGATTCTCTGTAAATGTAAGTATTCGTCGTCATAGATTTGCAATTTAGTGTAGTTTTTATCGAGAAACTTCAGAATACAGATTGCAGTACAGTTTTTTAAGACTTTCATCTATGAGACTGGGTAAGGAGCTAGTTCGATCTTTTCCAAAAGTGACAAAGATACTTATGTGATCTAATTTGGAATTCAAAAGCGGACGGTGACACAAAAAGTAATTCTACGAATACTCGTTTCGATTCCTAGATTCTAGGAGAAACGGAAACTGAATAGATTTATATAGCTCTATAACCGATGATGGAAAAGCCAAGTATTTTTGTATACCTAAAGATTTCTACCGGACAAGTTTGTGGATGGACGGTTGATAGTGTGAGCTTGCGGAAACTGTATCACTGTGCGCTTTATATCAAATAAACAAATCTAATATGGAATTACATTCTACCACAGTGCCCAAGTTTTTCACTTATATTAAAGAGAAACCCTATCTAGTAGTGTTTTTCAATAGCATGATTTAGAAATTCTGATAATTCTAGATTGACTTCTCAGGGGTAAGAATGCTATTTTCCTGTGAATTGTTTTGAAACCTAGATAGGTCAAGACTATATATCCTAGTAAAATAACGAATCCAGGGAAAACCTCGGCTGTGATCACAATCGCACACAACGAAACAAAAAGGTGGGACAGACTGACGGTCTCTAAAACTGAGTAGAATAGAAAGGGAGAGCAATAACCGGATCTTTGCTAATCTAACCAACACTAAGTGCGTACAGTAGAAATGACTCACCACCCATTCCAGATATGTGGAGCAATTTTGTTACCTATACCACAAGGAAGAAGAGGTATTTACAGCTATATAAACCATCTCTCGAATTTCGGAGTAATTTTAATGTAACTAGGGTCAATAAATTGTGTTCGGAGCGCATAATCCAGTAAACAATACTGTTTCAGTGTGATACATCTAATAAACCAACTAAAATAGAGCTACATTCTGCTACAGCGACCTAGTTTAACTTTTATATCAATGAAACAGATAAGTTCCAACCTGTGACAGTGACAAGCAACCACTTTGTACTATCTAATGCATCAAAGAGAGAACCTTATTGCACATATTTGTTTTTGTTATTCCAGCCGCGCATTCTAGCATCCGTAATTAGTATTACTGCACTTCTATGTATTAATCAATGCAAAAGGTTATATATATATATATATATATATATATATATATATATATATATATATATATATATATATATATATATCCCATGTCCCATGTTTTGTAGGAATGATCAGGAGGTTAAGGATTATCATTCAGAGGTATGACTATCACAGGAATTGAACCAAGGTTATAACTGACTCAGCTATAGCGTTAACCACTCAGACACTAGGTTGGAGTTTAGTGGATCACAGTTTCCAACTCCTGTCAGTTCGCAGTATAGTGTGACTATCACCCAAGGTCTTCAGTTGACATCCGCTTCCCTTCCGACTGGTTGACCTCACAGATCACGGTTTCTCATCAGAATTTCGTGATATCCATCTGCAAGCATGTCACTAATGAGCACTATACAGTAGTGCATTTTGAGATGAATGGGGATTTTAATTTTCAGGTAGTAGTGAACCACTGAACTCTGACCCAGTGACTGAATGGTTAACGCTTTCTTCATGAAACCTGAAGGTCCTGAGTTCGATCCCTAGCCGGGTTTTGGGTGTGCAATTCTGAGAAATCCCATACTAAGATGAAAAAGCTGTCGAGTACTCTCAGGTTTTCAATGGCTCCTTGACCAGATGTACCTGCACACCAGTGAGTGATGTCGTTCCTATATCTGGTTGACGAGTCCCGAATAAGATGAAACGCACCTTTTGGATTCCACTACTAGCGGCAATCAAGTAACTTATAGGAATAAACATTTAGACAATATGGAGGGGTCCGCATAGGAACCAATATACCAACAGAGAGGTCGATCAGCTCGATTCAGTACAACAACGAGGAATTACAAGTATCAACAAATGGTAATAACCCACTAAGATTGATGATTTATAATCATGAAAGAAAATTAAGGTCTAATGACCATCTTGAAATTTTTTGATTTCCCATGAATTCATGTCGGTATTTAATAGAGATCGAATTGCACACCCAAAACCCGGCTAGGGATCGAACTCAGGACCTTCAGGTTTCATGAAGAAAGCGTTAACCATTCAGTCACTGGGTCAGAGTTCAGTGGTTCACTACTACCTGAAAATTAAAATCCCCATTCATCTCAAAATGCACTGCTGTATAGTGCTCATTAGTGACATGCTTGCAGATGGATATCACGAAATTCTGATGAGAAACCGTGATCTGTGAGGTCAACCAGTCGGAAGGGAAGCGGATGTCAACTGAAGACCTTGGGTGATAGTCACACTATATTGCGAACTGACAGGAGTTGGAAACTGTGATCCACTAAACTCCAACCTAGTTTCTGAGTGGTTAACTCGTTCACCGTGAAACCTGAAGGTTCTTACTTCGATGGTTAGCCGGGCTGTGTTTGCGTACTTCTGAGGAGTCCCATACTTATACGAAACAGCTGACCAGTGCTCCCAGGTTTTCAATGGTTCTCCAAACGATTTGTGTGCGTGATGAATGCTACCTCAAAATTTATTTCATCAAGAGATTTTTTGATTTGCGTAGATGATTTCGTCATTAGTAATGAATTGGAAAAATACGTTAAAATGAATTAGTGTGGGCAATCATTTTCCCTTGGAAAGCTCACCAAGTTGGTTTCCTCGTGTTGTGGTTGTTGTACAGCAAGTTTTCATTCTGTTGATTCAATTCTGCTCACAACTAGTGATATATATTGTTGGGTTGTTTCTGCTGCAGTTGAAGATTTTATCAATTTGTGTTGACATCTTGCACGCCCGTTTCCAATTTTCCTGTGTTGGTTCTCCTGATTGAAATGTCTAAAACCGATAGTTTCCATGCTTTGTGGAGATAATTTTCTTTCTTTAGGTCATCCAAATTACTTGGTACACACGTTGGAATAGAAGTCTATTTAGATAAATTTTATACAACTCTCCTTCAGTACTTAATTATTCTGAAAGTAAAGCACTTCGGAAGGTAATGCGATTTTTAGGTATTTCTTGGGACTTTCGTTAGCTTTCTACAGTTTCACTATTGAGTAGTACAAGTGGTTAGAACTGATTTATCTATACTTATAAATTTCTGTAGCTAAATTCAAACACTAGCCAACTAATCGAATTCGTTATTCTTAACTTTATCTGCTTGTCTCAAAAGGTTCAACTCATAATTCTGAGTTTTACTCAAAACAACCTAGATAGAGCAGGTGTGCTTACTACCCATCGAATCATGAAAACACTTAACTACATTTAAAATTATCGTGAAGATTTCTTATAAGTTTATCTTCTTCTTGCTACCATCTATCTTCTAACAAGTTGATATTAGTTGACCATTTATCTAAAAATTAAGATGAAACAGTTGTCTTTTTTATATCACATGATTTCCTAAATGTGTAAAATACACCCATCAGTATATGAAAGAAGAAGAAGTATTTCAGCCGAGAGTCCCTTTTCGGCAATTTCATTCTGAAAGCTGTACAACTGCAAATTTATACATTTTTCTAGTGTAAGGATTTGATAGTTAAAACCATTTATCAAGCATGCCAACACAAATGGTATCAATAAATGAGTTGTCATTAAAATCAAAAAACTCATGAGTATTGAATATTGATCAAGATAAGTTTGGACAAGAAGTTTGGTAACATGACGACATAATTGGAAAGTGAATTGTAATCAGGTAGAGCACAGCAACAAGAATGAGTAGCAAATTACTTAAGCAGTGGATAGTGTCAAAACAAAAAGATGTAAAGAAAAAAGGGGGTGTAGAGAGACTGAAAACTAAGATAGTGAAAGGAGAAGGGGTTGAACAATCTCCTTTTGAGTACATGGTTCAGGCTTCTCCATTTCTCTGGCAAGAGCCTCGGCGATGCAGAGAATACGAAAACATACAGCATTTGGGAGGTTTCTTTTCACTGTATAGATGACTTTGGACGAGGAGGTTCTTGAGATAAGGTGATTCGCGTTCACGATGTGTTCAACTATCGTACTCCTTATGACTCCATTGTTTCTTCTTTGTAACCACGCGGGATAGTGTTCTTAGCTTATAACATGTCTGGACTTCAAAGGTTGAATCCGTTTTCAACCAGAATCTCACTTATTTACGCATATGTAAGCCTTCCAGTTGTTATGATCTGATGAGCACATAATCAATATTAAATAAGCAATGCCGAATGATGTAAATCGTTTGTCGTTCAGAGTTCTGATACTGTTAAACAAAGTTGAAGGATACATTCTTTTGTAGGTCAACTAGCACTGGAATACATAATAACAAGCTAAAAATCGTTAAACTGTTTACTTGAAACAGGTTGCTAAAGTTAATTTTCGTGTAACTGACCTCCGATAAATCATAATCCTTTTCTATCAACAATATTATTGCAAACTGACCTTAATTCTTGTTCATATGAAAATATTATTGATTAAAGCCGCATCAAACAAGCAAATTTGGATTTGACTTGTGATAAATGACACCATGAAGCACAGTATTAGTCAATATTACTCAGTATAAGTGAGGTTTTCTGAATGTCACTCAACGCTAAAACATATACAATAATTACTAATATTCCTTAACTGAATCACTAAAAGTGTTGATGTACTCTGGAAAGTAGTATCACCTGTGTAAACAAACAACTGCATATTCCTTGACAATTGTACTTTCCCGTTGACCATTATGCTGAACTAAATTGATCGGTCTCTGTCGGTTGGTATGTGGATTCCTGTGCAGATACCTCGATACGGCCTGACGACTAACCATGACGTAGTTTGACCGGGGTTGGCTAGCTGAAAAATTCAGTACTCGCTTTTATTCCTATTTGTGACCTGTTGATTCCGTTCATCATGAAAATCAGCGGGGAAGTATATGTATCAATCAATAATAACTGGTACTTGCTGCACAACATATAGCTGTGACATCTCAGTAGCCTGGCGAATAAAGCTCTGGTATTTAAATTGATGAGTACTGGGTTCAAGTCTAAGTGGGAACGCTACCACACACTGTGATGCAAGTACATCCAGAATATTCCACTGAAGAAGCTGTGGTTTATACAGCGAAACGTTCAGAAATATCTGGTTTTGAGTTCCTAAATAGGCCGGGATCATATCAAAGTATATTCTCATGACGACTGTCAAATATCTCTTATATCATGGGAGAATAAAGCAGCAGGTTAAATGGCTTTAAAAAATGTAAAACGCAATTCTAGACTACTGAAGTGAAAATTTCAAAAACTTTCAGAATTCTCTTTTATTACAAGCTGAAATATAGTTGGTATTGGTTGGTATTCATCATGGACTGATATCAGTCGGGGGAACACTGGAAGCCTGGGAGCACTGGATGCCTTTTTCGTCCTAGTATGGGACTCCTCAGCAGTGCACACCTATGACCCCACGCCATTAGAGATCGAAACCAGGAAGTTCAGGTTCGGTAGCCAACAAGTTACCATTCAGCCACTAGGTCGGGATCCAATGGTCGATATTTCCAACTTCCGTCAGTTCACGACATAGCGCGACCATACTTGAATATACCTACTCTGACAACAATGAACTACGGTTACTGCATAATATGGTCCAAGTATTACCGAGATTTAACAACATTATGCTATCAGTTTTTGATTGAGATATTTTTGCTGAGAAGTTGGGTGTATGGATCATGCACCGTAAAAAAAAGATATCATTATAATGTCCCAGATAAACGTACGAGCTCTGTCGATCATCATAAGAAATTAATACCCGTATAAAAACTGTGTTATTCATACCTAATAGATCCATTCCGGTTACTGGGCTCTAACTTAAGGTAGTAGGAGAAGCATTACTCAGGGTGGGGGTAAACAGTTATCTTTTCTTTATGTTAGAAGAACTAATGGTATAGATAAATTAAGCTGAGAAGATTCAGAATGAAATTGAAGTAAATAGATCGCTTCTCAGGTTATTATGTTGGTAGTTATTGAAGACAACTGAATACTTTCTGCAGCGATCAACTCTACCTTTCGGCATATAATGATAGACTGTAATTCAACAGCGTTTCTGTACATGTACTGAGGATAAAATGTAAAAAGGAAAGGAAGTATGCCAATGACTAGCCTCACTAAAGCACTTCGAATATCATCTGTATGAACAGGGTTCAATTTGTCAAAAAAGTATATACGAAAAGATCAGTGATAATAATGCTTTACTATGACATGATGACTACGTTAGAGACTACCAACAAAATTTGGTTACCACTTTGCGTCAGGAGTAATGAAACTTTTTACTGTTCTAGTGTCAGTCAATTTATTTAGTCCAGTCTTACAGGAAGCCGTCGTGATCTGAATAGATCAGCAGTCGTATCTCTGACTGTAACACTTGGTGATGTGAATGCGAATGTTTGAGAGAAAACTAGTTCCCTTGAGGTTGCAGGTAAACCGTGCTGACGAGTGCCGATATATACGAAATCTAAACCATATAGGGCCTCCTATCAATAGTCTGTACCCAACTAACATCTATCAAAATGCACTTAAGTGATGAGTCTTCTAGTTAGGCTACCATTTAGCAAAACAATTTATGGAATTCGGTCAACACTGGAGTTAACAAAATAAAATTAGATAATCTCCAATCGCAAAACAATGAATGAACAACCAAATTTATAATTTTAAAGCATTATACTGAAAAAAATATAAACTGATCACAGTCTCGATGACATTTAGAAAAACTTCTACTTCACCGCTGCTCCCTGAATATTTCAGGTAAGTATGTTTGCGTCACCTGGGTTAATCACACATCCTACACAATTGTCTAAATTTAACCTCTTGATTCATTTTTAGTGAATATGAATACTTTCACCTTTTTCTCTTAACGATGCGACTTTTATTTAGTCTACCTAAAGTGGTTACCCTTGTGTCTTGAAATGATAATTTCTCACGTTGATACACTAAGTTTATCAGAATAATTTTAAAGAATATGAGAATGAACGAAGTATAATGTTACCGTTTTTCCTGTTCTCCATCATAAAAGGGAATGATGATGCCAAATATTTCTCAGCTGGTTCATTCATATGTACCAATGAATGATGAAAAAATGTAACAATTCTGAAGTAACCAAATACTATAGACATATATTATCGTACATTTTGGTGACTGTAGACCAGCAAGAGCTTAAGAGCATAAGTAGCGAATTAGTCTTATCACTTCAAGTACTGAGTCGATTTCCTGCACGAATTGTACGTTCTTAACTGTCGTCTAACGGAACTATTTTCAATGGATAATTTACATAAGAATTTCCGATCAGATATGCATAATATATAGATGATGACAGAAATGAAATAGCGGGTGAAAAGCGATTTCATTTCCAGAAAAAGGCATATTTGACATAGGACAAAACTTAAATGGGATATAGTTTTAGCTTACAGACACATGTTTACATTAATCGGTCACTGGAGGGTAATCAACTTCATGTTGTCTAGTCCTATGTGCTGACTGAATTCTATCGATCATTTTGTATAGTGGCCACCAGACTAGGCAGCTCAGCATCACGATGCAGTTTGTTAGTTGGAAGGAAGCCATCGGTAGGAAACCATTGACCCAGGTTTCGTGCTCGTTGGAACTCGTTAGCAAGTCGTATCTGCATCACTGACGGAAGTGATGTCTCGCATGAGAACCCACGTCGCTCAGTGTTATAGTCAACCACAGTACCACTGAGCTATCCGAATCTCAGGCGGGACATCAGTTCCGCCATGGTTGCAGAAACGCCTTACTGATGAGTGCCAACACGCACGAAACCTAGGTCCAGGGTTTCCTGCCGACTGCCTTCGTCCAACTAACACACACATATTTCTTAGGTAAAGATGCAGCTAGTGTAATGCAAGTTAGAAAGAATATTCAAGGATGCATGATTATTTTAACCGGATGACAAGCAAATAGAGTGTAATTTTCAACTGGTTTTACGTGATAGTTACAGAATGGTAAAAAAAATTGATACACATTACAATGCAGAAGTAATCAATAGTAATCTCTGAGTAGGTTGTGATCTTACTGAGTACTTAAAAAGCTATTTAATTAGGAAAGAAGCTATTCTCATTAGAGCTGGATAGTAGCATTAAGAATAGTTAAAAACATGCAATCTATTAGTGATCAATATATATTTATAACGCATACTCACATGATCATCTTCAAGCGTAGTTTTGACATGTAAATAATTCATGCAGTCTAACATATATGAAGATCTTGATGACACCGAAATCAGGTGAGTGATTTTTGTCATCTAACTGATATCAACACATAACATATCTCAGATGTGGTTAAAAGAAGCTTGTCTGACAAATTTACTCTACATACGTCAAACAGTTTGAAGACTCATTTACTTGTCATATTGTTCCATGCAAAAAACTGAAATAAAAAAGATGTTAAAGGAAGCATAATTGATAATATGGAATGAAGTTACAAGCGATAGACAAATTTCATTCATAATAAACATATTATGGATTTGAATCAGAGGAATAATATTCGAATAACTTTTCTTAGTTTGTCTTTAAACTGAACTGGTTTTATAAAATATGGGTGCAAAACTTGGGTACTGTGGTAGAATGAAATTCCATGTTTGATTTGTTTACTCAATGTAGCAGAATCTAGAATACTTTTAAGGTTCATAAAGCAAATTATCCCATTACACTGATAATTGAATTCAGAAATACTTCAGCTTGTGAACCATCGAAGTAATTTATGTCCATATTATATCCTAAAACAAACCATCCAAAGTCTAGACTAGTCACTAACTACGAGTTAACACCAACACCTCATGTCCTACATGGTTAATTTCCATGTGGTAAGACTTTTAGTAAAATACCAAGCTGTATGGCACTGAAGGTAACTCGAAATCAACTCAGAAATTGACTCAGAACTTGCTCATGGAACTAAGGTATTAGTTGATGAGATCACTTTAGGCACACAGTTGTGCGTGACCTCCTCAGTCTTCATGTTTCAGGACAAAGTATATGAACAAACATCCTCAATCATAGGGAATATGTTTATAAAACACATGTCTATGCAAACATTCCATGATATTGTGACAGTATGTGGATAACACATTTACCGTGTTTAAATAGTAGAATACCGAGAGTTTTAAAACACATATAAATTCAGTAGTAGGTGCAATCCAGTCCGCTTGCGTGATACAAAATAAACAGGGAGAATTACTTATTTTGGATTACAAGGTAAAACTAAGTATAGGTGTTGGTTTATATACTACAGTCTACAAGAAACCAATATATTCTAATAAGTTTCAAAACTTCAGGTCATCTCATCCAATACTAGTTAAGGCGGGTTTTGTGAAATGTTTGAATAATAGCGCTAAAACGTTCACTAGTCAGTGAAATGACCTAAATACGGAATTGAAAAACATCAATAAACCTTACTAATTAATCGGTATCCTCTACACTTTATTAGGATATTTGCACGAAGTAAGAAGACGCAAAATAATAACAATATTACGAATATGAATAATAATGACAACACGAGCATAAACGAATTCAAAGCCTCCATTGCGTTACTCTATGAGGAAGGAATATTAGAAAATTAATGAATAATTCTCATCAAAGCTGTAATTAGGATGGCATTTAAACCTACAAATTCACTCAGAGATAAGGTTTGCCTACTTAAGGATCCGATAGACACAGTTAGGTTAAATAATTTAATTTACCAAATCCCATCTAAGTATATAGGTTGAACTAGCCTATGGGCTTCTGCTTTTGTCGGAGGGCCTGCGTTCACTTGTAGTTCCGCCGTTGCTGGTGGTATTTCCGGACGAGTTGCAGGTGGTGGCGAATGCAAGAGCATTTTGAAGTGGTCAGCCCATTATTTCCTTTGTTTCTCTTCTTTGATGTTAACTAAGTTTCCTTCACTATCTTTCATTGGTTTCGTCTGCGTTGATCTCTTCCCTTCCAGATAGTAACCTGGTTATCTGATATTGTGTTGTCAGGTCTCTCCTATCAGCAGCCAATGTGTTGTAGAAAAGTCTTTTGTCCTTCCATGCATTCTTCTTCACTTCTTTTTCCAGTGTTCTTTACGTTGTACTCAGTTCGTCTTTTTGTTGTGCATCCTTACAATGGTTCATCTACTGCTTCACCATCTTCCCCTCTCTTCTATCAACCTCCGTGTATCCGTCGAGATCCATTCCTTGTCTTGTTTCCTCTTCCTTCCTAATACGGTTATGCAGGTTTCTCTCCATATAGATTTCAAAGAGTTCCAGTGTTCTTCTACGCCCGATCCTTCAAGGATGTTGCTCAACGTCTCCCATTTTGTTCTGATGGCTGAGGTGAAAATGTTGTTTGTAGTTTCGCCCTTCACTCTCTGTTCTGGGTGTTCTTGGGTACATCCAAGTGATGAGTCCCAAACAGAAAGAAACGAGAGTCATGGATTCCATTCCTAGCCATTATCCATTGTTAATATATTAAATAATCTTTGCCATCACTCACATGAAACTTATTAACATTTAATTATATCTCATAATATTTTTAAGCATGGATCAATTTTAAGTATATTCCTTTGTGCAAGCTATGTTAATATTCTCTAACACCGTATATCAAATCCCTTATTGAGGATTATTTGATGAGATACAAATGAAATATCTTGAATTGAATCAGTTTATTTATTAAAGTTGATTTACTTTAAAATATCACTTTTCTAAAACTTCAGAAATACCTAAAAGTTATCTTTATTTTTAGACAGTTAATTGAAGTAGATTAAATGTTCAATGAACAAACAAAAGAATAAGTTAGGCACACAAAATAACTTGTCAAGAAATTAATGATTGAAATTCTTTGCAGCAAAAATTTAAGTATCATTAATTATAACATAACTTTTGGACACTTCATTTTTGGAAATAATTAGTATAGTTGTTGTATAATTAGTCAAATTAAAGCGCAAAGTATAATTTACAGGAAAGTTTGATGAGCTCTTATTTGAATTATATATATTATTTTTAACCTGAAATCAGTGGTTTTAGATAATAAGTCAAGATTGTGTTCATGTGATTAACGGTCAAAAAGGTAAATGGTGCTAGATAGTTGTTTGTTGCTTTAACTTTTTAAACTAATAACTATGTCAAGAAGTAGTTACCTTCGAAAAAATGTCATGTTGTCATTCGACAGACAATGGTTGAAGTTAAAAATCTTTGAAAATGACAGATATTTGGTCTATTTGTTAGGCAGTTTATTTTGTTTAGATTAATTACAAGGCAGTTTTCAAAACTGACTGAAATCAAGAAGCACTGGATGGCTGCTTATTCTCAATCATCAGAAGTGTTCCCTTGAGAATCAACTCGTCTGAACTCGAGACTTTCAAATCTCTCAGTGAACTCATTACTACTTGACTGAAACCAAATAGCCCTTATTTTATGTCTTTAAGTTTACTTATAATATGACCACCAGACAGTTTCATCATTCAACATCCGTCTTTACCAATATTATAGTTACTTCTAGACTCTTTAGTACACATGCTGTAATATTATCAGATTGTCGAATACTACATCGTTTACAGGAGTTAACCAGCCGATATTACATGATAGAAACTGTCTTGAAAAGTACTGATGTCTTTTTATATGTTAGTAAATAGCATCTATGAAAGTTTGAATTAATTATCATACTAGAGGTTGACATCATGTAGGATGTTGTTCATAGCCCTAAGTGTTGTTAGAAAGATAAGTCTTAAAAGTAATTGTCAGCTGAATGTTATTCACATCCTTATCTCACTGGCAAAAAGCCCACACTGAATAATAGGGGTGACTTACTTAGATTTAACTTGTGCATGACTTGCACACGACGACACCAGTTCATTTGGTAAGATTATTTTATACTGTAACTTATTCTTGCCAGAGTTATTTGCCAATAACTGGTCTGAATAAATAATATTCCTTACGATAAATTCATATCAGGTTCCACTATCATAAAAGACAATTGTACAGCATAAGAACAAGGCAAATTTGAGTCGAATACATTTTGAAACGGTGAGCTGTGGCCCTTTGGTTTAGTGAGATTACTTTCAAACAGATGTTAGTAGGTTTGAGGCTTCACAATAGGTCTGGCTCGTCGCCTGTTGCAGGAATGTGCATAAGGTTACTGAGTGCATCTGAACTTTGACTCAGACATTTTCAAAATGGAATGAGAATTAAAGACTTTAAGAAAGTCTACTTTTCTTTTTGAATTTATCAATATTAAAATGAAAAAAATACGACGGTGAATGAAAAGATAGCAAATGAGGAAGACAGGAGTTTGCAGAAGGTCAAGGGAGGAATAATGCCTGATCATGTTTCTTTCGAATGCAAAGTTCAGGTTTGATCAGTCTTATTGCGACAGCCTAAGATTCAGAACAACAAACCTACTAGTTGTTGTACTACTGAAGAGTAGTAAGTAAACATTGATTTTTCTCGTAATTACAAATATGGTGAGGTTGATCGACCCTGATAGGTATGTTAAATCCATAGTTAGTAAATTAAAACAAGGTGTTTTCAGCATTTAGCAGATTTTGCATCAATATATCAATGAGTTTCAATGGAATACTCTTGTTTGGAATGAATAAGCAATTTTAAGAGAATATTTACTGGAATCGATATTGATTTTTTTCTCGTCGAATAAACTATGAGTCGTAACACTGACACTGCCATAAACAGAACGGTTTTAATATAATGATATCCTACGCTCTACCAGGGGAATTATAGTGGCATAATATTCAGATTCATAAGTCACATCGAAAGTATTTTAACTGTGATACAGTCAGCAGATAACGTTACTCATCAGAGGAAATACATTCTATATGGTAGCACTATCTCCATAAGTTGTTACTCAGTTCTTTATATCATGGAGTTCAACATGAACACCAATATTAGGTGAAAGTAGTTTTCATATATTGTATGACATCTGCATAGACCTGATGAACTTCTCTGAAAGTTGATAAAATGCGTTGATGTCTCTCGACAACGCATATAGCCGTGAAAACCAAGAATTCAAAATCTTTTTTCATTTGAAATCGTACTGATGAACAATAAGAGATATACGAAATGAGTCGAAAACTGACAACAGGAAGTTACGCAGTTAAAAAAAATTTGCTTTCTCCTTTAAGTGATTATGGACAGAACTATTACTAAAATTATTGCGATAATCATTATTATTCCTAGTAGTAGCTGTAGTAGTCGTGATAGTGTTAGTGTTAGTAGTAGTAGCACCATCGGTAGTAATAGCGGTTGACAGGTTTTACAAGGTTTATAAACCACTATATCCATCAAGTTGATAATAGCTTACAAAAAATTGACTGACGGAAGGTTCTGTTGCAGTGCATCTTGCCGACGGATTCATAATTCCAAGGTGAAAAGTGAGAAAGTGTTAATAGTGTTTGTTTAGGATTCCTTCGCGGAACAGTCAGGTATATGCAGGACTAATTGACTTGACAATGACGGAGTCAGATGTTCAACTTTAGACGAAGATATTCTAACGTAAAGCGATTGATGTGACTAGGAAACAGCTGTTTCATTCTTAGTCTACTCATACTCTGAGGTGAGCCTAAGTGATTCATGATAATGATGAGAAGAAATAACTAGCAGTATAAGAAATCTAGAAAATAATTTACTACTGAATTTGAATACGATGATTCGATAATTTTTATTGATATGCCAATGACATGAAAAGATAACTCTGCAAAGAAAAGAAAATTTAGAAAACCGACTACTATAGCACAACATTCACACTCAGTTTCGTTCTGATGAGATACAAACGTAATATTATCAGGTGCCCAGCATTTAGAATAAGGGTGATTTGTTCCAAGAAGTGTGTGGAAAAGGAGCTACTATTTATCTATGATATCATAAATGAAAACGGATATTACGAAGAGTTCATCGAAGCAAACATCGGTTGCAGTAATCTCAAACGTGAATTGATGATAGTGGAGTGGAATTTTTTTTCGTGACCACAATTTAAAGAAGACACTCCAAGTGACGTCCTATTACCAAGCCTAGTCAAAGTAAAAGATAGAACTTATTATTCAGGTCGTGTTTTCATATCCTTCAGCAGTCGACTAGTGCTCAGCCTGAGACTAAAGGATAGCCCACTCATGTTACATAAATCAACCTGTCACCATGGGGGAAGCTATAAAGGGCGTATGACTAGGCAGTCGCGTCTCCGGATACCAGAACTCTTAACAGTTTCGTTTGAAATGGTGAAGGGCACCACACAGGCGCCAATGGAGTTCTTAAATTGATATATCGTTTATCGGAAACAATGCCACGTTTAGCTCGCCAACGCCTGCTTAACGTAGCTGAGGCGATTGCTATAGGACTGATCAAACCTGGACTTTGCATTTAAAAGGAACACATTCAGGCGTTATCCCTCCCTTAGCCTTCAATAAATTAAAGGTTTCTCCTGACTTCCTCGTTTGTTGTTTTTTCTCTATTATCACATTCTTAATCTGCATTTGTCATCTTGGTATTGACAAATGTGAAAAAGACAATCGTTTTGCTTAGATTCCCTACATAACCAAGGTTCTATTTTGAAAATCTATCTGCCTCTAACTTGGCTCATTCTTTCACTGTGCATTTGCATTTCTAATTTTGAAACCTCATACAAACTGATTGAAAGCAAGATTCACTATAGTCTTTTTATCAACTTCACACGTAACAGGCTTGAAAGAACTTTTTCATTACCAGCTCCTGGTGTAAGAAAGTTCACTACCAACAAAATCAAGGAACGAATATATAAGAAAAAAATATAGAAGTAAACCAGGAAATCGCATAATGAATTTGATATGATTATGACAGGTAAATTGTGCCGGAAAAGTCGTCCAGAAAATAATGCTGTTCCATTTTATAATGCTCTTATGATATGATACTATTATATGAAATACTGAAATTATATCATCGATTGTTCGAAGTTACTGAACTGCCAAATAACCATCTAGTAATCGTCTACATATTGGTTCAACATAATATGGCTAGAAAATCTGTACAAGGAGTGAACAATTTTACCATTCATCGTAAACCCTGTTTCAGTAGTTCTAGTCTAGAGGATTTTTAATCGTCATATTAGACTGTTTCCAAGAGTAGAGTTTTAACTCTCACACTTCTATAATATGTTCCATGAAAATATGTGCTATATAGTATTTTTTGAAAACCATAAACTGACTACCTACACAACCTTCATTCGCAGGGATACATTTATAAAATATCAGTTTGGTTTCAAAGTTTTCACTTATACTTCTCGCCTGCAATTCACCTGCTGAATGTCACTTCATGAAAGACAAATAACGAGAGGTCAAGGGATCAATAAACTTAAGAAATGTTATAAAATCTAAGCGTGAATGTGCTAAAGATATCATGAAAGTTGAAGGCTGTTCATCAATCTAGTGTTATTATATCTTTAAAAAAAAGTCAAAGTAACCACCAATGTAGTGGATTCAGCGGTTCAAGAGCTTAAGATATATCAAGGATGTTTGCTGAGGATAAAAAGAACCGTATACCTGGCAACTGTTAACAGAAATGATACTACTAAATAATAGATACAAGGTTAGGAGTCGAACGATTATATTTTTATCAGTAAAACATAACTCAATAGAACAAATATATATTCAACATCGCTTATGATGCCATTGACAGTAATTACCAGAATAATTTACAGAAGGAAATGGCCTACTGTGTATTTTTGAACAAATATAATTCCTTCAGAAATGGTATTAGATGAAGTGTCAGGTTAATTCCTCTGGCTTCCATAAAATAGAGGGAAATGATGAAAACTATTTACTTGCTCATAATTCAGGAGAGATTCAGGAAGCTATAATTATCATTTCAAAGAAACGAGTTCGACAGTTATCCTTTGGACCGTCTTTACACGAACGATAGCCGCTACCTTGACGTGGTGATCGGTCTCCTACATCACAGGAATTCAGTCAAGTATGTCGGCTCGAATACTTGCCCCATGAGGAGCTTCCATATCAAAATCGTCTCCTGGTTAGTAATAGGACAAAAAGAGGTTACTGTCCTAATTTCAATAGCAAAGTTGCGTTAGGGGTGATATGTCAAAGTTGTACTTCCGCCTGGTCACGGTGTGGAATTAGTAGTGTTTTCTTGTAGATGACCAGCGCTGTTGAGTAGATGCTACCTTCCCTATTTGAAGGGCGGATTAGTAAAGGTCTTCTAAATCCAACAAACTTTAAAAGGCATTACAACCAGCAGTTAAATGTCCTATAGGATTTATGGTCATGCACCACGAAAAATGGTCATCTTTCTTCCCTAGGCTCATTACAGATCAGCTTCCGGCATGTTAAAAGCCCAGAAATGCCACAGACCTAAAAAAAATCCAGCAGTGTACAAAACCTAAACAAACAGCTTACCCAGTTTACATTTCTTTCACTCCTTCATATTAATATTAGGCCTCCTAATAATTCTTCGATCTCATACTCTCAGACCATTTCTAGAAACTTAAGTATTCAGAACACCTTTTCTTTATCTACTATAAATGAAGCTAAACAATTTTACATTTGAGCCTTCAATGTCTAAACATCAAGCAGAATCTGATAACAGGTGTCTCCTACCAAAACTCTGTAATATTAAGCCATAGATATGTGTTTTAGTTCTAATACACGAAGCAAAACCAATGGTGTTTATCCACTTTACTTCATTTGACCGATGCTGAGAATCTAAAAAGTTCATCATATGAGTAGTTGGAGATTGAATAGCTAATACTCTTGTGAACTCGCTGGTGTGATTAGCGTAAAGTCATCAGATAGGAAGCATACCTATCAACTGAAAACAAGCCAACAGGCATCTGTGCGTTGCCTGATTGAACGAACGTGCAAGAAGATGAAGGGATTGTGTAACTCATCAATGAATATTGGCAGTCTGTGCTTACGCGTGTATCAACTACAATTTGCACGACAAAAATGATGAATCCTAACAAAGGCATAAAATAAGTGTGAAACTAGGGCACTGTAGCAGAATCCAGTGCTAAATCAGATTCCTTTATTTTAGATAGCATACAGTGATACAGTATTATTTACTTGATGATATGTTGAGGATAAGTTATCGCTCATAATCATACAAAAGTAATCACACCAATATGGATATCGATTTTTGATAATCCTATCACCTCATTTTATTCGATTTTAACGGTAGTAAAGTTCGCTACATTTCTGGTATGAGTGTTGAATCATTTCCACTACATGTGTTGATTCGGTGAACAAAGATTTAGTGATCAATCTTTCTCTCCGCCTAACTATATTACACTTCATGATAATGGGTTTACCCCACCCCTAATGAATGCGTTGCAATAGCTGAGTATTTTTCTACATCGTTGATTCGATTAGAGTCTGTCATTCCATATTTGGCTAAATTCCTGCTTTTCGATATTCCAACTAACCCCGATCGGCTGGTTTGGCCTATCTATATTTGACTTCACTATCATTGCGTGGTATTCGACAGACCAAATTACAGTGTTCAATTTAACCAGTAGAATCCTTATGCCTATAAGGTTTATCGCCATGTGAATTAGCAAGTTTGAATGCCACCTAATGCAAACCTTGTTCAGAGGAAACACTGAACTCCTTTTAATTCCCCATTTAAGTCCTTGAATTCAATACTGAGTCTTTTTATCTCTTTTATTTAGATATTTGACTAAACCTGTCTTAAATGATATTGGATGAGATGACCAGCAGTTTAGATATTTTTTAGAATGTGTTTGTTTCCTTTAGATGGTAGAATGTAAACCAACGTCTGCTCTTTTTACTTTGCAGTCAAACATGGCTAATACTTTTTATTCATTCTCTGCCTCATAAGTTAACTGAATTTAGGTTTATGTGTGTAGAGAAACTGTTCGGATTCAATACAGTAATTGCATCACCCACATATCGCCACCATATTTAGGTGTAAGACTAAACATTTGTAAAGCCGTGTGTTCCCAACTATTCACAAATATGTTTTCTATAACTGGGTATATTGGTGGTCCCATCGCTACTCCTTTAGTTTGTTCATATACTTTGTCCTGAAACATGAAGACTGAGGAGGTCACGCACAACTGTGTGCCGAAAGTGATCTCATCAACTAATACCTTAGTTCCATGAGCAAGTTCTGAGTCAATTTCTGAGTTGATTTCGAGTTACCTTCAGTGCCATACAGCTTGGTATTTTACTAAAAGTCTTACCACATGGAAATTAACCATGTAGGACATGAGGTGTTGGTGTTAACTCGTAGTTAGTGACTAGTCTAGAATTTGGATGGTTTGTTTTAGGATATAATATGGACATAAATTACTTCGATAGTTCATACGTTGGAATATTTCTGAAGTCAATAATTTATGTAGTGCGATGACCTGATCAATGAACCTTAACGGTACCGTAATTACTGGTAGGGTTATTTGTTGTAAACATTAAACAGCTAAAATTTTATTCCTACAACTAAGATACTGAAATCAAGCTGGGCTATTGCAATAGATGCATAATGAGATAGGATACAACCGTAACGATTAAGTCTAATATAGTTAGGCGGAGAGAAAGATTGATCACTAAATCTTTGTTCACCGAATCAACACATGTTGTGGAAATGACTCAACACTCATACCAGAAATGTAGCGAACTTTACTACCGTTAAAATCGAATAAAATGAGGTGATAGGATTATCAAAAATCGATATCCATATTGGTGTGATTACTTTTGTATGATTATGAGCGATAACTTATCCTCAACATATCATCAAGTAAATAATACTGTATCACTGTATCCTGTATAAAACAAACGGATCTCATATGGAGTGTATCAATTTTTCTTCATGAAGCTCAACTTTACGATATTATCGTAATAGCAGCCTCGTCTGAACTTCTAGAGAAGCTGAACCAATCAGGAAAGGACTGTGAGTTCACCTATGGTATCTCATCTCAATGAACTGAAAAAGTTCTGACACTGTGACAATAGTTTGTTTTTGCCCAATACTAACTTCAGTTATAATGAAAAACACTTATCTCACTTGGCGTGGACCAAAACCAAACTAAAGATGAACTCAGATGCAGTATATTGCTGTTAGACATAACTGAATGACTAGTGCTTCATCTATAAGACTCGCTTGAATTTCGACAATTTTTTATTATGGACACAGAGTTTTGTGCCTCATTGATTGTGGTAAACGGACATGAGTGATTCTTTTTTTACTCGCCTGTGTCTTTAGGGAGCAGGTGGCCAAACATTTATCTTAAAATGTCAGCAATTCTTCTCTTGTTGAAGCCTGGCGGGATACACAGAAACGGCAGGTACGATAGTTAGTAACCTACATCTGAAGGTTAGCAAATGCCAGTGGATTTCTGAAACCTCATCCGAACTGAATGTGAGAAGACTCATTCCAGTGGGCTCTGAAAACGATTAAATGCGAAAGCAGATTTAACGTAAATAGACTAAGATCATCGGTGGGTAGCGAAAGCTAGAGAGATGAAGGCATCAGTTTTAGGCATTATTCTGTGATAATTTAGGCTGCTTACGGATAATAGTACCATGGTAGTAGGACTGTTACTGAAAGGAATGAATGCATAGTGACATTTCAGGAGAGGCAGCTAAAATGTTGGACAGAATACTTCGAAGATAGCACCACTGGTCTACTACCATATCTATGCTTCCCAGCATAAAGCGTGAACCTGAATGGGACATATATTTTAGTACTTCGTATCACTTCATAGTTGAGAAAGCTGTTTCAAATCCGAGATAATTCAAGGTAACAGGACTTGATGGCTTTTAGGAATGGAGATAGAAGAATACTGATTAGATTAATGCATGCATTAGATGCACTGTGGGATTCAGAGGTGGTCACCTCAGAATGGTCTTCTTCACTAACTGTTCCAGTCTATAAGGAGGGAGAGAAATCTTCCTGTGAAAAGTGTGTGGGTATCAGTTCAAATAATATCGAGTTCCAGATCCTTGGGATAATAGTTATCCGACACCTAACTAGGGCTCAGGGTCAGGTAACTAGGAAAAATCAGACTTGTTTCAAACCTGGACGAGGGTGCATTTGGCAGAAGGTTATCTTCTGACAGATTCTGGAACAAAGGAGTACTTACTGGAGCCTGACATTTGGCATATTTCTTGATCTAAAGGCAAGATTTTTATCTGCCGACCTAAAGTTTTCGCGGCAGCGTCTGATTATGAAGGCAGTATCAAGCAAGTATGTTGTGCTAATCAATGCTTTTTATCTGAACTCACCCAATCGTGTAGGTACTTATGTGGGAATGTTTGAAATAAGTAACACCAACCAGTGTCCGACGAGGATGCCAACTCTTACCATTCTTGTTCAGCTTTGTTAAAGATATGCTAAAGAACACAAGTAACCTCGCCTGGTTAACTAGTTCACCAGTTACTAGCCGGTCCTAAGCCCGGATAAAGAGGGAAGGTTGGGCATAGGGCTAGCAACCCCAACCCATAAAACCAATCTAATCGTTAAAGAAACTTCAAAGCACAGACAAAATATAAAAAATAAAAACAAAATTATTCCTAGCTGGAATCGGAGAGACGAAATGACGCCGGTTGGTGAAAGACTTCGGGAAACCAGTCGGTCGATGTGTCTTCTCTCTCTCGATGACAGCGAAAGTAAGCGTGGCGACATGGAATGTCCACACAATGTTTGAACCTACCAAAACTACCCAGATTACCAAAGAGATGAGGAGATATAACATAGAAGTGCTAGGCTGGGAATCTGCGAAAGTAGATGTAAGTGGAAGATAGAAGTGGACTCTCCAAACTATCAACTGGAGAGTCAATAATCTACTCCGATATTGTCACCCACACAACAAACACGAGCACACTGAGTTTTCGAGTGGATATCATGATGTCCACAACAGCATCAAAGGCTGTCTCTCATGCAGTCGGAACCAATCTCCTCCTGCAGGATCAGGATCATGACAACAAGATTCAACTCGAAAGGAAGGAAAGTCACAATCAATCAACGCCACGATACGCTACGCACCTACAAATAATGCAGATGAAGAGAAGATGGAGGAATTCTACGGACAACTGTAATCAGTACAGGACAAGACTCGAGTTGGTGACATCTAAATTCTGATGGGTGGGGTGTCATGAATATCAAACTGTGAGCAGACAACACAGGAAGAGAAGTCATCCATCATGGGTCGAGAAACACTCGGTGAAATGATGAATTCGGATGGAGAACTGTTTTCAGATTTCTGAGCATTCAAAGATTTGGTGATTGGAGGTAATATGTACAAACACTAAGATATTCACAAAATGAAAGACATGAATTTAACCAGATACTAGGAAACACTAAAAATCAGATCGACTTCATCTCAATGTGAAAAAAGTGGAGACGCATTCAGCCTACTGGACACAAGATCAGATCAGATGAAGAAGAGGAGCAGATGTAAGTTCATACCACTCACTATCTAGTGCAAAGAACCTACCTTCAAAATCAAGTTGGAAGCCTTCACAAAAGTTGGTGATGATAGACCACAGTTAAAGTTCAACACCCAGAACAGAGAGTGAAGGGCGAAACTACAAACAACATTTTCACCTCAGCCATCAGAACAAAATGGGAGACGTTGAGCAACATCCTTGAAGGATCGGGCGTAGAAGAACACTGGAACTCTTTGAAATCTATATGGAGAGAAACCTGCATAACCGTATTAGGAAGGAAGAGGAAACAAGACAAGGAATGGATCTCGACGGATACACGGAGGTTGATAGAAGAGAGGGGGAAGATGGTGGAGCGAAAGACGGAGGTGATGAAGATACCCAACCAATAACACCATCATCAACAACAAGAGGCGCCAATCATCAATAACAGGAGAAATCTAAAGGAAGTAGTCTCTTTCACCTACCTACCTACCTACCTACCTACCTACCTACCTACCTACCTACCTACCTACCTACCTACCTACCTACCTACCTACCTACCTACCTACCTACCTACCTACCTACCTACCTACCTACCTACCTACCTACCTACCTACCTACCTACCTACCTACCTACCTACCTACCTACCTACCTACCTACCTACCTACCTACCTACCTACCTACCTACCTACCTACCTACCTACCTACCTACCTACCTACCTACCTACCTACCTACCTACCTACCTACCTACCTACCTACCTACCTACCTACCTACCTACCTACCTACCTACCTACCTACCTACCTACCTACCTACCTACCTACCTACCTATCTATCTATCTATCTACCTACCTACCTACCTACCTGCCTATCTGCCTACCTACCTACCTACCTACCTACCTACCTACCTACCTACCTATCTACCTAGGCAGGCAGGCAGACAGGCAACATCGTTTCAACTACAGGTGGTGGCGAAACAGATGAGGATGTCAAAACCAGGATGGGAAAGACAACAAGTCAGGCTTTCATTAATCTGAAATCAGTGTGGAGATCTACTGCACTCAGCACAAAGCGTGGACAAGATCCGGATTTTCAACACCAATCTCACTGAAGTCAGTGCTTCTTTGTGATGGTTGAGAGACTTGGCGCGTCACTTAAAGCATTTCCATCAAACTACAGGCAATCATGAACAGCTGCCGCCTAGACTGGCTCGATACTGAAGATCAGATGGCCAGAACAGTAAGAATAAGCAACAAGGAACACACTCTGGCTGGCAACGAACCAACGAAGCAAGAACCTGTCATCCAACAAATATGCAGAAGAAGAAAGTGGAGATGGATTTGATTGAGCATACACTGAGAAGGCCGATTGGGGACATCATGTGCGAGGCGAGTTTCTCGAGTGGAACCCGAAGGGGAAACGAGGAGTTGGGTGTCCCAACTGAGTGTGACGTGGAGGAGATGATGTGAGGAAGAAATGAAAGCTTGTGGGTAGTCGTGGAGGGGGGTTGAAAAGACTTCAGAGGAGAGAGTGCAATGGAGGTGTGCTACTGAAGCTTTATGTTCCAGTGGGAACCCAATGGATAAATAATAATAATATAAAGAACACAAATCATCTTAGGAATGCTCGACTTCTAAGGGTTTAACTTAACTGCTGGCAGGCACCTTGATGACTCAGAAAAAGTAGAAGACATTATATCCCTCAGCAAAGACGCTGAACAAATGCAGAATCTTCTGAAAGCCTCCAATAGTACTTCGGCATGTATTCTGTATCTGTCAAATGTAGGATAATGCTTCTAAACTGGTCTGAAGCTACTCACCTTTGTAGGGTAGAGGACAAAACGCTTGGGCGTACTGATCACTTCGTCTACTCGCGAATTTGAATCAGAACTAGGGTGCAAGTAATTAATGAAATCTCTGCACGGATAAAAAGGGTTCGACTAACATCTGCCAACTTTAGTCGTTACTGCAGCAAGAGTGATACCTGATTACCTGGTGAGGGACCAGCGTACTTCATCGAAGCTCTCTCTACCCCATATTACTATTGTGAGACTTGGCTGTTGAAATTAGAAGATAGTATCGTCCATGTATGGTGGAATCACCGAGTCAACCATGTCAAGTTTGGGTGAAAGGTATCAGGTAAGAAAATAAAGTTGGTCTATGAGTCTGTGAACCCTCAACGACTGAGGTGACCTGGACATACATTGTTCATACCGAGTCACATCTACCTCGTCAAGCAATGTTAGTCAAAGTACGGTTTGGTTGTAAGGCTGTATACAGCCAGAACAAGATGTGGCATCAGTACATGAAGTCTCTAAGTGTTGGTCTGAGCCGTGTAGGGAAGGTGTACTGCCTGGTGGGTTGGTGTCATAGCTGGAAATTGACCAAAACGGCACAGATCTACTCACTTTTTTATATTTTCAAAAGTTTGAGCATTTTCTCAAACCTTCGTTTTCTTGTAACCCCCTTTACCCCCATACCCTGTTCACTTCCCTGAATAGTATTCTTTTTCTATGAATATGCTTTTTGCATTTTGCTGTGAAGTTTGAATCGATACACTTCTGGGCAAGGTTATTAGCTGACTTTGTCTATCTTTTTGTGCCTTTTAAAAGACTAAGCGGTGTATTACTCTTCACTATTGAAACTGGCTGGTTATTGGAAGTGAAATGAGAGTGTGGATTGCAGCAGGATTAGAACCACTGATAATTGGAACTATCTACTGTAATCTATTTTTATTTATGTCCTGTTGTGAAGAAAGTAACATATAACGTAACATGGCAAAGGGCATCATAACAGTATCTTTCTTTGGACAGGTTTTCCAAAATGAAAACACCATGCCTAGAAGTCGTAAATCAGGATACTAATTTTTATGTGAACCACTGTCTCAGAAATGTGAACTTACTAATTTCAAAATGTTCACAAACATGCTTCCAAAACTAATATTTTATGTGTAGATTAAGAGAAGTTGGCTTATTTATATTGCACAATGCAGATATTATGTAGTTTAGACCCATCCCTCCTCTAGCAGCAGAAGGGTTTTTGATCGCTGTGAATAAAGATACTTGAATGGTTAACATCTACCCAGGGAAAACGTTTGCTTTTGGATTGTCCTAAACTGACTTCCAGTAAAAGTGTAAAGGAAGTGACCGATAGTGGCGATAGGTTCTGTTCTTCTGTAAAGCAACCACGTATGACTATTAACAGAAAAAGGCATGATAATTCTGCAAGATTAAAGTAATCGATACTAAGAGAAGAACCACCAGGGTGAGAAATTTTGAAGTTAGCAGGTCTTATTTGAAGGCGGACAAAACAAAGTGAAACTACAAAAACAAAAATCCACAGGTTCACGTTGGCACATTTTTCAACAGTCTAGAAATTTGCAAACAACAATAGAGCATCAAGATAGATGAATTTAATGATCCTTAAAGTCTTGATAAAAACACAACAACCAAAAAGTGTATATGGCCTAAGTCGATAGTTAGTAATTCTATTAATGTTTAGGTTTTCTCATCCCAAGATTTTTTCAAGCTATTTTTATCCCAGGTAGCAACGCCTGTCAGGCTAGGCATCAGTCTGTGATACCAATAAAATGAGATGAAAGATACGATTACTGCCGGTATGCGATTTTATCAAATGATACATTTTATTGTTCAATATCTTTAACTCTACACTCAAATTTCCAACTCATTAGTCCTAGTATACCGTCAACTTATACCGAGCAAACTAATTCCTTTTCGTTTGTTTTTTAGATGCAACATGTACCGAAATGAAGACGTTACATATTCCATAATCTCTCTATTTGTCTCAAACATCCGAAAGCTATTTTATAGCTATCAGATTCCCTATTTAACTCTAAATCATAAATTCTCTAGGTTTTACTTTCTAGTGGACACAACTTCAGGGGATAGCAAAAGTGTGACGGTCAAATTTGTCATCCGGCTACTCACAACTATTTCTCTTTCCTCCTATCATTACGAAATAAGCACAGATCCCAACTGAAATATTGGTACGCAATTCCTTAGTTGCGTCACTGACACTGACTAAACGACAAAATCTACGTAGAACCTTGCACATGAGTGCATCGGTTCAAGTCACCACGCTTCACAGTATTACACAAAGAATACGTGGATAGGAAATAAGTGATATCAAAGTAGATAAAGTAGTGTGAGAGAATAGACAATCTGAAGATAACGATCAGTACGAATATTCGAGCTTAAGATCTCAAGGAGTGAACACATCTGCACCATTGTGACCAATTGTCAGTCACTTCACCAAGAGTCCTTAACTACTGAGTCTTTTTCATCTTGCTGACTCCAACCAGGCTACACCATCCCATACAGCTCAGGTCAACAGTAAGAGACTTTATTGGCGGGTTCCAGGTCTGGGCACCCTGAACCCTCCTCCAACCCAACTTCTGCTAGCGTGGCACGTAAAGGTAGGCAGTGGCTCGGCATACGCAGTCTCTGTCCAATCCACCTCAGTCGACTTAGGTGCACAACCTCATCAATCGACTTACCTGTCTTTCCCAGTACCCTTCGCCTGACTTCAATATTGTTCTTGCAGTGTTTCCACCAAACACGGGCAATACTACGAAGACATATTCAATCAGAACTCTATAATCACTTCATGTCTTCTACCTGTAACAGCCATGCTTCTCAGCCATATAACAGGACAGAATGGGCTGCAGTGCAGTACACTTGTCCTTTGAAAGATAGTCGGACGTCTCGATAGTCAACGCCAAGCGTGAGGCAAGTTGGCGAATTTCAAACAAGCCTTCTTTATCCGAGCTGTGGTTTCGTCAGTGACTAGCCCGTTCGAGCTGATGCAACACCCCAAGTAAGTAAAGTGGTCAGAACAATCCACCACTTCACTCCATTAAGCTTGGAGGGCTTGAAGACCAGTCCTGGAGCACTATCTTACATTTCACAGGTGCGAAAAGCATATCAAGCATACACAGATGTCTGCTCAATGCGTTCAGAAGACTCTACATTATGTCATAATCTTCACGCAACAGGACGATACCGCCTGCTTACTCCAAGTCAACCAGGTGACCTCCAGGAAGTAGTTCAGGCCCTGTGAAGTCAGAAGTATGTAGGGTTATGTTCATTACTGCACCTATAACGTTGTTAAATAGGAAAGGTCATAGTGAGGATTCCTAGTCGACACCACTATTTATGCTCAGTTTATATTACAACTCTCCGTGAGCTCTCAGACTGCCGCGTGAGTTCGATTAGAGAGCCTTGATTGGCGTTATATACTTGCGCGGTACTTTCTTCACAGTTAGCCACTGCAGCTACAACTCACGGCTGACATAGTCAAATGCCATCTTCAGGTCTAGAAATATGACAAGTGTCGGCCATTAGCCGGTAAGTATGCCTGTGTTCCAGAACCTGCCGGAGGGTGAAATATGATTAGATCGATGAACCCTCGACCAAGTGTGAAACCTTTCTGGTCTTCTCGAGTTTGCTGTTCTCGAGCCCCAGTTAGGTGTCGGATAACTATGGATCCTGGACACAGTATTAGTCAAGCTATTTCCCCTATGTTGGTCATAGAAAGGCTTCTCTTCCTTCTTACAGACTGGGATGATCAGTGAGCTGGACCAGTAGGATGCCACTAACTCATTCCAATACACCATCTAGTAAATGTATCACTATAATTAACTATTTCCTGCCTTCATCCTAGAAACCTTCAAGTGGTAAATTGTCAAGTCCTGCTACTTCGCATGGATTTCAGCTTTAATACAGCCTTCTCAACTTCGAGGAGATTTGGATGACTGACATCTACGTCTAATTCACGTTCAGGCTGAATGTTGCGCAACTGAAGCGCTGCTGTAGGTCAGCTGAACTGTGCTTCAAAGTGTTCCGCCCATTGTTCTAGCAATCCGTCGTGGGAAGTTATCGGCGGTCCATCCTGTTCGGTGATGGTTCCACTACCCGTCATTTTCTTCTTGCCTTTATCTTTAATAAGCGTAATTAGTTTCCAAGTGTTACCCAAAGCTGATGCTTTCCCCCTCTCTCTCGATCTCACCGCCTTCCACTGCTCGTGGTCGACGTGGAGACTCTTGTCAACTTACGTTTAGGTTGCTTTCCCTCTTTATCGTGGTCACAACCAGATGGAATCGGTCTTCTCAGGTCAGTCAGTTCGGATGACGTTGAGGAAATCCAATGACGTTTGCTAACCTTCAGGTGTAGGTTACCAACTATCTTCACCGGTGTTTCTACGCTAGACTGAATATAACACCAGGTTTCCTCAGGATGAGCATTGCTGTCATGCCTAAATGAATGCCTAGCCAATTCCTCTCTAAATGCGTACTTGGTGTCCTCATTTACCAATCGAGCACAGACAGGGCTCATTGCCTCCTGTTTTCTGCGACCAATAAGGTGCAGATATACACGAGCCTGTAGTAGCACATGATCGGAGTTTAAACAGGTACTCCACAAATAGCGGCAACGCACCGCGGATCGTCTCTAGCGATGGCTTATAGCAATGTAATCTACCGCTGTCCATCGTTGGTTTGATGTCGGCGGACACCATGTGAGACGTGTCTCTCCTTATGCTTAAAGTTAGTACTGGCCAGATACATGTAGTTGTCAGAAGAGAATTACAGAAAACGATCACCGTTGTGGGTTCCTTGTCATGGGATTCCGTAGATATCATCAAGGTGCCTTTCCGATTGACTCAGCTTCCTACTTGAGCGTAAAAATCACCTGTCGTTATGACTATATCTGAACGTTCTGTTTTCTGTAGCAAAGTTGACAGCTTCTCATAGAGTTCATCCTGTGCATCGTCCGAACTACATTCGGTGGATGTGCAGGCCGAGATTACAAATAGGCACTGGTTAGTTTCATGATCCTTCCTAGTTTTGACAGACCCATTCTATCGAATGGCACATAGATGGCTGTTGACTGGTATCCAGTTGAGGAGCGCACTTTCTGCTCTACAACTCAATGCTATGTCTACTCCAGCGAGTCCTCGGGAGCTACCCATTGGGTCTCCAGATAACCTCAAGATAAATTTTGAAGATTCCTTACAATGGCCAGGTGAGGTCAGTTTAATAACCACACTCGGGTCCTGTATACGTGTTTCATAAACACCACCCATGGATAGTAATTCCAGAGTGCCAGTGAGCGACATTTGCTGTCCGACTTAGGAGTGTTCGGACATCGAGAGCTCCTACATGGAGTATATGGGAGGATCTTGGAAACTAGGAATGAGGTTTCGATGGCTTTGGTCATTTGCAATGGTTACAGAGTGAGAGGTTTGCTAAGGCGTAATAGGCTCAATACTAGTATCAGCAGGTGAAGGCTATTAAGGTGACAGACCTGCGGGGATAGGTTATGTTTGATTGGATATTGTTTAAAACTGGAAGCATGCCGACAGTTGTCACTTCTCATACCGTGGAAGGCGATTTCTTTTGAAGGTATCTGAAAGTGAAAAAAATGTGTGACCACAGCCGATGAAACATCTGCCTGAGGCCGGTCACACAAGGCCTTTTCGCAATTTTTAGATCGTTTTTGAATCCCTGTCAATACTAGGCAAATTACGTAAACATTTAGCGTTATTTAGCTTCTTTTAATGCAAAGGAATTTTTAAACCAGATGGATAGTTTCAGTTTTCAAAAATTCAATCGACACTTACATTCAAGATGGATAATATTTTGCCTGTTTGTAACTAATCAGTACAAAATTTGGCATACTCTAAGTCTTTGAACGCGTTTCGTAAATAAGCTCCTGTGTAAATTAGATCACGAAGCATAATAGAGTACTATGTGGTGTTTAAAGCGATAGTAGTTGGCTACGTGGGTTATGAGGGAGATTTGGCTTTATTTGGTCGATGGGTCCTGGGAAATACAAACACTACACCCAAAATCACATAGACACCCACTACAAAATACAAATTAAGCTGAACTTTATGACTACTTTGATCAAAAACAGGATAAGAACCAAAGGCAAGAGGCATTATAAATACATCATTTTGAGGCTTAACGTTTCGGTACATTAACTGCACAAAAAATTGAGTAATGTAATCAACATATAGGAAGATTATTTTGCGTTTTCACGGGGACAGATATCTACTTCTACTTTTGGTTGCGGTTAAGGTAAATTACCGAGAGTATCTTTCTAAAAACACCAACTAGAAGTTGTCCATGTCTCCGACACCATTACCATACCATCTATTGGTATCCTACAGTTGCTATACAGCTGAATGCGAAAAAAACGATATCTTGAGAGTACATGTACTTGGTATTTACTTGGAATTGTAAGTTAATAACACTCATAGTAGCAAAAAAAGGAAAATATAAATGAAATGTGAATCAGAAAGGGAAAACAAAAAAAACAAATCAAGTCTAACATCCAAAAACTACCGAAAAAAAGATAATCTGGAAAAAACAATAAATACACATGATGCTGTGGTATTGTTTTTCTTGAAAGTCAGAAGTGAACAGATATGGAAGGTTTCCAAATTTAGTATAAAAATTCACCAATCAAGAGGCAATGTGTGTTGATAATTCTTAAGGCACTTTGACTGAGTGATGATAGTAAATGAAAATGGCGAACAGAAAAGCAGAAAACCTGTTTGTTTGTGCATAAAGACAGACAAATAGTGAACAGTAAGGGATTACAACTGGTGCATGATAAGATGAAATCGTTAATATGCTATCTCTGTGTATATGCAAACAGCAGAAAAGGATAAATATGAATTCTACGTGTGTGCACAGCATTAGGGTTGTACAGACGATGTTAGATTTCAATAACAAACAAGATCATTCCTGAAAGCATGTGGTAAATGAAGCAGGAAAACAACTAGTTGTGATGAATCGAAAAACTTTCAAAACATTTCATATAGTTCATGTTTCCCAATCATCATCTGACCCAGCGTCACCTGGGACAGAATTTGCATCAGACTCCTCTCCACTTTCATTACTACACATTCGATTACGTCTCATCTCCATTGCTTGGGCAAGTGACTGGAGCAGGTCGAATCCACCTCCTCCACCACCACTAGCACCACCACTGGATTTCACGGGAGGTTTATTCACACCTTCACCAGGAGTAATCTGAAATAGAAAACCAAGAAAAATCCTGTTTAAAAATTCATATATTCAGAAAAGATTCAGGATACCCGTTACATAAGAGATGGCTCTTGTGCTCCAATGGCCTAGTGGATAACGCTTTGGCGTTTGAAGCGATGGGTACCAGGTTCGAGTATAAGTGGGAACAACACTCACTGGAGTGCAGGTACAACCAGCTGACGAGTCCCAAATAGGATGGAACGCGCATCTTGAATCCCACTGTTAGCTACCAAGTTACAACACAATGAGTAGACAGGCAGTATTGAGGCATCCGCATGGGAGCCCATCTGCCAACAGATATCTAGCAATTAGACTCAGTATAGTAACGGGAGATTCCAAGTATCAAATAACGAAATCAAATCAAAGTTGAATGTATCGCAAACACTAGACAGATTCCATATTAAATTTGTTTATTTGATATATTTGGTACAGCGACACAGTATTATTTACTTCACGTTTTGCGCATAAATTAAAGCTCATAATCATATCATATCACATTGATATTATTAAGAGCAATAATGTATGCTCAAAACGTAATCAAGTAGATAAATACTGTATCACTGTGCGATATACATCAAATAAACAAATCTAATATGGAATTACACACTATCACAGTGCCCAAGTTTTACACTTATACACTGGACAGATTCTTCACAGTCTACATTTTTTCCTGTCGACAGATAAGCAGTTCTGAATTTTTCTCATTCCTAAATAACAACCAATTAGGTAGACAGATAAACTATTCACTCAATTAATTTTCTCTTATGGAGATGAGATCAGTATCAGTGTTTCTGCATCTACTTAACGCTTTGAATAAAGCATACGAACTTAACAAGTTGATCCCTTAAGTCCATCAGTAATTAAAATAAATTAAACGATATTCATGTTTCTCAACTCGAAACAAACCATTCAACAGCTGCTTAAAAACCTAAGCTACAAAGAGTAAATGTATAGAGATGAGTTCATCATCACAAAAGACTCACCTTACGCAGATTACTCTTTTGAAAGGCCATAATCTGAGATTGTAAGTCAACAGTCAAACCTGCTGCAGGCTTCGGAGCAACTGTACTTGATGTATTTTCTTTTCCAGAACCATCAGGTTCAGACGATGGTAGGGGTGGAGGAGGAGGAGGAGGAGCAGGTATAGAACTAGGAAAAGCAGGGGAGGTGGTGGCGGGGCAGGAATTTCAAAGAGAGGAGGTGCAGGTAAAGTAGGTGGTGGTGGTGCGACTGGTTTCGGGGCAACTAGAGGCACAGGAGGAGGTGGTGGATGGTGTATGTTTGACGGTGGTCCAGGAACAGCAGGTCCTGGGTGTGGTCGGCGAGGCCCGGAAGGTGGTGGGGGAGGAGGTGGTCTCGGAGGAGGAGGAGCACTTGGTGCATTACGACCATCACTCTGGGAACTGTTTATCTGCCGTTGTATCTACAAACAAAAATCCAAGTAATACATTAATAAAAACATAACAAGATAACTTCATCAGCCTGACAACTGAAAGTTATTTACGATACGTATACACGATAGGATCTATGAAACACTTTCAGATAATATAACTGTGTCATAAAAGACCAGACAGTGTAATAAAGCTTATTTGATTGCTTTTGACTGTTGTTTACCAAACAGATATCTGAGATCAAATAATGCGTTACCGGACAGTTCAACAAATACCATTTCGATAAACATTTCACAAAATCAGACAAAGTTGGCCCTACAATCATCATCACTATATAATTCAGTATAAGTGAACTACACTTTTGTCACAAGTATTTAGGATACCGTTCATTTAAGCAGAAACAGTCTTTAATTCAATTTAAGCGCACACAGTTAGCATGGGATTCAATTGAATACACATGCAACTCAAATTGATGCTATGTATCCAGTTAGATGAATCGCATCTGAATTTAACGTCGGTAAATATGGTTAAACTGTAGCTGGCTAAAGATTCACTCATATTTCAGATAAATACAGCGAATTTGTATAAAAACTGTGGTATCATTTATTTTTAAATCTCGGTGCCCACCTTCCCCCTCCGTACTATATTTCCGGAATTATTCGCATCATTTTTAGGAAACTAATTAATCTCTAAAGATTGTCGTATACGTTAATAATATAGATTACCAACACACTTATTTAGTAGAAGTTATTGAAAACGAGCGGTTTTCCTTCGAAGTTGCATCAAATCTTACCGATGAATTTCAATAACTAAAAGAATACATGTATTCAGATAATCTTGGCGTAGTTATAGCCCCATATACATACTGAATACACACTTACTTCAGAAAATTTTGGAATGGAGGTAAGTGGGAAACAAAGTAGCCGGGAAAGAAAGCAAAAGTATTACACTAGTTCGCCAGAACAACAAAATTTAAAGTGATGATGACGGTCTTGGAAGGTTTGGAATAAATAAGTTTTACGAAATATTCTTTAGTAAATTGCATGCATTCGAAAGATAGCTTCCATTTTGGAAAAAATCAACTAAAGATCACAAAACGTTTTTCAATATGGTTGAATAATTCTCTCAAAAGGATGCTCTTTTCCAGCTCTTCCTTGAAATATATGCAAGTAAGTTAACCACTGATTGAACCACTATCTTGTGCTCATTGTTCGAACCCCGTTCCACTTACAGAGGTTTGGCCAGCTAGGCAGTATCACTAACCCTCACACAAATGCAATGGTTCCTTGGTTACTGTAGGGATGTGCATAAAGTGACCAAGTGCGTTTAATTTAGTAATAAGTTAGCGCTTATTAGCGACATACTTCGAGATGAATTTCCACAAGTCCCGACGATAAACCATGACCTTAGGAGTCGATAAAGTTGAGTGAAAAAAAGAACACTAGCCAATAGCATTGGATGATGATCATATTTATATCAGAAATTGAGAGAATTAAGAAAATATGAAGCATAATCCAAGGGCTGAATAGTAACTTAATCACCGTGAAATCTGACGCTCCATGGTTCTATCCCCGGTGAGGTCATGGATATACACTGTTGGACAGTCCCAAACTAAGACGAAACAGTTGTCCTGTGTTTTGAAACTTCCAATGGTCCTGTAATTGATGTTATTCCACCTTGAAATCAATCGATCCCTACATACTAATGTTGAAGCAGTAAGCAAAAGTTCAATAGTTCCTTGAATTAATCTATTTAGTTACATAATATTACTAACATCTAAAAAACAAAATTTTAGTCCTCATTATCGAATCACTTCACTAGCAAGTTAGCTCTTAAAAAGTTTACATCTGAAAACTAAATAACCCTCTGACGGTAACCTGCTCACCACAGTATCTGTAAACCCAAATGAAATACCAATTAAAATACTTGTTTCACCATGATAATCATCGATATTTTGCGTGCTGACAAATACACAGATTTAAGCAAGCAACAAGATAGAATTTCACATAAAAGTGTATCAGCGCGCTTCAAATCAAAACAGAAAGAGAAAATGTGAATACAAAACTATCATTTCGGCATTTCAGTCATCAATATTGTAATTATGAAAAATTAGTCATTTGATTGCGTGAGACTATGCCATATATTCTGATATTGTACTGATTAATCAAACATATAATAATTACAAACAATAGTTGTGTTATTTATAAAGTGAATTAGTGAAAGATGATTACTAGCATCAGTCAACAAACGGAATAAAGAAAACCTATTGATCAAATAAGTGTAGCATAATAATTTACATAAATTCAGATGCTAATACTTATGTCGGTAACCGGATAAGGTTGACCATGCACTATTTATTAATGAGTAGAATACATTTAAATAAATGCACGAAACTAATAGACAATATCTTTTTCATGAGATTCGCTAATTTATTTATTGAATTACTCGACAGTGTGTAGTTAGTCATACACTCAACATACAGTTGTAAAATGGCTGATTCACTTCACCTATTACGATCACAGTCATACCGTATAGATTATGTGCATATTACCTAGTGCATAACTTTGTATTTGTGTTGGTTTGTAATATATACAAGTTTATTATTATTATTTGTCCATTGGGTTCCCACTGGAACATAGAGCTTCAGTAGCACACCTCCATTGCACTCTCTCCTCTGAAGTCTTTTCAACCCCCCTCCACGACTACCCACAAGCTTTCATTTCTTCCTCACATCATCTCCTCCACGTCACACTCAGTTGGGACACCCAACTCCTCGTTTCCCCTTCGGGTTCCACTCGAGAAACTCGCCTCGCACATGATGTCCCCAATCGGCCTTCTCAGTGTATGCTCAATCAAATCCATCTCCACTTTCTTCTTCTGCATATTTGTTGGATGACAGGTTCTTGCTTCGTTGGTTCGTTGCCAGCCAGAGTGTGTTCCTTGTTGCTTATTCTTACTGTTCTGGCCATCTGATCTTCAGTATCGAGCCAGTCTAGGCGGCAGCTGTTCATGATTGCCTGTAGTTTGATGGAAATGCTTTAAGTGACGCGCCAAGTCTCTCAACCATCACAAAGAAGCACTGACTTCAGTGAGATTGGTGTTGAAAATCCGGATCTTGTCCACGCTTTGTGCTGAGTGCAGTAGATCTCCACACTGATTTCAGATTAATGAAAGCCTGACTTGTTGTCTTTCCAATCCTGGTTTTGACATCCTCATCTGTTTCGCCACCGCCTGTAGTTGAAACGATGTTGCCTGTCTGCCTGCTTGCCTAGGTAGGTAGGTAGGTGAAAAAGACTACTTCCTTTAGATTTCTCCCGTTAATGGTGATTGGTGCCTCTTGTTGTTGATGATGTTGTTATTGGTTGGGTATTTTCATCACCTCCATCTTCTCTACATTCACTTGAAGTTCCCTTTTCGTTGCCCTGCCTCTTCTGTCAACTTGCCGGTTTTCGTCTGTACATCTTTCAGATTTTGTGGCAAGACCTTAGACATAAATCATCATCGGCGGCGAAATCCAAATCTTCTTCTAGGCTCTTTTCATCCGTCCAGCGTATGTCCATCTTCTCACAGCTCCTCATGGTTTACTGTCTGATCCAGTCGACCACAATCTGGAACAACATCGATGGTAGTAGGCGACAGCCGTGTCTTACTCCTTCCTGTCTTCACTTCAAAGGAGTCACTGAGCTGTCCATTGTCAATCACTTGGCATGTAGCACCACATAACACATAACTGTTGAATGAGGTTGATAAAGACTAATGACACTCCGTAGCGTTGAAGCAGCTGCCTGCCAAATTACTTCTCGGTCGACGCTGTCGAAGGCCTTTTCAAGTCGATGAAGTTGAGGTAAAGATCCAGTTGACTGCCATTCTACACTCTGTTCTATGATGGATGCGTAGTGTGGCGTTGCAATTTGATCCGCACATGATTTGTTTTTCCTGAAGCCAGCCAGTCTGTTCCGGTCGTAATTTTGAATCCAGGGCATTGTTTAGTCTCTCCAGGATGATGCTGCTTGACATTTTGCTTGGGGTGGAGTTTCGTCCACCAGATTAATATCAAAATTGTTGAAATGAACCACACAATTTATAAATAATCTGGAAATTGTTTATCCAATTCATAATACACCATTCCGTTCGAATTTATTAGGACTCTTAGCCGATTAGTTTAACCTAATCAAGGGAAACAGATATCTAGTGTTTAGGTTACTTTGAACTAGCTAAAGAAACCACCAGTTTTGGTGCATATGATCTTCAAGTGCTCATACCGACAAGCAATATGTATTGTTAGTGGAAGATACTGTTGTTCCAATTGTCAAGGACTTTATCGAAATCCTATTATTAGATGGTTAAGAAACTTATTGGATATAGGAAATTCCAATATGGATTGTGTAAATTATAACCAGCAGCACACATAGGAAAGACAGAAAGAGAAAGATACAAAAGTATGCTAGTAGGTAGGCATAAGTAGATATGGCAAGAACGTATATCGACTTATAAGACATTCAAAGGACTGGAAGATACAGAATCACTGAAACCACATCAATGGTCCTCTGATAATTTAGCTGTTGATGTAAGTCACCATCGAAAAGTTTATTAATACAATATTCAAAGCAACAAGTAAACAATTTCACTTGAAGATGCTTTTCTATAGCATTTTACACCACTCAAAAGAAAAACTGCCAAAAAACTCAAGAAAAAATAGAGAAGGTTTGATTTTCGTAGGTGTCGGATACAATAACGGACAAACTCATGGCTCTCTACAAAATCAAAGTTGGAAAACCTTTAGATTAAGATATAACCACATATTGTGGCCAAGTCTGAATGACTTGAAGTTTAAACACTTTGATCAAAATTTGATAGAGGCATGCTTTCATTCTGATATCATGGGTGGTATTACGATACTTCAGAGGTCCTATAAACCATAACTTTTGATTGTAGTGTGAAACAACTATAACTTAGACCGGACCGGAAATTATTCAGCAAGCAACTGCAGTAAGTAACGAACCGCAGCTACTGTGTGAAGGTTAATGATAACACATGTCTTTCCCTGATTTGGTAGGTGAAGCATAGTTATGAACCATGATCTACTGATTGAAAGTCAAAATAGATAGACAAAATCAACGTAGAATCTGGCATAGAAGTGCATCGGTTCAGGCTGCCACATTTCACAGCACCATACAAAGAACAAATGGGTCAAGAGTATAGACCGATGAGCCAAAGCTCCAAGTATCTTAGACTACAAAGAAGTGTTTTTGTAATCAACCAACACTGACTTTTGATGACAACTGCCATGAGCTGTCTCCAGAATTCTATACTCCTTTAACCTGATATTAGCTCTGAATCAATAGCTAAAAATAAGCAACAAATGAATTCATGTCAGCAAAATGTTACAGAATACAGTCGGAGGAAAATGTTCAATATCCAGAAAGAGAAAACATGATGTAAGTATTCTGATTATAATAACATTTTACTAAGGAAACAAGTCAATGGCATGGATATAAAAACCCATTAATACTTTAAAGACAAATACTTACTTCTTCTAAACCACCATGTTCACGTGCAAAATTGTAAACGAATTTTCGTTCACTTGGTATATTCATGGCATCCTCACGGCCAATAGCACGTAGTATATTACGCATGATTGCACTTTCTTGGGAGGATATGTCAAAGGTTTTAGCCTCTCTGTCATAACCAACATGTTCAATATGACGAAAGTTTGATGGATTACTGATATCCTTTGAAGTAAGCTTCTGCTGCATGAAAAAATACAAATGTACAGTAAGAATATCATTATTTTTACACAAAAACAAGAGAAAAAGAAATATAGTTAACAAGAAAACGAAAAATAGGCCTTGTAAACTGGAAACCATACAGCAGTTGACTACAATATAAATGGTTCTAATATGAAAACGATTTTCAAAAACAAACAACTAGGGGAAAAATGACGGCCACTTTGTGCTTATCTTTTACTAGTTGCTGAAAGAGGTTGTTACATCACTGCTGTTGATTTACAATGATGTGAAAGTCTGTCTTCAGCAGTATGTGGACCAGTGACCAACGCTGTTGTTTGATATGAGTTACTGGAACTGTATTTCAGCAAGTAAACAAACACTCATCAAGATGACATTCATTCGACACATTCCCAATATTAAAGGAATATTGGTCCTAAATTATTTCGCAAATCAGCACCCAATCAGGAAGTAGTTAACGGGGATATTTAAGCCACCCCGAAAAAGATTGCGTAGCTGACAGAGTTTGATCGATGAACAACGAAAACTCAACAAAATCTGAAAAATAAAAACGTTTTTCTAAACTCATTCAACGTGAATTTGAATAATAACTCTAATTTACGTTACAAGTTGCTGAGAAGTGTTTATGACGACAAAATACAAATTAACACAGAAGCATTATGATCATCAGTCAGGACTTTCATATACAAAGCAACCAATACAATACGGTAAATACACTGGCTCACGCATACTCTGTATATGCTGGCCAATGAAGTTTATAATGCACACTACATATAGCTAAGGAAAACAACCATTTTACACTTTTATGTATTTTTAAGGACTGTTCAAGTGACAATCACTTCGCTATAAGTTTGAAGAACAGTAGTATGTTACATTCCATTACAAGTCTGTAAGACACAGTTAGTCGTTTCAGGAGGTAGATCATATAAATTCTTCAAAACTGCTTACAAACTTTCAGTATTATTCATGCGTAAAAGTGTTGGGACTTGAATCGAAATTATATTACAGCAGAGTTGCAAATTTTCCTTACTAGTTTTGTGACTAATACTACCTCTTTTTCTGAATAAAATCTTAACATTGTTATTTGATGTTAGAAGTAATAGTGGTTGTGTACTAAACACCTGATACTTGACATTCACCTAAAGAATGTAACTTTTTCATCATATATACTTTAATTTTTGTGAAGGTTTACTAACCCTATTAGAAAACCACACTCATTCTTTTCGGTAAAAATAATTTTAAAAATCACATTTCACATTTGATCAAATGACAAAATCAGGGGATATTGATTCATTAATTAATTTTTAGTGGTTGAGTAATATTGAGTTTATGATGTGCATCTTTACTAATAGACTATTATGATGATTATAGAGATTCTAAACCGAAGTGAACGCGATTAGATACACATAAATATTGAGCGAATTCCAGCCAAATGACAGCAGATACACATATACCCAATAAAAACAGAAAACGACGTACACATAAGCCAGCCAACCAACCAACATCGATTAGCATTCATGTTGAATAGCTCCTCATCCAAATCACTACCACTTTATAAATATTGATACAAAAGGTTACCACTTGATACATAAATGTGCAAGCATCACGAACTAACAATATATAACAATATTTCAAGTCGTCATATAAAACAATAAGCACTTCATCTTTCATCATATCGCATGACCATCAGGAAACAAACCACATTGTTACTTTCTTTTAGGTAGAAATCAAAGTGTAAATGTTTGCAAAACCTTGCTGGGATGATAACACTCCCACTCTTTAGCAGTGATAAAAGTTGTTTTAATTACAAAGCATACAGTTAGTAGCCAGCAATTCAAACAGATGAGATTAGCAAATGGTTTGTCCCTAATGAAAGATAAGACTAGTAAACTACAGCACAAAGAAAATTAAGACATGCTTTGTGAATCTGTAATCGTTCATTCTCTAAGAGAGACTAACAACAGCTTTATATTTATGTATGGCATTACGTTGTTGCTTATTATATGCTGAAATGGTATATTGTCCGAAAAGTAATTATTCCCTTTGACATACCTGCCTCAAAACTAGACACTAAGAAAGACGAGCATACTCATTCAAAATGAAAGTCTCTGCAGAGGTCGACGACGAAACATAGCATGCTGGGACTGTGAATGAGATGTATTTTCGCTGGTTTTAACAAACTATGTTTGAGATACAGGTGTCAAATTACTAACCATAATGATAGTTTTGCTAGCTCATGAGCACTAAGGGATATAGGTATTATATGCTCGGGATGATTAGAATATACAAAAATGATAGTATTGGTATTTACCATATTCGCAAAACATCACAACCACCAGTTATGTTTGAAACGTCGTTTTTAAGATTAATTAAGAACTGTTCCACACCAAATCTCTTCATTATCTACAGCTAGTAGTCCTAAATTCAGCTTTGAAGACATATTTAATAGGATACCATAACAATCGAAAGTGTCTCACAACTCAGTGTACTTTACCTATGCATCAAATGTGAAGTATGCCGAAAAAAATTTATCAGCTCGACTACATACATAAAAAAGTAGGGGCCAGAAGTAACAGAAGCTTGTGCTGAAAAACGTATGGGTCTTGTAGACAGTCAAATGTGAAAAATCAATGCCCTGAGCAACCAATAGGTGGAAAAAGCAAACATTACAACAAGGTTTCACAACCTTTTTTATTCGTATGTACATGTCATATAAGTCTTTCTCTTACAATAAAATTGTAGGCGAAATATTTTACCAAAAGTAATTCAAATACGTTCGAAATTCAATATCTTGTTCACGCTCTCCCACTTGATCATACTTCAAGTCTTAGTTCGTTACTTTGTGCTTGAAATCAGCTGTGTTGTTGCATATACACTTGGTTTGGAGAAACGTATTGTGTTGATCTCTATTTAATTGAAGAATAAACTGGGTTAGTTAACCAACTACTTTCCGTATGAATTCTGCATACATCAATTCATTGCACTTACATGGTAACTGTCCCTAAAGATAATCGAATGATTGACTACTTATACTATACATTAGCTGATGGTGAAACTAACTGCCATTTATAGTGATATTGTGTGATGATTGGAGATGAAGTGAGAATCTAGGTCATGGGGGAATTAGAAGTGGAACTGAGACTCGGTCAGCAGATGGGTCTCGCAGCTCAGTAGGTAGAACACTGAGCCGATAACTCGGAGACCGCCAGTTCCATCATCCTTGAGAAACACCTTACTGCTGTCACACTCCATCTAGTCAGCAGCACGACTTCGCCCTCGGATTCCCATCATAGCGAAGCAATTTACACTATAATAGTAAACTTCTTTTCTTATTACCAATAACCATCAGACCTTTTTGGTACATTAGGACATCGAGGGAAAGGCGTTCTAGACAGGGTGACTCGTTGGATAATTGAGATATATAGACTCGACCACCACATCAAGGTAGCAGCTATCGATCGAGTGAGGATCCTACAAACATACAGTGAGGAAATTATACGAATTCTGCAAACGACTATAACCTAAGCCAACGGTAAAATTTCATTAATTTCGCAAATGACTATGTGTCTCTCATGTTTAACAACAATGACAATTTTCATAAACATTTCTAACATGAGCGATAGGTGTTCCACTGGTAGTGATAATCAAAAAACAAAAACAGAAACCAATAAAATGATTCTGAAACAAACATTGAAAATACCGACTAAATCAATGCCAAAACGTGAATTCCTCTAAAAATTATTATTCATTACACTACCAAGTGGTTGACTAATCACAGCAGCTAGACAATAACGATTATTAACCTCCTTATTCCGAAGTCTACATACCAGTAAACAATTAATAGACAAAAAGACCTTCAGTCTGTTAGTTCGTACCAAGTAGAGGAAGTATGAAATATTCAGGTTAATCTGTACATGAAAATAATTCAACTAAGCATAAGAAATGACAACGAAAACGTCGAATAACACGACAGGTGTTCGTGCAAATCAGCCAAATGAATTAAGTTTTAGGTACTAGGCTATGAGCCATTATTAGCCTGTAGGCTTATGATATCAGTCGGTTGCCTAGGCCGAAGTAGTTAAAGAAATGGGTTTGAACCTGAGATCCATTACTTCAAAGTTAAGTGTTCGAGTCAGTGAGCAAGATGCTGCAGATATTCGTGAAAAACAGAGAAATCCTTATAGGAAGAGTGAAATGTGTACACATAGATTAATACTTAACAGATATATCCATTCATGTGACTGACATTACCAAACATACCATAATTTCCAGTAATATTTCCCATAACCATAAGCAGTAAACTTGAATTTAATCGTGTGATTATGTTGTGTTCTGGCTAGTATTTTGTTCCCTGCATCCACCATATATACAAATGTTACTAGTGTCATAATTTTTAAACAACTTAACAACTGTTCATGAAACAGAATTTCAAGTGATGTTCAAGTGGAAATATGACAAAACTCCATGAAGTTAGTACCTTTTGGTTAGTATTATGCTCATAATTGAAGACTTGATGAGTAAACTATGTGATGTTACTAGAAAGTGTTGGTCAGATACCCGACAAATATATATATATATATATATATATATATATATATATATATATATATATATCAACACCCTGTCTTAAAAGCTCGTTACTTCTTGTTACTATAAGCCTTTTTATTTTCTTTGTTTCATTTCTTGATTCCTCATTGGTTTCCACTATTCAACTCATCTTTATGGCTTTTCACCTACTATACAGACAGACAATTAGCATAGAACCTGGAATTACTGAATGACAGTCCAATTCACCACGCCTCATATTAGTACACCACGATGAAAGAAAAAAAAGGTAAAAACCACCAAAAAAGAAAAGGGAAGGAAGAGAGGATACTGGAATTTAGCTTGATTGAGATGAAAATAATGTGTAGATGCATCTGCGCCACTGACATTAATTATGAGCCGTACCACCTAAATTCTTTAAGCATCAACTTCGGTTGCCACTGATGTGATGGGACCACAAATATGTTTTATGTTGCGAAGGCAACGGTGTTCGGACACCTGAAACCTCCTCATTTCCTTTACCATAGCCATGTTTCACATTCATATAGTAGAACAGAATGAGCCGCAGCGCAGTACACTCGACTCTAAATAAACAATCGGATATCACGGTGACGCAAGCTGACAAAAGCCAAGCGATTGTTTTGAATCCATGCGAAGATTTTGTCCGTCACTGACCCACTGGAGCTGACCCGACTTCCCAGTGAAATTGTCATCGTTCTCAATCACTTCACCCCTTACTATTAGACAGGGTACGACTAAAGACCGGTTCTGGAGCAACAATTTGCATTTGTGACGCATCTCAGACATTCTCAAATTGTCACTCAAGGTGTCTAGAAGACTGAATTTTGTCAGTGGTCTTCACCAAACATCCTAGGTGAATTTGAAACAATTAATCCCTTCTATGAATTTCGATAGCGTAATTAGAAGACGAAGTTTATCTGAACAATGCGATATGCTTGCGCAATATATTTCGAACAACCTGACCACACATTTACTTATATGTTTACTGATACACTAAACCGAAGATAAATACAACAATTAACATAACAGGGGATTAAAATTAAGAGAGATGAGAACAGAAGGAAGAGTGATACAGTTGATCCTAATCTTGGTAAGAAAACAAAGTTTATCAAGGTAGGTGTAGTGTGAGAACAAATTGTTTTTGCACGTATAAATGTAGTTTTCTTGCCAAGATTAGGATCAACTATATCACTCTTCCTTCTTGTTCTCATCTGTCTTAATTTTAGTCCCCTATTATGTTAATTGTTGTATTTGTCCTCCCACTCTTCCGTTTAATATATATTGACAAGTAAATGTGATCAGATTGTCCGAAATGTGTTGCGCAAATTCAGATAAACTTCGTCTTCTAATTACGCTATCGAAATCCTTGGTGGATACCTTTCGACGTACACAACTCACGACAAACTCTAACAGGGCCACTGGTGTTCAAAATATAGTGCCTTCAAAAGTGTAATGTACTTACTCGACACACCTTTCATTGAGACAATGCCATAAAACCTCTAGATCAATAGAGTCCAAATGTCACCTTCAAGTCATGAAATACCGCTTGTATCGGGCAAAAGTAGATGTACCTGTATTCTATAACCTAGAGGAGCGTGACCATCTGGTCAGGTCTGAAACCTGACTGGTTTTCTTAGGTTTGCTGTTCTCGAGTCCCATCTAGACATCTAATGATCACAGAACCTAGAATCATCAGACTAATTCCCCTATGTTTATCACAAGAGGATTTTCACATTTCTTAAGGACTAGGACAGTCAGTAATTGAGCCAGTCAGAGATCATATCTGAGACTGTCACATACCAGTTAACACTCTAGTTAATGTGACCAATATTTTGCGACCACTGTCCTTAAATATCTGCAGTACTATCACATTTAGTCCTGATGCCCTTACTCGTTTCAGATTACTTAAAGCTTTCTCAACTCCCGTAAGTGTTCGGCACCTTATTTTGATGTCCCATTCAGGATCCCGCTGGATAACGAGCAACGTAATGGTAGCCAGGAGTTAGTTGAACTGTTCCTCGAAGTGTTTCCCCCCATCGTTACAGTCAGCCCATTCTCCACCACTATAGTCTCACTAACCACCGACCTTTTCGCCCCAGCTTCCCCAATAAATAGAAATAACTGTCTATTGTTGCTTATCGACGCTACCTTTTCCATCTCTAGCCTTCGCTACCCAAAACTACTCTCGGTTATTGTGTAGACTTCTTGTCAACCTACATTCAAATTGCTTCCGCTCCTCAGTGCGTGTTCAGAGCCCGCAGTGATACGTTTGAGTGAATGCACTAATTAAGGAGATGCTGCTGTGACCCACTGGCTCTTTCAAACCACTTCCTGATAGTTGGCTACGGTCTTCATCGGTTATTTTTATAGCGGATTGGAGATGGCATCAGGTTTTTTCTGGGTGAGTGACTTTCTTCTATGCCAATAATTGTCTAGCCAGTTCCTTTCTGAAAGCAGCCATGGTATTTTTATAAATAAGATGCGCTCGCAATACCCTTGTTGCCGTAGTTTTCCCCATGATTGTTTAGACGTACACATTTGCGTGCTCAAACCAACGCACAGTCACCGTCCAAACATGTGGGCCATAAAAAGCAGCGATCCCCCCACCGACCATCTCCGACGACACCTGATAGGAAAATGATCCATACGTGTCTATCGCCGAGCTGAGGTTGGTGGACGCCACGTCGGATAGTGTCTCGCTTTACGTTTGAAGTTCGTACTAGTCAGAAAAAAAGTTGTCTGCGCACAGTTGTAGTGGGCGAACGCCATGATGTTGGGACATGTAAAGAACTGAACCAATAAACTGCTACATTAAGTTTTATGTTGTTTTAATCAGTTGGTCGCACATTAATCAGGTAAACAGACTTGTTCATACCTGAAAGTAGGTGTAATATAAGCTTTATGTATCAACATTGATCCTTATGAGATAGATTAAACAGTTTAGGGAACCTTACTTACCTTACACTTAGTAAATTTCTCAGATGCACGGAAGAGGAAGAACAATTCTGAGTCAATGCTTAGTTAATAACACGACACGACTAGCTATCAGGAGTTGTATAGACTGCATCTGTGCGCAGGAACATGAATAAACGTGATTATTAGAAATCAATGAAATAGGTCGTAAAATGGAGGACACTAACTTAAATATATCCTGAGGTGTTGATAAACGTTTTATGGATTTTTGAGCATAAGTAAGCTGGGTGAGAATCAAAAAACGCAGAAAGAGCCAAATAATAAAGAGGAAAGTAAAGAATGGGTGAAAAAGTACCGTTATTTTTACTTTGTAGTAAAATCCCTTATGGTTTATCCAATTCCTGGAGCTGGAACTAACTGATCTACATATTTGACTTTCAACTGGTGGGAAATAGGTTTGAACCATGCTCAACATATCAACGTTTGGACAGCCAGGTAGTACTACTAACCTCACACAATGGGTATGGCTCATTGCCTAGGGTATGAAAATACACTTGGTTTCCTGAGTTTCATTTATCCAATTTGGAGACTTTAAAAAGCTACTTTAATTAAGAAATTTTGATCATTATGAAATTCAGTACATTATTAGCTAAAACAACTAATAACAAAAGCGTTTTGTTACTCACTTTGTACGCGAGCATAATTAAGGTAAATTATAATACTCAGGTCAGACAGCGTTCTATTAACCTATTTGGAAACTTTGTACTAGGACTAGTAGTTAACTAAAAACTCGGAAAATAAAATAAAATCATTTTCAAAAGGAAGTAACCAGATATGCCGATCAAGGCAAAAGAATTTAGTCAACAGATAGATATTAGAACCCAGCACATAGAGAAACTACTTGCAAACTGAGAGTACAAAAGCAAAAGGTGAGATTTGTTTTCAAGTAAATACCTAGGGTCGTAATTGTATTAAATCTTCTTGATACTTTATGGTCCTCACGTGGCACACTAAGACAAATTCTCAAGTAAGTCCAATTTATTGAAATATGAACACAACCCACATGGTTACATTTTTCAAAAGCACAAGAAGACTACTCATCGGCACTTTCTTTACAATGAACTCCAATAGAAATGGTCATAAAGTACAACATAAAAATATTACGATGACACAAAACGAAAGAAGAGGAATTATGAACAAAATAGTATGACAAAAAATCAGAAAGGGAGAAGTTATTTTGTAAAATACATCCAAAAAGTTTTCATAAACATGAGCCGCAAACAAACCACAGCATGGTCACTCCTGGTTTCGATTCCGAAGTATACTTGAAAGTGTCTTAAGTCTAATAGTTGTGTGATCCCTTCAAAAACCCTTAGGGATTTGTGATGCAGCGACATATACCAAGACAAGAATACTACCGCTCATCTTGTGATGATAAATTTAAGTATGTAGCACCGGATTACGAAAGTGAAACAAATATAAAGTAGAAATCAGGTTTCAAACAATGAAGGGGAAAATGATACTGTGTACAGTTCTTTTCGCGGGAAGTAAAACTATCTCCTTGGAAGAAGATAGACTGTTTGGTTCTAAACAAATATGCCCAGGACAGAACAATTTGAGCACTTCTAAGGTTTGTGCGTAATTGGAGACTAAGTGGCATAGATAGTCAAAGAGTGGTAATATCTGGATCGACATTAAATGACTTTACATTTAAAACACATGACGGGGTTGAATCAGTGTGAAACAGTGATGTAGAAAATCCCATTCTAATGCTATAACCGTTTGCAAAGACTGATAATAATGGAAACTGAAAGTCTGATCTTTATGAAAGCTGCCTGTGGTTCATGTGCTAGCCTAAAAACTGGAAAAAATGTACACTAATGCATTCACTTTACAGATGACCAGAAAGAATGAGCAAGAAGGAACTCTGGCAACGAACTAACCAAGAACCTATCGCTCAACAAATATGCAGAAGGAAGTGGAGATGGATTGGGCATGCACTGAGAAGACCATTCGGGGACATCACGCGCCAGGCACTCGAGTGGAACCCAGATGGGAAACGACGAGTTGGGATGCCGAGGGTGACATGTAGAAGGAAGAAATGAGAGCTTCTGGGCAGTCGTGGAGCCAGGTTCAAAAGATTGCAGGGAACAGAATGGAATGGAGATGAGCTACTGAGGCCCTATGTTCCACTAGGAACCCAAGAGACAAATAAAAATAAATAATAATGTATTCACCTATCGTTTGTACCACTTTATGCATGGCATATCTACTACAACACTTGACAGCAATTTCGGGACTAAAGACACTGAAAAGGATGCATTGCATAACTAGCTGTAAACGGTTTGTACCTTTAATGAAAGCTGTAATCATAAGATTTTCTCCCAGAAAGGTTCTAAGTTGACACCAGACATTATCAAACATCTGCTATTAGTCATGTGCTATCAACAATATACAAACTTGACGTTCGCAACGCGATAAAAAAGTTGCTCATGATGACACTTCAGCATTGGATATTTTCAATTCAATCTTTCAAGTGACTACTTTCGAGAGTGTAACAGAACTTCAGACAGCTGACAACCAAGTCACTGCTAGCTGCTGAAGAAACAAAAAAAATTAATAACTCGCTCAAACATTTACAATATGCGAAATGGCTAAGATAAATAAAGACGAATGTAGAACTACATACAAAATATTACTGAAAGTTGAACAATAGTAGACAAAGTGAGAATGAACAGAAACAGACAAACACTATAGTAAGAAGCACAATAACAGAGGGAAATAATAGGTATAGTAACCAGACACTTAATCTTACGTATATTAAAGAAGAAAGAAAACTGAATTTCTTGAAGTTGGTTTAATAAAATATGACCCCGTTTTACAGAAAAATACAAGGGAAAAAAGGACAAATAATTTATAGTTTGGTCGTTTCCTCTCGAGACAAAATATTCTCGAAGTACAACCTTACAATCAAACAAACGAAATTTGAAATTATTTAAAATCAGTAGGTGTTAAATATGTAAATACACAAACCAACTTAAAACTACAAAATAACCGGGCGAAATCTGATCAGAAAAAGGTAGGATGAAACCAAATAAATCAATTGTGATGACCAAGGCAAAACGTGACCGAAGTAGTATCAAAAAAAGCAAAAATAATATACTCCATGCCATTAGTTTTTACACTTTTTGTGCAGCCCATCTGTTTTTCCCCTTTAGTAACACTTTTGTGTCCTAGTATGGAACTGCTCAGCAGTGGGCACCCATGACCCCTCCAGGGACCAAACCTAGGACCTTCAGGTTCCATAACCAGCACGTTACCATTAAGCCACTGGATCGGAATCCAATTGTCCATCTTTCCTACTTCTGTCAGTTCACGATATAGCACGACCTACATCCAATGTCGTCGTTGGGTAACTGTCATATATGTATAATCATGTTTTATTAAGTAGTCACTGCAAGGATATAAGAAGTGATGACATGGAGTTATAACAATAATACTATCATATAAATCGGGTGACAGATAACGCACTTATGCTTTTTTATATTAGGGATGCGTTAAGGTCATTAGCACAGACATTTTTCACAAAAGCATCAAATTAAGAGTTTAGTACTGAAATTCTCATTCTAGCTTACGTGTATTATAGCATTCAAAAGTAATCAAATCAATTAACGATGGGATAATACAAGCAAAATAATATGAATTAAAAGTAGGGTTAAGAACACATATACACACACAAGAGCCTTATCAAACGATATGGCATGAAAGCAAACCTTGGACTCACCGAGTTAATCTCAAAAGAAAACAAACCGTTTAATATCTGTAATTCATACGAAGCGCAATTCAAATGCGAAGATAAAAAACAATTTATGAGTGAATATGGATATGGGAAAATGAATAACCAAAAACTTTTCTCGTTACATGTGTCATCTGAGCAAAAAAACTTTAGTTTATTTGAATTCCGTGAAATGTATTGTAAGGGTTATGAGGAAGGTAGTAGCAATAATGTAACTATAAGAACTCTTATGCAGAAATACTTATTAAGGTTTTCTCAGTCGATAAAAATCACCATGGGACTTGGCTATAATGTATCATAGTTGTTATATCTTACATCAGCACGCCAAGATGCAAGACAAGATGAAGGACAGATAAATATAAGTAAATTAATCAAAAGTTGCAGAAGGTGACGAGAAGAGAAGGTAAGGTATGTATGTAATTGAAATTTTCTGATTGTATACATCGACTGATTAAATCAAGACATGGAAGTGCCACCATATATCAGGAGAAAAATGGAAATTCAAGTTACCATGGTGAGAGAGCAAATCACTTGAATAGATATACTTTGTTCATAGTGTATCAAAGTGAGTAAATTATATTCCCGGTAGTATGAAACATTAATAAGTAGGAACCATAACTGAATTTTTGAGAAAGTACAGCAAACTATCGAAACAACAATAACAATAATAGACTGCTAAATGTTAATGATAAGAAAAGTGTAAACTTTATTTAGCAGAAGATAGATTGAGGGACTAAATATGTAGAACCTTATACCCACCCAACCCACCCTTAAAGCGAACAGAACTTAACTGAACTTTGCAGTTTGAGACTATAATAATTCAGCATCAAAATGTACGAAAAAGCCAAACGCATATGCATAAATGTCATACCTTCTTTCCTTTAGACTGAGTCCTGCCTCTTTTAAGCATGATTCCTTGGTCAGATATTTTCGCTTGATTTAAACTAAAGATACCAGCTTGTATAATTGGCTGAGAACCAGTGTTATGAAGAGTCGATGGAGGCCTTTCCGCACCGGCCGCACGTATAGACCTTAAACGACTATTCATCACATTTGCGAAATATTTAGCTTCCTCAAGTGATGCAAAAGCAAGTCCAATTGGTCCATTATCTGATTGCAATATGTGGAAGTGTTTTAGCTCTTCAGTATAATTCATTTCCAAAAAAAGCCTTTGTTCTAAGAGAAGAATCTTCCTCTATAAAGATAGAGTATGAATTGCAACTGAACAAATAAGAGCAGACTTACAATTACGTCATATATTCTGATGAAGTAGTCTTTATAATTTCTATCCTTGATACAACAAGCAACACCACACCCTTTAAGCACCCAGTTGGACTCATTTTCACCTTTGAAATATCGTACCACAGCAGAAGCTAACGACTCACACCCAGCTCCAAACAATGAGTGCAACGTAACATTCTCTTCGTTAGTTAGCAGAACTGAAGTTCCACCTAATGGAGCGGACTGTCAGGGACCAAAAGTATATATGTAGAAATCAAAAACAAGAAAACCATATCTGAGTAAGCTTGCTTAAGGACAAAAAAGAACCTTTTAACCAGATGAAGATATATAGGAATTACAATTCACGATCAAACTTTAGTAGGGAACATAAAAGAACAAAAAATCCATCTCCACGCACGAACCATGAGCAAATAAACAAAACAGAACAAAATGAATAAAAAACACTTAAGTCTATATAGTGTTTCACTCAGTAAGTAATTTATCGTAGTTACAACCTTATATTGCCTAAAAAGTCTAACTATTAGAAATGGTCATCTTCAGTCTCAAAGTAAAAAGTAGATCACGACGGTACACAGTGAAGTTAAGCGTACCGGCTTATCACTGTTTTTCGGATGACTATAAAGTATATGACGAGGATAAGTAATTGATTGCAAATAAGACAGAACTAGAGAGGGTTATAACACCGCCTCACCTACAGAGGCTAAGGCAGCCACGTAGTATTACTAGCCCTCACCTAATAGGTGTGGTTCATTGCCTACTGCACGAATCAGAAAACACCAAAGAAGAGAAATACTAGTGATTCATTCTGACGGAAAACATCTTAATTGAGGTTAGCCACCGTGTAATCTCACTGGTGTCACGATAGGTAAATCATAGATGGAATAAAACTTCAGTGATTCAAACTTAGTGCTATTCCACAGAATGTCTACAATTTCCAAGAAATACAGAGAAAGAGTTTACAAGGATTATTGACTGGAAACTTGTCACTGATAAAAGAAATAAGATGTATTTCGTTCAATTTTACAGTAATTAAGTCAAATGTGAACAAACAATTTGCACAACAGTTACAATCAGAAGGAAAAGTTAAGTTAGCATGGTTAGTGCATATTTTCCAAGGAAACGTTTTATTTGCTTATAACACAAATTTGGTACAAAATGGGAACCAAGAGATGCACCATAGAAAATAACATGAGAAAACAAGTGATATAAAGGGAAAGAAATGAAAAAGTACAGAAGTGAAAATGGATTGTTAAAGAAGCAGTCTCAAACATACCTTTTAAGTAATAGAAGAAACAAAGAAACTGAAGTACGACCTCCAGAGGGTTCGACTCTAAGCCGTTTCGCCTATCGTCTCCAGCCACTGAGGTGCATGATCTCTCGAACTCCATCCAGGGAGGTGTGAAGCACCTACAAGCGCTAACTTGAAACAACTGTCCTTCATCCCACAGCGCCACGTCATACTCTGGTCGTCTATCCGCTTCTTCTAGCTAGTCTCAGGGTAAGTGAACAGTGAAACGTATGGCAGCAGCTGGGATGATGTTTGTAACATATATCCAATCCATTGAAGCCAGTGTTTCAATATGACCACACTCAATGAGTGCCTATCTCCATAATGCCTAAAAGCATACCTCACCTCAGAAATTACTTGCATGATTTTTCCACCAGATGCGAGTAATCCTATGTAGACAACTTTGATCGAAAACGCAGAGTAGTTGGATAGCCTCAGCTGGGAGAGGTCAGGTTTCACAGGTGTAGATCAAAAGTGCTCACAGCAACGCGATGTTTATCCAACGTTTTAAAGACAGGCTATCTTCACGATGGCCCCAAAAGAGAAACGGACTGGCATATCCCGCTTTAGCTTTTGATGTACGGTTGAAAACTTCAGTCGCATCCACCAGTACTAACAACTACACAGGTACAAACTTTTCGACAACTCTTAGCAATTAACCACCAAGAATGAGTGCAGGTATAGGATCCTGTAAATTTTACCAACGCATTTTGCACTTCGCCGACGCAAAGTACATGCTATTCCTAAGATTTTGAAGATGCACGGTTTAGAATCATTCCTTATTCAGCAAGCTGTTCCAATATGATCAACATGATCTAAAAACTGAAAGATCGTTTCTCTAGACCATAGTAGAGCTTATCAGCGACGTACCTCAATAAGTCCAACTTTGACAGTTGAGTTGTTCAGAACGCCTAAACCCTACTAATCGAATTGCATAGAACGGTATACCATAAATTAAACTAACTACGTGCTAGTTAATTTCAATGTCACCATATTGCATGCAAACGAATGTTATCTTGATAAAAATTATGCTGATGCATCAGCAAGTAGAAAGACAACAAATTAATTCCCTTTGAGTTTTGTAGTATATGAATATTTACTGTAGCCCGATACTGGATATATTCTTTGATTTGGAAACAGCATTTGACTAAATCCATAGACAAGTTTTGTGGAAACATTTGATTGTGAAAGGAGTTTCAAACATATCATGTTGCTTAAAGAGCTACAATCAATGGCATCCAATGTTCTGTAGAATTAATTTAAGCTAACGACAATTAGTAGTGTCTGCAACGCATTCCCACCGTTACCATTACTGCTAATATTGACATAAGTAAACTGATAGAGGAGATTCAACTTACCTCTGAAATCTTATACACTAATTCATTTAGACACTTTAATTAACTAGATGTATATGGTCGACAGAAGTACATTCAGCTATGTTTACACAACACAAACTGCGAAATTTGCAAAAATCAGTACGCATAAGTACGATAGGTGGAGTCATCGAAGTCCAAAGTTCTTTCGCAAAACTAGAAATAAATTGTCTGGAACTATATTCAATGGTCAACCGATTCGTTCGTTTTTGTGAATGCTTGTATTGTGATAGATAAGATTTCCAACCATGCTTCGACAGCGATCTATCTTGATTAAGGTTGTCTTTTATGCCCTTGTACTGATAGTCTGATTACAAAATATCGGATGTAGCACGCTTCAACATCGGCAGCTTGTTTTAATCCCATTTATCATTTGAGTAAGTCCAACGTTGCATTCGATCTCAGTACTGCCCATGCGTCATGGGAGTGCAATACAAGTAATGAATGTAAGGCGCTAGATAAATAACGTCAGTTAGTGAGGTTAACTTGTTTTGACTTAGAGAAATGTAACACTTACTACGAACCGACACTAAGACTAAAAAATGTGTTTTAAAGCAGTTTAAGGTTGAAAAATAATAGCTACCAGAGTGGGATGTAACAGAAGTTAATAAATTTCTCACATTCCCTTAATCGCAGGACTGGTAGTTTTTCCTTTGACCTGCCCGTCACAATCATCCCTGGCTCGAACGCTTTTTCCCTCAAGGTCCAACCGGGCCAAAAACGTCTTTAGTACCGCAATAGACAAAAGGCAGTTACCGTCACAATCTAAATAGCAACGTTATGATGGGCATACGAGAGATAAGTGCTCGGGATCATCATCAATATCAACATAGGACCAGGCATTACTGAGTAACGGTCCGAGTTGCCACAGCTCATATCAGTATACCAAGTAGAAAGGTAGTGAGGTGAAAGATGAAGATAAGAAAATTCAGTCAAAAGAAATATAAAGTACGAGAAAGAAGGAAGGAAGAATGACAAAATGGTGAAACTCGGTATACCGTCGTTAAGATGAGGACAATGTGTGTATACATCTGCGTCACTGACATCGCTTCTGAGCCATATCACCTAGAGCCTCCAGCCACTGGTTCCTCTTGTCCCACAGGCCCCAACAGGCTAGTCTACATCACCCCACATGGCTCAAACCAACAGTCAGAGACTTCATGCATTGGTGCCATGTTTTAGTCAGGCCACCTCGGGCCTTTTTGATATTGTGTGATGAGGTAATCGGTGACTAGGCATACGCAGCACGTATCTCAACCATCTCAGTCAATGAAGGTTCATAACCTCGTCAACTGATTTACCTCTTCTCCCTAAAACTCTGTACCTGACTTCTGCATTACTCACGTAGTGACACCACAGAATACCGCCTATACTTCGAAGGCAACGGTGGTCAAACACTTGAAGCTATCTCATGGCCATGTTTCGCAACCATATAGTAGAACAGACCGGACTGTTGTGTAGTACACGCGACTCTTAATAAACAAACGGATATCACGGGGACGTCATAGGTGGCATAAATTGGCAAAAGTCAATCGAGCCTTTTGTATCCATGCCGAGATTTCATCGGCAACTGATCCACCAGGGTTGATTCTTCTTCCCAAGCGTTTTGGATGCCTAACCCCCAAGAAAAACTAACTTATAACAAGCATATATTATTACTGTCAAATGCAAACCTTTTTTGCGTCATGCAAGCCTACTTATTTCCACCGTAGGTTAGGATACTAGACGCTGATTCGTTCATTTCACACTTTTAATATGCTATATTTTCCCTGACCAAGGCCATCTAAGGATATATAGACGACTGAATTTTCAGCTATAGGACCACTCAGTTGAAGTAAATATACTTTCAATCTCATCGTCTTTTTATGGCGTCAGCTGAATATCGTGTTGAGAAGTCATTGTTCTATCGTTAATCGTATCGCGTCGACGCATTACGTCGATACTAACAAGACATACTGCTGGTTAAGTGGGATGAGAGCAACAAGGTGTTTCCGCCGGATAACCAGCAGTCCCAGGCTGATGTTGCCTTCCCGATGGGAATGGAGTGGGGGTGGGGCAAAAAGACTGGCTCCCAAAATAGCAAACTCCTCTCTACCCTGCAGTCTTCCGTTACCTGCAGTATGGGCTTTTCTATCCAACGTTAGAACAGCCGAATAACAAAACAACAATATTGAAGAGGGTGTGTGACAGGTCTCAAGCAGACAACCTATGGGCTCAATCAGAGGTCGGAAATCTTTCTCTTAGGTAGCCTGCGGAAACAGCCTGGGTATATCAACCACCCACCCGCCCCTGATAGTAGACAAGATCCAACCGACCATAACTTTTCCTCACTACCTCTGACTGTTTCTTTGCCTACACTTTATGCCATCATTAAGCTTCTTACACTCTCACTCTGCAACTATTGCAAACGATCAAAGCCATCGAAACCTCATTCCTAGTCTCCTAAGACCCAGATACTAATTTTATGTTGTAGCTTTCAAAGTCCGAACTCTATGCCAAATCGGACACGAAGCATAGCTAGTCAAAACTCTGGAATCTCAAGTTATGGGTGTATGCTGTGCGTCTGTGACACGCCAACACGACCCGAATGCGGTTACTAAATTGACCTTACTTGATCAGTGAGGTGAATCTTCAAATTTCACCTTACGAGTATGCGCAGACCCAATAACTAGCTTTCATTGACTCTCTAGAGTATACATAGCATTGAGCCGTAAGGCGCTCCTCAACTGGATACCAGTCAACAGCCATCTATGTGCCATTCGATAGAATGGGTCTGTCAAAACTAGGAAGGATCATGAAACTAACCAGTGCCTATTTGTAATCTCGGCCTGCACATCCACCGAATGTAGTTCGGACGATGCACAGGATGAACTCTATGAGAAGCTGTCAACTTTGCTACAGAAAACAGAACGTTCAGATATAGTCATAACGACAGGTGATTTTTACGCTCAAGTAGGGAAGCTGAGTCAATCGGAAAGGCACCTTGATGATATCTACGGAATCCCATGACAAGGAACCCACAACGGTGATCGTTTTCTGTAATTCTCTTCTGACAACTACATGTATCTGGCCAGTACTAACTTTAAGCATAAGGAGAGACACGTCTCACATGGTGTCCGCCGACATCAAACCAACGATGGACAGCGGTAGATTACATTGCTATAAGCCATCGCTAGAGACGATCCGCGGTGCGTTGCCGCTATTTGTGGAGTACCTGTTTAAACTCCGATCATGTGCTACTACAGGCTCGTGTATATCTGCACCTTATTGGTCGCAGAAAACAGGAGGCAATGAGCCCTGTCTGTGCTCGATTGGTAAATGAGGACACCAAGTACGCATTTAGAGAGGAATTGGCTAGGCATTCATTTAGGCATGACAGCAATGCTCATCCTGAGGAAACCTGGTGTTATATTCAGTCTAGCGTAGAAACACCGGTGAAGATAGTTGGTAACCTACACCTGAAGGTTAGCAAACGTCATTGGATTTCCTCAACGTCATCCGAACTGATTGGTGCGAAAAGATTGATTTCAGTGGGCTCTAACCACAATGAGAAGCAGATAAACATACAGACAAAATGGACGTAGGACTTTACACGTCATCGGTTCAAGTAGCCACACTTCATAGGAGCATGCAGAGAACAAATGGATAAAGTAGGACTGACATCAAAGTAAACAAAAGTGTACGGGAGGAGAAATAATTTAAAAATGAAGATTAGTCAAAACACTCATGCTTTAGAAGACGTCGAGGAATGAATACATTGCGCTATTGTGGTCGATTTTCGACCATTTCACCAAGAGTCCTCGACCACTGATTATAATCGTGTCGAGGGATTCCAACCAGGTAGTCTCCAAGTCCCTACATGACGAAGGCAATCAGTCAGAGACTTCATAAACTAGTGCCACGTTTCGGTATGGTCACTCTGTATCCTCTTTCAACCTAGTCCAACTCAACTCAGCAGTCCACATCGAAGTAGGTGCTGGCTCACGGCAAGTGCAATAGGTGTCGAAGCCACCTCAGTCACTGAAGGTTCACAACCTCATCGACCAACCTGTCTTCCTAGTTTACTACCTTTCACCTTACCTATACATTTCTAACATTGTGATCTCACCATACGTGACCAATGCTACGACGACATCCATGCTCAAAACCCTGAGACCGCTTTACATCTCTTATCCTTAACGGCCATGTCTTGCAACCGTATAACAGGATTGAACGGAGTGCAGTGCAGTACACTCGTTCTCTCATTAAGTAGTCACATATCTCAAAAGTCACCAGATGCCGAACGAGTTCTGCGTATTCCAGCCGAGATTTTATCAGCAACCAACCCGTTCTGCCTCATACAACTCCCGAGGTTAGTGAAGTGGTTGATGCATTCCATCACTTTACTCCCTATCCATAAACTGGGAGTAGCTACAGACCAGTTAAGGACCATAATCTTAAAATTGACAGGTATGAATCGTGTGCCAAACATACTCAAATTTCTGCTGGAAGCTTTCAGAAAACTCTACAAGACTGGAAAATCGGTCACAATGATGCTATACATTCACGCTTTGAATATTTTCACCATCCTCTACTTTTTATCGTTTCCACCTCTATACAACTGTCTACTCTTTCTACCCGCCTATCCTTTACTTTCTATTTTGAAGTCTGCAGCTTTAACCTATACATTTCTGTGCAGGCTTCAACGTCGATTTTGCATCTGTTTGCTTGCTCAGGTTAACAACAGAAACCCACTCAAATTCGCGCATAAATATGAACCTGGAGACAGCGTCATTTAGTACGCAGTTGAATTTTATGTCAGATCCCATGAATACGCTGTAGCAGGTAGTGACTTTGGGGGCACTTCAAAGTGACTGGGCAGACAGGGTTTACCCTCATGATTTCCCTAAACATTTTGTGTCACTCAGACCACTTAGATGCGTCTTCTTGGGGTTCAAAAGATTATCAAATTCAATAGTTAAGGACTTTAAGAGTGGTTTAAAATCTAGTAGAGTAGCACAGAAATAACAATACTTCAAACTACTACGGAGGTTAGATACTTCATCATTCCACACGCAGTGGAGCCACGGCTCTTTAGTTTAGGTCGTCAATTTTCAACCAGCTGGTCATGGGTTCATCTCCACCTACCAAGGTTTGGATAGACAGGTAGTACCATAAGCTTTCATGCAATAGGTGCTTCTCACAGTCTAGTGTAAAAACCTGGATATGATCGATAGTCATTCCATATACTTGATTTCCTACCTCTCCTCACCCTTTCCCAATCATCTTCTAATATCACTGACAATATTTCGTTTCTTTTATCTCCCTACTAATTCACCCTTGCGATCCCATCCAGTTTGGTAGTCTACGCTTTAAGCGATTCGTCTGTCATTGTTTGAAATAGCGTCCAAAATATATAATCAGTGTTCGCTTACATGCATTATGCTGGTATTTGCTGGTGATAAAATATGAAATCAGTTAGTCTCGACAACTTAACAAACCTCTGTATAACTATCAAAAAGGATGCGCAAACTAAGAAATAAACGTTGTTAAATAGCTTTGAATTAAAATGCACCAATAAGTCAAGTATGAAGGTTAGATAAGAATCCGTTTGGATCAGTATGCAAAAATGTCACCAGCTGCGTGTAAGAGCTTCTGACACCCATAGGAAACAAATTATTACCGAACGCAGTGATCTTAAAGTGATAAGGGTTTCTTCAATGTGAATCTCATATATGGTTAAAAGTACTATTAGTTTATTGAATGACAATCTTATTCATAAACTTTCTCTAGCAGCAGTGTCATGTGACTGACCAGTGGGAAAGGGTTAAACGTTCGGAAAAACCACGTTGACTGTACACTTTACTCATACAGTTCATCCTAGTAAAAGAATATGTCAGTTAGACCCAAAATATACTAATTTAAATTGTACATCTCATTCACTTCGCTTTACAATTCACTTTTACAGTCACATGATTCAGATGTCGAAGCGCGAAGTGATAAGTTGGTATGTTATTGGTAGGTTTGTAGTTATTATCACAGCTGTAATGTTAAAGCATAAATGACCACTGCATGTAACCACGATTCAAGAATCTGTCCACAGTAGTTCCAAACATTAGGGTACGCTACTGATTCCAGTTTACCAACATTTCTGCGACATGACGAACAGGAAAATACGTGATCGGAATGAACTGGTGCATCGCATGGAAATGCATACAAATGACAGGAAATTTGAAGATGAATCAGTAAACAATCGTTAAGAATGATAACCTTAGGAATAACCAAGAGATAATGTCAAGGACTAAGAGATAGTCTAAGACCAAATTTCTAGACCTTGAGCCATCCAATCGAGTTATTGTTGGTCAACTTTCGGCTGTTTTTTTCCTCGCACCTGTAAACTATGTCACTAATTTGTGACCTAAATGAATTCTTTTCTCCTTTAGAAGCTTTGGTGGGAAAGAGTTTTTGCAGTCTTGTGATTTGCGTGTCAGCAATACTAGTGGTCATAAAATTTAGAAACTTAGTAATACTACAATGTTTAGTGAACACTGCTTGCCAGTGGACACAGCCCGTTTCGGACAAATTCAGCGAAAATACTAATAGATGATAGCCATTAGCGACATTAATACAATTTTTATTAGCTTCAATTTGAGCGTGAATACTACAACTGAGTGACAGATTGCATTGAGTACAAGATGATTCTTCGACTTCCTTTGAATGTAAAAGTAAAACTCCGGTACTGTAGTACAGAAGTTTCATATTATACTAGTTTATTTGATACAGTATACAGTGAAATGATACATTACTGTACTGCATTAGATAAAATCTATGGGAATACAAATTTTCTGACTTGAATTATACCATTCAGTATTTCTCTTAATAAAATCTTTTAGTTCGTTGACTATAGTCACCTGATATTGTTAGTTATCTGTCATCTGCAGTGTGCTGACAAACCTCTATTATTTTCTTTACGTATATAAAACCACAAGACTTGAGATTACTGCTACGCTTAGAAGCAAGTATATAAAAGAAAAAGGTCCAACCTAACTGGTTACTGAAATGAGCGATTCGAAATTTATACATGAAAATGAAAGTATAAGGTAACTAAATAAGACAACCCACCGTCCGCATGTGTTTGGAAAAGCGCGTTACACTGTTCCCGCTTCTATGCTTGTGGGAATTGAAGGTCAAACTTCAAACTTCGTGTTGTAGAATTACTGAACGGCGGTTCCTTGGCTTATACGTCTGTCTTATTGGAATACGTTCTGAGTTTGGAATGGTCACAATTATCTTCCCGGATTCGAAAAATCTGAATGAATAGAGATAAACGATTACCAATTAATCTGGTCTCAAGGTAGTATCACTGCACCTCATCTGCAGATAACGGAGTCTCTCGGGTACAGCCCATCGGTACCGTAAGACTCAAGGTGTGCGTCTAACCTCCTTTTAAAAGTATCAGGGCATGGGGCTGTAACAACTGCTAAAGGAAGAGAGTTCCACCGTTTACAAACTCTAACCGCAAATGAGTTAGCACGGATTTTTGTACGTGCTCTCTCATGCTCTATTCTAAACGGGTGACCCCCAGGTTGCGTTTCTGAGTAAAGCTTAGAAGAGATCTGTCAGGATGGAGAGGATTATGGGCAATGTCGTACATCATGATCATATCTCCTCTGATCCTCCGGTATTGTACTGTATGCAGCTTAAGAGCGACTAAGCGGTCTGGGTACGGTTTATGCCATAACCCAATCACTTTCTTTGTAGCTCTTCTCTGTACCCACTCTAGGATGGATGTGTCCTCCTTTAAGTATGTGGTCATCACAAGCGAATTTTTCTCGAGATGAGGGTGAATGTACAGAGCATACACTGGTGAAAAGAGAAGGAGTTAGACCCTTTAACGTTTTCGAGAGAAACTCCAAGACTCCATAGGCCTTGTTGGCTGCGAGGCGGCAATGAACTGAGGCTCCTGCTGTGTCACTTAGTGTAACTCTCAAATCTTGTTCTACGTTAGAGTGACAGATATTCATTTCACCCAAAGAGTAAGGACTGGGTCTGCTTTTATGTTTGTCAGCCATCATTATCCGACACTTCTTCGAGTTGAGGGGAAGCAGATTTTCTGTAGTCTAATTAAGGATCTTCGTACAGTCCTCTAGGAAGACCGGAGTTTCTGTTGGCATCTGTATTTCCCTCAAAATTGGCATATAATAGTGAGTGAGAATTGAGGGCTCCTGGTGGGTCGCTGAAACAGTATTGGACCCGAAATAGAACCTTTAGGTGGTTTGAGATCGATTTCTTAGGTAAATGGTCACGAAATGAGTCATTTATGATTCTCTCCATGACCTTCGCAACTGAAGAGATCAGGGAGATCAGCCTGTATTCGGAGGCAAGTAGTTTGTTTCCACCTTTATATTAGGACGACAGCCACCCGTTTCCAATCAGAGGGTAACCTGCTTTCCAGAAACGAGCATTTGAAGAGGTTTGCTAGTGGGACACACAGAACTTCAGCACACTCCTTGAGTGCTCTTGGGTGAATATCATCGATTCCTGGAGACTTATTCGGGTTCAGTTTCTTTAACATTTCCATAATTACAGAAGGTTTAAACTCTATATGATTTAGTCCCTCTGTGACACGGGTGTCCGACAGAGGCGGGGTTTTGTCTCCCAAATGACAGTTGTTTTGGAACTCATGAGCTAGTAGGTTTGCAACTTCGGAGTTGGAATAGAGAATCTCCAAACTAATGGGGTCCTGCAAACTTAGTGAACTGCCACTCTTCAGTTTCATCAGCAAGTACAGTATCCCAAGATTCTCCACCAGGGTCCTACATAGTTGTGTCTGGTGGTTTATTCTGTCATTTCTGACTCTTATAGTACCAGTCAATAGGGCCATTAGTGCACCCCTATCGATTTCGGGATGACCGCTCACGCTGTATACGTTTGCGTATGCCTGACCTAGGCCAGGAGGAGTGGAATTTGTTGGTTCTTCTCGGAATCAGAGCAGTGTTATCTTTCGAGGAGGATTGTGCCCTTCAACAGATACCATCTGGCATCCAGATCCAGGTCATCGCAATTTCAGCAGGTGGAACCTTCTAGGTCTTGCTGGACCTTGTCGAAATCGGCTCTCCTGTAATTCCTGACTGGTGGCTGATCGGAAGCGGGTGGCTTAGACATGGAAATATTTAAAGAGATAACTGCATGGTCACTCAACCCAAGAGAGCTAACAGAATTCAAGTTGCCTACTTCAATGTACCGATTTGTGAAAATATGATCCAGTCAGTATGCCTTACCGTCAAACCCCCAGTGAGTGCACTGAGAGACACGTTCAGTCAAGCAGTTTTCCACTAGTGATTCCCGAAAGTCTTTTAGAGCGAAAGATGGACTGTCTGTGGTAAAAAGTTGGGGAAGGTTAAAACCTCCCACAATGAGGACCTGTTAAAAGTTCAGTCCCAGAGTTCCTCCAGCTAAACACGGAACTCCACATCACTTAACGCTACACCAGCAAAAAACACTCTTGGTGCCAATTCTGTGGAACTGAATCTCGTGGGATTTCAAGGAAGGACAGATGTGAGGAGCAACGCCACTTCCTAGGCTCCCCGGTCTATCCTTCCAGATTGGGCCAAGCTGTCACAAACAAACTTCCCCATTTTTTATGTTCTCTGTGAGCCAAGTTTCACAGAAAGCCATTACGCTGGGGCTAGCCTTATCAGCTAATGACCTTAACTCTGGCATCTTGGAGCGCAGGCCACGCACACTTCCATGGGCTTAGCGAAGGAGAGTATGAGGGCCGAAGGCCGCAGAAGCAGATTTAGTTAAGAATGTGTTGACAACCTTCAAGTGGTCGACTTTGACAAGTTTTTGATGGGGTGCGAAACCAAGGGGTACTAGACCCATCGATCTATTTGACTGAGAACTAGTGCGGGATTCTTCAATCTGGGGCAAGGTCGATAAAGACTCTTGCTCATTGTCCAACCGTTGGATCGTTAAGTGTGGCTTGGCCAACGACGAGCGATTGAATCGCCTCTCAGTCCGCCTTTGTGCCCTGGGTTGGCACTCACTTACCAAAACTTTTCTAGGGAATGTGTCAGATACATTATACCAGGATTTCAGGGTAGCTCAAGGTTTACTTGGAGAAGCTTGGGAGTACGAATGGTCGAGGTGTGAGCCGGCCTTGGAAGATGATAATTTTTTTCGGCCCTCACACTGATTTAGGGTTTATTGGTCAAATATCTGCACTCACTTACATCGTGGGCAAGCCCACCAGCATCGATCGCCGAACATTCGGGATTCCTCGGTATGACTACTGAACGGCATAGTTCTTGGGAGTGGATTTTCTTGCTATTGCAGAGAAGTTTTCGTACTGACTAGGGTCCGCCAGACCTGGTCCTAACGCCAAACAGCTTCCGACCGACGAGTACCATCAAGAGACTCTCAAAGGTCTAAGAGAGCCTCTGGAGGAGAACTTGCTACGCGCTGGGTGTTGAAGAGATGGACTGCAGGGCGAGGTTCCTAGAAGTTTGCAAAAATTCTTCCATTGACCAAGATCATGCTCTTCACGATCAGTCAGTGGGGAAGAGTCACTTCCCCGAAGGTCGAGGAGTATGAGTGATCAAAGGTTAGGGCTATAGCCTGACCTTTCAGACTTATTCCTCCTTGTGAATACAGACCCAGATTTCTGATTAGCCTCTTGGGAGTGACTCACAAGACCCAGGCCACCGCCTGCAGAAGTTACCTGAAGGATTGACCGAGGCTAATGATGAAACGCAGATAGCTTCCGCCATGCCTTATGGGTGGCGAGACCGTGATCTGCCTTGTTCAGAATGTTTTTCACCCGAGTGAGAGGGGGAATGATCAGCTCATGATCCGGCTTCCCGTTAGATTGAATAGTCGTGACCTTGCCACGCTTAGGGTCGTTACCTAAATTCTCGCCTTTAGCTGATCTGACCTGGCTACATTTCTTTAAACCTCTCTTTCGGTGCCCGTCAGGCGTGAGATTCAGATTCATCAACGAGGGGATCCACCCCAAAGGCATGCTAACAGGGGGGCAGTTCGTGACCGTGATGATTACCCTCCTACCTCCATTTAAGCATGAAATTTTGGAATTGGCCATTACCGGAGAACTACTTTCCTTGACCCCACGAGGCCTCTTTTAATTGAGGCAGGCTTGCGTTGAGATCTCAACTGTAGAATGATCAGAGTTCTGCCCCACTAGCTGTCTGCCTATTTGGTATTTACTTTTGGACCTACAACATGGACAGAAATAACAGTCTTCACCAAAAGGGCTATCAGGCAGTGTTTCGTAATAACCCGACGGCTGGCTGGGATTGCTAGGGCACTGAGCCATTGATAGCAATGGTCGCGACCCGTTGCCTTAACTGGGCAGCCGATATTCCTGTGATAAACCACGCAGACATCCTTCGAAACTCTCATTAGACTGAACGAAGGGTAGATAAATGTTTGTTACTCGGAGGGACGACTCAAAGAACTGCCCAAGATTTGTAGACTTTCGGGTTCATTTGGATTTTCAACACTTCTTGATGCACAATTATCAAACGAAGTTATCATATGCCTCTATATTAGCCTTATTAGGATTCAGTCTCTGGCAGAGAATTAAGTATCTGCCTCCCTTAAATAAGAATTGCCAAAGAAGCATGAGAGAACACTATTTCGGCAAATCATCAGGGTTAAAATTTGATGAGAATTATGCCTAAACTGCATTCACATGTGACCCTTTAACTGGTTACATTTGATTCAAACAGGCATTACACTTTTACTTGAAGGTATCTGGTGATGCAGCCATCAATACTTACTGAGGAAAAGATTTGCAACGCTTATATATTCTTACCTCAAAAAGTAGTTGTTTCAAACGGCCACAGATGGCTAGCAAAGAAGGGGAATATTTCAGTTGACCAGCTTTCACAAGCAGACGCAGTGAACTGCGAGCTTTCCTGGCCACAAACCCATGTACAAGACAGAGTAAAAACGTGACGTCCGAACATAGTCAAGCTAGTGGTTCAACTCAAGCTCATGTCGTAGGTAAGCTTCCAGCCGGTGTTGAAGTAATTCGGATCAAGTAGCCAAAAACGTCTGAGGAAACAACATCCCAAGGTCCAACAGCCTTATGGAAGTAGAAGTCGCATACGACACCGAATCTTCCCTGTTCCGGGTCTAACTCATATATGTACTCCGAGATTGTTATAACGGCTTTGGGAAAACAAGAGAAGAATTGTGTCCGGGGTTTCTAAGCTCTCGCTTGTTATTATTAGGTTCCCACTTAGTCCGATGTTTTTGAGAGGATGTAGATCAAGGTCTATCAGTTTTCCTTCCCGGATCCTAATCCTACTCCTCAGGGCTGCTTCCGACAACCTCTTGTGTATGCGTTATACACTTCGGTCGTTTTTTCGCAGCATGAGGGGGGAATGCTTCAATCCCAAACTCTAGACTAGACAGTATGAAGCTGTTTAAAATATGGCAGGAACATCTGTGGTCACAGCATCCGAGAATTCCTCGGAGACTAAAAAGCGCCAGGCTGTCATGAAATGTTTACCGTAAGAGTTAGCATTGGATATTACATTTTGAAAGATTTAGAGGCCTAAATCCTTCTCCACCAGTGATACTTCTGAACTGTTTGCATGATTTGCACCGTGCCTTAAGCGTACCACCTGGCACCTTTGACAGTTGTATGTAAGTACATTTTTACTCGCCTAGTTTTGGAATGTCGTTAAATCTTCCTGTTAAAAAACACCACCTTATTTACTTTTGATTTCTTTCCGTAATTTAGCATCGTCTTCTAAAAGAAGAGATTCAGAAGAAGTCTTCTGTGTCAAGTCGCTTATGTGTTATTTCAAAAGATGTCCTGGTACTTAGGGCGGTGGAAGCCTACTTGGACATCTGATCCCCTTCTGTAAAGAAAAATCACTTGAACCCCAGATACACTGCACTTAACTGTGATGGAAAGCAGTCAGCGATGTATGCAAGATGTATGCAAGTTCTGGTCGGTTGACACTTCCACAGCTTCGGTGTTCCAGTATTCAGATCACTTGGACTTGCATGTCTTCTGTTTTAGCCAGCCTCGACAACTCTCTGCAGGAGAATAAAACCTTCAAGCGGGAAACAAATTACTTCTTGTTCCCCTCGCGGTTTTTGACTTTGGTAATCTAGCAGCTACCGAGTTACACTCTTTGCTCACAGATTGTGGAATGTGCGTTGCTACATTATCTTCTAACTGCGGTCGTCATCTTTTTAGCGTGACTTTTGTTGGCAAATCTCAGTACCCCAGCCGTCAAACAAATTCTGGAACAGTCGGCCGACAGAGCGTAGAATTCGGTATTCGACATTTCCGGCCAATTACCGAAGCTCAGTTTGGAAGACATCTGGTTACTCAAATGTTTGTTGCAGCTAAACCTGTAATCTTGCTACTTTAAGCGTCAAACAATACATTTCCGTTTTCGTTTGATACACTTAGCTTGCGGCCTTTGCATGAGTAACGTTTTCATTTCTATATATAAACAAATCTGTGAAGCTTAAGAACTAAAGGTTTCAAACCCGTCATCGGGGTCTTAAAGTAGCGTAGGTTCATCCGCCGATCTCTCAGACCTGATGACCGACGCCTATAATTGTGTGACCACAAACAAACATGACATTTTGGGCGACACTGAGGCGATTGTCGATCCGCAACGTTAACCGGATTGTCCTGCACCTCTGATTTTTCTGTTGAGTCCTTCGACAAATTTATCAGTGGGCATTTTTTTAAATACGAAACGTTAGTGAATTTCGTAGCCACTGAAGCCACCAAACGACTGATTTCCTCACACAACGCCGTTGTCCTTAACATACCTAAAAGTTTTGCACTAAACCGCATGAAAACTTATTTCTTCCAAGCCTGTGCTTTGCACAAGCCAGTGTGTACGGCCTCTCATCCCAGGAAGGGGGCTAATGAATATTACTTCGGTATTCCAACATCATTTCAGTTCAACTCACTCTGCAACCCGAGACGCTTTTGCAACTCGCCGAGGTCTATGAGACTTAAGATTCTGTAGAAAAGTGGAAGTAGCCACAGATCTTAATATTTGTCAACAGCACGTACGTGGATCGCAAACCCATGAGATCCCATAGCAAGCTTCATCTGAACTGAGGGCCATCAAGACAGGATGAACCTCGCCTGGTCAACTGGTTCACTAGTCACCAGCCGGTCCTAAGCCCGGGTGAAGGGGAAAGGTTGGGCACACAGCCTGCAACCCTACCCTGTAAAACACATCTAACTGTTAAAGAAACTTCAAAGCACGGACAAAATACAAAAAATAAAACAATATTACTCCTCTCTGGAATCGGAGAGGCGAAATGACACCGGCTGGTGAAAGCCTTTGGGAAGCCAATTGGCCAATGCGTCTTCTCGCTGTTGATGGAAGCAAAAGTAAACGTGGGGACATTGAGTGTCCGCACCATGTTTGAACCTACCGGACTGCAAAGGAGACGAGAAGGTATCGCAGTGAAGTGTTAGGAATTTGCGAAAGCAGATGGAATGGAAGTCGACTCTCCAAACTATCAACTGGAGGGGAGTCAATGATCTACTCCGATATCGTCACCCAGACGACAACCACGAACACATGGGGGAAGTAGCTATCATGACGTCCCCAACAGCATCGAAGGCTCTCATACAGTGGGAACCAATCTCCTTCAGCATCGTGACAGCAAGATTCAACTCAAAAGGAAGGAAAGTCACAGTCACAAAATGCTATACTACGCACCTACAAATAATGCAGATCAAGAAGCAGAAGGAATCCTACAGACAACTGCAATCAGTACAGGACAAGACTCCAGTTGGTGACATGGAAATTCTGATGGGTGGGGTGACATGAATGTCAAACTGGGAGCAGACAACACAGGAAGAGAACTCGTCCATCATGGGTCGAGAAGCACTCGGTGAGATGATGAATTAGAGTGGAGAAATGTTTGCAGATTTCTGTGCATTCAACGGTTCGGTGGTTGGAGGCAGTGTGTACAAACACAGGGATTTTCACAAAGCGAGCGCGACATGGATTTCACCAGGTGCCAGGACACACTAAAAATCAAACCGACTTCATCTCAATCCCAGTAAGGTGGAGACGCAGCCTACTCGACACATGGTCAAGAAGAGGAGCAGATGTGGGCTCAGACGATTATCTGGTGCAAGGAGCCTTCCAGCTGAAGTTGAAAGCCCTCCAAGAAGTTGGTAATGGACCACAGTTCAAGTTCAACACCCAGAACAGAAACTGGAGGAAGAAACCACGAAGAAAATCTTCACGTCAGCCGTCAAGACAAAATGGGAGATATCGAGAAACATCTTTGAAGAAACCTGTGTGGATGTGCACTGTTACTCTTTGAAAGCTATTCGGAAAGAAACCTGCACAGCGGTATTAGGAAGGAAGAAGAAGGAAGATAAGAAACGCATCACCATGGATACATGGAAGCTGATAGAGGAAAGGGGGATGGTGAAGCAGAATATGAGTTAGTGCATGGATGCACAACTCAAGAAAGAACTGAGTACGACGTATAAAACAATGGACAAAGAGATGAAGAAGGGTGAACGCAAAGACAAGAGACACTTCTACGACACACCTGCAAGTGAAGCAGAACAGGCTAGCGGTAGGCGAGATAGGAACCCGACAACGTTGTATCAAACAAACTAACTGGAAAGAAATCAACGACGACGAAACCAGTGAAAGATAATGAAGGACACCTAGTTATCAGAGAGGAGAAACAAAAGAAACAGCGGACTGACGGCTTCAAAAAGCTCTCGAATCGGCCACCATAGCCATCTGCAACTTGTCCACAAATACCACCAGCAACGACAGAACTACAAGTGAACACAGGCCATCCGGCAAAAGCAGAAGTCTCAAATGCCATAAAACTTCTGAATTTCGGTGAATCAGAGGGACCAGATGCAATCCCGCCAGAAGCACCGACAGCAGACGCAGAGACAACAGCGAATATGCCACACGCTTATCGCAGAAAATTTGGAAAGAAAGAAAGTTACCCGCTGGCTGACTGAAAGAAGGGCTACCTTGTCAAACTCCAAAAGAAGTGAGACCTAAGCCCTTGCGAGTACTGACGCGGAATCGTGCTCCACCCACCCCAGGCAAAATGTTGGGCCGCATCATCCTGGAGAGACCAAACGATGCCCTGAATTCAAAATAATGACCGGAACAGACAGGCTGGCTGGTTTCAGGAAGAGCAAATCATATTACTTGACCGGAGGCTATCAGCAGAAAGCCCTGGATCTAGGTTTCGTGCCCTTTGGTACTCGTCAGCAAGATGTATCTGCAACCTCGGCGGAACGGATGTCTCGCCTGAGATTCGAACACGCGTCACCCAGCGTTGTAGCCAGCGACTTTACCACTGAGCTATTCGGGACGCGGCTGACCTCCTGTAGGGCTAGCTTACATGTACTGATTATTCACGGGGGTCCAGTCAATTTCATCCATCATATTTGCAATGTGGCAACCGAGCTAGGAAGCTCAGCATCGCGATGCACATTAGTAGATGTTAGTTGGTTGGAGGCGATCGGCAGGAACAAATCATGTGCTGATCAAATTGCAACGCCACTCTACTCGTCATCATAGGACGGAATGTAGAATGGCAGTCAACCATCTACCTCAACTTCATCTGCTTTGAAAAGGCTTTCAACGGCACCATCCGAGAGGTAATTCGGCAGCTACCGCTTCAACACTATGGAGTGTCACAAACCTTTATCAACCTCATTCAACAGTTATATGTCATGAAGTGCTACACGCCAAGCGATTGACAATGGAAAGCCCAGTGAGGCCTTTGAAGTGAAGACATGAGTAAGACAAAATTCTCTACCAACACTGACGATCTTCCTGACCGAAATAGATCGGATCATCCTGCAACCAGCCAGGAGCGAGAAGATGGGCGTACGGTGGACCGAGGAGAAGGCCCTAGAAGATTTAGATTTCGCAGATGATTTATGTTTAATGTCACACAAGCCTGGAGACTTAGAGGCGAAAACTAACAAGTTGACGGAAGAGGCAGAGAAGACTGGACTGCAAGTGAATGTAGAGAAGGCGAAGGTGATGACGGTACTCAACCAACGACATTAGCGACATGAAGGACAAACCACCATCAATGCTGGAATTCTAAAGGAGATAGTCTCCTTCACCTTCCTAGGCAGCTTTGTTTCAACTAAAGATGACATAGACGACGATTTCAAAACCAGGATCGGAAAAGCAAGACGAGAATTCATCAACCCTAAGCCAGCTTGGAGACCTGCACTCAGCATAAAGAACGAGATGCGGATTTACAAACCCCAACATCAAGTCAGTGCTTTCCATGGTTTAGAGACTTGGCGCATCACGAAAAGTATTTCCACCAGACTACAGACATTCATCAACAGCCCCCACGCTCGCTGGACACCGAAGATCAGGTGAGATGGTCAGAAAGGACAAGCAACAAGGAACTCTCTCTGGCAACGAATAGACCAACAACCTATCGACAAACAAATATGCGGGATAAAGTGTAGACGGGTGGGACTAGACAGACTGAGCAGACCGACTGGTAACATCACACGCCAGGCATTCCTTCAAGTGGAACCTAAGTGAGAAGCGACGATTTAGGCGTTCGAGGCGGGGGTGAAATGTAGGAGATGGTGATAGGAAGAAATGAAGGCTTCTCGTCAGTCACGGATCCAGGTTGAGAAGACTCCATAGAAGAGTGCAATGACGGTGTGTTACTGAAGCCCTATGTTCCGCTAGGGACCCGGAGGAGGAATAATAATTGGCAAAAACAAGTTCCAGGGACATCAATAAGGTGGTCTCCATATTTCAAGGTATTTGTCCGACGAACATTGCGCATTTGTTTAGGTAAAGTTAAAGCTCAATGCCAATAATAATAATATTTATTCCTGAATATACAGGCACGCACCATTTTTATAGGTATCAATAAGTTTATATACAAATTACATTCATCTTCATGGAAGGTGAAATGAATCCCTACCCGTTGTCACTAGAAGATATAAGCTCTGCATGTTCATACAATGGAACATCCCAGCGGAATAAGTGTGCAGAAAATTTACAAGCCGGACAAGTGGAAGTGTTGTCTTCGCATTGACAAAAAAACCAGGTTTGTATCTAGACACTACAGGTATTACCTGGGGAAAAATAAAGCTTGAAGCTAATACTTCCATTGTAAGAGTTTGTACTCTTGCTTTAGATAATGATAAAACGGTTATGAATTGTTTACATACTGTACTTCATTGACGATTGCAGGACTGTGTAATTCATCCATGTTAACACCATTCCACAACGAAGATTCATAATCTTGATGAATATTATGACTGAAAGCCAAATGCCTTCACTTTTCCAACTACAGCATCCAGAAGCAATAGACTTTTTTGAATGCACCAAATGAACCTCCAGAACATCCTGTCAGCCGTTTTCACGGGTCGTGACAGCCTTGCAGTTGGTAAGTGTTGGACTTTGCTGGTCACTTTCATAATGGGTAAATCCTAGATTTTGATAATTATGAAGTTGTAGTCCAGTGAACAGCATTAACTGCGAAATAACAACCACATCGCTAGGAGTATCTTGAATGATCCATTCAGTGTAGAAATATTGATTGCGTAGTACTAATTGTCAAGTGTCGACATTATTATTAGTTATAGCTGAGTGGATACGTTTATGGCTATGGCACCTGATACTAGACTTTGCATATGTCCTATATCCCGTTCAGCGCAACAGTATTTTTACAATGGGAGAGAATACAGCTGATTTAGAAATAACTGTAGTGCAAACACATAGAATGAAAAAACGAAAAGATTTACAGAAACCTCTGTTTTGTGGCCGAAAGCCTAAATCCCAGTTAATCTGCAATTTATGGACCGTTGCGTTAAAGCCATCAGGTACCCGAAATACTGGGTAAAATGGCAGATGATCAAGTGATGAATGTACGGTTACTACCTCGGTTGAGGAATTGTTTGCGTGGTCAACTAGTGAGTGCGAAAATGGTCAAAATGAATGATTTCAACTTCTGAGGAGCGGTGAACGGACTTACTACAGAAAACACTCACATTCTTCTCGATACATTTTAAAATGTAGAGACCACAAGGTCACTATATGCCTCGAGCTTTTTATATCCAGCTAGTCATTTCCACTGGTCGGAAATAATATTACTGGTGGCAGACCGATAGCCCAATCTTCGCACAGCTGCCATGGCAAATAGGCATGGAATGTCAGACGTTATCCGGATCATGTTAGATTACCATTCGGATATTTTTTTCTCAGTGCTGAAGCGGTCTGTGCATTCTTTGTGGACAGTGCACGCCTTTCAACACGTTCAGATTTTTTCCATGGATGCCCTAGAACCAACAGCATCTGTGATTTTTATTTGTGCGAGACCCAGTTTTTGGACGGCCAGGTGAAATACTAGTGCATAACAAAAAACATTGTTGTGCCGTACTTTGCGATCTAGGGCTTTGGGTTCGTAGAGGCTACACAGCATGGTTGCATAGCTCTGTCGTTCCCCAATCCTGACCTTTAGCTCCTTGTTGACAGATAGTAGGTTCGAGATGGGTCTTTAAAATTTTTCCTGGTGCGAACTTGACAGACGCAAAGACCAATCACTGATTATTCGGACTTGTTATATACCCACGAATACGAGAACAAGGAAGAACACGATAGCGTAGTCGGATGGAATAGTATATTTGGATGGTTATGCCAAAATACCGATGCGTTCCAACTAACTGGCCAGGGAGTCGAATACGAGCAATGCAACGTAACACGACAGCGTGCCAGATGGCAAGGATGCTTGACCGGGTGCCTTCAGCTTAGCGGGTCCAGTTAAACTATCAAGGTCAGCATCAATGTCGAAAGTCGTCAAACCCTGTGCTATTGATTTTGGGGAAGTGTGTGACGCTACAGGTCCATTACAGGCCCTCAGTATTTTATCAGCCAAGGGTGCTATGTCATGGATATAAACCGAGTGAAAAGTTTCCAGTGCTGTTTGCGCCGGCAGCGTTAGTTTCGGAAAGAACAGCATACTGTAAAGCCTATCGTCGAATGTTCGTTGTCCAGTGACTTCACATATAAATGAATAAATGTTTTACTCTCAATTTAGTAAATTAGCATGAGAGAAGCCAGTTCGCAAGCACCGTCACACTGATATATGTCGGAGAATCTACAAGATTTTACGGGTCCCGGGTGGTAAAGACGAAATAACAATAAACTCCATTTAAAAAGGCAGAAGATCCTGCTACGTAAGAAACGAACACGAAAATATCACTCTTCAGAGTGTGCGGTGTTAAAGTTTAGATGATGGTAATTCTCATCCTCATTTAATGGATTTAACCTGAGAGATACCGGTTTATCAACATCGTCGAGTTGTTAATTCTTATAAGTTTACAAAATGGTGTTTAGCATTAAATAACTCATATTTCAGGTCATTGATGTGCATAATCTTACTCAAACTTACACTATGAGTAACAAAGGCGAGCAATGTTAGACGTTTGCGCTATAGCGAGCCGACGTTGTTAGTTTATCTGAGTAGCTTGCAGTTTGGGAACATAACCGTATATTCATCGGGAAGTTCCTCAGTTTTTAGCTTTGCCAACAGCAAGGGACCCATGTACACGATCCAGAGTGTTGGTGAAGTATCCACAGTTATATCACCACGTGAGTGCCCAAATCAGCACATTTCCAGGTCACCATGCAATGCTTAAAGATAATATAGACTAATTTCACTGGGAATACCTGTTGCAGCGAGTGGAAATAGGCGTTGAAACGGTGAAAAGTCCAGAAGGCAGTATTTTTACACAGACTTCGGGCATCTTTTGTAGTAGCGTAAGCATCATCGTTCGAGAAGTGTATTTGATGCATAGTACTTTCATATAAAAATATGAGGTTTGGAGTCACTGCAGGTAAGTCGTGTTCCAAGCAATGGGTAAAGTGGCCGCTGGTTTAATCATTTGTTCAGAATATTTGTGCTCTCATGACTGTTATGAAACTTTAGACGGTTAGTCGCGAGAAGAATCCCAACCAGTAGGTGAGTTAATCGTGACGATGGTCCAGAAACGGCGAAAGATTTGGAGCAGTTCAATAACTATCGACGTCAAGCAGCAGGCATTATTACCACTACGTAGTAATGTTCAGCATCAAATGTCGTCACGGAGCTGTTGCTACAGATAAGCAAAGAATGAAGAAGCACGAGCGGATGTGAAGAAGGAAATTACTACACTATCCAGTTTGGAGAGGGGAGAAGTCCTTATTCGTTTAGACATATTCGGACTTCATGTACATTTTCATGCATGTATGTGGAGCAACCCAAGTAGTTTTTCCATAATAAGGTTCTTAACGTTTTTTATATTTGTGGTGTATCGTGGTGGCTTTGGGTGGAGATCAGTATACATTAAGTTCACCATACGGAGGAGGGGAGCCAGCACCCACACCCCTGTATGCAGTCGTAAACCTACGGTAGAGGAGGAACCCAAGGACTTTAGTACCTCTGATTCATATAATTAGAGGTCCAGGTACGTTCACAGTGCTTGCAACGGCTCGACCATTATAACTTGCCAATTTCTCCGTTATATTTAGCAGTCGTGGATGCAATGTGAATGTCAATAATTTTATGGGTATCCGTGAACTGAAGGAATTCGTTGGGTAGACGCTGAGAGTGGAATGAGGATACGCAAGTGCGAATACGATGTGGGGGCTTACTCCATAACTTTTGTATTGTATCATAAAGAATTGTGACGTAAGTTTAAGGCGGTGTTTTTGACAGGTACAGTGCACTAGCGATTGCGTAGACCATATGAGGACGTAGGCTTAAACGTAGGGGAGCAACAAGCATGATTAACGCCATGCAAAAGGCGGAGAAACAGGTTAAGGTTGAGCTTAAGGCGTCTTCACCAAAGTAGGTCAATCTTCAGTTTCTTACACCTTCCCTCACGATCAAGTTCTTCATGACGGCCCAGTGCATAGCGGTTAAACTTTCTTTAAAATATTCTCAGTGCACATCCTATCCGAAGCAAACACATTGCTGAAGACGATTGTACCATATTCAAGTACTGGGCGGGTTATTACTTTGAATAAAAGTATTTTGGCCTCAGTGGTATGTGCGTATTTAAGCAAAAGGCCAACTGAGCCCTCCACTTGGATATAAGGGACTGGGCACACTCCGTAAATGCTAAGCTCCGAGAACACCTAATACCTAAATCTCATGCTGAATTATATGACTGTGGCACAGAATCACCGAGGTGTAAACTGACGTTTCGGTAGGAATTATTGAAACAAATAATTCTGCATTTACTGCAGTCAAGTGGGAGTTGCCATGTTTCATTCCGAGCGAACAAATGCGTCGAACCCTCCCCGATTTTATTAAAACCCTCACTTAGCGATGATTGAGGGAAGCCATACATACTTTTTAAGTCGTCAGCAAATAAATGGGGCTTCTCACATTTTATTACGTTAGAAATATCACTTGTGTAAAGGAGGAAGATTGAGGGCCCAAACACGCTACTTTGAATGACACTCAAAATAGGCTCTGGGGAGAGTGAGGTGTGATTGAACTTCACTGTTTGAACTCTGCCTAAAGAACGAGCCCATCGAAGATAATAGAGTGTCACTAGTTCCAAATGATTCAACCCTCAGAATTCACCGATTGTAAGGTGCTTTACCAAATCCTTTTTTGAGGTCAAAAAATGGGGCAGTTACGAAGAGTCCTTCACCTCTTTTTCAGGTGACCTCCTCAAAATAATCCAGTGAGCAAGTATTACATGCACGACTTTTAGGAAACCATGGTGCATAGGGGAAAGTAGCTGGTGCGCAGCCACGTAATGGGTAATTTTTACACAACCACCTTCTCCATAATACAAGAGGCCACAGATGTAATATTTACGGAACGATAGTTTTGAGTATACGACGTCGGACCAGATTTATGCGTGTGAGATGTGTGTGACAGCTTTCAGCGGTCAATGTGGCATGTCTCACTAAGGGATATTGAGAATAGCTTCATAGGGAAGGGTGGTACGTCCTCACCACCCCTTTTTAGAAAGACAGATGGGATCCCATCGGGTGCGGCAGTATACGAGTTTTTTTAATGAAGCAACTGCATCAGCTATCTTGTTCCGTGTAAAGGAAACACTGCTTAGCGAGTAGTGTGACGGAATGGGCATTTTTATGTCTATTACACCATCTTCATATGTGAAGCGGCCTGAACAGTGATTGCTAAGCAGCCAACAAATCTTACTTGGATCATCGTAAAGAATATTCCCATCAATGATCAGGCCACCAGGGATCACCCCAGATAAGTTTGCACCGAATTTTAAAACCCTCTCTAACCACTGAACATCGCTTGTTTGTGCGTTGCAGCTATTTTTCTGTCCGATTGCCTCTGGTAACCTATTTGGCTTGAGGTTCTCGTGTGCAAGGGGTGAAAGGTCATTAGATCGGCAGAAATTTCTGGCATGTCTGCGAATGCTCATACGTACATTCCCTGTGATGAAATTCACTTTTGTCTTCCTGACTACTGAAACCGCCGAAGCAATATGATCGTGAATTACACTCATGGAACTATAGAAGATATCACTTAGTTCATGGGTTGAGCAGCCGGTGAGATAAGAACCGTAGTCCAAGCGTCGCACCATGTACTGCATCTCTTCCCAGATATCATTTTTATATCGCCTAATTACGGTTGTTTTTGATCTGGGAAATGACGTAGTACTGAGAGACGGTCGGAAGTCACCAAACGCTACTCTGTGATAGCTGCCCGGAAATTCTGGACGGACTTGAAAGGCAAAAGACAGTAATCCATTGGCCAAAACGAGGTCAAGTATGCTGTTGTGTCTGGTTTGCCGCATTACATGCTGCCACCATCCCCTAGAATCTGACCCATTAATGAACTCATCAAACCGCTCAGGGGGAGTAAGCAACTGCCACTTGATGTCAGGCATATCAAAGTCTCCCCATATACGGTTTATGGAGTAAGGTAGTGTTGTTAATGAGTGAACGCCTCTGCAAGCCTGCCATCATAATCTACGGCAGAGCAAGGGACGGTATATACACTCTAAGAGGATAGTTATAACATTTGGAAACTTCGCCACAACCCACACTGAGTCAACCAGCAAAGTAAGTTTTGGAGCACTGAAATTTGTCGCAGCACTGTCGGACCCGATATAAGTCATGCAACCACCACCTCTACCATTATATCTATCTCCCCCAAACAAAGTATAAATGTCGACAGACACATCAATATCGGGAGTGTCTGGAGTACACCAAGCTTCAGTGATAAATATCAGGCAGGGGTCAGACATAATCGGCAACATAATGACCTCGCTTATTTTGTTACTTATGGAACGGGCGCTAATCGGACGGAATGTCGGAGAATCGGATGGGGAATGTTACTTAAACCTGTAGCTGTGGACACTTCAGTAGCAAGGCCATTCTCCACCCCAATGTTGCGCAGAAGCTAATCTAAGTGTTGATGGTCTATGAGGTGCTTAGAGCACCTCACAGAGATCGTTTATTTAAGAGGTTAACATACTGTAACGTGCCTGTTTAAATCCCGCGGCAATGATGGCATGACAGCAGGGAATCGATAATGCGGATTTGTGACTCTCTCCCTTCTATGGTCAGTCTTGGCATTTAAAAATTATGCTCCTACATTGTCCGGCAAAAGCGGCAAGATCTGAATAAGGTGGGTTGTCGCTCTAATGCAGATAAGCTTGGGAGTCTGGTCGTAAGTGTATTTATAAGTTAATGATTTTGGTTAACAAAGATTATCAACATAGGAACAGGAACGCAGAGGTACAAAAAGGATCTTCGAAAGCCGTGAGCTTGAATCTAGTCAAGCTTAACAGTTTAAGCAATAATCTCATGCGAATTTGACAGATGCGAATGCCAGTCACTTATTACCCACATTTGTTTCGTTCGCACGCGTGCAGGACAAAGGAAGAACGGAATAGAGTAGTCAGAGTGAATGCCTTACTTGATAACTCATGCCAAAATTCGGCTGCTTTACGACTAACATAGAGCAGCTCAGCGTAACACAATAACAGGCGAAATAGCGCGGATGCCAAACTGTATGCCTTCACCTAAGCGAATCTGTTTTAACTGTAAAGGTCAGTGTCAAAGCTAAATCTCATCAAACCCTTGGCTATTGAATTTAGGAAATTATTTGCCATCTCAAAAATTCTATAAAATTCACTGTCAGCCGAGTCAGAACTTCCGGTACAAAGAACAGGGTCAAAAAACGCTTTCTTTTTAGTAGTAGCCTATCATTAAAATGGAATTTCCTAATTTGCACAACCGATGATATCGGTTGTTTCATCTCACAATTAAGTTTATGACGCTTACAAACGATGTCTGCATTGAAGTCTGGAATTTACAACTCTGCAACGAGTTTTTGGACAACTCGCTCAAAGGTCTATCCACCAAATATTAAACTTTTCTGTACGACCTCACGCAGAAACTTAGGTTACAGTCCTTCTTACTTCAATGCGACACTAACTGTAAAATAAATCCAAAGTCACTTCTCTAAAGCAGTGAGCTTAGGTCCATGACTTGAGGGCAACCTATGACAGCTCTCGATATATATTCTATGAGATAGCAAGGACCGAAATGTGACTTGACAAAAAGGCATAACATATTGAATAATTCTGGTCACCCGCCTCGTCGTTCGGTTAAAGGGGAACACCAAGACAGATACTAGGCGTAACTATAGTCTGGAGTGTTCGCCGTGCGGAGTTTGTCGGGGCTACATCACTCAAGTCCTTCAAACACAAATCTGAAGACCTTCCGAGGTCATAACACGAGGACAGATACTAAGTCGTTAACATCCCAGTCTTCCAACTTTATTCTTTGCCTTCACACAAAGGTTCTCACAGATATAAACTTGTGGCTGCTAGAAATGTAAGAAACTTAAAAGAAGGATTTTTTATCCTGTCAACAATCATTTGTGACCATTTGCGATATTGGACCACGTGTTAGCGTGTCGTTGGAGCTCATTCGTTTTTGTGCGTTACTTGTGACCCTGCTCCATTTTCAGGACACATTGATTCGCCTAGGGAGGTGTGGACCACAGCGTCCGTAATGACTCGTGGGGAGACGTGGAGTGAATTCTGTTCAGTCGTAAGCACTAGATTATCGATTGAGGCACTCCAACTCTTCAAATCTCACCTAAATGATAATCGTTATGATGACAAACCTGGTTGTGGTTTGGAGTTTTGGAAATTATATTCAAAAGGATGCGTCGCAAATTTGAGACTTCATTGTCTCCGTGTTATTTCGTACATGATCACAAACCTGTTGGAAATCTGTTCGCAGAAAAAAGTAATCTCAACCGTTTGTTGGGCTGCATTTTTGCTAAGTTCGCTAATAATATTTTCACGCATCGCATCACAGTTTGCTTAGTTTCTATCCTGTGCTTTGTAGTTAGAGGATATAATTTAGTATCCGATTCAGTTGATCTACGTGCTTAATGTTCGATACAGTCCAAAGAACGGAAGTGAAAACGGGCACCCATAAGATCAAGGTTCTTATAAATGACTTTCAGCATAAAATTCTTATCAGTTAACTGCATAAACTCCACCGAGTGCTGTGGAGCATGTCTGAGAGACAGTTTAAACCATTGAAAAATCCCCCTCAAGTTTATATACCCAAATTTGGAAATTATCCGTCTTCAATACTGTTTCGAGGGTTTGCTGTTCTTCATTGGGGAAACAAATTGTGAAGATTTCGCATCATCTTCTGGATCCAAAAGTTACTATTCTCACCCTGAAAAATACTTTACTTTCCCGTTCATGGCTTTTTCAAATTAAAATGCATTTTTGGAGTAGCTGACTCATATAATCCGGTCGTTACAACTGTTTTTATCAGCTAGATGTCTTATTATTCCCCTAAGTGCCACGGGCAGCTACTTTTGAAATGTGAAAATCAGTTGTGCTGGATGTCTAACTTGCCCTCAATCATAGTAACGATGTCTTGGGTTTCTGCACAATCACAGGAGGTATCCTGCTACGAAAGGCCATTACCTCTGGTTGGTAGTTTGAAAATCTTATCATGAAGAGATGAACTAAAAGTATGTTTAGATTGGAATTAAATGGAATTGAATTGTTTCAAAACTACTTTTGTCCTGAAGAATTGTTGGGTTTATTAGACTCGGTTGTGTTCTTCCTCTTCCCACGTACTTTCTCATTGGTCGATAAAAGCTACCCGTGGTTATGGTTACAGGTCCTTGTGCAGCCGACAAATGACTTAGTTTTGTTGCTTCTAGCAAAACTCAGTAGTGAGGGACTTTAAAATGTTAGTTAAGGGCTGGTCGTATCGTTTTGTTCATCTCTGATTTCCTCAGTTGTGAATCATTTTCGGTGGTCTCAATGACCATCATGTCTTCAGATTCAAGCGTTACGATAGTACTTACTACCATTGTTTCTCTAATCTTGGCATTTACCACCTTCCATCGCTCGTGATCATCAATTAAGCGCTAAGTTTACATTAAATCTGTATGGAAAGCCTGCCAAATTGTGTCCTTATGCAGTTATTGTCTCAGAAACGTCATCTGCAACCCACTACGCTTTCTTAGCCTTTTTCTGGTGGTCACTCGCGGTCATCACTTATTTTGCGTCATACTTTTGTGGATTACCTCTGGATCAGTAACGTATTTGACCTCTAGTTCCACTCCTATTTTAAATATAGGCCTAACAGCAGGACTTTCAGGGTGAGTTTAGGAAGCTTTCCGATACCTGCCAAATCAAGCAAATGCGCATTGAAACTGACAGTGGGCTTAAGTATGTATTCTGTAAGAAGTGTCCACTTCTACGATAGCTCCTAAACAGTAAATGAAAAGAATAGTGTTAGCTAGTATAGTATATTGAGAAGCATACAACTGATGTAGTTTGTTATCATAGCATTTACGTCTTTTGATGCGTCATTTCGATGTTATGAAATTATTAGTTGGTACATGGTAATGAACATTGTCAGTGCTAAGCTGTCATTCAAAGCTTGGTAAGTAAACAGTATAAATAAGAGTTGCGTGGGATTGATGTCAGATGAACATACAAGATCAATGTAGAACCTCGCACTAAAGTTGCCACACCGCAGTAGCATACAAAGCACAAGCGGATAGAAAAAGAGTAAAACCAAACTTTTATGAGTGAATAAACAATTTAAAGATAAAGGATAATGCAAATTTCCAATCTTTAAAAGACATCAAACCGTTGTTCAGGAAGGAGTGTGCTATTTTCAGGGCTGACTTTTGCTAACCCCTCGCCTTCCCTACGGGAAGGCAGCCTCAGCGTGGCACAGCTGGTCATCCAGGGGAAACACCTTACTTTTGTCACACCCCATCCAGCTAACAGCAGTATTTCTCCCTCTGATTCCCATCACAGTGTAGTAATTTACACTACAACTGTATATGACACAAGCTAGCTTCTAGCAATCCTAGTTAGCAGACCAAAACTTGATAACTAAACCTATGCTCTCTATGGCTCTAAAAAATGTGTAGATAGCCAAAACAAAAAGGTTTTTGGTTTAATTTCTTACCTAGATGTATTATTTCCATCGACCAGAATATTCAGTAATATCAAACTTAGGCGACCCCTTCGATGCAGGAGACTTGTGTTCGAACTAAAGAGAACAAGCAAACGTGTCATGTCACTAAATGATCTTAATTGAAGTTATGCTTCTGTCTAAGTGCTTACAGCGAATCGCCATCACTTTCGACGGTGACAGCCATTGGTATACTTTATAAATATGTACGTTTCTCATCCTTATTTTATTCCACAGTGTGTACTGATAGAGGTGACTGCATACTTCTAACTTCTCAGAAACTGATTTTCCGAACAACTTAGAGTACGAAAACAATATAATCTTCCTGAACGAGAACACAAACAAGATTTGACGTTCCCAAAAGTGTAAAATAATGGTGCAGGGTTGAAGAAAGTGTTGTGAATTAGTGCATCAAATTTCGGCATGGATACAAAAGACGATTTTGACAATTACTAGTTTGATACCGGCAAGATGTCAAACATCCTATTAACCAATACTTAAACTGCCCACAAATTCATTCTTCTGTTTCTGAAAACTGAGCTGCAAAATTTGGAAATGGAAAGTATTAATAAGATACAAGTTTTGGTCATAGTTTGCACAGAGGCATTATTGCTTCTTCTTAGAACCATAGGTGAAACAGTTTTAAGTTTCAGGCATAGATTGCTGGGTAAGGTCACTTTGTGAAGCAAAACGGCACATTATGGAAGAAGTACGTAGGATGCGTGCTTTGCATGTCAAATCAGCGTGGAAATTAATTTGCAATGTTAACTGGAATAAAATTAGGTTGAAAAAGTAATCAGTGATGTCCACCTGCGCTGTGTGAAAACATGTGGACTCATTTGGATGTAAGGAATCAGTAGTCTTGGACCGACTGACGTCTCAACGTCTGAGATGTATTTACTGTTTACTATTGAAATTTTAACGTGTCATTAACCTTTTTTTATCTCCTCTCTGATAACCTATGTCGTAAATGCTTTCTATTCCCTCTCATTCATACTCCGTGTTTTTTGGAAATCTCACAACTAAAGCCGTGCGAAAACCTATGTTTGTCTGTCTAGGTGCATAGTAGTTTGTAAACTAGGCATAATACTTGATCTTCGATGTAGATCTGTGGCTCGTTGGTTTAGACAGTTGCCTTCCAACCAGTGAGTAAAGAGTTCAAACATCTCTCCATCTACCGAGGTTTGGGCAGCCAGGTAGTATCATTAGCCCTCACGCAACAGTTGTTGCCCTATGCCTATTGCATGAATGTACACAGATTACTGAAAGCATTTTGACTCAATTTTTGATCTTCAGTTCAAATAATCGAAGATCGAGTTTAGCAAATTTATTAGCACCACATGTTATAAAACCATCATATTCCTAGAAAAATGCTTATGTGACCAACCTCAGAAATAGCTGTATTGTTTTTTATCACCAGTGCGATTCTTATAAATGCGATCTACTGTATTTAGTTACTGAAGTCACGCAGGTTTGTCATCAGGTGGGTTGGTCATAACACACTACTCACAGACACAACTGCTCCTCTACTTTTTTGCTTGGATCTTCTAATAAATTCCAAGGCACTGCACGATAACTTGAAACAATAGTTGCGTTTCCCAGGTTTGCATGGCAGTTAGTAAAATAAATGAACGCCAGACTAGCAACCAAAGTGATTTAATCTAATAAAATGGCTGTTTAAATGTCATCCCCTAAATACTTTTAATTTCACTACCGAAGCGACTTTATATCAAACAGAATGCAAAAGTACGCCTTAAGCAGTTTCCTCAAGCATTCCAGATTCTCTGCTTCTAATAGGTGACTAAAAAAGCACAGTTAAGTTTAGAATTTCACAACTCACACCATTTACTATTGTAAGCACACATGTTTGTAAGTTTCGTCTTCATAAAAGTGATTGGAATTTGTTTAACTGATCAGATAAGAACGAATGAACTTTCGTACCACTGTTACTACCCATCCACATATCGTATTAGGTCATGAAGAGAGAGATATCAAAAGACAATTGTTGCTCAGTCTACAGTAAGATCATTATTCCGATGCAATCTGGGCATAGGTCATATGAAAAATGTCTATTATTCAAAGTGCTATAATCGCTGTCAAATCAAATTTTTAGTGGATTTCCAGGAATGCTTACTACTGAAGTACTTTAAAATGAAGAAAAGACTCATTTCTCTTTGTAGGTATCGATTCCAAAAGTCCATTTGAACATTTGTCTTTCAAAGATGAGAATCTTTCTGTGAACTCTTCCTTCACAGAACTAAGTGACCACTTCTCCCATCTTGCGTATGCTAATGCGAGTGCTGTGGTAGCGGCCGCTCGGTCCAAAGCTGCGGCTGTCTCAGGGACTCGTAACACTTCACCTCGTGGCAAGAGCTGTGATATACCTTCAGACAAAACCTCAAAGAATATCTTTTCTAGAACTCGACACTCAAGGAGCGCTCCAAACAAGGATGTAAACAGGCGGTCACCAGTTCATCAATCAGAATCCCATCACAAGCAACCATGGTTGGTAGAACAACAAACAAAAATAACTACAGATTCTTCATTAAACCCAAGTGTTTCAGAAATCAAACCAAGTTGGCGCCTAAGTTCTCTGTGGCTCCGACGTAGTTTTACAATTTCCTGGCGCCGCAGACCACCTATTGGTCTAGATGTATCTGGAGGAAAATCTGGAAAGTAAGATGTTTAATAATGTGTTGATTAGATTATGCACTCACATAACTAAAAAAATTTTCGTATCTTCAATATGTAGCGCGTTTCGACATGTTTGGTTTATTTGGTTGTCACTCGATGAATAGACCTGCTTCTCACTCCACTAGTTCATCTAACACACACTTTCAATTGTTTGGTACTAAATTCATTTCTTGATCTGAAGATAGCATTCAAGTTTGTTGACCTAAAACTTTTCAAGTGTTTATTTAACTTGGTTTGATTAGTTGCAGACACTGAAGAGATGTAAGCTCTTCGAGGTATTTTGTTTGGAAGTTGGAGAATATGCAGAATGCGTTTTTCACCTCAATCTAAAAGTATGCTGTGGGATTGGTCTATATCAATTTGCCGTTTTACTTTAGGGTGTGTAGTGACTGAGCGTGGTCATCACTTTACTTGGAAAAGTTTCATCCACAGTAGTGCGCTAATTATTGATGTATTCATAACAAGGATGCAAAAAGTTGAGTCGGCTTGTCCCACCTGGGACGTCAAGGTCCAACACATTTTATTTTTAAAATTTTCCGAGTCTTATTTTTTTTCTCTTCTATCTTTCTTATCTTTCTGTTTACAACCCCTATTGTCAGTATTTTTTAAATCATTTTTTTACTTTTATTAGCTCACTCTAGCCGTGATCTTATGAGTTGTGGCAGCCTCGATCGATATCCAACTATGCTGTTTCATATACATCTACTTGACTAACAACTCTGCAATATTCACTCTATGCTTTCGTACACAATCTCAGTTCTGGAAATTTGTTGCTAAGATACGGTAGCTTTCCAACGCTTTTCAATCCAAATCAACACATTCTTTGGTTGTTTAACTGAGAGGAGTGCATTGTTGTTCCTTACAGTCAATCCATTATCGAAAAATTGATATCTCTCTAGCATACATGGAGACATAAAGTCAACGTACAACCTCGTACACGAGCGCATCAGCTCAAGTAGCTACACTTCACAGTAGCATACAAAGCACAAATGGATAGGAAAAGAGTAAAATCAAACTTTTGTGAGAAAATGAACAATTTAAAGATTAAGAATAATGCAAATATCCAAGCTTTAAAAGACGTCAAAGAGTGGATAAATCTACACCGATGCGACCGATTTTTAGCCATTTCACCAAGAGTCTTCAGCTACTGATCCCTATCGTCTCGGGGACCCTAACCAGGTAGTTTGCATCTCCCCACACGGCTCAGATCATGAGCGAGGGACTTCATGAGCTGGTGCCATGTCTTGGTTCGTCCACGTTGAACCCTCTTCTAATCTAACCCAACTTCCCCTAGCATTGCGCTTCGAGGTAGGCAGTTGACTGACATGCACAGTACGTGTCCAAGCCATGTCAGTCGATGAGGGTTCACAACCTCATCAATCGACTTGCCTAGTACCCTTCACTTGGCCCCAACAATCCACATACGGTGCTTTCCTTGACGAATAGCAATACTGCAAGGACATATGTGATCAAAAAAGTGTAACCGTTTCATGTCTTCTAGTTTTAACGGCCGTGTCATAGCCGTATGACAGGACATAACGGATAGGTAGATAGTTGGATATCTCACCGGTCAGCACCAGAAGTGACCCAAGTTGGCAAATGCCAAACGGGCCTTGTGTGTCCGAGCTGAGATTTTTTCAGCGACCGACCCGTCTGGGCTGATGCAACTTCCCAAGCAAGTGAAGTAATTGACACATTCCACCACTTCACTCCACTCTCTAAATGCCCTGGTATGCGTTCACAGTCCCTGCCAGAGAACTCCTATCCACTGCCTTCAAGTGGTGGGAGTGTTTCCACAAATGCAAAAGGGTGCAAGCGAATGTCCGTCGCTTATCACTCATCATCATCATCATTATCAACATAGGACCAGGCATTACTGCGTAACGGTTCGAGTTGCCACACCTCATATCAGCACATCAAGTAAAAAGGTAGTGAGGTGAAGGATGAAGATAAGTGAATGCAGTCAAAAGAAATATAAAGTACGAGAAGAAAGGAAAGAGGAGTGACAAAATGGTGAGATTCGGTATAGCGTTGCTAAGATGAGGATAATGTGTGTATACATCTGCGCCACTGACTTCGGTTCTGAGCCATATCACCTAGGTTCCAGATGAAACGAATGGCCTACGAACCTATTTTGGTCACCACCAACCGTGGGAATGCAGCTCCTGATGTTGCTCCACTGCCTTGTGGATCAGTCAAAGGCTCGGGGAGTGGTCACCTGAGACAACCAACCATCTGTTTCGATCTGGGCACCCGAACAGTATCCCAGCCCTCACAGAAAATATGAATTTACAATTTACAATGTAGACTTCGAAGCAATTAACAAACTTTTCTGTGAATACCCAAGCTCTCAATTTAATTTTTAACCGATTACTCAATTTATTGCTGTTATATCGTTTTCGCTTTCACATGTTTTTATTATTTTACTTCACTCGACTGCTCTGCATTGCTTGGAACTCTGGTCTGTGCGTACCTTTTTGAGTCGCTAAACCATTGGGTCCTTAAAGCTGTCCTCCAATGCGACATCTAAAACACCTGTCCTGTAACCAAGCATACTGTGTAAGCTTGCCACTTCCAACGTTCCCACTTTGATGCAAATCAGACAATAGGCAGGTTTAGCTAGGACTTTGGAAAGCCCCGCTATTGATGTTTGCTACATCTCAGAGACTTGCATACAAGATCCCAGTAAAGTGCTTCGAGTTACTTCCCCATCTGTCAGCTCGAAAAGTATGTTTCATGTGTGCTTATCCTGGAATCCTGCGGTATTGGCAACCGGCGTCTCTTGTGTCAGTGTCTCACTTAGTGCTCGACCCAAAGCTGCACTACATAATTGGATATCCACCAACGGTTGTCTGTGTGCTGTTGGGCTAGGAGGTTCATCTCGAGTAAGAAGTAACTGGCAAGAGAAGCTATGTCTCTTTGTCATCTGTGCCTATGCTTCGACTGATTGCAGCTCGGATACAATCTAGGATGAATTCTATCAGTAACTGAGTGACTTCAACCAAGTGCGCTCGAAAGATATTGTACTGCTACCTCGGAACTTGAATGTGCAGATCGGGCGTCTAGCTTCAGGAGAGAGTCATTTGGGTGGCTAATGGGGACTAGTTGATCGCAGGATCGTCTTCTGCAGCTTTGCACAGATCACAACTTATTACTAGCCAGTACTAACTTTTGGCACAGCTATCGCCATTGTGCTACTTGGCCTTCCCTTCCCCCCCCCTGCTACTCAATTCTGAACTCAAATTAATCATGTTGCAATCAGCTACCAATGGTGTGGGTGCCTACGGGACTGCCGATCCATATGAGGTACTTGTCTGAGCTCTGATCATGTTTTAGTGTATGCTAAGCTCGTCTTGCGTTTTAGCGGTCATCAAAATCGTCGTCCTAAATAGGCAGGTGCAAGCAAATTAGTTGCAGCTAAATACCAGTTCGAACTAAATTTAAGGCTAGCTACCGATCCTCTAGGAAGTGTAAACGAGCAGTAGCTGCACTTGCAAGATGTCATGAAAATCGTGAGTGAAACCGTTTGAGGCTTGAAAGAACGTCTTGCTAATAAACGCTGGGTGTCTACGAGCTCCCTGTAATGGCATCTACTTTCTTGGGTTGAATGACATAAAATGTCATATTTTATGTCAGTCACTGTGTAATTAGTCTTGGAACTATTTTCACGATGGTCTCTTGTGAAACTGGTTTATGTGGCACCACTGAATCGAAAGTTACTTTCGTAATGATGCTTCTTCACTAATTTTCGCATGCAGTTTTGTGATTAGAATAAAGAGTTCCTTTTTTACTGACATGTTACAGAATAACAGAATCATCGTCGCACAACACTAATAATGAAATCTATGTTATTGTATCCACTGGTCAGTTTGTCTTGCACTGAGGTGTGCATAACCGGTACATTTTAGTTTTTAAGAGTTGCCAAGCTTCCAGTAAACACTGATTCAGACGCTTTGCAAACTTCTCGCCCCCTTACTAAATTAAAGCCAAGCATTATCATCCACCACCCACTCAGTGGTTGACAGTATTATATGACATGCTTTATAACTAGTGTCATGCGTACGGACGTATATATTACTCTAAATGTTGAACATCCTATGATTGTTCTTCTGTTTTCTGTATCCTTACGTACGTTTAGTTAATTTAAGTACTCTACCTCTGTTCGTTCTTCCTCACTCTTTGTTTGTGTGTTAGTGGATTATCAAACATAAACTATTGTGTTAAATTCTATTTTTTTGCATTCATTTAAGGCCAGTAAAAGTGTAATTTGGAAAACACTAGTGGTGCTGATAATTTGGCTCATGTTTTAATTGGCACCTTGTTAGGTATTACGGAAGCTTGTTACTTTAAAGGCTTTTATTTACTGATTTGTTTACATTGTTTTAATCTTAATAAACCCTCTTTGTACAATTGCGCGTCTGGTTACTTAGCTACTTTCTATTGTTATTTTATTTTGAACTAAAAACACGATAGTGTGTATCCTCGTGCTTCTGGTACTCCTGTTAGTATAAACGCTGAACTAATACGTGAAGGCTATGTAATGCAATGGCTTGGTCCGCACTTTGAATCACACCGGCCGCGTATTGAGTGCGAAAAATTTATTTCCGAAGTTGCAGTGGAGAACAAAGGTACACAGTGGATTCAATGTCGTCTTTGTTTGTATAGTACAAGTGCAGGTTTTATCTTGGAAATATTTACTCCTCCTGATGTAAGTAATCTTATTTTGATAATCTTTTTTATTGACTTGGAAACGTTTGCTATCAAGCGTTAGGAATCGATCAGTAGAAATTCATAGACACCTAGGTTTCGTGCTTGTCATTTATCAGCTATTAGTGTCTGAAATGTTGAGGAATCTCATGTTTTGGCCAAGATTCGAGTCCATGTCAACCACTGCTGAAGTCAAACTACTCTGTTCAAGTACCTGGGTTCAAAGTAAGCACCGTATGATGAGGAAAATTTCGATTGCAAATTTTTGCTTCAGAGAACCGTCTTTAGAACAAGCGAAGTTTCTATTCAGCTTACTCATGCTTATGGTGGGCGGACTACCTGACAGTTACTGATATCCACTATTTGTGTATTTCCTGCAGCTACGATCTTAATATACTTGACACCTTATTGATTTTAAACTAGTTTCCACCTAATACATACTACCCCAGTATAATGTCCGCGTTTTCTGTTTGCACCAGTGCATTCGAATTATTCTAATAGTTTCTCCCTCTAAATTCTTTTATTCTAGGAATGTTTACTGCATAATTGTGAAATAGTGTTATCTAAGGATTCAGTGACACGTATTTTTAGTATGAAATCCGGAATTAGAAAGTGCACCTGTTAATTAAATTCCACTTAACAGCTATCGTGGTGATGTTCGGTTGAAAGGTGTTTCAAAAATCCCGAATTTCTACCAACTGCTTTGTTGTATTTATCTGTGCATTCACTTAATGGTTTGAAAAATGACTTCTACAAAGAGGTTACAAACACGCTGTTAAAAGCCTGACATATGAATGCAATCATCGTTGCATGTGACTTCAGTGTGCAAGTAAACAAGATATTCTATCGGTAAACTGATCTTCAGTACTCCAGCTTGACAGACCCATAGTGGTATTCGTCCTTTTGTTCTCCGAAAACCACCTGTTGCTTGCCACTACGTTTTGACACAAGAAAATACCTCTAACACTAATTCAGTGGCAGTTATGATATCACCCTAAAAGAGTAAGGTTGTAATGTCTGTGCATAGCTGAAGTACTGACAATTGAAAGGTTCAAACCGCCATTGTTTGTCAAAAAGAAGTATGTACAACTTCTTGCTCTGTCATGACCATCGTAGAAGATTGGTCGCTGTAAATAATTCTCCTGTGATGTAATACTTTATTTCAATAATCATCTGTTTATTCTCCTATTTTATATACCTATATGCTAAGTAAGTTTCCTTTGTCATGCTACTTATTTTGACCTTTGATCGGAAATTACTCTGGAATGTTCTATCCTTTCCACTTTATATTCATAAATATACAGCCGAGAGAATGAGTTCATCGAAAAGAAACTCTTTCCTTCCTTGTAATCGCTTTTTCCCTTGTCCTATAATCAGATGGCTTTATTCCGATATTTAAACGATGATACCGTTGGAGCTCATGAGGAAATGTATTTTGTCTCCGCAACAGATACCTAGGGTTTCACATAACTCTGGTTCCAAAACATCTGTCCCCGTATTTAGGTGTCCTCAAGTAATTCACAATTAAGGAGGATCTCTGTGCTCATTTTAAAGATCAAAGGATCAAGATTGTGTTTAGGTGGACTAGCAGGAAAGTTGTTAGTATATGACAGCCGTACCTATCCTTTTGTAGATCACGATTATAACCAATTCATCTTAGGAACAACATCAAACATACAATTGAAGTTTGTTAAAAGATAGTGAATCTCAGTAGTTTCTTTCAAACTGCTAGATCCATGAAGACTTCCTGACGATTTTCGTGTGGTGATGAAAATAAAGCATATTTACTGAATAAATTCACTGGTTGGTGATCGGTAAAATATCGACATAACCAGAAACCTGCACTGGCTTGTAAAATTATGCTGTCGGTCTGTTACCAAAAATGAATCCAACCGCCTAACCAGGGTCAAATGTACAACATAGCAGTCAATTTTGTACTAATATGTGGTTATAAGACAACTATTAAGGATAAACCGCATGAAAAGGCCAAGTTGATCACCCATAACCTTAAATTGCTTTTTTGTGTGAGGAATTAACACTCACAATTAATTCGTTGCTGTTATATATTTAGAACCGTCACATAAACTCATGAAATGTGTACTCTGTGAGCAAATGTTAGGTTGTGAAGCTGTAGCTCATTAGTTTAAGAAGATGGTTTTCAACCAGTGGGTCATAGGTTTGAACACCACTTCATCTCCTAAGATTCGGGCAATCAGGTAGTAGTATCATTAGCCCTCACACAATAGCTGTGGCTCACTACCTGCTGCATGGATGTGAACAATGCTGTTGAGTGCATTTTTATCTAGGTTAAGAGATTTTAGCAAGTTATATTTATCTTGGCGATTAACGGTGGAATCCTGGATGCGCGTTTTGTCCTATTTAGGACTCATCAGCTGGATGTAGCCGCGCCCCAACGAGGGCAGTTCTTCTCGCTGAGACTAAAACCCTATACTCATCGCTTCAAACTCCAAAGCGTTATCCACTAGGCAGCTGGGGAACAATAGCCACATCTTGTGCAGCGGGTATCAGTTGTCGTTTTTAAATACTTATTTCCCATTGCTACACAGTGCCAAATTGCTCAACCTCTGTTAGCAGATAGGCTCCTATGCGGATGCCTCAATACTGCCTGATATTCATAGTGTTATATTTATCTTGGTAACTGGCAGCGAAATCCGGGACGCGCGTTTCGTCCTATTCGGGACTCGTCCGCTGGATGTGCCTGCACTCTAGTGAGTTATGTTCCCACTTAGACTCGAACCCGGTACCCATCGCTTTAAACGCCAAAGCGTTATCCGTCTGTGCCTGTAATTCACCGCAGTGTCGTACATAAAATACTAGTTTATCTTTGACTTCTCTATGTATTCTTCCGTTCATTTACGATATGCACGATCTAATATTTTCATGAAACTGCAGGCTGAACAATCGCGTTATGGATTGTGCTGCAGTCTAATTTTGGATGTCCGACTGGTTTATCCTGACGAGCTTACAGATCCCCGAAACAATGTTCTACTTGTCAAAGTAAGTTGTTTTCTGTCTTGTTTTCGAAATTGAAGTTTGAGTTGAATGTTGGCACTTAGGATTCTCCTAAACCGATAATACAGAATGACTCAGGAAAAAAGGATTGTAATTGTAATATGCATATTGCAAGCATTACTAAAAGGGCAGTTCTACTGAAAATTTCGATCAAGTTCAGTCACAATATCAAATACCTATAGTGACAGTAACATAGACATAGTGTTTTTAAAAGATAACTAATAGTATTATAACATTACTCATAGTAACAAAGAAAAGAAATAACGAATAAGAGTATTGTCGCACATGCATGCACTTTTCATGACTTGATTCATGTATGCGTCGCATGTTCTGCCTAAGCAGTTACAAATCAATCATCACATTTTCCTTGAATGAAACTACATTCTTTGGTTCACTGTTGTTCATTCATTGTTTAACATCTCGTATCGTTTTTTTTTGCAACCAATAATATGTTTTTCTTTTGAAACTGATTCGAATGAATAATTTTTTTGAAAAATTATCGAAACAATGGAATTAGTAAAAGTATTTTTGCTGTGATATGATGTGAGATCGTTGCTACTGTTCACTAATTCATATTTGTTTCTATCACCTTTTCACATTTTAATACATTTTATATTACTGAAACAGCTAAATAGAGTTAGAAGGGATTGACTCGATTTGTGGTTCGGAAAACTCTGATAAGCCTCATTTGAAACACCTTCCTGTGAAGTTGTGATATTGTTTATTCACTGTGATAAACTAAATCCATTCGCTTAACAAATATCAATGAACCTGGGACATCTTGAGAGCGAATAAAATATCATCCCTTGGGTAGTTTGTAGAAAGCTTTCAATGGGATAATGCAAAAATATCCTGTTTGTTCTGTCTAGATACCTACCAACAGAATACTATTTAGCATATTCAAGTGGAAATTGGTGAGTAGTATGTTCTGACCTAAACAAAATATTTCCCTGCCATCAATCAATGGAAACTTCGGTTTTATGATGCAACAGAAATTTGATGTTTGTTATCAAATAGTCGGGCATCATCTAGAAAAAATATCTCTATTCTTATGATTGTTTGACTTTCTCATGGCTGTTTTTGTATCTGTTTGTGCTTATAGGTTGTTCATATGATGCCTGTTAGTAGTTTTAAATTTGCTGATCAATGCTTTTTTCACCCTGTGATCATTTTTGTGAACTGCGTTTGTGTTCTGTTCATTTGACTCTTAGTTGTATTCAGTAACGGATATAAACCTGTCCCATCTACTTTGACCTGGTATCATTAGCTATCATACATTGGTTTGTAGTTCATAGGCCCTTAAATTATTACGCTTCAAGTTTCTGAGATTATTGCATTTATGGAGATGTGGCTGACTGACATAAACACTTGACTTTCAAGCCATGGACCCAAGGTTCGGATCCCGTACTGTCTATTTCGATGTAGCCAACCGCGTAGCACTACAAGCTTTCACATATTAAGTGTGATTATATACTTTAGTGCATGGACCTGTACCCAGTTGATTTGTGTTGTCGTTACTGTTGTCTAGGTCCTGTTCTTTCACTCTGGAGTAACACCGAAATAACTGTAGTATGATTTTGAAATACTCACCATTATGGTATTTACACGTACAATCGTGTAACTTCTTTTGAAACTTCTAAGTGTGTTATTTTACTGAGAGAATTTCCAGGGATTTTGAGCTTCTTTGAAGAATGTGGGCAGTAATACTATACACAAAACAGGAAGAAATCAATGAAATCTCTAAATGTTCTCAATAGAAGAACATGTGATGAGACCCTATGAACTTATGTGTGCGGAAAACTCATGATCATTAATCAGGTTTGGAAGTACGCTAATAGCTATCCTACAGTTTACAAAATTTCCTGTAAAATGCTTTTTTTAAGGATAAACCTTTTGCAATAACGTGGCAGTCTGGAAATGTAAAGTGCAGTGTACCCGTACGAAGTATTCGAGTCTAGTCAACTTCATCAAAAAGTTTTTTTCAGTCGAAAAAATAATAGTACCAGTACCTCAACTCACCTAGTGGAATATTTTACCCTGCATTAGGGAGGTTTCAAAGATTTTCGACTGATTATCCTACTTGACTAGGACTGAAGTGGCACAAAAACCATTTAAATTATTACATATTGTTCTGTGAGACTGACTGGCTGGCAAAATCAACGTAGAATTTCACACAGGTACGCTAGCTCAAGTTGGGAACCAAAAGATCGGTTGGCAGAGTAAAATGAAACAAACATTGTTTACGAAATCAGCTCGATGGTTGTCGGCAATACTCTAGTTATGGGGTTTCTGAAAACAAATTGCTGACATAAATTGGGGGTAGAATGATAATTTCATCCTCTTCCTGCTCTCGGACAATCACGATTGCCAACTTTCAGCAAAGGGATGTGGGAATCCTACAACACAAACTGAAAGCTGTAAAAAGGATTCTTTGGAAGATCAAAAACAAGATATTCAGCGAAAAGGACTTTTCAACGAATTTATTCTCAAGCTGTATATTCGTATATATGTATATAATATTTAAAGACTGTAATCCGTGAGGAAGATTTAACTTTAATAATGGGGGGTTGAAACAATAATAATGGACGACGCTGAAATTTCTTCTAAAGTCTATTATAAGCATTGATGAATTAGCAGAATCCAAAATCACGTTAACGTAGTCACCGGTTTTGCCAGTTATATGGTAACAATCAAATTGAAGTATATAATTGATGAACTTGTCATAGGTATTGAAAATGTAAATGAATAACCTTGTACTTGTAATTTTATAGTCAAGAGGTTTCGCTGGGAAATTGGGACTGACTGTAAAGGTCACCTTAGCAACTGCTGAGACAACCAATCAGGTCTCAGTATTCCGGCTAGTGAGGTAGTTTCTTATAAAATAGAAGTAATTGGTTATCACAGCAGTTGTTAAGATAGCCTTTAAAGTCGCACGAAATTGGTAGTCACGATAAACCAAAACAGTAGTAAACCATCTTGAGTTACTACACTATTTTAAAGCACAATTAAAAAGGAATATTCAAAATAAACTGAACATGAGCGGCCGAGTAATAATTGAATAAAGGTGATTATTGTATCCAAGAATTGAATGAAAACAAAACGTTGCTACCTATATAACAGTGTAATCAATTTTCGACCATGATGTTTAGAACTTAAAATTTTTCCACAACGCTTTCCAGAAGGTGTATATATTTCAAGCCAACAGTATCTTGGTCGAATATTGTCAAACCAGACTTTAATCTAGCTATCATTCCACGTTTAAACTACTAGTGACTTCATCTGTCGCAGACAATTCAGTCGGTACACTTTAACAACCTTATTGAATGACTCTACTTCAGTTGTATTAAAAAGCATTTAAATGGCAAGCATAATTACACAATGAGTTACGAATATTCTGTATCATCTCAGAACAAAATTACTTTCTAGATATCGGACATATTCAAAATACTTACATTTCTCTGGTATGACTAAATTTTTACTCATTTGTACATACTATGGAATTGTCATTCGCATTTTGGATGAATATTTATGGGTTTTTTTTACCAGTTTTAAGAATTATCTAACTCAAAATTACCACTTACAGTATTCATGAAGTCTAGTGAGCCTACGACTAACATCTATGAACAAATCAATCCTAATCCACTGGACATTTTGTTTAAGGTCACTAGAATTGATCCGACATGAACATTTTAAGGGGATATGAAAACATTGGGTATAATGCAAACTGATGTTGTATTGTTTTAAACTTCGTAATATTATTAAACACTATGGTGGTCTTCATTTCCTGGAATTATTTGGTCAACTTGTGTATAATAGTATACTTCGCTCTACATCTTATCAATTTATAAGTTTCTCAGTGAAGGTATATTCTTCTCTCAGCCCATTTTTTTGTCCGAAGCTTTGTATTCTACCTCACTGGGACTTTCCCCGACATACTCGTACCTCCCGTCTTAGCCAAACAGGGAACGTCTGCAGTGATCTGATCAAAACAGAAAGCTTTCATCCAAAAAGCAAAATCAAATTTATTGCTTATAGATACCCAGACTTAAGTTGTTACGAATGTCCTGGAAAAAGTTGAGCACCAAGTCTGATTTAATCATTCTAAGAGTTTGTTTTAATATGATTGCAGCGTCTTTAGAAAGCTGCGGCTCTGCGAAACGTTCAGAAATATTTTGTTTTGATTTTCTCAGCACTCTCGGATTATATTGAAATACATAGTCTTGTAAGAAAATGTATTACTTTTTCTTTTAAACCATTTAGTCTAGACATCTATCTAGTTCAGAACTGTTTTCCGACTCACCAATTTTTCATTTGTAGACAGAATTTGGCGATCAAAAGATTTTTCAGTCTTCAACTGAAGAAGATGCCAAGGAATGGATCACCGCTATACGTAGCGGTTTACCACCATTGCGTAGAAATCCCATTTCTCCCAGTCATGTGATAACTCCACTTCGACCTGAACGATGTACGAACTGTGATGCGATTTTGGATTCCAGTTCAAAGTCAGCTTCTGATGTTCTGTCCTCTTTACCTTTGTCATCAAATAAAGCCAATGAACTTTGCAATACATCTGATAATCACAAAGTTCATGATGCGTCAGTGGTATTTAATTCAACAAATTTCAAGCCATTATCCACAGATAACTCGACAGTCTCCACTCCTGTGTCAACATTTGCACGCATTTGTAGTCATGTTAGTAGTGTACCGGACGTCTGGTCTGCCAGTTGTGCGGCATCTTCCAAAACTGATCGTCCTGTTCCTGCAAATAAGTAAATAATATTGATTTTTCTTAGCCTTTTCAGTGTGTCTTTTCTTCAGTATCTACTGTACCGGATATAACAGACATCGACTACTTCATGTCATCTGTTTTTGCCTATTTCTCAACATATATATTATGTAATCGATTGCCAAACCATATAATTACTTCTTTTTAGGCTATCTCGCAACATTAAAATAGTCCGGCTATATTCTCAAATTGCGTAGCTAGTTGCCTTTGGAAGAATTGGCAGAAGTTTATTGTTATTGCAAAGGTGTGGAACAGTTTTTTTACCATTCAGCTGTTCATGCCTTTCATCACCAGTTTGTAACCGATTGGTTGAGTTTTACGAGTGAAATGAAACACCATATACAGCATGGAAGTATAAAGAATGATAGGTTGTTTAAACTCTAACCGAGTTAGCGAAATAGGTATTCGAGTGAATTGTAGTCACTCACTGAAGACAAGTTTTAGCTGCTAGACATATATGGTAAAAGTCGGATAACACACTGAATAAAAATTCATTAGGAAACAGTCAGATAAAATGTCCGAATAGAATCGCACTTGTAATAATTTTAATGAATGTCTAAAATTTAAAACAACCTTCTTGGTCATCAATATTATAGTTGGAGAAGTCATCACTATCACATCTTGTTCAGTTTCATCTATAGTGTGATGTAGGAGTTTTTCAGGTCAATATATATTCCGTAAACAAAACTGTGATACATATAGTGGTTACATTTTTAATCGTATAAGTTTCCGCCTTTTAAGCACTGATTTTTACAATGGCATTTTTCAAAAAATCCTATATTGAATCACTAAAGGTTACAGTGAGCTGGCTTTATCAGTTTGCAAAGAACCTTATGAAAGCACATAGTGCATAGATATCAATGCCCACAGTCTTATTCAATCTAACGTTCAGTAAGTTAAATGGTGGCACTACTTTAGATAAGATCACTTATATTAGTGAGAATAAATTACATCAATACTACTTGGGTTTGTCACATCCCTTATTCCTCTACAAGTTATCTTCAGTCTAGGTATTCTCATGTCATTAGGTTCAAATGATTACGGTTGTATCTTAGAGTTTCGGTGTTTTAGGTTTGTACACTATTTTGCTAGTGTTTTCACTATTACTTTCCGTGAAACTTATCTAACACACTTCTAGGTCGCAGTCCAGTCTGATATTCTAGACTTTATACAGGCTTGAAATTGATTTGGCTGTAAGAAGTATGGTGTGCAACGTTTCGGTGTAGGTAGTTCTGCTCTTTACTTATGATATCTCACCTCTCTAAACAGTGTTCAATCACCACTGTCTCGGAGAACCACAACATCTATAATTCCAAGATGCAGCGGTGCTTCTCTGTTCGAAATAGAAATTGTTCTTAAGTAATTGAGTTCACTTGAAAATGCAATCTTAAAATCACCTTACACATACGATCGTGGAACTTCCTTACCGTTCACATTTCGCTCGCTGTATAATTGGTTGGAGAAATTGTCAGTTTATGACATAGTACTACGTCAACATCAGTTTCTGCATTACACCTCCGCACGTGGATTCCAAGAAACGCGATTCCATGGGTTAAGACACTGTTTTAGAAATGAAACCAGTGGCTACCATATTGTAGTTTCCGTATCTCAGATTTGAAAATGGATGACAGCTCCCTGAATGTGACTGATCAATTTACTGTTCTTCCCGCCTATCCCTTTATAATATTGTTGCGTTAGCTTCTTTAGTACATCTTTGTACTCATATTGTACAGTGTTTGTGTTAAACATTAAAAATCAATCAGTGCCACTTGAATGGAGTTCATAGTGTTTTTCGTCTCTTAACGTAACTCTTATTCTCCTTGGCATCAAAGTTTTTCGCCTATGTTCTGCTTATTGGCTTCAAAATGCGATATTCTCGTATACCTTCGGTAACTTACTTCCCCACGACCTAGTTTTGCTTAGGTTTATGTTACAGAGATATCAGGTGTCACATGGATGAAAACTGTGTTAAAAGTTAGTGTTTTTTGTCTACGAAAAGTTTCAGAAGATTATCTTTATCATTCGCTTTTAGATTAGCCGGTCCGTACTGACAGCTTATGTGACTCTCAACTTGCTTTAAACTTACGGTGCGTCCCCAACCAGCACTTCAATATCTGTCTACAAACTTCTTTGAGAAGATATCTTGGTTGATGGCAAAAGTCACCCTGGGTCGCATCTGAACTGCAGTGTATCAGAGGTTAAATAGATATGACAAAGATATTTTTAGCTAACAATACTTGACTTGCTGTAAATGCAGTTCTGCATTGTGCTTTCATTCCTATTACTGAGTTTAGTCTTAACACCAGAAAGACAGGATGTTACACTATCCTTTACATAACTGTACATGAAACTTTTTTTCTGGAAAATAGAAAAATAATTAGAAAAACCATAATCAAGACTTGTGTACGGCTTTTCAGATACAATATAAGTCTATGTATCTAGTCTAGTCCTACAGAAGGTCAATTGTGACCTAAAGAGATGGATAAAGTCACTGACTGAAGCTCTGGGTGACACCAGTTCAAATTTCTAAAGGCACGAGTTCTCTTTAGATGGTATGGTTATATGAAAGTGACTTCAGCGATTCAGAACAGTGCAAATATACCACAAGTTTAAATGATGGGGTGCAGCCAGCAAAGTGAAAGTAAAATAAAAATTGATGCAGGTTATATAAAAAAGCGGGTAGTAAAATAATTAAACGCACAGGTTGCGTAAGATTTTCCAGGTCTGGTTATCGGTGAAAAGAACTGTAAGAATGTATGTGTATACAATACTACCAGTAGTTACATAATGTTTGTTCCAAATGGTGTAATATTATGTTCATAATGGTATATTATTTTCTCCAAACTCAACCGTTTCCTCCCTTTTTCTTGACAGTATTAATCCAAGTCAGTCAGATGGATGCACTACCACAACAAACAACACAATATCTCATGGATCTGTTAAACCTAATGCTAATGGTAAGTGAATGCTTCTTGCTCCCTTATTCTACAGTCAACTTTTAAAAGAAAGTTTACTGACATACATGTTCTCTATCTTTTTTACTTTCCTTTAACATCTGCCTTAACGAAAGCATACAAGGTAATTCTGATATATATATATATATATATATATATATATATATATATATATATATATATATATATATTGTGTATGAGAGAGAGAGAGAAAGGATCAGCATTGCTTTCATTATTCACCTTACAACACCGGTGGCTAAGCATATCATCCATACCGAATATTATCCGGTGACGCTGTAGCTGACTAAAAAGATGAAAGACAGTGGTTTTATGAAACGGCACCACAGAATGCAAAGTATTTGTGGTTAGTTGATGCCTTCTGGTGCAACAGCACAAGCTGCATAGAGTACAGCAGTTCACATTCAGTACATTAAGGCGGTGACAGATTTAACTTGAGATCAAAGTTAGTAACAATTATGTTCCCAGTCCTTTCATAGACAGTGGAATAAATGAAGAGAAGAGCAATGCTCATGGATGTATATCTGCTTTCATGTTCTTAGCTACTGTATGTATGATATTTTTTTCGAAGTCAACAAATGCAATGTACGAAAAATTAAATTCCTAGGACAGTAACCGACTCAACTGGCTCCATATAAGCAGTCGAACTGATGAGCACAACAAAAAGTGACCATTCTAGGCAATCCATATTCACCCTATGGTTCTCTTGAACTAAGTGTCCTAATATGCAGCTGTTAATGGTTTTTACCACACCATGGCTCAGTTACACTGGATGTTCGCGAGCACAAAACTAAATTCGTAGAGCAAAGTATTTTGCGTAATGGGTTTCATCTCTGTTTTAGTACCCTAACCCTAACAGTATATTTTGCAGTTTTGGTAGGTTCTTGGCTACTGACACTTGTTTTCTGCGACCAATAACGGTCTCAATTAAATTTTTTTCCGAAGTTGTCTTTACCGTCATTTTCATTTAAACTTATTTCTCGTCTGCTTATTTCAACTAATGAGTTGTTTTTAGTTATCTAATGTACAACAGATCTATGTGTAAACATGATTCGTTTGTTAGATCGTGTACCTTTAATGTCAATCTGATATTCGAATTGTTAATATTTTCCTTAGTGGTTGTTTGCCCTACTCCATCACGACCTACAATTTTCACCTCTGGATTCCGACATGCATCACCCACCTCTCATCCAGCTCCATTGCATCCTGTCGGCAGACCAGATAAAACCAACAGATTTTGCAGCCTAACAAATAGTACTTTCCCCGAACAAATAAAGTCACCTGGTACGAATCCATCAAGGGTCGATACTTTTCGAACTGGAGCATTCTCTGTCCCTAATCCGAACAATATGACACATGTTTCTTCAATGGTTACCGGTTTCGAAGATGTGATTGGTCAACAACTCTCTGTTTATCCGTGGTATCATGGGACACTTTCACGAGTTCGAGCTGCAAGCTACGTCTTAGGTCAACTTTCGGAATTTGAGCGTGGGACTACGCAACAGCAGTCGAGTTCTTCTGAAGTAACTCGGATAAATTCCGAATCAGAACGTAGTACTGATCTATCTACTATCCAACCTGCTTTGTCAACCACTGATGGCGTATTCCTTGTTCGTCAAAGTGAAACGAAACAGGGTGAATTCGTTTTAACGTTTAGTTGCCACGGTAAACCTAAGGTAAGTTATCAATTACCCTTTCACGACTTTTAACCTGCTGTCGAATGTAGGAAGTGTAACATATTCTGTTAATAATTCAGTCAAAAAGAACATTTTTTATCATTCTCGTGATACCGGTTTAAATGAAATATCGGTTGCTCTGTTGCAATTATTGTGTCATTAATAGTTAACTTCCAATAATGTATGCTGCAAAAACTGAATCTCCGGTGTCGACTTGAGAGTACAGTTTATCATGATGAAGTTGATCACCTCATAAATTTATGAAACTAAATCGATTAAAGGGACTAGGATCTGCTTTATTTGCCCTGTTGATACAAATACTAACGCTTATTTTTCGTTGAACTAACATTATGGCACCCCATTCTAGGTATGATTCCTATTCATGAAGATATCAGTCACGTTTGTTTGAAGTGTATACTTTAAATTCGTGCGTCAAAGACAAGGTTAGCTGATGTTAATGGTCTTGATGCATATTCTTTTCCTTCCAACTATAAACCAGTTTGTCACTTCACACTTACTTAAATACCACTCAGAAAAGGGTGGCGACTCTTCAGCATTTTGTCATGTTTTCCTTTTTCACGCTTTTTCCAGTGTAGCAGATCCCTGAATCCATAGTCATCCGACACCTAACTGGTACTCGATTACAAATTCGAGAAAACCACTCAATTTTAAGACCTCAACTCCAGAGGGTGCATCAACCAGATTGTTACTCTTCGACAGGTCCTGGAGCACAGTTTTACTTACCGACCAATGGCCAACACTTCCCGTATTTCTTGATCTGAGGGTAAAATTCGGCTCTGTCGAACGTGAGGTGTTGTGGTAGTGTCTGACTGTGAAAAGAGTGCCGAAAGTATATAACGCTAATCAAAGCTCTCTATTCGAACTCACGCAGCCGTGTAAGGACTTATGTAGAGTTGTCATGTCAATTGACGACAACTAGTGGTGTCCACTAGGGATGCCAGCTGTCACCGTTCCTATTCTATTTAACTTCGTTATGACGTACTACTGGACAAAACTTCAGGTATATTTGACTTCACAGGGATTGATCTGCTCCCTGGAGGTCATCTGGCTGACTTGGAGTATGCAGATGATAACTGTCTTGTTGAGTGAAAACGCTGACAAAATGCAGTGTCTTCTGAACGCATGTAGCGGAAATCTGAGTGTTTGGCATATGTTTCGCACCTATCAAGTGGATGATAATCCCCCAGGACTGGTCTGCGACCATTCCTAGTTTAAGGACAGGGAGTGAAGTGGTGGAATGCATTGACCACTTCACTTACTTGGGAATTGCATCAACCCAAAACCAGCTGGTTGCTGGCAAAATCTTACCTTGGATACAGAAGGCCTGTTTGGTACTTGCCAGTGTGTCACCCCTGGCACCGACGAGATATCTGACTACCTGTTACAGGACGAGTATACTGCTCTGGAGTCCTTTCTGCCGTAAGAATTAGATATGAAGCGGTCACAGGGTTCTGATCATAGGATCTTCGTGGCGTTGGTGGCTTGGTGGAATCACCATGTGAGCAATGTCGAAGTCAGGCAAAGGATACTCGGCAAGGAAGGTAAGTCGGTCGATGAGGTTGTGATGTGACTTGGACACGTTTTGTACATGCCTCGAATCACCACCTACCTCTACGTGGCTTTTAAATTAGGTTTGAAGAGGGTAATTAACGTATAAATAAAGCTACTTTTCCGTTCATCTGTTAATACAAAACATAAACTACGTAATTTAATATCTTAACTGTCGCACTATAAAGAAATACGATGTTAGTCCGTTATACAGGACATAAAAATCATGAGGAATTAAAAGTATCGTTCAGGGGTCAAGATATTGTTTAGGAAAACGAAATAATTAGGCTTTGAGGCATCACACAGTTTGTTCAAGAAATAGCAATTTTATATATCCATAGTTTGGTGAAAGTTCACACTTTCGGATTTTATGCTGTATAAGATACCTGTATTGTGTTAATGCGAATGTTACCTCAGTGTTGCACAAACTTATTTTATAGAACACCTTTGAACTGGGAAATTAATTATCTATGATCCAGAAATGTGTCAGAAACGTTGGTTCAGTGTGTTATGCAAGTATTACGTACGTCTAAGAAAGTGCATTTAACGTATTTGGTAAACTCTATATACTATATGCTTCGTAATTCAATTCTTCATGTTTTGATAAAATCAAACCGTAAAACGAAATGATAGCTCGAAATTCAGCGATAACACTTAAGTAGCATCACATGACCTCGTACAGAAGTTATTCTTGATTATATTGGTGAATTTCCCCCGTGAAACTAGAAGATGAGAGGGCGACCGCCATAAATCCGTCTGATAAAGTTGAGTAAGAATGAAGAGAACGAACACTCCTCGCGGTGTACACAATTCACCATTAATGTATCTAAAACAACTCCATTACCGACTTGACCAGCCACATGGTCATATGGTGTGGATGAATCACTTGTTCTTTCATGCGTGACAGGTCTAAACTCCACCCTGGATAAAACCATTTGTACAAAAAGTTACTGTTTGTGCCCAAATAATGGATGTATACTTAGTTATCAAGCCACTTTTTTTACGTTTATACCACATTGCAGTATTCGTTTGATGATAACTTCTATGTGAATAAATTGAATACCACTTCACTAATTATTCGTTTTCTAGCATCTCAGGATGACTCTGAGTCCAGATGGCCATTGCAGAGTTCAACACTTACCCTTTGATTCTATAGTAGAGATGTTGGAGCATTTTCGACAAGAACCTATTCCTCTGGAGCAAACATCTACAAATTTAGGTGATTGTTTATCTTCTGATGCCTTAGCTTCTTCTGCAACTACTCCTCCTACTCCTATTACCTTATCAGCCTATGTTGTCAATACTCATTTAACAGGTAATCATGAGCGGTTGGTTATCTGTCGGGGTTCTGTTCGTGCTAATGTTAACACAGTTGGTCGAGCAGCTGCTGTGGCTGCAGCTACAGCGTCTGGTGGTAAAGCAGCCCAGAATCAGTATATTGTTATGTAAATGATTATAACTTTGCATGCATTTAAACAAATTTTGAGAAACTCCTCCTCAACAAACCAATCTTCCTTATAATAAGATGATTTCTTTGTGCAATTCGTGACTTCCGAGAATTTTTGATTGCCTCACTTGCCTTGGAGGAAAACTGTGGTTCTGTAAATGTAAGCCTATTTAACTATCGAAAAACCCATGACTTTCCTATAAATCTTTTTTTTCTTCAAGTTATGTTAAGATGACTGTGTGCCTTGTACATTATATGCATATATTATTGTCCCAGTTCATAAACTATTCTATACATAGGTCAACAATCCGCTTCCATATGTCTTAAAATACTAAGGGATTATTCCTTGTTTTTTTTGCATTTTAAACGCTTTCATGTGCATATAAACATTAATATTTTTTATTCATGTAGTTATTTAATTCAGAGTGCATTTACCATATATATATATATATATATATATATTATTTTCAATTTTCTGATTTCTTTCTCTGTGTGCATCTCCCTCTTCTCTACCTGATTAACTTATTTAAGTCTTATTTTAACCGATGCTTTTGGCTATAGTGCATACATAATGGTTGTCATATAAAGTGCAATATTTTTAGTAAATATTTATTACTCTTACTATTATGATCACTATTTGCTTTTTAACTTCTCTTGTCTATGGGAATGCATTTGAGATATTGCTTTACAGAAGTGTTGAAGTCAGCAAATCAATCAAATAAAAAATGTCTGCTTTGTTGGAAAGGAATTTGTTTTCCCTTTTTAAAAAAAAATTGTTGTCGGTATCTCTTAACCAATTATGTTCGGATACAGCAGTTGTTTAGTCTTATAGTAGATCACCTCAGCAGTGCAAACTTTATAAGTGATAGTGTGAACTTAATTTATATTTTCAAGGTCAGAAATGACTTGAGTGAGCTGTATACTTATTGTAAATATTACTATGGCATTAAGCAATTGGTCAGTTACAGACTAATATTTTCTCTGTTAGGTTCTTGATATAATTGTTTTTGTGATCAGTCGACCCATCAAAATATACTTATCTTATTAGTATGTCGCTGTGGAAGGAGACACTTCAAAAATTTATGTACACCTTCCTTAAATTTAAATATTCAAATCAAATGAATTCCCTTTTGGCTCCGTTTTTAAAATGAATATGACAACTGTTAATCAAGAAATATTTATGAATTCGAAGTGTTCCTACACTGTTGCTCATTTCGGATAATTATTGAACAAACGGACGAATCAGCGTAGAACCTCGCACACAGGCTCATCGGTCCAAGTTGCCACACTTCACAAAGAATAAGTGGATAGAAAAAGGTTGATATCAAATCAAAGGAAAATATATGAGAGAATACACAGTTTGAAGACGAAGGTAAGTCCAAATATCCAAGCTTTATAAGACATCAGGGAATAGATACATCTGGGTCACTGTGGCCGATTCTTAGCCGCTTACTTTTGTAAATTAACTTGGAATTTCTGTAAGCCGTCTACCTTGAAATATTAATACAAGTACTGCCCTCTATCGAAATTATGCTATCTGCAGTCATTATGAAAATAACACAATTCAAAGGCATTTTTGAAATTGAAGCAATTGTGGTGATTAGAACCGTCTAGAGTATTCAGAACTAAAATTCAAAGTTTTACTGCATAATTAATCCATACTGTGAACATCTAGTTAGCTACTCATATAACAACATAACTAAAGATATGGATAGTTATATTTCAGTTAAGTGAGTTTAATTACTGTCTATGAGTTGATATACAAATGCCCTCCAAAATGAATGGTCACAAAAGTGTTAAGCATATTTCACAGTTTCTTAATGTGCTTTATGACTGTTGATCTTATTCAGTCACTAAGCGATAATATGCAGCACTGTATGAGGGTTATAATCTGTCACTGCGCGATTTTTTGTTGAGCAAAGATTACTTTGAACCTACAAAACAAGCAAAGTTCTGTGAGCGTGGGATTTTTCACTTTTATTTGGTCCACTCGTGTATAGACTATATGAGTGACCACCGAAAGTGTGTACAAGTCTATAAACATTACGGCATAAGCAACCTTTTCCGATAGCTTTCATCCTATCAAACATGGCTAATAGTGGTCCTATTGTAGTTTCCTTTCATCTGTATAAATATTTTTGTGGAATAAAGACACGAAATTACGAGATGAATTGTAATTTGAGTTGATTTATAATTCTATTCTTTGTTTCATTTCCTCATATTTTTATTTCCTACAATCTTGTTCTTAATTTTCTCACCAGTTCTTTTTCACTTTGTACGGGGAAAATTGTAACCTTAATGGTCTAATACTTATATGTTCTCGGTGATATTACGTGATGATTCTAAACTCGAATTGACCTCTTGGGGAAGTAATAATACTAGGAAATATCGTCAAATGAAAGTGAGTTGAGGAGTAATTATGAAACAGATTTCTGAAAATATCACACCTATCTTCATCTTCAAAAACCACTCCTAATTAGAATCAACCTACTATTAGTTAAATTACTCTTACCATAATGATGTGACTCACCCAACTTCTAATCATTGAATCCCATGTTTGAACACCACCTTATATTCGGCTGTCTCAAATTTCAGTTCATATCATTTGACTCCACAGTAAGTATGGCTCACAACCTAGTGAACAACGTTTCAAGAACCTCTGACTCACTAACTTGCTGATTTTTCTTAAAATAACTTAACTTCACAGACCTTTCATTTTTTGCTTCTGTTTCAAAATCTATAGAAAAATCTTGATAATACTCGGTTTTCTCATTCACGATTGAATTCACGTTTACTAATGCTCTTGTGGAATATCAGAAAACTAATTTATGTAATTTTGTTAACTTTTAAAGTGGGAGATCCATAAGCCAGTTGCTGAAGGAATGTATGTTTCATGAATCTTTTCGTCTAGGAAATTGGTTTTCCAGTAACTATCTTAGCTCACTTCGTTGGTGGGAATATGCGTTTCACTTCATAATATTACAGTCAAACCTCGCTATCTTTACCATTTTACTTCAAACTATCTGCTAAACCTTAGATATATTGCACAAAATTATTTTTAAGATGCTTCGCAGTTGAGAGATTATTAACTTTGAAATTCGACTTCGTCTTTGTTAGTCTTGTGTTACATGCAACACCAGCTTTTCTAAAACATCGGTAAAAAGTGTGTGGAGGTCTTTAAAAGACCTGAAATTATTTGTGTCACTACTGGAAATCAGTACATCTTGGTAATGAATACAAAGAATGTTAATGTACCTAGAATTGACGGAACTTCTGTAATCCACTCAAAAGAACTGGTAGCTATAGAAGGCTCTATACACCTTTTATTCTTCACCATAATTTTATTTGAAAGCTTATTGTAAAAACTGTCATTCACATCAATATTTATCCTATATGCTTATTTCTGAAATCCTCCTATTGGTTATCAGAGAGTTTGGAAAGGAGTGAATTTTTGTTCAGGTTCCGATCATTTTTCTCCTGGATACTTCTCGCAACCAAAAATATATCTACAGTCCAGTACTGCTCCTTGAGTATAACGCTAAAGCAGTCATTCATTTCAGTCATACTTATGAACTGTAATGATCCAACAATATTGAGCCCGATAGACCTAAACAACAGTACTATCTCATAATAATGAGTTGGTCGAACAAGATCACACATCTCACGTACATCGGGACTCAATTTCAACTTAATAAGTGGAAAACAATTTCTTCAGGTAGTACACTTCACAAAGTGGACGCATTCCTGAATGCTCAGAAAATTTTAAACTATAAATAAAGACACTGCATTTATTGGATTCATTATTTCCTAAGAATGAATTACCTGAATAGTACCACCGGACACTGTCATTTTAAACTACTCAGTTACGTTGCTAGATGTAGGTATATAATATGCTTAAGCGTGGATATATAAATGTGGGTCCATTGTGTAAAAAGACGAGCAAAAAAGCTTACTATCAAATAACGGAGTAAAAACAAGATGACTAATATCCTTGTTCTGTGGATATAATAAAATATGAGACATTAACTAGTTTAAACTCTCACCTCAGCAAAGGAAACGCAGCAAACTATCGCAAGTGTTATTGGTCTCTCAACTTGAGTTTGCAGGGGCACAACTTTCGATATGAACCTGAGTGTGATTTTTGCTTCGACTTGGGAAGGAAGCGTATTCCAGTCACCATAGTGCAAATATTCACTCGCACACCAAACATAGCCTTAATGGGGCATTCGTCACCTCATTATACCAGGATGTTTCTGTCATCAGCATAAGACCAGGCATAACTGCATGGCGGTTCAAGTTGTGATACATCATTTCAGCATATCAAATGAGAAAGCAATAAGATCAAAGAAAACGTAGTAAACAGACAGGAAGAAAGGATAAGAAAATACTCAATTCAGTATGATTATTAAGATGAAGATGATGTGTGGATACACAGACTAGTGACGTTGATTCCGAGCCATATCATCTACACTCTAACCACTGGTTTCTGTTGTTACGTAGACCCCAACCGGCTAGTCTACATATGACTCAGACCAACAGTCAAAGACTTTATAGAGTGATGCCATCTTCCAGTCTAACCGTTATCCAGCCTGAACCTACTTCAGCTAAGACTGTGCGACGAGACAGATGCTGACTAGGTATGCGTAACATATGCCCCAGCTACCTGAGACGGAGGTTCACAAACTCATCCACCGACCCCCCCCCCCCCCCACCCGCCCTCTTCTCGTCAAGACTCTACATCTGACTCCTGCATTAATGATGTGGTAATATTACGACACACGGTCCTTTTTACGGTGGTCAAACACCCGAAACCTTATATTGTATACCTTAAATGGCCACGTTTCACATGTGTATGGTAGGACAGAGAGAACTGCAACACGCGACCACTAACTGACAATCGGATATCATCGCGGCGCCATAAATGACGCAAGTTGGAGAAAGCGAAGTAATCTTTTCGTATCCGTGCAGAGATTTCGTCAGTCATTGACCCACCAAGGCTGATTCAACTTCCCATGTAAGTGAAGTGGTCAACTCACTCGACCACTTTTCTCCCTATTGTTAGACAGGGTACCGCTGGGGCAACAGGTGTGTGGCTGCGGATGAAAGCGTGTGATAAAATTTACAATCGTGTATCGAAATTAGGAGTGGCATACACCAATCTGGGCCACCTATGGCACCGCCATGACATTAGTCTAACCGTAAAGGATTGGGTTTACAACGCTTCAGGTGAAGCAGTTCTGTTTAAACGCTTGTGCAACCGGACCTCTCCGAGCTGAGGATGTGCGATGACTATGTATGTCCGATCATTTTTGTATCCATAGGATTCCTCATATCCGGTGCAACACCATGTAAGTAATCCTGAGGTATGACAGCCCGTGCTTGGGCATGATGGGGATCTTTATTCAATAAGTGAAGTCATTCGGAAACACCGGCTTCGGTGGCTTGGAATTGTGTTACGCATGTCGTCGCAATGGCTTCCATACCGTTCACTGTTTGCCAGCCCTAGGACTTAACGGGAGAATTGGAAGGGCTGTCAGTCTATGACGTTGTGCCATGGGATGGAGGATAGTTGTATCGGGTTAACATCTACTGGTGCACCAAGCCTCCTTGGGTGGGTTGCGAGAGATCACGCAACTCAATGGCTTGGGACGTTATATAGCTCAGAATGGAAACCAGTGGTGGTCATGCTGTAGCTTCCTCCTAATTTCTGTTGCTGAAAAGTGATGAACGTTTTGTTTTGAATGTATCTTGATGTTTTGCCCTTCTGATCGTTCTATTCTTACTGTGCTTTTTCTTCTTATTCGTCCACTTCCGTTCGCTTAACACCATAATATTGTTGTATTAGTTTCGGTGACGCTTTTCCTGGTGCCCTTCCTGTACCGTGTTTGTCATAAAATTAATGATGATAATAATAATTTGCGTTCTGGTGGTGAGAAAGCTATATCAGACGTTCTCAAATTGCCACTCAATATGTCCAGAAGACTGCATCTTGTCAGAGGTTTTACCCGAACAGGACTATGTTGTCCGCGTCCTCTAGATCTACCAAGGATTTTCCTGTGACAAGATCAATCCATGTGAATTCAAACGATCAGGAGGAGACCTCCATAAGTAAGTCTATGGGGGAATTAAATAAGAATGGTGATAATGGACATCCCTGATGGACACTACTTGACGTAAAAAAATTCACCATAGGTTCTTAGACAATCACTGGTGTTCCAGTACAGAGCCGTCAACAAAGTGATGTGTCTCCTCGGCACACGTTTCAGTGAAAGATACTGCCATAAGACTTCTCGATCAATGGAGTAGAATGCCACTTTAAGGTTGAGTAATATAGCCATTGTAGGGCGTCCCTAAGTCCCCCCTTGTTCCAGAACCTGGTAGAATGTGAATACCTTTTCGGTACAATCAAGACCGCATCTAAAACCTCCCTGGCTTACTCGGTTTGCTGTTTTCGAGCTTCATATAGACGTCTAATGATTAGAGAACCTGGGGTTGTCAGGCTAATTCCTCTGTGGTTATCACAAGATGAGTTCTCACCTTTTTCAAAGACTAGGACAATCAGCGATTGAAACCAATGAGATCATATCTGACTCCCAAACACTCATTGACACTTCAGTTAGTCTAACCAATATTTCGCAACCACCTCTTCTTCAAACACCTCTGATTACTGGCCAATCTAACCCTTCTACTCTTCCTTGCCTCAGATTACTTGCACCTTTCTCGACAGGGTTGCAGGTAATAAGATAGTAGGTGGGGATTAGTTGAACTGTTCCTCAGAGCGTTTCGCCTATCCTTCCAGTTGTCTACTCTGCGAGTGGATCATAGACCCATCTTTCTTCGTTACATTCTCACTGACCACTGCCTTTCTTGCCCCAGTTCCCTATCAAGTCTAAGTAACTGTCTGTTGATTCTTATTACCATATCTTTAGCCTTCGCTATCCAACACTCTTCACAGTTATTGCGTAGACATTTTTTCACCCCAAATTTGAGTTGCTTCTGCTTCTCATTGTGCTTGGAGCATGCAGGAATGCGTCCACTTGCATCCATTAACTCAGAAGATGCTATTGATATCCGTTGGCCATTTCTAACCACTTTCTGAGAATTGGCTGCAGTCTTCAACGCTGCTTCTATAGCAGATTGGAAATGGCACTAGACTTCTTCTGGACGAGTGATGTTGTCCTATACCACTAACTAGTTCATTGGCAAAAGCCTCCTTAGTGCTCTAATTTTCGAGCTGAACTGGCAATGATATTGTTGCTATAGTTTTTTTACGTCCACTCAGGTGCAGATATACATGTGCTCGAACAGAAGCGTGATCGCTGTCCATGCGTGTGATTCAGGAAGAACAGCAATCTTCCACTGGCCCTCTCCAGCGATAACTATGTGTACACCGTCGAGTTGAGGACGGTGGACTCCACGTGAAATAGTGTCACTCTTTATGTCTAAAGTTCGTGTTGTTCAGAAGAATATCGCTGTCTGAGCACAGTTGTAGCAAGTGATCGCCATTATCTCTATGTTCGACTGGGAATCCGAAATTGCCATCTGAGCGCCTTTCTGTCTGACTTAGCCTACCTATTTGTGCATTGAAATCACCTGCTAGAACAGTGACGTCTACACTTTCTGATTTCACTGGTAGGCTAGATAGTTTTGAGTAGAACTCGTCATTCGCTCCTTCCGAACCGAAGTCAGTGGATGGGTAGGCAGAGATTACGAAGAGACAATGGCAAGTTTCACTATTATTTTATTCCTCATTGTGCTATTCATTTTAACAGCGCATAGAAGACTGTTAAGTGGGATGCAGTTGAGCAGTGAACTTTCTACCTTAACACTTGATGTTATACCTACACCTACACGATGGCGATAACTAACCATCGAATCTTCAGGAACTTGATAGGCGAATTGTGTTTACTCACCACATTGGACGAATAAGGTTTAGTGAATGACCACATACAGTGTGTGCATGTCTCGCAAACACAACACGTTCATGACCCAGATGAAAGCGTTTTGGCTAGCAAAGCTCATCTGCCGATTTCAATGAGGACGCTTTTAGCTCCAATGTTTAATCTGAAGCGTGGAATTGTCGTTGTTTCGTGAACCTAGATCATTCTATCAATAAAAGCAAATACTTCAAACTATGTTCAAAGTTTTTAATTCGTAAATCTCTAAACTTTTTTGAAAAATAGTAGCCAACCAAGTGTATAAATACCCCGAGTTCTTATCTCGTGACAACTTCCATCAGATTTGTATTCGTCAATTTGTCATTCAAATCATGCCACGATGACTCCAAAATAAATTATGCTTCCGAGAAGTCAGTTAACCTATGAATTAGAACATTGTTATTTTCTGAAACTGCCTAATCAATCGCAACTCACGGAAAAATCACAGCAACTCTTTCCACATTAACGCAACACACGAGCAACGGGTCGCCCTTAAATACCTAGAGGAGATATGCATGTCAGTCGAAGAAGCCATAAGAGCTCTACATCCAAATGTTATTCCTCCCTTGGCCTTCAAAAAAACTAAAGACCACTCCCAAGTTTTCCTCACTTCTAACATCACATTATCTAGGCTTGTCATCCCAATACTGGGAAAATTAAAAAGAAAAGTCGATCCTATAACTCACAATTAATTTTGAAAATATATATTCACTTCAAAATTGGCTTGCATTAAGCTGCACAGTTGCGTTTTATAGTTGTGGGAATTAGTCAGAATTTATCGATAATATTTTTTGTCCGGACTTTCAAATTAATGTCATAGGAATATATATATATATATATATATATACTGTTCATGAAGAATATGCAATGTCATAAAGGTTAGAGCAATATAATGATGGCTCACTGCCCGGAAATTCTACTTCCAGATAGTGGATGGCAGATCTGAAACTCTAATTTAGCATGGATAATCGGTTAGTGTCACAGGAGTCCACTCATAGTTTATGCATATATTATAGATATAACCAAAAGCGCACAAAACCAGTGCGAATTTACAATACCCCGGGAGATGTTTTGCTACTGAGAGGAAGTAGAATAAGTAGTTCTTTCAAAAGACCTGAATCCTAGTTGTGCTTCCCATTCTTGTAGGGTTTAAAGATTCGCTGTAGATTCCACTTTGCCTTCTGGAATTCTGTTGCTGGCGTAAAAGCAGTTGGACACGTAAATCCATATTTTATGACAACTATAAACAGCGTACTATAAACTCCAATGTCATCAAAGCTACCTGGCGGCGAGAAAGCAAACTGATTTCTCTTTCATGTACTTCAAGATTACACTATCATCTATAGTCTGCATGAACAGAACGCAAAAACACAAATCCCTGCGGATGATCATTCATTCATGCCCATTTTCACGTTCAGCAAACATTGACATAAATATGTATCTTCTGAATACTGTTGGTCTCTTTCTGCGCAATTTCATACTGTTTTACCCAGTTCATGACATTTGAAAACAGTCTGAACGAAACCCAACAATACATAAGCATGCACCTTTGATAACCTCTGCATTAAAAATATGGAGATGGAACTGACTACCTGTAATCGCAAGTACTAACCGATTCATACTCGAAATATTGCTGAATATTCGTTTCCCATACAGACAAGATATCACTTCATATATCCTGCAACCAGCAATGATTTTAGAGAAGTCGGAAATAAGTGGATAGAAAAAACGGAGTATCGAAGATGTATTTTATTGGAGGAAACGAATAAAAAATGTGGTTCTTTACATAGGGTACAAAACCGCAGCTAGGTTACATGGTGTCCAGTCTGTCATCATCACACTCTCTTATATACAACACGTTGTTACATCGTATCAAAACTTCGCCCAAACTTCCAGTATGGCAGTTGTCAATATATTCATCAGTGCTATGTAGCTGCAAGTTCATGTACCGATCCACAGATACGAGGTACCCCTTGTACTCCATTCCCCACTTCAATTTAACGATCACTTGCTTCCCAGTGATCCCACTGAGAAATGGCTTGGGATTATTTATTGCAAGATCCATACCGTAGCGTCGACAATTTGTTCCGTGCGCAAGTGTTCGGAAAGTCGGTCCGCTACGCTCAATTGTAGGTTGAAGTACAATAATCATTCCAAACTTTAAAATCTGTTTTAGAAGTAGCAGACAATATTTCTTTGGGTTACACGTCCGTCTCAATAAAAAAAGATTACATTTTAAGACAGACAGAATATCATGGAATTCAGAAAAACCTCGAAGGACAGATATAAACAGTTGCGATCATTCACCTTTTTTCTACTGGTGTCACTATCTGAGATTTCTTGAGATGACGGAAATCGTCTTGAGTTACGGATGGCATGATCTATCCTGATCATTACAGGCAGAAAAGATGTGGTTCCTACCGAAGAGAACCTTATTTTAAGGAACACCCGTCAAATTCAAGGAATCTGCTTGTTTGTGAGTAAGGATTTGTCTCATAGTGACTGAATCTCGGAGAGAAAAAGAGCATGAGGTCTAGGTCCTTGATTAGCAGCAGGAGAGAAAGACCTAAAAGTGGTGAGTATTTGCGTACGGAGGCTTCAGAAGAGAATGGGCCATGATAAGTGCCGTAATGTGAATAAAAAGTTCTGGAGTCGTCTGTCCTCCAGAAAAGGGTCTTAATCCTGATGTCAGTGCTAGCTGAAAATTTTCATAACTATTCACGATTTTTGGCACCAATGTGTTACCAAAACCTAGCATGGTTAACTTGTTCACTAATTACTAGCCGGTCCTAAGCCCGGGTGAAGAGGGAAGGTTGGGCATACGGATAGCAACTCTACCCCGTAAAACAAATCTAACCGCTAAACAAACTTCAAAGCACAGACAAAATATAAAAAACAAAGCAATATTATTCCTCGCTGGAATTGGAGAGGCGAAATGACACCAGCTGGTGAAAGCCTTCAGGAAGCCAAGTGGCCGGTGTGTCTTCTCTCTCTCCATGAAAGCGAAAGTAAACGTGGGGACATGGAATGTCCACACCATGTTTGAAGCTGACAGGCAAGGCTGCCCAGATTGCAAACGAGATGAGAAGGTATCACGTTGAAGTGTTAGGAATTTGCGAAAGCAGATGGAATGGAAATGGACTCTCCAAACTGTCAACTGGAGAGTCAATAATCTACTCCGATATTGTCACCCAAATGACAACCACGAGCACACTGAGTTTTTGAGTGACTAACATGATGTCCCCAACAGCATCGAAGGCTCTCATGCAGTGGGACCCAATCTGATCCAGGATCATGACAGCAAGATTCAACTCAAAAGGAAGAAAGGTCACAATCATTCAGTGCTATGCACCTACAAATGATGCAGATGAAGAGAAAAAGGAAGAATTCTACAGACAACTGCAATCAACACTGGACAAGACCTCAGTTGGTGATATCAAAATCTATTCTAATGGGTGGGTGACATGAATGCCAAACTGGGAGGGGACAACACAGGAAGAGAACTAACCATGGGTAGAGAAGCGCTAGGTGAGGTGATGGACGAGAATGGAGAATTGTTCGCAGAATTCTGTGCATCCAGCGATCTGGTGATTGGAGGCTAGGCACTGTGTTCAAGCACAAGGATATCCACAGAGCGACATGGATTACACCAGACACCAGGACACACTAAAATCAGATCGACTTTATCTCAATCTCAAGAAAATGGGGACGCAGTCTACTTAACACAAGGTCAAGAAGAGGAGCAGATGTGAGTTCAGACCACTCACTGTCTAGTGCAAGGAACCTTCCAAATCAATTTGAAAGCCTTCAAGGAAGCTGGTGGTAGACCACAGTTCAAGTACAACACCCGGAAACTGAAGCACGAAACTACAAAGGAAATCTTCACGCCAGCCATTAAGACAAAATGGGAGATATCAAGCAACATCCCTGAAGAAAACTTTGTGGAAGAACACTGGAAGTCTTTGAAAGAGGTGTGAAAAGAAACCTGTATAGCGGTATTAGGAAGGAAGAAGAAAGAAGATAGGGAGTGGAATGGATCTCGATGGACACATGGAAGCCGACAGAGCAAGGAGAGGAGGATGGTGAAGCAGAAGATAAACCAGTGCAAGGATGCACAACGACAAGAGGAACTGAGTACAGTGTATAAAACACTACACTAGACGAAGAAGTGAAGAAGAGTGCACGCAAAGACAAAAGACACTTCTACAACACATTGGCAAGTGGAGCAGAACAGGCTGTAGGTAAGAGAGACCTGACGACATTGCATCAAATAACCAGGTCACTATCTGGGAAGAGATCAACACAGATGAAACCAATAAAAGATGATGAAGGAAATTTAATTACGAAAGAAGAGAAACAAAGGAAACGATGGGCCGACCACCTCAAGAAGCTCTTGAATAGAACACCGTCACCACCTACACTTCTTCCACAAATACCACCTGCAGCCCAGCCACAGAACTACAAGTGAACACAAATCCTCCAACAAAAGTCGAAAACCTGAGTGCCATAGGGCTACTGAAATGTGGGAAAGCAGCAGGACCAGATGGAATCCCACCAGAAACACTGAGAGCAGAGGCAGAGACAACAGCGGACATGCAGAAGGTGTGGAAGGAAGGGAAGGTACCTGGCCATTGATTGCAAGAAGGGTTACCTTGTCAAACTCCCGGAGAAGGGTGACCTGGGCCTTTGCAAGAACTGGCGCGGAATCACTCTCCTGTCCACCCGAAGCAGGAAAACTATTAGGCTAAAGGATGCACTGGATTCAAAACTACCACCGAAACAGGCAGGCTGGATTAAGGAGGTACAAATCATGTGCGGACCAAATTGCAACGCCTTGCATCATCATAGAACAAAGTACAGATTTTCAGTCAACTCTCTACCTCAATTTCATCGACTTTGAGAAGGCCTTTGACAGCGTCGACAGAGAAGTAATTTGGAAACTGCTTCAATACTACGGAATACCGCAAACCTTTATCAGCCTCGTTCAACAACCACATGAGGACGCCACAAGCCACGTAATTTACAACGGGAAGCTCAGTGATGCTTTGAAGTGAAGACAGGAGTGAAACAAGGTTGCCTACTATCCTCCACGATATTCCTGACTGTGGTCGACTGGACTGGATCGTGAAACAAGCTGTGAGGAGCGAGAAGAGGGGGGTACGCTGGACTGCAGAAAACAACCTAGAAGACTTGGATTTCGCCAATGACTTGTGCCTGGTGTCACACAAACTTGAAGATCTGCAGGCAAAAACTAACAAGTTGACAGAAGAGGCAGGGCAGCGAAGACAGGACTTCAAGTGAATATAGAGAAGACAGAGGTGATGAAGATGTCCAACCAACAACACCGCCCACAACAACAAACTCCAATCACCGTCAACGGGAGAAACTTAAAGGAAGTAACCTCCTTCACCTATCTAGGAAGCACTGTTTCAACTACAGGCAGCGGCACAGACGAGGATGCCAAAGTCAGAATCGGAAAAGCAAGGTAGGCGTTTATTTGCCCGAAACCAGTGTGGAGATCTTCTGCACTTGGCATAAAGTGTGAACACGATCCGGATTTTGAAAACCAACGCCAAATCAGTGCTTCTGTATGGCTCAGAGACTCGGCTGGTTACGAAAGGGATTTCCAACAAACTACAGACGTTCATCAACAACTGCCTACGCTGGCTCGCTACTGAAGGCAAGATGGCCAGAAAGGATAAGTAACAAGGAACTCTGGGGACGAACCAACCAAGAATCCAGCGCTCAACAAATATGCAGAAGCAAGTGGGGATGGATTGGGCATACACTGAGGGGGCCGACTGGGGGCATCACGCGTCAGGCCAGTTGCTCGAGTGGAACCCCCATGGGAAGCGACGAGTTGGACGTCCGAGGGTGACATTGAGATCGTGCGAGGAAGAAATGAGAGCTTCTGGGCTGTCGTGTAGCCAGGCATTGGAGACGTGCTACTGAAGCCCTATGTTCCATTAGGAACCCAAGGGACAAATAATGATACCATGCACAGGTGGCTGTGCCATGCGTTATGGGAATGTCAGCTTGCCCGTCATACCTGTAGGAACAATCAAACGTAAAAGTAGAACTTGCGAAGTACTACGGTGCCAAATGAGATGCACAGAATGCAGTTGCGTTAGCCGTGAATGTGAGATGTTGAACTTCCTTCTTAAACAGGCTGACTGTGACCAAATATATGCAGAAGGAAACGTCTAGGTGACATCATTTGAATGAGATAGTTCGAAAACAGTGACCTCAAGTGTTTTAGCCGATCACTCGCTGATGGAAATATCGATTTCCCTGGCTTTCTTACAGTACATCATGGCTGTTCACTACTCCTGTCATCAACTAGGTACCTCCATCGGACACAACGTCAAGAGCCGACATACCGCTGCCCAACAGGGTAAACCCTATGGACATCGACTGCAGGTAAGTTAGTAAGTAAGTAGGTAGGTGAATGAGTACGTAAATGGTAAGCGAATGAGTAAGTAAGTGACAGGTTTCCCTAGATTTTTAGGAGTAAACGGAGCCAGATGAGCTGCTCTTAGGCCTGCTCAGAAGGCTTGCAGCCTAGGTAGATGTCCCATGGAGTACCATATTTAGACTCTCTTGGTTAATGGGAATTTTATCATGACCGGAAGAACGCTATAGTAACCCCAGCCCACAAGGTTTGAACGACGCCCATCAAATTACGCACCAGTAAGTCTGATTGGTATGGTAGCCGTCACGTCCATCTAGAAGGCGACACACTATTCCTACCTTCATAGCATGGATGTCACATACCTTTCTCTTGCTCCAAAAACCCGGAAGTCAGAAAAGTTTGGGTTATGCTCGATGATAATGCAGGGCGTGCAGATGTACCCAGTTTTTGTAACGTTTTGTGGCATAAGTTATGCGGGACATCTTGAACAAGAATAACATCATTTATTCCACTTAACGGCTCTTTACGATGGAGTGGTCTTCTGCAGCAAACGGAATAACCACACTTAGTAGTTCCGAAGAGATGTCGATGCAACGTCTTCAATATGTAAACCAAGCGTCCGATCCATGTGTACGAGCCACCATCAGGCTCACTGCCCAACGTTTCTGCTGGTTGGAAACGAACAAAGACGATAAACAGTAGGGGGTCATGTGTAGCTTGTCAAAAGTGTCGACGACAGGCGGAGAGCCCTTTAGGTTCCTTCCTAGCCCTAAACACGCGTTTTGACCACGTCCATATAGACATTACAGGACCTCTACCAGAATCTAATGGATGTACTCACCTATTCACCTCGTAGATAGTTTTGCGGGGTAGCGAGAAGCAGTGCCTATTAAGGATATTACCCCTAAAACTGTCGCTCGTGTTTTCGTCAAAAGGTGAACCAAAAAATTTTCAGTGTCCACTCTGTGTAACAACCGACTATGGCTTAATTTGAATGTGGGCTATTTCACATTTTAACTGCACTCTTGAATGGCACTGGGTTTTGAACGGCAGCCTACCACCCATAAGCAAATGGCATAGGAGAACCTTTCCATTGGCAGCTGGAAGTTTCCTATTCAGCCCCAAACATACCACAGTGGACCGAGGCCCCGGTTGTAGTCCTACTGAGCATTCGGAACTCATTGAAAGCTGATGATGGGTGGACGACTGCAGAACTCGTCCATGGGACTACTCTATGCCCACCAGTTGAGCTCGTTTCCCTTTCAACTCTCACAAATCCCTTTGACGGGAGGTTTTATGTGACTAGGCCTACAAACGCAGTGAGATCAGTTGCGTCTTCGACATCTAACAAGTGATATTTTCGTTCGCCCCGTTTCAAAAAGGATAACACGCATTTTCACCCTGCACGATGACGTTCATAGACCGCTCGAACCGCCCTACGACGGGCCGTTCAAAATCATCGGGCGGCAGGAAAAATCTTACATATTACCGCGAAACGGACGTGAAGATACTGCTGGTATTGGCCGCTTGGAACCAACTTTCTCCGAAGGTAACTTCATCATAAGCGAGGTTTCTGTTCACCATAGCCTACGGAGAGGCAGCCCAGTAATCGAATTTTTTGACGGCATGCCCGGTAATGCACGGATACAACAACCACCGGCATGGCAAAACCACTATCATGTCGAATCGTTAGGTTCCCGGATTATCGGAAGGCATACTCAGCTGAGTTGGGCGCGCGAAAATGTGCCAATTATTTTCAAAGTCCAAATTTTCCTTAGTCGTGGCACAGCTTCTACTTGGAGTGTGAAACTCCCTGAATTCTGTCTTTTTTGAACCACGAAGTCATGCTATTTCTATAAACAGAAATGGGTTGAGCATGAAATCGATTGTTGATGTGTTTTAAGTTCAAACCACCAGGGGCTACTTTATGCACCGAGCCCATCGAAGGAGCCTTACCATCAGTGAAACTACTGGGTTTTACCTCCGGCTGGTATTGTCTTGGGGCCCATGCGAACCCACTACGGAGGGAGTGATTTGTAGCGTCACACACTTCATCAGGATCGACAGCCTAGGATTCAGCATTTATGCTGACCTTCATAATTTCATCGGACTCGCCAAGCTGAAGGTACGCGGACAAGCATCCATGCCATTTAGCACGCTGTCGTGCCACGTTGCATTGCTCAAAGCCGACCCTCTAGCCAGCTGGTCGGGACGCATCGGTGTTTTGGCATGACCTTGCAAGTAAACCATCCCATCGGACTAACCAATTGTACTCTTCCTTGGTCTCCTATTCCGGTCATATCATAAGTACGAAAAACTTCTGATTAGCCTTTGCGTCCGTTAAGTTTGCACAAGGACAATTCCTAGAATAGCATGTCTGCCTGCACCCGTGTGGCGGCAAAATACTATCGGCCAGAAGATTAGTAGGTAAATATTTTGAATATCGAAATATTAGTTGAATTGTCTGTCATTGTGTGAATGTGTGCTCTTAGACTCGTATGGTTCCACCAATGGATCACGGCCATTTTATGTCCTGTTTGTGCGGGTAAGCAGCCAACATCCGGACTCCGTAGCGTAAACATCTGCAGCCCCAAAAGCCATCGATGTTTGCTCAAAATAATTTTTGACTGCTGGCCGATGGAAATATTACCCCCCCCCCGAACGTTTTATTACGCTCCAAGCACACGTTCTTATGTTTCTGCTTATATCAACACCTACGTGCAAACAAGGCAATGGCGGGGTTGATAGTGTAGCACAAAGACTCATAAAAACTAGTCAGGTGCCAAGTGATTGCAACAGAACCAGCTACTTCTATGTGCCCCCTTATCTACAGCAGATTAACTGAGAGTTCATTAACGGATGGTAGGACAAATCTAATTGGATGCTCTGCCAGTGGATGCCTTTGGAGCACAGGATAGTGCACGGGTAGGCGGTCTATGAAAGTATCTGCACGGTTTCCGTAAATTCAAAGTGCCGAAACAGTACGTTTGCTCCGATTCCAATTCATGCCACCATTGTACTTAAGGTTTCATGTACCTAAAGAAAGAAATGGACAGTGGTTAATCAATCTTCTTGGCTGCTCCAGAGAAACTATACAGAAATCAGAAGATCAATCAGGTAGACAAGCAACGTTTTTCAACCTATGCTGTGTCTTTAATATTTACTCTGCTGATTCGTTTGGTATTGATGTTCAGATTTTGGGCTTCATTTTGAAGATGGAAGGTTATTAGGCCAATATAATCCTTTTCTAGATCTTTCTGCTTGTCCAGCCCTCTTCTGAACGAGGCAATCGGTGACACAAGCAGCATATCTTCCGGTAGTCCAACCCAGGAGTTGTTTACTCGACACGAGAACCAGTACTCTACGGAGACCACATTTGTCCCTTGCCTTTCCGTTCTCTTGCTATGTCCTCTAAAGTATCCTAAACTAGCGGGAAGGTAACGAAAAGATAATGCAGGCCGAAAAACATTTAAAATTCTGCGTAGCATGTTTGGATTTCCTCTGTGTCTGCGACACCATAAGGAGAAGAGGTTCAGCCACGTAAGCTGATAATCGTAGGTCAGATCAGCCATCAAAAAGATCATATGAAAGGCAGCCTTCTGATTTTCTTCCAGCAAATCTGCGTCACCTCCCAGGTAAGCATTTGTGGTATGTGTAAAATTTTCCAGGTTGGACTCAGTTAAGAACATGTATAAGACGTGAAAATATCACCGCTTATTTTGTAGGCATTCTGCGCAACACCCAAAATGTCCGCAACTTCGAACTGCGACCAACTGACGGCGCACCGTGGTCCCCAAGTCATAACTTACCGTCACCTTCAAGTTGGTATGGATCAGTACTGGGGGACATCAGTCCCGCCGATATGATAGCTGTTGCCACTTGCATGCCCCATCTACGTGTTCATACATTTACCTGTGTTGGTAAGCACCAGATACCTATGTGACCAAGTAAACAAGCTGGGTAGGTCTTCCTGAAGTGCACGTACATCCCCACCATTCCTAATATTTCTCAGTGCTAGGCCATCATTAGCGTACAGAACCATAGGAGATTTCGTGATATTCGGCTGCCCATGTAGGTACCGGAGAAATTGCAAGAAATCTGGAACTGTGCCTTGCGGCAGTATACTCCGGACTAACTTCTGAAAAGGGGGTCTAGCAGTGATACCTACTTTTTGTCGCGTTTTGACAAAGAAATCTCTGATCCATGCAAGTGTGTTGCCAGCGATTCCGAAACTCTCCCGCCTACCGAACAACCTGGACTGAGGTAACTTATCGAGTTTCTTACAAAGATGCAGGAAAAAGAAGTCTAAAGGGATCTCACCAGCCTTAGAATCAACTCAAATTTCTTTTACTACAAGAAGTTCTGTCGGGTAAGAGTAACTTCTGTTAGAGGCACGTTGCGAAGAAGACAGTAGTGTAGCTATGTCGATCTGCTGAAATGTATTTCTCCATCACTCTTTCTAGGTTTTTTTTACAGCGGTAATAGTCGTGCTGATCCGTATGTAACTCGGTGGAAGCTGTCTAAAAGTTTTCTTGTGGATACGTGTGGATATGGTGTCCTTCAAGTCATCGGGCAGTAAGCATTTACTGAAGGATAATCTAAATATGATAGGCAATGGGCCTGCTACATACAGAGCCCTCTGAACAGCCTTGGGTGTAGCTCATCCAGTCCTGCTGATATTTCTACATCCACAATACTTAAGGTCTTGGATGCATCACTGCAATCAATTTACACAGAGTTTATTCTGTTGGTGATAGTGAACAAGAATGGCTGGGCTTCATGTTCTATGACAAGTGTCTTCACTACGTCTGAATCGCTTTTAAGCGCTAATGTATTGATCAACTACCCTAATGACGCCGGAATATACTGTATATTATCAAATCTGACAACCTCCCAACGGAAGTTGATTGTGTACAGTGTGTAAATTGAATGTGTGCGTTACAACTTTCAGTTTTGCCCGAATTAGAGAAAAATGCTGCGGCCTTGGCGATCCAGCTAGACACACTATTACAGTCACTAACATCAGCACTCAACCAGGTATTAAGTCTTGTTGTATTCAGGTTCTTTGTTAGTCTTGAGAACATAGGACACCATTTCTTCTGGGAGTCGGTTCCAGGCGTTGATTTCTCGATGCGAGAACCAGTACTCTGCGGAGACTATGTTTGTTCTTTGCTTCTGTAGTCCCCTACTATGTGCTCTAAGGTGTTCAGACCTAGTGGGAAGGAAAAGAGAAGATAGATCATTTCTTAGAACCCTGTATTGCACGATTAGGTCTCCCCTTTGTCTGCGATAGGACAAAGTGAAGAGGTTCAGCTCTTTAAATTGGTCACCATAGGTGAGGCCAGGTATCGCAGGGATCATAAGAGTGGCTTCCTTCCTAACTCTTTCTAGAAGGCATTCGTCATCTTTCAGACAAGGATTAGCCGTCTGTGTACATTTTTCTCTAATTTAGACCTAACCAAGGATGTGTATAAGATGATGAACATGTCACCGCTTATCTTCGTAAACGTTCTACGTAACACCCAGAGAGTTTTAAAACTCCGAGCTGCTACTAATCGACAGTGAGCCGTGGTTTTCTAGTCATAACTCACTGTGACCCCTTGGTCATTGTGGGTCAGTACTGACGGTAAAGGAGTCCCATCAATATCGTAGGTGTTGCTGTGTATGTGTGCCTCAAGTGCATGGTCACACATTTAAACGCACTAACAGGCATCAGCCACTTCTCTGACCAGGTAAACAAGTTGTTCAGGTCTGCCCGAAGCCCACGTATGTCCTCATCATTCCTAATTTCCAGCCAGTCAGAACCATAGGGGATTTCGTGATATTTGACAGCTCATTTGCGTTTAGGAGAAACAATAGGGGACTCAGGACTGTGCCTTGCTGCACTCCACTCTCTATCGACTTCCAAGTGGAGAGTTGAGAATCTATCATTACTCTCTGTCTCCTACCAACAAGAAAGTCTCATCCATGAGAGCAGACTACCAGTGATTCCAAAACTGTCCGGTTTCCCGAGCAACCTGGAATGAGGTACCTTGTCAAACACCTTACTAAAGTCTACGAAAATGACATTTACAGCTATCCTATTATCTTTAGACTTAACCCGGCTTTCTGTGACTATAAGAAGATTCGTCAAGCAAAGAGCGATGTCTACGAAAACCGTGCTGTGAACGAGACAATAGAGTATTGCCATCTTGGTGGACTCTGATGGCTTTCTTGATTACCCTTTCTAGGATTTTCACTACAGTACTAGTCAAACCTATCGGTTTGTGATTTGATGGAACCTGCCTTTGGATAGGTGTTACTATGGCATTCTCCCAGTCAGAGAATGGGGGGTGTCTTCACTGAGAGGCAGTTTGAATATAGTATTCAATGGGCTGGCTACATAGAGTACAGGCTCTCTAAACAGCCTTGGGTGCATCTCATCCCGTCCCATTGGTCCTTCCACGTCGAGATTACTTAGTATCCGAAATACATCATTGCTATCGATATCCACAGAGTTTCTTCTGTTGGATCTCAATGCTTCTACTGTTAAACAAGTGTCCACAGAAGATTCCTGTGTGAAGACCTCAGCAAAATATCCAGCCATGGCTTCTGTTTTTTCCCTATCGTCCTCAATTAAACAGACAGTTTCGGTCGCATTGATTAGGGCGGGTATACCACGACATATCTAATTTCTGCAGTTCATATAGGAAAATAACCTCTTCGGATGTTGCAATGCAGCTTGGACAAGACGTGTTTCAAAGCATATTCGAGACCGGCGTATAGCGGCGATACATTTGTTTCGGGCTTCTTTGTAATGCTTCACCACTCCGGATGTACCAAGGTAGGTGGCAAGACTTAAACACTTTTTCTTACGTCCCAGCAAAATTCGGATTTCGTGGTTTATCCACGGAGTACAGTGTTTCCGTCCCCTGGGGACAGTTCACAAAATGAACGGTTGGGTCACTCGAGCACCACGCACCTTCAACTGAGGCTTCTTCAGCTTATTCAGGAGGAAGTCTGCTGCCCCACATTCAGGGCTTCGACATATTACGGTTACGTTAACACCTTGTCCCTTGCATTTTAGTCGGCAGCGCAGCATTTCACATGTCCCACTTTCATGTGCAGCTGTTTCTATGGCTTTTACAGTTAAGGTATTCTTAACGTAAAGGATGACGCCACCACCTCTGTATGCTAACCTGTCACTTCTAAAAGGGTCTAGTCCTCGTAAGTTTGTTTCACAGTCACTAATCCAAGAAGAGAGCCAAGTTTCTGAGATAGCAATGATGTCAGGGCTTTCGTTGCTTATCACATTACTAAGTTCAGTCCACTTGTTTAAGAGACTACATGCATTTGTGTACAAGACAACGAAGCTACTTAAATGAGTTTCCGTCCTCTCCATAGAGGCTTTGGTATCATTTGTTGCTGATAGTTGTTTGTTGTTGATAGTTATCAAGAATTCCCCAGCTTCAGCTTTGAAAATCTTGCATCAGTCCTTAAGTATAAGCTTATGGCCGCCATCAGTTCTCGTTTGGGCGCTGCATTCCTACAGAGTAATGATAAAGAAGTCAAAACTATGCTCACTAAACATGCAAAAGTTGGTTTCACTGAACCGCTCTTAGCATGGTTTACAGAATATCTAGAGGACAGAAGGTTCCGTACTAAAGTAATAACAGAATTCGGCTAGTTTAGAGGAGTGCAAGAACAGGAGTTTCTCAAGGAGCGATCCTTGGACCACTCCTATTTTCACTATAAATAAATGACCTTCCCATTAAAATCTATTTGTTTGTCATTCTGTTTGCGGACATCAAAATATGGAGGACAGTAGGTAGGGCAGAGGATCCTAGGATACTCGAAGACGATCTTTTGCAACTGGAGTCCTGGTCACCTGTGAGTGGTTGAAGCTTTAACCTGGAGAAATGCAAGGTGCTGTATCTTCGCACACCAGAAGCTATGAAAACCAGCTACACCTTCACTAAGCGTGCAGTCACCAAGGTATCCACAGAAAAGAACCTAGGACTAAGCGTTTCTGACATACTGGACACTACTGACAACTATAAGGGAATGACAGCAAAGACAAACGCCATCATCATGCACTTTCTAAGAGGACAGCTTCAAGCACACCCCAGAATTACTCCTCATCGTATTTAAAACCTATGTTAGACCACACCTAGAGGTACTCAACACGACATCCCCTCACCAATAAAGAGAAACGCGAATACTCTCGAGATGGTACAGAAAAGAGCGATAAGGTCGGTTATCAGACCAACAGACAAAATATATGCGCAATGCCTCAGACAACTCAAGTTGTTCATATTAAGTTATCGAAGCAAACGAGGTGACCTAGTAACAGCCTACAGGATGATTCACCAATTAGACCACCCAAGTAAGTCAACATTATCACTCCAAAACGCAGTCTCGCTGGAACCCCACTAGCATACCCCACCATAGAGCAAAGATGAGGGTGAGATCAAACTTCTCACATAGTATGTGCCTTATGCAACGCTCTACCGAAGGAAGTAGACACAACTACATCAGTCTACGCCTTCAAACGACTACTGGGTAAGTACGCGAGCCCAAATGGCTTACCACAAATATTTGTCTGTAGCAACTGAAGACATGCTCATCTATCTCTGTATTCCTAATCCTAGTATCTACAATAAGACGCATCCTTTCTCCATTTTATTACCAGTGACATCTTCCCATAAGTACTTCCCACTCCTATTTCTATCATTCCCCCACCCTGTTTCTAGCACTTCTTAAGTGACGCTTAATACTTACTTGCAGGTGCTTGCAAAACAGGAATTACAAAATGTCAATTGATCTTATCAGCAGCCCCATTGTGCACCCCGCCCCTAGAAAAATACAAGCCCAGCTACAATTTGCAAGAAAAAATACCTTCAAATAGACAATCACTACCTCCAAAGCTATAAGCAGGAAAAACCTAAAGACTTCTTCAACCACCGAAGGAGTACAACCGAACGAAAAAAACCGAGCCTCAAGACCTAGAAGTGAGAGCTCAAAAACTAAAAGTTCCCTGTACTCGCACTATTGGTGTTGGATATTGTTAAACTGGCCACGGGGATTAAATAGCTAGCTATTTAATCTATTCTAGGGACCTTCTAGAACCACTCATGTCTATAAACGCCAGTGACCCACTGTTTGACTCTTGCGCATGTTGGCTATAGATCTTTCCAAATATTTCTGGGATCCTTTCAATGAATTTAATTTCAAGGCTCCCTGCGTTTAGTTAATAGTCTGTCCAACCTAGCAGCAGTTCCCTTGAATGCATTCACTGAAAGAGGTGCTACTACTTGTCTCAGTAATCAGTCTAGTCACTTGTAAGACTGTTACGTCACGCTTTGACTATGGGCCAGGCGGCTTCCGTGCAAACAATCCCAGAAGGAGTAATGAAATTAGATAAACCAGTATCTGAGTCACCATTCAAGGTAAGAAACACCGACATTAAGTGACTTATCATACGGTAAAACAAAGGAGGAAGGTTTGGCCTTGCTTGTCGTGCTTCATGGGCAAGGTAGGCAAGACCTGTCACCAACTTAGCGCCTACCTCACGGACCCTTTCTAGTATATTAGCACTATTTATGCAGAATAAACTGTCTTTCTCGGCGCATTTTCTAGGTAGGGTCTGAAATATATGCCGTGCGAAATGCTAAACATATTGTATTCAGAGCATACGGATGCACTGCGAATCAACCAAAGCATGTTAGACGTCTACGTTGCCGATCATTACAATTTGCCTCTGATTTTGACTAACTCACTATATCCTTAATTTCCTCTTCATAAAATCCCCCGATATTAGTAGTCTATTTATACAGTAACCTTCGGATTACTCACTCTGTGTGTTGTACCAAAACTGTACTGGAATTAATTTCCATGCTTTATTGCTTGAATCACTAAATCACTTCATCAATGTCAGCTTGTGGTGCAAACCTATCATCTTTACTAGAAGGCATCCTATGAAAGCTACAAGGGGAATCAGTTTGACGAACATTGTATCATAGATCCTACCGTCAGTAGTTATTCAAGACCTAGTCACCGATTGCCTCGTCACACAATGTTGGCTGAGGTGGGTTCAGGCTGGAAAAAGGCCCGAGGTGGCCAGACTAAAACATGGCACCAATGTATGAAGTCTCTGACTGTTGGTTTAAGCCATGTAGGACGATGCAGACTAGGTGGTTGGGGTCCACGGGACAAGAGGAACCAGTGGTTGGAGACCCTAGGTGATATGGCTCAGAACCGAAGTCAGTGGCGCAGATGTATACACACATTATCCTCATCTTAACAACGCTATACCGAATCTCACTATTTTGTCACTCCTCTTTCCTTTCTTCTCGTACTTTATATTTCTTTTGACTGCATTCACTTATCTTCATCCTTCACCTCACTACCTTTTTACTTGATGTGCTGATATGAGGTGTGGCAACTCTGACCGTTACGCAGTAATGCCTGGTCCTATGTTGATAATGATGATGATGATGAATAGAGTTCAAGAAACCCTAGGTGGGGTTCAGACGTAGAAGAAAGTGAATCGATCAAATCTTCACTCCTCAACTGGTTTTGGAATAGGCATACTTACCGACGGTCGACACTTGCCATATTTGAATTGAAAGCGTCATGTACATCTGTCGGTCGAGGGGTATTGTGACAATGTCTAACTGTATGGATTAAGTATGTGCCAATCACTGCTCTCCACTTGAACTCAAGCAACGATGTAACGGCTTATGGAGAGTTGTCATCTTAATTGACAACAACCAGTGGCAGCCACCAGTAATGACCTCCATCACCGTTCGCGTTGTGGACGTACTAACGGATATAACCCTCAGTATCTCTGACTTCACAAGGATGGACCTACTCCTTGGAGAGTACTTAGTTGGCTTGAAGTCCACAAACGACATCGTTATGTTAGGTGAAGAAAGTGACAAACTGCGGGGTCTTCTGAACACCTTGGGCCGAAATCTGAATAAGTTTGACATGTCTTCTACTCCTATCAAATTTAATTTGATCCCTCAAGGCTAGTGTGCACCGATTTCTAGTTTAGGGACAAATAGTTAGTTGGTTGAATGCGTGAATCACTTTGCTTACGTAGATAACTGCATCAGCTCGAGTGGGTTAGTGGCTAACGAAAGGTCTGTTCTTCAACTTACATAATTTTTGACATTACTGAAACATCCGACTACCTATTAAGGGACAAGTACACTGCTGTGCATTTCGTTCTGTCCTACTATGATGGAGCTGTATCATTGGAATAGGCAGCTGAATTTCGGCCAGTGGGCCACGGGCTTGAACAACGCTCCACCTACCGAGTTTTAGGCAGCTAGGTAATATCACTATCCCTCACACAATAGGTGTGGCCCGTTGCCTAGTGCATGAACGTGCACAAGGCTGCTGAGCACGTTTTTGTCCTGCTATACAATTGTGAGGTATGGCTATTGAAAGTGAAGATTACAGGTTTTTTTACCATGTGGATGAATAATTGTGTGAGCAATGTGGAGGTCATACGAAGGGTACGAGTCAAGAAAGGTAATTCAGTCTATTAGGTTGTGAACTTCCATTGCCGTGGCTTGTACATATGTTGCACACTCTGAGGCACCACCAACGTCGGCATGCGACGTTGGCTGAAGTAGGATTGGGTTAAAAAAAATACTCAGGGCGATCATACTAAGCTGTAGTACCAGCCTATGAATTCATCTACTGTCGGTCTGAGCAGTGGAAGGTGTAGGCTGTCTGGCTAGTGTCCTGGAGAGAATAGGAATTAATAGTTGAACTCTTGATGATGTGGTTCAAAATCAGATTTTTAGCGCAGATGTATACAATGTTTGTTTTCTTGGATGTCTTGAGTTTTTTCATTGATCTTCCTATATTTAATCTATATTCTCTTCAGTACTTTTGTCTACCTTAGTATGACTTTCTATCCACTTCTTGCTTCCATGCTGCTACGAAGTGTGGCAGTTTGACCAAATGCACTTTGCTCCCAGGCTCTGCGTTGATTAAGCTACTTGTCTGCCTCTCCAGGCAGTTAGCTCCTGTGCATTAAATCCCTTTATAGACCAGGTGTCTATCACTAGTACCTCGTTTCCGAAGGTAGTTTATCACGAAGTCATCAGCAAGGCGATTAGGACCTTGGGAAATTACTCATACTGTCACGGTATCTTATTTAAACTTGACTCCGAAACTAACGATTTCTCGCACCACAGCAATGCACTTCGTATTTAGTCTAGTGTATCCCCATATTATCCTGTATATATAGCATTACACCTCCTTACGACTACGTAACTGTATCCAGTTTAATATACACGTACCCTAGGTTAGTCGTAGTAATATCCACGTACCTAATTAGTTACATTTCATTGATTATTATTAAACTAGAATAAGAACACAGGGAAGTCCTCTTGATCAAACATTTTATTTGCTTATGAAACCTGTCTCAGCAGCACTAATCCAAAATTTTCAGATCCCTTCAATTTTTCTTTCAGAGCCTTCAGTTCAGCCTTAGCTTTCTGTTCATCGTGTCTCCTCATATCCAGTCAGGACGGATTCGTATATTTCTGTCTTTAAGCTTTTTCACATTCTTGTGGATAGCCCCTCGTTCTTCTGGAGTCCTTAACACCACTGTAACAAGACGCTGTGTATAAGAAACCGTATTTTCTTTTTTCCTCAAGTCTTATAACCGTAGAGTGTACTCCCATGGAAGACTATAGTAGGTGTTGTAGTCCCGGTCGAACAAGGTTCAAGTTATGACCGTGTTGTTTGGATGCACCAAAGTCTTTTTGCCCTTCTACATTTCTCAAGTTCTCACTGCATTTTGTATCTGTAACTTTGGATACCGTACATAATAATAATAATAATAATAATAATAATAATAATAATAATAATAATAATAGTAATAATAATAATGATTTGCAGCCGCCATAACGGAAGGCCTCAGCAGAAGCAAAACAGTTGGAAAGTGATTGGTTGCCCCCTTGAAAATCCTTTATCGCTTTGCACACCTACATAATTTTCAGTAAGGGTAAGGTCGGATTTATATAATCCTGTAAATACTCTGAATAAAACGGGAGGAGTGTGGAGTAACTGTTAATTCGAATGTTTTCAACCTTTCTGTTGGGTTATATATATATATATAAATATATAAATATATATATATATATATATATATATATATATATATATATATCAACCAATGTCTTACGCCAGGCAGTGCTATAATGACTCTTATGATCAAAACCTGTGAACTCATGTCCTACACTTTAAATTACCTCGTCTGATAAAGGTAGCTGACTACTGTGACTAACATATTAATTTTCACAACATACCATACTCCAGTTTTAACTGTGATTTAGCATAGTTAAAAACGAATCGCAACCGAATTTTTACGTTCGCTAACTGTAGAAAATGCGAACTACTGTCTTGGCCTTAATCATCTTTATCTTCTGGGAAATATTTTATCTCTTCCTGCTCTACTTTATGCTTTGTATTGTCTTGTTGTAGCCAAAATTATATACCAGTGACATAATTTAGCGGTTTTATTGTACACAGATGTCGAGCCTTACGTTGGACTGTACAACCGTATTTTCAAATTCTGTGGATTATACCTGTGAAACTATCAGCGCATGTATAAAGGTTAGTAGACCAACTAGTATTTTACTCCTTTTAATAGTTTAAGAAGTTACTATTTCAATCTATCTGAGATTATCTATTATTATTTTTATGTTAATTATTGCTGTTTCTCGAAAGTGCTTCAATTACTAAGCAAAACACATTTTTACAGTGTTTCGCCATCACTTGACACTCATTTTACTTTGAAGTACATTCGTGCAACATCATATTAAATGGATGTATAATCATTTGCTTAGTTGTAGCATAAATGCAATCTAACTCAATAACCATGTTCAGGTTTGTGTACTAACCAGTTTCCCACATCCAATGCGTAACAACTAGTGATTTTACCTTATTTTTCTAGACCGCGGTAGATGGAGTAAAATTTGAATCCACGACCCAATAGCCTGAAGTTAGATACTTAAACTGAGTAGTGTAATTGAAGTAATTGGTTTTAAATTTCCACAGTATGTTTTAGATTTTGTTGTCTTTATGAACATTGGCCTGCAATATGAAGTCACTAGAAAGTACCCTTGGTAAATAAGTTGTTAATATTTCTGAATCCGTACTTCTATAAAATAAACAGCAATGAGGTATGATTTTTAAGAAAGCAACTACTTTTTGGTAGCACTCTAACCCTTCATTCCCACTATAAGACTGTTCTACTTTTGTCTGGTATGAAATACTAACAACGAATGGGTGCATCAATTGCGCGAAAGGTGTGTTCATCTTCCCAACCTTTCAATTCATTGAACAGCACACAGAAAATTATCAGGGAATATAAGTGAAATAGGAAAGCGTTGACCTAATATGTTAAACACATAAAAAGTAAGTGAATCATACCACGGCCGTGTCAACGATTCTCAATCATATTGTTGACTGCTTCCATAGTGCTTAGAAAAAAGGTTTTCTCAAAATTTGTACAGTTCCAGCGTTGAAACCCGAAAACAACGATACTCGCTAAGTTACCTTGTGCTTTTTTATGCAGTAACCAATGAGCCATACCTTTTGGATCCGGGCTGTTGGTAATATTTGTTCGCTCAGACCTCAGTAGGTGGAGTGTTGTTTGAACCGTTGACCCATTGGTTGAAAGTTATCTGCCTAGTCCAAGGAACCACAACTCCTACCGTTGAAATATTCTATTCCTCGTTATTATTTCTTGATTTGACACTTGAAATATTTACCGTTGGTTTACCCACTCAGAAATATGGGTGTAAAGTAGTTAAATACCTAGTGTGAGTAAAACACTACTGGATCACCTCAGTTAAAAGTTGACCATCTCAAACTGCTTATCTGGTTTGTCTGGTACTATAATCTCAATGTCTGAATTAACTACTTAGTAGTTCTTTCAAAGAATATATTTTATCGGATCCCAGCATGCTTAGAGAATCAAAGCAAGATTTTATTGAATGTTTCACTGTGTAAACCGCATCTTTTTCAGCAGAAGTAATTGGATTTCATTAAAAGCCAAAATATTAAATATCACAATAAATGTACTTGGTCATGGTTATTCATCGATCGAACGAATATGGGCGAGGTTCGGAAGAAAGTGGACATCAGACAGCAGCAATTCGGTACATTGAACCAAACAGTCACTTCCTGTCTGCAAGATGGAGCTGGGTACACAGTCGACTTGTAATTAGTAGACTTTTCAGTCTCTTGTATATACGTAACTGAGGCTTGTGGTCGACGTTGTCACCAACCCACTGATAAATATAATAACATGCTTCATGGAAAACCCGCACTTAATGGGACAAATTACAAACATTTCGGGACAACTGTATATCGAACAAAAATAAAATTTTTGTCCATATAATTACTTGGTTGGATGTCTTCTTCTCGATTTACTGGATTACGACAATCATACCATACCAGAAGAGGCAGCGAAGAAGGTACTTCAGGTGAACGTAGACAGAGGTGATGAAGATACCCAACCAACAACAGCGTGAACAACAAGCACCAATCACCATCAATGGGAGAAATCTGAAGGAAGCAGTCCCTTTCACCTACCTACCTACCTACCTACCTACCTACCTACCTACCTACCTACCTACCTACCTACCTACCTACCTAGGCAGCATCGTTTCAACTACAGGCGACACAGGCACAGATGAGGACGTCAAAACCGGGATCGGAAAAGCAAGACAGGCCTCCACTCATCTCAAGTCAGTGTGAAGATCTACTGCACTGCACTGCACTGCACTCAGCATAAAGCACAAACAAGATACAGATTTTCAAGACTACTGTCAGTCAAGTCAATGCTTCTGTGTGATGGTTGAGAGACTTGGAGCGTTACGAAAAGCATTTCCAACAAACTCGAGACATACATCAACAGCTGCCGCCTACGCTCACTCGTTACTCAAGATCAGATGGACAGAATAATAAGAATAAGCAACAAGGAACTCACTCTCACTGGCAACGAACCAACGAAGCGAGAACCCATCACCCAACAAATATGCAGAGGAGAGTGGAGATGAATTGGATTGGATTGGACTGGACTGGAGATAGACTGAGAAGACCGTTTGGGGACATCTCACGCCAGACCATGTCCTCGAGTGGAACCCAAATGGGAAACGACGAGTTGGGCTTCCGAGACGAGGGTGACATGGAGGAGATGGTGTGAGGAAGAAATGAGAGCTTTTTCGGCAGTCGTTGATCCAGGTTGATAAGACTGCAGAGAAGAGAGTGAAATGGCGAGGTGCTACTGAAGCCTCATGTCCCACTAGGAACCCAAGGGACAAATAGTAATTTAATGATAATAATATGACACCACTCGCTATTTTCTCTCTCTACCACTTTAGCTTTTCATGTCGTCAAGCACAGAGAGACGAAAAGCAATATTAATGCAGAACGTGGATCATTATGTGATGGCCCAAATTTTCACATCACTACATAACAGTAAGAAGTAATGAGGGCGAAAATGGAGAAATAAAAATGTGATGTAAAGTTTTCGAAGGACATAAGACAAAAAGAGGAAGGATTAAAGCAAATAGCGAAATGTAAGACTGCAGTTAAAATGAACATAAAGTGTTTGCATATCTGTTTCATTGAGAGCGTTTCTACACCACATCACTAAGAGTCCTCAATCACTGATTCGTAACAACTTGAGGACTCCGACCTGGTAGCGCATACAGCGTATATTATTTGACAGATTTTATAGATTGGTGTTACATCAAAAGAGGACAAGAAAAAATAAGAGAAAAGGTAAATTTGTTTTCACAATTAAGATGGCCTTAACATGTGGATGCATTTGCGCCAACATCGATTCTTTGTCATGTCACCTAGTCTCCAGCCACTAGTTTCCGTTGTTAAGCGGACCTGAGTCAGGGAGTCTGCATACCCCTAGACGGATCAAACCAACAGTTAAAGACTTCACTCAGTGATGCCATTTTTTGGTCAGGTCTCCCAACCTTTTCCCAGTCTAAACCTAATTTAGCTAACATTGCGCTATGAGGCAGACGGTGACTAGTCCTGCGTAACACATGTTCCAGCTGACTAAGCTGATGAAGGTTCCCGACCTTATCAGCTGACCTTCCTCTCCCCCCTAAAACTTTCTACTTAGTTTCTGCATTACAAATGTGGTGATACCATCAAAAACGGTCTGTGCTACAAAAGCAACGGTTGTCGAACACCTGAAGCCTTCTTATATCCTTTACCTTTAATGGCCATTTTTCATTCATAGCAGGAGAGAGCGATCTGCAGTGCAGTACAGTTGACCCTTTATAGACAATTGGATGTGACGGTGTCGCCATAAGTGACGCCTTCGCTATCCAACACTCTTCACAGTTATTGCGTAGACATTTTTTCACCCCAAATTTGAGTTGCTTCTGCTTCTCATTGTGCTTGGAGCATGCAGGAATGCGTCCACTTGCATCCATTAACTCAGAAGATGCTATTGATATCCGTTGGCCATTTCTAACCACTTTCTGAGAATTGGCTGCAGTCTTCAACGCTGCTTCTATAGCAGATTGGAAATGGCACTAGACTTCTTCTGGACGAGTGATGTTGTCCTATACCACTAACTAGTTCATTGGCAAAAGCCTCCTTAGTGCTCTAATTTTCGAGCTGAACTGGCAATGATATTGTTGCTATAGTTTTTTTACGTCCACTCAGGTGCAGATATACATGTGCTCGAACAGAAGCGTGATCGCTGTCCATGCGTGTGATTCAGGAAGAACAGCAATCTTCCACTGGCCCTCTCCAGCGATAACTATGTGTACACCGTCGAGTTGAGGACGGTGGACTCCACGTGAAATAGTGTCACTCTTTATGTCTAAAGTTCGTGTTGTTCAGAAGAATATCGCTGTCTGAGCACAGTTGTAGCAAGTGATCGCCATTATCTCTATGTTCGACTGGGAATCCGAAATTGCCATCTGAGCGCCTTTCTGTCTGACTTAGCCTACCTATTTGTGCATTGAAATCACCTGCTAGAACAGTGACGTCTACACTTTCTGATTTCACTGGTAGGCTAGATAGTTTTGAGTAGAACTCGTCATTCGCTCCTTCCGAACCGAAGTCAGTGGATGGGTAGGCAGAGATTACGAAGAGACAATGGCAAGTTTCACTATTATTTTATTCCTCATTGTGCTATTCATTTTAACAGCGCATAGAAGACTGTTAAGTGGGATGCAGTTGAGCAGTGAACTTTCTACCTTAACACTTGATGTTATACCTACACCTACACGATGGCGATAACTAACCATCGAATCTTGATAGGCGAATTGTGTTTACTCACCACATTGACCGAATGAAGTTAAGTGACTAAACGCCCTTGTGCCTTGTGTGCTTATCTCGCGGTGACCGCACGCATCCTGACTCGAGTTGTTAAAGTCTTGTCCAGTGAATCGTTTTTGACCACTTTGTCGGAGGGAAACTACATTAAGAGCTCCAATGTGTAGTGTTGAGTGCGGTTTCAGAAAAACCAAGGTTTTTGTTCTATGAAGTCAGGTCGTTGTCGAGAACTGCATAGATGAAATAAATTAAAGATGATATAGCAGTATTGACCGGGAGACATGAAGAAAGATCAGAAGGTTAGGACGTTGAAGGTTGACAGTGATCTGATGGAACTTGAGTGCTAACAGAGTCTTGAGGGCGTTTGATATTTTTCAACTGCCGACATCGTAAAAGGCTAGATCTTTATTAGGTTTCTGAAAAAGAAGGTTTGTTATGTGACCACATAGCTCAAGGAACTTCTGCTTGATGTTGGTCACACAACATTTCAAAAAGTTTGAAATTGAAGCTAGCTAATTTTGACTACAACTATTAACCCATATCGCCGGTTCCGTTATGCTGTGGGGTAGGTGGGGGTATAATATTTTTAGTGTCGATCTTTTCTAATCCTCCTTTCTTTAGGAAAGATAGCGTCAGCATGAAATTGCTGATCATCCAAAGGGAGCATCTTACTGCTGTCCCCTCCCATATCTAACCAGCTATACGATGTTGCCTTTGGTCTCCCACAAATAGAGTAGAAATTTAAACTATACAGGTAGATACTTTTCGTCTAACTACCATCCAACAGACCTTTCTGGTATGGTGGGATGTCGAGGGAACGAGCGTTGGTCATTGTGTTGCATAAGGCTAACGACCATGCCAAGGTAGCAGCTATTTGGTGAGAACGTTTTAAAGCCAATTATTATGGCGATTTTACGGCATTCCATTTTGTCAAGCATTTTATATGTTTCGGGAAATAAATAGGAAGGGGTAATCGTGGCATGTATTTAAAGTTAGTTGAGCATATGCCTGAGTAACTTCAAAAACGAATAACCTCGAGTAATACGATAATTGTGGGTGATAAGCATCCATCTTCATCTGTCGTCAAACGCTCATTTGAGTCCTTGATATTGGATTTACACTGACACAATCTTTAATATATTTTGTAAGGGGTTAGAGACGTGCTCAAATTTTCTCAATCTCTTGCCATCCATAAATTTAAACCCTCTTTATGTATTCAAGAACAATTTGTGCTCACACCTAACCTGTCTTATTAGTATTCATTTCACTTTTTGCATAAAAGTTGCTGTGGTTCAAATTCTTATTTTCTTTCCACCTTAATTTTCCTACTGCCTTAATTGACCTGTTTTGAATTATTATACAAATAATTGGACAAGTTAAAATATGACCAGATTGTTTGAAATGTATGACGCTCTTGCTTCACATGTTTTAGAGAGTTTTCATCTTGTCATTACACTGTCTGAACCTTTTGATTTGAATCATTTTCTATGCCTTAAATACCTCATTTTTCTTTCGATAATTTGCTGTTTTTTCCGCTTAGTCTACTTACGTCCTAATGGCCAAGTGCGAAGAATTATCTAGATCGATGTCTCAGCTTGAACCTTTGAAAAAAGAAGTGTAAGTTAAATTACATAAGAATCAGTTAAAGATATTTAGGTTGTATGTTTTCCTCCCAGTTCTGTTATTACTGACGATTTACTACATACTGGTATGTGCGTAGAGGTTAAAATCCATGCAGACCGAGTAACTGATAAAGCTGAAAGTCTGCATCAACTAAGATGGGTAGGAATTAAGCTGAGGATGCTAAGTCACTAATTATCTCAACATACAGTACTGATTAAGATATGAATATATTCGATAAAAAGTTTATAACAATATCGGACGTGATGCAATCGCATATTGGATCAGGTTTCTATACTTCACTTTAGCACAGCTAGAGAACTTCAGCCAAAAAGTGGATAAACAACTGAAACTGAAGGTATCACAACTAACACAAAATTCAAAAAAAAACACTTAAAGGGACAAGATGTATATAATGACTTTTTGAGGTGTCTGTGTATGTGTGCATGCATCTACAACACCATTACAATCGATTTTAGGGCATATTGCTCACATTTTTTAAATATCAACCTTGGTTATCCCGTAAACGAAACCCACTCATCAATCTTGTGGATATTTGTGCAGTAGGCAATGACCTACACCTATCGCTTGAAGGCTGATTATATTACCTAGTTGTCCAAACCTCGTTACGTGGAGCTGAGTTCGAACCCACGACCCATCGGTTGGAAATCAAATGCTCCCCGAGACCATAGGAATCAATGGTTGCAAACTCTTGTTGACCTGGCTGAAGATGAATCACAATGGCGCAGGTGTATTTATTCTTTGACATCTAAAGTTTGGATATTTTCACCTACCTTTATATTCATATTGTTTCTCCTCCCATACAATTTTATACACTTTGATATCAGTCTTCTTCTATCCGTTTTTTGTTTATATGGTGTCATGAAGTGTGCCAAATCTAACCGATGCACTTCTGTACGATATTCTACGTTGATTTTGTCTGTCTTTGTCTTATTCTGTAAATCCCGTCCAAGAAGCTGTCATTTCCTCCAATATGGCTCACCCAACTAGTGGTATTATTAGGTGGGTGTGATGTTTTGATCTGTTTTCTTTACTAATAATGATATGATTGAAATTTATCAGTTTAGATGACCAGAAAACCAACGTGATTAAAATAGTCTTTAAATTCGTATGGCATGCGTATACAGAGCGCAAGAACTGTAAATGTGAAGAAATAAAACAGCCTCTAAGCTTTAGTGGAAATGTATTGATCAAATCTCCTTTAATTATAAGATCCTGAAAGAGATATACTTAACAATTATGCAACTTGGCATTCATTTACCTAACAGTAGTACTTTATTCAGTCGACTATTAATGTTGCGTTAATATCTTACTTTACGGGGCGTATAGAAATTTAAAAACCAGTAGTGTGTACATAGAATATTCAATGTTTTCATTTCTATTCAATTTGAGGTGTAGCTCGTTAACTTAAGAATTTGACTTTCAAGTTATTGGTTTTGGGTCCGAACCTCGCCCCACTTACTTAATTTGTCAGGAATAGGTCTGTTACACAGATATCCTGTAATAAGGTGTGTAGGATTTTAAGGTAAATAAATGATAGCTTCATCTACACTGTTATCACAGATCTTTAATAACTTTCGCTCAAGGTTACCAACCACTGACATATACCTTTTTCAAGGCTTCTGTTGAAAAGCCTATAGTTTTCTTCATGAATCAAACAAATAGTCAACAAATTCATGGATTGTTTCCAAATTCCTATCGTATCACCCTGTAACTTACCTGTGCTTCTGCCAATAACTGTCATGTAGGTTTGCGAAATTAACATGTTCCAATAATCCCATTCAGCTCAAACCTGAAGCCTATAAACTTAAAAATGTAATTTAACTGGGTACCCATCTATTTTCTAGACCATAAGCCACACTTATTATGTAAAGGCTAGAAGCATTTCTCGGTTCCTCCAGTCGATGCAGATGAGGTGTGGTTTAAACCGGGAACCCAAAGCTTAAAAGTCTTGTGCAAGCTAATGAGTCTAATCTATCAGTATAGCGTCATACCAATTAAAACCATATAGGGAGGCATTGCTCATTGAGTGTTATCAGCGCATAGACTGGAACTGGATGCATAGATCGTTCAATTTTTGCCAGATTCAGCACAGAACACTTCATGAACCTAAAGTGTGACGTAAGTATATAAAATAATGTTTCAGAGTAAATTAATAGTAATGATGTCAATTAATTCCAGACTATATTTATTTTATTTTAGTCTGTTTGTTAGAAATTTCAAACAGTTAAGCAGCGTCATTTACTGGATAACGTTTCGGATATAATTTATTGCCCATATTCTTATCATATAACTCCACAACTTTGAGATATGGTTCATATGGTTTTTATCTCTCATTTTCTGTGATCAGGGCAGTAGAATTTTTTATATATCTGGGACGGATGTAGAATCATTTCTGTTGCATGTATTTGTTATTGACTCGGTCAACAAAGATTCGGTTGTCAATCCCTCCTTCCACCCAAGTAAGTTAGCCTCTAATACAGTTCCTCTATCCCACTCCATTGTGTGGTTGTGTATAATTGCGTGCAGAGCAATAGCCGAGCTTTTTTCTAAATTTCTTATCTTATAAGGATCTACTAACCTTGATTTAGCTAGGTTTTTGTTCTCTTCTATTCTAATCGACCCTGGTTGACTACTTTGACCCATCTATTTAACCTCACAATCATTGCGAGGGATTTGGTAAAGTAAATTATTTCGCTTAATTGGATCTATAGGATCTTTTAACCTACAACCCCTGTTTCTAAGCGAGTTTTTTGGTTTAAACGCCACTCTAATACCAGCCTTATTGAATATCCTTCGTTACACTTCTGAGATACTTTTTGTATGGTAACGCAGTGGAAGCTTTGAATATGACCAATTAATTACATCTGAAACGTTATCCAGTAAATGATACTGTTTCACTGTGTGACATTTCTAATAAACAGACCAAAATAGAATTGTAATATATCACAGTACCCAAGGTACTTTTTTATTGGGTTCTGTAGAAAAACAGATTTATTTAGGGGGATCCTATTGTAAATGAATCATAATATTGTAGTCTTTTATTAGTTTCCTTCGAAAATCAAATTTTTAAAGGCTTTTGTGTAAAGCTTACTAGTGCTAATGAATTCGATGTGTTACATTTATTTTTTCTTAGAGAAAGTTTGAAACGGACTCTCAGCAAATTTGAAGATGCATTGTATACACCTTCGAAATCATGAAAATCCACATACAAAATCCAACGTTGTCATCCATACTTCTTTTGCTATTTTATGACTAATTTCAAATATAAAAAGTTTGTCATTCTCTTTTGTAACACTTCTAATTTGTTCTCCAACATACTGTGATGGTGATCTTAAGTTGAGCCTATTATTGTGTCGTATCAATTAAACTAATCTTATATGGAATTACACTCTATCATAATGCTCAAGTTGTTCAGTTATATGATGTGCAAACTTCTGGGTTAGCTGGCAGTGCAATTCAGTAGCGGTGTACGGATTTGTGTACTAGGTGATTAGCCCCAGGCCTATTTCAAGCTGGCGGTGATACCATTCTAGTGTCTGAACCTCGACAGCTGAAGCTGTATTTGAACCTGCGACGCCAACTGGTTGAGAATTGAATATCTAATTTGATTAACTACATTCCATTCTCTGAGATATCGTTTGTACATAGGATGACTTTTAATCATATTTATGTTCTTAAACATTTTGTCTTTTACTTTATCGAACAATGATATACCTTCCAGTTGGCATTTCCTTTGGTAATTATTTGGTGTTCCATGTCCGTGGATAATCAACATTTAAGTAAAACATTTCAGTATTCGGTTTATTTGCGAATTATCAACTGGTAAAATTCCATTTCAGTACATATTTTAACTTTTCGTTTGTTTTGCTGTTACAATAAACCTATCTGTTTCATCCTTTGTCTTTAGACTTTCAGTTTTCAATGTGTATTATTTTCCATTGCATTGAAGATAATATCGTACTCTGTTTGATGCTAGTTAACGAAAGATTCAAAGAATGATATTAATATGCTGTCCCAGTAATAGGAATAAAGATAAATTTCAAGACGGAATGGCCGAAACCTACCTTACATCAAGTTACCATATTTACTCAGGAGGTCTAGAAAGCGCAAGTTGCGGTAACTGTTAAGGGACTGGTTGATTTTTAACCATTTAAATCACTACGATCTGGGGGCTTAATGCTTTAGATAGAAACAAATAAATCATAATCGCTAGCAGTAGTATTTGTGCACTTACCCTGCTCGGTTGTCGAAGTGAGAATACAAATAAACCAAAAGTTCAATCATTGGACATTTGCCGAGCTCTGGATATATAACTCCACCAGAGTCCTCCCTCATTGTGATTTACAGAATCAAAGGAAATAAGTTAAAAGGAGTAAGTGTAGTGATCGAGTGAATAATCATGAATATGCGAACGATATTGCGACCAGACACTTGGACTGGATACGAATAGTGGCTGTTCTCCCTCAGTATCTTATTCTTCACCGAGCCGCGAAAATCATAAGGCAAAGACCGGCTTGTGACTGTTACGAAGACACTTTGTTCAACTTTATTAATATGCAGCTTTCTTGAACACAGAACTACTTGGTAAAAAGCTAAATACTTATTTTGAATAGTCAACTGTAGGATGAATTGTCCAATAAGGTTCTTCTTGATCACAGTAACAAGCAAAGATTGAAACACAAACTACCTTAGTAACTGATGTCGTAAAATGTTGATTCCAATTTACACTGCCTTCTATCAGAAAGTTTTCGAAACATCGTTGCAGAAGCACTGGCAATTCATCAATCCAAGCCTAATCTCTGTGCGTTAAAGAAGTATTTTCAGTCTCTTACCTTACTATCGTTTCAATAATTCCATATGCTTCTTTTCGATTTCACAGTAACTCATTGGTTTCCTATTATCACCTTCATTATGACCCTTGTTTCTTTCTTCACCTTCTTTACAATCATCAAGTGGACACTCAATCATCAATAGTCTTTACCTTGTCAAACTCCTTACCTTTCTCCTTATTTATATTGACTAAGAGATTATTACACAACTCCTTTCCATTCTCCGATTCTGTTTTAATACTAGTCTATTGATTCAACTATATCCTGTCGCTCAATAATAGAATGCTATACTTTGGGGATATATATAAATACGATTGCACAAATTTAGAATGTGACAGTATCGAAAAAGAAAATTTTCTCTTCTCTTCTTTGCAACTCAAAGGGCATCTTTCGTCGTACAAATGCGCAACTGGCATCACAAAAAATGAGTCGACTGGTATCCTGGAAACATATCTGCTTTTTATGCAACTCTATAGTAAGTACTTGGAACTCATCAGTATGCTGTAGTGGCATGGGTAATCACTGATTAGAAAAGAAGACTATATAAGTGTTATACCCAAGCAAAAATCCAACTTCGGTTCTCTTAGTCTTATGCTGAAATAGTCTAACCTGTTAAACTGGCCTCAAATTGAGTTTCTGATTCACTAAGCTGGAGATGACTGGAACAAGATGAGAACTCTTATAATATTTATTAGCGAATGTGCACCTGTGTTTTCACCAATAATACGGTCTACATGATTGCTGAGTTTCATCAGATAATGAAAAACTAACAAAAGGCGATTCCTCGAAGAAAACCTTTTTTTTCAACGAATTGTTTTCAAGATCTGTACAAACGTAATTATAGCTACAACAAAATATAAGTACGTCTATATCTAATGAGTCAATAGGTCATCAAATATCGTCATTAGTCACAAAGTGATTGTGCCTAGAAGGTCAACACAAAGCCATTAAAATTTAGTTTATGGGATTAGAATAAATAAGTAGATAAACTGTCTCAGAGAGACTTTGATCAGAGTAAAGTTACAGATTGGATGTCTCTTTTAAATGTGGAGATCAGGCTTAAACTGATGGATTGCCAAGTTTATCAATGAATATTGGATTCAAGTGACATACTTCATATTGAAGTTAGTGCTGATGTCGTCCAGAAAGACAATGAAAGCTTCACGATTAAACAACCCAGCTCAGAGAACACAAGACATACTCAAGAACTGAGCAATAAGGAAGACATTTTCCGCCCAACTTCGGATTGTTTTCTCTAGTCAACAAGCGATTTGAGAGTGTGTACAGAATATACCACTGCTATGAGTCACCTCCATGTCTGTGCACTAATTTATCTTCTGTTGTGAACCTGGTTACATAGGCCTCACAAAGCATATCCTATGCAAACGCTGTTCTGCATGGCTGTCTATAGAAGAGTATAAAGTGATTAACAGCTCGGTTCTTGAGCATTTGCTTAACTCTGCTGCACGCAAATCTTCCTCCAAAGTTATTCATAAAGCCAAATCAAACATTTCGAAGTGAGTGCAAATTCGCCACTTGAACACAGTGGAAGCCTTCGCAATTCATCGGTTCAAACCTGATCTCTGGGTTCAAGAGATATGTTCAGTCTAATTTTACCTTCGTAATATTCTTAAGACATTTTATTTATTTATTTATTTATTCTAATCCCATAAACTAAATTTTAATGGCTTTGTGTTGACCTTCTAGGCACAATCACTTTGTGACTAATGACGATTTTTGATGACCTATTGACTCATTAGATATAGACGTACTTATATTTTGTTGTAGCTATAATTACGTTTGTACAGATCTTGAAAACAATTCGTTGAAAAAACGGTTTTCTTTGTAGAGTTGCCTTTTGTTAATTATTGACTTTGTTCCCTTAAGTAACAGTATTCTTTACTGGTCTTTGAAGAGATTTTCTCAGTCATATTTTCATACTTGGAGTCAAATCTGTCCAAAGAGCTCATCATTTTTCTGTCCTCGTGTAAGAGTTTGATTCATCTTTGAAGAATAAGCCATTCTTTACAGAAGTTAAGATAGATTAACGATAACTACAATAAAAAAACTGAAAGAAAAAATGTGGTCAATGTTTTGAACACAACAGACTATTATTACATGAATCATAAAAATGTATAAAAAATCTTTCAGTAAGCATAATCCAACTGATTTAGCCAGTAAACCTGAATAGGGACAAAAAACTTGTAAAAATGTCCACTGATAAACTTTAGAAACATTCAGTTATCTGCATTCCTCAACCAATGTACACTAGAATAATCCGCGGTCAAGTGCTTACCACCTTCGATGCGATAACATGAATATGAATAGCAGAATATAAGAGCATTTAATTATCTTCAGACAATGATAATATTATGCAGTATTATTACATACGAATTGACGTTATATATATATATATATATATATATATATATATATATATATATATATATATATATATATATATATATATATATATATAAGTACCTTTATTTCTACTTATTCAATGATAAATCCACAGATTTTAAGGTCATTCAACTCCTATTGATCATGGTGGCCAGCAGAGGAGTCCACAATGCGCGTTCGGTCCTATTTGGGACTCGTCAGCCGGATGTACCTGCACCCCAGAGAGTGATTTGTTCTCATTGAGGCTCAAACCTAGTACCTGTCATTTCAAACGCCAGAGTGTTATCCACTAAGCCACTGGGGCGTAATAGCCATCGCTTGTGAAATGGGTATCAGTTGTTGTAATGATACTTATAATTTTCCGTTGCTATACAGGGTAGAATTGCTTGACTTATGTTGGAAGATGGACTCATCATTAGCTGTTATATTATTTCCTTGTCCAAACAAGCCTCTTTTAGTCTACCAAGAATGAAAATGATTGTGTGCTGGTTTAAAATTGAGTTTCATCTAAAAGCTCATGGCTCTATACATACAAGTTTACGATCTAAAGCAATAAGTGCATCCTGCATACGATCACAGCCTATTTATTTGAAATGTTTTTCATTATCAGTAAATTGATCCAAAAATCCATAGTATATATCAAGCAAACCGTTAGTTAAACCTCAATCTGTTATTCTATTAATAAATCACACTATATCGAAAGACTTAAAGTATTCTGTCAGTAATAATAAGACTATTTACGTCGAAATGAATATCTGCATGGTATTTATGCTAAGTGCTTTCATTCATCAGTCGAAATGTAATCCACTATATTTTATCTATCAAGAAGCATGGCCTGTATCATTAGTGTGGAAGTGCAGTGGTACACCAAATTTAAAAGCTCAACGTGTTAATTTTATTGAAGAATCGTCCAAAATTTATTATGATACATTAATGTCTGGAAGATTTATTGAAGACAGAAATTTAGATTTCACTGTACCACCGAATAGTATATTAAAATCGCAAACCTATTTAGATCTGCTTGATTTAGTCATGTATGCAAATACCGAACAGCTAGGTAATCTAATTGTCATGAGAATTAGTTGTGAACTAATGAATAATCTAACCTGGATTAAGGAGATATTCAATAGACCGTTGTCAAGAAATACAGAAACATTAAGAGCTATACTGGATATCATATACAGGTATATTTTACACATTACTATAATTGTTATTACTTTAAATGTTAGTTATATTTCAACCAAACTTTATTGGTAACTGAAGTTAGGTACCTTGAGTATAGGCGAAAATGCCAGGTTAGTCGATAAGATGAAGAATCTCGTGTTGTTAAAGTGGCTATCAAAGGGATTATATCTGCTAAATTACATCCCCTTCCAATGTATAACGTTAAATTGGGTAGGATTCAGTTGAACTAAGACTAAAAGTTTCGAATAGAGCAAGAACAAAACCTTTAACAGAATAGCATGGACTCATTTTATTTTGTGGTTTCTCATCAGCTGCTTACAACCTAAAACAATTTAAACATCAATTTATACAAAATGTTTGCATACTTGAATCATTTTGATCAAATTACAGATATCATCGATATAAAGTAATTAAAAACACATGAATTAGGTGAATAAATATGCAGAACTAAGTTTGTCAATCTATGGAGGAATTAGATGAATATTGAAGAGCATTTAGGATTTGTCCTGGTGCGAACTTGACAGACTCAAAGACCAATCACTAATTATTCGGACTTGTTATATACCCACGAATACGAGACCAAGGAAGAACACGATAGCGTAGTCGGATGGAATAGTATATTTGGATGGTTGTGCCAAGATACCGATGCGTTCCAACCAACTGGCTAGAGAGTGGAATACGAGCAGTGCAACGTAACACGACAGCGTGCCAAATGGCGAGGATGTTTGACCGGGTGCCTTCAGCTAAGCGAGTCCAGTTAAACTATCAAGGTCAGCATCAATGTCGAAAGTCGTCAAACCCTAGGCTATTGATTTTGGGGAAGTGTGTGACGCTACAAGCAGAAGTCTGTCAAGAACGGGAGACAGGTGTATTCAATGTATTAAGAAAGATTACAAAAAAACGTGTGAAAGGTCATAATATTTGTGTTAACCAAGAGCTAATGTGAGGATTCAGATCATGCAATAAAACTCTTGGAGACTTTTCCACCTGTCATTTGCTAATTCCTTGGAATATGCTCAGACTTGCGATCACAATCCCTTCTTTCTGTTCGTCCCATGTATGTGCTTTGGGACTTACATATGAATTAGTAGATGAAGTTGGAAGTAACATGAAGAAGAACTTGTCAACCTTTGATAGTCTCTGTGAGCAATTCGTTCGGTAGAGTGGGATTAACCTAGTAGTTGGATAAGTCCTTAATCAATAATTCAAACGCCAGTATATTAGTCTGAAGAAGTATATCATAAGAGTGAATGCCTCTACAGTCCGAACAAAATTCGATTAACTCAACAAATGACTTTCTGGATAAAAAGAAGTGTCAGAAGGTAGAGGACAACAAAGTGATTGTCAGCACTAGGACTCGAACCAAGACCGACCGCCTCAAACACCAGAGCGCTACCCACTAAGCCGTCGAGGCACGATACCCAATTCCTATGAGATAACTATAATTTTTATGTTGTTAGGTTTGAGTCTTAGTGATAACAACATCACTCACTGGGAGGAAGGCAGATCTAACTTAACAGTCCCAAGTATGTCACTGCTAGCAGCTACCAACCATTAATATAAAATTGAAACACAGGCAATATGGAGGCATCCATACAGGAGCCCATGTACCAATAAGGACCTACCAATTTGGTCCACTCAACGACTGATTAATACAAGTAACACCATAAAATGATTGTTTCTTATGTCATTACTTCACCTGTCACTTCGTTCGATCCGAACGTAGTCAAAAAGACACTAAACTGTCACCAAAAGAACGATCAACACCTAAAGTATACAAAAATTACTGTTCCAAACCTTGTAGAGCTGATTACTTATGCCTTATAATCTACATGCAGTTCAGTGGCAGGATTTGATACAAGAAAAAGGTGGTACCTATTGGGTAACCTATATCAGGATTGATTCCAGAAGAGATAGTGCGGCTCAGTAGATAGTCATCCCCCTAATCACAGATAAAACTTATATTGGGTTTATCTATAAAACTTTCATGGTTCTCAGAATTAATGAAATAGAAAACACATTCAAACTCATCAATCAAATGTTCTAAGTAATACAGTTTACAAAAGCGACAGAAAGCAATGAAATCCTGATCTTAGATATACTCAGCACTATTTTGCATGGCAGGATTCTGGGGACTTGGGAGTATCGAAAAGCTGCAATTACCAACTAAATTTTAAACTTAAGTAGCAGCCACTCTAAAATTTATTAAACAAAAAGCGTTGTGTAAGGACCATATTTCAATGCCTAAGAACAATTACAATGCGCTAGCAATAGGTATAGTTGAATAAAAGTAGTCAAATCAAGTGTTATTACACTTAATTTGATCAGGAAGTCAAAGAACCAAAATACATAGTGGCAATCTTATCTGAATAAGTGGATCACTTTACTTTACATTAAGGAAGTTTCAGGCACTGTCAACTGATTACTTCAAGTATTCGAAAACGAAGTAGCACATAAACCAATGTAACATCCGTAGAAAATTCCATGCGAATCAAAAAATTCCTGTAAAAAAGGGATAGAAAGTATATTACTAACAAAATATTACCAGCTGAAAAGGTAGTCTAAAAAGGCATTTTGATCAAACCAATAGCAAGAATTTCTGAAGAACTCACAGACACCATATGGCAATGAACAGAAGTACAGGAGAAAAATGTATTGTTGCTATAGTAATTTCGCACAATTGCTTGCGTTCACGAATTTTTGGTCAGACAAGAACAATTTTCAAAGAAAATATTGAAGTTATGTTACTTCCAACCAACTTCCGTCAGGCTACAAAAATTACAGAATATTCGCTTACGAAAGTTTATTTTATTTATTTAGAAAACAAACTTGGTACAAAATGGGAACAAAAAGATGCACTATACACAGTAGAACAACAACATTAGGAAGACGAAAGTGATCTGAAAGCAAAGAAACCAGAAAAACAAGCGGAAATGGAAAAGGTTCATTATGGGAGCTATCTTGAAGTACACTCACAGAAGTATACACTGCTTAAATTTTACTTATAGATAATATGAGGAGAAAAAAATACTCTAGATTGATCGCTATTGATTTAGATCATGGGTCATGGCTGCTGTCGTCTCAAACACCAAAGATTTATGACTTCTCTAACTACATTCAGGGACTTCTGCTACACCTACAGTCAGTTTAACACAAATATCCTTCATCCAACGCCAACATATCATGCACTATCCATCTATCCTCTTCTTCCAACCTGTTACAGAGCAAACGAACAGCCAGTGGTATCTGAGCCCCTGGGATCTCATACATAACACATTTCCGCTCCAGCAAAGACTGTGTTTCAAAATGATCAAACTCAATGAACGAAGATTTCCACCATGCACAAATATACATCCATCGCCACGCAATTACCTTTATGACGTTTCAGCTGAATGGGAGCAATTCTACGGAAACAATCATGACTGGATATGCTGAGTCCCTAGACACTCTCGGTCATCTCTTCTGAACGCGTTTATTCGCAGTTCCAGAATGTGCTACAGTCTGTTTCTCACTACCCAAACGTAAATTGTTGCTCCAGGACTAAGCTGCACTGGTGCCTTTTTTATGATACAAAATGGAATGGTTGAGTTCGTTGACCACCTCACTTACCTCATAGGTCAGATCACCCCTTGCAGGTTAGTAACCGAAGAAATCATGGCACGGATGTAATAGGCTTAGTTGGCTTCTTACATTTATGGAGCTAGCGTGACATCCAATTGCCCATCAGGACCCGATTATACTGCACAGCAGTTCGCTATACTCTACTATATGGCTATGAAACATGACCATTAAAAGCAGACTATCCAAGGTGACTTCAAGTGTCCAGCCACCGTTACCTTCGTACCACAGACCATTTATCGTAGTGTCGCCACGTCAGTAGTGCGGCAGGCAAGTGTAGAGATTTAGGGTCAAGAGAAAAATCAGTTGATGAGGTTACAAATCTTCATTGACTCACATGGTTGCGGTATATGTTACACTTACCTAGACACCCTCACCGGCATCAAAAGCGTTAGCTGAAGTAGTTTCAGACTAGAAAAAGATTAGAGGTGGCCAAAGTATGACATGGCATCAGTTCATGTTGGTCTGAGCCTTGTAGAAGAAAAATGTAGAATTCTCGGTTGGCATTTACACCACGACCGAAATCGGTGATTAAAGATTCTAGGCGACGTGACTGAGAAATGATCTCAGTGACACAGATGTACTCACATATTATTTTTATCTCAATCGTCTTACTGAGTTTCATTATTGTTTCACTCTGCCTTGTTTTCTCTTCACAGTTTTCTACCACTTTCAACTACTTTCTTCATTATTTATTTATCTTTCACCTTGGTGCATCTTACTTGATGTGTTGTTATGAGGTGTGACCACTTGGATGGTTAGGAAACACTTTCAGGTCCCATATTTGCGTTGGCTACAGCAATGGCTGCCTGACTGGTAGACATCCGCTTCCCTGGGTGATTCCGTGTCAACCAGCCAAAGAGCATAAGACAGTGAGGTTATTTTTTCTGTAACAGTGAACCATCTGGGTTGTTTTTCGCACTGTTCTTACCAACTTCCTAGGAGTTTAAAAATGTTGTGGATCAGTGTACTACCCTTTTTCTGACCGTCTAACTGACACCAGCCTTCTGTCTGAAAGTGGTCTGGATAAGCTGGAATAGTTGCAGACTTCTGTCAGGTGCAGCTTCTGTTTTCATTTCACTCGTCTAGAGGTCCTAACTTAAATGCTACTCGATCTGTTGAGTAAGCGATGGATGCAAGCTATTGTACTCGCTGGTTGCCGGAATACGCTGGTGGTCATCAAGTAGTTGGATGAGGCTCGCGGAGACCGACTATATATTAACAAAACTTTCTTCAAGGACACAGGTAGCTTTAACCATCATTTTCATACGATTTTTGAAATCCAAATGAAGCTGTTGATGATAACCAAATTTATTCAATTTTTACACACTATGTAACAAAAGCATTCTTAACTCACTTACTATTACTATTAGATAACGCCTAAGGTCATAGAAAATATTATCTAATCATCAATACAGTCTATAAATATGCGTCAATCTAAGTCTGCTGATATGACATTCAACACTACACAGCACATCCTGAAAAACACTGAATCAAAGGAAAGAATTAGCGGCAGTGTTTGAGAAGGATGGTAGTTCTGTATGCTCTGAGCTTTGATTATTCGTCGCGGATATTCCAACTTCAAGCTAAGTGACATTCTAAGTATTAATTTCACAAATACGAATGATTACGCAGTGTTTTTGCTGATTGTGAGTGTTGTTTACCTGAAGAGGTTAGGGACATTCTTCTAAAAACGACCAAAATCTTTGATACTAGGTGAAACTCATAGTTCCAAACCCAATACACTTGACTGATGTACTACGCCTAACGACCTATCTACAGTTAACTAGGAATATTTGTAGACACAGGGGATACATACGGAATCGCCAATATCAGAATTGGTTTTTGAAGCAGTGATGCAGCGGCGAAAAGCCAGTTTTAATACCACTTATCAAACCAACAATTTGGACGCGGTGAGCTGACAAAACGCTCCTAATTCTCAAGGAGGATGAAGTGGAAAACACGTTAAAAATAATCAACCAAATATTTGAAGGGATTCATTTAATAAAGGAGAAAGACAACAAAAAATCTCCTTCCCAGATGTCCTCATCAGCAGAACGCACAACGGAACATTTCAAATTCACGTATACTTGAAAACCGTACACACTGATCAAATTTTGCACTAAAACGTCAATCACCTTACAGTTAATTAGAATTGTTCTGTACAAACGCTATAATCACAAGTCAAAACACATTACATCGCTGACGAGCAAGGTAAAACCAAAGAAAAATAAGTGTAAAAAGTTTTCAATCCCAATGATTATCTACTCAACATTATCATAAAGGTTTATCAGCAGAACACTGAGCAGTGCAATTAACTCAAGTCAACAAACGTGCTATTCTACCCTACATCAAGGATGTCTAAGAAACTTTCAACAGACTGCTTCATCCATTCGAAATTCGAGTAGCACACAAACTAGTGAAGTCAATACACGGAATGTTGTACAAACTAAGAGGTTCATTCTGAAAAGAAGACAGGACAAATATAATGTACAAAAACAAATGCGACAAACTCATGAATACCAACTAACGGTTAAGCGATATGATGCAACCTCTTTGGTTTCAGTGCACACAGACAACTATAATCATATATTCGACTGGTATGCTGTAGAAGTCCTGAAAAGATCGATTTCGAAAGCTGCAAGAGGTCAATGTGTTATAAAAATTCTCTACTTCGAAATCGACAATACTCAAGGTCGCTAAAAGCACTACCTAAACATTCGTGTAAAATTTGTATGTGCTTCAAATTTTATGAAGTCAGTGCTGACAATGTCACCAAGTCGGGTGATTAAACGGCCACAACAAAGTGTCAGAAAACACCAAACCATCTCCATTCCCATCCTGAGCTACAAATCTTTTCTATCACATAAACATATTAGGCACCATGGATTCTATGTGTTCGAAAATGGTGGAATGTTGCCACTTGAGAGTAGCTTTTTTTTCTAGACAAATGTTTACTGTGGACCAATTAACCTTGAAGTATAAGATACATATCACCCATAAACTATCCTAATGAATGGAAAATTGCACAACTAGGCGGCAGAAAAATGGTATGACAAGAGATCTGAGGTGAACACAAAAGATTAACCGAATACGACAAAGTAAATGCAACTCATCATCAAATATTAGGACCAATCATCAGGCCAGATGTGACAAACAAACCGACAACAGCCAAAAATATATCAGCTAAGATCAAGAGTGAGAAAAGAAGAAAGACGTTTAACGATAAACTGCTTGAAGTATCACAACTAACTGAGAAGGAATTAAAGCACCAATGGATAGTGAATCTTTCAAAACTCCCACCGTCTACGACACAACTTGATTTAGTTCAGAGGATAGTGAACTACAAAAATAGGAATCTAGACAAACTAGGTTTCTGTACTTCTTTCTGGTTTACGTTGTAAGCCTTCGGATTATATGTTGAGCAACAACAGGAAATAAGCCAATCAAATGTATATCTTGTGGAAATCAAAGGAAATCAACATCTGCCAAGACAAAGGTAAGGAATGTACTGAAATCGCTATTCGTCTTCAAGAGAGTTGTAATATTACCTTCAGATAAAGGAAGGAAAACCATCGTCATGAACAAAGCAGACTATTTCAAAAAGGTAAAAGAACTACTCAATAGTAAAAAGGTTTTTCGAAACACTAGAAAACAATCCAGTTAGTGAATTTGAAGTCTTTGGAAATTTAGGCAAGCACGCTGACTACAGGGTGTGAAAGACCTTTCTGATAACTACGTGTTTAAACGATGTATCTATAAATTAAAACCTTTCTGAGTATTTGTGGTAAAATGACATCAACTACAGTATCATTCAAAACCCAAGAAAACTACACAGCTGTTATGTCTTACTTTCAGACTTCAGATCAATTCGCATCTGCGATTCCATGATTTTTCGGAATCTTGATTATCAGGTCTCTTGGCAGTCACATTACTACCCATTCATTGGGTTAGAATGAAAGTGAAGATAGCTGTGTGACCATTACACGGTGTTATCGTTTGATAACTCTCTCCATAACCATCTTTGTTCGATCTTAATCCATGATGAAATCAATCAGTTCCCTACAAACCTCTCAAGTCAATAAAAACAAAGTGATCACTAGTGAGGTGCTTCTAAATAGGTTGTAACTACCAGCTGTTGATACATTTTTGTCCAGCTTGTAGGTAGGTACGTTGTTGCAGGAGGGCGCGTAGGCCAGTGTGAGTTTGGTGATGACCACAAGAAGCTCAAAGGGAAAAGAGAAAGGGAAAAAAGGGGAACCGACAACTCAACAAGTTCACTGGATGTACCTACATTGAATAATAAAAGATAACTGACAAATGGTAGAGCTTGACAACGAAGAGCTGAGGCAGTCTAGAAATCGAAACAGGAAGGTGAATGAGTAAGATTTCGAATGCGTTACACGGTTTCCCAAAGTTCTAATTGGAAGCTATTACTCATGTGGTCAACTTATAGGAATATGAAGACAGTTTACTTGCCGATACCACTAGATGCTCATTACACTATGTTGCAGCTAAGTCAGCAATTGTCGGGATTTTACTTTCATTCAATGGATGACAGGTAAACCTTTACAAACATAAATCCTAAATATCATAGAAAACCTGTGTTCACGATAAGTGAAAATTTCCAGATAAGTGAATTAACTCAAACTAACCTTAGAAGTTTAATACAACAATTTTAAGTTATATTCTAAATAGTATACTATAACCGCAAATGTAGCTAAAACAATAAGAAAACAACTTCCGGCTGTGACGTTTCTAAAAGAAAAGATTGAAATATTAGCAATTGGAATCAAAGTTGAATCAACACCAGCCGATAATGCCACCAAATCACAACAGTCACTTTCGAAAAAGCACGATCAGAATGAGAGTTCACTTTCGTAACGAAATAAAAACTCTTCAAGTTATTGAAATCTGTATGTCTGTCAGTAAATTCTTCAGTAAGTAAAAACAAGGAACTGACCATAAATACAAAAAGAAGGAGTTGAGGAGATGCAAGATTTTTAAATAGCATTGAAATAAGAGTGGGTATGAAGAGACTAAATGAGTTTACGAATATAATGGAATCAAATAAAGATTTTGAATCATTGATCTGTACATGATAGCTACTTTTCTTCCTCCTCATTCGCTTATGCCTCACTTTACTGCAAAAACATCACAAAAAAGGGTGTCTATGACTGCGAGAAAAATGTTTACCAAACGAAAATGAATTCAATATATCTTATTTTCATGTATCCAAAAAATACACTGGGAAAAATACTAGATAAATTATTCTCGTTGGTCTACTCAAACGCTGATCTGCTTGCTCACTTAGGTCATCCTGACCATACAGAAGTATAGATCGGAAACTGAAACACGAAAACTCCTACTTCAGTAGACAATTAATAGTTCAATATGTTGATTTCTGTTTTGACCCTTCCCATTGCCTTCCCTGACCGTGAAAGGTGGATAATAAAGGCGCATATTTAGCATTGGTAGAATGAGTAGGCGGTAAGTATTCAATGACCATGGTCAAGTGCTATGATAATATAGTAAACAGAAACGCTAGGTTACCCGTATAAATAGCTTAAAAATAGCAACAGCTGGTTCGTCTACTTCATTAAAATAAAATGGATCAACCACATAGAAGCTGTTTATACGACTAACTCTGAAAAAGCCTAATACCAGAAAATGTTACAAAGCTTACAAAAAATAAGTGGTCAACTAGAATCTAATCCTTTTAAATCTTTCACTTCATTAGTCAATTTGTAACGCTGTTCATAATTCAATTTTTATATTTTCAGATTAGGTTTATGTTTTCGAGATATTGATCCTCACCTGAACTGTCCAGATGTATGTCGCAGTAAAACAAGCGCATTCTGTGAAGATATACCACATGCTGTTGGTTTCTGTGGTACATATATGGACGAATTATTACGTAGTACACAAATGAATCATACAGGTAATCGAGAAGAATTAAAGAAGAATTTAAGGAGTTGGCTACTTCGTGTACCAGTTGAACGAAGATTACCACTGGACTTTTTTCTGCATTTTATTGAAAATAAAAACTTTTTTGACAAAGCAGTTGAAATACAGTTACGAAGTTCACTGATAGCCTATTGTCCGTGTGAAGCTAAATACATAGTAAGCAGAGTAATATCAATTTTATTTTTCTATGCACAATTACAGTTAAATATGAAGTGACTCTGAGGCCATTTTGACAGCCATTGAAATAACCAGTTATACGTCCTTATTTCCTTTGAAAGGATAGTCTTTTCATAAGAATAAAGAACCGCACTGGTCACTTCAGAAGTTGTTAGGGTGATCTTTACAGTCATTTATTTCGCAGTCTAAAGCGTTTAATCATACTTTTGTACTTTCGGTGCCTTGCTTAAAATTTACCAGATTTCAAAATGATTTAGACGGAATTTTCCAATAATTGTCTTCAAATGACAATCAGTTCAGGTAAATCGGAACCACACTTTTAGAAATGTCAATACGTCAACTATAAACCTTATCTCTAGATGCAAAATTATGCATTAAATTCCCAGACGTCATTAAGTTTCACTCCTAAGTGTAGTCTAAAAGTCCAATAGATTAAACTTACTGTTTAAAGCCTACATTAAAATAGCAGCTGGTACAGTTCAGTTTAACACGTCTCAATAACTGTCACAAGTTTTTAAACATCAAACTTAAAGACCAGCTTGTGACGACTAAAAAACACTACAAAGAAATAAAAGAAAAGACAACCAATAAGGAGGTCACGTTCATGCAACCGATAAAGGTTCAAGTATCGTACTGATGAATCCTGAAACCTACCAACAAGGAGAATAAAACAGGGAATGTTGAACAAAACTTAACAGGTATTCTTCGATAACTGAAGAAAGATTCCTTCGTTGATCCCGAATTACTTAGATCTTTCCGTCCTTCTGGATTAAATATTCCCCCGAGTACATAGACTACCGAAGGTATGCCTCTCCATCCGTTCTTTGACATGGGAGGTTCACGTACCATTTCACTGTCCAATGGTTAGTCAGACTCCTAGAGCCAACCAGAAAGCAAGTCTCTTTTCATCCACTCCGTGATTCTTTTCATTCTGTCAATCGTACTGATTATGTTAATTTCTCCGATAAAATCTTGTTCTCCTTAGATTTAATCTCAGTGTTTACAAATGTTCCATTCACTGAGACAATTACGTTGCATATGTGAATATGTTGATTCTAATCCATTAGATAATGGCAAGCACACTCGCTATCTAAAGTTGTTGTTCAGATACCACTTTAAAGTGAGATCCTCCTTATGCCCCAATAATGAAATACATAGAAAAAAGGATGGTATAGCTACGGGCACACCACAAGTCTTTGCTTACAGACTTGAAGTTTAAAACATATACTTGTACGAAATGGTCGACCATTTTGAAACTTACGTAAGATGCGTAGAACGCACCCTTGTTATATGCAATAAAACAGACCATTTAGGAAATATTTTAAGTTATTTTAACAACTGTCATCCGGAAATCCAGTTAACATTAGAAAAGGAATCAAATTTGAAAATATTGTTTTTAGTTGTACGACTGACAAGAGCATAGAAATATGAAACTAAACGTTTTATCAAAAGAAAAACTACATAGAACAAGTGGCTTAGGGACTTCTACAGGCAGGGATACCTCAAGATACAAAAGGGAGGCTGATCCATTCCTTTTGTCATGGAATCCGTAACATCAGCTCACCTGATGCCAGAGACGAACGGCTAAATACCCTTTAAAATGTTCTGATTGAAATAACTATCTTGAACGTTTCAAGAAAACTATGAAGCTAAGATCAGCCAAAATGAGTACACTTGCGATTTCAACAAAGCAGTTCTTCGTGAATCCGCAGTTAAGCCGAGACCCACTGATAAAAATATCAAACAATAGTTTACCCCGTTCATTGAGAAAAACTTTTTCTGCAGATGAACTCCAAATCACTTTCTCCACACAACCAATGATTTGATTATGCGTACAGATTAAGCTACCACCGCTGACTTCCTCAACGTGTATCTGTCAATTCATCTGCTCCTGTGTAGCAAAGTATATCGTTCTTACCCAGCGTCTGCTTTCTAAACGTATTGTCGAATATAATCCGTCTCGGTTTTACAAGAACCAGGGAAGATTTACTCGCACTTCCATTTTAGAACATCAGGTCGATTCTGGACTAAAGGTAAACCTACAAACTAACTTCAGTATCCTTTACAGAGAACTTTGGAATCTCAAGAAAGCTGTGCGAATAAAACTTTCCAAACTGTGGAAGTCATGAATATTCTTTTTTTAAAGTTTGAATTCCGCAGAAAAAAGAGATTTTTTCAATCGTAAGACTTATAATGGACTTGTTAAGGGATTTTACCATTGGAAGGTATTTATTCGCTACTGCCCATTCTAACTTACTGTTCTTCCTCTCCTTACGACGTATTCCTCTACCTCACCAGTGTAATTTTTCAATGCTCAACTGCACTCGACTGGATTGCATCATGCAACCTAGTTACTTAAGCTTGGAATCTCCGATAAATCTTTATTTTCTCATGAAATAATTCTTTTTTATGGTTTAAATATCCTCAGTTTTATAAGACGAAAATCAATATTGTACCGTGTAGCCTACTGTGATAACCGAAATAGGACAAATTACATAGGGATATGAACAGTGTTTAGAACGCAGTCAGTTTTTATAAGGCTATCAAAGTCGATAGTGATAGAAATACTAAACCTTGTAATGAGGTTACAATTTACAAGCAATATCGTTATTCCACATTTTAGTGTGTTCAATTGAACGTACTGTAAAAGCATGTCTTGACTCTCTGAAATTCTGATCTAAAATGTGTATTTTTTCCAGAATATTCATCAGTCGACTGTATCAACTGTCGCGTTTCCCAACGTCACGTTGTATACTACCTTTTTGCAGTCTTATATGTAGCTTTCGCCTTATTCGGATTTTAAATCACTATGTTTAACCAACAGTCAGTGAAATAATGGAATCACTACTCTGAAGATCTGTTCCATTCTATTTCTGCTGCAATCAATGTTATGTACCAATATACTCAGTTGTCTTGATAGAAGTTACTGTTGAAGAGATTACAATTTTATTCAGTCACTAAATGTTCTTAATTTGATTTTTTCAGTATGATAAGCTTTCAAATACATGTCTTGATATTAAAGAAGAATATGGTTGTTATAGTAGTAGTCAGTGTTCAAACGGTGGGATGTGTGTACAAAGCTTAAAAAAATATAAATCCCCATCAGATTCAGTCTGTAAATGTCCACCGGCTTTTAAAGGTGATCAGTGTGAACATGAAAGAAATCCATGTGAAGATGAAGCTGACTGTGATCCGTTTCCGTGTGTACGTGATGCAAATGATCTCGACTATGGGTACCGGTACGTAATTGGTAATATTATTAATGTTCATTTTTCGAAAAAAAAGTTTTAAATCACTCTTTCTTACATAATCTGGTTTTATAAACATACGTTTAGACTATTTATTGATGCTTGTAATTTTTGTTGGTTATTAAAAAACTGGAGCAAATTCTTAAGTCTCTGTAGACAAATGGACTTACGGACGTCTGAAGAATGCCTGAAATTTTACCATAATCAGAAACATATCATTGTTTTTGTAAACTTTAGGACTGATTTTTGATCCTATAGAAGTGAATAAGTTGAGTATTAGGTAAATAGTTTATACAGAAGATGTATTTGTAAAATTCCAGTGATGTAAAAAAAACAATTTTCTGACGTTTCTCGACCTCTTGGAAGCTGATTCTCAAAAATTAAAACCTTTACGAGTTATCGCAGGTTTAAGTAGTAAGTGGAGAAAAATAAAATCACATTGTTCTTAAATGATAATAAAATGGAAATAAATGTCATCTGAAGAATGAGCGTTAATTAATTTCGTAAATGTCCTCAAGAATGATCTTTATAAAGTTACAAATCTATCAAATTCGTATTTCAGCCAAATACGTGGCAAAGATCATGAATTCACTATAAGACATGAAGAAATTTGAAACGTTATGGGATACAGAAAAATCCATTGCTACTCTACACGTGAAAAGTGTTGAATTCAAACAAAGTTTTAGCGCTTTCATAACAATGGTTAAGATTCATTTTAGTCATATTAAATTCGCATGCAAATATGAAAATGAAAGCGTTGGACTACTATTTTCAGACTGTTCAGTTAAAAGGAATGAAAATAGAATTATCTTTTGTTAATCTCAGTTTATAAATTTGTCGAATATCAACACATACGGACAGTTATCTTGATTTCAGTTCAACCAATCTACTCAGTAGTAAGCTTTCACTTGCTCTGAGCTTATTAAGGAGGGTAAAAAAGCTCATCATGAATGAAAATGACAGACAAACAGAAGTAAAAAACAGTACATATGTTCTACATCCCATTAACTACCCGAGAATATAACTGAGGAAATGAAAAATGATAAACGTAAGGATCTAAACCAAAAATCAAATGATGAGTCTTGAATTATTCCAGTAGTTCTACCTTACCCCCCAGAGTACAACTGAGGAGTTCCAAAAGATCTTAGGAAAACACTGGATTAGAACCTTTTACAAGGTAATCAGCACTCTCAGGAATGCTTTAGTTTACTCAAAAGACAAAATTTCTTCTTATCTTCAGACAAAAACGTAGCTACCGATTAGGCTGTGTCGATTGTGAAGCCTATAATATTGGGTAGATCATCCCATAAAATATGCATTCATGCTAAAGAGCAGGCAAGCCACACTAAACAAGCCCCAAAAGAAACCTGCAGAGTTGAAGAATTAACAAATCAAGTTAGTAATTATTGTTCACGTCATCTGCCATAGCCCCAAAATTGACACTGAAAATGTTCAAATTATTTAAAAAGTGTTTTTCAAACTACAATAAAAGACTGATAACTTAGGTATTTCATATTACATTGAATCCTAACTTAACAGAAAGGAAATTCTAATTATCTTGTTTAACTCTACAGTTTATCCGAAATTACAAGTTGCACACACCAATCATAATTAAAATACATTCACACGTTAACAAGGTGAATTTCTCATTCACAAGGAATGGTATAAGATCATCGAACGCAATAACGTTATGCTGTATATTCTACAGTTGGCGGATGGTGACTTCGCGAATCAAAGGCAGACTACTTGGCTTCACCTCTTCAGTATGCATCTACCAGTTCAACTGCTCCTATAAAGGTACTTACCACTGAGCATACAGTTAGGCAATTTCATTATCGAATCACCGGACATCATCCCCTGTGGTTGCATAAATGGTAAATGAAATCAATATGAAGCTTAATACTCTTTCATCTAGTTGAAACTAGTCACTGAGTTAAGGCTTTTAAAGTTATTTATCACGTTTCTTCTTATCTCACCCATGCTCTATGAGTTCGTATTTTACATACAGAAGAAGCCATCGGAATCCACCTAAAAAAGCGGAGTTTGTATCTGCAGAAGAAATCTGTACAGCCCATTTCTCTGCTTTCGCCATCTGTATAGCTTATCTATAAAAACACCAATCATCATTCTCCTCGTCTATCCCAGAAAAGATCACAATTATTATTACTAAGGTTTTAGTAATCTTGTCATTTCCTTGTTTCCTCTAATTATCATCACCAACTGACCACTTGACATAATAATCCATTTTCGCTTCTCTTTGTATGAGTTAGTTTTAAGCAGACTCAATTATATGACAATCTGTTTAAAATTCTACGAATTCTGTTGTGATTATTCTTTAATTACCTTGACTAATTATCACCCCTAGATACGTTTAAATCGATAACCTGTTATTAAACATTTATCACCACATCTCTGGTATGTTATTTAATATTTGGAAAATGCTGTTTATCTTAGTATAGAGCCACTGACGAGGAAGCGTTTGAAAAGAAATATTTCTTATTTCACATTGTTTATTATACAGTCTAAGTGTGAATTTGCGCATATTATTTTTTTTTGTAGTTTCACACCCAAACCCATGTGTACACACATCAACATCTTCACTCTGAATTCACAGGTTAATGATTAATAATCATGACACATTCCTATATTATTATCATGTATGAACAGAAGATCTGATTTGTCACCATTTCATATTTATTCTGTGAGGAAGTAGCTTCCACTAGGTGGCAAAACATCAGAAACTCATTTTTCTACTTTAATAGAATTTTAAGAATGTATCTCCTTGATCACTATGTATAAATATAAATCAAAAATATATTTATAATAAATCTAAAATACTAGTCATAATTGTAATTATTTTCTAAATTATTTAACAAAGTATCAAAATCAGCTAGAGAAACTTTGAAAAGAGGAGAACGGTGGATAGATATATCCTCCCAGATTTTTGGCTTATTAATTCATTCCTTCTTTTTCTTGACAGAATGAAATGATGTATAACAAGTTACGTGGGTTAATTAATTGAAGAAAGGTAACCATGACGTTTACCAGTTAGGTAACATTTTTATTTTATGCCGACTTAATACTTTGAGAATGCATACCAGTGAAGATTTAAACATAATCATAAATTTATGAAACCAAATAAGAAAATTTTATTCCTAATAACTATATCTAATGTTGGTGATGTAGGCGTTTGGATTTTTGCCACACCATTCATATTTTACCCTAGTTAACTAGGCAAATTTGTAAGTTTGTTCTGAAACAATACTCAGGGAATTTCTTATGGCTCCAAATGCTGCTCTAACAAATACTAAAATAACTAACTGAATTTCTTCATTCTGGTCGAGAAGGTAGATTTCTCATAAAATAAAGAAACTTGACCAGTTATTTTAGCAGTTGACATGGCGGCTGTTTGAGTCACTCATATACCCAAGACATCCCACGAATTGGTAGACTTTAGTTAAATTTCCATTCAACACTTGATTCTAGTTAATAAGAATTAGCGGGATTACTTGGTTCATCGACCAATTCACCTACTTCACGTTAACTGGTGGTAGTTGCAAACCAGTCCAGAAGCATCATCTTACAACTGACAGGTGCAAAACGTATTGCAAACATACTCAGATTTCGATTCAAGGCGTTTAGAAGACCCTGCATTTTGTCCGCGTCTCCACTTAACAGGACAATATCCTCTGAGTACTCCAAGTCATCCAGGTACCATGTAGCGAGTAGATTAATTCCTGTGAAGTCAGATGTACCCAGGGTTACGTCCATTAATGTACCTATAACAAAGTTAAACAGAAATGGTGATAGGTGGCATCTATGGAGAACAACATTGGTTGTCACTGATTCAGATGACAACTCTCCATAATCTCTCATACGGCTGCTCAGATTTTAGTACAGAGTTTCGATTTGCATTACATACTTTCTCCTTACCTACTATACAGTCACAACACACCACGGTCGACAGAGCTGAATGTACCTTTCAGGTCGTGAGGTAAGGCGAATGTTGACAGCTGGTAAATATGTTTATCGAAGGGTGAAGATTTGGTCGATTCATTTTCTGCTACGTCTATAGCCTACCTGGTCTCCAGGAATTTGTTCTTCTTGAACTCCATTTACTTGTCAGATAACCATTGACGGTAGGTTCTATGATGCGATGTCGATCAAATTGATTCCCTTGTTGTTTCCATCGCATACCTTCTGAATTTTCCTACAGACTGGGATGATCAGAGATTTAGATAGGTCGAACGGGATTACTTCTGATTCCCATAAGCTAATTAGTACCTCTTTTCCTCTACTCAGAAATTTTCTAACTCCATCCTCGAAAGTTTCTGGTGGCGAACGTAAGGTCCTGCTACTGTACATCAGTTCTGGTTTGAAACAGCCTTCTCAAGTTCGAGGAGAGTTGGAAGACAGAACTTTATGTCCCATTCTGATTCAGGCTTGATGTTGACAGCTGAAGTGTTACCTCGGACCAACTGGAATGGGCTTAAAAGTTTTACGCTCAACGTTGTAGCCACCTGTTCTGAGATGGTCTCACCCATCATCGTTTTCTTCTTGACACTGTACTTAATATGTCTAATTAATTACTGAGTAATACCTAACTGGCAATTAATCACAAGTTTTTAAAACAATTATTCAGGTCTCGACTGACAATTTATTGGGCTTGACAACTACAAGACCTTGGGGTTGACACTAAATACAATGCGGAGACAAATTCGTGTGGTCAAACTTTCACAGCATCATAAAACACGAAATATTCGATTGAAAATGTAAAGTGACTTTAAAGGCCACCCTAGTAAATGCCAAGGTAACCAATCATGTTCCTTCACCTTATGAATAACTACTTTTCCAATCGAAATACGGAAAGATGATTGGCTATTCCAGCAGTTGCTCGAAAATGTACTGCCATGTCTAAATTTTGCATTGATCTACTTAAGCTGTCAATTCTGGAGAAATAGATTAATTGTATCCTAGTGCTTCAACAAATTTGGATTGAGCTGCTTTTTTTAAACATTTCAAAACTGTAAGAGGATTAGACAATCAAAACTGTTGAATATCATAAGATATCACTGATGATATAAAATATTAGGTTTTCATTATGGCTACTTAACATCAAAGATAAAATTCACTGAGAAGCCATAAATGTTATGATATGAAATTAGTTAAAAAGGAAGACTGACGAAGCGCTATACACTAGATCGGGATTGTCTGCGTACATTCCTGTTGCTAAGTAAAATTTTCCATCACTGGAGAGTTTAGTGGTAATGTGAAACAACTTCCATTTAGCCTGTGTTTATAATAAACAATCAACTTTCCTCTATTCATTAAAACTTTAATCGTAAATAAAAAACGAATTGAAAATAACAACCTTCCTATTAGTGTTAATATAAAAAATTGTACATAATGGTAATGTGGCACACAGTGTTGAAGTTTTTATTCTAGTAATATTTTAAATCTGATATGGGTGATATTTTACTTCTTTTTACATCAAGTGAATGAGGTAGCTTGGTGTTGAATATATAGAGCTAACTACTGTGCATGATATTTACACGTAATCTATCAGATACTGTCCATGTGGAAAGATTTAAGTTTACATTGTTCGATGAATGGAAGGTAACCAATTTAATATCATCTAGACCTAAGTGCTGACTGAATCCTACCAATCATTTTTTAATGTGGTCACCAGTCTAGAAAACTACACATCACGATGAATTTTGATTGATTTTAAATGGTTTGATGCAACCAACAGAAAGCCTGGGACCTAGGGTTCGTGCTTGTTGGGAGTCGTCAGAAAGGCATATCTACAGTTTCAAAGGAAGTGATGTCCCTCGAGAGATTCAAATCTGGTTAATCCAGTGGCCAATGAATGTATCTAATCCAGACGTACAAGAAACTAATCGCCGACCAAATACCTCAGTAGTAACGTCTGTGACTATAGAAATAGGTGGTGCAGGTTTGAATATCTCGAGGGGAGCCATTTCCACTAAGGTTGGAGATAAACCTTACTGATAAGTGGTAACAAGCACGAAACACAGGCCCCGGGCTTCCTACCAATTGCTACTAACCAACCAGCGTCAGATTCAACTATGAGTTTCATAGTGTCTTACTCAGAGATACTGACTTTCAAATGGTTAGAATTTATTCCTTCTATTTCACTCTACCTAAGAAAGAAAGAATTTAAATGTTCTTATTTGAACTCTGTTGGTATAAGAAAGTTATAAGCCGAAAATCCCACAATTTAGGGAAACAGTGGTAATGATTTAAACAAGAAGCTGGTTTACTGCAGAATTTGGATTGGTAGTCTTTTACGACTAACCTGACACTTCACCAACTGAGCTATGAAACCGAAACTACTGACCGGATCTCATGTTTACTTCAGCCAAACAGTCAGGATTCAGAGGTCACTTGTTCGAACCCCACTCCAACCAAAATTTTCACTTTAACTCCTAATCATCCTCCTACATTCAGACCAGTCTTTCAATTAGGGATGTCTCTGACTTTTATGGTTATTTACTTCGCAGACACTGTTAATTTAGTTTTGACTAGAACGAACATAGAAGCTCTTGGGACAAAATAACTATACTACAGTGGACATTGAAGATTATATAGATATTGCTCATAAGTAATTTTTCTCCAAATTATTAGTGATATACTTCAGTAAGTTTTACCTATTCGCAAATCTTTCTGCCAATAAAATTTTCACTCAACTTTCCTGTTAATTGCAACTAGAATAAATCTTACTATTTATGGATATAATCGTAATTTTCCGTTGTTTCACTGCATCAAATTGTTCGACCGCAACCAACTAAATTACTACAATAAATCTTACTACAACAAATGGATTATTACCACCAGAAAAACGAGTTGCATAAAACCATACTAATAATTACTGAAATATGCTAATAAGTAGCAAGCCCGCCATCAAAAGCAGAATTCCTGGACGCCATAAAGTTACTGAAAGCCGGTAAGGCAGCAGGATCAGATAAAATTCTTTCAGAAGCACTGAAAACTCAGACATCAGGGGACATGCTTACACCATTATTGCAGGTTTGCAAGGAAACAAGGAAAGAAGGGTGTTGTGACCGAGTGGTGGGGTTGCACGTGTGGGTATAACGAATACTCGGGACTCAACAGATACCTCAACTGAATACCTTTACGACTGACCTCCCTCAATACCTTCTCTTCACTGAGCCGCGTAAAATCAGAAGACAAAGACGGACTGTGACTGCAAGAACAGCTACAACAACTTTTATTAGACAAATAAGTGACATATATGTATTTACAAAACTCTCAAAAAGTGAAGCCACAAATAGGCTAATCAGATTTCTTGTATGAAGTCGAATTCCTCCAATCAGGTTCTTATGTCAGCACATGCATAAATCATGACCTGAACATGATCTGGTCACGACTTGAAAACTCCCCTATTGGCTGCCTTCATGTCGCTACGTAACAAAGGGTACCCGCCAGTTGATTGGAAGAAGGGCCACCTTGTCAAACTTCCAAAGAAGGGAGACCTAAGTCTTTGCAAGAACTGGCGCGGAATCATGCTCCACCCCTGGCCAACCCAAGCAAAATATTAAGCCACATCATCCTGGAGAGACTACAAAAAGCTCCGGGTTCAACTGGATTACGACCGGAACAGGCTGGTTGGCTGGCTGGCTTCAGGAAGAACAAATCATCTGAGGATCATATTGCAACGCTACACTATGCATCATCTTAGAATACAGCACAGAATGGCAGTCAACTGGATCTTTACCTCAACTTCATCACCAGTCTCAACTTCGTTATTTCTGCATCAACAACAACACAATCTGGATTGATTTGATTGATCATTATTATTATCATTATCACCACTCATCTCCACTCTTTTTCCGGTAAATCAACGGAAAAATTCGTTAACACTATTCAACCACCATATTCCAGCTGAAATCGCATGCATATTGTTTCTTCCATCCCGTTGTACTTATAAAAATTAGCGAACGGCTACAATGTCACCAGTGTCCATTTTTGTCTGATATTTACAATCAAGAAGAATATGAATTGGAGTACATATATACATACACATATACCAGACATGTATACACATCCACACGCCATACAACAAAAGACATAATTTTAGACTGAATGGTTAGTTATCATAATTTAGAAAGACAATGACTACAAGAACAGGATTGGACAAGAAGATTAAGCACACGTTTTTGGGTTCATTTAAATATCCTTGATATTTAATTTTGATTACGTCTTTGAAGAAGCTCGGACCAGACTTCCGTGCGAAACGTTGGAATTATTTGTTTCCGAACCCGTTGTGACGTACACAAATACAATCTCTATCTAATGTTAGGTCAACAAGTTGAACCTTCAAGGTCATTTAAATCCTGTCGCTCATCAGATGACAGAAGTCTGTTTTCCTTTATGCAGTTGCAGAATTCAGGTATTTTGGTAGAATGCAACTACATATTAGATTCGTCTATTAGTATAGCACATAGCTATGTAATATTATCAGAATACTATTATTGATTACACAATGATTAGTTTATTATTTACCTTAAGTCTTTTTACATTAACTATGCTTATGTTCCCCAGTTTCATTCTTCGTGTTGATTGAATATTATAGTTGTTTATGTCCTGCAACACATCAGCGTAAAAGTTACGGACAGCCTCAATGTGTACCACTACCGGCTTGTGGTGAATACAATACAAATAGGCGACAGCTGTGTAAAAATCATGGTCAATGCTTGCAAGATCCAAATGATCCGACAATGTATAAATGTATTTGTAAATATGGTTATTCTGGTGTGCATTGTGAAACTGAACCATTACCAGCTGTTTGGAGCATATGGTCAGCATGGTCGGACTGCGTATGGCCTGAAGTAGGAGAAGTATGTCATAGGAAAGCATATCGTCAACAAACACGTACTTGCCTGATTAACGCCTTCGATCAAAAATGCATTGGTGAAGCTAAAAAAATTAGATATTCTGGATGTGATTTAACAGAAGTGAGTTAAATATCCGTTTAAGCTACATAAATATTCGCGAATAACCTCCAAAACTGATGTATCATGGCTTTTAGGTCAACAGATGTGACACCATGTTCATTGTTGGAATGTGTTGGTATAGAACATCGTATGATTTACCTTACCCCTCCACTTTGTGTGATAATGGTTATCCAGACAGATTAATAAAAGCTACCACAGTAAAGACTGTTGAAGAGAAGTATCTTCAGACGATAGCGAAGAAAAACTGTATTTAAATTTCGCGTTCAAAAATGTTGCAGCTACAGAACTACTGACATTAGAACTCAGAAAGAAGCCCTCTCTGACACTATGCTATATATTTGAAATTTAATGTTCGCTGTATAGTGAAGGTGCATTCAACTGAACGGCTCCTGACCCTAACATGTGCATGTGCATTTTTAAGTTTAACTGTTGCCGAAAGCTCATCATCGTTTCATTCAACACTCTCCAGCGTTATCAGGTAGAGGATTATTAAAAACCATCCCAAGCTCAATACTCACCCATCTAGTGGGTACTGAGCATTAGACTGATAGAACTTTAACCGTCACCATTTTATACAAAATGGCATCATAATGAATTTGTAGGCCTTCGATTATAAAGCATGGTGGAAGGGCAGAGCAGTAGGGATTTTCAAACCTAATTTACCTATAAAAACATATTTGTCTGGCTACTTCCTCCCTCCAACTGCCTTCACCTTCAAATTAGATATATTTACCACAATATTTTTTCTTGGCCAAACAGGATAAATGTAAGTATTATCCGTGTAATGTTATCACTATTATCTTCATACTCCGTCTTTATTTCAAATTTCATATTTTATAAGTGGATTCAAAGGTTACCCTAGCAACTGTAAACTAACCAATTGTGTTCCTTTATTTCTTAAGAAAACAATGACTTCACCGAAGAAATAAAGTAATCCGACTGGTTAATTGAGTGGTTGTCAGGATGAATCTTACACTCACTTTTTTTTTAGAATTCATTGAGTGACTTTATAGGCCACTTTGGCAACATCCGAAATAACCAATAGGACTACTCTATTTTATGAAAATCTGCCCTTGTAGCCGGAATGAAGAAACCTAATTGGTTATTTCAACAGTTGCTAGGGTGGCCCTCAAAGTCACTAGAATCCATTAGTTTAAATATTTCAGTCTAATTGCTACGCTGCCATAATTTGTCCCAGTCTATCACTACAGCCACACACAACGGGTCACTTTAACGGCAACCTTGCAACAATTGAAATGACCAGTCAGACTTTGATATTTCGCCTGGAAAAGTATTTTTCCACAAACTGGGATGTAATTAGCTGTCTCATCAGTTGCTAGGGTGGCCTTTAAAGCCATTCCACACAATTCTTTTATACAACCACATTGACTGTCAACATTATATAAACTGTTGCAATATTTTGCCAGTGTTTTTATCCCGTAACTTACATCCAAGAGCCCAAATTCGTCAATGCCTAGTTGTAGTCTTCATCTATGCACCCATCGATTGCAGTTCAAACTATGCAGAGGATGAGTTCTACCAAAAGCTGTCAATTTTTCGATGTAAGGTAAGATATTATGATAATCATAGGAGTTGGAAAATTTAATGCTTCAGCAGGACAGCTGAACCAATCAACAGGTCTTACTGGGAGCATCTACGGTATTCTCTACCAACGGATCATCTCTTAAAGCTTTATTCTGATAGCTAGCACTACAATTAAAAGTGAAGGTGTTGTTTCGCTTTGTCTGCCGATATCCACTCAAACTTGAACACAGATATGTCGTATTGGTATAAATAACAGTTTTAGAGGATTGCAAGTGCTTTTGGATTATTTGCTTAGACTCTGATCATGAGTCAATTCAAACATTTGTTACCACCTACATGTACCCATAAAAGTGTTGACGAAAGTCTATCCATATTTTGCACCTGTCTGAATATGGAAGCGATTCTTGTCTTAATGAAGCCCTGTATAATGTTCATTCTGACATAGAAACGGTAGTAAAGGAAATGAGTAGCCTACAGCCAAAAGATAGTGACAGCTAGTGAATCTCTACAGCCTGGACTAAACGGATCAATGCGAGACAGCTCATTCCGACTGCCTGTGATCACGATGAGGAGTGAAGGATGACTAAAAATAACCTAATTCTCAAGGGAACATCTCAAAATAAGTGGTTGGAAAGCCATGAAGTGCAGTTCAGTTACCCTACAACCAGGCTTAAGATACCTAACACACAGGTCTAACACGAATGGAATGTTTGTCTTCGAGTCCTTAATGAAGCTGAGGAAATTGTTTCAAACCTGCAAAGCAGAAAGTTATGACACTTTCCCATCAGAATTCGTTAATAGTGGAGGGAGAATACTCTGACTGAGATGTGTTCTTTGAGCTTCATGGTTTTATCGCGAAGCTTTCACTGTATAACCAGACAACATCAGGACTAATTTCAATATGAAGTGAGCTATCACGCTTTCGCCATGAGTGATTTCTTAGCCAATCTTGACGAAATGGCATGATTGGTATCTTCCTTTGATTGCTGTCACTGGCTGCACAGATTTTTCTGCCTGATTTCTTAGTTGTTACTTTCCTTATTAATTGACAGGTTGGATCTATCTGTTCACCCTCTGATCGCTGACTAACCAGAATGCCAAGTTTCTGGGTAAAAAAATATTTAGTAAAGTGTAGCTTAAGGCAATCAGAGACAGTCCTGTCAGGCTGGTCCAGATTGTTGATCATTATATTCTAGGAGAAAAGAGCAGTTTTCCTGTAGCAACTACAGAGAAATCAGTTTGAGTAATATTTTAGCTCGAATGCTAGGGTTCGTAATTAACCAAGACCAAAACGTAGCTTGACAACAATGACTTCGCGAAAACCAAGTGGATTTCAGACTTCGACTAAAGTGCAGTGATTGAATTTCCACCCTTCCACATTTTCTGCGACAGTGATATATAACAGTGCCCAATATTAGTTCTATTCCTTCGCCCGAAGGTGACTTGATGATTTGGCCCTATTGATCGAGAAGTTTTGTGGTAGTGTATAACTGGAAACCGAGCATGAAGGAGTTATACTGTGCTAACCGAACATTCCTACTCAAATTCATAGAGTTTGACTCAGTTAATCAATTGGAATCGGCATTACTGCCTAGCAATCCAAGCTGTCACACCTCATATCAGTACATCAAGTGAGAATGCATAAAGGCGAAAGACAAATAAATAGTTAAAGCACCCAAAGGTGGTAGAAAACTGTGAAGTGACAACAAGATGTGGCGAAACAATAATGAAATTCTGTATGCCTGTCAAGATGGGAACGGTGTGTTGACACATCTGAGCCAATGAGGTCAATTCTGGTACACCAACCACCGATTCCGGTTATGAAGCAGACAACAAACTGGAAGTCTACATTTCTCAACGCGGTTTAGTCAAAGATGGACTGGTGCCATGTTATACTTTGGCCACCTCTAAACTTCTCCTAACCTGAGACTACTTCAGCTAACATTTTGTGACGAAGCACGCGATGAATGGGCATACGTAACACATGCCAAAGCTGTGAGTCGACGAAGGTTAACAACCTTATTGACTAATTTACCTCTCTACCCTAAAACTCTACACCTGACTTCTGCATTACTGACGTGGTGACACCATGACATATGCTATGAGGCGACAATAGTCGAATAACTACCTTAAGTCTTCTCATATCCTGTCTATAGTGGCTATGTTACACAGTCACACAGTAGAACAGAGCGGAGCACTGCGCAGTTCAGTCGGATACCGCGGTGGCTCCATAGACGGCGTAAGTTGGCACAGACCAAACCAGGATATATATGTACGCCCCATGAGTAATAAAAAAAGGTTCATGCAATCCTATCTCAACATCCAGAAGACCACATAATAAATATCAATGCAGAGTATATTACACCGAAAGCTTTCGAAGATTTATTTCCCTGATGCATAGATTTTCTGAGTTTCACTTGCTGTTTTTAGACACCACCGAAAACAAATATTAAAATGGGTTTCTAGGTTCACTTTAACTAGGTTCGTTAATGCTGAGAAATAATTTATTCGTATTTAAAATTATGTTATCTAACCATGTCATTGTGCATCCTTTAATTCATTGATTGATGGATTAGTTTAGAGTTGAAACTCATGAGTCATTAAATAAGGTGGGTATCAGTATTTGTGAATCATCCTGAAGTACTTGTTTTCATAAATTAGAAAGAATTACCATTCCCGTATTATAACGGATCAAAGAAAGGATTATGCTAGATGACGTTAAGCATATTTTAGCGATTTACTGAGTTCACTATTAAATACAACTCACTCACGTGTTATTTTAAAGTACTACTTTGTAAGTATTTTTACAAGCTTTCTTTCTAACCCACTGATTATTGTGTCATGCCAGTTCGTTGAGAATAATCAACTCAACAGTAAAATACGTTTTTTATTGTGTAGCCTAAATGACTTAGTTGCATATTTGTAATTTTTGTTGCAGACACAAAAAGTAAATCTAAAAATGAATGCTAAATATAAGCGTTGCGTATTTCTCGTCTTGTATTGAATCTGGTCGGTAACTCATAAACTTGGGGAAAACATAGGAATGTGCTGCTAAATTCCCAGTGAGGCGTGTAGAAAGTCAACAATCATGCGATAACCATAGTTATATTTTACATTCATGAGTCCAGCCACGTGATGCAAGCCGTGGTTTAGTTTTCTTCATAACGCTTGATAAAATAGTCTCACCTTCCAGCTGAACATCCATAAAGGTATATCAGATACCATTCAGATTGGGTGTTGATGCATTCCTTCAATACAATGTATTATATATCGTCAGTACTTGTCTCTAGGTCCGAAAATAATGCAATTGCGAGTTTGCGAACAATGATCCAGATAAGCTTTCGTATGCAAGTCACAGTATTGTGTTAATATCAGTAGCGATATTTAGTGAGAAGCCTAGTGTCCAAGATTGGTCAAATTAGTACCTACTACACTAGAAATTGGCTAGTTTCTACTAGTGGTCTCCAAAACACGTATTTCGCATCATTCCAAATTAATTAGCTTCAAATATCAATAAGTGAATAAGTTACAGTGCTTCTATCTCAAGTTAATAACTGTTTCATACACAGGATCTACAAATCCTGGTTTCAAAACCTAATGGACAGATGTATCACATAACCTGTTCATTAAGAATTCAGTTATTATAATATTATCTTTATTCCTCGTCCAGTTAGCCTCGAAATCACACACTAATCTGTCACAAATAGGACGCAAACGCCTCATGGATGCATTCAAATTATGCGGTTTATATGGTCGAGAATATGTCACACCAATAACAGAGTACGAATTAGGTGAACCATTATTGACCATTGAAGCATTGGATGATTGGAGTACAATCGGTCTAGAAGAAGCACCTTATCTATATTTACCTGAATCACTGAAACTTGGTCAACTCCAATCGGAAAACTGGCCTCAAAGACAGGATTTCTTATTTATCACAGGATGGATATATTTATTTATTTTACATTTAGGAATTGTACTTCTGTGGATTTATTATATACATCATTGGAGAACAAGGGAATTAGTTGATGAGTGAAAATTTCCAAAAAAATTTTTAAAGTTGTATTTTATCATTTTACTACGAGTTACGCCAAAAAATTGTAAAATTTAGTGAACTTTATACAATACAAAGTTGGTTTTTAAACACATATATTGACTTGCATCTGTAAAAACTCAACGTGTATTGAACAGGTGATTTGTTATGTTCTTTGTTATCTCCAAAAGTACACAACTATTGTCACTCCCAGGGGCAAATTCGATATCTCTAGGTTTTGAACTACTAGGTGTGATTCCACTGTTGTTATCACTAACTACAATCGATTACCGACTGTTCATTATTTATTCTTAAAGTTGTGGAGCTCATTGGTTTAGGCACTGATGTTCCAACCGATGGGTCACCGGTTCGAACCCTACCCTAGTTACCAACGTCTAGGCGGCCAGATAAAATCATCAGCCCTCACAAATTACGTGTGACTCACTGCTTACTGCAACAAAGAGTATATGGTTGATGATTGCACTTAGACTACCTGATTTCGTAAGTCTTATTACCAACAAATAAAAGTCTTGTGATGGCATACACTGCGAATTCTATACAGGACAGTGAATACAAATGTTTTAAAAAAACACAATCAATGTAACTATGGTAGGATACAATTGAAAGTGTAAAATGTAATCCAGATAGATCAGTGAGGGAGGCTTGGGACTTGATCCGCTGCTAAACCTTCTCTAAAAATCTAGCCTTATCACTACTAACCAGTTGGGTATATCACAAACTGACGAGGAATCAATGACATTGGAAATTAAATGCTTGCAAAGTTCTGATATCTTTTACGCTTTGAGGCTGTTCTACAGTCACGTAGCAAATCAAAATGCACGGTAGCATTTTTCACTGATCATTTCATGGGTTGAAGAGAAAAGTAAATTTAGCTGCATTTTCAGGTGATTGTTGAGGAAAATTGAACCCATTAGGACTGCTATCTACAAAGGTCGTAATGATAAATATGATTTTGAAAGATCTTCAGTTATAATTCATCGAAGTCCAACACCACGCCACTAATGGCATCTAATGTTTCTAAATCACATCCAGTGGTTGACAGATTGAAACATTCACCGAAAATTAGTTATAGGTATGAAGTTGTGACTCATTGATCTGGGTAATTGACTTTCAGGCAGTAGATCATGGGTCAAAACCCTCCTCATCAGTGTAGTTTGGACAGTCATATACTATTATAGCTTTAACAAGTTATACGGCTAGTTTTACAGCAAATAAAATTGAGAAGTTGCATTATCATCACCATAAGAATGTAACTGACTTAGAAACGAACCGTTATCTATTCTCCTCCTGGTAGTTGTGTAAACGGTGCTAATTTAGGAGTACTGTTCCCAAACAAACTAATTCCTTGGAAATAATTGTTTCCTACCTGTTGGATAATAAACATCAAAGTACATTTATGCAACAGAAGGAGGATTTAGTTTCTACAGATAGTGGAATAAAACTTTTAGCAAGAGATATTGTTAATTGCTTTTCTGATTAGCCTAAAAATAAAATAATTTTAAAAATATTTTCTAACTTATCCCAAAATAAGCAAGGTTGGATCAACAACAAAAAATTTAATGTAAACCTTAGAAGAATTCTACTTATAGTTGTTAAATTTTGTACAAAAACACAGAATGTGGTCCATCAAGGATTGCTTTGCATACTTCACTATTTGGTAATGTATATCTGGCCGTAATCACAATAGATCCAGTTCTTAATTCTTTGTTCAGTTTTTTTTCAATAGAATCCATCTACAAGTACAAATAATATAAAGGTTATTTTTCGAGTAGTGCAATAGTTAGATTTATTCAACATGATTATGATAAATTGTGATAAATTGATCTACTCACAGAAAGATTATTCGAATCCATGCCTTGACCGCTTCCATCAATGTTATGGAGACCGTAATAAATATGAGTTATCTTCAGTTCATAGTTATTGATTTTTCAGGCAGCTAATGAATTTACTGGTTCGTATCGTCTTTTGTTTTGATTACTAATAGTCGTATGTGGACCCAGAAATCACCGTAGTTTTGAGTTTATAATAAAACCACTACTATTCACGATATCTTTCTGAATCATAAGTTGCATATTATGAGTGCTTAAAAGTTTAATATCTCAATATGGATATGGTAGAAGCAGACAGCAATACAAATCACCATGCAATTTAGCAAAGTGCTATTTAGAGGCTAATCAACAACTGTTAAAGACACATTGTATGACACTAATTGTTTAGTCCTGGTGTAGTGTACTGAAATAAAAAAACAAAACTTTTATTTCTTTTCAAACATTTTGATCTTGCTAGGAGAATATTTTTCAGAAGTACAGATCTGGTATTGAGCTTTCAGATAAATAGATACGAAACTTTTCATAATCATCCAATTAAAAAGCAGTTCAAACACAAAAAGGCATAAATTAGGCAGTCAATTCAATTCACATCTACACAAGTAAGGTATTCCGAAAAGACTAGTGGGAGAATTTCTGACAGTGAAATATATAGTGCAAGAATGAAAGGTTACGAAAATAGATCAAAACAGGGAAATAAGAACACAATACTGCATTGTAACAGTTGAATATGTTATGAACGGACTGGACAGAAAAAGTGAGAGACTGACAGGTCAAATGAATACTTTTATGACTGTCTTCCTCTATATTGCCTGGAGCTAGCCCAGTCACTGTTCCTTAAATTTCATGAATATCCAACCCTTCATTTCTGTTTGACCACAGAAAAGCATGAACAGGTATGTAAATTCTTTGAAATGACCGTGAGTATAGACCCTCTAAAAAGGCTTGTATACTGGAATAAAAAAGATCATTGTAAAAGTTATGATTGACTGACTGACGAAATCAACGTAAAACCTCGTACATAGGTTCATCCGCTCAAGCTGTCGCATTACACACTAGTACACAAAGAACAAGTGGATAAAAAGAGACTGATATCAAGGTAGACAAAGGTGAGATAAAAAACAACTTGAAGATAACGGTTACTGTGAATATTCAAGTTTTAGTAGGTGTCAAGAAGTGAATACATCTCCATAATTGTGACCAATTTTCAGCCATGCCACCACGAGTCCTCAACCACTGATTCTTTTCATCTTGGGGACGCCAATCAGGCATTCTCCATTTCCCCCAAACGGCTCAGACCAAGAGTCAGAGACTTCATGGACTTGTGCCACATCTTGGTCTGACTACCCTGAACCCTCTTTCAACCTAATCCAGTTCCCCGTAGCATAGTACGTCGAGGTAGGTGGTGGCTCGGCATGCGCAGTACATGGTCTAAGCCACTTCAGTCAACTAAGGTTCGCGACCTCATCATATTTGTTGGTATACTTTTGCAGTCAACAGAATAGACAAGTTAGAGAAGTCATCAAACACACTTTCAAAAAAGGCCTGTGTAAAAATATGACAATCGTTGAGGTATTATTTTGCGACCAGCTACATCTAACATGCTGCTTTGCAGGCTATCAACAACGTATGGAAAGCCAATCTGACAAAAGCAGGCTGAGTCACATCCAGATTGTGGGTGTATTGACACCATCTTCACACCTTCACGCCTGAACACCTTGTTTCTAGGTATTAGGGCTGCCTCCAATTTGTTGTACGGAACTGTACTCTGGAATTGCCAGCTACAGAGGTGTCCTTGAGGATTTCTTTGATATCTTGAGGGCTCTACTTAAAAACACTTTAGTTAGAATGAGGGGAATCCTATACTAACATCAATGACAGTATACGTCAATCTCTCTTTAGTGTTTCGAAACAAACAGGGGTTAAACAGGGTTGCTCGAAATCACCTTTGCTTTTCAACTTTCCCATTAATATGATTTTCGAGACAGAAGGAAAGTGGTGGTTGCGTAAATCTGCCATCATATGAAACAATTCGCCGTCAAGTATGTATGTACATGACACCATCTCACTGCGTGAGGACATACTGACTACGCAAGTCATATTCATTCAGTAGATGTATGGTACGTGCTTTACCTTATCGAAGTCCAGTGCCTTAGAAAGAGTTGCAAAAGTCTGTGTCCGCACTCATCATTAATGTTGATCCATTGGAGGTAATCAAAAAAATATGCATCTAGTTAGTTGCGTGAGTGCTGATGGCGTAAATGGTGAGATTTCTAACTGTATAACAAAAGTTGGAGAAGTATATGTCAATCTTGGTTATCTTTAGTACTGTCATGACGTTGACCTGTAGATAAAAGATTAGCTGTACAATAAGTCAGTGAAGACAGTTCTGCTCTACACCTATGAAACCTGGTCGCTTCGAGCTGATGATTTTGTATTAGGTCAAACTTCGTTCCGTATTAATGATAGGATCTGATGAAAACACCACATAAGTAATTCTGAGATCCAATGATGTGTGTTTGGGTCTGATTGTGATCACCATTCGTTATGGTATCATTTTGAGACCCCAGCTCTAATGGTTTGGAAATTTATTGGCTAACTCAGACTAACATGAAGCAGAGAGCTGATCAGCATAAAGAGTGAAATCTTGAATTGGAAGACGTGTTGAGTTCGCACACATTTGGGCCTAAAGACTCTCTGGGTGGATTTCATAACTACACCAGATTTCATTTACAACTGAAACTAATGACAACTACCTAGTTTTTTTATGAACAGTAACACAAATGCAGTGATAACATTCGTAAACACCTCTGGTGGAATCGTTTCTGTTATATGATTGACCTTGACCAAAATGTCCGGTGGAACAGTTTTTTGGTACTGTTTGGAATATGCATACTACAATTAAAACCCTTATCCTTCCTGTATCATTCTGAATTACTAATTCTAGCGAATATCAAATGAGAACATTTAACTGATAATTTGATTCCAAAAACAGTACATTTCCCTTCTTTCCTTTTTCATTTTGCTCTTCAGTGTTGCTACTTTACATTGTGTGGCTCATTTCTGGGTGGCTAAACTACATCTAGTTTGCGCTTACGTTAAAAAGTTTTTTGTCCACTTGTTGGGTTTCTTAGCTCGTCAGGTAATGGCAACAAACAAAGTTTGTTTGGTGACTATGTTCTTATTCCAATATAAAGATTTTCTTATATATTCAGTGGTTAGTTGTTGTGCATCCAGTTGACATGAGAGGGTTTCGTTATTCATAGTAACGATGGTGCTTTACACTAGTTTATGCAGATAATGCTCATCGGTTTAGGCAGTTAACTTTCAATTAGTAGGCTATGCTCCATCCTGTATGATTTGAGTGGTCAGGTAGTATCAGGAGACTTCAAAATCGCTAGGATTAATTGTCTGATGCAAAACCTGCACACGGTTGTTGAGATAAGTTAATTATTCATTCCACGGAAAATTATCTAACATCTAACCCTTATAATGCCACAGACTTACCATTGAATCCACACCAAATAACAGGACTGTATCGTATACCGAAAGATCGGTCTTCCAAATATCGCCATGGGTAAATTTTACTTTAGATGTGATTGCCGGTTTATGAATGCGGTATAGCTTGAAACGTGAATACCAAACAAGTGGGCGATTCAGTTCTACACCATGGGCGGAAGAAATCTTCAATGTTGGTTGATTCACTAAATCAATTAACTAAACCATTCAAATAAGGAAAGGTAAAAACAAGAATATAGACTATCTAGAACACTTTAGATGCATAACAGTAATTAGGTTTTCTATTCAAAATATTTTGTACAGAAACACCAACATTTACTCTAGTGACTCAGTGAACTTTAATATCTCAAACAAACCGCCAAAACTCGGTTGGAGCTATCAGCAGAATCGGTTCGTTCATTAGACGAGACGTTTTTCAGAAGTCCAAAATCCTTGATTACCTCCTACTGCATTGAAGATTCTAACCGGCGATAAGATATTTCTTTACAGTTCAATCAGATTAGAACTCCGCTTCGTTACTGGAAATAAAGAATACCTATAAATATCGATATACCTAGGACACCGTTTTACTAGATAGATTTATCAAAAAAGCATACAGACCTTAGTACCAGTTCTCTTTCACTAACAGACTTCATCGTAAGAAGCACAAAAGTGTTATTATGCCTTCAGTTGTTATATCTAATAGAATATCCCGATCTATCGCGTTTTTATAGGTTGTGGAGCTGTGGTTCATTACTCTAAGTACTGGACTCCCACCCAATGGGCAGCGGATTCGAACGCTGGTCTGAGGTCTAGGTAACTAGGTGTGGTATTAAAGCCCTCACGCAGGTGTCGTTCATTGCCTACTGTCACAAATATGCATGTAGTTTCTGAGTCCACTTCAAAATAACAGCCAAGTTAAGAACACGCACAACATGGAGGAAAAATGGGAAGGAAAACAAAGATGGGTTGTTAAAGAAGCAGCCTCAAGAATACCTCCAAAGAAGTATTCACTACTTACGTTTTATCTTTCAGTAAGAGGATGAACAAGAAGACTTAATTATGATGCCCACTGGTTTAGATTATGAGTTATGTCTGTAATCCTCTAAAGCACCTGAGTTGCATGGTTCTTCAGACTCCATCCACGGAGTTGTGAGACAAGTACAGGTGACGACCCAACATAGGCATCCATCATCTAATGGTGACAAGTCATATACTGGTCAAAGACCCGCTTCTTTCAACAAGTCATATATATATATATATATATATATATATATATATATATATATATATATATATATCCACTACAGGCGGCGGTGGTGATACATATGATGATGTCAAAACCAGGATCGGAAAAGCAAGACAGGCCTCCACTCATCTCAAGTCAGTGTGAAGATCTAATGCACTGCACTGCACTGCACTCAGCATAAAGCACAAACAAGATACAGATTTTCAAGACTACTGTCAGTCAAGTCAATGCTTCTGTGTGATGGTTGAGAGACTTGGAGCGTTACGAAAAGCATTTTCAACAAACTCGAGACATACATCAACAGCTGCCGCCTACGCTCACTCGATACTCAAGATCAGATGGACAGAATAATAAGAATAAGCAACAAGGAACTCACTCTCACTGGCAACGAACCAACGAAGCGAGAACCCATCACCCAACAAATATGCAGAGGAGAGTGGAGATGGATTGGATTGGATTGGACTGGACTGGACTGGAGATAGACTGAGAAGACCGTTTGGGGACATCTCACGCCAGACCATGTCCTCGAGTGGAACCCAAATGGGAAACGACGAGTTGGGCTTCCGAGGCGAAGGTGACATGGAGGAGATGGTGTGAGGAAGAAACGAGAGCTTTTTGGCAGTCGTGGACCCAGGTTGATAAGACTGCAGAGAAGAGAGTGAAATGGCGAGGTGCTACTGAAACCTTATGTTCCAGTAGGAACCCAAGAATCAAATAATATATATACGCATGGAAAAATGGACAATACATTATGTTCGAAGCGTGAATAATAATAATACTGATCCACTATGTGATATACCTAACAAACTAACTAAATTTGAATTACGCTTCGTCATACTGCTTAAATTCTACTCCTATGTGACAGAAACAAAATGAACTAACCACACGTCCATCACCGCTGCCAAGATCAATCACATATCCCAAAGACCGATCAGTTTTTTGATCTTGTGCGTAACTCAAAAGCTTGAACGTATTATCCAACTGAGTAGGTGTAGCAGGTAAAAATGGCAAACGAAATCTACGGAATGCAGGAGAAATAAATGACCAGAAAATATAGTATGTAGCGAGTGCTACAGCACCACATCCAATAAGTATAGGATTCCGAAATTGAGCACGGTTATTTGACGTTGGATGGGTGTTGGAATGGAGAACCACTGGCTCCAGCGGAGTGTCTGTATTCATTGCTCCATCTAAAAAAAGTTTTAAAAAACGAAACTAACTGGTGCAGATACAATCATAATTAACCATCTACATGGTAATATCACAAGTAATTTCTTTCTCTTTGCTGTAGGGTTACTTACAATAACTTCCTTTCTTCCTGGTGTCTTCAACGTTTGTATGTTGATGTGAAGCGCAACAACTAAGCCAGTTATGTCACGTCTTATGTGAATAATGCCTGTTTTTGCAACTGACAAGTAGCATATGATGCGATAATTTTCAACCAGCATGAATATCAAGCAAACTCACTAACCAAGTGCAGGTTTTTGCACTAGGAAATGAACCATGCCTACTTTGTGAGGGATAATCATACTACCCACCTTTCCAAAGCTTTAGTCAGTGGAGTGCAGCTGGAATCTTTGATTTATGGCTTCAAAGCCAAGTGCCCAAATTAATTAGCCACAGCTCTTTGTTAATCGTAACGAAGCATCTCGGTGGTGTTAGTTGAAACACTTCCTTTTGAGTCTTACCACCAAACGGTCAGTCGTGAAGTAGAAATACTGAGAAATACTAAGACTACATCAAAATTTCATGTAAGCTACCTTCTGACTGCAGGAAGGAGGGGTTATGGACTGGTCCTATGGATAGCATGCTTTTGTCTTGCGAAGTTCCCATGCTAGCAGTAAGATTTTCAGAGTTCAAAATTAACTCTACAAAATCTTATACAACTATTTCTGAGGGGGCTGGGTTCAGCCTACCTTGAGCAAATATTCCCCAGGGTTCTGGAATCCTATCCACAAGGCGACAAAGCGCGCAGTAATAATCCAGCTCTGCTGTAAAATGCCTGAATGAAAATGATCATTATACGGCTCCGGTAATAGAAGTATCGACTTTCTAAATACTTAAAGATCTATCCAGGTCCCTCTCGACCATCTAGATTTTCAAAAATGCCATGCTATCTTGGCCGTTCTTACTAACAATCGGAACCCAATTAAAAGCATTCGTAGTCCCGAAACCTAGCTCTAAAGTGGATGTTTGCGAATTTCGTCAAACAGTATAATAATATAGTTCATACACTGAAGCGTTGGTACACGGTTGTATGCTATCACTGCGATACAGCAGTAGAAGCTAAGTGTAGCTATTCAATTTGGCCTTATCTGATTGGTGTAGTCAGGTGGCATATTCCATGTCTCAGATATCTGAAGTTTCGATTACTATGAACTTGTGCTTACTCGGTGAATTAAATTGTTTTCTCTACGCAACCTTATACACAAAGTTTACTTGCATATGGAGTCGGATGATAGTACCTTACTGGATGAAACGTATGACAGGAGGATCGTATTTCCAAGAAATACGATTTCATAGGAAATGCTACTTCCATTTTCAGTTGCACAAAACTTGAAAAAATTGTTACAGGTCAACACTATCAAAGGTAGTATTTGAAAATAGCCGTCAGTGCTGTATGTAATACTAAAAGCGTTCACAGAATTCTTTAGCCGGACATAAGACGACCTGAATATGCTGAATCAGTGCTAATTATGCAGTGTAGTTCATATGTGTACGATGCAATCATAGTTTAAGACAGTAATTTTTCGTCACTGCCTATCATTTCGTTGTTAGACATTCCTCCGGTCACTGAAACACCCTAGGATTGTAGTGGAAAACCGGAATTCGAGGGAAATCTCAAGAAATCAGTAATAAGACTGGTGTTGACAAAAAATGCATACTGGCAGATGGTGAAAAAATAATGCATACAATAAAATGACATCTTCCTTAATAGTCGGAGAGTGTTTGGTGCTTATCGAATACCCTGGATAGTTGGCTACGAGCTAGCAGACAGTATTGAGGCGTATTACCAAATAACACTGAAAAATGTCCTCATCCCTAGGGTAAATTTTCTCAATATTGCCAGATTTTAGCTGGATGTTGGTCTTTTACCACCCAACAGAAAATAGTGCAGTCAACATTAGGAAGGTTAGTGTATCCGCTCTTCAGCAAAGTGGAGATCATTGAAGTTTGTGACGGATTTCAGAAGCTTAGAAAATTCAATACGTTTATGTTACCAGACACTACAAAGTTAGAAAAATCGAATCCAAAAGGCATTATGCTGACATATTTCAGTAAGGGTATATTAATCGAACTGCAATACATATGTGATAAACCTGCAATGTCGGGTGTCACAGATGACATGTGGTAAGTGCACCGACCAAGACTCGCATTAGTAAGAAAACTTTTTATAGGTTGTGTTGCAAAGTAATATAATACCGGGCGAGTGACTTATTCTAGTGATATTGAGTCTATTAAGAATGACGAAACAGTCAGGTTGAAAGCCGATAAAGAACCCCCTAACCCGTGGTTTTACAGACCTGAAACGTCTACTAGTTGATATGGTGCAGTGTATTCCGATCAATTGGTTGAGCTTTATCCGCTGGGGCGCGGTGAGAAGAGTTATAGGCAAGGATACCTAATATCAATAGGCTTGGCGTACTGAAAGGTTGCTGACGTCAATTATTCTACTTACTATCTACCCAGTCAGGCGCTATATGAATCCTAACTTGAGCTGAAAAATAAACTCAAGAAAAGCAAATAGGTTTCAGACCCACAACAAAGTGCATCAATCAGATCTACACTTTTCGATAAGTTGTGGAACACAGATATACTTACCCGACAGCGAGGCGTTGTAGCAATGTTTAACTTTAAGGGGCCCAACGAGCAAGTATGTAACACTATACAAAGCCCTCTACTCAAACTGTAGCAGCCATGTAAGGGATTATGCAGTGCTGTCATCTGAAGTGTCCGGCAGGGATGCCCACTAACACCATTCCTGTTTAACTTCGTTACAGAAGCATTACTGGACATAACACTGGGTACCTTTGACTCAACAGTTGATATACTCGCTGCAAAGCACCTGGATGACTTGGAGTGTGCAGACGACATTGTCCTGTTAGGTCAAGACGCTGACAAAATTCAGGGTCTTTTGAATACCTTAAGCAAAAAATCTGAGCATGTTTGGTATGCATTCCGCACCTGATACCTCTGGACTGGTTGGCAGCCACTATCAGTTTATGAAAATGTCGACGAACTCGACCACTTACTTGGAGAGTCGGAATAGTCTGAATGGGCTGTCTGCTGATGAAATCTGTCCGAATTTAGGCCTGTTTAGCATTTGCCAACTTGCGTCACATTTCGCACCGACTGGCGGGATATTCGACCACCTATTCAAAGACGAATACACTGCTCTGCAGTCCGTTATGTCCTGTTGTACGGCTGTGAAGCGCAGCCATTCAAAGTAGACGACATAAAGCGATTACAGGGTTTTGATCAGCAGCAGCATTGTTCGTGTTTGGCGGAATCGCCGTGAGAGTAATGCTGAGATCAGGCGAAAGGTACTAGGTAAGAAAGGGAAGTCGATTGGCGAAATCGTTAACCTTCATCTGCTGAGATGGCTTGGAAATAAATTGTGCATGCCGAATCACCGTCTGCCTTGAGGTCCCATGAGAGAGGGAGTCGGATTAGGTTGGAAGAGAATTCATAGTGGCTAGACTGAGACGCAGAACCAGTTAGTGAAGACTCTCATTGTTGGTCTGTGCCGTGTGGGGATACGCAGCCTGCCTGGCTGGAGCAACAAGACTAAAGCAATCAGGGGATAGCAACTCTCGGTGGAACGGCTTAGAATCGGTCATAATGGCAGATTTATTTACCCTCTGATATCTACTATAGGTCGCTACTAGACATTTTTTAAAAATTCTCCATTCTTCTATTCATTTACGTACACCTGGCTATCATTTTTTCCAGCTAGTTACCTTTTACATTTCCACACACTGTCCTATGTGGAGACTAATCAACTCTGACATACTATTTTTCTTAAAATATTAGTGTAACGCAGCAGAAAACGATGGGTTGACCACTTCAAAAATCTCTTGAGTTGACCACCACCACCGCCTGGAACTCATCCAGAAATATCACCAGCACCCCAACCACAGAACTGCCAGTGAACACAAATCCTTCGACATCAACAGAAGTCCTGGACGCCATAAAGTTGCTGAATGCAGGTAAAGCAACAGCATCAGATGGAATTCTTCCAGAAGCACTGAAAACTCACACACAGACATAAGGGGACATGCTTACACCACCATTGCAGGTTTGCAAGGAAACAAGGAAAGAAGGGTACCCGCCAACTGATTGGAAGAAGGGCCACCTTGTCAAACTTCCAAAGAAGGGAGACCTAAGTCTTTGCAAGAACTGGCGCGGAATCATGCTCCACCCCTGGCCAACCCAAGCAAAATATTAAGCCACATCATCCTGGAGAGACTACAAAAAGCTCCGGGTTCAACTGGATTACGACCGGAACAGGCTGGTTGGCTGGCTGGCTTCAGGAAGAACAAATCATCTGAGGATCAAATTGCAACGCTACACTATGCATCATCTTAGAATACAGCATAGAATGGCAGTCAATTGGATCTCTACCTCAACTTCATCGACTTGGAAAAGGCCTTCGACAGCGTCGACCGAGAAGTAATTTGGCAGCCAGCTGCTTCAACACTACGGTTTTAATGCCACAAACCTTGGTCAACCTCATTCAACAGATGCACGCCATATAATGCTACATGCCAGGTGATTCACAATGGAAAGCTCAGCGTAGCCTTTTAAGTGAAGACAGAAGTAGGACAAGGCTGCCACCTACTTTCACTGGTGGTCTTCCTGGTTGTGGTCGACTGGACTGGGTCATGTAAAACACTGTGAGGAGCTAGAAGATGGTCACACACTGGCTGCACCGATGGAAAGACCCTAAAAGATTAGGATTTCACCGCCGATGATGATTTATGTCTAATGACTCGTTGAACAAACTCGAAGATCTACAGGCAAAAACCAACCAGTTGGCAAAGGAGGCGAGGCAGCGAAGATAGTACTTCAGCTGAACGTAGAGAAGACACAGGTGATGAAGATACCCAACCAACAACAGCGTGAACAACAAGCACCAATCACCTACCTACTTACCTACCTAGGCAGCATCGTTTCAACTACAGGCGACACAGGCACAGATGAGGACGTCAAAACCGGGATCGGAAAAGCAAGACAGGCCTCCACTCATCTCAAGTCAGTGTGAAGATCTAATGCACTGCACTGCACTGCACTCAGCATAAAGCACAAACAAGATACAGATTTTCAAGACTACTGTCAGTCAAGTCAATGCTTCTGTGTGATGGTTGAGAGACTTGGAGCGTTACGAAAAGCATTTTCAACAAACTCGAGACATACATCAACAGCTGCCGCCTACGCTCACTCGATACTCAAGATCAGATGGACAGAATAATAAGAATAAGCAACAAGGAACTCACTCTCACTGGCAACGAACCAACGAAGCGAGAACCCATCACCCAACAAATATGCAGAGGAGAGTGGAGATGGATTGGATTGGATTGGACTGGACTGGACTGGAGATAGACTGAGAAGACCGTTTGGGGACATCTCACGCCAGACCATGTCCTCGAGTGGAACCCAAATGGGAAACGACGAGTTGGGCTTCCGAGGCGAAGGTGACATGGAGGAGATGGTGTGAGGAAGAAACGAGAGCTTTTTGGCAGTCGTGGACCCAGGTTGATAAGACTGCAGAGAAGAGAGTGAAATGGCGAGGTGCTACTGAAGTCCTATGTTCCACATCTAGAAATTACCGCTAGGAAGCGAGCTTCACTGTAATCTTAGGGGAATTGCATGCATGCGTAGAACCCTTTTTATATAAGTCAACATCCCAGCCAGCATTCAGTTCTGGCGCACTGTGGAAACTTCGGGTTATAGCCCAAATTTACTTTGGGAGCACTCAGTTTTTGGGCTGTTCCATAAAGTTTGTAATGTTCGTTTGTTTTTTTCCAGCAAAAAACTTTTAGTACGCAAGCACATCCCAAAATATCACGTCAACGATATACATCGATATAATGATCATTTTATTACAATTAGACTTTATGAAATAGTGTCTTAAGTGTTCTGAAGCAAAGCTGCACACTGTAGACGATTTTTGAGCAACGGTCGCAGTGCATATCATTAGGATAATTCAGGTGCAATTACGAATCCTCATACATATCACAAATACTGCAGATATTAGTTAGTGCCATAAATTTGCAATGACCTTGATGACGTACCGTGGACATCAGTTGATTGCGGTTTTCGTCCAACATCCACAACAACAATGCGAATAGAGGAAACTCGTAGTTTTTGAGCTCTTGCTTCTAGGTCTTGGGGCTCAGATCTTTTTATCAGGCTATAATTCATCGGTAGTTGGGGAAGGCTTTACGTTTTTCCTACTTATAACTTCGGAAGTAGTGGTTGTCCTTCTGAAAGTATTTTGTTTGCGGATTGTAGCTTGGTTTGTTCTAGGGGGTGGCAACGAAGCTGCTGAAAAGATCAAGTAGCCTTTTGCAATTCCTTTTTTTGTAAGCACCTGCAAGTTTGATCTTTTATCTTTGGCCTATTGTAGGACTTACGAGTGGAGTTCCCGCGAGCGTCTATTTGGGGCTGATAATGCTGACCTGATTGGATGCCCCACTTGGTGGATGATCTTGTAGGCTATTATCCGGTCACCCCATCTCGTTCGATGGCCCAACGTCGACAAGTTGAGTTACCTAAGGTGATGCGTACATGTTTTACCCTTTAATCCGATAACCGGCCTTGTCGCTCTTCTTTGTACCTTTTCGAGAGTAATAGCATCTCTCTATAGTAGAGGGAATGCTATCATGTGCAGTCATCCTAAGCCATCATCAAGGTTGTGACGCATGACCATCCGGTTCTAAAGCCATACTGAGTGATATAAACGATGTTGTTTCTGTTTAGGTAGTCATTAACAACATCTGAAACCAATCATTCCAGTACCTTGGTTAGCATGGTTAGTTGCGCTATTGGTCCGCAATTACACGGGTATTTTCGAACCTCTCCTTTGAAGACTGGCGTAAATTCAGCAAAATTCTACTCTTCAGGGACTTGGCTTACTTCCAACGACTGCTTGGATGGATTGCATAAGGGTATGCTTAGCACAACTCCGTAAGACCACCGATTTATGCTGTCACAACCTTTAGCTTTCCCTATTCTCAGTGTTGGAAGTTTCGCAAACACTTGGCTTGAAGAAAACTGCTTTTATCAAGTTTGTATCGCAGTCCTGGGACTTCATTATATTACTTGATGTTGGTATTTGATGGATCACTGTGTTGAGCTGCTGTTACGAACACCCACATTGCATAAGCTGCGTAGCTTCTTGTAGCTAAGACAGTCTGGTCCCTTCTGTGACGTGCGCCACCGATACCACGTTTTCTTTTTCCTCTGCATTTGTCTTTGGCCAGCACTAGTTCCCCAAGACTGTTTGAGAGGTGATCGTCTGGTCAATTTCGGAACGCTCTTCTCAATACCGCTTCAAATAATGTCTTCAGTATGTTTCCAGTGTTTGTCTGTCGATAACGAGTGCAATTCTTGAGCCATGAAGCCTCCAGGAGTTCAGTGATTATGAGATGACATCGAACCTCTCAGTAACAGCGAAACGGTTATGGCTCAAATATTGGTAGTTTCTCTTTGGATGTCAAGGGAAATCTCACCAAAGCATGATGGCTTTTGCCTGAGGGGAGTTGGACACAGATATTGCTCACCAAAAGATCACTGTCCTTTAGAGCTCAGTCAAGTGGTAATCCTTTTCTATCTGGCCCCCGTCGAGTGTTTTCCGTAACTTTCTTCTTCAGTCCTGCTGCTGTAAACGTACTTCAGGGTCTGTGTTCGGAAAATTACTGTCTACCGCTCGCCTTTCATCCCTGGCTAAATGCCAGTGTTTTGAAGTCTTCAGCAAGGACTACGTGGCTACAGGCCGCCGAGGTGGACGTAGAAGTGACGGCGCGAAATCGTGCCTTATGCTCTATTGTGACTAGAGGAGGTCCGTTTATCACTGTTAACGGGTACTTTGTTTGGCTTATAATGAAATAGTACCAAGAGGATTCGGGTAGTTGGCTAAACAAATTTTCAGCTGCCTCCTTGGCTCTTAGGTGGGTGCTAATGCACATAACCACTCCCCCGCCTTCTTCGGACGGCCTGTCCTTTCGGAACAAAGTCGTGTTAAACAAAGACATTTCCTGACCCACGATTTTAGATGAGAGCCTTGTCTTCGTAACGAAAGTCATATCTATATGCGGATTATAGCACATTGTTCTTAGCTTCAGTAGTTTAATTTTAAGGCCTCTTACGTTACTGTAGAGGCACGTCAAGAGGCGACGTCTCGAGCTTAATAAGACTAGGCAAAGTGTGCGAGGATTAATGCGCTTCTTCATTGGATTCTGACTGCCATTCCCTCCTGAACTGGCAAGTCTCTGTTTTCCGTCCTTCCTGGCATCCTGGTGTTGATGTGACGGTAGTGTTAACCGTCATGTCTACGGGCATGAGTTCACTGGATAGTACTTTTGTGACTGGTGCCGTCTGTATAGTCCTTGAAGATTGCCTTCATACTCCAGTCCGGTTGACCATGGTTTGCTTTCGTAGCAGTGTACAGCACCTCTGATTTGGTCTTTTACGCGATGCCTTGCTGTGAGAACTTCTGTGAGCGATCCCCTAGAGTCAAGGTGTGCAAATAGCAGTCTTGGTAGGGAGGTGCTACGCAAGTGATTGGGTCTCGGTAATCTGCTAACGCTGCTGGCAGACAGATTTTCTAATCCTATTTTCGCTACCACCCATCCCCATCGCTCAACATCATGGAGGTGATGATCACATTTTTTGGATCCACCCGACATTTCAGGTGTTCCATCCGCCACTATGGTTGCGGCTTTTCGCAGACCACTGAGTGTGGACTTCCACCCTGCCCCTCTGGTGACACATGGTTTATCTGGCTTCACCCCTATGATGGAGGAGTCTGCAATATCTGGTACGCGCGACAGTGGTAGTATGTCCTCAGATTGTTTCGTTGTCATCGGTGACGCCCTGTGAGGTGGTGGCTTACCTCGAGGTGCTGTGCTTCCTCAGAAGAGCCGGCACAAGCTAACTGCGGTGTTTCTTATTGCCAGCTCCCTCCAATAGCCAGCCGGCCTTTCCTTGTCACACCACTCCCCTTTTCCTAACAGTGAGTTCATTAGTGTGACGACACTGACCAAAATGATGGGATCCGTCCCCCGTCTTTTGTGTGCGGCATATTCGGCATGGTAGTCTACCCCCTTCCCTTTCTTGCATCGTCTGCAAAATCTGGTTCTCTAGGTTGTTCAGTCTCGCTGAAACATCTGGGTTGTATCGAAACAAGTGAAGACTTCATTGGTATCCTACATAGAGTAGGAAATGGTAGTTTCCTATGCCCAGAGGTGACATTTTTCCACCGTTGTGGGGTTCGCTAAGCTTCTGTGGGTAGCTTTCGAGAGCTTGTACTTCGTTATGACTTGGGTCGTGCCAGGCAGGTTAATAGTTCCCGACATTCTGGGCCCAAATGCAGCATCCAGCTAAACAGCCGCCACCTAATGAAAGTGTGATACTGACCCGGAGTAACCTCGTCACAGTTACAGTATACGCAGTGTAGGCGAGTGTTGCATGCAAAGGCTTTCTGAGCCTCCAACGCTGATGCACTGCAAGACATCACGGTCGTCAGAGGTTTCCTCTTTGCTGACAACTGAACGGTTTGTTTTTCGCGAGTCGAGGGCAACCATAGCATTTGTCGGTATACTCGCTTGTCGACATACGCGTTCTTCCCGTCTTTTGTTTTCTATCAACAGGACATTTGGAGGCGTACTACTATCCCTGTGACTACATGAGCCCACTGGTTTTAGTAAGTGCTGTGTCTGGTGTAACAGTGATACAGGGATACTGGAGGGTTTGGGCATCGTAGCGATCAGCTACAGCCTGTAACCTAGTTCTCTGTACCATTACAATTGGGCAGTCCAAAATATACAAACAGTGTAGAGGGCACGAGAAATAAGGTGCAGTTCATTTCCATTCACCCGCTCTACAACCAATCCGAGGCCACTTCGTAATGCGCTTGATTCTGCTTCGGATGTCACAGCAATCTATAACTTGACGTCGTCAGCAAGAAGCGAAATAGGAGAGCTGAGACCCAACGAGAGGTCATTCACAAAAAGAAGTAATAACGGCTAACCCAGAATCTCCCCTTGTGGCGCATCAAATGATGATCTCTTCCAAGTCAATTAGATCCTGTTGACTTATGCGCAGAGGTCTCTGACTTCTAAGCATTCCCGCAGCCAGGAGAGCGCTTGTCCGCTGATGCCCAAAATTGATGTTTTGTGAATGAGAAAAGCGTGTGAGCCCGTGTTAGAGGTGTGGACGGAATCCAGGAAAATCACGTGAAAGGGGCTTGGAGGTTCCAACATGCCATCCATTTATCACCTGTGGCCAGAAGGTCTGAAGCGCAGGACCTACCTTTTCGGAAACCTTATTTGGCAATGATTAGTGCTTCATTCTTGACCAAGCACTCCCTGGCGTGGTCGTCTACCAGGCTGTCCTTTGCATCCGGCTGCATCTAAAGAGGTGCCAGGGTCAGATTGTTTTTCGGGTTCTGCATGCCTTTAGTTTCGAAGGGCGTACAGAATGTGGCAAGTTCCCACTCTCCTGGACGTATACTTTTTTCAAAGGAGCATTGATACAGATGGCAGAGAGAACCGCATGGGGCATCCCCACATTACTTCATCATAGACGACTGAGTGTTACCTCACCTGCTTTTTCCCGCGCGGAATTTTGACAGTCTTTCGTGGGCCATTGCGGGGGTTACCTCTATTCCGTGCAACTTCTGTACTAATTAGTGCTGGAGGTTGGTTAGATGGTTGATAATTTTCACGAAACAACGGGATGTCCAGTCGTATGTCGAAAGTGGACCCTAGAGTTCTTATTTTCATTTTACTTTTCCTCTTAGCTTTTTACTGCATGCTGAGGTTCGTTTGCAGCAGTTGGTTATGGAAGGGACCAACGCTGTTTATTGGTCTTCAGATTTCCCTAAAGTCGCCTCAACTTCAGATTAAATCACATACCATAAACCTCGAGGTGCTGCTCAAACACATGTGGCATCTGAAGTCGATGAACACATCCCCTCCAAAACCCGGGCAACATTAGGTTTCCGAGGAAGACAAAGCTGAAGCTTGCGAAATGCTTATCATTCTTCACTAAGTATCCTGTTAGGCTCGGCAGCGATTTAAACTGCACCACAGTATTCTAAACTTAAACGGAAGAACGAGGAAATACGTACACGAAATACCAACACACGCATAACAGGTAATTAGCCGCCAGTTTTCATTAGTCCACCATACAGGCCTTTTTCTTACGACTAGCCACCACCACTTCCTTCCGACGGCCATGGCGAGTTTAAGTTTGATACTCCTATGAATTAGTTATTCAACGTATTTCACTGTCTAACGATGGGGAAATGAATAACTGCATGCAGGACGAAATACCGGCAAGTCCCTTAGAGAATGCTTTGGACGATATTACGAAAGTTGTTGGACTCGGCGTTTTCTGTGTAACAAAGTGGCGTGGAACCAAACTTACTGTCCTAAACACTGTCTATCGAACGAAAAAGAATCAAGCTGATACACGGATTTTGCCTAAACTGCTCAAACCATTTTAACGTGAACTACCAGAGGATCCATGAACCGTGGCTAGGACCTAAGGCAGATCTTTGCAAGAATCCATAGGCTGTAGCACCTATGTTCATATCACTCTTCGTCAGTAGCTTCAAGGTCGTCCCAATAAAGAATAAGCATCTGATCAGAAAAGCCAGGTGGTTTATTCTAGGGCACCTTTCTACCGTTTGTCTAGGCTTCTGCAAGATGATGGTTTCATCCTCATCGCAGCGGTATCTTAGGAACCCGTCACTGGCCCTTCTTCCTGTTTATAGTGAAACTAAACTAACCTAATGCAGCACTAATATCCTCCAGTGAAAACGAGTGGGGATTGAGATTAAATTCCATGAAGATACATGTAATTTATACATGAACTTACTCATACTTTAAAAATGGTGTGCGCCTGCATATCCAGGAATAAATATTATTATTATTATTATTTGGCAGCCAATTTTCGTCATCTGGTGAATCAACAGGTCTTTTGCATTTCTCCTACGTCATGTAGGTTCACCTTCACCTTCATGATTAGTCACAGTAATAATGCAGCTATGTTAGTGCCAAAAGAAAGCCGTCAGAAATTTGCAGAGGCTGTTAACCATATGGAAATCCGCTTTTCAACTTAGATGAGCAGTTTGACCGGATGAAGAGGTGCTTTTCCGAAGCAGACGAATGATTCCATCTCCAGGTTGCTTGCTCAAGCAGATCACCACAGTGCCTTCAGCGGAGAAGCTAAAAGCAGCCGGTAAGGGGCATATTAGTGGCGACCTGCGGGTGCAGGAGTTTGAGTGATTTTGGGTGTCGTCACGAAGAAGAGCTGACGTTCAATCCAGTGGATTCAAGCATTAGTGCTTTCATGCACCGGATAATGCATGCGCAAGTGGATCCTAACAGCAGCATGTTTTACCCATGGTCGTCATCACATGACAACCTAAACTTCTCGTAAGCAAGTTGCCGTTTTCAATTTATCATTAACCCATCCACAGAAACGGCTGAGACGACAAAGGAATGATTACGGGAAAGACTGCTGCTCACACCTAGAGACTGTTTCGCAACAGTCGTGGTGGTCTGAACGTGTGGAAGGAAAGTTAGTTAACTTAACGTGCTCAATGACATAATTCTGTCAGGTTAATGAGCCGGCTAAAAGTGAAACGGTGTCAGTATTCTCCCTCTGGTATGCACTGCGCACCTGTTTACCCGGTTCTCGAAAGAGAGCCATCGAAACAATTATAGTAACTGAAATTTGACTTATATGTAGATCCTTTTGTGAATACATTGTCTATGCGAGGTACTGAGAAATCGGTCATGAGTGAAAACGTTGGCCGCACTTGCCTACTACTGACACTCAAGGACAAAGTCAGGAGGGGCTTGGGTAATTTTGATGACGTCATGGAAAACGCTTACCCATTTTGAGGAAGCTCACGTCCCCCTTCAGTCGCGCCCTAAGTGAATTTTTTGAAGTCTTGTCCAGAACCTGGAGTGCTCCGGAAGTGAATCCTGACTAATGTCTATCTCACAGCACTTGCAATGTGTAGTTAAAACTATTGGTTGACTAAGAAAGCAGTTGGATGTCGCTTCACGGCTCACTGGTGAATGTCAAGTCAGCCTTAGCACTGAGAGTATGATAGTTTTAGGGACACTGAGATATCTTAGAAAAACTGACTATGCTTTCTCAAAACGGCTTACAACATTCAGGTGGAAAACACTTTCCATCCTCGAAACATTGACCTTGCCAAATCACCATTTCGGGAACGGCAAGTCTGTGGTTGCATATTTACTACCCTGATTTGTCGTATATGGTTACCTGGATACTTCCATGGGAGCCAGCAGACGGACGGAGGAACCAGTGACTCTGAAAGACATCCCAAGGCTTAAATATTTCCAGATCCAGACGACCTACTCATGCTCCAGAATGGTGAGGGTTTGATGTACTTTGCTTTTTGTTTGGTAGTTTCGGTGGTATACTGCGTTTGGCTCTGCAGGCCATTTTTCTGATAGCCCATCTATGACCACAAAACCGCTGCAGGCAACTGGATGGGGTTCTTGGGGAATGTGGCCGGCAGAGATGTATGATTGAGTTTTTTCCCTCCTGATATCATTATGTGGGCTGAAAGACGTTTTATATGACTGTCCCCTGAGAGCAATATAGAAATTTGACCCTTCAACAAGCAATTGCATCTACCAATACGGCGGACTGAGGTAATGTATGGTGATTGTGAGTAAATATGGGTGGAAGGAGGATCTGATGAAGTTCGACCTCAGATGAGATATCATCTGCTGCTGCTATTTTCTTTCGTTGCTCTAAATGAAGCTTAGTGTCCGTGATAAATGACTATTACTAATTAGCGTGTTCGTGAATAGGCCACCCCCAGACAGGCGGCTTTACATTTGTGCAAACGTTAAGCAGATGTCAGTTTAGTGTACTGGTTCTGTATAAGGAATGCGAATTAAATTATTCAGTGTTGCAGGAACTTTCTGGGTAGGAAGGAGTGGTTTATCGGAGGGAGGTGATTCAAAGCCTCTGGGGAACTATAGGGGAGATGTTGCAATTGGTTTCCATCTCTTCTGGGGTCCATGGGACTCCCTATTATTTCTCCAAAGTTGTGTCCTGTTTCTCAAAATTATCTTTTGGTTCTGGGGAGTTCATCACACTGAACCATGAATTTTATAATCTCAGTTCTTCTAAGCTTTAAGTTCCTGTTCATCACAGTTTCCTTTATGATCCTACTATACGGGTACCGAAAGATGCTAGGATATATCCTACAGATTAAGCAGTTCAATAAATGCCATGCAATAGTTAGATGAAAGCTAATAAGTCTGCCACAAAGACTAGGGTAACGTATTTAACAGTAACTAACTATGCATAGTAAAGACGTTGTCCGTGATAGCAATAGAAGTGTCAGTGACAGTTACAACAGATGGGTTAAAATTAGTTATAACAACGGTTACGCAGTGTAACGTAAGCCTTCGATATCTCTACAAAGTAGCTTGAACTCATTTTAGCATGAAATGGTAGCTTCACAAGGAAATTTAGTTTCGTGTAGCCTGAAGAATACCTCAGCCGTGTTTGAGTGTGATAGGGACAGCTGTTTTTGTCACCCCCATACAGGTGTCGCCAATTCGGTTGGAACTCAGTGTCCCTGCCAATTACTCAAGCACTTCAGCTTTTTGTGTAGGTTGATGTGAAGTTTTTCAGTTGTGCTATCTCAAGGGTTTTTTCCGTATGTGATTTATAACTACCTATGCTTCTGATTTTGGATTGTACGAGTGCACCTGTGTTACTGACTTGTCCCTCAAGGCTTAGAATGCAATCCCTGCATGGTATTCATCTGGTGTCCTTCGTATGATTGTTATGTTGGGTGGTCATAGAACCAACTCCTCGGTTACAGCTGTATAGAAAGTATTGTTGACAGGATATCAGTGGGTTTAGTCACTGTTTCCACGTGACCATGGTGGAATCAGAGGTCAACCACTATTTCTTCCAAGTGATTAATATTTTGCGACGGATGTAGTTGTCTTCTCTTTCGCCTAGATGTTTAAAAACTAGGTAGACAGAAAGGTTAAAACTATCAGAAGTCAATGTTACTGAACATTTGGATAGATATGCATGAATAAGCAAAATAAGTTTATGGTTTAGATGCCCAATAGTCGAAAAACTGTTAAGGTCCCTCAATTATTTCCATAAGTCGAGCTACTGGACGCAAAGTGAAGTTGTGCTAGGTGAGTAGCGACGGCTAAAATTGATAACTCGTCAGGACGCTCAATGTGTATATGGGAGTCACAGACACTTAGCTAAAATTGGCAACCTAAAACTCAATGAAATTCGCCTTATTCTTAAGAAAGGCCATCAGTTGGTGGTGCCGTTTTTTAACAAGTGAAAGGAAACTGTAAATATTGGTTATGAGAATATTCAACCTGAATAAATGAGCAGAAGTCTGTTCCATGTTGAGCAGGGAGTGGGGTAATATTGCACAGACCACGGTTAAACATCTGTCATCCTCGTCTAGCTAAACCGCGGTGGTCTTAGGCTACCTCCAGTTAAGGAAAGAGTGGATCAACAAGTCATCAATACCCTCGTTCACTGTCAAGTTTATACCTCCACTCACTTTATGGATTAAAGGATGACACCAGGCTTTACCAGTTGCAAACGGCGGTGTCTTGTCGTCGCCCTGAAGAACTGAGTTTCTCTCCACAGCTACCTTCAACAACTCCGCAGGACGTGTTCAACTACGGTTTTTTATCGGCAAATCACCAACCTGCCGGTAAATTTCAAAGCCAACTGCATTTGGCAGTACGGCTACTGGAACAGGAACTCTGCGTGGGCAGGCTCATTGATGAACACCAATCTCTGGACTTGAATGGGCGTCCACAAGAAACAAGCCCGACAGCATATTTAACATAGAGGTAGTCACTGACTAAAAATGGGTTTATCAGCCTGATAGTATCAACGCAAGAACCGTTATTACTTCATAACGGCCTAAGTTGCCGCGCCTTAAATCAGGCACCAGAGCGAGGGTACGCTAAGATGAAAGATGAAGTAATTAAGAAGAAAGCTGTCGAAAGCTATAGGAGTCCATCAAAAGGATGTCAACGAGGAGTGAGACAGTACGTAACTTCAGTATGATGATCAAGATGAATCCATACCTCTGGTACCTACTGTCGACCGCATCACTCCAAATCCTTAGCCACAGACTTTGGTTGTCGTATGAACCCTGACCTGGAATTCCACACTCATCTACACGGCTCACAATAGCGAAAGAACTCATGGACTGATACCAAGTTTCAGTTTGACCGTCTTTGGCCTTCACTTGCTTCCACCGATTCTATATACAACATAATCGCATTGTCCACACCCTGAGATATCACCTACCTGGCACTGTCACAGTTACCGATTACAAAGTGCAAGACTACTTATTGACACACCCGCTACAACGGGGTAATGCTGAACTTACTTTTCCTTGATAGTGTTATGCGTAGAGTCAAAACCAGTAATTTCCTGAAGTATTTAGTGGGTATCTATTTGCTCTCCGTTACGCGAGCGAACTCCGCAAACCTGCTGGTGTTCAACCTGATACTTATAAATCCTGTCTCTGGCATTTCTCAGTTTACTGAGCATCACCATTTCGCCCCACGATCCATGGAATAAATGTGACCGGAAAAGAGGTTATTCAGGGTAATTTTTCTTCGGCTTCTTAAACCAGTCAAAAGTTATTGCCTCCCATATGGTTTCCTTTACATATTGTACAGTACAACCTAGTTCCAACTTAAAAACAACCATGGGCCTCGCCCTCCATTCCTCCTCATCCAACCTTTCACACCATGGGCGATTCTGTACCCACTTGTGTCCACATGGATATATATTAACCATCTTCTCAGCCAGGAGATAAATCGGCTGCGCGTAGAACGAATTAGGATTCTTACCTCACGTCCATTATAATTAGATCTAAAATCGCATAAAATGCAGAGCTCTATCATAGCACTTTCAGACGCTGACCAGCACTTTCAAGCAACCAAATGTGTGGATTGAGGCCACACTGCTGTATTGAAATCAGGGGTTGCTCCTAGATAGCTCCTCTCACCTTCAACATGTAGCGCCCACTTATCACCAACTGTTTTGCTCCTATTGTTCTCTGCATGCCTTGCAATACGCAACAGTTGCCTCTCCATCTGATTGCAGACATTAAAGTGCTTCGCTCGTGTTGACTGTTCAAAATCCTGTGAAATATTCTCATTTACCCGCCTGGTTCTTTGAGAATTGTTTGCAGACACTTGGTGAGGACCAGTGTTATCATTAATATTAAATGACCTTGGATTCCCCATGCGACACGGGACACGCTGCCATTTCACTCCGTTCTCTGCACAGTGTCGCACAACTCTACATTATGAATGGCCAAGCGTTCAACGAGAGCCGACATTGCTACCAGCACCACAGTTTAACTGGACTCACTAAGATGAAGGCACCCAGTCAAACATCCTCGCCATTTGGCACTCTTTCGTGTTACGTTGCACTGCTCGTAGTCGACCATTTAGCTAGCTAGTTGGAACTCATCGGTATCTTGGCCCGACCTTGCAAATATATTATTCCAGCCGACTACGCCATTGTGTTCTTCCTTGGCCTCTCATTCATGGGTATGTTAGGATTTCGAATAATTGGTGATTGGTCTCTGTGTCTGTCAAGTTTGCACCAAGACGATTCCTAAATCCGCGGTCTAATCAACCTGGATCCACGACTGCCAAAAAGCTCTCGTTTCTTCCTCACACCATCTCCTCCATGTCACCTTCGCCTCGGAAGCCCAACTCGTCGTTTCCCATTTGGGTTCCACTCGAGGACATGGTCTGGCGTGAGATGTCCCCAAACGGTCTTCTCAGTCTATCTCCAGTCCAGTCCAGTCCAATCCAATCCAATCCATCTCCACTCTCCTCTGCATATTTGTTGGGTGATGGGTTCTCGCTTCGTTGGTTCGTTGCCAGTGAGAGTGAGTTCCTTGTTGCTTATTCTTATTATTCTGTCCATCTGATCTTGAGTATCGAGTGAGCGTAGGCGGCAGCTGTTGATGTATGTCTCGAGTTTGTTGGAAATGCTTTTCGTAACGCTCCAAGTCTCTCAACCATCACACAGAAGCATTGACTTGACTGACAGTAGTCTTGAAAATCTGTATCTTGTTTGTGCTTTATGCTGAGTGCAGTGCAGTGCAGTGCATTAGATCTTCACACTGACTTGAGATGAGTGGAGGCCTGTCTTGCTTTTCCGATCCCGGTTTTGACGTCCTCATCTGTGCCTGTGTCGCCTGTAGTTGAAACGATGCTGCCTAGGTAGGTAAGTAGGTAGGTGATTGGTGCTTGTTGTTCACGCTGTTGTTGGTTGGGTATCTTCATCACCTGTGTCTTCTCTACGTTCAGCTGAAGTACTATCTTCGCTGCCTCGCCTCCTTTGCCAACTGGTTGGTTTTTGCCTGTAGATCTTCGAGTTTGTTCAACGAGTCATTAGACATAAATCATCATCGGCGGTGAAATCCTAATCTTTTAGGGTCTTTCCATCGGTGCAGCCAGTGTGTGACCATCTTCTAGCTCCTCACAGTGTTTTACATGACCCAGTCCAGTCGACCACAACCAGGAAGACCACCAGTGAAAGTAGGTGGCAGCCTTGTCCTACTTCTGTCTTCACTTAAAAGGCTACGCTGAGCTTTCCATTGTGAATCACCTGGCATGTAGCATTATATGGCGTGCATCTGTTGAATGAGGTTGACCAAGGTTTGTGGCATTAAAACCGTAGTGTTGAAGCAGCTGGCTGCCAAATTACTTCTCGGTCGACGCTGTCGAAGGCCTTTTCCAAGTCGATGAAGTTGAGGTAGAGATCCAATTGACTGCCATTCTATGCTGTATTCTAAGATGATGCATAGTGTAGCGTTGCAATTTGATCCTCAGATGATTTGTTCTTCCTGAAGCCAGCCAGCCAACCAGCCTGTTCCGGTCGTAATCCAGTTGAACCCGGAGCTTTTTGTAGTCTCTCCAGGATGATGTGGCTTAATATTTTGCTTGGGTTGGCCAGGGGTGGAGCATGATTCCGCGCCAGTTCTTGCAAAGACTTAGGTCTCCCTTCTTTGGAAGTTTGACAAGGTGGCCCTTCTTCCAATCAGTTGGCGGGTACCCTTCTTTCCTTGTTTCCTTGCAAACCTGCAATGGTGGTGTAAGCATGTCCCCTTATGTCTGTGTGTGAGTTTTCAGTGCTTCTGGAAGAATTCCATCTGATGCTGTTGCTTTACCTGCATTCAGCAACTTTATGGCGTCCAGGACTTCTGTTGATGTCGAAGGATTTGTGTTCACTGGCAGTTCTGTGGTTGGGGTGCTGGTGATATTTCTGGATGAGTTCCAGGCGGTGGTGGTGGTCAACTCAAGAGATTTTTGAAGCGCTCAGGACATCGTTCCCTTTGTTTCTCCTCTCTCTTTAGGGTCTATGTTGGTTTTGGTCTGTGCTCATCTCTTCTCCTCCAGTTGATAATTATAATTTTTTGCCATTACTTCCTTACCTGTACAGCTTTCTGCCTAACGTGCCAATATCATATAGGTGTCTCTATTTTTCGCGTGCGCTCTTCCCCACTTCTTTGTCCAGTGTGCATTGTACCATGAGGTATCGATGGCTTAGACCCTGACTGTGGCTGCAAAAGCTTGGGCAAACGGCTTGGCACCAGTATCAGTAGATGAAGGCGACGGAAGGGACAACTTTCGGGAGGGTAGGTTACACGTGATTGGGTCTTGTGCACTACGAGAAGCGTGTGGGTGTTTGACACTTTTTGGCTGCCCGCACCTTTAAAGGCTATACTTTAAGGTATATGAAAGGGAAAAAGGTCTGTGTGGCCGCAGATACCATGGGACGTCTGCTTGAGACCTGCGACGTATAGCCTTTTTTGGGCTGTTGTTTCATTGTGTGGCTGTTCTGACGGATCCCGTACCACTGGCACCAGAAGACAGTGGTGCAGGGAGATGTGTGCTTTTGGGGGTTCACCTTTTCTAAACCCCTCTTAGGTTGAGAAGGCAGTATCAACGTGGCACTGCTGGCGAACCAACTTAAACTCCTCACTGCTATCGCACCCCATCCGCTTAGGAGCAGTAGGACTTAGCCCTCAGATCCGCATAATAATGCAGTAATATACATCACGACAGTAACTGCTTTTCGTCTTACCACTATCCAACAAACCTTTCTGGGATGGTAGGACCCCTACGGAACATGCGTCCTACCAGCAAACATCGTTGGGTCATGGTGACATGCAGGCCCAACCACGAAGTTAAGGCTACGGCCATCCGTCGGGAGACAGTGAGGTATAATGGATGACTGCATGTCAAAGACAGTCGCGTGGGGATTCGGTACCTGGATGTACAATATGCTGAAGTAATCTATTTGCAGCGTCGTCTGGTAGGATGATGCTATGGCGACCAAATTTTTGATTTAGTTGTATGATCTTGTTTGCAAAAAAGTAGTTCAAAAGAATTATTCACGTTACCACTGGGCACGATAAAAACCGTGGAAATACAAAGCATGGTGAAATGAGCATATATGGCAACGTACATGGCCAAACCGGCCGGCATAAAAAAGATTGGAAAACCTACAGGCCAGGATTTCAACAGACAATCTAATACGCCAGACAAAGCTATCAATGACTGAATCAAAATGTTTAAATTCATACTTAAAAAGCAAAACCCAGAGCTTTCTAACCCATGTTACTCCAATCCCACTGCATTAAGTATTTTCTATGCACCAATAACCTATTATTACCTAAAATGAAATTGTTTATTCCCATGAGAAGCCAAAGAAGTCGATTATTAAAAGATATTTGAAACCTCGTGGTCCCCTGACCGACCCGTAGCTGTCATGTGTTATTCGACAGTTATCAGTCACGACAGGAAGCATAACAATCAGCACACGCGGAGGCGAATAAGGAATTATCCTGATGTGAACTTGGCAGATGCAGAGACCAGTCACTATTATTCGAATGCGCGACACCCACGAATATGAGGCCAAGAAAGAACACAATGGCGTAGTCGGATGGAATAACATATTTTGCAAGGTCGGGCCAAGATACCGATGAGTTCCAACTAGCTGGCTAAATGGTCGACTACGAGCAGTGCAACGTAACACGAAAGAGTGCCAAATGGCGAGGATGTTTGACTGGGTGCCTTCATCTTAGCGAATCCGGTTAAACTATGAATCTCATCGAACTCCAGCTTATTCATTCCGGAGCATTGGGGGACGCTACAATGGTATCTCCCCACGTTTTTCCTATTAAAAATGTCACTCACTTGCGACGTTTACAGTTGTTTTTTCAGAGCTAAACTTAGTGAACCCTATATCAGGACCTTGGTAACTAATCTGTCCAGCGTTATCTATAATTTCCGTGGGTTATGTCATCTAATAAGTAAAATATTACTTGTTTTCAACTCATCTTCCGAAATCTGTGAACCTAAACAATCCTGCTGTTTCTTTTCGTTAGCAGTTTATTTGCATTTGCATCTTAAAATGTAAAATGATGTTATTTGCATGGTTAGAGGCACTTGTTGGTTTGTTTCAGAACTGTTGAGTCCATACTTTGAGTGTTTCCGGTAAAAATTTAGGGCGCACTTTGAAACTTTTGGGCAAAACTTTGGGCACAGTTTGACAAATTTGGATTTTTTAGGCTAAATTTTTGACACCTTCTGGAGTAACTTTATGTATATATATATATACATATATATATATATATATATATATATATGTATATATATTCTAAGGAAGTGTGCAAAGTTATTAGAGCGTTTTATAACTTCTGAGTAATGTCCACTCACTGCTTTAAAAATTGTTTTTTCTCGGTTGTGTGCGTAGTAATAACGGGTAATCAAAATTGATTTCATGCGGATCACAAAACACCTGTGAACTTTGAAATGACTAACTGCATTGATCAAGAAGTTGAAAGGGAGTTTACTGGTTAATCCCCACTATATAACGTTGCTTTCAAGGCATTGTAATTACACATTTGTATTCGCACCTCTCAGGATTTAACAGATTTTCAAATAAACCGTGTATTTAATAATATGAACACGCTAAAGTTGCTTACGATGCTAACTCATTGAATTTCTGATAACGAATACCCGAGGATGGGGACACAATACTGTCATAGTTGGTGAACTAACTTACTCGTACTCACGTTGAACCTGCCTTGGTAGTATTGATTTTAACTTTCATACCAAGAGTAAGGTTTTCTTTTTTTCCTATCCCTTCCTATTCCTATGTTTCCTATTAACTTCATTGACCTTCTCGTAAATTTTCATATGAATAGTTCGACAAGTCCATGTGTGATCAGTTTGTTAGAAATGTATAGCGCTAATACATCACATGTTTCAGATAGTCTTCGTCTTCTCATTACGCTGTTTGAACTCACTTATCTTGGTTATTTTGGGGGAATTACCACTAATTCAGGTAGCCTATCGGTACTGGCACGCCTTGGACACTGAATTCGGGCGTAAACTCCAAGTTGTTAACTGCCAAAAGGCAGTTTAAACCCAACCAATGGCTGCTACCTTTGTGTGGTGGTCGGGCTTGTATAACTTAATGACTCAGCGAGCTATGCTAGTTGGAATGCTTGTTCCGTTGAGTTCCTACCGTACCAAAAAGGCCAGCTGGATAGTGGTAAGACAGAAAGCAATTAACGTTATGGTGTAAACTATTGTGAGGGTTCAAGGGCGAAGTCGTAATCCTCGTTGTGACAGCAGTTTCTCGCAAATGACCAGATGTGACATGCTATCCTCCCTATGGGAAGATGGGGTTTACTAGCGATCGGCCTTAAAAAAGCATAACCCTCTGTACGCCTCACCGCATACCAGTGATAGCGACATGGTTCCCTAGTCAAAGGTAAAAGTAACAAACTTAAATCTCACATTTTTAAACAGGTAGTTTGTGATGGAATTAAAGCAGATGTCCATCAGGTATCTGCGACCAAGCAGTAAAGTTTCTTTCCTAGATACCTTAAACAGGATGAACCTTTCACGACGTGAGCAGCCGGAAGTCATCCTCCATTACAACTTTGTTAGCGCTCAAACCTCCTTAGATCACTAACCACCTTCTACATCCTTACCTACTGACAGTCCTACACATTTCTCAGTTAGTATAGTTGCATCATCTTTGAGTCCTTCCAGCTCCTGATAACGGAACAAAATTACTGATCTCCTGAAACCGCTTACCAAACTACATATTACAGTGTAGGGGTGCGTGTTACAATTGCGTAACGCTTGATCAACCCTACTTAACTTGATGTGCTCTAGTACCTGCTTAACCAGTACTTTACCCAACGTGTAAGTACTGATAACAAAACACAAATCAAAAGAACCGATGCGCAATGTATTTGAAGGAGCTATATATTTAATTGAAGTAAATGTAATAATGATGAATGAGGGAAAAGTTTAATCAACTTATCTGGCTTGTAAGGCTGAACTAGGGACTCGGAGCACGTGCGTGGTGATCAGCACAATGGAGCGCAAAAATGGCGTCCAAGCCTGCTCGTTAAAACAAAACTTAAAACACCCTAAGCATCCAGAGGCAAGCTAGAGATTTATTTAGTTAATTTAATTTAAACTATTTACTTTAGCCCTATTTATATTTCGGTGCCAGGAATGTGCACTTCAGGTTATCCCCCTCCTAGAAGGTTGTTGGGATACCGGCAACCTTCGATCCTAGGAGGCGACTGTGAGGTGGAAACGCAACACCTTTCCATATTGGTGATGGAGTAGGTGACGTGTGGGTTTACGAAGCTGGTGCAACTATGCACACCTACGAGGTAGGAGAACTCTGCGTCTAGACGCAACCCTTCTCGCAGTGGTGGGAGGTGACCCAAAACCTCCGTCTACTTTTCCCTATGGCTTCTTAATCTACCGGGGAGTGTACAGGGGGAAATTGGTACAAAGAGAACCGAAGAATGATCCAAGTAGCATCGTCAGTGGCCAATTGTATCCAATTTTCAACGCATTCTCTAGGTTTTGCAGGAAGAAAGAAATAGGACATTGGAGTGCCAAGAAAAGAAAAACCAAACAATTCGAAGTGGGAGGAGTACAGAAAAGAAATAACAACAATAACCAACCAAAAAAGTTTTTGAAATTTAAATGGTAATTTTGGTTTTTCTTTTTTTGTTGTTTTAAAAAAAACTGTTTGCAAAGTAGTGAACAAGACTTTTGAAAACTTTAGATATGAAAACGCATTAATAGTGCATGCCAAGATAAAATAGTTGAAACTCCGAATTTACCAAGTGTGAAGTTGCTCTGGGGCTAATTAATGAAATCGGCTTATCGTTTGGACCAATGAACACGCCCCCAAGCACGTGTAGAGGGTACCGGTTCAGTGCTACTAGACGTGGCTCTTTTAGAAGATTCAGGGTACGCGCGACTAGACGTCAGAGGTTAATGATCGGTAAAGATGATGAAGTCACGACCTTCCACAAAATGACGAAAATGTTTCACTGAGGCATATATGGCGAGCAGTTCCCTGCCGAAAGTGCTGTACCGCATTTCGCAGGTGGATAACTTCCGGGAGAAGAATGCAACTGGGATCCAAGTGTGATCCGAAAGTTGTTGCAACACAGCTCCAATGGCCGTGTTAGAGGCGTCAACCGCAATGCTAAGAGGTAGGTTTACGTCTTGATGCACCAGCATCGTGGCGTCTGCTATTGCGGTTTTGATCTTGCGAAATGCTTCTAGTGCCTCAGGAGTCAAGCTGAAAGTTTTACATTTACTTTTCAGCAGGTCGGTCAGTGCAGTCAAAATGTGTGCACATTGGGGAACGAAGCGACGATAATAGCTCACCATACCCAGAAACACACGCAGAGCTTTAAGTGACGCTGGGACTGGGAAGTCTTGGATCGCCTGTACCTTTTCAGGTAGTGGGCGAATGCCTTGCTCGTCGATAACGTGTCCCAAAAATTTTAGTGAACGAACGCCAATTGGCATTTGGCCAGGTTGACTGTCATCGAATGCTCTGACAGTCTGGCGAAAACCTGTTTCAAGTGGTTAAAATGAGTGTCTTCGTCAGGACTAGCGATTAGTATATCGTCTAGGTAGGCATAGGCGAAATCGAGTCCACGTAAAACATCGTGAATAAAACGTTGGAAGGTTTGTGCTGCATTGCGAAGACCAAAAGGCATACGGAGGAACTCAAAAAGACCAAACGGTGTAATGACGGCTGTCTTGGGAACATCATCAGGATGAACCGGGATCTGATGATATGCACGCGTCAAGTCAAGCTTACTGAAGATAACCGAGCCTTTTAAAGATGCAGTCAAGTCGTGAATGTGAGGGACTGGGTAACGATCTGGAATCGTTTTAGCGTTGAGCCTTCGGTAGTCACCACAAGGCCTCCAGTCCATGCCATTGTTCTTGGGTACCACATGCAAGGGTGAAGACCATGGACTGTTGGATGGTCTGATTATTCCCATTTCAAGCATGTGTTCGAACTCGGCTTTTACAGCACGCAGTTTCTCCGGGGATAATCGCCGTGGTTTCGCAAACACTGGCGGGCCAGTCGTCGTTATGTGATGAGAAACGTTCGAAGTCACACAAGGGACACAACGACTTGGCTTAAAGACATCCGGAAAGGACTGAATGATAGACGCGTAGGGACTAGAAGCGTCCGTCGTGCAGTACACGGGACTGAGGGGCGGCGTCTTTGTGACTATACCGGAAACAGAGAGTGTTGTGGTAGAATCTATCAACTTATGCTTGCCAGCATCTACCAGCAGCTGATAGTGCTGCAAGAGATCCATACCAATAATGCCGGTGGTCACATCTGCCACTATGAAAACCCAACGAAAGGGACGACGCAATCCAAGGTTGAGATCGAGGAATCTCCGACCATAGGTTGTGATGGGCGAACCGTTGGCGGCACGAAGTTGCAGAGACATTGGCCGCAGACGCTCTTCCTTCGTAGGTGGGATGACGCTAGCTTCTGCCCCAGTGTCAACTAGGAAGCGTATCCCAGAATGTCGATCAGTGACGAAGAAGAGGCGACATGGAAGTGGCTCGCCAGCGACGTTAGTCGCCGTCACGTGCTGGCTCACACGTTTCCCGCCTGGTTAGCCTCGAAGGTGCAAGGTCGAGTGCACCTTTTGGCATTGGCACCATAACGTTTATGGTACCAGCACAACCTGGGTTGGGATTGTCGCGATTTGGAACGTCTGCTACCGGTACGGGAGGCAGACCTGTTGCGCGAGCGAGACGTGCGACCGTTGGAAGAACTACCAGACCGCATTTCGTTCCTGATGCTGCACAACTCCCATACAATTTCGAGATGTGAGCTATAACATCGAAACTTGTTGGCTCAACAGCCGAGGGATGTGGGTTTTTGGACGAATCCGTGGCAGTAGACAGTGCAGCTGAGATACTAGTGTTGGGTTTCGTAGCATCCACAGCTCTGTCAGCCGCTTCCGCCAGCTCTATTAAGGGACACTTATGGAAGGGTGCGAGGATCCCTTGAACCGACTGTGGTAACCTCTGTAACCACAGTTGCTTGAGAAATGCTTCATCAATGTTGAAGTCAGCAATCAGCTGCTTCATCTGACGAAGCAGTTGCGTCGGCTTGCGATCACCCAGATGCACATCCCTGAAAAGTTCTTGCACTTTCTGCTGGTCAGTAAGTGCAACACGTTTGATGAGGGCGGTTTTGAGGCGATCGTAAAGATTCGGTGCTGGGTCATCTAGCACATCTGAGACGTCTTCGATCACATTTTCCGGTAAGCTGACGATGACTAAGTTGGACTTAGTTTCTTGTGATTGAATGTGTCTCAAGGCAAACTGAGCTTCCACATGGGAGAACCATGCAGATGGTCTGTGGGCCCAGAAGGTGGGAAGCTGGAGGGTTACGGCCATCTGCGCAGTCGAGTCGTTATCCGCCATTGATCAGGGAATTAACGAGGCACGATAGTGATAATAAAAAAAATTACAATGCAAAAATAACCAATGAGGAGTGCAATAAAAAAACGCTAGACGTGCCAAAAACAAAATAGGCCAGACAAATCAACGCAAGAGAACAAAGGTACTAGACAAAGTAAGAAGTGATACTCGGGCTCACCAATTTTGTAGGGATGCGTGTTACAATTCCGTAACGTTTGATCAACCCTACTTAATTTGATGTGCTCTAGTACCTGCTTAACCAGTACTTTACCTAACGTGTAAGTACTGATAACAAAACACAAATCAAAAGAACTGATACGCAATGTATTTAAAGGAGCTATGTATTTAAGGTAAATGTAATAATGATGAATGAGGGAAAAGTTTAATCAACTTATCTGGCTTGTAAGGCTGAACTAGGGACTCGGAGTACGTGCGTGGTGATCAGCACAATGGAGCGCAAAAATGGCGTCCAAGCCTGCTCGTTAAAACAAAACTTAAAACACCCTAAGCATCCGGAGGCAAGCTAGAGATTTATTTAGTTAATTTAATTTAAACTATTTACTTTAGCCCTATTTATATTTTGGTGCCAGGAAGGTGCGCTACAACAGCTTTCAATATTGGCACCCTTGGTCAAACTAACCAACAAGTTTCGACAGCCAAAACTCTGGTATCTCGAGTCATGGATATGCGCTGTTTGCGAGACGCACATTCGGAGCCCAAGTGCAGTCATTCACTTAACCTCATTCGATCAATATGATAAATCTGCGAAATTCACCCTTCGAGTTTCTGGAGATTCGATGGTCGGTTCTCAAGATCGTGTCGCTGAAGGTATAGCATCAAGTGCTGAGGTATAAAGTTCACTACTTAGTTGGATCCCAGTTGACAGTTTCCTATGAATTGCGAAACAGCTTAGGTGAAACGGTAGCTTTGAGAAAAATGTTAACATTGATAAGAAATCCAACGAATGAAGAAGCAATTGTCGTAGTTTTTGTTTACTGATTGAGAAATTTAAATAGATTGTGTCCCCCCTAAACTCAGAATAATACTGTTCTTAAGCAATAAATTAGTGACGTCTGAATCCTTTTAAATGCCTCAGGAAAAATAAGGGGTTGATCAACACCATATATATATATGCATGCATGCCAAAACACCACTGATTACCACATCTAAAGCAAGATCTGGAATTCCGTATCATTTGACTTACGTGGTTAGCCTCATACAGTAATTGAAAGCACATAGATATATTACAGTTATTCCCAGACTCCCAATACTTAGGAAAAACGAATATTGTCAGAAAGCACATTTTGTTGCCTTATTAACTCCTTCATAGTACATGAATAGTTCATATCAACCGTGGACTCAAATATATGTGATCTACGCCAGGTACACCACTGATGAGCTGGGCCCCAGAGGCGTGAAACCACTGCCCAGTGTTTATATCACTGACCTGGTCAGCAAAATCTACGGATCAGCGTCAGTAGTTTCTAATCACTCATTTTCTTCAGCAGCGTATTCAATTAGTTCATAAAACTTTTGTTTCAGAGAGCACACTTTGTAATCATGTCTCGGTGGTTTCCAATGGAAACCCTGTTGATACCACAGTTGAAAGACTACTCAGCTGTGAAAACGTCATCTTAAAACGTACAGTTTTTAAAGAACTTACATTTTTTGAAAACACAAGACTTAAAGTTCATGAACATGAATGACATCTACTCAGGCATTAGTTTGCTGGTAACCACCACCCGGCTGGAGTGATTCAGGGACTGTCATCACTAAAGCATAGTGAGTTACAAATCCCAGTTTCATAATTAATTACCTTACCTAGCAGACCATATTAGTCTAGTTCCAAAGATTAACAGCAGCCGGTTTTCTTTACCCGTAGTAAGGTTGTACCACTTAAAACATGTATTATTTTAGTGAAATTATCTAAATTTTCATGAATCAAAAGAAGCTATATTTTCAAACAGCAAAATCTTGAATACTTTGTATTCACCGTAATGACAAACAGTTAAAAAGAAAAAAAATCAGAGAGATCCATACAAACTGTCATCAAGTTACAGTAGGAGGCTATGCTTCATAAAGATGAAGAGAAGTAAAAACCCTTGACACCACTGAAGTAAGATGTGTTGTTAAACAAGAACATAATTTATAGATCGGGTCATAAAAGAACTAAATATGATCACAGAAAGGAAACAATATTTTACAGAGCACCGAAAACAAAGTTGTGTATCCATAAATCGACCAAGTAAGTGAGTAACATAGGCACAAAGAATAGTGAAAATGCAGATTACAACTCCTTGCCAAGTTTCCCCAACTAAATAAATAAATAAAATGAATGAGGGATAAAAATTAATTACTTCTACTAATAAAAAATACACTGTAGTAAAAAGTAAAGGTAAAAATATGCAAATCTCTTCTTATGATAAATACTAAATAATGGTGACTGATACGGGTACAAACAAACCCAGCTATTATACAAAAACTGGTACATATTCTTTCATAACGTGGAGACACGCTAGTACTTTTCATACAGCATTAAAGATTGAAAATATAGGCATGTTCTATGTGGTCTTTGGGTCTTAGCCATAAAACATTTATTGTGGACTGTTATGCGTAAAAAAAGGCTAATTACTTTTTTCTATACAATGAAACACTAAATTTACGTTGTTAGACATGCAGGATAAAAGGCTACGTTTCTGCATTATGAGATAATACGTTTCGTAATGTAAAGATGTGGCTCATTCCATTAAGCACCTAACTATCAAGCAATAGGATCCTGGTTCAAATCTTGGCCCGGGCAGATGGTAGTATAATGAGCCTTTACACAATAGGTATGGCCAAAAAGCCTTGTACATAAACCTGTAAAGGATTGAGTTCCATTATTTTCATTGCTATTTACTTACGTATTTTAGTAAGGAGAATAAAGCTTTGCAGAAGGGCACCGAATATTTACACAACAAGAGTTATTCTAAAATATATTTGGGATCACTTGAGTATAAGTTTTGTTGACGGAGTACGCAATTTTGATAATACATACATAAATCCTAAAGAATATCTATTCGGAGAGAAGCACTCAGTACACTTAAGTTACACATTTGAAGCGAATATGAGAAGCACAAATGCAGAACATTTGTGCAGCACTATTTTCCGCTTCAAAAGTAACGAGGGATGTTGAACATTTAGAAACTATATTTACACTTAGTAAGAACCTAGATGTTTTATGCTGAATATCCATTGACGAAAAATAGATGGTTACAGTAATGATACTGAAAATACTCCAAGAATGATTCTCTACGGGAATGGGGAAGACTTCAAAACACAAGAGTTACTTTGATATAAAGGCATAAACTTGTTTTAGACTGATAGTACTCAACCATGAAATGAACGATTAACAGATGTCTTATTCAAGCAAAGATGTTTCATGAAGTGGCACTCATAGAAGCTGTGAATAGTTTCTACAAATATTTGATAGTTCAGCCAAGTTTTCAGAGATGTATTTGAATCGCTTCTACGAAATTTATAAGTAACTTTAAAGCACAAATGGTATATTTAACGGAAGGAGAAGGGTGCATTGCCTCTTATTTAACAACACTGAAGTTTATTTTGGGGTATAGTCAATGGTGCTTTAGACCTTCCTGTATTTAGACAAAACAAAAAAGTATAAACTCCCCTTAGGTAAACCAATTTAATAGGTATGCTGGATAATAGAGCAAGGTATCAGTTATCAATTGGTAAATTCCCTAAAAGCTCAAAAGTAATTGAGAATACTTATATTATGCAAAGCATAAACTGCAAAAGAAACGGGAATTTTTTAACAGATTCATGCTTCTTATGCAATAGTTCCATATAATATTAGAAAACGCTTCAGTAGAAAGAATATGAGCATCAATGCTAGAAAATACAAATAACAACTACTTATGACTCATGATATGCTTACTTCAGTCAAAATTCACTAGGACTAAGTAATTCGGTGCAACCATAAGTAACATGTTTCGAGTAAGCAGGTGCCATGACGTTGAGAGAATTCGATAAATCATGAGCTCCTGGACCAGACCGACTGCTTATTCCATTCACAGAACTTGCCAAAGATCCCGAGGAGCCAGTAGATGAAAGAGTGGTGCTACCAGTTGACTTAACCCAGTCTAGTAGATTCTGATATTCTACATAACTGCCTCCACCAATCACAAAAACAAAAGCTTCATCGAAAGGCTGCTTGACACGAGGCACATTACTAAAATACAGAAAAGAAAAGATGAGAATAGAAGCAACTTAAAAGGTTAACTATTTCACCTGTTGAATAAGCGGAACTTTGAAAAACTAGCTTTTACTTTTGATCCAGAACTGACAACGATACGGAAAATGTAAAAAATCAGTGACTTAGATAAATATTTATTATATTCTTTTTCTGAGCTGTGGGTCATTGATATAGGCACTCGACTTCCAACTAGTGGGTCACAAACCCAAGCCCTATCTACAGAGGTCTGCGAGCTAGATAGTGTCACGAGATCTCATATAATGTGTGTGGCTTATTGCCTACTATACAAAGGTGCAAGTGGTTACTGATTTGTATCATATGTTTTTTCCTGACATCAGCTTTTCAATTAAGGAATGTGATGGAGAGTATTTGTGGCCAAGGAGGATAATTTTGATGTCATGTTCTTTGAGCTGGATGGTTTAGTCGTTAGGGTTTTATTTTCATTCTAGACAACATCATCAGCAAAAACCTCCTCCACAAATGGCTTAGTAGCTTGTCCTGATGGCCTCGTGTATGAGTGGTTGTCCCTGCCAAGGTCTTGGTTCACTGTCTCTACACTTATTTCGATTTTTTGTTTTGCTGATGAGAACTTTGACCTCCCTTTTGTTTCTCAGTGGTTGATAGATTGGGTCAATGTCAATGTATCTATTGATCGTTGACTGAATACCAAGCCTCTAAAAATTCCCTGGGGTTCTTTTTATTTCCTCTACCCAGGATTTTCACATTTTCGCAGCCAAATTCGTGTTCACAGTCGTCCGTATGCCTTGATATGAGCGAAGATATGGGAAGATGCTTCACTGCTAGTTGATGTTTATGTAGACGAACAAAAGGAGGGCAACTACTCTGTCCGATGTGGTGTTTTACGCAGTTTATTTTGTAGATGTTTGGTTTGTTCTCTTTTGCTATTGATGATGATGAGGACCAGGAAGATCAATAAAATATGGAGACAGTGAACAAGACTTTGGCAGAAACAATCAATCACACAAAGCCATCAGCACAAGCTACAAAGCCACTTGTGGAGGAAACCATGTAGCGCACTTCTTTTTGAAGTTTGTGCTTATGATACTGTATAGAATAACAGTGAAAGCTCCGCGAACTGAATGGTTTACCATCCCGTTCAGAGAACACACCATCAAAATTGAGGAGTGTTTATTGTCCTTGGTGCTAACTTCAATAAGAAACAGTAGGCATGTAAAAACAGACATAACTGCGGCTTGGGGAATGTAAATGTCTTGGATCGAAGAAGCAAAATGAATATCAGTGAGTCGTTGAATGCTTAAGATTTAGGTCAATTAGCAACCAATATAGCTTTACACATTGCGAACGGTATTTTTTAATCAAGACAAAGAACCCTATCTCTGTGATTCACTAGTCTTATTTGGTTATAAAGTTAGTTAGATCATCCACTTACTTCTGCATCTTTGTGTATTCTACAATACAATTTTATCGGGCTATATCCAAGATGTGTCTTCAAAGTATCCGCTGAGTTTATTTACTATAACAGTTAGGTCGAGATTCATCTGTCAATATCTAGATGGTACCGTTAGTTTTTATATAGCAGGTGTGAACTGCAGTCTAGTGCATGAACCTGCAGGTAGCTAATGAGAAGCTTATGATTCCCTGTCATATGCAAAAAACAGACGTAGCAAATTAAGTTTTAGGCAGTTATTCTGGAGTATTCAATCAAGGCTGCTCCACGAAGAAGTTATTACTGATGAAAAGGAAAAAAAAGATGCTTTATATCACCCGTTAATGTGAGTTGAACTCACATATCTAACTATGCTCATGTTTTTAAAAATTAATTAATCAGTTTATGAGGTGACAAAATGACGGCTTTAGTCATTTAAACCAGGTCCAGTTTCAGTGTTTGGCTGCAGTAAACCACCTCAAAGAAAAAAAATCTTTTGTAGGTCAATCACTACTAACAAGTGAGATCATCAAACACTAGACAATGCTTTGCAGGAAACAGTAAGTGAACTTTATGTAAAGATTTCTGTCTATATAAATTTCCTGTAGTTCTAATGAGAAGTGATGACCTACACGAATTGACAAAATTAGGAAAATATGGACTGTTGGATTATAATCCAGTGGCTAAACAGTAATCTGCTCATCACAAAACCTGACGGTGCTGGATGCCAAGCTTAGTGGGGTTGTGGGTGCGCACTGTTCAACAGTTCGATATAACGATGAAACAGCTATTTAGAGCTTCTAGATTTTTAATGGCCATCCAAGTGATGTCAGTCTGTTATGAATGTCACCTTGAAATCAATTACTTCCCATAAACCCTCAATGGAAACATAAATTAAGATAAAATCTAGCGTATTTTCCTATAAATTATGAGTAGTATTTGAAATAATAAGAGAATAATTAGGAACAATGTAATATTATATAACTGGAATCATAAGTAAAGCAAAGAATTTGATCACATCATCAACATGAACATATATTTTAAAAAAACTTTAAAACTATCTTACATTGACAAAAGGAAAAATCAACTTCAATCGAGTCGACTTACGCATCTTGACGCCTGTATAATTTCGGATCGAAGTAGGCATAATCTTCAAATTCAGAACCACTTTTATTTTCCATTAGTTGTGATACAATTCGAGTAAACGGAAGGTACTTTAAATAGACAAGTGTTAAAATTCAATCAATTCATCTGCATAAAACTATACAATGAGTTCGAAAGTTGACGTATATTTAGTACTTGGGTTATAACAAATAAAATGTTGCTAGTCTGTATGAACTAACTAACCAACTTTTTTAGTAACACATGAATGCTGTTGTTATTCATGTATTATGAATCTGATTTTTAACATACACGTCTACTGAGAAACCTATAACAGTTGTCATTTCGTAGAAAAAAATCTACTCCATAGATTCCACAGAGTATGTCAGGTATACTGCGACAGCTAGTTTCTCAACAGTAGTCATGTTAATAAGTTTATGAGAAACATGTTTGAGTGATTTCATTTTTCTGTCACCATTTTTTCGCAAGCCACATATGTACATTAGTTCACAGACATTTTGAACTGTCAAAAGAATTGATCACCTGAATACTGAAGATAAAGCTAAAATTCAATCAGTTTTTCTGAACGGTATACAAGGAATTGACAAAAAGTTTCGACATGGAAAGAAACTATTCCCTCCCCATAATCTGACAATATCATAATGAAGGCTACTTTCCAATAATCTAAGTACTTGATAGGTAGGAAACATAGGGAAATACCTGGTAAACAACTTAATAAACAGTGAATTATACAGGAGACTTACCGATTTCTGACCAATTAAGTGTCTCATTCCAGTAAGTAGTATAGCTGAACCATGAGAGACAAGTTTATTGAGAACACTACGACTTCCAGCCCCTTTAATATTCTCCATCACATTATCAGCTAGTTGACCAGCTTTTGGAATTCGTCTGTTTACAGTATAGGGGAAAATATTTTGATAAAATGAGAAGCATTCACAAATCAATAAAAAAGATAACAAAAGGTATCTTAGATCACCACCGAATGAAAATGCTATCATAGTAAGTAAGAGATTCACTTTAGGTTAGCTTTTTGAAATCATACTAAGCATGAGTGGTTTTGGCTGTGTCACTGCTGCTAAACGACTCATAAGAACCTTAATAAAGAATATACTTACTTCCTTTATCAAGCAAAACCATCAGGATACAACGCTCATATTGAACACCGTGGAAAAAATCGGAATTTTACCATTTAAGTAGGACTTAAGTTAGGACTAGTAACATTCTGTTTACGTAAATAAAAGAACAATTGACAAATTCAATGAACAAGAATGCACGATGTGGCATGTTTAGTGTCACGAGCTGCTGAGAATGCACTTCAGTTTGACCGAATGCTGACCGATAGATGAGTCAAAAATGATAAGATGACACTCAAATGACTGACGGAGGAGTAAAAACGCGAGTGATGATTACCGCTGAAAATCCAAATGAGCGATAGACAGACAAAATCAACGTAGAATCTCGCACAGAAGTCGAATCGTTCAAGCTGCCACACTTCACAGCACCAGAACAGGTGGTAAAGAAAGATATCAAATTAGATAAAGGTGTGTGGGAGAACGAATTCGAAAATCAAGATTAGTGAAAATGTTCAAAAACTTTAGAAGACGTCAAAGACTGAATATAAATCTGGGCCACTGTGATCGGTTTTCGGTTATATCAGCAAGGATTTCCAACCATTAATTCCTATCCTCCTCCAACCAAACAGTCTACACCTCCATACACGGCTCAGGTAAACAGTCAAGGACTTTGTGGACTAATGCAACGTCTCAGTTTGGCAACCCTGAGCCTTCTTACAGTCCAACCCTAATTCGGCCAACACTGGATGTTAAGGTAGGTGATGGCTTGGCTATGTGCGACATGTACCTAAGACATCTCAGCTTTCAATAATGAAGACTGAGAAACTGATCAGTTACGAATCCCACCTTATACCGGATAAGAAAAAGTTGTTATTTGTGTCCAAAAAGTGCAGTTGAGGTAAAAACAACCATGGAATACCCATAAAATGGTAAATAGTTGGTCAAGAATAAAAAGGAAGATCATAAGAGTCAGGAAGTGACTACTATTAAATAGAACGGCAGAAAGTATCAAAAAATAGTACGAAATTTGACTACGGATAGATGAACTACGTTCAGAATAAAAAAATCAATTTTGCAAGTAGCCAACATCAAAGACTTTAACGTTTGTAACCGAATCGTTAAAAAATTGATTCCTGAGCAATAGTCTTTGTATTTTGGTAGTACAAGAAAATGTTCAAAAATCCTTATACTTGTCTCGATGAAATTACTATCTAAAGTGAAACTTTTGAAGGCGTAACCTTCAAAAAAGTTTGCAAATAACGCAGCTGCTTAACAACTACTGAATACAGTCCCCCCAAAGACAAAAAATAATTCAACGAAAAAAACCTTCAACAATATCATTTACTAAAGATGTACAGTCGCATTTATAACTATTGGAAGCAATAACAGTATTTCATAAACTTCAGGACCAAAATTTGAATTTGAATTTGGATTATCAAAGAAATATATTTTCAAAATCCCAATGAAGTAGGAAGTAGTTTTCTGAGGATCAAGTGAATATTATGATATTCAGCAGTGGAGTTCTATTTTGTTCGACTGTATTTTGATTAGCGGGTAGACAGGTAGTTTCAGTGGCTAGTCGGATTATTCTACTCCGTTAATGAGAAGACATAATCCAATATGTTAAAAAGAAAGTGTATGCATGCTGACAATTCTAATGTCGTATATTTTATCAGTGAATACAAAAAACATGCTGATTTAGCACCTACCGAAAATGTTGTACATAATTAACCGGACTGATATCTAAATCTGGATAAGCGCTTTGTAGAACTGTTTTTAAACGGTCAATTTCTCCATCTGACAGACAGAAATCAACACCAGTAGAATTTGTGCTCAAGTTGTTCAATCCAGTTGTAGATCCACTAACAATATTACTTCCCGTATTTGTGTTTGTACCAATTCGACTAGTTCCAGCTAAAGCAGCAATAATTAGTAGACGCAGTTTATCTTCAGGTGTACCAATTGATGGATTACTGATCAACTCGTTTAAACTTTGTTCCTTTTGTATACAGTTGAGTAGAAAAAAATATCATTAACAGTTAACAGATAATTCATATACTTACAGAGAGAAAAGAACAAAAACAAACAAAATAAAACTTGAAAAAAAAGAATAATGGCGACAATGGTAACAACACGTAAAGTATTTATGGAGCGCGCAAGAATTTCGATATTACCTATCAGTGAACGAAAATTAATTTTAGGGCATCTAATCCAAAATATATCCATATGATATAATACTGATTTACGCTAATCTGTTATAGTGAGCTTGTAAAGACTTTTATTTTGAACTCTGGAATATATGAATATAATATTTAATACTAGTGGTCTTACATGACAGAAGTTATTCGAAAATTATGAAACCCACTTAACTCTCACTCTAACCAATTGTAAGGTAGTTGGAAGACATTTTTAGTGCAAATGCTAAAGGTTGGCTAAATCATGCAACTAAAACAATATGACCACAGAGGAAAATGAGAAAGACAATAACCCACTCACCAAAATTCCATTTCATTTCAACCTTTCATATACTGGTCATTGAAATTGAAATGCACTTAGCAACCATGTGAACGTTTTCGTACTAAACAATGAGACACACCTATTATGTGAGGGTTACTTTATTATTGCTCAAGCCACACTAGGTGGAGCGAGGTTAGAACCCATGGCTGCAAGTTAAGCGGCAGAACCAAAGAGCCCTTTTAGTTGCCAAACCATTTAAAAAGAAAGACAGAAAATCACCACCGCCACCACCATCACATTCTTCACCTATCATCTTAATATTGACAAATTTGAAAAGAAACAACGATATCCTTACAGTCCCTAAATTCCATTCCACTTTGAAAATGCATTTAACTCAAACTTGACCTGTTTTTACGCTGTACAATTGTAAAACCTATAGAGAACTTATGGAAAAGAAAATTTTCCGTTCAGATACTTTTTAATTAAAATGAAAAGGCCCAGGAAGAAACATGCACACAAAGTTAGGATAATTTGGTGTTTAGGCTGAAGAGAAAATTCATCTGCCACACGGATATTTATTCTAAACAAAGTATTCTATTGTAAATCAATACATTAATACTATAATAGAGACTTTACTCAAAAATTCTAGTTTCAGAAGTTGTAGTAAAAGCATAGGCGAAGAGTTTACGAGAAAGTTAAACTCAGTCTTCGCACAATGTGAAAATCTTACATTAAGCAGAGTTTATGCAAATAGCCTTTGTATTTAACATTCGAGATGAGTTGATAATCAGTCTCTGTTATTTCTTCCCTTGTATTTCATCTTTTATTCTTCACAACCTCTACCGATCGGATGATAACTCCAACTGGTTTTTCTTGCTATCTTCTACTTACATGTGTTTGTACAAAGAGCATACACCCCAATAAGACATAGACTGACAGACAGTCATCATATTCTGCCTATCTAGATGTCCCCTCATATAGCAATCTAGCAGTGATAACCAGTTTCTCTATTTTAATTCAAACATATTAAAAATGTACTCTTGAAAGTTTATCATTTTTTCTTTTAATTTCCAAGAACTAACCTCTCTATCCGATATTCCTGTTCTGTGTAGACTTTGACAAACTGGAGGGTTTTTTGAATGCATATAGTGATATTGTAACAGTTTTTGAGATACGTTTCTTACTTACGGTATACAGTGTTAATCATTTCGTTTATGATAACTTTCACTATTCCATTTGTCTACTTCTTCTGGTTTAATTATCACCTTTCATTATGTCATTTTTATTTGTTTACTTCAGCTGCTTAGGTTCTCCCTTCTCAATAATCTGAACGAGTACGCAATTATATTCCCGTTCAAGTTATAACTAATTAATATGTAATCTGTAACACTAGATAACCCGAACTTCTGTACCCTAACTAAGACACTATTTATACCATCTCGGAAAATGAAGACAGGTGACCTGTCAAGATCGGTTACTTTATTATACTTGAGGTTTGCTGTAGTTGTTGTAACTCCAATCGCTAAACGCTTATATAGGTTTTGAGTAGGAAAATATCTTCTTGATGTAATTAAGAAAGTATGAAACTTCCCCTAAAAATTTAAGTTTGAAATGCAATATTCGAGAGAGCAGATACAAAAAGTAATCAACAAAACATACTGTGGATGGATTATTCTTAGCAAATAAGTGATCTTCTTCTTCAGCAAATGAATGTATTTGTCTATCTTTGATAACATTAGCCAAAGAAGTTGCGATATTGGTATGCATATCAAGACATCGTTTACGCTCCATTAATTGAGGTAAAGAGCTAATAAAACCAAAGTAAGAGGTCAGAAAAAATTTAAGGAAACAAATAATGTGGAAAAATGAATCCTCGAAAAGAGAATAACTCATGTACTCAGTGTAACATGTTTTAATAAACCGAATTGTATTGTAAATAAATTATTATTTTCACAACTAGGGTAGAAAAACCAAATTGAAATGCACTCAACAACCTTGTGCATACTCGAGCAGTAGGCAGTGAGCCGGTCGTTTTGTGTGAGGGCTAGTGATACTATCACGTTGCCAAACCTCGATAAGTGGAACGAGATTTGAACCCATGATCGATTGTTTGAAAGTCATCTCCCTAAATCAATGAAACATGGTGTTGCTCGAACAATAATCTCAACAAAAAGTGTCCTTCAATCTGAATATTAAAATCTAGACCTTACACGTAGAAATCGAATTGTTTATTACATATTGACCCTTGAATAACCTGACAATGATTGTCAAGTCCTTTCATTACCTAAACATGTTTTGCATATTTTAAGCAAACCAAGTTATCTACTTTGGTAATCATAAAATTGATAGCGTGTTGGAATCCGATTACTGTTAAACTAGAGTATGTTAGTCACATAACCTATTAAATTAATACCAAATAAGAGTTTAGCAAGACTAATAAGTAGGTCAATTAAATGGAAATGCAACTCATGAACTATGTGAATATTTGTGCACTAGACAATAAGCTACACTTACTGCGTGGAAGATAGCGATAACAATTGCTTACTAAGATCTTGGTAGGGGAAGCTATTTTCGAAACTATACCGTATTGGTTAAAACTAGATTGTACAGATGGATGAGCCATAGGATAATAGTTGAAAGTATTATCAGTTAGACAAGGTTGAAGTTAATTAGTATACCAAAGATAAACAATTTAGTTTAAACGATTCAAACATGAATGCATAAAAGTGATAATATGTCCGATCGTACAAAACTGTAAGTGCTCAATACATAGTGATCGAAGGGGAATTAATTTATTTTATATGGTACCGTCATCCTAAACATCTCGGTCAACATCAAAATTTATGTCTTCTTCAAGTGAGCGAGAGTGACAGTTGTTTGCAAGTCACTGATGAGACGTGGGAAATGATTTAAGGTTTGTAAGATAGTGGTGTTAAATTTTGCCTGTGAAAGTTAACAATATCCACCACCTTCAATTATTTCCATTCTAATGGGTATTGAAGAAACACAATGCATTTTAAAATGATGGAAAAGATTTGTAGACCAGGATGAGGACGATTTAGTGTTATCTGAACTTTGATATTTTATCAAAGCTAAGAGAACATCAAATCACCAACGAAAATAAAGCAAATAAACTACCAAGTGATTATATCAGCAACATCAAATACTAAGGAGCATATGCATTAGAATAAGTGATCAACGATAAAAAGGAGGTACTAACAGGAAGATTTATGCCCTAAAATATTCAGTCAGCATTGAAAAAAAACTAGATCAATCCAACCTAAAAAATGAAACTTACTTAATAGCATTCGTCAATTTAGTGGTATTATCATCCAGGAAAGTCATTGTAGACGAAGAAGCTAGTATATCTATGTCAGTTGAACCACCCAATGATGACTTTAACTCATTCATACGTCTATCATAATCCTTTAGAATAGTAACTTCTTCATGTATTGCTTCTGCAACATCAGAAAATGCAGCGCTTCTAAAATCCCTCCATAAACGATCACCTGATCCAGTTAAATCGTATTCAACTACTTTAGACTTTTTGATACTCCGATCGGAAATCTTAGATTTTTCATCCTCTGAAATAGGCTTGGTCAAATCCAAATTCACATGAACACGATTGAGACGAATATTCTTGATTTAAAATCAACAAAAAGATGAAAGAAAAAGAAAATGTACTGAAAAAGGTCTTATGGAAAAGTTTATTGATACAAAAAATACGTCAAATGAAGTTATTGCACAATAACCATCGGCTCATTATTGTTTCAAACCAACAATATGAATAGATAGAGCTAAATGATTCTATTAATTTACCTTAACTTTGCCGATAGTATTGTAGAAACAGCTCCAAAAGAAGACATGAACTTGTGTAAACAGACATCAATTTGCTGTCAAATGGCTACTAACCAACCCATCAGGGTCTACAACGTAGTCGTAAAGCCATTTTACAAGATTAACAAGAGAATGAATCTGCTCTGTTTCCTCGTGTTGTGAGTCTATGAAAACGGTTGAGAGCTTTGATTATCTGATAAGTGCGTTGTTGATTTTAGCGTGGTTAACGAAACTAATCACTTGATAATAGAACACAGAATGACATACGTTAATCTGTGTCACTTACACGGCTATTGTAACGTTCGTCCAACTTTAGTCCATTCAATTACACTCAGAGTTAAAAAAAAAACATGATTAATTAATGACTACAATTTTTGAAAATTATGCTTTATCATTGTTACTTTCGTAGCATTAGTCACATTTGATAGAAATACGCAAAAATATGATCTGACTAATCTTCAACATCACATAAGTTGTTGTTCGAAAGGTGATGTCAACTTCGAACGTCAAATTTGGTAGCCCGGACAAGTTTCATGTCATTTTAGAGGCACTTATAACGAACATTCTGAATTGGGAAAAGATTGGTTATAACTACTTTATGACCCCATGCAGAAAAATAACATTCAATTTTGTTGCTTAATTATCTTTTGGTACACCACGACCGCCTTAGTGGAGTTGTAACAAAAGGGAGGTTTGACAAACAGATGACGTAACAACTAGTAATCCGAGAAAACTATTTTTAAATCACTGAACTTCCCACAAACCACTCAGTCGAACAATGATTTGCTGAAACTGTGCCAGGTCTTACGTCAATGTTTCGCTTCTATGTTCGCTAAACAACAGTATAATAACATTATAATAACCACAACTCACAAAAACATCGTGGATTAAGCTTTGATAGGATAATTCATGATGAAGTGGTGAAGCTAGATCCAAACTACGATCCAGAAGAATCAACAGAGGACGTTGAAATAAGTTTGAAGGTGAGTTTATTTGAGGATTTCTGTTAGATGAATTCAATCCTAGACGGTCACCAGAAGAGTCATCGTTTACACTGACACCATAACTACGTGCTGCATTGCTCATGAAAAGTGAATTTCGAGAATCTCGTAGACTGTCTCGAAATTTTGAGTCCAAGTGAGATGCTACCATTTCTGAAGCATTTCCACGCGGACAACGTATAATAGGTATTGTTCCAAGTGTCGCAAAAACTGAAAATAACCCATCAACAACTGAATGAATGACGTTTTCCACATCAGCTTCAGTAGCTTTTGAACGATTTAAAGCTAAAAGAAAAAGTGAAAAAAGGGAGGAATAGCCGAAAAATGAATATCTGTGAAATCTGATGAAGTTTCAGCGTACATAAATGTGTTTATATGTCACACGTAGACTGAAAACTAACAACAATAACTACATAAAAAACATACAGGTTTACTTTTGCAACCATTATTCAGTAATAAAATTAATTTATAGATACCAATCAATTCGCCTGTTTTACCTGAAGTGTCGTTGAAAATGATCGCCACACGTTAGTAGTAAGAGAGTTTAAATAGAATAAATTGTCACATTTGATTCCTAGACTACTCATTTGATTGATGGTATTACAATTCAACTTTGGTACACCTTCCTTTCTATGCGAATGAATTTTGAATTATAGCTGCAAACATTTGTTATGACATTTGCTCTAGTAAATAACATTTAAATTGTTGCTCACATAGCTATTTTTTCACTCGTATCTGAGACAAATTACTTTGTACGTCTAGTGAAAAGAAGCAACCGTCAGGTGAGATCATATAAACTGTACAGCTGAAGTATCCTGCAAATAACATATGCTTCTTTCAATCAGTATGTTTGCCTTTAAAAAGCTGTATTCGCAATGTTCAACCAACAGAGCAAGCGAGCTATGGCATACTTGAAATTTTATTATAAATATTAAAACTTGGACCCAACGAACTGAAGATGATTGTATTGATAAGTGAACGAGGCTGCCTTTATTCCAACACATCACGAGGTCTGCTGAAGACAACTGAATGTTCTACATGATAACTAAATGAAACGTCAAAATGAAGTTTTGTATCATTTCCAGACTTGATAAAAATCCTATAAATTCCTCTTTCCTGAACGGAGTTATAAGCCAATGGTCAAGGGAACTGAGTTTTAATTAGATACGAGTGAGGACCATACGCTACAAAATTTAATTTTACAAAAACATGTAGGGTGGTTTATCTTTTCGAGAACTCTGAGTTCAGTGAATTAACCTGAGTTGTTTTTAATTTGAATGCTTTGTATCCAGAGTTCAGCCTTATTATTCAAGAGACTCGAAGAAATACAAACCATTGTGCATCCAATGATCATAATAATGTTGAAGTTAGTGCATTGCCCACTTTTCACCCATATTTACGATATAGACCAATTCAGCAAATTTATTTGTTTTATTAAAGACAAACGTGGTAAAACATGGACACGAAAAAATGTGCCATGTGAAATAAAACAGTATGCAATATACAACACTATCTGCGTGCCATCTAATACCTATCGAGATTAAAAGTAAAAACATCGAAAACATACCATATGGAATGATAAATAGACAATGGAGTCTTGCACAGAAATGCAATGCTTCAAGTTACCACACTTTGCGACACCATGCAAAAGACAAGTGAGTCGACAAAGAGTGATATCAAAAATAATCAAAATCATGGTTAGTTAAGATTTTGAAAAAACTTAAGAAGACACCAAAGAGTGAATAAATATGACGATAGCGGCTACCTTGACATGGTGGTCGAGCTTATAGATCACGATGACCCAACGAGATATGTTGGTGTAACGCTTGTTCCCCTGAGGTCTTACCATATCAGAAAGGTCTGTTGAATAGTGGTTAGAAAAAAGCATGTACCCTTACCCTTAACATCTTTTTCTAAAACAAAATAATGCATTGTGATTGCTTAGATCAGTCATCAGTGATTAGTGGTAATCCAAAACCACTGTACGAATATCTGACCACATCTTCCATAATACGGGCCAATTTTCGTGGCAAAGGTCGTAAGTGACCGGTCTCAAGCAGATGTCTCCTTGGCTCTGCGGTCACGCACTAACCCTTCTTTTTTAGACACCTCAAGAAGACCTAACCTTCCATGGTGTGGGCAGCCGGAAGTGTCAACCACCATCACAACTCTGTTAGCACTTGACCACTATCCAACTCATACTTACCTTCTTATCTCCCTTCACGTCTCTCAGGTAACAATCCTCCATTGGTTTGAGTGTGTATACATCCGCGTCTCAATGGACGTAGAAAAACTAGCAACAAGACTCTCACAAGTGCAGCTTGACATTGAGAACAATAAGGCTGCTTTCAGTGAGGAACTGGCTTGGTAGTCATGTACTCAAATACCACTGAGTCAGTAGAATTTTATCTGGTTGAGTCGAGACTACCCCATACAGAATACTATATTCGTTGATTAAAGTTATTTGTACTTTAAATGTGGTATTCACTTTGTCTACCACAGTGATAACTATATATGGACCGTATGGTTGTACACTGATCTCGCACCTCCAGTTAAGGTAAATCAAGAGCCATCTCTTCTGCAGTGTTGGTTAGTCTCAACAGACAGTAAGAGTTATCAAGCATTCTTTGTAAGACTAGACTATCGTTGAAGTAAAGTAAGAATTACTAGAAGACACAACAACTAATCAGTAAACCACGTATTGCGATTGCACCTCCGCTTACCTTACATCAGAGAAGCATAATATGTTATTCGAAAGTATGCAGCCTACATAGCGATGAAACATACGACTACTCACGATACTAAACTTAGTTTTTTCCCCGAACCTTAATCATGAAACGCATATTCACTGAGTCCAGAAATGACTGATAGTTTGTCAAGTTCACATACAAGCAGTGCATAACATGGAATGTAGAATATATATAAACTCACCATAAAAGGAAGATGGGTCATCACTCGATGCATTGAGAGTTAACAAATCGTCCTCCAAACATATAAAATTAGTATACTGATCAAAAACTTTTGCAATCTGATGAACACAGTTTTCAGACAACGCTGTTTGAGCTATCTCTTCTAAGCATTCTCGTGATATTGGACTGATAAAATTCAAGTAATACGAATCATATCTACCTGCTTCAAAATCCTTTAGTCTGAGTGTAAGATTTTGATGATAAATTTGAAGCTAACCTTGCATATACTGTGAATATTATCTTTGGAAGGATAGACAAAATATACAGCTGGAACGTCAGGAATTTGTTCACGAGAGGAGTTCAACATTCTGATAAGAAAAACAGCATGTTTATAAAGACTAAATAGGGTGGCTTACAAATGTAGGGTGACACCAAGCATACGTAAATCTTTGACCGTCAGCAAGGGGGAAATGATATCTCTTCCCAATTGATCGTATATCAAAATCTACAAGAATTAGGAGAAACGAAAATAAAGAATATTATCTACCTTCCATTGTGGACCATCCGAACAGTTTGGTGTTGTGTTCAAATTGAGCATACATTTCAGGGCTTCTACAAAAGCAAAAAAATAATTACACTCTGTTTAAATTCCGAGCTTTTTTAAACAGCAGGAATATTTGCTGAGCCGAAATTTTTGTAGGACTTTAAAACAATTGACAAAAGTAGGCAAAAAGTCTAGATGAAGCACCAGTGTTGTGCAATTGTATACAGAAGTAAAGGTATGTGGACTTCATCTACAACCAGACCACGTCAACTCATCTATCAAGCAAATTGAGTATTCTTCGAGGAATTGGTTAAGTTTAAAAAGATTTAAATAGATCTCATGGAAATTTGTTGCTTGTCACACCTTTAGTATCCCCTAGATTTCACTGAGTTTTACTACTCATTCGTTATCTAAATGTCTATTATTAGCTTTTTTCGAGCTAAGGATCATTAGATTAAGCAATCTACCGTGCACCATAGTCTCGAACATCAATCCATTCAGATAGTACCACAGTTCTCACACAAATGGTTTCTTCACGCTTAATGAATGAGCTTGTATTTGCTTGACGACTTGAGTGGTCAATATCAATACATTAATGATTCCCAAAACACTGATTCTTATTGCTTCGTTGATCTAAGCCAGATAGTCTACAACTCAGACCAACAATCAAAGACTTCATCGACTGGTGCTACATCTTGGTCTGGCCACCCAGAACCCTACTCCAACCTAATCCAACTTATACTAACATGGCATGTGGAAGAAGGCAGTGGTTCGGCATGCCAAATACATTTCCAAGCTAGCTCAATCGACCAAGGTTCATAACCTAGTCAATCGACTTGCATGTCTTGTCTAATATCCTTTGCCTGACCTCAACATTGTTCACACGATGATTTAAACAAATGCAGGCAACGTTTTGAAGACATCTATGATCAAAACCCTACAACCACTTCATGTCTACTTTTAACGGCCGTGTCTCACAGACACAACAGGACAGAACGGACTGCAGAGAAGTATACTCGTCCTTAGATAGATAGTCGGATATCTGACCGATGCCACAGGCGACGTATGTTAGAAAATCCCAAACTGGCCTTCTGAATCTGAACTGAGATTTTGTCAGCAGCCAGCCCGTTCGAGCCCGTGCAACTCCCCAAATAAGTGAAGTGGCGGGATGTGTCGACCACTTCACTGCCTATCATTAAACTGGGAGTACTTGCAGCAGACCAGTCCCGGAGCATCATCTTACATTTGACAGATGCGAAACGCACGCCAAACATACTCAGATTTCTGCCCAAGTCATTTTGTTAGCGTCTTCACCTGGCATGAAAATATAGTTTGAGCACTCCAGATCGACCGGACGACCTCCAGGCAGTAGGTCAATCCCTATGAAGTCAGATGTACCAAAGTTTATATCCATTAGTACGTCTATGACGAAGTTGAACGGTGACTGGGCATTCCTGGCAGACACCACTACTCGTCTTCAGTTCATATGAAAACTCTCTGTAATCCCTTACACGAATGCGTACGTCCGACTAGAGAGCTTTGGTTACCGCCATATACTTGCTCGGTACTCTCTTCACAGTCAGACACTGCTACATCACATCACGGTCGACCTGGTCAAGTGACACCTTCATGCCGACAAATATGGCAAGAGTTAGCCGCCGTTAGGTATGCCTGTCGGAGGGTAAAAATGTGACCGATGAACCCTCGACCAGGTCTGAAACCTGTCTGGTTTTCTCGGGTTTGCTGTTCTCGAGCTCCAGTTAGGCGCCACATAACTGTGGACCCCAGGTTCTCGGACATAATATTAGTCAAGTTAGTTCCCCATGTGGTCGTCACAGGAAGCCTTCTCTCCCTTCTTATAAACTGGGATGATAAGTGAACTAGACCAGTCTGACAGGACTACCTTTGATTCCAATACACTAACTAGTACTTCCGTTACTCTGCTCAGCAGTTTCTTACCTCGATCCTTTCGAAATTCTCAGTGGCAAACTGTCAGGTTCTGCTGCTTTGCATTGTTTCAGGTTCGATACAGCTTTCTCAACTTCAATGAGAGTTGGAGTACTGAAATCTATGTCCCATTCAGGTTTAAGCTGAATTATAGGCAACTGAAGCGTTGATGAAGGCCAGTTGAAATGTGATCCAAAGTGTTCTGCCCACGTTCTAGCCACCTGTTATCAGCCTCCCATCCTTTTCGGTGATGGTTGCACTCACCATCGTCTCCTTCCCAGTATCCTTAATAAGCCAAGATAGTTCCTGAATGTCACCCGGCGCTCATGCCTTCTACATGGGAATCCTACAAATACCTCTCAGATGCCTTTCCGATTGGCTCAGCTCAGTTTTCCTACTTGAGCGTTAAAATCACCAGCCATTATGACTACATCTGAACGTTTTGCCTTCTGTAGCAGAGTTGTCAGCTTCTCACAGAATTCATGCTTTGCATCATTCGAACTAGTCGGTGGTGCGCAAACGGAGTTTACGGATAGGTATCAGATGGCCATAAGATCCTTCCTAGTCCTTACAGACCCATTCAGTAGAACAGCGACATAGATGGCTGTTTGCTGGAAACCAGTCGAGGAGAGCACTCCCTGCTCTATGACTCAATGGTATGCCTATACCAGAAAGTCCACGAGAACTGGCCATTGCGTCAGCGGATAATCTTAAAGTGAATTTCGAAGATTCACTGCAATGACTTGATGGGGTCAAGTGATGCGAAACCACACTCAGGTACTGTATGTGTGTCTCAGAGACACAGCATACACCCATAGCTCGAGACTCCACAGATTTGGTGTTTGAGTTGGCATAGAGTTCAAACGTAGAAAGCTCCTACATGAAATCGATGACATGTGGGATTTTTGAAAGACTGGGAATGAGGTTTAGATGGCTTTGATCGTTGACAATGTTCGCAGAGTGAGAGGTTGAAGTTATGAGAGGCTTAATATTAGTATCAGGAAGTGAGGGTAAAGAAGACAGATGTAGTGGGGAAAGTTTATGTATGATTGGACCTTGTATATTACTGGTAACGTGAGAGCGGTTCGCGCTGTCCGCCTGCCCACACCATGGAAGGTTAGGTCTTCTTGAGGTGTCTAAAAAAGAAGGGTTAGTGCGTGACCGCAGAGCCAAGGAGACATCTGCTTGAGACCGGTCACTTACGACCTTTGCCACGAAAATTGGCCCGTATTATGGAAGATGTGGTCAGATATTCGTACAGTGGTTTTGGATTACCACTAATCACTGATGACTGATCTAAGCAATCACAATGCATTATTTTGTTTTAGAAAAAGATGTTAAGGGTAAGGGTACATGCTTTTTTCTAACCACTATTCAACAGACCTTTCTGATATGGTAAGACCTCAGGGGAACAAGCGTTACACCAACATATCTCGTTGGGTCATCGTGATCTATAAGCTCGACCACCATGTCAAGGTAGGAGCTATCGGTAAGGTAAATACTCAATCTGAAGTGAAATCTCACATTGTTTGAAGGAAAGTCATGTGGCATTTTGTAGAAAGATAAAAGTAGAAATGGGACTATTTGAAAATTGCTTTTGTTCATTTTGCTGTCCTTTGGTTTTATTTCTTTTAACGTGCTTTTGCGAAGTATGGCAAGTTGAAGCAATGCAGTTTTTATTTGTTGCGTTTGTCTAGCAGCATAGGTAATATTTAGTGTCAGTCACTAAGTGGTTAAAGTGTTAGCCGAACAAATGCTAAAAGACGTTCATCTGAGACGTAGTTCCTCAAATCACAATAAATTTACGACCAAAAGGTAGAAAGTATTTGACCGAGTGACTACATAAATTTAGTACCGAATACCCTCTTAATTAGTAATAAGTGGATTATACTGATCTATTTCCATTTCTTAAAAAACAGCAATTGTAGTTAATGAAAACGTTAGCGTTGTCAACATAAAAGTGAAAGGAAAAGACCTTGTATCACTGTAGAGTGGTTCAGGTTGACAATTCACACTATCTTAAAACAGAATTAAATGCTGTGAAAACTAATTTGCTTGATTCAACCAGTCAATTGATCCCACGTTCAGAACTGTATATCAAGCATGAACTTCAAAAATGTTGCTCGCATAAATTCACTAGAAGTCTCATTTACATTATAGCTAAAAATAATTATGTCAGATAAGGCTTTAAAAACGGATAACCCAAAACATTATGAGAGATAAGTGTACCGAAGGTTCACAATAATAAACAGTAACCTTTAGTAAGGAATTTTAACACAATAGTGATGCCATTGACCAATAGCCGTGAACACTCAACACTGAAGAATTTAGGTGTTGTTCGTCTTCTTACCTTTTAGGATCGATTAGCGAAAACATATTCGCCCTAAAGTGCTCAAACCTAGTTCGAAGCAATTTCTAACAGTGTAACAAAGATTCTTTCAAGGTGATCAACGGCTAGAACTCGTCAACACAACATGGAGTATCAGTCGCTTCAGTGCATATGTCTAAAGAGAAAGTTACTTTCTATAGAAATAAGTGCAGCCATGTTAAGTAGAAGATAGCTAACTTACTATCTTACCACTGAAAATATTACTGAGTTCACGAGGTAAAACTAGACACGAAACCTCAATGCTTTCAGTTGTTCACGAGGAGAGAAACAAATGACATGTGACAGAAACCATGAAAAAGTAGACTGAGGATCAAGCAGAAAAATGGCACTAAAAGGTATGACATTTTATCAAATGATTCTACTTTCATAAGTTGGACACGCAGTTGTCATCGGGATGAATGGTGGTGTGCTAAGGTCGAGCGAAAATCTCGAAAGAATACTGGTAGGAAATGCCACTTTTTAGGTCCTTCTTGTAAAAAAGTTCCTGTCTCCCGACATCAAAACATAAAAAGTAAAGAACTTGCCGACTTGGCGTATTTTTATAGTTGCCGCCATGCTATAATGTACAACGCAGACGGTGAAGGTAGTAAAGATACTTTTTCAACATCTTTTTACAAGAATATATCTTATAGCAATACTCAGAAAGCTTTGTTGATTTGCATTGAAATTTTCCGCCTGGCGGTATTTTTGAATCTTGCGATATCCAATAGAAGTCCGAATGTGATGGGGACCAATATACAAACAATCAAGTGTGTTGTAGTTGGAGATGGAGCAGTCGGAAAAACGTGTTTGCTCATATCTTATACAACTAACAAATTTCCAACTGAATATGTTCCCACTGTATGTTCTGTTTTTCCGGTATAACATGTTTAGGTTTTCGACAATTACGCTGTCACAGTGATGATTGGTGGCGAACCATACACTTTGGGGCTTTTTGATACAGCCGGTCAAGAAGACTACGATCGCTTGAGACCTTTAAGTTATCCTCAGACAGACATTTTTCTGGTTTGCTTCTCTGTTGTCAACCCTTCATCCTTTGAGAACGTTAGAGAGAAAGTAAGTTGTTTCTTTAGGTATTTATTGACAGTACGTGATTAACCTTTGTGCTACCACCCTGCTTCTCTCTTCCGTGTCATGATTCTTTTAAGGTTTATCAGTATGCAGGGTGATTATAAATCACTTGAAAATTCAGTAATGCCCCATTACCATTCACTACGGCGCCAAATATCAAGATGTTTTTGTCAAACCCAATCTGCTTTTGGAATAAACAATAACTTTTTTGACAATTCCTCAGTGTGAATAGGTTTAATTGAGATGAAGTGCAAAGTCTTCTGTGCACTCGTGTATTCATTTGCTAGCAATGAACTGGACGGTATTTGACAATCTACAGCTCATAGCTTACAACGAGTAAAGAATCATTCTCTGATATCAGGTGAAGAGGCTGACAAACAACTTTGCAGATAAAAATATTTTTAAGACACAAACATGTTCCAGAGCAAGAAAGCTGATTACTTTGCTTCCACGCTTGCAGCAATAAGTGCTCCTTAGGGTTGTTGACGGTATAGAAGCGTCCGCTTAACTGGCTTCCGCGTCTAGAATCTGTGGGTCACTCTAATTTGTGGTTGCTAACCTGTGTACAAGCAAAGAGAGCAAAAAGTGGAATTAAATGTGAAAATTTAGTTAGTTCCGAACAGATCACACCCACATCTAAAATAAAGCCGGCGTTTGAAGGATTCAGACGAAGTAGCCTGGATCACGTCTGCAGGAAAAGCATCCCTGGGTTTGAAAATCCTTCGGGAATCGCAGATGTACCTGATATGCACCTGCTACATTCCAGGCTTAGTTTCTGTATGTATCCTCTATGGTTAGTGCTACAGCTAAGATTCAGTAAGTGACGGAGTGGGTGTCCGTAGGGCTCAGGATGTTGTGAACCACTGTCAAGTCCCCTCTCAGTCTTCTATATTCCAGAGGACATAAATCCAGCCCAACCAGTCATTCTTAATATGTTTTAGACCTAAGTTCTTGAACAGATTTGTTCGACCGTTTCTGGATGCGTTTTAAGCGTAATTTGTCGTACAGAGGAGAAAAGACAAAGGTCCCGAACTCCAGTTGAGGCCAAGTGCTGTTGAAAAATTGATGAAAACATCTACGATCGACTTATCTAATATTCGTTTAGGGGTTACTAACGCCAATCGGCAAAATCTTTGGGCGCACTTTCTGCAAAAAACGGTAGGAAAACTTTGAGCTTACTGCAGACAATACATCCTAGTTCACGAGATCTTCAAAATTGCCAAGGTTGTCTAAGTGTCTGCACTACACCCAAAATTTCACAAATAAGGCACTATGACAGGCAGTAAGCAGTATATTTAAATAGAGTTTGCATGTGTGGATGCATGGTCGTAGTATACGAGATCTGTAACTGTTTATTAACTTCCTTAAGACTGTAATTTTGCGAAACATAATTCATTTTGCAAACATGCCCAAAAGCTCAAAACCACGCACGAAGTTGATTTCGGGAATTACCTAAAATGTAAAAGTCAACCTAAAGTGTTTATCAACTAGTAAGTCTCCGCGGAATGCGTTTCTGTCACAGTTGGCAAAGTGTTTTAAGTCTTGAGAAACTAAAATGCCGAAATTATTCGCCAGCGATGCATCACGTTTCACGTGTAACACCGTGCATTTTTCAGGATTAAGTGCAAGCCCATTATTGACTGCCCAGTTTCGATGTTAAGTCTTCCTGTAGAGAAACACTGTCTTCCTCATTTTTGAATTCTCTCCATAGTTTAACGTCACTGGCAAAATGAAAGATTTAAGAAGCCTGTTGAGACAAGTCGTTTATATACAGTAGAAAATGAAAAAAATTTAGCACTAAACCTTGGGGAACTCCACTAGGACATTCTCTTTTCTCAGATACAGAAACTTACTCGAACTTTAAATAAACGAACTCGTAGCGATAAAGACATCCAGTTAATGAGTGATCGTCTTATCTCGGTCAATTTTAATTTATCAGTAAGATAGTCGTTATTAACACGATAAAATGCCTTAGCAAAGTCTAGATAAATAACATCAATTCGACCTCGACGGGCGACAATACTAGTGCACCTATCTACTGCAGTGAGCAAGTTAGTAATACAGGAGTACCCTTTTCTAAATCCATGTTGTTGACTGTTAAAGAGTCTGATCACTATAAGGTGATCCCTCAGTTCATCGTTGATTAACGATTCAATAACTTTGGAAGTGTCACTGGTCAGTATTTGTTCGGGTTGCTTCATTGACCTCCTTTGATGATGAGTGTTATGTGACCCAACTTTCAAGGATGGGCTACTTTTCCTTAAATAACTTACTTAAGTGTTCAGCCTAGATTGACGCTCCTTCCCGCACTACCACGGCATGCATTTCATCTGGTCTCGGAGAGGCGTCTTTTGTGAGCAGTAACAGTTCGCGCTATACCAGCTCAACGCCTAAGTCAATGATCAACAGCCAAACTTCGTTAGTGGGATATTCGTTAACTCTTGAGTAGGTAGATGATGACTAAAAGATTTGTGAATACTGGTCAGCTAGGATCTCAGTTGATTCATTATCGCAACTAGTCAGTCCGTTGGTACCTAAAAGTTGAGAGACTCCCACTTAAGCTTGCCTGGATGATGCAGCATAGCGAAACAGACTTCTCCGACAACAAACAAAAGAATCGGGCTTCAGTGGAATCATCACTCTCACTAAATGTGTAATCTGCAAAGTTAACCTTCGGCAGGTTAAAGTCACCTAAAATTAGTATGTATGTGTGCCCCCAATTTAAGAGAGAAGCTGATTGCCTCTAGCATTGGACCATCATACTGTTCGTCAGTAAATTGCTTCCTATAAATGACTCTCACCAAGCACTTTGTAGTCCTGGACAGCTTTATGGCGCACCAGATGAACTCCTCGAAGCACTGCAACTCTTGGATGTGGATTTGATGAGCTTTTGGAGGAGAGCTAACGTAGAATGTTGCCTAACTCCCTTACCATTCTTCCTGTCGTTGCGAAACAGCAACTACCATCTCCTGATCTGACATGTCAGGAAAAACCAATGTCTCAGTAACACCTGTAAGGTTAGCATAAATGTCCTAACTTAGTTCCCTCATTTTGAGTTTATTCGGTAAACTTTGTGCATTTGTATAGACGCAATTTATGTTATCTACTTGGAGCGCACCTCCTGAGTCCTCTTTATTGTCCAGTTGGTTGGCTAAATCCTCAGGTCTTGGGAGCTGTTAAGTGCTGCCTACCAGTATAGTGTTCCCCTGGTCTCCCTCGTTTTTCTGCATCCAAGCAGTCTTCCAAGAGTACAACCAGCTCCAATGCTTTCTGTTTTCGTTGCAACCCCTCGTTCTGCAGTTTAACAGGCTGCAGCTGGACTCCAGGTGGCAGGCGATTTCTGCTCGCCCAGAATACCTCCAGTGTGGATGGTGCCATTTGGAAGGCCGGAAAGCCTTGGTCTGGAGTCATCTCATCATCTTATTCGGGCATCCGTCAGACGCTGTTATCCCCCTGAGGTTCATTGGACTCTTAAGGAACTTCCACTCGCGAGAATCCTAGTGAATATTCTCAGTGCTTGGTTTTTCAGGTGTACCTTGTATTATCAGGTTCCTTCGTCGAAATTACGCCTCGCGATTGTCGCCTGAGAGTTTTTTTATAGCCATTTACTCAGATTGTGGGATATCTAGTAGTATCCTTATTTCCTCTTCAGCTTTTAGCACGTGAGGTGCTTACAAGACATCTTCAACCTCATTTGAGTTGCAGGATGTTAGCCTTAGGAGTCGGGGCTTATCCTTAATTATTCGATTGGAACCGCGTGAGAGCCTAGTTGCAACTATTGGCCTAATCTGGTCCAGCCTAAGTTTTCTTCCTATGTTTTCCCACAGAACCGTGTCGTTCTTATCCTGAATGCTGTATGGGTGATCAAGGCTATGTTAGGTTCATGATAAAGAATCATTCTGAACAGTGATTTGTTTTATCAACTGTTGACGCTTGGGTGTTTTTGTTTTTCTTCTCACTTTGCCCTCGTTCATAGGTAGCTTATTCGCTTGCTTGGCAAGCTTGTGAGTGATTTGCGTGGTCTTCTGGACGTTCGACTTCCTTACAGACTTAGTTTTGGCCTTCCCCATTTCCATATTACCCTGCTCGAGCACTTCGTGCCTTTCTGGACCCTATGGGTTTGACTGGAGCTAAAAACCGACTGTTTTTATTACGTAAAACGGATGTCCATTTACCGTCTCGAGCATCCTTGATCTGTATCACCGTCGCCTTGTGTGCTCTCCCCATTCACGACAAAATCCTACTGAAGGATTGTAAGGTAGTTGGTGTAATTGCACTACTGAGGTGCATTATGCCTTCCGTCAAACTGGTTCCTGATCTTGTCAGATGACTTGACCATTTTTTCCGTTAGTCGGTTTCAGAATTCCAATACCCTCACACCTAGGTGCTGCTTTCGAGGTTTCCAGTTTCCCTTTTTTTCCGGTTTACTATCAGTCTTTCTTTATCTTCGATAACATGATGTTCTCAAGAACATCTTCCAGCTCAGATCTACACAGACGTCAGTGCCACTTGTGGCCGGGCTTGCTGAGTTTAGTGTACTCACCTTGCGTTAAGTTTGTGCAAGCGTCAGGAAACCACCCGTCTGGGATGTCTATTATCTCTCAAATCTTGCGAAAATCGAAAGCGTATCTTACTATAGCACAGAAAGTAAAAGTGGACGTTATTGAGATGATGTTATAGAGTAAAGTGTCTGAAATTTTGAAGGTCTGGAGTTATTCTAATTCCCCCACTTGGGCGTTTTATACATTTCTCAATACTCATTAACTTTTGAACCTCAGTTGAGCAGCCTGCACTACTCTTACAGTTGATCGATGTCATATTTTGCTTTCATGACTTAATTTTCTCTCATTCTTATCTTTCACTGCTTGGAATCCTTGTTAAAAGTAGGATGTGTCTCCTCACTGACTGTTAATTCAAGTTGTGTGAGGAAGTATAGATCGTCTGTTAGGGCTTCTGGAAAGGATAGGTTTCAGTGGTTTGAGACTAGGTGACATGTCTGAAAATCCGTTGCAACTACGAGATGTCTTCACTTCTTGGTGTCTTCAAAAGTTCGGACATTTTCACTAACCTTCATCATCTAACTCTCGCTTTCCGTCCACTTTTGTGTACTTAAATACTACTCGATTTGTGTCCATTCATCTGTTTCATGGTACTGCAGATTGTGGCAATTTGGAGCAATACATTCGTGTGTTGCGTTCTATGTTGATTTGTGTGTTTGTTTTGGCGTTCAAAATAAAGCATATACGGGATTGTTTTGGAGTCCTTTCAACTGTCACTTCATATCACAGGAGCCCACAGTACTGAATGTCAGTCCAAGTCATTACACCCCTAAATCACCCCAATAAAGTTGAAGGGACCGATATGAAAAGTAAGGAGGGTAGTGAAAATCACTGTAAATTCATGAAAGAGAGACAGGTAAGACAAAGTTCGATATGACGACTAGGATAAATGTTTTAACCTATATGTGCTACTGAGTGCTTCTCAACGATATCTGCCTTTCCATCTGTTACGTGGACCCTAAACCGGAGGTCTACATTCCACTACACAACTAAAACTTGAAGTCAAACAGCAGCATGCAAGTAAGAATTGGATAAAAAAAAGAGTGGTACTAAAGTACATAAAAGTGTATAACAGCAAGGAGGAGTTTAAAAAACAAAGGTTATCGGAAATATAAGAACTTTCAAATATGTTAGTGAATGATTATGTCTATTCCACTGACAGCCGCTCCCGTGGGTAGTGGTCAGACTTGCATTTCATGACCCAAAAATTTATGCTAGTGGAAACGTTGGTTATCTGGGGTTCAACCAACTCAGAAAAGTCCGTTGGATAGTATTACTGACTTCGTACCACTCTCGACTACTTTCTTCTTTTTTCCTCAGTTTTCCTCGTTGTAGTAATTCCAAGTTTTAGCAGCTTGAAGTGTTACGTCAGATACTATTTTATTATCAACTGATTGTTTTCTAGAAACGCCACATTGTCGTGTCCTCACTGTATGACTGATTTCATCTGTAGCCACCAAACCTGTTGATGGAAGACTCACACCAAATCATCAACTGATTTGTGTTTTTAACTCGTTCGGTTAAATTGAAAAATATCAGGATTTGTAGTATAGTGTAGTTGTTTTTCAAACTTAAGATGCATGAAGGTATCAAATCCGATATAGGATATGGATAGATTTCACTTTTTAAATGGATATACGGAAAGTGGGGAATTTAATTTATGTCATCCAGGTTCGTGATGAACAGTGTCTATGATGTGAGGGCTGTGATGCAATCCAGATGCCCTAACTTCCGTATATGAAGCGACTTTGAAACCCATAACTCACTTGTCTAGGACAAGAAACCACAGCCTCTTAAATTTTTCAAGAACCTAGTCGTAATTGTGCCATATCTCCACTTTCTGAACTTTTTTTCTGTAAACCGTAAATTTTGTTTCCCATTACTCTCTAGCAAATGGTTTTGTAAATTACATGCAATTGATAAACTTGCGTGTCCGAATAGAGCTCAAAAGGTTCCATGAAGCTAATTTGCATATCATTTGTGTTTTAAAGGTGATCTTGAAACGCTGTATTATTGTTAATCCTGTGTTTTCTGTAATCGAAAAGAAATCGAAAGTAATAGTCGTATGTTTTTCACCTATTACTTCAAATTTATTTATTAAAGCATGAACACTCAAAAAAGTCAGTTTTGCAAGCATATTCGTGTAGCAATTGCATTTATTTAAAGAAAGAATCCCAAGACTTTGACCGTATCTTTTGTTTCTTTCGAAATTAAGTGGAAATCACAGATGCATCCAGAATATTTTGCAGGTAATCTAGTTAGATGTTTCAGTGGTCGGGTAGATTTCCACCACTTGTAAAAACTGCGAATTACATTGCGATAAAATAAATTCATGATTCGACATCTCATTATGCCCTTTCGACGACGTCCATCAATGCACCGTCACTCCTTATATCCGTCTCTAGATATTAATATCACCTTGTTAGATAAGTAGTGTAAGTTTACAAACTGAGAATTAATTAGTCGCCACAGTTGATTAAACGTGAACTAATTTGTCAACCATTTAATTGCGTGTTTTTAGATCAGGCGATTGTGCAATGGAAGTTACAAGCTCGATGTCATACTCAGCAGCTGCTTAGCAGACGATGCTGTCCGATTCGGACCAAGTTACACGTATGGTTCTTCCTACCGACTGATATCTGCTACGTTGACGTAGTAGTCGAGCTTGTATATCACAACTAACTACACCGGCTGAGATCCTTGCTTCATAAAAGTTCTACTACAACTGAAAAATTTTGGATAGTGGTTAGACAAAAAGCAGTCACTGTTATGGTGTAAATTGCTGCGTTATGATAGGAGTCCGAGGGCGAAGTTGAACTACTGACTGGATGTGGTTGTGACGGCAGTAAGTTGTTTCCAATAGATAACCAGAAGTCCCGTTCTGATGCCTTCTCCGTTAAAAAGAAGGAAGTCAAAAAACGTTGACCCCAAAAATATCACACTCCTCCTTATCCTACGGTCTTCTGGTGCTGGCGGTGTGGGTTTTCCTATCTGACGTTAGAATGATCAAATCGCAAATCAGTAATCCCCAAGTAGCTGTGTGTGACAAGCCTCATCCAGATATCTCATGGGCTCCGTGGTCACACAAATCTTCTTCCCCACGTACCCTACGGAAACGATCTCCACGTTGTGGACGACCGGGGATTGTCAACCGCTCACACGTTACCAGTAGTATACAAGGTCCAATCATACATAAACTTTCCCCACTACATCTGTCTTCTTTACCCTCACTTCCTGATACTAATATTAAGCCTCTCATAACTTCAACCTCTCACTCTGCGAACATTGTCAACGATCAAAGCCATCTAAACCTCATTCCCAGTCTTTCAAAAATCCCACATGTCATCGATTTCATGTAGGAGCTTTCTACGTTTGAACTCTATGCCAACTCAAACACCAAATCTGTGGAGTCTCGAGCTATGGGTGTATGCTGTGTCTCTGAGACACACATACAGTACCTGAGTGTGGTTTCGCATCACTTGACCCCATCAAGTCATTGCAGTGAATCTTCGAAATTCACTTTAAGATTATCCGCTGACGCAATGGCCAGTTCTCGTGGACTTTCTGGTATAGGCATACCATTGAGTCATAGAGCAGGGAGTGCTCTCCTCGACTGGTTTCCAGCAAACAGCCATCTATGTCGCTGTTCTACTGAATGGGTCTGTAAGGACTAGGAAGGATCTTATGGCCATCTGATACCTATCCGTAAACTCCGTTTGCGCACCACCGACTAGTTCGAATGATGCAAAGCATGAATTCTGTGAGAAGCTGACAACTCTGCTACAGAAGGCAAAACGTTCAGATGTAGTCATAATGGCTGGTGATTTTAACGCTCAAGTAGGAAAACTGAGCTGAGCCAATCGGAAAGGCATCTGAGAGGTATTTGTAGGATTCCCATGTAGAAGGCATGAGCGCCGGGTGACATTCAGGAACTATCTTGGCTTATTAAGGATACTGGGAAGGAGACGATGGTGAGTGCAACCATCACCGAAAAGGATGGGAGGCTGATAACAGGTGGCTAGAACGTGGGCAGAACACTTTGGATCACATTTCAACTGGCCTTCATCAACGCTTCAGTTGCCTATAATTCAGCTTAAACCTGAATGGGACATAGATTTCAGTACTCCAACTCTCATTGAAGTTGAGAAAGCTGTATCGAACCTGAAACAATGCAAAGCAGCAGAACCTGACAGTTTGCCACTGAGAATTTCGAAAGGATCGAGGTAAGAAACTGCTGAGCAGAGTAACGGAAGTACTAGTTAGTGTATTGGAATCAAAGGTAGTCCTGTCAGACTGGTCTAGTTCACTTATCATCCCAGTTTATAAGAAGGGAGAGAAGGCTTCCTGTGACGACCACATGGGGAACTAACTTGACTAATATTATGTCCGAGAACCTGGGGTCCACAGTTATGTGGCGCCTAACTGGAGCTCGAGAACAGCAAACCCGAGAAAACCAGACAGGTTTCAGACCTGGTCGAGGGTTCATCGGTCACATTTTTACCCTCCGACAGGCATACCTAACGGCGGCTAACTCTTGCCATATTTGTCGGCATGAAGGTGTCACTTGACCAGGTCGACCGTGATGTGATGTAGCAGTGTCTGACTGTGAAGAGAGTACCGAGCAAGTATATGGCGGTAACCAAAGCTCTCTAGTCGGACGTACGCATTCGTGTAAGGGATTACAGAGAGTTTTCATATGAACTGAAGACGAGTAGTGGTGTCTGCCAGGAATGCCCAGTCACCGTTCAACTTCGTCATAGACGTACTAATGGATATAAACTTTGGTACATCTGACTTCATAGGGATTGACCTACTGCCTGGAGGTCGTCCGGTCGATCTGGAGTGCTCAAACTATATTTTCATGCCAGGTGAAGACGCTAACAAAATGACTTGGGCAGAAATCTGAGTATGTTTGGCGTGCGTTTCGCATCTGTCAAATGTAAGATGATGCTCCGGGACTGGTCTGCTGCAAGTACTCCCAGTTTAATGATAGGCAGTGAAGTGGTCGACACATCCCGCCACTTCACTTATTTGGGGAGTTGCACGGGCTCGAACGGGCTGGCTGCTGACAAAATCTCAGTTCAGATTCAGAAGGCCAGTTTGGGATTTTCTAACATACGTCGCCTGTGGCATCGGTCAGATATCCGACTATCTATCTAAGGACGAGTATACTTCTCTGCAGTCCGTTCTGTCCTGTTGTGTCTGTGAGACACGGCCGTTAAAAGTAGACATGAAGTGGTTGTAGGGTTTTGATCATAGATGTCTTCAAAACGTTGCCTGCATTTGTTTAAATCATCGTGTGAACAATGTTGAGGTCAGGCAAAGGATATTAGACAAGACATGCAAGTCGATTGACTAGGTTATGAACCTTGGTCGATTGAGCTAGCTTGGAAATGTATTTGGCATGCCGAACCACTGCCTTCTTCCACATGCCATGTTAGTATAAGTTGGATTAGGTTGGAGTAGGGTTCTGGGTGGCCAGACCAAGATGTAGCACCAGTCGATGAAGTCTTTGATTGTTGGTCTGAGTTGTAGACTATCTGGCTTAGATCAACGAAGCAATAAGAATCAGCGTTTTGTGAATCTTGGTAACGGCTGAAAATCGGTCGCAGTTGCGCAGAAGTATACATTGCCTGCAACTACAAATGCTTGAAAATTCAGTCTAACCGTTATCTTCAAATTGAGTTTTGTCCCATACACCTTCGTCCACTTCGACATAAGTTTTTCTTTCCACTTGTTCTTTGTATATTACTTTGAATTGTGGATGCGTCAACCGATCTCTATGTGTTCGAGGTTCGACGTTGGTTTTACTTTTCTATTGTTCTTTATTTGATTTATCTTTGTGATGTGGTTTAAATTTTTCTCAGGTTTTCTCCTAAATGTATGTCGCCATTAGGTAGTGTAATTCCTACCAACACAAGTAATCTTATTTCATCTGTATACAAATGTCATTATATTTATCACTTTCAGTGGGTCCCAGAGATTGTACATCACTCGTCTAAAGTCCCGTTTCTTCTTGTTGGAACCCAAACCGATCTTCGCGATGAGGGGGCAACTAGGACTCATTTAAAGAACAACAAAATGAAACCGATCACTGCTGAACAAGGTGAACAGCTTGCCAAGGAGTTGAAAGCTGTCAAATACGTGGAATGTTCAGCTCTAACCCAAGTAAACAACCGTTTGAATATAGTGTATAATGCATGTATGTGTATAATGTAAATAGTACCGTATCTTAGCGAGCTAACGTGAATAAGCTTATAGTACTCAAACGAAATCTGAATTCATATTCAACTTTAAAAATTTGAATGCTTTGTCTAGTAAACCATACTTTTATCAACAAGTGTGATCACTCAATGAAGGTGATACCTGTACAAATTTTACTGTGGTTGAGATAAAATTACTTCGGCGTTGCTTTATGAAGTCGAATTAACAGGTGATTATTTAATGTAATTTGACTTGGGAAGTGTTATTGGAGAGGTTCATTTCAATCTTCAGTTGGTTGTCCAGACTGTCTAATTTCTAATGCTGGGACTTATGACTGTGTGCTGTTTTCACTTTACTCACCACTGAATGTGTGTAGATATTCGATTCAGTTTTGAGATTGAAGCTCGCCCCAGTTACCGATGTTTGAGCAGCTAAGTGGTATCAACATATCACAGTTATCGTGGCTTATCGCCCCTAATACTAGTGGGTTACAACGGTTTTTAATAACAGGAACCGTTTGAAGAGTTTCCTTGCGCAAACGGGTAAACTATCATCAATGATGTCACTTTTGGGCAAACTGCAAGTCCTGAGTTGCTTAACGTGACACGATGGTTACGGAAAAACTACTCAGGATAATCTGCTATTACAAGGTTTGGCTTCCTTTTCAAGTAGGGCAAGTAACTCATTTTGAAATAAACATCTTTTAGTTGAAGGAAACTGTTAGAAACTGGAAATATTACCATGTAAACTAAAGTCTCTAAGTTGAGTAACAGTACTTATCACCCTATACATTTTATGTCTGTAAAATTGTTTGTTGATTTCTTGTCATCAGTTTTACCAAGCTCTGTCTGTATTTCATCACTGCTATCAAATTATTTGTGGTACATACATGTTGAATATGTCTCTTTTCTTCTTTTCAGAGAGGTTTGAAAAACGTGTTTGATGAAGCTATCCTTGCTGCCTTGGAGCCCCCGCAAACTCGTAAAACAAAGCGATGTTGCTTACTTTAAAGGAACGGTTAATTTATAAATCTCAACTGTTACTCACTATTGATTTACGATGTAATGATGATAATGATCACCTTGGCTTATATCAGATACTGACTGTGAAAACGTCTTTCCTTCAACTCCGGTTTCTTTTCTTTCTTTCCCATTGCCTCCTAAGACGTATGCATATACTACTTACTGTATGTTGCATATTTTACACTAAATACCTTTACGACAACACTAATAATGATAATGGTAGTAATTATAAATACAACAACAAGACTACTTTCTTTTTCAGTGTATTACAGTTACAAACGCTTAGAAAATGTTTTCACCTAAATATTTGTTGCACTATCTTAGAAATATGGCGTTGTTACTTTACTATTCTTTTCTTTCTCTGCTCTAGCAAACGGTGATCTTACTGCTAATTTTGACACTACTGCTAATAATGCTCTTTGTCAAATATGCTTGTGAACCCTTAATGACTTCTTCTTTAAATCTGTAAAGGGGTACCAGGTGGTTTCTTTAAGAATGTTTCCCATCAGCCATCTTTCTTGACAAACGCTCAGAGTTTGTTGCTGGCATTATTGAATTGTTATCATCGTCTAACCGGTAGTAATAACAAGTATTGTTCAAAAAGAACCGTGTACCGATCAACTGAAAATAGTAAATCAGCAATGGAACTGAAACCCCTTCGAGATAGTTTCTCTTTCAAAAACATGTATTTTTTGCGTCTATTACGTAACTCTATTAGTCAACATGACAACTTATTTTATTTCCATGATAATGCTAGATTTACTTTAAGCTGGTAGTTCATATGAACTGATAAGTAGGTGAATGAGGCTATTAAAAGTCTAGGTTTCATGGAATATCATCCGTAACTTTCTGCATTTTGTTGACCATAGATTTTTAATCCATAACTTGAACAAACTAGTGTCATTGGTTTATGAATTCAAAACTCCACTCATCTAACTTTAGTTAAATAGTTATCTCGAATCGGTACGAAGATTCAGGAATAAACTACTGAAGCGAAATTTCCGTTTTGTTTAAGTTCAGATATTTTTTAGAGGAACTATGACCTATTTTTCTTCACTTACATTAAACCAGTGGGCCACAATTTCAAATTTCGACCTACCGAGGTTATGGCAGCTAGCCGGTAGGACAGCTCGCATACAATCGGTTTGGATTAATGTCTAATACAATAACCTTCATGTCATTTCCGAGTTTTGTTCTTATTCGTTGTAGCATGTTCCAATCATTCATCCTGTTGAAAATGGGGTTTAGTGAAGAACTTGTAAGAGGGATTATTATGCTGAAACTCTTTAAAGGGAAAGTAGTGTAACTGATATATGTGGTACAGATTTATGTGCTAGGTTATGAGCAATACCTGCGATACTACCTGGTTTTTCCAGCCATCTTTTGAAAGTCAAGTCATTTCTCTGACGAATGGTATTGTTTAAGTATTGTGATCAACCTGTAGGTCACATTTACGGTTCTTTGGTTAAGCTAAGAATTGCATTAAAACTCGTGTATACCTATTTCACACTAGCATAATGCTAGTATCCAACCACATCCAAACTAGCGTACCTATACCTATTCTGTGAACTTTCGGCATTGCCATACTGTCCAAGTCTTGGTAGATGGGACCTGAGGTTGAACCTATGACCTACTAGCTAAAAGTTGGGTGCATCATCTCTTTGGTTACAGCTTGACAAATAGGCTTCTAAAACAGATGGATACTAATCTCCCTGTGTTTTTGACTGTACAACATCTAGGTGAATTTGTAGTGAGCACTAATGAGAGACTAAACCAAGTTGCCAGATCATTGTGCAGTGCCATTGTAAATCTAAGCGTTGACATAAACTCAGAGTGATCCTGCACTACTTGTTATAGACCGCCGCTCGTATTTATCTTCTCATGCTTTGGTTATCAGTGGAAAACATGTTTCTATCTCAATTGATTGCATCGGTTTCGTAAGGGTGAAACTAGCTACTGTTGTATTAGCATCAACAATCGTTTAAATTTTCAGTGACGCATGCATAATTATGGTATTCCTTCCGAAGCAGTAATACATTCTTTGATAGCACTTCTGAAGATGAAAATGATAACTATATTTTTACAGTATTTTTACATAAATTCCTGTGGTATGAACTTTCCCAATGTATCTTTAGTCAGTAGCCTAGTTTTGTTGTGAAAAGTTTTGAATTGTTCACCTGGTTAAAACAAAGTATTATATTAGCCAGTTGACAAACAGAACAATATGTGACCATACCGAATGATTGACCTGTAACCTCGGTGGTTTATGTTAACATGAATTCAGCCGAATCATTATCTTCAGCTGACCTTTGAATTTACACTAAGTTCGATTGTTTCCACCAATACAGTATCTAATAATTCCTGTGTAAATTAGAAGTCAATGTACAGTTTATTTTCTGTGTATTGAAACTAAGCAGATGGTCGTACAATGTGTGGTTTCCTGTATATTTATCGATAACTAAGTCTTTACTGCTATATTCAAGTAACCCAGATATGAAACAACGTATAACCTCACACTGAGTACATCGGTTCAAGTTGCTAACAGCAGGGGAATTCTACCAAATTGGGAACAATTGTGCTTGATAACCTCTTCAGGCTGTATGTGCATAAATACACTAGGAAAGGTGAAATACGCTAGTTAATGTAAGGTATACGGTAAATTATTTAAATACTGAAACATTAAAATGTGCAAGATGAGCAAACGAAGCTTTTAAGATATTCAGAACTATGAGTTTATATTAACTTTTTCAGTGATGAGACATTTAAGGTTTTGAAAATATATGGTCTCCACTCTTTATTTATTTACGCAGAAACTACTATTGGAATGAATTACCATTCTTTTTAGTGTCCCATAGTGAAAAGCAGTAAACATTTGCATAACTTATTAGAAAACGTATTTTCATACTCTTCAACTAAAACAATGAAATACAAGATCGGTACAGTGGTATAGAAATCATTGAACAAGTGTGTTGAAAAGAAAGTATAAGTATCTTGTATTCCTAACCATTCTGTAACATAATTTGTGGTTTGCTGAAGACTTTAGCTCAACATTTTCCCTCTGGTGCTTCAGTAATATCACTCGAAGTAATTTATGAGGAAGCCATCTATTTCTATGGAATCTAGTGGCTTTAAGAACTTATATGGTACAAATCCTTTTAATTACACTTATTCATAGGAATCAACTTACTTCTTCTTAATGCATTTATGCGAAAGAGGGAGTAAGTTACATTTCGGGTATAAATTTCACTTCATACGAGTGGTCGGTATAAGGATAGGAATTTTGCATAAGTGAGACAATTTCTCGACCAAATACTCACTAAGTATGCTTGAATAAGCCTTATTACCTTCTAAACATTTTATCTTTTGTGTACAGCGAAGTTGTGATCACAGGAAGCAGCTTAAATCGAAGTCAACAATCTAAGTCATCAGCCGCTAACGTAGAAGTTTTGGATTCCAATCTCTGTTCCATGTCAGCAAAATCCTAATTGGATAACTTCGTCGCGCAGTCGACCAATCAAAATAAGTATCCGACTTATGATCCTGTGGTTTTATATGTTGTTGAAAACTGTAAAAATGTGTTTTTGTCAAATAAAGAGTCTTTCTTGCAGTCGAAGGCGAGTCTCTGTCTTCTGATTTTCGCAGCTCAGTTAAGTATCAGGTTTGGAGTGAGAACAGTCGCTATTCGTATCCAGTCCAAGTGTCTTATCGCGTTATCGTTCGCTAATTTATTATCATCCACTCGGTCACTTCAATCGATCTTTTGTTTAACTGAAAATATTTTTACAATATCAATAATCTAATTCTTCTCTTGTATTACTAATACATGAAGAGTTATTGACTTTTAATTGGTAAATGTATGTGACCGTTCAGTTGTTTATTAGTGAAATAAAAAGTCTAGTTGATTCACATAAACAAAAACATATCAGTGGTTTATTGAATTAAAAGTGCAATCCTCCAAAAAATTTTTCTATAATTTGACAAAGTTATTTAAAAGTTTAATTTACTACATTTTCTCGGATGATTTTATGCTGGATATTTGCCTGTAGATAACATGAACTTATGTCCTGTTCTCACTACCAAGGCATATCTGTAACTGAATGATAAGCTCACTCACCTGATATTCGAACTGGCAACAATCAGAGATGTAATCGATGAATTATTATTCGGGTTATATATACGCTGCATGGTTAACAGAAATTGTCAAAGTCATTAGATCAGTTTAAACCGTGTGTGCATTTTTGTGTGTGACATTCTTTCGACTTACGTTTTTCTCCAAAGATGCTTTATATGTGTAACAGTGTGAATATTTATGTTCTGAATTGGCTTTCAGATGTAGTGCTGTAAAGACCATTTGTTGGTAGGCTTTCCTCTGACAGCTTGGTGGGCAGGTAGAAAAGCTTGATTTTGTCTGTGGTAGTTCATTCAGTCTGCAAAAGTATCTGGAGGAGAAAAACGTGATCCAGCCACTCAACTGCACAAAGAATGTGTTTACTTTTATTATTATCAATAATAATAATAACAGACGCTCGATAAAAGTCAATCATACCAAACGAAAAGAAAAGGTAATCTAAACATTGCGCATGGTTTCAAATATATTACAGGATAACTAGCCACATTTTTGTGCTACTTTTAGTAAACAGAATGAATTTATCAGTGAAACAGATTAGTAACTGAATTTCTTTAACGTGATTGAACCCCTACAACAAGTTGCACTGTTTTCACATTAATCTATTTACAGCAAGTCAACTACAAGCGATGTTGTAGACAGTTTCTTAAACAAGTTTATAATATAAATAATCTTCAACTCTTTCATTCGATGAACAGTCATTAAGGATAAAAATGACCGACATAAGTTTCACAACCACATTATGGTACTTGTTGGTAATATATATATATATATATATATATATATATATATATATATATATATATATATATAAACTAAAGTGAGCTCACCCTCTCTTGCTCAAACCTTAGTGTATATTTCATGCATGATTCAGTACAGGATGAGTAAGATTTGCAGACCGTGAATAATCCCATCTGGAACTTAGGTAAAGAATAGTTGGTTATCAGATTGTAATCAATACAGTGGTGTTTAGTCCTCTTGGAATGTCTCCCTGCTCATATTATATCATGCTGCTGAATTAGTCAGCACCGATCTATGCAGTCAATGACTGTGCATTCGAGTGGAGTAAGCGGTTGTTTCCTGTAGGGGTGGCGAAAGATATTCCATAGATGAAAGCGCTAGTTAATACAGCTCAAAATCAGTTTTCGTTGTGTTGAATCTTTTAACTTGGTGTAAATAAACAAATACATTATTCCATACCTCGTTCCTCACTCTTTATAATTCTCTTCATCCTCTCAACAGATTTAATTGAGTTGTAATTAAGGGTATGATAACAGTTTTAAAATAAATTTTACTGAATCTTCAGTAATTGTTTTGAAACACATGAAGTATTTTTATCGATCCGAACGTGAACACATGATACAAACGAAATTGCAAGCGAATATCAGTTTGATTCGCTTATCGATCGCGCCTATTCAAGCTAAAAAGAATTGTGCTTTGTTAAATAACAAGTCAACAATGTGACATGCGTAGTGTGTGTGTGTGTATGTATGCATCTCTATGTCTGTGTTGTTCAATGTTTTTTAGGTGACTAGAATCAGTATTATGATTCATTCCAACAGTATTCACATTCATCAATTGTAGTGCTATGTGCCTGTTATGAAGGACAATGTAACTGCCTCATATTTGTATAATGTGAGGTAAATTTTAAGTCTGATTCAGTAGTTATTCTAATAAATGGACTGCGTCAAATTCATTGAAACAGAGAATGTTAATTATTTCGATCTGGTATGAACTATGGTTATTTGGACAGTTGTGGCTAGCAGAGCAATCCAAAATGTGCATTTTGTCCTATCTGGGGTTTGTCAGCTGGATGTGTCTGCACCCCAGTGAGTGACGTTGCTCCCACTGAGACTCAAACCTCGTACCCCTCGCTCCAAACTCCAAGGTATTATCCACGGAGGCACGATAACCACTTTTTGTACAACGGGTAGTAGTTATTACCATTTATTAATATACTTGTAATTCTCCATTGTTTTATTGGACCGAATTGTTCGACTTGGGGTATAGGTACATCCAGCTGACGAGTCCCAAATAGGACGAAACACGCGTCCTGGATTCTTCTGTTAGCCACAACCAACCAAATTACCATAATTAACACTCAGGCAATATCGAGACATCCACATAGGAGTCCATATGCCAAAAGAGACCAAACAATTAGATCCAATAAGACAACGGAGAATTAGAAGTATATCAATAAATAGTAATGATATGAACTAGCTTAATATTTTTCTGTTTGAAGTCACTGACAGAATAACATAAAGTACGTAAACGCTAATAACGCTGTAAGACTCTGGGACTGGATACGAATAGCGACTGTTCTCACTCCAAACCTGATACTTAACTGAGCTGCGAAAATCAGAAGACAGAGACTCGCCTTCGACTGCAAGAAAGACTCTTTATTTGACAAAAACACATCATTTTTACAGTTTTCAACAACATATAAAACCACTAAGTCAAAAATAGATGCCTGTTTTGTTAGTTGGATGAAGCCAATCGACAGGAAACCCTAAACCTAGGTTTCGTGGTTGTTGGCACTCGTCAGCAGGGTAGAACTGATGTTCCGCCTTCGATTCGAACCAGGACTCAAAAATATTAGCCACCAGTACGAATGATTTGGAGTAGAAAAAGTGATCTTCACGGATCAATATCACTTACTTAACAGATGTTAGATATCACTTGATGCCTGTTTCCCCTTGAACACAGATTCCAACGCATTTAGCCTAATTAAAGAGCATGTTGACCTGGATGTTATTCCTCATGTGCACTTGTCTCAGGCTCTCATAAGAAGTTGTGGCCTTTGGTGGCACTACTGATTGACATCTGGCATCTAAAACTGAGTTAAATCATTAGGTGACTAAGGCTGAAAATGCTAGACTTTAAAACTGCACCCAGTAATTGAGAGATTCTTTCTAGTCGTCGTACTATGTGTTCTCACCATATGAGTGCAAATTGTCGCTTCAGGACTGGTCTGTGTTGGTGACTTGGCTAAGAATAGGCAATGAAGTTACTGTGAACGTTGATCACTTCATTTGGGAAGTTGGATCATTCTTGATGGGGCAGTAAACAACAAAATCTGTCTACAGATGTACAAGGTTCGATTGAGCCTTACCAACTTGAACCATGTATAGTGCCGGTATGAAATCCGATTTTCTACAAACAGTGGAGTATACTACCCAACAGCTCTCTCTCTGTTCTGCCACATAGTTATGGAACATAGCCAATAATGTTAGTATTCAACACGTACTGACATCAATTGGAAGACCACTGAAAATCTAGGAGCACTGAACAGTTGTTTCATCCTAGTGTTAGACTCCTTGGCAGTACGCATCTAAACTGAATAGCCGTTTAAAGTAGAGGACATGAGAAGATTTCAGGTGTTCAACTACCACTGACTTCGTAGCACAGACCGCGTATCTTGATGCTACCATGCCAGTAATAATGAATTGAGACGTAGTGTTTTAGGCCTAAGAGGTTAGTCAGTTGATGACGCTATTCACCTTCATTGACTAAGATCCCAGAGACATGTTGTTCATGTCCACAGTTACGTCTAAGCCATGTGATTTTAGCTAACGTAGGTTCCGGCTGGAAAAAGGTTATTAGAGCTCAGAATAAATCATGGAAACAATCTCTGAAGTCTTTGACTCTTGGTATGGGCCGGGAAAGGAATGTAGACTTCCCGGTCAGAGTTTGCTTTTCAAACAAAATCGTTGGCTAGAGACCAAGTGATATGGATCGAAATTGATCTCAGTAGAGCAGATGTATCCACATATGCTATTCAGCTTAGTCGTCATACCATCGATCGTTACTGTTTCGTCCTCTCTTTTTCCTTTTACAATTTCCTACAACTTTTGTTCCTTCGCTCTCTATTTCTTAACCTTTCATCTAGATCTTTTCTACTTTGATGTTGGGGTATTGCAAAAAATTGCATAACTATGTATTAGTGTCACATCCCACGTTGATATTGACTGATTGCACTCACTGCAGAGCCTTAACTGTGTGTTCTCAATTTCTAGTAGAGTCATCAGTAGTTAGTTAACAGTATTTTTGGACTTTGAGGAGATTTCAAAGTCTTTATGATCAGTGATTTTCTCATTAGTATTTTTAGCTCAGGTCACATAGTGGTGTCTAGTGGAACGCCTTATGCTGATGTTCCTTTAGGTCATTTTTTGCTACTTTTACCCTGAAAACACCGTCTTAGATTAGCGTAGCCGAACTCTTTGATTAGAGTGATCTACACTTGTCACTGAGACCAAGTTTTTCAAAAACCACTAGGTACTTGGATATAATGTCATTAAGTAACTACATAAATCGGTTCCAACGTTTCTTCGAACTTGAATTTTAATTTTGTGGCATATTTTGGCACAATAGTGATAAGTGATTATTGTTAATCTCCCCCATTTTAACGATCGCTGGGAAGAGTTGAATAGGAAGTTCATTGTTCGGTAGTCCATGTTAGTTGTTCTAAAACTCGCCTCATATTTCAACAGTTACTTGCGATTTCGTGAACACCTTTCCCGAATCTTGTGAATTGTAGGTGCCCATCACGGATTTACATCACTTGGAGAAAGAAAACTGAACAGCTATTTCATTCGAGTATGGGACTCCTCAGCAGTGAGCATCCATAACCCTGATAAGGGTTAGGCCCAGGAACTTCAGGTTTCTCAGCCAGCTTGTTACCGTTGAACCACTGTGTCGATGGTTCAAATTTTTCTTCTGTTAGTTTGTGATATGTCCCGACCTCCATCTAATACCGTCTTTGTGTAACTATCCTCAGGTGCAACTTGGTTTACCCCACCATTTTTGAACAGTTCTCCAACTGAAGTCAGCCTGTGGTGAGTACCAACTTGAAATCAATAAATAATTCCCCATGAACTTCCAAACTGAAATTGTGTGTGATTTGCCTCACTCATGATAACATGTCACCGTTTGTTATTTCCCGTTCCATATTGAATTACATATTGCTTATATGGGTAGAGATTCATCCGCAAAACGCAAAGAGGCATAGTAACTACGACGCGTATTCACTTAGCTGTACTGACTGAATTATTATATGCTTATTGCATGTCTGTCCAGCTGAGGAAAAATCTGTATTGGCCAACCCAGAATTCCAGCTATTTACTACTTTTCCATGATGGGAGTGTAAAAATAATATTCTTTAGAGGTTTTGCTACCTATTTCATGACCTTCAATTAGATAATATGGAAGGAAACTGATGAAGACGCCTAGGGTTTACTAGGAATGGTTACTTAATTTTATAATATTAACTGCTTAAGTCGCTGATATGAAAAGTCGTATCGATCTATACTGTTTGATCTGTTTCACCTAGAGATCCTATATTAATATCAGAGAAAGCAGATAATCCATGACATTTGACAAAAACATCCAGAGATTTTACGTGATGTTTTCACACCACCTAATTCTCAAGAAAACAAACCGTATCTGCTGAGTAAACAAACCAATGTAAATAGGTTTATTACAATCGAAATTCGGATGTTGATAAGAATTCAATCCGAGTTATTCTTAGAATTTAAACAGAAAACTGGAAATCAATATTTGTGTAATCTAACTGCATATGAACGGGGTTGAAACGACCTTGAAGGAAAGGCGGTATTTGGCACATAAAAGGATGCTCAAACCAATCAGAACACTAGCTGGTCATCGAAACATTATCTATGTGGGAAAATAGTTAAGAAACCATAGAAAGTTTATTCTTTTTGATTAAATGAATGAAGGCATCAGACTTTTGGATCTTGTATTCGAACAACGATTTTCTAAAAGTATCCAGAAGTTAAGTAAATTGTGAGCTGAATTTGTATGGGTGCATTGCTGAGGATTTCGACCCAAAATGACCGAAACAGTCGTCCAATGTTTAGATTACTCTGATCTGGTCAGTGAAATCCACAGATGAATATGACTGGTTTCGAAATACTAATGCTGTTCAGTTGTATGTGTACAACATATTGTCAAGACAATACCATCAACCGATTAGTTACCTCCGAATTTCCAGAAAATCAATAAAGTAATCTATTGACTGACTTTAATCCTTGCATATCATTAAATTAACTCTGTAATGTGTCAGAAAGTTGCATGTTGATCAATATAACTCACTTCAAATAATTTATTAAATGTTTTATGCAAAATCAACTTACTTGTAAAAGACAATAGTTTCTTTATTGCTAATTGCATATGCGCGCCACCCCGAAACCTTTGAATCAGTCTCGTGACAATATTTAACATTCAATTAATCTGGTTTTATTGATTTTCTGTTACTTTAAACTAAGATTCTATCAGTATACAAGCAACTTTAGATTGTTTAACAACACATCCATAGACGAACGCTTGACCTCGAACAGCTAACCACTTAAAGACTCTATGAAGAACAACACCTAAATAGTTTAATTTTCTGAAGAAAAAATAACTCTAATCAGTCTAATGCTTAACTGTTAATTTAAATGCTGTAAGAAGCATAGGTTTCCTGCTTGTGATTTGCATGGCAATCGAAATCAGTGGTTGGAGACTGTGGGTTTTACAGTTAGAGGTCGGTTTCACTGTGGTAGATGAAGCCATATCGATGATTTATCTATTGTTTCCCTATAATTCCTATTATTATTATTGTTAACTCCTCATTACACTGTTCATATTGAGTTTGATAATCGGAGTGTAAAATTAATGGAGTCAGTAATCCCTTTAGTTATTCTTTGATAATCTCTTTCGACTGTTTTAACTAGAGGCTATTTACTGTCATGTGACACACTATGACTTATACCACAGAGGAAGAAAAACCATCAGCTGAACCAGTGGGGCTGTTTTATCTAGTTATACGTCATCTATAGAAAAAGCCAAATACATATAACTAAGTGATTGTAAGCTACTCTGTTCCAACTGAGAATGACGCAATCAGGTTGGACCCAATTGTGAAACATCATCGTAATTTTCAAAATGCATAATTTTATCTACTCAGTACCCCTAATGCCGTCAATATTTCAAGCATGAAAGCTGTGTGTGATATGCTAAGAGGAACAGTTTTCGAGTTATGGAGGTATCGAATGGATTGACTAGAAAGATTAACGGTGTCACTGAATATCAGCCGGTGATAGCTGAAGTTATGCAATTGAAAAGTTAACGATAGTAGGTATCGTAGGTATAATAGCGATAAACATTTAGTATGAGATAAAAAGGACATGAGCAAGAACCAGATCTTGGTATTCTGTCAGGACATGAACAAGCGATGAAAAAGAGTGATATCCAAGTCGACAAAGTTGTGTGAGAAAATAAGTAATTAGAAGAAAAAGGTTAGTGTGAATATTCAAGCTTTAGATGTTAATGAGTGAATACATCTGCGCCATTGTGACCGACTTTCAGCCATGTCACCAATAGTCCTCAACCACTACTTCCTATCTTCTCGGGAACCTCAACCAGGTAGTCTACATCTCCCCACACTCCTCAGCGACAACAACCAGTGACTTCATAGACTTCTGCACCATCTTGGTCTAGCTACCGTGAAGTCTTTTCCAACTTGATCCAGCTTCCCGCATCATCAAGGTAGGCGGAAAATCAACATGTGCAACACGTACCCAAGCCATCTCAGTCGATGTAGGTTCACAAATTCCTCAACTGACTTTCCTGCACTGCCGAGTACCCTTCGTCTGACATCAAATTTTGCTCACATTGTGATTCTAACAAACATAAGCAATGATATGAAAACATCTATGATCAAAACTCTCCCAACCTCATAACAGGACGGAATGGACTACAGTGCAGAATGATCTTCCCTCAACAGAGTCGGATATCTTGCCAGCACCATAAATGAAGTAAGATGGCAAATGTCAAGCATGCCTTTTATATTGGAGCCGAGATTCCGCCAATAATCAGCCTGTTCCGTACGATGCAACTTCCCAAGTAAGTGAGTTAGTTGACACATTCAACTACTTCGACTAATAATTTCTCCTCTCAATATATCACATTTTTTTTATTTCCTCCAGTTTGTGAAACTTTATTCTATGTTTTATATTGCTTTCCTACGTTCATTATAGCAAAGGAATTTTCAGTGACAAGATTTATGAATTGGTTCATCGATTTAACAAATATGTGACAACTGGAACAATGAAAGATTCAATAAATAAGAATGATTTAATATACACGGTACACTCTGAAACCATGAAAAACATGAATGAAGTTGAAAGGTTTCTATTATGGTTCCAAACTGCTATAGCCACAAACGATACACGGACATCGACTTTTAGCCATCAAAGTTCTACAACTTCATAGTGGATCTCCCACCCAGCTAATTAATGAAGACACACTGATACGAGCAGGAACGTATATTCAAACCTAAGGCTCGAAGTAATCATCAAAACGAGTATATATCAAAGTATGTGCCCAGTCCAGCATTTGAAAAAAATAATATTGAATAAAGGTGTTATTCATCGTAGACTGACATCAGTTGGAGGAACAAAGGAAACCTGGGAACACTGGACAGCTGTTTCTTCCTAGTATGGGACTCCTCAGCAGTGCGCAGTGGCTCAATGGTAACGCGCTGGCCGCGGAACCTGAAGGTCGCGGGTTCTACCCTTGGCGGGGTCGTGGCTGCTCACTGCTGAGGAGTTTCATACTAGGACGAAACAGCTATTCAGTGCTCCTCCAACTGATGTCAGTTTACGATGAATAACAACTTGAAATATTTCCAAATCTCTACAACTCCCTCAAAACAATATTGATTGACTGATTGTCTACCTGTCCAACTGTTGACGTAATTAACGCAAAACACGTTTTGATTAGTCGATTTCTGGACTAGTTTCTTCGATCCACTTATGAGTTTCCGTAAGTGATCAATTAACTAGGAGTAACAGTAGAGTATCTAAGCTTCAATACACGCAACTATCCAGTCTTGAACTCATTCATAAGGAAGAAAATCTCTTCGTACATAAACAGCTAGGAAGATATGTTAAGATAATAAATCATAGGAGGAGTTGAAACACATCTTGAATTCATTTACCTATACGGGGAACAACCGTATTTTGACGATTAGGCATGTGGGAGGATTTAGTAAGAAACCTGAGGTAAAGACTATTCAGAGGAAAAACCATTATTCACCAGGTTATATTTCAATTAATGAAAAGGTTATGCAATCAGTCATTAATTATTTACTGACTTAATTGCTCAACCTAGTGTTTTTTCAAGTAATTGCGCAACCTGCTAGCTTTTTAACAACCCCTTCTTTTACATTCCTGTCTAGTTTTGTTCCACCCCGCTTTCCACAGCTCCAGAATTTTCTATCTCAATAGGTACAAGTGAACATTAATCCCCCAACGAAAATGGAAGTCCTGAACGCCATAAAGCTACTGAAATGCGGGAAAGCAGCAGGACCAGATGGAATACCGCCAGAAGCACTGAGAACAGATGCAGAGACAACAGCGGACATGCTCACGCCACTATTGCAGAAGGTGTGGAAGGAAGAGAAGGTACCTGGCGATTGGAAGAAGGGTTACCTTGTCAAACTGCCGAAGAAGGGAGACCTCAGTGCTTGCAAGAACTGGCGCGGAATCACTCTCCTGTCCACCCCAAGTAAAATATTAAGCCGCATCATCCTGGAGAGGCTTAAAGACGCACTGGATTCAAAACTGCGACCGGAACAGGCAGGCTTCAGGAAGTACAAATCATGTGCAGACCAAATTGCAACGCTTCGTATCATCATAGAACAGAGCATAGAATGGCAATCAGCTCTCTACCTCAACTTCATCGACTTTGAGAAGGCCTTTGACAGCGTCGACCGAGAAGTAATTTGGAAACTGCTTCAATACTACGGAGTACCGCAAACCTTTATCCGCCTCATTCAACAACTATATGAAGATGCCACATGCCAAGTAATCCACAATGGGAAGCTCAGTGATGCCTTTGAAGTGAGGACAGGAGTGAAACAAGGTTGCCTACTATCCCCCATGATATTCCTTATTGTGGTGGACTGGATCATGCAGCAAACAGTAGGCAGCGAGAAGAGGGGATACACTGGACGACGGAAAAGAACCTAGAAGACTTGGATTTCGCCGATGACTTATGCCTAATGTCACACAAACTTGAAGATCTGCAGGCAAAAACTAACAAGTTGATAGAAGAGGCAGCTAAGACGGGACTTCAGGTGAATATAGAGAAGACAGAAGTGATGAAGATACCGCACCACCACCATCAACAACAACAACAAACTCCAATCACCGTCAACGGGAGAAACTTGAAGGAAGTAACCTCCTTCACTTATCTAGGAAGCACTGTTTCAACTACAGGCGGGACGGACGAGGACGTCAAAATCAGAATCGGAAAAGCAAGACAGGCCTTCATTAGCCTGAAACCAGTGTGGAGATCTTCTGCACTCAGCATGCGGAACAAGATACGGATTTTCAACACCAACGTCAAGTCAGTGCTCTTGTATGGCTCAGAGACTTGGCGCGTCACGAAAGGCATTTCCAATAAACTACAGACATTCATCAACAACTGCTTGCGCTCGCTGCTGAAGATCAGATGGCCAGAAAAAATAAGCAACAAGGAACTCTGGGAACGAACCAACCAAGAACCTATCACGCAACAAATATGCAGGAAGAAGTGGAGATGGATTGGCCATGCACTGAGAAGGCCGACTGAGGACATCACGCGTCAGGCCCTCGAGTGGAATCCCCATGGGAAGCGACGAGTTGGACGTCCGAGGGTGACATGGAGGAGGTCATGCGAGGAGGAAATGAGAGCTTCTGGGCTGTCGTGAAACCAGGTTCAAAAGATCTCGGAGAACAGAGGTCACTGGAGGCGTGCTACCGAAGCCCTATGTTCCACTAGGAACCCAAGGGACTAATAATATAATAATAATAATAGGTACAAATTACCATTGGTTTTCACTAAGATTTATGATTATTAATCCTGCTTCCTTGACTTACTACCATATTGCTAATCCTGGATTTCAAATGTTCATTTGTTTCTATATATTTAAATTACATTACGTCGTTATTACTACTACTTTCTTTCAGTTGTAGGCCGTTTGCAGCTGATGAAGTGCAATGAAATAAAATGAGCTTATTTTATTCTCCAAATGTCTCTTTTCTTGCATTGTTTGAGTTTGTCAAGGGAACTAAATGTATTACATTTCTGAATAGATATTAGAAAGTCTGACTTGTGTTGGACATTTCGGAAGGACTTTGTAATTATTCCGTAAGCTTATAAGATTAACATTTGATATTCAGGAGTACAACGGATTGCTTCCGTCAAATTCTTTTCAAGTTTGGAGTTTGCATAAAACATGGAAGTGATGACACTGACTACGATTAAGTGGAACATAGTGATCGTGTATGCAACTTTTGGTTCGGAAATATAAGGTCAAACTAATAGAGTGTAGGTAGTGGATACGAAGAAAATGTTTTCTTCATAAATATGATCTGTTTAAAAAAAAATTGTTTTACTAACACAAAAACTAGTATTTTGCAACTTAGTAAACGAGTAGTAAAAATGAAGGCTTTATAATAGCTTACAGCAACTGAATATCAACGGATTAGTTACAGCATAAAATAAGACAGGAATCCTCTATAGGTACAACGAACTGATAACTGGAAAAGTTTCTGGATATTTATTGACACTTGTACTTTCTCATTAATTGCTATAGTGGACTGCATTGGTCAGTCTTCGTTGGCATGTAGACTTCGATGAGAATGCCTTGATATTACCTGAAGAATAATTATGACGTGATTTGATTGGTGGCGGCAAGCAGTAGAATCCAGGGTGTGAGTTTCATCGTATTCTGATCTCGTCAACTGAATGTACTTGTATCCCAGTCAGTGGCGTTTCTCCAATCTGCAACCTAGCACTCATCATCTTAATCATCAAAGAGTTATCCCCTGTGCTAATACACCACGATAGACGCCTATTTCATCTCAGTGGAATCATCATTAATCGTCCCAATCAGAACTAAACGCGCATCCTGGAGTCCATCTCTAGCCCCCACCGGATAAATTAACTGACTATATACATCCTAATACTGTTCAAGCATAACAAATTCTGTAGGACATTGGAGTCAAAGGAAGGCAGTACGTCAGGGCTTCTTCATAACTACTGCATGAGCTTGAAGACTAAGAATAAACCCATTTATTTTTATTTCAGATCAAAGTAGTAGGCTAAACCATCTCGAAATTCATTCAGAATTAACTGGCGAATCTCAAAGTGCTTTTCATCCCCTTGCTACTTCGAATATTAACTGACCGAGTATCATAACAAAAACTGATACCCGCTGAACAAGAGATGGCTATCGTGGCCCAGGAGCTTAGGCGATAACGCCTTGGAATCTGGAGCGATGGGTACTGGGTTCGAGTCTTAATGCGAACAACATCACTCACTGGAGTGCAGGTATATTCAGCTTTCGAGTCCCAAATAGAACAAAATAAGCTCTCTAGATTCCTCTGCTAGTCACCAAGATTAATATAATCGAATCACGTTTACCTAAACAGAAGTGGTACAATAAGACAAATACCCAAATAAACCTAATTCTGCATCAAAATATGGAATCAGAGAACATTTGGTGAAGTTACACTTGCATGTACACATCATTAGATTACGTAAGATGATAGATCATGTTTTGTCATAACTAATTCGTCATTGGGTCGATTTAAATTTTTTTTAGGCAAGAATTTAAGTGAGCTATTCATGCATGTGGTTAAGTAGTGTCAGATTTGATCTTTTCTATCTTGGATGAAGACATTGGTATTCGATAACCAAAAGGTAACTAACACAACCTAATATGTACTGAGTGAAGTGAGTAGCAACAGACCCCATGTACACGTCAGTAGTGGTCTCTATCAATAGAAACTAAAGATAGATATTTCACTTGTTTGAAGTTGAATTCATGAATATTGTGCCAGAAACAATTTAGTTTTGATAACAGTGAGAGAAAGATCTTTCAGCTATTAGAAACATCAATGCAGTCACTGAAGTTTAAAAACAATTACTCAATTATCTAAAAATATGCACGTGATTTGAGTCAGTATCTGATGGCACCAAGTAGTGTTTAGAAGCATGATTCAGATGGCGTGTTTCACTGTATTTGAGGCTCTTCAACTCAGGTTGTTTGTTTTTAAGTGTTCTTCTAACTTGACTCATATTACTTCAATTACTGCGACCCTTTCTCATGCCGATTACTGACTATCTTAACCTAGCTGATATCAATCACTGTTAACAATGCGGTATTATAAATTCTATCCAACATTCACATTATCTTACGAAAAGATTGAAGTAAAACTCTATTGGGTAACACTACAATCATCCCGAATAATAGGGGCAGCTGGTGTTGAGTGAATATATGCGTGTTGGACTGGTACCCTCGCAGTGCTGGGAAACACTCGGTTTCAATTAAATCAACAATATTAATTTAATTCAGGAGAAGCGCACTTTTGCTTATCATGTACCTTGAATAGTCGTTAGTTTTACGTTTTTACTTCCAGTTTTCACCATACTTGTGGTTGTTGTTGTGATTGTCTTCTTACAGTGTTTTCTGCTTGCCGATATATAAATTATAGAGATTGGCAAAAACTCATCACATTGCTGAAAGTAACAACGGCTATTTCTCCTAACCAATTGTATAATAAAGCAAAGGACAAAACACAGTCAGTTACACTTTATTATGTATATGATACCTGGAGTTTCTGAGTTCGATCCCTAGTCGAGTAGTGTGTGGACATCGCTGAAGAGTCCCACACTAGGATGAAACGGCTTTCCAGTGCTCTGAGGTTTTCAATGGTTTTCCAAGTGATGTAATTCTGTGATAAATGCTACCTTAAAAATAAAATCCCCATTGGCCTAAAAATGCAATGGTGTAAGCATCTAATTTTAGGCACTGCTACAGAATGCGATTTCACATTAGATTAGTCCCTTGTAATAGCCTATCAGGGTCTGCTGGACCTCTGGGTTTCAGGTTACTTACGGCCTTACTAATTTCTATCAAATTGTGAGACCTTATCTCAGTGTATCACTCTCTAAGCGACAGGATAGAGAGCAGCAGAAGAGCGACTAGGTGACGATTTAACTGTTCTGCCATTGCTCTAGTTGTTTCCCCTGCGAGTGAATCACCGAGACATTTTCTTCTCCATTGTAGTCTCCCTAACCATCGACATTCTGTTTCCCACTTTTCTTGATAAATCTAAATAAATGTCCTCTGTTAATTATAGTCGCTGCCTATTCCATCTCTTTAGCTTTTCCTTTCCGTTATTGCTCATGGTCATCTTATAGACTGTTCCCTGGTCAACATTTGGGCTACTTTCACTCCTCTTTGTATTCGAAGCCTGCAAGTATGCTATGATGTGGAGCTTCTGTTTCAGAAAAAGCTTTTGAGATCATTTGACGTTTTCTAATCTTTTCCAAAAAGTCAATTATTGTATTTACTGTTTTTACAGCAGACTGGATATGGTGCAAGGCTTCTTCAGGATGGGTAATGATGTTCTGTCCTGAGCATTGTATTGTCAGTTTCCTTTTGAAATCTTCATAATCAAGTTTTACTGGGAATTGTCTTCCAGTCTTGGGTGTTCTTCATCCATTAATGTGCAGATACAGACGTGCTCAAAATAACACGTGATCGCGTACTCAAAAAGTAGGGGTGAACTTCCAGTGATCATCTTCAACGAAAGTCTCTAACAACATAATCTATGTATGCACCACCGAGTTGAAGTCAGTGGACACCATGTCAAACAATGTCGCTGTTTATGTCTAAAGTTGGTGCTGACCAGAAATACATGTTGTCTGGGCACGGTGATAGCAGACGTTTGCAATTATCTCGTCCTCCAGCTAGGATTTCGGAAGTTTCACCAAAGTGCCTTTCTGCCTGGCTTAGTGCTTTTGATATGCATTCCATTTGCTGTCTACGATGACCACATCTGAACGTCTGATTTTAAGTAGACGCCAGAAAGTTTCCAGTATAACTCATCTTTCACTTCACCAAAACTACAGTCATTGCGTTACGAAGAGACAAGAACAAGATTCAATATTCTGTTGATCTGCACACAGATGACTTTCAAATGGAATCTAGAGAAGTATTACACTTTTTGCCTTATAACTTGAAACCGTACCTACACTTACAATGACTACGACAAGTAGCCATTGAATCTTCAGGAACTGAAAGAGTTAAACTTACAAACTCACTCCGTTTGACCAAAGAGGTTCAGTGAGTTAACAGACTCGGATCCTGTATTTATGTCTCACAAACAAAGCACATATACAAGGTCATATATCCCAGAGCTTTGTCTGGTAAGGAAGGCATGTACGGTTTGACGGAAGCTGCATATATTTAAAACTCCAAAATTTAGTTTGAAGTTCAGTTCCGTGAGGCTAAGTATCCTATTCTATTAGCCTGAATCGTTGTCGTGAGCTTTGCAAAGGGGAGAAATTAAATTTGACCTGGGAATATTAACAGAGGAGTTTGAAGTAAGATCAAACGACAAAGATGTAGAAGGTTAATAATGATCTGGGGGAACTTGAGTGCTGACAGAAATATGAAGGAGTTTGACGCTTCTTGATTGCCTATACCACGGAAGTTCACTTCTTGAGATATATGTCCAGGGAATCGCATCATTATTAATAATGGTATGGGAGTACAGAGTCTAAAAGACATCTGCTTGAGACCAGTTACATGCACAATCTTTTTTTAGTTTTAGATTCTCCTTTGACTATGTTAAATTCAGCCATAAAACTGATTCTTCTGGCACCAGAATACCGTAGGGTAGAAGAAGAGTGGTAATTTTAAGGAAGAACTTTTCTGACCCCTGGCTTCCCATGGAAAAGGCACCATGAGCATGAATTGTTGATACTTTGCTTGAAAAACCTTACTACCGTCAAACCCCTGTACAGTCAGCAGTACGACTTCACCGGGAAACCCAATCATAAAGTAGTTAGTTGCATTATTAAGATGACTATTTTCCTCTTGTCACTATCAAACAAAACTTTCTGGTATGTAAAGTCCTCAAGTAACAAATAAAACACCTACACCACGAATTCTCGAAAAATCCCCATAAAGACATTCAGAAATGAAAACAAGTTATTCACTGAAGAGACCTTATTTAGCGAATCCACTACCTAAGATCTACAACCGCATTTACATGTAATTTCCTGATGAGAATGTGCGATTTGCTTCATGTGTGAAAGCAGTTTGTTAGGCATTATAGGCAACAAAGTGGCACATAAAATGGAAATATGATATTCATCCTAAAATAATCAAAATCTTTATGAATGTTTAAAGGTAATCAAAAGGTATGGTAACAAGCAAAGTTAATTTGTCATTACATGAAATTCGGGTGACTTTAAAGCGCCATCCCAGAAACTGATGAGACAGCCAATTACATTCTCTTATTTTGTGGAAAAGTACTTTTTCAGGTGAAATACGTAAGCGTGATTCGCCATTTCAGCAGTTGCTAGGGTGGTCTTTAAAGTCACTGTGAAATGCAGGATTGCTAAGATTAGTGAGTACAGTTCAGATGTCAAAGAAATTAAGTTAAGATGATGAAGTTTGAATAATGAGTTGAGTAACATAACTGAACGAGTTCTAATCAGGGTGGGTACAGAAACAAGGAGTAGTCAATAATATGAATGGAAAGAAAGAGTTAGAAGGAGGTACCGGGGGAGTTTCGAAACACTGAAGAGTAAGACCGTCAAAACAGCAAGCATTGAACAAGTTTCTTTTCTTATGCAAACCTCTGGCTTTTCTGTTTGAATTGCTAAAACTTCAGCAATACAAAGTAGGTGAAAGCGCAGTGGCTTTGGAAAGTTTCTTTGTCCTCACCTCTGACTTGATTCGCCTCACCGGTCACAACTTCTCATCAGAACTTCGGGAAGTCTAATCTGCAAGCGTTTATTCAATGAGCACTGAACAGTGATTCACTTTGGAGGTTTGTGGTAATTTATTGATATTGAATTTGCATTCATCATCATCACCATTGTACCAGAGAATTTCATAAACAAGACTGTAAAACATCACTTGTATGAAAGTGTGTGTGAATATAACTACAATGAGCTGTGATCATGTGGTGGAATGAACGTTCAGGCAGGTGATTTTCAAAATACAATCAATAATGAGTAATTATGATGGCCACAATGTTTGAAGGCAACTTTATTCATTCCATGATCTGATTGTAATCAATACAAGTAATTTTTAAAATGATAATTAGTAATTACTATTTGATTGATATGCTTGTAATTCTCTGTTGTTTTACTGGATCGAATTGTTCGTAATCTTCGTAACTGTATGACACAAACCGAAAAATGGTGAAATGAGACCAAGTAGTTGAGAAGCACAATATTTATTCATGTAAGAGGTCTAATAACCAATTTTGCACGTATATCTCAGGTTTCGAACTGTTAGTCAAGTATTTCCATGGTACCTTTAATTCCTGGTTGACCATAATACAGAATAAAAATTGGTCGGTCTCTGATACCGAATGATTTCCGATATCGCCGGAAGACTTATTCTGATGGAAGGCTAAGTGAAAACACCACCACTAACTGCCAAGCAAGTGCATCCAGCTGACGAGTCCCAAATACGACGAAACGAGCGTCCTGGATTCCACTGCTGACCATCATCAAAAAGATTGCGTCACTTCGAATCAAACAGCTGAGAGGAATTGACAAAAAGCTCTAGTTTTTTCACGTATTGTCGTAAAGCACTGAAGTGTCCTAACAATTTTCACGAAACTGTTGACACTTGGTTTGGTAGTCACAACTACCGAATTGCTTTAACCTTCTGATAGTAAACAAGTGCATCATGATCTCAAGCTAATTGTGTTACTGGTTATGCAGAAAATATGTTCAGTAGAAGTCTATCAGCGCTGAAGACAAAATAGGATAATGTTAGTTACCGTTAAACAGGTGGTCAATAAACCTCAAGGTTGCTGACACTTCTACAATAGGAATAACAAAGATCATTAGGAAAACTCATTTGATTTCTGAACTTAGCATAGTTGTGTCACTGATAGAATGGATGTCGGCTGCAGGAATAGTGCTTTTAAGTCTGTTTATTTTCTGTTCCAGTGAGTGGGTATTGTTTAAGTGTTCGCATACTATGTATATGCAAAATCAATCGGAGAATGGGAAAGTCTAAAAAATTCTAGTCCCCTGTTGTTTACATTGACACCATATTTTTTATCCCAATCTTTTTCTGTCCTTTGACTTTGAACACATTTTTGTCTATCTTGTCTTCTCATTGTGGATTGACTATACTCGTTCAGTGGGTTATTGTTTTTAGTGGTCATACTGCGTCTTATGGGCGGCTGCTCGTATTATATGACAGCATGACGCATTCGAAACCTTACACACTCATCTTCCAGTTTCAGTTTTTAAAATATCTCACCTTTTCGTTGTCAAGCTCTTCCGCTCGTCAGTTATTTTTCATTATTAAGTGTAAGGACATCCTGTGTACTTGCTGAATCGTCGGCTCACTTTTTTCTCCTTTCCTCTTTTTCCTTTCAGATTCTCGTGGTCACCACTAAACTCACACTATTCTACAAGCCCCTGCAACAATGTAGCTACCTACAGACAAGAGAAAAACCTAACAATAGCTGATCTTTACGACAAATCAGTATTCATCGTCATTAACTAAAAGGCATCCTGTTTTTACTATGCAATCAACTGCCAACCAAAAGTTATTCGTTTTCACCGGTAAACTTCGTTCAAAATTTTTCGATAATATTAGTACTGATTTCTGTCAAGAATTACTATCTTAAAAATGTGCTGTTGTCTTCAATAGTTCAAAAACTTCCTTTTTAACGACTTACTGGAGTAGTAAAACTGGTAATTCCACTTCTCTAATCATTGTAACTGTACTAGGTGTACACAAAAACAAATTGTTATCGTGGAAACTGAATTCATTTCATCGAAATAAAACTTTTTCCTTGAATCACATCGCTAGTGAATAATGTATTCAAACTCCAAATGTTCGTTCTCTATGCTTGATCTCTGCGTTTTGTGTATATCAGCGGTACCAACTAGGTCATTCACGGAATCTTCATCAACCACTCACTACCGTTGACCTCAGAGTTTCTTCTTATCTTTGTATGAGGTTTTTCTATGAGAGAGATTTCCTACGGTTATTCCTTTGTTATATCTGCTCTCTGTAGGAATTCTAAGTTTGGAGTACCTCACTTCTACCTTAGTCTATATGTCTACAAATCCTTCAGTTTTCGCTCCACTTAAGTTATAGTAAAATGGACAAACTGCATGATGAATAATCATTGTCTGTTTTAAATATTTTACACAAAAAAAATCTAAGAACATTACAAAGACATCACAATTTTAGGAAATGGTTATCAAGGAGATGGTGACGCTGTACCTCCCAGGATAGTAGCATAAACTTGAAGCTTTCGTTCTTATGCCTCCAAAACATAGTAAGTGGACACTTTGAGAAGTGATTAAGCTTCTAGATTCCTTGACAGACGAAGAGCCGTTTCATTCCAATACCTCTAATTATAACTAAATGTCCTCAGTAGTTTCTTTCTATAGTCAAGTTGGCATTGTGTTCCTGTTATCTGTTTTGATATCTTTGTCTCTCATAGTTCCCTCAGGATGGAAAATTTAGCACTAATAGCTTTTATTGTCAATATCCGCGCATAGGCATGAGACTAGTTAAACGAATGCTATTTAGCTTTTTTACTGGGTGATGAGTGAAGGTAAAATGAAAATCCGGGCCGCTGCAGGAGTCAGACCAGAAAACTTCAGGTTCAGTGTAAATGATTTGGAGTGACTAACTGGAAACTCTGAACACGAACATGTTGCTTTTTCATACTTGTTTACATTTCAAACTCCCACAACACATTCAGTAGAGTAGTACTAATTCTTCGACAGGATCCTAGAGTGAATGAGTATACAAGACCATGCTTGCTTCCCACAAAAGAATTGAAGCATGACTAACTTCCATTGGAGCATTCGGAAGATGGTCAATTAAGTATAGAGGTACTTCCTTTCAGTTAGTAACTCGTCATCAGCTGTACGCTAACATGCTGATTTCTTTTTACAATCTAACATTAGGTAGCAATCTAGGAGTGACATTTCAGTGTAAAAGAATTCAGTAATTTCCTTATATAGCTTAAAAGATTCATGATTAATCGTAGGATTAAGGATAGTAATTAAAATGTTGCATCGCAAAGTTGCGAAAGTTCGGTGAGATTATTGGATACTTGACAGATGCACATTATTGCTGAATAGGGAGAGCGAGCAATTTTATCAAGTGAGTAGTCGCTGAACTCCAATAGATCCCATTATATGTTAGATACTGGCTCTTGTAGCATCAGTAAGGCCAGAAACGGGATGAAAAATAACTCCGAATGAAGTTTTTATATCAGCTGGATGTATATTACCCCTCAGATGTCCCAGGATGGGACTTTTTGCTTATCTTACTTACCCCTTTTTCAACCACTGTAGATTGTGTTTGGAAATGCTGTGACGACCTTTTCTAATCTTATATTCAGTATTACTGGTTCTGCAGAAGCGTTTTAACATGTAAATGCACACAGAAAAGGCTTATCCAGACAGTGTCTTTTCGACCGATTAAATAATAATTGACTGAAGAAAATGTAATGTAAGTTTGCTGCATTGCATGCCCTACATAAGAGCGTCAGTTGGCTAATATCAACATGGGAACTGGTGTCACTGCGTAACGGTTTAAGATACCACATCCCAACATCATCACACCAAGGTAGAAGTAACCACGATGAAATACAGGGAAATAATGAAGAAAGTAATCGGAAGTAACTGAAAGTAATAGGAAGTTATAAGAAAAGATGAAGAATGAGTAAAACAACAACGAAATTCGGTATGACGATTAAGATAATGGCTGGGTAATCAGATCTAATCTAAGCCATGTCACTCACAGACTTCACCCACTGATTTCTGTTATCCCACAGACCATTAATGAGAAGTCTACATTCACCTAAACGGTTAAGACCAACTGTAAGAGAATTCATGGACTGATGTCGTTTTTATGCTAACCGCAATTAACGTTTTTCTAGCTTAAACCTACTTTATTCAATACGGCACGATGGGGTAGACGATGACTAGGCCTGCTTAATACATGTTAGCATAGAGATAACGACAAACAGCTAACTATAAGCGTGGTCTACAATGTTATTTAATCTAATTGGTACTTATTCCGGATTCCACTGTTAAAGGCATATCAAGCGATATAGTCAAATACAATATTATTGATTCAGCTGAAATATTATTACATTCTATCATAGTACTCAAATTCTACTCTTTCATTCTTATATAGAACCAATATTACCAAGCAGAGGTGACCAGTTTACTCGTCTGAATTAACTACCACTAACTAAGTATTTCATAACAATGAAATAACCAATCAGGTTTCGCTATTTCCCCTAGGAAAGTACATCTTCGTAACAGAAAGGAATGTTACTGGCTATTTCATCAGTTGCTAGGGTGGTCTTTAAAGTCAACGCTAACAATTAAGTTGAAGGGCTGAATACAAGAATTTTCTAGCCGCCCGACAAAGAATACGTGGTTTCTTTACATGGCGTTCCTCATGTCTTTGTCATAAGAACGGTGAGATGTTGCAGACTAGTGAAAATATAAGATAATAATAATAAATAATTTGGTTTCGAAAATACATACCAACCGTATATCATGTGAAATCGATACATTCAGAAAGTTCTAACACAAGGTCATTTAAGATATACCGACCCAATGTCGTAGGCTGATCCAAAGGTCATCGACATGCTTCTATCATATGATAGTGCGAAGAATACAACATGACAAATTTGATACATAAAAAATGCAGTACATTTTTTTTGGATGACTCATATCTTAAAGTCTGTTTGAATTTCATTCACGTAGGCGATTAAATTCTATACAGATGAGGATGTTGGCTAGGCCTTGATTTTCAAGCTAAGATACACTTTCATGTTCACAGAATGATATACGCATCATTTACACAATTTCGTTGGTTTTTGGGAGAAGTGAACACTTTTTTAGGCATTTTAAAGCCAGAACGGTAAACAGTTTTATCTTGTGGTACAACTACTCTAGTACCATTACTATGATGGACACTTTCATATTGTCAACCTTCCCAATCTAAATTGAAAGCTGTGCTTTGACGTATTTTGAACTGAACTTGTTTGGTAAAGGTATACATATATTGTTGCAACTGTAGCTTGAGTGTGAATTTGAACTTACCATGATAACTTTGTAGGCTTCACAGTCAAACTTAATACTTAGCCCACAGGTTGTTGCAGCGGTTTCACAGTTAATGAACGAATAAACAATGTTAAAAGATCTAACTGCATGCCAACTGATCTGTGTATATATTCGAAGAATACCAACTAATCCCGACTAGCCGCCAACTGAATTACAATCCAGTGCTCATTAGGGTCCTGTTTCCAGATGAATTTAACAAAGTTGTAGTAAGAAGACGTGATCTACGGGGTCACGCAAGTCGGACGCGAAGACGGTTACTCATTGATAACATTTATGATGATCGTGCTATATTACAAACTGACAGAGATAAGCAAATGTGAACCACTGGATTCCATTCCAGTGGCTGAATAATAGCATGCTCACCATAAGACGTGACTGTTCTGAGTTGGATTCCTGGAGAGGTCGTGGATGGGCAGTGTTCAAGAGTACAGTGCTAGAGAGAAATCAGTGTCCAATGCTCCCAGGTTTTCAGCTATTCTCCAAATTAGTTTTTTCCGTGATGAAAGTTACCTCAGATACGATTTTAAAATCCAAGTGAAACAGAAAAGCAGATTTCTGACGTTTCATGACCTCTTAACAACTTTTAAAAGCTTTATTTGTTGAAGAAGCTGCTTCCATGAGGTTACAAAGCGCCAGAAATTTGCTTTGTTGCTTCATCGGAATTTCATAAACATATATTTTATACTGTAGGCTCGATAAAAGCCCAATTTCAGAGCTAAATGAAAATAGTGGGACTTCCTGCGCCAAAGCGTCGATCACAAGAAGTGGCCATTGTGACTCAGCGACCTAGTAGATAACGCTGTGGCGTCTTACGCGACCACCCATGGGTTCCATTTCTAGTGGGAACAAATCACTCACCGGGGTGCCAATGCATCCAGCTGACGAGTCCTGAATATGACGAAACGCTACTGCTATCTGCTATCTGTCATTAATACTGGACGAAAATAGTCTTAATTAGTGACATTAGTTATGAATACCAACAAAAATAATACCTAGGTCTGTGGCTTAATTCGAACCGCTTAAACACCTGATCCAATCCACATCAGCCTCCATTAGCTTAAGTCAGTGACTTTAGTTGTAGTTGGATCAAAGAAAAATCTCTGCTCATACCAACGGAAACACAGGCTAACATACGTCATTATTCTCTGACTACTGAGTCTTATAGTTTTTCACCTAGCTAATGTCATATTCGGTGTTATAATATGGTGAACTTTAACGAATGGGTGCAGATTAAATTGAATTTATGCTTAGATAAGTCATTTATTGATTTTTTTTCCGATCTATTCATACTTTATTCCTAACAACAGACCTGTACCTTCAGAGAATAAATTGAAAGTCTGATCTCATGAAAAAGTGGTTGGCTGCCGAAATTTTGCACTACATCAACCACTCATTTTGAACTTGTTCTCCTCATTTAAATATCCCTTCAAATCACATTCTGCACTCTTGCATATGTTTAAAATATTTCAAACTCGTCGTTCTGCAAGTTATAAATAAGATTAAGGGAAAATATCACAGTAGATGGCTGTGGTCCCCTAAGCGCCTAACAATGCATCATGTAACTATGACGAGAATAGTTTAGTCGAACCAGTGGCTTTCATAATACCAGAATGTACTCCCATCAATGAACTTTTCTATTTCTTCTTTGCTGCAATAACATACCCACAGACTATGCAGTAATCTGACAACAGCTGGCTTTTAATACTGTTATTATCAACACTACTTAGATGCGATTATAATGATTTTATCTGAAAATATTGTATAAAGAGTAAATTTTTTGTAACACTACATACTGAGGATATTGCCTGAAATAAAGTGGTAATCACTGTCATAAAGAAGTAAATTTGATTGAAAGATGATACCATCTGAATTTGAAGCAACCTGATCAATGATGACTTCCCCTTTCGCCTAAGGAAACTTGGAACATTATTTCCCTGAACTGGATTGTCAACATCAATCGTAGGGCAGTAAGTTGAGGAAACTATAGAAGGTGCAATACTGGTAAGCGAACTTGGTAGTTAGGTCAAAGAAAAAGGAAAATCTGAAGAAGACAAGTGGTGGTGAAATGAGTTTTGTGTGCCACTGAAAACGCTCGGTGGCTGAAACTATTTGAAGTCGTTTTGAGATAACTATAAAGGCAATAGTCTTGTGTGACCACACAGCCTAAGAAACTTGTAATTAGTACCGGTTGCTCACAGAATTTATATGGTTGCTGATTTTTCTCGAGCTTTATCCATACTCAGAGAACTTTACTTTGGAAGGTGGTAAGCCATCAGCCAAAGCACTTTCCAGTTTTGTAGCAGAATTTTTTCAACTTCTGCTTCGTAGAATGAAAAGACAGCACAGCTGGATACTAATTCCATCAAGTGTAATAAACCCAGAAACAATTAACGCATAAACGAAGTCCCTGATATCTACCACTACTAACAGTAACTAAAAAGACAACAAAAATATCTAACGAAACAAAAGTAAAAACAGAAGATCGATATGTGCTGTAAATAACTTCAAGAAAGAGTTATCTGAATACAATGTATGTACAACAAGATTTGAAAGACTGAAGGATGAGGTGACAAAGAAGCTTGTGGAGTACTGTCGTAGAATAGGTTGCTAAGGCATTTGTAAGCAGGTGATGAGTTCCCTGTAAAAATTTCCCAAAAACAATCTATTAGTACTGATCTTGAGCAGAAGCGGAAAACAGAAGAAAACAGCAGGAGCGGGTCATCGTGTATTTTCACGGAAGTGACAAGCAAAAGACAAAAGTTGTATTAGTAGGGAATAAGTTATTACAGATAAACAATCATTTTTCTACATTTAGAAAATGACATGAAGAAAAATGCTTTTCAATTTAATGATTTATTTGGAAAAAGGTATTTTTATGGTCTCCATGAAAGGAAACACACGACGCCGTCATATTCTTACTCAGCTGAAAGTATGATTGCATTCAGACTCAAACCGTTGCATAAATTATTTACACCATGGTGGTACCAACTTTTAGCTTTATCTCACTATACAACACGTTTTTCTGCTGTCATGGCACCAAAGTTGTTGTGTCATCACCACGTCAATATAGCAGCTGTCAGTTGTGTAAGATTTCTTGAGCAAAAGTAACCTTTAGAGAACAGAAACCTACATTTGCTTTGAATCACATCCCAACAAATATTTACGTAACATTTCAAACTCTTTGGAGCGTTTATCAGAGGAAGTTATTAAAAAGGTTGTCATCTACTTAGTACTTCACTCAACTGAACTAGTTCTGGTGAATATACATGAGAACATATCTACTTTCTGGTGGAGCAGAAACTTCTGACAATTTAGTTTCCGTTTGGCAGTGTTTTTAAGTGTCAACTGAACTGCTTTCTTGGAGCAGTTGTTCTTCAGAAGATATTCATTAATATATGAGGAGGAATCGGAGAAAAACATTAAGGCTACGGAATCTGATATCACATATCAGTTTGCTTTTTTTCGATTAAAACTGATCAATTCCATATTAGATTTGTTTATTTGATTTATAACACACAGTGATCTAGTATTGTTTACTTCATGACGTTTCGAGCGTAAATTATTGCTCATAATCATATCAATGTAATCACACTACTCTCGACTTTTCATACAACGAATATTGAGAATACGATAATTCGTGAAACGTGTTTCACTTTGTGAAAGTCGTGTGAATTTATTGACTAGCCTTCGAACAGGAAGACTATATGTTTCCTTAATATAGGTGTAAAACTTGGGCACTGTGGTAGAAATTAATTCCATATTAGGTTTGTTTATTTGATTTATAACACACAGAGATCTAGTATTATTGTAGTAGTATCAATGTAATCACATTGATATGATTATGAGCAATAATTTATGCTGAAAACGTCACGAAGTAAACAATACTAGATCACTGTGTGTTATAAATCTAATAAACATATCTAATATGGAATTAATTTTTACCACGGTGCTCAAGTTTTACACCTATATTAGTAAAAACTGATCAAATTAGCTTTCTACAGTTCACTACCCCCTTATCAGTGTATGTAGGACAGAGTCTGCCATTATTTCACTTCACTGTGCTCTTTCGGTGGTGTGATGAAGGAGATATACTCACTTTTGCTTATTTCTATTAGAAAATCTACCTGCATAACAATACTAACAGGAATACAATACAGACTTACATAAATGTTGAAAACATAGGTGTACTTTAAATGGTTTCATAAATGTAATATTATATAAATGTTAACCTTATTACTGTTAGACCTAAATCATTGGAAATTTCTTAGTAAATTTTAGCCTAAAATTTATTCAGATTTTAAAGACTTCAGTCTTTTATACTTTGAAGGTTTCAATAATACATTCAAAAATATTTTTTTCGTATGTTGTATATTGGATAGAGTCCAAATCACGTGAAAATTGATGCCTACAACTCATGCTGCACTTCATCTGTTTATAAGTATCACATATTTATGACAATGCAACATTCCATCAAATGCTAAGCGTTTCTTTTGCACTAAAAATCATATTCAAACTGACTTCATTTGCCTTTAGATGAGTCAATTTTTCTTGTTTAAAACGTTGTGATTATTCCACTTTTTAGGTTATCAGTGATATAAACCTTGAAAAATATAATTTGTGAATCGAATCAGATCTAATTCATTACAACTTTTTGTAAATTATTTAAGTTGAACTTGGGTAACCTTCATTTTGCTTGTACTTATATATGCTTTGAAAGAATTTGAGTAGCTTTGAATTAGAAAACAATAAATTTGGATTTTGTTATCATACAAATGATACTGTGAACTAAAACGGATCTACGTTAGTTTTAATTTAACTCTTGCTATTTAAAATCTTGGAGTGATTTAAGAGCGACCAGAGAGCCAGTGAAGTAACTGATTCAGTTTCTTTATGTGTCTCAGCTGCAAAAGTGAGTTTTGAAAATACAGAAATCTAATTGGTAAGTTTAGTAGTTCCCAACCCACCTCAATAACTACTGTGATGGTTAGTTGGGTATTTTTGCTTTGCAAGACAAATTACTTTTCCGATCAGGTCATAAGATAAATTCTGATAATATTGAACAATGATTTTAAAGGCCTTGCTAGCAATCGCTGAAATAACCAATAAAAGTTTCGGTATTTCAGGTGAAAAGGTAGTTTTTGAATAAATAAAGAACCGTAATTGGTTTCACAGCAGCTGTTTAAGTGGTCTTCAAAGTCACTCAAGATATGCGATTAAGTTTTTTTGTTTTATGAAAAACTACCTTCTCTAATAATATACCGAAACCTGATTGGTTATTTCAAAAGTTGCTAGGGTGACCTTCAAAGTCAGTCATACTTAAATGTAAAAACACTATTCAGTGAACAAAGAATATTCTTTTCAATGACTTCCTCTTCCGGTTCTGCAGTCACATTTCCATAACGGTTAGTCATAGAAAAAGAAGTGTATGTTAGCAACACTGCAATAGCCTTTATTACAGTCAGTCCTCATTATCAAATACCTCGAGGATTCTTCTGAGAAAAAGCTCATATGAACGATTTCGGGACAATATAATGATTGAATTCATTTCAAAAACAGCTAATTAAAATAAAATTAGTTAAAAACCATACAAAAATTATCAAAAACGACTTACAATAGAATCTCTTCATAATAGTAAGGAACTAAACAGTATCATAGTGCCTGAATTCCACACTTGCATTAAAACAATCTCTTGAGATAAAATGGAACCAAAATAGGCCAAATAGGGCCCAGAAAATCTTGAGAATGCTAGGACCCCGGAAACCAACTCTTTTTAACCTTAAATTCATGAATTTTACCTGAAAAGATTTCACGTTTTTTGTACCGCTTCTGCCACTTTTAGTGACGATATTTTTCTGATAGTTGTCCTTTCGCTTTTGATGTTTTAACTTGTCTGTCTTTCTCAAAGGCAGTCCCATGAACTGTACCTCTATTATCATACTCTTCCGACTGAAGTAAAAATTTTTATTCCAATACTGCCTTATTTCTTGTGTTAGCTGAGTGAGACGTTGAGTGTCATATTTCGTTCGTCCAGTATCCCTGTTAATCGTCTATATCTGCGAATTTCAACATGGAACAAAATAAAGGTTGACCTGATTTCAGCCCACCCTTACAAAGTGAAGTAATCAGAATAATCAGAATGGGACGACAGCCGTAGGGTCAGCCCCCAAAATACCTTACTTCTTCCTACTCTGCGGTCTTCCGGGGCCGGCGACATGGGTATTTTCTATCCAGCGCTAAGACAACCAATTCACAAACCAACAGTCCTCAAATAGCTGTGTGTGACAGGTCTCAAGCAGATATCTCATGGGCTCTACGGTCACACAAATCTTTTCCACGTACCCTGAGGGAACGATTTCCAGAGTGCGGGCAGCCGGGAAGTCTCAACCTTTCACTTGCTTCTAGTAATATACAAGGTCCAATCTTACGTAATCTTTCCCCACTACCCCTGTCTTCTCCATTGCCCTCATCTCCTGATACTAATATTAGGCCTCTTACAACTTCCTTACCCTCACCCTGTGACCGTTTCCCACAATCAAAGCCATCGAGACCTCATCTCTAGACTCCTGAGACCCCGTCCAACATCAATTTCATGTAGGAGCTTTCAAAGTCCGAACTGTATGCCAAATCGCACACGAAGCATCGCTCACCGAAACTCTGGAATCTGTAGCCACAGATTTGTGCTGTGTCTCTGAGACATGTAAGCAGGACGCTAGTGTGGTTATTCATCATCTCACCTCACCTGACCATGATAGTGTATCCTGCCGATTTACCTCAAAAGTATCTGAAGACCCAATGACCACCTCTTGTGGACTTGCTGCGATAGGTATCGTATTGAGGTGTAGAGTAGAAAGTGCGCTTTTCGACTGGATTACTGATCAAGAGTCACCCATTTGCTGTTTGATTGAAGGGATCTGTAAAACCTAGGAAGCATCCGTAGACTAGGCGATGCCTATTCGTAATCTCCACGTATGTGCCACCGACTGCATTTCGGATGATGCGAAGCATGAATTCTATAAGAAGCTGACAACTGCTACAGAAGGCAAAACTTTCATACATGGTTATAATGACAGGTGATTTAACGCTCAGGTTGGGAAGGTGGGCCAATCGGAAAGAAATCTTAGAGGTATTTGCAGGATTCCCATGCCAACGAACCGACAACTGTGATCGTCTGCTGCAATTTTGCTCTGACAATCACTTGTTTCTGACCAGCACCAAGGAAAGACACCGTCTCACGTGGCATCCACTGACATCAAACCAACGATGGAAAACAGGTAGGTCATGTTTCTGTAAGCCATCGGTGGAGGATTGTCGCTATTTCTGGAATGCCAGTTTGGACTCGGATCACACGCTAGTACGGGCTGGTGTATGTCTACGCATTGCTGGTCGCAGGAAACAGGCGATAGTAAAGCCTGTCTATGGTCTGTTGGAAGGCGAGGACGTGAAGTACACATTTAGAGAGGAGTTATCTAAGCATTTATCTCATACTGAGGAAACCTGGTATCATATTAAGTTTGCTGTAGAAACAGCTGTGAAAACAGTCGGTAACCTACATATGAAAGTTATTCAACGCCACTTGATCTCCGTAATGTCATCTAAACTGACTTATACAAGAAGACTGATTCCAATTGACTCTGACCATGACAAAGAGCGAGAGTGACTTAGTCGTAAGTTGAGCAAGAGTCTTCTCGTCGATTGAAAGCAGTGGTAGGTGGCGGAAGCATGAGAGATGGAGAAGCCATGATTATTGGGTAACACTCGTAAACTGTTTAGTCTGATTAAGGATACAAGCAAGAAGAAACCATCTTAGAAAAGGATGAAACGCTGATAACCTCCTTGGACAGGTGGATAGAACGTTGGACAGGACGCTTTGAATCACAGTTTAAATGGCCCTCATCAAGGCTTCAGTTGCTGACATGCAACCCAAACCTGAATGGGAGGTGAAGGTTGGTCCTCCATTTCTCTTTGAAGTTTAGAAAGCTATATAGAACCTGAAACTATGGAAACCAGCAGGAGCTGACAGTTTGCCACCGACGTTTTCAAGGATGGAGGTGTAAAATTGTTGATTAGACTGATGGAGGTACTAGGTAGTATATGAGAATCAGTAGTAGTCCAGTCAGACTGGTCTAGTTCACCGATAATCCCAGTTTATGAGAAGAGGGGGAAATCCTCTCATAACAATCGTAAGAGAATTAGATTGACTAATATTGTATCCAAGATTATAGGATGGGTTGTTATTCGATGTCTAACTGGAGTTCGAGAACAGTACACTGAAGTAAAGCAGACAGGTTTCAGACAGAGATGGACGGGGGTTTATCGATCACATTTCCACTATCTGACAGGTCTTGGAACAATGACATAATTACCGGCGGCAAACATTTGTCATTTTTCTTGACATGAAGGCAGCATTTGACTCTGTCGATCTTGAGGTGTTGTGGCAGTGTCCGGCTGTCAACGGAGTATTCAGGAAGTATATAACTCTAATCAAGGCTGTCTGTTCAAACTCATGCAGCTGTGCAATGGCTTATATAGTGTTTTCATGTGAAGTGGTGTTCACCACGGATGTCCATAATCACCCTTCTTGTTTAACTTGGTTATAGATGTAATAATGGACATAGCTTTAGGTATGTTTGACTTCACAGGGATTGATATACTCCCTGGAGGGCATCTAGTTGACTGGAAGTACGCAGACTACATTGTCGTGCTAGGTGAAGACGCTGACAAAATAGAGGGTCTTCTGAATGAATTTAGCAGGAATCTGAGTGTGTTTTGCAAACTTTTCTCAGACTGCTGTCACGTGTAAGATGATGCTCCAGGACTGGTCTGAAACCACTCCCAGTCTAAGGAAAAGGAGCAGTATGGTGGAATGTATCGACCACCTCGCTTACTTGGGAAGTTGCATTAGCCCGAGTGGATTGGTTACTGATGAAATCGCAGATAGGATACAGAAGGCTTGTTTGGTATTTACCAACTTGCGCCATCGATGGTGCTGGGAAGATACCCGACTACCTATTGAGTGACAAGCATTCTGCACTTCAGTCCGCTTTTTCCTGTTATTCGCTTGTGAGAAATAAGCGTTAAAGATAGAAGGCGTGAAGCAGTTACTGGGTTTTGAACGTACATGTCTTCGTAGCATTGATCTCGTTTTATGGAATTACCGTGTGAGCAATACTGAATTCAGGCGAAGGATACAGGGTAAGACAGGAATGTGAATCAAGGAGGTTGTGAAACTAGTTGGACTGAGATGGCATAGACATGTGCTGCGCATGCTCATTCACCGCCTACTTCGTCGTGTCATGCTTAGATTGGAAGATGGTTCGGAGTGCCCGGACGAAGACGTGACACTAGGTGACGAAGTCTCTGACCCTTGGTCTGAGTCGTGTAGGGAGGTGTAGACTGCTTGGTTGGTGTCCTCAAGATGGTAGGAATCAATGGTTGAAGATACTTGGTGACGGCTGAAAATCGGTCGCAATGGTTCAGATGTATTCACTTTTCGATGTTTTCTGAATTTTAATATTTGCACTAACTTTTATCTTTAAATTATGTACTTTGATATCACTCTTTTTCTATCCGCTTGTTGTTTGTATACTGCTGTGAACTGTGGCAACTTGAACTGATGCACTTGTGTCCGGGGTTCTACATTAATTTTGTTTCTGTCCATCAAATGACATATGTTGGTTATCTTTTTCAGTTATAGAACAACAGCACACAGTGTTTTCTGTCTTATCAAGGTAATCAATCAACTTTTAACGCTCGTTTCACATTGTTCTACTACTTGTTATTCCTTGAAATCAACGGTAATAGAATTTCCCCTGCATCTGGAATAAGTGTTGCATCCTTTCTCCTGCATGTATTAGGTGTTAACTAAAATAGTAATGTTTCCGTCCTTGACATCTCTTTCACTACTTGACAGCTATGTTATGGCCTAACTAAAACTGGGTCTGGACAACAATTCAGTTCTGATGAACTTTTTGAAAAGCAACTTGATAGCTGTAAGACTTTTATTCAGTCTCTAAATGGATACATTATGTACATGGCTTTCTTAAGCGTCTTAAGAACCAACAAAATTTATGTTCATTGATTCAGTGATTCCTTTAACTAGATGCCTAATTCAATGAAGACCGTGTTTAGATAGTTTGTAATACACCAGAGACTGTCTATTTGAATAATCTACAATATATAAGTACACCGAATATACCCAGCAAATCATAGTACAGAAAGAAATTCCCTTAAAACTAACTTAGTCTCAGAACTGTACAATCGCATAACTATTAAATTTTCTCTGAAATAGTAATTCATTCTTTCTCATCTATAGGTTGATTCACCACTCCATAGTATATTTCAAAGTCGAATAATTCTGTCTTTTAATTTCTTTACTTGCACAACTTGAATAAACCTTTTGACCAATTACTTAACATCACTGACCAAGATACTATCGATCCTTTTTCTATTAGAGAATTTAATTGAATACTTAAGAAAAGATCACCAGCATACTTGAGGATAAACCTGAGAACTATAGATTACACTTACACTCCTCAAAAGACTCTTTATAGCAAGATAAAATCGTTGGCTCAAATCCACTATGCAAGGATCACCCATGCGATCTAGATACGCTCAAACTTACCTTTCTAAATTCTGAAATCCCTTAATGTGTAGATTTAATTGTGTTACGTGATATGTTATGATAAGGACAAGTGCTTATAAATTCGACACCTACTTCTCTCTTCCCAGTTTGTCTTGCATTGTATTCCTTGTTCAGTTTCTCCTTGCGCTTTCTTTTCTCTTCTTTTTTCAGTATCAGCCTGACAAGAAAATCCTAAGCATTAATTTGATCAAAAAGTATCAACTTACTGAAAATCCTACTTCGTACACAATATTAGAAAATGATGTCAGAAGTATTCAACTGACTTGCCCTGATTTTCTGTCTCTTGAACAGCTTCGTAATCAACTCACCTCCCTACCAGTACCCTGAATAATACCACATACGAAACCTCAAGCACAATAACTGGTCTCAGATTTCTGGTCCGTCACAAATGCAGCGGAAATCTGGATAAACAGTCAAACCCAAGAGATCACTTTACCTAACGGCAACACATCCACAATAATGCTATGCAACAGGTTTCTCTAGTACTTTGTCTTGTATCAATCCATCTAGCAGAAGTCAATTAACAACCAATGTATCTCCTTGTCAATGCTGCATACTTTAATGTGAAATCTATGAAGTTTTACATATATGTAATATTCAACACTGTTGAACGACGATTCTTTCAGTCTTTAATTATTTGCACCACAACAAATATTTCTAGTATTATCAATCTAAATTGCTGGGAAAGATAACACTTGAAGAGTGAGGAATGCCTGAACTTAGACATTCACGTGGATTAAATGATTGTATGGATACTTACATATTCCTGAAATCATTGAAACTACGAACAAAAGAATTGCTGTTAAAATAGATGTTTATCTGACGAAACACTGGGTTTTGCAGACGGGTTAATCTTGTCGACAATTCATAACGCGAACACCGAATATTGCACCGTTTGATGCTACTTCAGTGTGAAAAAAATTGTAAGTAGGAATGATCTAAACTCAGAACGATGTGCATATACTGTAAAGTGATATTTTCCTGCCCTTTTCATAACTTTTAGACACTTGACATCATGATAGAGTTTAATATCCTCCTGTACCGTTCAACAATGCTCAAACTTTTTGGGTTTCTCTGCAATTATCACTTTGATGATGCCTGTAAATCGGCTTCTCTCATGTTAAATTTATAACCTGAGAATAAAAATATTTATTTATTGACAATTTCATAAATAATTACAAAATATACAGAAATATGTGACTAATTCATTCATTCAAAGAAATATAATAAATGTAAATTAACAGCCATTTGAGTGAACATAGAATATTCTTTTCGATAACTCCTTCCTCAGATCCTACAATTGTGTGTACATATTGAGGAATTATTCGTCAACAATACTGAGATTTCGCCTAACAGTTTGCTAAGAATATTCTACACTTGAAGAGGTCAACTCACAAATTTCTTAGCATCCTACCCAAGGTAATCTAGTTTTTTTTAATTTTATACTGTAGATATTCCTTCAGCCCTATAATCTAAAATAATATTGACACATAATCTATTTTTTGTCCCCTAACATGAGTGACTCACTATCAAACTATTATTCCCCCAATTATCTCACTTAGTTTATTTCATCCAAGTCTCGTAAACACCTTCCTATTGTTTTGTTAAACTATCACCTACCCTGTATAATCGTTTAGATAATTATTTATTTTGAATTGAATCTTAGTAACAATTGATTCTGTCATTAACTCTCATACAAGACTTTTCTTAATTGTCTTTTTTAAATGTATAAGCAAGGTCTCAATATTGTTGACGCACAATTCCTCGATATGTGCATATAACTGTAGAACGTGAAGTAGAAGCTATCGAGAAGAACCTTTTTTTTCTCCACTCGAATGGCTTTTGAATTATAATGGAAAACTTTAATAATTTAAAATATTAGAGGAGTTAGTGAGATACGAGTGTTATTCTAGAATCCTGAGTAGAGCAAAAACACTAATCATGGTAAAAACAATGCAATAGTTGTAGTACTAGTCTTGGTAGTATTAATTGTAATAGTAATAATAATAATAATAATAATAATAATAATAATAATGTGAGTCAAACTTAATTAAAGATGATAGAAGAACTATCCAAATAAACATGAATGGAGATTGATGAATATTCTAGCTTTTAAGATGCACTAGCTAGTTTACTAGGTAGGAATAACGGTTGTGATTATTATTTGTGATACTGTTTTAAATATATCACTCTGGATTATGTGTATGTATTGTCAAGCCTTCTGATATAAATAGGAAATGTAGAGGTAAATCTTTATATGATTTCTGTTGGATTTTGCAAGTAATATCATGGAATATATTCGAAGTTGAATTGCTTATATCCACCACATGCTGAAAAAGGGGTGAACTGATTGATCTTCTCAGCCTTTTTTGAAGCCATGTTAAGAAATTTTGTCAAATGCAGAGAGGTGAAGACCTCGATGAATAACCTGAATACGTAGGTTCACAGAAGCAGATGAATTTAAAAACACACATTCAACTGCTTAGTTTTGTCAGCTTATCCATCACACTGGGATATATTGGAGGACGACTCCGATTTGCGATTCTAAGGTTTATTGGATGAAACGTCTTATGAAGTGATCTCTTCAGATGACTTTCAGAAAATTTCCAGTAGTACCACCATCGAATCTCAAATCTAAGATTTAAGAATAGCATCTTCTTCAAATTAGCGCTTGCGGTTCCAGAGGCATCCTAATTTCCTCGATGAAACGTAGCGTTTATTTATTTTTCGAAAGTTGGATTTCAGGAAACTTACTTTATCATCTCCACAGTCTACACAACAAATTTTATTATATCTTAAACACTGAAATGGAATGAGATGACGTTTTCGTGTTAGTGAGATCAAACCGGAGAAATTTGGCGATTGTTGACTCCAAGTTAGTCTTCTGCACATTCTGAACTTTCGACTGTCCTCGTCAACAGGACAGGCAGGAGTGAAATTTTGTATCCATTCCTCTTTCTGTTGTAAACTCAAATGATGAATGAATGACGACTGTAGTAACGTTCATTCGTTTTTATGCTTTATGACTGTTTGTGGGCTTACTTATTTTCACAACTGTTTGGCAAATCCTTCCGTTGAATATTTATTAATTTACTAACAGTTTTATGCATCCAGAATTATCAATGTAATTATACATGAATTTCCAGTTATCTTAACCTCGCCTGGTTAACTAGTTCACTAGTTACTAGCCGGTCATAAACTCGGGTAAAGAGGGAAGGTTGGGCATACGGATAGCAACTCTACTCCTTAAAACCAATCCAACCGCTAAAAAAACTTCAAAGTACAAACAAAATATAAAAATAAAGACAAACTTAATCCTCACTGGAATCGGAGAGGCGAAATAACGCCAGTTGGTGAAAGCCTTCGGGAAGCCAATTGGCCGATGTGTCTTCTCTCTCTCCATGAAAGCGAAAGTAAACGTGGGGACATGGAATGTCCACACCATGTTTGAAGCTGACAGGCAAGGCTGCCCAGATTGCAAACGAGATGAGAAGGTATCACATCGAAGTGCTTGGGATTTGCGAAAGCAGATGGAATGGGAATGGACTCTCCAAACTATCAACTGGAGAATCAATAATCTACTCCGGTCACCCAGACGCCAACCATGAGCACACTGAGTTATGGAGTGGCTATCATGATGTCCTCAAGAGCATCGAAGGCTCTCATGCAGTGGGAACCAATCTCCTCCAGGATCATGACAGCAAGATTCAACTCAAAAGGAAGAAAGGTCACAATCATACAATGTTATGCACCTACAAACAATGCAGAGCAAGAGAAAAAGGAGGAATTCTACAGACAACTTCAATCAACACTGGACAAGACGTCAGTTGGCGACATCAAAATTCTAATGGGCGACATGAATGCCAAACTGGGAGGGGACAACACAGGAAGAGAACTAACCATGGGTCGAGAAGCGCTAGGTGAAATGAACAAGAATGGAGATTTGTTTGCAGAATTCTGTGCATTCAACGATCTGGTGATTGGAAGCTAGGCACTGTGTTCAAACACAAGGATATCCACAGAGCGACATGGATTACACCAGACACCAGGACACACTAAAAATCAAATCGACTTTATCTCAATCTCAAGAAAATGGAGACGCAGTCTACTTAACACAAGGTCAAGAAGAGGAGCAGATGTAGGTTCAGACCACTACCTAGTGCAAGGAACCTTCCAAATCAATTTGAAAGCCTTCAAGGAAGCTGGTGGTAGACCACAGTTCAAGTACAACACTCGGAAACTGAAGCACGAAACTACAAAGGAAATCTTCACGCCAGCCATTAAGACAAAATGGGAGATATCAAGCAACATCCCTGAAGAAAACTTTGTGGAAGAACACTGGAAGTCTTTGAAAGCTATGTGGAAAGAAACCTGCATAGCGGTATTAGGAAGGAAGAAGAAAGAAGATAGGGAATGGAATGGATCTCGATGGACACATGGAAGCCGACAGAGCAAGGAGAGGAGGATGGTGAAGCAGAAGATAAACCAGTGCATGGATGCTCAACGACAAGAGGAACTGAGCACAATGTATAAAACACTGGACAAAGAAGTGAAGAAGAGTGCACGCAAAGACAAAAGACACTTCTACGAAACACTGGCAAGTGAAGCAGAACAGGCTGCCGGCTGGTAGGAGAGACCTGACGACATTGTATCAAATAACCAGGTCACTATCTGGGAAGAGGTCAACACAGATGAAACCAATAAAAGATGATGAAGGAAATTTAATTACGAAAGAAGAGAAACAAAGGAAACAATGGACCGACCACTTCAAGAAGCTGTTGAATCGACCACCACCTGTACTTCGTCCACAAATACCACCTGCAGCCCAGCCACAGAACTACAAGTGAACACAAATCCTCCAACAAAAGTCGAAAACCTGAGTGCCATAGGGCTACTGAAATGTGGGAAAGCAGCAGGACCAGATGTAATCCCACCAGAACCATTGAGAGCAGAGGCAGAGACAACAGCGGACATGCAGAAGGTGTGGAAGGAAGGGAAGGTACCTGGCCATCGACTGGAAGAAGGGTTACCTTGTCAAACTCCCGAAGAAGGGTGACCTAAGCATTTTCAAGAACTGGCGCGGAATCACTCTTCTGTCCACCCAAAGCAGGCAAAATATTAGGCCGCATCATCCTGGAGAAGCTAAAGGATGCACTGGATTCAAAACTACGACCGGAACAGGCAGGCTTCAGGAAGTACAAATCATGTGCGGACCAAACTGCAACGCCACACTACGCATCATCATAGAAGAGAATACAGAATTTCAGTCAACTCTCTACCTCAACTTTGTCCACTTTGAGAAGGCCTGTGACAGCGTCGACCGAGAGGTAATTTGGAAACTGCTTCAATACTACGGAATACCACAAACCTTTATCAGCCTCATTCAACAACAGCTTTATGCAGACGCCATATGCTAAGTAATTCACAATGGGAAGCTCAGTGATGCTTTTGAAGTGAAGACAGGAGTGAAACAAGGTTGCCTACTTTCCCCCATGATATTCCTGATTGTAGTGTATTGAACCATGCAACAAACAGTGGGGAGTGAGAAGAGTGGGATACGCTGGACTGCGGAAAACAACCTAGAGGACTTGGATTTCGCCGATGACTTGTGCCTAATGTCACATAAACTTGAAGATCTGCAGGCAAAAACTAACAAGTTGATAGAAGAGGCAGCGAAGACGGGACTTCAAGTGAATATAGAGAAGACAGAAGTGATGAAAATACCGCACCACCGCCATCAACAACAACAACAAACTCCAGTCACCATCAACGGGAGAAACTTAAAGGAAGTAACCTCCTTCATTTATCTAGGAAGCACTGTTTCAACTATAGGCGGCACAGACGAGGATGTCAAAATCAGAATCGGAAAAGTAAGACAGGCGTTCATTAGCCTGAAACCAGTGTGGAGATCTTCTGCACTCAGCATGTGGAACAAGATACGGATTTTCAACACCAACGTCAAGTCAGTGCTTCTGTATGGTTCAGAGACTTGGTGCGTTACGAAAGGGATTTCCAACAAACCACAGACACTCATCAACAACTGCCTACGCTGGCTCGCTACTGAAGATCAGATGGCCAGAAAGAATAAGCAACAAGGAACTCTGGAAACGAACCAACCAAGAACCCATCGCTCAACAAATATGCAGGAGCAAATGGAGATGGATTGGGCATACACTGAGAAGGCCGACTGGGGACATCACGCGTCAGGCCCTTGAGTGGAACCCCGATGGGAAGTGACGAGTTGGGTGTCCGAGGAGAGGGTGACATGGAGGAGATCGTGTGAGGAGGAAATGAGATCTTCTAGGCTGTCGTGTAGCCAGGTTCAAAAGATTTCAGGGAACAGAGTTCACTGGAGAGGTGCTACTGAAGCCCTATGTCCCATTAGGAAGCCAAGGGACAAATAATAATAGTAATTTCACTTATCTTTATTAAGACATAGTTTAAAGCTGCATGCGTCTGATGAATAACTTGGAATGAAATGCTGTCATTTTGTTCCGCAAAACTGTTCCCCTTTGCTTTGCTTAAGGTTGTCAAACAGCCTCAGAACTTTCTGTTTATTTTGCACGTCGTCACAAATGATGGTATAACCAAGGTATCTCTATATCCCGTTGCCTAATCGATACCATTCTTAGAGGAGTCAAATGGTAATGAATCAAGTTGAGATCCCATTGCCATGCCATCTTTCAGTCGATATATCTCTCTGGTAAAGCCTAATTGTATATTTGGGATATACCTTAAAATAAGGCCTTTTAAATGGATAGTTTGTGAATAATAACTTTATTCCAAACAATATGTTTAATACAGTATGGAATCCCCATCTTGTAAAAAAACTGACAAATTTTCTCCCAAAACAATATTTTCCAACAAAATGATTATGGTGTCTGAATGACTTTCATAATAACAGCATCAAAGTTAAAAATTTGAAGTAGCCGGTTTGTACTAGATTAGTGCCCGGTGTTTAGTGGCGATGGTTTATTCAATCAGGATAAGAATGTACTATTCGAGATAGGTGTTCGAAGAATATATATTGTTTAGATCTGTATGGTCACATATGAAGAATAAAGTATCTTTCAATGGTACATTAATGAATAAGGAAGTAATGTCTGAGGAAATTACTGTCATACTGGAAACATATAAACTGTTTATCATAGCAACAAATTCTAATGTATCTAAAGCTAAATGCATACCAACTTGTTCTGGAGTTGGTTCGAGACTCTAACATTTTGGCCATTTATTGCTAGAGAGAAACTTACATGTCGAGAATGGGACGAAGAGACACTCTAGATTTATCCAGCTTGGGTAAACCATAGAGCACAATAATAATAGATCCCTTTCCGAATTATTTAGATATGATTACTTAGCTGTCTGTCGTTAGTTTCACAGCTTCTGTAAGTTGATCTTAAATCACTTCAGTTTTGTTCTTCTCTCCAACAGTTTTCTAAAATATACTGCTTTGCGACAGTGTATCTTTCAACTAATATATATGCAATATTTTTGACTGAAGAAAGCGTAAGCTACTAACAAAATGCTTTTAGAATTCCTTAGAAGAATGTACAATATTTCGGGTAAAAAACACCATGAGTTTGCGCTGGTTAGTCAACAAAGAACAAGTGATTTCATGTTATCTATTCCTAAGTTCTGCAAGAGATTAATTACCGTAATATTGTGAATAGCTGCGCTATGATGGGGGTTTTGAGAACGAAGTCACACCGCTGACTGGGGGCGGATGTGGTAGCAGCGATGTGTTCCCCATGGATGGCTTACATCCCAGGCTGATTCCATCTATTTTATTTGAAAAGAGGGAGCTAGAATTATCGGCACTTAAAATAACATACTTTCCTTCTACCCTCCGGATTTCTGGTGCTGGTGGTGTGTGCTGTCGTGATATGTGATTGAAATTTACAAGTGGGTAAGGCTAAGTCAAGCAGAAAAGCATTTGGGTGAAACTTAAGGAATCCCAGCCAAAAGAACATATAACTGTTGCGTTCATAGACCTCAAATCAGTGGTGGACACAGATAGTTCATATTGCTACCAGTTATCTCTGAAGAGGGTTGGTGAAAGATTGCATCTGCTTCCGAAGCACGTGTTTAGACAGTGACCATACGTAAGTTGGAGCATGTTGATCCCTTTGCCTAAACGGATGTAGAAAACCTACAGTTGTAAGACAACAGTAAACAAAGCTTGGTGATGAGAATATTGAGGTTACTTTCGAAAAGTGACAGGTTAAACAGTTATGGGTACTAAACAAGGTTACTTACTATGAACAAGCCTGACATCACCTCCACTGCCAAAAAAGTGGCTATGAAAGTGATACCTGACCCTCAGAAAATGGTTAGAAAAGGTTAGCTGGTCTTAGCAGCTTAATGCATAACAATGGATTCAAGAGAGTGTATTCCTTCAGGCTTTAAGCACACTGAGGAGGGCAAGCAAGTGAAATGTACACTGACGAAGTTTTTTTGCATTGACCGTAAAGGCTAAGAAGATGGAAGAGGCCTTGAAGATAGGTTACAGGAGATAATTATTTAAAGGGATCAAGAAAACTCTAGCGACGAATTTACTGTCTAGTGAGACCGTAGTGGTGAATTATGGGTCGACCATTCACTCATATGAAAGATGACAGAGAAGATAGCTGAAAAATTCAGAGGAACAGTTCAGCTGACCTCCAGTTAATCTTGAGCTACCCGTTTTCAGTCGCGTGCTAAGTGGAACATCTGGATATCTTCCAACAGTTACAGAAGATGAGAAAAGTGTCGATAACCTGAGTTGTGCCTCGTCTAACAATAAGGAGTGAAGTGTTTGAGCGCACTGACTAACTCACTTGAATGAGAAGTCTTATCAGCTTTAATGAGCCAGTGACCGTCCAAATCTCTACAGGGAAACAAATGGTTTACTACATATTTCACTAGCCTATGCCATTTTTGGTTTTACCGTGATATTCGATCGGCTGCACTGCAGTTCGCTTTTTCCTACGACAGCACTTTGTAACATAGCTATTACAGGTAGAAAATTCAGGTGTTCAACCGCTATATTCTTCATACTATAGTTCATGTTGCACGGTATCACCACGTTAGTAATTTAGAAGTCAGGAGCTGAGTTTCGTTCAGAATAGGAAAGTCAGTTGATGGGACTGTGAATCTTTATCGATTCAGGTGACTTGGATGTGTGTTACATATACGCAGTCACCGTTCGCCCATCTCGTAATGTCAGCTGTAGTAGGTGTATGTTGGGCAGTCAGACTGAAACATGACATAAGTCCATGAAGTCTCTGACTGTTGTTTTGAGCTGTGAGTGGAAATGTAGAGTTCCTGGTTGAAGTTCGTGCGACAACCGAAATCAGTGGTTGGAAACTATGGGCGAGATGGCTCAGGAACAATCCTAATGACATAGACGCCTCCATACATTCTTCATCTCGATTATCATGCTGAATTTTACTACTGTTTCATATTTCATGACTTAAGAGCACTTTTGGCTACTTTTGTCCTTATTCTTCTATCTTCCATTCTGTTCCATTCTTGCTGGATGTGCTGATATGAGGTTTGGCAGTTTGGACCGTTACGCAGTTTTATCAAGTCTCATGTAGATGTTGACTGACTGGTTTATTTTTTCTCGTGGTGTGGTTTTTTTGTTTAGACAATTGATTTCCAGTCGGTTGCCCTATTTTATCCGAGTCCATATTCCAAAGTTTCCGCAGTCAAAGTTATATTTCCGTTTTTCTGTTTCCCTTTCGTTCAACACTTTCTTGTTATAATCGTTGAATACATTACAACAGATTTACTTGTCATGACGAAGTTTTACGGTTTCTTCATTCATCCATAATGTCTTTCCACAGCACTAAGTTCAAACTCCTCCAGCTGGGAGGTGGACCATACTCCTGCTGTAAAAGGTTATTAGCGCTTGTCAGCTGATCAACCAGTTCAATTACCCAGAGAATTACGACCAATGCATGCACTACAATGTACAATGGCCTACCTGTGACCTAGTCGCAGTCTATGGAAATCATGATGTGAATTTATGTGGACATATGCAGGGATATTTGTAAAGATGTACGACAAAAAATTCTGTGCTGCTCAGTTGTTACTGGTGTCATTGAACAAAGAGCTAGATTTCGCATATTCTACGCTACATGATTAGTTGATCAACCGACGGGTACCTTTTATCGTGACATTAGTTCAGAAAACTTTGCACAGTGCTTAGAGACATCAAAAGAGATGTATAATGATTTAGGTTCATCAAAGTCTTCTGGAAATCGATGTCCTAATGAAGCAAAATTTCATGCATATATGCTTCTAATAAAGCTAAATTAAAACGCAAAATTAAGTAATTGCATCCCCGTTTAATGTTTCTTTTTAACACCATAAAAGTGTTCTTCAATAACCATTTATGTACTAAGTTAACTTCTCATATCCTAAACTTACTTGTTTCTCATTGAACTAAGTGCGCATGGTTCAATCAAATGCATGAGTATTCAACTGAAATGAGGGATTTCAAAGCGTCCTGGATTCCTGTGTTATCTGTCTATAAATATTACTAGGAATCAACAAAAGATGTTATAAGTTTTATCTACCAACATTAGTTGGTCGATTTAATTCAACCATAACATGAAGATTATAAATCTAATTTTAGAAACATCTGTTTTATTTTTTATTTGAGGAGGAAGAAAGAAAAAGAGTTAATATTTATATTTTCTGATTGCAAAGTTGATGTTGATGTTCCTTCGTAAATACTTTATCTACACGGCTTAAGTTATCCATTATTGACTAAATTAAGTACTGCCATATGTAAGTCTGGTAAGTTTTAAATATTTTACGTAACTCACTCATAGATTATTTAGGAACTCATCTCCAGGTTGCTCAAAATGTGTACTGCATCGTATGTGTCTCAGATTTAAACACTCATAAACCAAACTTCTCTATGAACGTGCATCAAGATGACCAGAGTTAAGAAGCAAGAAATCTAGATCCAGGAATTCCTGTCCGTTACCTCCAACCAACTAACATCCACTGAAGTGTAAAGTGGCGGTGAGCCTCCTAGCTTGGTGGTCACATTGGAAAAATGATCAATAAGATTCGGTCGGCTATGAGGACTCGATAGAATAAAATTGCTTACTCTCCAATGACCAATCATTGTATGTAACCCAGTCCTACAGGATGTGAGTCACTGCGCGAATAGCTCAGTGGTCATATGGCTAACTGCAACACCGGATGACATGGGTCTGAATTTCACAGAACGCACCAATTCCTCCAAGTTTGTAGGTACGCGCAGCTGATGAGTGCCAAGAAGCACGAGATCTAGTACCCAATCTGCCTGCTGGTTTTCTCCAAATACCTTTCTCCTCTTCTTTCCGATTTATTTCAACCAGTTTTTTTTATACGAGTATCATATATATAGATGTTTTATACCCAACTCATATCATTATCCTTCTAACACACGCACGAACACCTACACGAAGTTATTTTGTACCATAGAATTTCAGTACTTGTAGGACTGTACACATTTTGAAATGAAATTCGTTGAAAATTGTTTCTGTTTCTGAAATAATTCAGTACTCAATCAATTGATAGTTCAGAACCATATTCCTAAAGGTCGCTAAATCATCATTTTAGGTAATGTAACTACTAGAACTTGTCTATTTCTGCATATGTCTAAAACAAATTATATACTACTTGTTCTCTACAGGTAGTACATTTTGTACAACATAAGTTATTTGAAGTAATTTTAATGCAAATTCGTTGATATCATTTTCAGATTTTATTTGTTTATTAACTTAATTTGTATGCAATTTTTCTTCTCATGTTTCAAGTGATTACTATTATCATGAAAAAGATACGTATTTTATGTGTATCTTCCTTTTCATGAACAGCTGAATGTAACCGAAATGGAACAACAACGTCACTTTCAGAGAATATGGTTCCACCTCAGTTCGTTTGTTAAATGCATCATTTAGTGCTTGTTTCTTGCTCATAATTATATGAACGTAATCGTCCTACTTAGATTTTCTTTTTAGAATTTTCATCTTTTTTCTTAATGGCAGCAGAATTTCTCAGATTTCTGAAGGAGCTGCCGAGTTATTTCTATCACAAATGTTTAGCATTGATTCAATAAAAAGAATCTGAGTTGTCAATCTCTATTCATTTATCTAGAGGGATTACCCCGTTCATCCTATTTTGTTCCACTGCACGTATAACTTTGACCAAACTCTTCTCGAGATTCTTTGTTGTATATGAAAGTCTACCATTCTTCATTTAGCACGAAGATTTCTAACATTCCATCATAAACAAAGTACACACCAGTGTCGCGTCAATTTTGTTAGTGGAAATGAGTCAACTTTGAAGTTTTCTACTGTCTGTTAGATTAGTTGTCCTTATTTGCTAACTATGTATTATCACCCTAACAAATACAACTGAGTGACACTAAAAGATAAGTTATGCTGACTTACCCTTTAGAAAGAAGGCTATCTTTCCTGTGGAAATAAGAAAACCTAATCGGTCACTTCATTGGAAATACGTTCAGAAACTTAGCTTGTATTGTAATATTATCACATGTTGCTCCCACGGTTGTCATAAAAGCCAGTCACCCTTTTTGCGATGGTGTATTCTCGCTCCATGCAGCCAAATATGAAAACTTTATGACGTAACAATTAGCCAATTTTTTTGACATACCTCATTTTGAAGACTGCTTTTCAGATAGTTGTTGTCCAAAGAGTAAGAAAACCACTTCAATGAATATTACGAAAACAAAAGACTCAATATAAAAAGAAAATAGACGTACACTGATTTATCACCGAAGGGAAATCAATTTCACGTTGTCAAGTCCGAAGTGCTGATCTAATTCTACCGACCATTTTTCCAATGTGTGCCACCAGACTAGGCAGCTCGGCATCGTGATGCACTTTGCTAGATGTAAGTTGGATGAAGGTGATCGGCAGTAAGCCCTGTTCAACCTAGGTTTCGCACTCGTTAGCAAGGCGTATCTGCAACCTAAACGGAACTGATGTCCGGCCCGAAATTCAAACCCTCACCACCCCATGTTGTGGTCAGCGACGTTAATACTGAGCTATTCAGGCGAGGGTTGACAAGCACAAAATGTAAGTTGAGCAGGGCTTCCTGCTGATGCTTATTCTGGGAGAATCACAAAACATTGTTAATTAATCAAATTCCGACCAATAATGTGATCAACAATGAGAACAGTTAAATTTAACTGGGAAATCAAGAAAAGCAAAAATCTGTAGCGTCATACACTTCCCCAAAATCAATAGCCTAGGGTTTGACGACTTTCGACATTGATGCTGACCTTGATAGTTTAACTGGACTCGCTAAGCTGAAGGCACCCGGTCAAGCATCCTCGCCATTTGGCACGCTGTCGTGTTACGTTGCACTGCTCGTATTCGACTCTCTAGCCAGTTAGTTGGAACGCATCGGTATTTTGGCACAACCATCCAAATATACTATTCCATCCGACTACGCTATCGTGTTCTTCCTTGGTCTCGTATTCGTGGGTATATAACAAGTCCGAATAATTAGTGATTGGTCTTTGCGTCTGTCAAGTTCGCACCAGGACAAATCCTAAATTGGTGAGCCCGACGTGATTACATATCCCGACCGATAACAAATATTGAATTGGTGAGCCTGTTCCATTTTATATTTGTTTATTGTTTTCATTTCGATAACATTTATATATCCATTTACTACACTTTCTCATGTCCGACCACACTCTCAAGCTTATTCGTATTAAGCCGACTCGAACACGATCCAACTCGTGCCATATTGGCCAGACAATGCAGAAACATGGTTTCTGTATGCCGAGGCCGATTTTCGAGAACAGGGTGTCTCAGATCCTTATTCTCGATTTCTTGCTGTCATACGGTCACTACCGCGAGAATTAAACAGGTATGTTACGGCACACATGTTTAATCCTGAAGTAAGTGATCCTTATGCACTTCTTAAGGCCACACTCTTGAAGAAAAGCGATCTGACAGATCGCCAGCGTCTAGACGAATTACTTCGTAACATCGAGCTAGGCAGCCACTCAGCTACTGAAGTCCTCGCACGCATGCGAGAAGTAATCGGTGCACGAACATTCGACGATGGTTTCTTCCGAGAACTATTTCTCTCGAAACTACCACAACCGGTGCAAACCGTGTTGGTGACACTGCAGTCAGTCCCACTCGATGACCTGGCAGCCTCAGCAGATAAAATACTGGAGATTTCTAGCAGACCCGTCTCCAACGTATATTCTGTCTGCGACAAACTAGAGAGCCAGGATTCAGAGGTGACCAAGCTGTGCAACTCTGTTAAACAGTTGCTACGATCTCGAAGTCCTAGATCACGTAGAACTCCACAGAAACGCATCTTGGCGCATCGCAGCAACTCTTGTGGTTGCCCCAAAACTAAACCTAACAGGGTGGAAACCAAAAATGGTGCTGGTTTCATAACACTTACGGGGATGAAGCCAGAAAATGTCGGAAACCATGCCGTTTTAAGAAGGACACAAACTCGGGAAACGGTCACGCCGGCACGTGCTCACGGCAACCGTAGCCGGCGGAAAAAGCCGTTTGCTCTACGTCACGGATATTAAAACGAAAGTCCGCTACCTCGTCGACACCGGCGCAGAAGTTAGCGTTCTTCCAGCACCAACAAAGGAGCGTCATCACAACCCATCCTTCAATCTTCAAGCAGCCAACGGCAAGGCAATCGCGACATTCGGGAGACGGTATGCCTACCTCAACTTAGGTTTACGCAAACCTATCCACTGGATTTTCCTCCTGGCTGACGTCTCTATGCCCATCATTGGCATAGATTTGCTAAACCATTACGATCTACTCGTAGATGCTCGCCGTCGACGACTGATAGATAACAACACAAAGTTATCTATTGGCGGCACCACCTATGTAGGTCCGAGTTTAGCCATCGTTAGGACTAAACAATCAGGCGACGCGTCCTACCAGGCAGTTCTGGAGAAATATCCAGAGTTGCACAACCGAAGCACACTCTTCCGTGCATAACCAGCAATGTTATGCATCACGTCACAACCACAGGTCCACCTGTGGCATCCAAAGCTCGCCGTTTAGCCCCCGATAAGCTCAAACGGCGAAAAATGAATTCGACCACATGCTCGAACTGGGCATTATCAGACCGTCAAACAGTCCTTGGGCATCGCCATTGCACATGGTTCCCAAAAAGGATAGCAACGACTGGCGTCCAACCGGTGATTACCGAAGGCTTAACGCCAAAACAACTCCGGACTGCTACCCTATACCTCACGTTTACGACTTGACCGCAACCTTATGCGGCATGAACATTTTCTCCAAAATCGACTTGGTCAAAGCGTACAACCAGATACCTATGGCAGCAGAAGATATCGCGAAAACAGCCATTATTACTCCTTTTGGCCTGTTTGAATTCCTGCGCATGCCATTTGGTCTTCGGAATGCAGCACAAACATTCCAACGCTTTATGGACGATGTCTTCCGTGGTTTGAATTTTGTTCATGTCTACATCGATGACTGTCTAATTGCGAGTCCAGATAAGGAAACTCACCTTAAACATTTGGACCTCGCATTCGAAAGACTAAAAAACATGGCATCACAGTAAACTTACAGAAGTGTGAAATAGGAGTTGAATCACTCAGCTTCCTTGGGCATACCATTGACAACATACGCCCATTGAGAGATAAAGTGGCGGCTATCACAAACTATCCAGAGCCGACCACTGTGAAACATCTCCGCACTTTCAATGGCCTGGTAAGTTATTACCGAAGGTTTATCCCTAACTGTGCCTCTGTCATGAGACCACTCACAGATCTACTTCGAGGAACTGCGAAGTTCGTGTCTCTGGACAACGCGGCTAGACTTGCTTTCTCTAAAGTCAAGGAAGCCATTTCGAACGCAACCATGCTTATGCATCATGACCCCAATGCTCCTCTGAGTATTGCTGTTGATGCATCTGATTCAGCAATTGGAGCAGTTTTGCAACAGTTGACTGACAACCAGTGGCAACCGTTAGCCTTTTTCTCGAGGCGGCTGCAAGACGCGGAAACAAGATACAGTACATTTGGTAGGGAACTCCTAGCCATGTACTGTTCTGTACGCCATTTTCGACATTCTGTGGAAGGTCGTGATTTCATTATTTTCACAGACCACAAACCGTTAACTTTTCCCTCAGCTCGGCGTCTGACAAATACTCCCCTCGTGAGTCGCGACAGCTGGATTACATTTCCCAGTTCACGTCAGACATCCGCCACATTTCTGGAGCAAACAACTCCGCAGCCGACGCACTATCTCGAATAGCTTCGATAAACTATATCGAGGGTTTGATCTCGTTGAACTAGCTCGGCGTCAAAAGGAAGACCTTGAGCTGCATCATGAGTTGTCGTCCACAACTCTCAAACTGCGACTTTGTCCTGTTGGATCAGACAAGGATGCAATTTTGTGCGATGTCTCTGCTAGTCAACCACGCCCAATAGTTCCGAAGAGTTGTCGACGCAACGTCTTCAATACGTTGCACAAACTCTCTCATCCAGGTGTACGAGCCACCATTAGGCTTATCGCACAACGTTTCTGCTGGCCTGGGATGAACAAAGACGTTAAGGAGTGGGCCCAGTCGTGCTTAGCTTGTCAAAAGTGTAAAGTCACGCGACACACGAAAAGCCCTTTAGGCTCATTTCTAGCCCCAGACATGCGTTTCGACCACGTCCATATAGATATTGTAGGACCCCTACCAGAATCTAATGGATGTACCTACCTTTTCACTTGTGTTGATCGTTTCACACGATGGCCGGAAGCAGTACCTATTAAGGATATTACTGCTGAAACAGTTGCTCGTGTTTTCGTCGAAAGATGGATCGCGAACTTCGGATGTCCATCTTACGTCACAACCGACCGTGGGCGCCAATTTGAGTGTGGATTATTTCACGCTCTAACGGCACTTTTAGGTTGCACTCGGTTCCGAACGACAGCCTACCATCCACAAGCAAATGGCATGGTAGAGCGTTTCCATCGACAGCTGAAAGCTTCCCTTTCAGCTACAAACATAACCCAGTGGACCGAGGCTCTGCCTCTAGTCCTACTAGGTATTCGTAACGCGTTGAAAGTTGATGCTGGATGCACCCCTGCAGAACTCGTCTATGGGACCACTCTTCGCCTACCAGGTGAGTTTGTTTCCCCTTCAACTTTCAAACATGTTTCCGACAGGGCATCTTACGTGACTAGGCTTACAAACGCAATGCGTTCAGTTAGGCCTTCTCCGATTAGACCTCAAACGACTGATGTCTTCGTCCACCCCAGTTTACAAAGGACATCACACGTGTTTATTCGCCACGACGCCGTTCGTCGACCACTTGAACCACCCTACGACGGGCTATTCAAAGTAAGCAAGCGACACGAGAAATTCTATATAACTGAGAGAGACGGACGTGAAGATACTGTCAATATCGACCGTTTGAAACCAGCTTATTTCGAAGGCAACCCCGTTATAAGTGACGTTTCAGCTCGCTACAGCCGACCGACGGATAGCTCAATTATCGAAATTCTTGACGACGTGCCTGGTGATGCACAGTTGCAACAACCATCGGTGCTACAAAAAACGCGATCAGGTCGAACTGTCAGGTTCCCGGAGTATTTAAAGTCGTATCCAACTTAGCGGTGTGAAATAAAATGTGCCAACCATTTTTTTTTACTTACGAATTTTTTTTTCCGAGGCACTGTTTTTCTTATTTACCGGCAATGCGCAAATCCTCGTACATTTTGCCTTTTTATGTCAGTTTTTTTTATTACCATGTAATGAAACTTTTTTAAAAATACGGTGAAAATAAGCGTAAACTTTATTTTCGATATATTTGTATATACATAATTCCCATTTTTTCGAAGCGTTTTAGTGGTATTAAAGACTTTCATTTATATTCCAGGTGCAACGAGCACTGGACGGAACGTCAAAGAAAACTGAGGACCGCGATCGACGTCCAATTCAATTTATTGTATTTAATTTTTAATTGCCACGACGCCCTAGAACAAGTTCAGACAACCAGGGGCCACTTCATGCAGTGAGCCCATCGGAGGAGTTTTACCAGTGCAGAAACCACTGGGTTTTTACTTCCGGCTGGTATCGTCTTAGGGCCCTCATGAACTCTCTAGGGGAGGGAGTGATCTGTAGCGTCATACACTTCCCCAAAATCAATAGCCTAGGGTTTGACGACTTTCGACATTGATGCTGACCTTGATAGTTTAACTGGACTCGCTTAGCTGAAGGCACCCGGTCAAGCATCCTCGCCATTTGGCACGCTGTCGTGTTACGTTGCACTGCTCGTATTCCACTCTCTAGCCAGTTGGTTGGAACGCATCGGTATCTTGGCACAACCATCCAAATATACTATTCCATCCGACTACGCTATCGTGTTCTTCCTTGGTCTCGTATTCGTGGGTATATAACAAGTCCGAATAATTAGTGATTGGTCTTTGAGTCTGTCAACTTCGCACCAGGACAAATCCTAAATATGTGTGTCATAATTTTTTACCGTCTCAAGAAGTGTTCATTGATCTCCATCTTTTCGGGGAATACTTTTACTTATTGACATGGATAAATTGCTTGAAGTTACTAATAATCACGATCATATAAGTGAAGTTTATTTGTCGAATCTCTTTCAGCTTGCCAAATCGAAATGATTTTTTGAACCCCGCGGGATAAATGTTGAATCTGTTTAAACAGTCTACTCCACTCATTATTTAATATCAAAACTACCGATTAGTCCACTCACGGGATCTTTATTACTCGCGCATCCATCTTCAGTTAATCGATATTCTGTTTTTCTGTACGTGAGTCATTAGTATTCAAAATTTATCTACTTGGGTAGATTAAAGTTATGTTTTACAATTTGAAGTTTCTGCTTTTTACAGTTAACCTAGACATATGAACAGATTCTCATCAACCTAAATAATCCATTGGTTCAAGGAACAAGTACTTTCTGCTATAGTATTTTTCATAGTTTTTTTATTCGCTTCTGGCCTTGTCTTGGTCCTTGTTAGTATGCCTGTTAAACTAACTGCATAAATCAAGTAAATTTTTCATTCCATGTTAAAACAGTTGAAAGGAGTTTTTTCTAACATTTACCATTTATGGTATAAACTTGAATATTGTTGTATTCAAATTCTGAGGTTTTCGCACTTCAACTTTTATTCCACCCTGCATGCCAATGAAGACGGAGAACTCACAAAAAGAACTTATCTTCTGGATAAGCAAAAAAGATGAGATTATCTTCAACTTATTACATATACTGACGTATTTATTAGCAACAATAAATTTACTTAGATCCTCTGAAATACGATTATTTGAAAAAATGTTTGGGATTGGAAGCTGTACGAAATATACCGCTGACAAACGTGAATAGTTGTGGATATGTAGCTGCAAAGAATTCCTCAAAATCAATAGCCAAGGGTGTGTCGAGATTCAACATTGATTCCGACCTTCATAGTTTTAACGAACTCACTAAACTGAAGGCACGTGGTCAAGCATTCACGCCATTTGGCATATTGTCGTGTTATGTTGTGCCGCTCGCATACGACCCTGTAACCAGTTAGTCTGAAGTCATCGGTACTTTCGGTTGGGTTATCAAAAATACTATTCCACCTGGCTACTCTATTGTATTCTTTCTTATTTTCACACTGGTCGATATTTAACAAGTACGAATAAGATCGCATAAGATCAATTCCTAAACCGCTGAATACGACGTAATTTTAAACCTTTGATAAGCTACGCAAAATTGTGCCCACTCTTTGACTTCTTGGTTAATTCCAGGTCAACAGAAACGTTGTGCGATAAGCCTGATGGTAGTTCGTACACCTGAATGAGATAGTTTGTGCAACCTGTTAAAAAAGTTGCGTCGACGTCGTTGCGGAACTATCGGGCATGGTTATCTGGCGGAAACATCGTATAAAGTTGCATCTGCACCTGATCCTACTGGACACCGTTGTGGTTTGAGAGTTGTAAATGACAACTCATGGTTCAGCTGACGGTCTTCTTTCTGTAACTGAGTCAATTCGACAAGCTCAACACTTTCCATACTGTTTATGGAAAGTATTCAAGATTACGCGTCACCTAGATTTGTCAGCTCCAGATATATGGCAGATGTCCCTCAACTGAATGTCAAAGATAGCGCACAGAATAGTACAGACAGCTCACTTCAATCAGCATGGCTCGTTATCCTTAACATGGTGATCGATAGCTTTCATGCTAGCAAACTTGGGTACCCTGCAGATCATATTTTGGAATCTGAAATTCTTCACCAGGGATTCCAGACGTATTTCGCAAAAGACCCATTCGGGTTGAAACTAGCACTTACGTGTAACAGAAGTTGAATACATACAACTGTATAGAAGAGTCCGATAATTTTAGCTAACTGAGATTAAGACCTATCTTTGTATGATAGGAACTGATTTACAAAAGCCTTAAAATTCGACTACATATATAAAATGTGGAGTGTCCACTAATCATCAAAAGAATCACAATACAGTCAGGATGAAAGAGTACGATTAGGGGAAGTCAAATGAAATCTTGTTAGCAAAATATTATTCGACAAGCAAACACACCACACTACATCAAATCGTGAGTCGGCAATGATACCAAGTTGTATGTTTATTGTTAGGGTTAAAGAATAATGCGATCAGTAAGTGATAAAACTACACTAGGACATTATGTATCATAGGCATACATAGGAATCAACTTTTACACCAATCTACTCAAGTAACAAAGAAATTAAAAGCTCTGCAAACCGTCGACAAACGGTCAGCTAGTTGTCATTACTACTATCTATAGAATGAAACACTTGCTTATATATATATGAAGTATTTAGTCAAAAGCAAGCACATTTATGGGTTTCGTTGTATGAAACCACTAATGAGTAAAAAGTGCTTTAGTCTAGACTCTGAATATCAGGCTTTATTAATTGAACAGCACATTGCTGCTTTAATATATTGGTCATCAAAGATGCAGACAAAATCCTGTTTTAAATCATCTCAGAGAAACCTTCCACTTTTATTTAAGAAATTTGTTCTGTTAAGAGTAAAATGAAGTTTATTACCCAAGTGTTAACAATGAAGAATATGATGAATCTCACTAACAGTCGTTCTCAAAATGAATGAACAAAGGATGAAATTCTATCCAGAGTAGAAGATCAAGTTCAAATAGATCGACGTCAAGATTGAGTAGAACAACATCATTAAACATTCAGGCACAGAAACACTCACCATAAGTAAGTTTTCGTATTCTGCAACTACAAGTAACATAAAAACAACCCGGTGGTTGCTGGTTGGAATCCGGCTGCAGTCCAGATTTTCATCTCACCTTCAATCATCACCTAGTATAAATCCTAGTCTGCCAAACTATGGCTATCTCAGATAGTCAAATGATAAGATAAATAAGTTCAGATTATCAATTCTACAACTTTTCCAGTATCTCATGATAAACATCATGTTTTGGGTACACTATATCAAATGCAGTCAGAAAGCATTTACTTCAGTGTTAATTAGTATAGCCAGAAAGAGACTTCAGTGTACTTCATGTAAAGTTTTACTTAGCATGTAGTCTGTTTTAGACATATGCAATATAAAAACGCTAAATATGTCTTGATACAGATTAATTTTACGAATGAAGTTTCTCACTATTTAGTAATGGGTGGATGTTGGTTAGCAGTGAAGTCCAAGATACGTATTTCGTCCTATTTGGGACTCGTCAGCCGGATGCACCTACCTCCCAGTGAGTGTTGTTCCCACTGGATTCGGACTCGGAAGTGACCCATCATTACCATATAGTTTCTCACTATTATTGTGAAGAATTGTATTATTCCGTTTTTAATGGCTTATGCGTTGCTGGTATCTGCACAACTAATAACCCTTAAGCGAAACTTGATGAACAGGTTTTAAAAGTATAGATCATAGTATAACGGCAGCCAACCTAGCAAGGCAGCTATTCATCTAAAATCACAAAACTTCCACTCTATTGGTGCATTATACCTCGAAAATTTGAGACTGTGATAAGATTTCATCAGCCCTTATGTTTCTGCCTGGTATTATTGTGCATTATTTCAAATTAATAAATTTAAAATCAGCTTAAACGGGTGAAAATCAGTAAGTGGAAAGACCATAACATATAAATAATATCAGCTGTTGTAAAAGAAAACAAGATAAAGAGATCAAATGACCGACAATATTTTGTAGATTCAGATTAATATGTGACGTGTATACATCTGCAACAAATTCTGAGAGGGATCGCTTAGAGCCTCCGCTCATGACTGTTAGAAGCATATATTCCCCTATGCTGCTGATACCAGTATTCAGAATACCCTCAGATTAGTGTCATTCCTAGTGCAGCCACCATTACGTTTCTTCGTCTTACTCTAACCAAGCTAAAGTGCGTGAAGAGGGTCATTCAGCAAAGTATATATTCCAACTACCTCGTTCAGTGAAAATACATACCATCATAAACTAACTCCCTTGCTTTGTCTAGTGCTGTAACGCCAGCCTTAGAATCGCTCATATGGTAATTCTACCACGAATATGTGACACTACTCAGTCACTGGTGGTTAGGTATCTGTAAACTATGGGGGTCATCCACTTCTTCCAGTCATGTTTCTAAGTTATGTACCAGAGATTGTGAAGAGATATGGTGCGTTATAGCCTTAATCAGAATCCAAATGATTTTCTGACTTCAGTCTAATGTGACCAATGAGTCATCCCGATTAAATGAAATGATGAACGTATTTAAACGCCTAACTCCATATTGTCATGTAGAATGTCAATTTAGATCAGTTCTTAAGTAAATTTATACACTTCAATGGAGGGAAACCCACCCTAAGCATCTTCAAAGATTCATTCAAAGTGCTTAGAAGACACTTTGCCCCGCTTGTATATTCATGTAAAAAGGCTTTATTGTTTACATACCTCATATTGAACAAGAGATGGGTATAACAAGTAGTCAATCTAGTGGGTAACTCATAGGACATCAAAGTGGAATTCGTTTAATTTTTATTTTACTCACGACGCCAATACCCCAGTTGAAGGATAGGAAATAACAGGAATCGCTCATACGGATTTTCTCTGTAAGCAACATCAAATTAGGCATTTTGTCCTGTTTGGAGCTCATCAGCTGGGGATGTCTGTTTCTTAGTGAGTGATGTTCCCACTAAAACCAAATTAGGCAGACTACTTTGATTAATTATATATAACATTATCAGTACATACTGTACCATAAAAACTACTGACAAATCAAAGGCAACTAGCCTTTCATTGTGAAAAGCAAAAGAGTAACTTTTGTCATGACTGCGGTTCACTTTCTTGGCACCAAAATAATGGTGACTTTAAAATAAATGAATAAATAAACATTTAAAATGTATAGATAATAGCTAAATAATCTTCTGTGACGGCGTCGAGTAACTTTATTCCTCTAAGTCTTTTTTAAAGTATAAGCATCTACACTTTGATATTCTCCATTTTTGCGTCTCCTTTGTTCTGGAAAGCAGTCACTAGCTCATAGGCCCAAGCTTAACCGTTACTAGACAGTAAATTTAACATTCTTCCTTTAATTTAACCTCTTATTCTCTGACTGACAAATAAACTGTTTATCTGAATACCTTTATCGTATGGGTTTTCTGATTAGTTATTTTTTATCAGTACTTACACATAGGTAAACTACTGACTAGTTGGGTATTGGCACATATTAATTTGTATAAGGCCGGTCATCTTTTAGGAAATCGTAACACAACAGAACCCACTTTACATGTCTCGGAAATGATAAACTTGAAGTGCACTCTTGAAACCAAGTTAGCATTAGGTTAAAAGAAATCAGTATTGAATACATCTAAATATTCCCTAAATAATCTACTAAGGTGACAATGGGTGTTTTTAGTCTTACAAAATTCGTTATAAGGCGTAGGCAACCACTCATTTTGCGTCTAATTTGTGCCGATTTACATCTGCAACCTCAGAGTTCATGGTTCAACTATTTATAGCCAGCTAAGTTATGGCTTTTCCGCGAAACAGGTGACTGCATACTTATAAATACCTAACTTTTCTCAGCATTTTTACGAGCTAACAGGTCCTTGTAGATCTTTTGTTGTCGCAACTATATATATGTACACCTCTCACCTCCTGACCTAGTTACAAGTGGGAATGAGATGGTCAACAACTGTGGTGAGGTTTCACTTGAGAGGTCTTTGGACCTGATTTAGCTAAAGTAATACTACTACTGATTTCAATCAGTAGATAGGAGATAAGATAAACATGTTTTCAAGGTACGAAAGTACATCAGAGTAACATCCAAAGGGAACCGATCACGATCGCGAACTTGTAGTGCACCTTCCTGGCACCAAAATATAAATAGGGCTAAAGTAAATAGTTTAAATTAAATTAACTAAATAAATCTCTAGCCTGCCTCCGGATGCTTAGGGTGTTTTAAGTTTTGTTTTAACGAGCATGCATCCGAGCAGGCTTGGATGCCATTTTGCGCTCCATTGTGCTGATCACCACGCACGTACTCCGAGTCCCTAGTTCAGCCTTGCAAGCCAGATAAGTTGATTAGACTTTTCTCCCCATTCATTATTATTATATTTACTTCAATTAAATACACGGCTCCCTGAAATACATTGCATATCAGTTCTTTTAATTTGTGTTTTGTTATCAGTACTTACATGTTAGGTAAAGTACTGGTTAAGCAGGTACCAGAGCACATCAAGTTAAGTAGGGTTGACCAAACGTTACGGGATTGTAACACGCTCCCCTACAAACTGAGAAGATAGTGTTATCTCAGGATGTTGTAGTAATGAACAAGATATGATTATAACGAATACACAATCAGCGCTGCAGCAACATGGACGATACTACTAAATAATGGTAACTAGCCTAAAACTCAAGAAATAAAAGTGACACTGGGGCAATTTCAACACTCAATTAGAGTGAAAGAGAATAAGGTAAAATAGAATTTACAGCACCCCCTTGAAGCTAACATGGTTTTCCCCAATTTGACTACTGGTAAATACAGAAGTGGTACATTTTATTGTCATAACTTTATCTGCCAGTAAACGCGGCCTACTTCTAATCGTCAAATACATCTGAGTCATAGCCTGTTAACTTTAATGGACTTCATTTGCAACTGAAGCTCGCTTTCCCATTACTTGGTGTTTACCTCAAGGCCTTAAGGCTATGAAATTCATAATGGCGCTTGTTCTTATGAAAGTCTTCCCAAAAGCTTACTGAATTCAACTTTCCCTGATTGTTTGTACCTTGTCACATTTCACTGAAATATAGGCCGTAATTTTGAAATTTATGTATACTACCATAATGCCAAGTTCGGTGTTATGATGAATATATTGCAGTGGCTGCTTCAAATCCATCCTCCTCTATGTACTGATGAGCATATCTGATGGCGTGCGCAGAAAGTAGATATTCAAAAGTTGGATGGAAATAATCAACTCCCAAATAAGTAGTACATCTGAAGTGTGTAGAAATGGAACGCTTATAATTGACTACCTGACCAAGTTGACTTAGAAACAGGCTTCGGTGTACGTCCTGTCCTATCTTCCAGGCTGCGTTCGGTCAAATTTTCGGCAGCTTTTCAAATACGCACCGCTGCCTACCACCTTGTGCACTGACCTAAATGAGTTGCGGCCAAAATAAGAGACTATTGTGCGTGAATTCCTCGCCGCTAAACACCTAGGATTTTGGAGTACTTTTTACAGTGTTGACAGGTTTCGATACATTCCTACTAAAGTTCTTTTTCATGAAAAATACTTTGTTTAGTTTTCTTACTCAAGTTATGGTTCTTGGACTCCATTATGCGTGTCGGTCGTCTGACCTTAGCATCTGCAACATGGGCAACCAAAAGTTTCAAAGAAATGCTTTAGGTAGGTTGAGGTGCCATTCTGCACTCTAACGACCGAAAAAGGGTGGTAACACGACAACCATGCGAGACTTATGCCTGCAGTAAATGGGGAGTAAATCAATGCTGGGAGTATCCAGCATTGCATGACGTACTTTCTAGATATTCACAGGTAGTTCGAAGATGTCAAATTAGCTCTGAATATCATCGCGAAGTAGTAGGCATCCAAAACTAGTACTAACGATTGTGACATTGTGTTGGTCGAGACTCAGTTTGCTAGGCAGAATCTTAGGGATGCCCAACGTCAGACCAAAAGATGGTTGAAGAAACTACTAGTAAGTTATGGGTGACTTTAAAGGCCAGTCTAGCAACGATCGACAAAGCCAACTAGACGTCCATATTCCACCTGGAAAGACAGATTTTCACAAAGTGCGGAAGTCTAATCAGTTGCTTCAGTTGTTACCGTGGTAACCTTTAAGGGCATTCCAAGTAACGATAAAGGCTACTTTTAAAAGGTTACAAAAAGCAAGGCAAAGCATGTTTCTCCAAGTCCTTGCTCCCTCAGATCTAGTAGACTTTGTTTGAGGAATGCCGATCGTGGGACTAGGTCAGTTTCCGATGAAAAGGATGGAGATGGGGTATTGCCTCTGCCACCTAAATAATTTGGCAAGCCAAATGTCACCCTGTACAACGGCCCACTCACTAACAACATATGTGCAAAACGGGGTGGAATTCAAATCCGGGGTTATCGATATTGAAGACATGGGACCAAAACTATGTTCAAGTCAACAGAGTAGGTGTCTTATTCTAAGGAACGCTCATGCACTCCAAGTGATTGCAGTGTTCAAGCGTCTCTTGCTGACGGAATCAATCAATGAGCAGCGAAGGAAGAACTTGAATCTCAGTTAACAGTGGTGGAAAAAATTCTCTACAAGTGGTGGGCCTCCATGTAAATATGTTTCGGAAAGAAATGATGCCCAAGATTCGCTGGATAGGACGAAGGCTCGCCAAAGTAGTTACATCTTCTTACATTAAATTCCGCTTGAACTTTGAGTGCTTAGTGTAGTCACCAAAGAGATCCCAATGTTCTGCTGACTCTGAAAACGGATTCTTTCTGGGATCAGTTATCCCGAAACACATTTTCAAGTATTAATTCCCTTTCTGAATCGTAAATTTTTATGTGGAGGCAGTGGTTTCATCCTTCACATGACCAACATCTAGACTTTAGGAGCCGCGAAAAGGTCTCACACGAATGCGTGAAATGTAAAATCTTGCCTAAATTGCTGAAATGCAAGGGGTGTTGATCTAATCAAAGGAAGTCGTACTCTAGAATATGAAAAGGGAGAATTTCTCCTCCAAATGGTGACTTGTTGGACAGATCAGTGTACATGCCTAGTTGCAGTAGACTTTAGCGCACTATAAGTTGACTGGAGCAGCCTAGCAACAGAAGCATCGGGCAATTCGTTTGATCGCATACCTACGGAAGTACCGGTTTTGCTGATACTCATTCAAAACATCATATCAGCAACCAGAGACAACCATTAGCATACCCTATTACTGGTGGTTTTCATGTCGTTTCATACGGATGATTTAAGCTGAATTCCGTAGATGAACAGAAAACCAAGAAACAGCAGGTTGTCACATTTATTGCACCAGTTGTGTACTGTCGTTTTATGCGTTTCGTAATGAATTAGATCATTTCTCCAACCATCTTAGATGCTGCAAACACTCTAGAACAAGGTGATCGTGTACTCGTTTCACACGATACATAATGTTTGTGGTCATATAACCCGTGTCAATCAATAGTCAGAACTTCAAGAAAACTGAAAATGCAAAGGTCGGACGAGATTCAGAGGCCTCCTTCTGGCTTTATTTTGGTTACTTTATTGATCTGAACTTCAGAAAAGTACTGATAAAAACTATCAAACCTTGAGCGATTAACGGGATCACACTCCTGATTGATTAGTTCAGGGATTACAAGCAGAAAAGACAACCACATGCCAATTAGGTAGTCGAAATATAAAGCGATCAAGTTGCGTATAATTTTGACCTTCAATATCATGGGAGTCTCAAACGGCTAAAGTCCTGGTAAGTCTCCGAGGATTAATGGAGCTCGTCTGAGAGCGCTCAAAATGTATGCTGACACTTAGCGTGTCTCGCTCTTAAATTTCTTCGGATGTTCGTCACTGGAAGGTAGATTGCCTCCCGACTGGAAACGAATGGCTATTATTCCAGTATCCAACAATGGGATTAAACTGATTGCCTTTGACTGTGGGCCAATCTCCTCAGTACATTGAGTTCCGAAGATTGTTTTTTGAATAAATTACGCACATTATTTGCCAGTGGTTTGAAGATTTAGAGAGAAACGCAAGGACCAGCGTATACCCGTCTTCCAAGAGGATATTTCTGAAATCTCGAGTTGAACAAGTTAAAACCTTGTGTCCCTCACAGCGCATAAGTATGACGTTCTAAATCTTATTACATGGTTCGAATAAGTATCTCTCACTCCAACACCGAAAATAACTTAAGGGTTGCCCTTAGTGAAACAGTTGGACCTTCGGCTCATCGTCACCTTACGGCAAATAAGGAATACGGATCCCTGGGTCTCCTTCCTCGAGCTTTAGGAAGGCTTACTGCCTGCCTTTTCACTACAGCGTAAGGACTATATGATAGTCCACTCTCTGGTCATGTACTCAGAGAAAGACGCTGCCATCCTGGAGAGGAGCTACAGAAAATGTGACTGGGCCGCAAACAAAACTTACCTGAATTGCGTGGTCGCTCCCAAACTGCAACCGGTACAGTACAGGTTTATCAGAAGAAATATGGTCATGGTGTGTTATGTGGGCCATAATCCTCCTCATCCTAACAGACTCCTCTTGAACTGTAATCCAGTAGTTCACCTTGGAAGCCGTCCTTCAAGGGGATGGCATGATGTAGCACTTACGAAGATCTATGCTTACTCGATTGCAGTTAGGGTGCGTTTTCAACAGAACTTCCTCCCTGGCGGGGCTGTTACAGACCATCTCCTAGTGTTTTCAAAAGGAGGTTGGATGCACACTTAGACTACTATGGTAAAAATGAGATGCGCCCAAGAAAACTGCGATCGTCTTACAGATTTTGTGCAGCAGCACCAGCAATAGGTCACAGAATAATTATCTGTCGTTTATCTGTGTCCTTTCAGGTTTTTAGGAACCAGAAAAGAACTATTCTTATTCCAAACAAAGGATGCATTTAATTGAGATGTGGGCTTTTCCTCTCATTTTTGGAATTTCCCCACATCAGAAAACCCTCCTTTGGAATATTCAGCCAATCAGAACCAAATGCCTGCAACAATCCTGTTGTTGTACATCCTCGACCGTTGCATATTCGTCAACGTAGTTCTCGACAGGAGAAAACCAGTACTATTGATCCTTCGAACCCACCAATCTACCCTCTGTCCATGGTTCTCGGTTTTTCAACTGCCCGACTGCCGTAGCCCTCGGTTCTCTTCAGAGATCATTCCTCAGGAAACACCTGGTTTCACACACGTACCTGGAGCTCATGGTTAAATTCGTTGGCCAAATGCAGAAGAAAAAGTGAAGAGCGTCTGAAGGTGAGCCAACATCAGTTGTTTTCCTCTATACATTATGTCCTCACTCTGCATTCGGTCTTCAATCTCTTTACCACTGCTGAATACTTATTACTTTAAAAAGTTTACATTAAGGTGTCAGGTCTGTCCGAAACGGTGGATCTGAAGTACTGACGCAGATAACGCGACCGTACACAAGAACGGTCAATAACCACCGAAATAATACTACAGTCTGTATCCGCAGACAAAAAGAGGTGGGGCAGAATACTGATCTCACAAAGAAACGGTCAACCCATGTTTCTAGAGTACCAGTCGTTACTGAACAGGTGGCGCAGAGCAGCTCCAGCAGGTTGCAAACTAGTCCCAATCCTGGCGAGGATAGGATCATGCTTAAAAAGAGGAAGTGGCGCGGCAAGAACATGAATATGGCAGCCGCAAGAAGTTCACCACAGACCACAGTATCCTCTCCAAGGAAGGAAAGCTGCACCATGACACCCTATGGTTGTAGTATTGGCACGAAAGTCGCGTCCGTAGTCGATCAAGCATCCGTACGCAACTTGTGTCACCAACAGGCCCATTACCACTGCGACAGTAAAGTACCCTAAAAGTACCACAAGCTGACGAGGCGAAACCCGTGCCAATGGTTCTGGCACGTTGGTTAAGAATACAGGAAGCTCCACACACCCCGTGAAGGGGTCTAAAAGAAGTGCTCTTCACCCCACAAAAGCTACCAATATCCCCAAACAAGGTGGGGCCAACACCGGGGGGATAAGACAAACCTGGGCCTTTAGCTATGCACACATCAACACGATCAAGGACCACATTAAGTTGGACTTCAGTATCCCCTACAGGGTCGCAGAGAACGTCAAACACATGGAAGAAGGTCCCCCTCCACCAGACTCTTGACGAAACCAGGCCCAAACATCCTGGGTATTTTGGCCTAGAAACAGCCAGAAGAAATACATAACAAGTCCACTGGGAAGTCGGGCATGTCGCCCATGGCGAACATGTACCACACGAGGGCCTACTCGATCATCTCGTTCAGCGTCGATGTATCGACAGACTTATTGCTGGTCGAGAGAGAACAGTTTGGACACCAAACGTGGCCGAGCGTTATCAGGTACTGGACCTCCCCTCTCTCCCCGCGAAACTGCGTCGCCTTTCTCGAGAAATTCGTGGACCCCAAGACGAGCCACCCTCCTGGCGTGTACCCTTGAGCATTGATAAAGAGGCCAAAGACACCCTTCTTCTCTCAGGCCGACTGGGCATTGTCAGTACATGCAAAAGCCTGGCCAGGCCCGACAAGCTGTGGTTATTAAAAGTGGAGGAGAGAAAGTCGGCAGTTAGGAACCCAAACAGAAACAGCACTATGGTATTGCATGGGATCCCACAACGGCAAAGTGAACGGGCCACTAAGGATTGGCACCCCCATGATGTCAGACGCTGCAATCGTTTTCCGGCAAAATCGGTCTCTACCATGTACCGGCTTACCTCATCAGCACCTACTAAAGCCAACATATCTGAAGTCCATCCCTACTCCTAGGCTGCTCGCCATCTAAGTTGACTCACACGCCTCCCTCACGGATGTTCTGGAAGCGCGGTAGGAGGTGAAAAGACAGCATACATGGCTCAATTCTCATATTTGTGGGAAAGCCAAGACCCGTAAGGCAAGAGGAGAGGCAGCAGCCACCGAGACCTCTGGAGTCGGTGGTTGTCGCACGGGCACTGATCAGTGAGTCGATCATGTCGAGCACTGAAGCTCCTGCTGCCACGGTCTCTGCGCAAGTTGAAAGTATGGCGCCAAAAAGGAGCGACGCCAGTCCTGTGGGGACTGGAGACCCCAGACCCCTCCTACGAAATGAACAATCGGCCCTTTCCTCTCATCAGGCACGCCCCAACACGGATGTACCACGACATCGAGGGACTAAGAGGGAAAGTAGCGAAAATGATGACGCTTCTCGAACGCCTATATATGACATCATATTTGTCATCGAATTCTGGCTTTCACCAAGCGTCGACGAGGAAGCTCATGTCACTGTCGCAGCACTATTCCGCGGGGACAAAGAGTCCAGAGCAGGTGAAGTAGCTCTCTACCTAAGCTCTCATTTGCAAGCAAGACCGGTCAGCGATACGGCTCTAATCCGGCCCCGAAATATTTATGGTACCGCTTTGCCCTTCGTCGCACCAAGTACCCCCTCGGGGTCATATATCGGTCCATCACCATCCCCTCTACACACAGGGAGAGGGTCATCAGAGAGAACTTGGTGACCTGTTCTGCAGATTACGGCCCCATAATCACTGCCCATGACTTCAACACTTCATCCATTCTCGAGATGGAAGGAGGACACGCCGGATCCCTCAGTCAGGAGCCGAAGAATGAACTTAAGACCGCTGACCCTTCGGGGTAAGTGAGTGATGCCACACGCTGGGGACCTGACGGAAATGCATCACGCCTTGACTACAATCTGGTGAACTATGATCTCGCTTAAGACACATGTTGAGCCCCCTCTTAGTCCTTGATCGCGCAGCACTAACTTTCTTCATGATTACTGGGAGGGCTCTGCAACCGGAGATGCTCAACACCTTCCCCTGCTACAGCAAGGCCAGCTACGAGAACCTCATGAATGCATCATGGTTTGTAGACTGGACTCCTCTCACAACAGAGGAATGCTGGATCCAAGTGAACGGAATGATCGTTGGGGCCATCAGTCACAGTCTGCCAGAGGTAACACGGACCATCAGTGAGAACTTTATTGCTGAAGAGCGGGACAGAGATAAAGAAGCAGGCTTGGTTCAGCCGGAGTTCAACTCGCAGACAGTCTGACTTCTTGAACTTCAAGAGAATTCGCAACCGCTGCAGCACAAGAGTACGTAGAGATAGGCTCATCTATCAAAAAGACCTGGCGGAGAGGTTATAGGGTAACTCCCAAAACATGCACCTCCTCATTTCGAGAAGGAAGCCGACCAGCACGGGAGTGAATCCTATCACAGGTCCTGATGCTGGCGTACTAAGCCTTTTTAGGGGTAGCTGAGCTTCTGAGCTCACACTTCCGAGCTCGACTCAGTACTAACACCAAATTTGCACCGATTCAACACGACAGTGACCAACACTCAAGAAGAAATTTAATCTCCTTGAAGAAATACAAAGATCTACAGAGAAAACAGTTGTGAGGCTAAGGGAGAAGGTTGGCCCTGAAGGACAAAAACACCTGAATCTATTCACCTTAAGTTAGTACTGAAAGAGGGGTGGTGTACAAGTTTACACATCGGGCAAGTCAAGCAAACGAATTAGCCTCGCTTGCAACACAGCAGTTATCACGAGGAAACTTCACTCGGGTGACACATCAAAGAACTAACGCCACGTTCAGGCCAAACCTTTTCTCCTTGAAAGTATGTGCTTACAGAATGCCCTGCCACAGGAAGTGATCACAGCCCCCTCGGTAAACTGATTCAGAAGGTGGCTGGATTGTCATCTCGTTTCTCACGATTTGCCACGCACGTACTCAGTAGGTTACTAACCTGACCAACTCACCATCACTTCCCTTCTGTTTACAACTTACTGCCTGTCATCTTGATGCACCTACATTACCCACTAAGTTTTCTCTAACAACTAGACCCATGGTGTCTTCTTTTACCTTTCGGGTGGTTCCCACATACTTTTTCTTACTACCTTGTTATCCTCCGTATACGGGTTGCTGGGATCTATTTGGCTCCTCAATCATTCTGCAAATTGAAATTTACTAACTCACAAAACATCCACCTCACCGAAGCTAAAGGCAACAGAGCAGAAGATATTGCCCTGTCCACTGCCGGAGCAAACCGAACAACTCGAACCAGGCCATGATAAGTAGAGTTGAAAGGTCAAAACTATCAGCTTTCCATGTTCACACTATCAATGTTGGATGTTGGAGACAAACAAAAAATACATGGAATCATCATCTAATACATGAAGTTAGAAATAAGAATTTTTTTATTTGAAGTGCTTTTTAAACCATTAAAATTTGTAACCTTATGAGGCTGTTGCAACGCGGCTTTTTGGAACTGAGCGGATTATGTGTTGCAGTTTAAGGATTTTCATGCTTGAACTATGACAAACTGCAAGTCAAACGAGGTTAGTGACTCACTATATGTAGATGTTTATGCTTCCACCTAAACTCTGCGGTTTTTTATAATATTTTAACGACGCGACCCGAACTGTAAGCATCAAGGCCATCTTCAAACTACAAACTTCGTGTTGTAGAATTAGCGAACTGCGGTTCCTTGGATTCTACGTCTGTCTTATTGGAATATGTTCTGAGTTTGGAATGGTCACAATTGTCTTCCCGGTTCTGAAAAACCTGAAAGGATAGAGATACGATTCATTAATTAATCTGATCTGATCTGGGGATAGCTTCTCGAGTATAGCCCATCGGTACCGCAGGACTCGAGGTGTGCGTCTAGCCTCCTTTTAAAGGTATCAGGGGATGGAGCTGTAACAACTGCTGAAGGGAGGGAATTCCACAGTTTACAGACTCTAACTGCAAATGAGTTAGCACGGATCTTTGTACGTGCTCTCTCATGCTTTATTCTTAACGAGTGACCCCTCAAGTCGCGTTTCCAACTGAAGGTTAAAAGGGATCTGTTGGGATGGAGGGGATTATGGGCGATGTGGTACATCATGATCATATCCCCTCTGATCCTCCGGTGTTGTACTGAGTGCAGCTGAAGAGCAACTAAGCGGTCTGGGTACGGTTTGTGCCGTAACCCAATCACTTTCTTTGTAGCTCTTCTCTGTACCCGTTCTAGGATGGGTATGTCCTGAAACATACATAACTCCATGTTGTAATGTAGATTAGAAAAGATCAGTTTATAATTATCTGCCTATGGTATCGAATGTGTTCTACCGCTTAGTTATTTTGTTGTGAAAGTGGTCTACTCAGCTGTAGCTTTCTCAAAAACACAGCATACCGCTTACTGATGCTGAAGGACTCACTCAGAATGTAATTAAAAACCTTCTGTATGATATTTCTGATGCTGGATAATTGCAGTAACTGATTTGAAACCCCCCAAAGTGTGATTGTTCCTTCTCACTTCCCTTGGCCTCAGATTTACTTGTTCCAGTTTCTTCTACCCACCTCCTCCTTATAGTCGTGTACAGCCATCATGCTACTGCTTTTATTGTGTGTAAAGTCTGGCAAACAAGAGAAGTATAACCCTTCTTGATGCCCTGCTTCGCTTCTCCCGTAATATTACTTCTACACTGTTTGATAATGCAGAAACCTGTCTGAATGATTCAATAAAATGTTGCTTTTTTCATCAGACGGTGAATGAACGGAAGTAGTCACCGAAACTTGTTATACATCCTTTAGCAAACTTTAAAAGATTACCAGTAACTGCTTAGCCTACTACCCCCATTACTACAATCATACAAATGACATTCTAATCAATCCTATTCTGAGCATAAATACTAGTCGTTTGAGATTTGTTGACTATATATGTTTAATCCATCATTGGACTTCATATAGTTATTTGAATTCCTTACTATCACGTCCACAATTGTTAAAGTTCTCATTCTTGAATTACGCCGTCTTCAAATGTTTAATGGGGGAAGTGGCTGTTTCTACTTTATCTGGATTCTTTAAGGAGCAGTGCCTTTCCTACCCAACAAATTCATGGGTGCTCCTCCTCTATCCACCGTCTGTAACCGTCTTAATCACCCACTTCTTGTATCTTTTTCCTGATCTATATTCTCTCTCAGTGTTTTCTTTATCTTCTGGTCTCGGTGTTCTTATCTTTAATCCTTCTCTGTAAACTCTCACTTGCTTGCCATAATGATCACCCATCTACTGGTGCTAATGAGAGTGTGACCTGTCCCACATCTCCCTAACGGTCGTATATCTTCATGCTTGATTACTAGATCTTCACAAAAAGAGGTCAGGAGTTGCAGACTGTCCAAGTGTTTTTCTTAATGTGAATTTTATATGCCTATGATAAAAAGATACAACTTGCACCGTTATCGTGGTCTTCAGAGTGTTTTTAGCCTTAAAACACTGAGTTGTGATAGTACCACTGCCTTCAAATGTCTAGTCTAACCTTGAGCCAAAGCATACTTTGTTGAACTCTTCGGTTACACAGTAGTTGATGAGGAAATGGTGAATCGTTTGTCAAGTTGTTTTGATATACTCTATCTTTCCGTACAAAATCCCTTTACCGAGGAAGTAGGCTTGGACACACGTTGTGCATATCAAACAACCTTCCATTTTGACGTGCAATGTTAGCCGGAGTAGGATTGCGTTTGAAGAAGGATAAGGGACCTCAGAACAAGATATGTCACCAGTCCATGAAGTCTCTGACTGTTGGTTCTAGTCGTGTTAAGAGGTATTGACCCTCTGACTGTGGTCATCGAGATAATTGAAATCAGTGGTTGGACATGCTTAGTGACATGGTTTAAAATCAATCACAGTGGTGCAGACGTATTTACTCTTTTACACCTTGTAATTTTTGGACTTCTTCACTAAGCTTTTTGGTTGTGTTAACTAAAGTGCAACAATAAGTCACTGCAATTTAGCCTATCTTTGTTCACCATTGAGCTAAGGTCAGCAGACGCCAAATCAGACACCGTTTCTCCTTATATTTCAAGTTCATACTGACCATGAAAAGTAGTTTTCTGAGCACAATTGTAGTGGGTGGTCACGATCAGCCGTTTGTTCAGCAGGGATTTCAAAATCTGCCACCTTGACATAGTGGGTTTGCATATCACCGTGGTCTAACAAGCCATGCTGATGGGTACACTTGTTTCCTTAAGGTCCTACCATACCAGAAAGGTCTATTGGATATTGGCAAGATAAAAAGTATTTACTGCTATAGCGTAAATTGCAATGACATCACAGGGAACTGAAGGTAAAGTTATAATGCAGGTTAGACAAGAGTATAGCAACCATATGCTATTTCCTGTGGATGACCAACAGTACCCGCTGATGCCGCCTTCTTTATGAAAAGAAGTTAAAAGTTGGCCCCAAAAGCAGAACACTTTAGTCTACCCTTTGGTGTTTCAGCGCTGAAAGAATGAGTTTTCTACCTGAATTTAAATCAATCAAAGTTCAGTCCAACTTCTGAAGCGGCTGTGTCCAGATTCAAACATATTTATCCTGGACTCTGCATTTATGCGCCACTATTGTTGGTCAAATTTCTCTTTCAGACCTTTCAATAGGTAATCCTCATGGTATGAACAGCCGGGAAGTCAACCGCCTTCACAACTCTCTCAGCATTTAAGTTTCCTCAGATCATCATTAACATTGCACATCTTCATCTTGTAATCTTTCTTCACATTTCTCAGCCAACATCCCTACACCATCTTTAATTTCTAGCTCTACAGCTCATGATAACTGTTGGAGTTCATGGGATTGAATTCTTGGTCTCCTGAAACTGCAAAACAAAGCCTTAAATATCCACACTCTTCATCAAATGGTACATGCTTCACTATACAAAGCTGTCATCTGGAGTCATGGACGTATGCTGTTTGTGAGATATACATAGAGGACTAAAGTGCGACTATTCACTTACGCCGCCACTATGGCAAGTCTGTGGAATTCACTCTTCGAGTTGCTGAAGATTCGATGGCTCGTTCCTGGAACCTTTCAGGTGTAGATATAGCGTTTATTTCTAAGGTAGAAATTCCACTACCCCACTGGATCTCCTATTCGACTGAATAGTACAGTGAGCACCAAAAAGAGTAGCGAATCTAACCTTTTTCTCTTTGCAATCTCTGATTACGCACCCTTTGACTGTAGTTTGAATTAAGTGAAGGTTAATTTCTATTGAAAACTGTGTAGCCTCCTACCAGAAGTCAGAAATACATTTACGACTTTCTTAAACGGTAACTTCAATGCAAACGTGGGAAGGTTAGCCAAACAGCAAGGCACTCAGATAGCATTTTTAGAATCGCAGCCGAAGGAATGTATGGTAGTGTTCTCCTGCTAAGACTATACTCAGACAACCATCTATTTAGTCCAGCACCAAATTCACACAAAGACAGACATTGTCTGGTGTGGTGTCCGCTTACTCCAACCCAATAGCAGACACAGGTAAACCATATTGGTGTCAGGTATCACTAGAGAAATAGTGCAAGATTACCATTCCTTCTGAAGCACATGTTTACACAGCAACCGCGTGTTGGCTAGAACACGTGTGTGCACCTAAGTAAATATGTGAAAGTCACAGCACCAAACCATTGCTAGCGCAACTTGGTGTTTAGAATATTAAGGCTGCTTTCAGCGAGGAACTGACTAGACAGTCGTCGTAACTGGACAATGTCACTCATGCAGAAAAAGCCGGGCGCCATTTACAGTTAGGTATTTACACCAGACCTTCACAATCATTCCAACCTTGAAATATGATCACACCGTCGTTCGATACTAGCTGGACTTCTCTACATGAAGGCGGGATTCGACTCCACCAACAAAAAGGTCTTATTCCTCACTAAAACGGGTGCCGAGCAAGTAAATCACTTTGTTGAAAGCGCTGTATTTAAAAACCAATGGGTGGGTTTAAAGAGCGATCCGTTCCCGACTATCCATAAATATGTCTGCGAGAAATAACAGTTACAGTGACCCAGATATGTTCACTGTTTGGCGTCTTCTGAATTTCGAACATCTTCAGTTACCTTTATTTTTGAATCATTTTTCTCCCCATACACCTTTGTCTACTTTAATATCACTTTTTACCTACCCACTTTTTCTTCATATGATGGTATGAAGTATGGCAACTTGAACTAAGTTTCATGTTGATTTTGTCTTGTCTGTTACTATGAAATGAATAGTTGTACTGTATCAAAGTGGAATCTTGGATTATATGGTTTTGTAAGAAGTACACAGTCGATAACGTGACCGTGAACTTCACAATACTGTTTAGCTGCATCCTTTTGTCCACTTTTCGTTGTATGCAACATTTGACTACCATTTCAGTGTAATGAGGAACATTCTCGATTATCACTCCTAAACTGCGTATGAGCACATATCTTACTGATAAGTGTATTTCAGAAGTCCCTATCATTATCAAGCATTTTTAAACTTTTTTGGTGCAACTGAGCAAAACAATGATTTTATGTTTCGTATGGCCACATTTTTGACGGATACGCGAGGTTTTCTACATTAGTGATAGTTGCTTTATTTGCATTTGCTTAAATACCTCTATTTTCTTTCTTCTTTTCAGAGTGTGATCTGTAAATTTTGTGAAGGCTATTATGACTTTGGTAGTGAACAACCAGTTTGTTCATCTTGTCATGCTTTCATTTATGAGTTTAGTTTACCTCAAATGACTGAGAACCGATTATTTGAAGAAAAAGAGGCATCCAATGATAGTGGGAATGAGGAGCCAGATAAAGGATCAGATTTATTTTCAGCTGGTTGGAGTTCTTGTAATCTAGAAGTCACTTCGCATGATCATTTGCGTGTCAAAAATCGACAGTCATGTGGCCGAATTTTTTTAGCTACATGCCCTCTACAACAGCCTCACGTTATTGCATCCTATTCCAACTACCCTGTTACCGACCATGTATCCCCCGTTTGTAATAGAAAAATCAAATCGTATGGTTCATGTATGTCTCCCAGTCTTGATGATCTTCCAACTGAGATTTTGCTTCGTATATTTGTTATGTTAGATGATATATGTCTGTGGTCGCTACGCCAGGCTTCATCTCGATGTCGTGCAGTAATCGACAGCGAAATATCCGAGCAACAGTGGGAATCGTATGTATTATTTCGATGGCCACTCTTCAGCCCTAACTGCAGAATCGAAAGTTGGAGACTGCTTTATCTCAATATGATGGAAAGTGTTACTTGTCGATTTTGTTTGGAACGTTTACGCCTACCTGTTTTATTCCCAATGGAAGCTCCAAAAGTGCGGTATAAACGCATTAAACATGAGTTTGAAAATTTATGTGCTGATCCACCTTACGGTATAAAAATTGTCACCCTAGACACAGAAACATACTCCCACTTCTTGGCTGGCATTGAAGGTCCACCTCAATCCCCGTATCAAGGTGGATTTTTTCATGTACTTATTCTTGTTCCAGATAGTTATCCTTTCCGACCACCTGTTATACGCTTTCTTACACGTATATTGCATCCTAATATCAGCTTCCATGGAGATGTTGGATTAGATTCAATCAGGCATAACTGGTGTTTAGCACTAAGTTTAGAGAAACTTCTAATTAGTATTTTGGCTCTTTTAACTGATCCACATACACGTGTTTGCATGGAGCCAGTAATTGGTGCCTTGTATGATTCGGATAAATACCAATTTGAAGAATTAGCAAAATTATGGACATGGAAATTCGCTTGTCATGATTATTTGTCAGCTGACTTTGTGTCTACAATGGTACTACCGAATTACATTGAAAAAACTCATCAACGTCTTAAGTGTAAACGAATTAGATGAACGATGGGATAGGAAGTCATCCAATTATTTATTCCACTGTACACTTTCACTGTTATTAAGGAGTTTTAAAGCACCTGTCCCCGTCATCTAATGTCATTCTTTTATGTGCCTTCGTAAATGTCTCCTACTCAGTCATACTTTTGTTATGCACAATTGCTCATTTGTCTTTTTGTACCCACATGTTATTGGCAAGACAGGTATATATATAAATTAAAGAATCAGAGAAAACCAAGAAGCTGTACACAAATACGTATAATTGGGAATGAAATTATTCACACTCATAGGGCGTTCGAAATTAATTGGTTCAAAGATGGAGTTAAATAGAAGCAAACATCAAATGAGACACCAATTCAAAGGGAGCACTGAAAAATACTGTTTAACAATTTTGAAAAAGACTTTTCAGTATGCCACGCAATCTCTCTTAACTGGTGTGTTAATCTGCTGCTGGAAACTATCTTTGGTGGGCAAGAGGAACAAATGATTTAAAATAACAAAATCTTTACAATATTTAAAAATTGTGATGTGAGTTTCCCTTATTGTACACAAAAATTTTTGAAGGTTAAATAAAAGCAAACAAATCAGTGAGCATAGTCTATTCATCACAACGAAATAACGATATTGCTCTCAAATGTTCAACTACCTGACGAACTTAAAGATGAGAGCAATATCGTTATTTCGTTGTGATGAATAGACTATGCTCACTGATTTGTTTGCTTTTATTTAACCTTCAAAAATTTTTGTGTACAATAAGGGAAACTCACATCACAATTTTTAAATATTGTAAAGATTTTGTTATTTTAAATCATTTGTTCCTCTTGCCCACCAAAGATAGTTTCCAGCAGCAGATTAACACACCAGTTAAGAGAGATTGCGTGGCATACTGAAAAGTCTTTTTCAAAATTGTTAAACAGTATTTTTCAGTGCTCCCTTTGAATTGGTGTCTCATTTGATGTTTGCTTCTATTTAACTCCATCTTTGAACCAATTAATTTCGAACGCCCTATGAGTGTGAATAATTTCATTCCCAATTATACGTATTTGTGTACAGCTTCTTGGTTTTCTGTCTAGTCTTCTGTAAAAGAAAAGACGCTTTTTCTCCTGGTGATTTTTCTCTGACTCTGTAATTTATTATTTGTGCTACAGTGATATTCTTACCTGTTTAGTATTTTCCTTCATTTACTTATGACATAAAACAGATTTTCTTACTCTTTTCTGTTGTAAGATGAAATTTGTTCATGGTATGACATGTAATTGAAATCATCTTGTACACATTTCCATATCAGCGCTATCTGTGAAAGATACACTTAAGTATTTATTCTGTGTTATTTGTGTTTTTTTCTTTTGTTTCACTTGACTGAATCATTTATTCATCATTAACAACAATTGAAGTGAATAAAATCTAGTCAAATAAAACTATAATTATAAGCTACACTTCACTGTATTCATCATTTCAAAATTTGTTAATCTGAGTGACTAGAACCATTGCTATAAAATGATGCTATCGAGTAAAAAAAGTATTCAGTAGCTCTAACCAAGTGCTAGTTTCATTGTAGGAACTGCAAAGATACGCATTGTTTAACTTGAAAAGGCTAAGTTGAACGTGTGCCCCATTACTTACTTTTTGTATGATGGATTCGGGTGTTTTATCATGTGGTGTGTATGTGTGTGTTCGAATTTCACCACATAGACCAGTCAATACTTTTTTCGAATATGTTAACGCTAAGAATTCCAATTATAGTTCCAAAGATATTTCATTGAACTGAGAATATTCGTTTTAATAACTCCTTCCTCAGGTTCGACAGTTACATATCCAACCATATGGTTTAGTCAGCGAATAGTTTTGCGTTAACATAGATGTAATACCTCATAACAATTCGTTGGTTAATTGTTGTTATCAATACATGAGCAGCAAATGTAACTGTAAAAGTACTTTAAACAAAAAACAGAGGGGCTATTAAAAAGAATGTAAGTGGAGAAAAGTTGTTAATTACAAAAGATGATAAAAGAACAGAAGAAGTTCTCCTTGATAAATGCGACCTCATAAGAAAGATTATTGATAAATTGAGTGTTTGGAAAGACTTGAATAATAAAGTCGATAAGGAATTGTAATCAGATTTCCGAGTAGATTGAATGAGCAGCAGATAGTTTCACCAAGCGTGTGTGATGCGCTAAAACCTACAGGAATTCACCGTGGTTTTACGGCTTGGCTAAGACGCAAACCTATAGTACAGTTAAGACCAACCTTATAACAGAAGAAGGTTATACATGTTGGGACAATTTAGAGGTGATGTGGCCAGTTAGACATTAATTCATAAACTAAACGGATCAATTCAAACAACTCTCAGTACTGGGAGACTACAAGTAATGTTTGCCACACGCCTAGTGGTAACATCGAGACTCAAAGATGAGTCGTGTGCATTGGTCACTTCCTGTTTATCAGTCCGACTGCTCCTATGGAACCAGTTGCGTTGGCCGTTGCTCTAGGAATTTATTTCTCGTGTTTGCGAACACCTCGCAACATGACTTAACAAAGATGTAGCAAAAACTATTAACAGTTCTATATTAGCACGCTTAATTCAAACAAACCATACGGTGAATGTGAATAAGTCATTTCCCGTTATTAATCGGGTTGTCATCAACTTGCCTCAGGGTGCTAGGCTGCGAGTCCTCCAAGCTGCAAACACAGTAAAAGATATGTTGCAACAAACAGATATATGCTCAGACAAGAAACATGTTGTCATTGCATCTACTCTAACCTTATTCGGGATTAACAAATTCCTAAGCATTCTATCCCATGTAACCTAATTCTCAACTTCCACATTGTACATATCTTTATGATCTGAAATAATTTTATTACATTTCGTTCCCTTATATGTGTACCATTTTAAAATATACCATTGAACGACATGAATAATTAGAAACCACCAACACCGATCTGTAGATTTCGCTAGCCAAATCCAAGTGATCACCTTGGTCTGACTACTCATGCTATTCAATAGTATATTTTGATAGTTCATGACACTTTTGTGTTAGAGAACACGCCTTGTGGCCTTGGCTGGTTCTCAACGGAAACCCTGTTGGTACCGAAGTTGGACAGTTGAAAAACTATTCAGCCGCAAATGTCAATATGGACTGTACAATTTGTAAATCATTTGCAAATTGTTCATTCTAACTACAATTTTACTGAACTAGTATTCCTCAAACTCTTTTTGTTTATCGGATCCTACTTTCATACGCACTAACACATGGCACAAATCCCCTCATCCCTTACTAGTAATCTTTGAAAGTTTTATGAAATCCCCATATATTTGTACGATTTAGCCTATATATTACATTTAATTTCTCCTTCACTGATTGTAGGCTTTTAGTTGAACGCACTCAGCTACTTTGTGCGCATTCGTACAGCAGACAATGAGCTACATCTATTGTATGAGTACTCAAACCTCGGTAGGTGGAGTGGGACCCGAATACGTGACCCAATAGCTGGTAGTCATCTCCCTGAGCTACAGCTCCCATTGTAGGCTTTACTCATATGAATTTCTTAATCGAAATAAATGTGATTCATTTTCACCTTCTAGTGTCACATAAAACATAACAATCTATATAATTTACTATTTTTAACTGGATTCCAGTAATATTTTATTCGAACATTACCTTTCACATAAGTCCTTTATGAAGAGAATCCCCAGACTATAGAATATTACCAGCGGACTGTTACAGGAAATCTCATTGGTGTTAACGCAAAATTATTCTCTGATTCTACGATATGGACATGTGACTGTAGGACCTCAGGAAGAAGCTACTGAAAAGAAAATGATAAATGTGAATTTCAATACATTTGATCCACATTACCTCCAGAATCCTTCTAGTTTACTTAAAGCAACAGGTCCCTTTGATTAATTTAAACAGTGTAATGAAAAGAGGAAGCTTGGCTGAAACATATGTATTGATGCTATACATTTCGAATAATCTGATCACATATTATTATTGTTATTATTATTTGTCCTTTGGGTTCCTAGTGGAACATAGGACTTCAGCAGGAAGTCTCCATTCAACTCTGTTCTTGGCAGTCTTATGAACTTTTCTCCACGAATGCCCAGAAGCTTTCATTTCTTCCTCACATGATATCCATGTCACCCTCAGATGCCCGAATCTTCGTTTCCCATTTGGGTTCCACTCGAGGGACTGGCCTAGTGCGTGATGTCCCCAAATGGTCTCAGTGTATGCCCAATCTATCTTCACTTTCTCCTTCTGCATATTAGTTGGACGATGGGTTTTTGCTTCGTTGCCAGCCAGAGTTCCTTGTTGCTTATTCTTTCTGACCATCTGATCTCATCTTCAGTATTGAGTGGGCGTAGGTGGAAGCTGTTGATGCATCTCTGTAGTCTGTTAGAAATGCTTTGCGTAGCGCGCCAAGTCTCTGAACCATATCAAAGCACTGACTTGAATGAATTAGTGTTGAAAATCCGGATATTGTTCCTTATGCTGAGTGCAGTGCAGTAGATCTCCACACTGATTTCACGTTGATGAAGGCCTGTCTTACTTTTCCGATCCTGGCTTTAACGTCCTGATCTGCGCCACCACCTGCAGTTGGAACGATGCTGCCTTGCCTAGACAGGTGGGAGAGGCAACTTCCTCCCGATTTATCCCATTGATGGTGAGTGGTGCTCCTCCTCCTCCTCCTCATTGTTGTTGTCGTTGTTGTTGGTTGGATATCTTCATCACCTCTGTCTTCTCTACGCTCACCTGAAGTCCCGTCTTCGCTACCTCGCCTCTTCTGTCAACTTGTTGGTTTTCGCCTGTAGATCTTCGAGATTTTGCACCAAGACATTAGACATAAATCATCATCGGTGGCGAAATCCGAATTGTCTAGAGTCTTTTCGTAGGTCAAACAGCATATGCCCATCTTCTCATTCCCCACAGTTTGTTGCATGATCCAGTCGAGTCGACCACAATCAGGAAGATCATGGGTGACAGTAGGCAACCTTGTCTTACTCCTATCTGCTTTCTTCACTTCAAACGCATCACTGAACTTTGCATTATGAATCACTTGGCATGTAGTACCACGTAGCATATAGGTGCTGTTGAATGAGGTTGATAAAGATTTGTGGCACTAAAACCGTAGTGTTGAAGCAGTAGCCAATGTATTTCTCGGTCGACACTACAGAAGGCCTTTTCGAGGGAGATGGAGTTGAGGTAGATATTTGACTGGCATTCTATACTGTGTTCTATGATGATGGATAGTGTAGCACTGCAATTTGATCTTCACATGATTTGTTCTTCCTGGAGCCCCTCGAAATCATAGATGGTTTATTATTCTGTAACTTGACTGCTCATTTCTGAAACGGTCAGCCCATCGTTTCCTTTGTTTCTCCTCCCCTTCACTATCTCTTATTGGTTTAATCTGAGTTGATCTCTTCCTAGATAGTGGCCTGGTTATTCGATATAATGTTGTTAGGTCTCTCCTACCAGCAGCCTGTTCTGCTTCACTTGCCAATACCGTAGAGGTGTCTTTTGTGTTTGCGCGCACTCTTCGTCACTTCTTTGTCCAGTGTTTTATAGGTTGTGTTCAGTTCCTCTTTTCGTTGTTCATCCTTGGCTGCACTCGTTCATCTCCTAGTTCATGATCTTCCTTGCTCCTGTATCAGCTCCCATATGTCTGTGGAGATCCATTCCTTTTTCTTCTTCCTTCCTAATGCGGTTATGCAGGTTTCCTTGCACATTGCTTTCAAAGAGTTCCAGTGTTTTTCCACGCAAGGGATGCTGCTTAGTGTCTCCCATTTTTTCTTGATGACTGACGTGAAGATGTCCTTTGTGGTTTCGTCCTTCAGTTCAGTTTCTGTCCTGGGTGTTGAACTTGAACTATGGTCTATCACCAAATCTTTGAAGGCTTTCAACTTGATTTTGAAAGCAGGTTCGTTGCACTAGATAGTGGTATGAACCTACATCTGTTCCTCTTCTTGATCTTGTGTCTAGTAGGCTGCGTCTCCACTTTCTTCATATTGAGATGAAGTTGATCTGATTTTTATTATAGTGTGTCCATCTGGTGAAACCAAATCCATGTCGCTGCCTTGTGAATATCCTTGTGCGTGTTTAGACACACTGCCTCCAATCAACAAATTATTAAAGACGCAGAAATCTGCAAAAAGTTCTCCATTCTCATTCATTTCACCAGTGTCTCCCTACCTATGATTGTTTTTCTTCCTGTGTTTTCTTCTAGTTTGGGATTCATATCACCCCGCCCATTAGAATTCTGATATCGCTATCATGATTGTGGTCTTGTCCATTTCTTATTGCAGTTGTCTGTAGAATTCCTCCTTCTTCTCTTGATCTGCATTATTTGTAGGTGCGTGGTGTAGCGTTGTATGATTGTGACTTTCCTTCCTTTTGAGTTGGATCTTGCTGTCATGACGCTGCAGGAGACTGATTCCCACTGCATGAGAGTGAGCCTTCGATGATCCTGGAGACATCACAATAGCCACTTCCTCCGTGTGGTCATGGTTGTCGTCAAGGTGACTGGAGTAGATTACTGACTCTCCAGTTGAGTTTAGATAGTCCACTTCCATTGCATTTGCTTTCGCAGATTCCAAGCACTTCTACGCCATACCTTCTCATCTTTTTGGCAATCTGGGCAGCCTTGCTAGGTTCATACATGGTGCGGACATTCTATGTCTCCATCCTTACTTTCGTTTTCATCGAGAGAGAGAAGACATATCGGCCCACTGGCTTCCTGAAGGTTTTCACCAACCGGCATCATTTCGTCTCCCCGATTCTAGCGAGGAATAAGTTTATTCATATTTTTTCTGTTCTTTGAAGTTTCTTTAGCGATCGGATTGGTTTTACGGGATAGGGTTGCTATCCGTATGCCTAACCTTCCGTCTTTATCTGGGCTTAGGACCTGTTAGTAAACCAGGCAAGGTTGATCACACATGGACTTGTTGATCTGTTTATTTGAAAACTTACGAAAATGGTCAATGGAGTTAATGGGAAACATAGGAATAGGAAGGGCAGAGAAAAAACAAAATCCTAATCACGTTACTCACTGGTATGAAAATTAAAATCAATACTACCATGGTAAGTTCAACTTGAGTACAAATTGTTTCGAAATTTTGTTTGGAATGTACATCACATGTCTCAAATAATCTAGTTTATGTCTACTTCAGAGAACTGTGATTTGCTAGACAGTAAAGCATAATGTGTGGAGCAGTACATTCAACATGCAGACACAAAAGCTTTCATTAATACAATATCACTTTTTAAAGTGTCGAAAAATTTAGCTGAAATCAGTTTAGTTGTTGTAGCGCACTATTCACTTTCTGTCATCCGTTTTCTTATTCCCAGTGATGACCTAGATTATGGAGTAACTACTAAAACCTACAACTTGGTTTTAGTTAGTTGCCACGATCCTGCAAAAGGTAGATTTCATGCACATCAGAAGTCAATAACAAATTGTATATTGGAAAGCAGAAGAGGCCGGTACCCCCGTACATAATTTGAATTGCGAGAACAGCAACTTATGTGTTGTAGATAAGATGATGTGTCACTGACTGCTTCTCACCATCTAGCATTTTCCAGTTTGCTTCACGATAATCTTGGCTCCCAACAACCATGTAGCCAGCAATAGAAATTCGGCATATAGGAACGATAAACACTTTAAAGTCCAGTTTATTAAAGCGGGAGATATCGATTCACATTCACTTTTATGCATATGCTAACCCAAGGGAATTGTTTATACTGTCTAACTCAGCAGCCAGCTACTGACTTCTAAACGATGTTTTACGTAGATGATCAACTTCAGCTTAGTTTCATAAAAACGTCTGATAAGTGCACACGAGAATCCAACAGAACACCTATAATATATAAGAATGATGAATAGATTATATTGTTTTGTAATATGTTATTATTAACTGATATAATTTCCATTCAGTAAGTATACATGTATACAAATTGGGCACTTATGAAATGACGTACTATGGGACTGTGTTGTATTTACTGTGAGTTTGGAGAATTTGCTTACTGAAAGATCAGTCGACCTCAATCCTTAGTTTTTATCTGATTTTCATGAAAAATTTCAGGCATTTCACATTATATCTGACCATTTTGGTCAGTAGATACGACCAAAGTGATGCGTTGACATCGCTTTTGTGACTAGTAGGTAGATATATATAGCTGATACGAATTCGTGTGCACTTGATATTATATTCTTTTCGAAGTTATTTGTTGCACAGTAATTATTCCTTAGGACTTCAGGTCTATGGTGGTTGACATTATTTTTAATCAGTTTCAAATGCTCACTGAGGATTATTGATCAGGGAATTGTAAACTGGTGCATTCTACATTACGGCCTGATTAGTTTTTCTAATGTAAACCAGTCATTATAATATTGTGTTCATATCACTGTGACTGTGACTCCACAAGACCAACTGATATGTTTTGTATTGGAGATAACTGAAGACTTCAAGAACAACAAACTGAGAAGCAGCATAGATTTTTACTTTAATTTATTAAATCAACGCTGAGTAATACACATTTTATGAGAAATATTCATTCTTCAGAACATTCTATCTTCTCTTGCTCACGAAGATACTTCAACCAACTAGCATTAAAATTTTGTCCAATTTCTTAATTTCAACTTCTGGTCCCTTCGGTTGATCAAGACCTTTCTTTTCCTATAAAATAATAGAACAATAAGCAAATATATAAATAAATGACTTCTAAGGGTAATTCTCATCATTTCAAGGATGAGAGCTTAGGGTTATTCAACAGCGCACAACTTTTTCAACTCTCAAAATCATATCCAAAAGCTTGGGGTGAACATAATTCAGTTGCACATAAGGGTTGGGATTCAACAGTTGGTATTCTATTATTTCTTATAAGTTCTGATATAGTCTCATCATTGTTCAATGCCATCATAAGGGTCTTATTTCTTTTAAAAGCTAAGTCTTCTCACCTGAGAGTCTGGGGATCATTTTTGAAGTTGAGAACGGCTGACTATGGATTATGACTCACTGTTAATTAATGCACTTATCGTAATATCTGGATTTCTCTTATAAGAACGTATAGATGATGTTCATAATATAGATAACTTTCTTATTAGGATAAACCATTTGTTTATAACTAGGTAGTTCTCAAAGATGATCATCCCGTCCAGTCAACATCAATCTGATATGAGTTCTGCCTTTAAAATGTCGATTATCTAACTGATTCGAATTGTACAAGTGTTAACAAAGTTGCTCTAATTGAGTATACTTGTAGGCTGAGAGACAAAGAGAGAATTTTTTGTCTTCTAATATCATTTATGTTTCGCCATAATTTCATTTATTGAGGAGAACCTACCTGGTTATTGTTCACTGCTGTCAAAAAATGTTCACGCTTGCTTATCATTATTCACTTAAAGATATTCGTGGATTACACTTTAATTTCTCATGATGTGATAGTATTACTGATGGGAAGCAGTCTAAATCAGAATCAGGACTCAAGGTCATCAGCTGCCAAGGTAGAAGTTTTGGATTTCAACCTTGGTTTTATGTCACTGTGTAGACTGGAAAATCCTGCTGAACAATTTTTTCCTTCAGCTGGTCAATGGAAATAAACATCCAGCTTGTGGTCTTGTGGCTTCATTTTCTGAAAGAAAACTGTATATAACTGATATGCTTTTTGTCAAGTCAAGTTATCTTCCTTCCAGTCATTAAGCGGTTTTTATCTTCTTATTGCCCCGATTCATTAAAGTATCAGGTCTGAGGGAGAACAGTCACTTTTTGTATCCAGTCCAAGTATCTCATTACATTATTAGCATCATCGTATCTCATTATTTTCTCAGTCTCTTCCACTCAGTCACATCAGTTGGCGGCGTGTGTTGGTTTTTGATTTAGTCACATCTATTTCACTGAATGATCTCGAATCTATTTTACAATTTCAACAAGCTCAAAAAGAAGCATCTGAACTGAAGTTAATCGAAGCTCTAACACAAAAGTTGTCAATTCAGTCGCCATCAGCACCTCATGCAGATAAATATGGAAGAATTTCTATTACTGTTTATTGATATACTTGTAATTCTTCGTTGTTTTACTGTGTCGAAATGTTCGACCTCTATTGACACATAGGCTCCTATGCAGATGCCTCAATATTGCCTAAATGTTAATTATGGTAGTTTACTTGGTTGTGGCTAGCAGAGGAATCCAGAGATCGAACAATTTGATCCAGTAAAACAACGGAGAATTACAAGCATATCAATAAGTAGTAATAAGTAATACCCGTCGTACAAGAGGTAACTATCACACACCCAGTAGCCTAGTGGATAACGCCTTGGCATTTGACGCAATGGGCATGAGGTTCAAGTCTCAGTGAGAATAACACTCACTGGAGTGCAGGTATATCCAGCAGAAAAGTCCTCTGCTAGCCATAACCAAGTAAATTATCACAATTTCTATTTCTATCAGTGAGTTTCATTATGATCCAAAACCTCATCTCGTTTGATCCATAGTTTAATCGATATGAAGATGTTTTTCCATATCCAATGCTCTATGTTTGGTAATCCAGCTAAAGTTCGATTGCTATTATTGTTATTATGAAAAATTGGTTCTATTGGATACAATAGATACATCAGTTTTATTCTGCCGAAGAATCCTCGTGAATTGTCATTCGATGAAGCTATAAATATTCTATCTCAACTTTTCGGTAAGCAGTCATTTTTACTTATTATTCAATATCAATGTTTTCAATTATCCAAATTATCTTCTAAAGTTTATATGACGTATGCTGGTAAAGTCAGTCGTGAATGCAAACGATTCAAAACCAACGAAATGACATCTGATCAGTTTAAATTTTTAATTTTAATTTATGGTTTGAAGGTGCTGATGTTCGAACCAGAATCCTGTTACGCATTGAACAGGATTCCAAAACAACTTTGAATTTTCGTATCCAATGAGAGTACCTCATTGAGTTAGTAGCGTTCTCGTATTATTCTGTCAGTGATCTCCAGTCGGTCACTTCAGTTAAATACAGATGAAACTTGAATAAACAAATAAGACTTAGTTCTTGTACAGTTGTGTTTTTTGACAGCTTTATGATTCATTTACCCATATTCATCTGTTACTCTAATGCTTTTCTGACTCAAGACACTTACGATGTTTGAAAAGATAAATTCATTAAAATACTGTCCTATGAAAAATATACGAAATTTCTAAATATCATGTCTTGACATATCTCTTTCATACTGTTAGTTTTGCCAGAAAAATGAAAACGTATAGGATTTTCAGTAACTAGACCAAGTCAGTAAGTGAAAGCGAAGCCTAAGTCTTCTTTGAGAATATATGGATCTGAAGTGTGGACAAGCAAATAAGAGATGTTAAACCCAGCACTGAAGTACAACCGATCAAGTCACACTGCAATGGTACCAAAAATAGAAAATTAATACACTTAAAAAAATGTGAAAATAAAAACAGGGAAGAGAGGATAAGCAGACAAAGACTAACGAGATATTCACAATTTTAAAGGTAATAAAAGGTGAATATATCTACTTCATGGTGGCTTATTTCGAGTTGAGAGTTTCCAACCGTATCTTAATGACTCCTACTGGTTGTCCTTCAATTGTAAAGGCAGTTCAAACCAACAGTCAATAAGTGTATGGATTAGTTCATCTTTTCGGTCTAGACACCACTAGCCTTCTTTCAACCACGTCATGCTGAAAATAATGTTTCACGTCAATCTAGACGATGACTGGGGATTCGCAGCACGCGCCTCAGTCACTTCATTTGCCGCAGATTCATGACCCAATCTGCTCACTCACTTTTCTTGATCGTCATTCCGTACATAACCTTTACACTACCCTTTTCTGCTCGCAACACATACAGGTCATGATATGAAGACACTTCTAACCAAAGACATCTAATCTCATGCTTCCTACTTTCAACTACCATGTTGTGTAACCTCAATAGGACTCAGTGAACTACTACACAGTAGATTGACTCGTAAGCGGCATTCGTATATCTCACCGATGCCGTAAACGGTGTAGGTTGGCAAATATCAAACGAGCTTATCGTATCCCTACCTAAATTTCATTCAACAAGTCACCAAAAACGAAATGACTACCGAAATACTTTAGGTGGTCAGCGCGCTCATCAGTTTCACTTTTTATAAACCAAGTTGTGATTTTATGGTCTGAAGAAATTTGCGCATTGGGTAGGTGACATTCATTATTTTGTCATTTTTAGTTCCCAGTGAATGTAAAACAAAATAAATGTATTTTAACTGAAGTTCCCTTTTTACTGCTAATAGATTAATCAAATTTATAGTAAATCGGAGTTTACAATGTCCAATCTTATGCATGACAACTTGATATGTGTTCCTTTTCGTTAGCAAATTGTTGAACAAAGATGAAATACATACATATTTTACTAGATGTGGTGAGTGCATGAAATTCGTATGTATACATGTGCTGATAGTTCGTATCGCATGTATGTTAGTTACATCAGTACATAGAAGTGAGTTGAAACTAGATCATTTTACCCTTTATTCTATCAATCTTATTTGGACAATTTTAATTCCATTGTACTCCATTCAATGACTAACAGTGGAATCCAGGACGCGCGTCTCATCCTATTTGGGACCTTTTAGATGGATGTACCTGCACCCCAGTAAGTAATTTTGTCCCCACTGGACTCGAACTCAGTACCCATCGTTTCAATTGCCACTAGCCCACTCAAACATGACAGCCATCACTTGTGCAACGGATATCAGTTGTTGTTTATTGATACTTGTAGTTTCCCGTTCCCGCCGTGGAACCCTTCTGTCGACAAAGTTCTAGTGATTTGACCCAGTTATAGCAGTATCAATAAACAACAATTTTGATTCCCCGTTATGTGAAGAGATTCTCATATGAGACGTTCCTTATAATTTCTAAAGCCTTCCTGAATAATTTCGATATTATCGAAATCGACCTTTTGACCTGAAATTATAGCGTGTAGAGATATGGCTGAAGAGTTTTAAGCTTTTTCAGCTCTACTAAATTTCTAAAAGGTTGAGTGGGAGCCCTTCGGTGTCTGTTTTTTTCCTAATTCCGACTTTACGTAAAGTTTGTCCTATGTATACTGCGTTGCAGTCTAAGTATTTCATCTTACCAACACAAATAGATTGTGAATCTAGAGGGATCTCATCCTTCAAATGAACTTAGGTGCTTTGCAATGTGTGAGATGTTCTGTAGAACATTCTGATATTGCATATGTTAGACACTGTCCTAATTTCATTCGAGGTGCTAACGTCAATGATTTAGGGGATACTCCCACGATCTAATCTTACATTATTTTCTATTTTATGAATGGATTTCATTGGATTATTATTTATTTTAGCAATCTTGTTCATATATTTTAATTCCTTAACTTTTACATTTTCACCCATTATTAGAGTGTGTGCTCTCTTTAAAATACTCGAGTTAACAGAGATCTTCGCACTGTTACCATGTAAAGAAATAAAATCTAAATATTGGTTCAAATGTATTGCTTTTTGAAAATGAACACACACTTGTAAATAGCACATAGAACTATCAGGAGCAGAAAGATACTAGAATAAGCAAAGATATAAGAATCAAGAAGGTCAATGGATATATTCTCATCAGGCGCTACTTTTAGATATGAAGTTGTGGAAAGTTATACCACGTTTATGTCACGTGCGCAGATAAATCAACAATGTATTTGTAAAAAGAGACCAACCAACATAGAACCTGACACAAAAGGGCACCGGTTCAATTTTCCACACTTCACAGCAGCATATGTAGTAAAAGAATGATACCAAAGTTGATGGAAGTGTATGAGAAGATAGAATAAAGAGGTCAAGGTTAGTTTAAGTTTCGGAAACTTCGAAGATGACAAAAAGTATGTGTATCCATGCTATTGTGAGCGATCTCAAGTTATTTAACTGAAAGTCTTCAATCACTGATTAAAATGGTCTCGAGGACCATAGCCAAAAAGCATACAACTCGTTACACTACTCAGACCAACAGTCGAAGACTTCATGAACTGATGAGACCTCTTGGTCATTAGCTTCCTTTCAACCTAATCCTACTTCAAATAACATTACGTCCAAATAAGCCGTGTCTCAGTATATACAACACGTCCAAACTAGCGCAATTGAATTGAATTGCCTTTCTTGCCTAGTACTCCGTGCTTAACTTCAATATTACTCATATTACAATTCAACCACAAGATACATGTACATATAACGGCCTAAGCAGGTTTTTTTAACAGTGGTATCAAATAAAAGCAAATTAAATTATTTGTGTGTGAAATTAAATTGATAGAGAAAATAATTGTAGTCGGATACATGAGTTAAATATTAGGATTGACTATAAATACAGACACTATTATTTATGCTAAAGGAGTTTACATTTAAAATTTGAGCCTAACAAGAGATTAACAAAAAGGAGCTTTTGCGTAAGAAAACCGTCTACTCAAATAAGAGTTAACAAAATCTTCAAATTTCGTTATTTATCCTAGGTCAAGTCACCAAAGTTCCCTCGCCATCGGTCTATAACATCCAAAGCACCACAACTAGATGGCTCTCACCTTCATAAATGGTTCACCCCCACAATCATAGATTTTAGTCTGCATCTCGATTTGTCCACCCTAACTGCCTTCCTAAGTCATCTTGCTCCAATGCTTATCGCACATAAGGGTAACACACTAAGATCGATATGAATACCGTATATCCAAATCAGTTCATTGCCTCATTGGCTGAAACGTTTTGAGATAACTGTACATTTGTATTGATCTTTACTGCAAATTTCTGATAGGCGAATAAAGAATGGCGGTAAGTGATGAACAACTACCATTCCATATTCTTAAATTAACATTCAGAGTACTGCTACAAATAGCTCCAGCTGGTAGACTAGACATCTCGTTTTTCTCAAAGATACGCCGATACAATCGACAATTTTCAAGGTTGTATAGGCATTTTATGGTACTGTAGCACGTTTTATTAGTGTAAGCTGATGAATACTTCCTTCAATTCCACAACATCTAATTCAGTTTTTGATCTAAAATGCTTTATTCCAAATACATACGTGTGTATACAAATTTAGAGAAAATATAGTGTAATCCAACTTATCCTCCGTTTTTGTTCACACCATTCCAGGAGTAAAGTAGTAAGATGACCATGGAAATCATAATTTTTAATTTGAACATCCAACAGCTGAGTTCCAGTGAATAAACCCTAGAAAACTTTCTGTCGTAAAAACCAAATCAAAGTGTTAGAGATTTCCCTTCATCGGTTGAATGATTTTTGTTCAAGGCTTCAGTGGAAATTGTCATCTACGAAACAAAAAATTTCTGTCAAAACTGTTTGCATAATTCTAGATGGTCACTAAGCTATTTGATCTATTTTTAAGACTGTGCATTGAACTTACGCCAAGACTTATAAACCCTTCAGGTATTCATAGAAAAGCATTACGATACAGATTTTGATCACACGATAAAGCATCAACACACACTATTGAAGTGTGCTGTAGTCCACGTTTCTGCTAAATGATTTTTCATCTTATATCCAGCTGTGATTCAGCAACAACACTGAAGTTGTTACATCAGGCTAGTAGGAGACATTAAGCGATTACACGGTATTGATCATAGGAGTCTTCGTGGCATTGCTCGATTTTGGTGGGATCCGCGTGTGAACACTGTTGAGGTCAGGTGAAAGGTACTAGGCAAGCCGATGGATGAGGTTGTTGACCTTAGTCGACTGAAATGGATTGGACATGTACTACGCATGCCCAGCCACCACCTACCTCGATGTGCCATGCTAGGGAAAGTTTGATCAAGTAGGGATATGGGTTAGGTCGACCAGATTAAAACGTGGTACCGGTGCATATAATCTCTTATTGTTGGTTTGAGTCGTATGGGGCGATGTAGACTGCCTGGTTGGGGTCCGCAAGACGAAAGGAATCAGTGGTTGAGAACTCTTGGTGAAGTGTCTGAAAACCGATCACAATGGTGCAGATGTATTCACGTTTTGACATCTTCTGAAGCTTAAATATTTGCTCTAACCGTTATCCACAAACTGTTTATGATTTCACACAACTTTCTCAGCTTTGATATTACTCTTTTTCTATCCATTTGTTCTTTTTATATTACTGTGATGTGTGGCAACTTGAAACGATGTGTGTGAGGCTTTACGTCGATTTTGTCTGTTTGTCTACCAGATTACTAACATTTTAACCCACGTTATTACAATACTGTGATTAGGATTAATAATAATAATTGTAAAGATCATTTTATTTAGGCTTACCTTTGGTATTTTACGTAGATTAGGTGAAAGCTTCAAACTGTTCACTTGTCCACTAAAATGTAGTAGATGAAAATTAAAAAATCAGTTTTTTTTTTAAATACAGGACTGCATGTGTATGTTTATATTATGGTTTGAGAGGAGCAAAAAATAGCAGGTTTATTCGAACGATAAAACTTGTTTGACAAGAAAGCTTAGTTTAAACACCAATCAGCTATTAGGGTCTAAAATGCTAAGTCACATGTAGAGGCTAATAATAATGAGGATGAATAAACTTGTATTGATTTTTTATTTTGTTTAGTATGTTGGCTTCAACATTGAATGTAAAAATATACACTTCAACTTCGTTGATAAAACGTTGAATTGGCAATATTCAGATTGTTCAGCTCGAAGTTTTGTTCTCTTTCTAATCATTGCATGAATAACAGTACTCAAGGTAATTGATTACTAAAATTGTCACCATCAAAATAAGCAAACATAAATTCTTCTCTATAGCAGACACGCATAAAAAGAATTTCTAATGAACTGAAGGTTGATACTCAAAATTTACTTTCCCGTAATTTTTGTACAGCTCTAAGTACAGACTGTTTATAGATATACTAATTCGACCATATAGCGAGTGATTATGTCATCCCCTAGGTTGGGATCATCCTAATTTCAGATGACATTTCAGCGTCTACATCTTAAAGCCGCCTGCTTTTTTCCAGTTCTAGTCAGCATTTTCGATTGTAATTTCTGGTCTACAAGAAAAAAACTGACTCACCTTTAAACTAGATGATTTGAAGTTACGCTTTTCAGCAGTCAGACAATGTGAAGTCCTGAAGTTAAGAATGCAAGCAGCTAATCCAGAAAGCTTAAATAAACTTAATTGCATCAGGCAGCTATGAGAAGTCGATCAAGTCGGCCCAGTATAATAATCCCTAGGAAGTTAGAAGCAGGAGGTTGCTTGCGGATTCAGCTGTCTAATGGGTAACGTTCTGGCGTTTGAAGCGAGTCTCAGTGAAAATATCATCACTCACTGAGATGCAAGTGCATCCAGCTGAAGAAAGTTAATCAGGACGAAATGTGTGTCCTGAATTCCAGAGCTAGACATCACTATTACACCGAATATATGTCTTAAAATCCTTCATCGTCAACAAGTAAAGCAACTTATATTTTTTGCTCGATTGGCACTATGTTTATTTAGGACTCTGTTTTGTTTGACTACATCATCACGTGATAAAACTTCTTTTCTGAATTGAGTCTAAAGTCCATTTTTATTATCGTAATTCAACTTTGTACATATTATATCCTGTCGATTACGAAGTGACTTTTCCTATCAATATAAAGCCACTTATTCTAAAATTTCGGAATATATTTGCTCTTATTCTCATAAATTGTTATTTTATGAGAATATTTAGTTTTATAATGTATGTGTTGTAGTATCTTCGTATTCCTATTCAGATTCTCATAAAGTTTTAATTCACCAATTTAATCATTATTTAATCGCAATTATACGCTGAAACAAGTAACATTTTTATCATAATCTGATGTTAGTAGACATTCAATTGAGTCCAAACGAAATTAAATGAACATCATGATAACTGTTAGTTGAGTTCAATGTATTGTCTGAATAAAATTACAAAACATATCAACTGAATTCATTTTTCATAACACACAGGTTCTATTCAACTGATATGAATAAAAATCATCATTTACCGTTGATTTACTCACGATTAGAAGTTGAATTTACTAGAGATTGGTTGATATGAATATAATTCATTAAAGAAGCCTGGATTGCCTTAGTTACAACTAATGCATTTGTGTTCACAACCGCTAGACTTATATAAACAACAACATCCTGCAAACTGACTCCATTAATTAAGCATCGAACACAGGTCACTGAAATATTAAATCAATTGATTTAATGGTTTCATTGTATGCCTAGTCGATGGAACCTGTTGATTATTGAAAATTAAAGATTACAGTGTTTGTTACCTCTCAGCTACTAATTAGTGACCTTCGTTTTGTTCTTAATCCTATATTTTAATTTCTGTTGTAAGATGTATGTTTCTTGTTGGTCTAGTTTTCCAATTAATGTCCAGCAAAGAATAAAGTAGAGAATGTTCTACTACAAAAGTGTTTACTGCGAATGGTATATTCTCTAAGAACAATTCAGCATTTACAGTCAGAACCCATTTTCAACGATCCTCAGCATGTTGCTTCGCTTCGAACTCATGATATTCCCATTTTTACACAGCAACTGATCAAAAATAGCTTATTGTCTTCCTAACCGTCCTAATTAGTTGTAGAAGTCCTTACTACTCTCTAGGAAAGGCATCAGCTTAGTTGTTGATTTTTTTAACTGTGAATTTCAATTAAAATATGCTTACAGAAGCAAATGTATAGGTCAGTTGGAGAGATAACTGGTTGCTCATGTGATCAAAGGTTAATACAAATAATTAAAGGATCCAAAAAGAAAGATTTCAAAACCCCCCATTACGAAACAAATAATTCACTGATATATTTGTGATGGATAGTGGCTAACAGTGGAATCCATGACGCACGTCTCGTCCAATTTGGGACTCCTCAGCCTGACGTACCTGCCTCCCAGTGAGTGATGCTGTTGGCAATTTTTTGATTTTATCACATCTTTTACTGATGCCAAAAATAAGTAGTTGTTATTGGTGGCATTATTCTATAACTTGTTGTTCTAATAATGGCAACGAAACCCTCTCTCAATTTAATTCAAATTTCATTCAAAGTTTAACTCGTCTTAAATAATTAACCAGCTTTCAGAAAAAAAACTTTTTAACTCACCGATCATCACCAACAATGATTATACTATATTTTGGATTAAATGCAATATGCGTTAATTTTGTCTTCTTCTTGGTACTACTAACTGGTTGCATAATGGTTCATATTTATTAATTGATAGATCATAGACGTGTACACGACCATCAGCTGTAACTGCTGCAAATACAGTTGAAGAGTATGGTGCCCATGCGACATCACCAACTGGTGATCCCAAATCAAATGTGAACACTGGTTTACTGTCCGTGCATACGTGTCCGTTTGTGTGTGTGTGTGTGTGTGGGGGGGGGGGGGGTTAAATGGAAAAGTATGCACAATGCACAAAATTTGGTTGGCATGACGATTTAATAATATGTTGAATTTTAATATGAAATTAATTTCTTTCCAAATTTTTAAAGGAAAGCAATGAACCTAAGATAACATTTTTTTGATAGTGTTAAAGAAAAACTCACTTTTCTTCACAAAAAAAATCAGTGAGGCTTTTCATCACAAAATGCAGATAGTTTATCACTGAAGTATTTGACCTGAAAACAACCTACTCATTTACAACTGAATTATCTACTAATCTCCGAGTAGTGCTGAGAATCATGAGTTAAAACAATTAAATTTCACTTCCAAATTAGGTATATTCTACAACTCTCTATCTGATCTTCATCAATAAATAAACCACTCAATGAGAACACCACTACGTTTTCACCAGTTATGATGTCTTCATTATCATTTCTATTGAACTTAGTTTCGGGAGTCACATTGATTCGCAACTGGAATTCCATGGGGCTTGAGACGACATAGTTTAATTTCACCTTTCTACCGTTTTGAATTCTTATTCCTTGAAAGTTCTGGTAGAATGGAAAGTATTACTTCATAGGTATGACAAGACTATCAGTTATATGTGCCTCAGAGTTAGTCAAGCAAAAATTTTCGTTTCGCATATTTCACTCGTCAGATTCATGTTTTTAGTTACTGCTCGGGTGAAACTAAAAGTTATCCCCAGGTGTTGTAGCCTTCTGTGTTCTGTATGTATGTATTCTGAAGTGAAAACTGCAATCATAAATCCTTTTCGATATGATTTGAAGCTTCTGCTAACTCACAGTGATCTGTGAGCATCACTCATCTTGAATAAATAGACTTAAGTATACCATACCATACTTAAGTAATTACTTCCGCCTCAGAAATGGAAGTGCAGTCAATAATTTACAAATGAATAAACGGTATGAAACATAATTCATTGACAGACAGCATTTCAAAAAGTATGCAAATAGTAGAAATATTCATACGGAACACAGAAAAGTTTTGTATTCTCGCCAGGAAACCTACAACTTATGGCAAGCACGATAACACCCGGAGATGAATTTTAGTCTTACCCTTACTACTCTGTCATTACAATAAACTATCGTAAGGATAAATATCTAGATTACACATACTTTGCAATCTTAATTATGTATAGGTTTAAGAATCTCACTCTTTATTAACCGACATATTTCTGATCATAAACCAACTTGAATTAACGAAACACCAAACGTTATTGACTACTAAGTGGTAGTCCAAGATTCTTGGCACTGCACAACATCGATTTTTCATTAGATCAGATGTAAGACATTGTTCGTATATATACTTTTAATAGGCGGGAATTGATCTTCTTAACTGACAGTTGATGAGAATGTGTAGTTGCTAAGCGATTTCAATTGTCTCATCCGTAGGCAAATGATTATTAGGAAGATGGCTTTTAGGCGTTAAACAGCTATCTTTTATTGCCTGTTTATGAATTAATTTGAGGTGAACTTCTTAAATTAAGAACAGGATGTTGTAATCTATAAAATCGAGGAAGTTTGGAAACTAAGGCACGTGCCGAACAGTGACAACAGATGACGATTGCACTAAACCATGGATTGGTTGTAATTGAAAATTATGAACTATTTCATTCTAGTCAGTTTGGCTGATGAATATCACGTGATCTGTATTTGCTTATATGTATCCAGTACTCATGAGTTACAAAGCAGAACAAATCAAATGGTCAGTTCTCACTGGTTTTTAGCTGTATTTTGTATGATCCAGATTAGTGAAAACTGTCTTTGAGGGTTAAAATCTCAGTTATGAATATTACTTCGCAGAATAACTAGATCTACTATAGTGGGTGCCGCTGATCAGAATGAATATAAGTAGTATATGTTGAGAGAGCGGAAGAAATCATACGCAATTACCGGCAATGAGTAAATATTCTGCACAGAGAAACAAAAGAGACAATGCGGGCGTATTAAGAGAGAATCGAAGCAGAAGAAGAAATGAAGCACATTGTGCAAATGACTTTTTTAGTGGAATGTGTTCAATATTTCATCGCAACTGTACAAGATGTCAATAATAAACATTCCTTCCTACGTCTCAGTCTTGTCGTTTTATACACTGTAACCACATGAAATCATATCGAAAACATAAAAGTGTTTCAAACGGCACCACTAACGCAATAACTTTAATCCATATTAAAAAAATTTTTACCGTTATAAAACACTTATCGATTGCACTTTTAATGCAACCTAGAATTTTTCTGATGACCTTCGTTTTTGAGTATATCACGATTCAAGGTTGATATGTTACCTTACATTTTGACCTCTCAGGCTAGTAAAACGCAATGAATTTACTGGCTGTTTCTCTTATACAACAATGAGATTTAAATCAGTTTTTTCGCTAGCCGACTGACTTCGATTAGATTTGGATTTTTATTTTAACTAAATAGTGCCTTGGAGATGACCTTCTGAAAAGAAGTGTAAACATACTAAAATTCTGACTACTGAGCAACAACAGGACTTGTATAATAATAGGTAGCGGCAAAAAAGGCAGCCAGTAGAGAGATTGTTTTCAAAACATGATCAGATCATGATTTATGCATGTATTGACATGATAACCTGACTGGACAAATCCGACGTAATATAACCAATCGGATTGGTTTATTGATGGCTTCATTTTCTGAGGGTTTTGTAAATATATATATCGCATGTATTTGTTTAGTAAAGTTGTTCTTACAGTCACAGGCCAGTCTTTCGTCTTCTGATATTATGGCTCAGTGAGGCAGAGGGAACTAAGGAGGTTAGTCGTAACAGTATTCGGTTGTGGTGTCTATTGAGTTTCAGTATCATTATACTCTCGCCCGTAATTTCACTCGATCACAACATATAATATTTAAGTTCAACCACTGCCCTTCTTATTATTCAGGTCAAGTCTACTGAACAATAATCATTTCAGAATGTTTAAACAACTGTGGAATTAATTGAAAATTCACTGATAATTTTTCAGTCGGATGGAACTCTCATTCTACATTTTATTGAGCGGCAAAACGAGCATAATATTAATAACATTATAGTCATAATATAAATAATGTAAAGCTGATTGGATATAGGGAAAATGTCATCTGCTTTTATATTCATTCACCATAACTGGTTGCACCATTCATAAAATCTACTTGCTCCGTTACTCCGTGGTGTTTCCTAATATAACGTAATCACTCAATGACATATATACAGTAGAATTCTTTGAATAACTTTGAGGTAAGCAAAATTTAGAGAATCATTATTGTCACGATGCAAAATAATGGATACGGTGAAATCTAATCGTTGGTCATTATCGCTGAAATGGAAAGATGTCACGTTACTACGTTATGACGAATCAAAGTAGTAAAGGGTGGATAGCTAACCAGTGGGTGGATGGCCATGAAAATGTGATTCCCTTTCCGTATTTGTTCACAGTGGTGACTCAATCGTCCACTAGCCTTAGAGTCTGCACATTTCACTTTAAGTTTTGCAAATATGGTTTTGAACAACTTTAAAGGCCATCCTGGCAACGATCGAAACAACCAATTAGGTTTCTTCATTTCCACTGGAAAAGTAGATTTTCACAAAATAGAGAAATCTGATTGGCTACTTCAATTGTTACTACATTGGCCATTAAAGTTACTCATGACTTTCCTGGCTTGTCGAAAAAGGACATTTTTGAGGTCAGCTAGTGTTGCAGGCTTAGCGTTTAGATTATAATGACACGATGGGTTTAGAAGTGATGCTGACAAATGAACATAAAACAAAATTAATTGGCGGATAAGTGTTTTGAATTCAAGAAAAACACCCATGGATCTCAGTCTCGAAATAATTATCACTTTTCAATGGCTTCAATACCGCTCACTGGACAAATAAATATAATATTCTGTAATAATACGCAGTAACGATCTCTAGGCTCAAATACATGAAGTTTGAGGTGGAGACAAATTCACTTAAGTGATCAGACAACGTGTTTATGCTGATTTGTACTACCAGCTGAAAAGGAGTACTTTTAAAGGTCACTATAACAATTACTAAGATAACCAGTTGCTGGTTTTTATTTGGTCAAAAAACCAACTTCCCAGTCGAAATACCAAAACCGGATTGGTTGTTTTAACAGTTGCTATGGTGACCTTTAGAATCACTGTAAAAGCTAATGTCAGACACATTAATTCCGCTCTTTTTAGCCGCATGACAATAATGTACTGTCAAAACTTTTTACTCTTGGCTATGTTAAGAAGTTCAGACAACCCTGGTGATGACCTTCAAAATGCAGGAATTAGAGGTTGAAGACCCTTCCAGATGTGACTTCAAACTATTCACAAAGAGCACAGATATATTTAATATTTACCCCGATCTAAATTTTAAAGAACCTGTTATTGTTTATTTATTCATTCGATCTCCAGTCATTTCCTTCTAGTTCATTGTGCTGTCTTTTCATTACAAAAGCTTTTCTATTTCTGTACTGTTTTGAAACTTGTCAATTTTGACCGATACCGTGTTATGGGGAGATCTAGCTTACCTTGTCTATTTTATTATTATTAGTCCCTTGGGTTCCTAGTGGAACATAGGGCTTCAGTAGCACGCCTCCAGTGACCTCTGTTCTCTGAGATCTTTTGAACCTGGTCCCACGACAGCCCAAAACCTCTCATTTCCTCCTCGCATGACCTCCTCCATGTCACCCTCAACTGGGACGTCCAACTCGTCGCTTCCCATGGGGATTCCACTCGAGCGACTGGCCTGACGCGTGATGTCCTCAGTCGGCCTTTTCAGTGCATGGCCAATCCATCTCCACTTCTTCCTGCATACTTGTTGCGTGATACGTTCTTGGTTGGTTCGTTCCCAGAGTTCCTTGTTGCTTATTCTTTCTGGCCATCTGATCTTCAGTAGCCAGCGTAAGCAGTTGTTGATGAATATCTGTAGTTTATTGGAAATGCCTTTCGTGACGCGCCAAGTCTCTGAACCATACAGGAGCACTGACTTGACGTTGGTGTTGAAAATCCGTATCTTGTTCCGCATGCTGAGTGCAGAAGATCTCCACACTGGTTTCAGGCTAATGAACACTTGTCTTGCTTTTCCGATTCTGACTTTGACGTCCTCGTCCGTCCCGCCTGTAGTTGAAACAGTGCTACCTAGATAAGTGAAGGAGGTTACTTCCTTTAAGTTTCTGCTGTTGATGGTGACTGGAGTTTGTTGTTGTTGTTGATGGTGGTGGTGCGGTATCTTCATCACCTCTGTCTTCTCTATATTCACTTGAAGTCCCGTCTTCGCTGCCCTGCCCCTTCTGTCAACTTGTTAGTTTTTGCCTGCAGATCTTCAAGTTTATGTGACATTAGGCATAAGTCATTGGCGAAATCCAAGTCTTCTAGGTTCTTTTCCGCCGTCCAGCGTATCCCCCTCTTCTCGCTGCCTACTGTTTGCTGCATGATCCAGTCCACCACAATCAGGAATATCATGGGCGATAGTAGGCAACCTTGTTTCACTCCTGTCTTCACTTCAAAAGCATCACTGAGCTTTCCATTGTGAATTACTTGGCCGGCATGTGGCATCTTCATATAGTTGTTGGATGAGGCGGATAAAGGTTTGTGGTACTCCGTAGTAGTGAAGCAGCTTCCAAATTACTTCTCGGTCGACGCTGTCAAAGGCCTTCTCAAAGTCGATGAAGTTGAGGTAGAGAGCTGATTGCCATTCTATGCTCTGTTCTATGATGATGCGAAGCGTCGCAATTTGGTCGGCACATGATTTATACTTCCTGAAGCCTGCCTGTTCCGGTCGCAGTTTTGAATCCAGTGCATCTTTAAGCCTCTCCAGGATGATGCGGCTTAATATTTTACTTGGGGTGGACAGGAGAGTGATTCCGCGCCAGTTCTTGCAAACACTGAGGTCTCCCTTCTTCGGCAGTTTGACAAGGTAACCCTTCTTCCAATCGTCAGGTACCTTCTCTTCCCTCCACACCTTCTGCAATAGTGGTGTGAGCATGTCCTCTGTTGTCTCTGCATCTGTTCTCAGTGCTTCTGGCGGGATTCCATCTGGTCCTGCTGCTTTCCCGGATTTCAGTAGCTTTATGGCGTTCAGGACTTCCATTTTTGTTGGGGGATTTATGTTCACTTGTAATTCAGCGGCTGCAGGTGGTATTTCTGGACGAAGTTCAGGTGGTGGTCGATTCAAGAGCTTCTTGAAGTGGTCGGCCCATCGTTTCCTTTGTTTCTCTTCTTCCGTAATTAAATTTCCTTCTTCATCTTTTATTGGTTTCATCTGTGTTGGTCTATTCCCTGATAGCAACCTGGTTATTTGATACAATGTCGTCAGGTCTCTCCTACCAGCCGGCAGCCTGTTCTGCTTCACTTGCCAGCGTTTCGTAGAAGTGTCTTTTGTCTTTGCGTGCACTCTTTTCACTTCTTTATCTAGTGTTTTATACATTGTGCTCAGTTCCTCTTGTCGTTGAGCATCCTTGCACTGGTTTATCTTCTGCTTCACCATCCTCCTCTCCTCTATCAGCTTCCAGGTATCCGTCGAGATCCATTCCTTGTCTTCTTTCTTCTTCCTTCCTAATACTGTTGTGCAGGTTTCTTTCCACATAGCTTGCAAAGACTTCCAGTGTTCTTCCACACAGGTTTCTTCAGGGATGTTCCTCGATATCTCCCATTTTGTCTTGATGGCTGCCTTGAAGGTCTCCTTTGTAGTTTCATCCTTCAGTTTCCGAGTGTTGTACTTGAATTGAGGTCTATCACCAGCTTCCTTGAAGGCTTTTAACTTGATTTGGAAGGTTCCTTGCACTAGACAGTGAGTGGTCTGAACCTACATCTGCTCCTCTTCTTGACCTTGTGTTAAGTAGACTGCGTCTCCATTTTCTTGAGATTGAGATAAAGTCGATTTGATTTTTAGTGTGTCCATCTGGTGAAATCCATGTCGCTTTGTGGATATCTTTGTGCCTGAACACACTGCCTCCAATCACCAAATCGTTGAATGCGCAGAATTCCGCAAACAATTCTCCATTCTCATTCATTTCACCTAGTGCCTCTCGACCCATGGTTAGTTCTCTTCCTGTGTTGTCCCCTCCCAGTTTGGCATTCATGTCGCCCATCAGAATTTTGATATCGCCAACTGACGTCTTGTTCAGTGTTGATTGAAGTTGTCTGTAGAATTCCTCCTTTTTCTCTTGCTCTGCATTGTTTGTAGGTGCATAACATTGTATGATTGTGACCTTTCTTCCTTTTGAGTTGAATCTTGCTGTCATGATCCTGGAGGAGATTGGTTCCCACTGCATGAGAGCCTTCGATGCTCTTGAGGACATCATGATAGCCACTCCATAACTCAGTGTGCTCATGGTTGGCGTCTGGGTGACCGGAGTAGATTATTGATTCTCCAGTTGATAGTTTGGAGAGTCCACTCCCATTCCATCTGCTTTCGCAAATCCCAAGCACTTCGATGTGATACCTTCTCATCTCCTTTGCAATCTGGGCTGCCTTACTGGGTTCAAACATCGTACGGACATTCCATGTCCCCACGTTTACTTTCGCTTTCATCGAGAGAAGACACATCGGCCAATTGGCTTCCCGAAGGCTTTCACCAACTGGCGTCATTTCGCCTCTCCGATTCCAGCGGGGAATAAGTTTGTTTTCATTTTTTATATTTTGTTTGTGCTTTGAAGTTTCTTTAGCGGTTAGATTTGTTTTACGGGGTAGGGTTGCTAGCCCTATGCCCAACCTTCCCTCTTTCTGCTGGCTTAGGACCGGCTAGTAACTAGTTAACCAGGCGAGGTTTACCTTGTCTATGATTAACTAAAAATAAATAACACATTTCTCAGCTACTTCAGTCAGTAGTATTTCTCAGTGATTTCCACTGCCTTGTCTTCTTCATTTAGAATTCTACACTTAACAGCAGTAGTACTGATGTCGCAGTTGTATCCCTCAAATTCCTTATGTCTACAGTGTAGCAGACAATGAAGAGTTCATAAGTGAAGCATTCAGTTCAGCGCATAACTGTTTGACAAAGTTATGCTGAAGAATATCTTAAAGAGTACAGAATGAAGGATTTTGGTCTATTCTGTAATTCTTTCATTCATTTATGATGACATGGCTCGTTTTTTTCTACTAGTCTTAGTACATATCAATCGGTCACCAGATTGTTACCAATTTCGCCATTAAGACCCAAGTGCTGATTGAAGTCTGTTAATCAAGTATACACACTAGTTTACTCTGCATCTAATTGTTACATATTCAGAGTTTGACTTGATTACAGAATTTACATTCACAAGATATTAGTACTAGATTGTCTACGATGATGTAATTAGGTCAAAAAATAACCTCTTGCATACATTTGTGCTGTGTCCACTGAGGAGAGAGAAATATGAACTTCATACAAGCAGTTTTATCTAGGACTTATTTTGTAGTACTGCTTTATAATTCACTTTAAGAGCTTTGACTTGACACCTCTTATTTTCACACGGTATTCGGTTTCGAAATAACCGCATGTCAAACGGAAAAAGTGTTGTATTTAATTCTGCCTTCTATGTATAAAAAGAGATACTTCACATTTGTTAACTGTAGTACGTCACTAGCTTATTAGTTAGACGCAAATGCACATGACTCAGGTCGCAAATACTAAAGTGGTGTGACTGTAATGACCACTGTAGCAACTAGTACAATAACAAACTACTTTTCTTCCTTTTCTGAAGAATTACCTTTCCAGACAAAATAGGGAAACCTTATTGGTTATTTTAACGGTTACTAGGATGACCTTAGATTCAATCATGAGGTTGGAGCAACTTTAAAGACCATCCTAGCAACTGTTGAGATAACCGATCAAGTTTCGCTATTTCAGTTGTGAAGGCGTGTTAGAGATGCCTAATCGCTAAGGCATACTAAGTTGTGTATTATTATCATGTAAAGTCTAAACATTTCGTGCACCTTCGCGCCATGCGATGGGACTTATTTTCACTGTAGTTTAGGCCACTAAAGGCTGATTAGTCCATTTTAAACTTTGATATGCTATCTGTTTTCCCTGTCCAAGGCTATCTAAGGACAATAAACGAGTGAGTTTTCAGCTATGAAATTATTCAGTTGAGATAACTATTCTTTCAGCCCCATCGTCTTCTTCTGGTGTCAGCTGAATATCGAGTTGAGAAGTCATAGTTTTGTCGTTAATCGTATCGCGTTGGAGCACTGTATCTTTATGTATACTATAGATCATAAGATAGTTTTTCACAAAATAGCGGAAAGCAATTGGTTATCTTAGCAGTTGTTAGGGTGACCTTTAAAATCACTGCAGTTGTCATACAAGAACTAGGAGTGACTCTAATGTCCACCTTAGCAATAACCTAATCAAACTTCTTTATTTTTTGGAAATTTGCCTTTCCCACTAAAATAAAGAAAGCTAATTGGTTATTTCAGTCATTGTTACTGTGGCGCTTTGGGCCACTCAAGAAGTAGTAGTTGAATACAGGATTGATCACGTGCTTCGTCAGAGGTATTAGTGACTTAAAAAATCTCATGATAACCCTCTTATCAAAGTCATGGCAATTTCAAAATATTCATCAATCTAAATCAATCACAATGTAACTTCATTCAGTCATAATGATTTACCTAGTTTCATGTATGAATCAACACATGAAAAAATATGACGATAAAATCAAGAGACTTTATATGAGTTCTTTTCATTTTATCTTTTAACGCGATGAAACGAATCACAAATAAGTGTCATGCGTCATGTATATGGGAAATGAAATGGAAAGTCACTTTGTTTTATAGCTACGATGACGTAAACATTTTAAAGTCAGTCACACACTAATATGTGAATTTGTGGCTGACAGAATTTGTATTTGTGTAATACTGATAAGACTCAATATTGGATAAAAGTTCTGTTTAAAACTTGTAGATTTTCACTGGTCACTAATATGATATATCAGTGTTACAGTGGATGTTTTCTTCATATGACCTTAACGTATTTTATCAACGAAGTAACATTCACCATACTTTCTATATCAGGGTAGTTACCATTTCTTTTTATACGCTGTAGTTACCAACTCAATCTCCTAGTCTTTATATCTAGAGGATAGTAAGTATCTAATGTTGATGCTTGTATTATCCCGTCGTTAAGTGGACCGAATTGGTCAGTCTCTAATGGCATATGAGCTCCTGCTCGGATGCCTCGATATTGTCTATCTTTGGATTATATACTAATGATGACTAGCGGCAGAACCTAGGACGCACGCTTTGTCCCATTTGGGACTCATCAGCTGGATGTACCTGCCTCCCAGTGACGGAACTCAAGACCGATTGCTTCAAAAGCCCGAGAGCGTTATCCACTTTACCATCGGTCACAAGAAGTGTCCACCGTGACTCGATAGTCTGGTGGATAACGCTCTGGGGCTTTTGAAGCGATTGGTCCTGACTTCGAATCCTATTGGGAATAACAGCGTTCATCAGGAGGCAGGTACATCCAGGCAACGAGTTCTAAATAGGACGGAACGTGTATCTTAGGTTCCACTGCTAGCCACTAGTCATCATTAGTAACAATCGAAGCATGAAATCATATATAATGTTAAAATAAGAGAGGTTGACTAGGGGGGTGTCTCACTTATATTTTATTCCTTGTAGTCAGTGTTAAATCGATAATTCAACTTTTATTTCATTGCGTTAACGCTGAAAATTGTAGAATTCTCAATCACAGTGTTTGAGATAGCTGTGGTTTGCCAGATTGGTACTGTGAATATCGGTGACGATTGAAGAGGAAGTGAAAACCTGGGTATCGGTGGGATTCGAATCAGTAGCCTCTCGGTAACCGACCCCGTGCTCTACCGACTGAGCTACGAAACATCTGTTAACCAGGTTCTAATTTTACTTCAATTACTAAGGATTCTTCATGACTGCTGTATTTTTGACAGATACCTATTAAATGGGGATGCTGCGGTCGCTTGAAATGTACGCAGGAAACTTTACAGATACAAATATAAAAATTTACTTATTCTACTTTTGTAGCAAAGGGAGTGGAGGTAATTTCTTCAAGTAACTGGTCAAATCAACTTAGCCGTATATTTCTGACATAATTGTTGGTTACAGTACGGAAACTATGCTACATCAAACAGAGGAAGTGGAGAAAATGATGATAAATCAGCGTGATATAAGAAAAGGGTTAACACTGCACATATACTTATTTGGTTACTAGATATTTTCAAAGTGAAACACAAAGGATGACGTTTAGAGTACAGTTTATTGTTGTTCATATCCCTTTTTGATACGAATATGAACAATAAATTGCATAGAAATAAAATTTGGACATTGTGGTAGATAACAGTTCTATTTTAGTCTGTTTATTAGAAATGTCACGCAGTGAAATAGTATCATTTACTGGATAACGTTTCGGATATAATTTATTGTCCATGTTCATATCAGGTAACTTCAAAACTTTGAAACATGGTCTACATAGTTCTAATCCTCTCTCCTTTTTTAAGATAGTAGAATTTTCCATGTAAGTGGGACAGGTGCAGAATCTTTTTTATTGCATGTATTTGGTGTTGATTCGATAAACAGCCATGAGATCACCAATATCTTCTGTCGTTGCCGACATACTTATGGATAGTTGGGAAGGAACTACCCTTCAAACATTTAGTCCTACTCCATAGATGAGGTTCTAATATGCAGATGATACAATTACAGAACTGCAATCAAAACACATCAATAGGTTTTTGATATATAAAAATTCAGTGGTGAAAGCAGTCCAATTTACCCATTGCTTGGAAAGTGATGAAGGTGAGCTAGCATTGTTAGATTGCAGTATTAAATATGTGATTTTCCGGCATTATTACTGTTTTATTATTTATTGGGTCTATCTGAAGATGCAGAGGAACTAAAGAAAATATGTTTTCGTTCCATTTTAGTAACAGTGATGTTCCTGATGTGCTTTAACACTAGAAATGATATACTGAAAAAAAACTTAGTTGCGATCTGGCACAACTGAAGTGGGTCAGCATTTCACTACGCAAACGCAGATCATTTCGAAAAAAATTTGTGCGCGCTGTAATATGTCTCTTAAACGGCATTATAAGTATGGACGGCTGACTACTGTAAAAGTTAGAGCGGAATAGCCTCCTAGACCAGTTGCCAGATTACAAAATGATCAGTATGTAGGACTAGACAACCTGAGGTTGGTTGCCCTCCGGTAATCAATCAATGTACCTAGCCCAATCTTACAGGAGGTCAATTGCGGCCCGAATAGCTCAGTTGTAACGTCTCCAGCTGCAGCACTGGGTGACGTGGGTTTGAATCTAAAGCGGGAAATCATTTCCGTTGAGGTTACAGATGGGACTTGCTGACGAGTGCTACAAAGCACCATACGTAGGTCTAAGGTTTCCTACCAACTGCTTTCATCTAACTAACATCCATCTCAGTGCATCGCGATGCTGAGCCTCTTAGCCTAGTGAAAACACCGAAAATGGATAGATAGAATTCGATGAGAACATGAGACCAGACAAGATGGTTATCCACCAGTGACCAGTCAATGAAATAGCTTTCGAATTCCAGTCAGTTTACAATATAAAAACATCTTTAAATAGTATTTTACTTACCTTTTCTTATGATCCCATATTTTTACTGTCCAATCAGCTGAACAGGTGATAAATATATCTGGATGGAATAGATTCCAGGCTACACGATAAACAGGCATATGATGAGCTTCATAAACTGTTAAGTATTGTGATGTATATGCTTTACTACACTTATACACCATTCCTTCCTCTGTGGCTACAAGAAACAAGTGGTTCTGTGTACGATGAAAGTCAAATGCTGTACCACAATCTATCAGTTTGAAGGGAGCAGAAAAAGCGAAATACAAGGAAAGAATTATTATGCGTAAACATAATTCAAAAGGATTATTTTGTAGATTATTTATAACACATATGAAATGAGTTATGACGCACTTAAATTTCTGATAACCAACACTAACTGATCATGAGTTGGTTGAAATCCTGTTCAATGACTAATTTTTACCTTTTTGGTATTTATGTTAAACTTAATACATTCATAAGTTCAAAGAAAAAAAGTAATGTATTTAAGTGTTGCTAAATATAAAAGTGTCACGTTATTCGATTTAATGCTTTCAAAGCACTTCTGACTGGCTTTCAGAAACAGGTGTATCTATTGTGGGTAAACCTAGAATAAAAACTTATATATATATATATATATATATATATATATATATATATATGCAACCTGCGGTATAAACAGGGAAAATTCATTCACATTCATCAGTAGATTTCAACAGTAACATCATAAATAACATGAACACTAAATAAACAGCACAAGAGTAGACCAAATTAATTTATCAGAATATACAATAATGCAGAAGCAGAAGACCAACAGAACCATTCAGGAAAACTACATTCCTGTTTACTTGTATTGCCGTTACTATGCATATTCACAGTTATAATAATTATTATTGTTATCATACTTATTAATTGACCTTTCGGTTCCTGGTGTACCATATCAAAGCACTGACTTGAATGAATTAGTGTTGAAAATCCGGATATTGTTCCTTATGCTGAGTGCAGTGCAGTAGATCTCCACACTGATTTCACGTTGATGAAGGCCTGTCTTACTTTTCCGATCCTGGCTTTGACGTCCTCATCCGCGCCACCACCTGCAGTTGGAACGATGCTGCCTTGCCTAGACAGGTGGGAGAGGCAACTTCCTCCCGATTTATCCCATTGATGGTGAGTGGTGCTCCTCCTCCTCCTCCTCCTCCTCATTGTTGTTGTTGTCGTTGTTGTTGGTTGGATATCTTCATCACCTCTGTCTTCTCTACGCTCACCTGAAGTCCCGTCTTCGCTACCTTGCCTCTTCTGTCAACTTGTTGGTTTTCACCTGTAGATCTTCGAGATTTTGCACCAAGACATTAGACATAAATCATCATCGGTGGCGAAATCCGAATTGTCTAGAGTCTTTTCGTAGGTCAAACAGCATATGCCCATCTTCTCATTCCCCACAGTTTGTTGCATGATCCAGTCGAGTCGACCACAATCAGGAAGATCATGGGTGACAGTAGACAACCTTGTCTTACTCCTATCTGCTTTCTTCACTTCAAACGCATTACTGAACTTTGCATTATGAATCACTTGGCATGTAGTACCACGTAGCATATAGGTGCTGTTGAATGAGGTTGATAAAGATTTGTGGCACTAAAACCGTAGTGTTGAAGCAGTAGCCAATGTGTTTCTCGGTCAACACTACAGAAGGCCTTTTCGAGGGAGATGGAGTTGAGGTAGATATTTGACTGGCATTCTATACTGTGTTCTATGATGATGGATAGTGTAGCACTGCAATTTGATCTTCACATGATTTGTTCTTCCTGGAGCCCCTCGAAATCTTAGATGGTTTATTATTCTGTAACTTGACTGCTCATTCATTTGAAATGGTGGAAAATGCTAATAACTCGGGATATGTGAACTGTCAGATTGTTCTTTGACCTAGTGTTTTGGTTGGTAAACGTCATTATTTTATGTTCGACATTGTGATCAGTACTTCATTGTTCCACAAGACAGTTAAGCAACTGATGTTGTGTTAAATGTTACTTTGCCTGAGCCCCATCGAGGCGTCCGTTTGTTGAGTGTGTGGATGTGTTTTGAACTTAGTCGGCTGATACGTTTCACCGAGCTTTCTCAGATGGGTGCGCAATCACGTCTTTTGTTGGATTATTTTGGTTATCTTCAGTACACTGAGGCTGATTTGTTATGATTGCTTAGTTCTCCTTGTGTGAAACGATGAGGGTTACATTGAAGTGACTGGTTGTCATTTCTTGGTTGCATTGAGTTCTCTGAGTTGGGTGGTTTAATCGTGAAATTTTCATTGTCTTTCTAAACAAATCATCAGCACTAACTTCAATATGACTTTGGCATTTCTGTTGGGGTGAAGTGATGAGGGTTGTCATGATCTTGTTGACTGAGTCTTCTGCACTATGGGTTTGGTAGGGTGGTGGCCTATGCTGATTGGATTATTTGCTTCATCAGAAGCGTATTTCATAGTGATTATTCAATTTGCTCCGGGTGAGGGGGTATTGTTTGCTATTGTTGTCTCGATGGCTTCTACTGGGTGGGTGTCCTTCTATATTGACTATCCAGCTGCTTGAATTTGGTTAGGCAACTGTAATTAATCTTGATCTAATCGATTGAATATCTCGTTTTTGACTATCATCTGCAAGCCCATAATTCTATCAAAAATCGGAATTACTTAATCTAGTTAATCTTTGCCTGTCTACGTATTTTCATTTTAATGAAGAGATTGTAGTGCACCATCCTGGCACCAAAATATAAATAGGGCTAAAATAAATAGTTTAAATTAAATTAACTAAATAAATCTCTAGCCTGCCTCCGGATGCTTAGGGTGTTTTAAGTTTTGTTTTAACGAGCATGCATCCGAGCAGGCTTGGATGCCATTTTGCGCTTCATTGTGCTGATTTCCACGCACGTACTCCGAGTCCCTAGTTCAGCCTTACAAGCCAGATAAGTTGATTAGACTTTTCTCCCCATTCATTATTATTATATTTACTTCAATTAAATACATGGCTCCCTGAAATACACTGCATATCAGTTCTTTTAATTTGTGTTTTGTTATCAGTACTTACATGTTAGGTAAAGTACTGGTTAAGCAGGTACCAGAGCACATCAAGTTAAGTAGGGTTGTTCAAACGTTACGGAATTGTAACACGCACCCCTACAAGATCATGAATACTCAGATTTAAACTATCTCAAAAATTTCTGGGAAATTCATTGTTAATGCAACCCTATTATTGAATTTGACATCCCATCGTCATCACTTGATGCTGAAGTCATTGGAAAACAAAAGTAACCACCATGCTACTGAGAAAGTATGAGCTAGACGTCTTTGTATTGCTGTAGAAACCTGAGATTCTTAGTACAACTATAACTCATTATATCTAACACGAAAATAATATTCATTAAGCGAGTAGAATAGGACAGTTAATCCACCTTATTTCTTGTTAAAATTCATCCACTTTCAATCATAAATATTATTACTTGACGATTTACATAATGTCTTAATCCTGGCGTAAAAAAACTTGCAATAAACAAATATCAAGCGAATAAATTTAGATGAAAGTAAGGGTTGTAAGAATGAATTCATATGCTATCCTACATATGGTTGTGTTATTTTATCCGTGTATGCTAAATCTTTTCATATTTTCTGTGTATGAGTGCAATTTTAATCAATTTTTTATATCTGGTTTCTTATGTGTTAGTGACAGAAAGCTCGTTTATTTGTTAAGAAGTTACATAAGGCTATGTATCTAGCAATCAAAAGTTAAAATTACTAGGAATAGGAATTGAAACGTAATCCAGAGTATATTTCTGAGTATCAGAAATAGAATATAAGTTCACATGAACTTAAACATTAGAAGCGCAAATCGTAGCATCAACTAATTACTGAGTAAAGTAATTAACCTAATACTCGATTATGATACTTTTATCCAAATATACGTGAATAGAAGATTAGTAACATATTGTTCAAATAGTTACTAAGCCAACTGCTATCACAATACGGTTACCATGACACTTGAATAATACTTTAGAGAATACTAAACAATCTCCTTTTGGTAAAGGAATGAAAATAATGACTGAATTCTTTATTGTTTGTGTGATTTCATATATACTGATTACCACCAACGGGATATGTAGTCAATTTTAAAACCAAATCCACTAAAAATATCAAAAACCGTTATGACTAACAAATTCGTTTATCTTTAATTAACTCTATCTCTCTCCCTTTATATATATATTTGAAGCGGTCAAAAGTAATTCAAACTTTATTACGTAATGGTAGGGAATCTTATCAGCTCTATAAGTGGGTGTATTGCTATGACTGTTCAAATTTCACTGAATAATGATGACAGCAATATGACTGAGAGCTGTGCTGTATCGCAGTTAAGTCACAAATTTTATTCACATATGTCACGTCTTGGTCTGGTCACTGTGAACCCTCTTCTAACCTAATCTAGCTTCTCGTAGCAGGAGGTGTCGAGTTAGGCAGTGGCTCGGCATGAGAAATACATGTCCAAGTCACCTCGTCGATGAAAGTTTACAACATCATCAATTAACTTACCTTTCTTGCCTAGTATCTTTCACCTGACCTCAGCTCTGCTCACACAGTAATCCCACCAAACGCGAGCAGTGCTGCGAAGACACACGTGATCAAAACCTTGTAATCGCTTCCTGTCTCCTACTTTTAACTGCCATGTCCCTCAGTCGTACACTAGGACAAAATAGACTACAGCTCCATATACTCGTCCTTTGATGGGTAGTCGGATATCTTGCCAGTCGCCGACACAAATGATGTCAGATGCCAAAAGAGCCTTCTTTATCCGAGCTGGAATTTCGTCTGCAACTAGCTTTTTTGGGCTGGTCCAACTCCCTGCTTAACTCCCTATCCTCAAACTAGGAGTAGTTGTAGATGAGTCTTGAAGCATCATCTTACATTTGACAGGTGTAAAATTCATGCCAAACATACTCAGTTTTATGCGCAGTGCGTTCGGAAGACCCAGCAGTTTGTCAACGTCTTCACCTATCAGGGGTTTATCGTCTGCATACTTTAAGTCAACTTGATGACCTCCAGAGGAATAGATCAATCCCTGTGAACACAGAGGTACCTAAGGTAATATCCATTAATACATCTATAAAGAACAATGATAGCTCGCAACCCTGTTGGATATCTGTAGCTGTCGTCAATTCAAATGAAAACTCTGCATAAGACTTCGCATAGATGCGTTAGTTTGAATGGACAGCCTTGATTAGAGTTATATACTTGCTCGGTATTCCCTTCAGTCAGACACTGCCATAATACTTCATGGTCGATAAAGTCAAATGCCGTCTTCAGGTCAAGAAATATGTCAAGTTTCGGCCACTGGAGGTAAGTATGCTTCTGCTCCAGGAAGCGTCGGGGGAGTGAAAATATGGTCGACGCATCCTCGTCCAGGTATGAAACTTGCCTGATTTCCTCGAATATGCTGTTCTTGAACTCCAGTTAGGGGCCACATAACTATGGACCGTAGGATCTTGGATGCTATATCAATTAGACTAATTTCCCCATGGTTGTCACAAGATTTTCCTCCTTCTTATAAACTAAGATAGCCAGTGAAGTACACCAGTCTGACCGGACTACCTCCGAAACCCATACACTAGCCAGTGCCCTCCGTCACTATAATCAGCAATTTCCTACATCCAACTTTGAAAATGTCAGTAGCAAACTGTTAGGGCCTGGTAATTTGCATTGTTTTCGGTTCGATACAACTTTCTTAACTTCAAGGAGAGTTGGAGGACCAACATCTACTCCCATTCTGGTTCGGGCTGGATGTTGGCCAACTGAAGCCTCGCTGAGGGTCAGCTGGACTGTGTTGCAAAGTGTTCTGCCCAACGTTCTACCTCCTGCCTTGGGAGGTTATCAGCGTTCCATCTTGTTCAGTGATAGTTCCACTCACCATCGTCTTCTTCCTGGTATCCTAAATGAACCTAAGTAGTTATCAAGCTTTACCTAACCCAGATGGCCTCTCCATCCTCCTCGCTTTCGCCACCCACCACTGCTCGCAATCGACGTGAAGACTCTCAGTCGAGCTGTTTTAGTTGCTTTCGCTCTTCATCGTGGTCACAGCCAGCTGGAACCAGTCTTCTCACATCAATCAGTTTGGATGACGTCGTGGAAATCCAATGACGTTTCCTAACTTTCATGTACAGGTTATTTATTGTCTTTATCGCTGTTTCTACAACAGACCTAATATCCCGCTAGGTTTCCTTAGGATGACTATCGCTGTCATGCGTAGATAAATGCTTAGCTAATTCCTCTCTAAATGCGTACTTGATATCCCCACTTTTCAATTGGCCACAGACAGGCTTTACTATCACCTGTTTCCCGCGGCCAATAAGACGCAGATATACACGAGCCTATACTACTGCATGATCGGAGTCTAAACTAGTACTTTAGAAAGAGTGGTAATGCTCCACTGATTCTCTTCAGCGAGCAAGCAATGAGGTAAATCTGTGTCCGTCGTTCTTTTGATGTCGGAGGACGAAACGTGAGACAGTGTCTCTCCATATGTCTAACGTTAGTGCTGTCCAGAAACAGGTGGTTATCGGAGAAAGGTTTCAACAGACGATAACCGCTGTCGGATCATTGGCATGGGAATCCTGCTAATACCTCTCAGGTGCCTTTCCGATCGGCTCAGCTTCACTACTTGAGCGTCAAAGTTAGCTGTCATTCTGACTACATCTGAACAGTTTGTGTTCTTCAGCGAAGTCAACAGCTTCTCATAGAACTCATCCTTTGCAGCATCCCAACTACATTCGGTAGTTCGTAGGCAGAGATTACAAATAGGCATCGCCTAGTCTCACGATCCTTCCTAGTTCTTACTGACCCATTTAGTCGAACAACACATAGACAGCTGTTGACTGGTGTCTAGTCAATAAGTGCACTATCTGTTCGACGACTGAATGCTATGCTGACACCAGCGAGTACACCAAAGCTAGCCAACAGGTCTCCAGATATTCTTGAGGTGAATTCTCAGGATTCCTTACTGTGCCCAAGTGAGCTCAATTAATGAATAACAGCACTAGGGTCCTGTATGCATGTCTCGGAAACACAATACACATCCATGGATAAAGATTCATGAGTTTTGGAGAGTGATGCTTGCTGTCTGGTTTGGCAGAGAGTTTGGACGTTTAAAGCTCCCATATGAAATCTTTGGCGGGATACTAGGAGACTAGAAATGATGTTTTGATGGCTTTGGTCTTTAACAGTGGTTGTGGAGTGAGAAGTTGGGTAAGGTGCAAGAGGCCTAATATTAGTATCAGGAGGTGACGGCAAAGTAGGAGATAGGGTTGAGGAGGATGGCTAATGTTTGACCACGTTTTGTGCACTACTGGAAGCGTGTAAGCGGTTGACACCTCCCAGCTGCCCACACCGTGGAGGGCTATTTCTCCTGAAGGTAACTGAAACAGAAAACGATTTATGTGACTTCAGAAACTCTAAGATATCTGGTAGAGGCCTGTTACTCATGGCCTTATGTGAGATGTTGTTATGAGGTTTCCTTGTTCTAAAGCTGGATAGGGAGAACCCATCCCACCCGCACCATAACAAAATGGAAGCAGGGTGGAGTGTGTTACTTTCGGGGCCCACATTTTCTAATCCCCCACTCTTCCATTGACAAGGCAGCATCAGTGTGGCACTGCTGGTTATCAAAGGGAAACCCTTTGCATTCTCCACACCCCCATCCAGCTAGCAGTAGTACGATTTAGCCCTCAAACCCCCAACACAGCGCAGCAAATTACAGTGTAATGGTAACTGCTTCTTGTGTAAACACTATTCAAAAAGACCTTCCGATCTGGTTGGACCTCAACGGAACAAGTAATCCACTAGCATAGATCGTTGGGTCATTGTGATGTGCAAGCCATACCACCAAGTGGAAGTGGCAGCTATCTGTCGGATCCGAGAAAGCAGCTAAGTCTTTCGTCTTGATTCTCACTACCTGGTTATTCTCGCCTCGCTAGACTGTTTTCCAACCAAACAGTCAGTTAACATTTTATGGGCATCACGTTCTCATAATTGTAGTTTGACAGAAAGGAGTAGAGCAGAAATACATGGATTTACGAAAAAATGATCATCAGACCCGATTGTTATTTATGTGTTCACGAGCATATAACATTACGGTATCAAACATCATAAACTCATCTTCAGAATTCAACCTTCAAAAAGTATTGTGTGAAGTACTAATCCTCCTAGCAAATTATAACTGCAAAAACACTAGTAATGAACAGTTAGTTATTGGAGAGATCAGTTTTGTCGGTTTTGTAAAACATTCCACTCTGCCAATACCATCAACACCACCACTAACCGAACGCTCTCCCACTCTAAACAATGTTTAACTAATCTAATAACAATTGCCAGAAGGAGGAGGAGGAGGATGAGGATGAATAGGCATGGAAACTGAGTTCAGAAAATTCACCATAACGCATATCTTTCAACATTCATGCACTTGAATAGTAAAATCTATCAAGCATAATGATTTCAGACTTCATTGTGTGAAGTTACTTTGCGTCCTGTTGTTCTGTAAAGCCTGACGAGATTATCTATTACTGAAGTGCTTATTCGATGGGATGGCGTACTTGTTTTGATCAAAATGTGTATTATGTTAATCACTAAAATGCTAATTTTTTTGAGATAAGTTGCAAAACGTTTTTTAGTAAGTTGGGGTAAACGTCAAGAAATGTCAGATTTGTCTTTCTACCTGTTCGTTCTTTTAATCCTTGGAAAACCAGCAATATTTTACTTATCGATAACGTTTTTGAGGTCCATATTTTGACAATCTGTCAAGGCTATATATATATTCTCCACTAGATTATATTTGGAGTGAATTTTCACATTGACTGGAATTCAATCCGGCCTATATTTCAATGTCGTTATTTTAACTTGGAAAGCTTTTCTATGACAGGACTTATTTTACTAGACATAGGCTTTTATTCTTCTTTACGTATTGCACATGAAATGACCCCATTACAAATGAGTCTCCATAAGATAATGTGAAAAACTGCATTTTAGCTGATATATATAGTTAATTGCATAATTGCATGTTAAGTGATATTAGAATACAACTTTTACCATAACTGTAATGCTCAGAGTCTAAATGTTAACCGTAGTCCATTAATCAAAATTTGCATCATCGCAGTGGCTTCTGATTGATGTTACATATTCATTGGCGCTTGACAAGAGATATCTAACCTAGGTTTCAATCCAGACAGTACCCGTGAACAAAAAGTACATGAAACCTAAAGAAATGTTATGCAGTCTAAGATATGCAAACCTATATCAGTCAGAGATGGTAACGCGTAAAAATGCCATATTTAGTGATATAAAAGAAAAGCAACCGCAGACAATAGATAGCTTTGAAACCTCAGTGAAATCCAAATGATAAAGAAGCCAGTAGAGATTATGTTTACAAATCAGTTTCATGTAAGGAAAAAACCCTACCTTAATAGATCGCTTTTATGCTGACTATTCAGCATTTAATTACTGTTACATACCTATGCAAAATAATTCATTGAAAAAAGATATTTTGATCAGATTCATTGTTTCATAGTATTTTATTCAACACAACTGAAATTTGCGACATCTTATGGTAAGGTTGTGAGTGTCCCTGCATTTTTTTTCTGTTATCAAGCTTCTGATTACTATCCAAAAAGAAGATATTCAAGGAAACCAACTTAGTTTTTGTCTCTCTGGATATCATAGATGTGACAGTCGGACAGATTAGTACAACCGTATGGAAGCACTTTGGCTTGAATTTCTACACTATACAATAGCATATAAAATAAAAATGAGCAGGAGGGGAAATAGATATGGAAGAAGTCAGAAAAAATAAGTGTAGATCAGTGGGCTGTACAGAAATAGCAAAATCATGAAGTATGGGTACGTGTGAGTTATTGTGAACAGCTTGGAAACATTTTGTTAAAACTGTTCAACTCCTAAATCTTAGTAGCTTGAGGACTCTGAATAGGCATTCCGTGATTTCCTACATAGGTTAGTGGATTTGTGATGTCATCATTAACTGTCTTCTAACGGAATCCCACTTCAGTTCACACTACTCGTCAAAGAAGTCACTGGTTGAATGTGTTTGTGTGTGTGTGTGTACAACAAGCAACCCGTCAGAAAAAAGACGTGGAATCTTAGCCAGAGTGACACACAGAAAAGACTAAACTTTTCTTCTTATTATTATTATATTATTTTTCCTTTGGGTTCATAGTGGAAGATAGGGCTTCAGTAGCACGTCACCATTTCACTCTCTTCTCTGCATTCTTCTCAATCTGGCGCCACGGCTGCCCAAAAGCTTTCATTTCTTCCTCACACGATCTCTTCCATGTCACCCTCACCTAGGACGCCCAACTCGTCGCTTCCCATTTGGGTTCCACTCGAGGGCCTGACCTAGCGCGTGATGTCCCCAAGTAGACTTCTCAGTGCGTGCCCAATCCATCTCCACTTTCTCCTCCTGCATATTTATTGGGTGATAGGTTCTTGGTTGGTTCGTTGTGAGAGTTCCTTGTTTCTTATTCTGTCTGGCAATGTGATCTTCAGTATTGAGCGGACGTAGGTGGAAGCTGTTGATGCATCTCTGTAGTCTGTTAGAAATGCTTTGCGTAACGCGCCAAGTCTCTGAACCATATCAAAGCACTGACTTGAATGAATTAGTGTTGAAAATCCGGATATTGTTCCTTATGCTGAGTGCAGTGCAGTAGATCTCCACACTGATTTCACGTTGATGAAGGCCTGTCTTACTTTTCCAATCCTGGCTTTGACGTCCTGATCTGCGCCACCACCTGCAGTTGGAATGATGCTGCCTTGCCTGGGTAGGTGAAAGAGACTACTTCCTTTAAACTTTTCTTATTAGTATGATAATTTGTTCCGAAATGTAATTTTATGAGAAACTCCCTAAACTCTCCAGGAACATTTATTTACTACTTATAGTCTACATAATGGACAAAGTAACTCGTAAAAACTTTTCACGACAAATAATGTCAAATAATACTAGTTCAGACACCAATTCGGATTTCTTTGCAAATAAAAGATATGGATTGACTATTTTGAGAAGCATCTACTGAAACTATGTTTAAGTAGTTCAGATTGTTATTAGAAATATCTTGCACGTTTTCATATATCAGACAACAGGTTTTCGAGTAACTCACCCAGACTGATAAGACGAGATGGTTCGGTATTGTCTGCAGAATTCGCTATCATCTTCAGTATTACTGCATCAAACTGACCCATATCATTCTATTCATGAAAATAAAAGGAAAATTGAAAAGTAAGTGAATGAAGCAATAAAATAGAAGAGGACACGTAACCAGAACTGGTTGTGATCGACAAGAAACCAGTTTATAAAGCACTAATGAAACGTTTTCAAAATTTGATTTGTTTTTACTTACTGGACATTCATACAAACTACCAACATCTTGCTTGATTAGTAGTATTAGAAATGATCAGAAGAAAAACATAAAGGTAATTTTGTCCGTCGTCCACTTGGTGGGTTTATCTATTCAATAAAAAAAGGACTTTAAAACTCCCTATGTAAGCGTCGATCGCCATAAAAAGCCACGTAATGTTCCATCAGAAGTAAACCAGATTTGTCAACGGAGTAAGTTTCCAAAAAAATCAGTTTACTAAACCATTCAGTTAACAATTAATGAAGTCTCCCTTCCTTCCCTTTCCTGACTAAATTCATATTCCACTCATCATTCAGTGCTTCGATTGGAGGATAGTCAACTGGTTGTATCACAATATAAATCTTTTGTTTAAGTTTCCGATTTCTTGCAAGAAATCCATATTAAGTAGTGCTTAGTTTCCTATGCAAATCTTACAGTTAAATAAGTACTGTTAGTGAAAGTAGTATTCCAAAGTGGCAATGTAGATGAATAAATGGGTTACCAGACCATGGAGAAAAAAGCCAGTATCAGTGTATGCTTTGGCAGAACTGAATTACGGCCCAATTCGCCACACCTCAAATCGGTACACGACAGTGAAAGGTAGTAAGTTGAAAAATAGAGGTCTAAAAACGTGTGGTCAAGGTTTTAGAAAGTCATTTAGAAAGAGCGGGGAAGGGGTTCAAATAATAATGAAATGAGATATGATGATTAAGATGAAGACAATGTGCGGATGCATGCATAACATAGTTTCCATTTATTGATTTTGGTTGTCACATAAACATCTATCTAAATGATTACATTTCCTTAGAAGATTCACTTCAACGGTCAGTAACTTCGCAGATTGATACCACTTTTTGTACTGACCACCTCTAAACTTCTTCCAACCTGAACCTACTTAGGTAGATAGTGCATGCCGAATTGGACGTTAACTAAACATACATAACAAACGCCTCATCTACTTGGGTCAACTAAATTTTATAATCTCATCAACAGACTTACCAGTTTAACTTAATACTGTACGCCTGAATTCTATGTTAATAAATTAGTGGGTCCACGATACAGCGAGTACTATGAAAAGGGAACGGTGATCGGACACCTGAAACCTTTTCATTTACTCTGCTTTCAATGGCTTTGTTTCACAGCCATAAAGTAGACTAGATCAGTGCATTCAAAGCTTAGTAGGCAATCATTTTTCTCAACGATGCCTTATGTGCGTAAATTGGAAAAAACCAACCAAAACCCTTTTATTTCTGCTGTGAATTCAGCGGTTACTGACTTTTCAGGGATGGTCTGACTTCCTAATTAGGTGCTTCAAGTCAATTCATGAGGGAAGAATATCAACATAAAGACCAGAGAATCATATATAAAAGTCTTGAATAACAATTACTTCAGTCTTTTGAGGTGGATAAACAACTAATGCATTTGAGTGTTTCCTATTAATTTTTAGGTGGATATAACCATCAATGAGTAAGGCTTGAAACGAACTATATTCAGACGATTGCCAGACGAAACATGACACTTCCCAATGTATGTTATGCTTACAGTGCATCTGAATACTTTTAATCAGCTCAACTTTTGCATTATAATACATTACAGTACACTAGAATAAGGAAACAAAGGGAAAATGCAACAAGGGTTGTTGATGGAATACCTACTTCAAAAAGAACAAAGATACAGAAATTTAGCAAAAGGAATGTTTGAAATATCCATAACTTCAGTAAGCGGCATCTCTAAGATCGGTGGGTAGTTGTCAATTATAAAAATGTGAAATAAACATCAAATCGACTGAGGCCAGATCATTTCACTAGTTGATCTTTATTCCTCAATCAAAAAATGCCTGTTGATTCTAGTTTTGAATGCATGTCTAACCGATATTGATCTGTAATGAAAACAGTTTTCTTTTTTTTGCTTGAAATGACGGGTTAGGTTCATATTGTGTGATTTAAAATAATGTTCTAACCAGTTTCAGACAAATTAATTCCATATCGTGATTGACAGATCATTCGTGAATCACTTTCATATGAAGATCCTGAAGTTGCATCAAGAATCAACAGTCTCTAGATAGTGAAAATGAAGATCGAACTAGACGATCATAGCCTCATATCATCAATTGAAATCATTTCGAAAATTTGAATCAAGTTAGTGAATGGCAATGTGTCTACTTTAAAACCTGAACATCTTTTGCAACAGTTTTTGTTTGATACTTTTAATTCCCCATTTCTATACATGGTCAAATTGTTTGACCTCTGTTGTCAGATGGGCTCATATGCTGAGGCCTCGATACTGCCGAATACAACATCTTTATCGATATTTCTCAGAGGACCAGGGTGGACACTATTCAGAAGTCCTTAACTAGGACGAAACAACTATCTCATACTTCTTAATTTTATTCATTTTATGAAAATGTAGTTTTGCTTGTTACAACGCCTTTTGATTATTTTTCAACGTTCATAAAAATTTTAATCATTTTAGGATGAAAATATTTCGATTTTAATATGTGTTACTTAGCTTGTTTCCATTCTTAACAAATCGATTTCAGTTTGGTATTCATCATGGACTGACATTAATTTGAAAACCATTGAAAGTCTGGAAGCAAAGGGCAACTGTTTCGTCTTAGTATGAGGCTGTTCAGGAGTGCGCCTCCATGATTCCGCTTTTATGCATGAAACAAACTATACATTCTCAACAAAAATTGTATGTAAAGGCGATTGTGTAGCTTAATGAATGAAATTGTCGGAAGAAGTCTCTTCATTAAACCACTTGTATTCACCTGTACTACAGAGTAAACTAAAGTTATCTCTTACGCATTACATGGTTACAAATACTTCTGCAAAACAGATTCTCTTCATAAAGCCTCTAATGAACTGACCACCATTAAAACTGTATTTTGGATGATTAGTTAGAAATTCTTACCCTTCGAATTAACAGTATCACCTGCAGTATTTTAAAAAGTTATGAACCAGATGATAGCTGAATTAAATACTGTGGAATCTCATCAATTTATCTTACGGTTCATGGTTCGAATATTGAAAGTCTTTTAAAACTACTCACTTGTTTCAGTGATAAAAATGTAGCTGCTAGTCCGTCCAAATGTCAGTTTAATTTGATGTCTCTATCAGACACATTGTAGATTCCAGTGGTTCTCAGCCTGGTATGAGTCATCCCGCTTCACCGATTCAAGTACCTTCACCAAAAAATACTTTAGGATCATGAACTGACCGCTTTACAGTTCTGCTCCAGGTTTATTACTAATTCACAGTTATTTTTTCCACTTTCCCATATTGTTTTTAGCCATCAGTTTGTACGGTAACAATGCCATCAAAACGTTTTAAGGAACATCTTAAAATTTCGGGATAACCAAGCTTTCCTGAGACCTTACTCATCACCTTTCTTATCACAGTTACTTCTCCGGTGGGTATAACTGCAGATCTAGGGCAAAATGAATAACCTATTATTAGTACTTCATGACGTTTAATTTAGAGTGAACAGGGATATTCTGAAACCCAGAAAGAAAGACTGGCGGTTGCCTAAGCAGTAAAGGGTTTCTACAAGTAGCTGTTCGGTACGAAGTCTTATACTGTCGCTCATCACCAACCTGTGAAATTCATTTACCATCCAAACAAATCCTTAGACAAGTCATCTCCTGCTATGCTTCGGAGATGGAATTTACAACTGAATGCTGATGACTATATAACTAAACACATACCGGCTAAAGATATCCATGATGAGGATTTCTTACCGCGTTATTCATCCCTTGAGAGTTCTTCTACTGATACTGATTGTTAATTAGTTCAGCCATTACCAGTTGACAGAATATAACTTATATGGAAACTCGGAAGTGATACAGAAGCAACATAAATGCAGTGAAGGGGTTGGAATTCCCGGTACAAGTGGAGCATTCTCGTGTTTATAAACGAAAAGATGAAATACAACTAGATCATGAGCACTCTTATGTTTGAACAACAGAATCGCTACTCCTCTGACATTAAGATCTGCTGTATGACATAATTTTCACTCTACACACCCAGGAGCTGGGAAAATGAAATTATTGGCACGCTTAATAAGCCTATGGTAGGGAATTAGTGCTGATATCATGTGAAGATTAAAGAGCCGTTCTGATTGTCTGCATATAATACCGTGTAGGAAATCACCACAGAATCCATGGCCTGCATCTTGTGAGACATGAAAGCGTATTCAAGCAGATTATTATGGTCTCTTAACTCATACTATGCTTTAGTTATGCTGGACTCAAAGTTCAAACAGCCGGAACTAATACTGTAGTGGGCGTCGCTGATCAGAATGGATATAAGTAGCATATGTTGAGAGGGCGGAAGAAATCATAGGGAATTTCCAGCAATGTGTAAAGATTCTGCCCTGAGAAACGCAATAAACAGTGTGACCGTTTTCACGGGCAGCATTAGTGACCAGCTATTTCCTTAGGGCTTTTCCTCAAGTTGATTTACGAGCAATCTGTTTGGTTCTTGCCATTTCGAAGACACCGAGAGACGATGACACAGGAAGGAAGGTTTATTATTGACATCTTGTACTGTAGTCATCAAATATTGTACGCCTTCCACTGAGGCAGTCATTTGCATAATGTGTTTCACTTCCTCTTCTGCTTCTGGTTTGATTTGCTCTTAATACGCCCACATGGTCCATTGCGTTTCTCTGAGCAGAATCTTTACACTTTATTGGTGACTGCCTACGGTTTCTGTTGCCCTCTCAACATATACTACTTATATTCGTTCTGATCGGCAACGCCCAATATAATACTTACAGACGCTGCTCACGCAAAATTCACTCACAAGGTGATGAGGAAGCTTTTCAGTCCCCAGTGAATACATGATGTTTTAGTCACTGGTAGTGGAAATAATTTCCCTGCGAAGAGCTCAAACAACTGGTTTAGAGATATCGGTTGCTATCAATTGTATACAACTCTGCAGCATCTTTGATCCAATAAGTTGGCAGAAAACTTTGTGCGGACATTAAAGAGTACCGAAATCGATAAATCCAAGCAATTTACAAGAACTGGAAAAGTGTTTTGATAATTTCCAACTTCAGTACCGAAATGCAGAACACAACACTACTCACAGAAATCCAGATAAACACTTCGAATCCCGAATTAGTCGAACACATTTGATGACTATGAATTTGTCAGATGTATAATATTATCAAGAAAATAATTGTCGACCTTCAGTAAGATTTATACTACAAAATATGCGAAGTCGAATGGTGAAGATTCTGGACCTAGAAGATCTATCTGTTCATAGAAGACGCATGGACCAAGTGAAAATCAATAAAGTAGGTCTTTCCAATGATAACTTAGTGATTCCCCCTACTAATCTTAATTTTATCCATAACTTCACAAATATAACTATTTCCTGATATACACCCTAACTTACTAAAAAACGTTTTGCAACTTATCTCAAAAAAATTAGCATTTTAGTGATTAACATAATACACATTTTGATCAAAACAAGTACGCCATCCCATCGAATAAGCACTTCAGTAATAGATAATCTCGTCAGGCTTTACAGAACAACAGGACGCAAAGTAACTTCACACAATGAAGTCTGAAATCATTATGCTTGATAGATTTTACTATTCAAGTGCATGAATGTTGAAAGATATGCGTTATGGTGAATTTTCTGAACTCAGTTTCCATGCCTATTCATCCTCATCCTCCTCCTCCTCCTTCTGGCAATTGTTATTAGATTAGTTAAACATTGTTTAGAGTGGGAGAGCGTTCGGTTAGTGGTGGTGTTGATGGTATTGGCAGAGTGGAATGTTTTACAAAACCGACAAAACTGATCTCTCCAATAACTAACTGTTCATTACTAGTGTTTTTGCAGTTATAATTTGCTAGGAGGATTAGTACTTCACACAATACTTTTTGAAGGTTGAATTCTGAAGATGAGTTTATGATGTTTGATACCGTAATGTTATATGCTCGTGAACACATAAATAACAATCGGGTCTGATGATCATTTTTTCGTAAATCCATGTATTTCTGCTCTACTCCTTTCTGTCAAACTACAATTATGAGAACGTGATGCCCATAAAATGTTAACTGACTGTTTGGTTGGAAAACAGTCTAGCGAGGCGAGAATAACCAGGTAGTGAGAATCAAGACGAAAGACTTAGCTGCTTTCTCGGATCCGACAGATAGCTGCCACTTCCACTTGGTGGTATGGCTTGCACATCACAATGACCCAACGATCTATGCTAGTGGATTACTTGTTCCGTTGAGGTCCAACCAGATCGGAAGGTCTTTTTGAATAGTGTTTACACAAGAAGCAGTTACCATTACACTGTAATTTGCTGCGCTGTGTTGGGGGTTTGAGGGCTAAATCGTACTACTGCTAGCTGGATGGGGGTGTGGAGAATGCAAAGGGTTTCCCTTTGATAACCAGCAGTGCCACACTGATGCTGCCTTGTCAATGGAAGAGTGGGGGATTAGAAAATGTGGGCCCCGAAAGTAACACACTCCACCCTGCTTCCATTTTGTTATGGTGCGGGTGGGATGGGTTCTTTCTATCCATGATTAGTACTACATATAATACTTTTTGAAGGTTTAATTCTTAAGATGGTTTTATTTTGAGACATTTGCTATCTGCTGGTAATTGTTCGCTGTAGAAAGTAAATTACTGAGATGACGGCGCTGATACGAAAGTAATAATCCATTATCTTCCTCGAAATCATAGGTTTACAATTATTCTATTCATTTGAGGCGGTGGAGAGCGCTAATAGTTCAGGATGTAAACGTTGAGATTGAGTTGTCCTCTGATTTGGCGTTTTAGTGGGCAAACGTTTCGATTTCATTTTCGATAGCGTGATCAATTCTTTATTATCTCACAAGACAGTGAACTAATCGGGTGCGTATGAATATTGATGAAACGTTACTTTGCCTGAGTCCCACCGAATCGGCCGCTTAGTGAGCTTGTCGGTGTACTTTGATCTTTTTTCGTTGATACTTTGTTCGAACTTACTCGGACGGGTGTACAATGACGGTATTTGATGACTTCTTTTGGTTGCCTACAGTACATTGATGTTGTGACTGGTTAGCCCTTCTTGAGTGAATGAACTGAAAAGGGTCACTTTGATCTAATTGGCTGACATTTCAGTTTGCGTGAATTTATGAGGGTTGTCTTGATCAGGTTGAGTAAGCCTTGCATACTTGGGTGTGATGGTTGTTGATACTAATCAGTTCATTTGCTTAATCTGAATGGTGTTTAACACGGATTAGTTGGTTTGTTCCAGATAAAGGGCTATTGTTTGTCACTACTGACTGGCTGGTTTTTACAGGATAGATGGCTGTTTATTCTGGCTGCCCAACTGCATGAAGTTGGTTAGACACCAGTTAGTAATCTTGACCCAATTGACTGATGATCACCATCTGGTTGTGTCAAGGGTATTTCCGCATTCAGATTAACTGATTACTGCCATGTATTTGTTTAGAGTTGACTCTTAAATTGCGTCTAGGTTGAAGTGGATATTTATGGCTAGCTTGTTTGAGTAACAGGCCTCCAAATATTCTCAAAGTAACTTCCAAGTTTGCATTTTTAATCATTTCGAAGTTGTCTCAGTTGAACGTTTGTTTGTCACAGTGTGTTCAGATGAGTGGCTTCATGTTATGATCTTTGATAGGCAGCTTGTGTCCATGCAGGTGTTACTATATACATCAAGCTGATTGTCCCATGTAGTGGTTCTAGCACCTCATGCAATCAACTTTGTGGATGATACTGGTTATTTCTTCATTGCAGGGTGGTTCTTTCAATTTTCACAAGACCTGTTCCTATTGGTTTTGTTGGTTTATATGATACTACCATTCCAAGAGGTAGTAAGAATCTGACTACCATTTCCAAGATATTCTAGATACATGCGAGGACGATTGTTTTGCTAGTTTTGCAAGGAGATTTGGATTTTATTCATTTGAAAAGATGTCTCCTGATCAAAATCTTTTTGTCGAAAGTGAGTTGAGAGGTATAATATACCTTAATTTGTTTCTACTCTTCCAAATAGTGTTGTTACACATCTTTCATCATGCGACACTGAATTGTTACTGTTGTAAAACTCTGTCAGTGTTTGAACGTGATCAACAGTCACAGAATCAAGAAATTGTACTTATTCTTCAGCCATCCAATGTTAGTGTCATGAAATTTACTGGCATCTTGTCATTCAGCAGTTTGCTATAAATGGTTTGCCCACCAATTTCAGTTAAATTCTTATATGTAAAAACTGCATACAATTTTTCGCATTTATAAACTTTAACAGCGTAAAAACAACAAGTGAGCTCATTTTATCACTCCAAGGATTCTTTTCGACTACTTACAACCTAAATAATATCGAAATGCATACATTATGAGAAAAGAACATGCTCTCATCAAGTTGACAATAAATTATTGACAGAACTAACAAGTAACAGATACGAAATAATATCAATAATAAAAGTAGTCGAAATCATCAGGAATCCTATAGGACGACTGACCATTTACACAACTACTAGGTGAATATTTTTGAAGGAGAAGCTGAAAAATAATTGTCACAGGATGCATAACCTCTGGATTCGACTCACTTAACTCTTCAGGCTCTTGTAAATTCAGAATAAATTTAAATCAACTTGATGACCAATTCCTGTAATGTATACGATTTGATATTATTTAGGTTATAGACAGTTGGGAAGAATCGATGAAATGATGAGAACGAGCTCATACTATTCTTATCTGTAAGTTCAATGAGTTTTTCATCAGAATTCCATGGCAAGATATTTCCACAAATTCAAAACAGGTAACTGAAGTGAAGACAGCAGGATTTAACAAGTTCATAATTTTCTCAACTGGATATTCTACATCCTTGACATTATATAGCCCGATGCATGATAGCATATATTTTGTCTGTCTGACGCATATCTATGCTGATCAATTCTTCCTTCAATGCACTCGATCATCTTCATTCCTTCTGTCAAATCCCTTGTATCATAGTGTTTAGAATGTGGCAACCTAGACTGATCAACACGCTTCGTGCATTGTAGCGACTCACTCAATTTCAGTTTATGACAATCAGTCAATCAAAAGCACAAGCAGACAAACAGTGGCTTAGCAACAGGAACCGATATTTTAGTACTTTGTCAAGACTTCCGAGTACTATGAGTATATACTAACAGCTGCTCTAAAACTGAAACAAAAGAATAACTAAAAGACATCAAGCGTAGACAAACTATTATATCTTCACTTACTTTGATCAATGTCCACGATGTAACTCGGCCATCTGCACTGATAGAAAAGAAATTTAAATTTCCATCTAAATCATGTGGTTGCCAGCGGACTTCCCACACAGGATCTGTATGTTTACCAGTTTTCGCTGTACTTAAATATAACGGTCCACTTTTATGCTGTATAATGCTATAAACTCCGACTGCTCCATCGTAAAATCCAACACAAAGCATATGTGACATTGTTGGATGTATATCCAGTGAAAGTACGCCTGATTCTGTCTCAAAATGATATTCTGGGTAACTTGGATTTTTTAGTGTGTATGAACAAATCAAACCACTGGACTGTTTCAAGAAATCGTCTGCCAACGTAGAAAACATATTTTTGGCTACTCATAAGTAGTTAAATACAAACAAATAATTTAATTAACCACTATGGTTGCTCGTACAACTCGTCTATCGTTCACTAATATTCTTTTTTTCTAACATCAACTAACATTAAACAGATCAGTGGTTAGGAAATGTTAAAAATAGTCGGTTGAAGCTAATTTTATTAAGTGAGCTGATGACTTAACGGTGTCTATTCCAGTTAACTCTCATTTAGATTGCTCAGAATTAAATGGATTTTTGTCTCTTATTGACCAATGGTCTCTCTCAAATGGTCTCAAGTTAAATTTTTCTCAATGTCAGACTGTTATTTTTGGCCTCAGGCATAAACAGGACTTGTGTGAGCTGCTTAAGTCTCATGACGCCTGTCACAGCATTGATGGTGTTTGTGCAGAAAGTAAATGGAGTGTTGGGTTGAGCTTTACATCTGACCTTTGTTTGTCGTCTCATATCTTGTTGACTTGTGAAAAATCTTTCGTTCAACTTACTACATAAGCAAACTGAGGCTCTCTGGTATAAATCAACTCCTAATTTTACAACTTATTAATTCCCGCATTTCCCCTATTCTTCTCCATTGTTCCCCACTGATCTTTCCTGGTCTTCTAAAAAAAGGATTGTTATACTGCGTAGGGTTTTGAAAGCCTTCAGCAGGATGATTGCTGTACATCTGGCCTAAATGATTAACACTGTGATTGATAAACATTCAAATTCTGGCAAGCAACTAGGTACAGTAATTTTAACTGACACTGAACATCCACTTCATTCACAGCTTTCTCTTTGTATCTCCTCAGGGAGGAGAATAAACTACATAAGACTGTACGTTCGTAAAGCTAAGTAAAATAATTCGATTGTACCTTACCCAACACGCATATTATGTGAGGAAAAAGTGTTAGGGTAGAACTCACACATCACTTTGTAACAGTTAATCTCATCTCAATAGTTTAACCAACAATGCAAAAAGTTCTCTGTTTTAATATTCTTTACATTAATTAATATTCATGATGGCACAATTTGAAATGTTGTAAAGGAGTATAAGCATAAGTATATTTTGTTTTTGTTGTGATATATCATGCTGAGAATTCCAAATTGTACCATAAATTGTTATTACTATTACTATTCTAGACATTATGAAGGCCAGTGGTATATTTTTTAATGTGACTATTTCGTTACTCTGTTAACTTCTGACATTATTTCCTTATGGTCTTCGAAATTAAACTGGCTTACGAAATCAAGTATAGTTAACTTGGAAAATCTCAATATTCCCATGGAAAACTATGAAGATGTTATCAAAGGGGAACTGAACACATTATCGCTATCACTAACTGAAGTGATTGGATAATTATTTAAAAACCTTGTTTAACGCTTATGTTTTTCAAATAAAACTCACAACTAACTTCTGTTTAGAAAAAAGAACCTAAGCAAGCATTTTGAGCAGTCTTATTTTCCAGCGTATACTCAGTGATACTACAGTTCAGCTGCTGCTTTTTAACATGAGAGGTAAATTATGTATGGTGAATAAAAGCACAGTCTTTTGTTGTGTAACTGGCAGTATTCCAAGAAACATGAGAAAACAATGGGCACAATGAATTATTTCGAAAAGTCTTTTAGTGCCACTGATTCCTTTGCTAATACATTCTCAAGAATCCTACTGGTGTCGAGTAGGATATGCGGTACGTTTAAGACTCTGCTACCCGTTGTAAGTGTTTTCCTTCAGTTCTCTTTCATTCAGAATCCTTTTATGTGTATTTAAGTGATACACATGTGGAAAACATAGTTTAAACACAAGTAACTGAAGTCATCACTTAGCTTCTTCACTTAAAACATAATGCTGACCTTAGGTTCTGTAAACTAAATAATCCCAAAGTTTGGTAGGTATTTTGTCAGAAAGTAGTTATCAAATGCCTAGAAACTTTTACTGCTATTGTTTTCATCTAGGTCATAGGTTCTAGGCAAGGGTTGTACTAAAGTATATGCACAGTCAGGATATAAAAATGGTTCTTAATCTGTGAAGGGTAGCTTAACGTAGTTTATATCATCCACGCAGATCGAATTTATACTTTATTTCTAGCAGAAAGTTAGTTGTGGATTGAATACTTAGTAAACTAACTACACAGCTGGTCATTAGAGCTCAGCGTCACCCTTCTTAGTTGGAGAAGACAAATTTAATTTTTCAAAATCCTACCCAAATATTTAGAATTGTAGACTCTATAATTTCCTTTCTATAACACTTGGATCTTTACCAAGGTAAACCGGGCTGGATTAAGACGCTGGACTTCATGTTTGGTAAACTAACATATTCACTAATTTTGTATTCTTATCTGATCCCCTAAACCCCTAAGCGATAAAAGGTAGTACGTTTTATTGAAAACGGTCTTTCTTTTCGCATGCATTAGCAAAAGGTAGGCCTGTTTGGAATGCATCTGGAAGGGCTGATTGTTTGGAACAGTGCAAGATTTTGAAAAATGTTGGGCATATCCACACTGCTGAAAAACAAGAGGGATCAGACACTTGATTTTTATATTGTTTTTTCATTAAGCCTGTCCTACAGTCTAACGAAAGCCAAAGCATTAACGAGTTATGCACCAAACACTTTTTAAAAGCCTATATGATTAAAAGTAGTTGGCTTTCAGTGAACCTAATAACAAAAAGGAATGTCTATCCCTGTTAACTGTAAAAATCCGTATTAGAAAGACAAAAATGAATTGCCGTTGTGCTCATATGTTTTTTCTGAATTAATTAGGCAAAATTTCAAAAATCCAAAATCTGAGCGATAATTTAATCAGTTTAATTTTCTGTAAAAGTGTTTAATCACTTACATCTGAGTTTAGATTAACTAAACAATGATGATATTAATAGGCAACTTATTTAATATCACTATAAACTGCTAACCAGCCCTGTGTAATATCGATGTGAAAAATTTACTTTGTACAGCTCAAAACTTGTGTAGAACTATCCACCAGGTATTTAGTGAGACAAAATCACAAATATTAGCAAAATCATTCGAATCTAAACTGAATACAATAGCTAGAGTCACTAAGCTACTTAAGTGTAGTTTCACAAGCAAATGACATAGTGGACTCCAGAAGTTACCACTTTATGGTAACAAAAAATAACTTACATGAACCATGACCAACTGTAAAAAGATCGTTGTATTGGGGAGACCAACACAATGAAGTTACAGCAAGCTTCTTGGCTTTCTCGAAGGTAAACAGCCACAGAGGTAGCAAAGTGCCCTGATTATCTCTAAATTCGTCCGACTGATCTTCATAGTATTTGAAATCCTGGGTCACCTCATCATGTGTATTCTGATTTATCATGCGTTCAACGATTTTAATGGGTCGAGCAAAGCGACTTAAGTCATCTGCCTAAAATAATCAGTAAATTAGAAAAATATTCATTTTACGATATTTTTACATGGATTTAAAAGCATGATAATTTTAAAACATGTAAAATATCACGGGGTGGTGAATGAATTAGAAATAAAACCCTAGACAGGGGAAGATTCTGACAAAAAGCCTCTACTGTGTGGCACCAAGCAAACATCAATCTGTTAAGCCCCGGCAATTCGAGGTGGTCTCATCAACAAACTGTAGAAAATTTGCTCATGAAGCACAGTAATTGGATTTTCGACATTAAAGTCAAAATTATTCAGTATCCGGTAAGAGAAGACATGAAATAAAGATGAATTATTATATCACTAAAATTGCTTTGTCTAAACATGTACCCTTGAAAGTTCCCGTCTGAAAAATATTAGTGGTTTTATGCAGTGTGCAAAAGCATATGAAACATTTAAGTAAGACCCTAAATTATACAGATGTAAAAGAGCTGATAAAAATGAGCAAAAAGTTTCAAAAGTATTGAACAATCTGGATACTTAAAACAAGTAGACATGCAAAATCTTATTTAGTTTGTCTGAAGAATAGCTAATACTTTACTAATTGAGCTGTTACATCATATTGTAAAGAATTTTATCTCATGACTTAGAAAACCTGCAATATAAAAACAACTGTTTACATTTGTACTTGTATCAATCTGGTATTGAGTTTGGAATAACGGAGGACGGAAATATAGACCATGAATATAAGAGAAAAGTCTGCTCAAAGAGGTATAAAGTAGTAAACTGTGTTTTGATTTGCCTAAGTTTGGTCAAAAAGATCGACGAAGAACATGGCATGTAAGTTAATCATTTCAAGCTACTAAGATTTCCAGTAGGATGCAGAATGAGGTGGAAAGACAAATAATGAAAATAAAGTGCACGAAGATGTATACGAGAAGAGAGAACGAATCGATAAAAGTTAGTGAGGAAATTCAGAGATGAAAAACGGTGTACAAACATATACCAATGCGGCAGGTATGCAGTCTTCTACCACTTATTCCTATTGTTTTGAGGACCTGAACTAGGTAACTTATATTGCCATACGAGGCTAAGACAAACAGTCAGAGACTGCGTGAATTGGTTTCACGTTTTGATTAACCCTTGCTTGTTCCGAATAACACTGCTCGTCAAGGTAGATGGTGGTTCAGCATATGTAACATATATACAAGCTGTTTCAGGCGGTGGAAGGTCACTACTTCAATAAGTGACTTGAGTTTCTTTCTAGCACTCTTTACCCAACCTCAACACTGCTCGAGATGTGATTCCACCTAGCATGAGCAATACTGCGAAGATGCCTGTGATAAGAAACTTACAACTTCTTCATATCCTCCAAATTGAGCGACTGTGTATCACAGCCGTACAATTTGATGTAGCGGACTGTTGAGCAATGCGTTGGTCCTTTTTTAGCTGATCGGATGTCTGACTAGCACCAGATGTTGTGTTAGTTGGAAAATACCGAGAAGGCCTCATTTATATGAGCTTAAACGTCATCAGCAATTAGTCCACCATGATTAACTTGCTGACAATTCACCTTCCCTCCTTAAACTAGGAGCCCGTGTGGACCAGACTGAAGTCATCACCTTACATTACAGGTATTAGACATATGCCGAAAAGACTCAGCTTTCCTCAAGGGTTTCAGTCCATATTTCGTCAGCGTCTTGACTTATCAGGATAATGTCATCTATGAATCCCAAGTCGACCAGATGCACCTTAAGGAATGGATTATTCTTTGAAAAGTAGAAAGCATTTAATTTAAAGTCTATTAGTATGTCTGTGACAAGAGTGAATACGAATGCTGATGGTAGACATTATTACTGGGCACCAAGATTTCTGCTCATTTCACACGAAAACTCTCTATTGACCTTTGTCTGGCTGTTTGGGTCCAAGCAGAATCTTGATTAGCACTGTACAATTTCTTAATGATCTCTATGCTCCAGAACTTGTCGAAGAACGAAGATCTGATTGATGCACCTTTGTTCAAGTGAGAAAATTATGTAGACTTAACGAGCCTATTTTCTTGAGCTGTGGTCAGAGATGTGACTGTCATCCGCCAGTGAGTAAGGCGGTTACTTTATACAGTATTTTTCTAGCTTTTTCACTGAAAAATTCCAGTAAAAAAGTGTTAGGTCTTGCTCCATTGTGTCAATTCCGGTGTAAAACAACTTTCTCAGACTTAGTGAGATTTGAAAGTATAGTCATTTTTTTAACTAGCAAGGGAATAAAGAAGTTACAATTTCAAATAGTATAGGGCCTCACCAAATCAAGGTCTACTGCTTTCACGGGACATATGACTCCAAACTACACAACTATTAGTAGTAGATTTTTAAATTTCACTGAAAACAAGGAGACAGTAAGACATTTTTAACTTTTGCTTTTCTAAGTAACTTTCTCTGGTGTTATATACAAGCAGTAATTATCCCCTGTAAGTAACGCACAATTCTTTTCAGAGATTCGTGCTTTAAAAAGCTAACTGAAACTTAAAGGAGGTAGTTTTTACTTCTAGACTACTTCAAAACATAGTTTTAACTAAAATGACTGTCCATAGAAAAATCTGGTTGCTTAAATTTACTGGTATATGTGTAAGTGTCCAGAGATGATGGTCTTAAAACGTGGATATTGTGTAAATGAATTATTTGACATAATTCTAATTATGTTTAACTGTTAGCAAACCATCCCCTAACTTTTTATAGCTTCATAGATTTATAAAAATGTTATACAGTACAAATTTCGAATATGTAGGAATTTTACAGTTTTTCCAGGAATCTTGGAGTTTTAACGCATCCACATGGGTTCTTTCATGTTCTTAACATCTCTCCCTAAACTCCCACAAAACTCATTAGAATCAGAATCTGAGTTTTTGATTTAAAATACCCCAGATAATCATACAAAGCAATATGATGTATGTACTGAGCAGCGGAAGAAAGTACAAAATTGTGCACTCCACGTCAAAAGGAAATCAGATTACTAAAATCCCTTCAGAAAAGTTATTTGGTACTGATAGTGTAACCCAAAACTAAAAATGCTGAAAAACAACAACACTCGTCTTACTTCAGATGATCCTTAGTAACTTGGATAGCACCTCTTATACTACTTAACAGGCACCCACTGAAATTTATATTTCTATTACCTCATATTATCTTCCTTGTTACTACAAGCTGTGGCGATTTTACGAAACACTGGCTGTGGAATTTATATCTAGCTTTTGGATTCCTGGTGAGTCATTAACTTACAATCGATTATTTGTTTCTTACTGAGCTCCCGCTTTATGCATCAAGATGGTTACTTCTTTCACTTGCATATTCTACACTTTGTTCTTCGGAAGAATAACTTGGTCACCATAAAAGTTGAGCAAATTGGATTAAAAAGTCATTGAAAAATTCATGTTAAGCGCAAGTACCATTGTGAACACTCACCGTACTTCGAAGTCATCTGACACAATACCAAGGTTAGGGATTAACCCATGTAACTGTCCTAACGGTTCATAACGTATGCATATTCCCTCCTGGATTGGAATCTCACAATGCGACATCTACTACAGGTACTCAGTGGCAGACAAATTGAAGTGTCAATAGTAATAAGTCATAATAACTTAATATTGTACTGAGATAAGACTAACAAAGCTATAGACCGATTATTCACATCCACGACAAAGTTTTAAAGGGAACTAAGCAACTACCTGTGTTTCTGCATGCACAACCTTCTTTCGCACCTTGGCTTCCTGTTTCTGACCTACTGAAGTTGGTTTTTTATCTTTGCTTTTTTCCTGCTGTCTTTCAAAGTCCTCAATGTAGTCGTCATATATACTCCACTGGGTGATGTTAGCAGAAAAGTTTGCTCTTGGTGGTGGCTCTGTCATATTTCCCCTTTCCTAAAACGAAATTATTTCTGAATGATGCATACTCTATGAGGGTTGTTATATGTTTGAGTAGAACGCTCACAAAAGTTGAATTGGTTAGTCAATTTCTTTTGTGGCGACTGAATATCTCTTTCTTTAGTTCCAAAAACCACCTACATTCCTAAATAAAAATCATACTGTCAAAACTACCTCCTTGTTGTCTTCTTCTATTGAAGATTCTAATCATGTGAAACAATAAAGTGGGTCGACCTACCCTCGAGTTGCAAAGTTCCATCTCTAGCCATTTGTCTCCTAGCTTCATCTGAATCTTTTGGTAACATGTGACCTTCATGCCAAAAGTGAATAGCCATTTGTTGTACTTGAGGTATTTGCTTGTACTGACCTTCCTGGAAAAAAAATTACAGTTAATCGCATGTATTCACCTTGAAGTTGAACCGAACAATGTTTTGCGGAGCATGAGGGTTAGTGGCAGTTAGAACCCGTGTAATCTCTTCTTTAAGTTCCTAAAACATTCGCACTGTAGTTTTGTCGAACCTGTTCAGTAAGCTGAAGCTGATCTTCCGGTTTCAAAATGGAACGAACACCGTATTCATCTAGCTCTTCACGCATACCAAATTCTAATTCTTCTCCGTCCAGTTGGCTCTTCTTTTGTGGTTTCTTTGAAGCCTTTGAAAACAAATAAAGGGTAATCCCAATAAAGGCTTACTCGTCTTTTAAGTTCAAGTTTCATGATGTTACTGAAACGTAAGTTGTGCGAAGGTTAAGTGAGGTGTGCCATGGTAACTTTTTTTGTGAATGACTTAAAGTAATATTAACTTGGACCTGACCAAAAATCTCAAGTGTTATTCTGAGACCATCAGCCACTATTTATTGATAAATTAATGTAACCGTTTGTCGTAGACATTTTGTTTCCACTAGTTAACAACGTCCTGGAAGAATTTGAGCGCTGAATACGATTTATTCACTATCTGCTGTTTATGTCACAGCTTCTTCACTACAAGATTCGGATTTTCATTAAGAATCCATTCAAAACACTCTTGTTTTGATTTGCTAAGCATGCTGGATCATACTCAAACCCACTTATTTTATGATCAGCAGTTTTCGCTATCGTATAACATCTCTGAGTAAGATGACTCCCACATTCCAACTTGGTGATCTAAGTAACTGTGATCAGATCGATGCTCAGATTTGTAGATGAAGGTTAGGTTGCTGTGACCTTATAATAATCTTCTTTCTATCAGCACCTGCGCTTATCCAGTCCACTCTTGGATGAGCCAAATGGTGGTGCAACACCACCTCTTCTAAGAGCCTGTACTAGGATCCGACTACTCAGTGCGAAAACGAGAGCTATATGGAGACTAAATTTGTCTGAAGATTTTTAACTGACCTGCTGTGCACTCTGAGGTCTTCCAGTCGGATCAAAAAGAGAAGCAAAGACAGTTCAAGCTTGAAGTCGCCTTTTAAAAGCCGGAAGGTCTCAGTCACCTTTCAGGTGTGAATATTTTGCGTAGTTTTATGGTTTGGATGCGGCTACGAATGGCCATAAGGCGGAGGACGTAGGTCACGGGTTCCGGGAGACGCACCGCGGAATATCCGAACAACCTAGAGCCTCCGGGTTGCAACCAGTCAACAGTGCGCTGTGACCCACGAGTCACGACTTACCGTAGAGGTCGCAGGGAACTCAGGACTACGACTTGCTGCACTTCTGTCCCCATTGACCTCCAGGGGATGGCTGGCAACTGACCTTTAACATTTTTCTTCCACCAACGAGGAAATACCTGGCACATGTAAATAAGCTCTCAGCGATTTCGAAGTTTTCCATTTTCACGAGAGTTTTTTTTAGCAGAGTGCCCTGTCAAAGCCCTTGCTAAAGTCTACAACAACAAAACCCACGCGTATCCTATCGTCGTTAGACTTAAGCCAACTTTTGCTGTATGTGAGTTTCGTCAATTGGTAGGAGCTTTTTGGAAGCCACGTGGCAAGTGAGCTGATGCAGTGTTTCTTTCTAAGTGAACTGCAGAGGCTTTTTTGACTACCTCTCCTAAGCTTTTTATTACGGCGCTAATCAAGCTTATCGGTACGCAATTCAATGAGCACTACCAAGAAGCCTTCCTGCGTATAGGTGTGACCGCGGGATCCTTTGGGCGTAGCCAGTCCGGTCCCACCAATTTGTCGGGATCCATAGCACATGTCGCCCTGAGGGCACCACTGCATAGTACTTCCTAGGAGTTTATTCTGCTGGATGTCGAAGGTTCCTGAGTACAGAACTCGACGAAGCTCCCAACGGCGGCCCATACTTCGTCCTCCTCCTCTTTCGCTAACGAGTAATTCTCTGTCTGTCCTATTGGACCGGAATGCCACGGTGCATTTTTTCTACAGTTTATACAGGAAAATAGCCTCTCCAAGTGTTTTATTGTAGACAGAGGAGGATGCGGTTCACCGTATGTTAGGGATCGGCAGGGGGTAGTGATACATGTGTTCCCAGTTAATCTGAAATGCTTCTTTGGCTTGTGGGTACAAAGATTATTGACCAGACCAGTACTGATACTTCCATCGTAGTAAACTTCACATCTTGCGTCCCACTTCCATAGGAAAATTTCGTTCTTCTTTCAGGGCAGTTCAGAGAATAACGATTGGGTTATCCATGTGCATAACTCACGTCACACCCAAAGAAGAAGTGATAGCGGAATATTTGTGGTAGTTTGCTCCGAGAACCAAACAGATAAACATAATGGCTTGCTAAGGAAACACACAACGGATGTAAGTATGGAAAACCAGGATGGGAATGTGATTGGGCGAGATACAAAAGTGTTCTTATCAGAAACGCGGATTCCGCGTTGAAGTGATCGTGACAATATGGGGTTTGTGTTTATTTGATGACTCTTTCGAATGAATAGAGGATGGCGACAGTAGATGTATCTGGTGAAACTAATAGGAATACGACAACCACTTTCAAAGGCAGGTAAAATGCCTTTGGCTCCGGAATCTAATTGCCACCTGAACAATTAGCCAAAAACTAAGGGACATTTTAATGCATGCGACAGACAGCTGGTAACTGGCAGCTCTACCTTTCGTTCCGGCAATGCATTGATAAATTCGTGGGGTATATTTGGACAGAGCATCACAATCGTAGTGGAGCATTAAAATTTACTATGTTTAGCGAAAACGACCTTTGAAAGAGGCCCACTTAGGGAGGTGACATTATCCGCCCAAAATACAAATGTCATCATCCATCAGCGCTCAGGTGAACCCCTCAGCTCTGAAAGTTGTCTTGGTTATCAGTGAAATCAAATTCTTAGAGGAGCGAACCTGCGCCGAAACCGCTAGTTGCCGTATATAGTCATTCCATTCATAACAAAAGTAAAAAGAATGTTGTTCACTGGACCACAACTTTATGATTGTCAAGATATGCGATTTATTATGAAAGTGGATAGGAACATGTCACACTTGCCAACCACAAGGTTTTTGTGGTATGAGGAAAATGGGAGACAAAAATTTCTGGATGTCCATCATGCACATTCGGACAAACTTGCTACATTATTTTTGCCGGTTTGAAAAAAGGCAGATATTTGGCTTTCAGCCGTAATAGCGGTCAGTATTATCAATCTCCAACGATAAGTGCTACAGGGATGAACGGAGCCTGCAGTTCTACATTCATTAACGAACAGCAGGTAACGAACCAAAAACATAACATAATGCACGAGCCTTTCACCGCCAATAGAAAGCAGAATGTGACGAACAAAACAGTAGAAGTAACAGTCTAATCTTTTATTTTTTTCTGCAGCCAACCCTGCAATACCTAACTGCAAACTCTGGCCTTTGTTATGCGAATACAATACTTTGAATCGTCCGTAGTGTCAGTTTGTGCATGCTTATTCTGCTGACGTCCTACATTTCATTGACATACAGTACACGTATTCTGGTAAGTTTATTCGACTGAAGTTGGAAAACTGTTACGAAGAGATTCTACGCAGTGAATGAGTTTTTGAAACATGAACTTCTGAGTATACAGAGAAATTCGTTGACCCAAGGGGGAAGAAAAGTGCATCAAAATGAAGAAAAATTCTGGAGATCGAAAATCATGTATGACATCCCCAACCAGCCCAAGTCGGTTTGTTCCTTATTTTTCGGTTTTGATAGTGACGCTACATACGCGGATGTTCATTCCACTGGCTGAGACCTTTGCAGTGGTTGAAGTAAATAAACAAATACTTCACTCCAAAACTAAGAGTTTAACATGAGCCAGTTTACAGACATCAAATTTATAGTGGTATAGAAATCTCTAGTGGTTGAGCTGTCCTGAGTGATACATAAGGTACCACACCACGGTTCGTCATGATACCAAGTGACTGCAGGCTATAAGGAAGACAGAAAAATATCACTCCACAGTACATACAGATTGCTTATGAGTTTCGGTTGTCTTCACTCACCATTCTTTTTTCACAATAAAGTGATACCAAAATCGCACAATATTCGGCCTTTACGTTACATGTGACCCAGATGGTTAACCTGGTTAACCTAGTTCAGATAAACGCTTATTTTAACGTCGGTCCACATGTTTACAGTATCGAGGGCCAGCGAAAACTCACTTCATCGACTTCACGTAGCAGTAAGTCTTAGCATAACCAAACAGCTAACCAATGTAGTTTAGGGCGTTGAAGTGGAAGCGTAATGTGAGAAATTGCACGTAGAGGTAGAGGGGTTGGTGCCCTTGTGGTCAGAAGAGGTTGACTGAGTCAAAGATTTAAGTACCGACTTCTTCTTAAGTAAACTAGAGGTAGGTATGATATAGAGAGCATTCCAACAGAAAAGCTTCGTCAAGGCTAAAATAAAACAAAACCTGATGATTAACAACCCAGAAAAAGTCTCAGGGGTAGTTCCAAAGGAAAAGATGGATTGTAAACACAAAAAGAATGAGTTACTTCGTGACAACAGTATACTTCAGAAATTAGTTGCCTTTTGTGATAGGGAGAGAAAGCTAGCAAAGTAGTCGAAAAGATAAAACATGTTTACGTTCCAGAAGATACCTTTGAAAATCTCAAGCCTAAAAAGACCGCTACAAATGAAATGTATGGTCCATCGAAACTTCTAGAAAACGTTGTAGCGTCACACACTACCCAAAATCAATAGCCTAGGGTTTGACGACTTATAATAATAATAATAATATATTTCATGCAACAAAGGTTACATGAATACAAACCAGTTTACAGGTTTGATCACTTTGGTAATGAGAGATGACTATTATGTACAATGTTATGCTATACATTAGATGCTGTGATTTATGGCATATAGGAGGCATGTTGAAGCAGGCTCAGTTCGAATTTGGAGATTATCCGGCCATCGTTTGAATCATCCAATATTCTTGAAGGTGAGGCCGCATCACAGTCATGACCTTGGGGTGTGCGCGTTCGTCATCAGGTTTCGGTGCCAATATTTCCCGCTGACGAATGCGATTTGTAGGATTCCGTTTGAATGCAGGACTGGTTGGTGCTGACCCTGATAGTTTAACTGGACTCGCTAAGCTGAAGGCACCCGGTCAGGCATCCTCGCCATTTGGCACGCTGTCGTGTTACGTTGCACTGCTCGTATTCGACTCTCTAGCCAGTTGGTTGGAACGCATCGGTATTTTGGCACAACCATCCAAATATACTATTCCATCCGACTACGCTATCGTGTTCTTCCTTGGTCTCGTATTCGTGGGTATATAACAAGTTCGAATAATTAGTGATTGGTCTTTGCGTCTGTCAAGTTCGCATCAGGACAAATACTAAATTGGTGAGCCCGAAGTGATCACATATACCGACCAATAACAAATATCGAATTGGTGAGCCTGTTCCATTTTATATTTGTTTATTGTTTTCATTTCGATAACATTTATATATCCATTTACTACACTTTCTCATGTCCGACCACACTCCCAAGCTTATTCGTATTAAGCCGACTGCGAACACGATCCAACTCGTGCCATATTGGCCAGACAATGCAGAAACATGGTTTCTGTGCGTCGAGGCAGATTTTCGAGAACAGGGCGTCTCACATCCTCATTCTCGATTTCTTGCTGTCATACGGTCACTACCACGAGAATTAAACAGGTATGTTACGGCACACATGTTTAATCCTGAAGTAAGTGATCCTTATGCACTTCTTAAGGCCACACTCTTGAAGAAAAGCGATCTGACAGACCGCCAGCGCCTAGACGAATTGCTTCGTAACATCGAGCTAGGCAGCAACTCAGCTACTGAAGTCCTCGCACGCATGCGAGAAGTAATCGGCGCATGAACATTCAACGATGGCCTTTTCCGAGAACTATTTCTCTCAAAACCACCACGACCGGTGCAAACCGTGTTGGTGACACTGCAGTCAGTCCCACTCGATGACCTGGCAGCCTCAGCAGATAAATACTGGAGATCTCTAGCAGACCCATCTCCAACGTATATTCTGCCTTCGATAAACCGGAGAGCCGGGATTCAGAGGTGAACAAGCTGTGCAACTCTGTGAAACGGTTGCTACGATCTCGAAGTCCTAGTTCACGTAGCGCTTCACAGAAACGCATCATAGCGCATCGCAGCAACTCGCGTGGCTGCCCAAAAACTAAACCTAACTTGGCTGAAAACCTTAAATGGTGCTGGTTTCATAATACTTATGGAGAAGAAGCCGGAGAGTGCCGGAAGCCATGCAGTTTCAACACGGACACAAACTCGGGAAACTGCCATGCCGGCATGTGTTCACAGCAACTTTAGCCAACGGAAAAAGCCGTTTACTCTACATCACGTATGTTAAAACGGAAGTTCGCTACCTCGTCGACATCGGCACAGAATTTAGCGTTCTTCCTGCACCGACAAAGGATCGTTATCACAACCCGTCCTTCAATCTCCAAGCAGCCAATGGCAACTCAGTCGCAACATTCGGGAGACAGTATGCCTACCTCAACTTAGGTTTACGTGAACCTATCCACTGGATTTTTCTCCTGGTTGACGTATCTATGCCCATCAGTGGCATAGATTTGTTAAACCATTACGATCTACTCGTAGATGCTCGCCGTCGATGTCCGATAGATAACAACACAAAGTTATCTATTGGCGGCACCACCTATGTAGGTCCGAGTTTAGCCATCGTTAGAACCAAACAATCATGCCACGCGTCCTACCAAGCAGTTTTTGGAGAAATATCCAGAGTTGCGACAACTGAAGCACACTCTTCGGTGCAAAACCAGCAATGTTATGCATCACGTGACAACCACAGGTCCACCTGTGGCATCCAAAGCGCGGCGTTCAACCCCTGATAAGCTCAAAACGGAGAAGAATGAATTCGACCATCGCCATTGCACATGGTTCCCAGAAAGGAGAGCAACGACTGGCGTCCAACCGGTGATTACCGAAGGCTTAACGCCAAAACAACTCCGGATTGCTACCCGATGCCTCACGTTTACGATTTGACTGCAACGTTACGTGGAATGAACATTTTCTCCAAAATCGATTTGGTCAAAGAGTACAACCAGATACCTATGGCAGCAGAAGATATCGCGAAAACAGCCATTATTAATCCTTTTGGCCTACTTGAATTCCTGCGCATGCCATATGGTCTTCGGAATGCAGCACAAACATTCCAACGCCTTATGGATGATGTCTTCCGTGGTTTGAATTTTGTTCATGTCTACATCGATGACTGTCTATTTGTGAGCCCAGATAAGGAAACTCACTTTAAACATTTGGACCCCGCATTCAAAGGACTTAAAAAACATGGCATCACAGTCAACTTGCAGAAGTGTGAAATAGGGGTTGAATCACTCAGCTTCCTTTGACATACCATTGACAACGCCCATTGAGAGATAAAGTGGCGGCTACCACAAACTATCCAGAGCCGACCACTGTGAAACATCCCAACACTTTCAATGGCCTGGTAAGTTATTACCGAAGGTTTATCCCCAACTGTGCCTCTGTCATGAGACCACTAACAGACCTTCTTTGAGGAACTACGAAGTTCGTGACTCTGAACAACGTGGCTGGACTTGCTTTCTCTGAAGTCAAGGAAGCCATTTAAACGCAACCATGCCCATGCATCACGACTCCAATGCTCCTTTGAGTATTGCTCTTGATGCATCTGACTCAGCAATTGGAGCAGTTTCGTAACAATTGACTGACCACCAGTGGCAACCGTTAGCCTTTTTCTCGAGGCGGCTGCAAGACACGGAAACAAGATACAGTACATTCGGTAGGGAACTTTTAGCTATGTACTGTTCTGTAAGCCATTTTCGACATTCTGTGGAAGGTCGTGATTTCATTATTTTCACAGACCACAAACCGTTAACCTTTTCCCTCAGCTCGGCGTCTGACAAATACTGCCCGCGTGAGTCACGATAGCTGGATTACATTTCTCAGTTCACGTCAGACATCCACCACATTTCTGGAGCAAATAACTCCGTAGCCGATGCACTATCACGAATAGCTTCTATAGACAATATCGAGGGCGTTGATCTAGTTCAACCAGCTCGTCGTCAAAAGAAGACCTTGAGCTGCATCATGAGTTGTCGTCCACAACCCTCAAGCAACGACTATGTCCAGTTGGATCAGACAAGGATACAATTTTGTGCGATGTCTCTGCTAGTCAACCACGCCCAATAGTTCCGAAGAGATGTCAACGCAACGTCTTCAATACGTTGCACAAACTCTCCCATCCAGGTGTACGAGCCACTATTAGGCCTGTCGCACAAGGTTTCTGTTGGCCTGGGATGAACAAAGACGTTAAGGAGTGGGCTCAGTCGTGCTTAGCCTGTCAAAAGTGTAAAGTCATGAGACACACGAAAAGCGCTCTGGACTCTTTTCCAGCCCAAATTACCATATAATGAAATTTTTAAAGAAGAGGGTAAAAATAAGCGTAAATTTTTATTTTTCGATATGTTTATATATAAATAATTCCCATTTTTACGAAACGTTTTCGTGGTATTAAAGACTTTCATTTATATTCCAGGTGCAACGAGCACTGGACGGAACGTCAAAGAAAACTGAGGATTAAGATCGACGTACAGTTCGATTTACTGTATTTTTTTAAAATTGCCACGACACCCTAGGATAAGTTCAGACAACCAGGGGCCACTTCATGCAGTGAGCCCATCGGAGGAGTTTTACCAGTGCAGAAACCACTGGGTTTTTACTTCCGGCTGGTATCGTCTTAGGGCCCTCACGAACTCTCTAGGGGGGGAGTGATCTATAGCATCACACACTTCCCCAAAACGAATAGCCTAGGGTTTGACGACTTTCGACATTGATGCTGACCTTGATAGTTTAACTGGACTCGCTAAGCTGAAGGCACCCGGTCAGGCATCCTCGCCATTTGGCACGCTGTCGTGTTACGTTGCACTGCTCGTATTCGACTCTCTAGCCAGTTGGTTGGAACGCATCGGTATTTTGGCACAACCATCCAAATATACTATTCCATTCGGCTACGCTACCGTGTTCTTCCTTGGTCTCGTATTCGTGGGTATATAACAAGTTCGAATAATTAGTGATTGGTCTTCGAGTCTGTCAAGTTCGCACCAGGACAAATACTAAAACGTGCTCTGCTTTCGACAAATTCTTCACTTTGTAGTGGGTGGTATTGAAAGGAATGGAAATAGTTAGTGTATCCCTGGAAACCGGGGAAAATGGTAGGCAATTAGCAGCGATAGATGAATTTTCTTCACAGCGAAACGCAAGAGCAAGTAGAGATAACATAAAAAGAGAAAGTAAGACACATTGTGCAAGTGGCAATTTTAGTGGAAAGTGCTCACTATTTCATCAGTATTACGCAAAATGTTATGGAAAGCATTCTATCTCGCGTTTGGCTCTTGTCATTTCCTACAACTTGTCGAACTCTCCGTATCATGCAACCCCATGACATTTTTTGAGACCCCCTTTGGTTCACTTTTCTGACGACATTTTTTGTCAGAATAATTTTTAAGAACTTTGGCACATGAGAAATATCCTATTTAAGGTAAAAAGGATCACGGCAGTATGAATTTTTTGCCATCTGCTTTGAGTTTGTTAGGTCATTCACTTATGTTAGTAATTCAGGTAGACTAAACAAGGTGCAAAACGTTTTCCTAGTGATCCCATTCCCTCCATGGAAGGTGTTGACCGCCGATTATCAGTGAACGTTCAAAGTGTTATCGTGTTAAAGCCACAATTTAGTGGCTACTGTTAGCTCCAAACAGACTCTAATGTTGTACGAAGTTATCGCGACTTTAGCACCTCTCTCAACACCCCCCTGGATACACGTCACTCTTTTTCCTGGGAAAAACGGAAATTCATCTCCTAGTCACTATATACATCATTTAGGTTTGTGCTGATTTGCAACTCGCAGAAGATACCATTTTACAGGAGCGAAAAGCCTCAAGACCGGGTAACATAAAATCTGTCACAAAGTTTCTCAAACGCGGACTTTGATCTTCTAGATCTAATTTCATACGGTGTATTTTCGGTAATGGTGGAGCACGAAACGTTCCAAGCGAGTTGTGTAGCTGTTCAGTAACCGCTTCGATACCTCTTCATCAAACAGAAACGACGGAGTTGGCGATACCCTCCTATATAATCAGAGTTTTCATCTTACCGTACGAAATATTTTTTACTGATTGATTCATTAAATGTCTTTGCGCTAATTAACTCCACATAACCCCCTTTACATTTAGCGCCTTTATGATAACCGCCATGTACCTAAAGCTGGAGGTGAAGATATGCTGCTGATGCATCCGACGTTACCTTCCTCGTCGCTTAGCTGCACGTGCCACCACCTATCTGGTAAACTACCCACGCTCTCGGGACCCACATATCTGAGGCGCCGGTACATTCGGATAATTGCTATCCAATAAAACCCGTGCCAGTAGTTTTCAGGGTGATGGAGGAAATTGTAAGTAATAGCGGCATGGATCGCCTATAAGATAACAAATTATTATCAGCTTTCTAGTGAAGGCTCTTGGAATTAAGGTCATGTGACGCCTGCCTACCAAACTTTGTTGAAACTGCAGACTTAAGGATAAAAATTTGACCTGATGGAGCTGAACAAATTGGGAATTTGGCAAGCAGGACTACAGCTCAAGAAGCAGAATACTAAGTCTAGAAACACTTTGGATGAGACGACTCTAAAGTAACCTAACACTCTTCTTTAATGTGTTACATAAACTCACTTTTACAGCCAGTGGTGAGTTTCATTTCCAACAGAACAGTTCTTACGATCTGCGCAATCACGTCCATAGCATCACAATAATACCGTGTAAATCCTGCTTGCATGCAAACTTTTTTGCCGTCAAATTCTTTGTTGTGGAACAGACTTCCGGCTAAAGTGAAGGCCTCCAAATCAACCTCTGGATTCGATCGGTTACTAGCTAACTTCTTATCGAATACACCTACAGCATCCTTCTCGACACTTCGTTTACTCAGCCCTTTTAATGTATAAGGAGACATCCACGACACCTACATTGGCCCTTCACATGAAGCATCGAGGAGACTTCCGCAAGTTATCACCTTAAACTAACGGCACATTTTGCCTCACTCAACGCAGTAATCAAAAACATAAATTCTACAGCGTGACAGCATGAAATTTATATTTTTATGTACTCCATAGAAAAAGCGCATACAATGAATGCTATAGCAAGGAAAGTTAAGTAGGGAGAAACATGAACATAGAAAACATTCTCCCTGTTGGAATTCTTGCTTTCTGAGCCCGCTGCTTTGTCCGTATTTTCTCGTTGTAGAAAATTAATTCATTTTTAAACGTTGGCTTGGTTGCTGTCGAGAATTAATTATTTAAGTAACAGACCATGGCTGAAACTACCATTCATGGAGGGTAGCCAGTGTTACCGCGTTCAAAATATCTAACTACAACAGGCAGAAGTAAAAAACGTTCACTGAGCTACAACTTCATAGTTACCAAAATCTAATATTTACTGGTCATAAAAGTGACCAGCAAAGTCCAACGCTTACCAATCGCAAGGTTGTCACGGCCCGTGAAAACGAAGGATAAGGTGTCCCAAAAGTTCATCTGGCGCATCGAAACAAATCTATTGCTTCTGGGCACCGGAGTCGGAAAAGTGAAGATATTTGGCTTTTAGTCATAATACTCGTCAAGATTATGAATCTTTGTCGTGGAATGGTATTGACATGCATGAACTATACGGTCCTGGAATCGTCAGTGAAGCATAATATGTAAACAATTCGTGCATACATTACTTCATAAACTTTTCACCACTATCTCAGGTAAAAAGTACAAACTGTTACAATGGAAGAATTAGCTTCAAGCTTTATTTTTCTCCAGGTAATACCTGTTATGTCTAGATACAAATCTGGTTTTTTTGGTAATGAGAAGACAACACTTCCACTCGTCCAACTTGTAAATTTTCTGCATACTTATTCTTCTGGGATGTTCCATCACACGAATATGCAGCACTTATATCTTCTAGCGACAAAAGGTGGGGATTGAGATTACCTTCCATGAAGAAACATGTAATTCATACTTAGACTTGTTCATACCTGTAAAAATGGTGTGTGCCTGTATATTCAGGAATAAACATCATTATTATCCAAATAAGTGTCAATACTATCAACTAGGGTGATGAGGTATGATTTTCAGATCATTTTCCCGTTGCATGTACTTTGTTATGATCATTGTTTGTGACGCGTTATTTCGGACATACCTCCACGAAAACAACCCGATTTCGCCATTCAGAGTATTTTCCTCATAAACTTACATCTAGTCACATGGATGTAAGCACTCAGATCTCTACTTTGACCTCACGACCTGATAACTGGTAACAATTTCATTCATTCCCATACTAATATCATGCATGAACAACGTGATCTGGTTTGTCGACATTTACCATTCAAATATGCAACAACTTGCACAGGTTTTGTTTTCAAAAGAAGCCATTTTCACGAAGTTGCGAAGCGTCCGTAAGTTCCGATACTTTTGTTGAAAGTATCCACAAGAATTTTGGATGTTTTCCCCAATGTCCTGCCGAGTTGCCCTCCTCCATGACCGCCTAAGGGACCAAAAAGTCACGGCCCACCAATGTTTATTGCGTACGTGCGCCTGACTCCAAGTAAGAACATGAGAGCCCGGAAAGCTTTCACGCTTTGTTAGCTCTCCGTGAAACACTGCTCCACCAGAAGGCGTGGGCGGATATAATATAGAATTCATTTTTAACGGGATCCAATTTCAAAGTCGTAATCAGTCAATCATCATTCAAGCGCTGAGCAGAAAAAATGCATTCGTAGTGTCATTGTTAAATAAGGGAACGCAAGTAGCATGCAATGCGGAAAAGTCCTTCGGCATCTCTTGTTTACCTGATCTTATGAATTATATTTTGGAATTGTCACCGGGAAACTGCTTGGGTGAGCATATCCCTGGAAATACTTAATGGGGTTGTGATGATAAGGGATTCGACCGGATCATGTTCTCACCAGTCAGATCATTGCTGCAGCCAATTAAAACTGCCATATCCCCCTTAAATAGAATGACTTGCTTCCTCCATCCCATGTGTATTTAAGTCAACACTCAGGGACCACAGGAAAGCTGATTATAAGGGGTGAAACAAGATCCAGAAGGTTTTTGTTGGTATGACTTCGATTCCTCTCTTGTTCCAGATTTCAGATGGGGACTGCTAAAGAGCGTGATCCATTGAACACCTTTGTTCCTCTCTACTAGAAATAAGTTTAACTTTTCCTGGTTTAATTCAAGCGCTCAAAAACCAGAACAATGTGCACAGTTAACTTGGGATGAATGAGGTTCACTAACAGCATTTTTGACTGCTTATTTCAGCGAGAAATCCGTGATAGATGCAAAGCAAGCGTCAGCAGTAGGCCACTAGGAACGTTTATGCAGAATAATAAAGATGAGTCAGAGGGTACTGTACCAGCTGATGAAGAGGGGGAGCGATTTTTCATTTACTACGGGGCAAGGCCAGAGGTTTTTCACTCTGGCTGCGAGGTGGCTAGCTTGTCACCCCAGGAGTTTCGGCGTAACTTCTGTCGACTGGAAGGGACGAATACCATCTGAGGACTCAAATTTTAAAGGAACACGGTTACGCGGAATTTGAGCTTCCTTAAATCAACCGGCTGAAGTCCAAACAAATCCACAGAAGTTGATGGTATCCATCTAAGAGAATTCAAAGAGTGTGCTGGGGTTAAATCCATCCTATAGGCAACCCTACTCGGATATTCATCCGTGGGGCGTCTGTTGGCCTCTGATTGTAAACAGGTGGCTGCCTCCCCTGTAAATAAGGATATAATTAAACTAGGTGCCTGCAACTATAAGCAAATCTCTGGGCCTTTTCATAACAATATATAGACTTCATATACCTCAAAATCCGGATAAAAATTGGCTAGCTATGCACACATACTTCAGGAAAGACAGTGCTGTCCTATAATGGGCTAAGGGGAAAACCACGAAAAGGTGATGGGGTCATGGCACAGATCTAGCCTGAGTGACTTTAGCTGCAACCTGCACAATAGAGAGGGATGAGAAAGGATGTGGTCATGGTGTGTCATATCATGTAGGACTCCTCTCATCTGAGCAGGCTGCTGTTAAGGTGTGATCAAATGCTCCACCTTGTTGAGGATCCATTTGGAGTAGAGCAAGCATCGACAGGAAGTCATTTTGCGCCTACTAGTTTTCAGGTTGAAACAGTAAACTGTCGAATTCCACTTTTAAGGTTAATATGGCCTCCTCACCCAATGCCACTAAACAGAGACTAAATGCCAACTTAATTTCGTGTGGCTCAAATAAAATGCACTCAACAAGCTTCTTGTTGTTGTATATATATTGTGTAGTAAAAATGACAAAAGAGAGTTCACTAATTAACGGTGGTTCTCGGGACCGAGACAATAACTGTGATTCCTTTAAAAAAGCAAAGCCTTCTTTTAGGGCTGGCGTGGAGTTCAATGCATTGTCGTTAGCTGCTTCTACATGGAGTTTTGCTTATCTAGACTGGAGACTGAAGTTCGAAGCGCGCATTTCGAAACGAGCTGCGCTACTTTCTCGTGATGCCTGCATAGGATCTAATAGTTATGGAATGTAACACGCCAGTAAATGGGTTTCGCAAGAGTTTTTCACATTCTGTTGAACACTGTGGCCCAACTGCGAAACGTCTTTCACTGAAGGCTATCTCTAGTAAGCACGACTGTGTACATATTTCTTGCAGATTTAAATGGACTCCCTTCAGCCTCACAAATTTTCCAGGATTCATGCCATAAGCTTCAAAGTGCGACAAGGGCAGTTTTTCTAAGTGAGCCTATTGAACTGACTTTGGAGGAGCTCTACAGGGTTCGAATATACTTTATTTTCAAACATCCAATTGTAGAATGTCGAGGATATATGTGCTCAGAAGATGATTTTGGAACTGTATGGAAACCTTAAGGTCCTGTTCAGCGAATTTGTGGCTGATCTACACCCTCAGTTTTTGAGATATCCTTTTTACCGACAACTACATATCTTTTTTGGCGTACATCAGAGTAGTTTATAAGTTGGAAAGCAAGTCTTACGGAAAGCCCAAGATCATTTGTTCTTGATTATTATGTAAGAAATGCTAGCATATCTTCGAGGCGTTATTACCCCACCATATTTTCATGGGGAGTTGTAGTTGTCTTAGGAATTGTAAATGCCGAAAAAATCCACTGAATGACAACAGACTACTTATATGGATAAGAAAGCCCTTTGTTCCAGTATTGAAACTCTTCTATTCCATGTGCTTACGAAAAAATGCGAATAGGTGACTATAGTTCTATTTTATGTGTATAGCTGTAGTCATTATGGTGTATTCTAGACCACTGGGCTTTAATAAATACCTGAAGCCAGTATATATATATATATATATATATATATATATATATATATATATATATATATATAAACCATATACTACGCATTAAGGATAGTTGTTGATGGTAGTAGCATTAAGCTTTCCTTGCTGTTTTGATAATCACCACTAGGTACTATCTTCCATTGAATAATAACAACCTTTTCAAGATACTTCAATAAAGTGAGAGACTTCATGAAAGCATTCGGAACTAGTTAGTGTTGCGTTGTTTGTTTGGTTTGATTACAAAGGTAATATGAATAGGTTTTGAGTTTTATCCGAGTCAGAATAACCTATAATAGGGTACCATCGTTGGTGATTAGGTCATGGCAGTAAGTAGACAGCACTCTACACCTTATTTCAGTATCAGCTCCATATGGCTAATAAATGGAACGTTATATCGGGTTGTCGTCTCCTCCACATTATTTTGCGGGACCAGTTTGATGAAAACACTCTGAAATCAAACCTTGCTTTTTTTTTCCTATTTCCTTGACGTGTTTTCTTCACGGAAGGTTTTCAACTCAGTGCAGTGGCACACTGTTGGGAGTTGTACTGTAAAAAAATGGTCAGTCCAATCATTATTTAATTCATATATTTAGCTTCTTATTAGGAACATATTTCTTTTCATGGACAGGCAACTTCTTCTACTTAATGCACAAAATTTGCAAATTTGGTGAGTTAATCCCAGGGTTTTGTTTTTGTTTACTTTTCCTAGTAATATTTTGATTTTAATATATGATTGTTATTAATGAATATAATCTAACCAGTGGCTCAGGGTATTAGCATTGAACTACTTATTTTCCTGAAGGTTGTTTTGAAACACCTAAATCGTGATAAACAGTTACCCCCTTTCATGATAACATGCTGTTCTGACTAGTGGGTCAAATGTAAGCTCCTTGGGACAAGAATGTTTGCAAAGTCTTTCAGGGGTGTTTTAGAGGCTATAAACAACAACTGATCTATGCGATTTGTGTAACTTTACCTAGTTAAGACGTGCTCGTATGTCCCACTTTACCTACACCACCAGGTGTATATAGGCAAATGTCTGACCAGCAACACAGCCACTAAAATTAAAAGGATAGAATTTAAAGGTATTCAACCGCATGTTTCACTTGGGCATTGTTTGTTCATCTTTAAATCTCCCAGTTTTTATGGATTTTCTCTTTATATAAAATGAAGTCTTTTGGATATACAGTATGGTTATGAACAAGCGATATAAGTTCATCAGTAAAAGCTATTTCAAACCGTGTATTTTTAAAAGATAAAACTAACACGATTTCGATAATTTAATTGTAGGAGTCTGTTATCTATTGTATCTTAAAGTTGACAGACTCATTGTTTATCATTCTGTTTCATACTTATTTCCTTTCATATCGAGCCCATTTTCATGGCTAATTGTAATAGTAGTCTTAGGTCGAAAGTATTTTGTTGTATCAAGTCGTTTGGTAACCTGGTTCACATTTCAAGCCTTCAATCTAAGGGAAACGATGATGTAATCATTTTGAGTTCAAGGGATAATTTGAAGCTATTAATACCCAGATACTAGTTAGTAACGTTCGGTTGCAATTTGCTTGCGATCAGTTCACCACTTAATTGTTAGCATGGTGGGTGTCAGTAGTATGATCACTTTCTAAATGTATCGGACTTGTGATGTAGCTGGTCACACTGTACACTGGGGAAATAAGTCCCATAAGTCTGTTTAGAGGATTATGAAATGTTTTTCGGCTTGTTTTTGCCAATATGCAAGTAGTCTTTCAAATTAAAGATACAAAGTACCGAATAATTTTGTTAAAGGTGTCTAGAGACAAAACGAATTAGCTGTCAGATAAATAGATTAACACACAAACCTCTACAAAGTAGTTCACCAATTCGTATTAAATTGTGATGAGTAATTAATTACTCGGAAAACTAATCAAGTCGAACGGACAGCTGGCTATATACCATAACGTCTTGGTAGTTTTAAGTTAAAGTGTCAAGTCTAGGTTAGTATCGAGAACATCGTATACTATGGATGAAGCAATAAGTGGGAGTTAGCTGATGTTAGTTACTGTTACCGATTGCCAATAGTGACAAAATTTTTTGGATAAATCAGGCGTAGAATGTCAAGTAAGACGTTACTTAAAAGAGGTAACTTTATTCATTAAAGCTAATAGTTGTTGACCTATATTACCTGAGAAGTTTAAACCATCAAGACACGTAGGGAAATCAAATGCTTATTATATTTTTCAATGCGAAACTAGTACATATTGGGCACTGAGGTCTGTACCTCACGAAGCAGTCCAAGAGCTAGGATACTGTGAACAAAAGGGATGAAGAGTCGTAGGGAGATTTTTAAACATTTCTCGCGTGGGCTCTCCTAACCTGTTTTCGTGGGTGCTCGAAAACATATGCGTCATGAATCTGCACTGTCAAGTAATACCATCATTTACTAAAGTATACTGTCTAAATAAACACTTCTTGCTAGGAAACTTCAGAACAGCACTAATTTGTTGGTGCTTCTTTTTAAAAGCTGACTCTAAATTGATTTACCAATGGAGAGATCCACATTTTAATCGAAAGAGCCGATTTAGGTCATCGAAATCCATTTTGTTTCTGAAATTTCTCCCATATATAATTTGCTAGTTATCATCTCAACTAGGTAAATGTTTTGATAACTACCATCTTTCTTCCTTTCTTTTGCCTTCCGCGTCATTTAAAAAGGGATTTAGCTCTGAAGTTATTCCGAGAAGATGTAATCACCCGGGAAAAGGTTCAGTCTCGTCTGCTTTGTCAAATACTGGATGAAATACGTAAAGAGAGATGCGGAGAAGCTATCGATCGACAACTTCTGCGTACTGTTATTAGGATGTTGGTAGACTTAAAAGTAAGTCTGATGTCCCAGCCGAATTGCAGTAATAGAGAAAATGCAGTACTTTTCCCATGAGTTTTTCGGTGAAAACATGATTCCACCAAATAAAGTTAAAGAATACTTATCTACATATGAAGGGTGAAGACTTATCTTCTGAGACCACAGTAGTTACAGAAAAAGTATTAATGTGGTTGCATTTCCGATAATCAAGTACTTCGATCATAAAGTCTCAGTCGTTTTTCTCTTGTTGTTTCATCCCATAGGGTCATTTATCTGTTGCGAATAAAAGTAAAGGTGCTTAACATTTCTTTATAATTGACATTTTTGTCCCATGAACCTCTCATATCCATTGCTAGTAACATCGAAGTCTAATTATGTGTCTAGACAAGGTAAAAATCTTAACGACAGCTGCTACCTTGACATCATCATCAGCAATATCAACGTAGGACCAGGCATTACTGCGTAACTGTCCGAGTTGCCACAGCTCATATCAGTACATCAAGTAAAAAGGCAGTAAGGCGCAAGATGAATATAAGAGAATGCAGTCAAAAGAAATATGAAGTGCGAAAAGAGATAAACGAAGAATGAGAAAGTGGTGATATTCGGTATAGCGTCGTTAAGACGAGGATAATGTGTGTATACATCTGCGCCAATGACATCGATTCTGAGCCATATCCCCTAGAGTCTCCAACCACTGGTTCCTCTTGTCCCACGGACCCCAACCACCTAGTCTCCATCACCCTACATGGCTCAAACCAACAGTCAGAGACTTCATACAGTGGTGCCATGTTTTAGTCTGGCCACCTCGGGCCTTTTTCTAGCCTGGACCTACTTCAACCAATATTGTATGACGAAGCAATCGGCGACTAGGCAAAAGTAACACGTGTCCCAACCATCTCAATCGATGAAGGTTCACAACCTCGTCAACCGACTTACCTCTTCTCCCCAAAACTCTACTCCCGACGTCTGCGTCACTTACATGGTGACACTATGGAATACGGCCTATACTTCAAAGGCAACGGCGGTCAAACACCTGAAGCCTTCTCATGCCTTCCACTTTCAGTGGCCCTGTTTCACAGTCATACAGGAGAACAGACCGGACTACTGTGCAGTACACGCGACCCTTAATAGACAAACGGATATCACGACAGCGCCATAGGTGGCGTAAGTTGGCGAAAGCCAGCCAAACATTTTGTATCCATGCAGAGATTCCATCGGCCACTGACCAATGTACCACGGCTGATCTTACTCCCCAGATAAGTGAAGTGGTCGACACACCCAACCGCTACACTCTCTATTGTTAGCCGTGCAACCGTTGAAGACCAATCCTGAAGCAACAATTCGCATTTGGGTGGTAAGAACCGCATCCCAAATATTCTCAAATTGCCACTCAAACTGTTCAGAAGACTCTGCATTCTGTCAGCGTCTTCACCTAACAGGACTATGTCATCTGCATATTCTAGGTCTAACGAAAATTCTCCTGTGATTAGGTCAACGTCTGTGTAGTCAAGTGACGAGAGAGAGACCTCCATGAGAATATCTATGATAAAATTGAATAAGAATGGAGACAGTGGGCACCCTTGACGGACACCACTCGATGAGCATAGCTCCCTGGACAACTCACCATAGGCTCTAACACACCCACAAGTGTTCGAGTAGACAGCCTTCAACAAGATGATGTACTTACTCGGCACGCCTTTCAGTGAGAGACATTGCCATAAGACTTCTCGATCAACGGAGTCAAAAGTCGCCTTCAGGTCGAGTAATACAGCTATTGTCGGGCGTCGGTAAGCGTGCCTATGTTCCAGAACCTGGTGCAGTGTGAATATTTGGTCGATACACCCACGGCCGGGTCTAAAGCCTGCTTGGTTTTCTCGGGCTTGCTATTCCCGAGCTCCACTCAGGCGTCGAAGAATAGTAGAACCTAGCATCTTGAACACTATGTTCGTCAGGCTAATTCCTCTATAGTTATCACAAGAGGACTTCTCGCCTTTCTTGAAGACTGGGATAATCAGTGATTTAGACCAGTCGGAGGGGATCGTATTTGATTGTCATATACTGGTTAACACTTCCGTTAACCTGACTAAAAAGAGCACCTTACCACCATCCTTGTATGCCTCAGCAGGTAGTCCGTCTGGTCCTGCTGCCTTTCCTCGTTTCAGGTTACCTACCGCCCTCTCGACTTCTGCAAGTGTTGGGGGCCTTTCTCAATGTTCCATTCAGGATCCGACTGGATAGCGGGCAACGTAATGGTGGCTGGAGGCCAGTTAAACTGTTCCTCGAAGTGTTCTGTCCATCGTTCCAGTCGTCTCCCTGTGAGTGAATCGCAGACCCGTCCTTCTCCGCTATGGTCTCACTAACCACAGTTGACCTTTTCCCCCCAGTCTCCTTAATAAATCTAAGTAACTGTCTACTGTTACCAATCGCCACTGCCTTTTCCATCTCTTTAGCCTTCATTCCCCACCACTGTTCGCGGTCGTTGCGTAGACTTTTTCCCAGTCTACTTTTAAGTTGCGCTCGCTTTTCATTGTACTCGGGGCCTGCAGGGATGCGTTCACGTGCATCCATTAGTTCGGAAGAAGCTGCTGATATCCACTGGCTCTTTTAGCCACTATTTCGGAGTCGGCTATGGTCTCCAGCGCTGCTTTTACAGCAGACTGAAGATGGCACCAAGCCTTTACTGGATGAGTGATAGTCTTTTGTTCCGATAACTACCTAGCCAACTTCTCACTGAAACCGGCTTTGGTGTTTTCGCTGTCCAGCAACACTCGTAGTGGTTTTGTTGCCAAATATTCCCTAGGTCCATTGAGACGCAGGCATATAAGCGCTCGGACTAACGCGGGGTGGCTATCCAAACACGTACTCCAGAAGGAGCGGCAGTCTTCCACCGATCCTCTCCAGCGATGACTAATAGCAATGTGGTCTATCTGTGTCCATCACTGAGTTGAGTTTAGTGGACGCCACGTCAGACAGTGTCTTTTTTATGTCTGAAATTGGTGCTGGCTAAAAATAGGCGGTTATCTGAGCATAGTTTTAATAGGCGATCACTGTTATCTGTACGTTCAGCCAGGATTCCGAAAGTGCCACCTAAGTGCCTTTCTGCTTCATTCAGTCTACCCACCTGTGCATTGAAGTCACCTGCAACAACCACCACGTCCGAACGTTTGGCCACCGAAGGGAGGCTAGATAGTTTACGGTGGAACTCGTCCTTCACTTCATCCAAACTACAGTCAGTGAGTGCGTAAGCAGAGAATACAAAGAGATAACGGCGAGTCTCGCTATTCGTTTTAGTTCGCACTGAGCCGTTCAGCCGGACAGGGCAGAGGCGACTATCCAGTCTAGTAGTGTTTTCTGCCCTAGCGCTTAGTGCTATGCCTACACCTGCAAGACCACGAGAGCTAGCTAACGAATCTCCAGAAACTCGGACTCACCAGATTGGCCGGGAGAGGTCAGGTGAGTAACCGCACTTGGTTCTGTATGCCTGTCTCACAATCACAGCACACATCCATGCCCCGAGTTGCTAGAGTCTTAGCCAACGAAGCCTGCTGACATTGAAGATTCCAATATGTAATTTGGAGCGTGGTTTAAGGAGACCAAGGATCAAGATCGTTGTCAAAGGCTGCAGAACTGGGAGAAATTAAAGATGATGTAGCATTGTTAATTGGGAGACGTGAAGCAAGATTAGAAGGTAATGATGGAGGAGGTGGATAGCAGTCTGAGGAAACTTGAGTACTGACAGAGTTGTGAGGGCGGTCGACACTTCCCGGCTGCCCACACTGTGGAAGGCTATTTCTTCTTAAGGTACCTGAAAGAGATTTGTGTGACCACAGAGCCTATCGGACATCTGCTTGAGGCCTGTCACACGTAGCCTTTTGTGTATGATTATTTTGAACTTTTGTATTTTTGGGGCCGGATGATTGAAAAGAAATGACAAATGAACCGACACCGCCAGCCTGTCAGACCGTGGGGTATAGTGGGGTGTGTTATTTTGGGGGCCAACCTTTTCTAACCCCCCCTTCCACTGAGAAGGCAGTATCAGCATGGTACTGCTGGTCATCCAAGGGAAACACCTTACTGGTCACACCTCATCCAGCTAGCAACAGTACGACTTCGCGCTCAAACCCCCATCATAGTGTAGTAATTTACACCACAACGGTAACTGCTTTTCGTCTAACCACTATCCAACAGACCTTTCTGGTATGGTAGGTCCTCGAGGGAACAAGTGTTCCACCAGCATAGCTCGTTGGGTCATTGTGATATGCAAACCCGACCACAACGTCAAGGTAGCTACCTTGACAAAGTGGTTTAGCTTGTATATTGTAGCGATACGGCGGTGCTGGCTAAAACGATTAGTCTTCACGGTCCTACCGCATAGTTGTACGACTAAAGGTAGTTACTGTTACAGGGTAAACAGTAAACACTCTAATGAGGGTCTGGAAACGAAGTTTAATTGTTGATTGGACAGGGATGTGAACGTAGTTGGGTTTTTCTGTCGAGTGGACAACATTTCACTTGTGTCATCCTTTTGTTAGATAAAACGTTAGGAAATAAAAAGCTTGTAGGCTTTCCATCGCGCCTTGTCTTACAACTTTCTGTCACAAACAGTGAAGTATTTCAAGGAATGAGTTAAGTCTATAAAAGCCAACGATACCAGAAAGGTTACGTAATCAACCTCAGATAAACATCCATTTGACTTTGCGGCCATGAAAAGCTATTGCAATCTCTTTCAGTTGTGTCAAGAAGTAACACTGCTTGTTATGAACGACTGGGAAGTATCATCCAACCTCATACTTCCAGTAACATTTGGTTCGCTTCTGATTAGCAGCTTTCATTGTCACCTTACGAATTTCTTTTTGATTTTCACACTAAAAAGTCTACGTTATCTTTAATTCCTAATTTTTGTCCGACGCATAAGTTAATAACTGTAAAAAATGTCTGTAAGCAGTCAATGAGTTTCTACTGCTGAATGTTTATCTTCGTTTCTGTCCGCTAAGACGTTCAGTAGTGTTGCTGATCTAAGCGACTAAACTTTCAATAGATATATTCGTATGTAACGAATTTCCTATCCAAGATTACTAATAACTTTTCTTATTGAGGAAATTTCATCAATCTAAATGAACACGCTACTGATAAATATCATGGTTTGGATACGAATTTATTAAATATTTACTGACCCTCGTTATTTGTGGCACTGGCTGTATATTCGTTTACTTGTTGGGAGTCTAGTAAATTTCAGGTGTGCTTCACGCTCTTTATTGAAATTGTTCAAGGTTGCTGTTTAAGTCAGATTATAGACGGAGTGTACAGCTATTTGCTCATGAATAGCGTCAGAGCATTATTTTTACTTAGCGAAACCACTATGTTAATAGTAATGAGGTTTAACATAGTTCTGGAAAACCGGTTAGTGCAGTTGTAAAAATATATTAACTAAGGTGCCTGAGTTACTTATTGCATCTGCAAGACTACTACATAGACTGGTGCTGTATTAACTGGGATAGAACTAGGACTAGTTAGTCACAGGATAAATGAGTGATTCTAGTGGACCAAGTCAGTGAATTTGATTTAGGTGGTTTAAGTTCTTTGGTGGGGACCAGCGATTAAAGACCTCGAGGGACCTGTTTGAGGATCTGTCACAGTCTTTTTAATGCACTCTTTTATCTAGTATTTTCTTAACTAACGGAATACTTAACAAGGAAATTTGATCATTTATAATCTTTAGGTTTGTTTGCTGAAGCTCACAAGTTTTTATTTACTTACTTATTCAGCTGTATGATTCAATATTTCTTACTGAATTTCTGCGCAAAAGCCAACAGTTATACACTTACGAGGCGGATTCTTTGGCTAGACAGCTTAGTGTTCCTGAATACCTACTTCATGTAGACAAAAGAATTATGGAGGAAGAAGATAGACTTGTTGTGTATTTGGATGCCAATTCAACTCGCCACTTGCTTATATCAACACTAGTCTCAGAGCTCTTAACACGTCCATTAGACTACCTACTAGATAATGGTTTAGTCAATCCCTTGAAAACAAAACAAATAGCTCAGTTATCATTATTCTATTCTCTAATTTCAAGAGTTCCAAATGGTATTGATAAATTACGGACACATTTTCGTAACTACATCATACAGATGGGACGCGAAATAGTAGAGAATCCAACTCAGGATGCTGAAAAAGATCGTGTCATGATTCAGAATTTACTAGATTCACGGGATTTTCTTTCGGAAATCATTGTATCATGCTTCGCTGACGATTCCAGTTTTATGCGTGTGTTACAAGATGCATATGAAGAGTTTATCAACCAACGCCCAAACAAACCGGCTGAATTCCTAGCTAAGTATCTTGATTCGCACCTCAGATCTGGTAACAAAGCACAAACAGAAGAAGAGTTGGATAAGTTAATGGATAAAGTAAGTGTTCAGTTTTATTGTTCACAGGTCTTCTATGTGTGCGTAGAAGAATATTTTCATGTTTTCCATAGGGTTGTAATTTCCCATTTCATTCGGACCATTGATATCTTTTAAAATAGTTGGTTGCTCAGTGAACACTATATATGACTTAAATATGTTGTAGAATTTATCTTAAAATAATTACTAATCATACAGTTACATTTCCCTGGTAATTTTGACCACAGGACTGTGTCTTAACTACTAAGTATATAATATACAGAAATTGTACTTTAAGCGCTGAGAAGTTTCCGACCACCAAATTTGTTGTACGGAGTAATTTGTGATGAAAAATATCAAATGTTTTTCAGTTATTGCTTACTGAAGCTGTAATTTGTTGTCTTGACCACTGGATAGTTTACTTTCTCCACTTTCCTATAACTTTTCTATTCGTCCATTATCCACTAACTGATTGACCGATAGCTGCTACCTTGATGTGGTGGTTGGCTTTGCATATCACAATGACCCAACGAGCTATGCTGGTGGAACACTTGTTCCCTCGAGGACCTACCATACCAGAAAGGTCTGTTGGATAGTGGTTAGACGAAAAGCAGTTACCGTTGTGGTGTAAATTACTACACTATGATGGGGGTTTGAGCGCGAAGTCGTACTGTTGCTAGCTGGATGAGGTGTGACCAGTAAGGTGTTTCCCTTGGATGACCAGCAGTACCATGCTGATACTGCCTTCTCAGTGGAAGGGGGGGGTTAGAAAAGGTTGGCCCCCAAAATAACACACCCCACTATACCCCACGGTCTGACAGGCTGGCGGTGTCGGTTCATTTGTCATTTCTTTTCAATCATCCGGCCCCAAAAATACAAAAGTTCAAAATAATCATACACAAAAGGCTACGTGTGACAGGCCTCAAGCAGATGTCCGATAGGCTCTGTGGTCACACAAATCTCTTTCAGGTACCTTAAGAAGAAATAGCCTTCCACAGTGTGGGCAGCCGGGAAGTGTCAACCACCCTCACAACTCTGTCAGTAATCAAATATGTATGTATTATAATTTAGTTTTTTTAGGGATGGACACCCCTAACACCCTTCATTCCTTAATTTTTGAAAAATATGTGGTTTCTCTTTACTGGTTAATCATAATTGGGAAATGTTAATTAGCTGGGTATTTTAGAGATAGTTTTTGTCATTCAGCAACAGTTGAAGTGACCGCTTAACATTTAGAGGCACTGTAAAGACTCTTCCCTATTTGGACCTCATCAACGGTTACTACTCATAAAACTTTTAAGACTGAGCTTCTCGCTACGGTTCTGTGGTTGGCAGGTTACACTGGTAAAATGAAAATAGTGGACTATCTGGAAAGTATCAATCATTCTTTTTCATCTAGTTTTTTCTTTTTCGTTATGCTTTTGCAAACTGTGGGAACTTGAGTGAGTAGACTTTTCATGTATCTACTTTGTTGCGTTTCCGTGCCTTTATCTGTGTAACTCATAACTGACTTTCGAAGTGATGGAGATCATGACTTTCTTACTATCAGATAAAGCACTGGGTTTGACCGTAGTAGGAATTGGAAACTCACATCACCAGCAAGTCTCTAGCGAAAGTGTAAGATTCACTATTTCTTAGTATTTACTTGTTTTTCAAGTAATATAACTTTGCGATTATACTGTTACACTTTTTATATCTCAGTTAGTTGTATGTTATGAGTAATTTATAAGGAGCGCATACTGTGTATTGGCATAATTAATTTGCACTTAGGAATATTTCTGTGAGTTGTTTGTGTGTATTGGTTTCAGGCTATGATTTTGTTTCGTTTTATTGATGGAAAAGATATTTTCGAAGCATTTTATACCAAAGAATTAGCGAAACGTCTTCTTCTCAACAAGAGTGCATCAGTTGATGCAGAAAAAGCAATGTTATCAAAACTGAAACAGGGTAAGCTTATCATTCATTGGGTTATTCGGTGTGACTACTTTTCTGGAATAGTCTAAACATTTTTGTTTTCATAGTTGGAGCTGATTACAGTTTATATATGCATGTATATTTTTTGAAAAAGTGCTACGTGGTTATCACCGTAACACTAAAGTCTTTATTATTAGTCTTATAGTCTGTTAACTACTGTGTTGTAGCCACTTAGTAACAAGATAGTATGGTATTAATGTAATTGGTGTTAGGTTTGTGGATGTGATTAATGAAGGTTGATCACTACTAAAGATGAGAAAACTAAGTCGTTTACCATTTGATAACCCACTTGTCTAGTTGATATACTTCTGGTGAAGTTGATTGCGACTTAAGTGACTTAGAGATAGTGTCTGGTTATAGCAATAAACAATACAGGTTCTGTTGCAAGGGAAACTTAAACAAGAAAATTTTTTCTGTCTGGCAACTACAACCGAATAAGAAGCATACCATAAGTCTGTTTAATTATTTTCCTGTCTGCTTTGTGTGGCTCGCTTAATTTTTCCTAGCAAACTAACAAAATATGCTAATAAACATAAGTAGCAGGGAACCATTCATGTGCTAATTTCGCTGGCCAGATCAAAGTAGTCTAAATAGCAGATGACTTTCACTCACCCCTCCATGTTAGCCGAATTCAGTCAATCTGAACGACTCGGTACTTCTGCTTCTTGAATTCATCTGGATACTACTCTAATAAGTCAAGCTCCAAACTAGTAGAATTGCCGTTTGTTGTTAAAATCGATCTGATATGGTCCCCAAAATATGAGTTAATTTTTAACTGTTCATACTGTTCAGTAATAAATTCTATCTTATTTCAAGCCTAATTTTTGTCTCTTTCTTTTTACAACTTTCCATCACTTTCTCTATCTTACCTTCTGATGCTTCACACCTTGATGTGCTGATGAGGTCTACAAATAGACTGTTACGCAGTAATGTTAGGTTTCATGTTGATGCTGGCTGACTAATCTAGTTGGGCAGTTCTCGGTTTCTTTTGAAGGCTTTAGAGACTTGTTAAAAAATACCTTGCTCTGGTTTGTATCGTTTCTCTATACTGTCCTTTTTGTGTTGAGTTTGTTTTCCAAAATCTTCACTGGTGAAATGAGAAGTTAAACTGTATCAAACATCTTTATTCAAAAATTCAACAAACTCACTATCTTTAACTACTGAGTATACGTAGTCACCTAAATAAGCTTGATTTCTTTTAGAATAAGAGAAGTTGCTTTACTGCACGTATCTTCATACGTTATGAGCTTTCCAGTCATTAGAACTCGAATCTTTTCAACAATTTTTGCCATGATAGCTTAGGAGACTTTTCTGACAGTTATCGGGGTCTGATGGGTCCCAAACAGTTTCATTAGTCAGTGACATTTTAGTTGGAACTATACACAGTTCACTACATAAGGAAGAATGTCTCTATCGAATCACTTTTTGCGAAACTTAACTGTAATACTACATGAGTAAGACTTTTCGATTGATCTTACGTCCGTGTATTGATGGAAAATGCGGTTCGAATTATTAAAATGCCAAAGATTATGGAGCATTTTATCAATGTAATATGAAGTTTTTATCAGTTGTTTAACTTAATGTAATCAGTTAAATTCAGTGCATCAGGTGACAGCTCAGATTTTCTGAAAAATAGACACGATTATGTTACGTGTCATATGACGATGACTTAAGTTTTTACTGTTTTATTCACCACTAAGTAACGTTCAGTGGAGCTATGGTTCATTGGTTTAGGGAGATGACTTTCAATCAATTGGTCATGGGTTCGAACATCACTCCACCTACCGAGAGGATTGAACAGCTAATATGTATCATTAGCTGTCACATAATAGGTGTTACTCATTGCCTACTGCACTTACGTCCACATGGTCGCCGAATGCATTTCGATGTTTTTTCGACCTAACGTCTATGAGTGAATTCCAGAGTTGTCTTCACAGAATATCGGATTGATAGCTAGCACAAATCATTCTTACGTTAGTACCGAGTTAATAATAAATAAAGTCATTGCATTTTTACGAAGCAGATGTTTCATTTTATGACTTTCCGCTTATTCGTTAATAACAGAAAAGGTTCATGCAACTGAGATATTTTTATTGGAAAGAATCAGTCATCATTTGTATAACATTTATTCCATACTACGGTTTTCTCTTTTGAAAGTAATAAAAATTAAACTCATTTTATATGATGAAACCTTTTTGAATGAACACTTGTTTTTTAGAATGTGGTCCTAATTATACACGCAAAATGGAAACTATGTTTCAAGATATTGAACTCAGCAAGCAACTGAGTAAAAATTTCCGTTTGTCTTTACCTGATAATTATTCAATCGAATTGAGCGTTAATGTTATCTGTCCAGCGTCTTGGCCACCTTATCCACAAACAACAGCAAATTATCCTCCTGAAGTGAGTTTAGTTATTTGATATATATATATATATATATATATATATATATATATATATATATATATATATATATATATATATAATATTTCCAGGTATTGGTTATGGTTTCACATGAACAGATAGTCCAATGTCTCATACAGGCATTCTCTTTATGTAAACTGCAACTGATCAGTGATCATAGTTTGAGCAAAAATTACACTAATTAAATGTTTACTTTCTCACCAGTTGCTTACAATCTATAACATATATAGCAAATACGATGGAAATGAATTCATTTATCAGAGATTGGTACTGTGTATTAAAAAAGAGATCTATTGGGTTTTGAGAAAACGTCTCAAGAAGTTACATTCACATATTCTATTCAACCGAAAGTTCCAGAAAGCTGACATAGACAGTAACCAAATACTCTATTTAGCTTAAGTGACTATGTGAGAAAAGTCAGTGATGTCAAAAGTTTCTAGTGGATGTGCAAGCTGATCAGGACTAGTTGAAAAATCATTGACTAAGGGTCAAACATTTTATCTTATTTGGTAACTCTCTACATAAGAGAACTTTGGTTCTGTTGTAGTATATAAATCCATTCTAAATTTGCCGATTTAATATATCCCACTATGTTACAGTATTATATACAAGTTATCTGAAACAGCATGGAATAAACAATTTCGTATGTCAAATAAACAAACGTAACATAAAAATTACAAAACTGTCGACAAATCTAAGTATAATCATACTGTGGAAATGAAATCCAGAAATGCTAGACACCATGACAAGCGTCTTATTTTCGAAACCACTGGATACGTTATTACATGACTCATACCTCCAGTCTTGATCAACACACTATGTCGTACTAACTATCCCCTTTTTCCTAGCATGGTTTTATACAGAATACAGAATCCTACTAAGGCTTATTTCAGTGAAAAACCGACCAGACATTTATTGCAACTGAGCAGCTTCACTCATCCAAAAGAGACCTGGGGTCATCTCTACTCTTTATAAAAACACCGTTAAGGACCGTAGAGGACTCTCAGAGTGGTAAGAAGGGACCAGTAGGTCTCAGCTTCTGAATTAGTGAATACACACCAACGTATTATCTCAGGCTTCGAGCATAGTAATGGGCGTAACTCAGATGTCGAGTGACAAGAGGTCTAGGCAATGACACCGAGCAGTGATTGGCAGTGAAAGTCAAATAGATGGAAAAGGCAGCGGTGATAGGTAACTGTAGATGACTATTTAAACTTACTAAGAAAAATGGAGCGCAGAGGTACTATAGTGGAGGAGGTTAAGTGTGGAAATTACCTGCCCCCAATACTTAAAAAGGTCGAGAAAGCTGTTAGTAGTCGGAAACGAGGTAAGGCAGTAGGGCCAGGGGCATTAACACATACATGCATTTTCATGTATTTTAGTTACATTATTTCCCTATCTACTCTTTCTTTGCATACTTCTATGAAGGGTGATAATTTGAACTCATACACTTGTGTCAGGTTCTGAGCTCATTTATCCCTCTTCCTATTTTGAAGGTAACTGCAATTTAAAATTTAAATATAACTCAGCGATTATGTGCAAAATGCAATAAGAAACTCTATTGCTTATACACTAAGGAAACTCAGCTGTTCAGACTTCAGTAGGTGGCACAATGTTCGAACCAGTGACACACTAGTTGGAAGTCATTTGCGTAAATAATAATAACCACTTTATTCCAAACAATATGTATTACACAGTATGAAATTCTTAGCATGTAACATTTCAAAAAACTTACTTTCTACAATATTTTTAAAATAAATAATTATTACATATAAGCGTCTGGTTTGGACTGGTGAGTGAATACCGTATCGAGCGAAATTTCGCTGGTGGTAGTTTTTTCAGCCAGTACAAAAATCTGCAATTCGATATGGTTATACTAGGATTAGTGATATACTATATTTTCGTGTATTAATAAGTCAATTTCAGTAAGCCTCATCAAATTATGAATACTCGGAAAGAGTTGATTTTAAACAAGTATTCAAAATTTATCTGTTTCTGTAGTATTGAAAACAGTCTCAGTAACTAAACCCTAAAAGTAGTACAGATGCATCAGATACCTTCGTCTTGCATCTTTTTTCCACTCTCTATTGAAATTGGCGTCATGTCTTATTTAATATTTCCTTGTTTTAACTTCATTCATTTGATTACTACGTAACTTATTGATTGAAATTAATTTAGAGATTTTGTCACTTATTTTGTTATAGATGCTTTCACTTCGAGAAGAATTTACGCGCTTCTATTTATCTCATCATCAAGGTCGAAAATTGATCTATGAACCATCATTGGGTACTTGTGTCGTAAGAGCGAAATTCCCGACGGTGAGTCTTTATGACTAAAATTTGATGGTACATTTCAGTGAATAGTAACATTTAGCTTAATAATCTAGCCCCTGCTTTTACTCTGTTAAGTTGTAAACGCTCGAGTTAAGTTCGCTGATAGTTGCAAAAAACGTGTTACTCTCAGCTTTTAGAAACTCTATATATTTTGTTCTTTTAAACAACTTTAGACTTTCTGCAGCCGGAGCAGAGTTAGAAAGAGAATGTGCATACCTTATTGCGCAAGTCTTGTTCATCTTTAAAGTCACTTTAACTATGTCAGCAGCGAAACATTCTCGGAGGTATTCTATGCACTAATTGTTGTTTATTAATTTAGCGTACACGTTTGTACTTCTTTGGGCAGTATTTTTCTATCATTCTAACCGTTGTGTTACTGGATAGCGTGTCGATTAGGATCTATCCAAATTTGAAAGCATGTGTAAATCATCAAATGTGGAATTGTTTATTTAGAAAGTGCAATTCTCTCAAATTCCGGGGTTTCTCAGCGAATTCCACTTTATGTGACTGCTTAGATAATAATGATTACGTGATGCGATACTTAGACTGAAAACAAAACGCGATTGTTCTCCCTCAGACTTGATGCTTCACTGAACCGCGGAAATCAGAAGACCAAGACCGGCCTATGACTGGAAGGAAGACAGCCTTATATATGGAGAACAGCCAATCATTTATATACAGTTTTTCCTCAGAAAATGAAGGTCACAAGTTGGATATTCATTTTCATTGATCAGCTGAGAGATAAAATTGTTCAATAGGGTTTTTCCGCCCGCACAGTAACATGAAACCAAGGTTGAAATCCCGAAATTCTACGTTGGCGACCGGTGACCTTGACTACTGATTTCGATTTCGACTGCTTTTTATTACCGCTTCGACCTACAGGATTAACGGTTTTTTGGTTGAAAGAGAAACAGATTTTGAAATAATGGAGAATATTTGTAGCTCAGGTGGATGGTTTTGGTTGTATTGTGTTCTCTGAGCTGAGTTGTTTTATCGTTTTAGTAGGACGAATGCCAGAAAGCTGGAAACCCAAGTGTACAGGAAGCCAACACACACTGACCAAATCCTCAACTACAATAGCAACAAATCAGTTGTGTGCAGACTCTATTCAAAAGAGCGAGACCACACTGCAGCACAACAACTTCAAGGAGAAACAAAGAAAATTACTTGATGTTCACCCTGAAGAAGAACGGCTGCCCACGGAACTTTATCAGAAAATGCCTACCCCGTACATCACCAACTACAAAGTCATCGACAGAAATCAACAAACGCATCGTCCTACCATACATAAAGAATGTATCAGAAATCACGTTAAGATTGCTGAGACCACTTGTAATTGGTGTGTCTCACAAACCAACAAATTCCTTGCAAACACACTATTATGCAGATCAAAGGATGTAACAAGCAAAGAAGACAAACCGAAAATCATTTACAAAATCAACTGCAATAACTGTAGTCAACACTATATTGGACAAAGTGGCTGCCCTCTTCGTCTTCGTCTACATGAGCACCAATTGGCTATTAAACGCCACGACACTTCGTCACTCATTTCAATGCACATAGATAATTATGGACATGAATTCAATTTCAACAATGTAGGAATTTCGGACAGAGGAAACACAAAGAATGTCAGAGGATTTCTAGAAGCTTGGCATTCAGGTCAGTCAGCAATCAATCAATCGATCTATCAACCAATAAGAAAAATGATAAACAACAGAAAGGTCAGAGGTGAAGCAGAGTAACAGCCAACAGGAAAGTCTATACAATCAATGACACAACAATCGAAGGAAACAACCGATCACAGACCACATTGTCAGAGCAAGCTACTAAATCACTCACGGAGAGATATTGACAGCTGACTTCATACTGAAGTTAGTGCTGATGATGTCGTCTAGCAAGGCGATGAAAGCTTCACGATTAAACAACCCAGCTCAGAGAACACAATACAACCAGAAACAGATTTCGTAGATGAAACTATTGTACTAAAACATAAGTACTAGTTTAGCTTGTTTTTGATTAAGGCCCAATATTCTCTTTCTAAATCTTTCTTGGTATTACTTCCTGTAACATGTTATAAAATGTGATATTCTTTGAAATTGGTTCATGCCAATACCAGGTTACCTATTTAAACCAAGTTGATTAGATGCTCCATCATTTACTATCATTTATGGGAAAATTAGCTTTGAAATTGTAGGCAAGCATTTTTCTCCATTTCGTTCAAGAAACGTTTCCATATTGTCCCCGATTTTTAACGAAAGTGCTTCACTCTGGTGCTGTGTCAATTCACTAAACATTACACCATTTTCATCTTATTTCAATCGCTATATTTTCCCATTTCGCTAGACACCGAATCTCCGCAAAGAATTACAAGTCTCTGAATTACAAGCCTTAGTGTTACTACAATTCAATAAGTCGGACAATACTCCAATCACTTACGCAACGATAGCTGAAAACACGGGTATTGAAGAAAAAGAATTGAAACGTACTCTCCTGTCATTAGCTGCTGGCAAAGGACAACGTGTATTAATAAAAAACCCAGCTGTGAGTGAGATATTTTTCGATGATTTTTTTGTGTGAAATATTTCTTGTACATTGCAACACAACTTATTCATCTATCTGGGTATATAAGTTCTGACTCTGAATTTCGCCCATGACCTAAAGTCAGTTGAATGTTCGCGTTGAATGAGGATAAAAAATGGTAATCACCGGTAATGAGCAGGATGAATGCATAAGTGTCAGGGATACTGATGATTGGAAAAGTGATATCTTCTTGGAGTCAGTCAGTATCAATTTCGGACATGACGTAACTGTCTAGTAATCTAAGATGTTATATTTCACATCAACCTATCAAAGATACAAGGCAACGCAACAGAAGACAAATAAGTGGAAATAATATAATGAAAGTTGTAGGAAGCCATAAACAAAAAGCGGAGGGTTTGAAGCAAATAAGAAGATATAATGATTATGATAGAGATAAGATATGGATGCATCTACACCACTGTGATTGATTCTGAGTCATATCACATAGAGTCTCCAACCGTTAATTTTGATTGTCTTACCTCTATCGTGTGGCATACGGATGCTGGTGATATGCGTTCCTAGTCGGATTCTAGAAAAGCAAGCTAAAACCTCGAACTTCTAAAAACATCTTATCTGACCGGGCTCAAGCAGATATCTGTTGGACTCTGTGGTCACACACTAACCCTTCTTTCTTAGGAACCCCAAGAACTAGTTTTCCGTGGTGTGGGCAGCTGATAAGTGTTGACTGCCCACACACCTTCAGTAGTATACAAAACCTAACAGATCATAATTAACTTTCCTTACCTTTGTTTTATCCCTTGTCTTCATTTCTTGATACCAATATGAAACCTTCTACAGCTTCTTCAACCTCTTTCCCTCTGCGACCATCGCGAACGATTCAAGCCAGCGAAACATTATTCCTAATCCCATAGGACCCGGCTGTCGGTTTCTTGTCGTATCCTACTTCCAAAACATATTCTAGATCAGATAACAGGTATCACTTGCTAAAACTCTTGAATCTGAATCCATAGATGTATGTTGTATTTCTGGGATAAGTATACAAGGCATAAATATAGTTATTCGCTTGACTTCACCTTGTCAATGTAATGAATCTTCAAAATTCACCTTAAGAGTATCTGTAGATTTATTGATTTGGCTCTTGTGAGCTTACTGGTAAAGGCATTGCAATGAGTTTCTAGCAAAAGACTAGATACCAATCAACAACCACCATGTCCTGTATGACTGAGTGGATCTGTAAAACCCCTAGACGGATCATTTGACTAACCGGTGCCTATTTATAATCTCTGCCTACACGCCAAACAACTACAGTTCGGATGATGACAGAATGAATTCTATCAAAGCTGTCAATTTTATTACAGAAAGCCAAAATTCAGATAGTCATAATAGTAGGTGACTTTTACTCTCACCTGGAAAGCTGAGCTAATTGGAAAAACATCTTGGGGGTTATTTACGGAATTCCATGCCAATAAACCGATAAGGGGAATCGTCTGTTGCAATTTTTTGCTGATAGTCATCTGTTTCCGCCCAGCGCTAACTTTTGGCATAAGGAAAGACACTGTCTCACATGACGTTCGGGGGCTTTAATCCAATAATTTACATGAATAGATTATGTTGGTTATAATAAGCCATCGTTGGAGAGGATCAGTGAAGGATTGCCGTCCTTTCTGGAATACCTGTTCGGACTCCGATCACGCGTTAGTATGCTCACGTTTACGTCTGTGCCTTACTGGTCGCAGGAAAAAGGCGGCCGTTAAGCGTGTATGAGCCCGATTGGAAGACGAGAACGTGAAGTGCTTGTACTTAGGAAGGATTTAGCTAAACATTCATCTGAACGTGATAACCATGCTCATCCTGAGGAAACCTGTCTGGGTAATGAGTCTTTTATAGAAGTAGCAGTAAAGATTGTGAGTAGCCCACGTATGGAGGTTAGCAGAAGTCAATGGATTTCCGCAACATCATCCAAACTGATTGATGTGAGAAGACTGGTTTCAGCAGGCTGTGACCACAACGAAGAGTAAAAGCAACGTAAAAGTAACCTGACCAAGAGTTGTCGCAACCATTGTGAACAATAGTGGTTGGGGAAAGCGAGAGAGACAGAGAAGGCACCAGAATTAAGTAACAGTTGTCAATTATTTTACCTAATTAAGGATACTGATGACAAGATGATAATTGGTGAAACTGTCATCGGAAAGGATGGGAAGTTGTTCACGTCTAAAGACAGGGGGCTAGAACGTTGGATGGGACACTGACCCACTGACCCACACCAACCCTCCAGTTACTCAACGTCTTGCCTGAACCTGAGTGGGATGTAGATGTAGATTATCCAACTTTCCTCGAAGTTGAAAAGGCGATCCCGAACCTGAGACGATGCAAACTGCAGGATCTGATTGTTTTCCATCCAACGTTTTTAAAGGTCGAAGTACTAGGTATGTGTATATGAATCAGAGGTAGTTTCCTTAGACTGGTCAATCCAGTGTATAAGAAGGGAGAAAAGTCTTATGACAACCGTAGGGTAATCAATCTAACCGACGTAACGTGCAAGATCTTTGGGTCTCTATTTATCTGATGCCTATATGGATCTCGAGAAAACTTGGAATGTTTCATGCCTCATCGAGAATACTTCGATCATATCTTTATCCTTCGATGGGTTCTAGAACACAGGCATACTTACCGGTGGGCCCACACTTGTCATATTTCTTGACCTTAAGGTGTTGTGGATGTCCGACCGTGAAGGGAGTACCGAGCAAGTATGTGATGGTGATGAAAGCTCTCTACTAGAACCCATGCATTTGTGTAAAGGCTGGGGTGTCGTCATGTGAATTGAAGACAACTAGTGGTGTCCGTCCGGCACGGCAGCCGTCACCATTCCTGTTCAGTTTTGTTACAGGGGTAATAATAGATATAACCCTAAGTACTTCTGGTTTCACAGTAAACGATACACTACGTGGATGACCTGTGGTTGGCTTGGATGATGATATTGTACTGTTTGTTGAGGACATTGATAAATACGGAGTCCTCTAAACGCCTTGAGCAGAAATCACCATGTGAGCAACGTCGAGGTTAGGTGAAACGCACTAGGCAAGGAAGGCAAGTTAATCTGATTCGTGCTCCTATCCGTGTGGGAAGGTGTGACCTGCTTGGTTTGGGTCTTCGGGTTGATAGAAATCAGTGGTTGGAGACTCTTAGTGGAAATTGAATACAGTGATGGAAACATATTCACTTCCTGACGTCTTCTAAAGCTTGAATCTTTTCATTAACTTTATTTTCAAATTGTTCCTTCGTCTATGCAGTTTTGTCTACTCTGATATGAGCGTTTTTATATCTGCTTGTTCTTTGGATGCTTCTGTGAAGTGTGGCAACTTGAACGGATGCGATTCTGTGCAAGGTTCTGTTATACTTTTGAACGCTAATGGTTATATATATATATATATTCCGGAACGAATATAATATGCACGCCTAGCTGACAGCTAACTTGGTACGCAAGAGCCACTGACTGCAACCTCGGGACGAATAAAGAGAAGACCGAAGCTGGCAGATGGGAGAGTTTATTACTCAGAGAACATAATAATGAATCAATCCAAAGCACGTGAATAAGTATACACATGAAGAATGACCTTGTCCTCAAGTTTAGGCATTTACATAGTAAGAGTAAAGATTAACCAATTAGAAATTTACATTACAATAGGGGCAGAGAATAGACTGCTAGTTATACCGTAAAAATGGTATGGGAATGACACGTTAAAATGTTCAGATCAATAACAATGTTTTATGCAAAACTGAGGCATCACAACAGGTTCTACGTTGGTTTTATCTATTTATCTATCTGTGCGGTAACAAACTAGGGCTAAACTGTCGAATGCTCTCATATTCTCAGTGGTTATTCTAGCTGATGTCACTCTATGATGTAAACTAAATTCAAGTATGTTCATCATTTCCAACAGCATCTGTATTAGTGGGAGTGCTTTTAAGTAATTTCACTTAAAGTTTTCAGTCATCTGTTTCTACGACCTTACGAACATCAACTAGAGAATCTTATAAATTTAAAAGTAATAGTAATCTCACGTTTTCTTTTTACAAATCCATCTAACCATTTTCATCAGGCTTTCTCACACCACAGTTACTTTTGCCAATGTATACTTTCGTGACATTCTTCTCTGTTGGGTGATAAATGTTCACAGTTTCATCAGCTTAGCTTTTAACTTCAAAATTCTTTATCTAATCCTCTTAATGTATACTTCAAATATTCAAGTGACCATAAACCTATGTCTCGCATGCCACTTTCGATGATCATCTCTCATAAAAAGGGTCACTGTTACGCGTTAGGCCACTGATACTTTACCTTTAAAACTGAAATTACAGGTGGTCAGACGAAACTTAGATCCAGTTGATAATGATATTAATGAACCAACGTTTTTGGCCATTGATGCACAGTTTAGAAAAATAGTGTAATCAGGCTAGTTTTGAAGGGTGTCTCTTTCTGATTTATAAATGTAACTTCAAGTGATGTGAATGTATTCCCACGTCATATTCCCTAAATGTTGCTGTGCTGTGATTTTGAACACTTGTAACTCGAGGTGGGTATTCTGGTATTGTCATTTGTTCAAGTTAGTCTAATGTTTTATCATTTTCTGTTCACCTTATTTCATGTTTTGACTTCTTTCCTCTTCTATTTTACACCTGTTTGCAATCTTTTTCTCGTTGTACTAAATATCTACAGTGTCTAAAACTAAAACTGTATTTTTGTGGCTTCTGTTTTATCGAATTTGTCCTCTTACTTTTTCATACTATTTCTTGCTTACCATTTTATTCTTTATGGGGTTGTTACTGAACTTTTCAGCCATTAAGTTCGCTTCGTCTTTTGAAGGAATGGAGCTGTGGCTCATTGATTTAGGGAGATAACTTTCGACCAGTAGGTCGTGGATTCGAACCGTGATCCACCTACCGAGATTTCGGCTGCCAGATGGTAGTAGTATCATTAGCTCTCACGCACTAGGTGTAACTCATTGCCTATTGCACGAATGTGCATAAGATTGCTGAGTTCATTTCGATGTCAAAACAAGTAGGTGTAGTCGACGTTTTTATTTCTCATTTTATATCTTGTCTTCAATTTTACGTATTATTAAGAATTGAGTCATTCTATGTATGCTATGTGAACAGAATGTTTCTTCATGTATTGAATGCAGTTTGAAGTATCCTGTTAATTTTCTTCAATTAATTCTCATGCTTCTGCATTAAATTATCTCTCTCCCCCCGTGCGTTGATAAACGAAGAATTTGGAAATCGAAAACGAACATAAATTTATTTTTAATACTGAGTTTAGTCATCGTCTTACACGTATTAAATTCAATCAAATCCAATTAAAAGAAACAGTAAGTTTTGTTTTATTTTGACCTAATTCTTTAATAAATTCTAATTGTCCTATTTGTATTACTAGTTCTGTAACCATATATAAACTAGCCATCGAGATGTACAGTGTTGTTCGGTCGGTACGAGAGTATTGTTATTATATTTCCTTATGTGTTATGTTGTACGGTAATCAGCATGATTTCTATACTTCCTGATTGAAATATTGAAATGCAGTCATCAACTCTATGTACATAAGTGCAGTAGGCAGTGAGCAACACCTGCTGTGTGAGGGATAATGATACTACCCGGCAACCTAAACCTCGGTAGGTAAAAGAGTGCTCATATTCGTGATCCATTGGTTGGAAATCATCCCCCTGAACCAATGAACCACGGCTCCTGTGACTGAATGGTTAATGCTTTCTCTGTAAAACCTGAAGGTCCTGAGTTCGATCCGCAGCCGGATTGTGGGTGCATACTCCTCAGGAATTCCATACTTCTCGGTCCTAATTAGTAATCTATGCTTATATAGTTTTAAAGAGAACTATCAGTCCTATTTAGACTATCTCACAAAAGTACAGAAGTTTATGATTTCATATTTAACAGAAACATTTAAAGTGTTTATATAGAAACAGAATTATATCAAAACACTGGAGTTGTAACTCATTGGAATAGGTATTTGACTTCTGACTGATGGGTTACAGCTTCAAAACCCGTTCCATCTACCCAGGTCTCAACAGTCGAATAGTATCATTAGCCATCACATAATACATGTTGCTCATTACCTACTACACGAATGCGCACTTGGTTGCTAGGTAGATTCTATTCGATCTTAAAATAAACAAAAATCATATGAATAGATATTCAACAAGTAAGCGAAAAATAATGAAACATATAATAGTCTTTACGACTGAAAAAGAGTATGTTCATTCATCAGCCCTTCTGCAGGCAACTTAAGCAATGTCACGGACAGTCTACAGTCTTCGTCTTTTTAGCATCTCATCAGCTTTAGTTACACAGTAGCTTCATGAATTGTCATGACACTTTGTCGCGGTTGTTTTTCGTTTATCCGTATCTTATATTATCTAACAGTGTTTCGACGTATACATCGCATTCAAATAAATGCTGGATTTAAAACACTGAAAATATGGGTTATTGAAATTGTAGCAGTTTTATGGATTGAATGTGCATCTTAGTTTCTTCGATTTAAGATACCAGTGTGGAAACATAGAAAAGTATGTAGGATTTGAAAGCTATTGTATTGTTCTTTCCTGCTTTTATCTACCGTTGTTAAAGAAAGATTTTTTGTTGTCGAAATGAGTGGACTAATGGTAATGCATTGAAGTCACTGTTATATCCAGTGTGAAACGTTGTTCAAACAGTGTTCAGTTCACTTGGTTATAGCTAGCAGATGAATTCAGGACACGCGTTTCATCCTATTTGGACTCGTCAGCTGGATGTACCTGCACCCAAGGCAATGATGCTCCCCTTGAGACTTCGACCTCATACCCATCGCTTCAAACATCAAAGCATTATCCACTGAGGCACGATAGCTACCTCTTGTACAATGGGTATTAGTTATAAAGTTTACAAATTTTGCTAAATATGCAATGTGTAACAGCGTCAAATTGGGATGTTTGTTTAGTAATCGGGATCCACCTGTTTTGTAAGATTTTAATGTAAGCGAAGCTAAACAGTTATTAGAAAACTTGATTTTCGTAGCACTTACTTTATTTTGACAACAATGCAAGTGGCTAAAATGACAAATAATTTAAGTGACTTCCTGTTTCATAGTTACCACGTTAGTTGTGTATAAGTGGACCCATAACTTGTGAATTGTGTAAATAACGTGTCAATGTTACATTACTTTCACAATGTATTCATTAGCTTTCTACCTGGAAATTCGGAATTAATTATTTCACGAATGCTTATTCTATTCATTGATTTCCTCCTCGGCAATTTAAGTTTTTTTTTCTCCTCATTTGCTTGGTTTTTCTACGTCTAATCTATTAAAAATGTACTGATTCGAAGTGACCAGCCACCGTATCAAACTTAACGTTATTTAATGGAGTTACTGAATGGTTTGTATTTTCACACACTAACTGGAAGCCTAGTACAATCGTCTTTTAAAATTTACCTGTGAAAAATATTCATAGCTGCCTATCAAGTGGATAAAAAGTATGTTTTAGCTTCCCATTAAAATGTGGGAGATTTTATCTACAAAGTGTGTTGAAAGAAATGTAACAGCTGAGCAGTGTTCCCGCGACTGACAATCGCTGTCGAAATCGAAATCCACTCAGCAACCTTGTGTACGTTCGTGGAGTAGACAGTGAACCTCACATATTGTATGGGGGCTGGTGATACTACCTGGCTACCCAAACCTACGTAAGTGGAGCGTGGCTTGAACGCAAGACCCAACAGTTGATGGTCATCTCCCTAAACCTCAGCTCCACATTGCCTCTGTCTTGACATGTTAGTTGAAAACTCTGTCGAACTCTGCCGGTTGGAATAGTTGTTACTTAAGATCTTACCGTTTCAAGAGAGATAGTTAAGTAGTAGTAGTTCGAGTGACTATTGTCATTCTTTAAATTATTTAAGCTATGATGAGAGTTTGAAGGGTAAATTGTACTTTGGACTGAACAGAGATGTGGCGAAAGTTAGGTGTTTGTACCGGATAACCAGCATTCACAACTCTACTACCGTTTAACTTGGTGAGAGAAAAGTTAAAACATCTCAACTCTGAAGTTGAATCCCGTTTTACCTGTTTTTTTTGCCACAAGCGGTTAGATTCTTTCGGGTGTGGATTTGATCGCTTGTATGTTAATGATCTGGATAACTGTTTGATCGATATCAATAAGGCGTCCTCTAGGTTGTATGGTACCTTGTGTATAATCGAGGAATGTTAACTATAACCTTGCTTTTAAAGGTGTACACCAACCATTTTATCTTTTTATTCACTACTTCCGCTTGTTGAAACTCGTCAATAAGGCTATGTACGTCTTTTTTAGGTTTTGCTAAATGCAATATGTGTGCATTGTGGTCGACCTGCATCTTCTCCCTAAGTCAGCTAGTTTGACGTTAGTAGTAGTGAGATCAACTCACACCTAACAACAGCACAGTGCCTGGCATTTCCCTCAACCCATTAGTCATAGGACCAAATAGGAAACCCAAAAGGAGGTTAAAATCAGTGACAACGGTCAAACCGTCAGATCCGCGACAACAAAGGACTAGGCTATCACATGGGTGACCAACTTGTGTACATAATCCAGTCCGAATAGTTTGAACAGTTGCGTTTAAGTCTTGGACTTCAGCACTGAATGATGCGGATTTAAATCACCAAGGAATCACCAGTTTCTTCATAGTTGGAAATATGCCCCGCTGAAGAGTATCAACAAGCACAAAACCCAAGTCCAGGGTTTCCTGCTGATTGACTCCCACCGTCTAACACCAAAATGTTATCGGTATCACAACTATCTCAAATGCCTTTGTTTAGTAACTTGATCGGACCAACAGATACTTGTCGAAACTCTATCTTGTGCAGAAATTACCAGAATAGTTTGGTCGCTTTATTAAGGTGAATATGGGGACTTTCATGCCTTTCGTTACACTTTCGCGTGAAAAGGGTGAAACATGGTAGAAATTTTGCATTATTTCTGGAAATAATATATTTATAGTATTGTAAGAAACTGTGAATCATTAGATTCCGACTCAATGGCAGCGTGGTCTCCGTGAAGCCTGAAGCTCATAGGTTTAATCCCCAGTGGAATCATGAGTTTACATTTCTGAGGAGTCCCATAGGGGAACGAAAGAGCTTTCGAGTGCTCCCAGGTTTCCAGTGGTTCTCCAACAGATTTCAGTCCGTGGTCAATACCACCTGGAATAATTATTATTCAGTTGATTTGTCGTAAATTAGACACTTCATCTTCGCTTTGCTCATTTTATTCCACTACTATAAACTGCCAATTTTGTTGTCTTAATAAAATTCAGTCTTTGCTTATTTTTTTAAAGACAACCTATTCGTCTACGTTAATTAATTTCAGGAACAAGAGCAGGTCGCAACTGAAGAACGAGTGTTTGCGGATCGTGTTGCTCATGTGGATTGTTGTATTGTACGCATAATGAAAACACGTAAGACAATTGATCATAACTCACTGCTATCAGAAGTCTACAAACAATTGCAGTTTCCATTGAAAGTAAGTTATTTTTGTGTTTGTGGAGTGTAAACATGCTAATTTTCTAACAGAGAAATGGCGTGTCAACTTTTCGAAAATTCTCGCTAAAAGTGCAACAATTTTATTGACAGGAATGCTGTTATCATTATCATCATTCGAACACAAACTTGATACATTAAATATACCAAGTGATGCACCATACCAAATAAAAAAGCAACATTATGAAAACAGGAAATGGAAGATAGAATGGAAACAGGAATAGAGGTGGGTTATTAAACAGTCAGTCTCAAAGATATCTCCAGAAAAGCATTCATTACTTTCGTTTTACTCTCCGATGGCAGAAGTAACGAAAAATACCCATCATGATCGCCAATAGTTTCTATTCTAAGCCATTTCTGTTATCTTCTGAAGCCATTGGGTTGCATGACTTTTCGGAATCCTCTCTGGGAATTGTGAGGCACCTACAGATGCAAACCTTAAACATCGTCCTTCATCTTTTGTCGCTACCTCCTCGCTTCTTCCAACATGTCCCATGGCAAGCGAAAAGTAAAAACTGATCTGGATGCCCTGTAATGACAAGCGTAACACCTGTTCAAGCCATTGTAGCCAGTGCTTTAAGAGGATCACAAACAACAAATATCAAACCGAAGTGCAACTCAACAACCACTTTGACGTTTATACAGTAATCAATGAGTCACCTCGGTGAATACCTGAACGCTCAAACCTTGAAAGGTAGGGTGGGGTTCGAACCCGTGACCTACTGGTTGGTTGTCGAGTACCTAGACCAACGAGCCATAGCTCCTTACGAATGATGATCTCCATCACACCCAAACCCACTCCTTTCCACCTCAGAATTATTTACATACTGCTTCCACCGGATGCAAACAGTTCTGGGGAGGCAACAGTTATCAGAAACGCAGTATCACCGAACACCCTCAGTTAGAAGGGATCAGGTTTCATAAGTTTAGGACAGAACTGCCGTGTTGTAAACCCGACCTTCTACAGCAAGGTTAACATGATCACAGCACCGAAGATGACAAAGACTGGTATAAGACTCTCTGGCTTTCGACATACTGTTGGTGACCTCATCAGTCACATCTCCAGTATGCGCTACTGGTACCAAACTGATATTTTAATAATTGTCATGCACACTTCGTGGACTGCTGATAAAGATGGCTAGAACAAAACATTCATTCTAGAGTAATGAAATAGTCTCTGTGTGCCATAATCCCACTAACAATTTAGTAAGTTCCGTAACGAAAAGTACCTTATGGCGCTTTGAAACTTGGAATTCCTTGTGTATCTCCACTGTATTATTAGATTTGGTGCTTGCTGATGACGGGGCACAAGGTACTGTGGTTCATGTTGCTGAAGCAATAGGTCAACCAAACTGGTTTTCGAAGTGTTCAGGTCTCTGAGAAAGTAGACGATCAACGTAGTATCTGCTTCACAGACTATCTCATTGACACAGCACGTTCTTGTTGCTAGAAGCTGGGAGAGGCTGAAACAGTTTCTGACTATTATTAGAGGAAGCTAATGCCTCCGTCTCACTCGCAGGCCAAGACCATCTAACTTTGCACACTTTACATGAATGCTATGCTGTCTGTCGTGTAAGAAACTTACGTATACCATTGTGCTCATCGTCTGTCGCAATAAATGGATGTATCAAGAAGCTGCGTGGAGCTTGCAGTAACCCAGTGTCTAATAGCAGGGACGTTCTCCAAAGCCACATCCAGACCTACCCGCCATTTTCATGGCTTCTTGGAGGTGCACCCACTGCTCATCTGTACTTTCTAAAGGTTCGAAAGCTAGCTTTGAATCTGACTCGATTTGGCATTTATTTGCAGTTAAAGATGCGACGAGTTTGCTTCTGTCGAATTGTTTGGGATGACGGGTTTGATGAACAGCCAAACAGTGTATGAACTCAGCTTCAGAAGGATCAACAGTTCTTAATACATACATTTCATCGGTAGTTGATTCCAGTAGGACCTATATGAGTCCAGATTTGAGTTACAGAAGTGAGACGCCAGGTGGTATAATGGTGATTGTATCAGTTAATGCTGGTCGGAAAAATGTGATCTTCTCTAAGCTGCTGATCTGTTAATCACTAATCTTCATGGGTCACATAAACCACCTGTGCGATGATATCTGTTGAGCGTACCTGGTAGGAGAAGTCACTCAGTTAATGGTAGCACTCATCCTTGACTAAATCTGGATTGCAGTTAGTTGAGGCATATACAAAGATGACGAAGAGAGTCTTCGTTTCCGGCTCCTTCTCACTTGAACCGCTTCTTTTGGTGCAGCAGACGACTGATGACGGGGATCAGGTCAATTAACACAGCTTCGGTTCTAACACTTAGTGCAACACTAACAATGCTGGCTGCTTATACTACAGAGTACTCAGATAATCGCATAGCATGCCGACTCTGTTGGCTGGTAGTTGGGGAAGTTATTCGATACACTTTACTAAAATGTTGTATGTGGTTCGCTGAGATACAACAATAGCGAAACTCTACGGACTAGTTGTATCAGAAATCTCACTGAAGTATGTCTTTCTAGAAACAAATGTTTGACGACTCAGGAGAATACAAACAGTCCATAATTTTAGTCGGTCGTAAGGAGCTGAGTGAAACAAAGCTACAAATAAAAGTAAATTTCAAAATGCAAACGAAAAGACAGCATAGTTCATAAGTAAAAGTAACGACAATTTAAGGACAAATGAAATGATTGACCAAACTGTTCGTTGCACGGTGAATTTTCATCTATACATGAAGATTTGATGAGCTATAGCGTTCCGTGGTACTACCTGGTTGCCCAGACCGAAGCAAGTTGTTTTAATGGGCCACTCTCCTGATCCACAAGACAGCAGAGCAATGTGGTGCTGCATTCCCATGCAATATATATATATATATATATATATATATATATATATATATATATATATATATATATATATATATATATATATATGTGCAGTTTGAAACAGTTGTAAATTTGGAACTAGGCATTAGTTTTCTGGTAATTCTGTATGTATATTGTTTGTAGTTTCTTGTCAGTTATAGAGGAGGATTCGTGGATAGAACTTTATACAAATGTGAATTGAATATTGAGTTTAAGAAAAAACTTAGGTTGCAATATAGTTTGTGTTAACTCTCAGCTTATAATAATCAGTTCTCTATTGACCAAGTTATAAGGCGAATTAATTAGTTATGTCACCACATTTGTCCGGTCACAATGTAACTAGTTGTTCAAACAACCTCTATTGTTCGAATATAAATAGAGATGATCCTAAGGAAGTAGTAGAGTTGTGGTTCATTGGTTTAGGGAGATGACTTTCAACTAGTGGGCCACGGGTTCGAACCCTGTTCCATCTGCCGAGGTTCAGGCAACCGGATAGTATCATTAGCCCTCATACAATTCGTGTGGCTTATTGTCTACCGTACGAATGCGCGCAAGGCTGCTGTGTGCACTTTATTCAAGGAAGTAGTCACTCTATCGTTGATTAAACTGGGATCGCATTGCGATTGCTGAACAATTATGAAGGAAGATATTTTTAGAGTTCAGTATTGCTTAAAGTTGAAAAAAGAAGTCACGAGTTGGGAAAAATCAGTAAGTTTGCAACTGAGCTACTTGTGTATCGACGGGAGTTCGAATCCTCAAGGGAACAGGAATTTCTCCAAGATTTCGGGTATACTTTACTGATAAGTATCAATAAGCATGAGCCCTATGTCGAAGGTTTCCTGCAATCTGACTATTAATGCCTAACACCAATCAATGTATAACATTGCCACATAGCACTTGTTGCGTTTATCATGTCTTATTTAATCCTCTGACTTCAGTCAGTGCTTATTCTGCATTGCATCGGTTATTATTCTGTAGCTCACATATGCTGGTAAAATATTTCATGGTACTTTTTCAGCTTATGTATACTTTTGTTTACCAAACATAATTTTACATTTCCTTCTCTTTTCCACTGTAGGCAAGTGATGTGAAAAAGCGTATTGAAAATTTGATCGAACGTGATTATATGAAACGAGATGCTAGTAATGCTGCCACCTATCATTATGTCTCATAGCTTAAATCACTGTTTACCTCAGAACCTATCATCTATTTACCGTCTTTTGTTTTCAACTTTACTGGGAAAAAGTATTTTTGTGTACATGCGAAAATAATTGTAATATCTTCCTAATGCAAGAAAGAAGCATATATTTGTGGACTTGTTCTCAGTATGAACTATTGGTCTGCTGCATTTCTTGCACTTAGGTATATGATTTGAGGTGGTAACGAAGCAACTGTTTCCCTTTCTGGCTTTTTCTGTACAGGAGATTTTATGAAGCCAGCTGTTATGTCTCTTTCTTAAATTGTTTTCTTGTCATAATTTTGTTGATAAATGTTAAAATTATTTGACTCTTGAGTTTAGTTGACTGTTTTGCCCAAGTGCATCTTATTACTGAATTTGATGATGTAAAACATTTAACCACTTTGAGTCGTATAACCTGTTCAAAGAATTGTTTACCGCATCACAACATTTCACTTGTTACCTATGCAAATAGATCTTTCCATAATCCTTTTAGGAACGAAATTATATTTACATTGAAGCGTGTGTGGTGAAGTATAGTTAGTTTCAATCGTATACTGTGTCCGTATTTATTGTCCAACATACTGAAATTGATAACCCTGGCTTGTTCACTTTTATCTATCATTTCCACACTCGTACACCATGTTGCGTAAAGAAATTTATCTTCAATAGTTTAATTTCTTTTATTGTTTTCCGCTACCTGTAGTATCTACATTGAGATGGTGATTGGGCTTGCATATCACAACAACCCGATGATTTACACTAGTTGGAACGGTTGTTGCTTGATGTTCTAGTATGCCTGAAAGGTCTGTTGAATAGTGGTGAGCAGTTACTGCCATGCTGTAAATTGCCACATTATGATAAAGGGGAGGGATATGAGGGTGAAGTCGTATTACTGGGTGGTCGAAGAATGGGAGCAGTAAGGTGTTTCCCTTGACTAGGCGGCTGTCTTCCCCATGGAGAAGGGATAGGAAGGATCAGCCCTAAGAATACTACAATCTTCCCCGCCCTGTGGTATGAATTTTCTTTGCCTGGCATTAAAACAACAAAACCTAAAACCGACCATCCTTAAAAGATTGTGACATGTCTCTGTAGTCATGCAAATCCATTCCTTTTCCTCTTCTGGGTATCTTATAAATGCGACCTTCTCGATGCGACGATTTCCAACAACACGTTTACAATAATATACAAAACCCCATCAAAATGATCCTACCTTTCTTTTCCCTCCTTCTTAATGCCAAGATTAAGCCCCCTGCAATTCCCTAAATATCCCCGTCTCCGATAATTGTCGACGTTTTAAGCCATATGGTTACCATTCCTAGTCTCCTAAGAACCTGCTGTCGGTTTCACATTGTATCCATCAACGTCGGAATGAATGTCACATGATTCAGTGGCTAGCTCTTGTGGACTAGGCTGCAGGTATCGCGCTAAGTTCCTGAGCAGAAATCGCAATTCTGAACTTGATACCAGTCATCGTCCTTCTGTGTGCTGCTTAACTGAATGGACCAGTAAGAACCTGGAGGGGTCATGAGACTAGCTGATGCCGATTCATAATCTCCGCCTATGAGCCTACCGACGAGTTGGGATGATTCAGATGATGGGCTCTACTAAAGAGTGTCAGTTTTATTGCATAAGGTGCAACATTAGGGTACAGTAATTACAGCAGGCGGTTTCATCGCCTAACTAAGAAAGCCCAACCAGTCGGATAGGGATCTACGGGATCCCACGCCAATGAACTGATGATGGTGATCATCTCTTGCAATTTTCTTCTGATCATTGGGTGTTTCTGATCACCACTAACTTCCAGAATAGGCAGATGCACTGTCTCACTTTGTTTTCCCCGAAATCAAACCAACGATGGTTACATATAGACCATATTGCTGCAGGCCATCGTTGGGGGATTGTCGCTCTCTTCAGAGTACCTGTCTGACCTCTGGTCGGTCACACGTTGGTACGAGCACGTGTATGTCTATGCCTTACTAGTAGAAAGCGGAAGGTAGTTAGGGCTGTGTGTTCGATTACAAGGTGAGGACATGAAGTAAGTATGTTTAAGGAGGAGATAGGTAACCAGTTATTTGGACGTGAGAGCCATGATCATCCTGAAGGAAGCTGGGGGTTTAGTAAGTCTGTTGTAGAAACAGCATTTGGTTGCCCACATATGGTTAGGAGAGGTCAGTGGATATATATATGAACTAACTGATTAAAGGAGACTTATCCCAGCATGCTGTGGCTACGGTTAAGTGTGAAAGCAAAGTAAAAGTAACTTGACCAGGAATTTTCGCAATGGTGGTGATTGGTGAAAGTGAGAGCGATGGAGAAGGCATCTGCATTAACTAACAATTGGCAGTTATTTTGTCTTATTAATTATATTGGCCGGTTCTTGCGTACTTCCTGACCTGTAGGCGACATTTCACTCTAAACCGAAAGCCGTTGTGGCATTATCTAACTGTCAAAGTAACACCGAGGAAGTATGTATGACTTGAAGTCCACGGACAACATAGTTGTGTATGATGAAGTCAGTGATAAAGAGCAAGGTCTTCTGAACGCATTGAGCAGAAATCTGAGTACATTTTGTGTGCTCTTCATGCCTGTCAAATGTTGTTGCTTTAGTAGTGGTCTCCAGCTTTTCTCAATTTCCATTAGTGCATGGATTTGTTGAATGCACTGACGCTTTCATTTAATTAGTAAGTTGAATCCATTCGAATAAGCTGTTTGTCTGCGATATAGAAGACTCGTCATTCTAGTCACCAGCGAAATATCTGAATAAAAGTCAAGTACACTGTGCTGTTGTTGAAAGTATAATGTATGAAGAAATTACAAGTTTTGGAACACAGGTTTCTTCTCTGCACTGCTCATGCATAGTGGAACCCCCATGTGAGCACAAGCGAGATTACCCTGAAGGCAACAAACGAGCTAGTTGATGAGGTAAACTTTCACCAACTGATGTGGCCTCAACATGTATCAAAGCATACCGAGTCATCGCCTACCTCGAAGTGCAATAAAAAGGAGTTGGTTGTAAGATGTTTGAGAGCTGCCAGACGAATACATGTTATCAGTCGATGAAGTCTGACTGTTAGGATCCTCGAGATGATAGAAGTATTTGTCGGAGCACCTTGGTGGCATGGTTGAAAGTGGAGCAATATATATTCACTCTTTGACATCTGAAGGCTGGATATTCTCATCACTAGTCTTGACCTTCAAAATAAGGGTGTATTACATAACGAACATGAACGAGCTTCTAGAATATCCAACAACATTCGCAAATTAAATTTTGACAAGTACGTAATTGCTACTCCGTAGCCGATGGATAGAACTATGACGTGAGACCTCAAACAGGAAAAAGAATGATCACGCTGTAAATTTAACGGAAATAAAGTGAAATCTGCAGTAACTAAAGGTCACTGGTGTGACTGAATTGGGGATGACGTAGTTTCTAACAGTAAACGAAACGAGATATTCGGACTGGATACAAGAAATACGACTGTTCTTCCCCACACCCTATACTTCACTGAGCTGCGAAAATCAGAAAACAAAAGACGGCCTATGACTGCAAGAACAACAACAACTTTATTAGACAAATATATGGTATGTATGTATTTACAAAAAATGAAGCCATAAGTAAACCAATCCAAATGGTCGAATTTGTCCAATCAGGTTATCATGTCAGTAGATGCATAAATCATGAGCTGAAAACAATTTCTCTTTTGGGTGCCTGCTTGTCGCTACTTATCAGTCACCCTAACGATGGCTGAAATAATCAATTAGACTTCTTTAATTTATGAAATTTTCCCTAGCCAGCTGAAGTGTAATCCTATTAGCTACTTCAGTCGTTCCTAGGGTGGTTTTTAAAGTCACTTGAAATCTGAATGTAACATCAACGAGTATAATGACCTGAGCAAGTGATGGCAAGCCTTGAGGACTAATTTATTAATCCACAAGCTTCACTGAACCGTAACAACGAAACACAACAACTAGGTAGAAAATGTGTATCGTTACTGTGGAAATGAAGGCTTACCTATATACAAACTAGTGAGAGGAAAATAAGCATGATTATAAGTTATTTCACGAGTCAAAACCAGATGGTGAAAACTTGAATGGAGGTTTTCAACTGCCCCACTGAAATGCGCAGGAACTGGCCTGACTTATGATCAGAGCATAAAAGACATACAACTAAGATAGTTGATCCTTATGGCTTGACAAATGATGACAGCATCTCATGAACTGAAATTCGCAAACATATATGGAAGTGTGTAAGAAGGAGTAGTCAGAAACAGTCTTCGTACCAGAGAGCATGAATTGGAGTGCCTTAAACAACACCCTATCAACTGTTGGAATTACCAGTTAGGTTTCGGTATTGCAACAACAAAGGCAGTCTTCTATAAAAATAAAGGGAATTAGTTATTTTAGCAGTTACAAGGATGGCCTTAACTCAGTCCAAGAATTTCATTCCTGCCTTGTGGGCTTGATTATGCATGCACGCCGAAGAAGAATGACAAAAGTTTGAGTACTGCAACATCACTTGAAGTCAGATATTCGTGGCTAAATGCACTAAGTTGAAACAAGTGAAAATGCATTTCTTCAGTCTACTCAACTGTTACAGCTATCTTGTTTTCTTTATGCATTTACGACATTTACCAAAAATGTACCTTCTTTGCATCATATGGATTAGGAGTGTCATTTCCAATCAATAAACTGATCGTTAGGCTTACGCCTTCTAGCATGTGAAGTGAATAGAAGGGATAGCTTAAATTCATCAAAGAATTTAAACACATGAACGACATATGCAAGAGATCTCAGTATAGGTGACTGAATCATTAGTAGAGAAAGTTATCCAGAAGAAGTGGGTAGTTAGTGAACACAAAATGCATTCAGTTAATGTGACTTCCTACAAAACATGGGATGAATCTACAATGCCAATAAAATTTAGTTAACAAAGTATATACGTATATCTATAGAATTGAAACGTGGTCAACAAGTGGTAGCGTCTATTGCCAGTTATTATGAAAATAGTTGATCCAAATGATGCGGTATTATTTTGCATAGTTAGTTAAGCGAAAAGTTGTTCCATCTGCTCATACTTTTGTTCATTATTCATACTTATCGCCTAACCAGTCCGATTGAAAGCAGAACCCATTTCGTGGATGTGCAGAGTAGCAACTTGAACCAATGCATTACTGGTTAAAGTTTCTACCTTGATCTCTCTGCTTATCAATTCTGCTGACTTTTATACATACAGGGATGTAGTAAAGCTATGCTGTAGGAAGTTAACTCATCACATTTTGGATATGATGCAATCATGGATGACGGCAAAAAGTCAGGTGACTCCTCAATAAAAATGAGAAATGTTGAATCGCACTTTTATTTTCGAATCAGGAAGCAGTCATACGAGTGCTCAAGTTGACACGACCATTCCATTGTAGATTTCTGCCTGATTTGGTTTGTTTCTAGGTAAAGTTGAAAGAAATTTGAATGATAGATCGCTACAACCATTGAGAGATGACATGAAGTAAATTGACTTTCTTATCTATAACAGTGCTACTTATTGTAAAATTAAGGATCAAAATTTGACCTGTTGGAGTTGAATAAGTTGAGCATCTGGTTATTGGATTATAAGTGAAACATATTTTGTAAAATCCCAATGAAGTAGAAAAATAAATTTCTGACGTTTCGCGACTTCGTGGAAATCGCTTCTTCAGAGAATAAAACCCGTACAAGTTATTGATAGTTTAAATACTAAAGGGTGACGAATCAGATCACACTGTCTATACATGATGATAATATGAATGTGAACGCTTTCTGACCAGCATAAGGATGACATTCACAGGGATAGGTCATTGGAACTCAGGTATGTATCCCAACCAGCATGAGATTTGCAAAGACTCTGCAATAGCTGCTTGGCCGGAAGACAAACTGGGGCGATCAGGCCTAGTGGGTTCAAATCGGAACTTAAAAACATCATGCTCAGTGTCCCATTCCAAACCTAGGGCCCTGTGGATTGAGCCTTGACTAACACGTAAGTCGACTGAGTTCTCTGTGTGGCTCAGACCAGGAAGAACTACTCTCACTGCCTCTGAATTAGTCACCCACTTCTTCAATTTAAAGCCACCACGTAACAACAACTCAGTGGACTGTTTTACGAACGTTTTTGCCTCACCTGGGCTTGCAAAAGACACTAGGCAATCATCAACATAAAAGTTATGCTTCACTGCTTCCACCACATAGCTATCATAATCGTTGGCATACGTCTCGGCAGTCTTGGCCATTGCAAAATACGCACAAAACGGTGAGGACACTGCACCGAATGGGTGTGACGTCATTTGATATTCAATAGGTTCCTTCGAGAAATCACCCTGAGGCCACCATAGGAACCGCAGAGCACCTCGGTCAAACTCTGGGACTTTCACCTGCATAAACATTTCTTCCACATCGGACGTCAGGGCAATCGGTTCTTTGCGAAAACGCAATAATATTCCAACCAAGTTCGCTGTCGTGTCTGGTCCCTGATACAGGAAGTCATTTAAAGAAGTTCCGGACAGTTTGGCAGCGCAGTCCAGCACAACTCTTACCTTCCCCGGTTTCTTGGGGTTAAATACGGCATGATGCGGCAAATACCATCGTGGGCGGTAGCTAGGATTAAGCTGGGGCTCAGGAGCTACTGCTGCATATCCCTTTCTGATGGTCTCTTCCATGGCGCTAGTGTAGCTTTCGCGAAGGCTTTCAGAGGATATTAGTCTCGTTTCAAACTCTCCAAACGTCGCCTGGCTACTTCGCATCCACCGTATACTCTCTTGGACTCCATTTTCCAGGGCAAGGGGACAACGAAATGTCCATTATCCCAATAAGTACCTCGCTGCACTATGTTTACAGCGGCTAGGTCATCGAGATAACGACTTATCTCCCGAGTACAAATCGCTGAACTCATAATCGTAAATTTTCTTCCATTGATCGACTAATAGATCTGACCGAGACATACAATTCACAACCCTCTCCCTGTGCTCACGAAAGCTTGTCGGACCGAACACGACCCAGCCCAACAATGATCTCACAGCATATGGGCTCTTTCTGCCCCCTAACTTCTGATCTAGAACCCAGTGAGCCTCAGGTACATCGCAACCGATGAGCAGCAATACCTCCCCGTCTTCCACCTCTGTCCAGGGTACGTCAGTCAGATGCGGCCACCTTTTAATACTTTCTCGCATCGACCCTTTAGGTCTCCGTACTGGGAGATCTCTTGCCACAACTGCTCGATCTATAAGTATGCATTCGTTTCCGTCTAGTGAATAAACTTCGAAAGGCTTGCTGACTGAGTCCGCCAATCTACTTCCACTAACAGTTTTGATGATAGTCTTTGTGCCGTCAGTCGACAATCCTAGAAGTTGCAAAACATTTTCGTGATCAAAGTTGTATCAGAGCCATTGTCCAAGATAGCATAACCGTAAACCTCTTTATTACCGTGCTTTACACGTACCGGGAGTAGGCCCAAACTCAGTGCATCCACAACTACCTTTCTCCGGTTGTTCGCCTACGGCGTGGTGGGTCTTCTTGTGTAACAGAGGGTGATGGTATGCTTTACAACCTTCTACACTGCACACCCTGTGAATTTTACATTCTACGGACCTGTGGCCCCTTTTAAGACATGAAAAACAACAACCTGTTTCTTTAGCCTTCGACCATCTCTCATCCACCGGTAACGACAGAAATGTGGTACATTTTGTGACTACATGGTTCCCTCCACAAAATATACATGAAGGTTTCAGGACTCCCCCAACGGGTACTAGCTGCTGCGTGGAACATGCTATTTTACTATCTGGTCGTCGACTGCTTGTTGCCAGCTGTCCAAACCTACTTAGCAAAATGCTCGCACGTGCTGACACAAACTGCGTTAACTCTGCGAAGGTAGGTTCTCGTTCGGTTTCAGTTAGCTTTTCGACAGTCTCCGCCCATTTCATCTGTAACACACGGGGCAATTTCTTTACTATACCTTCTAAAGTTCTCAAGGAGTTAAGGTCCGCAGTATAGTCCATTTGCTCTAGGGCTATAGCGCAGTTTTCCATTTTTATAGCTAACCTCGACATTGCCTCAGCATCGTTTTGTTCTATGTTCGAGCATTCCATCAGATCCTGTAGTAAGGCCCGGCTGACTTCATGAGTCCTTCCAAACAAACGTTGAGTATATCCCGAGCCCTACGATAACCAGCAGATGGTGGTAACATAATGCATTCCTCTATAGCCTCCCTGGCCTTACCTTTACAGTAATGTAACAAGTATAACAGCCTCTGTCCATCATCATCAACCTTAGAGACAACGTAGAGCTCAAACTGCCTCATAAACTTCCAATATTTGGCTGGATGTCCGTCAAAGCTGCTTAATTCTACTTTCGGCAACTCATGGCCAACATTGACACAAGGCAACGTAGCGGCAACCCCTTTGTTTTCTGCGCTGCTCGCCTGGCTAGTCGTTTCAGGGTCAATGCCAAGACAAACTGATTTGTGACACTTTATATCATCATCCAAGGAAAAGGTATCACCTAAACCCCCATTCACATCTAAGTTGAGTTCTTTATGCAGACGCAACCTTTCCTGTCTTTGTTTAGCCTTGAATTCACGAAGTTCCAACTCTTGCCTTTCATCCAACTGTCGTACCTTCAACTGAGCAGAGGTCCTACAAGGACTAGTCTTACTATAGTCAATAACTGTACCATTATCAGAGCCACGGCATGAAATAACATCAAGAGGGACTTGCTTGGTATCTGAGGTCGGATCCATGGACATGTCACCTTCCCCGTCCGGAATTGACTCAAGGAACACCTTGCGATTGCCAGGTACAGCAGTGACGGGTTGTTGAGTACTGTAGCGGCCAGAATCCAATAATCTTGGCCTGAACGCGGGAAATAGCTAGGCGGTGCCAACTGACGTGAATCTGACTAGTTCCTGCGTTCTACTGTATAGCTTCCTAACTTCCGCGAGTGACGCACAGTCAAAGGTTGGATCGAAATATCAAAACACGGTTTGTAGTAATTCAATAGTAGATTCGTAACAAAATCTGTGGTACTATCAAAGCAACAATAAGTTATGTCAAATTACAAAAATACCTCAACAGTGCCGTTGGGTAACTATACAGTCCAAAACGTTCTCGGGTACAAATACGTACTACACGGTAAAAACTGGTTAAAAAATACAACTGTTAAATACCTGTCGGTCAATAGGAATATTCCCGGCAAAAGGGATCAAAACTCTGCCTACAGGAATCAAATCAACAAACAAACGTTCCCAGTAGACAGTCAAAAGACAAACAGTCAAATCACTGCACAACCGTAAGTTGAACCAAAACAAAATGTCGTGCGCAGTAAAACAACATCACCTTATCAACAGTCCAGCGTCACATAATAGGAAAGTGAAACACTCATAATAAGTCTCAAACATACAAAGGCAAATACCGAGTGTAAAGTCAAATAAGACAGTTAAACAAGCAAATAACATTACACCGGCGAGGGTCAAAGGTACACCATCCATAACGAGGGTAAAAATGTTAAAATAAGTGTCAATACAATCAAATAAGGATGATCGGGAGGGATTTTCAGATCAATTTTCCGTTACAATTGACACATCAAATCACTGATGCGCATAATGTGTGCCGACTGCAACTGAAACTTCTTTATGAACCGCTGTCACCATGAAGTGGTGGTAACACTACGTTCCCCTATTCGTTGGAAAAGATTTCGTAGGTGCTGTGGTGCATTGTACCTCACAAAAATGCCTCTAGATTTTAGAGGAATAAATGTTTCAAGTATTTAGATGTCTGCTAAATTATGTGTTGAGGCATCAGCAGCTATTCTTAGTCCTGTGAGATCTGTCTTTACGTAAAGGTATTCTGTAATAAACGACTGCTAATTTGCGTCCAAGGTGGCTGACGCCAGACCCCATGTTTTTATGTTTCTCTTTTCTATCCCATTGGCAAGTTGTGACCACAGGTCTTACCAGCGTACATTGTATTGGAATTAACTCCCTAGTTTTACTTAAGATCTGTGAACTATCACCTCTTGCCATTTAGAGATACAAAAAATATGAGACCATTTCCACCAGACTAAAAGCTCCTGTACCAAAAGAGCCGAAGGTCGAGAGGACCGTCTAGCCTTTGGAGAACATAGCATGTAACGGGGAAAAGAAATATATGTGATTTCCGAACATTGATAACCCGGTGGTTATTCAACATTTAGGTTGACATTGAACAAAAACAATCGGTGTTTTTGTGTTTGCAGTCACAAAAAAGACAATGTCCGTAAAGGATAGAATACTTTATTACTTTGTGTGGGCTAACGACTACATTCTTGAACCCATGTACAAGCTATACATCTTCAGGTAGGTTGCGAACAACCCCACCTCTCGAAAATGCGGATGAAGGCTGGTAAATGCACTGTTGCTGCAAGCGTTTCATAAGCATCTATGTAGGAGCGATTACCCTTTCACGTGAAGCATTATTATTTGTCCCATGAGTTCCCAGCGGAACGTCTCCATTTCACTGTCTTCTTCCCGGTCTTTTGAGCTTCGCTCCACGGCAACCTTGTCTTACCCCTGTCTTCACTTCAAAGGTGTAGCTCAGCTTCTATTCAAAATCACTTGGCATGTAGCATCACATGACATACATCTGTTGGATGAGGCTAATAAAGGTTTGTGGTACTCCGTAGTGTTGAGGCAGTTTCCAGATTACTTCTCTATCGACACTGTTGGAGACCTTTTCAAAATAGATGGAGTTGAGGTAGAAAGTTGACTCGCATTCCATGCCCCGGTCTATGATAATACATAGTTAAGCGTTGGAATTCGGTCTGCGCATGATTTGTTCTTCCTGAGTCCAGTCTGTTCCGACCGTGGTCCAGTTGAATCCAGAGCATTTTTATTTGCTTAAGGATGACGTGGCCTAACATTTCGCATAGAGTGGACAGGGGTGGAGCATGATTCCTCGCCAGTTCTTGCAAGGACGCAGGTTGTCCTTCTTTGGGCGTTTGACGAGGTAGCCCTTCTTACAATCAACCGGCAGGTACTTTTCCTTCCATCCTCCTTCTCTTCCAAACCTACAGTGGTGGTAAGAGCATGTCTGCTGTTGTCTCTGCACCTGTTTCCAATGCTTCTGGAGGGATTCCATCCCGTCCTGCTACTTTCTCATACTTCAGAAACTTTATGGTGTTCAGAACTCCGCTTCCACTTCTGCGGGAGGACATGTGTTCACTGACAGTTCTGTAGCAGAGCTACTGGTGGTATTTCTTGTTGGGCGGCAGGTGGTGGTGGTGGTCGATTCAAGATTTTTTTGAAGTGGTCAGCCCATCATTTCTTTTGTTTCTTCTCTTTGGTAACCAGTCTTCCTTCACTGTCTTTCATTGGTTTCATCTAAGGTGATCTCTTCCCAGATAGTAACCTGGTTTCTGATTTGATGTCGTCAGATCCCTCCTACCAGCAGCCTGCTTCACTTGCCGATGTGTCGTAGAAGTATCTTTTGTCTCTCCGTGCACTCTTCTTCACTTCCTTGTTCAGTGCTTTATAGGTTGTGTTCAGTTCCTCTTTTTGTCGCCCATCCTTGCACTGGTTTATCCTCTGCCTCACCATCTTCCTCACCTCTATCAGCTTCCACGTGTCCGTGGGGATCCGTTCCTCGTCTTGTTTCCACTTCCCTCCTAACACAGTTATTCAGGCTTCCTTTCACGCCTCTTTTAAGGGGTTTGGGTGATCTTCCGCGCCCAACCCTCCAGGGATGTTGCCCAATATCTCCCACTTTGCTCTGGTGGCTGACTGACGTGAAGATGTCCCCTGTAGTTTTGTCCTTCAGTTTCCGCTCTGGGTGTTCAACTTGAACTGTGGTCTATCATTATCAATTTCTCTGAAGGCCTTCGACTTAATTTTGAGTGTATGTTCCCTGCACCAGATATTGAGTGGTGTGAACCTACCCACATCTGCTCCCTCCCTTCATCTGATCTGATCTTGTGTCCAGTACTCTGCGTCCGCACTTCCTTTACATTAGGACGAAATCGGTCTGACTTTTGGTGCGTCCACCTTGTGAAATCAAATGCGTGTTGCTTCGTGAATATCCTTGTGTTCGTAAATAGTGCCTACAATCATCAAACCATTTAACGCGCAGAAGTCTGCAAACGGTTCTTCATTCTCATTTATTTCACCAAATGCCGGTCGACCCATGATTGGTTCTCTTCCTGTGCTGTCTCTTCCCATTTTGGCGTTCATGTCACCCCTCCCGTTAGGATTTTGATGTCAGAATCTAGGGCTCTGTCTACTACCGATTGCAGCTGCCGATGGAATTCTTCCCCTTTCGCTTGATCTACATTATTGTGGGCGCATAGCGTAGCATTGTATGATTGCGACTTTCCCTCATTTTGAGCTGAATCTTACTGTCGTGATCCTGCAGGTGGAGATAGGTTCCCTTTGCATGAGAGCCTTCGATGCTCTTGGGGACATCATAATAGCCACTGCATAACTCAGTGTGATTGTGGTTGTCGTCTGTGTGACAATATCGGAGTAGATTGTTGACTCTGCAGTTGACAGTTTGGAGAGTTCGCTTCCATCCCATCTGCTTTCGCAGACTGCTAGCATTTCGATGCCATACCCTTTCACTTTTTTTAATTTGAGCAGCCTTGCTGGGTTCAAACGTTGTTCGAGCATCCCACGTTCCCATATCTACTTTTGCTTTCGTCGAGAGACATATTGGCCAGTTGGCTTCCCGAAGGCTTTCACAAACCGGTGCCATTTCGTCTCCCCGTTTCCAGCTAGGAATAAGTTAAATTTTCACGCTTCCCGTGTGCTCTGAAGTTTCTCTCTTTATCTGAGCTTAGAACCGGCTAGTCAATTAGGCAATGTTTTCATGTGGTTTAGGTCCTGGTTAAGTTGCCACGTGTGCGTTTCTGAAGCCCTTTGTTCAGCTTCTTGTGCTTCCCGCGGGTAAGTTTCAGGGTTTTCATTTCTGTCACACACCTCTGCATTTTTGGACTTTTCAGTCACTTTTTAATATATTTACTTGCACGATAATATGGGCTCACACCGGCGATTAATCGGGACTCTATTTAGCGATGGCCGTCACAATGTAGCTTCTTGTCTTCTAAGTGAGTAGACTGTCCATATGCACTGTCCTTATGCATGCCATATCCGCCCTGACTAGTGCCTATTCACTTGAAACTAGATCTAATCCGATTATTGTGTCTTTTCAGTTCACAGAGTCACTGACTTCTCCTTAAAGATGGATTTCTGGAGATGTGCAGCTGTGCTCTCACACTTAACGCCACAACTAGCTTTAGAAACACACATTTTAATCTTCACACCACGGTTGACCTGGTTGTCCAGCACAACTCGTCATATAGAGGAAGGTCTTTTCTTTCCGCAAATCCGGCCTGCCGTAGTTTTTGGCCGTCACCAACATCATCCTCAAAGATAAGTCTGTTATGTGCTTTGAAGGGACTGCCCTATGTATAGAGGGTAAGGGAAACGATTATCTACGCCTAGTTCAACTACAGTGTAACACATACGGCATTCCATTTGAGATGGAATACTGTTCCCCAACTGAGCCTTCTTTACGGGACGGTTCACTGTTTGATAGACTGGCGGAAAAGTAACTTTTGAAACTGACTTCTTTGGTGCATTGTACATACCGATGGCGTCAGGCTTCACAAAATTGTCTGTCACTAGTTTTGTAAAACCTTTGGGCTAAAAAGAGCACTTTCTTCGGCTTTCGCTGGTCTTTGACTGAATTCCTAATAATCAATTTCTGCCTTTTTAATCACATTTCTAAGTTATAATAGCTCAAAAGTGATGGTTATAACTCCCTGAAGTATTGTTATACTTCTCATTTCTTGCCAAAAGTTTGAGAGTGAGGAAACAGCGCAAGACCTTGCCTACAAAAGGGATAGTTGGAATATGTATGTCATTGTCCAACCAGAAAGAGCATGTACCCCACTCGCTCATGATTGCTCGTTCCCCATGTGGTAAAATCTCATGTTTCTGAATACTAAATGGCTGCAAGCTCGGTATTACGACAGACATCTAGATGCTACCCGACCGTGTGACAATTTCGCGGTTCTACCGGCTGGTGTGCTAAGACTAAGGAAACATATAGACCGGCACTTTGTGACGTCTAGGATAGTATTGGAAAATAACACGAACAAATAAAAATGTACTTAAAATTAGGAGCCGGGGAATTGTGGAAATAGTAATGTAACATGGAAAGGATACTGGGCAAAGGAATTGCTGTGACATTCAAGTTTTTATCGGGTGAGCGTGTCTATGTAGGATGAGTGTGGTTTCCTAATAAATTAACAGTAATCCGAGATGTCTACAGTTCACAGTGCAGCTGCCACATTGCGTATCTGCTAGAAGTAGCAACGAAATCACATCATGTCCATCATAATCATAATGTTCTACACAGTAGGAACAAATTTGTCTCCTCACGCTGCTGTCGGTGCCTCTCATCCAACGCCATCAGACAACGTTAAGTCAAACGAAACGAATCACTTATAAACCAATTCCTCAACAGCTACTTCACCAAGTTCATGATTCTCATCTGCAGCGACAAATACTCCTTAGGACTTCAAACTTAAGCGCAGCTACATAAAATAATGTGAACTCAGGCAGAATGCCTTCCACCTTGGACTGTTCTGGTCTGCCAACACCAAATACATGTATGGCAATGGACGGCAGAAGACGGATCAGATGATGTTATTAAGAAATCCGTATATGCTGCCGACGAGGCAGTGGCTTACGCAGCGAAACGTTCAAAAATATCTAGTTTTGACCCTTTAAACAGGCTGGGATTATATTGAAACATATCCGTATGATATTTTTCAATAAATAGTCAAAATCACTCTCAGTATGAATGCAACACTGGTCAACAGACCGTCAGGAGAAATTATTGAGTAAGGTAACTTGAGCTTGGCAACGACCGCAACGAAGCCCTGAAGTAGTTAATTGCTATATGACAACAGGAGGGAGGAGGAGGAAAGACACAGCTACCTGGGGGACATCGTGCAGCTTACGGCAAAAGACCTTGAAAAACATCGATATACCTCTGTGTACCTTCGTCACCGGAGTTGGGCTGAGTGCAAGTGCAGACAGAACAGCTGTGAGTCAATTGGCAGTTCAGATAAACGACAAATCTCTGGCTGAGGGCCTTGCAAGATGATGAACACCTCTATCAACCCTGGCTTGCAAAAACACATTAATCAAATCCAAAAAAACTTTACCGCCGTGCGGCATCAATTAATCAGGTCGAGAAAAGGTTTGCCACCAGATGAGTCTCAGTGGGCTGACCAGTTGTGATGCTTCATCATCAATGACTGCATCCTGAAATGCGTATGAACCTTCTACAGAAGAATCATGATTGTCAGCCGTTGATATGACTGTCGGTCACTTGCATCGTAAGCTGACGATCGTTAGAAATGGCGCGTTTTACGGTTTGGATGAAATGTACGTCGTCCTCCTTAGAGAAACTCACTCCTCACTAAGCACCTCATAAGGTAATTCACTCGTCCCATAAACCAGGGCATACTGAAGTCAACTAAGCAACTCAAAGAACTACAGGCCTGTGGCTCCTTTATCCATACCATCAAATGGCACGGAGTTGTTGATCAATTAACGTCTACGTTCATCGTTTCCCTGTGCGCCCAGCATTACGGTTTTAGAAGACGGTGTTCATTTGTTACTAGCCACTAATAGCAGTAAACAGACCAGATGGGATTACCGACAGTCAGGATAAGATAAATGCTACATTCCACGAGTTTTCATATGCCTTCGATTTTGAAAACCATGACCGTCTCATTAACAAGCTGGAGTTGATGGAAATAAGTTAACTGTTGATCGAATGGCAGTATAAGCATTTAGTTGATCATCTCTTTAAGATGTGGTTTAATTCTGCTGAGTTCAAAGAAACAAGAACCCCTGGTGGAGTCCCTAAGGGCTCGGTATCGGTGACTCCCTTGTGCCCTATTTGCATGTATGACTTGCCTTTACAGGCATCTTGTGATATTCTTTTTTGTGCTGACGGTGTGGAGCTATGGAGAGATAGGAAGTGAAAACAACACACTCACTTTGCTAGATGGTGTGATCGATTTCAACATTCAGCAAGTTTCAATAAACTAATCTTTATTTCTGAAAAATGTGGGGTGACACATGCAAGACACGATGTATCTCATACATTAAGTTATGTAGAAAAAATATAAGATTCTCAGCATGTGATTTTGCCTGTCTGCTTGTCGTAAAGCATTTCCCGAAAATAAGTTACCAGAGGCGCTACACTAAATCAGGTTGTGGACTTAGGCTCATTCAATTAGCGAACGCACAGCAGCACCGGACCTATATCACTCAGAATTTAGAAGGCTGAAAAGTGGTACAGTGGTGGCTTATAAAATGAGAAGTACGGAATGAGCTAACGGAGTAGGTCATAAACAACCAACTTAATCATGCTTTACGGGATTCTAGGAAATGACTTTGGACCTGATATATCTTCTCCTTTACTTCCCACTGGGTCGGAACACCTCAGAGGACATAGTAGGGGACCACAAAAGCTAGGAACGAACGTAGTCTCCGCAGAGTACTGGCCCTCGCATCGAGAAATCAACGCCTGGAACCGACTCCTGTAAGAAATGGTGTCGGCATCATCAACTGGATAGTTCAAAAGGGGGTTGGACAAGCACAAAAATCTACTGCAGAATGATTAATATAGGCCCTCAGCCTCCTATCCTCAAGCAATAAGTCTGAACCGGAATCCTTTAAAAAATATTCGGAATTCTGTGTCGTTACGCTTAGATCCTCCGATAAAAGAGATTGCAACACATTGCTTTCGGACTCAGAAGGCAGTTAGTCAAAAGCTACATCTACTCCGTTAATGAAAATTTGAAAACCTCGAGAATAATCTATCTCCACGATATGATGAACCCCGCGCAGATCGAACCCTGTGGTACGATATGCCAAGAGACAAAGTGGTTTGTGACATTTTAGACGCTTCTTTTTATAAGTCACCATATCGTGATAGAAGGAATGATGTAAGTCCTATAATACTGTAAGATTTTATGTGCTTGTGGCTTACGGTTGACATTCCCTACTTTTTGGTGCCAATACCCCTTAGCAAGCATTATTTTGTAGAATTAGAACATTTTACCGTCATTTACCTAGTTATTCTTTGACTTCAAACCCATTATCATACATCAGAGACGATGTGTGCTTTGTTGGTAATATCAAAGACGAATTTGCTAGAAAATACACTTTACCCAGCCGGCATTTATTTCGGGCGCACGTTGCAAATTTCGGGCAAAATCCCAAAAATCTTATTTCAAGCTTAAGAAGGGAAACGCACAACATCCCCGGAGATTTCCAAATCTTTACCTCGAAGCTGTCGAAAGTTTCAGAGTGCGCCCAAAGACCTGAAACAGCATATGCGCCCGAAATAGTTTCGGGCTAAAACCTGAAGTCTTCAAAGTGTGTCCGAAGTAATTGCTGGCTTTGTATGCAGCCATTTCGTGGTATTTCCCGATTCTGCATGCTTATTTTCTGCAAAAGTGGAGGGAATCAGAAATGATTAGCTCATATTATTGTCTGATGGTCGTTTCGACGTCTGATAGATTTTTCTGTCGAGGAAATACCATCTACAGGCATTTTGGATCTTGACTATTGAGGTTAAAAGTACCACTAATCTGGGCCGGATTCGTTCTTTGTGCTCCTGACCTGTTTTGGTGACTTCATGGTGGGACTTACTGCACACCAAAAGAGGGATTCCGAGTCTTTAAAATTGGGAGCACCACTTAAATAATATCAAAAACATCATCATGGTTGAGGGCTGGATCTTTATCCATATCAAGTGGGTACGAATCGTCTGGGAGTGACATTGCTTTAGAAAGTTATGCAAAAGCCTGCATAATCAAGACTGGGGTAGAGGATTCACACAACCTACATGATGTGCACATCCAGTGAAAATGCATTCTACTTAAATTTTATAATCAGTTGATATGTATCTTATAGTACTAACTACCGCGGCTGCAAAAATGCAAATCTTCATCCACGTTGAATAGTGACCCTGACCATTCGCATTTAATGGATGGTACTACCATTGTGATTGTGATCTCAGAACAACAGAAAAAAGTAAGAATGATAACCTGACGATCTTCTAGGAGTTCCCTAAAGTATTTATCAACATCTGAATCAACGAAAGACAAAAAGAATTATGCTGAAGCCAAAATAGTTTGTAAATATACCCGGTTGATTTATACAGGTTTTGATGGAAATAACGCAACAAAAGCATAAAATATCAGAAGCGTACAAATATCACTTCTTTTTCTGATTGCATAACCTTGAAACTCGGTAAATGGTGAGAACCCAAACTATGAGTGAATTAATCTTCGTCTAAGTTTGTCAAAAAGCTCTTTATACGGCTTACTCAACATGAGCTTAATTTCTCAAAGTCATGGAAGAAGTCACTACAATAAGTTGTAGTGACCAGCTCACACAGCTACTACTTAGTGTTATGCGCACCATAATGTCATCCTAACATTTCCTCTAACTATTGGATTTCAAAATTTAAATTAAGAAAACATAGCCTTCCCCGTTAACTTGTAAAACTAGCTGCTACCTTGACTTGATGGTCGGGCTTGGATATCACAATGACACAACCAGCTGTGTTGGAAAGCCTGCTACCTCAAGGTTCTACCATGCCAGAAAGGTCTGTTGGATAGTGATACGATGGAAAGCAGCTACTGTCGTAGTGTATATCACTACACCATTATGGGGGTTTGAGGGCGAAGTTGTACTGTTGTACTGTTTCCCTTGTATGGCCAGCAGTGATACGCTGATGCAGCCTCAAAACAAAGGAAAGAGGTTAAAAATGTCAACCCCGAAGATAACACATCGCTTCCTGCCCCACGATTTCCCAGTTTTGGCAACTTGTTTTTTACGTCTACCCGGCTTGAGAACAGCCAAACCTCAAAGCAACAGCTCACTAAAGACCGCGTGTGACAGGCCTCAAGCAGATGTCCTACAGGATATGCGGTCACAAATCCTTTTATCATCCAGGTACCTTAAGAAGAAATAGCCTTCTACGGTGTGGGCAGCCAGGAAGCGTCAGCCGCTCACACTCTTCCGGTAGTATATAAGACAGTCAAACATCACATATCCTCCTCAACTCTGTCTCCTCCTTCGCCTTTACCTCCTGATACTAATACTGGGTCTCTTACACCTTACCCAACCTTTCACTCTGCAACTATTGTCAACAATCAAAGCCATTGAAATCTCATTCCTAGTCTCCTGAGATCCTGTCATGGGTTTCAACGTCCGAACTCCAAGCAAAACCGGACAGCTAGCTGCACTCGCCAAGACTCAGGAATCTCTAGCCGTAGGTGTATACTGTGTCCGTGAAATATACGCAGGACTCGGGCGTGGTTATTAAATTGACCTCACCTGGCCACAATAGTGGATCTTCGAAATTCACCCTAGAGTGTCCGGAGACCCGATGATCAGCTTTCCTGGACTCGGTGGTGTAGATATAGCATTGAGTTTTGGAGCAGAAAGCGCGCTTCTCGACTGGATACCAGTAAACAGCTATCCATGTGCTGTTCGACTGAACGGATCTGCAAGAACTAGGAAAGATCGTGAGACTAGGCGATGCCTACTTGTAATCCCTGCCTGCGCACCACCGACTGTAGCTCGGAGGATGCAAAGGATGAGTTCTACGAAAAGCTGTCAACTTTACTACAGAAAACAAGACATTCAGATGTAGTCATAATGGTAGGTGAATTTGACTCTCAAGTAGGGAAGCTGAGCCAATTGGAGAGGCATCTGGAAGGTATTTACGGGATCCAATGTCAGCGAACAAACGACGATGATAGTCTGTATCAACTTTGCTCCGACAATCACTTGTTTCTGGCCAGCACTATCCTTAGGCATAGGGAGAGACACTGTCTCATATAGCGTCCTCCTCCAACATCAAATGAACGATGGGCACAGATCGATCTTACTGCCTGACATAAGCCATCGTTAGAGAGGGTCGGTGGGGGATTGCTGTTCTTTCTGGAGTACTGGTTTGGACTCTGATAACGCGTTAGTACGGGCTGGTAGATGTCTGTGTCTTACTGGTTGCAGGAAGCAGGTGAGAGTGAAACTTGTCTACGGTCGATTAGAAGATGAGGTCAAGTGGGCGTTCAGTGAAGAGATAGCTAGGCATTTATCTGGATCTGATAGCAATAGTCATCCTGAGGAAACCTGACGTGATATTGAGTCTGCTGTAGAAACAGCGGTAAAGACAGCCGGTCACCTACACCTGAAGGTCAGGAAACGTCATCCCAACTAATTGGTTTGAGAAGACTGGTTCCACCTGGCTCTGAATACAGTGAAGGGCGAAAGCAAACGAAACACAAATTGACTGAAAGTCTTCCCATCAATCGCCAGCAGTGGTGGGTGCGTTGGGTAATACTTGGCAACTGTTCAGGCTTATGAAGGATACCGGAAGAAGAAGACGATGGTGAGTGAAACCATCACCGAAAAGGATGGGACGCCGACAACCTCCTAGGACAGGCGGCTAGAACGTAAAACGGAACACCTCAAACGACAGTTGAACTGGTAGGCAGCAACTATTCAGCTTCCCAACATCTATTCTGTACCTAAATGAAACGAAGACATTGGTCTTCCAACTTTCCTCGAAGTTGGGGAAGCTGAATCGAACCTAAAACTATGGAAAGCGGCAGAATATGACAGTCTTTCACCTGAAGTTTTTGAGTATGGGGGTAAAGAATTTCCGACAAGAGTGACGGAGGTACTAGGCAGTGTATGGGAATTATAGATAGAGCCATCGGACTGGTGTATATGGCTGATTATCCCAGTTGATAAGAAGGGAAGAAATCTTGTTACAACCATTCATAGTTTCCGACGCCCAACGAGAGGTCGAGAACAGCAAACTCGAGAGAGCTAAGCAGGCTTTACAGAGAGCGGTAAGAGGGTGCATCGGTTAGATTTTTACATTTCGACACGTTCTGGAACATAGGCATACTTACCGCCGGTGACCGACATTTGCCTTATATCTTGAATCTAAGGCGGCATTTGACTTTTGACCATGAGGTGTTGTGAGTATGTGTGACTATAAAAGGAGTACCGAGCAAATACATAGGGTTAATGAGAAATCTCCACTCGAACTCACGCATCCGTGTCAGGGCTTATGGGAAGTTGTTATGTGGTGTCTGCCAAGGATGCCCATTGTCACCTTTCCTATCTAACTTCGTTATGGGCCTACTAATGTACACAAACTTTGGTACACCTGACTTCACAGGGATTGACCTACTTCCTGGAGGTTATCTGGCTGACTTGGAGCATGCACACGATATTGTTCTGCTAGGTGAAGACGCTGAATAAATGTAGGGTTTTCCTGGACGCGTCGATCAGAAATCTTTATATTCGGCATGAGTTTCGCACTTGTGAAATGTAAGATGATACTCTAGGACTGGTCTGCTGCAAGTACTCCTAGTTTAATGATCGAAGGAGAAGTGGTGGGATGTGTCAACCACTTCACTTACTTGGGTAGTTGGATCGGACCGAGCGGGTTAGTTGTTGACGAAATCTTAGCTGGGTTACAAGAGGCCCGTTTAGCCTTTGTCAACCTGTTTCATCCTTGGCGCCGACTGGCAAGATATCCGACTGTCTATCAAAGTACAAGTATACTTCGCTGCAGTTTGTTCTGTCCTGTTATACGGCTGTATGACGTGCTCGTTAAAGGTAGAAGACATGAAGTGGTTACAGGTGGTTGATCATAGGTGTCATCATCATTATCAACATAGGACCAGGCATTACTGCGTAACGGTCCGAGTTGCCACACCTCACGTCAGTTCATCAAGTAAAAAGGTAGTGAGGTGAAGGATGAAGATAAGTGAATGCAGTCAAAAGAAATATAAAGTACGAGAAGAAAGAAAAGAGGAGTGACAAAATGGTGAGATTCGGTATAGCGTTGTTAAGATGAGGATAATGTGTGTATACATCTGCGCCACTGACTTCGGTTCTGAGCCATATCACCTAGAGTCTCCAACCACTGGTTCCTCTTGTCCCGTGGACCCCAACCACCTAGTCTGCATCGTCCTACATGGCTTAAACCAACAGTCAGAGACTTCATACATTGGTGCCATGTTTTAGTCTGGCCACCTCGGGCCTTTTTCCAGCCTGGACCCACCTCAGCCAACATTGTGTGATGAGGCAATCGGTGACTAGGCATACGTAGTACGTGTCCCAACCATCTCAGTCGATGAAGGTTCACAACCTCGTCAACTGACTTACCTCTTCTCCCTAAAACTCTACACCTAACTTCTGCATTACTCATGTGGTGACACCACGGAATACGTCCTATACTACGAAGGCAATGGTGGTCAAACATAGGTGTGTTCATAGCATTGCACGCATTTGGTGGAATCACCGTGTGAACAGTATTGGTGTCAGGCGAAGGATACTAGACAAGAAAGGCAGATGGATTGACCAGACTGTGAGTGTTCATTGACTGAGATGACTTGGACATGCCAAGCCTTCGCCTTCCTTCGACGTGCTATGCCAGAGGAAGTTGGATTAGGTTAGAGGAGTGTTCAGGATGGCCAGACCAAGACGTGTTCTCAGTCCATGAAGTATATTGCTGTTGGTTTGGATCATGGAGCGATGTAGACTGCGTAGTTGGGGTCCTCGAGACGAAAGGCATCTGTGATTGAAGATTCTCGGTAATCGGACTGAAAATCGGTCAGAATGGGACCGGTGTATTCACTCTTTGACATCTGAAGCTTGAACATTCTTACTAATCTTTATCTTCAGATTGTTTATTCTCTCACACAACTTTGTCTACTGTGACATCACTCCTTTCTATCCACCTCTTCTTGGAGTACTTTTGTGAAATATGGCAACTGGAAGCAATGCACTTGTGTGCGAGGTTCTTCGTTGATTTTGTGAGTTAGTGTTAGTCAGCCATGTGTGGTCATTGATAATGTAACCTCGCCGGGTCAGTGAGGTGAATCTGTGGAATTCACTCCACAATATATGAAACTCTATCAATGACTTGTTATCCTTCTAAACACTCATATTTGATATGGGAACCGCATTAATGATACGTAATGTTTCTTTTGAGACAAGTATTAAATTATAAGAGATAATATTGAAAGTATGTACATAAACTCATTGAAATAACAAAGAAAACCTAGAAAGTAATTGCATCTTTGCGGAATTGTTCTAGTTAATTTCATCATGGGATAACCTCTCAAAATAATGGTGAAAAAAATGGTTCACTGGTGTATGTCCTGTAGGTGATTGACCATGACCTCCCTCACCTTAGTTTTGTTAGTGGTGTAGTAACACTAGTCCTCACAATAGGCATAGTTCATATTCTAGTGTACGAACCTGTATATGGTTGCTGAGTTACATTATTATTGATCAACTCATATTTAGTTGGTGAGTTTAGGATAACTGGCTCATGGTTGTTTCGAGCTACCAAACATGGGTTCAAAGTCAGTATCAATTACTCTAGTTTGGGTTGACACAACACTGCGAGCTCTTCTACACTAAACACGGTTCACAGGCTACTGCATAAACTCATACTAGTTGTTAAGTATGATTGTAATCCCAGGAGGAAAGGATTTAGAGGACACTGATTTCATTTTTGCACAACACGTAGTTGTTAACTGTTTATAAGTAGCATAAGAATGGCTGATGAAACTTTGCGATGCCCACTTCGTATTTTAGTAGAAGGTATCCAAGGCATAAAAATATCCTGTGGTGTAAAATCATGGAGATATTTTGAGTAAAGGCCTGATTCTGACTGAGTATTGTATCTTTGAAGTGAAAAGCAATTATGAGTACGTAATGTATATGGGTGCCAGATTACACCATTCATCTTTATTACTGTCACGGATAATATTCTTGAATCAGCTCTTGACTCAGTGGTGTAACTTTCTCACTATGAGAAAAATATTTCGAACTGATGTCTATAAACAGTGTCATCTTATCGTGCGACGACATACAAGCAACTCGAATTGTACTTCATCTGTTGGCGATCAGTATTTATAAGTATAGTATATTATACATCATCAAAGTTCAAACCATTTTCTAGATTGACAAAAGCATGTCGATACTTGTTTAAAGGAACTATTCAAAAGTCCGTATGTTTGGATCAGTGTGAGTGCTAGTGGCGTGAGAAATAAGGATTTGCAGTATTATATAGCTACATCCAGACTAGCGTACACTAATCTAATTCGTCTTTTCTGGCTTTAGAGCTTTGAATATAAGACGATTTACTTAGAGCAACTCTGCTTCTGTCGACTCATAGCTGAGGTGTTCGAGAGTCCTGTGTATTCGACCACTGTATATTTCTCTCTACAGGGTCGTCCTCAACTGGCAACGTTTTGTAAGTAATTTGAGTCTTGACAGCATGTTCTTGAGGTTGGTGGAGATGGTCATCTAATAGGAGGGGTCATCTTAAAATATTATCTTCAACCTCATAAGCGTACCTTAATCGTCTTTTTCTGCTATTAGCTCAGTCGTTTACTGTTGGTGCATTATGTATCCTTCGATGCATTGCGAAACTTCATACCATACAGCAGAGTAAGACTGTTAGATATGTCTTAAAATCGTACCCACCAATTTCCTTGTATTTCGCATCTATGAATTGCAATACAAAATAGAGAGGGCTTCTTAAATACACCTCTCTTTTTGTGATCGTTTTCCTTTTGGTTTTTGTTAATAGTCATGTTATAAGAAACTTGTTTTAAAAATATATACACCTTACTAAAGTCATTCTTACGACGAGTGAGATGATTGGATAATAATAATCACTTTATTCCTAATAACAATTTGGAATTCCCAATATCATGCCTCGAGTATCCTACCCACTTAGCATATCTTCTTAACTAGGTAGTTTGCCGAAAAGACTTTCTGTCAGTGTTCCTTGGTCAACTAAGAGTTATTTATATACTAAAAGTATCGTTTTGATCGTTTCACTAGAAAGTTCTTGTTGTATTGTTTTTACTTTGAAGGTTTTGGTTGGATGTTAGTCAAAACAATATTACGGTTAGGTGGAAGAATTTTGAGAAGTGAAAAAATCAGTGAACTTATGAGATAGCTAGGTCGTGTTTTGCGCATGTTTTCTAGCCATCAGATGATGACAAAAAAATCTTATTGCTCTAACAAGGTATGTAACTGTTAGCGTATCAGTAACTGAAGTTAGTATAGTAAATAAGAATCACAAAAAGGCGAAGTTCTCAGAAAACCACTTTTCTTCGTATAATTTTACTCAGTATCTCCTGTATACTTTTTTGCACTAAATCGCCTTCATCACAACTTGGTTTTAGTGTTCTCCACGAGAGTTATCTCAATGCCTAAGGGAATCTACAACTTTATACATTGGAAATTTGTCGTTCTACACTCGTGAAGAACAAATTTGGGAGTTGTTTAGTCGAGCCGGGGAAGTCAAGCGCGTTATCATGGGTTTACACAGATTTACTAAAACCCCATGTGGGTTTTGCTTTGTGGAATATTGTACACGTGAGGGTGCAGAAATGGCTATGAGATACATTAACAAGACTCGATTGGATGACCGAGTAATTCGAACAGATTGGGATGCAGGCTTCGAGGAAGGAAGGCAATACGGCAGAGGACGAAGTGGTGGACAGGTGAAAGAAATATTTTAAAAGTTTTCATTTATAAATAACTTTTCTAAACGCATCAGTAGCTACCTGTTTAAGCTGTTTTAATTTGTTTGTAGTAAGAAAAACCCCTGTCTGACACAGAGTATACCGGTGATATATTCTAAGTAACGAGCTAGGCTGACAAAATACAAGGTCTTACGAACATTTTGAGCGAATATCTTATTATTTCAGAAGCGTTTCTCACCTGTAGAATATAAAGTTATATTGCAGGGGTACTGTGCTGGCTAATTGACACCCATGGAACTGCACCATCTTGATAGTTTGATTATCAATGAAACTATGACAATTAGGATTAAAGCCTCATGTATCACTTGCCTGCATAGTTTACCTATCGAGAGGGACAGATATTTGATTGCGTATCAATGAGTAGTTAGTTGAGCATCAGTCTTATCTGCTGTGCGACTTCAGGGTTTAAAGATTGAGAGTTTAGAGTTGTAAAAAGGTTAAATAAGTAGGATAATAAGTATTTTTAAAACATTATTCGAGTATTTTCGAGGGTAATTATAATAATTTGGCATAAGTTTTTAAATCCTTAATGTGTTTAGGGTATGCTGCATGTAATTCTCGTCACCTGGGAACTTTATGTCTAGTTTCAGTTTCTACATTGTGGGTTCACTGCAGTTAGAAGATTATCGTTTCGTAAAGAAGCCATTTACTTGTACTAGTTCTATATGACCATATTTTTTGTAGGCTATTTTGTTGACTGGTGGGCACATTCTTATTTATAGGTTCTGTGGATTTGAAAAGTGGTTACTACTTATTGATTTGCATTATTACCATGACTACTTTTAACCTTATAAGCTTTAAAAACTGACCAGTTTTTTCGTGAACATACTAATCTTAAATCATTATATTCTTGCCTTGGATTAGTCTAATATCTCAACTGTTTCATTCTCTACTCACTTATTAATTTCTTTTCACGTCTTATTTAATCATTTCGTCATATATGTGTGCAAAAAAAGCAACTAACTGTAGTGAAATAACTGTATTCTGAACGTATCAGTTATCTTGCTTTTCGGTGCATTCAGAAAACAAAACTTACGAATGATTGATGCTCACTTTGTATTATTACCTAATTAACTACGTGTCTTAATTGTGATTATCGCACCGTTGTCGAATTTCGCCTAAAATGATAACTATCTTTGTTGATTAATTTTGACCGAAAATATCATATGCGCATCTCATCTACCTCGCTGCTAAAATAACCAGTTGGTTTTAATAGTATATTTAAAAGACTACTCAGACCGATGATAACTGCTTACCAGTTACATGGTTAGTTTTGATAAACCCTGTGTATTCCGAAGCAGCTTTGTATTAGGTTTTGAAGATTTCAACTTGCTAGTTGTCATCATTTGCAGGTTTTAATATATCTTTCCTTTTGGTGTATCTGATAGTCGTTGGTCTTTCAGGTGTCACCGAATGTATGAAAAAATAAACACATCGATATGTGAAACAGCAGTAAATTTTATGAGCAAGACATTTCAAGTCCTGAGTACTTCTATTGATTCGATTGTTTATGTTTCCTCAGTCAACGAAGTCCTTTTGAATTCTTCTTTAATAATCACGAAAGAACTATCTGAGGGGTAATGCTTCCTAGTGGTCATAATAACTTTGTGTCTAAATTTAGTTGGGTAGTGACAAATTCTCAGAAGTCGGGTAGGTTTGATGGAACTGTGGTTCATTGGTCTAGGTACTTAACTTCCAACTGATAGGCGATGGATTCAACCTCTGCTTCACCTGCAAATTTCTGAGCAACCAGGTAGCTTTATTAGCCCTCACACATTAGATGTGGCTCATTGCCTAATACACGACCATGCTCAAGGTAGAGGGGTGTATCTCGATTTCGAAGTTGGCTTGATACTTGGTCGTGTACGTCGACCAGAACTTTACCCTCAGCTAGGTCTTAATACAGATACATGTATAAAAGCTTCTAAGACTAGCCGTATGTCTCAAATTAGAATTGGTAGTCAATCTCTTTTGTTCAAGAGGTCCTGCTATGACTTTGTTTCAGTTTGAAGGGAGCGGAGAGCTAGTATATCGTGCTACTGATGGTTCTCTGCTCAAACTTATACAATCGTCCAGAGGCATATTTTGATTTGTCAACCTCAGTAACAACGAATAGTGGTGTCCAGGGTCACCATTCCTGTTATAGATAAACTGATGGATGTTACTTTGCATGCCTAAACTAAACAAGTGTCCGGCTCTCCTAGGTTTTTAATGATACTTCATCTGATATCAGTTCACACTGATAACATAGTCGTATTAGGTGAAAGCACTGAAAGTTGCAGTCTTTTGAATGTGTTGAGAGAAAACCTAAATACATTTTGTAGATATTGATGTAAGGTAGTGAAGCAAAAGGCCAAATGGGGAATCGCAGGACGATTGTTTATTATGACAATTCATACACTACTGGTAAAATATTATAACCTTCCATTGAAATGTCAATTTGCGCAGTATGTTCATCTTCTGTCTCATCTGGCTATTAATACGGTCACACCATCTTTTGCGCTTCTCTGGGCAGAGTACTTATCCATCGCTCGTAATTACTTATAGCTTCTTCCGACCTTTCAACATATGCTACGTATATGCATTCTCATCAGTAGCATCCACTACGGTAGTACTATGGGACTAATCTCTATTGACACTTAGTTTCAGGATCTAGATCAAACTTAGTGGGTTGAGTTTTTCGCTTATTTAGAGAATATACTGACGAATTCCCAGAGCGAATACAAGATGTCTATTGGGCATTTTCTGGCTGTTTAACAGTCCACTTTCTCCTTCTATATCTCTGGGAAATGAGATTAAGCTTTAGGTTTTTGGTCATAGCGTCTCCAATCTATGGTAAAACTGAAACGAACGATATTGAGGCAAGATTCACACTCATAGCCAAGACAAGTCATTGGATTAATTTATGAATCTGCACCAACTGAATTAGTCGGGATCTGTTACTCCTAGCTGGTCATCGCCTACCTTAGCGCACAGTGCTAGTTAGGATTAATGTGGAAAATCACCAAAGGTGACCGAAGCGAAACGTGGCATCAATTTATCAAGTTGATCTAAATTTTGTGGGTCGCCTGGTGGCAATCTTTAAGATGTTAAGAACTGATGATTACAAACTCAGTGATGTATTTCCGGTCAGTCTAATGCGAATGTATATCATCTTTATTGTATTTGAACATCTTGTTAGTCTTTATTCACTTCTTTTCTCTCACTTATACTTTTCCATTTTGTTGATTCTTCTTGTTTGTGTTTGCGAGGTGTTGCAACTCACATCACTCCATATTTGTTTGCTGCTCTAAGGTGATGGATGCATCCGTTTGAATGATTAGATACCAAGAACACTAGACAGTTTTCCAATTCTAACTTGGAGTTTGTCAGCAAGCGACAAGTAACTCTCTTCGAGGTTCAGTCTCATACCTTTAGTGACTTGGCGGTTATTCGCTAGCAAAGTACTCTGTTTCACCTTAATTTGAACTTAAAATGTTGTGCTCATATTTAAGGAATCAAGAATGAAGGCAAAACAGTTGATCAATGTTCTATAGACGAGTCAAAATAAGCTCAGCAACCACATGCACATTTATATAGTAGGCATCGAGCCAAACCTATCGTATGAAGATTAATGGTACTATCTAGTTACCCAGACATCGATAAGTGAGGCGGGGTTCGAACCGTGACCCATCGGTTGGAAGTCGAGCGTCTAGACCAGTGAGCTCTTTCGAGTATGATCAATTATTTTTATTTGAAGTGATCATCAGAGTTAACTCAGTGCGTTCTTATGTTTCCCCCTTCCAAATATTTTCTACTACTACATCGTATGTATTGTACAAATCGCCAGCGATCACTTGGAGTGTTTTTTTGTTTGAATTCATAGGTCAAACGTATGCCGTTCATTACTACATAGTAACAATTTTTGTCGAAAATTCCCAGTTTTAGTTTTCCAGGCTTTCAACATACTTCTTTATTTACTCTTTCCTGTAAGTTTAGTCCTATGCATTTGGATGATTGACAGGCAATTTTGTTCATAAATTGACTCTATATGACTCGAAGGACTGTTCTTGACCAGTGGCTACTACTTTGTCGTGGTGATGGGGGTTGCATATCACAATAACCCAACAAGGTATGTTGGTGAAAAGATTGTTCTTTCGAGGTCCTGCCATACTAGTTGAATAGTGGTAGGACAAAAAGCAGTTACAACGTAAACTACTACACAGTTATGATGGTCCGAGGGTGAAGTCGTACTGCCAACCGGCCAGTAGTAAGGTGTTTCCTGTGGGTAACCAGCAGTGCCACACTGATGCTGCCTTCCCTATGGAGAGGTGGGTTAGAAAAGGTCGACCCTAGAAAAAGCAAGCCCCAGTATACTCCGCAGCGTACCGATGTTGGTGATATGAGTTCGTAGTCGGGTTCGAAAATCACAAACTTAATTATCGAACTCCTAAAAGAGCCGTGTGTAACCAGTCCGAAGTAGATATCTCTTGGGCTCTGTGGTCATACACTAACCCTTTTTCAGGTTAGCCTTTTATGGGAAGTGTCAGCCGCCCACACGCTTTCAGTAGTATGCGAAACGTAATAAAACATAACTTACCCTCCTTATCTCTGTCTGTTCATTTACCTACATTTCCTGATCAAAATATTTAACCTTTTACAGCTTCCTCGACCTTTCACATTGTGTATTACCAACAACCCAAGCCACCTCATTCCTAGTCTCCTAAGATCCCGCTGTTGACTTCACATTAGATCCTTCAACTTCCGAACCCTATGCTAAATCGGACAGTAAATGTCGCACACCAGAACTCTGGAATCTCCAGCCATGAATGTGTCCTGTATTTATAAGACATATATACAAGATCCAAGTGTGGTTTTTCATCACTTCACCTCACCTGGCCATTTCAATGAATCTCCAAAATCTGCCTTACGAGTATCCGGAGATTCCAAGGGCTAGTTCTTGTCGACTCGCTGGTGTAAGCGTAGGATTAAACTGTAGAGCAGAAAGTTCACTTCTCGACTGGATTACCAATCAACAGCTGTCTATGTAGTGTTCGACCGAATGGGTCTGTAAGAACTGGGAAGGATCGTGAGACTAGGCGCTGCCTATTTGTAATCTCCGCCTACGCACCCACTGACTGCAGTTCGGTTGATGCAAGGAGTGAGTTCTCTCAAAAGCCTTCAATTTCACTGCAGAAAAAAACGTCCAGGTATATTCATAATAGCATGTGACTTTAATGCTCAAATAGAAAGCTGACCTAATTAGAAAGGTATCTACATAATCCCATACTAACGAACGGACAACTGTGATCATGTTACAATTTCATTCTGATAGTTACTTGTTTCCGGTTAGCACTAACTTCAAACATAAGGAGGCATACTGTCTCACAAAGCGTCCACCGACATCAAACTAATGATGGGCACAGATAGATCTTATTGCTTGCTGTAAGCCATTGATGGACGTTTGTTCTTTCTGGTGTACCTGTTTGGACTCCGGTCACGCGTTAGCACGTCTGCGTCTTACTGGTCGCAGGAAACAGACTGCAGCGAAGCCTTTTTGTGCTTGAGTAGATGATAACGTGAATTACGCATTTAAGGAGGAGATAGGTAGTCGTTAATCTGAACATGACAGCAAAGCTCATCCTGACAAAGCCTGAAGTGATATTCAGTCTACTGTAGAAACAGCAATAAAGATATTTGTTGACCTACATCCAAAGGTTAGAAAAGCCAGTTGACTTCCACAGCGTCGTCGGAACTGATCGGTACAAGACTGATTCCAGCTGGCTTTGACCATAGTTAGGAGCAATGATCTTGATCAGTGGTAGATGAAGAGAGGTGGAAACAGGCGTCAGGCAATACCAGGCGACTATAGAGGATGCCTTCAAAAAGAGACCATCACGGAAGATGCAGATAACCTTCCACAACAAGTGACCAGGACGTTGAGCTAAACACTTTGAAGCACAGTTCTGCCGATCTATGGGAAGGCATCAGTTGTCCAGCATCCAGCCTGAACCTGAATAGGATGTAAGTATCGGTCCTTCAACTTTAGTCGGAGTTGAGACAGCTGTTTCTGATTTGAAACGATACAAAGCAGCAGGACCTAACAGCTGCCACTCCTAGCTTTTAAAAGAGGTAGTAAATTGCTGAGTAGAGTAATAAGAGCACTGGATTAGAGTATAGAAATCAGATGTAGTTCCGTCAGACTGGTCTAATTCACTGACCCCCCTCCCCCCCAGTCTATAAGATGGGACAGAAGTCTGCCTGTGACAATTATAGGGGAATCAAGTTGACTAATATCGTATCCAAGATCCTAGGATCAGAAGCTATCTGACATCTAGATGGCTGGAGAAAATCAGGCAGGTTTCAGACCGGGGTGGTTTCGACACGCGTTGGATATGCTGAGCCGTAACATGTAGTACTAGGAGTTCGATCAAGTTGGAAGCGGGCTCAGAGTGGCCAGACTAAGACACGGTACTAGCCGACGAAGTTTCTCACTGTTGGTCTTAGCCATATCGAGAAGTCTAGACTGTTTTGCTAGGGTCCTAGAGACCATGGCAATCAGTGGCTGAATATTCTTGGTGACGTGGTTGGAGGTCGGTCACAATGAGGCAGATGCACTTGTTGACATCTGCAGCTTGAATATTTCCACTAACCTCCATTTTCGAATTCTTTCTCGTCTCATTCTCCTTTGTTCTACTTTTATATCAGTCTTTTTCTCGATACTTGTTATTTGCATGCTGCTGTCAAGTCTGACAACTTGAACGGATGCATTTGTGTGCGAGATTTTAGGCTGATTTTTTTCTGTCTGTTTGGAGGACTGTTCAAACAACCGTTTTCACCGCTTTTAGATGTATTGTACAAGGCTTTGAATTTACTTAAACTACACTGTTTTCCTAGTTTTGTCAGCACTTAAGCCATCTGATAACCATTTTGAGCGTTCTTTTTAATCTGACGATGAGAGTTTTCTCCTACCCCTCCAACCGTCATCAAAATAGGCGGTCGTTGGTATTGCAAGACATATACCCCAACCATTTCTTTATTATTTCCCCATGAACCTACCTAATTCATAAATGCATTTTCAGCATTAGCATTTATCAAGTTTGTTTATTACTTCCTACATCTCAGTTTCACACTGTGCTGATAATTGTAGACCCTTTTATCTACGAATCCACATAATTATCACATGTTAAAATGAACTGTAACATTATTCTTTCTCCTTAAAGGTACGAGATGAATTCCGCAAAGATTATGATGCTGAAAGGGGTGGATATGGAAAACTAGCTCAACGGGAAGGGGAGTGATTTTTGTTTCCAGATTTTGTATTTTAATATTATGAAAAAAATAATACTACTGTACATAGAGTCTGCTATTTTTCATTCAAACTAATATTTTAGTTAGCAGATGTCTCCACGTCAACTAAGATAAGTCAATGGAGCGAATTCGTCCAGAGTTACAGTGGCTTTTGTTTTCCATTAAGTTTTGCTGGTTGTTGCAAGATGTAGATGTAATTGTATCCAGCGTTCATCAATGTTTATTTTATCCATACGCGAGAAATTTGAAGACGAAGTATTCGTTCGTTTTGGGTCCCGTATATAGTACTGGAGTGCGATTGATTCAAGGACATTAAACAAGAAGATAGTGCTCTGAATATACTTGATAGATCTGAAATGAATCCAAACAAACGGCCCCTGATATCTTATCTATACTAATGGAAGAATTACAACCAGTATGCATCATGGATTATATCATTCTTACTTTAACTGAAGACCGTGCCCATATATGTAGGAATATTTCTTAACGTACCTGCTTACGAGATAAGGCTTGAACACTTACTGTTGTCGGTTGCCATTCGTGCTTATTACCAGTTAGTGTCAGCTTACCATATGTTGTTGTAATCATACCATTGGAATTCAACCTAGTACAGTTTTATGCACCAGGTTGTGATACTATCTAGTTGCTAGGCCGGAGTGAGTGTAGCACCATTCAAATACAGGGTCGACGTCTTGAAAGTTGAGGCTAATGAAACGCATCTGTCGTACATAAACACTTGCTAAACCCGTGGTTAGGATAATCTGTTACTATACGTCACTCTCATTTTCATTACGACTTTTTCTGCATAAATTTAAAAACCGCTTGTGATCTATCTTTACTCAGCAAATGTGGGTTATGCTTCTATGATTACCAAGAGTTAAATATCGTGACTGCTCTTCACTATTCAGGTAAACAAATAAAGCAACTCAGACAGGTATGTATTTATGTACTGTGCTGAAACACAGTTAATGTGTAGATGTAACATACCCCTAAACACTTCAAGCAGAAATTCGAGTGCTTCTGGCGTACATTTGCACCACTCAAATGTAAGATAGTGCTTCAAGATTGGTCTTGGCTGACTCTAAGTTCGAACACAATGAATGCTTTGACTTTTCACATACTTTGAAAGTTGAGTCAACCAGATTGCGTTATTTGCTGACGAAACTCTGGATAGTATTCAGTATACTCGTTTAGCATTTGTCGAATTACAGCACTGGCCAGGCATCCAACTATCTATAGATGACGAAGATAATGCATGTCAGTCTGCTACGTTAAATTGTAAAATGCTGCTGTTATATTTTCCTGCCCACTTTGTCGAATCCCCTGTCAGAAACAAGTTAGCTTTTATTCATACTGAAAACAGAGATTCAATTTGGAGGTTTGTAAGGATTTATTGACTTCAAGTTGGTGTTCATCATGGACTGACATCAGTTGGAGAAACATGGGAAATCTGGGAGCACTGGACAGCTGTTTCGCCCCGATTATGGGACTCAGCAGTGTGCACCCATAGCCCTTCTACGCCATGGAACGAACCCAAGACTTTCAGGCCCCGTGGCCAGCACGTTGCCAATGGTCCGTATTCCCAACTTCCGTCAGTTCACGACACAGCGCAACCTCCATCTAGTAACTGTCCTGTCGTGGGCACGCACTGCTGAAGAGTCCCATACTAGGAGGGAACAGGTGTCCAGTGTTCCTGCAACTGGTGTCCCTCCATGGTGAATACCAACCTGAAAGCTAAATCAGATGTACGTAAACCCAGTTGGCAAGTCCTAAATGGTCAAAGACGTGCATCATGAACCTCAATACTGCCAGCACACAAACAAGCTATGTAACCATGTGACTTTTGTAAGAGAATAATGTATCTATCAAAAGCTGATTAGGTTGACTATGTGGAACAGTTTGACGGAAGTCATCTGACCACTGCACGTTGCCAGACAGCATCGAATTTGACTTCTCTGGTGAAGGTTGGCGAAGTACTAATAGGACCTGATGACCAATCACATTGCGATCGGCAAGCAATATTCGAACCCCAACAGTTTTATACAAATACCTTAGGTAAGCAACTGCAGTGGGTTCAGGTTATAGGAACTATCTCCGTACTCCTAACTCAACATCATGATGTCTGCAAAAAAATCCCCGTCCCTTCAAACTACGGTGCCAAGACCAATTGGTTGTGAGGACTGAATTGTCTTATTGTTTTAAACAGCGCATAAAAGATGACTTTTCTAGTGGATATGCTAATTAGGAATGGAGTATAAAAGCTAGTTTGTGATCATGTATCCCATTGCAGGTGAATCTGAACTGCAATGTGTATGACGTATATTCCGATAACTAATCTGGACTTGGCCTCTCCATCTGAGTAGGAGTTACCTTAGAAATTTAGAATTTTGTCGAAGGCGGGATGCTAGTTCGCTTGGCAACTGCTCCGAATAGGTATGGGGAAATACAAACTATTCGGCTGGGTCCTTTGCAACCAGAAATCAGTGTTGGCAAACCGTACACGGAGACCAGAATTTATTCGCATTGTCGGTCAGCCTCGATATCTAACTAATTCGCCGCGGAACTAGCAGTAAACAGGCAGTTACATGACTAACGAGGTAGGACGAAGTGGATCTTTTTACACCAGCCGTAATCACATATTTACGACAGCTTTCAATAAGTCATATATATATATATATCCACCATTAAAGTCTAGCTGCTTGGCTTAGCCTGAAGGCGGTCAGAGGTTTTTTGACTTCTTATGGACAACTAGATGTAGAAGAACTGACACTGGTTCCAATTATTCTGGCGAAACATATGCTTACGAACAAAGGAAATCAGATTCTAACACAAACAGTGACTCTGACACGACTTGTTAACAAGCAATATGATGGTACAAACTCGGGATTCGCAAACATATTTCAAATACGTTCGAGGTCCTCATTGTTAGTGGCCTGAGTGGCTCATCATCTATAAATCTTCAGGTAGTCTAATGAAGCAGTAGAGGTTGCTAACCTGAAAATTACAATCATAAATTAAAAAAAGTAAGCCTTACAACAAAGTCAGGAAAACACTTTTTTTAGCATCTTGATGTGCAGTTTTCTTGTCATCTGTGCCTATTTGACATCGTGACTTCCTTCCAGAATCTGCAACTACCAATCGTTTTCATTTTCCGGGTTTCCTGACGTTGCTATACAGAAGACCGGCATACATACATAGGCGTTCAAAACAGTGCTGAGAAAATGGTAAGAAGCTGTAAACTGGTACTCAGGATTTCGAAACATTCTCAGTCAATATAGATGATGTTAGCACTTCCTTTCCCTAATCACTTAGGCACCCCTCAGCTAGTCATCTCACCGTAGGCAGCCACTGGGGAAGTTGGAAGAGAAAAGACCTAAGGAAATCTCAGGACCTGCTCTACATTGCGTTAGGAAACACCAAACGAAACTGGACAGAACATATGCATAGGCGTTTGCATGGTATATCAGTAGACGTCCACGTAAGAATTAACGTTTTATGCAATGGATGTGACGTTTATTAGATTCACCGTAATCAAGCAAAAATGACAAAGACCGAAGGATCTAATGAAATTAAAATGAAACAAGCATGCCTTTTTTGAGATTCTGAGCTTTAGAGTCACCGCATAATAACTCAACTAGCTTCATTGCAAAAGCGAATGCTGTTCCTGGACCTCGGCTTGTTACAAGTTTGTCATCAACAACAACATTATCCTCACAGTAGGTATAGCTAGGGAGTTTTTCTTTGAAGCCTGGGTAAGAGGTCAGTTTCTTTCCTTTTAGGATTCCATGAGATTCCAAGGCGATAGGTGCAGCGCAAATTGCTGCAATATATTTGTTGTTCTTCTCATGTTCCTTCAGTATTTTTCCAACCAGAGTGGACTCTGCCATGGCTTTAGAGCCACCCATACCACCGGGCATTACAACCAAATCAAAGAGATGGGATGAAACGCTGGAAAGCGCTACACTAGGTTTTATACAGACTCCATTACTCCCTTTGATAACTCCATCACCTTGAAGTCCACCGATTGTAACCTTTACTTCAGCTCTGGATAGAACATCAGCAACTGTTACGGCTTCAATTTCTTCAGCTCCCTCAGACAGTATTACCAAAGCGGTTGGACTCATTTGGACTGCGTAGAATAATTTGTATTTACTGCCGGTAGCGCTTGAGTTGAGTCAGCGAGTGAGTTTAAATAAGTGACTCTAAAGGCCACATTAACCACATTTTACTTAATCAACTAGACTTCATTTTATGGAAACCTGTCTTTTCAGTCGAAACAAAGAAACGCACCCTGCTAATTCATTTTCTTTTGGAGTCAGTAACTTGGTCTTAAATGTTTCAATTTGTTGTACTTATTGCAATAGAAGTATAAGTTGCTGGAGTAAACCCGAATTTACTGCCGAAATATTACAGTCTTTATCCCAATGTGTGGGTTTTTTGCTTCAATACTTTCTCACTTAGTGTAGCTTATCTAAGACTTTAGTCATCCATTTTGAACATCCAGCATTAAAGTTGCCAGTAGAAGATACTTGTGATTTTTGAGCCATCGCTTCTAGGTCCTGAAGGTCAGTCCTCTTTCATCGGTCTTACTCTTGGTGGTCACAGTAGTCCTTACCATTTCGCCACTCCTAGCCTTAAGGGTAGTGAATGTCCATTTGAAGGTTTCTTTTGCGAATTGCAGATTCTGTCTTTGGTGCAGCGATGCAGTAGCTCATAAGATTAATTTACCTGTTGCAATTTTCGTTCGTTATGAGCACCTGCCCGTAAGTATTAGACGTTATCTAAAAAGTAGGGAGAGCGGGGAATAAGAAAATGGGAGTTAAGAACACTTGCTGAAAAATAGGTGTCGTTTGCTACCGCTGAATGTTCGTGATAAGGCTTCAGGCCTCAACTACTTGCCGAGTAGTTGTCCGAAGTTGTCAACTGACTTAGCTATCTGCTTCTTTCGACATGGTGCTCCATGAGTCACTCTGTCTGGGAAGTTAGATCTGACTCTCATCTTCGCCCTAGGTGGGGTGTGCGAGTGGCATTCCTACGAAACTGTCGGCCTTGGACGGACAATTTCGTTCTGAGCACCTCCTTTTGTTTACCATCGTGTTCGTGAACTTCATGAAGGTGTACTCGTTTTCATGGCTTCCGGTGCCGGAATACGCATCACCTTGCACTTCTGCACGTTGAAGCTCGAACTAGTCGCATTTACCGTAATTCCGGCCGTGGCAGATCGTCCTGGAGTTTCATGGGTTCCTCTTTCCCACTTAGTATCCTCCATATTTCGATACCATCGGAAAATACGGGGAGAGATGAGATTTGATCAAGGAGGTCGTCGATGAATGGCGAAAATTGCAGTGGCCCAAGGATCATTTCTTGGGAGACTGCTGTTTTGCAGTCTTCCACGACGACCGAATTCTATTTCCCTTAGCACAGGATTTTCTGTCTTCCATAGATGCCATGAACCATGCCAACAGTGGTTCGATGATACTCGCTTTCTCAATTTTAGCGAGCACGATGTAGTGTAGTAGCCTAGCAAAAGCTTTGGCCACGTCTGGAGAGGTAAAGTGGACTGGTTGCTTGTTGTCCGACCCATTGGCCCAGTCATCTCAAGCCGTAATCAAACTTGTGGCAAATGCAACCCGCTTCTGAAGCCATGTTTGGTGGGATGAACGATGCTGCTTCCGTTTAGGTAATCCTAAATAATCTCTACGACGGGGCCTGCCAGAACCTTCATTGGTATGGGGATTAACGCTCTCAATCTGTAGTTGCCTAGGCTTTTTGCTTGAAGACTGGTGGGAAGACAACAAAATTACAGTCCTCAGGAAGTTGACTTGCTTCTAACGAATACATAAACAGTTTGTATATTGGCATGCTTTTCACTTTGGCCCAGCTCCTTGGGGCCATCACTCTTGCATCGTCACAGCTTGGAGTCTCCCCCATTTTGGGTGTTGAAAGCTTTGCAAACGCTAGGTTTGACGAAACTTTATGTTCATCCGCTTTTTATTGCAGTCCCGGAACTTCGTTACCCTCCTGGACGTTGGTACTGGATGCATCACTGTGTCCAGCCTCCCGTTAAATCTGCTGCTCAAGGGTTCTCCACCCCAACGCCATTACAGCGTTCTCCGTTCGATCCCGCAACAGGGTTTAAACTTTTATTCGTCCGTCTTTGCGTCTCGCGGATCAATAAACCTTTCTGGATCCTAGCTTAGCCACCCGGCGAGCTTACTCTGGCACTGGTACTTGTTATTACCAACACTTACATTACAAAGTTTGCTTAAATTGTTGCAGATAGGAAATTCTGGTTCTTTATGCGATGTGCTCCACTCGTAAAGTGCCCTCTTACATCTCCGTGTTTGTCTTTGGGTTGCGCAAGTAACCCAAGAGCGTGATAGGTGGCCGTCTGCTTTCTTTCAGAACACTTCTCGGTACCAGTACTGGTTCAGCCATTGATAAGTTTTCCCTAGTTATCAAGGAGAATCTCGCCAATGAGCGATCGCTTTTGCCTAGGAGGGAGGTGGACATGGATTTCGTCTGTGAGAATGTAAGCAAGCGCTGATCCTTCTCCGTTCGTTCCGTATTGGGTGTCTGCTCCAGCTTTCCCGGCCAGTGATGCTGCCACAAATGTACTTAGAAATTTCTGTTCAAAAGATTTATATCCACAGCCTACATTCCACAACGGGTTAAGTTTCAAATTACCGACTGCTTTGTCTCATCGTTGTGGATTATTGACATCTATCTTTTTTTAATGGTTAAATTTGGTTGATTTAATTAGTGGACGACTACCATCAAAGACACTCATACTCTTCTCGTGCCTTTGCATAGCAACATGTCTGCATCCAGGATGGAAAATTACTAAAAGCTGATCGCAGCGAAAGATTTATAGCGTGTCAAAAGTTAGGATTTGATTGTGCTTGTCATCTAATGAAATCTTACGAACTGCAGTCGGTTCTGTCTATTGGAACGCCAATGCTGGCACACGCAACAACTGTTACTGCAGTTGCTGTGTAGTTTCCACTGGCACGACGCCCCATATACAAAAACTTAGCTCACCTTTCCGCCTCTGGCCTGGTGGTTCGGACACGGGCCTGCTTTTCTTCCCCTCAAGGAAGTTACTGCGTCACCCACGTCAAAGAAACCCGCACCTAGTAGGGACAGCAGCTTACTTTCGCTTAATATTTTGACAACGCAGTTAGAATCGCACAGCATAAGCAAGATCAAGAACCAGGTAATAAACTTGATAATTAAACATTTTGAGGGTTTCATCGATCCTGTTTTCAGAACGAGAAATTTTTACTCCAGAAACCCGAAGACTACGGTGAAACATGCTGACCCGCTCACCGCCTGTGAACTTAAGTCCACCAGGCAAAAGAATGCTGACACTTCAAGATATGGGGTTCACTTGGTTGTACCGTATAACTTTTCGAGGAGACCTTCAGCTACAATCCTGACATTTCAGGGTCAGCTGATAACCCTTTAAAAGCCCTCAGGCCTAAATGTAGGACTTTTCACGAAGCCTTCATCATGAACTTTAAGAAGTTTGAACAGCTGGAGTAATTTGACACTCATAAGCACTATGCCCACTGATCAAAACTAACCGACTGCATTAAGCATGCATATGACTCCATCCTCTGAATAAATTTCTCGGAGCACTGTCACGTTCCTTAATGCCCCAAACACTTTTGACTCGCCCGGGTCATAATGCAAACGAAAGATAATGTGGATTGTGAACTATGACTTCGTATGACGAAGACTCAACGGATTCGAAGCCAGCAGGAAACAGACGCTATCGGACGTTATGCGTACCAGTGAATGCAAAAAAGAAAGCTTGCTACAAGGGTCCCGTTTGGCTGGTCTTTCAGGAAACATAACTATGTGTTTGTATTTCAGAAGTTGTTAGATTAAGTACACAGAATGGTCATGGGCCCGGCTTACGAAGAATATTAACTTAAGTTATCGAAAACAAATAGAAGAATGGTAGTTTTTCCGGAAACGTGTGTGTAGCTGTTGACTTGAATACCTGCAACCGATTGAATGGCTCTTTGCAGAGATGATCAAGGCGCTGATTGGTTTGTTTCGGCTTAGCTTCTAAAAAGCCAACATGCCTAACTTTCGGGCTTCTTAATAGTAAGGTCATACAAAAGAGTACTTTATGCTGGAGCCTAGGCTACCTCTGCTAGGTACGCATTTAAAACCTGTTGCTAAAGCCTCATTCATTGTGAACAGGGTAGAAGATTACTTCCACCTCCAACTGGACTTTCATTACTTAAGGAATAGTTTGGTGAATTGGGTATTTGTGCGTATACTACGCCGTGTTCATGCGCGCAGGAGCATGTTAAGTGAATCCTAAAGCGCCCGTAGTTCTGGAGTTATCGTAGGGAACGATGCCATCAATGATAAGACTGTCGGAACTCACAATAGACAGCCCTGAAAACCTCCAGGGTTCCAAAACAATTTGCACACAAGCACAGGGGTGTTTAGGGTGGCACCATCATCCGGTTGGGTATGCTCGTTTCACGTTCCCAGATTTAAATTCTACCTGTGATCCTCTTCCAAGGCGACTCTTGATAAATAAGCTTGCCATCCCTCATACTTAGCCCTGTGTCAGAAACTGGCTACATTCTTATTTTGCCGAAAGGATGCAGCTTGCTGTTTTGAAGACGAGGCCTGTTTCGTTGCCCACTGAAACCAGTGGGCATCAGGGTAAAATACTTCCTCCTTTTCCGTCTCCTTATTTTTATGTGGCTTACTTTATTCTGTAAACCTGACTCCAGCAGGTGTGTACAGGGTAATTCGTTGGCGTTGAGCTCTTTTCTGGATTTCTTATGCTGCTAGTGTCTGTCGTTTCACATTTAACTTGGTCTTTATGTTGTAGCCTATTTGATCCGAACCAACTGGTTTGAATAACCTATTTTCCTTCACATTTATCACATAGAAGTTAGCTGTTAGAATTGTTTTGTTCAATAGCCTCAACAGGACCCATATTGGCTGGCAGAAACGAAAGTCGTTTCTAATAAATACGTAAAAGCATCACTCAAAAAGAAGAGGGAGTAACTCAGCATCTTCTTGCTGGAAAAAAGCAGTGCTGGCTAAATTACTCAAGTGCTTTAATTTGAAGGATCATATAAATTGAGCGAGGTACCTCGGGAGATTCAATGTGTTTTTCAAAGGACATGCATCTCCGGGTTAACTGAAACGTCAGGATATACTGTGTAGACAACAATAAATGATGCTGATAACAACACGTTACCTTCCTGACGAAACGATCTATTTTTGTTTGTTCATGATAAATTGGACATGTCGACTGTAGCCGCCATGGTGCTCTGCATTATGCTTAATAGCCCGGTGAATACTGGCCGAATCACCTTGAGTTTCGGGGTTGGGTCAAAGAATCCGCTTCTGTAGATAGGGCTATAGGCATTTTTCTGCATTTTTGTATGCTGTTTACAGCGGCAGTGGACGAAATGGCGCCAGTCAATGAAACACTGGATTAATGAATGTCTAAAGGCCTCAAGGAAATATCGTCGTGTGATGCCATAAGGATGTTCATCACGGGTTGCAGGATTGCGGAGGAGCTGCTCGAAGACGGATGCAGTGATATTTAAGAAAACTACCGATGAAATACTGTAATTCCGATCTCATCGCAGGTTTCCAAGACCCTTTTTGCTCCTGAACCGGCATATGTCCTTGTTGCACTGTTTTTCCTACCTTCTGTGCTGCCCAAACTCACGGAAGCACTTTTACCAATTCCTCATCTTTGACAAAAATACGTCTGCATTATCTTTTGTAACCCATCTTACTCAATTACTCAATTATATTGTAATATGTTCGAAGTATTCCTCTAGGTTTCACCATCGTGTTACTTTCCTCAGTGTGGTATATCAGGCCATCATTGTTTTGATCCTGATCTGGCTACCCGCTTGAGGTATTCCTGGTGTTCAATCTTACTCATGTTGGGAACATTTTCAGTTCATCGTGGGCATGTTACCTCTGTCACCGATTGATTCGTTTTGTCATTTAGGTTGATATTTTGAACCGAGGAATTTACTACTGGCTGTATGGTGACAACGGGGTATTCTTGAGTCACGCTTGTCGTGTATTGTGCAACGATTAAGTCGTACAGTAGATTTCACACACACTTCATGTAGATTTAACACCCGCTTAGCACAAATATCGCCAAGCAAATTGTGTCCTGTAATGCATGGGATATGTGTTGGCCACGTGTGACTCAAGAAAGCTAAGCCCACTGTACAGATGGGAGCAGTGGCGTACTTCTGGTCGATTCGGAACCTGTTTTGGAATGAACACCGCCTTCTGACTAAGACAGTAATATTTGAGTAGTTAAAAACAAGTCAACAGCGATGACAAGAATACCGCCCCGAGAGTGGCTTCACATGGGCCCTCACGTAAAAACATCCAGAATCTAAGGCAGCAGTATCCACATCCTTCATAAATCCCGTTTCGTCAGCGGTAAATTTATATAGTCTTTTATTGAGTAAAAGAAGCCCATTACAGAAGCTGTGGGGGAAGTAACATGGTGTGAAAGAAGGGGCTGACTGGTGCCAGCGTCCTGGTTTTTACTGTAAGAGGTCATGCAAAAGATTTTCGTCAAAGACAACGAAGCAGCAGGTGACCAACAAAGTTTGGAAGAAAAACCTAAACCAGGACAGGTAACATTCAGTTTTACCTCCTGCAGTGGCACCGGAAACACCACGAGACTTGGGTAACCGAAGTAGTCTACGCAAGTATTGTGCACGCCTGTCGCCAATATTAACGGTCTGAATTTTAAACCACTCGAAGTTAAGTTGAAAACTACCGAATTCGGAACAGCCTAACAAGCAAATAGCAGAGAGGCCATCAGACCTCCGGCATCCCTGCTAAGGTCAGGTTTACAGAATAAAGTAAGCCACATAAAAATAAGGAGACGGAAAAGGAGGAAGTATTTTACCCTGATGCCCACTGGTTTCAGTGGGCAACGAAACAGGCCTCGTCTTCAAAACAGCAAGCTGCATCCTTTCGGCAAAATAAGAATGTAGCCAGTTTCTGACACAGGGCTAAGTATGAGGGATGGCAAGCTTATTTATCAAGAGTCGCCTTGGAAGAGGATCACAGGTAGAATTTAAATCTGGGAACGTGAAACGAGCATACCCAACCGGATGATGGTGCCACCCTAAACACCCCTGTGCTTGTGTGCAAATTGTTTTGGAACCCTGGAGGTTTTCAGGGCTGTCTATTGTGAGTTCCGACAGTCTTATCATTGATGGCATCGTTCCCTACGATAACTCCAGAACTACGGGCGCTTTAGGATTCACTTAACATGCTCCTGCGCGCATGAACACGGCGTAGTATACGCACAAATACCCAATTCACCAAACTATTCCTTAAATAGTATTTCCTTTACGCTGCCTTGAGTGACCTCTGGTGTTGCTTCAACGAAGAAGTCGTACAATTCCAGTCCTGACGTAATTCCCTCAAATCTCTTAGACGGGGGTTGTGAGTATATACCGTTTGTTCTTACGTGGCACCTCTTGACATTCTCCGCCGGCGCACCTGACCCTAACGTTGGAAGTTGTCATGCCTATCTCCTGCATATAAATCCAACGCGACTTCAAATATTCAAGATCATCACATCATAAATATAACATGCGTAATCTATCGTATTATGGAGAGGGTGATCTTGTACGAAATTTTTGATTGTGTGGCCGCGCATTAGTAACTCTCCCCAATGCAGCGTGGTTTCACGAAAGGTCGTTCATATGGTGCTTGTCTGCTAAAATACTTCGAGGAAGTCACAGGCAAGTGTAGTGTGTATCTTCTCACGACGGCTCTGTCTTTTGACTTCGAGAAAGCATTCGATAAAGTACCCCATGATTGGATAATTACAAAGCTTGAATCGTTGGGAATCAGCAAATCCTCATTGTCCTGGAAAGGTTCATTTTTTAGGCAGCATGCTCAAGTGATAGAGCTCAGTCGCACCTGTTTCTCTTCAAAGCCTATTTTGAACGGTCTTATTCAAGGTAGTGTGTTGGGGCACCTTTTCTTCCTCTTTTACATAGATGATATTTTCAGTGTAATAAAATGTGACAAGCCCCACCTGTTTGCCGATGACATGAAGTTGTATATGGCTTCCGCTATTCATTACCGAGTGAGGGTTTTAAGGAAATTCAGGGTGGCCTGGTAAATTCGTTCACTTCGGTTGAAGTACGGAGACTTCCACTTGACTCCAGTAAATAAAGCATTCTCTTTTTTAATAGCCGCTACCCAAACGTCAGCTCACGCCTTGGCGATTCAGTCTCGCAATCATGTAGCTCAGTGAGTACTACGTATTCTCGGAACTTAACATTTACGGAGTACTCTCGGTCTATTGTATCTAAATGTAAATGCCTAGTTGCCTTTTTGCCTAAATGCACATGCTACTACGGCGGGATTGATAGCAAAGAGACAAACCCGAACTACCGTTGCCTGTGTGGCAGTGTCTACATGCAGTCTACTTATGATGGTTTTTTTAAGCAGAACAAGGAGGGAATGGCAAATCGATAGAAACGATGGGGTGCATTGAGAATGTAAACTTGCCCTGTCTACTACCTCAACCCGCTCTGCGTGAGTCTTATTTGTGTTTATAATCCCACTTTAATTGTGCACCTTAGTTTCATGCATACAGGCGCGCGCCCGTCTCCATATCTTGCCTTGTCTCCACTCTGTCACGATACCCAGTCTGATAACAAGACGGGAGATGGAACGGACAATTTAGTGGAACTCAAGACGAAAGGTAGACATTGATGGGGAATCCGTGTAAAACAGACTGAATCGGAGGTGGGGAAGTGATTCATGAGGGGAAAACTGGACAAGCGAAAGGAAATAAAGCGACTTCAGAAACGAAAGTCGACGTGCGGGTTGATTCTGGAAGGCGGCTTTTGGGGGTGACAAGAAGACAACCAAATCGGAAACTAAAAGGGGGAAATCGCCTGCATTTCCCAACGATTGTCGCTCTATTGTCCATTTCATTTCCATCTCATCTCCCCTTTTACGCTTCGTTGTGCCTTTTTTGACCTTTTTAGGTATCTTTGTCTTCAGCCTTGCTCTTGTTGCGTCCCTGCCTAACTTCCTCCCTCCTGTAACCTGACCTCTGAACAGTTGCTTTGGGATGCTGCATCAAATGATTTTTGCCGCCAGTACATTCTAGTGACCTGTATATCTTCAAGAACCGGGTCTGCCTTAATCTGCTGAGCAGTGACGTTGGTGTTAAGGGGTTTATTTCCTTGTTGTCTGTCAACCAAAAACCTTCTCCATTTGAAAGTATCTATTGTGTGCTTAGAACAACGGTTTCTAATGTGTTAAATGTTATTGATCATGATGATGAATTCACATCGCTAGGCTGATAGTATCCGTGGACCGATTTCGTGTCCCGTAAAACACATTGTATGAGAAGTATGTATTGTTACCTCATCCTTGGTTTTGCAGATAACGTTAAATTTTGAGGGATTATCCACGATAATTATAGCAGGCTAGCGCTGGAAAAGGAGCAAGAAGAATTTGCCACATGGGGTAAGGACCTGGGTCTGGAAATCACCCTCAGTGGCCGTGTGGGAATACGCATTAAGCATTACTCCAAAGACCATCATTCTGAAGGTGGGTCAGGGAATAAGGAGATTTAGGGGTCACAGTTGGCCACACTTTGAAGATAACAGCACATTTTAACGCCTAGTTAGCTAAAACGCAAAGGGTTTTGAGGTCTTGTCACGTGGCCACGTGTGACGAAATTCCTTTGCTGCAGCTTTGGATATGAAGTCCCCTGAGGTGCTAATTATTGTTCTGTTTGACTTTCCTCAGTTTTCACCACTACTAGTCTACTCACTGCCGCAAGAATTACCATGTGTAAAGTGCTTGACTGAAAATAAATAAATACTTCTTGGAAGGAGTGATCGTGCGCTCATTTTCTTCGACATTTTCACACCTCAGTCACCGAATTTGAGCAGTCAACATTCAGGGGTTTCTAGAAAACTGATTATGAAGAGATCAGACAAGAATTAGAAGGTTTTGTATGGTCTAATTTCTACGACTTGCTTTCTTTAGATGTCATTCGGGAGCTGCTAAATGGTTTAATCCTTCAGAAGAATGATATGAACACGCTTCTTGCTTTACAATGCAATGGTGAAAAGATATAATTTTCTTGACTTAAGTCGGGGACCCACAAAATTATACGGTATAAACTGGAATCTAGGAATCAGTCGGGGAAATCTACCATATGTGACCCTAGTATTTTAGTGGTTGATCACACTGCCTCAGAGACAACTAGCTTGTTAGCTCAGGACTTTCTACATGACTCCTGTTAGTTGGAAAGGACAACTACATACAAGGTAACCACCTGAACTGAAGAGGCGTTAGGTCGTTTATGGTTTGAGCCCTACAAAATCAGAGGGATCCAAGGAATCAAAAGTTCAGGTAAGCCTTCAGAGATTGTGACAGTTTGTCCGAGAGCAGTAATCAGCAAACGTTTTAACTATTTCCCTAGCAAGCCTCTTCAGACTTATGTTTCTAGAAGGTAGATCACCTCCTGATAGGAAACGATGGAATGATACACAATGAAAAAGGGGAAATAAACTGCTGGGCTCCGACCATGGACCGGTCTCCCCAGTTTCTTCCCTTGTGGAAGCTACGGAAACAGCAGTAAAAGATCCACCTTTTTGCGGTTTACCCAGGAAGTCAGCCTCCAATAGGCATGAACATAGTTTTCTCCCCAGAAGGTCGTGTAACCTCCACCGTTTGGTGGCGAGTGCAGCCGAGCTCTTTTCGCTGAACAGTAAAAGCCCAGTCATATTGGGTTCCCTGGCTTTTTGAGGTCATTGGCAGGGTTAATCAAAGCGTCACGTGTAAGCAACCTCAGTTTACGATTGTATGCGGAGAATTACTCCCTCGACCCAGGGATTGCCCTGATACTTGATTTCAGTGAGTTACGGCTGGCTGTCCCTCAGTTACCTGCTTCTGGGTACCACTTGAGTTGTATCAGGGTTTCATTTTTGGTCCTATTTTGCTTGTTACTTTCATAGGTGGCGTACTAGCAATTCTGAATTCTCATTAACTATTGTTTCCAATGGTCTGAGGGTTTGGACGGAAACATAAGGTTAGATGGAAATCTCGGCCAACCAGGGGGACTTTCTAAACCCGTAAGCTGCGCGAGTGACAACACGATCCCTCTGTACGAAAAGAAGTGTGGGATATTGACGGTAGATGTGTAAAAGCGTAGCTCTGGTTCCCAGGCCCTGAGGGTTAATACATATCTTTCACTCAGTCACTGGAAAAGATCTCAGGGTCACATTCAAGGGATGCACTTGGGCTTTCTGCACATTGTTGCACTGCCTTCAATGTGGCACATGGTGTCCCAGGGTCCTTTGTCAAACTCCAGGCAGCCAAACTCTGTTTTTCACTACAGTGCGCCACATTTGTATTCGTTTTCATCTTGTCCTGTCCTCGCACCAATCTAACCCTTTCGCTCTTAGGCTACATGTGATACGACATAGAACGATTTTGGGGATAATGTCATGGTGTTTAACATCGCGGAAATCGCAAACCTCACCTTAGAGGCCATCGACTGGGAGTAGAAAATGAGTGCATTCACAATGATCGGGACTATCTCGATTTCAGTTAGTGTGTAAACTGTGGGACTCCCTTCCTGAAGTTGATATAACCTTCGCTCTTTAAGCCCTAATGAGGGGGCTGCATTCGCACTCAGAGTTCGGTGGTAAGTATGAGACGTACACAAGAAAACTCCCGACCTCCTACCGTCCATTGTTAGCTGGACCACTGACGGAAGTTTTGGGAATTGCCCTGGTGTCAGCTTGACAAACGCAAAGGCCAGTCACCAATTATTCAAACTTGTTATGCACCCACGAATGCTAGACCAAGGAAGATCACGGTAGCGTAGTCGGATGGAATAGTATATCTGGGTGGTTGTGCCAAGATACCGATGCTCTCCAACTAACGGGTTGGAGGGTCGATTACCAGCAGTGCAACGTAACACGACAGCGTGCCAAATGGCGAGGATGCTTGACCGAGTGCCTTCAGCTTAGCAAGTCCAGTCAAATTATCAAGGTCGGCATCAATGTAGAAAGTCGTCAAACCCTAGGCTATTGATTTTGGGGAAGTGTATGACGCTACAGGTCACCCCCTCTCTAGTGGATTCGTGAGGACCCTAAGACGATACCAGCCGGAAGTAAAAAGCCACTTGTTTCTCTACCGGTACCCCGAAAATCAATGAAATAAAAAATACGTTAGGCGCATCTTATTTCACGCGATTAAGTTGATTACGACTTGAACACTCCGGGAACCTAACGGTTCGGCCTGACCTTGTTTTCTGTTGCGCCGAATGTTGTTGTGACTGTGCATTAGCGTGCACGTCGTCAAGAATTTGGATAATTGAGCTATCCATCGGTCGGCTGTACCGAGCTGAAACGTCACTTATAATGGGGTGGCCTTCGAAATAAGCTGGTTTCAATCGGTCGATACTAACAGTGTCTTCACATCCGTTTTGCTCCATTATATAGAATTTCTGGTGTCACTCGATCACTTTGAATGGCGCATCACGGGGTGGTTCAAGCGGTCGAGGAACGGGGTGAACGAAGACATCAGTCGATTGAGGTCTGGCAGGAGAGGGCCTAACTGAACGCATTGCGTTTGTAATCCTAGTCACGAAAATGCCATGTGGGAAGCGTGGTTGAAAACTGAAGGAGAAACAAACTCACCCGGTGGGCGAAGAGTGGTCCTGTAGACGAGTTCTGCAGAGGTGTATCCAGCATAAGCTTTCCACGCATTGCGAATACCCAGTAGGACTAGAGGTAGAGCCTCGGTCCACTGAGGTATGTTTGCAGCCGAAAGCTTCCCTTTCAGCTGCCGATGGAAACGCTCTACCATGTCATCTGCTTATGGACGGTAGGCTGTTGTTCGGAACCGAGTGCAACCTAAAAAGTGCAGTTAGCGTGAAATAATCCACACTAGAAATGGAGCCCACGGTCTGTTGTTGCATAAGATGGACATCCGAAGTTCGCGATCCATCTTTCGACGAAAACACGAGCTACAGTTTCCGCAGTAATATCCTTAATAGGTAGTGATTCCTGCCATCGAGTAAAACTATCCCCGCGAGTGAAAAGGTAGGCACTTCCATCAGATTCTAGTAGGGGTCCTACAATATCTATATGGATGTGGTCGGAACGAATGTCTGGGGCTAGAAAAGAGCCTAAAGAGCTTTTCATATGTTTCATGACTTTGCACTTTTGACAAGCTAAGCACGACTGAGCCCACTCCTTAACGTCTTTGTTCATCCCAGGCCAGCAGAAACGTTGTACCATGAGCCTAATGGTGGCTCGTACACCTGGATGGGAGAGTTTGTGCAACGTATTGAAGACGTTGCGTTGACAACTCTTCGGAACTATTGGGGGTGGTTGACTAGCAGAGACATCGCACAAAATTGTATCCTTGTCTGATCCAACCGGACAAAGTCGCAGCTTGAGAGTTGTGGACGACAACTCATGATGCAGCTCAAGGTCTTCCTTTTGACGCCGAGCTAATTCAACGAAATCAACGCCCTCGATATGATTTATCGAAGCTATTCGTGATAGTGCATCGGCTACGGAGTTATTTGCTCCAGAAATGTGGTGGATGTCTGACGTGAACTGGGAAATGTAATCCAGCTGTCGCGACTCACGTGGGGAGTATTGTCAGACGCCGAGCTGAGGGAAAAGGTTAACGGTTTGTGGTCTGTGAAAATAATGAAATCACGACCTTCCACCGAATGTCGAAAGTGGCTTACAGAACAGTACATAGCTAGGAGTTTCCTAGTAAGTGTACTGTATCTCGTTTCCACGTCTTGCAGCCGCCTCGAGAAAAAGGCTAACGGTTGCCACTGGTGGTCAGTCAATTGTTGCAAAACTGCTCCAATTGCTGAATCAGATGCATCAACAGCAATACTCAAAGGAGCATTGGGGTCATGATGCATGAGCATAATTGCGTTTGAGATGGCTTCCTTGACTTTAGAGAAAGCAAGTCTGGCTACGTTGTCCAGAGGTAGATCTGTTAGTGGTCTCATGACAGAGGCACAGTTGGGGATAAACCTTTGGTAATAACTTACCAGGCCACTGAAAGTGTTGAGGTGTTTCACAGTGGTCGGCTCTGGACAGTTTGTGATAGCCGCCACTTTATCTCTCAATGGGCGTTGTCAATGGTATGTCAAAGGGAGCTGAGTGATTCAACCCCCATTTCACACTTCTGCAAGTTGACTGTGATGCCATGTTTTTTAAGTCCTTTGAATGCGGGGTCCAAATGTTTAAAGTGAGTTTCCTTATCTGGGCTCACAAGTAGACAGTCATCGATGTAGACATGAACAAAATTCAAACCATGGAAGACATCATCCATAAGGCGTTGGAATGTTTGTGCTGCATTCTGATGACCAAATGGCATGCGCAGGAATTCAAACAGGCCAAAAGAAGTAATAATGGCTGTTTTCGCGATATCTTCTGCTGCCATAGGTATCTGGTTATACGCTTTGACCAAATCGATTTTGGAGAAAATGTTCATTCCACATAACGTTGCAGTCAAATCGTAAACGTGAGGTATCGGGTAGCAATCCGGAGTTGTTTTGGCGTTAAGCCTTCGGTAATCACCGGTTGGACACCAGTCGTTGCTATCCTTTCTGGGAACCATGTGCAATGGCGATGGTCGAATTCATTCTTCTCCGTTTTGAGCTTATCAGGGGTTGAACGCCGCGCTTTGGATGCCACAGGTGGACCTGTGGTTGTCACGTGATGCATAACATTGCTGGTTATGCACGGAAGAGTGTGCTTCAGTTGTCGCAACTCTGGATATTTCTCCAAAACTGCTTGATAGGACGCGTCGCCTGATTGTTTGGTTCTAACGATGGCTAAACTCGGACCTACACAGGTGGTGCCGCCAATAGATAACTTTGTGTTGTTATCTATCAGACATCGACGGCGAGCATCTACGAGTAAATCGCAATGGTTTAACAAATCTATGCCAATGATGGGCATAGAGACGTCAACCGGGAGAAAAATCCAGTGGATAGGTTTACGTAAAACTAAGTTGAGGTGGGCATACTGTCTCCCAAATGTCGCGACTGCCTTGCCGTTGGCTGCTTGGAGATTGAAGGACGGGTTGTGATAACGCTCCTTTGTCGGTGCAGGAAGAACGCTAACTTCTGTGCCGATGTCGACGAGGTAGCGAACTTCCGTTTTAATATACGTGACGTAGAGCAAACGGCTGTTTCCGCCGGCCAAAGTTGCTGTGAACACATGCCGGCGTGGCAGTTTCCCGAGTTTGTGTCCATGTTGAAACTGCATGGCTTCCGGCACTTTCCGGCTTCTTCTCCATAAGTATTATGAAACCAGCACCATTTATGGTTTTCAGCCCAGTTAGGTTTAGTTTTTAGGCAACCAAGCGAGTTGCTGCGATGCGCTATGATGCGTTTCTGTGAAGCGCCACGTGAACTAGGACTTCGAGATCGTAGCAACTGTTTTACAGAGTTGTACAGCTTGGTCATCCTGAATCATGGCTCTCTGGTTTGCCGCAGACAGAATATACGTTGGAGATGGGTCTGCTGGAAATCTCCAGTGTTTTATCTGCTGAGGCTGCCAGGTCATCGAGTTTGAGTGACTGCAGTGTCAGTGGCACGGTTTGAACCAGTTGTGGTAATTTTGGGAGAAACAGTTCTCGGAAATGGCCACTGTCGAGTATTTGTGCGCCGATAACTTCTCGCATGCATGCGAGGACTTCAGTAACTGAGTAGCTGCCTAGCTTGATGTTACGAATCAATGCGCCTAGGCGTTGCCGACCGGTGATATCGCTTTTCTTCAAGAGAGCGGCTTTGAGAAGTGTATAAGGATCCCTTACTTCGGGACTAAACATCAGCATCAATGTTGGATCTCGTCAAACCCTAGGCTATGGATTTTTGGGGCAGCGTGTGACGCTACAAGCCAATTAGACAATAACTGATTATCTTTGTCTTTTAAGGTTTCTAAGACCCGGGGAAATAAGCGTAACCACTCCAAGCGAAGAAAACATTCCAGTGAGACAGATGGGGAACCCAAGGTATCACTCTTCGCTATTTTTCCAACAAGAAGTTTGAAGGTTATCGCTAATATTGATGACTAGATTTTGAAATCTGTGACTGACAGATACGGTCTTCCGGCTCTTATTTTTGCTAATTGTCTTATTTATGACCAATCACAAATAAAATTCAGCGGTCACATGGTTTTTGAGTAATGTGCAAACTAAGTTCATCAAATTTGTTTAGATGCATGCATTGCCATAGGTGGGAACTTTAGACTAGTGCTGTGTTCAAGGTTAGGACGTTGTTCAACTTAGGATGTCGTCGTTTAATGCTGGACCAGCTGGCACTGGAGTTGCACCGTAAATTCCGTTTTCAAGCTTTACTTTTAAAGCAGGGTGGAGCTGACAGCAGGCAAGATTCGTGAAATGATGGCGAATGCACAAAGAGCAATAGCTCAGCGAAAGGTTGAGCTGGGCTTGGTAGGTTATGGTAGTCTAGCATTCTCATCTTATCGCCAGACTGAGAACGGCTCAGCAAACGGGCTTAATTTCCCTGCGGGTGTTATTCCTGATACAGAAACCGTAGACAAAATGAGACGGGCTGCTCAACTTCAAGCTCAAATAACTGCCCGTTTGAACACCGGAATTCTCAGTAGTCATACTGTTAACAGTGACTCCAGGTAAAAGAGTGATACGTGCTTACCATTGATCACTAGGAAGCCTAAGGATACTCCTAAGTAAGTAAAATACTATCATCTGACTACCTGGCTAGTGTGATCTTCGACGAGGAAGGTAAAACGATTGATGCAGCCACGGGAGAGGAAATACAACTTACTCATTATACACCAACGTTAAAGGTATTTAAATGCAGAAAAAAACTAACATACCTAGGCTAACCTTAGGGCCCAGCGAGCCCAACAGTTCAAGGAAGTTTTTCAAACTACAACCCAAAAGAAACCACAGAAGTCATCTGTTTCGACAGTATTCTTCGATCCTCGACTCAGGTAACACTTAGCATTATTGTGACTTATCTACAGAGTTAAAGCCGCTGTGCGTCCGAAGCGACAACTAATTTTCCATGAACCCGGGAAGTTCGTCAAACTTGCTCAGCGCATGCGGACGAAGTACCAACTGCAGGTCCTACAAGAATCCGTTGCTCACGCCGTCAGAAAGACGGGTATAGCCAGTGCAGCTAAACTGTCGACTATCCAACCGAAACGTGCAGTTGATGAAACGGATATACCGGCATTAGAGTGGTGGGATGCTTATATTCTTAAGGAAGGTGTAACCAGGTAAGTGATTGATGTGTAAACGTTGCCTTCAGTTATTCGACTTTAGATGAACTTGCCGTACATGGACTCCCAGTTTCAGCTGCTATAAATAAAGCGTGGATTACTAGCTTAGTTGAGCATCCGGTTAAGTTGAAGCCTCCAACTGATCTTTCTAAACCACCAGAAATACCTTTACTTCTAACAAAAAAGGAGCGTAAAAAGCTAAGACGCCAGAACCGTCAGGAAGCTCAAAGAGAGAAGCAAGAAAAGGTTAGACTTGGACTAATGCCACCTCCTGAACCTAAGGTACGTCCAACACCCTTGATGTAGAGGGCATTTACACTTTTATGTAACAGAGCATGCTCAATAATCGATATGTTCAATGTTACTGTTTTCTGACACATTGTGCAACTAGCGAAAACGTCTGCTATTACTTAAAACTTATATTTCGTTGTCATTTGTAGAATTTTCATTTCAACGAAGTAAACGCTTTGGGTCTGGGTAGTTGACTCAACTAACTGGTCATGGGTTCGATTTCTCTTATGTGTACGCGCATCTGGCTAGCCAGATAGTATGATGCCTTCATAATAGGTGTAGCTTACTGCCTACAGCGTAAAAGTGCACTTGGTTTGTGAGTTGATTTGCACTTTGTTTGTGAAGATAACGCGTATATAGCAGTGCTGGAATCTTGTAGTGTTTTACCGTCTTAGTTTCTTCAACACCTTACAACTACTCATGATCTTCCAAATATTCGTCTTGCCCAGTGCAGAAAGTATAGCAAAGTATTTATCGCATTCATGATGTTTATAGTATGAGTCTGTCTTGTCTCTAAATCGTTCTCTGGACATCAGTGCAACTTTATGCTTCGCGTTAGAAATACAATTTACGGTGTTAGTGTGGATGGAAATAAGGAATTTAAATTACCTAGGTATCTGCACTACATTATAATAGCCGTCCCGACCGATAGTTGTTACTTTGCTATAGCATTCGAACTTGCATACCATAATGACCCGATAGATTGTCGGTGGAAATACTTGCAAACTGAATGTTCTACCATGCAGGGGAGATTTATTTGATAGTGATAGGACGAAAGTCAGTTGTTTATGCTGCAAATTACTGCGTTGTGATATGGAGTTCGAGGACAAAGTCGAACTGCTGGCTGGATGGGATATGAACGCAGTAAGGTGCTTCTTGTGGATGGTCAGCAGTACCTTGTTGATGCTGCCTTCTCTACGAGTACGGGGTGTCTTAAAAGGTCGACCTCGAAAATACCATACCTCCATCCTGGTGTATTCTGTTGCCAACAGCATGAGTTTGCTAGCCGGACAATCAAAGCTAAATCTTAGATTTCCAAGAAGACTGTGTGACCTGCCTCAAGCAGATATATCTTGGGCTCTGCGATCACGCATCACTATTACTAGTTCAATTCCCTAACCAAGTATCTAAAAAAAGTAACCGTCCTCAATATGAGCAGTCAGGAAGTGTCAACTGCCTTCACAACTCTGTCAGCACTCAAGTTCTCTCAGATCATTATCAACCTCCCACATATTTGCCTTCTAATCTTTCCTCACGACTATCGGTCAATGTTCCTACATCACTTTCATACGCTTTTCAGCTCTGCAGCGCATTATGACAATTCGAGTTCACCGGACGACATCACTGGTCTTCTGAAACCATACGGAGCTTTTAATGCCTTCAACCTCCGTCACATCGGATAACAAGCTTTGCTAATCAAAAGCCAGATATGTTGCGCTATGGAGTGAGCTGTATTAATGAGATGTGCATGGAAAATGCAAGTGTGGTTATTAAATTAACTTCTTTCGGCCTATTCAGTGTATTCATAAATTTCACTCTTCGAGTTTCTGGAGATTCGATGGCTAACTGTTGCGGTTTTGCATTTGTTAGTTTGGCATTAGGTCTTGTGGCAGAGTGTACTGTTCGACTGGTTTTCAGATGATAGTTACTTGTTCACTTTTCAATCGGTTGGTGCAGTGAGGATTGAAAAGAGCAGCGAAACACTCCATTGTCTGTCTGTCTTAGGCATACGCACCCACTGACCGTGCAGACAAAGACAGACAAAATCAGCGTACAATCTTGCACACAGGTGTATCCGCTTAATCTGCCATACTTCACAATAGTATCTAAATAATGAGTTGAAAAAGACTGATATCAAAGTAGACAAAGGTGTAGGGGAGAGAATGAGTTCGAAAATGCAGGTTAGTGAAAATATTCAGGCTTTGAAAGATGTTGACTGTGAGCGATATTCATCCATTTCACCAAGTCTCCAACCATTGATTCGTATCATCACAAGGACCCAGCCTAAACCTCCTCAAATGGCTCAGACTAACTGACGTTATGTCCTTGTCTGATCATCCTGAGCCTTTGTTCAACCTAATGGAACTTCTCTTAGGAGTGGACTTCAAGGTAGACTGTGGCTGGGCATGTGCAACCCATATCCAAGCCACCCCAGTTGTTAAAAGTTCACTTCATTTACTTCTAATATCTTCCCAGTTGGTGCCATTGATAACATAACTTGGCGAATACCAAACAGTCTTTTTGTATCCGAGCTGAGATTTCTTCAGCAACCAGCCCATTCGAGCTGATGCTACTTCTCAACTGGAGTGGTCGACGCATTTTACTACTTTATTCTCTATCCTTCAACTGCGAATAGTTGTGAACCATTCATTAAACATGCCAAACATTTCTGGGACTGACCGTTCCTTTCCCCCTTTGCTATTGTGAGAGTAGCAGGAATGTAGTGCTACTGGTCATCCATAGGAAACACTTTACTGCTGTCATACGACGTCCAGCCAGCAGTACGACTTTTCCGTCACACCCATCATAGTTTAGCAGTGTACACTATAAACAGCTGCCTTGTCTTACAGCTATACAACGGACCCTTCTATCATAGTAGGACCTCATGGAACAAGCGTCTCATCCAAAGTAGCTCGTTGAGTCATTGTCATGTGCAAGTCCGGTCATTAGGTCGAGGTAGCAGCTATCGGTCATGGACATACTCCATTTTTGCTTAACTCTGTCATCGATATGGTTATAGAGTTTTCCGTCTCCTCACCTGGCCTAATAGGGCATACCCATGATTGACCTGGAATACGCATATTGATATCGTCTTGTGATTTGAAGATGCTCGTCAATTAGTGACAAACAGACAAAATTAACTTTGGAACTGGGGTTGCTGTGTTAAGTCGCTACACATATCAATATATCAAGCGACAAAGCACTAAAATTAAAGATAAATGTAAAAAGAAGAAAGCAATCAAAAGTGGCGGAAAGCAGTAGGAAGAGAAAACTGCCGAATTCGGTATGACGATTAGGATGAAGGTAATTTTTAGGTGTGTCTGCGCCACTGAAAATGATTCTGAGCCATGTCACCCAGAGTTTACAACCTTTATTTTCCGTTGTCTGCATTTTCTCACATGGCTCAAAGATTTTATGCACTGATGTCATGTTTTCGTCTGGTTGGTCACCTCTATCCGTTTTCCAATCTAAACCTGATTCAGTCAACATTGCACGGCGTTGCAGATGGTGACTAGACATGCGTAACGCATGTCCCTGACACTTCAATGGATAACCGTTCAAAACGTCACCAACTGGCTTTTCTCTCTTCCATAAAACTCCACACCTGGCTTTCTCATTACTGACGTGGTGACACCACAACACATGGCCTATACGATGAAGGTGACGGTGGTTGAACACCTGAAACCTTCTCATGTTTTCTGCCTTTAATAGTCATGTTTCGCAAATATACTTTAAAAGAAAACGAACTGCAGTGCGATAGACTCAATCCTTAATTGAAAATCAGAAATCACTGTGACATTAGAGGCGGCGTAATTTGGTGAATGCCAATCGAACCTTTTGTATGCGTGATGAGATTTCATTGGTCACCAGAGCTGACCGGATATCCCAGACACGTGAAGTTGTCAACGCGCCCAATCTTTTCACCCTCTGTTGTTAGATAAGACACTAGTCACAACCGATTCTGGAGCAACAGTTCACATTTGGGTTGCGAGAAACATATCCCAAACATTCCTAAATCGCCACTTAAGGTGTCCAGAGGACCACATCTTGTCAGTGTCTTTATCTATGTGATCTGCGTGCTCTAGATCTACGGAGGTTTCTCTTGTGGTAAGATCAGTTCTCAGGAAGTCAGACGACGATAGACAGACCTTCCCAGGTATATCTGATAAGTTTGAGTAAGGGTGAAGGGAGTAGACATTCTAGAAGGTTACCACTTGGCTTACACTACTTATGTGGTAACACGCCATAGACCTTTACACGCCCACGGGTGTTCGCGTAAACAGCCTTAAACAAAGTGATGTATTTACTCAACACCCTTTTCATTGACAAACACTGTCAGGCTGATTCCCCTTTGGTTATCAGAAGAGGATTTCTCCTCTTTCTTGAAGCTTGGGACAATCAGTGATTAATATCTTTCACAGGTGATCATAGCCGACTACTATACGCCAGTCAACACTTCTGTTAATCCGTTCACTAATCCTCTACCGCCACCCTTAACTGGCTCTGTAACTAGTCAATCTAACCTTGCTGCCCTTCCTCATTCCAGATTGCTTACAGCTTTTAGACCTGCAAGTGTTGGAGGCCTTTTTGCAACTTTCCATTCAGGGTGCTACTGGATCGTGAGCAGCGGTAAAGTAGCTAAAGGCCAGTTGGACAGTTTCTCGAAGTGTTCAGCCCATCGTTCCATCCCTCCCGTGAGTGGACCACGGATCTGTGCTTCTCCGCTGTTGTCTCACTAGCCATTGACCTCTTCGCCTCCATTTCTGTGATGTCGAAATAACTGTGTGCTTTTTCTTAATGCCACTGCCTTTTTCATCTCTTTTGTCTTCGTTGCGCACCACTGTTGGTGGTCATTGCGTCGACTATTTGTCAATCTGCATTTTCGTTGCTTCCACATGTCACTATCCTTGCAACTTGCAGGGATGCGTTCGCATGCATCTATTAATTCTGAAGACGTTACTGAGATCCATTGGCTTTCCAACCATTTTTTGACAGTCGACTACAGCCTTCAACACTAGGATTCTGGAAGTGCAGCCTAAGTGCCTTTGTATCTACCCTTTTTGTGCATTGAAGTCACCTGCTAAGAAAATCATGTGTGAAAGTTTGTCTTTCGGTAGAAAACAAGACAGTTTTCGGTAGAACTCATCTTTCACTTCATCTGAACTGTATTCAGTGGGTGAGTAAGCATAGATTACAAAGAGGTAACTGTTAGTTTTGCTACTCTTTTCAGTCCTCACTATCCCGTTCAGTCAATCATCGTATAGACGACTGTAAACTGGGATCATTTCAAGCAGTGCACTCTCTGCCTCATCGCTAAATGCAGTACATACATCTGCAAGACCACAAAACTAGCCATCGAATCTCAAGAAACTTGAAGGCTGGAATTTACAGATTTACCATATTGGGTGGATGAGGTTAAGTGAGTAACCGTACTTAGATCTTGTATATGTGTTTCGCAGACACATCCGTAGCCCGATATGCCAGTCTCGACTAGCTAAGCTTGGTGACCAATTTTAATGGAGGATGCTAACAATGAAAGCTCCTATGTGTAGTTTGGAGCGTGATTTCAGAAAACTAGCGACATTTTCCCGTGAACTGAGATCGAGAGCTGCAGAGCTGGAAGAGATGAGGGAGGAATATTGACCGAGACTTGATGGAAGATTAGCAGTTAAGAATGTGGAGAGTGGACAGTGATCTGAGATAACTCAAATGCTGACAAAGTTGTGTGGACAGTCGATAATTATCGACTGAGACCTCTTGGGATGTTTTTGTGATATCAGTGCCAATTCTCGCTCCAGAACAGTTGTGAGCTGTCTCGTCTGACAATAAGGAGTGAAAAAGTTGGGCGCTGCAGTTCATTCTGTTCTAAAATGTGGATGTGAAACATGATTATTCAAGGCAGAAAACATGAGAAGGTTTCAGGTGTTCAACCACCGTCACCTTCATCGTATAGGCCATGTGTTGTGGTGTCACCACGTCAGTAATGAGAAAGCCAGATGTGGAGTTTTATGGAAGAGAGGAAAGTCAGTTGATGAAATTTTAAACAGTCATCTATTGAAGTGTTAGGAACCGATAGCTGCTACCTTGATGTAGTGGTTGGGCTTGCATATCACAATGACCCAACGAGCTATGCTGGTGGAACACTTGTTCCCTCGAGGACCTACCATACCAGAAAGGTCTGTTGGATAGTGGTTAGACGAAAAGCAGTTACCGTTGTGGTGTAAATTACTACACTGTGATGGGGGTCTGAGTGCGAAGTCGTACTGTTGCTAGCTGGATGAGGTGTGACCAGTAAGGTGTTTCCCTTGGATGACCAGCAGTACCATGCTGATACTGCCTTCTCAGTGGAAGGGGGGGTTAGAAAAGGTTGGCCCCCAAAATAACACACCCCACTATACCCCACGGTCTGACAGGCTGGCGGTGTCGGTTCATTTGTCATTTCTTTTCAATCATCCGGCCCCAAAAATACAAAAGTTCAAAATAATCATATACAAAAGGCTACGTGTGACAGGCCTCAAGCAGATGTCCGATAGGCTCTGTGGTCACACAAATCTCTTTCAGGTACCTTAAGAAGAAATAGCCTTCCACAGTGTGGGCAGCCGGGAAGTGTCGACCGCCCTCACAACTCTGTCAGTACTCAAGTTTCCTCAGACTGCTATCCACCTCCTCCATCATTACCTTCTAATCTTGCTTCACGTCTCCCAATTAACAATGCTACATCATCTTTAATTTCTCCCAGTTCTGCAGCCTTTGACAACGATCTTGATCCTTGGTCTCCTTAAACCACGCTCCAAATTACATATTGGAATCTTCAATGTCAGCAACCTCCGTCAAATTGGTCAACAGGCTTCGTTGGCAAAGACTCTAGCAACTCGGGGCATGGATGTGTGCTGTGATTGTGAGACACGCATACAGACACCAAGTGCGGTTACTCACCTGACCTCTCCCGGCCAATCTGGTGAGTCCGAGTTTCTGGAGATTCGTTAGCTAGCTCTCGTGGTCTTGCAGGTGTAGGCATAGCACTAAGCGCTAGGGCAGAAAACACTACTAGACTGGATAGTCGCCTCTGCCCTGTCCGGCTGAACGGCTCAGTGCGAACTAAAACGAATAGCGAGACTCGCCGTATCTCTTTGTATTCTCTGCTTACGCACTCACTGACTGTAGTTTGGATGAAGTGAAGGACGAGTTCCACCGTAAACTATCTAGCCTCCCTTCGGTGGCCAAACGTTCGGACGTGGTGGTTGTTGCAGGTGACTTCAATGCACAGGTGGGTAGACTGAATGAAGCAGAAAGGCACTTAGGTGGCACTTTCGGAATCCTGGCTGAACGTACAGATAACAGTGATCGCCTATTAAAACTATGCTCAGATAACCGCCTATTTTTAGCCAGCACCAATTTCAGACATAAAAAGAGACACTGTCTGACGTGGCGTCCACTAAACTCAACTCAGTGATGGACACAGATAGACCACATTGCTATTAGTCATCGCTGGAGAGGATCGGTGGAAGACTGCCGCTCCTTCTGGAGTACGTGTTTGGATAGCCACCCCGCGTTAGTCCGAGCGCTTATATGCCTGCGTCTCAATGGACCTAGGGAATATTTGGCAACAAAACCACTACGAGTGTTGCTGGACAGCGAAAACACCAAAGCCGGTTTCAGTGAGAAGTTGGCTAGGTAGTTATCGGAACAAAAGACTATCACTCATCCAGTAAAGGCTTGGTGCCATCTTCAGTCTGCTGTAAAAGCAGCGCTGGAGACCATAGCCGACTCCGAAATAGTGGCTAAAAGAGCCAGTGGATATCAGCAGCTTCTTCCGAACTAATGGATGCACGTGAACGCATCCCTGCAGGCCCCGAGTACAATGAAAAGCGAGCGCAACTTAAAAGTAGACTGGGAAAAAGTCTACGCAACGACCGCGAACAGTGGTGGGGAATGAAGGCTAAAGAGATGGAAAAGGCAGTGGCGATTGGTAACAGTAGACAGTTACTTAGATTTATTAAGGAGACTGGGGGGAAAAGGTCAACTGTGGTTAGTGAGACCATAGCGGAGAAGGACGGGTCTGCGATTCACTCACAGGGAGACGACTGGAACGATGGACAGAACACTTCGAGGAACAGTTTAACTGGCCTCCAGCCACCATTACGTTGCCCGCTATCCAGTCGGATCCTGAATGGAACATTGAGAAAGGCCCCCAACACTTGCAGAAGTCGAGAGGGCGGTAGGTAACCTGAAACGAGGAAGGGCAGCAGGACCAGACGGACTACCTGCTGAGGCATACAAGGATGGTGGTAAGGTGCTCTTTTTAGTCAGGTTAACGGAAGTGTTAACCAGTATATGACAATCAAATACGATCCCCTCCGACTGGTCTAAATCACTGATTATCCCAGTCTTCAAGAAAGGCGAGAAGTCCTCTTGTGATAACTATAGAGGAATTAGCCTGACGAACATAGTGTTCAAGATGCTAGGTTCTACTATTCTTCGACGCCTGAGTGGAGCTCGGGAATAGCAAGCCCGAGAAAACCAAGCAGGCTTTAGACCCGGCCGTGGGTGTATCGACCAAATATTCACACTGTACCAGGTTCTGGAACATAGGCACGCTTACCGACGCCCGACAATAGCTGTATTACTCGACCTGAAGGCGACTTTTGACTCCGTTGATCGAGAAGTCTTATGGCAATGTCTCTCACTGAAAGGCGTGCCGAGTAAGTACATCATCTTGTTGAAGGCTGTCTACTCGAACACTTGTGGGTGTGTTAGAGCCTATGGTGAGTTGTCCAGGGAGCTATGCTCATCGAGTGGTGTCCGTCAAGGGTGCCCACTGTCTCCATTCTTATTCAATTTTATCATAGATATTCTCATGGAGGTCTCTCTCTCGTCACTTGACTACACAGACGTTGACCTAATCACAGGAGAATTTTCGTTAGACCTAGAATATGCAGATGACATAGTCCTGTTAGGTGAAGACGCTGACAAATGCAGAGTCTTCTGAACAGTTTGAGTGGCAATTTGAGAATATTTGGGATGCGGTTCTTACCACCCAAATGCGAATTGTTGCTTCAGGATTGGTCTTCAACGGTTGCACGGCTAACAATAGAGAGTGTAGCGGTTGGGTGTGTCTACCACTTCACTTATCTGGGGAGTAAGATCAGCCGTGGTACATTGGTCAGTGGCCGATGGAATCTCTGCATGGATACAAAAGGTTTGGCTGGCTTTCGCCAACTTACGCCACCTATGGCGCTGTCGTGATATCCGTTTGTCTATTAAGGGTCGCGTGTACTGCACAGTAGTCCGGTCTGTTCTCCTGTATGACTGTGAAACAGGGCCACTGAAAGTGGAAGGCATGAGAAGGCTTCAGGTGTTTGACCGCCGTTGCCTTTGAAGTATAGGCCGTATTCCATAGTGTCACCATGTAAGTGACGCAGACGTCGGGAGTAGAGTTTTGGGGAGAAGAGGTAAGTCGGTTGACGAGGTTGTGAACCTTCATAGATTGAGATGGTTGTGACACGTGTTACTTTTGCCCTAGTCGCCGATTGCTTCGTCATACAATGTTGGTTGAAGTAGGCCCGAGGTGGCCAGACTAAAACATGGCACCACTGTATGAAGTCTCTGACTGTTGGTTTGAGCCATGTAGGGCGATGGAGACTAGGTGGTTGGGGTCCGTGGGACAAGAGGAACCAGTGGTTGGAGACTCTAGGGGATATGGCTCAGAATCGATGTCATTGGCGCAGATGTATACACACATTATCCTCATCTTAACAACGCTATACCGAATATCACCACTTTCTCATTCTTCGTTTATCTCTTTTCGTACTTTATATTTCTTTTGACTGCATTCTCTTATATTCATCTTGCGCCTTACTGCCTTTTTACTTGATGTACTGATATGAGCTGTGGCAACTCGGACAGTTACGCAGTAATGCCTGGTCCTAGGTTGGTCTGGATGGATGGATGGTGAGGGACATATATCAAACACAAAATCAGCGTAGAACCTCTTATATAAGTGCACCAGTCCAAGTTGCAACACTTCACAGTTGTATACAAAAACGGGTGGATAGATAAAGATTGATATTAAGGTAGAAAAAGCTGTGTGAGAGTATAAACAATTTGAAGATAGAGGTTATTGCAAATATTCAAGCTTTAGAAGATGTCACGAAGTGAATTCATCTGCGTCCTTGTGACCAATTTTCAGCGTGTCACCATGTGTCCTCAACCACTGATTCCTGTGGTCTCTGGGACCTCAGTCAAGGAGTCTGCATTTCCTCACACGGCTCAGGTCACCAGTCGGGGACTTCATGGACTGCTCCCACGTCTTGGTCTGACCACCCTGAACGTGTGTTACGCATACCTAGTCACCATCTGCTACGCCATGCAATGTTGACTGAATCAGGTTTAGATTGGAAAACGGATAGAGGTGACCGGACGAAAACATGACATCTGTGCATGGAATTCTTGACTATTGGTCTGAACCGTGTGAGTGAATGGAGACTTCTTGGTTGAGGCCAGCCTGGTCGACACACAAAATCAACATGAAACCTCGCGCGGGAGTGCCCCGGTTCATGGCTCGATGCTTCTGAGGAGTCTCATGCTAGAATGAAGCAGCGATCCACTTCTCCCAGGGTTTCTGTGTCAGGCCGTGATGGATTCCTCCTAGGAAGCTGAACTTGGTAATTGTTTGTTTTACGCTATTCGTGCTTTTTACTTATACTTTTCATCACGAGTTTAGTTTGCTTCGGTAGTATTTACTTCAAAAATAAATGAAATATTTTCAAGTCGCTGAAGTGTTTATCTAGGATATTTTCCTACCGTGAGCTTTATTGTCTTGCTAGCAGGGTTGTTATATTCTTGAAAGCTTGGAGGACACTAAGCAATCTTCAACCTTATTTTTTGCGCTGAAGACCTCTATTATCTCATAACCTTATTTTCAAACAATGACAGGTAACCGGGTAAAATTAAGGTGTATATTAAAGTGAATAAAACAATTCATCTGTAAATATGACAAAGATGGAGTGACAATAAATTGAAATACTGAGTATAAAGTTTGTCTCAGTAAATTATGTCTCTCGCAAGGCTTGATGAGTATATTAAAGTCTTCCTTTTAAATATTATTCTGTCTTGTGCATAAGTGAGATACTTTCTGGATGTCTAAACCAAAGCAGATAGTTGTTTTAAGCGACCACCTCCTGAGCCTCTGACTTAGTCTAATTCAGGAGAGGACAGATGGAGCAAAGTCAAAGGTTGCATTCCCATGATTACCGGTGGTTAAAGTCTAGTCGTACACTACTCATTCTCTTCGTATTCTGGGAGTCGTGTGACTTTTTGTTTAGAATCAGGTTAGCTAGTTCTTTTAATTGCTCACTTAGAATCCTCTAGTCTATTGGCAATCATAAACGATTTGCTTTCACCCATTAACTTTCGTAGAAACTGCTGAATAATGATAGTGAAGGAAACTGCTGTGGTAAAAACTGAACGCATAGCCGTGTGAAAACATTTTAGAGAAAGAGCAAACGTTATTCACGTTTGGCCATAACAAGCCTTCTGGGACATATGGGTTCAAAACCGACTTCTTACTGTGTTTAAGGAACATGTCTTTTTCCATTTAAAGTATCTGTTCGTAACAACTCTGAAAATTTTCACATTTATTTATTAGGTTCGGCTAGCAAACTTGATGAGGGTTTTGGGTTCAGATGCTGTGCAAGACCCAAGTAAGGTGGAGGCATATGTACGAGCACAAATGGAATCTCGTAAGCGAGCACATGAAGCTGCGAATGCTGCTCGGAAACTAACGAAAGAGCAAGCTCGTTACAAACGTATTAAGAAAATACGAGAAGATACAAGCCATGCAGTTCACGTAGCCGTTTATAGGTAAGTTTTGTTGGTTTTGTTCACAGTGCTAATCATTAACATTTAATGTAAAACCCATCTTACTATAGAAGACACTTACGCCTAATGTGTATGATAAATGTCCAAAGGTTGTATTGTTAGCCATTTAAGATACATAATGTTGTGCAGAAAATTCCTTAGTTCAATATGACTAAGCGTCTAGCATAACGTGACAACTCCTTTTGATTAAACTGCTATTTTCATTGATAACTTTTAAGTGTAAATCTCGTGTTTTATTTCTCAGTTAACGCTGGATGCTACAGCTATTAGCCTTATGTATTTTCGTGGGAATGCGTATTATTACATCAATTCCCGTGAAACCAAAGTAGGTGTAGTGGATTGCCTAAACTTGAGCCTTCGTAAATCTTCAGCTAAATCTACAGTTTAGCCATTCCATATTAGATTTGTTTATTTGATATATAGCGCACAGTGATACAGTATTATTATTATTATATACTAACAAAATTGAAAGAACAATAGAACATGTCAGCAAACTATGTCTGAAAGAAGAAATTCACAGGATTATTAAGAAATTAAGTACCATTCGGAATAAAATTGAACAACTTAAATGTAAAATTATGAAGACAGTAAACGGCAGAGACTATGGATTTATAATAGAAACATCAGACAAAGCAAGATTAGCTACTTTCAAGAAATCCAGAAACAATCAAATCAAAAAGTTCAACAAACTAATGCAAATCAAGTAAATAATACTGTATCACTGTGCGCTATATATCAAATAAACAAATCTAATATGGAATTACATTCTACCACAGTGCCAAAGTTTTACGCTTATACTATAGTGTAGCCAATTTAAACCAAGAACTTTCTTTCTTTGTAATCGATGTTCATTAAAGATCCCTACGTCATGTCTGTGTTCAGAAATCTGGGCATGGTGGGTGCTATTCGATCTGAAGTGAATACATGCAGACTGCAGAAAGTGAATAACTATGAGTTAAGTAGCTAGCTATGTACTTTCTCTTATATCAATAAAAATGTCTCCACATATTCAAAAGATTAATTCAAGTTGACATTCCATATCGATTTACCTGAGTTTCCCTTACTTGGTACCAAGGCATGTCCTGACTTGAGTGGTTGTGAATACGTTTCTAGTTAACACCTGTGTGAAGTAGTAGAATTAGGGTGGGAAACGTACCTGGTCCAAAACATTTAAATCATTCCAGTTGATCTTCAGAAAGTATAAAAGTGACTTGGTGGACAAATTTCCTACGGACTATTGTTGATTGCAATCAAATTACAATATTTCATCGTGTAAGCAGGAGTGAGTAAAAGCTAGTATCAAGTGATAATCAGAAAAGAGCTACTTAGTTTTTAGAATGACAGTGCACTAGTCTACTAAGCATATTTTGCAAGAAGCACAGCAAGAGCGGGTCGAAAAGAAAGCGAAATTCCCCAAAACAACTGGAGCAACAGTAATGAATGAGTAACTAAAAATAGAGATAAAATTGTGCGCTTTCTTTTGTAGAATCCGACAGGTTGATCGACATGGAATCATTCAAGTTCTACATCGTCTGTGTTCGTTTCTTTATGCGGAAAATCTACGACAAAGCTCTACAAAGCTCTTGTAAACTGTCTGAGACGTAATCGGTTGCTTCAGTGTCCTGGGTTACTCTTACTCCAAACTATTTTTACTTCAGTAGCCATTGCACATTGGGGTAAGCGATGATAGCATGCTTAACACAACTTCAATCCACTCGCAAAATGCACCTCTTTTACTAGGACTTCTCACTCGGTGGTCTGCCAAAATGTAAGCAACGCCAAGAGGTGTCTGATGATTAAGTTTTCTAATTTCATTTTTTCTTACCTCATTGATTATTTTTACGCTACAACAAAGATTGTGTAGCTGAGCCTCGAGAATATCTTGTTGGCAGTGTCTGATGAAAGTAAAAGAATGACGGTTTAGTTGTTTTTGTGGAGATTCTTGCTGATATGACACTTCAAGTAATTAAAATGGGATAAATTTTCGCAGCACATGACATTGTTAGTCACTGCAACCGTTCAGTAGGCATCGTTTATATTCAATACTATGCTGATTCATGATTTTGAGCAGCAGATATTTTTCGATGTAATTCAACATAATTAACCTTAATTTGGTTTTGATTGTTTTTCCCTAGAGTAAAGGACTTTTCTAATCCATCTCATCGGTTCAAAGTGGAAACAAATGCCAACCAGCTGCTCATGTCAGGAATGGTTGCGTTGAATAACGATTGCAACGTAGTGGTTGTGGAAGGTGGACCTAAACAACAACGCAAATTTCAACGTCTTATGCTTCATCGAATCAAATGGCGTGAAGGCAAACGGGGAACAGCCAGTAGTGTGCCAAGTTCTTTCGGTCGTGAAGATCATGCTACTACCTCTGAGCTGGATAGTGACCCGGGTTGTCGTTTAATTTGGAAGGTATGCGAACAGTTTCTGAAAGTTTCGGTATCTTTTCATTTTCTGTTTTTTCAGCTGTTTGCCATATCACAAACGTTTATTGACTATAAGACGATTTTCATTCAGGACTTGCGTCAACTTAAGAATCATTCAGTAACAAAGAGTAAGGGATAGTTGTCCAGTCCTAGATCCGAACGTGTTTCTCGTCGTATATTTTCGTGAAAATCCGTGCATATTGCAGAAATATAGTGCAAGTAACTTGGTACTCGACCTAGTTCCATGCATTCTAGTCTTCTTTCGTCCTAATAATGCGACATCAGTAGTTCGAACTTGTTTACTTGTGGCTATTCATTTTGGTTTGTACTAATCAGCCACTGCTTCATTTTTAAAGAAAACGTTCTAATTTCGACATTCACTTTTAAGTTGAGTGAGAAAAGAGCTAACGTATTGGGAATAGATGACTGATAGTGGATTTAGAAAATTTATTTACGTAATCTATTCATTGGCGGATTGTCATTTTTATAGATTTTACTATCCAGCATTGCGTAAATAGTCTAGACAGATGTTATGTATCAACTCTGTTTCGACTTTTTCGGTCTCAGCTTTCATCTTGTCGTGATTGGATCTGTCTTAATTGTGCATGAGTCATATTTACTAGCATGTTTATTCTACCATGTCACGTGGTAATGTCTTCATATTTTCGGTTTAAGGCAAAGAAATATCTATCCTAAAAGTTGGACACAATTGTTTAGTATGATGTGGTTCCAATCCTAGTGGTAACGTTCTAAGAGTATATAATGATGCTTGCTGTACGATTTGGCATAGAGTTCGAAACTGTAACGTTCCAATATAAAATCGATGGCGGGGTCTTAGGAGACTAGGAATGATGTTTCGATGGCTTTGATCGTTGTCAATGGTCGCAGAATGAGGGGTTGAAGAAGTTGTGACAGGCTTAATATTAGTATCAGGAAGTAAAGGCAAAGGAGGAGACGGAGTTGAGGAGTATAGGTTGTTTTGATTAGGTCTTGAATACTGTTGGGAGCTTGCGGGTGGTTCACACTTCTCAGCTACCCACACTGCGGACGGCTTTTAGAAGTATATCCTATTTAACGAAACCGGACCAAACTTTCGGTTAGTGACAACGTTTGAACAGTTTGAAGTAGGTTTCTCTTAAGTTATGGGACCATACCAAGCAATAAGACCATCGAGGTCACTTCATTTTCTTCCTCAGGCTCATGAAGGAAATAGAGACTCACTATGTGAGCGGATCTTAAGTATTATTAGCCTATACATTTTCTTCTAGCAACTCTGGGGTCTGTCATGCTCATTACTTATTCTCCTCCACGTTTCCCCCCATATTCTAACTCATCAAGTTTCAAAAGGCCATGACTGACGTAAGGGGAAAAAGTGGATATTGACCACCTAACATTGGGAGTTTTCAGGAATAGAAGTTACAAGTTATCAGTTGGGTTGGTAACGTCAACTTTTTCCCCTCAATGGTCTTCGCCTTTAATCGTCGCAGTTTGTGGGGTGGGGTGGGGTGGGGTGGGGTGGGGCAACAGGAATTCTCCCTTGAGACTCAGTAGACGTAAGTTGACCATTATTGTTCAAGAATCCTAGTACCTTTAGTTATTCAATGTCTACTTTTTTTAGGACCGTGGAAGACTGGTCGGTCTCATTGCGGTGGGAAGTGTAAACTGACTGGATATACACTTTACATGATCACAAAACAACCTTACTCGTCTGATTATTCTGATCGTATTCATCAACCTAAAGAAAGTTACTTCTGTCGATGAGTTTCTTGGTAGTACTTGTTTAAAAGGGTTGTCGAACAAGGTTGTTAACTCTAACTCACTAGTACAAGGGTTTGTAGTGACTTTTCATTTAAATTTAAACACAACCAGTGGTGTGCATCAAATATATGGGCTTCCACTGCTTTTGTTTCACTTAGGTTATAGTTAGAAGTATATTTATTTAGGAAAAACTCGCCTACATGTTATTGTTCATCTTGTCTTTTTAGATTCGTGTTAAATGTTCTAAATATATCTTGATAAGCTGCGCATGGTTTTCAGCTGAACTAAAGTGTGGCAGTTGGTTGAGTTGTTGTAGATCCCACATACTTGCCGATAAAATTTCCATGTTAGGTTGAAAGAAGTTTGTTCTGGGCAACCTTCTTAACTGTTTGAGACTAAGCTGCTCTGTGGTTTTGGCATTATTTTACTCCACATGTCCACAAAGAAATATCATTACGTGGATAATCACATGTATCATTCACCTGGATACTCGTCGACTAGACAGTATGTTTTCAAAATGTCATTTCATTTACTTGTTCCGTATTCATGAAGGATTATGAATACTAGCATTCATTTGATTGTCGACCAAAGGTTATATTGTACTGTTTACAACCCAATTCGGTGGTTATCGTGGTTTGCACTGTGTTTGATTGTTTTGTTTGCTTTTAAAACTCTGTTGATTTCGCCTATCTGTATTTTTCAATGAAATTATTTACATGGTATGCTTATACTTCATTTTGTGTAACTTTACAGGGTACAGTCAAGCAACGTGCATTCGACAAAATACAGTTCAAAGCATGTCCTACAGAACTATACGCACGTGAACAGTTTCGTAAGCGTGATGTGGAACATTACTGGGATCTTGCATATACTGGGGCTGTGTTAGAATCTCTTGATGGCTAATACTTTTAATTTCAAGTTTTTACAGTATTGTATAATAACTGTGTCAAAAATAATTTGTTCGCTAAGTGGTGTTTCAGATGTAAATAAAAGTGTACATCTTTCTAGAGTTTTATTGAGTAGTGATTGTGCATAACAATGTATAAAGCACTTGATTTTCTTATAGGTGCTGAGATGCTCTTGAAACGAGTAAGGCGTTTAATGTTACATTTGAAAATTGACTAGTTTGTCTTTCGATTCAGCTTGTATTGTTTTTCATTCTGTTGTTTTTGGTTCGTTTAGTGCATTACAATTTTGTTATTCCCGTTGGTTGCTAAGTGTAAAATTTCACTCTTCACTTTTAGCTCCCTTAGGAATACTGACATGTTTAAGTAATAGGTTATGAATCCCTACCGATTAAGTACTAGCTACTCGGTTGCTCAAATTTAAGTAGCTAGAGTGCTATTTGAGCCTGCAATTCATAGATTACAAGTTGTGTCTAAGCTAATCAGCTACAGTTGCGCAAACTCACGTAAAATAAACCATGCTTATACGTCTTTATTTTACTAAAATGTTGATGTAGAATGTGGGCACCTGTAGTGGTTTCAGCCTTTTGGTGCCTAATACCTAATCAGTTTCATATTTGCTAGTCTTCATTGCTGATTGAATCCTATAGACAATTTGTTGTAGTGACAAACTTTTTAACGCTGAACAGTCTATATGAATCTTTTGTTGATCTTGACTACTGTCATCGTGAAACCAAGTCAAATAAAGTGGTGTTAATGATTGGGATATGGAGTCAGAATAAACCTGGATGCCTTTCACATCACCATTGATCAATTAAGCGATAACTAAATCCTTCAATCAACTCTTTTATTGTAAGTTTCTACAGAGGTGCAATTCAAGACTACCAGTCGGAGGCATTCGACAGTGTGATACGATGTAGTGGGAGGGTAGAATCATTGTTGAAATGGAAGTTTTGGACTGAGGGTTCACATTATTTCTCAAAGGTAAGCCGAATAAACCAAGATTAAATGCGCTTGTGGATTCGTTGATGAAACATGTGTAAACTTGATTATCAAACATATATACATTGAGTGATAACTGCTACCATGACAAGGTGGTCGGGCTTGTATGCCACAATGACTCAACAAGCTACACTGGCTGGAAAGCTTTTTCTCTCGAGGTCCTAGCATGCTAAAAAAGTCTGTTAGGTGGTAGTTAGACGAAAAGCAGTTAACGTTGTAATGTAAATAGCTACACTATAGTGGGAGTCCTAGGGCGAAGTTGTACTGCTGGCTCGACGTGATGTGACAGCAGTAAGATGTATCCCTTAGATGACCGGCAGTGGTTCGCCGAAGCTACCTCCCCTATGAGGAGCAAGGGCTACAAAGCTTGACCCGCTCCACTGTCTTCTGGTAGTATGAGTTTTCCTATCCAAAGTTCGAACGACCAGTTCTCATACCGACAGTCTTGGAAAGCCTATACGTGACAAGTCACAAGCAGATACCTCTTGGGCTCTTCTGTTACACATCTTTTTCAGGTACTTTAAGAGGAAATGGCCCCCCAGGGTGTCGGCAGCAGCTAAGTGTGAACCACCCGCAAGCTCCCAACAGTATTCAAGACCTAATCAAAACAACCTATACTCCTCAACTCCGTCTCCTCCTTTGCCTTTACTTCCTGATACTAATATTAAGCCTGTCACAACTTCTTCAACCCCTCATTCTGCGACCATTGACAACGATCAAAGCCATCGAAACATCATTCCTAGTCTCCTAAGACCCCGCCATCGATTTTATATTGGAACGTTACAGTTTCGAACTCTATGCTAAATCATACAGTGAGCACCACTCCAGAAATCTAGGTTCTCGAGCCATTAGTGTGTGCAGTACTTCTGAAACATACATGCAGGACCTAAGTGTGGTTATTCATCACTTGACGTCACCTGACCACTGCGACGAACCTTCAAAGTTCACCTTATGTGTATTCACTGTCTAGCTCTCATGGGCTCTCTCGCTGTCTGACTGAATGGGTCTGTAAAACTCAGGATAAGTCATGAGACTAGCCGGTGCCTATTCGTAATCTCTGCCTTTGTGCCATCCAACTGCGGTTTGGATGATGCAAAGGATGAATTCTATGAGAAGCAGTCAGTTTTGCTATAGAAAACAAATCGTTCAGTCATAATAGTAGGTGACTTTAACGCTCAAGTAGAAAGCTGGGCTAATTGGAGAATCATCTTTGAGGTATCTACGAATTCTTATACTAACAAATAGACGAGTGCGATCGTCTGTTACAATTTCATTCTGACAATCACTTGTTTCTGGCCAGCATTAACTTTAGGCATAAGGAGAGACACTGTCTAACGTGGCCCCCACTGACATACACCCAACGATGGACACAAATCTTAGCGCTTGCTATAAGCCATCGGTGGAGAGTTACCGTTCTTTGTAGGGTACCTATTTGAACTCCGTTCACGCACCAGCACGTTTGCGTCTTGCTGGTCGCAGGACACAGGTGGCAGTGAAGACTTCTCGTGCTTGACTAGGAGATGAGGACGTGAATTACGTATTTAGGGAGGAGATAGGTAAGGCTTTATCTGTACGTGACAGAAATGCCCATTCTACTGAAGCCTGGCGTGATATTTAGTCTGCTGTAAAAACCGATGAAGACAGTTGGTAACCTACACCCAGTTGTTAGAAAAAGCTAGTGGGTTTTCACAACTTCATCGGAAGTGATCCCAGCTGGTCCATAGTGAGGAGCGAAAGCAGCTTAAGCGTAAATTGACCAAGAGTCTTCGCAATGATCGTGAGCAGTGATGGGGGGGGGGGTGAAAGGGATAGAAATAGGGAAGACATCAGCGTTAAATAATACCACGCAACCATTTAGGTCTATTAAGGATATCGGCGTGAAGACGACTATAGTGAATGAAAACCACCAAAAAGATGGAACTCTGATATCCTTCCAGGGAGGCGGGTGGAACGTTTAGCGAACACTTCAACTCCCCCACAGCAATGCTTCAGTTATTCAACCCGAACTTAAATGGCACGTAAGTGTCGGTCCACCAACTCTTCGTCGAGCAGCACCTGATATTTTGGCACGGGAAGTTTCGAAGGATAGAGATAGAAAACTGCCAGTTGAAGTGACGGAGGTACCAGGTAGTGTATGTGAACCGGAAGTAGTGTTGGCAGACTGGTGTACTTCTTGATCATCCCAGTCTATAATAAGGGATAGGAGTCTTCCTGTGACAACCACAGGGAAATTAGTCTGACTAATGTGTACAAGATCCTAGGCTCCATAGTTATCCGACGCCTAGCTGGAGCTCGAGAAAATCAGGCACGTTTCAGATGAGGGTACATCGATCAGATTTTCGTCCTTTGACAGGTCTTGGAACACAGACATACTGGTAGGCAGCGCTTGTCATATTTCGGCGAGAAGGCGTCATTTGGGTCTATCGGCCGCCGGATGTTGTGGTAGTGTTTGGCTATGAAAGGAATATCAAGAAAGCATATAACGCTTATCAAAGCTGTATACTCAAACTCACGCAGCCGTGTAAAGGCTTATAGAGAGTTTTCATCTACATTAGCAACAACCAGTGATATCCTTCAGAAATGCCAGCTGTCATCGTTCCTGTTAAACCTCTTTATAGGTGTATTAATGAATGTAACCTTAGGTCACTCTATGTTCACAGGGATTGATCTATCCCCTGGAGGGTATTTGGTTGCCTTTGAGTACTTTGTTTCTTGCTTCCTCATCAGCTCCTTACAACCCAAAACAATTTTGACATCAATCTGTACGAAAATTATTACATACTCGAATCAGTTTAACTTGGATTACACAGACGAGATTGTCCTGTTTGCTGAAGACGCTAACTGCTAGCATGGTGTTCTGAGCTTGTTGGACAGAAATCTGAATGTGTTTGACATCCGCTTCACACCTTGGAAATGTAAGATGATCCAGCTGCTCCCAGCTTATCGATAGAGAGTGAAGTGTTTGAGTGTATCGACCACTTCCCTTCCTTAGGAAGTTGCATCAACTGGAATGAAATACTTAGTGACGAAATCTCAGCTCAGATACAGAAGGCCCGTTTGGCATCTAACTTACGTCATCTGTGGCGTCGACTGGCGAGATATCTGACTACCTGTTGAAGGACGCGTATACTCCTCTGCAGTCCTTTCTGTCTTGCTATAAAGCTGTGAGACGTGACCGTTGAAAGTAGAAGACATGAAGCGGTTACAAGGTTTCGATCACAGGTGTCTTCTTAGCGTTGCTTGCGTTTGATCGAATTACCGTGCGAGGAATGTTGAGGTCAGGCGAACGGTAGTAGGCAAGATAAGCAAGTCGATTGGTCATGGCTCAAGCATGTGTTGCGCATGCCGAACCACTGCCTACCTCGGCATACCATGCTAGGGGAAGCTGGATAATGTTGGAGGAGGGTCAGAGTGGCCAGACCAGAGGATGACACCATCCCATGAAGTTCATCGCTCTTAGTCTGATCCATATGGAAGATATAAACCACCTGGTCTCCGAGACGAAAGGAACCAGTGGTTGAGAATACTTGATGACATGGCTCAAGATCGGTCACAGTGGCGCATATGTATTCACTCCCTGATATCTTCTAAAGCTTGAATATTTTCACTAACTTTAAATTTTAGATTCCCTCTTCACCCATACACCTTTGTCTACTTTGATATCAGTTTTTTGCTATCCACTTGTTATTTGCATGCTGCCATGAAGTGTGTAGCAGCTTAAGCGATGAACTAGTGTACGATGTTCTACTTTGATTTGTCTGTCTGTTTGTCAATGGGTGCATAACTTCCTACGAAAATGTACATTACCAGTTAGTTTAGACTGTTCACAACCAAGTTCATGAAGATGATCTTCCTTTGTGTATTCAACATATAGGAGTCTCCATCAAAATCAATTATGAAATTATCTTAATAGATGTTTGGGCCAACAACTATATTGTATGACTGGCAAAAAGTAATGTGTTTATTCAATAATTTGCAAGTTTGAAACTGAAAGCAGTTTATTACGCATTTCAGACTCAGTGACGAGGTTTACGTGTAGATGAATTGAGTTTTCGTATCACAATAGATTGTGTGAACAATATCTGAACATGTCGTGGCTTAGATGACTAAATGTATGAGAGGTAGTCTTAGATATTTCTCCAGTAATATCATAACTCAGTGCTGCTTGAATATTTTCAACTGGTGAATTATATCTACAAGTACCACCGAAATCAAGTTTCTTCATTTACGTTCTCTCAGAAGGAAATAAGTGTTTCAGTGTATAGACTATAATTTGAACATTGAGTGATTATTCGATGCATCACTCCACCGTGGTTGATGATCGAAGGGGAACATGATTAAAACGCTTGGTATATCTTCTTGGAAAAAATTCGTTGGTTCATATTTTATGTGCTGAGTGTTTTGTGCGTGAACGTTTGTTTAAATTCAATAACCTTGACCCTATAAAATTTCTGATTCCCACCGATGTGAATCTGTACAAGAAGACCCAAAACACACCAAAGAATGATTCGGAAACTTCTGAGTCAAATGAACTTGAGAAGTCAAATACACTAAATGAAGTGCATTCGAATGAAACTGAAATGGCTTCGTCGAAAAATACCGCCGGCGAAAATTCTGTAGCTGCCAATCAGCATAACGACACTTTCAGTACTTTGCCGGTTAAACGTGCTGTAATCCCTGCCTTCAAGAAGGTTAGACAGACAGTCACAGTAGCGAAATTGAAAAGCTGCTGGAATTCATCATCCATTTCTCCGTCGTCGTGTGATAAATCCAATTTATCTACTGCGAAGAGTGATCAGCCATCGAAAATCAAGTTGGAGGTAACATTACTTTTGAGCGTGAACTTATATTGTTATCTCAAATAACTTTATTGCTCTAAGAAGGGAATTCGACTGATAAGTTGGGTACACATATTCAATATGAAAGATTATCTTGTCAAGCAGTTGAAAGTACTAAATGAACGTGTGACTACATTCGCAAGAGTTCGCCAGTAGCTGTTAAGAACCAATTGGAAGAGAATGTTATGAATGTGAATGGTTATTGGACTTTTACTGGAAGTCCAAGGACTCACTTTTGATAATTCTGAAATTCATTCTAAATTATTAATTTAGTTCATATAGCTGCTTAAAGATTAACTGACGTTTATTTTATATACATGTATGACATTGTTCTATGTATTCGTGCATCTTGTTGCCTGGGTACTGCTTTAATTTTCCATCGTGTATTTAATTTGTCTATGATTTCCCTGTCGGAGGAAGTCAAAATTCGATTAACACAAAAATAACGATTGTCTACGTGGCTGATAAAATCTTGTTGGTGTGTAGCTATTTTTTCTTAGGAGGAAGAATTCATAGGATAACTGACTATTCTGGATGAATCATTTTGTTAATCAACAGACTGTACCATCTTCACTGCTACTGTAAACATGAGATATGTACTGTTTTTTTTGTTTTGAGGCAGTCAGTTACATTTAAGGAATGTAGTTACTAACAGGGATGTATGAAGCATCTTCAGCTGCCTGCCATTACGGAATCATTATCATGAGGGTCAGAGTATGGAATTAAATTGAACAGATAGAGATAAAAAAACTATTGTGTAAGAGTTGTATAGAGTTGTAGCTCATTGGTCTAGGCAGTTGATTTCCAACCGATGGATCTCGGGTTTAAACACAGCTCCACTTACCGAGGTCCTGGCAGCCAGGTTGTAACATTAGATTTCATACAATAGGTGTGGCGCATTGCCTACTCCACGAATGTTCACAAGAATACTAAATGGATTTCGGTTTCTTTTTCGGTAGACTTGTATGGAGAAATTCAAGCTGTTGGCATGCAGTGTTTGGAGCGATGCAATCGACTAACAGAATGGATACTAGTTCAAATTGCTGTATCAGGTAGCTAGACTGACCTGACTTTACACCTTTATGGATTGGTTACCGTGTGGTTTCCCTTGATACGCATTCTGTCGTTTATTTTCCTACTAATTATTTTGTTTTTGAATAGTTCTAGTTTCTCCAACTACTGTTCTCAATATCTTTACTTCTTGACCTCCTCCTCATAGTGTTGATAGGAAACGTGGCATATCGTAGAGATTCTCACTTATGTTGGATTCTGCGTTGTATACAACTAGCTGACTTGATTTCAGTTCATCCAGAAATGTTTATTAGTATTGTTTTGAATAATGCTAGTTTAAAATGTATCAAAGTAAATGGAAATTAATGACCAATAGATTGAACCTCGAAGTTTATACAGCGTTTAATATTTCCTTTAAAGTGAGTTGGTAAACCTGAACAGCTATGGAGTGGACTCATCCTTGTAATAAAGTCTCGATCCAAATTTGTGTGTTCACTAATATGCAAGTATCTGTTGTTTAAGAGTAATCTTGACGACTATACTCTGTTTAAATGACATACGTTTTTAGTCATTGAATATTCCAAAGGAAAAATCGATGAACCTGGATGATTTCATAACCACCATAATGCATGAAATGGAAAGTGTGAAAGTCGAGGAGTTATACGATAAATATTTATCAGCTCCACTCAATGAAAGAATAAGTTGTGATGCACATATACCTCAAAATCGGGTCGATTCGCAAATATTCAGGATGACATCTTCAACTTCAATAAAGTCTATTCAAAAGAAAGTATCACCTAGTAATAAAGAATCATGTGTACGTTGTTTGTATTTCTCTTCACTTTGCTGTAGTGGATTCTAATATTTCTTGGCATTGTATGTTTACTTTTATTTGATTATTTTAATGCACATACGCTATCGACAATAACAGGGATAAAGGCGAATAGTTGCTTGAAGTATGTAAATTTTGACACATATTTAATCTCTATAAAGCTAACGGTTTCGACTATTTGCTAAAAAATGAATTGTAGTATACGAAAAAGGTTTCGATAAATGGATTGACTTCATGATTAAGTAATTTGTTGATAAAAGTTGATATGATGGAGAATATTTGTAACCCAGTATAATAGTTTTTTGATGTTACGTTTTCTTAGCTGGAGGGTTAGATCGATCAGTTTACATTATCGTTCTATATAGCGTCATCAGAACAATCTTCAAAAAGAGTTGGGCTATCAAACATCTCCCATTCGTGACTTGGTATCTTATTCTGTTGTCGAAGAATGTGGTTTCTGAAATTATGTTGGAAATTAAATTGCCGTGGGATCACAAAATCCTCTCCCTGTGCAGACACTTATCAATATTTTAGGACAAGCAGCTTGTCGGACATTTGACCATGCTTCAAAAATGAAATGGGGATGTGTATATGATAGATTTACAGTGTTGAATTCAGAGCATATCGATAGATTTATAAACATAAATTCATTTGTAGATGCAGTCCACTTTACTTGTTCGAGAAAGCGATGACCAAGAACTATGTTAAATCGCAGAATAAAATGGAGAAAAGATGAGTGTTTAGACACTACTGCAAACAGAAAATTTATATCTTCGAATCACTACTCGGGCTCAGAGTCATATCGTTTGGAATAGGCTTGGTGAGATCTTTAAACAATCAAGCAAAATTTCTAAGCAGCAAGATAAAACCTACTACAGGAGATAGGATCTGTAAAAGAACCTTTTATTACTCGACATTTATCCTCGTAAATTAATCTAGAAATGTATAAGAAATCGTAGGGAAATGGTTATCGATGCATAATAATAATAATAATAATAATAATAATAATAATAATAATAATAATAATAATAATAATGATAATAGATGCAGAATTAAGAGGCTTGGAACTACTTGTTGCCTTTATTATTTTTTGCATTGTATTCTTTTGCTGTGTATGGTCCGTGCTGTCTTTTGAGGGTTTTAGAATTTCATAGGAGCACTTTTTTGTCTTCAATCTCGTAATGGGATGTTTTTATGAGAATCAAATTATCTCTGTCCATGTAACTCATTGTTTGTTTTTATAACCTTCGTCATTGTCTTTAATTTTTCATTTCCAGTAGTTGTGCCACTGAGTTGACTGAGTCTTCTGTAATGTAAGTAAAGTGCTTTGATTTTCATGATATGTATCAAGAAAGATTGTACTAAAAAGCATGAGAAGATTCAGGGATTCCTGGCAATTACTTTTAACTGACTCACACACAATTCGGTAATTAGTTTCATTAAGATATTCAGCTTGTGCATTTTCAAAAGGTAACAAAATCGTGGCAGTAAGGGTGCTGTAAACCTCATCTATTATCTCATCAGTTTCATCACTTTTCTTCGTATGAGTTTTTATAAATTCGCTGTTAGCTGTAATGCTTATTAATTGACTTATCAAGCTTCTTGTGTTATATAGATTCATCTTGTAGTGGGATTTTTTCGCCTTTTACTTAGTCTATGAAGAATATCATCCCGTCAGAAAAACGAACTCCACAATTTTAATTCTCTAAATTGTTTTTTACTCACCACAGCGAAGTTCATAATCCTTCCTTGTGACTACATTTCAACGGTTTCCTAATTGAAACTGAAATCCTCATTTCTCAAATTATAACCTCGAAGAATACCTATACTATTGAAACGTTGACAAACTTACTGATAAATAATTTACACTATAATTTGTTATTATTTATTCAGGTAAACTTAGACAAATTAATTGATGATGTTATCAATAAGTCTATCTCTCTACCAACTGGCCAGCTTTACAGTGAATACCTTGAGGCTCCGACAAAAGATGAAATTTACAATGAGATCGTTCATCTAACAGATGACCTTGTAAACTTGGATCAGTTAGAAGAAGTAAATAACAACAATGGAGTTTTGTCACAAAACGAACAAACAAGAGTGCAAGGAGTATTGAGTGACTTTAACAATAATGTCGATGACTGCAGTGAAAAAAAACAAGAGACAGGTGTCATGGATAGTGAAAAAGGATTAGCTCTTCATGGTTAGTGCAATAAACGACTTACTAATATATATATATATATATATATATATATATATATATATATATATATATATATATATATATATATATATAAAGATATCACTTATTTTGCGATGTCATTTGGAGATTTATTGATTTCAGGTTGACATCCAGCGTGGACTTACATCATTTGGAGAATCGTCAAAAACCTAAGAGCACTAGAAAGTTGTTTTTTGCTAGTATAGAAGTCCTTAGCAGTGCGCACCCATGACACCATCAGGGTTTGAACCCGGTACCTCAAGGTTTTGCGTCGAGCACGTTGCTACTAAGCCGCTGGCTTGGTTTTTAGTGACCGGTTTTGAAAGTAATTTACGAATTTTTGTGATAAACTTAATTGTAGTATCAGTTTATTCATGAAGAGTAAATACCATGAAGTACCACTTGACAACAGACAAATAATAGCATGAATCATTTGAGTTTGGAAAACACCAACCAATAAATTTTATTTCAACAGCTTGAAGTTAGCCAATTTACCTTGAAACCTAAATCTCCTAACTTCAATCTTGTGTTTGTTGGAGAATGATGGTTGGTATTCGATTTGAATAAAACAGCCCATCAGTGACTATTAGATATTATTAGTTCTTAATGTCGGTTCTTAATGAAAAACAACTTCAAATGAACCATTTACCCTTGAACCGTATACATACAAGTCATCATTTAACAGTCAGCTAAGTATAGTATTTTATTGTTTTCTATTAAAATTACAGGTACATGGGTTGAATGTGTACTATGTCTAAAATGGAGGCTTTTACAAGAAATTCTAGATCCTAGTCTTGTTATTGAATCTTGGCACTGTGGACTTCAAGATAAATATAAAATTACGAGTGGACCACAAGCTGAAGTTATTCCATATGCACTACATCCTTGTGATGAACCTCAGCAAGAACTGGAAAGTGGAGAAAATCCTAATTCATATGTTTACACTAAGTTTACAGCTGGTTCACTAGTATGGGCCAAACTGGATGGTAAATGTTATGCATTATTATTGATAAAATTGAGTTTTCTCCGTACGTAAAATATGCAGATTTCACCTGACTATGCATCATTTTTACGTCCATCCCTTCTGATGTCAGTAATCAGTCAGCTAGCACCAAAGTGGGATACGGCACTACCACGTAGTGCTCCAAGTTGCCATACATCATATCAGCAGATCAAGCAACGAAGCACTTAGATAAGAGATGCATAAGTAAAGAAGAAAGCAGTCAAAAGTGGCGGAAAGCAGTAAGAAGAGAGGAAGGGGGAATAGAAAACTGCCGAATTCGGTATGACGATTAGGATGAAGGTAATTTTTAAGTGTGTCTGCGCCACTGAAAATGATTCTGAGCCATGTCACCCAGAGTTTACAACCATTATTTTCCGTTGTCTGCATTTTCTCACATGGCTCAAAGATTTTATGCACTGATGTCATGTTTTCGTCTGGTTGGTCACCTCTATCCGTTTTCCAATCTAAACCTGATTCAGTCAACATTGCATGGCGTAGCAGATGGTGACTAGGCATGCGTAACACATGTTCAGGGTGGTCAGACCAAGACGTGGGAGCAGTCCATGAAGTCCCCGACTGGTGACCTGAGCCATGTGAGGAAATGCAGACTCCTTGACTGAGGTCCCAGAGACCACAGGAATCAGTGGTTGAGGATACATGGTGACACGCTGAAAATTGGTCACAAGGACGCAGATGTATTCACTTCGTGACATCTTCTAAAGCTTGAATATTTGCAATAACCTCTATCTTCAAATTGTTTATTCTCTCACATAGGTTTTTCTACCTTAATATCAATCTTTATCTATCCACCCGTTTTTTGTATACAACTGTGAAGTGTTGCAACTTGGACTGGTGCACTTATATAAGAGGTTCAACGCTGATTTTGTGTTTGATGTATGTTCCTGGCACTTCAGTGGATGACTGTTTAAGATTTCATCAACTGACTTTCTTCTCTTCCATAAAACTCCACATCTGGCTTTTTCATTACTGACGTGTTGACATCATAACACGTGGCCTATACAATGAAGGTGACGGTGGTTGAACACCTGAAGCCTTCTCATATTCTTTGCCTTTAATAACCATGTTTCACATTCATATTTTAGGAAAGAGTGAACTTCAGTGCAGTACATTCGGCAGTCATTAGGCATTTGATGAAGTAAGTCGGCAAAATACCGCTCTAGTCTTTTGTATCCTTGTAGAGATTTCTTCCATCACTAATTGGATATTGAAGGTATAGATTATTTGTCTAGACATTTGACGCATGGATATTGCATTACTTATTTGAGCTGTAATCCATGTGCGATTCATTGAACGTTTAAGTTATATCAGTAGTCTCCATCGACCGCATGTTGCTCGATGACTGGTATTGCGATTCTAGTTGAGACTGCCGAAATGCGGTATTTATTCATCATATATTTCTGTGAGTACTATATGTGGCATGAGCGGATGGATTATTATGCATTCATCAAGGGTATACAATAAATTTCTTAGAAATAATGGTTTGAAAAATAATCTATAGACTAAAAATATTTTGTAGCCATTATTCTTATTGTGAAAATCTATGTCTGTCAACGATAACTACAACTACAAAATATAGAAAGTTGAACAGAAAATGCTATTCCGTACATACTTCGAATCTACAAACTACATGAGTACATCTCAAATGAGATGATTCTAAAACTAAATTGATTGTCCAATATTCAGATTATTTCGATATAGTTGATGAAGTCTGTTGGCCACTGTAATTTTCTTAAAGTTTTTCAGTTCACTCTGCAGGTATTTTACTCAGTTTTACTAGACATTCTTGTTTTGCACAGGTTACAGTTTATAAATTTATTTGATTGGTTTTCAAAGGAATGTTGATATTATAAAGATAAGATAATATGAAAATCTTGTATAGATTTACATTGGTTCAAATTTTAAAACTTGTCTACACCAAAGAAGGAAAATATCAATACCAATAACAAGTAAAGGATGTAAGTAAGCAATAAGTGCATTAATGAACGAGAACCAACCACGTACAAAGAAGTGAACTGTTCCAAATTTAAGGAAAGGTTAAGAGATAATGTTCATGCGCCATTATAATCAACTTGAAGTAATTTCCCTTTGATTTACATCAAAAGAATAACTTTGTAGTAAGAAATTACAACCTTATAGTTTGTAAATTTTTTTTATGCACTTGATCACTAACTAGAAATATCAATTTGATTCAACTTATTGTTTTCTAAATCTGTTCCTATCATATGCGTGGTTTTTCGTAGTGTATTTTCATAACTAAGCGTCTTTGAGTTTATTTAGTTTTTCAAAAATGTATTTCAGTAATATAAGTTTAGATTTTAAAGTAAAACAAAATTGACTGGTATTTAATCTATGAACTGTTAACCCACTGGGTTGTTCAAGAAGTGAGAATGTTATTCTAATGGTGGTGATGATGGACACAGAATAATCGAAAGGCTAATGTACTTGTTACATTATGTGAAACACGTTTTACAGATTACACTTGGGGGTTTAGCGTATTCATTGCTTTTGATGTTCTGTTTTCCATTGTTTATTTTTCTGTGAAGGTTATCCTGATTGGCCAGCTATGATAGACTGTGATGCAACAGGTCGATTTGCTGAATTTGATCAAGTAACTGGTGAAGTAACTCGTTACTTTGTGGTTTTCTTGGATCCAAACTTAATTACTCGGCAATCTATAAGAGTTAATCGGATTAGAAAATATTCATATGATGAAAAACAAAAGATTTCGAAGGTGAGCTATGAACATATGATCTATACAATATAAGATACAATTTGAAAATATTCATATACTGTTTACATACCTAAATCACTTTGGAAGCAAATCATTTAGATTTTATAAGTGTAAGTGTATTTAACTGTCACATACAGCAGCGTTTATGTGTAAAGTATGCATCTCAGTAGATATGTATACATTCAAAAATGCTAATACAGTCATGCATTAGCTTTTGTGAACTATGGAAGTAAGGATAAGATTCAGTCTGATTTCATCTCAAACGTATTTAACCTTGTAGGTAGGTTATGAATATATGGTCAAAAGTTTGATTGACTCTAACTGTTAGTTCGTCTGTCTGATGTTAGTGTAAGAGGATGATGATCAAAATTGAAAAAAAAACTTCGATTACAGCAGAATTCAAACTGTTGAATGAGTTTTAACTGATATAATCTCAAGAAAATAACGAACATTTTCTGAGGATGAAACTAGATCACATAGTTACAGAAAAGTTAAGTTCATAAGCAACAGTATTAAATACTGATTTTCATTTCAGCCGATTTTTGTTCAAACTAATGGCAATCTTCCTCATTTATACAAATTGTAATCAAGACTTGATCGAATAGTATCGTGGATACCCGGACACCGAGTGAAAAATTGACATAAAATATAAGTTATGTTTGTGTATAAATCTCGGTGTATTTTCAATATCAAAATCTCCAACGTTTCGTATAGAAGTCTGGTCCATGCTTCTTCAGAGAAATAATTATAATAAAAAAAGCCAAAGATATGTTAATGAGTTCAAAAACGTGTACTTAATCTCCTATGTCCAGTCCTGTTTTTATAATCTTTCCTTTCTAAAAAATGGTTACTAATCGTTCAATGGGAACATTGCTTGTTTTTCTCTATGCTATATGCGTGTTATTATTCATATGCTTATTCATTATAAAAACGATATATCCCTTTCATTGTATTTGATACTGTGATTTGAGGGTATTTAGTTTTGAGAATCTATTACATACATTTAGAAATAAGATGAATGACTTTACTAAATTCTAGAAAAGAAAAGTACTCAGAGATTCGTATTCTCAAAGCATATCTCAAGTGATAATTCTGATTAGATCAAAACATAATTTTTATGGTGTTCACATTTATGAATGATTATTCAGAGCTTTTTTTTAGAAACGTTGCATTACTTTTTATACTTATATTTATCGTTTACTTGTTTCAGAAATCTCGATTTCATGCGGCATTGAATAGATCTATTGAAGAGATTGAAAAAGCTTCACTTATGTCTTTGGAGGTAAATTTTTGAAGTGTGAGCCTTATGAGATTGCATTGATAATAGAATTTAGTTTGAGACTGACACTTGATAAATTAATACATATATATAAGCTATTCAGCGTTATGCTGGTAAAAAAAAAACATGCGCACAATAGTCTATTCGATTCATCTCTTCAATCTATCATGCTTTAAATCTAAGTATATCACCAAGGTTCACCTAACAGGTAGCAGAAACTGAATCGTGTACTACTGCAGTCTATGAAATCCTTATGGTGAGAGTTCGTCTGTATTATGATGTCATAGATTCCATGTAGACTGATTTCTTTTTAGGCTTCAATGTGGAAAACTAAAATTTCAGAATAGGGTGTAAATCAACAATTGTGTCGATGGTATACTTTTCTTTTATTGTCCTCTACAGTAGACAATAGAAACCACTTTAAATATATGAGATTCTGTCGGGTTACAGATATCAAGCAAAATAAAATATAATGTAGGATTTCAGGATGATGGAGAATGTTAATAGCTCAGGATGACGATTTTGGTACCGTTGTATTCCCTGAGATGGATGTCTTAATCGTAAAGCTTTCATTGTCATTCTAGATAACGTCATCAACAAAAACTTCATCAAAGAGTGAGCAATGGAGTTTTCTCTACATCTGTCTTAGTAGTCTGTCTTGATGAAGTTGAGTGTGATTGATTGTTTATGCCAAAGTCTTGTCATTATCTCCTTACATATTTCGATTGCCTGATCTACTGACGGGAACTTTGACCTTCTTGTTGTTTGATAGATTGGGTCGATGTCAATACATTTGTTGACCACTGACTGACCTGAATACCACGCTTCTAAAACCTTCCTGTAGGGTTTGTCTTTGAGTTGGAAATGTACTGTTAGACAAAAATCAATTACTGCTCTGAAACTTGATTATTGTAGTTGTGTATGTTGTGAGAGGTGTGTATCATTAGCAAGGAAAAGAGTCATTGTGCCTTCAGATAATTTTGGTTCATGTGCAGTGTATAGAGCTTTATCGCCGAAAGATACAATCAGTTCATAGTTATTAATATAAATATTCTTGATCTCCAAAAAATGTTTTGAAGAGTTCGTAGAGTGGTGCCAAAAATATGCCAAATATTTCAGTCTTATGAATACTTTTTTTGACAGATTGTATGTTGGAGTCCCTGGAAGTGAAACATTTGGTCGTAGATGCATGTTTCGTTCGGTTGTTGATAGTCTGTTGGTATTTCCCAATCCGATGATGCGCATCGTTGGACACCAACTGTATTATGCATATTTCACTTCTTTCCACTATTTTCGAGCAGATTGGACAGTCAATAGGTAGTTCGTATCTAACGCTACTTGGCAGAATATGCTAATGTACACACGAAAAAAAGAAATTTGTTATTTTGGGGAGGCCTACAATTTGGCGAATTTCTTCCATTTCCCAACAGTGGGAAGCATTTAACGCTCATAGGATTTTAAAATAATGGAGAATATTTGTACCTCAGGAGTATGGTTCTGGTGGTTTTGTGTTCTCTTAACTGTGTAGCTCAGAGAACTAATTTTTAATGCAATAAACTTATTGATAGCTTATTGATTGTCGATTGAGAACGCCTTAATTCTTAATTGAGTCTTAGTTCACAGTATGAATATTGCTTACTAAGTGAGTGAGCATCGACCACACCTTTTATTGATCAACTCTTCACTCAGTGTTATCATAAAACTCAAATCTTTTCTGAAAGGAAAATAAACAAATAGTTCTCTAGTCAAGGTTTCTTTTTCTTGAGAAGTAGGTTATGCTTATAATTTTATTGATATATTTTTCATATTAAAAGTTGTTTTGATGCGAACAAGAGTAGATAAACATAGTTGAAGATTTTGCTTCAAGTAAAATTTGAAGAAAACCTTGTTTACCCGAGCAATCCATTTGGAAGATCTGTGGAGGATTCACTTCAAAGTAGTTCCCATTGCCGGTAGACATTAGCTAGAGAACTACTGAAAACCAGGAAGCATTGAACAGCTGTTTCATCACTGTTAGGGACACCTCATTGGTGCTCACTTATGACTTCATACTAGGTCAGAACTAGGATAGTTTGGTCTCGTAATGAGTAGGTTACCTGCTGTCAAACCATCTTTATCTGAATAGGCAATACATACTGTTTATGTCCAAACGATAACTTCTCTAATATTAAAAAAGTATACATGTGAAATGTTTCATGTAGACTAAACTAATTCCATTAAGTAGTTGAACATTTTATTTTTAGGAACGTATTTACACTTATGGATATCCATATACAGAAAAAAGAAATAGAAGAGTCATCAAGGTGAGAACTGTCCGAATTTCGTTTAATTTTGCATGTAACTTTATCTCAGGAATTGACGTTGGACGTTATGTTGCTTTCAGAATACTCAGTAGTAAACTGAAAGCATTTTGATTAATGACATCCAGTTATGGGTAATATACATTTACAAAAGGTAGCAAGAAAAGTAAGAACCTATATCATCTGGTATTTAGTTATCATTTCGTCTAGAAACTACTTGATTTTGAACACAACCCGGAAATGAATTTTATCTGCATTGTTATGATCATTGTTATTTAACTTTCTTCTGCATCTGTCACTGCTTCGACATATTTCCGGAAAGCTTTATTATTATTATTGTTATGAAGCACTGGAAGTACTTCAAAGAGTGTCAATCGAGAATGGTTATCTTTCAAGATTCATCGGGATGGAAATGAGGCCTAAGAGTTTCAAAGAAGAAACTCTTACGGTTCCAAAGGAGACACTGTTTATGAATATCGAATTCAAGGGAGATACATTGGCAGAGACACTAAAAAATCGACTGTGCAAAGCACTGAAGAAGACCTGTTCTTCCTAGTTTTTTATTGTTTACTCCAGTCAACAATTTATTCAAAGGTGTGTAGAAGATACACCAATTCACCTACTCTTGTGAAGCTGGATACATAGGCCGCCTAAAACGTGTTCTATCCAAACGCCTCTCCGAATACTATCCTGCATGGCTACCTAAAGGACAGTATAGAGCCATCAATAGCTTAATTCTTGAGCATTTAGTTAACTCTAGTCACTTTGATCCTCGAGAGTCTTCTTTCAAAGTCATCTATAAAGTGAAGGCAAACATTTCGAAGGGTGTGCGTAGTAGCCACCTCAACAAAACAGGCTTTGGCAATCCAACACTACAAGCCTGATTTTTTTGTTAGAGTCACATTCAGTCTCTAATTTTGCCTTGATCTTAAGCTACCTAAGACAGTTTATTCATTTCTTTACTTATTTATTATATTCCTATCACCTTGTGCCTTTATTGAACGTTCTTGATGAATTTATATTGACCAGTTACCTATTGACAGATATATATTTTGTTGTAACTAAGACGTAACTACGACGTACAGCTTTTGAAAATGTTTCGTCGAAAAGAAAATTTTCTTTATTGAATTGTCTTGTATTAATTTTTCGGTAAATGTATAGCTACATAGAAGTAATCAGAACTGAATCTTTTTCCGGTATGGTAATGAAGGTGTATCCCAATGAAAACATAAGTATTTTGCTTGGTCTCATATTGAATACTATGCCTCTGCTTAGCCCACCTTTGGAATAATCAGTCAGTATCAATTTGACCAGTACTGGGAAATTTTCATGTTGAGCTAAATTACCTCGATTAATCCTGTTGTTAATCAATCTGAATTTTACAGTCCATTTCTGATGTCATCAGTATATCCGCTAAATCACATAATGACTAACTTTTCTTTATCTAAGGAGAAATTATGACTGAGTAGTCGCGTTTACCGATTAATACACAAGACTCGGCCTTTAAACAGTTCTTAGTCTCAGGTGAATGATTAGAGAAGGCAACAAGTTAGGCAGAAGTATTTTTTTGGCTCATCATCTGTTTCTGTCTAATGTCGTAATGGGTACTTTCGGTAGTGTAAATAATTAATGCGTATCTATCTTTCCATCATCACACGCCAGTTGCTCATGGGACTCATCTCTCCCCTATCGTAATTGAGATAAATTATAAATTTAGTAGCGACCGATTGATTGCATTGATTTTTTTCTCATTGATTATAATATGCGATGATTATAGTTTGAGTTCATCAAGAAAATCTTGATTTTGTCGTTTTGTTTTACTCATCTGACAATATGCAAACTGTCTGAATAGTTTGGTTTTCCGAGTTTAACCTTCTTCAGTATGCTACTGATAAGATTAGTAACTTAACTGATAAAACCACTGTATTTTTTATCATGAAATTATATCCACTGATATTTAAATGATCTCGTCATTTAGTTGTGCATTTTGTGAATACCTTATGAATTTAGTTAACTATTCATGATAACTGAGGAAAAGTTTGATTTGTTGCTTCTTTCGTTAAGGAGAAATGTCAGAGAAAGGTAAATGGACGAAAAGTTTCTAGCAAAAATCTCGTGAACACAGCAGAATGTAATACGGATCGCATAAAGAGTGACATAGACTCAAAACAGGTATGTATTTCTGCTATACATAGCATGCACTTCTTTTATTCATACGTTTTCTTAGATGGATGATATTGTAAGATCCAGTCTAACTCCTATGAATGATAATAGAGGAATATCATTGAGAAATGGTAAGGTTGCTTTTTTTTAATATTATCGGGATAATTCACTAGATTTTATCGCTGATGAAAGTAAACAAACATTGAATAATAGTCTAGACAAAGGGATTTGCGAAAGTCATCCACTCTCATTAACACTAGAAAATGGTATTGACAAATGTGAGTTGTTTAACAGCAAATTACTAAGAGATACTGAAAAAAGTGATTTTAAAATGAGTAAGTTTATCTTAAAATCTGTGCATAAAGTCAAAAATATCATAACAATGCTACTGAGAATAATTTGTGTAATCTATCTAAGTTTACTTTCGGTTTTGTTCATACATCAGTTTATATGATGGGTTGATGATTTAAGTCAATTCAGTGAAGAAAAGCTTCCTTTCGATAAATTATTTTTAAAAACTGTACATCGTAATCATAGTTACAAAAAAACATGTATCCGGCAATAGGTAATTGGTCAATATAAATTCATCAAAAACGGTCAAAGTCACAAGGTGATAACAAGTAGAAAGTCAAATTTAGGTCATCAAAAATTGCTTATAGGATTATAGTAAATAAACACAGGAATGAATAAACTGTCTTATAGAGGTAACGACCAAGGCAGAATTAGAGATTGATTGTAACTTTCTTGAACACAAAGATCAAGCTCATAAAGTTGGACTGCCAAAGTCTCTGCTGTGCTGAAGTGGTGAATATGCACTCGTTTTGAAATGTTTGCCATTGATGTATATATATATATATATATATATATATATATATATATATATATATATATATATATAGTAACTATGATTATGATGCACAGCTATTAAAGATGATTCATCGAAAGGAAATTTTTCTTCGGTGAATTTTTTAAAATTAATTTTCACTACCTAATTAAACTATTTTGATTGTTGGTTTAAGTCAAAACAAAATTCTTGATCAGAGTTCGAACCGGAGACCTATAGCCTACTGTACAGTAACATAAAGAGAAGTCGTCAGTCCATGACTGTTTGAGATGGTTTTCTTTGTCAAGCAAATTCGGATCAAATATTTAGCTCTACAAGTCAGCTTAGTGTCCCATGAAAAATATCGAATTTTCTTCAAAACAGTTCACATTTTCAGTTCAAATATTCTATTTGTTTTTCATGGAGTTCTTTCCTTTCACAAATTTAAATCCATCAAAAATAATAGTTTTAGCAGAATAGCATGGATCCATTTTATTCCATGGTTTCTCATTAGCTGCTTACAACCTAGAACAATTTTAACATCAATTTATACAAAATGTCTGCATAATTGAATCAGCTTGTCAGGAAATTGTCGGTTTGCACTAAATGTATCATCGATATGAAATGGCGATTGACAGGTGGAAAAGTCTTCAACGAATCTATTGGTCGTCACCTTACTGATAGTGGACATGAATTCGATATTTAGAAGTCGTCCAAAATAAATAATAATAAGATGAATTCGAATTTGATGCATTTCGCTGAAGCGTTAACCACTAAATGATTAAAACTAGACGTGTGTTCAAAAAGAAATAGTTATCAGTCTATATCTACCATGGTAAAGGCTTTTATTTTGTTGACAATCATGTTTTTTACACATCATTATCGATTCATACAAGTTGTTTGCTATTTTGCATTTCACACCCTTGATCTAGTTTTTTGAATCCTGCTCAGATTAGCTACTAGTTAACATTAATCTTGTGACCTTTCACACATTTTGTGTAAGCTTTGTTTATACGTTAAATACACTCCCCCCCTCTTTTATCCACTTACCGCTCTAAAATATTCTCCTAAACTCTGGATATTTATTCACTCAATTCATGTGTTTTCAATTTCTTTATATCGATGATATCTTTAGTGCAAACCGACAATTTCCTGACAAGCTGATTCAAATATGCAGACATTTTGTATAAATTGATGTTAAAATTGTTCTAGGTTGTAAGCAGCTAATGAGAAACGATGGAATAAAATGGATCCATGCTACTCTACAAAAGCTGTTGTTCTTGCTCTATTCAAAAATATTCTGTTTGCATTGCAAAGGACAATTTTAGCTGACTGTAAATATCCCATTTTGTAATGCGAGAGAAAACCAAAGTCAAATGTATATCAACTAGAAATTAATAATATGCTGAGTGAATCACTAAGCTACTTCATGGAGGCATGCTTCCGTTGATGTGTACTAGATGCATAATGAGTGAATGTGGTTATGAAAGATACTACCAAATAGTATGCTTAGACATTAGATATGTGTGAAAATGTGATAAGGTACTCAACTTACTATAAAATGACCAAGAAATAAGTTCTCATACAGGTAAGTTCCAAGTGTTTATACCGAGCCTTTGAAAATATTTATGCATAGAAAGTAGTTTAGAAATTTAGTTTAGGAGCAGTAAGTACAAATGTTAATTTACTTATCAATTAAAGTAAATTGGTAGGTCTAGGTTCCCGTGCTATTTTTAACGTTGTAAATTTGAGTTCTTTTCCAGTTTTGATACAGATGCCGACTGAAGAGATGATTATTCCCATCTGAGTTTTATGTCGAGAATATTTATCTAGTGATCAAAACGTCAACTGAGGTTTCGGATTGACATGTTTTTTTCTTAACACCATAGTCATTATATTTGGTTAAATGTACTATAGAGAAGCGTGATTATTTTTCATGAAGGTAACTGTCAAATTTCCATTTTCAGATTCAACCATAGAAGATAATCATTTGGAAGAGCAAATAACAATTATACCCGAACAGTGAACTATAATCTTTTACAACAAGTTACCGACTAAAATTTATACATCAAATTTCATAGTTGAATTTTTACATAATAAAAAAATTAATGTTGTCCTAATGCTTTCACTTCTGTTGTTACCGTTAATTTTAGAATTTTCAGAGAAATGTTTGGTCATTCTTTGGTAGTTTGTATGTATCTGTTTTAGTTTGAATTTGATACTGTTGAATTTGTCATTATTACACATCATAAGAAAACCGTTGTACTTTGTTATCCAAATTATTGTAACAGTTTTTTGACTACTTATATGACCTGATGTAATATTGATACTAACCTGACGTAATGTAGAGCAATAAACTCACCTTACGATAAGAATATATGGAAATTTTGACATTATGGAGAATATTTGAAGCTCAAGAAGATGATTTTGCTACTGTTTTGTTCTCTGAGCTGGATAGTTGAATCGCAGAACTTTCATTTTCATTCTTAACAACATTAGCACAACCTTCATCAAAGAGTGAGCTATGGGGTCTCTGTTACAAGTGGCCTGGCAGGTTGTCCTGATGAACTTGGGTGTGATTGGTTGTTTCTGATAAAATCTTATCTCTTTATATATTTCGGTTACTTGACCTGCTGGCGTGAACTTTGACCTTCTTATTGTTTCTTGTGTTGTTTATTCGTTGTTAGATTGGGTCTTTGCCAATATATATGTTGAATACTGACTGATGGGAATAGCAAGCTTCAACTGGAAAAGTGTGGAAATTATGAATAGAGGAAATAAAAAGAATGTCAGTAAAGTTTTAGAAGCGTGGTATTCAGGTCAGTCAGTAATCAACAAATATATTGACATCGACCCAATCTATCAAACAACAAGAAGGTCAAAGTTCCCGTCAGTAGATCAGGCAATCGAAATATGTAAGGAGATAATGACAAGACTTTGGCATAAACAATCAATCACACTCAACTTCATCAAGACAGACTACTAAGACAGATGTAGAGAAAACTCCATTGCTCACTCTTTGATGAAGTTTTTGTTGATGACGTTATCGAGAATGACAACTTACTGGTTAGACCAAAGTTAAAGTATTTTAACTCTCGAAGTAAAAGCTTGTTCATGAACTAAATCATTGGATGCTGATAAGCCGAAGTTAATACTGTTAAGAATTAATATGTATGCTTCAAATTTAAAGTCTTTCCATTCAATCTGTTTCTGGAAAATCTCGTGTATACTGAAACGTAATCAAATGTAGATGTACTGTGCAAGTAGTATATCTCGTTACACAGAATTGTGTCGTATAGAAAATTATATGTTCCCTTGAACTAGAGGAATAACTATTCAGTAACCTCAGACTCAGGAATTTATCCAAATCTGTACTGGATGTTTGTGTACCGTTTGAATTACTTATTTTTTTTATTCAAGAAGCTGAAATAGTAGACTAAATGGATGAATACAATCTGTCGAAACTTGCTGTGGTTGGAAAAGAAATCTTGAAGTGGTATCATAAAGCTGAAGCTTTTGTCGTAAATTGATTTAGTCCAAAGCATATTTAGCTTTATTTTACTCACATGAATTGCATCTTTAAGATGACTAGTCATAACTGTAGACTATACAGATGATAAATGGGCTGCATAAATCCACATTTATTTTAAATATCCAGTGATATGGTTGGGCCCACTTTTTCTCTAATAGTTGGACAAGGACTTTTCAGTAAATGCCTGTTGGAGTTCTACGGAATGGCAATTTCGTCAAGCTTTACCGACTGCGATATTACGAATAGCAATAGTTGCTACCACAGCGTAAAAATAACACTCTTTATTTAATGTGCTGTGTTCAAGTAAAACTGTTAGATATATTTGATCCATTTCTGTCAAATGACTAGAGCCGTTCACATTAATTTTTCTTCTTGTAACAAAAGAACTAGTCAGAATGTGTCACCTTTTGAATAGTTTACTCTATTAAATCTCATCATCCGTTTTGTTGGTCTTTGAAAAATTTCTAGGAAAGGGACAGTTGAGAAAACAATAGATGCCGAATTATAATAGATATCTTTTGACCATCCCATCAAGCTGTTAAGTCAAAGATGCTGCCAGAAATTTCTCACTGTTAGTACATCAGCTATTATGAATCACATCAAGAATGGAGTGCACCGTTCTGTTTCTTGCAAATAGTTTTAAGTGTAACATCGAACCCGTGTAACTCAATATCTGTATTTGTTACATCAAGTAGTCATACGGTTCTTAGATGTAAGTTCTCGGAAAATGTAGATATCCTGTTGAACTCAGTTAACTCAGGGGCTTATCTCGATTGTCGTCAAACTGACTATTTTTCAATGCCTCTAAAGGCATTACCATTTTCACCTGGCGATATCCATTATGTTACATCTTCAACTCTAATTTGTGCCAGTAACTGTTTGAGCCTGTTGAACTTGCATGCATAGCTTTTTTAAGCCACCAGAGGAACTGATATTTCTCACTGGTACATTTTGATTTATCACCATTCTATGTGTGTCATCTAGTTAGATTTCATAACTGTTATTGCTATTGGTTTCCTTTTAACTGTTCAGCACAAAATTATTGTAGCGGGAACTGATACATTATTATGTCATATTATGTCGTAACTTTGATAAGACTCATATAAAACTTTCTCACTTATGGGCTTTCTTGAAAGTATCATGCTATTCGTAGCAAAATGCTGCATGATATAATTTAATCTTAGGTCAGTAGTCCATGCGATTATTACTAAGTGATATGTTCAAGTGATTTTCACTGTCATTTTATATGACATATTTACTGGTGCTCTTAGATTACTTAAAACCATAGAGTAATCTTTTATAGAACCGTCTTTAATGAAAACAAGAGGAGCAGTCACTTTACTTTATCAGTTTTGTCAATAATTTAGATTAAAACTGAGGGTGTTACAACCATCATATCACCCGTGAACTGTCATGCAGCGATTCAGTAGTTCTTAAACAAAACATTGACCACTTTACCCTGAGTATGGATGATTTTTGAGTAGAAATACATTAAGTTTGATTCCTTGACGAGTCTATTATAAATAAATCATTTATTGAAAACTCAGTAATGCTATTTTATTTTATATGAAATGCTATTTGTTATTTGTTGCTATTCATGATTCACGTTATGAATATCTTTTTGTGCAGGAGTATAAAATTCCAGATTTTGAGGAATTTGTCAATGAAGTGATTGGTAGGATTTCAAACATTCCCTTGGAAAAATTGTATGAAAACTACTTTGAGAAATCAACACAGAGAAAATGTTACCCAGTATTAGGTGGTGTCAGAAATTCGCCTCAACAAGAATTACTATCAAGTATCATAGCTGATTGTGGCCTACCAAGGACTAATTCTGCGAAGAAAATCCCAAAAAGAGAAAAGAAAAACACTAGTGGGAATGGCTTTTCGAAAACTGGGAGTGAACTCCAAGTACAGGAAGCAGACGGTGTACAGTATCAAGACTTACCAGGCATGCCTGTTTAGTGACAAATGAGGACAGTTTTTAGTTTGCCGCTTACTGTCATTTTCAGCATACCTTGTAGGAACATACTAAAGGTTACAAGTTACAATGAAATTTACTTAAGTCAATTTTTTGAATAGTTCTCTCTTAGCTCTACAAATTGGTTAAAGATGACAAATATTATTGTCATGTTCGAGGAGTTTTATTGACAGAAAGCTGTTATTGGCAGATCTATTTTAAAGAGTTGTTCAGTCAGCATGCACATGACACAGTTAGTAGGGGTGGGTGGATTACTTCAAGTAAATGAAATAGGAAAGGAGTTATCGATAAACAGAAAAATTGATTTCAAGAACTGAAATAAACATTTTCTCCTTAACTTCTGTTAGATCAAAAGTTATTTCAATTCATCTGATGATTCTTGCACTAGTCGATTTGGCTTTTCATGAATTTGGTCTATAGAAACATAATTAATTATGCTGATTACAAAACTGTCCTTCGCAAATTTGCCAAAGTGATTTGATGCCAGATTAATACCGGTCAAAAATATTCCTCATCAAACTACGAGTTGTAATAATGATGTGATTTATCCCCATGGCCTCATCAGCACTATAATTTTTGACTAAACGACAGTTAGAAAATCGGCAGTAAGCGTCATAGTGAGGGAAAACGCAACGTGAGATGAAGTTATGGGCGGAAACTTAGGTCATTTACAGGTATGAAGAAGAAGGATACTTTAAGACAGCTTAGTCCTGAAAATTTGGACTCCAACTTTAGAGAAAGCATTTTGCAACCTCTAATATCCTTGGAATTACACGCAGAACTACAATGATTTAGGCACATAAACAAGGTTATATATGATGCATATCAAGCCATGATTTCAGATTATTAGGTTATATTAGTGTTTCATGTACTCAATGATCAGAAGTTTGCAGTAAGAGTTCTTCTTGGTGTTTTCAAAGAACTCTATTGGATAAAGAAGGGAGGTGTTCCCCAACCACTTAGACTAAAATTGCGATCATGGAAAATCGTTCTTCTTGAGATGTGGATCTGAACAAATAAGGCGTTATATTATTACTTATCAGGCACGCTTTACGTCAGCATAGTAAAGGGTAATGGACAACAGAGTACCAGTACCAGTACTTAGGAAAAGTAGAAGACACAAATCAAAAGTAGTAAAGGAGGTTAATAAACAGTGAGATTTTTATCAAGACCTGCTACAAATGCATGTTTCCTGCATTCTTTTCGAAAGTCTCTAACCGTCAATTTTAGATATTTCGTAAAGTCCATTTGAAAATATGTACTATATACATGGCTCGAACAAAAAGTCGTAAACTTTAGGGATTGGTACTGTTTTAATTTGATCACTGTGTTTCAACTCAGTTCTACTTTAAAACTGGGTATTGATACAGGCAACAGTTCTGCATGCATTAGATTATGACTCAAGCATCAGTTGGTCGAGATATATAATTTAATCAACCGATTTACCTCCTTTTTCTAATATTTTACATCTGTCTATTCGACTGCTCACACTGATTCAGCCATGTGTGACTGATGCTTAGATGGTAATGACAGTCAAGTACTCAAAGTTTTTGTAAATCATTCACATTCAGTTATGTTCTGCAGATGTTTCCTTGAATACAGTAATCTGCTTCGTAGTAATTGGTACTAAATCATTTTTCGAACTGGCCATAGTTATTGACTTTCATTCATATTAATATACATCTTCCCTGCCAAAAGCAGATAGAAAAATGTAAGAACAGTTGTGTTAAGTAACTCTTGTGATAATTTATCCACATAGTGTTAGGTATTTCGAGCCATGCTGCAAAGCATTGAAGAACAAAACGAAGTCCCCTGCAGTTTCATATCACTTAGACAAGTAGTTATGTGCAAAACTAGCAGAATTGAGTCCGCACTCAGGAATACATTAGCAAAAACTTGGTGTTCTATTCGTAAACCTTTTTATCACTGATGGTAACCTATGCTATATAGCCTTAAGAGCCTAATGATATATATATATATATATATATATATATATATATATATATATATATATATATATATATATACTGTACAAGGCAAATACCCTTAGTTTTTCTCGTAAATAAAATATGAAACTTGTAAGATATGAAGAAGCTTAAACAACATACACACTACGTTTTTACTTTTTCACATGACTGTCTGTTTATTAATAGTTTCCTTTAGAGTATTTTTTTTGGTCGAGTTTGCAGGGTAATATGGTTATATTTTTGTCTGAATTTTTTTCCGTAGGAACCTGGGTTGAATGTAGCTTTTGCTCCAAGTGGCGTTACCTACCGAATGTTCATGATCCTTCTCAGTTAGAATCCTCATGGTATTGTGCTTTAAATCCCAAATACTCTAGAATAACACCTCATGATTCTTATTCAAATAAATATATTCATAATCCATGCGAAGAACCTGAGGATTTTAGTGCTGTTAGACAGGAAGATGATTTCATTTTTGGACATTTTTCAGTGGGATCTGTGGTTTGGGCTAAGATTCAAGGTAAGTTTCCTGAAATTTCCATCTACTAGAAGGATGTTCTTGCTCAGAATGTTAACTTATGAGTGATAATAAGAGTATCTTGTATTCTCCACTTAACTGACAGTAATGATGTATTAAAAAAAATGATAGGGAAGTATTCATGGAATTTTAGAGAATATGCGCATCTGTAATATTTAACTTAAGCTTTTTTCTCCTAAGATTTATTCTAATCTGTCACTTTATCCTATCTTCGTAAAGAATTTAATTGGAATGCTATAATGTAACTCAACCCGGTACATATGCTTGTGCACAAAGTTACCAACCACACTTTTTGTTTAAGTAACTATGTTACTACCCGATTGCTTAGGTCGAAGGAGGTGAGTGAAATGCTAAGTTAAGCTTACTTCTATTGATGGTCGATATACGATTCGCTGTTGAATAACTTTCTTATTTTGTCTGCTGAACATGATGCGTTATCACAAGGTGAACTTATGGTGAATAATATATGAGCTATTTTACAAAGTATACCTAACATTATCAGTCTAGTACTATGGTTCATTGTATATTTTAAAAGAGAATGAATTTCTTTGCTGTAATAAAGCCATTGGAGGAATTTATGCGTGAATATCGTTTCAGATGAAATTTAAGGTAAAAAGTAGTAGATCTGTATTAAGAGTTTTGGAATTCTACGTATATTAAATCCATGATTAATCAGATAAGCATCTGCACATAATAATCGGTAAATGGACAGTAACCACTGTCACATTTACTGGTTTATGTTACTAATCGAATTCTCTTTTTCAAGTATTGTAATGCAACTGTTAAGCTGATAATTCTGTGTGCACTGTGTTTAGTCTTCAATGTCTAGGGTTATTTACAACCAGTACTGATAAAAGTGGCCAAGACAGTAATCAACATTGAAGTCGCAGGCCATTAAATCTGAAGTTTTCGAATTTCGATCTACTTTGTCATGTGATCAGAATAACCATGTGGACAGATTGACTGTCCAATGGGTTAATGTGTTTAATATATTTTATGTATACGATTAATTTTTAATATGTAAGTAAAAATTGGGCAAAGGAGTTGACTGTATCACGCATGAAATCAGTATTATTTATTGAAGAAAGTTTTGGGCACAATTTATTTTTCTAGCAGTTACAAACTAGTCTTTGTTTTATGATATCTTTGTGACTTATAAAACAATCGCTATTCTTGTACAGTTCCAGTGTGTTCGGAAATTCAGTGTGGTTATTTTTTATTAACTTTCACTAATCCGCTCCAACACTTCAAGTAGCAAGTTATTAATGCTTGTTGGAACTCATGAGTGGGTGTATGTATTCCTCAAGGTACGCTTAGTTGTATGTATTATTTCCAACGTTAATAATGATAGATGTAGTCTTTTATTTCGGAAGTACCATGCATCTTCATAAAGCTCTGGTGGATGGCAGCTCTGATTCACTGTTCTATCAAGGGTGGATGCGACCAATTTATGACAAAATGTATTTCTTACAACAAATTATTTTAGATTTTACATTTTTCACTTGTAACAAAGAAATCATAGTGATGAGAGCATAAGCCCGTTACAGATACTGAGATGTATGTATGACGTCAATTTAAGAATAAAAATGTAGCAAGCAAGTTTACCAAGATTTCCAGCATACAACTGGAGTAATCTTTCCTGAGTAATCCTTCGAACTTCAGCGATGAAACAAAAAACTATGACTAATCACCAGTTTGCTGTTTAGATTTTAGATTAAGAATAACTTCCCTCACCACTTTATGAATAAACGTCTTTGTACTTATTTGATTTTAAACTTGACAACGTTGTTTTCAAATTGTCTTTAAGCTGTATATTGAATTACGATTCACTGCAGTTTTTTTGCTTTTTTTAGTCAAGCCTAGTATTCACACGATTTTAATTCCATGTTGAAGGTAACTCAGATGAATGGAATCTGTGTGTGAGATTCCATAGTTGTGTCTCTTTAAAATTAAATATTAAGGCCGTATAAATAATGTTAAAAGGCTGGGTTGGAAACGTTTGGTATGTATGCCACTGATTGGTGTGAGTATTTGGTTAGCAAACACCAGTGATCGGTGTAAGTCTACTTCGCTTACTAATGCCAATAGTTGATTAAGGGAATACAAACCTTTATTTTTGAATCATTTTTTACTTACCTCTTCCTTTTTCATTGTGTCGATCTTATGGAATCCTTCTCGTATGTATCTGCAGATAAAAACTGAAGTAATTTATCATGTACACAGGTTACTTAGGTTACACATAAATTTATAAATCCAATTGATTCATCCTCACACGGTAGTGAGATCAGGTTTTACTTTTTAACTTGGGGTTTTTAAGTAGTTCTATTCAGTTCAAAACTATCTGTTCCAGAGTATGTTGTAGTGGAATATTGAATGTTATTAGTATTTCGTTGGATATTTCCAAACTTGTTTCCGTTGTAGCTTTTTGTTTCTTGCAATTATTCAAGCTACTTATGAGTAGTTGACAAGTGTTTTGAAAAAAACTGCAAGAAAAGTATATATATATTTTACAGGTTATCCATACTGGCCAGCCATGGTTTATTACAGTAGTCAAGGGAAATATGCTGAATTCGATTCGAACAGCAAAGAGGTGACTCACTACAATGTAGTCTTCTTAGATCCAAGCTGTTCAACAATGAGCCGAGTGACATCAAGTAGAGTTCATAAGTTTACCACATTTGACGAAATGGATCTTAATAAAGTAGTAAGTTAATAGTTCTCTTCTTTCTGCTAATGCTTGTTGAGTAGGTTTTGTCAAGACCTGCATCAATTATTTTGTATCAGATTTGTTTTGTGACAAAATTGAGAAATCGATAGTGTGATGCATGTTTTGTTTGCTTTTATTATTAGTCCCCATCTTTTTCTTCAATTTCACAATGATTGGAATGTTTTTTAATACACAGGCGTCCATCATGCGATTCCAGTTTTCCTGACTAAGCATTTTGAGTCAATGCTTTGGCAACCTGTAAAATGCTACTTCAAAGAGTTTAGATGCATCAATACATTGGATTCGACCAACTTTTTGTTATACTAAGGCAGTTTGGCGACAATCTTCAGGCTGATAGTGATGTATCCAAATTACTTTAGCATGGTTCCCAGCGCTCTGACTGAATGAATCACATTAAAATAAATGGGGCAAAATAGCATGTCTTCCTACTTTTGATTCAAGTGATTGGAATAAAGATGGTAAGCGGTTTGGAAGTGTTATATACTGCGTTCCCCTAGCTGTACAGAAAGCTTTTTGTTCAGTTTCTTCCAAGTACATATCAGTTGCTTATTTTAACAACAGAAGGCGAAGTAGTTGGGTTTGTTTTTCCCTAGAGATATTTGCCATCGGAGACCTGGGGATGGGGTAACTTTGGTTTAAATTCACCAAACTCACTCCGTACTTGCGAAACTGCAACATCTTTGTCTCTGTCGAAATGTTCCAACGTGTCGTACTGCATACAAATGATCGAATTCCAGGCAAGAAACGTTAGCTGTTTAGCAGCTAACCTTTGTTTTTTGATATCAAATCACAGGCTATGCCTTATGTCCGATGCTGGCTGGATTATTAGTAGATGGTAACAGAGAAAAACCTCTATAAGATAGAATTTAAATCTATCAACTGACTAATTCTTGATTCAAATTGTGTAATAAATTGTAGGGATCTGATAAGTGTTGGAAACTATTACTTGAAGGCTTTAATTAACGTAGTCCAATAATTGATCACAGCGGTGATTCAGTGTTTAAATTCCTCTCAATTTACAACATCTTACTGCTCCAAATCTTTTCTGTACTTGTCCACTCACTGACCTCTGCTTTTACTTTCAATAATGTTTTGAGTTTTGTTAATTTTCCGCTCATATAGTGTTCAGAAGCGTTACAAGTGAGTTGATATATTTTGACTCAGAATTTTACGTTGTTCGATCTAGTTGTCTATCTGCATTCAGCAATATTTTTAAGCATTTTCAGTGAAAAAGATAATTAGCATACATTTTGGGCTATATTTGTAAATTTCAGATAGTTTTAACACATTATTTTTTTTAACAATCCCAGCCTAAACGATTCTGGAGGAGACTACGAGCAGCTGGACAAGAGGCTGAAGATGCTCTGCTGCTTAGCGTAAAGGCGAGTAATGAGGTCTTTGAGTTCACTCAATTTGTTTTCATGATATTTTGTCAATAATGTTTGAGACTACCTCCATGAAAAGACTAGTATTGAAATATTTATTATGCTTTTTATTCAGTTTATAGCAGCAACTCATGAATAGACCACCTTACACATAAATAGTGTCCCAAACCTTATAAAAGTAATTTGAAGCATATATGACCCACGAAAACCTTTTCCTTCGAATGTTAATTAAATTACCGTTATTTGGTTGTTGATGAAATAGACTCTCGTCGTTGATCGTTTGAGCCGGTAAAGAATCATCGGCTACTTACCACTTGGAGATAATACTGAATTCTAAAATATAATTCGGTTTTCGAACTATATCTGTTCAAATCACTGGTATCCTTTGCTCATCTATGTCGAGAATCGGTGGTTATCTAAAGTACGGATGTTGATGCCAGATTCAAATTAAACCACATAAAGTCGTTTCACAACGTTTCTTCTATAATTTTATTCAAAAAACCGAAATATATAACTGGATTTTTATAAGTTACTTCTTAGTTTTCAAGGCTTATTAATCCTCATGATCATTGTGGTGTAGATTTTCATTAAAAACCTTTTGAAAGTCATTTCCTATAATAAAGTAGCTGTTGGAATCCTCGAGTTCAGAGAAAACGTGTAATAGTATAGGTGATGCTGTATGATCGTTTCTAGTAAAAGTAATAATAATATGTTTGTTCTATTCCAAACCATAATTATGTTTATTGTACAGATTTCTCAGTATGTGATATTCCATAAGTTTACCCGTTGTACAACATTTTGCACATTATATTAACAATGGTGCTGTTTAACAATACGTAATAAAGAATAACAGGATTGGTGAAATGCTTAGTGATCTCAGTGACATGATAACTGTTCGCTATTACAAACTTGATTGAACGGGCTATGTCTGTCATGATTTGCGTCACACAATACAGAAGCTAAACAAGGTATGGTCGAATTTTTGAATGTAGTTGTGCGTGCATTGAGTCTAATATATTTGCTTCTTGTCTTCCCAGAGAACAGACATAGAGAGATGTGCAGATGCAGAGAATGCTTATCATCAGATAAAATATTTTTAGCCTATCCATGATCACATTTATCACCACAATTAGTAGTGTACCACTTGCTCTACTAACAGTCTTCAAAATCCTACTCAATACAGCGCTGTCTTTTTTTCCGTAGTCCACTACTCTTATCACAGTAGAAATGAGCTATTCTGAGTTGTGAATTCCTTCTTGAAACAAATGTGAATATAATTATCAATTGACAATATGCATTATGTAGTGACTGTGCCTAGATAAAATTTCTGATGACTTATTATTTACATAATGTATTTCTGCATCAAATTATGGAATACTTACTAAGCACTACTAGTCAACTAAACTTGTGATGCGATTTACTTTGATACGCTGCTTAGTTAAGCAAAAGACTGCATCGATTTGATAACTTTTTGCTAACAGTACAAAAATCTTCTATTGGTTTAAAAAATTTCTTCTTGTTTTAGGATAGGATAGCAGCATATGGGTATGCTCATCAATCTGAAGATATTGCAGTCAAGATAAGACCTAAAGAAATCAAATCCAAAGTATGCTGGTGTATTCCTTGTAAAAATGGAGAGTTCTATGCTTTCATGTGTTTTCCGAACTAAAATGGTGAAGTTTATTGTTCTTGTAGATAATATTGTCAGTAGGTTTCAAAAGTTGGGCTGCAAAATGGTACACAGCATGCATTTTTATGTAATCAATTTATAGGTTGCTAGGACTTTGAAGCCTACAGACTATTGCTTTGAAAATGAGTTGTTTATTTATTATTATTGCCTCAGATTCTGTCATGAAAGTGCATTGAGTCAAAATATATAAGAAGGATTTCCACCGAAATGATTCAAAGATGTTTCATAGGTCCCTGGCTGCAACCATGTAGCAACAACAACAATGTACGATGATTCGCTTTCATTTTTTGTTTGCGTAGGTAAAAGGCTGTTGAATGAGGTGATAAACAGAATGCACCTGGTAAAGTAGATTATTATTACTTGTCTCTTGAGTTCCTAGTGGAATATAGGGCTTCAGTAGCACGTCTCCATTTCAGTCTCTTCTCTGCGGTCTTTTGAACCTGGCTCCACCATTGCCCATAAGCTCTCATTCCCTCCTCACACCATCTCCTACATGTCACCGTCGCCTCGGACGCTCAACTCGTCGTTTCCCATCGGGATTCCACTCGAGGGACTGGCCTGGCACGTGATGTCCCCAATCGGTCTTCTCAGTGCATGCGCAATCCATCTCCATTTCCTTCTGCATATTTGTTCAGCGATAGCTTCTTGGTTGGTTTGTCGCCATGCCAGAGTTTCTTGTTGCTTATTCTTTCTGGTTATCTGATCCTCAGTAACGAGCCAGCGTAGGCAGTTGTTGGTGGATGTCAGTAGTTTGTTGGAAATGCCTTTCGGAACGCACCAGGTCTCTGAACCATATAGAAGCACTGACTTGACTAACATTAGTGTTGAAAATCCGGATCTTGTTCACGCTTTATGCTGAGTGCAGAAGATCTACACACTAGTTTCAGGTTAATGAACTCCTCTCTTGCTTGTCCGATCCTGGCTGGCTTTGACATCCTCGTCTGTGCCTGTGCCGCCTGTAGTTGAAACAGTCCTGCCTAGATAGGTGAAAGAGACTACTTCCTTTAAGTTTCTCCCGTCCATGGTGATTGGAGCTTGTTGTTGGCGGTGGTGGTGTTGGTTGAGCGTCATCACAACATCTGTCTTCTCTACGTTCACCTGAAGGAAGTCCAATTTTCGCTGCCCTGCCTCTTCTGTCAACTTGTTAGTTTTTGCCTGTAGATCTTCAAGTATGTGTGACATTGGACACAAGTCAACAGCAAAATCCAAATTTTCTAGGCTCTTTTCATCGGTCAAACAGCGTATGCCCATCTTCTCGCTCCTCACGGTTTGCTGCGTGATCCAGTAGACCACAATTAGGAAGATGATCAGTGACAGTAGGCGGAAACCTTGTCTTACTCCTGTCTTCACTTCCAAGGCGTCACTGAGCTTTCCACCATGGATCACTTGGCATGTGGCATCTTCATATAGCTGTCTTATGAGGTTGATAAAGCTTTGTGGTACTAAAACTGTAGTGTTGGAGCAGCTACCGGCCAAATTACTTCTCGGTCCACATTGTCAAAGGCCTTATCAAATTCAATGAAGTTGAGGTAGGGAGTTACCTGCCATTCAATTCTCTGTTCTATTATGATGTGTAGCGTAGCGTTGCAATTTGGTCCGCACGTGATTTGTACTTCCTGAAGCCAGCCAGCCCGTTCCGGTCGTAATTTTGAATCCAGAACATCTTTTAGTCTCTCCAGGATGATGCGGCAAAATATTTGCTTGGGTTGGACAGGGGTGGAGCATGATTCCGCACCAGTCCTTGCAAATTTTTAGGTCTCTTGCTTTTTGGGGTTTTGACACGGTGGCCCTTCTTCCAATCACTGGGCAGGTACCTTTCCTTCCTTCCTTGCAAACCTTCTGTAGTAATGATGTGAGGATGTCCGCTGTTGTCCCTGCGTCTGTTTTCAGTGCTTCTGGCGGAGTTCCATTTGGTCCTGCCGCTTTCCCGGATTTCAGCGTCTTTATGGCGTTCAGGACTTCTGCCTTTGTCGGAGGGCTTGTGTTCACTGGTAATTCTGTGGATGCTGGTAGTATTTCTGGACGAGTTGCAAATGGTGGTTGTGGTCGATTCGAGAGTTTTTTGAAGTGGTCAGCCCGTCGTTTTCTTTGTTTCTCCTCTCTCTTTGGTAACTAGGTTTGCATCACTATCTTTCATTGGTTTCATCTGCGTTGATCTCTCCTCAGATAATAACCTGGTTATTTGATATAGTGTTGTCAGGTCTCTCCTACCTGCAGCACTGTTCTGCTTCAGTTGTAAGGGTGTCGTAGTGGTGTCTTTTGTGTTTGCGCGCACTCTTCCTCACTTGTTTGTCAAGCGTTTTATAGGTTGTATTCACTTCCTCTTTTCGCTGTTCATCCTTACACTGGTTTATCTTCTGCTTCACCATCTTCCTCTCCTCTTCGCTATCAGTTTCCATGTGTCCATCAAGATACATTCCTTGTCTTGTTTCTTCCTCCTTGCTATTACGGTTATGCAGGTTTCCTTCCACGTCCCTTCCAAAGAGTTGCAGTGTTCTTCCACGGAGGTTTCTTCAAAGATCTTGCTTGGTGTCTCCCATTTTGCTGTGTTAACTGAAGTGAAGATGTCATTTGTGGTTTCACCCTTCAGTTCAGTTTCTGTTCTAGGTGTTGAACTTGAACTGTAATCTGTCGCCAACTTTTGCGAAGGGTTTCAACTTGATTTTTAAGGTAGGTTTCTTGGACTAGATAGTGAGTGGTGTGAACCTACATCTGCTCCCTTTCTTCATCTGATCTGATTTTGTGTCCAGGGGGCTGGCTGCGTCTCCACTTTCTTGAGATTGAGATGAAGTCCATGTGATTTTTAGTGTGTCTGGTGTCTGGGGAAATCATATCCATGTCGCTGCCTTGTGAATATCCATGTGTGTGTTTGTACACACTGCCTGCAATCACCAAATCGTTGAATGCGCAGAATTCTTCATTCTCGTTCATTTCACAGAGTAATTCTCGACCCATGATGGATGAGTTCTCTTCCTGTGTTGTCTGCTCCCAGTTTGGCATTCATGTTACCTCACCCATTAGAATGGATTTTGATGTCACTAACTAGAGTGGGGTCTTGTCGAGTACTGATTGCAGTTGTCTGTAGAATTCCTCCTTCTCTTGATCTACATTATTTGTAGCTGCGTGGGATTGTACGATTGTGACTTTCCTTCCTTTTGAGTTGAACCTTTCTGTCATGATCCTGGAGGAAACTGGTTCCCACTGCATGAGAGCCTTTGATGTTCTTGGGGAAATCATGATACTCACTCCCTCCGTGTGTTCGTGCTTGTCGTCTGGATGACCGGAGTAGATTATTGAATCTCCAGTTGACAGTTTGGAGAGTCCACTTCCATTCCATCTGCTTTCGCAGATTCCTAGCACTTCAGTGCTATACCTTCTCATCTCTTTTACAATCTGGGTAGCCTTACTAGGTTCAAACATTGTTCGAACATTCCATGTCCCCATTCTTTTTCGAGAGAGAGAAGACACATTTACCGACTGGCTTCCAGAAGTCTTTCACTAACCGGAGCCATTTTGCTCCTCCGATTCCAGCGAGGAATAATTTTATATATTTTATGTTTTCTTTGTGCTTTGAAATTTCTTTAGCGGTTGGATTGGTTTTCCGGGGTAGGGTTGCTAGCCCTATGCCCAACCTTCCTTCTTTATCCGGGCTTAGGACCGGCTAGTAAACTAGTGAACTAGTTACCTAGGCGAGGTTCAAAATGTTTTTTTTTGTTTCCTTCTGGATGACCATTCCATGAGATAAATGATTTTCACTGTTTTGGCATTTTATTCCTGGATATATAGAAAATTAAACAAGGTTAGTTTTTACTGATGTTTGAATATTTAGCTCTGATGGCTTTATCAAAGTAATGGTAATTCACCATATCAAAGCTGATATTTGATGAATATGATTAATGTTCTTTTGGATGAATGGATCTGCATTGTCATGTAGTTGGGAAGATAACGAAAATATGCATACAATGTAACGTGTGATAATTGTATGAATTACGGGATTTCAGTTTATATACGTACGTGTTAATACTACACATGTGTTCATCATGCCAGTTTTCAAGTTGGGCTGAACCCAAACCAAGCTTTATTGGGCAATTTTGATTGCATTTTATGTGAAGAGACTCAACTACAAGACTCTACTTCTAGCACATAAAATCTTTCTTAACAATTCAAGCAGTAATGAAGTTAGCACCATGACGTATAAAACTATGGCTGAATTGTTGGTAGGCCTTATTTGAGATTTGCTGGATTTCTTGAGTCAAATATTATTCTTCCATGTTTGTGTTTTCAAACCTTGATTTCACAGAAAGTTTGCTACATGCATACTGAGCACTAGTTTCAGCATTCGGTTATGAATTCTTCGCCTAAACTTTACATGTACTCGTTATCTTTTTAAACTACCTGGTAACCATGAATCGAACTTGTAGAAGGGACCTTCATCAAGTTATCTTGTATACGCTTTTGTGTTACAAATTACAGTTTAACATTACTTTGGTAAAGTCATCAGCTCTAAATATCAAAGTATCAGTCAAAGCCACTTTGTTACGTTTTTATTTTATTGGGAAACGAAAACATCGAAATGATGAATATCCCTTATTCAATCGTTATTTTAGACTATCGATTCCTGATGTTATGGTTTACTTGGGGGTTAGCGGTAGAATCTAGAACGCGCCTCTCGTCCTATTTGGGTCTTGTAAGCTGGATGTTCTTTAGCTTGGGACATATGCCTATAAAAATGAGTTTCTAAAATTAGAAAAAGTCGATTTCAAAAAATTATGGGTCTTGCATTTTTGCCTTGAAATAGTCCTCAAAATATGCTGTTGTTCGAAGACCTAAATTATGTGGAGAAAAACTCTCATATCACCCATAACATTTTCTTATTTTCAACAGGAGGAAAAAAAATTTATCATCACTACTGTTATCATTAAAAAGGTGAAATGATAACTTAGTAGCCAAAGATTGGAGAATATTGTCAGTGAATGATATTCAATGAGTTGTGGAAATTTTTGTTTGTTGCTATGTTCTTTCAAAAAAAGTGTTCTAAAGTGTGCAGTGCATTAAACATACCCATAAAAGTATTATATATGGTTGTGATTAAACAGCTTCGAGGATAAAACCACTTAAAATAGTCTATTCACCAAACCACTTGTTTTCCCGTAATATTTTTTGTTTGCAATTAGTTTCATTAGGAATTTCATTCCAGCAAAATGCTGGTTATAAAACCTAGATTCTTAGAGATGTTTCCAGCCAATTTGATTTCATTTGGTTGTCATGTTACAGCTGTTGAGCCTGAAAAGGTGCATGGATGAGGATCAACGGAACTGTTCCTTTTGGTGCTATGCCATCATTCAAGTCTATCCTCCTTCAAGCGGACGCTGTAACATCCTTTTACGAAACAGTTCAACTAATCAGTGACATTTTCACCGCAGATTGATCAATTAGTATTGATAAGAGTTAGCTAATATCTACTAACTTCGCTTTATCCATCCATTTAGAATTAGCCACCTATCGTTGCTAAAGGTAGCATGTATATTAATTTCTATTTCGACAACTTCCGCACCTAACTGTATATGGACCTTGGAGGGATGCCCCAGATGAAGCTACCAAGAGCCAACTACTCTATTTGGAATTTTTACGGGTCAGTGTAGTCCTTATAGTCATTTTTATGGCACACTGGAAATGCTCCTTCCTTCATCAAGATGGGTAACATTTGTCATATCTCGATGACTGTTTACGTAGGTCCTCTTCACAAGAAGCTGTAGCAGCCTCCTTTTTGATCCGAGCTTGAAAAAATTGCCAATTTTAGTCTTCCCATGAATTTTAGACTTAGATATATGCCTGGTGGAGTCAGCCTATGGTCAGCCTAAGAAAGAGCAGAAACCTCCCACCGATGACCCCTAAGTGATATCTGATGGCTCTATATCGTCTATTTGTATCTACTTTTCAGTCTGCATCGGTAGAAACCAAGTTAGACAATGCTTCTCTTAATGTTCGAAATTCGTGTTAGATAGAAATAGGTGATGTCTGGGTATATTTGTGGCTGACAACCAGTATTGTCGGTTCCTTAGGTTGAAATTCTGAAATTACCATCAGAGTACTCTCCTCTGCGGATTAACCTTTTCTGATTGTGCATTGAACTTCCTGCTGTGAAAACCATATGTGTAGGTTTTGTGTTGGAAGTTCTGATGTATAGTTAGAAGCGTAGTGTCTGGAGACATTATGTGAAATTGAATCGCCCTACTGAGCTCTGTAGCTAGTAGAAGTGGAAGATAATATCGAACAATGAACAGGGAAATGTGTCGGAAGCTTACCAGATTGAGAAGAAGATAAGATGCTATTTCAAGGGACTTCGGTACTAATAGAGACCTGAAGGTGGTTAACACTCCTAGTTGCGTAAAGCATAGGAACTCACTTCTTGAGGTATTTAAAAAAGCAGTTGGATAAATAAAGTGTTCTTATCTATCTTTAAAATTTTTGTTTCTACAATCTTTGCTTAATAGTGATGTATAATTAATTGGAACTCAGAAATAGCAAACCAAAAACGGACACTTCTCTCACTTTAACCAGATCTATGCCATTTTTCCGACTCATACTACAAACACAATTGCTAGCATGATTAAATAACCACTTTAATCTGGAAAGTGACATCGACTTTATCGAACAAGAATTTTTAAGTTGGGAACTGATTCTGGATTTATTACACGACAAGAGTAATGGAGGACTGGATGACTTTTACAAGAAAAATAGAGCTACAAAAATCTCCATTAGTAATCTGTCATAGACTGAAATTTGAAAGGATTTTTCATCAAAGATCTCAGTAAGCACCTGGAGGTGCAAAAAAGAGTACTCAGTGAACTTACCAGCGACGCGTCCAAAACATAAAGAAATTGTTCACATGCATTAAAAGAGTTTATAATAGGCTTCAAAACTGTGATTACCTGACATGGATTATTGCTCATCCTACTTGTGGTGACATCACACCCATTCCAGCTGCATTCCCTACAATCGCCACGAACGAATAAATCTTATTGTTTGTAAAGTATTTTGTTATTTCAGCGTTGTCATGTCATCTATTTCTTAAGGTAATTATAATGACTTTTTTACTGATGATCTGCTGGTGTGATACCATGAGATATTGTTGAGTGAAGCAGTGCTGTGTTGTATTGTGCAAGCTGTCGCTGTTGACCGAATTATTCATTTCTGACACCACTTTCACATTTAATCCTAAAACAGAAGCTATCCACTTCAGCAGTATAAATAAATGTGAAGATTCTTGACACTAAATAATTGCGTGAAGCGTTGTACTCGAGAAATTACTTTGATTTCTATAATTGCATGTTTTATTGGTTTCAACAACTTGTGAAAATGTAATGCACCTTGGCTTAAAAATTAAATGTTACACCTTTTTCGAATATTGATAGGACAACTCGCAAGTGGGAATTAGTTTACCAACTCATCAAAGTATGTTAGAATGCTGCTGTCCAAATGGTGTGAAGCAGAAAAGAGTTTATAGACGAAAATCATCCAAAATATCTTCAAGCTCAACTGTCGAGAACTCAAATCAAGGAACTGAATACAGTTTGAACACCAACTGCAATAGTTTACCAAATGGTGTTGAATGTAGTTCTAAAGTGAGTAGTCGAATATATATTTTAACAAGCAGCAAATACCTCATTTCTGATGCTCATTTCTGTGCCTGTTTTGTTTTCATGTCCTGTTCAAACGCATAGCAACTTGATCGAATTTAGATTTATGCTAGGTTATGTTTTGAGTGGAGGTATGATGCAAACTGTAAAATGCTTTTGAATGAATCTCTTCCAGACTAGGTAGTGGTAAGCATCATAGTATTTTTAAAAATATAAAACCAACTATTTCGCTGAAGATATTTTGAATGAATATTACTCATTGTTTTCCGTTAAATGGGGGCTCACTAGTTTTCAGAGTTGATTGTTAATCTGAATTTAACCTACTTCTACTTCTGAGTGTCTGTGCTTTGTGGGAATATGTCCATGTGCCTGGATTGTTTGAGATGAATCTGCGACGATCCACTAACTCTATTCTGCTTGGGTATCTACTTGAACATTGAGTTATCAAACCTTTCTATCCTCCACAATGCATCAAGTATGCTCTATTTTTACGTATTTTATTTGTCCAAAAGTAACCCTAAATCGTATCAAGTACTCATGCCAACTCTATAGAAATTTATCAACCCAGCTCAGTGAATTTGACAAGTATTATTAAGAAAAGATATGATGGTGGCTTGCAGAACGCTTTAAAGCGAAGAAGACTACGTGAAACGACACTAGACGAAATTGTCAGCTCGAGCTGCGGATCCCTACTGGGTAAGGTAGACTATTTACAATGCCTCCTGTCTTCCAATGTTTATCATAACGCTGGTGTGGTAACATTACAAGGAACTTGGTGGTACAAATTACTTGATGAAATGAAAGTTTAGTTTCTTGAAATGGTTCCAAAATGTTTTGCCAGGATCGGTGTAATTCTACGAAAAATTTCGTTGGAGGTGTATCTACTTTTATCAACACTCAGTGGTGTTCATGAAATTATATATGTTTTGCCTATTCTAATGATGACAGTATAGAAGGTATTACTGTAATGCGTAGTCCCAGACATTTAGATAAATTTAAATTCATTCACATCAAAAATGTTCACATGACTTCTGGTTGCAGCTATTCTGAATAATCTAGATTCGTTGACAAATTCACAAAATTTGCTGCTTTCATAATGTGCTGTTCATTGTCTATTGTCTGCTGTGATTGAAACTTCTGTAACTGCAGGTTCCTGTGTTCTCTTGGTCACAGTAACCTCGTGAGTTTTCCAACTCGTTTTGATGCCGCATTAGATTCGATCTTCGTTAATGGACCTGGTGTATATGAAATTCGGAAACGTACACCACCGTTGAGCTCAGATCACTGTATTGTACGCGTTCTGCCAAAAAATATACGGCAAACTGCAGCAAGATACTTTTACACATCAATCTAAAAATACTATACACAAGAGCTTTACATATGACAATATGCATAAATTCAGATGCACGCTACAGAACACAGGATGGGAAATATTTGAAAATGATGCTCTGGACGACACAATTGATGCTGTTACATGGTATCTTGAATTTTGCCTTGATATTTGTTGCCGAGGTCAAATAATGTTTCTAAGGCTTGATAGATTTTCTTTACTGTGATTAAAAAAGCAGTGAATAAAAAAAGAAAAAGTGTACAAACCGAAGGCTTATGCTGATGTTAAACGACTTAACTGCCTGATTAACTCTGAAATGAAAGGTGTGAATTTTATGTATAACCAAAAGATTATGTTGTGTAAAAACACTTGTAGTAAGTGGAGACTTGTTAGTGATCTTCCTGGCAAGAGGAAACTCGATAATGAAGCCTGCGAAAAAGTCTGTACAATAAACGAGTTATTCGTACGTCAAACTGCAAATGTTGCTTATCTAGTCCTTCACACATAGCAGAAAGTAGTCTTCCTAAATTTAGTGAAACATATGAGTTCAAGTGCTTAAAAACATCAAAACCTTCGCGAGACCTCAGACCAGATGACATAGCAGGTATTCTTCATACAGAATATGTTGATATTCTGTCATCTACTGATAGACCTTTTTAATGAATCTTTTACCAAAAGTGACGTACCAACCGCCTGGAAGGGAATTCAAATAGTTTCGGTACCTAAGTCCTATATCTTCTGGAGCAACCGTGAAATTCCAACTAATCACATCAACCTCACTATTCCCAAAAACAATAGAAAAACTGTTGCTTCGTGTGCTTAAATCTCATTTCAAGGCTTTTGGCAATCCAAATCGACTTGGCTACAAACCGAGAAGGAGTACTTCAGATGCTTTAGTTGTTTTACTTCACAATGTCATTGTCATTTTGGACAGAGGTGCTAAGTATGTTAAATCTACCTTCTTAGATAATCGTTCTGCATTTGATTCTGTTCCTAGACCCTTTTATTGAACAAGCTTGCCGGAACTCATATTGAGTCCTGAATTGTAAACTGGCTTGATTTTTCCTTTTCTAAAAGAAGGCAATACACTGCATACAGAGGGAAGTGCTCTATTTCGCTACTCGGCAAAGTAGATGTGTCTCAAAGTGTTGTTATTTCTCTTTTTTTTCTCTTTCTTTTTGCATGACTTACCAACCTCAACTTAAGCTAAGTATGAAGATGACCCAACAGTATCCATGCTGATCATCTCCCCTTCAGATTGTTCTGATATCGATCCTAGTTGCATACTTTTCATCGACTCGAATGATTAAAATCTTATTGCTTGTAAAGTATTTTGTTATTTCAGCGTTGTCATGTCATCTATTTCTTAAGGTAATTATAATGACTTTTTTACTGATGATCTGCTGGTGTGATACCATGAGATATTGTTGAGTGAAGCAGTGCTGTGTTGTATTGTGCAAGCTGTCGCTGTTGACCGAATTATTCATTTCTGACACCACTTTCACATTTAATCCTAAAACAGAAGCTATCCACTTCAGCAGTATAAATAAATGTGAAGATTCTTGACACTAAATAATTGCGTGAAGCGTTGTACTCGAGAAATTACTTTGATTTCTATAATTGCATGTTTTATTGGTTTCAACAACTTGTGAAAATGTAATGCACCTTGGCTTAAAAATTAAATGTTACACCTTTTTCGAATATTGATAGGACAACTCGCAAGTGGGAATTAGTTTACCAACTCATCAAAGTATGTTAGAATGCTGCTGTCCAAATGGTGTGAAGCAGAAAAGAGTTTATAGACGAAAATCATCCAAAATATCTTCAAGCTCAACTGTCGAGAACTCAAATCAAGGAACTGAATACAGTTTGAACACCAACTGCAATAGTTTACCAAATGGTGTTGAATGTAGTTCTAAAGTGAGTAGTCGAATATATATTTTAACAAGCAGCAAATACCTCATTTCTGATGCTCATTTCTGTGCCTGTTTTGTTTTCATGTCCTGTTCAAACGCATAGCAACTTGATCGAATTTAGATTTATGCTAGGTTATGTTTTGAGTGGAGGTATGATGCAAACTGTAAAATGCTTTTGAATGAATCTCTTCCAGACTAGGTAGTGGTAAGCATCATAGTATTTTTAAAAATATAAAACCAACTATTTCGCTGAAGATATTTTGAATGAATATTACTCATTGTTTTCCGTTAAATGGGGGCTCACTAGTTTTCAGAGTTGATTGTTAATCTGAATTTAACCTACTTCTACTTCTGAGTGTCTGTGCTTTGTGGGAATATGTCCATGTGCCTGGATTGTTTGAGATGAATCTGCGACGATCCACTAACTCTATTCTGCTTGGGTATCTACTTGAACATTGAGTTATCAAACCTTTCTATCCTCCACAATGCATCAAGTATGCTCTATTTTTACGTATTTTATTTGTCCAAAAGTAACCCTAAATCGTATCAAGTACTCATGCCAACTCTATAGAAATTTATCAACCCAGCTCAGTGAATTTGACAAGTATTATTAAGAAAAGATATGATGGTGGCTTGCAGAACGCTTTAAAGCGAAGAAGACTACGTGAAACGACACTAGACGAAATTGTCAGCTCGAGCTGCGGATCCCTACTGGGTAAGGTAGACTATTTACAATGCCTCCTGTCTTCCAATGTTTATCATAACGCTGGTGTGGTAACATTACAAGGAACTTGGTGGTACAAATTACTTGATGAAATGAAAGTTTAGTTTCTTGAAATGGTTCCAAAATGTTTTGCCAGGATCGGTGTAATTCTACGAAAAATTTCGTTGGAGGTGTATCTACTTTTATCAACACTCAGTGGTGTTCATGAAATTATATATGTTTTGCCTATTCTAATGATGACAGTATAGAAGGTATTACTGTAATGCGTAGTCCCAGACATTTAGATAAATTTAAATTCATTCACATCAAAAATGTTCACATGACTTCTGGTTGCAGCTATTCTGAATAATCTAGATTCGTTGACAAATTCACAAAATTTGCTGCTTTCATAATGTGCTGTTCATTGTCTATTGTCTGCTGTGATTGAAACTTCTGTAACTGCAGGTTCCTGTGTTCTCTTGGTCACAGTAACCTCGTGAGTTTTCCAACTCGTTTTGATGCCGCATTAGATTCGATCTTCGTTAATGGACCTGGTGTATATGAAATTCGGAAACGTACACCACCGTTGAGCTCAGATCACTGTATTGTACGCGTTCTGCCAAAAAATATACGGCAAACTGCAGCAAGATACTTTTACACATCAATCTAAAAATACTATACACAAGAGCTTTACATATGACAATATGCATAAATTCAGATGCACGCTACAGAACACAGGATGGGAAATATTTGAAAATGATGCTCTGGACGACACAATTGATGCTGTTACATGGTATCTTGAATTTTGCCTTGATATTTGTTGCCGAGGTCAAATAATGTTTCTAAGGCTTGATAGATTTTCTTTACTGTGATTAAAAAAGCAGTGAATAAAAAAAGAAAAAGTGTACAAACCGAAGGCTTATGCTGATGTTAAACGACTTAACTGCCTGATTAACTCTGAAATGAAAGGTGTGAATTTTATGTATAACCAAAAGATTATGTTGTGTAAAAACACTTGTAGTAAGTGGAGACTTGTTAGTGATCTTCCTGGCAAGAGGAAACTCGATAATGAAGCCTGCGAAAAAGTCTGTACAATAAACGAGTTATTCGTACGTCAAACTGCAAATGTTGCTTATCTAGTCCTTCACACATAGCAGAAAGTAGTCTTCCTAAATTTAGTGAAACATATGAGTTCAAGTGCTTAAAAACATCAAAACCTTCGCGAGACCTCAGACCAGATGACATAGCAGGTATTCTTCATACAGAATATGTTGATATTCTGTCATCTACTGATAGACCTTTTTAATGAATCTTTTACCAAAAGTGACGTACCAACCGCCTGGAAGGGAATTCAAATAGTTTCGGTACCTAAGTCCTATATCTTCTGGAGCAACCGTGAAATTCCAACTAATCACATCAACCTCACTATTCCCAAAAACAATAGAAAAACTGTTGCTTCGTGTGCTTAAATCTCATTTCAAGGCTTTTGGCAATCCAAATCGACTTGGCTACAAACCGAGAAGGAGTACTTCAGATGCTTTAGTTGTTTTACTTCACAATGTCATTGTCATTTTGGACAGAGGTGCTAAGTATGTTAAATCTACCTTCTTAGATAATCGTTCTGCATTTGATTCTGTTCCTAGACCCTTTTATTGAACAAGCTTGCCGGAACTCATATTGAGTCCTGAATTGTAAACTGGCTTGATTTTTCCTTTTCTAAAAGAAGGCAATACACTGCATACAGAGGGAAGTGCTCTATTTCGCTACTCGGCAAAGTAGATGTGTCTCAAAGTGTTGTTATTTCTCTTTTTTTTCTCTTTCTTTTTGCATGACTTACCAACCTCAACTTAAGCTAAGTATGAAGATGACCCAACAGTATCCATGCTGATCATCTCCCCTTCAGATTGTTCTGATATCGATCCTAGTTGCATACTTTTCATCGACTCGAATGATTAAAATCTTATTGCTTGTAAAGTATTTTGTTATTTCAGCGTTGTCATGTCATCTATTTCTTAAGGTAATTATAATGACTTTTTTACTGATGATCTGCTGGTGTGATACCATGAGATATTGTTGAGTGAAGCAGTGCTGTGTTGTATTGTGCAAGCTGTCGCTGTTGACCGAATTATTCATTTCTGACACCACTTTCACATTTAATCCTAAAACAGAAGCTATCCACTTCAGCAGTATAAATAAATGTGAAGATTCTTGACACTAAATAATTGCGTGAAGCGTTGTACTCGAGAAATTACTTTGATTTCTATAATTGCATGTTTTATTGGTTTCAACAACTTGTGAAAATGTAATGCACCTTGGCTTAAAAATTAAATGTTACACCTTTTTCGAATATTGATAGGACAACTCGCAAGTGGGAATTAGTTTACCAACTCATCAAAGTATGTTAGAATGCTGCTGTCCAAATGGTGTGAAGCAGAAAAGAGTTTATAGACGAAAATCATCCAAAATATCTTCAAGCTCAACTGTCGAGAACTCAAATCAAGGAACTGAATACAGTTTGAACACCAACTGCAATAGTTTACCAAATGGTGTTGAATGTAGTTCTAAAGTGAGTAGTCGAATATATATTTTAACAAGCAGCAAATACCTCATTTCTGATGCTCATTTCTGTGCCTGTTTTGTTTTCATGTCCTGTTCAAACGCATAGCAACTTGATCGAATTTAGATTTATGCTAGGTTATGTTTTGAGTGGAGGTATGATGCAAACTGTAAAATGCTTTTGAATGAATCTCTTCCAGACTAGGTAGTGGTAAGCATCATAGTATTTTTAAAAATATAAAACCAACTATTTCGCTGAAGATATTTTGAATGAATATTACTCATTGTTTTCCGTTAAATGGGGGCTCACTAGTTTTCAGAGTTGATTGTTAATCTGAATTTAACCTACTTCTACTTCTGAGTGTCTGTGCTTTGTGGGAATATGTCCATGTGCCTGGATTGTTTGAGATGAATCTGCGACGATCCACTAACTCTATTCTGCTTGGGTATCTACTTGAACATTGAGTTATCAAACCTTTCTATCCTCCACAATGCATCAAGTATGCTCTATTTTTACGTATTTTATTTGTCCAAAAGTAACCCTAAATCGTATCAAGTACTCATGCCAACTCTATAGAAATTTATCAACCCAGCTCAGTGAATTTGACAAGTATTATTAAGAAAAGATATGATGGTGGCTTGCAGAACGCTTTAAAGCGAAGAAGACTACGTGAAACGACACTAGACGAAATTGTCAGCTCGAGCTGCGGATCCCTACTGGGTAAGGTAGACTATTTACAATGCCTCCTGTCTTCCAATGTTTATCATAACGCTGGTGTGGTAACATTACAAGGAACTTGGTGGTACAAATTACTTGATGAAATGAAAGTTTAGTTTCTTGAAATGGTTCCAAAATGTTTTGCCAGGATCGGTGTAATTCTACGAAAAATTTCGTTGGAGGTGTATCTACTTTTATCAACACTCAGTGGTGTTCATGAAATTATATATGTTTTGCCTATTCTAATGATGACAGTATAGAAGGTATTACTGTAATGCGTAGTCCCAGACATTTAGATAAATTTAAATTCATTCACATCAAAAATGTTCACATGACTTCTGGTTGCAGCTATTCTGAATAATCTAGATTCGTTGACAAATTCACAAAATTTGCTGCTTTCATAATGTGCTGTTCATTGTCTATTGTCTGCTGTGATTGAAACTTCTGTAACTGCAGGTTCCTGTGTTCTCTTGGTCACAGTAACCTCGTGAGTTTTCCAACTCGTTTTGATGCCGCATTAGATTCGATCTTCGTTAATGGACCTGGTGTATATGAAATTCGGAAACGTACACCACCGTTGAGCTCAGATCACTGTATTGTACGCGTTCTGCCAAAAAATATACGGCAAACTGCAGCAAGATACTTTTACACATCAATCTAAAAATACTATACACAAGAGCTTTACATATGACAATATGCATAAATTCAGATGCACGCTACAGAACACAGGATGGGAAATATTTGAAAATGATGCTCTGGACGACACAATTGATGCTGTTACATGGTATCTTGAATTTTGCCTTGATATTTGTTGCCGAGGTCAAATAATGTTTCTAAGGCTTGATAGATTTTCTTTACTGTGATTAAAAAAGCAGTGAATAAAAAAAGAAAAAGTGTACAAACCGAAGGCTTATGCTGATGTTAAACGACTTAACTGCCTGATTAACTCTGAAATGAAAGGTGTGAATTTTATGTATAACCAAAAGATTATGTTGTGTAAAAACACTTGTAGTAAGTGGAGACTTGTTAGTGATCTTCCTGGCAAGAGGAAACTCGATAATGAAGCCTGCGAAAAAGTCTGTACAATAAACGAGTTATTCGTACGTCAAACTGCAAATGTTGCTTATCTAGTCCTTCACACATAGCAGAAAGTAGTCTTCCTAAATTTAGTGAAACATATGAGTTCAAGTGCTTAAAAACATCAAAACCTTCGCGAGACCTCAGACCAGATGACATAGCAGGTATTCTTCATACAGAATATGTTGATATTCTGTCATCTACTGATAGACCTTTTTAATGAATCTTTTACCAAAAGTGACGTACCAACCGCCTGGAAGGGAATTCAAATAGTTTCGGTACCTAAGTCCTATATCTTCTGGAGCAACCGTGAAATTCCAACTAATCACATCAACCTCACTATTCCCAAAAACAATAGAAAAACTGTTGCTTCGTGTGCTTAAATCTCATTTCAAGGCTTTTGGCAATCCAAATCGACTTGGCTACAAACCGAGAAGGAGTACTTCAGATGCTTTAGTTGTTTTACTTCACAATGTCATTGTCATTTTGGACAGAGGTGCTAAGTATGTTAAATCTACCTTCTTAGATAATCGTTCTGCATTTGATTCTGTTCCTAGACCCTTTTATTGAACAAGCTTGCCGGAACTCATATTGAGTCCTGAATTGTAAACTGGCTTGATTTTTCCTTTTCTAAAAGAAGGCAATACACTGCATACAGAGGGAAGTGCTCTATTTCGCTACTCGGCAAAGTAGATGTGTCTCAAAGTGTTGTTATTTCTCTTTTTTTTCTCTTTCTTTTTGCATGACTTACCAACCTCAACTTAAGCTAAGTATGAAGATGACCCAACAGTATCCATGCTGATCATCTCCCCTTCAGATTGTTCTGATATCGATCCTAGTTGCATACTTTTCATCGACTCGAATGATTAAAATCTTATTGCTTGTAAAGTATTTTGTTATTTCAGCGTTGTCATGTCATCTATTTCTTAAGGTAATTATAATGACTTTTTTACTGATGATCTGCTGGTGTGATACCATGAGATATTGTTGAGTGAAGCAGTGCTGTGTTGTATTGTGCAAGCTGTCGCTGTTGACCGAATTATTCATTTCTGACACCACTTTCACATTTAATCCTAAAACAGAAGCTATCCACTTCAGCAGTATAAATAAATGTGAAGATTCTTGACACTAAATAATTGCGTGAAGCGTTGTACTCGAGAAATTACTTTGATTTCTATAATTGCATGTTTTATTGGTTTCAACAACTTGTGAAAATGTAATGCACCTTGGCTTAAAAATTAAATGTTACACCTTTTTCGAATATTGATAGGACAACTCGCAAGTGGGAATTAGTTTACCAACTCATCAAAGTATGTTAGAATGCTGCTGTCCAAATGGTGTGAAGCAGAAAAGAGTTTATAGACGAAAATCATCCAAAATATCTTCAAGCTCAACTGTCGAGAACTCAAATCAAGGAACTGAATACAGTTTGAACACCAACTGCAATAGTTTACCAAATGGTGTTGAATGTAGTTCTAAAGTGAGTAGTCGAATATATATTTTAACAAGCAGCAAATACCTCATTTCTGATGCTCATTTCTGTGCCTGTTTTGTTTTCATGTCCTGTTCAAACGCATAGCAACTTGATCGAATTTAAGGTTATGCTGTTATGTGTTTTGTATCTAGCTTTGTTGGGACATAGGAAACGGTGTTTTGGTGTCTTTTTCGGATGAGGTTAATTTTGAATGTTGTTTTCTGTTTGCTTTTGGTTTGTATTAGATGTGTTGGTTTGTTTTTCGGAACCTCTTTAGTTTAGTATTTGCCTTGTTATTAGCTGGTCTTAATCCGATATGTTGGGAATGGTTGTTGTTTGCTTACCATACTACTCCTTCAACGCAATCTATCCGCTGGAAAACCTTCAAAGCAGAGACAAAATCTGAAAAATGAAAGGATGCTTATTCGCGGTTGGAATTGGAGAGACGAAATTACGTCCGTTGGTGAAAGCCTTCGGGAAGCCAATTGGCGAATGTTTCTTCCTTCGATGAAAGCCAGAATGAGAATGGGATATGGAATGTCCGATCTATGTTTGGACCATGCGAAGTTATCCACGGTGGATAGCTCAGTGACGCCTTGGAAGTGAAGAGATGATTAAGATATGGCTGTCTGCTATCGCCCATGTTATTGCTGATTGTTGTGGACTGGATCATGCAACAAACTGTGAGGAGGAGAAGAGGGGTATACGCTGTTTGACCGATGAAAAGAGCCTAGAAAATTTGGATTTTGCTGTTGACTTGTGTCCAATGTCACACATACTTGAAGATCTACAGGCAAAAACTAACAAGTTGACAGAAGAGGCAGGGCAGCGAAAATTGGACTTCCTTCAGGTGAACGTAGAGAAGACAGATGTTGTGATGACGCTCAACCAACACCACCACCGCCAACAATAAGCTCCAATCACCATGGACGGGAGAAACTTAAAGGAAGTAGTCTCTTTCACCTATCTAGGCAGGACTGTTTCAACTACAGGCGGCACAGGCACAGACGAGGATGTCAAAGCCAGCCAGGATCGGACAAGCAAGAGAGGAGTTCATTAACCTGAAACTAGTGTGTAGATCTTCTGCACTCAGCATAAAGCGTGAACAAGATCCGGATTTTCAACACTAATGTTAGTCAAGTCAGTGCTTCTATATGGTTCAGAGACCTGGTGCGTTCCGAAAGGCATTTCCAACAAACTACTGACATCCACCAACAACTGCCTACGCTGGCTCGTTACTGAGGATCAGATAACCAGAAAGAATAAGCAACAAGGAACTCTGGCATGGCGACAAACCAACCAAGAAGCTATCGCTGAACAAATATGCAGAAGGAAATGGAGATGGATTGCGCATGCACTGAGAAGACCGATTGGGGACATCACGTGCCAGGCCAGTCCCTCGAGTGGAATCCCGATGGGAAACGACGAGTTGAGCGTCCGAGGCGACGGTGACATGTAGGAGATGGTGTGAGGAGGGAATGAGAGCTTATGGGCAATGGTGGAGCCAGGTTCAAAAGACCGCAGAGAAGAGACTGAAATGGAGACGTGCTACTGAAGCCCTATATTCCACTAGGAACTGAAGAGACAAATAATAATAGTTGATGTGTCGGTGAGTCATTTCGAGGTTTGTGGACGCGTGTGTTAATACTTTCTCTATCTCATGTGATGTGACTCATTTCCTAGTGCATGTATATGCTTGCGGAATCTGATGAATCTACTTTTCTAGATCAGCAATAATTTTTTTACCTGAATATGTTTAACAAGTAGTAATAGTTGTTTGTTGAAAATAATATATGGGTTACTATTTCATAAATATTTTGGGCAACAAATGGGATTATGAATACATAGTATTTCACAAAGATTTGGAATCGCGGCTGCAATTTTCTGGTCATTTTTATGCAGAAATATTGATAATTCAAATAATGTTGGGGATGTTTGATTTATTGATGGGAGAGGTTTGCATTATATGTTTTTTTATATTGAATAATATAAGTGTGATACAATGTAACATGGCTCATTCAGAAATATATGATATCATCGAAGAGAAAGAGTGATAAAGTAAAAGTTACAGAGTTCAGCAGCTTTTGTCTATACAAGCAACATGTATGAACATATTGCTCTTGAATGTTATGAGATATTTACTGTTTTCTTAATGTATGGATTTCAGTGGCGTTGTGTATGTTATGCTGACTACTAATGTGTTAGTTTCAAAGACTGTTCGCTAAATCAGCTATTAAAACTACTTGCAAGAGGCGGACAGGTGCAAAAACAAACCTGTGGACTTTAAAATACCTATATTTGAAAGTTGCAATGTAATCTAGATGTGCTTATATGAGACCACTATGACTATCTTACTGGTTCCCATAATTTCTTGAGTCTAATAATTATCGGTCAGACCAGTAATGAACTACCATGTACCGTTTTTTCTTATACTGAATTCATAGCTTTTAGGGTTAGCTTTGAGAAGCATACTAGGTTAGCTGGATGTGTATTTGAAAGTTTGAATGTCATCCCTATGTTCACCTTGTCTAATTTTACTGTTTATTATTTGACTATCTAAGATAGCCGTAGTTTGGCAGGCTAGTATTTATACTAGGTGATGATTGAAGGTGAGATGAAAATCTGGATCACCCAATATAGTTTTATTGTTCTTATTAAAGTCATTTAACAAAACCACTGAATGTATAGGTGATCTTTATGTTCAATACAGTAAGTATAAATGTTGTTCAGTATCAAAAATGGTGCTTTCAGAACAAAAATAATCTACAAATTTGTGGTACTTTATAAAACCACCAATCTTAGAATGTTATTTTTCGAAATAAACGAATTCTTTTGACCCTATTCATTTTTCAGTCACAGAAAAAATTTCAAACCGCTAACAGTTTTCAATCTCTTCAAACTTCAACTAACGTAAAGCAAAAAAGGGTTTATAGACGTAGATTGTCGAAAATTTCATCACCAACCACTGGAAAGTCAAAGATGGAAGCTGAGTATCCCCTAAAGACTATTTGTAATTACTCTGTGAATACTAGTGGGTACAGTATAGAGGTAAATGATGCAATGTGTATCTTGAGTTAATTTGTTTGAAAGTAGGATGCAATTTAGTAGTGTTTATCTATTTCTATAAGACTGAAACAAATAATCGACAAACATTTTGTCTTTGCATATCCTTACGGTAGTTCTCAACTATAGGTAAAGGTCCCTGCATTTTGTGGTCCCTAAACTCTGCGTTACTTTTAAAATTACCTCGATCATAGGTGGAGCAGAAAAAAGGTTATTGTATTATCATTAAGAGCAGAACTTCTGTAGATATTTTGAGTAGTTTCGTCACGAACTGTTTCAGTGCATTGAACAATTGAGTAGGAAGGCGTGTTTTCAAGAATTTTCAGGCTTAACTTCCCTTTTTTATGAATTTGAAAATAGTAAGAAACGCCTCTCTATTCACTCGTACTAATTACTTAATGGAATGATTAGGATGCAGGGTGGAATATCCAGAGGAATTTTGCTCCCATTATTCTTCTTGCTCTTTCTAAGTTAATTAAGATAAATTCATATATGCAAATATTATTAATTGGATCTGCTTCTTATCATTACTTATTCTTCATTGCTATTAGTAATCAAATTATTCTCAATAATTTGATTATGCAGGAAATCGGTTGATAGATTTTATCTTAGTTATGTCTGTCGAAAGGAATTAATCTACTTCAGTATTGCGTATACACCCTGCTGTATTGTGAAACCAAATAAGTAATCTGTTAAACATTATTACATTATAAAATGAAATGACTCAGTAGGAGAGACGGTGTACGTTTTTGAGAAGCTACTATTAATCCTTACAAATAAAAAGAGAAAATTATTGTCGTATTATTTAAATACAACACTTCTTTCTTATTTCGGTGTCACTGAAAAAATGGAACCATTTTTTACAAATTTCCACTTAGTTGTAACTTTGAGTGCCTTTTTAGTACTTCCATTTGATTCTAATGTATTCTAGTTCTGCTTTTTTAAGAATGAGCGTAAAAATAAGAGTCTGAAATAGAAATTGCCCAGCCAGCTTATTGCAATATGCTGACCTCTTCCTCTCTGAGGTGACCGTCGATTTGATTTAGTATAAAGTCCTAATTGAAAAAAGCAATCGATTTGATCGATTTTTGTCCAAAGATCTTGATTCAAATGCCTGGGAAGTGTTAGAGCTGTGGTTCATTGGTTTAGTGAGATAACTATCAATCAGTGGGTCACGAGAACGAATCCCAATCCATCTACCGATGCTTAGGCAGCCAGGTAGTATCAATAACCGTCACGCAACAGGTGCGGCTCATTGCCCAGTGCACGGGTATACACAAGGTTGATGAGTGCTTTTCAATTTCCCGACTGGAAAAACAGCTGGTTTTATTTTGTCAATAATTTCCAATAAGCCTGATTAGTGCACTTCTGTTGGACCTTTTCTAACTTTCTATGATTATCCGGAAGTGTATGGACGGTTGCATACACTTGACTACACTAAATGCTACTAAATATGTTTTCGATTGGTAGTTGAAATATTCGAGTGACAATTGTTTACCAGATTAGTCTCATGAAATTGAAAAAGAAATGCGGACAGAAAATGCAACTGGCTAGTAAATTTTATCGCATACTAGAATGAGTATTCAGTTATTTTCAAAGCTACACACGAAGTATGCATTATAAAACATTGTTTAAAAAGTAAAAAAAACTGGCACGAAATTGTATCTATTGGTCACTTAATATTCAACAAATTTCATTTTTTGAGCACTGGGCTAAATTACCGATTACTGTATTGGTAAGCTGTAAGGCTTTGGGATACATGACCTATATTTCTTAAACCAAAGCTTATGTAATTTTGCTTTACAGGAATCATTGAGTAGAAACTCGGAGTCTGTAGTGAAAAGTCTTCAAGAAACACTTATCACTCTCGTACCTCCAGCTTCTAATGAAGATGCTAACAATGGTGTGACAAGAGAAAGTCCCGAAAAGCTCCTAGATGAAGTCACCTCCTTCATAAATAACTCGTCAGTAATTCAGAAGAATTCAGTATCAGATGAGTATGAAGATGATAAGGGCATCCATTTCAACGAAAATTTTAATGACAATGACAGTCTAGAGGGGGAACGAGGACAAACTTATGACGCTGAAATCGAGTCTCAAAATTATTCACCAAGCTTTCTGAAACCAGTGTCATATGATTCACTTACCAAAGAATTTATATACTTTACTAATGCTCCTTCTGATTCCCATGACAATGCAACTGATATAGCAGCAGCCGAACCAAACAAGGATATGTGCTCAGTACAAAGTCCCCTAAATAATGATGACAGGATCGCTAAAAACGGTGAAGGAAATTATTTCAAGTTAGTGTTTGCAGACTTATCTTTATATTCTGTCGGCAATTATGTTAGCACTGAAGACATTCCGGACAGTGAATATGAGGACTTTATGAGATTATCTCATCATTTATCATCCTCCATGTGTGTGAATTACCAGTTGATCTATCAAAATATTCCATTTTACTATCAGTATTTTGGAAATAATGAACCTTAACTGTAATAATGAGAAAGCTATTTTCCCCTGGAAAAAAGACGTTTTTTGCATGAAGAAATATCAATAAAATGTTATAAAACTCATAAAATTATTATTTGTGTTAGTTAAAATCTATACAAACTGTAGGTGTTATGATTGAATGGGAAGGATGAAGCATTTTTTAGTGAGAGACAGTTGATTATTTTAGTGTAAGCAGTTTGAACACAGCTGTTGGCTTTCACTTTTCATGTAAATTGTTTCCCACTTTTGAAAACTCATTAGTATTTAATTATAAAAGTTTGAAAAGTGTTACTTTTATACGCAAAATTTTCATTTTAATTATACGGTAAGTTGCAATTCTGCATCTTTATTGATAGTCTCTATACAAAGAATATATCCACTGACTGTACTTGTCAAAATTCCATTTACAATTCAATCTTTCTAATCATGAAGAATTCTAGTAATGAGCAATATTGTAGTACATAGGTGATTCGTTCACCTCTAAGCGATATGGCTGGTAAACAACTCTTAGAAAGCATGCTAATGAATGTATACGTACAGCATACCTTTTTGTAATTTTTAAGTCAAGTTTTCAATGTGTAGAATTTAATTTCTGTCGAGTATATTGTCCAGCATATTTTGAGGTTTATAAAAACTTTTAAGATAACCAGTTGTATATTCAAGTTACCATATTACAAACTTCACTTGTCGCTAAATACATCTGGGTATAGTTTATCATGCATAGCTCATGCATAACTAGCTTAGATCCCCTTGACTAACCTATAAGAATGAAGTCAGTCACTTAACTAATATCCTTCATACTCACTCATTTCACAAAACGTTTTTGTTTCCGCTTCACTATCTCGTAGATTTCTAAATATTAAGTGATTCGTTTTTGTTCATGATATGATGATGATCGGTGAACTCTGCTCGAAAAGTCATCGGTACATAATACTGTTTGACTATAAAGAAGTTATTAAAACTTTTAATTAACTTTTTTACGCATGAAATGGCTCATTCTGTTATACAATATTATTGATTTAGTCATTCTGTTTATTGTGTCCAAAGTTCGAGGGTGTATGACCTTCTAGTTTTTCATGTATACGATTATTATCAACCGAATTCATTCACCGTTGATAAATGTTCAGCAACAGATTACTGAAATTACTGGTTCCTTCTACCCAGGTTGTGGACCTTAGTCGACTAAGATGGCTTGGATAAGCACTACTTATACCGAGTCACCGCCTATTTCGATGTACCTTGCTAGGGGAAGTTGGATTAGGTTGGAAAAGAGTTCACAGCGGGCAGATCGGAACCTGGCACCAGTCTATGAAGTCTCTTACTGTTGGTCTGAGTCGTGTGACTATATGTAGACTACCTCGTTGAGGTCCTCGAGACAATACAGGTCAGTGGTTAAGGACTCTTGGTGATTTAGCTGAAAATCAATCACAAAGGCCCAGATGTATTCAGTCCTTGACATCTACAGCTTGTTTAGTTGCACTAACCATTATATTCAGATTGTTTATTCTATCGCACAACTTAGTCTACTTTGATACCACTCTTTTTCTACCCACCTGTTCTTTGTTACCTGTGATACCTTGAACCGATGCACCTGAGTACGAGGGTTCTACGTTGATTTTGTTAGTCAATTATTCATCTCAGCATTATTTGATGTTCATGTGTTCGAATATTCTCATCGTTAAACGTAATTTTAACCTTCGATTTTATGATTCCTAATTTCATAGTTTCATAATTTGAAATAAAAATACCAAATATTCTTCATATTATACTTTCCTCCTTATGAAATTTAATCTTTTTTTACTATTAGTAATTTTCATACATTCAGATCATGTAATTCTTAAGAAGACAAGTAAATGTTTTACTCAATTTTTGATCAGATTCTGTATCCAGTTGTCATGATGTTTACTGTCAGGGATAAGCAAGCATGAGAGGTAAAGATTAATCCGGAAAATTATTTTGAAGTCAATACATACTCATAACTAAGCGACATTCGTAGTATAAATAGACAAAGTAGGTTGGGGATAGGCTAAAGTGTGTAAATGTTTTAGCATTCAAGGCTGAAAAATGTAACTTGGTAAAATATTTAGCTGGATAATAACCAAAGTGATTAAAAAGTTTTAGATGCAGAAGACTTTTCCATTTTTTTTTACAAACAACTTATATTTTATATCCAAAGGTTGTACATGATGTAAGTCAGAAAAAATAAATAAACAAAACAAATAATTGAATTATGAGTGAGGTGTTTTTTTTCCAGTTTTTAGTAGAAGTTATTAAAATGTTAAACAACAAATGGGATATGAACGTGTACATTCATCTTTTTTTTTCGATTAAATGTTTCACGATATGAAAAGTGGTATATCCGTTGGATAATTTATTCCTTTCATTAATTACTTTTTAAACAATAAGTAATTTGTTTACAATATGTATATCACAGAAATGTATGTTTTGGTTTCAATGGACTTAAAAATTGGGATTCATTTCATGTAGGATTAAAATGTTTTTTCTCAAAATCAAGGTATAGAAAAAAAGAAAATAAAATGCATGACAGAGATATGAAGAAGGTTGTATTTCGTTGATCATTGTCTTCAGGCACGTCTGTATACATGCCATATACTAGTACAACATGAATTTTCATAATGTAGGAAAAATTAGTATTTACTTATTGAAAATATTCACAGAAGTAGTCTAAGTTAATCGTTGCTCTAACTATCTATTTGTTACATCAACTTCATCTTGTTGTATCATCATCACCATCATCATGGTCATCAGCAGTGATGAGAATCGGTTATTTAGATGAGAACAAACGAAATGTGCTGCTTTATTCCTTTTTAAACAACCTGATGTGAGAAATAAGTGAAGAGGATATCAAATGCTATAAATAATGTTTGTATATTTTATGAAATTGCTTGGTGTTCTCTTTTATTACGACTATTTTTGTTCATTACCACTCATTTGTTTATTTAAACTACATATTGGTATTCTGTATATGAAATTTGTTTGTAGTTGGCTTAGATCAGTGCTAATCGAATTGGATACATGTCCTGTTGACGATGGTGATGATGCAACCGATGATAAAGATGTATTGCCCATTGAGTTTGAAGATAAAAACTTAGCGACAGTATTATTACCACCTGATGAATTCATACTCGAACAAGAAGAAGCGATAACAGAGGTAGCAGACGATGTAATTGGTTGTGTCTCGTTGTATTGTTGTTCAGCTGGCAGTGAAACATTTTTTTGCAGATCACCGTTCATATTACCAGTTATCAGATCTAGTGTAAAGGGAAAGAATCGGAAAGGCAAGCATGAGTGGCATGTTAATCGATTCAAAAACAAAATAAATTGGAGTTGAGGTCGAATGCAAAGTGCACTCAGTAAACTTGTGCACATACATGCAATAGTCAATGATCAGAACCTGCTATATGAGAACCAGGGATACTACCTGACTATCCAAAACTCGGTAGATGAAGCGGTGCCCAAACCCATGACCCATTGGTTAAAAGTCTTCTTCGTAGGTCAATGAGCCACAGCTGACGGATATTTTAACATTTAGAAGTAGTATTCATCATGGACTGACATCAGTTGGGGAACCATTGAAAATCTGGGAGCACTGGACAGCTGTTTCGTCCTAGTATGGGACTCCACAGCAGCACGCACCCACGACCCGGCTAGGGATCGGACTCAGGACCTTCGGGTCTCACGGTGAACGCGTTAACCATTGGAAACCAACCCAGTGGCTGAACGGTTAAAGCGTTCGCCGTGAGACCCGAAGGTCCTGAGTCCAATCCCTAGCCGCGTCGTGGGTGCGTACTGCTATGGAGTCCCATACTAGGACGAAACAGCTGTCCAGTGCTCCCAGATTTTCAATGGTTCCCCAACTGATGTCAGTCCATGATGAATACTACTTCTAAATTAAAAATCCCCATTCATCTCAAGGATATTTTTACAAACGATAAATATGTCATCTATATGTCATGTGTAAAATATGTTATCGTCAATCGCTTGATTTGTTTATCATTGGCTTTTGAAAGTCAAGTACAATGTAACTTCTGTGTCCAGTAACAATGAATTATTAGTCCAGTTTCCATGGTTAACTATCTACTTAATTGCCTTATAGCATCGTGTTTTTATCGTATCATTTTTTAACCTTTTGATCGGTATTTATTCACTTATCTATTTCATCTACGATATCCCTCATCATTTTTCCATTTTTCCCCTTGCTTCTATTTATCAAATCGATAATATTTCTATTGTTTCTCATCCGTTTCAGTTTAAATGACCTTATTTCCAGTCAAATGTAAATAAACAATGCACTCCCCTGTTATTTGCAAAGGATAGATTCTGTATTTTCTATCAAACAGATCTCTTTATCATGCTTCATACGTGATACATATCACATATTACCGTTTTATTCCCTAGCGGTTCGTATTACTTAAATGTTTTGAACACTCTTACGAAACTTTATAAGTAGTTTTATGTTTAAAGAAAGTGAAAATGAAACTTGTCAGAGATATAGCAAGTGAAAAGGAGAATAATTGATTAGCATTAAAGGCTTAAACTCACCGCTGACGTGTTGTCTGTCATCTAGACTCAACTGATTTAATGCTTTAACGACAGATTGTGTATCATTCTGTTGTATAAGTTTGCTGCTACCATCATTTTCACAGATGGCATTATTGGTAGTGACGTTACTGTTGCTTGTTGATGGACCAGTTTCATAATCTAGTGTTTCAGAAGTTGACGTGAAAAATATATCACCCTTGAAAAAATATTTTAAAAAAACGAAAACATATTCATGAATCAGTAGAGAAGATGGTAAATTCCTCCTAGTTAGATCAGAAGAAAGGATTAAAGTATATAATAGGAAAAAATGTTACTGTTAAGAGGAACATAAATTGTTAAAACACTCATTCATACTTTTATTGCTTACAAATATTAAAAAAACTCTATGAGAAACAGTGACAATTTAACCCCCAGATGTTTTATTCGTTTAACTGAACTAATTTACATGAAGTGATTTATAACACGAAAGGTTTGTAATTTTAATGACTTTTAACAAGTTGTCGTTTGGACGTAGGTGTTCTGAAGGGCATTTAACTAACAAGGCGTAAGAAAAAAGCTGTTGGAATTGACATTTCTTCATTCTTATCGTTTTGTTTTTTATCAGATAATTAGGTTTATTGTAAGGCCTCAGTTTGCATAAAACATTGTTATTGATCTAGGCATTTTTAACTTGGCATTCTCATATCATTTTTTTACGGTTTATTTTCTGTCTCCATTGTAATGTAATTCACTGACTGGTTAATCTTTAGTCTTACTATACCAATGTCTCAAATTGCGGACAAGATCATATTTCATGTGTATACAATTCACGTGTTTTTGAATTGACTGATTATACTCGGAGGAATAAACTTTCCCATCATCCAGCTTTGTTCTTCTCTCTTTTCGTTCCGGGTTGCAGTCAGTAACTCTTGTGTACTAATTTAGCTATCCACTAAGCCTGCGTATTATATCCATTCGGAATATATAACCGTTGGCGACGGAGGATATAACAAAGTTGCAACTTAACCAGTAGATACAAATTCTAAGAGATTCGAAACAATAAGTCAAGAATATGGGCTGAAGATTTGTTAACTATCTGTTCAAATATTTTTGATTTTCAACGGTTCTTTAAATGTTTTAGGTGTTTCGGAATTATTTTCATGATGTAGTTTAAAAAAATACCAGGATGTAACCGCTTACTTTGATATGTCGGATTTAAAAAATGGAATTTAACATTTATGTAAGCGCGAAAATTTTCTCTTACTTTTCAAGTATAAATTATAGAATTTACAGTTAATTGTGTTCAAAGAAGGTATTCGTATACTTTATCTTTTGGAACATGTGACATTAACTTGACAGTGTGAGCAACAAAAGTGTTTTTTAGTCGTCGGATAGTTCAAGTTCACTAGACTAGCTATTCTTGGAGCTGATTTCATGTAGAAGCGTATTCAATTCATATATCCTCTAGTTAGAATTATCAATACAATGTATCGTAGAAGTGAGTTGATCAAAAAACTGTAAGAGAATTTGCACCAACTCAACTTTTGAAGAGATACATTTCACTTCGTGGCAGTCAAAGTGACTAAGCACTTGTAATTTAATCTACTTACATAGAGGAATTTTTCCGTATTAAAGAATTTCAGGTTATTTGTTTCGTATTCATGAACATTTTTAAAGATCTCAATGCAAACCGATATTTTTTTCATTTGAAATGTTGAAAATTGTGATGATGACAAAGATATTTATTCTTTAAATATAAATTTTAATGAGATTAGCTCATCATTATGCATTAACTGCGCACAAGAAGATAGTTAATGAAGAAATAAGATAAAAAGAAAAATAACTTACTTTAGCAGTAATTAATCGACAATCAGACACAAGCATTGTGTGCACTAAACTTCCATTAATTAGTAAGCGTATTTCAATTGCCGCAGGATTAAATCCAAATATATATGGAAAGCAAACAGCTAGAGTAAAAGCAAGAAAGGTGTTTACTTGATTTTATGGTTTACAGAAAACTTTTATCACAGTATAAATTGAGGTTGACCATGTAACAGGCAATAGTGGCTTGTACTTCTTGTTTCAAAAGGCTTACAAGGATCAACATTGATGTCTATGTTCATTCACTACATAGAAAATTCGTGCAGTATATGGTTTTTCAAGTTTATATAACAACGTCAGGCATTCATGCAGATATACAGGACGAAGTTTTGTTCATATAAATGAAGATCTCATAGTCTGCAAGCAGAATGATTAGTATTATCATCAAAAAAGATAAAAATCATATCAACAAATCCATCAGATTTCTTTTCTTTTACTTATTTAATGTTGATGTAAAGCATCCTTTATTTTTTATCCAGTGATGTCTGGTACTCAAAATTGAAGACAAATTTTCCACCTGATATCAGGTTCTTTAATGGGATTAAGCTTAATCGCAGTATTTGCCAACTCCTTTGGCTGGTTAGACATATCAATTATCGATTAAAACAACGTTTTTATCCGCTAGATTACTTAATTAAGACAGTGAACTTTTAAGTAGTGAACATGAGTTACTGGTGAGTCAATCAATCAGCATCAACGTGACATCTAGCATTGCTGAATAACAGTCTATACTCCTGCATCTCATATCAACACGTAAAAGTGGAAGGCACATGGAAGAAAGATAAATAAATGCAGAAGAATACAGTTAAAAGTGTATGAAAGTTTTGAAAAGAAAGCAAGACGAAATGAAACGATTCTGAAACTTGGTATGACTGTTAAGATGAAGACAGTGTATGGATACGTCTGTGCCACTTGGATCTATTCTGTTTTATATAACGTATATCCCAATCGGTAAGTCTACATTTCCATACACGGCTAAAACTGAGAGTCAGAGATTTCATGAACTGATGCCATGTTTCAATCTCATGGCATTTAACACCTTTCTATTCCGAATCCATTTGACCTAGTATTGTACAATGGGGCGGAAGGTGACTGGGTATTCGTAGTGGATACCAGCTCATTCCATGGGTATCTATCTGAACATCGTTGGTAGTTTCATTCTGATGATTTTTATACCACGAATTTTCACAGTGCGATTAAATTGACAGGGAGCCCCAGTAACAAATTTTCTTTTGTTGGCGTTCATCATAAATGTACATCTTGTAGTGAAAATACTCATTAAGTGTTCTAAAATTACTGATCTACGAACTTAAGTTATTATTGTAAATACAGTCAGATGAATGTAACGGATGTAAAGCAAAATTACTTTATCCAGATTTGAGGATTCATTTTTTGTTTATATGAAGTAAACAATCGTCTTTAATTTTTTAAAATATCTTTATAGTATTTGTTAAGCTAAGTCATCTAAAAGACTGTCTGATTTGAACAGTGTTACAACTGTTTTTGGTAATTTTTATTTCAATTGATTAGCAATCACTCCATCAGCTAACAGTGAAGAAAAAAGTTTATCAACATAACTTTTATCAAACTTACCAACTTGTTGTGGTTCAAAATTCCATGCAAAATCAAAATCGCTAGTTTTCACTTTTTCTTCGTTTGATAAATTTAAATTTGTTGGATTGTATAATGGATCGGGTGAACAACTTCTAGCTAATGGCCCACTAGTTGGACTAGGGGAATCTACTGAAGCGTATCCTTGTGTTTGAGACAATGATGGTGATGATTTAGCTGTATTGGTGTCTATAGACGACTTAATACTCCAATTAAAACTAGAATCAGCAGGGCTATTGATTCTTGGTGCTTGACGACGATTCCCAATTCCAGATGTATTTAAAGAGAGTTTTTGGAAGTGGCACGTTCCTATAAAAATATTTAAAATAGAAGGTTAACAGAATTTGATCAAGGCGTGAAACATCAAATCTTTCAACAATCGGTAATTAATTTCAATTACTTTATTTGTAAACAGGACAATTTTAAATTTTATTATAAACAGTCTGTGGAATGTTACTGACAAAGGGAAAATTGTGATCTACTTGGTCGATTGAAATTTAATAGATGTCCATCAACTAGGTAAATGAGACTGTGCTAGGTTGCACTGGTCATACCATTACCCCTTTACCAAGGCCTTGTAGGAAACTTTTGGTTAGATTTTGTTTTTCGTGATGATAAAAATAAATAGTTGAGTTACGTTAGTGTTACAATTTAATACTCAGTACAGTAGAATACTGTATTCATTTCTTATCATCACCAGATTTGTGAAAATTTCACAAGTTGTCATTTATCTGTCCTCTTTTTTAGCATTATTTTTGTTCAGTTCAATACCATCCTGCTCTCGCTAAATCTTCTTATTCCCTGATAATGTGACATATAGAAACATGAACATTTTCTCACATAATTAAGATTCAATATTGATCTATCTGTCTGTTTATCAGCTGAGGAGCAAGTTATGTAGAATGGCAATGAAAGTGTATCAGTCAAGCTATCTTTGTTCTAAGACTGGAAAAAATTCAAAGGCCAGATAAGATAAGATAACCAGTGAGGCTTCTAAGTCCTATGAAAAACTATCTTTCTATCCGAAATACCAAAAACTGTTTGGTTATTATAGCAGTTGACAGGGTAACCTTTAAATTCGTCTCTAAGATTGTAACACTGGAAAAGGAATTCGCTCTGAAAATTCTAATGTAATTCAATTTGGAGGATGGTGGAAATTGACTGATATGAAGTTAATAATTACCACCGATTAACATCCAAATTGAATCACTCTCCAGTTCTCATCAGTAAGTTGCTTCGAAATGAGATTTCCTGGGGTTTCTAATGCGAAATCGTGTTCGGTGAAGCAAATCAAGTCGAAGATGAGGAGAAATATTCAACGACAACGTTAGATGAGTATCACTTTATATCGCGAACTGACAGAAATATGAAAATGTGAACCACCGAGTTCTGAACCAGTCGCTGAAGGATAACGTGTTCATCAAGAAACATGAAGATCCTGAGTCTGGTCGCTGGCGGGTCATGAATTTGAGCTGCTGGGAAGTCTCATGCTAGGACGAGACGACTCTTAGGTGCTCTCACGTTTCCAATCGTTCTCCAACTGATGTTAGTTTATGATGAATAGCATAAGTAGTCTGTGATCTCACCCAAGTATATTTACGTGCGTATATGGTCAGACAAATGAAAGAATTTCCTTAGCGCTAAGTTTCTGTTTAACCTGTTGATTTCCCCTCTGTGATTTCATATCAAAGCGAAATGTTCCTCACTTTTAGACGACATTCATTATAGTGTATTTCAACGTTTTATGTCTAATAGTAGCTTTTAATTCGTTTTATTATGATAATAAAAAGAGTAATGACGCACAAACCCAGTATCACTACTCGTTACAAAGATTCATCATATTTGCCTGATTATTACTCAGCACATTCATAGTAATATTTTACATAATTTAATCTACTTCTTCATGAGATATCCGATTCCAGGTAATTACTATTGCATATTCTTTATTTCTATAGTCAACAAACAGTTATCCATCAAGAAGTGACATTACCATATCGATTTGATTTCAGTAATATTTATTGAAGAACCATGCCCTATTAGGTAATACACAAGGTTTTGAGAACCAGAGTTAAGTTCTAAACGAAAGGTGAATAGCACACAAACGCATGATGCTTTAATTATCTTTGAATTAATCATTTTCACCAAACTGTTTTTTTCATTGAAGTTACCACTTTAACGACTCGAATAGTCATTTGCTATCTTTATAGATATTTGAGATGAGTTAAGCTAAATAACAATGATTTCGGTTATCTTCAATAAGATTTAACTTTGGTCTTTTCAATAGAGTATTTTGCATAGTTGTAGCTGAAATGAAGAATACTTGATCATTTTCTGCTGGTTTCGATACTCTTTGGGGTTCCGTTTTCATGTGCATTGCCAGTCATCTCAATCAATAAGCTGTTTTCTAGAATACAGACGAATATTCTCCTCCATATCAATTCACAACCTAATGTTCTTCTATCCATTAAATTTTGGTTAACACAAAGAAACGCTCATGATGGATTCCTCTGCTAGCCACAACCAAGCAAATTATCGTAATAGTTATTCAAACAGTATCGAGGCATCCTCATAGGGGCCCATACGCCAACAGAGGTCGAAGAATTCGACCCAGTATAACAACGGAGAATTACAAGTATATCAACAAATAGTAACATGAAGAATATATTCAGAAAACATTTTTCAATTTTGCTTACTTGTAAAGCATAATAACAATTCATGTTCTTCATCAGCCCATAATTCTAATGCAGAAACAACTTGATTTCGACTGCCTTCAGTACGATACAACTGTATTGTCTCTTTATTTTTTGCATCAATTAAAATAAATTGATTTCTATATCCTACACATAATCTTCCACCGGGTATACCCTCAACAAAGCTTAATGTTTGAATTGGATCAATTAAATGAATTTCCTGTAATGAAATAAAGTTATTTTTAAAAGAAATATTTTTTTTATTCGGTGGGGAATATATGAAAAAGGTTGAAGTAGGGATGAAATGTTTCTTATTTCTGTTATTTACCGTGAGATTGAGTAGATATGAAAAAAATAGTGTTGCATAGGGTGAACTGATGTATGTGTTCATCATTTTATCAAAATAATCGTTCTATTCATCCGGTGAACCACAAAACATTTTATTTCCTGATATATAGTAGATTGACCTTTAAGAAAACAAGTCTACAACAATGCATAGCAATAACGCATTCAGCCACGTTGTGCACATTCATGCAGTAGGCAATGAGTCACATCTATTGTTTGAGGGGGAGTGATACACCTTAGCTACTCAAACCACAGTAGGTAGGGTGAGGTTCGAACCCATGACCTACTTGTCAAAAGTCAACTGCCTATACCATTAGGCCACAGCTCTAAAACATAGATGTACTACTTCTCAAGTAGTTAAGCGATGAATTTTTCCATAGTTCCGCTTTTTTACTTAAAATTAAGACATATGCGTTACTGATGAGTCAGGTGCATATATGTTTACTTAGAGACAGCAATACATTATATCAATTGATTATTTTTCATGTTCAAAACATGAAAAAAATTCCCATTGTGCAGATTAAAACAGGGCATAAATACTAACAATATGTATTTTTTAAAAATAGATCTTAAACTAATTTACATAGCATTCTACATATGTTAAAATATTAACCAACATGGGTAATATGTCGGTCAACAATGACAAGATTGCGGATGGTCCAATTTAGATGATAAAAATTGTGGTGCTGTAAGTGATGGTAAGAATAATCATAATGACTATACTATTTCGAAGGGACAATCCTATTCTTTATTATAGTTTACTTGGTTGTGGCTAGCAGAAGAATCTAGGACAAGTTTTTCGTCCTATTTTGGACTAGTTAGCTGGATGTACCTGCACCCCAGTGAGTGACGTTCTTCCCACTGGGACTCGTAGCCCGTGTCCATGGCTTCAAAATGTCAAAGCGTTATCCGTGAGGCCACTGGGGTACGATAGTTACCTCTTATAAATTATAACAATAAATAGCCTGGGAATATCGAGTTGTCCACAAAGAGGTGTCTATATACCAACAAAGCCCGATTAGTTTGACGTAGTATAACAATGGAGAATTATAAGTATTTCGACAAAAGTAACAATCTTAGCTTTTCTGCTGAATAGAAATTTGTGCAACTTTTATCGTTGAGTTGACGAAGGAAGAATTAATGAATGAACTCACCTACACATTTTGTAATTGATCTTTTTATCATTTTTTTCATACACTTACTACAGTCAAATTCAAACTTTGTTTGCACATTGACTTCTTCCTTTAGTATATTACAGTCCAACTGTCTTTTTTCTAGTTTGAACTTAATCCTTTCGGGTGAACTTCGTTCTACATAATCGTGCCATTCTTAGTATCCTTATCAACACGTATACCACCACTACTTTTATTAGTCCAAAATGCATAATCTGCATACGAGTTATCGTTAGATTATTTTGATTGGTTAATATTTTATAAACATATGAGGAGCTACGTAAATTAATCTGAGGTTGAACTAAAATTAATATTCTTTATGTACATATCTTGATTTGTCTTTTACTTGTATTTAAAAGTTCCGAATGTAGTCGTTCATCAAATTTTGTAAAGTAGGTGTATACTACTTATATTCAGGTTGAACATTCAAATAATTCAGTCTAATGATGAGTTCAAGTAATAACTTTTGAGTGATTAGGCGTAAATGCATAAATGAAAGTGACAAGCAATTCAAAGTAAGATTATGTCGAAGAGTGGTGTCAGCTTAAATAACATTGTGAAATAAAACAATATAAGAAAGCCATGTCATTTTAACCGGAGACTTTTCAGTAGTATGGACTCGTAATCATATGTAAGACTGAGCTCGGGATCATTGGAACTCTGAAAGAGTAAATTGTACTCAGTCAGGATTTCATGAATCTCATTTCATAGCTAGCTGTGGCGCAACATCAAGGTCACTTTTACATTCATTCTGGCTTTAAATAGCTGGTAATAATGCATGATTAAAAACATTTTGATCTTAATCGATTCCCCATTTGTTTACTAAATGAATAATGAATAACTCATTTCTCTAAAAATGTGAAGGTTGCTTAATATCCGAAGATCACTTTGGGTTAGTCAACTGAACAGGAAATAAAAGACGGAGTTCGTAAACTAATTATACTTAAAATGTGGTCACTTGTTAAATTCGAACTTAAGTAGTTGGATTCCGCTGGCCCTGATAACAAATTAAACCTTTTATTTTACTTTTGTTTGTCTGAAAAGAACAACTGAAAATGTTTCACACTATCAGAAAAGAATCTAAGGCTACAACCTAAATAGTCAATTCATAAATATTCACTCTAATTTACTTGTTAACCACGAGGTTGGTACATGCCGGTATTTTTAGCCATATTTTGAAGTCTATTTATTCTATTTATATTATACATTGTAATATCGCACAAAAGAGAATTGGTGTTCTATCCCTGGAGCCGACTGTTAGGTAGTCCCGGGAGTAAGTTTCGTCCTTGTCGGGACTCACCGACAAGACGAATCTGCAACCACTAGGAAACTAGCGTTCCGTTGATGGTTCGAAGCTGTTTCATTTAATGTTGGAATTGTTGTAAAAGTGGTAAATATGAATCTCAGATAAATGTCACTGGTCATATTATGTTAATTATTTTAAAAGTCATTTCACTTATGACTTAGTTGATAACATTATTAAATAGCTTGGTTCAAGAGCTTTCGATTATCACCTTATCAACTTATGTATAGCTTATGGTTCAATAATCATTGGATGTTGAGTGAAATCCGTTTTTTCTGTGCTTGAAACCCGGTTGTTTCATTTTTATAAATTATGGTGCGTTGCAGTCAGGTAATTCAGTTGTATATTAAGATGAATCAGATCATCTAAGAGATATGAAAAACAAGCACGAGAATTTGTATGCTGTTGTAAGCGTTTGGGAGGGCTGAATAGCTTGACTCTTTGTGTGAACTAACTGAATATGCGATGTTAAGCAAGTCTGTGTGAGGTCAACCGCGTGCAAGATCAGCGTTAGGATTGGATTACCGGAATCACGTGCTTAAGATAATTGCAACCGACCAAAGTTCTGACAAGTCAAAGACTCTTACACTTGTTTACCGAATAATGGTTGCAGATACACCTTACTGGTAAGTGCCAACGAGTATGGAATTGAGGTTCAAGACATCCTACCGATTAAAACCTAACACAAAAATAAAGTGGACCGCGAAGCTGTGTATCCTAGCTTAGTGGTTACAATGCAGATGTGATCGACATTCTTCTATTAGTGTAGTGCATTAAGGATTAGATAGCTAAATAGGTTGTCACCTGGTGATTAATTTGAGGTTGATAACCATTGGAAACTGACCCAGTGGCTGAATGGTTAAAGCGTTCGCCGTGAGATCCGAAGGTCCTGAGTCCGATCCCTAGCCGAGTCGTGGGTGCATACTGCTGAGGAGTCATATACTAGGACGAAACAGCTGTCCAGTGATTCCAGATTTTCAATGGTTCCCCAACTGATGTCAGTTCATGATGAATACTACTCATACTACACTTGTTTATTGAATATTACACCACGATGCAGTATTGTTTACCGAATGAAGTTTTAAGCATAAATTATTCCTGCTCATCATATCTGTATAAGACACAACTTTCAAAACCTGGTTTTTCAACTTCTGTCCCTTATCATTCTTTAATTTAGATGGTAATAGAATTCTCCATTTAACAGGAACAGGTGTCACTTCATTTCTTTTATATATTTTGAGTGTTGATTCGATGACTTATTTGTCAACGATTCCATCCATATATATATAGGTATTCAGTATTGTTGTTTACTTTCCGCCTATTGTATTAATTCACGGCGTATATTGTAGTTGTTGAGTACTTTATCTAAGCGAATTATTTTCTTGAATTTTTATATTGCTCAGTTTTAGTCATAAAGTATGAACAGTGTATAGTTGAGAAATAAATTAATCTAAATGTCTTATTGAGTGATATCTTAGTTCTGTCAACAAGTTCGGAATCAATATTAATCGTATTTCTGACAGACGTTAGAGTTTTTTTTGCGTATTTGTGTAGACTTGTTGTATCTAAACTAAATCAGCTAAACATGTATCTACAGGTCAATATCACTTAAACATCATTTCATTTTTAAAACTAGTGGGAGATTTTTGCAGCAGTTTATGTGTTAAATTTACTAAAAATAGGTATTTTTACACTTACTCTGATAACCTGAAAATTTTCCACGGGATCTGGCTGAGCCAACTGATTCCACGAAGACAGAGATCTGCCAGTAAATAATTGCCACTGGAAAATTATAATTCTTCGATGTACTGCGATTGCTAATCTCAGTGGATGATTGGGACTTTTACTGACGGTGAATAATTGACTACCTTCATAACAAAAACAAACAGGAGGAATGTGAAAAATATTTCAGTTGATGGCTCTAACCCATGTCTTGTGAAAATAGGTGATTAATTGAGTGTACCATTGAGTAGATGAATTAAATTAGGACTTAAGATGTTTGTAATCTCCAAAAGAAGTGACTCATAAGAATTTCTTATCTATTAACGCGTAATGATTTCTAAAGAATAACTGATGAGATCAACTTCAAATCAGCTTGCTTTGAAGAAGTAAAATGATAAAATTCGTTCATCTAGGCAGTGATAAATTGGACAGATTTTGATTTTGTCCCCAAGTTATTCTTTGATGTTTCTCTTGAAATGATTAATGTATAACCTCAACTGAACCAAATATCCGTTTTTAGGCATACGGTGCATAGTTGTACATATCAATAGATGCATTATTATAACACTTATCAGTAAGTAAAAACCCTATGAGCCATATGTCTATTGGAACATTGTAAAATAATTTTTCAGTAGTTTATCTAGAAGTATAATTTTACTGGTTAGTTGATTTACAGAAAGAAGTTTAATCTTTATATCAGTGAAACTAATAAAAACGCTCACTAGAACAATTTTTTAAAAAGTCTTCATGGCAATGTAACATATGTGAAAGTGCATTGTGTAGTCCAAATTATTCAATCCCTTTTACTTTTTAGATAATTAAAGGAAATAAAGATTTCAAATGTGCTGCATTTTGATGCCACCAGATTTTTTCTGTTATCAGAAGAATTGCGATGCACAAGTTGTAGATATTGAGCAGCTGTATGAATTTCATGCTCTATATTTCCGTTGCTTTGTTTATGTTTGACTGAAACACTATAGGGGAATTATAAAGATTTTATCGAGTGTATTTTTCCAAGAATACGTTACTGTTTCACAGACAAAATAGATAGATAAAAACTACTTGGCCACCCTAAAGACACATTTTGCATCCCAATTCAACGGCTTTCCCCCACGTTTAAGCATCATGGGTAACTAGGTGATGATTGAGAGGCAGACGATTTTTATAATTCCAGATATTTTTCAGATAAAGCTGGAAATTTAAGTCACTAACAACTGCGTTGCAGTATTGTAGAGAACCCACATCGTCATTCACACAACCGTATACTGGTATCTGTTCATTTGTTTGGATACAGCACGCTTTGCATGACCCATAAAACTAAAGCAGACAGTTAGTTAACATCATCGTGAAATCTACATAAAGTTTAAGTTGCCACATCGCGTATCAGCGCATTGAGATACAAAGCAACAAGAAGGATGATGGAGAATTACTGAAGAAAATATGATCATACGGAGAGAAGAAGTGAAGCAATAACTAAATAAGATACGAGGATTGGGTTACAGACAATCTATGGACAAGCCTCTACGCTGACATTTATTCTGAGTTACATTGCTTGGAGTCTCTAACCACCGATTCAGTTGTCACACGGACACCAACGTTTAAGTCTACGTTACCGTAAACGCTTCAAAACAAAAGTAAGAGATTATGTTGGGTGATATCATGTTCTAGTTTGGTCGTTCTTAGCACTTTTCCCTCCAGATTTCATTCCAGCTAATATTGTACGATGAGACAGACAGTGACTAGGCAATTGATAATGTTTCACAACATCAACTGGCTTACTTCTGCCCACAAATCGACGAATGACATGTGCATTACTGACGTAGTTTCACCATGACACGTGGCCTATGCAAAGAAAGAAATAGTGGTCTAACAACCGAAGCCTCCTCATGTCCTTTACCTTTATTGACTATGCTTCAAAGTCATACAGTAGAGCAAAGTGAGTTTCAGTGTAGTAAAATGGTCCGTAATAGGCTATCGGATATCTCGTTTGTACCACGGATGAAGTAGTTTGGTTGATACAGGTATAAATTGTGCCGGGTGAAAAAAGAGGATTAAGGCTTCACTATCCATTCAAAGATTTTGTCAGTCATTTGTCCAACAGGACTGATTTAACTTCCCAGGTTAGTGAAGTGGTTAACTCACCCAACCAATTTATTTCCTACTGTTAGACGCTTCACAGAAGTAGATCAGTCCTTGAGGAACAAATTATACTTGTTTGGCGAGAAATGCATTCTGAGCTTTCTCAGCTTGCCACTAAAGGTGCTTAGAAGACTTCGAATTTTTTAGCCCCTACAGGTGGTAAAACTGTGTCCCGAGTGTTCTATAGGTCAACCAAAAGGTCCTATATGACAACATCGCTCTCTGTAAAGTCTGATGAGGAGAGTGTTATATCAGCTGAAAGTGGAAACCATGGACTTCGGATTAGTGTCACTGGTCATATTATTCTTACTTGTTTAAATGATCATTCTACTAATGACGTAATCGGCGGCATTATTGTATAGGTCGATTCAAAAGCTGTCGACTGGCTCCTCATTCAGAAATCACTGTATGTTGAGTGAAATCCATTATTGTTCATCATCTGATTTTCTGTGCTTGTAATCGGTCTTTCCATTTTTATAAATTAAGGTGCTCTATGGTCTGGAAGTTTAGCTGTATTTACAGATGAGTCAGATCGCCTAAAAAAAGCGGACAATAAGAATCAGACTTTTTGATCTGTTGTAAGCGGCTGGGAGGGCCAAATTGCATGAGTGATTGTGTAAGCCGATTGAATATACGACACTGAGCAAGTTTGTATGAGGTTAATCACGTGAAGAGTTAGCGTTAAGATTAAATTGGCGGAATTCCACAATTAAGACAATTACAACCGAGCAAGTTTATGACAAAGAAGGAGTCCCGTATATGCATGTAAGTGACAAAATTAGATTAAAATGAAGTCAGTATAACCGTCTGATGGGTATCAGTCGATGAACGCTACCACTCAATCTCAATACAGGCTTTAACAGACCCCTTGGTGTCCAAATAAAAATTCTTAAGGAGCGCAATTTGCTCACTCGGCGAATCTTCTTGTAAGAGATACTGACATAGAGCATTTAAATTGATGTTGCCTAACTCCGCCTTCAGGTCAAGAAATAAACCTAGTTTTCTCCCTGGGTTCCGAGATCTAACTCTATATGGTTAGCTCGATACTCTCACTAGCAGGTTTGCAACCTGCCTGGTCTTGTCAGGTAGTATTTTTTGGACTTGAAAACTCAGATACTCAGCGATTGACACCAGTCAAAGGTGATCATAATGGATTCTCATAAATCGGCTTTCAATCCATCCAATTAAACAACTGATATCTGAATATCACTTAACATTCGTATCTAGTAAAATTCCTTAAGGCCCTGAGTTACCCTACGGTACCCATTCAATGTCTTGTTGATAAGTTGGAGGTGGTTTGTAGGAATTTTAAGAGTTTTAATTTACGCTTTTAAATAATCTTCAATAGCAACTAATGTTCATTGGAAGTTAAAATTTCGCACTTGTCTCATATAGTCACTGTGAAGACTCAGGTATTTATCGAGTCACTATTAATCACCGTCTGTCTGCTATTTCTTAACGTATTTGATAAGCTTTGCAAAACAGGTTATGCATTCTTTTTGCCCATATTGATCCGTTTTTCAATCTGCAACAGTTTTCTGTTAAAAGTCATGACTTAAACAGCATAAACGTATGTTTATCTATTAAAATGCTTGAGTTTATTAAATAATGTATGGCAGAAAAAAATCGATTTTATCAGAAAGCCAAAAGGTTACTAGAAATTTATCAATTATTAACATCCTACCTTTTGTTTTTTCTAGACTAAGTTTCTTAGCTTGTGATCGATCCACTGGCTTACCGGAAGTCAATGAATTAAGTTGCATCACAGCCACTTTCGCTTCTCGACCTTGAAAGTAGGGAAATAAAACAATGGGTAATATTCAAATATTTTGCTGAAATAGATTATGGCCGTGTTTAAACACAAAATAGCAACACATGCGTTTTATAAATATTAGTGAGAGATTATCTTTCCCTTAATTTTACTTATAATCAAAATTATGCGTATGTAATAAAAGCTATATGCTAGGAGGATACGCTTAAGGGAGAACTGACGACGCATAACACACTAACTGAAAATGGGCAGATAGATAAATTCATCAAGAAACATTGGACTACAAAGATGGCAAGAAACGATATTCCAGTGGATGGCCGGAAACCATTGTGCGTTCTAGTACAATTTAGAGGTGACGTGCTTAGAGAGATATTATTTTACAAACTACTCAGATCATTTCGGAGAAATTTAATTACCGGTAAATTGCAAATTTTGTTTTCCGCACTCAATGGTGATAATGAAACTGCTCCACTGCCCTAGGGATTTCATTTTACCTACTCCCTAACACCTCTCAGCGTGGTTAAGTAAAGACCACTACCAGTTCCATATTAGCACACTTGACTGAAACGAACCATAAAGTAGATTTGAATACTTATTTACCATTCTCTACCGGCTTCTCATTAGCTTGCCGAAAGGTATCCTGCTCAGGATTTTTCAAACAGCAAAAGCAGTAGCAATCAGGATCAAACAACCTGACTTGTGTGTTCAAAAGAAGCAAGTTTTGCCGCTACGACTATTATGGCTCAATTTGTGACGCACAAATTCATTAGCATCCCACTCAGGCAATTTAACTTTCTAGTTCCATAATGTAAACATCCCTTTACTTAACCTTTTCGTCCCGTAACATGAGTAACATTCTATCCAGCTATTATTCTTCAGATCATCTTTCTTAGTTTATTTTATCCAGTTGTCATAAACACCCTCCCATTGTTTAACTAAACTATCATCTTATAGTATATCAACGCTGTGGTGTCTTCTAAATAATCAATTATTTTGAACCAAGTTCCGGCAATAATTGATTTTATCAATAACGTTCGCACAGGACTTTTCTAAAATGATTTCCTCAACTGTGTAACGTTATTAGCAAACTGATAATTGAAATCTCAATGTTGTTGGTGCATAATTCTTTAGTATGCATATATAACTGTAGGACCTGCTGAAGAAGAAGTTATCAAAAGGAACATTCTTTTCCACTGAAATGGCTTTTGAATAAACTGTTCCCTGATAATTACTAGGATACTCATGGTAGTCATAGGTGAAGCCTACTGGAGTGAAGGGACTCAGAGAATTAGGTGAGAGGTTAGTTTAGTAGTTCAGTAGGTAAATGTACCAGGTTAGTAGTCTAGGAGTTGATGGTTCAGTTTCTCCAGTCATCTTGGCTTTCTGTCAGCATCAGTCATCCCTGGATACATATTTTACATTAACAGTCAAAGTAAATGTCTTTAACCTGCTTAAAGTTTCATATTTAGGTTGAAAATAGGATAAATGGTCACCGAGGGGAAATTCAGTGAGGAGTTTTCTTTACATGAATTTACGGACTAACAAAATATATTTTGATTTTTATACTTTTATTGACGGCAATCAGTCGTTAAGGTTGAGTAGCACTGTCGCACTTTTCCGTACTTTTCTTTGATCAGTTTTAAAAATCATGGGTCTGCAGTAAACGTGGAACAGTTTTGTTACCTGTTTGGAATAGACAAGCATTGTTTACTAATTTGGTTCAAGTTTATAATATTTAATTACATATTCAGGTTGTAGACATTATAACATGACGATACAGAACTCCAGGTTGTGGTCAAAATTTCATCTCAGCGGCTGATGAAAGCCTGATGTCATTACTTTATAGATTGTCCGTCTGTAGTTAAAGAATGAAAATATTTGTTTATCAGTACAAATTGGAAACTAAGCGGGCAATGTCGAAAATAACAGGATTTCCCGATTTTACTAATTTCGGTAGAACTCGTCAGCTGGACATTATATACTTGACTATATATACCATGAGGTAATATAGGAAATATAGACAAACGCTGACACCATAAACTGAAACATCAGCTACCACCTAACAACAAAGAAATAAACACTAGTTACAGACCAGATGGTAAGATAAAATGTTTGAGTGGATGTTGAATTTGAACAGGTTGTAGATAAATTACGTCATTCTGAATAAGTAAATAACAGTTGAATAGTAGTATGATGGTAAGAAATCATCTAGATTTCAGTCGGAAAATAATGACATCAATAATCATAATCACAATAACGATAACGCTGATATTACGATGAAAACCAAATAGACTAAAAACAACCCAGCTTAGAGAACACAATACAAACAAGACCATCCACCTGAGCTACAAATATTCTCCACTATTTCAAGATTGAAGACAGATGTCGTCATTTTGAACAGGAAAATTATTAATCAATGAAGATGGTTGCTATGAATTCATTAAATCCTGCCCTATCCGCATTCATTGCTTGGTTCATAGTTAGATAATTAAATTACCAGCTATGTTTAACACTAGCAACAATTGTTTTTAAGTTACATTAGGACCGGATTGCATAAACACTGAACTTAGTTTTCCTTGTTCCACCATGTTACTAAAACTAATCAGTTCGCTAGTGAGAATATTTACCACCTAATTAAAACATGACTGTCTATCATTCATCTTTGTGAGATGATTGTTACTCTGATACAAAAAGTTTATGACAACTTGAAAGCGAAATCATCAATAATCCGTACATCTTTGATTCCCACTGAAAACTATAACTACAGTTCATGCTATCATGTTCTTTACATAGTCAAAATTGAATTTGTTATGCCAGAGTGATAGTTCAGAGTTCAATGGTGCTTTTGCTTTTGTTTAACCAAAAATGTTTTCTCTACATTTACTGACTAAATATCATGGTTTACCCAGTTCATGTTGATAAATCAACGTAATTATAATACTTCCTTCGCAAAATGTACGACACAGGTTTTATTAATATTAGATGGAGTATTTTTTTTAAAAGAACAACTCAAAGGTGACTAAATTTTATGATTGAAGTGGGAGTAATCTACTTTAGAGTACTGTGACAAGCAAAACAGCACGCAGGAAAATGTTATACATTTTCTGTGAATCATATGACAACTCTAGAAAAATATACTTAAATCTCTTCATATTTTTTCTTTGTTCTCCAGTTTAGTTGTTCATAGTTTGTCTTAGTCAATGTGAGTATATTTTGCTGATGATTAGAAATAACTGTTTATACTGTTACCACAGATTTACATTTTAGCTCTGTCAGAGGAACTGTGTTTTTGATGATATCATCCTTTGTGGTTGCACAGTCGCCTTGAAATATAGTTACTTTGCATAAAAATGTTAGTAATAGCTTTTAGTAATGAAAATAATTTAGGAATGGAAATTACGTAGTATGACAGTATTTGACAAAGTGCGTAAACGTGAATTTAAATCAAGAGGCGAAAAATTTGTAACGAAGTAAGTAGACGGTTATGAGTGGGAAAGAGAATGTGAACTTGTAGTTGAGCAAAACGAAAATCATTTACGTAATAACATTATGAAAAGTAGGGAAACGAACTAAGACAGGTAATAGCAAATTTGCGTCTGGAAACACGATTCTAGTCTCGATTATTGTATTGCTAGAGCTTCAGCAGTGGCAAAGTAAACGTTTTCTGACACTCTTCAGAAGATAACATTTTACTTCCTAGACTAGTGCAACTTCGCCATTCCGTTTCCGCATTCACTTTAAAAATTTAAAACTTTCCAATTCCTAAGCCCATGTCATCTGTTAATTTTCTATTTTGTTATTGCATAAATGGTTTCGTTTTGCTGGGTTATTCACTGACAACTGTCTACTCATCTTGTTACAAATTCTTGCCTTCTCGTTTTCAACGCACAACAATTCATACCGTCAAATAATTTCCTACTTAATTTCATTCTTATGTTATTTTCATGGTCAAAAACTGACTCAGACGGGATTATTTAAATCTTTTAGGGTGCATATTATTGAAGAACCATATCCTTATCAACCACTTTCCAACTGGTGTGTATTCAACGTACGGATACTCTCTCAAAAAGTCTTCCTGCAAGCGAAACAAGACTGGCTAATTGTGATCATACAAGAATTCTACAAAAAGGCATAATGAATAATCTTACTATCTATGTATTCAGTTCAGTTCCTGTTTTTCATATTTCTAATCTGTGCGACTAAAATCTATATATTTTTGAAGTTTACTTGTCTTATACATCATTAACAATAGTTACTATAGTAACTTGCTATCAATTTAACCTTATTGGTTGACGACATCTAAGCTTATTACTGTTTCAGTATATTATTGATTGTCAAGCTATTTGCTACTGTTGACCTGTATCTCTACTGCTGCTACTTCTCCTGCTGTTGTCGTTGTGACTGCTACTAATGATAATGAGAACAACATGTGATGAAAAAATGCAGTGGGGAAGAACATAATAAGATCAATAAATTTTTGTATTCAGTTGAACATAGTTGGATATGGAACAAAATAGGAGAACAAAACGATCGATTAATCAGAACAATTAATTAAGATTTATCTTTCTTCTCTTTTTTCTAGGTGAAAAAAGACATGAAAGTAATATTTCTAGATGGATAACGAATTCGCACTAAACAGAAAGAAAAACGTTGTACAAAACTAACTAATTGAAAACTTAATTAGTTAACTTGAATAGAGGAAGAAGGAAGGTTACTATTTTGACCGTTCGAGATAGTCGTGGTCTGGCAGACTGATATTCATGCTGGATGGTGATTGAAGGTGAAATGTAAATTTGGACGCGGCTGGATTTGAACCAGCGACCACTGAGTTTCTGGCCCGATGCTCTAACAACTAAGCTACGAGGTCAGACTGCTGATCAGATTTTTATTTCACTTCAGTCACCATGGCTTTTGCCCGACTACCATTTGAATTCGTGACGCGTTACTATAGCATGATCGTACCTAAACTCGCTGCCCAATCAGGACTTCGCATCCTAATCCAAATCTGACTGGATTAGAATGAGAGAGGGAGCATCAAATTGATTATCATTTTGAATATCTGAGATAGCCGGTTTTTGCAGACTAGTATTCATATTGAATGATGATTGTGGGAAGAATTAAAAGATATAGAATTCAGCTATGCAATAAAGAGAAGCAGGAAATTACTCATAGCAACTAAAGAAATTTGACTGTCAATGAATAACGAAGGATATAGTTTGTGTTGTTTATTGATACATGTAATATCCTGTTGCTGTACTGGGTTGAAATAGTCGACAACTACTGGCAAATGGGCTCCCCTGCAGGTATATTCAACTGACAAGTCTCAAGTAGGACATAACGCGCGCCCTGGATTTCACTTATGGATGCCAAGTAGGCCGCAATATAGTAAATATCCTGGCAGTATCAAGCCATCCATATAGGAGCCTATCTGCCAAGAGTGATAGAGCATTTCAGCCCAGTATAATTGTGAGAAATTACGAGTATTAATAAATAACAACTGGTATCCCTTACACAAGTGCTGCCTCTTTTCCTCCAGTCGCCTGGTAAGTAACGCCTGAGGCGATGCGGACTGTGTTCGGGTCTGAGTTGGAACAACACCACTGATTGATGTGCAGGTAAATACAGCTGACGAGCCCCAAATGAGAAGAAACGTGCATCCCGGACGCTACTGCTGACCGCTAAGTACACTACGATATATATATATATATATATATATATATATATACTGGGAACACCTTTTTCCCGTAATAATTTAAAATATGTCCATCATATAATGGCTATTTGAGCCGATTTTATCAAGAACCAGTATCAATACTCTTGCTGTCTCTAGTTCAGATCAATTTCTGCTAGGATGAGAAATTCTAGCTGGACAGATTACGATGGATTTACAATGACGTAAAACAGATTCACATGGTAGCCTGCAAAGCCTTTCAGTGAACTAAGTGACGTTAAGACCTGGTTAGTAACTGACTCGTAGCTCAGTAAACCACGAAACCAGCAATTCGGAATCCTTTGGTTATAACCCTACAGTGAGCCAGGTTTTAATTTTACCCTCAGTCATCATCCCATGTGAAATTTAAAACAAGCAGTGAAAGTGAAATAGGCAGGATTGAATGCAATTTGAAACAGTTTGTCACTTTGATAAATATGCATAATGTAATAAAAAGACTCAGGTTTTCCTAGAAGTGTGATATATTTGCGCAATACATTTCGAACAATCTGATGACGCGTGTAGTTGTCAAGGCATTTTATATGAAGAGCGAATTTATGGTGGGGTAAGGTAAATAAAGATAATACAAGATTTCATCATTAAATCTGAAGTGCGCATTGTGGTAATGGGTTCTGCAATAGGGCCTCTCCTAGTTGACTTTTTTATAGCAAGCCTGGAAAACATCAACTTATCATCAACAATCAGTGAACTTCATGAATACAAGATTTGGGGAATATAGAGATAATATGGGGGAAAAATAAAGTTTCTCAACTCCTCTGGCATTAAAATAAGATTATCAAGGTAGGTTTAATCTAAGGACTGATTGTTTTCGAATGCATAAAGAGGGTGTAAACTTTCGCATAGCTAAGGCTTCAAAGAACCTAAGTATACAGTCTTGACTGCTCCTATATGATATTCTAGCAACTGTTTTGGGGGCAATACTGTTACATGTTTCTGTAATGTGTTTATCTATAGAGATGGACGTCTCTTTACCTGTTGTATTTATCGAAGTATTTGAATGTAATTGTTTTCCTAAGCATTTAAAAACATATTCAACCACTTTCGACTTCATAGTTTGATCACTCCTCCCAGTGTATGTATCACCACACACATATGTAAACTGGTATGCACAAAGAGATGTAACGTAATCATCTATATGGTGATGAGATTTATTTTGGGAAATTGGTTTTGTTTTCTGTATAATACTGAGCTGGGCAACAAACAATATCCTTTGAACAACTTAATTAAGCCATCATCTTGAGACCATGCTGTTTGATTTCCCTCTTATGCGGTAATGTGATGTAAACATCCTTGTTTCAGAAAGAATACTGATTAGTTCGCAATGTTTAGAGGTTCTTATTACGATTAATGAACTTCAGAGGATATGAGTTTTTCATGACTGTCAGTGTTAAGAATTTGACTTCTTCCAATGTACCTGTTATTTTGAATAAGCATTAAAGGTTGAGTGGGTTTATAAGTTTGCGTGGAACTCATCAGCTATATGATGCTAGTACTCGGTTATCAGTTAACGCTAGAAAATATGCGATAAGCTTAAGTCCACAGAATCTAATATGCGTTCAAAACCTAAGTACTTAAAAACTAAGTCCTTATGAGGAAAATCAACGCATTTGATTACTTTCCCCGTCAAGCGATAAATCAGAGGTTCCGACACAGTGGCTCAATGGTAACATGCTGCAATGGAACATGAAGGTTCCGGGTTCGATCCCTGGCGGGGTCATGGGTGCGTACTGCTGAGGAGTCCTATACTAGGACAAAACAGTTGTTCATACTTGGTTTCCAATGCTCCTCTAACTGATGTCAGTTCATAATGAATTCCAGCCTAAAATCACCTAATAAATCTACATAAACCTCCGAATTGGAAAGTTTAACGTCGAAATAATTAGCCTAGAGATTAACTGTATGAGGTAAACAATGAATAAAACATGTACTATCTAGCAAAACATTCAGTAAACTTCATGGGAAAAAGAAATTTGACAGAAAACATTCTCTTAGTATACTGCGTAAACCGAAATTAACTGCTTCAATTTATAGTGCAATTTTCTTTCTCATTTTAATGAAACATCTTATACTTCATTTTTGTCCCACTTATTGCAAGGAACCGAAACATATTCGTTATGAAAAATATGTGTTTAAATCAAACGAGTCGTTGCCAGTACACAGCTTATCACCTGACCTAACTTTATTGCTTAAAGCGTCCATCTAAAAAGTACAATCTTACTACTTAATATTTTCATCGCACTCATTCATTCAAGTAACCTTTTGATTAGTATACAAGTGTTCCAATGGAAGAATGAGTAGCATGAATCCTCTGTGAGCAAATAACGAGACAGGCTAAATTTCTTTGAGTATGGTATTATAGTTTGTACACTTATGGGAACATATATGAGTAGTCTATAGTTAGGTGTTTCTAGAAAAATTAATCACAGTCGACATCCAACTGGTCAAAGTTTTGGAAGGGACAACGAAAGAAATCAGCAGAAAATCCTTAAAGTAAACGAAGAAGTAGCTGAAATTGAAGGTGAAATTGAATATCTAGTACAGATACTATTTTGCATAAACCACACTGAATTCAGGGTATAAAAACTTCAATAGTATTCAGTGTAATTTCCTAAGCAACATTTTTGTTGATCCTTATCACTCTTCAATTTTATACCGAGTGCCATATCCGATTTACGTTAAGAGGTTTTGTAGTGATTTTTAGATTATTGTGGATCAGAGAGATACAGGTTAGTTGATGCGTAACAGGGTAGAGGAGGTCTAAAGAAAGATATCTTGAGGCAGTGTTCTTGAGCAGCTTATCAATTAACTGGAAAGACAAATAGAGGTTCGAAAGGAGAACCGGAAGAAAGAATCACTGTAAAGTTGTCAGGCGTTTGTTTTTGGTACTGTTTATAGAGATTCTCCCACGCTGAGCATTACTCACCTTGCATGAAGAGTTTAGAGCACACTTGTTCGTGTTGAAGTTCAGTGACATTGTCACTATAGCCATCACCTAGCCACTACAGATAGTAGATAGATACTAACCAACTGGTTATAATGATCAGGCAGCTAACCGATCCAACGGTGCAGCCAGCTATCCCTCAGGGTCGAATATTAAACTTAAATGACAAGTAAATTACAGAATTTTAAAATCAGTTGCAGCCATCCGCGTAAAAGTTGAGAAGGATATCAAATGTTTCTCTTGAGTAAGAACAGGACTGGACAGCTTACGAAAGTATATAGAGTACCGCCGAAATCGTAATACCTTACATTCAAAGTGATTCATCCAAAAACGTAACTATGTTCGGAATACAAGTTGATCTGTCTGTTGATTTCTGCCACGTGCTCGCTTGATTTAAGGATTTTCGTTGTTTCCGCCAGAACCTCAGCCATTTGAAACATCTAACTACAAACTACTCATATAAGCGTATATCACTGAAAATAACCAAGGCTTTCTAGTGAATGATGCATAACTATGCACTAAAGGAACTAAGATAAAACGCAAACCCATGACAAAATTTAGAACATAATGACTGAGATGTTTTGTAGCTCATTTCAAAGTGCATATATAAATTACTATTAATATTGTTATTGTCATTACAATTACCTTTATCATAACGAATGATCAGTAATTCATATTGTGCAACTTCTAACTGCTTTACTTCGACGTTTTTTTCAATTAACAGGATGGGTGACTCATGATCTACACATTGTAAGGGAATAGAAAAGAAAATTCGTTGACATCCATATACCTTACATTTATCGAAAAGATATAAGTAATATATTTTTCATCTAATTACATTTCTGTAATGCCTTTGGTGTTTTCTGAAAAGGAATTACAACGTTGAAATCTAAAGCCGATAAAATTCAACCATACAAACCAGTTAAATCTTTCTTCATTCTGGTTATTATTTTCGCACACAAAGTTGTCATAATAAATCTTGCCAATATAAGGCTTGATTACCTGTTTTTGTTCATAGAAGTTTAATTCAAATACCAATTTGAAGAAAATGATTGTCTGTTAATAGCTAGTTTGCATTTGTTTTGCACGAGAACAGTATTTAGTTCTGTAAGAGAAAGTCTAACAGTTGAGTGGTTTTTAGTTGATAGTCATCTGGATGCTCTTCATTTGAATGGGTTTGTATGGACTCACTTTACTTATGACTTTCCCATTCTAATGTCTATGTTCATCTGTATTTCATCTTAAATTTGGTGAATTCAAACAATGCACTTTTTACCAGAATTCTTCAGTGACCTTTTTACCTGTATATTTTATCTAAAAAAGATATTTTTCCGACTAAACGTTTGAAAGTCTATACATAAATCCAAATACACTACTAAAGTTAACCATCGTTTCTGAAATGAATTTAGGATTTTTATGCCAGGTATTAGAAACTAAATAGCAGAAGACCCTGTAATCATGATTTTTCTGATGTGATTTGAATCCATGTAAATTCATGGTAAAGCTATAGTTTTAACCACTAGCCTATTTAGAAGATCGCTTACACTCCTTTCAGTCAGATGCAAATTATCCTGATGAAGATCTTGAAACACTACCGTTTTACTTGGTTTTATTTAAGGTAACAATAAAGGTTTTCTGTTGCAGAATGAATGAACGTATAGAGCAGTTGATTTCTATATTAAACATGGTGAGAGGGCACATTGATACATGACCGAGACGTTTAAGAATCTTAACTCACCTTTAAATCCAAAAGTTCCTTGTTCAGTGCTCACAATCAAGTGTTCACCTGATGAAGTTTATAAAAGGGATAAGTATTAATGTTCTAAATTAATATTCGTAAATCACTTTGTGAAAAATTTCAGAAATGATTCATCTGTGTTTTGGTGCATACCACTGATGACTTCATTCGGTATTAGTTTATGTATGAAAACAGTTTAGTGATTGCACACAAGTTTGTGTATTTAACGACATTTCACATTTACTGTGTTAGAACTAATGGTGCTATCTAAATGCATAAACCTCATCAGATGTGATACAGTTCTCACCAGTAGTTAATTCATGGAAATTAATATAGAATGTTCAATGAATCAAGGTACTTTCAGTTAAAATTCTGAAGCTATCTTTAGATGAGTCTAGATGGTCAAATTTTATGCCTAAAACCAATAATCCCAGCAGAATTTACTGTACTTTTAAGGTTCATAAACCAGGTTATCATATTAGACCGATAGTTGACTTCCAAAATACATTTGAACCACCAAAGTACTTAGTATCAACATTATGTCCTGTTAAGGGCTGTTCAAATTCTAGACTAGTAAACTCTGACGAGTTAAAACAAAGGCCCAATGTCTTACATACAGAAGAGGATTAAAAATTGATTCGTTTCTATGTAACAAGTCTTTATACTAAACAGCGATCCATATGACACTGGAGGCAGTCAGAAATCAACAAGGCTGATATTAGGGTGGGATTTAAACCCACAGACTCGCTCAGAAACCACTTTTATCATCTGGCTTAAGGGTATAATAGAATCACTAAGGCAAAATAATCTAATCTATCAAATTCCATGTAATGAATATGAGATCAAGTACATAGGTGAAACTAGTCGGTTGGGGTCAGTTAGAATAGCCAAACATAAGAATTTATCTAAATATAGAATAACAGACCCGAATAAGATCAGTAATTTATAAACAATGTCGGCTACTGCAATGCATGAATGAACACATAACCACACAATAGGATGCGATGAAACCACTAAAGTTCATTATATTTAGGTGGAGACAGAGATTGATTGCTGAATACTTATTATCATTTCACTATCTGAGATAGCCGTAGTTTGGCAGACTAGTATTTATACTGGATGATGAATATTTATTCATCGAATCTATACCCAGCACATGTACTAGAAATGACGCAACACCTACACCAGGAATATGGAAAATTTTACTACCAATAAAAAACAATATGAGGTGACAGGACTATGAGAATCAGATATGGGAAGAAGTGTGATTAGATTGATATGATTACAAAGAGCAGTAATTCATGCTCGAAACGTCATCAAGTAAATAGTACTGTATCGCTGTGCGCTGTATAACAAATGAACAAATCTAATATGTAACTACATTCTACTACAGCCCCCAAGTTTTACACTTATATAAATCACGAAAAGTAGCCTAGAAACTGGTAGAAATTATCCTGCTTTGATTAAAGTATTTTGTAGTCTTATAATTACAGTTTTTTACTGAAGTATTTTCTAGGCAAAAGTACTTCTATAGATCTGTCTAGGTACACAGCACTATTGATGTCGAACTCTAGAATGGAAGTCATCAGTCTACACTTTCCCCAGCTCATTTGACTAGAATAACCAATAGTGGTGGTGTGGACTTGGTTTGTAGTCAGTACGTACTTTTATCTAGTTATTACAAATGATCCAACTCAGAGAACCCAATGCCATCAGAATCACCTTTCTAAGCTACAAATATTCTCCATCATCTAATGATTCCATAGTTAAAATACCACTATGAATCACTGGCCTTTTTTTAAAACCAGGTTTATCGTCGAAGGAATTAAGACAAACGACGGTTTGTTTAGCAAAACTTGGATGTCAGCTTGATGTGATTCATTCCATAAACTGTATTTTTCTAGTATAATCCTAGAGTAGTCATTCATCACCTTATAATTCAGTCAATACTCTTAGTTTAACAATAAAAACTTCAGGGTAAAACTGAAAAACTACAAAATTCGCTTTAAGAAGATATCTTACCCCAAACATCACCGCATATAATTTCCGACTGGGTACATTTGTGTATTAACTTTGGTTGCCATAGCTGAAATCAGATGAATTAAACATTCATTAGTTTATATTCAGGGTATTGTTGTATTGTTCAAAAATGTTTAGTTTTGTTCGGGGAAATGCAAATTTTCAACGAAAAATGAAAAGAAATCTTTGTAGAGTTTGAAAATCAACCAGTACCTTGTAAATCAAGTGTTGGTTTTTCCATCAAATGAGTGAAACTCAATGATTTATCAATCTGAGTGTTTTTCTAGCCTTATGATGTTATAGTATGCCATCTTAAATAAGTTATTCACAGTTATATGCAGACGAATCTCATTTTAATTCAAATTATCTTTATATGAGTAAACACAGAATTCTGGTTAGCCAGGTAATGTATTGAAGCGGGAGGAGTTGTATATCTTCTGTTTACACAACGAACAGTTCAATTTGGAAACAGAATTATATTTTGATCCTAAAGTTTAATAAGGAGAAAACGTGATCACTAATCCTGAGGTCGCTCAATCAAAGCTTAGTGTGACTTTTGTCATCACCTGCTTCACATGTACCTGCCTTATTATAAAATTATTTCAAATAACCAGATTATTATTCTGGCAAAAATTATTTTCAAAGTAATCAGCTCTTTACAAACGATCTTAGTGGAACACTTTTCAATTGCGGGTTTTAACGAAAGGACCTCCTTTAAAGGAGTTTCATGAACTCTGTTTGTTGCACTGGAAAGACAGCGATCACTCACAGGAAACCCTAAAATTTACTCATCATTTTGATGTGCAATGTATTTAGTAGTACGATTTAGAAAAGCAGCTGGTCACTTTTTTGAAATTTCTTATCACATGTTCTTATTGAACTTCCCATCGGTATTAAGCCTACTTCACAAGCTTATCAGCATACTTTTTCGCAAGTTGCTAAATTTTATTAATTCTGGATCAACCAACTAAACTGATTATATTCGTTGACCACTATTGATTTATGCATTTTGTTCAATTATATCATCAGTCTCACTGATCTTGATGACTAATGTTTCAACAGTCTGTTCAATATAACATTATCAGAACTATTCGAATAAGAATTTTTAATGGTTCAATATTAAAAAGCATCATTTCTCTTTTACATTATGAAGTGAAAGAAAACCCGTCCATAACAACAAAAATGATATAATTTTTAGAAATAATTTATGTTTTCATTCTCTTCCTTGAATACTGATTGGATAAATCAGTAAATATTACTGTCCTTAAATTCAGTTCTGTGCATATAGTCTCATTTAATGACAAAAGTGTGTTTATTTAGTAAATAATTATGTGTATGAATGTATGCATGTGTGCACGTGTATATGTTTGTCATTCTGTTCACTGTACTTGTTACTGAGTAGTGAGTGGAGGTGAAACGAAAATCTGATCCATGATGAGATTTGAACCATCGACCTCCGTAGTTTGGATTTTTATTTCACAATCAGTCGTCACCCAGTATCAATACAAGTCTGACAAACTATACCTCTCTCAGGCAACCAAACTGATACTCTATTACTTTCATTTCACAAAAGTGATAACACCATAATGTGCAATCTATCGTATTAAAAATTAGAAACATTTCGATTTTTCGTTCAGTCTACAACCTATATTTTAATATGAGAAGTCGTAAGTAGATGATTCCTGTTTATTGAGGGAAGATTGGTCTGAAAAGCTAAGAAAATTTTAATAGATGTGCAGCGGCAAAAATTTCATAAAGTTTTGTGTATTGAAGGCGGTTTTTAAGATTTATTTTTTATTTGTCAACTATTAGTTTAACGTCATTTATAAAAACAAAACCCAAAGTATAAATCTGTTAAGCCAGAGTCAATTATTTCATTATTTATATTTGAAGTTATCTCCAATTGATAGAAAGCTAAACAATTGTTCGGCTGTACTTAAATTTCATCTACATATATTCGGTACTTTGATACCTCACTATTCAGTATTTTAAGCCATGAAGAAAAGTATAGCGAATATCATAAATACTTGTAAATGATCAAACAAAGATAACTGAATGCAACAATGATGGGAGGGGATGTTTACTACAATCTTTTAGAGGCAATGAGTAAAGATTTTCTGACTGATAAACTGCTTAAAGTAAGTAGTAAAATAGAAGTGCTGAACAGACTAAAAAAACTTACTAATTGTATTAAGTGGATGTAATTAAAATGGCATAAATATTTCAGGTGAGAAATAGTATAATCTGGAAGAAATTCATCTATACAATTAGTTTACAAGTAATGTACATTTTCAGGTGACTTTTTTCTCGCCTATAATGACTTTTCATTTACTTCATCGAAGTAAATAATAAATTATTTATTTATATATAGTTAATTAAAGCCTCACATTCTTTTTCGATTGTCCACTAGTTATTGAACTTGTTGGAGCATCTCCTCTGATTATTGTATTCAACTTTAGCATCTGAAAAGATAATACAAGAAATTATTAAATAATGATACTGATGACAACGGAAATGTAATTAGTTCATTGAATACAGTTAAACCCTCAATCTATCCAGTTTCTAATGATTAAAAGATTTCTCGGACTGCTGAAAAGTAGAAGAAGCTATACATCGTAAACTTTTTTCAGGTTCAGTTTGTCATTAGTTTTTCATAACACACTTATCTTAAACAGCCATAGTGCACAAATCAAACTGAAGTATATTAAAATTGCCTTAGAAGAATACTGTTTGTCGTTGTTTTGAATCTTCTGAAAAGTTATGTAACAAATCTTCAAGCAACTAAAAAATGAAACATTCCTAGAAATTGTACTGTACAAATATAAATTCACTTGTCTTTATTTTGTTGCATTTTTCAAAACTCTTAAGCTTTTCAACTGTATACCCGCTTATACCCATTGTGGTGAGAGTTTTGATACCACCTTTTTCATTACGTGAGTTAGCTTGAGTTGACTATAAGATGTTTTCTATATACACTAATTGGTCACGGAAGAACAACCAGTTTAATATTGTCTAGTCCTGAGTGCTGACCGAATTCTGTCGATCATTTTCGAAATGTGGCCACCAACCTGGGGTGCTCAAGATAGTGGTGCAAACTGACAGATGTTAGTTGGTTGGTGACAGTCGCCAAGACGCCCTAGACCTAGGTTTCATATTTGTGGGCACTCATCAGAAAGGCTTATCTGCCACCTTGACAGAACTGATTTTCCGTCTGAGATTCGAATCCTCACCACTCAGGAGTTCAGTAGCAGCCCACATAACTCGGTGGTAAGATGGTGGGAATGTAAAGTCATATGAGATGTGTATTTGCTTGTCTAATATTCAATTTCTAAGAGCACAATTATTACTTAGCTGCATATTACCCTGGGTATTCAGTAATTCATTCAACTAACAGTTATACGCCAGTAATTTTTCTGCAGCATGACGCATATAATTTACCAAGGAACGCAAATATAGTAACAATCAAGGCTATATGACTTTTTGTATGGTTCTGTTTTGCTATTAATTGAGGTCTAGCTCACATGCTTAGAATTCTAACCATGATAGTCTCAAATTGCTCTTACGAATAAAATATGAGTGTAATTATTAATACGAAACAAAAATTACTTCAGTAATTATTTAGGGTAACAGAGTTTTTGTACAGTAATAACAGAAGTATGAATGATAAGAGTACTAGAAGCAGTGGTGGTTACGATCAAGTGGAAAAATCCTTCGTGAAGTTTTTTTGAAAAACACCATATAGAAGTAATAGGACAAGGTTTGTTACCCTGCAGTGTCATTATGAATTGTTTCACTCAGTTATTACATTGAGGTTAATTATTTATACGGCTACATATTTGCTTATGCTAAGACTGAATATTTTCATAGCCATTTCATTTCCTGGCATTTTTAAGAATACTTCTAGCTTGATTCATTTATAAAAAGATTTAGTCTGCCGTCAGGTGAATTATTTATTCTATGTCTAAATGATAAGCTATGGCGTTATCTAGGATAGATTACAACAGATTGCAAATGACAAGATGCATCTCCATTTTACCTTGTAGTACATAATGTGCGTCTTATTTTCCTGACTGTATTCAAATTCCATTCAAATGTTTTATTTCTGATTATTTTTCAATTTCTTCATTGATATCACACCAATGTGTCATTTGAAGTGGACCACCGTATACTAGGTTCTAAGTTATTCGATTCAGCTAAATATTTAATTGGATAGCAGTCATCAGTTAAGCAGTTAGGGTTCAAAGAAGAGTAGACGTTTGGGGCAAAGGAATTTTTATTATTTCCAACGATCTTGTTCTCTTAGCTACACATTCATAAATATAATAGTAAAAAGTACGAAATATTCCAGAGTAACTGCCGGTTCAAGGTCAAAATGCATTACTTAAAAAAAGTAGGTTAAGTAAAACAAGAGAATTTAGAACAAAAAAACAAAAAAAGTATTGGAAAATGAAGCATAATCAATCTACAGGGGAATTATACAGAGTGGTCAGTACTTTCTGATTGTCATGGCCAAGAAGGAGGTCGTGCATTCGAACGTCTTTCGAACACACAATGATGATTTGAACCTTGATTTTTTAATGTCTCAGCTATGTCAAAATGTCCTTTTAGACTCCTTCTGGAGGGATTAGTTGCACTTGACGCAAAATTTGAAGAATATTTTAGAAAGATGCAACTGACCTCACTTTCCTATGTGTTATGTTACAGTGCCGATATGCATTTTCGTTCTCAGTTTGTCATGTAGGCTGGATAGTGTTCAAGAGAGGTTTTGCAAGCTGATCTTTTGAACGGCGAATCTACTCGGCTTCTTAAGAGCAAGTGAAGTGATAAACAGACACTGATGTGGTCTAATACTCTAGCCTGTACTTTGCGTACCTAAGAGTAAGTTCCTGACAGAAGAATGTGATTCTGAGATTTGCGACAAAAATGTTATATTTATGGGTCTAATTAGTCATTTCCTAAGGATGTTTGGCATCTGATAACCTCTGAATTTGACGTTTAGTGGTAAAATATTTTTGGAGCGAAATGTGTCTGCATCTTATGTTCCCTTTTTATCCTTTAATTCCTATCTATACATTGAAGCTAGTGTGAGGTTTTATCAAGATTTTCCCTGGGTTCATCGGTTCATGATTGATTATATGCATATCTGTTGTTGCTCTAAAGCTGGACGTATTGAATGTGAACTTTTAGGTTGGCTCTGCATCTTCAGTGAAGTTGATAGAGGGTTGAGCATTTCTGAATATCTTAAGTAGATTTACGACTTTATTATTAACATCATAAATAACTAGGATAACATTCGTGTATTTCCTATTAACATGTAGTCCGTTGATCCTTTTTGACAAGGTTGTATAATCCAGGCTAACCATAAAGTAATCGTCTTACAGGGACACTAAGGGTAATTCCATAGCTACACCAACTATCTGCTCGTAGATTTCAAAATAAGTGCAAAAACCTCTCAAGTAAAATTATTTTGGTTGTACAACTCAAAAAGGGGTCAATAAAGGTGATGTTTACTATGTGCACTTGTAGAAAGAAACTATTAAAAACAGAAGGATAAACTAATACAGTGCTGAAAATATTTTTTTCGAACCTTGATCAAGAAGAAAGTGTAAATAGAATGTAGACTTTAGTTTTTAGTTTGAGAGGGGTGTGAATAGCCTAGGGCAGCCTCTCGTTTTCGTCAGTGTTCATGCAGGTAAAAATCATAATCTAGGAGTTATCATCTATTTAGCTAGTCGATTTTGATGACTCGATATGATTTATGGTGACGTTTCACTGGAAATGTCACATTCAAAACTATCGCTATGATAACTTTATATTGTACACGTCTTGAATGTAGTACCAGTAAATAGGTGATGTGTACACTGAATATTCATGCCCTTTAAAATGGTTTCAAAACCGAAAAACCGGCTTTCTAGTGCCTCGGCCACCACTGCTTGTCTGTTAAAACTTACTGGTAATCGACGTTTTTGGTTGCCAATTACTTAAGCTCATTTTATGTGTTTAATTAATAAATGACAGATTGAACTAGAAGTTAAACTTCGTGATCTCAGTGTAGCGACTTTATTATGAGTGGTAAGAAACCACTCAGAACTGAGGAAAGTCAGAAGTAGCCATACAATCTATGAATGATTCTTCAGACTATTTTCTAAAATAAGGTGTGGTGAGTGCAAGTGGAGCATTGATTACTTAGGGGATTTAGTCAGTATTTTCTCCTAGGTAATTTCTATTTCATTTTTTACATTTAGACAATGAGGATTTCACTCATAAACTACCCAGCTAAGAGAATGAAACACAACCAAGATCACGCAGATGAGTTACAAATATTCTCGATCGCTACGAAAGACGGAGTGGTTAGAACTCAGTTAAATGGTTTTTACGACAAAATAGTTTACTTACTTGTCCATATCTTATGTGTGCATCGTTACGGCTTTGTTCTTTGCTTGTTGTCACTCCATTAAAGGAGTCTACTACAACATCACTGAATGCTCGTCGATAAATTGCTCCATTCTTTTTTTAAGAAATTGAAAAACAAAACAATGTTTTACGTTGTCAAACTGGACATCATTATAACCACATAGATAATTCACCTTTACATCAAAATAAGCACTACTTTGGATGCACCGTCTGTCAAGCGAAAAGTATCTCTGTCGACATGCATTTCATGACTTTTGCAAAGAAGTCTACTTTATTTTTTACCATGTTTCAAATTAAGCAAACATTTTTCGTCTTAGACACTATAGGTTTAAAAATTGTAAACTGCATATTCAAAATAGACATTCATCACCGACATCCTTTTTATATAATGACGAAACTATCGACCAGAGTTATAAGAATGGAAAAAGAATACTGAAGAAATCTTTTCAGCCTACCAACATGTCCTAATCATTCATTTTAGGTCGTTAAGTGATAGTGTGATAGGAAATCAGGCAGATATTTTGTGAACAAATCAGCTACCCAGTCATTAAGTCCTAGTTGGTGATTTATAGCGACTGACGACTACAGGGATGCCCACGATTTATTCTTTGTAACACAAGTGGACATTTCGTTTCACTGTACAATAAGGTTGTTTATCACTTCTTGTTTCATCTTTATGTTGATGGTTAGCTTCTTACACACTCATTGCTCGACGTTAGTCAGCAAAATATGGAAAGGTGTTGACTGACATCAAATTTGCCTTGTAAAACTAAAAGATATGGCCATATCTTGACGTGGGATTTCATATATATGATGAAAGACATTTAATGAAGTCAAGGAAAAGCCTGGACTTGATGACGAAAAATTTAGTGTTCTTAAAAATAGGCTAACAGATTCGAAAAATCTAAAGGCTACCCTAGTAACTCTTCAATCGACCAATCAGGTTTTGTTGCCTTACCTTTGAAAGTAACTTTAAATAAAATGAAGGGACTTAACCGATTATCTAAGCAGTTGTTATGATGCCTTTAAAGTCACTTAACAGGTTCAAAGTTCAATTATAGATGAATCTGATATCAATAAAAGAGTGTTCCATCCAAATGTTAGAGATACGGGAAGGATAAGTATTTGATTTTCAACACACTCGCTGACCACTAAGATTTTCACATTGAAATGTGTAAATTAATCCCTTAAATGTAGTGAACAGTGGCCATACTTAGCCATTGTATAAGGAGTAGTGGATGGAAGCAATAAACAATTATCTGAGGTGTCATTCGGTGAGCGCTTATCTCGTAAGCTCTCATATTTATACATGGAAGATAGTGTAAGTATTTATTTATTGTTACGAATCGTTTTATCTTCATCCACTTTGTAGGGTCATTGCATTTCACTGAACCAGCAAGTGTTATACTGATCCCCCATTTATTATATGTTGAACAGTGCTATGGCATTAACTCCATCACAACAAGCAAATCTCTGTCCGACGGTATTATACAGACTGGTTCTAATGGTCATATAAATTCACTTAGATAATTATCATAAAACATAGAGTATTGGATATTAATATAATTGTAAAATACTAACTTACATTTGTCTCATTAGTGTATGTTGTACAAATTGCATTTAACAACATCTCTAATGTACGCTGGCGCTTTTGTGCAAATACAGGTGATCGAAATGCAGCCTTTTCACCATTAATTACTAATTGGGAAAAAGGAAGCGACAATAAGAATGCTAGCTTTTTTTAATGCTATTTATCAATCAAATATTCAAACGGTTAGAAATATTTTAGTGTCTGCTTTGCAGCAAAACTTAAAAGGATATTTGTTAAGAAAGTTTGGAATTGAGTGCTGTTTTGTTACCAGTCATCAACGGGAACCAACTTAAAATTAAAAGTTGCTCTTGTTTTAAGCAAAAATATGGGTTAGTTTCAGATTAAGATGCTGTTGACAACTTTATAAATCAGCTATTACACTTGAAGAGTGTGAAAATAGCTGCCAATATTTCAAATCTGTGAGATCTACTAATAGGGTTCTATTTCTGTGAATTTTGAACAATGATTACTCTTTATTTGTATGCATTGAATATGGTCTCAGAGGATGTAAAAACACATTCGCCTATCTTTTTGGAGGACCTTTTCAAGCTGCTCAGTTAAACAAACGAAGGAAAACATTTCATCCCGGATGGAGGTTCTAATTTGTGACAGAAACAAGGTGAAGAGTCACGGTTTCTTCAAAAGAGAATAACTAACTTCATGCTGTCTAATTCTAGGTGGTGACCGAATTTGATCATTCATTTTGAAATGCGGAAACCAAGCCAAGAGATTCAGCATTGACGTTCACTTTGATGAACAGTACTGAATCTCCAAGTTTGATGGCTCAGCCGCAAAATGATCAACAGAACCTGTTCAGCACTCATAAGTAGCCAGTATTCAGTTTGTTACTCTGAAGTGACCAATCAATTCAAGTCCTACAGAGGTCAGCGGAGGTATGAATAGCTCAGTAGTAGTTAGCTGTCTGCTTGAATTTCCCACTTCAAATAATAAGAATAATATTCATTGAACAATATTTTCTTAAAATCCATGTTGCTTTTAATGCCAGATTTGAGAAATAAAATTGTAGTGTCATTGATGTAACAAAGTGCTTCATTTCTACGATTTCTCGAAAGTTATCATCTGTTGTTATAAATGATACGTTATACTTCTTCCTATCACTAAGGTATCTTCTACGATAACTCCACCTATTACAAGGTGAATAAGATTTTTTTCATTTCGCATTCAAAGTAAAGTATAAGCCACCTTATCTTAAAAAGTTTCGAAAATTATATTTTTTCACTAACCAGTACATGTTAATAAACTACACGGAAAACAAACATTGTGAAATCTTCATTTCTTTCAGAACTGCGTTCAATAAAATCAAGTCTGGTTAAAAGTGGCTAATCACACAGTCAGAAAGCTAAATTCCATTGCTGACACTTTTCAACTAAGGTAGAAGACTTTTAATGATAAGCTGTCAATAGTTATCAACCATCAAACATCATGTTTAACTGAACCCTGTGTACCACTGGAAGCGTAGTACTTGGCGAGTTGCATCAGCCGGAGCAGGCTGGTTGCTGATAAAACCTCACCTCAGACTCAGAAGGCCAGTTCGGCACTCGACAACTTGTTCTGTCTATGGAGCCGGCTAGGTATCCGACCATATATTAGAAGACGAGAATACTGCGCTGCATTTCGTTCTGTTGTGTTGTAAGGTTGAGACATGACCATCGAAAGCAGAAGATATGAAGCAATTGCAGGGTTTTGATCATAGATGTCTTTGCATGACTTCTCGTGCTTGATGGAATCACTGTGTAAGCAATGTGAAGTGTAACAGGCAGGATAGGGAGGTCGCTCGACGAGGTTTTGAACAATAGTTGACTTAGATGCTTTAGACATGCACTACGCTTGCCAAGGCACCATCTACCTCGATGTGCTATTTTAGAGGAAGTTTAATCAAACTAGAAGAGGGTTCTGGATGGCCAGATCAAGACCTGTCAGCAGTCAACAAAGTCTCTTACTTTCGGTCTGAGCCTTGCGGGGGAGGTGTAGACTGTCTTGTTGAGGTCCTCGAGGCGAAGAAAATCAGTGACTGAGGACTCTTTGTGACCTGGGTGAAAATTGATCATAATGATACAGATGTATTCACTCTTTGACATCTTCTAAAGCTTGAATATTCACACTAACCTTTGACTTTAAATTTTTATTCCGTCATACTACTTTACCTTCGTTGATATCACTCCTTCTCTATCCGCATATTGTTTGTGTACTACTGTGAAGTATGAAAACTTGAGCCAATGGACCAATATGCGATGTTCTATGTTAATTTTACCAGTCATTTAGTTACGAAATGTTATCTTATTCATAGACAGACCTAAAGACTTCAAAAGATGTGTATCATCAGGAGGTAAACTAATCTCTTCTGCTACAATGTTTATGCTGTAGACTTGAGAAAGCAAAGTCAGTTTATCATCTGTTATTATTTCACCATACAGTGAAAAGATGGATGTAATTTTTTGCAGTCAAAGATGTTAATCGTATACATAAAGAGATCATTGATTTTATTATTGCAATTATGCGAAAGTAACCAGGTCATGTGAAAAAAGAATGAAGCATAGAATTCAAACTTTTCATATATTCAGAAAATTATAATTTTCTTCATCAGAAATAATGATACATAAATGAGTAGAGGAAAAGATGGGAAGAGAAGATAACAGTGAAAATTCACTGGCCTATATTATATAATTTTAAAAAATATTTCTCTGTAAAGTATCACATTTTTAATTCACTTCACTTGAGATAAACTGATTGAGGCAAAAAAGAGTCGAAATAATTTTTCACTGGAAAATACTTTCATCTTGTTCTTTCTGTTTTTCAGGTGAATATAAGGTGTATTTATTAGGATGAATTTGCAATTAAATTTTTCTAAAGTTAGAGAACTTATTCAATGTATTCAATGTTTCTTTTGCTGAAAGTTAAGGAGTATTTAAGATTTTCTCACTCAGTATTCAAACTTAATTGCAGTAGACTTAAACCCCGGAAAATTTAATGTCTTTTTAATAAACTTATCAGCGTTAAAACTCTTGGTAGTGGTAATTTCCAGATAAACCAAATATTTTTCAGTTGTTCAGTTAAGCAGAAATTATTAAAGTGTAACTACTCATCAAAATAAGTTCACTTTCTTTAGAAACTCAGCTCAGGGACACTTCTAAACTGTATTCAGTGAAGAAAAAAGCCAAGGAGAGCATTAAAATGAAAAAATCAAGAAATAAACATCTACCATGAAGGATACTAGTACACTGCAGCTGACATACATTGGTTGTACACAAATCATCACTTTTAACTTTCATTTAACAAACAGGCTTACATGAAGCCTAGTTTCTCAAACTATAAATTTTCGAAGGTGAAATCAACAATTTATCATTTATTTGGAATAAAAACGCCCAGCGTAAATGGAGATAAGAGTGTACTAATGAAATTTTCAAGGTAGTATTCGTCACCAAGTGGTACAATTTCAAGAACCATTTAAAAAATGGGAGCACTGGACTGCTGTTTCTTTCCAGTGCGGGAATCTCCAGTAGTATGTAACACCACCCACCAGGGACCTAACTCAGAACCTTCAGGTTTCACGGCGAAAGTGTTAACCATTGAGCCCCTGGGTAGGAGTTCAGTGGTCTACAGTTTCCTAGTTCCACCAACTCACGACAGATTGTGACCTCCATCCATTGCCATTGTTGAGTATTTGTCCTCATTTCCGGTTTCATTCACCTCACTGGTTGTTTCCATTCCAGCAGAAAACAGCTGCCCACTTCTGTCGCGTTTCAGTGGTGATGTTAGTTCATGATGAATACCCACTTGAGATTAATAAATCATCAAAAGCTCACAAGTCGAATGAATGAAATTTTGTTAATTAAGGCACCGTGGACTAATTAAGGAGAGACAGGAAAAATTCCTAGAGAAATAAGACCAGTGGAGCGTGAATGAGAGAAACAAGAGTTCAGGCAGCAGTTTGTTGTCTGGTTTATGCTACTAAGTGTAGGAAGTGGTTCGGTGAATTGCATTTTGAACAAGGCGGATGACATCTGACACACTGCGTGAGAATATTCAGTGAATTTTTTTAAATATGAATACTAACTACAATTCCTTGCTAGTTGCTAATTTTTGATGTTGCTTATTGCATTGCATATTGCATAATGTCCCAGACAACTTATTGTCTGTATTGTTATCAAGAGTGATTCGAAAGACCATCTAGTAAATTGATGAGATAATGAATGACGCTTCCTTAATTTGCAGAAAAACTACCTTCCAAGACAAAATACCGAAACCTGATTTGTTATTTCAACAGTTGCTAGGGTGATATTTGAAGTCAGTCATCGTCAAAGGGATGAAAAACAAGAAACTATGTTCGAAATAATGCATCCCTGAATGCTATGCTATGAATTTAAACCTGTCCATTTACTTCAGTTTTATATTAATTTACGAATAATCTGGAACAAGTCTTTGAAGGCATTATGGGGACTTCATGCGACAAAAATAACACGAAATTCGTATCGCAGAAAGTCGTGTACATCTTGTAGTAAGTCACGCCAAGTGAACTCCATACTGAATAGAGAATTATGTCACACGTTTTAAGTGTTCATGGAAGGAGTAAAAGTTGTTGATTTTGATTTGATTGGGTAAACTAAGTAGAACGTAAAGAAAGTTACGCAGCGAAGATATTGGATAGAGGTCGTGGTATATCATCGTAAACTGACAGAAGTAGGAAATGTTGTTCAGTTGATTCCGATCCAGTGGCTCATTAGTAACACGCTTGCTACAGAACCTTAAGGTTCTTGATTTGGTCCAGTGTAGTGCCAGATCATGGGTGCGGACTGCTGAGGAGTTTTATACTAAGACGAAACAACTGTCCAGTGCTTCTAGGTTTCCAATGGTTCCCTAACTGATGTCATCTCATGATGAATATTGACCTGAAGTGACTGTTTTAGTTAAAGATGCACTTCTGTAGAAAACTCATCATTAGTGTTCAGTGATTAAGGTTCCTAAATGCAGTAGCGGGTAGTACGAGTTCAAGCATGAAACTAACTTTCACACGTTAGAATATTTTATGTTTTACGACATGTGCAAACTGGATAGTCAGCGTTAATATTGGATGACTGCAAACAATCTGTGGATAGTCCTGTCTCAGTGTGATTTTGATTTCTATTCTCTGTGTTAAGTCACATGATGATGAAAATTGATTTACGGAAAAACCCTCTGAAACGTCATAAAATGACAGGAAAGACTAAACATCTAAAGCTGACATAAGATATGTCTTATATATTTATACTGAGTGATGACTGAAGTTGAAATAAAAACTTTGACTGCGGCTGAACTCGAACCAGTTACCAACCTCGTAGCTCAGTTGCTAGTGCATCGGGCCAAAAACCCGGTGGCCGCTGGTGGGAAACCAGCCGCAGTCCAACTTTTCATTTTGCCTTCAATCGTTATCTAGTAGAAATACTAGTCTGCCAAACTACGGCTATTTCAGATAGTCAAATGATAAGTATATATGTGTAAATTTCAGTGAGTTTGAAGTGAGTAATGCCAATGTTTCGAGTGGGGGTTAAATCTGAGCTTCATTCATGATGAAGCTGAGATTTATGCAAATATAACTTATTTCGGCACTTGATATTTTGAAACTGTCCAATCAAATCTCAATCGAGATTCAGATTAATTATTTTATAATAAATAAAACTTGTATGATCTTACGTTTCACCAACAGGAATTCACGAAATTCTTGAGGATTCTTAAATTCTGGAGGATTATGAAGTGGTGGTCCAAAAAATGGAACTGATTCTTCAGCGAATATATTAAGTCTAAAAGATCAGAAACGTTACCATAACTACGACAGTAAAAGAAGTTACTTACCTGTAAACTCCTACTTCTGTATCGTAAGTTACAATGGCAAAAATATCTATAGATAGATTCCACATATTATTGGTTAAGGAAGGTATGCACAACTTATGGCAAGCAAAAAGTTAATCATACGATTAAAATACCAATCTAAAGGCAGTTTTTGGATACTGAGCCTACGGAAGCATTGAGAACCTATGAGCTGGTCTCTCCCACTGAAGTTTGGTGGTTTCTAGACTTTAATAAACCCACTCACTAAACTCATTATCAGATGAAAAAATGGGCAAATGTTTTAAAAATGCATTCCATTAAACTATTAGGGTTGAAATCCTGTGGTTAACGGTTTCTGGCTTTCGATAATAATGACAATAATCATTATATTCTGAGCAACGTTTTCCTACAGTTCGGAATTTTCAGTATGATATATTGCAATAACAGCATTATATATATATATATATATATATATATATATATATATATATATATATACCCCTTTGCAATATTTCGAATAGTGTTAATATAACAATTTATGAAAAGAGTATTAATAATGAGGAAAATTTGCTGTTGTTAGTTAAACTATTCGTCAGAGATTATTATTGCGAATTTGATAAGTGGGTTCTGTAATTTCTGGAATAGTCATGTGCTTGAGAGCCCGTTGCCATTCACCATGGTGTTTTTCCGTAATTTAGCTATCAACTTGTAGAACGATAGGCCACAAAGATTTTAAAAATGCGCCACAGTATATAATCCAATTAGATAACATAAGTGAGCGATTAAAACAGTGTAGAAAGGAGAAATTCGATACAACATATTGCGTGTTGGAATGGGGTAACCCAAAGTTCAAAGTACAAGTGTGTTTTCTGTATCTATAAAAAAGCCAAAGGCAAGCTAATTTTTCCTATTCTTAAAGACGACCATGTATCGTTGACATACGCCAAAGCTTCACTCTGAGGACCAGGCTAAAATAAAACATGAAAAGACTGAAAAGTGACAAGTCTGACAAATCCCAGTAGATTATAGAATCTTCGTCAAAATCAGGTAGTATGACTTTGTATAGACTAATTCAATTTTGTCTCTACCAGTTGTCGAAAATGTTTGACCACATATAATGTCAACATCCTGTTGGCGAGGGAAAGTGTAGATGATCTCATCACTACAACAAAAACAGCATTTGCGGGATATAATAGTATCATTTTATTTCCCGGGGTTCTCATCAACTGCACAAATTTCATGTCAACAAATTATAAAAGAATAATCACCATACAAACTCAAAAGTTCTTGTGATATTAGCCAACTCAGTGAGGATACAAAATGAAGAGCTAGATGATCTAGATCAAATATGTACAACTTAGATGAAACAACAGAAAGAGATAAGTAAAGTAACACAAAGGTAGGAGTTCTCAAAAACTGGTCTCCAAAACACTAAGGCTATGCGCTAGGGTGTAATTCTATATAAGATTCATCTAATCTTGCGTCACTGTATGCTATATCGGACAAACCATTCTGCTGTGAAATTCTTCGAACTGGATTTGGGAAGTTATTCAATAGGAGAATAAATAAAAGCGTCGTTTTAAAGATCTACATGATTGTGAAGTTGGTATAGCTATAGCAAGAAACATGATCAATTTTCCTGTTATACGTGGACAAGAGATTAACCATGGTCACCTTTACCTACCTTAATCAGTTAACATCTTCAGATGGAAAATGGTGACTTGGAAGAAAGAAGACTATTTACACTACTTTCGAAAGACGCTCCTTTGGAATTTGAGTTCAAGACGTGAGGTGTTTCATAAACACTTCAATAACTCACTACAAACTGAACAAATGATATAAAACTAACATTTCATCGGATTTACTATTGCCAGAAAATGGGTAAAGGAAGGTACAGTGTACTTTATTCCAACCATACTTGTCAAACTAATATAACTCAATATTTGTGATCAGAAAGATACGTTGTCATTTTATTTCCTTTTGGTAATTAATGATATTTTTCACTTAAAAGGCTAACTTTAAAGTCTAACAAAAGATTTATTTCCTTTTTTCGGGCCGTCCTCATCTTTGAAAGATAATTGGTACTTTTCAAATTGACTCTACTGTTGCCATTGTCATTTTTATCGACTATTATGGTCATTTTGGTAAACATAACTGTTCATATAAACGCTTAAACGCTTCTTAAGATAATTAAAGACTTCGATTAACCAACTGGAGTCCCTTCGTGAGTTCAGAGGGGTTGAGGAAATGGCGGAGACAAGTAGGTGGTGCTGTTGGGGACTCTTCTTAGAGGCCGAATATTGGCGCTGTAGAATGTTGTGAAATAAGTCAAGGGGAGTGATGTGTGAAACGTCCTGGGTGCTCAGCTAATGGCGTTAGTTTAACAGCTCACCAGGCAGAATGCATGCTTTTCAAGGTTCCACAGGTACCAGATGAAGACTTGGTGGTGTTGGCGATAAAACTCATCATAATTATCCACCAGGCACTAGTTTACGTCGATGAAGAGTTAGGAGTACAGCTGTTGGCAGTATCGTTCATAGACAACACGTCACTGATCAAAAGCTGAAGCTTGTAAGCAGGACTCAATCAATGAATACTGACATTTAGCAAACGTTTTCAGATAGCTGTTGGGTACAAAAGTAGCAGAAGCCGTATAAGTTCCGCAGAAAAATCCACTGGAGAAAGAACGGAAGCCAACAAGAGCAGAAAGCAGCCCTGTGTATGAATGTTAGAAGACACAACCCATCTTTCCTTTGCCAAACGGTGGGGTTGTGGCGTAGAAACTGTTCCGCAGTTGCGAAAACGTAGCAATTATAGGAAATAAAATACGTGTCCTTTCCCACTCTTAACTCAATTTGATTGAAGTGATCGACAAAGGGGTTATATATACTGGAATGCGAATGCACGGCCAGGAATTAATATTTTTAATCCATGCAGATTCGGCAGTTTTGCTGACTGGGTAGGTGCAAAACCAGTGTTATAAGGACATATGGAGAATTAGTTCAGACCATAGGCGAACATGCATTCTAAATCGCAGTTGTATTTTTGAAACTAGAGACTATAGAATTCACAACCCATCCGTTGTGACAACTTGCTTACGGCCATCTGTTCCAGGGTTGGATTTCTCGATAGAAGTGGGCACAGCTATTGGTACGAACAATTAAAAGGGGACTATGAAATGTGGATCACTTAAAATACACAAAAGTTATAAAGTAGTGGAAGCTGGAGTTAAGAAAGCACCCGACATCAGTAAGATGTCTACAGATCACGAGAATTTATCTACCAAAGATGGAGATCTATCTGAATATTGTGAGTGGTAGATGAAGTCCTCTCAAAATGTCACAGATGGATGACATTTTCAAATCGTCATTTTTCGCCTCACTTGCAAGAAGAAGCAAAATGACAAGCACAAAAGGTGTTAGCTGATGGTATAATTAAAGAAACTGATAGTACCTGCTGTCTACCGGTGCTTTCAGTCAAGAAGGTGAAATATGGGTTTCATGTGGGCTTTAAAGAGTTGAACAGAATCACCGATTTAAAATCATGTGCAATGCCGATTGTAATCGAGGCACCACACCACTAGCAGGAAGCCACGCCGCTCACAGTATTCAACTTGTGCTCAAGCTACTAGCAACTACCGATAGAAGGTGGTAGAGATGAGGCAGCTTTCATTGTGAGGTGGAACCGTTGTCAATTAAGAAGAATGCCATCCGGTCTTGCAGGAATATTGCTTGTGTTTAGATAACTGATGAAATTAGAGAATGTAGGAGTGAACGGTTAAAAACCTCATTGTGGATAGTCTGTCCGAGAAAAACAGTTTAGAATAATCAGAAGCTGTTTCAAAACAAATTGAGGAGTTTTGACGTTGTAATAACACGGTGAAGTAGCAAATTGCCAAAAGAAGTGTTACCTTGTTGAACCTTAAAAAATGATATATAATGGAATGAAGTCTATCTGAATGTAGATTCAAGCCATCAAGAAAATTAAAATTTCAAAATCCAAAATGAATTTGAGAAGGTTCCTAGGAAGAGCAACCCTTTACAGTCGCTAACTGAAAACTACAGTAAAATAGTAGCTCCACTGTATAAACGGTTGGGAAACCCGAAATGTTTGTGGATCTATGAGAGACAAAAACACGACTGAATTCAGGAGTTCTCGAATGACTAGCAGATGAATTTAAATGGTCATTTCAGTTGATGTATAGCAGAAAACTTAAAAACTACCAGTGCAGATTAAGGCCTGGTCGGAACCAAGTCGATAGAATTAGCTGCCTGTTGGATGTTTCGTCACATGTATTTTTTTCAATTGTGTATAATACCTGCATTCTTTTGCACTTCATTTTACATTTTCATCGAGCGAGTTAGTATCACAGGAACAAACAAATGCATTGACACTTGTTCACCGATAAGTGGAAGTTGATGTGTTCATATAGTCTTTAGAGTTAACGAGAACTACATGGAATACAATCATTCCAATGTGTTGTGTAGTTGTTGTCTTTACTGCAATGATGAGACCTTCGAAAATGACTGGAGGATGAAATGAATTCATGCCGTTTGCACAATCCAAACTATTAAATATTTCAGACCATCCTTCAGAATAATTCAGCTATGAGTCATACCTGCTTCACAATGAAGACCTTTGTAATAATGATTGCATCCATATGCAGTTGTGAACCATGTGTTAATGAACTCTACATGCTCGAAAGATGTTTTGACATTGACAGATTCTCACAAGGCCAGAAATTACTTTTTATATATTGAGATAGAAAATATAATCAGCATCGCAGATTAATGTATAAATACTTCATATATCTGAATGTATTTGCAAATGCATACATTTTTGAAGTCAGAAGAATATGAATAATTCACCTACTAGGTAGAGGCATCCATTACTTTCTTTTACCACCAATGTAGTTGCTTTTGCATGAATTTTGTAACACAACGCTCTTCTATTCCAACTAGTTAACACAGATTACGGAGAAATGAATGTAAATGTTATGAATAAATAAGGTTGAAAGTTTTTTCTTCTCACTACACTTCATCCATAAAAACACCTAACGAGTTATTATTAACTTGAAATAGATTGAAGTCATCAAGTTTGTGATGTTATGCTAACCTAACCTAACTAACCTTGCCCCATACGTGACCATTTAATGATAAAATAAGTAGAGTATCATCTTATTAAGGTTGGTCACAATAATGAATAAGGTTGTATGGCGAGAAAAATTTTTGGATGAATGTAAGAATGAAGATAAAAGAGAAAAATAAAACCAGCTGAATAACTCTGGCTCTAATTAACTTTTTGCCCGTTAAGAATAATTAGTGGGAATTAAAGGGAATTTTTTGACAGAAGATACAAGTGGTGTATTTTGGTGTGTCAAAGTGTTCAAATCGTTCGTCACTAGTTGAAGTGGAAATTGTCAATATTTCGTGGTGAACGTAGTAGAACAAGCAACACGTAATTCAACCTAATATCTGCTAAAAGTTATGAAACAGACTATTTGTGACTGAAATGATTGATTAGAATTCAGTTTATTAGGCTGTCTTTCTATTTTTGTGACAACCGTGCTGACTGCACGTTAGCAGAACAATCCTCACAATTAAAGTCTTCGAAGAAAATGAAGTACTGAGTCATATTTAGTAAGCAAGTAAAGCCTCTCACTATCTTAATTGTTGAACAGTAAAAATTTCTTTGTTAATCCGTCATAAGTAATATGAAATAGTGACATGTATATATGCACCTGTTGGGTTCAATCCGTGAATTAATTCAGATACTATTTCGATATAATTCGATTGTACGTAGTGCATACCAAATTTCTATCTATCTCATCACGCTGTATTACTTGAAATAGGATTAAGTTTAAAGAACCTACCTTAGTATGCTTTAAAAGCCTGGCACAAAGAGATGTGCATTTCTAGCAGATTGAGGTACCATGATAAAAATCTGAAGGTGATTTTCATCAGCGGGCAATGTCAGTCAAAAAAACGTACTGTTGTCATAATGAAAATTTTACGGAATATTTTAGAGCTATTTATTAGAAGGACGCTGACGAACGACTAGAAATCAGTTTACAGTCTGGTCATTATGCTCCTCCTTCTTGGGAAGTAATCAAACATCTAGACTCTCTTGTTTTGAAGCAATTCGGAGGTAATTAGCTGAAAAGTAAAAGAGGCGTCCACAACGATAAATCGAAGAGTGGTCGCATAAGAGTATATTCAGTGTTAAAATAGACGGGATTCAAGATAACCCTATCGCAAAAGATTACAGTCAAAGAGACGATGAAACGTTAGGTCCATGAAGAAGAAACAAACTATATTTATTAAAAGAATCCATCTGGTTTTCAAATGACTTTTGATTTACTTCATAGGTTTCGCTTATTCTCCTTAGTTCACTCTCACTCTTCTGTTAAAATGGGCTTGTACAAACATAACTAAAGTGGTTGAAAGTTTATTTTGTGATCTCAGACTGCCTCGGAAACAGGTATTTTCCTTGACGGGTTGATAAACAACTAAAAGATCAGCTTGTGTTCATGTGTGTACTGATTTTTACTTCCAGAACAAAGTATACAGTAAATGGTTGCGTTACTAATAATAATAATGTTTTTTCCATGAGTAGATATTTAGAAAAAAGTTCCTAGTGAAGTGCTGTCCTGAAATAATTTGTGTTAATAGAATGAGAATATCTTCCATCTATTTGATAGATGGGCGAAAGAATTCCATACTTTCTAGAAGCATGTGCTAAGTTTCGTCTTCAAAGCTATGAACGATATTTACTCTACTTTGAAATATGACTTTCATTGACCAGTGAATAATGTAGAATGATCTGACAGATGCAACTTCGAGAGCTATTAGTCAAACAGGTTTGAGTACGGTAGTTAAACACTCAGTGCAGTAGATAATAGAGGATAAATTGAACTTAATACTGGGGGTTGGCCCTAGGAACAAGGGTATGCTCTTCGTTTTGACTACGACTCAGTCGTTGGAAATGCTTGCATCCCTCTGCTTCCTGTCAAGTTGAGACTCTAATCTAGAAGATATTACGTCAAACGTCTTAAGGACATGGGCAATGAACATAGGTATATGTAGATAACCGGTGTCAAATAAGATAAGAGACGCATACTGGATTACATACTGGCAACCACTAACAAAGGAAACTAAAATAAAGCAGAAATCAATATTGAGGCTTCTGTTCTGGGAGCCGATTAGGTAGAAAAAATTGGATCTCATATGTTCAACAGGATGAAAAACGGTGATTTCCAATTAACGAGCATTAGTTAAGAACAATAAACTATTTCCAGCTATTAAGGAAGAAAAAGGATACGAGTAAAATGTGTCCTCATCATAGATGGAGTCCATGACGGTTGTTCTCCTGGTGGACATCCATCCACAAATATAATATTCACTATATCGTTGCCAACATGTCGTTTTCGTTCAATCTAGCAAGAAGAGAACATATGGAACAATCACAATTTACAAACCAGTTTTTAAACAAACAATAAATTCATTGAGTATTCATGCATTTAATGCGGAAATCGGTTTGTTTTAGAACAGTTTTAACGAGGATTTACATATGCCAAACAGCCATTGAGATATCGGTTTCTTAGATGTCCATCTATGATGAAGACTGGAGTGAAATAAATAATTCATGTGCAAACCACGTAATTGAAAATTAATTTGATATTTATGAGTGGTTTGTTCAACAATGAATTTTCTCAAGATCTAACGAACAGCTTTGATCTATTAAGTAAGGCTAGAATGAAAATGTATGCTCATTGGTGATACTAATTGATGATGATCGATCTGTACTATCAACCAATGGAAATTGAAGAATGTAAACAACTGCATATTAATTTACTACTCAAACGTTTCACTGTTTTGACGAATTGTTACAGGTCATTATGAAGGATTCTTAGAATTTTTGTTTCAGTCCCATGAGGTTGTTAATAGTTCTGTAGTCAGTTTTCACCTATGAATAAAACTACTTTGAGCTCAACTAGTTCTTTACCTACGAATATTATTTCTAATCATATCGTTAATGAATAATATCACTAACGAAAGCTTATTTATCCTTATTTCTTAGGGTTAAGTCAAATCAAATTGCCTGATAATTTTCTGTATTACTGAACTAATACATGATTTTAGGTTTCTGTAAATCACGCGAAATTCCATCATTAGTTTACATAATGACATTTTAAAATATAATGTTCCTGATGAAGTTAATTTTATTTCCTGTATAATATTTTATAATGTACTTGACTGTTCTCTTCTTTATGATAAAAAAATGTACTAAGGTCAAGATTATTATTGTTATTGTCCGGTTGTAACGAGTAAAGTAAATGATTTTGTCTTTAGTTACTAACAATGAATTATGTTTTTATGAACTATTCCCATTTTCGCGTTATTCATAAAAGAATTTCAAATCGTTTTTTACTTGACCTGACCTTTTTGATATAATGATAATCATTTCACTTTCGAGATGAAAATATGCAATATAGAAAATGAGAGAATGGTTTGTTATCTTTTCCTATATTCTCTTTCGATTAGTATTCATCATTTAAATAGACTGAAGTTATTGATGTTTCCTGGTAGTTTTTCAGTGTTAGCCGATACGATAATGAAGACCGAACTAAAAAGGAAATATAAACAGCTGTATGATTTAACCTATTGGCCTTTCATCTGAAACCATATTCTAACCGAATTTTCAGCTCCAACTTCTAGATTGCCTCTTCTACTCTTCACACACTCTTAGCTACCTTCAACCTTTTTTCATGACTAGACGCAAAGAAAACTGACGAGCTTATCGTGTCGTTAGCTGATGTTAGGATGATCAGTTTGTAAATGATTTAGAAATTGCACAGTTCACGTTGATATTTCTCACATCTGAGTAGCTTTACAACTGCCAAACTCTTGTGTCAACAGGGTTTCCGTTGGAAGCCACCCAGTCAAGATCACAATGTATGATCTCTGACACAAAAGTATATTTAAGTAGTGAAATATACTACTACTGAACATTTTAAGTAGCCAGAATTCTTTCAGGCTGATTCATAGATTTTACCAACCAAGCGAAGTCAGCTGAATTTGTCCAGACGCACCGTTGATGAGTTCTTTCCAAAACGAACAAAATGACCGCGCGATGTTTATATCATTCTAATCTGGCTAACTTTTTTAATCTTTCTCTTCTTTAGATTTCCAAGTTCTCACACCGACTAGGTGAATAAGGATTGCCAAACCTATGCATACTCTGCAATTTACTTCTCTTCAGCAAGGTCCGATTAAAGCCTACATGACAGGTAGTCGTTCATAATCCTATTCAGAGGTCTTTCATCGCAGAAGGCGTTTTTAAGTGATTCCAAATCAATGTGATAAGTTGCCAATCTGTCAACTAATATATTTAAAATTATGATAAAAGATAGTGGAACTATGATTGTATTTCTCATGTATTTAATGTAATACAGGGCTAGACTGCATCAACATCTGCTTCCAGAAGCAAGAATAAAAAGGGTTGAAAATGTTCATATCTTCAAATAAAAAAGAATCACGAAGGAATGTTACATAATGTGGAAATAAACAAAATTACTACAAAATAAAAATAGTTACTACACAAGTAAGTTATTTAGAGTGATCTATAATCTATGATGGTCACTGTACATGCTTCTTTAGAATGCTTAATGATGGTTTGAACTTTTGAATCTCTACTGCTGCAGCTATTCCATATGTGTTAGCTTCACAACTTTCGTATGGCTTTGTACAAAATTTTGAAGGACTTATCAAAAGAAGCCAAATATCCTAAGTTTATTTTTATTTTGTAGTAATTTTGTTTATTTCCCCATTACGTGACATTCTTTCGTGATGCAATTCGTGTCCAGAAATTACGTTGAAATGTTCTATCCTTTTTAACTACACATTCACCAATGTAAAGCTTAGGGAATGGAACAGTCAAAAAGAAAAATATTACTTCGCTGCCATCATGTATGCGTTCCATATGTTCCCATCTCAATTTTTCTGTGAAATTGCATCAGTCCTGGTAGATTACTTGGTGGCAACATCATCACACACATACCATCTCCTGTAGTAGTTCAATATTTTAATACTCATTCCCGAACGAATATTTCGCATACTATTTTCGTCTACTGTATTATATGGTTATTCTATGTTAGCGTAGAAGGTAAATCATAGATATATTCCCCGTGTCCCTTATTCGTTATGAAATCACCATATCAGAAGTGTGCATGTACAATGAAAATTTTCTGATGTAGTACTGAACACAGTCACTCGTTCTGTGAATGTATACTAAGTCATGTGGCTGCAAAATGTTACACTGAACAACCCGAATGTATTTTGAGTTCCACCTAGCATAGCCTTCTTATCTAGCAGCTTAGATTACAAGATATGTTTCGGAATAAAGTCGTCTCTCTTCTATACTAGATTATTGTATCGAGGCATCGTTACATATTTCACGTAGACAAATATCATTCATGAGGCCACCAGTGTCGTGCTGGGGTGTTTGAGTTTCTAAAAGGGGGATCAAGGTATATGTGAGTTTTCACCCAGCTTGTAACCTCAGTAGTGGCAAGACTGGAAAATAAGTTTAGTTAACAAAAATTATTTTCAGTGACTAATAGTTACAAAGTTCTGATTAACAACTCAATTCACCTACCTGTTGTCGGTTCTCTGTTGAGTAAGGCAGTAAGGTAGATACGTGAAACATTATTTCATGACCTTCATATATTGTATACACTGAATTGACACCTGTAGTATTGGCTGAAAGTGTACAATGAAATGTTAGAGAAAAAAACAATCATATCGTTTGAAAGCCAATAAGTGACTTTCTCATCGAAAGTTTTTTCATCAGTCTATTCGTCGTCGAAATTGATCGATTTGAAATGGGAACTTAGTTATTTCGAATTCACTACTTAAGAATTTCAAGAACACTTAAACCGTGTCTTGGTCAAAAAAGAATACCATTCAAATTATCATTTGTAGATGGTCTAATGTAGTAGAACAAACAGTGTGGTGAATATCTTGACCATTGCGATATCCATCACCGACATTAGTCTTATATATCCTCTTTAATACCTAAAAGCTCGAGGTTTAATTTACAAAGGTACAGTTAGTAATACATCGCGCTTTAATTAAAAAGAAATTCAGACTTCATACTAAATTTTTCCTCATGAAATGGATTGTAGACATTTTGTAAGAAACAGAGTTTCATTTCAAAAAAGGAACTACTGCAGCTTCCATAAAATGAAATATAACTATTATTATACCATAAAAATTACAAATGTTCATTATTTCATGATACAATGACTATAGGTTTGCAAACGAATTTGTTATTCTTTACTTTCTAAAGGCACTTCATCAAATAGGTAACAAAAAATTTTTCTTCTCATCATTTAATTCTTCATTTTTGTATATTTGTATCCCACACATTATGCTATTTCATATTTAATCGCACTGTATATTTTTGATAAGCATTTTTCGGTAGATTAACTTGCTTGAATAAATGTCTCATTAATAACCTCAGTTCAATTTCTTTTTCGTCAGTATACAATTTACTGTATGAATCAACCATGATAAGAGAGAAAGTGAATGATATTTAGATTCGAAAAACATCGCTCAATAAACAGCTAAAATCCTTTAAGTTGTTTAGTTTGAAGCTATAACTTTATAAAATGGCCTGGAAGTCTTGTGTTTGTACACTTCAGAAAGGGAATAATAGTCCTTAGCAAATTAGTTTGGCTCAGTTCACACAAGTTACTTACAATCAACTGAAAACTGAAAGGCAACAAATGGTGGTTTGATGTTTGGATGCCAAATCAGTACTACTTTAATCATGGTAAAATTGACAAGTCCAAGCTACGTCTTCAAAAATAAAGGTGAGGCATAAGGTTGTGAATGGTCAATGATTGAGCTATATATTTTACTTATGGTTGGTAGCATTATCACGACTAAAGTACTAGATCCCTTCCGTATTATTATTAGTCCCTTGGGTTCCTAATGAAACATACAACTTCAGTAGCAAGTCTCCATTCCACTCTGTTCTCTGAAACCTTTTGAACCTGGTCCCACGACAGCCCACAACCTCTCATTTCCTCCTCGCACGATCTCCTCCATATCACACTCCATATCCAACTCGTCGTTTCCCATGGGGATTCCACTCGAGGGACTGGCCTGACGCGTGATGTCTCCAGTCGGCCTTCTCAGTGCATGCCCAATCCATCTCCATTTCCTCCTGCATATTTGTTGGGTGATAGGTTCTTGGTTAGTTCGTTCCCAGAGCTCCTTGTTGCTTATTTTCATTATTCTGCCAATCCATCTGATCTTCAGTAGCGAGCCAGCGTAAGCAGTTGTTGGTGAATATCTGTAGTTTACTGGAACTCTCTTTCGTAATGTGCCAAGTCTCTGAACCATACAGAAGCACTGACTTACTTGACGTTGGTGTTGAAAATCCGGATCTTGCTCATGCTTTATGCTGAGTGCAGAAGATCTCCACACTAGTTTCAGGTAATGAACGCCTGTCTTGCAGTATTTCCGATTCTGACTTTGACATCCTCGTCTGTGCCGTCTGTAGTTGAAACAGTGCTGCCTAGATAGGTGAAGGAGGTTACTTCCTTTAAATTTCTCCCATTGATGGTGACTGCAGTTTGTTGTTGTTGTAGGAGTTGTTGGTGAGGTATCTTCATCACTTCGTCTTCTCTATATTCACTTGAAGTCGCGTCTTCGCTGTCTCTTCTATCAACTTGTTAGTTTTCGCCTGGAGATCTTCAAGTTTGTGTGACATCAGACACAAGTCATCATTGGCGAAATCCAGATCTTCTAGGTTCTTTTCCGCAGTCCAGCCAGCGTATCCCTCTCTTCTCGCTCCCCACTGTTTGCTGCATGATCCAGTCCAGTCCACCACAATCAGAAATATCATGGGTGATAGTAGGCAACCTTGTTTCACTCCTGTCTTCACTTCAAAAGCATCACCTCGCCTGGTTAACTAGTTCACTAGTTACTGGCCGGTCCTAAGCCCGGGTAAAGAGGGAAGGTTGGGTTGTGACCTTCAGTATTAGAAAGGTTATTTTATCCCACTTATGGACATTATACTGGTCATATGAAACTACTGATTACTAATAAACTGTTATTCGCCCCAGTGATTTTAAATATGATCGTACCTATTTGGTAAATTGGAGTTTTCTTCACTGATTTGACTCATACAAGTTACTGAATATAGTAGTCTTTCTAAATTTCTTTTGATTTGAGTTGCCCAATATCAGTTTTCCTAATTTCTCCATTGGAGTCAAATTCAACTAACCCATTCATTTTAGAATATTATGACCAAAACACTTACTTTTTGTATCCAAACCTCCTTTAAATCGATCCCAAGATTTTAAACCAATCCTATCTCCAAGAAGATCAACAAAACTTTCAAATTGTTCACTTCCTTTTTCTAAGTTAAAAATATGAATGAACAATTTGTTTATATTAGGAAAGCAAACCTCTTGATAATTATGTCACTTAATTTAATTCAGCTGATTTATTTTCCTAGAAAACAAATTTTATCCCAGAGATTTTAAGACTAGGTTGAATAATCATTCTAGGTGCTAACCAATTACTTCAAGTACTAATCTTTAGACAAAATAACATCAAAGTAAAGTTTATTTACACCATCGATAAAATCTTGAATCAAGATAGACACTCAAGTAATTTCCAGACAGAAAAATAGTCGGCTGTGTGACGTATGAGCATATATTTGGGTAGAATTCACCAAACACCGATGTGCTTATAGTCAGAAAGCCCTAAATTGTTATGAAAAGGTGTTACCTATGGGGTCAACCAGTCGGAATTGAAGGGGTGGTGGCTGATGGTGGATAGTCGCGCTTTATTGCACAGCGATAGAAGTAGGGAACTGTGGACCATTGAACTCTGAACCACTGCCTGAATGGTTAATGCGTTCACCTTGACCACCAGGTTAGACAATTTTTTTGTTTAGACATATTACAATATTTTGAAGCTTCAGCCTTTGTTAATCGTCCGATGATTAAGGCTTGTCCTTAAACACCCTACAGTTTTTCACAGTTATAGATTTGAATCGAGGAAATAGAATTGTATGACCATATCCTTTTTCGTGAATTCCATTCAGATGCTAACAACTACACAATTTCACCGTATTGATAAGAAAGCGAACGATGAAAAAAGATGACAAAGATTCTGAATAACAAATACCTGTGAGAATAGGAGAAAGTTGGAAAAAGTGCTGGAAAGACCGACTGTTTGTGAGACAAATTAGTACATAATCTTCAAAGAGGTTAGGAATTGAAAGAAAGCAGAAATCTATTAGAATATCAAAGTTACCATCATGGATTTTTCAACTATATTCGTGAGGGTATTAAATCAAGATTGAACGATGCTCAGAGAGGAAAAGTTGAACTTGAAATACAACCGAAGAGTATTCACTAATTCCTTTCATCAAGAGTCAGTCTTTCTGGAATTCTTCACAACTTCCTCCCCTTCAAACTTATTTGAGTTATTCTGAATCCTTGTCATCTCTTTTCATCGTTCGCTTTCTTGTCAGCTTGATGACAGTATGTGGACTGATTGTTCTTTAAGTTGTTAACAGCTGCGTAGACCCCATGAGAAACAATGTGGTCCTATTATTCTTTTATCGATATAATGTTTGTTTTCTCAAGTTTATATAAGCTTTTTTCTAACGTTATCAACTTGTATATGACTGAATGTGATGTAATGTAAAAAAATCCATTGTTTTCTAAAAACGTTTTTTCTTTTGTTTGAACTTGTGAAGGAAACCGCATATAAAAATGTGTATTTATCAGCTCGTATACGAATAATCAACTGAGAAAAGTTGAGCTAAAAAGAGACTTAGACTAGTTTTTTTTAGTTTCAGACTATATTACTACTGATTTCGTTCAATCCGATATTCATTAAAATTTGACAAATTTAGTTTAATTATGTACTGTCACTGGTTCGTTTTCGTCACTCACAACGTTAAATGACGTAAAAGGTTTATAAACAGAGATGAATATGTGCAGAGTATTTTTATACAGGATACAGATATGATGAGAACAACAAAGTTGGTAGATTTTTTCAGTATTGAAGCTAATTGTTACATTTAACTTCCATATAAATATGATTTGTATCGATATTAGGCGCCAGATAATTTAATTTAGTTCAGACGAACAACAAACAGCTTCTATACTCTTTAATTTAATTTACAAAGTGAATTACCAGTAATAGAGAAATGAAATCTGAAACCAAACAAAGAAATTTCTTAGCTATTCAAGAACACATATTTGGCTGCATTTGCATTAGGACAAGAAATGGTAGATAGGTAACCAGTTACTTTTCACCAGTTCATGCCACATTCATTCGCAGCAGTTTATGATTCAAGCGAAATTCGGACACATTTGACAACGATGAATGGTGGAGCAGTAAGTGGATAAATAAGTCTAGTAATTCCGAATCTTGCAGAGACCAGACTTTTTTATTTAACTTTCATCACTGAACGGAAGATTGTATTTAGTTGAAGACACTCCATGTTTTTATATATTTTCTTTCTGAGTGATTGTAATTCTTCAAGTATTCATTGAAATCAAACAAAGACATTGTTATATAGTGCCTAATAAAAACATCATGACTTTTTGTTGTTGAAAATGAAAGATATTCTTAGTGAACAGATTTTCTGATTTTGATAAATGACGACTGTTTCACTAAATTATGCGGTTTTCATCCTTTAGAAGGATCTGTGTGTTGAAATCGTAGGAATGAATAACTTACGTTTATATTTAATAGGAACTGATTCCCATCTTGTATAGAATCAGTGAACTAACTATTATGCTGTCAATCTTGTTTTGATATTTATTGACAAAATGAGCCTGTAAAGCTTAACAGTCTCATACTCTTTTACAAATTCCAATCTCATTTTGTTCCAATCTATAGTGACATATCTTATGGTATTTATATTCTTGATAGAGTCAGTTTTTACGCAAAATCAGCTCATTTATCACATGAGGTTGTGTTTGAAGATGAAACGAGAGACCTAATCCCTTTTAGGTTGAAATATAGGATCTTTGGGTTAAAACCAATATGACCTTTGTCTTCTTTTCAACTTCAATTATCATACCACATAACAAATATTAGCCTGCAAATCATATCTATATCAGATAGCCTTAATGAGAGTTATTCGCCTACTTACAGTTAAGAGTATTACAAATTTATCAGATATTTCCAATGGTTTTTGTTTCACGTAAATCTAAGCTTTACAGTCTGAATTCCGGCAGCAGTTTAATTTACCATGAATGTGCTCTTGTTAAACTAACTATTCTAAATGAGAAATGCTCAACAGGAACTTACCGTTATTATACATTTCTTGATCAGATGTTTGACCTTCAATACAATAAAGTACGCCAAATTTGAAATTTACAGAACCCTTGAGAAGAAAGTAAACAGATAGTAATACTTTACAATCTGCTTCTAAAAATACAACTTACATACCAGAGCAATATGAACTTGCCTTCTAAGATACAGTTTAGCCTTGGTACAAAGTTAATCTGAAGAGATCGTTTATTTTGAAAATACTTATTACGATCTTTCCTTCCTAATGTTAACATAAAGTTACTCATTTCTATATTCTCCTCACAGTTATCTCTCTGTGTAGAGCTAAAAAGTAGTAGGTAAATTTCATCTAAGGTTTTCAGCACTAGTGAAAATAGCATTCTCTACTCGGATCGCGTCAACTGTGATTGATCAGGATATAATTTCTGCAGCATCCGTGTTTATTTCTAGCACTACTGATCTAGGTCATTATCGTCACTTCTGTAGGTCATCGCAGCACTGTTAAAACAGCTCTAAATTGTAGGATTTTGTAATAATAAAATACATCCATGATTCAAATGTTACGTGGGAGCTACATTTCATAAGTATCTCTAAGGTGGTCATAATCAGCTCAGTGAAACGTCATTTCATTTTAGTACATTCATAGTGCTAAAGCACTATTAGCTTAGTTTTTAAACAGCTAATAGTCAGATTATAAACATCCAGGTCAGAGTTGTTACAAATGTCCTAAAAGAAGTCGAGGGTTGAGTCAGGTTTAATCACCATATCAGTATGCTTTAATATTATTCTGGCGTGATTAGAAAATCAAAAACAAGATTTCTGCTATAGGTTTTGCTATGTGTTCCATAGCTTCTTCAGTAGAATATTCGGATTTTCATTCCATATCAAAATATCTACTGTCGAAATAGTACATATAGGAGTTTCTGTCTTTACTGATGATTTCTAACTAGTCATCGTAAATTCATATCGTCTTTTTCATTTAGTAATCAAAAACACTTCACCAATTAATGTGCATATGTATGTGTGAAAATGTGATGGAAAATATATGTAATACGAAAATTCCCATTTATACAGCTAGGAAAACAAACAGTTTGAGCGAAGAAATATTTCTTCTCAATTATTTCCTCCTCAATCGCTCTACACTAATGTATATCACTTTCGAATGTAAAATTACATACCAATCTAGTGGTGAGAGTTGTTTAATAGCAGGTTATTGATCTCAAAGTATCAAGACAGTGATAAATGATAACTGATAATTAAAGTAAATGGTTTAAACAGAAAGGACTAATACGCCAAAAACATTTAAAAGGTCAAAATGTCAAAGTGAACTTTTAGAAAGGAAAAACAATATTAGTCAATTATTATTCATGAATAGACATGTTTTCGATATTTTCATACAATAAACCACGAACGACATACATTTTCCATAACATTCCTACATATACCATTTGACAGTATCTATTCTGATGCTGAAAAAACTCGAATACTCTAATGAAGAAGCTGTGGCATGTACAGTGATACGTTCAGGAATAATCTTGTTTTTGACTTTCTAATCAATCTGGGATAATATAAAACATACTTATATAATGAGTTAGTAGTCATTACGAAAACTCAGCTGTCTGTTGGAAATCTGTTTAAGGTTCACTGTTTGATAGAATGAAAAACGATTCACTAGTATTCTAGTAGTTTGTTCATCCTCTAAACTAAGACTCCCCCAGGTAAAGCCTTCTGTGTCAACCTGAACACTATATTTAATGCTCCATTATAAACACAACTGGAGTTATAAGTATGCGACATAAAAACAGGAATAAATGTTTATGTTGAAATCGCTATCATGTACAATTAGCTAGATTCTAAAAAACCCTACTATCAAATAATTTTCATTGTTTAAAATCAAAGTGGAAATAATTAAAGTAACTTCAGTTTAGCTGACATTTGGTCCTTTGTTATTACTAATGAAATATCATAATAAGTGGTTTTTACGATAAGTCTGTCCAGATGATATTCATATTCTTCTGTTTTTTTTTCAGAAAACAAAGACATCAGAGCAGTTAACAGCAAGTAGTATGCATAGATAAGATATATTGGCTGTAATACAGTCAAAATATATTGCAGATAAACTGATAATTAATCAGTAAAAAACAGCTGGAGATGTAAATTCAAGACGATTTTGTACATTCGTAATGCATTTATCAAATGTGTTGAGTTTGTTAAACAGGAACCGCATAGATATCTGTACAATCATTCAATGTTAAGGCTTCTAATGACATAAAATTACTAACCTTATAAGAGTACGGAAATGCAATATACAAACTTATCCTTTCTCTATAATGGATAAGATGATAAAAGATGCATTGAAGTGTTACTAAATCCTAACACTACTGAGGGACGTGGCTAACAAACAAATATCGGAGACTGAATATAAGAGGAGAGTTGTTTTATTTTATTTTCTTCATCAATGTTATCATTATTATGAACGATCAATCAGTTACTTATCCTTACTTCTTGTTCTTCAAGTGTAAGAGCATCTTTTTGAACTTCAAAATTTAGAATTTCTCGTGGTCCTTTCTCAACACGATGAATGTCGAAGAAGCTGGAGAATGATCGAAAACAAAAAGAATAAATGATGTTGTACAATAAATTGTCATATACTGACAGTCGATGAGATTTAATTAGTGAAAGTACACCTGCGGGTCTTGCATAACCATCAGTTCACCTAGTATTGTGTATTCTATATTGCAACTCAGATACTACAGTAATTATATTAGTCTGGACATAAATTCATCATATACACCGTTAAACAGTGGAAAAGAACATACATACATACATTCATTCATTCATTCATACATACATACATACATACATACATACATACATACATACATACATACATACATACATACATACATACATACATACATACATATATACATACACACATATATACATACAAACATATGTAAGGTAGACTGAGACAGATTTAGGTGTAACAACAGAAGTGAACAGCTTTTACCGGTCAAATGGTAATACAAAGGGTAGAAATGGACGTTCAAAAGTGAATGGGTTGAGGATAGGTTAATTGAGCTTAGATGATAATGGATTTCAGGTAGGAAAATTATGATAAAATCAATGAATGGTAATAAGTAATACCCGTTATACAAGAAGTGGCTATCGTGTCTCTGTGACATAGTGGATAAAGCCTTGGAGTTTGAAGCAATGGCTACGAGGTTTGAGTCCTTGTGGGAAAAACATCACTCACTGGGATGCAGGTAAATCCAGCTGACGAGTCTCAAAAAGGGAGAAACAAGCGTCCTGGATTCTTCTGCTAGCCGCAACCAAGAAAACTATATTAATGTTGATACAGGGGTGAGAACCGAATCCATTGGGCGTAGATCACGTCATTCGAAACAAGTTAGTTAATAGTACTTATGCAGACAGTAAAAAACCAGATTTCCATCTTAACTATAATTAGAACACAGGTAATTTTGAGGGATCTGTACAGGAGCGCATATGCCAATAGAGACTGATTAGCTGGGTCCAATCAACGACGGTATAATACAAGCAGTTTTAATAAAACAATGCCCGTCGCACAAGAAGTGGCTATGGTGGCTCGGTAGTGTAGTGGATAACGCTATCACGTTTGGAGCGATCGCTTCCCAGTCTGAACCCCAGTGGGAACAACATCACTCACTGGGAGGCAGGTACATACAGCTGGCGAGTCCCAAATCGGACGAAATCCGCATCCTGGATTCCACTGCTAGTCACTATCCATCTTTAGTATACTAAGATGATTACTAATGATAAAAATGGTAGTAGGAATGAGGTTAATTAGGCGAAGGAAAGCAAACTATCAGATGGGTGATAATTAAGAAAGAAAAGCAAGTAGGAAAATTAAATATGACAAGACGATGTTGTAATTCCTACCATGGCAGACTCAAGCTGACTACCATTTCCTTCTGAATGCAGAGGTTTGGTCTGACAACTCGAGTCGCACAGTCTTCTGCAATTCGAAGTTATTTTTTATTTTGCTGTTTACTCATAACCGTAAAGGACTTACAGGTATCAATATCATGTCCATAATCCACTAGGTGTTTCGTTACCAAGCTCCTCAAGGTCTTTTTCGCGGCAAGCTTCAAACATTTGGGTAGACAGACACCTGGCCATACGACTAATGTATTTGCTTACGCAAGTACATTCGAAATGATATATGCATTTAGACGTATCGAGGATCGGAGTCCTGTCTTTCTTTGATTGTTACAATACCCTTTTCTGCCATTCAAAGATGATGATTTGCTAGGGGTAGTTGCAGGAAGACTGCAGAAGTCTATAAGAAAGACTTATTACGCTGCTAAACTCGTCCCACCCAGTACCACCAAAATGGTACTGCAACAACCCAGCTCAGAGAATACAATACAATCAATATCAGTTTACCTATTCCCAACCCATTCAATTCCGAATATCCATTTCCACCCTTTGTATTATCACTTGGCCTGTAAAATCTGTTCACTTCTATGTTGTTACACCTAAATCTATATCTTAGTTTACGTTATATATGTATGTATGTTTGTTCTTTTCCATTGTTTAACGGTATATATGTAATGAAATATGTAGAGTATCCAGCTGACGAGTACTACTGAAATTTATGAATTCATTAAATCCTGCTTTTTTCACATTAGTTGTGTTTTAAATTTGTATCAGGAAACAAATGTTTTCAATAAATTTATCACAAAATGAAATTTGCTTGTTGCTGAGGATGTTCAACTACGAATTGAGCAACCAGCTGAACGCAGTTTCTCCTAGTTAAATATCGTTTTCACTTCTCATCTGGAAATACACACAAACTGAGAGAAACTACATACATATATAAATATATATGCTTCAGGTTTCAGTACAACCAGATGTACGGTGGATTTTTTTACGAGTTAAAAGATTAACATTTAGAAACTGACCACTATACTTCCTGAATACCCACTTCTCTTTTTTTGGATTGCAAACAAACAAGGTGCGTTAAAGTTCAATAGTTTACTTCAGTGTTACAACGAGAGATGAATTCTTCTAAAGTTTGATTCAAGCGAGTACAGATGTAAAATTCTCAACGTACTTCACGACTGAGAAAAACGACACTTGGATAAATAAATTCTACTATTGTGTCTGACCCACTTGATAACTTCAATCACTAGGAGTTAGGTACATCCGGCTGACAAGTCCCAAACAGGACGAAAAGCGTGTGCTAGCCTCTATCATTATCACAGATACTGACGAGTATAAACGATCTACTGACGTTTTGATGGTGTTGTGTTCTGTGAAATGGATGGTTTAATCGATTAAATCATTTAGCCCATCAGTTCAAGATCTTCTAGCATTCCTGTTCTGCTTCATCATATTTGACACGACAACTAGTATGATACAATGTCTTGATACACTACACTTGTTTATAACGTTTTGGTCTGAAAAAAATGCTGATAACTGGTCAAGTGTTTTGTGCTTGTCAAGGGTTGCCACATTGGTTAAACCAAAAGTTAGCCCAAAGCCTACAGTTCCAGCTGTAACCCATTTATTATCTAATCACCATGTCTGAATTCACTACCTAAGATATCATGCTGTCAACCAGGTGTTATGGAGTGATATACTTCCCGGTAAGGCTGAAACGCTTGGTTTTTTATTTGTTGTTTGATATGTTTGATAACGATATCAGTATCTATTCATTTGTTGTGTTCAATATTTCTTAACATTGGTCAGTGAACACTGAATTTAGACTAGCTAGGCTTTTCAAATTACTCACTTGGAAAATTATTTTGATAGTAAATACAATGAGAGTTACAGAAATCAAAAATTCTAAATTTTCAGCTAAAAACCAGACGAATTGTTTTAATTTTCACTACTTTAATTAAGGTATAAGATCAATTCAGAAGTAATTCCATGGAGTTGATACTCATTTGCATTGACAAAAGTATCATTAAGACTTTATTATATCATTGTAAATAACTGATACTGACAAATGGTTCATCGTCTCACCAAATGGATATTCAGTAACGTATATGAAGAAAACTTATCTAAATACCTCTAGTGACTAAACTAATAAAGTTAGATACCACGTTAATTCTTGTGATTTGACAGTCGAAAAATGTTATACCTTTTGTAATGCTGTAACAGGTTCTCATATATTATGACAGTTTACTTGGTTATGGCTAGCAGAAGAATCCTGGATGCGTGTCTCGTCCTATTTATTGGTCGTCAGCTGTATATACCTGCATTCCACAGAGTGGCGTTCTTCCCACTGAGACTCGAACCTCGTAGTCGTCGCTTCAAACACCAAAGCGTTACCCACTAGGCCATCAAGGCACGACAGCCACTTTTTGTACAACAGATATTGGTCATTTCTGTTAGTTGATTTGCTTGTAGTTCTCCGTTGTTTTACTAGATTGAATTGTTCGGTCCATCTGACGAGTCCCAAATAGGACGAAACACGCGTTTCGGATTCCTCTGTTAGCTACAACTAAGTAAATTATCATGACAAATATTTGAGCAATATCGAGGCATCCTCATAGAAGCCCACATACCAGCAGAGGTTGAACAGCTCGATCCAGTATAACAATGGAGAATTACAAACATATCATCAGATAGTTAAGTCTTATATAAGTAATTATTGTTAATCGGTGTATACAGAAAATATAAAATATACATATCTTTGCAACAGTCCAGAAAGATAGGAATCTTTGAGAAAAACTTAACAGCACTGTAATATGGCTGAAAGTGAGAACATCCTAACAAAAACGATCCACTATTGCCTCATTTAAAAAAGGAAGCTCAACAGTACGCATCAAACGATGCAGAAATTTCTGTAGATGAGAAAGCTGATCAAAACATCTTATGAAGTATTATTTGTGAACAATAATAAACTACGCTTAAAGGTTTTGTCAATATACTGTTTATGAGCACTGTAAGATGCTACCGTAATCACCATTTCTTTTTTCTATTCTTTTTCAGCAACCAAGGTTTCCAAAAGTATTGGTGAAAGTTGAGCTCAGTTAATATGGCCAGAAATAATAAGCAACAAGGAACTCTGGCAACGAACCAACCAAGAACCTATCAACCAACAAATATGCAGTAGCAGGAAGTGGAGATGGATTGGGCATACACTGAGAAGGCCGACTGGAGACATCACGCGTCAGGCCAGTCCCTCGAGTGGAACCCAGATGGGAAGCAACGAGTTGGGCATCCGAGGTGAGGGTGACATGGAGGAGATCGTGCGAGGAGGAAATGAGAGGTTGTGGGGTGTCGTGGAGCCAGTTTCAAAAGATTTCAGAGAACAGAGTGGAATGGAGACTTGCTACTGAAGTTGTATGTTCCATTAGGAACCCAAGAGACCAATTATAATAATACAATAATATGTTGTAAATGAGTTTCTGTTGGATCTATTTTACTACATATATTTATTTCTCATAAGTGTCAGGGCTCTTTGTTTATTTCTACAGAGATTTTCTAGTTACAATAGTAACGAAGTGTTGCAGGATAAGGTAGCCTGAGTTTAGGTTACTGAAATGATGTGGAAGATGGAGATTCACTAGGGTACTCAGAATTTTACATGGCACAGTTTTTCAATACCTTGCTGGAGTCTTACTATGGAAACAGCCATCACCATAGTTTTAAAAAGGGTTTTCTACCAAGTGTATCTTAGGTGTTGTGGTAATGATAGGTAGTGGCTAGCAGTGGAATTCAGGACGCAAGTTTCATTCTACTTGAGACTCGTCAACTGGATGTACCTGCTTCTCAGTGAGCGATGTTGCCGTCATTTGGACTCGAACGCAGGGTCAATCACTTCAAACACCAGATCGTTATCCGCTGAGCCGTCGAGTCCCAATAGACGCTTCTTGTACGATGGGTATAGTTTTTATTTTGCACACAAAGTGACTATCGTGACTTGGTGGCCAAACGAATAACTCTCTGGCATTTGAAAAGGTCAATCCCGGGGTTCTAGTCCAACTGATAGAAACATTGCCTACTGGGAGGCTGATATATCCGGCTGACGAGACCTAAATAGGACGAAGCGTGCGTCCATTATTCCACTCCAAACCACCATTCATCATCACTCCAAAATCGAAGCATTCGTACAGAAGCTCATATGCCAATGGCCACAGATCAATTCGGTCCAATCAACGATGGAACAATACAAGCAACAACAAGTTATTGAAATGTCGATATTAACCTATGGAAATACTTTTTATATAACTTGATGTAGCAATAAGTGACTATGCAAACTCTATGTTTGATGAGAAATACGAAAATTTGGTTTCACGCACATGAAGTTAGATTAATGAACAGAAGCAGGCAGAATAATACTTAAAGACAAAAAAGGTTTCAGTCCAAAAAGCAATAACTGTTGTGTTACAGCCTATTTTTCATTTTGCAATTTCATCAAACTGAAATGTTTGATTAAATTTTTGTGAAGTGTAATGAAGAATGTTTGACTTAGTGCTTGTATACTTTCTGTGAGCTTCAGTCTTGTTAAAAACTACTCAAACCAGGATAATTCAACGTTGGGTTTAAAAGTCATCATATTTGTTAGTGAAGATAAAGAGTGACTAGCAGTGGAATCCAGGACAAGAAATAATAGTATCATATTGTTTGTATACTTTTAAAAAACCAGTTTTTGACTTACTTTAACACCTTCTTTGCTGTCAATGCATTTGTAGGATTGTATGATATACATAATTTTTGGCTACCCTGAAAATAGAAAAAAGTAGTTTCATAAGCTAAATTATAATTTGAAAGAAATGAATATTTGAATAGATATCAATTTAACCATTAAATAGGTTGAGAATAAATATTTTTATCATGACGAGATGTAGTACAAATGTGATCAAATTTTATCAGTAGGTCCCTGCTTCAGCTTCAGTAGAGTGGACTTCGAAAAATTCATCTCGAGGCAAGTAAGTAATGAACAGTGAAAGTAACTCCATGGATTATTTGGTCGGAAGGTAGTTTATATCATTAGTCGGAGAGCTAGTGGAAACCTAGAATTGACAGAAATCTGTTCTGTCTTAATTCGGGACTCCGCACCAGTGCCAATTTACAGAAGAAGAAGTTAATGGGTCATTGGATGACAACCAGGGGCTGTTTTAACATGCTCTTCATGAGATCTGTCAGTTCCAAGCACGATTTGTCATAGGAGTGTAGTTGCAGTTTTCTGAGGAGTCTTGTAAAAAGATAGAATAGCTTCTCAATGCTTTAGAGTTTTCACGGGTCCCACAACTGATATCAGTTCTTCACAAAAGCTTCTCTCAAACTAATCAATTTCTGCACACCATCAGCTGAATTTAAATTACCAGCTGGTTTTTCAGCCTAGTCAACCTAAGTGTAGACCATCTGAAGGTCTCTTAAAAAATCAAAAGTTAACAGAAACAGTTTTCAGGAAATAGTGAATGTGAATTTCTAATTATAAAAAATGCTATAGATAAAAGTTTAAGTTGTAGTTGTTTTCGAATTATAAGTTTCACTTACTCGGTTAAAAATTACTTGTAAGGAGGATTAGTTGTTCTGCATATCATATTAAATAAAAAAGTTTGTGAGACATTTTTTAGTTAAGGGTCTGTATAAAGCTTTATTTTTTGCAATTGTATTTTAACTAGGGCTGTTAACTGGATTAGGCTAGTCCTCTATTGATTTTGTCGACTGACAGAGGAGTCTAGAACACGCATTCCTTCCCATTTAAGACTCATCATTTGGAGGTAATTGCACTCTAGCGAGTGTTATTCCAACTGAGGCTTGAATCCAGTACGTTTTGCTTCAAATGCCAGAGCGTTATCTACTTAGCCACTGGGCCACGATATTCACTCCTTGTGCGATGGGTGTCAGTTTTGTAATGATGCTTGTAATTTCCCGTTGCCATAAAGAGCTCTGGTGTTTGAAGCAGAGTACTGTTTTCCAAACTCAGTGTGAACAACATGCACTGGGTGTAGGTATATCCGGCTCGCGAGTCGCAAATAGGACGAAACACACGTCCTAGATTCCTCTGCTCGTTACCAAGATCACTATAACATCACGAATATTCAGCAGTATTGAGGCACCCGCTTAGGATCCTATCTGCCAACATAGGTCGAGCGATTCGGCCCTGTATAGCAAAGGGAAATTACAACTATCGTAACAATAAGCTGGTCTTCCAATAAGACGGATTTCACGGTTTCATTCGAACTAAAAATCTTTTTGAGTGTTAGCAACAATAAATAACATTTCGTATTCTTGTAACCTTCCCAAATTATTAGCTGCATTTGCGAGGGGACGTTAGAATTTAAGAAAAAATATGAAGGAATTTGTCACTGAAAGCTTTTAAGTCCCTTACAAGTGATGACTGACTTCTTGACGGTCATTAGTTGTTCACCGTTAGACATTTTGAAAGCTTCTCTCATATGTCGTGAACGTTGTCACGTGCATTCCATTACATGAACAATCAACGACTGAATTATAATTCTTTTTAGGTTAAATTTGAATGCTTTACCTTGAGTATGCGAAACGTTTCTGACTTCATATATTTCAACTACCTAATATCCTTCAACACTGTTCGTGGTTGACCTTCACTGGAAAAATTCTGAGTAGCAGGATTTCAACCCACAAGCCAAACGTTAACCAACAAATCCCTAAAGGTTTAGATATTTCAATTTAAACATCGCATGAGGTAAAGTATGTGAACTGCTGAGAAGTCTGAAAGGAAACAGGACAATTTTGCGTCCTCATCCGTCATTCACTGATCACGATAAATATCTTCATGAAGTTTTGCTTGACAAATGTTATCTCATTATTTTTGGTTCAGCTTACTTTCACGTATCAAATCACTATGTTCGATGGTAAGTAGTAGTTAGTAGTTAGATATCAGTCAGCCGTTAACTTAGCCACAGCAGAAATATTATTTCAAGTTGATATTCATCATGGACTGACATCAGTTGGAAAAACATTGGAAATTTAAGGGCACCGGACAACTATTTCGTCATAGTACAGGACTTCTCAGTAGTGCTCACCCAGGAACCCTCCCCACCAGGGATAGAATCCAGGACATTCAGGCTCCGCAGTCAGCCCATTAGCATAAAGCCACCGAGTAGAAGTTCAGTGATCCATATCTCCTACTTCTGTTAGATATAGGACGACTACAACCCCCAAACTAGAATAATCTAGTACTCATCGGTGACCAGCTTCAAGCAATGATTCTTGAAGTTCCAACGAGAAGTCGTGACCAGTGGGGCAAGCCGGACAGACATGAGAACAAATAGCAAATGGTGATATTAAGTGATGCTAGCACTATATCGTGAGTTGATAGAAGTATGAGGTATTGACCAATGGTTTCCAATCCAGTAGCTCAATGGAAACGTGTTGGTCACGGAACCTGAAGATTCTGGGTCCGATCCCTGATGAATACATGGGTGCACACCCCTGAGAAGTCCCATGCTGGGACGAAACAGCTATCCGGTTCTCTCAGGTTTCCAATGTTCCTACAACTGATATCAGTCTATGATGAATACAAACCTGAAACCACTAAATTTGTACAAACCTTCAAATAGAGATGTAATTCCTCAGAACGTAATTGTTTTTCAGTCCAGGTTGATTCAAAACAGGAAGACAAGATGGACCTACTTAATATATATCTGGCAGAAAACCAGCGAAGTCATCGTACAGAAAACTAGTTTTACTCCTTATGAACATTGAATCAACAACCATTATATATAGTACGAAGGATACAACATTAATTCCAGAGACATGGGAAGAACAAGAGCTGTCAAAACTATGGGAACTACATTCAGCAATTGAATAATTACCTTAATGTGCTTACGAAAAATAATTTGTGCTACAAACGTACTCCAGTAAACAGTGTATCGAATATCGAATATCCAAGTCTAACTGAGGATTAAATTCTACTACCATTCCAAATTTTACTCCCAAAATTAAACTTCTAAACAGTTGTTGTATATCCCAATGGAATTAGATATGAGAAATAGTGTGGAATAGAAAGAAGATTTATTTCTGTACTCTCCCTTTCTAAAGTTATCAATATTGACTTAGTTTCTGATGACGGTAACTGTGGGAGGGAAAGTTAGTTTGACAGTAGGTGAAGTTTAGCAAACCGGATGATATTTTACCCCTCAATTAATCTTGATCGAAATAAAATTAGCTGATCCCACTTATGCTCCAGCTAAAAAGAGACTATCCACTAAAATGAAAAAAACGTTACAAGCTTTATTTGTCATTTCTTACAAATTGATTAAATGTTTCATTGGTTTGCTGCATTCATATAACTAATGAATTGCCCAGAAAATGGAAGAGTAGATGGTGAAAAACAGTCAAATAGCTTGTCAGGATGTGTCAATATCTCGTGCGCAAAAATCCGATTTTTTGTTGTTTTATTTGATAACCTAATCATTGTGCAGAAGATAATGTAAAGGGGATTTGCTTAGATTGTCTTGTTTGTTACATACACTTCAAAATATTCTGGCACTGTAAATCAAGTAACTTATCATTGCAGTTGTAAGTGTTAACTTGAGTCTTTCGGTTGAATTTTCAGCATTGTCACTCAGTCAGGCAGTACAAAACTGAGATGAGCTTTATTTTAGTGCTAGATAGTTAAATTCATTAGGTAGAAGTCCATACTCCACCTGGATATCCTTCTTGTTTATGGTCCCTGTCAAAATTGTGTCTGCGAACCGGAGGAAACCTATGCTTTCAAAACCACTTGTACACGACTCACTGTGTTTCAAAGACACAGGTTACATCACTTTAGAAGTGCATTGGTTGCCGTTGGGAAATTCGCCTTCATTACAGAAAGTCACAGAGAATCAACTACAGCTCAAAACAATTACTAGTTATCCGCAACATAATTTCAAATTTCATAAGGAACACTAGTTTCCTTAAAGTGACTGATGTGTTCAACATCACCGAACCTTAGTTATAGAATTCTCTACAAATCAGATCCAGACATTTAGGACTTAAGCATCTGTACATATAATATACCACTACGTATTCTTCCAACTTCAGATTTCTGCTCTATTTGTAATAGTAGTGAGTGAAATCATTTTACTCGTTTGTTAGTTTAATTTGTCCCAAGAAGCGAACCACTGGTGTAACAGCATGGGGTAATCATCTGATTGACCGTCAACAGCAAATAACGCTGTATTTCATGCAAAAATATTTGAGAAGTAATGCCTCCTGGATCTGTGGATTGATAAAAATATGAGATTTGCCTATTCAATAAAAATGACACAATAATTTTGTAGGCTGAACAAATGAATTCTTCGAAAAATCATGCGTCGAGAAAGTTTTTGACACAGAAAACAGGTTTTCACGAATTGATTTTTTGAAATATCTATCAACAAAAACGTTTGCCAGTGAACTTTGAGACGATACAGATTGAAAAAAGCCATTTGCACATAAGTCAAGGTGCATTTTTTTAATAATACTCACGTATTCAATGATAAACTACTCATTGCAAGAAAAACAGTTTCGAGAAAGAGTCAATTTCTTTTCCGCAAAAAAATCATCACCGATATAACTAAAAGTTAAGTTTCCACTTCTTTCGCTTCATCTTTAAATGAATATTTTAAAACGTATGCAGCCGGTAGGATACATAGGTTTTATGAGCACAAACTCTCAAGCACCTCTCGAGTAAAATATACTTTTATAGACTCCCTACGTTTTGGTTGCTCACCGAGTACAACGAATTTTCAGTCTTTTTCTCCTCTGTAGATATCTGTAAACTTGTGATTATCTTTCTTTTTTCGTCTGTATCTTCTTGTACAACTCAAAGTTGATTCTTTGACCCCACACATGTCATATAAAAATCATTTCATATCCGTTTTACCCTTTTACATCCATGCTTATACAGTAGAACTTTACTTTTTTTCCTTTGTTTATTTTCAGAAGTTATTCATGTGATTCTGTATTGAATCGTCTTTAAAGCTGTGTTTATTTTCTCCCCTGTTTTTGTTGATATCATTATCCCAGGATTATCTGCCTCCTCAATCGGTATTTACATGACCATTGGTTATGTTATGACAGCATGTGATATAAGTTTCGATTTGTTTATGAGCTCGCTACATAGTGGGTACGAGATGAAAATCAGATAGAATCAGACCATAATAAACAATTTTGAGAAGGCTTAATCATTCTAGATCTTAAGATATTTCTAGGACTTGAGGATATTTAGAAAACTGAACAGATGAAAACCCTGAATTTCTGTATCAGTTACCTGCTTTTTGAACTATAGCAATACCCACGGTAACTTACAGCGTGAAATGTATTCACCAAATGAACCTTGGAATCAACGAGCAGCTTCACTAAGTTGCGCAGAAAAACTATGTATATGGCCTGGGACCAAGTTTTCTCTGAACTTCAACTACTTTTGCAGACTCTAATGATAGGTAACTTTGCAGTAAATATTCAACGCATATTCAAAACAACCATCTGACGGAGGTTAACAGTTGAAATTATTTTAGGTCGGTGAAAGCAAAACTTCCTGCATTAGTACGTAAAGCAAATGCTGCTTACTGTAATAATGCTAATTATTGTAAATAACCTTTGGTTATTATCACTGATGGTCTGTAGTTTGTCGAAATTAGCCCTCAACATTTGAAATAGAACTCATTTACACACTAGCTTAGAAGAATATTATCTGCCATGTCTCTGAAACTTTTATAACTGGATAGATATCGTCGCCTATAAAATCTGCTAGATAATTGAATTTATAAACAAAAATATTTTTAAAATAATAAGAGTAATTACCGTTTTTCTCCATAAAATCGCGCGATACTGACTAATTCCATAGGTTTGTATATCATCTTTGGTAACAGCAAGGAGGAATGGATCACGTTCACTAAGGTACCCACAATACAGCTGATGATCTGTAAATAATAAAAAGGTTTAGATTATGACAGACAAGATAAAGGGAAAAGTAATACTTTTTGCTAGTAATATACGCTGTTTATCCACAATCGAATTAAAGAAAATAATTCTGCTTCATATCAGTCATCCTGATGATCATTTTGTGGAGTTATTGAGTAAATAACGTCAGTAAATAGTTTATGTTTCCTGTCACTACATCTTGTTAAAAAATTCCATATCTATTGTGTTTCTCATTTACGTATACAGCCGATGCAAGAACGACTCACTGATTTCGCTTCCTGCGATAAAAATAGGGGATCGATGAGGGAAAGTATTAAATTAGCTATTCGCATTTCGATAGGGTAAAAGTAATAAAAACATACTAAGCATTTCTATAATAGATAAAGGTAAAACCTGAATACAGGGATAGTGTACAACTCCACTTAAGACCGTATATTTAATGAAGCACACAGTGTTACAGTAATATTTACTAGGTAAAGCTCAGTGCAGAGTGTTTTACTCATTTACAAACAATATTAGTAAGTTCACAACCTATCTAGCAAGCTAGGTGAAACCATCTGCGGGCAAGTCAAAGTGGTCTAATTTGATACCTAAAAGTAATAACCCCAGTAGAATGTATGTTACCAATGAGATTCTTATTAGACCTATACTTGATTTTGAACATAAACCAACATTTGAACTGTTCAAATATTTAGCTACAATACTGTGTCTGATAGAATTCGCTCGAAGACTGGGGAAACCCATTTGCTTGGTTTGAAACAAAAGCTAAATAATATACAGTTTGAGAAATGATTAGTTTTGATTAGATGAGGCTGGTTAGAAATATTTCAAATATGACACGAGTTAGTCATACGTGAACTCATTACTAATTATGATTCAATTATAAAACTGGCTTTTGCTTTAAAAAGATCATACTGAGACTATAGTTATGGTCATGCCTAACTTTAAAGACGAAATATGTAGAAAAACAGAAAGAGTATAGGTGAGATCTCCAATATCCTGGATCGCAGCAGACATATCTATGAACATTGAGAACAAACTACAGTAGTAGAATTCCAATCCTTACTGAAGGTATAGTGACGATATATTAACTGTGTTGACACCAGAATATATTCAAAGTTTTCTCGCACACATAAAATTGATAGTAGATGCAATCCAATTCACTTATGAATTAGAAAATGGCGAAGGAGACTTACATCCCTTAGGTTGGAAATCGAAGAGAAGAGAATATGTAGTTTAGATTTCGGTGTTTATAGGAAGCACTCACATTCGAATAGATTCTTGGGTTTCCCATCTCAACCTATATCTGTCAGGGTAGATATCACCGCTTCAAAGATACTCTTCATAGTTCACTAAAAAGCTTCTGAGGACTTACGACAGTAACACCAATGATGTTAGTGGCAGTTGCAACAAGCTTGAGAGGGAATTTAAATTACCAAAAACTATCAGAAAGAAACATTGTAGGCTAAAAGGTCCAGTAGATCCAGTTAAATGAAGTAGTTGAAACTACCAAAAACTATGCAGTGATTCTGAGGTGGAAAAGCCGATTGAGTTCGGTTAGGATAGTGAAAAACCAATATTTAGTGAGATAAAGAACGGAAGATCCTAATAACAAGTGACGTCGAAAAACTCGGTTATCTCTTTACATTCACTAACTCATAATCATATTAAAGAGTGGGATGCGCCTACAGTTGCAAAATCTGATAGAACTAAGGTGAGACGAAGAAGGACAAATAAATCTTTGTTCATTGATTCGACGAATGTAACAGGAATGATTTATCACATATTACAGATATTTGGAAAATTTTACTATTGTCAAAATAAAAGAATACAGAGCTGTTGGAGTGTAAGCATGAATGTTACAAGTTTTGCGGTTACTTTGATATAATTATGAGCAATACGTTTTACTCATAACCCCATCCAGTAAATAATACTTTATCACTGTGTATCGCGTCAAACAAACAATCTCAGATGCCACTGAAAATATCTAGGAAAGTCTGCGCTTAAAAAATATGAGATGGTTGTACATGTACTACGAGTATTGCGGAAAATCCAAATATCTGAAGAATAAATTTGAGCACAAAATAGTTGAGGTGGGATAAACCATAAGATATCTAGCTGGTTTAAAATTTCTAAACGGATGAAAGCTGAATAACACTGTGCGACAAAACGTACATTGTAAACATTATGTTTTTCACTAGTTTCAATACAAAAGGAGCTCACCTTAAACCCACATTTTAGATTTTTGGACTTGGTAGGAGCTGATTGTATTCCCTTAACAGTTTATCTTGGATAGAATTAGCTATCATCTACTCATATTATACACTGCAACAATTTCCACACACAAAACTATTTAGTGTTGACTCGACGACGGGATCGATAACAATCACTTAATATTCGAAAATACGTCTTATAAAGTTTGAAATTCTCAGCATATATCACCTTTAATGTACTCCTTGTGAAAACTTTTTAGGCAAAATAATTATGCCGCAGGTATGCTGATAATCACAATGTTAGAGGCAGTGGTCTGTGATGACCAGCCACTGTTAGGTTATCGTCTGGTCTCAAAGAGGAAGTGCAGAGAAATATGTACGTAAGTTTGGTGTTGGTTTTTTATCTAGCCAGTACGAACATTCGCAATTCGAGTTGACTATTTTAGGAGTAATAATGCAATGTAATGTTGTATGTGTAAAAGCCCATTGTCATCTACCGCAACATTTTCTGTGCATTTTATTGTTAACCCTCGAAGTGGCAAGCTCAAATTTTTTGATTATTATGCATGAACTTTGATTATTTTACGTCCTGTGAGCTGCATGACTGAATCGTGAAGTTTTCATCGTCAGAAAGTTGTTTGAACTTTTTGCGAATCATTTCAAACTTCTTGTCGTTGATTAGCAGAGGATTTTCAACTAGGCTATTGACTCACGACAGCAAACTTTTATCCAACTCATACCAGTTGCCACCTGCTTGTACCTGTACCTTCCCATTTATTGATTACCTCGTCCCTGTTAGCAAATAAAACTCCTATGATATTGCTTACGTGAAGAAGATAGATGCTGATTTATGTCTAAGAAGTTAAGCGTTTTATTAATTAAACTACGCAAGCTAACCTACTTGAAGTGAACCGGAAGTATGGTTCTACAGGAAACATGAAGAATAATGTATTCAATGTTTTGTATTTTTCATATTCAACTCAAGAAGTTGATAGCAGTGTCCACTATAACAAGAGCATTAGTAGTACCATACTATTACATTCATCCAACTAATATCCATGCCAGTGCATTGCTGTCAGGAGTCTTCTGGCCTAGTGGCCCCACTGCAAAACTGATCGATAGAATCCGATCAGTATAAAGTAACTTACCCTTAAATGACCAATCAATAAATATAATGCAGTCCTACAGGAGGTCAGTCGTGAACTGAATGGCTCAGTGACAATATGTCTGACTATCGAACTGGGTGACGTGGGTTCAGATTTCAGGCGGGATGTCAGTTCCATCTAAGTTACAGATACACCTGGCTGTAAAGGGTTATAAAGCACAGGGCCTAGTCTCAGGGCTTCCTGCCGATTGCATTCATCAAACTAACGTCAATAAATTGTATAGGAAAACCAATAAGCAAGTGGTCTGATGTCCAGTTTTGCGTTAAGTGAGGTTTATCAGTAGAAATAACAAGAATGTTGTCTTTAATTTGCTTTTCATGTCTGTTGGAACTTAACAGCTTGCAACATTTTGAGATTTTACCCCATGTCACTGAAGGTTAGGCTGACAGCATGTGGCTCTAGACTGAAAAGAGAGAGAAACAGTTAGTCTGAACTTCACTCTTCAGTAGTTCGAGTTACGAAGTAACTCGATTACTGTCTGACAGCTTATTCTTTAAAATAATCTACAGTTAGAAATTAAGTGATCTGAATGCACTAATAACACAGTTAAATTTTTTTATGTAGATTCAAATGTGACATGTCAAGACTAATTTATTTTTCTCATTGCGAGATTTCGGCTGAGATAGCAGTACATAACTGGATCTTTAGTAACGGCCGTATTGCGTAATATATCTTAATTACCGGACATTAATTCTCTCCCAGAACCATTACTTTACACCACTAACAGGCATTGAAATATTTCGCTAGTATCAGAGCTGTTGTAGGTTTACAAAGAGTGAACAAGCGTTTTACATAAATTTCGAAATTATATCAGAGTCTAATGCTGACACTTTTGTCCAGGAAGATGAAACTGTCTAAGTGTTTGACTTATTCCTAATGTTTAATGTACAAATCTACAGAGCTGGATGCTGGAGCTAAATTCTAATCTTCATCAATGAAAGATTCATCTCGAATTTTTAACAATATACCGAACTATAATCACACATTATTAGTAATTTTCTAAGCGCCAATCAGAGTTTATTCGACAACGTTTCAAAGAGATCACTAAAATTTTTCTCACAATATGAGGATTTTCCTTTCGATTTCATATATATTAGAGGTTTGTTGGCTAATAATTCGGTTTGACGTGAGCTGCATGCGTTTGGGCTATCATTGGGAGTAGCTGGCTTTGAATAATTTAGAGAACTTAAGTTCAACCCAAGTACTCAGATTGTTGGGTTCATTGCCAGAATATGGCGGCTCCCAATTTATCTATTCAACTCAAGATTAGTTTTCTTCTCTAAGATATAATTGTAAACAGATCATCCATCGAAGTCCTCAAAGTTGATTGAAGTTTATGGATCAGATTTGAGATGTGATCAGAGTGTGCAGTGGACCTTGCGTTTAGCAGTTTCTGAGCCTAAAAGACGTACATCATGCACGTAGTCCTAGGAAAGTTCACCATATCCATCCAGAAAATCTATTGATAAGAGTTTCGAACTTGTGCTTATGTAAACCTTACTGAACATCTACCGGTTAATTAATTGAGGCACTATACTTCTCAAACAAATATATGAACAAAACTCCAATTAAAATTCAAGCTTTTAATCTGATGCAACCAAATAACCACTTACAGGTTTTAATTTTATGCAACACGCGACCCTTAAGAGGTTGGTTATACCAACTGATTGTCAAAACTTCATCAGGTGGACGAAGGTTAGAACTTGTGAACCACGAGTTGGTGTTTTTCCAGTTTTATCATTAAGGCTGGAAAATGTTCTGGAGTAGATAAAATAGATAACTGACTGCGACTGTAATTTGATTTCCACCAGTATGGTGGTCGTTTGTTATACTAACTTCATAAAATGTCCACACCATTAAGCCATCATATCTCGGTTCTAACTTTCTAAAATTTTCTTGAATACTTATGCAACCTGCTAATTAAACATGATTAATTTCCATATTGACTTAGTGTTGTACACTACCAATCCTTTTCATTATTCTGTGATCTGTGGTTGTGTAACCAAGTGTATAACCGACGTCACAAAGGTCTTACATTTATAGTGTATTTATTGCATTTTTCTCAGTATGCATTACGATTGAAAATTATGCCATTCGATCCCTCAAATAATGTTTTGATTGAGTTGTTCGAATACGTGTTGGAACAACAAACCGGATGAAAATAAAAATGAACGTCCTCTTAAGAATATGAATATTTTATTTTAGACATCTGAGAGTAGGTTGCAAGTCTATACCATTAAAGAAAAGTAGTATTACTTTACAACAATAATGGCTGTGGGGCCCGTTGTTTTCATTGTTACTTTCAGTAGGGAAGTAAGCATTGTCAACAGTAACATTCGTTGAAAACTAAAGTTGAAGTAATTAGATATATAGATGTTGATATTTATCAGAAGTAGGAAACTGTCGAAATGTTTCTGTAATGTTTGCAAGGTTTATGCAGTGAAATACACTGCCAATGAACAACTCGATGATTTAGAAACTCAAGAGACTGACCTGCAGATTTCGCCAGCCGGATCAGAATGGCATAAACACTGGACGGCGGTCCATCTTGTTTGGGACCAAGCTCATCAGTGGCATGCGTGGACAGAATCATCCTATACAGCCGAGTTAGTGAAGATCACCTGAATCGGTCTGGCTGGCGAAATCTATAGACTGACCTAAGTGATTTCTAACGATTCAATTCGTTCAGTGTTAGTATATTTCGCTAGTTCATGATATTTTTGTGAAAGAGATCACACCATGAGATCTTGTCTGGGCTGTTTTCAGTTTAAACCTTGCTGATACCGCAGTTGAGCAGCTAAAAAATTTACTCAGCTGTGAGAAGTGTCAATAAGGAACTATGAAATTTCTAAATTATTAGCAAATTGGTCATCCTACTTCGCATCAGTAGCCAATAATCTCCGTAAAAAGGATAAACCTTTTAGTGGTCAAATATTAATCTTTGCTCGAGTATTAATATAAAAATTTCCTTCTTAGAAAGTTTGACATCCTTCTCTTTAGAATGTCACTGGCAGAATCATCATAGGAATTTAGATTCATGGAGAGATCTTTTTTGATATATAAGCAAGGTTCTCTTTGTGAGTTTATGGCTTCATGCTAATTTCTATGACACATGGTGGGAACTTATTTTCAATCAGGATTTTTCTTAGAAGAGAAGATTCTTATTAGAACAGACTGAAACTTCAGATTTGTTATTTAAATTGATTGTTAGATTTCCAATAAATAGCACAGGAAATGCAAAGTTTAATTGAATAAAATTTACGAATAATATTAACGGCTATTCTAGTTAATACTGAAATAATCATTCAGGTTTCTCTATTGCATAGTAAACTACCTTTCCAGTTAAAATCAAGAATCCTAACTGGTTATTTTAATTTCCGTTTTAATTGCCTCTGTAGTTACACGCTCATACTGGAAGTCAATGCTTATCATTGAGAAGGAAATATACTTTGTTTCATAAACTATATGATGTATTTTTATGCAGTCCATTCCGGACAATCTGACCATACACTTATTTTCCAAGCCCATTTATAAAATAATAGGAGGACAAACAGAACAATTACGATAATAGGGGGTCAAAACTAACATTTTAAAAAGGATGAAATATTTGATCCAAATCTTGGTAATAATGCAAGGTTTACCAAGGTAGGTGTGGTGTAAGAACAAAGTGCTTTTGTACAGACTAATTTGGCTTTATTTTACGTATGGCTATTGCTTTCACAAATCTCAATATGCAACCCCAGCTGTTTGGATAATAATTCTGTGACCTGTTACTTTAAAATGTCTAGCTAAAGATGAAGAGGGTCGTCTTCTAGCTGCGAATATCAAAGTTTCACACTCCGACTATCTTTCAAGTCATCTTGATATATGTTGGCTGCCTCTCAACTGCATGGCTCGATTACTCTTCCTAATGTATTTGTATTTAAACACATATGTACACTGGTAAGCACCATGGGGTAGCAAAGTATTCATTTATGCAGTTTTTAAGTGTGCAGTAAAGCATGTGTTTTACCATTTCCACAATAATTAGTTTACTCATCTAATATGTTTTGTTAATGGTAGATGTCAGTTTCCATCTCAAAATCATACCGTTCAATTGGCCACTCTAAAATACAGTGATGTCAACACTTTTTGAAGAAGTAAGTTTAAAATAGACTGAGGTACTAACTAACCTCTATAAAGGTTCATGGACTTTAAATGATATCTGTTTTCCTTAAGAGGTTTTCTGTGTAATCTGATATCTTCACCTGTAGTTTCTGATGTGCAGATAAGATGAATCCACTTAAACAGGCATTTTGTCAGATCTTGTTTGTATTTGATTAGGCAAAATCTGTAAAAATTCAGATACTTTTCTATCCACCTAGACTTCATGTAGACTATCTTGTTGAACCGTCTTTTTTTTAACCCTACAGTACATCTGAAAATGACAGATAATCATTATTCTTTCTTGAATGTCATGTTGATATATCTTTGTAAAGTGTTTGTAAGTCTTTCTTAATAGACAATTCATATCTTATGAGCTACATACATTTTACGAACTATTCTATATATTGCATAATCCATTTCTTTTTCATTCATACCTCAACTGTTATCAAAAGTACCTTTATCGTTATCACTATTATTATCATTATTATTAATTGTTATATATTGTTTGATGTTCAGATATTTATCTTTTCAAATTAGTAATTTATTCTTTCTCATCCCTGGTGATCCAGAACCTCACTGTACTTTTCAAAATCGAAGTAAATTTCCCCACCCTATTTTTGTTGCGCCTTACTTTCACAACTGGAAAAAGCCTGACTGACTGATTTGTCAATTCACTTACCTACATTACACTGATCATTGTTCCATATCAAGATACAATTGCATGATCGTAAGGATCACCTTCTGTACCATAACCTGAATATTTACCTGAAAACCTAATGTCAGATTCATACTGTTGAAAAAGATTCTCCTAGCAAGAGATGTTGAGGAATAATGCAAAATATTTATTTTATTTGTTCTAATATATTGCGCTGGGGTTACGCAAGTAAAAGCACACCAGATATGGTAAATTCTTCTTTACTGGTACTATTCTCATTTAAAGGTTAGTCTAAATTGGAATCTACTTTCGCTTCCTGATATATATCTTTTTATGATAGAATATCATCTATAGATTCGCTTTCATCACTGAAGATGGATATCATTATACAGATAAACTTCGTATAATAAAGATTAATTGTTTCAGTATGCTACTTCGCCATGAAATGTAACAATGAATAATAAATTTGATTTGTGGTTGTGCTTAACTACATTATCTAGGCAATAAAACATTTTTATCACTTAAATCCATTACGCCCATTTGTCGCATAGCTAAACACTATTTCCAGTCATCTTTAATAGCTTCATGGTAATATTTTTGACACTGCATGTAGCTTATCGAATGTACATTAGCGAATATGCGATCAAATCATCATTTTAACACTTTATAATGGTACACAGAATATACGGTTATTTGCATGAACTAAGTTGAGTGAATGAGAACCAGTAGTTCATCATTATTTGTTAGTATACTTGTAATTCTCCGTTGTTATACTGGATCAGATTGATCTACCTCTCTGTTGGCATACGGGCTGGTATGCGGATGCCTCGATATTGCCTGAATATAGATTGCTATAACTGACTTGTTGATGGCCAGTAGTGAAGTTTAAGACGTAACTCACTGGCCTAGTGGATGACGTTTTATGCATGCAAAACGACTGGTACGGGGTTTCAGCTTCACCGAGAACGCCATCACCCACCGGGGTTGGAGCATATACAGGATAAGAGTCCCAAATAAGACAAAATGTACTTCCTGAATTGCCCTGCTAACCGCTATTAAATAAAAAAAACTATAATAGGTCGTTAGTTCCCTATTCAACAGTTAATATTATTAGATTTTAGCTTCACTTTTTAGTCTTGTTGTTAACAAGTGCGGAAATATAGTTTACGAGTGATTTTAAAAGGACGCCATGGTCATTATATAAAAGAAACCAACTACGTTTCCTCATTTTCAGAAGGAAAATTAGTTTTTCCCAAAACGAACAAAACCAAATCAAATATTTCAGAAGTTACTAGAGTGGCTTTTGTAGTCAATTTTATTAAGTATATTTATAAATAAGTTGAAAAAATGTCATTCACTGTTCCAGGTGTTCTATAAATATATTTTACCAGTCCAACTTTCCATGTTTAGGGAAACAAACATTTGCAAACAATATCCGACAAGAAATGTCTATGATGAATAGTGACAGAAAATTCATACAAGATGATTATCATGTAAATTCTGAAGACTGAGGTTACTAAATGTTTGTTTCAAAAGAAATAGTTCACTAATAACTACCGCAAACTCATCTTGTCTTTTGCATAATGACGCAGTTTAAACCAGAAGATTCAAGTTTCAAATACCATGAAGTTTATAGCTGAAGGCTATTTCAACTTCAAGGACATTATTTTGAAATTTATTCGTGTAAATTTGATTTTTCAACCATATAAAATTTAATCATTTCTAAATTTTTAATATTTCATTTCCTATTGTTCTCCTAGGTTTAATTTTTCTAGTGAAACAATTATTTCTGTTGACCGTTTTGATTATAATCTTTAGGGAAGTAGAAAATTTTTATTATAGTCTTTGAAATATAATCATTATTATTATTATTATTACCATTATTACATTTTAGTTCATTCAGTGTTCAGTGAATGACCTACATCTTGTTTTTGAATAGAAATTATCCTTCATGCATTAAAATTCAATCCTATGTGAATAAAATAGTTAAATGTTACAAATAATCTCAATGTTTGTTTATAGCGTTTGAAAGAAAACCATTGACAAATATATTAGTGTATAATTTGCTAGCTGGTTAAAAAAAATTAACTTACAAACAGATCTTTTAAATCAAAGTTATGAAGTCCAGTTTATGTACAATACAAAATATTCAATGTTTATTTTAATAACGACCAGATTAATCTAAAACCACTCAGTCACTAATATGTTACTTCATTCACTGATGTGTTATGCTAACTCTCTCAAGCTATACACTATTTGTATTCAGTCTATAAGAGATGCTTTAAAGATTGTTTACAACTATTCAGTGGATTCTCTAGTTTTTCATCTATAGTAGTGGTGCTGTGAATACTTCATGAGCGATGTTAAAGGTCACCCTAACAACCTCTGAAGCAACCAATCAGGTGTTGGTATTTTGGTAGGGTAGGTGGTTTTTCATGAAATATAGAAATGTAATTGGCTATCTCAGTAGTTGCTAGGATGGCATTCAATACCACTTCTATTTCACTTCAGTCTTATTAAATCAAATGAGTTTCGTACTGCATACAAAGAAATTTGCATGGAGACTGAATGTGATACTCATTGGTAATAAAATCTTTGGTATAATGGCTTCAAACACTCGGTTACACCTGTTACCTTAATTATTCTGTGTAAGTGCTAAAACTTCTTGTTCTTCTCCAGAAAAAAACTACTTTTAACTACAGTAAGTATTTTGAAATGCTTCAAGAGTGGGAATAACTGAAATAGTATTACCACTAGTGAATATCTTTTTATACCCTGATGTGTGTTTATTCTCCATCATTCCTTTCTGATGAATTTTTTGTCCTTTAACGTTGTTTCAAAAGAAATGACCGATATAACGAACCCTGTTTTTGATTTATCAGCTGATATCTGTATATCTGAAATACAAGCCAATAGATGTTCAGTTGCAAAATAAATGAACTTCTGTGAATCGAGTAAGGTTGTCCAAAACTACTTTTAGTAATCTGAGCAGTGATTCTGTATCGTCATGAACTTAATATAAACTTACCGTATATATTTATAAATAATGATTCCATAAGTTTATATGAAGAAAGTGTTTTCAGCCCCTTACTCAGGACTCGCACTTAGGTATTACCATTAACTGAAATTTTACACATTATACAGTAAACTTCCGGTGGTCATTTCAAGCTTACATACTTGTCCAGGACTCTAAAGTTAGCTATTCTCCCACAGTAATTGAAAACTAAGGACTAGGTAGTCCTGTCAAAAGTCAAAACCTAATAAATGTAAGAAATTTATTTACTGTTTTGCTATAGTATGATGGGCATTTCATGTCTTCCTCTAAAATATATCCTTATTGCACCGTTCGACAGATGTGGAAGGAAATTCAAGCTGTTTCAGTGACTATTTCATTGTTTAGCGGATCCATTTCTTCAAACACTGGAGAAGCAACTGCTGTTTACTCTTTAACCTTTGTCATAGGCTTAAGCGATCTAAAACAACTTGCTTGTAACCACAAAAAATTACTTTGAATCCCACTCCTATTTAACATTATAATTTTGTTTCCATTACAAACAAAAGTTCCACGCATGTACGCTATACTTTCTTGAAATTATAGAAAAGATTTGTAGCTTAGGATAACGATGATTGTGGTTCGATATTCACTAAGTTTTGATATTTTCTCGGGGACATTTTATTACCAGGTTTGATGACATCCTCTTCTTTGTGAAAATAGTGCTGAGGATGTTAATAAACCTGGTGATGAAAGGACTGCAACAAAATACTAAAGCTCCAACAACATGAAGTCAGCATCACTCTGGGGTCCTAATTTACAGTTTTGTTCTGCATGATCTTGTTAAATAAGTTCGTCATGACATAGAATCTAGCGCCTTCTACAAAGTGATTTTATTGTTATTTTTCCGCAAAGAATTAGTACACAGTTTGTACAGGGAAGAGCTCTATATCACTGCTTGCTAAAGATGGTGTACTTTAGGCTGCTGTAGTTTATCTTCTTATTTTAATTACTTTTTCAACGAACTGTCTTATTCTTCTAGGTCGAATTTTACTAAGCATAGTGATTACCTAGGAACTAATGTACAAATTCTCTTCTAATTCGACTGTTCCTAAATGAAGTGGTTGGACCAACACTAGGCCTTCGTTTTTTTCTAACAGTCTTAAGACAAATCCATCTGAATTTCACACTATTAATTTTAGTCTTAAACGTAGACATGACTTGTGTGAGCTCCTTCTTTTCCATGATAACTTCCATAATTTTAATAGTAATACTATAGAAAATAAAGGGAGTTTTATCTACTTGGATATCTTTTAATATCTGTCGACCAAATCCATATCTTGACTTCTAGAAAAATCCTCCATTTTGTATTTCACGCAGGGAACCTAAGACTGTCTGGCACACCCTAGCCTCCAAATTCCTGAATCCTGTTTGCCATTTGGCATCATACCCCTTGTTTTATCTTTTGTGCTGAGAAAAAACATTGTGTATAACTTTGAAGTATGAAGCTGAAATTTAATGGTGACTTGGTAGGTTCTACAAGCTCGCCCATAGGAAACAGTTTGAGGAACATTCTTTACCCTATCCCTTTTTCTGTCTTTCTCTATACGGGCTCTTATTCGTCAAAACGTCAAAGATAAGTTCCTGTTGTTGGCATAATTTACACACGTATATAAATTTACCTGCTTCTTTGAAGCTTAGTACATAAACCGAACCAGCAGGTCACTTTTAAGATGTGCTGGTAAACAATTGCAGACACGAATATGGAGAACGGAGTCCAGATTGACAAACAGTTCTATTTTGGAGCACACTGCCTATTAAATCGAGCATTATCTGTGCATAATTCATTTAATAAGTTATGTAGGATGAAATCCAGGGATTCGGATTACGTCTTCTTTTTTGCCTTAGAGGCTGTAGCTATTCACAAAGAGGATCCGGAACTTCATATACTTTAGCGCTTTGTCAAGCCACTTTGGCTGCAATGACCTCAGTTTTAGCACTCAATAATTTGGCTGCATTTCCCGTTTTACAGCCCGAACATCCTTTACACGAATAAAATGATCGACATGGCTCTACTAGCAGTTAGAAATGAACTCAAGGATGACTATGAGCTTCGGCACAGAACTAAGGTGCCGATCGAGGAAATCATACTTGGAGTGCGATAATGCCCGGCATCCACAGTTTTTAAGTTCCAAAGTAAAGTACATCAACAAACTGAAGGGAATGCCATGAGATCAGCAATATCCTCTATCGTCTCAGACATTTTTATGGATAGTTGGGAACAGATGGCCCTTCAAACATTTAGTCCTACTCCAAAGATATGGTACCGATATGTAGATGGGACGTTTACAGTACTGAAATCGGAACACACACACATATAAATTCAGTAGTCAATGCAATCCAATCTACATAAGACTTAGAAAGTGATGAAGGTGAGCTAGAAGTGTCGGATTGCACGATTAAACGGACACAAGATGGAATTCTAGAGACTAGTGTCTGTAGGAAACCTACCCATTCGAATCGCTGCTTAGACTTCAAATCCTTCCAACCCCATCTCTGTTGAAATAGGTTTAGTTAGATTCCTAAGTAATAGGGCGAAAAGCTTACTAGTGGGCGAGAAAATCTACGACAAGAAATTAAGCACATCAAGAATACCTTGCATCTCAATAATTACCCACCTAACTTAATGAATAAAGTCGTAAGAAATCGAAAGAAAAATATTAGCAGTAGTATTACCGTAGGTATTATTAACAATAATTCTACTAATAATGGTAATAATGATAAAAGGGTTGAGACAGAATTCATGGCCTCTAGTGTGTCACCACACATGGAACGCACCTCAGAAGCATTACGAAGAATTCTCAATAGGACTGGGATTAACGTGGCATTTAAACCAACAAACTCACTTAGAAATAAGCGTTGAAGGTTAAAAGATCCTATCGATGGAATTAAGCAAAATAACCCCTTGCAAGGATTGCGAGGTCAAATTAGTCGACCGGGGTTGATTAGAATAAGAGAACACAAAACTCAGGTAAATCAAGACTGGTAGATCCTAATAAGACAGGAAATTTGTAAAAAAGCTCGGCTATAGCTCTGCATGCAACTACACACAACCACACAGTACGGTAGGATAGAGTGACAGCGTTAAAAACTTGGGTGGGGAGAAAGATTCATAACCGAATCTTTGTTTATACTTTGTGATGATTGAAGGTGAGATGAAAATCTGGACCACGGACGGATTCTAACCAGCAGCCACCGAGTTTATGCAAATCAACAACAAATACACACAATAGAAGTGATTCTGTACGTATTCAGGATATATGAAAAATTCTACTACGAATATCATAAAGGAGGAGAGAAAATTAGAATTATATAAACTGTCTCAAAGTTGTGGAGTTGCATGGTGTGCATATGGATAATAAATTATGTCCGAAAGTTACCCAGTAAATGATTCCGTCTTACTGTGCAACATTTGTAATAAACGGAGTGAAATGAAATTACAATCTACCATAGTGTTCAAGTTTTACTCCTATATTAACAACCCAACTTTATTGCGTGAAATTCTTCTTGCTTTCTTGTGTATAATATTTCTGACCTCTAACTCATCTCAGGAAAAAGTGACAAGCACTTCTAAGCTCTATTCATTATTTTGTGCTTTCACATTTTTATTAAGATTAAACCATTTTTAAAGTCCAACACATTTTGCTACTAAGTAACGTTCACCCTCGATCTTTGTTGGCATTATTCATGATGCATTTGAACTACTATGTAACTGCACAGCTGTCGTGAGAAATTATAAAAAGGATTATCTTTGCTAGTTAGTATCTTTCTAATTGAAATCACATAGGTATCTTCCTTACATCAAAGTTTATTGATAGGGTTAGTAGTGTACCTGTGAAAGTAGTGATCGACAGTGACGTTGACGAGTATGCGAATTCCCACAAAAAACTTAGTATAGTCACTTATTCGCCTGTTGAACATCCTCCATTGTCACTAACTCCTCTTAACCTCATAGCAGAAAACTGTAGAAGCAACATTGCAGGACACTATGCTTCACCACATTTTACCTGCATGTATCTCATAACCGAACTCATTCTTCAACTTCATATCAATGAACACCTACCTCATTGTTGCTACTTTTGATGTATCAGTCCTTATGATGCTATTAATACTAGAAAATTTTGGTTGCTCTTACAGTTTGTTATTTAGAGAATGTTGTAAAGGCAATAAATTTGTTGCAGTACTGAAACCTGGAAACTTTGTGGAATAAAGTGATTATTACAAGGCCAGTTTGTCTGAAACAATAGTTACGTCTAGTACTTAACTTACTCAGAAATGTCAAAACTAGCTTAGTGGGCGTTGCTGATAACAACGGATATAAGTATTATATATCGAGAGGGTGGCAGGAATCATAGGGAATTATCGGCAATGGGTAAGGTTTCTACAAAGAGCAACTCAGGGGATAACACAGGCATATTACAGGGGATGCTGCTGATAAGAGTGTATGAATGGCAGGTTAAGAGCAAATCAAGACAGGAATGGAGGAGGAAAAGAAGACATTTGCAAATGGCTGGGTTAGTGCAAGGTGTACCATATGTAACCACTACCATTCCAATTGCTCGTAGTAAACATTCTCTTGTCGAGTTGTCTTTTGTCTCCCTACTAGTAACCTACACAAATTCTGTAGGAATTCGAAAAAAGGAAGACTTCAATTATTGAAGTTCTTATAGTCTGATCGTCAAAATTTCAAAGTAAGATATGGCTTCATTTTAAGGAAAATACTAAACTCAAGTGAAACGCCTTCTTTTTTGACTGATCACTTAGAAACTGTAAGGAAGCAAAAAAACAATCCCAGTTTTTCTAGTAGTCTGATGATATTGTTGTACATGCGAACGAGCAGAATGGAAGTCACCCATTAGAAATTAACCACTGACAATTGCAAGAATCTAAACAACATAATAAACCTGAAGTCATCTAATAAAGTTAGATTAAGTCGTTGATTCACTTTAATAAAGCTCAGACGAAGCAGATCAGTTGACAGTTTTACTCAACTAGGTAGTGTGAGTCTGGTAACTGCTTGAAACAATACAAAAATGGTGTACTGGATCAAAATTTATTTGAAACGTGAAAAGCAGTCAACATTCATAATCAACATGTCACATAGCAGAGATTGAAAATCAGCTCATATTTTGAGATTTTATTTGACTTCTTTCCGGAATGTAATTAATCATTTCTTATAACAAAGAAACTAAGAAGTCTTTTGAGTAAATTTATTCATTTTGCTGTCAGATGGCACGAATACAAATAAATGATTTTGAAGGTATCCTGACCAACAGTGGACTGGATGGTTTGAAAAAACTAGCAAGATCGAAACGTTGAGGAATACTACAAAATATTTGTTTATTTTGTTACTTGTTTTAATATACTACGCCGGAATTACACAAGTAAAAATACACCTTATACAACAAATAAATGATGTTAAAATACTAAGAACTAAGTTTAGTCGTCTAGCTTTCGATGCATTCAGACCATAAAGTGGCGAAAAACTACTTAGATCATGTCTTGTGTTGTATAATATCATTTCATTCCCTGTATACACATATCAATTAAGTTTGACCTTTGACCGGAAAATGTATTTGTATATTTAAGAAAGTAAAGCTGTGAAAATGAGTTGTTGAAAAGACGCTTATCTTCTCTGTATCTCTTTCTGTTTTTGAATTAGATTATCCTTCAACTTACAATAAAAATAGGTAGTGTACTGAGAAGACGAAGATTAACTGAAACATGTGATGTATAAGCGCTATACATTTCGAACAATCTGATTTTATGTGACTATATTTCTTCTAACAGTCTTATATTCCCTATCCCTATTAATTTTTTAAAAGATTTATTATTATTATGCACTGATAAAGTTGAATTCACTTTCATCACTGTAGGGAAGACCAAGTCCATGTTACAGCACAAACCGAAACAACATATAAACCATTACATCACATCCCACTGTGTTTATCAATTTACATATATGTGTGGGCATACATATATAGGGAGGAGTAATCGTGATATGCAGTTAAGGAAGGTTGAACATGTACCTATGTGGCTACAAAACAAGTGACCTCAACAGATCCGATAAATGCAGGTGACAAACATCCATCTTCGTCTATCGCTAAACATATACTAGAAACTAACCATAGGATAGACATGAAAACAGCCTTTAAAGTACTACATAAAAGTGGTCAGAGCACAGTGCTTAAATTTATTGAAGCTCTTTCGATCCGTAATTTAATCCCCCTTTATGTATACAAAAACAATTCGTACGCACTTTGAACCTACCTTCGTTGTATTGATTTTAATTTTCATACCAAGAGAGTAAGGTTTTTTTTCTTCTATCCCTTCCTATTTCTATGTTTCCTATTAATTTCAGTGACCTTTTTCGTAAATTTTCACATAAATAGTTCGACAAGTCCGTGTGATCAGATTGTTCGAAATGAATAGAGCCAATACATCACATGTTTCAGATAATCTTCGTCTTCTCATTACGCTGTTTAAAGTTATCAAAGGGACCAGTTGCTTTAGATAGTGTACTGTTGTGTAACAAAGCTATTGTATAAGCCTACTAACGGTAATTTTGAGAAATCTCATTCATACTACTTGAAAAAATGAATTCAGTCGTAAAATGAAATAATACTAAGTAGATGATAACATGTAAAAAACTGATCACAGCAATAGACTTAAATTTTATAAAAAAAGTGACTTACATTTACCAAGAAAATACTTGAAATACCATCTTGTCTCTCGTTCAGGATTTTCTAAATGTAATGGTGTATTTGTTGACTTAAAACTACTTCCTGTGTTATTATTGTAAAATGAATTTGGATCATGATCAAATAGGAAGTATTCATCGTCGTAATTTGTTGGTGTAGTCACCGTTCCAAATGACTGAGATGGTTTTAGTGTTGTGGGTGGTTGAGTTACTGAACTACACAGTTGATGCAAATCTGTTTCATACGATGACTGTTGCCCTTGTTGCTGTTCTGGTTGAGAAGATATACTTGTTGGCGATAGTGTATTTCTGAAATTATCAAGTAATGAGGCTCCACTGAGTTTATCAGTGTTGCTCAGACTGTCAGCTTTATCATTGTCTTGTAATTCTTCATTGGTGGAAAGACGATCAACATCTTTACTAATATCATCGATATTCCTGATATCCTCACCAATTTTATCTTCAAAATTTAAAACAGACAACCGGTTCTCTGATAATGGAGATGGGAGATCCTTCGCTTTTAATGAGGAATCAAATGATACGAAATTAGGATGTCCAGAAGGAGATTCTTTGACTTTTCTACACTGGATTACACCAATTTCAGAACGAAATCTTCCTGCATTATTAATATACCCATTGGATTCAGTAGCTATTAAAGTATTTTCTGATAAATACATCTGAATGTTTAAATACAACAGGAATGAAACAGTTATTATTGGCAACAGAAACTCATTTACTGATTGCAGTTTTATTAGTGTAATAATTAGTATAAGTATCAGGTTAATTTGCAAATCACTAAACAAACATAACAGCCAATCGAATTATTAACTGACAGAAATCATTTGTTGCTTATAGTTACACAGTCCACTGGAACAACTGATTTCATGTGCAGAATAAAGTAACCGTAGTACAGAATGTACTCAACAATTAAATAAACTGACTGGAATACAGAGTAAATTACTGCCTTCATGAGAAGAAGTAAAAATTAAGGAAAAGTTATTTTGTTAGCATTTTCTTAAAAATTCAATAATGCTGACATATTTCTCATGCTTTATGCTTTCTTTTTCTTTACGAGTCGATAAGTTGTTTTTATGCTAGCCTGTTAGCCTATAGGCCACAAAAATAGAGAAAGGGGAATTTATCTATTGATTATACTCTTGTATATATATATATAAATATATACAGGCTTACAAGCTGAATGGTGAAGGCAAAGGAGAATGAGATGGGTATATACTAAACATACCACTAGGTTGGGGGAATTAGTTTAGGTGGGCGTTTACTCTAGGTAGTGCATTCATGCAAATATGTGAGTAGATGAAACATACACCGAATTAGAAAGGATGAATTATTAGGAAATGTAATATTATGGACACATAATAAAGAAAGACATGTTAGAAATAGATTGAAGGCGATCTTCATCGAAATAAGCAGGATAGGCTATACATATGTGGTCTGATTATACTTTGCACGTATACGCTAGAGATATCGATTAAAGATGTACACACGAAAGAAAAACAATAAAATAAAATCATTAGATAAAATCTGCGCAGAATAAATTTAAGATACAGAAAGGTGAAGAAAGCATCCAGTTAACACTTATTTAAAACAACAACTAGTCAGCCGAATAAGAAAAGTGCCATTTTCAATAAGTTCATCAGAGTCAAACTTAAATACGATATTTTCTCTTACATAACAGAGATAGTTATATAGGCTGTACAAAGCGCTCACTTTCCCAACGTATCTCTGAGCACTATCCTGCACAGTTGTAGAGGGGAGACTGTAAATCAATTAACGGTTCTATTCTTGAACATTTGGTCAACTCTGGACATATAGATCTGCCAGAGACCTTTTTCAGTGTCATCTATACAGTCAAAGGGAATAGTTCAAAATGAGTACGCCTTCGACAGTAGTGGGCAGCAGAAACACTAGCAATTCACCAATTCAAGTGTGATCTCTGTGGGTAAAAGAAGTATGTTCAATCTCTTATCTTACCATGATCGTAACACTTTCACAGTTTTTCGATTTCATTATAATTAGTTGGTTTATTATTATCACCTTCATTACGACCCTTTTTTCTTTCTTCACCTTTACATCCATCAACATTAAATATTCGCATTTCTCATCTGTCAACAATTTTCACCTTGTCAAACTCCTTGTCCTCTTCATTATTTCCACTCTCCAAAGATTAAAGATTATTACACAACTACTTTTCATTCTTGATTTAGGTTTTTTAGCAATAGCTTAGTGATGCAACTATACACTATTGTTTAATAATAAACTGTTATACTTTCGCGGTATCAATAAAAGCAATTGTACAGCTTTAGATAATGGAATTATCGAAAAATAAACTTTTCTTCTCTGAATTATCGCTTCTTGCTCCATGACTCGATGGGCATGTTTCTTCGTCTAAAAGTGGTTTGTCAAGCATGACAACAGAAATCGTGTTAATACATGAGATATCATCAAAATTTAATTCAAAACTAGGATGAATAGTGAAGACCAGTCAGAATCTGACTGAAAGTGTATACAGAATAATAAATTTGAATAAAAAGCGTCATGACACGACATATTTCGAAACTGAGATAAGATCAGAAAGAGCATAGAAACGAGAATGAATAGAAAATTATATAAGAAGTGAACAGTGTTAGAAGAGAGAGATGATTTCAAAGACTGAAAATCAAGACCATGAAAAGAAAAGGGGTTGAACAATCTTTTTTGGTGTACAAACTTCACGTTTTTCTATATAGATGACAAGTTCCGGTGATGCTGAGAATACCGAGATATACAGCCTTTGGAAAGTTTCCTGTCACTTTATAGATTGCTTTGAATGAGGTAGTTCTTTAGGTAGCGTGACCCGCATTCATGATGTGTCCGGTTGTAGCACTTCTCATTGCTCCATTGTCACCTTTTTGTAACCACGACCTATATGTTTAGTTTCATAGGAGTAGATGAATTGATATACGCAAAAACAAGAGTTAACATGCGAAAGCTTATCCTTCAGGTTGTTAGAAAACATTGGGTGACAGAATAATGCTAATCTCAGCGTTCATGCAAAGACTATTCTCCTTCGAGTGTTTGATATCCTCTTCTTTAAAGTATCAGAGGTAGAATCTTCTTTGATATTTAGAATCATACAAAGTATCTATTTTAGCACAGTAATAGTGTTTTCTTTATGCTGCTTTGGTTCTATAGTTTTGCCTAAGAAGCGTGATGGAATCCAATTTCAGTCATGATGTCTGTCCTATAAAACAGTAATTTCCTCGTGCAACACATGACCATTCCAGATCCGTCTAGTGTAAGTGACAAAAAATATGACTGGACTCCGTTTGCTACCCGTTAGCACCAAGCTATGGCGGTTTGTCAATTGATCATTCTACGTTGGTTTTCTGCGAACTGGTTTTATTAACGTTCCATCTGTTGTTCTTGCCAGCTGTACATCAAGAAAGTGAAGTTTCGATCCATTTTCGACCTCATGGGTAAATCTAATTGCTGAATAGCAGCCACTGAATATTTGTGGAGTGCGATTCAAATTGCAGTGATTATCATAGATAATAAAGTTATCGTAAACATACCTTTCGTGCAGTTGAAAACATTCAGTCATCAACTTCAAGGGTCAGTACTTCAAACTGGCCATTAAGCGGACTGCTAGTAGTGGAACTAGTGGAGACCTCATGGTGATTCTATCTACCTATCTATAAGTCACATTGTTAAATGTGAATTGGGCGTTATATTTGCATCTAAGTAACAATTCCTTAAGGTGGAGGTTCGGTATAACACCAGTTATGCTGTTATCTTCTATGTATCTGGATAAGAAAGAGATAGTTTCAGTCAATGAAGCAGCGGTGAAAGTTGACTGGACATTAAATGATATACCATATCACAGAAAGTTTTTAGTCTGTACACACAACATTTTATCACGTCGTGAGGACACTCCATATTGATTGTCCCAATGATCTTTTCACCTCTTCTCCTACATTCTCATGTCCAAAAAAGTATGACTAATAAAGGTATAATCTCCACAGTACTTGTATGCTCGTTCGCTGCAGTTCAATGTTTTCCTCACTTTTCAGAAAATGTCTCACAGTAGCAATTCATCTCTATTCTCTTTTCAGTAACGGCTAAATCTTATTCTCTTTTAAACAGAAAATTCCTTCACCACTGTAAAATGCTGTAGTTGGTTCACACTTATATAAGGTGGAAAAAACCATTGCAAATAAGATGATGTCTTATCTAGGAATGGTTTTCTTAGCAGTAATCTTGTTTCTTTTCACCAGAAATCAGGAAAATTAGCCTGTGTCACATTTGTCGTCCTTGATAACCTTATCTTGTTGAACTATTGAGATGCATGATTTATACCACTTCTGTGAATGAATATATCACTTACACACATACAGTAGTTCTTCATTTACCTGATTACCAGACTCACCCTCATATTTTTAGATCACTCAGAAAGATGACAACGAAGACTACTCATACTTGACTAAGTTGACCGATGAGAGTGAACTAAAACCTTCATGTATGTGTGTGTGCTTGCGTTTGTGGAGAATGAATGCGGCATCAGCTCTGCCCCAAGTTAATATATCAAATTACATTGTTGGTAAATTATGTTAACGATTGCATCCCTTGACACCTACACAAACGATGAGCGCACAAAACAGAGCACCATGAACATATCTGAAATGGTTAAATGATCCAAATGTCAGAAGTACGAGAATACACCTTACAAAATTGGATTTTTGAAAGCAAACACATAAACCTCAGAACCGCTTGTCTCGTGAGACGAGTTAACTTGGGAGTCGAATTAGTTATAAAATGTTTCCCAAGTTATTTGTTTACTGCTTTCTCACTTCCCAGTGTCACTTCTTTCTTGATGTTGTTCACTTCAAATATAAGTGTTATATTTAGTGTGGTTGGTAGTTTATGCTCATAGTCATCTTTCTTTATTGTAGCAACACAAAAAGTCATCAAATCTAACGAATGTATCCATGGTGTTTCTCTCACTGTGTTTACAATCTGAGTGCCTAATTATCCATTATAATATTCTTCTCTGTCAATCACTGTATAATCTGGAGAAATCAAGAAACAATACAGTTGATAATGGAGAACTTAGTTAGATAGCCTGAGTCGTCTCCCTGAAAAAACTGTTTTTCTAATTTATCACTCAGTATTTGTGATTCAAACAAACAATGTACTGTTAACAGAAATAAATGGCAAATATTAACAACTGAGTTGAACTAATTTAGGGTTAGATCAGTCAAAATGGAATTTCTGCTAAAATAATTGGATGCTCCTTGGGGAGCAAAGTCTTGAGCAGTAATCTAATCGTATTGAAGATTTGAATGATTGATTAAGCAACTGGAGGCAAATTTTGGGGGATAAAAGACAAAATGTGCATATTACGAACCGAAGGAAGTTACTACGAATAAAAATGTAAGTTGAAATGATAATTGCTTCATAAATTTCCTATTAGTTTTTCTGGTAATATATCAAAAGTAAGGCGGATTTATAGAAAATTGATAGGAAGAAAATCTTATCAAAAGTAAGAAATTTTCTAAACAGAGATAGCTCAACAGGTAGGACACCAGTTCAGTAACCCAAAAGCCAGTGATACGAATTCTGCAGCAATCTAAGTTTCAATTCCCTTCCTCAATCAATTATCATTGTGTATCATGACAATCGATCCACTGAATAATTTTGCATAGTCTTAGCAACGTTTGTAGATGTGTTAAACTCATTATAATCATTTTATTTATTCAGTCAGGCAATTTTAACTTCTAGCTATCCTGTTGAAAAGAAGACTGTAAAATAACTTTCCAAGATGGATTTTCAAAAGACCAGAGTGAAAGAGATAATAAGCCAATTTTCGAAGTTGAATGAAAAACAGCAGAAATGAAAACTCGATCAAATCTTCACTGAAAAGTATCAAACTAATCTATACAGGTAACAAGACTGATGATAAGAGATTTTGACAATTTCTGTCCTAGAAAAGGCATCCTTTCTGCTACATCAAAAAACAAACACTGAATGAATTTATTCAAGAATTCCTTAAAGACCGCTAAAAGTCAATTTGTTGAGTGCATATGCCCAAAGAGATTTGTAACTGTCTTTTAAGATAAAAAAAGATAGATTGTTTTCCAGAATAACTGAAAAATATCTTCCAAAGTTTTCAATATCATTATGGGTATCTTAAGAATATGCTGAAACCTGAGGTCACCGTGATATCCAAACCGTCACATTTTTTTTAAAACGTATGCTACTTCTAATGTATTTTTCAGTATAACTCTACCTAGGCATTATGAAGAGATGTCAGATACACAAATCAATGCTCAAAGTTTCACAGAGTTTAATCAATTTTAGTTATCTTACCTTAAAAGAACACAGAAAGATTTAGCATATGCGAAATCAAGTGAACAGGTTTGACACTAGTGTGGATTAACCACTCATGTGTATCTCTGACAGAGAAGATCCCGCCTCTACTTTATAAAAAATGTGGCATATGCAAACTGCTGCTCTACAACTACCTTACTAATCATCAATGTTTAGTTCTCATTTCATTCATCATCTTGATTATTCTTTTCATTTCTTTTTTCAAAAGTTTCACATCTGTTATCCTTCACTTCCGTCTTACTTCAGGAAATGATTCTCACCTTGTTCTAACTGGAATTTCTTTTTTGCTAACCCGACGTAATTCGTTTGTTAAAAGCATTTCTGTTCACATGCTGGAGAGGAACTACTGGAACACATTCTTAAGTCCTACCGAATGCTTAAGTATTCTTAAAAGCAGATTAAATAAATAAATAAATCAGATAAGTTTTGTAGAATATGAAGATGTTAAATCTTTTCATTGACATTCTCAACTTCTTTCAGCATTGAAACTATTTTATGGAAGGCAAGTATTTTCGTGAGTGGGTCGATACATGCGACTAAATAAGCCAGATGAATGAAATACTGAATGACCAGATGAAATTTCAGAAACTGAACCTTCAGAAACACCTGGATGGTAAAATAGAAAGAGAATTTTATAAAGCAGTGAAGAAATTGGAAGAGCAACAGATAATATCATCAAGCATGTATGAAGCTTTGAAACCCACGGGTACTCACTTAACGAGACCGTATGGTCCACCCAAGATACGCAAACAAATAGTGCCATTGAGACCAATTTTTGATATCCAAAACTCTCTAGGGAAACAGTTAACCATCATTCTCCAACATTTAAACAAACAGCTGGTAAAACATAGTGTGAAAGAAGTGTTTGAAATAATAGACAGAATAATGGATGCTAACATCATGAACGAAACTATGATGTCATCAATATAATATCTCTATTCATCTATGTTCGTCTTACTCAAACTGTCAACTATATTGGTGAACACCTGGAACAAAAGTCTATCATTGTTGGAACCTCGATAGTTGTCCTCAAAGAATTAATGCTCAAATGCATGACGAATGTTAATTTTAAACTTAACGGTAAAGTATACAGATAGGTGGATGGAGTTTCAATAGACTCGCCACAGTCCCATTTCAGCGAACCTTTTTACATCAAAACTAGAGAATGGTTTGCTTCAACGATCTATCAGAGAATTTTCATTTTATTGTCGATATACGGATGATACATTCATCATGTGTAAAAACAACAAGGGTAGATTAAAAATAATTAGCAGTACATTTGGAAATGAGGTTTACACTTGAGTAAGTTAGAAAGCGAAATAGCTTTCCTTGATATTCTTCTGTCAAGACGAACGAATGTGTCGATAAAGAGGAATTTGTTTCGGATAAACAGATTTACTCAGCTTCATTCAATTCAGTGAAAAAGGAATTTAATAAAAAAAACTTAAATTTACAGAATAAAGGCTACTTGTTCGGAAAATAGAGTTGAGGAGTAACTGGCAACTTACACAAACACGCTAAATGGAAATGGCTATCCTGATAAATTTATAAAAAAATATGATTCGAAAAATGGCAAGAAAGGATATTCCAACAGTTGGGAGAAAAACTTTTTACATTCGGGTACAATTTAGAGGTGACGCCTTCAGCGGAATAATAATTCACAGACAACACAGATCAATCCAGAAAACTTTAAGTGGTGGTAAATTCACATTCACCGGTGACACAGAGACTTAAAGATGAATTTCCTAAACTGACCACTTCCTGTTTTGTTTAGCATTTCGACTGAACCTTTGGAGCCAATTACGTCGCCCGCTGCTCTAGGAATGTAATTTTCCAAGTTCGCAAACACCTATCAGCGTGGTTAAGTAAAAGCGTTGTGAAGACCATTACCAGCTCCATATCAGTACACTTGTTTTAAACGATTTATAAGGTGAATATGAATGAGTCATTTTCCACCCTCTATCGGGTTCCTGTCAACTTGCGTAAAGGTACTCGGCTCACGATCCTTTAAACTGCAACAGTAGCAATCAGAATCAAAAAATATGTGTTAAGCACATTTTGTCGCTACAACTATTGTGGCTAGATTCTGGACTCACAGATTCCTTCACATCCTACCCAAGTTTTATAATTCTTTGGATTCTATACTGTAAAAATCCCTTTATCCGTTTAATCTGAAATCAAGTAAACAAATCCTCTTAACCTATTTCTTCCCCTAATAAGAGTAGGATTCTATCAAACTATTATTTCTAAGATTATATTTCTTAATTTATTTCACCCTATTGTTTGAATAAAATATCACCTTATAGTAATGGTTACGTCGTATAATTGGTTAAATAAATAATTATTTTGAATGAGACTTCAGTAACAATTGATTCTATCAATAACATTCACATAAAACTTTTCTAAATTGACTTCCTCAACTGTATGATATTATTACCAAACTGATTAGAGAAATGCCTCTATTGTTGACGTCTAATTACTCATTATGTACACATGACTGTAGGACTTGCTACTGAAGAGGTTATCGAAAGAACATATTATTAGCATTAGTTTGTTATTAGGCAGCATGGAACTTACCGAATAAGTTTAAGTAGTAGAAATTTAAAGCTTAATGATAAATAAAAACAGCTTCTTATGAACAACCTGAATCACCAACAAGCATTACAATATCAAAGTGCTACACACCAGTGTATAACGATCCACTTTCTAAGTATAATGTTGGCTAACAGCATAGTATGCCTCCCATATCCAGGAATATAGAGTCACTTGGTCAAAATCAAGGTTCGTATGCAACTACTGGATAGTGATTCATTCCTAAGTGTGGCTTAACTTGACAGCTTCCTTCAATCAGCTGAATACTGCGACGATGAAAAATCTCCAGGAGCTTTATTGATGGAAAGATTGAATTCAAATCTACTGAATCGGCAATACCAGTTTCTTATTTTCCCTTTGGAATGACGTTATCAAAGTCACATGCATCTGAAAAATATTTTGTAACTGGTAACACGGTTGTATTATTCTTGACTTGGATTTGAGATTTTACGAAATTTTGTCTATGATCCTCATAGAACATTCTTCGATTACGAATTCTTTTTCTTTTTGAACTAAAACAACAGCTGCAGAGTACCAATTGAATTTTTCAGTTGAATCAATTTCCCACTCCTACTTTGACCTGTCAGTGTCCGAGTGAAAATTAATATACATTTTCCTTTTATGGAAGTATTTTAGACAGAATATTTTTCTTCTGAATTTCATGAAATGAGATAATATATACCCATTAAGTTTAACACTCCAGCCTAACTGTAACTGGCTTACAGTTCAAAATGAAAGTATTTTAATGACTTAAACAATGTGTCAGGGTTGCCGACCATTAAAGACCTCCCAGAGTAAAGAAGTTTAACTGTCTTGCAGAAGCATGGAGAACTAATCTTAGTAGTTATCGCTGAGGATTTGAATATTGTTGATACTTTGAAGATCAGCTGGTAGCTAATCTTCATTTATTCAGGAAACAGGTTCGCTTAAACATGCATGAACGTCTAATGAGCATAGTAAAAGTATGAACTTCAAGATTAATACGCTTTCTATTTCACTGCCTGTAGCCTGATGTTCTTGCGTAATTTGAAATCCTGTCTATGAAATTCACTCTGATTTTTTGACTACTAACAAACAATAAGTAGCTAAAAATGTTTTAAGAAATTTAGTGTGAACTTACTTCATTTGCTGATTTATGTCCAAGTTTTCGAAATAGTCTTCGCCTAGCATCAACCTTTGATTTATTTGACCTAAAATCAGAATAATAGGACAGATTGTTCATTCTTCTATGAATATCTTACGTATATGATTGTTAGAGAAAGACTGAACTGAGATTTAATAAAGTAACTTGTATTAGTTGTGAATCCATTTTAATACTTTCACCCTTCACAAATCATTAGGGGGAGGTGTGAGAAGTGTTTAAATTCAAATAAATTTATGTGAAGCATTTTAAATGAGACTATTGGTAAAAAATAAGCAATCTCAGCATAGTTCATTCGAAAAAAGGTGATAACGGAAAAGTAATTGGTCTTTCCTTGGGATGGAAGCATTAATGTAGATAAACGCTGTCAAAAAATCCAGGTAGGAGAGAGCGAGATCGCTCGTAGTCCAAGCAGTATCAAGTTTTGTGGAATATCAACGCTCTAACTTTCACACTTCTTTGGCCAAGTATATTGGTTGGTGCAAATAAGCCTCTGGACCTTTCATAGACAAAATACAAATAATTTGTTCCTAAGATCCCGGAGTGCCTTAACCAGCTATGTCCATTTATTCTGATTAAACGCTTGATGCGCTTTTTGTATCGAGGCTGGCTTCAAGATAATCAGTGTGCTATCGTGTTCAGGCGTATCACAGTTTAGTTGGGGTATCTCACTTATAACCTTACCTCTATATTCGTCAGATATTATGGTTGATTTTTGAATATATTTCAGTGACATATATGATTCTTTACGAAAGCGGTCGGATGAATTGAACAGAAGTTTATTTTACTCACATTCTAGCCCCATTTCGGGCTTCATGTTCCTTAAGCCGTCTTCGAATCAACATTAAGCATTCAAATTTGGATTGAACGTCTAATTAGGTTTCAGAAAAATCCAGGAAACAAAATAAATTTATCGTATATTTCCAAAGAGATTCATTGTTTTTAATTTGAGTCAGTATACGTAAGCAACCAGAAGTGTGAAAGATGCAGTATACTTCTATTTAACTACTTAAAGTTATGTGATTACCATAGGACAAGATGAAGTTTGGATGGTGTAATTAGCAGAAAACAGTCTTTCCGTAACACATTTTAAGCAGTTGGGTCACACACTTACTTGTCAAGTCAATTGATATGAAAGCCAAAATCGTACGAACAAACAGAACAGTTATGGTAGCCTTGATTTAAAACCAGTTTTCGTGCATTTTTGAAGTTAAGCGAAACAGTCTGTATCGCAGAGTTGTGCTAGAATATACTGTCCAGCAGTACCTTAAGCTCACACGCTTCATGTGGAAAGTTTTCTGTACGATTGTTACATTTCTTAGATTATGAAGGGCTGTTTCCCGAAATTTCTGATTTCACATTTCGTTGTATACTAGAATGCCTGTCATCGACTAGACAATCAACAAACCAATTCTCGAACTTTATTTTCCCGTTCTCATTCAAATACATCCAGTAACTTACACTAACCATCACAAACTTGCCGTGTAAATCTTCCTCTTATTCTACTGCCTTGGATTTATTGCTTTTGAATAAGATGTGCCCTTGAAACATGTATATTTTGCATTGCTTGGATGTGTGACTACTTTTCCCAATTAATGCACCCACTTTTCTAATATTTCTCACCGTATAGATGTTCATCCATTTTTTTTTAAAGCTGGGATTATTACAAATGTCTCTTTTCATTCATTTTCTCTTTTCTCTTTTCATTCACTTTATAAAAAGGTTTTGTAATGAATATTAGTAGAATTGAAAGATCCCACGTTTTAAGTTGGCTGAGATAAAGTTTTAAGTCATGTTGGTACAAAACCTTTGGGATGATGAGCTTTAGTTAGAACTAAAAATTCCTTGGTTTCTATGAAGTGATAATAACCAAATGTCATCTGATTATAATACCTGATATCGATTATACATAGTCACTATCAACGTGGCATGCGATAAAAGATGCATTTCAAGTAAATTATCCTTCAAAGTAACCGTATATGTGAAGGTCTTCTCTATACTGAAAGCGAAGAAGTAAATGTCTTCCTAGGTAGCACTACGTAATCTGTGGCACTGAATTCCTAGATATCTGACTATCTATTAAATGGTAAATACATGGCGTTGCAGTCCGTTCTAACATGTTAAGCGACTGTGACACAGCTGTTAGGAGAAGACATGAGGCGGTTACAGGCTTTCAACCACATATATCTTTGTAGCATTGCTGGTGTATGGTGGGATCACTCTGTGAGCAATGTCAAGGTTACGCAAACAACAGACACTAGGAAAGGAAATAAAGCAGGTATACGAGGATGAGAACCTTCAGTGGCTGAGGTAGCTTGAAGATGCGTTCTACATGCCAAGCCACCGACTAACTCGACATGCAATGCTAAACGTTGAGTTCGATTAGAAGAAGGCCAGACCAAGAAGTGGTACTAGTACCTGATGTCTCTAACCGTTAATCAGAACCGTGTAGGAAAGCTTAGGCTACCTGGCTGAAACCCTCGAGACCATAGGAATAAACACTTGAAAACTCTAGGTGAAATGGCTGAGAACCGGTCACAATGGCGCAGATATATTCATCCTTTGATGTATTTTAAAGCTTAAATGTTTTGACTAAACCTAATTTTTAAACTTCCTCTACCTCGTATTCAACTATATCTAATTTGATATCAGTCTTTCATTTCCATTCTTTCTTGCATGCTGCTGTAAAGTGTGGCAACTTAAACCGATGCACCTTAGTATGAAGTTTTATGTTGTCTGTCTGTCTGTTTATCTGCCAATCTTATGGTTGTCTACTTCGTCTCAATCATCTTAACGAACATAGTGCCAATCAGGGACCAAACTGAAATTCATTCTGGTCACTTAAATACTTCATTATATCATCCTTTCTACAATACGTTAAGTTTATGCTTCTACGAAATTCTTTTTTTAAATTTCAGTTGATTCTTTTAGACTCTTCCAGATATTGTAAGAGTTCCAGGCAACGTTTAGATCACTCACGAATCTTATTTTGGAATCTTAAGAGAATATTCCAATAATATTTGGAAAGGAATCAAGTCAGCATTTCTTTTATTCAAAATATCATGAGTTTACTAGGCGGATGTTGAATCTAAATGAGTAACTAACTACAATAAATGATCAAGAAAATAACCGGCAACAATGAGTGGCATTAAAAAGTAAGCCAATTTTATTTAGACGATACACATTGGTCTCAATTTTGAATATTATTAAAAATTGTTTTCAATCGAATATAAAAGCGTTTCGAATTCAAAAGAAATTCCCTAGCTAAAGTATCTGTGGATTAAAATTCATAATCCCCACTAAGACATGAAATGCAGATTTCAGCAAAGAAAATTTCTCTTTTCGATGATTTCATTTATTAAAGCTTTACAATCGAATTCATATATAAATTGAGGTAGACAGTAACAAATTTGTCTTACAATAAATGGAACGACGAAGTGTAATGGTATGAATAAGGATAATACTTCATGAGCCATCGAATCATTTAGAAGGATATTAACTGAATAAAGAAGGGCATAGAAGCATAAATTCATCAATCCTCTAATCTGAGGTTAACTAGGAGCTTGACTCTTCTTAATCACCATTTGATATTGTTTACAAGGTCAAATCCAACCAATCAAAAGTTGCATGCATACATCTTCCATCCATTACAGAAGCTTTAGCGATGCATAATCTTAAACTAGATACATGTGGACAGACACAGTTTACAAGGTCCCTTTTCAGTACCCTGGATCTAACCCACCATTTTGACCACATGACTCTTACATTTAGCTCTTAATCATTTTTATTTTATATTGTATTTTATTCCAGTCCATTTTATTTCGTCATTACGACTTCAATTCTTTTGATCTCTATTACATCACACTTTGTTTGACTGATATTCACATCTATGGCTTCACGTGATCTTCACTCGACGATTTTAAATGAAGTCACACCATTTTCATTCACTCATTCGCCTCCAGTCTTGCGACATTCGTGAAATATCGTATTCACTCATAATAGTAGTAGTAATAATAACAGCAATACTGATAATCGCTTTATTTCAAACAACATTTCTAAACGAAATAATTATTGAGTCTGAAAAGTATTAATAATGACAGTATTAAGCGTCTTCTCAGGATTCAAGAATAAATGCATAATCAAGTGTAGTCTTTGTGGTGGTAGCTCAGTTAACCGGTACAAGAAACCGAAAATTTAGTAAAGATTTCCCAAGAATAGTAGTGAACTGTATATTCAAGCATTTATATATCCATTTGCATCTGGCGTAAAGTTTTTTGCTTGTCTTATTCTTAGCTTGAGAAATAGCAGTTTGAAAACATTTTCAAAAAGTTCGCAAGTGCACTTTACGCTTAAAAAACATATTTAATAGATTAAAACAAACTGAAAATTAAGAATCTGATTTAAAATATATTGAGTAAAAAATTTTTGTTAGCCTAGGGTTTATGCAGAGTCCTTGTTTGCACTTCACATTTTCATTCAGTGTAAAACTGAAACATGCACACTAAGTACATTTGTTATTTCAAAATGTTATTCATCGTAGACTGACATCAGTTGAAGGAAAAAAGGAAACTTGGGAGCACTGGACAGCTGTTTCGTCCCAGTATGGAACTCCTCAGCAGTTCGCACCCACAACCCCGCCAAGGACCGAACCAGCGACCTTCAGGTTCCGTGGCCAGCAAGTTACCATTGAGCCACTGGGTCAGAATCCAATGGTCCATATTTCCAACTTCTATTAGCTCACGGTCATGAGGACAATTACTCAACGATGACATTCGGTGGCGGTTACGCTACATAGTAAGCCAACAGAAGTTGGAAATATAAACCATTGGATTCTGACCCAGTGGCTCAGTGTTAGCTTACTGGCGATGAAACCTGAGGGTGGCTGGTTCGGTCCTTGGCGGGTTCGTGGGTGCGCACTGCAAAGGAGTCCCATATTATGACGAAAAAGTTGTCCAGTGATCTCAGGTTTCATTTGTTCCTCCAACTGATGTCAGTCTACGATGAATAACAACTTGAAATATTTCCAAATCCCCACAACTCCCTCAAAATACATTTGTTATTGTCTAAATCAACTTATATCTAAATACGATTATTCAGAACAAGAATAATTTCAGCGGACAATTGTTTTCAATAACTTCTTCAGATTCTACAGTTATACACTAATGAGAATAAGTGAAATAGAATAGCCGAAATAAGGTATGATATACAGTTTTACTATATTGAGGCAGTCAGTGTTATGAGTGGATGGAGATCAAATCGAATGGAATGGTGGAACTGGATTCCACTGCTAGCCACTATCCATCATTACTGTACTGTCAATATTGATTTCCATGCACAACTAACACACTAGACTGACAACAGTTCCACCTATAATACCGACTGTCTCAGTATAGTAAAACTGTACATCATGCCTTATTTCGGCTATTGTATTTCACTTATTCTCATGAGTTTGTAACTGTAGAACCTGAAGAAGAAGTTATTGAACACAATTGTCTGCTCAAATTATTCTTTTTCTGAATAATCTATATGAATCTTTAAATACGATTGTTTTTCTTTTGAAAATGAATTAGTCGAAAAGGGAAGTTTTCTTAGCCAAAATTGTTTGATGATACCCAGGACTTTTCAGAATTTAACTATGGGATTGGAATGTAATCATTATTATTGTTCGACTGCCTTATAACTGAGCACAAAGAGAGTTTAGTGTTACTTTGGTTGACTTCAGTAATGACTGCCTTGCATATTCAACCGCTTTCGAATTATAATATCTGAATGACAGCCCTTAGCCCCAAATATTCTTCAGATCTTCCTACTAATACCAACTGACTGGCCACTAATGCTTACTATCATAACAGACGGCTCACATAGTAAATTTGTTTTCAAAAGATACTCTTTCATCATTTATAGTGTTTGGTAGCATTTCAGATGAAAGTGATTAATAAAACTCTATTTTGGTGAAATAGTGAAGTTGTTTTTGCCTTTTTGCCACATTTCTGCCGCGTTTGATAAACCGACCCCAGTATAAATGAACTGAAATCAGAAAGTAAAACAGAAAGTAAAATACTTGCTGCTCACTTATGTGCAAGTCTAATTCTTATTACCGTAAGCGATTACTATCTTACAGTTTAATTACCCAACTACTCAGCTATCCAGAAACAATGTGTTTAAACTGGAAAAAACTTTCTATTATGTTCATGATATGAGAATGAGGATGAAACATTCCTGCTGAGCGAATACAAGTAGTTGGATATCACCTTATGTGCGTTATCTGTTATAGCTAGATTGCCAAACGCAGTAAACAAGTATCGATCTCCTTAAAATCATAATTAGTGCAAAGGACCTAAGTTTAGCTACAGTCACTACTGTTTGGATTATGGTTTTGATGGATTGATCCCAATGAACAACTTCAGTGACTATTCACTGTTTAAAACCATACCTACTTACCAATAGGTTACTTCTATCGATCAGCGATGTAATTTACTTATTATTTCCTCATACCTTTCTTTTATAGTTCTTAACAATAAACGGATGCATTTATAATACTTGCTTATTGTCGAAATGTTTTTTGACAATACCCATCTGTTAATATGAAGGGGAAATGCTGCTGATTCATCAAAAAACTGCAAAAGCAGTTCGTGAATATCATTGATAGGATTATGATGGATATTAGACTTTGAGTGTTTGCATATTTTCACTAATGTGCAAAGAATTCATAACACCACTACCTGTAATACCAAATAAAGACAACATCCAATGGGAAATACATATGTAATAAGATTTGTTGTATCATTTAGCAAGTTAATTAGTCACAACGGCTATCTTTCAACTGGAAAAATATAACTTGGAAACATAAAATGTCATGAGTTGAAATACTATTCAGCCTGTCGTGTTTAAAAATGGTTCCACCTTGACCTTTAGGTGTCATTCATATAAAAAAGTTATCGCTCAGATATCATTTCTTCCTACATAAACTAAAACCTAATAAAGATTGAGAAGGTAATGATCGTAGCGATACACCACCAACCAAAAAGCAACGTTATTATGATATCGACTGCTCTTGCTTCCATACAACTGATTGTTACTGATGATAGGAAATTTTCATTTGTCGCCTGTTAAGCATTAAATATGCATATATATATATATATATATATATATATAAACCACTAATCACTTGTCATAACTTTCCTCAAAATGTGATACGCCTGATAGGGAAGCATTCATCGATGACAAGAAATAAGAAGATCGGTAGGTTAGATTACGTCGAACTATTAGGGTTTCGTCTCTTTTTGTATTTGTAAGTAATTCACTCAAGCGATTACTCATAAAGTGAATAGTTAAAAACTGACCTTTCTAGTTGCTGATCCAAAAATCTTAACGAAAACTGATTACATGAATATGTGAAACTTAGCCGTTGATTGCAACTAGTCAATGAAAGCCTAACCTTAGACTCTAGAAAAGTAATTTTGAAACATTTCACATGATTAAACTTAAATAATGAGGGAAATTAACTTGTAGTGGTATAATGTCGTCAAGTATTAAAAGTATGACAATCATTGTTCACTGAAACCAATGAATTTTAAGTTCTGGGAATAAAATAATGCTCTTTTGAAAGCCTTACTAAGAAAGTATTTGGTAGAAGGCTCTATTGACAAAATGGTAAAAAAAGTCAAATGTGAACGAAAATATTCTTTTCAATAACTTCTTGTCAGGTTCTATACTTATTAAATCAATTTCGGTGAATCCATTTTAGAATCCGTATAAAATTATAATTACAGATAAATTGTTTAAGTTTGTGGATGGTGGGTCAACTTATATATGCATGTCAATTGTAGTGAAAAATTCAGCCAAAACTTTGTCAATTGATCAGACGTAATGACTTTTATTAAATGAAATTGGTATCCTTACTTGTAAAAAAAACCAGGATTTATATATGCTTCTGTTAGTAAAATTGTATTTTATTTTTCTAAAAGGTAAATCGATATAGAAAGTTATGATTAACTACTGACAATGGATTTATGACAAAATTAACTCGCTTTGGTACTTCTGTTGTTCAATACTGATACAGTTTCATAGTTTAAGACAACTAATCTACCAATAACATTATCATTTCAAATGTTCTCTGCGTGATATATGTGCTTAAATGCATGGAAAGCTGAAGAGAAAACTATTTAAGTTCACTTTAATAGCCTATGCTGAACTACAATATGACTGATTTCGTGCTGTCATATATATATATATATATATATATATATATATATATATATATACCCAACGAAAAGAACACATTTATAACTGATTATTCTAATTAAAAATAACATTCAACTGTCGAAACAAAATTATCTGAAACCTTGTTAGTTGAGTTAATTGCTTTACATCAGGATTATATCTTTTGATCTTTTTGTCAGGAATAATATTTTTGTAGCAGTTTTACACTTTGAATGATATCATAGATAAAATTATTTAAATTGTATGTGTTAAAAAATTTTAACTGATCAACAGATCTGATGTTTTCTTGTAATTTTCTGACTATAATGCTTTTGAAAAGCTTTACTTATGTACTAATACTACATAATGTTGGATAAAAATTTAAAATACTAAGATTCATTTGCATGTGTTTCATAGGTGATATCAGATGAAACAATTTTACGATAAGTAACCCTTGTTAATTATTTGTCTGCTCAGATATTTTACATGACAAGTATGTCTGTAGTTTGTACTGAATTAATATCCCTGAGAATGCTAATTCCTATTCACTTGGCTCATTCCACTAACCGATTTCTGGGAACCGACTAATTTCATTCTATGTATAAGATATTGAGCTTAATCAATCAGACTACATTTCAACAAATCTGTATGTAAGCCAATACAGTTGTTAAAAGCAACAAAGATATCTCTAGGTTCACTGATGCACAAATGACAGACATTATGAAACTTTCATATCCATAAGTATAAATCAGTATCAGTTAGTCTCTATAGTAATGAACTGAACAGCCTGGAATTGGGATAAACATATCGTGAACATTCACCACTCAATTAACAATTAATACATTATATGTGATGCACTTTAGCCTAGACACTTCAACGTTGCTTACAGAATTTGGGCGAAGTGTTTTCGTGTTGTAGAATAACAGCCTAGGATTCGAGGCACTAACACGATGCTTTTCCACGTTAAAGTTTCTGACAAAACTGAGGTAGGTATTCATTTCCAGGTAGTAAAGCACAGTGAAGGACAAAGAAAAAAGATCTATGCAATAAAATCTTCTACTGATACACAACATACTGAGGAGTCGACTGTTAGACCCAGTTTCAAATTACACTGTATTAAATTATTATTTCTTTCATAGGACACATTCAGCTTCATAATGTAGTGTTTTATTTAGATGAATGCCGACTTGAAATCAATCACTAAATCTCCACAAACCCCTGAAGTGAATTATTCGAGTGTAGATTGATGACTGGTTTTGATAGGTGATTCCTAAAGTAATAACTTAAACTCATAACCGGTATGGCCAACTAAGCCGGACATGAGAACAGTTACTCATAGACGCCATTGGATGCAAGGTCCATTATACCGTGGACTGACAGAAGTAGCAAATTTGAACCATTGAATTCTGACCCAGTGGCTTGGCAGCAACGTGCTGACTGTGGGGCCTGAAGATCCAGTACTCGATCCCTGGTGAGGTGGGTTCATGGGCGGGTAGTCACATACTAGAGAGAAACAGCTGTCTGTTGCTCCAAGGTTCCCAATGTTTCTCCAAGTGATGTAAGTCTGTAATGAATGCCGTCCTAAAATCAATGAATATATCCCCATAAACCTCGAAGTCGAAAAAAGAGTAGACGTTTGTGAATCTTATTCTTGGCTTTTTACTTCAATATCTACTGTTACTGATGTTATAAGAGAAACTATTTATTACCTGAATATAAACCGCTGTGATTAGTTAACGAAAACTGCAAACTGTTACTACCCACTACTACTATACTCAGTATACTAGTAGAAATACTAGAATTTATTACTGGTATTGAATATTGTAGCAGTGAGGACAGAAAGGGTGTAATGGAATGAATCTCTGCATGAATGGGCAGATTTTTACCTTTGAATACTGTGAAACCAAGCCATCAAATCATATCGATACTTTCTGCAGTTAGTCGTCAGTAATGTGTCACCTAAGAGAAAATTTGATGACGGAAAAACCATCATCTTGTGCTTTATTATAACATATGTAATTTGTGGATTGTCCACATACTTGATAATCTGCTCTACATATCATGCAAGGATAAGCTAGGAAGATTGTGTTATACCTGAAAGAAAATCACTCAGATCCTGAGCGTTATTACACTCTCTTCCTTTGTAGTGACACCTGGGATATACAGTGAAAGTTTATGAAAAACCTTACTTGATTTGGATTTTGGGAGATCTATAAACCATTTTCGATAGTATAAGAATTGCAACCACAGGTGTAACGTTTGACGTTATAAAAAAATGTTTGTGTTGTACACGTATGACTTCTCTGATGAAACTAAAACAAGCTTTAGGGATAAAAAATGTCTTCAATCAGATTTACAGCTGTGTTATTTATTATTGTTTACGGACGTAAGAAACCGCTGATTATTTTTTGTTAGGTATAAAATTGCATACAGAAATCGGTTGCCAAAAACTTCTTGTTAAATAGTGATAGAGTGTGCAAAAGTAAAAATGCGTAAGATTTAGTTTGTAATCCTTAAGTTTATTGAAACGCTTAAAAAAGCACTTACGGCATAGTTAGTTAGTTAGTTAGTTAATGTGATTCAATAAAGATAAAACGTTTTGTACTGTAAGCACCAGATAAACTAGTTTCAGTACATAATGAAAATCTTTTGAAGTAAAAAAGAATAACCATAAAGATGAATATTTGGTTGGGAAGACACAACAGTTCATCAGAAGTTGAACTAAACCTCAGTAACGACTAATCACTTTTGAGTATATGCTGACCTATCAGAATGAAGTATACGAAAGTCAATATAATTAAGGAAAATGGTATTTTATTTACAACTTATAAAATCTGTTCCGCATTCGAAATAAAAATATCTAGATTTGTAATGGGTTTATCACTTTTGAAATCATGTAATTTTCGCCATTCCCCTCCATTCATGCGACTCCATAACATTTCCAATTGCGGTCCTTCTAAAGGTCTGAGAGAGGTGACTGCACATATTTTAAACGTTGCTTGTGTGCACTGTAGTAGTAGGATCATCGAGTTGCTTTCCATACAAAACAACTTGATTGGGGTAACGCATTCCAGATAACAGGATGCACGACTTCTAAGTATCTGAGTATACTGCAGCATCCAATTTTACCTATTTAGTCTATAATTGATACGGTGGCTTTTTCTGATCTATTTTTTATCCTATTTCGGCCGTACATAGCAAGAATCTTCGGTTTGTTAAGAATTATCTATGTAACTTATGTGATCCCGTAAAGGTAGACTCTTATGGTTATATTTAAGTTTTTGAACAAGACATTCATTCAATTCAACCACATTACCTCCTCCAACAATCCTCACATTCAACCTGCATATTATTTCGGACCAGTACGGATACCACTACATTAAAGAAGGTTTAATCACCCCTGTCAGAGCTCCTCCTGATGGCATAGATATTCTACAACCCAATGTATTACCAAAGTCATTATTTGTTAGAGAGTTGGACGACATTCTTTGAAAAAGGGTCCTCTTCTCAGAGGTCTCTTCTTGTAACAGCTAGAAGAACGAAAGATTAAGCTATATCTTTTGTTAGGTACGTAATTCACTACTAACCAGTCTCGTAGTTTCGACTTCTCGCAAACAATCCAACTCTCTCCAAGTAACCCACAACCTAATCTTCATCGTAATTAATCATAAGTTTATGCAGCATCAACAACACGGTAAACGAACCTAACGGATGACCAAGAATACAGCAACTCAAAACTGACTGGTCTTCTCAAGGTTCCTCGTCACTAAAGTTCCTTTCTACCATTAGTGAATTACAGCTGATTGATTCGAAGCCATCGTCTAATGGCAGTGACTAAAGGAAAAAATTTTGAGAATTCCTCATTAGTTCTCTCTTTCTCGGGTTAAACCAAAAACCTCTAGAATTTTTTGAGGTTTTCATCATCGAAATAAAGCTTAGAATAGTTGTACAAAAAGCCCACCCACTACACTGAGTTTTTTCAAGGGGATATTAGCTTTTGTCCTTGTTTTCTCTATTGATGACAAAATAATTCTTAAGAAACTAGTAATAACTAGTTACAATGACTTATTGCTTAAGCACACCAAGAATCAACAATAATAATAATACTGTAGCTCAGATGAATAGATTTGAGAAATATAACGACTGTTTCATGATTGTGGACAGAGCATGACACAAATAAAACCATAAACCAAGTATTTGTACAAAAAATATTAATTCTAAGGGTAACAATTTGAAATTCGAAAAATCCGAATTTCCTGGTTAAGTAGAAATTGGGCATTCATTAGTAACTAAGACGTAAAATGACTTTTTCAAGTTGTATTTAGAAATAGTTAAGGTTTTCACAGCCGACAAATCAGACCTGAGACCTGATATTGGCAATAGATGTTAGTTGCAGTAAATCATGGGTTTACAGAAATAGCTAAATCCTGGAGTGCTTACTGCCAGACCTACTGATACTTATCGCCATCTCATACCTAGTCTTGAGCACGGACTGCAGCGCTGAGAAACAGAATTAAATGGTAATCAAATTGATAGTGATAAATAGTAATTAAAAGTTAGATAAATTTCAGTGTCAATTACTTGAAGTGCACATATTGGAAACAAGAGAAATACATTTACTATTGTTTAGAAAATGTATATACTGTTGGTGAACACCACTTACACTCGACATCACGAAAGGTAACACACTTCATGATAGTAGACTAGCTGTTATAAACATATGATACCACAAATTTTATCAAAGTCACTAGTCAAGAAGAAACTTTGCTAAAATATTTTTACTAGGTGATGATTGGGAGTGAAATAAAAATTTAGACCGCAGAGGGATTCGAAGCCGCACTTACCGGGTTTCTGATCCAGTGCTCTACAAAGTGAGCTGCGAGATCCGACCGCTGACCAAATTTTTATTCCACTTCAATCACCAAGGGTTTTGTTCAACTACCATTTAAACTCGCGTTACTACCGCTTGATCGTACTCACACTAGTTGTCCAGTCAGCATTTCTCATCTTGATCTATGGTGGTCTCTAGTGCAAATCCCACTGCGGTCCAAATTTTCATTTCACCTTCAATCACCACTCAGTATCAACACAAGCCTGCCAAACCACGGTTGTCTAAGATAGTCAAAATGATAGTAAAGTATTTTTACCTTGAAAAACAGAACTGATACCAAACTGCTTGTCATGAATCGATGAGAATGGATGAGTATGTATCATATTTCTTGTTTTGCTATACCCTTCCAAACCTAGCACAAGATAAACAGCTACAGTACCGGCTGTCCATGCACCTAATTTGAAAATAACGATCAACATAATTCAAATACCAGCAACAGTTGTTTGAAAATAAACATATATTTTGATTAGTTTTTAGTGGTTTATTGATATAGTTTCTCTCAGTAATGATAAATAATAGTTTTCAGTTATCTACAGTTAAGTAGTACCGAAACTTTAAGTCATTCATTCACATCATTGTAAATATTTGCGATTAGAAATAACTATTCAAAACCAAAGTTATCGTCCAAATCAAGTACGTAGTCCAAATGATAAGCTGTATGTAACCCTGGTAACTGCCATTAAAAGAGATGTCTGCTATTAATTGCGTATACGTTGAACCCACACCTTATAAATGTAATAATGACAATGCAACACGAAGAGATGGAACCTTTCATCTACCAATAAGGCAAAGAATATACCATTATTATTATTTGTTCTTTGGGTTCGTCGTGGAACATAGAGCCTCAGTAACACGTCACAACTTCACTCTCTTCTCTACACTCTTCTCAACCCCGCCCCACCACTGACCACAACTTTTCATTTCTTCCTCACACAATCTCCTCCATATCAACCTCAACTAAAACACCCAAATCGTCGTTTCACATTCGTCTCCCACTCAACTGCCTGGTCTGACGCGTCATGTCCACAAATCGTCTTATCAGTGTATCCCCAATCCAATCCATCCTCGCCTTCTTCTGCACACTTGTTGGACAACAGGTTCTTGGCTAGTCCAATGTCAGGCCAAAGTCCCTCGTTGCTGATTATTCTGATCATCTGATCTTCAGTTTCGAGTGAGTGAGCGTGGGTGGCATCTATTCATGAATGTCTGTAGTTTGTTGGGAATGCTTTGCGCGACGTGTCAGGTCTCTGAACCATATGGAAGCACTGACTTGACTGACATTAGTGTTTACAATTTGGATCTTGTTCACGCTCTATGCTGAGTGCAGTGCGTTGCAGTAGATCTTCACACTGATTTCAGACTAGTGGAAGCCTGTCTGGCTTTTCTGATCCCGTTTTTGACATCCTCGTCTTTGGCTGTGCTGCCTGTAGTTGAAACGATGCTGTCTAGGTAAGTAGGTGAACGAAACAACTTGCTTTAGATTTTTCCTGTTGATGGTGATTGGTGCTTGTTGTTGGTTGGGTATCTTCATCACCTCTGTCTTTCTCTCTCTAAGTTCACCAAAAGCAAAGAATATAAGTCAACATAAATCCAGAAACTGGGTTCCAGAATTTGTACGATTACTTCAATATGACTGTCATAATTAATTTGTCTTCATATTGCCATCTATTAATCTGTGCATTACCGTCAGCTACAATAAACAAACAAATCTAGCAGGGAATTATATTTTGACGCTGTGTTCAAGTTTGAATTAAGCTACTTTTATTGTTTGTACCAAGTCACTATATACAGGAAGACATTTTCTGTTCAGAAAGAGCACAGTTGATGTGGGCGAAATTATCCCAGCAGACAAAGACTTCGACAGAAATGGAATATCAGTTAAACTATGTAAGTCAGCCGTGGTTTGACAGACTTGTATTGATACTAAGTAATAATTGAAGGTGAAACAAATGTCTGAGCTGCAGCAGGACTCAAGCCAACGAGACCCATATCACCCCACCCGCAGGTGCTCTTGTAGCTCAGTGTGTAGAGCAGCAGGTCAGAAGCCCTGATGTCACTAGTTCATATCCTCCCCCGCCCCAAATTTCCATTACACCTTCAGTCATCACTCAGTAGAAATGGAATACTACAGTGCCAAAGTCAGTGGGATAAATACTGTTAATGTAACTTGCACCTATGTAACAAAAATATCACCAACAAATTAATAGTTACCTTAACGGACTCATCGTATAAGGTCTATTTTATTTGTGTGTATATTAGGACAAATACGCCATGATTACCTAAGTAAAATGCACCTTATTGCGATGAATCATACCAGCTTGGTGCCCATACTTTTCCGAACCATCTAGTCCATTGTTAATCAGGATACATTCAAAAATATCTTAACGGATAGTATACTCAGTCCTGGTAATGATCAACTGACCATGACATTCTACTAAACATAATTCACTGGTAAGGATCCAGTAAACAAAAAACACTTACAGTGTTATAATTGCTTTGTTTCAGATATGCAAGATTCTCAAAAAAGGTTCTCACGACACCAGCAACAAACTAACCAAACAATAACATTTTTCAGCTTTAATTTATGCAAACTAAATTCAATATTTGGTTTTAAATAATGTAGCATAAACTGTCTCCAAGTTGAACTTGACTTTCTAAGACGGACGCTTGCGTAAAAGGGCTATCCTAACCGATTTATGGGCAAGAGTATGTGAGAAAGACATGCGCAACCAGTCATCAACTCAGTTTCTAAAAACACTCTGTTCATGAATCTGGAATTAAAAGGTGATTCAACATCAGATATCCTGGAAAATCGTCTTTCCAGATCAATTAGTAGGAATTTTTCCTCCGCCAAACTACACTTGATCTTTAGCAGTCGTAAATTTTTCTTGGTTTTCATAAAAGGCAATATCCTTCGACAGGCCACAACCATGTGTATCTACTAGTTCACCTCCTCCTGTGGAGTAAGGTACATCGGCCGCAGTCAGAAATTGTTGTCACTACTTATAGGAGAATATATTCCTGCCTGGTTTTATAAGGGTGAAAGGAGATGCATCAGAAGTTCTATCCTTGGACATTTAATCGATCCCAGCCAACCAACTGACCCAATGAGTTTCTAAGGTTGTCTATCGAATTCTCTCAGACACCTCACGTTTCTTCCGTGTTTAGCTTCTAAAATCAGCAGAGGCCTTGGCTATCCATGAACTGAAGCCTGACCTTTGCATGCAAAAGAAGTATGTTCAGTCTTTATCTCTACCTTGGTCTTAACTCATTTTAGTCTTGGTGTACTTCGTTCCTTTTTCGTTTTTCAACTCTCTCCCTCCCATTTTGTCATTATCACTTTTTTATATTTAATTGTTTCCGGTGTTATTTCATTTGACCTTCCGAATAATCGCAACTTTTAACAAAACATTTCCACTTTGTTCCAATTAACTGGTCTCCTCCATTTTACCTAATCCTCTGATTGTTTATTAATTCTATCACGTTCTCACCCTTTTTAATCTATATGCACCTTATGGACGATCTAAAATCTTACGTAACCCTTTTTGTTATCAATCGGCCTTTACATCATCAACCAGCAACTTTATTATCAATATAACCACTATTATTATTTCAACCCCCATTATTTAAGTTAAATCTCCCTCACAGATTACAGTCTTTAAACATCATATATATATATATATATATATATATATATATATATATATATACGAATGTACAGCTTGAGAATAAATTCGGTGAAAAGGAAATACATTTGGGATTTGGAAATATTTCAAGTTGTCATTCATCGTAGACTGACATCAGTTGGAGGAAAAAAGGAAACCTGAGAACACCGGACAACTGTTTCGCCTTAGTATGGGACTCCTCTGCAGTACGCACCCACAACCCCACCATGGATCGAACCCGTGACCTTCAGGTTCCATGGCCAGCACGCTACCGTTGAGCCACTGGGTCAGAATCCAATGGTCCATATCTCCAACTTCCGTCAGCTCAGAAAACAGATGTCCAGTGCTCCCTCGTTTCCTTTGTACCTCCAACTGATGTCAGTCTAGGATGAATAACAACCTGAAATAATTTTTTTTGACTGTTGTTTTCTACCCCTTCCTCCTCACTTCCTGTGTCACTTGTTCTCCAATTAAAATGGACGATGAAATATCCCATGTTATTGGTTGCACGAAATCGAGAAGTACTATAAAACGGAGCGAACTGAGGACGGGTGGCTTTGTTTTCATGATGAGCGACAATACCGTCCAAAGAGTTGTAACAGAAAACAAATCAATCTTTATGGAGCGTTTTTGTCTCGCTGCGTTTCCATTCTTAGAGTCATTGAAGGTCGCCCTGAAGGAGTATGTGAAAAAGACGTAGACACACTACGTTGTGCAAGATTCACATTTGCAAGGTGACCGAAGAGCTTACGTCAAGTTTGTTTGTTTTCATTATTTACTTCATAGAATATCCCTGAAATGTTCTTGTCGGGCGTTCGTGCTCGTGAAGTTCTTAGAAGGTTTCTGGACTGATTTTATAAGCCAATCCAAATACAGATAGCTTATCTAAGCTCAACTAATCAGATTCCTACGAGTAAGTATCCTAGTCCAATAGGAAAGTACCTTGACCACACAAACACATTGACTTTTAAACAGAGGAATCAGCCAATCAAATCTCTTTCTTCCACCCTCAATAAATTAGGGGGGAAAAGTGTACTGTGTAATAAACGTCAACCGTTGAAAAGAGCCCTCGTCTATGAATGTCTTATTTTTGATGTCACAATGGGAATTATGAATGTTTTAAATAATGAAGAAATACCGTAGACATAATAAGAATAGAATTCAACTAACATTTAATGTACATATCAAGGTTTTTGTTTATCCACGTAAAAACTAAGTAACTGAGAAAAAAACAATCACGTTTCATGCTTACAGTTAATTAAATTCACACATACGTATGAATATTTTACACAGAATTTGATTGAATGCAATATATAAATAAATCATTTAGATTTAAAGGATAAGAAGGAAATGAACATATGTGTCTGAGACACGAAAACACTATAAAAACCAGTAGAAGCCAGTTAATAAAGATGGATAGATATCAAATTCAGAGGAAGGACAAGATGACAGTATAGGCAAACAAAGACGAAATTGACTTAGAAACTAATCATACGTTATCTTGTAGTTAGAAAAACAAAAATATATGCATTTTTACATTTGTCCTATTGTAGTATATTCAGACCTAATTGTTTGTCCATCTTTGGATTTGGTTATTCAGCAAATAAAGTTAAATAAACTTCATTTCTTGTATACACTGATTTATTAACGGTCTCATGGGGCAATTCATTCACTCTTACTTCAAACCATCTTTGTTTATTAAACCAAAGTTGGAGATTTAATATCTGCAAAATGCATAATACTAATTAAAGCCCACGGAAAAATAATCATTTCACTTCTAACTTGCAAAGTACTTAAATAACAAACACTAGTTAATTATGGTGATATATGCTGAATCTATGGTATCATTCGACGAACTAACATTACTGCAAATAGGAATGAAAATATATGTCATTCAGGAGTTGTATGAACAAGAAAATCATACTCCGCACTTAATATTTGAGCATATATGTACAGGAAGGTATCAAATAAGTCCATCTCATTTAATACAGCTCTATTAACTTCTAATGAGTCCTTAAAAAATGGAAAATAACGACTTATAGTATTCTGTTTCAATTTTGACAATAGCACCATATATTATTCAGGCACTCCTTTAAAAATCAGTAGTACTTGAAAATTTTTTAGTAAAATATTAAATTTTTGTTTTGATGATTATTGGGGTAAAATTGGCTTGACCAGGTGTTCAGGTACCAAGAAAATGCTCATCTTGACAATGTTATAGTGTCCAATAAGATTTCCGAGATCATAAGCTGTAAATCCTTGGGACCTTTTACAACCAATTACTTTGCTTCGAAGTTTTGAGAAAAAGGATAGGAACCAAGGTGTCAATACCATATCGGTTGAAGAGGCAAATACCAAGAGGTTATGCTGATCCAGAAAGTCCCAGAAATAGTCAAGGCAATTTTAAGCATGTATAAACTGTCTTATTTTGCATACACTTTGACATAACAATGTACCTTTTGTTAGCTTACTGACTTTTCTATTTACCGAGGGACTGAGCTACCATCAAAAGTGGAACCTGAAGGTCATTTTTTAAGTATCCACTATATATATATATATATATATATATATATATATATATATATATATATATATGTATCAGATGGCGACTGTAAGTCATTGGAAAACGATTGCGAAAGCCAGGTAATTTGTCTCGGCCAGAAAAAGATGGTTATGAACACTAAGTTTCTTAGTTGAAGATAAGTCAACAAACAATTTAGCTTATTCAGGAAGGATGTGATTATTAAAATACAACAATGCCTTCAGTATAATGAGTACTTCTTGTTCAGTGCTTAAAGATTTTGCCTACCTTTCGTGTCACACCACTTTATTTTCAAGATCTCAGTGGGAAAAGCTGAATTATAATCCTTCAAATCCAATATCACAGTTGTAGCACCTATATTGTTTTATCCATGAAGACTAGTAGGTTTCTGTAACCTTGAACACTGAGCAGTCTATCAATTTAACTGCATGTTGAATTTATTCACTCAAACATTGGCAAAAAATAATCATGACATTTTTCATTGAACCAACTTATGATCAGAATGTATTGTTCACAATCATATCAACATGCTTCAATTGTTCGACGAACAATACTTTTTCCAGTTTGTCAAATAAATAAATCTAATGTTGAATTTTAAGTTAGAGGCTTCTTTTAAAAAATATACGCCTAATTTGAGTAATACATTACTTAATGGTCTGATCGCAAAGCGTAGCAATGACCATTCTCACTGACTGGATAAAGAAGGAGAGAAGTCTCTGCTTGAGCTTAAAAGCATATGAATTCATAATATATTACGAGAATTTTCAGACATAAATACTTAATAAATACTTTGGTGACTTCAAAAGTACCGACATTTATGTCTACTATCTCGGTAACTAGGATACAAACAAAAATAATTAAGGATGTATAGAAAACGTATTTTGCAGATTCCATACAAACTACTTTATTGTATATGAATGGTGTATACTACACAATCATTCACTAAAAATAAGATTATATATATATATATATATATATATATATATATATATATATATATATATATATATAATTATTCAGTTTGATAATAATGTTGACCCGTCCCACTAAAATAATGATTGCATTTCGAAACTGCAGATTACCAGTCTCAAGTAATAAGTCAGTCTATTTTGTCTTGCCAATATGTGTGTCATGACAGACATCATTACGCATTACTTTGCACTAATTTTTTTTGGGTTACTGATAGTCATCGAAAACGTTAGCTACTATTTCTTTAGTGGTAGTACAATTTCTTTCATATGCAAATTGCTGAAGTCAAAGTCAAATAAGCTAACAACCTTCTCCCGCATGGTATTCATGGTGTTTGCATAAGAAGCCATGATATCTAAAGAGCTCAGCTTTAATTCTGCTTCCAGTAACAACCAGTTACAACTCTTTTGAAGCTGAAGAGTTCTTTCAAAGCAGACGATTTCTTTGTAATTGTTCTGAACTTTATCACATCGTTTTATTGCATTATTTATAACTTTTTATGGGATTATTTTGGCTTCCTAATTGAATTTTGATTCCTAACAAATGTGTTTGCAGATCTTATGCTAAACAGAACACTGTCTAGTACACTACTGAATGATGCAGATAGTTAGAAATCACTCTTGTAAATCTGTGGATTTCACCAGCCAGATCGCAATTATCTAAACACTGAATGGTCATTTCGCTCATTTGTGACCGAACTCATCTGCGGTGTACCTAAACAACTTCACATCACAGGGTCGAATTCTTAGTATTAATATGAATTGGATATGCCCAGATACACTACTGACGAAATCAGCAGCGAAAAAGCGAAATGACAATTTAGGTGTTTAGATCAGTTTGATCTGGCTGGCGAAATACTACATGTCAGCCTGAGTTGTTTCTAATTACTCAAGTCATTCAGTGGTGGTATCTTTCAATAGTTCATGAAATTATTGTGTCACAGATGACACTTTGCCATGTCAGCCGAATTGGTATCAGTGGAAACCTTGTTCACACTAGAGTTAGGCACTTAAAAACTACCCAACTGTGAGATACATCAACGTGGACCGTGCAATCTGTATGTTACTCAGAAACTATTCACCCTTTTTTAGAACACTAACTATCAAATCAAATTAAACTCTTACAGGTGCTTTCCGAATTCACCACAGTATAAAGATATAATTAATAAATGAAATATTATAGGTTTAACCTTTACTTCAGTTTATTGCTGAGAACTGTGAAATTGTCAATGATGCACACATCTTGTGTCAGTTTGATTAGGTGGAACATTGTATAAACTAAACTTTAAAACACTAGTAAATAGTTTCTTTGAGTTAAAATACTACCGAATAAATAAACAAAAGGATCGAAATTTACCAAAAAAAAGTCCAGACAACATGACAAACTAAAACATTTGTTTCCTGATTCAAACTTAAAATCAGCAACAAAGGTTCATACAGCAGTATTGATTAAATTCATAAATTTCAGCGGGACTCATCAGCTTCATACACTAAATACATTATTTCACAAACCTGTATGCATTATGCGAATACATACACACATCGTACCGACAAAGATTTTGACTAAGACATGGTAACACACAATGAATTACATTATTTTGAACAAATCAATTATCAGTCAGTTAGATAGCTTGATGACAGTGCCAAACTAAGAATTATGAGTGTTCGGATATTAAACATATTGATAGTAACAATGACACCAACAATAATAACAATAATAGGAGTGAGTGATAATGATGTTAAGATGAGGAGTAAATATTAATAAGATTGAAAAGTAAAGTTTATAATGTGTTTGTTTAATATGTTGAGCTACAGAAGAAGAGTGTTATCTCTCACCTGTATTTATCAAATTTTCACACTCCGTCTATTTCTGAAGTCATTTTGATACATGTTCTTCCATCCTCAACTGTGTGGCTTATTTGCTCCTCCCTATATATATGTGATCACACACACACATGTAAACTGCCGAACACAATGGGATTGACGTATTCATTTATGAAGTACATAGGTTTGAAAAGATCAAAATTTACTTATTTTAAGGTTAACTTTGAGGTAGTATTCATAATAGACTAACATCAGTGGAAGAACCATTTAAAATCTAGGAGCGCTTGACAGCCGTTTCGTTCTAGTATGGGATTATTCAACATTAAGCGTTCACGATTCGACTAGGGACCGAACTCAAGACATTCAGGTCTAATAATGAACGCGTTAATCATACAACTACTGGTTGGGAATTCAACAGTCCTATATTAGAAAAAAACGAGGGTTCAGTACTCCCAAGTTTTCAATGGTTGTTCAAGTGACGCCAGTCTATGATGAAATTCTTTTAATTAATTGTCCATTGGGTTCCTCGTGGAACATAGAGCCTCAGTAACACATCACAACTTCACTCTCTTCTCTACACTCTTCTCAACCCCACTCCACCACTGACCACAACTTTTCATTTCTTCCTCACACAATCTCCTCCATATCAACCTCAACTAAAACACCCAAATCGTCGTTTCACATTCGTCTCCCACTCAACTGCCTGGTCTGACGCGTCATATCCCCAAATCGTCTTATCAGTGTATCCCCAATCCAATCCATCTTCGCCTTCTTCTGCACACTTGTTGGACAACAGGTTCTTGGCTAGTCCAATGTCAGGCCAAAGTCCCTCGTTGCTTATTATTCTGATCATCTGATCTTCAGTTTCGAGTGAGTGAGCGTAGATGGCATCTGTTCATGAATGTCTGTAGTTTGTTGGAAATGCTTTGAGCGACGTGTCAAGTCTCTGAACCATATGGAAGCACTGACTTGACTGACATTAGTGTTTACAATTTGGATCTTGTTCACGCTCTATGTTGAGTGCAGTGCGATGCATTGCAGTGCGTTGCAGTAGATCTTCACACTGATTTCAGACTAGTGGAAGCCTGTGTGGCTTTTCCGATCCCGTTTTTGACATCCTCGTCTGTGGTTGTGCTGCCTGTAGTTGAAACGATGCTGTCTAGGTAAGTAGGTGAAAGAGACAACTTGCCTTAGATTTCTCCCACTGATGTTAAGTCTTCGCCTGTACATTTTCGAGTTTGTAGGATGACACATTCAACATAAATCATCAACGGCAAAATTTGGATATTCTAGGGCTTGTTCATCGGTCAAACAGCGCATGCCCATCTGCTTGCTCCTCACGGTTTGTGACATGATCGGGTCGACAGCAATCAGGAAGATAATCGGTGATATTAGGCCACCTTGTCTTACTCATCTTTGTCATCACTCCAAAAGCGTCACCGAGCATTCCATTCTGAATCATCCCATGGGGAATACAAGCTCAAAATTAAATTTAACATCATCTTAAACAAAGCAACCTTGCCTGGTTAACCGGTTTAATACTGACTAGCCGGTCCTAAGCCTCGACAAACAGGGGAGGTTGGCAATAAGGCTAGCAACCCTATCACAGAAAACCAATCCAACCGCTAAAGAAAATTCAAAGCACAGACAAAACATAAAGAAATAAAAACAAACTTATTCCTCGCTGGAAGCAGGCAGACGAAATGACGCCAGTTGGTGACAGCCTACACTCGAGAAGCCAATTGGTCGATGTGTCTCCTCTTGATCAAAGTGATAGTAAGCATGGAGACATGGAATCTCCATACCATATATGAACGTAGCAAGGCTGTCAAGATTCCAAAGGAGATGAAGAGATATGAGATGGAAGTGCTAGGAATCTGCGAGTAATCAGCAGATGGAATGTAAGTGGACTCTCCAAACTGTCAAATAGAGAGGAGTCAATGATCTACTCCGATATTATCACCCAGATGACAACGAAGAGCATACTGAGTAATGGAGTGGCTATCATGATGTCTCCACGAACATCGAAAGATCTCATGCAATGGGAATCAGTCTCCTCCTACAGGATAAGGATCATGACAACAAGATTCAACTGAAAACGAAGGGAAGTCACAATGATACAATGGTACACTGTGCACCTAAAAGTAATGCGGATGAAGACAAGAAGGAGGAATTCTACAGACAACTGCAATCAGTACTCGACAAGACCACAATCGTGATGGCGACTTCAAAACTCTAATGGGTAGGGTGACATGAAAGCCAAAGTGGGAGTGGACAAGACACGAAGAGAAATAATCCGTCATGAATCGAGAGGCAGTCGGTGAAATGAATGTAAATGCAGAGCTGTTTGTGGAATTCTGCGCATTCAACGATTTGGTGATTGGAGGCAGTGTGTACAAACACACACAAGGATATTCACAAGGCAGCAACATAAATTTGATTTCCACAGATGGACACACTACACGAAAAATCGGATCATAGTCATCTCAATGTGAAGAAAGTGGAGATAGAGAGGCTTCAAGCCCACTGGAAACAAGATCAGATCAGATGAAGAAGAGGAGCAGATGTAGGTTGACACTACTCACTATCTAGTGCAAGGAGCCTGCCTTCGAAATCAGGTTGTCTGTTTGATTTATGTTGACGGTTTGCATAAATATCCAGATATTTCCTGATTAGAAGCAAGGCCTGAAATATGCATTTCGTTTGATGTTATTCAAAATTAGAAATGTGAGGCTACATTTATAAAATAACTCAAAGTTGATTTCCACTGCTTACCAAACGATGGTCAGTGCATTCCAGTCTCGCTGTGGAAAAAACATCGCCAAACTAGTATGCGTCAATTTAGATGAGGAATCCGAAAGCATAGTGAAAAATGACTATCTGACATCAGTGCCAGCTGCTGTCAACCAGCTAAATAACACATTGTTCAGTAACACTTTTACGAGTGGTGTCAGGAAGTGGGTATACAGAAATATCAGAACATATATTTGCATGAATGGTATTTTCAAAGTACATTGAACGAATTTATTTCAACTGGTTGTGTGAGGATTGATTGGTTTGAAGGTAGTTTTCATCACGGAATAATAACGGGTGTGTAATCAGTGAAAACCTGGGAGCGTAACTTCGAAATTGTGTGGTACAACCAAATTTCCTATTGGACACACAAAATTTAGGTGTGCCAATTGTTTAAATGATCGACTTGAAAGCTTTTCAACCTGTACGTGAAAACCAATTGGGCTAACTCGTTAGACCCAGGAGCACTTATAAGCTATTTCGTTCATTGATGCGACATTTCATCAGTACACATTCAACACATACACTGAATGTGTTCCTGATCGTCAAATTTTATGATAAACATAAAAGCAGTCTGCCATAAGAATGAATCCCACTCAAACGAAGAGAGATAAAAGTCGTTGAGTTTATAATGATCAAGCTTACAGTATTTGGATGAATAAAGAGTGTTAGTATGTCTTTACCGTTATATTCTTATGTCGAAGAACACAGTAGTAAGTAACACCTTTTTAGACCAGTCACCCATTTAGCACTTCCATTCTGGTTATGCTCCAGCTAAAGCAGCACTTCTGGAGAGATTCAATGTCTCAGTGTGCGTAACGTATGCTTTGATAAACTTGGTCAATTTATACAACCTCATCGGTTGGCTTATTTCCTTTAACTTCAAATCCACATTGAACCTGTATCTAGCTCACTGTGATATCCAACCAATTATGAACAACGAATTAGGGGTAATGATTTTTTAAAACCTGATTCCAACTATATTCTTCTAAAGTGAAATAAGTGAGTAGATAGATTTAATGTGCAATACACTAAACTCTTATGATATATTTCTATACTTTTCATGCAACTTAAGTGCCACAACACTTCAGAAATCTAGGCTGTCAAAGGAAGCGAGATGATATTCAAGCGTATGAACAGTTCTCTAGTTCAGTAAAAAATAGCTGTCAACTGGCGTTTGGTTTATAACGATTTCCAGTTGATATCTGTACATGAGGAAAATCATCATGCATAAAAATCGGTTAATTAGTACAGTTCAAGGAGGAGTAATCAACAGTGGCCGTCAATTCTGAATTACACTAGCTTTTAAAAGTATTCATGAGTTTCACATTCATACGTTTCATTCCTAAGATCTTCATACCCTAAATAAATCACTTATTCACTCAGCTGGTTAGCTGCGATAATGACAATTTAGACTACCTGAAGTTTGTGCAGGTGGACACACTACACGAAAAATCGGATCAACGTCATCTCAATGTGAAGAAAGTGGAGATGGAGATGCTTCAAGCCTACTGGACACAAGATCAGATCAGATGAAGAAGAGGAGCCGATGTAGGTTGACACCACTCACTATCTAGTGCAAGGAGCCTGACTTCGAAATCAGGTTGAATGTCTTCAGGGAAGTTGGTGATAGACGATCACAGTTCTAGTTGAACATGCAGAACAGAGACTGAAAGACGAAACTACAAATTACATCATCACGTCAGCCATCAGGACCAAATGTTAGTCATCGAGCAACATCCTTGAAGAAACCTGTGTGGAAGGGAAGGACACTGAAACTCTCTGAGAGAGATGTGTAAGGAAACCCGCATAACCGTATTACGAAGGAAGAGGAAGGAAGACAAGGAATGGATCTCGATGGACACATGGAAGCTGACAGAGTAGGAGAGGAGGATGGTGAAGCAGAAGATGAAGCAGTGCAGTTCAAGGATGAACGACGAGAAGAGGAACTGACTGCAATGTACAAAACACTGGATATGCAGGTGAAGAGGATTGCGTGCAAATACAAAAGACACTTCTACGAAACACTGGCAAGTGAAGCAGAACAGGCTGCCGGTTGGTAGGAGAGACCTGACAACATTGTATCAAATAACCAGGTTACTCTCTGGTAGGGAAGAGATCAACTCAGACGAAACCAATGGAAGATAGTGAAGGATGCTTGGTTATCGAAAAGGAAAAGCAAATGAAACGATGGGATGACCACTTCAGAAAAATCTTGAATCGACCACCACCACCACCACCACCACCAGCTGCAACTCGTCTAGAAATAACACCATCACTCCAGCCACAGAACTACCAGTGATCACAGCCCTCCGATTAAAGCAAAAGTAAAGTTGTGAAAGCCACAAAGCTACTGAAATGCAGGAAAGCAGCAGGAACAGATGGAATCCCTCGAAAAGCACCGAGAACAGACACAGAGACAACAGGGGATATGCTCACACCACTTCACTTGTAGAAGTTTCCCAAGGAAGGAAGGAAGGAAGTAAAGATATCTGACCATAGATTGGAAGAAGGGCTACCATATCAAACTTCCACAGAACGGAGACAGTAGACTTTGCAACAACTGGCGAGGAATCATGCTCCACCTCTGTCAACCCCATGCAAAATATTATGCCGCATCATCCTGCAGATACTGAAGGACTGAAGGATTGGCTGGATTCATAATTACGACCTGAACATGCAGGCAGGCTTCAGGAGGAACAAATCATGTGTAGATCAAATCGCAACGCTTCACATCATCATAGAACAGAGAATAGTATGGCAGTCAACCCTCCACCTCAACTTCATCGACTTGGAAACGGCCTTCGACAGCGTCATCTGAGAAGTAATTTGGCAACTGCTTCAACACTACGTCTTAGTGTCACAAACTTTCATCAACACAATTCAACAACTATATGAAGATGTCACATGCCGGCCAAGTAATTCACAATGGGAAGCCCAGTGATGCTTTTGAAGTGAAGACAGGAAGGAGTAAAACAATGCTGCCTACTATCACCCATCATCTTCCTGATTGTAGTGGACTGGATGATGCAGGAAACAGTGAGGAGCGAGAAGAGAGTGATACGTTGGCTGGACGGGGAAAATATCCTAGAGAAGTTGGATTTCGCCGATGACTTGCGTCTGATGTCACACAAACTTGAAGATCTGCAGGCGAGAACTAACAAGTTGACAGAAGAGGTAGGGTAGGGCAGGGCAGGGCAGAGCAGGGCAGCGAAGATGGAACTTGCTTCAAGTGAATGTGGAGAAGAGAGAGGTGATGAAGATAACCAACCAACACCAACACCACCACCAACACCAACACCACCAACAGCAACAACAAGCTCCAATCACCATCAACGGGAGAAACTTAAAGGAAGTAACCTCCTTCACCTATCTAAGAAGCACTGTTTCAACTACAGACGGCACAGACGAGGATGTCAAAATCAGAATCAGAAAGCGAGACAGGCGTTTATTAACCTGAAACCAGTATGGTGATCTTCTGCACTCAGCATGTGGAACACGATGCGGATTTTCAACACTAATTGAGTCAAGTCAGTACTTCTATGTGATGGTTGAGAGATTTGGTGCGTCACGAACTGGATTTCCAACAAACCGTAGACATCCACCAACGACTGCCTACGCTCTCTACTGAAGATCAGATGGCCAGAAAGAATAAGCGGCAAGCAACTTTGTCTGGCAGCGAACCAACCATTAACTTATCATTCAACAAATATGAAGAAGGAAATGAAGATGGGTTGACTATACACTGAGAATGCCAACTGGGGACATCACATGCCAGGCAAGTTCTTCGAATGGAACCCAGGTGGCAAACGACGAGTTGGGCATCCGAGGTGAGGGTGGCATGGAGGAGATGGTTTGAAGAAGAAATGAAAGCTTGTGGGGACCGATTGAGCGAGGTTCAAAATACTGCAGAGAACATAGTACAATGGAGGCGTGCTACTTAAGCCCTATGTTCCACTAGGAACCTAAAGGAAAATATAGTAATAAGCAGAGCAAATGATAGTGAATTACGAAGCTTCATAACAGTGTAGAATTAGAGAAGGCTAGATTGGTAACTGAGGAATAACAATGACAATAATGAGAAATAGCAAGATTTTATTTTAAATGCTTGTAGTTTTCATTGGTTGTTCTCCTGACTTGACCTAATCAGCTATTTTTGGGAAATTAGTTCTTTGTGTTATGGCTTGTAATATCATTTTCATACTAATTGTTCAGGTGTGACTCATGGGGAAATCCAGAGCGTACGTTTTATTTAAGTTGCTGTTGGTCACCTTGATATTCCTTAATACTGACGGTAACACCATGTCTACAAGAAAAGCTGATGATACTGATAGGAGGACAGATCTGATGAGCAGTCACTCGTTTTTTCGTAGCAATAACATTATTTTGCAGCGACTTTAAATGAATTTTTTTCAAGAATGTTATGGATACTGGACACTTTTTTTCTGAATTGGAATAATCGTAACTCTTCATTTCATGAAATCTGACCAACGCCTTCTTACCTCTTGAGGATAAATCTATTTTATGAGAAAAATGCACAAACCAGTGGAATAATGAATACATTTAATACAACCCTAATATCTTGGAAAAAAAGGAAACTGTTACGTAAAAGAAATTAGATCTTGTCTCCTTAATAGTTAGCTTAACGTTGATATCCTCTATACGGATGTCAGTCATCGGTGATAAGTTCAGATATCAAAAATACCTAAGTAGTAAAACTAATTTGTATTGAAATGAAGTATAACTCTAAACCCTACCTCAGAAACAATTGAAAAAACTAATTCAACTTCACTATTTACTTAAAATCTGCCTTTCTAGCCTAAAGGAAGGAACGTAATTGGTCAAGTCGTTGCTAGGGTAACCTTTAAAGTCACTTAAAATGACAAGAGACTACTGACCAGATATATCAGGATAAATGGATGGTCATCAGATTGTTTCTATTTGGAATCCATCCACTTTGTTTTAATGGTAAACGTTTAGAGCTAGCCAGTTAGAAGTCCTTGCTCTGGATTCGATACCCACTGGCTATTATTAGTAAGGTGTATCCGCAACCACGAAACTTTATTCAAACATTCGTCATCTGGAAATGAAGGTACAGACTTTATCATTTATATACACAGGACACAGTTGACTATGAAGTACACACACAAGTTGGTTAAGGGATGGTACTTAGTTTTTTCTAATGGTTGAATATAAGCTTGTATGATGGATACCAACAAGTACAAAACCGAGGATTGTGACACCTAAGCGACTACATGCTATAGTATAGTCACTATAATCACTGCGACCTCGGACCACATAACGTAGCACAGACCCCTGGGCTGCAAGCATGAACGATGAGTACTTATGACTTCATGGTTGTATTGATTTCTGTCGACTGACCAATCTGATAAACTAACCTAATCAAACCTAAACTAAACAGACTATGTACATGCAGTTGTGGTTAAAATGGTGTACCTCTGGAGATTCAGTCAGGTACAGATCAAAATGAATATTACTGATGCTTATTGGAGGAAATAATGAGTACAATACGACAAAATGATTTTTTTAACCTGAAAACGAATAAGCAAACAAATAAGAATCACTTGACCAAAAAAACAACTGTAATAAGAAAAGTATTTGATTAGAATTAGTAGAAACACAAAGCTATCAATAAAAAGTAAGGAAGACTAAGTGAACCTTAGATCAAAGAATATTCTTCGCCAAAATACAGTTTTCTTGCTGGAAATAAATTGCCATTCACCACTTAAAATCATGAGTAAGAATGTTCAGTAACCATATCAATGGAAAGCTTGCAGATTGTGGAATGGAAGAATGTATTATGAGTGAATTTTTAATGATGAGTTTCCATACAGGGAAACGTTCTTCCTGGATTTCTCTGCTTGCGACTATCCATCATTAATATAAAATTGAAACACAGGCAATATTGAAATGTCCACACAAGAGACCATATGCCAATATAGACCGGTCAACTTGGTCCAACCAACGACGGGACATTGCAGGTAGCAGCATATAAACTACCCCCAAAGCACAAGAAGTGAATACCGTGATCCGGTGGCATAGTGGATAATACTCTGGCGTCTGAAGACAACGGTGCGTACATCCAGCTGATGAATCCCAAACAGAACGAAATGCGTCTCTTGGATTCCTCTACTAGCCACTATCCATCAGTAATAAGAGTTTTTATTTTGGTAATGTACCCAGCTAAATGCTATTAAAATGTTCCAACTTCCAATGAGATTATAAACAATCTAACCATTATTATTATTATTGTATATCCCTCGAGCTCCTAGTGGAACTTAGGGCTTCAGTAGCACGTCACCATTTCACTCTGTTCTCTTCAGTCTTTTTAACCTGACCATAGTTGGCACGAATGTCCTGGAAGAAGTTGAGCGCTGTGTCTAATTTAACCATTACAAGAATACATTTCAAAATAATCCCAGTGTGTTTAGAAAATCAAAACAAGATAATTCTAAACGTTTCATTATGTAAGCAGAATATTCTGCTTATAAAAATATTTCAAATGTTGGTGCGATAACAGACAGTAATTTTGATCTAAATATTACCAAAATGAAAACCGATCATTACGTGTAAACTTTTCATTACAAATTTGCTTATAACAAATTTAAGATTAAGATTTCTCTAGAAACCTCATTTACAGTAATAAATTACACTCAATATATTTTGGAATAAGCTTTCTGAGATATTACATAACCTTGTCACTGCAAACTCTGGATTGATTTTAAATTTAATCTAAACCGGATGGGGATCACTTTCTCAAAAATAATTTTATCTGATAGGAGATTGTGACTTTCCAAGTCAATCCAAGTACAAATGGCTTATATCGGTCCAATTAACCAGATTCCAATAAGAAATTCTTCTATTACTATTGTTATTATTTGTACCTTGGGTTTCTAATAGAACATAGGGCTTCGGTAGCACGTCGCCAATGCACTCTGTTATCTGAAATCTTTTATATCTGGCTCCGCGACAGCCCATAAGCTCTCACTGCCTCGTCACACGATCTCCTCCATGTCACCCTCGGACGCCCAGCTAGTCGCTTCCCATCGGGGTTCAACTCCAAGGCCTGGCCTGACGTGTGATGTCCCCGTCGGCCTTCTCAGTATATGCTCAATCTGCTTCTTGGTTGGTTCGTTGCCAGACAAAGTTGCTTGCCGCTTATTCTTTCTGGCCATCTGATCTTCAGTAGAGAGCGTAGGCAGTCGTTGGTGGATGTCTACGGTTTGTTGGAAATCCAGTTCGTAACGCGCCAAGTCTCTCAACCATCACATAGAAGTACTGACTTGACTCAATTAGTGTTGAAAATCCGCATCGTGTTCCACATGCTGAGTGCAGAAGATCATCATACTGGTTTCAGGTTAATGAACGCCTGTCTCGCTTTTCTGATTCTGATTTTGACATCCTCGTCTGTGCCGTCTGTAGTTGAAACAGTGCTTCTTAGATAGGTGAAGGAGGTTACTTCCTTTAAGTTTCTCCCGTTGATGGTGATTGGAGCTTGTTGTTGGTGTTGGTGGTGGTGTTGGTGTTGGTTGGTTATCTTCATCACCTCTCTCTTCTCCACATTCACTTGAAGCAAGTTCCATCTTCGCTGCCCTGCCCTACCCTACCTCTTCTGTCAACTTGTTAGTTCTCGCCTGTAGATCATCAAGTTTGTGTGACATCGGACACAAGTCATCGGCGAAATCCAACTTCTCTAGGATATTTTCCCCGTCCAGCCAACGTATCACTCTCTTCTCGCTCCTCACGGTTTCCTGCATCATCCAGTCCACTACAATCAGGAAGATGATGGATGATAGTAGGCAGGATTGTTTTACTCCTTCCTATCTTCACTTCAAAAGCATCACTGAGCTTCCCATTGTGAATTACTTGGTCGGCATGTGACATCTTCATATAGTTGTTCAATTGTGTTGACGAAGGTTTGTGACACTAAGACCGTAGTGTTGAAGCAGTTGCCAAATTACTTCTCAGATGACGCTGTCGAAGGCCGTTTCTAAGTCGATGAAGTTAAGGTGGAGGGTTGACTGCCATACTATTCTCTGTTCTATGATGATGTGAAGCCTTGCGATTTGATCCACACATGATTTGTTCCTCCTGAAGCCTGCCTGCATGTTCAGGTCGTAATTATGAATCCAGCCAATCCTTTATTATCTGCAGGATGATGCGGCATAATATTTTGCATGGGGTTGACAGAGGTGGAGCATGATTCCTCGCCAGTTGTTGCAAAGTCTACTGTCTCCGTTCTGTGGAAGTTTGACAAGGTAGCCCTTCTTCCAATCTATGTTCAGATATCTTTACTTCCTTCCTTCCTTCCTTGGGAAACTTCTACAAGTGAAGTGGTGTGAGCATGTCCTCTGTTGTCTCTGTGTCTGTTCTCGGTGCTTTTCGAGGGATTCCATCTGTTCCTGCTGCTTTCACACATTATAGTAGCTCTATGGCTTTCAGAACTTCAACTTTTGTTGGAGGATTTATGTTCACTTGTAATTCAGCGGCTGCAGGTGGTATTTCTGGACGAAGTGCAGGTAGTGGTGGTCGACTCAACAGCTTTTTGAAGTGGTCGGCCCGTCGTTTCCTTTGCTTCTCTTCTTTGGTAATAATACTTCTTTCATCATCTTTTTCATCTGTGTTGATCTCTTCTCTACCAGAGAGTAACCTGGTTATTTGATATAATGTTGTCAGGTCTCTCCTACCAACCGGCAGCCTGTTCTGCTTCACTTGCCAGTGTTTCATAGAAGTGTCTTTTGTCTTTCCGTGCACTCTTCTTCACTTCTTTGTCCAGTGAGTGTTTTGTACATTGTACTCAGTTCCTCCTATCTTTGAGCATCCTTGCACTGCTTCATCTTCTGTCTCACCATCCTCCTCTCCTCTGTCAGCTTTCATGTATCCATCGAAATCCATTCTTTATCTTCTTTCTTCTTCCTTCTTAACACGGCTGTGCAGGTTTCTTTCCACATCTCTTTCAAAGACTTCCAGTGTTCCTCCACACAGGTTTCTTCAGGGATGTTCCTTGATATCTCCCATTTTGTCTAGATGGCTGATGTGAAGATTTCCTTTGTAGTTTCACCCTTCAGTTTCTGTTCTGGGTGTTGAACTGTGGTCTATCACCAACTTCCTTGAAGGCTTTCAACTTGATTTGGAAGGTTCCTTGCACTAAACAGTGGTCTGAACCTACATCTGCTCCTCTTCTTGACCTTGTGTTAAGTAGACTGCGTCTCCACTTTCTCCACATTGAGATTAAGTCAATCTGATTTTTAGTGTGTCCTGGTGTCTGGTGAAATCCATGTCGCTCGCTTTGTGGATATCCTTGTGCTTGAACACACTGCCTGACTCCAATCACCAAATCGTTGAATGCACTAAATTCTGCAAACAATTCTCCATTCTCGTTCATCACCTCACCGGGCGCTTCTCGACCCATGGTTAGTTCTCTTCCTGTGTTGTCCACTCCCAGTTTGGCATTCATGTCGCCCATTAGAATTTTGATATTGCCAACTAGAGTGGTATCTTGTCCAGTGTTGATTGAAGTTGTCTGTAGAATTCCTCCTTCTTCTCTTACTCTGCATTATTTGTAGGTGCATAGTGTATCATTGTGACCTTCCTTCCTTTTGAGTTGAATCTTGCTGTCATGAACCTGGAGAAGATTGGTTCCCACTGCATGAGAGAGAGCCTTCGATGCTCCTGGAAGAGGGACACTATGATGGCCACTCTCTTAGTGTGCTCTTGGTTGTCGTCTGGGTGACAATATCGGTGTAGATTATTGATTCTCCAGTTGACAGTTTGGAGAGTCCACTCCCATTCCATCTGCTTTCGCAAATTCCAAGCACTTCAATGTGATACCTCTTCATCTCGTTTGCAATCTGGGCTGCCTTGCTGGATTCAAACATCGTGCGTACATTCCATGTCCCCACATTTGCTTTCGCTTTCATCTAGGGAGAGAAGACATATCGGCCAATTGGCTTCCCGAAGGCTTTCACCAACTGGCGTCATTCCGCCTCTCCGATTCCAGCGAGGAATAATTTTGTTTTTATTTTTTATATATCGTTTGTGCTTCGAAATTTCTTTAGCGGTTAGATTTGTTTTACGGGGTAGGGTTGCTAGCCCTATGCACAACCTTCCCTCTATACCCGGGCTTAGGACCGGCTAGTCACTAGTGAACTAGTTAACCATGCAAGGTTAAGAAATTCTTCTAGTCCAACAGAAATATCTCTTGACTACACAAACACATCCTCTTTTAAAGAGAGAAATTAACTAATCACATTTTTATGATAATTTTTCCTCTTTACTTTAGATGAATGAAGGAGGAGAAATGTGCCGTGTAATAAACGTTAACCAGTCCCCCCCCCCACATATACCCAACAGTCTGTTTATTTATTTCAATGTTCCATAGGGTTGACAGTTATGTAGCATAATAATAAACATTCATTCTGTTATTAGTCTTTCTAGTTGTTTTTGGTAGTGCTGTTCCAGTCGATATTATGTTGTTCTTCTCGTGGATGAGTTCCTATCGATGGACTTTTCTTCAAATTCTTTTGATTTCTGTTCCTCACTGGACCGACCTTTAGTTAATATCTGATGTTCATTCAGTCAGGCTTTCAGAGATCTAGATGTTTGTTCTTAACAGCTTATTGATCACTTTCCATATGGTATTTAATACACTACATTATTCTTGTCCAGTTTTCTAACCAGATCTTCAATTGGGTTACATTTATTTTTTATGAGATCTATCAGTTTAAATTCTGTGGAAACATCAGCCTTTTTAGGGTTTATTCTAATTCTCTCGGATGTACCTTTTTCGTGTGGTAATGCTACTGTCTTCTTGTAGTTATCTTATTAACTTCTGTCGATGACTTTGTTTATTTTTCTTGGCTTTATATTTCGTTGACTGTTGCGAATAACGATTCTTTTGTTAAATCCTAAAAAAGACATTCATGGATCAGATTTTACGTGATTTGTATGGTTTTGGTGCATTACCCCCACCCCTCTACTCCCATAAATATATTCACTAAAGAACAATAAAGAGGAACTACATGTGTGACGTTGACTAGTAAATAAGTGAATAGATATTACTAAAAGTTTCAAATGTTGATGCGATCGTGGAGAGTAATTTGGCTAGAAATATTGCTGCAATAAAAGCTGATCATTATGAACTTACTCATTATAGATTATTGTTTGATAAAATCTTACTGTTAGAAAAGATGTGTGAAACTTGGCGATTTATAGGTTGATTTCTGAATTGATTATATGTGTGTATTTTGCTATCAGATACCTGTAAAGGACCTTCTAGTTATCCCTACTTTTCAGTCACTACTCAAATCGTATCTACTTTCTGAAAAATAAGGAAGGGGGTACAGTCTTGAACTTGAATAGTAAGTGGTATTCTGAATTCATCACTAACAAAATAAAGTTATAGTAGTTTGCTTACATGTTTGGGCTACCCAAAAAAATTCCATCGTATACATTACATCAAATTACTTCTTTTTGATTGTTTTAATTATTCAAACGTCAACAAATCGTAAAATGTACTCTCGTACATTCTTAAAAAGTTTTCAACCTGTCGTCACACAAGTAAACGAAAAAATTAGTAGAAAACATCACGATAGACAGCAGTGAGGTCTTCAGCGCACAGCAGTCCATCACATAACTATTATAGGAATAGTTAGCAGGAATTACAAATTTTTATACTATCTGTATGATTTTTCACCATTAAACTCCGGTTGTTTTTCTGTTCAAAGCAACAAACTAGACGATAACGTAAAAAACAACTGATTGTTGTGGAACCTTGCTTATCATACCGTTATAACCAACATCATTGAGTTGCAATGGTTATTCAGTTTGAAAATACTGTAGAAGGAGTAAATTTATTAAAACATCTCACTGAGAGTTCCATACTGTGTTAAACATTAATGTCTGGAACAAAATGATTATTCTTTTGTTTTTGTTTGAAAATTTTCCAACTTAGTTACCTACACTACACAACACTTACCTACTTATGTTGGTAACCAAAGTGGGCAGTTCTAAAATATACGTTTTGAAAATGTTGTTCAACTAATTTTATTCGAAGTAGCCACCTATAATCAACTGAAAATACATACAGACAACTAGATATTTGAAGCAAATACACCTATGATGTGGTATTTACTTGTTAAATTCACTTAGACAGTTGTCCTGAGATTTTAATCCTGTCTGAAACGTCTAAATGTTGTTACGAAACCAGTCTGATTTTTGAAGTATCATAGTAATCTTATTAGAAACTTTCAAAAGCAAATCCGAAGACCTACTGAAATTTTAAATGAAAGCAGCTAGAAATACTTTTAGATGAGGTGAATTGAAGCACTGGCATCAAACATCTGTGGGTGAATCCTAAATATATATCTCAGTAGCAGAATACATTTCAATTAAAGTTAGTGCACAAAGTAGCAGCAAGCTATAAATAATATTACTATAAGCTTAGATAGTAATTAATACTCAGATGGTTTTGGTAATTTTATCCGAAAATTCGTTGCTTCTCAACTGTGAATCTGCAATCCATTTGAATCTATCCTTCGTAAAACAAGTAATACGTCTCTGTCCTGCTACATATGTATTTCACATGCCTATCATTAAAATAGTATTTGTTAATCACGATATTTTCAAATGTTAGATCACTTTATGACAGACAGTGGAACTCAGAGTGCTCGTCTTTTTTTCTAAAATTTATCACTTGTATTTTCATGTATCTGTTGAGATTCGAATAAGGGATAAACTGTTTCAACTCCAAAACATTTTAAATCAGGGTTCAGTGTGTTATTATAACTAACTCAGTGCTAATGCCCAGAGGAACCCACTATTTTTTCAATTTGTAGACGGTGAATGCATCAGTCACTGATAGATATAGATGCGTATCAGTTGAGAAGGCGAAAATCATATAAGTTTGCCATATCCGTTGGTGAGCAGAAGTCTTGAACACATAGGGAGGCTAAGAGTGGAGTATACTGGTAGCTGAGTACTGAGGGATCAAGACCACTTTTTATTGAAGGTCTATGCGGAGTAGCTCAGGCGATTCACTGGAAATGATTATCTATGCTGTAGCTGTTGCAAAAAAGGATGGACCTCATTTTGACAGAGAATGTTAATGCTGTTCAGTCAACGGTATTACTGGGATTCGATTCTCCCTGTTGTTAATTTACTGCAAATAATTGAACAATCATTGTCAGAATATATAGATTAGATATAGGCCGTCTTCCCAATCAAAATCCCATTCATTTTAAGGCTAAAATATTTGTTTATAAGGGAAAGAAACCCTACTTTTCTTTTATTTATGTTTATCTTTCTTTAACGTCAATTCATGGATTACCCCCCTGAAGCCAACAGTGAACAAAATGTAATTCTAATATAAAATTTGTATTTCATTTAGAAAAAGTAAATCTTCTTTGTGTTATCTAAAAAGTAGATGCCTTCATCTATGTGAAGTGTCTGTCTTAACTGAAAAGATGATGCAAAACTTTTTACTTAAAGTAACTAATTCAATCATCTGTGCAAGGAAAACTTAAGATAGCGGTATGCTGCTCACTGCAGGTTTCATTAGACATCGTACAGTAGTTCATCTGTATTGCAATAGTTTGAAGACATCCAAAAATCATAGTGTATTGGTCACAGTTGAATGTCTTCTTCGTAACTAATAAGTTCATAATTAAAAAAGATGAGAATTTCTTATTTTGTTAAATCAACAATATAACACTTCCATTTTCATACATTTAGTAATTATTCACCCCCTTTTTAATTGCCTATATGTTTAAAATACTTAATGAGCTTGATAAACATAAATACAGTTAGAAGTAGTATTCATCATGGACTGACATCAGTTGGGGGACCATTGAAAATCTGGGAGCACTGGACAGCTGTTTCGTCCTAGTTTGGGACTCCTCAGCAGTACGCACCCAAGACCTGGCTAGAGGTCGAACTCAGGACCTTCAGGTTTCACGGTGAACGCGTTAACCATTCAGCCACTGGATCGGTTTCTAGTGGTTCACAATTTCCAACTTCTGTCAATTCACGACATACTAGGACGAAACAGCTGTCCACTGCTTCCAGATTTCTAATGGTTCCCCAACTGATGTCAGTCCATGATGAATACTACTTCTAAATTAAAAATCCCCATTCATCTCAAAAATAAATACAGTTACTTATTACTGGACTCAAACATTCTGGAAAACGTGTTGTTGAATTCATATGTCTGAGAGCATTTCTAAATTATTATCGACAACTAAGGGGAAATGGCAAATGTATTAATTTTTTTCATTTTTGATTTGAATGAAAAGAAGGTAGCCGAGTTTATCATTAGTTCATTTCCATCTTCATTATTATCACAAATTTGATTTTCATAGGCTTACAGACAGCCCTCGATCTTCAGAATGATGATGGCATCTTCAGTCAGTATCTCAGCTGTTTAAACTTATGAATACGATGGAACATGCTTGAGGTTAGCTTCCAACCATAGTAAGAGGGGAAATGATATTTATAGAACGATAAGTGAGTGGGATAATTCAGGCCGAGCACTAGCTGCCTACTCTCCCAAAGAGGTAGATGCAGATATCCGGGACACTGGGGACTTCTCTAACTCGAGTAAACCGTTTTCATGCATATGTGCCCAAGTAGAAGTTGGCTCCATGTTTGGTGACTTTCTTTAACCTGGACAACTATGGATGGTTTAAGATTTTAGAATTAGCTTCTAGAAATCGACATTAGCATTAACCACTTTGTAGAGACGTGGTATCTAAGATGCTTTTCACATCCTTAAAGTATCCGACAGAAATATTTGGCAATCTGATTTCTTTTATTATTTAGTAGTAATTATCATATGTCTTCGTTATGTTGTGTTTTTTGAGCTGAGTGGTTTAATCGTGAAGTATTCATTGTCTATCTGGACCATTTCATCTGCACTAACTTCATATTGAAGACCATCCACCTAAGCAACAAATATCCTCTACCATTTCAACTATTCTGTGTGCTTCATAAGTTTTCAACTCGAAATATAGTTTTGGGCCACATGAAGATTGAGATACTGGATATATACTTGAAAAACTTTGTTTAACTAATCCTCTAATCATTTCTCATCAATTAACATTAATACCGATAGATGTATGGGAAATGAATGAATTTTGAAGACAGTGGATTTCTGAAATGGGATAGTATTTACTACTCATGTCAACAACATTCTGATTTGTAGCTTTGACTGGATCTAATCCGACTTAGATCTCTGACATTTCTGTCAAAAGAATATAGAAGAATAAGTCAGGTAATTATAACACTGATTGCGATTGACAACCTTGACGGAGTTTTTATACTTATAAGCCAGCATTTATCAGATAATTAGAAGTCTAACAGCTTTGAACATTGTGAATATATATTTTGTATAGCATATACAACACATTCTTTTCCAATTCAGAAACGTCCATTTGGTACTTTTTAAGCAAGGGTAAAATATGAAGAAATTATGGAAAATCCACCTAAGATTACCCCGCGCACAACAATCGAATGTCAAGACACTTTCCATTGAGAAACTCAACTGGAAAAGTTAAGTATTACGCCTTTACTGTCTCGTTTGTAATAAAAGCAGGAGTAAATTCTGTTCCAAGATGTAATCTCATTAAAATATACGAGATGACTGTTTGTGTACATAAGTTGATCGGAAGAACTAACAATAAAATTAATTCAGTTAACTTAATGAACATTCTTGACAAATTTATCCACATTGCAGTCCACTTGGTAGCTAGTTGTTGAGTTCTGAACGAATAGCTCGACTACAACATGAAGATGGGCACCTATGCAACTGCAAATTACAAGTGTCAATCAACAACAACTGATGTTTACTGCACAATCATTCGCTCTCACACCTCAGTAGGTTAGTGGATAACGCTTTGACATTTGACGCAATGAGTACCGGGTTCGAGTCCAACTAGGATCACAGAATGAGGTGGATTTGCATCCAGCTGATGAGTTCCAAATGAGACGAAGCGAGGTTTCTCTATTCTGCTGCTAGCAGTCAAGTAAACTGCACCATAGTGAATAACCAGGCAGTATCGAGGCATCTACATCGGAGGCCATCTGCCAACAGAGATTCAGCAATTTGACTCAGTTTAACAACGGGAAACTACAAGTATCAACAAACCATTTATTCATATGTTCAGGTAATTAAGATTTGACGAAGAAGTAAGGTGCTTTGACCGGAATCTATCCAGTTGATCATTCTGAATTTGGCTAATATTTTCCTAACTTAAATGTTTTTAGTTTGTTTCCAATGATAAGATATGAAACTAAACCATTCAGAAACGATTTCGAGGTATATCATTTATTCAAATAAGTACAAATGAAATTCATCATTCTGACTGCTTGCCAGTCAAATGTTACATAGGAAAATTTTTACAGAAAGTATGAGTAAATGGTGTAAGTTGGATAAATGCATAAAAAATTGACGTTCTCATAACTGCAATTAGTGTACATCTGTGTCAGGTTGGTGCTACTTACAGTGCTATTCACATTATGTTGCACAATAATTGGTTCTACTGAATGTTGAAAATGCTAACTACAGACAAATAAGCAAGAAGAATATTGAGTATTCTCGGGTCACTTAGATATCCAACTTAATCATGAACTACGAAGATGATAAAAAGTTCAATCTTCTGGACATAACCAGACAGAGTAGGACACGTGGTATGCTCCAAACCTCCATTCATCGAATGGATAAATTGAAAGGTGCATACTTGAATTTTAATAACTGTTGTCCCACTAAACATATACACTGATTTGTTAAAACTCTACTTCACAGAGAATAAATTTTAATCTTCTTTGAGATTTCTCTTATGATTAACTATAACTGGCCGTATTAACCCCAGTGACCGATAATCTGTTTTCCTTCAGTGAATTAAAGTATGCTAAGTTTTCAGGTAATTTGCATATTTTGATATTCTGTTGTAAGAAGTTGACAAAACAGGACACTGAAATGAAAAGGATCCGTTTTATTCTGCTCCTTTTGTTATTCTTGCCCTATTCAAAAATGCTAATAACACATATAAAAAATAAAAAACTATGAACTAAAGAGAAGAAAATCTCGCCTGGTTTACTAGTTTACTACTTACTAGACGGTCCTAAGCCCCAATCAACAGGGAAGGTTGGGAATAAGGCTGGCAACCCTATCACAGAAAACCAATCCAACCGCTAAAGAAAATTCAAAGCACAGACAAAACATAAAGAAATAAAAACAAACTTATTCCTCGCTGGAAGCAGGCAGACGAAATGACGCCAGTTGGTGACAGCCTACACTCGAGAAGCCAATTGGTTGATGTGTCTCCTCTTGATCAAAGTGATAGTAAGCATGGGGACATGGAATCTCCACACCATATATGAACGTAGCAAGGCTGTCAAGATTCCAAAGGAGATGAAGAGATATGAGATGGAAGTGCTAGGAATCTGCGAGTAATCAGCAGATGGAATGTAAGTGGACTCTCCAAACTGTCAAATAGAGAGGAGTCAATGATCTACTCCGATATTATCACCCAGATGACAACGAAGAGCATACTGAGTAATGGAGTGGCTATCATGATGTCTCCACGAACATCGAAAGATCTCATGCAATGGGAATCAGTCTCCTCCTACAGGATAAGGATCATGACAACAAGATTCAACTGAAAACGAAGGGAAGTCACAATGATACAATGGTACACTGTGCACCTAAAAGTAATGCGGATGAAGACAAGAAGGAGGAATTCTACAGACAACTGCAATCAGTACTCGACAAGACCACAATCGTGATGGCGACTTCAAAACTCTAATGGGTAGGGTGACATGAAAGCCAAAGTGGGAGTGGACAAGACACGAAGAGAAATAATCCGTCATGAATCGAGAGGCAGTCGGTGAAATGAATGTAAATGCAGAGCTGTTTGTGGAATTCTGCGCATTCAACGATTTGGTGATTGGAGGCAGTGTGTACAAACACACACAAGGATATTCACAAGGCAGCAACATAAATTTGATTTCCACAGATGGACACACTACACGAAAAATCGGATCATAGTCATCTCAATGTGAAGAAAGTGGAGATAGAGAGGCTTCAAGCCCACTGGAAACAAGATCAGATCAGATGAAGAAGAGGAGCAGATGTAGGTTGACACTACTCACTATCTAGTGCAAGGAGCCTGCCTTCGAAATCAGGTTGTCTGTTTGATTTATGTTGACGGTTTGCATAAATATCCAGATATTTCCTGATTAGAAGCAAGGCCTGAAATATGCATTTCGTTTGATGTTATTCAAAATTAGAAATGTGAGGCTACATTTATAAAATAACTCAAAGTTGATTTCCACTGCTTACCAAACGATGGTCAGTGCATTCCAGTCTCGCTGTGGAAAAAACATCGCCAAACTAGTATGCGTCAATTTAGATGAGGAATCCGAAAGCATAGTGAAAAATGACTATCTGACATCAGTGCCAGCTGCTGTCAACCAGCTAAATAACACATTGTTCAGTAACACTTTTACGAGTGGTGTCAGGAAGTGGGTATACAGAAATATCAGAACATATATTTGCATGAATGGTATTTTCAAAGTACATTGAACGAATTTATTTCAACTGGTTGTGTGAGGATTGATTGGTTTGAAGGTAGTTTTCATCACGGAATAATAACGGGTGTGTAATCAGTGAAAACCTGGAGCGTAACTTCGAAATTGTGTGGTACAACCAAATTTCCTATTGGACACACAAAATTTAGGTGTGCCAATTGTTTAAATGATCGACTTGAAAGCTTTTCAACCTGTACGTGAAAACCAATTGGGCTAACTCGTTAGACCCAGGAGCACTTATAAGCTATTTCGTTCATTGATGCGACATTTCATCAGTACACATTCAACACATACACTGAATGTGTTCCTGATCGTCAAATTTTATGATAAACATAAAAGCAGTCTGCCATAAGAATGAATCCCACTCAAACGAAGAGAGATAAAAGTCGTTGAGTTTATAATGATCAAGCTTACAGTATTTGGATGAATAAAGAGTGTTAGTGTGTCTTTACCGTTATATTCTTATGTCAAAGAACACAGTAGTAAGTAACACCTTTTTAGACCAGTCACCCATTTAGCACTTCCATTCTGGTTATGCTCCAGCTAAGGCAGCACTTCTGGAGAGATTCAATGTCTCAGTGTGCGTAACGTATGCTTTGATAAACTTGGTCAATTTATACAACCTCATCGGTTGGCTTATTTCCTTTAACTTCAAATCCACATTGAACCTGTATCTAGCTCACTGTGATATCCAACCAATTATGAACAACGAATTAGGGGTAATGATTTTTTTAAACCTGATTCCAACTATATTCTTCTAAAGTGAAATAAGTGAGTAGATAGATTTAATGTGCAATACACTAAACTCTTATGATATATTTCTATACTTTTCATGCAACTTAAGTGCCACAACACTTCAGAAATCTAGGCTGTCAAAGGAAGCGAGATGATATTCAAGCGTATGAACAGTTCTCTAGTTCAGTAAAAAAATGCTGTCAACTGGCGTTTGGTTTATAACGATTTCCAGTTGATATCTGTACATGAAGAAAATCATCATGCATAAAAATCGGTTAATTAGTACAGTTCAAGAAGGAGTAATCAACAGTGGCCGTCAATTCTGAATTACACTAGCCTTTAAAAGTATTCGTGAGTTTCACATTCATACGTTACATTCCTAAGATTTTCATACCCTAAATAAATCACTTATTCACTCAGCTGGTTAGCTGCGATAATGACAATTTAGACTACCTGAAGTTTGTGCAGGTGGACACACTACACGAAAAATCGAATCAACGTCATCTCAATGTGAAGAAAGTGGAGATGGAGATGCTTCAAACCTACTGGACACAAGATCAGATCAGATGAAGAAGAGGAGCAGATGTAGGTTGACACCACTCACTATCTAGTGCAAGGAGCCTGACTTCGAAATCAGGTTGAAAGTCTTCAGAGAAGATGGTGATAGACGATCACAGTTCTAGTTGAACATGCAGAACAGAGACTGAAAGACGAAACTACAAATTGCATCTTCACGTCAGCCATCAGGACCAAATGTTAGTCATCTAGCAACATCCTTGAAGAAACCTGTGTGGAAGGGAAGAACACTGAAAGTCTTTGAAAGAGATGTGTAAGGAAACCCGCATAACCGTATTACGAAGGAAGAGAAAGGAAGACAAGGAATGGATCTCGACCGACACATGGAAGCTGATAGAGTAAGGAGAGGAGGATGGTGAAGCAGAAGATGAAGCAGTGCAGTTCAAGGATGAACGACGAGAAGAGGAACTGACTGCAATGTACAAAACACTGGATATGCAGGTGAAGAGGATTGCGTGCAAATACAAAAGACACTTCTACGAAACACTGGCAAGTGAAGCAGAACAGGCTGCCGGTTGGTAGGAGAGACCTGACAACATTGTATCAAATAACCAGGTTACTCTCTGGTAGGGAAGAGATCAACTCAGACGAAACCAATGGAAGATAGTGAAGGATGCTTGGTTATCGAAAAGGAAAAGCAAATGAAACGATGGGATGACCACTTCAGAAAAATCTTGAATCGACCACCACAACCACCACCACCACCAGCTGCAACTCGTCTAGAAATAACACCATCACTCCAGCCACAGAACTACCAGTGATCACAGGCCCTCCGATAAAAGCAAAAGTAAAGTTGTGAAAGCCACAAAGCTACTGAAATGCAGGAAAGCAGCAGGAACAGATGGAATCCCTCGAAAAGTACCGAGAACAGACACAGAGACAACAGGGGACATGCTCACACCACTTCACCTGTAGAAGTTTCCAAAGGAAGGAAGGAAGGAAGTAAAGATATCTGACCATAGATTGGAAGAAGGGCTACCATATCAAACTTCCACAGAACGGAGACAGTAGACTTTGCAACAACTGGCGAGGAATCATGCTCCACCTCTGTCAACCCCATGCAAAATATTATGCCGCGTCATCCTGCAGATACTGAAGGACTGAAGGATTGGCTGAATTCATAATTACGACCTGAACATGCAGGCAGGCTTCAGGAGGAACAAATCATGTGTAGATCAAATCGCAACGCTTCACATCATCATAGAACAGAGAATAGTATGGCAGTCAACCCTCCACCTCAACTTCATCGACTTAGAAACGGCCTTCGACAGCGTCATCTGAGAAGTAATTTGGCAACTGCTTCAACACTACGTCTTAGTGTCACAAACTTTCATCAACACAATTCAACAACTATATGAAGATGTCACATGCCGGCCAAGTAATTCACAATGGGAAGCCCAGTGAGGCTTTTGAAGTGAAGATAGGAAGGAGTAAAACAATGCTGCCTACTATCACCCATCATCTTCCTGATTGTAGTGGACTGGATGATGCAGGAAACAGTGAGGAGCGAGAAGAGAGTGATACGTTGGCTGGACGGGGAAAATATCCTAGAGAAGTTGGATTTCGCCGATGACTTGCGTCTGATGTCACACAAACTTGAAGATCTACAGGCGAGAACTAACAAGTTGACAGAAGAGGTAGGGTAGGGCAGGGCAGGGCAGAGCAGGGCAGCGAAGATGGAACTTGCTTCAAGTGAATGTGGAGAAGAGAGAGGTGATGAAGATAACCAACCAACACCAACACCACCACCAACACCAACACCACCAACAGCAACAACAAGCTCCAATCACCATCAACGGGAGAAACTTAAAGGAAGTAACCTCCTTCACCTATCTAAGAAGCACTGTTTCAACTACAGACGGCACAGACGAGGATGTCAAAATCAGAATCAGAAAGCGAGACAGGCGTTTATTAACCTGAAACCAGTATGGTGATCTTCTGCACTCAGCATGTGGAACACGATGCGGATTTTCAACACTAATTGAGTCAAGTCAGTACTTCTATGTGATGGTTGAGAGATTTGGTGCGTCACGAACTGGATTTCCAACAAACCGTAGACATCCACCAACGACTGCCTACGCTCTCTACTGAAGATCAGATGGCCAGAAAGAATAAGCGGCAAGCAACTTTGTCTGGCAGCGAACCAACCATTAACTTATCATTCAACAAATATGAAGAAGGAAATGAAGATGGGTTGACTATACACTGAGAATGCCAACTGGGGACATCACATGCCAGGCAAGTTCTTCGAATGGAACCCAGGTGGCAAACGACGAGTTGGGCATCCGAGGTGAGGGTGGCATGGAGGAGATGGTTTGAAGAAGAAATGAAAGCTTGTGGGGACCGATTGAGCGAGGTTCAAAATACTGCAGAGAACATAGTACAATGGAGGCGTGCTACTTAAGCCCTATGTTCCACTAGGAACCTAAAGGAAAATATAGTAATAAGCAGAGCAAATGATAGTGAATTACGAAGCTTCATAACAGTGTAGAATTAGAGAAGGCTAGATTGGTAACTGAGGAATAACAATGACAATAATGAGAAATAGCAAGATTTTATTTTAAATGCTTGTAGTTTTCATTGGTTGTTCTCCTGACTTGACCTAATCAGCTATTTTTGGGAAATTAGTTCTTTGTGTTATGGCTTGTAATATCATTTTCATACTAATTGTTCAGGTGTGACTCATGGGGAAATCCAGAGCGTACGTTTTATTTAAGTTGCTGTTGGTCACCTTGATATTCCTTAATACTGACGGTAACACCATGTCTACAAGAAAAGCTGATGATACTGATAGGAGGACAGATCTGATGAGCAGTCACTCGTTTTTTCGTAGCAATAACATTATTTTGCAGCGACTTTAAATGAATTTTTTTCAAGAATGTTATGGATACTGGACACTTTTTTTCTGAATTGGAATAATCGTAACTCTTCATTTCATGAAATCTGACCAACGCCTTCTTACCTCTTGAGGATAAATCTATTTTATGAGAAAAATGCACAAACCAGTGGAATAATGAATACATTTAATACAACCCTAATATCTTGGAAAAAAAGGAAACTGTTACGTAAAAGAAATTAGATCTTGTCTCCTTAATAGTTAGCTTAACGTTGATATCCTCTATACGGATGTCAGTCATCGGTGATAAGTTCAGATATCAAAAATACCTAAGTAGTAAAACTAATTTGTATTGAAATGAAGTATAACTCTAAACCCTACCTCAGAAACAATTGAAAAAACTAATTCAACTTCACTATTTACTTAAAATCTGCCTTTCTAGCCTAAAGGAAGGAACGTAATTGGTCAAGTCGTTGCTAGGGTAACCTTTAAAGTCACTTAAAATGACAAGAGACTACTGACCAGATATATCAGGATAAATGGATGGTCATCAGATTGTTTCTATTTGGAATCCATCCACTTTGTTTTAATGGTAAACGTTTAGAGCTAGCCAGTTAGAAGTCCTTGCTCTGGATTCGATACCCACTGGCTATTATTAGTAAGGTGTATCCGCAACCACGAAACTTTATTCAAACATTCGTCATCTGGAAATGAAGGTACAGACTTTATCATTTATATACACAGGACACAGTTGACTATGAAGTACACACACAAGTTGGTTAAGGGATGGTACTTAGTTTTTTCTAATGGTTGAATATAAGCTTGTATGATGGATACCAACAAGTACAAAACCGAGGATTGTGACACCTAAGCGACTACATGCTATAGTATAGTCACTATAATCACTGCGACCTCGGACCACATAACGTAGCACAGACCCCTGGGCTGCAAGCATGAACGATGAGTACTTATGACTTCATGGTTGTATTGATTTCTGTCGACTGACCAATCTGATAAACTAACCTAATCAAACCTAAACTAAACAGACTATGTACATGCAGTTGTGGTTAAAATGGTGTACCTCTGGAGATTCAGTCAGGTACAGATCAAAATGAATATTACTGATGCTTATTGGAGGAAATAATGAGTACAATACGACAAAATGATTTTTTTAACCTGAAAACGAATAAGCAAACAAATAAGAATCACTTGACCAAAAAAACAACTGTAATAAGAAAAGTATTTGATTAGAATTAGTAGAAACACAAAGCTATCAATAAAAAGTAAGGAAGACTAAGTGAACCTTAGATCAAAGAATATTCTTCGCCAAAATACAGTTTTCTTGCTGGAAATAAATTGCCATTCACCACTTAAAATCATGAGTAAGAATGTTCAGTAACCATATCAATGGAAAGCTTGCAGATTGTGGAATGGAAGAATGTATTATGAGTGAATTTTTAATGATGAGTTTCCATACAGGGAAACGTTCTTCCTGGATTTCTCTGCTTGCGACTATCCATCATTAATATAAAATTGAAACACAGGCAATATTGAAATGTCCACACAAGAGACCATATGCCAATATAGACCGGTCAACTTGGTCCAACCAACGACGGGACATTGCAGGTAGCAGCATATAAACTACCCCCAAAGCACAAGAAGTGAATACCGTGATCCGGTGGCATAGTGGATAATACTCTGGCGTCTGAAGACAACGGTGCGTACATCCAGCTGATGAATCCCAAACAGAACGAAATGCGTCTCTTGGATTCCTCTACTAGCCACTATCCATCAGTAATAAGAGTTTTTATTTTGGTAATGTACCCAGCTAAATGCTATTAAAATGTTCCAACTTCCAATGAGATTATAAACAATCTAACCATTATTATTATTATTGTATATCCCTCGAGCTCCTAGTGGAACTTAGGGCTTCAGTAGCACGTCACCATTTCACTCTGTTCTCTTCAGTCTTTTTAACCTGACCATAGTTGGCACGAATGTCCTGGAAGAAGTTGAGCGCTGTGTCTAATTTAACCATTACAAGAATACATTTCAAAATAATCCCAGTGTGTTTAGAAAATCAAAACAAGATAATTCTAAACGTTTCATTATGTAAGCAGAATATTCTGCTTATAAAAATATTTCAAATGTTGGTGCGATAACAGACAGTAATTTTGATCTAAATATTACCAAAATGAAAACCGATCATTACGTGTAAACTTTTCATTACAAATTTGCTTATAACAAATTTAAGATTAAGATTTCTCTAGAAACCTCATTTACAGTAATAAATTACACTCAATATATTTTGGAATAAGCTTTCTGAGATATTACATAACCTTGTCACTGCAAACTCTGGATTGATTTTAAATTTAATCTAAACCGGATGGGGATCACTTTCTCAAAAATAATTTTATCTGATAGGAGATTGTGACTTTCCAAGTCAATCCAAGTACAAATGGCTTATATCGGTCCAATTAACCAGATTCCAATAAGAAATTCTTCTATTACTATTGTTATTATTTGTACCTTGGGTTTCTAATAGAACATAGGGCTTCGGTAGCACGTCGCCAATGCACTCTGTTATCTGAAATCTTTTATATCTGGCTCCGCGACAGCCCATAAGCTCTCACTGCCTCGTCACACGATCTCCTCCATGTCACCCTCGGACGCCCAGCTAGTCGCTTCCCATCGGGGTTCAACTCCAAGGCCTGGCCTGACGTGTGATGTCCCCGTCGGCCTTCTCAGTATATGCTCAATCTGCTTCTTGGTTGGTTCGTTGCCAGACAAAGTTGCTTGCCGCTTATTCTTTCTGGCCATCTGATCTTCAGTAGAGAGCGTAGGCAGTCGTTGGTGGATGTCTACGGTTTGTTGGAAATCCAGTTCGTAACGCGCCAAGTCTCTCAACCATCACATAGAAGTACTGACTTGACTCAATTAGTGTTGAAAATCCGCATCGTGTTCCACATGCTGAGTGCAGAAGATCATCATACTGGTTTCAGGTTAATGAACGCCTGTCTCGCTTTTCTGATTCTGATTTTGACATCCTCGTCTGTGCCGTCTGTAGTTGAAACAGTGCTTCTTAGATAGGTGAAGGAGGTTACTTCCTTTAAGTTTCTCCCGTTGATGGTGATTGGAGCTTGTTGTTGGTGTTGGTGGTGGTGTTGGTGTTGGTTGGTTATCTTCATCACCTCTCTCTTCTCCACATTCACTTGAAGCAAGTTCCATCTTCGCTGCCCTGCCCTACCCTACCTCTTCTGTCAACTTGTTAGTTCTCGCCTGTAGATCATCAAGTTTGTGTGACATCGGACACAAGTCATCGGCGAAATCCAACTTCTCTAGGATATTTTCCCCGTCCAGCCAACGTATCACTCTCTTCTCGCTCCTCACGGTTTCCTGCATCATCCAGTCCACTACAATCAGGAAGATGATGGATGATAGTAGGCAGGATTGTTTTACTCCTTCCTATCTTCACTTCAAAAGCATCACTGAGCTTCCCATTGTGAATTACTTGGTCGGCATGTGACATCTTCATATAGTTGTTCAATTGTGTTGACGAAGGTTTGTGACACTAAGACCGTAGTGTTGAAGCAGTTGCCAAATTACTTCTCAGATGACGCTGTCGAAGGCCGTTTCTAAGTCGATGAAGTTAAGGTGGAGGGTTGACTGCCATACTATTCTCTGTTCTATGATGATGTGAAGCCTTGCGATTTGATCCACACATGATTTGTTCCTCCTGAAGCCTGCCTGCATGTTCAGGTCGTAATTATGAATCCAGCCAATCCTTTATTATCTGCAGGATGATGCGGCATAATATTTTGCATGGGGTTGACAGAGGTGGAGCATGATTCCTCGCCAGTTGTTGCAAAGTCTACTGTCTCCGTTCTGTGGAAGTTTGACAAGGTAGCCCTTCTTCCAATCTATGTTCAGATATCTTTACTTCCTTCCTTCCTTCCTTGGGAAACTTCTACAAGTGAAGTGGTGTGAGCATGTCCTCTGTTGTCTCTGTGTCTGTTCTCGGTGCTTTTCGAGGGATTCCATCTGTTCCTGCTGCTTTCACACATTATAGTAGCTCTATGGCTTTCAGAACTTCAACTTTTGTTGGAGGATTTATGTTCACTTGTAATTCAGCGGCTGCAGGTGGTATTTCTGGACGAAGTGCAGGTAGTGGTGGTCGACTCAACAGCTTTTTGAAGTGGTCGGCCCGTCGTTTCCTTTGCTTCTCTTCTTTGGTAATAATACTTCTTTCATCATCTTTTTCATCTGTGTTGATCTCTTCTCTACCAGAGAGTAACCTGGTTATTTGATATAATGTTGTCAGGTCTCTCCTACCAACCGGCAGCCTGTTCTGCTTCACTTGCCAGTGTTTCATAGAAGTGTCTTTTGTCTTTCCGTGCACTCTTCTTCACTTCTTTGTCCAGTGAGTGTTTTGTACATTGTACTCAGTTCCTCCTATCTTTGAGCATCCTTGCACTGCTTCATCTTCTGTCTCACCATCCTCCTCTCCTCTGTCAGCTTTCATGTATCCATCGAAATCCATTCTTTATCTTCTTTCTTCTTCCTTCTTAACACGGCTGTGCAGGTTTCTTTCCACATCTCTTTCAAAGACTTCCAGTGTTCCTCCACACAGGTTTCTTCAGGGATGTTCCTTGATATCTCCCATTTTGTCTAGATGGCTGATGTGAAGATTTCCTTTGTAGTTTCACCCTTCAGTTTCTGTTCTGGGTGTTGAACTGTGGTCTATCACCAACTTCCTTGAAGGCTTTCAACTTGATTTGGAAGGTTCCTTGCACTAAACAGTGGTCTGAACCTACATCTGCTCCTCTTCTTGACCTTGTGTTAAGTAGACTGCGTCTCCACTTTCTCCACATTGAGATTAAGTCAATCTGATTTTTAGTGTGTCCTGGTGTCTGGTGAAATCCATGTCGCTCGCTTTGTGGATATCCTTGTGCTTGAACACACTGCCTGACTCCAATCACCAAATCGTTGAATGCACTAAATTCTGCAAACAATTCTCCATTCTCGTTCATCACCTCACCGGGCGCTTCTCGACCCATGGTTAGTTCTCTTCCTGTGTTGTCCACTCCCAGTTTGGCATTCATGTCGCCCATTAGAATTTTGATATTGCCAACTAGAGTGGTATCTTGTCCAGTGTTGATTGAAGTTGTCTGTAGAATTCCTCCTTCTTCTCTTACTCTGCATTATTTGTAGGTGCATAGTGTATCATTGTGACCTTCCTTCCTTTTGAGTTGAATCTTGCTGTCATGAACCTGGAGAAGATTGGTTCCCACTGCATGAGAGAGAGCCTTCGATGCTCCTGGAAGAGGGACACTATGATGGCCACTCTCTTAGTGTGCTCTTGGTTGTCGTCTGGGTGACAATATCGGTGTAGATTATTGATTCTCCAGTTGACAGTTTGGAGAGTCCACTCCCATTCCATCTGCTTTCGCAAATTCCAAGCACTTCAATGTGATACCTCTTCATCTCGTTTGCAATCTGGGCTGCCTTGCTGGATTCAAACATCGTGCGTACATTCCATGTCCCCACATTTGCTTTCGCTTTCATCTAGGGAGAGAAGACATATCGGCCAATTGGCTTCCCGAAGGCTTTCACCAACTGGCGTCATTCCGCCTCTCCGATTCCAGCGAGGAATAATTTTGTTTTTATTTTTTATATATCGTTTGTGCTTCGAAATTTCTTTAGCGGTTAGATTTGTTTTACGGGGTAGGGTTGCTAGCCCTATGCACAACCTTCCCTCTATACCCGGGCTTAGGACCGGCTAGTCACTAGTGAACTAGTTAACCATGCAAGGTTAAGAAATTCTTCTAGTCCAACAGAAATATCTCTTGACTACACAAACACATCCTCTTTTAAAGAGAGAAATTAACTAATCACATTTTTATGATAATTTTTCCTCTTTACTTTAGATGAATGAAGGAGGAGAAATGTGCCGTGTAATAAACGTTAACCAGTCCCCCCCCCCACATATACCCAACAGTCTGTTTATTTATTTCAATGTTCCATAGGGTTGACAGTTATGTAGCATAATAATAAACATTCATTCTGTTATTAGTCTTTCTAGTTGTTTTTGGTAGTGCTGTTCCAGTCGATATTATGTTGTTCTTCTCGTGGATGAGTTCCTATCGATGGACTTTTCTTCAAATTCTTTTGATTTCTGTTCCTCACTGGACCGACCTTTAGTTAATATCTGATGTTCATTCAGTCAGGCTTTCAGAGATCTAGATGTTTGTTCTTAACAGCTTATTGATCACTTTCCATATGGTATTTAATACACTACATTATTCTTGTCCAGTTTTCTAACCAGATCTTCAATTGGGTTACATTTATTTTTTATGAGATCTATCAGTTTAAATTCTGTGGAAACATCAGCCTTTTTAGGGTTTATTCTAATTCTCTCGGATGTACCTTTTTCGTGTGGTAATGCTACTGTCTTCTTGTAGTTATCTTATTAACTTCTGTCGATGACTTTTGTTTATTTTTCTTGGCTTTATATTTCGTTGACTGTTGCGAATAACGATTCTTTTGTTAAATCCTAAAAAAGACATTCATGGATCAGATTTTACGTGATTTGTATGGTTTTGGTGCATTACCCCCACCCCTCTACTCCCATAAATATATTCACTAAAGAACAATAAAGAGGAACTACATGTGTGACGTTGACTAGTAAATAAGTGAATAGATATTACTAAAAGTTTCAAATGTTGATGCGATCGTGGAGAGTAATTTGGCTAGAAATATTGCTGCAATAAAAGCTGATCATTATGAACTTACTCATTATAGATTATTGTTTGATAAAATCTTACTGTTAGAAAAGATGTGTGAAACTTGGCGATTTATAGGTTGATTTCTGAATTGATTATATGTGTGTATTTTGCTATCAGATACCTGTAAAGGACCTTCTAGTTATCCCTACTTTTCAGTCACTACTCAAATCGTATCTACTTTCTGAAAAATAAGGAAGGGGGTACAGTCTTGAACTTGAATAGTAAGTGGTATTCTGAATTCATCACTAACAAAATAAAGTTATAGTAGTTTGCTTACATGTTTGGGCTACCCAAAAAAATTCCATCGTATACATTACATCAAATTACTTCTTTTTGATTGTTTTAATTATTCAAACGTCAACAAATCGTAAAATGTACTCTCGTACATTCTTAAAAAGTTTTCAACCTGTCGTCACACAAGTAAACGAAAAAATTAGTAGAAAACATCACGATAGACAGCAGTGAGGTCTTCAGCGCACAGCAGTCCATCACATAACTATTATAGGAATAGTTAGCAGGAATTACAAATTTTTATACTATCTGTATGATTTTTCACCATTAAACTCCGGTTGTTTTTCTGTTCAAAGCAACAAACTAGACGATAACGTAAAAAACAACTGATTGTTGTGGAACCTTGCTTATCATACCGTTATAACCAACATCATTGAGTTGCAATGGTTATTCAGTTTGAAAATACTGTAGAAGGAGTAAATTTATTAAAACATCTCACTGAGAGTTCCATACTGTGTTAAACATTAATGTCTGGAACAAAATGATTATTCTTTTGTTTTTGTTTGAAAATTTTCCAACTTAGTTACCTACACTACACAACACTTACCTACTTATGTTGGTAACCAAAGTGGGCAGTTCTAAAATATACGTTTTGAAAATGTTGTTCAACTAATTTTATTCGAAGTAGCCACCTATAATCAACTGAAAATACATACAGACAACTAGATATTTGAAGCAAATACACCTATGATGTGGTATTTACTTGTTAAATTCACTTAGACAGTTGTCCTGAGATTTTAATCCTGTCTGAAACGTCTAAATGTTGTTACGAAACCAGTCTGATTTTTGAAGTATCATAGTAATCTTATTAGAAACTTTCAAAAGCAAATCCGAAGACCTACTGAAATTTTAAATGAAAGCAGCTAGAAATACTTTTAGATGAGGTGAATTGAAGCACTGGCATCAAACATCTGTGGGTGAATCCTAAATATATATCTCAGTAGCAGAATACATTTCAATTAAAGTTAGTGCACAAAGTAGCAGCAAGCTATAAATAATATTACTATAAGCTTAGATAGTAATTAATACTCAGATGGTTTTGGTAATTTTATCCGAAAATTCGTTGCTTCTCAACTGTGAATCTGCAATCCATTTGAATCTATCCTTCGTAAAACAAGTAATACGTCTCTGTCCTGCTACATATGTATTTCACATGCCTATCATTAAAATAGTATTTGTTAATCACGATATTTTCAAATGTTAGATCACTTTATGACAGACAGTGGAACTCAGAGTGCTCGTCTTTTTTTCTAAAATTTATCACTTGTATTTTCATGTATCTGTTGAGATTCGAATAAGGGATAAACTGTTTCAACTCCAAAACATTTTAAATCAGGGTTCAGTGTGTTATTATAACTAACTCAGTGCTAATGCCCAGAGGAACCCACTATTTTTTCAATTTGTAGACGGTGAATGCATCAGTCACTGATAGATATAGATGCGTATCAGTTGAGAAGGCGAAAATCATATAAGTTTGCCATATCCGTTGGTGAGCAGAAGTCTTGAACACATAGGGAGGCTAAGAGTGGAGTATACTGGTAGCTGAGTACTGAGGGATCAAGACCACTTTTTATTGAAGGTCTATGCGGAGTAGCTCAGGCGATTCACTGGAAATGATTATCTATGCTGTAGCTGTTGCAAAAAAGGATGGACCTCATTTTGACAGAGAATGTTAATGCTGTTCAGTCAACGGTATTACTGGGATTCGATTCTCCCTGTTGTTAATTTACTGCAAATAATTGAACAATCATTGTCAGAATATATAGATTAGATATAGGCCGTCTTCCCAATCAAAATCCCATTCATTTTAAGGCTAAAATATTTGTTTATAAGGGAAAGAAACCCTACTTTTCTTTTATTTATGTTTATCTTTCTTTAACGTCAATTCATGGATTACCCCCCTGAAGCCAACAGTGAACAAAATGTAATTCTAATATAAAATTTGTATTTCATTTAGAAAAAGTAAATCTTCTTTGTGTTATCTAAAAAGTAGATGCCTTCATCTATGTGAAGTGTCTGTCTTAACTGAAAAGATGATGCAAAACTTTTTACTTAAAGTAACTAATTCAATCATCTGTGCAAGGAAAACTTAAGATAGCGGTATGCTGCTCACTGCAGGTTTCATTAGACATCGTACAGTAGTTCATCTGTATTGCAATAGTTTGAAGACATCCAAAAATCATAGTGTATTGGTCACAGTTGAATGTCTTCTTCGTAACTAATAAGTTCATAATTAAAAAAGATGAGAATTTCTTATTTTGTTAAATCAACAATATAACACTTCCATTTTCATACATTTAGTAATTATTCACCCCCTTTTTAATTGCCTATATGTTTAAAATACTTAATGAGCTTGATAAACATAAATACAGTTAGAAGTAGTATTCATCATGGACTGACATCAGTTGGGGGACCATTGAAAATCTGGGAGCACTGGACAGCTGTTTCGTCCTAGTTTGGGACTCCTCAGCAGTACGCACCCAAGACCTGGCTAGAGGTCGAACTCAGGACCTTCAGGTTTCACGGTGAACGCGTTAACCATTCAGCCACTGGATCGGTTTCTAGTGGTTCACAATTTCCAACTTCTGTCAATTCACGACATACTAGGACGAAACAGCTGTCCACTGCTTCCAGATTTCTAATGGTTCCCCAACTGATGTCAGTCCATGATGAATACTACTTCTAAATTAAAAATCCCCATTCATCTCAAAAATAAATACAGTTACTTATTACTGGACTCAAACATTCTGGAAAACGTGTTGTTGAATTCATATGTCTGAGAGCATTTCTAAATTATTATCGACAACTAAGGGGAAATGGCAAATGTATTAATTTTTTTCATTTTTGATTTGAATGAAAAGAAGGTAGCCGAGTTTATCATTAGTTCATTTCCATCTTCATTATTATCACAAATTTGATTTTCATAGGCTTACAGACAGCCCTCGATCTTCAGAATGATGATGGCATCTTCAGTCAGTATCTCAGCTGTTTAAACTTATGAATACGATGGAACATGCTTGAGGTTAGCTTCCAACCATAGTAAGAGGGGAAATGATATTTATAGAACGATAAGTGAGTGGGATAATTCAGGCCGAGCACTAGCTGCCTACTCTCCCAAAGAGGTAGATGCAGATATCCGGGACACTGGGGACTTCTCTAACTCGAGTAAACCGTTTTCATGCATATGTGCCCAAGTAGAAGTTGGCTCCATGTTTGGTGACTTTCTTTAACCTGGACAACTATGGATGGTTTAAGATTTTAGAATTAGCTTCTAGAAATCGACATTAGCATTAACCACTTTGTAGAGACGTGGTATCTAAGATGCTTTTCACATCCTTAAAGTATCCGACAGAAATATTTGGCAATCTGATTTCTTTTATTATTTAGTAGTAATTATCATATGTCTTCGTTATGTTGTGTTTTTTGAGCTGAGTGGTTTAATCGTGAAGTATTCATTGTCTATCTGGACCATTTCATCTGCACTAACTTCATATTGAAGACCATCCACCTAAGCAACAAATATCCTCTACCATTTCAACTATTCTGTGTGCTTCATAAGTTTTCAACTCGAAATATAGTTTTGGGCCACATGAAGATTGAGATACTGGATATATACTTGAAAAACTTTGTTTAACTAATCCTCTAATCATTTCTCATCAATTAACATTAATACCGATAGATGTATGGGAAATGAATGAATTTTGAAGACAGTGGATTTCTGAAATGGGATAGTATTTACTACTCATGTCAACAACATTCTGATTTGTAGCTTTGACTGGATCTAATCCGACTTAGATCTCTGACATTTCTGTCAAAAGAATATAGAAGAATAAGTCAGGTAATTATAACACTGATTGCGATTGACAACCTTGACGGAGTTTTTATACTTATAAGCCAGCATTTATCAGATAATTAGAAGTCTAACAGCTTTGAACATTGTGAATATATATTTTGTATAGCATATACAACACATTCTTTTCCAATTCAGAAACGTCCATTTGGTACTTTTTAAGCAAGGGTAAAATATGAAGAAATTATGGAAAATCCACCTAAGATTACCCCGCGCACAACAATCGAATGTCAAGACACTTTCCATTGAGAAACTCAACTGGAAAAGTTAAGTATTACGCCTTTACTGTCTCGTTTGTAATAAAAGCAGGAGTAAATTCTGTTCCAAGATGTAATCTCATTAAAATATACGAGATGACTGTTTGTGTACATAAGTTGATCGGAAGAACTAACAATAAAATTAATTCAGTTAACTTAATGAACATTCTTGACAAATTTATCCACATTGCAGTCCACTTGGTAGCTAGTTGTTGAGTTCTGAACGAATAGCTCGACTACAACATGAAGATGGGCACCTATGCAACTGCAAATTACAAGTGTCAATCAACAACAACTGATGTTTACTGCACAATCATTCGCTCTCACACCTCAGTAGGTTAGTGGATAACGCTTTGACATTTGACGCAATGAGTACCGGGTTCGAGTCCAACTAGGATCACAGAATGAGGTGGATTTGCATCCAGCTGATGAGTTCCAAATGAGACGAAGCGAGGTTTCTCTATTCTGCTGCTAGCAGTCAAGTAAACTGCACCATAGTGAATAACCAGGCAGTATCGAGGCATCTACATCGGAGGCCATCTGCCAACAGAGATTCAGCAATTTGACTCAGTTTAACAACGGGAAACTACAAGTATCAACAAACCATTTATTCATATGTTCAGGTAATTAAGATTTGACGAAGAAGTAAGGTGCTTTGACCGGAATCTATCCAGTTGATCATTCTGAATTTGGCTAATATTTTCCTAACTTAAATGTTTTTAGTTTGTTTCCAATGATAAGATATGAAACTAAACCATTCAGAAACGATTTCGAGGTATATCATTTATTCAAATAAGTACAAATGAAATTCATCATTCTGACTGCTTGCCAGTCAAATGTTACATAGGAAAATTTTTACAGAAAGTATGAGTAAATGGTGTAAGTTGGATAAATGCATAAAAAATTGACGTTCTCATAACTGCAATTAGTGTACATCTGTGTCAGGTTGGTGCTACTTACAGTGCTATTCACATTATGTTGCACAATAATTGGTTCTACTGAATGTTGAAAATGCTAACTACAGACAAATAAGCAAGAAGAATATTGAGTATTCTCGGGTCACTTAGATATCCAACTTAATCATGAACTACGAAGATGATAAAAAGTTCAATCTTCTGGACATAACCAGACAGAGTAGGACACGTGGTATGCTCCAAACCTCCATTCATCGAATGGATAAATTGAAAGGTGCATACTTGAATTTTAATAACTGTTGTCCCACTAAACATATACACTGATTTGTTAAAACTCTACTTCACAGAGAATAAATTTTAATCTTCTTTGAGATTTCTCTTATGATTAACTATAACTGGCCGTATTAACCCCAGTGACCGATAATCTGTTTTCCTTCAGTGAATTAAAGTATGCTAAGTTTTCAGGTAATTTGCATATTTTGATATTCTGTTGTAAGAAGTTGACAAAACAGGACACTGAAATGAAAAGGATCCGTTTTATTCTGCTCCTTTTGTTATTCTTGCCCTATTCAAAAATGCTAATAACACATATAAAAAATAAAAAACTATGAACTAAAGAGAAGAAAATCTCGCCTGGTTTACTAGTTTACTACTTACTAGACGGTCCTAAGCCCCAATCAACAGGGAAGGTTGGGAATAAGGCTGGCAACCCTATCACAGAAAACCAATCCAACCGCTAAAGAAAATTCAAAGCACAGACAAAACATAAAGAAATAAAAACAAACTTATTCCTCGCTGGAAGCAGGCAGACGAAATGACGCCAGTTGGTGACAGCCTACACTCGAGAAGCCAATTGGTTGATGTGTCTCCTCTTGATCAAAGTGATAGTAAGCATGGGGACATGGAATCTCCACACCATATATGAACGTAGCAAGGCTGTCAAGATTCCAAAGGAGATGAGGAGATATGAGATGGAAGTGCTAGGAATCTGCGAGTAATCAGCAGATGGAATGTAAGTGGACTCTCCAAACTGTCAAATAGAGAGGAGTCAATGATCTACTCCGATATTATCACCCAGATGACAACCAAGAGCATACTGAGTAATGGAGTGGCTGTCATGATGTCTCCACGAACATCGAAAGATCTCATGCAATGGGAATCAGTCTCCTCCTGCAGGATAAGGATCATGACAACAAGATTCAACTGAAAACGAAGGGAAGTCACAATGATACAATGGTACACTGTGCACCTAAAAGTAATGCGGATGAAGAGAAGAAGGAGGAATTCTACAGACAACTGCAATCAGTACTCAACAAGACCACAATCGTGATGGCGACTTCAAAACTCTAATGGGTAGGGTGACATGAAAGCCAAAGTGGGAGCGGACAAGACACGGAGAGAAATAATCCATCATGAATCGAGAGGCACTCGGTGAAATGAATGAGAATGCAGAGCTGCTGTGGAATTCTGCACATTCAACGATTTGGTGATTGGAGGCAGTGTGTACAAACACACACAAGGATATTCACAAGGCAGCAACATAAATTTGATTTCCACAGATGGACACACTACACGAAAAATCGGATCAAGTCATCTCAATGTGAAGAAAGTGGAGATAGAGAGGCTTCAAGCCCACTGGAAACAAGATCAGATCAGATGAAGAAGAGGAGCAGATGTAGGTTGACACTACTCACTATCTAGTGCAAGGAGCCTGCCTTCGAAATCAGGTTGTCTGTTTGATTTATGTTGACGGTTTGCATAAATATCCAGATATTTCCTGATTAGAAGCAAGGCCTGAAATATGCATTTCGTTTGATGTTATTCAAAATTAGAAATGTGAGACTACATTTATAAAATAACTCAAAGTTGATTTCCACTGCTTACCAAACGATGGTCAGTGCATTCCAGTCTCGCTGTGGAAAAAACATCGCCAAACTAGTATGCGTCAATTTAGATGAGGAATCCGAAAGCATAGTGAAAAATGACTATCTGACATCAGTGCCAGCTGCTGTCAACCAGCTAAATAACACATTGTTCAGTAACACTTTTACGAGTGGTGTCAGGAAGTGGGTATACAGAAATATCAGAACATATATTTGCATGAATGGTATTTTCAAAGTACATTGAACGAATTTATTTCAACTGGTTGTGTGAGGATTGATTGGTTTGAAGGTAGTTTTCATCACGGAATAATAACGGGTGTGTAATCAGTGAAAACCTGAGCGTAACTTCGAAATTGTGTGGTACAACCAAATTTCCTATTGGACACACAAAATTTAGGTGTGCCAATTGTTTAAATGATCGACTTGAAAGCTTTTCAACCTGTACGTGAAAACCAATTGGGCTAACTCGTTAGACCCAGGAGCACTTATAAGCTATTTCGTTCATTGATGCGACATTTCATCAGTACACATTCAACACATACACTGAATGTGTTCCTGATCGTCAAATTTTATGATAAACATAAAAGCAGTCTGCCATAAGAATGAATCCCACTCAAACGAAGAGAGATAAAAGTCGTTGAGTTTATAATGATCAAGCTTACAGTATTTGGATGAATAAAGAGTGTTAGTATGTCTTTACCGTTGTATTCTTATGTCGAAGAACACAGTAGTAAGTAACACCTTTTTAGACCAGTCACCCATTTAGCACTTCCATTCTGGTTATGCTCCAGCTAAAGCAGCACTTCTGGAGAGATTCAATGTCTCAGTGTGCGTAACGTATGCTTTGATAAACTTGGTCAATTTATACAACCTCATCGGTTGGCTTATTTCCTTTAACTTCAAATCCACATTGAACCTGTATCTAGCTCACTGTGATATCCAACCAATTATGAACAACGAATTAGGGGTAATGATTTTTTAAAACCTGATTCCAACTATATTCTTCTAAAGTGAAATAAGTGAGTAGATAGATTTAATGTGCAATACACTAAACTCTTATGATATATTTCTATATTTCTCATGCAACTTAAGTGCCACAACACTTCAGAAATCTAGGCTGTCAAAGGAAGCGAGATGATATTCAAGCGTATGAACAGTTCTCTAGTTCAGTAAAAAATAGCTGTCAACTGGCGTTTGGTTTATAACGATTTCCAGTTGATATCTGTACATGAGGAAAATCATCATGCATAAAAATCGGTTAATTAGTACAGTTCAAGGAGGAGTAATCAACAGTGGCCGTCAATTCTGAATTACACTAGCTTTTAAAAGTATTCATGAGTTTCACATTCATACGTTTCATTCCTAAGATCTTCATACCCTAAATAAATCACTTATTCACTCAGCTGGTTAGCTGCGATAATGACAATTTAGACTACCTGAAGTTTGTGCAGGTGGACACACTACACGAAAAATCGGATCAACGTCATCTCAATGTGAAGAAAGTGGAGATGGGGATGCTTCAAGCCTACTGGACACAAGATCAGATCAGATGAAGAAGAGGAGCCGATGTAGGTTGACACCACTCACTATCTAGTGCAAGGAGCCTGACTTCGAAATCAGGTTGAATGTCTTCAGGGAAGTTGGTGATAGACGATCACAGTTCTAGTTGAACATGCAGAACAGAGACTGAAAGACGAAACTACAAATTACATCATCACGTCAGCCATCAGGACCAAATGTTAGTCATCGAGCAACATCCATGAAGAAACCTGTGTGGAAGGGAAGGACACTGAAACTCTCTGAGAGAGATGTGTAAGGAAACCCGCATAACCGTATTACGAAGGAAGAGGAAGGAAGACAAGGAATGGATCTCGATGGACACATGGAAGCTGACAGTGTAGGGAGAGGAGGATGGTGAAGCAGAAGATGAAGCAGTGCAGTTCAAGGATGAACGACGAGAAGAGGAACTGACTGCAATGTACAAAACACTGGATATGCAGGTGAAGAGGATTGCGTGCAAATACAAAAGACACTTCTACGAAACACTGGCAAGTGAAGCAGAACAGGCTGCCGGTTGGTAGGAGAGACCTGACAACATTGTATCAAATAACCAGGTTACTCTCTGGTAGGGAAGAGATCAACTCAGACGAAACCAATGGAAGATAGTGAAAGATGCTTGGTTATCGAAAAGGAAAAGCAAATGAAACGATGGGATGACCACTTCAGAAAAATCTTGAATCGACCACCACCACCACCACCACCAGCAGCTGCAACTCGTCTAGAAATAACACCATCACTCCAGCCACAGAACTACCAGTGATCACAAGCCCTCCGATTAAAGCAAAAGTAAAGTTGTGAAAGCCACAAAGCTACTGAAATGCAGGAAAGCAGCAGGAACAGATGGAATCCCTCGAAAAGCACCGAGAACAGACACAGAGACAACAGAGGATATGCTCACACCACTTCACTTGTAGAAGTTTCCCAAGGAAGGAAGGAAGGAAGTAAAGATATCTGACCATAGATTGGAAGAAGGGCTACCATATCAAACTTCCACAGAACGGAGACAGTAGACTTTGCAACAACTGGCGAGGAATCATGCTCCACCTCTGTCAACCCCATGCATAATATTATGCCGCATCATCCTGCAGATAATAAAGGATTGGCTGGATTCATAATTACGACCTGAACATGCAGGCAGGCTTCAGGAGGAACAAATCATGTGTAGATCAAATCGCAACGCTTCACATCATCATAGAACAGAGAATAGTATGGCAGTCAACCCTCCACCTCAACTTCATCGACTTGGAAACGGCCTTCGACAGCGTCATCTGAGAAGTAATTTGGCAACTGCTTCAACACTATGGTCTTAGTGTCACAAACCGTTATCAACACAATTCAACAACTATATGAAGATGTCACATGCCGGCCAAGTAATTCACAATGGGAAGCCCAGTGATGCTTTTGAAGTGAAGACAGGAAGGAGTAAAACAATGCTGCCTACTATCACCCATCATCTTCCTGATTGTAGTGGACTGGATGATGCAGGAAACAGTGAGGAGCGAGAAGAGAGTGATACGTTGGCTGGACGGGGAAAATATCCTAGAGAAGTTGGATTTCGCCGATGACTTGCGTCTGATGTCACACAAACTTGAAGATCTGCAGGCGAGAACTAACAAGTTGACAGAAGAGGTAGGGTAGGGCAGGGCAGGGCAGAGCAGGGCAGCGAAGATGGAACTTGCTTCAAGTGAATGTGGAGAAGAGAGAGGTGATGAAGATAACCAACCAACACTATCACCACCACCACCACCAACAACAACAACGAACTCCAATCACCATCAATGGGAGAAACTTTCAGGAAGTGGTCTCTGTCACCTATCTAGGCAGCATCGTTTCAACTATAAGTGGTACAGGCATAGACGAGTACGTCAAAGCAGCCAGGGTCAAAAAGATAGCAAGACAGGCGTTCATTAACCTGAAACCAGTGTGGGGATCTTCCGCAGTCAACTCAGGATAAAGCGCGAACAACATATGCATATCTATAGGATCGGTAGAATTCGGTTAGCATTCTGGACTATGCAACATGAAAGTGGTCGGTTTCAGGTGACCAATCGGTGTATGTAACCCAGTCTTCTAGGAGGTCGAATTTTCACTGTCATTTGTTAATTAGGAATCTATGCAATTCACTTTAATGATAAAAGAATGTTTTACTTTTACATACTGAAAATAAGTTCAGAGCAATAATGTGTCGAGTTAAAAGAGGTGAAGTAAAATAGTTATCTGGATGGATGAAAACTAAACAATGCAATTACATTTATAGATGAAATATACTTGCAAACTCTCAATGAGGTAGACAAATGGATTTCTGATGTTTCTCTACCTCCTAGAAAACGCGTCTTCAGAGAATAAAACCTGTACAATTTATCACATGTCTAAATGACATTGCCATATTATTATGTATGAAAAACGTGGTCTGACCTGTCGCCAATACTATTTAAACAAAGTGGTAATCTGTACAGGTTTTATTTTCTGAATAATCCATTTACCCAAAGCTCGGTTTATTCAAGTCCACCAGGTCAAATTTTTTTGATCCTGAAATTTATAAAAAACAATTACATGAGTTTCAGCACATAATCAGTAATAAAATGAGAAGTGTAGTGTGAAAATTGCGTGTTTTTAATACTGTTCTTCATTATTTCGTCAGAAATTTCAAATCAAAATTATTTTTTGACAGCTTACAGCCTAAGTTATATTTCAGCGATGCATCAGCTTCGGTTATGGCTCTTTGAAAGCAAACAATTTTCTAAAATCATTAGCCTAGGGTTTGATGAGACTTAAAGTTGATGCTCACCTTCACCGTTTTAACGAACTTGCTAAGCTAAAGTCACCCAGTCAAGCATCTATGCTGTTTTTCACGTTGTCGTGTTACGTTGCGTTGTTCTTATGCGATCTTCTAGCCACCTAGCTACTCTATTATTTTCTTCACAAGTCCATGGCTACAGGTACGAATGATTAGTGATTAGTCTCTACGTCTTTCAAGTTCGCGCAAGATCAACGCTCAGAGCTGTAACATAGTGCTTATTTGATAAATGTACATAGAGTTCACAAGGTGGTGGCTGGGATTATGTTTTTGACATGTCACTCTGATTTCTAAATAAAAAGGATTTAATTTAAACTAGATTTTCTCTGCAATTTACATCTTGTTATTATTCTGCTTGATGTGTTTGAAGGGTTAAAGGTTACAGGTTGTTAGAATTATGTTGTACATGATTACTAAGACGGTACTCATTTCATCGGACCAAAAATAAGTGAACCGGGATTATCATATCGTGTTTAGTTTGACGCCTGCAAAGCATCTAGCAGGAATTCAGGTGGTTTTGACAAATAGGTTTTACGATCTGAGTCAGTCTGGGTACACTGCTGACGAGCTTGGGCCCTAACGAGGAAAACGGCTGTCAAGTGATAAAATCACCTTCATCTGGCTAACGAGCACCACTGACCAGTGTGTGTTATCCACAACTGCTCTTGTCAGTCAGTAGTACATTCCATACATCTCATTCTTAATGCCATTTATGGTGTCAAGCAGAACACATCACGTGATCTGAATATTTTAGTTTTCATAGTAAATCTTAGTGGTGTTTTACAAACACCTGGCTAATTTCACTGGAGGAGTTTTTCAGTAACTCTCCTTTACAAGAAGGACATAACCGGGGACTAGATCGAACTACTCACTGTACTAGTCACTATGTATACATTCATGGAAATTCTGAAGCTTTCTAGACACTAGTTTGCTTACAAGTCTGTGGGTAAGCTCATCTATAGTTCATCTGTTCAGATCGCGTCCTTGTATCCCGATCCATTGAAATGTGTTCTTTATTGCGTGGTTTACAAATCTACTGCATTATTTCCCTAAATAGGACTTGACTAAGTTCATGAGATGAGTTCAGTAACTGTTATTTTACCTCGGTGTAAATTTAACTATTTTTGGGTCGCTGATCGTACCTGAAGTTGTTCTCAACATTCAAGTGCAGTTGCTATGAAAAGTTTCTCCTTAATTTGTACTTTCGCGCCTAAGCCAGCCTAACAGACTCACATTCTAATGTTCTCTTCAGAAAAAATTTCAACTAAGAAACGTAATGTTATTCAATCTTCTGTCAGTTTAGAAAATGTCTTATCATGCTACAACGATTTGTATATTTTCATGCTTCAAGTATTAATAGCTTTATTTCGTTTACTCATTTTTTCATTTTTATCCTCAGTGTGTTATTTCATTTTTCCAAACCTTGCCTGATTTTGCTGATTTCATTTGGTAGACCAATCTTTTCTATTTTAATCGTGGAGTAATTTTCTGATGAATTACTATCTACGGTGTCATTTCCGCATCCAGCCAACTCTTCTAAATTTGAATAAGATTACCATATTATTTTTCAACCTGAAATAGATTTCAATAAGTTATTTATCAGGAAGTGAACTCAGTTGGGGAGCCAATGAATCCAATGATCTAAATTTTTATGCTTTTGTCGATTCATGAAATGACGCGATCTTCATTCAATACTATCGTTGAGTATTCCTCCTCACGTTAGACTTAGTTTGCCCCGTCGGTCATGAATTCTTGCTAGAACTGCAGGAAATTTCATCTCAAAGCAAGTTACTGTTGAGAACTATACAGTTATTTTATTTGGAGTCGATAAGTAGTGGATGAAAGGAAGGCGCTCCAAAGAAACATGTCTTAATAAAGTCAGTCGCACATCTGTAATTTCCCAAGCAAAAATGCAAGAACCATGCTATCATGTTTAAAATGTCTCAAAATAACGACAGTCATTTTGTTCAACAATCAAGGACTGCATATATGTAATAGGAAGCGGCCGAAATCAAAATCAGCATCTAAGGTCATCATAAGGCAGGGTAGAAGTTTTGGATTGCAGCCTTGACTTCGCATAAGCCGGAAAACCTTATTGAACAGATTGGCTTTTTTTAGCTGACCAGTGAAAATAAATATCCAACTTTTGACCTCGTGGCTTCCTCTTTCTGAGAAAAGACTGTAGATGAATAATTTTTTTCTTCAGTTAAAGTTATCTCTCTGACAGTTATAGGCTGGTCTTCGTCTTCTGATATTCGCGGTCCAGTAAAGTATCAGGTAGGAGGGAGAACAGTCGCTTCTCGCATCCAATCGAAGTGTCTCGTTGCGTTAGTATCGTTCTGTTACTTCGTAATAACCTAGTCGATTGCATTAATATGTCACTATGATAATCAGGAACATCCAATAAATAAGGATTTTGTTTTATTCAATAAAAAAAGTAATGATGAGAAATATCATTATTAGTTATAAAACATTATAAAAAGTATTTTGTTCATGAAAGAAAGCACATCAAATGATAGTAAATTTGGAATCAATAAGATCACTTACAAAACAACATGGTAGCACAAATCAAAAAAGAAAATGACAGAAAAAGATCAGGAAAATGAAGAGTATCAATGCATTTTTATTTTGGGACTCCTATATAAAATAAGTTATATACACCTTTTTCTATGCATATTATATAGCACCATCTATTGTGATCACGAGAAAGGTTGCTATACACACAACATTACGGATTTATGTATAAATGCATTTTTAAATTATCACTGGAATATACAAGCAGGGAGTTGAAGTGATATCAGGATCCTGACAATGACTTATGATTATTTACACTTTCACAACAAACCTGACATACTATTCTTGTAATTAACAAATGATTAATACCCAATATGCCAACTGATCTCATGATACTCGTCATCTGCTTCCAAAGAAGCTTCTGTTTTTCACTTTGTTGTTTAATTTCTAATCAGTTTCAAAGAACCTCTCAATGATCCATTGCAATGTTTAGTTTCTTTACAAGTTGCTTAGCGAATTACAATGACATGTACTTTAAACTCAGACAAGGTGGTTTATCCATATTACCACACACAAAAAGAGATGAAAGTGCAAATGTTTCTTTAGGAATAATAACTGATCATCTTGGTTTTGCTGAACAAGAAGAAGACATAAAGGCTAACAAAGCAGTTTTCAATTAGCTCTCATCAGGCTTTAGGCTAATCTGTATAAATTTTCTCATATATAAAACATTAAACAAATGTTTAGTCTGTGGTAACGTGGCAACGAAGCATGCAAATGGTAAAGAGCTAGATATTAATAGTAATGGAAATAGTATTTATTGATAATGGGTGGTGTTTGGAGGTGCAATAGAAATTTGGGCTGCTGCACTATTCGAACCAGCGACCCCCGGGTTTCCTGCCCGGTACTCTATCAAATGAGTTGCGGGACGCGACTACTCACTAAATTTTTATTTTAGTTTGATCACCAATGATTATCTCAGAGGTGATAAAAAAAAGATGAGCAGCATAATACTGCAAATATTTAGACAATGAATGTAGGTCATCATCAGACATAATTTGCATTTATGTAAGTCACAGCGCGTTCAAACTGAAATATTCTTTGCGTTTCGAAAGGAAATGTAGTCCTAGTCTCTTCAGGGAAACAACCGAAAATTAAAATATATGCCAGTACGAGTTCTATTAGAAAGATTTTGTGGGGTGTGATAAACCATTTTGGAAGCTTTGGTCTTATCTATCACATGTCCATTATCGATTAAACGTGACAGAATTGAACTTGTTATTGACTTCATTTGTCATTTTCCTAGCTATGATGGCAGGTACTCAGTAATATTCTTGATAAACTGCCTAGTGGTACGCCCAGTATTACTTTCTCCACAGCAGCTTAATTAAGAAATGTACGTAGAAGTTGCAAAACTGGACATCTTGTCTTTTATCTGGTCAACAAATGATAGCAAAAGGTCAGCAGCACAGAAAGTCTTTCTGATGGCTGCAGACAGCCTCTGGAATTAAACTTCAATAGGTGCGTCCCTTTGAAATTGGAGCATCATGTGTAGTGATTTCTTTTATATCGAATCGCCACAAGACCAGAGAAATACATGCACTGAATCCCAGATGTGTTCGTTCTGTACGCCCGTCAGCTCTTCTAATCAATAGTGCATCTAAAAATGTAGCATATTTTCTTGTTTTTCTTCATAAGTGAAAGTGAGAGAGGGGTACAAGTCATTGAATTTTCTACACAATTGGTTTTTGTCAATGCTTTGATCAATCCCAATCAAGTATATATATTATTTGTAAAATAAATTGGTATGTGAAAAAATGAAATAAAATCACGTTACCCACCAGAGGATCATTGAGATGAAAATAAAGCCAAAGTTGGTACTATTACAAGCACATCATACAGCCTGTAATGCATCTGTTCTGAGAATTCTTTCCGAACTATCGGTCTCTACATCTTTAGTACCCTGAACATCATACCAACGCGTCTAACCATATTTTTATTTGATCAACAGGTTGACTTCAAATATACATAAATGCAAATATTTACGAAATTAGTTTTCCAACACTGATTAGGTGACATCAATAATAACTATTCATTTCTGACCCTATTAACAAAAACTGTCTAATACTTTTAGAGGTCATTTTCAGACAGTTATTTCGTAAACAATTTTATCAGACTCCAGAATTAAAGACACCAATGTACAATGACTTTATTTGTGACACATTTGAAAAAAATTATTGTTGTATGGATAATGACAAGCAAGCCTAGAACATAGGCTAAGAAATTAATTATCGCTGCTCTTAAGCTTCAGAGCCAAGGGGTGAATGAGGTACAGTTCTGTACGAAGTAATTCCTAAGCTTCATAGTGAACTATAGTTATTTGCTATTGAAAAAATAATGACACTGTGTCTCGTACTAATTATCGATGAAAACCAAACATGTATATATATATATATATATATATATATATATTTCATAGTGATTTAGTGTTCTCGAAGCTTTAATACTTTGTCGTCAACATTTCATCACCAAGCTCGATGATATCTTCAACACTAACATCACAAATAAGTGAAGCATGTTCGAATGTTACACGAATCCTTCGATAGTGTTGTTGGTGACCTTGAGTATTTATACTGGGTGATGATTGAAGGTGAAACAAAAATTTGGAGTGCGACAGGATTCGAACCGGCCACCACTCGGATCCCGGCCTGATACTCTACCAACTGAGCTACTAGGTCCAACTGTTGACCAGATTTTTATTTCACTTCAATCACCAAGGGTTTTGCCCGACTACCGTGTATATTCATATTGCGTTACTACCGCTTAATATTATTCACACTGCCTGACAAGTAAGGGTTTCTCATCTCAATCCAAACCTAACTGAATCATAGAGGTGGAGCATCATATTGATTATCATTTGACTATCTGAGATAGCCGTCATACATCTTTCATATCTTGACCTATCTGATCTTAAATTTCCTTCAGTTTTGTCATTTGATACTCTTCGTTGGAGTGAAATTGTGCCATTTGTTGTTACCACACCATGCATCATTATTGATTTGTTTGGTAAGTTTGCCCTTGGTTGAAATACGACTGTTTACTTCCTAAGTAGGTTGTGGATTGGGTCTATATCCATATACCTATTGATTGACATTTTGAAACAATTAGTCCCTATTACGAATTTGGACAATGTAATTAGAAGACGTAGATTATCATTTCTACGACTTAGGAATGGTGGTTCAATAAAACGGTCGATCTACAGGAAACCTACTTGGACAGGTCAGTATTTAAGTTTCCATAGCTTTTGTCCAACCCAATACAAGCGAGGTTTGGTAACTTGTCTATTTAAAAGGATCGAAAGTATTTGTACGGAGGACTCAATGGATGATGATATCAAAATACTAACGGAAACATTAGTGGAAAATGGATATCCATTGAAGTTCATAAACCGCTGCAAAAATCAGCGAGGATTCAAACCTGATCTGTACTCTGTTTCGAAGAAATGCGTTTACATCGCGTTACCATACAGAGGAGAATCTAATAGCATAATATTAAAACGAAGGTTAAGGTCTACTGTTAGCAAAACGTACTATGCAGCTAAGCTTATCATAGTTGAGAAGACCAAACACCTGCTGCTACCTAGACCTCAACGCTTTATAAACGATTGTGTCACATCCCATTGCGTTTATAAATTTACATGTGTGTGTGGACAAACATACATAGGGAGGACTAATCGTGATATGCACTTGAGGGTAGGGGAACATGTTCCAAAGTGGCTACGAAAGCAGCTGGATTCACAAACATCGATAAGCGCAGATGGCAGACAACCATCATCACCCATTGCGAAACATATCATTGATAAGAGTCACAGAATTGATATCAAGACAGCCTTTACAATTTTGTACCGAAACTGTCAGGGGCGTATACTTAAGTTTGTTGAGGCGCTAGCCATAAATAAATTTAACCCCCATTGTGTGTGCAAAAACAGTTTGTCCTTACATTAAGCCTACCTTGGTAATGCTTATTTTATCGTATTACTAAGATTGTCTTCAAGTCTTATCTTTTATTCCTCTCATTATCTTTCTTATTATTGAATTCCTTTATGTCATATGTGTCCTTCCCCCACTTCCAGTTTTCATATATAATGCCTTAACAAGTAAATGTATGATCAGATTGTTCGAAATGTATAGCGCTAATACATCACATTTTTCAGATAATCTACGTCTTCTAATCGCATTATCCAGATTGACATTTTGTTTGAATATCATGCTTATAGAAATACTCTGGCAACTTTCAAACCTGCTCTTCAGAGGATTTCCACATCCTCCCAGTTGAATTTGTGATCGTGATTGTCAGTACGCACTTATACAAACAAGGTCGAGTCATGTTGCTTTACTGCTAGTTGGTGTTCATAAATTCTTTGAGCGATTCTATGGCCAGACTGGTCAACATAGTGATGTGAACAACTTTTGCAACTGATTTTCTAGATTATATTTATCTTGTCTTCTTTTGGTAATGCATCATCTGGTTTGCATGGCATGCCGTTTAGTGACTTGGTTTATGTGCTGCTTTGATTCCGGACGGACGAAATAATTGGTTGACTATTTCTGAGATATCTTTGAATTTAAGCAGTTGCCCTCCCTTCTGTCCTGCTGATAAACATTTCTAATTGATTTGGGTGGATAGTCATTGGCTTTGAACACTGCACGAGTACTTTTCTTCGGCTTTCCGTAGTGCTTCAGTGCTGTAATTTGTTTTGGGTCTTGAGAATAATGTTTGCACACAATATTTTATATGGACTGAAAGGTGATTCCTGATGTAGTTCAAAATTTAATCTGTGCTTGGGGTTTTCCTGTACACTTGAGCCTCTAAAGTATCCTCCTGCGTTCCACTAAAGAGGACATGAAATAATGAAATTTTGGTTATAGTATGCCTTCACAGCTGTCAAGCGAATTCCTTATAATGTTTAATTCATCAGTTTGAAGGTGTTCTTTATTTTACTTTGCTTGAGAATTACAGATGTGTCATCAACGTACCGAATTCAAATTTTCAGATTGATAACAGGTTTGATGTTTTGTACGTGTTGCAGTGAATTTCTTCCCTTTATATCATTTATTATCATTATTTGTCCCTTGGGTTCCCAGCGGAATATAAGGCTTCAGTAGCACGCCTCCATTGTACTACGTTCTCTGCATTATTTTGAACCTCGCTCAATCGGTCCCCACAAGTTTTAATTTCTTCCTCAAACCATCTCCTTTAAGTCACCCGCATCTTGGATGCCCAACTCGTCGTTTAAGAAAATTGCTTGCTTTCAAAGAGCCATAACCGAAGCTGATGCATCGCTGAAATATAACTTAGGCTGTAAGCTGTCAAAAAATAATTTTGATTTGAAATTTCTGACGAAATAATGAAGAACAGTATTAAAAACACGCAATTTTCACACTACACTTCTCATTTTATTACTGATTATGTGCTGAAACTCATGTAATTGTTTTTTATAAATTTCAGGATCAAAAAAATTTGACCTGGTGGACTTGAATAAACCGAGCTTTGGGTAAATGGATTATTCAGAAAATAAAACCTGTACAGATTACCACTTTGTTTAAATAGTATTGGCGACAGGTCAGACCACGTTTTTCATACATAATAATATGGCAATGTCATTTAGACATGTGATAAATTGTACAGGTTTTATTCTCTGAAGACGCGTTTTCTAGGAGGTAGAGAAACATCAGAAATCCATTTGTCTACCTCATTGAGAGTTTGCAAGTATATTTCATCTATAAATGTAATTGCATTGTTTAGTTTTCATCCATCCAGATAACTATTTTACTTCACCTCTTTTAACTCGACACATTATTGCTCTGAACTTATTTTCAGTATGTAAAAGTAAAACATTCTTTTATCATTAAAGTGAATTGCATAGATTCCTAATTAACAAATGACAGTGAAAATTCGACCTCCTAGAAGACTGGGTTACATACACCGATTGGTCACCTGAAACCGACCACTTTCATGTTGCATAGTCCAGAATGCTAACCGAATTCTACCGATCCTATAGATATGCATATGTTGTTCGCGCTTTATCCTGAGTTGACTGCGGAAGATCCCCACACTGGTTTCAGGTTAATGAACGCCTGTCTTGCTATCTTTTTGACCCTGGCTGCTTTGACGTACTCGTCTATGCCTGTACCACTTATAGTTGAAACGATGCTGCCTAGATAGGTGACAGAGACCACTTCCTGAAAGTTTCTCCCATTGATGGTGATTGGAGTTCGTTGTTGTTGTTGGTGGTGGTGGTGGTGATAGTGTTGGTTGGTTATCTTCATCACCTCTCTCTTCTCCACATTCACTTGAAGCAAGTTCCATCTTCGCTGCCCTGCTCTGCCCTGCCCTGCCCTACCCTACCTCTTCTGTCAACTTGTTAGTTCTCGCCTGCAGATCTTCAAGTTTGTGTGACATCAGACGCAAGTCATCGGCGAAATCCAACTTCTCTAGGATATTTTCCCCGTCCAGCCAACGTATCACTCTCTTCTCGCTCCTCACTGTTTCCTGCATCATCCAGTCCACTACAATCAGGAAGATGATGGGTGATAGTAGGCAGCATTGTTTTACTCCTTCCTGTCTTCACTTCAAAAGCATCACTGGGCTTCCCATTGTGAATTACTTGGCCGGCATGTGACATCTTCATATAGTTGTTGAATTGTGTTGATAACGGTTTGTGACACTAAGACCATAGTGTTGAAGCAGTTGCCAAATTACTTCTCAGATGACGCTGTCGAAGGCCGTTTCCAAGTCGATGAAGTTGAGGTGGAGGGTTGACTGCCATACTATTCTCTGTTCTATGATGATGTGAAGCGTTGCGATTTGATCTACACATGATTTGTTCCTCCTGAAGCCTGCCTGCATGTTCAGGTCGTAATTATGAATCCAGCCAATCCTTTATTATCTGCAGGATGATGCGGCATAATATTATGCATGGGGTTGACAGAGGTGGAGCATGATTCCTCGCCAGTTGTTGCAAAGTCTACTGTCTCCGTTCTGTGGAAGTTTGATATGGTAGCCCTTCTTCCAATCTATGGTCAGATATCTTTACTTCCTTCCTTCCTTCCTTGGGAAACTTCTACAAGTGAAGTGGTGTGAGCATATCCTCTGTTGTCTCTGTGTCTGTTCTCGGTGCTTTTCGAGGGATTCCATCTGTTCCTGCTGCTTTCCTGCATTTCAGTAGCTTTGTGGCTTTCACAACTTTACTTTTGCTTTAATCGGAGGGCTTGTGATCACTGGTAGTTCTGTGGCTGGAGTGATGGTGTTATTTCTAGACGAGTTGCAGCTGCTGGTGGTGGTGGTGGTGGTGGTCGATTCAAGATTTTTCTGAAGTGGTCATCCCATCGTTTCATTTGCTTTTCCTTTTCGATAACCAAGCATCTTTCACTATCTTCCATTGGTTTCGTCTGAGTTGATCTCTTCCCTACCAGAGAGTAACCTGGTTATTTGATACAATGTTGTCAGGTCTCTCCTACCAACCGGCAGCCTGTTCTGCTTCACTTGCCAGTGTTTCGTAGAAGTGTCTTTTGTATTTGCACGCAATCCTCTTCACCTGCATATCCAGTGTTTTGTACATTGCAGTCAGTTCCTCTTCTCGTCGTTCATCCTTGAACTGCACTGCTTCATCTTCTGCTTCACCATCCTCCTCTCCCTACACTGTCAGCTTCCATGTGTCCATCGAGATCCATTCCTTGTCTTCCTTCCTCTTCCTTCGTAATACGGTTATGCGGGTTTCCTTACACATCTCTCTCAGAGAGTTTCAGTGTCCTTCCCTTCCACACAGGTTTCTTCATGGATGTTGCTCGATGACTAACATTTGGTCCTGATGGCTGACGTGATGATGTAATTTGTAGTTTCGTCTTTCAGTCTCTGTTCTGCATGTTCAACTAGAACTGTGATCGTCTATCACCAACTTCCCTGAAGACATTCAACCTGATTTCGAAGTCAGGCTCCTTGCACTAGATAGTGAGTGGTGTCAACCTACATCGGCTCCTCTTCTTCATCTGATCTGATCTTGTGTCCAGTAGGCTTGAAGCATCCCCATCTCCACTTTCTTCACATTGAGATGACGTTGATCCGATTTTTCGTGTAGTGTGTCCACCTGCACAAACTTCAGGTAGTCTAAATTGTCATTATCGCAGCTAACCAGCTGAGTGAATAAGTGATTTATTTAGGGTATGAAGATCTTAGGAATGAAACGTATGAATGTGAAACTCATGAATACTTTTAAAAGCTAGTGTAATTCAGAATTGACGGCCACTGTTGATTACTCCTCCTTGAACTGTACTAATTAACCGATTTTTATGCATGATGATTTTCCTCATGTACAGATATCAACTGGAAATCGTTATAAACCAAACGCCAGTTGACAGCTATTTTTTACTGAACTAGAGAACTGTTCATACGCTTGAATATCATCTCGCTTCCTTTGACAGCCTAGATTTCTGAAGTGTTGTGGCACTTAAGTTGCATGAAAAGTATAGAAATATATCATAAGAGTTTAGTGTATTGCACATTAAATCTATCTACTCACTTATTTCACTTTAGAAGAATATAGTTGGAATCAGGTTTTAAAAAATCATTACCCCTAATTCGTTGTTCATAATTGGTTGGATATCACAGTGAGCTAGATACAGGTTCAATGTGGATTTGAAGTTAAAGGAAATAAGCCAACCGATGAGGTTGTATAAATTGACCAAGTTTATCAAAGCATACGTTACGCACACTGAGACATTGAATCCCTCCAGAAGTGCTGCTTTAGCTGGAGCATAACCAGAATGGAAGTGCTAAATGGGTGACTGGTCTAAAAAGGTGTTACTTACTACTGTGTTCTTCGACATAAGAATACAACGGTAAAGACATACTAACACTCTTTATTCATCCAAATACTGTAAGCTTGATCATTATAAACTCAACGACTTTTATCTCTCTTCGTTTGAGTGGGATTCATTCTTATGGCAGACTGCTTTTATGTTTATCATAAAATTTGACGATCAGGAACACATTCAGTGTATGTGTTGAATGTGTACTGATGAAATGTCGCATCAATGAACGAAATAGCTTATAAGTGCTCCTGGGTCTAACGAGTTAGCCCAATTGGTTTTCACGTACAGGTTGAAAAGCTTTCAAGTCGATCATTTAAACAATTGGCACACCTAAATTTTGTGTGTCCAATAGGAAATTTGGTTGTACCACACAATTTCGAAGTTACGCTCCCAGGTTTTCACTGATTACACACCCGTTATTATTCCGTGATGAAAACTACCTTCAAACCAATCAATCCTCACACAACCAGTTGAAATAAATTCGTCGAATGTACTTTGAAAATACCATTCATGCAAATATATGTTCTGATATTTCTGTATACCCACTTCCTGACACCACTCGTAAAAGTGTTACTGAACAATGTGTTATTTAGCTGGTTGACAGCAGCTGGCACTGATGTCAGATAGTCATTTTTCACTATGCTTTCGGATTCCTCATCTAAATTGACGCATACTAGTTTGGCGATGTTTTTTCCACAGCGAGACTGGAATGCACTGACCATCGTTTGGTAAGCAGTGGAAGTCAACTTTGAGTTATTTTATAAATGTAGTCTCACATTTCTAATTTTGAATAACATCAAACGAAATGCATATTTCAGGCCTTACTTCAAATGAGTATCAGACAGACACCATCAAAGTTAAATTGGAGGAAATATCTGGAAATTTATGCAAACCGTCACGATTGTTAGATGCCTCATGGATAACTTCACTGTTCATATCTTTTTGCTTCAAATTAGTTGTTTGGTAAACATAAGTGAAGGAGTTTAAGATTCCATTGTTACTTAAGCACTTTTCATTAGGCAAAAATAAATTTTCACATAGAACTTATACTAAAATTTTTTTTAACGAACTTCATGAATTTATGCGGTAAAATTCAAATTCATGTTTCGACAAATATTTTTTATCCATGATGTTACTTAAAATCGCTAGGAAGTTGATAAGAGTATAATTATGTATATTTATGGATACTGAACTGAATATTATCTATCAAAAGTAAATATTCATTTTTTTCAACAATATTTATATTTCTCCTAATGCCATATATGTTATAATAAACTCGGAAAATATGAAGTAAAGAAAACAGGTTAATTACAAGTATAAAGTGAGCATAAATCATTAAAATTTTCAATTGTTATGTCAGTTCATGCTTTTAAATGTTTCAATATCAACTATGAATTAAAATTGTTTACTGAACTTGAAAATATTTAAACTAGGCTACAGAGTAGAAAAATCATAACAGTTAATATTATATTGTAATTAATATCCTTTTTATTATTTTGTATAATTTTTAATGAGCTTCCAGGTTAAACAATGATATTTTAAGAGAATAAAAAATTGAATAAAACTGTGACGAAATCAATATTAAGGAAAATGTTCTCAGTTTTTTTTAATCTTTTCTTAAGTCTTATTAAATTTTTAAAACTAATATGTTAATACAGCCAACTGTCTTAGTATTAGTAGAATATTTCAACCAAGAAGTGTCCCTACAGAATATCCTCTTTCTAATCAGCTTGATTTTCAGGCAATTGTGCAGTAATCTAAGTTGGTCTGTAAGGGAAATCAGGTCACAGGAGTATCACCAACTTCGTTGTCATGCGAAATTTTGTGATAGTACAATATTGCCTTCCATAGATTACTAAAAAAGGCTTTGACCTCACGACTCTCTGTATTATTATAATTTCTAAATTATACTGGTGTATTCATTCCCGTTTTTAAATCTTACTTTGATCACAGAGATAACAGATGTAAATTTCAATATAGGATTGAAGTAGGCACAATTAAATCCTTGATTACTTTTCATATTGTCAAACTTATGGCAACTTCTTGTCACATAGAGGTAGCAAAAAATTAAACAAAATATGGAAACCTATGAGCTGTCAGTGTGTTTTGTGGTCATCAACTAATGGGCAGGCTTCTAAGCAGTATTTACTGCTGCTATTAGTATAATCATTCATAACACGAATTCGGTCGTTGCAGAATATAATATATTTAAATGATTCTGTTAGTAGGTTAACATCATTTAGGGATATACTTGTCAAATAACGTCAAGACAGTAAGCTGCAAAGATTACATGTATTCAGTATGTATTTATGAAAGTACAAACTAGAAATAGCGAAGTTATCTACAATAAACCATGTCTAGACGTTCTTAGGCAATTATTTAAACAAGTTATCGGTGACAGACATGTTTAAAATTATTGTTTCTACATATTCATGTTCAATTCGACCAAAAGAATGAATGGTTTAAATTTTCTTAATTAATGCATATTAATGTAAAGGAATATAGCTACATCAAACGTGGAAATCAGTGAATAAATCACTCTAACTGTAAAGAATTCAACTACTGTAATAGTCTATATGCATTCTATTTAAGTTAAAAAAGTGTTCAAAATAAGTGGAACTTGTATTACACCAAGTCATTTCGTCACTGATATTTCAGTGTCATACTGCCTCGTTTTTATTAAATTATTTTAGAGTAAATACAAAGAACTGTTCATTTTTATCAACCATAGCAAATTTACAAAGTAGCACTTGACAGGAATTGAAACCAAACGGCTCCTAGAATTTAAAAAATATAAGGCACACAAAATCGCATACATAAAATATGCAGTAACACAACATGCAGTGATGAAGAGGCATTCAGACACAAGTTCTGTGTTTTTGAGGTGTAATAAATAACAGAAATAAGAGACTATGAATGCTTTCACCAAAGTTTCTCATCTGGTCTCGTCAATATTTTTGATTAGTTTAGTTGACTGTTATAACAAATGAGTTCAACACCATATTATAAAGAGGGTTACTGGTGGGTGTCACTGGAATCCAAATGAATTACTTTGTTTTATTTAAGAATTGTTGGTTGACTACATAAATACAAAACTAGTAAATGGTATAGTAATGATGGGTAGTGCCTAGTAGTGGAATCCAGGATGCGCATTTCGTCCTATTTGGGACTCGTCAGCTGGATGTACCTGCTTCCGCTACTTTCATAAGATTGGCCACTTGTCCTGGAACTATCACATTGGAAATACAAACCTCTAGCGTACAATTTTAGTTAGAGCAGGTAATCCAACAGATGGCGTTATGAACATTCATCGACTCAGGTGGCTGGGACTATGTTATGCTAACCTAGTCTCAGGTAACCCCACTACTCATCGTTAGTTGAAGCGGCTTTGGGTGGTCAAACTAAAACCGGGTATAATATCATGAAACGTTTGATTACAGTTATGAATCATGTAGGAGAATGTGAGCTTTCTAGTTTGAGTCCACATGACAGCCAAAATCGGTGGTATGCTTGATAACTGACCTAAGTAGTGGAAATGTATGCACACGTTATCATCATTTTAATTACCTTATCAGATTTTGCCGGTTGTTTTATTTTTGCTTCCTTCCTTCTTATGACTTTCGGTGACATACGATTAGAATTCTTTTTTTCCTATCTTTTATCTGTAATTTTTATTCCTTCAACTTAAGTGTACTGATGTCAGGTTTGGCAACTTACATGATTACGCGGCATTCACAGGTTTCATATTGAGTAGCTGAACTAAGTATATGAGTGTCATATAAACATCTATAACCACCACATTATTAGTAGCCAACTTTACCTGAACAGGAGTTACTGATCACATCCATTATCACACACAGTGGCCACAATCTGGGCACATCTAGCTACAAGTTGAACTCTAATCTACTAAAACTACTGTAAAAATCACAGAAGAGTAACCAGTTATATGTTATATAGAACGTAGTGCTGACCGAATTACACCAATCATTTTGAAATGCCACCATCTAGCCAGGAGATTCATCATATCGGTACACATTTTTGGGTGTTGGCAGGTTTGAGACAGGTAACAGGAAATCCTTCAGCCAGCGTGGTAACAACAAGAAGGTTGACTGAGCTGACAGATGCTTTGTGAATATTTAAATTATGACAGTCTGCATAGATAACTAAATAGCGGTGATCGCCCTTAGTCGTTTTGCTCTCACAGATACCTGTTTTAAGTAGATTACTGACTGAAACAAGGGATAAGGACATTCACTAACCTGGGAGCTATCAAGTCAATCCAAAAGTAGTTCAAATCACTATCAGTCTTTCAGAAAACAGAAAAAAATTCTAATTACATCAGCCTATGACATTGTCTTTTCCATTTCATGACATTGGTGCTTTTGACTTTTATCTCATACTGATGTTCAGAGCGTCATTACTTCAACTTCTCGGTCAGCACAGATGCTTGCTCTGAATGGGCTGAACATTTTATATTCCTCGTTTAACTTGTTCTCTGAGGTTTACTGGGAAATTAGCCAACTTCAGCGATGAAATATTTCGCAAGGTTTAACGTTTTCAATGCTTTTCGAGTTGGTTGGTACCTAGATTTGTTTTTTTCAGTCAATTTTAGTTAATTTGCACATCCAGGGTCAAGGAGATATCAAAAGTAAACAGAAACAATATCTCATTTGCATTATATTAGTGGTTTCTTACAATAAATGCCATCTGGTAAATAATACTTCACTGTTGTCTGCTATATGTGATAAAGATGAATTACAGTTTAAAATGGTGCCGCTTATGTTTAGCTTTATAGAACTATGTTTATTGTTCAGTGTTACTTATACTAAATTACTCATTTTTCTTTAAAGTTAGCACATTACTCCGTAACAAAATAAATAAACCGATTCTAAGTAAACACTTCTTAGGAATTCCCTAATCCTGGACAATAAGGTTGATAAAAATATTTAAGGCATTCAAACATATGATAAGCAACTGAAACTGTCATATATAGCCATCTGGGCAGAACAAGCTCCGTAGATAATTTAAAATAAAGAGTAGGAAACATTCCGATTGGTGTTTAGACAAAAAAGCTTACATTTAATTGCTATTTCTATCCAATAAATATTTCTGGTGTCTTGGCATTTCCAGCAGGTTCTGGTTAACCTAACCTAACCGTATTTGGCAATCGGTTAAAGCTTCTTCAATTAAGATAAATACTAATAAAGGCGAATTCTGGTAAGCTATGCTCATTTTCCGCACTGAGCATGTTAATTATATTGCTTGCCTGATAGATTTATATTTATATGTAAATAGCAAAGCCACTGTTTAAGACTATATACTCCTGGTGAAGAAAACCTCCTCATCTATTCAGTTTGTCTTCATCTCAGTTTTAGCTATACTAAATCGAGTAGAGATGTTTAGAATCGGACGGATTCACCTTATGTATGGTAGAAATTGTTGCCAAATTTATGACTTTTAGACATACATTCAAAAAAGAAATCTGACTTGGTTATCTGTTCAGTAGAAACCTGAACAATTAGTCTTCATGTCAAAAACCTTATTGCGTTTTGCACCTCAAAAGGTTGCAGATGCAGCCGTCAAAAATTAGTCAATTTCAGTCTACTTCCACTAACTTCCATCCATAATTTGTCTTGTTATTCCTAAAATTTTTGTTTTCATTTCATTATCTTCAAGTAAAGCGAAATACCTTAAAATCGTATACTTTGGTGTTTATTTCCATGCCACCGTAGACAGTGAGTTGAGTATTCAGCTTCCTATTTAGTCTCTGTTAATTCGTACTAGAAAGCAAATTTTGTTGAAGGATTACAAAATAGTATGTGTGTTTCTGATTATATCAGTGAACTCTTGTCGATTAGCCTTTCGCAGAATGTAAGTTTGTTGGATCAATTTTCCTGAGATTCTGCTTGAAAAGGAAATGTTTCAACCTACAATCTCACGACTTGTCAACGAGCAGTTTGACTGCATGAGAAACAGATGTATCTACTTCTGCATCGTTCACTTGTCAGCATGTACGTTTCTTTATATATAATCAAGCAGGCGGAAACAATCATATCGTGCGAATAGATGACAAGTAAGGAAATATTTTGTGTGATCGTATGTTATGTAACTTTACTACGGAAAAATAAAAACCATGGCTGAGACCGTTCCTATTCAAAGAATTGTATGGTGAACTTAAAGTGTCAAATGTGTAGAACGTCACTGACTCAGTGAAGTATGATTTGAGGAGACAGCATATTTCCTTTCATGCTTTAGTTTGAAAAGCTTCTATATTTCCGTTTTCAATATCTTTTGTATTATTTCATTTGATTGATTCCATGCAACAAGTTAGGAAACTTAATATATCATCTGTTCCTTGTTTAAAACGAGTTTATGATGGAGAAACAGACTTTTATTTCTTCATCCATGAAAAATAACAAGAGTGATGTCATGGAAACATAGAAATTAAATCATAATGGTCGTACTAACAATGTTCTAGTCACTGAAATTGCATTCACTTAGTCACCATGTCATATCTGCACTATCAAGCTTTATAATTCAAAATCAACTTCATTAGCAACCGAAAAGCATCACTAGTCATCGTGCATAAAGTGGACGATGGCTCTCTGCAACCTGAGAAACAAGTAAAAGTACCAGTTCATTGAGTTTTGAATTAAAGCTATTATTCTAGTTTACTGACCTAGAAATGCACTGAATATGTTATGTTTCTTCTTGGCAAGATCACCTTTCCCTATCCTCCTAATTTACTCTATTACTCTACAGCATTCTTCCATTCTGTAGTTCTGGTGGCCTACTTAAACTATGGACTACCAAAAATTTCTGATGGGATTTAGTTCATCAAAATCATCCCTTTTAATTTGTTCTGATCTTACAGGTATGCCTTTTAAATTCGTCAAGTACTCTTGTGCGCTTCTGAAATGTTTTCAGAATACCTTTATTCAAGCTAACAGTGGAAAAGAAGAATAAACTATGCACTAGTAAAAGATGGGCTTATAAATGCAATGAAATACAAAATATTACTATTCCTTGGATAACTATGTTGAGTTACAAATCTTGGTACTGGCTAAATAGACTACCACCATTAAAATTACTCTCGATGTTCTATTCATTTACCAGTCCAAACAAGATGATAATATAACACCAGGTACCTGTTTAACTCTTTCGCTTTTATTACTGCTATTACTAAAGCTATTCAAATGCAATTATTATCTTGCTCAAAGATATTGTACACAGAATGAATTCGTTAAACTATTACATATTGAGAATTCCATACTGTACCACAGGTCTCATTTGAAATAAAGCTACTATTATTATTTTAAATTTTTGGTAAATTTTAAAATATTCAGAATTAGATTCAAAGAAGTTAAACTGTTAAGCAAACTGGTTCATCAACCTCATATTTGAGGATTTTGCAGGTGTGATTTACTAAGTAAGTTGACTATGGTATAAAATGTCATCTCAAATGATGGCGAAAAATATATCTATGATTCCAAAATTATTGGTTTCAATATGGAGATGAATATTTATATACAAAACGATCAAGTTAATTCTAGGAAAATGAGATTTCTCTGCCTGGGCAAGTGGTTGGGAATAATTGTTTATTTATACTTCGTTTATTGAATAATTCTTTTGGATTAGACTATAGTCAGCTGACTTTCAGATACCTACTTTATGCCTTCCCTTTCATGTCTTTTTCTTAAAAACATAAAAGTGGGATATTTTTAAAAACGTATGTGTTTCATTGCCTAAAACAGAGTTTCGATTAGCTTTGAGGCAAAAAGAAACACCTTCTTTGAGTAAACGCAAGTAGATGAAATCACTTCATGTTAAAGTACTTTTAAAAAAGAAATGCATCGCATCACAGCATTTCATGCATAATGGACGATAAAACATTAAAGCCTAGATCTTTTGATTGAACCTCTCCTGAAAAATACTGTATTATCTTGAGTGTATGAAAGATCTCAGTAAATATTCCCTTCACTACTAGTCAACGTAAATTAGTATCATATCATTATGGATTTAATAATTGAAGCTAAAATTCAGTATCGTGAAACTGTACTTCCTCAAGGAAAATTGTAGCAAAATCTTTCCAGAAGACTGAGTCCTTTAGAATGATTGCGACACTAGTCCCAGAGTTTAATATAAACGAAAACTGTTTACTTTCACTGAAATATTTATACAAGTATATAAATCCGTTTCTAGGTGATTCTAAATAGCCTAATTTAATGTAAAATATACTGATCTCAGTAGAATGTGTAGAAGATACTATTAGGCTTCATAACTCAAGTTATCCTATTAGAGCTAGAGCAAATTTTAGAAACTCCAATCTATAAGATGTCTAAATCTTTAGCAACGATAGTAAGTCCGTTAGAAATCGTTTTCGGTTGAGGCTTATTAGTTATTATAAAACCAGAGATTGAAGAAAATACGATCAGAAGATGGTAAAAAAGTAGTTATATCTGATTCACTCCCCTCAACACTGATTTATCAATTATTATGGCTCTCGAAATGGTTAAAAATGAACTCATTGCTGACAAATAGCTCACACTTAGGACAATGGTACCAGTGGAAGAAATTAATCCGGGAGTGTATCTATTATTGACAAACATTGTTTTCAGTTTTCAGAACAGCATATGCAGTCGTAAGCAGTAGTTAGGGTAGCAGTGCCCGAACAGTGTTGACAGCAAAAAATATAAATAAATCTGGTAAAGACCTCAACCGTACCAATCCATACCATTACACACAACCACAAAAGGATGTGATGTAGTGATAGGTTTAAAAAATAACATAGGTAGATGGAGAGAGAGACATAACTGAAGCTTTGTTTATCGAATCGACCACTGACATGTAGCAGAAAGGAAGTAACACTATTTCCGGATATGTATGAAAATTTAGGACCAATTAAATCTTAGAATGAAAAATAAATAGTGCTATAAAACCAGACCAGAGAGCTGTTTGACTAACTTGATAGGAATCTGAACAATAAAATCTGCCTGAAACGTCATCAGTAAGAAATACAAATTTCATTATGCGATACACCTAGTGGAATATATGTAGATTTCTTGGCAAACCACCTTGAACATTTAATTAACAACCACAAGACCATAGGTTTGAAATCCATTACTGTCATCAAGATTTAAGAGGTAGGTTTTCACCAATAGCTGTAAAATAACCGATTATTGCTGCATGAATATAGTGACATTTGTCGTCCATAAACTACAGGGTTTACACGAAATCGTGGGTTTCTGTATAATGAAACATTGTTGAAGAGATATCGATCAGTGCAACCACCTATGTGATCCACTTTAATTCCGTTCATCGGCATAAATGAAACATTCCGTATACAGCATTCATGCTTCTCTATCCCTATCAATGCTAAGTTTCACCTAGCCAAGTAAACTGTTATAAATTTCCAGTATTTTCCAAGAACCAGCCTGAAAAAGGTAAGATTCCAATGAAGAAATAAGCTGTTGATTCTTGTAAATGAAAAGTAACATTTTCTTGTCACTGTAAAGGTGAAGGCTCGGAAGTTTATGAACTTTGCATAAACACAAAAAATTTGTTGCCTATTTACCATAAGCTCAGGCATATTACATAGTTAACATAGTTAACAGGTAAGTTGATCGTAAGCTGCAATGCGAACCAAGTAAAAATTAGTCTATAATTTTCATAACGTCAGCTAGGGAGCTGATGGAAGTCGGAGATCATTATGCTGCTGTTACGTCCCTGGTAGTCAACCACCTTTCGTAGGGTGGAGCTATCGACTTTCAAGTCTCAGTGTGAGAACACTGACAATCAGTCAATGGGTTGTTGTAACGAGGATGCAGTAATGCATGTGTGTCCCTTGTACGTATGTTTTCACTCTTTAATCACCTGGTGTTGCGAGTCACCTCTTCCAATGAGGAGTCAGACGAAGAAAACCTACCTTCGAATTAATTAAATGCCTACAAACAAACAACCAGACAATATTATTTCGTGTCAAACAAATAGATTGATTGACAAGACCAACTTAGAACGCCTCACAGATGTTTGTTGGCTTGAGTTGCCACACTTCACAGCAGCATTAAACAAATAAGTAGATAGAAAAAAGTGATATAAAATAGAGAACGTGTAAGATAATATGAATTTTGACGAAAACGTTTAGGGCAAATATTCAATCTTTAGATATCAAAGAGTGGATACTTCTATGGTTTTGTGACCGATTCCCAGTCACGCTGCCAAGAGTCCCCAAATACTGATTTTTACCGTCTCAGGGATCCCGGTCAGGTAGTTGACATTGCCTTATACACAACTAAGGCCAAGAATCAGAGACTTCATCCACTAATGCCACGTCTCGGTCTTGTCACACTGAATCCTCCAATGACCTTATTCAACTGCATGTAGCATGACATGTCCAGGCAAGCGGTGAATCGCCATGCACACTGCGTGTCTTGGACACCTCAGCTAATGAAGGTTCAAAACTTCATCAATCAACTTTCCTGTCTTGACTAGTGCCCCTCACCTGAGCTTAACACTGCTCACAAAAGGATTCCAACAAATGCGAGCAGTGTTACAAAGATAACTGTGTTCGAAACCCTGAGTTTCTAGTGGAACATAGAACCTCAGTAACAAGGCGCCATTTCACTCTCTTCTCTACAGTCTCTTCAACCTGGCTCCACCACTGCCCACCCTCACCTCGTATGCCCAACTCGTTGTTTCCCTTCGGGTTTCACTCGAGAAACTGGCCTGGCGCGTCATCTCCCCAAACCGTCTTCTCAGTGTATCCTCAATCCAATCCCCAATCCATCTCCACTTTCTTCTGCATATTTGTTGGTTGGTTCGTTGACAGGTTACAGTTCCTTGTTGCTTGTTCTTATTATTGTGGCCATCTGATCTGATCTTGAGTGTTGAGAGTAGGCAGCTGTTGATGAATGTCTGTAGTTTGTTGAGAATGCATTGCGTAACACCTCAAGTCTCCCAATCATCACATAGAAGCACTGAATTGCCTGAATTAGTGTTGACTGCCGTAGATCTCCACACTGATTTCACACTGGTGAAGGCCTGTCTTGCTGACCCTCCGATCCTGGCTTCGACCTCCTCATCTGTGCCTGTGCTACCTGTAGTTGAAAAGATGCTGTCTACCTGGGTGGATGAAAGAGATCACTTCCTTTTGGTTTCTCCTGTTCATGGTGATTCATGCTTGTTGTTGTTGCTGTTGTTGGTTGGGTATCTTCATCATCTCTGTCTTCTCTACATTCACTTGAAGTCCCATTTTCGATGCCCTGCCCTGCCCTACCTCTTCTGTCAACTTGTCAGCTTTTGCCTGTAGATCTCCGAGTTTGTCAGACAAGACATTAGACATAATTCATGGTTGGCGAAATCAAAATCTTCTGGGCTCTCATCGTCGGTCCAGCGTATGCTCCTCTTCTCGCTCCTCACAGTTTCCTGCATGATCCAGTCAACCACAATCAGGAAGATGATCGGTGATAGTAGGCGAAAACCTCGTCTCACTCCTGTCTTCACTTCAATTCAAAGGTATCACTGAGCTTTCTATGTGGCGTCGTCATATAGTTGTTGAATGAGGTTGGTACAGATTTGTGGTACTCCGTAGTGTTGAAGCAGTTGCCAAACTATTTCTCGTTTGACGCTGTTGAAGGCCTTTTCAAAATTGACGGAGTTGAGTTTGAGTTGAGTTCACTGCCATTCTATGCCCCGTTCCATGATGATGTGTAGCGTAGAGTTGCAATTTGATCCACACATGATTTGTTCATCCTGAAGCCAGCCAGAAAGCCAGACTGTTCCGGTTGTAATTATGAATCCAGAGCATATTTTAGTCTCTCCAGGATGACATGGCCCGATATTATGCTTCGAGCAGACTGGCGTGGTTAATGATTCTGCGCCAGTTCCTATAACGTTTAAGTCGCCGTTCTTTGGGAGTATGACAAGGAAGCTTTCCTTCCAATCAACCGGCAGGTACCTTTCTTTCCTTCCTTCTCTCCCTCCCCCTCTCCTTCCAAACCTTTTGCAGTAGCGGTGAGAGTATGTCCGCTGTTGTCTCTGCGTCCACTGTTATTGCTTCTGGAATAATTCCATCTAGTCCTGCTGCTTTCCTGGCATTCAACAACTTCATGGCTTTCAGGACATTTGCTTTCGTCGGAGGGCTTGTGTTCACCGATAGTTCTGTGGTTGGGCTGCTGGCAGCAGCCTGTTCTGCTTCGCTTGCCAATGTGTTGTAGAAGTGACTTTTGTCTTTGCGTGCACTCTTCTTTACTTCTCTGTCCAGTGTAGTGGTTTATAGGTTGTGTTCAGTTCCTCATTTCAATGTTCATCCCTGCACTGCATTGCACTGCACTGATTCGTCTTATGCTTCATCATCTTACTCTACCTCCTCCGTCAGCTTCCACGCATCCGTATAGGTCCACCCCTTATCTTCTCTCTTCTTCCTTCCCAACATGGTGTTGCAGGTCTCCTTCCACATCTCTTTCAAATAGATCTAGTATTCCTCCACACACAGGTTTCTTCACGGAAGTTGCCCGATGTCTACAATTCTTCACTGATGGCCGATCGACGTGAAGATATCCTTTGGAGTTTCGTCCTTCAGTTCAGTTTCCCGTGTTGAACTCGAACTGTGGTCGTCTATCACCAACCTCTCTGAAGACTTTCAACCTGATTTCGAAGGCAGGCCCCTTGCACTAGATAGTGAGTGGTGTCAACTTACATCTGCTCCTCTTCTTCATCTGATCTGATCTTGTGTCCAGTAGGCTTGAAGTGTCTCCATCTCCACTTTCTTCACATTGAGGTGAAGTCAATCTGATTTTCAGTGTAGTGTGTCCATCTGTGGAAATCAAATCCATGTTGCTGCCTTGTGAATATCCTTGTGTGTGTTTGTACACACTGCCTCCAATCACCAAATCGTTGAATGTGCAGAATTCTACAAACAGCTCTCCATTCTCCTTCATCATTTCACAGAGTAATTCCCGACCCATGATGCATGAGTTCTCTTCGCATCTTGTCCACTCCCACTTTGACATTCATGTCACACCACACATTAGAATGGATTTTGATGTCACCATCAGAAATTCGGTCTTGTCCAGTGCTGATTGTAGTTTTCTGTAGAATTCCTCCTTCTTCTCCTGATCCGCATTATTTGTAGGTGCACAGTGTACCATTGTATCATTGTGACTTCCCTTCGTTTTCAGTTGAATCTTGTTGTCATGATCCTTATCCTGAAGGAGGAGATTGGTTTCCATTGCCTGAGAGCCTTTGATGCTGTTGGAGACACCATGATAGCCACTACAAAATTCAGTGTGCTCATGGTTGTCTTCTGAGTGACAATATCGGAGTAGATTATTAACTCCTCTCTATTTGACAGTTTGGAGAGTCCACTTACATTCCATCTGCTGATTACTCGCAGATTCCTAGCACCTCTATGCCATATCTTCGCATCTACTTTGGAATCTGGGTAGCCTTGCCAACCAGCTTTAAACATTGTGTGAACATTCCATATACCTCAGTTTATTTTCGCTTTCATCGAGAGAGAGAGACAGAGAGAGAGAAGACATGTCGGCGTTCACCAACCGGCATCATTTTGTCTCCCCGATTCAAGTGAGGAACAGGTTTGTTTTTATATTTTCCTTGTTTTTTGAAGTTTGTTTGGCGATCGGATTAGTTTTGCGTGGTAGGGTTGCAAGCCCTATACCCCAGATTTCCTCTTTATCCGGGCTTCGGACTGGCTAGTAAATAGTAAATTTAAAACATTGAAATTAGTCATTGGAATGCTTTAAGATTGCTGCGTTTACCTAGAAAGAAATTATGGATTCGCATTAGAAACAACTTTGGAACAATATTGAAGAAATTATGAAAAATGATTTCAATATAGCAGTATAACACTGCGTAAGGAAACAGCATTCTTTTGTTATATGAAATGGTATAGTTTGTATCTATTTATTTCTCCTTTTCTAATATGGTACTCAAGTGGTCGGAAACTTTGCCTAGCCTAGCCTGGCAGGAAGGATTATACGAGTTGGCTGACTAAAGTAGTTCAATTGATTCACGGTCACCATATGTTACATGCAAAACAACCACTTACTGTGTCATGTAATATCATTCAACTCTACACCTTAGATCCATAGCCTAATATCCAACGACAGTCATCAAGAAACAAACAACCGGATGTAATATCAAGCCAACGATTCGATTTCACTCAGTTTCATTTGGTGTTAAAGCAGTCATTCAGTCAAACCATGTGTTGTGTGGCTGTATGACTTCCTTCATACTCAGCACTACAGTACATTTCCATAGACGCGGAAATATTTAAGTGTACAACAATGCATGACTTGACTTAAAACCTCAATATTGTCTGAGTTTTTCTTGGATAGGAAGTTGAGACAACATCTGAATAAAAATTAGCCCCAGTGAAATATTTCTAACTTCAAAATTTCATTGTTGAGTATCAAGCCAATGTTATATCACTGTTAAAAAACAAAACAACATCCATTGATATATTTAATATTCTGCAGCTTTTCTAGACCATTGTCTGAAATATTCAAGTTGTATTTCACTCATCCCATTTCTAAAATCAATCTATATTCTTTATGTAGTCAATAACTCACATTGTTTTTCCTCAATAAACTATCAACTAAAAGTAATATTCATTACTGACTGATCTCAGGTGGAGGACTATTGAAAATGTTATAGCACCTGACAGCTGTTTCTACCCGATATAAGACTCCTTGGTATTATGTACACACAACTCCTACAGCTATTGTATTTATTTCCTTCAGATCTCATGGTGAGGTCATTTACCATTCAGTCACTGCGTCGCAGTTCAATGTTCCGCCCTTCCTAACTACCGTCAATTCGTGATATAGAGCAGCTTACTATCAACGTCTTCAATTTACATCCACTTCACTTCCAACTTGTCGACACCAAATTCCACCACTTCTCACAAGAACGTCTATATGCATCATGATACATGTCATTAATGAACACTATACAATAATCTAATTTGAGGTTCTCAGGGATTTTATTTATGTCAGTTCCTGAGGAGTACTACTTTGAAATAAATAAAATCACCAAAAACCTCAGAATAAACTCAGGTACCACTCGTTATGTATTTGTGCAACCGTGGTTCGTACAGCTGCCTTGCACACTCTCGTGTAATAGGCAGTGAGCCACACCTAATGTATAAGGATGAATGAAATTATCTGGATACCTAAACCTCGGTAGGTGAAGCGGCAATCAAACCCGCGACTCACTGGTTGAAAGTCAATTTCCTAAACCAAGAAGCCACAATTTCACATTTTCAACCGTATTCCTGCCATTTTTCGATATGCTGTAGCTAAGTGTTATTGTATTCAATATATACGTCTTATAAAATAAGATTTACTTGTGTATCTCTTGCAGGTCTACTCTGCATAATACTACTGACTATATGACATAATGAAAACTATCAAATAAGCAAGGATTTTATGCAAAGCGTACAGCATTATCTTTGTAATAGTGACAATAAAATGTGATAACATTGAAACACAAAAAGTTAGCTTGGGGCAATCCACATTCCTGAATGATTTTCGTTGAGGACTGGATAAAATCTTTCAGTTGGTTTGGTGTTTGGTAGTTACAATCAGTAATTGCCTGATCTTTCCCAATTTCCACTGATAATTTGCATTGTCTGTAACTGCAAGTACCTTTCATTTCCTTAAAACTCTAGATATGAGAAGTTTGTCAGTTACTCATAGGCATTCTCATTGGGTCTTTCTCCTAACAACTTGATTATTGTAATAAACTCCTTCAATCTCATAATAAATTGTTTTACTTATTTCGAAAGTCAGTTAATTTAGGAAGGAAGGAATAAGTGATTACCTCATTTCAATACACTTTAAAGGAGATTATATTAGCTTCAAAGAAACGATTCAAAATTCCAAAATAGTGGTTAAGTGCATATTGTTTTAAACATAAGTTATATCACTAATTTTGACTCTTATTAGCTTAAACGATAGATAATATTATTCACTGGTTCAAAAGATTCATGTAATTAGTTTTGTTAATATGCTTACAGACACTGGATGTCAATTGATTGACATCCAGAATGCTTAAAAGATTACTGAGGCTTGATGCTGCTCTTTACATGGGTACTGAGATGAAACTTTGAGATGTTTATAGTACGCTGATACTTCCCTGAATTTCCTTAAGATGTCTTGTTCGAAAGCTACCCAGTCTCTGAAGTCCCATGCATTACTTGTCATTCCTGTAAACCCCAACACTAGTAGTTCAACCAACAAATACCAACTTATATAAGACGTGCCATTCAAACCTTCAATAAGATTTGTTTTAAACAAGATTTGAAGTTTTCATTTCCATGAAAACACGTTTATCTGTGAATAAGTTTGGTTAGTTAAATAATTCAACATTTTTAAGAAGTTTACATGATAGTAAATCGATAGATGAAAACTTTTTGGAGTGTGTTTACTTACCAACCTGTCGCATTATGTGTCCAATCAATCCCACGTTCTGAAGATTGACGCCTTAAAAATAACCAGCATGATTTAATTCTTTTTTCTGCTGCTCCATATATACGATTTGAACTCGAAGGTGGTGTTTCGTATAGTCCAACATTTTTATAAATTTGCTGAATACCGTTACTACTGTTAAGATGATTACTGTTATACAAGGAACTGCATGTTGCCCATTGTCTTTGTAGTTTCGTCTTTTCACTGGATAAACCAGTTGATGATAGATTGTTTCTCAGTTTGACATCCTCCTTAGCTTTCATTATTGACGATGTTGTTACACTATCACCTACAGGAGATGTCGATGATGTCACGCTGCTACATGAAAGATTTCCAAAAGATACATGAAGCGAAGTATTTCCTGTTGATCTTGAAGTCAATGAACAACCACGGTCATCATCTTTTATATTTGAGACAACTTTACTGAATGATCTATTCCATTGGTGGTCATCATTAGCAGTGTCAGAAAATGATGTTGAGTTGGTTCTCTGACTAAATAAAGTTTTCAGTGAGGTACATGACCTTTTCAAGTTCATTGGTATTACTGTATTGACTTTGATATCAAAATCTGTGGTTTTATCTATCATTTTCTTTTTCCCACCTATACTGACATTCAAATTATTAGTCTGGTTGTCAACATCGTTGTTGCATAATTGTATGATGTCATTCGAATCAATCGAACTTGAGAATGACTGATGCATTACTTAGTTTTTAAATATACTGGTGACCATTAACGCATGATTAGACAATTGGTATGCCAACCACTTTCCCAGTAGTTTACTCACTTTATTCATGTGAACTTGTAACTGGCGTTTGGTTTGATCAAATGATGAAATGAATATGAATTTATCCTATTGGATATTTTGGACAAAGAATTCGTATTGGTTAAGCCTACAAATTCTAGACCAAAATGTTTATGGATTAAGGTTCAAATTTGTCTGCTAACACCTCGAAGGATTTGGAAATTCACATGATCTCATCTACTCACTATATGTGTGTAGCCATCGACGGAAAAAGTTGATAAGGTATTGTATTTTTAACCAATTCAAAAGCAGCAGAAAGATAAAATTAAGCCTATACCTTTAAACCACTTATTTCAGAGGTATGATATGAAACACTGGAATAAAAAATAGACGCAGTTTACTGATGAAAATGTTCAATGACTCACCAAAACTCAAAAACTAATCTTTCGTATTATTACAAAAAGTACTTCTTAAGCTTTTCATTTTACATTTTTCCGTGAACAGTTAATCCATACTAAACCCGAGGTTCGAAAGTAGAGGAAGGATTTGACTCCAGCAATATTTTATTGCTGTCTGATCTTATGGATTGAATTGGTGTAAATCTACATACAGTTTTGACTACTTTAGCATGTAAGCAACCAGCATTCTTTTTCACACCCTACACCTACCTTCCATAAGTGTAATCTTATCAGTTAGCTAAATGAAGTTAAGATACTATTTCATTTATATTCATATAATGAGTAAGCATGGGGTATTACCAATCCAGTCTCATGTATTTCATGTTCGTTTGGCCATCTCTGTACATGTTCAATTGGTTACTAAATGCAAGAACGAATTTTACCCATAGTTTAAAGCTTATTGAACAGTGTGCAGGCCATCAACATCATAAGTTCATAGAAGGTGCCCTTTATTTATTTACTAGAATACGGTTACTCTCCACACCAAATAACGCTGAGTTGCAATCTTAAACCGAAACATTTATAAAAGAAGAAGATAAATAAAAAAGAATTTCAATCACACTGGTCTTTTTTTTTAGCAAATTCCTCTAACTAACAGTAGAAAAGTAGCCGCCAAATTGAAATGTGTTTCATTATGTCAGTACACTTTTCACGAAACTCCAATAGTTTCCACTTAATAAATAACTACTTTAAAAAGCAAAGGTCTCAAAGGTTCCAAAGTATACCTTTTCTTAATAAGTTAAAACTCAGAGTAAATAATATTCATCTGTTTTGGAGAATCCAGTATCCTACTCACAAGCTAATATCTATGCCTGAATATTTTCTATTGGATAAGAAGAAATAAGTGTAAATTATCAAGTCATACTAGCTTTAAATCTCAAGGAAATTACCTAATGTCAATTATAAAAAGAATACTAATTTTATGTGGTATTGTTGAAGGAAACTACTTGCTAGTGTCACTGACTACCCCATCACTCTACGAATTATCTGAAAGAGAATATCGTTTTTTTACATTCTGAAGTTGATCAGAATTTAAAGTAAACATTTCATAAAATGCTTGGGAGTTGGTATACTACTGACACTCTACCACATGATTTATCCATTTTTATTCATTCTAAACAACTCAACAAGTTTATCTTTGGAATTATTTTCAGAGTAAACTGACACATCATTTGGTCTCGATTCATACTCTTTGTAAAAAATATTTTTTCACGTAAGTCACAACGCTTAGCCAGAGCAGTCAATAGGACGTTTTGTGCAGGTCCACTTTGCATATCATTCAGTAGTAGGCCAATTCTCAGTCTAAAAGACTGAAAGATACCCTAACTAGTCTTAGCTCTTCACCTTGCATATATAAATCTCACTATTACTATGGAACTAGGTACATAGGGCATACGATTAGGCAGGTGAGTCTCCGGATACGAGAACATTTACCAGCTTCGTTCGGAAAGGGCAAAGTGGAAGTAGTGAAAAGTTGAGTCCTAGCGCATCTAATCGACACACGGCATCACATAGATGCTAACAAAGCTTTTAGTGTCATTCATCGTGTTGCAAAAACAACACCACATGTGGCTCTCCAACGCCTGCTCAACATAGTGCAAGCTGTCGCAATAAGATTGATCAAGCCTGAACTCTGCATTCAGGAAGAACATATCTAAGCGTTACTTCCCCCTTGGCCTTCATCAAACTACAGGCCACTCCTGCCATCTTATTCGTTATCTTTTTGTTCACCATCATATCATTCTTCTGTATATGTATCATTCCAATGTTAACTTATTTAAAAAAGATAAATGGATTTCCTTACAATCCCTAGATCTCACTCCTTTTTGAAAATATATCTGCCCATAACATGACCTGTTGCTACACTGTACAAATGCATTTTATAAGTGTATAACCTGAAGAGAATTTGTCGAAATGAATTTCGTTCGTTCAAATTGTTGCTTTTAAGTCACACTAAGTTTATTACGTTAGATTGCTAACTGGAACTGATCCTAATGGATTATAGTAGTCATTCCAACAAAAGAGATAATAACGTAGCCAACAATAATGAATGGTTCATAACCTCATGTTGAAGTCGTTTTTCCTTTTTAGGACAGTTAGTAAATAAGGTTTTTAAGTTAAATCTGTGAACTTTCACTATGCATTTTGGGCTTGACACATAAATTATTACTGTGACAGTTATATGAACCTACTCCTAATTTCAGATGGAGATATCAGCCACCTAAAGCACTAACGACCTCATCCTCTCTGACAGTCTTTCTGAAGCTGACACAGCGATGAATTTTGAGGCCTCTGAAACAGTGTTCAGCCATAAGTTTAGTGAACATCTGAAAAAGGGGAAATAATCTGCGTAGTTATTCGTCGCACCAATTCTCAACACCTGTGATAAATAACCTCTGAAGAAGACAATATGTAGAGTTCACAAGCATGTTATGTCTTGAGAAAAGTTTGGGTGTGATGAACCCATCAAAATATTGAATAGGGTTTACAGCACAGAAGGTATATTAGTCGACAAGATCAGGGAGTTGCGACAGCTGACATCATTAGGGTCTCTAGTGCTCATTCAATGGGGTAAAAGTGTTCGCGAAAAAGCACAATAACAGCCCAGTACATCACTGAATAGAGATGAGCATAAGCTTCATTTTTGAAGTTTTCTCAATATTAGGAATTCGTGTTAGAAAACGTTGAATGACCTGGCTCAAGTCTTTTAAATTATTATTGATCATTCCTATCTTTCTTTGTGACAACTTTAGTATTCCTTCACCATTTTGGTTTGCACTTGCTTTATTGTTTCGATTTATATTATAGTGAAATGAAAAAAAAGGATAATTTTCTTAGTTGTTCTGTATGCCTTTAAGCTAAATTTTGCATAATAATATAATTGTGGTTAACGCATGTATTGGGAATAATGATAATGAAAATGTTCAGATTTAGATAACCAGATATCTTCATTCGTCTAATTGACTAGCATTAATTTTCCTTCTGAATGTCTGAAGATTTTATCTCTTCAGGTAAATGGAAAGTTTATCCCATGAGAATCAATAAATAATTGCATAACTTGCATTCCACTATCGATAGTAACTGTTATTTTTTTTCAGTCAGCTTCATTAAATTGAGTTTCTTTCACCACCAAACATAGCCAGTAACCACTACATCATTTAATCAATGAGTAATCTCAATCAGAATTTACATGGTTTTTAAAGTACTGTAGTAGTGTTTACTGTTTCAGCAAATCATTTTATTGATTTATGCAATAATTACATTACTCTTCAAAAATTTCGAGCAATTATATCTCTTGATAAATTTAGACAAAGCAAGTAGTTTGAGAAGTGTCTCTGAAAGAAAGGATATTCTTAGAGAATTCTCTCAAAGTATAGGAAAGAATGGAACGAGAGAAATAAACACCGAACTATGACAAAGAAACAGGGTTTTTTATACACCTTACATTCAAGAAAGATGCATTATCCAAAAGAATAGATTCTTGAATCAGAGAAGTACTGAGAAGGAGCTTTTCTTCAGTTTGACTTTTATCGATATACAATACTGCATGACCATTGAATAAGTCAAAATTGGGTAAATACCCTGCTCATGTCACCTCCAACTGTATTTTTGAGTTAACATGCAAGTTTACATGGCAAGTATATTAGAAGGGCTGAGTAAAAAGTATCTACCCGGTTCGCTGAGTATATCCTCAAAACTCTGAGCCTAAAAGGAAGTAAAATTGTAACCAGTGGAATTACTCGACTTTTCGTAGACACAGGATATCACGTTGAAACTTCGAAAGGTTTTAAAATGATAAACTTACAGAAAACGTCTCGATAACAGTGGTTTTCGGAAGTGATAGCCACAAAAAGCATTTAACCTGACCTCTGCATACAGCAGGTGGGTGCGGCTTATCCCTCACTTGCTTGGTGCCTACGGTTTGATCCTATTTTGTCTTCACTTCATTTACACAACTTATTTACTTATTTACGATTATCATACTTTCCTTTCGAACATTTCTCACCTCTTCCGAAGTAATTCTCCTATATGTTACGCAGATTATCGGTGATTTTGTTGTACCAATTAAGATTATTCATTTCATAGTTTTGAAATATCTTATGCACTAATAACCATTGTACTTTTAGACTCTATGTAGCCAAAGGAAGAAACTGATATCATTTTGTTCTGGAAATCTCTTTTTTTCGCTTTGTCCAAATAATCTTACAATCATATTTGTGTCTAGCAACTGTTTTCCATACTCCACTAAGACTTATGAGAAAGTGACAAACTGTGTGGATTCCTGATGAACTGTATAAGATGTCACACTTTATCTGCAAGTCAAAATCTACCAACCGAACGGACGGTGTTGAGACAAATCAAAACGGGACATCATTGTGTTTCTCCAGTTATGATACATTATCCTCTGTCATTTCATGTCTCTTACCAGTTTCATTCAAACCGTAATTAAAGCAGTTTTGGTGATCTGTAGGACTACAATTTTCAAGGCACCTTCGAATGATACTGTGGCTGACATTGATTGTCATGGTTCGCATGATAACCTAAGGTTGTAGAGTGACGAAACCATCAGGAGATTCATAACTGTGACTACAAATGCTAACTATTGCAGAATGTAGCAAAATGGTTTGCAATGACAATACACTTTGCTTCAGTCCATGTTTAAAGATCTGTAGCGTATCATTCATTGTCTGTCCAAGTGATTATGTAAGAGAAACAATCGTACTTTTGAATCGCAACATGCTTCACAGTTCAGTATTGAACTTGCCTATCACATCCTAACTAAGGCTGTAGATGCTCAGCTTAGTGTTTCGACTGATTTTGTCAGTTTTATTATTTTCATTTTCAATAACTTTATATTCAGTTTTTTAAGAAAAACAGTTGTGTAAAAAGTGATTCTGTTTGTTTAACGTTTTCTTTATTCGGATTAATCATAGAACTTTACAAATTTTATATTTATCTGTTAGTCCTAAATATGGATCTGCTGTTGTTCCTATGAATTTTCTAGTGAACTATAACTGATCAAGTTGATCATTTTTTGAGGTTGAGCATCCTCTTCCTATGAGTGACGCACGGTGACAGTCAGTTTTCTCAAAATGAATAAAATTTTTTCTTTATGTGTGAGAGAATCACACGATGACCTGGCTTTCGGAACAACATACAATAGTCAGTAAGCAGTAGCAAGAAAACAGGATAGTTTTGGTAACGCCCTACCGACATCCAAAAAGTATAACATTATAGAGGGTCTTCCAGATACAACGATGATTACTAGCATACTCCAACTTTTACAGTAATGAGTGTTGGTATTAGCTTGTCACAAGCAACTGAAATTATCCAGATGTTTGTTGGTAGTAACTTGTTGGTGAGTATCGTTCCAGTAACCTCTTCAAGTTTGTAAATGCAGCTCAGCATTTAGCGTAATACTTGAAAATACAAAACCGATTACAAACCTTAGAAAACGATGTCTATCTGAACTTAGATTCATGTCACTTCGCAAAATAAGTAAATCTTCTAACGATTATCGGCATTTTTGTGAAAGGTCTAAAAGTTTTACACAGCTGTAACTCAAAATTCAACGGTGACTTACCGGTAAAAATAAGTAGCTGTTTATTGCACTTTAGACATCATCTAGATTATCTAACCGCTAAATGATACTATAGATTCATCATAAAAGCTACCGCAACTAATCTACAATATTTTTTGTTTAATAGGCTAAAGATAAACCAGTGCAAGGATGAACGACGAGGAGAGGAATTGAGTACAATGTATAAAACACTGAACAAAGAAGTAAAAAAGAGTGAGAGCAAATAAAAAAGACACTTCTACGAAACACTGGCAAGTGAAGCAGAACAGGCTGCTGGTAGGAGATACCTGACAACACTATATCAAATAACCAGGTTACTTTCTGGTAGGGAAGAGATCAACACAGATGAAACCAATAGGAGATGATGTAGGAAATCTTATTATCCAATGAGAGAAACAAAAGAAAGAATGGGCTGACCACTTCCAAAAAATCTTGAATTGACTACCACCTTCAAATCGTCCACAAATACTGCCGCCAACCCAGCCACAGAACTACCAATGAACATAGCCTTGCGATGAAAGTCGAACTCCTGAACTCCATAAAGCTGCTGAAATGCAGGAAAGCAGCAGGAACAGATGGAAGCCCTCTAGAAGTATTAGGATCAGATGCAGGGACAACTTCAGACATGCTCACACAACCTGGCGACTGGAAGAAAGGCTACCTTGTCAAACTTCCACAGAACGGAGACCGTAGACTTTGCAACAACTGGCGAGGAATCATGCTCCACCTCTGTCAACCTCATGCAAAATGTTATGCCGCATCATCCTGCAGATAATAAAGGATTGGCTGGATCCATAATTACGACCTGAATAGGCTCGCTGGCATCAGGAGGAACAAATCATATGTGGATCAAATCGCAACGCTTCACATCATCATAGAACAGAGAATAGTATGGCAGTCAACCCTCCACCTTAACTTCATCGACTTAGAAACGGCCTTCGACAGCGTCATCTGAGAAGTAATTTGGCAACTGCTTCAACACTACGGTCTTAGTGTCACAAACCTTCATCAACACAATTCAACAACTATATGAAGATGTCACATGCCGGCCAAGTAATTCACAATGGGAAGCCCAGTGAGGCTTTTGAAGTGAAGACAGGAAGGAGTAAAACAAGGTTGCCTACTATCACCCATCATCTTCCTGATTGTAGTGGACTGGATGATGCAGGAAACCGTGAGGAGCGAGAAGAGAGTGATACGTTGGCTGGACGGGGAAAATATCCTAGAGAAGTTGGATTTCGCCGATGACTTGTGTCCGATGTCTCACAAACTTGATGATCTACAGGCGAGAACTAACAAGTTGACAGAAGAGGTAGGGTAGGGCAGGGCAGGGCAGGGCAGGGCAGAGCAGGGCAGCGAAGATGGAACTTGCTTCAAGTGAATGTGGAGAAGAGAGAGGTGATGAAGATAACCAACCAACACTATCACCACCACCACCAACAACAACAACAACAAGCTCCAATCACCATCATTGGGAGAAACTTACAGGAAGTGGTCTCTGTCACCTATCTAGGCAGCATCATTTCCAATACAGGCGGCTTAGGCACCGTTGAGGACATCAAAGCCAGGATCGGAAAGACAGCAAGACAGGCGTTCATTAGCCTGAAACCAGTGTGGTGATCTTCTGCTCCTCAGCGTGTGGAACAAGATCCGGATTTTCAACAACTACGTCAAGTCAGTGCTTCTATGTGATGGTTGAGAGACTTGGCGCGTTATGAAAGGGATTTCCAACAAACTACATGCATTCATCAACAGCTGCCTACGCTGGCTGTTTACTGAAGATCAGACGGATTGCCAGAAAGAATAAGCAACAAGGAACTCTAACCTGTCAACGAACCAACGAAGCAAGAACCTATCGCTGAACAAATATGCACTGAAAGGAAGTGGAGATGGATTGAGCATAGACCGAGAAGGCCGACTGGAGACATCACATGCCAGGCCAGTTCCTCGAGTAGAACCCGGATGGCAAACCACGAGTTGGGCATCCGAAGTGAGGGTCACATGGAGGAGATGGTGTGAGGAAGAAATGAGAGCTTCAGGGCTGTCTTGGAGCCAGGTTCAAAAGTTTACAGTGAACAGAGTGTACTAAAGACGTGCTACTGAAGCCGTATATTCTATTAGGAACCCAAGGGACAACTAATAATAATCATAATAGGCAAAGGAAATTAGGTTTTTTCTGTTTTGTTTCCAATAGGCCGCCTAATTTCGAACAGAAAGATATTAGAATGACATTGATTCAATGCTGAGAAAAATCGTGTTGTACGAATTTCATGATTAAATATTCCAAGATTTTTTTCACCTCTGATTCTATACACTAACATTAACCTCAGTCTATCTGCTTATTGAAGTGTGTGCTATTTATTGTTCTACTGTTGTTAGATGTACTAAATAGAAACCAATGTATGTCTAATAGTTTCTGAACAGAGTTTTAGTCATTAACAAAAGTGTACGGTATTCATTTAAAAAACTTGAGCACTATATATATATATATATATATATATATATATATATATATATATATATATATATATATTGAATAAAATAACACTTAGCTACAGCATTTCGGAAGATGGTAGGAATACGGTTGAAAATGTGAAATTGTGGCTTCTTGGAATAGGAAATTGACTTTCAACCAGTGAGTCGCGGGTTTGATTGCCGCTTCACCTACCGAGGTTTAGGCATCCAGATAATTTCATTCATCCTTATGCATTAGGTGTGGCTCACTGCCTATTACTCAAGAGTGTGCAAGGCAGCTGTACGAACCACGGTTGCATAAATACATAACGAGTGGTACCTGAGTTTATTCTGAGGTTTTTGGTGATTTTATTTATTTCAAAGTAGTACTCCTCAGGAACTGACATAAATAAAATCCCTGAGAACCTCAAATTAGATTATTGTATAGTGTTCATTAATGACATGTATCATGATGCATATAGACGTTCCTGTGAGAAGTGATGGAATTTGGTGTCGACAAGTTGGAAGTGAAGTGGATGTAAATTGAAGACGTTGATAGTAAGCTGCGCTATATCACGAATTGACAGTAGTTAGGAAGGGCGGAACATTGAACTGCGACGCAGTGACTGAATGACAAGTGCACTCACCATGAGATCTGAAGGTAATAAATACAATAGCTGTAGGAGTTGTGGGTACATAATACCAAGGAGTCTTATATCGGGTAGAAACAGCTGTCGGGTGCTATAACATTTTCAATAGTCCTCCACCTGAGATCAGTCAGTAATGAATATTACTTTTAGTTGATATTTTATTGAGGAAAAACAATGTGAGTTATTGACTACATAAAGAATATAGATTGATTTTAGAAATGGGATGAGTGAAATACAACTTGAATATTTCAGACAATGGTCTAGAAAAGCTGCAGAATATTAAATATATCAATGGATGTTGTTTTGTTTTTTAACAGTGATATAACATTGGCTTGATACTCAACGAATGAAATTTTGAAGTTAGAAATATTTCACTGGGGCTAATTTTTATTCAGATGTTGTCTCAACTTCCTATCCAAGAAAAACTCAGACAATATTGAGGTTTTAAGTCAAGTCATGCATTGTTGTACACTTAAATATTTCCGCGTCTATAGAAATGTACTGTAGTGCTGAGTATGAAGGAAGTCATACAGCCACACAACACATGGTTTGACTGAATGACTGCTTTAACACCAAATGAAACTGAGTGAAATCGAATCGTTGGCTTGATATTACATCCGGTTGTTTGTTTCTTGATGACTGTTGTTGGATATTAGGCTATGGATCTAAGGTGTAGAGTTGAATGATATTACATGACACAGTAAGTGGTTGTTTTGCATGTAACATATGGTGACCGTGAATCAATTGAACTACTTTAGTCAGCCAACTCGTATAATCCTTCCTGCCAGGCTAGGCTAGGCAAAGTTTCCGACCACTTGAGTACCATATTAGAAAAGGAGAAATAAATAGATACAAACTATACCATTTCATATAACAAAAGAATGCTGTTTCCTTACGCAGTATTTTACTGCTATATTGAAATCATTTTTCATAATTTCTTCAATATTGTTCCAAAGTTGTTTCTAATGCGAATCCATAATTTCTTTCTAGATAAACGCAGCAATCTTAAAGCGTTCTAAAGACTAATTTCAATGTTTTAAATTTACTATTTACTAAACAGTCCGATGATCGGATAAAGAGGAAATCTGGGGCATAGGGCTTGCAACCCTATCACGCAAAACTAATCCAATCGCCAAACAAACTTCAAAAAACAAGGAAAATATAAAAACAAACCTGTTCCTCACTTGAATCGGGGAGACAAAATGATGCCGGTTGGTGAACGCCGACATGTCTTCTCTCTCTCTCTCTCTCTCTCTCTCTCTCTCGATGAAGGCGAAAGTAAACTGAGGTACATGGATTGTTCACACAATGTTTAAAGCTGGTTGGCAATGCTACCCAGATTCCAAAGTAGATGCGAAGATATGGCATAGAGGTGCTAGGAATCTGCGAGTAATACTAGCAGATGGAATGTAAGTGGACTGTCCAAACTGTTAAATAGAGAGGAGTTAATAATCTACTCCGATATTGTCACTCAGAAGACAACCACGAGCACACTGAATTTTGTAGTGGCTATCATGGTGTCTCCAACAGCATCAAAGGCTCTCATGCAACGGGAATCAGTCTCCCCCTGCAGGATAAGGATCATGACAGCAAAATTCAACTGAAAACGAAGGGAAGTCACAATGATACAATGGTATACTGTGCACCTACAAATAATGCGGATCAGGAGAAGAAGGAGGAATTCTACAGACAACTACAATCAGTACTGGACAAGACCGAATTTCTGATGGTGACATCAAAATCCATTCTAATGTGTGGTGTGACATGAATGTCAAAGTGGGAGTGGACAAGACGCGAAGAGAACTCATGCATCATGGGTCGGGAATTACTCTGTGAAATGATGAAGGAGAATGGAGAGCTGTTTGTAGAATTCTGCACATTCAACGATTTGGTGATTGGAGGCAGTGTGTACAAACACACACAAGGATATTCACAAGGCAGCAACATGGATTTGATTTCCACAGATGGACACACTACACTGAAAATCAGATTGACTTCACCTCAATGTGAAGAAAGTGGAGATGGAGACACTTCAAGCCTACTGGACACAAGATCAGATCAGATGAAGGAGAGGAGCAGATGTAGGTTGACACCACTCACTATCTAGTGCAAGGAGCCTGCCTTCAAAATCAGGTCGAACGTCTTCGAAGAGGTTGGTGATAGACGACCACAGTTCGAGTTCAACACGGGAAACTGAACTGAAGGACGAAACTCCAAAGGATATCTTCACGTCGATCGGCCATCAGTGAAGAATTGTAGACATTGGGCAACTTCCGTGAAGAAACCTGTGTGTGGAGGAATACTAGATCTATTTGAAAGAGATGTGGAAGGAGACCTGCAACACCATGTTGGGAAGGAAGAAGAGAGAAGATAAGGGGTGGACTTATACTGATGCATGGAATCTGATGGAGGAGGGAGAGTAAGATGATGAAGCATAAGACGAATCAGTGCAGTGCAATGCAGTGCAGGGATGAACATTGAAATGAGGAACTGAACACAACCTATAAAACACTACAGTGGACAAAGAAGTGAAGAAAATACTTCCAGGACCAATGACAAAGTGATGTTGTTTTACTGCGCCCGACATGTTGTTTTGGTTCAACTTACTGTTGTGCAGTTATTTGACTGCTTGTCTTTTGTCTGTCTACTGGGAACGTTTGTTTGTTGATTTGATTCCTGTAGGCAGAGTTTTGATCTTTTTTGTCGGTAATATTCCTATTGACCGACAGGTACTTCCAGTAAACAACTTGAGTATTTGGAAACCATACAGGCTCAGTCTTTTCAGTAGTTATATATATATATATATATATATGCATGCATATCTCACTGGTTCCTGACGCTTGCGTCGGAGATCACACCTTTGGATCTTGGCTGAGTAGTTTCCGGTGGAGATCTTGTTGACACTGCGGTTGATTAGCTGAAAAACCACTCGGTTGTGAAACGTCAATACGGACCATGTACTTTGTAAATCATTTGCAAATCACTCATCCTATTTTTTGAAATTAAGGTTGCGTAATATGCGGAAACCATCTTTAAATGAAGTCTGAATATTAGAAACATTGAAGCAAATGAGGATCATATTTATTCGCTAGTGACATAAATGACGACTTAAGATTTTGAACCTTGGAGTATGATCATTTTCAGGAAAAGGGTTCAATAATTTTGCTAATTTAAGTAAACTAAATTTCTGCATAAATTTTATGAAAACTTCTGTCGTGCTAAATTAACAATAATTCGTCATTTTTTGAGATTACTACTCAATTAGTGGGTGATTCCGAGTGATGAATTCACTGTTATGTTATTACTACTATTGATGATAGTCGCACTCATTGTACTTCACTAATACAAACCAACCTTTTTCTCAACATGCACATATACGAATAAAGAAGGAGGTTACTTTACAATACACTAAGTACTTCATGGTTGCCATCGGCGGATTACTTAGTGCTTTTAGGACTAAGAATGCGTACAATTTAAGAGAATGAGTGAAAAAATTGCTCGTTAGCCAAGATAATCCCAGTCGAAATGGGGTAGTCTAAGCATAGTTTTCAACATCTTCAAATAAGGTTCACAATTAGATGTTGACCACTGAGTTACCAGATGACTAAGTTTCCCAATGGCAACTAGCAATAAGGGGAGTCATTTTTCTCAAAACCGTTTTCCGTGACCAACAAAACTCACCGGTCGGTGCATGAGTCCACATTGAGAAGTATAACAGTGCAGCAATGTAGCATAAAACTTGATTGATAGACTTCAATCAGCGCTAAACACAGGGGATTGGGTAGCTACATTGGCTACACACTTGCGGTCGATTCGTTCAAACAACACAGTCCCATAACAAAGTCGATCGTATCTTGATTAGTTAAGGTTCAGTCTCTGAATTTAGCACTGAGCGATGCGCGTCCAAGTCACTAGGGGAACAACATTTTCTTCACGTTTGTGGATACGCACTTCGGATGAGTGCCAACAAGCACGAAACAAAAGTTCACAGCCTCCTACCGATTGAATGCCACTGTGGTATTGGCTTGGTTTTTCTGCTTTCGGTTCTACAAAATATCAAACTCAGAGAATACAAAAACATCACCATTCTTGTCCTAAGCAACAAATATTTCTCACGATTCCCACTGTTTCATTACAAAGTAAAACAAACAAAAAACTTAGACCATGTAATCAGTTTTCAGCTATTTTCACGATTATCAAATACGATGACGCCTTTGGTTCCTACTTTTTCTAAGCGTTTATTTGAAGTACAGAGTCTTGTCACTATTCGGTCAAGCCTACCGATGGCGTAATCGGGGAATTCAATAATCATGCATAACGACAGTCTACATCACTGGACTCTTTAGTCAATACTCAACAAACGCGTCAAGAAAAAACTGATTCCACTTAAAATATCTTACAACCTCTACGCTTACATTTACGTGCTTTTCAAAACTAATGTCAATGATAAAATATATTGTAGTTACTCAGTGAATACAAAACTTGTAATAATAAAATACAAAGTAGGGAATTTTTATGTGTAGAAAGAAAGCACAATAATTGTTGATTATACGCAGAAAAGTAAATAAGCGAAGTAGGCCAAATTTCTGCCATTTAGAAAACTTCAAATTTTCAAAAACTGAAGACTTGCTCCTTTTTATTAGTACTCAGATATTACTAATTTTCACTTCCCTTTTCTTATTATTACTATCTTAACATATTCTCCTTGAACAAATGGCAATTTTTGTAATTTCAGACGTTGGCAAAAAACGTAACACTTTTCACATTTTTGGGCGTTCGTTCTTCCTAAATGGATAGGCTTTGTAACACAAAGAAACAATCTGAAATTTAATTATTCTTATTGTCATAAAACAATAAAGACTTCAGTGAACTGATTTGTTTCTAACGTTATTATCCTTTGCAGCTGTATACTCGGTAGGCTTAGAAATATCAATATTTATTGAAAAATAATTGTTAAGGGCCACCCTAGCAACAACTGAAAGAACCAATTAAACTTCTGTATTTCATGAAAATTCGCCTTCCCAGCCTAACTGGAGAAACCTAATTGGTTACTTCTATCATTGATAGGGTGGCCATTAAAGTCACCCATTGTTATTCGTTTGTGACCATGAAAATGATATACGAATGGAAGTTATGTGGAAAATTTTAAAGTATTTGACAACATGAGTAGGCGTGAGTTGTAATAAAGAAGTAAGGAATTCGTAACAAAGTAAGTATACAAACGTCAGTGATCAAGGAGGTGAGAAATTTGTAACTGAGTTAGACAAATATCATTTATGTAGTAACATAATGAAAATAAAAGAATTACTTAAGACTAAGAACTGGGAAGGTTAAGAACTAAGAAGGGAATAAGGACAGGGAACCGCAAAGTCTCTTCTGGGTGCACATTTCTAGTTCCGATCGTTGTACTGCTGGAGATTTGAGAATACAGAGTAAACACTCCCTTATAGCCTTTTGGAGATTACGTTATACTTTGAATCTGTGTTTCTGCCACCAACCAAGTTTTGTAATATGGAACAGTTGTTTGATCTGTCTTAAACTATGTTGAGCCATACTGAAGGGTATTGGTGTCTACGCTGAATAGTCTACCTCTGCATGCGATCTATGTATCTAGCTCTACAGCAGCAGGGGAAACGATATATGCACAAAGAAGTGGCTACCAAGAAAATTCATCTTCTCTTTGACCAAGTAACATCGTTACTGCGGGATCAAGGAAGCTGGAATAGTTTCTCAGTTTCAGTCTTTTTTAAATACAGCGCAAACATTTTTACTTGTTAGAAGATATTCACTCCCTTTATTAGCTGCATCTATTTGATATATCGTATCTGACAATCAGGAAATTAAAGGGTCGTCCCTGAGCATTGCATAACTGTTCTACTGTCGTAAAGAGAGTCTTCTTGCCACAAACTACTTAACCTAAATGGTTCTTTAAGTGTTGCGAGTAATACTTCTATATTATATAAAAAACAAAAGTCAAATAGTCCTTTAAATGGCTTAATATCTTAGCCATTCCACATTTCAAATGTTTAATGCTAAAACGTTTGAAATGAGGTTATACAATAATAAATTTTGCGTGTTTCATTTCCATTCGACTGACCCAATTATTTATCATTACAGAAAATTAAGTATTGTTCAAACTATCCCATACAATGTAAACATTTTAGTACTTCAAAAATTCCCATTGTTGGCTTACTTATTTGTTGCAGTGAAGAAGTATGATCTACTAAATAATGATTGAGATGAAGTTTACTGATGATAAGCACATTGAGTTCATGGGCAAAGAAGCCAAATACTAAATAAGCATAGCCCATAGGGTAAGAAAATACATATTAACATTTATTTTAACCTTGAATGAATTTAAAAGACTGGAAAAATCAAGAGCAACCTTGTCACAGGAATTGTTTATGTATTTTACAAGGGTTAAATGTATACTCATTCACTTAGATCACAAAAGTAGCAATGCATAAGACATAAGGGGAATCCTTTCGTCACAGATTTTAACTTATAATAATCTGCAAGTCTATGAGTAAAAATCTGGAAACAATAGTAGAATGCAATTCGGTTGCAGGTGGAATTGTCACAATACTGGACAGAAAAACCATTAGACTTCATTAGTGACATATTCGCTACCTTTGTTTAACTGAAGATCTGAGCATCAGCGTCAATTGGCTCTAAAAAAATACAACTTAGATTTAAGCAAAAATGGTTACAAAGTGACTTACTGCATGAGTCGTATAAACTACTCCGAATAACTTCTGAAATCAAACCGCTACATCTTACCACTTAGTGAAATGACTGATAATTGTTTTCAGGATTTTAACAGTGCATTTGGACCTAATGTGTGATCTTTGTTTCATCCTGTCAGATACTAACATCTCAAAGGATACAGCAATATCGTACAAGTTTTATTGCTTGCATTATACCGTCGCTGATTGCACTGAATTGATCGGTCTCTATTGACATATAGGATCCTCAGAGGATGCCTCAATATATGCGCGTTCTAGTCATAGTAAACATGGATAATGGCTAGCAGTGGAATCCAGGATGCACGTTCCCTCTTATTTGGGACTAGTCAGCTGCATTTACCCGCCTCCCAGTGAGTGATGTTGTTCCCATCGGTACTGGGACTCGGGAGCGATCGCTTCAAACGCCAAGGCGTTATTCATTACACCACTGAGCCACGATAGCTACTTCTTGTGAGACGGGTGTAGTTTTAGTCAGGTACATCCACCTGACTAGTCCCAAATAGGATGAAATGCTCATCCTGGATTCCATTGCTAGCCACTCTCTATCTTAACGATATGGTACAAGGTCAAAAACTGTGTAGATCTTCGTAAATTATTGATTTTCTTATTGTTCTGTCAGCTAGTGTCTTCTTATTTAAAAGCTTATGTCGATGTCTTCGAGTGTTTTATAAGTCGATGATCAAAAAGATAGAGACATTTTCTGACGACAAAAGAATTTTGTTTGATTGGATTTTCGAACTTAAATCTAAAACAACCAAAATTTATTATTCACTCCCATTAAAAAATTCAGTATTCCATATAATACAATGTAACTGAAGTAATTAAAATTGAGATGTATTGTTATATTTGTAATTCTCCGTAATTTTACTGGATTGAATCACTTGACCTCTATTGGTGATGAGTACGAGGTTCAAGTCTCGGTGGGAACGACATCATGCACTAGAGTGCAGGTGCATCTGGCTGACGAGTCCCAAATAGGACGAAACACGCGTCCTGGATTAGTCTGCTAGCCACGACCGAGTAAATTAACCAAATTCGGATGTGTTGAATGACATGTCTCTAATGAACATGGTAAGAATTCAGAAATCTTTCTCCATTCAGGAATAATTTCAACTTTTTACCATATCCTAATAAACACTTCATTTTTCAAAATTTGATTAAAAGAATAAGACGAATTAATTTCTTCTAACAGAATCTTCAATATATGCTAACAGACTTGTAAAGCTTTCAGAACACAGGTCTAGTTAGATGAACCATCACAATCTCATTATAACAATATTTTTAAAATGCTGATATTTTAAAGAAGCCAGAAAATAATCCCAACTAAAGAAAACGAATAAAATTTAAAATTCCTGAAAACAGATGTGTAACAGTCGTCCACAGGGTAGATCATTTATAAGACCACAATTCATACATTTTAGCAGGAAATATTTCGGTGTTTTCTGAACTTCAGTATTCGATATTGGACTTTCAACCATCAAGCATGGCGACATCAGGAATAAATTCCTAAGAAATAGAGGAACGTAACCAGGTTACATGAACGCTTGCAAAGCATTTTCCCTAACGTTGGATTTCATCTATTTGTGGGTGTGGGAAAAAAATAAATTTGGTTTTATTTTACAGTCTTTGAATCAAGCTTTACTGAATCCATTGAAAAATAATCAATGTGGTAGTGCTGTTTTTTCTTTGTTTTTGTCATCACGCCTAATTATAGACATACCTAGTTAATTTTCAGTTGTTTTGTGGATGTTTACTTTCTTTTTAGGAAGACAACAGATTAAGTTTATATCCGTTTGCTCATTGATTGCTACCTTTTCTTAATTTCAGGTCTAGGAGATACTTTTTGCATCTTTGGAGTTTATACGCTGAAAAGTCTCCACATTCTTTAAACCAATTTTATGATTATACGTGTCTAAACTCATTAGGAGCAAGGGTTATGTGTCATTTGCCTCATGTTCCTTTAGACTTGGATAATTTTGCTTGCTCATGATGTCCTGTAGTGTTTTGTCCGTTTACACGCTCTATTAACATTTAAAGGGTGAAGTAGTCAATTTATGGTCTCTAGAATGATTTCGATGTAAGATATAGTCATTTACTTGGTGAGTTTAGATGATCACGTTATAGTCCACCCTATCGATAAACACTTTTAAAAAATGACTTCTTGTATATTTCCGTAATACTTGTGTGTGGTTGTAAAGAAGAGCTGTTAGGTGTAGCGGCTTCAAACAAGTCTGCTTTAGGTCATTAGTGGCCAATTTTGTAGTTCAATATTTTATCAATGTGTGATAGATTTTCCTGTATACATGAGAGTAAAATTTTCTGAGTTGTATTTTACTGATGAACCCTTCTAAGAACGAGATTTCATTGTCTATTTCTTTTTCATGTTCTATTCTTTCGAACTTTTAGTTAATGAGTATGAATGTTTTCACTTATTGAGCTTTGATTATTGCAAGAGTATCGTCAACGTATATCATTTGAATCTAAGATTTGATAATCAGAGTGACTAGGGATTCCATTCATTGCTTAAATGCTTTAGGAATGAATTCTGACATTGATGCTTTTATTTATGTTCCTATTTTAGCCCCTATATCTAACCATCCGACTTTATTTGGGTTGTGGGATGCAAATCAATCAGTTACACAATGTTTGGAACAAGGGCTTCTACATTTCCTTCGACTTTGAGCAGAAAATAAACAGTCTACTTGGTTGAAATAGGCTTTATTGAAGAGAAATAAAAATTCATATTGAAGTAGAATAAGCTTATGTTTTATTCTATTTGAAGATGATTTTTTTATTCAGAAGTGAGGTCAGTAAACCAAATGGGTCTTGAGCTCATTGATAAGGTGTTTATGTTTACCGTATCATTCTTTCATCAGATTAGACGTAAGTTTTCCAGATAGTCGTAAGTGGGGAATTTGTGCTGAATGTAATTCAAATAAGCAGTAAAACCTTAGTAAAGTTGGTCAGTTTGTTTCTAATCCTTTATTATTTGATTTTATCTTGGGTCATGCAGAATCCTACCAAAAAACTTATCTAACCTGTTAACTAACCTTATTTCTTTATGAGATCAGCCTTTATAACGTTCCCAAGCTCTATAATGAAACTTCCATAGTGAAATGTTACATTTCAAAGATTGTCGGACAACTTACATTATTTGTTTGGTGAAATAAGGAAGTTTTATGTCGAACCTTCATGGTCAAATTGAGCTGCATATGTTCTTCATTGTTTCAATATGTATTAATTTTTTTCGAAAATCCCAAAATATTAAGTGAACAAGTCCTAATAAGGACCGGGAAGTTTCCAGCATAACTGAAGGGTGACTAAGAATTCTCCAGAACAGCGGTATGAGCAATAAACAGAGTTAAAGTGCAGTCAACAGATAGATCAAAAAAGTTGTCCTGACATATTTTCCAGGCGAAATTACAAATTGAACTAGTAGGCTTGTCATGATGAGTTGGTTATTACTTGTGCAATGAGATAATAATTGATTAATCGGAGCAAGGTGGACTGTAAAACTCCTACTCTTTAATGTTTTTCCTGCAGGATTAAATTTTTCACTAAGAGATAGTTGCGGGAAGAATGTTAACATTACCTACTAACTACTATTATTCACAAACAAGACAACATATGACATGATCAACTAAAAATACACATTTTGATGCTTTAGTTGGAAGATCTGGTGACTGGATGAAACAGTCTACTGAGACCAAAATAGTTATTTGCTAGGGAAACAAAATTCTGATTCTGAAAACAGTTTCCATGATTGTAATAAGTACATCACATGGTATCACTTATTATAATCAAGTCGAATGAAGGCAAAAGTATCTTTATCGTGAATTTTGAAATATTTACTTACCATCGACTTTGTTCTGTAAGATAGCTGAAGATTCTAATATCAGTGATAGATGGTAGCTAGTAGTGAAATCAAAGATATACGTTTTGTTGAATTTGGAACTCGTTAATTGAAAATACACGTCTTCCAGTGGGTGGTGTATTCCTCATCAGTGGACCTAGGATAAACCGCTTCAAACACTGCAACGTTATTCACTGGGCCACTGAATTCCAATAACCACTTTAAATGTGATGGTCGTACCATAATTTTGGTGTTAAAGGTTGCTGATCTTTGCCGTTGATTGGACCGAATAGAGTAGCCATTACTGGCACTGGGCTTCTCTGAGAACAACTGGGTATTGCGGTATCTTCACAGATCAAACCTGTGTTACGTAATTACAGTCTTATTTCATGATCCTCTGTTTATTCTCATACTCTGTCATAAGCTTGTCCGGTATTACGTAATAGCAATTTTATCTCCACAACCTTTCGTTCAGTTTCCTACTTTACCATACATTCTTCCTGTATTATGTAAACACATTTAATTTCATAATCCCTTGTCTATTTTCCCACTCTAAACACAAATGTGTATTAATTAACTCCCTTTCGTCATTCAATATATTTTGTCCCCTGACCGGAAACAATTCTGGAACATTCTATCTACTGTAACATATGTTCACGAATGTACAGCTTAGTCGAAAAGAAAAACTTTTTCTTCGCTGAAACCACGTCTTGTCTTTTCCTACGATCAAATGGGTGTATTCCGTTCTTTAGTTTTTCTTGAATTTCCTAGCCACTACCCATCATTAGTATTCAAACTGAAAATAGCAGTATTACCGAGGCATCCGCACAGGAGGCAAAGTGTCAATATTGGCCGACCGACTCTGTTTAATGAATGACGGAGATTTACAAAATATGACGTCAAAAGTCGGAGATTTTGTCATTTGCAATTTTGTATGAAGTAGGCAGAAGCATAGATAATATACGTATACATCATATCTTTTATCCAATGTTTACAGGTGCGGACACATGCCTATCCATACCAACTCAGTTCCATTATTGTCTTCTCAACAAAAACATATAGACATTTTTCTTTACAAAGGTTCGGAATAAAAGGGAAAATGACAAAAATGACAGTAAAGGACTATGTGCTAATTGCCATAGGCTGACTTCAGCCTGAAACAAATTAATAAAACTTATAGTTTCCTCATTGTTTGTCGTTAGAAGGTTTTCGTGATCAGACTACATAGCTTTTTTCACATGTAGGTTAAGTGACAGTAAACAACATATATGCTCACACTGAATTTACATAACTGACAGATTTCAGTCAAATTTTGGGCATGATATTGAAAAATCTTTGAATACTAATTCACCTGCAAAGTTCATTTTAAAACATAATATTAATTACTATCAGACAAGAATGAATAATTCAGACTAATGTGAAATTCAGTAGGGAAAGAAACGATTTCGAAAATTGCTGACTATAAAGAATTGCTGATGATGAAAGGTGAAGTCCAACTTAATTTATACTGAAAATTAAACTAAATGATGTGTAATTCAAGCCTGAAAAGGCACTGCCGTTATCCTACAGGTTCAGTTGAACACGTACCTTATGACTTGGAAACCAGTTGGAATATTGTCTTGTGACTATAAAATCAATTCCCGCCACTCCTTCACAGGCTATGTTGGATGACTGGTTTTGTGCTTGTGAGATTTTTGTTGATTCATACACGTTGCAGGTATTTTTGACGTTCATATTGCATAAATTTCACTCAGTTATGCTACGTTCATCACGCTAGCTTCATTAGTTGCCTGTTTGGTTTATTGCCTTTACTGTTTCTGATGTTTCGGTACACAGTTCACTTACAATAAGCGTGTTTTCCACATACTTACTTGTTAGAAATATATTAATCCATGTTACATAATTGGATTTATGTAAATTTATGTCCATTATATAACGTTTGTTGTGTTAAAAGTCGACTAACTGTTAAAAATCCCGCTGTGCTGCCAGTTCTGATTGCTTATTAAACTCCTACTTCAGCAGATTCATCTCAGTCTGAGAAGTTGGTGTAGATGGGAGCACATTCCATCGCTGTTTATTATCCATCAACAGAATATCTGCTACGGAGAATACTTCACTCACCGTTTTCATAGCCTCATTGAGTCTCAACAAGCGTCTACGAGCAGTGCTAGCCTGCCTTGTTCAAAGTATGTGGATATTTCTAAGGTGTTATGTGACCCGGACATTTTACTATCTGCAGCCAAGTGGAAGTAGCAATAAATACTTTCCAGAAAGTGTACTTATAAATCACTTAACTTGATATTTAGATGATGAACACGCAGTACGTTGTTAATGAATTTAATCGTAATAAGGAAGGTGCAAATTCGAAGTTCCACTGTGTAATGTTGGTATTCACATTTGGCAACAAAACGAAGTCAGAAGGTACGAAACAGCATATCCTAAGAGTCGTGATAGGAGTAACATTTTAGATCAAAGTATATTGGTTGCCAATCTAGAATCCGAATATGGTTTGATTTCAGTTGATATATTTTCCCAAGTGTGAAAATGATGCATAACCATCCATGTGATCTGAGTTGCTTCATGAAAGATCCATGGTGTAGACAGTTAATGAAGGAAGAATTGAAGGTTGTTAAGCCCATGTTGACTGTATGGTCTAAACCTGACTGCATTATGCAGTATGTGAAACAAGTTATGTTAAAAGATGTAACTTATGACTACTTGAAGAATAGTCAGAGGAAAATTATGTCAAGTAATTTTTTCCCCAACAACCTTTCTCCTGCAGGTTGTGGACTCAAAACAATCGTGCATAGCAAACTGAGGAATGTTGACCGGTTGCTGACCCTCAGTGATGGTGAGAATTAACAGGTGGGTTGAGTGCGCTTCAGCAGCACTGACCAAATAGCCATCTGCCAGCAATTCCGAAGGTTGTATGTTTTGCCTCAACGTATAGTACAAACAGGGGAAGGCAAGTCAATCACCACAGTTGTAACTAAAAACGTATTTATGAATTGTTTCAACTTGTTGTGACAGAAAACTTTGGTAACAGTCGCCGGTTTAGTTCGGGTAGAATACATGGGAGCAACGGGCAGATGCCATATGGATGTTGGGTGCGTTTAAGCAAACAGTGGGTGAAACAGCTTCCGTGCGAATATTTGTTGTGGATTGCGCATGGGCGTTAAGGGCGGCTAAAGAGATTATCTTCCCGAAAATAGACATTGTGCTCTATGCATTCCACGAGTGTAATGTGCAGAAAATTAAGTATGTAAAATATGTCTTTATGTGCACTTTACTTGTAGATACGCAACCCAATTCTGAAATCATATTTCTGCAGATTAGTTCGGGAGTAATAGATCAACAGGTAAGGTACTAACAGCATACTGACCTTTAATACAGGTCTTATACAATTAGTCAGGATATAACGGATACTTAAGTCGCATGCGCATGAGTCACATATGACTGTGCCCTCCTGTCTCCTACAATGAAGTTTTAGCTTTGAGTAACAATACGAATAATATATTTGAAAGCCTACATAAGCTAATAAAAAGTAGGTTCAGAAGATGTGGAGGGTTGAATATGTATTTTGGGAAGACGTACCTGTGGGATTATTGGAACAGTGAATGGAAAAGATTTGAAACGACACTTCCTTGTACTGGTTACCAAACATATGCCGCACCTCAAAGGCTTCTCTCCGTTCTAGGTAAACTTAGTCCTTATGCAGCAAGGGAGGCTATCGTAAGGCAGAATTGGGAAGCTTTTCAGTTGAGGTTGTTGTCTATTGCTTGATGAGGCGTAAGCTTAGTAGCCAAATTATTCAATTCAGAAGTGAACACGGTTATCAACAAGCCACTAACGTAATTCAGCGCTTCCTGGATTTAGCGGATGAAGACCTAAAAGGATCTGACAGACAACTCTAAAACAATGAACCGTAGGCTGTTTACCTTTTCCAATTCTTTATATTCGAGGTTTTTCTATTGCAGGATTTCCACCCACCACCGCGTTAGGGCTCAACGAAAACCCTTTCATTTTCCATAATTCTTCACAATTAGATGCCCAAATAAACTGTAAACTAAGTTCAAGCCCCTTACTTGATTGCCACTTACACATGGCTGTTCGGACAAACATATTTAATCATGTAAATTGTAAAGCAACTGCTTCTCATAATACATTCTAAAATTCTTCATAGCTGCTTTTCGGTTACACTTATGGGTTGGAAAGAACAAATGCACACTGATTCTCATGACTATGAAAACACTGTTTCTGTGCGTTAGGTGATTAGCATTCATGTCCACATAATAAAACAAGTCCCACTGGCTGTACGCTAGAAGAATGTCAATTTAGTATCAGTAATTGGGCATTCTGTAGGAGAGAGTTCTACAGGTTAACACGTTTTCCAGATACTCGAACATTTTCGGAGATATCCAGACTTTCAAAACAGGCCACTTGTTCACACGTGTCTCTCGTCAGGTACTCACCTAACCAAGCAGTTCAAAACTGCTAATTCCCTGTAATACTAGCATACTTCATTAGCAGTTATGGAAGAAAAACAATTTTTGTTTATGTGAATATATGTTTTTCGGTAAAAATTATCCAACACATGTGAAGTATCCTCCAGATAAATGACCATCACTCATTCCTTCAACATTCTCCTTCTTCCATCATATCGCTGTATGCTCCACCTGCTATGTAGAACGAATAAAAAATTATGAAGTCAGTGGTATTCGCTAACATGCAGTTAGAAGGACGTGAAAGATTTGTACCGATCACATATGCATTAGGTTATAAGTTCCCCGGGACAAGTTTAATTTACCCTTAACCTCTTTTTTATGGAACCATACACTTGATGTGATTTATCATATGTGCAGATAATTAAAATTATTGTGCACCGCAAAGACTCAAACAAGCAGAATTTCAATTCGTAGATGTAACCTTTGCAAGATCAATGCAACCTACAAGATGGACCCAGTTTATCAGTTCGAATTTATAGAACTGCATGATAACAGCAAAGTAAACAATTTTAAAACTTATTCGCCCAGATTATTACGGTAGTGATTCTATGCCGTACTAACTTAGGCTTTCGTGTCATCTATAATACACACAGGGGAACACAGTGGAGACCTTACGAGAGCCCAAGACAGTTTCATTTGTTGAAATAAGTCTCCACTGTTATCCACTGTGATTGCAGATAGTACCTTAACGCTTTGAACATTTCAGGGGCAATGCATACGTTGGGAAAGGTAGTCCTGTTACGTGCCTACTTGATGAGAATTCAAAACCTTTTTCGAAGTACCAGAATACTTTCCTCTCAACTGGTCTCCGCACGCAGATTCAAGAAACATAACTGCAGCCGTCGTGCCTCACAACCATAGGTGACAGTTTTGATGCGGTTTACACTCAAAAATTCATACATATTTTTCATTTTCTTGTTAAGATGGAATTCCACCTAATCTGTATTATCAACAACTCTATGTATTATCATACAATTACTCTGAAAGCAGCCTTCTTGACCCTTTAATGTCAGCTTTTTGAAGTTTATGTATTCCGAATGCTCTACGTTCGGGAGAATTCTCAGTTTCCTTTTGGCAGAAGGTAAATGAGAGGCTAACAGCGGATCCTCGTCATCTTTTATGCATGTTTCATTTAGTTGGGGTATTTAGGGAAGATGCTTCTATGAAAATGAATATACTACGGCATACATACACTAACTCCAACCTTGAGCAAAAATGCTCTCATGCATGCACAATCTCATTCCTTATGTAAATAAAGATGTGGTCTGTGCGTTATTGTAGATTGTCTGGCATAAGTCTATGCGATTAACAATAAGACTACCTATGACATAAAGAAGCAAATTAAGAATTCAACATACTTAAGATTGATAACAACTTACTATCTTCCTTCTACCATACAACTATATTTGCACTGTATATATTAGTAAATAACTCCAAAATATTTTACAGAATCCACCTAATTCACTGCAAATTCATGTAAAAACAGATAACTTACCTACAGTGAGTGACGATGCCGGAAACAACTGCTACAAGTCAGTTGATAAACAGGAGGCTAGTTCTGACACGACCACAAAAACGCAGTCGGACAAGTAGACGAAGTACACGATAAATTGAACTGTTCAGTAAAACATACTACAGTTAGTAAAGACACTAAATGAAATTAATGTCAAGCATACACGTTTTACACACTATTTGAAAGTGACAATGGCAACTACTGTCAATTATGGCACATTAAGTTTACATGACGACATACAGTTAACAGGCTGCCCTGAAAAAGACTTGCAAGATTTGATATTAGGCATTACATCTTAAAATCGTAAAATTCTTTTGTCAAACCTTAATTATCTATAAAATGAATAAAAATTCAGGTCACCATTTAATTTTTTCGAATGACTTTGACTTATAATTGATTGCACTTGACATATGTTTCAATAATTACTTCGTATTAACCATCAAAAATGGTAAGGAACTCTTCAAAGTATTTATTATTTTTCAGTTGTTATGATATTATCGGAATGCCTATGCTATCGTCATTGTGGTACAACAAGCTTTCAATCAATTGAACACCCAAAGAATAAGCTACGTGCGAGCAGGAAAATCATTTTGGAAATGTTTACCTATAGAAAGAAATGACGTTACCAGTCAAAGTAGGGAATAATAGTTTACTAAAATCATACTTTTAATGCAACAGGACAAGATAAACTTTGCTTTCGACTGTGTAACACAATTGTACAACAATCTTGAAGTTGGTCGATGAATAACTTTCCGCATCAGAGCCAGTTGAAATTTTATAACTATTTTATAATGATAACATACCTCCAAAAGAAAAATACCTCGTTTCCACCTCACATTATCCACAATTCTGTATTATTGTTGTCTGACTCAGCATAGTTAGTCAAAAATTAACCTGTTAATTGATAGCTGTTCTTTGGAAAACCCAGAAAAACCATACCAACCAATGAACAGCGGGAAATTAGGGGAAATATGAAACGAATTTTTATCCTTCTGGTAATTCTCGGTACCCTGTATTCCTTATACTTTTTGTTCATCAAAACACCGAATCTATAAGTCTTATTGTGATTTCCATTGGTCATCAGCTCCGATAGCAGAGGCAAATTCAATCATGAAATTCTTCATGACTACTGACATATAGTTCTATGTATCATACAGTCATCACAGTAGTTTTTAAATCAAGTCGCTGTCAGTGGAACTTAAGAAAAATCATAATTGACCGTAACACGCATCACACACGTCTACGTTAACGTTAATGAAAAGGGAGGGAAATTCATGGGTGAGTAGGTAACCAGGTGACTTGGAAACAGATGAATAACTGGTGCCTTAAAAAACAACAGCTTACATGAATAAACATTTATCTGTAAAGCCTAATGATTATATCTTCTGAGTAAAGTTCCGGCTTTGTGAACTTAATGTGAACTGATGGTCCGATAATTACTTAAATGTTTATATTTTATCAGTACTGAAGAACTTTCTAACCGATGCATAAAAAGAAATTCTGATTCTAAACACGGTTAAATGACACCGAAATTAAATCTGAAGTTGAAATCCTGACAGCATATTTACTATATGAATACTATGGACTAAATGTTTACAACTTATTTGATATTCCTGGACTTTACTAAAATTTATATGAAATTAGGCATTTTATAGAAAGCAGTATGGCATGAGAATTGTATTTTTTAGGTGATGTTTATTAACATGTAGAAAAGTAATTTGGAAAAATTAGATCACTTTGAAAGTTGTTTATTTACCGAATCAGTGAAAAAAATGTACATTTCTGAACAAAATAACTAACTTCTGTATCCTTTGATACTATTTGTGCACTTCCTGAGTAAATAACTCGAGTAAATTAATTCATAACCAAGCCAGCTGGTAGATTTTATGACTCGATCCCATTAAGAAGCGATATATTATTTGAAGCAGCAGTAGAAATTAGGAATTATTTTTTCTAGCCCAAGACATTTTGCAAGTATACATCCCAGGTTTATTTCTCGAGAGAAATAAGAATTTCCTTTATCGTGATCGAATTATAATTGACTATCCATCATCAAATACAGTCAACGAGCATTTTATGAAAAACTGTCAGGCAAAAAGTAACAAAAATAACCATCCTAGCTTTATAAGAAATAGGTTGGTGAATAGATAGTATTTACCAAAATGCTGTAAATTCAGTTGCATATGGAAACTTTGACTGGTTTCCTATCTTCTGGAAACTCATAGTTACGAATTTTTGAGATACCTCGTCTCCAAGATGAAGTCTTTCTTCAGCTTTTTTTATAGCGAGATATAAACTTCAGGCAAAACAACCTACTCATATAAGCGAAGTCAAATAATATCAACCATTTTTATTGTCATTTCTATTTCATAGGAAGTTCAAATGATTTTTCTCTATCAAATTTCAAGATAACTTTTCGACTATTTCCAATGTCACTACCTTTTCTTTCGATCCTGAAACATCCTAATTAAACTAACTCCAAATTTCAAAGTGCATCAAGACTGAAGTAAAATTAAACATATAATACTGTGGAATGAGAATTGACTACATACTGTCGTTCAGTCTATCAGTTAACATCGACATGTAACCTGATATTACTGGATAATGGTCCCAGTTACCGCATTTCACAACATCACTTCAGTGTAAAAGATACCATGATGAGAAGTAAACAAAAAAGTCAAAAGCACTTGAAAGTAAGAAATGTCGACAAAACCTCCACCTTAGATTTGCGTCTACCGTAACAAATTAGCAATGGATAGCTGCATTGTTGAAATACTCCCTCACTAAAACACTTCAAATCAAATGAGATAGATCGTCGAATCATTCAGATGTGTGACAGTGTTATATTCCCCAATCGACAGATACATAATAGTGGAGTTTAGTAAAATATTATATTATTTACCTCTATTCTTTTTACACAACTCATAAGGGCGATAGTATGCTCTATAATATTTCTGTTATAAATTCGAATTGGCACTATGAATGAAATACCTTCAAGTCACCTAGAAAGCTTACTCAAGTATAAAAATGGACAGTTGCCTTCTTCTTGACCACCTTTAACCATGGAAGTTCTTATATTTTAAATCCTGAGATTATGAAAAGTGAAGCTGTAGGTAGAATAATTTGAGTCTTCTGAAGTCCATTAACAAAATATACATCCAATACAAACTGAATTCACGGTTTTAAAACAATATTTTGAGCCAAGATACGTTGAGGAATTCGTTCACGTCCGAACATTCCGCTGAAATACTAGAAAACTTATTGTCAGCACTGCAGTGAGTAAATTACAATTTTCAATTTACTGATTTTCATTGCAGTATTATTTTATTTACAGTCAAATCAACTTAAAACATTAAATTACACTTATTTATTTGAAAAATGTCTTATATTGCTTCGAAAGCCTATATATATTTTCACCTATCCTAATAGGACGGAAGCCTTTTTTATACAACGTAATTTACTGGGAATTATTTTTAAATATACCCAATTCATTTCTCCACCGATTTGTAGTAGTAAGAAACAGCAGAAATGGAAAGATAACCAGCTGTTTTATTACTTCAAACAATCAAACGGAGATACTAGAAAATCCAGAAACTATAGGTAGCTAATATTCAAAAACTGAATAAGAGTTAAATGGAGTGTAATTGTTTATTTGTAAAAAACTGTATCGTAAGGAGTTAATTAATATAAAGTGATCAGTCAACTTAATAAACTTGGTCCATGTCACTTTAAACGCATGAATGATTAAATAAAGTATGCAGTAGATACAGCATAAAAGTTAAGACTTTGCAAGAATTTGACTGATTAGAAATAATATCAGACTGACAATCGGTTGGTAATCATTAGGGTTACTTAATGTGCATGTGAAACATCTAGCTAAAAGAGCCAAAGTGAGTTACAGCTTGTCAAAGTATCTCTACATTGAAAAGCAATCAACAGGAGAACAAAACTGTTGTTGGCAAAGAAGTGTAGTCACTTGAAAACGATGGAAACGGACCGATACTAATGAAGCATCTGATTAGGAATAGACAAGAACTAACCCATTGCTGGATAATGAAGATATCGAAAAAATGTTAGATACATTGTTAATTTATGCATTTTAGATGAAATGTATATATATGAGGAACAAGGTTGTAATTGCAAGTTGCAAATAACTCATCATGAGTAGGTCAACTCTTAGATTAGAATATACCCAAACTTCAAGAAGGTGAGAACAAACTATATACTACTGCTGATGTCTTGGTTGTTTCGTGTTCTCTGAGCTGAGTTGTTTAGTCGTGGAGCTTTCATCGCCTTTCTAGACGACAACTTAAGCACTAACTTCAAACTTCATAGTGCATAAAAGAAGTAACCAGCGGCAGGATTTGGCTGCATGTATTTTTCTAATTGACATTTGCAATTAATGCCTTAGGAATTTGGGGTTCTGTGACGCATAAAGATCCTTACAATGAATAGGCGAATTTTTTATCTAAAAAATTAGTATTGAAGTCAGCGCTGAAGATGTTGTCTAGAAAGACAATGAAAGCTCCATGACTAAACAATTCAGCTCAGAGAACACAGCCAAGGCCACCCACCTGAGCTAAAAATATTCTCCACCATTTGAATTATTACTGATGTACTTGCATCTTTTCAATTATGCTGCAAATGTTACACAATAAATTCAGAAATTCCTGGAATATGAAGCAGTATCAAGCTCATTCTTATCAAACTGATATAATCCGAAAAATGCCACACAAATGTCCAGTTACTTTAAGAATTCAGGCTTCCAACTATTGCAAATTTATTTTAACCTTGAGCTCTAAAAGAACATGTTGTAAGCCTTATCTATCCTGCAGACGCGAATGTCATGGAGTTTTGAAAAACCGGAAATGGCAGCAGCATATTGCTGCTAAATATCCTAAGCATATTTCATGAACTAGTAAAGGACAAAGGAGATGGAAAATGGAACACTTTATTTTGAAGCGAACATGGGAAAACGACTGAGATCTTGAAGATGAAAACTTTATTGACATTCGGTTTCCAGTTCCCACATGAAGTTTCTCTTTTTTAAAGGGATATGAGTAGCCTAAAAGGACGCACTTTCACGTTTTAATCGTGCACGCATACAAATAGGGTTAAAAACCTGTAGTTAACCAATTTATTTTAATCGTTTAGGAACAAAACATTATCCTACACTATCTTTCGAGCATGAATCCTTATGGTTCTGAAGACCAATAGTTAGGCAAAAGAGACAGTCAAGTTTCATTAATTGAGACATCGTCTATGATTCAGTTAGATGTCTAACACCATCACACCTTCAGAGACACTTTCAATAAATTCATTTATTAACGAATATTGTTCTTAAGTGTATAAGATTTCACCTTCTATGAACCATAATAAAACTAACTGTTTTTCAGGGTAACCGGTAAGTCAGTTATCACTGGAAGACCATGTTTTCATATTTTGGCAGCCTGAATGTATTCAAAAAAAGGTGATCAGGCGTAAAAAAATTTGCTGTTTGGATTTCTTTGGTCAACAATGTGAACTAAACACTGTGACACTGAGGGTTACTTTATAACGTAATTACTGTGAGCCATATGAGATTCATATAAGAATGCTCATTATGTGTACCCATGCGTTATTCTCTTAAGATGAAGAAAGCCAGATAATGCGTGCACTCAAAAGCTTACCAACGTTTTCATGTGGTCATATCATTTACGTCTCACATTTCCAGTGCTCCCGACTGGCATTTTTGCTTTTGAGCAAATTCGTGAACACCTCCAAGTTGAGTGAACGTTAAATGATCAAAAGGGGATGTTTGGTTGTTTTTCAGTAATACTGCAAAAGTGACAGGCATGTAGATGAATGCATTACTAAAGGAAAAATTATTACTAATGCTACTCACAGTGGCTTTCAAAAGTATGATGTTGCTTCAGGAATCAACAAATGAAGAACTGACTACCCATAGAGATATCTAAAGAAGTAACGTGTATTACAGTTAAAAACAGATGACCAGATCACATACAGCTCTTGTGAACTACGAATGCCTCAATCAGTTTTAATGTTCTCTTTTTAAAACGAATACTAAATATAAAGGGAGAATTATGTATTTACCAAACTTAATGATAAAATGGCTAGGAATCTGGGTCTCGTTCGTTCCTTCACAAGCTCACTGCATTCTCCATGCCAGATATTACATCAAAGCGTTGAAATAATTCACACGATGATGAAGGCTAAAAATTTTACTTAGAACCAGTCAAACCTTAGCTTTCAAATGGATTGAATCCAATTTTCCATTTTAAGGGGAAACAACTATGATTCTCTGTCTATTCTTGCAATCATTGACAATTTTATTCAAAATCTCATCATCCTTCCAATATTTATGCACGTTTATTTTATACTCAACTCTTTACATCAGGTTATACCTTCAATATATTTAATCTTCCTAGCCTGATAGTTCAGTATAAGTAACTTTTCCTTGGAGGTTGTTTGATAATTCTAAATTATGTTTCTTCTCCTTTCAAAAGGTAAGGAACCTTCATTTCTTCTGCTTTACAAAATTGTGTATAATATGATCGTCATTTGATTATTTTAAGTAACTTGTAACAACCAGCTGTTGATAGGTTTTCGTCTAGCCTGTAGGTAGGTACGTTGTTGCAGATGGAGAGCGTGAAAGAGTATGAGTTTCGTAGTAACCATGGGAATCTGGAAGGAGATACAAGAAAAGAAAAAGGTGAACTGATGACTCAACAAGTACTGATCGTAACGTTGTAAGATTCTCGGACATGAGTGGACTTGCGCCACTATGATACACACTATTTCAGAAGCTGTCACATTTCAATACAGCCAGTAGCAGAATGTTGTACTCGGAACTTAGAAAGTTTTGTAGTATTTTGGTTGTGAAATCGCTTAGTTAGTTTCTGTAACTTCTATTTAGCCATTCTCCTTGGAATAGCAATATCTCAGCAAGAAACTATTTTACTGAATTCAACACAAAATGACCATTTTGATATTTGAGCTAAGTAGCAGGTGTGATAGGGCCCATCTTCGATTGAGAGAGTTAAGAAAAAACATTTTCCATGAAATAAATGATTAAACAATTATGTTACAGTGTCCTCAGCCGATATGCTGACTTTTCAGTGGTTGGTTACTGCTGAACGTTGAGTGGAATCCAGTATCTGATACTTAGGTTTGGCAAATAGAAATACTTAACTGTTGAATAAATACCTTTTTTAACGCTTGTTATTGGCGCTTATATGATCGATAAAGGAGAAGTAAAATACCAATTGGGGTGTATATAACTATTTATTTGACAAGTTTATCACTTTGTGAAGAACCCCACTGCAGAATTTCTCTTGTATGTATATGTGAATTTTATTATACCACTGTTAGATTACAGAGAAAATATGAATTTAAGTGAAAGTGAATAATTAACTTTTACTACCTTGAAATGTTCAACATAATCTTTCAGATAGTTAAGTAATATCATAAACTTAATGCTCATAAAATAAACCATTGTTATACTGAATTCTCCTCACATAAAATTATACTCATAAATAACTAAAGTGAATAAATAATGAGACATAGGAAACAATTGTCTATTTCCCCTAATTATCATTTATGACCAACCTTTTGTCTGGTATGACAGGGACAGTTTTGATGTTAAAAAAATTGGCTTAGAGAAAGCATAATTACAGATTCCTTTTCAAAAAACGTCTTATCAAGTTTAAAGATGCAAGATGAAGCCCTTCTGGTGAATGCATAAAATAATGTTGCATACTAAATAAGGTGAATTAATTCCAAAAACCACTCATCTATGCCAAGTTGATGAACTGCTTCCCTGACCATGAGCATAGTATCAAGTAACGTCATACTGCTTACTTCTCAGTGTCTTGCAAAATCTAACAACCAAGTCTGCAGAATGGTTCATGGGTTTTGTTAGTCTACTTTGTCATACATGTATTTGGTGGTGCATAAAAGGCGTAACCAGTGGCAGATATGGATATAGGTCTTGTAGACATTTTCAATTAATGCCTTTAAAAATTGAAGACTGATGCATAAAGGTTTTTAAAATGAACTAGCGAATTTTTTCACTACAAAACCTAGGACAGCAACCGTTGCTTTCAAAAGCTGGTTAGCGATATGAACATTGTACACTACGCAGAATTTATCAATTGCATCAAAGATGTTTAGTATAAAACATATAAACACTTTTCAAAGACTTTGCTGAAGACGTTGTTAAAAGATATATGAAGGCTTGTATGAAAATCTGGAGTGATATAAATATAACCTGTCAAATGTTTAGAGGGACAAAATAGAACTTGAAGTGACTTCACTCTGATTTAAGTTTTATGTTATGAAGAATTCTGTTGACAGAATCTGTACACAGGCCTTATTTGCAAAACTGATTTCATCAGCCAACTGACCCCATGAATGATGACAAGAAAGGTTGGTTCAAAGCTAGATTAACCAATACCTATTGTTAGAAGTTCCTCAACCCAGAGTCTGGTCAAAAGAAAAGCAGGTCACAACAAAACACTTGAAAAACAAAGAGAAAGTTTTGATACTACTGCTAGATAAAAGTTTAGGTGTAATGGATAAGGTGGATTAACGGTAAGAACAAATACTCCACAGACTTAGTGGAAAAAAGATTTACAAAGGCACTCAGGGTACTTTTGAACGAGAATTTTGTCCATCATTCCACATACAGCCATCTAAAACCTTGAGGTTGTAGCTTGTCCTTTTGTACAAGATGTGTAAACATAATATTCCATTAGAACTTATACTTCCGATGTTTAATTCACCTTAACACAAAGTTTGTCGTTGGTTAACGGAAAGGTTGAAACATGTTCATCGATGTTTGGCAGAATGCATTATGAAAGATTCACTCAAGTTTGTTGAAACGATAATTCAGCTTTATGTTTCGAACTAGTTTACGGTGTCGCATGTCTTAAGTTCCTTGTTCCTACAAGTGCTGCCTCATGAAACTATAGATATGACCTATCAATATGTTGATCTCTTCCATCTACCAAAAAGTGAACTCAAGAATCTTCCCCCAATATCTACAGAAGATTTCTATTTTAACAGCATCTTATGTCGCTAAGTTGACGGAGTCGTAATGAACAGTTCAGTAAGCGTATATGTTAACAGATATTTTCATGGGTAATCATGATTTGACAAAACTCAAATGTGCAACTTATGTAACAACATCTTAATACAGATACGTTGACAGTATGTTTCCTACTTATAACAATTTAAACCACGTATCACATCTAGCTGATATCTTCAATAGTACATAAAATCTTCACAATGGAACATGAAGGGAGTAATAAATTCAACTTTCTGGATATCAACATTCAGTGTTGAACATGTTATTTATCAAACATTTATTTATCGTAAAGATACATTGAATGGTCTTTGTCCTTATTTCAAGAGTTTCTGTTCAGTCAACTACAAACGGGAAATGGTCAAGACTGTGTTCCGTAGAGCACGAAGAATATGCATGCAGCATAATCTTGAAAAGGAATTATTGCTTTTCGAGAGGAATCTTAAAAAAACGCATATTAACGAAGCTTCATCAAAAAAATGCAGGATAAGGAAATGCAGTTAAGCAGATAAAATGAAAGTCAGTAAGAAGCTGATCCTCATTCACATCGACTTTAAAGCTGATGGTACTGGCAAACAGAAGACTGTGAAGTACACTGAGCATAAAATATCCCGCATCAAAGATAGTCCCCTCTGTTTTGAACACCTTGCTCGTTGGTGTAGCTGAACGTTGGCAGGTATTCTTCATATGTTATCTCCAATTGTGTGTATCAATTCTTGCTCACCTGCCAGACTAGTTACATTTGGAGAACAGAGAGAATATCTTGCCTTCGATATTTTGAACACATCCGGAAAAGCCTACGAATATGAGGAGAAATTATTCTGAGTGGTGTAACTCTTAGGCATTTAGTAAACAAGGGACGTCGACCAGATGCTTTGAAACTGTTCAACATAGTCAAAGAACAGAATGATTCAGATCTTCTTGGATTCGCTAAAGCGAATGCAAGCAGACACCTGATTCTGAGTCAAACCACCTAGATCGTACAACCACCGATGCTGGCTGTCATACAGATCCCAGTCAGGAAGTCCACACTTTCTTGAATGACTCAGATCAACAATCAAAGATTTCATGTACGCATGTCACGTGTTAGTTTGGTTAGCCCTTACAATTTCCCAACGTTATCCTTCTTTGGCTATCATTGCAACGGAGTCAACTCAGAAAAATAACAGTGATAGTAGATATTCCTTACAGAAAAAAGTTCCCTCTCAGTTGAGCAAGTGGAAGAAGTCCTCGATCGGTTAAATCAAAAATTTGAATCCATACTACGCCTCGTATCATCGTCTTTGAATGACTCAAATAAATCAAATAATTACCCGACTGACATCCCAAGTTCAATCACACTGAATTTCACTGTGAATCAGACAAAGATATCACATTTGAAAACTGATATCATTGTTTCAAAGATGTATTTAAATTCGATTTGACAAATGTTGATGATGATGCTCGAGTAAGACTTCTACTACGCAAATTGGGAACAGAAGAACGTGAAGGTTACTGTAATTTTATTTGTCAAAACACTTCACCAGATCAAATCTGAATGCTAACAAATGACGGAAATTATATGAGACCTTAACCTGTTTGCAAGTCATCAGTCATACCCAGCAGAAATAACAGTTCATCAAGTGAATTTATGCAAATGAAAGCGCTGATGGATGCTCATATGGCGTTCATCTGCAGCTCATAAAGTTCATCAAACAGCTGTGTACCACAAAAATAGCATCTACAACCCCCACCTCCATGTTTCAAATGTGGGGAATTCCACTTTACGTAGCACAGCTCTTATAAACAGCCCGTATGTAAAAAAAATACCTAAGAAAAGACCACAGCGATTGATTCTACAAATGACCTTAAAAAACACTCAAGCAACAACCGGAATCACCAATCAGACTTCTCTATTTTATGAAAATCTGCCTTTCTAGCCAAAATGAATAAGACTAACTGGTAATTTCAATCGTTGCTATGGTGACCTTTGAAGTCAGTGTGGCCTTTAAAGTCACCAGCGAAATAGGTGCCCAACCTTACAAACGTGGAAATCCGCAAGGTTGAAAAAACGATCAATAGAAAACAAACCAATCCTTCCCATCCATCATATAACGCAGATGTATAGCTCAATCTGGTAAAAAGTATTGTTTCTAGTCAGAAAGAATCAGAGTCACAACCAATCAGATATCCTTCATTTATTTCTCTTTATTCTCATTACTTATCATTCTGGTTGGTCCACCCACATATTTTGAGTCAGATGGTTTTAGATCAAATCGAACATATTAATTGGGGTAATATTAAGAGCTTGGACCATTGTTGGACACTTCCCTGACCCCGTTAACCATAAGACCAATTAGGAAACCCAAACAGACGTTAAGACCAAAGCGTTTGCCTAATCCTCAAGTCATGAATATAGCCGTTTTTTGGGTTAGCAAGACTGAACAACCTTGACGAACATCAGTAGATGCAGGCAAGTCACTTTGTAGTTCACCATAGGTTCTGACACGATCATGAGAGTTCGAATACGGAGAACCCGATAGAACGATACATTTACTGGTTACCCTTTTAAGTGACACACCGCTAGAAAACCTGGTAATCGATGGAGTTAAATATCCTCTTCAAGTCAAGATACACCGTTGTAGATGGGTGGCAACAGATTATTTTGTGTTCCACAACCTGATGAGGGCAAAGATTAGGTTAATCCACCTATGACTAGTTCTGAAGACCGCTAGCTAATAATTATATCTGCTTAGTTGGCTTTCATGATTACAATAAACGTCTAGCGTATATAATCATGTGAGTATTTTAAGTTTAGTTATCATATCTTATCACATGAACCAAAATAGAATGTAGGTCGTGTGAGAAAGAAACTTTATCTGCTCTAGAGGCTTTGTCGAAGAATAACAATCTGACCTATACATGTGTTCTAAATTTAGATGCACTCGTTATTCTGTAAACAGAATCCTAAGGTCACTGAAGTTTCTGAATATAAAAATTGAAATTCAGTGAAGTGACAAATTATCATTTTGAAGAAATAAAATTCACAAAATTTGGCCATCTACCAAATGTTAAGTCAAAAAAATGAAACTCAATGAATCAACAGCACTTACTGCGTGGCGCAAAAAGCAAAGTATTTTTTTGAAGTCAGTAATAATAATCATGAATTGCCGTCATTTTGAAATCTACTAGAAACCGTAAAAGCCTGACAGATATATTCATTTTAGCATAAAACTATTTTGTCGTGTAAGAGGACCATTCAAGAACTTTTGACTTTTACGGCAGTGATCAAAGTGAAAAAAGTTCACGTAACAGCTAGACTAACACCACAGGTAACAAAACTTGAACGGATTACCTAGATGTAAAATGGTGTTGTCCTCGAGCAAAGAACGATAATTGAAGACCAAAATATCATACGCATCAACACGGGCTTCAGAAAGTAGTGTGACTACGTTCCCTCTACAATTTATTTAGTAGCTAGCTTGTAGTGATGGCCTTGTGTGTAGTTCGTCTTTTCTGCCAAGGTCTTGCCCCTGTCTCCATATGTTATGATTGGTTATCTTAATGACCTAGGATTTGACTTTCTTGTCGTTTCTTATTGGTTGATAAATTGAGTCAGTGTCAATATGTCTGTTGATTACTGACTAACCTGACTACCATGCTTCTGAAAACTCTCTGGCATTCTTTGTGCTGATGATGTTGTTTAGAATGATAATGAAAGCTCCTCAACTAAATCATCCATCCATCTCAGAAAACACAACACCACTGGAATGTAAAAGCCATTCGTGCAACTGTTGATATAAGCGGTCTAGTCGTTGTATTTCATCTAGGAAGACAGTTATCTGGAATGACTCCAAAGGTCCTCCTTCAACCCGCCGTAGTAGCCAATTATTGTTTTGTATTTTAAGAAAAACTATTAACTTTCCGGTAAAAATTGAACAACCTAACCGGTCATTTCAATTGGCTCTAAATGCTACCTTGTCAACTGCTTAGTTAATCAGTGGCATTTCTGTAGTTTTTGAAAAGCTACCTGTGTAGTAGGAAAAGAGAAACTGATTTAGTTACTTCAGTCGTTACTAGAGTGACTTTTAATATCATTCTTTTTCCAAAGAATAAAAAAGTAGTTGATTATTTAAGCAGATTCTTTTTCCATTATTTGTTAAAAATCTTGTGAAATAATTTGTCACACAGATGTACAGTCAGAATAACCTATGAATACAAATAACTGCCAACATTCAAGTTTTTCTAACCACTTAAAAGTATAGCCTAATGAAGTGTTAACGAAAATACGAATACAACAGAATTCTCTTCTTTTTTTGTTCATTCATGCTAAACTTTATTCCTGGTCCATGAATCCTAATTCTAACTTCCTACTTTGAAGATTATAAAAACCATGTATATTGTACTTGTTAAATAGTTTCAGAAAATGTTGATTGTATCTAACCTACAAATCCTAACTCTAATGAATTTTTGTTCGCAAACATTCAAACTGCTGGTTGGTTTTGGATGCTATTAAATGCTTTGATAATTTATGCAAAATTTTCTGAGTTAAATTTTTTCTCCCATAATGTTGCACTATTACAGTCAATTGTCACAACCTGTGATATCACGAATTAAAAAATTCTGACTTAATGCTATTACCAGCTGATTCGCATCTTGATACAATGTAGAAAATACTGTTTTTGATTAAGTGGCTTTACAAGTTAGCGATAGGAAAGTCTTTAGAAATCTTGGTAACTCTCGTATGATATAGTTGCGAATACGACTGAGTTGTCTATGATTACAGAGTAAAACGCAACACAAAACAACACCGATTTTATGATATACTTCTTCAAACTTCAATCACAGAAAAATGTTCCTTAGTTAAACAACATCTCAACCATGAAGTCATCAAAAAAGCGAATACTTAGAACAAACCAAACTTTCAGAACCATTTAAAGTAAATAAGAATATTTGTCTCGATAACTCCTTCTCCATGTCCATATTCTGTAAGTTTGTGCTAACAGTGATGAAACAACATCTTCAATGCCATCATCCAGTCATGTAACAGAACGTTTCAGTTCTAATCTGGTTGACTGTTGCTATCAACACAAAAGTAGCAAATATAACTGTAAAAGTAACTTAACTGGTAAAACTGAGAGATTATTAAAAAAAAGCTTGTGTATAGTAAAAGTTTGTGAATTACTAAGCCTGATAAAGGAAGGACGGTAGTTCTTCTTGATAAATGTGGCCAAATAAACAAGATCGATGATCTCCTGAATGACTAGAAAAAATTTCAGGACTTGAACATTCAGTTGAAAATTACTGAATCACTGAGGAAGAATTGTAGGTAGCTCACTTCATAATGAATTCAATGCAGAGAATTTCATCTGAAAAGACAATAACAGCGTCATTGATAAACTACCCAGGTGAGAAAACATAACACAACAAAGATCATCCATTTAAGCCATAAATATCCCCCATCATTGAACATTCAAGAAGACCTGAGTGACGAAATAGAAATATAATTCATTAAATCTCTGAAGAAGTTGAAGGAGCAACATATAATTACGTCAAGCATTTATGACGCGCTAAAACGTGTGGATATCCACTAACCCGGATTGTATGGCCTGTCCAAGATACAAAACCAAGAAGTACTGTTAAGACCAAGTCTTTATATAGAAAATTCTCTTTACCACTCTCCGGCTAAATGATCGCTCACTATTCTGCAACCTTTACATAAATTGCTGGCAGGACAGCACAAAGGAAGTATTTGAACTTATAAACATAAATAGGGATGCTAGTATCAATGACAAAACAGTAACGTCACTGGATTTTACATCTGTATTCACAAACGGTCCTCTTCTATAGACAGTCAACTATACGTGTGAACGGTTGGAGGAAAAGCCTTTCAATATTGCAATCCCGACGGATGTTCTCAAAAAACTACTGCTCAAAATATACTACGAAGGTTAACTTTAAATTTAACGGCGAACTATGTAGACAAGTGAATGTAGTCATAATGTGCTGGTCACTAGGTCGTATAATAGTGCATTTTTTCTATAAAACTAGAGAATGGCTTGCTTGAACGATCTGTTAGATAAATTTTATTAATGTCGGTATATGCATGACATTTTCATCTTATGCGAAAGGTCAAACATACCTATGAGATTCGATGCAGTACATCCCACAATGGGATTTATATGTGAGGATGCGCCAGAAGGCAAAATAGCTCCTCTTGCTATCCTTCTCTCAGGAGGAACAGATGGGTCTATAAAGATGATTTTTTGAGAAGCGTAGGTGAACGGGACAATATGCACATTTTCGTAGCTTTGTCACTTTTCAACCTTAAGAAAATTTGGTACATATTTTAAGTTGTAGAATAAAAGCTATATTTCTAAAGGATAAAACGGAGGAGGAAATGACGACTTTATGGAATACACTAATCACAAATGGTCATCCTGATAAATTAATAAAGAAATATATGATTACAAAATTGACAAAAAAATATTCCATGGGCTTTCAGAAAGCCCATATACAGTCAGTTGCAATTTGAAGATTATGTACCTAGCCAGACAGATATTAGTTCATAAACTACGCAGGTGAATTCAAAGACGTTTTCAACCCGGTGAACTACAGATTCCTTTCTCCACACGCTCAACGGTGACACTGAGACCGTATGGTGAACTGCCTAATCTGGCTACTTCCTGTTGTGTTCATTAGTTCAACTGTTCCTGTGGAGCCAGCTACGTTGGATTTTGCTCTAGGGAGTTTCTTTCTCTTGTTTACAAACACTTCCTATGGTTACGCAAAGGCGCTATAAATCCAACTGACAGTCTTATTTTAACACACTTAGTTCAGAGCCATACAGGAGATATGAATAAGTCATTTTCTATTATTTACCGAGCTCTAATAAACTTGCTAAAAGCATCCGGCCACAAATCCTTCAAACTGCAGAAGCGGTAGCTGTCAATATTAAACACCCTGAGTTTTGTATTGAAGAAAACCAGATGTCGCTACAACTACATTGGTCTGATTGGGAAACCACAAATTCCTAGGCATCGTGCCTGGTGCAACTTAATTCTAAACCTCCACATTGTAGGCATTCTTTGATCACTATAATCTGAAATAATTTTATCACATTATCTTCACCTAAATGAGATAAATTTTATTAAGCTAATACTCCTCAAATTATCTATCTTCGTTTATCACTTTGCACTTCCATTCACATACCCCTATTGTTTTCATTAAACTATCTGTATTTATCCCATTTCACATTTATATGCCACTACACTTCATTTCACCTATTACTTATGGTAGGCTTCACTTGCATAACTTCCATCACTGAAGTTATTGAGATTAATTTTAACCTCATGTTTTTGCAGTGAGCGTTGCTGATCAGAGTGAATATAAGTAGAATATGTTGAGGTGACACAAATCACAGGCAATCACTAGCGTTGGGCAAAGATTCTACCCAGAGAAACGCAAGAGACAATGTGGGCGTATCAAGAGCAAATCAAGGTTGAAGAAGAAAAGGAAACAAGCACATTTTGCAAATGACTGTCATAGTGAGAAGTGTAAAATATTTGACGACTACTGTACAAGATGTCAATAATAAACATTCCTTCGTGTGTCTTAGTCTTCTCGTTTCCTACAGTATTAAACAAGACGTATAATCGTTAACATAACCAATTGTTTAAACTTGAGCTCCAGTATTAATTGGTTTCTACGTTGCCGCTCACAAATGACCTTTCTGAAGAGAATTTCTCAACTGTTTAGTATTATTATCGAACCACTTTAGGAACCCCCCTTCTCTTTTCTAACGCAAAATCACACAATATTAACATATATCTGTAATACCTGAAGGGGAATTAATTGAAAAGAAAATTCGTTGTTCTTTAGAATTATTGTGAAAGTCTCTAAGGAACCAATTAAATTTCGATGGAGAACTAATTTCTAGTGAAGGAATTAACTCACTTTTCCCTTCAAAAAGTAACATTTGTCTTTTTAAAAGACAGTGTGAGAGAATTTTGATTCTCGGCACAAATTAGCACTCTTTCGCAACATTGGAATTGTAAAGAAAAATTATGTTAACCCTTTATATTTTACTGGAGAACACACAGATAATATGGTTGTTTTATGACCTAAAAGCACTCTGACAATTTATTTTTAGTTTAACAAATATTTGTAAATCAGAAAATGAATAATTTCCTTCTGTTAATTCCACTGTTAATTCAATTAATTTAAAGTAATTTGTTACCTTCCCACAAAATGACATCTAAAAGTGTCAAGGTTAGTAGGTAGAACAACAAAGTAGTAACTGTTGTACAAGAAAGGCAGTCCACTTTAATTTCTTTTCATTTTGCTCTGTGATAATACTCATATTTATCGTGCATGGAGGTGTTTGCAGACGGATTGTTTAAAAATAATGCATCAGTTTCCTTACTCTGTTTACGGATATTTCAGAGTTTGAAAGCATATATTCCTTTTTTGGTTACTTAAAGTATTAAAACCTTATTAAACGAAAAGATTAACAACATTTCATAAGATCCTTAATGATGAAATTCAAAACTCAATGCTTCTTTGTTGTTTAAACATACACTGAAGTAAGAGTATAGGCTTGTTCAAATAAATTCGAATTAGTTCAGACAAGTGTGACAGTCATTACTGGTTCGAATTTTCAGGCTTACTCTTGATTATAATCAAAAATATTTGTCAACTGATGAAGTATTTGATATTCAAAGGTTCCAGTTGGTTGTTTTTTTCCTAGTTTTGGAATTGTTGAACGATCTACTGACACATTTTCTACATGGAGTCCAAGAAATAACATCATCGACTCACTGAGAGCACATCAACATTTTAGTCACTATATTGCCATCTGGTGGCTAAAATTTTGTCACTTCAGTTAAATGAGGATACAGCAAAACCATTATCTAATTTCATTCATGAGAATATATTTTACAAACTTCTGTCGGGACTTAATCCATTTAATAACTTTCTTAACTAAGGTTGAAACATAATCATTATAGTTTACCTAAATAGAGTAGAAGCTCGTTCAATTTTATCACTCGTTTACCTAAAAAATCACATGTGTAGTCGTGCACTAGAGTTAATATTACTGCACCTGGCTACCTATACGTTGGTACTGAAAGCAAGTTTTACACCTTCGATCCACTGGCTAAGTGGCAGCATTTCGATTATTGCTTACTTTGAAATATTCCTAGATAAGCGGAGTTACTGTTTATTAATGCATTTTGTTTAGCTCCTGCAAACTTTCTTTGAATCCCATGTCATACGGAACTGAAAAGCAGTGTTACAGTTGTTCATTTGCATCTGTTGGCTAGACGCTAACCTTAGTATTATGCCTGATTGATTATTTTCATCTCACTAGTAAGTTACAATTTTAGTCTATGAATCACTAATCTTATTCACAGTTGAAAGATGTCTTCAGTATAAACGAAAATGTATACATTCGGTCAGCTGATCACCGATTTTCCGTTCAGGAATTCATTGAAACGGAATTCGATTGAAAACAGTATTGTAAACCAGTAAGCAATGATAATGACAATAACAGTCACTTTATTGCAGACAATATCTTTTAGTATGGTTTGAAATTCTCAGTGTGATATTTCAACAAATTTACATCTTGTACAATATTTTCAAATTAAAAACCATGACAGTTGAGTAATGTCCATAATAACACTATAAAAGGGAGTAATGCTTAACAACTAGTAGATTTTAGGTCATCTTCTAGTTTGTATTTTGTTGCACGTGGGTTGGATAGAAAAGCACATAAATTGGGTGGTGGAGGTTTTTCTCATCCAATATGAAACTTTTCTGTCCCACCTACGTGTTCATGTAATAGCTATATGTGATACACTGTTCCAGGGCTAACTGCCGTCTACTGTAATATTTTCTCGTAGTCTTGTTATTAACTCATCTAACGATAGATTGAAGACATTTTAAGAGTACATGAGGGTAGCTATTATTATTTAGTGACACTTGAATGGTTAAAACAAGTAAAGAAGGGAGCAATTTGATGATATATATAGAAAATACATAAATTCAATAAAACATTTTTGGTGGCCCAAAAACACAAGGATTTCAGTGTATACATTGGCCTATACAAATTCCGTTTGGATGCAGAGATATTTAGATCTCAGTATATTGATATTACTTTAACATCTACATTCTAGTTCCCGAAACTGAATTACTAGCAACTAAGAAGTTGATGTTGATGGAACACAAATACGCTTATAACTACTGTAACAATTTTTGTTTATTGACATGAAACCATTAGCGTATATAATGATTGCAGAAAATAATTGTTCTATATATGATATTAGTTTTGTTCAGTATGAACGCATAATGCAACTTTATATTGCTTGTAACTACTACTTACCATTGTTTTAATGACCTTTGATTGATTTCTTTGACAAATCAGATTCAAATATGACTGACTTTAATGGTCATTCTAGTAAAGACTAAATTCATCAACTAGGTTTCTGTTTTCCACTTGAAAAGTTTTTTCATAAAATGCAAGAACATTACTTGTTTGCTTCGATAGTTGTCAGGATGGCTTTTAAAGTTACTTACAAGGATTATCCTATTGTTGTCGTGAATTTTAAGGGAAAGGAGTGAACTCATCAACTACACTAAAATCAAGGTAAATATTCATTCACTGTTGTAGCTAAGGATTCTAACTACATGTTGTAGATTGCGAAATATTTTATTATCACAAAGGTAGTAATGAAAAATGCATGAATTCAATCTTTCTTAACGAATAAAGATTTCAAACTAAAAACTTTTACTGTTATAATTATTTTGTTTGTTTCACTTATTTGTTAACTTTCTTCATTCAAGAAATGTATAAACGATATAATTACAGTAATCGTAGTTTTGAATGATGCGATTAGCACTTGTTGACCGCCAGATTAATTGTACTGATCCATTTACATAAGTGATAATTTGGTCTACACAGTAGTACCATAAAGGTAGAGAAGCTAAATAAAGACTTAGCATTCTAATGCTTATTAATACAAACTTTGTTAATTTTTTAACAGGATAACCATCTTATTGATGGGGGTTTCCGAATCCAGACAGATGGAATTACTAGCAAATAAGACTGACTGATTATACTTCTTTACTTTAGACTGCTTCTATATAATAGTTCCATTGTGGGACGGAAACTCTATGACGAAATAAGGCGAGTAATAAAATTAGATATGTTCGTATTAGTGTGTAAATAGTACGTATGTATACGTGAGTATGTGTTAATCAATTTCCTTATTTTACCTAAATCTAGTTACAAACGTTTACTCAAATGAAAATTGGTACTTGCAGTGACAATAAGGTCCACCAGAGTAACTATTGGAATAACTGATTGGGTATTTCTGTTTTACAATATAATTTTCCCCACAAAAATCAAAAAGCCTAACTGTTTATAACAATATTTGCTCAATAATGTTCAAAGTTGATCAAAATTCACATTGTTGCAGTGAAAAGTTCAACTACTCATCAACTGGTTTACGGCATTATGTGGTCTGTATTACTAACCAGGACATTTAAGTTATTTGCTGAACTAAATAGCATTACCGAGTTGTGGATTTGTTAGTTTATTTGGAACACAGTTTCACAAGTATTCTTCCCTTAATTTTGGACTCACACTTTATGTGTAGTTGAACATCAGGTTTTACCACTCATCATTCTTATAGTGCTCGTAAAGAAAATTTCTTCAATACAAATGATCGAAGGAAACTCGTTGTCTGCTAGCATTTTCAGCTGACTGTATAATTTCACCGTTTATTATGTTCATATGAATGATACAGTATGGTATTCACTGCTACAAATCATTCATCCTTCAGTTTCCTTACTGTTCCTAATACTACGATTGTTTACATCAGTCATGCTGAAATGGCTGAATCAATGTTGCTTTATGTTCAAAGGTGTTTTTCTGTGATAGTCAAAAGAGTCAATCTGTGTGAAGCTTTATTATGTTTTATTTACGATAGGAAGCGGTCTGAATTCAAATCAACATCTTAAGTCATCAGCCACTTGGGTAAAAGACTTGGACTTCAACCTTGTTTCCTGTTACTGTGTGGCCAGAGAAAATCGTATAGGATAATTTTGTCCAGCAAATGACTAGTCAATATAAGTATTCAGCTTCTGGCCAAGTGGCTTTATATTCTAAGGAAGACTTTATATAAATGTTTTTTAAAATTAAGTTGTCTTCCTTACACACAGAGTGGTCTTTATCTTCGGACTTTTGCAGCTCAGTGAAGTATCAGGTTCTGAGGGAGGACAGTTGCTATTCTCATTTAGGTACGAGCGTCTCACTATGTTATTAGCGTTGTCACATTTTGTATTATTGTGTCAGTCACTTTAATTTGTAAGTTATTCAACAAATGAAACTTTCCTGATCTTAAAAGAATTAAAATCTGAGTTTGGAGATGTTTCGCCTATAACGTTAGATTTATTGAGTGCGATAATAAGATACTGACGTTTTAATTCACTTGGTGTTCGCCAGTAAGTGATGTTCTATTAATTAATCATAAGTGCTTATTTCAGTTTACAGTCTATTATTAGAAGGATTGTGACAAATTATGCCACTGTTACTTTTTGAGTACTATTTTCCCTTCCGCTGTATGTGATGCAGATGATAATAATAGAAAAGCGTGTACACTTTCATCTCAACAGTATTTGAGTAGAGTAGTGAGGTGAAACCTATACTTGAGCGTGTATTACAGATTTAGATTTGATTATGGATTTGTAATTTATGGAGCACCGATTTAACCTATGAAACTCTTTTTTTCATCATTGTAGACTTTGAATTTTGCAATTTATCCACGGTGGATTGTGTTAACCTTCATTCATGGCAGTTCGTTGCTGAGTTCCTAGAGCTTACAAGCGTTTGAAGGGGCATAATACAGGCTTTATTTGGGTTCCTGGATTGACTTTTCAGTCTCACGAAGAGACTGGCGAGTTAACAACTGAGTAGTTGGCCTGCTCCTATACTACCTCTGTGAACCTCAAGATGGTCGTAACATGATACGTTTACCAAAAAGTGCAAGATGCAGGACGTAGCTCATATCATCTGCGTGAAATAGTACCAAGTGTAGAAATGACAGAGTATACTGATGATCGTTTCTGGTTGCTGCCGTGGTGTTCTATCTAGTAGCCAAGGAAGCTAATTTTTTGTGCTAACTCATGATCACGTGAATTGCCTGATGCTTCTGCTTTTAAGATGACTCGGCAACTGACCGTGGGTAGAAGTCTGCTGAAACTGGTTATCTTCATTTATCTATTCAGTGAGCCAGTTTATTCAGGAGGAAGTCCTCAACTTATATTCAGGACCACGATACGCTACAACTGTGGTAACATCTTATCCCTTGGCCCGCTAATCTAACATTTTGCGTGTCATGTTTTTGTGTACTGCTGTTGAAGTGTTCTTCAAGGATGACACTATAATTTATGCTTGCTAATTAATCATTTCAAAGGAGAACAAATCCACGTAAATGTGTTTCAGGATATCTTACCTCGCAAGAGATAAAGTTTCTAAAAAAGCAGTGATGCTATAACTTTGTACCCTTATTACACTACTTAGCTTGGTCATTTTAATCATAAGACTAAGTGTATTTGCATACAAGACGACAAAACTCCCTGGATAAAATTTCATCCTATCCATAGAGGCTTCAGCATCATTTGTTTCTGTAGCCCTATTGCACGAAAACACACCGTTTTCAGGTCTTCCATTATCCTACGTAGAATTTCCGTTCTTCTCTGTTTCTCTGTTTTAGATTTGATCAGCAAGAGATAAACCCTTACGAACAAAATATCCAGTTGCTTAAATTTCATTAGTATTCCTCAGAATAAAGTATTTCTCCTCTATTGACTGTAACATGACTTGAAGTATTCAAAATCTGCTTTCAGCAGGAACCACTTTCTTTTCTTGTTCTCAAGCAGGACGATTCCAAGTATGTTTTGTAGAAACAGGCTATGAACAAACTTTTTACTTTTCCTGCGTGTAAGTGGTCATAATGTTATCATCACCATCAAAATCTTTAACTTTTTTTCTTATCCCAACTTCTTCGTAAAGGTATTCAACAGTGCTTTTGCTTCTTCTGCTAACCCAAGCAGCGCGACAGACGAAGTCAGACAGTTTCTACCTTACAGTACGTTTTGTTTGCTGCAAATGTGAAGTTTGTACGGTTATCGTAGCACCAATTTTCACATTCTTTACACTGCTTATCAATAGCAACGAAAAGCGTCACCCAGCCTACCACAAGCATTCCTGTATCACCATCTTGCAGAGGTTGACGTCAAAATGGATATGAGAACAGCTGATATCCACATGGCTTTACTAAAAGCTCCAAGTTTAATGAGAAAAACCAAATGAATTACTTTTCACCAGGAAAAAGAAGCAGTAAAAATATACCGAAAACTATTTAATTTGAAAAACTAGGACTCCAAACCAGTAGGTGAGTAATCGTAAGAAATTTATCTTAAGAAATTTCTCTTTTACTTCAATTGAAAATTATTTCGATTAAAGCAGACGCTTGATGTGTAATCACAAAAACACCAAAAAAGTAACAGCATGAAAAAGTTACCCCCTTTCCAAGTTGATTTAACTATTTATCAGTGATTTCATGGAGAATGAATAAGAATGAGAAAATAATCAAGAAATGTATTACTAGAGTCAATGTATACCTTCCACATACTCATACAGGTTCACCAATTAACAGTGTCGGGGTCACCATAAGATATTATTTTGTACGAAGAAATGGTGAAAGGACTGTTGTTATAATTCATTTGACCATATATGAAACTTTGTTCTCTTTATTAAGTTCCTGTTGTTTATTTTGCTCATACAAATTTACTCACTTTTGTTATGATCAGGACCCTTTAGATAGCATACCACCTTGAGTTTCAGTACCAATGATGATAAAAACCCATTTCATATATTATTCTTAATGTTACACATCCTAAACTGTAGCCTAATATTTGTTCACGGGTCAAAAATAGTACTTGCTTGATCAATAGCTGAAGATCATACAGAATATTTATAGCCCAGGAGAACAGTTTTGATGGTGAATTTTCTGCTGATAATGCCTTCTAAAATGACAATGAAAGCTTTACGATTAAACCATCCAGGTGAGGGAAAACAACACTGCCGAAAGCTGAAGATCAGTTTGTTTAAACAGAACTTCATATCGTGATATCTTGTTGGCTTTTATCCCCCTATTTACCAACAGTTCACTGATATTTTTCGTCAAACATATAATGTCATATTTTAGCAACTTAAGTTAATATCAATAAACGTGACAATCATGAGTTAACTTGTTTTATCTGTTTTATTGTTGATCGGAATTTTATCACCGATGTCTTAAAGATGTAAAGTAATTAAAACAAGTTAACACTAATCTGATATAGATGAAATCTGAAATTTTTTACAGTACTGACAAGATTTCTTCTACGTTTCAGTAAATACACTAGTCCTCCCATTCATCTGTTAAGCTGTCCTACGTTTTGTTGTGATACGTTACTATAATAGTTAATAGTAGTATCTATAGCACATACTTTTCATGTTGAACTCATTCTTGTAATCAGTCAAAACTATAATCTGCTATCTGCAAACAATGATGTTTTCTCATTTCGATTCCTTTGAATAACTCCAAATTAGTTGAAGCATCCAATAAATGAAAACTAGTCAATGAACTCACTTGACCTCACAGACTGCAGCATGAAACACTAACCTCCGTATTTTTAACATTCGATGCATAAAATACTAAATCCTTTCCAAATCTATTCATCTATGAGCTCCGATCCTAACAGACAAAGAGAGAAAAACAATGGAACAAGCCAGTAAACAATGTCTGAGAAAGAATTTCACTGGATTATCAAGAAATCAGCTAGTATTTGCAATGAAATTGAACAACTGAAGTGCAGACTGATGGAGATAGTAAACAAAAGAGACTGTAAAATTCCAAATAAAGCATTCTACTTAATCCCTTTAAATATTGTCGTTCATTGAGTATTTATATCTATCAGTTATTTTCCTGCTGGTCTCTGGACAAGTCACCTAATGTTCCACGTTATCAGTCAACATGATCTTTAATTTGAAATTTTGTACCATTTCCTCTGCAGTTCATTATATTCCTCCTTCACTAGTTAACTGTGAAAAAATAAAAATGTTCCTAACTTGTGGTAGATAACACTTTCGATAGTTGAGCATTCTCTTACTTTCTGTCGTACACGATAGACAAACACACTAGTTAATCTGAGAATCTGAAGCATTTTTGTTATCAGATTAATTTTGGTAAACAATCTTCGTTAGTTGACGAAAGAGTCTCTATTCAAAAGCAGGACAAACAAACAAATAGGCTATTAATATTAAATGTATTCTTTGTATTGAGTTACTTACATGCTTTCGTACAGCTAATTATTATTTTGAAGCAAACTTATCAGCTTAAATGAGTTTTTATCAATCAACTTTATGCATACAAGTGTAGCCCAGTGAATTATTATGGATTTTTTAAGACAAAAATAAAACATAGTGCTTTCCATTTTGTCTAATATCGTCACTAAAAATTATTACTATCTGTAAACATTTCATTAATAGACTCTGTATAATCAAACGCAGTCGATAACTGAAAAAAATAAAACACGGAAAAAGTATATAACCAACCGTCTTCTGCGAGCTTTAAAACAAATTTAAATTGAACTTCGACTTATCTTCCTAGGCAGTGAAAGTTCAATTCCGCAAACGTTTGCACTCAACCCCATCAGATACGTTTTGAGTAAGCAATTAATGTCATCAGGGTTAGCACAAAAGATACTCGTGATAAAATGTAACTTATTCTTTAGTGGAGTTGATATGAATGATCGTATAAAAGTGAATAGGAAAAGCCGTGGATCAAAATATCTATGGGGAAACTCAGTAGGGTCAAATCAGATACTGAACTAGTCTCATTTAGCTTTCTGATTTTTTTTGTGAGCTAATGATTCTCACTGCACTATATAGCAATAGTTTTGCTCCTTTTTAAAATTTTTATCCTGGTACGTAATGGAAATGAAATAAAAACAATATAGAAGCGTTTTTGAAACGCAACGGTATACCATTTATATGTTGGAATGTTTACTTTCTTATTCTTAACAATTTGTCGCTAATTCTTATAAATGGGAAATTCTCCATCCTACTCGTAAAGTACCAAATTTCCACCGAGATAATGAAAGAAACTATTTGGAAATGCGCACTGTCACAACTTTAAAGATGTATTTGCAATAAAACTCAGGTATGTTACAATATATCTTAATACACTTTCACTGGCACTTTGATGTGACCTCAAGATAGTAACCATTCTTTGACACATTTATTTACTGATAGAGTGTTTGATACTGTGCTCAGGCAGCAGCTATCATGGCAGCGAACTTTAGTGCGTGTGGATCTTTACTAAACGTTACTGAACTTTTATTGAACGTAAATATGTTAGAGTTCAGGTATACCTAAAATTCTTTATCATATATAAATAAATCTGTTTTCAAAAACCAGAATCCTACTTAGACAAGCACACAGACAAAAAAGGACCAGAGGTTTCACTGAGAGGTTCAGTACGTAGGTACTCTTTGCAACCAGTCATATGAGTCTCATACTCGGAACTTAAAATCAAGGCGAAAGGTGATCATTCAGACAGACACAATAAAGGGCAAAGTGAAAGAAAATAAAAGTTCTAATTGAAGAGGAGTGGGTAACTCATATGGAAACTTATGTTACACGAGCCCCACTTACTGACTATACGAAAAAGCTTTTTATTACCTGAATAAACCTATGATCGACCAACTGAAAGACAGAGGTCTTAAACATATGCACTCATTTCAAAAAATCTCAAACGGTTAGATATAAAAATGCAACGGTCATCTGGTTTTCCTAAATAATGAATTTCCACAGGGTATATAGGTGATATTAGATAAAGATTGTAGTTGTGTAAGTCACATAGGGTTTGAAATCAAATGATTCCAACGTTTCTCACGAAAGTCTGGTCAGAGATTCTTCAGGGAAAAAGATCGGACCTGACTTTCTTGCGAAACGTTTATACTTTTAGCTTACAAAAAACTTACCAACGAGTACCAAATGACATGAAACCCGATTCGATTCTGTAGTTACCACAAGGTTTAGGTTATCTCAGTTTCGTATAACCTACTTATGTAACTATAAGGTAGTCTTCATTGTTCGACCTACATAAGTGCTGAAGATTTGATAGCTAAGTCAGTAACCGGTAGGTCACCAGTGCAATGGTTTAACTTAACCTGACTATCAGTGTTGGTGGTCTATAGCAAAGCTTATTAAACACCCATGAGTAACATCAGTTTGGTTTGATAATTCAGTTGTGGAAACACAGAATGCTTGATTCTACAACCAGTCATTCACAGTTTAAAAACCACTGACATTACACAAGACAGATACACAGTTCTTCAGATGCTGATTATGTTAAGACTTAGTTTAAATGTTGTGAATAATTGATAATTTCTCTAATCATTAGTGTATTCAAAGAAATCCTATACTGATTGATCGGGTGGTCAATTCAATGAATATACACCTCATATTTCGGTACCATTTGCGTAAAGAGGAAAACGTTCCTTAAAATATTTCTTCTAACTGTTTTTTGTACCCTTTGTCAGTTTAGATAGAGAAAGTTCAAGTTATTAACTGAAGAATTTAGTTTCCTATATAATCCGGATCTTTATCCGCACCAATTCGGGGATTCAGAAACGTGGCATATAAAAATGAAACATCTGCGAACTGTTGTCTTTAAACAGTTTGCCAAATTGACAATACTACTAAAATGTGACCTCATCAATGCATGTAAATAACGTGACTAAAGTTCAGTATAACCTGTAGCTTCCTATATTACGATAAAAAAATCTTCCAAGGTTTCAAAAACAGATGCCATACTTCACCAACAGGAAATTGTCTAACATTCTTCAGGATTGTAGGGTTAGTAGGTCTCCTGACTTGTAGGCTTGAAAGACTGAAACTGTGTAGTAAGAAAAAGATACCTAATTTGCAACAGAAATTCTAGAAATATTTGACATATGGACGTACGAAACGTTTATTGATAAAACTAATTGTACGTCAAATTTCAAAAAATTTCACGAAGATTCCCTCTGTACCAGGGTTTTCTCTATTTCTCATATAATTTTAAGTTGGTATTCATCATAAACTGAAATTATTTACAGAACCCTGGGATTTTAGACATCTGTTTCTTCCTAGTGTTTAACTCAGCACTGCGCAGCTATGACCCCGCCCCACCTGGGATGAAAACCAAGACTTTCAGACTCCACAGTGAGTACGTTATCATTAAGCCACTGGGTAGAATTCATTGGTTTACGTTTCCAACTTTTCTGTTGACTCGGAAAACAGTGAGACTCTTATTCAATTTTTTTACTAACTGCTTGAGTTCACATCCGACTTTCTCTACCCCACTGGTCATGACCTCTTAACAACTGCATTAGGTAAAGACCACGTTATATTGTGGTCTGAAAGAATGTGGAGAATTTGAACTAAATGATTCCGATCCCAAGACTCAGTGGTAACGATACCCTATAGTGGGCCTGGGGCATATGTACACACTGTTGAGGAGTGAAATATTAGAACGAGGCAGCTTCATAGTGTTCCCATGCTTCCGCAAGCAAGTGTTTGAGTATGCTATTCAGACTACTCCTTTTAATTATATACGTCACTCTCTTTTTCACAAATAAGTAATAAGCACTATCATTCAAGTCAGTGCCGTTTGAATTCATTCAGATAAGCGGTGAAATATGGGGATTAAAATATTCGATATGAAGTTTAGACGTGGTTTTATGATTAAAAACAGTTTGTTGAAAGCCTTTCAAATGTATTTAATTCATTATAGTGTGTATAACTGACTTCAATGAACCACAGACTCCTTTGAAAATCGATGTTGAATCTTCTGTTACCCTGAGAAGACTACCAGTAATAGTATATACCTGAAGCTTAAGTGAAAAGTAAACCTTTTCAGATTGATGATTTGCCTTTCCTATCAGACGTAAAGTTTCTACTAGATAACTCCGAACTACGTCATACGAAACTTTATATGTGTTTCCTTCAAGAACTAAGAAAGGCTGAAGCTCATGATATTACTGTGACTCTTTTTCATTAAATGTAGCAGATAGTTAACTAAAAGAAGCTTGGTTAAACATATCAGCTAAATTTTACCTACTTGAAGATGCTTCACTTCCCTATCAATATGCTTTTAACTGTTTAGAGTACTCTTTTCAAAACAAAAATATACTTTTGAGGAAACGATTAAACCATTATCATTTTGCAAGGAATTTCAATTAACTTTAATTGTAGCTGCTCTAAAGTGAATTAAGTTTTATACATGAGAACAGTCAGCCACTTACGAAAAAAAAATCACACTGTGACCTTTGCTGCATACATTAACCCTTCTTGGTGTACCACTTTCTCTATGATGATATCAGGGTGGATTCTTCTGCTCATCTGAAGTAAGATGCATGATTATTGTCGCCTTCATGTAATAGTGTTTGGTCTCAATAGTACCAAAAATTACAGCCTATGAGAGTAAAATGTGGACACTGCGGTAGAGTGTAATTTCACATTAGATTGTTTATTTGATATAGTACACCATGATACAGTATTACTTACTGGATGACGTATTCAGTAGAATCTCATATTCACATCAAAGTAGTCATACGAATTTCAAATTAGCTTTATATAATTGGATAAATGAACTTTTGGACCTCATAAAGGAAGTCTGAAAGTCGTATGACTATCATGTTACGATAATGAGCAACATATTTTGCTCAAAAGATCATCATTTAAATAATATTGCAGCACTGTGTACTATATTAAATAAACCATCTTATATGGAATTAAATCATTAAAGCAGCTAGCAAAAGCATTCGTGAAAGCAAAAGTGATTGATTACACATAGAGCATTATGAATAAAGAATACTCGTAATATAGGCCATTTGTTTCCAAGATACGATCACTTTTATCTGCCACCCCATAATTCTGGATCTATTATTTTGAAATGGAACTGGTCTACAGTGTCCTCTGTATATTCTACATTCAAATTTGGTAACTGAACTAACCTATAGTGTCTGTAATTTGTGAAGTTACGATTAGTTTCCTCATTTCACAAGTAATACAAATAACTGATGAAACATAAAATTAATATTATTAAAGAATATCAGAAGCAGATTTGCGACTAAATAAACAGTCGCAACATACTTTATTTGATCATATGTATTTTTTATGATGTTTTAAAACAAACAGTACAGTTTTGTTAACTATGCTATTAAAAGGCTGTATTAAGTGCATCCAAATACTGTGTAGAATATGATTTCGCTCCTCCCAAACAGTTCACTAAGGCCATAAAGCTGCTGAAATGTGGGAAAGCAGCAGGACTAGATGAGATCCCCCCAGAAGCACTGAGAACAGACGCAGAGACAACAGCGGACATGCTCACACCACTATTGCAGAAGGTGTGGAAGGAAGGGAAGGTACCTGGCCATTGATTGGAAGAAGGGTTACCTTGTCAAACTCCCAAAGAAGGTAGACCTCAGTGTTTGCAAGAACTGGCGCGGAATCACTTTCCTGTCCACCCAATGCAAGCAAAATATTAAGCCGCATCATCCTGGAGAGGCTTAAGGATGCGCTAGATTCATAACTACGACCCGAACAGGCAGGCTTCAGGAAGTACAAATCATGCTTGGATCAAATCGCAACACTTCGCATCATCACAGAACAGAGTATAGAATGGTAGTCAACTCTATCGACTTTGAGAAGGCCTTTGACAGCGTCGACCGAGAGGTGATTTGGAAACTGCTTCATTACTACGGAGTACCGCAAACCTTTATCAGCCTCATTCAACAACTATATGAAGATGCCACATGCCAAGTAATTCACAATGGGAAGCTCAGTGATGCTTTTGAAGTGAAAACAGGAGTGAAACAAGGCTGCCTACTATCCTCCATGATATTCACGATTGTGGTCGACTGGGTCATGCAGCAAACAGTGGGGAGCGAGAAGAGGGGGATACGCTGGCTGGACTGCAGAAAAGGACCCAGAAGACTTGGATTTCGCCGATGACTTGTGTCTGATGTCACACAAACTCGAAGATCTACAGGCGAAAACTAACAAGTTGACAGAAGAGGCAGGGCAGCGTAGATGGGACTTCAAGTGAATGTAAGGAAGACAGAGGTGGAGATACCCAACCACCAACAGCAACAGACTCCAATCAGCTTGAACAGGAGAAACTTAAAGGAAGTAACCTCCTTCACCTATCTAGGCAGCACTGGTCTCAATTACAGGCGGCACAGATGAGGATGTCAAAGCCAGGATCGGAAAAGCAAGACAGGTTTCCAGTAATCTGAAACCAGTATGGAGATCTTCTGCACTCAGCATTAAGCGTGAACAAGATGTGGAATTTCAACACCTACGTCAAGTCAGTGCTTCTGCATGGCTCAGAGACTTGGCGCGTCACGAAAGAGATTTCCAACAAACTACAGACATTCATCAACAACTGCCTACGCTGGCTCGTTACTGAAGCTCAGATGCCAGAAAGAATAAGCAACAAGAAACTCTGGGAACGAACCAACCAAGAACCTATCACTCAACAAATATGCAGAAGGAAGTGGAGATGGCTTGGCCATACACTGAGAAGGCCGACTGGGACATCACGCGTCAGGCCAGGCCATCAAGTGGAACCCAGATGGGAAGCGACGAGTTGGGCGTCCGATGTGAGGGTGACATGGAGGAGATCGTGTGAGGAGGAAATGAGAGCTTGTGGGCTGTCGTGAAGCCAGGTTCGAAATATTTCAGAGGACAGAGTGGAATGGAGACGTACTGATGAAGCCATATGTTCCATTAGGAACCCAAGGGACAAATAATAATATAAATAATAATTTTAGTCGAACTGCTAAGACTGAGAATTGCAACGTATATCCCATATAAAAACGACAACTTAAGCAGAAGGTGAAACTACAGAAATTCAAGCAAAGTAGTGGAAGTATTAGGAATAATTACAAAGTCAATTCAAAGATATGAAAGCACAACCTTAAAGTTAGTCTTCTGTGATACTCGAAAATCATTTTTCCTTCTTCATCTTGTAAAAAAACCAAATAACCGATCAAGGTAATAATGACAATATACATATTACTGGACTATATAGGAAATTTATTTGTAAAATCCCAATGAAAAAGAAAAATAAATTTCTGGCGTTTCATGACCTCGTGGAGGCCGCTTCTTCAAAGAATAAGACCCATTCAAGTAACTGTGTATTTAAATAGTAAATAGAGACAAATCAGATCACATCTGATAATAATATGGGAATAAATGGCACCACTGTGAGTACATGTTTTACTATGTGAAGAAGAGGCTTTCATGAGGTCAAGAAATATCCAAAACTCATTTTACTCTATCATTTCTATCTTACGAATATATTTCCTTCTTAGTCGATTTACTCAAAGCTCATCTTATTCAACTTTATGAGGTCAAAGTTTGATACTGAAGTTCCTAAAATAAAAAATATAAACTTCATTCAAAAATATTTTATGAAAACTTCTTTTTGTTATCACGTGAATGGAATATTTACCTGCTATTCTACAGCTACGAAATAACATTGCTGAAAAGAGTGATTTCTCATTTTAAGATCTTGCTTAATAAAAATGTAACTGCTTTTCATAATCTTTCAATACCAAGCGTAACAAATGTATATATTCATGCATTCATTATTAGTTGAGTTCTACTCAGTTGGAGTATAACTGTGTTGTTGGTCCCTGTACTGATGACTTAAAAAGCTTGTATGTTGAATTGATCAGGTATATGCACTTGAGGGCCTTAACTTTGACTAATATTTACATCTATACCAATGAGTTCACCAAGTAATCGTGGATTTTTGAGGCTTAATAGTATAACTGTTAGGATCATGGCTTTGTCTGGGATAGCTTGTTGTTTGATGCTTCACCATGTTAAGGCTGACAGACAGTAGGAAAGCCTACGGCAACCATCTTGAATACTACTTAGGCATCGATTTTTCTGATATCTCTTACTGCCTTGTAATATAGTAGTCTGTTTTCAAAATGTACGGTCTACATGAATCGACCAATAGATGGTAAAGTATACGAATCAACTTGTTGGAGCTAAAAGAATTCAGCCAAAATTTCAGACTTGATTAGATTGGTCACCAGTATGGGCTAGACGGATAGATAGTCTGCCCTTCAGTAACCGATTAACTAAAATCATGCAGCTCAGTAGAGGATTATTCATAGTCAGAGCAAATGAATGCTGACCCGTCTTATGTGAAAAACATTCAAATCAAGAAAGGCTCCCTCCAAACAGCAGATACTTGTTACTATCCAATATGAAACCCAAGATCGTCTCTGTGCGCTAAACGACTCATACACAAAATCGTATTGTCACCAATGTAAAGCTTGGGACCGATTTTGACTTCACAGCTTTTCTTATTCGATGTCAAGGACAATCCCTTCTTTAATCATAAGAAACGGGAAAAAGAAATTCCATTTTTGAGTGCCGTGACTGTTAGAAAGGATAAGTTAGATAAAAGCCTACAATCTTCTGCGTAAACAACAACAGTTAAATGTTCTGTCAGTTACAGTTGCTAAACTTTCGTCCTTAAATGAGTTCAGAATGTCTCCTACTATTTTTCAAAGAATAACTGGCTTCATAAAGCCGCCATCAAATGATCTTTTGAATCTATATATAACTCTCTGTCCACCCAAACCGGTTCACTAACTTCACATTTTTCCTGAATTAAAGATAGGTTAGCTAAGATTCTTGTTATCACGTAAAGACTTTATTACTAGAAAAACTATAGAACTTCTATATGAATTATTTTGCAGAAGAAAATTCCAAAAAGCTGAAGAAATGTAAATGTTTGTTCCACCTTCCTATGGGCAAAACGGTATTCAGATATGAGACGGGAAAAATTCTGCTTCAAATTAGTTGACTCTTGTAAATGTGATGGTAAAGCTCGATAAGAAAATACAGAGATTTACGATAATGGAAATAGCATATAGTATTACAAAAGTTATGGAGACTATTCGTACACACCGCATTTCATAAACACTTGAATAAGTGGGAACAAAGAATAGTGAAAATATTCATATAATAGTCATAACTGCACTAAAGGCAACCAACCGATCGACTCGGTTCACAAAATAAACAGTTGTTCGTTTATATAAATTCCAAAGACCCTCTTACTTTAAATAAAATAAGCACTGACAGATATAGTTGAAATGAATGATAATTTTCCCCACTGAACCCCATAAGTATGTGTAAGAATTAAAATTATCTCAGGTTGTTACTGTTCTCTTCAATAAAAGCCAAACCTGTGTACTTTAGACATGGGTAAATAATTGGTTGGCATAGATAACACCACTTAATTTTATGTTTTATTTTTCCATTGTGAACTACTTTCTTACTTGGAGTCCCAACAAATGTAGTCTAAATATAGTATAATTTTTCTGGTGAGATTTAGTTAGTTATGAATAAATTTCTGATAGCAATCATTCAGCTTTTCGTTGGCTGACATTTCTTATTAGTTGAAGACTATTTTTAAACCGAATATTCGATTGGATTTTTAATGACTGAAAATAAAATCTTCTTCAGAAATGCTTTCCGCCTTATTCTTAGAAAGAGTTTGTAACAAAAGTTTTTGATAACATCAGCAGTATTTGTTAGTATAAAGTAACTGATGCTCCCCAAGTAATCCATTTTTAGTAATGTGAAAAAATATCTTCTAGAATATGTCAATCAAGGGAATATTTTTTAATAATGAAAGTGTGAGTAATTGAATTTTTTCATAAATATCATACGAAAACTGACTATATGATACTACTTACGTAATTATGCAATTCAGCGAGTGAGATAAAACGTACACCTTAGGCAAACTAATTAAGACTTCTTTATAATTTATTTGTTTGCCCCTTAGGTTCCTAGTGGAACACAAGGCTTCACTAACACGTCGCCATTCCACTCTCTTCTGTACAGTCTCTTCAACCTTGCTCCACGACTGCCCACAAGCTTTCATTTCTTCCTCATATGATCTATATGTCACCCTCGCCTCGAACGCCCAACTTGTCGTTTCCCCATTGGGTCCCACTGGATACCCTGGGGTGGTGCGTGACGTTACCAGTCGGTCCTCTCAGTGTATACCCAATCCAATCCATTTCCACCTTCTTCTGTGTATCTGTTTCGTGATAGGTTTTGGTTGGTTCGTTACCAAAGTTTCTTGCTGCTTATTCTAATTATTGTGGCCATCTGATCTTCAGTTTGAAGCCATCACAGGTGTGAGCTGTTGATGATGTATGTCTGTAGTTTGTTGGAAAAGCCTTTCGAAACGCCCAAAGTCTCTCAACCACCACATAGAAGTACTGACTTGACTGAATCACTGTTGAGAATCCGGATCTTGTTCTTTATGCTGAGTTGAATGCAGTAGATCTCCACACTGATTTCACACTAGTTAAGGCCTGTCTCGCTTTCCTGATCCTGGCTCTGACGTCCTCATCTGTGACTGTGCCACCTGTAGTTGAAACGATGCTGCCTTACCTAGGTAGGTAGGTGAAAGAGACTACTTCCTTTAGGTTTCTCCCTTTGATGGTGATTGGTGCTTGTTGTTGATGGTGTTGTTGGTTGGGTATCTTCATCACCTCTGTCTTCTCTACATTCACTTGAAGTCCCGTCTTCCTTGGCTGCCTTACCTCTTCTATCAACTTGTTAGTTTTCGCCTGTAGATCCTCGAGTTTGTGCGACAGTAGACATAAATCATCATGGGCGAAATCCAAACATTCTGGGGTCCTATCATCTGTACAGGGAGTGTATCCCCCTTTTCTCGCTCCTCACAGTTTCTTGCATGACCCAGTCGACCATAATGAGGAAAATGATCGGTGATAGTAGGCAACCATCTCTTACTCCTGTCTTCACTTCACAGGAGTCACTGAGCTTTCCGTTGTGAATCACTTGCCATGTGACGTCTTCATATAGTTGTTGAATGAGATTGATAAAGGTTTGTGGTACTGCATAGTGTTGAAGCAACTGCCAAATTACTTCTCAGTCAACGCTGTTGAAGGCCTTTTCAAAGTCGATGAAGTTGAGGTGTACAGTTGACTGCCATTCTATACCCTGTTCAATGAAGATGCGTAGCGTTGCATTTTGATCCAAACATGATTTGTTCTTCCTGAAGTCAGACTATACAGGTCGTAATTATGAATGCAGCGTATATTTTAGTCTCTCTAGGATGATGCGGCTTAGTATTTTGCTTGGTGTGGACAAATGCATGATCCCACGCCAGCACTTGTTCTTACAGAGACATAGCATAGGTCTCACTTTTCGGGAGTTTGACAAGGTAGCCCTCCTTCCAATCAGTCGCAGCTACCTTTCCTTCCTTCCTTCATCCCTTCCAAACATTTACAATAATGAGGTGAACATACTCCCTGTTGTCTCTGTGTCTATTTTCAGTGTTTCTGGTGGAATTCCATCTGGTCCTGCTGCTTTCCCGAATTTCAGCAATGCATGGTGTTCACGACTTCACTTCTGCTTTTGTCGAAAGGCTTGTGTTCACTTATAGTTCTTCGGCTGGGCTGCTGGTGGTATTTCTGGATGAATTGCAGGTGGTGGTGGTGACGGTTGATTCAAGAGTTTTTTGAAGTGGTCAGCCCATCGTTTCCTTTGTTTCTCCTCTCTCTTCCGTTACTAGATCTCCTTCACTATCTCTCATTGGTTTCATCTCCACTGATCTCTTCCCTTCCAGATAGTAACCTGGTTATTTGATACAATGTTATCAGGTCTCTCCTACCAGCAGTCTGTTCTGCTTCACTTGCCAGTGCACTCTTCCTCACTTATTTGACCAGTGTGGTGGTTTATAGGTTGTGTTCACTTCCTCTTTTCTTTGTTCATGCCTACACTATACTGCACTGGTTCATATTCTGCTTCACCCTCTTACTCTTCCTCCTCTGTCAGCTTCTACGTATCCATGGAGATCCATTCCTGGTCTTATTTCCTTCCATTCCTAACACGGTCATGCAGGTTTCCTTCCACGTCCCTTTCAAAGAGTTCTAGTCTTCTTCCACACAGGTTTCCTCACAGGTGTTGCCTAATGTCTCCCATTTTGTCCTGATGACTGACTGACGTGAAGAGGTCCTTTACAGTGTCATCCTTCAGTCGCTGTTCTGGGTGTTGAACTTGAACTGTGGTCGTCTATCATCAACTTCTGTGAAGACTTTCAACCTGATTTCGAAGGCAGGCTCCTTGCACTAGATAGTGAGTGGTGTCAACCTACATCTGCTCCTCTCCTTCATCTGATCTGATCTGATCTAATCTTGTGTCCAGTAGGCTTGAAGTGTCTCCATCTCCACTTTCTTCACATTGAGATGAAGTCGATCTGACTTTTAGTGTGGTGTGTCTGGTGTTATGGTGAAATCGAACCCATGTCGCTGCCTTGTGAATATCCTTGTGTGTGTTTGTACACACTGCCTCAAATCACCAAATCACTGAATGTGCAGAGATCTGCAAACAGTTCTCCGTTCTCGTTCATCATTTCACTGAGTGCTTCTCGACTGGAGATGGATGAGTTTTCTTCCTGTGTTGTCTGCTCCCAGTTTGGCATTCATGTCACTCCACCCATTAGAATGGATTTTGATGTCACCATCAGAAATTCGGTCTTGTCCAGTACTGATTGCAGTTATCTGTATAATTCCTCCTTCTTCTCCTGATCGGTATATTATTTGTAGGTGCGTAGTGTCGCATTGTCTGATTGTGACTTTCCTTCCTTTTGAGTTGAATCCTGCTGTCATTATCCCTATCCTACAGGAGGAGATTGATGATAGCCACTCGAAAACTCAGTGTGCCCGTGGTTGTCTTCTGGGTGACAATATCGGAGTAGATTATTGGTTCCTCTCCAGTTGACAGTTTTGATAGTCGACTTGCATTCCGTCTGCACTGATAGATTTCCAGCACTTCTATGCCATATCTTCTGATCTACTTTGAAATCTGGGTAGTCTTGACAGGCAGCGTCAAATTTTGTGCAGACATTCCATGTTCCCACGTTTACTTTCGCTTTCATCGAGAGAAGTGAAGACACATCGGCCAACTGGCTTCCCGAAGTTTTCGTCTCAACGATTCCAGCGAGGAATAAGTTTAATTTGATGTGTTTTTTTCTTTGTGCTTTGAAGCTTCTTTAGCGATTGCATTGATTTTACGTGGTAGGGTTGCTAGCCTTATGCTCAACCTTTACTTTTTATCCGGACTTAGGACAGGCTAGTAACTAGTGGTCTAGTTAACTAAGCGAGAATATTTGTAGTACTTTCATTTGAGTAACATGATATCTCAGTACGAAAACAATCCCGTCTCATATATTAACTCAAGAAGTGTAAGCAGCACACCGTGAGTCTTAGCACAGTTTATGAACACTGTAGTTCACAGAAATAGCATATCTTACACCTTTGAAGTTCACACCAAATTTTACTTAGTATCGGATACCTACAAAACTAAAAATTATTATGAATATTATTGTTGCAATTAAAATTCAGTGGTTTACTTTACCCTAAAATATTGAACTTATGGAGCGAACAATGACATATAACTGTGGATTATACTAACGTTGGATTTCATACTAGTTTTGCATACTGAGAAGTGTATATTCTTCATCAATACGTCTGTTTTCTGGCAAGGTGATGAATTTGCATACGTGAAAAGTCTCATGCTACGAAGAAACAGTTGTACAGTGTTTATAGGCTTCTAGTGGTTCTCGACCTGACCTCAGTCAGTGATGAATACCAATTTGAAATGGATATATCTCCACAAACCTCCAAAATGAGTTAGATTCATAAAATTCAGCCATCTATTCAACTACTTCAGTTGCATCTTAGGAAATTAGTTACACTTTGTAAATGTATTGTTTATCATGATTTACTTAAAAGTAAACCTTGTATAAATTAAGCTTTTGTTTGCTTATCTGTTGTGAGTTCACGTATGGCTTAATAGATCTAGTATTGTGAACACACTTCTTTGCTTCTTTTAAAGATACCAATAATAGCAAAGGATTCAGTCGTTGAACTATAGTTTATTCGTTTTTATTTCTATTCTTCACTACTTTTTTGTTATCAAACAACTGGCAACCATGGTTTTGTTTATGTAGCAGTGACTTCATTGTGTTACACACCATAAAACTAGATGAACTCAACAAAAATTTTATGGAATACGTGCATGGTATGAAATGAAAATAAAAATCACTACATTTCTTGAAAACAATAATCACCATTCCAAAAAATTTGAAATGGGTACACCTAACAACCATTATTTTAGTTGTTACCTTCAATGTGACTTAAGCCATACTCAACAAGTATTTTATAACCAGCATTCAGTAATAAAGTAAATTCTTGGTGAGAAAATTAATTTGAAGTTTGCCTATCTTGGTATAGAATTAGCAATAAAAGCTGATAAAACACTAAGGTGAATGATTTACGGATAAATTGTGTAAAATGTTTGACTGATGAAAATTTTCGGATGGATAGCCGCAAATCGCAAAACAAATCTCATCATATCTCTTGTTATTTTCACTCAACAAACCAAAGAGAGAAAATTCACCTTCTAAAAGAAGTTTAAATAGAAATAGGATCTCATAGATAAACATATGAAGTAAAAACCTCATTAAGGGAAAACTTACTAGCTGCGAAAGTGGTTACTTTATAAAAATTTATATTTCTGAAATGAATTTACCTTTGATAGTGCAAAGAGGAGGGTACCAAACTCTCTTAGACAGAAGCTCTATGCACCAACTATGAAGTTCGTATTCTCCTGTTGCCGAATGTTTCCTACCAAAACTAAACTATGTACGTGCGTCTATCAGTTTACATGCGCTTATAAAGCCAAGTATAAGGAATGTTGGATGTTAGTTTTATTTAAAAATGATTAAGAAGTACCAATCAATTTGATTTCATGACCTTATCCTGCATATTTCTGCAAAAATGTTTAGATTACTGAATATCAAACTGAAAGCAAAACGTATTTTCGTACCACTCATGAAATTATTCTGCATTTGAGTAACTAGGGTTTTATGCTTATAAGAAACTTCTAACATTTTCTGCCTGTTTGATGCACAACTTACTATTTTAAGGATTTGCAACCAGAAAAGTGGCAAGTTTCAGTAGTTAAAACGTTTTATTCAAGATTCTAACAATCTCAGAAAACGTTTAGGTACCTAAAGCTTTTAGCTAAGTTTTTCTTCAAAATGGTGAATCTACTTAGCTCTCGCCTAAATTAAAAACAGATCTCAGTTTACTCGCATTACGAAAAAGTTTCTGTTGTTTCTTTAGAATTTTTGAAATAAATACTGGGGGCTTCATCCGATTCTCTATTGCGCAAGTTACATAGTATTGTTAACAAAATAATACTGATACAAGGAGCAATTTTAAAGCTACCTGTAACTCTGTTAGGCAGGGATTTTCAATGTTTTCTTTGTCATGAGTATGTGGTGTGGAGTTTTTTATGATATCAGGCTTGTTTGAGAAGGTCTTTCCTGCATTTTTATTCGTTTGATGACGTTGGTGATCATTTACGATACTTTGGAAGCTCTCTCTCCCTCTGAACTAATTAGGGGAACGTGTGTTAGCTCAGTTTTCTTTTCATCTTCTTAATGCTACAATCGTTGTACTTAGCATTATTGTGGACTATCTACATAATAGAGTGAAATATGAGTTATTTTGGTTGAAATCTGTGAATTGAATCTGTTAGCAAAAATTAAGAATGAATTTACTGACATTGTGCAGAGAAGTATGGAAAAGTAACAATCGTTAGGTAACCTTAAAATAAAGTCGCAGTCCCAAGTATTCTTCGGCTTTATGTTACGGGTTGTAATTCTTCTGTTCTGCATCGCAATATGCGATGTTCTTTTTCCTTATACATGTCTACTCAATATTGAGCCTTTTTCCCACCTTAATCTGCATCAGTCAATTGTTATCACTTCCTGTTTTTCCAGATATTGCTTTAGTTATTGCCGATAAACATTCCTATTACTGTAAATCATCAAGATAGTAGATAAACTTTACATACTATAAAAGACATTGTTAGAAAGTCTTCAGAGTCAGAACTGTAAGGTTTTTCAACTGCAGACGAGGATATCTTTCAGTTTGCAAATGGCCAGAAATAAAAATGGTCCTTGCTGCACTGCTTGACCACCCAGTTCATATAGGACAATCTTTTTTTAAAAAGAAGCCATGAATGAACTTTTGGACATAGAAATGTACAATCAAGAGTCAACTTGAAATCCACGTTAAACACAGAGGATCAAAGACTACCTGCACATCGCAGAAACCAAGGTGTAGAAATAGTTTTCATATGACTACGTTTAAATAGTTCCAAAGCTATAAGGTGAAGATAGTTGGTTATGTATACTCTACAAGTTTACAAAATGGCTTTTGATGCGAATTAAAAGTGGATACCACTATGAGGTGGAGTTGTTCTGCCTGCAAATGGTAACAAAATAAGCACTTTGTACTGAGCTGTGCTCACATCTTCAAAAACATTGCCTTCATATATGTGAAAAGATATAAGTAGTCTTCTCATTGTTTATTTTCGTTGTCTTTTCTGTCAGACGTACTCGTTATTCTTGATAATGTTAATTCAGCCTAGTTTGATTGACTGTCTGATTTGCTTTTAAATAACGTAACAAGGGATTGTTATGAGATTTAAGAAAGCTCCAGACAGTCACGTCATTTAACTATCATATCCACTAGTGTATTTTGACGGTTTTTGTATATCGTTCCTGTTGATTAAAAAGAATATTTTTGTTTACAATAAAATAGTATAACTAACAGCCAGCACTGCCGAAGACTATTAACATATACGCTCAGGTCAAATTAAGTAAGTTCAGCAAACTCACTTCCATGCAAAGTCCAAAATGAACATGCTTTTGGTAAATCTAAATTTTCGTGAAAGGTAAATTTTTAGGGAAACCAATCAGGTTTGAGATAATTTAAAGTTACTCGTTACATCCGCTTACCATTTTATTGACGCTGCATAAACTTTTGTTGTATTATGATGAAGATTACACTGTAAGTTGTGTGGGAAATTCTGAGGCGTAGGTATTGTGATTGAACTAGATGAATGTCGTGTTCCGTAACTTGAGTATAATTCAGGAAGATAACTTAAACAATGTTTGCATAGATACATATGTCTTGTAAACCACAGATTCTTGGTATGTACGACCGAAATGCAAAGAAAAGACATTTTCATTGGATAAAGGATTGATCAGAAAAGTCAGTCTAAGCAGTTATGCGAAAATGCGTTTCACTGGGTACCAAAAAATCTCCAGGTGCTTGGAAGTCATATATGTCCCCATCTGAAATGAGTTATCTACATCAAGCTATTGCTAATAAAAAGTACTTCGTTGGTCAGATAACTGGACTGAACACAAACAACTCTGGAAATATGTGAACTTGTCTTAGAAAGTTCTTAAGACATTTAACGGGATCAAGTGGGGAAATTTCCGCATTATAATTTAAATATCTCATATGGATTAGTTGCAACGCACACAATGGTATGGTTTCAAAGATGATAAACCTATTTAAAACCTAGATACCTTTATTTCTCATTTAGAATAGATTTCTAAATTCTCAATAAGGTATCATTTTCTCTAATAATGAAGTTGTGTTTAGTACTCTGAATTCTGATTGGTCAGCATGCACTTGAAAATGACTGGCTGCTACTAAAGCTTAGTTCAACCTGCATTTTAGTGCGAAAGGGAATCACTCACTATCAGAATATTTTCCGCAGGGATCACTAAACCATTATGGCTCTGTTTTGTTTTCAAGCAGAAGACTTATACATTCCTACATACATTTAAATACTAATATGAAGTTTATTTGGAATGCACAATAATGACTTGTTTTAGTAATATCTATCGATAAAAAACCTAGACTGTGTGCGAAATAGTGGGTTAGTTGATAACCTTAACTTATTTCACTTCACTTCTGGAAATATCTAAGGTGATTTAAGGAGCTTAGTTAAGTCTTTTAAGGCTTTGCTCATTCTTTTTGTTGCTAGTTTGAGTCAATCCCAGAGAAATGGGATTCACTTTCTTTTTAGTCAACTTTCAGTTGATGAATTGCAATGATTTACGTAACACTTTCATGTATGGTAATATTTTCATTCCGTTCACCCCTAAAGTAAGGATTTGAACTACGAACTCTTTTTAAAGACATTTTTTGTTTTTAAATGCACTTTCGATTTTCTAATTTTCCATTTTTATGAGGTATATTTTAGGTCGAAATCATAAAATTGTCTGTCAGTGTTTTGAACTGCATCAGAATCAAGTTAGTGTATTATTCAATCATACAAAATGTTGCAGAACCACCTCTGTACCAATTCTTTTATAAGATATGATGCTTAGAGCAAGTAACTTACAGTGAAATAAAACGATAACCTTAAGCCAGACCTACTTTGATCGTAGTCCATATATGAAGCAACGTAACAAGAAGAAGAAGAATTAGATACAACTGTAAATGTAAATGACGTTAAGAATGTGTAATCAAAAGTCTTGAAATGTGTGCTAGCATTCTCGAATATAATCTTTCATAGGCAGCAAGAAGTACTTTGAATATTCAACTGATTAGTTTCAGTTAAACAACTTAGAGAACTTTATTCAAAACGTTGTAATCTAAGTACAATTACATATTAGATAATTTATCCTGTATAGTATTATTTATTAGATGACGTTTAGAGCAGGGTTTATTGCTCATAATCTTATCAAAGTAGTCACATGACTTTCAAACCTCACTTATACAGTTCATTCTTTTATTTTAATGGTAGTAAAATTCTCCAGATGTCTGAAATGTAGTGAATCATACTTGTAAATTGTTAGATAATCACTGGCTCCTCCTTTTCTCTGGCTAGGTCCTGATTTCAGCACACAAAACTTGTCATTTATATATCGCAACCATACTTCTGAGGGGAGGAAGGTTGCAATGCTCCTAATCTTATTTGTTCCAGACAGTCCATAAACATGTCAAGGATAGTAGATTTCTCATCATCATCCTTTTTGTATATATATTTTGTCTTGAAATTTCAAGACTGTAGAAGTAAGACACAGCTGTATCTCATAAGGAGTTTCTTTAATCGAAACTCCGGTTCTACGACTGAATTCACGATTAAAGTCGAGTTCATTTATGACTGCTTCAATTACCATATTAATTGGTGTATTTGCACAGAAGTTTGTCACATAAAAACTAACCATTTCTTCCGCATCCTGTAATTGTAGATAATTTATTCTCTATTTCAGTTAGAAATATTTTTTAGCCTAGAATCTGAACTATTTGTAATAAGCCATAATAGTGTAGCTTATTTATTAGATAACACTTTCGAAGCCTACTTTCGGCCTCATTAGATAACGTGGTTTTTGAATCTTATTGGTATCGCTAAGAAGGGACTGATATCCCGCCTGAGATTCAAACCCACGTCATCCAGTGTTGTAGTCACCGACTTTACCACTGAGCTATTCGGGATGCGATTGACCTCGAGGTTACAGATACGCCTTGCTGACGAGTACCAAAAAGCACAAAACCTAGGTCGAGGGCTTCCTGCCGATTGCCTCCAACCAACTAACATTCTACTATGGTTATTAATTTTAGGCATTAAATTTAATCTCCGACGCTCACCCAAATGCGGCTTCCTTTGGCATATCTGATACGTTGTTGACTTCTGAATCTCAAATGGTCCTCATTCGACATGTTCATTTACTTTCTTTAAGCAATCCAAATTATTCATAATTACTGGCTAGTTGCCTTAATCAGATTCTGCAATTAAGGTAATATTGTCATTTTTTGATTTCTCAGTGCCAGCCTGCCCAATTCCGTTAATTTTCGCCTCTCTTTTATTGTTCTGATGTTAGTGCACATTGTGCACGGATTTGACCAGCAGTTGCCTAATACATTGAGCTTAATGGTACTTCCATGCTAGGTAAAACAATTTTTAAACTTGATTTGAGCTATTCCGCGTTGACGTTTAGTTCTTTTTCTAGATCTTTTAATTCATTTCAGCTTAATGCTGTAGTTGAGCGGTTGATCACTTCTTTTGCTCGATTGATGGCTGGTGGTGCCTTATTCGTAGTTTCATTCTTGTTTGTGGGATATTTCTCTTCCTTTGATTTTGCTGAACTTTTGTTTCAGTATTTTTGGCTTTGTTGAAAGTAGGTGATTTTGCTTTATTGGATGCTGTAGCCAGAAGTTCAAATCTCTGTTGCTTACTATTTCTAAAAGTCTACATTTCAGTTCTCCGACATTACTGCGAATACCAGTTAGTTTCTTGATAATTCTATGGAGTTTACAATTCACATATAGTTTGGTGACTTGTTTTACAGCTGTCTCACTTTATTTGTTGAAATCGGAGTTCGTAGACAAAGATATTCAAGAACAATTTGATATTTTATCCACTGTATGTTAAAAGTACGATTATGTGTAGCGTGCTTCAGTTGTATGAGTTTATTAACTAGTTTCTCAACAGGAAGACAATAAGTTTCATTAGGTTTAAATTAAAACTTTGGCAATGGCGTAGAATATAATTCCATATTTACCTATTTATTTAATTTAGCCCACAGTGATATATCACTATTCACCTCTAATTTCGGTGGATTCTCACTTTTGACTCATTGTTTTTACTAAAATTTCTGCTTCTTGGTGTTGCAATAATCTCGTAACCTCTTAGTGATATGATTCGTAAGTGCCAACATGTTGCCTTTTCGGTAGTAATTATTCTTGTTTAAAACAGCCTCAGTGCTTTAGTCTTTTTCTCCAGGGCCTTAACTTTATCATTACATACTTAATAATACCATAAAATGATGAGATGGTGATCAAATCTTATTATTATTATTATTGTTATTATTATTATTAGTGTAGGGAAAAATATGCATCGCCTAATGAATACAGTTGTATAAATGAAGTTGATGAATATAGAATTTTCACTCAGACAGATTTAACTTAATAATCCATTTATAGACTGCTAAACGTTTTTTCAGAAAAGTGGGGAGAAAGTTTCGAAAACACACGATCCGTCAATTCATAGTTTGGACGACACAAAATTATCAATGAGTGATTCCACGTTCTTCGTCTCCCTAGACACCACGATTAACAATCAGGACAAAAGATAAACTAACTTTAATGAATTTATTGGCCGTCAGGAAAACTGACAACATGTCTAAAAATAGATGGTCTTTTGTAACATTCTCAAATATTGAGTAGTTTGAATAAAAATAATTTGACTCAGTATGCTCACTATTTGAGCTGATATGCGTTTTTAATAAATTCCCTCTCTTCATGAATACTGATAGGAAATAATCAGTGTAAGGTCTATTGAAAAAAACATTTCAGGCAGCAAAAATAATAAAGAAGTAGAATCGAATGCAAGTGTATTTAAAACAAGACAATGAACAGATTACTATTGATTTGGTTTTGATTAAACACCATAATAGTACAAATAAAAAGGTTCATCTTAAAATTTCTTACTCAAGTCGACGCACTAGAGAGTAATCGAAAACTTGTCTTTTGATAAATGGGGAAAAAACATAAAACCTCACTTCATGCCTACATTTTGAAAATGGAGTGACTTTTCCAAGTTCACTTAACTTTTTGGCATTTGTGTATCTCCAAAACACAACCTTTTGTGCCTTTTCCTTCATCAAAGTAAGACGAAAGTATTTTCAGGTGAACTTTTTATGGCTGCTCACCTTCTTCCTTGTAGTACTTGTTTCTCAGTGAAAACAGTTTTGGATACACTTTTACTTACTTTCTTTTCCCAGTAAAAAATATTTTATTCAGTTTCTCTTAACAGAAATGATGCTTCCTCTCCTAACCTTAGTACTTTCTGCATATATATGCCATAAAAAAGTTTCCAGAAAGGTATGTTTGATGGCTGGCTCAGTCAGCCTTAAGTCAACTAGTTTCATAACCTTGGCAGTATAACTGAGAATGCTAGAAGGCTTCTTGAGAGTTCCACCGAGGTAAATTCAATTGAATTCATTGTTTCTCTTTGTAGCATCATTGTAGTTCAATGGGATAGAGATACATATTTTCTGTGAATCATTGGACAGCATATTTAGTGCCCTAGTCACCGTTACTTTCTCATTAGAAATGGCCTAAGACCCGTCACCACTCCTAAAATCGGCTTCCTTCAACACTGACGCAAATCGACTTACTGAAGAGCCTGTAAGTGGCAGGACTTTGTGAATACAACATCAAGATGCTCCAATACTACTTATGAAACTGTAGAAACAGACATGGGCTGCACTTATAACGCATAAAACATGAATAATGTATAGCAAGCGTGATATCAGCTTATTTCACCGCATCCAGTATCTGTTTTATGAGATTGTATAAACTAGTCTATGCTTTTTCTGTTGCTCTTAGGTCTTGTTGTTTTTATAGATGTTTACAGGATTCAGTTAAAGTAAACTTAGCTACTTGCCTGCTGTAGCTGTGATAAATTGGATGCACATTAGGAAGTAAGTGAGACTTGTAGATAGATGTGTATTTGATATACCTTAGTACAGATGATTCCTTCAAATTATGCGTCATCACACAATTGTTCGGACTGTTCACAAGAGAAATATAAAGAGATTCAGGAATCAAAGAAAGAAAACAAAGTTCATGGACAAGAGACGAGAGAAAAGAAAAAGAATCGTAAATTTAGAAAATGTGAAGAAGAAAAGTGATATTTTGAATCTAAACGAATAGGATTGAAAGTAGAGAGTTAATGAAGAAAGGTAGCAGAAAAAATATAAGTAAGAATGGTGACTGTTAAAAACTGTAAGGACATCATTATTGAATCAGTAGCAGGAGAGGTGAGACGTGTAGTCACTAGTTCAAGTAATGAGTCATATCCATAATAATATTAACAATGATAGGGAATCGGTATGAAGGTAACAGAATTTTGCACTTATGCGACTACCAGTAATTGTTTTGGACTAATTCATATGTTATATGGATGGAGGCAATAGCCAGGAAGCCCTGGACTTAAGTTTCGTACTTTTTGGCACCCGTAAGCAAGGCATAGCTGAAACCTCGATTGAAGTGATATCCTGTTCAAGATTCGAACCCACGCCACCTGGTGGTGCAATCAGAGATATTACCACCAAGGCGAATAATATAGTTGAGAAACGAAGACCATAATTCTATCGGTTTTAAATAATTATGACTTAGCAGGTCGCGTTTGATCAACTTTTAGTGATGAGAGTTAGTATTGAATATGGCACCATTTTGTACAACGACTAGCTCAGTTTGGTAATCAAAGTAACACTAAATAAAAAGCAAGGATGTGTAAAACTGTTATCACCAAGTCACTGAAAACTTTATGCCAAATATAAAGATTGATATTCTTATTCAACTTAATTATCTTTGCTTCAAAGTTTTAAACTATTTTATTCTACTGTTTGTTAGTACTACTCTGGCTTTGACCTTGTCGACAGCAGTCATTCAAATGCGTATGGTGAAAAGTGTTTCTAGTTGTCCAGCTTCATATATTTCCTGACTTTTAAACACTTCGTAATTATTTCTATTCGTTTATTTAATAAAACTGAGAGATGAGCATCAAAATATCAATCAATTTTCTTGATAAACTGTTGGTTAATTTTTTCATAAGTTCAGCATCGTAGTGTTTACATATTTTTAAATAAACCGACTAAATCACCAGGACAATGAGATTGTTGAAGGTCTGTCAGTATCATATGAAGTTTCTGAAACATTTTGTGAATTCAGCCACTAGCTGCATATAACCGTCTTCAGTATATCTGAAACTCATCACATTTCGAGAGCAAACATTTAAAACTTGATTGGATGAAATCATATTTATCAGTTGTCTACTCATATTCTCTTCTCAGCAAGTAACATGATCCAGATACTGTAAGAAATCTAACCCGATAATACTTCTTAAAACGCTAAAACAAGTTACATTATTTCAAAACAATGAAGAGACGACCAATACAAAAACTATTGCAGAAAATTAAGTGCAATTTAAGCTACTTGATTAATTTACAAGTAGACAGATATGAATAACCAAAATCCTTAGTAAACGAAATAACTCCGTTCAAAGGCTGGTATTGAATCAACTTAAAGTTTTTGCCCAGTATAAATCTGCATCAACCTGGTCCACCTTTCCATACCAGCCATTTTTCACTTTTCAAATGGTCTCTACTGTATAGCGATTAGTATGCACGTTACCTTTATCGTGTATAACTTCATTACCACCATGAAAAATCAAACGTATAGATGTTCATCCCCCGAAATGTCATACAGTAGCAGCAATCTTGAGGTAAGTGAAGTAGGTGAAAAGAGAAATATCAACACTATACCATTTAAGACTGTTGAGATATTCTCATTCGGTTTTTCATTCTATTATGAAATCACTTTTGAAGTTTTATGAAGTTTCATTTGTCATGGCTTTAGTCTCATGTATATTTTTCACATGCGATACATTATGTAAACAGACAATAATAATCTCTCCGATAAAACTTACCAGATAAGTAGAGGTCGTTAGGCATTATTATTCGATACCATGTGGAACATAAGCTGAACCTCGTCATGTAAACACAGTTTAAAAAGAAAGATTAATACAGAAGATATAATGACCAAATACGATAAATACAGATTACAAACGTTCCTTCGGAAGAACAGAGTTCAAAACCAGGATCTGATGGTTTGACAGAACGAAAAAGAGAGAAGTTTAGCATATAGGCTGTACTATCAGCACACGTGCTTATGAACATTCACCAGCATTCTCATCGAAAACAAAATCTAGAATGAAAAACATTTTTTGGAATACGTTGTTATTTCAGGTCACGCAAAATCTGCTCATACCTCAATCAGTATGATGTGTTAGGTGAGACTAAGCCATTCAAAGAGTTTTAGATTGTATCCTTCTTGCATAACAGAAGTTCCCATTTTAATATAACACCTCAGTTTCAAAACTCTTTGACTCTTAATAATTTTTCCGCTAATCTGTTTCATTCTCTGTATTATAGTTCGACTTTATTGACTGAAATCTTTCTCGGTTTTTTGTGTATAATATTTCTTTCCCCCTACACCATCTTATTAGGAAAGACAATCACTTACGAACTCTATTCATTATTTTGTGTCTGCATATTTTCTCTACTTAAGATTAACTTACTGTTTCCTATATTATACTCCTTTTGTATTACGATTAACAGTTCAATACGTTTTGTTGCTAAATAACGCTAACCTTTGACCTTTGTTGGTATAATCCATGATATACTTAAACTACCATATAACTGTATTGCTATGATTAGAAGTTACGAAAACAGTAGTTTTTACTGATCAACGCTTTTTTAATTCAAATATAGAGGAATGGAAATTCAGAACCCTTATCAAATGCTTAATTCTAATTTAGAGTATAAGAAGAATTCGTCTATGAAAATAAACTTCACTTACTTATAAACCAGTTTCAAAGATGACCTCTGAATTACATGAAACTATCTACCAAAATAGTCAATAGGTTCAGAAAATAGTTTAGTACCTTTGCCTAATCTTCATTTTAGAAACATTTCAAGAAACCGAAAGTTTGTTTTTATGTATGGTATGATAAAAAACCATATACTAATGGCAATCTCCCCTCCACCTCTTATTCAAGAGATTTACAGTAAAAGAATCATAAGGAACTTTCTTGTCTTTTCTTGTAAGAAATATTTAGACAGCCGCAAAAGATGACCAATAATCCAAAGTACACAATATGAGTAACCTGGAAGAGTTTTTCCTCAAAGATAGTTAATTCAGACAAGATATATTTTGCAAGTATTTGTTCCTAGGACTGGTTTAAACCTAAAGAGTATTATTTCACTTCATATGCTATACAACCCACCACAGATAACAGAACTTGCAAGTTATATTCGAAAGTTTTGGTTGACAACGCTTCTGATTTAACTGATACGCGTTTGTTTAAAAAATACCATCAAGGTTAACCATGATGCTACTTCAGAAAGAGGAAAAACCAATTTTGCAATTCACTTTTATTATTACTTCTATAACCTCACTAACGGTTTTTCTTTCGCTCTAAAACTGAGTACTGATCAGTTATATGAAATGTTAATGTCACTAATTATTTTCTTTTGAAGATTATTCCCTGTTTACTTTTTCATCAAACTACTTGACATGACACCAGATATAAGATTTTAATAATTTTTAATCCGATAGGAATTACAATTGCTAATTCTACAAACGTTGTGAGTTCAGTGACCTATAACTTCTAGCAATCTGAGCATGAAATACGCTGTTCATTTGTTTCATTTCTGCTATATTCATATTTTTCTAGCTCTAGCCTTACTTCCCTGTTGTATTTGTCGTTCAGTAAGTGACTGGTTGTTATTCAAGCATGAGATATGAGGTTGTATACGTTTCACCGACTCGAATAACCAATTTATTATTGGAGCCAACTGACTTGTTAACTGAGCATTTTTATATCACAAGTTCTTAAAGATTTGTAATCTGTTGATTATAGCCATGCATTGAAATACTTCTGCTCACGGAAGTATGACAGCTGAAGAAAGGCATTCAGAATGAGCATCAACATTTCTACACTGATATCCTGAGGTTTATGTGCTTTACTTCGCTTAAGTCTAGATATCGACTCCTGTATTTAATAACTGGTAACTCAAAGGTTTTTATATGATCCTTTTATCACCAAAGACGAGTTATTAAAAAAGAGTGAGCCTTTCCTTTATACCTCCATATTTCATTACTCCAGTCTTTTATATACCTATAGAATAAACTTTCAGGTAAACAACAGTGTATATTTTATACAATATCCTTTACTTAATGACATATCAGGTACACTGACACCAAACGGTATTTAGCATAACCGACACAAGTTAGGTTTAAACCTTTCCCATTGTATAATCAGTCGGTTGTGCCAATTTTCGGTGCATTCTGAAAAAGATTCATTCTTTCGTTTATTTAATAACCTGCTGACAGCTATTCTGTATGGTATCTCTGCATACAGGTATTACTGTCTGTTTGAAAGCTAAGATTATCTGGAAAACAAAATAGTTATTTTCTACAACAACCATTTTCTCGCTTATCATTTATTGATACATATGTTACTTGTGCATCACAGAATATGTTTGTCAAAAATACAGAAGAATCAACCAGTTACCTTTAGATATCTAGAATAAATGGAAACGCGAATTTCCTCGTAGGCTATTGATAGCTGAAAGATATTAAACGGAGTTATATTTTCACCTATTCAAAATATTTATGTGTTATAGCACTAAGCAGCTATTCGACAGTTTTTAAAATACTTTAGAAATACTTTTCGGGAGATATAGAAAAAACCTTTGGGGCTCTGAAAACATGCCTAATCATAACATTGTTGTTAGTTTAGTTAAAGTTGCAATGTTGATTGATTTAAATGCCAAGTACGGTCAAGATTATAAGCATTCAGACCATAGTTGTTACAAATGTCCTGGAAGATGAGCGCCGAGTGTAATTAAATCATTGTATGAATATACTTTAATATAATCCCAAAGTGTTTCGGAATTCAAAACAGGATATTTTCCCTGATAAATGACAGTAACAAGTATGGACTTCTGATGATTAATCTTAACGATTCAAGCTGAACTAAAAAACCACTTAGCTAATGACTCACATTCATTAGGTAGGTGGTGTATCATTGGACCATGTATTTCAATGTTAATAGAAATCCGTATGTTCTGCTGAAAAAGCTGTGGCTTACACAGCGAAACTTTCAGAAATATCTTCGTTTGATGTTCTAAATAACCTGAGACTATATTATAATATATTCTTACAAGTACGCTTAAGTATAAGTAGCAGCGAAACAAAATGCAGAATGGTAAAAACGACTGTTATTGCAGTTATTATCATTTTAATTATTATTGAATTCCCTTCGAAATTATTGTAATTCATTGTTGCAAACAATAATAATGAAAAGACAGTTCATTTTATACGTTTTCTTTCCAAACTATAGTGTAATCAAAAAAGATAGCCTAACCGAAGTAAACCGTGCTATTCTTCAACTAGTGTATCTTATTTATTTTGCTCTAGATTTTCAGCGAGGAAAACGCTACTCAGATGCAGAATTGGGGAGTTCACTGCACGCCATCATTACAGTATACCATGAACTGACCACAGTCAGAAAGTGTGTATTTTGAGTTTCAGGCCACCGACTAAATTATCATGTATCCCTAATGAGATTCAATGTTTCTGTAAGTAAAATCATACAGGTGAGTGTATCATGCTGAAGAGGAATGGACTAGGATGAAAAGCCTCTCTCTTCTAGGTTATTAGTTTTCCTACAGTCCTATGACTGATATCAGTTCGTGGTATAACTTATTTTCAAGACGTACCAACACTAATATCTCCGTCCTCGTAAAAAGTCTTTTTCCGATAACATGCTTTGACATTACTGAACCCCCCTGACTATTATACAACTAAAATTCACGAAGATATTTCTACTGCTGGTAATAAATTACTATTAGTGGGAATTATGTGTTTGAAGATGTACTATGGCATTCTGAATGACTTGACCGCCGTAATCGAATAAAATTTACCACCTAAAAGAAATGCAAACTCAGAAAATAGGAAATGTCAATTCAGTATGTAAATCCTTTTGATGTATAAGTCCATTGGTTCATGCAACTGATTCTCACCCGTATTTATTCTTTCTTTCAAAAGTGAACGTCAAGTCAATGGGTAGTTTGTAGTTCTCCAGCTTTTATTGACGAATCAATAATATTTAAAAAATTTTTAAGTCTAGCTAGAGGCGAGGAGTTTTGTGTTGGAAAAATTATAGTGACCAAACACTTTGGATGTAGTGTTTCTAGATTTTGAAAACATTTTCTAGTAAGTCCACTAGGTAAAATTTCCTCACTTCCAAGTAACATGGTTATTTATAACCGTATCATCAAATTTTTCTTGGTTGTTCCAGAAAACCTTCTAAGGATAAAAGTCTATCTGCAGAAAAATCATTCTACACTATCTTCAGACGAAAGTGAAAAGCGAGTTTCATGTTCCAAGAAACGTCTATGGTCACTGACAAATGATTGCTTTACTTTAAATAAATTAACAAGAAACGTTACTCTTCTGACAATATGATAACAATATGACAATATAGTAATGAGAGTCAGTGAACTGTATTTATTGTGTGATAACTTATGATATCAATCAGCTGTCCAAACCAAAATGAGAGGAGTGAGGTTCTAAATTGAGACACTGTGTTTCAGATTCCAGTGTTTAGTCCATTGAGATGTACTTTTACACCAATGACATTTCTGATCACACTCCTAAGACTGCTTGTAAGCATACATTCTCTTAATTCAGATTCGCTCTGGTACTCCACTTTTGCCAACTCAACTGCATCATTGTTTACTGTGGTTAACTGGTGTTGGCATTATGAATTAAACTGCAGAAAAAGTGGAAACCGGTGAACTGTTTTATAATCGATTTGGTATTCTTCAGTAGTGGGCATCCTTGACTCTGCGGGATTGATACTATGACTACCTTCAGAGGATGGGTCGAAATCTAGCGGTTCATGACTTCAACTTCTCTCAAATTTTTGCATTCAGTAACTAATTATCTTTTGTACAATCAATCAGTAGCTGCCTTCGCAGCGCACCTGATTGTGAGGTAGGCTTTATGTTCAATAGCTTTCATGTCGTATGCAGTCAATCACTGCTATTTTCATAATCTAACTTCTATTACTTTATCATCATTTTCGCTCCATCTCATTCCCTTCCACTTCATACAATCTTACTTCTTTCGAAAAATGTCTACATCTCATAACCAACTAGCAGTGATTTATATAGGCTTTTTATGAAAAGAAAGACTCGTAAAAATACTATGCACCGAAGATCATCATTGTAGAAAAGACAGAATCCATGCTACAACACATTATACATCACACACCACTGGGTTTATCAATCTTTTTTCCAATTAAACATAAATTCACAGTGCTTTTCATTGCTATTTTTAAAGACCATTTTCCGTTCTGTACTCTATCTACAATACTATAAGTTTGGTGCGTTATTGTTTTTATTCCATACAAATTCTTCATATATCATAGGCTATCTGTAGCTGAGCGTATCTCATCCAGTTATTTACGTATCATATTTATCAATTGTAAATGGCATGTGATATTTTTACCACGTTTATCGTACACTTTACAGTGTAAATATGACTTAATACATGTTTTAGGGCGTTTCTCAAATTTGGCTTCATTAAACCTATTAATAATGTGAGTGCGGTTTGATTAGCCTTGGCACATCAAATAAGTTTTCATTGCATTCTAATATGATACTTAAATATGACAGAGGTGATTGATGATAAAGGTATCGACAGGAATATTTTAATAGCTGCATCAATATTTAGACTGTCTTTGTTACTACAAACACTCACAACTCAACTAACTATGAAGATGAATGAGTGGCATATGATAAAACTTTAAAGCAGCACATATATCAGGATACTCAACATATCATTATGGAAAATGCTACAGCATAGTGAACTAAGTTTATACACCACTCAATAGGAGGTCTATTTTTACTACTACTCTCTTCAAATATATGCATAGATTACAAAAAGGTATTGTCAAAATTCCTTTTATATAACCCAGCGTGCATATCAAAACCAGGATTCAGTCCCCATAAAGATGCGTAATACTGAGCACTTAGAATGCCAATGTTTTGGAGTGTGAAATAGTGCTTAAACATAGAGAATATGTAATTCAGTTGTTCGTTATGGGGCCTGATTAGTTTCGAATTCGTTTTCATCACGGATTGATATCATTTGAAGAAGCATTGAAAACCTGGGAGCACTTAACAACTTTTCTTTACTCTATCATGATGACAAAAAGTCCCCGACACTTCACTGGATGATATTTGCACTTAACTCTGCAGCTGAATTAACTATAGATATACCCGAAATCCAAACAAAATGAGTATAAAATACAAAGTCTAGGCGTAGAGAATATGTGGTTGAAGACAGAGAAATGAAATCAGATCTCTGTGAAAATTACTGCATGGAATGCCTACGAAATGAAAACAGTTTCTGAATGAAGTTAAACCATCTTAGTTTTGTTGAGATCCCTGAGTTGAATGTTTTAATCGTGACTTTCGAGACATCTTCAGCTCTAACTTCAATATCAAGTAATGAAGATGTCAAGAAAGACAAGAAAAGATTCACTTTTAAATCATCCAGCTCATAGAACGCAACATAATCAAGAACATTCACCCGAACTATAAATATTCTCTACTATTTTAGAAGCGAACTCATAGACGAAGGCATTGTAAATAGACCCTTAACTGTTTATAACTAACAAACTTTATTAGCTCCAGCCTCTTAGTTTGGTAACAGGTAAGTCTCTCAGTTAGTCGAACCAACATTCGAAGACTAATAAAAAAATTTTTATTAATGTAAGAGTAAACCTTGGGGACTGTGGTTGATTATTATTCAATATTACGTATTTTATTTGATATGGGATCTAGTGATACAGTATTATTTACCGTTATGGATAGTTAGAACTGTGTGAACGCCATCTTAGCATATTCAGGCACCTACAAAAAATACGTTGTATCCGTTCAAAACTTTAAAATGTAAGAACATGAGGGAGAGTTTGAGACATGAGGGAACACCAAATTAGTTCCTTAGGCTAATCAGCTTGTAAAAATCCAGTACCAGCAGCGTAATATTATTTAACAAAGTGACGAATAAAGTGAAGATTTAACCGCGTAACTTCAACTAAATAGTACACTGAATCTCTGTAGGTCACCTTTTCGTGCCAACATCATCCCCGAATTGTGGGTCGCTCATTTCAGGAATTTTTTCTACCTCTAATATTTCTCTTAAACAGACAACTATGCCACTGTATTCCAGTGAAATCATAATCCTTTCTGTATAAATTTTTAGTTATACTTAAACACGTTGCGATAAGTATAAGTGAACTCACTAATATTCTCTTTTACATACACAAATCACGTCATCTGATGTTAAACATTTGGCACCATTTTTATTAACTTGGTTACTAAAGAAAGATCGTATCGATTTTCTGTTTCACTACTTCAAATCTTATGGTGATCTATATTGGCTTAGTTCTCATAATTATAATAGTAACAGTAATGAGAATAATCAAACTAGAATTATTTTCATAGCAGGTAATTTGTTGGCTTCGGTTTATGAACTCACCACATACCGACTATGAACCAAGCCAACAGTAGAGATAGTGCTTGTCATCGTAATAATGTTATATCGGCAGTGACTTTACTTACACAAACGACTGCCAGTCAGTATTTGTCTCTAAAGTTAGTTCCTCTCGTGAAAGTAATCAATGAACATCTTAGTTTATGTCTCGGATTCTTTACAACCACTTCAACCAACCTCTCCACAATAAAATAAAGTCAAGCAATTTAGCCCTGTGTAGCAATGAGAAATTACAAATATCATAACAAATACTGATACTAGTTGCACAAGAGTTGGCTATCATGTCCTAGTGGCTTAGTGGATAACGCCTCGGCATTCGAAGTGATAAGTACTGGTTTCGAGTCTCAGTGGAAACAACACCACTCACTGAGAGGAAGATACCTCCAGCTGACGAGTCCAAAATACGACGAAACGAGCGTGTTGGATTCGTCTGCTTGTCAGTAAGATCTATATAAAATCATGAATATCCGGCGTTCTCATGGGAGTCCATCTGCCAACAGAAGTTGAGCAATTCGGTCCTGTATTGCAACGGGAAATTACAAATACCATAACACCTAGAGTGAAACAAGTTCATATGTTATCGATAACATTCTAATGACTTTATTTTCTGTAGGATGCATACTGACAATGGTTCAAGTAATTTCACTTGTCCCTATGGCATTTTGATCGCAGAAATCATATCATCAACCTAAAGTAAAATACCTATCCTAATAATTAACTGATCATGAGCAGTGAGTTGGGATTTCAAGTTGAGTTTTGAAGAGATTACAATAAATTATAAAGTTGACTGGTCACCTCAATGTCTGCAATGAGAATACTTTTCTTGTAGTAGTCTTCTGAGATCCGTGCCCAACTTGTCGTGTGGGTTTAGTCGTTACCGCATTTAATGTGATTGTAATACCACAATCGGTATTATCAGCTGGAACTGAAAAATGTCTAGTCACTTCGAGGGGGAAAGAACGATCAATGCCCCCTGTTCGTTACATAGAATGCAAAAGTTGTGCAGTTGATTTATTTTGTGTGCCTGGTTTATGAAATAAATCTTTCTATGCCTAGATGACGTAACTAAATATTTGTCTTCCTTCTACGGCTTAAATTAACAATAATTATTGCCAGAAAACTCAGTTTAAGAATGAGGACTGAAGTATAACTGTAAAAAAATTAGAGTACTTGATTATTTAGAGAACTATATAACCTCAGTTCTCTCTGGGGAACTGCAGGTCTTGACATCCTTTTTCGGTAGAAAAAAGCTTAATTGAAGCTACTACACTGAATACATGATAACGTTGATTCATTTAGTTTGTTGAAATTTATGTACGTATGCATTGTCGATGGTAGCTTATGCTGACCAGAAGTCAGTACACGTGTTTCATTACCGAAATATCATCTTCATAAATCAAATATGAGTAGCTGTGCTTGGCTTGATAAACACGAAATCGCCGTAATAAAGAAGTAATCCTAAATTTAGTCTCAAGCATACTCAGTATCTTCCGCTGACAATGGGAAATATCTGAAACGGTTGTAGAATATCCCTTTTGTTAGGTGGTTTGAGGTATTTGGAAGGAAACTCGTGATCTAGGTTTCATACGCGTTGGCACTTCTTAGCCACGTGTACCTGCAATCTAGACAAAACTGACGTCACCTCTGAAATTGCAACCCATATCACTCACTACTGCAATCAAATATCTTACCACTAAGCTATTCTAGATGCGATTGACGTTCTGTTGTACTGGATTACATATTTTGATTGATATTTGAAGAGAAGTTAAAATCATACTTTTTAAGCCTAAGTGATGACTCACTCATTCCAGTCATTAAAAAATAAAAGGATTGGATAAAATGGATTGGTCATGCTCCAGTGACTACAGTGTCATTCCTGAATGATTCTAAAGGCCCCTCCTAACAATTGCTAAGACAAGCAATTAAAATTCTGTATTTTATGAACAACTTATTTTCGAGTTGAAAGGAAGAAACCTAATTGGCCGCATAAGTTCTTGCTAAGGTGACCTTTGAAGTCATAGGTCGTTTAGCATATCAAATGACCAGTCAGGCTTCGGTATCTCGCCTAGAAAATTACTTTTCCACAGAACAAAACAATGTGATTGGCTGTCTCGTCAGTTGCTTTAAAGGATATAACCAATCAGACTTCTGTATTTTATGGAAGTTGATTATTTCGATTATTACTAGGGTGGATTTAAGTCAGCCAAAGTCAACTATGACTTACATACCTAAATCAAGACAGTCCTTCCTACCTGTGCACATAAAAGACTGGGTTGGAACTCAAATAGCAGTCATTCTCAAAGTTTCGTCTCGTGTTTGCGTAGCATAAAAACAAGATATAAAATGTGATTCACCCTGTTGTATGACCAGTTGTTTAAAATTATCATCAGTTAGATCAGCTTGAATAGGGATGGAAAACTGACAGTTCATTTGTGAGAATAGAATAGGCTTGTTACAAAGAAGAAATAAATGAGATTGAAAAGAAAATGTAGACAGATATTTTAGATACTGACTCGATGTCATAACTCACATAAGCGTTATTTAAAAGGTCAAAACGATTGTACCAGGTAACAATATGGTTATTAGAAATCAGATTGTCAGTGGGTTGTTTAGTAGATATCGATTGATTTCAGAACAGTTCTCATCAAATTCCTGTCTAGTGATGATTAGGCACACTCTGGAGATGAATTTCCCGAAGTTGTGATGAGAATTGGTGAGTTAAACTAAGTTAAGTGGTAGGACAAATATTTTTCGATGGCACTGAATGATGGTTGCGCCATTTCGTGAATGGATGGAAGCAGGAAGATGTGAACCATTGAGTTCGGACCCAGGGTTTGGATGTTAACATGTTGCCACGAGACCTGACAATCATATGCTCCATCTCTCACCAGATTGTTGGTGCACACGGTTGAAGAGTTCCAACCCTGATCGAAGAAAAATATCCAGTGCTCCCAGTTTCCCGATGGTTCTTCAACTGAAGGATAGCGAGGAAGCTTGAAGGGCAAAGGAACTGGCAAGGTTCTGAGTTTTCCCGTCAAACTTGCGGCGACTGATGAGAAATTTTCTTTTTCTGGGAAACCTTTTTATCAAACATGAATATCCCAAAACAGTTTTCAATAACTTGGGACAATAATATCTCTCTTAAATCACGTACTTTGAAACGACAAGTCCTGAACCGTGTTGTGATTGTTTGATCTCGATTACCGGAACTAGAACGACATCTTTGTCAAAAGAACCACATTCTATTTCAATTATCTACGGAAGAAGGAAGAAAATTTAGAAATATGTTGGTGTCATCTCCAAGAGGCGGTCTGATGACATCAACATACGACTAGATAATAGTTGGAAGTCAGTAACCGGTGAACATATTTTACCCTTGCTCCTAGTAAAATACGAATTCAACTTTTCGAATATGCCACGAATTCAAATGCAAGCCCTATCACTTTGTCTGAAATTCTACGAAACAACAAACGTTGATGAGCTGAACACAAGATTCCAGTTGGAGAATCTGAGTAATCAAACGAAAGACCTTCTTCCAATATCAATACCAATTTTCTTGACTGTTTCAAGTCAACTGTTTTAGATTGCTGTATGGATTATATGAATGGAAAATCCAATAATCGACATCTACTATCGAATAAGCATCGAAATCCATCAAGAGATCTGCAGGACAATGAAAGTTTATATATGATGAGCTCCGACAAAGGTGCTGAAATAGTGCTTTTGAATAAATCGGATTACACAGATGGAAACAAATTTTCAAAACAGACAATTTATACTTTACCGAAAAAACAGAACTTCAATTTGTATGGAAGTGAAAGGAATGAAAGATAAAGAAATTATTAGCACTAAAGTCTGCAGATAATTCCAACTACTGGGTTTTACAATGCCTTGATTATAGTGTTTCCTTTCGTCTGGTACAAGTTATAAGAATTCTCCTAACCATTCAACCGCAAAGTAGCTTACCAAGATAACTGAACCATTGAATAATGAAATTTGCAAGTACGACACATTTCACTTTATTTATTCAATCAAGAATGTCAGTCTGTCACTAAAGAGGATGTTTCATCTGTATACTGTCTGCCTATTTACAATTGTTTCACTAACAGAAACCCTTTGTTTTTCGTATGACTTCAGTTGTTCCTATAACTGATACCCAAAATCACTACTGAACGAAGATTGTTCTTAGATGTACTTTCAACTTGCACTTCAAACTGAACAACGAAATCTACATGAAGATAGATGGCATCGCACCGGAATCACCTCTAGAACACCTTTTAACCGATTGCTTTGGTGGCAAACTTGAGAACACCACCTTGTCAAGAATGATCAACGAGCTTCATGTGTACAAAACACGCATAGATGGATGAAAATACTAACCTCGAAAACCCGCTTCAAACTTTCAATAACGCTCATCTCTCTTTCAACTTTACTCTAGAATCAGAGTCTGACTTGAACTTCGACTTCCTCTGTATCCGGCTGCAAAAAAAATGACATCTCAGTTCAAAAATTTATTGACAGAAAGTCTACTCAAAGTGGGTAGTTTATCACTTTCCAAAGTTATTTCCTCTCGAGTGAGAAGAAGAACCCTATCAATTTTCCTTAAGAATAAGATGAATGTGCATGGAAAACAACATAGAACATGAATTAGAGAATCTGTGGGAATTCCTAATGAAAAATGAATACCCACTGAAATTTAGGGATAAGAATATAAAGCCAAAAGTTATTGCAGAACACGAACATGTTACTTCGAAAAAGATTTTACTTCTGAACCTCGAGTCCAACGATGATAATGTTACAGATATCCTCAGGAAGTGATAGTCAAAACCTATAAATCAAACAACTTTTGCGCCAATCTCAGAACCAAATTCTTCTATTAGGAACTCAGTCATCAGTATACGAAGGACAAGTTGGACAGCTGGTCAGTATCAGTGTGTGTGTATCAGTTTACTTGCTCATTTGAAGCTGAGTATATTGGTTGTACCATGCACTAGCTCGTGAGACATGCCGGTGAGCAGTATCCAGCCAAACTGACATTGGAAAAACGGAAATGCATCCTCGGCTCTATTACAAAACACGTAGTAAACTCAGGACACTTGGCTCTTTTTGATAAGTCTTTCAAAATGTTGTATAAAGAGCAATCGAACAACATGCAAAAGGAGTAAAGATAAGATGTCTGGGCATAGTCAGAGCATCAGCAGTTTAAAAGCTCATAACCTCAGTTTCCATTCAAAAGACATACACAACTGTATTTACCATCGCCATTGTAAAGAACTAATCATTCTAGACATTCTCCGTATGATGTAATTTTATTTTATTCTCTGGTCATTTGTTTATTTCCCTGTTCTGAATGCTAATACATTCTGGGTAACTTTCATTTTTCATGCAACTTACTTCGACTTTTGATCGATATTTATAGCAAGATTTTCTATACTTTCTTCTATTTCAACAGCTAACAGACAGTTTGTCGAAAAGAAAATTTTTCTGGGCACTACAATCATCTCTTGTTTACTGTGATAAAATGGGTTTACTTAAATATTTGATGTTTGGAACAGGTTAGAATACAGTGCAGAAATAAAACGGTCATACTTCGAAGACAGATATAAACATATCACTACAGTTGAGAATAAGTGATATTCATATCTTTGTTAATCCAAGGCGTAGATTTGAGTCGCTCAATGGTCAGTTAAATATAATAATATGAATATTAGGTATATCACTGAACATGAGACAAATAATGTATTTCATTTTTTGGACTTAAGACTTCAACAAAGAACGGATAGGTCACGTCAGAGATTTGTCTACAGAAAAGAAACATGTAGGGGACAGTATCTCCATCTCAACAGTTCTTGACCCATAAGTTTTAAGCAAGGACTGGTTAAGACGTTATTTCACGGGACTAGGCAACTTTGTTCATCAGACAAACTGACTGAAGAAATTCAGTCCATTAAGAGGTATCTAAAAGAGAATGGTTACCCTAAGTGAACTTGATAATCCCGGGAAGAATTAGTGTTGCGCCATTTGATTTTCATGGGGGACGAACTCATAGATAAAGTTAATAGAAGAATAAGAACTGCATTAAAAATCACCTTTGCAGTAGCTAAATTAGTCTCCTTTATGCAAGACAGTATTCACTTCAAAAGTCAGCAGGCTTCTGTCTCATATCACCTCAAACTGTATCTACTAATTTATATGCACATATCAAACCATTTACATTGGAAGGACAGAAAGGAGGACTGAGACTAGTTTTCATGAACACCTTCCGAATAAGTTAAGCTTAAATAAGCAAAACGTTCCCTTGCTAAACATCTCATGGATGCGGGACACGTACAGATCTCGAAGGCGTTTAAAATAATTAACAAACAAAACAATGGCAATTCACAGAAACAATTTCCATCAGAAGAACTAAAGCAAACCTGTACACCCAAAATAAGCAAACTGTTAGCCTGTAACTACTACGATAGCTATTGATTAACTGTGTTATCTAGCATAAATCCTTTCTCAAAAAAATTTATTTGTAAATTTTTGTACTTTCGATTTCACAATCAGCTTTTGGTGACTAGGATGAAAATAAGATCTAGTTAACAACAGGGTCTCGTAGCTCATACGATAGAGCAGCACGTCGGCAACTCGGAGGTCGGTGGTTCGAATCCGACCAGGTTTTCATCTCACCTTCAATCATCGTTAAGTATCCAATGAAACAAGTCTGCCAACACCATGACTATCTCAGATAGTGAAACTGATAATTTCGATCTCATCTGACCCTAACCAACTTGACCTTAAACTGTGTAAGGATTTTAACCTTGCAATCACATCATTAACTCATCACATATACTCACATATTGCTTTCCATTCCATTTTTCGATTGATCTCATGTAGGAAACTGACTTAATAAACACAAACTATTTCATTTGGTTCAATCTGAAGGCTTTTGAAGATCTATTAATTGATTTTAGGTTAGAATTCAGCATGACTGACATCAGTTAAAGAAACATTGGAAACCTGGGGGCACCGGACAGCCATTTCGCCCTAGTATGAGACCCATCATCAGTGCGCACCCGTGAACCCCCCGGAGATCGAACCAAGAACATTCATGTTCATTTGGACTTCCTTAATGTGCATCAATTAATTCATTACCTTCCATGTATGAAACGTCATCTTGGTAAGTGAATCATATGAATTGTACGTCTCTGTTTATATCCTATAGTTTTTATAGCGTGTACGCATTAAAAAGAAGACGACAAAATACAATGGTTTCATCGTATTCTACACAATTTGTTGTTCTTACTTTGCCAAATCTTCAGCAGGAACCTAATATGGTGATCTGAAATCGAACTAAACTAAACCAAACTATATGAGTCAGTCAATGACTTGTATTATTCCAAACCACTCAAGTGAATTCTAAGTAAATAAAACAATTCAGTAGTATATTCCATTTCTGTAGCAGATTGATGGCTGAAGGTGAAACGATGATCTGGTTTGCGACAGGATATGAATTCGACAACCACTCATTCTTTTTTCCACCGTTATTTGAATGGGAGGCGTTATGTTTCAGTTCGGTTTCCGTGATCAGTCGTCAATTAATCAGTATACCCTAAAATACAATTTCATAGTATTTCATCACAAATTCATCTTTTTATTGAGTGACCGTGAAGACCACTCTGGCAACGACTGAAGTAACCAACTAAGTTTTATATTTTCATGAAAAATAACCATCCCATAAGACTGGTTATCTCAACAGTCGCTAGGGTGGCTTTCAGAGTCATTCCCTTCAGTGTGAAAGCAGTTTCGTACAATGTACCTTATTGATAAAGATGAATGGTCGAATTCTATGCATCACATTCATTTTTAATATTGATTTACTCAATATCATTATCTCATTTCCCTTCTGATTTCTGAATAACTTCAGACACTTGCACTTCCAGCCTGAGATCAACTCAACCTGACGGCTAGTGTAAATTGTTTGACCTCGATTCTTCGCACCTACACAATCTGCCAGCATTTAATGGCCCTAAAGTACTTTTTCAGCATTGATGGTAATGGACAATTAGATGAGCAACCCTTACGACTCCAGCTGCCTATTTGAACTTGCCTTTAATGAGCAATAAGGTTATCGGCCCTCTAATTGACTTCCTAAAAGTGATAAGCATAACTCTTACATTTCAAAAGCGCTGTGTCACCATGCCGAATGAGCTAAAGCAATTGACTAGCCACATCGGTTATTCAATTCAACCACTGTTACATATTTCGACTGGAAAGGCAGATTTTCACAAAATACAGAAGTCTAGTTGGTTACTTTACTTGTTGCTGGGGCGGCTTTTTAAGTTGTGCTTAAAGTAGTCCTCAAAGTCAGTCCTAACAACTCAAATTCAAACCTCGGAGCTATAGGGTGACTTTAAAGGCCACCTTCACAACTGATGAGACAGTCAATTACATTCCTGTATTTCATGGAAAAGTACTTTTGTAGGCAAAACACCGAAGCCTGATTGGTCATTTCAATAGTTGTTAGGGTGGCCTTTAAAGTCACCCGTTGAATTCACTGTTCGGCTCAGATAATATACAGAGAATCAAGCCCATACTAAATTTCCCTATGCATTACAGGATTAGAGTGAACTCATTTCCTCAAGTTTATTCTACTTATTTCAATCAGAGAGTGGCGATAGAAATTATTGAGTGACCTTCAAGGCCACCTTAGCTACTGCTGAGATAACCAATTATGTTCCTCTATTTTATGAAAACTTCCTTTCTAGGCGAAATGCCGAAACCTGATTGGTTATTTCAGCTGTTGGCAGGGTGGTCTTCAAAGTCACGAGAAGCATTCAGTCGGGAAAATGAAACGTCTTGAATCTCTACACATATCGAAAAACACTTCTGAAATATGCGACGTACACAACTAGTCTCAGTTCAGTGATAAATATTTACATCATTTCCTCGAGTTGTTAAGCCCATATGTACTGAGGCCAGTCAGTCACTGTAATTTACGGATGATTGAGTATAGACATCACCGACTAGTCCACCCTCATTTAGACGCCAATTCGCTGATGCATATCCTAACTAATGTATACTGACTGAACCAGATGAATTATTTCGAAATGTAGCTGGTATGATTCAAGTTTGAAAAAAGTGATTAAGTTCGCTTTATCGTGAAACATTTTCTACTTCATTAGTGAATACGTTCTGCCCCGGAGCACTAACGCCCATATTTGGTAAACCGATCCCACACACATTTTTAGAGATTTAAAGCGTAACAGTCAGTATGGAAAGTGAAAAGCAAAACGTTCAAATTGTAAGATTCAATATTATCACAAAACACCAAACAAACAAAATTAAAAAAGATATCATGGTGTAGCGTTCATAAAAATACATATACAGTTTTAGAGTAGATACATAATCTTTAAAAAAGCAAAGCGTTATGATTCCCCATATCATGAATGTGTTATTTATTCGTAGATGTGACTACTGGCCACCGCCCCATAACCTAAAAGTAGGACATAACGAACAACTTGTACGTAATTCTCGAAGATGAATTTACCATATTATCTCTATTTTTATCAATATTACAACAGTTTAAAGTCCGTTTGCTTGAGTTGAACAACCTTTGAAAATCCTGTTAATCACGTTTATTTAAACCGATACGGAAGCAAATGGCATAGTGTTTGAAATACATTGGGTGAAAATTGCATGATTGATATTTCCCACCTCAATACTATAGCGTTAGGATGATACTGTTTCTAGCATACAGCTTTCAAATAATTCCAGTTGCCAGTAATCTCTAAGAATGATTATAATGATTATTGATTAGAGTGTAGTGTAACTGTTGAGCAACAATCTCTTTAGTTCGACCACAGAACACCCATTTCCGTTCCATTCAAGGCAAACCATAGATTTTTGGAAAGTCAAATGACAAGAAAAAAACTGCGTGATGACAGTTTGGTGATAAATGAATAAACTTGAAATAGCGACGCATGCCATTTGAAAGTAAATGCTGCCATGATGTATAATACCATTCTGACTACTCACGACACTTAATTCCTGTTAGTTGACTAGAAATCTGAAGTCGATAACATATATTTCCCGTATTCATGATATTCATATCAGTATTCCTTTACTACACATTGTTATACTGGCTACTGAAGATAGCGGTTCTTGTCAAGCTCCCAAGTGGTACAGTAAAGTTAAAGCAAAGAAAGATGTTGGTGCATTCGCCAAGTTTCAAGGTGCAGTGAAGAAAATAAAAAGGAATTGGCTAGTTTCTCAGATCCAACTGGACGTCTGTGGGGGATTAAGTGACTTCAAGGCATTATCCATCACGGAGCGATACCGGTTGGAGAACTACTCGAAACCCAGGAGCACTAGACCATTATTTCATCCTAGTAAGAGGCATCTCAGCAGCAAGAACGTATAAAATTGCGGTTCAGCTGGTAAAGCCGTGGACAGGAAACCCGGAGGCCGCTGGTAAAAACAATTTGTATTAAAGCTTTGAAAATATAAGGAATCTCTTTCCGATCAATGGCAGGAAGTTTTATTGATATTACAATATCGAACGTGCCAAAAAGTGCGTTTAACGTGTGCTAATAACTGCATGAAATGACTTGAGGTTAGGCGGTCTCCTCACCAATCTAGGCCATTTAGTTTCACATTCATTGAATCCCTAAACTTTGATATAAGAAAGCATAAACCTTTGAGATAAAAACAGTCACTAACCTTTTGGACCGAACAAGGCCTTGTAACAGGGATTCTGGCAATAAGGTTTGCCTTCATGCTGAAACATAAATAAAATAAAATCTGCATTAGTAGTAGAATACGTATCTCAGAATGCTGTCTTTCGCATTGAAAGTAGTACTATTGTAAGAAACGACAAGACTAGGACTAAGGACAGAATGTTTATTATGACATCTTGTACAGTAATGATGAAATATGGTCCCAATTCCTATTAAAATAGTCATTTGCACAATGTGTTTCATGTCCTCTTCTGCTTTTATCTGAAGTTGCTCTTAATACGCTTAGATTGCCTCTTGCGTTCCTCTGTGCAGAATATTTACCCGGTGCTGGTAATTGCCTATGATTTCTGCCAACCTCCCAACGTATACTACTTATATCCATTCTTATCAGTAGCTCCCACTACACTATCATACTGTGCATCTGGTTGAGTTGTAACGGAAACTATACCTAACTTGACTGAAACATGGTTTTCTATTCTTTAAAAGGTTTGAAGTCATAAACACACGAATTCATTACAGTCGATTACAGATAGTAAGTTAAGCTGCTTCATGTGAAATACGTCAAATGTTAAAACGTCACAAGTAATGGCCTTGACCTCCCCAAATATTAGACTATTCTGAGTGTGATAAGTTACGTATCAACTACTTTTTCTGATACTTGCACATTACGCTGCATATATTGGTGATAAATGGAAAAGTAAGAGTATTATAAGTAAATTAACCAACTTTCGAAATTGAGTGCAACAGTCACTGTAGAAGATTGAACCTTCGTCTAAAGACTGAAGTAAGGTGACGCAAAGAATTACATGGCATTATCCAAGAAATAAGAAGAATAGATACAGAACTTGGCAAAGGCCAAAAAGAAACGTATATGTAACATGCCTTTTTCTACCAATGTTCTGAAGAGAAGACAAAGTGTGACTGCGACCGGCTTTGAATCTAAGCCACATGTGTTAATGCCTAAAGCTACAAATATCCTTCATCCTGTGGTTCCATCTCACACTCTCTTACAGAAAACTCTAGCACCGATCAACAATGATCGAAGTATAATTTACTGGAACGACATGTACAAGACTGCTACAGCGGGAGCTTGAAAATGAATTTACTACATCATGCAAAAGCACACGTCATCGCACCTGAAAATTATCTTCACAACAATGAAATTACATAAAAGTAATCCTAAAGAGAAACTGGTGACTGCATACAGGGTCATCACAAGGAAACGTTTGATCTCACGGAGATACGTCAAATGTGTTGAAGTATCTCACACTCCACGTTTACGGACAGACCAGGGTCTTAAGGATGCCAAAATGACCAAAATTAACAAATGTAGCTTCAACTTAAGGTACGCAAAGATAGTTTATCTGTAACGCCTCTTCGAACATCTTGACATCAAATGAATCAGAATTGAGGGGAAGCTTAGACATATGCTACTGCTAATCTTGGGCAGTTATCTGAATAACGGTGGTGTAAGTCGCATATTAAAGTCACAGTGGTAACCCCTTATAGATTTGCTTTCCTTAGTATAAAAACCGGGAAAACTGTATGACCCGCTAAAATATTTTGGTCAAAATGGACAGGACTTTATTTGGCTCTTAGTCAGAACAACCTAACACAACTATGAAAATAATGTTAGATTTACCCACACCACCGAGATATTTGACAATTAAAAAATGCAAACTTATCTGCAAAAGTGCTGGTTTGACAGTACCAACAAATGAAAAAATAAGACCCTGAGTTTCATATTTTGTACTTCGTGCAAATACGTTTCAAAGCTAAGTACGTTATTGATACATGATTATGTAGGAAGTCAATTTATCGACTGTATTCTTATGGCTCACATATACTCTGAACAGGCTATATTAGTCTTTACAGCCTTCGAAGTGAATCAATTATCCAGAAGGGCAAAAATTTTATATGCAATGCTGAAATGTCCCACACTGGGACGAAACACACGTTCAAAGTCCACCAGCAGATATCAGCCTGTGATGAAAACTCCTCCGAACTTTAACAACATATGAGAAAATTAGTGTAACCAAATGCCTAAGTAACAGCATTAGTGTGAGAATGCGGATGCATATTTGAAGCTAAAACTGAACTGATCTGACAAGCGTTTAGTCCAGAGTAAAGGATCTTTCAAAAACCAAATACATTCTCTTGAAAATATCGAATACTCAACGTAAACATGATCAAAAGTGCAGAAAAATATGAACAGAATAATCCTCGTAACAATCAACGATATGTTACTATGAAACCATGACTGTAAACGTCCAAACACTTTTCAAGCAGAATTAAAACTGAAACTCAACGTACTTAAACAAATAAAGGTATACTAGTGTGCTTACTTCGAAGGACATTTGTGTTAGGGGAATGATGAAGAGCTTTCTAGCAAGAAGCTAGATTAAAACCTGACTACTCATCATACCTGACCATCTTGGAACCGGTCAGTTGAAGAACCTAGTTGTTAGTCCTATCACTTTATTACTGGTTAGTTAAAAACCAACAGTCCACCTTTTATCATTCCCGTGGTTGTGGTGATCATAACTCTCTCACCACTCTACAATACACTAAGATTAAGGTTAGCTATCCATCTGGTTAGAAAAGAAAGTCTGGTCAGTTGTAGTAGTACGAAAAGTGATTTTGTTCCCAGTGTCAATAAAATGTATTCACCAGTACGGTTCCCGTCTGCTATCCTGTCAATGTCCGAAGACTGTATTCAGTGATCAAACGTACATACCGACGTAAAACGATATGTAAGAAACAAGGAAGTAAAAGTGCACAGTGATATGCAGGTTCTGGTCACTGTGGAACAGTAAGTACCATCGCATCGCATCCAACGTAACTGACACTACAGCCAAAATGCAGGTGTAATTCCACTTTGTTTAAATTTATCACAGTGAAACAGTATCCTTCACTGGATAACCTTCCAGATAAATTATTGCCCACATCCACACCAACTGACGACACAAATTTGTTACAGTGTGACAACTAGTAAACATACTGATGAAATGGAATTACAATCTACCACACTAGCCAAGTTTTACTTCTATGTCAATAAAACACAGGTCGCAATCTCCATGGAGGGGATAGTAAAATAGTACATGGTATAGAAAAAAACTACTTCAGGAGGAAAAATTACTCCAATAAAATTATCCTCATCACAATTTAATTTCCTGTTTACAACCAAATGATGAAAGTTTGTTCGCTTACTTCACAGTGGGAACCTGGAGTTAGCGTTTTCTTGCACCTCTCACATTTCAAACATTGACGATGCCAATCATGACCAAGTGAGCTGACTCGTTCAGCTGTTCAATAAAAACCGCTTAATTGCACTTACCAAAGTAGACTTCTTTAAGACAGGCAGGACACTTCATGTCAAAGAGAAATAATATGTTGAGGAAATAAGAACGACCTTGAAACGAATACTGTAACAGTACTATGTAAAACTAGTTTTTTGGTCTCTGGCTTGTGATTATATTGCTTATCAGGTTCAATGATTTTGACAACCAGTCACATGAGTCAACATCAGTCGGTCTCAAGGTTACTGAAGTCCAATCGAAATCCTATTTTCAAACATTTTTAATCCAATGGCTGTTGTATAATGAGAGGGGGTGGGTGACTAATGTAAATCTCAAACTTTTAGTTTAGAAGAATCAATACAATCGCTTTATCTTTAAAGCGTCTGTCACACATCCTAGTCTTGGTTACCACAGCTGTTGACAGACACTAAAGTAACACGCACATAAGCAAGGCAAAAATACAAACTAAATTATTCTACAGCGTTATATTCTCTTTGTACACAGATTATTTGAGAGATTAAGACACATAAAAAGCGACTGTATGAGCTTAACTTCAACCGATTAAATTACTACAATTTATTGATATGCTTCTAATTCCCTGTTTCTTTACTGGGTCTAATTGTTCGACCTCTATTGGCATATGGACTCGTATGCGGATGCCTCAATGTAGCCTGAATGTTAATTATGGTAATTACTTTAAACTTTAGGAAATACACTTAGTTCACGGTCAATAATTTTGTGCCATTTCCTACTTGTGTTTCCTGTCGTCTAATCAAAATTTATGATGAATTGACCCACGTGATTAGTTGCACGAGATCAGAAAGTACTGTGAAGCAGAGTAAACTGGGGAAGGGTTGCTTTATTTCTATGATGAGCAACAACGCCATCCAGAGTACTGTAACGGAAAATGAATCAATCTGTATGGAGTGATTTTGTCTCACCGTGTTCCTGTCTTTAAAATCTTTAAAGGACGCCTTAAATGAGCATGAGAAGTACACATACAGGCACTACGTTGCGTGAGATTCACATTTTAAGGTGACCGAAGATCCTACGTCGATTTTGTTTATTGGAAGGCTAATAGACGCCGGTTCAAACTCTGAAGGTTCACAACCTCATAAGTCGACTCACCTTTCTTGCTTAGTATCATTTGTATGGCCTAAACATCGCCCACACGGTGATTCGATCGTACTGCAGCAATGCTACGAAGACACCTATTATCAGCACCCTGTAACCACTTACATCTTTTACTTTTAACGCCTATGTTTCAGCCATCCAATGGGACAGAATGGACTGCAGTGTAGTATACTCGTCCTCTGAAAGACTATTATTATTTATTATTTATCTCTTGGGTTCCTAGTGGAAAATAACGCTTCACTAACACGTCTCAGTTTCACTCTCTTCTCTCTAGTCTTCTCAACCTGGATTCATGACTGCCCACAGGCTTTCATTCCTTCCTCACACCATTTCTTCCATGCAACCCTCGTCTCGGACGCCCAACTTGTCGTTTCCCCTTTCCTCTCCACTCGACGCCATGGGGTGATGCGTGATGTCCCCAAACTGTCTTCTCAGTGTATATCCAATCCAATCCATTTCCACTTACTTTTGCATATTTATTGGGCTCCAAGTTCTTGGCTGATTCGTTGCCAGTCAGAGTTGATTGTTGCTTATTCTTTCTGGCCATCTGATCTTGACTGTTGAGAGTAGGCAGCTATTGATGTATGTCTGTAGTTTGTTGGAAAAGCCTTTCGTAACGCCCGAAGTCTCTCAACCATCATATAGAAGTACTGACTTGACTGAATCACTGTTGAGAATCCGGATCTTGTTCTTTATGCTGAGTTGAATGCAGTAGATCTCCACACTGATTTCACACTAGTTAAGGCCTGTCTCGCTTTCCTGATCCTGGCTCTGACGTCCTCATCTGTGACTGTTCCACCTGTAGTTGAAACGATGCTGCCTTACCTAGGTAGGTAGGTGAAAGAGACTACTTCCTTTAGGTTTCTCCCTTTGATGGTGATTGGTGCTTGTTGTTGATGGTGTTGTTGGTTGGGTATCTTCATCACCTCTGTCTTCTCTACATTCACTTGAAGTCCCGTCTTCCTTGGCTGCCTTACCTCTTCTGTCAACTTGTTAGTTTTCGCCTGTAGATCTTCGAGTTTGTGCGACAGTAGACATGAATCATCATGGGCGAAATCCAAACATTCTGGGGTCCTATCATCTGTACAGGGAGTGTATCCCTCTTTTCTCGCTCCTCACAGTTTCTTGCATGACCCAGTCGACCATAATGAGGAAGATGATCGGTGATAGTAGGCAACCATCTCTTACTCCTGTCTTCACTTCACAAGCGTCACTGAGCTTTCAGTTGTGAATCACCTGCCATGTGACGTCTTCATATAGTTGTTGAATGAGACTGATAAAGGTTTGTGGTACTGCATAGTGTTGAAGTAACTGCCAAATCACTTCTCAGTCAACGCTGTCGAAGGCCTTTTCAAAGTCGATGAAGTTGAGGTAGACTATTGACTGCCATTCTATACCCTGTTCAATGATGATGCGTAGCGTTGCATTTTGATCCAAACATGATTTGTTCTTCCTGAAGCCAGACTATACAGGTAGGAATTATGAATGCAGCGCATATTTTAGTCTCTCTAGGATGATGCAGCTTAGTATTTTGCTTGGTGTGGACAAATGCATGATCCCACGCCAGCACTTGTTCTGACAGAGACTTAGGTCTCCTTCTTCGGGAGTTTGACAAAGTAGCCCTCCTTCCAATCAATAGGCAGCTACCTTTCCTTCCTTCCTTCATCCCTTCCAAACATTCCAATAATGAGGTGAGCATATCCCCTGTTGTCTCTGTGTCTATTTTCAGTGTTTCTGGTGAAATTCCATCTGGTCCTGCTGCTTTCCCGGATTTCAGAAACTGCATGGTGTTCACGACTTCACTTCTGCTTTTGTCGAAGGCTTATGTTCACTAATAGTTCTTCGGCTGGGCTGCTGGTGGTATTTCTGGATGAATTGCAGGTGGTGGTGGTGGTGTTGGTGGTGGTGACGGTCGATTCAAGAGTTTTTTGAAGTGGTCAGCCCATCCTTTCGTTTGTTTCTCCTCTCTCCTCCGTTACTAGATCCCTTCACTATCTCTCATTGGTTTCATCTCCACTGATCTCTTCCCTTCCAGATAGTAACCTGGTTATTTGATACAATGTTATCAGGTCTCTCCTACCAGCAGTCTGTTCTGCTTCACTTGCCAGTGCACTCTTCCTCACTTATTTGACCAGTGTGGTGGTTTATAGGTTGTGTTCACTTCCTCTTTTCTTTGTTCATGCCTGCACTGTACTGCACTGGTTCATATTCTGCTTCACCCTCTTACTCTTCCTCCTCTATCAGCTTCTACGTATACATGGAGATCCATTCCTTGTCTTATTTCCTTCCATTCCTAACACGGTTATGCAGGTTTCCTTCCACGTCGCTTTCAAAGAGTTCTAGTCTTCTTCCACACAGGTTTCCTCAGAGGTGTTGCCTAATGTCTCCCATTTTGTCCTGATGACTGACTGACGTGAAGAGGTCCTTTACAGTGTCATCCTTCAGTCTCTGTTCTGGGTGTTGAACTTGAACTGTGGTCGTCTATCATCAACTTCTGTGAAGACTTTCAACCTGGTTTCGAAGGCAAGCTCCTTGCACTAAATAGTGAGTGGTGTCAACCTACATCTGCTCCTCTCCTTCATCTGATCTGATCTGATCTAATCTTGTGTCCAGTAGGCTGACTGTGTCTCCATCTCCACTTGCTTCACATTGAGATGAAGTCGATCTGATTTTTAATGTGGTGTGTCTGGTGTCTAGTGAAATCAAATCCATGTCGCTGCCTTGTGAATATCCTTGTGTGTGTTTGTACACACTGCCTCAAATCACCAAATCACTGAATGTGCAGACATCTGCAAACAGTTCTCCGTTCTCGTTCATCATTTCACTGAGTGCTTCTCGACTGGAGATGGATGAGTTTTCTTCCTGTGTTGTCTGCTCCCAGTTTGGCATTCATGCCACACCACACATTAGAATAAATTTTGATGTCACCATCAGAAATTCGGTCTTGTCCAGTACTGATTACAGTTATCTGTAGAATTCCTCCTTCTTCTCCTGATCGGTATATTATTTGTAGGTGCATAGTGTAACATTATACGATGATGACTTTCCTTCCCTTTGAGTTGAATCTTGCTGTCATGATCCTTATCCTGCAAGTGGAGATTGGTTCCCACCGCATGACAGCCTTTGATGTTCTTGGGAACATCATGAGAGCTACTCCCTCAGTGTGCTCATGGTTGTCGTCTGGGTGACAATATCGGAGTAGATTATTGACTCCAGTTGACAGTTTTGAGTGTCCACTTCCATTCCATCTACTGATTCCCACAGACTTCTAGCACTTCTATGCCATATCTCCTCATCTCTTTTGCAATCTGTGCAGGCTTTCTAAGTTCATATATGGTGCGGATATTCCATGTCCCCATTCCTACTTTTGCTTTCATCGACAGAATGGAAGACACATCGGCCAATTGTCTTCCTGAAGGCTTTCACCAACCGGCTTCATTTGTTCTCTATGATTCCATCGAGGAATAAGTTTGCTTTTATTTTTATAATTTGTTTGTTCTATAGAGTTTCTGTAGCGGTTGTATTGGTTTTACGGTGTAGGGTTGCTAGCCCTATGGCCAAACTTCTGTCTTTATCCGGGCTAAGGACCGGCTAGTATCTAGTGAACTACTTAACCAGGTGAGGTTAGGCCTACCCAGTGAAGCTTATTTTATCGTATTACCAAGGTTGTTTTGAAACCCATTCTTTTTTCCCATCTTTATCTTTCCTAGTATTGAATTACTTTATGTCATATTTGCCATTCCCTCAATTCCAGTTTTCACACATAAATGCGTGATCGAACTGTTTGAAATATGTAGCGTATCTTGGCTGAAAGTCAGTTGTCACTGCCGAAGGTCAAATGTGACTTATCTGTCTCTAAGTACTATTGCACGACTCTTTTGTGTTATACTTTTCCATTAGGCTGGTATTGCCTCACTCCTACGGGCTATATATATATATATATATATATATATATATATATATATATATATATATATATATATATATATATATATATATATATATATATATATATAAGTAAATAGGTTCTACCGAATCTTGGCTGGATGGTAACAACCAACTCCTTTATCTAAGAGTTTATTACAGAAAATAAATAATAAGTTTCTTGATAAGTAGTAGATGAGTTCATCATGAAAGGAATAATAAGATTTTCAGCATAAACTATATTATTTGTTTAAGGCTAATCTTAAGTAGCTATCATACAAAAGTAGCTAACATTCTATTTTGGTTTGTCATGTTAAGTTGCTGGATAAGATCAATAAAGAGAAGTTAATCAAACCTTGTAACACTTAGTGTCATACAGTGTTACACTTGCATGTTGTATGTTATGGCTTACCTCCAGCCTTTGGAGTATAACTTACTCAGTAGAAAATTGGATACACTGCAAAAAAATCTAACTGACGCATTTTCTGACAAAAGTGTCAACCTTTATACTTGATACAGAGGTTGATTAGCTTGCTTAAAAGATACAACACATGAAGTAGACAAACCTAGTTTATTGGAAAGATGCTCTTCACTTAGGCTATCGAATTCAGCTATTGGGAGTTTAAAAATGTTATAGACAATCATTTTACTTTTCTATTTTTAACTTCATACATTAAAAAGAATCCTATGCCAGTGACAGTCTGGAATAACAACTCATTAAGCTTATATGACTTATGCGTTTCATATCTCTATTAAGAAATCTACGAAGTCTATTCTTGAACCGAATTTCTGTTTTGTCATGAGAAACAGATTGAAGATCTGAATAATATATATGAAGAAGAATGCTACAATTTTATGCAGTATTTACAAATCAAAAGTTGTGGATCTTGTCTAATTTAATGAGAGAAGAAAGAAGTTTCGACAGATTTCAAAAACAGCCTGAAAATTACATGTTGAACTTGTTCAACGTAAATCAAAATGAACTTCTAAATAAATCTCTCTCTTGTGGTTCCGAATTTTGCAGTTCCACACAAATCAGTTTGGAAAACTGAAAATGAAGCTCAATTGCAGTGTCTTTTTGAACACATCAGATTTTAGACATGGTTGGTTCAAGTATGCATTGATGAATATCACTAAACACTGGCATGTATCACCATCATTTCAGTTAATGACAAGTCATGAAAAGACTTTCTACTTTGCAGTCTACTTGGTCGCTGGGAATAGAATCCAAGACGCACGTTTCGTCCAACCTGGGACTCATCAGCCAAATGTACCTGCACCTCAGTGAATGTTGTTCCCACGGAGACTCAAACCCAGCACCCATTGTTACAAACGCCAAGCCACTACTCACTAGGCCACTGGAGCATGATAGTCACCCCTTGTAGAACGGTATCATTTGTTGTTGTTGGATACTTGTGATTGATCGACCTCTGTTGTTACTAGTATCAATAAGGCTTCGAACTTTCTTCAAAGCAACAGCGTCTTCTTGCTTACTTAACCAGACAAATGTAGTAAAGTAGTGCTGGTGCATGAGTCCGAATATAGTCAAAAGATGCTATTTATCGTCTGCGTACATACTGCAAAAGTGAAACAAAGATGTAACTTATTCAACAGAAAACCAAGTAATCAATCAACTAGAGGAATGACCAGAGAAAAAGCTTGTTAATCAACAAACTTCTATGACGAGCGTAAATCTGAGAGGCTCCAATGAACAAATTTTTCACCGACGATATCATCCTTTGCAGCTGTACAATCACATTTAAATACAATTCAATTTGGATTTTGTAAGGATTTATTAATTGAATTTCAGGTTGGAACTCATCGTGGACTGACATCATTAGGAGAAACATTGGAGATCTGGGAGCAATGAACAGCTGTTTTGTCCTACTGTGAGGTTATCCAGCAGTGCTCATCCATGACTTCACCAGAAACTGGACCTAGGACCTTCAGACTCCACAGCCGGCGCGTTACCGTTGAGCCACTAAATCGATTTATTATTGTGCATAAAAAATTTAATAGTTGTTAATCGATAATCGGTGGTAGTTTGTGGGGTAGTAATTACATCAGAAACGTGAAAGAACTTGACATTATGAACAGATGTTAGTTGGAATCAAGAAGTAAGGAATTCGTAACAGTGTGAGTAAACAGTTGTTAGTGAGTGAGGGAATGAGAAATTTGTAACTGAGCTAAAAGAGAATCCTTCTAAATGTTCAATTCCTGTTTCTGTCATTGTATTACCAGAGCTCCAGCAACATAAAATCAACGTTTCTTTGCACCCTTCAAAAGACTGTTTTATACTGCGTAGAGTAATGCAGGCGAATCTTCTGGAACTGTGGGTCTGCTGTCAACCAAATGTTGAAAAATAAAGCTGATGATTGATTTGCATCACCCTGCACTGAGTCATACTGGCAGCTGTTATCGTCTACGTTGTACAATCTGCCCATACGTATAGCCTATTTACCTAGCTCCACAGTAGTAGGTGTATATGTACACTGAAGTAGTTTTTGAGTGACAATTTGTCCTTCTCATACTTATTCATCACTGAGTGAGATGGTTTGCGAAATACATCCGAGAGATACATCTGATTTTATCGATTCCTTAGGTAATGTACACGTTTTGGATTATGTTATAATTTGATCTAACTTCACTATTCACAAATAGTCCTCTAATCGTAACATTTTGTTTTACATGTGACTACATCGACTCAAATGCAGTTAACCTCGGGATATTGACAAAATATTTAAAGTAACTACTCTTAAGATACACATCTGATGTGCAGTTCAACTTTGATAACACCTACCACCTGAGAGATGGGGTATCGATAGGATCACCATTTGCTTCACTTTCAGCAGATATGTTTATAGTAACCCTGAGTGTGATTCCATCTCCATTAGAAAGTTGATGAAGGAGTGACATTCGTTGAAAAATTGAAGTTCTTTCTGCTAGTCACAATGCTCATCATAAACAATGAATGTATCATCGATATATCTTCTCCAGAAGGTAAACTGTCTGAAAATTGGATTGAATATGCTTGTTCCCGGTTTGACTAAATTGGCTCAATGCTCAGCAAATCAAAATACTAACTAGTAATCTGCTGTCTAGAGGATACATTTTCAGTCTGATATATAATATAGGAAACTAGAATCAAATACAGGTTGACGGTATATACTGATGTGTCTCAAAAAACTTACCAATAGTAGGTACGTTTTGTTTGAAAGTAATCTGATGAAATATTTGTACTCAACATCAGACTCACGTAGAATGTGCGATTATTACTCAAGAACAAATCATACCTCAAACTAGATCGATAAGAAGTAGAAAGTCTTTTGGGACCCTTTCCTATAGGTTTTTCATTGCATTGTCTTTAATTAGTAGTAAGACTTTACTGCTTGTCATGTCATTAGATGAGTAGTCATGCAATAAATTTGCTTAGCGATGTATATGAACGTAAAGCTTATGGTGAAATAAGAGAAACGGGTTCACTTCCGCTTTCTGTATTTGGTTTTTTGGTGACAAGACAGATAGAAAATGTCAGTGATCTACCTACACTGAAGAGTCATGAGTTGTAAATTTCCTGTGTTGAATTAACCCTCATCCTTCTGGTTATAAGTGACAAACTAGGCGGAAAGGTAAATCAAATTGCTGGAGGTAATTTCTTATCAGGTTGATCAATGAAAATGTATGAGTTCCTTGAGAAATGTCTCAGAAGAGAGGTTGTTCCCAGAAGCTGGATTCTGCAGTCGTGAGAAGAAACCTATATTCCTCTGGCTTATTACAAAGGAGGACAAGCTGATGAACTGCTTGGCTACAGGAATGAAAGGTTAGCTTTCCGATTAGTCTCTCCATGCAAAGCAGTATTCACTGCAGCTTTCGTGTGTTAGCAGATATTCAGCGCATGTGACCTCAGATCATATCTACCAATTTACTGCCACCTAGAAAGGAAAATGAGTGAGGGAGGTGTGCAGTTGTCTAAAATTAGGGGTAAGTTGTACGTCAAGTGACCAGATAACACAAAATGTTCTTTTTATAACCATGGGACACAACTTCATAATAGCAAGTGAGTTCAACAATATAAGTGAAAAGGACAATCATAACATGCTCAAATCCACAGACAATATTCTTATTCGAAGAATTAAGTCAGACTTCTCATTCAAAAGCAGGCAGGTTTTAGATAAAGATGTTCACAGTGGCCATAATTTTATTTTCTGAGGGTGAACACTTGATTTCTTCCATTCGTTTAGCAGCTGCTGATTGTGTAATCAATACCTAGCTTAGCACTAAAAAATTACCGCTTTCCCTAACATGTTTTGGTATAATGCACTTTAATCTTTTATTCAGATCATGAATATTTTTTTCAATTATTCGGATGCACTAGTCTAGCTACATTGAAGTGGGATTACTTTGATTTCCGAAGACTACTTTGTACAAAGTAAATGCTGATGAAGTCCCCTAACTCGGTGATGAAACGTCCAAAAATAAACCTCAAAGCTCGGAGAACATCAAACAAATATCAACCTTATGCTGGGTTACAAATGTTTTACATTTCTCTTTCATTTGAACTTGCCAAACTGTACAACCTCACTAATAATTAATTTTTTCATCAATGAACTATTTTCCTGCAAGTCACTCAAGTATATAGATTACTTTTGTAATGATTCAGCTTTTATGGAGATGACAAGAAAGTGACAGAATGCTCTAAGTTCGTCGTATTTTGCAAAGATTGTTATTCTTGCCTTACTGAAAATCCGCTACGAGATACCTTGAGCAAACTCACAGTTTAAGAAAATATTCATACATTGGTCGACCGATTGGTAAATGTTATGTTGTACACACAGAAGACAAAACTGTTGGAAAGAAGAAAGATGAATAGATGCCGGTGTACTCATTATCTTCGACTACGTAATAATCAAGGGTATTGAGTACAAAATGATGGGAGCAATCAAGGCTATATGCTATCAATACTAAGCGATGCTTTCGAGTATTAGTCTGTACTGAAAGTAACCACGAAAATGATCTGTAGCGTTAGTGTATGCTCATAGTGAATTCAACTGGAGCTACGCTTCTAAACAGGTAAATCATGCGGAAAATGCAGCTGTAAAAATGAACCTGACAAGAATGACATTTAGAGTTGTTTTCTTTGAATATGCATGCAGTCTCGAAGTTCATCGTTGTAACAAACAAATTTCACAGGTATCTGGGTGTGATCACTGTCAAGATGGATAAATATTTCCAAGTGCGTTACCGACAGGACTGAAAGTGCCGCAATAAAACTAAGTTGGTCACTGGCACTTCGTTAATGATAGCAAATTTGTAAATATAGACGGAATCTATACTATAGTTAGGTTTTTAGGTCTAATTGAGAGCTTGTAGAACGTAACCTATTGTGCTGGCACCAAAGATTTTTTATTAAATGATATTTAATGTCAACTATTTCCTTCTAATTCAGCACCAATTGCTTTCCCAAAATGCATCAGTGTCACTTGGGGTGAAAAAATCTTTACAAATGTTGACTGAAGGTGAAAGAAAAGGACAAATGATGAGTTCTATGAAATTTGCACATCACTGATAAAAAATTATAACCTTTCATTGAAATATCAATTTACACAGCATGTTTAAGTTTATCTTCTTCTTCTGTCTCCTCTTGCTATTGATACTATCACGTTATTTTTCGCGCTTCTTTGGTTAGAGTATTTATTCGCCACTCATAATTGCTTATGGCTTCTTACGTCCTCCCAACATTTTCCACTAATGAGCATTCTTATCAGCAGCACCCACTACAATGATACTGAAACACTGTAATGCTATTATGTTAACGCCCAACCAATAGATACCTATCTGTATAAATCCCCTGGTCACTGGAGAGCAACCAACCTCATGCTATCTAATCTTGACTGCCAACCAAATTCTATCAGTCATTTTGCAGTGTGGTCACAGAGCTAGAAGGCTCACCATCGTGGCGCACTTTCATGGATGTTAGTTGTTTGGACATGATCGGCAAGGGGTCCTGCTTGATAGTGTTATTTGAAGCAACAGAACTCCGAATCTGAGATTTGTGTGTAAATAATGCTATTTTATCGTCCAACAAATACCCAGAAGAAAGTGGAGATGGATTGGATATACACTGAGAAGACCGACTGAGGACATCACGCGCTAGAGCCTTCGAGTGGAATCCAAAGGGGAAAACGATGAGTTGGGAGTCTGAGGGTGACATGGAAGAGATCATGTGTAGAAGAAACGAAAGCTTCTGGGCAGTCGTGGAGCCAGACTGAAAAGACCGCAGAGAACAGAGTGAAATGGTGACGTGCTACTGAAGCCCTATGTACCACTAGGAAACTAAAGGACAGATAGTGAAATGAAACAAAAATTTTATGCTTTAGAACTGAAAAAGGTTTATCTCTTTACCCAACTTAACGAGAAGAATACACATAAATGTTCTGTTAAAAATATATAGGTGGTGCTAATAATCACTAAATAATCTGTGTCGCGATTCTCTCTGGATTTAGGTTTATTTACTTGAATTCTAAATCTTGCCAGAATTGTAGCGTCGCACACTTCCCCAAAATCAGTAGCCTAGGGTTTGACGAGATTCAACATTCATGCTGACCTCGATAGTTTAACTGGACTTGCTAAGCTGAAGGCACCCGGTTAAGCATCCTCGCCATTTGGCACGCTGTCGTGTTACGTTGCACTGCTCGTATTCAACTCTCTGTCCAGTTAGTTGGAACGCATCGGTATTTTGGCACAACCACCCAAATATACTATTCCATCCGACTACGTTATCGTGTTCTTCTTTGGTCTGGTACTCGTGGGTATATAAAAAGTCCGAATAATTAGTGATTGGTCTTCGCGTCTATCAAGTTCGCACCAGGACAAATCCCAAGAATGACATTTCAGTAGGGGAAAGTGGTCGAAAGTATAATTCAATTTAGAGGCTGATTAACAGTGATAAAGCTTCTGGTTTCTCAATGAGTGACATGTGTTACAAACGCCAAGCGAACACCATTTTTCCATGGTTGTAGTTTCTTCCTTCTGATGACTGCCAATAAGCATGAAAACAATGTCCCCTGATACTTGCCCACTGAGCATGATCATCTAACACCAGAATATAGTGCTGCATCACTTAGCTTAGCGGCCAAACTTCCATTTTGGTGGATAAATTCCGGTTAGTGCTGCGCATTTAGGAAAAAGAGAGTTATGTCAATCATACTAACCGCTAAACAAACTTCAAAGCACAAACAAAATATAAAAAATGAAAACAAACTTATACCCCGCTGGAATCGGAGAGGCGAAATGACGCCAGTTGGTGAAAGCCTCCCTTAGGGAGGCCAACTGGCCGAAGTGTCTTCTCTCGATGAAAGCGAAAGTAAACGTGGGGACATGGAATGTCCGCACGATGTTTGAACCCAGTAAGGCAGCCCAAATTGCAAACGAGATGAGAAGGTATAACATCGAAGTGCTTGGGATTTGCGAAAGCAGATGGAATGGGAGTGGACTCTCCAAACTGTCAACTGGAGAATCAATAATCTACTCCGGTCACCCAGACGCCAACCACGAGCACACTGAGGGAGTGGCTATCATGATGTCCCCTTCAAGAGCATCGAAGGCTCTCATGCAGTGGGAACCAATCTCCTCCAGGATCATGACAGCAAGATTCAACTCAAAAGGAAGGAAGGTCACAATCATACAATGTTATGCACCTACAAATAATGAAAAGCAAGAGAAAAAGGAGGATTTCTACAGACAACTTCAATCAACACTGGACAAGACGTCAGTTGGCGATATCAAAATTCTGATGGGCGACATGAATGCCAAACTGGGAGTGGACAACACGGGAAGAGAACTAACCATGGGTCGAGAGGCGCTAGGTGAAATGAATGAGAATGGAGAATTGTTTGCAGAATTCTGTGCATTCAACGATTTGGCGATTGGAGTCAGTGGTGTGTTCAAGCACAAGGATATCCACAAAGCGACATGGATTGATTTCACCAGATGGACACACTAAAACCAAATCGACTTTATCTCAATCTCAAGAAAATGGAGACGCAGTCTACTTGACACAAGGTCAAGAAGAGGAGCAGATGTAGGCTCAGACCACTATCTAGTGCCAGGAACCTTCCAAATCAAGTTAAAAGCCTTTAGGGAAGCTGGTGATAGACCGCAGTTCAAGTACAACACTCGGAAGCTGAAGGATGAAACTACAAAGGAAAACTTCATGGCAGCCATCAAGACAAAATGGGAACATCCCTGAAGAAACCTGTGTGGAAGAACACTGGAAGCCATTGAAAGAGATGTGGAAAGAAACCTGCACAGCCGTATTAGGAAGGGGAAGAAGAAAGAGGACAAGGAATGGATCTCGATGGATACATGGAAGCTGATAGAGCAAGGAGAGGAGGATGGTGAAGCAGAAGATAAACCAGTGCAAGGATGCTCAACGACAAGAGGAACTGAGTACAATGTATAAACACTACACTGGACAAAGAAGTGAAGAAGAGTGCACGCAAAGAAAAAAGACACTTCTACGGAACACTGGCAAGTGAAGCAGAACAGGCTGCAGGTAAGAAGGACCTGCCGACATTGTATCATATAACCAGGTTGCTATCAGGGAAGAGACCAACACAGATGAAACCAATAAAAGATGAAAAAGGAAATTTAATTACAAAAGAAGAGAAACAAAGGAAATGATGGGCCGACCACTTCAAGAAGCTCTTGAATCGACCACCACCTGCACTTCGTCCGGAAATAACACCTACAGCCGCCGAACTACAAGTGAATATAAATCCTCCAACAAAAGTGGAAGCCCTGAGCGCCATAAAGCTACTGAAATACGGGAAAGCAGCAGGACAAGATGGAATACCGCCAGAAGCACTGAGAACAGATGCAGAGACAACAGCGGACATGCTCACATCACACCACTATTGCAGAAGGTCTGAATGAAGGAAGAGAAGGTACCTGACGATTGGAAGAAGGGTTACCCTGTCAAACTGCCGAAGAAAGGAGACCTCAGTGATTGCAAGAACTGGCGCAGAATCACTCTCCTGTCCACCCAATGCAAGCAAAATATTAAGCCGCATCATCCTGGAGAGGCTTAAAGACGCACTGGATTCAAAACTGCGACCGGAACAGACAGGCTTCAGGAAGTACAAATCATGCTTGGATCAAATTGCAACACTTCGCATCATCATAGAACACAGCATAGAATGGCAATCAGCTCTCTGCCTCAACTTCATCGACTTTGAGAAGGCCTTTGACAGCGTCGACCGAGAAGTAATTTGGAAACTGCTTCAATACTACGGAGTACCGCAAACCTTTATCCGCCTCATTCAACAACTATATGAAGATGCCACATGCCAAGTAATCCACAATGGGAAGCTCAGTGATGCTTTTGAAGTGAAGACAGGAGTGAAACAAGGTTGCCTACTATCCCCCATGATATTCCTGATTGTGGTCGACTGGATCATGCAGCAAACAGTAGGCAGCGAGAAGAGGGGGATATGCTGGACGACGGAAAAGAACCTAGAAGACTTGGATTTCGCCGATGACTTGTGCCTAATGTCACATAAACTTGAAGATCTGCAGGCAAAAACTAACAAGTTGATAGAAGAGGCAGCTAAGACAGGAATCCAGGTGAATATAGAGAAGACAGAAGTGATGAAGATACCGCACCACCACCATCAACAACAACAACAAACTCCAATCACCGTCAACGGGAGAAACTTGAAGGAAGTAACCTCCTTCACCTATCTAGGGAGCACTGTTTCAACTACAGGCGGGACGGACGAGGACGTCAAAGTCAGAATCGGAAAAGCAAGACAGGCGTTCATTAGCCTGAAACCAGTGTGGAGATCTTCTGCACTACACTCAGCATGCGGAACAAGATACGGATTTTCAACACCAACCTCAGTCAAGTCAGTGTTCTTGTATGGTTCAGAGACTTGGCGCGTCACGAAAGGCATTTCCAATAAACTACAGACATTCATCAACAACTGCTTACGCTGGCTCGCTGCTGAAGATCAGATGGCCAGAAAGAATAAGCAACAAGGAACTCTGGGAACGAACCAATCAAGAACGTATCACGCAACAAATATGCAGGAAGAAGTGGAGATGGATTGGCCATGCACTGAGAAGGCCGACTGAGGACATCACGCGTCAGGCCCTCTAGTGGAATCCCCATGGGAAGCGATGAGTTGGGTGTCCGAGGAGAGGGTGATATGGAGGAGGTCATGCGAGGAGGAAATGAGAGCTTCTGGGCTGTCGTGGGACCAGGTTCAAAAGATCTCAGAGAACAGAGGTCACTGGAGGCGTGCTACTGAAACCCTATGTTCCACTAGGAACCCAAGGGACTAATAATAATAAAAATAGAACTAGCAGCAGCAATCATTTCAGTACTTGACTTTCACATACTTTACAGAATTATTTAAGTAAGTGAATTTATACTCTCGAAGTTGGATTAGAACTTGGGAGTTGGTAGGGAAAATCCATCGATAAACATATAAAGTTTATCCATCATGTATTATCCATGAACTTACAGTGACCACTAATGTCGCTTAGTAACGTGGCATTGGTTCTAATCTTTGTGAAATCTAACGGCCATGCTAATCTAACCAGATTTTTGTTCCCAAATGTTCCACTACAGTACTTTCAAATGTTGATAAGAAGTGACACTAATTGCCGTATACCTATTCCAGGCTTCGCATGCTTAAAAACTAAACAAGTTTTAAAAATGACCTCATCATTCGACGCTAGCATTGGCCAGTGACTGGGAGATGCTTAACTGTTCCAAAAAATAAACCAAAGTGTGCAAGATCTGTGAGTCTAGGAAAAGAAAAAGCTTTAAGCCATCGAACACTTTTCGTTGTCGTTGGGTGTTTGACTCACGTAAGCTAGCAGTGAGAATCGTATTTAAGTTTTCTTCAAGTGGAAATTCCTAGGACATACAGTCTAATTGGTATAAGGCATTTAAGATTTGTAGCTAAGGATAAGGATGATCAAATTTGCTGTTCTCTGAGCTTTGAGGGTTGTTCTTAAGCATTTTATCACCACGGTAAGTGAATTCATCAGTATTTGTTTCGTGAAAAGATGAATCATTATCGAAATATGTGGACATCTGGAATGAATATCTGACTACTTTGGGCGCTACTGGTCTGTGGGTACGAGTGACGCGTCCCTCTTTTTGTCAGGAGTTGATCTTTGTAACTCTTGTAACTATTTGACCTTTGCTGTTCATCTAACGTCCAATTACAGGTTAGCTTCGTTGTTTCCAGTTGGTTAACGTCCTTCAGCAGTCTGTGTATAGGATTAACATTTGGTCAGAGTACGATGCCTCCAGGAACTCTTGTTGTAGTAAATCCACATTGTCCGAATAGAAGAGAAGTATATCATGGTGTTCGCTGGCTAGTTGGGCTCTTTGAATTGCTCAATATAGTAATGTTAACAATCCTTCTGACTAGTTTCGCAGGTTATATTCGCCTTGTCTTCTTTAAGTAAAAGATCTCTTACCTCGCATAAGATCTTCTGCATAGATTTTGTTGGCTTGTATGTCACGCTAGCACCAAATGGGTGAAGTAATCGGCTAGTAGTTTTCTGAGATATGTGGTAAAGTGATTCGTTGTTTGAGTTGAGTTAATTGTCTTTTTTCTGTCTGTGTTCTACTTACAAGTATTTTCTGATGTAGATGATGAGACAATCATTGACTCTAAACTCTACGTAAAGGTGGCTTCATTCTATAGTTGTTGAGAGGATCAGCGTTGCGAAGAAAATGTATATCTATGGGAAACAACGGGCAGCACTTTGATTCACAGCTTGATAAAGCATACAACATGGCACTTATCAGCATGAAAATGTGTTAATGAATAGATTGAACAAAAATTCAGTGTACTAATCGTGTCGCACCGGGCGGTCAGCTACATATCATCGGGAAAGTTCATCGTACTGTTGTGCATGGCAGTGCAAAACCTGGTGAAATATTGTACCTGACAGATTAATTACCTTTGGAGCTTCTTGGTTTGGACTGGATAGAAAAACTGAGGCTGTCCGAAAAACCACTAAACAATGTTGGCAACCACACTCAGGCCACGAGGCAACCTAAATCTGTCATTTAATCACATGTCCATCTGGAACTAACAGACGCATTTCGACTGAGACGTGCCACAGTATCCTCTGATGGTCTGGGAGAATGCACAAAATTCAAAGCTGTCCTCGTGCTCCATCCAGAAGTCCAGCCTGTACTTCGGCTAAATAGGCCAGTACCATATACAGCGTTACCCGTCATGGAGTAAGAACTCGAAAGTCTAACGCCATTAAACGTAATCGTGCCAGTAAAGTTTTCGTTATGGGTAGCTGTTTGGACATAGTCGTCCTCCTTTCAGTTAAAAAACAACCCCAGAAATATTCCGGTAGGTGGTGGACACGACGATGTGTCCAGCGTCGTACTTAGGTGACTCAACCGTAATGGGAAAAAGTAGAGAGCCTGATGCACCAGTTTAGCTAGGCGTTGGAGTATATCGTAGGATATGGGTTCCGGCTTCACTCGGATGGATGCCACTTTTGTGCAGAAAAAGTTAACTACCTCAGATTTACCGTAGATCGGAATGGAAGACACCCAGATCCAGCCAATGCAGACGTGATAAAACGTACCAGTCTACAGATAATTTCAGCCGGGCGGGTACTCGCTCATGGCTAATCAGTTCCCATCACTCATGAGAAGAAGACACTGTGGCTGCAGCTGTGGAAGTTGAAACGGAAGTTCGATAACTCGTAAGGGACGGATTGTGTGACCTTATAAGATATAAAAGCTGCTACTGTGAGAGATGAGACGGGAAAAGCTGTCAGAAAGCTTTTCAAGACGAAACGGCCAACATCTCACCACACCGACGACCTGAAACAACACTATCACCGCCGCGATTCACCTTCGATTTTGGAATCACGTGTCATGTTCACTGACAGGATTGTAGCACCAAAGAGTCTTCGGCAACAAGTGCCGAGCCAATTCCACAATGCTCATCGAGGGGTAACCAGAATGAAGCCTCTGAAGTGTTGCATATCGGCCCAAAAATTGACCAAGAAATCGAAAAGAGATTTCAGAGTTTTGCAGCAAAACATCCACTGAAGTCTCCCTCACAACCGTGGCGGATGACCAAAACTCCATGGGAAAGGATTGACGTTCATTTTTCAAGGCCAATTCAAGCAAAAATGTGTCTCATTATTATTGGTGCATACACCAAAGGCCTGACGTTCTCTACGTACTACAATGCACAGTGGATGCCACCGTTGCCAAATTAACTAGTTTATTCAACTTCTTTGACGTTCCTGAAACCGTGGTGACTGATTCTAGCACACAAGTCGCTTCAGTGGCGTTTGTAGCTTTTTTTATGCAAAATCCAATACAGCAATTGCGATCACCACCTTGTCGCCCATAATCAAACGGCCAGGTAGGACGGTTTGCAAATAGGTCTAAACGTGCCTTATTAGGATGGGGAGGAGAAGGATCGGTAGTCACTGTCAATAACAGATGCCTTGGATACTATAAAAGCGCTCTGAATCCCAGCAGACCAGATGGCAAACCTCCTGCAGAGGGTATATTTGGCGACCAAATGAAATTTGTTTTTGCGTCCATGCTGCCTACGACTAAGCCAAAAAGGAGCTAGTGGCCACGTGCCCACTGTACAGCAATGCAGAGAATTACAACGTAGTGACAAGGTTGTGACTAGAGACCACTGAGGTAAACGTTTGTCGGAAATGGGCGTGGTAAGAAAACGTTGAAAGGGTACTTTACGAATTGCGAGTTGATCCGTAGCCCGGCAGGAGACATGGAGACCAAATGAAACCCGGAAGTCATTACTACTATAGAAATGATACTCCCGCCAGCTAACCACTCTGTGTCTTACTGGATGATTCACAACAGTCACAAGGCTATTCACGAATTTCAAACCATAAAGTGGACTGCAGAAAGGATCCTCTTGGTTCACCATAGCGTTGAAAGACTCAGTCCGGAGAGCACATAAAGAAGCTCCAACCGAATCCCAACCAACCCTCCCCCACGTGGCTTCTAAAAGATGGTATTATGCAGTGGAACAATGTCATCTAGAGTCCTCAAAGGAGCCTGGAAATCCTTGAAAGGCATTCACGACCTATCGTAGCATATCAAACGTTGTAGGGGAACTTCGTGGTCGTACTTGTGAGACCAAAATTGGTTAAAGGCTTCTCTAGAGAAGCGTAGAATGTTCTAAGGCCATCGATAGATGTACATAAACCGTCAGTTTTCATATGCATTCGACTGAACAATGAGCCTTTATAATTTTACACCTTTTTCTGTTCTCGAGAAGCCGGGAGCGGCGTCTAAGGTTTTTGTTCAAGGGTTCACTCCTATGTATGCTTATACCCAACGTGCGGATATATTATGCCACTAGCGTAGGTCATAAATAGAAATGGTCAAAAGAGACAGCCATGAAAACGCCGTTGTGTGCTTTCAAGAGAGAAATTTTATCATCCATTTGGCTAAACATGCCATGGTCGATTACTATGACCGTCCTAGCAACACGTAATGAATACAAAGAGGGTGACGTCTTTTTAACGGGAGGGTTGGGGACCTTACCAAAACCTTTAGTGACGTCGGAGTGTAGAAATAGCATGTTTAATCCACAGTTTGGAGCGGAGCTTATCTGACTGAAGAAATCTAAAAGACGAAGAGTGTTTTAGCACGATTTCGCCAATAAGTGTTGGCATATCCTGATGGGTCATTCACTGAGGAGAGCGTCTGAGGCGTGGTCACTGACGATTTTCTCTGGTGGTCTTGCTGTGATCAGGATGATGGGAACAAAACAGTAATTGGCTGGGATATGTTAAGAACCCAAACTTTATATAGGGAGGGTGAAAATTAGTTTGAGGCGTGGGAGTCGGCGGGAAGCCCTGGGCTTGGGTTTTGCGCCTTTCGGCGCTCGTTAGCAAGGCGTAGTTGCGGCACAGCCGGAACCTTTGTTAAGCCTGAAATTTTAGCTCGAGTCACTCAGTGACGTATTTGAGGAAATTACCTCCGAGTTCCAATCACGTCCGTCCCAGTACTCCAAGATAGTGAGTCTGCATGCCCGGTAGCCCAATTGCGAAATTACCTACATTCAGGCAAAATATTCGTTCACTAGCCCACAAATCTTGGATATAGTAGTTATCATTCATTCACGAAGTGCAGAATTTCAAAATGATTTGAAGATCTGAACCGGCTGCATTTTCCAAAGTGAGGAGCAGCGGTACTTTTCAGATCTTGATCGGAAAATTCGAAACGTATCTTAGTGCAGGGGACGCCTCAGTATAATCTGCTAATGCGGTGAGAAACGTGATCAAAAAGGTGGCATTAGTTGCCTCGGAACTTCGAAACGTTGTGTGGGTGATGAAAGGGTGAAGAATGGGAATAGAGAAGAGGCAGCTACACAAATACTACCGTTGAATTTACAAAATAACTTTGACATTTTGCTCAATACTCCACACTATAGCTTGAGCTACTTACTGGCTAACTTAGGATTGCCACCTTCTTGTATCTAAGACACCGTGTGAGCTCAGTTATTCATATTATAGGTGACTGAAAGAGCTGGCTGTTTTGGGAAGGTAGCTAAGCGGGAGTTTAAAGGGCTTTTGGCTTGATGGACACTAAGTCACTACTACCCATTTCACAGCATGGTTGATTCTATGCCACAAGCTAGCATTTGGAGAAGGTTTTTAAGAAGACGACACTGAATGTTAGGTGGCTAATATCCTTGGAAAATAAATTTTTGTTGCTTGTCACCAGCATAGGTCCAAAAGCCTTTGCATCACACGGACGTCTCTCAGAGAGGGGTGGTTTTCATAAGCCTCCACCATCACGCCTCCTGCTCACTTCTTCTCGTGTTGTTAGACTATTTTGCTGTCGCTCTCGATTTTCCACTTTGCTCCCAATATTTCTTCGAACAATCCTATGACATTTGTACTAATCTCGAGGCGCAGGCGACTAGTTACAGTACAGTCGCATAAGTATGAAGCGGAAGTTGGTGGTGTTCGAGAAGCAAGAGATGTCTGGAACGAAACTTCAGTACCGGCAGCATGAGAGTAAGGGTAATAGACACGAAATGTGCATATTCGGGGAGAAGTTTACGTTTGATTTGGTGTGGTTCGGGGTGGAAGAAGCACTAAAAAGAGAAGTTAGTTAACTGATCGAGAGGATGTAGTTACATCATAGTAGCTGCACTGTTGGGCTTGTCACAGAAATATCACTGCTTATAAGGCACCATACACCTGTTTAAGGTGAATTTCTTAGACAGCTGTACACCCAAATTAAGCTGGTTATGTTTAGCACGATGCACACATATCAGTACTGCACGTTCTTTTGGTACGAATTATGAAGTCCCCCCTCCTTTGCAACCAAGCATTAATGACGTGTTGTGCGTTGCTGTTTTGAGTGCACTCGGACGTTATTAGTTCCTAAGAAGCAAATGAAATGATGTATGTATTTGTACAAAAGCTCCTTGATAGCTCTTAGTAACCACGCCTGTAAAAGTAGTGTGCTGGTGAGGGTCCAGGAACAAAATACTATTGTTATTGTTAGGTTTATGCTGCAAAAGCACCATTATATGTGTTTATAGACTGATTGCAAACGGATGAGTAAATATCTTCAGATATAAGGAACTGCTATCACATAAAAGATGGAAAAATTTAGACGGAGCTTTCAGCGTCTCCACCGGGGGGCTTAAGTCCTAGCTTGTTGTACCAGACTTCGTGGTGATGTCCTTCATTAAGAATAAGTAAGCCCTGAATAAAGTTTCGATAGACGTTCTAAGCCCAGATCATGACGAATGCACTCATGCTATTAAAGATCATCGCGCAGTACTCGTACATTGGGCGACAATTAACTTTGTGTGGTAGATATTTTGGCTTGGGCATGAGCATCTTCTGTATGGAGGACCGCTGAGTCGTCTGGCTTTGAAAACAACCGGTTATGCGTATTCTGCACACTGATACTGCTCGGTTTTCAATTTTCCCGCACGCGGTTTGCAGGATGGGCCATTACGTGCCAGCCAGAACTTACTGATCCTGGGCATTTTTGTGATTAAATGAAAGCAAAGCGTATTGACTCCACGGCGTCCTAGCTGGCCCACGATAAAAGGGACATTGCCAGCGCCACTAGCGGCAGTTCTAGGAATAGGCGAATGTTTCAGACGCAAGCTTGCGTCATGGAGTGGTCTTAGAGTACTCTGATCCACAGTTATCGTCGTGTGAACGGAGGTGTCGTTGTCGGAGAGGAGACAGACCACTCAGTTATTAACCGGGTCGGTAGACAGGAAGCTTGGTGAACTCTAGGTACCAGGATAAGGGTCATCTATTCGAGCCAGAAGAGTCAGAATAGAATGAGCGCTAGATGCAATCCACGAAGCTGGCTGACTATGCATCTGTAAGTTGTCATATCAGAGACAATGCGGACATGCTAAAATCCGAGTGTGACGCTGATCTTTGGCACAGAACTCATAAGTCTTTGGTCGTGATTGGTGGGTGGAAGAGAATGAGAACGGGACAACTAGGATGCGACTCAGATCCTAAAAGTCTCATGCAGCGACATGGAACGGCTGGGAGACGAGCAAGCCATGAGGACGTGGAGGAATAGATTTAAGGGTATCCTGTATGTTGTTGCGGACAATTATGCTGTTTTTTCTCATACTACTAGTGACCTCAGGAGAAGTAGTGCCAACCAAGTCTTCTGTTCCCGATAAAACTTCAGCACCAAGTGGTTCACAGCTTGGCACACTGATATGGAGACCGAGGAAAGGAAATTATTTGGCAGCGGATTAATTTCAGTAATAATGGGATTAGAGTTCGCCAAATTTCCGGGTCCAAACTGCAGTTCATCAAACCTGTTTTGAATACAACTCTTGAAAGATGAACTGCTCAGGTGCCGATTTGCAGAGATACATCTATGATATGATATGTTGGGTTAAAGAGTGCAGCAATCATCCCGCACAAGCTATGTTTGTGTTTTCCAGTGTATTCGGCAGATGTTTGAAACCATACGAAAACGTTTCTTCCATAGGATGGGCCGGGAAACCATCAGAAAAGTTCTGGCTACTGCTATAAAACACTGACATAGCCTTCTGATCAAAATGACAACAAAGCCAGAGGATTTTTCCCGGACAACTTTTTCTTTCGATTACGAGTAGCAACAAGTAGCGGGTTGACTGTCATCAAGACCGAGATGAGTACAGTCAGGTGGGATAATAAAATATATACCATAGCGGCATAAAAAATGATGTGCACGGCTGGATGACCATTGGTACGCCCTGGCAATTTAAAGTACCGTGTGAACTAAACTGGCGATATTCATGATTACTTTGTGATGAAATATCAATGAAATGCAGTAAAACGCAACGTCTTAAGCGGGAGTGCTAGTAACAACAAAACAGCGCAGCAGCAAGCGGCAAGCAAAATGAGAATGAAAAATTATCGCGCTGATTCTTGCACGCTTCGAATCGGTTAGATCAAATGCTGAGTGGTCAAGGTTGTTTAACAGTGTTTGCATGATAGTTGGGATCATGCTGGAAAAACTGACTTTAAGGGTTCATCTCCGCGAAATCAAGTCAGCATACTTGACATTCTCAATGGACCTCAGTTTTTTAAAAGTAAGGCATGAACTTTCACTGCGCTATCCACTTTGGACGATTCCACTTGGAATAGACCTTTGAACTTCTCAGGCCATAGATTAAGAGCAACATCGGCATCTGTATCATAAATTATTTTGTTACCGACTTCAGGATGGAAGCGAATTTTTCCATGTACGAGGACTACGTGATTCAGGGACACTTTGCGTTATCGTTTTCGCCAGCTTCATTCATATTGCCCCATCCTGTTTTTGCTGCCGTTGCGAAATCAGCTGCGTTTTTGCGAAAGTAAAAGACACGAGTTGCTAACCCTCAGCCAATGAGTTAACCGGAAAATGCTCCATCCGAATTCCTTCTGACTGACAGCTCACAAGCTACGAACTATCGCCATGCACTCTCATCACTTGGCAAATGACAGTGTATACAAATTATGGGATAATCGCCCCCATACTACTGAAAGATGCAAGAATGTGAAGGCAAGGTTTGTTGTTCCGGAAAAGGGCGAAAAGTAACTCCGAGTGTGATTGTCGAGGTAATTATTTTATCAGACGAATAGTTGTCTCGGTTAATAGAGTAAAACTGTCATCGTAGACACTGGTTGATGACGGACAAGTGAAGCGTCAGTAACATCACTTTCGGCTTGGGTGAATGGTAGTTCGATGAAATAGTGATGACAACACCTCTGGATAGAGATAAAGATGCGTTAGTAACTTCAACTTAATATAACCATAGTCCCAATTTGCCGACAATTATTTAGCCTGCAATTCGCAAGGGAATCATTCGCAAATCAGCTGTTTCTGTATCCTTTGTAATTCCTAATGCGCTTATGTTTAATGTTCAGAGGTGTGGTCGCAGGCAGTTTTGCAGCTTTCAGGTGTTGGTGTGAACGTTCCACTCTACCGTCTGATTCGGGGATAAAAGCCTGTTGTTCAGAACGCGCATGACGACGTGAGTGCCCTCACTAGATTACAGTGGGAGTCCTTCAATATGAATGTGGAAGTGGCCTAAATAAGCCTCTGGCTCTGGAAAAGACCATGAAGTTCTACTTGCGTCCCACATTGCCTCACGCTTTGAACAGTCCACTCATTATTTAGCGTGCTATCTAACTTCCCTGCCCATCTCAGGACAACAGAGGCCCTGCGAGATGAACCTCATGGTGGCAATTTCGCCTGTGCGAGATGGGTTGTGCGATGTACTGGAGACACTTAGGCAATATCTTTTCGGAACTGCCTGGCATCATTGACCGCTGCCTACATGGCGAAAAATATCTTTTTACTGGACCCTACTGAACGTACTCGTATTCTGAGATTTTTTGGCAGAGAATTGCGTTACAGGACACGACCCTTCGCTTGAAGAAGAGCGAATTCAGTGACGCCGGAACATTTGATACCATCTATCGTGGGTATTAGAAACTACGCGTCAGGCACGGAGTTATTTGCTCCAAATCTGATGTATGCCGGGAGTAAGCTGGGAGAGGCAGTCGTGTTGGTGTGACTTAGGTTACGAGTGCTTATTGGATTCCGATCCAAAGGAGGTGTACGGCTTGTGGTCCTTCGAAATTATGTGATCATGAATTCCAGCGGAATAATGAGTGTGCTGCACACAGTACATCAAGGTTTCATTTCAGATGCAAATCACCTTTTTTCGTATATTTCACCCACCATCTGAAGAAGAGTAGTTGCTGCCAGTAGCTTCCACTGGTTGTCAACCAGCTGCTGACAAACCATGCTTTTCGACCAATTACCTACCAAACTTATTCGAGAAATTCAGTAGTCGAATCGTATGCTAACTGGGCAGCACGACGCAGTTCTTCTTGTTACTGATGATATGTGTAGTAGCTTTTCTTGAAAGTGGAGGTTTGGAGGCGTGTTTAAGTGTATCTCACGTCAGGTGAAAATATGTGGGATGTTACGTGGCAGCTTCATTCTTATATTCACTTTGCATTCTTACATTTGCTCCTTTGGTTACCTCGCGAATCACTTTTCCCTCCATATGTAGTCTGTATGAACAACTGTCTGATGTCAAGGTATTTAAATATTTTGTCTGCACCAAAGGGCTGAAACAAATCATATATTTTCCTGCAATTTGACCAATACTCAGTTACCCGGTTTGTTTACTAGAGCTAAGAAAGAAGAGTGACTGAATCGTCTGCATCAAGATCCGATTAAGACATTTAATTGTTCAGTAACACTAAAATGTGAGAGCAAAGCACTAAACTAGCTAGCTCATGATACATACTCGCTAGCGTCCGACCTTGAGAAAACTTAGAAACCTTTAACTATTGTGAAGCGGCTTATCTGAGTCTGTGCGCTTTGCAAATACTGTTCTGTTAAAATGAAGGAAATAGTAGACCCTAGGGCATCCAGGATGTTAGTTATATTTAGTATTCTCGTTATTATATTACCACTGATCTCACTTTTCATGTCGAAGTTTCTGCTATCAGGTAAGTCTCAAGTTCCCAGTTATTTGTAAGATTTCTTTCACATGGACATTTCTTCTTCCTACGTTGGTGCTGCCGTGGTTTCCATCATAGTTGTCCATATCGTACTTTTAGGTTTTATCTTTGTGGCATTTTCAGAAACAAATCCGAAGCAGTTATATTGGAACGGAAAAAGGACTAGTATGACCATACAACTCAACTGGAGTTTTACTGTTGTATGTTTATATCTAGTCTGCCTACCTTTATTCCTCATGTTTTTCTAATCATTTGCATTTTTGCGTCTTAAATATGAGCTGACCATTCGGGCTTATTTTTTCTCATTACTTTTTGAAATTGCAAATATAATTGTTGACGATCGTTTCACGCGGTTATAACTTTCCAGTCTGTCCATGATGAAATAAGTGAGGCGCTTCATGTCATAGAAGTCATGCAAAACACTGACGCTACTTGAACTTAGTGTTGAAGTCCCTAACGCTGATAATCGGTCGGATGTAGCTAATCAATTGATACGTGGTCTGTTTTAACTTAGTCAATATTTGGGTTTGCATGATGAAGACACTGAAAAGATAATTCAAGGGCACTGTAAAGAACTTCGCAAACTGCTGTCAGTTTACCCTTGCTCCCTCCACACTTTATAAACTTCTACATAGAAATACCTTACATTTTAATATTCAGCTTATACTATTTTAGTATATGCATACCATGGTGTGAAGGAATTAATTTTTTTTATCAGTTCTTCACGTCCCAAATTTTCTGCAACGCTCTTATTATCAGAAGGCGAAGTCGTTAATTGTTATGGACAAATACCTTATAACTATTATCAATGAAATGTACACCCTGCTTAAACCATAACCCTAACGATTATTCTCCAAATGATGGAACTTCATTTTCAGCAGACTGAAAGTTCCCCTTTAGTCATAAATTAAACTGCTACTTCCGTAAAATATGATGGTCAGAATTCCTTGGTCAATAGCAGTTCTCATTTTCCACCATGAAACTCTCTGCCAGCAAAGATCACACCTTTTTTTGTATCAAAAAACAAGGCTTTCGGAATCTTAAGCTCGTGTAAATAGTGTACGCGTTTCTGGTTAGCCATTTCGAACTGCAGAAATTTCCAATTTTGTTGTGACACGATTTTTCTGTTCTACCTTAGTGCTGAAAGACACAAGGTTAGCGTAGAACCTCGCTTACCAGTGCATCGGTTCAAGTTTCCATACTTCATAGTAGCATTCAAAGAACAAGTGGATCGAAAAATAGTGATATCAAAGTAGACAAAGTGGTATGAGAGCGTAAACAATCCGAAGACCACTGTTAGTGTATATATTCAGGCTTTCTAAGACGTCAAGGAATGTATACATCTGTGCCATTGTGACCGATTTTTAGCCATGTTACCAAGAATCCCGAAACACTGATTCTTTTCGTTTCTGTGACCCCAGCCAGATCATCATCATCATCAACATAGGACCAGGCATTACTGAGTAACGGTTCGAGTTGCCACACCTCATATCAGTACATCCATTAAAAAGGCAGAGGTGCAAGATGAAAAGAAAAAATTCAGTCGAAAGAAATATAAAGTACGAGAAGAAAGAAAGGGAGAATGACAAAATGGTAACAATCTGCATCATTACTATACATAATCGGCATAATTTTAAGATGAGGATAATGTGCGTATACACCTGCGCCACTGACATTGGTTCTGAGCCATATCACCTAGAGTCTCTGGCCACTGGTTCCTCTTGTCTCGTGGACCCCAACCACCTAGTCTCCATCGCCCCACATGGCTCAAACCAACAGTCAGAGACTTCATACATTGGTGCCATGTTTTAGTCTGGCCACCTCGGGCCTTTTTCCAGCCTGGACCTACGGCCAACATTGTAGGACAAAAGATCCGATAGAGCCAATTAAGAAAAATAACCTAATCTATCATATACCATGTAATTATTGTGAAGTCAAGTATACAGGTCAGGGCAGCCGATCTGTGTCAGTCAGGATAGTAGAACACAAAAAGGCTCCCATTGTCTACATGCCGAAATGTACCAATATGCTAGATTCAATCACATCCCTCGCCTTTCTAAGGATGATCAGGTCTACATAAATCCTACCCCTACTTCCTTGTCACCCTGCAACCGAGCCAATGAGATCTCCCCTCAAACCAATCTGTACCTACTTGGTGCCGCCCTAGACAACCTGGAAGTCTCCTCTGAGCAGCTAGACACTGCAGCCATCCTAACAATCATCAATAATCTGGCATCCATGAAAATCAACACTCCCACGGCACAATCCCGACCGATAGCTGCTACCTCGACGTGGTGGTCGGGTTTGCATATCACAATGACCCAACGAGCTATGCTGGTGGAACACTTGTTCCCTCAAGGACCTACCATACCAAAAAGATCTGTCGGATAGTGGTTAGACGAAAAGCAGTTACCGTTGTGGTGATGGGGGTCTGAGCGCGAAGTCGTACTGTTGCTAGCTGGATGAGGTGTGACCAGTTAGGTGTTTCCCTTGAGTGACCGGCAGTACCATGCTGATACTGCCTTTTCAGTGAAAGGGGGGGTTAGAAATGGTCGGCCCCCAAAATAACACACTCCACTATGCCCCATGGTCTGACAGGCTAGCGGTGTCGGTTCATTTGTCATTTCTTTTCGATCATCCGGCCCCAAAAATACAAAAGTTCAAAATAACCATACACAAAAGGCTACGTGTGACAGGCCTCAAGCAGATGTCTGATAGGCTCTGTGGTCACACAAATCTCTTTCAGGTACCTTAAGAAGAAATAGCCTTCCACAGTGTGGGCAGCCGGGAAGTGTCAACCGCTTTCACAACTCTGTCAGTACTCAAGTTTCCTCAGACTGCTATCCACCTTTCCCGTCATTACCTTCTAATCTTGCTTCACGTCTCCCAATTAACAATACTACATCATCTTTAATTTCTCCCAGTTCTGCAGCCTTCGACAACGATTTGAGTTCACAAAACAGCATCCTTGGTCTCCTTAAACCATGCTCCAAATTACATATTAGAGTCTTCAATGTCGGCAACCTCCGTCAAATTGGTCAACAGGCTTCGTTGGCATAGAATCTAGCAACTTGGGCCATGGATGTGTGCTGTGTTTGTAAGACACGCATACAGGACCCAAGTGCGGCTATTCACCTGACCTCCCCCGCCCAATCTGGTGAGTTCGCGAAATTCACCCTTCGAGTTTCTGGAGATTCGATAGCTAGCTCTCGTGGTCTTGCAGGTGTAGGCATAGCATTAAGCACTAGGGCAGCAAACTCACTACTGGACTGGATCCCAGTTGATAGTCTCTTCTACGCTATCCGACTGAACGGTACAGTAAGAACTGAAAGGAGTAGTGAAACTCGCCTTTGTCTCTTTGTAATCTCTGCTTACGCACCCACTGACTGTAGTTCCGATTAAGTGAAGGACGAGTTCTACCGTAAACTGTCTAGCCTCCTCTCAAAAGCCAAACGTTCGGACTTGGTGGTTGTTGCAGGTGATTTCAATGCACAGGTGGGTAGACTGAGGCAGAAAGGCACTTAGGTGGCACTTTCGGAGTCCCGGCTGAACGTACAGATAACGGTGATCGCCTACTACAACTATGCTCAGATAACCACCTATTTTTAGCTAGGGCAAATTTCAGACATAAAGAAAGACACTGTCTGACGTGGCATCCACCAAACTTAACTCAGCGATGGACACAGATAGACCACATTGCTATTAGTCACCGTTGGAGAGGATCGGTGGAAGACTGCCGCTCCTTATGGAGTACGTGTTTGGATAGCGACCCCGCGTTAGTCCGAGTGCTTATATGCCTGCGTCTCAATGGACGTAAGAAAAAGTTGACAAGAAAATCATTACGAGTGCTGCTGGATAACGGAAACACCAACGCCGGTTTCAGTGAGAAGTTGGCTAGGTAGTTATCGGAACAAAAAACTATCACTCATCCAGAAGAAGCTTGGTGCCATCTCCAGTCTGCTGTAAAATCAGCGTTGAAGACCGTAGCTGACTCCAAAATAGTGGCTAAAAAGAGCCAGTGGATATCAGCAGCTTCTTCCAAACTAATGGATGCATATGAACGCATCCCTGAAGGCCCCGAGTACAATAAGGAGTGAGCGCAACTAAAAAGTAGATTCAGAAAAAGTTCACGCAACGATCACGAACAGTGGTGGGGAATGAAAGCTAATGAGATGGAAAGGGCAGCGGCGATTGGGAACAGTAAACAGTTATTTAGACTTATTAAGGAGACTGGGGGGAAAAGATCAACAACAGTTAGTGAGACTGTAGCGGATAAGGACGGATCTGCGATTCACTCGCAGGGGAGACGACTAGGACGATAGGCAGAACACTTTGAGGAACAGTTTAACTGGCCTCCAGCCACCATTGCGTTGCCCGCTATCCAGTCGGATCCTGAATGGAACACTGAGATAGGTCCCACAACACTTGTAGAAGTTGAAAAAGCAGTAGGTAACCTGAAACGAGGAGGGACAGCAGGACCAGATGGACTAACTCCAGAGGTATACAAGGATACTGGTAAGGTGCTCTTAGTCAGGTTAACGGAAGTGTTAACCAGTATGTGACAATCAAATACGATCCCATCTGACTGGTCTAAATCACTGATTATCCCAGTCTTCAGGAAAGGCAAGAAGTCCTCTTGTGATAACCACCACAGAAGAACCAGCCTGACGAATATAGTGTCCAAGATCCTAGGTTCTATAATTCTTCGACGCCTGAATAGAGCTCGGGAACAGTAAGTCTGAGGAAACCAGGCAGGCTTTGGACCCGGTCGTGGGTGTGCCGACCAAATATTCACACTGCGCCAGGTCCTGGAACATAGGCATGCTTACAGACGCCGAACACTAGCTGTATTTCTCGACCTGAAGGCGACATTCGAATCCGTTGATTGAGAAGGCTAATGGCAATGTCTCTCACTGAATGGCATGCCGAGTAAGTACATCACCTAATTGAAGGCTCTCTACTCGAACACTTGCGGGCGTGTTAGACCCTATGGTCAAGAGCTATGCTCATCAAGTGTTATCCGTCAAGGGTGCCCACTATCTCCATTCTTATTCAATTTCATCATCGATATTCTCATGGAGGTCTCCTTCTCGTCACCTGACTATACAGAGATTGACCTAATCGGTGGAGAATTTTCGTCAGACCTAGAATATGCAGATGACAGTCCTGTTAGGTGAAGACGCTGACAAAATGCAAAGTCTTCTGAACACTTTGAGTGGCAATTTGAAAATGTTTGAGAATGTTTGCATTTCTCATCACCCAAATCCAAATTGTTGCTCCAGGATTGGTCTTCAACGGTGACCCCACCGAGGCTAACAATAGAGAGTGCAGTGATTGAGTGCGTCGACCACTTCACCTACCTGGGAAGTAGGATCAGCCCTGGTGGCTCAGTGACCAATGAAATCTCTGCACGAATACAAAAGGCTCTGCTGGCTTTTGCCAATTTACGCCACCATGATATCCGATTGTCTACCAAGGGTCACGCGTACTGCACAGCAGTCCGCTCTGTTCTACTGTATGGCTGTGAAATATGGCCATTGAAGGTGGAAGACATGAGAAGGCTTCAAGTGTTTGACCACCGTTGCCTTCGTAGTATAGGCCGTATTCCGTGGTGTCACCACGAAATGCAGAAGTCAGGTATAGAGTTTTAGAGAGTAAAGGTAAATCAGTGGTCGAGGTTGTCAACCTTCATCGACTGAGATGGTTGGGATACGTATTACATATGTCTAGTCAACGATTGCCTTGTCCTACAATGTTGGCCGTAGGTCCAGGCTGGAAAAAGGCCCGAGGTGGCCAGACTAAAACATGGCACCAATGTATGAAGTCTCTGACTGTTGGTTTGAGCCATGTGGGGCGATGGAGACTAGGTGGTTGGGGTCCACGAGACAAGAGGAACCAGTGGCCAGAGACTCTAGGTGATATGGCTCAGAACCAATGTCAGTGGCGCAGGTGTATACGCACATTATCCTCATCTTAAAATTATGCCGATTATGTATAGTAATGATGCAGATTGTTACCATTTTGTCATTCTCCCTTTCTTTCTTCTCGTGCTTTATATTTCTTTCGACTGAATTTTTTCTTTTCATCTTGCACCTCTGCCTTTTTAATGGATGTACTGATATGAGGTGTGGCAACTCGAACCGTTACTCAGTAATGCCTGGTCCTATGTTGATGATGATGATGATCCGTTCTGAGCAAACACGCTGATTCCATCTTCCCATCGAGATGGAGGCCTTCTAAAGATCACTTTGCCAACGGTCTCCCTCACAATCTCAACCGAAAGCAGAAACGACGATACCTATACACCCATATTCAAACTCTTTTCCATAGAGCACCCAAAGACGCAGCCCTTACTGTAATTGACGGCAGATGGCGTAATCCGTTTATCATAAATCCAAAATCCATTGCCGGCTTCAACGAATTCTGGACTAATACCTTCACATAACCCGCACTACACTACACCGGGTTAATTGAACCCCTAATATAAGAGGACGTCAACCTTATAGCTCCAGTAACACCAGACGAAATTGAATGATGTCTCAAAGAGATGAAAAACCCCGCCTAAGGTGTTGATAGACTATCTGCCAATGACCAGCTCAAAATGTAACCCAACAACTTGACAAGTTACCTCAACATCCCGCTCTATACCTCTCACATTTCTCCTGTACTGTGCAAATCTGGGGTCACCTTTATACCGAAAACCCCGACTCCAACGACTCCCGCGAGTATGTGAGTTTAAATGCTTTGTTAAGAATTCTACGCAGACTTTCCGATATGGCTTCTTTATACGGTGACACTACAGAGGATTTGAATTTTCTCTCAGGCACGTTGCTTGCTCGCTCAACGAGAAACTTTGTAGGCTAAAAGATCCGATCATCATTATCAACATAGGACCAGGCATTACTGCGTAACGGTCCGAGTTGCCACACCTCATATCAGCACATCAAGTAAAAAGGTAGTGAGGTGAAGGATGAAGATAAGTGAATGCAGTCAAAAGAAATATAAAGTACGAGAAGAAAGGAAAGAGGAGTGACAAAATAGTGAGATTCGGTATAGCGTTGTTAAGATGAGGATAATGTGTGTATACATCTGCGCCACTGACTTCGGTTCTGAGCCATATCACCTAGGGTCTCCAACCACTGGTTCCTCTTGTCCCGTGGACCCCAACCACCTAGTCTGCATCGTCCTACATGGCTTAAACCAACAGTCAGAGACTTCATACATTGGTGCCATGTTTTAGTCTGGCCACCTCGGGCCTTTTTCCAGCCTGGACCCACCTCAGCCAACATTGTGTGACGAGGCAATCGGTGACTAGGCATACGTAGTACGTGTCCCAACCATCTCAGTCGATGAAGGTTCACAACCTCGTCAACTGACTTACCTCTTCTCCCCAAAACTCTACACCTAACTTCTGCATTACTCACATGGTGACACCACGGAATACGTCCTATACTACGAAGGCAACGGTGGTCAAACACCTGAAGCCTTTTTGTATCCTCCACTTTCAATGGCCATGTTTCACAGCCATACAGTAGAACAGAGCGGACTGCTGTGCAGTACACGCGACCCTTAATAGACAAACGAATATCACGGCGGCGCCATAGGTGGCGCAAATTGGCAAAAGCCAATCGAGCCTTTTGTATCCGTGCAGAAATCTCATCGGCAACTAACCCACCGGGTTGATCCTACTTCCCAGGTAAGTGAAGTGGTCAACACACTCAACCACTTCACTCTCTATTGTTAACCGCGGTACCGCTGAAGACCAGTCCTGGAGCAAAAATTTGCATTTGGGTGGTGAAAATCGCATCCCAAACATTCTCAAATTCCCACTCAAAGTGTTCAGAAGACTCTGCATCTTGTCAGCGTCTTCACCTAACAGGACTATGTCATCTGCATATTCTAGATCTAAGGAAAATTCACCTGTGATCGGGTCAACGTCTTTGTAATTAGGTGACGAGAGGGAAACCTCCATAAGAATATCTATGATAAAATTAAATAAGAATGGGGATAGTGGGCATCCTTGACGGACACCACTTGATGAGTATAGCTCCCTGGACAACTCACCATAGGCTCTAACATGCCCACAAGTGTTCGAGTAGAGAGCTTTCAATAAGGTGATGTACTTACTAGGCACGCCTTTCAGTGACAGACACTGCCATAAGACTTCTCGATCAACGGAGTCAAATGCCGCCTTCAGGTCGAGAAATACAGCTATTGTCGGGCGTCTGTAAGCATGCCTATGTTCCAGGACCTGGCGCAGTGTGAATATTTGGTCGATACATCCACGGCCAGGTCTAAAGCCTGCCTGGTTTTAGACCTGGCCGTGGCCGATAGAGCCAATTAAGAAAATTAACCTAATCTATCATATACCATGTAATTATTGTGAAGTCAAGTATACAGGTCAGGGCAGCCGATCTGTGTCAGTCAGGATAGTAGAACACAAAAATGTAGCGAAACATACAATGGCAGACCCTACTAAGATACATAATTTAGAAAAAAACTCCGCTATCACTCTGCATACACTGATCCATAGTCACACTATAAGGTTCGGATAGGGTGACAATTCTAAATCCAATATAGCTAGGTAGAGAGAGAGATTGACCACAGAATCTTTGTTCATTGAATCCACACCTGACACATGTAACAGCAATGACTCATCACATATTGCAGATATATGGGAAATTTTACTACCACTAAAATAAATGAATGGACTGTTGGACTATATAAAGTAAGTTTGAAAGTCGTATGATTACTTTGTTATGAATATGAGCAATAAATTCTTCTTGAAACGTCATCAGGTAAATTATACTGTGTCACTGTGTGCTTCATCAAATAAACAATCTAGTATGAAATTATCCTCTGCCACAGTGCTGAAGTTTTTCCCTTACATTTTTGTGTCGTCCAACGTTCTGGCCGCTCAACTGGGAGGTTATCAGTGTCCCATCTTTTTCGTGAATGGTTTTCATTGGTTTTATTTTCCTACTACCCTTAATAATGTTAAGTAGTTTCTGGGTTTTGTCTAATGCTAATGCCCTCTTCATCTCTCAGGCTTTTGCCATCCACCATTGATTGCGATCCCTGCCAAGACTCTTAGTCAATTTACATTTAATTTGGTTTTGCTCTGTATTGTGGGCAGAGCCTGGTGCAGTCAATCTTCTCATGTTAATGATTTCGGATGACGCTGCAGATATCCACTAGTTTTTTTTATGACCTTTGAATTTAGGTTACCAACTATCTTCATCGCTGTTTCCTCAGTAGACTTAGTATCACGCCAGGTTTCCTCACATTCGGATAAATGCTATATGTAAATGCATACTTCACGTTCTCATTTTCCAATCGAGCACAGACAGGCTTTGCTACTGCCTATTTCGTGTGCAGATATACATGAGCCCACACCTGCGCGTGGTTGGAGTCCAAGCAGATACTTCAGAAAGAACGACAATCCTCTACCGATACTCTCCAACTATGGCTTCTAGCAAAATGATCTATTTGTGTCCATCAGTGGTTTGATTTCGACGGGTGCTATGTGAGACAGTGTGTCTCCTTATGCTTGAAACCAGTACTGACCAGAAACAAGTGCATGTTTAAACGAAATTGCAACAAACGATCACCGTTGTCGGTTCGCTGGCATGGGATTCTGTAGATACCTCAGCTCAGCCTCCGTACTTGAGCGTTAAGGTTACCTGCCATTGACTTTATCTGAACGCTTTCCTTTTTGTACGAAAAGTGACAGCTTATAATAGATTTCATCCTATACATTATCGAAACTGCAGTTGGTGGGCGCGTACGTGGAGATTACGAATAGGCACCGGCTAGTTTACTAATCCCTCCTGGTTCTTGTAGATCCATTCAGCCGAACAAAAGACGCATTCAACCACCTTGTGCACATCCATGCAGTAGGCAGTGAGCCACACCTGTTGTGTGAGGGCTAATGATACTACCTAACTGCCCAAACCTCGGTAGGTGGAGCATTGCTCGAACCCGTGACCCAAAGGTTGGTAGTCATCTCCTTGAACCACTGAGCCACAACTTCACTTCAGTTGGACAGCGCATAAACGGCTGTTGACTGGTATCCAGTCGAGAAACACACTTTATGCTCCAAAACTCAATGCAATGGCTACACCAGTGAGTTCACAGGAGCTGGCCATCTGGTCTCCGGGTGCTCTTCAGGTGAATTTTGAAGATTCGCTACTATGGCTAAGTGAGGTCAATTTGATTACCACAGTCGGGTCCTGTATGCGTGTTTCTAAGGCACAGCATACCTCCATGGCTAGAGATTCAAGGGTTCTGGTGAGCTATGCTTGGTGTCCGACTTGGCATACAGTTCGGACGTTGAAAGTTCCTAGATGAAATCGATGGCAGGATCTTAGGTGACTAGGAATGAGGTTTCGTTGACTGTCATTGTTGGAAATGGTCGCATAGAGAAAGGCTGAGGAAGTTGTGAGAGGGTCGATATTAGTGTCAGGAGGTGAAGGCAAAGGAGGGGACAGAGTTGAGGAGGATAGGTCTTGAATACTACTGAGAGCGTGCGGGGGCGGTTGACACTTCCCAGCTGCCCACACCATGGAAAGCTATTCATTTTTAAAGTACGTGGAAGGAAAAACGACTTATGTGATTGCAGAGCCCATTGGACATCTTGGGGTCTGTCATACAGCCTTTGGAGTAATGTGGATATGAGATATGATTGTTATAACACTGGATAGAGGAAACACATACTACCTGTATCGGAAGACCGTAGGGCAGGAAGGGGTGTGCAGTTTATTGGGCCGACCTTTCCTGGCCCCCGCTCCCATTAGGAAGACAGCATCTGCATGATACTTCATGTCATTCTGATGTACAAGCCCGATCACTACGTCAAGGTTGCAGCTGTCGGTCAGGTATTTTTGGCCAGCCTTTTACGAAAGTTAAGATACCTTTTCACAACCGCATTTGTCAGTGCCGTCAATGGTTTACCACTTGGTTTACTGAAAGCATTCAAAATCCTAAGCAATACAGCATAATCTTCCCCCTGGAGTCCAGGAAAGAATAATAAATAAGAACAGAAAAGACGCAGGAATTAACTGAAGGTATGACAAGAGGCTGAGTTAGACCAGTCACTCGGTCTGCTTACATGAAAGGTCAGGCGAAAGATATTGTTGGAAATCAGTAGAATATAAGGAGGAGGGACCAAGAAAGATCCAAAGAAAAGGACAAGCCAAGATGGATTACACTTGATACATTCTCTATTGCAGAGCCATCAATAAAACTTGAGTTATGTAGCTGAAGCAGTTCACATAGGTCTGGTTCATGCCTCAAGCTGAAGTTAACATCTGACATTTGAAAGGATTGAGCGTGAGGCTATTCAAGGAAGACCAGTGACCAGTTTCGGAAGTTATTAAAGCGAGAAAAGTCTGAGGAAGAGATGGGCGGGATGAATACTGTCAGGTCATTCTCACATTTAAAAAATTAATGCTGAGTTAGGTAATTAATTCAGAAAGAACGAGAAAAGTAGAGAGGACAGCACCTTGAAGCACACCATCTTCACGAAGTAGAGCGCTTCCCTCTTCATAAAGTGTACTACCTTCTCTTAAAAAAGTAAGAATGAAGCTAGTTGGTAATCCAGCACTCAGTGTGGATTCTGACAAGCTTGCTCAATAAAAGGAGTCTAGTGATAGGGACAGAATCAAAGGCAGAATTTTAATCTAAAAAGGCAGATCTATCATACTACTTTTGTCTAGATTGACCACAATATTACGATGTAAAACAGCTACAGCATATAAAGTACTCCTCATGGGTTTATAGTCAAACTGATTTACATCACCGAAAATCTCTAACAGAGGTTCAAGCACACTCAGTAATTATTTTTCGTTTGTTTTTGGGAATGGTGAAGTTATTATGACTGGTTGGAATTTCACGCGCTCTAGGAGATATGAACTTGTGTACGGGAATTATTTTGATTTCCTTCCAGGTTGTTGGTATTTCATTCCTGACAGGACTTGTAACGACCAGCTATTGGTAGATTTTCGTCTAGCCTGTTGGTAGGTAATTTGTTGCAGGGGGTGGGGGTGCGTAGGGGAGTGTAAGTTTAGTTATGACCACGAGAATCTGGAAGGGAAAGAAGAATAGGAAAAAGTGAGCCGACGACTCAGCAAGTACAGACTCACTAAAAGTGTTTGTGAATTGATGCCACAGAATGTCAGCACATTTGACAAATAGAATACCTGGCATGTCATGTGGTCCTAAGCTATTTGAAGCATTTGATGAATATATATGTTTTATTGAATTTGAGAAAATTGCCTTCCGTTATGTTTAAAGAACCAGATAAAAGTCCATTGACAGGGTTTCATATGGATGCACATTCTAATGTATAGACGTTTTCCCAGGCTTCACTGAGTTTCCTTCTACCAGTAAAAACTAAACAATCTGCCCTTACTAGAATGGTTTTTGGTTGACAATCTTTCTGTTTTACATCAAGTGTAGGGGTTTTATTTCAGACCTAATTAGTCAGTGAAATCGTTTAGAACCCGTATTATCATTTGATCTGTACAGCTTTCCTTTTCTCCGCAGTCTCTTTAATTGAGAAGAAGAAATTCCACCAAATCTTAGAAAAAATATTTCACCTGGATAGGAAATATCAAGACAAATTTAAGGTAATGTGTAATAGCATTAATGCACCATTTCCAAATATGTCCCATTCTGTTTTACAACATGTTTCTGAGTTTGAGTATGTTGTCGTGTGTATACCTCCTAAGTGTTTTATGTTCGTTTTGAAGGAATCCAGAAGTTAAAGAGGCATTCGTATCCAGATGTGTATCATATATTAGCAATGAAATTATTGTATAAAATCGTTTGTGTACCTTGACGAAAAGCTGTGGCTCAAAACTTCATATGGTGGAATATTTTTTAAGAATCTAACGTGAAAAAACTCGAGTTATTGCTAACTGGCTCTTTTCTGGACATGTTACTTGTACTTATCCGTTATTATGGTTTATTTGCCTAAGATGTTTGTTTCTTGAGGTCATATCACAGTACGCGCGTTAGATGGTAGTTAGACCAATAGTTGTCTACACTGTAGTATAAAAGGTTTAATGTGGTTGTGAGAGTAGGCTCATAATACTAGTTCAACGGTTTTTGGACCATGTCAGTGTTAATCATTGTGATTTAGTTAGATTATTATACAGGGCCTTCGCTGGAAACCGCTAAAACAATTCACATTTATTTTGTGAATTCAAGAGATGCCGCTTGTCTGTTCCCAATCAGAGAAATGAGAAGAGGCTGTTCGCCTGAATAAATGAGCTACACTTAGTAAATGTTAGTTGATATTTACAGTTTTGTTCAAATTAATTGACTTTAAGATCCATTGAGAATAGTTTTGAGATCGGCTTAAAGTGAAATAATCATGCAGTTGGCATTTTTAGACAGATTTATTGCTTGTTCCAATCCGTAAAAATATGCATTGTGCGGTTTCGCTCTGGATTTATCTGATCTTGTAGTATGTATACTTTTTATTTTGTATTGAAAAATAATACAAAATGGTATCTGTTAGACTTAATACCTGTTCATCTGTGAAGTTGTAATTAGAGATAGCAAATCATTGCCGAAAAGGAATCTAAACTCATGAGCTGTGCAGCTCATAATGGTGACTAGTGTAAGATAAAATTTTGATAGTTCCACATATGACTGATGCGCCTATACGACATCCTCACTAAACAACATATGGTTTATATACCGTTGCAACGGTGGTAAAATCTTGTGCAATGTGCTAGCCGCAGTCATTCAGGTTATGAATATGCTTTACTATGTTCATTATAGTGTGATTTTCATAAAGAATGGAATCCTGACACTGTAACCTCTCAGAAAAGCCCTGAGCTATATGAAATATAAAAGAGCTAATACGGATTTGCATTCTACTACAGTGTCCAAGTTTTACACGCCTATTAACCCCGAGCTCTCTTGATTTTATATACCAGATTGTCAAATAGTTATTGATAAGATTTTCACAATTCATTAATTTACAGAACATGAGGATACCTTTCGGTTGTATAACTTGTCCTAAAGATGTCTTCTAACTCTATGAATCAGGAAAACGTGAAAAATTGCTTAAGTGAGGGTAGAAATAAGGTGACAACCAGACATTTATACTCAAAATCGCTTATTTGTTTGAGGAACTGCATCGAGATGTCAACTGACTTATCATCATTTAATAATGTTCTCACGGAATGTTTATTTTATTTGTGTCATACTACTTTGTAGTTCTGCTCATGGACACAGACTTTTGTCATCAATTTCTAGGACATTAAAATCTTACATGGAAGTCCTGCTATGTCATTTGTTTAAATAGATGATTTCTACTTGATAGAAGATGCCGATAGTGTACAGTCTTTTCAATAGGCCAACAATAAACTGGAAGTTTTCCTTGAGTCTCCTACTAATTTCATTCTAGTAATTCAGAACTGGAACCTCGCCTGGTTAACTAGTTTACTAGTTACTAGCCGGTCCTAAGCCCGGGTAAAGAGGGAAGGTTGGGCATAGGGCTAGCAACCCTACCCCGTAAAACAAATCTAACCGCTAAAGAAACTTCAAAGCACGAACAAAATATAAAAAATGAAAACAAACTTATTCCCCGCTGGAATCGGAGAGGCGAAATGACGCCAGTTGGTGAAAGCCTTCGGGAAGCCAATTGGCCGATGTGTCTTCTCTCGATGAAAGCGAAAGTAAACGTGGGGACATGGAATGTCCGCACGATGTTTGAACCCAGTAAGGCAGCCCAGATTGCAAGGGAGATGAGAAGGTATAACATCGAAGTGCTTGGGATTTGCGAAAGCAGATGGAATGGGAGTGGACTCTCCAAACTGTCAACTGGAGAATCAATAATCTACTCCGGTCACCCAGACGCCAACCACGAGCACACTGAGGGAGTGGCTATCATGATGTCCTCAAGAGCATCGAAGGCTCTCATGCAGTGGGAACCAATCTCCTCCAGGATCATGGAGAAGTGGAGATGGATTGGCCATGCACTGAGAAGGCCGACTGAGGACATCACGCGTCAGGCCCTCGAGTGGAATCCCCATGGGAAGCGACGAGTTGGACGTCCAAGGGTGACATGGAGGAGGTCGTGCGAGCAGGAAATGAGAGCTTCTGGGCTGTCGTGGGACCAGGTTCAAAAGATCTCAGAGAACAGAGGTCACTGGAGGCGTGCTACTGAAGCCCTATGTTCCACTAGGAACCCAAGGGACTAATAATAATATAATAAAATTCAGAACTGGTTTCCGCGGATACTAAATATTACAGTACAGAGTACAGTTGTAGGTTTGGATCATATTTGGTGGAATGGAGCATTTCATATTTGTGGTGACGTCTTTGGCTACTTCTGAAGTTTATAGAAAGGATTGCAGTATGTTAGTGCATATTATCATGGTTAGTCTGACTAGGTTGTAAGTTGACAGTGGCTAAAAGTCAAGTATGCTCATTTATTTGTGACTCGTTCCAACGCCTGTGAGCTTTCCTTTAGTGATCATATTAGAGGGAAAGATATTTCACCAACACTAAATGTGCTGAGTCAATATGCATGTGATAATAACGAAGAGGGATCAACAGGACGAATCATTGAAGGGAAAAAATGACTTAGAGAGGTGGACTAAACTTCAAGTGTTTCCAATAAAAGTTGTGAAACAACAGTGATACCAGTAAAATTGTGAGGTGAAGCGTCAACCATATAGAGCAGTGTTTTGCAAAACTTTGGAGAGGATTCGCTTGCGAAACCCTGTAAGGTCAGCTTCTTAACAGCTTAAAAATTGAAATATACAGAAAAAGTTTATGTAAACGATAAATTATCCTTCACACTAATGAGCTCCCACCTGACGAACACTGGACAAAGGCCGGAATGACAGGATGCACGTCTGATGGATTCCAGCAAGTGGCTCATAAGTATTTCAGCCGATATATTACTCTTGGATGCCAAATTAATAAGTTAGACTGTCAGCACTTTGAATAGCTCGTAAAAAAATATTATTCCTCAGTTTACTTTCAATAATTATTTGAAGATACATATTCTTCATGGTTATATTTAATAAACCACCGCTACTTGTAATTGAAATACACTCGACTTTTCGACAGCCTAAACGAAAACCTTTACCGACTGAAGTGACTTGGACATGTATCACGCATGTTGCGTCACCACCTATACCGACGCGCAATGTTAGGTGAATTAAAATTGGGTTGGAAGAAAGCTGAGAGTGACTAAACCAAGACGTCCCACTAGTTCATGAAGTTTCTGACTGTTAATCTGAACCGTATAGGGAGATGTGATCTGCGTGACTGGTTTCATCGAGGTAATCGGAATGATTGGAAGGCCCTAATGACCTGGCTCAAAATTGATCGCAATGGGGCCTACTTACTGTTTACAGTCTTAAGCTGGAACATTTTCTCTAGCCTTGATTTTCAAATCTGCCATCCCAATGTTTTGGATCAAGAAATTTCTGACCCAAGAAACATTCTGATGGAAAGTGAGTTCCCATCACGCTTCGTGGACAAAAATATCAAGCCAAAACCGTACAAGAAGCACCCTACCACCGTGCTAAAACAAGTGCTATATATGAATCTAAATTTCAAACATGATTCTGTCGCTGACCCTCTGAACAAGAGGATATCAAGCTATCTGACTGACAAAATCACCATGGAACCTCGCACACAGGTGCATTAACTCAAGTTGAAATACCTCACAGTAGTACGTAATGAACAGGTGGATAGGAAAGGAGTGATTTCAAAGCAGTATGAGAAAATAAACAATCTGAGCATAAAGGTTAGTGTGAATATTCCAGCTTTAGAAGATGTCAAGACGTGAATAAGTCTGCGCCATGGTGACCGATTTTCAGCCCTCATTCAAAGAATATTCATCAAGCTTTTTGAAAAGAACATTCTATGCATGAACGTCGAGATTAGTATTACCCTGTCACCCAATGTTTCCTATCAACTTCAAAGATAAACTATAGCATTTGACTACCTCTGTGTGCGTTTATCAATTCACGTGCTCTGGCAGAGCCAGGTCTGTAGGTCTTTCGGTACCAATATTATCCTAAATAGGCCCAAGAGCACCGTCCCGCGTGGTTAGAAAGAGATGACAGTGGGTCGATAAGATATGCTATGACTGAACACGGGTGATTATATCACGAGAGCCACGTCATTCAAAGTTATTAATAAAGTGAAATGAAACCTTCCACAAGCTGTATGTTTCATATTTTTTGGGTCGCTGAAGTTCCCTCCATTTATATGGTGGAACTTTAGCCTTTTACTTGAAAGAAATCTGTCCAACTTCTTTCAGACTGTGAAGTCATATCTTTCTTTCTACATTGTATGCTTCTTACTTAATTTACCATTCATTCTGGTTTCTATCCTCCTCCTGGTCAGATTTCAGTTCCCAAATATTTTGTCATCATTACGAAACCTCTTATCTGAACTTAGTCATATTTTGATTAGCCTCCACTATTCATCACACTTTTGATTTGAATGACAGCTAATGTATTGATACAATTTTTTTTGGCCATTTTTTACAAACCACTTTTAACTATCAAACACTAAAACAAGAAAAATGTATAAATTTGCAGTTGTACAGTTTTGAGAATGAAATAATCGAAAAGAGACTCTTCCCTGAAATACTTTTTCATTTCAATGAAGCGAAAAACAGTGATTATATTTTGTAGGCTGTAGATGCGTATTTAAACAGTAATTGAATGACCTCAAGTGACACCATTTGCAAAGAAGGTTTTCTATTCGTCGGATGATTAGCCCAATTTGTCAGGAATAGAGAAAGCTCTATAACTAAACAACTCAGCTCAGAGAACACAACACAATCAAGACCAGCTACAAATATTCTCCACCATAGAAAAGTCCGTTTGAAAGTGTCTGGGAATGAGGACTGAAATCATGAACTGTATAAGCATTTCGAAACGCTAGAGGATTCACAATAGCCTGTTATATATTTTCAAGCTTATACGTCTATGTGAACATACATAATAAGGTAATAACAGAAGTTGGACGTGGATTAGATAAGAAAAAAGTTATGTCACGTATCCTAGTATGAACAAATGATACCGCAGTGTTTAGGCAACAACGGGTGTTATCTTTTCAATACTCTGATTTCTGGGTTGGTGTTGATCACGGATCGACACCAGCTAGAGAAATATTAGAAACCTTAGAGCGCTGGGCAGCTGTTTTGTCCTAGTGTGTGACTCCTTAACAGTGCGCATCCATAACCCCTCCAGGGATCGAATTCACGGCCTTCAGGTTTCGCGATCGCGCCATATTGTGAACTAACAGAAGTAGGAAATATGGACCATTGGGCTCCGACCCAGTGGTCAGTGGTAACGTACTGGCCGCGGAACCTGAAGGTCCTGGGTTCTATCCCTGGTGGGTGGAGGTCCATGGGTACGCACTGTTACGAAGTCCCATACTAGGGCGAAACAGCTGTCCAACGCTCCAAGACTTCCAATGTTCCTCCAACTGATATCAGTCCATGATAAATACCAACGTGAAATCACTAAATTCCCACCAACCTCAAAATTAAACTCTAAGTTTTGCCGAGTTATCAATAATATCCGTTGTCTTTTCACCATCTTCTATAAGTTGGACCTTATTGGTATCTAATGCGTAATTCACTCAGTTCAAGTGGTATCACTGGCCACGACGAGCATTATTATTATAACTGCGGTTAAATAACCGGTTCAACACTTGTTTGGCTGTGTCTTTTAGGAGGACTTTCATGCTGTGACTATTCTTGTACAGTTTTATGTCATTTGAATTCATTGCGAGTCGGTACAGGTAATTGTAAACAAACCTGGGAATGTTTCCTCTTAAATATAATTCGCTATATTTGTTGGTTAGGTTTCTTTTCCTAGCTACTCCAAATAACTATCTCCGCTCCCAGTATCTGCAAGATATTTGAAGCGAAGATCAAGAAAACTGAGATATGACACACGAACTCCATTAGGTGTACGCTTATATTAAAATTATGATTTTAGGGTTATCCAACACGGTACAGTTTTACCATCCATCGCGTATCCTACCAACCCGTATCGTCCACTTTTTAGTGTAGATCAAAATAATATTTGTTGAAAGGTAATTCACATCGAACTGTACTAGCAGCTTTAAATTCTCTTACTGAACAATGCAAAATCGTCATAAGATTTTTTGAAGATTCAACCTTCGATTTGTATGAGCGACAAACTCCCAAATTATTATATGATGAGAAAACAGTTAATACGATTAACGATATCTCTTAAGTGCATACCTCTTGAGGTACCCAGACTTTAGATCGAATTTTATTTAATGAAGATACTTCATCCCAAGTAAGGAAACAACTGTTATACAGATGGTGTCGACTTCGTAAGATGACGTAAATTCTTAAATGAATCTAGGTCAACAAGGGTTGATCGTAGTTAGTGAGAACAACTGCGAATCGGATACAAAAAATTGTTAAAAAGCAACCACTAACTGTTTGATATTTAGCATTTTTGCCTAATTGTAAATTTTTATCCAGATTTACAATGTATTGGATATCACTATAAGGCAACAGAATAAAGCATTAATTTAGATAGCTTTAAGAAATGTATTTGGAAAATAAAACTTTTCAAATCTGTTTATAATGAAGGTATTAATTTTAATTCCAATGAAGCTAATCTTTGTAGGTAATTGAATTTATGTTCATTACGCCCCCAACTTCTAGGGTAAACATTTAGTAGTATTCGAACGTTTGTATATTCACTGGTGGTATGAAAAATCAGTCAATGTACTTCGATAGGGGATCTATGATGACAGTCTTAAGAGATTTTTTTACTTATCATCCCATTTATGAAAATGGCTAATATTGTATAGTAGTTAAGTGAGAAAGCATCATATGCCTTTCGTGGAACATTATTCGTTAACCATTTTGTTAACAATTTTCTGATATAACTCTTAGCAGTACAGAAACTTCCAATCAAAAACATTCACTCCTGATGAGATTTTGTTAGTAAGATAAACTGTTTTGGAAAGTTGCACCAAAACACTGTCAATGAACTTACATACGAAAGATGTTATAGTTGATATCTCTTATCGTTTAGATATCAAAACGTAGCTAGCATTATTTATGAAAATTTGTTTTGCTGCACTGAAGTTTTTCATCCATTATCACAATCTTCCAACCAGGTTCGAAGAAACTACACTGTACTTTTCGCGTCTCTTATAAAGATTGAAAATGGTTTTTCGATGTGAAGAGACGGGAATGTGATAACTATCCCTTCAAACAAGAAGGTCTTATCCAACTTACGATTCATTTGAAAAAGTCAATATCTCGCACCTAAAAGTAACGAACGAATATCACAGCTCACCAATTATAACTGATGGCTTTGAAGATTCCCTCACTGAACCTTGTTCTCCTTATTAAGCAAATTCATTATCGAAGACCTGATGGTTCAAAGAGTTTGGATAACATAATTAGAAGGCATAGTATATCCGAAAAATAGGATGTGTTTACATCATACATTTCGAATAATCTGGTCACACATTTACTTGTTAAGGCATTTTATACGAAGAGGGGAAAATATGAAAATGAAGAGTGTAGTATCCCTTTGACATATTTGAAAAGGCTGCAGGGGTTGTGTAGTGATAAAATTACTTCCACATTTGAAGAGGAACATTTCTGGCAAATGGATAGCGTGGCGACAGGCATTCCTCTAGGACCATTGTTAGCTGATATTTGCATGCCACATATTGAAAAATCGACCGGTGGTCTCATTATTAAAGTTACTCTTTATAGGAAGTATGTTGATGATAGAAATGTATTATGACAAACAAAAAGATTCAACATGCTTGCTAAGAAGACTTAACACGTACATTATAGCTTGTGTTTAACGTGTGCAGAAGAAAAGTACAATTTTTTAGCGAATATTGTTCCATAAAACGTTCGATCTTTGGGAAACTAACTTGGACAGGGCAGTATTTACGTTTCCATACCTTCTGTCCAACTCAATACGAGGAATGTTTGATAAATTGCCAATTTTACTGAAAACCCGATGGATAGGGATGCCAAAATACCAACTGAAATATTAATAGAAAATGGTTATCCGCTGAAAATCATTAACCGTCGTAGAAAGTAATCACATTTGAAACCTATTCTGTATTCTGGCCCGAAAAGGCCTTTATATCAAGCTACCTTACAGAGGGGAATCTTATTGCATAATACTTAAAAGAAGCCTATAGTCTGTCGTTAGCAAAGAGTAATATGCAGTTAAACTTATCGAGGTTGCGAAAACCAAACACATGTTGGAAAACAGATTTAACCACTGTATAAACGATTGTGTGAAATCCTACTACGAGCACCAGTCAACATATGTGTGTGGACACACCACAGAGAGGATTAGTCGAAATGTGAACTTGAGGGGTATGGAACATGTACCAAATCAGTTACTAAGGTAGCTGGATTGAAAAACATAGATAAGTTCAGATGGCAGACAACCATCAGTATCCATTGCAAACGCATGTATTGATGAAAGTAACGGGAATGATAATTCGACAGCCTGTACAATGTAGCTCAGAAATTGTTAGGGATATATGCTTAGGTTTGTTGATACTCTAATCATACACAATTTAAGCCGCTTCGTGTGTTCAGAACAAGTTTATCCTTGTGCTAAACCTACTCTAGTAATTTTTATCTAATCGTGTTATCAAGGTTGGCTTCAAAATTTATTAATTTACCTTCAATACATTATTATTACATCCCCTATTGTCATATTCGTACTTCTTCGATTTTCATATAAAGTGCCTTAACAAGTTAATGTATCATCCGATTGCTCGAAATGTGTGGTATAAAGACGTTACATTTTTTGAATAAACTACATCTTCTAATTAGATTATCCAAGTTTTAAGCTTTTGTCAGTAAGCCAGTCTTGTTTTGACGCATAAAAGAAACACACTGATTGTAACGAATGAGCACTTCTCTTGAGATTAACTATATGATCAAGCGTCTACTCGATAGTCTACATCTACCTGCTCAGTTCAGACCAGCAGTCAAAAATCTCTTCCAGCCTTCTTCGAATTCATCATTGGCTAACTTTGCACACCCATTTAGGTGCTGGTGCAGCAAGTGCAACACATATTCAAGCCACCTAAGTTACTGGAGGATCATAACCTCATCTACTAGCTTGTGTCCTTTGTCTAGTAACCCTCGCCTAACTTCGGTATTGCTCAACAGTAATTCCACGGTACAAGATAAGTGTTACGAAGACCCTCGTCTTCGAAAATTTGTAATCCTTTCATTTCTTTTACTTTCAGTGGTCACATCTCAGCTGCATAACAGGATATAGTGGACTGCAGTGCAGCATACTCATTCACTAACAAAGAGTCGGAAATCTTGCCAGCACTAGAGATGATACAGGTTAACAAACGTCAAACTGGGCTTCTATATCTGAACAGAGATGTCATCAACAACTAGTCCATTTGAGCTGCTGCAACTCCCCAAGTAATTGAATTCGTCAACTCATTCTACTATTTCATTCACTATGCTTAAACAGAAATAGCTGCAAGCCAATCCTGAAGTCTCATCTGACGTTAGACAAGTACCAAACGTACTCCAAACATAATAAAATTTCCGCTTAAGGTGTTCAGCATACTTCTCATTTTGATAAAGCAGAATGAAGATGATGATGGTTTGGTGTTCTCTGAGCCTGGTGATGTCTTCAGCACTTACGTCATAAAGAAGTGAAGCATATTCAAAGTTTAAGTGAACCTTAAGGTGATATTTTTCCTGACCTTTAGTGTTGTTCATTTGTAAGTTGATGAAGAGATTATTTCCACACCTTGATCTCCTTGGCCTTACGTTTAATTTGATCAAGCTTAGAGAGAATCTTTATCAGAGTGAAGCCTTATTGTCTGCTACTAGCACACTGTATTTCACTATTGATTTGTTTGAGTATTATGCACTTGGTTGATAGATGGTTTAGATTGTAGATTGAGTCAATATCCACATATTTATTGGAAAGCCAGGCTTCTAGGAATACCGTCACAACTTTCGAACCTACCCTTCTGAGGATTTCCAGATTCTTCCAGTTGAATATGTGGTCATGATTGTCTTCGTGCATTGAAACCAGGGATGTTGCGTCATGTTACTTTACCTCTAGTTGATATGTTCTTGATCTCTTCGAGCAATCCGAAGGCTAAACTGGCCAGCGTAGTGTTATGAACAACCTTTACAACTGACTTTTTGGATTACATTTTTCCATCTTCCTTCGGCAACGGATCCTTCAACTTGAACAGCATGTTATGTAATGATATCGTCTATTTGTGTTGAACTCCATTCCGGAATGGATGAAGCAGTCAGTTGGAAGTCTGTGAAACATTTTTCATCTTGGGTGGAGGAATGCGCCTATTGATTTTAGGTATTTGTACTATTTTTTCCTGCTGATAAACATCTCTGATAAAGTTAAGTGGATAATTGTTGATTCTGAACACTTTATATGGGTATTTTCCTTCCACTTTTCGTTGTTTTCAGTACTGCTATGCACTTTGACTCCTAAGGATGGTTTTCAAGGAGTATTCTTCACATACTGATACCAGTTGCAGAGCCACTAAAAAATCTGGCAGTAGTGAACACTTTTGTCTTTGTACGGAACTCCTCAGCAGTAAGCGCCCATGACCTAGCCAGTGATTGAGTCCAGAACGGTTAGATCACCTCATGAACCTACTAAGTGAGTTGATGTACGACGCTCATTCGTAACATGCTTCGAGATGGATTCCCTAGAGTTCTAATTAAAAACCCATATTCTGTAGGGTCAAAACGTCAGGTACGATGACAAGTACTCATCGATGGCATTGGATGGAGGTTGCGCTACATCATGAATTGACAAGAGTGCGTAAAATATTGACCATTGGATTCGAACCCAGTCATTAGTTGAGTGGTAACATGTTCTTTGCAAGATCTGAAAGTCTTCGACTAGATCTCTGATGGGATATGGGTGTAAACTGCCTACAAGTCTTAAACTAGGACGAAACAGCTGTCCAGTACTCCGAAGTTTTCAATGGTACTCCAACTGACGTTAGTCCGTGATTAATTACACTTTGAGATCAATCTATCCCCACGATAATCTAGCTTGAATTCTTAAGAATGGCGTTTGTATGCAACATTTCTAGTGGATTGTAGGATGATTGCTACTGTTTTTCGAAGTTTGGTAGCTTTGAGTGTTTTTCATAAGTATGTCACGTAAAAGATGACTGGTATCGGTGGAAATCAAATATGAAACAACAGTCAACATTGTTATCCTGTTTACTGATGTCTGTTGATTCTTTACAGAGCGTTTTATGTATTACGTGAAAAGCAAAACTGAAATATGTGGACTCAGTAATTCAGGTAGCCTTTGGGAATGAAAGAACATTTTTGAAGAGAATTCGTAAGCAGTAGTTAACAGATTGACTTATATTTTCCTAATTATGGATTAGGTATGTATAGGAATAGTCTTAACGTGATGTTAAAAATTTTCCTACAAATTGTTGGATACCTTGAATGCGAGCCTTGCGGTAAGTTTTATGCTGACATTTTCTATAAAACTGTTGTAAATAACATCCATTACTGAATCCGCACAACGTTTTTACCTTTCAAACCAAAGTACATGTAGTGGCTGTGATCTGCATTTCAGTCCAGTGGAAGCATGGAGTAGCGTTTCATTAATTGACTGTGGACAATTAGGAGGAAGCCGTGGACCTAGGTTCGTGCTTGTTGGTAATCGTCAGCGAGGCACATCTGCAACCTTCATGGAACGGATATCCTTTCAGATGTTTGAACACATGTCACTTAGTGCTGCAGCTGGAGACGTCACTACTGAGCTATTCAGGATGCAGTTAACCTCCCGTAGTAATCGATTAGACACATTGATGTATCACTTAAGACTAGTCTTCATGGAGTGAGTTACTCTATAGTGGCTAGTCAATGGATTGTCTCATTGTTATCGAGTTTTGATGAATATCTTTATTTCGTGGAGTTTTACTGAGGTTTTTTCGTAATTGTGGACTTCATTACGGCTTTAGAGAAGTATAATCTTATTTGTATTTTATAGGGTGGAGTAAGCTACTCACCTCATACGTTTTATTCTCAACTCTCGCTTTTGAAAAACAAACCTCTTTACGCTTAAATGTACCTACAGTAAATGTATTCAGTTGAAGCTTTCAATGACTGCCTAATACACTTTTGTCATCTGATCTAGCTTCGACACCACAGTGACAGTATAAGTAAACTCTGGTTTCAGTAATTCCATCGGGATCCTCCGGATATTTGTAGCCTAAATTTATTCCGTTTTCAAGCGTGCATACAAACGATTCACAATAAATGAATCTGATTGTTCTACATAAGCTCAATGGAGACGTATCCTACGAGTATACCTATAGACACTTGATAAACTTTGACTGAGCCTATGAATACTATTAGTCTCAATTCAGCTGTGTTATTTTTGAACAACTATACGAAACCAGAGTCATGGACAGAAATGTAGCTTTGCATTTATGGCCGTTCCAGGAGCTCTTTTTATGGTGAGCTGACTGTTTTTCATCTGATGGTTGACCAGGAACCATATTATCATGGATGCATCTTTTACCGCCTTATTTACATAATTACATATCGACAGCCTCCTCACACATATAAACTCAGTAGTAGGCACAATTCAATTCACTCACGAGGCAGAAAATGAGCAAGAAAAATTAGTTATGTTGGATTGCAGAATAAAACGAAGGACAGACGGTGGTGTAAATACTACCATCTACAGGAAACCGACACATTTTAGCAGGTATCTAGACTTTAGGTCAACTCATTCAGTATCAGTTAAGGCAAAAAGCTCACTAGTCAGTGCAAGGACAGAAACAAGTAATTGAAACACACAAAAGAAGTGTTATTAATTATCCTCTGCAGTTTATCATGAAGTTCGTAAGAACACATAAGAAACAAATAATAGTGACAACATGAGTAAAAACGGGTTCAGAGCCTCCTCTGTGTTGCTATATAAGGAAAGAACATCAGAAACTTTAAGTAGGGTTCTCAACAAGGTTAGAATTAGGATGGTATCTAAACCTAACAACTCACTCAGAGATAAGCTTTGTTGGCTTAAGAATCTGATAGATTCAACTAAGCAAAATAATCCAATCTATCGAATTCTATGCCGTGACTGTGAGGTCAAGTACACAGGTAAAGCTCTCCGGTCGGCGTCACTTAGATTATCGGAACATAAAAATTTAGCCAAATATAGAGCGACAGATCCCAATAGGACCGGTAATCCAGAGAGAAACTCGGATATTTCAATGTATGCATTAACACACAACCACACAATGGGGTGGAATAAAACCTCTGTACTTAAGTCTAATATAATTAGGTGAAGAGAGAGATTGATTACTGAATCTGTGTTCATCCAATCAACACGCAACACATGTAATAGGAATGATCCAACACCTATACGAAAGATATGTGGAACTTTACTACCAACAAAAACAAAGAATATCATGTGACAGGATAATAAAGTCAGATATCGAAAGTATTGTGATCACACATATGATAATGAGCAATCATCTATGCTCGAAACGCCATCAAGTAAATAATACTGTATTACTGTGTTATAAATCAAATAAGCAAATCTAATGTGGAATTACATAATATTAGGTCAAAAGACAAACACTCAGTCTTTTTGATTATCACTCAGTCATGAATCGGGTGAATTTAGTCAAAAATTCTAGTCTATTCAGCTTTATTGCAACTTATCAATCAACTTCTTGGAAGGATTGAATCAATCAGATTATTCTCATAAAATGATTTCTGAAGAGTAATCTTGGTTAACAGTCAGAATCTGAAATGTGACTGCGTATGTGACATGATTTCCTTTTCACACGTTAATCTGAAACAGGTTCATATATTAGGCTTTGGGACACTCTTGTTTCATGATGGCTTATAATACTACCCGATCATGGAGGCCGCAGTAGATGGGGCAGTATTCAAATCGACGAACAATTGTTTGAGAGCTGGTACGAATTAGGACAAAACTAAGACTATCTGGAGCTATATTCCTTTTTTCCTTGAGACTACTCATGAAGATATACTTCATGAGAGCTCATATATGCTTCAGAGAGTTTAACTCAATTCTAAACCTTTGATAACAAAATAGTGCTGATACTGGGTGATGATTGAAAGTGAAATGAGAATTTGGACCGCGACCGGATTCGAACTGGGGACCTTTGGGTTTCCTGCTCTATGCCCTACTAACTGAGCTACAAGGTAGAGCATCAAGCCAGAAACCCAGTGGTCACTGGTTCAAATGCGGACGCGAATTTTCATTTCACCTTCAATCATCATCCGGTATCAATACTAGTCTGGCAAATCATAGCTATATCAGATGGTTTGAATGATAAAATAGTATTATATAAATCCTCCCATTTTTTTCCAAGACTCCTCAGAAGTATGTGTCCATTATCTTCGTCATGTGTCAGGTCAAAGATTTACAGGATCTTCAAGGGAATATCATCTAATGAATCACTGGTTGTCTTATCAGTGATAGGTATTATTATTTGGACAATCCAATCATACATGTTTTTGTTAGATTATGTATTAAAAAATCGATTACATAAAGCAAGTTAGAAGAAACTATAAGCATAAGAAAAGTAATGAAACTTGAGCGAAAATTTCGAATTAAGCCATACTTTGTATGAAAAAAGAAAATGCCACTAAGGTAAGTTTATTGAAGTAACTATTAGGACCAACCTGACAATGAAAAATTCAAAATGTTTTCTTCGTTTAGTCTGGAAGGGGTATTTTCCCTATGAATTCAAAAAACCTAGTTTATTTCAATATCCTCTAGGGTAGTTTATTAAAATTGCTTTAATTAATTTTCTCTACATGCCATTTGAATAAAACGCCAGGTTATTTCGTGCATTTGAAAGTTGTTCCCATGGTAATCATACTGGTCATTCTTGTTTTATGCTACTGTAATCAATATTGCAGTTGTAGGGGAGCATGTTACAACTCTCTAACTGTCAGCCGCTTCCGCCAGCTCTATTAAGGGACACTTATGGAAGGGTGCGGGGATCCCTTGAATCGACTGTGGTAACCTCTGTAACCACAGTTGCTTGAGAAACAATTCATCAATGTTGAAGTCAGCAATCAGCTGCTTCATCTGGCGAAGCAGTTGCGTCGGCTTAAGATCACCCAGATGCACATCCCTGAAAAGCTCTTACACTTTCTGCTGGTCAGTAAGTGCAACACGTTTGATGAGCGCGGTTTTGAGGCGATCGTAAAGATTCGGTGCTGGGTCATCTAGCACGTCTGAGACGTCTTCGATCACATTTTCCGGTAAGCTGACGATGACTAAGTTGGACTTAGTTTCTTGTGATTGAATGTGTCTCAAGGCAAACTGAGCTTCCGCATGGGAGAACCACGCAGATGGTCTGTGGGCCCAGAAGGTGGGAAGCTGGAGGGTTACGGCCAATCTGCGCGGTCGAGCCGTTATCCGCCATTGGTAAGGGAATTAGAGGCACGATGATGATAATAAAAAAAAAATTACAATGCAAAAATAACCAATGAGGAGTGCAATAAAAAAAACGCTAGACCGTGCCAAAAACGAGAAAATAGGCCAGATAAATCAACGCAAGAAAAACAAAGGTACTAGACAAAGTAAGAAGTGATACTTGGGCTCACCAATTTGTAGGGGTGCGTGTTACAACTCCGTAACGTTTGATCAACCCTACTTAACTTGATGTGCTCTAGTACCTGCTTAACCAGTACTTTACCTAACGTGTAAGTACCGATAACAAAACACAAATCAAAAGAACTAATACGCAATCTATTTAAAGGAGCTATGTATTTAATTAAAGTAAATGTAATAATAATGAATGGAGGAAAAGTTTAATCAACTTATCAGGCTTGTAAGGCCGAACTAGGGACTCGGAGTACGTGCGTGGTAATTAGCACAATGGAGCGCAAACTGGCGTCCAAGCCTGCTTGGATGCATGCTCGTTAAAACAAAACTTAAAACACCCTAAGCATCCGGAGGCAAGCTAGAGATTTATTTAGTTAATTTAATTTAAACTATTTATTTTAGCCTTAGTTATATTTTGGTGCCAGGAAGGTGCACTACACAGTCTTATTGCGTTTCTTTGTACATACGGCTGTAACTGAATTACCCTGCTATCAATGGTGCACCTGTGTACTTATTACGGTATCGCTCAAGTTGTGTTATATGTCGAGATTGCGAAATTCATTCGTTCGCCAAAATGTTTGAATTACATAAAAATACAATATTATCGATTTAATTACTTTGCCCTTGTGAAAGTTTAATTTCTAGTTACTATGACTTATGAACTGTTAAATCATTTCTTAAATTCATGTCATGCAGATAGCAAAAATAAATGAAGGGGGTTTTAATCGACTTATGCTTACGTTTTCAATTAGTCTAAGTATTTGTTATGAACCACTGTGATAGTGAAAAGAAGGGAAACGGCCTCAGCATTAGTTAGTATTCGATAGTAACTTCATCTTATTAAGGATACCTGAAGAAGAAAGAAGATGGTGTTTACTAAAACTATCAAGAGTAAGGAGGGAATGCTGATGATCTCCAACGTCAGGTCGCTAGAATGTTAGGCAGAACACCTTGAAGCACAGTTCAACAGGTTCTCAGCAACGCTTCAGTTGACCAACATTCAACCTAGATCTGAAATGGGACGTAGATGTCGGTCTTCCAACTCTCCTTGAAATTGAAAAAGCTGTTTTGAACCTGAAACGTTGCATAGTAGCAAGATCTGACAGTTTGCTACCGGAAGCTTTCAAGGATGGAGGTAGGAAATCGCTAATTAAAGTGAAGGATGTATCAGGTAGTGTATAGAAATTTGAGGTGGTGGCACCAGACTGGTCTACTTCACTAATCGTTCAAATCTATAAGAAGGGAGATAAGTCTTCTTGTGACAATCATAGGGACATCAGCTTGAATGACATCGTCTCTAAGATTCTTGGGCAAATAGTTATCCAACGCCTAATTGGAGTTAGCGAACAACCAACTTGAGAGAGCTAGGAAGGTTTCAAACCTTGACGAGTGTGCATCAATCAAATTCTACCTTTTCGTCAAGCTATGGAACATAGGCATACTTAGCAGTGACTTACACTTGCCGTATTTCTTGATCTGACTTTTATGACCGAGATGTGTTGTAGCACTCCTTGACGGCTAAGAGAGTACTGAGCAAGTAAGTAACGCTGATCAAAGCTCTCCCCTTAATCTCACGCAACCGTGTAGAAGGTTGTGGGGACTTGCCACCTGAAGTTGGTGTCTATCAGGGACAGTGGCTGTTATCATTACTTCTCACCTTTGACATTGACGTGCTAATGAACATAACCCCCGCTACCTCCGGCTTAAAGCATATTGGCTTACACTGATGAGAATATCTGCTTCACTTCAACTACGCAGACGACACTGTCCTGTTAAGTAAGGATGCTGACAAAATGCTAGCTCTTTTGAACACATAGAGCAGAAATGTGGGTATATTTGGTGTATTTTGAACCTGTCGAAAGTAAGACTATACTTCAGAACTCCAGGTACTCTTAGTTTGATGATAAGGAATGAAATGGTTGAGTGTGGTGACCACACAACTTTCCTGAGGAGTTTCATTAGCCCGATCTGTTTTGTTGCTGACGAAATCTCAGCTCGGATACAGAAGGCCCGTTTTGCATTTGCCAACTTGTGTCATCTCTGGCTCAGGCAAAATAAGACCATTATTTACTCAAACACTGGTATAGTGTACTACAGTTTTCTGTGTACCATTTCATGACAATGAGACGTAGCAGCTGAAGAAAGATAATATAGAAAGGTTTCAGCTGTTTCTACCAAAAGTGTCTTTGTAGTACTGTTCATGTACGGTGGAATCCCCGTTTCAGCAATGTCGAGGTTAGACCAACGGTACTAGGAAAGGTAGACAAGCCATTGAGTGAGGTTGTTAACTTTCGCACACTAAAGTGAATTGGACATATGTTACGCACGTTCTTCTACCACTTAACTCAACGCTTAATGTCGGGTGGAGTGGGATTTGGTTAGACGAAAGCTCAGACTAACTAGACCAAGACGTGACATCAGTCTAAGGAATTTCTGATTGTTGGTCTGAACCACGAAGAGAGTTGCAGACTGACTGATTAGGATCCTCGAGATAGCAGGAATGAATGGTGGAAACCGTTGACAATATTTCTGAAAATCAACCACAATGAATTTGATTTACTGGCTCATTTGACGTCTTTTAATGCACTGACATTTGACCAGCCTTCATTCTTCATATTCTTTTTCTTCCTACATACTTCTGTCTACTTTAGTATGAATTTTTTGATCTAATTGTTCCTTGCATGATACTGTAAAGTGTGGCAACTAGAACCAATACATTTTTGTACGAGGTTTCAGGTTAAATTCTTCTGTTCATATGGCTACTAAATGATACATTTAAATGTTGTTTTATTCTCAGTCAGCTTGTGATATCAGCTGAAAATAAATTTGAGATTTACTGACTTTTGAATAAATCGAAACAGTGATAAGGTAAATGTGTTACATAAAATTATGAACTAATATACCACCATCAAATCACTTCATCACTGATGTACATTAAGCTGTTCAACAGATTATTGTTCAGATATGAACTTTCTAATTTCATGTCAATGAAAAGTGTATTCGATTGAACAGCCGAATACTCTGCAAAATCCTTCGCAAGTTTGAACTTCGTTACTTAAGAAACTTTGATATATATATATATATATATAGCCCGTAGGAGTGAGGCAATACCAGCCTAATGGAAAAGTATAACACAAAAGAGTCGTGCAATAGTACTTAGAGACAGATAAGTCACATTTGACCTTCGGCAGTGACAACTGACTTTCAGCCAAGATACGCTACATATTTCAAACAGTTCGACCACGCATTTATGTGTGAAAACTGGAATTGAGGGAATGGCAAATATGACATAAAGTAATTCAATACTAGGAAAGATAAAGATGGGAAAAAAGAATGGGTTTCAAAACAACCTTGGTAATACGATAAAATAAGCTTCACCAGGGTAGGCCTAACCTCACCTGGTTAAGTAGTTCACTGGATACTAGCCGGTCCTTAGCCCGGATAAAGACAGAAGGTTGGCCATAGGGCTAGCAACCCTACACCGTAAAACCAATACAACCGCTACAGAAACTCTACAGAACAAACAAATTATAAAAATAAAAGCAAACTTATTCCTCGATGGAATCATAGAGAACAAATGAAGCCGGTTGGTGAAAGCCTTCAGGAAGACAATTGGCCGATGTGTCTTCCATTCTGTCGATGAAAGCAAAAGTAGGAATGGGGACATGGAATATCCGCACCATATATGAACTTAGCAAGCCTGCACAGATCGCAAAAGAGATGAGGAGATATGGCATAGAAGTGCTAGAAGTCTGTGAGGAATCAGTAGATGGAATGGAAGTGGACACTCAAAACTGTCAACTGGAGTCAATAATCTACTCCGATATTGTCACCCAGACGACAACCATGAGCACACTGAGGGAGTAGCTCTCATGATGTTCCCAAGAACATCAAAGGCTGTCATGCAGTGGGAACCAATCTCCACTTGCAGGATAAGGATCATGACAGCAAGATTCAACTCAAAGGGAAGGAGAGTCACAAACGTATAATGTGGATCAGGAGAAGAAGGAGGAATTCTACAGATAACTGTAATCAGCACTGGACAAGACCTCAATTGGCGACATCAGAATTCTAATGGGCGATGCAACATGAATGCCAAACTGGGAGCAGACAACACAGGAACAGAACTAACCATGGGTCGAGAAGCACTCGGTGAAATGAACAAGAATGGAGAACTGTTTGTAGAATTCTGTGCATTCAACGATTTGGTGATTGGAGGCACTGTGTTCAAGCACAAGAATATTCACAAGGCAGCGACATGGGTTCGATTTCACTATAACACCAGACACACCACATTAAAAATCAGATCGACTTCATCTCAATGTGAAGCAAGTGGAGATGGAGACACAGTCAGCCTACTGGACACAAGATTAGATCAGATCAGATCAGATGAAGGAGAGGAGCAGATGTAGGTTGACACCACTCACTATTTAGTGCAAGGAGCCTGCCTTCGAAATCAGGTTGAAAGTCTTCACAGAAGTTGATGATAGACGACCACAGTTCAAGTTCAACACCCAGAACAGAGACTGAAGGATGACACTGTAAAGGACCTCTTCACGTCAGTCAGTCATCAGGACAAAATGGGAGACATTAGGCAACACCTCTGAGGAAACCTGTGTGGAAGAAGACTAGAACTCTTTGAAAGCGACGTGGAAGGAAACCTGCATAACCGTGTTAGGAATGGAAGGAAATAAGACAAGGAATGGATCTCCATGTATACGTAGAAGCTGATAGAGGAGGAAGAGTAAGAGGGTGAAGCAGAATATGAACCAGTGCAGTACAGTGCAGGCATGAACAAAGAAAAGAGGAAGTGAACACAACCTATAAACCACCACACTGGTCAAAGAAGTGAAGAAGAGTGCGCGCAAGGACGAAAGACACTTCTACGACATAGTGGCAAGTGAAGCAGATCAGTCTGCAGGTAGGGGAGACAGAGACCTGACAATACTATATCAAATAACCATGTTTCTATCTGGGAGAGTAGAGATCAATACAGATGAAACCAACGAAAGATAGTGAAGGAAACCTAGTTACCAGCAGGGAGGAGAAACAAAGGAAACGATGGGCTGACCACTTCAAAAAACTCTTGAATCGACCGTCACCACCACCACCTGCAATTCATCCAGAAATACCACCAGCAGCCTAGCTGCAGAACTACCAGTGAGCACATGCCCTTCAACAAAAGCAGAAGTGAAGTCCTGAACGCCATCAAGTTGCTGAAATCCGGGAAAGCAGCAGGACCAGATTCAGAATTACGATCAAAACAGGCTGGCTAGCTTCAGGAAGAACAAATCATACACGGACCAAATTGCAACGCTATGCATTATCATAGAACATAGCGTAGAATGCCAGTCAGTTCTCTACCTCAACTTTAACGATTTTGAAAAGGTATTCGACAGCGTCGACTGAGAAGTAATTTGCAGGCAGCTGCTTCAACAGTACGCTTTCAGTGCCACAAACATTTATCAACCACATTCAACAGCAGCTAAATGACGACACCATATGCCAAGTGTTTCACAATGGAAAGCGGCTCAGTGATGCCTGTAAAGTGAAGATAGGAGTAACACAAGCTTGCCGCATACTATTAACCATGATCTTCCTGATTGTAGTCGACTGGACTCGACCATGCAAGAAGTTGCGACGAGCGAGAAGAAGGCATACGCCGGTTAGACCGATGAAAAGACCTTAAAAAATCTGGATTTCACCGATGACGGTTTTAATTCTAATGTCTTGTCACACAACCTCGAAGATCTACACACAAAAACAACAAGTTGACAGAAGAGGCGAGGCAGCCAAAGAAGACGGGACTTCCCTCAGGTGAACATGGAGAAAACAAAGGTGATGAAGATATCCAACCAACAACACCATCAACGACAAGCACCAATCACCATCAACGAGAGAAACCTAAAGGAAGTAGTCTCTTTCACCTATCTAGACAAGGCAGCATCGTTTCAACTACAGGCGGCACAGGCAGGATCCGAAAAGCAAGACAGACATCCCTTCATTAACCTGAAATCAGTGTGGAGATCTTCTGCACTCAACTCAGCATAAAGAACGAGATCCGGATTCTCAACACTAATTCAGTCAAGTCATTGCTTCTATGTGATGGTTGAGAGACTTGGTGTGTTACGAAAAGCATTTGCAAAAGATTACAGGTATACATAAACAGCTGCTGCCTACGCTCGCTCACTCAATACTGAAGATCAGATTGCCTGAATAATAAGAACAAGCAAGCAACAAGGAACTCCAGGTGGCTGGCTGGCTGGCAGCGAACCAACCAAGAAGCTATCCCCCAACAAATATGCAGAAGACAGTGGAGATGGATTGGATTGGGTATACACTGAGAAGACAGTTTGGGGACATCACGCACCACCCCATGGCGTCGAGTGGAGCGGAAAGGGGAAACGACGAGTTGGGCATCCGAGACCAAGATGACACGCAGGAGATGGTGTGAGGAAGGAATGAAATCTTGTGGGCAGTCGTGAAGCCAGGTTGAGAAGACTGGAGAGAATAGAGTGAAATTGTGACGTGTTAGTGAAGCGTTATTTTCCACTAGGAACCCAAGCGACAAATAATACTAACAATAATAATATAATCCGGTGGAGGTTTTACGAATTAAACTAATTATTTTTCTACAGATCTTAAAGATAATACGCTAACTTCCCTACTTTCAAAAGAAACAAGTGTTTATTTGAATGACATACAGGTCTATAGTTGTTTGTGAAGTCGACAATACTGCCTGTTTATCATTTTAACTATCTGCGATAGACGTGGTTTGGCAGACAAGTATTGATGCTGAGTGGTGATTAAGGTGAAATGAAAATTTAGACCTCGGTTGAATTGTAATCAGTGACCACCAGGTTTCGAGCTCGATGCTGTACCAAGTGAGTTATGAAGTCCGACTGTTGATCAGGTTTTTATTTCACTTCAATCGTCAAGGATCTCGTAGCTGAGTTGGTAGAGCAACTGGTCAGAAACCCGGTGGTCGCTGGTTTGAATCCGACCGCAGCCCAAGGGACAGATATTAATAAGGGTAGGTACATGTTCCTCTACCCTCAAGTGCATATCTCGATTTGTCCTCCCTATGTATATGTGTCCACACAAACGTGTAAATTTATAAACACATTGGGATCTAACGCAATCGTTTGTGCAACGTTGAGGTCTATGTTGCAGCAGGTGTTTGGTCTTCTCGACTACGTTAAGCGTAGTTGCGTAGTATGTTTTGGCTAACGTTTTAATATCACGCTATTAGATTCTGCGTTGTGGTAGTGCGATATCAACGCATTTTTTCGAAAGAGTTCAGATAATGTTTCAAGGCTGGCTGATTTTTGCAGCGGTTTATGAACTTCAGCCAATATTTCGGTTAGTATTTTGATGTCATCATCCATTGAGTTTTCTGTACAAATACTGGATCCTTTTGAATAGGAACGTTACCAAATCTCGTTTGTATTGGGTTGGACAAAAGCTGTGGAAACTTAAATACTGACCTGTCCAAGTGGGTTTCCTATAAATCGACCGTTTTATTGAACCATCATTTCTAGGACTTAGAATTATATTCAAGAACTGCAGACGGTTGTCTTTCTCTACTACACATGTTGCGCGTATATTGTCATGTACGGTGCTAAGTCCTTCTAACAAACAAATCGCATCTTCATGCTTGTCACATATCACAACTGTATCATCAACATATCTCTTACAGGGACTAAGATTATTGATGAGATCACCAGCCAACCCTTCAATATATGACATGCAAGCATCAGGTAGCAATGGTCCTAGGGGACTTCCCATAGCCACACCATCTGTTTGTCGAAAGTGCTCTCCTTCAAATATGAAATGAACTTTATCAGTATACAATAATAGCAGCTCTCTCAAAATACATAATGCCTTAACAAGTAAATGTGTGGTCACACTGTTTGAAATGTATAACGAAAATACATTACATTTTTCAGATAATCTACGTCTTCCAATTACGTTATCCCAATTCAGATAAAGGATTAACTGTTTCATAAGATACTTTATGTTGATGAGCTTAAAGGAACCAAACAATGTGACAGACAATGATGATAGGAATAATTTCGGATATTGATCTCTGTTAACTGGATGATTTGAGACAGTCTTATGTGGTAAACTTATTTATGTATTTACGAACGGGAGATTCCAGTGTTCAAAGCAGCATCTTCTAAGTTACTGATCTATTACTCTTGAAAATAAGTCATCAAACGTAACTGCCAACTGCCTATCAGTCTTTCTGGAGTCATTATTTAGGTCTATTTTGTTCAAAGATATCTGTGAATAAAATGTTTCACGAACCCATAGAATAATTTCACTAGGGAATGTAGTTTTGTGAGTCAAAAGAACAAATCTTTTCTTTAGTTTTGACTGATGTATTGTCTAGCAACTCTTTCTTCTCTTCTTAAAGGAAACTAACCGGGAGTTGAAGCAAGTGGATGGAAGAAAATATTTTTTTGCCGATTAACTCAACAACAAGCTATAGCCCAATCAAGTTTGAGAAATGTTAAGATGGGTATCATACACCTTTTCCAAGAAAATTGATCTAGGTGATAGCCTCATGATTCTTTAACTGTTATCACCGTAGTGATCTCATGAATAGACCCTGTCGAATAAATGTTTTACTATACCTTTTATAGAGTGATTAAGTGTGTCTCAAGATGAATAGGTTATGTTAATTGGATGGAGGCAATCGGTGGGAAGCCCTAGATTTTGGTTTCATGCTTTATGGTACTGATCAGCAAGGTGTATCTTTAACCTCGAGGGAAATGATGTCCCGCCCGGGACTCGAGCCCACGTCACCCAGCTCTGTAGTCAGAGAGGTTTCCATCAAGCTGTTCCACCCCTGGTCGACCTCTTGTACGGTTGGTGACGTCTCCGACTTCAGCACTAGGTGAGGCGGTTTAGAGTTCCAGGTGGGACATCAGTTCCGTTGAGGTTCCAGACACCCCTTGCTGACGAGTGCCACAAAGTACGAAACATAGACCAAGCAGCGCTTTCAGTTAATCGAGATGGTGAGTTTCGCAGCCGGGTGACCACATTGCAGAACGATAGATAGAATTCGATCAGCGCATAGGACTAGACAGTACAAAGTTGGTTAACCCTCAGTGAGCAATCAATGTGTAGAATAGATTGTATTTGATTTAGCCTCAAGAATAGGAAAACAGAAATGATGCGAAACTTTTGAGAATGAAATGGATTCTAATTGTATTTTCAAAATGTCTTCACAAAACTGAGACAGAAAAGCGAATGATGGCCAAATGACACCCCTTCACTTTCCTGTCGATATAAATAATGATCACGGAAAACTAAAAGCCTACAATTTACTTGTCGTTAGGACTTTTTCTTAAAAAGTTTTGATGATATTGATGGACGTATGCCTCGTATAGGTACTAGACATTAAACGTTCAAAGGCATATACGACGGAGAAAAAAGCTGCTGTATGGCTAGTCTATCAAAGCTATTGACAAAGATAAAAGAACTTCTTCAGAAAGGAATGAAATAAAATGCAGGCAGTCACTAATAGTCACAATTCTCTACCGCGTTGAAGTCATCAGTCAAAGCATCAGGAATTAAATAAGGAAACCCGAAAAGAAACATGTTAAACACCTGTGCCACTGAACAGACAGTATAAAGATTACGATTACCTCACCACCCAGGAACAGAAAGGGCTCAAAGGACGCAAAAACAGCAAAGTGTTATGCTCCTGTCAGACAAACGTCACACTAGTGTAGTCGTGGACAAGAAAGCTTGCATCAAGAAGGCTGGGGATTTACTTAAAGATGGAAATGTATAACAACAGGCTGAAACTACTTCTCTTCAAAAGTCTAGTAGTTAGATCGCCATGGTCTTAAAATAACTTGTCAGAGCAGGAAAAATAAAAAAACAAGAAAAATGTTGAATGAAACCAAACAGACTTGTTGTTTCTCAGTATTACGACAGACTGAAATTATAGAAATCAAACATTCTGAAATCAGTAGTTTCACTTTCAGAGCCCCAGACTACAACCTATCTAAACAGCTTTCAACGAAACAAACATACTACCCATTCATGTAAATATTACCTCCGACTGCGGATAGAATTTTTTGAACAAATCAATAATGTTAACATAAAAAAGGAGGAAACGGTGTTATGAACCAGAATCGGTAGATAACTCTCTCTTCTCCTCGCTGACAATAAAGGACCTCCAAAAAATATAACACTTAAGTGTTCAAGTCTAGTTTAACTCACTGATTTTCGTCTGACAACATACTTCTTATTCATTCCCAAAATATACTAAGGGATTTAAGGGACTCCCAGTGAGATCACTCATTTTATTATTATTATTATTATTAGTCCCTTGGGTTCCTAGTGGAACATAGGGCTTCAGTAGCACGCCTCCAGTGACCTCTGTTCTCTGAGATCTTTTGAACCTGGTCCCACGACAGCCCACAACCTCTCATTTCCTCCTCGCACGACCTCCTCCATGTCACCCTCGGCACCGACGTCCAACTCGTCGCTCCCCATGGGGATTCCACTCGAGTAACTGGCCTGACGCGTGATGTCCTCCGTCGGCCTTCTCAGTGTATGTCCAATCCATCTCCACTTCCTTCCAGTGCATATTTGTTGCGTGATACGTTCTTGGTTGGTTCGTTCCCAGAGTTCCTTGTTGCTTATTCTTTCTGGCCATCTGATCTTCAGTAGCGAGCCAGCGTAAGCAGTTGTTGACGAATGTCTGTAGTTTATTGGAAATGCCTTTCTTAACGCGCCAAGTCTCTGAACCATACAAGAGCACTGACTTGACTGAGGTTGGTGTTGAAAATCCGGATGTTGTTCCACATGCTGAGTGCAGAAGATCTCCACACTGGTTTCAGGCTAATGAACGCCTGTCTTGCTTTTCCGATTCTGACTTTGACGTCCTCGTCCGTCCCGCCTGTAGTTGAAACAGTGCTCCCTAGATAGGTGAAGGAGGTTACTTCCTTCAAGTTTCTCCCGTTGACGGTGATTGGAGTTTGTTGTTGTTGTTGATGGTGGTGGTGCGGTATCTTCATCACTTCTGTCTTCTCTATATTCACCTGAAGTCCCGTCTTAGCTGCCTCTTCTATCAACTTGTTAGTTTTGCCTGCAGATCTTCAAGTTTATGTGACATTAGGCATAAGTCATCGGCGAAATCCAAGTCTTCTAGGTTCTTTTCCGTCGTCCAGCATATCCCCCTCTTCTCGCTGCCTACTGTTTGCTGCATGATCCAGTCCACCACAATAAGGAATATCATGGGGGATAGTAGGCAACCTTGTTTCACTCCTGTCTTCACTTCAAAGGCATCACTGAGCTTCCCATTGTGGATTACTTGGCATGTGGCATCTTCATATAGTTGTTGAATGAGGCGGATAAAGGTTTGCGGTGAGATCACTCATATTTGCATTGATTCAAGAAGCAGTGTTACAGAAACTTGCATCCATCACTTTACCGCTGCTTGAACCAAAAATTTGGATCCGGTGTGTGGATGACACATTTTTTATCATTAAAAAAGAAAGAAACGAAAAGCGCTTGCAAATGAATTAATAACGCTATCAACAGCATCAAATTAACAACAGACGAGGAATCGAATAACAGACTTCCATTCCGATATGCTTTAGTAGAGAACAGTCAACGCAGGAAAACTGGAAAAGTAAAGTGTATAGGAAGCCAAAGCAAAACGATCAAATTCTCAACCATGATACTGACAAATTATAACGCACAAAACCAACAGTAGACAGGCTTTTTTCTAAATGGCGAGGATGCGCTGCAGTATAATCACTTCATGCATCGACATCGACTCAATCTATCGGCTAATAGAAATAATAACAAAAAATATCAAAAGAGTCAGAGGCCAAGAAGAGAACTAGTAGAAACGTAATTCCGTGCAGTTAATGCTGGATCAACCTAATGAAACTAGCAATTTTGAAATAATGGAGAATATTTGTAGCTCAAGTAGATGGTCTAGCAAGGCGATGAAAGCTTCATGATTAAACAACCCAGCTCAGAGAACACAATACAACCAAGAAACTAGCAATTAGATGGCGGTTCATCATGACAGGTTACTGAATCACTCAACATCCAATTACACCGTAGACTTCCTTCCTCACCCAAACTAAGTTGAACAGCCATCGCCGCTTACTGAAATGTAACCTCCAGATCGTTTTCCCATAGTTTCAATAAGAGGACAGAAGTTTCTGGAGTCCTTAATGTCAGGAGTGTGGACTATACGTTTACATCTCACTGTCTGAATAATGATGCAGTTGCCATAAAACTTAGAAAGTCAAGAGTTTATTATGTGCTTGAAATGATTATAACCCTCAAATTAAAGCAGATTAGCTGTCCAGTACTTACTGACTATTAATGATCCTCACATTTCTGTCAGTTCATGAAGAGAATGGTCTTCGAAGAGACGATTTTAACTCAAAATCATACTACTGAATAAATAACAAGTATGCACATTCTTCACACACTGAATTTTGAAGCTTACACTGAAAGCAGGAAAATCAAAAAATTACATGTCAAAGTCTCTGACTGTTGGTCTGATCCGAGTGGGGAGGGGGGGGTTGTAGACTGGATAGTTGGGGCTCCCAGGATGAAAGGAATCAGTGGTTGAGGACTGACTCTTCGTGGTATGGTTGAAAATCGGTTACGATGGAGTAAATATATTCACTTTTTGACATCTTCCAAAGTTTAAATATTCTAAGTGACCACTATCTTCAAAGTGTTTATTCTCTCACACCACTTTATTTATGTTGATATGACTCCTCTTACTTACCCATTACTTGTTTATTACCATGAAGTGTAAGGTTTTGAACCGATGTACTTGTATGTGAGGTTCTACGTTGATTTCGTCAGTTAGATAGATACTCTATTAATGTATCATTACTGACAAAATATGCAACATACTTTCAAGTGCTTTAAGACTTCCAACAACTCACTACTTCTTATCAAATTTATATATATATATATATATATATATATATATATATATATATATATCTTGACAGTAGGTGACATCACTAGCTGTATTTACTTAATTTTTCATAATTGCTATTTTATGTGGATGTCAATTACACGCAATGGCATAGAACTCCGTTTTAGGATGATTGTTCAAGGTCATTTACATACAATTCATTCAACGGATCAATATAAAACTCAAAATACATGAAGCATTAAACAGCGTATTAAAAAACATACACGTTGGAATTCGTCATTTAACACCTATTACGAATTTCACACTGTTCTCAGTCAGGGGTCTTCATTTAAAACCTGGTGAGAATTACCTCAAAGATTCATTTTAACAATACAGAGTGAAAAAAAGCGAGATAAACACAGAGTCATATTTACTGTGATGATTACAGCCACCCAGATTTGATCGACAGAGAAACACAATTATGCATATTCAGAAAAATAATTGGGTTACATGTGTAGAATGGTAAATGCCGGCTCAGCGTAAAACGAAAGAGTTCCTGAGTAGTTTCAGGTTTCTTTGCTGATGTCACCTCGTGATGAGGAGTATGTTTAAGACTATCAATTAGCCATAAACCACTCGGATGTGGTAGTTGCGTAAATAACGTATTTAAAGCGTTTTATTCAAAAAACGGTAAAACCAAAGATAAATATTAGATTAGCGGTTACATTTTTGAATCATTATCTAGAAGCTCTAGTTACCTTATTGCCTAAGCTCATAAGTAATTCATATACTTACCGGTTTAATGAGTAATTTAGTCTTCTATTTTTGACGAATCTCAGTGTCTCGTATAAGTTTAGGATCAATCAACAGTTAAATCTTTCAATTTAAATAATTTCCTTGCTGGGATATATAAACTTGATGCATTTGCGACCACAGAAAAATTCATTCGAATGATAATCACAAATTTTCCAACATTAAAAGTGAAGGAATTACTATTCCTTGTATCCTCAAGTCATTGATGTAATAATTGCATTTGAAGCAGAATACAGTCTTTGAAATCAGTTGAACACATTTTTATACTGAAAAATTGTGGCTTAACCAGCCGTTCCTTACTTTAGTTATTCATATTGGTTCATCAATAATTAGCTAACTGGTGGTGGAAGCACTAAAATTGTTTCAAAACCCAAAAAGGTTTTTTTCAATGCATAAAAAACCTACTTTTGTCAGTGGTTGAAATCTTAAGAATGCGGTAAACACAGTCAGTGATACTGGTTGCAGAGTTAGCTAGTTAGGTGACTTGTGAGAATTATCAATCACATGATTGAAGAGACAGGGAATAAAAATGATCCAATGACAAAACCTACGTAGAACCTCATACACATATACACTTCACAGTAGTACAGAAAGAACAGGGGGATAGGAAAATAGTGATATCAAAAAAGATAAAGTAATGTGAGAGAATAAACAATTCGAAGATAGGGGTTAGTTCGAGTATTCAAGCCCAAGATGTCAAGGAGTGAACACATCTACACCATTGTGACCGATTTTCAACTATGTTACCAATGGTCAGTCTTCAACCACTTATTCCTTTCATCTTGGGGACCTTAACCATAAAGTCTACATCTCCTCACTCGACTCAGATTAACAGTAAGAGACTTTATCGGGTGGTGCTGCGTCTTGGTCTCGCCACCCTGAACCCTTTTTCCACCTAATCCAACTTCCCTTAGTACTGCACGTTGAGTTAGACGGTGATTAGACATGTGCAGTACATGTACAAGTGACCTCAGGCAACTAACGTTCACAACCTCACTAATAGACTTGCTGACCTATCTTGTCTGGTTCCTTTGGTCTGACCTCAACATTGCTTACACGGTGATTCCGACGAACGCAAGCAATGCTACGAAAACATTTGTGATCAAAACAAACTAGTCGTCTCATATCGCCTACTTTTAACCGCCATGTCTCAGCTGTATAACAGAACGGAACAAAGTGCAGCGAAGTATACCTGTCCTTTGATAGGCAGTCAGATTTCTCGCCGGTCGACACCACAGGTGACGCAAGTTAGCAAATGCTAAACGGCCCTTCTGCATCCAAGCTGAGATTTCGTCAGCAACTAGCGTGTTCGCGATGGTGCAACTGTCTAAGTGAACTGGTCGACACATACTACCACTTCACTCCCTATCATTGAACAACGAGTAATTATAGACCAATCCTGGAGCGTTATCTTACATTCGACTGGTGCAAAACGTATGCCAAACATACAGATGAACTAAGAAGTAATGGATGTTAATGGCATATTATGATGAACTGAATACGTCATACTTAGTTTCTAAGAGATTCCTTATCTGATTGCAACGTTTTATAAAAGTAACTGAAAACGTATTCAACTGCAGAAAAACAACTTAAATTAAATATTACTATTTGTTGATATACTTGTGATTATCCGTTGTTTCATTGGATCGAATTGTTTGACCTCTATTGGTTTATGGGCTCCAACGCAGATCCCTTGATTGAGAGGTCAAACAATTCGATACAACAAAACAACGGAGAATTACAGGTATATCAATAAATGGTAATAACTACTACTAGTTGTAAAAGAAGTGGCTATCGTGCATCCGCGGCATGGTGGATAACGCGTAGGCATTTGAAGCGATGAGTGCGAGGTTAGAGTCTCAATGGGAACAATATCACTCACTGGGTTGCAGGTACATCTATCTGACGAGCCACAAATGGGATGAAACGCGCTTCCTGGATCCCTCTGCTAGCCACAACCAACCAAATAAAATAAAATTAAATAACTGGACTAAACTAATCATCGGAAAAGCACAAAAAGCTTATTCAAGACACCTCAACATATATAGCTCAGTTGGTAGGGTATCGGACCAGAAACCCGGTGATCGCTGGTTCGAATCCGGCCACCGTCCAAATTTTCATTTCACCTTCAGTCGTCACATTGCATATATAAAGGAAACACATATGTTAATTTATCTGATGTGCGACAGTTCTGCAAGATGCTCTTCTTTAACTTGTATCCAAGCAGAACTGTACAGTTTTTAGAATGAAAACGTTGAGTGGTTTTTGAAGAAAAGCTTACAGAATGCATCCTCAATAGAATATTATCTTTTGTAAATTGATCATTCATAAGTCTGATAGTCTCAAAAATTGATGAAACCTCCTTAAATCACTTTAACAAGCTTAGTTCCAATGTGAATTGTTGAGAATTTCGATAACAGCAAGCAATATACAATACAAATATTTACAATAGCCTGAGCTCATTCCTACAATAACTTCATGTGGCTTTTATAATTGGAAAATTTGTACAAAAGTGTGATTTATCATTGAGTTTATATGCTACACCAATCCTGAATTATGGAAGGTTTACATTTTTTAAGCAAGAAGCATTTATTCTTTAGCTAAAGTAAGGGACAAACAATGTATTGGTAAATTCCTTCGTGGTAAGAGTAATCTATAAGGGGAATATAATTTGAAGCTTTTGAGTCTTGTGATAACACAAATCAAGTTTTCTATTGAAGGACAATATCAAATAAAGAGCTTATGAGAAGTGTCACTCTGATATATGCATGGGATTGTAGTAACAAAGTAATATCAGTCTAACAAAGACTTATACCAATGAAGCATTAGGAAACCATTTTCGCTTAGTCGTAAATTACTTCGTCAGTGCACATTCAATAACTTAATGATGAATTAAAAATCTCACTTAGCATCATGACTGCTTTGACACTACAATTAGTAAATCTAGTATAACTAGCTGAAATTTTCAACGTACAAGAATAATGTTAAATATAATAAGGAACGAAATTCAATAGCACAGTGGATGTTCGTATAACTGGCTATAAGCCACACCTATTACATGAAAGATGATGATATTATGGTGTCATGGGCTCCAATCAGTAACTGTGTCTCGTTGTCTTAGACCACTAACCCATAAACAAGTCTTTCAATATCTACTTTTCATGTACTACACTGAATCCTTAATGATATAATATAACCAATTTGGTGGTTTATGGGGATTTATTGACTTCAATTTGGTATTCATCAGTGAGTGTCATTAGTTGGAGGAATATCTGAAACTTGGTGGCATTGGGTAGCTGTTTCATCCTAGTATGGGACTCAGCAGTGTGCACCCATGACCCCGTGAAAGATCGAGGCCAAGACATTCAGGTCTCGTAGCCAGCACGTTACCATTCAGCCACTGAGTCAGAATCCAATGGTCCATATTTCCTACTTCTGTCAGTTCACGATCCCTAGCGGGTCATGGGTGAGCACTACTGAGAAGTCCCATACCAGGACGAAAAAGCAGTCAAGTTCTCCCAAGTTTTCTATGTTCTTCCAACTGATGTCAGACAGTCCATGATGGATATCATAATATCTTGGTTGTATGGTGTTCTCTGAGCTGGGTTGTTTAATCGTGAAGCTTTCATCGCCTTGCTAGACGACATCATCAGCACTAACTTCAGTATGAAGTGAGCTGTCAATATCTCTCCTTGAGTGATTTAGTAGCTTGCTCTGACGATGTGGTCTGTGATTGGTTGTTTCCTTCGATTGTTGTGTCATTGATTGTATAGATTTTCCTGTTGGCTGTTCCTCTGCTTCACCTCTGACCTTTCTGTTGTTTATCATTTTTCTTGTTGGTTGGTAGATCGGGTCTATGTCTATACATCTATTAATTGCTGACTGGCCTGAATGCCAAGCTTCTAGAAATTCTCTGATGTTCTTTGTGTTTCCTCTGTCCAAAATTTCTACATTGTCGAAATTGAATTCATGTCCATAATCATCCACGTGTATTGAAATGAGTGACGAAATGTCGTGGTGTTTAATAGCCAATTGGTGCTCATGTATACGAAGGCGAAGAGGGCAGCCGCTTTGTCAAATGTAGTGCTGACTACAGTTATTGCAGTTGATTTTGTAAATGATATTTGGTTTGTCTTCTTTGCTTGTTGCATCCTTTGGTCTGCATAATAGTGTTTGAAAGGAATTTGTTGGTTTATGGGCCACACCAATTCCAAGTGGTCTCAGCAATCTTGTTGTGATTTCTGTCAATGACTTTGTAGTTGGTGATGCACGGGATAGGCATCTTCTGATAAAGTTTCGTCGGTAGCCATTCTTGTTTAGGGTGGACATCAGGTGATTTTTTTGTTTCTTCTTGAAGTTGTCGTGCTACAGTGTGTTCTCGCTCTTTTGAATAGAGTCTGCACGCAACTGATTTTGTGTGTTGTTGGGTTGTTGCTATTGTAGTTGAGGGTTTGGTCAGTGTGTGTTGGCGAAGGAGTCAAACAACCAACTACCATTCCTGGATGTTTTAGTCAGCAGGACAAATGCCAGAAAGCTGGAAACCCAAGTATACAGGAAGCCAACACACACTGACCAAACCCTCAACTACAATAGCAACAACCCAACAACACACAAAATCAGTTGCGTGCAGACTCTATTCAAAAGAGCGAGAACACACTGTAGCACGACAACTTCAAGAAGAAACAAAAAAATCACCTGATGTCCACCCTAAACAAGAATGGCTACCGACGAAGCTTTATCAGAAGATGCCTATCCCGTGCATCACCAACTACAAAGTCATTGACAGAAATCACAACAAGATTGCTGAGACCACTTGGAATTGGTGTGGCCCATAAACCAACAAATTCCTTTCAAACACTATTATGCAGACCAAAGGATGCAACAAGCAAAGAAGACAAACCGAATATCATTTACAAAATCAACTGCAATAACTGTAGTCAGCACTACATTTGACAAAGCGGCTGCCCTCTTCGCCTTCGTATACATGAGCACCAATTGGCTATTAAACACCACGACATTTCGTCACTCATTTCAATACACGTGGATGATTATGGACATGAATTCAATTTCGACAATGTAGAAATTTTGGACAGAGGAAACACAAAGAACATCAGAGAATTTCTAGAAGCTTGGCATTCAGGCCAGTCAGCAATTAATAGATGTATAGACATAGACCCGATCTACCAACCAACAAGAAAAATGATAAACAACAGAAAGGTCAGAGGTGAAGCAGAGGAACAGCCAACAGGAAAATCTATACAATCAATGACACAACAATCGAAGGAAACAACCAATCACAGACCACATCGTCAGAGCAAGCTACTAAATCACTCAAGGAGAGATATTGACAGCTCACTTCATACTGAAGTTAGTGCTGATGATGTCGTCTAGCAAGGCGATGAAAGCTTCACGATTAAACAACCCAGCTCAGAGAACACCATACAACCAAGACCAACCACCTGAGCTACAAATATTCTCCATGATCTCAAGATCATAATATGTTACTGTTGTCACAGGATTGCACAAATTTATCTTCAGGCCTATTGGGGGGGGGGAGGGAATCAATAAGCTTTAAAGTGAAAATCATTCATCCAACAATGTAAAACTTGAAAATTTTAACATTTCGTCACTGGCTTTCATTATTTTGTTTAACTCAACCCTTTTTAAAGTAATCTGACTGCATAAGTTATATATATGATTATATTATTAGTCCCTTGGGTTCCTAGTGGAACATAGGACTTCAGTAGCACGTCCCCATTCCACTCTGTTCTCTGCAATCTTTCGAACATGGCTCCACGACAGCCCAGAAGCTCTGACTGCATAAGTTATCCCATCAAAATTATTTGATTAAAAAGAACAAACTGTTGGATATTGTTCAAATGGTAATGGTGTCAAAGATCACGTTAGAATGATAACGAGTTGTAAACTATTCTTACTAATGTATGTTGAGGTAAATGGGGATTTGAATTTTAGGTTAATATTCATTAAAGACAGACATCAGTTACAGAACCATTGAAAATCTGGGAGCAGTGGACAGCCATTTCATTCTAGTATATAACTCCTCAGTGGTTAGCAATCATGATCCAGCCACAAAGCAAACGGCTAACGCGTTATCCATTCAGTCACTGAGTCGGAGTTCAATAGTCCATAGTTTCCTACTTCTGTCAGTTCGTGATATAGTGCTAATATCAACAAAGATCATCAGTTTGTATCCTCTTCCCTTCAGATTGGTTGACCTCACTCATCACGGCTTCTCGTTTGAACTTTAAGATATCTCGAAGCATTTTGCTAGTGAGTACCATAAAGTAGTGAAGTTTGAGGTTAAAAGGTATTTTATTTTTAAGGTTGTATTCATCATGGACTGATATCAGGTAGGAAACCATTGGAAACAGCATTAGACGGCTGTTTCGTTTGGTCTATCTGATAACTAGAGGAAACTGATTCAGAAAATATTTACTAGTTGCACCAATTGCATTCTAATGATCGCGTTAATAATTTTCAAATAGAAATTTGAAAATGCTTCAATAAAATCATGCAATAATATCAGAAAAGTAATGTAGTGTTATAAGCATAGTGGTGAAGAGGTTGATGTGGAAAGAAAATGGTTAGAAACATGACATTCTTCTGTCAATAGGTGTGGGCTTGTAGTAAATCACATTACACACCTAAATGTTATAATTGTTTTTATCTTGGGAGGACTGGTATTCTCAATAAGATTACTAATTGATGGACTTGAATTCATCTCATATATTATTCAAGAGCAACACGTGAGAGGTAAGCGTAAATATGACTTATGCTAAACAGTAATGACGCAAATCGAATGACCTTGACTGGAAACAAGTAAGTATTGGCTTAGTTGAGCTATCGACTCGATACAGTTCAGAGTTATGAATAACCCAGCTAAAACAATAGTCATGGAATGGAATCTGACCAGTGTCAGTTGATGAACGTATCAAAAATAAGTAGATCGAATGTGTGGTGTGTTATATCTGTATCTCCATCCAAGTAGAAAATGATTAATCTGTACAGCTGCATTGTATGTTTTGAATTTCTTGGAGTTTGTTAGTAAGTTCAAATGAAATTGGAACTTGCATCAACCATAGACAGTATTGATACTGGGTATTGGTTGAAGACGAAATGAAAATTTGGACTGCGGTCGGATTCAAATCAGCGACCACTGGGTTTCTGACCAGTTGCTCTACCAACTCAGCTACGAGATCCTTGATGATTGAAGTGAAATAAAAATCTGATCAACAGTCGGACTTCATAACTCACTTGGTACAGCGTCGAGCTCGAAACCTGGTGGTCACTGATTACAATTCAACCGAGGTCCAAATTTTCATTTCACCTTAATCACCACTCAGCATCAATACTTGTCTGCCAAACCACGTCTATCGCAGATAGTTAAAATGATAAACAGGCAGTATTGTCGACTTCACAAACAACTATAGACCTGTATGTCATTCAAATAAACACTTGTTTCTTTTGAAAGTAGGGAAGTTAGCGTATTATCTTTAAGATCTGTAGAAAAATAATTAGTTTTATTCGTGAAACCTCCACCGGGTTATATTATTATTGTTAGTATTATTTGTCGCTTGGGTTCCTAGTGGAAAATAACGCTTCACTAACACGTCACAATTTCACTCTATTCTCTCCAGTCTTCTCAACCTGGCTTCACGACTGCCCACAAGATTTCATTCCTTCCTCACACCATCTCCTGCGTGTCATCTTGGTCTCGGATGCCCAACTCGTCGTTTCCCCTTTCCGCTCCACTCGACGTCATGGGGTGGTGCGTGATGTCCCCAAACTGTCTTCTCAGTGTATACCCAATCCAATCCATCTCCACTGTCTTCTGCATATTTGTTGGGGGATAGCTTCTTGGTTGGTTCGCTGCCAGCCAGCCAGCCAGCCAGCCAGCCAGCCAGCCAGCCAGCCAGCCAGCCAGCCAGCCAGCCAGCCAGCCAGCCAGCCAGCCAGCCAGCCAGCCAGCCAGCTAGCCAGCCAGCCAGCTAGCCAGCCAGCCAGCTAGCCAGCCAGCCAGCCAGCCAGCCAGCTAGCCAGCCAGCCAGCCAGCCAGCCAGCTAGCCAGCCAGCCACCTGGAGTTCCTTGTTGCTTGCTTGTTCTTATTATTCAGGCAATCTGATCTTCAGTATTGAGTGAGCGAGCGTAGGCAGCAGCTGTTTATGTATACCTGTAATTTTTTGCAAATGCTTTTCGTAACACACCAAGTCTCTCAACCATCACATAGAAGCAATGACTTGACTGAATTAGTGTTGAGAATCCGGATCTCGTTCTTTATGCTGAGTTGAGTGCAGAAGATCTCCACACTGATTTCAGGTTAATGAAGGGATGTCTGTCTTGCTTTTCGGATCCTGCCTGTGCCGCCTGTAGTTGAAACGATGCTGCCTTGTCTAGATAGGTGAAAGAGACTACTTCCTTTAGGTTTCTCTCGTTGATGGTGATTAGTGCTTGTCGTTGATGGTGTTGTTGGTTGGATATCTTCATCACCTTTGTTTTCTCCATGTTCACCTGAGGGAAGTCCCGTCTTCTTTGGCTGCCTCGCCTCTTCTGTCAACTTGTTGTTTTTGCGTGTAGATCTTCGAGGTTGTGACAAGACATTAGAATTAAAACCGTCATCGGTGAAATCCAGATTTTTTAAGGTCTTTTCATCGGTCCAACCGGCGTATCCCCTCTTCTCGCTCCTCTTGGTTTACTGCATGATCCAGTTCACCACCCATCTGATTATATATATGCATATTTTACAAATTTTTGACCTTTATTAGCCTTCCGTGGATTTTTTCGCTATGATTGTCCTTTACTCCATAACTATTTCTATCCGTCTTAATCACTGTCTGAAATTCTGTTTTCTTTCGGTGAAGTAAAATATTTTAAATTTTCAGCTGAGCAATACATTTTGATATTTAGATTTGGGAGCAGTTGACTAGGTATTACCGAAATAAAATGGATCCATGTCACTGTGCTCCTACTTGCTTTTGTCTTATGAGTGAGCATTAAGACCTTACATAAGTCGTTAAAAGTAGTGATAAAGAGAATGAATCCAGCTTTGAGATAGCATATGCATTACAAATAAAGTTGATCGGTATTAATGATCTCATTAGTTTGGTATTTAAAACAGACGACCACACAATAGATCTACTTAAAGCGAATCAAATAGTCTCATCCGAAATGGATTTTTTTGGTGGCACGTTTTGTCAGTTGAATGAGGTAGCTTATGAAAAACTTGGTTTCACAACTAAGCCATTCAAAGCAGTGAACATAAAGTTAACAAAATGATTTTGATGAGCTTTAGAAACTTTGCGTAAAATTGACAAACATTCAAAATTATATGCAGGTAAAATATTAAGTCCGTCCAAGAGCATATTCCACGTGTTGGTACTAAACTCATTGTTCGCATTTATCTGATGATTTATTTTCAATTAACATTAGAATAATTAAATATTGAAAAAGGACAAATTAAAATTATTACCTGCTAAATCATGGACGCCGATGATTGGAATGGACTAGTATAGCTTGAAACTTCAGGTGGAAATATTTCGTCAGTAGCATATTTAGTTTAAAAAGGATGTAATTCTTCTTATTCAGTTATCTTCTAATCTGTGGTATTATTAAATTGTCCCACGTGGTCTAAGTTTGCATATTTCAATGATTTCACACTGTTTTACAAATAAGAATTTGTTCGTTCTTTTTTTCCTGGTAAGGACATCAAATCAAGAGGGTTTTGTATAACCAATCTCAAAAACTGTTAGGATTTCTGTTAGTACATGTTTTATTTGACTTCTTGACTAACAGTGTAATCCCACTAAAACATTTTAACCTGAATAGTCTAACCGAATTACTTTTCCTATACTATTACCAGTATCATGTATCCACTGCTACTGAAATACGAAATTCGTTTACCCTCTACATGACGATAGGTGTGTAGATTAAGCGAACAGACAGGAAACTAAGCTGTAGCATCACTTCTTAACTTCACAGAAATGCATATCATGGGTGACCAACTAAAATCGCTTTATTTTGATAGTTGTTTATCCTAACGATTATTCTTCATAATACAGCTAAAACTTCAGTACACATAAATAAAGACTGCAGCGAATAAATTTGTTTTCAGCGACGTCGTCATCTGCAGGTTGTACAATCACATTCAAATAAAATCAGTGTACACGTTTATTGGTAAACAATAATTGTCAAAGTTTGTTGATGAATAATTGTTAGAAGTCTATGGTAAGATAAATAATACTGAGATTAATAAAAGACAATTCCGAGGAAAAAAACTTCTCAATGAATCTTTGCCAGAGGTTCTTCATTCGTCCTTATAGTTACAACAAAAATGTGTCCACCAATGGCTAGTGGATCAATAAAAGTTGTTCACAGAGTCGCAAGGTGATTATGCCTCGAAAGTCAAACCAAGACTTAAAGATATGATAGTAACAATGATCATTGGCTAGCAGTGAAATTCAGAATACGCGCTTTGTCCCATTTGGGACACTTCAGGTTGACGTACCTGCCTCCCGGTGAGTGATGATGTTCCCACTAGCGTTCAAACCCAGAACTGATAGCTTTCAACACCAGAGTGTTATTCCCTACGCAAATGAATTACAATACCTGAATGGGACGGAGATGTTGGTCCTCCAGATCTCGTTGAAGTTGAGAAAGCTGTGTAGGACCTGAAACGATGCAAAGCAGCAGGACCTGACAATTTGCTACCTGAAGCTTTCAATGATGGAGTTCAGAAATTATTGATTAGATTATCGGAGGTACTAAATACTGTATGCGATTCTGAGAGTGTGCTGTCAAACTGGCCTACTTCAGTGATCATAAGAGGAGGCAGAAATCGTCTTGTGATAACCATGGAGGAATTAGTTTTACTAATGTTGTGTCTAAGGTCCTGGTGTCCATAATTATCCGACACCTAACTGCAGCTGAAGAAAAACAAACTGGAGAAAACCAGGCAGCTTCCAGATGTTGAACCTCGCCTGGTTAAATAGTTCACTAGTTACTGGACGGTCCTAAGACCGGGTAAAGAGGGAAGGTTCTCCATAGAGCTGGCAACCCTACCCCGGGAAACTAGTCCAACCGTTACAGAAACTTCAAAGCACAGACAAAATATAAAAAATAAAAGCAAACTTATTCCTCGATGGAATTGGAGAGACGAAACGACGCCACTTGGGGAAAGCATCCAGAAAGCCAGTTGGCCGATGTGTCTTCCATTCTGTCGATGAAAGCAAAATTAAGAATGGGGACATGGAATATCCGCACCATATATGAACTTAGCAAGCCTGCACAGATCGCAAAAGAGATGAGGAGATATGGCATAGAAGTGCTAGAAGTCTGTGAGGAATCAGTAGATGGAATGGAAGTGGACACTCAAAACTGTCAACTGGAGTCAATAATCTACTCCGATATTGTCACCCAGACGACAACCATGAGCACACTGAGGGAGTAGCTCTCATGATGTTCCCAAGAACATCAAAGGCTGTCATGCAGTGGGAACCAATCTCCACTTGCAGGATAAGGATCATGACAGCAAGATTCAACTCAAAGGGAGGGAAAGTCACCATCGTATAATGTTACACTATGCACCTACAAATAATATACCGATCAGGAGAAGAAGGAGGAATTCTACAGATAACTGTAATCAGTACTGGACAAGACCGAATTTCTGATGGTGACATCAAAATCCATTCTAATGGGTGGAGTGACATGAATGCCAAACTGGGAGCAGACAACACAGGAAGAGAACTAACCATGGGTCGAGAAGCACTCGGTGAAATGAATAAGAATGGAGAACTGTTTGCAGAATTCTGTGCATTCAACGATTTGGTGATTTGAGGCAGTGTGTACAAACACACACAAGGATATTCAAAAGGGAGCGACATGGATTTGATTTCAGCAGACACCAGACACACCACACTAAGAATCAGATCGACTTTATCTCAATCTTAAGAAAGTGAAGACACAGCCCACTTGATACAAGGTAGAGAAGGGGAGCAAATGTAGGCTCAGACCACTATCTAGTGCAAGGAACCTACATTCAAAATCAAGTTGAAAGCCTTCAAGGAAATTGGTGATAGACCACAGTTCCAGATCAACACCCAGAACTGAAACTGAACTGAAGGACAAAACTACAAGGAACATCTTCACGTCAGCCATCAAAACAAAATGACAGATATCGAGCAACATCCCTGAAGAAACATGTGTGGGTGAATACTGGAACTCTTTGAAAGAGATATGGAAAGAAACCTGCATAACCGTATTAGGAAGGAAGAAGAAGGAAGACAAGACAATGAATGGATCTCGACGGACGCATGGAAGCTGATAGAGGAGAGGAGAAGAGGATGGTGAAGCAGAAGATAAACCAGTGCAGTGCAAGGATAAATGACGAGAAAAGGGACTGAGTAAAATGTATAAAACACTGGACAAAGAAGTGAAGGGGAGTGCGCGCAAATACAAAAGACACTTTTACGACACACTGGCAAGTGAAGCAGAACAGGCTGCAGGTAGGGGAGACCTGATAACATTGTATCAAATAACCAGGTTACTATCCGGGAAGGAAGAGAACAATACAGATGAAACCAATGAAAGATAGTGAAGGACACCTAGTTACCACCAGGGAGGAGAAACAAAGGAAACAATGGGCTAACCACTTCAGAAAACTCTTGAATCGACCACCCTTGCAACTCGTCCAGAAATACCACCTGCAACCACAGAACTACAAGTGAACACAAATCCTCCAACAAAAGTGGATGTTCTGAGCGCCATAAAGTTACTGAAATCCGGGAAAGTAGCAGGACCAGATGGAATTCCTCTGGAAACACTGAGAGCAGACTCAAGGACAACAGCGGACATGCTCAAACCACTACTGCAGAAGGTCCGGAAAGAGGGAAGGTACCTGGCCATTGATTAAAAGAAGGATTATCTTGTCAAACTCCCGAAGAAGGGCGATCTAAGCCTTTGCAAGAACTGGCGCGAAATCACTCTCCTGTCCACCCCAAGCAAAATTTTAAGCCACATCATCCTGGAGAGGCTAAAGGATGCACTGGATTCAAAACTACGACCGTAACAGGCTGGCTGGATTCAGGAAGTACAAATCATGTGAGGACCAAATTGCAACGTTTCGCATCATTATAGAACAGAGTATAGAATGGCAGTCAACACTCTACCTCAACTTCATCGACTTTGTAAAGGCTTTTAACAGCGTCGCCCGACAAGTTATTTGGCAGGCAGCTGCTTCAACACTATGGTTTTAGTGGCACAAATCTTTATCAGCCTCATTTAACAACTATAGGAAGATGCCACATGCCGAGTAATTCACAATGGGAAGCTCAGTGATGCCTTTGGAATGAAGACAAGGGACAAGAGTAAGACAAGGCTGCCTACTGTCACCCATTATCTTCCTGATTGTGTTCGACTAGACTGGACCATGCAGCAAACCATGAGGAGTGAGAATAGGGGTTACGCTGGACAGATGAAAAGAACCTAGATTCAGATTTCGCCGATGACTTGTGTCTGATGTCACACAAACTTAAAGATCTACAGGCGAAAACTAACAAGTTGACAGAAGAGGCAGCAAAGTGTACGTAGAGAAGACAGAGGTGATGATGATACCCAACCAACACAACCACCAACAACAACAGGCCCCAATCACCATCAATCGGAGAAACTTAAAGGAAGTAGCCTCTTCCACCTATCTAGGCAGCACTGTTTCAATTACAGGCGGCACAGACGAGGACGTCAAAGACAGGATCGGAAAAGCAAGACGCGTTCACTAACCTGAAATCAGTGTGGAGATCTTCTGCACTCAACTCAGCATAAAGAACAATATCCGGATTCTCAACACCAACGTCAAGTCAGTGCTTCTATGTGATGGTTAAGAGACTTGGCGCGTTACGAAAAGCATTTCCAACAAACTACAGACATTCATCAACAACTGCTTACGCTGGTTACTGAAGCTCAGATGGATTGCCAGAAAGAATAAGCAACAAGGAGCTCTGGCTGGCTAGCTGGCAATGAACCAACCAAAAACCTATTGCTCAACAAATATGCAGAAGGAAGTGGAGATGGATTAGGCATGCACTGAGAAGACCATTCGGGGACATCATGCGCCAGGCCATGGCGTCGAGTGGAGCGGAAAGGGGAAACGACGGGTTGGGCGTCCGAGAAGGTGACATGGAGGAGATGGTGTGATAGAGAAATGAGAGCTTCTGGGCTGTCGTGGAATCAGGTTCAAAAGATTGCAGAGAACAGAGTGGAATGGAGACATGCTACTGAATCCCTATGTTCCACTAGGAACCCAAAGGACAAATAATAATAATGAAATAATATTTTCAGACGTCGACGTGCAATGATCATATTTTTACCCTCCAAAAGACTCTGGATCACAGGCATACATATCAGGGGCCGATACTTGCCGTATTTCTCAACCCGAAGGGGGTATTTGACCCTGTCGACCACTAGTCGTTGTAGCAGTGTCTGAAAGTGACGTGAGTATCGAGAAAGCATGTAAAGCTAATCTAAGTGTTCTACTGGAACTCACGCAGATGTCTATGGGTTATGGAGAGTTGTCATCTGAATTAACGGAACTTAGTGGTGCCCATTAGAGTTTCCCAATGACGTCTTTGCTATTTAATTTCATTATGAATGTAACAATGAACATAACCTCGGTAACACCTGATCTCAAAGGAACTAGCCTTCTCCCTAGAGGTCATTTGATTGAATTAGAATTTGCAGACGATATTATCGTGCTAGGTAAAGGTGCTGACAAAATCCAGAATATTATGAACGCGTTGGACAAAAATCTGCTTACGTTTGCCATGTTTCTCGCTGGCATCTGTCAAATCCAAGATGCTGCTACTGGGTTGATCTGCAACCTCTTCCAGTTTAATAATGGGGAGTGAACCGTTGGGATGTATCGACCACTTTACGCACTTAGGGAGTTGTATCAGCTTGAACGGGCTGATTACTGACGAAATATCAGCTTCGATACAGAAAGCTCGTTTGGCATTTGCCAACTTGTGTCATCTATGACGCCCACTGGTGAGATATCCGACGAGTATACTACGCTGCAGTTCGTACTGTTCTGTTGTAATGCTGGAAGATATGACGGTTGAAAGTAGACGATATGAACCGACTACATGATTTTGACCACAGATGTGTTCGTGGCATTGCTCGCGTTTGGTGGGATCACCGTATGAGGAATGTTAAGATCAGGCGAAGTTTACTGGGCAAGACAGGCAAGTCTATCAATAAGGTTGTGAACCTAAGTCTACGGAGATAGCTTAAAGACGCACTGCGCATGCCCAGCTACCACCTACTTCGACGTGCAATGTTAGCATAAATTGGATCAGGTTATAACAGGGTTCACGGTAACCTCATCAAGAAGTGGCACCAGCCGATGAAGTCTCTTACTGTTAGTCTGTGTCGGGTGGGTAGATGTAGACTGTGTGGTTGGGGTCCCCAAGATGAAAGGAATTAGTGGTTAAGGCAGGAGGCTTAGTGACATGACTGACAATCAGTCATAATGGAGCAGATGTATTCACTCCTTGACATCTTCTTAGACTTGAATATTCAAACTATTCAATATCTTTAGAGTGGTTAATCTCTCATACTACTTTATCTAAGTTGATATGACTCTTCTCCTATCCAGCTTTTCTCGGTATACTACCATGTGTGAGGTTTTACGTTGATTTTGTTAGTCAGTTATGATTCAGCAGTGGTTATTCGAGATTCATCCAATCGTTTCAAGAGCATCAACAGTCTAGTGAATAACATTACTTAAGCATCATCGTTCTACCCTTCGAACCGTATTGCAGAAACTAAAGTTGCAGTTTACTGAATCGAAAAGAATCGTTTCAGAGTAATTCTAATTTTTCTGAAAATATTTTACTATACTTTTTTGCATTCCCTAGTCATTTTTACATTGGTGGTGGGATATAGGAGACATTTACACTTTGGTAATGACTGTTTTGCGTCTAACTCAGAGAACCAACCGCATTAAACCGATCTTTCATTAGTTAGTACAATGCTTCAGTGAAAAATTACAGTCCAAAAACATAATAGTTAACTTCTCAAGTAGTATGGATGGAAATGCATTGTCTTTTGCAAGATGCAAGAAGCTTTATATTTTAAGCCACAAAGGTCGCCAATTCATGCTGAAGAAAATAAATGGATATAGTAGTTCCATAGGAATTGTCCTTTTTATTGACTTTGAATGTGAGGACGAAATTGCACTCTAAGCGTTATTTCTGACAGTTGCATTTTGAAATGGGTCAGTAGGCCAATGATTACTAGTAAAGGATCATAGGAAGATCAGGTTTAATGTTGTTGCTTGTATTATCCTGTCGTTGATTGGACCGAATTGATCGGTCTCTATTGGCACATGGGCTTCTGCGCGGATGCCTCCATGCTGCTTGTTTTTTTTAACTATATATTAGTGACAAACATCAACTTATAATTAAAAAACACAGGCAATATCGAGGCATCCGCGAAGGAACCAGTATGCCAACAGGGACCGACCAATTCGGTCCGACCGATGACGGGATAATACAAACAACAACAGTAAAATTATATCCATTTCTCAAGAAATGGCTTTCGTGGCTCTGTGTTGTAGTAGATAACGCTCTGGCGTTTGAAGTGGCTGGTTCCGAGTTCGAGTATCAGTGGGAACAATACCACTCATTGGGAGGCAGGTGCATCCAGCTGACGAGTCCCAAATAAAACGAAACGCGCGTCCTGGATTCCAATGCTAGCCACTATCTACCATTAATAGAAGATTAGGTTTGTTGAAAATTATGGTATCTCATTCTAGTATTCCCTTTTCAATCAGTTAATCTGATCGCTGTTACTTGATTTTGTTCAGATTGTTTTTGTTTGACTAAGGTAAGCAACAATACAGACACAGCGAAACTATATGTAACCTGTAATTCCATCAATCATCTAACCGTAATTAAGTGAAAACACCAACTACGATCGTTCATCCAGTAATGAACAGTAGCAACAAGGATTCATCTACAATCTCATGGTTAACAAGTTTCGACCAAACTACTCATAGACTGAATAAAATGTAACTGCAGGCTTCCATTGGCTCCTCACTCATTTCGCCGAATAGTCAATTCTGTATAAGAGCATTTCATCAGAATTTCCTGGTTCCACCGATATATAACGTTCACCTCCACTGCAATTACTCTTTCCCACTTAAATTTTGTTTATGTGGAGGAAGCAAGTCATCTGTTACAACATCCACAGATCACTTGTCGTTGAATCTTATTCTGATATTTTCGTTTATGTTTGGTTGGTTACCATACAAATGGTACCAACTGCTTTTATTATTGTGCTTTTAAAATAATTATTCAAAAGTACTGCTGATTTTCGCAAGAAAAGTCACAAAAACTGTTTTTAATGATGACGTGAGCACTAACATAAAGTGTGGTATGTGCTATTTGTTAGAACACATACAAGTAGCCTATAGCTGATCCCGTTTGGGAATCCAGTTAGAGTTATTATTCAATAAGCAGAATTTCTGGGGGAAGAAATGAGAAAAATAGGAGAATATCGAGGTTAAAATAAGACGCGTCAGAACGAACAAACACTTCTATCGGTCTCCAGCAACCAGGTTACTTATGGTAGCACAAAGAAAATGACTAGACGAAGGGTCAAGGACTAACATAACCTTCTGATACGCTTTCATAACTGCTTTATTTCTGCGACATCCCTGTCTCTATGTGAACCTAGCAACCACCGGAAAAGAATCGGACATCCTGGTGTGTTTGACACATGGTCTATTCTAACTCTTATTTTCATAGAAGGAAAAGATAACAACTTTGAGTGATCATTTATTCTAAAAACTTCTTTGAACCTAGAAGTGAGTCGCTACTTCCAAATTACGAGACAATTTAGTTTCCTGTGCTATGGCGACTACTGCTCTCAGCAACAGGTATTTGCACATTTCTGCAAAAGAAAATTTCGCAGTTTGGTATCGCATAATTGCGCAGCTGATGAATTTATTTGACTAAGCGACAGTAATGCAGTATGACATAATGAATTACCAAAGGTATTACGATTATTGCCATGTTCCTGAGTTTTATATGACGTGCACGCCCTTAACTAACAGCTAACTCGCACACCAGTAACCAACGCCTCCAAACTCCAGACGAAAATAGAGAGAAAAAGACTGGTCTGGATGAGATAATTTTTTGTCTGGAAAGATTGAAAATAACCCGAAGCATATATATATATATATATATATATATATATATATATATATATATATATATATATATATATATGACCTTGTCCAGAATGTGGAACACTACATAGTAAAGGCAAGCGACAACCAATCAGCCAATTACCTTGAACAGGGAGAGAGGAATGAACTTCCAACCATGGCGTAAAACGAGCGCAGAAACAGCAATTTAAAAATGTACAAATAAATAACTGATGTTTTGGGCGAATCCAGGGCCTCCCAACAGTTAGTGAACCGAGGTTCAGTTCATGAAACTAGTATGAGCTTATTGATCAACTTAGAGACAGGAAGACTATCAGTGTAACAGCAGGGTGTTAGAAGTGTGGTATACTACAGTTCCATTTGTTGCTAAAATAATACTGTGTGCTATATCAAATAAACGAATCTCCTAGGTACTAAGAACATAACAAAGTTGAAGCATACTTCAATGTGTACACTGGTTATTCCTGTTATACATATGTCAGCTGAAGTTGATTTTGACAGTTACAATAAAATGTTCAGTTCACTTGACTAAGTGATTGCAAACAAATTTGATAGACTGTTGTTTGATTTCAACACCAGCCTATATTTTTTGTCTTTTTTACATTCGCATTAAAATGTAGGCTGACTTAAACACTACCTATTTTAAATACACGTAAAACCATGCGAAAAGGATGTATGATATGTAATAAAGAATTCGTCTGAATTCAAGAACAAAATCATATCATTTTACATTGAAAAAGATGAAATAATGATAAGTTTTGATTCTTGTTCTTTATTTATTAACGTACCTATTAAAGATGCATTAGACATAATTTACAACCTAATATTGTCAGATAATGACATTACCCATCAGATCCAGGAGAAATCCTAGTCTCTAGAATTATGCTTACGACCAACTGCATTCATGTTCAGAGATCTGTACAGACAGATGGAAAGTATAGTAGTGGGATCTCCAGTATCCTCAATAACAGCATTCACTAGAGACTAATGCAATAGCTAAATGTTCTACGCCTCGAAGAATTTGGCTGAGGTACTTAGGTGATACGGGTGAGACTATAAGTTATCCCCAGTTGTTATAGTGTTCTGTGTGAAAATACGTATTTTTGTTTTGTAAGCATATATTTGGAAGTGAAGACCGCAACCTTCAATTATTTTTGCTGCAATTTGAAGGCTCAATTAACTTACTTTGATTTGTGAGCATCACTCTTAAATAAATGTACTTACATCCCAAATAGGTGGAAGTATAACCAATACTTTGTGCATGAATGAACGGCATGAAACATGATTCAGTGACAGAGGGCGTTTAGGAAACTATAAAAGTAAGCTAACTACGCATACAGCATACAGAAAATACGCGAATCTTCACACAGAACACTATATCCCATAGCAAGTGCGATAACATCTGGAGATAACTTCTAGCTTCATCCATTACTTTCATCAAGAAAGTCGAATGCAACTTATCAAAGTTATCTTGTATGGAGTGAACGGTGGAAAAACAATAAATTAAAGATATTTAGAATATCCACACATTGCGACTGATACCTAAACTATCATCCTTTGATCACTAAAGTAACAGTGGTGCAAAATATGACCAACATGGCTAACGGTCTTGTTACAGCTGACGAGGATAAAGGGGTGGGATCGAAGTCCGTTCACTGCACACTGGAAGAAAATGATTATCCCGAAGATTTCATAAAAAGGAATTTCTAAGAACGAAATTATAAAAGTACCGAAACTCCCTCTGAAGAACCGGTTAAAAACAGTGATAATCCCATATCTTAAGGAGACCGTGGGAAGAAATAAGAAGACTGTTCAACAAATATGACAAATAGTATTTTCGTGCAACAAATACTCTACGTTCTAACTTAATGAAAGATAAGGATGTAGTACCGATGTAAAATCGACAGAACTGCATTTATGAAATCAGTTGCGCTGATTGTAATCCAATATATGTGGAGGAGACAGCAAGTCTGGTAAATGTAAGAGTGAGGGAGGAGAGACTACGTCTAAAGCAGATTCCAAAACAAAACCTAAGCAGAGGTTAAGAAGCTAAAAAAAAAATCGGAAATTGCACTACATTCCACAGAAATGGACTACAAAATTGACTTTGACGGAATCATTGACAGCCGGAGTCCTACATATATGGGCAAATCCTGAGAGTTTGAAAAGACAAGATGGAGTACAGTTAGCTTCCTTATTGGCAATTACTAATTAGTAAGCAGAAAGAGCAACTCTAGCATTTACCTTCAGCACCAGTTTCAACTTCATTATCTCTGCATCAACAACACACAATCTAGATTGATTTGATTCATTATTATTGTCATCATCATTACTACCATTCATTTCCCCTCTTTTCCGATAAATCGATTGAAGAATTCGTTAATATTATTCATCCCCACATACCAAACGAAATGACACGTATTTACCGTATTGTACTTATAAGTTACCGAATGATTATGTCACCTACGACTTTTTGTCTCGTACTTACAATCAAGGAGAATATGAATAACAACACATATACACACTAACCATACCACAGAGACATACAATTTCACACCGAATGATCAGTAACTATATTTTAGAGAGACAGTGACTAAAAGAAGCGGGGTGAACAAGGAGACTAAATACGCGTCTTTGGATTCATTTATATATCTTTGATATTATAATTTTTGATTATTTCCCTGAAAAAGCTCGGAGCAGGCTGATACGTAGCGACAAAGGGCAGCCAATAGACAAGTTGTTTTCAGATCATGATTTATGTATGCACTGATATGAGAACATGATTGGAGAAATTCGACGTCATACAACAAATCAGATTGGTCCATTTATTGCTTCATTTTCTGAGAGTTTTGTAAATACAATAAAGTCATTGTAGTTGTTCTTGAAGTCACAAGCTGTCTTTATCTTGTGATTTTTCGCGGCTCAGTGGAGCAGAAGTACTGAGGGAGGTCAGTCGTAAACGTATTCGGTTGAGGTGTCTATTGAGTCTCAGTATCATTATACCCACGCCCATAATTCCACTATGTCACAACACAGACTTCCAGGCGAAAAGTTGGAATGATTTTATTTTTCAAACATCCTGTGGCTTATGTAAATATAAATTATATATAATGTCAACCTTTTACTCAGTGCTCAATATTTGTGATACTATTCGGTGAAGTGTTGATCATAGTTCATACAGATTAACTTACATGATGGTTTTACTTCTCTGACAGTAATAGATCTAACCGACATGACATACTAAGATTTCAGTACGGCATTTTCAGCAAATAATCTCAAAACAAGAATAAAATGTCCTGAATGAGAAAGGCGATGGCACAAAAATCATCATAGTGAAACCATAAGACTTTTATTACTATTTATTGATATATTTGTAATTCTCCGTTGTTTCATTGGATCCAATTATTTGACCTCTGTTGGTATATGGGCTCCTATGCGGATCCCTCAACATAGAGATAGAACAATTTGATCCAATGAAACAACGGAAAATTACAAGTATACCAATAAACAATAATAACTAATACCCGTTTCACAAGTAGTGGCTATCGTGCCTCCATGGCGTTTGAAGCGATGGGTAGGAGGTTCGAGTCTGTGGGAACAGCGCTCCGTACTGGGGGTGCAGGCACATCCAGGTGACAAGTTCTGAGTATTACGAAACGTGTCCCAAATTATTCTGTTAGCTACAACCAAGCAAATTACTGTAAGACGTTTGTATAAAAAAAGAGTAGTAACCACTGCCGGTATCCGGCATGCTGTCATATAGCTTATATGTGACATAAGTGACATTAGTGGTTATTATTTCGTTCGAATAGTATGTGAATTGAGTCATTTTGAGCGCAATTTTATTTAACCTCTTCATGATATTTTAAACATCGAGCATCATAACAACATGCCAGATACCGGCAGTGGTAGTAACCATGATGAATAATTATAGCTAATTTGTGCTGCAGAAGGTGTGAACCACATTCAGCACAGTACTTCACTAGCTACATTAGATACTTGGCAAATACGGCATATTTGAATTGATTATTAGACTTTGAAACGTGAATTCCCTCAGACTCATAACATACCGGGAGCTTTAAAATAGATAAACGCCCAATACCTGATAAAATAAAAGTAACCGGCAAGAGTTTACGTACCTTCGCACAGCGTTGTTAACTCACAAATAGTTGAAAGTGAATCAATTCACCTACTGGCAACTTTCGATGACCCTTTAACAGTCTGCTAAGAGAAGTCCTTTTCAATAAAGCATCATAAAGGAGTATTGTAGAAACCAATCAAACCTTGAAACCAGAGGTCGGTTAATACCAAAAAATGTAACCTTTTACTAGTAAGTCAGTATCAGCAAAACGTGGGTAAATGTAGAAATGTCAAAAGTGAACTTTAGTCTTAGACAGTTACCAACTATATACACTTTTGCAAGTGAATTATCCCTAATACCATAGAAATCATGGGATTCAAGTAGTTTAAAATCAACGGTCTTAATGTTGTAGGGATAAAGTGTAAAAATATTCAATGGAAAGTAGTCTTCAAAGTTGGCAAAACATTTCTTCCACCTAAGAACCGGCTGATGGGCGTCATTATTAAAACATACACTGTTAGGTGACGATATAATTATTCAAGGCATTTTAACAAGATAAAACAAGGTATAACTAACGCCGTAAGAGAGGAAAAAAAGGGTAAGAGCATCATATGATTCGCCAACTTCATCAATTAAAAAAGGCGCAGCAATTACTTTTGCACACAATGTGCGGCTTCCTATTCAGAAATATAAAAGCACAGTTATTCAGTTAACATGTACACCTGCATAGTTTTAATAGCTGGCCTTTTTCTAATAAAAAGGACATAAAGATGAAACTATAAACAGATGTGCATTGAAGAAACAACATCTATGCCTCTGGTAAATGTCTTGTTACAGTAGACAATAGCGGTAATATGAAGTGCTTTTTTCTATTTGTAGGTGGACTGATTTATATCTATATGCTTGTTCAACAAAGATTCATACGTAAGCACTAAGAAATTCATCTTATTGCAGTTGGTTTAAAATTGAAGGTTATCGCGGTAAACAAGAACTTGCATTGTGAGACAACTTTACTTTCGTATAGTTATTTAAATTGGTGAGTGTATATATTCCGCAATTATGAAACCCCATGGTCCACCTCTTATCATGCAGATCATGGATTTCCAGCAGTCAAGGTGAGCTGCTTTTTGTAATTGCATACAAATGGAAATTTCTGAACAAAAGGTATGAGATAGACTTAACAGGTGTTTTTGCTTACAAGTCTATATACAGGTCTTATGAGAACAGGTTTTTGTATTCAGCAAGAGAATTAAAGAATGACTATCATGAGTGAAGGAAATGTCTCCTTTGGTATTTTAAGCTAATTCAATTTGGGGGTGTATTTATTGATTTCAAGTTGATATTTATGTTGGACTGACATCAGTTGCAGAACCATCGAAAACCTGAGAGGAGTAGATAACTGTTTCATTCTAGAACGGGACTCCTCAGCAGTGCACACCCATGATCCTGTAGGGGATCGAATCCAGGGCCTCTAAGTCCCACGACAGCACGTTACCATCCAGCCACTGGGTTGATATCCAATGATTCACATTCCCTACTTCTGTCAGTTCGCGATATGGCGCGACCTCCATCCAATGCCGTCGTTGAGTAACTGTCTCTACTACGTTATGATGCTTTATAAATTTGTACTCAAACTATTGATCGAAAAATGACAGGGTGTTAGCTGCGTTTTACCGATGATTTATATCCCAAAATAAGCCTTCACATTGTATTATAGACATTTTATCAACAGGCTGGATAAATCAATTTACGCCTCCATGACTAGTAAGTTAAATGTTGGGGAAATTCATAAGTCATGATGATGCTAAACATTCCATCTAAGATGATGTTCGTTTGTTGTAATTATAAAGTATAAAAAATGACATCAGTCTAATACATGAACCGCTTTCTATTCTGCATTGGTGAGCTTTACAGCAACAGATGAAAAGAAAACCAAGCCAGATGAAAAGATATTACGAAGAAAAACAAGCAGAACAGATAAACGAAGAATAAAGTGTGAAGGTATTTGTACCATTCTGGTCTTTTTTGTTTCATTTCACCTAAGGTTTCTGAACAGTGACTTATAACACCTCAATAAACCCGGCCAATACTACTACAATTCTCTACAAGGTTCCAATCAGTTGTTATTAACATTATGAGCTAATGATATGTGATGTTGAGGCCATCTTTAGCTGTTTTCAGTCTGACCCTATTCCAGTAATCAGCATAAACCAAGAAAGGTAGTGACTATCAAAATCTACTAAATCTACTTTTTTTTGAAGTAATAAATCAAAGTACATTTCATGAAGTCAGTTCAGACAGCCTGGTAACCGAATCAATTCAAAAATGATGACACTGAATGATGCATAACTCTGTACTATTAGCTTAGCGAAGTTGAATGGAAATTATTCGTTTTCATTTCAATGAGCAACCAAATCAACATAAAGGCTATATATGAAATGAAACTTTAGTAAATCCCATCCAGTAATGAGAACTTACAGTATGCTATGATGTGGTAGTTTATTCATGCTGAAAAGTGAACTCTAAATTATTTCATACTTTTAGTCAACAAAAAACAAACACCCAGAGTCTGTTAGATGTAATTGCCATTATTAAAGAGAATAAACAGTTATCATTATATATACAAAACTCCTACGAAGAGAATTGAAACTCTAGTTGCTAAGCCAAGGTAACCACATAACAGACTGTTTAAGAATACATTTTTAAACTTTATGATTTATGTTGACAGTTACAGTGTGATAATACTGGTGACTAACTGTCCTGAAAACCAAACAGTCACATGAAAAGCTGAACTTGTTTAATTATTAGTGAAATGTGTATATCCATAATGTCGACCTTTGTATGATTTGATTGAGGTGTGCATACAAAACGTAGTAATATGCTTATGTAGCTAATATGAAAGAAACAACTGGACACTTTTCATATAAATAAGTCATGTTTGAAAAAGGAAAAAAAAAATACGCAACACGTACATCGTTACAACAAAAATCAAAGGTTCTATGATAAGACAACTAAAAGTTCAATTAAACTGTGAAAATTCATGTGAAAAAAAGAGAGGAATAAATTGACTCACAAGTAATTACTCACCATGAAGTTAATTCATGTGATCATCCTTCAGAAGTAGAGTTATTAATCAATATTTATTAGATAGTATTCACTGCGGACTGACATCAGTTGCAGAAACATTGAGAACTGGAGGGCTGTTTAATCTAGTAGGCACATACGACCCTGCCAAGGATTAAACTCAGAATCTTCTGATCTCGTGGTGAACTGGGTCGGATTTCAATGTTCCAAAGTTTCCTATTTCTATTAATATTCGGAATCACTTAACTATGTATTAAGAAATCAAAAATGAGAAAAAGTAAATTCAAGCACAGGAGTTCAAATAACGCTTATACTTAGAAACGTTGTACAGAACGTATAAACTGATGATGTGAAAAATTACTAAAAAATTTATGATTTGTCTAGGTTAACAGAAATACTGGTTAGATAGTGAATAACGCTTTAACGTTTGAAGCGATGCTACTGGGTTCTAGTCACAGTGGGAACAACATCATTCATCTGGGTGCCGGTACATCCAGATGACGAGTCTCAAACAGAACGAAATGCATATCTTGGATTCCACCATTTATCTTCCTTTGAAATCTACAAAACTGAAACAATTGCCGACACCACTGAAACTATATAAATTGAATTTTAAAAAGTTTCTGTGACCAGTGTTAACGAAATAAAAAGAACTAACTACGAAGCTACTGAAAAACATCCAAACTTTTCCAAGAGGAATGGATAGAAGTGGTTTATTCAATGTGACATATAGTATTATTTACTGCATAACATTTCGAGAACAAATTATTGCTTAGAATTAGCTTGATACGATTAAGGGAATAATTTATGCTTGAAAAGTTATTTTGTAAGCAATGATGAGATGTGTACGTAATACGTGAATAGCAAGAACGTTTATTGGTAACCAATTTTCCCTGATAACAATATTCTTGAAAAGAAATTAAATCTAAGCTAATATCAGATGGACAGTCCTTAAAAGCGGAAACCGTAAAGCTATGGTTTAGTGAAGTTAAGTGCTTTGAATACATTCCCCATTTGCCAGATCATGAAGTATGTTTACGTGTTCATTCCCAAGGACCCGGTGCCGATCGCGTCTGACTCTGTTGGTGATTGCATTGGACTAAGTGTTAAAGCCGAAGCTGTACTAGTCATCTGGATACCCGTCAACAGTCGTTTGTATACTCTCAAGCTAGAGGGATCGACCAAGTGAATAGTAACTGGTAACAGGAACGTCTCTCCTTCATCTCTGCTTATGCCCGAGCTGACTGTGGTTCAGATGTAGTTGAAGATGAGATCTATTATCAACTGAGCAACCACTACTAGGTGCAGCTAACAGTTATGGTAGTGCTGATGTATAGATCAGGCGTTGCGGTCCAGAGAGGAGTAGTTTAGACAACCAGTGGGGATTAGTCAGTTCCAAGTCAGATGACAGACAACTTCTGCAGCTTTGAACAGACTACCTGTTTCTAGTCAGTACCGAATTTCAGCACAGCGATCACCATTGTGTTACCTGGTATAATCCCTCTGAGACTCAAATAAATCACATTGCAATCACCTGTCGATAGCGTGGGATTTTTCAAGACTGCCATTCCTTCCGGAGCACCCGTTTAAACTCTGCCCACGCTTTAGAGTATGCTAAGTTCACATTGCGTATTGCTGGTCATTAAAATCGTCGTCCAAAACACGTTGATGAAAGCGAACCGGTTACACATAAACATCAAACTAACCAGATGTTCAAGGCTGCCTGTTGAACCTTGACAAAATATAGATGAGCGGTGCTGGCACCTACTTGATCCCATGGAAATCTCCATCACTCTGGAATGAAATCATTTTTAAAAGGGTCTGTATAGTTTGTGTGATATTCATCATTATATACTTATTGGGATACCAGTCAGCTATCATTAGCATCTAAAGTATTGCCTGCTATAATTATTCACAGGCTGCAAAAAACTGGTCTACGAAGAGTAAATAGCGTTTCATTTGGGTCACGGATACAGTGGACATATGTTTGACCCTCCTTCTCATTTAAGGCTAGAACACAGTCACAGATATTGGAGGCCACCTTACACTTGTGTTTCTTGATATCAAATTTGCCTTACATTCCTTGAACAGGTGTGTGATGTGGAATGCTCTCCTGGAGACGGTTGTCCTTGAGACTTTTTTCAACATGTTAAAAGTATTATACACCTCAGGTGGATTGAGGGTATGCTGCTAAATTTTTTCTTTGTTCCAAACCAACAGTAGAGTCGGGTAGGGTTACTCAATATTACCTCTCCTCCCTCACTGTGCCATCGGTGACACTTTCGAGACAGCTTTGAAGGTGGAGTGGTGGCGCCATAGATTTTCTGCCACACGGAAGACCTCCAGACCTTGAGCATGCAGACCACATCGTTTTACGATACAACAAAATGCGAACTAGTAAAATCGCACTTGGTTGGTAATTACTGTTTGTAAGCAAAGTATATGCTTCAAACCATGGGAGCGCAAAGTGTTTCTAAAAAATTGGGAAGAGCTTATACCTACATTCACGTTTGGCAGCAAACCAATGTAAGTTGTTGAAAATTTTGCATACCTGGGTATTTTTGTGCTGCCGCAGGTATGATGGATACGATTTCCAACTGCACATTGAGAGTCAGGGTGACATAAGTCAACTAGCGTTGCTAGGTCTGCTGTAAAATACCAAGTGTACAACGAGTGGGTGTCAGCATTTCTGACCTGAACTTGAACTGCACAAGCCAAGGATCTTCGAGAATTTCATGTTCAATCACTGTTTTCTTCATAGGATTGCTGGTATCCAATGGAAACAGCACGAAAGCATTCTGATGTGCGGTGACGTGTTTGGGCGTGATGGAGATCATTCGCTAAGTCAGGTCATGTTAAAACACCAGCTTCGATGAATTGAACAACTGTTACGAATGCCAATCTAAGTGACTTCCATATCGTAGACTGTTCGCTGGAACTAGGACGGGCTAGAAGAGCGGAGTCGATCAGTGTATGATGTCATGTCGTAGGATGAAGGATATTTGTGTTCAGCTGATATCTGTAGGCATCTCAAGACTCTCACGAAGGAATCTGAGGGACTATGCCACTCAGTGATCTGAAAAAATAACTGACATGGTTTATAATCGAAACTAATGGTAATATTGCCAAAGCTTCCTTGATTCACCTACTGCTGAGAAGTAAAATAAAAGTAGTCAACGCCTCTAAGAATGTACTTTTTAGACCTCCCTAATAACCCATTTTTGTTTTTGTTTCCGTTCTTTCTTCCCATCTCTGTATCACGATCGGTCTTCCTAATGTTGTTATATTATTTTCTACAGGGCATGCACTCTTGGCACCAATGTTGTGCCAGGTTTGCATTTCATATTGTAAGAAATTAATATTATAGTGTGATATAGAACAGCATGTCTGAAGATTATTATCATGTAATATTGAAATGGATAATTAGTTTGTAACTAGTATCTTATATCACTTCAGACTTCTTAAGAGTGAAGTAATCACAACATCCGGTGAATATTCGCATAACAGACAGCAGCATAGTTCGCTAAAAAATGTCTCTCATACCCTCACCATAGTTAGAAAAAGTTTTGTAATTGTTCAAATTACCATGTAAAGCTTCTAATATGTACAGGACATGAAACCAAAAAGGTATTGATTTTTATTACTAGAAAAACACCTTTTTGTTCTTAAGCTAACACAGCTGGTTCCCATAAAAGAATCAGATCAAAGGAAACTGCATATTACCATTTCTAAATAGAAAACTGTCAAACATCACATAGTATTTGGAGAGTGGATGATTCCTATTTAGACATATATGAGGAAGTGAAACAAGAAAGTTGGGTTTTCTATGAGGAATAATATATTTTACAGAGACAACTCAAGTTATTTGTATTACGTCTAACACAACCGGGAAAAAAATGACAAATATGAAAACGATTAAAGCTGGCTAGTTCAAATTTGACAAAAGTAACGGTAGAAATAAATGCCAACAAAATTATCATAACCGGGCAAGACAAAACGCATTAATTAGCATGTGTAGAAAGCGAAGTTGTGTAAGATTGGCCAATCATGATAATTTCTTATTTGTTGGTTTACCTTGTGGGTAGGGTGGAATTTTGAGTAATTTTGTATAGATTTGGTCTAGTGTTAGACATCAGCAGTTGTCAGAAAATCCTAGATCTACATTTCGTGCCTTTTGCCACACTTCTACCAGAAGCATAACCAACTTCAAGAAAGCCTATGTTTCTTTGAGCATTTACACATCAGTCACTCCATAACGAATTCAGAGACTTCACTAGTAAGACATTAAGACCACAACTACCATCTGCTAGAATTCGATTACGTACACCGATTAGTAACAAAATGAAGATCAAGATAGCTGACAAAACCTGTGTTCTGATTAAGGTCTATCGATAGTGACCACTACACTGAATGACGCTATACTTAGCATGAGAAAATGCGGTATGTTTGAGTGAATACCAGGTTGGTGCAGCTAAAAAGATATCTGCCAACGATAATAAGCTCTTTGACACATCATACTCGAACAGTAAGTTCCTCAAAATCAAAGTAAACCTCGTACAGCTTATGTGCTTCGGTCCGATTTGTTACACTTCACAGTAGCGTGGAAAAAAGTGAGGAGAAAGAGAGTAATATCGACTGAATTAACATCAGCAGTGATTTGTTATCAAAGGATGTAGCAGACAACATAGCTGAAGCTTATCCAACAGACAGAAAATGCTCAAGGATAAAACGAGGATTCATAGCATCTCCATTTTGTATTAAGTTTTAATACTCAGCTTTTGAGATTATCGAAATATTAGAATTTCTTGAGTAATATTTTGATGACAAAATTTCTATAACCCACCCACTCTATTTATTCCTTCCGAATCTTTTGATTACAAAGTCACGATGAATCTAATTTTGTTAAAATACAACAATGAAGAATTTTATGACAGAAAAGTTTAAAAAAAAAACAAAAATAAAAGCAATAAAAAATAATAATTTACCCAAGTCAGAGAGAGAAGCTCTCAGGAACCTTCAAATGATAGCAATATAGTAATTACTAAATCGGACAAAGGTAACTCAACAGTTGTAATGAACAAATCTGACTACATCTACAAGGTAAACGAGCATATAGAAACAGGACCATATGACGAAATTAAGAAGACAGTGGATACCATTATGAATAAGGTCAAGAAATCGACAAAAGATCTGATACACCAGATGCAGCCGTTTCTAAGTGATTCAAAGTGGTTTAATTTAATGCCGAAAACTAATAATCCCGGTAGGATGTATGGTACTATTAAGATTCATAAGCCAGATTATCCCATCAGGCCTATAGTAGATTTTAGAAACACTCCGACTTACGAGTTGTCTAAATATTTAGCAATGGTGTTAGGCCCAATAAGAAATCACTCAGTCTCAACTTACCAACTCTTATGACTTAAAGCACAGATTAGACTATATACACTTAGACGACAGTGAAAAATTGGTTAGTTTTGACATAACTAGTCTTTACATAAATATACCGATCGACATGGCTCTAAAGGCAGTTAGAAATGGGCTTAAAGATGACAAAGAACTTACGCAGCGAATTAAGGTGCCGATCGAGGAAATCATACTAGGAGTACGAGTGTGCCTAACATCTACAGTTTTTAAGTTTCAAAATAAAATATATAAACAAACTGAAGGTGTTGCCATGGGATCACCAATATCCCCTATCGTCGCAGACATATTTATGGATAGTTGGGAACAGATGGCCCTTCAAACATTTAGTCCCACTCCAAAGATATGGTTCCGATATGTAGATGATACGTTTACAGTACTGAAATCGGAACACATCAATAGGTTCTTGGCACATAAATTCAGTAGTGAGTGCAATCCAATTTATCTGTGACTTAGGAAGTGAAGAAGGTGAGCTAGCAATGTTGGATTGCAAGATTAAAAGAACACAAGAAGGAAATCTAGAGACTAGTGTCTGTAGGAAACCTAGCCATTCGAATCGCTATTTAGACTTCGAATCATCCCACCCCGTTTCAGTTAAATTAGGTCTAGTTCAGTGCTTAAGTGATAGAGCGAAAAAGCTTACCAGTAGATCGGAAACTCTGCGACAAGAAATTAGACACACCAAGAATACCCTACCCACCAGAATTTATAAATAACTTCATAAGAAATCGAAAGAAAAATATTAGCAGTGGTAGTAGTGCTAATACAAGTGTTATTAATAATAATTCCACTACTAATGGTAATAAGAGAGAATTCAAAGCCTCTGTTATAATACCATACAAGGAAGACACCTCAGAAGCATTACGAAGAATTCTCAATAAGGCTGGGATTAAAGTGGCATTTAAACCAACAAACTTGCTTAGAAACAAGCTTTGTAATGATTTTGAGGTCAAGTATATAGGTCAGAGCAGTCGACCAGGGTCGATTAGAATAAAGAGTACAAAAACTTAGCTAAATCAAGATTAGTAGATCCTAACAGGATAAGAAATCTAGAGAAAAGCTCGCTATAGCTCTGCACGCGACGACACACAATCACACAGTAGGGGGGATAGTGCGACAGTGTTGAAAACTAACTTAGTTGGGTGGAGGGAGAGACTGATAACCGAATCTTTGTTTATCGAATCAACACCAAATACATACAGTCGAAATGATTCTGCACCTGTCCCAGATAAATGGGAAATTCTACTATCCTTGTCATCACAGAGAAGGAAAGAAAATTAGGAACTATATAGTCTGTCTCGAAGTTGTGGAGTTACCTGATATGAATATTGACAATAAATTGTGTCCGAAATGCCATCCGGTAAATGCTACTGTTTCACTGCGTGATATTTCTTATAAACAGACTAAAATGGAATTACAATCGACCAGTGTCCAAGTTTTACTCTTATATTAAAAAAGAGGTTGTATTGGAAAATTCAACAGTGGTTCATATAATTAATTCAAATCAAAGTTATAAATATCCTACAGAAAGTATGGTTTACTGATTGAAAAGTTGGTTTGTCTGATAAACCCTCGTCCTATTTGACTGATATACTCAGGCATAGATAAAAGACAGAAACTAGAATAGTATAATTACCTTCTGTTGAATGAAAAGAAAATGCATACTCCAGCCAATTTCAGTTTACTGATAAAAGTCCAAGTTTTCAATTTTTGGACATCACAGGTAATATGAAATCAGTATTATTTTTTATTTACAACTTTTCACTGGTAAACTTCAGAAAGTATTTTTTTCCTGAATGTTTCGACCAGTTATTGTGTATATAAAACTATAAAGGAATTACTTTACAGAAGCTTTAAGTTGTCAAAAATGCACTTACTTTGATAGGATACTTTTATTCTTCGAATGAATCGAATTAAAGTGCACTGAACAACCCTGTGGTCATTCGTGTAGTAGGGTAATGGGCTATACGTATTGAGTGAAGGCTAATGATACTACTTGACTGTTTAAACCTCGGTAGGTGGAGCGGGGTCCAAGCCTGCAACTCACTGGTAAAAAGTCATCTCCATAAGCCAATAAGCCACAGCTTAGATTGAAGAGGAAAAGAATAAACATTTCCAACTGGGATTATTTAATTTCGACGAGAAAATATGTGAATACATAGAGTACAAAAAGTCGGATGTCCAGAGTTTCAGCATGCTCATAAAATTGGTGCCATTAACGATACTATTTTGTGGAAGTATTTTAGTTGCTTAACAAATTGCAATAAATGACATTAGAAATCCTCATGATTGTAGATGAGCCAGTCATGGCAACTAAGAAGCTTGTGTAAGGCTAAAGGTCATTCTAGCAATCGCTGACATAGTCAATTAGGTTTCTATACTTCAAGTGGGGAGGCACTTTTCTACAAATAAATAAACTCAGTTGCTTAGTTAAGCAGTTGCTAGAGTGGTCTTTTGAGTCACCGCTTAGCTTTCTGTTTACAACCCTAAATATGGGTGATGTGCTTCAAAGCTCTTTCAAATAGTATGATCAATCACCTGTAGGGAATACTGGCAAAAACGATTTGCAGAATGACAAACATTTTGAGACGATGAAGCTAAACAGATAACTCTCCTCAAAGTTAAATTAAATAAAAACTTATGATGTTGAAATTGTCATACTGGGAATACAGATATCACTATTCCAAGATACTTTAATTTCACAAATAGTAGGTCAATTCCAATTTCCCCTGTCAAAAAATACAATAAAACTTTTCCGCATTATAATCCGAGGACAGTGCAATCTTTATGATTTCAACAACTTGTTTTTCATAATATTAATAATAATGGCTTTATTCTGAAAGATATATTGGGAGTACTGTACGGAATTTCCAGCATGTCATATAACATCAACTGGACACAAATAGTGTAATAAGTATGCATAGCAAAAATGAAATATGTATAAATTACACATAGAAAAGAATATTTACTCTACCTACAACTTTCTTGAAAATGCAGAGGTAACTTAGGTAGGACAATAACATTAGCAATTAGATTCATAAAACATAAATAAAATAACATGCTGTGTACTCATCAGTTTGCTTTCGAGAACAGAAGTTGATGAGTCAGTTCATTTGTAATACTCTCTTCATCACACAGGAGTATGTGCATAAAGTCTTATGTAGTTGCTCTTGGTCTTTTCTGATGATTGACAAGCAGAGATCCGAGTGAAGAGGATGTTGGTCACCTGATAAAATAATTCCTGCCAGATGTTTACATGAGTTAGTATGTTAGTCCACAACTGTTTTAACTAGAAGGTTTAGGGGTACACCACTAGTTCTGCTGACGATTTCCAAAGTTCCGCGTAATGTAGCATAGTCTTTTTTCAACAACCAGGGAAAAAATAAAGGGGAACAACAGAGGAGAACAGGCAAGATGCAGGAGCTTATAAAATATAAGAGGAGAGGCTGAGTTATGCCAGATACTCCCAGCTTCTTAATAGAGAAAGTTCGGCGGAAAATTCTTTCCGAAATTAGTAAGGACCAGGAAAGGTCCGAAGAAAAACACATCTAGATAAATCATACCTGTAACATTCTCTAATGCACAACTATCAATGGAACAGGAATCATGGGAACTAAGCAGTTTAAATACGTTATGTTCACGTCGGAAACTGTTTATAGTCTGACATTTTGAATTAAGCACAAGATCATTCGCGGAAGACCATCGTCTAACAGTATCTAGAAAATCATATATATATATATATATATATATATATATATATATATATATATATATTACTGCATTACAGTCGTATAATGAATACATTTTCAAACTGAAATGATACCTTGAATATATTTCTCTAGAATACTGCTTACATAGCGATATCATTACTGTAAGCATACTGCTGGTATTATTGACGTTACTGTCAGTTATTGAGAAACACAGTTTCGTATACTTGTATTTGGTTTCAAGTTGTCAAACTTCACATTAATACGATGACAGAAAATCAACAAAATATGCACCAGAAGAATGGAAATAAGGGATTTAATAGTGGTGAAAAACTAGATTCAGATAAAAGAAACAGTATTCAATGAAATAAAACAAAGAATTAGAAAACTATTAAAACCGAAGGGTAAATAGAGACATGAATGCCGACTTTAATATTTTATGAAATATTTTTAAGATTTAACATTTTTGGATGCTAGGAATCAAACAATTAGACAACCGCAGCTATATGCATGGAAACTTGTCACACTATCCTCATCACGCTCCTGAATATCCTATTATCATGAATTTATTGCTGTCCTGACAGATATCCTAATTCAAGCAAATATAAATGTTGCAACGATGTAGTTCACTGGCTTAAGCACACAAATCTAAAGCAGTGAATCCTACCGCACCTACTTCCACTTGATCAACCGGACTATGTCTCAGGCCATCACACATTCAATGTAGCTCAAGGCCTACTAACTAAACCTGAAAAGCATCACTGAGTTGAACTCTTATGATAGCTTGAGCTAGTGCACTTTTGTGTGAGGTTCCATATTTTTTTTTGTCTAAACATTAGCCCTATATGCAGAGATGGCTTGCCTATAAGTCCGGAAATTTTACACCATTTTGGCATAGTAACTCCTTTCATTATCATTAGGCTCATCGGCTTCTGCACGTTTTTCTGAAAGCAGAACCAATCTTGAGAACTTTAGATCAGTCCTACATGCAAAATAACGTTTCCAAGGTAATGACAATAAAACCACCAACCATTTTATAATGAATCAAGTTTAAGTTCTCAGCAAAAGCCAGTCAAAATCACCTTTATATTCTGCTTTCTTGAGCATTTCCAGATTTTCCTAGCTCTTAAAAAGTGACATGCACCTAAATGGTGATTACTTCCATTCTTAATTGCTGTTGGAAAACGGGTATAACTATTTCCACGCCTCCCTTCGCAAAAAGATGAGGAAAAGATTGCCCGTAGTCATTGAGTGTTTGGACAAATACTTTCTCGACGAACATACACCATTTGAACCTTTGTAAAGCCAAGGTTTAAATGAACCTAAGAGTACAGTATTGACGACTCCTGTACAATGGTCTAAAGGCTGTTTATTGGGTCATTCCTGTGACCTGTTTCTGTTGCGTGTTTACCTATAGAGGATGACATCTGTCTGACCCTATATTTATCGAATTATTTGAATGTAATCATTTTTCTAGCCGTTTCGGGATGTACTTCACCACCCTCGACTTGGTAGTTCGATTACCTCTCCCAATATTAGTGCAACCGCACACATGAAAATTAGTATACACAGAGGGATGTGACATAAACATCTCTGTGGTGATGAGGTTTATTTTAGAGCAAAAGTTCCATTCTCTCTATTTTATTAAGTTTGACTGCATGGTATGTCTTTTAAATAATTGAAATAAGCTGAAATGGATGCTGCTTCATATTTATCCATCCTAACAAGACTTACATCACAAAATATTTAAAAATGGAGACCACCAAATATTGAGTTTGACTCACTGGCAGAAAAGCAAAACTAATCTTCCTACTCCCAGAAAAAGTCGACTCCCAAACTGGGATGAATTAACTGTTGAATACGCCCCATTTTTCAGTTCATCAGTTAATATCTGTCGGTGAAAGTTTCTTCACATTATTCGTATATAATCCGCAGGAAAGAATGGAAGTCATTCTACAAAAATAACCAGATAACTATGATATGGGAACTGACAAAAGTAACTAAGTCGGTAATAATGATTTAAAAAACAGCAATTGGTATCATTTCCAGTAGTACTTTTCCTCAAGATGATACCGAAATATTAGAAAAACCTATCATTATGTGTATGTACATGTTCCCCCCAAATATATTTTCAACAAACTTTTCACCATCTACACTACAATTTGTTGTTCCCATTACACGTAAAATATTTCTATTCTAAGGTTTTACACATACAAGAAATGTTAGTTAGTATATGTCGCTCATCATTCAAATAAACACAAGTCATGAATAACCAATAACGATTTAGAAACTAGCATCTACCAGCCAAAATCCGATCGATGCATCCGTTAATCAGACACGTAAGCAAGGTTGTCATCATACATATTGTCCTGAACCAGTAAGTTTTCCAAACACACTTTTGTACTAAAAACCCGAGAAAAGTGGCCCTGTGTTCAAGTGATATTTCATGCCAAGCTTAATGACTACTACCAAACAGTGGTAGAATGCACAATTCAGTAGACATATCACTTTACAATATCCATTCAACACAGTAAGTACCCATATTCATTTTAGAAAATCCGTGATGAAGTGAACAATGGTCACGACTAAAACTCCTGGACATAACTACAAAATTGAAGGATGTATTCATCACCGTTGAACAAATAGTGTTGAAAATGAGTTATCTAGATTTATCTTTTTAGCTAGAATGACAATCAGAGAAACCAAAGTTAGAATACCATTGCCACTCAATTCCCTCTGAAAGTTAGCGAAGTCGCCAGATTAATTGACATTGTGTGATTATGCAATAAAAATCGATAACATACTTTCTTCTCAATCTCACCACTGAATGTTTTACTTCAAAAAAAGAAGAAATATACAACCCTCAAAATTAGTGATATTAATTGCCACTTCCCACATATCGCATGTATAGGGAAGAGAAAAACATGCATATCAATGCAACAACACATGGGTAACATGAGCGCTTTTCGGTCTTAAAATTTTGCGTAAAGATTCAGTGTGGTATGTGTTTCCAGATGTATATTACAACGATTGTTAATGTGAATAATAAAGACGATAATAAATAAACGTATTTTACTAATATTCACTATAATGCATAGAGCACAAAATCTGTGGAAAACTTACTTGAGAAAAAGCCGACAAATTAAGTTATTTAAGAAATAGCGTTCAGTAGAGATGGTAAATATTGAAAAGAAAATCCTACGAAGTAATAAATTCCTTAGCACTTCAGCTTTGTGATTAAATGAACCAGCTTCCGACAACAGGTACAATATTATCAGCACCTTACGAACTTTACGTCTTTAGTCCCTCGATTATAACTTATGGTAATGCTCACAACTTACAGAAGGGCTAATATCTCGAAAACATGTTAGAACCAAACCAAACCAAACCTATATAGTAGTCCGGTCACTGTTACCTTACCTTTATTCTAATGACTTGTCATGGATCACACATTCTAACTACTTATGCCCAAGATCTAAGAAATCACCAAATGACGAACTCCTCTTGCCTGGAAGTGTGTCCATAGCTTAACTGTTGATTATTTGACAGTCCTAAACACACACTATCAACGCCAAAAAAGAAAGTACGACTAGGTACTCTTGATATAATAGTGTTTTCTAATGTCTACGGTATTGTCAATTTAGGTTGCACAGCAGGAAGGGATAAATTACTATGGTATACGCTTGCTTCTTGATAGATGATCGAATACTTATAAATACGGTAGATAGTGAAAGCCAAAAGATCTTCTATTCACGTCTTGATGACATTAGCGCGTACATATCCACAAGTTTCACTTACACTTCACAAACTCTCGAACCATGGGAGACGTCATTTGCCACTGCTTTTTCCGCTTTGCTTTACTTCTTGTCCCGGTAACCTTAGTCGACTGAGATGGCTTGGACACATTCTGGGCATACCGAGTCACCACCTACCTCGACGGGCCATGCTAAGGGAAGTTGGATTAGGTTGGGAGAGGGTTAAAAGTAGCCACGCCAAGACGTGGCACCAGTCCATGCAGTCTCTTCTTGTTGGTCTGGGCCGTCTTGGGAAATGTACTGTCTAGTTGAGGTTCCCGAGAAAGAAATCAGTGGTTGAGGACTGACTCTTGGTGACATGGCTGGAAATCGGTCACAATGGCGCAGATGTATTAACTCATTGAGATCTACAGTTCAAATATTCTGACTATCCCCCATCTTCAGATTGTTTATTCTCTCACCCTACTTTATCTACGTTGATATGATTCTTTCTCTATTCACCTGTTCCTTATTTATTACTTTGAAGTGTGGTGGCTTGAGCCGATGTACCTGCGTCCGAGGTTCTACGTTTATTTTGTCAGTCAGTCGGGGAATTGCCTAAATTTCAACCAAACAGCTTAACTTTCTGTAAGCATCCAATGAAAGATGAATTAATGGGACCGATAGCACTATATTGCGAACAAAGACTTCGCCAAATACTAAGACATAAAGTAAAACGGTCAGTGACTGCTCATTTCCCTCTACATTCATGTAATAACACGATGTAATTCCTATAAACAAACATGACACCTTTCACCCTACTATAAGCATGTTGTTCCGCCTATTGACATCTATACACCTAAAGTGAATACAGAAATATCTTCCTTGTCCTAATGTACTTTTTTACCTCGGTGATTATATAATTACAGTTAACATTTCTTTGGATGGTGTGCAGACGAAGTTATGCCAAATAACTGAAAGAATGAGAAATAAGACATCGAATAATTAGACACAATTATAAAATGCATTTTGAGGTCAGTGGGAATTTGTTTCTAAGGTAGTATTCTTCATGGACTGACACCAGTGGGAGAACCTTAAAGATGCAGTCTTATAGGTGCATAAGACCATTTCCGAGTAATATACCTTGGAAACGCCGACAACAAACTCTAGAATTCTTTTCTGAACATCAGACCAGTATTTTTATGGGTATCACAAGTAAACACACCAACGGAAAGTACCTTCAAATCGGAAACAAATTAGAGTCTCAAATTTCGACTTATTAATCCCTGAATATCTAAGGTAAGCAACTTAGAATTTAAAACGTTGGTTGATGATTTTTCAAATGTGACTCACTGAATTTATTTCAAGTTTCTTATACTCTATGAATGGTTAAATCCAAGTCCTTTATAAACATCTAGCCAATTTTATTTACTTTTAAGTAAAAAGTAGGATTTGTTCAAAGGTAATTTGACTAAACGGTCTAGGGAAACGTTAACTCACTTTGGACAAGTATAAATAAATTTTAGTTTTACCTGCAGTAACATAACGCACTGCGTCAGTTAATCGAAAAGAAAAGCTAGTGAAAAAACAGCACAGGGATACAAACAAAGTTATCCAACATACAAAATATTCATTAGATTAGTTGTTCAGTGTGAAATGCAATATTTCTTGTAAACAAGTATTTAGATAAATAAATGTGATTTCTTTCAGAGAGAAAATCAGATCAGCTAAATGGAAGAGAACGAAATCACGAAAAGAGATCACAAAGTTTACCATAAAGAAAATACAAGCTGAGTATGTCACTCGTTGAGTGAAAAATAAGTAATACGCATAAAAATGGAAGTAGAATTTAACAGATCAGTAATGGTAATAATTACACTAATATTGGTTCCAGAAGTAGTAGTAGTGACGGGAAACTGCAACAATTAATGCAAAACTAAAGACAATTATAAATTGCACAATACTTCAGGATATTTACTGGCTTCGGTTGGTGACAGGAAATGTGATACTTCAAAATGGATTTACATAACACGTGTATCTTGGTAGACTGAAAAGGGTGTGGTAATCATAGGGCTTGTAGATAAATCTCTGACTAGATTTTTTAAATCGAATCAAGTAATAAAAAATACGCACCCATTTGTTTGTATTAGCAGTTGGTGTTTAAAACATTTATATAATATCCTTATGCATATATACATATGTCGACTAGTATGAATAAACATTGCTAATCTTGTCATACTGATCAAGAATGAGCTGGTTAGATTTTACAAATGAACTGAACAATCATGTATACAACTGTTAAATTTAAATCATTTCCCATTTACACATACATGTCCCCCTCCCACAGCAGAGACTGTTACGGTAAGTCCTGCTTGGTTACTGTGAATTGGATTTCGTGGTCTGGCATTAGAAGAAACTGGGTTAGAAAGTGAAGCATGAGAACGATGGATGAATGAGCTGGAAAATGATGAGCAGCAATGGAAGGATGTGATGGAGTGTTTGGTGTTAAACTACTTTGCTGGGCAAATTGAACAGCTACTGGAGCAGGTTTTGACTGAGGTTGTATAAAAGGGGAAACGGGACGAGGAGACGAATGAGAACTGTGGTGATGGAAATGTGTATGCTGAACATTTACAGCCATTGGTTTACGCGAGGAGCCACCACGTGCTGGTTGAATGGAACTACTAAGAACCCTGCCAGGGATGACAACAGAATGGTTTGGTGAGGATGAATACGAAGGTTGGTAGGGTGTACTTGACTGATGAGGTATTAGGTTTCTAGATTTACACGTTTGTACAACAGGCGCGTGAGACACTGAACTCGGTACAGGACGGTTATTATTTGTGCATGGAAGGAACGGTGGAGGACCACCATGACTCCTAGAACTATGGTTCAAATGTCCTTGCATTCCTGGATACGGGTAGTGTAACTGCATAGGAGGTGGTGGTGGAGGCGGGGATGGTGTAGAGGATCTAGAAGGCGGGGAAGATGCTGTCGATGGAGGTACAACAGATAGCTGATTGCTGGGTTTTTCATTGATATTCCCAGAAGGTGACCTGGGCGATGAAGAACATTGTTCAGTGCTTGTCTGAGAGCCTCCAGTAGTATAGATGGTAGAAGGATTCGAACTATTGGAAACAAGGACAGAATCCGTTTGGGTTACATTAGAGGTGGATGATACAGGTATGGGATTATCAGAAGACCGTCTCTGCGGAGGGTTCGGTTTGAACTTGAGCGATGAGCCAGTGGTAGTAACGCATTCTGCAGAGCTTTGATTTTCACTGGAAACCCAAGGACCATTAACCAAGGACACACTGACACCAACTGAATCTTCTTGGGGATGAGTAGAGGTAGTATCCTTTGGATGAGATTCACATTGGAGCCTTTGGTAATCTGCTTTAAGTCTGAAAGGACAGATTTTAAAAAGAAATTTTATTGATGAGTACGAAAAATGTTTATAAGTACATAAAGAACAATAAGATTTTATTGGACGTAACACTGACTTTCCCACTAAATTACCTTGCAAACTAACACATCAATTATGGTCATCAAAAAAGTGATATAGTGTGAGTATTGAAGGAAGAAGTAACTCTTGATGATCGGACAGTTAGAAAGTATCACTTGATACCACTTGCGCAAGGTAAGGAGTACAACGGAAGTCATTCAGACAGGGTTTGAAGTGTTAAATGTGATTCTTTCAAAGAAATCTAATAATGGGCCATCACCAGATTAGATCTTCAACATTAATGATTTGTCTAAGCCTATGAATATGCATTCGAACAGATCTCGATCGACGACTGCTTATGCGCTGCTCACCGAGGTAATGCTACAAACCGTTTCAGCAGACTTAGACTCCTATATGTTTTAAAAAATGACAGATTAATCCTCGTAAAAACTTGTTTTTTTATGTAACAAGACATGTAAAAAGCGTACAGCTTCACTATTTCATTTCGTGGCATAATGTAAGTACAGTGAATGAACTTTCAGAATTCAGTCTTCAGCCTAACTCATTTCTTTAATTAGCTTCAATGCTAAGCACATTCAATTTAGAGACATCAAATAACTTAGAAAAGATGATATTTTGATCAACGCAACACACAATTAATGAAAACATTACAGCTTAATATCAAGTGCTAAAATCACTTAAAGTTTTGCACCTTTGTGAGTTAGAATAATTCCAAGACGCATTACAGAGGTCAATAACCTATGCTCACTAGTGTTGGGTTGACAAACCTGAGAACGGAAAGGACCAAGAGAACACTAATCTGTGACGTATTCGACAATTAGTTTGAGTGAAGTAAGTGTGAGTTCCCTATTCTCCAGTGAGTTCTAGCAACTTGAACCACTACACAAACGTATAAATATGAAAAAGACACGACCTAATATAATAACATAACGAGCTAATTTGCCACTACAATCTACAGCGTAGAAAACAGAATATTTGTATATATATAATCAACGTGTGACCTGACGCTGGTTGGAGTTGTCATTTTGCATTCGCAGTGGACGAAAATCAACAAATTAAAAACAGGAATGAAAATATTTCGTGGTGTTACAGAATCAGTAGTAGGTTAAACAGAATGAAAGATATAAAATTAACAAGGTTCAACTATGATAGGAAGATGAGGTGTTCTCACATTAAAACTGCTATGACTAGATTTGAGAAATAACGGCCCAAATTTTGAAAAAAACAATCTTCTGCTGTTTGATAATCTAGAGACGTCCGTGACTCAGACCAGCACTTCATTGACCTGTATTTCTTCGTTCGGCAACCTGAATATCTTCAGCGTCCTACTGCAACTTAGACTAGCACTTGGCATAAAGGCAGGTAGTCACCTTAGTTCTATGGTGTGCCTAAATTACCTCAGTTCACGGGAGTTTCGAACTCTACGAACTATCAAACCTTTAGTTAGTATCCTGTCTAACCATCATTAATTCTACGGTGCGTTCACCATCATCATTATCAACATAGGACCAGGCATTACTGAGTAACGGTCCGAGTTGCCACAGCTCATATCAGTACATCCAGTAAAAAGGCAGAGATGCAAAATGAAGAGAAGAAAATTCAGTCGAAAGAAAGAAAGTACGAAAAGAGAGGAAGGAAGAATTAGAAAATGGTGAGATCCAGTATAGAGCCGCTAAGATGAGGATAATGTGTGCATACGTCAGCGCCACTGACATCCGTTCTGAACCATAACACCTAGTGTCTCCAGCCACTGGTTCCTCTTGTTCTGCACACCCCAACCACCTAGTCTGCATCGCCCCACATGGCTCAAACCAACAGTCAAAGAATCCATACATTGGTGCCATGTTTTAGTCTGGCCATCTCAAGCCTTTTTCCAGCCTGGACCTACATCGGCCAACATTGTATGACGAGGCAATCGGCGGCTAAGTATACGTAATACGTGTCCCAACCATCTCAGTCGATGAAGGTTCATAACCTCGTCAACTGATTTACCTTTACTCCCTCGAACTCTACACCTGACATCTGCGTTACTCATGCGGTGACACCACGGAATACGGTCTATACTACGAAAATACCTCTATGACACACTTGCAAGTGAAGCAGAACATGCTGTTGGTAAGAGGGACCTGACATTACATCAAATAACCAGGTTGCTATCCGGGGAAGAGACCAACTGAGACGAAACCAATGAAAGATAGCGAAGGAAATTTAGTTACCAAAGAGGAAATACAAAGGAAACAATGGGCTGACCACTTCAAAAAACTCTTGAATCGACAACCACCTGCAACTCAACTAGAAATAACACCAGCAACGGCAGAACTACCAGTGAGCACATGCTCTCCGACAAAGGCAGAAGTGAAGTCCTGAACACCGTAAAGTTGCTGAAAGCCGTGAAAGCACCAGGACCAGATGGAATCCCGCCAGAAGCATTGAAAACAAACGCAGAGACAACAGCGGACATGCTCACACCACTATTGCAGAAGGTTTAGAAGGAAGGGAAGGTACTTGCCAGTTGATTGGAAGAAGGGCTACCTCGTCCAATTCCCAAAGAAGGGAGACCTAAGTCTTTGCAAGAACAATTGCTGGCGTGGAATCATGCTCCTGTCCACACCAGGCAAAATATTGTGCTGCGTCATCCTGGAGAGATTAGAAAATACCCTGGATTAAAAAATAAGGCCGGAACAGGTTGGTATATAACGCTAGTCATAGCTCTCTACTCGAACTTACGCAGCTGTCTAGGGCTTATGGAGAATACTCACGTGAACTCACGACAACTAGTGATGTTCGCTAGGGATGCCCATTGTTGCCGCCCCCACTTAACTTCGTCATTGACGGGCTAATGGACATAATCTTAGGCACGTCCGACTTCACAGGGATTGACCCACTCGTCAGACGTCATCTGGTTGAATTGGAGTATGTAGATGATATTGTCCTACTAGATGAAGACGCTGACAAAATCCAGGGTATTCTGAATGCGCTGAGCAGAAATTTGAGTATTTTGGCATGTTTGGCACCTATCAAATGAAAGATGATGCTCCAGAACTGGTCAGCAAGTGCTCCCAATTTAATGAGTGAAGTGTTGGGATGTGTCTGCCACTTTACTTAGACAGTTGCATCAGCCCGAACAGATCGGTTGCTGATGAAATCTCAGCTCGAATACACAAGGCCCGTCCGACATTTGCCAACTTGTGTCACCCGTGGCGTCGACTGCAGAGATATCCGACTATCTATCAAAAGAGTAAACTGCGCTGCAGTTCGTTCTGCCCTGTTATACGGCTGAGACATGGCGGTTGAAAGTAGACATGAAACGATTACATGGTTTCGATTACAGATGTATTCGCAGCACTGCTCAGGTTTGGTGGAATCATCGTAGGAGCAATATTGAGGTCAGGCGAAGGGTAGGCAAGAGAGGCAAATTGATTGATGAGGTTGTGAACCTTAGTCGACTGAGATGGCTTGGAAACGTACTGCGCTTACCTCGACGTTATACTAGGGGAAGCCGAATTAGGTTGTAAGAGAGTTCAGGGTGACACCAGTCCATGAAGTCTCTTGTTGCAGGTTTGAGATGTGTGGGAGAGATGTAGACTGTCTGTTTGGGGTTCCCAAGAAGAAAGAAATCGTTGGTTGAGGACTCGATGACACGGCTTAAAATCAGTCACAATGGCGCAGATGCATTCAATCTTTGACGCCTTCGATAGCTTGAATATTCTCACAAACACCCACCTTCAGATTGTTTATTCTCACAACTTTATCTACTTTGAAGTGACTCTTCTATCTACCTGTTCTTTGTGTGAAGTGTGGTAAATCGAGCCTACGCACCTGTGTGAGGTTCTACGTTGATTTTATCAGTCAGTTGTTCCATCGTCCCCTTAGTCTGACAATTTCATGATCACAGATTAGTCGCTTTTCTAAGGCTACTAATTTGCAATCAATTTAGATGACAATGGATGAAGTAATGATGAATTCGTAACCAGTTACTTCTGAAGGATAAACAAAGAAAAACTTTAACAGCTCCCACGTGGAAGATCACGAAGAGCTCACTTGTCTCCAAAAGACAACAGTGTTGTTTGGATACCATAGTGCTGAAATCGAACATATAAAATCCTGCTATTGAGGTACAGTATTTAGTCAGGAATGACAAGACAGTCCCAACACTTCGTATCAAATACCTGTCAGGTTGAAATAACTGAAAGTTTACAATGTGTGGGCAATAGTTCCTGAGGGACTTCGTTAAGACTGTGAATGGTACTCAATAAAACATGGCATTCTGAGTTTGAAAACGCCTTTTCTACACACCACAAATCTTTATATACAGAAATAAATCGACGTAACTCTGCGCCATAGATTTTAATCCACTGTTTTTAACTTATATTCTTGAAAAGGGAACGAAAGTAACACAAAAGTAACTTAAAAGTGAACATAATGTTTACATGAAAGATCATATAACCCTAGGGTTTATATACGAGGGTAAAAAAAAACAAGAAACTAAATAACTAACTTCTCAAAACTGCACTCAATTTTTTTCCGACTTTCAGTTTCTTCCACAAGTTTTTTCCGAAGTAGTTCGCATTGGCGATTGCAACACAAATTATTGTCTGCATTTACAATCACCTCAGTAGACTTAATGTCGATAGTATTACCACTTGGTTTCATATTTGGGTCATTCTGCTGCAAAGCACGCTCAAGCTCAGCCACTCGTTTCTGCTCGTTAGCCAGTTGGTTACAGAGGCGTTTACGTTCCTTTATTAGAGCAACAGCAGCGAACTTTTGCCTGTTACACAGAACACTTCGCTCCCTCCAACTCAAAATAACGCGTTTCAGATCACGTGTAAGTTTCTTGTTTTGTAATTTCTCATACTCAACCTACAGATTTAGAGGAGAAAAGGAGGTTACCTCAGATTTAAGTCTTTCACGCTCTTTTTCTAACATAACCAAGACATCATCTCCCTGAGCAGCATCTCTTTCGTGCTTACGGCGCTCTTCTTCCAATTCTTCGCATACCTTTGAAAATACGCAAAGACTCCAATCAAAACATACCTTGATATACCTTTTCTCCATCAGAACAAGTTGGTCTCGCATCTTCTTTTGAGCGTATCGCTGTGATGAAATGAGATTTTCTAATTGTGATAGCTGGCTGTCATACAAAGGTTTCAGCGCAGATTCACTATCACACAGAGAAGGTACAAACAACTGACGTGATATGTAGATATAAAATCTAACCTACTGAGTCTCTTTGCAATGCCTGGAAAGGGTCTTCGGAATCCTTATTGCCCTGTTTGTCATTAACTATTCTCCCATACTTCGCCCTCAGATGAGCTGTATTCAAGTGCTCGGCCTGGAAAATAAGACTGAATAGAAGACATACCCTCAAAGAAGCCAGCACTAGATCCCTTGCATCGATTTCTCCTTGTAGGTAGGCAAAAAGTCGGATTAAATCATCTTTATCAAATTCCCCCATCAAATTCTTATATTTTAAGAAATAAGAGAAAATCTTACCTCATTACTATCATCTCGCTCATCAGTCATGGTGAACTCAATCAAATAAAAACTATACCAAACTGTCTCCCAGTCTTAAGGAGAACAATTGATAATCATAATCCGGAAAGTCCAGTGTTACAAAAACTAGCAGAGCCGATCCAGGCGCGTACAACCATTAACGTATGCCTTGAAACGTTATAACAATATACATTGGACACAAATTAGGTTATGCCAAATAACCGGACAAACTTGTTGTAAAAGTATCTCAAAAACTTCTGTCGTTTCAACAACGTAATCTAAGTCAGAAAAAATCTTATATCTTTTTTGGTTTTCACATGAAATGGAAATGTTTTACACAAACTGGTGAAAAAACAGTAAACGATGGTCTCTACATTGGGGATCGACTAATTTTACTGTCACAGCTCAAACAAACTTGAAAAGGCAGGGAGGGTGAACTGACAACGTCCAGTCGTCGTGTGATATTTTTACCAAGGTCCGTAAGACGACGAGAAGTATCATGAGCACAGCCTATCTGAACCATGTACTTCCAAGTGGATTTTTTTAACTGCTGAAGCTGTCAAATAAGAAATTGGCTGCTTCTTCTGGAAGGGGATTTTGCAGTATGCCAATCCTAACTGGGCATGAGATTGCATAAATCCTCCATTTCGCCCTCTGATAAATTTTATCTAAAAGATGACCTCCGGGGTGGTTTTTATTGAACTCCGGAAAGGACCTTATAATTTGGTGTCTGCGGGTGATATAAGATGCTATGGCCGTATCCCCTTCTGGTTCGTCTACATTGCATCGCATGTGCCTTTAAAGCGAATAGATGTTACAAGAAAGTGTCGTACCGTATTCCAATTACTTTTCTCGTAGCCTTCTCTGAGCTCTTCCTCGGATAACAAAGCTTTTCTTCAAGAAAAGGGATATAACTAGCGGTTTCGCTGCTGAGTGAGGAGAGATATCCGGTTCACACTTTGTAATGGAAATATTCCGAGTTAGCCTAAAGTTCCAGAAAGACATTCTAGCATTTCGTATGCTTTGTCTATTGCAGGAAGACAACTCATGGGAACTCCGAGCTTATCATAGAGGGTGGCGCAATAGTCACTGATAATGTTAGATTCGGAGATTTTCTTCCCCTATTTAACAAGTACTGAGACTAGACGTATGTTTGTCTGCCGTCATCATGTCACACTTCTAGTCACCACCAAACATGAGTAGGTTTTTGTACTTCCCACAAACTTTCAAATCACTGGTAGATAACAGTAGTTGATAATTGAGGGTTGCAGGTAAGTCATTTATGAAACTACTAGGCAGTTTTTGATGAAATCTTGGGGCATTCTGGTTATCAGTTGTAATTAATTAGACAAAGGGCCAGCTCCATCTGACTGCAACCGATTGTCGCGAATATTCCAAAATAAACTGAGTAGCCATCCATGTAAGCCTATTGGCTGAGGTTTCTTCCACAGCATATCACGAATAACCCTGAAAAAGGCCCTGCAAAAATAACGTAACCTCATGAGAATTAGCTTTATCCACCCAAAACAGACAATCAAGACATCCAAGAGATTCATGTTGCATTCAGTGCTAGGTAAAACATGCGTTCAGAGTCCGTTGGGACTGGGTTCAAATGGTTGTTGACGGAATGAGAGAAGCTTTTGCTTCTTATGGTCATCAACCTGTAAAAATGTTGAGGGTTAGGAAGGAGTGGTAGTGCCTTTATTTTTCTCCAGGTAATACATGGAGGGTCGAAATGCAAACCTGGTTTTTTGTTAATGCGGAGACAATACTTCCACCTGTTCATCTTATGAAGCTTTCACATACTTATTCAACTACGATATTTCATTATGTGAACATGCAGCATTTATATCTTCTAGTGACAACAGGTGGGGACTGAGATTACCTTCTATGAAGATACGTGCAATTTATATAGAAACTAATTCATATCTGTAGAAATGGCATGTGCCTATATACTCAGGAATAAATATTATCATTATAAAATGTGAAAATGCAATTAGTTCTGGGCAGATCCCAGCCACACTCCAAACTGGTATCCGGTAAGCGTTTACAGGATTCAGACGAAGTAGCCTGGATCACGTCTACAAGAAGAGCATTTCAGGGTTTAACAACTCTTGGGGGATAGAAGTTGTGCCGGATATCCAACCTGCTATGTTCCGGGCTTAGTTTCTGTGTGTATCCTCTAAACTTGGTGATACAGCTAAGATTCAACAAGTGACGGAGTGGGTGTCCAGGCGTGCTTAGAATATTGTGAGTCAGCGTCAAGTCTCCTCTTAACCCTCTGTATTCCAAGGGATACAAATCCAGCGCAACCAGTCGTTCTTCGTGTGTTTTAGATCTAAGTCCTCGACTGCTTCTGGGTGCGTTCTAAACCTGATTCGTCCTTCTGCAGAGAAGGGATGAAGATGGTGGTCTCAAACTCTGGGGCAGGGCGTGTGAAAATGTTGAAAATTTGGTGGTAGCATATACTATCGAATTTTCCGAAAGTTCTTGTAAGAGTTAACTACACCAGGTTTCCGCGAAATGCGTTTCTGTCACAACTGGCAAAGGATCGTAACGCCTGAGGGACTGAAACACCCGAATCCTACTCTGCCAGCGACGCTTCAAGTTCCATGCCGTTGACGGGCATCGTGTTTTTCGGGTTCCTTGGCAAATAATAGCAAAATGGGTCACATGGTACTCACCCCACATCCATTTAAAGAACTGTTTTCTTCAACAATTTCCTTATGGAGTTCGGAACAGGTTCATCAACAAAATTCACCCGTGCAGGGCCCTCCAAATCTCTGACCCTGCAAGGTAAATCTTCCCATCATTATTTAATATTGGTCCTCCAGAGATAACTGACTTGGAAATAGAAGAAAAGTGGACAAGATTGTTGAGTCCATTCTGGTACAAGTCATCTAATTGGCGAAAATTCACTTCAGACTGCATGCTTCAGCTCCAGACGTCAACCCAGCGCGCCAAGAAACACTGTGATTTCAGCAATTTACCTGCGGTAATCCTAGAAATCCCCCAAAGGGAAGAGATGCGCTGGAAAAATGGGGCCATGGAAACTTAGAGTGACCAGTAATGTGGACTTGAAGGGGGGTTTAGATCCAGCTGAGATCTGACTGATTGTGTAAGGTGTAATTGGGCGACTCGGCACCGAAAAAACTTCGAACGATGACGAACTTTCAGGACAATCCGTGCTACACTAAACAGCTTCATTTGTGCTGATGCTGGTGGAGGACAGTCGGTGGACCTTCAGTGAAAGTGATGCTTGCTTCTAATTTCCCTAATGTCCTCTCACGGGACAAATAAAGCTCTCCAAGATGAAGCTCAATGTCTTTTGTGCAGTCTGTAAGCCATGTTTTAGGGTAACCACTCAGCTAGTACAAGAGCCCTCAAACACTTACCTCACCTTTCGTATATTTGACCAGAAAGTTGCACATTCCTCTGAATACGAAGGGTGAAGGGGAAGGAATTAGAGTCCCAGAAGTGTGTTGGTCCAATGAGATTGTGTTACCAGCCGCAAATGCGGTAGCTCCGTCAAATATTTCGGCTGAGAGCATGGGTAAGTGAGTGAACCCAAGACACCAGAACTGCACACCTCAATGCGAATATGGGTTTCCCTGTTCTCAGATGTTGAAAAAGATTTCTTCATACTCCAGTCAGTAAAACAAGATACGCAGGCTGGCTTAAATCATATTTCGGTCGATTTTTGTCTCCTGAACTTACACATGCCCATCTAAACATCATCTTAAAAAAACGTCGGATCAGTCACGCAAAGTCTCTTGTTGGTTATGATCGCGTCCATAGAGCGACATCATTATTGGTCCCCGAATTCACAAGCACACACCATTCATACAGGTACGAGTAAACTTCTGTATAAATTGCGATTTTCTTCGAAGCAGGTAAAATTATTCCTCGTCTATCCAGGCACTGGAAGACATGTATAGCCTGGTAATAGCCTGCAGAATGTCAGCATAACAGGGTGGCAGAGGGGCGTTTGGAAGCATTGTCTTCGCTGTGACAAGCGAAACCAGGGCTCGCACCTGAGCACGGCAAATATTGCCTTGAGAAAAATAAAGCGTGAAGATAAAACTCCTATTCTAACCTTTGTCACTCTTTACCTACTTTTTAACAATAAAAAGGTCCTGAACGAATTCACATGTTTGTTTGCTATCTAGTGTTACTTGATGGGTGCGGAACAACTGATTCCTTAGAGTACTAATAATAGTTTCAGTGGTGAGAGGATTTCATTTCGGGTCTCTAATTATCCGAACACATGCCATTTTTACCGGGGGTAGTTTACTGGCCGGTCCTGAGCCCGGAAAAGGAGGGAAGGTTGGGCATAGGGCTAGCAACCCTACCCAGGAAAATCAATCCAGTCGCCACACTTCAAAACACAGGCGAAAGACAGGAAATAAGATGAACCTTGTTCCCCGCTACAGTCGGGGAGACTAAATGATGCTAGTTGGAGAAAGCCTTCGGGGGAGCCAATTGACCAATGCGTCTCTCTCCCGATGAAGGCAGGAGTAAGCATAGGGACACACAGTGTCCGCACAACGTTTGAACCTGGTGAGGCTGCACAGATTGCGGAAGAAAGTTGAAGATATGGAATGGAAGAGCCAGGAATCTGTGAAAGCAGATGGAATGGAAGGGAACTCCCCAAACTGTCAACCGGGGAGTCAATAATCTACTCCGATATTGTCACCCAGACGACAACCACGAGAACGCTGAGTTTTCCAGTGGCCATCATGATATCCCCAAGGGCACCGAAGACTCTCATGCAGTGGGAACCAATCTCCTCCTTCATGACCATAACAGCAAGACTCGAACCAGAAGGAGGGAAGTCACAACCACACAATGCTACGCTATGCACCTAAAATAATGCGGATCACGAGAAGAAGGAGTTCCATAGACAACTGCAATCGGTACTGCACGGGACCGAAATCCTGATGGCGACATAAAAATCTACTCTAATGGTTAGGGTGACATCGATGCCAAACTGGAAGCGAACAACGCATGAAGAGGACTAGTCGTGGGTCGAGAAGCACTCGGTGGAATGAACGATAATGGATAACCGTTTGCAGACTTTTGGGTATTTAATGACCTGGTGATTGGAGGCAGTGTGTACAAACACAGGGGTATTCACATGGCAGCGACTTGGAATTGATTGCACCAGACACGCTGCACGAAAAATCGGATCAACTTCATCTCAATGTGTAGGAAGTGGAGACGCAACCAGCCTGCTGGGCACATATTGGATCAGATGAAGAAGAGGAGCAGATGTAAGTTCATACCACTCACTATCTAGTGCAAGGAACCTATCTTCAAAATCAAGTTGAAAGTCTTCGCAGAAGTTGGTGATAAACGACCGCAGAGACCGAAGGTCGAAATTTTACAAAACATCTTCACGTCGGTCAGTCATCAGGAAAAAGTGGAAGATATTAGGCAACATTCTCTAGGAAAACAGCGTGGGAGAACCCCGGAATTCCTTGAAAGAGACGTGGAAGGAACCCTGCCTAATCTTGATAGGAAAGAAGAAGAGAGAAGACTAGGAATGGAGTGGATCTCGGCGGATACATAGAAGCTGATAGAGGAGGAAGAGGAAGACGGTGAAGCAGAAGATGAAACAAGGCGTAAGCGGACGAATTCTGAGAGAAACATCCAAGCACATGGCTCAATTATGATAGTGTCAGACGTTGGGGATAGAAGTAAACGTTTAAGGCTGGCACAGCGAAGGGTGTGCAGTAAAGATGGGTTGACTGGAAAGGTAAGATTAAGAACAATCGAGGAAACGCTCGTTACAGACACTCGTAGGGTGCCTCCCAGGGATGACAGATTAAAGGTAATAGGTACGGGGACCCCTAGGCGTACTGCCATATGTTCTGGGGACCACTGCGGGACACGCGTATGCTGGTGTCCGTCCGTCCGATGTGATAATGGTTATCAAAAGAAACCAAAGTTCTTTGGTCGAAAAGCGTTGAGTGTGTTCTGATCTTGTTCTTCTGATGCATTCAGCAACATCGACCGCTCATTTTGTATGACTTCATTCAATTTGCTTGTACAACCATATTGAGCCTCTTGTTTTGATTGGTGTTGCCATTGTATTTCGTTTTGGTTAGAAACCGCAGCAACCGTCAAAATTAAAGGTTTGTAACGAATTTTTTTGCATATATTTTGTTGTGAAGAACAGTTTTCGCAGGGTTCATTTACTGTTTTAATATACATTCGTTTTTGGCAACCAATTGTTCTGGATATGGTCGGTTGAGCTTTGAGTTTCGGGTACCTTGTTATTCTTTTTTCGGGTTTACCCAACCTGTCCTTCATCCATCCATATGGAATCCTAGTAGTCTAATTTGTTAGCGTGCACTATGCCATCTAGACCTTATGGACAAGGAATAAAGCCCAAGGTCACAGCTGTACCACCCACCCTACCTTCAGGAATATTGGAAGATTCGAACAACAGCCGAATAATTCCTACTTTCCAACTAAGCTTGCCTCAGTATGATGAACAATTATGCTGGTGTTTATCTGTTACATTCTTTGCTGTCTGCAAAGCACTAACGTTCTTACTCTAGACGCATCTTTTATGTACAGGAAAGAACGGTGTCCATTGTATAGCCTCATACTGTGCATAACAGTCAGTTCATATTACCAAAATGTTGAGACCTGTAAACCGGTTTGTTTTCGTGTAACTTGCTTTGTATAGAGTACATTATTATTATAGCCTTGGAATTTAGTCGGCCACCAGTTGACATCTTATCGTCTGGCAACTTTTCCGGCTTACCGAATACGCCAACAGTATCCTTTATGGCATTTAGCATAATCGGCCCTCTAAATGTAGAATGAGACATCCACCACACCTACACTGGCCTTCTATACGAAACGTTGGGGAAACTACCAAAGCCTATGACCTCAAACTAACGGCACATTCTGCCCTACCTGACGTAGCAATCAAAAATAGAAATTCCACACTACCCGACAGCATGAAATTTATGTTCTTAAGTACTCAATAGAAAAAAGCACATATAGTGAGCGCCATGACGAGGAAAGTCGAATGGGGAGAAACACGAACATAGAAAACACTCTTCTTGTTTTAATTCTTGCTTCTTTCTCTGCCTGCTGTTTTGTCTGTTTTTTCCCGTTGTAGAAAAGCAATTCAGTTCTGAATGTTGGGTTGGTCTTCACAGAGTATTAATTATTTAAGGACCAGACCTTGGCTGAAACTACCCTTCATGGGGGGGGGGTAACCAGCTTTACTGCCCTCATAATACCTAACTACGACAAACAGAAACAACGATGTTCACTGAACTAAAATTTCTCAATTACCTGAATCTAGGATTTATTCATTATAAAAGTGACCAGGGAAGTCTAATACTTATCGACCGTGAGGCTGCCACCACCAGTGTAAACGGCGGACAACATGTCCTGGAAATCCACTTGGCGCATCCAAACAAGCTTATTGCCTCTGGATGTCAGAGTTAGAAAAGTGAAGATATTTGACTCTCAGTCGTAATATTCACCAAGATTATGAATCTCTGACGTGGAATGGTAACAACATGCATGAATTACACAGTTCTGGAATCATCATTGAAGTACAATAGGTAAACAGTCTGTGCATACATTCCCTCATGAACTTTTCACCAATATCTCAAGCAAAAAGTGTGGACTGTTACAATGAAACTATTTACTTTAAGCTCTATTTTTCTCCAGGTAGTACGAGGGGTGTCGAGATACAGGCATGGTATTTTGTTAATGCGGAGACAATACTTCCACCTGTTCATCTTATGAAGCTTTCACATACTTATTCAACTACGATATTTCATTATGTGAAAATGCAGCATTTATATCTTCTAGTGACAACAGGTGGGGACTGAGATTACCTTCTATGAAGATACGTGCAATTTATATAGAAACTAATTCATATCTGTAGAAATGGCATGTGCCTATACACTCAGGAATAATAACAATAAAGTTCGCATCTTGGGTGCGTGCCACTCGGTGGATTTGACGTAACACTGACCACTTCAAAAAACTCTTGAATCGACAACCACCTGCAACTCAACTAGAAATAACACCAGCAACGGCAGAACTACCAGTGAGCACATGCTCTCCGACAAAGGCAGAAGTGAAGTCCTGAACACCGTAAAGTTGCTGAAAGCCGTGAAAGCACCAGGACCAGATGGAATCCCGCCAGAAGCATTGAAAACAAACGCAGAGACAACAGCGGACATGCTCACACCACTATTGCAGAAGGTTTAGAAGGAAGGGAAGGTACTTGCCAGTTGATTGGAAGAAGGGCTACCTCGTCCAATTCCCAAAGAAGGGAGACCTAAGTCTTTGCAAGAACAATTGCTGGCGTGGAATCATGCTCCTGTCCACACCAGGCAAAATATTGTGCTGCGTCATCCTGGAGAGATTAGAAAATACCCTGGATTAAAAAATAAGGCCGGAACAGGTTCGTTGGTTGGCTTCACGAAGAACGAATCATGCTTGGATCAAATTGTAACGCTACGCATTCTAGGGATTGTCCTGGTGCGAACTTGACAGATGTATAAGCCAATCACTGATTGTCCAAACTTGTTATTTACCCAGGAATGCGAGACCAAGAAAGAACACAACAACGTGGTGGGATGGAATAGTATATTTGGATGGTTGTGCCAAGATACCGATGCGTCCAACTAACTGTCTAGAGAGTCGAGTACGAGCAGTGCAACGTAACACGACAGCGTGCCAAATGGCGAGGATACTTGACCGGGTGCCTTCAGCTTAGCGAGTCCAATCAAACTATCGAGGTCAGCATGAATATTGAATCTCGTCAAACCATAGGCTTTTGATTTTGGGGAAGTGTGTGACGCTACAGATTACTTCCCCCTGGCGCGTTCATGGGGGCCATAAGACGATACCAGCCGGAATTAAAAACCCAGTGGTTTCTCCTCTGGTAAGACTCTCCTGATGGGCTCACTGCTAGAAGTGGCTCCTGATTCTCTGAACTTATTCCAGGCTATCGTGGAAAATGACAAACAAAATACAATAAATCAAATTGAACGTCGATCGCGGCGATAGCTTCTGTTTGGCTTTCCATTCAGTAATCGTTGCACCTGGAGTGCAAACAAAAGTCTTTAATGCCACGAAAACGTTTCGTAAAAACGGGAGTTGTTGATACACAAATATATTGAAAATAAAGTGTACGCTTATTTTCAGTTTATTTTGAAGAAGTTTCATTACGTGGTGGCAAAAAATTGATATAAAAAGGGAAAATGTAGAAGGATTTTCGCATTGCTATTTAATAGGAAAAATAGTGCCCGAAAAATTTTTAATCCAAAAGATTGGTTGACACATTTTGTTTTACACTGCTGAGTTGAATACGACTTCAAACACTGCGGGAACCTGACGATTCGACTTGATCGTGTTTTTTGGTTGGTTGTTGTATCTGCGCATTACCATGCACAATGCCAAGAATTTCGATAATGCCACAAATAACAGTATCTAATGTATAGCTTGACATTGTACATAATAGCCATTTCTCATTACCAAAATGATCAAACCTGTAAACTGGTTTGTATTCATGTAACCTTTGTTGTGTGAAATATATATTATTAATATTACCATTATTATCCTCCGGCCGGCTACAGCGAGCTGAAGCGTCACTTTGGTGGGGTCACTTTCGAAATAAGCCGGTTTCAACGTGCATGGTAGGCTGAAAATGCACGGATTTAGACACTCACCTTGGTTGCATAGCTGTGGACACTTACTCTTACTTCTGATTTTCTAGATGGCTCCCTTGTGGTTAGTAGGGCTAAGAGCTGAAGAGCTTTTTTGCTGAATGGGCGGTTATGTTACTAACGTAATAGTGGAACCTATCTGCGTGATGGGCGATGGAAATCCATACCCGTCTCATGAATCGCAGCAAGTTTTAATGGGAGTATGCACATTAATGACTTGATATCTGAATTATTTAGTGCCAAATACCATTTTGCAAACTTTCAAGAATTATCAGTTTGGCGGTGCTTGTAAACTGGTATCCTTCATGTTCAATCCATCATGCTAGGATAATATCTGTTATCGTGTAAATATTAACTTCCCGCACGCGTTGAAAAGCGACACTTTCTTGTTCGTTCTACCATTAATAGGATCTGATATTTTTTGATAGTTTCATGACACCCTCTGTACCCTTAAGGACCCTTAAAGTCTTGTAGATTTTTTCAACATAAACCAATGTGATGAGGCCTGTTAACTGGCTTCTCTTACGTTAACTTACTAGTGTCAGCGTAAAACATTTATTTATTTAAAACTGAGTGCTGCACAGCCCGTAATCCGTGCAAAACTTTGACCGCACAACTACAAGAAACATTCTGTAAATGACTGCTAGACTGTTCGCATTTTTCAGAAAAAAGACTAAAATAAAGTATGGAATCCCCTCCCTGGTGACGGATAAATAAATAAATAAATATTTTATTCTCAGCTTAACAGTTTAACATGAGAGAAGCCAGTTTACGGCCACCATCAAATTGATAATGGTAAAGGAATCTCCACTATCTGAGCTGTCCTGAGTGATGCAGAAGGTATCGCATCAGGGTTTATCGTGATAATAAAAGTGACTACAGGTTATGAAAGGGACATAAAATATCACTACACAATACATTCAGACTGTTTATGAGTTTTGGTTGTCTCCACTCACCATTTTTTCACACAATAAAGTGATACAAAAACCGTTCAATATTTGACGTTTGCGTTACATGTGACCTAGATGGTTAACCTGGCGGTGTAATTCCGTGTTTCTTCAAATAAACGTTTATCTTGACACCAGTTATCATGTTTATAGTGTCGTTGGCCAACGAAAACTCACTTCATCGATTTCAGGTAACAGTAAGTGCCAGCATAACCATATAATCCACATGAGTATATAAATCTTCGCATTTCCCACTCGCAGTGTGACTTTGCTCTGCAATAAAGGCGTAATCCATCAGATTTAGTTGTTGCTACACAAAGAGATAAGTATCTGAAAGACCATTATCCAATGGTGATGGAGTTTTGCACATAGAATTCACATTGAAGCACACAGCATTAGCAAGGAGGTATGTTCGCTGTTAATTGTCTTCTACGAAACGGAGTTAAACGAGGTGAAGTAGTTGAGTCACTAGGTGAGTTTGTTTCTCAGATTTAGTTGTTTGTCCAGATTTTTGCTGCTTTGGGATTTGTCCTAGTGCTAACTTGACAGACGCAAAGAGCAATCACTAATTATTCGGACTTTTTATATACCCACAAGTACGAGACCAAGGAAGAACACGATATCGCAGTCGGATGGAATAGTATATTTGGATGATTGTGCCGAGATACCAATGCGTTTCAACTAACTGGCTAGAAAGTCGAATACAAGCAGTGCAACGTAACACGACAGCATGCCTAATAGCGAGGATGCTTGACCGGGTGTCCTCAGCTTAACGAGTCCAGTTAAACCATCAAGGTCAGCATCAATGTCGAAAGTCGTCAAACCCTAGGCTATTGACTTTGGGGAATTGTGTGACTCTACACTGCCATTATGACCGTTCAGAAGCTTTAGATCATTCATTGTAGCTAGGTTTTCGTACATGGTTGCATCTGGGCTGTCGTAGAACGTTTCAGAAAGTTGAAAATCAATAGGAGAAGACCAGATGAAGTATTCCTCCAATAATCTCTGGAAAAATGTACGAAGTAGTATATTCAGTAGGTTGACAATTCCGGCCAAAATTATGCTCAAGGTTTTCTCTTCAGACTTCAGCTGAAAAGAGAAGGAGAAAAGGAAAGCACGAGCAGAAACCGGAGAATGATATACCACACAAGACGAAATTGGGAAGAGAGAAGTTCCTATCTTTGAGACACTCGAGCTATATGCACACTTTAATTTGTGCATATGAAAACGACTTTTGTGATTATCCTGCGTAAAGTACATACAAGTTTTTGGATGTACTGTGTTTACCTGTAGACGTGCGGGTAAAACTGACTCAACATCAAGGTGATATATACTTTACCAATGTGTACTTTACTGACCACACAACCTAAGCTAGTGGGATAGCAGTCAAACGCCCCATGCAATAATGTTAGGGCCCATTAAGAAAAAATACTTGGGATTGATGACAGTTTCACTTTACACTTTCAGGGGGCTTAGTATGTTTTCATTAGCCCAGAACATATATGTAGTGACCAAGCGAATGATAGACTCATCATCTGTGAGGAGCTTATTAAGTGAGGAACGAAAGACGGATACTGAACCTGCAGTACGTATTTCCTCAGGAAGTCTATTCCAGATGTGAGAGAACTTATTGCAGAAGAAATAACCTCGCGCATCGGTCTTGCAACACTCGGTTTTAGCTAATTGTTTGTGATTACGCATACTGTAAATAGATGATACAACTATTTTAATTCCTGGGCCAAATGAGTGCATTTGCTTACAAAGTAGTTTATAATAAAGTACAAGATTCATCTTAAGTCGCCTCTTCCAGAGAAGTTCTAGTCCTATTTAGTTGCATCTGGAGATGTAGTCAAGGTTGCAGCCAGCTCCTAGTGTTCTCAGTGTAGAGTGGCTTTGTACCCCTTCGATTTTTAGTTTATCGTCTATTCGAAATCTGCTTATGGTAAATGGGAAGTGTTCTAGAATTGGACGGATGCATACTTTGTGGAGTAGATCCCTTGATTCATTACTATAAAAGTTACGAATGTTGCATCCTGGGAGTCTGCGTGACTTAGTTTCGCTGTACGCTGCCTGCTCAGAGAAATTCAGGTCACTGGAACATCTGGGCCCTAGGTCTGAGACAGAACTAGGTTTTGGTAACTGTTGTCCGGATACTTCAAATATCAAGTCAAGGTTACCGTTACCAATGCAGATCCATCCTCATTTGCTGATGTTGAACTGTAGAAGGGTATCAGCACACCATGAAGAAAGCTTTTCTAGTTCATGTCGAATAGCACTCATAGTGTCACCTAGCTCATGGCTATAGCAAGAGTAAACTACTTTTAGGTCATCGGCATATAGAAAGATGTCACCCGTGGCAGAGCAGTTGCAAACACCCTTAATGTAGATAGCAAACAAAAGAGGCCCGAGAACGCTGCCTTGCACAACTCCTCTCCTGATGTAGCACAACTCCACTTGTGATGTAAGACCTAAACAGGTAGGTTGGCTTAATCTAGTTAGTCTAAAGCTCAATGCCCATCAGATTGTTTCAGTGAAGTCTTCGCTACGGATCATGATAGAACAGCACACAACAGTTGTGTCAGAGCTCCCCCGACAGTGGATGCAGTGCTCATAAAAGCATTTTTCGGGTCTACCTAGCCAGTCCTTCATCCACATGGAACCCCAACAATGGCATTTGTCAATGTGCACCAAGCCATCGAATTTTTGTGAGGAAAGCACACAACCCACGGTCACGGCTGTATTATCTGTCCCACCTTCAAGAATATTAAAAGATTCAAACAATAGCCGAATAATTCCTAATTTCCAACTGAGCTTGCCTCAGTGTGATGGACAGTTATGTTGGTGTTTATCTGTTTTATTCCTTGTTGTCTGAGAAGCATCAATGTAATTTCTGTAGACGCACTTCTTATGTGCCATGAATAACGGTATCTGATGTACGGCTTAATATTACACATAACAGTCATTTCTCGTTACCAAAATAATCAAATCCGTAAAGTCATTTGTAGTCATGTGTGAAAAATATTTTTATTACTGTTATTATTAAAGGGAAACAGTTTTCCAATTTCTCGTTAGACTTCAACCTGGAAAATCTCTGGGTCCCCACGAGTTGCACCGCAGATTGGTTTCTTTACTAGCGGACATTGTTACCAGGCCAACCACTGATCTCAGAATGCCAACGCCTCAGAGACTGGAAAGGTGCTATGATCAATCTGGTTTTCAAGCCCAGTGGTTTTGCCAGTTGGTGGATAACTATAGTCTTACTAGAACAGTTATTAGAGTTTCAGGAAAGATAATTCGTGCTGTTACTTGGGGATGTCGAATCAAATAATCTTTTGGCGCCACAGCTACACAGTCTTCGTACTGAACACTGAAGTTTAACAAACCTCTTCATCGTGAAAGAGGAACGGGTAGCAGCCTATGGTTACAAGCTGTCAACAGTTGCGGTGTCTGTAGACCTCAGTGTCTCATGTACAACCATCAAGAAAGCTCTCCCCTTTCGAGTTTTGCGCTTTACTGCGAGCTTAAATTATGACCGAAGACAAAGAGTGAACGTTAATGGGACACTGTCTGGATGGAAACCCGTGATCAGTGGAGTTCTTCAAGCAACAAATCTAGGTTCACTGTTTTTGGCTACCCGTAAACGAATTATCACGAGCGCCTAACTCTTCGGTGCTGTTATTCGCCGATGATGTGAAAACTTGGAAAGTAATACGTACGACGCTCATAGGTAAGTACTTCAGGTGAATTTGCATGAGCCGTTGGATTAGCCCAAACTGTTTCGCCTTCAAAATCAGCGAAAGTTACAACTGGACATTGCACATTGGTCAAAGCATTGGTTACCGGTTTTCCGTTTATGGTTCACCAGTGCTCCCAGCCTCTGAACTGAAACATTTGGGTGCCATTATAAGCCATGATTTGAAAACTTCAGCACACTGTAATACAGCCGAAGCAGAAGGTTTCTGGGTATTATGGTCCATCCACAAACTTTCTGAGTTATCGGCCGGGATATGTTCAGAACATTCCATTCTACTTACGTTGAACCTCACTTGGAATACTGCAGAGAGTAGGTGATAAGCCTCTGACAGTTCTTCTGAGTCTGTCCTATGAGGACTGATTAGGCTAGCCAAACTTATTCCCACTATCAACGTAAAAAATGGAGTGATCTCATACTGACACTGCGTATCCTGAATAATGACTTCGGTACTGATATGTCCCCTCTTTTTTCTCCAGAAACCACGACTGAACCAACTTAGCGTGAATCTGAGGTTCTCCTGTCGTGCAGTCAACAACTGGAATTCCTTACCTCGGCAGATGGTTTCAGCCATTTCGGTCAGGGTTTTAAGGGAGAAAGTAGGTCTTGCAAGACATATCTTCTTCAGGGGTTATATAAAGCAAACTGGCCCAATAACCCACTTACTGAAAACTGAAACTGGAAACCTGCAACTGCAGCGCTTGTGTCAAGTATGTGCGCTACTTTCACACCAAGCATTCCTGAATGTTTGGTTTATGATTGGATTATACATAATTGAAATGATTTTGGAAGTAAAAAGAGCATTTACAAACTTTCTGAAGATGAACAGTGATTCAACATCTACTGGTCACATGAAAAATGGTATACAAACGGGTTCACAAGGGAATTCTAGTTTAACTGATCAAGACTGTCCTAACCCTTTACTCAGAAATAGTGTACATCATGGAGATGGTTGCGACAAAACCAAAGAATATTGTCACCGATTTGGTTTCAGAGGGTCAACTGTTTCTGATTCATTGGATTTGGCAAGTCACCGGAATCAGACTTCTTCGCATCCGAAGTTTAGACAAGAATCCATAGAACTTGGATTGATCTGTCCAGAAAAAGTTTATTCTACCAAACAGTCCTCTCTCAATGGTCATTTATTTTGTCCTGTGCCTCTTGATGGGGATACATTCTGTGACCATTGTAACCAGCCGATCTGGGAGTTAGGATGGCGACCTGTATGCTTGAAGTGTGCAAGTAAGATATCCTACTCTTTTTTAGTATTTTCCAGTTGCCTATTAAAAATCTTCATCAATTCTACCTCTCTGTTGTGGTGGATCTTGTACTCCAGGTTTTTATTGAAAGCTTGACTAGCATGGTCAAGTACCCGCAAAGTCAGAATATTACTCACTCTATTGGAAGTTCTATTTAGTATAACTTGGAAAAGATAATAATTACATTGTGTATAGAAGAGGAAGTCATGGGATAGACTCTGGTTCCAATGAATTTCTGAATAAAGTTTATATACTTATCCTACGAGCTAGTACAAGCGTTCATATCTACACCTCTCTTCAGTTTTCATGACAAGGTACGATGAATCGTGTTGGTTCTCACAAATTTAGATCTTTGATGCGTTCTAACTTCCTAACTGGTCGTAAATTGCTTTAAATAGTAATTAAGTTAAGGTCGTTGCATTGTTTCCATTTTATTTCCCACCTTGTTTTCGGTTTATTTTAACAAAGTATTTATTAATGTCTGCCAGTACTTTTGGTGGCAGCATTTATCTTTTGATATCAGTGTTAACCAGATAGATTGTCCAAGGGACTGATTTTTTAAAAATTGCATATTGGCTACGTAATTTCTAGTTCTTGCCAGTCGTCTTCAGTGTGTAACTCATATACAGAGTATTTCGAACAATTTTTTATACTTTGTGCATCATATGTTAAAGATATGGTATTTAATCCCTAACGCAAGATAATTTTTGTAAACTGGATGTTCCAGTTATCATGGAAATTGGAATTATTATGAATTATTTACCAATCGCTTTCGTAGGTTTTGCTTTACTTCTCAGTTATGGAAGATAAAATTAAAACCAATATATGGTAGTCTGTATTTTCATTTAGAAGCCACTGAGTTCTTTGACATGTCAAGGAGAAGTTTGTGCATTATGAAATGGACTTGTGTATTAATATTTTTTTACTCTACTTTGGGGATCTTGAATTGCTAACCCATTGGTAGCAAAAGCACACTCAACTGCGGTTTGACTACCTTGCAGCTTCTTCAGAGCTGTCTAAAAGCCAATGAACAATGAAGTGGGTAAGACGCTGAACTGATGCATGTGAGATGCGTCGAGAACCTTGAAGCCGGTATTTGAGGATGACTTATTCAGTTATCACCATGTTAATCAAGCACCACACAAGAGATCTGGAATCTCACCACGCACGTTCTTCAGAACTGCCTAAAAAATGCCATAGGTGGTAGAGGCCAATAGTGAAATATGAAGCTAGCAACTTTGCTTGCTGCTACTGTTTTGCAACATTGGTTATAAAGGCTTGAGTGTCTGAAGTGTGCCTAGAAATGGTTTTCTAAGTTCTAGTTAACTTACGAGCAAAACTCGTGGTTAATTTCAGACCAAATTCCTACACCATCAGTTAAAAGTGCACAGCAATTTTCGGTACATAACACATGTGAAATTATCATGATCTTTATCTAGGTGTAGATAGTTAACCAATTCATCCATGACTTACATCATACCTAACGTCTTACTCGTAACTTCCGAAGATAAAAGCTTCAGATTTCTGAGCGTGGTTATCTTTGATGCACTACTTTCATACACTACAACCAGCTAGTTAGCAATGCTGAAGTGAAGGTTAATCAGCTATTTAGGTGTCTCTCTTTGCCATAGTTGAACAATACACAAGATAGGTGTGTTTAGCTGCAGTGCGTAGTAACGCGCTAACACTTGTAGCAGAAGTAGAGTTGAACATCAGTAAAACCAAAATTACTACTTAGCTGTACAATTTACTGCACCACATCTGCACCTTGAGTGAGAATGCATTTAGATGAAACACTATGAAATAATGAAGAAAGTAGTTGAAAGTCGTGGAAAAAGAAGAAAAACCATCTGAATCGACGTGAGTTCACGACTTCATCAACTAACATTTTTTACCGGACTCAACCCATAATCTATACATTACTAATGTAATGGTCCCACGGCACCGCTCTACCCACCGAGGTTTGGGCAGCCAGGTATTGTCACTACCCTCACATAATAGGTGTAGCTCATTGCCTACTGCACGACTGTGCACAATAGGATTGAGTGGATTACGATTTTTTTCACTTCCTAGCCATCTGTAGGGCTGTGAAACAGCCATTAAACGTGAAGGAGATGCGAAGGCTTCAGATGTTCGGCCACCATTGCCTTTGTAATTTAGGTCGTGTCTTAGGACTATCACATTAATAATGTATGGGTTATGGGTTGAGTTTTAGGCAAAATAGATCAATCAGTTGATGAGGTCGTGAACCTTCAGCGATTCAAATGGTTGGGACATGTGTTACGCCTGCGTAGTCACCGTCTGCATAGTCGCACAATCTTAGCTAAAGTAGGTTCTGGCTTGAAAAAGATTAGAAGCAGCTAGAATAAAAAATGTAATCAGTTCATGAATTCGCAGATTGTCGGTCTATGAGGGGATTTAGATTTTCTGGATGGTGTCCATGTAACAACCGAAATCGGTGGTCGGAAACTCGACGTGAAATGACTGAAAATTGATCTCAGTGGCGCAAACGTATCTATACATGATCTGTATTTCATTATAGTCTGATTTCTGCCACTTTCGACTACTTTCTTCATTATTTCTTAGTTTTTCATCTTAGTGCATTCTCACTTCAGGTGCTGATGTGATGTGGCAAATTAGATTGTTTAGCAGTAGTGCTACTAACTGTATAATTTTAAGTGGCTGATAGACAAGGAGGCGAGTGTTCTTATCCAAGCTCATTCAGTGCTGGTTATGTAGGGGGCGACCACCTGGTTAAAGTAGCGGCCGTCAGTAGTGGTTTGGGTTGTAGGGTATGTAGATAAAACTAAATGAGGGACCAATCCGCGAACTGACTGAGTGATGGCTGCGAAACGCCTTCGACATAAGGGAACTAAGTGCATATCCGTTAAGACTAAGTTTATGAACCTAGTACTCGCGTTTTGTCCTATGAATAATAACTGATACCTGTTGCACAAGATGTCCCTCGTACCTCACTGACCTAGTGGATAAGACTTTGATGTTTAGACCGATGGTACTGGATTTGCGTCTTCATGGGAACACCGTCACTCACTGGAGTGCAAGGGTGTCCAGCTGAAATAGGACGAAATACGCTTCTTGGATTCCACCGCTAGCCACCAAGTAGGCTACAAAATATTGAATATTCAGGTAGCATCTTAGGCATCCGAATAGAGGTCCATCTGCCAACGGAAGTCGAGCATTTGGATCCAGTATGATGAGAAATTGTTTACTAACGTTTTATGGACTAGTTTTGTACGTTACTTATTGGTCCAGATGCCATTTTTTGTCACTAAATGAAATAATAATCTATACAATAATGTTTCTGAGCTCCGCCTAATGATTATTATCACTCATCGAAGTAATATCGAGAGCAAGCTGTAGAGGCTGTAAAATCGGTGTACTTTGGGGAAGTAAGATGCTGTTAGCTGTTTGTTTATGTCTGATTAGATATGGCCTATTTTAAATTGTAAAATAGTCCGGATGGGAATTTATATCTTAGGGAGCATTACCATAACTATAACTCACCAGTCAGATTGAAGTAAACTAAGAATTCGCGAGCAGTTTGAAAGTCATGTATCTGTATTTTAGTAATTAACTAGGTTAACTTTTCACCATAAAATTAGACTGAGCTTAAAGCTAGGCCTAGCTAATGTCAGGAAGCTCAAAGCCAAGATGCATGACTTATTGAATGAGGCACACTCACCATTCCACATCTTATATTTTTTGAATTCTGCACTAGGTGAAAAAACATTCGGATATTATTGCTAAAAAGGCTTTACTTTCAGCCTTTAAAAAAAATCGTATATGCCTATGACTATGCTTCCACAAGTACAAGTAAATAAATATGGTATGATTAATATGGGCTCACAAGTAACATCTCATTTTCGGTATCTTTGAAATGAAATATACTGTTATTTTTCAGTTTTAAAAATGGAGCTAAAGTGCATAGAGGTTGCCGAAAAAATTACCCTTAGTTGTAACCTGAGAAAGTCAGTTTATGGGAGGGATTACCTCTTGATTACAAGATAAACTGCTACAAAATTATGTTAGAAGACTAAGTCATTTCACATTTTTGTGTGTGTTTGACTTACTGCACGTTATTCATAGTCGTTTAACAATGTATTCTGTATTCTTAATCTGTCAGAATGCCATATGACATGTCACTGGCTCTGCAAGGATGAAGTTACAGTTTTGTGTGATGAAGATGCTAAATGTATCCATCAAACTGCTGAAGAAAGCCCATTCCTAGCTGAAGTTATTTCAAATGAAGAAATTGAAAATGTGAGTATGCATTACTTTTTGCTTTATATGTATGCGAACTGTAGATTTTTTAACCGATAGTTTAGGTGTCTGACTCTCTGCTAGTCGGTTAACGGTTAATACCCACTCCACCTATTTTAGTTTGTGAGAATAATTGACATTTTTAGCTTTCACGTTGTGGACTTAACTCTTAACCTAGTCCACTAACTTTCTGTGGATCTGTAGCTCATTAGATTAGGCAGTTAACTTACCATCAGTTGGTTGTGAGTTTGAACCCCCCTCCGCATCTGCCAACTTTTTGGACAGCCAGAATGTATCACATGGTTTAGAGCCTAGTCTATTATCATCCATTTAATTTATGAACATTTTATTTTATAATACTAGAAGAAACCAGATATTTATGTTAAATTCCATGCTGAGTTATCTTATGTTAGTTTATAAAGCAAATGATATTCAGTGAAAGTTTTCACCCACCTGTTTCAAATCACTAGTTGGAGGGAAATATGTTCCCCACTAGTCGTTGACAAGTTGTTGTCCCCCTACTCTTCTGGTTCATCCTATGTACACATGGTTTATTCCAAGATGAATTTCTTTCGGGAAACTGCTTCTAACTTCCCTTGTTATTGTTCTTCACACCCTCGTCACAAGGGGTGACAGAGTGATATATTTCCTCGATAATCGTGCTCTCTCATCTGTTTCGTAGTGGTTGGTCTATATATATATATATATATATATATATATATATATATATATATATATATATATATATATATGTTTTATTGAATTCCACTTGATTGGTCATATTCTTCTTAATTAGAATGTAGCAGATCCACTATCGAGAAAATCAATAATAAGTTTTAATTCGTCTCGACGAGGACTTTGGTGTTGTGGTTATGAACAGATATGAAACCATTTCAGTTTATTCATACCAAGTAGCAAAAGTAAGTTTCTGAACACTATGAAACTGAGCAACAACTCTCAGATATATTTTTATTACTATTATTTGTCCCTTGGGTTCCTAGTGGAACATAGGGCTTCAGTAGCATGTGGCTATTTCACTCTGCTCTCTTCAGTCTTTTCAAACTGGCTCCACGACTGTCCACAAGCTTTCGTTTCTTCCTCATACCATCTCCTTAATGTTACCCTCGCCTCGGACACCCAACTCGTCGTTCCTCCCTTGGATTCAACTCGAGGGCTTGGCTTGTCGCGTGATATTCCCGAATGACAAGACAGGCAAGATTCAATAGAGATTCATTGGTAACCATGGGATATAAAACACTATCTGTCTAGTTCAATTATCATCATATAGCTACTCGATTTTTTAAGAGGCCTAAGGGTTCTTTCTTCGTTTACTGTCAATGCAAAGATTCTCCAACCCATCCAATCTCTAAATTCGTGAACTCAAAAAGTCATAAACAGTTGTGATACTGTAATTTGAACTTCGATTTAATTTGTTCACTTAATCAACTAATTTTAGAGTATGTTAGAAGGGATAAAACGTACTCTTTAAATAATATTTTCTTATTAATATCCATGTATTTGTTCGCTGTAGTTGTATGAAGATTCGGGTAAGTTACTTCCTAGATCACATAATTTCTAAAACTCATGTCCTACGTTCTAACAGTTGAAGGCATTAAAAACTATACATCAGTTTATCATCCTATGGTGAAAAAATGTAAACCTTAGGAAAGCAATTTAACAGTCGTTTCTTGCATTCATTTGCATGAAAGTCATGCTATTAACTAAAAGCATTTGTTTGTTTTTGTGAGTTTTAGTCATTGTATTTTAATCACTTCAAATGTACAGCTCATGGATGGTTATTTTTATTGGTGTAAAATGTAATAGTCTTCTACATTGGTTGTGGTTAACAATAGTTTTTTTATTGATACTGAGAGTTGATCGAAGGTGAAATGGAAATTTGAGCCTCAGACAGACTCTAACTAGCAACCACCGGGTTTCTGGACTGGGCAGCCAGTATGAGTGCGATCAAGCGGTAGTAACGCCTCACGAATTCACATGGTCGTCGGGAAAAATCATTGGTGACTAAAGTGAAATAAAAACCTGGTCACCAGTTGGGTCTCGTAGTTCAGTTGGTAGAGGATCGGCCGGAAACCCGGTGATCGCTGGTCCGAATCCCGCCGTGACCCAAATTTTCATTTCACTTTCAATCATCACCCAGTGTCAATACCAGTCTGCCAGACCACGGGCATCTCAAGTAGTCAGAATGACGAAAAAATTTATGACATTCTTACACTGAATTTTCCGTACGGTCTCATTCTAGCGAAGCACATACATTTATAACGCCGTCGTCTGATTAATGCTGTTATATATTCTTTGCTCACCATCTACCAACATCTTAAAATGAATATAGATGTTGCTTCTCCAACGCTTATTGAAATTGTGAAATTTGTTTCAAATCTAAAGTGAGGCAGAGTAGTAGCGAGACCTAATGATTTGCCTCTTGGGGTCATTAAGGATGTTGATTACTTATTACCGGTTAGGATAACAGGTATCAACCGGGTGCATAGTAACCAGAGTCAGTTTAATTAAACTGGTCTAGGTTATTCATCATTGCAACCAAAAGGAAAAGAGGCAAATACTCCTGTGATAAACAAACGATTCCAGGATTTTATCTGACACGTAACTGAAGCTCGGGAAAACGAAACCTGAAGAAGTCGAGTGGATTTCACTCATAGAAGAAAGTGTATTGACTAGACCTCTACTCGCTGACAGGTTCTAAAACACAGACATGTTGCCACCTGACACTTGCCATATCTGTCTGTGTAAGTGAAATCATCGCTCGACTGAGTTCATCGAAATATATTACGGCTATCAAATTGTGAATGACCTTCTGAGAAAGTAATTAGTTCTAATCAAGGTTGTTTCTTCAAAATAACAACCGTACGAAACCTTTTAAGCGATACCAGTTGTCAGTTTCCACCACGTATATCCACTCTTACCGCTCTTATTTGGATTTGCTACAGATGCACTGATACATGTGACCGTGATTGCTTCTTGCTTCTTGGATGACACAGTCAGGACTCAAGATCTTTGGAATTCTTTGAGCTAAAGGTCTTTTACTCTCTTTACTTCACATGTTGTCGGAATGCATAGCTACTAAGACGGATGGACTTTCATGTTAAGTTCGACATTGATCTCATTGTGTGTCATGTATCTTAATCCCGTTGATCCAATTTCTTTATGATATACCCTTTTATAACGGCTAATATCATTTCAATTCCCTTGTCCTTTCTCTTGAAACTTAAGCAAAATTTAATGTCACAGTGATCCATTTCCAAAAGAACTATACAACTAATTTTCCTATACATCAAATACCTTAAAGTTTTAGAAAAATGTTTGGACTTGAAACAGCCCAAAACTGTGTCGTTACCAATTTGATGTAAGCCAAGTTTGAAGGCAGATATTTTTGTGACTTATTCAGGCATGATTCATAGGCAGCCAGCATTATTTGTTGCTACACTTCCCATCAGTCTGCGAATTAATCGGCATTTACCTCACGTGAAGTAGCTTTTTCCAGTCCAATCTATACGTTGATCTCTCTGAACAGTGATAGTTCACTACTGTTAAAGGGTGGTCTAATTTTTTTATTGCAACATCAATCATAATATTCATGTAGAATAGTACAAATTGTATTAATTAATAGTACTAAATCCAGTATATGATTGATGAACTGTTTTTTTAACTGTCATTTTTCTTGCTAAAAATTGTCATTAATTTTAGTGCAAAGTATCTATTTTCACTTTTGCACTTTATTTTGCATAAACAGGTTAGTAACCAACTTTGTCAACTGTCTACATATCTGGAGAACGATGAAAAGTCTACATTTGAAGATACTTTGACTAAACCTTCCGAAGTAGACTCTGGTTTAGGCATTCAGTTGACTACTGAGTCTGACATCCGACTATCAGATACAGTCTCTCCTGAAGAATATTGTACGGTATATAATTTTATCGACAAAGTTGTTGATCATATTCCTACTGAAGTTACCGCAGAAATAAACTCTCCCAGTTCCAGTTAGTGTATTTTCGTTCAGTTATTATTTGCTTTATTGTTTTAATATGTCGAATGTGTAGTAAAAATTAAATTTGAAGAATATCAGGACGTTACACCTCATTGTTTGCAATTTCATTGCATACAGGTGTAAATGAATAAACAGTTAGGAAGAAATATGTACACTTTTATGCTTTATAAATGAAGAAATAAGCGGTTACAAATCGAACGATAGTAAATGTCAAGTGGTTTATAATTCAGTTTGAGAAAGCTGATGCCACAAATTGGCATATTAAATAAGTCTGCCTTCCAAGATTACAGCTTTCTACTGTAAAACTCTTGGGAACCAAATTCTGCTAAATGACTCTATAGTGACCATTAGATTTCTTATTATTATAGATGTTTTAGATATTGTTAGTTTAAGGGTAACATTTTGTGAAAGATGTTTATGAAAAAATAGGTAGATGTTTAAGTTTGTACGCTTCAGCAGTTTGCATCTATTCCATGCTGTTCTGAAACCATTACAAGTTTTTCAATCAAAATTTACAGAATGATCAGCAAAAACAGAAAACATGAATACGTAGATCATTTTTTTATTAACTAATATTAAGGGTTAGTACAAATCGGTAGAGGTTGAAACTACATTCCCCACTTTGATAATTTGATTATTCATCTGTCTCATATTGAAAGCTTTGGTCATGAACATTCACACCATGAGCTGGAGGTATTTATTTCTGCACTAATATAGTTTTCTTGATCATTTTGAATGCTACACAGTTACGTTTATACGCTGTCATTCGTTTGCTTTAAAGATGGTTGTTGGTCTTCTGAAATACAGGTATGCTTGGAATATGCAGGTGAAACTAAGTGAACACCCAGTTTTACACTTACCTGTAAACTAGTAAACGCAATTAATTTTAGTTGAGAAGTCATTGAATTTTAGCTAATATTTATTATTGAAAATGTATGTATGTTCGCTAAAATAAATTGTCATGGATATTTTCTTTGGATTGTTCACCATCCCATTTGTTACAGAAAAAAGTTCGATGTTGTATATTCTAGTTATTCTGTTTGTATTGGTAGAATCGGAGGTTTACGTGAAGTTAACACTTCTAAACTATCTACGCTGTAAGCGGTAGGTTACTTCTTTAGGTAGGTATTTGGAAAAGAAGGATTATTATTAATCGGAGTTATGAAACTGGGATGATGATAGCAAAGTTGAATGAACGTTTGCTCCAGGCCAGTCAAATAGAACGAATGGTAGTAATTCATCAGGAATACATTTTCATTAAGTTGATTCATTTCACAATACACAAAGGTTTCATGGACAATAATGATAATAATAATAATAATAATGCAGCTCAACACTCTACAGGTTTATTTACTAGGTTAAGAAAATCAAGTGTGTGAAATTTGATTTTTATGCGTGAGTAGAGACTGTCATCGTGAAATGTTTTGTTTGTCTTACTCATGTTTATTCTGGTAAATAAACATGCTGTGTATAGTCAAAAGGTAAAGTTTATGATACGCGCTAGAAGTGACATTAATGTTGTGTAAAAGTTTATCATTCAAACATGACTTTTTTTATCCTTATGTGACTGTTTTCAGGTCAGCAGCATTTCAAGTCAATAAATCGTGATTCCAACCAGTCATACAAGTTAGTCTAAATGATAAAATATCAGTACAACAACAGAATGTTGAATATGTTGAGACATTTACTGGTTCGTACATATCTTCCTCTTCAGAAAAGCCTATCATATCTGATTTTTTACGTTCACCAACACTGTCAAGGCGTGCCACTGACATTGGTAAGCAGAAACGACCAATGAATGTGAAATTAGCTGCTCGGCATTCATTTTTATCCGGAAGTAAACCACATGTTTGTTTAACCTACGATTTCTCAAGCTTGGACAAAGAAGCAATTCTAAGTCGAGGGATTTCTGTAAGACAATTAAGCCCATCTCTCGCTGAATTAAAAAATACTTCAAAATCATTTCAGGATATAAATATTACTACAGAAGTTATTTCAAAACCTGACGCCATTATTTGTTCAAATGAAAGTTCAGGTTTAGAACAAGAATTTTCGGATATTATTGGACTTGCCAGTGTGATACAAACAACTCAAGAATTTATTCGCACCAAACCTAAACGAAGCTTTCAAACTCACTTAGTGTCGCCAAACTCCCTTTCACTCATACCAATGGTTGTTGGACCCCGGGCAGAATTGCCTTGGTCACCAGATCGTCTAAAACTACTCATTAAAGTTTTCAGTATGAATGAATTTGGACTGCAGGTGACTAATGTAAGACTTTGATTCGATATTTTAAAAGAATTAATTTATGACCAACATAGTTATGGAAATTAAATGCATTTTGTGTATGTTATTTTGGTGTTTGAAAACTAGCGGTACCATGTAAAAATAGGATACAAGTAAAATTAAATGAAATTTAATACTTGAAAACTATCGTTGGAATACTACAAGCAATTTAGATGTAGCAAAAGTGAATGGATGAATACTTATCTTTTATAATTGCGTTTTTATATTGTGTATTCAAAATCCTCCTCAATTCACTATCATACTTCTTTATTTAGACTCTTTTAGTGTGCTGTATCGAAAACAATTTGAAGTCATAAAGGATTGTCTTAAGTTGGTAGTTTGAAAATTGCATCTTGGGGTGCAGCATTGCTAAAGATCATATATTATTGGTCAGTAGTTAGTGAAAAGGATTCGTCTTCATGCATTTTTGGGATGATAGTGTAGAATAAATGAAAATGAATTCAATTCAGAAACTATGTAAACTTTTGTCTACTAGGCTATCATGCATGTTATATGAAGGCTAGTAGTGTTACTTAGCTGCTCATCTCATCGAGTAAGATTCGAAGTTAAATGTCCAAATCAATGAACCATAGTTGTCCTGTGAGGAAATCGGATATTATGTATGACTTGTTCAAATTAAACTATAAATTAGATTATTATTCAAAACATAAACACGGTACATCGTGGACACAGAAATGCGTTGAATAATCGACGAAATGTAAAGAGCAAATTAACAGTAACACGTTAAGTGTATTGATATAGTAAACCAAGTATAGTTAAGTATTTACTTGTAAGTCGAACAACTTGGTTTACTCTTACATGTCTGACTTTGAGTTGAAATCATCTTAATCATCAACTTTAAAATTCTCTCTAAATTACTACCAATTCACTGTTCTACATTTACACTGAGATTATGTATAGACAAATAGATAGACAAAATCAACGTAGAATGTCTCACACAAGTGTATCGATTGAAGCTGCCATACCTCACAATAGCATGTAGGAACAATTGGATAGAAAAAGACTAATATCATTGTAGATGTAGGTGAAAATATTCAAGCTTTTGAAGACATCAAAGAATGGATACATATGCACCGTTGTGACTGATTTTCAACTAATTCACCAAGAGTCCTCAACCAGTTATTCTTATCCTCTACATCTTCCCACATGGCTCAGAACAATAGCCAGATACTTCACGTATTGATGCCACGTCTGGCCGCCCTTACCCTTCTTTCAACCTAATCCAACTTTTGATAGGATGACACCTTGAGGTAGATGGTGGCTTGGCATGTCCAAGTCACCTCAAAACAGGTGTAGTAATTTAAAAGGTTTAAAAAAGTGAAACTTCGAGTGTACATATAATGAACTATCAGACTTTACTGGATTTTAAAATATTATTTCCCCCTTTCTATACCTGTTTTGAGGGGAATTCGACTATTACTTCTTTAAAAAATGAAATTCAATTGGTTCTGTGCAGGATTTTCCATCTGCGCTCATCATTTACGAGTAATAGCAGATGTTGGATTATATCAGTTTAAGCCGAACACCGGAGGAACTTTCGTCTCACCCTTATTGACTCATTACTTTGCAGCTTGAATGAAATGCTGACGGTGAACCACCAACGTTGACTGAAATTAAGACAATTATGATAAATGCAAAGTTGACCTATTGTCAATTATCTTGTAAACACTCAGAAACATCACAATGTTTGGAGTGTATTTCACACCCGTCAAGCGTAAAATAGGGTTGTAGGACCCAAACTTTCTGCAGTTTTGATAATAAATCTGTATACCTATCAAAAGCTAAATGTATTCTACATGGATGTATCCCTTTCATTCATAAACTTGTTAAAGATAACTGTTGAAAGTAAATGGCGGTGATTTCCAAACATTGCATGTGGCACAATCGTTGGTTGTGTAGTTTGGAAATTAGACGGAGTTTTAGACAAGGAGGTTAATTCAACGAATCAAGTTATGAGTCTGTATTGACCAAAATGTTTCGAAAATATCGCTTTTCATTGTAACATTTCTAGGAAAGTGTAGATTTCTTGATTGTGGTTTTGGAGATGTAAGAAACCTGGTCCTAGATTCTTTGTGACGTGTGTCAAAATCATTTTCAGTGTAACAGATGATGCTTTTGCTTACAATCTCTGACTTCTATGTTATTGTTTATCTACGCTTTGTTTATCCCAGAGTGCTCATTACATAACCATTAATGGATTCTAACTACCTATGTTGTTTGGTTGCATATGTCGTTACTTCATGAGACTTTTGTGCTGGAAATTAGGAGATATAATCTTTGCAGGTTGGTTTCCAATTGAAATCCTGTTGACGTCGCGATAGCTGAGCTGTAGCAACTATCAACGTAAACTGTGCAACTTATGGATCATTTCAAATTCACTACCTACTATTTTTCATGTTGAACTGAAATGCTCAACTTCAAGAGCTTCAATGATGTCATTAAAAGAAAGGGTAAATCGAACAAAGTCTGGGTTAACACACATGCCTAACTCTTACCAGTAGGAACAGTAAATGCTGTACAATGCAAGTCGTATTTTGATAACTGTATGCAGGTTCTCGAATTATAAATCATACTTATTTCGAAGTTGTGAGTAACACCGGCTTGTTTAGACGGAGGCTAGTGAAGTAAGTAGTAGTGATAGTGAAAATATGGTATCACTAGCCATCGCATTGTAGCTGTGGCTCATCCCTTACTGCGTGTTGAAGTAGGCTTAAGTAAGTGACCTTAGTGGTTTTGAACTTAGCACTTATACCACAGAAAACAAGCTTCATGTCTTACCTATGCGGTATTTGTTGACTGATAGGAATGAACAAACATGTAAGTTTGTGAGTTCTTGCGTATCATTTTTGTTTTATATTTTATACTTTAACGAATGTCATCTAATCCTACAATTTTTCTATATTTCACGTATTTGACAGTAGTCTTGTTTTCCTTTTACAGTTGGGCGCTATTGGTTCATGTGACTGTGAAGGTCAAGTTCGTGTACACATAAACTTACTTCGTCCAATTCAAATGTTGCTTACAGCTCGACCAGCTTCTATATTCGATGTTGTTGGTACAAAAAGCGTAGATGAGCGAGAAGATGAAGAAGAGGAGGAGGAAGAAGCGGAAAACGATGACGATCACAACCCATGGTTTTTAAAAAGCAATAATGATAATAACGGTAATATCATTTTATCACAGCATTGTGCTGCTTCCAATGTACCACGCTCATATATATCTGCTGGTATGTCGAATTCCTCACCAAATGAAGAGACGCATGAGGTAGGACGAAACGTTACTGGATTACGTCGTCACCTAGGTCGAACAGCATCTAAAGTGTCTACTTTCCGACTACCCAGAGGGAGTACAAAACTGTTGCATGTTCGACTGTAAGTTAGTCATGTTGTGTGATTTATGTGTGTGGATTGAGACGGTAGAAACTTTTTTCATAAAAGATTAACAGTACTAGTCAGTATGTTTTAGAACTTTACATCATTAGTTACTTGTGAGTACTCCTAGGTGTAGGTGACTACTGCATCATGTTCTTCTCACAAAAGGACTAAACAATTTACTTCTAGAATTGTAACCAGCATTCGTTAAGATGGAAATCATAGTGTTGTCTGTTATCGGATAAATTATGCTCATAGTTGAGAAATGCTTCGTTCCTCCTTTAAATTGAAGATAAGTTACTGGTTGGTCTCTCTCACATGATTCTGTCTAATCTATATTACCAATTTTCCTTAAAGCTTGTCTTTATCGTACTTATGACGTTTTCGTCATACTGCCAGGGCTTTTGCTAACGCCTGAATTTTGAAAGCCGGTCATTAGTTGCGCATGTGGACTTGCATCAAGATATCTGAGGATATAGGTGTAAAACTTCGGCGCTGTGCTAGAATTTAACTCCATATTAGATTTGTTTATTTGATTTATAACACAGTGACATAGTATTATTTGCTTGATGACGTTTCGAGCATAAATTATTGCTCATAATCATGTCAATGTAATTACATAACTTTCAATATTTAATTTTTATAGTTGTCACCTCATATTCGTAGTAAAATCTTCCATATCTCTGGTATAGGTGTTGGATCATTTGTATTACACATGTTTTGAGTGTTGATTCGATGAACCAAGATTCAGTGTTCAATCTCTCTATCCATCTAATTATATCGGAATTAAGTATAATGGTTTTATCTCATCCTATTATGTGGTTGTGTGTTAATGCATGCATTGCAACAGCCACCCACCCACACAATAGGGTGGGATAAAACCATTGTACTTAGTTCCTATATAATTAGATGGATAGAGAGATTGAACACTGAGTCTTGGTTCATCGAATCAACACTCGAAACACGTGTAATACAAATGATCCAACACCTATACCAGAGATATGGAAGATTTTACTACGAATAAAAACAAATCATATAAGGTGACATAACTATAAAAATTAAATGTTAAAAGTTGTGTAAATACACTGATATGATTATGAGCAATAATCTATGCTCGAAACGTCATCAAGCAAATAATGGTATATCACTGTTTACTTCTTGGCTTCTCTAAGAACAGACAGGAAGAAAAGTGAGGATGCCTATCAAGAGTTTCTGCGTAAAAAATATATTTTGTGCTGAGATTTGAATGCTGTAGAAGTGTGGCTATGCGCCTAATGAGGTTACCTCAACCTGAAACCTTATTTCGATGAAGATAAACCGTAAGAACTGAAAGCTTTCGCGTGAACAGATGACCTTCACCAACCAATAACAGCGATTCCAACTGAACTACCACTAACATAACAAATGATATCTACCCGATATAACGGGGTACTAAAATCACCATTTAGAAGATTAGTTCCTGAAACGGAACATGGTTTTATGTCAACAGTATGTTTTAGCATTGTATAGATGCAACATCATGAAAACCACACTACATGAATTTTCAATGAACTAGTTGTCATTGTGTATAACAAAGAGATAGGAGTAGATGCCAGCATATTGCACAAGGATGAATTTCGTCATGAATACAACAAATTACTATAGTTGTTTGCTGAAGGTCATCTTTCAGTACAGAGGTTTTTGTTTCTCATGTTTTAACTTCCCTTCCTGTTTATGTGACTGATTTTGGAATCAGTGTAATGCTAAACTCATTTCTCACTAACTACATAACTGTTACTTTGAATTTTCTATTTCATTAACAGATCAACGACTGCACAAATGGTTATTTGTGCATTGCTCGATCGATTTGGTATACGAGACAATCCTCAAAAGTTTGCTTTATATGAACACACAATCGAAGGGGATCAAAAAGGTTGGTTAAATTAACATGAAATGGTACCATTTTTCATATTTTGCCTAATACCTATTTAGCTGTGAATGTGTACTAGAGTGCAAAAAACAAAGCATGTGGTACTGCTTCAGAAAACTTATCTGACAACTGGTAACTTGTTGGTTAGGTCTTAGTATTTTGCTTATCCATAGACTAAGCATAATTCATTCCGTCGGTTTGGATTGTAGTAATTTTCGTCTGGCTTTTGATGAGTCAGAAATGTATCTCGCTTTTAAATGATGGCCATTAACTACTATTTACCAAGCTCATTGGTTTAAAGAGATGACTTTCAAACATTGGGTCATGGGTTAGAACGCCGCCCCACTTACCGAGGTTTGGGCAACCAAGCAGTATCGTATGCTCTCACACAATATGTATGGCTCATTGCCTACTGCACAAATGTGCACAGGGTTACTGAGTAAGCGCAACATTTACTAAGTTTATCGTGGCTTTGAATGTGGGATTATAAAAGGTCCTTGTAAACTGTTATAAAATCTGATGTAAAGTTACTTTGTTGGTGAAATAGAGTTGTGGTTCAGTGGTTTAGACAATGCTTGCTCCTATGCTGAATCATGCCTTCGTTCCATCTATCTATGTAACTGGGCTTTTTCTCCTACCATATTTATATTATGTGGCTGTAAATGCAGTAAATAAGGTTGGCAATAACCTGTTTCATGACTGTCGTAATCGCCATTGTGCCAGACATTTCTTGTTTCATGTCGTTTTCAGTGACTGTAAACTACTGCGTTCACAAGAAGCGTGCGAAAATGAAACTCAGCGTTTGATTGAATTATATTTCAGCAACCATTGGTGCATTCTCTTTTTATTTTTTACTACAGTTCGTAATAGAATAGTGGCGAAAAACTTACAGTTATGACTTATCGTTAGAGAGTCTGAAGAACCTTCATAATTTGATGGTTCTCAAACAAGTTTAAATAAAAAGCACGAAATTTCACACTATAATCACAAAAGCGTTGAAATATTTTCGTTCTTGTATAAAATCTGGATAACGGGTTGAATACCTGGATGTCATTTCCTAGTTCACTATAGTATTAGAAATTCACAGTTATTCGCTTAAAATTATGTGTTTTGGTTCATTTTCATCATCAGCTTTTTAGTCTTTAATGTTACTAACAATCATGAAAATCTTTATATTTTACCTGGAATTTGGAAATGATTCATAAAACACCTCAATTGATAATAATAATGGATAGTGGATAGCAATGGGGTCCAAGATGCGCGTTTCGTTCCATTTAGGACTCGTCAGTTGCATGTACTTGCCTCCTAGTGGGTTATTTTTTTCCTATGAAGATTGGGACCCAGAACCAATCACTTCAAACGCCACAGCGTTATCTGTTAGACCAATGAGTCATGATAGCCACTCTTTATACAACGGGTACAGTATAGTGCTTTATGTTATAGCCTGTAGATCAGCCATTATTCGTACAAAGGCTCCTGTCTGGATTCCTCTTAGTTGCCAGCATTTTCTAGTTTGATATTGATGATGGATAGTGAATAGCCGTGGAATCCAGGATGCATGTTCCACCTTATCTAGGACTCGTCAGCTGCAATAGCCTACCTCTGAGTTGGTGATGTTTTGATAAGTTAAGGTGTTCAGTTAAATTTGAACATATTTATCTAATAAGTGACTTTATCCCAAGAATTTGAATTATTCTCGCCCTCCCTTACTAGTGATTCTCTGTTCATTTGCCGTTTATTCGTGTCCATTATACAATAGTTTTGTGATGGACTAGTTGAATTCACAAATTTTACAGGCTATTTTCTATTTTCCTGAATATGACATACAATTCAGTGAATATTGTTAGCAGGTTAGATCATTAACTAGTTTGATATAGATTTGAGTTCATAATGAACTATGGACTAGATATCTTTTCCTAACAAAGAATGGTTCCTTCATACTTATTGGTTCCAAAGTGTTGTATCTGGATGTGCAAATAGGAAGGGTTAACGGAAAATTGGACACCGCTTCATCAGTTCACCCATAGTTTGTGGCAAAATATGAAATATGCCTACTTGAATTTAGTTTGGGGTTTTGTGACAGGTCTTATATTACTTATGTCCATCTGAGACTATGCTTTGTACGGTTGTTTAGGTCAATGTATCAAATTTGATTAATTTAATTGGTTGATAAACACAAAGACGAAGAGTGATATAATCTGTGTGTGTTTGTGTGTGCGTGTGTGTACATATGGGTAAGAGAAAAGCAACATGCATCAGTGAAAAGCTGCTTATACTGATACCTGTAATTAACTGATAGGAAAAAATTAGGTTTTTATATTCTCTGATAAAAATACATATGAGTTTTGGACTACACAGAAAACTGGAATTAAAACGAATAAAAATCCGTAACTATGATTGACCGCATAAACAGAAGTTATACAGTTGGAATTTATTCAATTGATTTTACTTTTTCCTTAGAAAAAGCGCTTGGTTACTTTAAGATCATCTTTCGCTTCTGTTTAGTTAATCTAAATTTTGTTTTTGTGCGTTTCACTTCTGTTTGATCCATTACTGTCGAATTGTCCTAATAACCTTTACAGCATGTAAAAAGGTATGCTATTTCTATGTGCTACAATTGTTATTCCTTTCTTATTGTGCAAAATTTCTAAAATGTTACATTAATTCCCATACTTTTGTGTTTCTATGTGTGTGTTTTTAGGGTTCATCCTCTTTAGATGTTTTAATATTTTGGTAATTATTTTTTTTTTCAGATTAGGATAGTTAATTAACGTTACCTTTTTATGCAACTTTATGAAATTTCGTATGAAAGTTACCATGTGGCCTGATTCATTCATCATCCACCATTGCTATAAAGCTATTACTTTTCAGGTCATTTGTAGGTAATTGAGAGTAGAAATTTGTATTCTTTTTCATGTAAAAGAGATAAAGACCAAACATTATTGTCACAACTAATGAATGACCATGGCAGATTGTTCCATATGATTTAGGGATGATTCACCGTTTCACTTCCCTGACTCTTCTCATAGTAATTGGACGTAGAGGTTAGAGTCTATTTCGAGTTGAGTACATTTCGACTACTTAAACTACTTCTTAGTTGGTTTTATTAACTACAACTATTTATGGCTTATAACCTGTTCCTTTTCTGCAGTGAGTTGGTATTATTGATCTCAGCTTCTTACTCAAGAAGTTACATCATTTATGAGTTATTACTGAGCATTAAGGACGCCTTTCATCAGTTTAGCCATTAATTTATAACGCCATTTGATGACAGATCTTTTTCAAAAAGCCTGATTTCACTGAACTGAAGTATTTTAATATCCTATTGTAACTTTTTGTCGTAAATATTATAAATACGTTGTAGGCAGTTGACGAGTACTGTCGGAAAAATAAAATGCATCCACATTATTCTACTCCAATGTTTGTTTTTGCTCTTTTAAACTTGATAAAGGGAAATATGTATATGAAATCATTCGCCTTCATTTGTGCAGCTATATCACAGTTTAAACATTGTTCGAAACATATTTTTCTGTTTGAAATATTTGCTGGGAGGTTTTAATTTTTACCATTGAGATGCTCCTAAAAATTTGTCAAAATTGTAGTCATTGGTTTTTATGTTCACACGATTGTTCAACTTTCTTATTGTACACTCAATAATCTTTAAACACACTGCAACTTACCCTCATAACTAACTTCATATTTAATCTTTGCTTCTTATCACCCGAGATTCACATAGCTGACTAGTCACGGTTTTTGTTCAACATGATATGATCGACAAAAACAAGACAAGTGATCATTGTTTTGTTTTAATATTGGGAATTATGATCAGGAACTGCAGTGCCAATACACGTATACTGATTCTATGTTGGTCACTGTAACAACTCCGGAATAAAGCAGTCAAATTTCTCTACTTTCTTCAAAAACTACCTTTCCAGCCGAAGTAATAAAACTTAATTGGTTATTACAGGCTTTCTTTAGAGTCACATCACAGGCAGTAATTTAGAAGTCGGAAATGAGTCATCGTGTCTTGAGTTAATGGGAACGCTTACCTTTTAATTTGTTGAAAAGCTAGTGTTACAAATAATAACTACTACTAAGTTAAAAGTAAAGTTGTATTCGAATACTGAGAAGTATATGTGTAACGAAGTCCTTTAGACTGAATGGAGTAATCCAATCAACAATAATTCTCCGAATCACCTGTTCTGTTCTTGAACCTTTCCAACATAAGGTGTGATATTTGATGGTTGAAGTTATTATTATTATTATTCGTGACAGCATTAGCTTGCATATTGTGTATCCTAAACGCCAACAAATGCATCAAATAAAAGTAAACATTTTCGAGATTTACCGGAGCGATATAAAAGGGATGTAAATTATCAGAAGAGCACCTATTACATGAAATGCGCTCAAGAGGCTTTCATCATTATTTTTCGTGTTACTTTCCGCATAAAACACAATGGAAAACTGATCATACTACCACTAACTTCAATTCTATAGCATATCTTATAGTGCTTTTAGGCCCTGACTACCCAGACTACTGAAATGCTTTCAGTAAGTGTTAACGATATGGGAATACCCTGGATTCTACAGTGGTATACCTTAGGTTGACGTTCTTTTTCAGGGTTGAACAAATCATGATAATCAGTATAAAAAGCCAATGCGTAAGACGTGACCTCATTGTTTTTAAAGATTCATTGGGAAAATGACACGGTACCGTACCAAAATGTATATTTTATGAGTACTTTATCTGCTGATAATGATAGTTGATTTTGTCATTGCTTCTATGAAAAGTCAGTTGACAGTATCAGCTCCTAGTATTGTAATTCTGTTGCAATAATTTCTTTTTTGCTAAGGTTAATATATGCATTATATAATGCTATGTACGTACGTAGTTGCACTGCTCATTGTCGAGATATTTAGAACAACTTTTCGTTATATGTTGTATTCCCATAGGGTTTTGTTCTCGGAGTGATTGATGTCAAGTAACACATTCAGTGATAAGGAGAATGAGGAATGTTGAAAAATGGGAATAGGTCTTAGAATCGTGATCAGCTAGTGTAAACAGTGGGGAGTGAAGCCAGCTACCTGTCAATCATTTCTTTTAGAATTGTTAGTTTTTAACATTGTAAAGCCTTTTTTATGATACACTTTCTTAGATTTAGTTTAACAGAATTATTTAGATGCTGTGGTATGTTCTGATTATCAGAATAAGGCTGTTTTTATTTATTTTAAAAGTGACACGTAGGTTCTCGTTATTTTTGGGTTTGTGAGTGTTTTTCACAACAGGTATGAAATTAATGCTACATTCCTTACACTATCCAATGCCGTTTTATTTAACTGGCTTTACCAACGACTTTTAAAACATGTCTTCATGTGATATTTTCAACTTCCGTGAGTAACGTGGAAGTCAGATGTAAATTCCTAGGTAAAGCAAGTAAGCTAACTGATGTTGTTGAAATTCACGAAACACTATCTACCTCTACGTGGGATTTTAAATTAAGCAGAATTATGTTGAAGTAAAGCTAAAGAGATGATCAGATGAAAACGGGGCATCAGTCAATGAAGTTTCTGACTTGTTCTGGGTCATACCGGGGAGGTCCCAAGAAACAAAATAATGAACAGGTGGTATAGCTTAGAATCGATCACGGTGACTAAGTTAGATACATGGTTCATCTTTATCAAAATAGTAATGTCACGTATTTTCATCATTTTTATTTATTTATTGTCTCCACTCTATAACTTTTCATGACATCTATTGATACAATATTCTTTCCTTCGTCTTCATCCTATGTGGTTTCCATCTTGGTGTGCTGACATGAGGCCTGTCACTTCAACCATCTATATCCTAATCAGTATGTATCTTTTTTCACGAATATTTCGTTTTCAAATGTATTCATACAGAATTGAAGACCCCTTTTTCTCTCAACTTGGCTACATCAAAAATTGTGACCACTTCTCTATTATTCATTGTTTTATCTATAAAGATGATCAAATTAACTCAAATTTTATGAATCGATTTTTCCCAGTATTATGATTCAGTCATATGCACGTAGAACATAAAGATTTTTGTTTCTTGTCGTTACTGGTGAGTCGAGTTCATGCATAGATTAATCCCTTTTCATAAATCCGCATATCTTCTAGCTATAGGGCATGTATGAAGAAGTAAATGAGTGCACTAATGTATATCCTATTGACCACCAGGTAATTCACGTTCTTCAAATTCCTTTGATAGGCAACACTACTTAATCTTTTCTGAATGCTTTTTTTTGAATAATCTCTCAATTTTGGCCAGCAGTGGATTCAGACAACTGTTTATCATTCACATTTACAAGAATTTACACAACTACCTCTTTCCGTGATTACTTTTTTGACCCCAGTGATGGTAGAAAATACCTTTGGATGTTTTATTATTGTTGTTTAAGTATGTAGTTGTACTTTTTACACATCATTGAAATAGTCAATGTTCGAAGTCGTAGTATTCACGTTACTTTGCCACTCATCTGATTGGTACAAGAGGAAGTGGATATGCCTGTCTTATGTCACTAGTTATTCGCATAACTATCAGCTCATTAGTATAGACTGATGTACTTACTTTCTGTAGAAATACAACGATATCCAATTAACTTAATAATCAGCAAATGTCTCAGATTATTCATTTTGTGGCAAATTGTTATGTACCCCTAATTTTGCCTAACTTTTGCCGATAACCTTAAAGTAACTTTATTATTGCTGTTTCTGCGTCGTTGCTAGCTTTTGTTTTTCCTACTGCTTCTGAAGACCGAACTTTCATTGATTGTTAACTCTTTTAACTTATCAATGAATTTAGTGATTGCCATCCAATGTCTTCGCGTGTTGGTGATGTCGTTGTGATGGTGGTTGATATTCTAACTAGCGACTAGAGTCTTTTGGGTGTTAGTTTCGCATCACTCATAGACTGCTAGGTCGCACTACCAGTCATAGCACAAACTGAACAGTAACCGTTGTAAATGATGTCATTCTTTCCTCATGTAATAAAAATGACATTTTATCTTCTTATGTTCACTAGCAACTAATGCTACTACATATATTTTAAAATGCTACGTTTTGATGTTTTCACATACTTTTGTTTTCCCCTTGATTGTTTTGCATCTTCCAGTTTCTGTGCGAAAATTATTTGATGATGAATCACCGTTGGGTTTGCTATTCAGATGGGCTGACCAAGATCCAGATAATTTTAACAATATCCTCAGTGTGAAGCGATTGGTACTACAGGAAAATGAAACTGGTGATATTGAAGTGAGCCGATGGTTTTTATTTTTGCTTAAAGATGAGAACTTAGATAATAAGCTGTTGTTAATGTTGTCTCTGGCATATGCATCAATCTTTTGGTCACTTTGAAAGTTGTGTTCTTAATACGCATTCAAAATATGGTTACTTATAACTCTACTATATATTCGGTTTCTTAGAAATAGATTCTTTGTCACAGTTCTTGAAAAACCATTTGTTCTTGATGTATACGGTAAGTATGGCTAGTTTTTTTTGCTTTCTACTTTCAGACTGGGTGTGAACTTGCCTCTTGGTTGGCAAACTTTTCATTAGCGAGGTGGAAATAATCATATCTTTAGAGTTCCTAAACGGAATACATGGTTTTGATTGACGTCAATAAATTTATAAAATGATGGTTTGACATAAACTAAATATCTGTATTTGGATCGAAAAGTATTCAGTACCATATTTTACTTTAAATGTTACTTTATACTAATGGATGACAGGTAAGCATCTTGCTGAGATTTGAATATGGACAAAACTTCGGAGACTAATGTGCATATATGAATGAGTCGACCAAAGTATGCAATTGGAACCCGTAGTGTAGTGGGGTTACTGATCAGAATGGATATAAGTAGTCTATATTGAGAGGGCGGCAGAAATTATAGGGGATTACCAGCAATGGGTAAAGATTCTGCCCAGAGAAACGCTTGAGACATTGCGGGCGTATTAAGAGCAAATCACAGTAGAAGCAGAAGAGAAAATGAAGCACATTATGCAAATGACAGTTTTAGTGCAAGGTGTACCCTATTTGATGACTGTTGTACAAGATATACTGTGTAAGAATAAACATTCCTTTCTTTGTCTCCGTCTTGTCGTTTTCTTTAGTAGAAGTCGATTCCACTTTCGTGTAATTGTAAATAAAATGTTGCCTCACCGTCTGAATATTTTCTTACGAAGAACATCGGGGTATAGAAAAGGAAATTAATTCGACACTAAAGTAACGGAAAAAGTTGAATAGCTTTATTAATTATCAGTAAAGAGAAAATATTCCACAGTGCTGTTTACTGAATCAGTTACTGGTAATACAGACAAGGCCGTTAAAAGTAGAAGACATCAAGCTATTACTGGGTTTTGATTACAGGTGTCTTCGTAGCATCTGGTGGGATCATGTGAGCAATGTTGAAGTCAAGCGAAGGGTACTAGGCAAGACAGGCTAGTCAATTGATGAGGTGATGGACCTTCATTGACTGAGATAGCTTGGACATGTACTGCGCATCCCGGGGCTCCACCTTCATCGATTTGCTGCGCTAGTGGAAGTTGGATTAAACGGGAAGAGAGTTCAGGGTGGCCAGACCAAGACGGGGCACCGGTCACTTAAATCTTTTACTGTTGGTCTGGGTCGTGTGGGGAGAAGTAGATTGCTAGGTTGGGGTCCCCGAAACAAAAAGAACCAGTGGTGTAGGACTGTTGATGACATGGCTAAAATTCGGTCACAATGTTCTGCAGGTGTATTCACTCTTTGACATCCTCGTAAACTTGAATATTTGCACTAACCTTTGTCTTCAGATTGTTTATTCTCTCACACAACCCTGCCTACTTTGAAATCACTTTTACTGTTAACGCTTTTTTGTGTGTATTACTGTGAAGTGTGGAAACTTGAACCAATGGACTTGTGTGCGAGGTTCTAAGTTGATTTTGTCAACCAGATAGTCAAATACAGTTGAATTCACCTCATCTAGCATCATCGTCAACAAATTACTGTTTAGTTTTCAGATCTCCAAAATTCGACACATCATTTGTACGTTTAAAGAACGTCTAGCTACATAGGTACGGTTCTGATAATTAATAGCCCTTAAATTGTTAAACTTTCGAACTTTGCTTTCATCATGTTCTTCATTCCATTTAGTTAGTGTATATTTTTCGTCAAGCTGATAGTTATGGATTGTAATTTTTATTTTCGCTAGCTTATGGTTAGATTTCAAGACTAATGGTCTCTGTATTTATCTTATCGCCCATAAATTATTTCAGCATGAGAGTCAACCGAATTAAAATATTTCTTTTCTCTAAGTTTTACTATCATTATTACATCCACTTGAAAAAGTGTTTAGCTTGTGAGATCACATTCTAATGTGGAACTGATTTTAGTTAACCTTCTCTGCTTCATGTACAAATCAGTTACGGAGACAACCATCGGAAGGTGTCCTGCATGGTATTATTTTGATCTAATTTTTGTTTTGTTTACGTTTATTTTCCACATTGAATGATGAAGCAGTTTGGATATTATTCCTCGTGAAGCGTTTTTTCATTATTTGGGGCTCGCTGGTATAGGCACTGGGCATTCATCCAGCCTATCACGGGTTTTCCTAAAGCAGATAGCGAGAAGGGGTATGGTTTTGCTAGTTTGATTGAGTTAGATCAATCAAGACGCATGGCTGGTTAACGCAGTCCCAGACAATCGAAGTGGTTGGTCGATGTTTGAACCACGTCAATCTGGCTGATGAGCACTGCTGATTGGCATAATTGGTTCGCAGCTACTCATATGAGTTAGTGATATGTATCGTAAAGATTTTATTTATATTGGATTTTGTTATAGCCAAAAGCTATTCCAGCCCACCAAAGTCACTCGCGGGAAAAAAATTTGCGTCGGTGGGGTGGTCTGTGAAATGGGTGGCATACCGGCTCACAACCTCCGAAGATACCTCTTTAGAAGCGTTATGTGTAATATGTGCGATAATCGATGGGTGAGTCTGCTGTTCGTGACCACGAAAGTATTAGTTGTTGTCATACTCCACTCGCGAAAATCTGTTTATCAGGATCAGGCTGTTTTTTCCAGGTTATCATGCATTTATTGACCATATGTTCACTTTATGTCAGGTGTTCTGATATTGTCTCATGTATTGCAGGCCAGCAATTACTGAATTGCTTGATGTAAGGCCTGCATTTATTCGTTCGATAGGGACGTCCCTAAAAAGAGCGTCCAGATTTTGAAGGTTGTATGAAAAACACTTTAGGTATGTAGTCACGTTTATTTATTTTTTGAAATAAGGAATTGTTATGCGCAGGAATACCTAGTTTTATTTGTAACTTAATAACACTCTTGGATCAAACATAGTAGAAAAATGTATTCGTGATTTTGCATATCTACCGGGAGAAAGGCTGCAACTCTGAGTATGCACATGGTATCATCCTACTGTGCTGCAAAATACAGGCTACTCAGATTGCAAGTAATAATTTGGCGATAGGTTTCCTTGTTTGTGGTATGTATGTTTAGTGTCGTTGAGGTAGTATTTTTACAAGTGGTAGGAACACGCTCCTGCATTCATCCTTGGTAGTGAACAATGAGAATTAGCCAAAAAGATTATTTATGTGGGTGGTTGTGTGATTTCTAGTAGAGGTGTACTGGATGAGATTTCTAACTATGTATCTAAAACTAAACTGGCATACTCAAATCTGGGTCACCTTTGGCACAGCTGCGACATCAGTGTGATTTTATAAAGTTGCGTATACAACGCCTCATTGTGGGTGACTGTGCTTTGCACTTCAGAGGTTTTGGTATGTGTTACGAATGTCTTCCAACTCCTATATCTTTCAATTTCCCTCAAACTTGGGACTGGTTGAAGGTAAAGACGTGGTCAGTGTAGGATCAAAGATAGCTGTGGGGAATTAGAATCTGTTAGTACTTTGAGAATTCTAGAGTGTGGTGCGAGAAATATATATCAGCTATAGTTCAGAATCAAAATCAATAGCTTTCTTGTTTCTTCTATTATCAAAACATAAAACAAAAGTAACAGACATTCCTATGAATATATTTTTGGAACTATCCCTTTACTTTCCTGCTTATGTTCCTAGTTTCTTCCCGTTGTATCACTGTCTCTTCCTCATTTATTATTATAACTAATTTATGTGGCACCTTTTATGGTACCCAGTCTGTGCAGAATTTATATTTTGGATAAGGAAGTCTGTACTACTTTCTTTGCCATGGCCATCATCACTCTAGATAGCTCCCATATCACGTAACTATTTTTATTGTGTAATCGTTTTATTTATTTCCCCATTAATTAGCTTTCCTTTGTCACTTAATTTATATTGACCCTTGGTCGGAAATTACTCTGGAATGTTTTATCCTTTCTACTATATATTCACGAATGTACAGCTAAATGAATGACTTCGTCGAAAAGAAAATTTTTTCTACACCGCCATCATCTGTTTTTTTTCTTGTGATCAAATGGGTTTGCTTTAATAATTTGAATTTGTGGGATACTTTTTATTTTGTTTTTTAATTTCAATAAATCTTGATTTCCATTTCATAATGTACCTCCTTTATCTTGGTATGTTTTTTCTTCCATTTACAGTGGTCTACATTCAGTTTGTCTGAATTACATACGTTCCTTGGTATATTGAACCGTGAAGAGAATGATTATCGTCGGCGTATAGAAATGAAGTATGAAATACGTAGAAAAGAAATAAAACGTCTTATGGATTTACATGTTAAGGAAATGGAGTCATCAGATACATCAATTAGTGATCCATATAGTTTTTGTGCTTCACATGTAACTACTGTCATTACTGAAGGATATGATAATGAAACAGCTACTGAAGAATTACGTGATAATCCCGATCCTACTACATATTCTTGTATAGATTCGTTGTCTGCTCCGGTTTCACCTACATTGTTTCGTAAAAAGGAGGGACAGTCTCAATTAAAAGGTAACATTCTGTTAAATATATTTCCTTAGTTGATGTAATATTGTTTAACTTCAATTTAGTTTGTGGCGTTAATAAGATAATTAAATAAAGTCTGGATCAGATAAAAGATGTGAGTGTAAATATTGCAAAATGGTGTATACCTATTACAAATACTGTTCAAAGCTTGTTTCAGCGTATTTCAAACTAGACATACAGGCGAACAATGTTGTTTTCAGTTAGCTTCTGTTCAGGCTTTAGTCTAATATAAATAGCAAAGTATATATAAAAACTAAACGAATCATGTAGGTTTGTCGGTTGGTGTATCTACGGTATCATCTCAACGAACCGACAACAATAATCTTCTGTTATAATTTTGTCTAAACACTCACTTGTTTCTGGCCAGGACTGATTTCAAGTATAAGGAGAGACACTGTTTCACATAACGTCCGCCGACACCCAACCATCGATTGGACACAGATTATGTGACTATAAGCCGTCGTTGGAGAGGATTAGTGGAGGATTGCTGCTCTTTTTGGAGTACCAGTTTGGACTCCAATCACGTGTATATCTGTGTCTTACTGATTTCAGGAAACAGGCGATAATAAAGCCTGTCTGTTCTCGATTGGAAGATGAGAACGTGTAATACGTATTTGGGAAAGAGTTAGCTAGACGTTTGTCTGAAAATGGCACCAATGCTCATCCTGAGGAAATCTGGCGCGATACCCGATGTGGTGTAGAAACAACGGTAAAGGTAATTGTTAACCTACATCCAAGGGTTATCAAAAACCAGTAGATTTCCGCAAGATTGATACCAGCTAGCTTTGACTACACTCAAGAGCAGAAGCATTTTTGACATAAACTGAGGAAGGGTTTTCGCAGTGGTTGCGAGCGGTGGTGGGTGGTGAAAGTGAGAGAGAAAGAGAGGCCACCAGCATTAGGGCTATTAAGGACACTGGCAAGAAGTGGGAGACGATTTATGGTAAAATCACCATCGAGAGGAATGAGACACTGGTAACCTTTTAGGGCAGGCGGTCAAAACGTCGGGTAGAACACTTTAAAGCACGTTTCAAATGGTCTGTTGCCAGAACCTGAATGAGACGTAGATGTCAATCTCCCAACTCTGAAGTTGTGAGGGCTATATCCAACCCCGTAACGATGCAAAGCATCAGGACCTGACAGTTTGCCACTCGAAGTTCTTGTGAATGTTGGTAGGAATTTATTGATTGTGTAACAGAGGTACTAGATAATGAATGGGAATCTGGCAGTACCCTTAGACTGGTCTTCTTAACTAACCATTCTAATATATGGGAAAGGAGAGAAATCTTCTTGTAACACTTTGACTAATATCATGTCCAACATCCTAGGATCCATAGTTATCCGACACCCAAGTGAGTTGGTCATTCCAAGTTGCAATTAGTACTGAAATTTGCTTATTATAGTTGGACTTAATCTTACATAATTGTTCCTCTGTGAAAATTTATGCAAGTAAAACTAATATTTCACTTGGAAAATAATCAACATGCTTTCTCCCGTGTATCTGATCTTATATGATGTGAATATCAAGGCTACTTTCAACGAACACCTGTCTAGATGGTTCTAGAAACAGCATGATGTCACTCATCCTAAAGAAGCCTGATACCATATGAAGTCTGCTGTACAAACAGCGTTAAAGACCGTGACTGCTTCTCCGAAAGAGGTTAAACATGGTCAGTGGATGTCGGCGGCTCCTTCTAAATTATAAGATTCACGTTTACGCATTCTACAGACTCCGAGTAGAAGCAACTCAAATGGAGTCTACGCAATGACTGCCAACAGCGGTGGGTAGCAAAAGCTAAGGAGATGGAAAGATCGCAGCGATAGATAATAACAGACAGTTAATCAAACTGGTCACGGAAACTGGAGTGAAAATATCAATGGTTAGTGAGGCTTTAACACCGAAGGATAAGTCTGGAACTCACTCGCATAACAGAGAGCTGGAACTATGGGCAGAACTCTTCGAGGAACAGTTTTACGTAGCCTCCAGCTACTGTTCTGTTGTATCCTATCCAGTCTGATTTTGAGTGAAGCGTTGGGACAGGACTTCCAACTCTTGTGGAAGTTGAAGTCATACGCAATCTGAAACGAGGAAGACCAGAAGAACCAGATGGGTTAATGCTGGAGGTATTGAAGGATGGTGATGGGTGACCGTTGGTCAGACTATCTGAATTGTTAGCTAGCATATGAGAATAGGATGTAATCGCTTCTAACTGGTCGTATCTGGTGACTGTCCCAGTCTTTCTGAAGGTAGAGAAATCCTCTTGTGATAACCTATAAGGAGTCATTTTGACGAACACTGTGTCTACGATTCTTAGTTCTATGGTATCTGGACGTCTGAGTGAATCTCGGGAAGAGGGAACCAGAGGAAACCACGCAGGTTGTAGACTTTGTTTTGGATGCATGTAACGGACCTTTGTTCTTCCCCAGGTCTTTGAACATGAACAGACTTGTCGGTACCGATATTAGCTGTATTCATACACCTGACGGCATCATTTTATTTCGGCGATGTAGAGGTGTTATTACAGTGTCTCGCTGAAAAAAGGGATGGGGTGCTGAGTAAGTTTATCAGCCCGTTGAAGACTGTACCCGAAATCCGTTGACATTAGAGCCTATGGTGAGTTGTTCTGTCAGGTGTGTGCGTTGAGCGGTATCCACTTTCTGCATTCTAATCGAACTTCGTCATAGACGTGCTCATTGAAATTGACTTCTCTCGTCTGACTTTGCAGAGATTGACTTTATCACAAGGGACTATTCAGTAAACCCATTTTACGCAGATGACACAGTCCTGTTAGATGAAAATTTTGACAAGATGCAGTGTTCTGGACACTTTGAGTGCCAATTTTAGAATATTTGGAATAGTTTTCACACCGTCGGAACTAAAGTTGTTTCTTTTGAATTGTTCTTCATGGGTGTACTACGCAGCAGTTCACTTCAATCCAGGTCGTTGAAGGCAGAGAACGCGAGAAAGTTTAAGTTATTTGACACTTATCACTTTATTAGTATAAACGATATGGTTTGGAATCGGTTGCAATAATGCAGATCTATTTTCACATTATCTATGTCATCATCATACAAGAGTTCTTTGTTCTTTCATTTCTTCCTGTTCTATTTTCACAACTTTCTCTTACTTTTGGTTACTTTTTTGCTTATTTTACTACCCTGCATCATATTGCCTACTTCCTTGATGTGTTGATATGAAGCGTTGTAGCTCGTATCGTTACATAGTAATTCCAGGGTCCCTGTCGATACTGAGTGTCTGACATTGGAAAATGTTTTGGTGAGAAAGAAGCGGAGTATTTTAGGAATATCATCCAAAAGTTCGTTTTTTTTTTACTTCAATGTCGTTGGATCGGTTGACTAGAAGCAACGATAGTTTGATTGTTGATAAAGTGTCAGCACTATATTTCTTTACTAGGTTCCACCTATTTCTATGCCTGTTTGACATATTTAAGTTATGGGTTTTTCACTGTGTAAATTTCAACCTAAATGTTAGTCTTATTATTTTCCAAGTTCATATTTCATCGTGAAGAATTCTGTTGGTCCAGTGGGAGTCATCTCGAGGGCTTCCGCATTCAGTACATTTTTCATCTGTATAAACAGCCATCATCCCTCCTATTTAGTGTCAATGGCAATAACACCTAGTCTTATAATGAAAGATTTATTTAAGCCAACCACGTTACAGAGAGTGAAAAAACCACCTGAACATGCATAACCCGTATCATTAGTATTTACCAGTGTATAAGAATCGGTTCTTATCGTTATTTCATACATAAACAAAATGTATATTTTTTATTATTCACAAAACGCTTAATTCGACATTGAGTTGTATTTCTGGTTTAAATTCATTCATTTCATTGCAGTACAAATTATTTAAGAGTTCTAAAATATTGTGATTCACTACAGTACCCATAACATATTTGAAGAAAATGATAATAGTGATGAGGCATTATCCAAAGCTTATCACTTTTCACATCCATATGCACCAACATAAAGTTTGCCTTTAAGATCAATCATGAACACAGCACTGCTTTCGTGTTAATTTATTTGAAGTTAATTTTTTCTTGGCCGATGATAAGCATATCTTGGTTTTTCTTTCTAAAGAAATTTTTAGCTCATCGTTTGCTTCTTGCTTCGTTTAAATAGCAAATTTTCCGTGCATACACATATACTACCTTATAATGCACTGAGACTACATTTCCTAGCTTATCATGTTCCGCTGACGCAGCATTTATTTTAGTTGTTTATAGTTTTATCGAAGATCGTTCTCATCAATATCAGCTGGTGTCAGTCTAACATTATAAAGAATGGCGCTTTCTCAAAAGTTGTTATCCGGAACTCAAATTATTCAGGCTTCAATGAATGCTCTTTTGAACTATAAAGTAACTGTTTGGTTAAAACGTTACAATTAAGCGATGCGGGTTGATCAAAATCTGTTGTTTATTTAGGTGGTGTTAATTTTCTGAAGATAGTGTTTCACTTTTGTCCGTTGTGAAGACATCCAAATTAAGTTCTTTTTCTACACTCTCATTTAGTTTTTACTTAGTCTCTTTTCCTACAGATTTCCTTTATTTCTATATTCCAGGTGTCATTTTAGTTAGGTTTATACTCTCTGTATTCTTAGAATGGTTGATGGTAGAATTGAAGCTATATTAAGCCGATTCCAAGTATTTCATTTCCAAAACTACTGAATCAAATATCTACTTATTCAGCACCTTCTTGTGTATAGGAAATGGTATACCTCGGAGTTATCTTGTGTATTGGATTATTTCTGTTGTTTCTTGCTAACATTTATAGCGCATATAGCTCCTAAATTTTTACTTTTGATCTCAATATAGCTCAAACAAATTATGCTTTTTAGTCAGGCCGTCATTGTCTTCACTGGACATTATGCAGTCCATTATTATCATCCCTTAAATGTGACATTGTCATTTACGCCTTGTATTGAAACCAATGGCTGGTAACTAAATTGACACAATTACGTATTCGGATCACTTGGTTTTGTAGCCAGGTGGTTTTTTTTATCGAGAATTTGTCTCAAGATAGTTTCTCTCTCTAAATTAGTCGATTTTCTAAGCCACGTTTTTAGCTTTTCTCAAAACAATAACTTTCACACCTCTTCGTTTAATGTATCTAGTCAGCTTTGTATTCTAAAGTTATCTGAGATTCTAAGAAAAAGATGATTTCAACGAAGAAATTTTCTCCTCAACAAACTCGTTCTTTTAGTTGTACACTCATGAATATATAATTACAAACGGTAGAACACTCCAGAATAGTAACAGTAATCTTAAGTTAATGACTTCCTGATGTAATAATATGCTGTAGAAAAAGCTAGTAAAGGAAACCGGTGCCAAAGTATTCCCTGTGGTGGCTCTCTTAGTAAAGGGAAAGACAGAAAGATACGGGTAAAATGTTATTAGTGGAACTTCCTGCAAGGTTTCAAAGTAGAGTTATGAAAACGCGCTTTCAAGGAGTTGTAAACATATCAGAACACTAAAGCGTGTTATAATAGAAGTATTCCATGTTTGAGGAGTGATACTTGACACAAGAAGAATCCTATTATTGAACAATCGTGTTTTATTTCTTAATTTTCATATATCTCATGATAAACTGTCTCCCATACTAATGTTGTTGCTTGTATTGTTGAGTCGTTGAGTAGACCGGATTAGTCAGTCTCTGTTGGCGTATGGGGCACCTGCGCGGATGCCTCAACATTAACTGTGTTTCGATTATCTTTTAATGGTTGGTAGTGGCTAGCAGTGGGATCCAGGATACTCTGGAGTGACCGCTCCTGAGTACTAGTGCTAGTGGGAACCTGACTGGAGGGCAGGTATATCCAGCTGACGAGCCCCAAGCAGGACGAAACGCGCATCCTGGATTCCACTTCTAGTCACGGTCCATCATTATCTTGCATACTGTTCAATATTTTCTCACTCTCTTTCTGAATTTATTTCTACTACTCTACTAACTAGAAATTCGTCCAAAACATGATATTTTCTTCCTACTTATTTATGAATGTACGGTTACGAAAATGAATTCCTAATTTAAATAATTCTTTTTGTTTCCAGCACCATTTTGCCTTCTGTATAACGTAAAGGGAGTCTTTATTTGCTTAGATATATGCAATGATATTTTCTGATAGCACGGTTATATATATATATATATATATATATATATCGATTATATTTGTCGGTCAACGCATTCCAGATTGGTCCTGTAAATGTCAAATTTTATTTTTTCGGACTGTACACATTGTATGTAACTATATGTTACAGTCTGTTCCTGTAAACTTTTATAGCGTTTTATCGCATCCTCTCAGCAATACGTCCAAGCAAGGGAAAAGTAGGATAAAATTAGACTGCCTTTTGAGTGAGTATCGGCTAACGTAACTATGAGTTTGTTTTTGTTTTCAAGATGATAAACATCATACTGTCCAGATGAGGCCCACCTCACTGAACTATCAACTTATAACCAGAGGGCCACAGATTCGTATCCTACCCCAGTTAACAAGATTTATGCAGTTAGTTGATGGCATTAGTCATCATATTATGACTTATTACATTGGCCTGTATATGATTGCTGGTTCAACATTTCTGTACTACTGGAAGACTGAATATGTCCATGACCTTTGACCGATGAACTGTCATAGTTTAAATGTTTTGCGTCTGGATGATCTGACTATTCCCATGTTTGTATAGTGTTTGTACTTCTTAGTTTGTGAGCTGAGTGTTAGATATGAAACCGTGTATATCAATCAACTTGTTCTGATGATTGAGTTTTTTATCTCAACTTCATTTAAAACGTCTACAGTATTCTGGCTACGATACGTTTTTATTGTGAATAGTTAACAATAAGAGGTTATCCAAATACCGAAACATATCGAACACTTCACAGAGGAGTTTAGCGTGACCCCTGCGCAAGGTTGACGCACAAAATCTTGAAGCATTCCATATTTTTAGGTGTTTAGATTACTGTTGTATAGTTCATTGTCGACAGTGTGACATGTTACCGAGTGCCTTTCGCTGTAGTACACCTGTTTTAATTGTTATATCTTCACTATTACTCTCACTTTTCATTTCTTCATCTGGACTACAGAGAAATTTTTATTTGGAATCATATACACGTTAGTGTAGCGTTTCCGTTAAATTTCATTGTACCTGTATAATGTCAGGAAATTAGTGAAAGAGAAATATTTAAGTGTTCAAAAGTAAGTCACCGTTTTTTAGAGACAAAAAGAGTAAATACAACTGGACTCAGGCGATTGTCGAACTATATGAACTAATTTCTTTTGAAGCTTATTTTTCATTCTTTGAGATCAACCCCGACCTAAACCCAGTGAAAAACTCAACCTTGACTGACACAAGTTCACTATACCTACATATTGATATATCTTTTTAGCACATACAGCTTATCCATCTCTCACAAGGATGCCTACATCTTAATGCCTGTAGCTTTTGTTTATTGCTTATACTTCGCTACCATGCTTCAAAAACAGCTGAGTAACACTGAATATATGATCTTTGGCGGGCAGTCGGAAAATTCGATATTGGTGGGAATGAATTAACTTGCTTACTATTCATCTTGATAACTAGTAGTGGAATCCAGGACACGTTTTGTCCTGCTTCGGACTTATCAGCCGGACATACCTGCATATCAGTGAGTGGTAGTATTCCCATTGAGACTCGACTCCAGTACCCATCGCTTCGAACTCCAAAGCGTTATCTTCTAGGCTAGTGGGGCACGATGTCCACTTGTGCAATGGATGTCAGTTATTGTTTGTGGATGCTTGTAATTTCCCGTTGTTATCTAGGATTGAATTGTTCGAACTCCGTTGGCAGATGGGCTCCTATGCAGATGCCTAATGGTAATATTGAATGTTCTATGTTTGTACCGGGATGTCAGCATATAATTTGTCTCAAATATTTTGATCGACCAGATGCATAATGAATTAGGTGCTGTTTAGAACTTTGCTACTTATTTTAAGTGTATGTTCATAGGCTTTCTGAAGTTGTAGAAGTTAATTTAAAGTCCATTCCGGCAATTACTGAAGTAACCAATAAGATTTCTTGATCTTATGGAAGGATTATCTATCCATTCAAAATAAACAAACCTGATTGACCATTTTCCCGATTTCTAAGGTGACGCTTAGAGTCACTCAGTTGTAGGCATAAAGTTTTTGTCGGTCTCTACGAATTCTTTTCACATGTTTCTTGTACTTGTTGATGTGCTCATTACAGATGATTATTTTATTCTCATACTCTTAATCAGTTAAGTAAGTTTGTTCTGTTCCGTTCTTTTTCTTTTCGGTCACACTAGTGCTTACTACTTCTTAGTATTCTTTTTTTCTCAATGAATCATACTGTTCAGATCTGCATGTAAGTAGCCGATCCGTAATCACGTTGTTACTTCTATTTTTCTATATTTTACTCTTCGTTTCTTAACCTGCTGTTTATGTCGTTAAAATAGTTATGGCATTTCATACTTACTGCAAGGTCGATGTTACTTCAATCCATGACGTATCTGCAAGTCGAAATGATATATGGTTTTAATAATCGATTACATCAATTCGAAATGCCTGTGAAGTATTTTTTACATATGCACATGCAAATATACATTTTGATTTACTTTCATTCAATGTAACTAAACCAAGTTTTTGAATGTTTTTATATTTTTCTTAGATGAACAATCAAATTATCATGAGGTTTCGAATTCACCAGATTCCGGTTCATCTCCAGAATTAACTCTTCAACACAAAACAATCCGACATAGTCAACTGTCAAATGCTATATCTACATTACCACGTTCACCACCAACTAAAACCTCTGAGATTTCAACACCTAATAAACTTCCTTCCATCTTCAAATCATTCTCTAATTTTAAAGCTAAAAAAGCTGAAATTGCTCAACAGAAACGCTTAGCTAAATTAGAGAAAGCGCGTATCAAAGCAGAACAACAAAAAGAACAAACCAAAAGTCATTCACAGTCAACATGGAGATGGCGTGGATTTGGAACTCTTTCACCTTCCACTTCTGCATCTATATCTCCACCATTACCATCACATCAATAAGCTATATCGATAATCATAAAGATCATGATTCACTTTTTAACAGATTGAATTTTTACCTATTTTTTAACTTTTTTCTTCCATTCATTGTCTTCCAGTTTACTGATGTAAATAGTACATATTATTTCATTTCACCAGTCCTCTCTATCCTTCGCTAACTTCTCTCAGTGAATTTTCGTTTTCGTTAGACTCAAGCGTTCGTCTTCTCTTTTGAGGAACTCTATTACTTTCACAAACACCATAGAGGCCTTACATGAAACTACATCCTACTGTAATGTATAGTGATGATATTCTAGTCTGACTTTTATTTGTTCACAAATTTTTTAAAATCCTAATGTTCACATCAACAGTTCTGTTTTCGCAGGTAATGGTGCACTTATATTAGGCGTATCATATGTAATCCATTATTTTCTGCCTACAATTGATTTTGTATAGTGTTGATTGCAACGTTTCGCGTTTCTTTAGTTGTGTTTGTATATGTATATCCACTGCATACGAGATCCTTTTTGACCGAATGAAGTAGATTTGAAATTCTTTTATTCTTTCATTGTCTGGCATACCATCATGTAGTTTTTCTTTTATCCTTCAGAACTTCCCCTTTATTTTAATGTTCATTTTTAGCATTTGCGCAGCATATTTCAAGTGGTCTTTTCATTATTTCATTGCTTTACTTTGACATTGTTTATGCGGTTGAATAAGTAGATAGGTAAGTGTAGACCTTCAGCTTTTGTTTAGGTAAAATTATGAATTAGGTTATGTAACTAGTTTATCATTTTTTGTCATTTTACCTTAAATCTTTCTGAAAGTAACCCATTAACATCCGAAATGTATATTTATGAATTTTGAGTTTTTTTTATCGATGTTTGATTCAGACATTTTCATGGGATTGTGTGTGGCTTATCGGCTTGTGCACTTGACTTTCAAGCAATAGATTTATAATTCAAATGTCACCTCACCTACTTTAGTTTGGGAAAAAAACCGGTAGTGTCGTAAGTCCCCAAACAACTTGTGGCTCATAGGTTAGTACATAAACGTGAAACGGTTTGAGTAGCGTTATATCATTTATTTGCTCATTTGGTTATATTTTAGCGTTTTGTTGAGAAGTGGGTACTTCCTCATTGCTGCGTAAACATTTAAGTGTCGAAATCTCCTGATGATAAGTTTGAATTCTGCTTTAGGTAGTTCAGTGTGGTTCCCAGCATCCTACATTTACTATTTAGTGCATATGACTTCCTATTTCTGTTTTTTAAGACTATCATTTTCGTTTAAAGTTACATGATTTTAGTCAGTATCTGTTAAAGAAATCCTTATAGTTTCAACACAAACCATGTTTTTTACTGATTGCAGCCCAGTTTACAATTACTGGATCATAACTTTGTGAATATTTTTTGCTAACTGTTAAACTCTTTATTCTATCTAGTAACGTGCCATCGCACTACAGTATCTTTTATGGGGCAAGCAGTTTCTGTTGATCTAGACAGTGATAGCTTCTGAAGGGTGATGTTTTCATCTTTGTGTTGGTTAACTTTAACTCATTTAAATATACGTGTGTTTACTTACACTTAAATAGCTAAAGTTTTTCTCCGTAACTTTCATTGGTAATTGTCTTACGGTTTAGTTCATCACAAGAAGAAAATAACCATTTTGAAGCAAATTATATTGTTTTATGAAGGATGTTTTGTTGTCTAGTTAGGATTTTACGTAGCAGATTAGTTTATGTCCTACGTAGTTGTCACCATTGATACGAATATCACTACATCTATACGTTGACTTTGCCAATCATCCACTGCGCTTTGTGCGTGCCAGTAATGATTTAATGCGACCACGTAGTTCTGCGTTCTGTACGGAGTTTGTTATGCTCAGACCGGTAGAATAACCCTAGATTTGGGGTAAAAGAAAAGAAATTAAACGGTTATTTTGCTTTATTTGCTGAAGAATTGATAAAAAGAGAAAGAGTCGATATTGAGTCATCCGCTCAGCAGCCCATATGCCAATAGAGACGGATGAATTCGGTCCAGTCAACAACGAGATAATACACGTAACAACATATAAACTATACTCGTTGCATAAGAAGTGGGTATCGTAACTAGGTGGCTTAGTGGACAACGGTATGACGTTTGAAGCGATCAGTACCGAATTTGAGTCTTATTGAGAACAATATCGCTAACTGCGGGTTAGGTTCTTCCAGCTGACGTGTCCCAAGTAGGACCGAACACGCGTCCTGGATTCCATTGCTAGCCACTATTCATCATGATTATCAAAACGTGAATAATTCTGTTGTTAACATTAGTTCACATTGAAACCTCAGATAGCGAAATTTAAGATTATTGATTGTGGTTTTAAATACTGTGATAAATAGGTTTCTTTTTTCTTATAGCTTTATGTGAAGAGATTTAAAAATTTCCATAAATGAACCCTTATTCAAAGGTTTATTGAGTCAATACCTGCGTTTTTAGATAGATGGACGTTTTACAGACAAGTTTCTTATATCTGACTTCAAACTAGAGTTCACTATTATGCACTTATAAACGGTGTACTTTCCTCGTCCTAATTTTGCTTTTCAGTATACTCTGAGAACATTACTTCGAATGATTCATAGGTACTTTAAAAGTATGGTACTTTGGAACAGAGATGGTATCCAATACCTCCTTATGTTTCTCATAAATATATACGATGTACTTACTATTTTGATATAACCTTATGGATTGATTTGTAAACGGTGCTTATGTAAACAACTGGTTTATATCTGTGTTGCTGATGTCCAACTTAAATCTTCACTACTAACAAGAGTATATGAGTAATAAAATTGCTGATTCCTATCATCTTTAATTTGATACCCAGATATTTTATATGTATTGGATACTTACTACTTAGTCACGCTTGTATGTTGCTGTCAGTCAGTAGAGCCATATTCACTGGTGTCCTTGTTGCTAAATGAAGTTTGGTTGAAATGGGGTGATACAGAAATCAGCTGATCTCATTTCTAAGGGTCAAGCTGTATTGTTCCGTCTTTCTTATTTTCCAATGATATCAGCTTCTCATTGTCAGGCACATTGCCTAGGAATGGTAAGCGCTGAAAACGGGTGAAACAATCTTGTTTGTTTCTTAGTGTGATATCTGTAGCTGTAGGAGTTGATAAGATGACTACCGGTTTCCAGAACATGATTAACATTCTCAACGAAAGGATTAGTTCAAGTGTTTGCAGAATAATGTTTGCATTGTTTCTAGGATTCTATTTGTCATTATCTCAGCAGATCTTGACATCAATATACTGCGCAAGTTGATGTAAGTGCATAGGCGACACTAACAACTAAAATAACGAATCAAGTTGCAGTATTTCAGCTGGGAAAGCATTTATTTCATAAAATAAACTAATCTAGTTGGTTGTTTCGTTAGGTGCTTTCATGGTCTTTTAAGTCACTAGTAAGTTACATGGAATGGCGGCGTTTGTTTGATCAGCCGGACTGCTCAAAAACCAGATTAGTGGAGAATGTATAGTGAGTCAAAGAATATTTTGTTGTGATTAAAGTATGCAGATAATAACATCGTTTATGCAATCCATAAGGTTTCGATATCCATCTGTTAGTGGAATATGATCGAAATTCAGAAACGTTTATGCAAACTTTTATCAGTTAAGCGCTAACCTCTTACTGTTCGGACCTAAAGGAGAAAAGTCGGTGATTATATATATTTTCTAATTCGCAGATTAAATCGGAGGTTTTAGAAATACTGTAACATATGAAGTAAGATTTATTTGTTTGAAAAAATGTCTGCATTAGATCAATGATAATCACTGTTTTTATATTTGTAATTCCAATAAAGCTATTTACACTAGTAGAAATTCAGTAGAAACAACTTTTTTTTTCATTCACTGGAAAGCATAAATGCCGAAGTAATGAATAAAACATAAAACTTACTGGAATGAAAGTAGGATCGAAACGAGTTATGCGTTTCTCCTTTTCCTGCACCCTTTGAGATACCGTTAAACATGGCATTCTGAAAGGAAGACAGGTTAAAATTTAAAAAAAATCAAGATAAATTATACTTACTATCAGAATTTAACTGTGCAGCAACAAAATTAGAAGTTAAACATTCAAAATGAAGAATGTACAGTTTTATCTGTTACTGGATATTTTTTCGAATACCCTAGTGGTTTCATTGATATCCGAAAATCAGTTCATAAGGATAAGTTTTTTTTGAAAGCAATCTGTGCTCAGTCTTTATTAGAGTTTCATAAATGAATGAGTAGAGTTAGTACATTTTTTCATCTGTCAGTGGTCTTATGAGTGATACATATGCCCCTTAGCTGAAGAAATGAGACATTTCTAACCAATTTTAGTTGCTGTTGTACGTTAAGCATTGTGCTCATTAGAGAAATGCTGTTATAAGATGTTCCGGTAATAACAGCTTCCCATTTGTAATTGTAATTTTGTGTATTGAACCTCATAGATAAAATCAGCTTTAGGGGGACCACTTACTTTTAATTGACATCAATTTAGATATGAGGGTAGTTTTGAAAGAGGTCTCATTCAAATGATGACAGTACGTTTTTTAATTACTGAAGTTATTTTATGTTCTACTCAGCTCGTTTCGGCTTATATTATTGTTGCTGGTTGCTTCGTTTTTTGAAATACCACACTATTTTTTATCTGGCTAGTAACTAAGGAACTCTGAATATTCTAAACAGGTAGTGAGTGAATATTGTAATATGCATTTTCCAACATTACTATCTGCAATAACTTATCCAAGTTACTATGAATATGGATTTTAGATACTTTCTCTTTCTATCATACAGTATAGAAACCTTTCACATTACTATTTAGGGTGGAACACGTGTTGACCTGTGTTAAATAGGTTCAAATTTGTGTTTTACGCCAACTTAGTGTGATTTAAAATGTCACAATTTTTGTATCGCTTACTTGCAATCACCTCTAGTTTTTTACTCTTTGGTTTATAAAAGTCTCAACTGTTCTACTTTTTAATGACACGTGATTATATCGAGGTGTATGAAGCAGAAAAAGTTTTCTTGTTTAAAGTGCGATTGGCGGTGTTGTATGACAACAGTCACGCATACAAAAATAAAAACTGAAGTACTTCTTGTGTTCAAATCCACCGGTAATATGAATTGGTGAAGCAAAACAAACTTAGTCACCATTTGATATTTATTCCTTAGTTGCCATCAGGCTGAAGTTTTGTTGATTCACAATGTGAACTGATGTAGAATATACATAAGTATTCTGGATAAAGCATGCTAAGGAATAAAATGTGTAGGTAGCTTCTATTGGCTAAACCATACTGACTTGATCGTTGAATATCCATTTCGGTCTATTTGGAGCTAATTTTTTGATGAATTTAGACACATGCGTTTCGCGAAAATAATCGATCAGATTATTCACATTAATGGGACTGATGAGAAGTTGTCGCGTCAGTTCAGTCTCAGGAAGCATATGAATTCATTCCAGTTAAAATACACTAGTATACGATTCTTCTGAACTGGGCACTTCCTTGTCGAGATTTGTAAATATTCAACCCAATTCGAGATTTGACTTGTGTAATAAATAAACGAAAATGGCATTCTTCTTTTTACAAAGTAACTTTGATGAGTGGTTGCTTCTTATTTTGATGCATGTTATATCTACTAAGTTTTTTGCTGTATGCGTTTTTAATGACCTGCATTTCTATATGACGAATAATTCAGAGCAATTTAAGGACAAGTGACACTACATCGGTGACCTATTTTAGTAGAAATCTGAAATTAACTCCAGCTGAATTCTGTCCAATGACAGAAAAGTGTTCATGTGTTACAACTGAACTATTCATTTTCTAGGTGAATTTGAAGGTCGCTCAAGAAACTTTTTAATTTCCAAACGTTATGTTAACTACTTTAGGGATAGCAATATCGATTTGATAACACATCTTCTTGCTAAATGAAATTAAGCGGATGATACCAAGTACGTTGTTGATTAGGCAAACTACCTACACTTGCAGTTGTTAAGATGACCTTTATTTTCACTCTATCTGGGATAATTTAATTTTAAAATAACTGATGATACACTTAAACTAAACTGTCAACACAGAAATTAAAATAATTTGTAAAACAGCTGCCATTATTTCGAAAGATGTCGTGTTTACTACTAGTAATCAACCCATAGTAAAGTAAACGATAAAAAGTGATTAAGTAATTCTCCCAGGACTTCAGGTGAATATAGAGAAGACAGAAGTGATGAAGATACCGCACCACCAACAACAACAACAAACTCCAGTCACCATCAACGGGAGAAACTTAAAGGAAGTAACCTCCTTCACCTATCTAGGAAGCACTGTTTCAACTACAGGCGGGACAGACGAGGATGTCAAAGTCAGAATCGGAAAAGCAAGACAGGCGTTCATTAGCCTGAAACTAGTGTGGAGATCTTCTGCACTCCACTCAGCATGTGGAACAAGATCCGGATTTTCAACACCAACGTCAAGTCAGTGCTTCTGTATGGTTCAGAGACTTGGCGCGTCACGAAAGGGATTTCCAATAAACTACAGACATTCATCAACAACTGCTTACGCTCACTACTGAAGATCAGATGGCCAGAAAGAATAAGCAACAAGGAACTCTGGGAACGAACCAACCAAGAACCTATCACGCAACAAATATGCAGGAAGAAGTGGAGATGGATTGGCCATGCACTGAGAAGGCCGACTGGGACATCACGCGTCAGGCCAGTTACTCGAGTGGAATCCCCATGGGGAGCGACGAGTTGGACGTCCAAGGGTGACATGGAGGAGGTCGTGCGAGGAGGAAATGAGAGCTTGTGGGCTGTCGTGGGACCAGGTTCAAAAGATCTCAGAGAACAGAGGTCACTGGAGACGTGCTACTGAAGCCCTGTGTTCCACTAGGAACCCAAGGGACCAATAATAATAATAATAATAATAATAATAATAATAATAATAATAATAATAATAAGTAATTCTCCGGTTTATCAGTCAGTCGTTGGAATCATTCCAAAAACAAGGTGATTTCATATAAAGAATAAACATAAATAATAGGGTTGAAAGCAGCAACTCTTTATTCCTCACGGATGTCTCAGGGATTTACGTAACGTACTGATGATGTTCAGTACTGATTACTTTCAATCTATGCTCATATCGTTATGTAAGGCTTTGGAGTTTTCACTCTTGCTTTGCACGATATCAGTTCTGGATGAAGTATTGTTTGATAAAAAGCTAGGTAAATATTATAAAAATTCACTCACCTCTTTTCTAATTCCTGATATTTTTCATCTATTCTCTCAGATACTTTACGAACATCATTATCATCATCCGCTAGGTCTGCGGAACTATGACGATCCAGAATTAAACGATGTTTTGACATTTTATCATTAATTTCTCTCAGTGAATGACGCATATTTTTGAAACTTTCTGCGCTTGGCAATTCATAATCCAGAATACCTTCTAGACGCTCCTATATTTATGTATTCAAAGTGAATTTTTGTAGTGTAAAAAGTTATTATAAGGATTGAAACAAATATCAAAAAGAATCTGTCAGACAGAGAAATATCACTTAGGTGAGTGAATTTCGAGGTTGTGAAGGTAGGTTTATCGACAAACTGACGTCAGCTAGGAGCACCGTAAGAACAGCTAAGTACCGAACAGCTATCCCATCCTGGTGTAGGAATACTTAACGGTAGGCTATTAGCGTCGTCATGCATTAGATCTCATATGTGCTCACTCAGTGATGAAGGCTATTCAAAAGATATGTTTATCCATAGGGAACCAGTCGTTACTACAGGTAGTTCAATAAAAACGATTAGACTACTAAAATAATTAACTTTCAAAAGAGCATGGTACATTTGTTTTTACTGGCTCTTGTTTAAAATAAAAGAGCTTCAAGTAGTAAATCTGTGTCGAACTGAAACTGGAGTTAATTAGTTTAGTAAACATTTTAATAGAGGACAGATACCCAGCGAATGCTTATATATTCTCAAATATCATATCCTATATAATATCGTTAAAACGTTTTGAAAAATCACATAGCATCACTGAAGCTATATTCTGAAAAGTATCATATGTACTTTGCATATGTGATAATTCGTCTGAGGAAAACTTGGGGAACCTAGTAGTATATCAGTGGGATATTATAGCTATACAGGTGCTGTCCAACGTGAAGTAATATGAGTTGAAGAACCACTGAATACCTACGAGCGCTGAACGGCTGTTTCGTCTTAACAATGGACTCCTCAGAAGTATGGATACATGACTCCACCAGGGACCTACAGGTTTCATTGTGAACGTGTTGATCATTCATCCACTGGACCAGGGTTCAACGGTTCACAGTTTCCTACTTCCTACTTTCCAGCTTTGTTCTTCATACTGAGAGAAACTGCTAATTTCACCCGTTATGGTTTATGGTTGGCTGCTCAATAAGAGTGATGTATCTAATCGAGAAATACTTGATTAGAGTTCGTGTAATTAAATCCGGGACGACTAGTGCCAAGGAATTTGAACGTCTTTTGAATAGGATATTTACTTCACAAAAAGTACGTCAGCATCGTTTTAACTACAGGCGGCACAGGCACAGATGAAGCTGTCAAAGCCAAAGTCAGAAAAGCAACACAGGCCTTCATTAATCTGAAATCAGTGTGGAGATCTACTGCACTCCACTGCAATCAGCATTAAAAGCAAGATCCGGATTTTCAACACCAATGTCAAATCAGTGCTTCTATATGATGTCTGAGAGACTTGGCGCGTTACGAAAAGCATTTCCAACAAACCACAGACATACATCATCAGCAGCTTCCACCTACGCTCGATACTGATACTGAAGATCAGATGGCCAGGATAATCAGAATAAGCAACAAGGAACTCTGGCTGGCAACGAACCAACCAAGAACTGATCGTCCAACAAATATACAGAAGAAGGTGGAGATGGATTGGATTGTGCATACACTGAGAAGACCGATTGGGGGGATCATACAGCACGCCAGGCCGTCGAGTGGAATCCAAGAGGGAAACGACGAGTTGGGCATCCCAGGTGAGGGTGACATGGAGGAGATGATGTGAGGAAGGAACGAAAGCTTGTGGGGGAGCCGTGGGTCGATGTTGGAAAGACTGGAGAGACCAGAGTGAAATGGGGATATGCTACCGAAGCCATATGTTTCACTAGGAACCCACGGAACAAATAATAATGATGGAAAAATTCTGAATTTCAGTTTCGCAACTGAAAGGGTAAATAATAGCACCTTACAGATACGAGCACAAGAGAATCAAGGGGGTGATCTCATTTATGAAGTATGAAGGACACAACATGACTTTGTTCAGCTCAAACATCAGTTGCGTCAAGGTATTGCAAACACCAACTAGTAGCCGAAATACAGTATGCCATTTCTTTCTATCGATCCATGCTAGCAACTAAATCTACAAGTTTTAGTGAAAACAGTCAGAAATCATTCATCGTAAAAGCTTGAAAGTTGAGATAGAATCTTAGAAATTTTGGAGTTCAAGGAAAATCATTCACAAAACAAACACTTAGATACTGATCTACTCTATAAACTGCTTAACCAACAATCATCCATTTAACAAGATAAGAATCAGCTACAAGTTGATCAGTAGAAAGATGTTTTTCGTTAACATGACCTAATAAAATCTAATATCAAGAAGGTCAGCATGTGACATGTAAAGCTTTGCTCAACTCTCATTTCAGTAATTAGTAAGGTCGATAAAATAATAACTTCTTTGCCTTCAGCTGTTTATGGATCAGTTAAGAAAGACTGATTAGATTGGATTACATATAACTGCGGTGAGGGGTTTGATTTATTTCATTTTCTATTGCAGCTGCAAAAGCTAATTCTTATGGTTACTATCACTGTGTAAATTGTTACTAGATCCATCTGGAGATCGAAAAAAGCACGACTTATGTTATTTCAGTTGACTTATTAGATGTATCATATGGTGGAACAGTATTATTCTGCTAGATTCTGTGTAAGATACAATTTACTGTCCATTAACACGTCAAGTTTATGTTATTCATTATGAGACAACTAAAAGTGAATAAAAAATTGAACCATTGTTTTAGACGAATCACTTGATAATCTGTTAACTAAGTTGCTAGACCAAACTTTGATTTTCTGCATAGATTCACTCTTATTCACACAGTTTTCGTGGACATATCAGGTAATCAGTTGACTAAATCTATTCTGTGAAATCTCATAATTTCAACGCGCTTTAGTTGCTTGTTTATTTTATATATATCAACTGTCGCCAATATTATATATATAGGTCGCTTTCATGCTTTCCCTAAAATTCAGCTTATTTTACACTAGGATGACACGAAGTCAGCTTTATGAAAAGCCAATCATGATATGCACGCAATTTTCCTTGACATCTGACTACATAAAGTGGAATAAAAAATCTGACACGCAGTTAGTTTACCCATATCTGTTAGTTTAGCACGTGAGTTATCGATAATCAGAAGATCACCGACTGTGATTAAGTCGTGATTCACATTTTTATTTTTCTTCATTTGTTATAATTATCATCATGTACTTAGAGATTCAGTTTATTTTTGAAGTTTGCGTCAATTTACAGATGGTACTTATCAACGGATGGTTAGTTCATCTATTTGGAGAAACCTTCGAATTACACGAAACATGCACTCAGTCACTTGCACAGTTCGAGTTCTTTTTTCAGCAAGATATTGACTGACATTTTTCTACACTTTATAGTAATACCTACTTTGACAATCTGGTTACTTCTTCGAACCTACTAGTGAATAAGTTTATTCCACTTTGTCAAAGCAATTTTGAACTTTTACTTGTATACTGGAGTTATGAAGTGGAACAATATTTATAGTATACGTACAAGCCTAACTGAACTAATAAGAATTACACATCTCAATCAGAAATGAATAAAAGCCTTCTGCTATAGTATTTTTATGACAATCGTTGTTCATACCTAAAACACATCTAATTTATATTCAATTTTTCAGACATTGCAAATCTTTTGCTGTGATTATAATTTTAGCAAATGTACAAGAATAGTAACTGTAAGAGCTAATATCTGTACATGTCCATTATCTGCATCAAGATCTCCAGGTAAACTGTGTTCATTGCAGAATTTTGAAGGTCAGAAGTGAAATTCTGAAGCTTACTAGACTGCATTGCTCGCCTAGTGGTTTCGACTTTCAATTAAATAAGGTTTCCGTGTTTAATGTTAGGGGTTAGTTTGCAGAAAGCCCTGAACTTAGGCTTCGTGCTGGTTGACACTAATAAGCAAGGAGAATCTGCAACTTTAGGGAAACTGGTGTCCCCTAGGTGTATAAAACCTCCCTCACATAGTGATAAAGTCTGGCACTCTACCACTAGGTCATACAGGTCATAGCTAGATGAAGTACTCAAACTCATGAGTTATAGATAACCAATGTAGATTTCTGGTTTTGAAGTAGTCTTGCTGACATTTGTTAGCGGTTCCAGCTGCTACAATTTAAACTTACCTAATAACAACTGGTTTGAAACGAAAAATAGACGCTCGAATTGAAATTATAAGATTTCCATATCTATCTTTATCTTTCATATATTCTTCTGCATTTTTATGCTTTCGTATCTCATATAATTAGGTATATAGAAACTTCACCAAAATTTCTGAATTCGTTCAATCCTGCCTTCTTTACTAATGTTTCTTTCAATTTTCCATTCAGGAACACTAAGTGTTTCACTAGGTCACCTTATACAAAATAGAGTCAACGTTGGTGTCAAACCACTGAATTTAATAGTTATATTATAATGAACAATTATTATATTATAATAACAAGTTTATGATGGGACTATATGTGCATTATAAAACAGAAACACCTACCTCTACTCGCCTCATTTTTTGTCTTGCAGTTTCCACTGAACTTGGATTTTTCAATATCCCATTACTTGGTGGTAATACATCGACCTGATGCTGTCAATCACACAAAAGACCCGGAATTACAATACGACAAGGTTTTAAACAGCAGTTGTCTTACAAGTGACAATAATTTTGTTTATTGTTACGCAATTATCATTGTCTTTATGAATTTACTTACATCAGATAATACCTTCACCTAAATATCTTATTTATTTCAGCTGTATGAAGAAAGCTAATGAAAGCCAGGAGTCAGAGTTTTGGTAGTAGAATAGTTGCACTTTTCATGAAAGCACATACATTTAAAGTAACTCTTTGGATGACTTGTAAACTCATACTGGAGTTTTACTGTAGATGCAATGATGATCAATCATTGGTTAAGCTACTATGCAGTAAAAAATCATTCATTTCTTGAGATATAATCTATTTGTAAGTAGAACTACTGCGTCGCTGCTTCCAAGTAGTAATTCTTTTAGTTTTGTTTAAAATGTTATTCTTAATTGGAGTATTTTACCGGGGGAAGATGACACATTATCATCCGAGTTTAATAGTGTAAGCATAGAATAAAGCTCAGAAACAACTGTCAGAAGTGATTTTTTGCACTAAGAATTTTCAATTATTTCCTTTCACTAATGAAACTCAGATGTATGTTTTTTGTTTTCGTAACCTTCTTCCATAAAAGCTGTAATTTGTTTCAGCTATATAATCCATCTTCTGAAAGTCAAATAGTCTGTACCTTAGTAATGATAATAGTAATAAGTTATTCATTGTATTTCGAAGAATGTAACTCCATCTTGAAGTTAGCGCTGATAATATCTCAAAAAGCTCCATGAATAAATCACCCAGCCTAGAGAACACAACACAACCAGCATAACAGTTTTCTTCTACACATGGTAGAGTTATCAACAAGATTTTATGGAACAGTGTGAAAAAGTTAGTTGTGTTGATTACGTGAATTATCCGCACAATAATTTACATTGATTCTTGACAATTCAGTAATTTTGTATTTTCTAACAACTCGTGAAAGTTATTCATACATTCAGAACTTTATTAAAGACTATGGTACATTTAACGGAACAAATACAAGTCAGAGGATGATGGACGAATTTTTGACTTGTAGAGAGTTGTAAAAACATAACATGAAACAGAATTTATGCTTTTTTCTGAGATTCTTACCATAGATGGTAGTGTGTACAAGAATATTATAACCACTCAAGCTTTATCTGTAGCGATTTTATTCCCACTAGATTTGAGAAGTAGTCTAGGTTAACGTAATTTACTCTGACAGTGTTTTTTATAATAGACATGGTAAGGATTAATGAGAACTGGATGTTAAATCTTCCTCTCACGTTGACTGCTTCTGCAAAGTGAATTTATCAAGAAAATGAATCCACATGCAGCTAGTGCTGACAAGAATGTTTTCTTGCTAAATGTTATGCCTCAGCCTACCGTCTTTCCATGATTTACAAAGTTGTTTTGTTTTCATTATAGGGTGAACTCCTTTGTGGAAGTACTAGAAAATGGTAAACATTGAATAACCTATGACTTTTGTTGATTCCTCCATAGCACATTTTCACTGTAATTCTATCAAGATACGAATAAGGCTTTTATTAGTAAATGTATACATCATACATCATACTCTGTTTTACGTTTCTTTATTTTAATCAATCACCAGTCACTCTCACCATCTAAAACATTTAGCATTGAGTAGTAGTTGAAATTACCGCTTTCCTGAACTAAGTCAAAAATGATTGTCCATACAACTTTCATGATTTATAGCTTCTGAATAATGCCTTTACTTTGAGATGAGATCAGTTGAAAGATTACTAAAAGCCAAAACTTAGTGGCGCGAAGTATTATTTATGTGGGCCCATTCGTATTAGAAATGTCCATAGAAATAAAACGTATTACTTATAATAAAAAAAATGCAATGTAAATTGTGTATTTGTTATTAAAATGTTGTTTGCTTTTGAACTTTATATCCTATTATTACAGAATATTATGATTATGATTATTATTTTTCCCTTGAGTTCCTAGTGGAACATAGGGCTCCAGTAGCATATCCCCATTTCACTCTGGTCTCTCCAGTCTTTCCAACATCGACCCACGACTCCCCCACAAGCTTTCGTTCCTTCCTCACATCATCTCCTCCATGTCACCCTCACCTGGGATGCCCAACTCGTCGTTTCCCTCTTGGATTCCACTCGACGGCCTGGCGTGCTGTATGATCCCCCCAATCGGTCTTCTCAGTGTATGCACAATCCAATCCATCTCCACCTTCTTCTGTATATTTGTTGGACGATCAGTTCTTGGTTGGTTCGTTGCCATCCAGAGTTCCTTGTTGCTTATTCTGATTATCCTGGCCATCTGATCTTCAGTATCAGTATCGAGCGTAGGTGGAAGCTGCTGATGATGTATGTCTGTGGTTTGTTGGAAATGCTTTTCGTAACGCGCCAAGTCTCTCAGACATCATATAGAAGCACTGATTTGACATTGGTGTTGAAAATCCGGATCTTGCTTTTAATGCTGATTGCAGTGGAGTGCAGTAGATCTCCACACTGATTTCAGATTAATGAAGGCCTGTGTTGCTTTTCTGACTTTGGCTTTGACAGCTTCATCTGTGCCTGTGCCGCCTGTAGTTAAAACGATGCTGCCTTATCTAGGTAGGTGAAAGAGTCTACTTCCTTTAGGTTTCTCCCATTGATGGTGACTGGTGCATGTTGTTGGTTGGGTATCTCGATCATCTCTGTCTTCTCTACATTCACTTGAAGTCCTGTTTTCTCTGCCTTGCCTCTTCTATCTACTTGTTAGTTTTCGCCTGTAGATCTTCGAGTTTGTGCGACATTAATTCCACAACATAAATGTCAATATTTTGAATGTGCCTACTAGTTATTGAATCTTAAACTGCAAACTAATGCCATTGAATAGGTCGTTGTCATCTCTTTTTTCAACAGTCATTCTGTATGCGGGGACAGCCTAATCAACCCAGTTGTAGAGTTTCTTTTTGGCGTAAAAATATGATAATAATTGGCAAATGATTTAGAAATTGCTCGGTCTACGGTAAAATTTCAACTGTGGTATCCACAAGATATTTTCCTGAAAACTACTCAGCTGAGATCATAAGGTATGATCTCTGAAACAAAGTGTCATAAACTAGCAAAATATACTACTACTCGTCTAGTTCAGTAGTAACATCTTTCTTTTTAGAACTTGATCAGTACTTCAGATCAACATTTTTCAAAATTTGACATATGATCATGAAATTGTTCAAGAAGTGAGGCATACACTCAAAATATTTATCTGATTAAAAGGTTATTGGGCTGCATGTATGAAGAATACTTTTCTTAAACACATGTATTGATATGACATGAGTATTCCTTACATCTTTGTGAAATAATTGATGAAAAATCCGAATGGAATCAAGACTGAAATTTGATAGGAAGTAATTTGATAAGATGCAGCATAATATACCTTTATGATATAGATGGGCAGGACTATTTTAATCGGAGTTAATGGTCTTTCATACTGCAGATTAATGATAGTCAGTTAATAACTGAGGTACTCAAAGAGATTGATAATCTCAAGTTGTGGATGAACAGCTGTAAGGAACACAAATTCTGAGTTCAACTAATAACTGGTGAACAAACCTGGTTGCCATGATTTAGTTGTCTGTCTAGTGGATAAACTACAGTGGTTTGAAGTGATGGGTACTTGCTTTCACCAATAATGGGATTATGAGGACCCAGATTAATAAAGGTTTATTCAGCTGAAGACTGTTACATTAAACTACCAATCTTTTTTTCACATTCCTCTGTTGATCACTAACAAATATACAATCACAACTACTGTCATCTTCTTTCGACAGGAGACTCATTTAGTTTTATTATTTATTCTTTGTAAAAGATGATGGAGTTACAATAATTTAATAAATGGTTACAGATATAGTCCGATAAGACTAACTTTTCAACCAAAGAACTTTAGTGGCCTTTTTCGATAAAGATGGTAGCAAAGTGCAACAATGACTTTTGGCCCACCTGAAAATAAGCACAGATTTACAGCCTTCAAGTCTCATAAGAATAAAATAAATTGATAGCTTATTTCTAAATTGGTGTTATACAGAAAACTAACTACACCGATTTCTTTCAAAAGCTTTAAAAACAAGTTGTATTATTTACCACGCTGACGCTTTAAACCAGTTTTATTTTAACATGAAAGAAAATGACAGGACAGTAATCTGATTAATGAGTAACTTTTTTCTTTTATAAATACATAGTAGTCTAGTAACATTTATGACTGTAGCCATAAAATATAAGTCATGAAATTCCAAGCTAGAACTCACAAACGTCTGGGATATTTGTTTTTTAGCGTCTACATTGTTGGGCATAGCAACACCATGCATGCTGAATATTTGTGTTTTATGTTATGCAGTAAATATTGTTGCTTTCCAAAAAAAACATTACAGCACAAACGAATAAAGTAAGAAAGCAGATTGGATATTTGGTGTCTAGAAAAATTGGCAATCTTCTATTTCTGATCACTATAATATATTCATAGAACTAATAATATTTTTTTGAGTATGAACCATTTCCCCCCCCCCTTAATGCTCAGTCCCACCCTACATACCTTTGGTTGAAATTTTCAACAGCTTGGAGTGGCTTTGCTATGCACTTCTTACCTTAAGCAAATCTTATCGGTTAGAAAATAACTGAAACTAGTGAAGGGAAAGTTATTGCAAGCTGTCAGCTTGATTCATAAGTTGGCTATCATCTACACAAAACGTGTATTAGTATACCGACCAGAGCAGTAATGTGTGGTTTGAGGTGCTAAAGAAGATGTGTAGCTCAGGATGACCGGAATAATCATCTGGTCTTTTCCATGCCTTAAGGTATGTTCTTGAGCGTTTCATCACCGGACTCGATGACTTCCTCAGTATTAACTTCACATAGCTTATTCAATTGTCGTCATTGTTGTCGTCTAAGGAGTACTTACTGCATGTTATTGGTAATGCTGTTCATATCTCAAGGCCAATATTTTGTTGTAGTGATAATTGTGAACACAAATTATTAATACATACAGGCAAGTACATGGTCTCAATTAATATCTGCTGGGAGAATACAATATGCGTGACAACATCGAAAATTATTATTGATTTTTGATCCAGTGACCTAGAGGATAACACTAGTGTTTGGTACGATTGATCCTGGATTCTAATCTTAATGGAAACACCATCATTCACTGGGAGGAGGTACCTACATCTGACGAGTCCCAAATAGTGCGAAATTGCGTCCTGGATTCCACTGCTAGCCTCTATCCATAGTTAATATCAAAACTAAAAAGTACCGACAATATCAGGACATCCACACACGAGCCTATCTGCGAATAGTGCCTGATCAATTTAATCCATTCATAGACAGAGATTTACAAACTATAACATAGTAATCGGAAATTATTCCGACGGATTTAGCTAGTTTAATTGTGTAGCTCAATAATAAACAGAATTAACTATCGAATTTGACACGCAGCTCTGATTCGGGCTCATCATCTGGTACGTTAACCAATTTCATGTAATAAATAAGCAAATTTTATTTAAAGCAGATTTAGGCAGATGTCGGATTATAAATAACAGTGGTACGTTCCACGTGCAATCTAGAAGAAAAAGTGAAATCACAAAACTACAAAAACTACTGCACTGGAATCCCATAATTAACATGCATTCAGTGATGAATACACATAAAAAACATACAATAGCAAGCAAGTACCTAAAAACTACTTGCTCACACTTATATACTCTTTTGATCTCAGTCTACAGCCATTAATATACCTTTGTCGCTCCTAAATAAATGGGATTTTTACAAGTGAATTTGAGAATAATAGAACAAAATTGAGTAAGGAATAAAATTACAGCCAGTTTGGTTGATTATACACTTTTGGATTTATAATTGAATACGCTCGATAATGAAGATCATATGGTCAGAAAGAATAAGCACCAGGGAACTCTGGTTGGCAACGAACCAACCAAGAACCGATCGTCCAACAAATATACAGAAGAAGGTGGAGATGGATTGGATTGTGCATACACTGAGAAGACCGATTGGGGACATCATACAGCACGCCAGGCCGTCGAGTGGAATCCAAGAGGGAAACGACGAGTTGGGCATCCCAGGTGAGGGTGACATGGAGGAGATGATGTGAGGAAGGAACGAAAGCTTGTGGGGGAGTCGTGGGTCGATGTTGGAAGGACTGGGGAGACCAGAGTGAAATGAGGATATGCTACCGGAGCCCTATGTTCCACTAGGAACCCAAGGGAAAAGTAGTATTAGTACCATGTTAATTCACTGATGTCATGATTGAACGAAGTGTAGATTCAAACGATAGACATATGAAACGTGACATCACTCCTAACTTGCTGACCGCCTTACAGAATGAATGATAGGATCTGGTTAATAATTAGAACTAGACAACATGAACTTGATTACTCTCTAGTGACTATTTTCTGATAATCAATATCTAACATCCTCTCATCGTGCTACAAATGTTCTTTTCGCCTAATGTTAGTTTTCATATTGTTGACTGTCGTTAACTTCACACACCAAACACTATATAGATGCAAATCAAGTTGAAAACAACGATATCATTTCAGAATAGTTTCATGAGTTTATTTACTTGCTAATCAGATTCGAAGGTGGTCTTTGTAGAGAAATGATTAACGTCATAGGCCACTCTGATTAACACTGAAGGAGCCCTTTTGGTTTTTGTATTTACATAACAAACAACCTTGTGAGCAAGAATACGCAAATCTGGTTGATTATTATTATTATTTCTTGCTACTTGTAATTTACTGTCATTATGATAGTTCGAATTGACTAATATCTGTTGGAATATTGGCTCCTATGCGAATGACTTGATATTACCTGAATATTTGTTGCTCCAGTTCACATTTATTTTCCGATAACGCTTTGTCGTTTGAAGTGATGAGTACGAGGTTCGAGCCTTAATGGGAACTAAATCATTCACTGAGGTGCAAGTACATCCAGCTGACCAGTTCTAAATTGGATGAAACGCACATCTTGGATTCCATGTACAAGTGAATTATAACTTATTGGTTATTTTGCGTGGTTTCTAGGATGGCCTTTATTATCAGTCGTGAGAGGGCATTGCCTTTTCAAGTAATAACCATTTTTAATTCAGTGTATTAAAAAACTGGTTCTTTAATTCAAACGATATTTATGACCTACTTATGATTATTAAGCTGTTCGTAGTTGGAAGTAGTTTTTTGTAACTGTTTTTCTGTCTATCCCGGTTATTTAATTATCTGAAAACATGGAAATGAATTACTTTGTTTCGTTTCAAAAAAATTTGATCTTTGATGAGTCGAATAGATAAAATAATGCCTGTTAAGTGTTTTATGACACATACCTTTGAAACAAACACCTACAAACAATAATCATTTTTTAAGCTTTGGCAATATTTCGAACAAATTTACTGCATGTGACTACACCAACAGTTAAAATTTTCGCAACTATTTCAACTATTCATGTAATGATAGGCAGTAAATTTGCTCGGAGTGTAGTCGAAATTAGAAAAGTTCATCATTTTATGCGTACATTCACTTAAATGTAATGTATGACGTAATGATTCATTCTGTAAAGCAAAAACTCTTCATGGATATGATTGAGAATAACATTAGTAATACAATGTTCAACAAGATAGATAACAAAATGTATTGAATGTCATCAAAATCTAAACTTTCAAAAGTAAATGAGTGATCACTGAAATTTAAATTTCGCTTCTATGTTAAAATATTTGTTATCTCACTTCTTGCATATAGTCATGCATTCAACTTATGGACTTCTAGTTTTATGAAAATTCAAACTACTTGAAAGTAGTATAATTCTCTCAGCATAATTTACAAACGTTTCGGAATGTATTGTTCAAATGGTTCTTAGTGGTTTTATCTAAACGATATAACAATTTAAATACTCCTGACGTCTGGGAAAATTTATTTAGAACACTTTCTTAAGATAAATGCACTTACTAGAGTGTGCAGAAGTAGCGATTTTTAGTTTGATTTCGTGAGGAAACTGGGACCTAGAGGTTGTACTGCAGCTTCATGCATCCACGATATCAGCTCGCAGAACAACTAAATGGCATCACAATTTCATCTGTCAGAGCTTTCGGTTAAGAATCGGCCTAAAAATTTACTTACCGTCAAAAGTGTATCATTACTACTATTTCTCAGAATTGTGGCCTTTTCTTCTCTATTATTTAGACAACTATCACATTTGTAAGACTGGAGGTAATGTTTATTCAACAGATTTGAGAGTTATGTATGCCGAAGTATTTCACACAAAACGGTGACAGATTGAATGAAGGTAGGAGCACAATAAGGCGAAACTTTTTGGTTGGATGTTTCGCTATTATAAGTAAATTGGTATTATTAGGGAATAGTGAAGTGGCTAGTAAGCATAGATTTGGATATAATTCAACAACTTCTTGATTACCCTTTAAATGACCCCCTAACTCAATATCCGTTCATTATCACTTTAGTTACCTAGTTTCCCTATCAGACTTAACTATCACCGTCACTGAATATGAAAATCAGTTCAAAAACCAAGAATATCTCGGTGAGCTTATTTGTGAATTAACTGATTTCTGAAATATTTGGTTAGTTTCAAACTTTACCCTTTTTTTGGAACTTGACACTGAGTAAAAAAAAATAGTTAACTCGTGCAAAAAAGTACTGAATAACTTACGTGGCCATTCGATATATGTTCATCCGTTTGGAGTTTTGTTGATCTATCTCCATTTCGAACATCTATGTGTCTACTACAAGAACCTCTTCTCACATTAAGTTGCGTTCTAGGCAAATAAAATGGTGACCTCTCAGAGTTTCTCTAAATATTTAATAAAATGAATGACTAATTAAAACAATTCAGTAAAAATATCGAACAAAAAGTGTAGTAAAAGTTGTGTACCTTTGTGAACTCATACAACCCTAGGTGCATTTTCAAACTGTGGTAAATGAATATGAAATAAAACTGGCCACTTTAATAGAATGCAATTCTTTTTTATTGGTTTATTAGATATATAACACAATGAATTATTCACTCGTAAAATACATCAGGAGAACTTTGAGTAAACTATGTGATGTCACCTAAGTTGATGAACTAATATGTCTGTGGAGTAGTTTGACAAGTGAATTTGAGGTCGAACCTAATACGTTGAAAGACACCAACCAGTAATCTGTGTACTACCATCTCACTGTCTTACAGAATCAGTTATGATACCAAATTGTTTTTTATGCTTTTCTTTCAGTTACATTTGACCTGAGGAAAGAAAACCGACACTGGCAGCTTGAGCTATGAGGAGCCAATAGTAAAACTTCTCTAATTCACATAGCAAACTTAAACTTGGCTCAGGTCTTGTAGTTAATGGATAGTGGAATTCAGTCAGTAATTCATAAACTTTTAATTCAAATCCTGCAGCTACATTTGTTTTCATTCAGTCTCCATTATCTACCGCATGAATATCGATCCAAAGTTTCCGTCTTTGAGGGAAAACCTGCCTAAGGGATCATAGAGATTGAATTTACTCTTGTGCTTAATAAAAAGGAGTGTTTTTTTAATCTGCCTCTTTCAGTATGACGAAACGTATGCTACATTCATCCCCTGCCCTTTCAGGATAAACCTTATTTCCGTAAACTCCTAAATTCGCTTGTGTACAGACAAATATCTATAACAAGAATGAACTTACTATGAAAAAGACTTCAGAAACACATTAAATATATCAATTTTTCGGTCAACAAACTTCTACTAGCACTGAGGACTAAATGGATATCATATAACATTAATTATTTCGTTTTTCATTGATATTGGTGATGACTTTCACAAGAGATATGATTTAGTTTAAATTGTTGTCTTGGTACTTAGTGAGCAATGTAAAGTTATTCAGCCTGACTGAAATCTCCTTGAAAAGAATGCGGTATGTAAATACCAGGTTTACGAAATAGGTAATTTGTATTGCTTCGTCATGGGGGAGCAACCAATTTCATATTGTCTACTCCTGAGTGCAGACCAAATTCTAACGATCATATTTGCAATATGGCCACCAAGCTAGGAGGCTCAGCATCGCGGTGCACATTGGTAGATGTTAGTTAGTTGGAGGTACTCAGAAGGAAGCCTTGGTCCAATGTGTATTGCGATGCTGAGCCTCCTAGCTTGATGGCCGCATTGCAAATATGATCAATAGAATTCGATCTATACTCAGGACTAGACAACATGAAATTGGTTGTTCCCCCGTGACTAATCAATAAATGTATTCCACTTCTACAAAGGGTCAATTGCGGCCTGAATAGTTAATTGGTAACGTCACTGACTGCTCAGGCAAGATATCAGTCCTGTTGAGGTTGCAAATACACCTTGTTGACAAGTGCCAACAAGCATAAAACCTAGGTCCAGGGCTTCTTTCCAATTGCCTCTAACCTGATGACACAAAGGTAGTTTACTTTTTATGCAGAATAGTCCGAACCCGTATACTGACCCTTGTCTAATGACGTGCATGAAATGGTTATTGGTAGCATTGAAGAAGTTTCGAGATAAGAAACTTGGTGCCAGGATCCTGCTGAATTCGGCAGATATGAAACTATGAATTATTTTTGGCATTGGGATCTCCATGATCATTTGTGGTGTGATGCGTAAGAAATTTGTGCTGCATATTATGTACTGCGCTGTTATATACTTTTGAAGAACAGTTGGTAGCGAAAACAGTGAGAGTTGCTGAATAGATGTTTTAGTCTTAAGCCAGTTTAACAAATAACCCTCATAGTACTTCTAAATAAACACTGAGAGTGCGAATGAAAACCATAATTTCATGGAGATTTTAGCATTTCAAAACGTTTCATCAGAAAATTTAGATAGCCAGTATAGAAATATATTGAAAAGTGAATATTCGACTTTGTCAATTATTATAAATTCACTCAGTGCACACTCCATAGCAATCTAAAATAAGTTAAAACTGTTGAGTTTTTTTATTTTCAAAATGTATCGTGAAAATATTGGCGGTTTACGCCGTTATATTGTTTCTAGGACAATACAATTATGAGTAGAGCTAGTATATTGTTTTTTACGACATGGTCTAAAGCGAGAATGGATTGTTTCCTAACAGGCAGTGGGATTGGTTAACCATCATCAGCTAGCGATACTAAGCGGGTGTATTTACGAAGATAGGTTGGTTATAGGAGTAAAAATTGGGTACTCTGGTCGATTATAATTCCATTTTAGTCCGTTTATTAGAAATGTCACGAAGTGAAACAGTATCATTTGCTGGATAACGTTTCACTTTGTGACATTTCTAATAGATAGATTAAAATAGGTTAATTATACTGAATAATGTGAGAGTAGAGTCTTCAAATACCTAAACATAGTAAAACTGCTTGTCTAAATGACAAAAATATGAGTTAGAAGTTGATTTACTCCGAAATTCATATTTCCATAGGTTCGTACTTCATAAAGGTGAATCTGAAAAGAGATTATATACAGTAGTTCCATATATATAAGCAGAGTATACTGCAGGCTGTTGTCTCTTGACATGAAAGAACTGACTCTATGAGGAATGTTCACAGACAAAAGGGGTTGCTTAATCACGTGAAAATACTATGTTGGCAAAATGATAAGTGGGTGACGTAAAACTATCGTATTAATAAATGTGGTAATGATGAAACCCTTATCAATCTGAATATGGATGCGAATAGGAAAACTGGACATTATTTACCAATATTGAGAACGGAAATGAAGCGTCTTATACTTTTATGCACTGGAAATGTTCATTTCTAGTATAACGGCACCATATATAATCAAGTTGACGATGTAGCTATGGGAAGTCTGCTAGGTCTAGTAATGGCGGACGTCTTCATGTCACACTTAGAAAACACTACCCTACAACCTGCAGCCGATGAAACCATGCCTTATTTAAGATGTGTTTATGATGTGCGTATTATCTCTGAGGACGGTCAACAAGCAAGAAAGGTGCTTCAACGTTTCGTAAATGCACATCATAGTATTAAGTTTACGATGGACTGCGAAGAGAAGCAGGAGCTGAATTTTCTCGATTTATGCTCCCGGCGTAATGAAGACGGTACAATAGAAAGGAGCATTCCTAGCGAAACTTTAGCACCTTCCACCCAATCAGCTAAAAGACAGGTTTAGGGAGGACGTTATGCCAGAGGGAAGAGAGATTATGTTCAAGAAAAACTGCAAGAAGGATTTTAACTAACTGAATAGTGTCTAAACAATAATGGTTATACGATGAAGTTTGTTCAGAAGTACTGTAATAGCAAGGAGAATACAGCGGGATACATTACTGTTGAAAAGAAGCCAGTATTTCTTTGCCGTCCACGCAAGGTGATGTTGCGACGAATTAGGAGTGTGCTGTCCAGGACTTATCCGGGTGCAGGACTTGTCTCACCATACCAAACAACATGTGCAATTACTCAATCTGGATTGGATAAAGTTCCAACTCTCGTTAACACGAACTGTTTTTAGCAATCCACATATACATGCGGTAACAAGTAAATAGTAATAACAGAGAGGCGGCTGTCTATCAGGACTGCCAAGTACATGCCAAATGGGTCTACGCCTCAGAGATTCATCCTCACTTAACAGTGCAATAGCTCGTCACTTATGTGATACAGAACATCAAGTAGATTTGATGAAACCCTTTATGGTAGTCAACAGACAAAAGACGTTGTGCCTACTTCGAATTGCTGAAACCGTCAAAATCTAACAAGTTCAACCAAGACTGTATTCAGAAGGAGATATTTCTGATGCATTTGTTTGGTGCTTATTTAGATCCATATTCATAATGATAAGCGTTTCAATATTACCGTGTTTTTTATTATTACGACTGTTTTGTCTCACTTACTTATCATTTTACAAACATAATATTTTCACATGATAACACAACCCCTTCTACTGACAATTATTAATAGTTAGGGTCATTCCTTGAAGTATCAGCAGTAATTTCTTTGAGAATTCACACCTATATAACTAGTATGATGCAAAGATGTTATGTTCTTTGAGTTGGATAGATTAATCGCAAAGCCTTCGTTCTCATTTTTCCTGCTTTGAGGAGTTATCTTAGATTCTTGATGGTGTGACAGCCAAACGTTGGAATGGAAGTTATCTAGAATGTCTAGAATGATAATGAAAACTTCACGATTAAGCCATTCAGTTCAAAGAACACAACATCAAAACAAAAATATAGTTGAATTTCAAGGTAAATAAAACGAGAATAGATGGTAATTTTACTGAACTCACTAATATATCATCAATATAATCTAGTGTTTGTTGATCTCTTTGCAGAGCTCGTTGTCTAGCTTCGTCATATTCATTTAGAACAGTATCAGATGCTTTGCGTGCAATTTGTCGTACATCTGTTGTAATCACGTTTTCCACTAAGAGGAAAAAAGAAAGAAAGAAAAAGTTGAAAATTACTAGGGTATTTAGATTGTTATTCAAATCCGCTGAAATGCTCCAGATGTATGCACTTTCATTTTTAGTGTGTGTGATGATTTCACAAACAGCTTCTCGATTTCTACATTGAAAATGATTGAGAAACTTTCATCTTATCCACCACTTATGAAAACGTACCGTTGTATTATTCATATCTCGCATTTGAGCACAGAAATATAAGTATTCGTAGATTATTTTAGTCAGCTAAGGGAAAGAGATATAAAGACGTAAATCTCTACTTCCATCTGAGGGAGAGTGTCTGGGGAAACTAATACTCTCTGTATTGGGAGAAATTACTTTCAAGATAGACGAAATATAAGTCTCTTATATATGTGCATCAAAAGGCAAGAAAAATGAACTATGCAGCAGTTGAAAACTTACCGTTCTACATTGATTTATTTTGGCATTTACATTCCCCAATGAGTGAAAAGCAAAACAAGGTTGTTTTTAGCGAAAATTCCCTCTTTTTACTTTTCATTCATCGAGAAATTCTAATATCAAAACAATATATAACATTTACTGATATCCAAATTCTTTCTTTCAAACCGTCAAATCCCATCTTGGTTTGGATAACTTAATGCCCTATTATAACTTCAAATCACTTAGTTCAGGACACAAAAACATTTGCTGACTTCAAACAGTATTTATGACATCTTTTTGCGGCCTCCTACAATTTATAATAAAGATATTTGGAAAATATAAAGTTCGGTAATCTAATAATTCTAAATTGGTATTCTCCATGGACTGACATCAGGTAGAGAAACATTTGAAACCTTAAAATATTGGATAGGAGTTTCATCCTAGTATGAGACTCCTCAATAGTGCGCACCAGTGACCCCGACAGGGATTGACCTTCGACCCTCTAGGTTCCCCGGATAGCACGTCACCATTGAGTCACCGGGTTGAAATTCATTGGTTCGTGTTTCCTGCTTCTGTTAGTTCACGATTTAGCACGGCCTCCATCCAATGCCATCGTTGAGTATGTGTCCCCATATCCGATTTGGTTGACCCATTCTGGGAAGAAACAGCTGTTCAGTGCTTACGGGTTTTCGATGTTTCTCCATCTGATCTCAGTGCATGATGAATACCAACTTGAAATCATCTAATTAATTCCTACAAACCTTCAAATTGAATAATCTGATGATTGTCAGATTTTAACATCAATGTAAGAAACAGGATTAGGAATACTAATTTCTTTTGTGGAGAAATTCTGAGTGAAAAAAGAATTATATTTCCTGTATGCCAATGTAAAGCTAGGGTATTGCTGTAAAAATCATTTTTAAAGCAGTTCAGTTCACTTAAATGCCACCAAGACGAGTCAATAACTGAAAGGAGAAGGTGGAGGCAGAATAATTGAACGAAAGTTAAACGGAAAAGATGGAATTCTTATTTACTTAAAGTAACCCTTAACAGCCAGACCATTACATCTTACCCTTATGTTAAAAATAATCAGAGAATTTCTACTACCTTCCACCTTATCTCTGTTACTTTGTAAAATGTGAATCAATCAATAGAATTACATGAAAAGACGAAACAGGTAGAGCTTGCAAAATGATATTTGAGAAGTGAGAAATTTGTTACTTCAGAAACTGATCATTTTATTTCTCTTCAGTAGATCAACAAAGAGGTTGAAAGTTAAATGACATCTTACATCTCTTATATAAGCGTAAATCAAACTAAAATTTGAGTATTTTATTCTGTGAATGTCTTTATTTCTAGTTTATTCAAATAATGAGTTTCATTTGAAACATTATAAATTTTAAGGTAGATGAAATTAGAGACTACCCTAGCAACGACTTGAATAACCAATTAGTTTTCTCTATTTCAATTAGAAAGGGGGATTTTTATTCAATAAATTAGTCTAATTGGTTATTTCAGTCGTTGTTTTTGTTGGGATAGGGTTTAGAGTAACTCTAAAATTCTTTGCACTTAAAGCAATCTTAGAATCTTCACACTTATGTACCATAACTAGTAAGAGATAAGTCAGCAACGATTCGGTCTGTTTGCTAGTGAAAAAATCTGTAAAATAGCAGATGAAGTGTAATAAACTTGCTCATGTTCGACATTTGACCAACCAATCAGACGTAAAACTTTAGGAACATTCAGAAATAAATAAGACAGTTAGCATGTAACAGTTGTAGGAAAAAAGGTTTGTAGTGCAAAGTTATCACCCTTTAATCTACAGAATGCTGTACATGTTTAACGTTCTTATTTTGTGTATGCCAGTTTTTATACGGCAAATTACTCAGTAGGAAAGTATATACACTAGAAGTGAATTGTATACGCATACAAAACTAAGGTTGACTTAATGATATCAATACTAGTTTATCCCTGCTCCTGGAAACTGTTATAGAATTAGGGTTCATTCATCAAATACAAAATTAGTTTCCTCTAGGTCATATGTTTCCTGTGAATAACTTCTATCTTATAAATAGTGAGATGATAAAAGGCTGATAACGGAATCGAGATTTCATTCTATATAAGCAAACATACAGTAGGCGCTAGTTTGTACTGCGAAAAGATCCTAAGAATACAACCATCACATGCATTCGGGAATTACAAACTTTCTTTCCCACATTTAGGTCATTTTCAAGAAGGTAGTGAGCATAATCTGTCTCAAGAATTTTACTATTTAACTGTATTGCTAAATCTAGTAGGTATTGCTTCAACTTTCATTGACAGACAAAATTTTATGCATATATAGGATAGGTCAAATGAAAAAACGTCTGTTGACAAGCAGCTCTGGACCGAGGTTTGCTGCTTTTTGGAAGTTACCGGCGAGGTGCTTCTGCAACCGTTTGATAATATTTGATCTCTCAATGGATTGAATGTAACTCAGTGCCACTAGACTGTTCAAGGGAGAACTGGCCCTATGGAGGGCTGTATATGTGTGACATGTATATGATATAGCTGACTAGTCATTAGTTCATAGTATTGCGTAGCCTAATGATTAAGTCTCTGACTTCAGAATTTAGTGAAGCAGGTGTCTCATGGTAACAGAAACGTCTTGCTGTAGAGTACTAACAAGGAACGAAAACTGGGTCCGAGGTGTTCCACCGATTGATTCCCATCACCTAAAACCGAAATACAGTCAGGCATATTGTTATGTCACTTTGTTTATTAGCTAGATTGCAAAACTTGATCGATAGACCTTGACCTGTGCTTAGCCCTAAGGACTTGACAGCTGCGTCAGTTACCCACTGATAGCCAATTTGTATATGCACAGTTTACTTATAAAATCTTCTACAGGTAAATATACTTTGGCAGTTTTATTCCTCAAATCTTAAGAAAAAATAAGACATCGAAACTTAACGTAAAACATGATTGTGAAACTGCAGAATAAGATATATGTTCAACTGTTCATCAAGGTTTTCGCTTATTTGTACATTTATTCTTGGTGAAAATTAATTCAACGAAATGAGCTGTAGAGGTAACGTTGTAACTGTATTACAGTTGGATTGAGGTATTACCTCAATAATGTCTTAGAAGCAAAATAGTAAAAACAGTTGAATTTCATATATAAGAAGAATATATAACACCTTTTAAATTCTGTTATTGAAAGACTATGTACCAAAAACCTCATTTAAGTAGTGTGAAATGTTCTTGTAGGTAGTTAGTTATCTCAGGTTGTCGTCCTGTTGGTGCGATCTTCATATGCTGATGTTCAGCATGTTCACCAATGTCTGATAATCAAAGCTTATTGTTAAGCAGTAGTGAACTCAGTGTAAGTGCTTATGTCATGTATTTGTCATTGTGTGTGTGTTAGTAGGGCAAGTGTGAATACGAAAATACACCCTGACAAGGCTTTCACATATCATATAAAAAGAAGTGTTTAGTAATTTAAGATAAGAATTCTATTGAATAATATGTTTGAGGAGTTAGAATACGGCTTAGTTGTTAAGGCTTGTGTAGATGTAGGGAAACTCGATTGTATGACTCTGTAGTGGTTGAAACATTAAATTAACTATAATGTTTCAACCACCGAATCACAGTTTTACCTCTAAGGATTATAGGGCCATCGCTACCTTTTGATTACTTTCAAAATTTAGTTTCTGGTTTTATATTTTCATAGATTTTACAGACTGATAAAATCCTAAATTCTGTGAATTACTTTGTAATGAGTCTAGTACGCTTGAATGGGACACGTAGTATCCTAGATGTTTAAACAAGCGGGAATTCACCGATTGTATTTAGAACCATATTTAACTAGCATTTTCCAGATGGTCAGGTAAAAACGCGTTTGTGTGTGTATAGATGGATAAGTTGTTCTCAAAATCAGCGACTATAGAGCTTCCAGAATAATGTAGAAGGTATTAATGTTACTTACAATCACATAAATACCAAGAAAATTTGTAAATACATGACTCTTCCAATAGAACTTCTATAGCTTTCCGGTTATTCCTATACTACTGAAAGTACCTATTAGGAAATTAGAGAGAAAGAGAAATTCTGCACTTTTGTTCCCCAATATTAGCGAAATCAAGGACTAAGAGTAGTTTGATTGAAACTTATGGCACGAATATGGAACACAGTATACATCAGCGTCACACCTGATCAAGTTTTTCGTTCCTAAATAATTTCTCTCTATTCTAATAATAGGAACGTATGATGCAGCAGGGAACTTAGATATTTTAAATTTTTGGGAACAATTTTAATTCCATTTTAGTCTACGACATTTTCAGAAGAAATTTCATTTTTCTCTCCGGGTGTTAACTATAGTTAAATAGAAGTCGTTGGATTTCACATATTAAAAGTCATGCGTTAACAAAGAATATTCTTTTCAAAAACTTGTCAGGAAGTTGTTGGACCTAACAATAGAAGAAATTGACTATTACTGTTAATATTAAGTTAGTGGTAAAGTAAATTATTAAAGAAATTCACTTTTATTAAGAATCGACTTACAATCACGTTCAAATTCTTGCTTCGCTTTTTCTCTTGCTTTTCGACTTGCTTCAGCTTTTCGTTTGAATTCTTCAATTTCATCATTTTCATCGTCTGATGAGTAGTTTGAATAGTAATAATAGTCCACATGGTTTCCGAATGTCATTGCTAAGTGTTGAAATCCTCCAACTTCTAATTTCACGTTTTAAATATGCGTATCCTATTTACTACCAAGTTTTTGTACCCAAAAACAATAAACTAAGACTGTGTAGTTTAGGAATAGGTGAATCGATCTTTCTTCCTTGGTATTTATATTTGGGTTGTGTGTTCATGAAAACATATTTATGCACAAATTTGCCCACAGACAATGAATAACCAATCAATAGAACAGATAGACACTGGGATTGGTGAACTATTTCTGAGATAAAATATATCGAAGTAAATGTATACGAGTGTACCTTAGCTGTGGTTAATCTGTTACAGAAAAGGTGGAATAACCACACAACTGAAATATCAAATACCAGGGTTTTCACATTTAGGCCATCTACTACGCCTTTTAGTTGGTATCCTCTGTTGTCAGAACAAAGTATTTCCATACCTATTTAAATATTTGATGCGCGAAAAACATGTTAATTGTTAAGCACGATCCACATTCAGTGACCTTCACACAGCGGTCAAATAATCTGACTACTTGTATTGATTTGGTTTTAGTTTTGGCTCTTATATCAAAAAAGAAAGATGTAGAGAAATGATTATTGACTTCAATTTGTCGGAAAACCTTGTGGTATGTAGCAGGAATAGAATAAGTACTTTTTGGCTTTCTAGTTTTATATTACGAGCAGTCTAATGGTGAAAATAATTCTTAATAGTTTAGTAGGCAGTTAAATTGATCAAATAATTGGAATCGCATTAGTAGACATTGTTCTACCTTCACATAAAGTCGATGATTGAAGTTTAGGGGAGAAGGCAGTTACGCCAGGATTGGACTTAGACTATTGTAATGTAATTTATTTATCAAAAAAGGTTCAATATAAAGTAAATGGTAAATTCATTACTTTTACTAAATTTTCTAGATGGAAAAAGTATTTTAGTTTATTGAATTAAACAACACCTCTTGGATGTTTATAGTTTATGAGTTTAGAATTCGATAATTCAGAATAAGAAGGGAATGGGATGAAGAGATCTTAGTTCCAAGTGAATATAAATTTGATTTCCAGTGAAATATTCTGTTTTCATTAACTTAATTATCTAAAACGAAGGTATTCTTGATATACCCTTGTATCATACTTCTAGTCACCACCAGGTCAATTATAGTGTTTATAACTGTCTTTAGTCACACAACACGTCGAAAATCATGTTTATTCATTTGAATATAACTTAAGTTGTAAACAGCAGCTATCGGTGAAGTATTCTTTCAGCTATCTTTTTATCTTGGGTTTCAAAAATCGTAAAACATGAAGAATATGCGTTTTAAATGAGTGATCTGTGGCAATTATAATGATATGCACAGAAATGAAATTTCACTTTTGATGTTAGTGAAAAGAAATTCTTACAAAGGTTATCGTCGCATAGCTTTATTAACTTGTGATATTTATTTAATACTAATAAAAATGGCTGATAGTAATTCAGAGTCATATTTCTTATACAGTAGAAACTTACGAAGCGGAGTGTTTATAGAAAGCTAACATCAACAGGCCAATAGATATACGCACTTTTTTAGTGCTGTACCCCTCCAATAAAAAAGGAACCTAGTGAAACGCTTAGCATACCGTGCCTCAGCTGTTTGCTCAGAGGATGCTATAAAGGAAGAGTGCGCCACCATTCGTGATCTGCTTAGTAGGAATGTCTACCCAGACAAGTTTGTAACTAAGCCCATGAATATTATGTGGGTTAAGACAACAATGCCAACAGTTCCTAAGAAGTAAATCTTCTTGGAGCTGGAATTTAAGAATGATATTGCCAGTGAGATCATCATACAAGGCATTAAAAGAGTCTTGCATAAAGCATTCCCAACCGCTAGATTATGTCCCGCCCTCTACAACTGCCCGATCCTGGGTGCAAGAAATAAAGACAAACTGCCTGATTCTGCCACTTCTATGTGCATTTATCACTTCAACTGCTCCTGTGGAGCCAGTTACTTTGGGCTTACAATGAGGCAGTTCCATCGTCGAATTTCTGAGCACCACCCATCATGGTTGAACAACGGACAAATTAGAACTATAAAGAGCTCCATACTTGCACACTTAGTTGACACAGGACATCAAGTGGTTACTGGAAGAGCCTTCAAAATCATCCATGAGATTCCAATTAATTTACCTCATGTGTAACGCACTCGGTTACTTCACATAACAAAGGCGATTGCAATCCACCTTTACAAACCTAGCCCTCGTATCCAAAAGAAGTTTGTCCGACCACTTTCATTACCGTGGTCGTCAACATGATGTAGCTTCTAGGTTTACTTTGTACACCTCTTCCCCTTCTTGTTTCTATCAATATTCATATTTCCAATTTAGTAACTCTGTTGATTATTTACATCATTATTTCCAAAACATCACCACGTGATTGATAATTTGATTAAATTGTAAACCTATATATTAGTGTAGAGTCCAAGATAAAGAGCTAATTGAAAAGGAATATATTTCTTCGCTCAATCAGTCTTTTTGTAAACTAACGATTATTTCAGAAAGCTGAAATATCTCACAGAATCATATGGTCACTTCATCAACTCTTCGACACAATTTTCGGAAAAGATCAAGCATAATAATATTGATAAGGAGGAACTGATTGTATCTTTCTACGCTACAGCTCTATACACTGCATATGAATCAAAACTAGGTAGAGATGCAATATGTCTTCTCCCCAATGACATACCTCTCGGATCACACACAACTGTAATGTTCCTGTTTAAGAGAATAATTGATTTATGCCATACGATATATTTCCAGTTCAATAGCAGGCTCTGAAAACGTAAAAAATGAAACATCAATGGGACCGCCTACATCAAGACTAATGGCAAAGGCATTAGTGCAAAGATTGAAAACTGTGGTATTGCTATGTATGAAACCGAAACTTTAGGTTCAATCTATAGATGACACGTTTTTTTACCACTAAAAAGAAAGAAATGGAGAGTGCTTATGAACTAATCAACATTTTCGATGATATCAACTTCACAATTGAAGAGGAGTCAAACAACAAACTTGGATTTTTAAAATTTCTGATCACTATAAAGGATTCAGAAAAATTTGCGACATAAGTATGCGGAAAACTAACTAATATAGATCAATTTCGATAGCGTAATTAGAAGACGAAGTTTATCTGAGCAATGTGATGTATTTGCGCAATACATTTCGAACAATCTAATCATACATTTACTTGTCAAGTCAATATATATTAAACCGAGGACTGGGAGGGGAGATAAATACAACAATTAACAGATTAGGGGATTAAAATTAAGAAAGATGAGGACAAACAGGAAGTGATATAGTTGGTTCTAATCTTGGTAAGAAAACAAAGTTTACCAAGGTAGGTGTAGTGTGATAACAAACTGTTTTCGTACACATGAGGGTAGTTTCAATTTGTGTATGGCTATGGCTTCCGCAAATCTATAGATGAAATTATCAACTACAGTAGCAACAATCCAATAACACACAAAATTAGTTGTTTGGAAACATTGTTCAAAAGAACGAAGACCCACTGTAGTACATCAACTCTACGGAGAAAAGAAGAAAACTGTTTAATAACTGTTTTCCAGAACAATGCTGGTTATCCACGCAACTTCATCAGAAGATGTCTACATAATTCGTGGTCAACCAAGAAGTCAACGTCGAAATTAAGCAAACGGATTGTCCTACCTTACATGAAGAAGGTCACCAAGTTTACGATCAGCTTATTGAAGCCTTTTGGAATCGCTGTATCTCACAAGCTCACAAAATATCTTTGCTCTTCGTTATGCGGGTCTAAAGATGCAACAGCAAAGGAAGACAAGCCACGCGTTGACTACAAAGTAGACTACAGAAACTGTGAAGAACACTATATCAGACAGAGAGGTCACCCTCTTCATATTCGTCTACATGAACATCAACTGGGAGTGGGGCGTCATGACATATGTTCGCTCATATCAATGCATACGGACGATTGTGGATATGAATGTGACTGAGAAAATGTGAAAATCGTGGATAAAAGAGATAGAAAGTATGCAGGAAAATTTCCATAGGCTTGGTTTACAGGTCATTTAGCTATCAGCAGACATGTTGGCAATGACCCAGTCTTCCAACCAATAAGAAACACAAGAAATGAAAAGAAAGTGAAATTTCACGTCCGTTGAAAAACTAACTGAAATAAACATGGTGGTAACAACAAAGTTTTAGTAGGAACAACCAGTCATATCCAAGAGCATCAGGATAGGGTATTAAATCACTTGTGCGAAAAATCATATAGCTCGCTTCTTTTTGAAGTTTGTACTGATAATGTTGTCTAGGATGACAGAGCAAACTAAAAAACATATCCGAATACTCTTACTTGAAATGCAAAAAGTAGAAACTTAAGATCTAAGTCACCTCTGATATGATTCGGAATAAATTACCAGTTATCAGATGTATTGTTGTTAACCTCCTTTGGTTAACTAGTTCACTAGTTACTAGCCGGTCCTAAGCCCGGGTAAAGAGGGAAGGTTGGGCATAGGGCTAGCAACCCTGCCCCGTAAAAAAAATCTAACCGCTAAAGAAACTCCAAAGCACAAACGATATATAAAAAATACAAACAAACTTATTCCTCGCTGGAATCGGAGAGGCGAAAGGACTCCAGTTGGTGAAAGCCTTGGGGAAGCCAATTGGCCGATGTGTCTTCTCCCTCTCGATGAAAGCGAAAGTAAACGTGGGGACATGGAATGTCCGCACGATGTTTGAACCCAGCAAGGCAGCCCAGATTGCAAACGAGATGAGGAGGTATCACATTGAAGTGCTTGGAATTTGCGAAAGCAGATGGAATGGGAGTGGACTCTCCAAACTGACAACTGGAGAATCAATAATCTACTCTGATGTCATCACCCAGACGACAATCACGAACACACTGAGTTTTCCAGTGGCTATCATGATATCCCCAACAGCATCGAAGGCTCTCTCTCATGCAGTGGGAACGATTCTCCTCCAGGATCATGACAGCAAGGTTCAACTCAAAAGGAAGGAAGGTCACAATCATACAATGCTACACTATGTACCTACAAATAATGCAGATGAAGAGAAGAAGGAGGAATTCTACAGACAACTGCAATCAACACTGGACAAGACGTCAGTTGTCGATATCAGAATTCTGATGGGCGATGCAACATGAATGCCAAACTGGGAGCAGACAACACAGGAACAGAACTAACCATGGGTTTTAGAAGCGCTCGGTGAAATGAACAAGAATGGAGAACTGTTTGCAGAATTCTATGCATTCAGCGGTTTGGTTATTGGAGGTACCATGTTCAAGCACAAGGATATCCACAAAGCGACATGGATTTGATTTCACCAGATGGACAGACTACACTAAAAATCAGATCTACTTTATCTCAATGTGAAGAAAAAGAAAACGCAGCCTACTTGACGCAAGGTCAAGAAGAGGAGCAGATGTAATTTCAGACCGCTATCTAGTGCAAGGAACCCACATTCAGAATCAAGTTGAAAGCCTTCAAGGAAGTTGGTGATAGACCACAGTTCAAGCACAACACTCGGAAACTGAAGGATGAAACTATAAAGGAAATCATCACTTCAGCCATCAAGACAAAATGGGAGATATCGGGCAACATCCCTGAAGAAACCTGTGTGGAAGAACGCTAGAAGTCTTTGTAAGAGACGTAGAAAGAAACCTACACAGCCGTATTAGGAAGGAAGAAGAAGGAAGACAAGGAATGGATCTCGAAGGACACATGGAAGGTGATAGAGTAGGGAGAGTAGGATGGTGAAGCAGATGAAGCAGTGCAAGGATGCTCAAAGAGAGGAGGAACTGAGCACAATGTATAAAACACTGGACAAAGAAGTGAAGAAGAGTGCACGGAAAGACAAAAGACACTTCTACGACACACTGGTTAGTGAAACAGAACAGGCTGCAGGTAGGAGAGACCTAACAACATTGTATCGATTAAGCAGGTTACTATCTGGGAGGGTCGAGATCAACACAAATGAAACTAATAAAAGATGAGTGAAGGAAATCTACTTACCAAAGAAGGGAAATAAGTGAAACGAAAGGTTGACCACTTCAAAAAGCTCTTGAATCAACCACCACCTGCAGCCCAGCCACAGAACTACAAGTGAAAACAAATCCCCCAACAAAAGTCAAAGTCCTGAACACACTAAAGCTACTGAAATGCGGGAAAGCAGCAGGACCAGATGGGATCCCGCCAGAAATACTGAGAACAGACAGAGACAACAGAGAACATGCTCACACCACTACTGCAGTAGGTGTGGAAGGAAGAGAAGGTACCTGGCCATTGATTGGAAGAAGGGTTACCTTGTCAAACTCCCGAAGAAGGGAGACCTGGGTGCTTGCAAGAACTGGCGAGGAATCACTCTCCTGTCCACCCAATGCAAGCAAAATATTAAGCCGCATCATCCTGGGGAGGCTAAAGGATGCGCTAGATTCAAAACTACGACCGGAACAGGCAGGCTTCAGGAAGCACAAATCACGTGTACCAAATTGCAACACTTCGCATCATCATAGAACAGAACATAGAATGGCAGTCAACTCTATCGACTTTGAAAACGCCTTCGATAGTGTCGACCGACAAGTAATTTGGCAGGCAGCTGCTTCAACACTACGGAATACCACAAACCTTTATCAGCCTCATTCAACAACTATATGAAGGTGCCACATGCCAAGTAATTCAAAATGGGAAGCTCAGTGATGCTTTTGAAGTGAAGACAGGAGTGAAACAAGGTTGCCTACTATCACCCATGAAATTCCTGATTGTGGTCGACTGGATCATGCAACAAACAGTGGGGAGTGAGAAGAGTGGGGTACGTTGGACAGCGGAAAACACCCTAGAAGATTTAGATTTCACCGATGACTTGTGCCTGATGTCACACAAACTTGTAGATCTACAGGCGAAAACTAACAAGTTGTCAGAAGCGGCAGGGCAGGGCAGCGAAGACGGGACTTCAAGTGAACGTAGAGAAGACAGAGGTGATGAAGATACCAAACCAACAACAACAGCAACAATAAGCTCCAATTATCATGAACAGGGGAAACCTAAAGGAAGTAGCCTCCTTCACCTATGTAGGCAGCACTGTTTCAACTACAGGTGGCACTGACGAGGATATCAAAGTCAGAATCGAAAAAGCAAGACAGGCGTTCATTAGCCTGAAACCAGTGTGGAGATCTTCTGCACTCCACTCAGCATGTGGAACAAAATCGGGATTCTCAACACCAATGTCAAGTCAGTGCTTCTATGTGATGGTTGAGAAACTTGGTGCGTTACGAAAGGCGTTTCCAACAAATTACAGACATTCATCAATAACTGCCTACACTTGTTACTAAAGATCAGATGGTCAGAATAATGAGAATAAGCAACAAGTAACTCTGGTCGGACAACGAACCAACCAAGAAGCTATCGCTGAAGAAATATGCAGTAGCAGGAAGTGGGGATGGATTGGGCATACAGTGAGAAGACCGACTGGGGACATAACGCGTCAGGCCAGGTTGTCGAGTGGAACCATTATGGGAAGCGACGAGTTGGGCTTCGTAGGTGAGGGTGACATGGAGGAGATAGTGCGAGGAGGAAATGGGAGCTTGTGGGCAGTCGTGGCGTCAGGTTCAAGAGATTGCAGAGAACAGAGCTCAGCGGAGACATGCTACTGAAGCCCTATGTTCCATTAGGAACCCAGGGGAGAAATAATAATAATATCACATGTATTGAATCCTCGAGACCGGTTTTTTAAGCGCATGCTCAATGCGTATGCAGGAGCTGTTCAGAGTTTATGAAGTAAGCAGTTACAATGAATCCAAGAAAACTTTCAAAGTGAAAATTATTTCGACATGTACTAAAATCAAAGGAAATGGTGACTGCTTTTCTGGTTTTACTCCTTGAATTCTTTACAGTACTCACATGTAAGGTCGTTCTAGGTTGAACCTAGGAAAGGGCACTAGAGGTTGTAAATCCATAATGTAATTGTGGAAAATTTTCCATCAATACATTGCTTTCGAGGTCCGATTTCTTGATAGACATGCAAGAGAAATTTGCATAAGTAAATTTCAAAGAAGTTACTTTGCAGCCTAATTAGGAAGACAGAACCTCGATTGTTGTTTTTAAGGTTGGTATATCTGTTCAAAAGCATGATAAACCTTGTTTAGGTTCAAAAGGATGGTGAAGGCTTTTGATACTGAAGTTTCTGGACGGAGACCAGTGTCAAATTTTTCACGGTATCTATTTCTCCATAGATGATTTTTTTCAAGAAAATATCATTCACATTTAATTCATATGACGGACTTATGACTCAATAAAAAGTTATGTGCTTGGGTTATGTTTGTAACAAATCAGAATTTTTTAGATTGTTATGTTACGAATGCCAGTGAAACGAGGTTTTGGTAATTTCTCTCTTTCAAACCCACATTCCATCCAATATATAAACTGAAAAGCTAACCTCAGCAGCATCTGTTTATAGACGATCTCATTTATTTATTCTCCTCGTGTGATCACTTTGTGTCAGATTATTTAATTCTCCTATCTCTTCAGGAGTGAATATCATCCATCATACGTGTACATGACAGCTAGATAAACTTTGGGATGACTCATGTGGAGTTGAGACTTGGTTAGGAACTGGATCCTGTGAGGCAACTGGCAGAGTACCAGGATGTTATCCAGAGCCTACTCTTTCGAATTCTGCCGATAACTAAGTTTTCATCCCACTTTCAATCATATTTCAGTATCTAGGAGAAGCATAGTTTCGTATCTCCAAATTTTGACACAAATTTTAAAATATATTGGTACTCCACATCTGATTCGGCTTGAATCAAAGGATTAGAAGCGCTGCTGAAGTGCATAACTTACAGAGTTGTCCCCATCTTGCACCGTATCGATAAATATAAAAGAAAAATCTGGTGAAGCTGCATAACCAGAATTGATTAGATGCCCCAGTTTCGAACTATATATGGTTTTACGCTGACGTTTTGATAGGGATTCAGGGTATTTGTCTTTTGTTTATAGGCGAATTAATTTGAATCACTTTACTTTTTCACTACTGACGAACTCAGGAACAAGTAGTAACAGCGTTTTAAGACAAATAACTGCAGCTGTTGTGGAAGCAAAACCTCTTCCAGAAGATAGAGACCTGAGATAATTTCTCCAACATATCAGTGACTGGCACCGAGTTCCTATCAAAATAGTTAACGGGTTATGTAAAATGCTGACATGGATAAAGTGTCTGCTTGTTCAGAATGTACCAACACATCTTTTTGAATTCTATAATCTGAGCTAAATAACAATATTGCCATCAGTTAACAGAAGAAAATGATATTCTTCTTAACTATTAGGATGAGTGATGAAGCGACATGGAGGGTTTGTCTTATTATTATCTGACTTTTAGGTGAGATGTTAGGAAAGGCTTTATCGCATACTAATGTCATATGGGCAAGTTCTCTAAGAAGATGTATGCCTGACAATTGTTAACCAAATGTTGATTTCACTGCAATTATTTAATCTTTTTTAAACGTATGTCATACAATTGCTGGAAGTTATATTGTTGGAGGCAGCTGTCACGTATTCGTGGACCGAGGCTTCACGCTTGTTGGAACTCGCCAACAGAGAGTATCTGCAATATCGAGAGGACTGATGTCCTTTGTGACATTCAAACCCAATGCTACGGTCAGTGACGTTACCGTTGAGCTATTGGGGAGGTGAGTGACATCTTTTAAGATGCCTTCGATCCTTCGTTTATTTGTACTTTATAAGGCTAACAGCTAACCAGTAATTTGTTTACTGATTTTATCTGATAGTAGTAATTACAAATTGAGTAACAGCGTAAGTGTGGATTATTATTCTGTTAGAACTAGTGTCATCCTTCCGAATTACTATACATGCCCATCATTTTGTACTAGATTCTCTAAAAAGCGAAGTTAAATAGATTTTACCATGTCACTAATCAAGGACAGCTTACAAAATGTTTACTAACAGTACCATTTTTTGTTTACGTTTTACCATTATGTTTATTTTAAAATATTCAAGTCACCTAATTGTAGGTTACCTGGTGCACATGTTTGTCCATAATTAAGATTGACGGCGAACCAGTAAAATCCCTCTTTCAAGAGAAAAAAAACAACAGAAAACGATGTACATGCTATCATATTTATTTATTTACTGACCTTACCGAACTACGAATCTTTTATGATTGTTTACTGACTTGCAATGACTTTTAAAAGGATGTTTTTGCAGTGTTCAGCGAAGATGATTTAATCATATCTTTCCGTCAAGCCAAATGAATATCATATTCCACTCATAGGGTATATTGACCAAAGTGAATATTAGTTAGTATCACTAGTCGGATTACTATCCCAAGCGTAATCACCCTTTACTTGGATTAGCTTTGGGTTTCATTGTTTCTAGCGTTGTATTCCTTTCCGGGATATCAGTTGCGTTAAGGCTGCAGATACTCCTTGCTAACGGGTGTCAAAAAGAACTAAACCTCCTATGTTCAAGGCTTACTTCTGATTGCCAATATCCAATCAAAATTCTACTGCTTATTCCAGTAAAATGATTGCTGTTTGTTGAGATTGAAAGAAAATAGGTCGAATAGAAAGTCTAAATTAAAGACTAAATTACCAACAGAAATGGATCATTTGAATGAAGAGAAATTGGAAACGTTAAATTATACCATTTTATTCTGCTCCAATGATTGTTCTTTCTCGATTCGGTTTTATAAATGGGAATGTACATGGAAAATCAATAGAGCAAAATTAATAGGATATCGACCTTGGTTTCCAATCTGAATTCACTAAGGAAGATTAACCATGACGACAAACTGCTGCCAAACACTTAAATATGCCTTAAACTTCTTAATACCTTGGGCATCAACAAATTTGATGACCGATACCAAACAGGTTTACTTAATAGGTCGAAAGGATATGGAAACGTCAGTCATGTGACCTATCTCATAATGTTTGTCACTTAAAGACTTTGGACCTGTGCCAACAGCGTTTATGCATTTAGGTGATTTAATTTGCTTCTAAGAACTTTGATGGCATGGATGTGTGAGCACTGTCTATGCGTGTATCACTTAAAATGGCAGATACATTGGGATGTGACATTTTTGTTTATATTCTATAATGTTTTAGGAGAGAGTACACACATGTGGATGTTCTTCTGACACTTATTATCATCGCAACTGAATAACTCTGTGTCCTCAACTTTACAGAAAAATCCATAAAACAAGTGAATCCAATGAAAATTTCTTGTTGTACCACATATTTTACTGTTTGTATCGAACCTACAATTATTCTAAATTACAGTCATTATTCAATGTCATTAGAAATGGTTTATGATCACTTGTGAACAAATTTCAGCCGACTATGTACATTTGACTTGCGTAATATTCTCAGTTATCTTTCAATCGGTTTCAGTCAATCTGTCTGCGGTTTAACAGTTATCATTTAACTATAAATAAGGGAAAAAAATAAACAAATTGCAGACATCATATGATTTTCCGGACGAAAATCATTGTTCTGGAAAAAGAACGGTAAAATGCAACATTTCCGTTATGTGTGCTAGATACATTACTACTACAGATAACTTGTAATACAAGGAACAACTAAATATCTATTCTAACTTCATAATTTTCTGTTGATACATGAAGGAGATACGAGATGTGTCTGTGTTCGTTGTGTGTAAATAGTATGCTTCACAAACTTAGTATTTTCTTTCGAATCAAACAGTGAGACACCTTTTAATAAGGAGGACTAGTATTTTTCACTACAACACCTTATTAGGGATTTTGTATGACTCTTTAATAGTAATGAGATAAACTAGATGTTGAACTGGTGATAAGGATTTTGTTTGAGGAAAGTGTTAATGATTCATAAATGTTAGGAGCTCATAGTATCAAATATAACCAATGGATGAATGAATCCATAATTAATATGGTAGCTCAAAGGTAAAGGAACAAAGCTGGTCATTTGTTACACGTTTTGAATTCAATATTTGGATAATTAATGAAGGAATTTTATCAGTTTTACTGATGTTGTATTCTCTGAGCTGCATGGTTCAATCGTGAAGCTTTCATTGTCATTGAAGACAAAATCATTGGTAAGAACTTTAGAAAAATGTAAATGAAGGGAAATTTCTTTACAACTTAATAGTTTATCTTTATGATCTTGGGTGCAATTGATTTTGTCTGTTATTGTATCATTATTATCTCTCCACGAATTCTAATAACAGCAAAAACAGCTGTGCCATCAGAATAAAACGAATCTATTTTTTATTTCGATGGTATCTTGTCAACTGCATATAACCTAGAATATAAGAATGTATAAATTTACTGAAAATTTAGCGTACTTTAATTCTAGTAATTTTTTGGTTGTGTCTAACAGAATAATTCAGGACGCGCGTTTCGTCCCATTTTGGATTCATCAGCTGGATGTACCTGTACTGTCGTGCTTCCGTGGTATAGTGGATAACGCCTTGGCATTTGAAGCGATGGGTATGAGTCTCAGTGCCAACGACATCACTCACTGAGGTGCAGGCACGTCCAACTGATGAGTCTTAAAGAGGGCAAAACACGCGTCCTGGATTATTCTACCAGCAACAAGCAAATAAATTGCCATAATTAACATTCATGCAATATCAAAGCATCCGGACAGGATCACATATGCCAACAGAGGTCGAACAATTCGAACCAATAAATAGTAATACTTTAATTCATTGAAATGAAACAGAATATCAGTCAGTGGTTAAGACGAACAGAAATAGTCATAAAGATTAAGCATGACGGCAAATTGAAGAAAGGTTTATAAGTGGAAACTAGTTTTCGCAACTATTTACATGATTTGATGGAGTTTCCTCCAATAAAAATAACGACAGGAGTCGCAAATAAAATATTAAGGGACTTAACACAATAAGATTACGTAAGTAGATCATCGGATGAGTCCGTAAAATATTCTAAGTTAAGCTCAGTTAGTTAGAACCATTCGATTTGAACCACAGATGGTGCAACTAAATAGGTGTGAAGGAATAAACATCTGAATTTGACAAAGGATGAAGCAATCAAATGAGAGTCAAGATAGGCTACCAAGGTAGACAGTGATCGACAATAGCTTCTTTCCCAACACACAACTTAGGTTTGAGGCGCTTAATGGCTATGACAAACTTTTAAGGAATTGGTCTCCTTTGTTTGCTTATTATTTTGACCTAACTTCCTGCTGACCTGAAGTTTGATATCATTGTTATTCCTCATGCTTTACCTTAGTAGATAGATTATGTCAATAGCAGTCTGCTTATTGACCATTGACTGAAATGAGTGTCTAACTTCTGAAAACTCTTTGTGCTTCCTCTATCTTAGATTCCCACATCTACTTGTCGAACTAACGTTCATAAATATTGATATGAGGGAAGATAAATCCCGCCGCCTCACTAATATTTGGTATTCGTTTAGATGGACGCTAAGTGTGGCTGTTCTATCTGATGTTATTCTAGTTTATTTTGTAGATATCATTGAACTAGTCCTGCTTTACCCTTGTCTTTTGTTCTACATGGTATGTTGTTGAAATGTTTGTTAAGGTTAGAAGCTAAAGTGATTCCGAATGGCTTCAGCAGTCTAGCTGCAATATGTAGTAAGGAAATCCACCTTTTATTTCAAGGATGGCGCTTTGGCTAACAGTGAATTTGACTAGCGTTTTCAGTGGAATTGCAGGGGTACCTATTCTTCAAGATAGTCCTCTTCTTTCGTCTACAAGGTTAATTTACTGCAGTATGTTTTGAGTATTCTGAAAAAATGTTTGCGTATAATCGATCTTTTGTTTTCTTGGGCCATTAATACTGAAATGGAGGATTTGATCAGGTATATCAGTGAAATGTTGAAGAAAACATTCGGTGAATTTCACTCCCTATTGATTTTCCTACTTGTTTGACTTTGAAAAGCCTGTTTAAAGTCCTGATGATATGACCGTAGAAGGCTAGAATATGGCTTATTTGACTGGTTGGTAAATATTTCTGTCAACGTAGTCGTTATTTGTTACCGACATTGAAACATCAGTCACCAGGAATCACTAAGATAGTTGAGATCTACTGAAAGATTGGTTGATACGGATCGCGGTAAAAGAAACTGTTTAGTTGGGGTAAATGAAGAGAAATATCTTAAGGAAATGCAACTGACATTGTAAGACAACTCTAAATCCCACCACCTATAATAAAAAGTAAATGATATAACGAAAAATGTCGACCACAGTATGGACACTGTTTACATCGTTGACATGAAGAAGTACGATAATTACCTCCTTATTTAAAACTTTGAAAGCTACAGGAAATTCAGTACCTAGACTATTGTTTTCCTGGAGATTCATTAAGAAAGCGCACTTATGAGACCGGCATTAGAAGCGTTCGGTTATTCCTACCACACCATCGCTCAATGTTTAGTTATGGCTTTAGAACTAGGGAGATGGAAAATACGCTGACAGCACAAATTTTGCTTGAGTCTCATGATCTTTTTAAAGATCAAATATACTATACTACTACTATACTATGTTGTGACTAAGTATACGCTCACTATTTTTGGAAGAAGGTTAAACATATGTCATAAAATAAGAAGTTAGAAGAGGTTTAAGCTGGAAGATCTAAAGTTTTTTATTCTAAGGTTCATAGTGAATGAACATTTTTTTCGATCGGAGAAATGTACAGTTTAATATATTGAGTTACAGGGGACTTCGCTACCAGATTATCAATCGTGAACGCGATTATTCAGATTAGAAAATTTGTCACTAGAATTGACTTGTAATTCCGTTATATGGAAGGTGTATTCGTCTTGTGAAAAAAATGATAGCAATATATAAAGATCATATAAACGAAATTTAAGAGCAAATATACTCTCATCAAATATTCAAAAATCTATGTAAAAGAGAAGACTGGGTACTAAAAAGATCGATACTCCACTCACGGAGGTGGAGTAATGGACTAATTTCTATAGCTTTTTGACAATTTCGTAGAAAAAAAGTTTACTTCATTATCCAACCAAGTGGGTTAGGAAGGTATGATCAGCTTTCCTAAATAATAACCTAGTCTTATTTCCTCCTTGATGACTCATCACTTCAATCGATGTTTCGCAAACTGATGGAAACCCTCAGAAGATTTTTGAACTACCTTACTTGTACAGCTTCAGTAAGCTTCTTTGATCTATTTACTAATATCATTCACCTAAATTAGTTTACTTTTAATTATAAATGACAATCTAATTAGATGATCAGAAAGCTAACTTTCAACACTAACCTGAAAGCTTAATACCAGGTTCTTACTTTAGAAAAGTGTATGCCTAGATCAAAACGTTATGGGATAATACACAAATATTTTGAGGTCATATTCATCATGGACTGACATTATTTGGAGAAGCATTGAAAACCTGGGAGGAATGAACAGCTGTTTCGTCCTGGTATGGAACTCCTCAGCAGTACCAACCCACAACCCGGTTAGAGATCGAACTCAGAACCTTCAAGGTGAACGCGTTAACCGTTCAGTCAGTGGAATGGAGTTCAATGGTTTCCAACTTCTGTCAATTCGCAATATAGCGCGACTATCATCCAAGGTCTTCAGATGGAATTATGTCACTAATCGGCACTATACACTAATGCATTTTTGAGATGAATGGGGATTTTAGTTTTGAGGTAGTATTCCCACTGGGATTACATGAATAAAATACACCCTATACAAAGGAGTTCAGTAACAAAAAAGGAATATAAAACTCGGCGTTTTCTAGTCTCTTAGAATTCAGGATGAAACATTTTATGTATCCAGTCCTGCTAACGATGTTTTCAATAAGACGCAGTTTTATTTCCAGGTTATTAACAATGCAGAGGTTTCTGCTCCTATTGTAGGAAGTAAAATGTGTCAAAATGTTTTAGGCTGTGAAAAACTGTATGCTAATTCTTCTTCTTGCAGATACAATAGTTTTAGCAAACTAATGGTCAAATTATTGTGATAGGTATATAGAAAAATCCTACATTAGAGTTTGAAATAAATTCATCAACATGTAACTTACTATCTAATTTGCTGACGAAACCTATCTCTTTTGGAGTCTGTTGAGATCATCTCTCATTATGAATAAGGAAACTTAATTTTCGTTGATTACCACCATGTTTATTTATTCAGGTACAACGGTTAGGAAAACATTTTCTTGAAATAACTGAAGTAACTTATTACTTATCTATCTTTGCATTCCTTCCTGGTAGCACTAAATCAAGTTTATTGTGATATTAGATGAGTTATGCGGTCTGGTCATAACTCCTTTCAGTTGTCAAAATGGAAGGGAAGCATTCTTGAAAATAATTTATGATCACTTCGTTGTGCTAAATCATCTAGTGATATATGTCATATACAAAGAGAGGTAGGATCTCAACAATGTGACATACTAACTTCATCTGATGATTACTAAGCAACAACATTTCAGATATCCGAAAGAAAACTAAAGAATGAGTAATAAATATACTATGGTAATTAATTGACACGATATACGGTTGTATAAGGTGAACAGAATTAAAAGACAACAGAAACAAACTGATATTTAAGAAGACGTATGATGATCTCTCCAAAATTAGTCTGATTCGTAGTCCTGTATGCAACTATCCAGTTGCATTATTACTGTCCTTAAGAGTGGTAAGACTAAAATACAGAATATATACACGGAATGACTCCTGATTTCTATTGGAAAGAAAAGTGTTGAAAATATTTGTAGCTCAGGACGGTCTTAGTTGTATTGTGTTTTCTGAGCTGGGTTGTTTAGTAGGGGAGCTTCATCGTCTTTCCAGACGACATCGTCAGCACTAACTTCAGTATGAAGTGAGATGTCAATATCTCTCCATGAGTGATTTAGTAGCTTGCCCTGACGAACTGGTTTATGATTGGTTGTTTCCTTTGACTGCTGATGATTCGTCTATAAAGACGATGAAACCTCCACGACTAAACAACCCAGCTTAGAGAACATTGTACAATCAAAAGAAAAGCGTGGAATTCCTGATTAGGGTTCTTGAGATGTACTTTCTCGTCCCTCTTAATTTATGCTTATCTTAATCAGTGAAACATATTTCTTCTTATGTTGCTTGAGGTTCAAGTTTGAGGTATACAATGTAGATACTATGGATGGGTGGATGGTGTAATCCATCCAGCTCAGAAAATTCAACACAACCAGGAAATCAGTGTATTCACATTTATAAATAAATGTATTCACAAGTTCAATTGGTTAGTTTGTATATGAATAAGTTTCTTCCAAAAGAAGAATAATAACAGCACAATTCCCTTGCTTTAGTTTAAAGAGATGTATGAAAGTATGTTTTAGCAGATTGTACACAGAGTGGTAGAAAAGAAGACAATGTCATTAAGTCATTTTTTAGATAAATATTATTTTATAATACAGTTATACTTTCAGTGTGTTTATTATCAGCAGTCCCCTCTCATTTTATAAATCATTATTATAACCATCATGATAAACATTAATATGAGTTATAATTCAGAAAAGGAATAAGTCTTTTTGGGTTTTCTTTTCTTCTGACTATAACGGACACTCAAGTAAAGACAGGTAGGTTCAAAAAGTAAACAAAATAATAGAGCAACGTAGAAAAAAAGAATAACAATGGTAAATATATGCAAAAACACATCCAGACATAAGATAAGTAAAATAAACAACACAATAAATGACTCAATTCCTAAGGGATTAGAAGTTGATCATAATGTAGACGATAATTTAGCACCAGCAGACGAATAAACCTCATTAAATCATGAACTTAGAACATAAAAATGTTAAGCAACGAATGAAGAAAAAGTAAAATTCAGATAAGGAAACAATTTTTTAAAAACAAACAGAAAACAACAACAAAATGAAAGAAAAAAATTTTTAATAGTCTCTAGGGTTTTTACGAATACTTCAGAATGGTGTTATGTTGTTTGAGTAGAAAATGGAAAGAGAATAGAATAAATATTACCCACTTAAATCAACTTAAAAAAAATTTTTTTTTTGTACATGCTAACAGTTAATATAAGTGGGTAGGCATAGTGTTGTGAGATGAAAAGGGTGATGGTATAAGTTTCAGGTGACCTTGCCCCCCCCCCCTTTATCAACCTATTCCACTCTCACGTTCTTCTTCCCTTGTTGTCATATTATCTGCTAACAGAATCATACTGAATACTTTTCACGAATAATAAAGAAATAAACTGAATGAATTAAGGCGATGAATGTCAATAAACTAAAAAAGAAACATATTGAACTCTGAGCGATAAAAAGGAGACATCAAATAATTATACACGTATGAAAAATGATCAGAATAATAGTATCAACGCAAAAGGTGATATTATTAATATACTATCAGTCATGGGTAGTTTAACCAGTTATACCAAAATTGATTGCTGCAAGTGATTCATTGAAACCTGGTGTGATATTATGCACAGCATTATCAGGTAACGGAATATTTGTAGGATTATCCGGTTGTGAAAGAATTGTCTGCGGATTCGGTTTTATTGCAGTTGACCATAAACATGCATAACGATCTCTTAATAAACGCATACAATCAGATAATAGTGTTTTATCTCTTTGCGATTTAGCATGTTGACATAAACCATGGATTAGAGTGATACCAGCTTTATACCTTTGAAGGGACTAAAGAGAGTTAATGATAAATGGGATTAAACATGGTAAAAAAAGAAAAAAAAATCAAATACTCTTAAAAGATCAATGTTTCACAACAACTAATAGATTAGCTTATTAGTATCTTGAAAATACTATACGCCATCAGTATGCATTTACAGTATATATTTGACAAATAAACATCGTAATCGATTCACTAACTTTTTGCACATTTGTGGAGTAGGCAAGGAACCACCCTTATTGTGTGAGGGCCAACGATACTATTACCTCGAAGAGGTGGAGTGGGGTTCGAACCCGTGCCCCATCGACTGAAAGACAACTCTCTCTAAATAACTGAGTCACAACTTCACAAATAGATTTAAAAAAGCTTTGATCCGTACATTCAGTCCGCCTTGGTTGTGCATGGGTGTTTGAAGGTGGATGATGAAAAGCCCTGAAGTATTTATATTGATTAGCACTTATAAAAAAAACGTTTACGACGTAGTACAGTGACCATTTTGCCTAAATTCATTGATGAAGATTAAGGAAGTGTGGGACAATTTTTCAAATTCTGGCCGGTCTGTTTATTTCGCGTAAAAGTACCTTCCCTGAAATTTGATTGGTGATTTGAACAGTTGTTGGGGATGGCCGTTAGAGTTACCCGGTCAATTTGTGCATAAATACTAATATTTTTCATAATCACAGAAATGTTAGTTGAGGACAATTGGTTTAGGATCAAATAGCAAATAAAAACCATTTAATTCTTATAAATTGGTAGAGGATAATACAGTGATCTGATTTATGACTACTAGTCTCTGTATTGACGGAAGCGATAAGTCTGATGTAGGGACGGTATAACACAGTTAAAGAAATTTCGGGTTTCCACAACCATCTGATTAATACAGAAGGATAAGAAAAAGTAGTAATATGCACATACCAATGCAATTTCACCAATATATTCATCCATTTCGGCAGCATAACACTGTACATACAAAAGAAATCAGTGATAATAGTTTAAATTCTTTTCCCGGAACTAAAGATAAATTCACAGTTATCGAACAAAACAAGCGCACGAATCGACAAGTCATGAAGAAATACAAAAAGAAACATGATACTTATAGATTTTGAAACATAACCTAAGGTTATTTACATTCTGTCGTGTCTAGTAATGGGATTCAGAATGCAGACTTCATCTTATTTGAGACTCATCAATGAAAGACAATCTACATATATGTCATAATGGATGAAAGAAATGGAAATAAGACAATTCTTACGACAGATTCACTGTTTTTTCTTTACTTTATACGACATTTTACTTCAGAATTATTGAGTTGGGTACTTTCGTGCAGTAAGTAATGAGATACACCCATTGTGTAGGAGCTAATGATGCTGACTGGCTCCCAAAACCTCGATAGGTAGAATAGTGTTCGAACCCGCGATCCGTTCGTTGAAATTCAACTCTGAAAACTAATGGGCCACGAATCTACTTATTGAATAGCATTATTTTATGGTTGATTTCAAAAGTCACTATGATAATGATTTACTTCATTTGTGTGAATCATGGAGCCTAGTGAACACATAATACAGTTAAGCCCTAACAACTGCGGAGATTACCAATCACAGTTCTTTTTTAATGAAAAACTAACGTCGCAACCGAAATACCTAAATTTGATTGGTTATTTCAGCAGTTGTTAGGGTGACCTTTAAAGTCACACCGCACATATGAATGAGAAATAACCAGGATACTGATCATCCTTCCTTTTACTGAAAACAGGATAGGAAAGGAAAGACTATTAGTTAATGAGTCGCCTCTTGCGTTCAGTTGGCTTGGTAATTCATAGGCGTGGAAAAGCGTAGGCAAGTAGGACGATATTCAGATGACAGGTTTGATAAGCTGTCATAATCTCGTGAGTGTAAAACCTAGATTTTGAGGTCATGATTTGAAGCACGTGATATCAAGTCACGGCGGGGCGACTCTAAAGGCAACCTTAGCAACCGTCGAATGACCAATCAGGCTACTTAATTTCGGCTGGAAGGGTGGATTTTCATAAAATACAGAAGTCTAATTGGTTATTTTAGTTGTTGGTAAGGTGGCCTTTAAAGTCAGCCATCATGACGTAACTAAAAGGCCACCCTGGTAGCCGTTAAATGAACCAATCAAATTTCAAAATTTTGACTGAGTGGGGTAGATATTTATGCAATAGAGGAATGTAATTGGTTATATCAGCCGTTGCTAAGGTGGCCTTTATTGCTGCTTCAACTGCTGAGACAACTAAATACATTCCTCTATTCTTTGGATAACCACCTTCCTAGCTGGACTAACAAAACCTGGTTAATTATTTCAGCAGCTACCAGGGTGGCCTTTAAAGTCTCCCCAAGTCCAATCCGATCATTTGTAGTTGTAAGCAATATAATTCAAATATCCACCGTTTGGACTGCAGTGGTATAAACAATGAATGAGAATTTCATACTTATGTTCAAGGTAGAATGAAGCTGGCAACTGAGAAATGCTTTATATCAACAATTCGAAGAAAGCTAAAGATGGTCTAAGTAAGTTATGTTTTCAAACAAAGTTTCTAATTGTTAGATTGAGCATATACATAGATCCAGGTTGCCTAGATGGGGGAGGTGGGCATCTTAGGTATAATCGAGATCAGTAGCTGGAGAATCTTGAATTCGGTAACAATAGTGTGGATGTACACAGTCGTTGTCATCCCTAATATTATAAATCTCTTCACTAACCTCTCCTCTCATACACTTATGCTTAACTTTATATCATTCTTTCTGTCCATCTTTTTTATACACGGCTGTTGTGAAGTATGACAACTTGAAAGTATAGCCTTTTAAACCAAACACCACACTGATTTATTCATTCTGTAGTAATTGCAAAAAGGTAATAAGTAATAAAAGTAGGTGCAATGTTCAATGATTCTCAGTACACTTTAGAAGCAGTATATTCTGGATTCGATTCACAACTCATTAAAAAACATATAACTGAAAAAGTACGAATAGTTAGAAACTAATCACTCTGACTTTCAGTGATTTTCAGTGATTCATACAATGCAAGGCCATTTCGTCTTTTTTATGCACATCCGTGCAGTGGGCAATACGACGTAGCTATTGTGTGAGGGTCAATGAAGTTACCTAGCTGCCCAAACCTCAATAAGTGGAGCGAAGTTCGAGTCTATGACCCAACTGGTTGATAGTCGTCTCCTATAGCTCCTACCATTTTGTTGGTTTTCAAATGATCTTATTATCAGTAGTGAATTTAATAACATCTATGAATACAAGTGTTGTGACACAACTAAATCTAATCATGACTAGATTATACCATGGGGTTAGAAAATTAAAACACACCAATGCTCGAGATATATAGTCTACTTAGTGCAAAAGAAAAAATGATAATGAAATCTCTAGATAATAAAGCAGGCCAAGCCGACATGTTAAGACAATGGAAGTATGTGGGGAGTAATATATCAATGGTTTTAGTAAATAACTGATATTTCAATTTTTCAAGGAGATCCAGACCATAATGCATAATAGGTAGTACATAGAATACTAATTATATAACAAAAACTTTAAGCTTATGTGTAATAAACAGGATTGTTCGTTGGAGAGAAAATTAATTCAAACAAACTAATCTGAGAAACTTTATTTAGCAACAATCACATAATTGCTATGAGGTGTGACAACTTGAACCATTACGTAGTAATTTCAGGTCTTATTGTGATATTGCTTAGCTGTTCATCTAATCACATAACGATTTAGCAATACATAAATTATGTAAAAAAGAATATAACAACTAACCTGATCCAATGCATATTGAAATATCAAACGATTTGCAGTAATATTAGCCAAAAGTCTACCAACTGGTTCAATTAGGTCTTCTCGACGTGATTGTCTAGCCAACTGTCTTAATCGAATATAACAACGATGATATAGTGTATTACAGTCAATAAGACCTAGATTGTTGAATGAATTTGAAAAGAGATATGAAAATACAAGTAGATGAATAAATAATTCAGCATCCTAGAGTTTCAGACTATTTAAAATGTAGAGGATTATTTTTCAAATATAGCTTGAAAAAAGTTGACAAAAAAGAAAGCTCAGAGTTGTTGCTGAAATTAAAATCAACTTGCATAGTATATCAATAAGTTTTTACTGATGAGACTATATGAGATAGTCGTGGTTTGGTAGATTGATGTTACTCATATTGGATGATGATTGAAGGTGAAGTGAAATCTTGGTGGTAGCAGTAAGCTGTTGATTTGAACCTTTCCACGATCTAGGTATTTTTATTTTCCCCTCAATCGTCATTCAGTATTATAAATAGATGGCAATGAGAAATTGTTTAGATGATAATATCCTATAATTTCCAAAGAAATGGTTGGAATCAAAGTAGAATGTTTTCCAGTAAACGTAAGCTGAGATCTTCAAGGGTAGCACGACTGCTATATGATGTTCGACCAAATTTTGTTTACTATCTCATAACTTAGGAAAGAAACATGAAGTTACGTAGATGTAATCACAAGATTTTAAAGATTGCAATGTAAAATATTCAAAGTGAAGACAATTTTCAGCGACTTCGTAGATGAAATGCATCCTTGACTTGAGAAATTTATTTGATTCCGATAATGGTGATCGGAACACAGTCTCACACAAAACGGAGTTATAGTTATGAAACAATTAACGGTATCCATTAAAACCCAGATTATTTTCAATGATGAAATTATGTAAGCATACTTACATGTAAGAAGATGAATTTAGTATAAGCTAGTTTAGTACTGTTATTATCCCAAGGTAACTACCATCCTAGTCATTTACAATTGTAAACTATTCGTCATTGTCACATTTTAACCTGGTTTCGCTAATCATCAATTATGTCACTTTGTCCAGCCTGTATAACACCTTTAAAATCTTTTCAACTGGCTTATTTTCTCCAATCATCGAAAGAGTTACACTGGATTATAAATAATACACGAAAACGATATCAGCGAAGAAGATGAAACATTCTCAGAAGTTGTGCATCCACTATTTATAGTTACAATGAGAACATACGTCCAGCAATAGATAACTGGTCAACACACAAGGTTATTTAAAACTGTTTTCAAAGTTATAAGCAATAATGGCATTGACCCACTAGCCAATAATGGACGCATATTCTACTGAGAACTGTGAATACGGATTTCCAGTTTCTGAAAATGACTCACCAAAAAATTTCTTTTCGTTGAATTGTCTTTCAGATACCTGTTTTTCTCACCTAAACCTAATAATCACCTCTCAGTTTTATCGCGAATGAGTTAGCCCGTAGGGATATTATTTATCAAAATGCAGCAGTATATTCAACGAGATCATTGATAACGTTTCATTACTGCATAGTAAAAGAGGCAGCATTATTAAGTTTTATTCTGAGTCTACTTCAATTTATATTCGTACTGAAAATAAGTATACTAGTCCAGAATGATTGGAGTTTTCTTTAACTAGCGGAAAAGTAAGATTATACAGAGTTTTACAACGCTTTTCTCGTTGCCTATCTCCTTTACGGTCTACTGAAGGGTCTTCTGATCAAAGATAAATAATAATAAATGGTATGGGTAAAAGATATATATATAAAGTAATCAACACTTGTAGATAGACAAAATATTAGATATGAGCATTCCACCTACCCCTTCTTATTAGATACAGCAACTTGATTTTAATTCTTAATAATTTTACTGACTTCAGTTAGATAGAAACTTGTGGTCCACACATTTCGGTTATTTTGCGAGATTACGGTGAACTTCTGAAAACAGATTTTAGCTGACACTGACAAAATCAATGTAGAACCTCACACACATGTGCATTGGCTCAAGTTGCCACACCTCACAGTAGTACACAAAGAACAGGTGGATAGAAAAGGAGTGACTTCAAAGTAGACAAAGTAGTGTGAGAGAATAAAAAATCTGAGCATAAAGGTTAGTGTGAATATTCCAGCTTTAGAAGATGTCAAGGAGCGAATACATTTGTGCCATTGTGACCGGTTTTCGGCGTTCATACAAAGAATATTCATCAAGCTTTTCGAGAAAAACATTCTCTACAGGAACGCCAAGATTATTGTCCTGTCACCTAGTCTTTCTTATCAACTCCAAAGCCTTTGACCAGCTTTGTGTGCGTTTATCGATTCACGTGCTCTTGTGGACCCAGGAATGTAGGTCTTTCTATGCGAATATTATCCAGAAAGCTTCAGGAGAACTATCCTGCGTGGTTACAAAGAGATGACAGTCGATCGATAAATGTTATAACTGAACATGGGTGACTATATCTCGAGAACCACGTAATTCGAGGTTATTTATAGAAGGAGATGAAACTGTTTGTTTTATATTCTCTGGATCGCCGGAGCTCCCTCCATTTATATGCATAAACTTGAGCTTTTTACCTCAAAAAACTGTCCAACTTCTTTCAGCCTTTGAAATCATGTCTTTTTTCTGCACTAAAAAAATAAACAGTCTGAGGATAAAGGTCAGTGTAAATATTTAAGCCTTGGAAGATGTCAAGGAGTGGATATATCTGCACTATTGTGACCAGTTTTCAGCCATGTCACCAACAGTCCTCAACCACTGATTCTTTTCGGGAACCCCAACCAAGCAGTCTCCCCACAAGCCTCAAACCAACAGTAAGAGACTTCATGGACTGGTGTCACGTCTTGGTGAAGTTACCATGAACCCTATTTCAAATTAATCCAACTTTCCCCAGCATGGTACGTCGAGGTAAACGCACTTCACCCACCTCAGTCGACTAAGGTTCAAAACATCGTCAGTCGAATTGCCTGTCTTGCCTATTACAACAACTACAACATTGCTCACACGATGATTCTACCAGAGGCGAGCAATGATACGAAGACCCCTGTTGTCGGAACCCAGTAATCGCTTCATGTCTCCTACTTCTAGCGGCAATGTCTCATCACCGTTTAACAGGAGAAGACAAAGTGCAGTGAAATATACTCGTTCTCTGATAGATAGTCGGATATCTTGCCAGTCGACGCCATAGGTGACGCAAGTTGGCAAATGCCAAACGGACCTTCTGTATGATGACTGAGATTTTATCAGCAAACAACCCCTTCAGGCTGATGCGACTTCCCAAGAAAGTAAAGTGGTCGGCACATCCCAATATTTCACTGAGAAAATTTGTATTAGACCAGTCTTGGAGCATCATTTTACATTTGACAGGTGCCAGAGAGACGCATATCAAACATACTCATATTTCTGCTTAACGCATTCAGAATATCCTTGATTTTGTCAGGATCTTTACCTAGCAGGACAATAGCATCTGTATGCTCCTCCAGTGAGTAGACCGATCTCTTTGAAGTAAGACTTATGTGAAGTTATGTCCATTGCTACGCCGGTGACAAAATTAAGCAAGAATAGTGATAGGAGACACCCCTATTGGATACCACTAGTTGTCATTAATTTAGATGACAAGTCTTCATAAGCCAGCCCTTATACGGCTGGGTGAGTTCGAGTAGAGAGCTTTAATTAACGTTATTTACTTTTTCGGTACTCCCTTCACAGTCAGACACTGCCACAACACCTCACTGTTGACAGAGTCAAATTCTGCCTTCAGACCAAGAGATGTGGGAAGTGTAGTTATGGCCGGTGGGTATGCCGGTGTTCTAGAACCTGTCAAAGAGTGAAAATATGATCGATGCACCCTCATCCAGGTTTGAAACTTGCCTAGTTTTTTCGAGCTCCAGATAGTCTTCGGATAACTATGGATCCTAGGATCTTGGATACAGTATTATTCAGACGAGTTCGCCTATTTTCGAAACAAGACTTCCCTCCCTTCCCTTAGACTGCGATGACCAGTGAAGTACACCAATCCAGCAACACTACTTCTGATTCCCATACAATGCCTAGTACCTCCGCCACTTAATTTAGCGACTTTCTACCTCCATTCTTGAAAACGTCGAGACGTAAACTGTCAGGTCCTGTTTCTTTGCATGGTTTCAGGTTTGCTACAGCCTTCTTAACGTTGGATGACCCACATCTACGTCTTGTTTAGGTTAAGGCTGAATGTTAGGCAACTGAAGCGTTGCTGAGGGCCAGATTTTAACTAGTTATAGAAAATTCATGTTAGATCATGGAATCGATCCACGTGTACTTCAATTTAAAAAGTTTGACTGCAGTCCCACAATTCATTCGCTTATGTACTGGATTATTTCTAAGAATTTAAAGGTTAAATAAAACCATAATAATTATGAAAAGATAACACTCACGTCGTCGTGCAGTCGCTGTAGATTTTAAGCGACCATTTTGAAAGGCTTTCTTAACCTGATCAAATACATATTCCAAATAATAAAGGACTCGTCGATAAAGTACAATTTGTTCAACAATTCTAAAAGAAAGTGGGAAAATGTGTAAACTAAAATGAATTCAAAAGCACTAGTAAATAAAGTCAGCCGATTCATTTAATTAGGCAACCTTAAAAGGTCTGTGTTATTTCAATTTACTTCCTCAGCAGTGAGAACGCGTTAAGACTGCAAGCCGTTTACCTATATCTACTTTTAATTTCGTCAATTTGTCTGTTAATTAATAAACCGCAATCCTCACCTTCCTTGTTTAGAGTCAGATAATGAAAGTGATTGATAAATTACTAGTTACATTAGTTAGGACAGCCATTTTTACAGACTATAGTAACGCGATGATTTATGAAAACGAGACGAAACCTAGCTCGTCAATTAGTTTAGTCCTGTGATTTGGATGATGGAAGAGTTTTTAGATTGATAGGAAGCACTCCATTCACATAGGAAGTACTTTAGTCTGATTTCGTTCCAAGCTGAGCTGGTGTCATCAGTATGTTCCTATGCTACATGTAAGAACAACCAGTCAACCAATCAGAAAATTTCGACAAGGTTTTGCAAAAATAGACACAAGTGTCTGTGAGTTAATATTTATATAATACACAGTACTTTCAGTAAGAAAAATCTGTTTCTTGGTCTTGAACGAATACTTGTTTACACGAAAAGGTAACTAGATTGTAAGTAATGCAAATCAGGATTATTCAAAGTTTATCGATGAATTTCGCAGTGTGACGACCGCGTGAAATCTTAGAGACTTATCAAAAATGCTTCCTCTTATTCGCTGATGAAGAGAATTATAATGGTAATGGTATCAGTTACAAACGGTAAGTCGGTTTACTATAAGTTTTAAAAATGAACTAAAAATAAAAACCACATCTTGTTTAAAGCCTTCGATAACATATTACTACTTAGTTAACAGAATAAGATCATGTAGAAACCGTATATAATCATGATCACGTGGCAAACTCAATTATTCACATTTCTTCCACATATATTTTGCCAAATGACACATTGTTTCAAAAAGTCGGTGAATTCTTGCACGATTTACTAGGACGGAAACAGTGTTAATTGAGAATAGGCAAGTCATAATTATCAGTTTATAAGCTATACGTAATCAGAAAATCAAGGAGCACTTATTCAATTTTGAGGTTTGTGGAGATTTATTGATTTCAGGTTACTCAATGACGGCATCGGATGAAGGTCACGCTATATCATGAGCTGACAGAAGTAGCTCAATGGTAAAGCGCTGTACATGGAACCAGAAAGTCCTGGGTTCGAGCCCCGGTGGAGCCGTGGGTGAGAACTGCTAAGGGGTCCCATACTAGGACTGCTCGCAGTTTTCCAGTATTTCTTCAACTGATGTCAGTCCATGATAAGTACTAGTACTTATGTGTTTCATGTTTAAATCAACAGACTCATTATATGGGCAACAAGAAACGTTCAATACTACACTACTAATAGATAATATTTGTGATTAAAATCTTAACCTGGTAGATAAAAATTATTAGCTACCAGATATGGGTACCCAACTTTACATACGGTGTAGTCCAACGACAAAATATACAAAGCTGAAACAAAAAAGAAACCCTGATGAGAACACAAAAGTCGAGAATGCAAAACGTTTAACTATTCATGCAGTACAATTTTTAGTTCATGGTTTCTTGTGGTTCGTGTTTCTTTAAACCAGCTATTTTGAATAAGTGGTTTATTACGGAAAGCTAGCAATTCTAGGGTTCAAGAGAAACACTCATATGTTATACATAATACAGTTAACATAAAACAATTTGAAAAATTTCTAAACTAAAGCAAATGGAAACTTTTATACTTAACTATTGGCAAGTCAGTGTGTACACAGATACTAAAAGTCTACATTTCAACAATAACAAGATCACATACCTTTGAGCCTCTGATACAAACTTCAGTGCAGTTGATGTTTGCTGAGAATTTTTATTTGATTCTTGTTCTTCATCAGCAATATTGTGATCACTAACACAATTATCATTATCACGTCCATTATTTACAGAGCATTTCGGTTTTTGATGATCTGAATTTAAAGGTAGTGAGGCATCAGTAGCAGCAGAAGGATCTGTGATAGGAATTTCACTATCATCTGTAGTTATAACACGAGTTGGTGTACAGTCAGCCAAAGCAGATGCTCGTCGTTCTGCTAATTCAGCTAATAATTCACATAGTTCTAAGACCATTGTTATTTTCTTTATTTCTTCATTATGTTCAGACTTTCCAGAGATTATTGATGAAAAAAACGAAGGTAAGTATAAGTAGATATATTTTATTTATCTAAGACTTCAATACATGCAAGCTTTCCTTTTTTAATTATGACTTCTTGAATTATTTAAACCACAAAAGATTACTCTATGCAGACATCACACACAACATAACTGAGAGGGATAAATACTGATAGTCACATTAGATGAATAAAAATTAGGAAAAGACAGTCCAGCGAAGAAAATTTTCTTCTCGATGACTCATGTGCGTATCTCTAATTCTGACTCAGTCGTAATCTTCTGAAGACAGTTTACTGATTTCTTCGTTCAATGCTCGTTTATTTATTGTAATCCTTTAAGGAATTTTGATGACCTTGAGGTGACCTTCTAGGGGTGATCGCCTTGTGTTTTGAAGATTCTGTGTTGACCCATTACCTGCTGATGGATATATATTTTCCTATAAGTATGATTACAATTGTACAGTTCTTGAAGATGATCCGTTGAAAAAAATCTTCATTGCAAAATTGTTTTTGTTAACTACCAGTTTATAAGTCCAAATCGGCAATACCACTTAGAAGAATATTTATAAATTGGAGATTCGGAACTACCTGATCAGTAATATCGGTAGGTTACTTAAGAGATCAATCGAAATAACATAAATATTGGCAAGACAAAGTAGAGAACACTAACTGTACAACAATGACTGTTTAAGCATGGTGATACAAAAAGATTAAAACACAAGCAACACCATGAATTTGGAAAACAATCGATAAGTATGTTTCTGTCTGATTATAAACACGCCAGACACCTTCCCAGTGCACAATCAGAGGAGAAAATTTATTCATAGTTTGAAAACAAAACCACGGTGACATTTTTATCTGGAGTGAATTTACCATGAGTGGAAACAGTCGTGAATTTACTCAGTGACAACAATCAGTGAAGGTAGAGCTGTGAAAAAGTGCCAAGCTATGACAGAAACAGTTCTCTTACTTAGCCTCCATTCATTTTATTTCTTTAAGTGTTTCTTGAATTCTCATGTTTGTGACCTTAAATTTATGATTATTTCTCGGCTTAATCACGCCACCTGCTTACTGACAGCTCTTGCACCAACATTATTCCACTTTAAGCAACAGTCTACTTATGAGTAGGCAGTCGCTGAATAAAAACATTTTCCCTTGGCGCAACAGAAAAATACGAAAAACATACCTCCATGAGAATTTCATCTGAAAACTCAGCAGCCTCCCATAAGCCCGCAGATGTGAAATCATTTTCAAAGTTTCTTGCTGTTATCAAATGAGATAAGGACAGAAGAGGGATAAAAAATTAACGAGATTAGAAATTAAAAACGGGATTTGGAAGAGAAATTTGAATAAAACATTTTCAAAATACCATTTGATTTTCAGCAGGTACACACTTGTTTAAACTATATAATAGCCACGCCAGTTTCCGTGTGGAAGAAGACGCTGACTAAGCTCAGGGACTTTACAATGCAGGAAATACGGCGTAAAAAAAATTGAGACAAACATAAAATATTAAAAGGGAGGGGAATTATGTCAGAGAAGTAAAAGGCCACAAAAATGCATAGATGTTTAAACAAAAGCTATGACTTCTAATGAAGGTTCATAATCATTGTCACAAAAATGGAATATTTACTCTCTGGAAATTGAGGAAATGCAAGAAAGACATTGGGATCAAAATAATGATTTCCAACCATGGTTGCAAATACAGCAGCCAATGAAAGGTAAGGTAAGGGAAAGTAGGCGTTTGTTTAAACTAAGAAGTATAAGTCACAAGAAAAACCAACACAGTTAGCAATGTTTAAGATTTTTAGGATAAGATAGATCCATTGAAAAATAGTGGTAAATGTAGTCTCTATGAACAAATAAACTGAAACTGTACCGATGAAAGAGATGAAACACTACTTGACGCCTAATCTATCTAGGATTTTCGGTAACACAACATGTAATAATAAGATTCAGAAAGCTAGAGATGAAAAACCATGCGAAGCAGTGCAGAAAGGATTAGGGTGAAATTCCTTTATCTCATTACTAAAAAAAAGATGAACATAGCCTAAAATTCAGGTACAAGTATTGTGGACAAATGATAACAGTTCTGTCTGTATATTTGAATACGAGTGAATTAGGTTTCAAATTAGTTAATCAAATACTAAGTTAAAGACGATCGACATCAGTGCATTGAAAGTTTGTCACTACAACAAATATACACCTGTTCTCAGTATAAACTAGGAAAAAAATTATCGGATTTTGAGGGAGTTGTGGGGATTTGGAAATATTTCGTGGGTGCGCACTGCTAAGGAGTCCCATACTAGGACGAAACAGGTATCCAGTGCTTCCAGGTTTCCTTTGTTCCTTCAACTGATGTCAGTCTACGATGAATAACAACTTGAAACAAATCATCATTTCCCAAATGAAAAAAAGATTTATACAAAAACCGTCAACAGTAATTATTCAATAATACAAATAGAAAAATGTCGAACAAAGTTTCACTTTCAGTACAAAATAAGTAAAATAACCTACTATATTCAAGTAAACCTGCTTCAGACTGTGGTTGATACCTTTGGTCATATTCATAAGCTACTGCATATTCACCAAGAGCTGTAAAGCTTTGCTTTTCTTTTGAAATCGTATGGGCTAAGGAAGTTAATTAGAAGCAACAATATGAAGTATCCTACGATTAAGGTGATATTTGAATGAAGTCTAAAGAATATTGGTAGAAAACCAACATTTCAGAAATTTGAGTACATATCATATATGAACGCAAATGACTTGTCCGCGTGAGCGACATCTGATTTTCTATTAAGGATCGATTGTACTGTGCTGCAGTCCGATCTGTTCTACTGTATTGCTATGAAACGTGGGCATTCAAGGCAGAAGACATGAGAGGGCTTCATATGTTTGACCACCGCTGCCTTCTTAGCATAGGCCGTGTTTCATGGTGTCATCATGTGAGTAACCCAGAAGTCAGACGTCGAGTTTTAGGCAGGAGAGGTAAGACATCTGATGTGGTTGTGAACCTTGGTCGACTGAGATGGCTGGAACAGATGTTACGCATGCTTAACCACCGTCTGCCTCGTCATACAATGTTGGATGAAGTAGGTTATGATGGGCGGCCAGAATCGATGTCAATAGCGCAGATGCATACACACATTATTTTAATCTCAACCACTATACTTAATCTCATCACCTTCTCGTCCATCCTTCCTCTCTTTTACTATTTTCTACTTTTACTTTATTTGACCGGTTCTTCTTTCCTTCTTCATCTTCCATTTTATTGCCTTGCTACTTGATGTGCTGATATGAGGTGTGGCAACTTAGATCTTCATGATGATGATGTTCGAGTGAAAATATGATGTATGTTCAAGAACCAACATAAGAATATCTTCAGTAGGCAAGATGACAAGAAGTCATGCACAAAGAAGGATACTGCATTAATGTTACGAAAACGTGATGACTAAGACTTTTCAGTATAGTGTCATGACGGGCCAAGAAGGAATAACCACGAAATCAGCAAAATCTTAAGAAACACAAAGTTTGTCCTTTAGGATAAGAAGATAGAAAGAGTGGTACCTGTTACAAGGCTCTTTGAGTTCCTAAGTGGGACGAAGAAATTCCTACGGGTTCCGCTTTTGCACGCCATTTTAAATGATAACGATTGTCATCATAGAACAGCAGTGATCCGAATTTCAACCGGATTGAAATGTTCTGAGTGTTTTTAATTCTTCGTGGAGTATACTACTATGAACTTATGCACAGACTACTGTTTCATATACTTCCATGTACACTAATTCCTTTCTGAAAAGTAAAACTAAAATTTCAGGGACCCTTGATTGGAATATTAAATGGTTTCAAACTTTGATCAAGAAGTGATATAGAACTATTATTTTGGATACGAAGCTACGTAGAGTAGACAGACAGTTAGTGTGGATGAGAAGTCCTGAAATGATATTCAATAAAAGTTCAATGTTAACTGGTGCATTCGTAAATAATCTTCTTCACATAAAAATCACTAGTGTAAATGAAACAATGTTTGATAGAATTATCTGTTTAGCTTGAACCCCTCCAGTTGAATCAACCATAACTCCTAACATCCAGCCAAAAAAAAGAGACAGTCAAAAAAAAGAAGACCAAAGGAGATGATTGGAGAAAAACGACAATTTAAATTATTCAAATAAACAGTAAGGAAAATAGCAGTGGGAAAACTTTCAAGAAAGGTTAAAGCTAGAAATCCCCCTATAACGTAGTAATAAGCAGTTGTCGCTCTTTTCTAAGAAAAAGAAATAAATTACACCTACACAAAAGTATCGACTGGAAGAGATGTGTACAAAGACTTTCATGTAAGCTTAAGCTTAATGACCATTTGACTCTACAGTGCTGAAAACCTGCATTTCTTATATCGACTGAATAAAGCAGGAAGCATGTTTATTCAACAGTTTACTAAAAACCAGTTATTTTACGCAATACTTACCGAAATTAGGATTAGTTACGACGGGATATATAACATCACCACGTTGGGCAGTAATAGTCTGTAAACCTGAAGGATGGACCAGTTGTCTAGGACCAGCTTGATAATTAAGCTGATGCAATTGTGTATCCCTTGTCTCAAGACTTACATTACTTCTCAAAGGCTCATGATGTGGAATTTCAAGAAAATTCCCTTCAGCTACTTGACCTTCATTGAACTTCTCTTCTGGCAACGCAAGAAAAGAAAGCCGTTGTATAAAACTTAGAAGAGTGATCAAACTGGTTATTCTGATAAAGAGAAGCTGTGAATATGAATTCAGATAACAATATATAAAACGTTTAACGTTTTATATATATATATATATATATATATATATATATATATATATATATAGTGATATACAAATCTACCACAAAATGTGTTTCAGACTTTCATAGTGTTGTGTTCTTTGAGGTGGACGGTTTATTTGTGAAGCTTCCACTGTCATTCTGGACAACATCCAGAACATCTAGACAATATCATGTTGTCTAGAATGACAATGAAAGCTTCACACCATACACCATCCACATACACCAACACGACATCATTTGATGACGCTTGCCACTACATTTTTTGCAAACAATGTTTGGATTTAGTTGGTTACGTTGCACACCTTGGTCATGATTATCATCTTTCGGTAGGTTCCAACGAAGCACTTAAGAATACCGGCACAAGAAATAGTGCTTCAAAATGTTTGCACTATTACTGAAGATTGGTAATTATTGACAAAACTTCAGTAATGTGGAGAAATTCGTTTTCCGTAGCATTAGGAAACGAGGATGAGTTGATGTGCATAAAGGAGTATTCGATTTCCAATCATTAAGGTCGACTGTTCTTTTTTGAAACTTACGCTACTGTGTAACACTTTCCTTTTCAACTTTCAATCATAAAAGCCATAATTCATTAGTTCTTTATGACGTTAATTAAATTCAACTTTTCTTGCTTCATAGTATTAACAGTTTTAACTTAATTCTCGGTTAACCTAGTGACGAACCGCTAGTTCGATTCTCATATAAGCAGATCTAAATCGCTTGAAAAAAGCCGAATTAAATCTCGAACAGATCACACAGTTGATCGTAACAATGAAAGTTCTCTGCTACCAATGAATTTGTATTCACTAACTTTACACGATGAAAGTGCTCCCATTATTGGGCAAAACTGGCAGACACAATTTAAATAGCATTGAAAAAGCATGCTTAGAAGTTGACAGTTTACATCAGTTTCACGATCCAGCTGTGATCACTAACCACAATGTAAATTCAATTCCTGTTATTCATCCGTTATCCTATGGGTCAAACTCCTGAGACAGTAACTTGCAATAGAAGTGATTAAGCAACAACTTACTTAAGATATATATATATATATATATATATATATATATATATATATATATATATATATATATATACCTTGCTACCTTCAGAAATATTAATGTCAATGTAGAGTGATTATATACAAGGTAGATCCATTTGGGCAATCAATGAATCTTTGACGACAGGTCACAGATTCACTGATGGAATTTAACTCAAAGAGAAACCTATTTTGAATAACACCAACTCTCAGACTTGTTATTAGTGAAGAGAAAGAGTTTTGCTATGTTATCCCTGTTACCTAAAATCCCTTTCTTATTGTAATGCATAGACTGAGTAAACGGTAAGCCATGACAACTTATACCGGATTATGAAGAGCTTGTGGATATGTTTTGTTAGACACTTCAATATCAAGTCTATTATGTTTCTTGATATTAAGACTGATTATGTTTGATACGGTTGTACTTGAAAGTTATCAGCTAGACAGTTTTGTTTGTTCACCAAACAATCTTACTACCACTTTGAAATCCGCTGTATAGAAACATCAAAAGTGGAGCAGTAATGCAAAGACTTCAAAGAATAAACTAGCATGACATTCACCGGATAATTATGCGTTGTAGTCTTAATTACACGACACATTTATGGTGTCGTAAACAGTCAAACCTTCGACAGTTTATTTACAATGTAAATTATATCTAGTATATACGTTAGGAAGAATTTTGTATTTATCAAATTTTCTTATACTTCAGAGTAGATACATCGACATGTAGTTAACAAACAAAAGGAGATATTTTCTTACATCCTAAAATTTGGAAATAATACTGTCGATTTAATATACCTACAATACCGTAGGAAATATATAGGAAACGAGCAGACTAATAAACATGAAGTTTTGAAAAAAAAACATGTTTCAACGTTTATCGGCTTAAAAAATCAAAACAAAGATTACATAATGTGATGATGTAACAGAAGTGGGACAACACAACAAATATATGAAAATTCACAAGGTCGTGAAAAAAACAATACTGAAAAGAAATCAGCATCTTTGTTAAACATTCAAATACTACTGATACAATACATAGTAGTATTTTATGAGATTAATCAATTCTGATAATTAATAAAATGCACTGACTTGTATAATCGGTTGGTCCTCTTATTGGTTCTGATATAGGTCTGGTGGTAAATTTATGACTAGTGGGGGAACCACAAGAATCAACTGGCATCTAATGAATGGGGAAAAAAACAAGTAGTAAAATAAAGTGTATATTGATGGTGAATACATCATATCCCTTTATCCTCTGGGAAATATAGTGTTTTCAATTATGTTCAATGCGAACAACGACTTCAACAACCGTTTGTGAGGCAGTTTCGATGATACTATAGGTCAAGTGACTTTTATTTAACATTTAAGTACAATTGCTATAGGATTTCGTTACCAATATATAACAAATGTTAGAGCGGATAGGAGATTCAAATGCACTACAGGGGAACAGATAAGTGGAGTGATTATAATCGAAGTTTCCTGCAGCTGCTTTGTTCGGTTAAAAGTGGTACCGATAGACAACTTGAACATAACCATCCTAATAACACCCATACAAAAGTAAAGGAAGTATCCTGTTTCTGAAAGGAATGAATGAATTGCACACAGCAACCTCGCACACATTCGTGCAGTTGGTAATGAGCCACACCTATTGTATGAAGACTAATGATGCCACCTGGCTACACATAACTCAGTAGGTGGAACAGGGTTCGAACTCGTAACTCAGTAGTTGGAAGTCATCTCCTTAAACTAGTGAGCCACCTAAATTAAACACTTGAGGTTAGGATCAGAAGACATTACTCCATAACAATGGACACTTTCGTGCGTTATCTCACAAACCAATACTACAGTGCCAACGTTAAATGTGCTGTAGAGAGAAGGAGAGAAAGGGAAGGAGACAGAGAGAGGATATGAACACTTGATCCACTAAGTGACAGCAACTCTTTGTTGAATATCTTCACAGAAAGTACACTGAATATATGTAAGTAAAATCAGAACCATCTCTGAAACATAAGTCTCACAAATAAGAAATATTTTTGTAGTTTCATCAATCAATAAATTATCCAGGAAAATAAATAAAACAGTGGATGGACAAGGCAAAAACTATCATGAGAAAGGTTTTGATCCCATAAGATATTTGAAATTCGTTAGGCTGCTAAATTTTGTCAGTGAATAAGATCGGAAAGCGAACTACGTTGATATACGAATGGCTGTTAACGAATAATCTTCATATATTCAGTGTATAAAGTGTAGATGTTAGTACATATAAAACTCTTTAATTATCATAATGTAAGTAGCTAAAACATTCAGAACTGTTTAAATATAGAGCTTTAGTTCATCACGTTAGCATAGTTAACAAACAAACAGGCTGAAATCCCTTAGTGGAGGATAAATCCAGATTTTCACATAATTATTCTTCAGTTTAGAAAAAATTACTTTAGCTATCTACAGAATGCTATTTTAATTTCCCTGATCCAACCAGATATCTAGTCAAAGGTCCAAACAAAATTCACTTAATGACATCTGTTGAAAGAGTTAGGTATGAAGGGAAAAACTACTCACCAACAATTCAGTAGTCAAAAAGGTCTTATTAAGTATTTTTTAAACCACTACGATTTTTTTGGATCAAATTTCTGAAAAGATCATAGTGTTTACGTACACTGGGCGCCCATTTTCATTTTCAGTTCAATTGACCTGATAAGCAGCACTTAAAATATCGCTAAAGATTACTTATTGAAAATGACAGGCTAGAACAGACAATTGCAATTTTTTATGTGAAACTACTACCTGAACCATATTCTGGCTAACGAAAAGTAGTGACCATCAGCGCAACCTCCAACAATTGATCTAGTAACTGTAAAAAAAAAATCACTAGGTAGGCTAAGGTGCATTATAAGCTTTCGAAAGCTTACAAACGTTAACTATTTATCTCTTCTCTATGCGATCACGTAAGAGCACTGTGGTAGAAACGCCTACCGTTGGTATTTACTTGATACCTACGTGGTACTTATCTAATACCAGTGAAAGAAAGAGTCATTATAAATTACAAGGAGCTATACTTTGTTTTGCAATCTCTTGATATAGATGAGTGGAAAAATTCAATTTGTGTCAGTGATAACTCATTCCAGAAGAGAAGTGTAACAAAGTGAAAGCTGTTGGGGAAACAGCTATCTGCAAAGAGTTCTCGCAATATGAACAGCTAGTGAATTTACAATTTTCGATATATAAAACCTTAATAGTTTATATTAGCAAAGAAATGAACAGCACTGCACATTTAGGAAGAATAGATAAACGAGTTTGTAACGCATTAATTATATAAATTTATATTGAAGACATTTGTTTACCGATACAAATTCAAAGCAAGCAACGAATGTGAGAAAAGTGGGATTAAATGAATTCATAAATTTCAATAGTACTTGTCAGCTGGATACATTATATACTTAATTATATATACCGTTAAACAAACAATGCAAGCGAACTTATATACATACGTAGATAACGTAGACTGAGACATAGATTCAGGTGTAACAACATAGAAATGAAGTTTTTACAGGTCAAGTGCTAATGCAAAGGGTAGAAATGGATGTTCAAAATTAAATGGGCTGAGGATAGGTTAAATGGTTAACTATGAGTTTGGATAATAGTGGAATTCAGATAGAAAAATAATGGTAATAATAATAATGTTGACACAGGTGAGAATTGAGTCAATTTAGCGTATATCACGACATTCAAAACAAGATACTCAATAGTACTTATGCAGACAATAAGAAAACTAGGTGATTAATAGTGATAACAATGGTAAAAGGAATAAGCCTAATTACGCGAAACAAATTAAGGAGGGATAACAAAATGTAAGATGAGTGATAATTAAGAAAGAAGAGCAAGATAGAAAGACTAGACGACGCTGTAACTCCTAAAAATGGCAGATCCAAGCTGACTATTATTTGCTTCTAAATGCAGAGGTTCGACTTGACAACTTAAATCGCGCAAGCTTCTGCAATTCGGAGCAATTTCTTATTTTACTGTCTATTGATAACCGTAAAGGACTTACAGATATCAATATCATGCCCATAATCCATTAAGTGTTTCGTTATCAAGCCCCTCGAGGTCCTCTCAGCATACTTCATCCATTTGGGTAGGTGCTCAACCCTTCGAGTAGACAAATGCTTCCCCGCACGACCAATATATTTATTTCCGAGACATACATTCAAATTGATACATTCATTTAGATGTGTCGAGGATCGGAACCCTATCTTTCTCTGATTGTTGCAGTACCCTTTTCGTGGTGCTGAGGAAAACGCATTTAGCAACATAGTAAGTCCTTCTGACAGAATTCTCCAGTCTTCGTCTAACTACTTCTAGCACATCGTCACCTTTGAATGGCAAGGTGATATAGACTGGTTTCTTCTGCACTGTTGGGGACGTTGTTCTGCTCCCTACCCATTTTGCGTGGTTGTTGATAAAACTTTCTGGGCATCTATTCTTCCTTAACACGTTTTTCATAGTCATCATTTTGTAATCTGGTGTGCTGTCAGGATAATTTTTTCTGGCTCCGTTGAACAGTGTTCTGACTAAATACATTTTGTATTGGATGAGAAAAAATCTCCTTAAATAAAGGTATTGTCTTGTCTATGAAGATTTTCCATAGATGGACTTTACGATAGATCCATCAATTCTTTTCACTGAGGTATTTAAGAAACTATTCAAACTATTTTCTTCGTGTTCAATCGTAAAGGTTAGGTTTTGGCGACATGAACTGAAGCTCTTTCGTAGTGCTTCTGCCTACATTTTGCTTTTACATATGACGAATATGTCATCCATGTAACGCTGGTACAGTACTACTGAAGCTCAGGAATTCATTAAATCCTGCTTTTTTTTTACATTCGCTGCCTATTATAAATTTATCTCTTAAATATTGGATGAATAGATAGCGTACTGTGACATCAGGTAGACAGTATCTTGTTTATAATCAAAAGAAACAAAGAATGTCATATTAAACAACCACTTACTGGATGGTAATATCTATCAGCCAATTTATTGCTATTCACACTTGAAGGAATTTCGTTTGTATTTCTGAGGATTGATGCGTTATTATGACTGTCATCTGGTAACTGAAAATATCGTGCATCTGTTACAGCTGTACCAACAGTAACATCTGGTAGCGGTCCCATATCCGGTATACCTCTCCGTTTAACATTATTATTTGTGAGGTAAGACCCAGGATTTCGAACTATCCTACCGATATTACTCATTTGTGACCTAAACAAAAAAAACCCATTATGAATCTGTTCATAAGTCACATCCATCTAGTAAACTATTGCACCTACGTATAACTGGATAACTTTACTCAGAGTTGTATGCTGAGTTGGGATCTATACTCAGTGCATAAAATTAGTAGGACCTGATTACAAAACACTTGGAAGGTGAAGTAGAATTAAAAATTAAATTACTGACCTTACAGCAATAATCAGAAACTTCCTTAAAAACAGAATATTAAACTATTCTGAAGGAGGTCGATGAACAAGTCTACTGTGTGACGAATGCTCTAAAATTATAAATCCATTCGATAAAGTTTCACAAGCTGTTAATACTATGATACGGATTATACTTTTTTCTATGAATGGATTATGAAAAGCAATCAACATCCTATGCAGGAATTGGTCACGAATGGGAATACCAATACAGCTGTCCAGTTCTTAGTGGTCAAGACGGAACGAAGTCTATCGATGGTCTGGGTCGTCTGAAGAAATGCACATGCATGGCTGAGGGTCCCGAAATTCTAGAAATCAGAGGGTAAAAATCGGTCACAATGGCGTAGATGTATTTACTCCATGACGTCTCGTAAAGTTTGAACACACGCACTAAACGTCATCTTCAAACTGCTGATTCTCTCATACAACTTTGTCAACCTTGATATCAGTCTTCTTCTCTTCACTTATTCTTTGTATACTAATACTTTGAAATGTGGCAAGTTGAACCGATGCACCTATGTGCAAGGTTCTACGTTGATTTTGTCTCTCTGTCTATTAGAAACCTTGCTCATTGACTCCTAACATCTGAAACCAATCAGTTATTGGATAAAGAGTTAACATGTCACGATTAAGTTCCAATCACAAAACCAACGAAAGTAAGTAGTAATAGTTAAGTCGACAATGTAAATGTTAACTGTTTCTGTTCTATGCCAGACAATGACTTGCTTTCATTTAGCATACAAAGTATGCTAGGAAATAATTATGCTTATCAACGAAGTATTATGCAGCTCAGCAATAAAGTTGAACCTTGGAAACTGAGAACCATCCCTGAAAACAACAGTAAGATAGTCAATGATACTACCTGATTACTTAGATCTCAGTAGTCAGAAAACGATTCAAACCGTTAGAACTCAGTGGTTAGTCGTAAAATCACTCAAGTATTAAGTAATATGATTCAATACAGTTATAAATAAATAAATTGAATTAATAACGAATATAAACCTACATTGGTTCATTTAAATGACCTTGTTGACGAAACCGTTCACGATCTATACGTTGTACTTCTTAAGTGCATAGTCGACCAAAAAAGAAAGAATATAAAGAAGCTAATGAAATATGTTGTAATTACATCAGAAAGATGATTAAAAAAAGTACGTCGTAAAATTGAAATAGTAACGCAGAAAAACATTGAAAAAGTAAGGAAGGCAAAGTGATGTTGATTAACTAGTTTTGTGGCCACTTTGAAATTACATGAAACAACACATGTGAAAAGGTTAAGTGAACAGAGAATATTTCCATCAGATTCTACAGTCATAAGAAATGGGACTTTTCAGCATGAAAACAAGTCGAGTATTAGTTAAACCACATTATCAAAATGAAAAGTAAACTAGATATTTTAAGCAGATAGATTTTTCAATATTCTCTCTACAAACAATGAAGGATCAAACGTGAGGGTACTTCATATGGATTAGAATGATTGAAACAAATGAAATTATTTGTAGTAGTGGAAAGGTAGCGGAGAAAATGGTTTGCATTAGTTCAAAACTACTCAGCAATTTGTGAAGTCAACAAATGAAAGGAAAGAACGTGGGACACGATGGAAACGATTTTTAGCTCTGGATGACGATGGTGGTGGTTCGGTGTTCTCTGAGCTTTGATATTTTGTCGTGGACTTCTCATTACCAGGCTCGGTGACATTCTCTGCACTAACTTCATAAAGAAGTGAAGCATATACAAATATTTAGGTAGTGTTTTTGCTAACCGTGAGCGTTGTCCAATTATGAGTCGAGGAAGAGATTTTTGTCACACTATGACCTCTTTGACCTTAAGTTTAACTTCGTCACGCTTGAAGAAAATTTTGTCAGAGTGACATTGTGGTGTTTGTTACTATCACACTGTACTTCATTATTGATTTGTTTGAGTATTTTCTACTTGGTTGGTAGATGGCTTACTCTTTCTACGTAGATTATAGATTTGTTCGGTATCCACATACATGTTGATTAACTTGTGGAAATCCTACGCTTATGGAAATTCTTTTGCCGCTTCCGAACCTATTATTTGAAGAATTTTCATGTTCTCTTCCATTAATCATGGGAAAACTGACCAAACAAGGATCCCGACAAAGATTCTCTCCAAGAGTGACGGAGTGAAACTTAAGGTCAAAGAGATCAATGTGTGATAAAAATATCTTCCCCAACTTACAACTGGATTACCCTTCCTTTCTTTATGAAGTTGTCGCAGAGAATGTCAAGTCTGGTAATGAAACTTCCACGACAAAATACCGAAACTCAGAGAACACCGAACCACCATCAGGCCGTGGGACAAGCACGTCCCAAGGTCATGTTATCGTTGTCCTACTGGGTCCAGATTTCGAAACCCTTAGATAACTCAGTGTACTCAGGATTATCAAACGATATGACATGAAAACTATGGTTTCATAATGTACGGAAAATTAAAATCATCAATTTGGTTAAGATAATTAGTTGAATGAGTTCGAAAGGATGAAGGTCATTTTTAGAATTAACGTAGTAGGAAAAGAATTTCGCAACAAATAAGTTCACGTATTTGCATATTATACGTAGATGAGATAAGAATGGCATCTTGGTCAGTATTAATTTTTTCAGCAGACAGCAAACAAGTAAAGAAGAAAATAACAACTTCAGAAAAGAGTGGTTATGAACCTGATACCATAGTCATAAGCTGAGGAAACGCTTGAGGATTGATCCGGCGTTCCCATTGACAAATCCCAAATAGGACAAAATGCGCGTCCTGGATTACAATGCTAGCCACCAAATAGACTACAATTTTTAAGGATTGTCGGAAAGTATAGGACACAGAGCCTGCAATACATTAGTAAAAACTAACAGACGAAATACACTGCACACAGTTGAAGTAAAGTGCAGTAAAAAGGGGTGAGGCTAAAGGTTATCCCCAGGTAATATAGGTGTTCTGCGTGAAAATACGTATTTTCGGTGTTTTGAAAGCATTTATTTTCAAGTGAAAACTGCAATCGTTAATCCTTTTTGCTGTGATTTTAGGGCCCAATGACCTTATTTTGATTTATGGGCATCATTCTTCATAAATAAATGTATGGACATCCTAAATAGGAGGTGGAAGTGCAAGCAATACTTTACACATGAATAAACGACATGAAACAGAGGGTATTTTAAAAACTAAACAAATAGGTAAAATATGGATACAATATACAGAAAATAGGTAAATTGGCACACAGAACGCTATATCCCATAGCAAGCACGATAACGCCTGGGGATAACTTTCAGCCTCACCCCAAAAACACCTTGTCGCAAAATATCACTTCTTATGCCCAGAATAAAGATTTTGTGGTACACAGATAATGGAAGCTATAGTAAGTATCACTGGGAAGAAGGGTGCCATAAAAAGCTGCCATCTTCTAAAATGTATGAACAACTTAATACTTTTGGAGCACAAGGTTAGTCAAATGTTTCCAATTTCGGTACAATACAAAGGTACACTACACGGGAATAGCTCCAAGTTCAAGGGAAAGGAAGCTGTGTGGAAACGTAGAAGGAGTAAAAAGATAAAGAGAAAGGAAAGTATTCAAGATCCAGATATACCCTTGAAAAATGTGTTCACTTTATGTCCCAAAGAAAACAACTATCACAAGAAATCCTTGGCATAAGCAATACTTTATTTGAAGAAAGACTTTAACCAAGACAAAACTATTTTACTAACTATCATCAAGAATATGCATAAACCTGACAAAGTCAGTAATGACCGATACTGTTCAGTTTAACAGCTCAAAATTAAAGCGTATCGGAGAAAAAATAAAGGTACTGACATATTTGCAACAAAACGTTAAACACTGAAATGTCCAGCCAAAGAAATCAACAGTAAACTGAACAAAAGATTACTTAAAATAGATTTCTGCTCCGTAAACATAAATCATGAGTACTGAAATATCACAGAATATACATTAAGAGACAAAACAACACAGATTGTCGCAAAACATGTTAAGAAACAGTATACTGTTCATGTTAAAGTCACAATAACGTAGTCAGTATGATGGTACTGTTGCTGTGAAAATAATGGCAACCTTACATCAATACATACACAAGTCATGTTTGTTTATATGATTTGCATATGGATAACAGTATCATATCTTGATTTAAGTTTGGTCTTAATGGAAAGTTACAACTCTAGTATAAATAGTCAGTGGTAATATTACCATTATTATTATTGTTATTTATCTCTTGGGTTCCTAATAGGACATAGGGCTTCAGTAGCATGTCTCCACTGAGCTCTGTTCTCTGCAATCTTTTCAACCTGACGCCACGACTGCCCACAAGCTCCCATTTCCTCCTCGCACGATCTCCTCCATGTCACCCTCACCTACGAAGCCCAACTCGTCGCTTCCCATAATGGTTCCACTCGACAACCTGGCCTGACGCGTTATGTCCCCAGTCGGTCTTCTCACTGTATGCCCAATCCATCCCCACTTCCTTCCAGTGCATATTTCTTCAGCGATAGCTTCTTGGTTGGTTCGCTGCCCGACCAGAGTTACTTGTTGCTTATTCTCATTATTCTGACCATCTGATCTTTAGTAACAAGTGTAGGCAGTTATTGATGAATGTCTGTAATTTGTTGGAAACGCCTTTCGTAACGCACCAAGTTTCTCAACCATCACATAGAAGCACTGACTTGACATTGGTGTTGAGAATCCCGATTTTGTTCCACATGCTGAGTGGAGTGCAGAAGATCTCCACACTGGTTTCAGGCTAATGAACGCCTCTCTTGCTTTCTCGATTCTGACTTTGATATCCTCGTCAGTGCCACCTGTAGTTGAAACAGTGCTGCCTACATAAGTGAAGGAGGCTACTTCCTTTAGGTTTCCCCTGTTCATGGTAATTGGAGCTTATTGTTGCTGTTGTTGTTGGTTTGGTATCTTCATCACCTCTGTCTTCTCTACGTTCACTTGAAGTCCCGTCTTCGCTGCCCTGCCGCTTCTGACAACTTGTTAGTTTTCGCATGTAGATCTTTGAGTTTGTGTGACATCAGGCACAAGTCATCGGCGAAATCTAAATCTTCTAGGGTGTTTTCTATGGTACAGGGCATCCCCCTCTTCTCGCTCCCCACTGTTTGTTGCATGATCCAGTCTACCACAATCAGGAATATCATGGGTGATAGCAGGTAGCCTTGTTTTAATCCTTCCTGTCTTCACTTCAAAAGCATCACTGAGCTTCCCATTTTGAATTACTTGGCATGTGGCACCTTCATATGGTTGTTGAATGAGGCTGATAAAGGTTTGTGGTATTCCGTAGTGTTGAAGCAGCTGCCTGCCAAATTACTTGTCGGTCGACACTGTCGAAGGCGTTTTCAAAGTCGATGAAGTTGAGGTAGAGTGTTGACTGCCATTCTATACTCTGTTCTATGATGACGCGAAGCGTTGAAATTTGATTCGTAATAATTACCTTTCCGGCACACAGCCCCATTTTAGCTTGTCATTCGATTAATATATCATGTAAAGTGGTTAAGATCGTTGATCACTTCATGCACTTAATAAGAAATATCAGCATTGCTATGTCAAGGAAAAACAATGTTTAAACAGATACAAAAGACTCGTCTGGCTTCTATCAAGTTAAAAAAAATACACGGTGCCACAATGACATACTACTGCTTACTATTGGCTGACTGTACTAAGCTACAGTTCGCTCCATTACACTATATACCACTGTCAAACATGGTGACTAAAAACGTAGAACATGAGAAGACATCAGGTGGTGAACCACCATCGCCTTCGTAGCTCAAGTAAGCAGTCATGCAACCACCAAGTGAAAAAATGCAAGAGTCGGGAGTAGAGTTTCAGACAGAAAACGATAGTCAGTTGGTATGGCTATGAACCATCATCAACCCACACGGCTTAGATATCTGTTGTATATACCCAGTCACCATCTGCCAAGACGTCGCACAATATAATTAAAGTAGGTTTAGGCTAGAAAAAGGTTAAAAGAGGCTAGAATGAAGTATGATATCGGTTCATGAAGGCGCTGACTGTTGGTGGTCTGAGTCATGAAAGGAAATGTAGATTTTAAGGTTATGGACCACGTGACAAGAGGAACCAATGGCTAGAGACTGTGGGTGATATGACTTGGAATCGACCTCAGTGGCAAAGATGCATTCACACATCATTTTCATCTTACTCGTCATACAGGATTTTGTCATTATTTCAACCCTTTTACAACTTTTCTACGACTTTTGATTTCTTTCTAACTTATTTCCCTACCTCTTATCTTGGTGCTGTTTGCTTATATGTGCCGATAAGAGGCATAGTGACTCGGGTTGAATAATCCCAGTAGACATTACCCACTTTGGTGCTGACTGACTGTGTAACCAACCAGTGAAATCAAGTGAACGATGAGAAATACTACGTATATTGAATAGTACAACTGATTTACAAAGGATTTCTAATATTTCATTAGTCAATAAGCTGCAAGAGTATTTTTATCTAACATGGACTTTGTTGCATGCCAATTAAAAGTAGTGGATCCAATGTAACATTCAGGTTTTTTAATAACCACCGTCTAAAAAGCTAATCACATACTTCATCCAGCTATGCAGGAGATACTTGACTCTAACGTTTTCAGAATATGCGGCTGGTAGGTAAATGTTGCAAAGCCATAAGTTTCTTCAAAGTTAAAATACAGATGTCTACTAGTAAGCATTAAAGCTGTTAGTGTGCCCAGAACGTTCAGTATTAAATGAATGGTACCTATTTGCTAAATGGTTATACTGTTATCCCTAATTAATTTACAAGCCTAGGTCAGCAAAAATAACTAAAGTCTATCACTTCCTAACAACCTAACACGAATTCCAGAGCAACTTGATTATATACAGACGTGGAAGTACTATAAAACAGACACTTACCAGAACCATCTGGATTTACGATAACATAATCTTCAAAAGGCGGTTCACCGTATTCCATCTCTGCATTCATAAATACACCACGCTGATCAAATTTAGGAAAACTTCGATAAGTGGTTGGCCTCTGTTGATCTATAATAGCACCTCCATGTCCCATAGGTACAGACCTATAATCGTTTGATGTATACTGCTGTTGTCTAGGACTAGAAATATTTGCATTTACATTATTCTGATTTTCACTGGTATATTTACCTGCATCAGTATGCATAAAATCACGTGGTTTTATTGGTGGCATTTTAGGCAGATTATTGTGATCGCTAGATGGTGATGAACCTGATGCATCCAATTCATCTTCAATGTATTCATCTACTGTAGTTTTAGTCATTTCATCATCAATGTCATCTAGACTGTAGTCTGGATCATCATAACTAGGAGGTAGAACGCCGACTCCAGTGTGCTGTGGATAAAATGGATCAGTTACTGTTGTTGGAGATGAAGTTGTTCCTGGCTGTTGGTGTTGTTTATTAATTTGATTAGCTGTTGTATTATTATGCCACTGTGTTGGATTTGTCCATTCACGAGTATCTTTGTGTCCAACAACATCAGATGAACCAGGCAGATTGGGAGCTAAGGGCTATATGTGTATGCAAAAGTAAACGATTACTGATGAAATTATGAAATTATGATAGATTTCATCCAAAAAAAAAATTGAACAAGAGATGAAGTATGCCTACTCGAAATTGCTGCAACACTAGCTAAACCATGAAGAAGAATGACCTTCATTTTTATCTGAACTTACAAATGTCCTATATTGTGAAGTAGTTTTCTGTTACATTTTTTGAATAATCACAATTGTTGCATTCAAAGTCATTTCAATGTATAAAATGTCATAAGTGAGTTATCTGTAAAACGATTCAGTGATTTTCAATCCAGAAATCAGCTAAGAGAAATGTACACAATTACTTCCTTTGGTAGTTTTAAATGAAGGAAAGAAGAGATTAAATATACAAGTAGAACTTAGGCTGTACAGTAGTGTGCTAGATGGTTGGATGCAATTGGCAGGTAGCTCAGAACCTACGGTTAGTACATGCAAAAACTTATCACGTAGGAATTATTTGTGGTAGTATACAATTCAGCATTAATTTGTCTGTTGAATTTTCTACAGTGAAATTGCATTACTTACTAGATGGCTTTTTGGACGCAATTTAACCTTCTTATTTGCTTTAAAGGTAACTCTATAAATTTGATGGCTTTCTTATAGTTCTGTTTCTTCTTCTTCCTTCAAGGTAGGAATTGTAGTTTTCTAGATGGCTGGAACATATCTTAAGTTATTTGTATTGCTTATGTTTGGTGTTGATTCGATCAACAGAGTTTCAGTTATTATTCTCTCCATGAACTCTGTTAATTTAGTTTTGATAACGTTTTCCTATCCTACTGTGTAATTGTACGCACTGTTGTAACCAAGTTTTTCACACTGTTTTATCATTGCGATCTATTATTCTAGATTTGATCAAGTTCTTATGCTCCTTTAGTTTGACTAACCATGGTCAGCCAACGTAGTTATTGTCATAACCGTTTAAGTATTTGTGAGGAACTACCTAATTTTAAAGCTTGTTATTAATATAGACGAAAATGAACATAAGAGTCATTGAAAAGAAGAGAAGGCTAGTGAAAAGTTTTCTTTAAACTCCATTAGTGGGTATTACTGATTCCATACTGAAATTCAGAAGTTTGGAATGTTTGATTTCAATCTCTTGGCAGAGTGTATGCAAGGTGACCTGGAAATTTGTAGGTTCTAGTTATCCACAAGCAACTACAGAAAGAAAAATTTATGAAAATATCGTGAAATCCCTTTTTAATTGCTGTTTTTCGACAGTCCTTTTTGTAACATAATTTTGACAACTCCAAGCTTCTTTAATCCATTACTCGTGGATGATGAAACCCTTACAACCTGAGGTAACGGTAAATAGCTAGAGAGTAGCTGAAACCTTTCAGATTGCTCACACTTTACTCAAGATCTATACCACTTCATTAAAAAAACAACTCCACTCCCCATCAAGCTATTGAGATATTGTTCTAAAGACAATAAAAATGTTCATCCACCTAAAACCATACATACGGTTCCACAGTGCTAATTTAGTATTTCGTTATACAACTTTCAAACATTTACCATGAGTTTATCATTGAAGTTTTTATTTTTAAATTTCGTATTTACATCTGAAAAATTAACTTTATATATTATTACAACCCTAAAGGATAAAAATGAAATAACATTTTTAGCCAACTAACATACACTAGAAAGTTTGATTAAGATTATCATTAAAGTGTGAAGCCTATGCGCCTAAGAAACTCACGTTGATCTCTGAATCTTGGTAAAACTGTGGTTCATTGATCTAAAAGTTAGATTTTCTACTAGAAAGGTACGGATTAATGAGTTTGTTCCACCCATTAAGGTGAGCGTAGATAGGTATTATTCCCGAGTGGATCAACCTATTATTTATGGTTGCTGAGTTACATCTTTCATTATTCTGCTAAAATGTAAGCTAAAGGCCAATGATAGAAGACAGATTTCTATAAGATCAAATATACTTAAGGAATATGAAAACTAGTATTACTTGCTACACTCTAGGCGATACTGAGAAGCATCATGTGATAGCCATTTTAACAACCGGAACAAGTGTAGTGGCGAGGAAAAAACTCAAAATGTCCTAACTTGTCAGCAAAAGGACTAGAATACAAAATATCTTAAAATTTAGAAAATAGTAACGTAAAGGTAAATCACAAATAGTACACTAAAAATGAGATAGCGTGATAGCTGACAACCATGAGTAGATTACTTACTTTGCCTTGTGGTGTTTTATCTCTTGGACGATTAGTATCTTGTGGTGCCAAGTAATATGGACCTTCACCAGTTCCTTGGCCAAGAACTGTAATTCCCGACCCTCGAACTTGAGGTCTGTTACGACTAGGTAGAACAGGAGCAACAGATGATCGTGATGCAGAGGACTCTGGACCAGAGCCAGCTTGTATATTCACATAGAAAGTATAAGAACAAGAGGAAATTAATTAAGGGAACAGTGAATATCATTTGGACATTTTTTGAAAGATGTCTCGCAAACCTATCAAAATATGAGCTCCTAGACTTTACAAATCTATCCTGCAGGAAAAATACAACACGAAAACCTAAATAAATGTAGTTATCGTAAAACACTAGCCCAAGTTTCGTAGTAGTTAAATACAAGCATAAAACTAAAATCCATGAATTAATTATGTTAAGTATGCAAAACAAAATGTATCTTAATAATGCAGTATACTAGGATGATTGTCTACTATTTGAAGATGGTACATTTCTTGCTCCCTGTGGTGTAAGAAATTCGTATTTTGAATGAATAAGTGATAGCAATAGCTAGCTACAAGATCAATGGATCATAATACTATCGGCGTGGAGCTGCGGATCATTGGTCTGGGGAGATGACCTATCAACCAATGGGTTACAGTTTCGAGCTACACTCCACCTTAGGAGGTTTGGGCAGCTAGCTAATATCACTAGCCCTTACACAATACATATGCCTCATTGCCTACTGCATGGATGTGCACAAGGTGGCTGAGTGCGCGATTCGTATTTCGTAATACTATTGGGATTGTCTAGAAATCAACCCTTCTATGAATGTGATAAGAATAGTCCTCAAAAAAAGAAATCATAGTAAGTTAGATATACATAGGAATTCAAAAAACATGCACAATGACAAGATGGTAAAGAAAATCCACCTTTAGAAAAACATGATAAGAAAACAGGCATTTGAGTTTAATTCTGTCAACCTTAAGTCGACAATATTAACTGCTTAAGAAACTGGAATGTGCAAACGATTTAATATAGGGATTTTCTGTTCTTGATCACAAATCAACAGTTGATATACAATGCGCGTATAAATATCTTGAAGGCTTATTGGTATACATAATCAACTTCAAACGGATAAGTTAAGGGTAGGAACCCAGCTGTACCTATCGGGGTTTGAGCAGTCAGATAGTACCGATAGCCCTCACAAAGGCTGGAGCTAATTATTTACCGCGTATTTGTTGAGTGTATCTAGCATTAGAAGGATAAAGAAAACCGGCGAGAAGATACTAAGTGCACCTCTTATGCTTCAAATAATTAAATCGTATATCTAGGGGTTGATGTATTTAACCTCAGTCAAAATGTAAATATGATAACTCTTATTTTAGTATGGAATGCAGTTGACTAAGAATAAGGTGATACAGAAAATATCAACTATTTAACATTCCAAGGTCATGAGAAATTCATGTTCAGAAACTTGAGATTCTTAGTGGCCACTTCAACATATTTAAGTTTGACCAAATTGTCTAACAGCAAAGATTTCCATGAACAGAGAAAAAATCCAAGCCAAAACGAAATGCGAGAAGAGAAAACTGTAGTAAACCAAGTGGTAAAATAGCATTTTTAAACAGTTGATACTCAGTAATCCTGAAAGCATCAAAGTGAGGTTGACACCACTGAGAACTTTCCAAGCTTCCTGGTCTTTTCTATCGTCTAAAACTAGTATTTTTATTGCAAGTAAAGCCATAAATTGCCAAATTGATAAACAAGTACACAGCGAAGGACTAGATAGAATCCTTACCTACAATAGGTCAAGGTTTAACAGGAGGTTAGGAGAATGAAGTAGCACTAAGTTATTATCAGCAAATGAAATGTCTACCGATGTGAATACTAAGAAAAAGGTATAGGTAACCGAAAACGATGCAACAAGAAAAATTAGATTCCTAGGAGTTAGTCTAAATCACTTTAAAAAAGTGTATTTTTAAAGAATCTTCAAAGAGAAGATAAATAAATCTCTATGATGTCGAATATAAACATTGAACTCACATCACTCTACTTAGTTCTCAATACTTTAAGTGTTCGATTAACTTACTTGGAAACGAAATCAATAAACTGACTGGTCCGACGTCGCACTGCCTTAATAGATCAGCTTTTTGGGAGATATTGGCAGATAGCCTGGTAACTATTAAACTGTTAATTATCGATTACGGTATTTTACTTGGATGTGGGTGGCAGAAGAATCCAAGACGCGCGTTTCGTCCTATTTAGGACTCAGCAACTGGATGTACCTGCACCTCAGTGAATGATGTTGTTTGCACTAAGACAACGGAGAATTACAGGTACATCAACAAGAAGTTATGTTGAACGTGTGTTTTAAGAGATATATCACTTCGTCAAGATGTCAAATACAGCGATTATGGAAAAAGTTGTGAGATATCAGGGGGAAAATAGGTTCTTATGAACCTCATACAATCATCCTGAAAAGTGGTGGAAATAGGGTTTGATTGAAATATTCTAAAACGATATCTTTAGAAGTTAATGAAAATTGGAAGGAGTTTTATTCAGATACATACAACAGACTGAGAAATAAAAATTTAACGTTATAAGACTACAGAACAGGGAGGTGAATATGAAAGATGAATATTGCAGAGCAGATAATTTAATCGTTGAACAATCTATTCATCACCAACATATTAATCGCACTCTCCATTAAGATCAGTGGATAATTCCTACAGTAGTGTAAAACATCTGTTAAAACTAGATGATATCTACACATCGAGAGTTGGAAAAGTGGAAACAGCATCAAATAGTTCCGTATTTCCCAATATGAATATGGCCTACAACTCAGTAGATCGAGAGATTTCATGGCAGTATCCCTCAATAAATAGGGAAACATAAGTACATCACCCTGTTGAAGGCTCTATATCTTAACAACCATGAATACGTTAGACCCTATGGCACCGTTTGAGGTGACTTCTGTGAGTAGGATATAGTAAATCAGGCATCTTTCTTATCTTACTTAAATGTCATAGATGCGCGTATGGAGGTATACCTCCCCTTGACTGACTAAAAAGACTGCTTCAATTACAGACGACCTTTTGGCAGACCGCAGGTACACAGATGTAATAATAGCCCAAAGTGAAGATGCTGGTAAGACACAATTTTCCGCATAACTTGAATGGCAGACTAAAAATATTTAGGATAAGCTACTTATCCATCTAGTGTAAACCGTTCCTCCAGGGTTCATCTGTGTCGGTACATAAACCAAACAAAAAGGAGAAAGGGACCCAGTGCGTTGACAGCTTTATGCATTTGAGAAAAAATACCAGTCCTGCTACATCAGTGAACAGCATAACCTAATCACACATACAAATGAATCACTTGGCTCGTGTCAAATTAGACGAAACACAGCAACGTAATGATATGCTATCACCTACTAACTTATACACCACTATCAAATATGGCTACTAAAAGTGTGGAACATGAGAAGACATCAGGTGGTGAACCACCATCGCCTTCGTAGCTCAAGTAAGCAGTCATGCAACCACCAAGTGAAAAAATGCAAGAGTCGGGAGTAGAGTTTCAGACAGAAAACGATAGTCAGTTGGTATGGCTATGAACCATCATCAACCCACACGGCTTAGATATCTGTTGTATATACCCAGTCACCATCTGCCAAGACGTCGCACAATATAATTAAAGTAGGTTTAGGCTAGAAAAAGGTTAAAGGTGACGGGAATAAAGCATGACATCAGACCGCGAAGTCTACAACTGTTCGTCTAAGCCATGTATGGAAACGCAGGTATCAAGGTTAGATACCACATGACAAGGAAATCTTGGTGATACGGCTCACAATCGACCTCAGTGGATGAGATGCAACATGTTATCTTCGTCTTAATCGTCATACTAAATTTCTTTATGATTTCACTTCTCCTCGATCTCCTTTTATGATTTTTTATTACCACTTTGAATACCTTTCTTTCGTATTTCTTCATCTTTCATTTTGGTTCCTCCTACCTAGATGTGCATATGAGATGTCACAACTTGAATCGTTACGCAGTAGTGCCAGATCTCATGATGACATCCACTAACTGACCGAAAACACTGAAGTAGTGATACCAAGTGCTAATGGAATCTATGGACAAGGATTCTGATATTCCCTAGATACTAGATTCCGAAGCTTGAAGAGACTTGGGAATTATAACTCACATGTTCCAGAAGACTGTTTTAAATGTTAATCAGTCGGGCATAAAAAGATATACATACTTTTTACAAAATGTTTCTCTCTCTGGTAATAAATTGTACAGTTTTTTAGTTTGGGTTATGCTTGTTATGATTAGATTGACATTGGCATTCGATGCACACGTAGTAAAATCGATTTCTAGATGATTTTTTCAAAAAAGGTACCAGTAACATCCCACCTAATCCCCGAATTCGGTCATATCGTCTTACTTATAACTGTGTTATTGAAACATCAGTGCAAAGGAGTATCATTATTCCTCATGTAGCAAGTGTAATTTATAACTTGATATACAAATCACACATGGTTTTTGACTTGCTTTACTATTAGTATTGTTGTGTGGCGTCAAAAATTAGATTTCTATAACACACAAGAAGGTGAATAGAATTGATGCCACTGAACCCAATGCTGTTTTACTAGATAATAAGCCAGACTTGTTAGGTAAAAGACTTATGCTACTATTTAATCGGCCAGAACAAAGTTGCTAGAGTAAGGTTTTAATCTGAGACCTATTGCCTAGAAGTTAAACTCACTGGTCAATAAAACAAGTTAAAGAAATTTAACTTGACGGCTGACATAAAAATACATACACCATAGTATAGCGACGTAAGAAATCGTTTTGTCGACCTAATCTTTCGATTACCGCAAGCAGGAAATAAGCGAACTGATTTATTTTACACATTTTAATCACAGATAGTTAGTAAAAAGTCAGATTAAAGCAATAAATGATACAATAGTGTTACATTTATATGTTTTCATGATCGCTAACAGAAAGAGCTATTGAAATTATCACAGGCAATTACACAAAATATACACCCCACTAGCTTCACACGTTAACTACACCACAAAATAATTAAAAACAGTAGTACAAAAAAGCATGAATGCGAAATACAAAGTGATGTAAGGCTCTTTCTTAACAGCCTTCAATTCCCAACATATTTAAAAACTGTCTATTCATCTAGGGTGATCCCTTTTATTTTCAAATCCCTTCTTCACAGATGCTACAAATGCACACTTGTGAATTAAGAGACTTCGATAGCTCTTGGAATGACATACGCATATTGTAATGAACGCAACCCAAAAAATGCATTATTAATTAGTAAAGTGAAGCGATTTCGAAAATGGAATTTGGGCTATAATAGTTACAAGCAGTCTATCAAAAGAAATGCCAGAATCAGGATTTTTTGCTTGTTAGCACTTACCAACCAAGTGTACATGTATCCTTAGAGACAGAGATTCGAACTTGCCAAAATCAGTTTCAAAGTCATCGACTTTACCATTAGGTTGCTTAGGTGACGATTAACCTTCAGTACTATTTGATTAAACGTAATAATTATTTATCTAACGTAGCCTAATACAACTGCCAAGTTCTAAGCGCTGATTGGTATCTGTTGACCGAACATACTTCAACTAGATTAGAGCCTGATATTCCTGCAGAAAAATTTGTGAAATGATACTTTAAAATCAAAACACTACAAAATATCGATAAGAACTGGTTTGTCACTGCCAAGTATTCTATAAATCCGTGCAATTAGATTATGGTATGCTTTTATGACCCAGAGACTAAGATATTGAAAGGATAGTGTAGGAATAAAATTAGGTTAACTCGGAGATTATGTATGAATTTATGTTATAAACCATAAGTTGGGCACCGATTTTGTTACGAGTAGTAACAATGACTAATGGTTATTTAAACCACGATAAACCGAGCGGATTTTGAACCCATGACCCTTTGGTTAGAAATCGAATACTAAGATAAAAAAACTACGTTTCTGTATAGCATAAATGATACCGAAAGTTGAAATCAAATGGCAAACACTGATTGTAAACTGTTGGTATTGTGAAGAGCCAGCAACATCAAATTAACAGAAGTGAACAATGCTGCTATTATTAAAATCATTATTGTAATGATAATAATAATTAGTAGTATTCTTTTGAGGATGAAGTTAGTAGCAATAGTGAGAACAACCAATAAGATCAGGAAAAGGAAAATACAAATTATGTTTAAAACATGTTAAGACAGCTGAACATATAATATAATACAATAGAAATTAAAACAAGCATACCTCTGCGTCCTAAATTAAAAGTTTTCCACATATAAAAATTTGTGATCAACAAAACACGAAAGTATTGCGAACAAAGAAGATTCGGGTATCACAATATACTGAACAAATAGAAATAAAGGGTGCTCAATACTGATGAGATTTCACACTTCTACTTAGCAAGTTATCAAAGACAAAAGTCAAACAGTTAGAGCTAATTCGTCAATACATATTCTAGACAGTACTTTACAGCGAAAATAGAATCTTCTGCATCCAAAGTATACATAACATGAACATCTTGAAGCAACAGAACGCAAAAACATCAACAAAGTTCTTTAGAATTCAATGGTAGTTGCAGTTTTCATGTTGACAAAGTAGAAGCTGTGACTACATTCTACGTGGATGCCTCAAACTTACAAGTTAGCAGAGACATACCCACTTAATGGTGGTAATCAGAGATAATATATATTGATAATTTATTTGTCGAGTCAGTCAGTTTATCACGCACAATTTTCGAAAGATGAGACTAAACACAATATCACTACATGTAAGTAAATAAAAAATTAATTCAATTCAAATGAAACAATACAAGAAGGATTCGATCAAAATAGTTCGAAGCGTTTTAACATGAACAAGGGGGTGCATGACCTTGCCAAAACAGAGTACCAAGTGCAAAGACAATTTGTAAGTTCTCTTTCCACCTGATAAAGCTGAATATAAATTCTTCTTATGTCAAGTTCTAGACACCGCGTTCGGACAGTTCAAACTTTTTAACAGCTGAGAAAAGCTAGGACGGTGGTTCCACTGCAATGCTATGCAGCCAACTGTGATTAACAAAGTTTATCCTCATTATGTCTTCTTCACTCAACAATCCTTTGTCACAAACCTGAAGTAGGATAGATTGCACTGGTGTTCAGTATATCAGTTCTTTTACAGGTGTTTAGGTATACCAGCGAGAAATATGGAGTGAGTCAACAAATGCTGAAAGGGGTTTCACTTTCAAGCTGAGATTTCATCTATTAGTGCTGATGCAACTTTCAACACTTCATTTTCCATCCTTAAACGGAGCATCATTTCAGACCAGTTCTGAAACAATAACTTACATTTAACGAATGTGAAATGTGCGTCAAAAGATTTGCTCACTATGCGCAAACGAACCTGAATTTTGTCAGCCTCCATACCAGGCATGACTATGTCGCTGATCACCAAACTTATTTAGAAGGTCTCCAGTGAGATTTCAGCACGAATAGAAAATTCTGCTTAGAAATGGCCGACTTGCGGCATCTGAAGACCTACTACACTTTGAACGTACTGCGATATGCATCGGGCACCATGATAGTCCATCAGGCTAAGTAGGTAATGTTGTATAAAGCAGGATTAGGTTTGAAGAGAGCTGAGAGTGACCAAACTAAGAAATGGTTAGTTGACTGGGTCTTCGGATTGGTACGAATCAGCTGATAGACATTTTTGGCGAAACGACTCGAAGCCAAACACTGACGCAGATTTATTTATGAATCTTCCAGAAATATTGGTGATGGATGGTGGCTAGCAGTAAAACCTAGAACGTACATCTCATCCCACTTGGAACTCGCCAGCGAGATGTAACTGCGTCCTAGTGAGCTATGTTGCCCCCGCTGGGACTCGAACCCGGGACCAACCGCTCCAAATACCGGAACGTTACCCACTGAACCACTGAGTCACGGTAGTCAGTTCTTTTTTGCTGTCATTTGTATTATCCTGCCATTGATTAGGGCGAATTGATCTGTGTCTATTGGTACATGGGTTCCTGCGAGGATGCCTCAATATTGTCCGTCTAACTTCCATATCGATGATGGATGGTGGCTGGCAGTGGGATCTAAGTGACAAGCAACAACATAATAAACTATACCTGTTGCACAATAAGTGGCTATCGTGATTCGGTGGTCTAGTGGATTACGCTCTGGCGTTTGAAGCGACCAGTCCCGGGTTCGTGTCTTAGTGGGAACAATTTGGCTCACTGGGAGGCAGGTATATCCAGGAAAAATCAAGGTATCCACGCAGGAGACCACATACCATAATGCAAGTAACAACATAATCTTCCTAAAAGCCTAACACTTCCTAATAACCACTTATTTGTTTGCCTTCATCTTATTTTATCCCTGTTTCTCTTAATTCTCATTCGATTTTATTGATTTTCTTGCTTTGCAATTACGAATTGCCATCTAGGACCAACATATTTTTATCTACGGCTCTGTATTGTTCTAGTTTCTCTTGAGTTTGTAGTTTTCCCTAACTGGTTTCAGCACTGAACTAATGAAACAGTGTCTATCGCAATTCAGTAGCCTAGTAGATATTTTCATGACCTTTTAAAGCCTTGGGTGTGGGATTCGAGTTTCGGTGGAAACATCAAGAATGAGATGCTTATACATTCAGCTGAAATATAGTCACTAAAATCCCCTGTTAACCATCAATCACTACTAGTGAGTTGAAATTCAAACCAATATTGAAAGATGTGCATCATGAACTATCATTGTAAACACAGAATTACAAAATTCGACCATCAAGTCAACGATGTAAAGCTTTAAGCACATACAACAAAAAGAACAGAATGTGGTTATACCGTTTAACAATGTTCCACTATTTTTCAACTGAACAGTTTAGCTGAAAGTATTTGATTCCGAGATAACCTTTTTTTATCACAGATGGATATAAACACAAGAAAATCAGAAAATATTGACGATCAGATTGGAATTATAAACAATCTAAACCTATTATCCAACTAAATGTCATCTGCTAATGAATACAATCCTGATATCAGTATGTTGTTTGACAAGGAAACTGTAACTACAGTCTATTCGAATGATGTGTACCGAAATACTGAAAATAAATTCCTATTCAATTCAGTCACAATAAATGACTGTGTGACATTTATAATAAACAAAAAGTAACAAAAAACTTATTCTTTGTGATGACACTTAGATAAGCAAACGTATTGTGTATCGATCTTATCTAGTGGTTTAGAAATACTAGTAGACATTTCATGAATTCGTTATATCGAAATCTGTTCCTTAAAAACACATAACACCTGAGACTGAATCTTATAGTTCCTTTTTTGTTTTTGTTAAGAGGATGGAACTTTAACAGAAGCAAGATGTACGTTGTTAACCGCCTGCATGAACATTCATGGAAAAGAAGTCAAAAATCATCACTCATACATATAGTTAGTTTTCCCACTCACAAGAAGCCAAAAATATCCTTCACATATAACCATCTTGTTCAACATGTTTTTTGAATCCCCTCAAAAAGCATTACTCAAGGTCACTTGTTTGAATCTGGCCCAATAACCATGTTGGATCTTAATGCCAATCAATATTCCTGTACATGGAGATAACTCTGTCAACTAAGGTTGTTTTTGATAGCCGTCATCAAGCTATAGTATATTTGTTTTATTTGAAAAAAGCCTCAGTATAACATGGGCACCAAGAAATACAGTCCAGAAGTGATATAATTCAATCCCATATATGCGTTTATATGCCAAGGTATGGGTCAAACTCAGACACGGCCGCTTAGGCCTAAGTATGTGATGCAGGGCTGCATGAGACGCAAATCCTTAAACCAACGACTCATGTCTCCGCCCTTGTATATCAACAGCAAGATTCACACAGATTTGAAATAACAGTCTAAACAAGTGACATTCAACTGGTCTGATGCATATAGAATTGAAAACATTTTGTTCCTATGAAGGTGTCCATGGATTTTAACACATGCACCAATTGTCCTGGCTTCAGAAAAGCGCAACGGCGGAAATTTTGATCAATAACAACCACCTACCTTACCATTCTTATACCTCAACACAGCTACCAGCTCAAATTCACCATGACACACAGAAATTTACAACCTACAACTGTTCCACGGCTCGAATCTCAGATATCTGGAACTTAAAATAAGCCTATTATTATCCAACTGATGGCAGTTTTCAGCTTTAATAAGTAAAAAACACAATTCTAGCATTCTTCACCCCCCCCCCCCCCCGGGGTAATAATGTTGATTAAACTGCCTACTATGATGTACTGTTTGTTTGTTTGACCATGATCAGACAAGATGCTAAAATTACTTGTATGCGAATTACCTATTCCTGCTCCTTTCTAAACTTGTTACCTTAACAAGATATCACTAAGATATATACACATATATTTGCATATTATTTCTAAAAGTAGGAATTCAAACGATAGGTGGAAGTAACTACATATATCCTATGGAATTGAATAATGAATCATAGATTACGCTGAAACGATGAGAAATTCGTCCTTGTATTCACACATACACGCACACACTTACCTCGCGGTTCGAAGTGTCGCTGATGCAGAAATCGATGGTTTAAGAAATTTTCTGTAAAACCGAAAGAAGACAATGGACAAAGAAAAGTATGGTTAATTAGTAATAAAAACAGAGGAGTAGACTAATTATAAATTCGTCTGTTTTTTAACAACAACAAAACACCGATAAACATAGACAACTTTAAATCCAATAAATTTGTCATTGCATAGTAAAATGGGAGGATTTTTAATGAGTGATTTCATGGGGAAAAAATCTTCGAAAACAAAATGACTTTTTGCTATAGACAATTAATGTCCAGTGCTCTCAGGTTTCCAATGTTCCCCTAACTTGATGTCAGTCCATGATGAATTCAAACCTAAAATCAATTAATAAACCTCCACAAACCTCCAGATAGAATTAATCTAGTGATCGTTGGCAACTAGCTTCGAGAAGTGATTCCCGAAGTGCCAATGAGAAGTCGTGACAAGTGGAGTCAACCAAGTTGAACATCACAGTTATTCAACAACGATACTGGATGTAGGTCACGCAATATCGTGACCTGACAGAAGTAGGGAATATGGACCGTCGGATTCCGACCTAGTGGCTCAGCAGCAACATGCTGGCCGCGGAGCCTGAAACCACTGGGTTCGATCCCTGGTGAAATGGGTTATGGGTGCGCACTGCTGACGAGTCCCATACTAGAATGAAACAGCTGTCCAGTGCTCCCAGACTTCCAATGTTTCTCCAACTAATGTCTGTCCATGATGAATTGCAACCTAAAATCAATTAGTAAACCTCCACAAACCTCCTGATAGAGTTCAATAAGGGGGTTAATAAACTACCTTTCTTTTCCTGACTAAACTATCAATACAAATAAATATAATATCGACTATTTTAAACCTACTTATCCTTTCTTATATGGAAGATGAAGAGTTAAGATTAGGGTAGGCTATCCTTTAGTCTCGGATTGAGCGTTGGCCAACTAATGAAAGATGTGCGAAGCTGACCTGCATGAAACGTCCTGCTGACTGCTCCAACTAGGTGCCATGATAGGATATCTCTGATATATCAGTTTAACTGTTCCTGCGAAACAAGATGCATAGGGCATACGATTAAGCAGATGCATTTCTAGGTAAGAAAGGATTCACCGGAACGGTTCAGAAAAGATGAAGTGAAAGTAGTGAGAGGTTACGTCCGAGTGCACCTAGTAGACACAGGGTATCCATATAGATGCCAATGAAGCTTTCAGTGCCGTACATCGTATTACAAAAAACAATATCACATGTAGCTAGCCGATGCCTGCTCAACACGGTTCAGGCTGTTGCCCTAATGTTCATCAAACCCGAACTGTGTATTTAGAAAGATCATGTTCAGATGCGATTCCTTTCTTGGTCTTCACTAAAGTAAACTCCACTCATATCTTCGTTATTCGTTGTCTATTCGTTCACGATTACATTGTTTATCTGTATATGTCATCTTAATCTTGGCAAATTAACAAAAGAAAAATCGATTTCCTTACAGTCCCTAAATGTATTCACTCCAAACTTGGCTTGATTTTACGCTGTACAAATGCGTCTTATAACCGTAGAACCTGATGAGAATTTATTGGAAAAAATTATTCTTCATTCCGAGTGTTGCGTTGTTATAATTCTCATACATATACATAGGATATTGTTTGGTCAAAATTTACAATTTTACCGTTTATTACCATCTTAAGAAGGTTAAATTCAAACATCTGAAGTTAAATAAAAATGTGCTGTGTTATCAAGTAACTCAGCTAGATGACCTGACTAAAGTCTTTATCGATATGATCCTGCCAATACTTCGGACTAGACAACATGAAAATAATAACTATCTGAAGGTTGATAAGATTTTGACTTGGTCAACACATACTGTTCTCATATGTATGGTGATTATGAAGTGTGAAGAAATGACATAGACAGGTACTGCTAACACGACATCCAGCATACTGTAACATTAGCCCCAGTTACTAGATCAAATTAGCGCGACAAGTAAGAAGAAATAATTTTGAAAAACATATTTTTATAACAGCAAACTTAACAGAATCGAAAGTAAAAGTAAACTCGTGATACAAGTATTGTTATGTAGTGGTACAGGTTTCATTCCATATCAGATAGCGTAAAGCTTTTAGCAATCCATTTCGCCTATCCGACAAAACCTAATTCATGTAATCTACAATCCCCTAAACATACAGACTAATCCATGTAGAATCTTATGATGAAGTGTAACACACAGAGAGGAAGCCAATAGAAAAAGAATGTTATTGCGATACACAAGGGTGAATGAATGCTAGTGAAAATGCCCAAGATTTTGAAAATGATAAAAAGTGTATACGTCTACAAACGACTCAGACATTATGATAAGATTTAGTTTCACTATTCTTGCGCCTTTTCCAACATTATCTTACTTCAACTAACCTCCCGTATCATGAACGACTTTGATTTTGCATAGGTAATACATGTCCCAGCGAACCCAGCAGACTAAACAACACAACGTTAACTGGTGAAAACTAATGAAATGTTGAAACTTTCCAAAATGTTAAAGAGTGTCACCGATTTCCATCCATACCATTGAGAAACCTAGCCAGACAGTCAACACCTCCCGACATAAGTTAGACCAAAAGTCAAAGACTTTATGCACTGGTGTCATGTCTTGATCTAGCAACCCACTTCCAACCTGATCTTACTTAAGTTAAAATTGCAGGTCGAAATAGGTGATAGATCGGGATATACAACATATATCAAAGCTACCTCAGTCAGTGAAGGTTCAGAGCCTCATCGAATGACTTACGTAGTAGCGTAGTTCTTCAGCAGGTAGTAGTTGCATATCTCACTAATCGGTGTCAGGTGATGTAGATGGAAAAATGCCACATGGGCCTTCTACTTCCAAGGTGAGTTTTCTTCAGTAACCAACGCGTTCGTGCCGATACAACTCCTCAAGTAAGTAAAGTTGCCAATCCATTCCACCATTTCACTGCCTATCCTTAAACTGAGAGTAGCTAAAGACCAATCTTGAAGCATCATCTTGCACTTTCTAGGTGCGAAATGCATCATTAAAATGCTCAGATTTCTTGATATTTTGTCCATATCTCTCACTTTTGCCACCCAACACTGCTCACAGTCACTGCAGCAGACTGAATACTAGTCGAGGCTTCAACAGAAGGAGGATCGCTGACATATTTAAATAAAGCTTAACAGGTTATCTTCTTCCAAACGAGCCCAGAGAGGTCTAACTGCTACATGTTTCCTACCCTCATTAAGGTGCTAACCTTTCACGTACACTTACCAATGCATAGTTGCAGTCCAAGCAGGTACTTCAAAAAAGCAGCAATTCTGCACCGATTCTCTCTTAGGATGGCACACAGTGATATGATTTATGTGAGTCCAACGTTGTTTTGACGCTGAAAGATTTCTAAGTGAAATTGTATGTCCATGTGCTTCAAGTTATTGCTGGTCAGAAACAAGATTTTTAAAATAAAACTGTGAGACGAGCACCGTTGTCGCTTCATCAGTTTGGTATACCGTAGATACCCTCCAAAATACCTCTGCGATTGGCGCTCAAGTCATGTGCTATTATGACTATGGTTTCTGTAGCGAAATTGACAGTTTAGACGAGAATGACGATAGTCTATGGTCACTATGATCAACATCCATAAACAATAGTAAAGTCTAATGAAGGATTCCAGTTGTTCGATAACTAAATAATACAGTATATGAATGAACATAGAGATTGCATGGTGCAAAACAGTATAAACATGAGACTTTATCATATGGATAATGTGACCATCAATCAAGAAAACGCGAGCATAACTGTTTATTTTTGTGTTCGTGTAAACACAACTAAAAATGTATGGGAAAAACTTAAAGAGAACCATGAATCACGAGTGACAACAATATCTCCTGATCATCCGATTACTATTACTTTCATTATTCTTAAAATAAGAAATGTATTTCATTCAAATGAAAGTTAATTATTAAGTAGCTCTTGTGATTACTTCTTCATTACTGATCAATCTATTTATATCACAAAAATAGTAAGGATAGTTATTTGCTACATGTAAGCAAGTAGTGTGAACAACCATTAATCATATGATCAATAGGAATTTATACACATAGCTAAGACTAGTCATCCTACTTCTGAGTTAAAAATGAGCCAATTTTACACATGGATTGATAGTTGACAAAAATAATCATCACCAGTTATACACGAAATATTGATTGTAATTATTTTATCATTCAATTGAATAAATTATAAATTTAATGTGGACTAATGGCGCTTCAAGCTGGCATATCCCATCTAGAATTGTGACTTCTTTCGCTCATGCAATTAACCAGATTATTTGGCTACGGGTATTGACAACTAGGAAGCCAGGTTATAGCATCAAGTCTAACACCATACAACTGACTTAATAATCAATACAGTAACCTGTATTCAGTACTTTGTCTACATTTAAAGAGTTATGGGAATCCACTATCGAAGTGACGCGGCGATTTCCAATAATCAATCAACTAGCTGTAATCAAAGCCACCTATTAAACGTTGTTCTGAAGAAGCCTAACGTTGAGAAAAATTTTGTTTTATTCTCCTAAACACGCTGAAATCATGTTAGTACATATTCCTATATAATGATTATCTTTAAATCTTTAATTTATGCTACTTCCTTTAGTTTCGAGTCTCTTAGATGACAATCGCTAACTCTTACCGACTACGGAGTGTTCTCAATGACGACTTTAATAGTAGCAATGGTACTGCTGACGAAATGAACATTATCATGTGATATATGACTTTTTTCTACTTTTATACAGAAGATTAAAAAAAACAATGAGTCCGAATTCTCACTTACGAAAGTCAATTCGCTCTGACGGTTTACGAATAAGCATTTTCAAAAGAAGATCCTGAAGTGCCTTGCTAGTCGTGACAGGGATTCTGTAAAACAATAGAAAGATATTGTTTGCATTAAATTAGCAGCTAGTAAATAATGTAGGAAGGAAAAGAAGGTGTAAAACAACAGGGGGGATTTCAAAATGCTACATGGCAAAGATAGACAAGAACAACAAAGCTTAATTTAACCACTGGAACTTTTGTAAAGGAAATCAAACGTCCAAATTCCTGAACGAGACAAACTTGTCAACTGCTCATTAGTGACCTGCTTCCAAATGAGATTTACTGAAGTTCTAATGAAAAGTCGTGACTGTGGGGTAAACTAAGTCGAACGTGGGGAAAAATACTCAACGATGGTATTGGATGAATGTCGCGCTGTATTTGAAAACTGACAAAAGTAGAAAACTGTGGACCATTGGATTCCGACCCATTGGCTTAACAGTAACGTGCTCACCACAAAACCTGAAGGCCATGGGTTTGGGTTATGGGTGCACACAGCTGAGAAGTCCCATACAAGGATGAGACAGCTGTTCTAGGCACCCAGGTTTCCAATATTTCTCCAACGGATATAAGTCCATGGTGAATACCAATTTCAAATCAAAAAAATCCCCGCAAACCTCCAAATTGTAAGATAATTTCGTCGCTCAAAAAAGACTGAAAGCTATCAGTTACAGGAAAACGCATACATTTTTACAGCCAATGAGGCCATATAAGCCCAATCATCTATATATATATATATATATATATATATATATATATATATATATATATATATATATATATATATATATATATATATATATATATATATATATATATATATATATATATGGTAATACTCGTAGCAAATCGGTTTCTGAACCATTCATTTACGAGCAACACATAGAAGGTTTTCCATGAAAGCGATCAAAACAGCTACTCTGGTTGTCACTTCTGATACAACAGTGTAATTAATACACGGAATAAAATATCTGGGGTAAAATAATTTGCTAGGATTGACATTCACTATTCGTTAAGAGTATTCCTCATGTAACAGGACTCGATTCTATCATCGATATGTATGCAAGTAGGAGGAATATTTACTTCTATAGTTATTTATGTTCTGGTAACCAATCTAGTGCTTTGAGTTTTAATTCGCAACTGACCCACTCACTTATATGAGACAATATTCAGACGGTCTCATCCCTTGTATCATAGAGTCTGTAGTATCTGAGGTCCAGACACAATCGATGAAGGGCTAAATGCTAAATTTGGAGGGACAGTTATACAAACAGTGAGAGTTTGTTAAATATTTTTCGTTATCATAATCCCAACGTGATTTACTAATAAGACATCTGAATATGTTGGACGGTGATCATTCCCAGACGTTTTCGATTTCATTTTACTTTAAATTTACTTGCTTGACATTATTATTATTATGTTTATTGATTAACAGTAATATCTCATGAACTTAGTTTACATCGGTCTTATTAGAACACTGTTAATTACTGCGATCATGTTTCCGTAAACGAATGAACAACAATGATTTCACGCAAACCTTCCATATTTTCCCATTTATTTCGCAAAATGTTCACCTGACTGACAAAACAATGTCTCACTTCTGGAACACAACCCACTAGCGTTACATCCCGTCAAAAACAAACACACAGACAATGAATAAGAATTTTATATCTATACGACTGTACAGTTCTTGAGAATGAATTCGTTAGAAAGGGTTTCCTTCACTGAACTATTCGACTTAATAGGTATATTCAGTGGAATAAATGGAGTTGTGCATCATCGGCTTAAGTATCTGACTTTTAACCGGTGGGTCATAGGCTGGAGCAGACAGTTATTACCACACTTGCATGATAGGCTTGACGCATTACGTAATACATGAAAACATGAACATAATGAGTCGCGTTATTATACGGTTTAAGGCAACGAACAGGGTATTTCGCTTCTAAGACGTGGAATTCAACTACGCTACCTATCATTTACGAGTCGTATAAACTGACTGACCGAATTAAAAATGGACAAGTTGCCACACTTCACAGAAGTACACAACGAACAAGTGGATAGAAAAAGAGTGACATAAAAGTAAACAAAGCAGTGTGAGAGAATAAACAGTCTGAAGATGAAAGTTAGTGTGAATATCCAAGCTTCAGAAGATATCATAGAGTTATGAATACATCTGCGCCACTGTGACCGATTTTCAGCCAAATCACCACGTGTCCTTAACCACTGATTCCTTTCGTCTCGGGGAACGGGTCGTATAAACAGAGAAGTAAGAGGCGTACTGATTTCCTTCATGAAGCAAAGTACATTGTATTGTGATTTACACCCATCCCGTAAGCCAGATACGAAAACAAAGATTTATCACTAGAAACCACTCTATAGAATGATTAAATCGAAATCGATTTATCATAAATTCTACTTAATAACTATATGGAAAATCTACTGTCTTCACAACTAGCTTCGTCACGTGAAAAGGCTGAATAATTTAACTGTTAATTTTAAGTTAAAGATCAATTTTTGTTTTTTATGAGTCTCTGTATAATAAAAACCGCAGACAGAAGCAACATGGGTGACTGTTTGATTCATTTACTTCGGTATTTACATCAGGGCTGATCAGAAATAAAAGTTCTCCAATAATACAGAGTTCATTTACCGGGAAGCGAGATATTTAAATACATACGATCAAGGCAAAATACCAAGTAGACATAAACCTCCGCCCTTTAACGATATTGGCTGACACACGTTGGTGAAGGTAGACAACATAAAGGTTATAGATATTTGATCAACACCCGGGAAAGCATAGTTTGTCCATGGTGAATCCATCAAGTCAATCACTCAGTATTAGTATACGACCTGATATTAAGATTAGATACATATTTTGAGCAGAAAAGGTATACCAGTTGATAAATTTGCAAACTTCAACTGATCACACAGACTGAATCTAGTAAATAATAATCAATAAAATGAAGACTACCCTAGTGACTACAGATTATGTTGACGCTTGCCTGGTGGCTAACAGTGGAATCTATGATGCGTGTTTCGTCCCACCTGGGATTCGTCAGCTGGATGTACCTGCGGCCCCAGTGAAGGATGTTGTTCCCACTGGGACCCGAACCCAGTACCCACTGTTTAAAACGCCAAGACGTCATCTATAAGGCCGATACTGTCTGACTACTGATTATGTTGACATCTGCTTGGTGGCTAGCAGTGAAATCCAAGAGGTGGCTCTCATGCCCCAGAGGCCTAGTGGATACTGTCTTGGCATTTGAAGCGATGGGTACTGGGGATGAGTATCAGTAGGAATAACATAACTCACTGGGGTGCAGGCACATCCAGCTAACTAGTCCCAAATAGGACAAAACGCGCGTCTTGAATTCCGCTGCTTGCCATCAGGCAGACATCAACATAATCCGTAATCAAAAAGTATCGAGGCGCCCTCATAGAAGCCCATCTACAAAACAAAAGTCATCCAATTCGACGCAGTATCGCAACGGGAGATTACAAATATCAAACAACAATTGGTTTACGAATTCATATCTTAGTTGTACTTATCATGGATAGGAAGACTAGGTAGCATTACAAGCGCTCACACATTCAGTATGTTTCTTAACTTAGTAAATAAACTTGTGAGGGGTCAAGTTGAAACATATCTAACCATTCTTCATGAAAACTTTAACAGCTTGTTGCAAAGTAGATATATGTTTCCCATCTACTCGCTTCCTACTATAGCTCACTTTAATGTTCGCCTCTCACCTTGGATTTTTAACTGTGATGTGCAGTAGTGTCAAGTGTTGCAGCGAATCCCTTATAGTCTTAAATATTTGTCTATCCATCAACTGGAGGTGAAATAACTATACGCCTAAGATGCTATATGGCCAACTGATTTAAATTGCTCAAAGAAAGTAGCATTTTAACCGAAAGAAGAATGAAAATATTTCGAAGACAAACAGAAATAAATAGACACCACTCACTTTGGTCGAAGACAGGCTGTTTTCTCATAGATGTTTTTTAAAGCTTCCGGAGTGTTGGCGTAGAATGGAGCCTTACCAGTTAAACACTGGTAAACAATAATACCCATACTCCAGATATCTGCCACCGCATCATATTTGCGACACATCAAAACTTCAGGAGCCTGTTATTAGACGGAAAACAAAAACTTAGATTATGATTATATCAACTTTAAAAACTAGTACGAACATCAGCTTAGTGTCAGTGAACCAATGACCTATCCTTCTAGTAAATACGTAAAAAGCAAATATAGGTGAACTTTATTTCCCTTAAGTTAATCACTTCGGTACAGAGTCTGTTTATTTGGTTATTATTATTGCACTTCACAAACACATGCAAACTGACAGAACAGCATAAATCAATCCGTAAACTAAGTACAGGCAACAGACAAATCCTAATGAATCGAAAAGAAATAGACCCAGCAATTACCAGCATTTTTGAAAGGCACACCTATTGTGTGAAGGTTTATGATGCTACCTGGATACCCAAACCTCGGTTGGCGAAGTGGGGTTTGAAACCGTGCCCCATAGGTTAAGAGTCAACTACCTACACCAATGAGACATAGTTCCACTAAATTCATCAGAATTATTTTAAATTCTGATGATAATATTCATGTACAAACACAAATATGTCAGCATGATACTAAATACCCCACTTAACTACTGACCTGTACCAGCTGTAGGGCTTATAGGTTTGATTAGTTAAAAAATCTAGGATTGGATTTTGTGATTATCTCCATTCCTCAGCAGGAAAGAGAGAGAGAGAGCTAATGCATACTGTGCGATATAATACCCAGAAACGTAAACATTGAGCTCCTACAGCCATCAATGGTGGAATCCTTGCGAAATTATGCTTCTTTATTTCTCAAGCCGATTACGTTCCTGGTTCAAAAAGTCGAATAGGTATTAGGATCTATAATATTACTGACATCACCGGTCTGATTTATTACAACCCAGTTACGAAAAAAGTGAGTGCGAAACATGCGTGATGCAGAACTATTTCATTGCTTTCTAACAGACTATATTTTATTTTTAAGGTAGTATTCATCGAGGACTGATATCAGTTGGAGGAAGATTGAAAACCTGAGGTCACTGTATAGGTGTTTCATCCTATTACTAGACTCCTCAGCAGTACGCACCCAAGACCTGGTTAGGGTAGAACTCAGGACCCTCGGGTTTCATGTCGAACGCGTTAGCCATTCAGCCACTGGGTCAGAGTGCAACGGCCTACAGTTTCCTACTTCTAGCAATCCGCGATTTCGCTCGAATATCATCTATTTTATCTCGCTATCAGCTTTATTTGTACATTCAGATAGCTCAGGAGATAAAGATAAACGCACAGCATTTTTTTGGATAAGCTAAATGTAAGAGAAATGTGGGGACGCGTGTCAGGGTATGTTTAATCGAATAACCATGGACGAAACTTAACACACGTGCACAGTATAAACAGCATTTCATATGACTTGAATAGCCTTGTGGCAAAGGCCCTAAATTTGGAGCAAAGTGAAGCGGGTTCGAACCTCTAACGGAAAGTGGATTACATCAAACTTATCAACCGGCGTTTCTATTCAGTGTCGACAAAAATGAAGCCTTAGTTCTTGGCATCCTGCCGACTAACTCCCAACGACTAACAACAAAATAATACCGCGTTGCGTCACTCATTTTAGTGAAAACATTGCAATATTCGTTGACAGACTTCGATGAACACTTTGTAACTGACAGTTGTTTGTCGATCATTTGTTTTAAAAAAGAATTTTGTCCCATTGGCGGTTTTATGAAGCTAAAACTGTAACAGCAGTAAATCTAGAGGTATAATCTTCCTAAAATGAATTCAAATTCTTCAAAGTTGCATAATAAAAGCTTTCGCTTTTACCAAAACTGCAATTCTCAGTAACCACAAACCAAACAATTACGGCACTTTTAAAAAAGCAATGAATATTATAACTACGTTTACACTATAACAAAAGGGATAAGCAGCTTTCCTGTGCGTAAGCCTACAGATAAGCACTCAAGTGCACTAAAGTAATATAACCTAAAAGATCCGAACATAAAAATACTAGAAAGTTGAATTATTTAAGCTACAAAACAGGACCTTTAATGAACTTAACATTCTTCACAGAGAAAGGATACCTATCGCAATAACTCATGTTAAGCGAATTAACCCTAAAGCAGATAGTTCGTTTGTTCGTCACTTAAGAAAAAAAATAGGTTTGCTCAAGCTGAGTATTTAGTGTATAATTCTTGCCAGTAATGAGCGAATAATGGTAACTTATCAAAAGTTGGAAAGAAGAATAACTGTTGCACTATCTGGGATATCCCATGAACCTGCTATTCAAATATTTTTAAACATTCCATACCTAACCTATAGTAAATAACCTGAAAAATAGCTCACCATGTACATAGGTGATCCACACATTGTCACTGCCATCATCCCATCTTGCAGAAACCTGGCGAATCCGAAGTCGGCTAAAATAAAAATCGAAAATTGTGAACAGGAGGTGGCAAAATTCTTATTTGTGATACATTTCATGACACCAAAATGTGTCAGAAAGTGGTTCATTTATATGTCATGTACAAAATATAATGTCAATAGACACAAACTAATATGCAAATGATGAGAATTCTGAAAGATATATAGCTAAATTGGATGTAACCCTTGCTTCTTTAGGACCATTCAGATGCTTGTAAAATACAATCAAGTCATGAAACAGAAGAGGATTGAAGTAAAATCAAAACTATGACATTACCATTAAAATACAAGTCAAACTGAACAACCAAAGCAGAAACAAGATTAGTCTCAAATTGTTGAAGATTATGAGAAATAAAAAAACATGCAGTGATAATTTATGTATTAGTAAGACTATGTTCATGATTGATAAAAAAAATCTTAACTTCAAGATTTTATTTGCTGCCTTACTTAAGTGTTGACTTGGTATTTCACAAATGCTTGCATTCCAAAATATTTGAATGTGACAGTGAGTAGTATGTGCACTTTGCAGTATCTAAATGAAAAGAATGTCTACAAGACTGGCCAACACTTGTCTCGAATCACTTACCAAAACAAAGCATTAAGAAAAGTCGAACAGTCTGAGTCATGTAGGGAGGTGCAGACTACTTGGCTGGGGTCTTTGAGAAGATAAGTATCAATGGTTGAGAACTCTTGAAATGATTGAAAACCGGCCACAATACCGCAGAAGTATTCACTGTGTGACATCCTGTAAAGCTAGAATATTTTGACTAACCTTCGTATGTAAATTCCTTTTCCTCCCATACACCTTTGTCTGCTTTGGTATGTTTTTTTCTATCCACTTGTTTGCCACAATCAAAATTGGGATCCTGAGCCGATGTACGTGTGTGCGAGGATCCACGTTGATTTTGTTTGTTTTTCGAATGCATCGACCACTTTACTTGTGGAGTTGCATCGGTCCGAACGGGTTAGATGGTGAGGAAATCTCAGCATGGATGCAAAAGGCCCGTTAAGCATTTGCTAACTAGCGTCATCTGCGGCGCCGGCGAAATATCCGACTATCTATGAAACGATGAGTATACTGCGCTGCAGTCCGTTTTGCCCTGTTATACGGTTGTGAGACATGGCCGTTGAAAGTATATTGTGAAAAGATTATGTTTCCAAACACAGGTTTCTTTGTAGCAGCATTACTTAAGAATGGTGGAATTACCGTCTGAGCAATGTCAACATTACACGAAGTGTACTGGGAAAGGAAAGCAAGTTAGTACATAAGGTTGTGAACCTCCACAGATTGATGTAGCTAAGATGGGTGCTGCAAATGGCCGGCCGCCACCCCCACCCCCCCAAAGTGCAATGTAAGCGAAAGAGAGAATAGGTAAGAATAAGGCACATGAGGGCCAGATCAAAACGTGCTATCAGTCCATGAGTTCCCTGACTGTTGGTTCAAGCTCTGTAAGGAGGTATTAACTTCTTGGTGACTGACCGAAAAAATCAACGTAGAACTTCGTACACAGCTGCATCGGCTCCGATCGCTACACATCATAACAGTACACAAAGAATAGGTGGATAGAAAGAGAGTGATATCATAGTATATAAAGCAGTGTGCGAGAATAAACAAACTGAAGATGAAGGTTAATGCAAATATTCAAGTTTTAGATGCCAAGGAGTGAATACATCTGCGCCACTGTGACCAGTTTTCAGCCGTTACCAAAAGTTCTAAACCACTGATTCCTTTCTTCTAGAGGACCCTGATCAGGCAGATTACATTCATCCACACAGCTCAGACCAAAAGTAAGAGACTTCATCGACTGATGCCAAGTCTCAAAGCCGTACAACAGAGTAGAAGGGACCGCATAGCAGTATACTCATCGTTTGATATATAGTCGGATATTTCGTTGGTGCCACATATGACACTAACTGAAAAATGCTAAACGGGTCTTCTACATCCGATCAGCTGGGATTTCGTCAACAACCAATCCATTTGGGCTGGTGTGACTTCCTAAGTAAGTGAAGCGGTCAACACATTCCAACACTTCACTCCTTATCATTAAACTGGGAGCACTTGCACACCAGTCCTGTAGCATCGTCTTACATTTGACAAATGTGAAACGTATGCCAAACGTGCACAGATTTCTGCTTAGTGTTAAGAAGACCCTGCATTTTGTCAACGTCTTCACCTACCAGGACAATACCGTCTGCATACTCCAAGTCAACAAGATGACCTCCAGGGAGCAGAGCGATCCCTGTAAAATCAGACGAACCTAGGATTATGTCCATTAGTACGTCTATAAGGAGGTTAAACAAGAACAATGACGGGAAATCCCTGCCGCATACCCCTAATCGTCATCAGTTCACATAACAACCCTCCATAAGCCCTTACATGGCGGCGTGAGTTCGACTGGAGAGCTTTGATTAGCATTATTTACTGTCCTCACAGTCGGATACTGACACATCTCATGGTTGACAGAGTTGAATGCCGCCTTCAGGTCAACAGATATGGCAAGTGTCGGCCGCTGGTGAGTATGTCTGTGTTTCGGAATCTGTTAGCGGGTGAAAATATGATCGATACACCCTCATCCAGGTCTGAAACCTGACCGGTTTATTCGAATTCCAGTTACTGATCGAATAACTAAGGGCCCTAAGATCTCGGGCACAAGATTAGTCAAACTAATTCCCCCTATGGTTGCCACACGAAGACTTCTCCGCCTTCTTATAGACGGGGATGATCAGTGAAGTACACCAGTCTGAAGGCCATAACTCTGATTCTTATACAATACCTAGTACTTCCATCACGTTATTCGGCGATTTCCTACCTCCATCCTTGAAAACTTTAGGGGCCAAACCACAAGGTCCTGCTGCTATCCATAGTTTCAGGTTCGATACAGCTTCCTCAACTTCATGAAGAGTTGAAGGACAGACATCTACGTCCCATTCAGGTTAAGGTTGGATATTAGGGAAGTGAAGCGTTGTTGGGGGCCACTTTAAGTGTGCTTTAAAGCGTTCTGCTCAACGTTCTAGCCGTTTGTCCTGGGAGATCAACAGTGTTCCAATCCTTTTAGTAATGGTTTCACACACCATCGTCTTTTTCTTGACAGTATCCTTAATGAGCCTAAATAGTTGTCGAGTGTTACCCAACCTGTCTTCTCTATCTCTTTCGTCACCCAACACTGCTGGCGATCGACGTGAAGACTTTTGGTCAGCTGAAGTTTAAGTTGCCTTCACTCTTCGTAGTGGACAGAGCCAGCTGGAATCAGTCTTCTCGCATTAACCAGTTCGGATGACGTCGCGGAAATTCAGTGATGTTTGGTTACCTTCGGATGTAAGTTACCAATAGTCGTCTTTGCCGCTGTTTCTACAGCAGACTTAGTGTCATGCCAGGTTTCCTCAGGATGAACTTTATTGTTTTGTTCAGATAAATGCTTGGCTATCTCTTCCCTAAATGTGAAACTGACGTTCTCACCTTTCAACTGACTACAGACATGCTTTACTATCACCTGTTCCATGCGACCAGTAAGGTGCAGACATACACGAGCCCCTACTAGAGTGTGACCGGAGTGCAAACCTGGTACTCTAGAAACAACCCTCCACCGATCTCCTCAAACGATGGCCTAAGGCAAAATGATCTATTGGTGTTCATGGTTAGTTTGAAGTCAGTAGACACCATATGAGACTGCTTCTCCTTATGCCTAAAGTTAGTGCTGGCCAGAAACAAGTTATTGTCGGGACAAAATTGCAACAGACGATCACCATCACAGATTCCTTCGCATGGGATTCCGTAAATACCATTAAGGTGCTTTTCTGGTTGCCTGGACCTACCTACGTGAGCGTCAAAGTAACCCGCCATTATGACTAAATCTGAAAGTTTGGCTTTCTGTGACAAAGTTGACAGCTTCTCATAGAATTCATCCTCTGCGTCATCTGAACTGCAGTAGAAGGCTAGATAGGCGGAGATTACAAATGATTATCGACTAGTCTCTGAATCCTTTCTAATCCATACAGACCCATTCTATCTAACAGCACAGCTGTTAACTGGTATAAAGTCGAGAAGTGCACTTTCTGCACAAAAACTCAATGCTACGCCTACACCAGCGAGTCTACCAGAGCTGGCCATCCGGTCTCCAGATACTCTTAAGGTGAATTTAGAAGATTCACTAATATGGTCAGGTGAGATCAATTTAATAACAATACTTGGATCCTGTAAACGTGTCTCAGAGACAAAACATGCATCCGTGGCTAGAGATTCCACAGTTTTGGCGAGTGATGTTTGTTGTTCTATTCAGTGTGGAGTTCGGACGCTGAAAGCTCCTACATTAAATTGATGGGGAGTTTTTAGGAGACTAGGAATGAGGTTTCGACGGCTTTGTTCATGGGCAATGGTTGCAGAGTGAGAGGATGGGTAGGGCGTGGGAGGCTTAATATTAGTATCAGGACGTGAAGTCAAGGGAGGAGACAGAGTTGAGGAGAATAGGTTACGTTGGATTAGGTCTTGTGTATCACTAAAAGGGTGCGGGTGGTTGATACTTCCCGGCTGTTATTTTTGGAGCCAATATTTTTCGACCTCTAACCCTCTCCTTATGGAAGGCAGCATCAGCATGGCACTACTGATCATCCACGGGAAACACATTATTGTTGCCACACCCCAGCCAACTAGCAGGACGACTTCAAATTCAGACCCCTTTTATAGTGTAGTAATTTACACTACAACGATAACTTCTCTTCGTCTTACAACCTAGCAGATCTTCCTGGTATGATAGGACCTCGAAGGAACAAGCGTTCCACCATTATAGCTCGTTGGGCCATTGTGATATGCAAGTCCGATCACTACGTTAAGGTAGCAGGTATCGGTCGGGAAACCTTTTTGCTTGGGTTCCTCGAGAGGATAGGAAATAACGGTTGGAGGCCTTTGGTGAAGTGGATGAAAACCGGTTACAATGGCGCAGATGTATTTACTGTATAACGTCTTTCAAAGCTTGAAAATGTTTCACGAACCTTGAATTTTAAATTCATTTCTCTCCAACAATTCTCTCTTTTTTTCGCACTTGGTCTTTGCATGCTGTTGTGAAGAGTAGCAATTTGAACACGGATTTCTGTGCGAAGTTTCAAGTTGATTTTATCTGTTTATCCAACCTTTAGTACCTAAAAAGCTGATAATTTAGTATCGCAGAACGATGTTTCACACTTAACTTAATGACTTTATCATATTAATGGGCGATTTGTTTCATTTAATAATAAAGTCAATTGCTGGAGGTATTGAGTTTAGGAGATAGTATGCCTAGATTTTATAGTGAGGTTATTCTAGTTTTGGTTATTACTGTGTATATAAAATCTTTATACTACTTTACTTTAACACACGCTCAGTAGAACATGGTCACTGACGAACAAGATACCACAATATACTATAACTTCTACAAGGTAACAAGTAAGGTTTAAAGAATCTGGTGATGATCAGAAAAGAGGAAGTATGGTAAGAAAGCCTCGTGGTTTAAGTGTTACTATTAAATATTCAACGGAAGAAGAAGACTACACTGCAATCACCAGTAGTTAAGATTCTAAGCCATGTCACGTGTTGAATCAGAGTTTCATGAGCTTCCGAACATCTCTGAGGAATTCACGGTGCCAACAATAACTCACTGGCTCAAATACTAGACTTCTATCCAACAGGTTCATAGTTCAGATCCTGCTCGACATACTTCGATTTGTGCATTCGCTAAGTATCGCATGCTTTAAACTAAGTCTGGCTCATTTCCTAGTGTGCATACACTCACCGGATAAGTCCTGAGTGAAGCTAAGAAAAACAGAACTCGAGAAATTCAGGTAGGTTTCAGAACTGGGTGCAGGTGTATCAACCAAAACTTAACCCTTCATTAGGTCTTGGAACTTATACAAACTTGTCCGCACCCAACACTAAATGGATTTATTGACCTTAATTTGACACTTAACTCAGTCTGATAATAATGTCTCTAGCCGTAATGGGTGATGAGTGAGCACCTCGCACTGTTGAGAGTACCACATTCTCACACCAGTATATGTGTGTTAGAGAGTGATCAGTATCATTACTATTTGCTGATATGCTTGTAGTTCTTCGTTGTTTTACTGTATAGAATTACCCGACCCCTATTGGCAAATGAGCTCCTATGTGGATGCCTCGATATCGCCTGAATATTCAATATGATAATTTACTTGGTTGGGTTAGCAGGAGAATCTAGGACGCGCGTTTCATCTTATTTGGGACTCGTCGGCTGATGTGTCTGCATCACAGTGAGTAATGTTATACCCAAGTAAATTATCACAATAAACATTCAGGCAATATCGAGGAATACGCATAGGAGCACATATGCCAATAGGAGTCGGATAAGTCGACCCAATAAAACAACGGAGAATTACAAGTACCTCAAGAAATAGTAATAACCCGTCACACAAGAGGTGGCTATCGTGCTTTAGTAGTCTATTGGATAACGGCTTGGCGTTTGAAGCGATGAGTAAGAAGTTCAAGCTTCAGCGGGGACAACTTTACCCAGTGTGGTGCAGGCACATCCAGCTGAAGAGTCCCAAACATGACGAAACACGTGCCCCGGATTCTTCTGCTACCCACGATCAAGTAAATTATCAACTGGTATTCAGTTTAAAAGTCTTACTTATAAGGAAAGTTTCCATAATTCCTTCTACTCGATAGCTTAAGAAGTACCACTCAATTTGCACAGGTAGTAGAACCAAAAAAATTAACTACTAAGACTTATTTATGATACATGATAAAAACTCAAGAAGGAAGCTAAAAACGACCTGTAAATAACACTTTCTAATATAACTCTTAAAAATGTCATGAGCATGCGAAAATGCCAAAATGCATGGATATGTAAATAAAACTATTAACTAGATTCTTACCTAGCTTGAAGGAGAGTAGATAACCAGGAATAGCAGTAACATGCTGACCACAATCCCTGCAGTGACTGAGTAAAATATTCCCTGGTTTCAAGTCCCTATGCATAAAACCCTTCCGATTCATAGCATCCATCGCCGATCCTATTTGTATTAAAAAGTGACGGATTGTATCCTCTGGTAGAGTGCGTTTGGCTGGAAAAATTAGGCAAAGAAAAGGAATACTTACCTTGCAAGTACTCAGACAAATCACCACCATTACAGTATTCCATGACTAAATACACTCCAGTACTGGATATCTACGAAAGTACATAATTATTGGAGACATAAACATACGCTGTGATCATATAGTCGAACAATGTTCTCGTGATTAAGGTCCTGAATGTGATGCATGATGAAAACAAAAGAACTAACCTTTAAAACGCATATTTCCTTGCTGAGAAGTGTCTTCGATTTTAAAACATTCTGGTCTTTTAACATAATTTTTATTGCAACAAGTTCATCTGGGTTCTTCATAGAAAGCGTTTTAGTTAAAATGCTAAACCCTACATTTCTGACTCTCCCTTTGTACACAATAGCAAATGCTCCATTACCTAAAACATCCGCTGGGTTGTATTCATAAGCTCCTAAGCTTATCATTTCTTTGAATATAAGAGAATTTATGCGACCACGAACAAGCAATTGTACGGAATATGATTTTAAACACCACAGTTAATTGAAAAACCTTCAATAGTGTTGTGATATCCCCAAATTTATTTAACAAAGTGAGCTTAAGTAATCAACGGACGGTAATGTAAAGTGTAAACAACACATAATGTCATTTTACGGTGCAAGTCACCGTCTTCACAGTAAGTCAGCTGATGGTTATATATCTCAAAGATGGCGCTATCGTACAATTAACAATATATTTCATAGCCTTAGGCAAAAAATGAAACTGCTTTGTTCCAGAGATCTTAAACAGGAACTTCCGTAATGGAAAGAGAAAAGGAAGCAAAAAATTACGGTTTCGATAAAAAATCGACCAAACAGATAAGAGGATAAAACAGAGGGAAAAAGAAGTTAAGTCAGATTTCTATTTAAATATTTGATAGTAGAATTCTATAAACCTAGCTAGTATTTTTCCAGCCAACATCTCTGCTTCTTTATTCCTCTCTGGGACGAATCAACTGATGACGTGGGCACTACTTCTGGGAGTTGGTTCCGGCAACTGATCTTCGACACAAATACTAGTAATCGACAGGGACGACCTTCGACCTATATTTTCGCACTTTCCTACTATTTCCTTTGAAGATTTTCTGTCTTGTGGAAAGGATAATTCAAGGTGTCATTTTCAGAGTCATTTCTTAAGACCCTCTATATATACAAACCAAGTTGGAATTCTATGGTTTGAAAAAATTGAGTAGATGATGCTCATTGTTTGCCTATCTCCCCCAATGAATGTGAAACAGAATAAATCCATTTCAGATGACGTTTTGCTTTTGAGCGCTAATAATCATGCCAAAGTTAAGGTTATAGGATTTACGTTACCGAAGCTCATGTACAATAGCTTGAAAAGTGTTCTTCTGCATGAATTATTCTGCGATGTCAAAGTTGAGAAATAAAGATGACATCCATTTGTGGCGTTTTGTACGTGAAGAGTGCAGGAACTAAAGGCCGAGATTCGTGTGTGCACATGCGGTATATGCTTTCATCGTTTGTATGTTTGTTACGTTAGTATATCTTGAATAATGGTTATCCGATCTCCCCTTTGACTACTGTTAGATCAATATAAGAGGTTAGGCTAAGTCATACTTCTTGGATTGGGTTTAATATGACAAAGATCATACGGACAATTGGTTTCAGGACTGTAGTCGGAAGGTCTGAGTCAACTTTCGTACAATCAATTGCGCGGTTTTCGAACTTAGACCTACCTTAGGATGTATGTATATTAGGGTGAAATATTACCCACAAAGCCCTAAAGTTCCAAGGTACCACCAGTCGACACTGTTATGTGGTCTTCAGATCATAACTTACTATGATTCTTATGCCGTTACGGGTTAATATCGAGGAGAGAGGAGTCATATACATATCGCGAGTGTTGCCACCTGCTTGCTTCATGTGCACGCTCACACATTTACCTACTTTGATAGACACCAAACAGTTATCTCACCGGGTTAGAAAACTCTGTACCTGCCTGAAGTGTACATCCGCCCTCGTCATCTCCAGTTTCTCTCCAGATTTTTACAACGTAGAGAACTATCAGGTACGTCACCTTACTCGGTTGTTTAATTGTGCACGGGACAAGTATCAGGGGGCGCTGGCCATGCAAAGGAATCTTCGGTGTAAACCGTACTAAGAGCCTGACGAAGGAATATTGTTTCATAGACGAACAGTGGTGGCGTTTTAGGAGCTGTCGTTGTGTGAACTTGGCAGACGCAAAGGCCAATCAATACTTATTGCTGCTTGTAATATCCCCGCGAATACCAGACCAAGGAAGAACACAATAACGTAGTCAGATGGAGGTCGCGTCGAAATACAAGTGCATTTCGACTGGCTGGCTAGGGGGCCGATTACGGGCAGCGCGACTTAACACGACGATGTGCCAAGTGACTTGGGTACTTGACCGCGTACCTTCAGCTTAGCGAGTTCTATAAGACTGTGAAGGTCAGCATCTATGTTGATTCTCATAGAACCATGGGCTTACGATTCTGGAGAGGTATGTGGGTCTATAGCCTTTCCCTTCCTAGGAGTCTGCCATGAAAAATATTCTGGGTGCTACACGGTAATCTGTGAGTCAAGAGACTCAGTGTCACCGCTTCTATCACCATCGTTTTCTGGATGTTAACTTCCTCGTCATGGCATTCAGAAATGCTTTTGCTCCTAAAACGATCTCGCAAATCTCCATACAACATTACAGATAAGGTTTATATCAGTTTGCTATTTGTATGCCGTAGGCACAGGGCCCTCAGGGCCATCATGGCACCATTTTTCACATCCCTCGAGCCGAATATCAGAGGCCACTGGGAACCTATACTCCTGTCCAAAATTCCCAGCCAAACGTTTGGGAGGTTTCAGTCAAATTTGATATAAAGCAAATGACGCGCAAGTGGGATTATGAAACGCCATTACCCTGGGCCAAAAAATAGGTGATCCATCAAAACATAGCCTAGTATTTAGTCACACGACCCTTTAATATTGAGAAGATTGGCACGGAAAAACAAAATCGAAACGTCTTAGTGGTATTAATTTATTCCAACAGCCCATTGTGTGTTTGCGCTAGACATATGATGGCTGAGAGATGCTGCGGTGGTGTTACAGCTTTTCTGAAGCTATTGTTGCAGTTAACGAGTCCCCAGAACAGTAGCTTGAAGTCTGATGTTGGCTAGTGCAGATGCTCAACTTTACAGTTGTAGAGGATATGCTAGACTGCAGGTCTGTGGATAGGGATCCGCAGCTTGTGGCAAGCCACCATAAGTCACGACTAAGGTTCATAATCATCCAGCGAGACATTCGCGCATCCTGAAATACTGGCGTGATTTGACAAATGAGCTGTTCTCACTCGGTTAACATACTTTGATCTTTGTTCTCGCATTTGTGGATATTTTGCGGATGTGAAAGGTTGGCGACTGAGCCATTCGCCTGTCATGGTTTCAAGTGACAATTCCCTGATCGTGAGCGATTGAAGCACTGACTACTTAAGCTGGTAGTGCGTCCGTATACAGGTTGCCATGATTGTCTCCATTGCGACCATTTGCTGCCTTCTTGTTTCGGTGAATAACTTCGCTTAAGCTACTGCGACTCTCCCTCTAGTCGCTCTATATCCTTCATCCGAAACATGTGCAAAGCTGAGTTCCATCAGTCAGTCCTCTCATAGCCGGTGTAACGTCTATTATTACTTGTTCCTTGGATTTCTTCAGTAAAATAGTGGCCTTCTTCGAGTGTGGAAATGCAGCAGCACGACGCAGTTCAATATGATATTTCGCACATTTCTTCTGAAGATTGCAGAGAAGCTAAGCGATAGCATCGTGCATTCTCCAATGTGCAGTGTATAATGCAGCTGTGGCTTTCGTGGCGTCATCTTGTTCGCCTATGCTAATAATCACGTTTTCTGTCAAGATATGACCAGGATCGTACGCAAAGTCTACATGAAAGCATGTAGGAAGCAGGGATAACTGAGAATAGTCTGCGAAACAGAAATGTGCAGGTTTGTGGAGGAAATGAACTGAGTTTCAAATGGAGTCACATGCCCAATTTTAAACCAGGATGGTGAACTCTGCCAGCTAACTTCCAAAAACTAGTGCAGTTACTCCAGGATACCATGCACCTTATTCACTGGTCATCCAGAAACCCCAAATACATCAGCGGCTTCTACCGGAGACATCTCTTATGCCGCATCAGTCATATTACTGGAAGTCGGTGTTTGAACTGCATACTAGGCGTTACTCCCCCTTTCTCCAGCGCTGCTTTCTCATGTACAGTGTTCAGAGACTTATGCGGGTTCACTCGTGCACTATTCTCCGGCCTTTCCGCGGTAAAAATTTATTTCAATCGTTTTCCATCTACTATGCAACACCCTTAAATCGACCACACATCTCGACTAGGAAGCCGAGAAGCCTAAGGGCTGTTAACAAGGCTACATATGACAAAGTGCACAGTGTGAAGCTCGCAGAAACCATCGTGTAAATTGCAAACAAGTTAGAGGACGAGTCAAATATAACAATCATTAGCTTCTTGTTGTCCGTTACTTGAGCAAAAGTCGCACAATAGCCGTGGGATTAGCTTTAGGTCCTTCTACGAAGCTTGCGACTGCAGATTACGTAGAGTTTTGTTCAGAGAAACTCAATTCGTTCCACCAGCAGATGTGCGCTATGTAACCTGTTCACCCCGAATCCTGCGCGTAGTCAAACAGCTGTGTCAGCAGCAGCAGGTAGGCTTGGTGCGATCATGTATCACCCTCCTAGCGATTTCGGTAACAGATAAGATTAGGGCAACTGATTGTTGTCGCGAAGCCCTTTTTGCCCTCCCTCCTCATTACGTAAATAACTGCCGCCTGTCACAGCCTCCAGATAACCTCTGTGGGATGAAGCACTGCTGAAAATTTGCTGCTTAAAAGACTCTTAGAACGTCTGCTCACATTTTTTATTGGTGACCTAATCATCGTTTGTCACTTGTAGTTGGGGTAACTTCAGCTTCTGCTTCAGTACCTACCAAAAAGCGCATCCGGGCAAAGTTATCCGTTAAATGAAACAGGTTACAACCAAGTGCTTCTAAAGTGATGTCCGTCCCCATTATTTGCTCATTTATGCACTTCTCCGCTGTTTTGTCACAGGTGCAACGTCCGGTTTTTGTTAATGCGAAGACAGTACTTCCACTTATCCCACTAGGATGTTCCAATATGTGAACATGCAGCACTTATATCTTCTGGTGACAACGGGTGGGGATTAGGATTACCTTCCATGAAGACAAGTGTAATTTATATATAAACTCATTCATACCTGTAAAATGGTATGCTCCTGTACACTCAGGAATTAATATTATTATTATTGTGGGAGCCGGCACCACACCAAGTATAGCAAAAACAGTATGCGGATGGGAACTGAAGGGATTTAGATCACAGCTTTGGGTTCTTGACGAAGATTTGCCCCCTGCGTAAGATAAATAGGCACATCGGAATTGATGTTCTTATACTTTGTCACCCGCACTACACAGTTGTTTGTAGATTGTGGTTGGGCTGTAGCATCAAAATTTTGCGCAGTCCCTGGATGTTGTTGGAAAAAATTCTCCGCCCATTCGGTGCAAACTGGAAATGCCATAGCTGCCAAGATGTGCAATTTTAGTTTGAGAACACCAGATGCACTATTTGCTGCTCCAGCTAATTTGAGTAAAAGGAGTTATTGACAGAAGATTGGATTACTGACATAGTTTGTTTCGATCACCGTAACCTCAGTTTCCGAAGAAGTGCATTATCAGTCCTTATTTTGGGGCTAGCCGCCTCAACTGAAGATGCGCAGTCGTGGCAAAAAGCAAACCACTGAAAGTGACGGCAGCTATGTTCTCAGAAACGGCAGAGGTGGCTACATAACTTGGCACATCACAAATTGCTATGATATCCATTCTTTCAGCTTTGATGCACCAGTCGGTTTTTATTTCAGACTTCACAGGTAATGATATTGGAACCAACGGTTTCCGCTGCTCCCTTCACTACTTATCTCAGATGGTACCAAAACTTTCTTTAGGTAAATTCATCGACGACGTTGCTACTAAATGTTGGTGCAGCGAGTCCCAATCATCGGTCACACTGTGGGACAACTTCAGTGAACTGTGTCTCTAAATTTTCTTCTGATGACGCTTTAGGTGATCATTCTTAGAGGTAGTTGAGTGAATCGACAAAGTGATCCCCGAACCAATGTTGATGAGACGTGATGCAAAAGTTAGGTCCGTCCTTACCTTGCAATAAGGTGAGGGAAAATGCTTCAGCCATTTTTGTCTTCCTTCAGGGATAAAGATAGGGAAAACTCGTTCCTCATGTAGTACTTTCTTTTAAAGCCCATTCTAATGCATCGGTCAGTGGACTAAGTACAGTACTCTAAGTGTAGTCCAACACATGCAAGCCGTGGAATCCCAAACATTGTCATGAGGTGATTTGAATGTTCTATAAAATAGCCTAGGCACGTTAGACGTCTTGACAAGATAACTATATATAGTGCACTGACTTTTCGTTTCTAAACTTTTCAGCTTCACTCAAAAAAATAATATTCGGCTATTGTCTGCAAAAATTGCATGTGTTCAAGTAATTTATTATTCGAAATATATTATCATTACCATTACTCATAGTGTTGATAGTTGCTGTTCGCTTGTGATTTGTTAGTTTCTTTCAATAGAAAAGATAGCATAGAATTCTCATTATGGCCCTTGATAAAGTTCTCTTTACAACTTTTGTGTTTTCTCTTTGGTGTGGATCGATGTGGCCACCTTAAATTGACCAAGTTTACCCGCCAATGGATATCCGGAAGAAGTTCCCATCAGTTTATGCCCTGAAGGAGCGTATATTCCATCAGACTATGTTCACCTGTTGTCTAACTGCTGTATAAGACTTCTTTCACTTATTGAGTAGAATCCTCTCGCGTTTCGAGGAACCCCCTGCTACATTTTTGAACATTATGCTGGGTGTAGGATCTGTCACCATTCAGTTGAAGTTGTAAGAGATAGTTTTCTACAAATAATCCTTTGTTAACTCTCTGCATCGTTCAGTGAACACCCAAACCCTAGGTCGATTGCACTTGAAACGAAGCCCGACTCCTCACAGGGTAACTGAAACCACTGTTGCTCAACGGCTAGACAGACGTACACTGAAAAGAACAGCCAAAAGAAGGTGAATCTTCAGCAGGTAAGGAAGATATATGCATGTACATACTCAACCGGCTTGAGGTGTGCACGAAGAGTTAGTTTAGTTTTGACAAACTCAGTGAGCTGAAGTTAGATGTAGTTCAACATTTTGCTCACCTTCGTAGGTTTGACGAATTTATCAAGCTGAAGGCACAAAGTCAGGCACTCGCGCTATCTCACATGCTCAGTTACAGCCACGTGATCCTCTAGTCAGCTAGTCAGGAGGCATCGGTATTCTCGCGCACGATATCGAACATGCTATTTCACATGGCTACTCTCCTGTTTTCCCTTTCAATCTTGCTGTCACGTGTACATAACAAGTTCGAATAACGAGTGACTGCCCTTTGGACCTGCCAAGTTCACTTATGATAAATTCCTGAAGCTTTGCGTTTCGGCCGAGTAGTGTGCCTTATTATGTGTTCAAATCCCTCTGTTTTGCGAATAGCTATTTACTGTCCTGACTTTGAAGGTGTCCTGTTTTCTTACTTTATATGGAGCTTGAAGTTTGTACGCTTGTTATTAAAAGGCCTAACTGGATTCCCTCGTAATCATCATGGTCGTTATCACCCCATACACCAGGATTACACTCTTTGTTTGACTGAGGAGTATCAGGATTTACACTTCTGGTAAGGCAGAGCAATCTCATATGTAGATCTAATTTCCTGTTTTTATCCAGAAGTTGAACTAAATTTCGGCTTGAAGCAAATATGACATCTAGTACATTCACGGCACTGAATTCTTGGAAGTTATAAATGACGCACAAGATTCATTCGTGTTCACCTACTAAGCATTTGGTTTACTGCAAGAACTATATATGTTCTGCCTAACTGCATGTGAAATAATCTCTAGATATACACTGGGAATTCGTATGTCTGTAACGATCAAAATACGATTGTCGCAATCAGAACGCAGTGTATTACCCAGGACAAGCTGCAACTCGAACAGAAGGATACGACAGCGTCCTCTAAGTTTTGTACAATTTTTCCAGTTGCTCGTAGTCAAAATATATCTTAAATATAGCAGAACACAAATGATGCGATTTTATCCACTATTCAGTCTTTCGTTATACAACACGCGACCAAAAGGCACCTCAACAATGCCTCCTGAGCACTATTCAGTCCTCAGTAAGTTTTTTCGTACAAATATTTCAACCTATCTGGCAAAAAGACCAGTTATTGATAAACCGTGGATATTTTCAGGAAACCTAAAGCATTCCTAGCGGAAGAGGCCCATATATATCTATCTGCAAGAGTCAGGTCAAACAACGAGATTGCCTCGAGCAGGCAGCTGAATCAAAACCAAAGCGGTGTTCATTTCCTGAACACCCTTGAACAGAATGAAATAACACAGGTGAAAGTAAAACAAAACATCGAATGGAGCGCAGTACAGTTGAATAAACTGGATTACAAAAGATGGGTCCAAATGCAGTTTTGATAAGCAAGGGAAACTGATGCAAGTTCCACGATGGATTTAAGCAAGATAGGGAGTAAGAATACGGAGCAGTATGGATATGTTCCAGCATAAAAAGAAGAACGTTATATAGGAGGAAGTTTCCTATCCTACTCCGCTACAATTACAGCCATATATATTATGTGTTAGATGAATGTTCCATATTTATAAGAAAAAAATAGCTCCTCCATTCGGACAATATGCACATGCTCACGGAGTCCTGAGGATCAGATTCAAACGGTACGATTTTAAACGTGACTTCTATCTTTATTCCATTCCAGTAGTCTAATAAGCCGACAAAAGTCTTGACACCGAAGAGAAAAAGCGGTAAAACTTGTATCAAGAGAATAATGCTACGCTGATAAAGTATAGTGAAAAATAAGCCATCATAAAAGCAGTTGCAGATCTCAAAATAAGGCACGATTTCTCTAGTTGTGACCAGTTAGATATGTTCCTAAATGTTCCGGATACGTGACGTCTGCAGTGGAAGACGCCTTTAACTGTCCTGGGATAGATGTCCGTTAACGCTTTTAGATGCGCAGCAAAGCTACCTGGATATCAAACTATCTATCACAGGTCCATCTCTCGGAAAAGATGAAGTCACTTCTGAAAAAGGCCGTTTCCAAACGCTCGAATCTAGGTGCACCTCTTTTTGTCGCCTTTAGCTCCGCTTGATAACCTTAGATTCTTTATCATAAACTGGTTGAAGTGGTCAGCAAATGGTTTCTTGGCGAACAGAAGCCTGTCTCGATTTTCATAAAATAGATCAAACAAAGATATCATGATGTGTCATCAGGCTTATGTAATCTGACGGAGAGCTTTGTGTCTGCAATCCTAGTGGCATGAGACATCTCATGAAAGAGGAATGTGAGACAAAATCACTTGCTGATCGGATAGTAATTCCACAGACAGCTTCTGTGGCAGAGAATTCAGTATCAGTTTCCATCGTTACCCCTATGACCATTTCAGTGATCTGCTTGGTTGTGCCTCTCGTTGGAAATGTAGCCTTTGGCAGTCGACTGGACTGTTGCGCCACACCGTTTACTTGCCGTCGATGCCCTGTGATTTGGAACTGAGTATGGTATAGGAGTGCGGTTAAAGCGTGAAATAATGCACAATATAATAGCAGCCTAAGGTCAGTGGCTGTAAAACATGGATGCTAAATATCCTACAAATCAAGTGATGGAACCTTGAGCAGTGGTTTTAGAAGTGAAATGGATGATAGAGAGACACAGTTTTTTACTAGAGCGAGTTGTGTCAGACATTTGAAACTTTACCGATCCAGTCTTGATCTTTAGACTTTTTGTTTCGTGGTGGTGAGTGTTTGCTGTTTTTCACTTTTTTTCTACTGGATGTAAGCACTATTTTTGCATTTGCTGAGTTTTTTGTACACGGCTGTCTGTCATTGTTTTCCTCTGCAGATTCCCATAATGGCCAGGTAGACTGCAACCACAAGATTCCATTTCACTCTTCCACTAACCACTTCTTCCATAACTACCGGTAGGCCAACCACTTTTCTTCATATTCTCTTGACTACGAAAGACGGCTGAGTTCACCTTTGGGTACCACCAGGCGAGCCCCCTGAAGTTCAACTGTAGGATCTTTGATGAACGCTTGTGATAAACTTAATCACCCTCTTTTCTATGTGAACTGATTCCTATTTGGCTAACAACAGCCAAGGAGAAACCCCAAAGAGTAGTGTGTACACCCTTAGGTAGACTGCCGTGTTAGCCTTCTTGATGTTATCTGGAACACTGGTGAGCGAAGTGATCCGAAATTTGTTTCTAGGTCTTCAGAAAAAAGACCTATAGCGATCAGTGCTGTTTTTCTCAGTTTACTCAGTTTCAAATGCTTTGGTTACGACCCAATGCTTCAGAGATGCCCAGTATGCCATCGCACTAACAAGTAGGCTTTTCCATGTTCGCCCTATCTGAAGGACTACAGGGGCCTACATAAGTAGCATATAATCTGAACTCGGTTACTCATGCTGCATGAAAGCCTTGAAAATGAAAATCATTTTAGAGGACACATAGTCTACTGGTTCAGGTTTTAGGATTTGTCCTGGTGCGAACTTGACAGACGCAAAGACCAATCACTAATTATTCGAACTTGTTATATACCCACGAATACGAGACCAAGGAAGAACACGATAGCGTAGTCGGATGGAATAGTATATTTGGATGGTTATGCCAAAATACCGATGCGTTCCAACTAACTGGCTAGAGAGTCGAATACGAGCAATGCAACGTAACACGACAGCGTGCCAAATGGCCAGGATGCTTGACCGGGTGCCTTCAGCTTAGCGAGTCCAGTTAAACTATCAAGGTCAGCATCAATGTCGAAGTCGTCAAACCCTAGGCTACTGATTTTGGGGAAGTGTATGACGCTACAGATCACTCCCCCCCTAGTGGGTTCGTGAGGACCCTAAGACGATACCAGCCGGAAGTAAAAACCCAGTGGTTTCTCCACTGGTAAAACTCTTCCGATGGGCTGACTGCGTGAGGTGGCCCCTGGTTGTCTGAACCTTATTCTAGGGTGTCGTGGCGATTAAATAAATAAAATACAATAAATGGAATTGTACGTCGGTCGCGGTCATCTGTTCCTTTCGACGTTCCGTCCAGTGCTCGTTGCACCTGGAATATAAATAAAAGTCTTTAATACCACGAAAACGTTGCGTAAAAATGGGAATTATTTATATATCAACATATCGAAAAATAAAAATTTACGCTTATCTTCACCGTTTTTTTTAAATTTTATTACATGGTAAATAAAAATTGATATAAAAAGGCAAAGTATACGAGGGTTTGTATTGATGTATCGGGTAGGAGTCCGGAGTTGTTTTGGCGTTGAGCCTTCGGTAATCACCGGTTGGACGCCAGTCACTGCTATCCTTTTGGGAACCATGTGCAATGGCGATGCCCAAGGATTGTTCGACGGTCTGATAATGCCCAGGTCGAGCATGTGGTCGAATTCATTTTTCGCCGTTTGGAGCTTATCGGGGGCTAGACGGCGCGCTTTGGATGCCACAGGTGGACCTGTGGTTGTGACGTGATGCATAACATTGCTGGTTATGCACGGAAGAGTGTGCTTCGGTTGCTGTAACTCTGGATATTTCTCCAGAACTGCCTGGTAGGACGCGTCGTCTGATTGTTTAGTCCTAACGATGGCTAAACTCGGACCTACATAGGTGGTGCCGCCAATAGATAACTTTGTGCTGTTATCTATCAGTCGTCGACGGCGAGCATCTACGAGTAGATCGTAATGGTTTAGCAAATCTATGCCAATGATGGGCATAGAGACGTCTGCCAGGAGGAAAATCCAGTGGATAGGTTTGCGTAAACCTAAGTTGAGGTAGGCATACCGTCTCCCGAATGTCGCGATTGCCTTGCCGTTGGCTGCTTGAAGATTGAAGGATGGGTCAAGATGACGCTCCTTTGTCGTTGCTGGAAGAACGCTAACTTCTGCGCCGGTGTCGACGAGGTAGCGGACTTTCGTTTTAATGTCGGTGACGTAGAGCAAACGGCTTTTTCCGCCGGCTACGGTTGCCGTGAGCACGTGCCGGCGTGACCGTTTCCCGAGTTCGGGTCCTTCTTAAAACGGCATGGTTTACGACATTTTCTGGCTTCATCCCCGTAAGTGTTATGAAACCAGCACCATTCAGGGTTTTCCACCCTGTTGGGTTTCGTTTTAGGGCTACCACACGACTTGCTGCGATGCGCCAAGGTGCGTTTCCGTGAAGTGCTACGTGATCTAGGACTTCGAGATCGTAGCAACCGTTTCACAGAGTTGCACAACTTGGTCACCTCCGAATCCTGGCGCTCTGTTTTGTCACAGATAGAATATACGTTGGAGACGGGTCTGCTGGATATCTCCAGTATTTTATCTGCTGAGGCTGCCAGGTCGTCGAGTGGGACTGACTGGAGTGTCACCAACACGGTTTGCACCGGTTGTGGTAGTTTCGAGAGAAATAGTTCTCGGAAGAAACCATCGTCAAATGTTCGTGCACCGATTACTTCTCGCATGCGTGCGAGGACTTCAGTAGCTGAGTGGCTGCCTAGCTCGATGTTACGAAGCAATTCGTCTAGACGTTGGCGATCTGTGAGATCGCTTTTCTTCAAGAGTGCAGCCTTTAGAAGTGCATAAGGGTCACTTACTTCAGGATTAAACATGTTTGCTGTAACAAACCTGTTTAATTCTCGCGGTAGTGAACGTATGACAGCGAGAAATCGAGAATGAGGATCTGAGACACCCTGTTCTCGAAAATCTGCCTCGGCATACAGAAACCATGTTTCTGCATTGTCTGGCCAATATGGCACGAGTTGGATCGTGTTCGAGGTCGGCTTAATACGAATAAGCTTGGGAGTGTGGTCGGACATGAGAAAGTGTAGTAAATGGATATATAAATGTTATCGAAATGAAAACAATAAACAAATATAAAATGGAACAGGCTCACCAATTCAATACTTGCTATTGTTCGGGATATGTGATCACGTCGGGCGGGATTGATCACGTCGGGCTCACCAATTTAGGATTTGTCCTGGTGCGAACTTGACAGACGCAAAGACCAATCACTAATTATTCGAACTTGTTATATACCCACGAATACGAGACCAAGGAAGAACACGATAGCGTAGTCGGATGGAATAGTATATTTGGATGGTTATGCCAAAATACCGATGCGTTCCAACTAACTGGCTAGAGAGTCGAATACGAGCAATGCAACGTAACACGACAGCGTGCCAAATGGCGAGGATGCTTGACCGGATGCCTTCAGCTTAGCGAGTCCAGTTAAACTATCAAGGTCAGCATCAATGTCGAAGTCGTCAAACCCTAGGCTATTGATTTTGGGGAAGTGTATGACGCTACAAGGTAGTTCATACTGTTAGCGATTCAGTTGTAGCTTATTCCGCCGCGTACAAAACCACTGGTTCCCTTAATGTTAGATATTCTTTATTATTTCTAAAAGGATCACCGTTTGAGATAAATATACCACTTGATCGGATACTAAGCAATCATTCCAAGATATTACTTTGAATCTAGCTACCGAAAGCGTCCTATAAAAGGCCATGCTGCCTAACATTGCGAAAGGTGGCATCGATAAAACACTAGTAGCCCGGTCTAGGGCATGTCTAAGTAAACGTAATTTGATGAAGAAGAATCCTGAAAATGGAAGTACCTGAAAGAGAGGCCACTGAACAAATCACGTTTTCACTACTTGTAAATGACTTTTTTGTCCAAGTCTCCTCATTTATCCTCCTGTTTGCCGGTGATATCAATAAATGGAGGAGATATATGTAGAGAAGATGACCTTAGTTTATTCCAAAATGTTTAACTGCAGTAGTGCGGTCACCAAGTTATCAATGGTAACGGACTACGGACCAAACTTCACCTATATACTAGAAACCAGTCCCAACTGTAAAAGACTCCAGGTAAAAGTATGAGAGTCTAGGAACGATCGTTTTCCTTTACTCGCACTAACTATATTAAGCGTTGGGACCGTGATCGCGTTTTCCTCTGCCTTTAATCATACGTTTACATTGCATTGGTCCTGTTTCTTTAAAAAATATTCTTTCATGAGTTACTCACTTTTTAGTTCTGTTCTTACCACAACAAAAGTATCCAGACTCATCGTAAGGGTATTCGTTGAACGACCTATTGTAAAAAAATAAGTCTTGAAAGCTATTTTTTTCAGTGTACAAATGATCATCAGTAACTATTTCTAATATATTTAACATGCACAGTACAACCTTATTTAATACTAGTACCAACATATAACATCAAATCACTCAGGAGCACGAAAAGTTTGTTTGATAAAGGTTGTGTGGAAGAACAGAGAAAGTAATAGTTTTGAGGGAATAGAAAGAGGTTTCATAATGATCTGTGAGATGACTAAGGAAAACAAAATTGTGAATTTTCATGGATATATACCATTCGTGTATACTAAAATACTAGTGTCTACCAGAATAAGCCAGCAGCCATCTTTTATTCCCCAGTATATACCATTTGACCGCCTCTCATAGTCCTTCTTTCGACTACACTTTTTAGCAAGCAGTTTTGTATAAATATATCGACTAAAACAATTCAACAACATTTATCCGAGGTTTCAGATGGTTGACCATATTTTGAGATAGGAATGTATTTTGAAGTCTTTAACAGTGGTCGGAAAATCGCCTAATGTGTAAAAGCTGTAGCGCCTCAGTGTTGGTTTTGAAAAAAATCAAACTTAGTTCCTGATCACTTTGGAATCCTATTTTCCTAAAGACCTATGTTATTACTGTGAACAATTGAAGTTTTGCTATGCATTGCCATTCTTATGGACTTTTCGCGTCAAGTTTTATCATTCAGTATATCACCACCGCTAGATATTTTTGGTGTATTGCTTAAAAAGACTTATTACTCAATGGTAGGAACATTTATGGCCTTTAATTGCATGAGTAGGCAGCACATAGAAGAATTCTGATTGCACACGACATTACCGTGGCTGTCAAAATTGCACCTTATGCTGGTCAGTAAGTGCAGCGCGTTTGATGAGGTCGGTTTTGAGGCTATCATACAGGTTCGGTGCTTGGTCGTCTAACACGTCTGAGATATCTTCCATTAAATTTTCCGGCAAGCAGACGATGACTAAGTTGAACTTAGTTTTCTGTGAGTGAATATGCCTCAAGGCGAATTGAGCTTCCATGTGGGAGAACCATCCGAATAGTCTATGGGCCCAGAAGGTGGGAAGCTGAAGAGTTATAGCCATCTGCGCACTAGAGCCGTTGTTGTCGGCCATTGATAAGGGGAGGAGTGCAATAAAAAACAACAAACCATACTAAAAACAGAAAAAAGACAAATAAATCACTGCAGGATAAGATAAAAAAGTACTAGTCACAGTAAGAAATGATACTCCGTCTCACCAGTTGTAGGGGGGTGGTGTTACTATTCCGTAATGTTTAACCAACCCTACTTACCTTGGTGTGCTCTAGTACCCGCCTGACCAGTACCTTACCTAGCGTGTAAGTACTGACAACGAAACACAAATCAAAAGAACTGGTTTTAGGAATATATTCGAAGAAGTAATATATTTATTTAGAATAAACGTAATAGTAATGAGCAGGTGAAAATTCTATACCATTTATCTGGCTAGTATCGCTAAATAAGGGACTCTGAGTAAGTGCGTGCTAACCAGCACAAAGGGAGCGCAAATGGCGCCGAAGCCTACTCGGATGCAGGCTCGTGAAAACAAAACTTAAAACACCTAAAGCATCCGGAGACTAGTTAGAGGTTTATTTCGTTAATTTAACTTAATCTATCTTTTTTTAGCCCTAAATGTATTTTGGCGTCAGGAAGGTGCACCACAAACATGAGGGGTAACAGATCTCAAGACTTAACAACTTTCAGTAATGTACAAGGACCAGATAGACTTTGAAATCAGTATTCATGGAGTAGACCGAAATTCTGGGGTCAAGGTTGATTAAAAACGCCAGTAATCCACCTTGAATTCATAACGACAACGAAGTGTGAATTCTCACCAGTTGCACCTGAAACACAAGAAATTTACGACTTCAAAGATTTAATCTTTACCACTGAAAAAGAAGTAAACTAACTGATCATAGTCATTATATACAGCTAAGATTTCATTTATACACAAACGACAAACGTTGTAAGAGTATTGAAAATGCAAATAATTTATTACATATTTCATTACAATATCGACGAATGACTAATTTAAAGATAACTGATAAAACATGATGTTCCACAGAAGAATAAAATGCAAAAAGAATATTGGAGGAACTCGTAAATGATAATAGATAATCGTTTCTAAAACGAGTTCATTTTTAAAATCCTAGAGAAGAAGAAAAGTAAGCTTTTTAGGTTTTACGACCTCGGGGAAACTGCTTATTCAGAGAATAAAACCTATACTAGTCGTCACATGTACTCAGTTTATTGTGATTTTAGTCAAAGAAACTATCTTAAACAAGACCACCACCATCTACTAGCTGCTGTGTTCATATGCTCTTTGCATTATCGATACACATAACAATCTGTAATCGCACGCCTCACGAAGTGTTCACTGAATGTGGTTACGGTGATATTTCTTAAGCACACTGCTATCACCTTTACTACATCGTAAATTTACCTTTGAATAACTTCTCACTAGTCCTAGCTCCCATTTTATGAACACTGTAAAGTGCATATAAATGATTGTTATGTTTTAGCCTATTCATGTCGTTTTGCATGAAAAAATAAATTGTAGCCATTCTGCCTATTACTTTAGATTTTTTACGTACACTAGTTTTGTTTTTCCCTCACTGTTTTCATTAAAATATCAGTATATTATATTTATTCGGATATCAAACTTGACTTGGATCATTTTCATATTACTCTACACGTATAACTTATAAATCGAGATATTCTACATAAACGACGTAGTTATCATAAATTTCTAAACTGTTGTAAAAACATTTCACCTACTTATCTTGTCATTTTCAAAAACATCCCTTCCCTATAACATTAGTTTTTTGATGCAAGGCTACTGTTAGTGTTTTACGAGTTGTACATTTTGCTGTTCACTTGACAATAGAATTACCTGCTTGCTCACTTTCCGTTTGAAATTCCCTCCATTCTGAATGAATTTGTTTTCAGTTTGGTATCATGACTCTTAATCCTTTTGAAAACTTTGTATCAATACTGTATGAAACACTAAGTATACATAAATATTTATTGATGTTTTATGAGTTAATCAGAGTCAGACTAACGCCCACTACAAGAAACGGCTATCGTACTCACTGAATATGTGTTGGAACTGAGCAATAGTGGAACTATTGCGTACAATTCAGAAGGTTTAGACAGTTACATTTATCCCTCATGACCTTATGCAGTATAAAGTGTTTGTGCTTCGAGATTGTCTATTTCATAAATGTGACTGTATTTTCAGAATTCATTAGATTAAGGGAGAAGGACCTAGAATGTGATTTAGTATGATATTACATTTCTTCCCATTTGGAATTTCACATACCTCATTAGTTAACAATGTTGTTGTGGTGTATTCATTATCTCAAAGTGGCTAGGTATAGCTTTCTACTTATCAATATTGAAAAATGAATCACTTGTATCTACTGTCATAGGAGAACACATTTCTTTCATGTATTTTTCTGCTATGGACTTGCAAACCTGAACAACGAAAACTTTAGAACTGTTGATTAATTATTGTCGAATACCAATACGGCACTCAAGAAGGCTGTGGTGAACCAATTGTCACATAAATAAAACAAATCAAAAATAGTGGGAACCATGATTCTTTTGTGGAAAGTAACTTCGAAGTTGTCTACTAATTCTGCAAGTAACAGTTTGACGTTTTACAGTAAGTGATGGCAATCTCGCCTAGTTCACTTGTTCACTAGTTACTAGCCTGTACTAACCCGGATAAAGAGGAAAGGTTGAGCACAGGGCACCACACACCGTAAAACCAATCCAACCACTACAGAAACTTCAAAGCACAGACAAAATATAAAAAACAAAAACAAACTTGTCCCTCGCTGGAATCAGAGAGTCGAAATGACGCCAGTTGGGGAAAGCATGCAGGAAGCCAATTGGCGGATCTGTCCTCCCCTTCTCTCAATGAAAGCGAAAGTAGGAATGGGGACATGGAATATCCGAACAATATTTGCAGTTGGTTGGCAAGGCTGCCCAGATCACCAAAGAGAGGAGAAGGTATAGCATAGAAGTGCTAGGAATTTGCGAGGAATCTGCAGATGGAATGGAACTCATCCATCTTCGGTCGACAAGCACTCGGTGGAATGATGAACAAGAATGGAGAACTGTTTGCAGACTTCGGCACATTCAACGATTTGGTGACTGGAGGCAGTGGGTAGAAGCACAAGGATATTCACAAAGCGAGCCACCTGGACTTCACCAGACACACTCAAAATCAGATCGACTTCATCTCAATGTGAAGAAAGTGGGGATGGAGATGAAGTCAGCCTACTGGACACAAGATCAAATCAGATGAGGAAGGGGAGCAGATGTAGGTTGACACCACTCACTGTCTGGTATAAGGAACCTACCTTGAAAATCAAGTTGAATGCCTTCACAGAAGTTGGTGATAGACGACCACAGTTGAAGTTCAATATCCAGAACAAAAAGTGAAGGGCGAAACTACAAAGGACATCTTCACGTCAATCAGCCATCAGGACAAAATGGGAGACATTGAACAACAGCCCTGAAGGATCGGGTGTAGAAGAACACTGGAACTGTGTGAAAGAGACTGGGAAGGGAACCTGAATAACCATGTTGGTAAGGAGGAAGAAGCAAGACAAGGAATGGATCTCCACTGATACATGGAAGCTGATAGAGAATGGAGAGGAAGATGGTGAAACAGCAGATGAATCAGCACAGTGCAGTGCAGTGGAAAGCAATGCATTGCAGTGCAGTGCAAGGATGAACAACGAAAGAAGGAGCTGAACACAACCTGTAAAATACTACACTGGACAAGGAAGTGAAGAAGAGTGCACGGAAAGACAATAGACACCTCGACGACACACTGGCATGTGAAGCAGAACAGACTGCTGGTAGGAGACACCTGACAACATTATAGCGAATAACCAGGTTACTATCTGAAATGGGAGAAATCAATATAGAAGAAACCAATGAGAGATAGTGAAGGAAAGCTAGTAGTTACGAAAGAGAGAGGAGAGACAAAGGAAACGATGGTCTGACCACTTCAAAATACTCTTGAATCGACCACCACCACAACCACCAACTGTAACACGTCCAGAAATGCCACCAGCAGCACAGCCACAGAACCATCAGTGAACACAAGCGCCCTGACAAAAGCAGAAGTGAAGTCCTGAACTCCATAAAGTTGCTGAAGTCCGGGAAAGCAGCAGGACCAGATGGAATTCTTCCAGAAGTACTGAACATAGACGCAGAGACAACATTGTGCATGTCCATTCCACTATTGCAGAAGGTTTGGAAGGAAGGATTGAAGGAAGAACAGGTATCTGTACATTGATTGGAAGATGGCGACCTTGTCAAACTCACAAAGATAGGCGACTGAAGTGTTTGCAAGAACTGGTGCAGAATCATGCTCCTGTCTACAACAAGCAAAATATTGAACCACATCATCATCGAGAGAATACAAAATGTGCCGAATTCTAAATTATGACAAGAACAAGCTGACTAGCTGGCTCTAGGAAGTACATATTATGTGCGGATTAAATTGCAACGATACCACACACATCACCATAGAACAGAGCATAGAATGGCAGTCCACTTTACCTGTACCTCAACTTCATCGATTTCGAAAAGGCCTTCGACAGCGTCGATCGAGAAGTAATTTGGGAGGCGGCCGCTTCAACACCATGGTTTCAGCGCCACAAAGCTTTATCAACCTCATTCAACGGCAGCTATGTGCTACATGATGATGATGCTGAATGCCGAGTGATTCACAATGGAAAGCTCAGCAATGCGTTTGAAGTTAAGACCTGAGTAAGACAAAGTTGCCGCCCGCTATCACTGATGATCTTCCTGGTTGTGGTTGACTGGAATAAACTGAACCATGCAACAATATATGAGGAGCGAGAAGATGGGCATGGGCTGTTTGACCGATGTGATGACAAGACACTAGAAGATTTGAATTTCGTCGATGATGATTTATGTCGGATGTCTTGTCTCACAAACTCGGAGATCTACAGACGAAGAGCAACAACTGAACAGAAAAGACTGGGCAACGAAGACAGAACTTCCTTCAAGTGAACGTAGAGAAGACACAGGTGATGAGGATACCCAACCAACAACAGCAATCACCAATCACTAAGAACGGGAGAAACCTAAGGGAAGTTGTCACTTTCACCTGCTTACTGAAGCAGCATCGTTTCAACCACAGGTGACACAGATACACACGTCAAAGCCAGGATCGGAAAAGCAGGACAGGCCTTCATTAATCTGAAACCAGTGTGGAGGCCTACTGCACTACACTGGACTCAACATAAAGTGTGAACAAAATCCTGGTTTTCGATACTAAGTCAGTCAAGTAATTCAGTGCTTGTATGAGATGGTTGAGAGACTTGGTGCATTACGAAAAGCATTTCCAACAGACTACAGACATTCATCAACAGCTGCTGCGTGGGCTCACTCGATACTGACACTGAAGATCAATCAGATGGCCGGAGTAATAAGAATAAGCAGTAGGGAACTCTGGCTGGCTGGCTGGCTGTCAACGAACTAACCAACAACCTATCACCCAACAAATATGCAGAAGTAAGTGGAGATGGATTGTGTTGGATTGGATTGGGTTGTATTGGGCATACACTGGGGAGACCGTTTGGGGACATCACGCTCCAGACCAGGTGGTCGAGTGTAACCCAAAGGGGGAACAACGAGTTGGGTGTCCGAGGTGAGGGTGACATGGAGGAGATGGTGTGAGGGAGAAATGAGAACTTGTTTGCAGTCGTGGGTTCAGGTGAATGAGACTGCAGAGAACAGAGTAAAATGTTGACGTGCTGCTGAAGACCTATGTTCCACTTGCAACCCAATGGAAAAGTCAGTATGAATAAAAAGGTAGCGATGACAGTATGAAGGGAAATTTAATAAGTGAGCTGAGTCCGAGAGATATGCATGCTGAAGTGAGTGTGAATTGGCTTTCTGTTACACACTGCACTCAAAATAAAAGAAACACGAAAATTTTCTTTGTTACACCTATTTGCTTATGTCTAAAAGCACGTCATCGAAATCGATGTGAGTTAACCGGATGATTAATTGTAGTATGAGTTGTATTATTGCTCATCTCACCTCTCCTAGCAGAAGCCATGTTCTGCTGCAAACCTAGTACTCCAAATGTAGGTTTACAACTTATTTGAAGCTTATAAATTAGATGATGTCCACTAAGCTGCAACAGGTAGTTGTTCGTACTAGGAGAAGAAATAAGTAAAAATATGTAAAGACGGTCACAATAACTCTAAATATTCCACTTACTGCTAAAGAGTTCACTTATATGTGAATGGTCTCAGCGTGTTTATTGAAAAAACACAGTTTGAAGAAATGTGAAATTCTGGTAATTTCCCGTTCGATTTTCAAATTACACATGGGAATTACTGAGTAAAACGTTTCGGTAACATTAGGGTAATAGAAGTTTTGGTTAAGTAAATCAGCAGTCGGTCTTTCAAGTCTTGTAGCATATGTAACCATCTCAGCAACTGTAGTGAAAGTAATAAATAAATATCGATGTGATCAGACTCGATTGCCTATACTTCGACTGTATGAGCTACGCACAGTGATTAGTAAATTCCAAACACAGTATTGCCGCAGAAACTTATGATCCTTTCATCCACCTATTTACCATTGTCAACGATATGGCAGCTGCATCAACTCATGTTGAAGTTGGATGCAACCGTTTCTTCACTGACGTCTCCAGGCCCTTGCGTCCTTCTGTTTTCATTTTACCGATCCTGCCAAATTCACTGATACGTTGGTTAAAGTATAAAGACGTTTTTTACTGTTCTTATTTTTTTTCAAACTGTCATCTGTAAAAATATTCCTAGCTTGAAACGTTGAGTGCGTAGGAAGAAAAAAATGATTACAAATCTATATACAGAGCTACTCATGACTTATTGAGAAAATTTTCACTGAATGCTTGCTTCTATTCTTCTTGATAGCTAGACTTTAAGAAAGCAGACAAATCCATTTTCTTTATATAGTAATGATGGATGGTGGCTAGTTGTGGAACCCAGGACGTGCATTTTGTCTTATTTGGGAATCGTCAGCTGGATTTATCAACCTCTCTGTGAGTAATGTTGTTCTCACAAGCAATAACACTAAATCCATTTTCTGCTACATAAGTGAAATTGGCTTACTCACAAGCAGTGTTGAATGTGTTGTGAAGAATTTCAGAAGTGGTATAATTACTATACGTGATGAATTTGTCGTCCATATGACTTTAATCAAAAGATTACTAATTTATTGCCTTTTTAATTGGTTCGCATTTGAGTTTCATCATTATTATTTCACACTTTGATTTATGCACTCTAACCTAAAATCTGGTAACCGTAAGAAAATTGAATGTTTATGTTGGGTAATTTCGAAATAAAATTATAAAACTAAGTAAGGAATTACCAAGAATGTTTGTTTGAAAAAGTTGTCCTCTCTACTCATTCACCAGCTAGGTTTCATTTTTAAAATAAAATTTGAACTATGGAACAATCATTCTATCGAAGGAAAAGAGTAGTAAGAAAACATAAAACTTACCAGTTACTCATTTATCCCAGTAAGTACAATAGAAGTAACTATCGGTTCTCAACTGGGAAATGGCTTGTAGCACATTTTGTGCATGAAGTGTATTCAAAACTAAACAAGTGATTTCATGAGTCCGATCAGTCCAAACATGACTTCACTCAAAGGAATCAGCGTCAGTCATGAACGCTTAGAAGAAGGACTCGTGTTTCTGAAAAAGATTCTGGCTGAAAACGGATATTCGACAGGGTTTATGAACAAGAGACATGAGACTCAAATCATAAAGGGAGATACCCGTTTCAGCTTCGAAGGAGGTAATGTACGTAAATCTTGACTTCAGAGATAACTTTACCGCTAATATCTTGAAAACTGAGTTTTTAATTCCTTAGATAAAACTTTCTTCTCATCAAGCTTGTGGACTGGATTATTCAGACGTCATACGATACCTGGCAACCTAAAGGATAAGCTTCCGTTTCTGACCACTTCTGTGTGTTTTCATCGACTTATCCGCTTTTGTGGAGCCAAGTTTTTAGGTTCTTCTATGCGCATTCTTTCCAAAAGGGTAAGAGGACATTACCCCACCTGCCTTCAAAAGGCTGCAACTGGACTCACTCGTAGTGCAATAACTGAGCACCTTGTTAACACTGATCACAGCATCCCAAGGTGGGAAGAAATACGCTTCCTCCTTACTACAGAATATATGTGTTTTTATAAACCAGAATCCTCTATACAAAATAAGCTTGTCTTACCTCTTTGTTGCTACGTTGAACTTTCTAAATCGATTACAATGTGAAATTCTCTCTCCCTTAATATTTCCAATGTTTTAATATTTTATTACATATGTTAATAATTCAACATTGTCTTTATTTTGTTCACATGCTATCCTAATTATACTTTATCTTGGAAATCACTAATACGTATCGTTTTCTGTCCTCATTTGTGATTAATTTTCACACTTGCGAATTTTCGGTCATTCAGCTTAATATTTGCATTTAGGTTCGATTTAATAATCCTTGTAACTATCCGAGATAATCGAACAAAGAAGTATAAATTGAAGATATACAGCCATGGGGAGTGAAGTTTCCTAAGAGAATATCTTCACCGAACTTCTCTTTTTCTCGAAACTCCCTATGGACAGTAATATTAATAACTACATATACCCATTTTTATCGATGCAACTTTAAAATTCGGTCCGGCAAATAACCAAATAAAATACAGGAAGAAAGTCATGAGTCCACACTATATATAAGTCCTTAACATTGGAACTAAAAATCCTTATATAGTCAAGATATATCCTAAATTGCTACTTTGTGTATTGAGTAATCGAACTCAGAGGCATTGCAGTCTGTATGTAGCAGAAAGGAGATTTTACTATCAAAAAGTTGTATAATTTGAGTGGAGAAGTAAAGAGTGGGTTATCACTGCCGGAAGTTTCGGCGAGTACAAATAACAGTCGCCCTATTCATATGGAATTTTATCATGTCCCCTGTAGTCAGTTTAAAAAAAACTGGTACGCAAACTGCCAGACCATTCTTGATGTCATTCTTGGACAAGTTTAGTCAAAAAGATTCTAATTTATTTCAGTGGTAAATATTGGGAATCAGAGAAACAAAACTCTGTGAATAAAGCATTTCATGACAAGTAAACTATATCTTGTATCAGCTAATCTTATACTCGAAAAGCCCTGAATGATTCCATGTGTGAATTTTTGGCTCGCTTTATAATACTAAATAGATGTAGTACTTCACCAGCCATTATCCACTAACAACTGATGATGATTAGAAAAGATCTGGTGACTTCAGGTCGCTCACTAACTTGTGCTGCCTATTTCTACCAATATCAACAATTTGGTCACAGAAGATAGTGTGAACTATAGAAGCTTCATTCACAATTAAGACTGAAAGATCGAACCAGGATAGATAGCACAAAAGCATTTTAAAACCATATGAATACAAATTCGTAATTGGAAATTTAGCTTGAAGATGGCATGCTTTAGCCTCCATGTCGTTCGCGCTATAAGTTGTGTGATTTTTATTTAAACCACTCCGTAAAAGAGATACAGAATAGCGTTTTGTAGGTAAATTAGATGAGAAGTTTGCAATATTGAATGACTAAATTTAAAAAAAATGATTATCTCTCGAATTTGCATTTGAGATTATGACGATCAAATATGCTTGAGGGTTCACAAGACTGAACCAGTTTACATTCAACCAGTGTTCAAAAGCATTCGTGTCGTAGCAGCTAAAGTTTCAGTTCAACTTCAGATTAGAAGTAGCAAGTTATTACCCCCGTAGAATAAGACACTTCTTCCACTTTAGCTTACTGATTAAATATATCGCATAGTAAAACAGTATTATTTACGGAATAACATTTCTATATTTATATCAGGTAACTGGATAACTTTGAGATATGGTTTATATGGTTCTAATTCTCCCTCCTTCTTTGACATAAAGACAGTAGAATTTCTCATATTTCTGGTATAGATGATGAATCATTCCTAATGTATGCTTTTGGTGTCAAATCGAATCAATTTCTAAAGTCAGACAAGACACGTTTATAGCTTTGCAAATTATAATAAGGTTACATGGCATTAGTAATGATGCCTGTTTAATTCTGTAGACTACATGTTTAACGTGGTATTCAAAATTTAATATAAATTCCATTTTGAACATATTTGCATTCACAAAAGTTGGTAAAGTGGAATTCTACTAGACAGTATTATGGAGCCATAAACACTTTGACGGTCAGAATATAATGAAGAATAGACAAAAGTCAAAATAATGTTAATGAAAGTTGTAGTACTTTTTTAAATTGAAATTACTAACTGCTGATGAAGATGAAGTCTTAATCAAAACACACTGATTCAGATATAATTAAACTCATAAATGTAACGGTGAATACTTTACAGTCGAACAGACTATTGAACATTGAAATTTGAATGTGAGAACCATTTTTAAAACGTTTACACCTATAACAATATTTGTTGTCCACAAAATAAGAAAAACAAGAATTAGTTTGCTATAAGACGAAATCACATTCTAGTTATAAAGGAAAAAAACCAATAGTAGAGTTATTAGATCCAATACCATTCTGACAAACTGTATACTTTGAAATGGATAAATGTATATATGAAGTATACATGAAGCGAAAAGCTTGATTTTTTTCGCAGATAAAATTTTCTGAATAATGTTTTTTTAATTTTTAGTGTTTTTTTAAGGGTTTCTGGTGGTATTTTTCGTGAATTTCAATTGATAATTGATGAAATAAGACTCCTAATTTTATCACATTTTGACAGAAAATAAAATTCATTGACGTTTTAAAGAACTAGACGAAAATTAAGTTTAAATGGACGACATATTGGTTCAGTTAATTCACACATCTGTTTCTTGTTCAATACACTCAGCTCAATAAAACATTGACCACTTTCTGAGTCAATTGCGTAAGAGTATGTATTAAACAGTGATCCCATACATGAGTATCTAGTTCCAGAGGAACCGTTTATTGATGCAGCCAATCCTGAGTGAATTTGAACTGCTCTGTAATCACTTTCATTGAAGTATTGAAAACGTTTGATTCTGTTAGGCTCTAAATAATTGATTGCAACACCTGGTACCTCTGGTTCTAGATAACATCTACAAAAAAGGATTAGAAATTTAATTTCGCCAATTATGAAAAGTAATTTTTTTTTACTGCACAGGATTACTTAGTTTTACATAGTTTACAGTAATTTTTATTCTTCAAATTCAAACTTACTGAAAGTAGTCAAAAGAATGGAAAGGAAAACTGTAATATACTGACTAAAAAGGTAAATAAAACATAATGCATATTTGTAAATATTTTTAGTTCTCGATGACACCTAATACTTCCTTTTAAATAGAAGTGAGTTGCCAAGTACTATTTCATACTAACACTAAATTCTTTACATACTAACGTGCGTTGAACATGGGCGTCAGGAATCGTCATCTCATACAGATCACATACCTCAGACGAAATCAGGAGAGTGAAATACAAGAGTGTTCTATAGAACATCAAACACATAATTATCATCCAAATTATTCAAAAAGGTCTTAGAAGTTGTAAGCCACATCTCATAGTAGTATCTCTTCACATAAACTGGAATCGAAACTGCCTAGCTAGGAATGAAAGAATAAAACGAAGCTTGATGTGGTCTTGATACAGCCCCTCAACTTGTAATTCATGCTTTATTCACACAGAATACACCGCGAATGAATATCATCTTTGTTTGACAAAGCAGAATCATCCATACATTATCGTGGCTTTTGATAAATCTATCAGTATTAAGTAGTGAAACATTGGTTCAAACAAATTTTTTTGTTTTACATTCATTGAGAGGTACAAATAGCAAAATGATGAATATCACTAAATCAATGAGAAAATTTTTCAAACCATCGAATTCCAACTTCCTTTGTATGTCTACAGATTGTGTAAACTTGTTTCACTTCTATGTAAGATTGGGGATTCAAAAAGTCACTGAATATCATGAAGTCATACACAGCTGGTATAAAATTATTAACAATACTGTCTTTTAAGCTTTAGGATCGCCCGATGAATAATACTGACGACAAGAAAATTTTATATGTTGTTATCATAAATCTACACTTAAAAGTAGACACCTTGAATATGATGTCATTTTAAAATATGCCTTGATTAAAATTTTATGCACTTAAAATGATAAAATGACGTATGAAGTCTGCAGTAGAGATGAATAAATTGACAATGCTAAGTAAAACTAATAGTAATGTTGGGCTCATCATATTTATCTGAATACCACTTTTAGATTTTTGTGTAAATATATCATAAGCGTGTATTTAAGTGACCTTCAAAGCCAATCCAACAACTACTGAGTTCACCAATTGCGTTTCTCGATTTTGTGAAAAAAAATACCTTCTCAGCCGAGAGATCGAAACCTGATTGGTTACTTCGGTAGTTGTCAAGGTGGCCTTTAAAGTCACCGGTGTATTTGCTAATATGGTTTTCAACTGTCGTTATAAATTTACCTTTTGTCCGGAATATCACTTACTTCTGGTACTATGGAATATTCAACTAATCCAAAAATGAACTTTTAAGAGTGAACACACTGAGCAGAATTTAGAGTGAAAGGAAATGACTTTGAGTTATCTAGCCTTCATTTTTGGCCAACACTTTCTTTACATCCCGTTTATGAAAAACAGTCATAATGCTTTGACAGTAACCTTCTGTCTTGTCAGCCATGTGCCTATATGTTGAAGAAATCCTAATTCGACAAAATGCGATAGCTTTTTAAAAGAAGAGGCCATCTGACTATTTTTATTGTTCCTTTTTCTCATTTACCTCTTAACTCCTCTTTGAAATGTCATCATGGTTTTTTATTCGTTGATACTTGTGATTTTCCTATGTTATGCTGAGTTGAGTTTAGGTGACTCTATCCAGCAGGAAATTAAAGGTATCAATGAATAAAAACCGATACCAGGTGCACAGGAGGTGGTTGTTGCGCCTTGAGTGGCCTGTTTTACAGTGCTTTGACGTTTGAAGAGATATACACTTGGTTCAAACCTTGGCGAGAAAACCATCACTCACTTGGGTGCCGGTGCGTCCAGCTGACAAGTCTAAAACAGGACGAGACGTACAATCTAACAGTTTTTTGTCAGAGTCCACCTAATGACCTAGAAGATAGAGTATTTATGTCGAAGGATAACGAAAAGAAGAATGTTTGTGTACGTGAAATTGAGAGTTGTAAATATTTAACAGAAAAAATAAATCAGATGGTCAGTGATTTGCATTTTGGCTTAAACTATAAAGTCCAAAACTTAGACACACGTGTATATATATACTTCAAATGAAGTTCAAGTGCCCATTTATAAGGTTATTCTAACTAACCAATCATCCACCCAGCATCTGAATTTCTGGAGACTGTGCTAGCTAGATGTCTAGCGACAACTACTTTTGTTGGAGTCCGGATTATTGTTTTTAAGTTACAACTGGACAAATTCACCGTGGATTTAAAAATTCATTGGCTCTTCTGTCAACTGGTTATATTGAATGTGCTGTTTTAAAGAACGTTTCCTAATACCACTCCATCATGCAAATCATTTGCCACCTTCATGATTGAATAACTGGTCAGCCGTAGTCGAACAATTCACTAGAGTTTAAAAAATCAAGCTATGCGATTCAAGAAACAAATGGCTCTACAACTTATGCATGTTAGAAGCACTGAAGATTTTTTTATTTCACGCTTGATTATTCGTTTGACTCTGAAATAGTCATAGTTTGGTAGACTAGCTTGAAATGTGTGTGGCTAAATACATGTTCTATCTTTCGCTTTCTGTTATTGACTTCATTATCAGTAATTACCCTACTATTCGGACGTCTTTTATTGCCATTTCTCATTGCTAAATCTACTGTGTATTTGTGAGATCGCTAATGAACCACTCTCCCTGATATCTGAAAGAAATGTCCAACCTGTTGAACTATGCACTTTACTTACTTTGTCTGAACATCCTATGGAAAATGAAGTACACTTTTTTCGAGATTCAGATTTCCTCTTTTAATACTAGGTATGTGTCGCATTCATCACCAACTAGTTACTCATCAGAAGAGTTAAACTTGTTTACGATAGAAAATGAATAAACTTATACAGGTATGGAAAAGATGTCACTAAAAAACCCTCTCTTTTTCATTTGTTGAGAGTCGGGTACATCCAACTGACGAGTCCTACGTAGTACGAAACACGTATCCTGGATTCCACTACTACCCGCTACCCATCATTATTATCACTTCCGGTGTTAATTTCAACGGAAAGCGCTTCAGTGATATTACGGTGTACCTGAAGTTTTCAATGCAACATATGCAGCTGCATACAACTAATACCAATGCAACATTTGTAACTTGAAATGGCAATAATCGATACGGCTGTTGAATAAGAATTCTAAATGATTGGTGTTTAGAGTCGTGATTTCATTCATGCAACTACGCATTTCAAGCTAAAAGTATTGAATTATTGAGTTTATCAGAAGTTATTATTGGCTGAAAGTCAAAAAAGTGCTATATCTTGAGGCTCAAATATCTGATGCACGTTGTTTGCAACCGAAGTGGTAATATTTGTGGGTTACATATAACCGGAAATGTAAACAAATGACAACTCATGGCAATAAGATGGCCTGTTTGACGATGCTTGAGTTGAATGTTAGAGGTTGGATAACTTCACCTCAACAAAAGAACTGATTTTTAAAGTACTGATTGATGAAAAACCCCTTCACTGACTACAAAGCACATATATTCTCACAGTCTTGAATGTATACATGCATATATATATATATATATATATATAGCAGATTACTAACTTTGCTCCTGAGATAATCTCCAGTGATGTGCAACAATCATTCAGTATTGCTTAGTTTTCACTAGTAAGCCAATGTAATATCTTCTTATTAGAACAGTTTGAATTTTGCAACACTCTGAAAGCATTTAAAGTTTTGGTCATCATTTTTGAACTTTTAAGCGTGGTCAGTCAGGTTCCGTTATGTTATAGAAAAACTATCTTTCTATCCAAAATAGAGAAACGTACATTAACTGGTTACTGAAGAGCAATCAATTTCATGTTATCTAGTCCTGAGTTAAGACTGAATTCCATCGATCATTTTACAATGTTGCCACCAAGCTACAAGGCTTACCATCGTGGTGCACTTTGATGGGTGTTTATCAGTAAGAGGCAATGAGGTCTTGTTCCGCCTGCGTTTTGTATTTGTTGGCAGTCGTAAACTAGGCGTATCTTCAACCTCAAGGAACTGATTTCCCCTACGAGATTCGAACCAGGTTCATAGAACTCACGTCGTCTATAGAATCCAGTTTGCACTCAGGGCTAAAAAATATGGCATTAATTGCTCTCCGGTGACCAGTTCATATATGTAATGCATTCCGACAGAAGCTCAATCACGGTCCGGAAAGTTCAGCGGTAAGGTTGTTGAACGTACCACTGGGTGACGTGGGTTTAGACCTTACATAGTATACCAGTTCCCTGGGGGTTGCATATACGCCTTGCTGACTAACGCCAACAAGAACAAAATCTACGTCCAAGGCTTCCTGCCGATTGCCTCCAACCAACTGAAATACGGAAACGTAATACTTGTCATCACAAAAGTGTCAAATTATAAAAAAGATTTCAGAACAATACCTAGATTGAATCACTTTGGGAGTAATTAAAACCAACTCACAGAAAGTCGCAATTTGTATCTCCATACGTGAACAGTACATGCATATTTTTCTTTGGTTCAATCCAGATTAGGTAGCCAGTTTCTGAACATAGGTGTGCAACATCCGTGTAAAAACCCCTGAATATTATAATGGAAAAGAAGTCATGAAATGTTTTTTAGGGAAATATACTATATGCGCGAAATCCCAAGTAATAACAAAATAAGGATGAAGTGGAAATATTCTGAGTTACAATCCAACCACTAGTCAATACTACGGGGTTGCTTAAGAATTTGTCCCGCATGTCGTTTTGGATTATAACTACATATCACATTTTAAAGTATTATTTTCTACGGGCAAAACGGTCTTAAATAATGTACAAAACGGATTACAGTAAGCGTTAATCTTGAAATATCATGAAAAATAATTATAAAATCTGCTTGCTGATTAGCTGAAATAAGGTAAAATTACAGGTTGAAATAATTTAACAAATTTTGAGGGAGTTGTGGAGATTTTGGAATTATTTCAAGTTGTTATTCATCGTAGACTGACATCAGTTGGAGGAACAAGGGAAACCTGGGAGCACTGGACAACTGTTTCGTTCTAGTATGGGGCTCCTCAGCGGCTGCGCTATATATCGTGAGCTAACAGAAGTTGGGAATATGGAGCGTTGGATTCTGACCCAGTGGCTAAATGGTAACGTGCTGGCCGCGGAACCCTGAAGGTCACGGGTTCGATCCCTGCTGGCGGGGTCGTGGGTGCGCACTGCTGAGGAGTCCCATACTAGGATTAACAGATTTTGCTGAAATGTGCTTGGATGGGTATTCGTTGTGACTTATTTTAATCATTTCTGCTGAAGTGAAAAAATGATTTCAACTCACTAACTGGGACACATAAAATTTGATGTGACCTTCATTCACGAACTATACATTATTTAGAATAAATGTTGACATAATGCATATTCACCGATTAATTTGTTAATTTGGTTTGTACTATACTATAAGTCATTCATATTCGCTAGTAAGAATCAAATCATTAAAGCGAAGTCATGAGCGAAACTGCTGTCAGATAACACAAAATATGTCTGATAACACTAACTGATTGTTCAGGAAAATGAAATATCCATCGAATATATTTGGAATGCATAATCAACAAAAAGTTGAAAAAAAGAAAAAGTAGCAAATCAAGAATTGACTAATTATTCTAGTTTTAGACCAACCTATTTTCCAACTATCGTCTGAAATTTCTAGTTTCTTTTTTATTGATCTTTTTACCTATTATTAATAACTTTATTCTAAACAATATTTTTGATATAGTATGGAATTCTCAGCATGTAATAAGTTAACAAATTTACTTCCAAAACAATATTTTCAAACGAAATGATTATTGCATCTGAATGATGTTCATTATAATATCATCAAAGGTAACAATGTAAAGCAGCCAGTTTTTTCTGGATTAGCATCCGGTATTTAGTAGTGGTGGTTCATTTAGTTAGCAGAAGAATGTACTACTCGTGAAGGGTATCCAAACAATAAAAATCTGGTGTTTTTGTGCATTCAAAAGTTCATTTCCATCTTATATGACATTTTTCTTTCATTTTTTATTATTTCATAGAACGACTAGTTCAGAGCATTTAAAAAAACCCCAAGATTACGTGATACGCTTGGAAGACATATTTGAACGATTAAAACAAGCTAAAGGAAAGAATTTGAAATAATATGTCTGGTGGAAAATTTCATTAGTAGTCTAAAGTTCAAGCAGGCCGCCATCTTAATGTTCAGTTTTTGATAAATCATAAGCTAATCATCTTGTTGGAAACCAGTTGATTTTCGCAAAAACAGCAGAACCACTTTTTATTATTAAAAATTGGTTCTGTATGTTTATTTCATACAATGGTGAATTGTGTAGAGAATGTATGTGAATAACTTACCGGTAAATTCTTGCGTTAGTTACGTTAACTAACTTTTTAAAGAGCCGCTACAGAAAATACTTTTTATACAAATGCAGGGGAGAATTAATGCTTATTTTTAATAGAAAAAAGTGAGATTCAACTTTAATCACTATAAAATTCAAAAAACACGAACTAATGCTAAGGATGTTAACTGTTGTGGCTGAAACTCAACAACACTCAAATTTTTACCATTGTAGATACGTAACTGGATGGTTTCCAATGCCATTTGGATATTCTTAGCCTAATTCATGCGAACATTCGTTCAACAGTCACCATAAGGTATAGGTTATAAAATTTCTAATAATAATTTCTAGGAATAAGTCATGGTTTTCAAAGTATCGCGCTACAATGAATATCGTCAACCATCTACATCAACCATTGAATATTTTATCGTAATGAGCATGAATGAAAAATGCTTGAAGTAGACACTAAGATAAAAGATAACTATTCAGAAATAAAATCAAGAAAGTTAAGTTTATTTTTATCATATACCACCAGAAAGTTTGACGTTGGTATTTGTCCCTGTGCACGTGGCTAAACTCCGAAAACAATAGGTATACGATAGTTATGACGGAAATCTTTATGTGACTGTTCATTTAATCGACTGTCTAAAAATATACTTAAAGCTCATATAAGGTCATTCACACTTTTGCTTAAGACCTTTTTACTGATGTAATACAAACACAGTTATTGTGTCATATCTTTTTTTGACACTATATTGGTAAGTGGGAGATATTTACTATTCCTTTTTAAATGAGTCATCATTGAATACTAATTTGTTTTCAATAGATAATATATTGATTTATGTACGGGTGATATTTCCAAAGATTAGTAAAATGGCATTCCTTTGCACAAATTTCAATGTAAAACTATGGTTTGAAAGAAAGTTAAGCAAAGAGTTTGCGGTATCTTGTCATATCAACTTGTGGTATGTAACATGAAGAGGGAGAAACTACTTGGCATCGGGCTTGATATACTTAGTAATACTATGACTATACAAATAATTAGAAAATCGAAAAGTGTATACCTAGTGAAGTTTATTGCGTTAGGTATTGTATTTCGTGTAAGGCTAAACATTAAAAAAAATTGAGGGGAAAATATAAGACAAGACGTCTTTGTTTATCTATATGTGAATAACAAACAGACTATGTGAATAAACTTAATAACCGAATGTCACAAAATGACTATAAGCATGTTCCAGAGAATATCGGCAAAATATAAAGCCGAGAAATTATCTTACCACAACGATTGTTTATCAGCCTATACCTCCTAACACTGCATAAAAACAAGCAATGGACATTCGCATACCATTTATGTATAATATTATATGTCTCTTAGGTTCTTAGTGAAAAATAGGTCTTCACCAGCACGTCGACATTTTACTCTGTTCTCTGCAGTCTCATTCACCTGAACCCACGACTGCAAACAAGTTCTCATTTCTCCCTCACACCATCTCCTCCATGTCACCCTCACCTCGGACACCCAACTCGTTGTTCCCCCTTTGGGTTACACTCGACCACCTGGTCTGGAGCGTGATGTCCCCAAACGGTCTCCCCAGTGTATGCCCAATACAACCCAATCCAATCCAACACAATCCATCTCCACTTACTTCTGCATATTTGTTGGGTGATAGGTTGTTGGTTAGTTCGTTGACAGCCAGCCAGCCAGCCAGAGTTCCCTACTGCTTATTCTTATTACTCCGGCCATCTGATTGATCTTCAGTGTCAGTATCGAGTGAGCCCACGCAGCAGCTGTTGATGAATGTCTGTAGTCTGTTGGAAATGCTTTTCGTAATGCACCAAGTCTCTCAACCATCTCATACAAGCACTGAATTACTTGACTGACTTAGTATCGAAAACCAGGGTTTTGTTCACACTTTATGTTGAGTCCAGTGTAGTGCAGTAGGCCTCCACACTGGTTTCAGATTAATGAAGGCCTGTCCTGCTTTTCCGATCCTGGCTTTGACGTGTGTATCTGTGTCACCTGTGGTTGAAACGATGCTGCTTCAGTAAGCAGGTGAAAGTGACAACTTCCCTTAGGTTTCTCCCGTTCTTAGTGATTGGTGATTGCTGTTGTTGGTTGGGTATCCTCATCACCTGTGTCTTCTCTACGTTCACTTGAAGGAAGTTCTGTCTTCGTTGCCCAGTCTTTTCTGTTCAGTTGTTGCTCTTCGTCTGTAGATCTCCGAGTTTGTGTGACAAGACATCCGACATAAATCATCATCGGCGAAATTCAAATCTTCTAGTGTCTTGTCATCACATCGGTCAAACAGCCCATGCCCATCTTCTCGCTCCTCATATATTGTTGCATGGTTCAGTCTATTCCAGTCAACCACAACCAGGAAGATCATCAGTGATAGCGGGCGGCAACTTTGTCTTACTCAGGTCTTAACTTCAAACGCATTGCTGAGCTTTCCATTGTGAATCACTCGGCATTCAGCATCATCATCATGTAGCACATAGCTGCCGTTGAATGAGGTTGATAAAGCTTTGTGGCACTGAAACCATGGTGTTGAAGCGGCCGCCTCCCAAATTACTTCTCGATCGACGCTGTCGAAGGCCTTTTCGAAATCGATGAAGTTGAGGTACAGGTAAAGTGGACTGCCATTCTATGCTCTGTTCTATGGTGATGTGTGTGGTATCGTTGCAATTTAATCCGCACATAATATGTACTTCCTAGAGCCAGCTAGTCAGCTTGTTCTTGTCATAATTTAGAATTCGGCACATTTTGTATTCTCTCGATGATGATGTGGTTCAATATTTTGCTTGTTGTGGACAGGAGCATGATTCTGCACCAGTTCTTGCAAATACTTCAGTCGCCTATCTTTGTGAGTTTGACAAGGTCGCCATCTTCCAATCAATGTACAGATACCTGTTCTTCCTTCAATCCTTCCTTCCAAACCTTCTGCAATAGTGGAATGGACATGCACAATGTTGTCTCTGCGTCTATGTTCAGTACTTCTGGAAGAATTCCATCTGGTCCTGCTGCTTTCCCGGACTTCAGCAACTTTATGGAGTTCAGGACTTCACTTCTGCTTTTGTCAGGGCGCTTGTGTTCACTGATGGTTCTGTGGCTGTGCTGCTGGTGGCATTTCTGGACGTGTTACAGTTGGTGGTTGTGGTGGTGGTCGATTCAAGAGTATTTTGAAGTGGTCAGACCATCGTTTCCTTTGTTTCTCCTCTCTCTTTCGTAACTACTAGCTTTCCTTCACTATCTCTCATTGGTTTCTTCTATGTTGATTTCTCCCATTTCAGATAGTAACCTGGTTATTCGCTATAGTGTTGTCAGGTGTCTCCTACCAGCAGTCTGTTCTGCTTCACATGCCAGTGTGTCGTCGAGGTGTCTATTGTCTTTCCGTGCACTCTTCTTCACTTCCTTGTCCAGTGTAGTATTTTACAGGTTGTGTTCAGCTCCTTCTTTCGTTGTTCATCCTTGCACTGCACTGCATTGCATTGCTTTCCACTGCACTGCACTGCACTGCACTGATTCATCTTCTGTTTCCCCATATTCCTCTCCATTCTCTATCAGCTTCCATGTATCAGTGGAGATCCATTCCTTGTCTTGCTTCTTCCTCCTTACCAACATGGTTATTCAGGTTCCCTTCCCAGTCTCTTTCACACAGTTCCAGTGTTCTTCTACACCCGATCCTTCGGGGCTGTTGTTCAATGTCTCCCATTTTGTCCTGATGGCTGATTGACGTGAAGATGTCCTTTGTAGTTTCGCCCTTCACTTTTTGTTCTGGATATTGAACTTCAACTGTGGTCGTCTATCACCAACTTCTGTGAAGGCATTCAACTTGATTTTCAAGGTAGGTTCCTTATACCAGACAGTGAGTGGTGTCAACCTACATCTAATCCCCTTCCTCATCTGATCTGATCTTGTGTCCAGTAGGCTGACTTCATCTCCATCTCCACTTTCTTCACATTGAGATGAAGTCGATCTGATTTTGAGTGTGTCTTGTGAAGTCCAGGTGGCTCGCTTTGTGAATATCCTTGTGCTTTTACCCACTGCCTCCAGTCACCAAATCGTTGAATGTGCAGAAGTCTGCAAACAGTTCTCCATTCTTGTTCATCATTTCACCGAGCGCTTATCGACCGAAGATAGGTGAATATTCTTCCTGTGTTGTCCCCTCACATTTTGGCATTCATATCACCTCACCCATTAGAATGGATTTGTATGTCACCATCAGGATTATGGTTCCGTCCGGTGCTGATTGCAGTTGTCTGTAGAATTCCTTCTACTTCTCCTGATCCTCATTATCTGTAGGTGCATAGTAAAGTATTGTATAGTTGTAACTTCCCTCCTTCTGGTTCGAGTCTTGCTGTTATGGTCATGAAGGGGGAGATTGATTCCCAGAGCATGAGAGACTTCGGTGCACTTAAAGACATCATCCGGGTTTAGCACCAGCTAGTAACTAGTGAACTAGTTAACTAGGCGAGATTGCAATCACTTACTGTAAAACGTCAAACTGTTACTTGCAGAATTAGTAGACAACTTCGAAGTTACTTTCCACAAAAGAATCATGGTTCCCACTATTTTTGATTTGTTTTATTTATGTGACAATTGGTTCACCACAGCCTTCTTGAGTGCCGTATTGATATTCGACAATAATTAATCAACAGTTCTAAAGTTTTCGTTGTTCAGGTTTGCAAGTCCATAGCAGAAAAATACATGAAAGAAATGTGTTCTCCTATGACAGTAGATACAAGTGATTCATTTTTCAATATTGATAAGTAGAAAGCTATACCTAGCCACTTTGAGATAATGAATACACCACAACAACATTGTTAACTAATGAGGTATGTGAAATTCCAAATGGGAAGAAATGTAATATCATACTAAATCACATTCTAGGTCCTTCTCCCTTAATCTAATGAATTCTGAAAATACAGTCACATTTATGAAATAGACAATCTCGAAGCACAAACACTTTATACTGCATAAGGTCATGAGGGATAAATGTAACTGTCTAAACTTTCTGAATTGTACGCAATAGTTCCACTATTGCTCAGTTCCAACACATATTCAGTGAGTACGATAGCCGTTTCTTGTAGTGGGCGTTAGTCTGACTCTGATTAACTCATAAAACATCAATAAATATTTATGTATACTTAGTGTTTCATACAGTATTGATACAAAGTTTTCAAAAGGATTAAGAGTCATGATACCAAACTGAAAACAAATTCATTCAGAATGGAGGGAATTTCAAACGGAAAGTGAGCAAGCAGGTTATTCTATTGTCAAGTGAACAGCAACATGTACAACTCGTAAAACACTAACAGTAGCCTTGCATCAAAAAACTAATGTTATAGGGAAGGGATGTTTTTGAAAATGACAAGATAAGTAGGTGAAATGTTTTTACAACAGTTTAGAAATTTATGATAACTACGTCGTTTATGTAGAATATCTCGATTTATGAGTTATACGTGTAGAGTAATATGAAAATGATCCAAGTCAAGTTTGATATCCGAATAAATATAATATACTGATACTTTAATGAAAACAGTGTGGGAAAAACAAAACTAGTGTACGTAAAAAATCTAAAGTAATAGGCAGAATGGCTACAATTTATTTTTTCATGCAAAACGACATGAATAGGCTAAAACATAACAATCATTTATATGCACTTTACAGTGTTCATAAAATGGGAGCTAGGACTAGTGAGAAGTTATTCAAAGGTAAATTTACGATGTAGTAAAGGTGATAGCAGTGTGCTTAAGAAATATCACCGTAACCACATTCAGTGAACACTTCGTTAGGCTGCTTCCCTTCTTCTTCTCTTCTGATCTTGTGTCCAGTAGGCGGATTACTATGATTTCTATGCCATACCTTCTCCTCTCTTTGGCAATCTGGGCGGCCTTGCCAACCAACTGCAAATATTGTTCGGATATTCCTTTTCCCCATTTCTACTTTCGCTTTCATTGAGAGAAGGGAAGACAGATCAGCCAATTGGCTATCTGAATGCTTTCACCAACTGGCGTCATTTCGTCTCTCTGATTCCAGCAAGGAATAAGTTTTTTTTAATATTTTGTCTGTGCTTTGAAGTTTCTGTAGTGGTTGGATTAGTTTTACGGTGTGTGGTGCTTTGTGCTCAACCTTCTTTCTTTATCAGGGCTTAGTACCGGCTAGTAACTAGTAAACTGGTTAACCAGGCGAGGTTTGGGTTCTACCTAAACCAACATATATCGGTCCATTAGTAGTTTCTTCAACCTAAAGCTTGTTAGTCCACATTATATGTCTTCATGTGTGTATCAATAGGATTTTGTTCAACGAATCAATAAATGTTTGCGGATGTTTTACTTCTGGTCACTAAAAGTATTCAAATATTGTGATTCAGTCGTTCTAAACTACAGGCAGGTTCTTAAGGATTGACAACAGAATAACTACGAAACTTTGCAAATGATCCTCATACAAAATCTATTTTTGGAAAGCGCATGAAGTAAAAACAGAATAACATATTTCGCATATATATTTTCTTCGCGGTTTTATTAATCAGACTGAATTATTCAATGAAATATAAAGTTACTGTAACTCAAAAAGAAATCGACATTACAAGAGTGAACGTACAGCATTTGAAGTAATAACACTTTATTTTGTCTTTGTTCAGAAAATGAAATGACCTAGGAGATTTTGAATAACTAAGCATTCTACATGTACTGTGTTAAAGTATTTTTATGAAATCCTCATGAATATTCATTGATCTTGTGAAACCCTCTTCTTTGTAGTATGGAAATTTTGCAAGCATAAAGTGTGCTTTTTACAAATTTGCCAAATTTTAAAAGTTATCTTGCTGATTTACTAGAAGTTAACTAATATAAATTTATTCTTCATAGTGAAAAAAATAATCATATTATAAAACTTAAAATGTGTATATTTTGAAGCATAATAATGACATGAATGAAATCAAACCTATATATCGTCAATACAAAATTTTTAGCAAGCGTTCCTCGTTAATTTTATTTGTAGGCGTTCCCATTATACCGGTGAATTTAAGACCTGGTTGGAAGCTGGGTCTGGAAATTCAGCTGATATGGAGCTAGGCACATGCTCTAGGTGTCCCTGTTTAGAATTTTGCTGCAACAAAGGTTCCGCTTTCAACCTCAGTCGTCACCCTCTATCATTAATCCTATTGTTCGTGATTTTGTAATACTTGTCATATTTTGTATGAAATACAATTTTAATTACCTCAAGAAGCTGGTCGATATAGACCTAATGGACTTTGTATAACGTCTTTGAATGTCTGTCAATCACTAACGATTCCGAAATTTTTAATCTTCATGGATATGAATATTAAGTGTAGTATCAACTTCTTAGGTGACATTGGTGATAGATTTTCATTTCACTGTTTTGACTTGTCATTACTGTAGGACAACTTAAACGTTTTTATACCCTTATGTTTTCATTTCCATTATCGCTTTTTTGCTTCAAATTGATGGGTTCTTGTATCACAGTTTGTTGACAAAGCTGTCAGATGGTGGAGTATGCCTTTGAAATCCGTGAAAAATACTAAATCTAAAGGTGATTAGATCTAATACATCAGATGTGATCCACTGTAGCGAGACTTGAAGTATGCATTTGTTGGGTTCTAATTTCTGAAATAAATCTTTGCTTTATTGTGACTTGTATCGCTTCAATCGTTTGTTTTCAACGTGTTTATTTCCCTATAAAACCAGAAATGCCAATGACAGAGTGAGTAACTGAATTTTCTAGGATCATTTGCCACTAGAATTTTCCTTATTTCAGCTGCTGCAGTTAATACTTTAGTAAATTTCGCATTTTTTGAAAGAAACACTGAAGATCGCCCTATCAAAGTTAGTTCCTACTGTCCTCTTAGCATTCAGGTTTCATATCTAACACTTGTTAGCAAGTGTTTACCCTGGATTTTGATTTCTTGACAGATAGTTTACGGTCATTCACAAATAAGTATCTTTTAAGTGCCTTCATGAAGCGTAACAAAGTCATTTATTTCCACTATGAGGATATACCAAGTGATTTATTTCTACCAAATAAACTACTCGTTGTCATCACTAGTCCAAGACTGATAAATAAACAAATCCGCAATGATCAGTTAAAGTTTTACTGCAAATCATAGTACCTATCAATGAAATTTGAAAAGATTAGCCATACCATTTTGATGAACAATACTGTTTTGAAAAAAGTTCAGTGATCCTAAAATTTCTACAAAAAGACTTTTGGTGGTCTTTTATGTAATTAAAACACGTTAGTAGCATTCCCACTTTAGTCAGACAATTCGAAATTCCTGTTCACTATATGGAAATACCCACTGCATGGAAGAAAAACTATTTGTAAAAGAGCAAATTTTATTTCTCAAGTCTATAGAATATAGGTAAAGGCTTAATGCAGTGTAACATGGTTCGATTAATAACCATGAATTCCATTTGTACCTCTCTTTCTTCATTGGAATTGGAAGCTTGTTTACTACTATAAGTAACAACAGCAGATAATCGTAAAATTTATGTACTGAGTAAAAGTATATCAGTTTGTATTACCAAATTTCCACTTCATTCTCCCAAACAACTTGTTGAAATCATAGGGTCTTTTTTGCAATAATAAAAAGGAATCTTACTTTTTAAAAATTGTGAAATAGATTCCTTAGTTATTTATAGAGGTTAAATGATTATTTCAGTTATTTCAGATAAAGCAAGGATGAGGTTTGTAAGATAAAGTGATACCCTTTTATTGCACCAGTACTCTTCAGCTGCATGCAGTCTAAAAGTAAAGTGGTCATAAAGATATAAGACATTTCAGAACTAGGAAACTAATAATCTCAAGTTGTACGAAAAAATCACTGATAATCTATAAAAGAAGTAAGAGGATATATATAAGAAAAGGAAAATAATAAGCAAACTGAGAGTTATGTAATTAGGATGAAAATGAAACAAGATGAAATCATATTCATCAGTGATGTGAGAGACTAACCAAACTCTCCTGTATCCAAAAATCAGGTAGAGAGAGTTTTATCGTAATTGATTCCACGAAACGCAGTGATCCAGACATTCTCTGTGTGTTAATTACTTTAAAAACGCTCAAGGTTTCAACCTGAGTCCTATGTCCACGAGGTGTCTGGCAATTGGACTCGTTAGAATTTTACTTCCTTTCAGACACAAATTCTTGAGGATATGCCCAGTGAGCCGAATGAAGAGTCTTGGTTCGCTGAGTAACTTCAGATTAGTGATTTCCTAATTCTGAAATATCTTACATCTTAATAACCTTTGAATTTTTAGAGTTTATGCGGCTGAAGAGTAGTCGTGAAGCAAAGTTATGTCAGTTTATTCTTCAAATTTCATCTTTATTGCCTTATTCAAATTCATCAAGGGATCCAAAAACATAGAACTATGTAAAATTTGGTGTTTGTTACAATCAGTTATCACTGATGTGTCCTATAATTATTGTATCTTGTGTACTGGTAGACCTCCTTTTCATGAAACATTTCTACTGAAAATTTTTTTAGGCTGACGATGGATTATTAGGCTATATTAACACTAACGTTGGTGAAGGACGAGGTGGCATGTAATTAATCGTTGTTTTCAAGTTGTTGTTAAAGTGAAATCAACTTTAATTTACAACCAGCTCTATAGAAGTATGGCTTATTCGAGGTGTACTGATAATGCTTTTAAAGCTTCGACTTTCTGTCGAAATTTATATTGGAAATGTTGTGTTCTGTCATTTTCAGTCTTAAAAAGAGGATTGGGGCCCAAGCATTTTGACATGAGTACAATCTGAGCACTGGCATAGATTGTAATGCAGTTTTAGTTATTTTATGATATGCATCATATGTTGAAACTTCAGTTACATATAGATGTGACAAGACTATGGAGAATAAATTATATCCAAAAAGTTTTCCAGTAAATAATAATGTTTGTTATGTCATATATATGATACACCAACTACTATGGAATTTTAATAGTTGACGCCGATATTTGAGGCGCAAGAGAATGCCTTAGTGATGAAAGTATTCTAATCAACACCTTGTATATCAAATTTAAGCAAGACTTAAAATCCAGCTTAGCTTAATCATCCGTTCAGTTTACAGATTTGTGGTGAATCTCTACTCATTACTCAGTTACTTAATATGACCTAGTTAACAGAAGAATGACAAATGTATCACCTGAAAGTTTCACTACTTCAGACAGACTATTATTTTGTCAGCTAGAATACTCAATAGGTTGTCATGTTTTATAAAAGCTCCAAGATATTTCGAACAAATTAAGAGTCATCCTTTTAACTAACCCCTAGTTGCTTTGTAAAAACTTCTGTATTTCGTAATGGATCATAGATATTTCTACGTGCACCAGAATGTGTATTAAACTAACTTTAAATCTTACCTACAGGTCATCCAATCAACTAAATTCAGCAAAAATCTTCCTTCGAAGTAAGTTGCTCAAGTCGTTACAGCTAAGTTCAGTACACTTACAATAACAATCATCATTCTTCGAGACTTTCTCATATGGGCTCGTGTTACATTTGAAATTAATAAGTAAACTGTTCACAATCCACTGCTGAACTTATATGTACAGTGATGTCATTGAGCAGGTCAGCTGAAGCCCCTTCAGATTCATGATAATCCCTAAAACTTTGATACTGAGTGATTTAAGTTTAATCCATTCAGGGAACCTAAATTCCCTTATGAGTGACTACCTGCTAGTTGGCAGCGACCGTAAAACGTGGAAAAATAAAGGAATTTGGTCACTGACTTTCGGAATATAACTTCAGGAAACATTTTACGGCAGTCAAATATCACATAACCTTGATGTTTAATCGCAAACTTTATCAATAGTCTAGGACATTTAGAACACTTTGAACTTATTAGCTGGATTGATCACCATTAGAGGAAGCATTGATGTTCACCTGTTATTCACACAACCTGACACAAGTGGTGTAGTACCTCAAATTTAGGCTAATTTTCACCACAAGCACTATAAAATAGTCTCTGAGACCATCAATTTCCACAACAAAAATATAAAATGATTCAAATACGGTTGTTTGATACTTGTAATCTTCCGTCGCTACACTGAATCGAATCGTCCAACCTCAGTTGGCGGATGGGACCCTACAAAGATATCTCGATACCGCCAGATATTCACCATGTTGTATTCATCTCAGTGGTTAGCAGTGTATTCAAAAACGTGGGTTTTGTCTTACTTGGGATTCGTTAGCTGAATGTATCTGGACCTCAGAGAGTGCTGTCGTTCCCGCTGAGACCTGAACCCAATATCCGTCGCTTCGAATGTCAAAGCGTTATCCACTCATGCAGCAGTTACCTAGCGGATGTTGCTTTGGCGTTTGAAGCGAGGAGTACCAGGTTTGAGTCTCAAAGGGAAAGAAATCACCAACTGGATTGCAGGTACGTCCAAATGACAAGTCCCGAATAAAACGAAACGTGAGTCTTCAATTACACTGTTAGCCACCAAGAAGAATACAAAACAGTACCTAAAATATATACTACATAATGGAGGGTTCATTGTGAAGAATTATGGTAAAGAAGTAGGTTTGTTCAAATAAGGACATCCTAAACAGGTGCATGATAATACTAAGATGCAGCAATGATAACAACGCAAGAATGGCTGATAAATCGTATGTATGATTAAAATCAGTTAAAATTACAATAATTTATTTATTCTGCTATCGATAACTACTATAAAATGTGTTCTTAAGTCTAGGTATCATTCGGAAAGTTCTAGTATTGCTAGGAAAGAAGAAAATCCCCTAGTTCGATGCATTTAACAAGGACAGCAGGTTTCAGCACTTTGTTAAAATCTGTTTTCATATACAAACCCTACCTGTTAAAATATTGTGTCCTGCTATCTTAAGCAGATTTAGCTATGGTTGCGGCAATGATATTATTATCCAGACGTCACCTTTAGCTGATATGTCACTCCTAAGAACAGTATGATTCTCCCTACTTCTACGAAAATTACTAATATTTCGTCGCTGAACTTAGTATTTAAGTCTAGAACACCTTTGTTCTAGATGTATCTTCATATACTGCGCTTGCAATCCGTTGATAACTATGAGGTATTAGAAGAAGCAAAATTACACTCTTTGAGTTCCGAAGATAGTTACTGTCGAAGCTGTTCATTAGTCTAAGTTACTGGTAATTTTTAATTCATTTCAGTTCCAATGGCTTATCGTACAAACTATAGATTATCAATAATACAATATATGATATAATAACAATATGTGATGATATATTAACCTTTTAAGTGACAGATAGGGAACATAGTGGTATCGGCATGCCACCTCTGTATAAATATAACCTGTGGAATTTCCTCTGTAGTTATCATTTATCTAAACATGTCAAATGGATTCAATTTATATTGTTTAACAAATGCTGCCGAAAGTTTAGTGTTATCCAACAGTAAAACAAGTACATATTATTTCTATGACAGAAGGAAGGTAATATATCTTTGTTCCATCACACTTATATGTCAGCAGAGAAATCATAACTTGATTGGTATATATAATACTAGCAGTTATCAAAATGAAATAGGTGAAACATATAGAAAAGTGAACTATTTTCGTACAAATTCACGATAAATAAACCTCCTAGACAATTTTATCAGTGTTGTAATAAGACAATATTTTAGCCCTTCACTTTAGATTTCAACAGTTTGCTGCTAAAAATTGTTGGTTTGAATAGCATAATAAGCCTTCATAAAAATCAGTATAGTTTGCATCAGTTTTCTTCACTCCACCCAATTTTACTACTTTGCATGCGCAATTCAAAGAATTTTGATAAAAGACAACTTTAAAACTTGTGGAACAGGAAGTTATATTCAATTTTAAATTACCACTGAATAAATGCTATTCGTGTCAGTTGGTTGGCTTGAATAATTCTTCCTGTAAATTCTTTTCAAAATTTCATATAATTGAAGAAACTAATTGCATCCTGTGGTGGATAGAACAAAGAAATAAAGTTTTAGCAAAGACTGTAGGTAAAAATCCCAACGAATTGCTAGTTGTTTGTTGAAGCAGCGAACGTATGTAGACGAATTGTAATGGTGAACAGTTTTTTGGTTTTACTTTGACTAATCTCATAGTCCACCCTTTCTTCATTTTGGACATACTGTCATAACAGTCAATTAAATACATTATTTACAAACAAAACTCATTATGGAATATTGCACAACGTGGTATACGGTATTTGGCCTAGATATATGTACTTTATCTTACATTTGAAGGTAAGTGAAACAGGAATGCCAATTATATCAATGCAAATACATAATAACAACTCTTATTTATTGAAATTAGAAACCAATTACCCGCTAAATTATCATCTAGTCTTTGGGACTGTCTGAATTTAGGCAGCTTATGAACAGAAAATAAGGAAAGAACTGATATTCCTAAAAATCATCCAGAGTATCAGAACTTTAGATAAGATTAATTTTTTGCTTTTGGTAAAGTACATGAAATATCTTGTGAAAAATAATGGCTAATTTTCCTGCTTTCCTAAAAAATGAAGTCATGAAATGTCGTTTTCTCTTTTGGCTTAAATTCACAAATTCGAAATTTTTTCAGGAAATATAATCATGAAGTGTAGAGTTATGAGGCGGTTTATATTATTTGAAATAGCGATGTTAGAAAAGTGAATGCGATTATAGATTGTTAGCACAGACATCTTAGCGGAAAGAGAATTGAGGAATGTGGATATAGATCCCATGTTCGTAGGTTCGACTGAAAAATGTGTGGTTTTAAGTTTTAAAAGCTACTGAGTGCGAACAAATATTGGTGAACCAAATATATCCATAAGCGTACTTAGATGCTTACCTAAACTAATGCCTGCATGAGTAGGTACGCGTACATACAGACAAGTATACATTGAATGTAGGTGTCAAGTAGTAAGCGTTAATTAACTCAAAGCATTGTAGCACAAAACGTGGTCAGTGCTGATCATATAGGAGTTGATTAGCACACCGGGTACCAGATAGAATATAAGTCAACTCAACGGAATTTCATTAAAACTAAGCACTTTTCAACTTATAGTTTGTAAGGATAGGTTGCTTATTCTCTTAATTTTTGAAGTAAAAATAAGAAATGCGTTCCTACTGTACAATGTAGAAAATAGTGTCACAAAAGCGTAACTGTCGTTCTTCTTTATCCATTTTGTGGTTCGTGGTAATCGGTTGATTTCACAGATTAACAAAGAAAACATTAAAGACTTGGAACCATAAGACAGTTTTATATTTTCAATATGGGATTCGTCAACTGTAATCAACCATGACCTTGTGGAACATATAGACCAGGATTACTGGATCTTACACCCAGCAAGTTAATATTTAGTCTCTGGGTTAAAATTCGTTGGTCCTTATTTTCCCATTTCAGTCTATTTATAGTATAGGTGAAATGTCATCAAAAGCCGTTAGATGGAATTAGGTGTCATACCTGGTCTGACAACTGAATTACTTTTCGGTGAACAAAAGTGACTTGTTTTGGGATAAATTTTCTGGAATTCTTATGGAAAGTTGTGATGTGTGGGAGTCATTTCAGCAAAACGTCAAGAGAAACTTTCGATTATGGCACTGAATGACTGTCACAATATATCACAAATCGATAGAAGTAGGAAAAACTGACCTTTGGATTTCAGATTTGTGGCTGAATAGAAGTATGCCTGGCATTCCTAGTCTCGATCACTCATAAGGTAACTGTTACGTATAACTTACAAGTCTCAAATTAAGATGAAAGATTCTGGTACATTTAGCTGATGAGTCCCAAATAAGGAGAAACGTGCGTTCTAGATTATTCTGCTAGCCACAACCAAATAAATTACCAGAATTAACTATCCAATGCATGAAGGTTTTCAATGGTTTTCCAAATGATGTAATTTCTTGCTGAACAATACCTTGAAAAATATACCTAATTTTGGTGTTTCAGTAAGCGAAATATACTGTCTTTCGTTGGAAATACAACGTGTGCTTAAATGCACAATTACCTTTAAAGTCTCATCAAGCCCATGTTTTACAAAGTACAACTTTTAACATCGCTAACTATATTAACAATATGTGGTGTTTTACTTCGAATAAATGAGTTTCTAAATCCATCAACCTCTTTATATGGTGATCATCTGAACTCCGGTAAAATAATGTTTTACTTGATTTTTCAAGATAAGTCAGAGATTTTGCAGTAGGTGTAAGGTAGCTAATTCCTGCCCTCATAAGTTCTTCAAACACAGTTCTACAAACAAATTCAGTAAAGAACACATCGTCCTTGCCAAGACTTGCTGACTAGTGTGTTTGCTGAAACCTTTTCAAATAACACAATTTCAAGGAATTACCTAATACGTCACTTAGTTAGAACATCAACCTTTTGTTCGAATGAAGTTTTATCATTCTTGCTTCACGTGTAAAATTGCTGACTGACAGAAATGGTTCAGTAATTATATGAACGAGTGACCACTTTTATCCTACAAGCCGGTAACCGGGATCTTTAACCACCAACAGTAAGAAGTATGCAGGTCAGCACATGTTAATTAAGTAAAATAAACAGATCAAATCAATGTAAATGTGAAACTTTAGCACTGTGGTAGAATCTAACTCTAAATATAGTCAAAGCAATGATGGTTTTTTGTTCCATGACATCAGTGAAAAATAGTTATCGTAGAGTCTTCCAATTTTCATTAGCCTTTGTTTCTCTTTCGTTATTACCTTTGCTGCCTAAAAGCAATTAAATCAGTATCGTTTCTGTGTATTTCAGCACTGCTGTTCACATGCATTTGTTGTGGTCCAAAATTTGAGCTAGGGAATTTAAAATACGTTACGAATTTGCCACGTCCAACAACTTGGAAGACACACCTATGCAAATAGAGACAAACTGAATTCATAGCAATTAACATCAGTCTCTTGTTGAAATCCGCTTCCTACATATTTCATCATCGAAACGTTGGTAGGGAACCAAGTAGTTAAATCATTTATCCGTGATTAATGCATATTACTGAAGATAGTTTTCGACTGCTAGTGTTTCAGCAACACGTTAGTCGTAAGAAAATATTTTGACTGAAATAATCTCAGTTACTGAAGTGTTCATGTGAAGTAATTAGTTTCTTTACTTAAATTCCTAAAAGTGCAAAATGTAGATGCTCATTTGTTCTGGAGCCAATGGTCAATGCTGTGGTCAGCATGAAAATGATTAGCGTTGTCTTTCAATTATCGTAAGCACTAAGATTTTATTCTTTTTAGCTTGTAATTGATGAGATTTTTATTGAAATAAACAAGTCAATGATCTCAGTAAGCATGTTACTTAAGTGGTAGTGATACTCACGCTGGTAATGGCACCATAAGTGATGAAAATAACAATAACGTGGGAACTTGTCTTAAGATGTTACAGTAAGTAAGAGTTAAAGTTGCGGGTGGCTATCTCGTCTAGATTATATAGAATTTTGGAATTCAAGACACGAAATTAGACAAAATGCAAGACTGATACTTAAGCAGAACTTTTTAGAGTGGAATTGTAAGTAAGATTAATTTATAATAATATGATCAACCTATGAATAATTGTCCAATAGCTTTTTCTAGTTGATAAATTTACTCTTATTTTATGAAATTCTATTTCTAGTTTAGGTTTAATCGCTACAGTCTGACAGTCCAGTTATTTTATTAATATATGAAAATACCATAGGTCTACCACTAAAAATGAAAGGTTAACTAATTAATTAATTTTTCCGCCAATAATTAAGATGATTTTTTTAGATAATTTGATGTTAATATTAGCACATTCTTGAATATTGGCTTTCGAATACGCTAGTTTACTATAATTTTTATAAACTCTTCATGAGGAAATCCTCTACAAATTAAACAATATCCAGGTGATTACATTCTATCTTTTCCATTTACTTGCGTATATTTGTTTGCTGTAAGGATTTTCTTAAGATTGAACTGTTGTTTGTTTCTACGCTAACATTCGAATTTCAATGTGATTCAACTCATCTCATTAAAAAATCTTTAAAGTATTGGTCATCTAACCTTTGACACACATTACTATTATATCTTTATTTCAATTTTATTTGATGTTTTATCTGAAACAATAACTCTGTATACGTGTACACTGAACATTTAAAGAATACTACTGCATTAATTAAACGAAAATAAGGACGGAAAATATCTTTTTCTATTTTATTTATTATTGTGGAATTAGTAATTTTCTGAACGTGATTGATCTGTTAGTGGCAACAGAAAAAGATAGCTCTATAGAGTAAAATATATGCAGAAAACCAACAAATGAGGCACAGAGTAGGCTTTTCCTCTGTTTCCTACCGATAAAGTAAAAAAAACAGTATGATTAAGTCCCTTTCCTTCATATTAAGGTCGATTTTCTTCAAGGAGTTTGTGCAGAAATAACTCCTGGGTATCCTTGGTAGTCTCAGTTAAAGTGGATGTCACCAAAGTTCATCAGAGTGAACATCACTCACACAAGTTTCAAATGTGAACTGATGATAGTAGTGAAGAAGCACCGACTTCTGCATCCACAACTGAAGATAGACAATTCGAGTGACATAATCAAAATGCCTAAGCTGAGCGGTAAATATGACTTCTTAGTCCGGGTGTCTTTGAATATCTTTAATTACGAGTCAGTCTCTGGATATGAGGACATTTTTTAGCTTACTGTCAGAAAGTTGAAGTAATAACAAGTTTTTATTTCACGACAGTTGTTCGAAAAAGTTGTCACTGTCATGGATCCTATTCTGAAAACATTAAAGCGTGCAGCTTGCCAGCGCCTTCTCTACACAGGTTGAGCTGAAGCACTAAGATCGATCCAACCATAACTCTACATTCAAAAAATTTATCAAGGCTTTACTCTTTCTTTTAGCTCCGCATAAACTAAAAGGTATTCACCTCATCCTTGATGGTCGTCTCTTCTTTGTCCTTTTTTTGCCAACAAATATAAATAATCTTAGCACCGAGGAATTCAAAACGATCTGGCCATAGTATCTAAATCTACTCCTTTGCTTAAAGATCCCGTTTTATAATAGAGCGATTTGATGACAATTTATGGAATTGAATATTTTTCTTTTATGTGCATATTCACAGAAGAAGATTAGATTTGACAGAATACACTTAAGGTTTGAAATATAACAACATCAGCTAGAGATTACTTGCAAATAAATCAAACATCTGATGTAGTCAGATATTTTTTAAACCATAATGAAACCAAGGGTTTTTTGAATACAAAACTTCAACAGGAATGCATAGTAAGAGAAACAACCCTGGAAATCATTCTCTTATTGTTTCCTAAACGCTTTGGCTAAACAGTGTGATAAATTAGGAAATGTTTGACACCTTTCTTAGATGTCTTACAAAGATAATTAATTTCCTCTACTCCACATCACACGTTCACACAATATCTTGAGGAACCTGTACCATAGTGATTTATTTTGCTATTCATACTTGTGTCTGACAGTTTCATCCACAGAAGTAATGAATATTGGCTTGTTCTTCACGGAATAATAACGTTTAATGTAGTTATGAAAATGATTGTGTAGCCTTAAGTTTACTGAATAACACTGCTAAAGTTTTCTTCGACTGCGAAAAATCATTTGATGGATTTTGCAGTGTTTCACTGATAGAGTGACTGGTCTCTGCGCAGGATGGATTCGAATCACTCAAGTTTATGATAGCGCACAAACAGAACTAAATACGGAAATCTCAGCCACACTGGCATAATAATCGTATTTCTAATGCTAGATGTTTGCATAATTATATCATTCCAAATTCACATCACACTAAACTCATGGAAAATCACCGCGATCGTTACAAGCAGTTACGGGTTGCATCTCAAATTTTTCTTCAGTACAGAATAAGATAGTGCATATTATCAGTGGAACATTATTGAAGACGTATTGAGAACAGTGATGATGGTCTTGGTATACTTATTCTTCGCAATCAACTTTCTGAAATAATGAACTTATGTCAAGATGGAGAATCAAGGTATTTCCGTAATCTGAAGCAAAGACATATTCGAAAATAAGAAAGTTTAATCAGTTCGAACAAATCTAAATCAAGTAGAGAAAACGATTCGGCATATTTGAGATTGGTATGTAATTTATCTAAAAAACATCTGAATAAAGCATGAAATGATGTTACTGAAGAAAGGCCTAAATTTCAATTTGTCCGGAAAGCTTTTACAAATTTTGAAAATTGGCCCCAGTTTTCGAACCCTTTTATCCCTAATACCGAAAAAAGAAGCGCATGCAGTATGTCATAAGTTGGAAACTGTTGTAGTAAATCAGAAGCCTGTCGTTTCTGGCTTTAAGAAAGCAGAAAGATTTACTTTGAAAATATTAACATCCGACAAATCGGTAGTTGTGGTGAAAGTAGACAATAGCAAAGTCATGAAAGTTTTGAACAAAGATTATAAATCGGAAGCATGATTGAATTTCGGAACTAGACCATATGAGCTGGTTTCAAGTAATAAACATTCAAGAACACTAAATAAGATGGAAGTTGGAACATGCAGATTACTTACACAAATGAAACTCAAGCTTAAAAATGCAATATGGTTTTCATTAGCTCCTAAGAAGAACAAAACTGCTGGATTCTACGGTAGACTGAAAATCCACAAGACATGAATTCCTCTTAGACTAGGTGTTAATTTTTCAAACCCAATAACCTGTCGTCTATCTAAATATGTATCAAGAATTCAATAATAAAATAGAATCTAGGGATGGGACTCTAAACGTTTTGATTGTCTTATCTGAAGAACAAATGGAGTTAAATTTAGTTTAAAAATGTACAGAAAACCAAAACATTTAGATAAACATTGAAAACTTCAATCGAATAATCCAGTTAACATACAGGTTACTGTAATACTGAGCGAAGAACATTATAACCGGTCCGAATGATTATGAAAGTTATATGTGGAAAGTGAAACATATTTTAATGGAAAATAGACACCTTAAAATGTTTCAAAACGACATTATCTACCAGACGATAAAATAGTTAATCCGCAAGTGATAAAAACGTCACAACGAAATAGTGGGTTTCATCTATGAAGATACCTTGTCGAAAAGATACTTCTGAACAGAATAAAAGAGTGTGCACTTTGCGTGGTATTAAAGTCTGTTTTAAACCTTCAGATTCACTAAAAAAGATTTTAATCAAGGTGGAAGATGGAGTTCCATAAGGTGACGCAGAACAGTTGCGTCTACAAAATCAAGTGCTTGCAGTGTGAGGCAGTTTATATTATGGAAAGTTATAGACCTTTTAAAAGTAAGGTGAGTTAACACAAGTTGTGTGTGAATCATCTATAGAGGAATCAAGATGAATTAGTAAATGTAGAAGAACGATCAGCAATTGTTGTGCAGGCAGTCGAAAGAGGACATCTGACTGAGTTTGATAATAAAGATGTATTAGCAAAGGGTTGTCATTCACATAAAAGGAGAATAACTTCTGAAGTCCTACATATTTCCAAAACGTCAAAAAACGTCAAAAAGGAATGGGTTTGTCACATATTTGGCAAACATTAATTAGACAAAACCATTAATGACGAATTTTTCCAGTTGAACCCTGAATAACAATAGCGACTTCTGATTGTCCATCAATGAACTGGCATTCCAATGAAAGTACAAGAAGCAACAGATATTCTTCCAGAAATCAAAGAAAAAATATGTAAAGAAATTCCAAATGTGATAGACTCTGCACTCAACTCCTTCCAGAATATTCGTAAGGAATATGGTCTGGATGATTATGATAGGAAAGGACATTAAAAGAGCCAGCTAAATGATTTTAGAAGTATTGAAGGAATTAGAAACTAGAAAGTTCAATTGTACTTTGTCATATGTATCGTAGATCAAGTGGAGAACACTCCAACTACATGATCAAATTTGATGTTTTTCTTAGTTATGCTAACAAAATTGTCGTAATGTTATGGAGTTCGTGTCATACAAAAGGTGTGATCAAAATACTTGATTGGATCAGTGTGAAGGCTAAATTATTTATGGCTTTATTTATTGTATATTAAATTAAATAAAAAATAAATATATGTTTATTCCAAGGAGACCTGAAACATGCGGTTAGTCATAATTGCTATGTTTTGTAAAAAAAAGATAGGAGTGAGTGGTTATTTGAAAAATTTACTACAAACGAAGACAACTTAGTTTGGAAGATGAGGAGGCTAGGAAATACTTTGATCTTAGAAAAAATTGTCAAAAAGTGGTAATTTAATCTGTTGTAGCTTGCAGAGGAATCCAGAACGTACGTTTTGTCCTATTTGGAGCTCGTCAGCTGGATGTACCTGCATCCTAGTGAGCGACGTTGTTCCCACCGAGACTCGAACCTCGTTCCCATTGCTTCAAACGCCAAGGCATTATCCACCATGTCATGGAGGAACGATAGCCACTTCTTGCACAAAGGGTAGTAGTTATCACTGTTTATTGATATACTTGTCTTTTTGCGTTGTTTCATTGTATCGAATTGGTCAACCCTAAATAAAATATCACAGAGTTAAACTTGGCCCAAGGTTGATGCCAATCAACCTGAAAAAACTGAAATGTTCTCAACTCGTTTTTTGGTATAAGTAGGTTGCAAGTAAAATAATTCAATGAATAAGAGTCTATTTTGATGTTGAATTGTCCATTACAAGTCTCATTCTACCCTAGAGGACCGAGATAAATAATTCTGATAATGACTTTGACTAACTTAAAACCACAACTACTAATTAACACGTACTGTATGAAGCGTTAACCTTAGGAAAGGAAATAAATAGATTTCCACTACTTTCTTCACCAAGTTCTTAGTAGTTTACCTTTCAAATAAAAAATAACCTTATCAGCTTAAGCATGTGTCACCTAAGTAATAAAAAATTTATCAGATCTGCAATGAATTAACTCAAAGACAAATGTATAGAAAGTTTTTCCCCCAGCAAACAGAAGCTCTAAGAACGAAGAATTTCAGGTCTGGACAATGCATTCAGGAATTCCAAAGAATGAAGATTTATTTATCTCAATATTCTGTTTAAATTATTGTGAGACATAAATTCATTTGATTTTTTCGCCTTATTATGTTTTTAATCATTTTCTTATTAATTTATATGGCCAATGACTTTGAGCACAGCAAGTGTAAAAGTACTGCTTTGTATCCATAAAACTTACTAAAGTTTTTTATGATGCAACTCATTATTGGTCGCAAAATTTAATGTTCTATATTAACTATAAAATTTTTAATTAGGAAGTAGATTAGCTCTCATGCACTCTGCTATTTATTCCATATGAGCTCAACCAGAGCTCACGACAAAACAACAACAAAACCCAACTGTTTCAATATATTCTTAATGAATTGTCAGATTCGTACGACAAGTTAAGTATACCAGAAGAGCTGAAATGTCAACAAATAGTGGTGTTTCGCTTAGTTACTTGTAAGCGTCGGTCGCTTCAAAGTTCTAAAAGAAAGATATTTATCACAAAATATGTTTAGTAATAATATGCAATCACATAGCTAATTTCTTTTAAACTGTCTTTACTTATTACTTTGTTCAGCCATCGTAAAGAAGGAAATCATCTGGATTACTGCTTAGTATTATGTAAGATGCTATATAATGCATCTTATTCCATTTCATTTGAACTGGTATTCAACAAAACACTCTCTGTTGGCCTGCATTTCATGCTACACTTTAATTATTCCTAAAATTTAAACTAAGGGAGGTTTTTATGAGATGTGAGTTAGTGATGTGCACACCACCAGTCCGAGTTATCTCTAGTGAAGCATTTTGGCTTTAGCCAGGACAAATACTGAGTCCTGGACAATCATTTGGCTGTATTCCTATTTCTCCGAAAGGAAATAATATACTGTTCACAGAAGTAAGCCCTGCTCTTTACTGCCAACTGAAGCAGGTGCTGCGCAAGTTGCTGTCCTTTACCCCTGTCTTTTCTTTTTCTTTCTATATAAATTACCATATTCAGCTAGTATCGATCTTATTATATATTCCAATAATCTGATAGTTTCCATACCTGTCTCTTCTTCAACGATCTACTATCAACTAATAGACGACGGTCCTCCTCAGACTATAGACTGTAGTTTGAGACGCGAACATAATCTATGTAGACTGCCTTAGTCCTACTTTTCTTACTATATTGATGGTAGCGTATTCGAGAATCTTACAAGTATGATTAACTTCTGGATATGTTTTTCCTCCTACCTTCCCTGGTCGTCTCATATCTGATTAATTTCTTATAGTATCTTCAGCCTAAATTACTACATTAGGAGGCTGAGAGTATCTAGGATAACTCAGCCACTCCTCTTGTGTTTTCTAAAATTCTAAATCTTGCCCGTTCTGCTCTACTGTTTCTCTTCATTATTTCTTACTTTGCTAAAAAACAATTGTGTTATATTGCGCAGAAGTTTGAAGATTGTCAGCAAAACTAGTGACGTACCTCAAAGCCTTCTAATTACGACTTTCACAGGCAAACTTATTAATTAATGCAAACACCTGGCAGGAGTTATTTTATCAGATAACAAGCATTCTTTTCACTTAAAGTTCTTTCCGTGTCGGTCGTCAGGAAAGACTAGTAGCAAGTATACAAAACTTTATGCTTGTACTAATAAATATAAAAACCCTACAGTACTGTATTTAGCTCATGTTCTGCGACAGTTAATAAATGTTAGAAGTGAAATAACTAAACGGCTTTTGTTTATAAAACCAAACTAATTAATGACTACACAGCTTACTATTATTTATATGTTATGTATCTAATTGCTTATATGATTGTTTATCTAAGTTAACTCTAGGTTTTCAAGAAAGTTGTTAATGAAGTAAATATTCTTATCTTTTACATGTAATTTCTACTTATTTCATTTTATTATGTATACAAATACACCGTTTCTGTTCAACTGATGTTATTTAACACGATGAAAATTCATGAAGTACATTTCAAAATGAAGTCATTATTACTACCATTATTTCAACATAGTTTTAAGATATGTTATCTACAAACCATGTGTTAGCGTTCGAAAACAACTTAAACTTTATCGTGAACTGATTCATTATCACAGTGATCCGAAGTATCATTTTGTAGCAATAACCTTACTTCATGTGGTACATTTATTAATATTTAGTGGGAACCAGTTAGGAAGTGCTAATTTATCATGATTATATCTACACCTATTGAATATCCTCCTTTCTTAAACATTCTAATTAAATATTTCAATAGGTTAGTAAATTCTATATGTTTTAACGAACAAATAATTCCCTCATACATACATAAACTGTCAGTCATACGATTAACTAGCATGTGTTGTTTAGCACTTAAGAAGAATGCTTTTCAAACTGTTCGCACTTCATTAATGACAGTTTAAAACAAACATTTTTTTACACTTTACAAATTCATTCATAATTTTTAAAAGTGTAGAAATACCCTCACTCATTATATAATTGTAAATTATATTAACATTCTCCTGGTTATTATTAATTAATTAATACTGTGAAATGATTTTATCTGCCTTCGCAAATTTCACTTATTGTTTTAGGGCAACAAAAAGAAAGCAAAGTGGATTATTTCTAAAATTAAATTCTCTTTTTCCTTTATAATTATAAATACTTTGCCACTAATAAAACCATACAAATGATCAAATGCAAACGGTCACATGATTTTTAACAAATATCTTGAAAAGTTCTACTGGAAAAGTATTGTAATTATGATAGTAACCTGAAATACCATAATCTGATCAAATCATAAGTGGAGAAAAGGTACATGCCATGAATTATAAAAAAAACTGAAAGTACACTAACTCTTAAGAATATTTTGCCCAAAAATTATTATAACCATATTAGATACAAGTTATATATTGCCATATACTAAAGTTGTTACCAGTTGCTGGGTAAGTTAAGAGTAATAGTGAAAAGAATTAAAAGCACTTTATCTATTCGAATTTCGATCGTACTTTGAAAACATCAGTCGCGATCAGCGGTTACTGCTAGTCTAAACTATGATTCATTATGCCGAGATATTCGCAGCCATCACATCATCTGACTGTACAACAGATGTTGTGAATTTCGTTAAATATCATTCCAGAGATATTGTAGTCTTACTCCAAACACTAAGTTTCTAAATTGTATATTCACAAGTATGTACTTTCTTTTTATTATATTTTGGATTGAAAGAGTTGTGTTACTTTGATTTATAAAAGTTGGAATTTAAAACCTCCCAAAAAGAATCATTTCCAATAAACTCATGAGTACATTGATAAACAATGATAACAAATAGGAAATGTAGCTAATCAAGGTAATAACTACTGCTTATTTCACATAAGTGAACATGTGAGGAGCCAGTTACTTTACCGAACATGATTCATTATTTGACTGACAGGCCATAGCTGATGCTAGTAGATAAGACGGGATTTCGGCTATTGAACCCTAATTTATTGAAAATTTCTGTCAAATGAGGAAGAAATCTCTCGCTATACTTTGACACTGAATTCCCCATGCTATATCTGGTCTCTTTAAATACGTAAATTCACTAACTGAAAAGCAAAAAAAACTGTAAGACTTAAGCAACTAGAAAGTCTTATCACTAGTTTCATAATTACCAAAAGCTAAAGCAGCATACCTGAACTATATTTCTTCAACTCTTTTGAGTTATTTTAGGGAAAGTGGCATAAACTGTAGTGAATACATTCCTTAATACACTCTTCTTCAGCGAGAGTAATGACTGAAGTTCGATAACGGAAGTAGTATCTCTCCTTGATATTTTATGAGCTCGCCATCATCCAATACTACACGTTCCCAATCTATTCCGTCGATAGTATTCATAGATATCTGGATAACTGTACTTCTTGACCATGAGCAACATGAATATCCACTTGACACAAAAAATTAGTAGAAATGTGGGGGAGAAATCTTTCCGTATCTCCCATTCATTTTTCTATGGTTATACTACATTCGAATAAAGCGTGAATATCTTTAAAAATGTTTTATCATGAACTTTAAAAAGACTACTTTACCATCAAGACTCAGTTACGTTCTTCGGATTGTATAAAACGGCAGTTGGAAAAGAGTTGGAGATTGAGTAACAGTTGAGACCTGTTCTTATAAATAGTTTGGTAATTCAACATTGTGCATTCATTCTTAATCTACAGTTTAGTCTGCCATCGTTTTACACCATGGGTCATAAGCTGCATTCGTTCAGTATTATAAACTTTTGTCACTCTACTTATGCAACCATGAGTTCACCATCTTTTTCAGCTATCACCCTGTATCACCGGTTGGCATCCGTTAACATTCTGGACTCTTGTTGCCGCATTCAAAAGTCAAAATTGACCCTAGTTACGAATTATTCTTTGATTATTTACCTTTTAGTAGGTCGTTAAAGTGTTTATGAAAAGAGCAGACTGTTTTAGGTGGAATTCAAATAATTTTGTGAATGCAAAGTTCAAGACAGCTTTCTGAAACTTTTGGGTTGTTAAAAGTTCTCAAGCCCATCAGTAAAAGAATAAACTCTAAATAAACATGTCATCCTTCACTTGTGGTTAAAACATTTCAGAGCTCAAGCTTTAACTTTCTAACGGTGAACCTCTGGCGTAAACTCACCCTGTATTTCGATACCACATTAAACAGGCTAGAAGAAATTAACAAGAATTTCACTTACCATAATTTTACGAGAAAATTGTGCTTGCACGTATTATGTTTTTTGCATAATTGCTATCACTGTCACGCATCAGCCTATGTCTTCTGTTTTCTTTATTTTCCAGTGAAATCAGTGGTACTGTGGTAGCAGAGAATGTTGATGGACAGTTCTAATACATCAGCACTTTAATACTATTCTTTATCTTTAAATCATTTTGGCTACTTCATACCTTCTATCTGTCCATGCTGAGACAGTCTTTCAACTCTATCGATTTTCTACAAGTTGCGCAACTAAATCTAGCATCCAGAATTTGCTGGCAATCAGTTTTTGATTTAGCGCAAAATTTCCATGTAAGTTGCTTCAAAATAGAAACTTCATTTTTATCACTATGTAGCATTAGGTAACATGATCATATGTTAAACACTTTACATAAATATTTCTTTAAGCACGTTCATCTATTCATATAATTCAGTGCAACTTAGGTCAACTACTGTTTAAGAAGCCTACTGATATAAATAATCTTCCAAAAAAACCCAGTTATTATATTGATTCTTTGCAATGAAGCCTGAATCACTGAATATTACTTTTATTCTGAACACTGAAAAAATTACGCCAAACATATTTCTTCTCAAATTGATTTTAGGTTGACTTCAGAATATTCAAGTTGGAATGACTTTAAGGTTATAAATTATTAAGTAAGCGCGTGAAAAAACAAACGAAATAGGAAATAGTCATGAAGATAAATCATAAAAGGTATAAGTTAAACTATTAAAAAAGGCTCACTGAAGTACTTGGTCACATTTGCTTTCGCTTGAAGTTATAATACTTGACATTGACAAAAGAGAAGTGGCTTTATAATGGTCAGGATTTCTGTAGAGTAGATAGTGCTACTGTTCTTTAGTCCTAGTGCTAACTGCAATACATTATTCTAATTCCAAGTAACTCCATTCAGATAACTCACTTGGTTTTGGAATCTAGTTCATTGTATTTTAACAGGCTGTCGGCATGGGGTAAATTATTTTATATACTAGTACCCACCAATGGTGTTTAAACACGGTATCCAATTAACTCATGCTCACTCAAGAATTGAAACTGCACCAGTTTATATTGTGTTCGACAGTATTGTTACTAAGGCTTTCCGGCAGTCATTCACCTATTGTAGAATACGACTCAATGTCGTGATTAGCCAAAAGATGGTAAACACTGTAATCTATCTTGATCTGAAGTGACTAGATGCTTTCTAACTTGTATTAAATCTGTGCTGCTGCTCAATGTGCGTGGCCTTGTTTCACACTAATTAAATTCATCTTGTGTTATTCTAGCAGACTTAGTTAACAGTATTATTTTTGACCTCAAGTTAGAAGAATAACCATCTTGAACACCTATGAATGATCAGTGAAGAAACAATTTCTGCAGAATAAAAGTATGCTGTCAGCACAACTATCTGTATGCTACATGATGGATTTAAGTTAGATAAAACGGAAATTATATTTACTCGTAAACATAGCTGATACAGATGATATCAGACTGAATATTTGAAACATGACTGTCAGTTACAGATTTTTGTCTCCTGTTTGTGTGAAACAAGTGACCGCTCATAATTAGTTAACTCATATATCGAGTGTAGTGAAAATAACAAATTGTATTCATTTCTTTATCGATGTGAATTATTTAGAATTGCATGTCCATTCAATATTTTCGCATCACTTCAACAACCACCTAAAATCTTTTCAAAGATGACACAAAGTACCAAATCTGATCAATAGAAGGGTAAGGTTGTTGCAAATTAAAAACTACCAATTACTGCCTGAAAGCAGAGTCTATTCAGTCAAACCGTTTCAAGTTAGCAGATAATTTTCAAGGTGCTGTTGATAAGTAGGTAGTTTTTCATAACGAAGCAACTGCAAACGGATTACCATAAAGACTCAAGGAACCTTCAACCGTTTCTTACTTTGTAGTATTTGCTAATACCAGTAACAAATTATTATATTGAACGTAATAACATCAGTCCACCCAGTGCACATATTATTACCGAGGTTATAGGTCTGTATATATCATTTCTGTAGAAAAAATAAATGGTAGATTATTATTATTCCAATATTATTTTTCCCTTGGGTTCCTAGTGGGACACAGAGATTCAGTGGCACACTTCCATTGCACTCTCTTCTCTGCAGTCTTTTCAACCTGGCGCCATGACTGTCCAAAAGCTTTCATTTCTTGCTCAAATGATCTCCCCCATGTCACGCTCACCTCAGACGCCCAACTCATCGTTTCCCCTTTGGATGCCACTCGAGAAACTGGCCTGGGGCTTGGTGTCACCACTTGGCCTCAGTGTATGTCCAATCCAATCCATCTCCACTTTCTTCAGCATATTTGTTGGGCGATAGGTTCTTGGTCTGTTCGTTGCCAAGCCAGAGTTCCTTGTTGCTTATTCTTTCTGGCCATCTGATCTTCACTATCGAGTGAGCCTAGGCAGCTGTTGATGATGTCTGTAATTTATTGGAAATGCTTTTCGTTATACGCCAAGTTTCTGAAACATATAGCAGCACTGACTTGACTGAATTGGTGTTGAAAATCTGGATCTTGTTCCTTGTGCTGAGTGCAGTAGAGTAGATCTCTACATTGACCTGAAATAAATGAACGCCTGTGTGGCTTTACCAATCCTGACTTTGACATCCTCATCTGTGCCACCGCCTGTAGTTGAAACGATGCTGCCTAGATAGGTGTAGGTGAAAGAGACTATTTCTTTTAGGTTTCTCCCATTGATAGTGATTGGTGCTTGTTATTAATGGTGTTGTTCGTTGTGTATCTTCGTCACCTCTTTCTTCTACACGTTTACCTGAAGTTCCTTCTTCGCTGCCTCTCCTCTTCCGCCAACTTGTTAGTTTTCGCCTGTAGATCTTCGAGATGGTGCAACAAGATATTCGACATAAATCATCATCGGCGAAATTCAAATCTTCTAGGGTCTTCTCACCGGTCAAACAGCCTATGCACATCTTCTCGCTCCTCACAGTTTGCTGCATGATCCCGTTGAGAACAATCAGGAAGATCATTGGTGATAGTAGGTAGCAGCCTTGTCTTACTCCTATCTTTACTTCAAAGGCAGCACTGAGCTTTCCATTATGAATCACTTGGTATGTAGCGTCTTCATATAGCTGTTGAATGAGGTTTATAAAGATTTGTAGCACTCCGTAGTGTTGAAGCAACTGCCAAATGGCTTGTCGGTCGACGATGTTGAGGGCTTTTCCAAAGTTGATAAAGTTGAGGTAGAGAGTTGACTGCCATTCTATAATCTGTTCTAAAATGATACGTAGCGTAGCGGTGCAATCTGATCCACACATGATTTGTATTTCCTGTAACAAGCCTGTTCCGGTCGTAATTTTGAATCAAGCACATCTTTTAGTCTCTCTTGGATGATGCAGTATAGTATTTTGCTTGGTGATGACAGCAGCATGATTCCGCGCCAGTTCTTGAAAAGGCTCAGTTCTCCTTTCTTTGGGAGTTTGACAAGGTAGCCCTTCTTCCAATCGCCAGGTACCCTTCCTTTCCTCCTTCCAAACCTCCTGCAGTAGTGGTGTTAGCATGTCCGACATTGTCTCTGCGTCTTTTTCCAGTGCTTTCGGAAGAATCCCATCTGGTCCTGCTGCTTTCCCGGATTTCAGCAGTTTTATGACATTCATGACTTCTGCTTTTGTTCACTTGTGGTGCTGTTGTTGCTGGTGGTATTTCTGGACGAGTTGAAGTTGGTGGTTGTGGTGGTGGTCGATTCAAGAGTATTTTGAAGTGGTCAGACCATCGTTTCCTTTGTTTCTCCTCTCTCTTTCGTAACTACTAGCTTTCCTTCACTATCTCTCATTGGTTTCTTTTATATTGATTTCTCCCATTTCAGATAGTAACCTGTTTATTCGCTATAGTGTTGTCAGGTGTCTCCTACCAGCAGTCTGTCCTGCTTCACATGCCAGTGTGTCGTCGAGGTGTCTATTGTCTTTCCGTGCACTCTTCTTCACTTCTTTGTCCAGTGTACTGTTTTACAGGTTGCGTTCAGCTCCTTCTTTCGTTGTTCATCCTTGCACTGCACTGCATTGCATTGCTTTCCACTGCACTGCACTGCACTGCACTGATTCATCTTCTGTTTCCCCATATTCCTCTCCATTCTCTATCAGCTTCCATGTATCAGTGGAGATCCATTCCTTGTCTTGCTTCTTCCTCCTTACCAACATGGCTATTCAGGTTTCCTTCCCAGTCTCTTTCACACAGTTCCAGTGTAACTCCACACCCAATCCTTAAGGGCTGTTGTTCAATGTCTCCCATTTTGTCCTGATGGCTGACTGACGTGAAGATGTCCTTTGTAGTTTCACCCTTCACTTTTTGTTCTGGACACTGAACTTCAACTGTGGTCGTCTATCACCAACTTCTGTGAAGGCATTCAACTTGATTTTCAAGGGTAGGTTCCTTATACCAGACAGTGAGTGGTGTCAACCTACATCTAATCCCCTTCCTCATCTGATCTGATCTTGTGTCCAGTAGGCTGACTTCATCTCCATCTCCACTTTCTTCACATTGAGATGAAGTCGATCTGATTTTGAGTGTGTCTTGTGAAGTCCAGGTGGCTCTCTTTGTGAATATCCTTGTGCTTTTACCCACTGCCTACAGTCACCAAATCGTTGAATGTGCAGAAGTCTGCAAACAGTTCTCCATTCTTGTTCATCATTTCACCGAGCGCTTATCGACCGAAGATAGATGAGTTCTCTTCCTGTGTTGTCCCCTCACATTTTGGCATTCATATCACCTCACCCATTAGAATGGATTTGTATGTCACCATCAGGATTATGGTTCCGTCCGGTGCTGATTGCAGTTGTCTGTATAATTCCTTCTTCTTCTCATGATCCTCATTATCTGTAGGTGCATAGTATAGTATTGTATGGTTGTAACTTCCCTCCTTCTGGTTCGAGTCTTGCTGTTATGGTCATGAAGGAGGAGATTGGTTCCCACAGCATGAGAGACTTCGGTGCTCTTGGGGATATCATGATGGCCACTCGAAAACTGAGTGTGCTTGTGGTTGTCGTCTGGGTGACAATATCGGAGTAGATTATCGATTCCAGTTGACAGTTTGGAGAGTCCACTTCCTATCCGTCTGCAGATTCCTCGCAGATTCCTAGCACTTCTATGCTATACCTTCTTCTCTCTTTGGCAATCTGGGCAGCCTTGTCATCCAGCTAAAAACATCGTTCGGGCATTCCATGTCTCCATGTTTACTCTCGCTTTCATCGAGAGAAGGGAAGACAGATGGGCCAATTGGCTATCTGAATGCTTTCACCAACTGGCGTCATTTCGTCTTCCTGATTCAAGCGAGGAATAAGTTTGTTTTTTATTTTCTTCGTTTTTTGAAGTTTCGTTAGCGACTGGATTGGTTTTCCTGGGTTAGGTTGTTAGCCCTATACCCAAACTTCCCTCTTTACCCGCGGTTAAAACTGACTAGTAACTAATGGACTAGTTAACCACTCGAGATTGCGACATATTCACCCTGAAGCTATAGAACATGATACTAAATACTATTCAGAGCATTCACAAAAGTTATTTTTCACCGCAATATGCTTTTTTTATTAACTCAAAGGGCCTCGAAACTCTTCAAATGGTCATCTGTTGTGGATTTCATGTACTTTTGATTATTTCTTCTATGTGATTGAAGATTTTTAGAACTTTTGTGTCAGTAAAAATTAAATAATTCTGCAAACTACGCCACTGAATTCCGCACCATTTAATGTATTTTATCATTCTACACAAGAAAAGGTGCTTTGTTGTTCAAAATATTTTTCGTACAATTTCTTGTAGTACTATTAAATAAAAAGTTTACTTCATTCAATGTCCAAAATTGAGAAAAATCAAGTGCATTTTTTAAGAAGGAATGCTTTTTTCTATTTAAAATAATTATTGTAGATGCTGAGGCAAAATTTCTTTGAAAGAAAAAAGGCGTTTAAATGTTGTTTCTCCTATATGAACGACTACATCAAGAACAACAATGGTTCATTAATATACCCAACCCTTGAATATCATAGTAGTAGTATAAAATGTCAGATGGATAATTCGCCATAAATCAGTTCAGTATTATCTATTTATATCATTTTCAACAAGAAAATCCACCTTTTTATTGCTTAATAGGTTAGAAGTAAATACTATAAATTGAATTGCATTTCTACAAAAGACTTTCTTTACATTTTTATGTGGTGTCCAAATTTCTTCCAATGCAGAATGTTCGGTTGATGCAAATAAAGGTAAAGAGTTGTCTGTTATACACTATATTCATTTGATGTTTAGACGTTTGAAATATTTTTTTCGGATATGTTAAATTCATACACTTCTGACCACATATTTAGCGCCCCTGAATTTGTTAAATGAGAATTAGCAGTAGTCATACTTTGCTTGCCGATATTCACTTAATAAATTGTTCATTAAAACACTGGTCCACAGGTTAGACTAACCTTCAATAAAGTTGTAGTTTCAGAGGATTATATTCTTAACAAGAAAGTGAAATGAGGACATAGTTACTGGGAAACCCTGATGATAACATCAATAAACTAAGAAACTAAGAGTTATTTATAATGGGTTTTCTTAGGATGTAACAAGACTTTTCCCATTCTATGTATGTGCTACAAGTATCGGAGGGATATAATGTTGAGCGTCTGAAACATTTATGTGCTCATGCTAAAACAAAGTGGCTGCCTATATGAACAATTTGCCAGTTACTAGTGTGACCATAGGACACACAAGTTTTCCATCTGGAAAATAGCGATTCCTCTGTTTAAAGACACTAAAACTGTGATTTGACCACATTACATTTTTTCAATCTAATCTGTGATATTGTCCACTTTGGTTGTAAGTCTCTGCATAGAAAAACGTATAGTTTGTAAGGCAAAAATTTGTGTTATTTTTATTCCTATGGTTGGTGGGGATTTAATAAATTGATTTCAGGTTGGAATTTATAGAGGACTGATATCAGTTGGAGGAAAATTGGAAACCTGAGAACGCTGAACAACTGTTTCGTCCTAGTATGGAACTCGTCAGTAGTTCACACTGACGACCCCCTCAGGGATCAAACTCAGGACTCTCGGGCTCCGTGACCAGCATGTTATCACCGAACCACTGGGTCGGTATTATGCTTGAACGTAAAATGATTTCTCCTATCATGGCGGAACACCTTATAGAATGTTTTAAAGTATATGGTTGAGAATGGATAGTAAAACCTGCGTATATCAGCTTTCTGGGGGTCAGAGCTCAACAATATGAGTATTCATGAAGTTAACGTTATGACTCTTTTTTTCAAGTTTTAGTTAGCAATGATTTTTCCTCAATAAGTCGCTCCGTGAATGGTTATGATGAAGTATTTCTATAATGAAGCTGGATGCTGCTGAAATCCGGACCGTTATTTTTGAACCATGTGTACAGAAGTCATTCACATGAAGTTTTATGTTGTACTACAAACTAATTTGTATAAATATAGGAATTTAGGCCTAGGTTTAGTAAGATATTACTGTTACTTCCAGAAGACTGATTTAACATCTGGCTGAACCCGTAAATAAGCGTTCAAAAATATCTAGCTAACAGAATCCTCAAATTCAACCGTGGATGAATTTCAAGAGAAAATCAATTTCATAAGGCTAACTTGCAGATTCTGCTAATGAAAACTGAGTTACTGTATTCTAATCAACAGTTTTACACTAACTAGTTTTAGGCATCAAAATAAATTACAAAATCCGTTTCCTATTAAACTTTTCACTATGCTTTTCTCTTTATGAGCCCAACAGAAGATGAATATCAATAAATTTCGAACGGAAGGGAAATATGAATGTATCATTGAACAGCTTCTTTAGATGGCTTTTCTATACGTCAAGTAACACTAACACCAGCTTACATCAAGAGAAAATATACTCTTTGAATACGTTTGGTAATCAACCGCAGATAATTTTATTTATTTTTGTACCCATTACTAATCTTTACACCAATGATTTTAACTGTTAGATACCAACTGTTGCTTATATCTTATATCATCATTATGAAGAGCCTTAATAATGAGTAAAACAGCATAATTTTTCACATGTGAACACACGCATGCACCTAAATACACTTATCTTCTATCTTTACTGTATGCTGTGGTTTTCCACCTTTCTCAGTTATTTACAGTTCAAATTATAAATTACTGTCGTTTTTCATTTCTCCGTTGATTTAATGAGTTCACATGGTCACATAAAAGAATAAAAATGTATTTAAGAGGAGAAAAAGGCGCACAGCACTGTCAGTAGCGATACTGTTTCTACTAGAAGTAGCAGAAATTTCATTTTGCTTTCTTAGAAAAGTGATTTACAGTATTGCAAGTACTACTTTTGTTATGGCTTATAGGTGCTTGTATTCATAAAATATAACCGGTTTATCAACTCTTTCTGAAATCATCTTTCTTGGCAATAAGTTCCAAAGGTAATCTACTATAATTTTCAGCATGGTGAGTAAACTCCTTATTGCACTGTGAGATTTAAAAGAATATAATGCTAAATGTTATTCAGTATGTAATATTTAAATCAGTATATGACTGTCGATGTTTACTTTACGTTTATTAGTATCACTGAACGTATAAATGTACCGAAACACCACTTAAAGTTTTCATTAAAACACTGATTAGTTTCAAAAAAACTGTTCCTGGTCTAACAATTTCTTAAAGTAATTATGAGTATCCATAATAACTTCTCAGCAATTTTTGTGTTTCGGTAGTTTAGCAATAAAAAATGGAGGGAATCAGATGCTACCTATTTTTAAAACAGTTAGCGCTTATGGTGTAATGAAAATTTAATAAAATGTCAGAAATCTCAGAAGTATACGAAGTGGAATGCAATCACACAAGGAAAGAGTTTATCAGGAAGTAATTCGTGACATGAATGAAATGGTTCATCTTTAGAAGAATATTGAAGAGCATTTTAGTTTGATAATCTTAGCTTTCTAAACCGTGGTCTCATCACTTTATTCTGTCAGTAGTCGTTAAACAATCTTGACAACTGAGGAACAGCACATCATTCGATCAGTGTCAGCATTCCTTATTTTTTAATGCTTTTGCATTACACACAGATTGTAGTGAAATTCTTACCTGTTAAAGTTGGAGTTATCTACCCTAGAGAACTGTGAATGGACTGCTCAGCACTACATGTGGTCTACCCAGTATGAATGGATCTCAGTCGACGCTTTTTCAGAAGCGTATAGCCTTATATATATATACATATATATATATATATATATATATCAGAGGTACAAGAGCCAGAGTACTGAATGCTTGTATACAGTTACTGTTCCTGAAACTGAATCTTTAGAGTAACGTTACTATGAAACTTTGACACAATGTTTTGGAAGTACTTTGAGAAAAACATTTATTACCGTATGTATTTGGGCTTTTTCTTCAGTCAACTGATATCAAGATCATGTTCCACAGACAAACTGCTTAAAATTGCTTTCTCTTTTTTCACTAACAAGTGTAACTGATTCTTTTAAGTCACTTAAACTGAGGTGAAAAGAAAGCAAGTTCTTTGCAATTCTAAAAGATGTCAGTCCTTGTTATGCAAAATGCACGCAGTATCAACAGTAATTTGCGTACTTTGACATCTGGTCGACACTAAACATTTAATGGATATAGATGAGTCATCTCAAGTTATTTATCGTATGGCCGTTTATCCTAGCTGTACTTCAATAACACATCTCTTACATATAACAGAAGTCTTTGTGGTTTATTTGAACAAACCGGACCTTTTTCTTCAAGGCGGCTTTGACCAGCCTATCTCCTTTCTCTGGCTATCTACATGACTTAATGTTTAATTCGAAAATTATGCAAATATTGCCCTTAACTCTACCTTATAATTACCCAAAACTGTCTCCTAATATTCTTATGGAGCTTGTTTTAACAGCTAACCATTTGATATTTTCATTCTTCATATTCATTATTATTATAAACTTATAAACATGGTAATAACCTCCACTGCATTTCACAACTTTATTTTGTTGGATTACTTTATCATCTGATTGTCTTACCAGTTTTTCCGATCATTTATAACTGCCTTAATATTCTTATCAAAAATTCCTAATTCCTAATGAGCAAACTGTCACTGCCGAATTGGAATTTTGATTTTATACTCTAATATTAACATAAATCATATAAGGGTAGAGTGACTGATGTTGAATTACTTAAAAAACGTACTCTTGACTCGATTTCTCGTTTTCTAAAATAAAATGATAACTATCACTAATGTACAATATAGAATTTAGTTATCTGGAAAACTATCAAATAAACTTCCATCTCCACGACGGTTTGTAGAAATTAATTAATATCAGAGCAGTTATGGTCATGGAATGACACAATTTGAGGAGTTATTGTAAATTTTAGGGCTCTTGAAAAATCTTTCGTTCCAGTTTAGGATTCCTGAGTGGTGCGCACCCACGAACAGCTATCTAGTGCTATCAGGTTTTCAGTTGTTTCCAGTGGATGTTACTTTCGTCTGATAAATTTCTTTCGCATACTTTGCAGTGTGCTTCCTGAAGAATCTTTGACTATCAAGTGTTTTTCAAATAGAATGAAATAAGAACTGTAAAATTTCCGGTCAACCCTTATTAAAGAATCACAAAAAAAGTAAACGATAAAAGCAACTACTAAACAGTTTAAAGACAGTATGAAATGGAACGGAAGGGAAATTCGTAAGGCTTATTACCAACTTCATTTACGAGACAATAGCTCCCTGACATCCTTCATTTTTTGCATCGCTAGCTATCATCTATTAAGGAATTCAAAGTTATTGTGCTGAATCAAATCTTGTCATTTCGATGCATATAGATCACGAAATATATACTAACTGAAAATTAGATTCGCTGTTTAGTGTTTCATATTCACGATATCGGATGACCAACGACATTCAATGGCATTTTAAAACACTTGAGAATAAGTTTAGTCACTTAGGTTATCAATAATCATTGCATGCGAGTAAATCCATCTGACCAATCAGAAGTAAAATATGTCAAAAAACCTCTTATTCAGCTTCTAGAAAAGACCAAAAACCTTATTTTGGTACAAATAGTACGGAATCATTAATGAAATCGAAATACCGAAAAAACTATCAAAATACCATCACTTATAACTTTAATATGAAAAAATATTTGGCATCAACTATTCTAGACAGTCAAGTTCATAAAACTTTAAAGAACGATTCTGATCAACATTTAAGCTTTTTTCAGTCTGTTACATCCGATGAGAAAAGTATAACAAGGCAGGCGTACATGTGAACTTCCTTTTTATAAATTTTGAAAGAAACATTGTCAATATTCGCTACATAAATTTCGTCTATTTTTACAATATTCAGTATGCATAGCATAGAGAAGACAACAATCGTTTTTTGTCTGCATAAGTGTATTTCTACTTTTCAGGTCGGGTATGATGGCCTTTTTTGCCTCAAATATAAGAATGGAATTCAATGTCTGTATAATATGGCAAAACTGAAATACTCTACAAAATTCAAGTAAGTGAACCACATAGTTCCGATAACATAAATACCAAAAACCTTATCCAACTGAAAACATAGAAAGATGCTGTTGAGAATTCATAAACAATTTTACAAGTTCAGAATAATGTTACAAGTTAACTGATAACGAAACGAGGCTTATCTTTGTGATGCTTTTAAACAATCCGTATAACTCCATCACTTCACACAAAGAATTTTATTAGTGTTTTTAAAAAAAAAACTTGCATTTTTAAGACTTTTCAAAGTTTTCCTACTCCCGTTTACGTTTTACAATGAAACTTCTAGTAATGTCATCTGTCTTTTGCTTCAAGTACTGAACAACAGATTAAAGAGGGAAATGTCGTTAAATTGTTTCATCTATTTAGAATTCAGTGTCTGTATTTTGCCTAAAAATTCTTAACTCTCAATCATTATACCACAACTTTCACATTTTACCTCAGCGCTGTGGTGAGAAAAAGACTTCAAAATCTTTCCCTTTAGCAACACAGTCAAGAAGTGATGAGAAAACTTTCGACACTTTTCTTTTGTACCTAGGGCTTGTAACTGCAGACAGATTTCTGTATAAATGGGTGTGATAAAGAAAGCTTTTAAAATTATCAACCATCTTTTTTGACGTTTACATGGTCAGAGTTCCATCTTTAACCAACGATCTCAGTTAACGACTCAGTCAACTGTGTTGACATTATCATGATGAATTTCTGCATGATACTAGTGTAACCGGTTGACATTAATTGACCTATTAGCCTTTTACTTTTTGCAAGACTATTACGTGCCAAATATAAGCGTAAAATGTTTGATTTTGGATGCTTTTTTAAAGGCCTTCAATCTTACCTTATTAGACTGTGTGAAAACTTTCCGAGTAGATGGAAAATCTTACCGATTACATTGAAAGGATATGCAGGATTGAGTCTTCGAGACAGTAACAAGTAGTAGGTGACATTCGTAAGTGATGGGAAGCAGATAATGTATCAGTCTGAAATTTTTTTCTTTGCATAGAAAGTAATTTTATCCCTATGGTAGCATCTGTATGTTCACCTAAACATCGTCTACTGGGTAGTATCTATAATAAGTTATTCAAAAGCCTTTTTAGATAAGCGCAGTTTCATTGGAGACAAGGCGGATGGCTAGGATCCAAGAATATTTGGTCGAATCTAGACATTCATCCAAATGCTGATCTTATAGTTTCTACGAAACTATTATTAGTCTTCTGGGATATCTCAGTTAACTATATTAAGAAGCCTCAAAGAACTTTGTCTTCAGCAAACACAAATTTGATGTTTGTGTACATGACAGTAAATGCAAAATATTAGTTTTTTTTCGATTTCTTATTCCTTGTTTCGGGTATTCTTCAGGATTTTTGACATTTCTAATGTGTAGTAATTTTGTAATTTTCCACTACTTTTTATTACTTGGAGTTTCTATTACCACAACCTTTTTTAGGTGGTTTGAGACAGTCAGCAGGAAACCCTTTACCTAGGTTTCGTGACTGTTGGCGCGTACCAGCAAGATGTATCTGCATCTTCAAGACAAGTGATTTCCCCTCAGTGATCCGAACTGACACAAGGCTGCGAATACAGACATTACTAGTGAACTACTAGAGTGGAGACTGACCCCATGTAGGACTTGATCAAACAGTGTGGTTGGCCAGTGTAGGTTAACCAGTTTCAGTTTATCTAGTCTTAATCACTGATTTTCCCGATCTGGTAACCAAGCTAAAAAAGTCACCATCGTAATGCCCTTTGATTGGTAAGTGACAATGTGAAAAAGTGGCCTTCATAATGCTTGGATTGTAAATTGATTTGCCTAATTATACAAAGGAATGAAATCTTAAGAAAAAGATTGTCAAATTGCCGAAATCCTCACTATTCATTGTTAACATTTCTCATCGTTGAAGTAGAGTATGAAGCTCCTTCCGAAAATCCATCTTTCTGACTCTTGCTTTTGAATATATATTCCTTAGAATATCCAACAGCATAATACCAGCGGCATTTTATTGTTTCATGTTAATTTATTCATCAGAAACAAAAATGTCTTCATTATTCCACTCAACTATAACATTAACCAACCTTAAAGAATGCGAAAAACTTTGATCCCATTCTTGTTTCATTTCCCGCTTATGTTCACATGTTTTGCAGGTTTAAAAGTATATTTTATTTGACATACGTTTGTGAATAAGCACTTTTACACTTCATACTCTGTTATTTGATTATCTGTGGTATATCATGATTTTTATTTTATAAGTTACTGTAAAGTAATGTTGTACTTTACAATGACATATTTCTGATATCAGGACTTCAAGTAAAGCACATATTGAGTGATTGTAGAAAATTTCTTGACATATGCTAAAAGTATTCTCCCATCATTTAGATGGCGACCAAAAACAATTTTCATGTACGCCTGAAACCATATGCACACCTTATTCACTTCATAGTTCTTTTTCAACGTAATAAGTAGTAAAATCCAGTGAATAGGTAACTTGACCAGCACAGGATTTCACATGGTCATACACCTTTCCATTTTAGATTTGTTTATTGAATATAGTGCACAATGATATAGTATTATTTATTATTATTATTATTCCGAGGAGAATTTACTGCTCATATTTATATCAATGTAATCACACTTCATTTGACATCTGTTTTTTATAGTCTTGTCATCTCATATTCTTTGTTTCTACGGGTAGTAAAATTATCCATATCTCTTGTATAGTTGTTGTATCATTCTTACCTCATGTGTTTTGGCTGTTGACTAGATGAACAAAGACTCAGTAATCAATCTCTCTGTTTCCACCTAATTATATTAAACGTAAGTAGAGTGGTTTATAACATCCTGTTGTCTTGTTGTATGTAATGCATGCAATGAAATAGCCAAGTTTCTTCTTGATTATTGATCCTGTTGTGTCTGTCATTCTACATTTGACTGAACTCTTATGTTTCGATAATCTAACTGATCTTAATCGGCTTGTTTGATCTAGGTACTTGACCTCATGGTCATTTCCAGGGATTTGATAGATTAGATTATTTTGCTTAACCGGATCTATCGGGTCCTTACTTATTTATCCCTCTGATTAAAGTTCATGCATAGATGCTTAAAAGAGAATAAATTATCAGCAAATTTACAAGAAAAAGTGGTATCAAATAAAATCGAGAAGTGTATTTGATTTTGCAGAAGGAAGACTTGTAAATTGTCTCAGTGAGCTGAGTAAATTTTAATTTACATCAAGGGATTTGTTATAATACACTTTTCCAACTTTGACAATCATAGTTATTTTATCGAGAGTTCTCTAAGGCTTTCAAAGTGATATGGACACTTATCTTTAACTGTATAGCAAGTAAAGCGTTTATCAGGGCTGAATTTTATTATCAGCTAAACCTATTAAGCACGAAAATTACTTCGTAAGAATTATTACGATAAAACTTTGTTAGAACAAATATTTGCCAAGGTCAATGGCAGTGATGATAGACAAAAGTGCCTATAGATTTTCGTACACTATGAAGTTTGATTAAGATTGCCAATTTTAGTTAATAGTGCTTCACCAGTTAATCGTGCCAAAACTTACTATAACTACTTAAAGTGATAAACAATGACATAAGTAAGGTTTCACCTATAGCTGTACGAAACACGCTGTAGAAAATACGCTTCGGGTTTTAACTGAAACTTTTTTCTTTCAATTTTCAGGTTAAGAGGTGGATACAAATTACAATTCCTACATATTCTTCAATGTATTTTCATAGTTCAGACCAAAGTTTTAACATGCTCTATCAGTTTAAGGTCTTAGATGTATCAAATGTTTTGTGGTGTATAGATGTCTCTGTGCTGACATTGTTTCGTTCCAGTCCTCAAGTACTTCGTCTAAGTGCACTTATTTATTTCTACTTCGTGACCATTAATTGACTGTATCTCATTCTTAAATCTTATCAGGTTCAGATGGTCACAAAATCAACCTTCACAGGTATTTTTCAAAACTTCTGACAATTACGTATTGTTTACTTACAGAGCACTTTAACGGATAATACACTTTACTTGTGATGAGGACAGCGTTTAACCATATATCTAGTGATGTTCCTCGGAAACAAAAGTACCAACTAGGTCATGTTGACCTACTTAAACCTATATCGAGAAGTTTCAGGTTCGATTCTTCATTTTCATACCAAGTTCATCTATAAGTCTCTTTAAATCAAAGTACAAATGCGATAAATTTCGTCCCCCTAGGTAGTGATGTTTGGTTCAAGTTTGGTTTAAAACATTTGGTCTAGTGCCTATTGTTGTGAACACACATGGTCACACATATCTGCTTCACCTGCCAGCCATGTTAACACGTGAAAACTGGAGCAGTGGACCGGCATCTATGAAACACTTAATCTAACAACTAAAGTCTTCTTTCTTTGTGTTTATCCCATCTGCACAGAATTAGAGCACTAAGTACACACGTTTCGTGAAAAATAGGATCTCAACAGGAGTCTTGATATAGTTCGTTCTATAAGTAAAACATTAAATTCTGCAGCAAAATGTCAGTGAACGTAACCTGATAGTGAACTTAGAATGATAATATGGATGTATCAGAACAGTTCAACTACTTACCGACAGATAAATCGCCCAGGTTTACATATCGGTACAAAAGTGTCGATATCATCACCGCTAACACTACTGCTCTCACTTCTGTCATTCAGTTTTCCATATTCCAAGGTACCATTCTGTTTTCCAATTTTCGATGTTCCATTCCTTTTTCCATTTTCAATTATACCATTCAAATTTCCAACGTCATCTTCTTGTGTCTCATTCACCTTTCTATTTTCATGTCTGCCATTATGTTGACCATTTTCGTGTATTTCAGCGCCTTTCCCATTTTCATGTGTACCATTAAGATTATCATTTCTCAACGTATTATATTTCTTTCCATGCTTTTCTTCTGCATTCATAGTATTGCTTTCACGTATGATATTGTGAGTTCCATTTTTCATTGTTCCATTTTGTTTCTCATTCTTCACAGTTCCATTCACCTGTTCGTTTCCTTGATTGCTATTTAGCTGAGCGATTTCTCTACCTATTCTGTTTCCGTTAATCTCATTCTTCAAGTAGCCTTTCCTATGACCATTGAAAATTGACATTTTTAGATATCTGAAGGCTTTCAAATGACAAAAAATGTTAAATTCAATTGAATAGGTCACTGATAATAATGAAGGTATATGCCAATGTTATTTATACCGTTACGATCTCGAGTAATAGTAGTAAATATTCAAATAATTATGTGGGCTCTCAGAACAGTAACAATATGTACTTCGGTATATTTATTATAAATAGTAATATTGTTATTACCGTCAGAGTAATAATAATTTTAAGAGTTACTTATTTCTTTTTGATTTTCTGGTTTTTGATTGGTTGATTAACAGCTTATTGATGTTTACATTGTTTCCTATAGTCACTGGAATGTTTGTTAACAGTATTGTTGTTCACTCAGCTGAACAACTGATATAGATGCACATGAAAAATATGCTGTGGTTGGTTTATAGATATGCATGTCCGCCATTTACAAACATGTATACAAATTTAACAGAAATACACCGAACAAGATTTGAAAATTTAAAACTATTTAATAGTATTGAGGGTATACATGTACATTTTATAAAAAAAACTATAGTAAACAAGAAAGTCAACTACAGTCAGAATTTCTAAAAGTGAAAATGTTAATTATTTATCATTTCAGGGTGATTACTATTTACATAACAGAGGGGAAGCAAACAACCAGTTAGTCGCTTTTTTTTTTGTGTGTGTGTGTGTATGCTTAGCATGCTGCCCCCGCATTACTCTGAAAATGAAATTGTACTGTCAGTATTAAAATGGAATGTGGACGAAAGATAATTGGTACTATTCTGTAAAAATAAACTTTTGTCCAAAAGTTTCTCCACTAACTGTTTCCTTTAGCTGTTCTTCACTTTTTGTGCAATAAGTACACATAGACCATTTTCACATAAAGGGATAAAAGAAGTTTAACTATGAAATGGTTATTGGGTTGGAATTCATCATGGACTGATATCATTTGGAGGAACATTGAAAACCTGAAATCATTGGACAGCTGTCTTGTCCTAGTATAGGATTCCTCAGCGGTGTCCACCCATGACTGGCAGAGTCAACCAAGTCGAACATGAGGACAGTTATTCAGTAACGAAATTGGATGTAGGTTGCACTATACCATGAGCTGACAGAAGTAAGAAATTTGGACCAGTGGATTCCAACTCAGTGGCTCAATATTAACATGCTGGCTGAGGAACCTGAAAGTCCTGTGTTCGATCCCAGGCAGGGTCACATGGGTAAGGACTGCTGAGTGGTCCCATATGAGTAGGAAACAGCTGTTCAGTGCTCTCAGGTTTCCAATGTTCCTCGTCGTCAATCCATGACGAACTCCAACCTGAAATCCCTTAATAATAAATCTCCACAAAATCTCCAGATAGAAATAAAATATAAAAAAAAATGGTTTTTTGACACGACAGAGAATATATTTAACTGAGTATATGAATGCTCTAATAAGAAAGTCCTCTGAGTTGGGACAGTTTAGTAAAGAGCTGAAAACAATATTTTTGCCACCATATTCAGTGCAATTAAAAAACTGATAGAGATGGTGATTCTGAGCAAAGTATTTGCACGAGTTTAATATACGTTGTTAATGATTAGTTTACCATTATATCCTTTGGTGTTTTGTCATTTGAATTTCAAATCCAGGACATTTTTTCTTTCGATAGTTAGTTTATCTCCGTCTACTAAGATATGTAATCCATCCTGATTTGACTGGTTGTTACTGTTGATTTCAGTAATGTAAGTATGGGATTTTAGCCTTGTGGTAAGCTAACCCAATATAAAGTGCAGGCTTAGTTGGGTATGCAATCTTCGATAAGCTTCAAAAATATCAGTTTGGTCATGAACTGATAATCGTTAATCTAAAGAAGTTTTGCACAAATGTTACATTTTGGGGTTATTTAACGCTAACACTAAAAATTTGCGCAATACAGTCAAAAAAGTAGTTAAGGTATTCGTGATATTATTTTATTTCCCAATTTCTCCGCAGCTGTGAAATTTGATCTGGAATAATTGAATTTAATTAACAGTTTACGCAAGAGAACCTACTAAGTTTAATTTAACATATCAATATTCAAGTCCAGACATTTAATCATGAAATACATGTGAATTACATAACATCAAGAAAAGATTAGGTATTTTATCGAGAGTCACTTCAGTCCTTCTAAACTGGTGCTTTAGTTTGCACGGGAGTTCTAAAAATTTTTATCAGTAATTATTGGAGCAAAATGTAGAAGACGCTTGAATATTCCCTGGAAAAAAATATGGCATCTAGCTGGTCGGAAAACGTTACCTACATTATAAGATGTGTCTTTTGATGGCCGATGCAATGGCATCATATCCAAAAGAAGTCATCAAAAAATCTGAAAGTAATTTGATCTTGTTAACCTTCGTCTCTATTTATGACACCTTTTTGTTCAGTAACAGTAAACGCTAAATAAGCAAGCTGTTGTTAATCTTTAATAGTGTTCACAAAGTATCAAGTTTACAATAGAATTGGAAAGCGAGAACTGTTTAGCCATTTTTGATGCGTACATAACATGAAATCAGAGTGCAACAGTGAGATAGAGTATTCATTATAAACCAATTTTGAGAAACCAGGATATGTTCTTTTACAGTTTCATTCATGTAACATGTGACAAACAGCTTGATCGTAACACTCTAGTATGATCAGAGAAACTCTGCTTCAAAACGAGCTGTATGACAAACTTGCACTTAATAAAAGGTGTCCATTATTCAGTGGATATCTACTGAAGACCATGTTGCAAAAACAGTTAAAAGAATGATCTGAAATCAAGTATTTCAAACAAACAATGCTGTTAAGTTCATGCCAAGGGATCCACCCACGTATTCAGTCACAGAGTTCAAAGTAGACAGCTTTCTGAAATTAATAACTTTCAAACGAAAATATCAGTTTATATTAACATATAGTGGTAATGATATCATATCAACTGAGTAACGAACATCAAGTAATATGTCAGATGGCCTATTACATCTACTTTTCAAAAACCCAAAGATATTTATTAGTGCAGTAGCTCTCCAAGTGGCGAAAATAGGGAATTAATGATAAATAACCAATGCATAAGGAGGCCTACACTTTGGAAACGTTTCCAATAGAGTTTGCAATAGCCAATACAAACAGGAAAATTCAACAAAATTTATATACTTAGGAGATTATTGTGACTATCCTTATGCAACTGTGGTACGGTTTGAAGACGTTTGTGAACACTTTTTTTCAACTAACCATGTGACATTATTCCTTTTTATTGAACACATTGAGCCTACCGCTGTTTCAGAATCTCTTCTTCAAGTGATTCTTCAATTAGCATTATAGTCACATCAGTTTAAGTAAAGGTCTTCATATAAAAGTAAATACTTTGATCATTTAATTCCTCATTTTTAGGGCTTACTGCATCATCCATTTATTTATTTTATGTATTTCTTACATTTTGATATTACTGTTAACCAGCTCCTTGTTCTTAAACATATAAGGCTTCTTAGAACTTATCGAAAAGACGAGACTAGATTGTTTAAAAGAACTTAAATACAGAGTTAACACGCTAGTTAGTACCTGAAGAATTACAAATATAATGTCGTCCATGTTTAGGTAATAATAGGATTCAATCTATCACTTTGCATTGTGTTTATCCAGCATAGAGAGTCAAAATCGCAATGAACTTTGATTGATATCAGATGGTTGAAGGCTATTGGTAGAGATCTCCGAACCTATCCCCAATTCCTTTTAGCACTCATCAGCAAAACGTATGAACAACCTCAAGAGAAGTGACTTCCTGTCAAAGATTCGAACCCACATAACCCACTGATGCAGTCAAAAACGTTACTACTGAGCTTTTCAGTCACGGGAACAACAGATATGAGACCTGTCCGTAGGTGCATTGACTGCATATTCACCCTTTGCTTGGTTCTGAAGCAAAAGTAAACTTACGGAACCCCAACACCAGCTGAGTTTTATGATCTGAATGCGTCCATCGACTCCATCGATCTAAAAGTTTTATGACAGTTTCACTCCCTGAAACGGGTGCTGAGTAAGTATATCACTTTATTGTAGCTACCGTACTCGAACACTCGTGGACATGTAAAAGCCTACAGTGAGTTATCAGGCAAGTTGCGTACGTCGAGTCATTTCCGTCAAGGATATATACTTTTTCTCTGACGTACTTATGGAGGTTTGTCTTTCGTCATCTGACTTTACAAAGATTGATCTTTTCATAATAAGTCATTGATAGACCTGAAGTACGCATATGACATAATTCTGTCAGCTGGATGCACTGAGAAGATGCAGAGTATTCTGAACATGTTAAGTAGCAATATGAGAATGTTTAGGAAGTATTTCTCACCACCCGTATACAAATTTTTGTTCCACGACTGGTCTTCAGTGGCGCACTGTTTCACAATAGGGAGTGAAGTGTTTGTGCACATCGAGTACTTCACTTGCTTGGAAAGTCAGATAAGACTTGCTGCATTAGTGACTGTCAAAATATCTTTACAGATACATAAAGCTTTCTTGACCTCTGTAGGAGTACGTTATTTATGATGCAGGCATGATATCCGATTGCCTATTAAAGACCCAGTGTGCTGCGCTGAAGGTCGCTTTGTTCTACTGTATGACAGGGAAAAGTACCCAGTAAAAGCACAAGACTTTAAAAGACTTCAGGTGCTCGACCACTCTTATCTTCGTAAGACAGACCGTTTTCCATACTGTCACCTCGTCAGTAATGTAGAATCCAGGCGTACAGTTCTAGGCAGAAGAGGACAGTCGGTTGATGAGATTGTGAATCTTTGTCCACTCACGTGATTCGGAAATGTGTTACGTATAACTAGCAACCATCTGACACGTCGCACAAAGTTGGCTGAAGTAGTTTCAGAGTGGAATATGTTTAGAGTTGGCCAGACTAAAACATAACGTTGGTCTATGAAGTATTTTAATGTTGATCTAAGCAGTGTAGGAAAATGCAGACTTTCCGGTAGGGATCTACGTGATAACGGAAACCAATTATTGGAAACTGTATGTGATGTGACTCAGAATCAATCTCAGTGGCAGTGATGCATTTACAAATTAACCTTATCATAATCGTCACAATGAATCCAGTATTACTCTGTTTCTTCTTCCTCTGTTTTACTATTTTCTAATTCTTTTGATCGTTCCTCTCTTATTTCTTTATCTTTCATTTTTGTTTGGTGTAGTGATATTTGCCTTGGCAACTTCTATCAAAATGCAGTAATGCTAGACCCTTTGTTGATTATTTTTGTCTCTGTCTCTCTCTGTTACATATGAGTTGATATGTCCACCACTCTTCTCTTATGCTGCGATCCCCTTTTACCCTTTCTGAGTATATTTTTAACCATATTCTTGCATTATCAGTTTTAAATAATACCCAAATCAATTTAACTTACCTTTGTGTTGTGCTGTCAATATAACTAACTCTAAAATTGGTTTCCTTTTAGAAATACGATTTATAAATTTGCCAATCTAGTCATTTTCTATTCTCATTGTTATGATATTGCTTATATTAAAAAAAAGCGAATGAATAATCACGTTATCTATATTATAAGTGAAGAGGTTGCATGAAATTTTATTGTTTAGAGTAAAATGAATATAATGCATAGTTAACTGTTATCTTGAGGAAATAAATAACGGCTGAGAATATATTTCAACCAAGATTATTCATAGAGTGGTGAGGAAAAGTTACAGTATTTAATGAACCAATGAACCGATAGAAGAAAGAAGAAATTATTATGACCTTATTACTTTTAGTGCCAGTGGATGCTGTTAAAAGCTTACTTGAGATAAGTAACACTAAACAACTTATTTTTTACACAGATAGCAGTAAATAAGAAATTCTTATTCAAAACTCATAGAGAAAGGCTTATCTAAAGTTCTTCTGACAATCTCTCTGAGAGTTTACTTCTCAAGAAAAGGAACGCTCATGGTGATGCAGTTGCTTGATATTTCATTGAACCTAAAATACCATTCAGATCTCTTAAAATGCCCAGAAATAATCAGCACATAAAGCGAATCCTTTCTCCTTAGGTTTAGTGAAGCTATGAAATTGAAAATAAGCAACAAATGAGTCGACAATGGGATAAATTTCGGTAGGACTCTTCATTTGAATATTTTACACATCTAGTTAGGTATACCATGATGTGATACTGAATGAGATGAGAATATGTATTTTACTCCCGCACAAAGAATAAGGCGCACCAACATATAGGTTTCTTGAACATTGCCATGGAGACGTGTGAAAGGGTTAGGAAGGATGGATGATAGTGTTCTGCACAGCATACAAGAACACGTTATGTAATACTATTGAAAGATTTTTCCAAAATGCGGACTTCCAATCAAGCTGAATGGACCTTCTTCAGCGAAATTATATAGGCATTCCTGTTCACGCGTTTGCTACAATATTTCCATGATATAGACGGAAAACATATAGGTACCTGATCGTAATACATTATTGCTGAAAATATTGCTATTATTGACAATACTTGGATTCTGTGATCTTTTCGAATACCGACATCATGCAGTGATTAAATGTTTTTCAAATATAACTTGTTGAAAAATGAATGGGCAAGGGGTTCGGAAGCATTGATAATGAGTGAAAATCATTCGGGCAGTGCTGGAACACTGGGACTCTGTCTAACGATTTTTTTTACTTAGGAGGTCATTTTTCATTTTATCTATCGCTTACGTCTTATTTTTATTTTAGCACTTTTAGTCAAAATACTTAGCGTTATGGCAACAACCTTCACACACCGCGAATGCCTCTAAACCCGTATCTGAGAATTATATGCTGCATGAAAAATGCTGCTAAGAGTAGAATGGCCATTAGTGTTAGTTTATTATAAAACATTTTATCACTTCCTTGGATTTTGATTAGTTGGAGGCAATCCGCAAGAAGCCATAGACCTACATTTCGGGCTTGTTGGCACTCGTCGACAAGGCATATCTGTAATCTCGAGGGGACTGATGTTCCGGTTTTCCACGCTTTGGCCCTTAGCTTTTAGATGCCACCTAGTTTTATGAGCTATTAACTAACTAAACAACAGTACAGAAAAGCAATGAACTGAAACTACTGTTACGCCTTTTTTATTAGTTCTGTGTAGAAATTGTATTTAGCCTTAATGTGACCATTATCCTATATGTAGTATATGATATGACCCTGTTTTATGTATTCTTGTGAAAACTTGAACAATAACCGCAGGGTTGCACCCTTATTAGTCACTCATTTCTTCAGAGAATAGGATAGGCGGTAAGATAACTTAATGTGTCTTGCAGCATGAAAATAAGTACAATGACATTGATTTTAGGTTGGAATTCATCATGAACTGATATTAGTTGGAGGAACATTAGAAGTCTGGAAGCACTGAAGAAAAGTAGAAAAAATGGACCAGTAGATTTCAACCCACTGGTTCAATGGTGACCTGGTGGCCACTGAACCTGAAAGTCCTGGATTCGATTTCTGGCGTGGTCTTGATTGTGTACTGCTGATGAGTCCCATAAGGAGGATGAAACAGCAGTCCAGTGCTCCCGGGTTTCCAATGTTTATCCAACTGATATCGGTCCATGATGAATCTTAACCTGAAATCAATTTATAAATATCCACAAACCTTCAGAATGAACAAAACACAATGGCTTATATAAATTGACAATGCCTCGATTATCAGACTCTTCTAAAGGAGTGTCTTTGAAGGTCACCCTAACAACGACTGAAATAATAGCTTAGGTTCTTGGTTTTGTGCGAAACTTCCTTTTGAGGCGAAATCAAAAAACCTCACTGGTTATTTCACTAGTTTATAGGGTGACTTTTAGAGTTTCTCTTCTACAGGGACATAGCGTTTTGAGTTCACCTGACAAATCAGTCTGTTACTTACACTTTCGATCACGAGTCTTTTCTCAAGGCTTGAAAGCAATATATATATATATATTTATCACTTGTTGTGATGGGCTTTATTGATTTAAGAGTTTTTATAAAGATCTAGGCAGTCTTTTGCCCGTGGAAAGTAATTGACGATATTTTTCCCGAAGGTAATTTTTGTTGGAAATACCTACTAAAAATCCTAAGCGGTATGAAATTTTTCTAAACACTGATGTCTGTACGTAAACACTCGTTTCAAGTCAACCTATAATTAATTGGTTTTTTTCGCGAAACACATTCTTCATCCATGTATGTCAAGGTAGTAAATTTTACAGGTCTTAAGTAGGATGTGAAACACTTTTTCAGTTCATTTAAACAAATAATACATGATTAAAGTTCTTCTGAATAAAATAATACTAAAGACGATTGCACCGAAGAAAAAAACTTTTTTCATTCTCTTTACTGTACATTCGTGAATATATAACGGAAAGGATGGAACTTTCCAGAGTGATTTCCTGTCAAAGTTCAGTATACGTTGCGTCACACAGGAAGGTTATGTAATGGGGAGATGAGCGAAATGATTAAAAAACAGAAATAGTTACTTCATAGGGGAGTTATTTAGAGTAGAAGATACTTTACGAAGGCCAGGTCAAAAAAAGAGGTTGTACATATGTAATGCATAATGATGGTTTAAAGTTATGAACCGCTAGCACTTCAGAATTCTAAAAGACTTATCAAAACTGACAAAATGTCCTGTATTTACCAAGTGTTCTATTCCAGATCTGAGGGTGTATTTTCGTTCTCCCCTTGTCAGCCAACTTTTTGGTGTTCGCAAACACGCTGCATAAGCTGGCACATGCTACGGTCGATGTAATCGACTCCACAGGGGTAAGTAAGTAAGCGTTTCAAAAGTTCAAACCATCATTATGCATTCAGAAGTATGTAAAACCTCCTTCTTTGCCATGGCCATCGTAGAGTATAGTTCATTCTAGATAACTCCCATATGATGCAACTATTTCTACATTGTAATCATTTTGTTTATTTACTAATAACGTAACCTCCATTTGTGATGCATCTTATACTGACCTTTGACTGGGAATTACTCGGGAATGTCCTATCCTTCCCATTACACATTCACGAATGTACAGTGAAGAAGATGATTTCGTCGAGAAGAAAATTTTCCTCTTCCTGGCAATTGTCTTGTGTTTGCTTATGATCAAATGGTATTATTTCGATATTGATCTGAATACATGTAGCACGTAAAAAGACTGATATAGAAATATTGGTTGGGATCCATGAACAACACTACAAATACGATATATGTAAGCAAATTTAAATTGGTGGCAGATATGGCTTTGTACATAAATAGTAATGGTTACTACTTTTCATTACTAAAGTGTTCATCGTTTCTGGCTGAGTGGAGTAAAATGCAGTTAACTGTTCCTCTTACCTTTATAAGAAAAAAAAACCATCTGGATATAAATGACATCAAACGGCAAAGAAATGGCTGATGAGTATCCAAAGCAGCTTTTAATTTCATTGTTTATAGTGATTTAAGTTTATAAAATCTTACAAAAACCGGGCGAGTTGTGGGATTGTAGACAGAGTTGATTGAAATATACATCCACAAGTGTTGATATTGATGACGAATGGAGTTTTTGTAGAACCTTTGTTTATGACCAGCTGAACAATGCAGAAAATCTTACTTTTGATCAAATTATCTGCGATAATTATATTTTCTTGATTGCATTGTGTTCTCTGAGCTGAGTTGTTTAGTCGTGTAGTTTTCATCATCTTTCTAGACGACATCTTTAATGAAGCCTATCTGTAACTTTGGCACTGCTTAGACTACTTACTTAAACGAAAAGAACCACTTTACCTTGTCATCTATGCAGACTGTTTAATCACATAGCCTGGAAAATAACTTTTTCAAAAAAGGCTATTATAATTCGTGGCTAGCTAGCAGGCGAACTGTAACAAGAAAGCGTACAGAAGAGCGTACCGAAATTTTTCGGAGCACTACACTCTGTAACTACCACGATCCACAAGATGTATAAAAAAGAAAAATAGTAGGGTCAAAGATCCAGGAAACAAAAAGAATTGGGTTGAGTTTATCAGTGAAAGGCAAGGAAGAACCACGAAAACAATGTGGTATTAAGATAATGCAAATCCAAAAGGGAAAATGGATATTTAGTGGGTAACGTTTTGAAACTTTCATTTCTCGTTCAAGCTACCTGGGATACAGCTGAAATAAACTTCCAATTGTATGCCAATTTTAAAGGCTGATGTTAAGTGACATTCCGAAGCTGACAATTTAGGGAAATAAAGGGAATCAGTGGGGAAAATGATGGGAGGCTCAGGGGAAATAAAAGGAACAAATGGGAAGTAAAAGCGACAACGGGAAACCGAAGTGTGATTAGAGGAATTCAGAAGGTAGTAGAGGGATTTGAAGGGTTGAAGGGGCAAAAACCTGACTGAGGATAAATGAATGATGCAAAGGGGAAAAGAAGTGGATAGAGTGGAAAAAATGGGGACATCGAGGAAGTCTGTTTTCACGATTGTAGGGCAGATACCTCGGAAGTATAGTTCTCCTAAACTACCGGTAATCTTACGTCGGTTATTGACAATAAATGCCTAACTATTCGGATTCCATTCCAGAGAATGAAACAAATGCAACCACCTTTGTTTTAAAAAGTAACATTATTGGCGTCTTTTTCTTACCATGAAAGTACGTTTGCTTGTTTCACAAATTGTCAAACTAAATGCAATTTACACATTTTAATATGAAAAATTTAAGTCTGAATCGTTAGCTAGAACCAGTATTGGACCTTAGTCAGCAAGAAAAAATCCTAATTTATCTCTAATCGATCGACGTTTTATCACTGTTGGAAGAGGCTGAAAAAACCATTCTACCTAAGTTTGAACTGCCTATCCACTTCAGTGGATATCAAAAAGGACAAAACTGTGAACAAATTGTGAACATCCTGAAGCACTGCTCTCCATTGAGGAATAGGCAGTCACAGGTGGTATGTCGTCAACTAATATTTCATAAGAAATATAGATACAACTGCAATCCCACCACAGGAAGCAACTGACAAAACATCAAGTGAAATATCTACAGAACTAGTGACGTAAATGATGTTGGTAATTATCATCACAGCCTGGGGTGCTAGCCAAATTGTAGAACTGTTTTGAAGAGTTCTAACTACACTTTCGATAAATGTACGCTCCGCATTTAGAAACCATGGCACGTGTGAATAGTAAGAGTTGCTGCAATTCTTTGTAACCCACCGGTTCGATCTGACGTTAAACAGGCCGTTGGTCTTAATGACAAAGCAGCCTGCGACAAGTGCTTTGTCCTTGCCTCTCATACACAGAGAAGGATGACTTTCACGAATGGAAAGTAAGCCCTTAGAACACATGAGAACTTCCGTAGTCTGAAGTGTAATACTGTACTTTTACACGAGAATAGTGAATGGTGAACTGTGAACATTGACTAATAAGGTGTTTCTGAGAATTCACCGCCGTCAAGAGTGACTTAGAAAAAGGTGCGTCAACAAATTAAACAGAAGGGTTGTCTCGAACAGAAAAAGCGTAGAAAATACCAAAACCACAAAAAGCAGCATGATAACACAGAAGGTATTAGATAAACAAATGTCCTATTGAAGGCAAAGCGAATGAAGGGAGCATAATGCGGTATTAGGATGGGAACAATACCATAATCTAAAATGTAAATGATGAACAAACTCTGATGTCAGTGGACTGAGGAATGAATGCTGTAGAAGAAGAAAGATAAACTATACTACTTAGGAATTGTAAGAAGTTTAAACCGGTATGCATAGAAAACTTTAAAAGGCAACATCGAAATGGCAAATTGAAACAGAGAAGTCAACAAATAGTGAAATATACCATGTTCAAAAGTATTATTCAACCCATTGTTGTTGTTTATGTCCATTCTTCAAGGAATCCACTTACGTATTGTTTTCATCGTCCGAAAATACCGCTTACATGTGAGAAGTTACAAATATGCGTCATAAAAGAGATGATTGCAGGTTTTCATACCAAAGTGAATCTATTGTTGAATAAAATCTAGTCAAACTGCTGAAAATCAATGTAGTAACGTCTTCAGCTTTGTTTAAATCACAGAATTCGAAGCTTAGATAATTATCAAGTGATGGTCTTTTGATGTATTTTTGTGGATGTTTCATCACATCCACCTCAAAATATCAAGGCACAGAGAACAACAAATCACCATCACCTTCATTCTGAGTTACGCATTCTCCCCATAGTTTTTACCGACAAATAACTGCGCATAAATGCAAAAAATCATCGAGTAGTGATATATTTTTCTGGCTGTGGAGAATGAAGTTAAATAACGATGACCATAGAAAGTAAAAGCTGGAAATGACACTGAAAACCAATGAGAACACTTCAGCATTGCCGAATTACAGATCAACCATGAAATCTACTCACGACTCGGGCGTGCGGCTCCAACTAGATGATGTGTTATGGTTTTGTGCTGAAAACGGGTCAAAATTAAGATGTTGTTTTGGAGATTTGAATATTCACCAGTGAAGCCAGTGATGATCTTTCTTTTTTTATGCCAAATATGTAAAGAAAACAGGTTGGATAAATGACATATTGTGAATTTCATTCATTTCTTCAAGATTCTTCACATCAGTCGCATTCATTGTTGAAGAGAACACTACTTATTTGCCTAAACTGGACATTGAGATCTCTGATAAGTGACAGCAGCTGGGACTGAGAACAGTTTTTTTCGACCATACAGTGGTTGTGGCCTTACGTCGTGGAAAAGAAATTGGGTTGCTGGACTGTTAGGTGACTCTGAAGTTACTGCATACGAGATGGTTGTCATCGAGGGAAAGCACAGTTGTGGAAGACAACCAACTAGTTGATGCTGCTTCTTGGGCAATACCCCGCCATTCTGAAGAAAGGTGTTATTGATACGCAACTTATTTAAGTTCGCGAATACTTCTGTCCATCATCGAGAAAATACTTTTGCCTGGGACCACAATGGATAAAGATGAGTGAGCGGTTAATTCAGAGTTACATTCTAAAGCCTATTTAGGGGCCACATCCAAAGTTCTATGAGTCACACACTGGATTTTGCGGATCCTTCATCACAAACACACACGAATTCGATTGAAGGGTTTTGAGGTAACCCAGAAAGAGAATTTTGAACGACAAGCTCTTTGTTAAATAAAATACTGTACACCCGTTTTGCTGAACACTCATGGTGACGTGGATTTTAATGTTCCACTGATGCCCAGATGCGAAACTAGGAAACACTTTTACAGTGTGTGTGGAGATTGTCATATCCCATTGTTTCGTATGTTTTCGGAATTTCTGTTCTTATCAGTACATCCATATCATTAGGATTTCCTTTTAACTTCCAACGGCTCAGACTGGTAATTAAAAGCCATTCGCATTTCATTCGATTTGAGTCACTATGGTTGACCTAAGACTGCTGTTCGCTGTATACAGAAAAGATCGTGATTCATTTTTCTTATGTGGTTGATTGATAGTGAATGAAAAATAAATGGATTTGCTGTAACATGTTTAAATCTTCCATACTTTTGCATAACCTTCACTTCTTGTTTACAGGACCATATGTATGTCTGTTTGGCTGATATATTAACTGAGTGGATCAAGTTGATGCGTGAAGGTTGCGTCAGAAGATTTATTAGAAGTGTCTGTAACCAACTACATCTTGATAACCCTGTATTTTTCTTCTGGCATTCTTGCCTGAAATTTGAAAAAGTGACACATGGCAAATCCACTGAGTAGCGCGTAACGAAGATGTGAATATCCAGAGTTCCAAAACCCGAAGTGAAACCAACCAAATGCAAAACCCTTGGTTCCCAAACAGCTAAAGTACATTCAAATAGTAAGTGAACCCTACGAAAACTGTTTTTTACAGTAAAATATATAAACAAAATTTAGCTACAAACCTTCAATTTTAACAGCTGCAGCAGTTTCAGGCTAAAACGAAATACAATGGTGACACCAAACGTAACAAGAGCTTCAATATGGTTACAAAGCAAACTGAATGAAGTCAAACTAAATGAATGGTCAATGTTTTTGAATACATTACAAGAATAAAATCAAAACACACGTAACAGCCATTTAGCTATCCTTATTCTGCATTATTATTGGTTTTGCATTAAAAGGAACTGTAATATGAAATGCTGTGTGAAGTATTTGTATTATCGTTCATAAACTCAAGTAATGCCTACCGAGTGATCTTATAAAGGGGATTTCAATGTTCTCAATAAATAGCATGTTCTAAATCCCAGCTTACTCAATATCGAAGAAATTATCGCTTGATTTTTTTTGATGAGGCTTACAACTTCAGAATTTCGAATTCACTGCTTCATGAAGCTAAAACTGTGACATAGGGATATGTGATACACATCAACCTACGCAACAGCTCTTAGGACAGTGACAGATTCAAATTCCTTACTTTTTGAAAAGAAGTTTGGTTTCTGCAGTTTTGCGTTTGGCTACACGATTACCACTGTTGCGTTTCCAAGTGTTCTCAAAGCAAAATAATTTACAGCTCTTTCAACTTTCAGTTGTTATCACTTGATGCTAAACGTGAACTAATAGTATAGATGTGTCTTAGCACTAGTCTTTAAAAAAAAATCCTGGTTTCACCATTTTGTAAAATCGGAAGTACTAGACCGAATAGCCGACAAAACTTTGTGACTTGTTTGGGTATATGTTTATAAAAAGATAAATCATGAAAGCATGTCGGTCCTTGAATTCGTTCAGATTTTTAGTCTAAAAAAGGAGGTTGGGCAAAGTGGGACACACTTTGGCTTAGCGACAGATCTGACATTTGTTCCTAATTAACTTTTCACATCATTTATGATACATATACAATACTTTCGGTCTCTAATTCGGAGTTTTATGTCCTACACTCATCCTCTGTTTATGAAGTGTGTGTGAAGTAGCACTGTACGGAGTATTCTGGATGTAAAGATTGGTACCATGATACTTATACAAGTCTCATGCCTTCAGCATGTCAAAGTATTGTAATGCACACAGTGTCTGGCTTTGCCAGTCGTTTTGCTCTGAGATTTGTGGGCTGGTTGAAGAGGCGGAAGCACTTCTAAATGCCGCCACTAAAAGTTGCCGTTCAAAAGGAAAGTTGATTACTGTGATGTTTATAATGACAGTACTCGTTAACAATTAGATCACAATGCAAAACTTTAAGATTGTCCCAAGACAGGCTGAAAGTCGGTCACGTAGACTATTAATACGGTTTGCTGATGAAGAACTAGAAAACTCTGAGCAAACCAGGGTAAAAAAAAAGTATCTTCCGGTCCTCATGTCCTCAGAACTGGCAAACCTAATCTGAAGACTACCGAAGACGAGACTGGGTCAGCTTTTGGGGAAAGAGACCAAATAAAGAAATGGGCAATCCTCAGGTCCATTACAGCTTAGCGATGCAATTAGTGGCGATAAGTGCATGAAAATCGGTTCTGAGACCGTCAATATCACGTTCACTGAACTAGGTCTGCATAAGCATTCCCCACTCCGCTCTGAGAAATGCCGAATAATTAAGACTAAAAGAGATAATAAAAAGCTAGAGACAGCCATTAAGCCAACTGTTAGCATTCGATAAAGAAAAACAAAGTAAAGCTTCTACAGAGGTTCATAACTTCCATAGATTGGCAGAAAGTAGAAACTCGGGATTGCGCAACCGTTTCGAACATGACCTTCTTAAGGTACAAAGTTTGGTAAATAATCTGTTACTCGAGACCGTATAAGTAGTCATCTTATTCAAAGTATATAGAGTGGGCAAAAAGAGGCAGCCGCTCACAAAGAAAGCTATTGGCTACTCGAAATAGTGCTCGAACAAGTAGAGGAGACAGATACCACTCTGGAGAAAGCTCATAGGCTTCAAGAAGCTTCAGTGCTGACGCGTAAACATTTGACTACTGTTGATCGAACCAAAAAAGAGAGACAGAGGAACTTAAATCAAGATTAAAAGCAGAAAAGAACGATTTAAAAGTGGTCCGCTTTCGTGTGGTGTGGCTTGAACAACAAATATACAGTAGCTTCCATAGGTGAGACGAAACCTTCCTCAAACGGCTTCATCGTCTTGTGCAAAAATGCACATGGTCTTTCAAACAAGTTGACTGAGCTCTGAAGTGTAACAGGAAAAGAAGGCTCTGACATCATTTCTATTTTAAAGAATTGGCTCTTTTCTGAGGTCAGTGTTGGCGAAACACATTTATGTGTACTCGCTCTCTTTAGAAGTAATAGGTCAGCAAGCAGAGATGAGATTGTCATCCTTCACTTCAAGAGTGCTCAAAATGTAAGAGCTTTAGAAACGGTTACACATGAAAGTGGGACATGTGAGATGCTGTTTTGCCGACTAAAATACAAGGGACAAGATGTTAATCTAATCTTGATACATCGAAGCCCTGGATGTGAGAAGGAAGACTTCCCCCTGGATATGTTGACCCACTAGACAGATAAATGCAGATACCTGAATTCCAGGGACCTCAGTCCATCACCGATTGAATGGCACAGATTAACAACGGAATTGCGACGCCGTCTATTTGGTCATAGGTTAGTGAGACCATTAATTCCCATGGCTCTCATGCAAAACTTTACAGCAGCAACCAGAGATGATCACTGACACTTATCGGTCCTAGACTTGTTGTCATCGTGCACAGATGATATGGGCTTCATCAGGTGGCTTGCAGTCATTGGTAAACGTGATCTTGTCGTGATCACCCTCAGACTCACGACGGCCGCCTTGTGCTTGGCTAATGCCACTGCTAGACCCAATGGATCGAAAGCGAATGTAGCAGCTATTAACTTAGCAACCTCTTCGGTGGACTGAGAGTCTATTCGAAACCCACAATTTAGGCCACCCAGTGCTCCCTCGGACATTAATATGCACAAATGACTCAACCACCCATTGTGTAAATCAACCCAAACGAGTGGAAACATTGTCCACTGCGGACAAACTGCAATGTCCGAAGCCCACTACAAAGCGAAGGAAGTATCTCGGTCTTGCCACCAACTTTGGCACTCCTGGGATGAAAAACACCATAGAGAAGCCAGAAATACTCCTCCTGCAGCAAATACTGCAACGTTTAATGAGGTTATTCTACTACATGAAGTATAATAAGGGTTCAATCGTGTTATATCCAATGTAATTACCGAGACTGAAACTAGTCATTAAGTTGAGGATGATTAAAATGGTGAAGCCATGGTTGAATATTTTCCTGGAGTCCTTACCCAGAAACCTTCCACGGACACTAGTTCAACAGAAGTGGCATCAACAGATGGAGCGCACTGCTTGAAAAGAGGAGTGACTTTTAACATTCAGCTAGACTGTTGTCATTTTTACGTTTCTACATCAAAAGCCGTTTCATTTATGCTCTAGTCGAAATATTGTTCAAATTTTTGCTTCATGGTGAGCCAAAAGTGTCGTAAAAATGCTCGTGGTGGGGCCGGGTGCCGCTATACAGTGGCTTCTGGTATGCAGTGTAGCGAATGTAAGAGTTGGTTCCACGATAACCGTACAAGCCCCACGCCCTCAGCATACAAGAGGTACGGCAACGCAGGAAGTGTCTGGCTTTGTACGTTGTGCTGCTTGGATATTCGTACTCTGGTAGAAGAAGAAAAAAACTTTTAAATACGATAACTAAGAAACTGTAGTCGAAAGCCAAAGCCGGTAGCTGTGAAAGTGATAACGACACAGCACCCACTGACACACAGATCGCTGTGCAAAATTTTGAGAACGTCCCACGACAAGCTGTAAGTCGGGCGCGTAGACTACCTACCAGGTTTGCTGACAGCTACTTGGAAAAAAATGCACCAAGTAGGGTGAATAAGCTGACCTTCCAAGCAGATAAATGCCGACGCCTAGTTATAGGAGATTTCAACGCACCATCGGTTGACTGGGATAGACTAACTACAAAAGCACCAAAAAATATGTCTGACCACTGGTTAGTGGAAACATCAACTTCCTTAGCCTTCATACAGCATATTAGGACACCAACCAGATATGACCATCAACATGCTCCATCAGTTCTGGACTTGGTGTTCTCATATGCAGACGATGTGTGCTTCATCCAGCACCTGACACCCCTTGGCAAAAGTGATCACGCTGTGATCACCTTTAGATTCGCAGCAGACGTCTTGTACCACGCCGATGCCCCAGCTAGACCCAACATATGGAGAGCGAATGTAGAAGGTATTAATCTGGCAGCCTCTTTGGAGGACTGGATAGTCAATCCAGAAGCATCGGTTGCAGGTACGTGATGCTTCTTCAAACAGTTATATGCAGGCGTGACCCAACTGTACACTCCGTGGACTGTCTTAAGGGGACAGAAACACTGTCCTCCGCGGATAAACCACGAAGTTTGAATCTTGCCACGGCGTAAGAATAAGTGTTGGAATCTTGCCACCCGTCTCGGTACACCCGAAGTGGTGAAGCATTACAAGGAAGCCCGCAATAAATGTATCGGTGCTATTCGCCGGCTTTGAATATGCTTTGAAATACGTCTTACCCAGCCTCATTATAAAGCCCGAAGAGGTTGTTTTCCAATACGAACTACAGAAATAAGACGTGTCGCGGTATACCTGCCCTAATCAACGGTACAGAAAATGACTGTTTGATTGAGGACGATAGGAAAAAAGCCGAAGCCATGGTTGGCTATTTTTTTGAGGTCCTCAAACAGGAATTCTCTATGGACAGTAATCCAACAGTAGAAGCAATGACATCCAACAGAATAAACTCCATGAATGCCTATCGTGATGATCCATTTCGGACATTGAGTACTCTCGATGTGGAAATGTCGACGGGACCGGATGAGTTGCACTCAGGGCGGCTCAGAGAGCTTGTACTCTATTTATCCGGCCCGTTGGCTACTATATTCAGACTGTCTCTCAGTGAAAGCACACCCCCCTATGACTGGAAGGATGCCATAGTTACACCTATCCATAAAGCAGGTTCTAGGCAGCTGTCATCAAATTACGGACCGATAAGTTTGACTAGTAAGGGTAATCATAAAAGCCGCCATAGTCCACCTAGAGAGCAACACTACTGTCTCGTTCACAGCACGGTTTTCGTAGAAATTTCTCTTGCGTGACGAACCTTCTTACAGCCAGAGAAAGGTGGGTTAGGTCTAAAGATGATAGGACACCGGTAGATGTCATTTTCATTGACTTTAGCGGGGCGTTCGACAAAGTACCTCATTCCAGGCTGCTCGGCAAACTGAGACGTTTTGGAATCACTGGTAGTCTGTTCGCATGGATAAAAGATTTCCTTGTTGGTAGGAGACAAAGAGTTGAGACCAATTCTCAACTCTCCATTTGGAAGTCGGTAGAGAATGGAGTGCCACAAGGCACAGTCCTGGGCCCCCTACTGTTTCTCCTATGCCTAAATGAGCTGCCAAATATAGCGAAATCTTCTATAGTTTTCTACGCTGATGACGTAAACCTCTGGCGGGAAATAAGGAACGATGAGGGTATACTTGCACTTCAGGCAGACATAAACAGCTGGTTTACCTGGTGGCGGGACTCCTTTACCCTCAGTAGTGACCCACAATGACCTAGGACTCACGGTTAGTTATGATTTGAAGACCTTGGCTCACTGTCTATGGATGGCAGCTAGAAGTTTTAAAACTCTCGGGGCATTACATAGAACGTTCGCTAAAATAAGTGGTAACACATTGACCATCTCATGCACATTCCTAGTTAGGTCCAAATAAGAAAACTGTACGCAGGCGGCCAATCCTTGTCTGAAAGGCGACGCAGACCTTCTAGAAAGAGTTCAGAGGGCAGCCACTCGTGCGATCTCTTTGATGGTTGGCCTCACCTGTTGAGACAGACTTAAGGAGCTGAACCTCTTCACTTTGTCCTACTGTCGACAGGGGGGAGACCTAATCACGCCATATGGGACTCTTAGAAAAGCCTTTTGACCTGGCCTATCTCAACTTCTCCTTCCCACCAGGTCGGAGCACCTCAGAGGACACTGTAGGAACCTACAAAAGCAAAGAACGAACATAGTCTCCACAGAGTGCTGGTTCTCGCGTAATCAACGCCTGGAACCGACTTCCAGAAGAAGCCGTGTTCGCCGTAATATACTGAAGGCATTAAGCACTCTAGATATCCAAAAATCAAAGGGACCGGACTAGCTGCATCCAAAGCTGCTCAGTGGGCTTGTATGTATAAATATATATTCAGGCCATCCCCAGGCGAAGACAGATCCTCTCATAATCGGAAGGATACAGTGGTCACACCTATCTGCAAGGCAAGGTCTGAGCAGCACCCACCAGACCACAGACCGATGAGCTTGGCTAGTAATGCGGTAAAAATCCCAGAAAAGAGTAATCAAAGAAATCGTTGCAGTTCACTTAGAGAGTAACAATTTGTTGTCTTGTTCACAACATGGCTACCGTAGAAGTTCCTCTTGCCAGACGAAAGTTTTCACGATCAGAGTTGGGTTAGGTCTAGATATAATGGGATACCTGCGGATGTTCTACTGAGTATCTCGTTCCCAGTCCCTCGTGAAGCCGGAAAGTTTCTGAATTCCTGAAACCTGGTTGTATAGATAAGAGAGTTCTATGTCCGTAGGAGACAAAGAGGAAGGACCAGTTCTCAGCTATGCTCTTGGAAGTCGACAGAGGGAGGAGAGCCGGGAGGCACCGTTTTGGATCCTCTTCTATCCCTATTATGCCTGACTCAGCCCCCAGATTTCATGAAATCCCATATGGTTCTCTGCGCTGATGGCTTGAAAATCTGGGGAGAAATTAAAGAAACTCAGGATGCACGTGAACTTCATAAAGACCTAACTAGCTTGCCAACCTAGTCACAAAAATGGCTGTAGTCTGTCAGAGCAAGTAAATATGTAGACACACATCAGAGTGCGCAGATGGCAACGCCTGTGATGTCGGTGGGACTTCTCTACCCTAAGTTCTGACCTCATTTACCCGGGATTCAGAACAGGCTATGATTTAAAGACAACGGCGCACCGTAAATTCTATGCAGTTCTGAGTTTTAGGATACTTTTGGCATCAAGTTGGATGCCAACAAAAACAAGTGGTGATACGTCTATTATCTTATCCACACCCCCGGCTAGGTCTGAACTAGAAAACTGTATACTGGCCGCAAATCATTGTCTGAGAGTTGGCTCAGACCATCTGGAAGGGGTTAATAGGGCACCCACTAGTGTTATCCGTACCCACAAAGATTGATCGAATGAGCTGAATATCTTCTTTTTATCCCATTGAAGACAGGGCGAAGATCCAGTCATGGTGTAAGGGATTTTAGGATGTGGTTTAAAACCTAATCCGTCCCCTCTTTCCCTTCCCACCAGGTCAAGACGCCACAGAAGAAGTAGCGGGAGAATAAGGGAGCAAGGATAGAACATAGTCTCTACAGAGTACTGGTTCTTGCAACGCATTGTCAACTGGAGCCTACTGCTGGAAGTGGTGGTGCCTGCGTCATCAGCTGGGTTGTTCAAAAGGGGACTAGACAAGCACAGGGCTCCATTGAGAAAAGATTACCACCGGCCCATTTCCTTCTATAAACGCGGTACGTTTGAAATCGTATAACATTTTAACGTGATTTTGCAGCTGCATCATAACTTCGTTATCAATGTCGTCACAAAGCTATTTTAGTTTACAGGTGACAAACCACACATCAAGTATGAAACTAGATATGATCAATGAATGTAAAATGTCACGGACACAACTATCTGCTGAACAGTGCATCTACAGTGCTCAAATGTTGGTAACGCTAAAAGCAAGTTCCCCTCATAACAGCATAAATGAGCCAGCTTATATTCTAGTTATGCTCAAAAGAAAAAGCACTGTGTTAAATCAGCCGGCCAACAATACTAGTACCAGAAACAACTCTGCAGGTCCAAAATGTAATGAGACCGCAATAGCGAACTTTGCAGCAGGTGTAAAGCTTAGTGGAAGCTCCATGTCTCTTGTTAAACTAACTAGACTTCGGCCACCAGCGTGATACTGTCAACCCTTCCAGAAATCGAAAGCCTAAAATCCCCCATGGAAGGACTTATTACGGAGACAAAAACAGTAGGTATCTCCTCCAATATACCTGAGCCTAAGACTTCTGCTTCCCCAAACCCTGTCAAGTCCAAGATACAGAAAGCTGCATCGACCAACGTGGAGACGGAAGACTGCAAGATGAATGATTTGACTCAATCACCTAAAACCGTAGATCTGGGCGTATTCACAGAAAGCCCCAACATAAAAACTGACACAACACTAAACGTCACAGAGCTCTCTCTGGGGTCTGCTGGAGGCCTGAAGTCTATAAACCGCACCAGCCTAAGTCTTAGGATGTCGGCCACTTGACATGCAACCGACAAACCAATGCTTCCATGGAACCGAATGATTGGAGACGGACGCAGAAAGCATATAATGATCCAAAATGACCCCGTAATCCCTTTCGGAATCGACAAAAGTACGGGCAGCAGCTCCATCAAAAATGTTCTTTATACTGAGTCTACATCCCACTAGTAACGACAGCACGAACAGATGTCACAACCCAGCCCAACCCTACCGTTTACTAATGAGAAGAGCTAACACCGAAACACTTATAACAGAGCGTCAGCGCGGTACTTTGTGAGGGAAAACTCCCATCACCGGTATGACACTGGCTTACTAGGAAACGTTCCCCTACCCAACTTAACGTCACTTATGTCCACTGTGAGTTGTTACAGAAGTCAGTCACCCGTAAGGAATACAGCGCAGAACAGAAGTTTACATGGACCCCGAAAACACGAATTTTTATTCATTACATCCCTATCAGCTGTAGTTTTGGCCAAACGACTAATGGGGGTGTTGAGGCCCCCTGCTCTGAACCACTAGTCTTAGCACCCTCGGAACAACAGGAAAGACACAAACGAGCATACACACAAATCCTAGATGCCAACTACCCAAGTGGCGCCAACAGATGCGAAAACACAACACGTCTGTTGAATCCTCCAAGTGATATCACCAGCCTTACACACCCACCATGTAAAACAGTAAACCTGCCCACCATCTGTGAAACGGATACAGATGCTAGAGACCACACTTGCGTTAGGTCAAACTCTGTGTACGTGGATGCGATGAGCACACTGAACAGCTTAAATAAAAACATTGTTCCGTTCTCTCCTAATAAAGGTGATGCCGCTTCAAGTCACTGTGTGGCCGATTTACCACTAGGATATCCTAGTAGCACTACAACTACGAGTGAGCAGGGTGTAGAGACGTTTTGTAACGCAACGACGCCAGACCATACCCAATCAAACGACACTGAGATACCTTTTGATCTGTTTAAAGAAGTAAAAAGCTTCACACATTACTATTCCCCCTACTTGTGCATTGTTCTCATAAACGCCAGGTTAGCCCTTAGTAAGCTATCAGCATTAAGGGGAATCACGCTCATATATAAGCCGCCGTTAATAATCACTGAGTCTTGGTGTCATGCAAATATATTGGATGAAGAGATGGGTATTGATATGTACACATAGGTCCGATGTGGCCGGGGTAACAAGAAAAGAGCAGGTCATCTGATGTACTCCCTGAATACTCTCACGGTATTCGGGCTAGTAAATATGGTTCCTGATAAGACAAGTGACTCCCTGTGGGTCATAGAACACTACAGCGATGTTACAGCATTGTGCGGTCATGAACTGACTATCCACTATTGGGATGGATTAAGTCCTTCCTCAGTAATTGCACTCAAGTGGTGAAGGCAGATTCACACACCCAAAACCTAGTTCAATCGCCTATGGTTTAGTTCGAGGCAGTGTATTAGGTCCTCTCCACTGTACTTTATATGCCAGTGAGATCTGCAGCTGCTTTGCAAACAGTAAATCATTCTTGTTTTCTGATGACCTAAAAGTTACGTGCACATTCCCCCAAGATGATTGATCCCACTTCTAAGCACTAACACAAAGGCAGCCCGACGCAATATCCGCATGGTCTGCTGCTTGGAGACTGCAGTTCAGCATAAGCAAATGTGGCTGGATATGCTATGGTGCTCCATCGCTGGACACCAAACGACAACTTCAGTCTACGAAACCACATGTTCTTAAAAGTGTATGTGAACTTGGATTAAGATGTTCAAGGGACCTCACATTTTCTGAACAGGTAGCACCACAGACTCGCAAATCTGAGATCTCAAGGGTCGCACAGCTTTCACCTCTAAGAAGTCAAGCCATTGCTCTATACAACTTGCGTAGGCCCACTGTTAGAATATTGTCCATCTATATTGAGTGGTATCCGCATAAAAGATAAACAAAAAATAGGGGGCGTCCAAAGGCATTTTACAGCTACATCACTGGTAAACGATTGCAAACGGGACTACAGCTCCAGATGCAGAACACTAAGTATTGAATGAGGTGACTCAAAAATAAGCTGGCACCCTTCTTTATTATGTTACAAAAACACACTTTTACAGCCAGCGTTGAGTTTCATTTCAAACTCAACATTTGATACTATCTGCACAACCACGCCCACAGCATCACAATGGAACTCTTTATATCCTGCTTGAGCGCAAACTTCGTGGTCAAATTCTCTCAGTTATGGGACAGACTTCCCCCTAAAGTGAAGGCGTCCAAATCAACCTCTGAATTTGGCCGGTTACTAGTTACCTTCTTATCATCTGGCAAAGTTTCCTGTTTACCAAATACACCAACAGTATACTTCGTGACATTTCGTATACTGGGCCTTTTTAGTGTATAATGAGACATACAAGAAGCGTTGGGGAGACTTCCATAAGTTATGACCTCAAAATAACAGCACATTCTGCCCTACCTGAGACAGTAGTCAAAAAAAGAAGTCCTACCCTACATTATTATTTATTATTATTAGTCCCTTGGGACCCTTATGGAACATAGGGCTTCAGTAGCACATCTCCACTCGACTCTGTTCTCTGAAATCTTTTGAACCTGGTTCCACAACAGCCCACAAGCTCTCATTTCCTCCTCGCCGGATCTCCTCCATGTCACCCTCAGACGTCCAACTCGTCGTTTCCCATGGGGATTCCACTTGAGCAACTGGCCTGACGCGTGATGTCCCCAGTCGGCTTTCTCAGTGCATGCCCAATCCATCTCCACTTCCTCCTGCATATTTGTTGAGCGATAGGTTCTTCGTTGGTTCGTTCCCAGAGCTCCTTGTTGCTTATTCTTTCTGGCGATCCATCTGATCTTTAGTAGCGAGCGTAAGCAGTTGTTGATGAATGTCTGTAGTTTGTTGGAAATCCCTTTCGTGACGCGCCAAGTCTTTGAGCCATACAGAAGCGCTGACTTGACGTTGGTGTTGAAAATCCTGATTTTGTTCCACATGCTGAGTGCAGAAGATCTCCACACTGGTTTCAGGTTAATGAACGCCTGTCTTGCTCTCCGATTCTGACTTTGACATCCTCGTCTGTCCCGCCTGTAGTTGAAACAGTAACGCCCAGCCCAGTTAGGTGAAAGAGGCTACTTCCTTTAAGTTTCTCCCGTTGATGGCGACTGGAGTTTGTTGTTGTTGGAGTTGTTGGTGAGGTATCTTCATCACCCCCGTCTTCTCTATACCCACCTGAAGTCCCGTCTTCGCTGCATCTTCTGTCAACCTGTTAGTTTTCGCGTGCAGATCTTCAAGTTTCTTTGACATCAGGCACAAGTCATCGGCGAAATCCAAGTCTTCTAGGTTCTTTTCTGCAGTCCAGTGTATCCCTCTCTTCTCGCTCCCCACTGTTGTCTGCTGCATGATCCAGCCCAGTCGACCACAATCAGTAATATCATGGGGGATAGTAGGCAACCTTGTTTTACTCCTGTCTTCACTTCAAAAGCATCACTGAGCTTCCCACTGTGAATTACTTGGCATGTGGCATCTTCATATAGTTGCTGAATGGGGCTGATAAAAGTTTTCAGTATTCCGTAGTAATGAAGCAGTTTCCAAATTACCTCTCGGTCGACGCTGTTGAAGGCCTTCTCAAAGTCGATGAGGTTGAGGCAGAGAGCTGATTGCTATTCTATGCTCTGTTCTATGATGATGCGAAGCGTTGCAATTTGGTCTGCACATGATTTGTACTTCCTGAAGCCTGCCTGCCTGTTCCTGTCGTAGTTTTGAATCCAGTGCATCCTTTAGCCTCTCCACTACGATGGGGCCCAATGTTTTGCTTGCGTTGGGTGGACAGGAGAGTGATTCCTCTCCAGTTCCTGCAAACACTGAGGTCTCCCCCCTTCGTCAGTTTGACAGGGTAGCCCTTCTTCCGATCGCCAGGTACCTTCTCTTCCTTCCACACCTTCTGCAGTAGTGGTGTAGTGTGAGCATGTCCGCTGTTGTCTCTGTGTCTGTTCTCAGTGCTTCTGGCAGAATCCCATCTGGTCCTGCTGCTTTCTTTCATTTCGGTAGCTTTATGGATCTCAGGACTTCCATTTTTGTCGGAGGATTTGTGTTCACTTGTAGTTCAGCGGCTGCAGGTGGTATTTCTGGACGAAGTGCAGGTGGTGGTCGATTCAAGAGCTTCTTGAAGTGGTTGGCCCGTTGTTTCCTTCGTTTCTCTTCTTTCGTAATTAAATTTCCTTCTTCATCTTTTATTGGTTTCATCTGTGTTGATCTCTTCCCAGATAGCAACCTGGTTATTTGATACAATGTCGTCAGGTCTCTCCTACCAGCAGGCAGCCTGTTCTGCTTCACTTGTCAGTGTTTCGTAGAAGTGTCTTTTATCTTTCCTCGCACTCTTCATCACTTCTTTGTCCAACGTTTTATACATTGTGCCCAGCTCCTCTTGTCGTTGAGCATCCTTGCACTGGTTTATCTTCTGCTTCACCATCCACCTCTCCTCTATCAGCTTCCAGGTATCCGTCGAGATCCATTCCTTGTCTTCTTTCTTCTTCCTTCCTAATACGGTTGTGCAGGTTTCTTTCCACATAGCTTTCAAAGACTTCCAGTGTTCTTCCACACACGTTTCTTTAGGGATGTTCCTCGATATTTCCCATTTTTTCTTGATGGTTGCCTTGAAGATCTCCTTTGTAGTTTCATCCTTCAGTTTCCGAGTGTTGTACTTGAATTGAGGCCTATCACCAGCTTCCTTGAAGGCTTTCAACTTGATTTGGAAGGTTCCTTGCACTAGATAGTGGTCTGAATCTACATCTGCTCCTCTTCTTGACCTTGTATCAAGTAGACTGCGTCTCCATTTTCTTAAGATCGAGATAAAGTCGATTTGCTTTTTAGTGTATCCTGTTGTCTGGTGAAATCCATGTCGCTTTGTGGATATCCTTGTGCTTGAACATAGTGCCTCCAGTCACCAAATCGTTGAATGCACAGAATTCTGCAAACAATTCTCCATTCTCGTCCATCACCTCACCAAGCGCTTCTCGACCCATGGTTAGTTCTCTTTCTGTGTTGTCTGCTCCCAGTTTGGCATTCATGTTTCATCGCCCACTAGAATTTTGATATCGCCAACCGACATCTTGTCCAGTGTTGATTGAAGTTGCCTGTAGAATTCCTCCTTTTTCTCTTGCTCTGCATTATTTCTTAGCGCATAGCATTGTATGATTGTGACCTTCCTTCCTTTTGAGTTGAATCTTGCTGTCATGATCCTGAAGGAGATTGGTTCCCACTGCATGAGAGCCTTCGATGCTCTTGGGGACATCATGATAGCCACTCCACAACTCAGTGTGCTCGTGGTTGTCATCTGGGTGACCGGAGTAGATTATTGATTCTCCAGTTGACAGTTTAGAGACTCCACTCCCATTCCATCTGCTTTCGCAAGTCCCAAGCGCTTCAATGTGATGCCTTCTCATCTCGTTTGCAATCTTGGCTGCCTTGCTGGGTTCAAACATGGTGCGGACATTCCATGTCCCCACGTTTACTTTCGCTTTCATCGAGAGAAGACACATCGGCCAATTGGCTCCCCTAAGGGAGGCTTTCACCAACTGGCGTCATTTCACCTCTCCAATTCCAGCGAGGAACGATTTTGTTTTTATTTTTTATATTTTGTTTGTGCTTTGAAGTTTCTTTAGCGGTTAGATTTGTTTTACAGGGTAGGGTTGTTAGCCTCATGCCCAGGCTTATCTCTTTATCCGGGCTTAGAACCGGCTAGTAACTAGTGAACTAGTTAACCAGGCGAGGTTCCTACACTACATTATGACATGAAATACATGTTCTCAAGTACTCAGCGGAAAGGGCACTTACAATGGACGCCATATCAAGGGAAGTTAATTAGGGAGAAACATGAACATAGGCAACACTCCGCTTGTTGGAATTTTTGCTTCTTTCTCTGCGTGCTGCTTTGTCTGTTTTTTTGCTGTTGTAGAAAGGCAGTTCAGTTCTGAATGTTGGCTTGGTCTTCGCAGAGAAATAATTGTTTAAGGAATTGACCTTGGCTGAAATTACCCTACGTGGAGGGTGACCAGTTTTGTGGAGTTCACAATACCTAACTACAACAAATAGAAATGAAAAGTGCTCACTGAGCTAAAACTTCATAAGCATCCAAATTTGGGGCATACCCATTATAAAAGCTACCAGGAAAGTCCAGCGCTTACCCACCGCAAGGCTGTCACGACCCCTGAGAACGGTGGACAAGATGTTTTGGAAGTCAACTTGGCGCATCCAAGCAAGTCTATTGTTTCTGGGTGCCGAAGTTGGAAAGGTGGAGATGTTTGACTCTCAGTCACGATATTCATCAAGATTATGAATCTCTGATATGGAATAGTATCGACATGCATGAATTATACAGTTCTAGAATCACCAATGAAGTAAAATAAGAAAACAATCTGTGCAAACATTCCCTCATAAGCTTTTACCATCATCTCGTGCAAAAAGTGCAGGCTGGAAGTATTAGCCTCGAGCTTCTTTTTTCTCCAGGTAATACATGTAGTGTCAAAATACCAACCTGGTTTTTTGTTAATGCGAAGACAATACTTCCACTTGGTCAACTTGTAAATGTCTGCATACTTATTCTGCAGCGATGTTCCATTATATGAATATGCAGCACTTATATCCTCTAGTGGCAATAGGTGGTGGTTGAGATTACCTTCCATGTAGATACGTGCAATTTATACAGAAACTTATTCATACCTGTAAAAATGGTGTGTGCCTGTATATTCAGGATTAAATATTATTATTATCCTCAAGCTACAAACCTGAATATGTGTACTTATTTTTTCTTCGATATTCGTTCTGTGCTGGGTCTAAACATTGAACTCTTCTCTCGGATTAGAAAGTTCATACTTCTGCATTTTCCACCCCCCTGCCTACATATTTTTGCATGATAACGCGTAATCGAGCCGTGAATAAAATCAGACGTCTGCAGTCTGGAAGACTAATATTTTTATGCTTTCCAACAGCACAAACCCTTTCCATTGATTGTTTTCACATAGCCTTATTAGATTAGCCTTATTAGATTATTAGATTATAAACTCACCGGAACTTCGGTCCAAGCCGGTTATTATAAACCTTCCTACGGAAATAATTCAGATCCCAGGCAACCCAATATTCAGGATTCATAACCATGTTGGGAAAAATTTTGCCAGGTATGCTATACTTGTTGGCCGAAAGGAAGTATGGGAGCTATTCGGAAACGCTTACTTTTGGTACCGGAAACCAGCCCAGTCGCGGAGGATAGCTCCAGGGTTCAGATGAATTTTTTCAGCATTGTCTAGTTGGAATCATGCCAGCCTAATTCTGCATGTTGTCGTTCCGACGCAGACGGATGTTACCAATCACGAAAGTGGATAGAAGGAATGAATGTAGAGCCAGTGCCTGGCCATTCTAAAAATCGAACACGTTTGAAGTGAAACAGGCAAAACCGTAAAGTTGTGCACGCCATCTAGAAGGACGCATAGATCAACCATTGTTCATTTATTTTCCAGTTAGGCAAGTGTCTGAGACCTAAAAATAACAAAATTTCATAATCAAACGAGTATCATGTACTCAACGAACCCTCTCATGTGTGTGAGATGTGTGAGTGAACCAGCAGTGGAGTCGGAGAGACTAACACAATTTCACCTGACAACACTCGAGCTGCGTGCGTGGTTGGTTGTTTACTCTCAGCTTGACAGGGTCACTGAAATTATGAAGGCTGGTGCCGTTATCTATGACCTTTATACTTCAGGCTGTCTCGGAACTGTCCGACGCCATAGTAACTTGGGCGGTTGTCTTTAGGTTGTAAGTGTTATCACACGTTCACACCTCAACAGAAATGCCAGTGTTCCTGACAGCCCCCCCAGCAGTGTAATGGAAGCCCCTGTGGTGCCTAAAGACAAGTCGTATGAGAATCAGCAGCAGCATCTTGGTCTTCAAAAAGCTGCCGATAGCAAAATTATGGGCAAGCTTTAAAAACGCACTAGATCAGAGGCAGTCAGCATAGCTCAAACCAGGCAAAATCACGTCGGACTCGCTGGATCCATGCCAGATCAGACCAAAACTGTGTTGCTCACCGAATCAAAACTTCTTGTGTACGGGTGAATCCCAATACTCGGCGATTACTGTCCTACGCAGAACCCTTTCATTTGGTTGAGACACAGATCAGGCCAAAGTATTTGTTTGACGTAACAGTTGTTCTTCTTTACAGCTTTCCTCCTTTGCAATAATCTTCGTTGTCATTGCTTAAATACAACCATTTACGTCGCCACTCACAGCTTTTCCAAATTTTCTCCCATGGTTCCGTTACTTTACATTCACAATACCCTAATATTGGAAGACCTTGAAACTACTTCGCTTACCACCTCCCCACTCACTTCTTTTTTCCATGCAGTTAGTGGGAAAGAATGGTTGAAGTCGGAGGCCCTACCGAGGGTATGACACCCTGCCATCTCGGAAGTGGCGGTGTCTCACAACGAGTCATATATTTTATCCGGTTTGAGCCAGAACATACTTGCCCGTGCCCAAGTTTATACTGTACTCTTCAGGAACAAAGGTATTAGGCTTTAACCATATAGGCTCTAGCCGATTAGCATGACATCTGCCCTTGTATGAATTACCTGGGGAAATAAGTCTGGCAAAGTGTCGTTGAGTTTTCTCTATTTTCTGATTGTCACTGAACCGCAAGCGACTAAGCACGATAGGACAGTATTCTAATAGTGGTCGCACGCACATCTTATATAAAATCAGTCTGGTTTCATTCAGGCGAAAATTCCGGTGAATGAAGCCAATGAGGCGGCGTAATTTCGAGCACTGTGCCGTTGCGTGTTTTATAAAGGAAAGGCGACTGGAGTACCTCATTTCCAGGTCTCAAATACTAATTGGAGTGGAGTGTTGTTCAGTAGAAGATTAGTTGGCACGCTTTGTTCACCGAAGAGCATAGAGCCGGACTTCTGTGTATTCAGAGGCAGCAGCCATGTGTCACACCATCTTTGTGGCTTGTCGAGATCATTTTGTATGGTGGTATTGATGCTGCTACGTTGGTTAGGGTGAAAGGTGTACGCTACTTTCAAGTCATCCTCAAATAGGAGGGTTTTCCCTGATTGAAAGCAGGCGCATATATCATTTATATACATTATAAAGAGTAGGGGTCCGAGAACTGAGCCTTGAATAACTCCACTGGTGACATTTCTGAGATGAGAACAATGTGAGCCTGTCTTGACCACTTGGATGCGGTTCAGCAGAAATGAGCCGATCCAGTCATGCAACCTGCCACTTATTCCAAGTGAATTCAGTTTACGAAGAAGTGAGGGGTGACGGACTTTGTCAAAAGCTTTGGTGAAATTGAAGCGAAGCGGGACAACCACTTTTCCATCGTCGCTACTGGTAATTACGTATTCGAAGAATTCTAGGTGACACGTGATGCAAGATTTCCTAGACAGAAATCCATGCTGCGAGGAATTCATAAGTTTGTGATCTGAAAGGTGAGAAAAGATGGCGTTTCTCGCTACTACCTCCATTATAAGCGAGAGGACATCTGTTATGTTGATCGGGCGGTGATTTTCCAGGTACGGTCTGGAGCCTCCCTTAAAGCATGGAGTAATATGACTAGTCTCCCATGAAACCGGAAAAGTGCCCTAGTTTAGGGAAAGGCTGAATATTTTGCTAGCAGTATGCGGGAGTCCGGGCTGCCGCTTTTAATGAAAATCCCAGGTATCAGCGAGTTTATTGCATCACGTGCGTTGCTTAGGTTAAGTTAAACTCCCGAGATTTTGTGTGTTCCGGTGTCACTGAGCGTAGCAAGACTGCGATTACAACTAGTGAAAGAAAGGCTAAAAGTTTCGCTTAGTATTTGACATATCTCTGTGGGGTTTGCAACACACTTGTTGCCTTCTTTCAACATATTCAGCACGTCAGGTTTATAACAGGGTTTCTTTTTAGGAAAAGTGGGAAGCAGACCAGTTATATTTGCATGTTTCAGAATTTTATTCCCAAGTAAAGGTTTCACCTGTGAACTTCCAGGTCACTGAAAAAGGCATGGGTACCAAGAATCGCAGTAAAGTCATCTGATGCGAAAAGTTTTTTCGCAGTTTCCCTAGTCCCCGCCTGAATGTGACAGAGATGTAGCCTTTGATATTAATATGCAACTTTTGTGTTTTCTTTGGGGCTACGCGGTCGGGACAGGTGTTTAAATTCAGACAGAAGTTTGCAAGAGAGTTGTTCAGATCATCGGATGAAAAGGACTCGTCCCAGTCTAGACAGCGTATCAGGCATCCTGAGGTTGGCCAATCGATGTCAACAAAACTTCTGCCAACGAGTGTTGTAGGCATCAGTGATGTGGGAGTGAACCTACATGTCACAAACAGTTGATAGGCTACAACCTTGTGGTCACTTTCCTGGAATTCGGTGCTAGTATGTGTGGTGAATGATGGTGAGTTGTTTAAAAAAAGCAGGTCAAGCATGTTATATCGTCGAGTACAGCTGTCAACAGCCTGAACCCATCCATTGGTTTCTAAGATTTGAAACTAGATGATCATTGCAGCGTCTCCCATATGATACCCCGCATATTAAAATTGCAACCTACCACTACACAAGTTGGTAGTGATGATGGTGGCTCGGATGGTTCGTTGATATGTTTGTCAACGGCAAGTTTAGCGTGATGTGACCCATATGGGCAGCCAAAGGTAATATCGTAATGCTGGAGAGTGTTGACATTCACGAATACTGCATCGTCTAAAAGGTTCCAACGCAATGAGGAGGTAATCGAGGATGAAAAATCTGAGCAAATGTAGACAATGCTACCTTCAACTTTGTAAGTACCGTGGTCGTTACGATACAAATTGTTATCATCCAATGTGAGCCTGAGGTTGAGGTATCTGACGTACACGGAGTTTCAGTGATAAGAATGCGGCATGGTTAGGTCAAGCAAGAAAGACGTTTTAGATGATTGAGAGTAAACGCAACGTGAGTTAGATGGAAGAACAGAGAATTCTGGTGGGGCTATGAAAAGACTTAGGTCATTAACGAGACGGGATAAGAGTGTTCTTCCATGGTCATCACTTGAGTCAACGGGATGTGGGGTCGGAAATTTCAGCACGTAGGCATGTTTCTTAGCGTTGCATGCCGGACTACCCATTGTTGCCTCAGATGATGACCGATCATTTACTGGCCTGGGTGATGGGTGGGTGTCACTAGGGTATTTATGTCACTGAATTGGTTGCTGGCTATATCTGATTGCAGTCGACTCGAGTACGTCACCATCTGCATGGTTAGAGGTGCTATTATCCCATGGAGCCCGAAAAAGGATGGATTTTCCGGGGGGTTCCAGAGCGTGGATTCTTCATAAAACGCTAGATGGGCGTTGCACGTGCCAGATTCTGTCATAGCAACGGGAGGCATAAGGTCCCGTATCTGAACTCTCAAGGAGATAGTTCTGGGTTTATTCACGTTCAGTTGTGAGCTAAAGTACTTTGGCGGTGCACCGGGGTTATATTCCTGGGTAGGCGGAAACTGTACAGTGGGATGTGACGAGAAAAAACGTATCATCAATTCTTGAAACCGTGTTCCCCAGTTTGGGTGATTTGGGCTGTCTGTGGTGGTACGCTTTACTCGCGCTCCCACAATTGAACAGCTGACCCTCATTATGGCTGGATGAGATCGTCTTATTTCTCGTTTCTGGGCAAAGGGTGTTTTCATGATTATCTCCGCCTGGGAATGAACCAACTTGAGAGAGATTCATGGCGTTATGTGCCACCAGGCGATTAGGGGTTCCTAATTTTGCTGGGTGGCATTGTTTGTTGTCAAAACGTTTAGATTTCCAAGACGTTTTGCCCAGGGATAATGCATTCAGCAACAAAGCCGAAGAGGTGGGTTGTACAGACTGGCCTACCTGTGCGGTATTAGCGGACCAAATGACTTGGAATCTCTGTGGTTCATCACTAAGATTTGTGTTGTCATCTAGGTCTATGGATATTATATTAGTGCATACTGGCGGTATGGAGTCAGCATTTCTTTTGCTTCCTGTTGTATTTATAAGTTCTTCACTGATAACTGAGGCTGTAAAGATCAGCGAAGTTCTTGTTAGCTTGTCACCCTCACAACTCGTTGACTGCATCGCACTCTCGGTATCTCTTGGTTTTAGCGAAACTTGAGAAGTCAGTCCACCATGGAATTTCCGTGTGCGACGCTGACAAGAAGTTAGGTCAGGAGATATCCTTACCGTGTTATATGGTGTTGTGAATGTTATAATTCTCTGAGAGTCAGAGAAGTGTTTTGCATTGCACGGCGAGTTATGCTGTAATAGAATGGGACATGGGGGCCCGGTTGTTCTTTTCCTTAGGCGACGAACATTACCAGCTAAGTTAACCAAGCCGCATGCTTGTAAACAATCTGTCCTAACTCGCTCTAGTGGGGAATTGTTAGGAATGTTGAAGACTATTGAATTTTAGGAGGATTGCATTCGGTTGCTTACCCCACTGGCTGCAAAGTCGACTAAATAAATGTTTTATTCTCACTTTAAAAAAGATTGTAACATGAGGTAAGCCAGTTCACAGGCTTCACCACATTGATACATCTCAAAATATCTACAGGACTTGAGCCCTAAGCGGTATTGACAGAATGTCACTAAACTCAATTAAAAACTGCCGAAGGTCCTGCTAGTTATAAAATGAACAAGGAAATATTACCTTACAGCGTACACAAAGTAATAAAGTTTAGATAATGATAAATATTGTCTTTACTTACGAGGTTAAACATGGGAGAAACCAGTTTACAAGCACCGTCAAATTCGTTACTTTTGTGAGTTTACGAACAGGTATCTAACATTAAATTATCTATGTATCAAGTCATTAGTGTGCATTGTCTTATTAAAATTTGCTGAAATTCATGAGACGGATATGAATTTCCATCTCTTATCTCGCAGACAGGATCCGTTTTCAATATCGAAAGCGCGCAGTGTTCAAAGTTTGCGTTATAACCAACCGACGTTGTTAGTCCATTCGCGTAGTTTGCTAATCAGTAGCGTGACAGTTTATTACTTAGAATGATCTTCAGTTTTTAGCTTTGCTAACTATAAAGGGCCCATTTATATAATCTGGAGTATCAGTAAAGTGTCCTCAGTTAAATAACCAACGTGTATGTCTATATCAATGCATCTCCAGGTCGCCATGTTACGTTTAAAGGTAATATAGGCTAGTTCTGCTGGGAATACCCGTTGTATTGGATGAAAGTAGATGTTGGAACAGTCGATAGTCCAAGTGGCAGTATTTATACATAGGCGTCGGGTATCTTTTACATTAGCGTGGGCGGTATCATTCGAGAAGTGCATTTGATGCATTGTAAGTTTTTTAGGATTTGTCCTGGTGCGAACTTGACAGACGCAAAGACCAATCACTAATTATTCGAACTTGTTATATACCCACGAATACGAGACCAAGGAAGAACACGATAGCGTAGTCGGATGGAATAGTATATTTGGATGGTTATGCCAAAATACCGATGCGTTCCAACTAACTGGCTAGAGAGTCGAATACGAGCAATGCAACGTAACACGACAGCGTGCCAAATGGCGAGGATGCTTGACCGGATGCCTTCAGCTTAGCGAGTCCAGTTAAACTATCAAGGTCAGCATCAATGTCGAAGTCGTCAAACCCTAGGCTATTGATTTTGGGGAAGTGTATGACGCTACAGATCACTCCCCCCCTAGTGGGTTCGTGAGGACCCTAAGACGATACCAGCCGGAAGTAAAAACCCAGTGGTTTCTCCACTGGTAAAACTCTCCGATGGGCTCACTGCGTGAGGTGGCCCCTGGTTGTCTGAACCTTATTCTAGGGTGTCGTGGCGATTAAATAAATAAAATACAATAAATGAAATTGTACGTCGGTCGCGGTCATCTGTTCCTTTCGACGTTCCGTCCAGTGCTCGTTGCACCTGGAATATAAATAAAAGTCTTTAATACCACGAAAACGTTGCGTAAAAATGGGAATTATTTATATATAAACGTGTCGAAAAAGAAAAATTTACGCTTATCTTCGCCGTTTTTTTAGTTTTTATTACATGGTAAATAAAAATTGATATAAAAAGGCAAAGTGTACGAGGGTTTGTGCCGGTAAATAAGAAAAATAGTGCCTCGAAAAAAATGGTTGGCACACACATAGCTAAGTTGAATATGACTTCAGGTACTCTGGGAACCTGACGGTTCGACCTGATCGTGTTTTTTGTTGCGCCGCTGGTTGTTGCAGCTGTGCATTACCAGGCACATCGTCGAGAATTTCGATAATTGAGTCATCCGTCGGCCGGATGTAGCGAGCTGAAACGTCACTTACAATGGGGTTGCCTTCGAAATAAGCTGGTTTCAAACGGTCGATACTGACAGTATCTTCGCGTCCGCCTCGCTCAATTACATAGAATTTCTCATGTCGCTTAATCACTTTGAACGGCCCGTCGTAGGGTGGTTCAAGTGGTCGACGAACAGCGTCGTGGCGAACAAACACGTGTGATGTCTTCTGTAAACTGGGGTGGACGAAAACATCAGTCGTTTGCGGTCTAATCGGAGAAGGCCTAACTGAACGCATTGCGTTTGTAAGCCTAGTCACATAAGATGCCCTATCGGAAACATGTTTGAAAGTTGAAGGGGAAACAAACTCACCTGGTAGGCGAAGAGTGGTCCCATAGACGAGTTCTGCAGGAGTGCATCCAGCATCAACTTTCAACGCGTTACGAATACCTAGTAGGACTAGAGGCAGAGCCTCGGTCCACTGAGGTATGTTTGTAGCTGAAAGGGAAGCTTTCAGCTGTCGATGGAAACGCTCTACCATGCCATTTGCTTGTGGATGGTAGGCTGTCGTTCGGAACCGAGTGCAACCTAAAAGTGCCGTTAGAGCGTGAAATAGTCCGCACTCAAATTGGCGCCCACGGTCGGTTGTGACGTAGGATGGACATCCGAAGTTCGCGATCCATCTTTCGACGAAAACACGAGCAACTGTTAAAAAAAAAAAAAAATCGGCATCTTAAACTTCCGGCCATCGTGTGAAACGATCAACACAGGTGAAAAGGTAGGTACATCCATTAGATTCTGGTAGGGGTCCTACAATATCTATATGGACGTGGTCGAAACGCATGTCTGGGGCTAGAAATGAGCCTAAAGGGCTTTTCGTGTGTCGCGTGACTTTACACTTTTGACAAGCTAAGCACGACTGGGCCCACTCCTTAACGTCTTTGTTCATCCCAGGCCAGCAGAAACGTTGTGCGATAAGCCTAATGGTGGCTCGTACACCTGGATGAGAGAGTTTGTGCAACGTATTGAAGACGTTGCGTCGACAACTCTTCGGAACTATTGGGCGTGGTTGACTAGCAGAGACATCGCACAAAATTGCATCCTTGTCTGATCCAACAGGACAAAGTCGCAGTTTGAGAGTTGTGGACGACAACTCATGATGCAGCTCAAGGTCTTCCTTTTGACGCCGAGCTAGTTCAACGAGATCAATACCCTCGATATAGTTTATCGAAGCTATTCGAGATAGTGCGTCGGCTGCGGAGTTGTTTGCTCCAGAAATGTGGCGGATGTCTGACGTGAACTGGGAAATGTAATCCAGCTGTCGCGACTCACGAGGGGAGTATTTGTCAGACGCCGAGCTGAGGGAAAACGTTAACGGTTTGTGGTCTGTGAAAATAATGAAATCACGACCTTCCACAGAATGTCGAAAATGGCGTACAGAACAGTACATGGCTAGGAGTTCCCTACCAAATGTACTGTATCTTGTTTCCGCGTCTTGCAGCCGCCTCGAGAAAAAGGCTAACGGTTGCCACTGGTTGTCAGTCAACTGTTGCAAAACTGCTCCAATTGCTGAATCAGATGCATCAACAGCAATACTCAGAGGAGCATTGGGGTCATGATGCATAAGCATGGTTGCGTTCGAAATGGCTTCCTTGACTTTGGAGAAAGCAAGTCTAGCCGCGTTGTCCAGAGACACGAACTTCGCAGTTCCTCGAAGTAGATCTGTGAGTGGTCTCATGACAGAGGCACAGTTAGGGATAAACCTTCGGTAATAACTTACCAGGCCATTGAAAGTGCGGAGATGTTTCACAGTGGTCGGCTCTGGATAGTTTGTGATAGCCGCCACTTTATCTCTCAATGGGCGTATACCTTTGTTGTCAATGGTATGCCCAAGGAAGCTGAGTGATTCAACTCCTATTTCACACTTCTGTAAGTTAACTGTGATGCCATGTTTTTTGAGTCTTTCGAATGCGAGGTCCAAATGTTTAAGGTGTGTTTCCTTATCTGGACTCGCAATTAGACAGTCATCTATGTAGACATGAACAAAATTCAGACCACGGAAGACGTCGTCCATAAAGCGTTGGAATGTTTGTGCTGCATTCCGAAGACCAAAAGGCATGCGCAGGAATTCAAACAGGCCAAAAGGAGTAATAATGGCTGTTTTCGCGATATCTTCTGCTGCCATAGGTATCTGGTTGTACGCTTTGACTAAGTCGATTTTCGAGAAAATGTTCATGCCGCATAAGGTTGCGGTCAAGTCGTAAACGTGGGGTATAGGGTAGCAGTCCGGAGTTGTTTTGGCGTTAAGCCTTCGGTAATCACCGGTCGGACGCCAGTCGTTGCTATCCTTTTTGGGCACCATGTGCAATGGCGATGCCCAAGGACTGTTTGACGGTCTGATAATGCCCAGTTCGAGCATATGGTCGAATTCATTTTTCGCCGTTTGCAGCTTATCGGGGGCTAAACGGCGAGCTTTGGATGCCACAGGTGGACCTGTGGTTGTGACGTGATGCATAACATTGCTGGTTATGCACGGAAGAGTGTGTTTCGGTTGTTGTAACTCTGGATATTTCTCCAGAACTGCCTGGTAGGACGCGTCGCCTGATTGTTTAGTCCTAACGATGGCTAAACTCGGACCTACATAGGTGGTGCCGCCAATAGATAACTTTGTGTTGTTATCTATCAGTCGTCGACGGCGAGCATCTACGAGTAGATCGTAATGGTTCAGCAAATCTATGCCAATGATGGGCATAGAGACGTCTGCCAGGAGGAAAATCCAGTGAATAGGTTTGCGTAAACCTAAGTTGAGGTAGGCATACCGTCTCCCGAATGTCGCGATTGCCTTGCCGTTGGCTGCTTGAAGATTGAAGGATGGGTCGAGATGACGCTCCTTTGTCGTTGCTGGAAGAACGCTAACTTCTGCGCCGGTGTCGACGAGGTAGCGGACTTTCGTTTTAATGTCGGTGACGTAGAGCAAACGGCTTTTTCCGCCGGCTACGGTTGCCGTGAGCACGTGCCGGCGTGACCGTTTCCCGAGTTCGGGTCCTTCTTAAAACGGCATGGTTTACGACATTTTCTGGCTTCATCCCCGTAAGTGTTATGAAACCAGCACCATTCAGGGTTTTCCACCCTGTTGGGTTTCGTTTTAGGGCTACCACGCGACTTGCTGCGATGCGCCAAGGTGCGTTTCTGTGAAGTGCTACGTGATCTAGGACTTCGAGATCGTAGCAACCGTTTCACAGAGTTGCACAACTTGGTCACCTCCGAATCCTGGCGCTCTGTTTTGTCACAGATAGAATATACGTTGGAGACGGGTCTGCTGGATATCTCCAGTATTTTATCTGCTGAGGCTGCCAGGTCGTCGAGTGGGACTGACTGGAGTGTCACCAACACGGTTTGCACCGGTTGTGGTAGTTTCGAGAGAAATAGTTCTCGGAAGAAACCATCGTCAAATGTTCGTGCACCGATTACTTCTCGCATGCGTGCGAGGACTTCAGTAGCTGAGTGGCTGCCTAGCTCGATGTTACGAAGCAATTCGTCTAGACGTTGGCGATCTGTGAGATCGCTTTTCTTCAAGAGTGCAGCCTTTAGAAGTGCATAAGGGTCACTTACTTCAGGATTAAACATGTTTGCTGTAACAACCTGTTTAATTCTCGCGGTAGTGAACGTATGACAGCAAGAAATCGAGATGAGGATCTGAGACACCCTGTTCTCGAAAATCGGCCTCGGCATACAGAAACCATGTTTCTGCATTGTCTGGCCAATATGGCACGAGTTGGATCGTGTTCGAGGTCGGCTTAATACGAATAAGCTTGGGAGTGTGGTCGGACATGAGAAAGTGTAGTAAATGGATATATAAATGTTATCGAAATGAAAACAATAAACAAATATAAAATGGAACAGGCTCACCAATTCAATACTTGTTATTGGTCGGGATATGTGATCACGTCGGGATATTTGATCACGTCGGGCTCACCAATTTAGGATTTGTCCTGGTGCGAACTTGACAGACGCAAAGACCAATCACTAATTATTCGAACTTGTTATATACCCACGAATACGAGACCAAGGAAGAACACGATAGCGTAGTCGGATGGAATAGTATATTTGGATGGTTATGCCAAAATACCGATGCGTTCCAACTAACTGGCTAGAGAGTCGAATACGAGCAATGCAACGTAACACGACAGCGTGCCAAATGGCGAGGATGCTTGACCGGATGCCTTCAGCTTAGCGAGTCCAGTTAAACTATCAAGGTCAGCATCAATGTCGAAGTCGTCAAACCCTAGGCTATTGATTTTGGGGAAGTGTATGACGCTACAGTTTCATATGAAAAGGTCTCTTGGTATAGAGTACTAGAAACCGCGTAGCGTGGAGCCATTACAGGTAAGTGACATCCTGAGCCAATATGTTAATTGGCCTCTGGTTTAATCATCTGTTCGGAATGTCTCTGCTACCAATACTGTTGGGAATGGTGGGCGGTTCGTTACATTTCATTAAACCATCAAGTGAGGAGTCACTTTTTTGAGGTCTAACAAATCCATCCAGGGGAGGAGATATTCCATTTTACACTGCATATTTTCGACTACCTTTGAGATTTCTAGAACATCTAACTTAACCTTATTAACGTCACTGTAGATGTCAGTCATAAGGTCTGGTAACTCAAATGACGGACCGCGGTCGCTAGTCGAACTTCTAATCTTAGGCGATAGATCAGATAGTTTCAGCCTTTTCGCGCTGATACTCCTGTTTCTACGGGGACCGCTGACACTCGTTTTCATTCTCAGAAAAGCAAGCAAGAAGCGTCAAAAACACAAGTGATGCTATTATGTTAGACGAATAGCTAACGAGTTGAATAATAACAGATATTAGATATCAGTTAACTTCAACAGAGTCGTGGGTTAGGCAATAACAATAACTTTCCTCGCCAGCTTATAAGTACTTTTCAATAAGTGGGTGACAATCCAACTGTCTGCTACTTTGAAGTCGAGATGGATACAGGTAACTTCAACGTTCGAAAGACAGGTTCAGGGCTTCTTCCTGTTACCTGTGGTTTGGGGTTTGCAGGATTTGGAGGGAGACATGTACACCCTCGAGAGATTCAGCGTTTTCCAGGAGGCAGGTAGCAACCAGAAGCAAAAGAAAAGAACGGAACTTCTTTGAACACGAGGGAAACGAGGGGTTATGTCAGGCTCGTGAAAATGATACATATCTGTAAATTCAGGAATGAACCGCTATTATTATTATTACTATTATTGTCATTATTATTGCCTGACTGTGAATGGTTAAACTGTGTACTACTAATTTTAAGGCGTTCTTGGGCACACATGGGGTGCAAAGTAGGAATGGATGCTATCACAGTCCCCAGCTTTTTCAAAAACCAAGGGACCCACTAGTGCCTAAACCAATACTCAGACCTTGGAAAACAGTTATTCAACCATATTTAACATGATGACTGGCATAGAAATCCAAGACGCACCTTCTTGATTACTATGTCGGTCAAAAGGATCAATATAACATCATGAACATCTGGCAGTATCGAGACATTCGCATAGGAGCCCATCTACTGACAGCTACCAAGCGATTCGACCTTGTATAGCAACTGGAAATCACCAGTACCACTACAATGATTGACTAGCCTTCAAAGTGACAGTATTATTATATCTAGAAGAGCTGCCACACATTCGCGTTACTGATAGCGACCCAGCCATATCTTTCGATGACAAAATTCGCTAGATATTAATGGCCGGATCATCTTATCTAGCAGCCTAACTATTAGGCTGGCGAGACTAAATGGACGTAGCGTCACACACTTCTTCAGAATCATTAACCTGGGCTCGATGAAATTCAACACTGATTCTTACCTTCATAGTTTGACTGGACTCGCTAAGCCGAAGGCACACGGTCAAGCATCCTCGCCATTTGGCAAGCTGTCGTGTTACGTTGGACTGCTCGTAATCGACACTCTGGCCAGTTAGCTGAAACGCGTCGGTATCTTGGCATGGCCTGCCAAATATACTACCCATTCGACTACGCTATTTTTTTCTTGGTCTCGTACTTGTGGGTGCATAACAAGTCCGAATGATTAACGATTGGCCCTCGCGTCTGTCGGGTCCATACCACGACAATTCCTAAATCGACGACAGTCAGCTACAAGATGCTGGTAACCGTTTTCATGGCCTAAACTGAAGATGAAATCTTCGCAGTTACTGGGTGATTTAGGCTTATTCATTGACATATTAAGCAGTCGGACTGGCACATCACTGATGATGTTCCTTAGCGCATATAACGTCCAGGACCGTAACTCGTCAGAACCATTAGACTATCTGGACTAAGACTGAAAAATAACATTGAACCTTTCGGTTGGTTCCTCTGCGCTAAAATCTGCCACCAGCCCTGAACCATACCGCAAAATCAAAAAGTGAGTATGAAGAAACTGGATCCAAGATTGGATCTTGCATTTCTTGCGAATCCTACAAATTCCTAGCTTGGGGAATCTATGTGTCCCCTAAGAGCAACTTGGAACACAACCAAAAATCGCTTGAAGTAATATCCACGGTGTCAACTATGGGGTGCGACCACATCCGAATGGCTGGCGGCTTCAACCGTCCGACCCTCAGCCTAGAGCAAGGTGGCACAACTTCGAGCCAGAAGTTCGATTATAACCTGCCAAATGCCATCCAAATAGCTGGACTGCAGGAAAAAATCAGCGACAACGCTGAATGGGGGTCAGATGGTAAACCATCTAAACCGGATTACCTACCGACCAGCGACCTCCTTGTGGTTGAAAACGTTCAGGTACAACTCCTCTTGGAAGCAGAGGTCACGTTATAGTAGTGTTCGATCTGATAGTCAGTGCACATTTATAGTGGGAAGGATTTTGTCCTTACCTCCGTTACAGCAGGGCAACAACAAAGGCCCATTAAGAGCTCCGTGGCCAGTAAATTGGTATTCCTTATCTGTCGACCAACACTGGGAACTGGTAGAAGATATCGTCAAAGTGGCCATCAGGAAAAATGTCCCCTTGGCGGTAACAACACCAGGAAAGCGAACCTCATGGCCAAAACGAGGCACTGGGCGCCTTCTAAAAGCCAAGAGAAGGGCATGGCACACATAAAGACTCTCCTCGGATAAACAGAAGCTCCCACGAGGGTGGAAACGGGCTGTGCTTCCTCACGTCTTCAAAGGAGGAGATTGGCAGAGTCCCAACTGTTATAGAATCGCGGCACTTCTACCAGCGACATCAAAGGTTATGGAAAGTGTAGCGAACGACCGTATTACGGGATGTCCGGACAAGAAACAAGCACTCGGTGACGCTCAGCATGGCTTCCGGAAGGGTAGATCTTGTGCCTCTAACCTCCTGACGGTCCACAATCACTGGACAGTATGTTGGGATCTTTAGGTCCCGGTTCACGCAATTTTCCCTGAACTTCTCCAAAGCCCTTGACACTGTCTCACACACGATAGTAGTGCATAAGATGGCTCGGCTAGGTATACGCAGCAAGGTGCTATTGCGGCTGCAGAACTACTTAGGCAATATGGAGTTCTGCACGAAGGTCAACAGGGTCTCCGATTCTCCCATACGCTGATGACGTCAAGTTATTGAGGGCAGTGCCTTGCGAAGCGGTATTGAGTGCATTACGGGACGACCTCGAAACACTAGAGAAGTGGGTAACTAATAACGAGCTGGCATTTAACCTGGATAAGTGCCAGTCCATGTTTTTCCGCACCCCTGATACACAGAAATTGTCCTACCATCTCTTTGGTTCACGTCTATTCCATACCGCAGCAGAAGAAGACTTGGGCCCAACAGTAGCGGAGAAACCTGACACAAGTTCTGATTACCCAGGTGATGCTCCAAAAGCATGCGGTGTACTACACTTTGTGCATAGACGACCAGGTACTCTCATACCAGAGCACCTTTTTGAGCTCCACAAGACTGACGTACGACCTCACTTAGAGTTCCTTAACGTCTTCGCTCCAACACAACTGAAAAGTAGCACGAACCTACTGGAGAAAGTCCACAGGCGAGCCGCAAAAGGGGTTGTTGGGATGCAACGAAAATCGCATGAGGATGGGCTGAAAGACCCAGGCCTACACTCTTATAGCTATCAAAGGTTACGAGGTGACTTGGTGATGGCTTACAAAATACTGAGCACCCCAAGTTACCCGAACAGATGATTACTACCTAGTGGCCACTATGGTGATCCTCGTGGAAACTCTAAGAGAATTGCCCACCAAAGGTCAACAACTCATATGCGTTTACACTTCTTACCCCTCCGAGTCTGCGGGCACTGGAATCCATTACCACCAAAGGTCGTCTCAACTACATCTGCTGAAAGCTTCAAAAAAGGCCAGACAGTCACGCAGAGACCCATGGTCTACTCACAAGTAGCTGCAACATGAACTGAATCGAAGAAATCAACAGATGTCGCGCCATTCCAAACATGTTGCCTGTACACCAGCTTTCTTCTTGCTGCAACCATTTACTCTCTTTCCATCTCTTCCACTTGCCATGAGTTAGCTTCGCCAACCTGAGTTCTTCATATCTTTGCACACTCCTCGCCTTTCTTGGGTGTAAGTAGATTACTCTATTAGTTCACTCTTCTTTTCCCTTTCACTCACATAAATTTACCTTTCTAGGTTTTCTCTTCACTATCCCTAGCTCTCTTGAACGATCAATCCAAACAACTGTCTGGCAACTAGACATCTGAAGAAGCCAACTGCACCACAGTCCAAGGCGAAGTAGCCAACACTTTACCTCCTGTTCTGTACACCACAGCTATGGCAGATGAGCGGCTGGATCCACTGCTTCGAGGTACGCCGAGACCAAGACCAAGAAGCGAGCAAGAAGAAATCAGCTGGTTTACACAAGCTAGTCAAACAGATATTGGATATTGAATATGCCGGATTTCAAGCCTGGCCTTGAAGAACTAGACGCGAGAGATCAAAAACTACTAGTTTTCTACGCTCGCACTATCAATATTGGATATTGGATATTGAAGGTGTTTTCAAACCCTGCAGTTACGTAGGGGTAATTATAGTACGGATGATGTAAATGCTCGATGTATTTGTCTAGCATGTTACATTCTTATAGATAGACACAAACTAAAAGAGGGTTATCTTATACTTTTGTACTAAACTATGTGTGGCTTAAGTAACATCCTGGATATGGTTTGCGCGAATGAAGGATTATTCGGTATATGAGAGCGACTAACATAAATTCCGACACCTGAAGCCTGCTCACTAGTTGCTGACTTTTACTGAGTAAGGTTATCGCTTAACCTAACAGCCTTATTAGGTGAGAACACTCATCATATGGATGTGTATCTAGTCACCTTTTGAAGAGTAATAATTGGAGGATAGACAGTAGTGATATGGCCATCTGCCACAACCTATATCTGTGCTGCAAAGCCATTTTCACATGTATTCTGAAAAAGTAAGAGACAATGATTTGTCTCAACATTGCAGGCACTACCTTAGATTAGTGGTGTCACATTTCTTATAATATGGAATTGACGTTTTGGACATCCAAACTGTGCAACTGAAAACGAGGGGCTAACGTTGGTATTTCATATGATTAACGGTTTCATACTGTTACTGTCATAATAAACCTAGGTTCACCAATTATAGGTGTGGAAATTCGTTGGTTTCACCTAGGCAATCATGATTACCTAAGTGAAACCAACAAATTTTAAATACTGCAGTATTAACATATAGCTTGAGATTACTGTGTGATTGTCCAATGCCTTACATCTCTTATCGGTATATCAATGTGGAAAGTACCAGGATGACAAGTAGCTAAATACGGAGGAAAGTAGTCAGAATGACGAAGTAGCGAACAGAAAACAAGAAGAAATGAAACAGTAATTGAATTTTGCGTGGTAATTAAGATGAGGGTTGTATGTCGATACACCTATGTCACAAGTTGGTCCTGAGCCGTATGAACTAAAATCTCCGACCACTGGTTTTCTTTCCGTTGTCACAGACTCGGACCAGGAAGTGTGGCTTCGCCTACTCGAGACCAAAAGTCAGGCACTAACTCCATCTTTTAGTCCTGCCCTCTCTAACCATTTTTTAGGCCAAACCTGCTTCAGCCAACATTTTGCAATGAAGCAAACGGGGATGTGACATGCATAGTTCATATCCCAGCCACCTGAGTCAATGAAGGTTCATTACTTCATCAAACCACTTTCCTCTTCCCCTAAAACTGTGTACCTAATGTCTACACTACCGACATAGTAGCACTATGACACATGGCCTATGCTATGAAGATAACGGTGGTTGTATGTCATAAGTATGAGTGTCACAAAAGAATGCCTATGCGTCTGTGATGAATAAATACTATTCTATTATATTATTCCGATTCGGATTGTCATGACTACTATTGTTTTGTTTTTCCGACTACACGTTTAAAATTAATCTAAGTCAGCGAAAACCTAAAATCATTCGGAACATCTTAGATATATTCAATATCATATCTTTGTACAAAGCATGCCTATTCATAGGGAAATATTCTGAAATTCACTCCTTATGGGTCATTGCCGTAACAGTATGAAGTAATATCTGTTGTTTAAATTCATAACAACTTAACATATCGCTGAGCTATTTCTGTACATCGCGTGGTTAATACCTAAGTCATTCCCAGCTGGTCTTTCAAAAATGTTTCAATGCAGTACACGTATTATGAGTTAGTATAAACTGATTCATCTCTCTACCCTGTTTATGTTGGGCATACTTTTCAGGATTTTTTGAGGCTAGCTACTTATTTGTTATGTCTGATAAAGAAGCAGGCGGTGTTTCATTTTGTAGACAAGTGTGATCTATTTGTGAATACTCAGAAACTAAGAAGAGTTGATCGGAATAACACAAATACTACTTAAATGGGAGATTAATTCGAAAGAGGGAATAATGGTTCATGGGAATGCAAAATAAAAGGGCTGTAAAAGTTTGTCATCATGACTATCAACATAGGACCAGGCATTACTGCGTAACAGTCCGAGTTGCCACAGCTCATATCAGTACATCAGGTAAAACCGCAGTGAGGTGCAAGATGAAGAGTAGAAGTTTCTAACCATATGCAATTTTAGAAAAAGATAACTGCAGTATTTCTTTGTTCATTTACCAACACATAAACCCAGTAGTAGATAAAATTCAGTTTGCTTATGAGCAAGGTGGATTAGCTGTGTTGGATTATCAAGTTAAACGGAGAACACATGGTTTGGGTATTACTGTGTACAGGAAATAACTGGACTCTAACAGGCACTTGGACAACTTCAGTACTTAATTGTCCCTTGAATCTAGCCGGTCTCAGCTAAAAGAGCACATTATGTGTACTTTACTGAATATTTTGGTCAATGCAGCATCCTCTACTGTAAGTGGGATTGTTTGTGATGAAGGTATAAGCCCATACACAATAAGTGTATTTCATAGCCTAATACAACCTGCACCTGGTGAGTTGCTATAAAATAAATTAGACATGTCAGATGAACCCTCTGTATTTATCTGGAGGATTTAGAAAACTGTGATCTAGAATTCACATATATGGGTCCTAGTAAAACTTTGTAAATAGGACATAGATATGTACTGTTAGCCCCAATTTTAACACACCTTTAAACTTTTACGAGTTAGCCAAATAGAATAGTGTGGCCATAGTTTCCTAAGAAAACTATCTCCCTGGTCTAATTACGTGACTGCTGTTATAAAATTCACCTGACTTCCATAGCAGGGAACGGTGATAAGTTGATTTTTCCGCTTGCATGGTATCGCACAAATGGTAATGAAATCTTATCTCATCTCTGTGGTTTACATTGTCTTATTTTTTGTAAGGTGTATCGCAATTTAATATTGGTGTCTGCAGATCTGATCTATTCGAATCGGTTGCCTAAGTTAATTCTGCAATCTGAAACCAGGCTCGTTGTATCAGAATATTTCACTTCGATCTAAAGTGCATGAAACGCAAGTTCCGTTGAAGTATGTGGGTACTAATAATGACAGCTGTTACATCTCAAGAACCCGCATTTAGGATTTCGATGTAGTCCCGCTATTATTATTATTATTATTATTAGTCCCTTGGGTTCCTAGTGGAACATAGGGCTTCAGCAGCACGCCTCCAGTGACCTCTGTTCTCTGAGATCTTTTGAACCTGGTCCCACGACAGCCCAGAAGCTCTCATTTCCTGCTCGCACGACCTCCTCCATGTCACCCTCGGACGTCCAACTCGTCGCTTCCCATGGGGATTCCACTCGAGGGCCTGACGCGTGATGTCCTCCGTCGGCCTTCTCAGTGCATGGCCAATCCATCTCCACTTCTTCCTGCATATTTGTTGCGTGATAGGTTCTTGGTTGGTTCGTTCCCAGAGTTCCTTGTTGCTTATTTTTTCTGGCCATCTGATCTTCAGCAGCGAGCGTAAGCAGTTGTTGATGAATGTCTGTAGTTTATTGGAAATACCTTTCGTGACGCGCCAAGTCTCTGAGCCATACAAGAGCACTGACTTGACGTTGGTGTTGAAAATCCGTATCTTGTTCCGCATGCTGAGTGCAGAAGATCTCCACACTGGTTTCAGGCTAATGAACGCCTGTCTTGCTTTTCCGATTCTGACTTTGACGTCCTCGTCCGTCCCGCCTGTAGTTGAAACAGTGCTTCCTAGATAAGTGAAGGAGGTTACTTCCTTTAAGTTTCTCCCGTTGACGGTGATTGGAGTTTGTTGTTGTTGTTGTTGATGGTGGTGGTGCGGTATCTTCATCACTTCTGTCTTCTCTATATTCACCTGAAGTCCCGTCTTCGCTGCCTCTTCTATCAACTTGTTAGTTTTTGCCTGCAGATCTTCAAGTTTATGTGACATTAGGCATAAGTCATCGGCGAAATCCAAGTCTTCTAGGTTCTTTTCCGTCGTCCAGTGTATCCCCCTCTTCTCGCTGCCTACTGTTTGCTGCATGATCCAGTCCACCACAATCAAGAATATCATGGGGGATAGTAGGCAACCTTGTTTCACTCCTGTCTTCACTTCAAAGGCATCACTGAGCTTCCCATTGTGGATTACTTGGCATGTAGCATCTTCATATAGTTGTTGAATGAGGCGGATAAAGGTTTGCGGTACTCCGTAGTATTGAAGCAGTTTCCAAATTACTTCTCGGTCGACGCTGTCAAAGGCCTTCTCAAAGTCGATGAAGTTGAGGTGGAGAGGTGATTGCCATTCTATGCTCTGTTCTATGATGATACGAAGCGTTGCAATTTGGTCTGCACATGATTTGTACTTCCTGAAGCCTGCCTGTTCCGGTCGTAGTTTTGAATCCAGTGCATCCCTTAGCCTCTCCAGGATGATGCGGCTTAATATTTTACTTGGGGTGGACAGGAGAGTGATTCCGCGCCAGTTCTTGCAAGCACTGAGGTCTCCCTTCTTCGGCAGTTTGACAAGGTAACCCTTCTTCCAATCGTCAGGTACCTTCTCTTCCTTCCACACCTTCTGCAATAGTGGTGTGAGCATGGCCGCTGTTGTCTCTGCATCTGTTTTCAGTGCTTCTGGCGGTATTCCATCTGGTCCTGCTGCTTTCCCGCATTTCAGTAGCTTTATGGCGTTCAGGACTTCCATTTTCGTTGGGGGATTAATGTTCACTTGTAGTTCAGCGGCTGCAGGTGGTATTTCTGGACGAAGTGCAGGTGGTGGTCGATTCAAGAGCTTCTTGAAGTGGTTGGCCCATTGTTTCCTCTGTTTCTCTTCTTTCGTAATTAAATTTCCTTCTTCATCTTTTATTGGTTTCATCTGTGTTGGTCTATTCCCTGATAGCAACCTGGTTATTTGATACAATGTCGTCAGGTCTCTCTTACCTGCAGCCTGTTCTGCTTCACTTGCCAGTGTTTCGTAGAAGTGTCTTTTGTCTTTGCGTGCACTCTTCTTCACTTCTTTGTCCAGTGTTTTATACATTGTGCTCAGTTCCTCTTGTCGTTGAGCATCCTTGCACTGGTTTATCTTCTGCTTCACCATCCTCCTCTCCTCTATCAGCTTCCAGGTATCCGTCGAGATCCATTCCTTGTCTTCTTTCTTCTTCCTTCCTAATACTGTTGTGCAGGTTTCTTTCCACATAGCTTTCAAAGACTTCCAGTGTTCTTCCACACAGGTTTCTTCAGGGATGTCCCTCGACGTCTCCCATTTTGTCTTGATGGCTGCCATGAAGATCTCCTTTGTAGTTTCATCCTTCAGTTTCCGAGTGTTGTACTTGGGTTGAGGTCTATCACCAGCTTCCTTGAAGGCTTTTAACTTGATTTGGAAGGTTCCTTGCACTAGGTAGTGGTCTGAACCTACATCTGCTCCTCTTCTTGACCTTGTGTTAAGTAGACTGCGTCTCCATTTTCTTGAGATTGAGATAAAGTCGATTTGATTTTTAGTGTGTCCATCTGGTGAAATCCATGTCGCTTTGTGGATATCTTTGTGCCTGAACACACTGCCTCCAATCACCAAATCGTTGAATGCGCAGAATTCTGCAAACAATTCTCCATTCTCATTCATTTCACCTAGTGCCTCTCGACCCATGGTTAGTTCTCTTCCCGTGTTGTCCCCTCCCAGTTTGGCATTCATGTCGCCCATTAGAATTTTGATATCGCCAACTGACGTCTTGTCCAGTGTTGATTGAAGTTGTCTGTAGAATTCCTCCTTTTTCTCTTGCTCTGCATTATTTGTAGGTGCATAACATTGTATGATTGTGACCTTTCTTCCTTTTGAGTTGAATCTTGCTGTCATGATCCTGGAGGAGATTGGTTCCCACTGCATGAGAGCCTTCGATGCTCTTGAGGACATCATGATAGCCACTCCCTCAGTGTGCTCGTGGTTGGCGTCTGGGTGACCGGAGTAGATTATTGATTCTCCAGTTGACAGTTTGGAGAGTCCACTCCCATTCCATCTGCTTTCGCAAATCCCAAGCACTTCGATGTTATACCTTCTCATCTCCTTTGCAATCTGGGCTGCCTTACTGGGTTCAAACATCGTGCGGACATTCCATGTCCCCACGTTTACTTTCGCTTTCATCGAGAGAAGACACATCGGCCAATTGGCTTCCCGAAGGCTTTCACCAACTGGCGTCATTTCGCCTCTCCGATTCCAGCGGGGAATAAGTTTGTTTTCATTTTTTATATTTTGTTTGTGCTTTGAAGTTTCTTTAGCGGTTAGATTTGTTTTACGGGGTAGGGTTGCTAGCCCTATGCCCAACCTTCCCTCTTTACCCGGGCTTAGGACCGGCTAGTAACTAGTAAACTAGTTAACCAGGCGAGGTTATGTAGTCCCGCTAGTGGATTCTTAATCAGAGAATCCGACGATCGCATTTTTTCTATTCCGCAGTCAGCCCGATGACTAACAAGATCGCAGTACCCCAAAAGAGACTGACGACTTTTCTCACCTAAACTTAGCACAGCAGCGATTATACAGTCATATAGTGTGTACCTAATATAATCAGTGTCACAAACTACCGAAATTTTCGGACCTGAATTTGAAGTTACGGCAGTGCTAAGAATGCATCCTGAGTTGCTTGAGGGCTCCAAAATCCATACTTTAGTCGTATCCTTTCCTAAGTGGTTTGTTTATCAAAGATAAATCAGTCACTGAGTTTGTAAATGTGCTCTGACTAAAGTAGCGTGAACTCGTATTATGCTTTTCAAATGACTGTTTACATCGAAATTAATGAGTCGGATAAGGTAGGAGAGATCCAAGTGTTCATATAAAGACATTCTGTGAATCTGCCGCCTGCTAATCTGAGCTAAGTAGGCTGCGCGACGAGTTAAGGTGTTAGAAGTCAATTGTAAATTCTTAGTAAAACCCTCAAAATTAACTGCAGTCCCTGTACGAACTATCGTTTATCACTACCTTTACTATTGTGTCCTTTCACTGTTGTTGGCGTTCTTATACATATTTGCAACCTAAATAGTAGCAATTTTGTACAAGGTTCCGTGTTGTTATGCTGGCAGAGGGGTTTTCGAGTTTCATGTTATGTAAAAAGCACTGATAACACCTCTGTGGGATGCATTTTTCTAACGATCATTCTTCGCTAAATTTGCCATCTAGACGGACTCGTATTACTTTGACAGTGATAAGTTACCTGTGTTTCACATAGACACTATCTTAAGCTCTCCTGTAAATTACCTCACCACCCGATGTGGAAATCGACAGAAAAGTAGCCACCCCGTCTCATTTTGACTGTCAGTATGATATCTTTCCCATCGCACGTGCTTTAGGTGACTTATCGACAATATCTTCGTATGAAATCACCAGTCGCTAACTTAAGTGGTTCGATCTTTCCCCGTATTACCTACTTGAACAAACCTCACATCAATGATACGTGACTCATAGTCGAAGGGTTCTTTAGATACGGTTCAACTCTGAATGATATCAGATGTGTCTTGATGCAAAGAATCACAATGGGAACTTGTTCAGGCCAATATTATTGAATAACTATAGCGCTACACGATATTTGATTTTATAAGTATTATTTATACTAGTTTATAACTGAAGCCACTGACTGGATTTGATCGTGTATTTTCCTACTGTTGTCATACAATGACCAGCAGTCCTGTCTTTTAATTGCAATGTACGAATTTCATGTTATGCTTGTTTTAAATTTCAGAATTTTTACTCAAGATGACTTATCATGAAATGTACAGAAGTACTACACTGGGGACTACTCTACGAGAAGCCCTAGATGAGATGCTGGCTCATAATTTATTGCAGCCTGGTATGGATCATAAAGTATATATAAATCCGTTAAAAATTAAAATTATCATTTTAGGTAATGCAAAAATTTGACCAGTGTATTAGTAATGCTTTGGCAAAACGTGTTAAGAACCGTCTTTCTATTCGCGGTCATTTAAATACCTACAGAAACTGTGACAATGTATGGACATTAGTAATGAACGATGTAGAAATAAAGGACTCATCCGCTATCATGACAGTTCATAAGGTAAGCTTCAGTCGAGTTTCTTCATCATTGTTGGTATGCAAATATGATTGGTTGTCACATCTTAGTCATAATAGATAGGCAGCATAGTGTATAGATTCTTATTTCTCTGCGCTGACTGTCATTTATGCCGTCAGCCTTTTTTATTTCTTGTTATAGCGCAGTCACTTTCTGTTTCGCCAGGTTACATTAACCAATGCTACTGCTACAAATAAAGATATACAATCCATACAATGATCCACTTTGATTGTCGATATCTTGTTAAATGGCGTAGCAGCATAGATATGGGTTAAGGCTTGCATTTTATAATGCTAAAAACCATCTTCAGGAGAATGTGCAAGGTATTTCATTGATAACATACGTGTTTTCCAAATATCTTTTTTTTGTGTTGTCAGATTAAAATTGTTGCGTGTGAAGGAAAGAATGCGAAGCCAGCCCCTGCAAAAATAGCCACCTCTTCAGCTAACGATCGTTTGAGAACGGGCGTTAATGCCGGTGGGGAAGATAACGAACAACGTGAAGCCTTTGGTTCCGGAGACGAGATGGAATAAATTCCAATGGCTACCAGTTGAATAAAAAAGTTGTACAAAAGAATTTTCTTTTTATATTAAACGAATCATTAGAACAAACCAATTCTGGATATCCCTACATGTGAAAAGAGCTTTAAAGAATTTACTAAACAGATAATATAGTCAGTAAAAGTATCCTCGTCTCTATGAGTAATATAAGTATGAGAAAATATCCACTCCAGATTATTGGAATTAGACCTGATAGGTAGAGGAGGCAACTGAACCACCATGACCAGTCCAGTCGGCATGAACGAATGTACCTGGATTATTAGTTTTTTCAAATTGATGAGCGCCAAAGTAATCACGCTGAGCCTGAAATTGAAAATAATTGGGTGGACCTGTTAGAGGTTTGTATTCAGAAAAAGCTTTATGCAGCACACTAGTAGATATAAGAAAATGGGAACCTAGGGGCATCCGAAAACGGAACGGCACATTCATCCTGTGCAAAAAAAATTCTAGTCATGACAGAATAATATAAAAACGGAACACAATAGTGAAACCGAATGGGTCAGGAGGTCTGGTACCTTCTACGTGTCACCACAATAGCCTTGTATTGCGACATTTTGGTCGCGTACATTACACTAAGCTTCTTCTTAAAAATAGTCGTTTAAACACGGACTTACTTGAAGTAAGTTAGCAGGTAGACATGGGCATGTTATTCCATCGTAAAATGTTAGTGCAGAGCTGAAAGCAGGCGTGGGAATTCCGTTCAGGGCTGCATGAGAAACAACCTGACGCCATCCATTCTACACGAAAATTTATAAAAAATATACATGGATTTACTATAATGTTAACATGGATATTAAATAGCTGCCAACATACATACTTTTCAAGTACAACGAAAAATAAGATATTAACAATTTGTTACCACTTGCGGTTTGGGGATAGTTCTAAAGAGTAAGCTCTATTAGAAACGGAATGGAAATGCATTGACCAACCACGCAGTACAGCAGGCAAGAAACCACACCTGTCGTATGACAATTACTGTGACTGCCTGGCCATACTAAGATCGGTAGGCAGAGAAGGACTCGAACCAATGACCCATTGGATGTTGAGTGTGTAGACCAATGAGCCGCAGCTCCACAAACGGAACATGGACCACCGCTCTTATAAATGTACACAATAATTGAGGAAGAACATTGCCAACATTTCGTTCAGATGGCTGTTGGATCGGTTCATCATGAACAAAGGATCAAAAAGACCCAGATCCACACACAGAATAAGACGCAAAAATCACAGATTGACTAAATTTAAGGATCACTTTATGTCGTTCAGTATCTACTTTTCTAGGCATCATGAGGCGAAGCACACTCAGCCACCTTGCGCACATACGTGCGGTAGGCAATGAGCGATACCTATTTTAGTGAGGGCTAGTGATACTACGTGGTAAATGGAGCGGGATTCAAACCCGTGACAGCCCTACGAAGGCACCGTAGAGCCCCAACTTAGTTTTTCTAGTACATAAACCTACACTACCTATGTGCAGTCAGTTACATGGTTAGATCGTTCTGACGTTCCTCTCATACTACTATAATCTCAGTATAGTACGCGAGGTGTGTATGCATCCATGAGACCACTGACTATTGTTCTAAATCGTGTGGGGAAATGCAGACTATTTATTTGAAGTCTGCGTGACAGCCGAGATCGATGGTTGGTGACTTAATGGCATGACTCAGAGTCGGTTGCATTGGCGAGGATCCACCTACACTTTGTGTTCATCGTAACTTTTTTCATATTGGTCTTACCAGTTTATTTCATCACATGACTTTCTACTACTTTTATTACACTGATTCGATTTCTTTGTCTTGTCTAATAGACTTATTCTTTGATGTGCTGATATGACGTGCGATTAATTGAAAGTGCACTATTGCGCAGTACATTCAGTCATCTTCGATGAGGAAATCGACTAGTACTTATGCATATCATAGTGATTATCGTTTTCGCTAGACTTGTTTAAAGTGTCTAATCAGAAACTAAATGATGGAACAATAGTGTTTTCAGTTGCATTACTTAATACAGTCCCACTTTAGCCTTACACCAATCAAACTAAACATAGTGAAGATTGTTCGTGTTCGCAATTTGAACAAGCTTACTGTTTTTTTACAACCACGATGTACGAGGTATAATAAATAATCAGTGCTGAAATTGTTGAAGATCACGTTAGGTTTGATTCGATCGTTTTCAGTGTAAGATACTGTTACATCATAATCGATTAGGTGGTTGACACATTACGAGACGACAATGAATACACAATGATATTGCGCAACAAAGTGCATGAATGCGTTCATAAACAATGATAATCTTGACATGAAAAAGTTTGATATTACTCTACTAACAAAACATGAATTTGTTCAACTGCTTAGCGAATTATTTGTCCGCTATGAAAAACGTGATTTTTGGGTGAATTCTTATAGGTGTTATGCATTGCGTGTAATAACTTACTTGACAATCATCAATAATTTGTTTGAAGAAAGGATCTAGAAGTAGATTGCTAAGGGTGGGATTTCGATCATACGCTTCTTTTATATTTCCAAGGAATTTACTGTAAAAAAAACCCAAGAAAAAGTTTAAATTACGTGCACCAATTGCACATCATTAATAGGGTATGAAGAATAGACAGATAAACAACATTTTTCAGTCTTACACTTTGACAAAATTTTAAAGAAATGTCTATAACAAAACTCTGCTAGTTTGTAAGAAAAATACAACTTGGAAATCATGAATAATTTGATGTACTCCCCTATGATGGCTAACCTACGACTACCTGCTTCAATCAAAGTGAAGGGAGATTCGAACTTTTGATTTCACAGTACAGGTTCAAACTATCAGATTACTTCAAACAGAGGTAAAACACCACTGCAATGAAATAGTGGTTGTCAGTCTGTACCGTGTAGAGAAACTGTTGCCAGGATACTGGAAGTCTTCCAAATAAGATCACAGCAAGAAACATGGTTTTTCAATTCGCTGGTCTGCACTCTGTAATACAATAGAATCGCTCTCAGATTCGGCTGACGAGAATTAGTCCTTACTTTTAATCTCAATAGAACTAACAAACTGGAGTTTACAAAACAACTTCGAAAGATTTACCTTTCCCAAGTAAATCATTAAAGTGATGCTTACAGCAGTGTTCTATCCTGTTCCACGGGTGTGAGACATGGCCATTAAAAGTAGACATGAAGCGGTTGCAGGGTTTTGACCATAGATATCTTCGTAGCATTGCTCGTGTATGGTGAAATCACCGTAAGAGCGATGTTGAAGTCAGGCGAAACGTTGATGAGGTTGTGTTTCTTAGTCGACTGAGATGGTTTGGATATGCACTGTACATACCGAGCCATACCAGGAGAAGTTGGATTAGGTTGGGAGAGGGTTCAGGGTGGCCACATCAAGACATGGCACCAGTCGATAATTGTTGGTCTGAGTCGTGTGGGACGATGCAGACAACCTGGTTTGGGTTCCCGAAACGAAAGAATATAGTGGTCGAGGATTGTTAGTGATATGGTTGAAAATCGATCACAATGGCCCAGATACATTCACTCCTTAACATCTAAAGCCTGAATGTTCGCACTAACCTTTATCTTCAGATTGTTTATTCACTCATACTACTTTATCTACTTTGATATCACTCTTTGTGTACTACTGTGAAGTGTGGCAAATTGAGTCGAAGGACTCCTGTGCGAGGATGTACGTTGATTTTGTCAGTGTCCGTCCATAGCAGCATTTTTACCACAATCCTATAGCCCATATCACCAGTAATGCAATAAAATCCTTTGTCATTAACACTTAACTTCAAGAAGAGATAACAGTCTTGCAAAATGTAATCAGAAAACAGACTATCTCTAAAATATTATAGTTTTGCAGAGTACATTAAATATAACTTTCCTACACGCCTACCAGAGTAATTCATAGGATGGGATAAGGTTACATAAGTTATTCACGGTAATGGGATATGTGGAAATAAAAATGACAGCGACAAGAAGTAGGACCTTTGATTCACAGACCACATAACAAACGTGTTGTCTCTTGGTTTCCGGTAGTTCTTTAGCTGATACCACTTCGTGATAAACACCATCTCCAAATAGACCGAATCCCCATAAACAACTTGTTCCTTGATTACAAAATAAACTGAAGTATTCCTATGTCTACGTCTTCAACCACTTTCATAAGATAAATTAAAAGTTAGTTTTGTGATACATTTTCACAAGATGTTAAGAAGCAAGCGACGACGATCGTTTGTCATCTATACGTAATGAATTTTTGAAAATCCAGTCGCACTTAAAACCACTCAGGTATATTCGTCTCACTAAATTCAGTGGTACAATTCAATCATACATATTCGTGCATTATATATATATATATATATATATATATATATATATATATATATATAAACTGGCAAACAGGATATGATTCAACCAATAGGAAAGTCAATGATACAACAATCCAAGGAAGATGCCAAGCACACGCCGTTTCGCCAAGAAATCCCGAATGACTCACGCAGAAATTCTTATTTCATTCTGAAGTTGTGTGAATAGATAATGAAAGCTTGAAAAAACTACACCGGCAAAACGGAATATGACGACTACTCCCTGTCATATACTCCTAATTTTGATTGACATTCGCCTATAACCTTAAAACAACTTTATGATTGCTGTTTGTATCCCCCTTGGCGCCGTTGCTAGCTTTTGTTTTTCTTATTGCTTCTGAAGGGTGAATTTTCGCTGATTGTTGACTCTTTAAACTTATCAGTGAAGTTAGTTTCCCAAAATCGTTTAGAATGCATACATTCAGCATCGTTTTTAACTGTTGGTTGAGACAGTAGAAGCCCCGCATTAACAATTCGTCTTCTTTTCTTGTCTTCGCGCGTCCGTGGCATTGTTCTTGTTGTGATTGATGTTTTGATTAGCGATTAAAATAGATTGTTGTGCGTTAGGTTTGTATAGCTCGTAGACTGCAAGGTTGCATTACCAGTCACAGCACCTTTATGGTGCTGGGAGTCAGCTTAAACGTATGGATTACAGTAAAGTAACCATTTTTTTTTGACTCCATAGTATATTTTCACTGCTTAGTGATTTATGCTTTTGTCTAAGGATTACACCACCACCCGATAGCTTTCTATACAGTGACATAAACACTTTTTAATAATGGAATATAGATTGTGTTTTTACATTGACAACAATTAACACAATTTATAAGCTCAAGGAATATTTACTTTTGTCAATCTATCAACCAGACGTTGTATCTATTTTTTGTCTGACCAGTCATTTTCATTCTTCACAAACAAATTTACGATGACACATTTTACACAAACTTTTCATTACACACCATATATATATATATATATATATATATATATATATATATATATATATATATATATATATAATGAGAATTTTCAGTCCTCATAAACAGTTCAGAATGCTTGTAAATATAGGATTCAGTTTAAATCAATTTCCACAAAAACGATAGCAGAGATGCTAGTTTTTGTTTCCGACATCAGATACGACAGAAACGCTAGTCTTTGCACTATATGGTTTGGAAAACTAATCATTTACTTGCACGAACCTGCTTTAAAATTCGTGCCAAAAAATAACACTTGATTTCTGAATCCAGGAAAAAATATAGAGTATAGACTAAAATGTAGTGGATTAAAGTTGGAAGTAGTGGGAAAGTTAATGAACCTCGACCTCTGAAACGAATTGCTGATAAGGGTATACAACAACAATACGGAGAAATTCAAGGGAATAAGCACAAGTTCGGACCACCTCTGGCGCTGTCGTGATGTTAATCCAACTAAACAACCTCCAGCGTGAGAAAGTCTGCCTTGCATCTGCGAAAACCGTACTGATGGCTCCCTGTTTATGCTTAGGTGTATTGACACATTTTAGAACGAAATGGAAATAGCCAGTTATTGAGTTTCATGTTTCAACATCAACTTTCGTGGATTCAATCTTTCTCACGTCTTACAGGCTTACAAAGTGTTCAGTGTTTGCTATTGTTAGAAGCAGAGAGATGTTAAACGAATGGTGTAGAGCCTTGGAATGAAAGATGGATATTTCGATTGAGTATTTTAGTATATTAGGACTTATTACATGGGATACAATGGACTGGATGAACTACTGGCTTCGAACACAATCAGGTATCTAAAGTTAAACATCAGTCGAAAAAACAGTATATCATAAATTAACTTGATACACACGTTTATGTACTAAGCTATGAACCACACTACCTACAGAAGTGTTTATGGTACTCGATCATATAGACTATAGTATGTGGAGCAGGCCATTAACCTGAAACCCACTAATTGAAAGTCAATTGCTTAAACTGATGGGGCACACAGACAGTTAAGAATAGAAACCGGTGGCAAACATGCTGAGTTTTATATTGTCTTTAGGCGACGGGGCATTCTATTAGACCAGTGCCGACACTTGCCATATTTATTGACATGAACCCGGCATTTGACTCTGTCGAACGTGAGGTGTTGTGGCAGTGTCTAACCGTGAAAGCAGTACCGAGAAAGTATATAACGCTAATCAAAGCTCTCCACTTGAACTCACACAACTGTGTAAAGGTTTATGAAGAGCTTTCATGTGGATTGATGACAACCGATGGTGTTCGTTAAAGATGTCCACTGTCAACGTTCCTGTTTAACGTCGTCATGGATGTACCACTGGACATAACCTCAAGTACGTTTGACTTCACGGGAATTGACCTACTCCCTGGAGGTCATCTCCCTGACTTGGAGCATACAGACGATGACCTCCTGCTACGTAAAGACGCTGACAAAATGTACGATCTTCTGGATGTATTGAGCAGAAATCTGAGTATGTTCTGCATGCATTTCGCAACTTTCAAATGCAAGACGGTGCTCCACGATGGGTCTCCTGCAAGCACTACAAGTTGAATAATAGAGAGTGAAGTGGCGGAATGTGTCGACCACTTTGCTTACTTGGAGAGTTTTGTCAGCCCGAACGGGGTGGTTGCTGACAAAATCTCAGCTCGGGTGCAGAAAGCTGGTTTGGCACTCACCAAGTTGCATCATTGGTGACGCAAACTGCCGAGATATCCGACTATTTATCAATGGACGAGTATGGTTCATTCCATTCTGCTGTACGTCTGTGAGACATGGCCGTTAAAGGTAGAAGACATGAAGCAATAACAGGTATCTTCGTAGCATTGCTCGAGTGGTGGAAACATCGAGTGTGTAATGTTGAGATTAGGTAGAGTGCACTATAGAAGTCGATTAGTGAGGTTGTAAACCATAGTCAACTGAAATGTACTGCAGAAGCCAAGCCACCACCTACCTCGATATGCCATACCAATGGAAGCTGGATTAGGTTGGAAAATGGTTCAGGGTGGTCACACCAAGATGCCGCAACAGTCCATGGAGTCCCTTATTGTTGGTCTGGATCATGTGGGGCGATGTAGACAACCTGGTAAGAGTCCTCGAGACGAAAGAAATCAGTGATTGAGGACTCTTGGTGACATGGCTGAAAATCGATCACAAGGGTGCATATGCATTTATCCCTTGACATCTTCGAAAGCTTGAATATTTGCACTAACCGTTATCGTCAACTTGTTTGTTCTCTCACACTACTTTATCTTTTTGATATCACTCCTTTTCTATTCACTCACTGTTTGCGTACTACTGTGGAGTATGGCGACTTGAGTCGATCCACCTGTGTGCAAGGTTCTGTGTTGGTTTTGTCACTCAGTCATTAGACCAGTGTATTTAAGAATGGCGCAATTGCGTCGTACATTGGAAGTGGTTAATATTCAAAGGTGAAGGGAATAGCATTGCGAAAGTCATTTATGTAAACCCGAATTCACAGTAATGTAAGGAAGGTATGTACATGTTGGCCTACAAACGTCACATCATTTCTTCCCAGTGATATGTCTAATCGATAATTGCTTCTGTCAGTCTGAAGCAAAGGTTTGATGGAGGACGCATAAGGATGGTATGTTCTTTTAATGTTTATCCACAATCGTATACACTACAATTTTCATTTTCTACGGATAGCGAATTATCATTTCCAATCAGAAACATCAGTCTTTTATCTAGTATTTCTTTTGTAACCTGAAAACTTCCAGTTTTTGCTACAATGGATTTCATCGTTTTACATTAAAAATGAGCAATACACTGTCAAACTGAAATGAGATGCTAACAAACTTTGCTTTCAAACGCCCAAACATAGTCATCATGTAGATCTAGGAATCCTCACATTTAACTAAATCCTTCAAACACAATGTTTCTTATTAGTTTTTAAGCGTTACGACATTTCTTTGTTTTACTTTCAGCTGTAGCGACCATTATTTCTATTTCAATAAACATGATTGGTGTTGGTTAAAGCAAGAAGATTACCTTAGGTTTGCGTAATAATTACACGTAATTCAAGATTTCAAAGTTGTACAACTAACGATGACCAATACTAACAAGACACACACACACACACACACACACACACACACACACACACACACACAAGGTCACAGCAAATCAATTTCAGTCGAAATACCAGTTAATTGAGTACACCCTGACGCTCATTTAGTATTGTAAGTAATGAAACTACTAACTAACTAATAAGAAAAAAAGTATTGAAAATGTGTTAAGCAACAATCATGGAACCAGATAGCACCAAGTAAATGGATGCATTGATTTTTTAAATGAAAATATACTTACTTTCCCTGTACAATTCAATTTTTCATCTGACGAATGCTGTTATAAAGTCATCAGTAGGACCTGTTTTGAACATGTTCACCTACCATTCTTAGAAAACCTACTCACATCCTTCCGATATCTTTTGTGTCAGATTTCTATCTATCGACTTGTTAACCCCCAACTTTTTCTCTCGGTCAAACAGTACACAGCTTTCTATATTGTTACAATCAGTCGATTATCATTTCAAAACTACATTAACCAGTGACGGTGTTTACAGTACACACAATTCATAGTGAAAATGAAATAAACCAACCTGCGTATGATACAGCCACCACGCCACATAAGAGCTATTGAACCAAGATCCAGGTTCCAACCAAAGCTGTGATGAGCGTGTTGCAAAAGCATAAATCCTTGAGCATAGGAAACGATTTTGGATGCATATAATGCCTGAAATAATTACAACAAGAAATATGTTGGGATTATGATATGCTAATCAACATCTGTAGCTCGTATTGGTAATTTCACTGTTATCTGGATTCCGCTTTTAGGCGTATAATGTCCACACTGCAAACACAAGCTTCATAGTAAGACTGATATTATTGTGTCAGCCTGTAGAAAATTAAGCTGAAGATGATTAGTTTTCTGAACAGCTGGCCTATAAGTCTTCTTGGATATTTTGAACCTCAAAGAAGGCAATCAATAACGCCAAAGTCGGAGAAATGACTTGCAGGTAGATTCTACTTATTTTCTTAAACTACTTAACACTAAACAATTATATAAACATACTAATGGAACGTCGTTCTAATATATGGACTGAATTATTCTTTGTCGCATAACAACTGAATAACTTTTACAGAATACAGTGGGAATATATGAGAAGCTTTCTGATCTACTACGCGGATGGTTTGCCAAAACAAGTTACCCAATAAGACAAGATTATAAAGTAACACATTGCATAAGTATTTGTGATGTACTTGAAATTCCTTCTACGAAAAAAGTGTGATTGTGTATTTTCCTGTGCTCTTTTAAATTTTCTTTTAGTTATTAGTTGTGCATAAAAATTTGAAGTAACAAAGATGAATGAGAACATGAATAATTTTACAATGAATGTCACCACATTAATTAAAAAACGAAACTGAGTGTTTAGAGGGTCTAATAAAGTATAACGAGCTATTTATTTTACTACTTTGATTACAATCGACTCGATATTGCAACAACAGACCTGTGTGAACGGTAAATATACAGACAAGACAATACCAACACAGGACCTGGGATTACTGCGTAACAGTCCTAGTTGCCATACCCCGTATCATTACTTCAAGCGAGAATTCACCAAGATGGAGGATAAAGAAATGGAGAAGAAAGCAGTCAAAAGTGGTACAAAGTCGTCAAAATACATCAAGGAAGAAGGAAAATACTGAAGTTTAGTAGGACGATTAAGACGAAGATAATATGTGCATACATCTGAGATCGGTTCTGAGCCACATCACTCACTGATTTTCGCTGTTACGTGGACTTTAATCAGGAAGTCTACACACACACACCCTCACACGACTTAAACCAACAGTCAAAGGTTTCATGGGCCGACACCATGTTTTAGTCAGGCCAACTATAACCATTTCACCGCACGAACCTACATCAGCTAAGAGTGTGTGACTAGGCATTCGTAACACATGTCCCAGCCACTTGAGTCTATGAAGGTTCACAAACTCATCAACTGACTATCATCTCCTCCATAAAACTCTACACCTGACTTCTACATTACCGACGTGGTGACAGTATGATACGGTCTATGCTACGAAAGCAATGGCGGTCGAACACCTGAAGTACTCTGTATTCCTGTACCTTAAATAGCCATTTCTCACACGCACATTGTAGAACAGGGCAAACTGCGACGCAGTCCACTCGACCCTCAATGGAAAATAAGATATCACGGCAGTGCAATAAATGCCGTAAGTTGGCGGAGGTCACGAAAGTTTTTTATATCCGTATAGAGATTCCGACAGTTACCAACCCAGCAGGACTGATCCAACTTCCCAGGTAAGTGAAGTGGTCAATGTGTTCAACCGCTTTACTCTCCATTCCATTGTGAGACAGGCCACTGCTAAATACCAGTCCTGAAACGACAACTTACATTTGGCTGGGAAAAAACCCATACCAAACATTCTCAAATTGTTACTCCATGTGTCTAGAAGACTACACATTTTCTCAGGACTTTCACCAGACAGAAATATGTTATCTGCATACTCTAGATCTACTATGGATTTTTATGTGATAAGACCAATCCCTGAAACGTCGGACGACAACAGACCTCCGTAAGTGCATCTATGATCAGGTCGAATAAAAGTGGAGAGAGTGGATATCCTTGATAAACACCACTAGACACACACAAATCACCTAGTAACTCACCATAGGCTCTGACACATGGGTGTTCGAATACAGAGCCTTCAACAGGGTGGTGTACTTAATCAATACCCTTTTAAGTTAAAGGCATTGATATCAGACTTCTCGACCAACGGAGTCAAATGTTGACTTCAGGTGGAGAAATACAGCCAGTATCAGGCGTCAATAAGTGTACCTGTGATCCAGAACTCGGCATAAGGTGAATTTCTGGTCGATACATCCACAACAAGGTCTGAAACCCGTCTGATTTCCGCGGGTTTGCCGGTCCCGAGCTCCACTTGGACGTCCGATAACTGTAGAGCCTAAAATCTCAGACACTTCGTCAGATTTATTCCCCTGTGATTATCGCAAAAGGATTTCTCCCACCTCCTTGAAAACTAGGACAATCGGTGATTGAGATTAGTTAGAGGTCATACCCGACTCACATATGTTAGCCAGTACTTCAAGTAAACCTAACCAATAATCCACAACCACCTTCATTAAATACCTTCAATGATGACCCGTCTGGCCCTGCCGCCCTTCGTCGTTTCAGATAACCTACAACTTTCTGACTTTTACAAGTGTTAAAGGCCCTATCTCAATGTTCTGTGCCGGATCGGAGTGGATAGCGGGCAACGGAATAGTAGCTGGAGGCCAGTTGAACTGTTTTCCAAAGTGATCCGCCCATCATTCCAGTCATCTCCCCTGCGAGTGAATTGCGGATCTCTCCTTCTTCACCACAGTTTGACTAACCAACGACTATTTTGCTCTAGTTTCACTTATAAGCCTAAGTAGCTTGCAGCTGACACCTATCCCCATTTACTTTTTTATCTCTTTAGCCTTTGCTACCCAAGCATTGCGTAGACTGTTTTTCAGCCTAACTGGAGTTGCTTCCGCTCTTCATTGTGCTTGCAGTCTACACAAACACGTTCACACACAACCATTAGTTCAGAAGCTGCTCAAATTCAGTGGCCATATCTAACCACATCTGAGAGTCAGTTTGAATCTGAAGATGGAGTCAGAACTCTTCAGGATTAATGTTGTTCTGTTCCGATACGAGTGGTAAGATTGATCCGAGCCATTTAAACTATTTTTTGACCAATGAGATGCTAATTATCGACGGTAGCCTTAGATGACCAACTGAATGATTAACTGACACAAACAACGTAGAACCTTGCATACAGGTGCATCGAATCAAGCTGCCACACTTCACAGTAGTAGCTTTAAATTGATCGTGAAAGCTCTGGTGAATTCCTATTTTAATTTTCTTGAAATCTAGATTACCTTTATTACTGTGTAAGCTTTCTCTTCGGAAAAACCTCACTGTCGCAGATGGCTACGAAAATTACTAATCAGGTTTAAAGTCTTCAGAAATTTTGTTCAAGGTTGTTCAGTCATATGTCGACGCTAAGATAAAAAAAAATCTAAAAATAACCTTCGGTAATTTAAGCTGACCAGTTTAGTTGAACAAGCAGTAGTGACCAATCAGTGTTACTGAACAAAAGAGTAGTGAAAGCATTAAGTTACTTAACCTACAAAATAACAGACTACAGTTTAACAACAGTCTATATCCTTTACCCACATACATGAAGTCCTACATTTGTACTGCTCATACGGTGACCCTGGGACAGTGAAACATCAACAGCTATACCCATAAAAATTAGTTTATTTCAGCCAATGTAGATGAGTATAGCTTGTATATGTGCTAATTCAATTCACCACAAAGTTTACAAACAGACAAAGAATATCCTAGGTTAGAAGTTCAAGTAAAACAGATTTCACGAGGTAATGAATAGGAAATACACCTTTCGTAATAATTCTTAGCCATGTTAGTGGTAGTTTCCTAGAAAAAAGTTCATCATCTTGATGATATATGTTCTACTAATCTACTACCTTCATAAACTCACTAAACTGGCAGATGGATTACATACGGTCACTTAAGTAATCTTAGCAATTTGGCAACCCCTTCTAGTGAATGTGTGTACTTAAGGCAAGAAAGTCGCTTCGAAATGAGCTGAATCAAAAAAACTCATTTCCAAATCTAACATCCCATTGCCAAATCTCAGTATCAGCTGTTTCCTTACATTTTATAAGTTCTCAAAATCCTGCAAACTTTCATATCTTCTAAATTCATGAGGAGTGTCAGTAGGAACCTGATACAGGGCTGTATTGTGTTACTTCCTCAATCTGAAAGAAAACTAATCCAGTGATTTGTGGAGTCACATGGGAAAATCAGTGGTGTTACAAAAATTAAATTCATTTTCCTTTAAGAAATATTACATACAATAAGTAAACCTACCTTCCATATATCATCTACAAGTTGTTTTGCCTCAGTTGGGTTAGAACAATGAAAAGGTTTATTCTTTGGCCCATGCAAAACACTAGATGCTTCTAGACGAACGGCCCTCATCGACGATAAAATGCGGGAAAATACAGCTTCAGCTATTTTTAAAAAAGTACAATACAAAAAGAAATGGATAAGAAGTACTAGAAATTTAATGGAAATGCCTAAATTAAATGTGAGTAGTCAGACATAAAGTAAGTTATCAGTACTGTTCATCAATCATATTACTGTAATATGAAAAGACAAAATGAAAAATTTGCTGGTCAACTGAAAAGGATACCCCAAAAAAAAAATCAGCTCAAAGAGACGGATTCCTTAAGCTATGAAAGTTAGTTCGCATGGATGAGTCGGATGAGCAGTTTGCCGCCATGCCATTCGATGACGATATGAAATGAGTTAACAGACAGAAATACTCAAAACCAACGACGCGAGCCCTTACAGATAGGAGTAATGATAATCAAAAAACTATATTTCTAAATTATACAATCCGATGCACATCGATAAATAACAGGATTTACGAACAGCGACCTCTCAACGCGATATAATGGTGAAACCAGAAGACAAAGAGATTGAAAGTATGTTTAATTCAACTGAACAGTATGATTATAGATGACACTTCAGTCGTTTATATATCTTTTCAAAAGTCTTGACCACGGTAAACAAAATAGCATATTAAAAGAGTAAAATGAACCCATCAGTGTTTAGTATCTTAAACTAGGGAAAAATAAGTAACATTGAGTGCGACAAAAAAGGCGCGAAAGTAAGGTTTAAATTTAAAAATGAAAATTTTGTTAGTTTCTTAGGGATCAGATATGTGTAACACATAGCGACCTTTAACATCGTATAGAGTAAGCGGTTACCTAGAGATGAACAGCGAAATAAAACCACAGTATTTATGTACAATGAATGTGAGAGAATCTACCATCTTTATAAAAGACATGCATACTGCATTACCGGCATGAATGTCAATATCCCACCTAGTTTATACCATCCTAAGACGCTTAATTTCCAGAAAATGGTGGATCCGATTTCCTTTCCGTTCGACAGTCCAATTACTGATTGTTAACCAAGTAAAATTTACGAGTTTTATAGTATAATTAAATGTGAGTATAAGTGAGTTCTAATTTCGTTTAGCTTCCTTTTACACAAAAACAAACGAACTGGTTCATAACCTTATAAACCAAAATAAGTGCCAAATGAAATGGATTTACGAAACTTCATGTATTTAACCAGCAATTTCTAATTCATAAAGTCACATGTAAAATTAACTGTGATTCACTAATTTATTGCCCCAAATAACAGTGATAATAATGATAATAAAATGTTCAGCGACCTATTACATAATGAATTTTAACTTAATGCTTCTATTACCACACTAGGAGAAATAATGACACAATAAACTTATACGAATATCATACGCAATGTCAACAAAATTGCCATCAAGTCGCACTATTTTCCAAGGGGAGACAGAGCTAGTAAATTTGACAGTTAAAAGACTTCTGTCAATCTGACCGTGGCCTAAATTACCATAAACTTGCAAAACTGGAAAATGAGCAAAGCTGTCAAAATTACCAAGATAAATCAGTATAAAAACAAAACGCAAGTGAAAACTCAACAAGTATGGTTTTGTTTTTGTTAAGAGTTGTGAACAGTCCAAAAACATAATTTGAGATAGTACACAACTGAAGTTGTCTATCGAAACTATGAAATCTCTACAACTTTCGCTATACGGAAATGTTTAAATAGGATTTAAATTCCACGTATGCAGTTGCTAAAACCAATTTCAGGATATGACTGACAACTGACTGACAATCAACGTAGAACCTCGCACACAGGTGGATCGACTCAAGATGCCACAGGTGGATAGAAAAGGAGTGATATCAAAAAAGATAAAGTAGTGTGAGAGAACAAACAAGTTGACGATAACGGTTAGTGCAAATATTCAAGCTTTCGAAGATGTCAAGGGATGAATACATATGCACCCTTGTGATCGATTTTCAGCCATGTCACCAAGAGTCCTCAATCACTGATTTCTTTCGTCTCGAGGACTCTTACCAGGTTGTCTACATCGCCCCACATGATCCAGACCAACAATAAGGGACTCCATGGACTGTTGCGGCATCTTGGTGTGGCCACCCTGAACCATTTCCCAACCTAATCCAGCTTCCATTGGTATGGCATATCGAGGTAGGTGGTGGCTCGGCTTTCGCAGTATATCTCAGTCGACTAAGGTTAAAAGCCTCACTAATCAACGTCTATATTCCCCTGTACCTGGCTTCAACACTGCTCATACAGTGATTCCACCACACGCGAGCAACGCAAAACGATCATTAATTAACTTTTCACTATTGAGTTTTTTCGACTATTTGCAATGACAAGAGTAATATTTGCATTTATTCATGAACTGAAAGATTTATATATTTCCAGCGAAAAAATATTTCACGTTGACATTCATCACGGACTGACATCAGTTGGAGAAAAATTCTTATTTAAATCTAGTAAAACGCCAGGCACACACATTAAAAGCGGATGCATATTGATGCATCTGATAAAACGAGCACTTTTGTATTGTACTTTTCGAGGAGTGACAAATCGATTCCTTAGCAAGTACATCCTTCTCTCTGTGGTCTGTAAACTATAATGGAGAGATATTCACAGTATACTTTCTGAGGTGGACTCAAAATGGACCACAACAGGTTGGAAAGATCTACACTATATCTTCCTCTAAACGGCTTACAGAGTACAACATCTGTATCCTTTTCACCTTTCTTCTAGTTGTTTAGTGAAACTTTAGATCCAGAAACAGAGGAATACTATTCATCGGTGTTACAGTATGGGATAAGACTCCTAAGATTATCACACGAAACCCTAAATCCCTGAAGCCTTACAAAATCAGTCGTTTTCCTGCCAAGTTTAGAGAAGGCACATGAACCTACGCGTAAATACTAGATTGATTGAAGAGATGAAATCAATAGGATATGCCCTTCTATAAAAGCCTAGAAATAGACAACGCTATATGAAAATGGTTGTATTTTGTTCATCATTTAACGTTGCAATACACTTCTTATCTTACTGCCTTTTCTACTAACCGAGGAACTGAGCGACCATCAATGATAGTATCTGAAGATTATTGCTCAAGTATCTACTCTCATATATATACCCAAGATATATCAGTCGGTACATAACAATGGCTCATAGCACAATTTAAAAATCCATTATTAAGCTGCTGCTAGAAGTTATGAAGTTTTTCAGTTTTATCAACTTTGGTGCTTCACTTAAAGTAGATTATATAGAACAAATTGGCAATTTTAATTTAGATGGTGTAATTAGAAGACGAAATTTATCTGAAAAAATTGATGTAATAGTCCAATACATTTCAACTAATCTGATCACAACCTTACTTGTCAAGTCAATTTATATTAGACTGAAGAGTTGGGAGACCAAGCACGATGATACGGTTTGTCCACTAAAAAGACTTAACAACGTACAAAATCATATCATCCTGATGTGTGAGAAAGAGAATAATAATCACGTGCCATTCTTAGAAGTGATCTTCAATCGACAAGAAAACGGTTTAATAAGACGGTCAGTCTACAGAAACCCAACACGAACAGGACAATATCTGAATATTTCGTTTTTATTCGCTCGAATACAAGAGAGGTCTAATAAAATGCCTGCAAATGAGATATGATGAACGAAGATGTCAGATTACTGACGAAAGCATTTATGGAAACCGGATATCCGTTGATGTCTATGAACCGTTGTGGAAGTCAAATAGCACCAAAGCCAACTCTATACACTGTTCCTAAGAAAAGTGACCATGTCTCTCCGCCAGACAGAGGGAAATTGAATAGTATGATTTTGAGACGTAAGCTGACATCAGCCATTAGCAAAACGTATCATGCAGTTGGTCTTATTATTATGGAAAAACCAAAGCACATGCTCCACCATAAGTCAGAACACTCTATCAATGATTACTTCACATCTCATGGGGTTAATCAGTTTACATGTGTGTGCGGTTACACATACATAGAGAGGAGTAATCGAGCCATCCAGTTGAGGGTAAGGAGAACATGTACTTGAATAGCATCAAAACAAATGGAGTGTGAAACTTTGATAGACGCAAGTGGGAGACGACCCCCTTCATCTACAGTTAAATATACTATAAAAACGGATGACAAAATTAATGTTCAAACAACTTTTACAGCTTTATGTAGAAACAGTCAGGGACGTACATTGAGATATCCCCAAGCGATAGCGATACACACATCGAAACCACCTTTATGTGTACAAAAGCAATTTAGTTTTACACTATACCTACCTTGGTAAACTTAATTTTCTTATCAAGATTAAGACCGACTATATCACCCTTCCTTTTTGTTCTCTTTTTTTAATTTTAATCCCCTATTATCTCAACTGTTTTATTTGTCCTCCTATACTTCGGTTTTATAGAAATTGACTTGGAAAGTAAGTGCGATCACGCTGCTCGAAATGTATTGCGCAAATACATCACAATGTCCAGATGAATTTCGTCTTCTGATTACACCATCTAAATTCATAAAAGGAAATAACTGACTAACTGGATGCTTCCATGAATAATGCCATAATGATATATGCTAGTCGGAGAGAAGCAATCCGGAGGAAGCTTTGCTCGACCTCGGTTTCGGGCTTTTTGGCACTCCTCAGCAAAGCATATCTGCAACCTCTACAGAACTGATGTCCTGTCTGAGATTCAAACCCATGTCACTCAGTGCTGCAGTCGGAGACGCCAGCACTGAGCTATTTGGGTCACAACTAACCTCCTGTAAGGCTAGGTTAGGCACACTGGTGGGTCAGTGGAGAGTATCCAGTTTTGATATTAATTGTCTGATTCAGAAAACATGATGTTACGAACAACAAACAGTTAAATTATTTACTTCATTCCAAAAATAGATCACGGATATGTAGACTATCGAAAAATACTGAAAAGTAACTCATGCCCAAAGATGTTTTTACAATACTCCTTTTATCATCTTGTTTTATCCATTATTCCTTTGAGATAATTGATGAAACAAACAGCCTATTTTAACAGATTGTTCAATTCTCTGTTTATATTTTCTTATCATTTAAATGAATGAATGATGTGAGGATGTATCATATGAAAAATCGCTAACACTCAATTAACTCACGCCTTTTTAGAACAATAAACACTCAACTACAAAACAGTATTCCAACAAATCAAATCACATTATTTTTGTACATGGAAGACTTCAGAAACAAATTAAATTACAAAGCACACATTTTTGTATAGTGCTTACAAGTTGAGTAAAGAGTAAAACAAATACTTTTAACCTAAACTTATTTCCATAAACTGAGAATAATATTCAACAAAGTATTTAGAAGAGAACAAAGTATGTTTAAATAATTAAGTCCCTTTCCTCTCTTTTCGTAAAATTCTCCACAAAAAAAAAAAACTAGCAAACAGTATAATTAACAAAATTAGGAATTGGAATTATTGTTATTATCATCATCAACAAGGTGTACACGCCCAAACTAATAGAATCACTCAGATAACGCTAGTGAGCAGTTGGCAAGATGAATAAAAGAAGGACACCATGGTTATGTGTTTGTAGATACATGTATACTCATCAAAGCTTACCGTTAGATTGATAGTTAACACAAGGATACAAAGAATCATAGGATGGTTATAAGTATTTGAAAAGATTTGAGTTTATTGTTCATTCACAACTAATACCAAGACCAGTTGAAAGCACAGTACCTATTCATGAAGTCCCATATCAGACAATTAGAATTATCATCCATTGGACATAATCAGTGAAATAAAGTTCTCAATGTTTAAAGTGGAGCAAAATTCGTCCCTAATGGCACATTGCCGAAGATAACCAGAAAACGTTCATCTAAAGACACTACTTTAGTGAATTCTTACATTCAGGCCAACGACTTAGTTTCAAACAACGATTTTGAACACTGAACATTATGGGAAAAGGCATTGGTACTATTCTTAAGGGTTGCCTAAACTAAACCAACAGATGCCTTAGTTATTATTTTGGTATGACGAGTTACATCCTAGTAGTCAAATCTATTTAACAGTTGGCCACTAACATATAAAACTTTCTTTGTGACAAATGCGCGTTTTAATTTCGACCGAAGAGTAAGCTTTATTGAAACTGTAGATAGTAGTGTTTACGAACGCCAACAAAAAAGGAACTTCAAAAGTTATAGTTGTATACCTTCACAAGTATTTCATACTCTACTATATAATGCCTGATTTGTTCGGATACACAATGATGTCGTACCAACAAATAAAATCCTTACACTGAACATTTTCTCTGTTTACTGTGAATGAAAGTAAGCCATTTGCATAATTCTTTCGAAAAAAACTGAGGCAGTGAACATATAATATTCAAGAGATTATAACTTCAGATTAGAAGACAATTTCGTCTACAACGTGAATTTGAATCTGCAACAAAATAGTCATCAGCCCGTAACATTTAAGCCAGAATAATTTTACGTCGAACGAAAATGCTTAAACAAAACCCACGTCCGAAGGAGCTCAATGTAAACAGTCAACCACTGGAACTCTTTTAATGGTTGTAATTTTCAACTGTCTCAAAATGTTTACTAAGATTTTGAACAACAGAAATTTCTACTGGGTGATGATTGAAGGTGAAATGGAAATTTGGACCGCAGCCGGATTTGAACCAGAGACCACCGGGTTTCCGGTCCGATGCTCTATCAACTGAGCTAAGAGGTCTGACTGCTGACCAGATTTTTATTTCATTTCAATAAACAAGTCTGCCAAACCACGGCTATCTCAAATAGTAAAAATGATAATCAACATGTGGTGGTCCCCTTTCTAATTCAGTTAGATTTGGATTGGGGTGAGAAGTGCTGACGAGGCGGACAGTGTGGATACGATCAAGCGGTAATAACGTGTCACGAATTCACATGGTAGCCAGGTAAAACCCATGGTGATTTAAGTGAAATAAAATAAATAAATCTGGTCAGCAGTCAGACCTCGTAGCTCAGCTGATAGAGCATCGGGCTAGAAACCCGATGGTCACTGGTTCGAGTCCGACTGCGGTCCAAATTTTCATTTTACCTTCAATCATCACCAAGTATAAATACTGCAAGTCTGCCGAACCACGCCTATCTCAAATCGTCAAAATGATAAACATAAACTTCCATATTAAAAGGAGCATAGCGTGATATATATACAACCATAAGTGGGAACAATTTACACTGATTATCTGCAAATTACACAACACTTCTGACAAAGAGGTGATTACGCAGCTGAAATCATAAAAACAAAGAAAGACATACAATTCATTACGACTCACCTATAAGTGTGACAGGCACCCCATGTTCAAGTCCACAGATTGCAGTCCACTTACCAGTACCTTTCTAAAAACAAAATTTACAGAAAACTTAATTGTTGAAGTGACAAAAAAATGATAAATTACAAAACCAGTAGTAGGCATTTTAAGACGTATACAAAATACTTAGTCACTTAGGGATTTAATTCTCCGTAGACCTTGAACGAAATTTGTCTCCCTAATAAGTTTATACACCTTAGTGGTGGTTTCAGCAGGAAAACTTGAAGAATTGTCAGCTTTTAATTCAGTAAAAACACTGGAGTAAGGTCATTTACATGATAGTTTAACATACAACGGAGTTTATTTGATTCAACCTCAAAACTAGAATATGAGGTAAGCAATGCTGTGAATAGGAAGCTTGAACGCAGCGCATTTTCTATGAATATAGTATCAAATACAAACTATCATGACAAGAGTGACAACTTCAATCGCTAGTAAAAACATCCTGATAATTGGTAGTTGACTCAACCAAATTGATGAATCGATCCTTTGTCCATAACTTCTACGCAAACATATATGTTAACTTAATGCACAAACTACTTTTATACTCGAAATGAGGTTTTTAAGAATGAATTATTGATTAGTTGGATTGTTATAACAAAGTTCATCATGTTATCCTAGTGTATTTTTCGTTGTATATGCTATGGTAAACACAGCAGCAACAATCTACTCGTTTGTAAGCAATACATGCAGCCAACTATAATAGAGATTGATTTTTCTGATAGTTTATTAATTCAATAGTTATAATCTTATGTTGTAAACAGTATACAAATTTAATTAGCTAAGTATACACATTTGTCTTTTATAATCACTTTGTACTTGAAAAAAAGTCCATGAAATAATACACTTATGCATTTCCTGCGTTTCATTGTGTGAAAAGTTGAATACCTATTGGTGAGTATACACACCTGAGCAATAAATTAATGCACATTTTTGATTATATCTGAATTACTACGATGTCAATAATTTTGTCAACCTGAACTTCTTTCTTTTGATACTTGATTATTGATACGTTTCAACCACAGGTGGTGGCGGTGACACAGATGAGGATTTCAAAGTCAGGATCGGAAAAGCAAGACAGGCCTCTATTAATCTGAAATCAGTGTGAAGATCTACTCCACTGCACTCAGAGTAAAGAAAAAGATCCGGACTTTCAACACTAATTCAGTCACGTCAGCGCTTCGATGTGATGGTTGAGAGACTTGGAGCGTTACGAAAAGCATTTCTAACAAACTGCAGACATACATCGACATCTGCCACCCACGCTTTGTACTGAAGGTCAGATGGCCAAAATGAGCAAGCAACAAGGAACTGTGGCTGACAACGAACCAACGAAGAATCTATCACTCAATAAATATGCAGAACAAGAAAGTGGAGATGGATCCGGCATACACTGAGAAGACCATTCGGCGACAACACGCGCCAAGCCAGGCCGTCGAGTGGAACCCAAAGGGAAAACGACTAGTTGGGTGTCCAAAGGTGACATGGAGGAAACCGTGTGAGGAAGAAATGAAAGCTTAGGGACAGTCGTGGAGCCAGGTTGAAAAGATTGCAGAGAACAGAGTGAAATGGAGACGTGCTACTGAAGCCCTATGTTCCACGAGGAACCCAAGGGACAAATAATAATGATAAACAAGTGACAGTGCTGTCTTACATAACTTCATGTAGACAGAACAATAATCTTAGTAAAAAAGTGAGTTTTAGTTAAACCTAGATCCGTATTTAAAAAGTTAGGAGATAATCAACAAGAACTTATGACAGGCGGTTTCTTATCATATATTTAGTAGAAAGAATTCTTCACAACTGTATAAAAAATATCGTGTCGACTTAAGTACTCGCGTTGAAATCAATTGTTTCCGTGGTAGGAAAGAACAATAGTCAAGTAATTTGGACGGTGAATAGCCCCCTACTAAACGGAAATACGATCACCAATTTTAGCCAAGTACTGATAAATGCAACGTTTTAAACTTCAGTGCCAGTCGAAGTCGACCGATCAACAAAACAAAAATAATATGCAAATCAGCAACCACGCACACGATCATGCATTAGGCGATGGACCACACCTATTGTCTGACGACCAACGGTACTACCTGGCTGTTCAGACCTCAGTGCCTGGAGGGGAGTTCCAAACTAGGACCCCCTGGATAAAAATCGAACACCTTGAGAGACGACCCAATCGATAAGTTGGCGAAAGATGAAACTGGTTTTGGATGTCTCTAAGTGATCGATAGCACACTTTTGATTCGATGTTCGTGACTGTTGGTATTAATCTGTGAGGTATATCAGTCAGCTAAACATTCATAATTATATACTACAGATGCTACCAAGGAGTTATCCGGTACCCCAAATTCAATTGTCATCCCTACAACTATACTAAATTACTAAGAGGATATCATATGAGGTAGTACAAACCGATACAGTCGACAGGAAACCATAATCTTTCGTTAATATCGTAAATCAACCAGAATGAAAAAAAAGTATCAAAAGTAGGAAAAAGAAAAACTTGGTTATAACCACTTACCTGCCCGGCAGTATCCATTATTTTATCAATTAAATGTGAACCATCTGATTCTTTATAAGCTAATATATGACCAGTTATTTCAATGAGATACGATTCCAATGGACCCTCATTCCATTCTTTAAAAACCTTATTTTCAGAGTGAGAAAGTGAATGCATAAAAGAAAATGATTAAGATATGTAAGACACGTTCACAGGGATAGAAATTGAAGGCATAAAGGAAAAACATATTTAAATGGATAAAAAGAAAACTCAACGACATGAACATAACTAAAACTACGCCGAAACCTTAGAGTGGTGGTGGACTTATTTGTTATACAGGCTGAGAAGTGAGTTTGTCCTGTACTATCAGAAAGATCAGTGAGACCACAAGCAGTTAATAAGCCAACTGAAATGCCACAAAAGTATTGAACCCTCAAGGGCAAAGTTATAAGTTACACTCCTATTTGTATTCAAGTATAAGAGCAGGAGGTGTTCATCGAAAATAACCAGGATCTTCAGTAATGCTACCTTCTTTCCGTTAAAAAAAACCGATTCTAAAATCCAAACAATTGTTGTACTAAGGATTTCTGTTACTGGTATTGTAGAAACTCGCACGCAATTGCATCGGTTAAACTTGCCACACTGCACAGTAGAATACAAAGAACAGGTGGATAGAAAAAGAGCAGTATAAAAATAGAAAGCGTGAGAGAACAAACGATTTTGAGATAAAGGTTTGTGCGAATATCCAAGCTTTAGAAGACATCAAAGAATGATACGTCTGCGCCATTGTAACCGATTTTCAGCCAATTCACCAGGAGTTTTCAATTACTGATTCCTATAGTCTCGAGGACCCCAGTGGAGTAATCTACATCTTTCTACACAGCTCCGATTAACAGTCGGGGAAATACATTGACTTGTAGAACGCCTTGGTTTGACCATCCTGAAACCCTCTTCGAATCTAACCCAGCTTTCCCTAGCATAGCACATCGAGGTAGGCGGTGAATCGGCATGCGCAACATGTTCGAGTCGCATCAGCCTATAATGTTTCATAACCTCATCAGTCGACTTGCCTATCTTGCCTAGTACCCTTCGCCTGACTTCAACATTCCTCACATAGTGATTCCACCAAACGAGAGTAACGCTACGAAGACATTTATGATGAAAGCCTCGTAACCACTTCATGTCTCCTACTTTTAACGGCCATGTCTCACAGCTGTATAAAAGGATAGAAAGGACTCCAGTGAGGCATACTCGTCGTTTGATAGATAGTCGGATACCTCGCCAGTTAGAGGTATAGATGATGCAAGTTGGCAAATATCGAAAGGGCCTTCTGTATCCGAGCGGAGATTTTGTCAGCAGTCAGCCGACATATTCAACCACTTCACTCCCTATCATCAAGAGAGGCCGAGCTCAAGCTCATGCCCTGCTACTTGGAAGTTAATCACCTTCTTCAAAGTATCACAGATTAACTGATTGCGACCTAACTTTAGTCAAATTTATTTCAAAACTAGAATGAATCCCTACCAGATAGTGAAGTCCATGCAAAACTATGATCGATTGGCGACATTCTCACTATGTTAAATCTACGTCACGTCTACTAGCCGCTATTCTGAGCTTACAAACACTAGCCACGTCAGAATGTTCTTCTGTTCTACTTGACAATGCATAAATGATAAAAATAAGTGGTAGTAAAGAACAAGATTAGAACGGCAAATGCAAAATGTGGAAGAAAGCCCTACAACAGGACAATACCGCCACCATTAATTTATCGCCTATAAGCTTCACATGACGTATTAAAGCAGACAGAGGTATATTAGTAGGTTTGTTAAGTAAGTTTTCTGAAAAAGAATCAAGAAGCACTTAACTTTTATCAGAATCACTCAGCACTTCCTATAGCGCTGATATCTTGCATTATATACGCCCTGGTTACCAAGATGCAATGAAACGAGACAAAAGTATTTGACAATTAGGAGTGCTTGAAAATGGGAACTGTAGTCAAGTAAAAATCCCATAGTTATGTCTCGGGAACAACCAATAACTTAAAAATTAATGTGAAATTTTTAGCAAAAAAATATTCAAACGAAACTTACTTTAGCTATTTCATCATTTGAGAAATGACCTAAGGAACGCATCAAATGATAAGCTTCAGCTGTTAACTGCATGTCACCATACTCAATACCATTATGAACCATTTTGACGAAATGTCCAGCACCACCAGCTCCCGTCTAGAAAGATATTAAGCAAATAATCCCATCTAATAGTGTATACCAAAGTTTTATGGCATAGTCAACGGCAAATTTTAGAGGTGAAAGATGCATTAGGAAACCCTATATTATGTTCTGCATAGCGGAGTTCATATATACAACTATGTGATCCCTCCACTAGCGTCTAAATTACTGAGTTATAACAAAATTCAGTTATAAAAATCAGTAACCACCAAGTTAAACTCTCACATCAATACAAATATATTGTTTATCATCAGACAATACTTAAAATGAAGAAGAAAATGATTTATTACATGCAACTGTGTCGTCGTCCAAACTTAAAGTCCCAAACAAAAGAGTGACTTTAAGTTGGATGGAGAATCGGCAATAAGCAACTAACTTACTCAAACTCGTTAAACTTACCCAATCACAACACGGTTCACCAGACTTAGCTTTGGCTGCAATCGACTGGAATATCGGTTTAATATGCGACCTGGAAGAAAAAACTGATGATATTGACGTATACTTTACTGTGAATAACTAAAAACAGAAATTTTTGATGACATTTACGGAAACATTCATATATGGCAGTGAAAACGAACTGGAAAAAGAAAGAAACAGATTTAGTTATAAAGATAACGCAAGCATATAACAAAGCTTAGAACCGATCAACACAGTTAATGATTACTGCGTACGTTTCACAGTACACGATTACGCTCTTTTTCCACTATCCACGCTGAATCAGACTAGGTGTTTTCTCATTAGTTCGTAGCTACTTTGACTTATTAACTTTTCTTGACATTTCACTAAAAGTGACTTACAACCTTTTTTCATTGATGTTATGGCAAGATGAAAATGACTACAAGTTACCTGATCAGTAACACTGTGATGCTTCACTGTCTGACCAGTTAATATAGAAGAAGAACGTAGACACTTTGATAACGCTCAACTTTATACCAATATTTCAGTCAGATATTTTACAGTTTAAGTCTTACTTACTGAATGACTTTTTGGATTTTTACGAAAATATCTTATCTACTTAGTACGTCAAAATAGCTTTAATATGTTTACGCAACACGACTGTCTGATCAGTATGCAAAGAAATCTACAACAGAAAATATGATGTGACAGAAACCTTATGGTTCAATAAATGTCCTCGTAATATGACATAGAAAAGTAGGGTGAACTAAGGATGAGGGCAATACTAAAAAACGGTAATTCTAAACCTACAATAACACTATTCAAGAAAAGTGCATTCGAAAGTTTACCTTGTACTCTGCAAGGGCTACGATTAGAGTGAAATTTAAACCTAAAAGCTTTTCAAGCTAGATGATCATGCAGAGCCCATTAGGCTACGCAATTTAGTTTGTCGAATTTCATACAATAATTGTGTAATCAAATGAATGGGTCAACGTAATTACCGGCGGTCAGTTAAACCGGTACACCGCAGAAAATTCATCAAATCTAGAAGGATAGACCATTAAAATAATAAATCTACAGAAACGTTCAGACAAAACAATGTACGCAAATCACGTATAGTCCCACAATGGGTGAGATAAAGTGAGTCCAAAAGTTAACTTGGCCGAGTCGATGGAGAGGTTGATAGCTGAAGCTTGGCTTAACGAATGAACACTAAACACATGTAGTGAAGAGATTTATCGATTTCAAGGTGGTATTTATCACGGACTGAATTACTGTCTATTGCTTATTAGCGACATGCTTTGAGATGAGTTCCAAAAGAAATTGTGACCCGTAGGGCAAACCAAGTAGGACGTGAGGACAAATACTCGAAGACGCCAATGGATGAAAGCCGTGTCATATTAGGAATTGATAAAGGTAAGTAAATGTAGACCAGACAGACAAAACCAATGTAGAACCTCGTATACAAGTGCGTCAAACCGAGTTGCCATACTTCACAGTAGAATACAAAGAACAGGTGGGTAGAAAAAGAGTAATATCAAAGTAGACAAAGTTATGTGAGAACAAACAATCTGAAGATAACAGTTAGTGCAAATATTCAAGCTTTAGAAGACGCCAAATAGTGTACACATTTGCACCACTGTGACCGATTTCCAGCCACTTCACTAAGAGTGGTCAACTATTGATTCCTATGGTCGCGAAGATTCCAACCAGGTAGTCTATGTTTCACAATACGGCTCATACCAACAGTTAGGGACTTCATAGACTAGTGTAACGTGTTGGTCTGACCACACTGAACCCTCTTCCAAACTTACTAAACTTCTCCAAGCATGGTAAGTCAGGATGAACCAGTGAACTGTAATTCAGTGGCTAATCTGCTCATCAAAAACCCGAAGATCACGAGTTCCATATCTTGTGGTGTTGTGGGTGTGCACTGGTGAACAGTCCCATACTAGGACGAAACAGCTGTTCAGTGCTCCCAGGTTTTCAATGGTTCTCCAATTAATGTCAGTCTGATATGAATACCACCTTAAAATTTACCATTTGTCTAAAACGTCTGGAAAAATCTATCACCATAAACGCAAAGGAATGCGAAAAAAGAACTATGGAAACAGGATGTTGTAGAGCAACCTTTGATATAACTATGACTAGTAAATTACCTTCAAAAGGTTACCCAACATTTAATAGATTTTCATTATGTAGAATGCCCAAAAAATACAGTTGAATGTTTGACCAAATTTTTCTTATCTATATACTCCTGACGTTTTCAATTTGTGATATGTGTATCCGTTAGGATGCCGACACAAACGCACTCGAATCACTTTACAATCAGATTCACAAGACATGCTTCAACGTCAGTGTGGTCTGTATCCAAAAATTGGATTGATATCAGTGGTTATCGAATGAATCTATTCCTTTTTTTTATGTCCGCTTACCAAGCTTCCGGATTACCTCCAGGCATAAGACTTGGTCCATGTCTGGCACCCTCTTCTCCACCGCTGACGCCCGTACCAACATAAAGGATTCCAAGCTTAGCTAGTTCTGAGCAGCGCCGATCAGTATCCGTATATTCTGAATTCCCTCCATCAATTATGATATCACCTTTTTCAAGTAAAGGTACCTGAAAAATCAAAAAGTAGTAGTCTAAAATGAAAAATTATTCTCTTCGTAAAAAATACACGCTGAATTACAAATATCCATTGTTAAGCAATAATTATGAAATGACGATTAAAATGTATTCATAATTACGAACTTAGTCTACTAGCTCGACTAGTATTTTGGCAGCAGAGCTTTAGTCATAAGGGATAAGCATCAGTATCTGGATAGAGCTCACTCGGCGCATGACATTCATATTCACAGTTAAGGTACTGATCATTAAGATTTTTAAACTGGGTATCAGTCAGTATATCAGAAATGTGTGCAGGAGGAATACAAAACTTATATCAATCTAGTGGATCGTGGAGATTTATTAACTGATTTCAGGTAGGAATACATCACGGACTGACATCGGTCGGACGAATATTGAAAAAATGGGAGCACCAGACAGCTGTTTCGTCCTGGTATGAGACTTCTCAGCAGTGTGCTCACAACTCCACCAGGGGTCGAATCAAGGACCTTCAGGTTCCATGGCCAGCACGTTACCATTGGTCTACTAGGTTGGAATCCAATGCCTCATATTTCCCACTTCTGTCTGTTCACGATACAGCGCGACCTTGGTCGGATGTCATTGCTAAGTAACTGTCCTCATGTTCGACTTAGTTGACTCTACCAGTCAAGACTTCTCACTGGAGCTTTAGGAATCATCAATGAGCGCTGGCTTAGTTCAATCTGGAGGTTTGTGGAGACTGGTTAAAGTTGAAATTCATGAAAATAAGGACTATTCGATTTGGAGCCAGTGGCTTGATGGCAACGTGCTCGTCACGTAACCTGCCAGTAGTATTGAGTTCAATTCTTCCAACTACTGGTGATGATTTAACACATTTTACCTCTCTTGCTTTTATTCTGCCATTGTTATTCTTCTCAGTTATAATGTTACTGGCTTGATAACCCCTCCCAGTAATTCGATAAGTTATTCGACAAGTTCATATGCGACACAATCGTTCAAAATAGCCCATGCTACTGCATTATATGTTTCAGATAATTTCCATCTTTTCACTACGCTTTTCAAAACCTAACAAGGGGACTAATTGTTTGACGACTACAAATATATCCAATAGTACTGTATTATGAAGAATAATCAGTGCTACCACATTTTTACTGTGTTGAACAGCTAAACACTGACATAATTCGTATGTCTTTGTGGACATTAGTATCCATAAGACTAAAATTTATGCATTGGATTTCTAAGCCAGTGACACAAAGTTAACCACTGAACCTACAGTTTACGAAGTAAAATAAGCGAACTATAAAACCTGTGAAGACTACAGTTTCAATAGTGTAACAGACAAAAGTAGCCACAATCACGCATCCAGTTCAAGGGAGTTGAAGCAACACTTAGCAACAATCAAAACTAACAATTAGCACAGCACTTCTTTAACCGTATTTCATATAACAAAATGATATACGAGTGAAGATTTTATTACTCTTGTTCCCTCAGTGAAGTTTGATTTTAGACATTGGGTACCACTATGGGTTAAAAATGATACACCTCGATAACAATAGCAAAAGGTTCACTGGGTATCTTGGACACCCTTCATCTAAACACTTAACATAGCAATATATGGTTCATTCGTTTATGGGTTAAATTAAAAGCAATGTTGTCGGCGAATGGCTATCAAAACTTAAGCTTCAAGCAAGAATTCGAATTTCGCTTCACTTAAAATCACAAACACATGAAGTAAGAAGTTATAAGTAAACGCCACTTGTACATAAACATACCAGCTTTGATATAAAATCATCGACTGCCTGACCTGCTTTGACCAGTAGCATAGCTTTTCTAGGGCGCTTCAAACTTTGAACGAATTCCTCTAAAGACATAGTTCCGATGATCTTAGTTCCCTTAGCTTCATTTTCAAGAAACTCCGTCACTTTCGATACAGTTCGGTTGTAAACTGAAACCTACAGTATGGTCAGTGTTTTAGAAAATAAGATAAGTACAGTGAATCCATGGTCATTCATATTTAGGACGAGGTTCTGGCCCATCACCGCCAAACCAATCATACCAATATCAGCCTGACCCATTATCCCGAAAAAACTGATAAGAGACAAGATTTGATAAACCCGTTTGCACAAGTGACCGAATCAAGGACTTTTATTATCTATCTGCCTAGTTAAAACAAAACTTGGCCCAGAGGAAGCATATGCCGGACATTAAAAAAATAACTGTAATGTTTTGCGCTTTGAATGAGTCATGCAACAGTTATTATACATGGGTAACGAAATGTGAGTTTCATCAAGAAATGCTTGAACGGATCAACTCCCACTGATTCGACGTAAATTCGTGGTAATGCATACGAATTACAGTGCTGATGAAAAATCCTGAGTAGGCGAAGGAAGTTAGTATCCTGTCATGCTGCTGAGTGTCGGTCACTGAAATTCACGGTTACTACATACTGTTGAACGCCTGCGAAGATGTCTTACTTTATCCTCCAATTTCCATTAACAACTTTTCTAAGTTGGGCTTCAGGATTGTTGAAAGTGGTTTAAGTGTTGCATCTCCATCCACACCTAAGTTGCAAATAGTTGGAATTCCACAATGCTTTTAAACAATGCTGCCCACTTAGGACAGATGCCTAGTGGCGAATGTAGAGCGAAATAGACACGGCCCATGGTTAGCTCGTTTAACTATGTCGCGCTCGCAATAAGTAGAGTACATGTAGATCATATCGAGCAGGATTTCGGGCCATTGTATCACTGGCAACTTTCCCACGACATATTACTGTCAAAATGCAGCTTTTACATTTTACATTAGGGGACGCCCATACAAAGTTGATTACGTAAGCTAATACATTGAAATTCATAGCAATATTTCCGCGTTAGCAATACCAAGTCTCTAAGATCCTCCTTCTGTTCACCCAGTGATGGCCTTTTTCATCTCATGCCTCTAAAGAAAGGCGGAAGGCATCTTGTAATCAGTCAGACTGGTGGATTGTATTCTCGGGGTTCTTTGGTGGGACCGGATGAGTTAAAACCTCTGAAGTTAGTTTTGGCACTTGATAGCGCTTGTAACTAAAGAATATCTCCAGTTATACAGGAAATGGAACTCTTGTAGTGATCTGCACCCTTCGCTCTCCACTACTGAGTTCAAGTACTTAAGTGGTAAGCTACTTATGCAGTAAGTGACTTCTTTCATGACTTAAGTAATCGTATTAACTGGTCTTCAGGGGGTAAGCAAATAAATCAATAAACGTTTTGTCCTCATATTATGAATTTGACACTGGGGAAGCCAGTTTACAGGCATCACCGCATTGATATATGTTGAATGATCTACAAGATTTTACATGCCCTGAATAGTACAGGGGGGATGTCACTAAACACCACCAAAAACATAAGATTCTGACAATTATGAAGCAGACAAGAAAATATCGCTTTTCGATATGTACACAATGCTTAGGTTTGGATGCCCTTCAGTCATTATATCACCTAAGGGGGCATGAAGGTGGTGGAATATTCCTCATTGAGTTACAAGCGACCAGCATGTTTGAACCACCTTCATCATGCCCCTCTACAACCAACGAAAGTCTATTTTACCATGGACTTATTCTTATAGCTTTACAGACCAAATTAACTAGCACTGATGATCTCAGGAGCTAGTGAGTTTCCACCCAATCATGTAATCTTAATGAATACCTATGTCCAAGCACTTCTCACCCTTCAAGTGCTACTGTTCAAAGCAACATGGACTTACGCCATTACAATCAGATGTTTTGGTGCAGAGGAGGAAACATCTGAAGAGCGTCAAACCAGTGGAAATGTGTTTTTTGTTCCGTTGACTGTAAAGTATGCGGCATTATCAAGGAAGTATATTCAGTGATAGATGAAGTACCGTCGAAAACTGCTCCAAAGCACTGTTGTGAATACGTTCCCTCCAGGGTCAATAACGACAATTTCCAATAATGATTTATGCGAACGCATGCCACTTATACAGGTAATGTTATTTCTTAATGAAGCTGTAAAAGTTTGGACCTAGATGATAACTCAAGTCTTAGTGATGAACTGGGAGGATCCCAAGGCAGTCAATCCGATCATATCGCACAGGCAAACCGGCCTGTGCAACCCACCTTTTCAGCTCTGTTTCTGAATCAAGTATTCCAAAGAGAAGTGTCGCGAAGATCTAAAGTTTTCGACAAGAAACAATGCTACCCAGCGAAATCGGAAACCCCTAGTCGTCTGGTGGCAAATAGAGCCACGAACCTCTTTCAAGTTGGTTCACTCTCATACAAAGATACTCATAAAAACACTCCTCCCTCAGAGCCAGGAATTTAGACGATCCCAGACAGCCAAAGTACGGTTCAGCCGTCCAATTGTGACAGGGCAACCAAGTCGTTCCGCCGCAGACAGCCCAAGTCACCCCAAATTGGGGAATACAGATTCAAGAAGTGACGATGAGTTGTTCTCGTCACATCCCACTGTACAGTTTCCGCCTACCCAGGAATATAACCCCAGTGCACCGCCAAAGTACTTTAGCTCACAACTGAACGTGAATAAACCCAGAACTATCCCCTTGAGAGTTCAGATACGGGACCTTATACCTCCCGTTGCTATGACAGAATCTGGCACGTGCAACGCCCATCTAGCGTTCTATGAAGAATTCACGCTCCGGAACCCCCCAGAAAACCCATCCTTTTTCGGGCTCCACGGGATAATAGCACCTCTAACCATGCAGATGATGACGTACTCGAATCGACTGCAATCAGACATAGCCAGCAACCAATTCAGTGACATAAATACCAAAGTGACACCCACCCATCACCCAGGCCGGTAAATGATCGGTCATCGTCTGAGGCGACAATGGGTAGTCTGGCATGCAACGCTGAGGAACGTGCCTACGTCCCGAAATTTCCGACCCCACATCCCGTTGACTCAAATGATGACCATGAAAGAACACTCTTATCCCGTCTCGCTAATGACCTAAGTCTTTTCATAGCCCCACCAGAATTCTCTGTTCTTCCATCTAACTCACGTTGCGTTTACCCTCAATCATCTAAAACGTCTTTCTTGCTTGACCTAGCCATGCTCCATTTTTATCACTGAAACTCCGTGTACGTCAGATACCTCAATCTCAGGCTCACATGGATGATAACAATTTGTATCGTAACGACCACAGTACTTACAAAGTTGAAGGTGGCATTGTCTACATTTGCTCAGATTTTTCATCTTCGAATGCCTTCCCATTGCTTTGGAACCTTTTAGATGATGCAGTATTCGTGAATGTCAACACTCTCCAGCATTACGATATTACCTTTGGCTGCCCATATAGGTCACATCACGCTGGACTTGCCGTTGACAAACATATCAACGAACCATTCGAGCCACCATCCCTACCAACTTGTGTAGTGGTAGGTTGCAATTTTAATATGCGGGGTATCATATGGGAGACGCTGCAATGATCATCTAGTTTCAAATCTTAGAAACCAATGGATGGGTTCAGGCTGTTGACAGCTGTACTCGACGATATAACATGCTTGACCTGCTTTTTTTAAACAACTCACCATCATTCACCACACATACTAGCACCGAATTCCAGGAAAGTGACCACAAGATTGTAGCCTATCAATTCTTTGTGACAGGTAGGTGCACTCCCACATCACTGATGCCTACAACACTCGTTGGCAGAAGTTTTGTTGACATCGACTGGCCAACCTCAGAATGCTTGATACGCTGTCTAGACTGGGACGAGTTCTTTTCATCCGATGATCTGAACAACTCTCTTACAAATTTCTATCTCAATATAAATTTCTGTCTCGCTCCAAAGAAAACACGAAAGTCGCATACTAACATCAAGGACTATATCCCTATCCCATTCAGGTGAAAATCAAGGAAACTGAGAGAAATGTTTTGAAACAAAGCAAACTACACCTACCTTGGTAAACTTCATTTTCTTACCAAGAATAGGATCAACTGTCATTCCCGGTTTGTTCTCATCCCTCTTAACTTTAATCCCCTATTGTGTTAATTATTGTACTTGTTTCCTCCAGTCCTCGGTTCAACATATGTTGACTTGACAAGTAAATGTGTGATCAGATTGTTCGAAGTGTATTGCAAAAATATATGACGTGGTTCGGATAAACTTCTTGTAATTACGCTACCGAAAATTTTTCTCGCGGCCCATGACTTTTCTGCCATTCTTAGCATCCACGCCGTTGTCAGTGACCTGGAAGTTCACAGACGAAATGGTAAAAACTTTGTCGGGCGTAAAGTTCCCAGACATGCGAATAAAACTAGCCTTCTTGCCTTTTCTCTTAAAAAGAAACTCTATGATAGACCTGGCACTCTGAATGTGTTGAAAGTAGTCAGCAAGATTGTTACAGGCAACACAGAGATATGTGAGTTACTAAGCGAAACCTTCCTCTTTGCAGATGACTTGAAAGTAGTGTACACTTTTCACCCTAACCAATGCAGCAGCACCAATACCACCATACAAAATGATCTCGACAAGTTACAAAGATGGTGTGACATGTGGTTGCTACCTCTGAATACACAGAAGTTCGGCTTTTCACCCTTTGGTGAACAGAGCGTGCCAACTAATCTTTGACATTACACTTCAACGGTTGAGACCTAGGTATGAGGTACTCCAGTGACCTTTTCCTTGCGGAACGCGTAACGGCATAATGCTCCAAATCATGCCACCTCATCGGCTTCACGCACCGAAATTCCCGCCTGGATGAAATCAAACTAATTCTATAGATTGCTGTCCTATTGCACTTCGTTGCTTGCGGTCTAGCGGCAACCGGAAAATAGCTCAACGACACTTTACCCGACTTGCTTTCCCCGGTAATTTACATAGAGGCAGATGCCATGCTAACCGATTAGAGCCTATGCGGTTAGGGCGAATAAAGTTAAACCTCAGTATTTTGTATAAAGTCCTACGCCATAAAGTGACTACTGATGTGGATGTGGTAAAGTTCGCTGGCAGGAAAACCCACAATCTTAGAGACCGAGACTGCCTGATCACACTACCACAAGCGCCTAAACAGCTCAAATCCTCATTTTTCACAGCTCGTTACGCTAACATTTGGAACAGAGTGCCGCATGATGTCGGATGCTGCAGGCATATCTTAATTCCAGTTGACCTTGAGCCACTACCTCAATGGACTTGGAGTATGCAGGATTCCTGATCTACCCTACATAGACGACGCTATGTCCCTCATTGACCCACTAAACATCGATAGTCCAATATGCAATGACCTAAAACAACCAACCACCCGAGAATTTATCAGACGGTGGGAATTTTTCGTTGAATGACATACCATTCTATTTGTTTTTGTGGTAATTGCGCTTGGCACTTGTTACCGCTCCTAACCTCAATGCTGCCATAGTTCAGCTACTCTTAACCCCTTCTACAAATGAACATTCCACCCATCATTCCCTTTTCTCAATGTAATAAGCCGGGAGTCTTTGTGCTGTACAGTAGTACAAGTCAGTTTCGCGTCATAAATCAGGCTTGACCGTGCGTGAGTGGAGGTATAGTGGTCATAAATGTTGCCTGATGTGTGGTACATACCAATGGACGATTGGATCGATAATGTATGTACGGTCTGGGTCAGCTGACAGTAAGCTGGAAGTATCCTCATAACCATCAACTGTATTGAGTATCGCACGGAAATGTTCAAAAACGTAACTTGAAAGTATGCGGAGAGTGTGATAACTGACCAGCAGGAATGATGGCAGGGAGATAAACATGGACTACCCTTGCCTGTTTGGCGGTATCTTTGTGAAATTTGCAGCTCTTGTACTTATGAGGACAAAATGATGGTAAAAAGAATGAGGCTGCCAACGAAAAGTTGGCCAGGTCTACTAGCTCAGCTTACTCTTCACAACCATCCTTTATCTATGGCCCTGATGTGATGACACTCAACAGGCAACACCAGGATCATAGCTCCCGCATGACAATATAAAGCGTAGTTACCATTTTATCTTAGACCATGAACTTCGTCTAAATGTTCATGATTTCATTAAACGCATGTACATAGGTTTTCTACACATGAGCGAATGCCTGGTCGGAAATCCCTTGTTCTCTCTATTCCACAGTGATATCTTCGGCTTCAGTTAAGTTTCCACTACTTTCGTATGCACCCCTGTCTTCTTCCCCATAAGCTTACTTCTAAACAGTTGGTTTTGGAAGTGTCGTATGAAATATGTAGTCATCATTTTGTTATACAGGATCAATGATTCTCCACACCCACTCCGAGGCAGCAAACTTTCTGGCTCAGGGGTCCGGAAACAACTGCTGAACAGAGGAAGCCCATTCACATTTGTTTTCCCTATTTTTTGAGGGCTTTTGACAGGCTGAATCATAATATTCTGTGTAAGAAACTTCAGCTTGTGGGTGTACACCAAAAATAACTAGGTTGGCCCAAAGATTATACTTGCACCAGATAGCAGGTCGCAATTTGGCTCCTCTGTATTTAACGGGTCCCCGATGCTGAGTGGTATGCTTCAGGGTTCTATTCTTACTCCCTTACTGTTTCTGGCCCTTATCGTCTGCAGTCACACGGGATAACGGTAGAGACAATGTTGCACGTGACGTTGTCTCATGTTCCCGTGTGTGCATTCCAAGGGATATGACCACTGGAATAATTCAGAAACAGTTTACTTCGCTGTCATGTATCTTTCAGAATTCCAACTGAGACTTTGGGTCTGCGCAGCGTGCTGCGTAGATTGCACTTAATACGTCAAGTGTGTGTTTCCGTAAAAGGAGGAGGTTAATGCCCTGATAAACTTTGTGCATATGTGATCCGTGCCTGTTGTTTTTCCTACTGACTGCATGTAAGCGTATGGCGCCGACTTTATAAAATTTCCCCTCATTCTACACTGCATGAAGGGCATCCTATGAGGAGATCGCACAAAGAAAATGGTGAAGCAATGAATGATGAAACTTTTATCGGGCGATACCTCAGGAGTGTTGAATACTTTTACCGAAACACATATTTTCACATGAGGGAAAATGCGTTTTCTTTCGTCCGTGCCCATGAATAAGGTTGGGACTATAGGCAGCTAGTAGTCTTGAACTCCTTCGTTAGGCGAGCTCCTGTGAAGGGACGCGTGTGAACAAGTGACTTGTTATGGTAGTCTTGATGTCCCCAAAAATATTTTAAACGTGTGAACTAGTAGACTCCCCCCCTACGGAACGCGGAATTACCGATAATAAATCTACAACCTGCAGCCATGGAGTGATTGGCAGTTTTCCCATTATTTGCACCTGAATGATAACAGGCCTATGCATTGACGCGATGGCTTCCAGGATTGTGCGGGACGGTGTACATGTAACTATGGCAACCCATGATTATACTCAAAAAGCAATTATTAAGAAATAAAGCTTGTATTATGAGGCAGTAATTTACGTGGTAAAATATGTCAGTGCGAACATACATACACAAATGTCAATCCAGTAGTGAGGTTCAGCATCGTCTACCTGTAGGGAAAGAAACTAAGTAAACATGTTAAATGATGCATGAAAAGTATTCTTGAAATCAAATTTTAAAAACGAACACAGACTTACATTGCTTTACATTTTATCATCCGATGCTTATGCAGTAAACTTTACGTGTAAAATCCATATTGCCATCTAAGTGTAAGGAACAGATGAAAGTGAACCGGACTTACCTTCCATAAAGGCCCTGATCCATACTTAAAAGGGTGATTGACGTAAATCTCAGGATTAAAAAGTAGGCAGACGTTAAGGATTGGAATAACTGTTCATCTGTGTGTGGTTGTCTACTGGCTGCTTTCACGCCCTCATCTGCTAAGTTGATGCAGAGGTTCATTAGGTTTGTGGCCTGTACATAACCGCATTCAATCTTGAATTGAGGCATTAACCTGTTAGGTCTGCGCTTCGTAAGATGGTAGTCAGCGCCCCCTGATGAAACGCTTTTGACCTCTGGACCAGGAATGCTAATGCGTGGCCCACTGCGCAGCCACGGTTGACAATTTTGCGGCACGCAGGAGACTACGGTTAGTAAGCCATAACATGACGACTTACTAGTAAATTCTCGGATTCGCAAGTGAGCCGTAAGCATGTCTCAACAGGGTAACAGACGGGCCTTGTAAAACGTACAGGAATATATCCCCTAATGTATATCAACTTGAGGATTCCTATAACCATCTACACAAAAGGACTATTTGGGTACCTTGATTTCGGTGTATACTGCTGCTGGCCGTTCATAGTCCATTAAGGCCTTTTTCGCTGCATAAGGGCTCACTCTGTCGAGGGCTGGTTGAAGCCCTCTAGGTTCAGCATGTCCTTGCTTTCCAGCACCTGGTAGTTTCGTTTCCAGCCTTTTCTGTCCTCCCTTTCAACGATCCCACTGGTAAGCTTTCCAAATCGACGTATGCAGCTAACCACACTTTCTCAGCCACCATCTTACCTGCTTATAGGGGCTTTCGACTCTTTTATTGGTGTTATTACCCAGTGTTAGGACCTCACTGTAGAATGCAGGCGACCAAAGTCGCTTACAGTTCATCCACATACAAATTCAGCACCCTACATATCTTGACTGATGGTGTTGGTGATGCAGTTATACGCATAAAGCCCGCATTGGACGTCAGTATACTGTTAGCGTCTTACCTGGCGGTAGATTCTTCTTGAACTAATCTGCACTAGTGTTGTCTAAGCACTGAAGTCCGTGTCTGCAAGCTAAGTGCATACAGTCACTTATTTAAAGTACTCACCTTTCTCCACGTCTCTCTGCACGCGTGGAATGTGCAGAGGACTACATCCATGTTTCAGGGAGACAGTCTCAACAGCCGCCTTTAATCCCCTTGCGCAGTCAATGGCAAACGTTTGTGTGACGACGTTCCACCATTATCCGCTTAAGGACATCTAACATCCACATCATATCTGCCCTTTGTTCTCGCCTGGTCCACCCAGACATAACTGGGCGACTGTCACCGAAGTTGTCCGTCACAACAAACTGGAACGGTTTATAGCTACGCTTGCTATCAATGATGTAACAGTGGACTTACTTCCCTTGTTTTGTATTAAAGGTTGAGTCTATTTTAATTAATAACAAACTAGTAATGAATATTTTATTCTCATATTAGGAATTTGTCATGAGAGAAGCCAGTTTGCGGGCACCATCAAATTGATAATGGTGCAGAAATCCCAATTAGTCTAGTTGTCCTGAATGATACGGGAGATATCGCACCAAGGTTTGTCATGACACCGGTAGTGACTACGGGTTGTGAAAAGGACAAAAAACATCACTTCACAGTACACACAGCTTGTTAACGAGTCTCGGTCGTCTCCACTCACCATTCTTTTTCACAATAAAGTGATACCAAAATCGTACAATGTTCGACGTTTGCGTTACATGCGATGGAGATGGTTAACGTGGCGGAATAGTTCAGTTTATCGTCAGAGAAACGTTCAGTGTAACATTGATTCACATATTTGTAGTATCATCAGCCAACAAAAACTCGCTTTATCGACTTCAGGTGAAAGTAAGTGTTAGGATAACCATACGATCCAAGTGAACATATAAGTCCACGCATTGCCCACTCGTAGTGTGACCTTAATCAGCAATACAGATGTAAGCCATCAGAATTAAACGTCGTGGCGCAAAGAAATAAACATCTGAAGGACTATTATCCAATGGCGATGAAGTTTCGCACATAGACTTCACACTGAAGCATACATTATTTTCAAGGAGGTGCGCTGGCTGTTAATCTTCTTCCATCAGACAGTCAAATGAGATGAAGTGCTGGAGAAATGTTTTTGCAAACCTCTTTCACTGTGAGTCAAAGGGTGAGTTTATTTCTCAAGTTTAGTTGCTTGTCCAGATTTTCGCAGCTATTGTGACCGCCAGAAGCTTTAGATAATTTATTGTAGTTAGGGCTTTTTACATGGTAGCATCTAGGATGTTGGTGACTGAACGACTCTGCCGTGGAACTTTTCATAAAGTTGAAAATCAATAGAGAAAAACCAAATAACGAGTTCCTACAATAATTCCTGGTGTCATATACGAAGTGGTATATTTAGTGAGTTGACATTTTGGGTCAAAATCATGCTCAAGATTTTCTTTTCAAACAACCTGAAAAAAGAAAACGCACGCTTCCAAGAGAATGTCAACGTGCTATTAGCGCATCCACCTTCAAGGCAGCAGACAGGTGGGGTGTGGAACCCTACTGACCCATAGAACTTCTACCAGTGTCACGAAAAGTAGTTGAGAGGCCAGCAGAGGATCATGTTAGGAGGTTCTTAGGAAAGGGAGGAGGATCGAGTGATCCTCAACACCTTTTACGAAAGGCTAGATCTTGCACCTCGAACATTCTGGCAGCCGGCATGCTGGGACTTCCAAATCTACGTTTCCGTTATTCCCCGAAGTTCAGGTGAAGCTTTCAATAAAGTCTCACAGACCATTCACACCCACAAAATATCAGGGTTGGATATCAGTGGCCGTGCTGTCGTGACTGTTAAACTAAGACGACACAGAATTCTGCACAAAACTCAGCAGGGTTCCCTCGACATGGAGAACACGGTCACCTGGTTCATTACAAGGAGAGGTCATGCGTCTGCTGCTGATCCTCCTCTCTGTGAATGGCCTCACATCCAGTCTTAGCCCCCACCCCCCATTTTACTTTTGCTAAGAGCGTCAAGCCATAGAGAGCTGTGATATCCGAATTGGAATCATGAACACTATAAATAGACCTCACATTACTAATGGGGTGGGTGAATAATAACGGACTTCTAATTAACCCGAATAAATGCTGGTCCATGATTCTCCACACCTTTGGCTCCTAAAAGGTGTCCTACTCTGTGATACGCGTGTTTACCACATCACCAAGGAAAAAAGCCTAGGACCAATACCTGCTAGCTAGCTAGACGCCAGCTCAAACTGTCCAGGGGGTGCCACAAGAACCTGCACAGTACTGCATTGCATGTACAGACAAATAGCTGCACGAGACCTAAATACGATCTCACTTAGAGGTACATAACATAACTGCACTACCATGCCTGAAGAGATACATAGACCTCTCGAGGAAAGTACAAAGAACAGCAATGAAGTGTGTTGCTGAAATGCGGCAAAAGCCGGGTGGGTATAGGCCGAAAGACCTAGAACTTTACCGTCCCAGCTACCATAGGTTCTGTGGCTGCTTGATAACGGCTTACAAAATACTAAGTAATATAAGCCACTCGGAAGGTAGGAATCTACTGAACGGCCGATGTTTCAGTCTTTGTGGCTACCTAAGGAGAATCGACCGTGAAAGGGCGAAAACTAGCATACGTTTATGCTTTCTTTCTCTGCTGGGTTGTTGGTACTGGAAGGCATTGCCTAATGAGATTTCGGCTGCTTCACCTGTCTACAACTTCAAGAAGACGCTGGAGGGCTACGTAGCGACTCACGGTTTTTACTCGTCCGCCAGTGATATGGACCAGGTTGACGGAATCTACCAACTCCCCATAACTCAGCACACTCAGCCCTACATGGAATCTCTTGTGTAGCCACTACCACCTCCAACCTGAAGTGATCCCGTATTTCCCCGTAGACGACTCCTCCAGATACCATGCCCTCACTTATGATATTACTGTCTCCATTCCCGTAATTCCTACTATAATCTTACTGGCTCCTTCACTTCCCTCTGATTCTATGACCTCACCCCCACCCAATAAGGTTAGATCTACCAATAAACCGTCGGAGTAACAAGCCAAACAAATCACTGGGATACCACTCGAAAATATACTTTTGGGGGAGAAGCTTCACCGGTCTGTTAAGTGTTAACCTATAGCCTGGTACTGGCTCAGGTATGGACGGACTGATAACTAACGTACCAACCAGTTGGAGGGAGAGTATACAGACGAATCTTAGAGAGAATACCGTCAGGTAGACTATTTCCATTTCACAAACCCTAGTCAGTTATGCTCAAGACCTTTCGGTATGTAAGGATTGTCAAACCCTGCGCGTAGTTACCACTTAAAACGAAGGAGCGGAATAATAACGAATAACGACACACCTCACTTTCCATCACAGTCTGTTAGAGCGACATAGAAAGCAAACAAAACGCAATGAACACCAACGACTTAGAGGTGCCGTTCATCTAACCTATGTGTGGATAGCTCAAGTGTAAAAACGAAGTAGGTTGCCATCTGTGACGCTAACACGGCCATCGACTGCTACCGTGATAAACAACTAGCGCCTACAGCGAAACAACAGCCACAGCAAACTCCTTAACTACAGATAAATGATGTATTTCTCCTACCGAGCGTTTGGCCGTTGTGTAATAAGACCTTATGCACAAACTTAATTGTAAATTGATAGCTCTAGTTGAATCTGAATCCAGTGCTTACCTCCCAGCAGTCACGATAAGACCGAGGCCTTAAGTCCTAAAATCTGATACTGTAGCCAGTTTGCTCGTCCACCAAACAGAATTATGCTACAGCACCCAAAGGTAGGAAGTATTCCACCTGCACCTTACGTCAAGATTACATCGCCGTTTCAAGTTTATGAGAAATGATCTTCTGTATCTACCAGTTAGTGGTCAACCTGGCAACAACTTGGCTCAAAGCGGCCAAGAGATTGTCCATGTGTAAAGTCAAAAGTGTAGAGGACAATCACTAATTATCCTTACTTCTAACGTGTTTGCGAATACGGGAAAGAGGAAGAACAGAACGGCGTAGTCAGGTGGGAGTAGTATACTCGAGGGGTTGTACCAAAACAAAAGTGCCTTCGAGCGCCCTACTGGATGATCGATTGCGAGCAGTGCGATGTACCACGACAACGTGACAAATGGCGGGAATGCCGGATAGTGTACCTTCAGCTTAGTAAGTCCCGTAACACTATGAAGATTGGCATCACTGTTGAACCTCGTCGAAACCTAGGCTATTGATTTTCGGGAGTAGTATGGCACCACAAAGACATGATTCGTCTCCTTCATTTCCATTTTATATTCAGATGCCAAAACGTGTCCCATCGCAGTCCCCGCATACTTAGAAAAGACTTTCAAATAACAATAGGGGATTCCGACATCATGGCCTACAATAGAACAGAGGTTAGGAAGGCTTTTTGAATCAGGAGCAGACCTGGAAACAATGAGTACATATTTCACGGGCAAAACAACTTTTTACACTACCGATGTACAAATGCTACTTTTGTTTTACCTTAGCTAGGTTTAATAGATAAATAGAGCTTATGGCCTTGTGCAGATGGCCTCAAACTGATGCTTACTTGGTTTACATTCGGAATATTCATTTAAAATGGCTAAAAAGCTTGAACCCATGAAAAAAATGAAAACACAGTTACCAGTGGAGGTCATAAAATCAACAGTGAGAAAGAACTTGAGATCGAATCCGTCATAACTCATTTAAATCGAATAAGTCTATCAACCAGCAGGTCGGTTTCAAACGAAGTGTGCATGCGATGCATTTGTCAAACATATCTCTATGAAATACTCACCGCATCAACTTTGTACCCCGAGATTTTGTCGACTGACCATGAAAAATTGACGCTTCCTGTAGTGTTTCACTGGTAAAATTCCTCAAAGTAAACCAATGACTGATGTCGATGTACACATGGAAGCTAATTTAGGAAATATAAAACCAGGGGAATATATCTCCAGTAGTGTGCAAAGTTTACTGTCCTCATACAGGTAAAAAAGTGGAGCGCAGAACCACAAAACTTCAACAAAAACAGGAAATGGGGCAGGGATTAACACCCTTTACAGCGGTTAGAAGACAGTGGATATCAACCTGGTCTTGGAGAACAAGACTGAAAAATTTGTGTTGCTCATATAATGCGATCGCTTGTTACTGCGTTACATTCCTTTCCCACTAGGATAGACCATTTTGCTGTTTGTCTTATGCGTAGGTTGCAGATTTCAGGATTGTAGAACCAACGGTACTCTCGTCTTCTTGAAGGGGTAAACGCACTTTTGCTGGTCAGAGTCAGCATCACATCTTGTCACTAGATAATAATTGGCTTCTTTGTATCGACTTTTCATATGCATTTGAACACAGACTTTTTGGAAACCTGCGCAACCACTTCTACGTCACGACTACAAACCAAGCTGAGGGCACACAACTAAATATTGAATCAGTGAACACTGACAGCAGGTGGACTACTTGACGCGAAAAAGTTTCATCTCATAGTTATTTTTTATTCCCACAAGCATACGAAGAGGATGGCTTCTGCTAGTTACAAGGAAACGGTCCAATGTCATACGAAACCTTATGAATGCTGGTACAGAAAGCGTGCTGTAAACTGTATATATATGGACATAACATTATCAGGATGAAGTTCAGCAAGAAACGCTTCACTTAGGAACCAATTTATTGGAGGAAAAATGGTTCATAACTCCTCCAACTTCTGGAATACATATATGACCTAGTGAGGGAGGCTGGTAACCTGTACATGAAAGCACCCTGTAGTCAAATGCATTTAAAAAGCTGTAGCATACAAGTAGGATACTTTCAAGCCTACATGCATTTTTGAGCATTATTCTTGTCGGCGTAAGTTGTCGAGAGCAATTATCTGGTTGAGTTAATCTAACCAAGACAAGAATGTTTGACCCTCGAGGGTCGGTGGTGCACGAGAGGTATTTGTAGTTATTTTAAGGTTCGTACAGTGAAAATCTTAGGAAGAGGTTGCAAGTGCTGAAACTGTCCTCGCATGAACTTGGCTGACTCGAGGGCTAATCACTACTTATTGGTACTTAAGGATTACCTACGACTGCGAGACCAAGCAGCGATAATAGAAAAGCCAGTTGGAATAGTATATTTTGCAGACTGGTTAGAACATCGCAAACGAGCAACTCAACGTTACACGACAACGTGCCAAATGGTTCGGATGTTTGATCGTGAGCCCATAGCTTAATTAGTTTGCCGAAGCTTTAAGGTCATCATCAATGTTGCATATCATTAAACCCCAGGCTGTTGGTATTGTAGAAATTTTTCGCTACACCGTCAGAAATAGTAGTTTCCTTGAGGAATTTAGAGCACAAGTAGATAGATCGATTACAGTTTTCTACCGCAGGATCGCTGAAGTAGGTGGACATTCATTAATGTCGCACAAGATGTGACATCTAGTCCTACTTCAAAGTAATTGCCTTGTTGCTAACCTTGTAGAATGATACCATATCGCACTACAAGGTCAGTTGTGGCGATAGGAAGGGCTGGCAAGTATGAGTCGCCAGTATGTGGTAACTAAGGGAGGAGCAACGGCACGCAACTAATCGATGAGTGCATAGATTTTAAGAAAGGGAATCCTCGAAGCCATCGAATTGTGGTTGAGCCTCTACCACCTTGATAAGCATGTGATGTCGCCTGTCCACTTCAGTACTCAGGTGTAACATTGCTTGAACCTTTTTCATCTAAGTGACATGGAAACACACCTTGGAAATACGGCTGCTTATTAGACTGTTTAACGTCACATGGCTAACTAGTTCGCTAGTTACTACCCAGTCTTAAGCCAGGATAAATAAAGCATAGGGCTAGCAACCATACCCCGGGAAACCAGTTCAATAGCTAGAAAAACTTCAGAGTAAAATGAAGATATTAAAAACAAAAACAAACTTGTTTTTCGCTGGAATAGGAGAGACGAAATGACGCCGGTTGGTGAACGCCTTCGGGGAGCCAATTGGTCGGTGTGTCATCTATCCTGCCGATGAAAACAAAAGTAAGGATGGGGCATGGAATGTCCGCACCATGGATGAACCTACCATGGCTGCCCAGATTCCAAAAGAGATGAGGAGGTGCTAGAATTCTTCAAACTGTCAACGGGAGAATCAATAATCTACTCCAATATTGTCATCCAAACGACAACCACGAACAAATTGAGTTTTGGAATGGCTATCACAATGTCCCTAACAGCATCGAAGACCGTTGTGAAGTGGGACCAATCTCCTCCAGCAGGATCAGGATCACGACAGCAAGATTCAACTCAAAAGGACGGAAAGTCACAGTCATACAATGCTACACTGCACACCTACAAATAATACAGATCAAAGGAAGAGGGAAGAATTCTTCTGAATGCTGCAATCAACAATGGACAAGACCCCATCCCAGTTGGTGATATCAAAATTCTAGTGGGTGGGGTGACATGAGTGCCAAACTGGGGAGGACAACACAGGAAGAGAACTCCTCCGTCATCGGTCAACAAGCACTCGGTGAAATGAATGAGAATGGAGAACTGTTTGCAGACTTCTACGCATTCAACGATTTGATGACTGGAGGCAGCGTGTACAAACACACGGATATTCACAAAGCAAGTGACTCGGATTCACCAGATACACTAAAAATCAGATCGACTTCATCTCAAGGTGAAGAAAGTGGAGAAGCAGCAAGCCTACTGGACACGAGATCAGATCAAGAAGAGGAGCAGATGTAGGTTCATACCACTCACTGTCAAATACAATGAACCTACCTTAAAAATCAAGTTGAAAACTTTCAAGGGAGTTGGTAATAGGCTACGGTTCAAGTTCATTGTACAGAACAGAAAATCAAGGTGGAAACTACGAAGGACATGTTCACGTCAGTCATCAGAACAAAATGGGAGATATCGAGCAACATCCCTGAATAAACTTGCTTGGAGGAACCCTGGAACTGTTTTAAAGAGATGTGGAAAGAAACCTGCATAACCGTATTAGGAAGGCAGAGGAAAAAAGACAAGGAATGGATCTCGACGGACACATATAAAGTGATAGAGCAGGGAGAGGAAGATGATGAGGCAGAAGATGAACCAGTGCAGTGCAGAGATGCACAACGAAAAGAGAGACTGAACACAACCTATAAAACACGATGTTGGGCGAAGAAGTGGAGTGCGCGGAAAGACAAAAGACCGCTCTATGACGCACTGGCAAGTAAGCAGAACAGAGTGCAGGTAGGAGAGAACTGACAACATTATATCAAGTAACCAGGTTACTATCTGGGAAGAGATTAACGCAGATGAAACTGATGAAAGATAGCGAAAGAAGGCTAGTTGCCACGTGGGAGGAGAAACAAAAAAAGAATAGCTGACCATCTCAAAAAGCTTTCGAACTGACCACCACCTGCAACTTGTCCAGAAATGCCATCAGTAGCCCAGCCAAAGAATAACCAGTGAACACGAGCCCTCCGACAAAGGCCAAAGTCCTGAACGCCATCAAGTTGCTGATATATGAGAAAGCAGCAGGACTAAATTGAATTCCTCCGAAAGCACTGAGAACATACGCAGAGACAACATCGGACATGCTCACACTACTGCCGTAAAAGGTTAAGAAGGAAAGAAAGGTGCCTGCGGGTTATCTGGAAGAAGGGCTACTTCGTCAAACCCCTAAAGAAATGAGACCCAAGCCTTTGCAAGAACTGGCGCGGAATCATGCTCCTGTCCACTCCATGCAAAATATTATGCCTCATCGTCCTGGTGAGAATAAAGCACGCGCTTGACTCAAAATTACGACCGGAACAGGCTGGCTGGCTGGCTGGCTTCAGGAAGAACAAATCATGTGCGGATCGAATCGCAACGCTACACTGTGCATCGTCACTGAACAGAGTATAGAAAGACAGTCAACTCTCCACCTCAACTTCATCAACTTTGAAAAGGTCTTCGATCGAGTCATCGACTGAGAAGTAATTTGACACCCTATTCCACTCTACGGAGTACGACAAACCGTTATCGACTTCGTTCAACAACTTTATGACGACCCTGCATGCCAAGTGATCCACAATGGAAAGCTCGGAGACGCCTTTGAAGTGGAGACAGCAGTGAAACAAGGCTGTCTGCTATCACACATGATTTTCCTGATTGTGGTTGGCTGGATCATGCAGCAAACCATGGGGATGGAGAAGATGGGCATACTCTGTTTGACCGATGAAAAGAGCCTAGAAGATTTGGATTTTGTCGATGATTTATATTTAATGTCGCACAAACTCAAAGATCTACAGGCGAAAACTGACAAGTTGACGGAAGAGGCAGCGAAAAGGGGACTGCAAGTGAATGTAGAGAAGACCGAGGTGATGAAGATACCCAACCAACAACAGCATCAACAACAAGCACCAATCACCATCAGCAGGAGAAATCTAAAGGAAGTTGTCTCTTTCACCTACCTGGACAGCATCGTTTCAACTATGGGCAGCACAGACGAGGATGTCAAAGCAGCCAGGATCGGAAAAGCATGATAGGCTTTCACTGATCTGAAATCAGTATGGAGGTCTACCGCACCCAACACAAAAAACAAGATCAGGATTATCAACACCAATGTCAAGTCACTGCTGCCATATGGTTCAGAGACTTGACCTGTCACGAAAAACATTCCCAACAAGCTACAGACATTCATCAACAGCTGCCTACGCTCGACACTGAAGATCAGATGGCTAGAAAGAATAGGCAACTAGGAACTCTGGGAACGAACCAACCAAGAACTTATGCAGAAGAAAAGGGAGATGGATTGGGCATACACTGAAAAGACCGACTGGGGAACTTACGCGCCAGTCCAGGCCGTCGAGCGGAACCCAAAGGGGAAACGACTAGTTGGGCGTCTCAGCTGAGGGTTGCATGGAGGAGATGGTGTGAAGAAGAAATAAAAGCTTGCGAGCAGTCGTGGAGCCAGGTTGAAAAGACTTCAGAGAAGAGAGTTCAATGGAGGCATGCTACTGAAGCCCCATGTTCCACTAGGAAACCAAGGGAAAAATAATAATGATAAAGCAACAGCTTCTATGGGTGAAGCTTCGTCGGTATTTTTCAAGGAATTGGCAACGGTCTTTGAAATTAGTGGATATCCTAAACCCGATGCCCAAATGTTTTCAAACTTTCAAATTCCAACTTGTTTTGGATATCAATAAAATGTTTTAGCAGCTTTTCATTCCATCCTTTTGGCAATCATCCATATCGCTTCGAAATGGCGAAAAGATTCCACTTTTTCAAATGCCCAAATCTGTGTTCATTTTTAGGTGAAAATTATGCTTTGCGGTTATTTGTCCTGTAATCATTTTGAACTATTAATTAAAAGGTTCTCAAGAATATCTTTTTATACGGTTGATGGAGCCAGAAGTAAAGAATTGTACTAGCTACTCACAGTCACATTTTCGTGAATACTTGTCAGTCAGTGTATGCAAAATCTGTCGTCTTAGTAATATACAAGACACTTAACCACCTAATGCAGGTAAAACAAGTTCATATTTCGCAAACATCTGAAGCTTTTTCCATCATGAACACGAAACCGAAACTCCGCACGGAAATCAGACATCATTCAGTATCCTGAAGATCATATATTATAGTTCCAAAGGTATTATGATATGAACTATCTAGTTATAAAAAATTTCGCAGTTTCTCTTCTCGAAATTTCATGAAAATCCGAGGAAATTCTAGATTCAAATCAAAGAGGATCATAAATCAATTTAATCAAGATGACTCCTTTATGACTAGCCAAACTCCTATACTTAACTAGTCAATACAAAACGAATCTCTATACATCCGTAATACTCCTCCAATCAAAGTAAATCAAACAATCAGAATAGAGCACCTCTCTCCAATATAAAGAAAAAACTAAGTAGATCAAACCAACTTTCATCACTTAAGTCAAGCAAAGTGTCAACTCATCAGAACTGGGTGACCATTATCAACTCATTCAAACAATAGGGACCAACAAATGACAACGAAGTGATCCTAGGGTACCGTACATAAACAAAAGAAACCGACTAGTCACACAGTTATGCTGTACTTTGAGAAAACTAGAGGCGGAAAATTAACCACTGATTTATCATACACCTCCGTACTCATCAAGCGACTGAACGGATTACACTCAGGAAAGCAGCACATCATAACTATCCATGGGCAACCAAGTACTTCACTTCTTTGTGAAGCCGTGATGCTCTGATGATGACATCTAGTAAATGAAACGTTTGCCAATTAAAGATATAGCTCAAAGTACGATTCACATTGAACAATTTTGTCTCTGCATTTTGCTTCTACCTGATATTCGAAAGTTATAGCTGCTTTCCCTATTCTTACCTAATTCATTTCTTTTCTTGTTATAAGTGGTTTGCGAAATTACTTGATTGCTTTGTGCATAAACTATTTTTAATCTTGAAAAATAAGTCAGGAATATATAAGGTTGGTATTCCTGAGACTTCTTAACAGTTATACCACTGCGTTACATAAATTGAAATCATTTACAAGGAGTGTACAACGGTGTTTCCCTCTCAGCAGCGTTGATTAAACTCCAGATTACTATGACAACCGTTAATATCACCAACTAATAGTTGTCACTGTAATCAGAAGTAAAACATGAATGAGACGGAAAGATGTAAATCAAAATTATTATACTTATGGACATTTATGAGCCACTGGTTGATTTAGAATATGAATTTATGTATTATGTCCATGAATAAGCTTTAGTTGATTTTTTTAAAAATTAATACGGTATATCACATTGGCTTTTTTTCCTAACTCTTAGCAAATATTAGTGTTAAACAATAAGAATACAAATTATGATGAGGAAGAAAATATGTGTGATTAAAAGTGGCTACAGATAACAACTATTACTTGGAAACCGGTTAACATTTGTACAACAGCCAAGTAAATTATCAGAATAGCATTTCAGTGGAGTAGAAATGATTTGCAGTGAATGTTCGCTAATGAAATATGTTGTAAATAGATCTTTAAAAATTTCACTAAGGTGTCTAAAGATAAGATGAACAAACACCTGTAGGACAAAGAATTTTGAGGTTAAAAGTGAAAATGATTTATCTGTGTATTTAGCAGTGAACTAATAAATACTTTTAAGATGACAGTGAAAAGATTTCCAAAATTCTAAAATTGTAACATACGAAGTGTGATATAGAAACCGTATAGCTATGGATAAAGGAACAATCATTTCAGTATCTGGATTGAAAGTGGTTGGTAGAAATATATAAAGTCAGTACATGAACTGGACGTAAAGGCATAAGTTGCTTGAAAATATCTTGTAATGAAATAACAATGGTGTGGCTACTTAGATTTACTACTAGTGAACAGTTTTCACACACCTTATAGTACTATCATTGTCGATTATATTTCTTGTTGTTTTTATTTTTGCTGTAGTTAATTAAATAGTAGATTTCTACATCGGTGTATTTTTCCTTCCAAATATGTATCTTTGGTTCTACCGTAGTGTGCATCTTTTTGGCTTACAAACGTACCCACAGTAATCCAAATATTAGTTGCTATCCTTTTGTTCAATCAGCTATAAAAATTCACACACAGTTTTGTATGTGAAACAGAAATTCATGAAATGAAGGCGCTTAAGAGGTTTGAAGTTGAAAATTTATTCAAAAATTGTGAGTTCTTCACAATTTGTTTTATTGGCTGAAAAGGGAAATTTCTTGTGGTTAAATGTGTTTTTGTAGAAGAACGTAATGCGGTTCACTATACCAACTGTACCAGACAAGATCCATGATTTTGAGTCACTAACTTCGGGAACCTCCCCAAAAATGGTCGTGCCAGATAAACTTTGGGATAATTAACCACTAGAATGCGTCGATGTTACTGAGAAAAGAAGGTAACTCACGGCTTGGCTAATGCATCACTGTTTCTCTTTAGAAAAGTGTGATAAATGAACATCGTTTAAATATGATAGTAATGTGATTTTGATATAAAATACGAAAGCACTTTTCAGGGTTGAAAAACCTTAACTAACGTAGAACCTCAAGAAATTACTAGCAGTTATTCTTGAAAGCTGCTGATGTGACTGAATAATACTCCATTGGGGATTTCTCTTAACTGATGGGTTGAAAATTAAGAACCGTCGTGTTACACACAGGATTTCGATACATGACAATGCGTACTGGTCACTTTTCTGGCACTACTGAAAACCATGGAAGATAAAACTGGGAAGAGAAGATTCATTCCTTCAGAAAAGGCGAAATAAACAGAAAATATCGCTATTTATATAGTTATTTTACTGGACCAGTAGCTGCCAAGTTTAACGCGAAGGAATTGTCTTCCCACATATTGATTAGGAATGAAATGACAAAATGCCAATAATTTGACATCTGAACTAGCTTAAGGATAAATATTCAGTCCATATCTTACATGGCAAATATCTAAAAAATCATCTCTATTTTTATTCTTTCTAGCATTTTCTGAAATTCACACTGAAGTAGAATAGACGAATTAACACTTTTTCTAGCTACTGCTCCACTAGTAACTGCAGTCGAAGTTGTGGTTGTTTTTCTGTTTTTTTTGCAGTTTTAGATAACAGTTACTACAGCTACCAGTTTTGGGAAATAGAATTAGGTTCCAAGCCTAATTTATTGGTGTTAGTAATGTGATTTGAGTGAATCAAAAGAATTATCACGTAGATTCCCCTTGAAAACTTTCATCAAAGCGAGAAAACAGATCCCCAAGACAATCGTACCTCATTTCTTCATTACGTGGCTTTAGGTCAGTTAGGATATTCCTAAAATATCTAAACAATCTTTACTGGTCAATAGTTTTAAAATACTGTAGTTACAGTGAAAGATGAATTATAACGTAATCTGATTTGTCAGTCAAAATGTTTAGAAATGTTAAGTGTTATTATAAATCCGCTGCATTTCCTAAATGTTAGTATTGATGGGAACTTTTGGAAGGTTACGAACACGTAGTTTTGCCTATTTTTGTTCAGATCCAGTTTCATATCTCCAAATATCTTTCACAGGTGTTAATAGACTGAAAAAATCAACTGAAAATGGAGATTTGGTTTTGATCATGCAAATTTATCTCATAATAGATTCAGAAATTTTAAAATGTAAATCATATCACAGTTCGTAGTTTGATATAACTTTTATGTGATTACATTAAGTGTCAGAAAGTAAGCATAATATTAAGAACACTACAAAGGTTTGTCTGGTGTTTGCGCTTTAAAAATTCAGCCATTTTAGTAGTTGCCTGATCAGTAGTTTCAAACCTGGCTATGAATAGCGTTGTTGACGCACCAATTGAGTTAGCTTCACTGCATTCTATATCCGAATATCAGAAATGAACTATTAATGAATCATAGGATGGCTATATTTTCATGGGTAAATAATTATTTTCTTCGACATACAAAGCTTTTATTGCGAGTGAGGATAATATTTCACTAATCATCTCCGACTTTTAGTTTCCTATGATTTTTAATGGATTTGATGATTCATGAAATATAACGCTTACTTGAGGAATTTTCAACTCATAAATACAAAGAAGCCAAGCCATGTACAAAAAACTGAAGTTAAAAGCAAGCAGTTGTCTACTAAAAGTAAACACCTACAACATCAATCTCCTGTGGATAATCAGCTAGAGGATATTCCTAATGATTTAAACTGAATGCTTATACACGTCTGCCGGACATCTGTAAATTGTTCTTCATTCAAACAGTATTTTGAAAGTTGATGTTAACTATCAAGTATCCTGCCAAAGAAGCTTTGTAGTATCTACATTAAGAACCGTTACATTCGGATGATTTTACAGGTAAGATGTTGGACATCTGTGTATGTTAGTACCACACTGGAATAAAGCAATGAATTTTGTTAACAAAGCTTGAAATTTAAATTCTAAACTTAGGCCTGTTTACGATCGATTGGAAACTGAGTAATTTCACATAATAATGAACGTTATTTCTGGTCAAGACTTCGGAATGCCTTAAGATTGCTGTGCAACGGAGTATGTTGCCTTTATGCTTTTGGAATTGTCGTTTTATTGACGTGCACTTTATATAAATCCAATCCATTTGTGGGTATCGGATAGGCTGAATAAATTTACGAAGTCTGGCATTGCGTGTTGACACTGTACACCCTTAATCACAACCGATTCAGACACGACATTCCGAGATTCGTGTAAAACTAAGAAATTTGTTGCTTGATCGATATTTTGTCTGTTGAGGGGTGAAAGTAAATAACCAAGGAGTAACAGAAAAGCGAAGTTATCAATTTCGTTGAAATCTAGACCATGAAGCATCTTGTTAAATGAAAAATCATTTGTCATACGTTTAGTTCACTTGATAAATTTGAATAATGCAAAAAATGAAGACATTTGCAGAATAAAATGAGCCCATTTTATTTCACAGGCTTTGATCAGCTGTAAACAGCCTACAAGTGAAGTAAAGTATCATTAGTAAAAATGGTATAGCATACTTTAGATAGAAATGAATGCAGATTTGAAATCTGGGACTAACTATAAAGGAGTGAGTCAACAAAACACAAGATTACTAACCACAAACCTTAGTAAAAATCTCTGGCTGTGGAGCTGTGAAAAAGAGGGGATAATAAGCAAACTGGAGTTTAAAAGAAGGGGTTATTACAGAGCTAGTAGGTTAAGTACACACATGAAAAAACTGGAAAACAGGTTAAGTGGTTAACAGTCAGTAAGTAATTAATGAAGAGATGAAGCAATCAAAAAAAGAACACGCATATGTAAAAAATTATGTATACTTACAAGAGTAAAGAAAGGTTAATTACAATCTCTTTGTGAGTAGATAGGTCAGGTCAAAAAGCTTCCGTGAACCATAATAAACATGGTGTTTTTGGTTTCTGATCATCCTGAAGGATTGAGAAACATCTTTTTGATATCCTCTTCCCGTCAGGTGCCTAACGGTAGTGGTCGTAAAGATCTTGCTGTTTTTGAGACAGATTTCTCAGAGTACGCTCATAGAATCAAACTGACACCCTTTTTGCAATCCTTCCTATATCCTTGCTTCCACAACCTCACGTGAATTGGTAGCTACAGTTGAAGGTGATATGAGCTGGTTGGTTATTGAGCACACCCTATTTTGGACTGAGATTAGTCTGTCAGCAGGGAAGCTCCTTTTCAGTGTAGCCTTCATTCTTGTCTATTCTTTCAGAAGACTCATCATCTTTGAATTCTGGAAGAAGAAAAATAGGCTTCTCAACAGTTAGATGTTTGGGTCTCTCAATAGATCCTTTTCCATGCTTCATGATGAATTCCTTCGAATTTCCTCTCTCATTAAGGGCCTTCTCATTGATACCGAATTCTTCTTGTTGTTTGTTTTGTGTTCATAATGCTTTTATTTCGGCGAAGGGATTCCTGACTAGACCACGCTTACAGCTGATAGGACAAAAACTGTTAGAGTGAAGATAATGACTAACCCACACGTTTTTCCTGTGGATAGCTTTTTGAACTGTACAGTCACACCAATAACTTATACTCAGATCCGAAAATTGAATCTGTCCTCATTTTCGTATTTCATTGCGAAATTCATATTTGAAAGAGCTTGGTTGAAGGTAGTGAACAACTATGACACGTGATTCATATTATCAAAAAGAATGAAAGTATCGTTGACATAGCTTCATCAATATGTTGTTTGCTTCATCTCAGAGCTCAGAAATGTTCGTTTGAGATGAGGCCTAAATATATCAGCTAAGATAAGTTCTAGTGGGAAACCTATAACCATTACATCAGTCTGTAAGTATAGTTGATTATGAAATCGGAATTGAACATCTTTTTTACAGAGGAGCAGTAATTGTTTGAGTTTTACTTTCGGCAGTGGGAGTAGATGAAACTGTTAAGAGATCATGTCTGTCAGTTCATCCATTTTATGTTCGTAAACAATGAGGAAATATCAAGTGATACCATGAACTTATCTGAGATATTTACTCTATCCAGATCTTAAGAGAATTGCCCTGGGACCTTCTTCTGATGGATTGCAATATTTTCGCTAACCAGTGAGCCATTTTGTGACAAAGTGAATTTATCGAGCACAAAATAAGTCTGTGACAAAACTCGACTTATGGGTTTTTGGAAGGCCATTACATGAAGGATAGTCACGAACCTCTTAGTTTAAACTGATTATAGGTTGCTTCATCAACCAAATGCTTAGTTAATAGTTGCCCGAAGCGCAGGCTTGCTTTGTTCTTAATTGAAACTGTCGCATCCTTTAAGTCTCAAGGAACCGCTCAAAACCATCAGGATTTTGTGCAAGTAGTCATTTTTATTCCTAATGGTGATTTCTTCATTCTCATGATTCACAGGAATGAAATCACATGGTTTTTCTAATAGAATAAATCTGGACAGTGTTTTTGTAACAGCTATACTGATTTTCAACTAGACATACCGGACGAAAATGATGAATGTGACGCGGCATACAACGCTGAGTTATCTAACAGTCTTTTCAAAGATACCCTGTTCTGTTCTCAACTTCGAAATAATTTTTTTGATACACTCGAGTTGAGACTTTGTGACACATTGAAGATTCTTTGGTTAGAGTAGAATAAGCGCTTAGCTAAAGCAGTAGTCCATAAACTCATGGATTCAGAAAGAAACAGTCATCAGTCTGTGTACCTACCATAGTAAAAACTTCCGCGTTGTTGATAGTCATCGTTTTTTACCTATAATTACCAATTCATACATGTTTGTTTCCCCACTTTATGCCAACCGACCTGATTATCTGCATTCTACTCACCTAATTTTTAACTAAAGTAAATCGTATAATCTTTTTATAATATATTTTATGTAATGTTTCTCAATATTATTATTTGTTGATACTTGAAACTACTTGTTGTTATACTGGATCCAATCGATTAACTCTTTGATTTAGCTTGAACTTAAACTTGTTGTTTTAGTTGTATTTGTTTCTCAATATGTTGAATACATTTGTCACCTTTTCTTATCTTAATTCCATTCTAGAATATTCATTTAAGCCTTCTGTATATATTGAAAAGTTTATCATTAGTTCTCTCTTATTTATTCGCTCAATTCATGTGTCTTTAATAATATCAAATCAATATTATTTTCATTCCAAGCCAATAATTTCTCATCAAACATTTGTATAAACTGATATTAAAATTGTCTTAGGTTGTAAGCTGTTGATGAGAAATCTCAAAATAAAACGTATCCATACTATTTTGCTATAATTGTTATTCTTGTTTGATTTAAGTTAAAATTCGTTGGATGTCTAACTTGTTAATTTTATTGGCTCGGATTATTTTCGTGACATTCTGGAGTCATTCAAAAAACTGGTGAGACTTTAGGTAATCCAGAAATCTTTTAACTTCCTTTCATGTTGGTGTTTTCATTCGATCATTTCAAGGTCGTTTGTACCTAAAGATATACAACTACTTTGGCTGCGACTGTTGTCAAAATTTTTCGCGCTTTTGAAGTAATATGTAGTGGATATGAAATAAAGTCCTAGTTCATGCACATTTTTTTCCATAAGAACTATTCTTTCATAGAGTATGATTATTTTATACCAAATGTTTTTCTTAGATATTTTTTACCAGATGTTTTTATTATATCCTATGGACAACTACTGTGAATTTGGTGAACTTAAGGTACTGAGAATATGAAAAAAACAAGCGTTGTATTACATTAAGAGAGTGTGCAAGAAAGGAAGATAGTTCGTAGCTCCAGTTGGAATTCATACTGATCACTGTGAGAATCAGCTTTCAGTGGCAGAGATAAAATGAGATACGTTAAATCTTCCTCCTACATTTTTATTAGAATGAGTGTAAAAGAGTAGTCTGTTGTTCTACACAACCATTGATAAATTGGTGAGGTAAGAAAGCAGAGATTGGACGAATTTTCGTTCTCAGCTGAGTAATCCCCTACAGCTGCAAAATCGTATGTTTATGAATATATTTTTAACATGCCTACTGAAAACTTCTATTTGTTATTATGGTGAATTTCTGCCCGTAGCATTCTATTTGAGAATCGGGAAAAACAACTGTTTCTATGAATAAAAGAGAGATTAAGTAATAGTTCGTAAGGTAATAAAGTGAAGTATCTATATACTAAAAGCATTTGACATTTACAATCCAGTTCTTATCTTATTTAATTGCCAAAATCCTAGGCATCTTACTGACAACTTATTAAAGACAATATATACCAAGCAAAGTATTTTTCGTGGATGAATTCTAGCTGTAAATATTGGAGGAAACTACGGAAATGCAATGTGTGTGATAGATTTATATGCCGTCTATTTCTTCCAAGACATAGTCAGGTGGTAAATAAACAGCATTTTCACACTTAATATATACTTTTGTAACATTACAAGAAACCTTCAAGATATAAAACCTTAATGAAAATTGACTGAATAAAGAGAAGTTGCCAACAGAAAAAGAAATCTACTTGGCTATCAAACATCACTTCATATTCTTCATGTATATTTTACTGTTCCTCTGTCAAATTATCAGGCAAAAGTGACACATTCCTTATTTCTTCTTCTCGCTTCGTTTCACTCATAAAATGCAAAGCCAACCACTCACTGGAATTGTTATACTGAAATGTCTTTATACAGCCAAACACTGCACACATGCACTTTCTACTATTTCACATGTTATTATGATTTATGGAAACTTTCCATAGTAAATCATCATAAAAAGCATGAAATTACGATATGCTGTTTACTTATCTATGTATGCATGCGTATTAATGAAGGAAGGAAGAATTATTACAGTCTCAGCACTTCGTACTTGACATACCAGTTGGTATCTTAATCCTTCAAAAATTGTTACTTAATTGTATTCTGTTGATAACCTAAAAGGCTGAAGGTGGTTTATGGTGATAATTCAGTAAATGATACTGAGAAACTATTTACTAGCTAAATACTACTCTATTTGAATATTCATTCATTATATCCCAATAACTACACTCAATGCAAAATAGAATAACTAAAATGCATTTAACAACTTTCATAAGCAGCATCAAATAGTCTGTAGTAAAAGATGCCCTGTTGTTGATTGTTGGTAAACACAAATGCTACTGTGATGTGTAAACAATTAAACTTCGTTCCTGTAAAATTTCAAAGAAAACTTAAGTTTCACTGACTCTAACCGTAATGGTTTTCGTGGTATAACTAAGAAGGCATAACTTGGGTCGACACAGAGACACTCTTAAAGCTGTATAAATAAACCACAAGACTGAAAACCGATAGATATCCTGGATGGAGGCAATCAACAGGGAACACTGCTCATCCTTCATGTCGTGCTTGTTGAAACTTGGAGGAAGGATGTTTTTCACCCTCAAAGGAAACGATGCTCCGCTCAGCATTCCAAGCCCCATCACCTAGTGCTGCGCTCTGAGACGTTAAAAATGAGCTATTTGGGCTGCGATTAATCTCCTCTAGAACTGAATACTACACACTGATTAGCTACCGTAGGGTAAATAAATTCATGCATTCTAGTTCTAACTGCTGATCAAATTCTATCGATGATTTCACGATGTGGTCATCAAGCCTACCGTCGAGATGCAGTGGAATGGGTGTAAGTCGGAGGGTAGTAGCAGTAGTATTCATTCTCCACTCTGTGAGCAATCGAGTCGGAAATCATCAGGTTTTATGGCTATCATATTACCATGTAACAGTCCTTTTATTGAACTTCTATCGAATTAGAGTGTAGTGCAATCATCATCCTATCTCATCGTTAGACATCAATTACACCTTCTCAGGCTTGAGTCAAATATATCTACTTTCATACTTATTCATAAAAATAAAAATCAATCGGGTTGGCTTTCCACTGAAATTCACAAAGATCCAGCTTATGTATTTAAACATTAACGCAACTGAGATCGTTGCTGCAATGGAATGTATTTACAGTATTCTTCTAGTTGCATTCATAAAATGAATTTTGCTAAACTCAGTCTTCATTAAATGTTGCATAGTCTGAATGCAGCTGATAAGCGACTTCTATAGGCTTTTAAGGCAATTCTAATGTTCATACTTGGAATTCAAGCTAAATGAAATTAAACGAAGTGTGCGTTTTATATACAGTGGTGCTATTTTAACTAGGAACTGGCTGTCAAAGCACTGAAGATGCCTTCTTGGAAACATCACAGTATACCTTGTTCGTTTTTGTAGCTCTTTTTGATTCAGTAAGCTGTTAACCAGTTTCACTTCGCCATTCACTTAGTGGCTTTTTGTTGACATAATAAGTTATATCGAAAGTGAATCGCAATTTTAAGTTTAAATGCTGCTGGTTTTAAATAGTTGATGAAAATCAACGGAATACATTGAATCCATATCATTTTCTCTGGGCTGTTTATTTAGTTTAAAAAAGGTTAACGCGCTTATAAGAAAATGTGTTAATTCAGAGATTTGTTTTGATTGCATCTGTCACCAGTTTACTCTAATGTATAAAACCACATAAGCTTTAAGATTTTCGGTTAACATTAACCTGTTATTTAGGTGTTTACTTACTGAATATTATTTTGGAAAAATAATTTGCCTAACTATGTCACGTATGAATCACAGTCAACAAGTAGGTACGTTCTTCTAGTTGCTCATGATTTTTCACATCCCATTATCCCCTGGCATAGAGATTCCGACAAGATTATCTGTGAAACAGAATCAGTCGATCGCTCATCACGTTCAAACATGTTTTTTTTGATTTTGATGGTGTTGTGTTCTCTGAGATGTATGGTTTAATCGTAAATCTTTCATTGTCATTCTGGATAACATCATCAGCGCAAACTTCAGAAAAAAGTAAGCTATAAGGTTTACTGCACAAGTTATTTAGCAACTTGTCCTGATAGCCTTCTGTGTGATTGGTCGCTTCTGCCTTGGTGTTGTTATTGTCTCATATTTATTTCTACGGGTTGCTTTTCGGTATCAAACGTCTATTCTTTAGTATCACTGGCTAGATGTGCAACCAAGCTTTATAGTTAATTCACTTAGACAGTAGGATATTGGTTATAACTTTTGACGTTGAAATTTTGTGAAATAAAATCATTTCACACCTTAATAATTGATTCATGTTTCCGAAAAATGGAACAAACCACTTCGCTGCAATACTTTAAGATTGGCTTTCATTTCCCCTGATTTTTGCATAGGTAATAATCAAGGAATTTTACAAAATAATGTGATGACTTTTTATTTGGTCGATTGTAGATTATGGGCTACTAGATAATGTTTTTAAAGAAGTTACCGTTTCAAGACGATAGGACTTGAATTTCAGAAAGCTATTTTAAAGACAAGGAAAACATTCAGCTAAGATAGTTTGAGAACGATTCACTTTGTCCCAGTTATAGTGGAAACCAAAAGATTAATAAACTGGACAGTCAAGTCTTAACAATAGGTATTTAAGAATTAGGATTCAAGATGCAACAGAAAAGTAGCGGAAATTATTAGTGATATCTTCTGATCATCATTTTCATTCATAGCGCTTTCCTGCAACTACATTCAAAGGTCAATTAATTCGTCTATTGGCGCAATTTTCATCTCAATTTCGGCCTTTTATGTATTCTGGGCAGCTGAAAATTACCACTGCATCCAAGTCTTGCTTGATTTACGAATTATGTTGAGGGTGTTCATCAGGTTAATGACAGCGTATAACTAGTAGTGCTACAGAAAACAATACATGGAGGATATTATTACCTGTCTACTTAGTAAACATCAGGCAGCACTTACATTTTAGTCTGGTTATTAGGAACATCACACGGTGAAACAGTATCGTTTACTGGATAACGTTTCGGACATAATTTATTGTCCATATTCTTATCTTCATATGAAGATAATAAATTATGTCCGAAACGTTTTCCAGTAAATGATATGAATTCACTGTGTGACATTTCTAATAAAATTTCTAAAATGAAATTTCAATCTACCATAGTGCCCAAGTTTTACCACTATATTAATGAAACGTATGGTCTTCCTGTTCAAAGACTAATCACCAAACTCATATGACTTTCACAGACAGAAGGTAGATACACACAAACCACTGTAAATTCAATATTTGATGCCTTAGAAATCAAATCATTCCTAAATATCCACTTCTGTGTGCGTTAATTCTAACAGAAAAAGTTAGAACAACTATAGAACGGGTAAGCAAACTCTATCTTAAAGAAAAGATACACAGAATAGTCAAAAAGTTGCACATTATCAGGAATTAAATCGAAAAACTTGAATGTAAGCTGATACAAACAGTTAGTAAAAAAGACTCTGAGCTTCTGACTGACGCCTAAAATAAAGCAAGATCAGCTGCGTCCAAGAAATCCAAAAATACTTAAATTAGGAGGTTTAAAAAAGTTATGGCAGAAGAGTATGCACTCAACCATAATGAAATTAACAAAAGCACATCACCAGTGGTGGGTTGTCAATCTGTCAATCAGAATCCTAAACCCAACAGAAGTAAAAGTGCTAGAGAAAAGCCTTAACTTCAGTATAGTGGTTAATGAGCTGAAACTAGAAGATGCTATTCCCAGAACAGAAATAGCGTTTAGTTCACCAGATAAGACAATTGCAGATGAGGTAAGAACAAGGTGTGCTCTAACATGGCAACGACAAAAGAAAATGAAGCCTAATTTATCCACACCAGAAATAGAAATTCTCAGAAACCTTCACAAGGATAACAATCTAGTAATTGCCAAGTCGGATAAAGGCAACTCATTAGTTGTAGTGAACAAATCTGACTACATTTACAAGGTGAACGAGCATATAGAAGCAAGACCATACGAGGAAATTAAGAAATCAGTGGATACTATTGATAATAAGGTTAAGAAATCCTCAGGGGATCTGATACGCCGGAGGAAGCCGTTTTTAGGAGAGTTAAAATGGTTAAATCTAATGCCGAAAATTAATAATCCCAGTAGAATGTATGGTACAATTAAGATTCATAAACCGGATTATTGCATCACGCCTACGGTAGACTTTAGATACACTCCGACTTACTAGTTGTCTAAATATTTAGTGATAGTGCTAGGCCAATTAGAAACCACATGATACCAATGTGGACAACAAATAATTTCTGAAACGTTATCCAGCAAATGATATTAATTCACTGTGTGACATTTCTAATAAACAGACTAGAATGGGATTGCAATTTACCACGGTGCCGAAGTTTTACGCTTACATCGATAAGGCAGTACTGATAAAATTTTGTGTGTTTTCGTTTGTTGTTATTTATGCAAATAATAATCATTGTAAGGCTTCGTTACCTTCCTCTCCCTCAGTTTCTTTTCTTTCTAGATTGGCGCTAAATTTTGTTTCTTATAACTTTCACCAACCAGCTATCAAGTTCTGGCATTTCCTTGCACCATGTCGTATCAAACACTACTTAAGTAATCCTCTTATCGACATACATTAAATTGATAATAAAACGCTCTGAGTTTCAAGGACACTTCTTTTCTAAAACTGTTTTGAAAATAATGTATAAATATAACTTATCAAACCAGTTGTTTGTTTTTAGTGCTTACATGGATTAGACGTCAACTTCTGACAGTGCAAACAAATATCAATCTTCACTTTCTACTTAGTTTTCATAATATGCACATGACATTTAGAACTCACTTGATACGGTATCAACAGGTTGGAGAGTAGTGCAAATGTACTCTATCCTCCAAGAATCTGAAACATATTCATTCATGAAATTTTCGTAAATCTACGTTCCAATATCAATAATGGAATAACTAAGTCAAAATGCAATAGTAATTATCAGCTTCTTTCAAAGATGAAATGATGAATAAAATGTTACTTAATAAAACAATGAACAAATTCTTAGCCATCTAACTTCATTTGGTAGATGAACCTCGATTACTATTCAGGACTGCTACACATCGTCAACTAATAGATATGTATGCTAGGTTCATATAACAAACATAGGTAGTCATACGTTGTCCATATGTTTCCAGCTTGTTAACAACAGTTGATGAGCTTTTGCCCTCAACACTATCATCATCATCATCATCATCATCATCATCATCATCATCATCATCATACTACTACTACTACTACTACTACTACTACTACTACTACTACTACTACTACTACTACTACTACTACTACTATCACTACTACTACTACCAATACTAATACTACTACCACTTCCACTATCACTACGAATGCTATTGCTTCTGTTACTATTACTGCTCTGAAGTTCATATTTTATTTTCTCTAAGGAATAAGGATAATGAACTTGAAAGATTTGAATACTTGACAAAAGATTGTCATTTGTCGTAATATGTAATATGTCAATTAAACATGTAATACAACGCCATTTCTTCTCCCTTCCATCTACATTTCGACTGTTTAACACCTTTCTACAAAATTTCTGGCTATAATATATTGAAAATAAGGTAAAAATAAGAAGGTACTCAGATATATATTTTCAGAAAAGGGACACTTTCCCACTAGAGGTATCTTGATTGACAAACGCACCTTTACAGTATGTGATGTGTAGTAGCTAACATGAGGATTGCTGTATATTTTTAAGACCATCCTTGTCTTACTTTGACCCAACTAACATCCAGCCTTGTCTTATTCAATATGTAAACGCGTGATCCTGACAAGTAAATCACTTGGATTTTGAACACTGACAGCAAAATATAAAGTGAAGAGGAGGAATTTGCTTTCTGAACTGCACAGTTTGACTGTCTCAGTTACAGAACTAATGGCTTTGTACAGTGAACCCAAAAACTCTACCTCTGAATTGAAGCCGTTCAGCTGAGTTGAGTAAAATATGCGCGCTGCAGAGCTAATCGAAAATAATAGCTTACAGTTACAATGCATGTCCGAAATTTTATTACAGAATTCGGTGCAGTGAAGTTTTACAGCTCTTACTGTTTCTTATACAGCTAGCTGATACCACTTGTGTTAATGGAAATGTGAAAACTACTACTGTGTCAATACCAAGTTGGCATTTGATCGAAATCATGTTCTCCGAGGTTTACTGATGTCTTCCAAATACTTGCTTATAGTGTATATTGTGAACATTTTCACGAGGACTGCTGACTAAGGTACCAACCAAGTAGGCATTTATGGACTTTAAACCGTAATGAACAGGGCGATTAAACTAGGAAATGTGGATTGTCACGTTTAGCCCGAATAAGGTTATGAAATCTGTCCAGAAGATTTCATTTGGATGAAGCAGAATATTGTAGTACCTCTACATCACATGGACTTGAATAAAAGAAACCAAATCCTTGGGTAAAACTTCTGTTCGTGAATGTGAAATATCGGATAACAAGATAATATCTTTTTAGCGCCAAATCCCAACTGGATATACAAATAATGTTATCTACATTTCGGAATTCATACAGAGTTTATAGATGGTGGGCCACTGGATGAACCGATTGTTATTATCTGAAGATTATGCTCGAATTTGTTATGATATAATTGGTGGTGGCTAACAGAGGAGTTGAAGCTACGCTTTTAGTCTCCTTGGGGACTCATCAACCTGTGTGCTGATGTTTCCAATGGGACTCGAACTAGGAGCCCATGGTTTCGGACATAAAAGCGTTATGTTGTAGGCGATTGAGGTAGGAGAACCAGGTACCCTCATAGGAGCCCGTCTGCCGTCATAGATTGAGTAATTCATTCCAGTATAACAACAGAAAATTACAAGTCTCAGTGAATTACACGTTCCGTTTTAGTTTATGTAATCTCTAGCTTTTCTAGGAACGAATAAAATGATTTGAGTTAGTGGTTTAACAACCTTAAAGGACATCTGAACTATTCAAGTCTATGGATTAGAAGTTTGATTGTTTATATAAAAGATGTTGGCAGAAATAATCTCAAGACGACAAAATAGGAACAAATTCTGGTGAAGGGATCAATCAATCAATGTTTTCCTGTACCTGTCAGCAAATAGTATTGTTGTAGCAGATCTCTGCTGGTGAGGCTAGCAATTACGTGACAGTTAAAACATTAAAAGAAACAAGTGTTGAAATCCGAGGATCAAGTCTCAAGACTTTCGACCATATGTCAGAATAAGTTAATCATTAGTGGTACAAAGCTCTGATGAAGTTGATAGTTGTTCGATTGTATGGTAAGCATTCCATCTTACAATTTAATAAAGGTCAGAAGCTAAAGTAACCTGACCAACTAATAAGTTGATATGAGGAATATGAAGTAAGAAATAAAAAGCAACAGTATATATTTGCTGATCAAACAGTAACTTCCCTAAATATCTATATTTCATTAATTTATGTTGACTGAAATAAGGCACAGAGTATTTCACTGACCTTCACTAATTAACTTACAAAATAAAGAAAACACTTATACCGTATTAAGTCAAAAACATGAAATATTTTACGAAGTTAGTGCTTGTAAATGAGTGAATACTGAACAGGAATAAAAATAAGGGATTCGAGAATTACAGATAAAAATAATTCACTTCTTATTTTGATTAAGTGTACAATGAATGAGAATTTAAACTAGTTTTTAGTTCACTAATAATTGGCTGGTTCATTTATCAAGACGTATAGGAATAACCATACCTTCTAATAAGGCTTCTTTATCTTTCACAGCAACTGGTGTTGTAAATGAAGCAATTGTTCGACTAACTCTTGGATATCGAATTAAACAACTGTCAGAACAACAAATACAATTGCATCCAGTTGTATAGACGGTGGACTTCAAAGCAAAATTGGTATGATAAGCAGTCATAGCAATCAATATACCAGTACCATAGATATTACGGTACGGTTTTTCACTTAATCGGAAGCCAATAGACGTTAACATTAAAACAAACATTGGGACGTTCAATAAAATGAATGTTACATAGTAGCATCTTAAGCGGTAGGTCATTTTAAGTTCACCATTAATCTGTTTTTTACTTAATGCAGAATAGTAAAATGCGATAATTACAGAAATTGTTGGTAAGGTGATGAGCACAACCAGGTCATAATAAAAATAAGAACGACACATTGTAGTGCACCGAGCTAAGATCATACCATCTACTTCATCTGACTCAAATGCAGCAATCGATGGTAAAGTGACTAAAAAGGAGATAATGTAAATACAACCTGGGAGAATACGTTTACAACGATAAAGAAATTGTTCGCTTGGTGGTGGAACTTCCGTTTTGAATTTTGCTTTGACTTGTGTCTTTTTTTCTGATGTATCATTCAGCAGGGGTTTATCAGTTGTTGTGCAATTGGTTGACGTATCTTTCCCAGTATCAGGATTCATTCCATTAGACATAGGATGCATGAAATTGGCTTGGTTATAAGCATTCACTTGATTGATATAATTACCAATATTCATAGACATCCCGTAACCCATTCCATATCCCATGCCCATTGTATAGGGACTTGGTTGTTGACCCTGCAACTGCTGTCCCATCGAACCTCCTGTGTACACATTATAACCATCTCCCATAACCATCATATTCTGTGAAATCATCTGTCCATAAGGATTCATTAAACCGTTTAGATTTGGCACCATATCAGGAGATAACTGATTAGGAAGGCCTAGGGCACCATTTTGGCCAGCAAATAAGGGTTGTGGTGCAATGAGGTTTACTGCACCAGAACTCACAGTTTGACCTGAATTGTTATTCTGCTCAACTAGACCACCCAGTGTATTGGTTGATGATGAATTAGGTAATGTTACTGATTCAGTAGTTGTACGGACACCTTTACTGGACTTTGATCTTCGTCTTTTATCAGCATAACCCCATTCAGACGTCCGACCTCGACCTGTGGTTTGTTGTCTACCATAACGTTTAGCTGGTGTTTTCACAGCTTTGATAACAGACTTCTGTGGCTTCACCATTGTTTTTGCTTTATCTCGTATTTTAGTGCACTGGAGATCACACATGAAATAGATGTACCAGATTAAACGTATGATTGGTGTACGATACACCCAGTAGACAAGGTGATAGATTGTAGCTGTTCTGGTAAATAAATCAAAGAAGAATCGAGTTTGTGCCATACCCCATCCTAAAATGAAATATTTGTGCATAGGCGACAAAGGCGTGAATAAGGGTCTTGAAAGAACGCTAAATACCAGTGGTAAGCTTGAACAGATCAGCACAAAAAATTCTGGTCGTTTTGGGAAGCTCACTCCTGTACGTCGTAGGTCGAAGATATTAAGAGCTCCATGAGTTGTGAGACATTCTATAAAAGAAGAAATTTTCAGGTATGTATGGGGTCATATGAAAACATTACTGATAAGCATTGACTAACAAAGAAATATTAAATACGTAACATGTTATACAGTGAAACACTTTAAGAAATGCATCCTTTCGAAGGCATAGGTCAATCGTGAAACAAAACTGACCTAAGGGTAATTTCATTGTTATACGAAATGCTTTACTATTATGCATTTATCTAGTAACAGATATATTACACTGAAGACCAACCCTGAAATTATTTTATTCCCTATATGATCGATTTATGGTTTTATCTAACATCATATGTAGAGGGAGCTGTCGTTGAACGAACTTTACGAACCCGGAGTTAGTCTCCAGATAGGTTATTAGGTAGTTTCCTTACCGTTTTCAGATACAGGTTTTATCTCTACTGTAAGATATCATGGCATTTATGTAATTGTACACAGTAAAACATTAGTAAATCTTACTTTTTTGGAGTAAATAAGTTTGATCTTTCAAATTTTGATGCATTTTTTCCTTATCATCTCCTCATTGGTTTTTTATATGTCTCTTAATTTTTAGTTTACTATAGAACATCCTAGAGACAACAAGTTAATCGAAGTAGTCTTGCCCAAAAGTTAGTACTGTTTAGAATCATATGAAATTGTCTTCATTTATAAGCAACAGACTCGATAGTTAACCGACCGAAAACTAGGAACATATAGACGCAGTGTTATTTCATATAACATACCTCAAAATCTAAATATTTACTAAAAGCGAACAATTTGTGTAAAGCGTGGAAGAATAAGACATGAAACAAACTGTCGGGAAAATCTGTCTCAGTTATTTTGGATGATATATGAGGGTTTACTGTAGGTAGTGCAAATAAAAAAAGAATGTTGAATTATGTTTTTTGCAATTGTTCGATTTATGCCATGAAACAAAAGAGGTAAATCTAAACAGAAATAAAGTGATCGAAACAAATTATTGTCTCTTTGGGTGCTAGACATCTAACGAAAATATCTTTCAGGCGAAAAGTGTCACTTATAAAAGAGATTAATTAACTTCATGATAATTTAAATATTCATAAACAACATTCTGTGTCTTACAGCCACAGATGCTGACAATTATATTAGACCTTTATGTATGTAAGATAAAGGCAACCGATTATTTTGTTTCTCCCATCATCTTGTCATTGTGAACAATAGTTGCTGAAATTTTGTACATCTGAACCTACCCAAAGTTTTCTTCACTGGTGACAAATTTACCAGGTCTTCAAGAAAAAGACTTATAGTGCCTCAGAGCTCTTGAGCATTGTTCATCACATTCAGACTGCTAACAATAAAAATTTTTCACTTCTTTATTTGCCTTAGGTTTTCCTCTCTATGTATTCTATGAGATGTGAATAAGCTAACGCATGAATTGATCATTAGTTCTACACTACGATTAGAAGCATTCAGATTCCTTACTACTACTTACAATATAAAAACAGTAATCACACCAAATACCTAGTAGATAATACATGAGCAAGCAAATAAACTGACTTTGAAGTTAGTTTTCTAGTTTATAGCATGGCAGTGATTCTTCTTTAATCACTTTCTATGAATGTTCAGTACAATCGGTGGCTCTGTCTGTCTGCTATAGCCGAAAGGATCAGGATTGACTGACGTCAGGTTTTTTTGTGTCGGCGGGCTACTCATTCGTCCATTCACTGTGCTATGAGTATTACCATCTGCCAAAAGTTGGTCTGTGTTCGGCCGCCATGCACACTTACTAGTTTATTCGGGTATGGTTTTGACTCCGACCAACCTACTACCAGCCTCAGCTGGTTGGTTGATGGCTTTCTTTGGTTTGATTGACGATTAAATGTATGTTTTATTTTGGGCCGACAGTTTTTAATCTACTGGTGGATGATTCACTAGACCTATTTAAAAACATGTATCAACGAGTCTTACATGTGCATGAACCACTGAGGGTTAAAAACTAAAGAGAACGATGAAGACAGATGTTCAGACAGCCAAATATGAGGTGAAATCATATTGCTTTACTTTAGATTTCCAAGATACAAATACCAGACGCATCAACTGCACTTTCTGTGATATAGCCATGTCCCGTATGCAGAGCTTAGGTGGAGCGAATGGATGCTTTCTGAAACCTCTGAAGTTGTGAACTATGCTTGGGAGGGTGAGAGCCAGAAAAACCACGATGGAACACCTCAGCGATATTAGCGCTTAATTAGTTAGTGTGACTTTAGTACATTGGTGATGTACTATTGGATGCTTGTAGTAGCTGGTTGATTCTACAAGTTCCTCTCAGGATAGTAGGCTTTCCAAAATAAACAGTTTTATTTGGTTAAGCGAACTGTTAGAGGCATTGGAGGGTGAAATATCCCGGACTCCTTCTCAAACTTAACATAGGCGTGAAGCCAAATTAGCTAAAATGTGTGTGTGCTTTGAATGTCAGTGGATCAAGTGAACCGTTTTCGGTAAACATCATTAGATGAAAGAAGGGTGTGGTCAAGGTGCTCATAAGATACAATATCACATTGATCACTTGGTCTATCAAATATCCATAGTTTACTTAACATCTGAGCCCTTTTGAGTTGTGAATTGAGAATTTAAGTTACAATCATCTCTTGATGTTCATTGCCGTAATTCAATCAAACGAAATGATCATACGGTTGTACAAATACAAAAGTACAATCTTATTTTAAGATTGAACATCGACATAACTAATCAGTGGAGGTCATGCAAAAAGGAAGAGTGTAATCTCTAATGTCTTTTAAGGAATAAATAACTATTGAATACACCACGTGTTTCAAATAATCTCCGTCTTCTTATTACGTTGTTTAAATTTATCTTCGGGACTAACTGTTTTAAGCTTCTATTAACTCAACATTAACAATCTGAAATTCGTGTCAAAGCGATTTGCTGAGATGTCATTTTGTTTCATTGACAAATAAGTGCGGAAGTAAGTTGTAGATAAGTATCTCACTTGTACTTGCTATGATAAGTCTCACTTGCTTTTTATCACTTGATATTCAAAGTTTCTCATCCTAAATTCAATGAGCATTGAATATTCAAAAAATTATCAAGTTCAAACTTTTGACCATTTATAGGGCAATCATCAGGAAGCTCCATAACTTGTCATGGCGAGTACACAAAGACGGTCAAATTTCAACAAACAATTGTCCAGACGTACAGCAGTTATCCCAATCATGTGGTATCAACGTTTATTAGCCTATTGTGTCACAAGTGATGAATTACATTTCCAAGTTTCAAGATAAAAAATATGAACAAACAGAAGAAGTTGCCATAGGATCACCAATATCCTTTATCACGGCAGACATATTTGTGGATAGTCGGGAATAGATGGTTTTAAAAATGCTTTATCCGGCTTCAAAGGTATGATTCCCATATGTGTTAAAATCGCAGCACATACATAGTTTCTCTACGCATATAAATTGAGTAGTTAACCCGATTCAGTTTACCTATGAATAAGAAAATAGTGACGGGGAATTAGCGATGCTGGAATGCAGAATAAAATGAGCTCAGACACTATAGAAAACAATAACACTCGAATCGTCAATTAGACTTCAAATCGTCTCACTCCATGTCAGTTAAAGTTGGCTTGATAAAATATTTAAGTAACAAGGTCAGAAAACGTACTAGTAAAACAGAGGACCTAAGAGAAGAAACTAGATACATTAAGGCCGCCTTACTCATCAACGATTACCCTCCTAAGTTACCTAATGAGTTGCTAAGGAATAGTAGGGAAAATCTGGCTAATATTAGTAACAGGCGTTAATGGTAGTGGTTATGATGTTAATAATATAAGTGGCAGCACTGTGAAGACAGAATTTGAAACCTCTACAGTATTATCGTACAAGGAAGGTATTTCTGAGATATTAAGTAGGATTCTCAATAAGGCTGGGGTATGAGAGGCATTTAAGTCTACAAACTCACTTAGAAATAAGCTTTGTGGGTTGGAAGATCCTACTGATTCAATCAGACAGAATAATTTAGTTTTCAAAATCCCTTGCAATGATTGTGAGGTCAAATACAAGGGTCAAAGTAGTCGACCAGGGTTAATTAGGGTGTTCAAGCACCAAAATTTAGCTAGGTCAAAACCGGTAGAGCATTATCTCTTGGATTCCACTGCTAGCCACTGCCCGCCACTACCAAAACTGATAGATCCTAGTAAAATGAGGAATTTAAAAGAAAGCTCAACCACAGCTGTACATGCAATTACACATAACCACACAATAAGATGGGACAGTTTAAAAATCTTTAAAACTAACATAACAGGATGAAGGGAGAGAATGACGATTGAATCTTCGTTTATCGAATCAACATCCGATACATGCAACAAGAATGACTGAGTACCTGTTCGGGATTTATGGAAAATCCTGATACCCATATCATAGGGAAGGCGAGAAAATTAGAAGTATCTGATGGATGTCTCAGAGTTGTGTAGTTATCTTGATATGAATATGGACAGTAACTTTTGTCCAAAACGTAATCCAATAAACAATACTATTCCACTGCGTGACAAATCAAATAAATCGACTAAAATGGAACCGAGTTCTACCATAGTGCTCAGGTTTTACTCTCATATTATGTCATTGTTATTTTTTTAATTTAGACAATATCTTTATTTTGCAAAGATAACTACTGAGTAATAAGGTTCATTTTATGTCTTGTTTTCAATCAAAAATAGTGAGTTAATGTGCTGTCGCTTAAAAGGTGTTACCATCAGAAGGTACTTGGACATAGAAGGCTGATGCTCACTATTAATGACTTATGGATAATCTCGTCACCCGTTAAGCTTCACACATGCTTGAATCAATATATCCCAAATGATTACCAGGTACGTGATAAGGCAGTTAAGTTACGGTAACAATTCTGGTGCGCGATTTCTAAATAAGAAAAATCCGTGCAAAATTTAGTCAGTTTCTAAAATGGAAGATGATCTTCTGTTCACTGCCTGTCACACATAATTTTTTTTCATATAACATGAAAAATGTAATCAATTCACATTTTCGTATTAATCTTCAAACACTGAACTGAAAGTCAACAGTAATTAAAAAAGAAAGAATCCACTGATATTGAAAGAAAGAAAGAAACACTGAAAGAATCCACCTGATATTATTTTTCAATATGTCAAGATGTTTATCTATTCGCTTTGCATTTCCTTCATCACTTGGTTAAACTATCAGCTAAACCTTTTTTCAGTTCGCATTTTATTTAGGCTAACATATGATATAATAGCTTTAGAAACCACGTGATCACTTATCAGAAGAAAAGTCCAGGCATTTTAATTTTTTTCAACCTGTGATCTATACACATGACATTACGGTATGTAGCTAATAGTATTACTGAATAATGTGTAGGTTATTTCCAGTCGATAACTGCCATTCAACTGCAGGTCATTCAAGGACGAAAGGACGGAAGTATTAATTCCTTTGTGTTTGAACTTCTGTTTTGTGTTCGGAAATATCATTGAAACGTAGGCTGTTATGACACAAAAGAAATCTAAATTCAAAAAAATCTGAAGATTTGGACACTCATAAGACACACTTGAAACATTGAATATGTTTGAGTATTGATTGTAGATGACATTTTGGGTGCTTAGCTTAACTTAATTTGGACGCTATGTGGCCACTTACATTTTTCGGTTTCATGAATTTCATTACTTATTTATTTATTCAAAGTCGGCATACAAGAGCTGAAAAAGCAAAGGACACGAGTACAAACACTGTAGATTGCTTTAAAATCTAGCTGATGTTTATGATCGCAGTACAAAGTTCAAATCTTTTTGGATGTGAAAGATTTTAAATGCAGTCACTGAACCGTTACTACGTTTCTCCTTGATTATTTCAACTTAAAAGTCATAAACACATTCTTGGAGATTTGGCAATGGTAAGATTGATGAAACCGCTGAAAGTCGTGCTGTGGTTATGATTTAGGAAGTTAGGACCAGGTCTGTAGTTTGAACTAGTAGCTCAGCTGGAAGATTACCAGGCTGGAAACCCGGTGGTTACTGGTCTAAGTCTTGCTGTGACTCAGATTTTCATTTCATCTTCGGTCACCACATAGTATATATAGTCTAGACATATTTGCTTTCAATATAATAAGCCTTGATAAAGAAATTATCCATTTCTCATTTTAGTAAATAAATTTCTCCTAATGATTCATTCGTTCAGTAATATAACAGCGTTGAGTAGTGATCAACAGAGAAAACAAACTGAAGAACATTTCTGTGAACCTTTTTGTAAAGCAAGAACAACAAGTATTGTAGGATCAGTCGGATTCATTTCGTGTGCTCTAAATCCTCCACATACGTACTAAATTTAAGATTGTATGCAGTAAGTCTTGGTGAATTGTTCTCTTCCTCCAGTTTTATTTACTATTTTATTCTTTCATCTCCTACATATTATTCTCAAACGTTATTCATATTCCCATCATCTTCCATTTCTCAACCATTAATTCATATGTATTTCTGAGACGAATGGGTATTTTAAATTTAGAAGTAGTTAGTATTCATCATGGACTGACATCAGTTGGAGACCACTGAAAACTTCGGAGCACTGGACAGCTGTTTCGTCCTAGTATGGGACTCCTCAGCAGTACGTACCCACGACCCAGCTAGGGGTCGAACCCAGGGCCCTCAAGTCTCATGGCGAACGTGTAAACCATTCAGCCACTGGGTCGGTTTCTAGTGGTTCACAATTTTCAACTTCTGTCAATTCACGACATAGCGCGACTGTCACCCAAGGTCTTCAGTTAGCATCCACTTCACTTCCGACTGGTTAACCCCACAAGTCACGGCTTCTCATTAGAACTTCCTGACATCCATCTGGAAGCAAGTCACTAATGAGCACTATAGAGTAATGTGTTTTTGAGATGAATGGGGATTTTTCATCATGGCCTGATGAATACTACTTCTAAATTAATTCATATGCTTTGTATACCATTTTTGTTGTTCTCCCTCTTCCATTAGGATTCCTTCCATCTTGAGCTGTAATCACATTCCTGTACTATTATCACGTCGTATTTTTGCTTTGTGTTTACCCAACCGATTTTAAAGTTTGACTTGTTGTGACTTGTTCCCTGTATTAGTTGTTCAGATCGTGAAATGTATCACTCATCTCTGTTCCCATATAAATGTATGTTTAGGTATAAAGGATTAATTTAGTGTTGTTTACTACTGAAATGTATCAGGTGAATTATGCTGGACACTGATAGCTTACTGTATGTAATTCTCAACTTAGTGAGCATGTGAAAGATTAAGGGCACAAGAAATGATTTCTATTCATCCTACAATATTTGTTGTTCTTGCTTTGCAGAAATTTATAAAGGGGACTGACTGTATGAAGTCTCTGTAAACATCACCAGCATAGGAAGTAAGACAGTAAATTACACATTCAAACACCGAGTAGATGTTCAGTGGTTCATAGTTTCCTATTTCTGTCGATTCCCGATACAGCATGACTATCTATCAAGGTCTTAGGCTGGCATCCGCTTCACCTTCAACTGGTTGACCACACAGGTTATGGATTCTCTGGAAGCATTTCACTAGTGAGAACTGTACAGGAATGCATTTGGGTTAATGGGGATTTATTTTAAACGGAGTATTCATCATGGGATGGCAGAAGTAGGAAACTGTGAACCATTGGACTGCGATTTATCAACTGAATAGCTAGCGCGTTTGTCGTAAAACCTAAAGGTTTCGAGTTAGATCCGTAGCAAGGTTATGAGTGGATACTGGTGAGAAGTCCTATTCTGGGATGGAACATCTGTCCAGTGCTCTCAAGTTTCCAGTGGTTCTCTAACTGATGTCAGTTCATGATGAACATCACCTTTAAAAAATTCCTCCCGCATGAACCTCAAAATAAATGACAACCAGATAAATCTGAAGCATTGTAGTCTATTATTTTAATAATATTAGAGTGACTTGATATATATATATGGCATGACTTAAGCGGGCTATTTTAATTACCTTTTGTTCTGTCAACAAACACTATAACAGCAAACTATTTGTCTAACAAAAAGAACAAGTATTAATTGGGTAGTTTGTAGAATCTCATAACTTCATGTCATTTAATTGAGTAAAGTCATACATTATTGTATTTCTATCTCAGTTACGATGTACACCACTTACTACGTGCCATTCAAAGACAAATCAGTAAAAATATTCCCTTGATTATTGACCTTCGAATGCAACAGTTTTATAACACGAATTACGCTTTCAGTATACGTGTACATACAGTTTCCATTGTTACTTTTGTACATTGCATGAATGGTCAGATTCTAAAAATAAAATAAGCTTTGTTCTTTATTATATTTTTGCAGTTATAATGATGAATTTAAAACATATCACTGACGAATGAACAAAGCATAAATGCACAAAAGGAACTGAAAGACTGTAACTTCATTCTAACCATTTAATGTTTTTAAGGCAGTATTCATCAAAGACTGACATCAGTTGGAGAACCATTAAAAACTTGGGAACAGTAGGCAGCTGTTTCGTACAAGTATGGGACTCCTCAGCAGTGCGCACCCACCACCCCACTAGGAAAAGGACTCAGGACCTCAAGGTTTCACAGCGAATACGTTGGCTAACTTATTCATGTTGTTCGCATAGTTTTAATACTCATTGAGGTGATTCCAATTACACTTATCTTCATTCTTAAGTATGACGTCACCTATAACCTCATAATTTGTGGCATTCTTGACTTCCACTCCATGTAGGTTGGAGTTGAGTTCAGACCATTATTTACGAAAGTCACACTTCAGATCTATGTTCTACTGCATCACTAACTGCCATTCCCAGGCAATTATATAACTAGTGTTGCATTAAGGAAGTCACTAATTGACCCCAGAAGTTGTTTTAATCTTTGATGAAAAGTGATGAGGGCAAAATAGTCCTATTTTATTCCTTGCTTTGTTTACACTATCAGTATCCGAAACCTGACGTTTTAGATTTGAGTAGTTTGAAATAGTTTCTCTGATTATTGCCGTTGAGCTGAACACTCCTGGAATCTATGAAAGACCATGGATTATTAAAGTCACTAAAGACATTATCAAGTTAAAAAGCGGATTTAAGGGTTTATGAAGGTTTAAAAACAAGCGTCACCAAAATGCTTCAAAAGCTGATAAATTATTTGTCTAACGATGTACTGCGTCAGTGTTTTTCTTCTAAAAGATTTTGAGTCGTCATGTTAACTCTACACTTTTTAGGCATTCTTCGTAGTATTGGAATTCCAAAGATGAGCCTTGAAAGTAAAACTTGTTTGATGAGTTTCTCTTTAACTGAACTATTATCATCATTACAAAAAATGTTTGATGTGATAAATGAACATGATACTCGTCATAATCATAATCTTTGTGAAAGAATAAATCCATGATAGTCCGAGTTGATGAGTTGACCGTGTAAAGTGAGACTTAAGTAATGATGTATAGTGCGATCAACACATGAAAGTGACCATCAGTGTGATACGTGCCGCCCCCACTACCGTATGTTTGATAGAGTTGCAGGATGACTGGAGGATAACACTTTACCTATGACTCAAAAAGTACTTTAAACAGAGAAAACCACTCTTGCTGTCTGAACTTAGACACATACCATTTGCTTTGGACTACCTAACTGATAAACAGTATGCTCTAATCCAAATAACAAGATTTATTATTGGTTTGTGATTAGTTAAGACAGTGGTTATTAAAGACCATGAATCAATTTAGATTTAAACATTAATTATCACAACTTTCACGATTGCAAATCTGAAGTAGGCTATCTTGAAAACTTATAAAGTGCATTATTATCTCATGTAACCTTCATCCAGTTCCCTATTCTTAAACTTTAAACCTATATGAAATGGGGGGTTTTCGATTCCTTAAGAAAGTCCAAGGACAGATATAGCTCTATCGAATCTACTAGTGTCAGCTCAAAATGATTTATTTACACAAACACTATTGTAGCACTTGAGAATTTTTTGTGAACTGTTCAACAAAACTTACATTTTAAAAAATGAAATCCTTTGTCCCATATTTCTGCTAAGTTTGTCCATCTTTATTTCTCCTATTATCTAATAGTTATGTTCATTACTAAACAGGTTTCTAGTCTGAGATTTCGTTCCGTCTCTCTTCATTCTGTACTAAGAGAGGAGACATACGATGCTATTCCTAACGTGGTAGATTTCATGGATACATATTTAACCAGCTGGTTCAACTACTGAAACATTATTCAGGGTCCATCTTAACCAGAGTGGTATGAAACTGCCTTGAGTCTGAATAGAAATTTCAGTTACTTGTATGCCAATGTGTATAGATTACACCGTCTTTGTTTAATTCCATTTGATGATGAACTCATAGGTCATTGACAATATTTTACCATAATGAACTGAACTGTAGAACAATGATGAATTCGATGTTTTGATGCTAACCATCTTCTTTAGTCAGACTTGAAATCTTCAGAAAATTCACATACCGGCTTAAGGAAGTTCTTCGTTGAAAGCAATTTGTACAAGTAACAAACATTTCATAAACTAATATGACTATATATTAACAGCGACTCAAATAATAGTCTGACTGTAAAGTGTGTAAGAATTCAGGCCATAGTTGTTACTAATATCAAGAGAGAAGTTGAAAACTGTCATCATCATGTAAGTAAGATTAAACATAATTTCAGTGTGTTAGAAAATCGAAACAAGACTTTTCCAAACACGCTGGGGTTTTGTTTGAACTTACTTATATAAGGATCGGATAGTGTATTTACGCAGCAAATTCCAAAACATCTCATCACACACATACTTGAAGGGATGAAAAAAGAGAAAGCAGGTCAAATGAGAAGGCTGAACTAACGAATTTCACGTTATGTTTACAAACACCCTATCATTAAATTAAACCGTTCTCGATGATTTCGGTTTCGATACCCAGGTTACTGAATGGTTGTTATGGTATGATGGCTTTGACGATTATTCTGGTCTTCAGTTTAGTTTTCTCGTTTGATCTACTTTAATTTCCCCATCCCATAGAGGCTTTTATTGTCGCTCATATAAATACGTACGCAAGCAAATGTGTAATCAGTGGGATTCAGAACGCGCGTTCCGTCCTATTTGAGCCGTCATCTAGATAGTGAGTGATGTTGTTCCCGTTAAAATTCATATCCACATCGATCGATTCAAACGCCAGAGCAACCAATAGTGACTCATCAGTTAGGTCCGGTTGACAAAACAGACTTACAAGCCACAACGGAAAACATATGATCAAACTGTTTAAAATGTGCTCCGCAGATACAACGCACAACTCATAGAAATTAATTTTTTGTTTTTTGAAATTCACTAAGAGACTTCATCGTTTTTAAAAGGAAAGGTGAACATAAGTTAGCATAACTTTCTGTTATCCATATGGTATATATATCAAAGTACATCAGGACAAAAATCTTTCCATGTTTTATTTCACCAGTATTTTGATATTATGCTACTTCCTTTGTGGTCTTCAAGAGTTTTTACATCAAGTTACATGTCCTTGACTAATGTGCCTTCCAAAATACCTTAAGGTTTAAATTCCAGCTTGGAGAGAGCTGGAAAGGAAGAGGTCACAGACAAGGCTAATGTTCTTCATAGCTTTCAATAAACTGAGACTGGTTTTGATTGCTGTTCAACTAAACCTCACTAAGTTCAGCATTATTTATGATATCATCCAAGGGATTCTAACCGGAGCTTTGAATATCATAATTAGATTTAGCACACTGTCTGCTGTCCTTATAGTCTAGATTATTTTATGTCTATGAAATATGATGAATTGGAAATCTAGCTGGTGCGACTTTTGTGAAACATAGTGGAACATTTTATTCGAATGACCTGATGTTGTTACAATTCACAATCTCAACTGATGGATAACCCTGCATCGTAAGAGCAGTTGATAACATATTTGTGTAACCATTTACATATAGTTAAATACTTACTTATTATCCCAAATACACTCATGCTTATAAGAAATATGCTTGCAATCCACGCTGTGATCTTACTACCAGAACATGCGTATAGTTGAAAATCTGGTTCAGACAATTCGCTGCCAACACAAGCGAACTCGGAATGCACTGTTATATGGTCATGATGAAGTGATTGTGTTGTTAAGGTGCTGAGTATATCACGTACACTCGAAGTAACTGTATTGTAGTATCTTTCAGTTGTTACTGCCTGTGTTATATTCAAACTGATAGATTCCATTGTTGACAGAACGGACTCAAACTCATTCATAGCTTCTGATGTTGATAATAAAGGTAATGTGGAGGACAAACTTCCGTTAGCTTCCATCTTTACACTCTATATTTTTAGATGATTGTTTATTATAGTCCAGGAAACGTCTATTAATGGGCACAGCATTAGTTCATGCATAACATTTTGGTTTTATTCCTTCATTGAGCGCATTACTTTTTGGCGATGGAGACTAAATAGTTTCAGTTGAAATTTACATAACCAAAATAGGTGATAATGAATTTGGATTTCAGAAAAGTGTTGCACCTGTTTCTTTCAGAAAGTAATACTGAGATATTTGCCAAAAATAATTGTTACAAATAACAAGAACACTATCGAAATGTGTGTCTACCTTGAAAGTGCGTGTGTATGCACAAAAACACCCTAAGATATGCTTATGAATGTGTGCAAACCCTAAGTGTGCAGTGCACAATCTACTTTGTAAATGCAAACAAATATCTTGGCCGATATAACATCAGTGGAATGTTTACAAGCATACATGCACAAACGCGTGCATACACAAATTTGTGCCCACAACTACACATATTCATGTGAACGGGAAAATTACAGGTCAGGTAATTGGACAGTCCCATGTATGTAGATTAGAAATATTCCCCTTATAACTTACTTAAATTTGTAAAAAGAAACAATCAACGTAACAATAGTTATTAATCAGTTACACTGATGCTGATAAAAGGGGTCGGGTAAACGGACGAAAATCAAAATCCTTTTGAGAGAAATCATTTCACGCAGCATTTGAGGTTAATCACAATGAGCACCATCAAACAGGTTGTGTTACTTGAAATCATCATCATGGCTTATATACAGTCTCGAGGAAATGCACATTGGGTTAAAGCCTAGGACCTTCAAGACTTACAAACACCGCTGATAAGCTATTCTAACAGATATCAAACCGTAATGTATTTTCAGGTGAATGGAGATTTATTTTAAAGGTGGCATTCATCATGGACTGACATCACTCGTAGGACCATTAAAAACCTGGGGGCACTGCGCACATGCTTCGTCCTGATATTGGACTCCTCAGAATCACCCACCCATAGATTCGCTGGGGATCGAGCTCAGGACCCTCATATCTCATGGTGAACTTGTTAATCATCCAGTCACTGGGTCAGAGTCTAGTAGTTCACCATTTACAACTTGTGTCAGTCCGTGATGAGTGCCTCCTTAAAAATAAATCCTCAGTAACTTCACAATACATTACTGTATAATGCTCATTAGTGCAATGCTTCAGATTGATATCCTGAAATTTAAATAAGAAGCCGTGACATTTGCTGTCAACCAACTGGAGGTGAAGTGGATGTCAACTCAAGACCTTGGTGGATAGTAGTGCTGTATCACGAATCAACAGAAGTAGTAAAATGTGAACCACTGAACTAAGACCCAGTGGCTGTCCACTGTGAGACCTGAAGTTCCTGAGTTGGATCTTCACCCAGGTCATGTGTGAGTACTGTTGAGGATTCCCATACTAAGACGGAACGGCCATCCAGTGCTCTCAGGTTTTCAATGATTTTCCGACTGTCAGTCCGCGTTGAATTGTACCTTAAATATATCATGCCGTCTGTCGAAATTAGTTTTCTCAGGAAACAGTCCATTTTATAGACATCTTGGTTTGAGTGGTACTCATTCACAAAAAGTGCAATATGAGCACAGTTTTTATCGAATGCGTCTGTATGGGTATTCACTATGTCACAAATTTGTTCCTCAAAGTCAGTAACAATGAAAAGAAATTCATAGTTGTTTTCATAACAGTCAATCAGCTGTTGAAGAATTCACACAACCACAGAACCACTAGATAGCTGCTTAATTACAGTTTAGGGCATTTCTGAGCTAAGCGCCGGCGGTTTTATGACTAGTTGAGGCCAGGACAATCAGATCTCACAGAAAATCTGGTATCACTAGGCAGTGAGTTGGAATAGAGTGGTATTTATTTCTTGTTATTGCTCGGTTTTGCTTGCTTTCATTGGTTCTCAAACTTATACCATTTCATATTTGAAACTGCAAGAAAATCAATTCACACCCACAAAGCACTGGTAGAGAAACAAATTATAAATTGTTCTGAGATATACCAATTTAACTACCATATGGAGAAAACGACTAGAAAAATTAGTTGAAGTCACTTCACCCTGAAATATTTATTCTGTTTATGCTGAGATATACCTTCAAGGAACAAAATCATAGGCTTCTGTGAAACAAACACATCTTGTGTAATTCCGTAACTATTTTACATATATGTTGCTAGATGGACTGAAAAACTTTATTTACCTATTTTTGTATTACGTATAAACGTTTTGAATAACCAGGCAAAAGTTCTGTTGACAATATTAAGGAATCATTTTGTGTAGGCAGTACTGCATACCTGAGATTCCGCAAAACTTATTTTAATTTATTTAACTTATTTGCTAAACAAAACCATAATATTCATGACACTGTTATTGATTGTAAAGCTATTCCCGTGACATATATTTACATTTAGATAGAGATATCTAGTATCTTTTGAAAATCTGCTTGAGGAATAAAGTCTCGTTACGGAATATATTTTACTTGAATCTAACAAGTAGAACAGTGTGTGAATATCTAATTCAGGCGCGGTGCAATATTCAGTGTTACATAGAAGTAAAACAATAGAATGAGTGATATTCATTCTTGCTTGCTTCATAATATGTGTTTTCTAACGAAAACTGGTACACAGTGTATTTTGCGAGGTCTAGGGAACTTTTTGCTTGATATTCAGCTTTTTGAACATCTCAACAAAATGAATATAATAGAACAATACAGATCAAACGGTGACATTTATTGGCTAAGTCAGGTCGTACAGTTTTCCGATTTTTGCAGTGGACATCAGAGTTTTGCATAAATGAACTGAGCCAAAGTCACTGAACTGTCCCAATCACCTCACTCCATTACTACCTTGTGCGAAATTATATTCCATGTATGCAAACCAATTAAGACAAGTATTGTCGTCCTAGTACTTTTGTATTTCTCTGTGAATTTGCTGTCGATTAAAAATGTATACGTACTGAAAGAAATAAAAACATTTCTTAAAGAATTTACTGGAAATATTTTACAATCTGTTCTTTTCCTCTACATTTAGCTCATTTACTGGTTATAAGGATGGATAGTGGATAACAGTAGGATTCCGGGCATGTGACTTTCCCTGTTTGAGGTGTGTTAGCTAGACTTACTTGCCCACTACTAGATGTCACCCTTTCTAAGAATCTTAAAACACAAGATTTTCAGTCGTGTGTCCCCTAAAATCTCAATATACCCTTAGTGTCTCTTTCCACAATGATCACGTTTTTGAACATAACTTACACATTGGTCCCTCACTGAAGAGTAGCTGTTTGCATATCTAGTCCCCAATATTTATGAAATTCGGTCAACCGTTTTCCAGTATTGTGATGAAACCAGCAGATTTAACTACACAAAGCACTTTGGCCTGATTGTGATGATTCGAGGCATTTGGTGGGTGATCATCAGTCTAGTTTTCATACTTGTTGATACTCATCAACAAGATGGTAAGGATTTTTCCTTGAAGAGTTGTGATCTGGCATCTCTCATTGGTGTTCTTACTTGTCAAAAGCCATTCATATAAAAATGAGCGCGAAATACCCACTCTTAAGCTCAACTTAATATGCCTTTTATCACTTTTACCAAACGTTTTAGTGGTTACTATACTTGACATTCTTTGAAGATTCCTCTGTCATTATTAAGTACTGTAAGTTTGCAAAATCATAAATCTTTTCTGGTGCAAATTATGCAGTAGATATATTTAATTTTCAGTGATACTTTTAGCATGAGAGTGACATGTTGATATGTATTTACAGACTTCTTTTAATATCACTTCAGAAAACTATACTTAATAGGTATTTCAGGTTGGAATCCATGATGGACTGAAATTAGTTTGACCAGCAATGGAAACCTAGGAGCAGTTGGCATCTGCTTCGTCCTAGCATGGGACTCTTCAGCAAAGTACACCCATGACCCAGCCTCGCCAAGGGTCGGACCTAGAACCTTCAGATTCCATGACCAGGATGTTACCATTGAACCACTGAGTCAGAATCCGATGGTCCACATTTTCCACTTCTTCTGTCAGTTCACAAAACACCTGTTCAGTGCTCCCAGGTCTTCAATGTTCCTCCAACTGATGTCAATCCATGATGAATTCCAACCTGGAATCAATTAACAAATCTTCATAAACCTCCAGATTGAATTAATGACTAGTATAGTACATTAGCAAGATCTCAAAAGAGTAAAATTTAGACACTTTGATATAATTTAACTTTATATTAGATTTGTTTACTTGATAATACACACAGTAATACACTATTATTTGGTGAATGAGTTTGGTGTTTAAATTCATCTTGGGAATACAAATAATGACTAGGGGTTCAGTGCACACCTTCTTTATCTGATATCATTCCATGGTGAGAAAAACTGTTAAATTTCATAGCTTCTTAACTCCTCTCAACATTTGATAGTTCTTTTTCAAGTTTCCAAATGACTGCTTGTTGTTGGCGAAGACATTCATTGTCGAATATTCCTTTCAGCCTTCTTCTGAAACGATTACTCATATATGCATTGATAAAGGGATAAGGACCTGCACGGGTCACACAATTTAACCAGTATGCATATGGTGTTTTTCGTGGCAGTATCGTTCACCAATACAACCCATGTCCTGAATACTCTTGGTCAACCATTAGGTACTACAACATAAAGTTCCAACGGTTATAAAAAAGAGTTGTATACCGTTATTTCCTTTCTGTTACTTTTATTTGTTACTAATTTCCTTCCTCTTTGGTTGCGTAAAAAGCATAATTAAAGATGCAGGATAAGCATGAATGGTTAGTGGCAATTTTATAAGGAACATATGTAGTTCTTCAGACAGATAAAACATTTCTATTTGGATCATGTGAACTGTAAACGTTTTTAACCCAACAATTAAGAATTATATTTTATAGGATTATAAGTCCTAAAAACTCTCTGGATATTAGATCATAGAAGCTACCGAAGAGGAATAAATGAGTTGACTACAGAGTTGACAGTGCTAAAATTAGGCTCACAAGGAGAGTAGGGAATTTGACGGAGCGAATGTTAGACAGAGGAGGTGTCGGCCAATCATTGTGTAACATATTAACTTACTCTTCATTTACATAAAAAATATCCGAGGCTGGCTAGACTGCATCACTGAACTAGTCCAATTATTGAGGCATTCTTTATCTTGAATTCATAAAAGGGTGTACTATTTTACTGGTGGAGTGAGACTGCTGACAACGAATCATCGAAAACTTTAGATAATATAAACTAAAATCCATAACAATGACACTTTTTTGTCAAAACCTATATTTCTGAGTGTCATATCTCCTTAACGGTTTGGTCTCATTTAACAATCTCTTCATCGTTCAACAAAGATGAACGAAAACAGTGAATAAAAATGAGACTGATTTATACTGTAGTTTACTTGGTGGCTAGAAGTGGAGTCCAGTAGATGCATTTCGTCCTGTTTGGGGCTTTTCAGCTGCATGTACCTGCTGTTCCCACTGAGATTCGAACCCCTTGTAGCCAGTTCATTAAACGCCAATATAATGAATTTCCGGGCAATATACAGACATTGGCATAGGGGCCTATCTGCCAAAACAGGTCGAGCAGTTCTATGCAGTATAAGAACAGTAAGTTACAATTATCAACAACATTGGGCGTGTTCTAATTTGTTACCTATCTTCAGTGTAGAACAGTTTAAAATAAAAGTGAAATTCATGCATCATTTAGAAAATTTTTTGCATTTATAACTGCTAAGTATATCAGAACTGAAAAGCATTGAATGTTCCAAATAAAATGCATAGGAACTAACAAGGCAGGTGAATGTGTGAGTGAAGGAGAGTAGGTGATGTAGAAGACATCCAGGAAAGTGAAAAGCTAAGGTCAAAGATCAGAAAGAGGATTGGGTTTGACAGAGAGGAGGCACAAACATTATTTAAACTGAAACAAAGCTGTAGAAACGGGAAATTTCGTTGTATGGGAATGGATTGACGTATTACCATTGAATGACTGATTCCAACGATGTTAAACCATAAAGAGATAGAAATATGAGCAGAATTTTTAAGGCTACTTTTTTCCTGAGTTTCATTCACTTTTCATTTGTTGTCTACAGTATTTCCTTTCTGATTCATTTACGGCAACTAAGGTGGATTTTGCAAATACGAAGTAAGAGGAATTCGGAAAATTCATTCACTTTAAATCAAAATATACATGTAATGAAATTACGTATAGTTCACATATCTATCGAAGTGTTGTTCACTTTCCATACACTTTTAGTATTTACAAAATGTACATACTACTGTGCCAACTGCTAATGTTGCAGCTTTTATGAAATTCCAGTTTTAAATCTTTAATAATGAACACTATAAAAGTGGTAAAGACATCCATATGCAGCAGTAACACATTTTATACAAATTTAAGCTTGATTTCTATGGTCTAATTCTAAAGCAGATTCAGAACGCATAAAAGTGTACACACGGAATAAAGTGCACAATCTGAAGAGCTATGAGAAACCGTTAACAATTTGGATAAGGTGTCTAAAAGAATAAATCAGAACTTACGAGCACTAAGTATTTTTGTTTGTTTGTTTGTTTTTTGCAAAATACTAAATCTTGAATTCCTATGCGGTTAGTTTGATCAGAAATCTACACTGTTGTCCTATCTCATTTGAATATACATCAAATAGGCTTCTTGCTAATATGGATTATCGGCTGATGAACGAGACGAATTGGAGGTAAATGCGCCCAATACATTTAAAAAAAGTAGTTCGGGTAATACGCAAAAATCAAAATTCATTCCAGAATAATTTTAGTTAACTGGAAATTATCCACTTTGTAAAAACATTGGTCCGAACTTTATAAGAAAGACCAACTGTTTTAAAGATTTCAACTTTATGAAGTCAACATAAACCAAGGCTGTCATTAAATTGGAGTATTGATAACGACTTTTATACACAGTTTGCAATTAAAATTTAAGATTTTGAAATTTCAAGGGTGTTATTATTCAGCTAGATGTTAATGGGTAAAAGGTTGATACTTAGACTCTCTAAATGATTAGTTGGTTTTTGGACTAAGTAATTATCCTGTGGAAAATTATATTGTGCTTATCATTGAAGCTTTGAGACAGAAGAACATCACGAAAGACTTATTACGTTGCCTCTAGAGCTCTGATTGTTAAATTGTGACATGTAACATTATCTGCATCAGTTTTCATGAAGATTACAAGATGATCAATGCCACGGATTTTATTCATGTCAGATTTCTTACTGAGGTTTATTTTCAATAAGGAAAGACAAAGCTTTTGTGCTGTGTTCAAATAGTAGGGTTGGAGGGCTTTTCGTCAACATGTAAGATTATATTGTGATAAAAATATGTTAAAGTAGGAAACCATATGCCTTTCTGCTGACATATACTCATATGCTTATTTCTTGCAGAAACAGATAACTTAGTCTCTACTTCTATTATTTACCATTACAAATCTGTTGACGAAATACTATAATATTGTTAACTAAAAGTAGATCGAAGAATTTTTTGCTTTTCAGATCAGCATTACATTCCTGTTTGTCAGATGAAAGATCCTCATCGTCAGTATTTGCGATTGCAATATACGTCTTCGATACTGTTAAACAGAACAGCTGGCATCTTTTCTTGAAGAACGTCCTATCAAAGACTATGGTTTCTGGACCATAATAACAGACTGCTTGCTGACAGCCATGAAAGAGGATTAAAAATTTTATCGGAGAGCCAGAATGTAAATATCAGTAATGAAAGAATAGAAAGTGACTATGCTTTTCCTTCTCTAATCAAGGTTTTGGAACATTTTAATGGAGAACATAGTCAATAGTTGTGAGATATAACACATGTTATTACAGTAAAGAAAACAAGCAAACGTAATGATGCAAGTTACATTGAAAACCATATTCAAATTAACAAAGTTAATATAACAATCTAATCATGTGTTTCATGTAGACCAAAAGGATTCGTTTAATCGATTTTTTCCTACTGGTTAATCGGGGGTGGTGTAAATGAACTTATTTTTCGGCATAATTGTTAGTCTACGCTATACCTGAATCATCAAATGTCTATACAAAAATGAACACAGGTTTCGACCGACAGCATGTGAGTAGGTGGTGCATACCTATCCGTTCACTGTTATATCGTAGTCTTAGATAGTTCCATCGTAAACAGCTTTATTTCTTTTTCACAGGTTATCGTTACTATATTATTTAGTCCTTATTGGTTGCTGCTGGTGGAAGTCTATCCCATCTGTAGTACCACGAATAAATCAGGGGAAGTTACAATTTTTAGCTCTCACTTTGAGGATATTATACTGTAAGCTATGATTTAGATGATTCTTCAGTTAACTACAAGGTCATTTGATCCCTTCCCCATAAGGGTTTGGGAAATTATTTATTTACACGAATCCAGTGTGGTGCATTCATTTGATTTGGTTAAGTAACTTTAGAGTGCAGTGCATTGCAGTGAGAATGGTGAGCAAAGGGGTATTGGGAAACCGTGTACAGATAAGCGACGTTCATTTCTTTCTTGAAGGGTTAGTTTCATTACTTTCGTAAGGTAGATAAACGCATAAAATCTTCCTAATGATTTGTATGAGTGTGATAAGTCTGTTTTATGCAAATATTCCGGTTCGTTAATATGAATAAAGAAAGTACAGTGACTGGCCAGTTCCTTATCGGTTGCTTCCACCGTAAAACATAAAATTACCAAATGAAGTAGGAATTCGAGTATACTTCGTACAGTTAAGCGAAGCTAGATAGTAGGAAGCCACATTGTGTAATAAGGGTTATTAGGATTCGAATAGAGTTAAAGAGGCATGCTAAGAAGCTGCAATTGTTCATTTTATTGTCTAAACGCTTCATAAAAAGTATGCGGAAAACAGCTAAGCATATTCGAACAAAAGGTTGTGTAATAATAATGATAGTAATAATAGAAGAGTTGGCTGATGATATGCAATAGATAAGCTAAATTATGGTTTAGAAGGTCAAATTTATTTAGTTAAAAATGTCCAGCAAATGTTTGTGCAAAAAGCAAGACTAGGAAATGTTCAGACAAAAAACTATGTCGCCAAAAAGAAGTGTAAAAAATAGGTTACCAAGGCAAGAAAAGATGCACCACTACTACTTTTTATTACATAATTTCGGTTTAAGTTGTCTGCTGACTAAAACCTCAGCATACTCGAAACTCAAGTTATTCTGGCTTTTGATTTCTAGGTGTCTACCTCATATCCTATGTTGATGAGATCCACTATCACGATCGTCTGTTCCACTGAAACGTTGAAAAATTAACATTTGTTTGAATAAATCTAAGTATACCCCAGTAATTGTTCACTCAATTCGACTGCTGCTACATATACACTTAGGATTTGACACAATTAGAGGTGATATAGTACAGGAACCTGTTGCCTCTAAATTGAATCAATTCGCATATCCCTCCATAGATAGGGATCATTTTGGCTAAAGGGTATATTCTGCTTGGTGTAATTTTCAGCCTTCTACTAGTTGTCCTTGTTACCTAGTCACGTTTTGATTTCAATTCAGTGAAGATTGGCTTTCCTGTTTAACAAATTTCTTGTTTATTGTTTGTATTCACACTTTCTATAATTATTGGTAACTTTTTAGAGATAACAGTTTTCTTTATAGCTCTATAAGTTAGTATCTTAGGGAAATTATTGTTTATAAATGTTTGGAAAACAGACGTCGAAATCTCTTTAATGTTTTGGTTAATGAACCTATGAAGCGTAAGTTGCTTTTTAGGTTCTAAGGCGATATCTAACAATCTAAACTGATTATTGTTTTCATGTTTCGAGTCAAACTCAGTGCTTTAATGAACATCACTGAAAATTTCTGATTAGCAGGACACGACGTAGGTCATCACATGCAATAAACTGATAACTAATTCGTTGAAAAGAGTCAACTTCGCTCAATATATTTTTTGAGGTTACAATAAAGTAGTCGGGAAAATATGTGGATCATGCTGTCATTGTTTTGGTTGCATATTGAGACTTCTTCTCACCAACTCTAGCTTAAAAAATCTGCCAACACCGAGCCCAGTGGACTGTTCTTTGCTGTTCCATCAATTCGATAGCATAAAGTATTATCAGAATGCAACGAAACGTCATTATTGCACACGGGCGTCTAAATTTTAAAACGGCAGGGACTATTAACATTGTCTGTTAGCGTCCTTATCTGTATTTAGAATATTCCTTCAATTCACAATTGTGTTGAAGTAAAAGATTTTCCCTTACATTCAATTACCTGATGCATTTAGACAGCTCAATAAGAACAGAATTTGCAGATGCATACCTTGTTCTTCTGTGGTTAACAAGAGATATTTGTCAACGTTCACTACAGTGTTGAATGACGTATAGATATTTTGTGATTGAAATGCTCACTGCTTTTCAATACCTATTGATTTCTCTTTCTACTAGTATGATAAAAATAATCAAGCAATTTGAGGGAAAAGAGATCTTACAGACTTAAAAATGATCAACTTCTGCTCCTTCTCCAGTTTTTCTACTGCCTTGGAATTATAGATGCATAACCAATTTTCAGCAAACAAACATACCATCACTGGTGTAATTTAATTAAACTTATCAGTGACTGTTGAAAAAGTGTGTTCTGAACACTTTCTTATATTTTCATTCGTGATTTTTAACATTTATTGGATGAATATTATACACTCAGTTGGGTAGAAATGTTATTGGCAAATGTTTCCATAAAACAATCAATATGTAATCAGTGTTTTCAGATTGACTTTAAAACACTGCGCGAACATTTATAGCCACATTTGACTAAACCAACCCACAAATGAAAATAAATTGAGAGTGGTTTGAAATATGAAGAATAAAGAAAACAAGGAAATGTGCTTCTTGTTACATAGGAAAGAACCAAACGGAAGTAAATCATTACTTTAGTTTGCCCAATGAAACGTATAATTGTGAAGTTTTAACATTTTCTCATGCGCAAATGCTTAGAATGTTAATGAATGATGGAACTCATAAATTCAGTGCAAATAAACATTGAACATTATGCCGTGCGGAGAAATATTACAGCAGCTTTTTTTTACACTGGAAAAGGTTTTTACTTAACATCTTTTTTTCGAGCACTTTAGTAGATACTGGTTGCTGCAATATTATGATCCAAAATCTAATAGTCAGATTTAATCTGCATCTTGGGTTGAGCTATAAACTTGATGTACCAGTATAAATCATCAGAGACTTTATGAGAAGCAACATCCATCTGAGGATCTGAACAAACCAATGAAAAACAGTATTATTTGAACCCTCAATTCTACTTTTTTCTGAATGAATGGGTGGACCAATATCTAAGTACTACATTTTTTCCCTGCAATCAAAGGTAATCAATCATTTGAAGCGACTGAATGTTAATAACATATAGTGTTTACCAAGTTGATTTGCAAGTGACAAATGATTGGTCATATTTCCTAAGTTTGACTGAAAATTCTCTAAGTTATTTACATTCGAAAACTTCGGTACCTTCTTTGCTAATTTAAATACGTTAGGGATAATGAAACGCTTTGTGCTTTGCAGTTCCAAATCATCAGAAATTCTAACTTTCTTGCCTAGATTTGATTTTCTCTCACTAAATGTTTTTCAAAATTATATTTGCATGATGAAATATGTATTCTAGCTAAGACAAATTTGGTTCAGAGACCTCTGTTCAAGTTATACTTGGTCATTTGCTGAACGCATGACAACCACACAAAAATTCTGATTGGGTAGTGTCCCATTGCTCAGTTACCAGAAGATAGCTTTCTTAATGTGAACACTACTGGTTCAGATTTTACTATAGCTTATGATTACTTAACACTCTCAATCGTCATCCCGCATCATGAAAAAATATATTTTGAAATGATACAAAATATTTTTAGCTCATGTGGATGAGTTCGACGGTGTTGTCTGTTCTGAACTTAGAGTACATAATACCACTAAAATATTTATCTTCTTGACATGATGTATCGTTTATTAATGCCTCCATAGTCCAAGTCCAGTAAACGGCTTACTACTAATTATTTCGACATTTGTATTTCCTGAGGAATAGAAAGCAACAACAAATTGTTTGCATTGGCACTTTCTACTTAAAGCTAATAGCTTTTTCTGATCAGTGTTAAATCACAGCTTACACTACAGAGTTGATGCATGACAACTCGTTAAAAGTTCTTATGCTCAAATGGTTCTGTTAGGCGATGTTGACGAAACAAATATTGGTCAAGTGTTTTGCTTGCAGAATGGTCCATGCAGATCTCCGAAAGAGTTGCCATGTATCCACTTTGATGTTATAAATTTCAGTTTACCATTACTTTGATTAAGCTACCAGTTTCAAACAGAAAGTTTCAGTACAAACAACATTGCTTCATTTTCAGTTATTGGGAAATGAAAATAACAAAATAATGAATAACTTCATCGTTAACTTGGTTTGGATATCTGTAAGGTTTTGTTTTCAGAGGCTATACTTCGAATTTAAGGTGTAAACATAAACACGAGACACTTTCGTATGAAAAATAAAGGCATATTCTAGTTTCATATTAATCAAGTTACAGATCAACTAGATGTGAAACTGACATCTGAAGCTTCCAAATCAAAACTCCCTACTAGTTAGGAAATGTGCTAAGATAAGTCAATAAACTAGTAAGTGATTTCATTCTTTTACAGTCATACTTTCAGTATGATAACATTTGAAGTACTTGTAGGCCAAAAGTTTGAATCTATATTATATCGATAATACTACATATGCTTCATATTAGCCGACCAAAAAGAAATTTATAAACTGCTTTCTTCTGTAAAAGGTAAAATGAGTCTGACTTAGCATAACTCTTCTCAACAAGAAGAATGAAAAATCAAGACCTATGGTGTTTAGAATCGCATGAAGTCTTTCTTCTACTTCTCACTGGTAGGAATTAGCTTCCTTTATCTTTGGTTAGATTGTTTTTGTTGACTTTAACGTATAACAAAATGAAAAAGCCTTCAGGTAAATTGAAGTGCTTAACCTAATCATAGAACCGCTTTGTCAACTGCATGTTACAATTCGGGGAGGGAATCGATAGTATTTATGCCTGCGATAGTGAAGTAGTGGTGCTAACTGACATTTAAGCTGTCTAAAATTGGAGTAAACTGAAAGTGATTGAGGATAGTATGAAGTTTGTTCTTACTTTTCATCAATGTTCCTTGGTCCAAGTAAAATAAATGTGTTAGCCTAGCAGAGTTCTTCAAACTAAAACCTTGTTCTAATCCTGTGCTGAAATTCATATTAAAAAGAAGCGTCTATATGATTGCCAGTATACAGTTGGAGAAACAATAATCGAAAGCTGAAAGCTGTCACTATTGTAGATTTAATCAAACTCCGAATTCTTTGTATTAATAATTCCTTCATCATCCTTCATAGAAATGAAAAAAAAATGGTGTTTCCAATGACGCTGTTCATGACATTAGATTCACACTCGAAGAGATGTCAAACAAGCAACCATCATTTTCAGATATTTTGATCATCAGGATTGATTCAGAAAGCTCAGGAACTCAAATGGATAGGAAACCAAATCACCTTGGTCAACTATTGAAGCTATTTGTGGACAGTAAAAAAGCACAGAAACTTAGCTGTGTACAAATATTGTACAATTCATCGAGAAGAAATAAGTGTCTAGAACCTGTCTTTATAAGCAATAGATGTCAGAGTAACCTTATCTGGGATCATTTCAAAGATTCTTTACCAGCGGTTATTTCATCCCCGTATGCCATATTGGAGGAAGATGGTAAAAATCATTACAAGATGATTAAAGCTTTTCAGAATCAGTTTAACTAACAGTTCCACAAGATCTAAAGGAAAAAATACAGTAACTGCTAGGAAGACTAAAGTGAAAGGAGTAATCATCTTCTAAGTTATGATCTTCGTCAGCATCAATAAACGTTTAAGCACAATGATAATTTATATTAGCATATATGGACAAGCATGCTATTGAATTTTGGTAGACGAGTATTACAATACTGGATATAGAAACTAATAAATTACTAGTGGACTCGAAAAAACTCATCACCAAAACAAATTATCGATTGACGGTCACACTAACAAAATCCATCTATTAGTATAAAATGAGAGAAGCCGTGAAGTTAATATAGATCGAATCAGCAAAACAGTTCATATATATCCTCCGCCCTCAGGAAGTAATACCCCAACTACTGACAGAAACTAACCTCATTCTAGATCATTAGGAAGCTCAGTTAGTTTTGAATTTTGTTGTGGTTGTAATGTCTAGAAAAACATTGGAGGACTTCTCACCCAAAGAGATGAGAAAACACCACATTACCATAATGTGATAAGTTGCTTGTTGAGTCTCATAAATTAGGCTGTTCCCAAGTATAATAAAAAAAGACATAATCAGTGGCAAAACAGCACTATGTATTAGCAATGGCGGATCGCGATTATTGGTGGAATCCATAATACGCTTTTCTTCCCATATGAGGCTCGTCAGCTGGACGTGCCTACCCTCTGATGAGTAATTTTCCCCTCAATAAGACTCGAACTCAAGGCTGGTTGATTCTAATGCCTGAGCGCTGTTCCCTAGTCACTGAGTCACGGTAGCCACTTCTTGTGCGGCAGGAGTAATTCTTACATTATTGCCTGTTATTTTGTTGTTGTCTGCGTGGTGTTGAAATACAACCCCACGTTTTTGACATTATCTGCAACTGCACATGCTCAGTGAGAAAACAAACAATGAAAACAGATGTAAATTAATTCTTATTTCTGATGTCACTTTACCCTGAGATGAACAGTTTTGATTTCCCCTTCGCGTCATTAACGAAACATCCATACTATGAAATGTATGCTTCCTTACTATCAGTATATCTACTGAAAGGAATCGCCCACAGAATATTATTTCTTTCCTCCGGCAGTTCCCACCGTGTACCACGCAGCTTCCCGGGAATTAAGTATTTAAAACAGGACATCACCTGCCTCATAAGCGAATTCCTAATTTTTGACCAAAAAATAGCTTGCATATAGGTTCTTACTATAAATCGTAAGATAAGTTATCAGTTATCACCTGCAGTATTAGCGCTACTTTGAACAGTCATTGCGTTTTTTTAGTTAAAATATATGAAAACAGTGTATTTAGCCTGAATGTCAGTTCTAACTCACAGTAAATTTTGTACTTCAGAAATGGTTGCTGATCTTTTCACTTCTTACAAGACAATAATCATGACATCAACAGGACTAGATTCATGCTTTTAGTGACACCATTGCACGTTCCGTATATTATGTGAAAAGTATTAGGGCAGTTTACACAGATAAAAATAATTTGTAATCGAGAATCATGAGCTGGCATAGAGCTTATGCTAAATAATGTAGTAAATATGTGAATGTCATGTTAGTTTAGTAGTCCTTTTATTAGTTAGGTAGGCCACACTTATCAGAATGCTCTAAAATTGAATTTCGAGTGATAATTTCTGTAAGTATTCAGTCTTTCATCAACAAATTGTACATCTTAATTGGTAAGGTAGTCACTTCTAAAATCTGTCCACTAATATTCGGTTACTTAATGAAATGGTTTATTAAAGTATGAAATGCTTTGCTAATAAGCCATGCTGGTTTTCTGCTACAAGATAAGTCCAGTTATAAGAAGAAGATTATCTTTGAAAAATTTCAGTACCTATGAATAGCTTTACAACAGGGAAGCAGAGGATTACCAAGTAGTAGAGCTACAATGTCGGTGCCGAAAAGCATGACACAATGTAATCTGAAGCATTTAATCATCCATTCCCTGTAAACAAAATCCGGGAAGAGAGAAATACTTATTTGTAATACGAATCTAAGATTTTTACCCTACAACCAAGAGAGCCGACGGGTGGAAGCAGTTTAATAGCTTGATGACTACTTTTTTCTTCATGTTATGTGTTGCTTCTCCCATCCTTTTCCTTAAACTTATACACATCGTCAGTGGAATTTTCGAAACAGAATCTATTGAAAATGATGAATGAAGGACAAGCGAAAAGTAATGTAAGAACGTCCTATTCGAAATTCTGTGCACTACTTGGTAGAATGAAGGCAGCACTTAACTAAACTTTGAAAATACTTGAATGTCAAAAGGTTCTGATAGATCTTTTTTCAGTTTTTTTTATTGCTTAGCTAAAAGTATGGTAGAATATAACAAAGTACTTGGTGAAATCATAAAATAAATTCCTGGATAACATAGTTGTTCAGTTTCACTTCTAGTAGTGTCGAAATGTGGGCATACATACATAAGCAAACACTCGTTGAAAAGTTCTTGGAGCACTAGTATCTGTACCATCTCACCAGTTATTCATATATATATATATATATATATATATATATATATATATGCATATATATTTATATATATGCACATGCAAAAGTACACTTCCATTTATTTCTTCCTAAAGAAGCGATCCCAGGTTTTTTTCCACTTCCCATATTCAACTGTCAGACGGGCGTAATTCGAAACCTTCATGAAGACCGATCTTCGTTTTTTATGGTCACAAGTATGGAGTGAACGATGGCTGAAAAAGGATTACTAGTATTCTTTTACAGTATTAGAGTTGTGTTATACGTGCTGTACTGTTCAAAGATGAAATTCATACTTACCATTGTTTCCCGGCGGGATGCAACACAAAAATATGTACAGATGCTTTCAATTTCTCTCCCAGCTATTTCGAACAAATATGCATTTGTAGCAATCACTTCACAAGGAAAAAAAGGTTTGAAGCTGAAAACATGAAAATTTAAGGTAGGAAAGCCTTAGTAAGGCTTTGTTTTAAAGATCACTGTCAGTAATTAGAAAACCTGTGGAAAAAGATATTTTAAGAGGAAGCTAGTTTTACAAAACGAGTTTTTCTACGTATACATGCTTATCATCTTGTAAGTTATATGCTCACATCTAAGATTTTTCTTTGACTTGCGTTAAATTACACTTGGGAATGAGCTTATACACATATACTTTGTGGGACGTAACATTCATCGACTGTAGGAGAAAGTAGAACAATAACCAAAAACAAAGACAGCTTGTTTATGTTGAACAAGAAAATATTTTCAGTCATAAAATGTAAAATGAAGTCCCTATATAAACAAATAAGAATTCACCTCATAGAAAGACGATTTCGAAGAATTCAAGTAGATCATAGTGAATAGTTCCCTCTTAAGTTCTGCACAAGCTAATCTAAGACTTTATCCAAATTAACAAGGATGGTAATAAGTTCTGGACTGAATGAGCAACTGTTGGAGGTCATCAGCACATTTATTCAGTGCTGATTTCTTCCATGTAGGACAAAAGTTTCATATGAAATGACTCTCTAACACGGAAACTGATAAAATAAGATAAAAACTGGTTTATAAAGTGACGAACCATTAATTATATTGTGTATTCTGTTTGTCCCTAAAAAGACCAGCGGTATAATTTTCGGATTGTCCTTCAATAAACTACAGCGACAGCCATATTCAGTATAACTGAATTATACTTTTTTGTTGGTACTACTTATATGATAATTGATAACTTGGATTTATTAGATTGAGCTTTGACCAAAACTAGTTTACAAATTACAACCAGTCGACTCATCTCGTGGTCGGTAAAACAGTTTATTCTCCACGAAAAAGTCGTACAATGAGTCTATCTCTTAAACTGGAATTTAGCCCACCGCAAGAAAGTATAACAACTTCACAAGAGACACTAGTTCCTTCTAGGTTACGGCTTTTCCTTGTTTCTGGGTGCCAATAACCACGAGACCTATGTTCACGCTTTCCTACTTATTACCTGCAACCAACTAACAGCAAATAAAGTGCAACGTGATGATGAGCCTCTTAGCTTGGTGGTCACATTGTAAAATGATTGGTAGAATACGGTTAGTGATCAGGTTCACGTACCAATTAATTGCCTTCTCTGCAGTGAACAATCAATGTTAAATTCAACTTCTAATGGTTCCTGTCAGACGATTTGTTGCATGTATTGTTCAGTACAAGATAGTCTAGATAAAACAATTCTTATAGTTTTCTCAGGGTAATTTAATATTAGTGATAGGTTTTGAAATGAAGGGTGAATTTCATCAATATTTGGAACAAATTCTCTTCAGTTGGTTATGAACTTCATCTCAGCAAATATAACTTGCCGTTAGTGCAGGAAAAACATGAATTTGACTGTCATTTCATCAAGCAGATTTGGTTTGAGTACCACACTGACTTTCCGAACACGGAAGTATTATATCCGTACCTTAAATGGTTATTACACAACATATTCAGGGATTTATAGCTATAAGGTGTGAAAAGAAAGTTACTGGAAACAACTAGTGGCGCAAACATTACTCTTTGTAAACAGTTGGAAGAGCTTTTTAAATTTTACTAAACTGTGTGTACATTCAGCTGTATCAAGACCAAAGACTTAACAGAACCATTCTTGGATATGAAGTAAAAAAACAGGAAAAATAGAGTGAGAATTTTATGGACTAAGAGTCCTGACAAGAATCAGGACACTCGAGACAAATTCCCGAAATTTTCACAAACGGGAAGTTTTAAACTGTTTCTCCGCTGGTAAGATGGGGTACTTAGAAGTCTTCTTTCTTGGTCCCATGTTTTGTGATAAATAGTTACTTCTATTATTTGAAAACTGATTCAAAATGATGAGTCAGTCTGCTAAATCGCAGAGTTTATTGTTGTCCTCAGAGTTTCAGCTTGACAGGTCCAAAACTTATGTAATTGACTGTCGTTATCTCTTTAAAAAAATGGTTAAACACCCTTTCATTAACTCGCTTAATGAAAAAAACAGAAGGCTGTTTATAAGTCCAACATAAGGGATCATATAATAGTACCCTGTGTATGCAGATGCCCCCATCTGACCAGTGTTGGCAGGCACGAAGCCCAAATTAAAGTCCTCCTGTCTGTTGGTTCCAACCACGTAACATGGTAATCAGTCTACCTGGTAGGGGAATAGAGACAGTGTTGATGGATGTGTGGTATTTCAAAAAGGTGAGGCTTCTTCCAACTGACCACGTGAAATTCCAAAACTAGGTGTGTAAATATGTAAGGGAAGTAACACCGAGACAATTAAATAAAGTGATGAAAACTCTAAAGGATGAATACCACATTCCTGAGTCCATAACTGATGCACTCGTGAACCCATACACCTAGACCTTACATTTTACTAAATACTCAGAAGTAGAATTAATGACAGAAAGTTCAGAGAGGTTCAGTTGTTTGTCAGCTTTTAAACCAAACCACACTAACGAGGTAAATCAAGGATTACTTAAGAAAAATAACATCATTAGTATGTGTATCTGCTTTCAGCTGCTTCAGTGGAGTTAACTGTTTACAATATACTCAGGGATCTTATCCAAATGCACTCCTAAACACAGTGAGGCGTAGTTTTGAAGCAGTGAACAAGTTCATTGACAGTACCATTCTGCCTGATCTAGTAAATATGAAATTCTGATTCATCTGGTCCCATATCCAAATAAATTCAGTTACCTAGTGTAATCGACTTGACCTTAGTTTTAAGTTGGGATGAGGCTAAAAGTTATCCCTAGGTGTAATAGTGCTTTATTTAAAAATACGTACTATATCTAAATCGAAAACTAGTTATTGCATCTCTGTCTATTAAATTAATTGTGACCAAATAAATGACTTAGATAGGTAGATAAGAAATTTCATAATATCGAAAATATGTCGTTCAAAACATAACTGTTATTCAGCTACAGTTAAAATAGATTTCTTTATATCCTTAGAGTTATCCTTGAAATAGGACAGTGCAAATTTTACATCATTTGAAATCCCAGTTACCATTTATGCACTGAAAATATCAACTAGTATTAAACAGAGTAAAACAAAGTAAACAGAGCTAGTCATTCACATTAAAGTACAACCTTTTAACATTCATGTTGTTTATAAATAGTGTTCTAGTTACAAAGTAGATATTTAAAATTTCTTTTCCTAAAAGTACAAGGTCATTGTATCGCAACAATTTTAGTACACGGTATTTTACTAATATCTATTCTTAATAAGTGCATAGTAAATCTTATCACATGTTTATCACTTCTTACTTCTATAGCAGTTAAAAGCCTTTTTATGTCCATGAATATTAGATCTTTGATAATTCCTTTCAAAGTTTTCACTAAACATTAATGATGCTTGAACAAATGCTGAAACTTATTTGCAGATAGTAATATTGTTGTGAATTTAGTATATTTTGAGGATCCACATTAAGTTAGGAAGATAAATTAATGGCTTTCAATACTTTTAGACCCTTCATTTTCACATCAAATGACCATCTTCAAGTCTTCTTCTTTGATAAAGAGAACATGGTAACTATGCTAGAGCTGCGCTACTTTCATAGTATTTGATCGTGTAATAAAAGAAATATAGAACTCTGTGGCGAAATTTGTTTAGTAGTGGTTGGCAGTAGGAGTCAAGACGCATGTTTCCTCCAGTTTGGATGTGCCTTAATCCCAGCAGGCGATGAAGATTCCTCACTTCATCTTTAAATTTCAATTTCTTCATGCACACTGCAGTTTTTGAAACACTTAAAACAAGGTCCGGTTGTTTTCATTATCTATGTTCCTGCAAAAGCTTACTATATGAAGATAGGTGGATAGACCATATCAGTAGGACACAGTGAAAACATTCTGCTGAAGTTCTACCACAATGGCTATTGTGCAGAATATCCTTGCTTCTTGGCCCTAATTTTGTAAAGTAGCAATTCTGAACTCTCTCCATTATTTTGACAATTGCAAATGGGACCCAATTATAGATGTTCTCCAACTGTCCACTCCATGTTGGTTTTTTGTATATGAACCTCTTCATTATACCATCGTTTTTCTTGCCAATAGACTACCTAGGAATGAGATGGTAGACTCTTTTCCTTTCTCTACTGTAAAATATGTTGATTAATGAAAATAACTAAGGCACTTCAGAAGTTTAAAAATGCTTACCGTTTCAACAAACTGAATTTAATCATAAACAGAATACTTAAATACTTGTCGTGTAATCGGTTTAAGAATTTGTGAGATCTGTCAGCTATTGAGTCTTAGGGAGAACAAATTTTTCAGTTTTTGATACCTTGTAAAAGTCAACTTCGTTATCAATGTGCAGTTTAGAAATTGAAACTTAACTTACTGAAATGCGCATATTTGCTGACTGACACTTCCAACTATGCCTAACGCTATGCTACACTTATATTCCTGTTAACTACATAGTAGGACTAGTTGATTCCAGAGTATTACCAAGACAACAGAAATACATCTTTATGCTATTTCATGCACTTGTCAAATTTAAAGGTCATCACCAACCTAAGTAAACCAAGTAAGGAACAGTTTTAAAGTGTACTATATTACTGTAATTATTTTTACAAATGTTTATAAACTGATCAATTTCAACAGTCAAAAGTTAATATTTTGCATCTCATTTTACCATATCGACGAAACAAATTAAGCATAATCTAAAACAAGAATCAGGGTTTTTTACTTTAAAGAGTAAAATAATTCGATCATTTTTCAAGACGCTATAATCAATAATATGGATAATCAACAACACCATTATTCGTTTGCTTTAGATTGTATCGTTTTATTCTTCAACTTGATAGTCATACATAAATTTGTTCTAAATACCAGATAGATATATACATATATATGAACATAGGAATAACGTTGTTCCTAAATTTAGAACACTTTCATCTATGCAGTTATCAATATGTTAATTACATTTCGTAATAAGAAGAATGTTATATCGTGTAGTGCGTGTATGCTGATAGGGTGTATTTTTAGCCTGTGAATTTGATGTGAAATTAGGCAAGCGGAACAGTAATTATAAAATCAAGTCAAGTGTCGTTCATGTCACTGAAATTAGATGGAGACCTCATAACTCCAGAAGTCTAGATCCAACTGATGTTAGTCCATGACAAATACCACTCTGAATTCGATCGAATCCCTACAACTCTCCAAAATCAACAACTATCTGGTGCTAATTAGTAAGTGATTTGCAATGAGATTTTCTGAGTCTCCAATGAAAAATAGTGACCAGTGGGTCAAACCAGAAGTAGTAACCTGAACGCCACTGGTTACATGACTCAGCGGTTCACTGGTAACATGCTCGTCGTAGGAAGTGAAGCTCATGAGTTCGATTACTAATAGGGTTGTGGGTTCCCTTTGCTGAGGGTCACATACTAGGATGAAACAGTTAACTAATTCTACGGAGTTTCCAATGGTTCTTCAGCTAATAATATCAGTCCTTGATGAATATCACTGTGAAATGAATCAACCCGCCACAAACCTGCTAAAATGAAATGCAAACAATTTTATTCATCAATGAAAATTATTGTTAGTTTTAATTTGTTATTACCCTGTTTTCATATTACATGTACAAAGATTTATAGACTGAAGCAGTTTGCAATTTCAAATTTTCGGAACTTTTTAGTGCTTGATTTTTTATCACATATATGCGGTTACTAAAAGATATCGAAAGTATCTAAATCACGTACTCACTTCTTTTAATTGAGTTAATGAGTCATCTCATTTTCGTGTTAAGAAGAACGTCTGACCATCGCATCTTGTGAAAGCTATTAATTTCTTAAAGCATTTAATTTTACAGAAATTTTGACAATGTTCATTGATTGTAACAGAAGTAACGTTAAAAAATGTAAAAAAATGTTTTCACACTCTCTGACTGGATGAATAATTGAAGTGTAATTGATAGATAGAAACAAAACGCTACAACCTGTAAATGAAACAACACTAGCCAAGGTGGAATACGGGATAGCCTGTACATGAACTTCACGTGAATGAGTTGAAAATATTCGCTGTTCCCCAGTGTTATTTCAGCTCAGTCTTGTATTGCATGACTTCAAAACGCCAACATACTTTGTGTTAGCTTTTATCTGATTTTAATCTTTTCTACATGAGCTATTCATGAGCATGAACACTCGGGTGATGGTACATTCCACAGGTTGATAATTTGCATGAAGAATAGCTCTACAACATGCTTTTAAAATCATGACTGAGTGTCGTACCACTAATTGTACATTGCTATGTTCCGGTTTTCACACAAAGAAACACGGTTAACCGTGGCCTGCTTGAATAGTGGGTTACCAACTTTATCCGTCGTACATTTTTCATCAAATTCTTTCCGTTCAATTGGTTTTAATCGTGTAAATATGCCCTTTGAACGTATCACTTACTCTTGCACATTTCAAAACTGTTTTCAACTTTCCGTTTCTCGGGTCACTAACGAAGCAGATAAAAATGTTACGTTATATGGAAATGGACTTTCCGGTGTAAAAACGTACATCATATTTCTGTCCATCAGATGCTTAGCTTCAGTTGCAGAATGGAATGTCGGCCATGAGGTTCGTGCATTTGCACTTCACCAGTGTGTGAATAAATATAGTACTGAAAAATTAGATATTACATCTAGAGGCGAGTTAAAATGTCTCAGCAGATTACTTGTCTTTAGCTTAAAAATTGTTATTGAAGGTTACTGTGTACCGATAAGCTTCTGATAATCATATATATTTAGAACTCCAAATCCAGCAACTTGGGATAGCTAAGTATTTTAACAAATGTAGGCGATCATAGCGGCCTAGATAATCTTTTATGTATTCTAATTTTAGTGACAACTCAAATAGGACATATAAGTGAATACTAAAATTAAAGTGAGTGCCGAAGTTAAAACGCACGATAGTTTATGCGAATTTACAATAGTGAAATTAACGCCATCTGGATATTATTACGATAAAATGTCTTCAAATTCATTATAACTACAGCGAATTCAAAAACTAACGAAGAACTCATGACAGTGTTTTGTAGATTGTTTTTTGTTGTTGGAATTTAAGCCTAAATTTAAAACGGAATATATTAAGGTCCGAAGGTAAATGCAACTATTTTCGTAGCATTCACGAATTCTGATCAACATTTTAGGGTAATAAATAGACTGTTTATCAGGAAACACAGTGGTTACATATTCTAAAATCCAGTCGGTGTAAACTAAAATGCAAAGAAATTAGAATTTGGTGTCAGTGTGTTTCTTTCTTCTAAATTGTCAGTTGGTTCTAAAAGTAATGGGATTATATGATTTATGAGGGGAATTAAAATTGATACTTAAGCAAAGTTAAACTTGTAAGCCTCAGTTACCTTCCAATTGGCACAAACTTTTATCTAAACTTGAAATCGAGAAGTGTTAGTATTTTGCTGAAATCGTAGAGATTCATAAATGAAACATGAGAAAACTGGTCTATTAGGAAATCAGCTTTTTCTGATAAGAACTACTAAACAGCACTAGTTTTGATGAGCAAAATAACACCATAGGTGAATTAAAAATGAATTATTAAAATAAACCTGGGGTTCTGAGAAAGTAGCAAACCAGGGTAAATGAACATAATTAGAGATAAGATTAAAAACTGATACTTTTGAAATAAACGCAGTAAAAGATAAAACACGGGTATTTTTTAACCGAACGTCAAGCGTTTGATGATACATCAACAAGCTTTCATCAAACCAAGATAATATGTTTCAGGCTCCAGCTTCGTTTCTTTCAAGTGACATAATATATATCTCAACCCTAATTTAACATCTGATCTCCAGTGAATAGCAGAATGATAGTGTAATCAGATTTTTGGAGTTAGTGATTTCTTGACATTATAACTAACGACGTTTTCTTCGTTAGTAATAGTTTTAGAAGCATATATTCACAGACTGGTTGGGATACGAGGCTAGAATATTCGTATACACGTTAACTCTGCACGAGCCATTAGACTTATGAGCTGGATTATCCGAAGAAGATTGTCATCACTAGATTGTAGATTTTTTGTCGTTTTATGAGTATTTCAGGGTCCGATTATATTTTCGAGGATTTTAAGGTAGCTGCTCATATGTGTGGAATTTCGATCGATTTGAAAAAAGTCAAAAAGGGTAGACAGGTCTTTTAAATTAGGTGCATCAGTATACAGAAGCATGTTAAATGCCAGGCAATCTGTGACGCAACGCTTTCAAATGTTTATGAACTGCTACAATAAGCGCATACCACAGTTAGTTTTGTAGAGCTTGTCACCATGAATATGGATAAGCATAGATGACGTTTTTTTTTACCTCACTGAGACTTTTGTCCGGTTCACAGCTTATGATTCTTTTGAATCAATTTGTTTGCTGCAGTTAATGAAAGGATACTGGGAAGTGAAGACCAGTATCGAAATATGAGTTGGTTCTTTGGCAGAATTTAAAACCTTTATTAGTCTGATTAGTAATCGGAATGTCTTTTAACCTTTCTTGTCTTTAACGTTTCTTCTAGGTCCTTCGTACTACTTCTTCTCCCTTAAGCAATTTCTGATGAGATCATGTGAGTGGTTCTGGCAGATGCTATCCCCATGAGTCCCACCATTCCCTTTGTAATTTCGTCGCTATCCTCCGTTTAACAACTAGTATGCATTTCAAATAGACCCATGATAGTGGTCTTCGTCAAATTCTCTATATCAGTAGGTAGTGCTTTGTGGAGTCAGTTTGCAGAAGAAGTCACAATATTTACTTCCTATAATCCTACAAATAACTTTTTAATTATCTTCGCATATTTACAAACAGAAATGCTTCTCAGCTCTGGGTGTGAATTAAAAATGGCAATTACCGGGCTTAAATTTTTTAAGTTGTAACTAAACTTCGCTAAACTCTGATTCGTGACATTTACTTCAGACCACTTATTCACTACATAATGTATTACATTAAATCATGGTTGTCTTCTTTGAAGTAACTAGAGTCTCAAACTTTTATATCTAGTTGCATTATTATTATTATTTGTCCCTTGGGTTCCTAATAGAACATAGGGCTTCAGTAGCACGTCTCCACTCAGCTCTGTTCTCTGCAAACTTTTGAACCTGTCTCCATGACAGCCCGGAAGCTCTCATTTCTTCCTCACACGATCTCCTCCATGTCACCCTCGGACGCCCAACCCGTCGCCTCCCAACTGGGTTCCGCTCCAGGGCCCGGCACATGATGTCGCCAGTCGGCCTTCTCAGTGTATGCCCAATCCATCTCCGCTTCCTTCCAGTGCATATTTGTTGAGCGATAACTTCTTGGTTGCTTCGCTGCCAGAGTTCCTTGTTGCTTATTATTTCTGGCCATCTGAGCTTGAGCAACGAGCCAGCGTAGGCAGTCGTTGATGATTGTCTGTAGTTTGTTGGAAATGACAAACTTCAAGCTTTTCTCCTCTGTCTGGTATTTTGTTGTTTGCGGTGAACATTAAGTAAATGAAAAGCAACTCTATGTAAGCAAAAGAACAGCTGTGATGACAATACGCTTACCTCTGTCAAAGTTTTCTAACCTCGTGAAAACAACAGATTTTATTTTCTCGTAAAGTCGAAATACATTTGTAAAGTTGCGTTTTAAAAGTATCCCTCCGACCGTAAAATATATCTTTAATGATTACGAGTCCCTTACATTTATAATTCTTCAATAATCTTATGCCAACTTACATGGATCAGATTTGAATTTTGTAACACAATATTATGGATAAGGTAAGTCTGCAGGAAGTTTCAATGAAACCTGGTTAATATTTAACCCTAAGGACAGGTGTGTAACATATTTTGCAGGAGGACTTTAAAAACCAGCCTAGCAACGATCGAGATAAATATTTAACTTTCTCCATTTCGTCTGGAAAGACGAATTTGATAAAAAGAGACATCTAATTGGTTATTTCAGTTGTTGCTAGTGTGGCCTTTTAAGGTAGTTATTTTGTTGACATTTAACAAAACCCCAGATAATTAGGGCTGGGCTAGGACAAACTATTTGGTTAACAGTTCTGTGTCTTCACACTGTACTGTTAGGGTGTGCATAAATATTACTTTATTGATCTTAATAAGTGGTTTAAATTACATTCTTGAAGGACATTCAGTTTTCATATCAGGGTGATCCGTATCTACCTTGGTAAACAAACTCAGCCATGACTCTAGAATTTTGGAGCACCTCACTAGCTTATCAGCACACCAGCAACATATATTCTCACCTTACAAAACAAAATTCAACACAGTCGAAAGGATAAGTGGTTGATATTACTTAGAAATACTGATACCTAAGAAGGAACAAGTTGTATTTAAATCATGCACTAAACGTATTTCAAAAACTGCATATTTCACACCTTTTATAAACAAATAATTTTATCCACAAAAGGATAGCTTAAAAATCTGCGAGAAAGTGCAGATTTTATCACTCTTCATCCAGAAAATAAGGTGACTACTGATGCATCATTCATCTATGATTGTATTGACATTTATGTCAGCTTTATATTCATATTTTCTGCCTATAGCATAAATATGCATCGGAATACTGAATAGGCACAAACATACTAGTACCTTAGCGTATACTCACGTACACATATGCATTTTGTTGGCTTACAGCTGATTGTGTCTGAAAGTAAAATGAAGCAAAGTAGTTTTTTAACCCTTTGCACTCTGAATGTACAAGTTCCCTAAACATTCAAGGAAAATGTCAAAAAACAGATATAACAAATGTTGTTTTTAATGGCAGACACCAATAAGCTAGTAAAATTGATAAATAAGCTCCAAAACTGAAAGGATGTCTTAGCGTATTGAATTCCTAAAAATATAGTATACAAACTCTTTTTATAAGTCTTTTGTACGTCCGTATCAAAGAGATTACGCGTAATTATCAACCAGGGTATGTCTGAATTCTTCTAAACAGAAAAAAAGTTATTCTACAAATTCCTTTAGTCTGTGACATACAGTTTTAGGAGGAAAGCACGTAACACCATGAATAATACAAGAAATAAAGAAAAATTGGCAAGGCCTAAAAAGCTTTTCTTACAGGAATGTCAGTTAAAATGAGTCGATGAATGATACAGTCGTAAACACAATGCTGTTCAATTTTAATTAATGAAGGGTTGAATTAACAGTTACTACATAATTAGTCTCATCATTTTATCTCACACTTTTACCTAGTCACTAGACTCGTATCAACACGGTTCACTAGTAATGGAAGAACCCGTACTATTACCCTATTTTTCATTATTAATTCCGAAAACAACAGTTTGGTTCTGTCTTTAAAAGTGCTGGAACACAGTGCAGTACAACAACTTCGAATAAAGAAAATTACTTGATGTCCATTCTAAAGAAGAATGGATAGCCACGAAACTTTATCAGAAGATGCCTGTCTCGTATAACACCAACTACAAAGTCATCTACAGAAATCAACAAACACATCATCCAACCGTAAATAAAGGATATATCACAAACCACGACAAGACTACTGAGACTACTTGAAATCAGTATGGCTCATAAACCAACAAATTCCCCTCAAACACTATTGTGCAGACCATAGGATGCAACAACCAAGGAAGACAAACTAAACATCATTTATAAAATCAACTGCAATAACTATAGTGAACACTACATTGGACAAAGTGGTTGCCCTTTCCGCCCTCGTCTATATGAACACCAACTAGTTTTTAAACGTCACAACATTCCATCACTCATCTCAATGCACATAGATAATTACTGGCATGAATTCAGTTTCGACAATATAGAAATTTTAACCGGAGGAAACACAAAGAATATCAGAGAATTCCTAGAAGCTCGGGATTCAGGTCAGTCAGTCAGCAATCACTACATGAATAGACATAGATCCAATCTTTCAACCAAAGGAAAAAATTATAAACGACAGAAACTAGTTGGTCAGAGCAAGCTACCAAATCACTAACGCAGAGATACTGACAGCTGACTTCATACCGAAGTTAGTGTTGATGATGTCATCTAGCAAAATGGTGAAAGGTCCATGACTAAACAACCCATCTCAGAGAACACAGTACAACGAAGCTTTTGTCTGCACATCAAAATCATATTGTGTCAGGAAATAATTTTGGGTTTTCGCTGAAAAGATCTTGGATTCATAACCTAAGTATAAACACATGACCGAATCATCTGATTTAACTATTTTTTAACTAAACTCGTGAATCGACAAAGGTTATCCACTTCCTTGGTTGTAAACCTTAAACTACTTAAATTAGTTATCAGTTTTTCACTATTCTTTTCTTATGAATGTCTTATGCCAAATGTTTTTGTTCAGGATCGTTTTATTAAAACGTCTTGGACGAAAAATAATGGGTTCAAGAGAAACATCTTGAGTACAAATGCATCAGTTTGGTTCTTTATTTCATCATAGATTTAAATGATCTCATTTACAACGATATTGGTTTCAATTTAGTACATGAAGAAGACGAATGTTTTTCAACCGTTTGAATGTGCTAAAACAAATGAATTATAATATTCAGTTAACAAGAATCCTTTAGATTGAGTCCCTTGGTTGCTGTGACTCAGTATATCGTATACATTGCCCGAATAAACTAAAGGGTAGGATTTGGTTGGCAATAAATCTTTTGCACTGTAGTAGTATCTAATATGTCTGTTCAACACAATGTCTCAAAAAGACCTTCAGTGGTAAAACACATTCGTTAAAAATCTTCTTCTTATGCAAATACCGATCATTTTAAGTTACTTATTAGGATTGAGTACATTCAAATTGTAACCTACCTGATGTTAGCTGTTAACAGCCATAGGATGTTATTTATAGACTTAGGTATAAAGCGAATAAGTGCTAGCGGCTAACGAAATGTCTTTCAGTCTTAACATTAAAAGTACATTCTACAGATAATGAATATATAGAGGTATGCTGGTATTTGGTTTGCACTTCAACATATTAAAAAAGTGTAGTCCCTAGATAAAAGTGAAACGCTAGAGAATATCGTTTCTAGATCCAAAGCTCCTTTCCAAAATAACTAAGGAAGTAAGTGTTATTTATTCAAAAAGCACTAAAGTAAATCACTAGTAGATTAGTAAAAAGAAAAATCTAATCCTTGAAAATAGGTACTGATCAGTTTGTTGAGTGAATAACCAAAATGAACCTTGGTAGCTGGGTAACGACGAATGACGTATATTATATTTTTCTTTTGATTATTTCCTTATAAATGTCTGCGTTACTCTTTGGCAAATGTTGTTACTGGATATCCAAAAGAATTGAAATAATTTACGTAATAATGAATATTGGAGTGAACCAAAAAATATCTGGAGTTAGTATCGCCATAAAACACTGTGAAACGGTGGGTGAAACAACACTGCAAAACAGGAAAGTGTGTGAATGAATATCACTTGGCATTTACATATCTCAATAAAAAAAAATAGTTAAAAATGGTGTTGTTTCATGAAGGAAAGAATATCTAAGTTTAATTTTGGCGAAGAAAATCTTCCATCTTATGTATCATACATTTACGTCCTTGTGAAGTTCAGACATATAAGACATATTTATACTTTCCCTGTCGAAAAATCTACTGAGATGCAATAAAGTTGTAAAAATAAAGGTTAGGTATGTGTATATACATGTAAATATGTATAAATCGCATTCATTGATGTTTAATGAATAGAAAGAAACTTTCAGTCATTTTTCAGTATTTCTCTCAAAGATTTCCACAGTAAATGATCTATTCTTCTAAACTTATGTGGAAATTTACGAGTTCATCCAATGAATTATTTTCTTATACTTTTGTGGAGCCTAGTATGCCATAATTTTTTGTAGGATAAAAACTTATAGTTTCTTTCGCGTTTTTTAGTATTTTGTACCCCTGAAAGTTAAGATGTATACACATAGTAGTCTTTGCTCTATTTACTTACGTTTACAGCCTTAAATTGTGATAAAAAGCAAAATATCGTTTTTCATACTGACTGTGTTTCAAAGTTTTCCTCCAAAATAGAATAAAGCTTTGAGTGGCCGCATAATGTTGAATTCAAATGTTTGTCATTTACTGCTTGGATAAAATAACTTTATTAGGAGTCTCTGCTTATACACATATGTTCAAGACGTATTTTTCACCAGCTTTTTCAACAGATGAAAATGAACCTCATGATAGTTAATCTTGAATTAGAAAAGATCAAGATCAGCTATGTAAGGAGGATAAAACGGATCCATTTTATTTCAGTGGCATCGTATTAAATGCTTATAACACAGAATATGAAAATGTATAGGTAATGTACCGGAATTCGCTCACAGAAAACAGGATATCAGTTAGTGGTTGAAATAAACACAAGTAATCATACAGTAAAGGTCAGTCTTAGCGACAAATTCTTAGAAGGTAAATTAATGCTAACAGTTACAGTGGACGTTTCTGGAATAAAAATAACGACAGTAAAGGCAGTCAAAATGTAATAGGATTTACGTAGGTAAATCATATGTTGAGCTCGTTCGGTCAAAACATTTGATATGAACAGAAGATGATGTAGAATTATAAGAGTGGAAGAATTAGAAAAAAAGTTGTTAAAGAATGATGTAATCAATTAATGGTCAAGGGGGGTTGTCAAGGAAGACATAGATTGATTAGAGCTTCTCTTTGAACAAACAAATGAATCTTGAGGAGTCCAATGGCTATAGCGTCAGCAGACTTCAAGAGAGTTGATCTTTCTTTTAAATTGTCCAGAAGGAATTGGAGATGTCTACCTCATGTCCACTATCAATCAGATGTGAAATGATGGAATTCTCCAAAGTGTTACTTCCCTTCCATGTAGCCTCTTCTGAATGCACGCAGAAAATCTATGATACCGCCTTCTGTTTGTTCTTACGATGTATCCATTTGAGTAGCTACACATAAATTCGTTACATAGTTGGACGTAACACAAGAAGGTTACCTGTCAACTGTTAACTGGAATAACAAGCAAACTGGTGAGTACACATGAATTAATCTGAGTGCAGAGAAAGTTCTGTTAATAGTACCTGAAGTGACACCACGTTTGAACTTGAGGTCAATGAATACAGCCTTTGTGTTGAGTGAAACTTTTTTCAACTTTTGTCTTCTGTTTCTAAATCTCTGTTCACAAATGCCTGTGGATATTCTTTGTGTCGTAGGCATCTTTCAATTGTTCGCAGCTCTTCCTCCAACTTGCCATTGGAGTATATCACCTGAGCTCTGTGAAATTGTGTTCTAACTTATTTCCAATTGTATTTAAAGGGACAATTCACATAGGTACTATCCCACATGCCTCATCTTTCCATTATTGCGCCCTGATATCCAGAAAATTGAACTTTCCATACTTTTCGTCACCCATGGTAAGTTCAACGTTGCCGCATACTGAACTTATCCAAAGGAAGGTAAGTGCGTACCTCTTGGACATTGGAGATAATATAAGTTAAGGAATGCCAAGTCAACTTCTACAACATCTTGATATTTTGCTAACAAGTGGCTGTCTGAGAGGATACAGGAGCATAAGTTAGCATCGTAATCAAAAGCACTCAACAACACCTCCATGTGTCATTACTACACAGGTCAATGCACTACAGTCGTTTAACATAACATTGGATTCTACAGCTCGATTAGTATTTCAGGCACACTAAATTTCCTTCTCAAAGCCGTATGCTCTATGTTAGTAAAAATTCATATCTGACAAAGTTTCGTTATTCTTTCTTTGGCCCTAATATTCAAGTTTGTTCTTTAGATCGACTGAAAAGCAACAACAGACAAATCTGTGCTTTTAAAGTTTTACAAATTAAAACTTGTTCTGAAAAATAGTTGGACAATAAATAATTAAGCTCATAATAACGTCATCTAGAACATTATTAAAAGTTGAAAATCACTGAACAACTGGTTTGTTTTAAGAAGCATGAACACATTGGAGCTTGCATTAGACAGTTCGTGGGGGTGGGCAGCATTGTACTATGTCACAACATACTAAGTCTTGAACAAGTCACCAACGGCTAGTGAAACCAGGCATATTCGAAAAGTTTGTAAGGTATTTACAAAAGCCTAATTACTGTTGTCCATATAGTAAAGCCATAAGGATATTGTTTTATATGTATGTGTAGGTATTTACTATTACTGTTTGTATCAGTGATATTCACTAACTTCATAACTGAACAACATTGTAGAAAATGCTACCAATTAGTCCTTACTTGCTTTTAACCAGACAGATTTATCTGTTTGTTTTGATTATCTTTTCATACACATACATCTGGTCCTAGAAAAACCTTTTTAAAACAGAATATATTCATTTAAACCTTCAAAAGAATAAAAGATTTATTTTTAAGTGTATAGTTTTATCAAGGTATTATTTTACTGGCGTCTTGATAAGAAAATAATGTCTGACTGCAAATCATTTCGTTAGTAAATGGCAAATTATTTTATCATTGAAAAGTAAACAGTCGTGTTTGAAATACTTCAGTTAAACCAAGAAAGCTAGTACACTTACAAGACTACAATTCAGTTTCGTTTACTTGTAAAACATGTGACACAGTTTGGACCACAGGGTGCCTAAAAGTTGGGAGACAAATACTGTTTTATTTTCTTCGTTTGCATTATTGATTGAATAACCTTCTGTGAAACTTGAGGCTTTTGGTATAAAACAGACGCCTATAAGAGTTTGAAGAGTGGCCCCGTTTTAATCAGTTTACTTGTTCAAAAGACAATATTTTGTTCATTGTCCTTTATAAACATATATTTCACTAGGAAGACAGTAATTTCTGATTACTGGTATGCACTTTCTTGATCCTCAGAAATACAACCAACTCTAATCTAGTTGGCATGAGTTCACATTATGTCATCGCTTGTAAAACGAGAGGCTAATCGCTTAAGTATAATGAGATCAACTAATTCATTCGTTCAAGTTGATATGACTTTATCCAACGAGTGAAATTAAAGAAAATATTCCTTATTAAATCGCACTGAATAATGTAAGTGATCAGCATACAGGTTTGAAAGTAGCTCTAAAGAAAAAAGGATGAACCTAATATTCAGCCTACCGTATGTTTTCTAGATTAATGTCTTAGGTGAATGCATAGGTAGCACTGTTCTCGTAAGTGGCAAAAGTTGAAGCTTCATATTTCAGAAAAAATGTCCTAAACAAGTGATAAGCAAATACCCACTAGTAACAAGTTTTCATGTTTCTATGTTTATTTTTTGTCTACTACCTTTATGATAAAACCAATATTTGAGAAAAGAACCTTGAATAAATGACGATCGTGCAGTACAGTGAATTGGTCGAAGCTGTAAACATGAAACACAAGATTATAACTGTGTATAGAAATAGTAGCGTGATCACCATTAGAGTAGATCATTTTCTAAATCTATCTGTCAGATATTTTTGGATCCACACTCCAGAGAAATCTCAAAAACTGCTATCTAACAGATATCCAATAAAAAAATGGTTTCGATTGGTTTTATTGGTGAATTCAATCCATGATGAGATATCCATTAAAATCAGTGGACTACCAATACAACTCAAAATAATTCTTTGACAGTACGTACACAAAACATGTTACACTGAAATGATATTTTTATTGTACTAGCTGAAATACCCTCCAGTTTGTAGACGAGTCAAAAAAATTAAATGAGCTAAACAAATCCACGGGATCGCTAGAAATCACGTCTTTGTTCACTAACCTCCCTTTTCTAATGATAATCGTAGATTACATTTGAAAACATTTATCAGAAAGAAAACTGGGGACTGGCATTCCTATTATGAATTTGAAGGAACTATTGCTAGAATGTACAATGAATTTCCAATTCATCTTCGGTAGTAATCAGTACAGAGAAGTAGATGGAGTCACCAATGAGATTTCTATTAGGTCCACTTCGACAGTTTTCTTGGTTGCATAGCGACAATAACAGATGCTCTATCCTGAGAAGCATAGACAGAAAACCGCCGACTAAGGCCCACTTTCCACACTTTCTCATCTTCGTGCCAATGCAGTACAAATGTAACATAAGCACTTGTCTGATATTCAGAGTAAGAATGAATTGTTACGTGGAGAATGTAGGAGAAAACTACTGTGAATCTGTAATGTTGTAAGTAAAAACGGGTATCGGGATAAGTTCGTCAAAGCTTATGTCACTTGTAGTAGTCAAAAACAAGATGTTATGACAGTGGAGAAGAAGCCTTTGTTTCTGTGACGGCCATGAGGACCATTAAAGTGACATCCTATCTCAACGTCTAGATACAGCAGTCAACAGAACGTTTAATGCAGGTCGTCTCTGCAGATTTTTCCGAAATAGGCCAATTCTAAAGGACAGTTCACCGAATCTTAGCTTTTCATCCTGCCTATACCAGTTTAACCGTTTCTATGAAACAAGTTACGTGAGGTGTACGTTAAGGCGAGTGCATCTTTAGATACGAGAGCATTTACTGACTTTTGGTAGAGATGGATTGAAAGTGGTAAAAAGTTCCGTTTTAGTGCATCTAGTAAATACATAGCACCACATAAATACTAATAAAGCTTTTAATGTCTCGTTTGGCAAAAAAAAACACCACCACGTGTAGCGTGCCAAATCGATCTTAAAATTCCTGAGGTTTTAACATTAAGACCGATCAAAACCTGAACTTAAAATTCAGAAGGATAACGTCCGGACATCATTCCTCCCTTGACCTTCAGCAAAGTAAGGACCACTCCCGTCTTCCTTACTCGTTGTCCTTTCTTTTACCACCCCATTCTTCGTCTGTATACATGTCACCTTAATATTGAAGAACTTAAAGGAAAACTCGGTTTCCCTACCATGCCTAAACCTTACCCCATTTTAAAAATGCATTTGCCTCTAAAGTGGTATGTTTTTTGCTGTACAAATGCATTTTATAATTGCAAAACCTGATGACAACTTACTGAAAAGAATATTTTTCGTTCAGATTGTTACTGTTCATTATATACGAGTAAGTGGTACTAATTACCGTGATGTAGGCGGTTCAGTACACTGCAACGAAGTTTTTATCCATTATTGATTTGAGGTACGTGTTTTTTCTATAGTAAGAAGCATAGTGAAACCCAGGAAAACAGAATACTAAAACAAGATTCCATACCGGCTAATGCTTAGCAACTGAATTATCCATGTTCTCATAATTAGTGGTCTTGTTTTATTTGATTCCTAAGCTGCATGAAACTTAAATCAATAAATAAGTTACCAACCGTTGATTTCTAAAATAATTAAGAGAGAGGTATTTGGATCTCACACTAAAATTGAGCAATGCTTAATGTAAATTTCATAATAACTCAAGACAAGGTTTCTCGAGAAAAATTAATTTTTTCAACAGAGGATTGAGAAATCTTTTGAAAATGCATTTGCATAAAAAGGGATACGAGGCTGAAATAATGTGAACATTTATTTATGCAGGTGATGGCAATCAGATGAGGTGAAACCACCTTATCCTACAACAGTCACTATCTTAACTTAGTACCAAACTGAGCAGGACTGGAGACTAATTTCTAAACTGCTAAAAATTGAGGATAGTTGTTAGCTGGAGTTAAAATCTGCCGTAAAAATACTGAAAACACCCACTCATGGTTCTTATGTTCACTTATGTGACATTTTGTGCAGTCGCTGTAAATCTTGGCATCCATCAGTTTGTTTTAAAGGATAGCAAAAGAAACCGTTTGTGTGAGTCTTTTAAACAAAATATAACAAAGCAATTACGGAAAGACTGCTGTGTGTGGTAACCACAAGACGAAAGTGAAATGGAAGTCGCAAGCATACTAAGCAGTAGTTGAAATCCCTAACAGCCACATGGACACTAGGCTTGATCTCACGAAGATGGTCTGTCTCTCAGATGGTATATGCAATGGCACTATTCCGTTAGCGTTAGACATACCGTCCAGACTGCCTTGTTCTAAAAATTTCTACTAGTCTATAATTTTGTATCAATGACTACATTCGGACAATTATATAATTTCTTAGTAAACTAAGAATTTGAATAATTAAGATTGTTTACACATTTGTTTACTAACCAAAAATGTATAAGAAATACGAAGATCTTCTGTGAATACGTCAACGTATTTGAGTAAAAAGGAACGCCAAACAGGGTGACAAGAAATCTTACGAGAAATTTGATTTCGTGTTTGGTTGTTAAGGTACAATTCCGAAACTGCATAGAAAACAGAATCAGAGTAGAAATTTCTGAGCCTGATAGCACAAAAGCCAATGAAAATAATTTTAACCAGCATAGTAATCCTTTACACTGTTTGCTACATAGTAATGAACGTATGCACACCATAATTTTGATGGGAAGTCAGTGAAAGCCAATGAATTTACAGTAATACCGTGAAAAGAATTTATCAAGGGGTTCAGTTTCAGGGGAATTATACAGTAAGAAAGACTTCTCCAGAGATTCGTACTATTAAACAAAGCCAAATATAAAGGTTTTACGTTCGACTATTAGGCTTTATACAGCAGAAGAAGAGAAGAGGATCATGCTTATTTCCGTGATTTATGATTGGAATATTGATCAACCTCCGTGTACATCATGATTACAAATAGAATTTGATTAAATGCAAAAGTATGACCATCAAAAGCATAAAATCTATTTAAGTATGTATATCAGTTCTTTGATATTCTGCATTTCTAATCTTAGTTGTAGTGTATTTGAATACGTGGTGGTTGTATGAAGCCAAATTTGGTTTACTGATGACAGCAGTTAAATAATGAAGCGTTGCGTTTGCTAATTATGATGTGAACACACTTATATTGTGAGTAATTGACGATTGATTGATGGCAAAACAATACCAACGAAATTAGAAGTGCAGAGGATGATAACGTCAATCGAGAGCATACCCTAAACAGTCACTGTTGTTTCTTTAGAAATTTAATAAAATCTCATTCTTAAGTTTCATTCCAGTGATATCATATTTCAACTTACGCAAAAGATGGTAATAATGGATAGTGGCAGCAGTGGAATGCAAGATGAGCTTTTCGCCCCGTTAGAAATGACAGTCAATATCGAGGCATTTGCACAGGACCCCTTATGTTAACAACGACTAATGAATTCTGACCGATCAATGACAGGCTAATACAAACAATATATTCGAAAGATGGTTTGAAAAACTGTACTATTGCGAAGTCTAGGAAAAATGTACAGCCGTCTTTTGTGCATGTTAAATTTATCGTAGTAGGAAAAGACTAGCCTGAAATACAAAGGAAAAAAAGCCAAAAATTTAAAATTGCTCAAATAATCGTTGGTAATGCCTTTAGGAAATGAGTTTCATGGATATCCTGAAAAGACTTCTCTATGACAGAACGTAGGCTTCCCTAATTAAACAAATTACCAACCTGATAAAAGAAGTAGGATATCAATGTTTGGAAACTCACCCTAACTTAAACGAATTTCTATTCTGAAAAAGTGTTAAGTGAACTTCTCTAACTGGCAGTGAACAATTTGTAAACAGCTTATCTGTAGTCAATATTTTTCACTCTGCACTACTTCCTTCTTCTTAAACATTTTACTGAAAATTTGTGCGAAAATTTGGCTTGTCGTTTTCTGAGAAAGATGGCCAGAGAGCCATAATATCTCACCGGAAGAGCTTCACAAACAAGTGAACCAGATGAATTTTCTTACAAGATCTCTGAGTTCATGTCTGAACAACCTTAAGCTAACACACTTATATCTCATTAGTTACTTGTTCAGGAAATGATTTACTTAAATTGCAGGATAACAGATTTTCTCATACTATTATCATTTCAAGTTTAATAGTATGAGCCGTTGTTTCTTTAGACAGTACGCATGCACAATTTTCACTACATCCAACCGTATGATTTTGGCATTAATTAATTGCTTGGTGTTAACAGGTTTCCAACATATTTACTCCCTTCCTTCCTTTTAATTTTTTCTCCAGAGGTATATGTTCAGAAACGATGATACATGGTTGTTTTGTTTCTCTTCAGCAAACTTTGTTCTGCTCAACACGTTATTTTTCTGTTAAAATGTGTATTCTATTTTGATTCTTTGAGTATTATAAACAATGCTATCAATTACGTCAATTATTTTTTTAAATGATTAAATGCAAAGTGAATGGCCCATCACATTGTATCACACCTTCACATATCGGTGACATTATTATGTTTATGACTCTTTTATGACTAATAGTTGAGACAGTAATCATGTATTGTTCAATGTAAGTTGAAAGTGCTGTGAAATAGGAAACAACCAAAAACCTTATCTTTGTTTATATAAGGCTTCCTTATTGGATGAGTAAGGAACGAAATATTGTATGAAATGATTACAAAGTTTAGTGATATGTTCGAAGTACTTCGGTCAGAGGATGAATTGACTGCAACGAAACGTTTGTTATATATATGTATATTTCAAGTCTCTTACAAAGTCCCGGCAAGACAGATACTCTCAGTTCTATGCACTAATGTTCAAGATTTTCTTCACTCTCTGGCTGAGTTTATTCTTTCTATCTTGCTAGCGCAGTGTTTCCTTCGTCTGATGCATTTCGTATATTTTCTTTAAATACTTAGGAGCGACTGTAAAGTTGACTCACTCACTGCGTAATGCGTGAGTGCTCACAAGGTTGCTGGGTGGAATTCAGTTTTTAGGAAGTGATTCTTCATACTACTGACTTTGAAGAGGTCTTCTACCATTCCAGCTGCTTACTATCCTCAGTTGGTACCGATTCCTACAACCATGGTTCAAGCTTCTCTGAGAATTCGAATCAAAGAAATTCTGTTTACAATTCATTTCAAAAAACACACATTCAGACCTATGATTAAAGGAATTTAATGGAAATCATCACGCACCCTTTTATAATATGTAAACTGTTGTCTTTGAGGTTTGAAATGGCCTACTTTATAAACATATCTTACCTGTCACCTCATACTCAATAAATGTCGCTTCCTAACTCTCGAATATTCTTTTTAAAAAGGCATAGTTTTCCTGTCAAACGGTTTTGATTACGCTAAGTTCCCTTATATTGATTTACACTAAGAAAAATAATTTGTAGGAGCTGGTAATGATTTTCATTTGGCCAATAAAATCTGGTGGACAATTTTAACGTAACAGAGATTACCTTATCAGTGGAAAACGTGAACAAAAACCATGAAAGGTCAAACTAGAATGTATGTGATTCCCAACTGTGTATCATGAAATCTCCCTACAAGAATCCTATCGCTCAAGGAATCGTAGCTTTTATCTGCAATAAATATGAACAGCACTTTACAGAACCATTTGAGCCTAAAATTTAGCTGTTTGCCGAATAAATCGCTTCAACTTTATTCCTGAAACTCGACTGGTGATTTTAAGGTGAGAATGGAATAGAAATGTTTGAAAAGACACAGAAGACCAATACAAATCAGCTTAAAAAGTATCTACTTCTGTGTGAAAAAGGTGCTTCATAATCAAATCATGGTACAGTGTATCATACTTCAAGGCTTTACCACATTTGAAAACAGTATGTGAGACAGGTCTTATTGTGAGAAAATAACTCGTTGCTGCTGTTCCAACCTAAATTAACAGGTGTGGCTTAAAACTTTCTTTTGTCATCACTGATCTTAAGATTACTGCTTTCACTTCCTGACATTCTTGGATTTTTCAAATAAAGGTCATTATTTTGTGAAAATGTGATAAAATCAGAGTATATACGTGTAGTGGAACAATGGTAATCGGTGAAACAATGGACACAAATATGGTTACTTATACCAAATGATTCATTTTAGTTACCTTAGCCGCTCTTTTTCAATGGCTAAGTTAGTTTTGTAGCTAAGCCTTGCGGTCAATAAACAGTATGATATATGATATCCTGGTCAACGAAACAATCAATAGTAAATTTCAGAAGAATGCAGTTTACAACCATTCACTCTTCTAAACTATTATTATGAGTTGGTGACGAATGAAATAATGAGCACTGGTGAATCTGAAGGAAACATACATCAAACCAGCTGTGATAAAAATAGTAATATTTATGCAGCCGTTAATGTTTCATGAAATGCAGTCAACAACATTACTTGGTAGTTGAATAGCCCTAGCTATTCTAAATTCGAAACTTTCCCTTGTATATGTCGAGACAGATGACGATAAAATTTTTATAACTGTAAAAATGATGGCCTGTAATGGGCTTTTATAAGAATTACAGGAAATGTACAAACAGTTTGTAACTTAATGGTTCCTTTCAAATTTACAGAACAAATTAAGTGACACTTTTAGTACCCATGTTTCTCTGCATTTTGGTACTTAATTGATGTTCATTAACATTCTTGTTTTAAACATAGACATCCTGAATGCAAACCTTTTCAGTACCACTGTCTTTTTTCTTCTGTGCTAGGTATATGGTACGTCAAACATTGAAAAATATTGTTTTTAGACGGATGTGTCATAAAATGGTATTTTCTTCAAGTCATTTAAATTCAGAATATACATTACTTCACATATTTAACAAGTATTACATGTTGCATCATACAATACTAGATTTATGTGCATTTATGAGCATCTCATAAAGGACATAGATGCGCAGAATACTACATGTGTTTTATCAGAGAACAACTTAGCTTACAAACTTTCCAAAAGCTAATTGAATTTAAATATTACACGTCATCCATTGACAAAACTTTTGGCGTAATTAGATGTAACAGATGAAATATGCAATCGGACAATAAGATCTAGATTTTCAGCATTAAAGGAATCCCACTTATTCGACGAGATCGCTTCAATAGAAAACGATCCAGAAGATACGCACGATTTTCTGTTTTGAAGCAAAGGAACACATAATTCCGCGAAAATTTCGATTTAACTTGAGAAGATAATGTCAGTGTATCAAAATCATGGGCTATAGCGAATAATATGGCCAATTTACAAAAGTCCAGGATCTTAAAATGGTGTATTACATGGAGAAGTAGAATAAAATAACATGATGAGTATTACATTGTCAGCAGGCATTAAATTTACCCTCCTTTTTTGTTCCACACTTATTCGAGAACCTTTTCAAGCTTCAAAATTACGCTTTTTTTATTTCATGATGGTTTGCTTTCACAGCAAGAATTATCTTGATAGACTCATGGCTAACTTTAATACCTTATAACGTCACTTTTCCATATAACATATGGGTCGATAAACTGGTATGGCATGTTCTACAAAAGTTGAGGTTAACTCTAGTTGTGTATATAAAGTCGATTATGGAATTTTACACAGAATGCTTATCAAAGCTGGAAATCATCAGATTGTCTGCAAGTTGTTTCCACATTAGTTTACTAACTTCAACTTTAGCGCCTGATTTAATTAAATCCATTTCTGAATAGAATTATGAACTGATCAGTTCAGATGCTGTGAAAGTGATTAGATGGCAATTTTAGCATTTCATTGGAATACGCTTTCAGTCAAGCTATTTTGTCATCGCCAGGTGTTATTTTCCTTTTCAAAGGTCACAGCGTTCTGCACAAATACACACATTTTATGTGTCCTGTACACATACTTTATCTACTTTACAGTCTTTAAAATGCCGTCTGCTACTGAATTCTGTTTCATACCGTTTACTGATGTGCACTTTCACTCCCTAGGTGGGCAGTCAGTAGAGTTATTCGCAAAGAATGATGCTCAGAAATCAAAATGAGTTAACCGAAGCTTTAAAATGCACCAAAATGGATTTAGGATTGCAGTCTTCAATTCAAAAGTTATGTATACGGAGCACAGAAAATGCACATTTTCGCATAGAAATATATAACACCTCAGGATGACTTTTAGCCTCACCCTAATTCAAAACAATAGGATTTCGGTCAATGCACCATCTGACCTATTTGTAGTTATACGATCTTGGGCAATACTGGCTGCAAATAGTAATTCAAATCTACTGTAGTGTTGGAAATGTGAGACTATCTATTGTTTAATCAAACCATAATATTATCTTTATATGAAGATATTCATTTGTATTATTTCCTTAATACATGTTTATGATCAACATTCTTACTTCACTGTTTATCTTAGATAAAAAGTTGAAGATACATCTGTTTTCTATTGAAAACTGTTTCTTCATCAACATCTGCTTTCTGTCTGGATACATTTCCTGTCACTAGTGTGAAAAACAACAGGGAACTGTTAGCCTAATGTACAACATTTGTATTCAAAAAATCTTCCTGTTGACGAGAATGGATTTTCGCACTGAGTCTTGTTACAATTTCATGGTATTTTTAAGGGTGTCAAGTAAACGTACCTCAAAAGTTATTCTTTTTTAACTTCATTTTACTATGTTCATCACTACTCTTCTATGCATGAGTGAAAATTTAATCACGTAGTGAATGGGTAGCCACCAGAGTTTTGTTTTGTTTTGCTAACGTTGATGGTTGTACTGGTCATCATAACTGAATCGCAAAGTTTTGTTAAATTTGCCTTGTTTTCCAGTTTGATATGTATTGGACGATGTGAGCCTAAATGTAAAATCAGTAACAAGATATTAGGAGGCTGAAATGGTAATTTTCTCTGCTGCAATGATGAGCAGTGTTTGCATGGTAGGAACATAAGGATACTTTAGGGTGCATGATGATGGTAACAGGAACAGGTGGTCAAAATAAAGTGAGAGATAGGGGTAGGGAACGAAGCGAACGGCTCGAAAGTTGTGGGTGGATGGTACTTATCGGTTACCGCTATGGTTTTACCTAGTGTCTTTCTGAGACATCAAAAAGCGAATATGGATTAGTTTCATGTGAACACAAAGTTAGAGGAATATCTGCTTTAGACTATAAGTGCGCGGGAAAATTTCTGGAGTTTTTGATCAATTTATGTTTCACATCTGAACTAAAGAAAGCCACAGCACTTGCGATGGAATGTGGTGTATTATGTTTACGACTGATATATTCCAGTCAGCCACCATCAGTATAAAACCTAAGTTGTGTCACAGTTTGTTCAGGCAGCAGTAAGAACTTGCCCTCTAGTTAGCGTCTAATCGCAAGTTTTTTTTATTATTAAGGCAACTACTTTCTGTTTTACCACCATGCAACAAACCTGTTTACCATGACAGAACTCCTAGAAGCTGCCACTTAAACCAGTATGTTTCGGTCAATTATCGGGATATGCAAGCCTGAACACCACGTCAGGATAGCAGCTATTGATCGGGGGAGACAGAACATTGTCTAATATTTTGGAGTGCTAAAACAGAGAAGTAACCTGTTTCTCTATAACTTGGGATAATGAACTGCAAAACTAATGGTACAGTATGGAGAACTTATCCGTCTAGTACACTAGTTGCAACTTGTCGAACTCGTTTCTCACCAAAACACTCAGGTGTTTAACATGTTACTTTTGGCTGCATCTACTGATTCAGGTATATCTATCGAAGTACATGTATTAAATAGAAGCATGGAAAATAGTTCGCGTCAGCCTGACTAAACATGCTCAAATAGATCGGATTGCCGTATCTTACTATTCTCTTGAAAGTGAACATTGCCTTAATAACCTAAAGTTGGTTAAATTAATTAACAGACAGACATGTTATAACTCTAGACACCTCAACTGAACAGAAACTGGCTTAGGACATATTGACTCTTCTCCTCAACAATGAATTACACCTCTCCAAACACACACAACTAGAATGTTCAAGCTTGATGCCATTACTGTATTTATGTCTGACACAATATTTTCATTTAAACGCCAGACCCTACAAACAGACAACAGGAACATCAAGGGGATTATCTATATCAGGGCAAACTGCAGAAGCATTAATGCAAAGATTAGAAACTGTGGTGTTGCTGTTGTTGAAACAAAACTTTGGGTCCACTGCATAGACGAAACGTACTTTATCAGTAAACGAAACGTTTCGGAAAACGTTCACTAAACAATCAAGAACGTTGTTGATGAAATGAATATTACAATTAGAGAAATCAAACAGTAAACTTACATTGTTAGATGTTTTGGTCAGCATAACAAATTTCGGAAAAGTAGAAATTCAAGCATAGAGAAAATCAACTCATAAGCATCAAATCCCCAACTACAGTAGCGAAAATCCCACAGCTCAAAAATATCGTTAAAAAGAGTGAAGATACACCGTACTGCATCAACCTTATTACAGCTGCTTTCCAGAAGAATAGTTATCCACGCAACTTCGCTGAATGATGTTCACATAATTTGCAAGCAACCAAGAAGCCAAACTCGAAAACCAACAAACGGATTATCCTGCCCTACATGAAGGACGTATCCAAGATCACGACCATATTATTGAATCCTCTTGGAATCGCTGTATCTCACACTTCCACAAAATCTCTTCAACCTTTGTTGTGCAGGCCAAAAGATACAATAGTGAATGAAGACGAACCAAACATTATCTATAAAACCAACTGCAGAAGCTGCAATAAATACTACATCGGACAGACTAGTCACCCTCTTTGCATCCGTCTGCATCAAAATCAACTAACAGTGGAGCGTCATGTGATATCTTCCCCTTTATCAATGAATACAGACACTTGTGGATATTAATTTTGTTGGAAAAATGTGAAAATCCTGGATAGAGAAAATATAAAGAATGCCCGAGAATTTTTAGAAGCTTCGTATTTAGATCAGTCAGTATTCAACAGACATACTGATATTGACTTAATCTATAAACCAATATGAAACAACAACGAGGTCAAATTTCACGACATCAGGACAACCAGTTGAAATAAACATTGCGACAGTCGTAAGACAACAGAAATAAACAACCACAAAAAGTAATCAGGAAAAACTATCAAATAAATTGCATAGAGGATCTTACTGCTCACTTCCTGCTGAAGTTTGTGCTTAGGTTGTTGTCTAGAATGACAACGAAAGCTCTGCAATTACAATCCAGCTCACAGAACATAATCCTATCAAGAAAGATACACTTCAAGTTTCTCAAGCAGTTCAAATCAAGTGACTCGACGAAATTTCGAAATTTCCATTACTCACAAATCGAAGAATTTTTATGTGATTTACTTGTACTTTTTAAAATGAAAAGCTTCATAAAGTTATTTGGAAAAATGAAATCCGTAAAAATAAAACTGCATATTTTTTATTGAAGTTTTCCACTACATTTGGCAAGTTTATCCAGTCTGAATGTTCAGGAAATACTTATTTCATATAATCAGCTGTTACACATTTTTGAAACGAATATGCACGTCACATATGTTCAAGAAGTAAAATTAAATTTGTAACCTGAAGTGTGGATATTGTATGAAAAAAATGAACCTGGAATGTTCTTATTCATCTCTTTTGAACTTTTAAGTGGATAATTAGGTCTATAATAACTGTTAAAAGTTTTCTTCGTATCTTAAAGTAAAATCGCCAACACTTTAACACTATAAAATTTAGGTTATCTCAGGTATATCTGTCTTACATCACATGATGTTTCACAAATCGTTTGAGAAATATTCAAATAATTTTTTAAGAGTTTGTTGGGGCTTATCATGAAGATGGTGAACTTCTCACTCATCATAGTTACCCACCTAGTTTCTCCTGGTTATGTTAACTGGTTTGCATAACTGCATGGATGTATTCAAGCGTAACATTGGCATAAACAAAGCCAAACTTTTGAATGAGTTTCAGTTCGTCGTCAATATATACAGTTACAAAATTTCGATACTTTGCTTCTCACTCATCGCTTTTAGTAGCTTAAAAATAATTTTTCATGCCACAAATTATCTGATTGGTTTTGCAGCTTGAATTTGGATGTAACAGCTTCAAATTCTAAAGTACACGGCAGTGACTTTGCTTTGTAATTCTTTTTAATATTATATCTGACCTATTTTTCTTTACTTCGTTTTTATGTTTCACTGTTTTGGAAACACAACATGAAATATAACTTAAATTGTTCCCACTTGTAAAGTGAGGAACTGCAAAGTAACCAACAGTATTATAACACCTTGTATTTTGAAATGAATGTTGAGATTGTATCTGAACCACAACAACAAGAAGGAAGTGTCAATCTATTCATCTGAAGAGATTCAGGTGAAACGAACTTTGTCTTCTGAGTTCTACAGTTAACATTAACCTTGTATATTCAATGATAAACACCTGCGGAATTTATTTCCTGATTTTATACAAAGTTCTCACTACACATATTTCGCCAAAAAGTAGAATCCGGAAATTTGCTACCACTTATTTTACATTCGTTATAATCACTTTTTTTTCACAGAGACAACTTCATAAAAGTTAGGAATGATGATGCTTTAATAGAGAGCAGCAACCCTTATTCTGAAGAGAATAGTGAAAGACTCCTAATCTGCAAACTGACTCCAAGCAAATGTGTTCATAAGAAAGCATTATAATGGTAAATCACGACTCACAACAAAACAGTTAAAACAAACTGATTTAATAAGTCACACCATCAATGCCCTTGATTACAGTATGCCTAAAAAAGCGTTAGTTAATATATTTGAAGCATACAGATTGACACAGTATAACTGATAGACAGACTTCTATTATTAAATGCTGGTCGATGAAACGCATAATCACATTTATTTTTGTATCTGAGTCAGTAGTATATAGCCGCAGTAAGTCTGAATGACCTGATCTATATACTGTCTTGAATCAGTAAATGCTAAAAAACTCAAAGTATTATACTTAAGTCCTGAGACTATGATTTGGCATATTCGTCATGAAACTTGAGGTTCCGTACTCAATCTAGTCTAGGATTTTTGACAGGCACCTGTTATCAAGAGTCAAAAAAGTTCATGAAACATTTGTTTTATACTCACATAAAGTTTGATCACTATAAACAGTGGACAGTGAAAGTCTAATTTGTAGGATGAAGTTTTTCTGATATTCTTTACTTTTCGAAATACTAAGAGCTAAATAGTGACATAACTTGCCCACGAATGAAAAATTCTGGTACATAATCCAGAGGTCACTTGCAACCTGAATAGCTGGATAATTTTACCTCTGACTTTAGCACTTCATGACACATGTTTCAACCACCAAGGATATGTTGATTTTCTAATATGAGCAGAGATACTTCGCAGATGATAACCAACAAATAGAAAACTTGGATCTATGATCTCCTTCTGACTAAATCTTAAAATCTACCACCACAATGAACACTATTTGCCACTGTTCGCAAAATATTCCTTTGGTGATTATAGTCCTTCTTATGCTCACTTTATTTCTTGTTTAAATAAATATTTCCTTTTTCCTTAAAAAGTTGTTCTTCAGTGTCTACGTATTAGGCCAATTACTCAGTGATTTTTATTTGTCATAAAAAGCATCTCATTGAAATGGTGTGTCGACTTTTCGTATGTTATGTAAACATGCTAAATTTGAGTGTTTTAACTTCAACTGCCGTTAGGCAGCTACACTACTGATGGAGGCTAGTAGTATGGAAGTGAGTTTCTTCATGAAATGAATTCATCTAACATTCATATTTACCTTCATTTAGGTGTAATCAACATACATTTATCCCAAGACGTTTCACCGTTAATTTTACATTACCTTACTAAAGAAGATTATGAATTTTTTTATGTCGAATATGCCCCTCTATATCCTACTTTTCACCAGTATTACTATCACTAGAAACGGTTGTGCTCTCTACCTTCCTCAAATTCTACGGATTTCTCACCATGTTAGTTTAGTGAAACTTCATTTCAAATTTATTTTTGATAAGATGAACCTAAAACCGATTGCACCTTCCTATATATGGCTGACGTTTGGTTTTACGTGAAATGCTACGATTAGATTCTCTTATTATTTTAGCGCACAATTATATTTCATTTATGTACGCTACCCAATTTTATAAGGCACTTATTAACAATTGCTAAGTAAGAGTGTACTTGTCTGCTAGGTAAATATATTTGCTGAGACATAATTTACGTATACATTCTGCGCCATTTTACTCTGTAGTGAGTTTTATCGATTTTTCAAATGCATTTCTACTGCTTATATCTATTGGATATTTCCTACGGGTTGCTGTCACTTAAAGTAAAGGGTTTTTAATCTCCTTCATATGGACTATGGAAACGTAAAGTTTCGAGAGTCCTAATCTAGTTTTGGAATACTGTGATTGGACTTAGAATTTAATGAATCATGGAAACGTTTTTCCTACTATCCTAGAGCTTCAAAGAAGTGAATAAGAAGTACTTCTCTATTCCCTGCCTGACAGTCGGATCCTCGCGTTATCGAACCACTCATACAGGATACATAAAACCCTTTTTCAGAATTTCGGTAAAATGAGGGTCTATTCGAAAAATATGGGTTGTTTATATTTTCTGTCTAGGTCTTTCTGCCTCATCCATTAGACCTAAAGACGCGACTTATAGATAATCAAACTCAAGTTACCAAATAAAAGGTGTCACTTTGAAATACACATTATTACTACTATTATTACTTGTCCCTTGGGTTCCTGGTGGAACATAGGGCTTCAGTAGCACGCTTCCATTTCACTCTGTTCTCTGGAATCTTTTCAACCTGGCTCCACGACTGCTCAAAAGCTTTCATTTCTTCCTCACACGATATCCTTCATGACACCTTCGGACGACCAACTCGTCGTTTCTCATCCATGTCCCACTCAAGAGCCTGGCGTGTGATGTCCCTAGTCGGTCTTCTCAGTGCATGCCCAATCCATCTCCACTTCCTTCTGCATATTTGTTGAGTGGTAGGTTCTTGGTTGGTTCGAGGCCTGGCCAGGGTTCCTTGTCGCTGACTCTTTCTAGCCATCTGATCTTCAGTAACGAGCCAGCGTAGGCAGTTGTTGATGGATGTCTGTAGTTTTTTGGAAATGCTTTTCGTAACGCACCAATTCTCTCAACCACCACATAGTAGCACTGACTTGACCTTGGTGTTGAAGATCCGGATGTTGTTCACGCTTTATGCTGAGTGCAGAAGATCTCCACACTGGTTTCAGGTTAATGAACGTCTTTTCAACCTATCCCCCTCTTCTCGATCCCCACTGTTTGTTGCATGATTCAGTCGACCACAATCAGAAAGATCATGAGTGATAGTGGACAGCCTTGTTTTACTCCTTCCTGTCTTCACTTCAAAGGCATCACTGAGCTTCTCAATGTGAATTACATGGTATGTGGCATCTTCATATAGTTGTTGAATGAGATTGATGTTTGTGGCATTCCGTAGTGCTGGAGTAGTTGCCAAATTACTTGTCGGTCGACGCTGTCGAAGGCCTATTCAGAGTCGATGAAGTTGAGGTAAAGGTATAGTGAACTGCCATTCTATACTCTGTTCTATGATGATGCGTAGCGTTGCAATTTGGTCTGCAAACGATTTCTACCTCTTGAGTTGAAATGCACACAGGTTTCAGTAATTATGAAATCATTGATCGTAACTTCTTGTCCTTATCTGAGACTCCAAATGTAACTACCTAAAAGATAGTCATATGCTCTAATAATGCATGTCAATCATAAGGATTGATAAAATATATGCTGAACAATTCCAATCCTGTGCAAAAAATTGGGTTATTTGAATCAAAGTATGTGAAATGAGGTCAGTATTTTCATAAGAATATCTATAAAAAACACTCTTAAAGTACGTATACATATAGCATAGAAGAATCCTGTGAAAAGCATACACCTTATGCACCTAAATTATATATTTACACTTACAAGTGAAATGTCAGTCACCTCGGTCTTATCGATCACCCAATTTGTTCAAATAATTTACCAAATGTTTAGTTTATTGCATTATTAAGAAGAATTCCTGATAATATGTAAGAAAATTGTTTAGTTTTCTCTCTGAATAAATAAATGATTATTATTAGTTTAACTTATAGTTCCATATCTGCAGGAGAAACACCTTTATGCTTTAAACTTGTATAGGAACTAGAGAAAGTGACAAAACTTCAAGAAGGGTGTTTAAGACCATCAACCTTCTGTCTAAAACGTCTGCATGAGCAGAGTATCATTGTTTATCTCCGCACCACTTTATGCTCCAGTCGATCTCTATTTATCTCTTTAACAAAATCTCATCCTGAAGCCAGTTGTATTTGACTTTCACGACATTGGGAGTGTTGTTGAACTGAATCTATTTGAGGAACAACACTTATCATGAAACTAAAGGCTGATGAAAACCACAGGTTTACTGATAGCCGGTTATTAGTTAGGATTTATATTCTTATCTTAATTGGTTTCTGGCTACTCACATAAAACATTATGAAATGGTCAATGACTTCAAATGAACTGTCTACAGAACGAGGTGAGTAATAGAATTTATACACAAAAAGCTACCAATTTCAAACATTAATGACCACCATCAAAATATATCCTAAACAACTAAAAGTGGAACTAATCAGCCAAATTTAATCAGCCCTATGGAATAGACAATCTGATCTTCGGTAGTCTTCAGTAGTCTATCACTCAATGTGGCTGAATAGCCGGGTATGAACACATCTTAATTAAGCATACGGTTTAATTGGTTTTAGTACAAAGATTGAAGGGGTTCCGAAACCAGAAAACTGCATTTTTGTGGAAATATAGCTCCTCTGGAAGAAAATTAGTTTTCCTAGCCCTAAGCAGTGGCGGAATGGTAACTTACTCCCTGCGTAAGCTAAAGGCCCTGGCTCGAAACCCTGGCCAGGTCATATGTGACTTCTGCTCTGAAGCCCGTAGTACGACAAAACACCTACATAGTGCTCATAGGTTTTCTAACCGATGTCAGATGAAGACAAAATAGAAATAAAATCAATCAGTTCTCACAAACCACTAACTGAACATATCTTTCACTGAAACTAATCTGTCTTTACAGGCTACATATCGTTCAACAATGATGCTCTTGGCATATTAAAAAAAAGTTTGCATCAGCTATTACTTTGAAAAATGCCCTGAAGAGATTAAGTTCACGATATTAAAGACGTTGAATATTGAGAATGAGTGAACTTAAGTTGATTTATTAGTTCCGTTGCTTTTTCGCGGGTTTTATCTCTCAACCTGGTCTTATATATTCGACTTGAATACAATAAAATAAAGTGGTACCTCGCAATAACAAGATCTAATTTTACCACTTTAATGCTAAAGAGAATTTTACGCATGTAGTTAGCGTCCAAATTTAGGATGTAGAAAACCTTACATCAATTTGTTGCTTTTTATGAACCTTATGCTGTAATCTACAAAATGAGTAAATGAGGGTTATCCATAAAAACATTTATTATTATCATTATTTGTCCCTTGGAGTCTAGTGGAACATAGGGCTTCAGTAGCACGCCTCCATTTCGCTCTGTTCTCTGTAGTCATTCCAACCTGGCCCCACGACTGCTCAAAAGCTTTCATTTCTTCCTCACACGATCTCCTCCATGTCACCCTCGGACACCTTTGGGGACTTCATGATAGCCACTCGAAAACTTAGTATGCTCGTGGTTGTCATCTGAGTGACAATGTCGGAGTAGATTATTGACTCTCCAATTAAGATTTTGGACAGTCCACTTCTGTTCCACCTACTTTCGCAGATTCCTAGCACTTCTATGCTATACCTTATCTTTTTTTCAATCTGGGCACCCCTGCTAGGTTCATACATGGTGTGCACATTCCACATCCCTATGTTTACCTTTGCTTTCACTGAGAGAAGACAAATCGGTCAATTAGCTTTCGGAAGGCTTTCACCAACCGGTATCATTTAGTCTCTCTGATTCCAACGGGGAATAAATTTAATTTTACGTTTTATATTTTCTTTGTGCTTTGGAGTTTTTTTAGCCTTTGGGTTGGTTTTAGGGGGTAGAGTTGCTGTCGATCCTTCGCTCTTCACCCAGGCTTAGGACCGGCTAGTAACTAGTGAACTAGTTAACTAGGCTTAGTTATTCATAAGACAATGCGCTTTCCAAATCAACGCTTAGACTGCAAACAGATAGTCAGTCAACAAGATAATGTTCTTATCTTATGAAGCCTAGACGAAATTTATAATAAGGTTGCCTACATCTGTAGAAGATACAGTTACTGGCTTAGTGTTAAAGGTGTGGTCATTTCCATTAGACTATTTCTATATAGCTGGGAATAAAATATCTGTTTGTTCTCAGATTGGTATCAAAATTGATTGATCAGGCTATTGTTAAACGCCATCAGGATAAACAACTTAGAAGGCAATTCTTACGTAAAAAAGCGTATTTCAAAATCTCCACTTCAGTATCTGTCACTGGTGAGATTCGGAAGAAAAGCCTTTATGTAAACAGATGAATTATCATTTTGGATCTACCAAAAAGGTTTATAGAAATGTGAAATAATTCATGTATGTGAATAAACATAAGGGAAGGACAGTGAATTTCAGAGGAATGTAGATTGTACTCCGTAAAAATTCATATATTCTACTATCAACCCATACGTGAAATTTACATATTCGCTTAAACAGAAGCGATATCTGATACATCCTCCAGTTCACACCCTAATAATAGGTTGCTCTTTTACTTTTTGTCCCTGTAACAGCTAGCCTAAAGATCATTGTAACCCCAAATACATGAAGTTTATTATGTTATTAACCACCAATGAAGAGTTAATCCTTCCAGTTATGCGTTTTAAGCTGTCGGTTTCTGCTGAATACACACAAATACCTCTCAGCATTAGCCTTTTTTGACTTACGTTTCTTTTTTCACATTAGTCTTCGATCCTATCTGCAATGAAAATAATCGTATTGAACATTACTGAAGCATAAACAGACCATCGATTCGGCCACCATACGTTTACGGTGATAATATAGGACGATAGACTCCCTATCCTTATGCTAAATATTTTGTCCATAAACTTGTAACACAAACGTTATGAAATGATAAATTGTTAACTGTCTGTGCGACTCCTAAAAAAGAGGCGCTTCTCAGGGTTCATCGGAGTTATAATAAACTTGCCTCATTAATTATTGGACTGTTATAACCATACTTCTGTTTATATTAGTACAGACTAACATCATCTGTCGAATGCAACACTATGCTGGTGAAAAATATCGATAAAACTAGTTGGGAAATCGAGGGAGGAACTTTAGCTGTACACTACCAAAACTACTGAATTTAAACACTTTAATTACATCTAGATAAAAATTGGAAAATAAAACTAGATAACTGGCAGCCATTAAACTGTTATGAAGAATGTTTTTCCGCCAAATCATGAACTATTTTTGGTTGAAGTGATTAGCATAAGTCAGTCATGGAGTATTTTATTAAGGGTGAATACTAACATTTACTTCATATGCATGGTATACTAGAATGTGCTGTCAAATATCAACTTATTGAAACCGTTTTCTGCTTTGGTATCAGTACAGCTGCTTTGGATATTCTTACTGTTCCGACACAGGTTTTTACTGCAGCAGACTGAAACAAATATAGGTCCTGATAATTAACTCCAAGAGTGACTTCACTCGATCATTTAGTCCAGCGTAAATCAAGCAGAACGTGAACTCATGATTATTTGCATCATGAAGACACTTCAATCATCATTTCTTTTATTCCTCGAGTTTAGTTTTCAAGAGTTCAGGTGTTAGAAAGAAATCTACTAAGTTACTTATTGGAAGGCTTTTGAATTCCACTCAGTCCCATTCGTTGACCTAATACTCTGTTCTGTTCGACATATCAAGTCTAATTTATCACCTTAGTCAGATTAGTTAAGTTTTCCACTAGTCGCATTGCTAACTGATTATCACTACAAAATATGTTCACTCTGAAGTCTGATTTAACTATATCCCATAGCCTATTCGATAGTAGGTCAAATGATGTTTGTTAACAACTTAGGCAATTTACACATTAAGATTTCTGAATCCTGCGGCAATTAAAAGTAGAAAATCATTTCAGATGGAAAAACCATATAGTTGTTTTCCCGTAGCTCCCTAAAATATACAAGTATTATTCTGAAAATGTTGAAATGGGAGAACCACTGCTGTAGTTTATGTTTCACGTTTTGGATGCCTCGCTAACAAAGTTAATTTTGAATAGCTGTACAATTAATCTACGAATTTTAAACAGATAAACGAGGATAAATTGTTGATTTTTAATCCAAACCAATATATAAAACAAACCTCAACTTCGTTTCTCCATCTATATGGTTTAGATTTTCGCCTAAAGGCATAGGTTAGCTTTGAAACAATGAGAAAACCGTTGAACGTTCACCAGATAAGATTATGGCATTGTTTTGACAATATGACATGATTATGTTCATATGTTGAGATCAGTCTTGAGTCGTATATAAGGATTCCATGTTAACAGGTCTAAACGTGACGCAAAGACAGAGGTTGCATACAGGGAAATCAGTTATTTTAGAGAACTCAATGAAAGGTAAGTCTAAAACATAATCTATAATGATCAAAAATTAATAGAGGTAATATCACCTATCATGTGTGATCCACCAAAATTTCACCATCTGAGTGTACTCTTGCCACTTATGACGCTAAAGCTACATTCATCATGTTATAAAATCCCTCGATGTTCTGTACAAAAGTTGAAGTCTATTCACAGAAAAACAACAGCTGATCGTCTCAGAGATACATTTCAGTAATTCCGTGAACTATATCATGTAAATTATAGCTGTCAGAAAACGTCTCATTATTGTTTGCTAGCGTATCTGTGGTGAGGCAAATGAGACAATATACCAGAAACACGAAAGTCTCCCACTGCCAAAAAAACTAACTGAGACAGTTTTTACTGCAATGCATTAAAGCTATTTAGCATCACTTTGACAACAAACTGTGCCAGCAAACTGGAGTACCAAACGGTTTACTGTAGAGCGAAGTTTGAACCAAAATATTCGCAGCTTACCTTCTACAAGGAAGACAGAAATAAGTAAATTGGAAAACTATGCATGTTAAAAAGTATGTTGATGATAACTATCATATTTTCAGTAATCCGAGCCCGGCTTTAAATACATATAAAATGGTCAATCACTTCAAATGAACTGTCTACAGAACGAGGTGAGTAATAGAATTTATACACAAAAAGCTACCAATTTCAAACATTAATGACCACCATCAAAATATATCCTAAACAACTAAAAGTGGAACTAATCAGCCAAATTTAATCAGCCCTATGGAATAGACAATCTGATCTTCGGTAGTCTTCAGTAGTCTATCACTCAATGTGGCTGAATAGCCGGGTATGAACACATCTTAATTAAGCATACGGTTTAATTGATTTTAGTACAAATTCATGCAATCAATGTGTCGTATATTCAGCTTCTGGTCCTGCGATTGAATTACGAAACATAATCAGTTTTCTACTTTCACGTTTGTGAAAGTGTTTCAGAATAGACGATAAGAATATACATGTTGAAATAAACGTTTTAATGACGTCTGTCGGTAAAAATATGTAGCTTTCCTAACACAGCCATGACGAAGTGTGTGCGATCACAAGTTTGCCTTCTGAAGGCATGAATTCAGGTCTTCTTAAATTCTACTTGTAGAACTACCCCTCATCAACATACCGTTTTCTAATTCCCTTTGAACTGACAAATCCACATAACAACAAGTTTACTGGATGCAGATGACCTTACTCATCAGAATATGTTAGCACAACTAATCCTGTCTAGAAATACTTGAAGCACCTCAACGCAGAAGGTTGTCCATCTTTAAGTAAATAAAGTGACAAGTGAAATTGTTTCTTGCATAAAAAGAATACCATTTTCCTCAAGATAAGCTGTATACGATCCTATGTTGAAGTTAATGATGGAATACCTCCACTTGCTATCGAACTCAGGTTGCCGCAGACTGAGGCATAAGTAACTCACGAACTGAACTTGTATATTGTGATCGTTTCCACTTCACTCCATTATTTCAAGACTATATTGGTGAATGCAAAGACACTCACTCGTGTTTTAAGTACCTCTCAAGGGATAAAAAATACTTGTTCATTTCTCTAAGTACATTTCAACCTCTACTCTTGACATCATTCGTGCAAAATATTATCAAATTTTAAGACCATCGTCATATTGTGACGCAATTCCAGTTTATTTTGCCTTTGCGCTCATTCAAGAGCTTGAAACAGTCCATCAAGTATTCAATAATTAGTGACAACAAACAACAACGGTTCTTGTAAATTAATTACATTTCAGTACCCACGAGACCAAGAATTAAGGCGATGGATTTGATAACATCCAGCCTAACATCACTGCAGATCTAAATCAAAAACTATTTCAATCTTGTAGATTTATACTGTCCAGCTGTTGTCGACAACCGCCATTTTATCCCATAACTAGTTTAGGCTTTTGATAATTATTTCATTTTGCACTTGAACATATTTGAACAGTGTTTCAATATGTGTTGACTTCAATTATCATTTGTTCAAAGCAACAACATTCGGATGTTGGTGGAATGCGGTGACTTACTTTAAAATTGACTACTTCTTAAAGCATTGTGTAAATCAGCTGGTATGAATTATGTTCACTTACTAAAGTGACTTGTACTTACTGACCTGTTTTCATGCAACTTCCGATACTTTCCATGTAAGCTAGACAGTTACGAATTGGAAACAATTTTAACATCATTGGATATACAATTTAGTCACATGGCAGTAATTTCCTTCCGTATTACAGAAATATCAATTTACAATGGTCTTACATGCAGATCAATTAAGTTTTGGAGATTGGTGCAGTAAAACCTAAAAATTAAAATCGTCGGATGAACAAGTAGGCCACCTAACCAGTCAGGTGAATGACAACACACGTAATTCTCCAACACTTCTCTTCAATAGTGGTACGTCAAACCATTTGAAACGGAAATTACAACCCTGGAGTTAACAAACCACTCGACTGTGAGGAAAGTCAATGTGAACCAAGAACATTTGTAGAAAACCTAACTTATAATACACCTGTTTGTCCTATTCAACTAGTCGAATCCAGTGGGCTAAACTAGTTTGAGTAGGTTATAAGACGAAGATAGATGAACTGTATAATGGCCGAAAGTCCATTTGACTGTCAGTCAAAAAGAACTATTTGATGTCGCCTTAGCCATCTTTACCGAAAGCTGAAGGCCATTTTGGCCCATTTTCTTCAATACTCAGATAAACACATACAAGACTCGTGATTTAGCCTCTATAACCCCAACTCTAACGATGAAGGTGAATCAGTGGTGAGACAAAAATTATAGAACCTGATTTATAACAGTCACTGGATTTTGGAGGATTCGTCCAATTTTCACCATAGGAAAAAGTGTGTTTTATATTGCACATAAAATATAGAACTTTGAAATGAGAATATCATATGTTCCTTCTAACTCTAATCTATATGACTTCGTAAATTTATGCAGTATGGCGTACTAGTACAATGTACAACTAAATCTATCACCAAAATGTATACTATTTAGAGAATGGATGGTGTCTTTGTAAGAGGTTACACAACTTTAATTACAAATATGATACCGCATTAGACACCTACACATAATTTCTAAATATTTATATAACAGAGAATAATGAAGCCGCATGATCCAATATTTGGAGTAATGTGTGAAATTGCATACGTGTACTGATGTTGAGGGTCAGAAAATGAAGCAAAAGTAAAAGAGGTATGCAATTGGCATAAAAATTCATTTCTCTTGTACTTAGAATTCACGTAGAAACTGTGTTAAAAATATCTCTTTAATTTTCTTAAATACAAAAAATGAACACAAAACTTTCGGGAAGAATCAAACATGAGTTACCAAGTAGTAAACACTCTGCGAGACAAATCTACTCATGAAAATCATGCAAAAATGATAGATCTGCTGCAGGCGTTCAATTTATTCAAGTTTCATACAAGAACATGTTCTGAGTGCGTTTATCTCTGAGCTAGGCCTTCAATTAACAAACGTCTCGGTACCACTCTAGACATCATTATCATGCATACAGGAAGATGGTCAGACAGAAATAAAGTAACCCTTCTGTATTTGTAGCCATGAGTAGATATAATTCCAATCTCGTTTCATCATCATCATCAGTATAAATCTTTTCCGATTATAAATCTCTGAAGCATAAAGACAAAATTACAATAATATACAACAGTTTATAAAATAACGATAAAACTCACTTTTGTGTTGAAAAGCCAGTGAGAATAAATCAATCTTTAAACAGCCTGTTATTCAGTTCTAAAGATTCATTTTCCTAGTGTCTGCAAAATAAGCAATATACTTATAAAAATCTTTTAAAATGATACACAGGAAGATTAGTTTCCATTGCGCGAATATCTTATATTCAACATTTAGTTTCCGTTTCCATTCACCCTTGGTAATGTGCTACAAGTAAGTCCTCGTTGAATATTTACTATTTGAGTGCCTCTCGATGCACATGAGTTTTCATTGTTTCGGAAATCTGTTTCCATGTTGTCAATACAATTCAGATACTCAACACTGTGATTTGTCTACATTTCAGAAATTATTATTATTAGTCCCCTGGGTTCCTAGTGGAACATAGGGCTTCAGTAGCACGCCTCCAGTGACCTCTGTTCTCTGAGATCTTTTGAACCTGGTCCCACGACAGCCCAGAAGCTCTCATTTCCTCCTCGCACGACCTCCTCCATGTCACCCTCGGACGTCCAACTCGCCGTTTCCCATGGGAATCCCACTCGAGGACCTGACGCGTGATGTCCCCAGTCGGCTTTCTCAGTGTATGCCCAATCCATCTCCACTTCCTTCTACATCTTTGTTGAGCGCTAGGTTCTTGGTTGGTTCGTTCACACAGCTCCTTCTTGCTTATTCTTATTATTCTGGCCATCTGATCTTCAGTAGCGAGCGTAAGCAGTTGTTGATGAATGTGTGTAGTTGATTGGAAATGCCTTTCGTGACGCGCCAAGTCTCTGAGCCATACAAGAGCACTGACTTGACGTTGGTGTTGAGAATCCGTATCTTGTTCCACATGCTGAGTGCAGAAGATCTCCACACTGGTTTCAGGCTAATGAACGCCTGTCTTGCTCTTCCGATTCTCACTTTGACGTCCTCGTCCGTCCCGCCTGTAGTTGAAACAGTGCTTCCTAGATAAGTGAAGGAGGTTACTTCCTTTAAGTTTCTCCCGTTGACGGTGGTTGGAGTTTGTTGTTGTTGTTGATGGTGGTGGTGCGGTAACTTCATCACTTCTGTCTTCTCTATATTCACCTGAAGTCCCGTCTTGGCTGCCTCTTCTGTCAACTTGTTAGTTTTTGCCTGCAGATCTTCAAGTTTATGTGACATTAGGCACAAGTCATCACTGGCGAAATCCAAGTCTTCTAGGTTCTTTTCCGCAGTCCAGCGTATCCCCCTCTTCTCACAGCTCTCCACTGTTTGCTGCATGATCCAGTCCAGTCCACTACAATCAGGAATATCATGGGGGATAGTAGGCAACCTTGTTTCACTCCTGTCTCCACTTCACTTCAAAAGCATCGCTGAGCTGAGCTTCCCATTGTGAATTACTTGGCATGTGGCACCTTCATATAGTTGCTGAATGAGGCGGATAAAGGTTTGCGATACTCCATAGTATTGAAGCAGTTTCCAAATTACTTGTCGGTCGACGCTGTCAAAGGCCTTCTCAAAGTCGATGAAGTTGAGGCAGAGAGCTGATTGCCATTCTATGCTCTGTTCTATGATGATGCGTAGTGTAGCGTTGCAATTTGGTCTACACATGATTTGTACTTCCTGAAGTCTGCCTGCCTGTTCCGGTCACAGTTTTGAATCCAGTGCATCTTTAAGCCTCTCCAGGATGATGCGGCTTAATATTTTACTTGCTCTGGGTGGACAGGAGAGTGATTCCGCGCCAGATCTTGCAAGCATTCAGGTCTCCTTTCTTCGGCAGTTTGACAAGGTAACCCTTCTTCCAATCAATGGGCAGGTACCTTCTCTTCCTTCCACACCTTCTGTAATAGTGCTGTGAGCATGGCCGCTGTTATCTCTGCTTCTGTTCTCAGTGCTTCTGGCGGTATCCCATCTGGTCCTGCTGCTTTCCCACATTTCAGTAGCTTTACGGCGTTCAGGACTTCCATTTTTGTTGGAGGATTTATGTTCACTTGTTCAGCGGCTGCAGTTGGTATTTCTGGACGAAGTGCAGGTGGTGATCGATTCAAGAGCTTCTTGAAGTGGACGACCCATTGTTTCCTCTGTTTCTCTTCTTTCGTAATTAAATTTCCGTCATCATCTTTTATTGGTTTCATCTGTGTTGATCTCTTCCCTGATAGCAACCTGGTTATTTGATACAATGTCGTCAGGTCTCTCCTACCAGCGGGCAGCCTGTTCTGCTTCACTTGCCAGTGTTTCGTAGAAGTATCTTTTGTCTTTGCGTGCACTTTTCTTTACTTCTTTGTCCAGTGTAGTGTTTTATACATTGTGCTCAGTTCCTCTTGTTGTTGAGCATCCTTGCACTGGTTTATCTTCTGTTTCACCATCCTCGTCTCCTCTATCAGCTTCCAGGTATCCGTCGAGATCCATTCCTTGTCTTCTTTCTTCTTCCTTCCTAATACTGTTGTGCAGGTTTCTTTCCACATAGCTTTCAAAGACTTCCAGTGCTCTTCCACACAGGTTTCTTCACGGATGTTCCTCGATATCTCCCATTTTGTCTTGATGGCTGCCTTGAAGATCTCCTTTGTAGTTTCATCCTTCAGTTTCCGAGTGTTGTACTTGAATTGAGGTCTATCACCAGCATCCTTGAAGGCTTTCAACTTGATTTGGAAGGTTCCTTGCACTAGACAGTGAGTGGTCTGAACCTACATCTGCTCCTCTTCTTGACCTTGTGTTAAGTAGACTGCATCTCCATTTTCTTGAGATTGAGATAAAGTCGATTTGATTTTTAGTGTGTCCTGGTGTCTGGTGAAATCCATGTCGCTTTGTGGATATCCTTGTGCCTGAACACACTGCCTCCAATCACCAAATCGTTGAATGCACAGAATTCTGCAAACAATTCTCCATTCTCATTCATCACCTCACAGAGCGCTTCTCGACCCATGGTTAGTTCTCTTCCCGTGTTGTCCCCTCCCAGTTTGGCATTCATGTCGCCCATCAGAATTTTGATATCGCCAACTGACGTCTTGTCCAGTGTTGATTGAAGTTGTCTGTAGAAATCCTCCTTTTTCTCTTGCTCTGCATTATTTGTAGGTACATAGTATAGCATTGTATGGTTGTGACTTTCCTTCCTTTTGAGTTGAATCTTGCTGTCATGATCCTGGAGGAGGAGATTGGTTCCCACTGCATGAGAGCCTTCGATGCTCTTGAGGACATCATGATAGCCACTCCACTCAAAAAGTGTGCTCGTGGTTGGCGTCTGGGTGACCGGAGTAGATTATTGATTCTCCAGTTGACAGTTTGGAGACTCCACTCCCATTCCATCTGCTTTCGCAAATCCCAAGCACTTCGATGTGATACCTTCTCATCTCGTTTGCAATCTGGGCTGCCTTACTGGGTTCAAACATCGTACGGACATTCCATGTCCCCACTTTTACTTTCGCTTTCATCTAGGGAGGGAAGACACATCGGCCAATTGGCTTCCCGAAGGCAAGCTTTCACCAACTGGCGTCATTTCGCGTCTCCGATTCCAGCGGGGAATAAGTTTGTTTTCATTTTTTATATTTTGTTTGTGCTTTGAAGTTTCTTTAGCGGTTAGATTTGTTTTACGGGGTAGGGTTGCTAGCCCTATGCCCAACCTTCCCTCTTTACCCGGGCTTAGGACCGTCTAGTAACTAGTGAACTAGTTAACCAGGCGAGGTTAAGCATGTTTCCGCCCAGGCAAAATAACCCATGTTTGAGAATGATATCATTTATTTTTGAGTAGCAAATGCAGATGAATAATGCGCGATAACAGCAAAGAGATGTGACTCAAGACAAAACTGGTCCTCCTTGATTGTGAATTGTAAATCCGATGTTAACATGGAAGTATTTTTTTAGCTGAAAAAAGATACCAACAATCACAAAACAGTAGATAAGTCATTTTAAGCTGTTAAAGTAGTGAAATATTGCATAGTAAATAGTTTTAACTTCACCTTGAACATGTGGTCATGACTGTCTTCTTGAAAATGAAGCTCTCAACTTTCGTCATACTTTACTAAAAACAAACAATATAAACACAAATGTGGCAATAATGTTGATTTAAACATTGAAATTTGCTTACATTATCGAATCCCTCACTGGGGAAAACATTGGTCATGATGAAAGTTATTACCTGGTAAAGCTACTATCATAAAAAGGCAACAGAATCGAATGATAAACACGCAAGAAGCATGCACTATCATGGTCAATACTCTCTCAAACTATGGTCAGTATTTTCAGTTTGAGAGAAAACAATCAGTTGGTGAATAACTGATAATCACAAAGGAGAATATTATTTTCAAATAGAAATTCACTTCTGATATCGCATACTTCTATGCTGAAACTGAATAAATGAATATTGATTAAAGCTCCAACTTGTTCAAGCAGACAGTGCCATCTGAGGAGGTAGGCTGCGTAGCAGGGTATAAAGTAATTGGTGCTAGAAATTGGAGATTTTATCGAAAATATAAATAAGAAAAACAGTTCCTCAAAGTAGCGACAACATTATAGCACACAATGATAGGTTATTACCCAAGTTAGAAATATATTTAACATTCACATAATAGAATGAATAAGAATTGTCAGAATATTTAAAATGCATGAGAGAATATAGCCGAGATCGTAAATGTGAATTTTTCACATGTTTCATGTAAACTAGTTCGAAATTCTACTATTCAAGATAGTACATTTCGTCAGTATTCCATTGTTTCATTTGATTTGACTGAGTGCCTCATTTCTTAGTTTTAAATATGTTATCACACCAATCACATATTGCAAATAGTGTATGGAACGTGTCATTGTTCAAATAGTCATGTCTATTCTTTGACAAATTGTGTCAATGTCGAGGAATTTGAACGTGCTGGAGTTGCTTTTCACAAGCAGTCTGGAACATAGTATCGTTGCCAAATGCGGAGTAGAAGTATGAGTAATGCTTACAGAAATGATAAACCTAATTACATCATCATTCAAATAATGATGAGGTGTTGTAAAGCTTTCATTCAAGAGGTTATTTGACTATTAGACAACTGGATATTCAACATAAGCGAGGAATCTTTGGTGTTAGTTGTTGGGAGAAAAATATTTGAGCTAAATTCAGCAACTCATTTGATTGCAAGATTTTTCTTCATATTTCAGAAGATATTCAAGGATGTTAAGTATGTCTAAACTCTACTGAAACACCGACATTTTAACAAAACTTAAGATCTTCATTATTCATGTCGCTTTTCCTTTATTCAACAACGAATATGAATCAGTAGTAGAATACTTGCCACCATAGACGTAGAAAACCAATATCTTCTAGTGACTAAATAAGTGAAGACTGGTTACAATTTCAAGCTTATTGTAACGCGATAGGTACTCTTCATAGCGAAACAGTAGTTATTCGCGTTACTTCTCAAAAAGACATGTAGTCGTCTTAATCAAATTTTAGCCTGTGTGTGTATGTAGGCATTATGTCTCTCCACGACCACTATCATCCTGTCAGACGTTTTGAAGTCGACCTATTACAAGACAAAACGTATTGTTAAGAAATAGTGTACGTCATATTTTTACACTCAAATAACGCCTGAAATTAACGTCTTCATTTCCTGATGTAAAATAACGTCTAGTAAGTAATAATACAATGTAGATTCGCATAATCCCAATTGTAAAAGATGTTCGACACGATTCAGTGAACTATATAACACTGTGCTAAATTGGAGTTAATTGAGTGTATTTGAATCTAAAACCTCTTTCTACTAAGTTGTTATGTATTCACTACTGTAGAGATATTACCTTCAAAATAAGCTATTTTTCTGAGTAAGATTATTTTTGATGTGGCTGCAGAATTTTTTGTATGATGTGAATTTTCTGCCAGCTACTCGTTATCATTCAGCTTTACGTCTTTTTCAACTCTTAGTAGTGGAAAGCAGAAGGTGAATTACGCAGATTGGTTGAGACGCAATGAAATGTATCTTCAAGTGTTATGAAACCAGAAGTTATTAGAGCTTCCCGCATGGTACTATTCTGCGTTTCGCTGCATGGACATACATTATTTGGTAACGCTGATTTTTCTTGTATCTATCGCACTGTAAGCTATTCGCCAATCTTAACTCAAAGTTTATACTGAACCGAAGTGATTTCGCTGAGATTTTTGGTCTCTTCGGTCAGATTTCCATTTGCAATTATATTTTACATGTTAATGTGGTTATCTGGTGTGAAACTTGTCTTTGAATGAGATATAGGACGGAAAAACCGCTGAATTTATTTTAGCTCACCTGACTGAAGAACCTCTTGGTGTTAGTAACAGAGGTAACATTCATGTATCATTAACGTGTTTCAGACCGTTTCTGATGAATTTGTCTTCATGTTCTTTAAGTCGCACAAACTGGTGATTCATACTGCATCTGCGGACAATTTTCCTCCTGAAACATAAAAAATCCCAAATACTTCAGCCTACACGACTTTTATTTCTCACCTAGCAAACAAGCAAATATGTAAATTGCATTTTTGTGTAACCTCATTTCCTGGTTTATCAAAGTTTATTCTCAACAATCAGCATTGAAGATAACTTGAATAGTACTACCTGTGTAATAATTTATTAAATGTACACCAACTATATTATCTCTAACCCACACATATCAACCATGCAACCCTCAAATTTAACAACTCGGTTGAATCAGATTAATGTACTCTCCTCATTTATCTGCTTTTCTTGACATAAGCTAACTTCGGCATGCGTTTTTAAATAGTATTAAAGCAATGCGTTTAAAAACTGATTCGCTCAGTTATGTTGCTTGGAAATCTCCAAGTCAAAAAGGCGTAAGATGAAATTGTTGAACATATCTCTTTTATGCCCCTATAGAAATTTACTCACTTCAGATTCATATAAACAAACTTACGTCCCATCTTTTGATAAAAAATAACTCCTTAGCTTACTTACGTTGTCCTAATAAGAACGACTTTGTCACTGAGTTTTCATCATTTTCATGTCCATTGCAATCATAAACCTTCGAATCAAATGATGAGACCTCACAAATACCTTCTAATTGCCAAAGATAATACACAAACAAACAATACCAAATCTTCCATGTTTTGTAAATACCTTAATAGCCAGGCGTTTTTGAATTGACTTCTGTATTCAGAAAGAAATGATACTTTTCAATCAAATCCAAGAGTAATTTTTCCTTACTTTGGTTATATTATCTCTTTTTTACCCACCAACTTTTAGACACCGCTCATTGTACATATTTAAATTAGTCACATGCCTAAGTAATCCGGAGGTTGCTAAACTTCTTAATCAAGGGTTCTCAAGAATGTGTCGGTGACTTGTTCATTCATTTATATAAAAAACTATTCGTGCTTATTAGCCCCTAGATGCTTGGAATATATACTTTCATCACCTAAATATCTTTACTCTTTGAGAATGGATTAACTACTGCACTCAAATAAAGATTGTGTTAGAATTCTAACTAGTAGTCCTTTAGGCTACTAAATTATCACCGCGTAGATGAAGCTGGCAAACCTACTCACTATTTATCAGCTTAACCAGTACTATTTACATTCCCATAAAATGCTAAAATTTCTAATCAGTAGTGGAGTATTTCCGATAAGGATGGAAAGGATGAAAATTGCTCTGCATTACTTTATAGACTGCCACTCATAATATCACAGATTATTATGTATTTAAGAAACGTGAACATTAAACAAAAATCGAGGCAAATAAAGTGTTTTTATGCAATAAAATAAATTAGTTTAAACCAGCAGAAATTAACATACTACAGTTTTCCCCCCTTACTGGTATGTCGAATCCATAAGTGAATGTTGATATTTAGTATACCGCCAAACAGCAGCATCCTTCTGTTTTACAAAACTTAAATTATAAGAGAATAAAGAAGTGTGACTGAACAAATATACTCTCTTAAAAAGCGTGGACGCAGACAAATACAAACCACTGTACGTCTTTCATTCAAATCCACCTCATTCATAGGAATTCATTTCCTTTCGAAAGAATATTGCTAAGTCTCTTCAAATAAAAATCTCTTTTGACTGAACTCATGCAGTGTATCAGTATGATACTACTTGCCTACTTTTTCAATTAACAAAGGGAAGTGGGTAGATTTCAGAAGAATAAATATGCACTAGATATTATTTTTTCAACAAATTTGAATTAGGCCTTTCTGATCGACTTGTTTTCATTGTATTCAGTGAAAATTGTACTTACCGATTAAATTACTTTATGTTCTCTAATTTTAGAATGTTAATGGTACACCAATAAGACTTTATAATGTAAAAGAGCTGTGTTTTCTCAAAGGGTGCTATAAGCCAAAATGCCCAACGGCTAATATCCTTAGTTTATTATTTAGTTATTGTGTTTTTCCTATCTATCTTATTAACTTGCTGAAATATTGCCGTCTGCTTGAAATTGTATTACTTGGACGCACATGCTTGACAAGTGTGAATAACTCAGGAGTCGAGGGAAAATAAGTGTTTACACACTTGAGGTGTTTGCTTCTTTGAAATTCTCAAGTGTAGGTGATTATCATGAACAGAAACCGTTTAGTTTGCCTTGGCTAAAAGTATGAAGCAGTCAGCGATTGAAAAACCAAAGAAAAGAATTACGGATAAAAATATGTACAGCCTCAATATTTTTGGTGACTTTATCTGATCCATAGCTGGTTGTAGAACATGATATTATGAATGTGGTACTAGGATGTCAGTAATAGGTTTTATCTAATCCGTTTACCCAGAATGTTTGCACTGCTACCTAACTAAATCATATTTGAAAATGTAAAACTGAAGCAACAACCAACAACTTCTGTAAAATAACTCATTTGCCTGTCACTATTAAAGTTGACTGGTGAATTTAAGGTTCACATATGACGATTTGAAGCCTTTATGCCAGAGAACGGCTTAGTTCTTTCATGCTGCGATACTGTCGGACACCACAGATATGCTATGGTCTTTTATCTACAGGCAAATTAAAGAATATTCAAAGTGATGTCATATAGTCTTTTTTACCTTCTGTTAAACTTTGAGATTTTCTTGGTAGAAAAGAATGCTGCTGCTTGAGCCTACTTCCGCTTAGGTACTGAACTCCAGATGATAAATTTAAGAGGAAATATATCTACTTAGTTCTGTTTGGTGACTTCATAAAATAAGTATTTAATTAAGCAAACAAATTTTACGAATTCCAAGATGCAAACTTAAATTTACACTGTCATATTTTGTGGGTACACATAGGCATCTTGATACGTTTAAGAGACACTTCAGTTTATTTGAACAGACTTCATGCACCTCATTGACGACTGATTATGGAAGGAGAACATTTTTCGTGCCTGAATTCTACTCCATATATACCGGATAAAAACGAACGCTTTTTGATAAGCTGCGTCCCCAGAACACCTCATCAAAACCAACCAACATTTTGCCGAGCGATTAAACTTGACAGAATCCAGAAAGGAACTCTAGAAATTTTTTCGGATTTGCGAATCTAGTACTTTGTTTCCGAAAGTGATTCAGCTGTTTGTATACTAAAAATAATCTGGCATCTCCTAACTGAAGAAAGCTTCGCTTTAACATCATAACTTGCAGCTATGACATGTCAAAAAATACAGAATTTTGACAGATGAGTAGTAAATGGGGAAACACGTGTACATAACAACTGAAATGACCAATAAGTTGTTAGATAACCAAAGAGTATTTGCTGTTTAACATACGAGTTGAATGTAGTTGTCGAAAGCATTTGTAATTAATTTCTGTTATTTCGAGATTTCTGTCAATATCAATAAGACTGACCAAACACCTTTCTGCTGAAATGAAGTTGAAACTCCATGGTGAACATTCATAGGAGGAAATTAAATTCTATTATATGACTAGTCAGTGAATATTTGCCTGGAAAATATTTTCTACAGTTTCACAATGAGTCCATTAATAGTCACTCCCTATCTTAATATGCTATTGATTTAAGAATATGCAGATCAATCACGTTTTCAAAAAGCCTGAGTGAATCATCTAAACTTCTCGTAGGTGGTCAACATAAACAGACTTTATATACTGTTATAAATAATAAATGACTTTGTCAAACGATATCCTTTTTGAATTGCATAAATTTTATTGTTATTCAACTCGATAGTTAATTCATAAATATACGGAACAAGCAACAATTGAGGTCTCTTTGAGCATTCTACATGAAACTACTAACCCATTACTGACCAAACAGTTCTTTGAGGATTTCTTTACTTCTGCTTTAACTTGAATGAGTTACATTTATGCCAGAATTTATAGTTCCAACCTCTATGGATCTTTAATAGCCGCTGTTATCTAGGTTGCTCCACTTACTGTATATTGCACTTCAGCATCTAAAACTGGATATTGCGGCGTGAAACATTTTAAATATGACCTCAGGTATCTACAACGAAATTAACAGTGCCTATTCGACAGTGCACGAACACATAGGCCGTTTACGCTCAATGGTCAACCATTAAAGTATCCTAACAAGGTGTGATAACTTGATAGTCGCCTAGAAAAACACCTTTTACCCAATCTTCGTATTTCATAGCAGTCATTAGGAAGGTGTATTATTAACAACAAATTCTCACTTCAACCTACAGTATGAATGAATAGTTTCAATGAATTGGTGACCAGTTCACAGTTTAGAGGCTTATTTCTGATCCATAGTTATTTGGCGGGGAAACTAATGTAGCTATGAATGTCACAGGAAATTTTATCATGACCGATTTCACCTTGTGCCTGATATTTAGAATCGACCAACAAGTAACTACAAATTCCGTAATTTCTGGTATTCATCAAACAGATTCACTTCAATGTAGGAGGGAGTTACGTAGGTCCCTTGCTTCAAGGAAGATAACCAAGACAGACTACAAGTGTAGACAGCAGTTCAAGCATTCTACATTTGTTCACAGCTAGTTGAAGGGACTGATACTAAACAATATGCATCAGGATAGATGATAATCCGCATAATAAAGATATTGTTTTTTAGATAATTAGACTTCAGCGTATAAAGAAGAGTAGTATGTTGCAGAACGTTTCAACTGGCAATAAGTTTGACTACGCTGAGAGTATCTTCAACAAATAGACAATCTTGACGATCTTATAAAGGTTCATAAATCCAGTTCAGAGCACCAAGTATTGCGATTTTCTTACTTCATTGGTGATAGATGTATTCACTTAGCCAGTAAAGTACATGCATATCAATTGGTTAATTACATTCCAGTGGTTGTAGGATGTAATCATCACTTTAACATAAAGAAATAAATCTGCATTTTGAAACTTCATACGCATGTAATTAAGGTTCATCTGTCTAGCTTCAGTTCATCAGTGCTGTAAGTTCATAATGTGGTATTATTGGGAAATAACCTATAACCCCTTTATTCCTTCCTTTTCTAAAAGTCTTTTGCCAAATCTGCAGTCATATACATTTTCTAGGTCATTCATGTACAGTCAACTTTTTGTCATCCACGTAGTATTTATTAGTTTATCACTTAAAATAAAATAGGCGCTTGTTTACCTAAATGATTCTCACTATCATTCTATCGAGAAATAATGGGAAAAAGGCATTTTAATGAAATTTATCATTTATAGCTATCAACAACAAGTATTCATGCAAAACGTCTGATGACCACATTAGTTTCCTCAGGAATCTAGACTTCTTTTCCAGTTATTCGACCAGTCATACGATAAGTGATCTGAAGTAGTCCTATACAAAAGACTACATAGATTTTCTGAACCTGAGATTAAATTCCTGTGGCTTAAAATTATATTATTCTACGCAACAAACTGTAAATTATGCCGCTGATAACAGAATGCTACGTAAAAATTCTCTAGATAGTTTAGAAAATAGTTGATTAATCTCGCTTTCAACCTATATGACCTGTTTACTCTATTTTAATTCTTAGTGTTAGGAAACTGATAACTATCCTCAACCATAATTAAGCAGAAGCAAGATTTTATCGAAAGGCTTCACCAAACATACAGCATACAACATAATAAAGACGGCTAGTTATCGAATAAACCAAGTGGACTAGATTTTGTACCAGTGAAGACTTCCACAGTTAACTTAGTATTCTTTGAAATAAATGTCTACCTACAAATTCTTTAAAAGTGATAACAACAAGTTAAAAGGAAATTGAAAATCCCGTGTGAATAAGACACGCTTCGGTACTATCCACTTTCACTTTTTGAATTTTTTATTTTAAGGCTGTCCAAAATAGTGTGTTAGAATATCAAGATATTAACCAATCAAGGTCATTTCATTCTAAAATAGCTTACTTATATTGCCTAAGTCACCACACATTTCTTCAACCTTTTTCTCAAATCAGTGGTAAGTCAATCCTTAGGTGATTTACTTTCCAAAGTAGTTTTTGTGTATGTAGCTTTATCTAAGCCAGGACCATTAGTCTTCAGTAGGTACTTGTGGTTGTAATATCCATATTACCGAAATAATCAGGAAACGTTCAACCTTTTCAGAAACACTTGACTAATTACTGCTGATTGTGAGAAAATCAAATTCTGAACTGAGAAAGTCATAGTAACATTGCTTTGATATTATGATCGACAACAGATCTAAGCTCGACTCTTGCGTTTGTATGAGGAAATCAGCTAATCGTTAGTTATGTTTGAATTAAATATTGTATTGAAAGTCAATTGTGAACGAAGAATATTCTATTCAGCAACTTCACATCAGGTTCCACAGTTACAAAATCAATTGCGTTAACATATTAATAGCCAGAATTTACGGCGATTACATTTGGGAATGAATGTAGAATTATAACTAAAATTTGACTCTTTAAATTAGTGGATGGTAGGGCAATTTTTATATGTATGTCAAATGTGGTGATAAGTAGAGTGTAAACTTTGTCAGTTGATTAGTGACCAAACGTATGGAGAAGGAAAATTAATAATCAAGTTCAAGGTTGCATTGTTTCAAGTGAGCGATTAGTACTATACTAGCATGTCTGATAGAAATAGGACACCAAATAGATACTAGCACAGTTTTCACTGTGATACACCGCGTTCCGAAGACTCTACCATGTGCCATTCGGTTACGCATTCTCCATATAGCGGAAGCTGTAGCTATAAGGTGAACGAAGCGTGAACGTTGCATAAAAAAGAACACGTTAAAGCCCCTCTCCTCCCTCTGCCATCTTGTGACGTCATATTCACTCCACTTCCGACCTTAGATAAATTCCTGCTATTATCCTTTGTACTAAACGCTCACTCGAAACAATGCAACCTTGAACTTAATTATTAATTTTCTTTCTCCATACGTTTGATCACCAATCAACTGACAAAGTTTATACTCTACTTATCACCACATTTGACATACATATGACAATTACCCTATCATCCACTAATTTAAAGAGTCGAATTTTAGTGTTATTGCTTGTATGTATTACACCGTCGTTGATTGGACCGAACTGATCAGTCTGTGTTGGCATATGGGCTCCTATGCGGATGCCTCGATATTGCCTGTCTTTTAATTATGTTTAGTAATGATGGGCAGTGGCTAGCATTCTAGATTCCACTGCTAGCCACTGCCCATCATTACTTAACATAGTCAAATTTTAGTTATAATTACACACCCATTCCTAAATGTAATCGCCGTAAATTCTGGCCATTAATAAATATGTTAACGCAATTGATTTTGTAACTGTAGAACCTGATGTGAAGTTGCTGAAAAGAATATTCTTCGTTCACATTTGACTTTTAACATATAAATGGCAATTTTTAATTCCTTAAATGTTACGCAATGTCTTTTTATCTGTCTTTCTTTTGTCTCCATAATAATGATAATCAGTTTTTGAAAAGGTGTTTCCATTTTATTTATCCTCGTATATCTGTTACTGTCTCCTTCCTATTCAGTATAGTCGATCATCACTACAATTCTAGAATTATGACACTACTTGTATAACCTCCTAAAATTTCACTCCTACCTAATAAATTATTGACTTTCGAAAAATGGAGTATATTAATCTTTAGTTATGTTACCAGCTGGCGATTGGTAAGACATTTATGCATATGACTATACATGTCCATCCAAAGATCGAAGGCAGAAAAGTTTATCGTATATTGAGTTTTCTGCTATACATTCTGCATTTCATAGTTTATAATTCAAGAAGTTTGGATGCTTGAAACTAGTGCAAGCATATCCCCTCACTATTGATCCTCATGCTCTACTGGATGACTTGTATTGTTCATTTGTAGAGATTTACATTACTCTTTTCATGATCAGTCGATTGTATTTTAGTGAACTTTAACACCAATCGATTTGTGCTAGGCAGAGGAACTCAGTTGAAAATTAATTGTAAAGCGGACTGATCATTCACCTTTTTGTCTTGCCCAGCTTCATTTCAATTAAACAATTCTAAAGTGGCCATATTACACGCACTTTCTAACACTAAGCCAGCAACTAGTACAGTATATATATATATATATATATATATATATATATATCCACTTCAAAATCTTTTCTTCATTCTTGATGTAGAGGCTTATACCTGCGTACATCATGACCACATTAAACAGTTTTACAGGCTTTCGGAGTAAGAAACACTGATCTTAAGTGATTCTTGGTATTTATTGCTAGAAAATTTCAACAACCTTCACGAATCTATACTTCCTAAGTATCTGAATGGTTCTCAATAAGTACTTCAGCGGGAATCAGGATGGCTAAACTGTATAGGCCTTACATGAACCTTCATAGGACTGGATTACATTGACGAGTAGATCACCCAACAGACAGTAACAACAGTTAGTCTGAGAGGCAGTATTTTATGCATGATCTATGGTTTCGGTCACTGAATATACTTGCAAGAAGTTCGGGAGCAGCGATAGCCTTCGAATAACCTTCACACGCTATAAGAAAGATATATATATATATGACATGTGAATGCCAGCTGAAGCGAAGGTTTGATACAGAGCTGATAATTGACGTACTTGCCTCTGGAGGAACTGTCCACCCATATGGAATTGCTTGGTTTACAAACCAAGAAAAGGAAAGAAGATCGGGATAGCTGAAATTTATCTGTGTTATTTTTCAGTATAAAAAGTTAAGGAAATTAACAAACCATTTGTTGCCTATCAGTCTATGAAGTCATATCAAGCAGCTAGTGTTTCATTCTGCTTTCAGTCCCGGTTGCATCTCGCTAATTGTCTTACGGATACTCACCGCACCTGATTCAATTTTGAACAGGAAAAAAGGAGTAGGACTGCATTCATTATCAGTAGATTATTCTGATAGTATCTTTTGATACAGAGTTCATTATACTTAGTTCTGCCTAAGGGTCAATGATAATTTGCAAAACAAAATTAACAACAACTAAAATCATATTCCAGAGTGATTCTGCGTAAATAACACGTTGATGAAATCATCATCAGCTTCCATTTGTCAGCCGACTGCCATTTAATACGGACACAACGTTTAGTGAGATAAACACTGATTGTGTATTAAATTTCGTTTGTTTGTGTAAAGGTCATCTAACCTGTTTTTGTATAAAAGCACAATTGATGAACAATGTATACCGTTGTTTGTTTTCTGCAATTAGGCGTAAAATTAAGTAAACAAAGCTGAATAAATGAGATTAGCACTGAGCCTAATAATTGTTCTGTCAAGCGTTATTATTATCGTTGGCCTTACGACAATAATTATCACGTTACAGTTGCCTGCTTCTCATATCTACCATGTAACTCCGCCTGCCAAATTAAATGATGAACTTATTTCCAACCATAAATATGGCAAAGTGGAGAAAATTCTCCTGGGGAATTACAGTGGACCTGAAAGTTTGATCTATCACAATGGTGAGCAAAATACATGTCATGAATGTTTCCTGCAGGTTCATTGTATGCAACTGTGAGGCGAGGTAAAATACTAAGAATCGATGACTCTAGTATTTCCGTGCATGCAGCTATTTGTCCCTCACAATACAGTAAGCTAACCATATACAATAATAATCTGCTGATTCAGATGGTATTCAACAATGTGGCAGGTCACTTGGTCTACGGTTTCTGAGCAATTCACAGAGTTTACTTGTCACTGATGCATACTTGGGTGTCTATTCTGTTCCTATGACAGAGGGTATGTACTGTAAATTTTATTGATATATATTGTGCCTAGGTATTCCTTCAAAGTTATTTCCTACGAATGACAGTTTCACTTTCAAATTTTTTGACGACTCTTATCTTCTACCAAATGGCAGTGCTTTTATCACAGAAGCTAGTACGAAAAATAGTTTACATGATTTATGGTCTGTACTTCTCGAAGGAGAGGCTAGTGGAAGGTGACAATAACATTTTTATCTGTGAATAATTTTGGTTTGCCTTTTGAGTACCATTTATATATGATAAGCAATCAACCAAAAATTTATTTAATGTATTTACGAGCGACACAATGACCTAACACAAGCTGACAGATAGATGACTAATGAGTGGTTTGACCCAATCTGTATATGGGGTTAAAATAAAAGACCTTCCTTAAGCAAACCTGAGCCTGCTTGGTATTGGATTTCGCTCGAAAGCCCCTTTAGGCGTCCTCATCTAGTGCGCCTGATTGCTTACTTAATGACCGGATGAACAGAGGATTCTTTGTTTCATATTATTCTTGGTAACCATTTTCACATCTTTTCAGTCTCTCATTTCTCGAATATTCACCGAAACTTAATGAGTGATTAGTTGTTCCAGAACTTAAAGATGAATTTGCACAAAATAATTAACTCTTGAGATATTTCTTAGTGTAATGAAAAGGTATTCTGATTGTAACTACACTTTCACAAATAAATTGATACCAGTTCATTGGCTTGCCAAATACATAGATGCATACTAATAGATCACTAGCTACTTATGATAGAAATACAATTTTTTATATAGAACATTTACTTGTTGGTTGTTTGCAGCTTTAAAATGTCAATGCAGATGAGCGAGTCATGAAAAACACACCATCAAATGGTTTTTACTGATCTAGAATTATGTTACTGAGTTTCAATAAGAGACATTGATACAGTATATTAAATGACTCTTAGCATATATGAAAGTGTTATTCAACATAAACCGACATCATCTGGAGAGCAACCGGAAAACTGGGAGCACTGAAAAGCTGTCTCGTTCCAATTTAGGACTCCTTTGTAGTACGCACCTACCACCTCACTGGGGACGGAATTCAGGATCTTCAAGTGTAGGAGAGAACACGACATCCATTCAGCCACTGGATTTACGCTCAATGTCTCGTAGTCTCCTATTTTGATAAATACCAGATATATGTATCATAAACTCTCACTGTTAATAGTTGCACGTGAATATAATGGTACGTAAATGCCTCCAATTTTTCGCATGATGTTCTTGAATTATGAGACTAATATATAATAAACTGGTTTTAGTGCAAGCAAATGACCTTGGTAGGATCAAAATTGACAAGAAAATGTTTCTCTACACATCATTCTAAGTCACAGAAGGCATTCATGGCTTCTTTTTGTATGCGGACATGACACACCTTTCACTAATATAAGTTCAAATTCAAAGCTTGGAAATCGCGAAACAAACAATGTTGTGTATGACCCTGCCTAAAAGAATGAACGAGAGAAGAATGAGGTCTGCTGACAAAAATGTAGGTATTTTGTTTCGTTAGCCTGTTCACAGCAGCTTAAATAATCAACTCCAATCACTTCACGATGTCACAGTATTGGTACCCTGATGTCAAAAAAGGACTCATCTGTCATTACAGCACTGAGTTGAGAAAATACGCTATGGTAACTACTTTACTTTCGGTCTCAATAACATTAGTCTAAAATGAACGTAGTTTAGTTCTAAAACAAGGAGAAGGTTCTACTCTGTCTGATGAATGTTTTCAATCACACCAAAAACTGAAATTATTTACGCAAAATATATTGTTCTCCTTTCCTTAATAGCAAGTATTATGAATAAATAAAGTAGAAAATATACAGGTCCGATGTTCCTTTTTAAACGACTTTCTTCATAAAAACCTCAGATTAATCAAGGTGAACACGAAAACTGGTGAATACAGTGAAGCTGTAAGTGGTCTGCGTTTCCCTAATGGAGTTGAACTACATAACGATGGTAAATCCATTTTGGTTACTGAGACCGTGAAATGTCGAATATTGCGAGTACCACTGGATGGCGGTAAAGTTACCGTTTTCAGCGACGGTTTGCCAGGTTACCCAGATAATATCAAAGCAAGTCCTCGTGGTGGTTACTGGGTTCCTGTGTCAACTTTTTCAGATTCAGTCATGTCTAGATATATCTTCTCAAAAATACCAAAGTGGCCTATTGTTCGCTACCTTCTTTCAAAGGTTAGTTATATCTCGTTTTTACCTACGTGAAGTTTTGATTTCAGTGTCTTCTTGAATGAGTTTCTCAGAAAGATAGTTTCTGGAAAGTCACTTTGAAAGAACAACCTAACTGGTTTCGAACAATTACAGACAGTTTCCTGTTTGATTGCAAGTGTTCAGTGTCACCCATAGTTGATAAACAGGAATCAGTTGGTCCGTATTTGCTGAAATAAAATATCTTCTTACGAACACTCGAATAGTCAGCCTCAATAAGATCCCGATAATGTATCTTTTTAGTGGAAAGCAATGGAACACAGAATCAGCGTTTCTCACAGGGTTCGACTGTCAAAATCAATATCAACACTCACTGCTGAGTAATCATACATCCTAGAGTTTATCGTCACCTGCTAGAAAATATGTTTAAGACCCTTATGTTAGAAATGGTCATCCATATAAACCAGCATGAATATTGTAAAGACACTTAATTTAACGCCAGTTCGCTCACACAACTACGTATTCAGAACCATTTTGTATGTAGTATCTGGATTACAATTTAGTCGAATTCACCACTGATACCATTATAGGTTGTGTACCGAGAAACTGTTCTCTTGATATTCGTACACACTCAGGCTGTCCTTCAGACTAAATCCATTTCATAACCGCTTTATTTTTCAAACAATTTGAACCATCGCTCACAAAGTCACACTCAGTGGATGCAGCAGCTGTCACCTCTCAATGCAAACGTTCCCTACGATTCATACTCGCACTATAATTAAATGCCATCCATATTGCTGTTGTTTTAAACATGATAACCACATGAAAACTTTCAACATATAAAATTAATCCCCATTTTGTTTTTCATTTTAATGAGAATGATTCCCTTGAAAATGTACTTCATTTCCATTGAACTGAAAGGAAAACAACTAGCTAAATATTTACCAAATAGAAAGATATTGTAAGAAGCTATTAGACAAAAGTAAAAGGAACTGTCTTTAGGCATCTCCAATGCTCCACAGTGGGTTCACTGGATTATGATAGCAGTAACTGCATTTTGCGTGTAATATTTAACCTTCGTTGTAAATACCAAAGCCTCCTGTATGTAACACAAAACTCTGTCACATTCCTGAAGTGACAATTATTTGTCGTCTCATCGAACTGATTGATGACTTTCAATTGAGTGAGGCCGAAATTCAGTTGTTGGTCGTTAAAGGGCCTAAATCAGAAGTATATTTGTTGTCCAATGATTGTTCACTTCAGGATGACTAATTTCATGTTATTCAGTCTTTGGTGCCAACCAGACTCCAACTATTATTTTGTGGTGTGCTCATCAAGCTAACAGACTCACCATCATTGTGCACTTTCAGTGATGTTAGTTGGCTGGAGGCAATCGCCTAGAACCATTAGACTCAGACTCTGCTTGTTAGAGACTCGTCAGCGAGGTACACCTGCAAACTCCAGGATAACTTAATTTATGGCTTGTTGCCCATTGTTTCTAACCAACCAACAGCACACATACTATGTTGATGGTTACATGTTCACCAGTTCAAGGTGGGTCTTTGAACTTTGATACCTGGATGGTGACTCCTACTTCACTTTACTGTTTTACTGTTCCCTGTTAACAAAATCTATACATATTCATCCAACACCTCTCTCAACCTAATCATGTGATCCAAGCCACCAAAGCCTTCAACAACGAAGCAGTCCTAAATAAATAAATAGGTGACATTTATTTGTTTTGACTTAACTGACATCCATCTAACCAAGATGTTCACCTGGAAATTTGCTTTCTTTTAAAAATAGAATTGACTTTGCTACAAACTAACCTGCTGAGGATATTGTTCAGAAATCTTCAGAAATTTTATACTTATTGATTTTATCGTGTACACATTTTAGACAGTTATCTCTGCTCTTTGGAACCACTAATAAGGTTTCTCTTATTTAAAAAATCACCAATTTTTCCACCAAACAGACAATCTCTTGCAACATTACCCGTATACAACTCCTAATCAAGACAAGATACATACAAGCAATTTTTAAAGTCATACTGAAAATCTTGATCTCAATAATCGTAGCTCTATTGGATTTCAATATTCTATTACAGTACGTCTAAAATGCCATGAAGCCTTGAATATTTTCTTAATACACTCATACTAGTTAAGCATGTGGAGTGCTCCAGATATACTAAGTTATTTATCGTATTTAAGCGAATAAATATGGCAGATTAATCAACTTTGAAACATGTTGATAAGCTGAGATTTTTCAGTGTATGAGATAGTTGAAAGAAAAATTCTATATTTTTCTCGGACAGATCATTCCCCTTCTTCCTGCATCAGCTGTCTCTGGAGCTGGACCTACAATGTTACTTCGCTTTGATGATGAAGGAAATATAACGGAGATTTGGAAAGACTATCACAATGAACTGCCAGGGACCACTGATATTCATGAGTACAACAATACTCTATACACTGGGAATTTTCAATTACCATACATTGGCAAACTGGAAATGTTACCCAGTCAGTTAACAACCGAATCTCTGAAGAACCTTGATGGATCTAAAAAGTAATGAGCAGTGGTTATATGAAATGAGAATGTCTCTTTCTATCATTTCATTGATTACACAGTGTTTTACACTAACACGTAACATCGCTTCTGTCCGAAAGAGCCTTCTATTTCTACTCTGAACATATTCAACACGTATATTTTCAAAATATTAAAGTGCTTATTCTTTTTTATAACCTCTGGTTTAGCGTTTGCAGCATGGACAAGACATTGTGATATCTGTACTTTAATCATCCTTTTTTAATAATCCGCATTTTCTGATTTTATTTGCTTACCGGTGTTAAACATCTCATGGTTTACGGATACATCGTTTGATTGTCAAACGTTTGCACTGAAGGTCAGATTTTTTCAGTCACATATGCAAAGATAATGGAGATTACCTATCGTATTAGGACACAAGGTATAGTGAAAAATAACTGTCGATTTCAGTATCCCTCTCAATGTAGTAGTCGGTACAAAGCCAATAATGAAGTTGTCATGCTACTCCACTACATTTGACAACCTTGCAATAGATTTGTGCCTTACTACATTTACGTCTTGGATGCTTTTTATCTCATAGCAACTAGGTAGACATAAAAGCCACCATCCACAGTTCAAACAGATGCACTGTGCTCATCGACTGACTTTACAAACACCTGAACATATGTACATTGAGTTGATGATGCAAACATTCACATGAGAAATTCTTCTTATCCTTGAGATGTAAACTGAGGTGAGCTAGCAAAATAGAACAAAGACAAGACGACGATCCTGACACCAGTATTTGCGAGAAATGTATTAAACTTGTTGGTTTATTGAAAGCAAGGCCTGGAAAAGACTTACAAAATCAAACTGAATATCCCTGATAGGTCACAAAATGTAAGTTAAATAATTGAACGCATTGGAAAAACCGTACAGTTCATTATTCTTCTGGAATGCATTCCAGAATTAGTCATGACATAAAGAAACAGGAATGGCTGTTGAGAAACCGATAGGAAATGCACCTTGGGAAAGACTGAAACTATTTAAGTTACTTTCTGCAGGAAGGTGTATCTAACCTCTACTCAGGATTCAAAACAAATCTGCCATTAGTGGGAATAGTCAAGGCTACATGTTCACCCATAGGCAATGCATAGTATTGTAGCAACCAGTAAAGCTGATCCAGTTGGTCAAGTATCGTTCAGTGACTTTTATTTCAACTAAAGAAACCAGAACAACGAACAACCATAAGTTAGATTATCAAACTACAATGTGATGAACCACAGGGAAAAATTCGTCTCCTTCGAACCTCAGCCATTGTTTCTCGTGTGTTGACACAATTACTCAGTATAATGGTACAAACCAACAATGATTAGCAGTGAAGTTATGAAGGCATATCTAACGTGGTGCTACGTCGACCATGCTGAAATATTTACAGATGGTCTACAGTTATAAGTGAGTATTACTCTGAGAATAATCTACTGATTAGTTCTTGTCCGTAGATTTGAAAGAGCATAGGTCTCATCCATTTATAATAATAAGAAAATATAATAAATGGATGAGACCTATGCTCTTTCAAATCTACGGACAAGAACTAATCAGTAGATTATTCTCAGAGTAATACTCACTTATGACTGTAGACCATCTGTAAATATTTCAGAGTCTCATCCATGATAAAAGTTAATTTCTTCTGTCATTTTTAAAGAGAAATTAACACAAACAGTGATTAATTAGCTTCCAATCGACTTTTTTCAAAATTATTTCCTTCCTGTACATACCAATACCTTGGCTTTGTCACTCAATCAACTGTGTAGACAATATATTGCTAAACGACACTGCTAACAAACACAGCAAAAACCAAAATCCTACACAAATAATCCGCCTCCATCAAAGGGAAAGTTTGTCAAAAAGCATTGTTGTCTTCAGCACAGAATAAGAACTAGTGTATACACTTATCAATTTATCAGTTTTCATGACAAACAAGCTCTGATCTATAAGATAAACAGGGTGAATATACTAAAATATATGAGTTGCAGACACAAATGTATTATTGCTCGAAGATATGATAGGAACACGACAAATGAATTATTGATTGTTCTGAATCACTACTGACTACAAGAATCTGAAATTACATCTCATTACAGTCTCAGAAATCAAACAATAAATTTGTATTTTAATAAAAGCAAGGTAATTCAGTGTACTGAACATTCCTTTGAACGAATCCTTTTCAGTAACTGTACAATCGTAGTTATAGCAATAACAAACGAACAAATGGGTATATAATTGGCTAGTCTGTGAACAATAAGTAATTAAAACAGAATGTTATCTGGAAACTATGATGTATTAGCGCTATACATTTCGAACAATCTGATTGTTCGAAATGTATGGTGCTAATACATCACATTTTTCAGATAATCTTCGTCTTCTCATTAAGCTGTTTAAATTTATCAAAGGGACCAGTTGCTTTAAACCAGAATGTTCCAGTGTGAAATACTGAGTTGATTCTAGAGGTGGAAAGAGATTGCATAATCACATTGTATATGACGGAAATAAACAGTTGCTTAGGGTGATGACTAGTAGAATAAAAAGGGTAAAAATAACAATGCTAATCATGATCATTCACCAAAGTAAAGTATTCTGAGAGTTTTATAGAGATATTACAACTAACGCGACAGAAAAGTGAACAGTAGAGTGAAAACAATAAAAATGTCTAGTGAGTAAGCGTAAGATGAATACTAAGGTAATAAAAAACCTCATGAAGAAAATGGACATAACTCTTCCCGACAAAGATCTTAGGTTTCAACTGTTGAATTGCAAGGACCTCTGCCATACATATATAACGACTTTCCACTTCTTTTGAGTCAATTGGTCTAACTTTCTATACGATTTTCAAAAAAGACCTTTAAGGAAGTGGAATGTCTAAAGTTGACGTAATGGTCCAAAATGGAACTGTTCATTGACTTACATTTGGCTCTGGACAGACAACTGGGGCAGTCATAAATTTAGTTCCCTTCACAAATTTGAACAAAGTAAGAACAAAGACATTTGCAGAGAAAAAGGAGCTCATTTTATTTCATGACCTTTTGTCAGCTGCAAACAGCCTGCAGTTGAAATGAATTATTAGTAATAATAATTATAATAACACACATAACTTACTCTAAACACTCAGAAGTAAATGGCGATTTGAAATCCAGGATTAACAATAAGGTGGTAAGTCAACGAAACATAGGATTAACAGCTGCATCTCTTAGTCAAAATCTATGGCTACTTATACCTGATGAGATGTAAAATTCTTAAGCTGTGGACTGGGAGGACAAGAAACGAAAAGCAGTGTAAAAGAAGGGACTGTTCAAGGGCTAATAGGTTAGGTAATTGCATGAAAAACTTGAAAATCATTAGGGAATAATAATCAGTAAGTAATTGGTGAAGAGATGATGCAATTAAAAGAAAAGGGAAGACTATATGCTTACATATACGAAGAATTATATGCATTTTCCAAGGTAAAGAAAGATCAATTACAGTCTCCTTCTGAGTACATAGGTCAGGTTGAAAATGTTTGATAGCAGGAGCTTACGGAGATCGTAATATAAACATAGTAGTTATTTTATTGACTAAGCTGAATGATTGAGAAACATCTATTTGACGCCCCGTTTCCATCAGATGCCTGGTGTTTGCACTTCTAAAGACCTTGCTACCATTCGGACACAGATTTTCATGGAGATGCTCATAAAATGGAGTAGACGCACCTCTTTCAGTTCGTCTTATATACTTGCTTCCACAAGCCCACGTTAATTGATGTACGCAGTTGGAGGTGATATGAGATGGGTATTTGTCTACTTTCGACTGTGTTATTGAGCACAGTGTATCGAAAACTGAGATCAGTGTGGAAGCAGTGAAGCTCCTTCTCAGTGCAGCTTTTATTCTTCTGTCTATTCTTTCCGATGTCTTATCACCTCTGAATGCTAGGTGAAGGAAAACAGGCTTCTTCTGAACAGTTGAATGTTTCGGTCTCTCAACAAATTCTTTTCCATTTTTCATGATGAATTTCTTCGGATATCCATTCTCTATTAGAGCCTTCCCAATTAAACCTTGAATTTTTCTTCTTGATTGTCTTTTGAGCACAACGTTTTTATTCTAGTGAATAGCGTCCTGACTAAACCACACTTATAGCTGACGGGACAGAAGCTATTGTAGTGAAGGTACTGACCAATCCACGTGTTTTTTACTGTGTATAGTTTTCCAAATGTTCCATCACTTCTCCGTCTTATACTTAGATCCAAAAAATCGAATCCATCCTCATTTTCATATTCCATTGTAAAATGGTTATTTGTATGAGGTTGATCGAGTGTGTCGAGTAAGTTTGACGCATTATTCATGTTATCACAAGCGTTGAAAATATCGTTGACATGTCTGCAGTAATCTGTCGTTCCCTTCATCGCAGCCTACATATTTGTTCGCTCGAGATTGTCCATGAATATATCAGTTAGGATAGGTCGTAGTGGTGAACCCATAGCCACTCCATCAGTTTGCCAGTACAGTTGATTATTAAAGTGCAAGTGAACACCTTTTGTGCAGAGGAACAGTAATTGTTTGAGTTATGTTTTCGGCAGTGGTAGTGGATGAGACTGTTGACAGATTATGTGCATCGTTTCATCCACTGGTATGTTCGTAAGCAATGAGGAAACATCAAATGATACCATGAATTTATCAGATATCTAATCTCTCTATTTCTTCAGAGAACTGGAGTGTATCTTTCGAGCTGTGATTTGTGAGCGCTTTTCTGATTAGTTCCAATTTCTTTGCTAACCAATGAGTCAGTTTGTGACAAGGTGAACTATTCATGGGCAAAATGGGTCTCAAAGGAACACTGGACTTGTGGATTTTTCGGAAGGCCATCCATGAAAGGTAGTTATGAACCTCTTGGTTTAGGTTCACTCTAGGTTGTTCCATCAATCAATTGCTTCTCCAAAAGTTTCCTGAGGTATTTGCTTACTTTGCTTGCAATTAAAACTGTCGCATCCTTTTGGGATCTATCAACTGTGAAACTCAACGAATCCCCCAAAATCATCAGTATTTTATGCAAGTAGTCGTTGTTATTCATTATGACGACACCAGATCCCTTATCAGCTCTTGTTATAACAGTTTTGCGATTCTTGCGCAGCACCTTCAGCGTCAACCTATGCTGCTTATTCAGAATCTTTGACTGCTTGCATGGAGATATGCAGAACTGATTAGCAATATCGCCAAGCTTAGATTTAAACTAGCTTCTTCTATTCTCATCTATAGGCTTATAGTCATGAACTTACTGGTATAAGTTTTCAAATTGTGCTTCTGTATCAATTCGATTAACGCGTTCGAATGGACATGAAATTTAAATCAAAGAGACAAAGCTTCAGTTTTCATCTAATTTAGTGTGGTATTGGGGAGATTGCACACATACTTCTTTGGATTTTCAGGAAATCATTCATGCAGTTTCTCTCGCACTAGGGATTTTATGAGTTTATTCTCCCAGCTTCTAGATGTCTTCGACTGTAGGTCATGGATAAAACTGGTGAACTTTATGCGACATGCATTTGGAAATATTGCACATTCTACCGCCCACATGATCCGCTAAGCTAGAACACAACAATATGGCCCAAAGTGGCAGTTTGTCCTTCCCACCAACTTGTAGCTTACATGATGATGACGCCTATATCATCGGGTGAAGTACGTTCACAGCCTACTCAAAGGTTTGCTGACCAAGACCTTTCGATAAAGAAAACAGCTAATGCTAACTGATACTAATAATAATCTACATTTAAAACCCACTCATTATTATAAACACATGATAACAAACTCATACTCATTCAAAGATAATTAAAGGAATCTTCCGTGTGCGCTACGAAGTGATGAATATCTATTCAATCTAAACATCTCGATGATTACTACAATGTTAGTAACCTTCACTTCTCATTCATGCTTCGTAAATAACCACACTCTCCATCATGAGTATTCACCGACTCAGTGGACTAAGTAAATCGCACACATACTACCATTGAACAACTCGAATGATTAGAAACTACTCAAACTGATCTGTTTCCAGGCTAAACCCTATTGTCTAAAAGACTATTCAGTTAAGAGAAATTTCAATTTCTTAAAACATTCGCAAATTGATCATCTCATTTCAGGTATTCCAGTTCACCCAAGTCAGTTAGAGAGATTCAGGTGATCTGAACTAATTCGGCTTCATGGCCTGAATTTGTCCTAGAACACCCGTGATAAGCTCGGCTTCAAACGAGCGAAATGGCGGTCCGGTGATCAGATGAGTTTAATCTGGCTGGCGAAACCTATAAATCAGATTGTATGGTTTCTAATTACTCAGGCTGTTCAGGAGTAGTGTATTTCGCTAGTTCACGATACTTTTGTGTCAGAGACCACACAATAAGATCATGGCTGGATGGTTTCTAAAGGAAACCATATTCACACCATAGCTGTGTAGTTGGAAAGTTACTCAAATGTGATGAATGTCAACATGGACGATGCAATTTGTACAACACTCACAAATTAATCATCCCACGAATCTCATATAAGATGCACGCTATTTCAGCTGCACGCAATATTGTGTAATGCGAAATACCTTAAATCAACATCATCCACACAAATGTTAATTTTAATGATGACAATATGATAAGCAAATAGTTACACAGTGCCTGCTAAATGAATGATAGTCTCACCAGGTGATGACTTCTAATTAAATGTGATTTAATGGCTTAGGGTTCTGCCTAAAAATGGTCAGAAAAATTGCTGCATAGTAAAAATAAAGTGCTTAATTAAACACAGTGGAAATAATGTGGTAAGAAATTACTGCATTTCTTCTTTAGTAAGAAATTGAGAAATACCAACTGACTGAAGAGTCTTAATTGTACATCAGCGTAATCACCAACGACCACTGTATTACTAACTGAGCTCTCACTGGTATGATTCTTCCCATCACTATACACCATTGTCTGCTAACCAGAACGCTATTGCAAGAACTCAGCTTCCCTAGAACCTTGAATATCGGAGGTACCAAACAACTTATAGAAGTATGATATTCATGTCAACTAATCGTCAAAACTGAGTTAACAGAGAGATGCACACCTTCCTATTGATCACCTCTAAAATTGACTGAAGTGCAACATGGTGCTGAGCCGGCCAGTTCGGTAACTACATTAGGAGATTATTGAATGTACTCGATTAGCATATACAACTGGACGACACGAAACTAGTTACCATCCAGTGATCAGTTAGTGTAATGACTTGGTTTATTCGACACTCCAGAAGAATATAAAAGCTATTAAATATTGGAAAGGATTGACGTGAACGCGAAATCAGTTTATTACTACACCTGTCCAGAAAACAAGAGCCTAAGAGTATAGTGATTAGAAACAAGCAGTACGAGATGTTTTAATAAGCGATTGTAACACCTGATTATGGATTGTACTAGTAAGCAGCTTAAGGGTAAAAGCAACGCTTTAATTCAGTAGTAGATGGGATTGAAGTTCCATTGCTTCACAGCCTGTTTCGTTAGATAATACACTTTCTATACTTGTAAAAACACATTATCATTTGCCACCATAAGAGATTTTAAAAATTCATTATTCTAAGGACTAAAGACTTTATCAAGATCTGAAGAAGTCAGAAACTTTTCGCTTCCAACATTCAAGTCTCAGTAGGCAGCTTTGATGTGAATCCAATGCTTTGTCTGGATGGATGTATTTCTGTAAGTCAATGGACATTATCTATGAGTTCCCTGGAAGTTGTTTCGTGTATTACAGACGAAACTTATCTAAGAATCTGTAGGTAATGCAATAAGATAAAACTGTCTGTGAATATGTGTGGGGCAAACAGAAATCTTATAATCGGCGGGAGATGCTTATGGTTCTGCATTCTCCTCCAATACTGTATGGCCTGGAATGCACCAAACCTTCAGCTGTTAGCATCAGGAATATTTCACGAAGTATTTGCATCGTAGACTGCTGATCGTAATCCTCTTATCTGATACCTTTTAACTTCTGGTTACTCAATATTTTCAAGTTGTTTTCCACTTTCGCATATTATCATCAGTGAGTGTGAATATCAATACACTTTCATATCTAAATTCGGTCACATATGGTAATTTCGTAAACTGACTGATTTTAGAGCGGCAATTAGTTTACGATCATGTGTTTGACCACCTGTGACCAATATTCCATCTATTCTGCTTTTGTCATCAGATCTTGTGAAGCATTAAAATCCTTGAAAAAATTACCTTCTTTCATTCAAATAATGAAACTCCCAAATGAATGGATAATTATTCTAGTCTTATGAATTAAAGCGTTACTGGCGGTCTTGAATAGTCTTTGGTCAAACTTCAAGTCTTTATTCAGATCATAACCATCCACTGATACTTGCTTTGATGTTAAGGATGATTCATACTCATTAACTTCTGTAAGTTCTGATTATCTCATCATATAAACTTCTACAAATTACAAGAGTTTCCCCCACCTAGGAAATTGCGACCAAAAATATTATGGTTGTTAGCTTAGCAAGTTTTACATGTTGAATGAGAAAGCCTGAACAAAAGAAAGTTGACAGTATGCATCATTTACATCCGGCATCGAATAATAATGTATTTCTGCATGCAACCAGACAGCTACTGATATACACAAAGCCAGTTAATAATTACCAGTAAATGCGAAGCAACATGTTGTCACTTCCGACTGATTACCTACAGTTATAAACCATCAATTCCATTGTAAAACAACGATATCAAGTTACAAGCCTAACCTAAAAGTTCAAAACGATAACGTATTTATCCAACAGTGATGGGATAAAGCTCATCATGCGGTAGGTTTACACAAACCTAGATTATGTTCAACGTGGAAAATTTCAAAAACTCACTTCATGCAAGCATATAAGCTCACTCAGGCTGTAAGTACCTAATCGAAATCAAGAAAAATGACAGAAATCACACTAAAAAGTAGTCCAACTTGCTGTTTAGGTTACTCAACACAAATGAAAAATGTGTCGAAGAGCTAACCATTTAGATATAAATGAAATATATGATAGGAAATACCAAAAACACAAGTATGCATCTACGTAAAGGGTTACTGAGTAGCCTATGAGTAAAACCCTTCACAAGGGCACAAGTGAAACTAACTGTGTGTTAAAACTACCATGGCTACATCCAAATTTGTAAGCCTAACACGTGCACTGAGATTTGGAGGTACTTAAACCAACGTTCCCACTGTCCAAATTACTGCTAATAACTCGAAACCTCATACAGTCGACGCCTCTTCATCATGTGGTACGGATTTAACGTGTATATATAAAAGCAACGAAAATCGTACTTTCTAAGGTTACGAACTGTAATGACATGAGATAAACTATCAAATTGGATTTTATTACCTGACACTTCGCCTTAACTTTCTTAATTGATTAAACGTCTACACCTCTTTTATGCTTTCACGTTTACACTACTTACTATTATCAAATAATATAATCATTTCTACAAACTGGTCCTCGACGGCATCCCATATTTCGTTCATTTGGTCGGTGTTGGTATCTCATTTCACGATTGTGTCATACTCCATTTATGCTTTGGTAAAGCTTCATCTTTCCCTCAAAATCCTTCTGCATAAAACCCTTAACCTCACTCTGTGAATCCTCATGCTTTTAACATTTTCGATAGCGGTTCACTTTACAAACAGACCTGCTGTTTATTTTGTGGATGCACATTTTTTGAAGTGCTATTAGGGGGCGATAAGCCTGCAAAGATCAGAAGATTCGCCCCTTGGATCCACTAGTTATCATCGTCAATTTATTTATAGAGTTTCGTACTTGAAAAAATCTTGTGTTTCGGATTTTGCTCGCCAATCCATGGTATGGTTTATTCGACGAAGAATTGAAAGAACGTTTTCCTTCCAAATTTATGGAAAATTATTCACATTATTACACATTTAACTTGAACTGTTTATGCAAGCCAAGACTGACTAGATGCGGTCTCTGGAGTGTTGCGTATCAATGATTGAATCTCACTGTTTATATAACTCAATATTGATCACTATTGTATAGAAGTATTTCCTCAGGTAGCATCACTTTCACTTTCCACTAGTTGTTTCATGTCTGTGTTTCTGCTTAACGTAGGTTTATTTATGCACAGTGAAATGAAGCATAGTCACTGAAGCTTGCTACCTGCATGCTAAAGTAGCTTTTGAAACCTGATGAACACTTTCGAAATTCGCAAGGTGACTGATCGTTTTGCAAATTCGCGTCATCAAAACAGACTTGTCGAAGTGCGGAATTTCAAGGTAGCATATTCAACGGTATTTCAATATAGTTCAGTGCTCACAAGGTTTCCCATTTACAACAGCAAACAACATGGATACTGAAAACAGAAACGTATCTGTCTTAATTTGTTTAAAATATCCAGAAATGTCATTTGTATTCTACTTTTTATTTGTCCCTTCGGTTTCTAGTGGAACATAGGGCTTCAGTAGCACGCCTCCATTTCACTATCTTCTCTGCAATCTTTTCAACCTGGAGCCACGACTGCCCACAAGCTTTCATTTCTTCCTCACACCGTCTCCTCCATGTCACCCTCAGCTTGGACGTCCAACTCGTCGTTTTCCATGCGGGTTCCACTCGAGGACCTGACCTGGCGCGTGATGTCCCCAATTGGCCTTCTCAGCATATGCCCAACCCAATCCATCTCCACTCTCTTCTTCTGCATATTTGTTGGGTGATAGGTTCTCTGTTGGTTCGTTGTCAGCCACAGTTCACTGTTGCTTATTCTTATCATTCTGGTCATCTGATCTTCAGTATCGGGTGAGCGTAGGCAGCTTTTGATGAATGTCTGTAGTTTGTTGGAAGTGCTTTTCGTGACGCGCCAAGTCTCTCAACCATCACATAGAAGCACTGACTTACTTGACTGAATTAGTGTTGAAAATCCGGATGTTGTTCACACTTTATGCTGAGTGCAGTGGAGTGCAGTAGATCTCCACACTGATTTCAGACCAATGATGGCCTGTATTGCTATCATTCCGATCCTGGCTTTGGCATCCTCATCTGTCCTGCCACCGACGGCTGTAGTTGAGAGGACACTGCCCAGGGATGCAGGTAGGTAGGTGAAAGGGACTACTTCCTTTAGGTTTCTCCCATTAATGGTGATCAGTGCTTGTTGTTGATGTTGTTGGTTGGGTATCTTCATCACCTCCGTCTTCTCCACATTCACTTGAAATCCCGTTTCCGCTACCCTGCCTCTTCGGTCAACTTGTTACTTTTCGCCTGTAGATCTTTGAGCTTGTGCAACACTGGATATAAACCAAGACAAATTCTTTTCATCGGTCAAACAGCATACGCTCATCTTCTCGCTGCTCACAGGGTAATGTCATTAAATCTTATTAAATCCCAAAGCGAATTTTTAAAGAGGTGTCACCCTACCATTATCTTTTTCACAAGTAGAATGAAGTGAAAGGTGGAACATAGAACCGTTCAACTGACTCTAGTGGGTCTCTACAGTGTAAACTAAACTGTTTACCACATTGATGTTCCAATGTTCATCGAAATACTGGTGTAATGACATTACAAGGCAACTTACCAAATGATTTATTTGTATTAAATGGTTTAGAAGGGTTGAAGTAGTTGCATGAAGACGTGTGGTGCTTCACTGTCTACAATGTGTTCTGGATTCAACTCTTTTGACTGAAACTTTCTGAAATCGCTTGGTCAAAAAAGTATTCACACAGACTTATGAACATATACACTCTTACGTCCCTACTCTGTTGTTTGAAACTTATCAAACGCCTATTATTTTGTACAAATTGACCTAATATTTTTATAAGACTATATTTGTTCATCCGATTTTACATTGACATTCAACTACATTTCATTTCCTCTATACTATTAGTAGGCTTCACTCACAAAATTCATCATCAACGTGAATGTGATCAATTTACACTTTTTGGTGTTGAATACGATGCATAATCACCTGTGTAATCAATTATTTTGATGTGAATCACAGTAAGATTTGATTCCGACATTTCCGATCACATAAGACTTTTCTGAAGAGAATTCCCAGACTAAATAACATTGCAAACAAACTGTTATAATAGATCTCACCGTTATTAATACAAAATTAAACAATTTGGATGGATATATTACTATTGGACATGAAGAGGAATTTATTGAAAAGATTTTCTCCTCACTGAAACGCCTTTCGGACTGTGATAGGGGTTTTAGAGGAGCTGGGAAACTAAACAATATTTCTGCTGGTCTGTATGCACATCAGACTGGATATTTGTCAATAAATTCAGTGTATAGAAAAGTGGAAAACACCTGTCATCAGTGAACTCGGATCACTGTGTTATACGTCTTCTATCAAAAATATATGATCGACTGAACAAGAACACCACTTATGCCAATCTGAGAAAATTATATCTAGAAGGTATAGACACGACACCATCCTCAGACAAAGAGTAGTGTTTCGAAATAAAGAAAAGGGCACATTTTTTGAAATACTGTGTTGCGAGATACAATCAACACTGTAAAATATCAACTGAAACATATTGACTTTGATTACCTAGAAAAAATACTTCACCCGACGCTTCATTTTGAGAAGTCTGCAAATTTCTCGCGAAACGTAACCTCCAAATTTGCATTTCACTCAGTCATGTGTCTTGGTTATTCCTCCTCATTATGCACAACACTTCAGTGATAAAAAACTATGTGCTATTCCACAGGATTTGAAAACTGCTACTACAACAAGTAGTACACCGCTGACATCTCATAAACAGATGACTTCAGTTAAGCTTCAGATAATAAACATCATATTCATCCACTATATTCTCCCCATCTGTCTACAGAGAAGAGAAGAAGTAAGAACATTAGATTGCATGGACATACAACACACAGCTCAAATTTCATACGAAGTAAAGTATGTTAGAATCGGTAGATCAATATTATTCCAATAGAGAACAATAAGCATAAAACTACCATCATTTACGTAGTAAAAATGCTTGAACTTCAAGACACTTACTGAAACATTATTATGGTTAATGTTTCCGAAAATCTCATACAATGTGAGATTTTGCAGAATCACATGCTGAGAATTCTGAACTGCAAGCAAAATGCACTTCAGTATTCACTAAATATATCACTACTACTATTCAAACACAAAGATGTATGAAATGGGAAGCATACTGAATTCAATGCAAATATTCTTTACAAAACTATCCGTACACTGATTGATTAGAATATCGAATGGTGTAACACAGAAGTTCTAAGTAAGAAAGCAGATGATATACCACGAAACCGATAAATATTAGCTGAAATTCACTAGATATTTATGCTACAACATATCTCAGAATTGTATCATGGATCGTAAACCCTGGGCAGTATTATGACTCAAAGTACGAGAAATCAGCAAAAAAATCTTGATTCATATAGAAACAAAACCCACCAAAATAAGCACAACATCAAAAAATTCAGAAATCAGAACTTGAAGAAAAGTGATTAAATATCAGTGAATATGAAAGCGATTCATCATGACATACGTGGCAGTTCAATGCATCAAGATGTTCCAAGAAGATTCCTGGAACCATATAGCATTTATTAAGGGGAACGTTCTACCTCCGAAATTTCATCATCAACTAGATAACTGATTAAATACTAACGAATATCCAGTCGAAGTTTATCGATTGGAAACATTGTTTGTAAGGATGAAGGAAATAAGAAAGAATCAACAATTACCATAAGACTGCCTAATTCAAGTAATCTACGTGTTTAGGAACTAACATGCGGATGAATGGTTACACGCATGTTGGTAGACGATGTCAGACGTCAGGTAAGCGAACCTCTCGACAGAAAGGCGAAAACACAAAGCAGTTGGAAATCTGGTAGTGACCAACATAATATGTATTAAAATGATTTCACACAAGGACACATTCCTTCATGTTCATACAATTCCTACACACAAACAAAGCAAAATGAATGGGAAATTGAGGCAAATTATGGCTGATGTTACTTGGGTCACTCTCTACGCCTAGTTTGAATACCCTAGCCTTATACAAAAACGTTCAGTGTCACTGGAAAGTGCATAGGTTTCCAATGATATCTTCTTCATTCACTTCTAAAAACGCTATTCAATACTATCGGCTACAAACCACATACACATAAACATACACATACACACTCTTGTTCGCAAACACACAAAACTAATACATCACAAAATCACTCATAAGATTCACCGTACTGTCCACAGTTTGCAAAAACCATCTACATACTAACCCCTTCAACACCGTTGTCACCCATACATCATTTACAAGGACTGATGCTATCTGAAAAATGTAGTGAAATTTGGAGTCACTACTGTCGTTTCCAATAACAGAATCTAATGATCACAACAGGAATAATGATACCAGTGGTATTTATAACGATCTTTCAAGGTGCACACTGAATGAAGTATCGGCCAACATTTATTTCTGACACACAACAATATGACATGTTCCATGTGACTTGAAATTTATCATTCAGTTATGTGGTGATTTGTCCAAAGTCTTAAGAATATCATGAACACATATAACAGCTGTATACATAGGTCATTCGAAGTTTAGTCAGCCGCCAGAACAGTTTCAAGAGAGTCAAAACAACTACTGAAGCATAACATGATACAAATCCAATAATTCATGGTTTCCAATCACATGTTGGTGAACACAATGTGATTAAATGTCTAAACATTCAAAAATGGTTCATCTGATGAGATGCTTGGTTTTATCACAAAGAGAAGCCGCTTCAAGCATTCTAACTAATAGTATAAGTAAATCTGGCAGTAAAACGTTATTTCAACTGATAATGTTATCCAGTAACACAGAATACAAATTGTAGCATCACAGTGAGACTTTCAGATTATTATTATTATTATTAGTCCCTTGGGTTCCTGGTGGAACATAGGGCTTCAGTAGCACGTCTTTAGTGACCTCTGTTCTCTGAGATCTTCTGAACCTGGTTCCACGACAGCCCAGAGGCTCTCATTTCCTCCTTGCACGATCTCCTCCATGTCACCCTCAACTTGGAAGCCCAACTCGTCGCTTCCCCTTTGGATTCCACTCGAGCAACTGGCCTGAAGCGTGATGTCTCCAGTCAGTCTTCTCAGTGCATGCCCAATCCATCTCCACTTCTTCCTGCATATTTGTTGCGTGATAGGTTCTTGGTTGGTTCGTTCACACAGCTCCTTGTTGCTTATTCTCATTATTCTGGCAATCCATCTGATCTTCAGTAGCGAGCCAGCGTAAGCAGTTGTTGATGAATGTGTGTAGTTTATTGGAAATCCCTTTCGTGACGCGCCAAGTCTCTCAACCACCACACAGAAGCACTGACTTGACGTTGGTGTTGAGAATCCGTATCTTGTTCCACATGCTGAGTGCAGAAGATCTCCATACTGGTTTCAGGTTAATGAAAGCCTGTCTTGCTTTTCCGATTCTGACTTTGACGTCCTCGTCCGTCCCGCCTGTAGTTGAAACAGTGCTTCCTAGATAGGTGAAGGAGGTTACTTCCTTTAAGTTCCTCCCGTTGATGGTGACTGGAGTTTGTTGTTGTTGTTGATGGTGGTGGTGCGGTATCTTCATCACTTCTGTCTTCTCTATATTCACCTGAAGTCCCGTCTTCGCTGCCTCTTCTGTCAACTTGTTAGTTTTTGCCTGCAGATCTTCAAGTTTATGTGACATTAGGCACAAGTCATCGGCGAAATCCAAGTCTTCTAGGTTCTTTTCCGTCGTCCAGTGTATCCCCCTCTTCTCGCTGCCTACTGTTTGCTGCATGATCCAGTCCACCACAATCAGGAATATCATGGGGGATAGTAGGCAACCTTGTTTCACTCCTGTCTTCACTTCAAAAGCATCACTGAGCTTCCCATTGTGAATTACTTGGCCGGCATGTGGCATCTTCATATAGTTGCTGAATGATGCGGATAAAGGTTCGCGGTACTCTGTAGTAATGAAGCAGTTTCCAAATTACTTCGTGGTCGACGCTGTCAAAGGCCTTCTCAAAGTCGATAAAGTTGAGGTAGAGAGCTGATTGCCATTCTATACTCCGTTCTATGATGATGCGTAGTGTAGCGTTGCAATTTGGTCTGTACATCATTTGTACTTCCTGAAGCCAGCCAGTCTGTTCCGGTTGTAGTTTTGAATCCAGTGCATCTTTAAGCCTCTCCAGGATGATGCGGCTTAATATTTTACTTGGGGTGAACAGGAGAGTGATTCTGCGCCAGTTCCTGCAAACATTGAGGTCTCCCTTTTTCGGCAGTTTGACAAGGTAAGTCTGCTTCCAATCGTCAGGTACCTTCTCTTCCTTCCACACCTTCTGTGATAGTGATGTGAGCATGCCCGCTGTTGTCTCTGCATCTGTTCTCAGTGCTTCTGGCGGGATCCCATCTGGTCCTGCTGCTTTCCCGCATTTCAGTAGCTTTATGGCGTTCAGGACTTCCATTTTCGTTGGAGGATTTATGTTCACTTGTAATTCAGCGGCTGCAGGTGGTATTTCTGGACGAAGTGCAGGTGGTGATAGGTTCAAGAGCTTCTTGAAGTGGACGACCCTTTGTTTCCTCTGTTTCTCTTTTTTCGTAATTAAATTTCCGCCATCATCTTTTATTGGTTTTGTCTTCGTTGATCTCTTCCCAGATAGTAACCTGGTTATTTGATACAGTGTTGTCAGGTCTGTCCTACCAGCCGGCAGCCTGTTCTGCTTCACTTGCCAGTGTTTCGCAGAAGTATCTTTTGTCTTTCCGTGCCCTCTTCTTCACTTCTTTGTCCATTGTTTTTATACATTGTGCTCAGTTCCTCTTGTTGTTGAGCATCCTTGCACTGGTTCATCTTCTGTCTCACCATCCTCCTCTCCTCTATCAGCTTCCAGGTATCCGTCGAGATCCATTCCTTGTCTTCTTTCTTCTTCCTTCCTAATACGGCTGTGCAGGTTTCTTTCCACATCTCTTGCAAAGACTTCCAGTGTTCTTTAGGGATGTTCCTCGATATCTCCCATTTTGTCTTGATGGTTGATGTGAAGATTTTCTTTGTAGTTTCATCCTTCAGTTATTGTTCTGGGTGTTGTACTTGAACTGTGGTCTATCACCAGCTTCCTTGAAGGTTTTTAACTTGATATGGAAGGTTCCTTGCACTAGACAGTAAGTGGTCTGAACCTACATCTGCTCCTCTTCTTGACCTTGTGTCAAGTAGACTGCGTCTCCATTTTCTGAAGATTGAGATAAAGTCGATCTGATTTTTAGTGTAGTGTGTTCATCTGGTGAAATCGAATCCATGTCGCTTTGTGGATATCCTTGTGCTTGAACACACTGCCTGACTCCAATCACCAAATCGTTGAATGCACAGAATTTTGCAAACAATTCTCCATTCTCATTTATCACCTCACCGAGCGCTTCTCGACCCATGGTTAGTTCTCTTCCTGTGTTGTCTGCTCCCAGTTTGGCATTCATGTCGCCTATTAGGAAGAATTTTGACATCGCCAACTGAAGTCTTGTCCAGTGTTGATTAAATTTGTCTGTAGATTTCCTCCTTTTTCTCTTGCTGTGCATTATTTGTAGGTACATAGTATAGCATTGTATGATTGTGACCTTCCTTCCTTTTGAGTTGAATCTTGCTGTCATGATCCTGCATGAGGAGATTGGTTCCCACTGCATGAGAGCCTTCGATGCTCTTGGGGACATCATGATAGCCACTCCACAACTCAGTGTGCTCGTGGTTGTCGTCTAGGTGAGAATATCGGAGTAGATTATTGATTCTCCAATTGACAGTTTGGAGACTCCACTTCCATTCCATCTGCTTTCGCAAATTCCAAACACTTCAATGTGATAACTTCTCATCTCGTTTGCAATCTGGGCTGCCTTGCAGGGTTCAAACATCGTGCAGACATTCCATGTCCACACGTTTACTTTCGCTTTCATCGACGGAGAGGAGAAATATAGGCCATTTGGCTTCCCGAAGGCTTTCACCAACTGGCATCATTTCACCTCTCCGATTAAAACTAGGAATAATTTTCTCTTTATTTTTTACATTTCGTTTGTGTTTTCAAGTTTCTTTAGCGGTTCGATTTCCTTTACGTGGTAGGGTTGCTAGCCATATGACCAACATTCCCCCCTTACCCGGGCATAGGACCGGCTAGTAACTCGTGAACTAGTTAACCAGGCGAGGTTGAGAAGTTAACATAGAATACATTAATCTACCTAGTTTCATGAGGTGACAGTGAAAAAGATAGTTAGAACTAAGAGCCTACCTAACTCAAAAAACATAATGCTATTTCACATTCGATTTCCTGTTGTAACGCAAACAGTTACAGTATAACAGTCACCTTGATAACCAGCCTTGGGAGCCAAGATACACATTTCTTCCTATTTGGGACTGGTCAGCTGGGTGTACCGGAACCCCAGTCAGTGATGTTGTCCCCACTGAGACTGGAAAACATTGCCTATTACTTCAGACGCCACAGCATTGTTCACTAGGTCATTGGGGCACGAACCAGATACAGAAGTATTTACCAGATAACTTTTCTAATAACAACTTAAAATCACAAACATATCAAGGCATGCATGCATTATTCACTTGTTACCTCTTATAGTCCAGCAGCTCCTTATTATTCTCCATTTGTAGGAACTTGGACATTTTAAGACTTCTCAAATAGCTGGTTAGTAAATTCTGTCACATTGTTAGTGGTTGATTCTATAAATGAGGATTTAATCATCAGTCCGTCTTTCCATTCACAGATACTGAGTTCTACTAACACTATACTATCACACTGTATAATGCTTTTATGAACTGGTGCATCCATAACAACCTTTGCTTACTCTTCTCACCAACAATAAATTTGGAGAATCTTCTGAATATCTTGCATCACAACTTCAACGTTTCTCTCATTTCAATCCTGCACAATGATCAGTCTCTTTAGTTCATGGTAAGTAGGATCTGTCATACCACAGCAAATCAATGAACTGTGAATTTTATTTAGCTTCATCATATCTGCTGAGTTAACGTGAAATTTTCTGGAACTGTTGGGAAGTTATAAAAAGTAGTTGGAATCGCAAATATAAGAAATTAGATCCGCTGAGGTGAATTTTCACCGAATCGTTTGTGTTCCATTTATGTTTTCTTGTGTATCTCACGTGAAATAATTCCTACAGAGGATTCAAACTTTGTCTCGAGCAAACGAAATATGATTTTGTGTCTTCAAGTATGATTGCGAAAGGAATCCTCTCGAAATGCTTGGGACTGATGTCCTAGTATGGGAAAAGTAAGAACTACTGTTTAGAAACATCACAATAGTGGAACGATGCTTATGAGTTATGAATCGGAAAAATGTCAAAAGACTCGGTGTAAAGATGAAATTCTGAACAACTTTATCCATTCTGGTCATGCATATGGAACTTCTAAGTTTGCTATTCATGTGAAATACTCATTGTTTTCATGAGGTAGGAAACAAGTGTTCATATCTCTTCATGTCATCAACTGCATGGGGTTCCAGAGTTCATTCTGATTAAATAGTTGTTAGTTACGCGTTTTGTTAGGGTTAGTATACTTTGCAGTGGACTGGCTGTAGACCACAGTTGAAGTTCCCGAAACAATCTGACCCTTCGTATGGTTCTCCTGATGTCTTCATTACCACCAAAGGGAAGCAGTTCGGAAAGAGTTAGCTTATCTTTCCCTTATATATTGTGTCTATCTCCATAGATAATTTTTAATAGCCAGCTGGTTGGTTTGAAGTCATCACGGTACGATTATTTTCAATGACTGTTCACATCTGTTCACGAAAATGACGAGCACCGAAAAACAAATGATTTCAAATTACAACGATGATGAACGTCGGTGGAATGGACGGTGCATCAATGTCCTGGTAGAAGTACTCCTCCTCCCCATCTAGAGATTTCAAAAAAGTTATAATTATTATTTTTGTAGGCGGCGTTGCTGATCAGAATGGATATAAGCAGTATATATTTAGAGGGCGGAAGAAATCATGGTATATTACCAGCAATGGGTGAAGTTTCTGCCCAGGGAATAGCGACAAGCAATGTGGGGGTATTAGGAGCAACTTAGGATGGAAGCAAAAGAAGAATCGAAGCATATTATGCAAATGACTGTTTTAGTGGAAGGTGTGCTCTCTTTGGTAACTACTCTACAAGATGTCAATAATAAACATCCCTACCTTCCTCTCCATCTTGTTGTTCTCTCTATCTTTAGTGTGGTTCAATCACTGTTGAAGACTGACAGTTTCTAACGAGTATTTGTGTGCATTTATTCTATGTGGTCGATAACCAGTCTGATTTTAGCTTGCTTGAGCTTCCTAAGCAAACTGTACATCTGTGTCAAAATGAATAAACAAATCGCCTTGACTCACCGTCACAATATATCTACTCGTAGTTAGTTGAAGGGCATTGTTGCTTTCATTTTAAGAGGGGAAATTTGGAAAATACAACCATTATAATCCACACTGTTAGCTACACTGAATGAGAACAGTTCAGGATGCACAATGTGGCCGGTAAATATCTTGACATCACTCAAAATAGATTGATGTGAAGCTTTTGCTTTTGCACAACGCAGAGATAAATATGCTCCGATATTTGATAAGAGCAATTTCAAAATATCAATACAATTTTTCTTCGACGTTGGTTGTTAGTGAGGCTAAAATATTTATTTTATGCATTAATCGGTAGACGAGGTGACTCATGTACAAAATTTAAAGCTGCCCTTAACCTGTACGGTAACGTCTAATAAAAACTGACAAGAAAAGCCAAATTTATTCATTATTGAAACCAAAGTGATCTCGTCAAGAATGTTTGAGTCTGTCAGTACAGCTAAGCGCCTATTCCTATAACTAACCGATCACCGTCAAAGAGGTAGCAAGGAAACATCGAAATCGGTCATTTCCTGAGTCCAGTATTGTAAATGAAACTCTGATTGTCTGAATAGGTGGTTAGTTGCACAACAAGGTTTTCAACGTCAAGAAGGAATAAAACACAGGTGTTAATGGAAGTTCATGTGATTGGTGTGTATCGTTCGTTTAGGCCGGATCGATCTATACACAAGATTCATGGGGTTGACATTAACCAGAGAAACAACGACTTTAAAATTGTAGATTACGTCGAATTGGCTATCCAACTAAGTATGAGTGGTTCACAATTTCTCAAGATAGCTAGTAGCAAATCTCATATGACAGTGTAACACAGCTGACGAATAGAAAACCATTCAATCCACACTGAAAGAAAGCCTAATAGAAGTCATTGATTTATACAGCTAATTTCCGAAGCAGACGTTAAGATGTATGTTTATGGAATAAAACTGGAATGGAATGTGCAAATAAAATAAGCTGATATTTTGAATGATACAGACATAATGAGAAAAAAAGAGTCACAAAATATGTTCATACATAAACATTAATTAATGTTATAGCAGCACAGGGGAATCAGAATAGAAAATGTATTAGAATCCAGCTGGTGTTATTGAACAAACGTATTAGTCTAGTTGTTATTTATCATCTAAATGAAGTTAATACATCAACAAGGTAGGCGATGCCACTAAATACAATACTGAGTTCGTCAAGAAATGTTTTGCAGGTCTCCGTAATAGTTGAAATTACCTGTCAATCAGCTTAAAAGACAGAACTCATTTTAAGGCGTTTTCAGTGGGTGCTCCACAAATGAAATTTATTATAGTTTTACACATTCGAAATTTATGTCAAATGATATTGCTTCACTCAGCTAGTAAATTAATAGAAATTATACTGACACGAGGATTTCGATGCTTAATCAGGTTGAAATGTTCCGCATTCTTTCTAGATGGTATTCTCAGTGCAAACACCAGATGACAGTGGACGTTTTGCATTATCTCCCAGATGACAAGGCAGTCACACTCCTGATTCCGCGTAGTGTGTTGTCAAACTCTTTGTTGTCTTGTCACAGGAGTTATTTTTTCATGGTCCTGTGATTCTACTGGTTGATTAAGCAGTTATTTTCACTGTGAGATTGTATCATCTGTCTCCCTGCCAGCAAAGATTTCCAGGAAAAATGAGTCTCGAAAGATCCCTCAAACGTTTCTTATTAAATATGGTTGAATATAGTCCCACCCTCAGTTACGCCAAATAGTTTAAGAGTGTTTTCCTGAGAATGAATTTCACGCATGGATTGCGTTTAGATTCAACATCGTCTGGCCCTATATTGCAAACGCACACCGCGATGAAACGTGAAGCAATTAAATCATATGGTGTTCATCAACATGTGATTGGAAACCATGAATTATTGGATTTGTATCATGTTATGCTTCAGTAGTTGTTTTGACTCTCTTGAAACTGTTCTGGCGGCTGACTAAACTTCGAATGACCTATGTATACAGCTGTTATATGTGTTCATGATATTCTTAAGACTTTGGACAAATCACCACATAACTGAATGATAAATTTCAAGTCACATGGAACATGTCATATTGTTGTGTGTCAGAAATAAATGTTGGCCGATACTTCATTCAGTGTGCACCTTGAAAGATCGTTATAAATACCACTGGTATCATTATTCCTGTTGTGATCATTAGATTCCGTTATAGGAAATAATTATAATAGTAAAAAAAAAATAATACCTATAACTTTTTTGAAATCTCTAGATGGGGAGGAGGAGTACTTCTACCAGGACATTGATGCACCGTCCATTCCACCGACGTTCATCATCGTTGTAATTTGAAATCATTTGTTTTTCGGTGCTCGTCATTTTCGTGAACAGATGTGAACAGTCATTGAAAATAATCGTACCGTGATGACTTCAAACCAACCAGCTGGCTATTAAAAATTATCTATGGAGATAGACACAATATATAAGGGAAAGATAAGCTAACTCTTTCCGAACTGCTTCCCTTTGGTGGTAATGAAGACATCAGGAGAACCATACGAAGGGTCAGATTGTTTCGGGAACTTCAACTGTGGTCTACAGCCAGTCCACTGCAAAGTATACTAACCCTAACAAAACGCGTAACTAACAACTATTTAATCAGAATGAACTCTGGAACCCCATGCAGTTGATGACATGAAGAGATATGAACACTTGTTTCCTACCTCATGAAAACAATGAGTATTTCACATGAATAGCAAACTTAGAAGTTCCATATGCATGACCAGAATGGATAAAGTTGTTCAGAATTTCATCTTTACACCGAGTCTTTTGACATTTTTCCGATTCATAACTCATAAGCATCGTTCCACTATTGTGATGTTTCTAAACAGTAGTTCTTACTTTTCCCATACTAGGACATCAGTCCCAAGCATTTCGAGAGGATTCCTTTCGCAATCATACTTGAAGACACAAAATCATATTTCGTTTGCTCGAGACAAAGTTTGAATCCTCTGTAGGAATTATTTCACGTGAGATACACAAGAAAACATAAATGGAACACAAACGATTCGGTGAAAATTCACCTCAGCGGATCTAATTTCTTATATTTGCGATTCCAACTACTTTTTATAACTTCCCAACAGTTCCAGAAAATTTCACGTTAACTCAGCAGATATGATGAAGCTAAATAAAATTCACAGTTCATTGATTTGCTGTGGTATGACAGATCCTACTTACCATGAACTAAAGAGACTGATCATTGTGCAGGATTGAAATGAGAGAAACGTTGAAGTTGTGATGCAAGATATTCAGAAGATTCTCCAAATTTATTGTTGGTGAGAAGAGTAAGCAAAGGTTGTTATGGATGCACCAGTTCATAAAAGCATTATACAGTGTGATAGTATAGTGTTAGTAGAACTCAGTATCTGTGAATGGAAAGACGGACTGATGATTAAATCCTCATTTATAGAATCAACCACTAACAATGTGACAGAATTTACTAACCAGCTATTTGAGAAGTCTTAAAATGTCCAAGTTCCTACAAATGGAGAATAATAAGGAGCTGCTGGACTATAAGAGGTAACAAGTGAATAATGCATGCATGCCTTGATATGTTTGTGATTTTAAGTTGTTATTAGAAAAGTTATCTGGTAAATACTTCTGTATCTGGTTCGTGCCCCAATGACCTAGTGAACAATGCTGTGGCGTCTGAAGTAATAGGCAATGTTTTCCAGTCTCAGTGGGGACAACATCACTGACTGGGGTTCCGGTACACCCAGCTGACCAGTCCCAAATAGGAAGAAATGTGTATCTTGGCTCCCAAGGCTGGTTATCAAGGTGACTGTTATACTGTAACTGTTTGCGTTACAACAGGAAATCGAATGTGAAATAGCATTATGTTTTTTGAGTTAGGTAGGCTCTTAGTCCCAAAAATTTTTTTCAACACCCATCGTCAATTTTACATTCACTGCCACCTAGTGAAACTAGGTAGATAAATGTATTCTATCTGAAAGTCTCACTGTGATGCTACAATTTGTATTCTGTGTTACTGGATAACATTATCAGTTGAAATAACGTTTTACTGCCAGATTTACTTATACTATTAGTTAGAATGCTTGAAGCGGCTTCTCTTTGTGATAAAACCAAGCATCTCATCAGATGAACCATTTTTGAATGTTTAGACATTTAATCACATTGTGTTCACCAACATGTGATTGGAAACCATGAATTATTGGATTTGTATCATGTTATGCTTCAGTAGTTGTTTTGACTCTCTTGAAACTGTTCTGGCGGCTGACTAAACTTCGAATGACCTATGTATACAGCTGTTATATGTGTTCATGATATTCTTAAGACTTTGGACAAATCACCACATAACTGAATGATAAATTTCAAGTCACATGGAACATGTCATATTGTTGTGTGTCAGAAATAAATGTTGGCCGATACTTCATTCAGTGTGCACCTTGAAAGATCGTTATAAATACCACTGGTATCATTATTCCTGTTGTGATCATTAGATTCTGTTATTGGAAACGACAGTAGTGACTCCAAATTTCACTACATTTTTCAGATAGCATCAGTCCTTGTAAATGATGTATGGGTGACAACGGTGTTGAAGGGGTTAGTATGTAGATGGTTTTTGCAAACTGTGGACAGTACGGTGAATCTTATGAGTGATTTTGTGATGTATTAGTTTTGTGTGTTTGCGAACAAGAGTGTGTATGTGTATGTTTATGTGTATGTGGTTTGTAGCCGATAGTATTGAATAGCGTTTTTAGAAGTGAATGAAGAAGATATCATTGGAAACCTATGCACTTTCCAGTGACACTGAACGTTTTTGTATAAGGCTAGGGTATTCAAACTAGGCGTAGAGAGTGACCCAAGTAACATCAGCCATAATTTGCCTCAATTTCCCATTCATTTTGCTTTGTTTGTGTGTAGGAATTGTATGAACATGAAGGAATGTGTCCTTGTGTGAAATCATTTTAATACATATTATGTTGGTCACTACCAGATTTCCAACTGCTTTGTGTTTTCGCCTTTCTGTCGAGAGGTTCGCTTACCTGACGTCTGACATCGTCTACCAACATGCGTGTAACCATTCATCCGCATGTTAGTTCCTAAACACGTAGATTACTTGAATTAGGCAGTCTTATGGTAATTGTTGATTCTTTCTTATTTCCTTCATCCTTACAAACAATGTTTCCAATCGATAAACTTCGACTGGATATTCGTTAGTATTTAATCAGTTATCTAGTTGATGATGAAATTTCGGAGGTAGAACGTTCCCCTTAATAAATGCTATATGGTTCCAGGAATCTTCTTGGAACATCTTGATGCATTGAACTGCCACGTATGTCATGATGAATCGCTTTCATATTCACTGATATTTAATCACTTTTCTTCAAGTTCTGATTTCTGAATTTTTTGATGTTGTGCTTATTTTGGTGGGTTTTGTTTCTATATGAATCAAGATTTTTTTGCTGATTTCTCGTACTTTGAGTCATAATACTGCCCAGGGTTTACGATCCATGATACAATTCTGAGATATGTTGTAGCATAAATATCTAGTGAATTTCAGCTAATATTTATCGGTTTCGTGGTATATCATCTGCTTTCTTACTTAGAACTTCTGTGTTACACCATTCGATATTCTAATCAATCAGTGTACGGATAGTTTTGTAAAGAATATTTGCATTGAATTCAGTATGCTTCCCATTTCATACATCTTTGTGTTTGAATAGTAGTAGTGATATATTTAGTGAATACTGAAGTGCATTTTGCTTGCAGTTCAGAATTCTCAGCATGTGATTCTGCAAAATCTCACATTGTATGAGATTTTCGGAAACATTAACCATAATAATGTTTCAGTAAGTGTCTTGAAGTTCAAGCATTTTTACTACGTAAATGATGGTAGTTTTATGCTTATTGTTCTCTATCGGAATAATATTGATCTACCGATTCTAACATACTTTACTTCGTATGAAATTTGAGCTGTGTGTTGTATGTCCATGCAATCTAATGTTCTTACTTCTTCTCTTCTCTGTAGACAGATGGGGAGAATATAGTGGATGAATATGATGTTTATTATCTGAAGCTTAACTGAAGTCATCTGTTTATGAGATGTCAGCGGTGTACTACTTGTTGTAGTAGCAGTTTTCAAATCCTGTGGAATAGCACATAGTTTTTTATCACTGAAGTGTTGTGCATAATGAGGAGGAATAACCAAGACACATGACTGAGTGAAATGCAAATTTGGAGGTTACGTTTCGCGAGAAATTTGCAGACTTCTCAAAATGAAGCGTCGGGTGAAGTATTTTTTCTAGGTAATCAAAGTCAATATGTTTCAGTTGATATTTTACAGTGTTGATTGTATCTCGCAACACAGTATTTCAAAAAATGTGCCCTTTTCTTTATTTCGAAACACTACTCTTTGTCTGAGGATGGTGTCGTGTCTATACCTTCTAGATATAATTTTCTCAGATTGGCATAAGTGGTGTTCTTGTTCAGTCGATCATATATTTTTGATAGAAGACGTATAACACAGTGATCCGAGTTCACTGATGACAGGTGTTTTCCACTTTTCTATACACTGAATTTATTGACAAATATCCAGTCTGATGTGCATACAGACCAGCAGAAATATTGTTTAGTTTCCCAGCTCCTCTAAAACCCCTATCACAGTCCGAAAGGCGTTTCAGTGAGGAGAAAATCTTTTCAATAAATTCCTCTTCATGTCCAATAGTAATATATCCATCCAAATTGTTTAATTTTGTATTAATAACGGTGAGATCTATTATAACAGTTTGTTTGCAATGTTATTTAGTCTGGGAATTCTCTTCAGAAAAGTCTTATGTGATCGGAAATGTCGGAATCAAATCTTACTGTGATTCACATCAAAATAATTGATTACACAGGTGATTATGCATCGTATTCAACACCAAAAAGTGTAAATTGATCACATTCACGTTGATGATGAATTTTGTGAGTGAAGCCTACTAATAGTATAGAGGAAATGAAATGTAGTTGAATGTCAATGTAAAATCGGATGAACAAATATAGTCTTATAAAAATATTAGGTCAATTTGTACAAAATAATAGGCGTTTGATAAGTTTCAAACAACAGAGTAGGGACGTAAGAGTGTATATGTTCATAAGTCTGTGTGAATACTTTTTTGACCAAGCGATTTCAGAAAGTTTCAGTCAAAAGAGTTGAATCCAGAACACATTGTAGACAGTGAAGCACCACACGTCTTCATGCAACTACTTCAACCCTTCTAAACCATTTAATACAAATAAATCATTTGGTAAGTTGCCTTGTAATGTCATTACACCAGTATTTCGATGAACATTGGAACATCAATGTGGTAAACAGTTTAGTTTACACTGTAGAGACCCACTAGAGTCAGTTGAACGGTTCTATGTTCCACCTTTCACTTCATTCTACTTGTGAAAAAGATAATGGTAGGGTGACACCTCTTTAAAAATTCGCTTTGGGATTTAATAAGATTTAATGACATTACCCTGTGAGCAGCGAGAAGATGAGCGTATGCTGTTTGACCGATGAAAAGAATTTGTCTTGGTTTATATCCAGTGTTGCACAAGCTCAAAGATCTACAGGCGAAAAGTAACAAGTTGACCGAAGAGGCAGGGTAGCGGAAACGGGATTTCAAGTGAATGTGGAGAAGACGGAGGTGATGAAGATACCCAACCAACAACATCAACAACAAGCACTGATCACCATTAATGGGAGAAACCTAAAGGAAGTAGTCCCTTTCACCTACCTACCTGCATCCCTGGGCAGTGTCCTCTCAACTACAGCCGTCGGTGGCAGGACAGATGAGGATGCCAAAGCCAGGATCGGAATGATAGCAATACAGGCCATCATTGGTCTGAAATCAGTGTGGAGATCTACTGCACTCCACTGCACTCAGCATAAAGTGTGAACAACATCCGGATTTTCAACACTAATTCAGTCAAGTAAGTCAGTGCTTCTATGTGATGGTTGAGAGACTTGGCGCGTCACGAAAAGCACTTCCAACAAACTACAGACATTCATCAAAAGCTGCCTACGCTCACCCGATACTGAAGATCAGATGACCAGAATGATAAGAATAAGCAACAGTGAACTGTGGCTGACAACGAACCAACAGAGAACCTATCACCCAACAAATATGCAGAAGAAGAGAGTGGAGATGGATTGGGTTGGGCATATGCTGAGAAGGCCAATTGGGGACATCACGCGCCAGGTCAGGTCCTCGAGTGGAACCCGCATGGAAAACGACGAGTTGGACGTCCAAGCTGAGGGTGACATGGAGGAGACGGTGTGAGGAAGAAATGAAAGCTTGTGGGCAGTCGTGGCTCCAGGTTGAAAAGATTGCAGAGAAGATAGTGAAATGGAGGCGTGCTACTGAAGCCCTATGTTCCACTAGAAACCGAAGGGACAAATAAAAAGTAGAATACAAATGACATTTCTGGATATTTTAAACAAATTAAGACAGATACGTTTCTGTTTTCAGTATCCATGTTGTTTGCTGTTGTAAATGGGAAACCTTGTGAGCACTGAACTATATTGAAATACCGTTGAATATGCTACCTTGAAATTCCGCACTTCGACAAGTCTGTTTTGATGACGCGAATTTGCAAAACGATCAGTCACCTTGCGAATTTCGAAAGTGTTCATCAGGTTTCAAAAGCTACTTTAGCATGCAGGTAGCAAGCTTCAGTGACTATGCTTCATTTCACTGTGCATAAATAAACCTACGTTAAGCAGAAACACAGACATGAAACAACTAGTGGAAAGTGAAAGTGATGCTACCTGAGGAAATACTTCTATACAATAGTGATCAATATTGAGTTATATAAACAGTGAGATTCAATCATTGATACGCAACACTCCAGAGACCGCATCTAGTCAGTCTTGGCTTGCATAAACAGTTCAAGTTAAATGTGTAATAATGTGAATAATTTTCCATAAATTTGGAAGGAAAACGTTCTTTCAATTCTTCGTCGAATAAACCATACCATGGATTGGCGAGCAAAATCCGAAACACAAGATTTTTTCAAGTACGAAACTCTATAAATAAATTGACGATGATAACTAGTGGATCCAAGGGGCGAATCTTCTGATCTTTGCAGGCTTATCGCCCCCTAATAGCACTTCAAAAAATGTGCATCCACAAAATAAACAGCAGGTCTGTTTGTAAAGTGAACCGCTATCGAAAATGTTAAAAGCATGAGGATTCACAGAGTGAGGTTAAGGGTTTTATGCAGAAGGATTTTGAGGGAAAGATGAAGCTTTACCAAAGCATAAATGGAGTATGACACAATCGTGAAATGAGATACCAACACCGACCAAATGAACGAAATATGGGATGCCGTCGAGGACCAGTTTGTAGAAATGATTATATTATTTGATAATAGTAAGTAGTGTAAACGTGAAAGCATAAAAGAGGTGTAGACGTTTAATCAATTAAGAAAGTTAAGGCGAAGTGTCAGGTAATAAAATCCAATTTGATAGTTTATCTCATGTCATTACAGTTCGTAACCTTAGAAAGTACGATTTTCGTTGCTTTTATATATACACGTTAAATCCGTACCACATGATGAAGAGGCGTCGACTGTATGAGGTTTCGAGTTATTAGCAGTAATTTGGACAGTGGGAACGTTGGTTTAAGTACCTCCAAATCTCAGTGCACGTGTTAGGCTTACAAATTTGGATGTAGCCATGGTAGTTTTAACACACAGTTAGTTTCACTTGTGCCCTTGTGAAGGGTTTTACTCATAGGCTACTCAGTAACCCTTTACGTAGATGCATACTTGTGTTTTTGGTATTTCCTATCATATATTTCATTTATATCTAAATGGTTAGCTCTTCGACACATTTTTCATTTGTGTTGAGTAACCTAAACAGCAAGTTGGACTACTTTTTAGTGTGATTTCTGTCATTTTTCTTGATTTCGATTAGGTACTTACAGCCTGAGTGAGCTTATATGCTTGCATGAAGTGAGTTTTTGAAATTTTCCACGTTGAACATAATCTAGGTTTGTGTAAACCTACCGCATGATGAGCTTTATCCCATCACTGTTGGATAAATACGTTATCGTTTTGAACTTTTAGGTTAGGCTTGTAACTTGATATCGTTGTTTTACAATGGAATTGATGGTTTATAACTGTAGGTAATCAGTCGGAAGTGACAACATGTTGCTTCGCATTTACTGGTAATTATTAACTGGCTTTGTGTATATCAGTAGCTGTCTGGTTGCATGCAGAAATACATTATTATTCGATGCCGGATGTAAATGATGCATACTGTCAACTTTCTTTTGTTCAGGCTTTCTCATTCAACATGTAAAACTTGCTAAGCTAACAACCATAATATTTTTGGTCGCAATTTCCTAGGTGGGGGAAACTCTTGTAATTTGTAGAAGTTTATATGATGAGATAATCAGAACTTACAGAAGTTAATGAGTATGAATCATCCTTAACATCAAAGCAAGTATCAGTGGATGGTTATGATCTGAATAAAGACTTGAAGTTTGACCAAAGACTATTCAAGACCGCCAGTAACGCTTTAATTCATAAGACTAGAATAATTATCCATTCATTTGGGAGTTTCATTATTTGAATGAAAGAAGGTAATTTTTTCAAGGATTTTAATGCTTCACAAGATCTGATGACAAAAGCAGAATAGATGGAATATTGGTCACAGGTGGTCAAACACATGATCGTAAACTAATTGCCGCTCTAAAATCAGTCAGTTTACGAAATTACCATATGTGACCGAATTTAGATATGAAAGTGTATTGATATTCACACTCACTGATGATAATATGCGAAAGTGGAAAACAACTTGAAAATATTGAGTAACCAGAAGTTAAAAGGTATCAGATAAGAGGATTACGATCAGCAGTCTACGATGCAAATACTTCGTGAAATATTCCTGATGCTAACAGCTGAAGGTTTGGTGCATTCCAGGCCATACAGTATTGGAGGAGAATGCAGAACCATAAGCATCTCCCGCCGATTATAAGATTTCTGTTTGCCCCACACATATTCACAGACAGTTTTATCTTATTGCATTACCTACAGATTCTTAGATAAGTTTCGTCTGTAATACACGAAACAACTTCCAGGGAACTCATAGATAATGTCCATTGACTTACAGAAATACATCCATCCAGACAAAGCATTGGATTCACATCAAAGCTGCCTACTGAGACTTGAATGTTGGAAGCGAAAAGTTTCTGACTTCTTCAGATCTTGATAAAGTCTTTAGTCCTTAGAATAATGAATTTTTAAAATCTCTTATGGTGGCAAATGATAATGTGTTTTTACAAGTATAGAAAGTGTATTATCTAACGAAACAGGCTGTGAAGCAATGGAACTTCAATCCCATCTACTACTGAATTAAAGCGTTGCTTTTACCCTTAAGCTGCTTACTAGTACAATCCATAATCAGGTGTTACAATCGCTTATTAAAACATCTCGTACTGCTTGTTTCTAATCACTATACTCTTAGGCTCTTGTTTTCTGGACAGGTGTAGTAATAAACTGATTTCGCGTTCACGTCAATCCTTTCCAATATTTAATAGCTTTTATATTCTTCTGGAGTGTCGAATAAACCAAGTCATTACACTAACTGATCACTGGATGGTAACTAGTTTCGTGTCGTCCAGTTGTATATGCTAATCGAGTACATTCAATAATCTCCTAATGTAGTTACCGAACTGGCCGGCTCAGCACCATGTTGCACTTCAGTCAATTTTAGAGGTGATCAATAGGAAGGTGTGCATCTCTCTGTTAACTCAGTTTTGACGATTAGTTGACATGAATATCATACTTCTATAAGTTGTTTGGTACCTCCGATATTCAAGGTTCTAGGGAAGCTGAGTTCTTGCAATAGCGTTCTGGTTAGCAGACAATGGTGTATAGTGATGGGAAGAATCATACCAGTGAGAGCTCAGTTAGTAATACAGTGGTCGTTGGTGATTACGCTGATGTACAATTAAGACTCTTCAGTCAGTTGGTATTTCTCAATTTCTTACTAAAGAAGAAATGCAGTAATTTCTTACCACATTATTTCCACTGTGTTTAATTAAGCACTTTATTTTTACTATGCAGCAATTTTTCTGACCATTTTTAGGCAGAACCCTAAGCCATTAAATCACATTTAATTAGAAGTCATCACCTGGTGAGACTATCATTCATTTAGCAGGCACTGTGTAACTATTTGCTTATCATATTGTCATCATTAAAATTAACATTTGTGTGGATGATGTTGATTTAAGGTATTTCGCATTACACAATATTGCGTGCAGCTGAAATAGCGTGCATCTTATATGAGATTCGTGGGATGATTAATTTGTGAGTGTTGTACAAATTGCATCGTCCACGTTGACATTCATCACATTTGAGTAACTTTCCAACTACACAGCTATGGTGTGAATGTGGTTTCCTTTAGAAACCATCCAGCCATGATCTTATTGTGTGGTCTCTGACACAAAAGTATCGTGAACTAGCGAAATACACTACTCCTGAACAGCCTGAGTAATTAGAAACCATACAATCTGATTTATAGGTTTCGCCAGCCAGATTAAACTCATCTGATCACCGGACCGCCATTTCGCTCGTTTGAAGCCGAGCTTATCACGGGTGTTCTAGGACAAATTCAGGCCATGAAGCCGAATTAGTTCAGATCACCTGAATCTCTCTAACTGACTTGGGTGAACTGGAATACCTGAAATGAGATGATCAATTTGCGAATGTTTTAAGAAATTGAAATTTCTCTTAACTGAATAGTCTTTTAGACAATAGGGTTTAGCCTGGAAACAGATCAGTTTGAGTAGTTTCTAATCATTCGAGTTGTTCAATGGTAGTATGTGTGCGATTTACTTAGTCCACTGAGTCGGTGAATACTCATGATGGAGAGTGTGGTTATTTACGAAGCATGAATGAGAAGTGAAGGTTACTAACATTGTAGTAATCATCGAGATGTTTAGATTGAATAGATATTCATCACTTCGTAGCGCACACGGAAGATTCCTTTAATTATCTTTGAATGAGTATGAGTTTGTTATCATGTGTTTATAATAATGAGTGGGTTTTAAATGTAGATTATTATTAGTATCAGTTAGCATTAGCTGTTTTCTTTATCGAAAGGTCTTGGTCAGCAAACCTTTGAGTAGGCTGTGAACGTACTTCACCCGATGATATAGGCGTCATCATCATGTAAGCTACAAGCTGGTGGGAAGGACAAACTGCCACTTTGGGCCATATTGTTGTGTTCTAGCTTAGCGGATCATGTGGGCGGTAGAATGTGCAATATTTCCAAATGCATGTCGCATAAAGTTCACCAGTTTTATCCATGACCTACAGTCGAAGACATCTAGAAGCTGGGAGAATAAACTCATAAAATCCCTAGTGCGAGAGAAACTGCATGAATGATTTCCTGAAAATCCAAAGAAGTATGTGTGCAATCTCCCCAATACCACACTAAATTAGATGAAAACTGAAGCTTTGTCTCTTTGATTTAAATTTCATGTCCATTCGAACGCGTTAATCGAATTGATACAGAAGCACAATTTGAAAACTTATACCAGTAAGTTCATGACTATAAGCCTATAGATGAGAATAGAAGAAGCTAGTTTAAATCTAAGCTTGGCGATATTGCTAATCAGTTCTGCATATCTCCATGCAAGCAGTCAAAGATTCTGAATAAGCAGCATAGGTTGACGCTGAAGGTGCTGCGCAAGAATCACAAAACTGTTATAACAAGAGCTGATAAGGGATCTGGTGTCGTCATAATGAATAACAACGACTACTTGCATAAAATACTGATGATTTTGGGGGATTCGTTGAGTTTCACAGTTGATAGATCCCAAAAGGATGCGACAGTTTTAATTGCAAGCAAAGTAAGCAAATACCTCAGGAAACTTTTGGAGAAGCAATTGATTGATGGAACAACCTAGAGTGAACCTAAACCAAGAGGTTCATAACTACCTTTCATGGATGGCCTTCCGAAAAATCCACAAGTCCAGTGTTCCTTTGAGACCCATTTTGCCCATGAATAGTTCACCTTGTCACAAACTGACTCATTGGTTAGCAAAGAAATTGGAACTAATCAGAAAAGCGCTCACAAATCACAGCTCGAAAGATACACTCCAGTTCTCTGAAGAAATAGAGAGATTAGATATCTGATAAATTCATGGTATCATTTGATGTTTCCTCATTGCTTACGAACATACCAGTGGATGAAACGATGCACATAATCTGTCAACAGTCTCATCCACTACCACTGCCGAAAACATAACTCAAACAATTACTGTTCCTCTGCACAAAAGGTGTTCACTTGCACTTTAATAATCAACTGTACTGGCAAACTGATGGAGTGGCTATGGGTTCACCACTACGACCTATCCTAACTGATATATTCATGGACAATCTCGAGCGAACAAATATGTAGGCTGCGATGAAGGGAACGACAGATTACTGCAGACATGTCAACGATATTTTCAACGCTTGTGATAACATGAATCATGCGTCAAACTTACTCGACACACTCGATCAACCTCATACAAATAACCATTTTACAATGGAATATGAAAATGAGGATGGATTCGATTTTTTGGATCTAAGTATAAGACGGAGAAGTGATGGAACATTTGAGAAAACTATACACAGTAAAAAACACGTGGATTGGTCAGTACCTTCACTACAATAGCTTCTGTCCCGTCAGCTATAAGTGTGGTTTAGTCAGGACGCTATTCACTAGAATAAAAACGTTGTGCTCAAAAGACAATCAAGAAGAAAAATTCAAGGTTTAATTGGGAAGGCTCTAATAGAGAATGGATATCCGAAGAAATTCATCATGAAAAATGGAAAAGAATTTGTTGAGAGACCGAAACATTCAACTGTTCAGAAGAAGCCTGTTTTCCTTCACCTAGCATTCAGAGGTGATAAGACATCGGAAAGAATAGACAGAAGAATAAAAGCTGCACTGAGAAGAAGCTTCACTGCTTCCACACTGATCTCAGTTTTCGATACACTGTGCTCAATAACACAGTCGAAAGTAGACAAATACCCATCTCATATCACCTCCAACTGCGTATATCAATTAACGTGGGCTTGTGGAAGCAAGTATATAAGACGAACTGAAAGAGGTGCGTCTACTCCATTTTATGAGCATCTCCATGAAAATCTGTGTCCGAATGGTAGCAAGGTCTTTAGAAGTGCAAACACCAGGCATCTGATGGAAACGGGGCGTCAAATAGATGTTTCTCAATCATTCAGCTTAGTCAATAAAATAACTACTATGTTTATATTACGGTCTCCGTAGGCTCCTGCTATCAAACATTTTCAACCTGACCTATGTACTCAGAAGGAGACTGTAATTGATCTTTCTTTACCTTGGAAAATGCATATAATTCTTCGTATATGTAAGCATATAGTCTTCCCTTTTCTTTTAATTGCATCATCTCTTCACCAATTACTTACTGATTATTATTCCCTAATGATTTTCAAGTTTTTCATGCAATTACCTAACCTATTAGCCCTTGAACAGTCCCTTCTTTTACACTGCTTTTCGTTTCTTGTCCTCCCAGTCCACAGCTTAAGAATTTTACATCTCATCAGGTATAAGTAGCCATAGATTTTGACTAAGATATGCAGCTGTTAATCCTGTGTTTCGTTGACTTACTACCTTATTGTTAATCCTGGATTTCAAATCGCCATTTACTTCTGAGTGTTTAGAGTAAGTTATGTATGTTATTATAATTATTATTACCAATAATTCGTTTCAATTGCAGGCTGTTTGCAGCTGACAAAAGGTCATGAAATATAATGGGCTCATTTTAATATGCTGCTGTGGATTCACACTCACTGAAAGGGTGAATTATAATTGAACAATTGATACGGCACATCCATGTTCATGACAAAATGAAGTGACGCTGTGAAGCAGTATGTCGTTACAACTAGATATGTTACAAATGGGTGTGATGACTGACCTACGCACATTAGATATATACTGCACTCATGCAGTATGTGTAGTACCTTGTTTCCTCACTAGCTCATAACGCTCATAACATGAGATTTGGTGTAGTTCAGTGGTTTTACATGAATTATCATCAACTCAGCAAACAACTAACTATCTGAGAACTGCTCTAAAAACAAGTAAGTGAATTTTCTTTTCGTGACCTTTTCTGTGTTACCATGGCCTGGGTGTATTATATATATATATATATGCTTATCACAGGACATACATCAAAACAACAATGTCGACCGTTTTGTGTTTCCGCACAACTATGGTCTCTTATTGAGTAAGAATGTTTCTCGTTACTTAAGCATTTGGAAGACAGTTGAATCTTAAGAGAATGTTTACAATGAAAATCTCGATTTGCTTAACATGATGGCTAAATGCACCAGTTTAGAAAAGTTCTACTTTTTCTATCAAAAATATGTATATAAAACGTTAAAGGTGTTTGTCACCATCCTTCTGCTATGGTGACTTGCTATATGTACTATCATACTTGTTTGCATGTTTATTTAGCTGAAAACTATTCATAAACCAATACTCCACTCGGTTACACTGATCAACAAGTCATTATTACTCACTTCGACGTATGATTCGAAATCAAATTTGTTCTTTTTCTAGCGTACTTAGAGTCACCGTGGTATTTACCATGAGGTAGCTGGTGGTCAAATAATTCATCAGTTCAATATAATCATCTTTCATGTTTTGTAATATTCAAATCTATTTAGATCTGTACTGGGTGATAATTGCGGGTGCGATGAAAATCTGGACCGTGGCCGGGCTCGAATCAGCGACCACCCGTTCTCATCTCACCTTCAATCATCACCCAGTACAAATACTCGTCTGCCAAACTACAGCTATCTTAGATAGTCAAATCATAATCTATTTAGATCTAAACATTTCTGACTGTCCTTACATTCATCCATTCATTATATCGAAGGCGTGCATATTATCGGTCATACATATATAGGTCACTAGGATGAAAGAAATTTACTCACGATTCAAGTTCACGAAATTTGAAGATGCAAAGCATTGATGGAATTTAAGAATTTAGCAGTCTCAGTGTTATATGAAGAACATTTGAAAATGGAGACAGGAAAGTAATTTCAATGTATTTAGACATTTTCATTCTGTTTATTTGGTTTCACTCATTGCAACTGAAACAAATGAGACAATGAATATTTACAATTTTCAGGAAATTGATTAATTTCTTCCAAGTTTGAAGTAATGAAACAAAAGAATTCAGTATTTCTGTTTTACTTTTTTGTGAGGATGATCATTATTCTGCATGGAATAGCAAAAACCTTTTTGTAATAACTCGTGTAAATGAAGACTTCAACATTTTCTTACTACCTGAAGTAACTGAGTAGTCTGTAGTAGTTTGACTACATATTCATGTGATGAGTGGATGTCGTTTAAATGCTGTGAATATGTGGAGGCGAAAAACGTGTAGGTGGAGTAGTTTTCAAAAATCGTATTTATCTCCAAGATTATTTCCATGTAGGCAGTGAAAATATGTTATAGCTGGATAATCTTTAAGCTACTGAATTGATGCCCTGAGTTTTGTTCGATTACAAGTAATGTGAAGTCAAGCTGGTTTCATACATTTGGATTTGCTCAAAGTCAGATTCTGATATTTTAGATTTTGAGAATTCCCGAAGGAATTGTAAGCGTTTGTAATTCACTTGTCCATGAGAAAGACAATTTTGATAATTAACTCACATAAAAGTGCTATTCATCACTAACTGACATCAACTGGAGAAACATTGGAAACATGGGCACATTGGACAACTGTTTCGTCCAACTGATCTCACTCCGTCGTGATAAACAGAACCTTGAAATCATTTTACCCACATAAACCTCGAGACTGAACAACTAACACCAGTGAGAAAAGAAATGGAAACTAGAGAGGACTAGTTAGCTGTATTAGAATAATTTGAAACATTCTAAAAATATATATCCAACTGTTCACATAAAGTCTTCTTCAAAAATTTCAGTTCCAATGGTGAAGCTGTTATTAATCTATTGTATAATCTCTCTTCTTATGTCTCAACTATTTTTGTCCAGATTCATGACAATTATCGATGCAAACTATGCTGGGTTCATCATTAAAACAAACTAGTTACATAATTTGATAAAATATAAAGTGTAACACTGAAATTAATGAATTTAGGCAACACGTGTCAGTTTTGAGTCTAAACTCAAGTTTTCAAACAGAAGGCGGTTTTAGTGATATTATCTCATCGCTTTTATTTGGCCGAAGCTTATAATGAGTGATTCAGCCCATTAATAAATCTGGGCTTCATCAACAGCATACAGACATTAGACTGCAGGTAATAGATCAGTAAATTGTTGATACGCACAACTCCTTCAACATTTATTACATTGAATGACATCATTTAGGGAACCAATCGAAACTTGGAAGCTTTGGATAGCTGTTTGGTTTTAGCATGGGACTTCCTAGCAGTATGCACCAGCAGTCGAACTCAGGACATTCAGGTCTCACCCAAATTCCTTAGTTGGCATCCGCTCCTCTTCCAACTGGTTTAACACACAGGTCATCGCTGAGTAGTTATTACGTTCGTCGCAAGACCTGTATGTATTGAATTTGATCCCTGTTGGAGTCGTGTGTGCATACTGGTGAGAAACCTCATACTGGAATGAAGCAGCTGTCAAGCGTTCTCATGTTTTCCATGGTCACATAATTGATTTCAGCGCATGATGAATACAACCTTGAAAGAAATAAAGCACTCAAACTAAATTTAATCATGGAATTACTATTTCGATGGTTGTAGTTTTAGTTGTTCGTAGTTGCTCAACAGTCATGAATTGAAACCACTTGGGTCGTCATATACAAGGCCAGACTGATAATGTGGTCATGGCATAACAGTCCAACTTTCAGTCTGTTTAGTATGCTGAAAGTCGGTCAGACAACGTTTCTGCAGTACATCGGCTCGTAAAACTGATCACCTTTATTTATGCTGTGTGATGACAGAATACTGGGCCGGAAAACGATGGTCGTTGGTTCAATTTTTGCTGCCGTCCATATTTTCATTTCACCTTCAATCATCACGCATAGATATCTCAAATAGTCAAAATGATTATGATAACTTATACTCATAAAAGTAGCCTCTGATGCTGATGTCAATAGTGTCTGTTATTCTTCTGTAACCAACCGATGGATTAAAGCCTTAAATCACACGATACAGTGCATTTAAGAAGAAAGCACAGAATATAATTTGCAGTATTAGGTTGAGATCACTGATCACATGTGTGTTCACCGGAAGTTGGCTAACGAATGCAACGAACATTAACTGTAACCACCTACAAGAAAAAAATACTTGCATTGTATTAAAAAAGCAAAAGTTCTGAACAACAACACCTATTAATTGTGAATAACACATAGACTTCATTCATCTGTTATATACTGGACAGTTTATGTCGAACCTGATAAATTCCAGGTCAATCCGTACGCAGGAGGCAAAATGAAGTTAGTAAAACTGTCAATTGCCATTTGTACTGAATTTACATACTATTACCTCTTAAAAATCGTTTTGTAGTAACAATCTGGCCAAGGTTTTGCTTTCTGATAATTACCAGAAGTGAAGGATTATCTGAATTTAAACAGGGGTGGGAACAGAAAAATTCACATTTAATGACATGCATCTTCTATACATTACTAAATTTAACCTTCTTACGTAAACATATGCAGATGAATAGTGTACCTAATCGTTGCAACCAGAAAATGTTTATTATTCTTCTGTTAGTTTCTAACGCAGTTTTAGAGCAACCTGTATTGGTCAGGCAGTATTCCTTTTAACAGTTTACGAAACGCTGAAGAAGATTACAGTCTGACCAATCCTTTGTCTCTCTTTTACATACTTTTAGAACGTTTTACTTCACGTTCTTTTTGACTACGAAAAGACGGAAAAGTCAATTGACAGTTTTACTAACTTCATTTTGCCTCCTGCGTACGGATTGACCTGGAATTTATCAGGTTCGACATAAACTGTCCAGTATATAACAGATGAATGAAGTCTATGTGTTATTCACAATTAATAGGTGTTGTTGTTCAGAACTTTTGCTTTTTTAATACAATGCAAGTATTTTTTTCTTGTAGGTGGTTACAGTTAATGTTCGTTGCATTCGTTAGCCAACTTCCGGTGAACACACATGTGATCAGTGATCTCAACCTAATACTGCAAATTATATTCTGTGCTTTCTTCTTAAATGCACTGTATCGTGTGATTTAAGGCTTTAATCCATCGGTTGGTTACAGAAGAATAACAGACACTATTGACATCAGCATCAGAGGCTACTTTTATGAGTATAAGTTATCATAATCATTTTGACTATTTGAGATATCTATGCGTGATGATTGAAGGTGAAATGAAAATATGGACGGCAGCAAAAATTGAACCAACGACCATCGTTTTCCGGCCCAGTATTCTGTCATCACACAGCATAAATAAAGGTGATCAGTTTTACGAGCCGATGTACTGCAGAAACGTTGTCTGACCGACTTTCAGCATACTAAACAGACTGAAAGTTGGACTGTTATGCCATGACCACATTATCAGTCTGGCCTTGTATATGACGACCCAAGTGGTTTCAATTCATGACTGTTGAGCAACTACGAACAACTAAAACTACAACCATCGAAATAGTAATTCCATGATTAAATTTAGTTTGAGTGCTTTATTTCTTTCAAGGTTGTATTCATCATGCGCTGAAATCAATTATGTGACCATGGAAAACATGAGAACGCTTGACAGCTGCTTCATTCCAGTATGAGGTTTCTCACCAGTATGCACACACGACTCCAACAGGGATCAAATTCAATACATACAGGTCTTGCGACGAACGTAATAACTACTCAGCGATGACCTGTGTGTTAAACCAGTTGGAAGAGGAGCGGATGCCAACTAAGGAATTTGGGTGAGACCTGAATGTCCTGAGTTCGACTGCTGGTGCATACTGCTAGGAAGTCCCATGCTAAAACCAAACAGCTATCCAAAGCTTCCAAGTTTCGATTGGTTCCCTAAATGATGTCATTCAATGTAATAAATGTTGAAGGAGTTGTGCGTATCAACAATTTACTGATCTATTACCTGCAGTCTAATGTCTGTATGCTGTTGATGAAGCCCAGATTTATTAATGGGCTGAATCACTCATTATAAGCTTCGGCCAAATAAAAGCGATGAGATAATATCACTAAAACCGCCTTCTGTTTGAAAACTTGAGTTTAGACTCAAAACTGACACGTGTTGCCTAAATTCATTAATTTCAGTGTTACACTTTATATTTTATCAAATTATGTAACTAGTTTGTTTTAATGATGAACCCAGCATAGTTTGCATCGATAATTGTCATGAATCTGGACAAAAATAGTTGAGACATAAGAAGAGAGATTATACAATAGATTAATAACAGCTTCACCATTGGAACTGAAATTCTTGAAGAAGACTTTATGTGAACAGTTGGATATATATTTTTAGAATGTTTCAAATTATTCTAATACAGCTAACTAGTCCTCTCTAGTTTCCATTTCTTTTCTCACTGGTGTTAGTTGTTCAGTCTCGAGGTTTATGTGGGCAAAATGATTTCAAGGTTCTGTTTATCACGACGGAGTGAGATCAGTTGGACGAAACAGTTGTCCAATGTGCCCATGTTTCCAATGTTTCTCCAGTTGATGTCAGTTAGTGATGAATAGCACTTTTATGTGAGTTAATTATCAAAATTGTCTTTCTCATGGACAAGTGAATTACAAACGCTTACAATTCCTTCGGGAATTCTCAAAATCTAAAATATCAGAATCTGACTTTGAGCAAATCCAAATGTATGAAACCAGCTTGACTTCACTTTACTTGTAATCGAACAAAACTCAGGGCATCAATTCAGTAGCTTAAAGATTATCCAGCTATAACATATTTTCACTGCCTACATGGAAATAATCTTGGAGATAAATACGATTTTTGAAAACTACTCCACCTACACGTTTTTCGCCTCCACATATTCACAGCATTTAAACGACATCCACTCATCACATGAATATGTAGTCAAACTACTACAGACTACTCAGTTACTTCAGGTAGTAAGAAAATGTTGAAGTCTTCATTTACACGAGTTATTACAAAAAGGTTTTTGCTATTCCATGCAGAATAATGATCATCCTCACAAAAAAGTAAAACAGAAATACTGAATTCTTTTGTTTCATTACTTCAAACTTGGAAGAAATTAATCAATTTCCTGAAAATTGTAAATGTTCATTGTCTCATTTGTTTCAGTTGCAATGAGTGAAACCAAATAAACAGAATGAAAATGTCTAAATACATTGAAATTACTTTCCTGTCTCCATTTTCAAATGTTCTTCATATAACACTGAGACTGCTAAATTCTTAAATTCCATCAATGCTTTGTATCTTCAAATTTCGTGAACTTGAATCGTGAGTAAATTTCTTTCATCCTAGTGACCTATATATGTATGACCGATAATATGCACGCCTTCGGTATAATGAACGGATGAATGTAAGGACAGTCAGAAATGTTTAGATCTAAATAGATTATGATTTGACTATCTAAGATAGCTGTAGTTTGGCAGACGAGTATTTGTACTGGGTGATGATTGAAGGTGAGATGAGAACGGGTGGTCGCTGATTCGAGCCCGGCCACGGTCCAGATTTTCATCGCACCCGCAATTATCACCCAGTACAGATCTAAATAGATTTGAATATTACAAAACATGAAAGATGATTATATTGGACTGATGAATTATTTGACCACCAGCTACCTCATGGTAAATACCACGGTGACTCTAAGTACGCTAGAAAAAGAACAAATTTGATTTCGACTCATACGTCGAAGTGAGTAATAATGACTTGTTGATCAGTGTAACCGAGTGGAGTATTGGTTTATGAATAGTTTTCAGCTAAATAAACATGCAAACAAGTATGATAGTACATATAGCAAGTCACCATAGCAGAAGGATGGTGACAAACACCTTTAACGTTTTATATACATATTTTTGATAGAAAAAGTAGAACTTTTCTAAACTGGTGCATTTAGCCATCATGCTAAGCAAATCGAAATTTTCATTGTAAACATTCTCTTAAGATTCAACTGTCTTCCAAATGCTTAAGTAACGAGAAACATTCTTACTCAATAAGAGACCATAGTTGTGCGGAAACACAAAACGGTCGACATTGTTATTTTGATGTATGTCCTGTGATAAGCATATATATATATATATATATATATATATAATACACCCAGGCCATGGTAACACAGTTAAGGTCACGAAAAGAAAATTCACTTACTTGTTTTTAGAGCAGTTCTCAGATAGTTGTTTGCTGAGTTGATGATAATTCATGTAAAACCACTGAACTACACCAAATCTCATGTTATGAGCGTTATGAGCTAGTGAGGAAACAAGGTACTACACATACTGCATGAGTGCAGTATATATCTAATGTGCGTAGGTCAGTCATCACACCCATTTGTAACATATCTAGTTGTAACGACATACTGCTTCACAGCGTCACTTCATTTCGTCATGAACATGGATGTGCCGTATCAATTGTTCAATTATAACTCACCCTTTCAGTGAGTGTGAATCCACAGCAGCATATTAAAATGAGCCCATTATATTACATGACCTTTTGTCAGCTGCAAACAGCCTGCAATTGAAACGAATTATTGGTAATGATAATTATAATAACATAACTTACTCTAAACACTCAGAAGTAAATGGCGATTTGAAATCCAGGATTAACAATAAGGTAGTAAGTCAACGAAACACAGGATTAACAGCTGCATATCTTAGTCAAAATCTATGGCTACTTATACCTGATGAGATGTAAAATTCTTAAGCTGTGGACTGGGAGGACAAGAAACGAAAAGCAGTGTAAAAGAAGGGACTGTTCAAGGGCTAATAGGTTAGGTAATTGCATGAAAAACTTGAAAATCATTAGGGAATAATAATCAGTAAGTAATTGGTGAAAAGATGATGCAATTAAAAGAAAAGGGAAGACTATATGCTTACATATGCGAAGAATTATATGCATTTTCCAAGGTAAAGAAAGATCAATTACAGTCTCCTTCTGAGTACATAGGTCAGGTTGAAAATGTTTGATAGCAGGAGCCTACGGAGACCGTAATATAAACATAGTAGTTATTTTATTGACTAAGCTGAATGATTGAGAAACATCTATTTGACGCCCCGTTTCCATCAGATGCCTGGTGTTTGCACTTCTAAAGACCTTGCTACCATTCGGACACAGATTTTCATGGAGATGCTCATAAAATGGAGTAGACGCACCTCTTTCAGTTCGTCTTATATACTTGCTTCCACAAGCCCACGTTAATTGATATACGCAGTTGGAGGTGATATGAGATGGGTATTTGTCTACTTTCGACTGTGTTATTGAGCACAGTGTATCGAAAACTGAGATCAGTGTGGAAGCAGTGAAGCTTCTTCTCAGTGCAGCTTTTATTCTTCTGTCTATTCTTTCCGATGTCTTATCACCTCTGAATGCTAGGTGAAGGAAAACAGGCTTCTTCTGAACAGTTGAATGTTTCGGTCTCTCAACAAATTCTTTTCCATTTTTCATGATGAATTTCTTCGGATATCCATTCTCTATTAGAGCCTTCCCAATTAAACCTTGAATTCTTCTTCTTGATTGTCTTTTGAGCACAACGTTTTTATTCTAGTGAATAGCGTCCTGACTAAACCACACTTATAGCTGACGGGACAGAAGCTATTGTAGTGAAGGTACTGACCAATCCACGTGTTTTTTACTGTGTATAGTTTTCTCAAATGTTCCATCACTTCTCCGTCTTATACTTAGATCTAAAAAATCGAATCCATCCTCATTTTCATATTCCATTGTGAAATGTTTTTTTGGATGAACTTGTTTGAGAGTGTCACTTTAGTCATTGATGGTAGTTATCTCGATCGAGGTGATATGTATTCTTCATAACCTCTTTTGTCCATTTAAGGCTTGTATGATGGGTGATTTATTCCTGTTAATTCAGATTAAACAAACTTATTTTCAAAACCGCCTGAAATCTGGTTATCCTGTTTGGTTGACTGGTGATGCCTTGAATTGTCTCAAGTGGTTTGAGCGCTTCAGGTGTAGGAGTTGAGTGAAGTTTTAGACATCAAAAATAATATTGCTCACACTCAAGCGATACAGTGGCCTTGTGTTAGGAACTGACTGAGCAACATTGATGGTTTTTATGAATATCCTGCAACTACTCATGTGAGTCAGTGATATGTTTCTTGTGATTCTAATACTCACATCCCTGATGGAGTTTTCGGTATCCACCGAATCATATTTTGCAGCTCAAATACTGTAAAATCTCAACAAGACCACATTACAATTTGACGAGCACTTTTCACCTCACTTATTCTTTCCCACCGCTGATTGTGTATGTCACACAAACGCTTTATTCAACTGACATCAGCCTGAATGGTGAAAAGCTGATACTACGAAGATGATATGCGTCAAACCGCTTAATTTTGTAACTAACATTTTGAACCAAAGGTCTCGCACTTTTCTTAGAAATGATAAGAAATCAACTCACTTAACTAGCCGATCATGAATGACGGTTTTTCAACATTTCGCTACTTCAAGAAGAGCTAGAAACTACTGGGACGTCTTTACTGGGTGTATATCATCACAATGGATCTAACAAGTGTTTTTGAGAGACACAGTATCTGTAATCAATAAAGATAACCTCTTCTACAAGTCACAAAAATTGCTAAAATTATTCCAGTAAATAATTACACTGTCATCAAGTAAAGACGAAACTGTTGATCAATTCAAGAGTAATACTATATGTTTTTTTCAAAAATATCCTATATTTAACTTCTGAATAATACAAAGTGTAAAAAACGAATTTCAAATTAATGTCAAACAAATCTATCATCAGAAATGAAGTCAAAATATATTTCACGTAAGATTAGTCAGAGTATGAAGCTTGTTTAGTACACATATAAAGAATAACAAAATACCTATTACAATAATAATTGCTAATTATACTTTCCTGCTGTTATAGTGGATCGCATTGTTCGACTTCTTTTCCTCTTCTAACCACCAAGTAAAATACAACAAAGAATATTCAGGTAGTGTTAAGGCATCTTCATAGGAACCCATCTGTCAACAGCGGTTGGACACCTCATTCCGACATAACAGCAGGAAATTTTAGATACCGATAGATAAGAACTGAGTCTTTTTCTACTAGAGGTGGCTGTCGTGTCTAAATGGCCTAGTGGATGGCGCCTTGGCGTTTGAAGCAGTGGGTACTGGGTTCCAGTCTCAGTGGGAACTACATCACTCAAAGAGATACGTGGACATCCAGCTGATGAATCCCAAATAGGACAAAGTGTCTATACTTAATCTCACCGCCGGCCACCAAGTAAAAAGTAACGCACTTAAACCTTTCATGATGACAGAAATGACTTGGTTATTTTTTTAAACAAATGATCACCAGAAAATAATAAGGATTAAATAAACTCTACAAAAAAGAATTTCTTCTACCTCTTTCTTCGTTGATACTTTTAAACAACTTAAGAACAATAAAACTTGTAGAGTTAAATTTAACTCCATTACTTTGCATTATCCTCAGGCATTTTTTAAATTGCAATGAACGCTGAGCAGTTCGTGTAGAACGGAATGAATGAGCTAAGAAACCCCACTGATTATGATTATAAACAGTAGAATTGCTCAGAATATTAGGAAGATTGAAATATTGTCATTTATTTATTCATTAGGAATATTTTTATGATAAAATGGATATTTAGCAGTAAGGAATAAATGACTCGCCAAAGGTGTTTAAAACTATAATAAAAGCTGCAGGGCATATTCAAGCAAAAAGTAGTTGATTTATGAGGGGAGGGGGCTTGTCGATTCAAAATAAAGGTCTAAGCCAAGTAAGGTTTTAAGGCTCAGAATGAAAAAAATAGAAAACTGTATCAGAATGTAAATCTTAATTGACAGTGAGATTAGCTAAGTACAACAAATGATATGAATGTGAATTACGGGTACGAAAATTTCATCTACTTTGTTTATTTGATTTGTAACACATCCTGATATAGTATTATTTACTTGATGACGTTTCGAACATAAATTATTGCTCATAATCATATAAATGTAATCACACCACTTTCAACATCTGTTTTTGATAGTCCTGTCACCTTAAATTATTTGTTTTTATTGGTAATAAAATTTTCCATATCTTTGGTATAGGTGTTGCATCATTCCTATTACATATGTTGGGTGTTGATTCGATGAACAAAGATTCAGTAAACAATCTCTCTCCACCTAATTATATCGGACTTAAGTACAGTGTTTTTATTCCAATCTATTTTATGGTTATGTGTTAAGGCATCCATTGCAATAGCCGAGTGTTTTTTCTAGATTATTGATCTTATTCGGGTCTGTCATTTTACATCTAGCTAAATTTCTATGTTCCGCTATTCTGACTAACTCCGGCCAGTTAGTTTGACCTATGTACTTGACCTCACAGTCATTACATAGAATTTGATAGATTAGAATATTTTGCTTAATTGGTTCTATTGGATCCTTAAGCCGACAAAGCTCATCTCTAAGTGAGTTTATAAGTTTAAATCCCACACTAATTCCAGCTTTGTTTAGAATCATACGTAAAGTTTCCAGTGTACTTTCTTTATAGGATAACACAATGGATACCGTGAACTCCTTTCTACTTCAGTTGTCGTTATTGTTTCGTTTCCTATGTGCTTGCAACATATTTTCTAATAAACGGTAGAAGATGACTAATAATTAATAACGCTTCTTTTATGTGTTCTAATTCTTTGTTTAAGCCATTGTACTGACTATTAAGAGTTTAGCTCTATCATTTGGACATTTGACTGAACCTACCTTAACTGACATTGGATGAGATGACTTAAAGCCTACATACGTCTTAGAATGTGTTAGTTTCATGTAGACGGTAGTAACAAAGCCACCGTCTATCCTACATTTTATCCCACAATCAACACCCAACACATGTAATAGGAATGATGCAGCATCCATATGAAAACATATAAATGGAAAATTTCACTACAAATAAAAACGAAGAATATGAGGTGATAAAACTATCAAAAAGGCATGTCGAAAGTGGTGTGACTATACTGATATGATTAAGAGGAATAATTTACGCTTGGAACGTCATCAAGTAAATAATACCATGTCACTATGTAATATATCAAATAAACAAAACTAATATGGAATTATATTCTATCACAATCCTCAAGTTTTTCACTTATTCTCACTTACTTGGAACAAATAGACTAAAAGTGATGATATGTGAAAATCTAAAGTACTGTAATAAAAAGCTGTTATTATAATCTATTTCCATGTACAAAGATCTGAATATAAGAAAATCAATTGTAATGACATTTTAGCTTCACGTTCTGCTGTCATCCAACTAGTGTATTGTTATCTGTGCTTTGCGATCTTGCTGGTAAAGTCAACCTCACGTGTCACGTATTTGTTACTCCTTGTTGATCATACGACAGCAATATATTTTCCAGCTAATGAGGATTTCTTCAAAGAAATAGCTTCATCTCATCTTACAAATTTATGTTCTTAATTGGACAAGCATTTGGATCGATTACTAACAGATAAATAGTTCTGGTGAGGCCTTAGCCAAGTTACCTTTAAATTCACTGTTCATAATTACATGTAAGAAAATGGGTCATTTCATCCAAACATATGACTTTCTACAGTCACACATAGGTAAGTTCATATTTTTTTAAAAACTGACACATAATAGCGCGGAACATCCACGTGTGTGGAATAAAGACCTAAGCGAACTATTTGTTTCCAAAGATATCAACCTTAATGACTATACAATCTCATCTAAATAAAAGTTGCATAGGTATTTAGTAGTAAACAACAGATATAGATATTTATTAATCAATCACTGTTAGCAGTTTGTGATCGGAAAAATTATAACGAAATGTAAATTACATACGAAATATGACATTTGACAGGGTTGAGTTGAAATCAAGAATGAAACAATTCGTTATTAAAGTGAGTATGCAGTTTTCTGTAATGCAGGGAATGATATATAGCCAGCTGATAACGATGTGATTTTACATATTTTCATATTGCAATACACCTGTTATCTTACCAAGGAACTGGGAGATCGTCAACGGTGAAACCTGAGGCTTATTGTTCAAGTGTTTGCTTTCATATACATAATCTACATACAAAAACCAAGTGGATTAGTTAAGCTGATGAATTGTGAATTTTAAAATAAAGTAGTGTATAGCGACAGGAAATGACGAGGATGCTTCCGAATACGCTAGTTTGGTTTCAATTTTTGCCTTACGAACCTCAGCAGAGCAATTCAAACATTACTTTTCAGATTATCACTCACTATCCTCTTCAGTGACATCTGTATACTCACTTTAATACAAACTCTTTCATTTCTAACTTCAACTAGAACTTAGGTTGTCAAATATTGCCATATTTACTACATAATTTCCTCTCTCCTTACTCCGTAATTGTTAATCTCATCAGGATTGTCCCACTTTACGTACCTCTCCTGTTACTTCATAGATCATTGCGTAATCACTTTGTAATTATCTTGTACTGACATTTCAACCATTACATTGTAATCTTATGACCAATTTTTGATGACCTTATACTGACTCATTAGCTACTAATGGACACATGTTTTGTTGTAGTTTTAAGTACGGATTTACAACTTCTAAATATGACTCGTCGTAAAAAATTTTCTTCACTAAATTGTCTTTCATTATTCTCAGTATAAGTTAACCTGGTCAAAACTATTAATTAACAAACATGGATATTTATTGTTTATGAACAAATATAAATATGACCGCAAAAAATACTTAAACGTGTTTGTACAGCTGCAGAAGATGACATCACTGGAAATAAATTTGTCCCCTGAGAACATTACTCCTATTTGGGGGGAAGGTTTAACGATAATATGAAGAATAATGGCTGGAATAACTATCAGAATACGGCGGTTTCAGTTAGTTAACTTTTAAATGTTTTTGCAGAGCTTAGTTTTCTGTCTATTTGCATATTCGAAGTAGTTATTCTCATAAAGGAAGGTAGAAAGAAGTCATGTATCAATCACAGCATGTACACAATAATGATAATGGTGTAAGGAAATATGGTTGGACTTTCGAGGTTAAAATGCAAAATAGTAAAATGAAACTCCATATGAGATTTTTTTTGATTTGATTGACAACATACGTTGATACGGTATTATTTACTTGATGACGTTTCGAACATAAATTATTACTCATAATTATATCAATGTAATCGCACCACTTTCAACATGTTTTTGACAGTCCTGTCACCTAATATTCCTTCCATATCTCATATAGGTGCTACATCATTCCTATTACAGGTTTTTGGTGCTGAATAAAATAAATCGGTGTTCACCAAATCAGCAAATCTAATATAGAAATAAATCCTACCACACTTTCCTAGTTTTACACTTATTAGGAAGCAAAACACTTACTGACAATAGTCTTAACAGTTTTGGAGAACGGTTATGTGAAACATTCTTGATCTGATCTAATGGAAAAAAAGGAATGAAGTTCATCTTTGTGAAAAAAGTGGGGATTCACTGAAATATACAGACTGAAACCATTTCAGACGGTTTAGTGATGCCACAAAGTTAAGTTGAAAGACAACTACACAGAATAAATCAAATCATTTTTAACTTCAACACTAGTGAAGGAACGTTTTAACCTGATGTTTTAAGGTAAACCAGTCCGTTTCAAAAATCATCGACGCTGATTATTTCACAAAGTAGTAATTCTAATTTATACTTTTCTGATATTTAATTATTTTTACACTAATTGAAAATAAAAGCGTCAGACAAATCCCAACACTGGGTTTAGTATCAATATATGGAATATACTTTGACGTAGACCCACAACCTTATATATCAACAAGTGAGAACATTATTCAATTTTAGACAAAGTTTCGAAAGTTCATCATGATCATTTTCTTAATGCTATATTCTGTACACTGTATGTTTTAGTCGTGAAGCCTTTAAGGTTTTCTCTAAACTACTCCCTCCAACTGACAAAGCACATCACCAAGAAACTACTTAGTGTTAAATGTTTCGGACAAGACCACATTTGATTCTCTGTCAGTATGTCTAACATGTGGTCCTGTGTTTCAGTTATCAAAATCATACGATAATTTATGCTATTCGACTTTATTTGCTATTCAATTCTCCACTATGTAGATAGGTGGAATGCATTTATAGACGACAAATCACCGCTAACTGACCAAAGATAGTTACAAATCCCTTTTTCTTCTAATCTCATCAGCTGATTTTACATTGAAAGTGAAGAATCAAGTCTTCCCTCGTGGTGGTGACTTTATTCCAGTAAAAGCAGGATATATGTTAAATAATCAAAATACTGTGAGTTAAACTCGGTTGACCAAAACATTCGATGTAAAAAAAGATGATGAGACTGAATAAAAATGAAGGAATAAACACCTAAATTTGGAAAAAGGTGATGTAATCAAATGGCAGTCGGGAAGGACTCCCAAGGTGAACAGAGCAGTTGAAATATCCAACACCTGGTTGGCCAATCTGAAAGTTTAATAAGGATATTTTGCAACTTCATCATTCACACGTAATCTTGCATGATTACTGAGATTCAGTAGGGAAAATTATTTTATCTGAACAATATCTAATAGTTTGTTTGTTCTAACCAACCAATTTCGACCAGATAACTTACGTGGCTAGATTATTATAAAAGGAGTTGGGTTAAATGAAATAAAAGCCATGGATAAAATACTACTAATTTCAAGTTTTAGATTACTGGACCAGTGATTTCCATTGAAAACTCCTTTTATTTTCAGTGGAAACAAATGCTTTCAGGATACGCTTGTGAGATCCCTTGATAGCCATAATACGTTACAACATCAAGGATACACTATTAAGCTTGATAATTAGACATATAAAGATTTATTTGTGTGTCAGTGGCCTAGGGAAACCATGTTTATTTACTGATTGGCGCTGATGTCACATTATCATCATCGGCTTTCATGTAAAAGGTGTGACTTATAGCCAGTTACACTAATCTCCACTATCCTATTGAGTTTACTTCCTTGTTATATTCAAAATTATTCGTGTAAGTTGAATTTGTTAGCTATTCATGTCAGGTTTAATGACTCTAATGTTCAAGTCGTCATAATATGGACTGAAAATTTCCACTCATTAATAAGGCATTGAATATTCACTACTGAATTAATTTAGGGCTGAGGAAAAAGATTTCCCAGTGCTTCATCAGTATTAGTCTCCGTTAAACTAAGCCATTTACTTCACACTTTTCAATAGAAAACTTAATTTGCATTATGACAGGAACCTAAAGATGCTAATTATGTTTACAATTATAAATTACTCCTATTACAAAAATGAAATCTATGAATGTATTGTTCATCCTTTAGCTTAATTATGGAGTGAGTACTTCACGTTAGTTTTCAAAATGTAAACGACTGAAAAGTCGGCATAGGAGTAGCAAATAAACTGACGTGTGCACCACATCACTATACACACTTTACTATCACATATACCACACAAATTCATTGTGGGAATTAGTTCATCCTATTGTAGATTCGCCCAGTTTACTAGTTAACTTGCTTACTAGCTTATACTAAGACCGGGCTAGCAACCCTAACCCAGGAAACCAATCCAATCCCTAAAGAAACTCCAAAGCAGAAAGAAAACATAAAAAACAAAAATGAATTTATTCCTCGCTGGAATAAGGGAGACGAAATGACGTCGGTTGGTGAAAGCCATTGGGAAGCCAATTGGTCGATATGTTTTCTCTCTCGTTGAAATCAAACCCAAGCATAGGGACATGGAATTTCCGCATGATCTTTGAAGCTGACTGGCAAGGCTTCCCAGATTGCAGAATAAATGAGAAGCTACAGCATAGAAGTGATAAGAGTCTGCAAAACCAGATGGAATGGAATGGAAGTGGACTCTCCAAACTGTCAACTGCAGAGTCAATAATCTACTCCGATATTGTCACCCAGACAAAAACCACGAGCACACTGAGTTTTCGAGTGGCCATCATGATGTCTTCAAGAGCACCAAAGTCTCTCATGCAGCGGGAACCAATCTCCTCCTGCAGGATCAGGATCATGACAGTAAGTTTCAGCTCAAAAGGAAGGAAGGTCACAATCATACATGCTACGCTACGCACCTAAAAATAATGCAGATCAAGAGAAGAAAGAGGAATTCTGCAGACAACTGAAATCAGTACAGCACAAGACTCCAGTTGCCGACATCAAAATTTTAATAGGTGACATGAATACCAAACTGGGAGCAGACAACACAGGAAGAGAACTCATCCCTCATTGGTCGAGAAGCGCTCAGTGAAATGAATGAGAATTCAGGACTGTTTGCAGAATTCCGTTCATTCAACGATTTGGTGGTTGAAGGCAGCGTGTTGAAACACAAGGATATTCACAAGGCAGCGACTTGGATTTGATTTTACCAGACACACTAAAAATCAGATCGACTTTATCTCAATGTGAAGAAAGTGGAGACGCAGCCTACTGGCAAAAGATCAGATGAAGAAGAGTACCAGATGTAGTTTCACACCATAACTATCTACTGCAAGTAACCTGCATTCAAAATCAAGTTGAAAGCCTACAAATGAGTGGGTGATCGGCCGTAGTTCAAGTTCGACTCCCAGAGCAAGAACCGGAAGAACGAAACTACAAAGGACATCTTCATATCTGCCATCAGAACAAAAAGGGAGACATTTGGGAACAGAACACCGAAACTCTGAAAGAGACGTGGAAGGAAACCTGCATAACCGTGTTGGAGAGGAGGAAAAAATAGAACAAGAAATGGATATCGACGGACATATTGGAGCTGATAGAGGAGAGGAACATGGCGAAGAAGTGCAGTGCAGGGATGAACAACGAAAAGAGGAAGTGAACACAACCCATAAAACACTGGACAAAGAAGTGAAGAAGAGTGGGCGCAAACATAAAATACACTTCTATGACACACTTGCAACTGAAGCAGGACAGGCTGCAGGTAGGAGAGACTTGATAACATTATATCAAATAACCATGTTATTATCTGAGAGGGAAGAGATCAACACAGATGAAACCAAAAAAAGATAGTGAACGTATCTTAGCAAAAAAAGAGAAAATGAGAAAACGATGGGCTGAACATTTCAAAAAACTCTTGAATCTACCACCACCACCTGCATCTCGTCCAGAAATACCAGTAGTAGCCCAGCCGCAGAACTATCAGTGAACACAAGCCCTCCAACAAAAGTGGAACTGAAGTCCTGAACGCCATAAAGTTGCTGAAATCTTGGAAAGCAGCAGGACCAGATAGAATTCCGTCAGTAGCACTAAAAATGAACTCAGATACATCAGCGAACATGCTCACGTCACTATTACACAAGGTTTGGAAGGAAGGAAGGAAGTTACCTGCCGATTCTATGAAGGGCTTCCTAGCTAATCTCACAAAGGTGGGAGACCTTAGTCTCTGCAAGAACCAGCAAGGTACCATGCTCCTGTCAACACCAAGCAAAATATTATGCCCCATCCTCCTGGAGAGACTAAAAAATGCGCTGGACTCAAAATTACGACCCGAACAGGCTGGTTGTCATCAGGAAGCAGAAATCATGTGTAGATCAAATTAGAATGCTACGCTACGCATCATCATAGAACAGGCCATAGAATGGCAGTCAACCCTACCTCAACTTCATAGATCTTGTAAAGGCCTTCGACACCGTCGACCGAGAAGTAATTTGACAGGCAGCTGCTTCAACACTGCGGAATACCACAAACCTTTTTCAACCTCATTCAACAGCAGCTATGTGCTATATGATGCTACATGCCAAGTGATTCACAATGGGAAGCTCAGTGACGCCTTTGAAGTGAAGTGAAGACAGGAAGGAGTAAGACAAGGTTGCCGCCTACTATCACCGATCCTCTCCCTGACTGTGGTCAACTGGACTGGACAGTATGATGCAAGAAACTGTGAGGAGCGAAAATATGAGCATACGCTGGACCGATGAAAAGAGTCTAAATAATCTGGATTTCACCGATGATGATGACTTATGGCCAATGTCGCACAACCTCGAAGATATACAGGCGAAAACTAACAAGTTGACAGAAGAGGTGAGGCAGCGAAGATGGGATTTCAGGGGAACGTAAAGAAGAGAGGGGTACTGAAGACACTCAATCAACAACAACAGGTACCAATCTCCATCAATGGGAGAAATTTAACGGAAGTAGTCTCTTTCACCTACCTACACACCTACCTACCTACACACCTACCTACACACTTACCTACCTACCTACACACCTACACACCTACCTACACACTTACCTACCTACCTACACACCTACTTCCTACCTAGGGAGCATCCTCCTAACTACAGGCGGCGGCATTGACGAGGATGTCAAAACCAGGATCAGAAAAGCAAGACATGTCTTCAATAATCTGAAATAATCAGTGTGGCGATCTACTGCACTCAGTATAAAGAACAAGATCCAGATTTTCAACGCTAATCTTAAGTCAGTGCTTCTATGTGATGGTTAAGAGACTTGGCGCATCACGAAAAGAATTTCCAACAAACTGCAGACATACATGAACAGCTGCCCCTTACGTTCGACGCAAAAGATCAGCTGGCCAAAAAAGTAAGCAACAAGGAACTCATTGTTGCGACGAACCAACTGAAAACTGATCACCCAACGAAAATGCAGAGGAAAGTGGAGATGGATTGGATTGGACATACACTGAGAAGACCATTCAGGGATATCACGCACCAGGCCGTCGAGTGGAACCCAAAGGTGAAACGATGAGCCGGACGTCGTAGCCGACGGTGACACAGAGGAGGTGGTGTGAAGAAGAAATGGAACGTTATGTGCAGTCGTGGCGTCAGGTTGAAAAGACCGCAGAGTAGAGAGTGAAATGGTGACGTGCCACTGAAGCCCTATGTTCCACTAGGAACCCAAGGGACAAATAAGAATAATTGTAGATTCACAAATGATTTGAGACAACGTAAGCACTACAGAAGTACTTTGAATCAAATGCTGTTTTTTTCACAGTACTGGAAGTATAATTTGTACTTGAATTCAGTTCACTTTTTTGTACAATCGATTCTTTTATCAATTTTGTTATTATAATAGTAATTTTATAAGAACTGATTACCCAGAACTAATTATTTAGCATCAAAATAAACTTTTGAACTGATGATTTATTATGGAATAAATAATAGTATTCGGATACTTAAACAAATTATATGCACAGGAAAACTAATGAAGATGAAAGTTGATACTGGTTTGTGACTGAAGGTGAAATACAAGTTTTCATCGCACTGGACTGGTAATACGGGAACCAACTGTTCAAATCTTGCTGCCACCGAGGTTTGTATCTCATCTACAACCACTGACTAGTGTCAATAATACATGTCTGTCAATTCATGGCTATCTGAGATGACCAAAGTAAAGATAAAAATGTCGTATCATTACTTTGTACAATCCAATGATTGATTGGTAAAATGAGTGCATCAAGGTTCGAAAGTCATGAATCCAATCCTGTATGAAGTTTAGTGAGGTCATGATTTTCTGAGAGGTCTCAAAATTAAAATTAATGAATATCTGCCAATATTTCATCATTTATAACAGTTAGTCACTCGATAAAACTGTAATGATGTTAATTTGCAAACGAGTAGGACATTTTTCTGGATAAGAATGACTACCTTCAGCCTTCAAACTCTACTTGTAGGGATTTCAGTACATGACAAAATTTATGAAAATAGTATGACAATATAGACAGGTGTTCCAACAGTTGGATATGGTCAAAGTATAAATAAAATTAGGCAGTAAAATACTCGGAGGTGGACGGAATTTATAGACACCTTTTAACGGGAACTTGTAATAGGTTTGAATCAAGTAAGATCTTAAATATATTTGTTAAGTTTTCAATTTTCATCATCAATGTTATTTTAGGATACTGAAGTCATGATTACTTCCCATAGTTATTATCCCGTCTGTTAGAGTGATTTAAATCTCACCATAAAACTAATGTAATAGGCTATTAAGTTTATTTTATAAATAAGCTGTCTTTCTGTCTGAGACTGCAAAATCCAGTCGGTTGTTTCAGAATTTATTAAGATGGTCTTAAAGTCATTCTTTCGGTCATGCAAAAACCAAGTCTTAAAAATACACTACGACGATCTAATGAAGTTGACACAAATAAATTAATACATTCTTCAGGTTAGTAGTTTGACAGTAATGGTAATGAAAAGAGGTATTTCTAATAATGATTATGAAAATGAACTACCCACAAACGATATGACCGATTCTCTGTCTAATCTCGATGCTTATTAATAGAAGATAAGGTAAATAAAGTGGTGTGAAGTAGGGGGACATGGTATGGTCATACATTAAATAGATATTGTCTAATGTCATTCTAGGTCATGGTAAACTTCAGAAGGATATTACTTTTGTTTAGACATGTTCATATATTGTTTTCTAGAACTTCAATTGTCCGTAGAATCGGTGTTTGTTTGCTTTTGGCAGACCACTTACGACGCAATATATCACGTAAAATTCTTGATCAATATTAACGTGATTTTGATGAGGTGACATGGAACAAAAACTGTAAGTAGCTTTAGTAAACTCTTATAAACCAAACGGATATGTGCTCACAAGCAATCAGGACTATAGCTTTTTAAGGAACACTAGTGTACACATATATATGAAATAATATTTACAAATTTATCCTCAGTATATTCTGTCAATACCGATCTCACTTAACATATTATGGGCAAGTTGGTTTTACTCAACTAATGTTCGATAAATGTAGCTTATCAACAACATACAATATTGTGAGTTACGCCATACTGAAATGTAGTCTTAATTGAAGAAGTATCCTCACAGTGTCTATCATTACTTTCTCTGCACTTCTTATAACTTTGTTCCTTATCCAATTACCAGAAGGCTAATTGTACTGATATGAGCGGTTAGGCCTTCAATGCACCATTTACCTTATTTTGTCCTATTTATATGACCATACAGTGTTCTTACTAAATCTAACGAACAAAATTATTTGACATAAGAAGCTCAGAGTTTGATTTTGAGTCAGTTTACGGACTTAAATTTCACCATTATTTTTAACCCCAATAAAAACTCTGTGTTAAGTATCTAAATTAGTAATTAGTTTCTGGAACTGCTGCTTAGAGTAATTTGCTTTAGTAGAAAAACGAATAATTTACTACACCTTTTAATTTAAAGAAACATGATAACTAAACGATGTTAAGACGAACAATCTCTCTGATCCACCTTTTGATCGTAATAATAGAGAAACTGAGAATCCCCTGCATTTTAGTTAAATTTCCTTATACAGAGTCCTGATAAAAAATATTTTAGAAGATTGAATAAATATCTTTGTAACCTCTAGGTGTTTTCACTCTTCTGGAGTGATTTTTACGACGTGAATAAATTCCAGATTAGGCTGTCAAACTAGTTTATTCAAGTTGATATACCTAAAACTGTTGAGTTAAGTTTTACATATCCAATTTAGAAAGAATGAGGAATGGAGTAGTTTTGGGTCCCCACTGCACCTTACGAATGCATAAAAGGAAAACTTACTCATTTTTGTAACAGTTTAGATGCTCTAATACATCTCTTGTTGAGGATAAGGACGAAATAGCATGTTGCACAACCCGTATATTTATCAGTGTCAATAAACGACCTGAGAAAGGCCCCAGACAAAATTATTCTATAAGTTGAGAAATTTTATAGAAACTGTTTCCCGAAATAGATTACTACGTTGGTTAAGGTAGAATTGAAATAAACGGTAAAAATGTAACACTGCAATGTACTAAATCTCATGAATCTTTGATCATGATAACTCAGTTCTTACAATCAATCTAAATAGAAGATTGAGTAATAAATGTCGAAAACCAGTAGACTTAGGTCTGTATAGAATGGATGTGAAATATACCAACATAAAAGGGTTACGGAAGAAAGAGTGAGGAAACAGAGAATGGAATTTGTCAAAACGCTTTCTAATATTAGGGATTAGTACAAGTTGATTTGAAGTCAAGTGATAAACTGAATTTATCAACTTCGATGTACTGTGCAACTGTCACCATATTCTTGTATATTTGTATATGTACGTGCATACGTAATGTGTACCACTAAAAAGGACCCCTTAGTTCCTCGTCCCTACTAATTACTAGAAGAATACACACCCTGCAGTAAACTCCAAAGATCGAGAACACTGTTATGAACTTTTCTTGGACATCAAAAAGACTTATGTGTACTTCTTCAGCCCTATGGCTCTTGTCTTATTGATGTCTGCGTTACTGAGAATATATCAAGTGTGATCTAGATTGGCTGACGGTATTCTTCTGACCTTTCCCGGTCCCCTCATATTTCACTGACTTCCAGAAAACTCCTTCGCTTGACCTTTTATATGCGGGACCTCAGAAAGTCGGTTATAACTCAGATTCCACCCTTACGTTTCGTTAATTTCTGTGTTTTGCCTGTATTTATTTAATGTTCCCTCTTATTCCTTCCAGAAATCCAGAAACAAGACTATGCCGCATTTTATAGGATTTTGAAAGCTGTTAGTAAAGCCAGTGGTATGTCATTATTCGTACTGATAAACGAGGTTGCGGATACGCACCTGAAGTCTTATGGACAGCTGCTTAGAAATATTTTATCTGATGGCAAGCATTCTCTTCTTCCGCAACTCCCTCTATGTCTATCCTCAGAGAAGACAAAAAGCAAATACGACAAACTTCATGCACGCACAACTAAATACAAAAATTCAGTCATACCTTATTTAGCCTGTGTGTTCTGTAATGAAAATCATGTTATAAATCGTCTTATCAGTCACCTTTCCAATAGCAAACAGTTTACATGTCCTTAAAGCCATTAAATAATGTAGCGTTCTTGTTATTATTTATTATTTAATGTTGAATAGGACCACTGGCAGTGCATTTTTGAAAAATGTTATGCAAGGGAGTAAACTGGTGCAGTATCATATGCTTGCGATTCTGTACTGTAAAAAGCAAAGTTGTGGTTTGGAATAAAGCAAACATATTAATATTATTATTGCATATTATAAATAAAGTGTTTCTGGACATGATTTAGTCGTTTCTGAACTTTCTGTGTAAATATGGTTTACTTCCAAGAAGCTTACATGTTATGCGAAAACCTGAAGCATGAAATCTTTTCTGACAGTTATACAGCATATATATATATATATATATATATATATATATATATATATATATATATATTATTGATAAACACCGGTAATACTTTCCTTATGTAGCCAAACTTTTCTGCTCCAACTGGACAAATGAACCTGTTAGTTCTAATATACGTGAATGTGGATAGTAATCAGTCTAGGAAATCAATTCCATTTTCAACAAAGCTCGTAAATATCAAAATTTTTTAATGCTAATATGCAAAGCTTCTTTCAGTATATTAGTAAAATTTACGAATAATTTTAACTATCCTAAATGCACCCTGTTCTTCTCTTTTTTCGGTTGTTCTTCTAAATAATTATGGTGTCTTAGGACTTTGTGAAAGATATTCCCAGTAAAATTGAAACATCAAGAAGTCACAAGAAATATCTAATTTGTTCGTCTGTATACACTTCATCAGGGTTTGAGAAAAGAATACTCAGTACAATAAACAAAATCAGTTTGAAATTCCTTCGTTTCGAATCTTTCTAGTTCGTTTTATAATCATTTTCATCAACCTATTACTCAGGAAGAAATAAGTAGTGGGAATAATTAATGTCTACACTTGTACACTATGATTACGTTTACATTCATTATACAACGTTTGCACCCAGAAGCACTATTTTTGACAGTTTACAATAGTGTTTCTAAATGCTAATTATTATTCCTAATAGAAAAGCACACCGACATAAATTTTATAGCAACCTTTAATGCAATTTCGTGAAGAAATGTAAGATAGGATGGATAGTAGTATCAATTTCAGTAGACAGCAGATGGCTTGAACCACAACTTATAATGCACAATGAAATATACTTTGAAATAAGATGTATATCTACGCTTACATATGACAGAAGGCTACTTACCCTTTACCATTTTAATGGGATTTACGTTGAGTAGATTCAAATTAAGGAGATAAATTCTTAAAAGAAAACTATTCACCGAATGCCTTTTCATGACACTGTAATACTTAGTGAATGCTTGCCTTTCGTTTTAATTTACTCTAATTTATTTAATTTTGAAATGATTTAAACATTTAACACTCGCCAAATGTTCTGTTCTAAGTTTACTTCTAAGTCACTTTATTTAGACGCCTATCTATAACACAATAGACTAAATAACTCCTAGATGATATTTTTGAATTTTTTGACAATGTTAGGCTCAGTAACTAACACGATAATGCAAAACATTGTTTAACTGAGCCTATATATATATATATATATATATATATATATATATTTGACTAGGTTTATATGTATTTCTGTTCAATTTGATTTTCCAGTTTTACTATATTCCTGTTGAATTTTTAAAACCTATTCGGTAAATTTTATTCCTTAGAAAATTTGGAAATGATACAGCTAGCGTATTCTTTCACAATAATGGTTTATTACTTCATAATGATAGCAATAATAATAATCGCTTAATTCCAGAACAATTTGTGGCACACATTAATGATGGATAGTGGCTAGCAGGGGAATCCAGGATGAGCGTTTCGTTCTACTCGATACTCGTCAGCAGTAACACTAATTTGTTGTACAGTTTGGAATTTCCAGAGAGACATATTGCAATAACGATATATATATATATATATATATATATATATATATATATATATACATTTCGAACAGGGTTAGTATGACAATTTTAAGATATCTAAAAAATATTAATAACGGGTAAAATTCTACACTGTTAACTAAAGCATTGGAAAGAAATTATTCATTGTTGTAAATCTGATAAGAGAGTTCTGCTCTAAAACATTTTTCTCCAGATAAAATGCATACTAGGTAAGGCACAACCCAACTCTTGTATTTAGCTGTACGACCATAGAGTCTTATGAAATCTCTTTTTATCCTCTCTGAGGGGATACAAGGGGAGAGTTGTGAATGAGGTGGATGCTTAGTGTCAATTGAAGTTACTGTAGCTAGCTGCCTGCTAGGATTTGTATATCTCAACTACACTGCTAATCATCTCCTTCCAAGCAGCGAGTATTGTATTTGCGGCAAGCGATGTATTGAAAATATCTCTTAAGAGATAATATAAAATATCTGCACATCTTTTAAATATAATGCTTGAAACATCTCCAGGACCTAGACTTAAATACGTCGTTTCTACTAAGACCAGGAAAGAAGCTATCCATTTGACTATGGACACTACACAGAATGAAATAAGTTTGTCGACCTACAAATGACTTGTTTAACGTGCAGACACCAGAAAAAGCTTCTTTTGTCATTTGTTTTATACCAGGAGGCTCCTTGAATAATTTCCGTACATTGGAATAGTTCCTACACGACAGAAACCATTATTTATACCTCTTGCAACTTTATAGTTGTTTTTTAGCATATCTAAGGTATATATCTCTTGCTCATTGATTTGATTCAAGCTGTTTTTAAAATAGATTTCATGTGTGCAACATACACTCATATGCTTACAGACATGTGACTGATGGGCTGAGCCGCGGTGGAAGATGTTGACTTCCAGGTTGGCATGCGCGTGGTAACCGAAATCGGTGGTTGAAAACTCTAGGTGATATAGCTCAGAACTGACTTTAATCATTTTATTGATTTCATCATTCTTTCATTCCTTCTCCTCCTCGTTCGACAACTTTTTTCTTTATGCCTCATTTTCCAACATTCCATACTGGTGTGATGGGGGACAACCTGTACCGTTATGTAATAATAAAAATAATAATGCCAGATGCTATGCTAATGCTGACTGACTGACAATCTAAATCCATTTTCCAGACCTTCTTCATGACATCTTTTGTGAATCCATATTCCTGTGGAAAATGTCAATAATGAATAAAACGGCTTACATCGCTCCATTATTCATAAATTGCAAATTAAAACCGTATTGCAATAATGATGATAAATAATCGAGACAAACAAAACGAAAATAACAGTGTGTTGCAGATGATCGACAGGAAATCATGAGTCCATGTTTCATGCTTTCTATGGCCCATTTTTTGAAAAGCTTTTGAGTTCTTAAAAAAAAACAGTTTCTTCATGTATGTTCATTAATAAATGGATTAGTCATTGAAGAGAAACCACTCTCATGCTGCCTAGTCCTAAGCGGTAACCGAATTCTGTCTACCATCTTGCAGTGTGGTCACTAAGCTAAGAGACTCAGTATTGCAGTTCCCTTTGATGGATGTTAGTTGGTTGGTGCTAACTAGCGGAAGGCCCTGCTCCATCTAGGTTTCATGGCTGCTAGTAATTGTCAACAAAGCGATTTGCAACCTCGAGGGAAGTCATGTCCTCCGTGAGATTCGTACCCTCACCATCCAGCGTTCCAATCAGTGACGCTATCTTATTTCAAAATGATCTGCATAATTCAGTCAGTACTCATGACTAGGCAAAATGAAACTGGTTACCACGCAGTAACCAACCAATGTACAGGAAGTTAATCTCCACCCAGAAACCTCAGTGCTCACGTCACAGACTACAACACTGATATGGGTGTAGTTCTCAGGGGACATCAATTCCATCAACGCTGCAGACACGCCTTGATGACGAGTACCAACAATTCCAAAAATTAAGTCCAAGTCTTCCTATCGACTGCTTCCAACCACCAACTGACAAGTTCAAAACTATTCAAGTTCGTTCAACAATCAGTAATGACTTCAAAGCACTAATAAACTATTTCATCGTATGTCTTGACATTGTGTTAGTGTTATTGTATTTTGGTCACGAAAAAGGAAATACCATTTCTTCCTCACACGATCTCCTCCATGTCACCCTCACCTCGGACGACCAACTCGCCGTTTCCCGTTTGGATTCAACTCGAGGACCTGGTGCGTGATGTCCCCAGTCGGCCTTCTCAGTGTGTGCCCAATCCATCTCCACTTCCTTCTGCATATTTCTGAGCGATAGGTTCTTGGTTGGTTCGTTGACCGGCCAGAGTTCCTTGTTGCTTATTCTTTCTGGCCATCTCAGCTTCAGTATCGAGCAAGTGAAGGCAGTTGTTGATGAATATCCATAGTAGGCGTTTTCAAATACCATAGCCGAAATTGAGAAATACATGACTGAGTAAAAGTCATCTCATAAGTATTTTTCTGGCTTTCTTTGGAAATGTATTTTACACTGTAAGAGAGTATTCACAAGTGAGTAACAGTTATAAAATAGGACAGTATCGAGCTGTATATTGTAGAGTGCTGATTAATATAAACAGCAGGTGAATAGCCACAGTAATAGATGTCATTTGTCAAACAGAACAAAGATTTTCTAGTAGTTTCTGGCCATATAATTTTCCACAAAACTGCTACAAGCTCAGATGTATTAGTACTAACATGAGTATCAATTTATGAGGTCACTAATATGGATCAGAAGCAAAATTGTATTTGTTAAATCTACCTACGTTATGCTTTCCTCTCTTTTGATTATGTGTATTACGAGAACTTACTTTGATTCTGAATATTTGTAGGTCTCTCGTAAAGCCAGATGAAAGTGAACTTGAAATGTCTTTGAATTGGTATTATCTCATTATCTTGTAAATATTTTCCTTGTCCTGTAAGAGGAGAGTACCTCTCAACCTCCGGTCTATAACTATAACTTACTAGCATCTAGTAGTGAATATTTATATCTACAATTAACAGAAGTTTTAATCCATTTTTCATGCACTAACTTAACACTGGTCTTTTATCGTTCTTCTAGAAAACAATCCACATCTAAGAAGAAAGTGTAGATACAAAGAAACCTAGGAATCTGTGACATAAAAAAAACTGGTATATCCGATTCACCTTTAGGAAATAATCATCCAAGCTACCGCGTATTAATGTGGATGCACTTTTGACTCCAAGTCAAATACCCTGATGTATTCTTAGCCCTTCAAACGTTGCTGATCCACTACATTCAGATTACCCGAAAAAAGGATGCAAGTGAAGATGGTGCAGAATTTATTCACATTACATATAAAAAGTAGCAACCAGTTAATTATCATTTAAAATGGAACAAACGAACAATCATTTGTTTTGTTAATATCGAAATAAATAAATGAAAACGGTATTCAGTACTACTGACAGCTGATAATAACTGCACATAGCTTTTATCTATTATTGATTAGTTCAGTAAAAACGCTTTGCAGATTGTAGAGATCTTCATGTGATACAAAGCAAAATAAACTAATTATTACTTGAGAAAATCTATGTTTGATAAAATTATCTTCAGGAGGCATGAAAAACAGAATGAGATAACTTCTCCAAAAAAGTCAACATCTGAATAGTTTATGATTAAAAGTGTATGAGATATGAGTAATACAATGAATAATTATTCTCTTGAATATCTTTCTTCTGTTTCTTCTTAGTTCGAAATTTACTTCTGATCATCTCATTCAACAAGTGTTTACTTTCTAAGTTATGTACAAATACAAGAAAAACCATCTAAACTGAATCAGATTCTGCATCTTACTTCACAACATAGGCTATGATACTTCATCTTTTCCAACGTGATCTCTATGTTTATTAGAAACCGATTCAATCACTTGTCCTGCAATGAGCTTAACTCCTTCATCTCCGCTTTTCTGTATTCATAATGATTAAACTTTTCCGCACAATCACTTTAAATATCAGCCTTTTCTCTTGTTAAGGAAACATTAATAGCGAGTTGATAACAGTTGAAGAACCATTGAAAACATTAGAGCACTAGACATCTGCTTCGCCAAATTATGGGGCTCTCCAGCAGCGCATGTCTACGACCAAACTAGGTATCGAACTCGGAGCTCTCAGGTTTTCCGGTGTACGCGGTAAACACTTAACCACTGGGTTGTAATTCAATAATCCACAGTTTCTTACTTTGCGATATAGTGCAACTATCACCCAAGTTCTTCACTTTGCATCCGCTTCCCTTAAGACTGGTTGACCCCACAGGTCACAGCTTCTCACTAGAACTTCAGGATATCCACCTTGAAGCATCCCACTAGTGAGCACTATACAATAGTACTGTATTCTGACGTTAATGTGGATTTTATTCCTAAGATAGTATTCTATTTTATACCTTTCTTTACTTCTATTAGTGGACACAACCATCTTAATTCACAATATTCACGTTGCTAAATTCTATACTTATTACTTTCGCTACCCTGCGTATGATGGTGTATTCTCTTTCTATGACCGGAAACTGGTTTAAACGCTTTTTCTGACATAACTCAACCCTGTTATTCAGCAGCAGGCTTTTCTGTTTGTGAAAGGTATATATGTAATGACCTAGTTGTCATTGTTGCTTGTTTCAAAAGGTTGACAAGGAAAAAATTCAAAAACAATATTTGGTAAATCATCTAGACTACTGTACACTGGAAGACTGAAGTAAATTGGTAAGACCGTTCAGATATCTATCACGTTTTTTGTAATATTGATCAGTTAGGCTTATAGGCGACTTCATAACTTATACTCTGTCACAGATATAACTGAACTTATATTGCTTAAGAGTGTAAACGAAGATGCTGGAAGTGAAGTCGACAATCAGATGATTCTATCAATTACGTAAACTGTGGTCATTAGGTGTGATAAGGATGTTTTCCACTTACGTATGTTGGAGATTATGACCGTCATCTTAGCTACAAAAAACAAACAGTCGATTTCCCTGCACTCTTTCCAGTTGTTTTCAACCTAATATTCTTTGATGGTTTTTCGTAAGCATCTAACTGATTACACTTAACGTTTGACAACCATATTGTCAATTTATAAATTTTCTACAGCTGGAACAAAATATGAAGCTCAAGTCCCTAAAATTTGAAGTTATAACTCGAGCTTACTTGAAGCAAAAAGCACTTCTTAAAAACGTAAGAACTAAAGCAAAATAGAAAGCAGCAATAAGTGATTCAGTCCATCTCCAGCACGCTAGCTGAATAACCATCATACAACTTCCAACATTCCTCCATGATAAACCTTGTACTCTCTTCTAACATAATCTGCATTTCAAAATATGTGAAAGATATCCCAAGAAATTAAAATCCAATATGTTTACTAGCCATCTAAGCGCTAAGACTTTCTAACTAGCAAATTCGAGTCTCATTTCAGTGACATGGATTCAGAAGTCCCACTAGACATAAGGTGATTCATGTTTGTGTTATGTTCGCTCCGCTGGATGAAGCTTTCATTGTCTTTTTAGACAATATCGTCAATACTAACTTCAATATGATATGAGATATTAGCATTCCTCTGTGAATGTTTCAGCATGTTGTCATGAAGAAATCGTTTGTGATGCGTTGTTTCCTTTAATTGTTGTGTCGCTAACTGTATAAATTTTCCTGCAGGCTTTTTCTCTGTTTGACCTTTAGCCTTGTAGTTCTTCATCATTCTTCCTGTTGGTTGGTAAACTTAGTCTGAGTAAATATATTTATTGATTGCTGACTGGCCTCTATGCCAAGCTTCAAGGAATCCCGTTTCTTTTGTGCTTCCTCGGTTTACGATCACTACATTTTCGAGATTGAATTCATGTCCATAGTCATCCACGAGCATTAGGTTGCAGATACGCCTTACTGACGAGTGCCAACAGGCATGAAACCTAGATCAAGGGCCTCCTGCCAACTGCTTTCAACCAACGAACACGGACGGTTGATTGAGAGATTTACTGTTCAATGTTCTACACTCAGGACTTGTTAGCTTCATCTGTTAGCGTACGGTGACGAAAACCACCTAGTAAAATTTTGCACAGAATTTCGTGAAATACAGAAAAGAGTCCCCTAATTTCCGCGCTTATTTATTTAATTTAAAAAAGGCACCATTTGTAAAACAATATCGATCACGGAGGATCTCATTTTAACATACAAATCGGAGATAATTCATCTATCAGAAATTTCACTGCTTTTAATCTCATCACGAGGCATAAGAAAAGTAACAAAAACAATATCAATTTTATGACTGATTATCACGTTGAACACACATAGATAACACCTATTATTGCTTTCACATACTGAAAAGTTAGGAAGTAACTTTGATGATTAAAAATTCTAGTAAGCATGAATCGATCTCTTATTCTACAAGACTAGTTAACACAACCAGAAGAATACTGACAATGATACCATAAACTATTTAGCTACCAACTGGAAGCTTTCCCAGGTTAATAATCAGTGGCATTGATCAATAACAGGAGGCTCGAATAACTCAGTGGTAAAGTCTCTAAATGGAACACTGGGTAACGCGGGTTCGAATCTCAAGCTGGACACTAGTACCCTGAAGGTAGCAGATACGCCATCATGACGAGTGTCAAGAAGTATGAAGCCAACTCTTCCTATCGATTGCCCCCATCCAGTTATTAATCTATGAAGTAGTAGCAGCCAAAAATACAGCTTCTTAAGTCTCTGTTAATGTCTCAATGAATGGACAAACTTCAAATGAAGGATTGTTGTAATAACTGCGTTTTGTTTAAGGAATCAATACCAAAAAATGCAACAGAAACGACTCAGCAATTATCTCAGAAAACACCAAAATGGAAACGACTGTAAGCCTAAAAACCAGATCCTAGGGTTGATTTCTCTCTATATGACTATGAACAGTGAAATATACGAAAACTTATCCAATAGTAAAAAATTTTCCACTGAATGTTACATTTAATAAACCAACTGGAATGTAATTATACTCTACCATAGTACTAAATCCTACATTTATACTAAATTTTATTTGTAACGTAAAAACTGAATGTTCAACTCATCACACTGTTTTTTTTGGCTTATCAAAGAGTCACATGAAACTGGGAGACAAATGACGCCAATCACCAGAAAGCTAAGTATATATATATATATATATATATATATATATATATATATATATATATATATATATATTTAACATAGGTAATTAAAAAATGTATTATTCAGTCAGAAATGCATATCGAGGAAACCAAGTCTTCAGCAAATAACTACCCACTCTTACCTACTGGGAATCTACATTGCACAAGTCGCGTCTGTTCCATACTTACCGCTGAATTACCTTGTCGCCATTGGTCTGATCTTATATGTTGGCACTATTAGTATGCTATTTAGTTAAGAACTACTTAGAACAAAAATGTACCAATTTCATTTTATCAGTCATGTTGCCTTCGAAGGAAAACTATACAGGTAGCTTTATGAAACAAAGTTTCCACCTTTTTTTCTGATACCTTGGAAAGTAAATTCATCATAGACTTGAAGCTGATGTGCAAGCGTAACAGTCGTAATTAATGCATTCTAGTCAAATTTATTTCATACTTCTATTTTGATCGGGTCACTATAAGTTTACACCAATCTAAACACAATAAACATAACAGGTTGAATACCTCTCAACATCCTCACCACATACACCATCATAACTTCTCACTTCAAGTTGGATTCCAAATATTGTCCACAAATTACCTAGTCAATGTTCCCAACACATCGTATCAATGTTGACAAAGCACTACTTACAATCTAAGTCAATACAGACTACTGCCCCCCTTTTCTGTCGTAACAAAGCAACTGTCATTTTCATCAGTAGCAATTAAAACGATAAAAAGTCTATTACTATTTATTGACATGCGTGACCTAGTGGATAACGCCTTCGCGTTTGAAGCGACGGGTACGAGGTCCGACTGTCAGTGTGAACAATGTTAATCACTGGGGTGCAGGTATATCCAGCTGACAAGTATCAAATAGGACGAAACGCACGTCTTGGATTCTCCTGCTAGCCATAACCAACCAAGTAAAGATAAAACGTCTGCTTACATTTTTGTCTATATAGACATGTGTATTGTATGTGTGTGCATTATTTACAATAAGAAAGTGGTTTTGGACGCAAAATATTGGAAAGAAACTGGTGAGGAAAAGAAAACTACAACAAGAAATAGTTACTACAACTTTAGTAGTCATGGCACTACTCCAATTTACCGGCTTGTTTTATAATATTACGTTTACATTTCTTTCACGAACAGGATTTCATTTCGAAGATTAAAATAATTTTTAAAAGTTCACGAGACCGGGAAGAAGACCGGTTCTTTGTTTGTTTTCCTCTGACAAGAAATAATGGAGATACAGTTTCTGTATGAAAGGCGTAGGAGTGCAAAACAGTGAAAGCGTATACGGTCAAATGATAAAAAGTCGATTCTCTTCTAACTATTAACACTTACAGCACTATTATATAGAATGGATATTCGAAGATATACAAGTGATAGTTATAAACAAGTTGGATGAATACCTGAAAAGTGGACTATTACATTACTTTCTACGTAAGGAAACATAAAGCATCAAATACATGAACTATTTCGAGGTAACTGAAGAGAACGTGAAGCAGATGGGAGAGGTGAAGAAGAAGAAGAGAATGGATACAATTTATCACAGTTTAATTTCGAACACGATACACTACGAGTTGGTTTAGCGATCAAATGAGGTTTCAACGAGGATTGTGACTTTTGGATATGGCGACTAACTCCGCATAAATCGTCATTTGCTAAGGATGGTGATGACTTCTCTTCAATAATTAATCCTAAAATGACAGTTATATCACCTGGAACGCCACCTATTAAAAAATGAACAAAAACAGAAATAAAAAGTAATGTGATAAAAATATCAGCATAAATTTATACAGCCAAAACATCTATATGAATTCCGGAGAAAAACAAAGGCTCTATATAACTGAAACTGGGTCATGTCTAGCCTAACAACCAACAGACTATATCAAACTCAAGTGATACACAACTATTAACAAAGAGATCAAGTTCACCATTTCCAAGAGATGATGTAAGAGCATCAGTTTAACACTGAGGTCAAATTATTGAACATACCTAAGAGAGACATGAAACCTTTATTCCTAAATAAGTGAGACGTGTGGAATAAGGTAATTGAGAAGAACAAATGGGGCACTGAACTGCAATGTGTTCAACATCAATAGAATCAAACTTAAACCAAACACTAGAATAACATCCTTGAGCGAAACACACGCTCAACACTGATCAAATGAACAGTTTTTTGGAAAGTAATAAGATAAAAAGGTTGTTACTGTCGCAATTTATTCGTGCTATGGGACGGTTTCTGAGGATAAGACAGTACTGCTAGCCACAGTCAAATGTGATATCAACAAAGCATTTCTTTTTAGAAACTAACATCTCCAGTAACGTAACCATTTCATTCTGAAAAGCTTTTCTATCGTCAGTTTTTCAAACCAACAAATAGGGTGTTGGTGTATAGTATTGAGAATTCCTAAATTAAGACGAAACAACTGTCCACTATTTTTTATTTCACAGTGATTACTTACATGATTTCAGTTCCTTAGAAACAGCCTCAATTTAGTGAGTGTTTTAACCACTCGATATACTTGCAGTAAATCTATTCCTCCTCAATCAAAAATACGTCATTGTTTAGAAGTAAAGGTTAGTAAGTAGACTTTCCAGGATAGCTAGCCTTCTTTAGTATATTCCAATTCTTGATGAGAAGGTGGCAACTCCAAGTGAAAGGAAACCTGCATAATCACCTAATTAGTTACCAAGGTTAACGATAAACGAATATTTGCGTATTACTTGTTCTTTTGATAGGTTACAACAAACCTCAGTGATTAAACTGTTATCTAAACCTGCTCGGTGGTCGACTTGCACAGTTCACCAGATAAAAGCTGACAATACAGAGAATTGTTCAATTCTAATATTTGTTTGTTTAAATCCATACCCTGACAAATAACAGGTAAATAGTGGTCATGAAAACTGATAAAATGAAAAAGAAAAACTTCACCTGCTATGTTGATACCATAACGACGTGCTTCACTGGCGAACGGAGAAACGAAATCAGGAGCGAATGCTGCGCTTCGTGCTTGTTCCACAAGACGTTTAGCACACTGCTTTAAAGTGTCGATCGTACAATTGGCGAGCAACTGAAACATACGAATGAGAAAATAATTGAAAAATCGACCCAGCACTCACATATAAATGAACACAGTTTTATCGAACAGTTAACGTTAGTCATGCAGACCAAATTAGCATCAGAATGACATAAACAAAAGAAGTGAAAATCAATAGTGAGGTCAGTGGGGGTTGATACACGCCTTGCAAGATTTCTAGGTCGTCGTTTTTAGAAAGTTGGAAGTAATTGGCTGAAAATCACTACAACGAGATACATCAAATATTTACCTACATATAAAGCTAGAAGTACTTTTTTAAACCGACTGCAGTTGTTCCATTACCATACTCTCAATATAATCTAATGGCATTCCATTACTACGATGTTGTCAACAGAAGTGAATTAGACCAACACACATTTAAAAATGGTTTACACGAATCCATGTAGTGGCAAGTCAGAAGTAAACCAGAAACATGAAAATTATAAAAACGCTAAATCGGATGAATATAAAACATGAAGAAGTTAGTAGAGACATTGTGTGGCTGAATTATGTTGACTCCATGTTTTGTGGATGGTCATAGAAGAACAAGAGAATGTTTGAGAAGCTTTCGTACATACAGCTAAAATTTCATAACTTTTACTGCAAAGGCTTCAGCAGTTTGAAGGTGAATTTTTACAGCTTGTGGCATTCAATGTCGGATCTAGAGCATGACTGGAAAAGCATACTTAATGCCGACATTGTGATCAGCATCAATTAGGTGAGACTGGACAGAACTCGCAGTTTTCTTAATCTCTCATTTTGCTAGCCATACTGGTAGATGTTACTTCACACACTATGCAAAGGTTCTCATGGTCCTTCCTAAGTAGATGAAACCATATGAGCAGTTGAATTTATGTAGCATATATAGTATATGAGAAATCCCATCTTTCAGATGTAGTGGTAAGACACATTTGTTGCTGAATATCAATCTCAGAGTGGCTGCATGAATTTTGAAGTCTACTTGAAGTAATTTCAGCTACATTATAGTAACCTTAAACTGAAGGTTGATGAATATTTCGTGCTTGCCACAGATTGAGATGATTGGCTTATCAGTTCTCCTTTCTAACAAAACTTTCGAGTATCCATTTAGCCTGAATGTGTCCATCAAATCTCGTAACTCTTTATGTATTGCAGCATTAGAGCGAATTTCCTTTGTCCTTTAAAACATACACCGAACCAAGTCCCTCTTCTGCCATGGTGGAACAGAACTATAAAAGTATGAATACTTTCCACTCCAGGATGGTTGGAGGTAAGTACTTCAGATGGCCTCCACCTGAGCCAGTCCGAAAGACATACGGCGAATGTGATCTGCTAAAATTCACCAGCGATTCATTTACATTGGTCATCGTTTCGCAAATAACAAAAGTATCGTCCACATGTCTCCAATAAGTATCTATTGAATCTGTGTAAGTACGGCTTCAAAATACAATTTTTCCACTTTAACATGAACACCTCATGTCTCAAGTGATAAACCCATTGTTACTCCATCTATCTGTCTGATCATTGAGCGTTCAATAAAACAACAATTCTTTCAGGTCACATACAGGCAGACCAGTGTTTAGTCTGTTTTCTGTAATAATTTCTCAAGTACAATTAACCCTTTCTAATTGTGGAACACTCATGAACAGTCAAGTAATATGCACACACAACATAACTCGATTCTATGTTTTTATGCTTAGCCATGCCAATAAATCCGAAAACATCTTCCAAGCTGTGTCCGCATGATATTTTCCTTACTGGTTTGAGTAAGTGAGCAAAGAACTTCGCCACGATGTGGTATAGTGATTTGCATATACCTAGAATTGGTTTCAGTGGTCTCTACGCAATTTTAGGTAGACTGTATAGTCTGAGAATATTAGTTCCTCCAGGGTTCAATGGGTGAAATAATTTGTCTTCTTTTCAGTGACTTTCAGGGGAACCAGTTATTTCCTCTTCTTTCTTCAGGGTCATATCCTTAGCATCTCATAATTTCTGAAAATTAGATTCATCCGCTAAAATCATATTCACCCTATCGTCTAATAACCCTACACAACTCTTATCTGGTCGAGTTGTAATAAGGTTCTGATTGAACTTTAACCGCTTGATTGCCTCCTTAAGTAAATCTTTTAGACTGCTGCCATATGTATAAGAATGTAAGATGGAGAATGAAGTCACTCCTAGTTGAAAAGCATGGAGAGGCACGCAAATGACATAGAAATATAAATCACCTACATGTGTCAATTAACTTGTTCATATTCTATATCAATTTCATTTCGCATCTTTCATTTTCTGATTTATGTCTTATAATTTTTATGTTTACGTTCCTCTGACATTATGCCCCATAGTTATGTAGTGCTTGATTTGTTTTTTAAATTTTATCCATTCATAATTAATAATGTGTATCTACTAATTCTTTTATCCGTTAAGTATTCAAAATCCTCCCAAACAAACTGATTTATTTGCTTCTTAGTTACTTACTTGGGATTTCGAAATAAATCGAAACGGGTGTGGAATTAATGAAAGACAAAGTCTAAACATAAGAATAATTCTCAGATAGGAGAGAAGATAACTCTTTTATCTGGCAAAGTAAACAGCAGCATACAATAAAAGGACTAAAAGAAAAGTGCAAAAACAACGGATATAACATCAAGAATACGATCGGTATAGAATATCAATCCGATTATCTTGCAATACGAAAGAATTACTATGTGACGCTCGTTATAATGTAGTAAGAATCATATTATTGACTGATTGATAAAAGAACCTGAAATTTGGCACACTAATTCATCGTTTCCAGTTCCCAAACTCTGAAATAACAATCGAAGAAGAAATGATAGATAAGTGTAGGAAAATTGTGACTATGGAACAATTGGACAAAGTAAAGACTGAGTACGCTCACTCATGAAGTAGTTCACTGTTAATCAAGTTATCCAACATTCTTAATATCTCAATCTTTATTAGGAAGGGCTAAGAGCTTCACACTAACTGCTTTCCACAACAAAAAGTCAAATTATGACCACCATATGGTTTCTTCAGATATCTTCTGAATTTAATCAACGCATGTCAAAGAAAGAAGTCATTGCCTAGGCATTTCTACAATTTATATACTAATTCATAGGCATAATAAGTGATTAGGGTGAAAAACCAAAAAGTATACCCTCACCCTATTCATTTGAAGCTGCCTAAATAGCTGTTACAGAATATCAGTCGATCTCAGCGTTCACCCTTTACATAAGTAGAACACAAAGCAGCTCATTAGGTCCGTTTCTGCAGGCTTATTTGCACCTGTTGACGCGGAAAATAAGCGAAAACCACATGCTTTTAAGCTTTAAGACACAAAATTAGCTCAACCCTGACAGAAGTTGTAGAATGCATAGTGAAACTTCGAACCATCTGCAAGGGGAAAATGAAGCTAGTAAAAAGGTAATCCTTTTAGCTGTCTGACATTCATACACATAACGATGACTGAAACAATAAGACACTTCGTAACTCAAAAGCATTACAAGGATTAAGTGTCTCTGAACAACAGTCAAAAACAACTGGTACTATTCTGAATTGATGTGATAATGAATCCTATCAGGATCGTACACCATTTGTGAAAGTGCTACACATCAGAACACCTATTTCATCCGACCTACAGTACAGATATCCTCCGGTTGATGAACATTATATCTCCTTTTCCTTCGAATAATACAATAAAGTAACTCAAAACAGACCAGGTTTTGCGTACTACGCTATGAGCCACACTTGTGTGAGTGCTTATGGTAATTCCTGTTTGCATAGGTCGAAGTTAGTGGAGCTATGTTTGAACCCGGGGATATTTGGTTGAAAATCAAGTGCTTAAATCAATAAACCACATTTTCTCCCTTTCTTACCATACTTCAACTACAGGTGCTATGCAACTGCTCTTATTATAATTGAATCCATGGCAAAAAATCATTTTGTTACGATTGAACTGAAAACATTTCTTTCTCGATACAAATTCAAAACGAGCACCGAATGTGAAAAAAGGGATTTAATGAATTCATGGATTTCAGTAGTACTTGTCGGCTGGATACTCTACACACTTGATTATATATACAACTAATCAATACTAAAGAACATACATATACAACATGGGCTGAGACATCCTATTTAGGCGTAACAGCACAGAAACCCTTATCAACAAGCACGCAAAATGTGTAGGAAGAAGAACAACGTCCCCAATAGTACAGAAAAAGCTAGTCTATATCGCCATTTAAAGGTGATGAAGCGCTAGAGATAGTTAGGTGAAGACTGGAGGAGTCTATCACAGAATGACTTATTAAGCTGCTAAACTCGTGTTCTTTAGCACCATTAAACGAGTACTGTAACTATCAGGGAAAGACTGGGCTCTGATTCTCGACACATCTAAATGAACATATCAATTCGAATGTATCTTCGGAAGCAAATATAATAGTCGTACGCAGAGGTGCCTGTCCACCCGAACGGCTGAGCACTTACGCAAATGGCTGAAGCATCCCGACAAGAAGACCCCGAACAGCTTGAAAACGAAACACCTAATGGACTATGGGCCTGATATTGATACCTGTAGGTTCTTTACAATTATCAGTAGATAGCAGAATAAGAAACTACTTCCAATCGCAGAAGCTTGTGTGACTCCAGTTGTCAAACCAAACCTCTGCATTCAAAAAGAAATGGCAGTTAGCTTGAATCTGCCATGGTACGAATTACAACGTCGTCTTAGCATATTCACTCCTCCTTACCTGCTCTCTGCTCTCAATTGTCACCTATCTTATATTTTTTGCTTTTCTTTCCTGACTTCTTTCAGTAAGTTAACTTTATTAGTATTATTCGTCTCAACATACACCTGGTTTTCTTTACTATGTCTGATTAAACAAAACCACTAAGTACCTTGCTCTAAATGACGTAAGCTACCCTCAACCGAATCAGTTCTTAACTCTGTGTCCACATTATTATGATCACCATTGCTTCTCTACCTGAAGTCCACATGATACTTTAGACTGCGATACTATTCAAACTCATTATTAATTATGTAATCAATTTGAACACCCATTCCTACCTTTTACATTACCTCTTGACCTTCGAAAATTGTTCATTTCTATGTTGTTACACCTAAACTTATGTCTCAGTTTATGTTATATATGTATGTATGCATGTTCTTTAGCACTGACTGACAGATAAAATCAACGTATAACCTGGCAAGTACATCGGCTCACGTTGCTACACTTCACAGAAGTATACAAAGAAGGGATGGATAAAATAAGAGTGATATCAAACAAGATAAAGTAGTGTAAGAAAATAAACAGTATGAAGATAACGGTGAGTATAAATATTCAAACTTTCTTTAGATGTCAAGGAGTGAATTCATGAGCCGTTGTGACCGATTTTTAACAATGTCACCAAGTATCCTCAACCACTGATTCCTTTCGTCTTGCAGACCTCAATCAGGCAGTCTACATCTCCCCACATGGCTCAAGCCAACAGTTAAGGACTTCGTGGACTAGTATCACGTCTGGGTCTAACCAACCTGCACCCTTTTCTTTAGCACTGCTAAGTGGTTTACATAATCAGTTATGTAGAGTATCCAGCTGACGATTACTACTGAAATTTGTGAATTCATTAAAACCCCCCATTTTATATTCGTTACTTTTTTATGGTGGAATATTAAATAATGGTCGAAAAAGTAACCATTAATTTGTGCTTATAGGCAAACGTTTGTCAAAGAACAGACAACTAGTTTAAAATATTTACCATATGTCAGACTTTAAGCATAACAAATGCTTTTTCTGATAATTCATCTTCTAGTTCCAGTAGGTACTTTTAATAAGAAGCGGCCTAAATCGAAATCAGCGCTCTAAATCATCAGCAGCTAAGTTAGAAGTTTTCGTTTTCAACCTTGTTCCACGTTAATGAATGGGTAGGGAAAACCTTATTAGACAATTTTGTCCTTCTGATGACCAATGAAAATAAGCATCTAACTTCTGACCTACTGGCTTTATATTCTGAGAAGAAACTGCACAAAAATGACATGTTTTTGTCAAATAAACCTGTCTTCCTTGCAATCACAGATCTTCTGATTTTCGAGGTTCAGTGAAGTATGAGGTCTGAGGGAGAACAGTCGCTATTCTTATCTAGTTTAGTAGCGTCCTTGTATTTCGTACTTTTCTTCACCTCAACTTTGCAGTAACTTAGCTAGAATGTTTAGTTTAACCACTTTGAACTAACCCCTGGCATATACACCATTCATCCACTCGTCATAAAACTAGACGGTACTGAAAAATAGTTTAAAATTCAGAGGTATATAACAGCGTTTAAGATATGTGAGCCTATTCAACTTATCATATTTACACAAAGTACTCAAAAGATTTTCATTTTACACCAACATACTATCACTGAAACAGTGGATATGCTTCAACACTTACCTCTTCGAAATATTTCATTTTTTTTCGTCATGTGAACAGCTGACAAATGGACATTAATAAGTGTGAAGTTGTGATCCATTGGTCTAAACAGTTGACTTTCAATGAGTGAGTCAAGGGTTCGAACATCACTCCAACTACGGAGGTTTAGGCAGCTAGGTTGTATCATTAGCCATCACACAATAGGTATAGTTCATTACCTACTGCGAGAAAACGCCCAAGTTTGCAAAGTGGATCGCTATTTTTTTCAATTCGAATCCCGATTCAGTTTGAATAGCCAAACCTCACTTGTGCTGAATTTCACCTCTAAGAAATCCTGGTACCAATGTAATTCTCTTTTCACCTTAACAGCCTAACCTCTAAACTTTTGAAATCTATCATTCCCAACGAAAGCCTCCAACTTGAAGTTACATTCACAATACCCAATCATTTATGCAACAAATATGTCTAGCCGAAAATCCCAAATGTCAGTGAAATGGATTTTTAAAACTTGTACACGAAAAACTAACCCATAAATAATGTACATATAAGCTAGTGAAATTGTATGATTAAAAAAGGAGCTTACTTCAACATTTTTGACTTCTTGTAGTATCATTGACTCAGTCAGATTGTCAAATAATCCATCTGTGCCCACGATGATTACATCACCTGGCTTAACTTCTACAGAAGTTTGAACAGCTTGATTAGGTCTATGAAATTAATATTAGTAAGAAATAACCACGATAGACACTAGCTGCTAAAGTAACATTTAGTGGTAGATGTGGGAATAAAGCGATTATGAAAAACGGCCTATAACTGCCATTACTACTGTACTGTACTAAACAATAAACTGAGCCAGTGCAGTTTTCATGAAGTTTTACATTATGTCTATGCTGTATTCGCCTACTTTAATAATGACACTATTAATAATAGTAATAACCCTAATGATAGAAATCTGCTTTAAGTTGGAGCTAATGGAGTTTTTGAGTACTTCGCATGGCAGCTTAAAACAGTGATCTGAAATTAACCTGAAAAATCCGAGCTTTAACCAATCAGTTAATTGCCAAACTGAATTTCGATAAAGTAATTCAAAAATGTATTTTATCGGAAGAATATGATTCACTAAGTATTATACATTTCTAACAATCTGATCACAGATTTGCTTGTCAAGGCATTGTATAAGAGAAAAAGAAATCAAAAAATGTTCAATAAAACAAATATCACAATAATAAGGAATATAATAATAAGAAATGTAATAGAAGAGTAAGTTTTGAAGTTAGCCTTAGATAAGAATCGATAAATATTATCAGGAAAAGTTTGGCGTAAACAGAAATTACTTTTGAACACACATGGGTGACTTGAATCAGTTTATGGCTAGCTCTCTAACACACCCAAGTATATTCCTCTGATAATTTTTATACAATATCGTAAAGGCTGCTTTAATGTCCACTCTATGACCTTTCACAATGTTTTTTCTGATAGATGATGGTCGTCTTCACACCTGCACTTATTGGTATTTGTGGGCTCAGATGCTTTTTTAACCAACTGGGTAGATATCCCACCACCCTCAAGTACACATCTCGATTAATGATCTATCTCTATCTCTTTCTCTCCATATATATATATATATATATATATATATATATATATATATATATATCAACAACGCATACATGCAAGCTAGTGAACACAGTGGGATGTGACGTACTCCTTCATACAGAGTAAGCTTATAAACACTACGAATAATAATTAATACTTTATAAAACACTAAAACCTGAAGAGCATGGCAAATACTTTCTATCTTTTAATAAGTGGCTGTTCAGAATAATTTGGTAGGTTCAAGTTTCACAATCCGCCATTCATCTCCATAAATCGCGATGAAATCCACTCAGCCAACTTGTGCACATCTGTGCGGTAGTCAATAAGCCACGTCTAATGTGTGAGGGCTGATGATGCTACCTGGTTGCCCAAACCTCGGTAGGTGAAGGGATGTTCCAACCCGTGACCCACTGGTTGAAAGTCAACTCCACAAATAAATGAGCTGCAACACTCTATTCATCTCATAGCAACAACCTACCGAGGTGGTTTGAGTAGCCAGGTAGTATTCATATGCCCCTACACAATAGATATGGCTTGTTGCCTACCGCACGAACGTGCATTTCATTCATTCATTTCGTTCCCATCTATCTACCTATAAGTAGATAAAACATCATCATTGCTATACGAAATACCGACAATTAACTGGCTAATCACTACATTATGTATACTCTTGTCTTGTTAAATAACGGGTATGTGAGCCATTTTATTCCACACATTATATATATATATATATATATATATATATAACCGTTATAAGTGGCTGAAAAGAAGAGATTCAGCAAAATAAATTTATTTTAGTCTATAAATCCTATTCTTCTTTCTTTTTGTAAACAATGTAGTAATTTTTCAGGTCACTTGTCATCTGATTTCAATCCGATTTAAAAGTCTGAATTGCAAGCCAAGTTGAACAACGCTATTTTGAATAATAATAAAAATCAACAAACATGGAGAATTATAGCACTTCTTTGACATGAACATCTGAGTAGTCAACAACTAAATATCGACCTTTAAATATTGTATGGTCTGAAAAGCAATGAGCTACCCATTAAAGCTTAGTAAATAATTTTGGTGATAAATATATACAGTTATTAAGCTCTGTACTGTATCATCTTTGGCGAGTTTCTATGACTATCACACTATATATTCGATAACAGTGAAAGGTAATTGTGATGTGTCAATACTTTACTAAAGCTAGAAAATATTGATCATTGGATTCAACCTCAGTGATTAAACAGTGCTAAGATAAGCATTACACTTGAATCTTTGTTCACAGAGGAAATTGAAGAATTTAAAGGTGAGATGTAATATCTATCTAGGACTTTCTTGACTGAGAAGCGAAAGAATGAAGGTAATGAAACCAATAGTAGTCGATAAAACAGACGAAAAAAATGAAAAGGAGGTAAAAAAACACTGGACAATAAAATACTCAAGATTTGGACAGAAATAAAGTGGTTTGTCTGCATCAGTGTGATAAATTTTGAAAAATGTCCCATAACTTATTCAACTATAGACTTACCCAGCTTCATGAAACTTAGGCCAGTCAAACTTCTCGCGCTGGTTTCATTGTTTTGTTCCGACTATCTAGAAACTTCTCTGATCGCACTTGCAGCTGTCAAACATGTGCAGGACGCGCTTCGAACATGCCATGAATACAGGTTCACAACGTCACTCATCTATTTACATTCTGCTACTGCTTTTAGCATTATTCTAAACATTATTCATTTAATGATTCTGCCAAAACGTAAGCTTATTATCATTATGAAATGCATAACGACATGTGATAGTTGTTTAGCACCGTAATATATATAGTCGTAAATATTTATGGCTTTGGGTGTTGATGTTCAGAGTAATTTTTACTCTAAGCTAAGGCTTTAATTGGCAAACGTTTCAGTGTCATGTTAGACATCGTCATCAGTGCAGAAGGATATCAAGGAAATGAAGTAATTGCTTGTGCGTGAATACTTATCACCTGCTACTTGACCTGAGTTTAATCTAACTGACCGCTTGGTGAGTGCATCGGCGTATGCTGAAGCCGACTGGTTGAATGGGACACCTTCGAAACACTCGAACGTGCAAACTCAAAAGTTTCCCGAGAATTCATTGAGGCATGGCACTCAAACAAATAAGCGATAAATTGCCACATCGACTTGAACTCCGTATACGCGCCTGTTTGAAAAATATATATCAGTTACATGAACCAATCGATCCAAATGCAAGCAAACCCTCGATGCAAACAAAAAGGGGGTCATCAGTCAATTAGATAATAACTCATGTACAACTAACTAAACTCTTGTGCTTAACCAGTCACTAAAAAACGAATCCCCCCTCTCCAGTAAAATCTAAGCAACTAGAAGTAGCGAAGAAGTTGATGAAATCAACCAGTCACGAGTCAATCAATGAGATCAAGACAACCACCAGTTCAGTAAAACAAAATGCCAAGCAATGAGAACAAAGTGGGCCTTATCATTCATTCGAACAAAAAAGCCAGTCAGTAACAACGAAGAGAACGAGATGTACTGCGAAATAACTGAAGAAATTAAACAGTTGCGCACTCCCCTAAGAAACCTGGGGGCAGAAAGTCACCCAATAAGTTTCAGCACACATCCACGTATTCATCAAACGAGCAATCAGATTACACTTAGGCAGGTTATAAATATCAATGCCCAATTAATCACTTCACTTTTTTGTGAATCCTTGATGCACTGATGACGATGTCTAGTATGGCACTGGAGTATTTGCCAGCTAAAACCTCGGCTCAGGGGACAAATCATTTTGAATGCATGTGTGAAGATGTATGACAAATGAAAATTTTACATCGCAAATTAGAAATGAAGAAAACTGTCTACACATTGTAGATTATTCAATGTATTACATAGTTGGATAAATAATAACTGTTCACGCACAATGAAAAGCTTGTAACTGCAGTAGTATTTCCAGCGGAATCACTGCATATGACCAACCCGACACTCAGAAAAATTTTAAACGTTTGAAATTCAAAATGTTAGGTTTGATCACAAGTGATAATTTTTATAAATCTGAACATAATTACGAAAACTATTGTATAAACACTGAAAATCTAAAGGTTAACGATCATTTTTGGATATCTGATATCATCAACGAGAACAATTATCAAGAATAAATTTAAAGATGCCTATGAAGAAATAAAAGTACAAAGCATTGGATCATTCTGCACCAAAAACAACAATTTACGAAGACCTGAGTCTGGGCTAATGGAATTTGGTGGTTATCATTTTTTCTGCTGAAAACAGTGTCACACTGCCTCATACTAATTTCAATAGATTTCACTCCGTTTTAAAGAAACATTTGCAAATTGAAAGTTGAATGTTTAAGGATACTCAAACAAAGAAGCCCTGCTTATGGCACGCACGCACATACGTTTGTTTATTAATTTAGTTACCGATATCTTCAAAATCCAGGAAGCAAAAGAATAGCAACTAGACAAAAAGACCAGAGAAATTGGAAAATATTTTTTGACTGGTATGTCGTAAGGAAAAATTTAGCCACCGATAACATGTGATACATTAAGGTTTCTCGATCAAAGCACAACCACTGTTACACTATCCATACAGTTTGCTTTATCGATGCGGCACAAAGGAATTGTAGATCCAAGAGTAATAAAAACTGATTGGGAAAAAAGTGTCTAGAATGAAAATTTGGTTTAACAACTGGAATTTTAAACAACAATCGGATAGATTCCAGGTGTATTGAATTTTACTGGAAAACGAAACCACTTAGTTTAGAACGATGCAGTGAGAGGACGAAGCTTGCATAGTGAACAACACCTCACTGATTATCATCATCATGAAAATCAATAGCGAATAACATCGCTTTCAAGTAGAAGAAATCTGGTGACTCCCCCTGTCTCTTGCAGGAGTTTCAATTAACAAATCGAACAGGTGTTTCTGACTTCATGGATATGACTCTTTCAAACAATACGCTACTATACGTTACAAGATCCATCTGTGAAGTGTAAACCTTATTATTCTAGTTCAACATTAAAAAGGTATGACGGTGGTAAGAGATTAAGTATGAAAAGAAGGAAAAGAAATAATGCGAACCGTACGTGAATCTACCAATAACGTAATTAACTAAATGTATTCATGTATTAGGCTGGACAGTGAGGAAGTTCTGTAAGCACAAGACGTATTAAAAATTCGCATGAAGTTCTCGGCACTTCCTTGAGAGTCTAAACGAAATCAGCCAAGTCATTAAACATACTCTTACACACAGTGTGCGACTAATCAGGTAGTATCGCAGCTTTTCTGGACCGGTTACAGATATTTGTAACAGATATTTTGACTGGATGGTTAATGGTAGAACCCAGTCTACGACTGTTGGCTTATTGGAAAACTACCTAAATTTTACAAATTTCTACAAGTAAAAGGCAATCCGTAAATAATTTGCAACTGAGCTGGTAAGAGTCATTACCAGAAATGACGCCAGTGAACAGAATGATGGGCAGGCTTTTAGACTACTCTATTGCGATTAAATGAATTCGAAGATCAGCGTATAAAAGTGCCTCATAGGTGGTGGCAGACTAAACAATGTGTAAAAGTGTATAAAAGGAGTAAAAACACAAAACAAATGTTAAACTTCTCAGAGATTGTACGAATAATTATACTGATAGAAAGTTTAATCCTGTCTGATTCCGATGTATATAATATGAAGGCATATGTAAAAAGAAATTTGCCTTTGCTCTAACAGAATTAGGTAGTGAAATTGAGGAATAAAACTTGAAACGCTTGGTTATATTCGCTCCAAAGGAAAGATACTGCATGTCCAGAAAATGTATTTGTTATTCAAAATACGTAACCCAAAACACTTCTAAATCCCAGTATAGAATATCATAAAAGACAGCTAAACAACTAACATCATGTAGGGAGGCCGAAGGTTTTCTATCCAAATGTTCTAATCTTATGTCCTCACAAAAATAATAATATTGTCCATAAAGATAACCACTCAAAATAAGCTGTAGAAATACCAGAACCGATCTTGCTTTTCAGCCAATAAGAGTCCCAGCTGTGTTGTTTATGAATACATTCGGTAAAATCAAAAAAAAAAAATTAGTGGTAACAAACTGTTTTACTCTGCTTATTAAATCTGTTTAGTTGCCTGTAGTTAAACATTTCTCATAGTGGAATTTTCGAATGAGAACTAAGGTTAGTACGTGAAGCCTAATACCTGACCATAACACTAACTCTAACTCAACGTTTATTCACAAATCATTTAACGATTTCTATTACTTCATAAAACAGATCTAACAACTATAACTTAGCAGCAAAACTTAACTTTTAAAGTCTAAAAGATAAATCCTAACGCCTTATTTTAACTCATGAATTTCAGTTTTTAAACCCTACCGGATATTCGTATTCTTAATTCCTGTGCACTTAATAAACTTGTCATTTCCTGTCCTAACAACTAAAAATCCATTTTTCCTATATTCCAAGTTAACAGAATATTTTCCATCACGAATTACCAAGCTGTTTATCTACCTTAGAATGGTCGTTTCAAGGACGTAGAAAAATTCCAATTTCAACTTAAAATCAAAAAGTTATCTGGAACTTACAAGTCACGATGAAAGTGTCTTGAATGAACTACTGGTGGACAAGCCAATTGGAATGGTGTATTAAATGAGTGTTTTTGATGAACTGAACGTTGAATCACATGTCCATCACGTATAACCAGGTAACCACTGTCGCCTAAACTGGCACCATATACTCTATGTTCATTACGTTGTAATGATATAATGCATAAAGTTGCACTTCCTGTAACAATCAGAACAAAAATGAATGAATTTGATGAAAAAATGAATGAACACAAAATACTCTAATACAAAGAGATATGTAACCAGTCAAATTCGTAATTTTTTCACATCAAACGGTTGCCACTAATTACAATTTAAACAAACTTGTAAACTTAATGAATCATGCTTAGTGTCAAGCTTTAAGCCCAGCTGCTCAAAGTGAAGTCGATGGAGTACGAACTCAAACTCATGGTTGGTAGGAAAGCACCCAGATCAATGAACTGTAACCCAATTTATATGCGAAACCCTCAATAGTTATTCCTGCACATATCTACAAAGACTAAATGTTACTGCGCAACAAAGTGAAATATCCATCTACCAAAAACTGATCATCCATTGTCTTAGTTTCGCGAATTCTTGTATCCCCTTAATTAAGTACATAGACACTATAAAGAATAAGCATATTCACTTCTTAGGATAACATTCCTCAAGTTTCGTCAGTGAACAGGCAATAAAATCAAAAACGATTGTTACCGAAGACGGAAATCTCAGTGTTATGAATTTGCACATGAATTTGGCATAAGCAAAAGCCAATTAGTCTCTTGCCATTTAAATGACACACATGTACACAATTTATTCTAGTGTTCTATCAGTTTTCTCACCATCCTGCTGTGTAGTACATTTACCTTAACACATGCCCTGTTGTCAATAAATGTTTCCATATGTCTAGCATGCGCTTTTATGTGAACTGTCATAGAACATCTTGACTAGGCAGAGTACAAACCTGGGATATAAAAAGGTTCAATATCTGTGCTTCAAAACTCAATACGCAACGAGGAACTCAAAAAATATACTTTGTTGTCCATTCCATACTAAACGTTTTTCTTAAACTTGCATCTATTATTGCATCATTACTTTATAACTACAATGAATAGTTTCGCATTTACATATCATTATCGTTAACTCAACATAAAGTTGAACCAAATTAGAAAGGAAAGCTTTCTCTTTCACAGAAGTGTTAAAAATAAATTTAGAAGTTAATTAGGAAAAATACTATACGACAAACATGCATAGTGTAAATACCAATAACCCATGACAAAATTCACTAATGAATGTAATAAAACCCAGTAAAGTAAAGAAAGAAGAAGAAAGAAATTCTTAGGACAAATTCTTAGTGTAACCTCAGTTTAGTAAAACGGTTGAATAAATGTGAATATCTTACTATGAAATGAAGCTGAGACACCAGAAACAATGGGTTTGACCAAAGAAGCCTGTTTCCTTAATGTTACCTTTTGTTTTCAGACCATCAGAATAGATGATGGTAAGTGAAACACCTTTTGTTTCAATGAATTTTAGGGAGAGAATACCAAACTTATCGTTTTTTGATACTTGTAATTTCTCGTTGCTATTCAGGGTTCAACTGTTCCACCTGTGTGGGTAGATGGAATTCTATACCTCGATACTACCGGATATTCATGATGTGTTTATTTTAGCTCCCCAGTGACCGAGTGGATAGCCCTTTCATGTTTGAAGCGATGAGCACAGGGTTAGAGTCTCAGTGGGAACATCACTCACCGGGATGCAGGTGTATCCAGTTGACAAGTCGCAAACAGGACGAAAAGTGTCTTGGATTCTACTGCGAGTCACTAAGGTAAATACCGAACTTATGTTTACGTCCAAATATATGCAAGATAAATAAAGAAGGATAATAAAAAATTTGGTCATACCCAGTATAATTTCCTTAGAGTTCAGAACATCTTCATAGCATTGAGCTATTAGGAACTCCAGTTTATCAGGCATAAAACGGCCTGAATTTACAAGACGTTCACAATTCTTCATAACAGCTCTAGAAAATCGACCAGGATCAACTCCATATGACCGCCAACCACCAACACCATCAGCAACACCTGGTGATTGCAAAAATGCAACTCAAAGTTAAATGAATGAAGTAAAGTAATTCATGATTTAAATGTTTACTACTTGAAACAACAAAATATTCACGAAACATTGAATGACAAGAAGTTATGTAGTAAAAATGAGGATTAGAGTAGAAAAAATTAACAAGGGATAAAGTAAATAAATAAGTAACACAGGAATTATTTAGGACAGTCAAGTTTTGATAATGGCCAAGGTAAGGACAAAGACTGAATGTACTTTTTCGGCACACCACTGGTTTGAACTTCTGGATGACTAGTGATTCATAAATACCCTAATGGTTTGATCGCATTCGCTTTTAGTGGCTTAATCGAATCTTGTATAGGATCTTTGAGGTTTTCAAAAAGAGATAAGTGACCTGATTCCGCAGTGTTCGATTACTGAGCTGCATATATATTTCCGTTCTCTCTGTTAGCTAGGCTGAGTTTTCTTGAGCAGTATAGGAGTAAAACTTGAACACTGGTAGATTGTAATTCCATTTTAGTACTTTTATTAGAAATGTCACACAGTGAAACAGTAGCATTTACTGGATGACGTTTCGGACACAATTTACTGTCCATATTCATATCAGATGACTCCATAACTTTGAGACAGAGTTTATTTAGTCCTAATTTCCTCTCCTTTGTAATGACAACGGTAGTAGGATTTTCCATATCTGGGACAGGTATAGAATTACTCCTGTTACTGAATGTATTCGGTGTGGATTCGATGAACAAAGATTAGGTTATAAATCTCTCCCTCCATCCAATTAAGTTTTTAACGCTGTCGCTCTATCCCACCCTGTGTGAATGTGCAATTGCGTGTAGAACTATAGCCGAGCTTTTTTCTAAATTTCTTATCGTATTAGGACTACTAATCTGTCTCCGTTTTAAAGTTGTGGGGTTACCTGATATGAATATGGACAATAAATAGTATCCGAAACTTTATCCAGTAAATGATATTGTTTCACTGACTGACATTTCTAATAAAAATATAAAAATGGAATTTTCTTGAGCAAGTTTTAGAAGCGGGCGTATGGTACGTCCGAAGTATTTAAACCCACAGGAGTAACACAAGCTGATCCACTAGGCTACATCAATGTATGTATGCTGGTCTACTTGTTCCAGTAGAAATGAGTACGTCGAACGTACCATGGGCCCCTTGTAAAAAGTGTTCGAGAAAACTTGGAATGAATATTGCTAAACATTCCAACTGTTGGTGCGATCAACAGAAGTAGTTTTGCTTAAAATATTACCAAGAAAAAACATCATTGTGAGTAAACTTTTCATTGAAAATTTACTTATAATACATACATTAATCCATTCCACAATGCACAAACTTTTCATTGATAGAGCTTTCTTGAGATTTGAGCTTTTACTGAAACAGTAACATTATGACGTGTCCTATGCTACAACGGCAACAGTGATCGAGCATCTGAAAACTTCTTACGTCCTCCACCTTTATTCGCCATGTTTCACAGTCATATAGCAGAACATAGCGAACTGTAACAAAGTACACTCAGCCAATAATAGGCAATCGGATACAACAGTAGCGTGACAAATGGAGTAGGATGGCGAAAGCCAAGCAAACCTTTTGTATCCATGCGGAGACCTCGTAGGTCACTGAACCACTAAGCCACTTATGTAGAGCACTAACACAATAACTCCTACAGCAACAATCTGAACCTGTGTGGTAAGAAACGCATCCCGAACATTCTCAAACTACAACTCAAGGTGTCCCGAAGACTGCATCTTGTCACTGTCTTCATCTACCAGGAATATATCATCTGCATACTCTAGGTCAGTTTTCGTGAAGTCAGACAAAAGGGAAACCGTCATAAGCACGCCTATAAAAAAGCTAAAAAATGGATGGAGTGAACATCCTTGACTGGACATAATACGACTTAAACAACTCATCCGATACCTCACCATAGGCTGTAACGTCCCTACAGGTTTTCAAATACAGAATATTCAACACTGTGATGCCCTGAAGTGGCATGTCAGTGAGGGACATTGTCACAAAACCTGACAATAGATGGAGTCGGATGACATGTTCAGGTTGTTAAGTGTATCTTTGCTGTATTACCTGTGGCGGTATGGGCTTTTTTCGTAATATGCATGTAACGCAATCAAATCTAGTTGCAAAACTCCCAGTCTCAGGCAGATGATCCTTGTTTTCCAAAGCGACCATCTGTATAGCAACTTAAAATGTGGGACAAAGAAGTATCAACCACCTCCATCTTTCAAACGATAAGCAAACCCCACCTAACTAAAACCTACTCCGCTTAATATTTTCCCCAAGTTTACCATGCTTCTGCTACCAGAATTGTCTTCTATAATGTCCACAACTTTTTAATGAGACCGATGCCAACAACTCAAACCAGCAAGGCAATATTTCGATTCTCCGAAAACCACTCCGCTGATTTCACACCAGAGACTTCAACGTTCAAACCCTATGCGATATCAGACAATGGGCCTCACGTGCAAAAACTCTGAAACCACAGATCATGAAACCATGCACTGCTTAAAATGATTCGGGTTCAAGGGTGGGATAAAGCGTGGATCAGAGGTAATTCCACCAGACTGATCTAGATAGCTGATCGACTGAGTTTATGAGCAGGGAGAAAAGCGTTCACAAGATATCCACAGGAAAGACAGTTTCACCGAAATCGTACCGAAGATTCTACCGTCTATATTTATCCAACGCCTAAATGAAGCTTGAGAACATCAAGCTCGAGAGAAATGTTCCAAACGTGGAGCAGGGTGCACCGACAAGATCCTCACCCTCCAACAAGTTCTGGAACACATTCATACCCCGGAGCCAGATACGTCATATTTCTTGAGCTGCGAACGGCTTTAAACACTTCCGATCAAAACGTGTCTGACTGTGGATGGGATGAGGCAGAAATATGATGCTCTAGCTCATGTAGCTGCCCAAGGGCTTATGAAGGGTTATAATCTGAAACAACAGCAGTTAGCAGTGTTCATCAAGGACACCCACCGTCACTATCCCTACACCATTGTTATACAGGTGCTAATGGGCACAACCCTAGGTACCCTCGGCTTTACATGGACTTACTCCCCCCTCCCGAAGGTCACTTGGTTGACTTCAAATACACAGACAACATTGTAGTGTTCGGTGAGAAGTCTCAAAAAATCCAAGACCTTTTGAGAGACTTGGGCAGAGACCTAAGCATCGTTGGTATTCGCTTTGCATCTGTCAAATGTGGGATGATGCTTTAAGACTGCTCTGAGGATACTCCCAAAATAAGGAAGAGAAGGGAGGTGCCAAAAAGCTTAGACAACATCACCCAAATGGATAACTGGCAACCAAATCCTAGCCACAACAAAAACGGTTTGTTTTACATGTGCCAACATGCGCCAGTGAGAAAGCATACTGTCTATCAAAGGGCGAGCAAACTTCACAACAGTTCTTCCTGTATTACCACCCAGCAATGCGATATGGTACTTAAAGGCAGACGCGAAGAGACTACAGGTTTTCGAACATGAGCGTATTGCTAGTGTTGACTATGCGTAGTGGAGGAGCCACATGAGCAAGGTTGAGGTTTTGTATATGGCACTGGGCAAGGCAGATAATTCAGTTGAGATTTCGAACCCTGACCGACTGAGGCGGCTATGACGTGTTACGCAAGCCAAACCACCACCTGGCTAGGTTCCTCGACACGATAAGAATCAATCCCATATTGGACTTTATTTGGAATAGGACACTGATGTAGTATCATTTATTGGGTGATGTTTTGAGAATTTATTGCTCATTCACATTGAAATATTCATACGACTTTCAAACTTAACTTGGTAGAGTCTACCACTGTTTTGCGAAATATTTGTGTCCTGCTATTCTAATTCACATCGAACGGCTGCTTCGACCTATATACTTGACCCCACAACACTATATAGTATTTGATAGATTACATCACTCAACTGAATCTACTGGATTCTTTGCCCTACAAAGTTTCTCTTCGAATCAGTTTGTGGATTCACATGACACCCTAATCCCAGCATTTAGGTCATTAAGCAACAACCTTATCGGCAAAACCCTAATAAATAAACTGAAAGGCTGGCGAATCTATTGAGGGTTGAAAATAAGATACTAACACCACACAGCTAAATAACTTTCTTGTTAGTCAAGTATACGTACGTGAACTAGCCCTACTCGCTACGCAAACTTATAAGTTTTCAAAATTTTTAAAGTCCAGTCGCTTAACATAGGATATTACCAACCTAAACATATGGAAATATGACCCAATACTGAGTGTGACACACTATTGAGGAAAGATCTTAAAGTTTTTATGCCTCACTATTAAACTGTTATATGCATATAACAATTCAGTGGTTAGACATATGCGCATTATATATATATATATATATATATATATATATATATATGAGCATGCTATATTATCACAGATGAACACAGGTTATGAAAGGCTTGTACAACCTGTTCATATGACACAACTAACCTAGGACATAGGAAGAATCTGTTGTAGATAAGAAACAAGCATCATCACCATACACCCACTTAGGTGGAATTCTCGTTTGATACTTTGTATGCTTATTATCAAAGCCAGCAACAGCTGTCAGAAGACATAATCTGACTCTCTTGAGAAATGCTTCAGATGCATTATTATTACTTCGGACTTTTGACACAGGACGAAATAACGAGCGGATTTGTGATAACAGACTACTCATGTGATAGCTGCTTGTGACGGGTGCGAAGGTCACTCATTTTCCATACTTTGCCGCAAGCAAATTAAAACTAAGACCCTGAATAACAAAAAGATTGGAATGGAATAAGCAGTCTTCCTGAAAATTATCTCTCGCATCTTAACGCAGTTGGTCGTTGGCTTGAGGAACTGTAAGCAGACAGTAGCGAATTTGACCAGCTTCATCTAACATGAAAACTCTTAGTTTATGAATTCTCGTGTCTAAATCATGAGACTTAGACCTTTTCTTTATTCACACTGTCACGTTCTTTTGCTGCAAAATGAAAGTGGCTATTTGTACGAAATAGAACAGTCAGTCAATTCTTCGGTAAACTGAATAGCGGAAGCGGTAGTAAACTAGGTAGGAACGCTATTCTTTCTAGCCAGATTGGCATGAAACTAACTCTTAAAACAACTAGTATGGCCGATACTCAGAATCTCTGAACTATTTTCAAAGGGAAGCGTTATTTTTCCGTGTCTGACCTCCTGGCCTTTGGCTGGGTATCGTCACAACAAGGGTGGTTCACACATCTAAGAACTCTTTCAGAAACAACGGCAGGGTTTTAGCGTGTCTCTTTTGGTTGCCTCTGCAGATCTCAAATTTTAAGGCAACAGTTGTATTTTCAGCCTTCCAGAGTTTTTTGTGGTTGGTTGTGGAATATGATCTACTTTTCGTAGCATTTTGATCACTAACGTTTGCCATCAGGGGCACGCACACCAGAGAGGGCTGTAAGCTTTCTGTGAAGGCTGCCATACAGTCTGAGGCATGTGTAGCCGGTACCACGATGGCTGAACAGACTCAACTCAGGATTATATCGAACTCACCGAACCGATGTGTAAACGGTATGTAGACTCGGCAGAATAGAATTCAGAGATGACCCTGAAGATGTCATCAGTATTCTGGTGGCATTAAAATAGTTGTTGACTGAGAAAGGAAAGCAGCTAAGAAACTGACGAAAGAAGAAAGCGTAATGGAATTTGATACCACTTGCCACCAGAAAAAGGAAGAGCTACGATGACCTCTGGTCCGGGACAAACGGACCGTCCGTCCAAAGACATGGCACAATCAGGTCCTATTGAGGGTTTTCTCATGTGTTCCTCCCGCATACAATCACCTTAAGGACCGTCGCACATCACAGGATACCAATGACTTGAACTCAGTGGGTAATTTAACTACAGATTACAGACAAAACGCGTTCATGTGCCGAAAATTCACGCTTTGACCAATAAATCAGCAGAACCTTTTTCAAAAAAACGAACTACTAGCCCTTGAGTCTCCCCATATTCACCATCACCAAACAGTCAGATGGTTCTAACCATTATTTAGTTACTTTAGCAGCACTACTTTTTTATTCTGGAGTTGGCTGTAAACAGTTAAGCACAGATCTGTGAAAATGTGCAGTACCGATTTGAAAGCATTCACCACTAATCCCACTACACTGCCACAGTGTGGAACTTTCTTCTCTGTGACTACTGCAGTTACCACTTACATAGCTCAGGGAGAACAAATAACTGTCTGGTGGATCCTAATAATGAACTAAGTGCTAGTGTCCACAACAATGAATAACAATAAATATTTTGTTCGCGAGGTTGGTGGTCATTTTAATTTTGACGTAGTATTCTTCATGAACTGATGTCAGCTGGGGAACCATTGAAAACCTAAAAGTATGGACAGCTTGTTCGTCCTAGTGCGGGTTTCCCCGACAGTACTCACTCACCACCACTCCCCGCCAGGAATCAAACTCAAGACATTCAGGTGTCGTGGAGAAACGCGTTACCAATTCGGAGTCCGTAGGTCCACGATGAAGTAAGACTATCACACAAGGTCTTCAGATGGTGTCCGCTTCCCTGCCAACTGGCTGACCTCACTGGCCGGCTTCTCATTAGAACTTCGTGATACCTGTCTGGAAGTGTGTTGCTAAAGAGCACTGTGCAGTGACATATTTTTGAGAGGGGTGAGGATTTTCGTTTTGAGGTAGTATTCATCACGGACTGACATTGGTCGGCGAACCACTGAAATCTTAGAAGCACTGGACATCTCCTTCATCTTAACGGTGAAATCCGCAGCGAATTCCAATCCCAACCGGGTCGCGGGTGCGTACCGTGGAGTAGTCCTATACTAGGACAAAGCAGCTGTCCTGTATCCTCGGGTTTGCAACGGTACCCCGACCAAGGTCAGTCCGTGATGAGTACAACTACAAGCACGTTATTCCCAGGTTCTGAAGTCATCATAGGAGAAGCCGGTCTATAGATATTATCGAACCGATGATGGTGGGAAGACCCACGGCATTAGGTGGTCACTACACCTTCGTAGCACTGTCGCCCGATTACTCAGGTGCTAGCTTGATGCCAGGCTAGAGCGGGCTCTTAAAGGAATAAAAAAATAATCATAATACCCCACGTCCTGTTCTCCCCAAAGAATTGACGAATTTTAGACGAAGTAATGTGAGTAACAGATCATCCGTTCATCGTCCAGACCTGAAGAAAGGACACCTTTTAATGAGTGTCTATGAGGTCTCCAAGGTTCATCCATACGGACTGCACATCTAGAAATTTTCGACAGTGCGTCACTCGCGGAAGTTCGGAAGCTATTCAGTAGAAAGCATGAACTAGTCAGACCCGCGTCAGTTGGCACGGCCTGGTTATTTCCCGCGTCTAGGTCAAGATTATTGGGTTCTGGCTGTTATGCATGGTGCTTTGTGTTTGCTTTTACCTGGTTGTAGAAAAGCAGCTTGCTTCCGAATGTAAGCTTGGTTTTCACTGAAAATTAATTCAGGGACAGACCTTGGCTGAAATTACCTCCTATGAAGGGTAGTCATTATCACTGCATTCGCAACACCTAACCCCAACAAACAGAAACAAAAGATGTTCATTGGACTGCAACTTCATAGCCATCAAAACTTAGGACTTATTCATCATGAAAGTGACCAGGAAAGTCCAACATCTTCCGACCAAAGGTTGCCATGACCCATGAAAATGGTGATCGAGATGTTCTGGAAGTTTCCTTGACGCGCTCAGTCAAAAATAATTGCTTCTGGATGCCAGAGTTGAAAATGCAGATACTTGGCTCTCAGTCGTAATACCTAGCGGGATTGTCAGTCTTTGATGTAAAATGGTATGAACATACATGCATTATACATTTTTGAAGTCATCAAGGAAGTACAACAAATAAACAATGCGTATACACTCCCTCGTGAACTTTTTATCGTTATCCTAATCAAAAAGCGCAAGGTTTTACAATGAAAGCATTAGCTTCAAGCTTTATATTTCTCCGGACGACACATGTAATGCCCAGATATAAGCTCTGGATTTTTGTTTGTGCGAAGACAATACTTCCTCCTTTCCAGGTAGCAAATTCTTGCATACTTATACCGCTGGGATTTTTCACTGCATAAACATGTAGCACTTATATCTTCTGATGGCAGTAGGTGAAGGTAGAGATTATCAGCCAAAAAGACACGTGCAATTTATGCAGTAAACTGTAAAAATGGTTTCTATCTGTTTACCAAGGAATAACTATCAGTACCATATTACACGCTGGCACAAAATCCCTGTAAACATTACCGGTAATAATTTTGCGCCACTATCTTTTATGTCATAGGATAATGGTTTACCTGTTTCATCTGGTTCCGAGCCCTATCTTTCTCGGTCAGGAATATTTTTCGCAGATAAAGAGGCAACGTCACAAAATACTATATTCAGGTCCTGAAATCAACAAATTAGTTGCATCCACCATGACCAACGGTTGTCTGCAGAGGGTTTTTGTGAAACATACGTCTTCACCGAAATATGGTGTTACTCATCATACTTATGCTAAGTTTCCCCTAGTCCCATCAAGACCTTGCTGCTGGCACACAGAAAGTCACACGTAGTCAAGTAGGAATTCAATGAACTACTGCGGTTGGGGGTTTTATGCCCGTAACAGAGTTAATAATAACGATTTATTCCCGAATTTACAGGTGCATATCATTTTTACAGATGCAGTCATAACAATCAACGTCGGAAAATCTTTGCCAATAGTTCTTTAAAGTACCTTTCGCCATCTCCTTTTCATCCCAGGTGGTAGAAATCCCCAGTCTGAAAGAAAGAAAATTTTACATCACATACAAATAGTGCACCTGAAGTTAAATGTTAAGTTCTTGTCATGCTTCTAGGTTATCTGGTAGAAACGAGGGTCATCTAAAATGAATATGTAAAAGTATCATTCAAAAGGGAGGGAAAGCAACTCAGTAATTTCATCATCAGAAAAGTAATGCCGGTAAAGTTGCTCAAGTTCCTTAGTTTCAAGGATCGCGTATAATGTGGGAAGCATCACGGCAGATTCAAGGTATATTTTACAGGACATGCATCTCCAGGTTCACTGAAAAGCCAAGATATGTGTGGACGATAATAAATAACACTGGCATCAACACATCACCTCCATGATGAACCGACCTGTTTTTGTCTCTTCATGGTAAATTGGACATACGTCCATCGTACCCGCCATAGTGCTTTGTATCACGCTTAATAACTCGATGAACACTGATCAAGTTCCTTTGAATTTCGGGATGGAGTCAAAAAAATCCTCACCTGTAGATAAAATCGCGAGCATCCCTCTGCGCTTCTCTACACTGTTTACAGCTAAAGCGGACGAAATGGCTCCAGTCAGTGAAACACTGGATCAATAAATGTCAAAAGGCTTCAGGAAAGTATCATCGTGTGATGCCATAAGGATGTTCATCGTAGGTTGCACGATCGCTGAGGAGCTGCTTGAAGATGGATGCAGTGGTGTTTGAGAATAGTGCTGATAAAACGTCGTAATCCCAATCCAATTGTAGGATTTTATTTAGAATGAGAATGGAGAAAACTGAGCGGGGAACCAGGGTAAGAGGAAGTTGATTATATGTGAGTTTTAACTTATGTACATGGTGTCGTGCCTACTATTAAATATGCATGGCCCTAGGTTTTATACGTATATTATGGTTAAAAATATCCTTTTCGCTGCTTTTTGGCAATGCTTTTTTGAGGAGCTACATCAGAAGATGTCCCGATTATTGGTGGTAATAGGTGGGAGGTACGATTGGACAACTTAATTGACGAAGTGGTCCTAGTTGCTGTAAACTTGTCCATGGGATGTATTGGGGGGAATGGGTGGAGTTACCGGTCAGGTCATGACACCTAACAAACTAACAGGGCCTGTTATACTGAGCGTTGCGGGACATAGTTGTGATTCACTCCATGTGTTCCAGAGTTTGCAGGAGGATAAGAATCTTTCTAACACACGACTGAGTTGGATAGTTGAGCTGTAAGCTCTGATGACAACAGGACGATCGTTCCATATTTCCGACTACTGAATCCAGAAAAAGTTAGCTTGGAGGGGCGTTTTGAAAGCTCTCGCTTCAACACTGTTGGCTTGATTGCGAAGACTGCAACAACCTTCTGGCGTGAAACGGATCTCCTCACTAGCTGCAAACGATATTTTGTGTAAAATTCCTAAAAAATATAAGGTCAGTCTCAGGACATGTCATCCGAAGTGGCTGCAGATTAAGGGACTAACAGTGAGACGCATAATCCCGACCAGGTTAGTAACCATGCAGTCTGGATGAAAAGTACCTCTGGACACTTTCAATCTTAATTTTGTCGTCTATACGATCACGGTCATTACTGTTACATACACTTCCCAAAAAGTTTAGAGAATTAGCACCGCGCGGTGAATGTAGAGCACCGAATAACCAGGCGAGTGCTAATGAGGACTCTATTACAACCAAGCATGATCTGAACAATTCCGCCCCAAACTTGAACATCGCGAAAAACAATCTTACACGAGCGTGCAGTGACTGACCTATGCAGGTCTCTGGCATTCCAAAACCAGTTCTCACTACCCCCATTCGGGCTATTCTAGTTAATTCGAATTCCCTTCAACTTGACTAGTGCCACCGAGACTTTCCAAAGATTTATGGACCACCTTCTTCTTGAGGTATTCTCTGTTCATCCTTATATTGATAACTTGTTGATAGCAACGCCTAGCACAGAGAAAATTTCTAACATCAAGCATTTTTCAACAATTGCGTGAATGAAGCACTATAATAAATTCGAAATGGTGCCCCTCCAGTTTTCGGGGCACATTTTGGGGTGGATGTCGTTAAGCCAGAGCTCAGAGAGGCCATAGCAAGTTACCCGGGCATCATGAATATTCATCAGGGTTTCATTCTTGTTTGTGCAGTTTGCCCAGCCCTTGACGCAACCTCCGAAGAGTTGTGAGAAAACGCTACAAACGACATCCCACAACTTTAGTATTTCCCGGGCTGAAAAATTGTTTCAAGCGCTCTAAATTTGTCCGTGTGTTGTGACATAGATGTTATTCTAGTGATTATGGCGGATTCCCAGGTCATATTCGTTACAGAAGTTCTTCAGCAGCTTTCCACTAGCAAATAGCAACCGTTCGTCTTCTCCCCAGAACTACCGGATCCGGCGCCAACAGGAACTAGTGCCTTACGTGGCATCAAACAGCAGCTTGTCTGGCAGCCAATCGTATCTGGCATATGATAGAAGCAACACAACTTATTATCCACAACGATCATGAGCCCATAAAAAGCTGTTCTGGTGAAGTAAAATTGCCTTTCTGCAAGGAAGTTTCAACATCTTGAGTTCACTCTGAGACGCACAACTGTCGTACGGTTCACTCAAAGAAGGGACAGTAACGTAGATGAAGCCCCGTTAAGCGTGCGCCTCAACAGCATTGAAGGCACGGACGTCAACTTTGTTAAAATGGCGAAATTCCGACTGAAGGCTGAGGCATCAGATGACTTGCAGTGTCCAAAGTCCACTTCCCCCCGGCTCAATACATTTCTTGCCGATAATTCCTTTCTAGCATGGGACACTGCTAGGGGAAAGAGGCGTCTATTTCTTTCTCACAGAATGAGATGCCCAACCTTCGGGAAACCAAATAATGGGTCACGACCAGGTGTCCGAGCCGCTGGCAATTCTGTTTTTAGTGAGCCTCTGTGGCGAAACATAAGCCAAGATGTAAAATAGCAGTCGAAGACTTTCCTTCATTGCCAGACAATAAAGGTTCAAAGACGCCCTTTTTCTCCATCAGTTAGTTTTCTACTGTCTGGTGTCCCGTTCATTTACATGCACATTGCTTTGGTTGAAACATTACTTCCTTCTTAAGGATTTTCTCATGCTCTAACACGTGACAATCACTCCATAATTTGGCCAATCGCCATTTCGCCTAAGGATATAGCTGCTGAGACCGTCGCCGAAAATTACCCAAACACCGCATTTCTGACTTTGCTGTACCTTCTACTATTACGACACAGTGACATTTTGAATCGTATATCCAGAATTATGGAAAAAGTGATTAACAGCAGCGTCTCTGATTACCTACTAACAGAAAACCTAATCAAAAAGTCTTGGTATGATTTCGTAAAGAATGGGTTCCGCGTTACTTGCCGCTGTGACTTATTCAACTTCATCACTCTTGACCATGGGGGGTGTAAAATCATTACTGTTCCACACCCCGATATGTCAAAGGCATTTGATAAGTTGTCTCGTGATATACCTCTTATGGAGCTACATTCAATAGGTACTCGCAGACTTTTACTTAGTTGGATGGAATTATTTCTTAGTGATCGTGCTCAAATCGTGAAAGTAAACTCCGTGCAGCCTGAACCGACACATATAACTAGCGAGGTTATACCGGGCAGCGTCTTTGGGCCTTTACAGGTCTATAATTTGTATCAACAGTGTATTCAACTGCTTCAGTGAAGGTAAAACATTCCTATACGCCGATGACTTGAAGGCTGTATACACTTGTCACTCTCATGACCTATGTAATACTCTGTGTACTGCCCGACACGAACTAGGTAAACTTGCATCACGGTTTTCTGAGACTCACCTTGACTTCAATCATGGCAAATGTGGCTGGCTTAGCACAGGCAACGACAACCATGGCCTGACCCTTCAGGTACGTGGAAAACAACTACCTAGACTGTCTGTTGTGCTGTATCTTGGCATCAGATATTCCGGGGACTTGATATTCTCGGGACAAACAGCATATATCAGATCCAAGTCACGTAAACTTATGAGGCAACGAGCAAATATGAATGAAAACTGATTAGGGGAAGTTGGCAATCTAGCGCTCAGGATTCACTGCCCAGTTTGCAAAAGGTCGCAAGTGGCACTTGGAGCTTAGTGTGAGCACAAAAGCTGCAGAACTTGTAAGATGTTTTTTTAGAATAAACATCTTGAAGGCAACGTAACAGTAAAATTTGACCACATAGGAATTTCGTTGTGTACGCAGTCGTTGATACGCCTAACATTACGATGTTAGGCAGTAGACTTTAAGGATATGGCTTCATGATCAGATGAAAATAGTGAACCCACCGGCGTTTTAAGTTGATCTTTTTTCTTCAGCGCTTGCTGACTTGGTGCTAAGTGGAGATAAATGTAGTTTCCTCGTGGTAGTTCAAACTGGTGGGGCACTAAATTCACCATACTTGACTCCAGGGTAAACATGTGCAGAACGAAAGAGAAAACGAAAGTCGAGAGAGCACACCAGGGCAGGGCTAGAAAAATCTGGTAAAATCACCCTAAAAACACTGCGAGAATTGCAGCCAGCAGAGTACTTCGCAGTAAGTAATCATTATGACAATTTCATAGGTCACGCCACTTAATTTTTCAGATGGTAGTAATAACTTTTTGTGGCAAATTTTCAAATCAGCACTCAGTCTTGGTGAGATTCCCGATATATGCCCTGTTATGAAGTGTCCGAACGGTGTAGAAACAACTGTTCATGGTAGCTTACATTGATCAGGGCTTAGATTATGCCATAATTGAGTGTGAAGGGAGTAGATACGAGAGTGGGGTGGGGAATAATGGGTGACATGGAAACTAGTGAGGAAACACGAAATAAAGTCAGCTATGAGGCGCAGATTTGAAAGTAGTCACTGGCACTTATGGATAGAGTCCTCACCAGTGATTTATGGGTAAAATACTCAGGCAGTAAGTAGTTGTGTCTGATAAGCATTTGTGTAGCATGTCTACGCCGCACTGACGTGCTCATTAAGGCATCTGGCGAAGGTAGTGACCTCATACAACATACTCGCATCGGGGGACAGCCTTCGGCGCTTTGTGGCACCGGCTGTTAGGGAGATTTTTCAGTGGGAAACTTGTCCTTTTTAAAGGGAAGGCTTACTTCATGTTTTATGTTTGCATCTTTTTCTTTCCAATTTCCATTATTTTACCCATGGACAGGACCCGCAGTAATCACTGTGCTGTCCGTCAGATCACGGTCGATCTCATTGGTCCCCATCACCGAATCTGTCGGAAATCAGTCTCTGACTTCTTTTTTAGGGTATCCGAGCCCTGACTGGTGATTTTTTCAAAAGACCTTCGCAAAAAATACAACTGTCTCTGTGCCAAGTGCCTACGTTTTCTTTTTTTTAAACAGGCCAACTCCTAACGAAGGTCATCATGGTATGGATAACTACTTCCGGTAGGTAACCTAATGCACCGCGTCTATAACAGTTTGAAAATCCAAGTATGGAAGAATATTTGTGAATGAGCAGCAACAGATTAGAGCGGGAGGACTTCGTCATACATACGGAGAGAGAGTAGGCCTTAGTGCTGAATATAAGGGCTATGCATAAACAGAGAATACGCTGTATAGCCTCCTAATAGGGCTGGTGGATCCTAGGAAAACAGAGATGATTAGTTGCATGACACTTGGACCTACCGAATTTGTAAACGCTCATTATCCTCATTTGTGCAGATAAAGATATAGGTTATCATAATCTCATACGGAAGCACCAGTGAACATATAGTGTGCTTGTTAGCGTCAGCAATGTTCCAGGCAGGCCGGAATTTGCTATTTTTTGCCAAGCGGACATGCCAAGTTTCCGTCAGTTGCACTTGCTCGTTACAGAATTTGGTAACAGTGTTCCGAACCGGAGGAGCCGAAAATACGCACACTCAATGTGGTTCAGGCAGGATGTGAAATCGACATACAACAGATAACCGTCAAGGTCCATTGCAAGGAATTTAAGATTTTAGGAATAAGGCTGCAAACATAAGCATGTGGCGGAGACGCGAAGGACAGGAGGATCGGAAGATTAGAAAGCAATGTAGTATTTAACTGTATAAGTCGAAAGGATGTCAGATGGCGTCACGCATTTTCAATGTGCCACAAATTACTCCTAGATTAGATTCTACAAAATAGTTGTTGGGGGGATGAAAATTCATGTGGAGCTGCGCTTTTTCTAATTGAAATGGGTAACTGGTTTGAGATAATGCTGTGCTTTATGTTCTTCAGCCACCACACATGCATCCTAAGCTAATAAGGACTTATTTGGACCTCTAAATGTGCGAAACAGAGTTATTACAGTCCTCGAGTTCCACCCACGCTGATGGGTCTACGATAGCTTACAAGGGTGTGAGCACTGATTCCCCCCTTCGTATGATGAACTTAATGTACACTGTTTTCCTCTCAAAGACCCTACGATACACCCTGGGTATGGTAAGTCTGGGTACCTTGTGATGGAAAAACCATGTAGTTGACCCCATACACATACTTGGTAACGTTCATAAGGTTCAAATAGGCCCAAAAGAATAAGAGCTTCCCCCTTCTGCATATTGAATGGCGTGGTAATTCCCTTCTCCACATCTGCGCGTGTTTCTTCTTTCCTTTCCCATTTGTAGCAACAGCTCCATGACCACATTTAGTGCTAAATTTCTATCTGAACATAACCACTTAGTGGAAAGACACCTGCCCTGTGACGCCAAGAATTACTGGACAGCTTCTAATCTCTCGGAGTTTCTGGAACATCCTCACGATTAGATCAGCAACTGGTCGCCTACTTTGGGCACATTTTGGAACTTTCCCCTAAATCTACCTCGGGTGAGCCCACCAACTTTGGGGCATTCCCCTAAACTTCGCAAACATTTCACTTGAATGTTGACATTTATTGGATCTCTATGATACAAACATATGTGGCACATACACGTCACATGTTCACACAACAATATTATGGAATATCCCTTCTCATAACTTGGGATATGAGTTATTTCAGAACTCCGGGTGCCCTGCATAAAATATGAGTCATTGGGCTCGTTCAATAAACATCATAAATATTCGGATAACTTCAGACGCCTGGGTTAGTGCTCCGAATGTTCAGTGACCTCGAAAACGTTGAACAGTTTCTAAGTAAAAACCAGGAAAGTGACTCATAGCTGAAGCCCTGTTCAGAATAAATTGCACCATGGTGTTAAGACGTGGATTTCCTCTAATTTTAGTCTATTCAGTGGAAATATCACACAGTGAAACGGTAGCATTTACTGGGTAACGTTTTGAACATAATTTATTGTCCATATTCATATCAGGTAACTCCACAACTTCGAGACAGTTTTTATATATTCCTAGTTTTCTCTCCCCCTCTGTGATGACAAGGGTAGTAGAATTTTCCATATATCTGAGGCAGGTGCAGCATCATTTTAATTGCAAGTGTTCGGTGTTGAGTCGGTAAACAAAGATCCAGTCGGTTATCAATCCCTCCCTCCACCCAACTAAGTTAGTTTTCAAAACCGTCACCCTATCCCACCCTACTGTGTGATTGTGTGTCATCGCATGCGGAGCCTTAGCCGAGTTTTTCTCTAGATTTCTTATCTTATTGGGATCTACTGATCTTGATTTAGCTAAGTTTTTGTGGCCTGTTACTCTAATCGACCCTGGTCGACTGCTTTGACCTGTGTACTTGACCTCGCAATCATTGCAAGGAATCCAGTAAGCCAAATTATTTTGCTTAACTGCATCGATAGGATCTTTTAATCTACAAAGCTTGTTTCTAAGTGAGTTTGTTGGTTCGAATGCCACTTTAATCCCAGCCTCATTGAGAAGTCTTCGTAATGCTTCTGAGGTGCCTTCCTTGTATGGCAACACAGCAGAGGCTTTGAATTCTCCCCTAACCCTGTCGCCATTATTACCACTAGTAGTGGGATTATTATTAATAACATCTGTATTACTACTACTACTACTACCAATGCTAATATTTTTCTTTCGGTTTCTTGTGAACTTACTTGTAAATTTTGGTGGGTAATTTTTCAGACGCAGGGTATTCTCGATGTGTCTAATTTCTTGTCTCAGATTTTCCGATCTATTAGTAAGCTTTTTCGCTCTATCACCTAGGCATCTAACTAGGCCTACTTTAACTGAAATGGGGTAGGAGGATTTGAAGTCTAAATAGCGATTCGAATGGGTAGGTTTCCTATAGACACCAGTCTCTAGATTTCCTTCTTGTGTTTGTTTAATCTTGCAATCCAACATTGCTAGCTCACCTTGTTCACTTTCTAAGTCACAGGTAAATTTGATTGCACTTACTTCTGAACTTATATGTGCCGAGAACCTACTGATGTGTCCCGATTTCAGCGCTGTAAATGTATCATCTACACATCGGAACCATATCTTTGGAGTAGGACTGAATGTTCGAAGGGCTTCCTGCTCCCAACTATCCATAAATATGCCTGCGATGATAGGGGATATTGGTAGTCCCATGGCAACACCTTCAGTTTGTTCATATATTTTATTTTGAAACTCAAAAACTGTAGATGTTGGGCACAATCATACTCCCAGTATGATTTCCTCGATCGGCAGCTTAGGTCGCCGCGTAAGGTCTTTGTCATCGTTAAGCCCATTTCTAACTGCCTCCAGAGCCATGTCAATCGGTATGTTTCTGTAAAGGCCGGTTATGTCAAAACTAATCATTTTTTCATTGTCGTCTGAGTGTATGTCGTCTAACCTATGCTTCAAGTCATAAGAGTTGGCAAGTCGAGGCTTTGAGTGATTTCTCATTGGACCTTACATCATCGCTAAATATTTAGACAACTCGTAAGTCGGGGTGTTTCTAAAATCTACCATAGGCCTGATGGGATAACCTGGCTTATGAATCTTAATGACACCATACATTCTAATGGGATTATTAGTCTTCGGCAACAAATTAAACCGCTTCAACTCACCTAGAAATGGCTTCATCCGGCGTATCAGATCCCCTGTCCATTTCTTGACCTTAGTCATGATAGTATCCACTGACTTCTTAATTTTTTCTTATGGTCGTGTGTCTATGTGCCCATTCACCTTGTTCATTACAACTGCTGAGTTACCTTTGTCCCACTTGGTGATTACTATATTGCTATCATTTGGAAAGTTCTTGAGAACTTCTCTCTCTGACATAAGTAAAATATTATTTTTTATTTCGTCACAACTACTGAGTTATGATCAAATCTGACTACATCTACAAGGTGAATGAAGGCTATACGTGGCTTGATGTGAAAAATCATAGCCAACCCACCGGGCGTTTTTCATCGTACAGGTTTACGCTACTCGCAGACTACAGTATTAGCCTCTTGTGCTAGTGAACTGTTAGGGAAAACACCGGTAAGGCTCGCCAGGTTTATGCAGGTTTTGAAAGGCTGCATAGCAGCCCAAAAGACCTACCGTCACCGGATACGGAGTCAGCCAGTGATGTGAGACGTAACTGGTATGCGTCTAATTTTCATTAGTTTCTGTTTTCAGTTGCATTGTCAGCAAGGAGAAAGCACGTGAAACCAGGGTGCCTGCAGACTACCTGCCTCGACGTCTGGAAGATGGTGGCTTAGACTACAGCCCAGCAGAATCCAGAAGACCTCTTGCCGGTTCACCCCCCAGCAGGTAGTATGATCCTCTAGGGTTAATTAAATTGCAGCAGCCAATCTTCATATGCACAGGATTCATCCAGTTTGCCTACTCTCAGTGTCACCCCGTAAATTCACCTTTTACCATGACAATATGCACAGGCGTGCTACTAATGTCGAAATACGAACGGACAATTCCGAATGCGGCCTTGATAATCTTCTCGACCTGTCCAAACGTTCGGATAGAATTGAAAAAATGAGGGCTAGTTTCGTGGAAACGAGTTCCTTGCATAAGCAGGTCGCCTCAATGGACTCTTCCGAGAAACGTAAAGCCTCCGGAAGATGACTTATTTATAGCGACCCGCGAATGCAGGGATCCGAGCATGATGTGACTGATCCGGAATGTCGCAGATATGCAGCGCGGGAGTTGTCCTGCCTTGTCTAATCGAATATTGGCGTCCCTGTCCGTCGTATGATGGGTACGCCACCGGAACACAACTTCAACATGCTGTACTCGTGGTCTTCTACTCAAGACAAGCGTCCATTTAAGAAAACGCCAATGTCTGCACTCATTATCAGTAAGTTCCTGCTTCCATTTTATCACGTAGAAGGACGTCCCTTTTAGCATCCACAGGCATGGCAGAGACAACAAAGGAGTAGTTGCCGGGAGAATCTGGACTCATATTCAGAAGTGGCTCCATAAAAGTCGCAACAGATTGAAGATGAGGGAGAAAAAGCAGAAGGAAAGGAAAATGGTGAGCTTTGTACGTTCCATGATACAACTATCTAAGGTGACTGAATGGCCTGAAGGTGGGGGGTGGTCCCCATCTTTGTCTCAAAATGCGCGGAGAGCACTCGGTTACCCAGTTCACCGGAGAGCGTGAAAGAGATGGAATGAAGACGGGCAGAATATTGTCTACCCGTTATTTTTACGATGTAAATTTATTTTCATATTAATGCCTTGTACATGCCTTTCGGTCGGCGTGAAACATGTTTTCGAACCCCAGGGGAGCTCAGGAACCTTCGACACTTTCGTGGGAAGACTTTGGACGCACCCAAAACTTTTAACACTTTCGGGAAAAATATTCGGGTGCACTTAGAAACTTTCGATACTTTCAGGGAAAAACTTCGAGCGCGCCATGGAACTTTCGAGATTTTCAAGGAAAAGGTTTAGAACATTTTGAGAATATCATGCGTCACCCGATACGCATCAGAAGCAAAACTTTCGAGGTTCTGCCCAAAATTTACAGAGTGTGCAAGAAGTAGATGCTGGCTGGGCTGTAACTCATACTCCGAACATTGCGCTCCGTCGTCCCTAATAGTGGAACTTATCTGTGTGATAGGAGATGAAAATTCATGCCCGTCTCATGAACTGCGGCAAGTTTTAGTAAGATTACGCACATCAGTGACTTTGTATGTGAATTATATAATATCAAACACCATTTCGTAAACTTTCAAGAATTATGAATTTGGCGTGCTCTTAAACTGGTATCGTTCATGTTAGGTCCATTATACGAGTATAAGAATTATTATTATCTTCACTGTAACACTCCGGATGTACTGAGCAGTGATATTTTCTCGTTCACCTCATAACCGGCAGGATCATCTGATGTTTTTGACAGGGTTTGAAGGCCTTCCTTCCGTGCTATTCAGGACCCATAAACTCTTGAAGATTTTTCAACATATATCAATGAGATGATGCCTGCAAACTGGCTTCACTCACGTTAACTTGCTGATGTGAGAATAAAATTCTTATCTACTTATTTATTGTGAATTATGAGAGCACATGGCATTTTTTACAGGAATTATCTGAATGTCATTTTTCTCATTTAGGCGAAGAAAGTTTAGGAAAAATGAATCATCACGCCATAAATGGTTTCTCGGAGCAAGCGGTTGTTTGGAAAATGCTGGTCACGAATGTTGTGTAAGAGTCATTCTGTCACACATCAGCAGTGAAAATTATTGCGGGCGCAATCACTCAGTTTGCATGGCATCCTAGCAATAATGAATCACACAATCAGTAAGAACATATTGTAAATAGAATGTTGGGCGTAAACGAAGCCAAAAGTATGTGAGCGTCCAATAAATTTGTACTGTCTACGGACAGCACAAGAAACTAGAGTTAAATAACGGGGCTAAGGGTGGGGAAACTTGAGACCAATATTGTTTAGTGTCATGCACAGTGTAGCGATCGTTTAGGTCTAAGGTGTTGCAAACAGAGTCGTATTAATAAGTCAGGCTGAAGGTTTGGTTCTATTCAGCTGCTGTTGTAGTATGACAGGAGGGAAATTATGAGGTTTCATCGGCAAACCATTCAATTGGACTTTATGACGGGCGCTTGATGTGGGGTAACTTTCCATCAGCTTTGTTAAATGGTGGTAAGGAGTCGAATAACCCAAGTGCTAGGGTACAATCAACATTTATACCAACACGTGTAAATACATCTGCAGTTGGACCCATCAATTTCGGGAGGCTTGCTGTCTGAGATGGATTGTCCCCTGATTGTTTGCTTCTGAGGGTGGTAAAAGCGATGGTTTGAACATGCTGGGCAGAATTTTAATGTCGAGTGTGCGTTGGTATGATCCGCCGCCATAACCAACTTATCCGATCAGAAAGAGAAACATAGAGGCATGACAGGTGGGGCTAGTTACCTCAGAACTTGGGGAAACAATACCAACGTCAGCAGTGTCTGAAAAAACATGGAGAACAGGGGGCTACTTAGTTAAATACTGCACTCATGGAACACTTCTTTAGTTTTATTTGGTGAATTTCTCACGTTCGAGTTTAGGCTGTGTTAGAAGTGCCAAAGAATGGTGGCTCGTTCTGCCTTTGAGAACCACTAAAAGCCTTGATATATAAACGAATTTTGGGGTGAAAGTTGGGGAGTAGTTGCCGTGATCTCGAGCAACGTGAGGACCTACGGCTTACATTAGGCCTAATGACCTCAGATAAGGGTGCTCTCCATAAGTCTCCACCACCAGATCTGCCATCTGATGTTGTTAAGCTGCTTTTTGTAGGCTATCATTCATCATCTTTTGGTCTGTCGATACTTTACCTAAGCCATGTGCTATCTACACTTTGTTTCCTTTAGCCTCCACTCTCTCTGCTAACCACAGTGGTGCGGCTAATATGGAGAAGGTTAAAGATTTTTGTACCGGTCCTCGGGCACCCGACGTCATACGCTGTCTCGTTTTGAGCTATATTTGTTTGTGGGAATGCTGTGTTGCAACTGTGGGGATTAAGCGTCGGGGCAGTTCGTTTTAGATTTGCCAAACAGAAAACGAAAACGAAAGCTTAGGTTCATCTCACAGCGTCTCGGTCGGAGTGATTCTGGTTCTACATTTTCGCACCTTACTCCGCAAGGTATTTCTTCATTACGTATGAGTAGGCGCCAAGCAAGGTTCATATGGATGTTCTTAACTGGAGTTCTGTCGGGTGCCTTCATACTATCTTAGGTAAATGTGCAATGACCCAATATTGGGCCAGCCATAACTTTGTACAGTATAAGTTTCGCCCCAGGTATGAGTTTGTTTCCGTGTAGAAGGCCCATGAGCCTTCTGCCCTTGGAAACTACTGAAACTGCTTACTCTGTGAAGGTCAAACTCCTGGAACAAGTGGTGCCGAGGTACTTGAGAGTGTTGGATATCTCCGGCTGGGTGTCATCCAAATGAAGTGTTACGTCTGGGTGAGATACGCTGAAATTGAGGATGCCGCTTTTATTTGGGTTTAAATGGAGCTGCTAGGCCGCCCTCTATGTGGATAATCTCTTCAGATCAGCCCTTGTTTGAAATAAAAATCGTGCTGGTGCTTTTCAGGGAAAGCTGTAGACGATCTTCAAGCGGCCCGCAGAAAGGTAAGATGTGTCATGTCTAATAACGTTGTAGACATCGTTTACACAGATCAGGAAAAGTGGCAGTCCCAGTACAGTACCCTGGACGACAGAGCTCTGTGTAGATTTTGGAAAGGGAGTAGTAATTACTGGATTTTACCACTAAGAAGCGACCCCCTAAGGATGTTCTGAGTCAGGGTAGTGACGGGTCTTGAGGGTCATCTAGTTTTAGCTTAGTGATTGAGCGTTTGTGAGGCACCTTATCGAATGCTTGTTTGAAGCCTAAGAAAAGAGTGGCTACCAATAAACCTTAGCCACTTTGGTCGTTTTATCGTCCATATGGTCAATAAAGCAGGAGGCTTGTGATTGGAAAACCGCCAATTTTAGCAGATGACTGCAGCTTTCGGTATCCTAAGGATAGGTACCACAGTTTATGGTATGGTTAAGACTTTCTGTCGACGCTGAAATGTCCCCCTTCATTTCCACTAGAGCTTACACGGTGTGGGCGACAGACTTGTCGACTGTCGTTTTTGGGAAAGCTGGCTGCAATCAATCAAGGCGCCGGTTGGTGCGTAGCAGAATCGGTGTGCGGAACGAGACTGTGTTCGAATGAGGGGATACTTTGATGAGGCAGTTGAAGTCCTAATAGATACAACTATCTTCTTGCAGCGGCTCGTGTGACGCATTAATAAACTTAAACCCACATTTGCAAGACTGCAGGGATGTAAAGATTTTTAATTCTTAGTGGTTTTTCTGAGTTAAAGTAATTCATCAGTCTCGGTAATGTTCCACTGATCCTGCTGTCCAACATCAGCAGTGCGACCTTTCAGCTGAACTCCCCAAACCTAAATACCTGTGGAGATTTTTTTAATGGAACACCTGCTAGTTACACCTCTCATTATAACCAAGAATGACGGCAAACACATAAACTCCCAAATATAAACAAGAATTCGCAGCCATTTGTAAGATGCAGTATGCAGGAAAATTTGGCAGTCAATATGGTCTACATCGCTCGTGCTTGTAGATGGTCGTCCGATGGATTCCATTTTTAGGCTGGGAATCACTGAGTTCATCAGCATAGCGGATAAAACCCGACAGCCATCACCTTACAGGTCACCATAATTTAGATACGAGTGGCTGATGGCGTTTGAGGCCGATTTTGCCATGGACAAACAAAATGAGAACATCTTGAAATGAAGAAGTGTCGTTCATTTCTCCAATATTCGTCCCGCACTGAAAGTTTGGGTACGTTTACCTTTTGTATGCTCATTTTTTAAGGCTCCATCGGAACAATATGAGTAGTACTAAGACCTCGGTACTGTACTGTCACCAGCATTTATCTTCTTACTACGACAATAATTAGTTCCATCGCTGGGATAAGCATGATTTATCGCCTGCCGGTAAGAATGACCTGGTTTCATTCTCTCTGATTTGTTTGCCGTTTATAACTTGACACCTTCACTGGCTTATAATGACACTTACGCTTCCTTTCGGCATGAATCAGGGAACTCCACTGTCCTGGAAACAGTAAAAATCTGCAATGATTAGTGTTCGCATCTGTATATACTAAATGTACCTACTGTATTCTTGTTTCTATCATACCTGAGGAGTGGTACTGCTTGAAAAGCAGTAAAAGTGATGTAGATACCTGTAGAAGACCATCCTTACACCCGTTCAACTCATAAACGTTTCCACACTCATTCTTCTGGAATGTTTTGTCTTGTGAACATGCAGCACCGATATTCTATAGTGACAGAAGAGGTGAGGATTTAGATTACCTAAGGTAAAGATACATGTAGTTTTATAATAGTTTACTCATGCCTATAAAATAGGGTGTGCCTGTATATTCGGAAATAATAATAATTAATGTTACTGTCATATCTCGAATATGTTGCACTCCGGTAAACTAGCGAATAAAATGTTATTTTTGTCACCGTTCGTAAACCATTTCATTTACTTTGGGGTACCAAGCGAGATGGAAGAAGAATTTAACATACAGAAGTTCGTACAGTTTGAAATTAGTGTGAGTGGAAGGAAACGAACATTCTTGGAAGGTGAACCAGAGCCGAGAATGGAGGTTTTCGGTTTCGGTCTGATCTTATGAAAGCATCACCGCAGGTAAACTAGTGGAACAAGCATTGCAAAGACTAGCCGACTGGGAAAGAAACACAGGGTTTGGGTGAAGAGCTCACCGGTTTAAAAGACATGTGGAAACAACAATGTTCTCTAAATTTGCTGCAGCGTCATGTCCTTCTTAACTATCTATTCTTGCAGCAGTCACATCAAATACACTTGCGCGCGTCGCCCTAATAACCTACTCCAGATTATCACTGCATATGCACATATACGCATGTGTATACACGCGTACTTGTGTGTGTGAACACCTTAATCATGAAATATGCATAGGAAGTCTTGCTAGCATTTAAGCATAGTTCTTCGGAAATCAAATGCTTTTATTAATGCCTTGTTCGCTGCCTGCGTTATATTCATTGGGTATAATCAATTTGTTTTTCACGAATAACAATGTTGACTACTGAAACGATGTAATTGCCCATAATTTGCCATTTTAATTCTCTCCCCTCCCGCGGCACCTAAAACTAGATGCGTTCATCTTTATTATTATTTTTAGATTGTTTTACGCCCATTACATATCTTTCCAGGGTTTTTGCTTCTAATAACAGTAAGTCATGCCCTGATCACGTCAGCAAGAGATAGTAGGATACCAAGGTACCCTATGTTGTTGATAATTAACCAATATAGCGCAAATGTAAGTCCGGAATTTATAATTTACAGAGCTTTTCCTCCCTTCAGCAGTTTTTTATGAACCCAGACTTCCTGTTTGAAACAGTTAGTCCCTTTTATGAATTTGGATAACGTAATCAGAAGACGTAGATTATCTGAAAAATGTGAAGTATTAGCTCTATACATTTCGAACAATCTGATCACACATTTACTTGTTAAGACAATTTATAAATGAAAGCTGGAAGTGGTGGAAGGATAAATATGACATAAAAGAATTCGGCAACAAGAAGGATAATGAGAGGAATAAAAGATAAAGTTTGAGAACAATCTTGGTAATACGATAAAATAAGCATAGCCAAGGTAGGCTCACTGCAAGGACAAACTGTTTTTGCACAGGCAATGGGGGGTCGAATTTATCCATGGCTAGCACCCCAACAAACTTAAGCATACGCCTCTGACAGTTTCTGTACAAAACTGTAAAGGCTGTTTTGGTATCACTCCTGTGACATCCTCTGTTTTATCCCTGTTCTAGGACAGAGCCAATGTTGGCATTCCATGCCGTTTGAATTACTTCGCTTGGCACTGACACTGCAAATGCTAGTTTTTTTGTGCCGTGTTTGAATTATGCTTGTCCAATCGCAACATCATTGACTTCACCCGCGTCTTCTTTTCAAGTTGTCTGAGACCGGCGAGTCAGCAGTGTTTGGAGCGCAAAGCAAACGTGAAGGTATTTTGGCTAGTCTGAGCATGCTTATGCACAATTAAGACAACGCCCGGAGTTCTTGGGTTGGTGGCCGGAACCTGAGCCTCTCAGTGAGATACAAGGATCCAAACCACCCATGGGAGGCCTACCAACATGTATTCACCACGCGGTTAGTGTAGGGGGATGGATCCGATTCATTTGCAGTCAGGCTACTGTGCACTTAGCGGCAGCTATCTTCTTGAATGTAGTTCACAACCACCTTTAAACCATACCCATCCCCCGCTTTGCTCAGGTGCATCCATACACCAGGACTGCATGGGTAACGGTATAAATAATATTGGACCCCGTTCATCAACATTCTGTTTTCGACTTCCAGGCTGCGTCGTCTTTTCGCTGTGAATTACCACCACTTATCCATTTTCTGGATGATTAATTGTGAGTACATTCCTTGTTCCTGTTGCGCTGCCGTCTCTCTTTTCTTTCCTGCCTTTCAGGTTCTCTTCCTACCATTAAACTTACAAGGAATCTTCTGTGCTCCTCTGCAAAACACCGTAATCACAGATTAGACGAAAACCTATTCGTAGCTGGCAAGTACGGGGGTAAGCCCATGTAATTGGGAAGAAGTTAGCCTTCAGCAGCAGTAAGTCCGCTCTGGCTGTTATTTTCCAAGAGGTACAAGTACAGTATATTGCTTAGGCCTGCTGATTGTAAATCCTTCCTGTGATAATCCTCAGCAGAACAAAATGCAGTGTCGTGTGTGAAATCTTTTTACCAACAAAGTCACAATCCTTCGGAAATACTGCACTACGTTCTCCACATACTTATACCGAATTACGGATATCGGTTAAACAGTACTCTGCCAATTTCAGCACTTAAACTGTTATTAATTCATGATCACTCCTGTGAACATTGATTTGTTTTTATTCACAAAAGGCGGATATTATCAATGCTAATGCATTTCACAATCTATCCCTCAAAAACTGCCAGCCATCACACTCCTTATCATGTCCAAGTTCTTAATATTCACAAGCAAAACTGAGTGAAGTGGGAGGCGGGAGCGTTATTTTTCAATGGGCGCTTGTGCTCACTTCTTAAACGGAGCACAAACAAAAGGTGACCGAGATGGACAACAAAACGAAAAATTACGAAAGCGGTAGCTAACCTTCTACCATGATATTCGAGAGACCTCACATTTTCTGAACAGGTAGCACCACAGACTCGCAAATCCAGGATCTTGATGGGCTGCATAGTTCGGAACTTTCACTTTAGGGGAGTCAGGTTACTATTCTACAAAACCTGCGTACTTCCACTGTTAGAATACTTTCTATTTATAACGAGTGGTATCCGCGTAAAAGACAAACACAAAATAGAGGGCGTCCGAAGGTATTTCGCAGCTAGACTACCAGGACACGATGGCAAACAGTAATACAGCTCCAGATGCAGAACATTAAGTCTAGAAACACTTTGCGTGAGACGACTCAAAATTAACCTGACACCCTTCTTTAATATATTACACGAACTCACTTTTACAGTCAGTGGTGAGTTTCAGTTCGAACACAACAATTGTTACCATCTGTGCAACCACGCCCGCAGCGTCACAATGAAATCCTTTAAATCCTGGTTGCGCGAAAACTTCTTCACCGTCAAATTCTCTCAGTTGTGGAACAGACTTCCTGCCAAAGTGAAGGCCTCAAAATCAACCTCTGAATTTAGTCGGTCACTAGATAACTTCTTATCATCTAGTAACTTTTCCGGCTTACCGAATACACCTACAGTATCCTTCAGGACACTTCATATACTCAGCCCTCTTGATGTATAATGGAACAGCCACAACACCTACACTGGCCCTTCATACGAAGCGTTGATGAGACTTCCATAAGTTATCACCTCAGAGTAATGGCACATTCTGCCCCGCCCGACACAGCAATCTAAAAAAGAAATTCTACACTACATGACAGCGTGGAATCTATATTTTTAAGCACCCTATAGAAAAAGCAACTTACAATGGACGCCATAGCAAGGAAAGTTAAGTAGGGAAAAACGTGAACATAGAAAACACTCCTCTTGTTGGAATTCTGCTCTCTCCGCCTGCTGCTCTGTCTGTTTTTTTCGTTGTAGGAAAGCAATTCATTTCTAAAAGTTGGCTTTGCTATCATCAAGAATTGGTTACTTAAGGAACAGACCATGGCTGAAACTCCGTGCAGGGTAACCAGTTTTCCCACTTTCAAAATACCTAACTACAACAGGCAGAAATAAAAATGTTCACTTGGCTACAACTTCATAATTATCAAAATCTAAGGTTTACTCATCATAAAAGTGACCAGCAAAGTCCAACACTTACCAACTGCAAGGCATTCGTGACCATGAAAACGGCAGACAAGATGTCCTGAAAGTCCATTTGGCTCATTGAAACAAAACTATTGCCTCTGCATGCCGGAGTTGGAAAAGAGAGGATATTTGGCTCTCAGTCATAATTTTCATCAAGATTATGAATGTTCGTTGTGGAATGGTATTAACATGCATGAGATATACAGCCGTGGAATCATCAATGAAGTGCAATATGTAATACATACATACATTCCTTCATAAACTTTTCACATTATCTCAAGCAGAGTACAAACTGTTACAATGGAAGTATTAGCTTCAAGCTTCATTTTTCTCCAGGTAATACGTGAAATGTCTGGATACAAACCTGGTTTTTTGTCAATACGAAGACAATACTTGCACTTGTCCATGTTGTACATTTTTGTGCACTTATTCTTCCGGGATGTTCCATCATATGAACATGCAGCACTTGTGTCTCCTGGAGCTACGGGTGTGGATTGGGATTACCTTCCACGAAGATGCATGCGATTTGTATATAAACTTATTCACACCTGTGAAGATGGTGTATGCCTGTATATTCAGGAATAGATATCATTATTATTGACCATGATAATAAAATTTAGTTTGCCCCTTAAACTCATTGCGCGCTCGCATCAACAATTTGAAAGTGCTTGAAACTTTTTTTGCAAATTTTTTCTTATCACAGTCCGTAACCGTGTTACTTTAGGTTTCACGCACACATATCTCCAGTCTGAACCGCTTATCAGAATTATAACGCATTGCAGCAGTATCTTCACCACACGATAGGATGGGACGGAGAGAAAATCCTTAAAACTAACATTGTAGCTTGGAGTAATTCATTGTTTACTGAATCTTCGTCTATCTGGGCAACACCAACTACACCCAACAGGAAAATTCCGTAAGCAGTGCCATCAGACTGTGTGATAAGTCTAGTAAACCAATAAAAACTGATTGACATTCTACTACGGTGCACGTCCCACCCTTATATTTACGCACATGATCCAACTTTTCACACATATTCGAAAATATTTCGATACTACTGAATGCCATTCTCAAGCATTCGTCCATAAACACCATCCTTGTCCACACCACTACATGTGAATTTGTTTTTCACCTGTTATTATCAAAAGTGTTTACATCATGAGCTTAAACAATGACAGATAAACTGATGAACCGAAATTTGCCACAGTTGCACATTCGAAGAAATTAGAACTGTGTTGATCATTGTACGTTCTAAGCGTAGATGCTCTGAGATAACCGAATACTGGTTTAAAGTTGTCATGATGAAGGGGGATACCCCGTGAATAAAAACACACTACGTTTCTGGCCAAAACGATTGCTTATATTAGCTTGAAACATGAAAGTTCAACCACACAAGGAATGCTTCGTCACGTCCATGAAAAGAACAGAGTTTGATCTGCATGAATTCTCAGAAGACAACAATATCATCGTAACAGGAGTGTAAGTGAAGTTTACTGGGAGTGTGCTCGGCTGTCTACAGATTGCTGAACTTCTGAACTCACATTTCCCGGCCCAACATAGTACTGACACCCAAATCGACACCTACTCGTTACGACACTGACCAGACCATAAATAAAGAATACGTCCGCTACATCTCAGTCATCGAGAAAAAAGTGGCAGAGCAACTAACTAGGCTACGTCCGGGTAAGTCCGCTGACTGCGATGACCTGTGACCGGTAATCCCAAAATAACTGCTGCAAAGTGTTTGCAACGCCAATCCACAACCTCTTAGAGCACTCAATACAGTGATGCGAACCCCCTAAAGAATGGAAGTGCGCCATCTTGCCACTCATCTCAGAAGGAGGAGACAGGTAAATCCCCGGTAGCTACAGGCCGATTCCTCTACTCCCTATACTGCCAAAAGTGTTAGAAAGCCTGGTAGCAGACGCTATCTGGGAACTTCCCAATGGGGAAAACACCGTCCACACTGCCCAGTACGGATTTCGGAGTGTTCGCTCACGTGCTACCAACTTGCTTACCACCTGGGTCGGCTGAACACTCAGCTGGGACAACAGAAAACCGGTACATATTGTTTTCCTCGGCCTAGACAAAGTGTTTGACAATGTCCCACCACATCCCTGCTTCACAAGACCGTACCAACCGGTGTAAGTGAACCCCAACTCTCTTGGTTCAAGGAGCAACTGCAAGCCTTGCTTGGCGCCGCACCTGAAGGTTTACAAAGCTCAAGAGAGACTCTAACCTCCTTGTAAGAATGCAAACATCTGCAGCAAAATCAGTTGTGGGGCAGAGGAAAAAGATACCCTGAAAGACTAAAACACCTAAACTCATTCACCTCGAGCAAACGCAGGAAGAAGGGTGACCTTAAGATGGCATACAAGACCCCCTATCAGGCGAACCGCGCAAACAAATTAACCTTGCCCTCAGCACAGCGGTCATCACGGGGAAATCCAATCAGGATAGCACATCAGGGAGCCAGTAACACTCTCAGGTTCCACTTTTTCCCCTGATAGTACGTACTTTACGGAATACCTTACGATGACATATCGTCATATCCCCCTCAGTGACTCACTCAAGAGACGGTTAGACAGTTATATCACTTCGTGTGGCCTGCAACGGACGTACTGAGGGAGTTGCCAACCTCACTAGCCCACCCTCACCCCCCTTCTACCTACCACTCACTACCTCTCCCCTTATTAAACCCACATTACCTACTAGTTCTTCTCTAGAAAATAGACTTACGGTATCCGACTTTACCTTACGGGCAGCTTCCACGTGCTTTTTTCTTTTCTTTCTTTGCTACTACCTTGCTATTCTCATTCAGGCACCTAGGCAGACAGGAGTAACGACAGACCCTTAACGTTCCCAGTAAACCGTGGCTCCCCAGTCACTCTATAAATTGCACCTTACCAACCCAAAAAACACCCACCTCAACGTAGTTAAAAGCAAGAAAGCAGAGGGGATTTCTCGTCCATTGTAGGGATGAACCGAATAACTCGAACCAAACCTAAAAACTAGATGCGAGAGCTCAATAACTATTAGTTCTCTACGCTCTCACTATCAATATTGGATACTGGACGGGAATCACCACATCCGTTTTTTATCTTGACCAAATGTGTTGGTGTTTATCATGGTGCTATGACGGGATACTTGATTTTCATAAGGCGATTTCGAGGTGGTAATGTGTTCAAAGGTAATGTAAGCACCATGCTGCTCATATAACTATGAAGAGTGAGGCTTTTTATGAAACATATTTAACTCTTGATGTAGCTCTTAGTTATGCATCTCTCTATGCTTCATGTATGTACACAAGTTGTCGAATGAGTGCACATTTGTATCAGGTTAACCTGATACATAATAAATTTATTTGAGGGTTTTAAAATGTCTTTATCTTGTCGAAAATACTATAAGAAATAGATTTTATATCTTTGAGATTAGATTATGTTAACACATTTCCAGTGACTCTTAAGATCATGTCCTAATTCATGATTAGCAAACTTCTAAAAAGCATTCACTGATCTCTTTGAGACATTAATCTACACTTAGAACCTACACTGATTGACCCCAATCAAATAGGAATGGGGAAATGATGCTGGCGCACGCGGAAGTATTGCTTAAATGTGAAGTATAAACGGATTTTTACGGACGCCCTGCATAATTTTCTGGCTCACATTATAACTTACGCCTGCTTCCGTAAATGCAAATTGTTAGTAACCGATTAGATTCATGTTTTATGAAAAAAACGATTTTTTAAAGAGAGATAAAGAAACTTTGTTAATTATTTTAATCGTTGCTAGAGTGGCCTTTAAAGTCACATCTAGTGGCAGAACCGTGGGTCTTTTCAAAACGACCTAAGTACTAAATAAAGTCTACATAATCGCACTGATACGTTATAGCTTTTTTTGAGTTGAGTATCATAATATTTAAGGCCAGGAAATAAAAATGATGCAGCGGGATATCTAAGGCTTTTTGATGTGATTCAGTGGAACTGCAATAATACTTTTGGATATCGTGTCGTAGGCTGCCAGCTATGATACTTCTGTTCATAAACTATGATCGAAAAGAATTCCTGACGTATGAATGACCAACTACATGAAAATTCAAGGTTGCTAGTGGGATGTTCTTAGTGGATGATACTAACTTTCCGGAAGATATTTTGTTTTTTGACGTTAAAACCTCAGTTTCAAATCAGTTTAAAGTATTTTTCAGTTAGTTGAGGATTTAAGAATTATGCTATTAAAGTACCAGGAGCGTGCAGATGTTTTCTGCAAGATCCGTTAGAAATAAACGTAAACTGAGCCTTCAGCTAAGAGGATTTTACTTGAGTGGATCATCGCAGCGGGTTTTTCTGTTAAGTCCTACCTTTTACTTGAATGCATTCACCAAAGGAGTTGACATTGCTTGCTCGGATAGGGAGTTGCAGTTGTCGAACACTCCAAGAGAAGCATAGGCTCACAACAGGTTAGTTCGAACGCATGTATTTTGATTTCCTCGTGGTCTTTATTATAATCGATCCTTGTCGGAGGGAAAAATCAGACATATCAATCCCAGACTGTTATTTATACGAAGTGATTATTTTAGATTACCCCTTTCCCTCAAGCAACAGACAGTCGTTGTAAGTAATCCTTATAGTATAGGTTAGGTAAACCAGTCACCCCACTGGTTCCGTCTGTTTGAACGTGCTCCACTGTCCCAGCATTACCTCTGAAGCGAGGACTGGTCGCTTGAAGGTGAAATTTGAGGTTGAGTCGCACATGCATGGGATGCAGTATTTGAAACATTTCTTCAAAGAACTTGAAAGCTCTGCGAAGACACCAGTGTTTAAAGTGCTTTCGCTGCAGCTTAACACTATGCAGATGTTTTGAATGCATGGCTGAATTCAAGTCTTCAGTTTTGTGAACTTTAAGTACCACCATGTCATCTACTGTGTATTGCTTACAACTGCTTTGACCAATATGTATAACCACGCGTTTGGTAAAATCAATTTCAAAAATCAAAACTTGAACCAGTAGAGTAGTTTATTCAAATTTCATCTGTATCGTGTATGTATCTTTCTCGTTACAAATTACATTTCGCGTTTTCAAACCATCGGCGATAATCATGTCAGGGATTGCGTTGACGTTAAGCGAAAAAAGATGGTTTTTAAGACTGTTCTTTAGGCAACTCAGGTGGCAGGTTACCAAGTAGGTGTCCTCTTTACTCTCACTATGTCTCCTATTCCATAAAAACTACTAAGTTCAGGCCTTTATTTTAGTGTCAAACCCAAAGCATTATAGGTTTTTCATTAGCCCTACGCATGAAAGCTCCACTGAAGTCAATGAATACGGTATCTACTAACATCTTTTGACCAGTTACTACAGTTTTTGCTATCCATGTTTCTGCAATGTAGAATGATGGCTTTTGACATGACTGAACACTACCCCAGGTAATCTTGAATACTTCATAACCACACGAGTTAAGTCAATAAGACGACAGTTTGATACTAGTTGCCTATTACCTGCTCTAAAAACTGGGCTGGTTATAGTCTTTTTCCAAAGCCGAGTCAGACAAACGTATTGAATAGTTCAGTAGGCACCCTGGCAACAACACTTCAAGAAAGATAAGCTTTAAAACTAATCTGAGTACACTACACATCTAAATATGCGCAGGTCACAAACATTCTGCGTGAGTTTAAGTTGTAAGCAATTTTGTTTTCCTTTCTACTTATTTTATTGTGGCTAAAGAACTGGTGTAAATGTTCTTAAACTCAGACGATATGCAGGTATGCGTTCATTAAAGCCATGCAGTCATTGGAGGCTTATTTTTTCCTCTTTGCGTTAATGCGCGAAATTGAATAGCCATAAAAGTAAACTACAGGTAAGACTTTGAAGTTATGTAGCTTGAACTCAATAAAAGCACCAAACCATGAATTATGTCACTGTTGGTTTAACCTATGCATGCTACGTGATTGAGTCCCTTAAGTGTTAAGAGCCAATGGTCGAAGGGTCTGACGACATGGTTCAGTGTTATTACAATAACACAAATTTGTTTACTTCCTATCACTTTGGATAGTGTTTACTAGTTTTCCTCTTATTTAAGCACTCTGATACACGTGTAAACTCCAATATCATTCTTCTGTTTACCTTTTCATCGTCAGTTAATAAGTTTATTGACGTAAGACGGTACACTGCTGTGAGGTTTTAAATTGATTTTCATGTCTGCTTACAAAATGACAACTGAAGAGAGTGAAAATATGGTCTGAACTTCCACTCGTATTTAATTTCGGTTAACTTTTCAATAAATATTTCAGGTCGTAAGCAAAAGAACTATGCAACCTGCTACGCTTTTAAGTCTTTATATTTGTTACTTAATCTGGTCTGTGCCATTTGTGAGTGGTCTTAAATGGTGAAATATGATTACAATGTTCATTGCAACAGTTCATCCAATAATCTTTGCATGGTCAATCAATTTGAAAAACCTACAATCACTTTATTACCCTTTTTTACCAATCAAAACAGGCGTATATGGTCAGTATGCCAGCATGGCCAGTTAAGTTCTGGAGGGAACAAAGCAATGTCATTGTTCAGCTGTTAGCTATGATAGTTGTTAGCATCAAATGAATTTGGGTTGTTCTTGTTAGCAAGTGATATCTCCACTTTGTAGCATCTAGATAGAAATTACTGGTGACCAGAGAAGAAACTGTTATCTTTTACGCGTGTAATTCAAGTGGTTCCTCATGGCTTCATAAAAAAAACTGTGAACCTTTTTGGTCAGCTAGCTGGTCAATTCTGGTAATGCAGTGTCAGCCTAAAACAAAACAACTTATTTTTCAAATATAAGGTAATGCTACGATTGAGTGACTAAATCGATTCAACTCTTCTTCCCGTGCAAATTATGGTTACAGATTGGTGCAAAAACTTGTATTATTTAGATACACTAATGTCAACCACAGACTCTAAGTTCACATCAAGATATGCTGATGGTAATGTAAATACCAAAACAACACAGTTTCAGTTCATCTGAATGACGTGGATTTATTTTCGTTAGACTTGCGATCAAATTAAGTTTGCCATTTACAATGACAAGATTAAAAAAGTCAGTGTGATATGACATATTACACGCTTATTTTTTCTTTTTATCATGAAAATGACCGGTAACTGGTTTACAGGCTAACAGTCTCACACAAATATGCAGTAGTTCAGGTTACCATAGTTTGCAGCAACTCAGAAAGTAGGAAGATGTAATGGTTAGACAGAATAATCTGTGAAGGTACACGAAACGCCCAATTGAGTATGCACTCATTGGTAGCGTATTGAACTATTTCTGACAGCTGTGCAGACGAATAGACGTTACATTTCTATACAGTTTCACAGTGAAGTGAGAAATTACTTATAAGTCTTAAAGAACTATAGCATAAATACCAACCATGATGTAACTGGTAGGCAGGCACTATGTCGTCAAATATTTTGCCAGTTTTGCCTTAGACATACCTTAACTCACCTAGGTTAGTTCATAGATAATCGATTATGAAACTGTTTTTTTCAGAAAGCTAAATTTTGCTCCAGTTTTTAGTAAAACTGTGGATGTCAATAGGTTTCCTACTTGTTTCTGAGAAGTTTCAGCTATATGGCCGTTCTGTTTCGGCTGTGTACTAAGGGCTACATATATATATATATATATATAAAGGCTCAACTAACTTTGATTTATGAACATCGTTCTTCATAAAAAAATGTTGTTACCAATTACGAGGTGGAGGTGCAACCAATACTTTACACAGTAATAAACGGCTTGAAACATGATTTAGTGATAGGACGTTGTAGAAACTATAAAAAAAGGTGAAAATAAGCATGTATCATAATGAAAATACGCGTTTGCGCGAAGAACACAACATCCCACTAACCAACACGAAAGCACCTGGAGATAACTTTTAGCCTCCCCCTCTGAACCAACTATCTGAGCAACTTCATTATAAAAAGGGATGGATGTCACCTGAAAGCTCAGGTGGAATTGTGAAATTTACATAGTAGACTGAAAGCTTTGTTCGTTAACTCTTCGTAATGATGAAAGATAACCCACAGATGCTGCCAAGCCCAATGACAACCAAAAGCTGGGGGAATTTTCTTTGTCACGACTACAACATGTCTGGTAAAGGTAAAGAAACTTACTGCCTAGTGATTTAAGAAGTGCCGGTTATCTGGCTAAAGTTTCAAGCAGTTAAGATTGAGCGTTGTGTGACCACAAATTACATAGACCAAAGTCATTTACAGCGATGCACTTGAATTCACACTGTCTTTAGTCTTTGAACATTTCATTCTTGTAACTATTTTCTGTTAGTCCATAACTACTTATTTGCTCCTAAATGAGGTGTCTTTGTCAATTTTCTTCTTACTTTATTATCGCAAGATTTTAATGACCTCAAATGAGATATTTTTGTCTGTTTGTAAGTTGAGTTGAAAACTACAAAGAATCAAGATCTCCTTAAGTATTTCAAACTTAGCAGCTCTGGAACAATCATTAAATGATTTCCCTTAACCTGGTCATGCATTCCAACATTAGTGTAAGAGTTCATTGTCTTGACTGGGCTTTGAAAAATACAGTAATTTGTTTACTCATTTACATGATCATAATTCCAGGTTTTGGTTATATTCTTTTTATCACTTTCGACATCATTTGACTCTAGATACTTTTTTAAAAGACCATTTAACGCGAACTCCTATTTCTTTCTTACGAAACTTAGCCACCGACGTATAACTGGGAATTAAACTACTTACGGGTTGTCAGATGCTACCGCCGCTAGTCAGTTTCCTAAGTAAAGTAACCAGTTGTTCGGAGTGTTTTAGTAGTTATCTCTTGTCACCAGCAGAATTTCAGTATGATAGGTATAGCAAACTGTATCCGAGTATTAAAGTTTGGGTCATGTTTTCTCTCTATTGATTTCAAACATATATATTTCCATAACAGTGAGTAAAAACAATCTGAACGAAGAATATTCTTTTCAATACATTCTCATCAGTTTCTACGATTATAAAATGCAGTTGTAAAGCGTAAAACGAGCCAAGCTTGAGGCGAGCATTATTCTCAAAATGGAATGAGGTTTAGGGACTACAGGGAAATCGGATATTTTTAAAAATTTGTTAATATTGAGAAGACATGCATGCAGAGAACCTCGCCTAGTTTACTAGTTCACTAGCTACTAGCCGGTCCTAAGCCTTGATAAAGAGGGAAGGTTCGGCATAGGGCTAGCAACCCTATTCCATAAAACCAATCCAATCGCTGAAGAAACTCCAAACCACAAAAAAGCATTAGAAATAAAAATCACCTAATTCCTCGCTGGAATCGGAGCGACAAGATGACGCCGGATGGTAAAATCCTTCAGAGAATCAATTGGCCGATGTGTCTTCTCTTCCCTTGATGAAAACAAAAGTAAGAGTGGGGACGTGGAATGTCAGCACAATGTTCGAAGTTAGCAAGGACGAAACTACAAAGGATTTCCTCACGTCAGCCATCAGGAAAAAATGGGAGACATTTAGAAACAGAACACTGGGACTCTGAAAGAGACGTGTAGGGCAACTTGCATAACCTCGTTAGGAAGGAAGAAGAAAGAAGATAAGGAATGGATCTCGACAGATACATGGAAGCTGATGGGGCAGGGGACGGTGGTGAAGCAGGAGATAAACCAGTGCGAGGATGAACAACAAAAAGATGAACAGAACACAACACATAAAACACTGGACAAAGAAGTGAAGAGTGCGCGCAAACATAAAAGACACTTCTACGACACACTTGCGACTGAAGCGCAACAGGCTACAGGTAGGAAAGATCTGACAACACTATATCAAATCACCAGACCAGTACCTTGGGAGAGATCAACACAGATGAAACCAATGAAAGATAATGAGTAGAACCTAGATACTAAAAAAAGAGAAACAAAGGAAACGATCGACTGACCACTTCAGAAAGCCCTTGAATCGAAAACCACCACCACCCGCGACTCGTCAGGAAAACCACCTGCAGCCCAGACACAGAACTACAAATCAACACAAATCCTCCAAAATAAGTCGAACTCCTAAACGCCATGAAGCTACTGAAATGCAGGAGTGCAGCGGGACCAGATGGAATCCCACCAGAACCACTGAAAACATAAGCAGAGGAAATAGCGGACATGCTCACAACGCTATTGCAGAAGGTTTGGAAGGAAGAAAGGAAAGTCACCTGCAGACTGGAAAAAGGGCTTCCTTGCCAGTCTCACAAAGTTAGGAGACCTAAGTCTTTGCAAGAACTGGCGCGGAATCATGCTCCTATCCACCCCAAGCAAAATATTAAGCCGCATCATCCTGGAGAGACTGAAAATGCTCTGGATTCAAAATACGACCATAACAGACTGGTTGGCTTCAGGAAAAACAAATCATGTGTGAATCCAATTGCAACTCTACACTATGCATCATCATAGAACAGAGCGTAGAACGGCAGTCAACTCAACTTCATCGATTTTGAGAAGGCCCTTGATGATGTCGACCGAGAAGTAATTTGACAGGCAGCTGCTTCAACACCACGGTTTTAGTGCCACAAACCTTTATCAACCTCATCCAACAACTATATGAAGACGCCACATGCCAAGTGATTCAGAATGGAAGGTTCAGTGACGCCTTTGAAGTGAAGACAGGAGTAAGACAAGGCTGCCTACCATCACTCATGATATTCCTGATTGTAGTAGACTGGATCATGCAACAAACAGTCAGGAGCGAGAAGAGGTGGATACGCCGAACCGGGGAAAAGATCCTAGAAGATTTGGATTTCGCCGATGATGATTTATGTTGAATGTCGCACAAACTCGGAGATCTACAGGCGAAAACTAACAAGTTGACAGAAGAGGCGAGGCAGCGAAGACGGGACGTCCTTCAAGTGAACGTGGAGAAGACGGAGGTGATGAAGATAACCAACCAAGAACAATAACAATAACAAGCACCAACAACCATCAACGGGAGAAACCTAAAGGAAGTAGTCTCTTTCACGTACCTACCTACCTAGGCAGCATCGTTTCAATTACTGGTGGCACAGATAAAGATGTCAATACCAGGATCGGAAAAGCAAGACAGGCATCCTTTCATTAATCTGAAATCAGTGTGGAGATCTACTGCACTGCACTCCACTCAGCATAAAGAATAAGATCCGGATTCTCAACACTAATGTCAAGTAAGTCAGTGCTTCTGTGTGATGGTTGAGAGATTTGGCGCGTTACTAAAGGGATTTCCAACAAACTACAGACATTCATCAACAACTGCCCCTACGCTTGTTGCTGAAGATCAGATGACCAGAAAGAATAAGCAACAAGGAACTCACTGTGGCAACGAAACAACCAAGAGCCTATCACTCAACAAATATGCAGAAGGAAATGGAGATGGACTGGGCATACACTGAGAAGGCCGACTGGGGACATCACGCACTAGGCCAGGCCGTCGTGTGGAACCCGGGTGGGAAACGATGAGTTGGGCGTCCGAGGGTGACATGGAGGAGATCGTGCGAGGAAGAAATGAGCGCTTGTGGGCAGTCGTGGAGCCATGTTGAAAGGAGCGGTCAGAAGAGAGTGAAACGGTGACTTGTTACTGAAGCCCTATGTTCCGCTAGGAACCCAAGGGACGAATAATAATAATGCCTGCAGAAGAGGATTGTAGTGATGAAATAAAAGATAATAAGTGAGTAGGACACATGTGGCATTCGGTTTATAGAAGGTCAAGGTAGAAATAACGTTCGAAAATGTTCTCGCTGAATGTTAAGTTCAGGTTTGCTCAGTCTTAATACGACAGCTTCAGCTGTGTTGATATGTTAGGAAGCTACTTGTGATATTGTTTTTGGTTCACAATGTAAGACATCAAGAGCCGTATTACCATCTATTTGATGCCCTGTGTTTACTGGATGTCATTAGGTGGAACGTCTTACCATTTCCACTTCATTACTTCCAAACCAAGTCAATGAATGTCCCCTTGACCGGAAGCTCCCCTTCCTAATCTTATACCGTAAGTTGTTCCACTGTATAAGTTAAATTGGAATATGCAAAACCGAGAACTAATATTAGGTGGCATAGTTTCACAGATGTATGGCCAACTAAAACAAACTTGAGTCGTCTATCGTAGAAACGACTAGCTCATCCTACGACGCGATTGCCAAGTGGCTAGTGCGATGACTTAGACAAAGACGCTTTCCAGCTTAAAGACAAAGTAAGAAATTCAAATGTATTTTGGGATGCAATAAACGCAATCAGTTGGTTGGCCACCATTAAGTTAATTGTGAAATGATATGAACCATGAATTACACTTTGTCTCGAATGCATACGTGTACGATTATAAAATGCAGCCCATGGTTATTTAACTAGTTCAGGAATTCGAAATTAAATTTTGAACTAGAGTCAGCATTGTTCTGTCGGAAAAATTTTTAATTTTTATATATGTATGCGTTACTGTACAGATTGTTCAGGATGCTGTTCATGGTGTCATAGAACTTGAGCCTTTGGCTGTTCAGGTGATTGACTCTCCTGAGTTCCAACGTCTTCGGGAAATTAAACAGTTGGGAATAACTTACTTTGTTTTTCCTAGCTCTCAACATTCACGCTTTGAGCATTCAATTGGCACTTATCATTTGGCCAAAAAGTTACTTGAAGCTATTCACAACGATCAAAACTACTCAGGTCCAACTTTGAATTTTCAAGAACAGTTATCTGTAAGAATTGCTGCTTTATGCCATGATTTGGGTGAGTTGAATGCGTATATGTTAATTCGTATTCAAAATGAATTGGTATCTTATCATTCTAGTAAACTCAAGCAGAGAAAAGGCAAATGGTGTGATTATTTCTTCCCCATTTTAGGTAACTGATTGAACTGTCGAGCTAGACAAAGCAGTGCATCTACATAATTAACAACACGGAGGAAATCGGTGAAATTGAACTAGGCGAAGAGTGAATGAGAGGGGCATAATTAGGAAGCGAATTTTCAATAAGAATAGAGTGAGCCTTTTGTCAGTGACCGCTTGTGGTTTGAGTGTGTGCAACGGTATTAGTTCCAAACACGTCCCAACGTGAATCGGATAACACGAACAGACATCACCTATGCTTGACCAGAATGTAACAGGCCTTATTGTAAACGACACGCGCCAACCAAATACACGTCAACGACAGGTAAACCAAAAGATAAGCACCATAGGATTCGAAAAGGTGTAATTAATTTGTTCGCTGTCCAATATATATAAACAAAATTAGTCTCAATATTGACGTGATATTGGTACATATAGTATTCGTCAAGAAATTTGAATAGAGTTACGTGGGGTATACAACAAGTCATTTGCAGTACTGTCATTCTATTCTAAGCTCCTCGGTTTTCGGCATACTGGTAAACTTATGCAGTAAACCTACACCGCTTGACTTTGCTTCACGAAGAAAATTACATAGCTGATTGAAACACACCTATATATAAACTGAGTTACCTGGTATTCACTTGAGCTTATAGGAAAACACAAGATAAAAAGTCTTTTTAATGAACAAATCCAGTGTAGTTTAATAAATTAGTTTCAAACGGAGTTGCATTGCTACTTAATAGATTTTACAGAAATAAACTTCCAATTCCTTGGTGAGATTGCAACAAGATGTTTGATTATCCTTGTTGTAAGCTGAAAAGTACGAAAAAGGTTTTTGGCTTCCACTCATCAATGTAAATAATTGAATAAAAACTATGATTTTTGCCGATAAGAGGGAAAGAAAAGGATGAACTTAGTGAACTAGTCTTAAAAACTTTTTTAAATTCGTGGAAATATTTTGATAAGCTTGTCAAGCTGTCTGTATATTTATATGACAATCTGCAGAAAATTGAAGACTCCTTACAATACTGCTTCGGTAAATGTTTTGCAGGGATTTCAAGTAACTGGTTTTGTACGAACAATACAGACAACTTGTATTCAGTACAATAGTTTTATAACAGGTAAGTAATAAGAGAAAAACGGGATTGTTGAGATCCCCACACTGTTATGGTATTCATCGGCTGAATTTGTAAGTAATCACGTCATCTGTATCAAATATTTAAATCAGCTGTAATACATAACGTTATAACAGAGATATATCGATATAATCCCGTAATTCAGATACTGTGGAACAGTGTAATTCTATATTGAATGTGTTCGTTTGATATGGGATATAAGCATAGTGTTATTTGCTAGAAGATATTTCCAGAATAAATTATTGCTTAAATAATCATATCACACTGATACATAAATAAGAGCACCATTTATGCTCCAAGTGTCATCCAGTAAACATTATTGTATCCCCCTGTGTGCTACATCAAATGAAAGAAGGATATGTTGGATTGAACGGAGTGGTGTTTGAAACGTTAAATGATGCTTAGATGTTAGCTGGGACAGAAAGTATAGGGATTCAACATAGTAATTAGATATAGATGAAAATAAGTTTAGGCTTTATTCATTAAGTCACATTTTCACCCAAACAGGGAACAAAAGTAGTCAACGTTGAAATTGTTTATCAATGATGGTCGTAGAGAGTTGACTTATCAAACAGATGAACAAATAAGAGGCTACTGTTCGCTAAAGGTTATTTTATTCTTCGGCACATTTCAAATTCCTATTTTCGAGAGAGACAGTTTTGAAGCCTAACTAACTCAATGTGGTAACTCTTTTTCCTACTTTGAAACCATCCTGTTAACTAGAGTGAAATATTATTTTTCACTTACAGCGACTTAATAAGTGGAGCTGTGGCTCAATGGTTAAGAGAGATGACTACCAATCAGTGGGTTACGAGGCTTGAACTCCACTCCATCCATCGTGGTTTGGGCAGTCATGTAGTGTTACTAGCCCTCATACGATAGGTGTGGCTCATCGCCTACTGTACGAAAGTGCAACAGGTTGCTGAGTATGTTTCGTTGTAGTGTTTATCTGTGTCAGTTACTTTATTACACGTTGAGAATTAGGGTTTTTTCTTAACGTTTTGAAATAACTTCACTTTACGTCCGGGAATAAGCTGCTCAAGTTAGTAATTATAAACATCCAGATCATAGTTGTTACGAATGTCCCGGAAGAATTTGAGCATTGAGCCTGATAGAATTACAATAAGAATATATTTTAATATAATTGTTATACGTTACCTTGTCTATTCATGCATATACTCTGTAGAGGTTTTACATTAATTGTCATGTATGCAGAGATATCGAGTATTCACTAAATTGCCCCTCCCCCACATATGCTGCTTGCTCGAAATTCATGTCTGAGAAATCTTTTACATCTGTTGATGAAAAAGAATAAAACGTGAGCCGCAGAAAATTGAATCATGAACTCAATTTTTATGAGTGATTAGAATTTACTTTAGTACTATTAATCAGGACGATAATCACATTGTTTTCTCAGAAACACAAGAATATAGGTGTAAAACTTGAGGACTGTGGTATAATTTAATTCCATAATAGGTTTATTTATTTGATTTACAATACGCAGTGATATAGTACTATTTACTTGATGACGTTTCGAGCATAAATTATTGCTCATAATCATACCAATGTGATATTCATATGATCATGAGCAATAATTTTTATGCTTGAAACGTCATCAAGTAAATAATACTCTATCACTGTGTGTTGTAAATCAAATAAACAAATCTAATGTGGAAGCACACGAATGTTTTCCAACCAATGGTAGTAGCAAATATTGGACAAACGGTGAGCATGTCCTGGTGATAATATTAAAATCATGTGCCATAGGATCACTGTCTCAGTTGTTTTCAGCTGTGACCGTAACCGTAGGATATGGACACTGTAGGTTTAGATGACCAACTAATTCCGACTATTCTAATTAACCAACCTGATTTTAAGTGACTAGCAATATTTTCAAGTCCTCAATCAACTTACTATTATTATTCGTCCCTTGGGTTCCTAGCGGAACATAGGGCTTCAGTAACAAGTCACCGTTTCACTCTCTTCTGACCGCTCCTTTCAACATGGCTCCACGACTGCCCACAAGCGCTCATTTCTTCCTCGCACGATCTCCTCCATGTCACCCTCGGACGCCCAACTCATCGTTTCCCACCCGGGTTCCACACGACGGCCTGGCCTAGTGCGTGATGTCCCCAGTCGGCCTTCTCAGTGTATGCCCAGTCCATCTCCATTTCCTTCTGCATATTTGTTGAGTGATAGGCTCTTGGTTGTTTCGTTGCCACAGTGAGTTCCTTGTTGCTTATTCTTTCTGGTCATCTGATCTTCAGCAACAAGCGTAGGGGGCAGTTGTTGATGAATGTCTGTAGTTTGTTGGAAATCCCTTTAGTAACGCGCCAAATCTCTCAACCATCACACAGAAGCACTGACTTACTTGACATTAGTGTTGAGAATCCGGATCTTATTCTTTATGCTGAGTGGAGTGCAGTGCAGTAGATCTCCACACTGATTTCAGATTAATGAAAGGATGCCTGTCTTGCTTTTCCGATCCTGGTATTGACATCTTTATCTGTGCCACCAGTAATTGAAACGATGCTGCCTAGGTAGGTAGGTACGTGAAAGAGACTACTTCCTTTAGGTTTCTCCCGTTGATGGTTGTTGGTGCTTGTTATTGTTATTGTTCTTGGTTGGTTATCTTCATCACCTCCGTCTTCTCCACGTTCACTTGAAGGACGTCCCGTCTTCGCTGCCTCGCCTCTTCTGTCAACTTGTTAGTTTTCGCCTGTAGATCTCCGAGTTTGTGCGACATTCAACATAAATCATCATCGGCGAAATCCAAATCTTCTAGGATCTTTTCCCCGGTTCGGCGTATCCACCTCTTCTCGCTCCTGACTGTTTGTTGCATGATCCAGTCTACTACAATCAGGAATATCATGAGTGATGGTAGGCAGCCTTGTCTTACTCCTGTCTTCACTTCAAAGGCGTCACTGAACCTTCCATTCTGAATCACTTGGCATGTGGCGTCTTCATATAGTTGTTGGATGAGGTTGATAAAGGTTTGTGGCACTAAAACCGTGGTGTTGAAGCAGCTGCCTGTCAAATTACTTCTCGGTCGACATCATCAAGGGCCTTCTCAAAATCGATGAAGTTGAGTTGACTGCCGTTCTACGCTCTGTTCTATGATGATGCATAGTGTAGAGTTGCAATTGGATTCACACATGATTTGTTTTTCCTGAAGCCAACCAGTCTGTTATGGTCGTATTTTGAATCCAGAGCATTTTCAGTCTCTCCAGGATGATGCGGCTTAATATTTTGCTTGGGGTGGATAGGAGCATGATTCCGCGCCAGTTCTTGCAAAGACTTAGGTCTCCTAACTTTGTGAGACTGGCAAGGAAGCCCTTTTTCCAGTCTGCAGGTGACTTTCCTTTCTTCCTTCCAAACCTTCTGCAATAGCGTTGTGAGCATGTCCGCTATTTCCTCTGCTTATGTTTTCAGTGGTTCTGGTGGGATTCCATCTGGTCCCGCTGCACTCCTGCATTTCAGTAGCTTTATGGCGTTCAAGTCCCCATCTCTGCCTTACCACGGGGAAGCTGGATCAGTTTGTAAGAGGGTTTAAGAGGAGTTGGTATCATTCTACGAAGTCTCTAACTGATGGTCTGAGCCATATGTGGAATTCTAGGCTGCTTGGTTGGTGTGCGTTAAACGGAAGAAATCAGTGATTGAGGACACTTGTTGACAGCTGAGAATTGGTCACATTGGTACCGGTGTTTTCGCTGTCTGACACCTAAAGCTTGCATATTTGCACTAACCGTTATCTTCAAATTGTCTGTTCTCTCGCAGAATTTTATCTTTTTGGAAATCACTATCTATGTACTTGTTCTTTGTATACTACTGTGAAGTGTAGCAAATTGAGCCGACGCACTTGTATGGGATATTCGGCTTTTATTTTGTCCTTTTGATTGGCGTACTTCAAGCCTTCTTTTGCAGAGATCTGAATCAAAACTCGCTACCAGTTGGCTTACAGCAAAGAATACAGCTATATCACACTTGTTTCCAAAATTCAGTTATCCGTTAATATTTCGTACCAATTAATATATTCACTGCAGGAATCATAGTGTTAGAAAAATCGTCAGTTGATTTCTGAACTTGATGTGTTTAGTAGAATTGTCTTGCTTACACGCTGTATTTTTCGTTTGCTGCTCAGATGAAGGTTACCAGTAGGGTACTTTATTAGCACTGGTTACTTCCCGTTTGTTTTTCAGTCACTTTCCATCAAAATCTCGAGCAAGAATATATACAGGTTCCAAAGCTCCTTGTCACATTGCCTAACCTGATTCTAATGTCTGCATGGGTCCCATTTTCTAATAATGCAGGAGAGACTAAACGGGGACATCATCTTATATTGTTTCCTGTACACTGCGTGTGATCATGAGTGCAAGTTAGTTGAGATAATAAAATGATATGCTTCTAGTCACTTTTTTCCCACACCAAAAACTACATTTTATCTCACAATACAACACCAATATCTGAAGAGTCTTCTAACCTTTTTGCTCAAAATGGGATTTAAGTAGCAAACACTATAATTTAAGTCTACTATGGTTGCGAAACCTAATTTACTCAAGTGGTGAGAAACTAAACACTATATTCAAGTAACCTAGTAGTCAGTTTTAAGTTGTTTAGATAGGTTTGCAAGAACTGTAATTTCTTGAAGATATGCATAATTTTTTAGCCCAACCTACTAAAAGTAACTTATACTTTTGTCGTATTTCTTACTTGCTTATCTGTCACTGTCTCATTGATGGCTAACTGTTATTCATTCCATTTTTTAAGATCTCCAATAAACCCACAAACTGATATTTTGCTCTGATCTTTACCTTCTCACGAACTATACTGTACGCTGTGTCATTTACCGTTAAAATCACCTCTGCTTTAGGTTCTTCACATCTGTTATTCATTATCGAAGGTGGAGACACACAAAATACAAGAAGCTGAGATAGGTTCTTTTTTCTTCTATCGAATTGGAGTGCGTGTACCGAAGGAGTGGAAATAATGGTCAACATATTTTCTTTATTCCATTTTGACTAACTTAAATCAAAGCTTATTCCGATTTCTTTCTTTCCTTTTAGTTATTATTAAGAACACTTTAGTCAAAGGTAAATGCTTTCCGCTTGGCTTAGCTTTTTAGTTTACAAATGTCAGTGATCACTATTCCAATAAGTGTACTTCAGCTATAATTCGTATTTAGTCCTATTATCTTTGCGCGTACTTCCGTTACTACCAAATGATATTTTCTTACTTTAGACGTCAATAAAATTTAGAAGAACCTACTCCTAACGCTGTAAAATAATGAGCCGCCGCTATTATTCACTGAAAGAATTCGATATTTAAGAAAAACACATTACTGCGATTTCACAAAATATGATTTTATGAAGTCATGAGGTTGTTACTCGAAATAAAGACAACCAAACCAATAATAAACAAGCCAAAATCTCCATAGGGAACAATATCGAGTGCCATTTCGATGTTATTCTTCATAATGCTTTTGGGGTGTTTTGTTAAATGTTGTCTTCACTGAGTCAACTCCCGTACCTATTGCAACTGGAGACTATGGCTGTAAATTTTTAACTGTTTAAACGCTTAGAAATAACATGATTTGAAAAGAGACTCTCTCTTCCATTTTCAAATAGATAGCTCTAACTTGGGAGTTTATAGTAACTACGTTGGCGTTTTTACGTAATGATGAAACGTCCTCATGAGCCGATTTCAGGGGAGTGATAATTTGCTGAACCATCCATCAAAAATCTTTGTTTATTGGGATTCTAAGACAACACTACAACTGAAATCCTCAAAAATCGCCTCAGGATCTTTGAGGAAGATATTTCATGCAGCTAACGTGAGAACCATACTTTCCAGAAGACAATTAGTCTGTCAATGCGTTGGGGACAGAATACCACTGTTGCCCACCTCACTTTACATCTATCAGTTTACTCGTTCCCACTGAGCACGGTGTATCGGCCGTACGCAACGCTAAATCCTTATGCGCATTTCGGGACATTTTACAGCTTGGTTTATTCTAAGGAGCGGGGAAAACTGTCACCAGTTCAGTTCTTGAGCACCTCGTCATCCATGGACAACTGGCCTCTCTTGTCAGTTCCTCCAAAGCAAATTACGGAGTGCTCTGCTACAATTCCAAAAGCCTTCGACTGCGTCATGTATACATACCCTAATCATTGGCAGTTTACACTCTTAAACTTGATCTGTGTCTTCAAAATTATTGTCTGCATTCGCTAGTCTTACCATGTCTCTACAAGTTTTCTATTCATTTCGTAGACAAAGGATATCAGGTTGAAACCTACAATGCCTTCAAAATAATAAACACAGAGAAAATGTCTGGATTGCTCTGCTTTGCGTACGCAATTGCGATGAAATTCTTTTAACATACCTTTGCATATAGAAGGAAAGTGTGATTAGTCTCTCACTCGCTTGGTGACTATGATTTGATCCTGTCTCGTTTTCGTTTTAATTACATGACTCTATTTATTTATTTATTTATTACTATTTCGCCTTGCTTACGTTCCTTACCTATGTACAATTAATTCTCTTACATGTTACGTGGGATATCCATAGTTTTGTTCTGCAACTTAAGATTATTGGTTTTCCAATTTTGAAGTATCTTATGTCATTTTAACCACTGTACTTTTATAGACTGAATGCATCTGAAGAGTATTCGTGAGATAAAATGATATCAATTTATACTACAGATTTCGTTCTTCTTGCTTTATTCAAATTTATCAAAGGATCTAAATGCATAAAGTACCTTTCAATTCTACTCAACAGTATAGTAATCACATGTGCTTATTGATTAACAGTGGACAGTTATTTGTTTCTAATGATTTTGAATACGGTTGTACAGCTTCAGTAAATGAAATTTTCTTCACTGTTAGATCCTTATGTTATTACTTAATATAGGGATTTTTCACTCGTTAGACTCTAGAGATTAAAATAAGGTAGTTTCTCAAGTGCATAATTTTTATATTATTAAACACACATTTTATGTTTTCAAACAGGTCATGGACCATTTTCTCATATGTGGGAAGAATTCGTTAAAAAAGGAGGATCGGAATATAGTCAATATAAGGTAATGAAGGCGTCTTGCGTCTTTGCATCATCGTTACTGACCATTGTTTCTACTTTGCTTTTTCTTCGAATATAAACTTACATTTAGGATTTCTGAAGCTACATATTTGAGGGTCTTTTAACGTGGAGGTCACATTTTCCCTCTTGTAAAAACTAAAATGTATATTTAAATAAATTTTCTCATGAAAAATTCTCTTTATTCCCTCGACTTATTTTGTTCGTTGTAGCAAGTTCACCTGAGATTATACAAGATATGATAGTCGGACTTTGACTTACATTTTGCAGTATCAATAGGTTTTTCACTGCTTTGAAACCACTGTTGCTCTCAATAATCCTCGCAGCTTCATATATATTTTGTTGTTTATAATAGTAGGTTTCTAATTCCCTTAATTTCTTCTTTCTGCGTTGCTTCACAGTGTGGTAACTTGAACAGGTGGACTCGTATATGAGAGTTAAAGTTTTTTATGTCAGTTTGATATCTACTGAATATTAGTTCATCGTAGCAGCTCGTATAACGACAGTAAAGTCTAATTTTAAGGTCTCGGTGTTATTCTATAATTTATTATGCGTTTTATTATGCATACCTTCAGCTGATAGATAACATACACAATCTTCTGATTACTTGATGATCCCAACATTTGTCTGGATATTTGAAGTATATTTTTGTTTGGAAAGGAAATAAAATTTACCTAAGTAAATGTAGTCTGAATAGCATGGGGAACTAATTACTTCTTTATAATGTAAGACGAGTCTTTTCACATGGGCATGTTCATGGAATTTTCAGAGAGGAAATTCATTATCACATTAGCTTTTTACAAATATGGTTTTCTATTGGGTGAGGATTGAAGGTGAGATGAAAATTTGGACTGCCGCTGGATTCGAAACAGCGACCACCGGGTTTCCTTCCCAATACCCTACCAGCTGAGCTGGTGATTAAAGTGAAACAAAAATCTCGTTAGCAGTCAGATTTCGTAGCTCAGTTGGCAGAGCATCGGGCTTGGAGACCCGGTGGTGGCTGGTTCGAATCCGGCCGTGGTGTGTATATATATATATGTATATATGATTTCTTTTAATGATGGTGTGGTTCGTTGGATAATTCCAGCATTATATTGTTGTTACAAATGGAAAGTTTAGTCTGCTACTGAAAATCAGTCCACATGTTGAAGAAAATCAATCATCTTACCCACTTTTCAGGGTATTACTACGTCAGGCATTTTTGCTGAATAGAATCAGAATCACGCTGTTCTACATTAGTGCTTAGAAGGTATATAAATAAGAAATTGTGACAAAGTTATCTACCTACTAGCACACTTTTTCATCAAAGAATAACTTTCTGAAGTTACCTTTGTTTTAGCTGCAAGTAACGCGTACGTATTGATGTGTGATATAACTTATTTGGACTGAAAATTTACTCGTCAGTTTGTTGAGTGACATAACCGGATATAAGCCCCAATAACAATTGCACTCTACACTTGACTGAACCATGCCTCAGTCGCCTGCGAAACAAGAGACTAGATGTCTATTCTCTAAAACTTTCTTTTTCTGGACTACATCGTTGGTGAGTTTCGGCTCATGCATGCACTGAAACATGTGATTTACAAGAACAGAACTCAGGGAATTATAAGCATCTTACGAAAAACTGAGTTTTCGAAAAGACGTTCTTCATATCTAAGTACTGCAATTGACGAAATTTCAGTACATGTACGAACCACATTGAGATCAGTATTATTTTAATTGAATTCGATTAGGATTCCTGGTAGATTTGAAATCGGTTTACATTAGAAATAAGTGTTGTCGTATCAACTGTTATGTATTTGAGCGGATTTTTTATACTTACGTTTAAGTTCACTGCGCAGTAAACTGATGTTTGAATTGGTTACTTTAATCATTACTCATACGAATGGCTCAATGTGCTCAAACAAGCTGAATAAAATCGAAACACTGAACTAGGAGCTTACTAATTGCATATATATTTTCAGCGCTACCCATACTCAATAATCAGGACGATAGTTACATACAAAACTAAGATCAAAATGAAACAGCTGTTACGTGACCTTCAAATAGCCATTAGTAAAGCGTTGGTGGTAATGTGAAGGTTAGCAGTAAGTCGATAAATGTCTACCAAGAAAACTAAGGCCACACGTTCTCTTATAGGTATCAATAGTCAGAAGGTACTGGGCAGTTTTTTTTGTTCTATCTTTAGAAGCTATTCTATGGTTGATACATTCTTACGTATCTCAATGGATTATAATCAGGTTTCTCAAGCTCTAAAAAAATCACTCTATCCGTAGAACCGAGAGACTAGATTTTTTTTTGTGTAGTTGAACACGAATGAGCTCTTGACATGAAACGAATTACGCATTAACAGTAGGTGTATTACTGTAACTTAGACCAGTGTCAGTGTAATTTTCATATTCCTGATGTCTTTATTCAGTATAGTTCACTCATAACTGAACTGATAAATTAGATTATCATTTGACATCTGAGATAAATTAGAGTCAATTCTTCATGCTTTTTTTTCTTTCAAATTGACTTTACGTTTAAATAGCACGAAAAAATCAGTGGCCATGTATTAGAGAAAATAGTTCGTTCAAAGCCAAGTTTGCAAAATGAATTAAATAATCTCAATGTTGATATGAAACTTATACTCAGTCTTATACTTGGTGACTCTTCTGCTGTATTATCAAATGAGGTAATGTTGTCAGATGTGGTGTTAATAACATGCTTTGTTTATTCTTTATTCCCGTTTATGATGCATGCTCTAATGAATTTATGATATTTATTTCTGAGTTCCTAATCTTTTCAAAATTATTTATTTGGTTTTATAAATACTTGTTAGTTCAAAAATAAAACCAATTGAAGAACCGTTGAAAGCTATAGAAAAACGGCTTACCTCTGTGTATCATTTATACTTCAGAAATTTCCTCCGGGTTTGACCCTGCATCCATTACGAAATTAATTTCCAAACTTTAATATTTGTTTAAAACAGAAACTGATATATTTAAACGTTAGTTTTTTAAATCACCAAACAATACTTTTTGGAAAGACTCATTCATAATAGTTTCAACGCTTGCACTCAGTGGACCAAAAATGAGAATTTGTTTATACTTTTAGAAAGTTTAAGCCAAAAATTATTCAGACTTTTCATCATATGGATAAAAAACAAGTTCGAACACTTACTTTCAAAGTTGGATCCCCTTGAGTACAGTGCTGATGAGATCAGCAATAAATAAACAAAATTTATTGATGTGCGTGGATCATACTTAAATCTATTTGACGAATACTTTCAATCGTTGAGATCAGTCAGGTCATGTGTCTTAACTCGTGGTTGCTTTTATTTTTGATCACAGTTTTCAGTTTTGAGTGCTTACACGATAGTAGTCTGTATACACAGCTTTGAAACTTAGTGATATATCTTATTGAGTTCGTTTCCCAATGTCACTTCTGCGCAAGTGTGACAATCGTCAAGACAAAAAAGGCAATCTGACACATGCTTGTAAGACCATATAGCTTCAGAATTATAAAAACAGAAATTCGTTCGTATGTTCTTTAGCATTATCAACTTTTTGTATTCTTTTTCGTATAATGTAACAAGATTTTTTAGGTACATCTATTATCTCATTCTTTGCAATATCTTCTTATTAATTGATATAAAGCCCACTAGAATTCATTCACTTGGAGGAGCTATTATTTATGTTATTGCTTAATTTGAAGATCATGCGTATATTGCATTACCTTTCTAATTTTTATTCGTTTACAGACCGGATTGAAGCAGAAACCTTTTATTTATGAGGTAAGTTTTGAAGTCTTTCACTTTTCTTTGCATTCAGTTGAACTTGGTTTATAAAGGAATAGCATTTATTTGACAAACTAACAATTACAGATGAAACTCACACAGTTGAGTGTAGCTAGGATACGAAATTACTACTCAATAATCACTTCCATTGACTACATTATAATTGTTTGAGTTCTACGTAAGAAGCTACATTGAATCTCATAGCTTTACCTGAAGCAATCGGTGTGCGAAGGAAAGCAGGTTGCACTCAAAAGGAGTGAACCAGTTAGTAGTTTAAGTTACTTCCATTTAATTTGTCGTTAATAGTGATAGCTTCGAGTTCACTTCATCCACTTTAACCGATGTCTAATGAGTGTTGTAGTTTGTTCTAACCAAAAGATGGATTTTACAATGTAAAATGTGTCGTCTTATACAAATTGCATTTTAAGGTTACTTTGTAAACTATCTTTCAGAAATCGTCTTTATAGATATCTTGAAATATTTGAATTTAAATGGCTAAATATGTGGACCATCTATAATTGTCTTAGAAAAGAATGTTGTAGTAATGACTTCCATATCACTCCTGTGAATTACTAAGTGACAACTAAAATGAAAGTCTGGGTTCCAAGTTTTTTCATTAGATCCCTCACTTTCGTAGTTTTATATTTAACGGTTAAACAAGGAATTGAAATAATATCAAGATCGATTGAAATGGGAATCGTTCAAATGACTTACAGCTATTACTCCATTGCTCACTGTCTAGTCACATCTTGGACAGAGCACTAAGTTAGTGCCTGCAACTCTTGAAAAAGTTAGAGAGGCTACAAGTAATTTGAAACGAAGAAGAGCAACAGAACTCAACGAACCTGCATTCACGGTATTTGAAGAATGGTGGCATTTGAGAATTTGATATTATCCTGACTGATCTCAGTCGTTTATTATTCTAGTCTTCACGTAAGAGAAGTCTTTTTGTGATATCTGGGGGTGAGACTCTGGTGAATACGGCTTTTGAAATCTGAAGTTCTGTTATTTGATGACATATCACTCTAACGTACTAAGGTGATTTACAGAGTCTGAAAACCGAACGGCAACTTAAAACAGCCTTTTGGAGAACATATCTATGCAGCGCAGTTTAACATCAAATAGAAAACGAAACTTATGTACCTGTGTAAACCCTCACAGCATTTGAACAATGGGGTCAAATCCAGCTGGATTTATCAGCTTATATTTGCTTATGATCACAAGTAGATAGGGAGAACCCGTCAATAAGGACCACAGAGAACTTTCCAAAATATCTATAACAGTAAATCAAATCGAATGATTCAATTCACCCTGGCAATAGATATCAAACTTTGCCGACATCTTAACATACCGCTGAAACAGATGACAAGGTTGATTTGTATGCATTCAAACCTATTTACAAATCCTATTGAGGATAGATGCTCAGATTTGTTGAAGCTCTAGTTCCAAATATGCTTAGGACTCTTCTAGATATTCAAAAGCAATTTGTTAGTACGATAAGTCTTCCTGGCTAGTTAGTTCAGCTCTAAAACAACAGTGGTTAATATACTGCCTTTTTCGGACTAAACTAGCAATTCAACCTTGCATAATATTGACTACTTTGTAAGCCCATTTCTCCTTTGTTATAATTCATATAAATAAACATGGCAAGTAAGTTTTATCAGATTGTTTGAAATGTATTACGCTAATATATCACAAGTTCCAAGTAGCCATAACATTTCTTCACAGAACTGTTACACAAAAACATAGATGAAAGTCTTAAAATACACATGTAGCTTGTCGATTTAATCAGATACTGAGTACACGTGTATACGATATATCGATTTTTCAACCATTTAATACGAGGCCTGTAACAAGAAATCCCCTCTATGTAAAAATAGTCAACTACATTTTATGAACCAATAAAGGCTCATAGTAATATCCAGTTTCACTATACAACAATCTGTAACACTAAAACCACTGGTTTTTTTAGATTACAATTCTCTACGTAATCATGACCTCTACATTGGATAGCATCATTATGCACGATATCATTATAGGATTATCATTTATCGAGTACACACTCATCTATAGATTTGACTCCATCTGAAAAGTGAATGTATGGTAGTTTGGTGACATATTTGTTTTCAGGTTGACTATCTGAGATAGCTGTGATTTGGTAGACTGGGTAGTGAATGCAGATGGTCGCCGGTTCGAATCTTGCTGCTGCCCAAATTCCAGTCATCACCTAGTATCTATTTATTTAACATTAGTCAATCAGCAACAAATAGTTCCCATTCTTTCTTTTGATCAACTCACCTTTATCTTCGTTTGTCCGATAAATTAGTACATATTTATGTACACAATGTAGATCTGACTGCGATACATAGTTCAACAACTTGTTGAGTAAGCATTCCAAATAATAACAGTATTGTTTAAACTACTCGTCTGCTTATTGTTCACAGCTAACTTTACCTCACTAATGTCAAATGTATTCCCATGAAGTAATAATTTGTGTCTTATATTAATAAATTTAGATACTTTCTAACAGTTTGAATGGTATGGATGTTGATAAATGGGATTATTTACTTCGAGATTGCTTATATTCTGGCATTGGTGCTAGCGGAACAAATGTGGATATTGACAGATTTTTACGTTTCTATCGACCGTTTCTGCACACTGATCAAGACAAATATAACGAAGATAAATCATGCTGTTGGCACTTATCATTTAAGGATACTGAGTTAGAAAACCTACTCAGAACGTTTAGTTTACGACAACACCTGCATCAAAAAGTTTATCAGCACAAGACTGTCACAGCTATATCAGTGAGTTTGAGTACTTTGCACCTCTTTTATTTGGATTTTAATAAAAGCATAAACTTTTGTCCCCAAGCAAAATCTGAACTGTCGGGAAATTGGGTGTTATATCAGGATAAGATATAAGCAACTGACTATCGAAAATTGTATATAGCGCAATATCGACTAATTCCACTGGTTATCAGACGTTAGTAATAAACCTTGCTCATGGATATTATAATGGCTTTATCGGTGTTTTGTTTACGCACTGTTTCACCTGTTTCAAAACCACTGAATCAAGCATATTGTGTTTAAGGACATAGTTAAAGGTAAGACAATTAAGCCAGTCGACGAGGCTTTGAAGCTATACATGCGATATGTGATTTAAGATGCATAAATCAAATCACCACTAACTACAGTTCATGAGTTCATGAACTCATAAACTAAAGAATGTTTTAGTCGGTCAGTGCCGGATCTCATGATCCAGTCTATTTTCTTCAAGACAACTGTATGATTGAAGTTATCAAACTGTTCAGAACTGTTACTTTGGACTTTCTAAATACCATGATCGAAGGCAAGTTACAGTGATATAAATATATTCACCCTTCATTTTCACTAGATCCTGAATTCAATATTTTTACTCTGCAATTGGAAATCGTTTTTGTTCACTGAAGTTTTCTAGTCTTGGTGATTTCTTAATTATGTGATGTTGTAAAATGTGACAGCTTAAATCAGTGCACAATTATGTGAAGCTCTACATTAATCTTTCTGTCTGTATGCTGAAGTACAGTTTACCTATTATGGTAACACCGATTTGTAACTAGGATTTAGATAAATTCATCGTACGATGAACTCAAAGTTATCGACATTGCAGTTAAGAAGGCACTGGAAACTGAGAATCATTATTTAAACTACTTTGTCTTACAATACCTTCTTTCGATCTTCGTAGATAAACCTTGGATTTCTAATTCTTGAGAACAGCTCATTGGAGTTAAGGTATATGGAGTTATTTTTCTGTGTGTTGACTGGATTACGTATTGACGTAATGACTGATTAAAAACCATACAGTTATAAATCTTTCTGATGTCGTAAGATCGGCTTTTATTAGCTGAAAAAAGATGATGCAAGAAGACGTTACAGGGAATTTTAAGGAACCCATTTTTCACATAATTCATGGCAAAAGCGAACTGATAGTAGCTAATTTTACATTCACTAGGAGCTCTCAACCACTTTCACCTGATTACCTGTACAGAAGCCATAAAATTGCAATGCTACAATGAAAATTCTATTAGTGAACGTGATGCCAGGTTTGTACAAGAGGACAAACTAGCAATGGTTTATTCGACTAAAGTTATTAACGTAAAAATGCTCTAATGATATATTTGTTTTTGAAATGCGATCTGTCAAACATTTTCACAGCCTTTTATGCGTACAGCGCGAGCTACAAAAAAATCCAGACGACCTCGAAATGTGTGAGTGATTTACTTACATCTTAACAGTGCCATTCGTCACTGTTTCAAAAATACGAATTCTCTGTAGCCCTACTGAAAAATGTAGTGTTAACTTACCAGATTTGAGTGACTCTAAAGGCCACTCTGGCAACTTGTAAAATAACCAATTAGGTTCCGTCTTCTCACGAAAAGTGCTACCACAGAAGTAATAAAGACGCCTAACTGGTTAGATTTTTGGTTTCAAAGGTCAATTTTAAAGGCCACCCTGACAACTGCTCAAATGACCAATCAAATTTATTTGATGAAAAAAACTGCCTTTCCAGCGAAGATTGAGTAAACCTGATTCGTTATTTCAGTGGTTGTCCGGTTAGCCTTTAGAACTATTAGTTGCTGTGGTGATTTTAGAATCGCTCCTATATATCCTAACTTCAATTGAAATTAGGAAAAATAGGCTTTTAATCGTAAACATTTTATACAATTTTCTGTTTTCGCATAAGATTCTGTTGCTTACAAATATCAGATAGTAGCTTCGGTGAACCGAGTATGGCTTTACTGTATATTTGTGACTGTTAGCTGTAGCTGGTGAAATATTCACCTTAAGAGGTTTGACTTTCTTTTCTTTTCTCATAGGCTATGGTTATCGATGCTCTTGAACTAATAGAACCTGTACTGAATCTCCGATCTATTAGCATGAAAGCATTGAGATGTCAGGATCCTAATGATTTGGACGAATTTCTAAAACTTCATGATTCATTACTATGGGATATTTATTATAGACGAGGATCATTATCGAACATTACTTCAAACGATCACCTGCCTCAAATTCAAAAAGCTCAATCCCTCATACGTCGAATATTGAACCGAGATCTATATAAATACATTGACAGTATTTATGAAATGTCATATTATGCACCAAATGATGATACTGAAAACTACCAGCATTCTTCTGGTCAAGAGTTGTCTAATTCCATAAATGAAACAGCAACTCAATCATTGGCGTTGCGTTCTATGGGCTTAGGACTTGGGCCTAGGAAGAGTTTATGCTATGAGCCAATTCCGCCACATTACAGAACTTTCGGAGTGACGCCAAATGATATAGTTAGTTTCATTTGCATATACGTCTTTAACAAAATATGTTACGAACTTCTTATTCAGTATAGATAATTATGAATTTATTTGTTATTGTTAAATAAGTTGCGTAAACGATTTCACTCTTTTCTGTCTGATTATTATTATGCAGTAGCATTTTGCGAGTTCCTGACGTGGCAGACCCGGTTACTAGGGCATCGAAGTCCATTTTCTGAAGTGTGTATGCATCAAGATCGATTAACAACACATACACTTCACTTGTTGAACATTTCTGTTAATTTGAACTCTACACGATACGTTGAGTGGTTTTTTGAGAAATAATATATGTTACTCAGAACGACGCGTTTCGGTCCAGCCGTCTACTTATTTAAGTGATAAACCTGAAGCATAATTTAATGTGATAACTTACCCTGTAGTAAAAATTAGTTTTCATCGTTTAACTGCTGCTTTAATTTCTATCACAAAATCTCAGTCACCTATAGTCATTGTATGTGAATTTCAGTGTTTCTCCTTACTAAGTGGCACTAAGTCACTACTAAGAGCCTTGTAGAGATTTCGAACAACTAAATCTATGTGACTTTGTTGTTGGAGTAATAATGAATTTTTCCATATTTAGTTTTCCTTCTAAACATGTTGAGTTATTATCGGCAGCCTTTTTTTAATTCCATGGAAAAGTTTGCAGTAGTCATTGAGAACGAACCATTTTTCGATAAACTTTTTATGATCAATAAATATTTTAGATGTAATACACATATTCAGAATCTTATTTCAACAGCAATCTCAATCCAAAAATACTAATGTGTATAACTTACAGTTTGAAATATGGTTTATAGTAATTTATTACCTTCTCCTCAATTTCCGTACTGACTCCCATTTGAGCATCGCTAAATGCCACGAACTAAGCCAATTGTGGTAATTATAAAATCAGTTCGACTTAAGTCTTAACATGACCATAGTTGGGACGAAAAGTAATTTTTATGTGAAGACGTTTAGTTTAGAAGCAAGAAGTGTGTTCATACGGTATTTGAGATAATAAACTATTGTTCATGATCATGTCATATGATTATGAGATATAATTTGTGCTCGGGACGTCATCCATCCATCCAGATCAACCTAGGATCAGGCATTACTGCGTAAAAGTCCGAGTTGCCACACCTCATATCAGTACATCAAGTAAAAAAGCAGTAAGGCGCAAGATGAAGATAAGAGAATGCAGTCAAAAGGAATATAAAGTACAAAAAGAGACAAAGGAAGAATGAGAAAGTGGTGAGATTCGATATAGCGTCGTTAAGATGAGGATAATGTGTGCATAAATCAGCGCCACTGACATCGGTTCTGAGCCATATCACCTAGAGTCTCCAACCGCTGGTTCCTCTTGCCCAGCGGACCCCAACCACCTAGTCTGCAACGCCCCACATGGCTAAAGCCAACAGTCGAAGACCTCATACATTGGTTCCATATTTTAGTCTGGTCACCTCGGGCCTTTTTCCAGCCTGGACCTACTTCAGTCAATCGGCGAATAGGCATACGTAACACTTGTCCCAACCATCTCAGTCGATGAAGGTTCACAACCTCGTCAAGTGACTTACCTTTTCTCCCTAAAACTCTACACCTGACTTCTGTGTTACTCACGTAGTGACACCACGGAATACGGCCTATACTACGAAGGTAGCGGTGGTCAAACACATGAAACCAGCCTTCTCATGTCTTCCACCTTCAATGGCCATGTTTCACAGCTATACAGTAGAACAGACCGGCCTGCTGTGCAGTATACGCGACCCTTAGTAGACAATCTGATATCACGGCGGGGCCACATGTGGCGTAAGTTGGCAAAAGCCAACCGAGCCTTTTGTATTCGTGCAGAAATTTCACCGGCCACTGAGCCACTAGGGCAGGGCTGATTCTACTTCCCAGGTAAGTGAAGTGGTCGACACACTCAATCACTGCACTCTCTATTGTAAGCCTCGGTGGGGCCATCGTTGAGGACCAATCCTGGAGAAGCAATTTGGATTTGGGTGGTGAGAAACGCATCCCAAACATTCTTAAATTCCCACTCAAAGTGTTCAGAAGATTTTGCATCTTGTCAGCGTCTTCACCTAACAGGACAGTGTCATCTGCATATTTTAGGTCTAACGAAAATTCTCCACCGATTAGGTCAACGTCCCTGTAATCAGGCGACGAGAGTGAAACCTCCATAAGAATATCTACGATAAAATTTAATAGGAATAGAGAGAGTGGGCACCCTTGACGGACACCACTCGGTGGTACATCTCACCATATGGTCTAACGCGTCCACGAGTGTTCGAGTAGAGAGGTTTCAATAAGGTGATGTACTAACTCGGCATGCCTTTCAGTGAGAGACATTGCAACAAGACTTCCCGATCAACGGAGTTGAATGCCGCCTTCATATCGAGAAATACAGCTATTTTCGGGCGCCGGTAAGCGTGTCTATATTCCAAAACCTGGCGCAGTGTGAATACTTGGTCGATACATCCGTGGCCAGGTCTAAAGCCTGCTTGGTTTTCTCGAGCTTGCTGTTACCGAGCTCTACTCAGGCGTCGGAGAATTATAGAACCTAGCATCTTGGACACTATGTTCGTCAGGCTGATTCTTCTGTGGTGGTTATCACAAGAGGACTTCTCGTCTTTCTTGAAGACTGGGATAATCAGTGATCTAGACCAGTCAGATAGGTTCGTATTTGATTCCCACGTACTGGTTAACACTTCCGTTAACGTGACTAGGAGCACTCCACCACCATCCTTGTATACCTCAGCAGGTAGTCCGTCTGGCCCTGCTACCCTTCCACATTTCAGGTTATCTACTGCTTTCTCGACTTCTGCTAGTTTTGGGGGGCCTTCTAAGTGTCATATTCAGGATCCGACTGGATAATGGGCAACGCAATGGTGGCTGTAGGCCAGTTAAACTGTTCCTCGAAGTGTTCTGCCTATCGTTCCAGTCGTCTCCCTTGTGAGTGAATCGCAGATCCGTCCTTCTCTGCTATAGTCTCACTAACCGCAGTCGATGTCTTCCCCCCAGTTTCTTTAATAAGTCTAAATAACTGTCTACTGTTACCAATGGCCACCGCCTTTTCCATCTCTTTAGCCTTCGCTGCCCTTCAAAGTTCGCGGTCGTTGCGTAGACTTTTTCTCAGTCTACTTTTAAGCTGTGCCCGCTCTTCATCGTACTCTGGGCCTGCAGGGATGCGGTCACGTGCATCCATTAGTTCGGAAGAAGCCGCTGATATCCACTGGCTCTTTTTAGCCACTCTTTTGGAGTGGGCTACGGTCTTCAGCGCTGCTTTTTCGGCGGACTGCAGATGACACCAAGCTTCTTCTGGATGAGTGATAGTCTTTTGTTCCGATAACTGCCTAGCCAACTTCTCACTGAAACCGGCTTTGGCGTTTTCACTGTCCAGCAGTACTCGTAGTGGTTTTGTTGTCAAATTTCTGCGTGCATTGAGACTCAGGCATATACGTGCCCGGACCAACGCGTGGTCACTATCCAAGCATGTACTCCAGGAGGAGCGGCAGTCTTCCACCGATCCTCTCCAGCGATGAGTGATGGCAATGTGGTCTATCTGCGTCCATCGCTGAGTTGAACTTGGTGGCGACTATCAACTGGGATCCAGTCTAGTAGTGAATTTTCTGCCCTAGTGTTTAATGCTATGCCTACACTTGCGAGACCACGAGAGCTAGCTATCGGATCTCCAGAAACTCGGAGGGTGAATTTTGTGGATTCACCAGAATGGCCGGGAGATGTTAGGTGAATAACTGCACTTGGGTCCTATATGCGTGTCTCACAAACACAGCGCACATCCATGCCTCGAGTTGTTGGAGTCTTTGCCAATGAAGCTTGTTGACTAATTTGACGGAGGGTGTGGACACTGAAGGCTTCAATATGTAATTTGGAGTGTGGTTTAAGGAGACCAGTGATGCTGCTTTGTTGGACTCAGGTCATTGTCGAGGGCTGTAGAGGTAGGAGAAATTGAAGATGATGCAGCATCGTTAGTTGAGAGAGGTGAAGGAAGATTAGAAGGTAATGATGAGGGAGGTAGGTAGCAGTCTGAAGAAACTTGAGTACTGACGGAGTTGTGAGGACGGTTGACACTTTCCTGGCTGCCCACACTATGGAAGGTTATTTTCTTCTTAAAGTACCTGAAAGAGATTTGTGTGACCGCAGAGCCTATCGGACATCTGCTTGAGGCCTGTCACACGTAGCCTTTTGTGTATGATTATTTTGAACTTTTGTTGTTTTGGGGCCGGATGGTCGAAAAGAAATGACAAATGAACCAACACCACAGGCTCGGCAGACCATGGGGCATGGTGGAGTGTGTTATTTTCGGGGCTGACCTTTTCTAAGCCCCCCCTCTTCCACTGAGAAGGCAGTCTCAGCATGGTACTGCTGGTCATTCAAGTGGAACACCTTACTGCTTTCACACCCCATCCAGCTAGCAGCACTACGACTTCGCCTTCAGGCCCACATGATAGTGTAGTAATTTACACCACAATGGTAACTGCTTTTCGTCTAACCACTATCCAACAGACCTTTCTGGTATGGTAGGTCCTTGAGGGAACAAGTGTTCCACCAGCATAGCTCGTTGGGTCATGTGATATGCCATGTGATATGCGAGCCCGACCACCACGTCAAGGTAGCAGCTATCGATCGGGTCATCTAGTTTATATAAAATATTTTATCCCTATGGGGCTATATCAGTTAAACTAACCTAATATTAGTAAGTGATATGAAAGCGCAAGGAGGGACACCGAAGCAATCAGAAAAATATGTTGAGGGGTTTTACAGAATTTCACATCAACGAGTCAACCATGGTAGTCATTTCCTACAATTTTACTCTGCAAAACCCTTGTTCCTGATCAACCATATGTTTGACATCAAACCGATTAACTCCGACAGACTATATTGTTCCGAGCCAATTATCTTTAAAGATCGATGGAAGACCAGTACTCTCTCCCAAGTAGCTGATAGGATGCAGATGATGTATTTGTAATAGCAAGTATGTTTTTACTCCTGAACATGTGAAGGAACAAACAACTTGGAAACCTCTACTTGCTAAGCTTGATCGTTAGGAAGTCGCATCTGTATTGAGACAAGAGACAATCATTTATATGGACAAGAAAACTATCCTTTATTTTGTGTAGCCTGGCACTGTGTTCCATCTGCTGTAAAAATGACAGCAAAAACAATTAGTAACCTGCATCAAAGCCTAATAACCTCGCCTGGTTAACTAGTTTACTAGTTACTAGCCGGTCCTAAGCCCGGGTAAAGAGGGAAGGTTGGGCATAGGGCTAGCAACCCTACCCCGTAAAACAAATCTAACCGCTAAAGAAACTTCAAAGCACAAACAAAATATAAAAAATGAAAACAAACTTATTCCCCGCTGGAATCGGAGAGGCGAAATGACGCCAGTTGGTGAAAGCCTTCGGGAAGCCAATTGGCCGATGTGTCTTCTCTCTCTCGATGAAAGCGAAAGTAAACGTGGGGACATGGAATGTCCGCACGATGTTTGAACCCAGTAAGGCAGCCCAGATTGCAAGGGAGATGAGAAGGTATAACATCGAAGTGCTTGGGATTTGCGAAAGCAGATGGAATGGGAGTGGACTCTCCAAACTGTCAACTGGAGAATCACCCAGACGCCAACCACGAGCACACTGAGGGAGTGGCTATCATGATGTCCTCAAGAGCATCGAAGGCTCTCATGCAGTGGGAACCAATCTCCTCCACGATCAGGATCATGACAGCAAGATTCAACTCAAAAGGAAGAAAGGTCACAATCATACAATGTTATGCACCTACAAATAATGCAGAGCAAGAGAAAAAGGAGGATTTCTACAGACAACTTCAATCAACACTGGACAAGACGTCAGTTGGCGATATCAAAATTCTGATGGGCGACATGAATGCCAAACTGGAAGGGGACAACACGGGAAGAGAACTAACCATGGGTCGAGAGGCGCTAGGTGAAATGAATGAGAATGGAGAATTGTTTGCAGAATTCTGCGCATTCAACGAGTTGGTGATTGGAGGCAGTGTGTTCAGGCACAAGGATATCCACAAAGCGACATGGATTTCACCAGATGGACACACTAAAAATCAAATCGACTTTATCTCAATCTCAAGAAAATGGAGACGCAGTCTACTTAACACAAGGTCAAGAAGAGGAGCAGATGTAGGTTCAGACCACTCACTATCTAGTGCAAGGAACCTTCCAAATCAAGTTAAAAGCCTTCAAGGAAGCTGGTGATAGACCTCAATTCAAGTACAACACTCCGAAACTGAAGGATGAAACTACAAAGGAGATCTTCACGGCAGCCATCAAGACAAAATGAGAGACATCGAGCAACATCCCTGAAGAAACCTGTGTGGAAGAACACTGGAAGTCTTTGAAAGCTATGTGGAAAGAAACCTGCACAACAGTATTGGGAAGGAAGAAGAAAGAAGACAAGGAATGGATCTCGACGGATACCTGGAAGCTGATAGAGGAGAGGAGGATGGTGAAGCAGAAGATAAACCAGTGCAAGGAAGCTCAACGACAAGAGGAACTGAGCACAATGTATAAAACACTGAACAAAGAAGTGAAGAAGAGTGCACGCAAAGACAAAAGACACTTCTACGAAACACTGGCAAGTGAAGCAGAACAGGCTGCAGGTAAGAGAGACCTGACGACATTGTATCAAATAACCAGGTTGCTATCAGGGAAGAGACCAACACAGATGAAACCAATAAAAGATGAAGAAGGAAATTTAATTAAAAAAGAAGAGAAACAGAGGAAACGATGGGCCGACCACTTCAAGAAGCTCTTGAATCGACCACCACCTGCACTTCGTCCAGAAATACCACCTGCAGCCGCTGAACTACAAGTGAACATAAATCCTCCAACGAAAATGGAAGTCCTGAACGCCATAAAGCTACTGAAATGCGGGAAAGCAGCAGGACCAGATGTGATCCTGCCAGAAGCACTGAGAACAGATGCAGAGACAACAGCGGACATGCTCACACCACACCACTATTGCGGAAGTTGTGGAAGGGAGAGAAGGTACATGCCGGTTGATTGGAAGAAGGGCCACCTTGTCAAACTGCCAAAGAAGGGAGACCTCAGTGCTTGCAAGAACTGGCGCGGAATCACTCTCCTGTCCACCCCAAGTAAAATATTAAGCCGCATCATCCTGGAGAGGCTAAGGGATGCACTGGATTCAAAACTACGACCGGAACAGGCAGGCTTCAGGAAGTACAAATCATGTGCAGACCAAATTGCAACGCTTCGTATCATCATAGAACAGAGCGTAGAATGGCAATCAGCTCTATACCTCAACTTCATCGACTTTGAGAAGGCCTTTGACAGCGTCGACCGAGAAGTAATTTGGAAACTGCTTCAATACTACGGAGTACCGCAAACCTTTATCCGCCTCATTCAACAACTATATGAAGATGCCACATGCCAAGTAATCCACAATGGGAAGCTCAGTGATGCCTTTGAAGTGAAGACAGGAGTGAAACAAGGTTGTCTACTATCCCCCATGATATTCCTGATTGTGGTGGACTGGATCATGCAGCAAACAGTAGGCAGCGAGAAGAGGGGGATACACTGGACGACGGAAAAGAACCTAGAAGACTTGGATTTCGCCGATGACTTGAGCCTAATGTCACATAAACTTGAAGATCTGCAGGCAAAAACTAACAAGTTGATAGAAGAGGCAGCCAAGACGGGACTTCAGGTGAATATAGAGAAGACAGAAGTGATGAAGATACCGCACCATCACCATCAACAACAACAACAACAAACTCCAATCACCGTCAACGGGAGAAACTTGAAGGAAGTAACCTCCTTCACTTATTTAGGAAGCACTGTTTCAACTACAGGCGGACGGACGAGGACGTCAAAGTCAGAATCGGAAAAGCAAGACAGGCGTTCATTAGCCTGAAACCAGTGTGGAGATCTTCTGCACTCAGCATGCGGAACAAGATACGGATTTTCAACACCAACGTCAAGTCAGTGCTCTTGTATGGCTCAGAGACTTGGCGCGTCACGAAAGGCATTTCCAATAAACTACAGACATTCATCAACAACTGCTTACGCTCGCTGCTGAAGATCAGATGGCCAGAAAAGATAAGCAACAAGGAACTCTGGGAACGAACCAACCAAGAATCTATCACGCAACAAATATGCAGGAAGAAGTGGAGATGGATTGGCCATGCACTGAGAAGGCCGACTGAGGACATCACGCGTCAGGCCCTCGAGTGGAATCCCCATGGGAAGCGACAAGTTGGACGTCCGAGGGTGACATGGAGGAGATCGTGCGAGCAGGAAATGAGAGCTTGTGGGCTGTCGTGGAACCAGGTTCAAAAGATCTCAGAGAACAGAGGTCACTGGAGGCGTGCTACTGAAGCCCTATGTTCCACTAGGAACCCAAGGGACTAATAATAATAATAATATATAATCAAAGCCTAATATACTATGGTATACCTCTCTGCGACCTGAAATGAAACAACTGATGCAGATTAGACGGGTAGTTCGTTTTCGTGACAAGTTCTGGAAACTGCAGTTTACTAATTGGTATTGATAAATGGTATCTGCAATAAGCCTGGGCTGGCAACTAGGATCTAAGATCCCCACAGGAAATTATTCCAACTATAGTCGTAACTTCGACAGTGACTTTAAAGGCCACCCTAGCAACTGCCGAGTTAACCAATCGTGTTTCTGCACTTTGAAATTACCATCACAGCCGACATACCGGAAGATGATTGGCTAATTTACCAGTTACTAGCTTGCTCTTAAAAAGTCGCTATGACTTCTGGTATTCAAGCCCTTATCCAATTTATGTATATGCAGATTGACTTAAAGGACTCAACCCCTTAGTAACAGTTAAGACATCTAGTTAGCCTTCTCCATTTTACGAAAATTTACGAGTGAATGAGGCCACCCTAGCAACTAATGTAGACAGCCAGTTGGATTGCTGTTTTGTGGAAAAGTACTTTTCCAGGCGAAATACTACATCCTAATTGGTCATTTCAGTTGCTGCTGCGGTGGCCTTTAAAATCAGTCAAATTCACCGTTATGACTGAAATGAATGAAAATAAGAGTGACTTTTAAGGCACCCTGACAGCGACTCGAGTGGTCAAATTAGGTTCCTTTATTACATCTGTAAAGGCAGGTTTTTTCAGAAAATTGAAACATAATTGATTAGAGTGTCTTTAAAATCACTTCAAAGGCCGCCCTAGCAACTGCTGAAATAACCAATTACGATCCTGGTTTTTGTAAGCTTCCTTTCTAACCAGATACCTAAACCTGATTGGTTACTTCATCAGTTGCTAAAGTAGCCCTCATAGCTAATTAAATATGCAATTGATTATTAAAGTCGTTGATAGAGTGGCGCCAAGGTCACTCAACCACGATCATGACACCTAACATTTCGGTAAAAGTATGCGACGGCTTGCACTTTAGTGGCACACTAGGGTGATTTACAGGCCAGGCCGGGCAACAAGCGAAATGTCCAATCCGGCTTCTCCATTTTGACTAGAAAGGTAGATTTTCATGAAATACAGAAGTCTAATTGGTTATTTCAGTTTTTAGGGTGGCCGTTAAAGTCCCTTTTCACACTACCCTAACCAGTGTATTCTGTGCAAGAATAAGGAATGGGTTTTTGATGACTCATTTCACTGAACATGTACTAGTTTCATTGATTCAAAAATGTGGAACCTAGTTACCTGGCCTTCATTAGGTTTACACAAGTTGGATATATCTACACATCAAGAACTTTTTAAAAACTGGCAAATATATTTTTGTGATAGCTATAGGGCGACTAGTTTGACTAACAATGCATCCAACATAGATACCAAAACCAAGTTGGGATTTTATAGTTTGAAAGGATTTGGGCATTCAGCAAATGGTATTCATTGTCTAGGTAACTCCTTCCTAGTTAACGGGAAATACGAATACCAACATAATGAATGTATCCAACACTTTACTGGTCATGGTCATTTAACCTCAACAAAAACCGCTAGAGCGATAAGTCCTAGTAGGTCAGATAACTTTCATACTTGGGTAAGAATGCATAGATTATGTATTCATCCTTCGGCAGTTTTAAAACCTTCTCAATACTTAATTGTGCCAAACACCTGTTATATTTTTGAAAGTGAAAGTCTCGTTTAACTCTCAGTCGAGATGTGGTGCGACAGTGTCTGACTGTTAAACGAGTATTAAACAAGTATGTTTCATTCATTAGGACTTCCCACTCATGCGATATTCATCATCTGAGGTGACGGCCAAAATTATCTCTTAGGAATGTCCATTGTTACTATTCCCAACGGCCAAGTTAATTTTGGTGACCTCCACCTTCCTGTTGGTTGATGTGCCATTGCAAAGGGACCTCGGCTGACTAAGTGGACTCAGACATAACACAACCCTGGTACGCAAAGATTCTGATGAAACAAAAGTCCTTCTAAACGTCTTGGACAGAAATATTAGTCTATTTGGCATGCATTTTCACAGCTTTAAGATGTCGAGTTACGTGCCAGAACTACTCTTCACCAACTTACGGTTTGAAAATAAACCGTCTTAAGATAGGCCATGCAGTATTCAAAACGTGGTGGGCCCTCACAAACTAAAGTAGCTGGGACGTGTATTTTGAATGACTGCCCATCGTTTATCATGTAATTGGGAGTGGAATAAGAGTAGAGGGAAGTTAAGAGTGACCAGAATACAGTTTCGGTTAATGACTGCCTAACTACTAGTTTAAGCCCTACGGTTTAGCTCAGGATAGATCACCGTTGAGCACATATGTTTACTTGTTATCATCAAACTTTCAATCAGTTTGTCAGCCGTTATTAGATTATTCTTCATCTGCCCCATATTCGTTTTTTCTTACTTTCAGTCATTCTACTTCTCTTGATTTCCTCTTTGTCGTTTTGGCGTCTGTCTGCTTATGGATTGTTAATTTCAACAGTCAAAAAGGCTTATTTACACCCATTTCAAATATATGTACTGAAATAATTGTTTTTTTTTGTTGCGCCGTACTAATAACCAATTTTTGAAGCACCTTAAGATTAGATTTGGTTGTATGCAATTGGATGCTCACACTTTCAAACATGACTTTACAGGCAGTCGAATCGAATCAAGACTCAGCACGTTCATACAGTAGGCAGTGAGCCACAGTTGTTGCTTGAGGGCTAATGATACTACCTGGGTGCCCAAACCTTGATAAGTGAAGCGGTTTCTGAGCCCGTAACCCACTGGTTGAAAATTAAGTGCCTAGACTAGTGAGCCACGGCTGTTTACAAACAGTATTAGTGATATGTTTTCGAAGTGTATTATGGATCTAACACGTTCAATATTTGTCGAGTGTGAACTTCCTTATTATTGTGGAGAAGTATCTCCGATTACAAAAATTCACTTATCCCTTATTCATTCAAGAGACAAAGTTCATTGAACTAACCCATTGTTTAGGATATATTTTCTTTTATACACTAAAGTTTTGAACATTTCCCTGACTAGTGTCTATCCATAATGAAAACCCCTTTGAAATCAGCCAGGTCCTCACAAACTTCCGAAGGAATATTGATACTAATAATATTCGACATTTTATTGACTTTCTTTGATACACAATAAAAATTAATTCCCGCAAGTGTTAATGTTTACGTACGTAATGAATCAGTTCATTTGAGCATAGAACTGACGTTTTAACTGCTGTTTTTCGTGTGTGAATTCAAGTATACTAGTTTCAGTTAATAAATGGAAATGGTTGTAATCTGTTCGGTGGCTAGCGGTGGAGCCCAGTGTGCGCATCTTTTCCTATTTGAAACTCGTTAGCTGGATGTACCTGCAATCCACTGAGTGATATTCCCGCCGGGACTTGTGCCCAGTACCCATCGTTTCAGACGCCAAAGCGTATCTGCTGGGCCACTGGGGCATGAGAGCCACCTCTTGTGCAACAGGCACCAGGTATTGGTTGAGAGTAGTAACTCATAAGTTCAAACCAAGGATGTTTACTTATACATGCTCTTACCTCAAAATATGACAATGTTATGGTGATGTCAGTGATTGAATGAGAATCTCTGTGGGACTAATGAGTGACACTTGTAATAAATAACTCATGTTTTCAGCAGCATAGCCTTGTTTGCTTAACATACTTCTGAAGAAATAAATCATTCGATATGCTCTTATTCATCTAACCTCTATAGGTCAACTTTTCCGATGTCAGATAAGCCTCTTTCTCATTGTGTTGTTTTGAAGATGTTGCTTGTGATTCTAGTGTCATTTTGTATCATGTAATTTACTTAGCATTTAGGCCATCGCCATTCGACATCATTTTTCTAGATTTTTCAACCATCTTGGTCATTTAAAAATGAGGAGAGTAAATAATGTTTGGGAAGAAATTTATGAGCTCATGTAGTCTTTTGTAAACTCCAAGATAATGTGGTTGGCATTACATTTGATCTAAATATCAACTTATGTGTGACGGTTTGATCATATTCATGATTATTATTCTCTTTCTTTTAAATAACAGGGAAGATGTTCCAAAGAATCAATTCTTATTGAAATATTCAAAAGATTACCTCAAAACTCAGGGATAAATTGTATGAATGATCTTCTGGTGACTGAATCTCGATTCACTTCAAATAGTACATCCGAATCTCCAAAATTTTACTTTTATACTCGGTCAGGGAGTACTTTTACTTATAGTGAACCCGTAAGTATAGATTGATATTTCCTTATTCCGCTTATGCGTAAACACATGCTTAAAAAGTGATGACAGTGTGAAAAAGGCATTCTTTCTAACTGATAAAAGACTTAAGTAATTCCATCTGAAAGCTTTTTGAACAAAGAGTATTCACTCTGATAACTTCTTTCCTCAGGCGCTACAATCATTTATCCATACTATTTAATCCAAGAATAAATGTGAGTCATTAACGGTGAGATATTACATGACAGTCGCCACTGGGTCTCATGTTAGCAGACATTTTCCCAGCTAAACTAGGAAAGGGTCCTCTGGATGGATTGAATCAAAACGTTTGCATTTTGCCGTAGATGTATCATTCTTTGATAAAACCCCTGGAATAAGTCCAAATTCAATGAATAATACTTAGCCATGAAATTCACATGTGAAAAGTTGAATATTCTATTCTTATCTTTGTGTCCATCTTCTTGGCACAGCAAATTATATCTGAAATTTGACCCCACTACCCACCCACTTTTTTTCTGTTTGATTACCGATTTATTTTTTTATTGGTACCTTTGATTTTTTTCTCTTTACTGGTTGGAATTGATTGATCTCTTTTGGCATGTCAGCTCCTATGCGGAGGCCTCGATGTAACCTGAAGATTCATTATGATTTGGTTTGCTTGCTTGGGGTTGCTAAGAGGAGAAATCCTATTTACTAATGTATTTTCCTTCTTTTGCGCTTGTAACCATTCTGATCGCCTGTCTTTTTCTTGGTCATTTTCCAAGTCTGCTTGTTAGATAAGTGAGCTTCCTATTTTGACTCTACATTATTTGTAGATAGTTTAGTTGAATGTTATTCATTTTCCTCATAATTGCTTTGGCGTTCTTTGCCACGGAAGCAAAGACTTGAAGGTACTGATTGTTATTATTCTGAATATAATCCTTATTTACGGTTAGGCTTTCATAATAAACCCCTACAACGTTATCCTGGACCTTTTCGGTCCGCGTGTACCTCGGCCTTCGGTCTATTAATCGCCGTTTTAGATTTAACATGAAATTGAATCATTGGATGAAATAAATTTTCGAAAGTTCCTGCTTCAAGAAAATCAGACGGTTTGCTGAAGAGAAACCTATGTAATGAGGTAACGTGTACGAGACGATATACACACTTCCTTAGCTTCGACCTCCTCCAATGTAAACAAAATCAGGTAAGGACTATCAGTTACACAGTTAAGGCTATCTGTTCAAAGGAGACGACTGATGGAGAGTTGAAGATCTTACAAAACACACAGAAAACAAATGACTGTCCAGATAAGTTCATAAAAAGCACATGATGACGAAAGTAAAAAGAAGGTATCTCATCTGTGAACATGGAAATACAATTTACAGGGGAATTGCCGTATGAGATAATTCAAAAGCTACGAAGATCTATGCGAATGGATTTTAAAGCGGGAAAATTGAAGCTGTTGTTTTGTACATGCACATTTGTGTTACAAAGCCTGAAAGGCCTAAAACCTGTCTAGTTCTTATTGTGTTTATCGATTCAACCGCTCCTGTGGAACCATTTATTCCACCCCAAGGCTCTGCAAATTTAATATTTTGCCTCTGAACACTTACCATATCTAAATAAAGATGCAGATGAGCTCCTTAGTTCAAACAGGCCATTAAACTAATATGATTCAATCATTTTTTGTCAGTTGTTGTGTCCCCTTTAATTTACAAAAACTGCCAGAAACTGAATACTTCGAACAGCAGAAGTTGTAGCCGATCCGACGTGGTGGCAAGATACATCTGTTACTGAACGTCAATTTTAGAGTGGCTGCAGGGACTTTGAAGTCTATTTGAAATGATTTCAGCTACATTATAACGACCTTAAACTGAAGGTTGATGAATTTTTTTTGCTTGCCACAAGTTTAGACGGCTGGCTTGTCAGTTCGTCTTCTTAATAAAGTTTTTAGATATACATTCTGTCTGAATCTACCCATAAAATCTCGTAACTCTTTACACATAGCATCAGAATAAATTCTCTTCGTGCTTACAAGCAGACATCGAACCAAGTTTGTTTTTCGTGACAGTGGAACAAAACTATAAACGTGTGAATACTTTCCACTTCAAAATGGTTTGTGTAAACATTGATGATCTACCATCCATCTGATCTAGTTAGAAGCACATCTAAGAAAGAGATTTTGCTGGGACTTTCGGGTTCATAAAACAAGGGTATCCACAGTTATGATCTGTCAAATTTCATGGACAATTCATTTACCTTCGTCTTCTTATTCCGAAAAAAAAGGTATCATCTACTATATATCTGCAATAAGTATCCAATGAATCTGTGCACATTTGGCTTCAAGATACAATTTCCTAACTTTAACATGAACAGGTGTGCAAATAGTGTTTCAGGTGGTAAGTTTATTGCTACTCCATTTTTCTGTCCGTATATGCAATCATCAAAAAGAAACTGGACATTGAGTGTGGACCGAAATGATAAGTTATATACAGGCAAGCAAACTAACGCTCAGTTTGCTTTCTATAAAACAGAATCTGGAGTTGATTCGAGGAGCTTTCAATCAAACTAGTTGTACTTCGAGATTCATCGCGAGGAACAAAATGCATAATCATTGCCAAGCTGAAATCCCTATGCTCACAAAAAAGACACTGTTTTTGAATTTAGGATTTAGAGGAAATAGAATGGCAAAGATATTCAAGAATCGATTGTGTAAAGCACGAAAGGAGACTTTCTTCCCCACCCAACTTTGGATTGTTTTCTCAAATCAACTGATTTGAGGGTGTGTGAAGGATAAACTGCTGCTTTGGGCAACTTCACCTGCAGTTGTGGAGCTGGTAGCACACGTACAAAGTGTGTTCTATGCACGTGCAACTCTGGATACCATTCTGCATGTTTATCTAAAGGAGAGTGAAAAGCAATTAACAGCTCGATTCTTGAACATGGGTGTTAGCTCTGGTCAGGATGTTTCTCCAAAATCGCTTAAAAGTCAAATCAAACATTTTAGTGGCAGTAAGAATTCACCACCTGAACACAACAGAGGCCTTTACAGTTCATTGGTTCAAGCCTGATCTCTGCGTTCGAAGAGAGAGGTACGTCCAAGCTTTAATTGCACCTTTGTGGTAATCTCCCCAAGACAGTTTTTATTTTTAAGGTAGCGTCTATCACGAACTGAGATCAGTTGGAGGACCACTGAAAACCTGGAAGCATTGAACAGTGTTTTCATTTTGTAGGTTTGCCACTTTTCCCCAAGCACTATGTCCCATATTGTTGATATTTGTGTTGAGTCAGCTGTTTCACATGTGTAAGGTGTGACCTGTATAAACATGGATTCAGTCAGTCATCAATCTTCCTTCCCACTTGTCCATGTTGGACTTTAAGATGTCAACAATGTCACAATCAATACTTTGTTTTCTATCGATAAACTCTTTTCCGAGGTCTTATATTCTTGTGAACCCTGTGGGCTCACCTTTAGTTAGTCGTTGGTGCTCGTTCAGTCTGATTTTGAGTGATCTCGACATTTTACATACATAATTAACTAGGCATTCGGCACGAGATATTTTGTAAGTGATATTGTTTTGGATATTTTACTTTGATTTAATTTTGATGTGAGGTTCATTGGCTCAAATGTGGTTCGAATAGCTGCTGTCCTGAGATTTCTTTGCATTGATTTAGATGTTCCTTTCATATATGGCGGTACTTTTTTACTAGCATTGCTTGCGAAGTGGGAGTAGTATGGTTATCTAGAAACCTTGAAAACATGCGTCGATGTCTTTCTAAAATCTATTATCGAACATATTGGATACCCTTCTTTACGTAGTTTTATCATCCCGTGTTGTCTAGACATATTATAAGACTCAGACATGATTTCAAACAATTTGGACTTACCAGTAGCTTGTTTTATTTTACTTTTGCCCTTTCTTTCATAGTTTTATTCGCGATTGTGTTAGTTGATTTATTCACTATGCAGTTACATCCAAATAGTAGATGTTCATTCACTTTTTCATTACACGTGATCTTGTTGAGAATAACCGTTACATTTCTTATGTCTCCCTAAGCAAAGACAAATAGAAAACGATATGAGATGAGTGTAAAAAAACCGCAGTACTGCTATACACGAAAGATACATCTAAATCAATGCAAAGAAATCTCAGGAGAGCAGCTATCCCAACCCTATTTAGGCCAATGAACCTCATCAAAATTAAATCAAAGAAAGTAAAATATCCAAAGCACTCATCATATTGCCACATATATAACTGATAATTTCGAACTGTTTCATAGATTGACTGTCGTGGTAATCTCACTGTTATGTACAGACTTTAATTCTTTGATCAGACAATGTGAATGTATATCTGTAGTGACTGAGGAAGAAGTTGTTGAAAAGGATATTCTGCAGTGTATCATAGGTAAATTTTGATGAAAAGATTACACACAATCATAAGTAATATTCCGAGGAATTTACTGCCTATGATCACAACATTTATTTATATATTCTTTGTTCATGAAACTGTCTTTAGAATTACAGTGAAGATTTTCATGGAGCACCATCTGAACCTAGTGAACTGATATTAGTTATAAGTAGGAGCTGGCTGTTCAATCTAGGATATCTGGTTTATTTTATGCATGCCATTTGAACTGAAAAAATAGCATTAAACAGCGCTGTCAATAATACCACTTTCGTATTGACTATTTAATTGTAGTGTGTTTACGGTAGGTATATGGTATTTTTTTTCAAAAAGTGAGTAATTTTATTGAATTTAGACTTAAATGATTTGTTACAACTCTGAAGCAATACATCAATAGGTATACCGGATATTGTTTGAAGATTGAACCCAATTATGGCGTACCAATGCTAATACATCTACGCATTGTGCATTGAGCATATATATGGCTAAATTAAAGTACAACTTATTTGCATAAGAATACAGTTGCGTATATATATATATATATATATATATATATATATATATATATATATATATATAAACTAATTGCGAATTGATTTCTTATTTATTTTTATGAAAGTTAAGCAATCAGTTTTGAAGGTTATAAAGTGGTAAATAGAAAACTTTATAATGAAATAAGAAATGTTTATGTTATTATTGAAACGTTTATTTTGAAATTTCAGTTACGTGTTATACGAGCATATCGTCTATATTGGCGTAGAAATAATTCCTATTCAACAAACAATGATAAATCTTTTGAATCGTCAACATGTCGGTCTATAGCATACTTAACTGAAGCATTTAATCAATGGCACCAAGAGGTGGTGATCAAGGATAATCATGAAACAAAATGTGAGCAGTCTGTAAATCAGATTTGAAACACGTTAAAAAAAGGATTCACTTTCGCCTAAGTATACGCGTAAAGTTATACTTTGTGTCTTACTTTTTGTTCTTATCCGTAATGTCAATAATAGTAGTTGCTATTATTATCATTCAGATCCTTCAGATTGTTTTTATAAATTAAAAATCTTATAGATAGTAAATATAAGCTTTTAAATATTATATTTCATAAAAAGTTGTTATATTTTTAAGAAATTATTGTAGTAATAATTTTCATGATAATTTCCCTCTTCAAATCCGTTTATTCGTAACTAATAATCCCCACCATCAATTAACTCTGTGATGTATGAGAAGCTGCTACACCATAAAAAAGGCACATTTCTTCTTAAATATCTCTAACTCAAGATTTTATTCTAACCTCATAAAAACAACCACCTGACAAGCTTACAGGAAATCGTTCCAACACAACAAATCAAATCAACAGCTTGATAATACAATCGTTTTCACCGCAAAAAGGGTTGACATAACTATTGAATAATATATTGAAACTAAACAATTCAGTGTCAGAGCATGGACATTCGTTACGACTGATGTCCATATAAATGAATGGAGTGAAAAACTAGTGGCTATAAAGAAAACCCTAACAACTACTGAAATAGCTTTTAGGTTTTTATGTTTCTTGATAAAACTTCCTTTGTATCTGAACAGAGAGGCCTAATGAGTTAAATACTACGTAGTTGTCGGGCGGACATTAGATTCTAATGACTGTAAAAGCCGCCCTAAAAACAACTTAGATGATCAACTAAAATTGTTTAGTTTGTGAAAATCAGCCTTTTCAATCGAAATATAGAAATGTAATTGGTTGTTTCAGTCACTGCTAAGGTAGCCTTTACAGTCACTCAAAATCTCATAATCTTCAGATTACAAACTCGAAATTTCCAACTTTTAATATTCCGATCATGTTAGCTGCAGTTACTAAAATGGTCTGTAAAGATGCTAAACATTTTATAGTGATCTAAGTTTCTGAGCTGTCAATATAGACATTTGGATCACATCACTTTGGAAGTTGGAGATATTACCTGATGTTTCTAAACTTCACAGTAATAACCACTAAACTTAACACAACCGCTGGTTTAACTACTGGGACACATCGATCAGCACTATAAATTAGTGTTGACTAAAAGGTTGTATTGATAATCATACTAGTGTAGATCTCACATTAGATCCCTTTTTTGTCTAAACTAACCATAGTCAAGTCCATAAGTATGACTCGATCAAATTTCACTCCTGTATGCTTTGAATAAGAGCTTTCCCGCTACAATCTTTTTCTTTTACTTTTAAGACACTACTTAACGTCTGTAAGCGATTCATTTTGACAAATATGTCCACTGAATGTTATTAGTAAAAGAAAATGGATGTCCTATTACCTATTCTTGGGGATTGACTCTACACTGTATTGGAAACTATTGGTAGATCCCCAAAATAACAAGCTGCTTGACTAATGCTTGCATTGTCGGTATGGTCAGAAACAACGTCTAAGAACCTAGTGGTCTGGAGCTGAGCTGCACATCCACCTCAAACTATAAATACCAATCAGTAGGTCGTGGAAAATATGCAGGGTTCATTAAAATCACTACAGACCTAAATGCTAACTGCATATCTGTAACCAGAAATGAATCCAGGCCTTTCTCAGAGATCAGTAAAAAGAATGTAAGGGTGAGATCCTAATACATTTGCATGTGGTATTAGTGAACAGTATTAACTTTGTAGAGTCACACCATTTGAAGACTTTATGTGTCCAAATAAGCAGAAGACAGACAGGTCGTAAAACGGTCTCATCTTTTTATCTTTGGAAACTAGAAGTACAGTCGTCAGTTGTGCTGCTGCAGGTATGTTCCTGTAAAAAGCCACTGCGCATTTCAGCTAAGGTTTTGCTACGCGAAATTGAAACTGAACACGTGGTTAAGTCTCTTTTGACAGCAGTCTTTTACTTCTACACCAAAAACCTTCGGTAACTTCTCAACTACTGATAAGACTTTCAAGAGACACTTACTACAATAGTTTGCTTATTTCTGGAAGTCACACTTTTCACTAAATCAATAGGATGCTCCACGGCGTTGATAAGAAATGAAGGAGGACTTTAGTGAAGAAGCAGGCGCATGATTTTTAGAGATAATATACAAACTGTCAACTGACTCAGAAAGTTTGATGACCATGCTCTTTGACGTTCCCAAGTCTTCTGAAGAAAATATATTACCTATATTCGCAACCTGCTGTCGGCTGTACACTTTCGTGCTGATGTAGGATCTCTTAGGCTTTCCATTTCTTTGCTAACTTGTGTTTTCAGTCGATCCAACAAAGAAATTACTTGCTTGCTGGACTTGCTTTATACCGTCACCAGAGTATGACTTTTGCTGAAGAAAATTATTTCTTCAACAACATTTATTTAGAACCGTCTTCAACTTGAATTGCTCATATTCTCTGTCGCTATTCTGAGATCCTCTGATAATTGTCGGTATTCAAGAATAAACTCCTTCATTTCACTGAAATTAAATCATTATAATAATAATAGGATAATATAAACGGAGATAATTCTTTTCCCTTCGCATATTAACAAGATAGCATAGGTTCTCAAAAGGCTCACATAGCATCAGGAAACCATCACCAGACCTGATAAAGGAGTAATTACAGACAGGGACGATTATTTCAGAGAGATGGACTTAGTAGTGCAAGATGAGAGCAAAGTCTTAGAGACTGAAGTTAACAAAAGACCTAACCGATAAAGCAGAAAAAGACCTAACTATCTTACTAAAAAAAATGGAAGATGACGGGTGCATTTCGTTCACTATGTTTGGTAGTTTTAAACCTCTATAAGCGGCACGATTCCATAGATGTAAGTTATACCAAAATACACAAACCTGAGGTGCCTTTTCGTCCTATTTTTTAGATGTGGCTAGCTCATCTTGCCACGCAGAATCCAAGTGGCTGGCACAACTAATTCAACCTCTGGATAATGAGAATCGAAATGTAGTGTCAAAGGCACTTTCAACTTCAACAAGTTAGAAATTTAAATATATGATATCACTTGACTTCACAACTTTGCTAACTAACATCCCTTTTATTGAAACCTTGGATCCATTTTGGGAAAAGTTGTTAGAGATACAGTTAGATGATGATTTTCCTACTAGGAATTTGAAAGAACTATTGTATAAATGCACAATGAATGTTAATTTCGCAGGCATTGGTGATTTGTAAAAGCAAGTTGACGAAGTGACACTGGATTTCTACTAGACGCTATATTTGCAGACATTTCAAAACATTGAGAATTCCTATTGTGAAAATTATCAGAAGATATGTCAGCGAACGGTAAAGTTTTCGATCGAATTTCCTAATATACATAGCTTTCAACGTACGCATATGGTATCAACCAGCTAAAGTGGTTTGTCATTCAACGATAAAAAAGATGCAGATTAATAAAAGTACTGGTAGTGAAGGAAATGAAAAGACAGACGACATGTGGTACAGTATGGTGCACATTGCACTTAGACAGTCATTTGCAAGGTGTGCTTTATTTCCTCTTCTGCTTCTCTCTTCATTTACTCTTAATACGCACACATTATCTCTTGCGTTTTTTTGGTCAGAATCTTTACCACCCATCACTAGTAATGCCCTATGATTTCTACCGTCCTTCCGACATATACTACTTATATCCGTTCTTATCAGCTACGCTCACTACAGTAGTATAAGGAATAATACAAGTGTTGTGATTGGCATGACAATGTAAACTGGTGTTCAGGCAGATAATATAGGTCAGAACTTGGAATAGGACGATGAAGTTGGCTAGCACTGAAGGATGAAGGCAGTGGATAAATAAAGTCTCAATGTAAATAGTGATGTGAAAGGAGTGACAAAAATAAAATGAAAAGAGTATTAGAAAATCCATAGGTAAGGTCATTCTTTGAGTTTTGTTTGGTCAAATAAGGGATAAACACTTCACAAGTTACATTTGAATACAAAGCTTCAGGTTGTTCATTCGGATTCCAATAATCTCAGCTTATGTAAACGGAGAGTTAGAAAGCCATCAGAAAGGATCAGTGGTATGTGGCGAACCACTGAACGCTTTCTTTTCGCCCACTCTGAGAATACTACCAACTAGATGCAATAAAATGGAGCTGCTAAAAGACTTTACCTATCAATTTCGCAGTGAAGAAGGTAAGCGTTCGGCAATTCATTGGTTAAGTTGTCTAGTCGTATGCCCTATATAGCCGTCTCCAACGGATGAGCTATATCGATTACTACACATAGAATGGAACGAAACTCGCTAACTTATCTTTAATTCGACACAAAACAATTTTTATACAAGAAAACGATAGACTAAGATTTTCTGCACAAAAAACTATTGATAGTCCTCAATCGCTTATGGAATAGTATATCACTGAAGTATATCTCCATTAAATTGTATCTTTTTGAACAATTCCTACCTCAAGTTTTCTGACCGCTTCATTCACATGCTTCTTTATAAATTGTAAGAATAACCCTTTTCAATTGATGAACTTGAAATGTAGTCTCACTCTATGACGTGTCGTTTGAGCAGATTCCCTTGCTGCAGTTGTTAAACATCTCACTAGATTTCTTTTGTACTGTATAGGTATAAGACTAAAGAACTTTGTATATTGAAATAAATATTTGATACATCTGTATACCCTTCTACAGAGAGAGTCATCTCTCCATCTATCTAATAGAACAGCAAGAACGTTTAAATTATTGTCATGCTTTTATTTGTAAGTGGAGGTCTGTGCTGTTAAAGTTCCTTAATAGTTAGTTCCCTACTGTGACTTGTGATAATAGACTTATGTCATATATATATATATATATATATATATATATATATATATATATATATATATAGCCTGTTGGTGATTTCCTTCATTGGTTTATTCTCTAATTTTACTCGAAGGAAGTCTGTAAGGATTGAGCCTGGTGGAGAGCCTATGGCGATTCCATCCACTTGTCAACAATATGTATTAGAGACAAAGTATGCATCCATTGTGCACCTGATAAGTGACTACTAGAGGTTAAACTCATAAATTATAATGTTGATTTGTTTCCCAACCATATGTGATATAGCGGAATACACCCCTTTGATTATAGGAAAAGACAAAAGGCAGTTGCAGCAAAGAAAAGTGTTTCTTTTCGATAAAGTCATTTACTAAGCTGTACATTCGTGAATTTATGTTTCAGTGGACAGAACGTTACAGAATTATTTCCGGTTAGGGGGCAATATATATTGAATAACTAAAGTAAGTTAATTAATGCACATTTGGGTTTAGAGTGGGAAAAGAGACAAGGGGTTATGATCTATGATGGTCATAGATTTAGCCGGTATTACACAATTACAGCTTTATTTTTGTAATCCATTGTTTATTTTCGCACTTCGTCATAGATTTATCATGTATTACGTTATCACATTAAACTGCATAATCCCTTTTCTGTTTTCCAAGATGCGTATTAATTAACTTCCTTTAGTTATTCAATATATATTGCCCCCTAACCGGAAATAATTCTGTAACGTTCTGTCCATTGAAACATAAATTCACGAATGTACAGCTGAGTAAATGACTTTGTCGAAAAAAAAACATTTTTCTTTGCTGAAACCGCCATAGTGACCTGCACATTTATGAACAGGGACGATAAACTCAATGATGTCGTACGTTTCCCACTCACATTCGCGTCTGTGAAGGGGTCCTAAGATCTGAACCAACCGTTTTGCCACCTGATTAGATGGCGAGTTATACATATTTAAAACTGGATGAGTGAGAGTGAGGCCGGGTATGCGAATTCTAGATAGACCATAGGGCCGTGGTATATTATATATAGCCTATGAGCTCAAGTGGGTCTTGCAACACTGCTGAGATTATGTCACTTTGTTTCAGTTCTTTAAGACAGTCAGCTGATTTCTCAACTTTGCATTCAAATTTCTAGAATCATAATGCTTCGGAAATTTAGTTCGAATAATTTGAAGATAATACATTCCGTTCGTGTAGTCATTTTTACCAAACAACAATAAACCTCCTTCCTTGTCCAGCTTACTCATAACTAGTTTTTCATTCTTCCTTAGATTTCGTAAGGGTGGATGCTATTTTGTTAACCAACTGTTTCCAGAACCCTTACCATTTTTGAACTGTTGGCAGCTGTCCACTAATGTCGTTTTAAACCTGGTAAATTCATTGTGTGACGATACAACTAAGACATAGGAGAGGGAACAAGTTTTTAAATTGTATATCTATATCTATTTCACTAATTTTCTGTACATGATCACTAAATTTTTGGCCTAGAGGTAGGATCTCTAGTCGAAGTGTTTCTACTGCAACACAGGAAAGTCGTGAACATTTGGGTCGGAAGGCAATTTTCTCTCTGGTTTTAGGTTTGAAGAGGTTTATTCTTTTCTTGATATGCTCTGTGTGACGTCATTCACGTAGTCGAAAAATATTAATTTAACTTCATGGGCAGTTCTTCATCTGTGACCCTTCTTTGTGATAAAATTGTTTCTACAACTATCAGTATATGCATTTTAAGGAGTTCATTTGCTAAAGTGCATTGATTGTGGTGAGCTGAATCAGCCAACAAACTGTGAGGAGCGAGAAGATGGGCATGTGCTATTTGATCAATGAAAAGACCCTAGAAGATTTGGATTTCGCCTATGATTTATGTTTAGCGTCGCACAAGCTCGAAGATCTACAGGCGAAAACCAACAAGTTGGCCGAAGACGCAGCGAAGACGGGACTTCAGTTGAACATAGAGAAGACAGAGGTAATCAATATATCCAACCAACAATAGCATCAACAACAAGCACCAATCACCATTAACACGAGAAACCCAAAGGAAGTAGTCTCTTTCACCTACCTACCTAGGCAGCATCATTTCAACTACAGGCGGCGGGCACAAATGAGGATGTCTGAGCCAGTATCGGAAAGACAGCGAGACAAATATCCCTTCATTAATCTGAAATAATCAGTGTAGAGATCTACTGCACCCAGCAAAAAGAACAAGATCCTGATTTTCAACACCAACGTCAAGTAAGTCAATGCTTTTATTTGATGTTTGAGAGACTTGGCGCGTTACGAGGGCACTTTCAATAGACTGCAGGCAATCATCAGCAGCTGCCTATGCTCGATGCTGAAGATCAGATAACCAGAAAGAATAAGCAACATAGAAGTTTGACAACGAAACAACCAAGGACCCAATGCGTAACAGATATGAAGAAGAAACAAGAGATGGATTGAACACACACTAAGAGCATCGTTTGGGGACATCACGTGCCAGGCCGTCGAGTGGGAACGATTTGGGCGTGGGAGGGTGACATAGAGGAGATGGTGTGAGAAAGAAATGAAAGATTCTGGGAAGTCGTGGAGCCAGGTTGACAAGACTGGAGAGAAGAGAGTGAAATGGCGACGTGCTACTGAAGCCCTATGTTCCACTGGGAAATCAACGGACAAATAATAAAAATAATAGTGATCATAGTAATAATAATAACATTTTAAGTGTTTCTGAATTGTGATAAACCCTGTTACGCCAAAAAGATTTCCAGTGATTTCGTGATATTCGTTTTGTAGACATTCATTAATAACTTTCAGACGTTTTCACTGTAGTGAGTCTAGCATAATACTTCAGGAAGTCATTTGTAGCTAAATTGGGAAACATCCCTTCGAAACATGAAATTACCAGTATTTTGTTGTACTACTGATAGATAGATAGATGATAACTTGTCGGTATTTAATAAGTGGCTGTGCAGTAAATCGGTGCTGAAACACTTCAACAACGTTCATCCATTAGTTCATTTTACATACGAAAGTGAAATCAGTAATTCCATACACTTTCTTGACTTGTCAATGACAAGACGTTGACTAGGCGTTGCTGACAAGAATGGATATAAGTAGTGTGTTAAGAGGGCAGCAATAATCACATGGAGTTACCAGCAGTGGGTAAGGATCCTGCCCAGAGGAACGCAAGAGATAATGTGAGCATATTAAGAGTGAATGAAGAGAGAAGCAGAAGAGGAAATGAAGCACATTTTGCAAATGACTGTCTTAGTGGAAGGTATACAATCCTTAGTGACTACTGCTCAAGATTAGGATCAATGCGCTACTGGAAGTTTGAAGAAAAATTCCTATTGTAATCTGATATCAAAGTAAACATGGTTGATGTTAACTCTTAGTGCGAGTTTTTCACAAGAAAGAATTAAATTCTTTTTCTGCGTCTCTATTTGAAGACAGATACTCTAAGCGTGATTTCGCAAATATTTCCTTATAAACCTTTATGTTACAATTAATACTTCTTCATGTTATTGCATTTATTTTATACACTTCTCCTAATATCTGCAGAACGAAGTTTGGTTTATTTGTGCACTTGGAATTTGCTACGAATACAATTTTGTTCTCGATTGCATGGAAGTATACCTGTATTCCACCCCCACCCCCCACCCCCCTCTCCTACTGTATTTTACTCCTTATTGCCTGTGCCTACGACCAGCTCTGATAGAATGGTTTTACAAATATACAGGAGACCCATCTCTTTCAAAGATAATTAGCAGTATACTAAACTGCAGTACCTTTAGAGCTTTGTCATAATCATGTCTGTCGACTCATCGAATTATGTCACAGACTAAATTGGTAGTACATTGGAACAAAAACAGTTTCCAAGATCCTTGTTTTTGAATTCATTTTATAATGTTCATTTGCTATAAGCTTATTTTCTTTTAGAATTTTCACTGTCCTGCTTTTTACGTTGGTATTAATAGTTTCTATGTACACTACATATCCTATCACAATGGGTAACTACAACGTTTTACTCAAGTTGTCTTTGCACGCCTTTTAGTAGTCGTCCAATTCTCAATCCTAGGCTGAAGTACACCACATCTAACCTTAGCTCATCATCCTGTATAATGCAATTTAACTGTTACTGTGAAACAAGTTAGATAGGGAAAGTGCGTCTGAAGATTCGAAAACATTTGCCAGCCTGCTTTGGAAAAGGTGAAATTAAAGCTATAAACAGTCCTATCGAAGAAATCTTGGTAGATACAGGGAACTACAGAGATGGTTTATAAGCCGTGTTCTGAAAATATTACCTTACATTTTAAGAATGATAAGTTCTATGCTTTTAAGTTCAACTTACGTAAGGAACGAATGTTGAAGAAAATTTCAAGTAGGTTGCGGATATTTCAATGTCTGCACCCGATTTAAGCTTTTGGGGAAGGGTACCCATATTTTCCTGAACAACGATTTCTTCCCAATAAGGTGCTTAGATTTTTCGAATACTCGAAAGGCTAAAGAAGATAGTTGAAGAGAATGTGAAGGTCCATATGAACGTTGATATAACGGTTTAGGATGGCGGTGCAGTTGCGAAAAGTTGACGAAAAAATCTGATCAACCCTTGGGATCGATGTTACCTATTTAATAATTCTGGAAGTGGATAGTGTTTTGTAACTTGATGGTCAACAATCGTTTGGATGTTCTATTTGTCAATTAGGTGTCCTAGTTAGTTCAAACGGCTTTTCTCGAAGTAACCTTACCCAAGGTTAATCAATATGATATGCTGGTCTAGTTCAAAAACAGCTTTCTTATGAGTTAAATACTCTGTTTCTTCTTTACTAATGATAAGAAATTAATTAAAATATGCATATATGAAAATTAAGTTGTAAACTAGCTGATAAATGAGATCAGATCATTTAGGCTTCACTCAAAAGGCATACAGATAAAGTCATATAATTCAAAACGAGCGGGGACTGCATTCTTATGAATGTCATCGAGATCCAGTAGTACGCTTTGATGAGGTTGGCCATGGAGAACACATTGACATCCGGTAAATCTATAAAATCAGTCTGAGGTAATAGACAATCATGTAGAACAGTGTTTATTTAAGGCGTCATAGTCACAAACAGGCGGACGTTAGATGACTTCTTTGGTGGTACGGTTGTTTAAATATTGTGGACCACATCATGCTTAAGATTGCTTTTGCTATAGAATGATTGAAGAACTCCCGGAAAGTTATTTGATACCCCGATGTAGTGACTCAGCAAAGACTATTCCTCAGCAGCGTGTGTCTTCCAGTGTCAGAATGACTTTCCTCATTCCCCTGATCATGATAACTGGCTGAGGGTGATAGGTAGCATCACCTCTAATAGAATGGATTGAAATTGAAGCGAAATTATCGTTCTCACTTGGCGAACGAGAAATGGCCGTCGTCAATTGATGGGGCAAGCAGATACAAGTAGTATTTCCCTTTTCTTGACAGTATGACGTACGATGATACCCTTAAGACTCAAGAATTTTCCATTTGGGCAAAGCTCTTGCTCCGTTGGCATAATTTCACTAATGGCGAAACATACCCATTTTTCATCAATAAGAACCAGACATGTATCAGCGAATAAATATTTCTTTTCAGCGACTTCATTATCAAGCTGTACAGTCGTATTTATACTCCGCAAAATGACAGGTAATTGCACTAAAAAGTTGCTCAGTCAATATGCGAAATATATAATAGGTGTAGGTGGTGGTATTTGTTCAAGTGGAAGAAACAGAAAATAGGTGACTGAATAAGGAACAAATTGATAACAAGTGGTGAGATAAGAGACATGTGCTGTCAAAGGATTGTAAAACGGTGATAATTTAGCTGAAACATGCAAAATAGGTCAATAAATAAGGAATGAATTGATATAAAATAGTGAAATATGGGTGAAATGTTGTCCATGAAGTGGAAATTGGTAATAATGATGATAATAAAAGAGAAGTATACCAAAGTGAAATGAAATTGACAAAGTCAATAAAATAAATTGTTAAGGCCAAGGTAGAGAAAGTGGTTTCACAAAACGTTTTCGAATGCAAAGTCTCAGTTTTTGTTCATTCATAGCTAATACTTCAGCTATGCATAAGTGGTGGAAACGTTAACCTATGGAGTAGTTCAATTTAACTTTGTAAATTACTTTAAAGGATGAATCTCGAGGTGCTGAATGACCGAATTCAACACGGTGTTCACATATGGATGAAGTCGTTCTCCTATGCTCGCCTGTGGTAAACCAAACCGGGTAATGTTCAGCTAAGCGTTTTCGGAGTGCCCGCTTACAACGTCCAATATAGTCAGCTCCACAGGAGCATGTGAACTTGTAGATACACATAGATGTGTACATAAGTGGAAGCCTATCCTTCACGCATTGACGAATCAGACGGCGGCTGGAGAATATCAATCTCAACCTAGCAGCATAGAAGCTACTATTGATATACCTTGACGGACGATTTTTCAGCACTTCGGTTGTGGTGTCTCCTTTGAATTCTAGACTCATGGTTAAGATTTTCTTAGGGACTGTAATGGGATGGGGAGTGGTTTGTTTCTTCAGATTTGTATCAATAAGAGTCTTTTAGGATGTCCGTTACTAGATAGTATTTTTCTAAGAGTTTCGATTTCAGCATCCACCGTGTCTTCTGAGCATATTTTATAAATTCTGGAACACAGTGAGTGAATGAGATTTCTTTGGCAACTAAGAGGTACCCAACGATCAAAGTTAGAGAACTGGACAGCAGAAACGTTGGGCAATAAGCCTAATGGTGGCTCGTACATCTGGATGGGGCAGTCTGTTCAACGTATTGAAGACGTTGCGTCGACATCTCTTAGGAACTATTGGGCATGGTTGACTAGCAGAGACATGTCATAAAATTGTATTCTTGCCTGATTCTACTGGACACAGTTGTAGCTTGAGAGTTATGTACGACAACTCACGATGCAGCTCAACGTCTTTTTGACACCGAGTTAGTTCAACGAGATCAGCGCCCTCGACAAATTTTATCGAAACTATTCGAGATAGTGCATCGGCTACGGAGTTACTTGCCTCGGAAATGTGGCAGATATCTCATGTGAACTGGTAAATGTAGTCCAGTTGTCGCGACTCATGAGGGGAGTATTTGTCAGATGCCGAGCTAAGAGAGAAGGTTAACGGTTTGTGATTTGTGAAAATAATGAAATCACGACCTTCCACCGAATATCGAAAATGGCGTACAGAACAGTACTTGGCTAGAAGTTCCCTATCAAATGTACTATATCTTGTTTCCGCGTCTTACAGCCGCCCGAGAAAAAAGGCTAACGGTTGCCACTGCTTGTCAGCCAACTGTTGCAAAACTGCTCCAACTGCTGAATCAGATGCATCAACAGCAAACTCAAGGGAGCATTGGGGTCGTGATGCATAAGGAAGGTGGCGTTTGAAATGGCTTCCTTGACTTTAGAGAAAGCAAGTTGTCCATAGTCACGAACTTCATAGTCTCTCGAAGTAGATCTGTTAATGGTCTCATGACAGAGGCATAGTCGGGATAAACCTTCTGTAATAACTTACCAAGCCATTGAAAGTGCGGAGATGTTTCACAGTGGCCGGCTCTTGATAGTTCGTAAGAGCCGCCACTTTATCTCTCAATGGGTGTATACCTTTGTTGTCAGTGGAATGCCCGAGGAAGCTGAGTGATTCAACGCCTATTTCACACTTCTACAAGTTTACTGTGATGCCATGTTTTTTAGCCTTTCGAATACGAGGTCCGAATGTTTAAGGTGAGTTTCCTTATCTGGACTCGCAATGAGACAGTCATCGGTGTAGCCGTGACAAAATCTAAACCACGGAAGACATCATCCATAAAGCATTGGAATGTTTGCGCTGCATTCCGAAGACCAAATGACATGTGCAGGAATTCAAACAAACCAAAAGGAGTAATAATGATTGTTTTCGCGATATCCTCTACTGCCATAGGTGTCTGATTATACGCTTTGACCAGATCGATTTTGGAGAATATGTTCGTTCCGCATAACGTCGCAGTCGTAAACATGAGGTATTGAGTAGCATTCCGGTATTGTTTTGACGTTAGGCCTTCAGTGATCACCGGTTGGACACCAGTCATTGCCATCCATTTTGGGAGCCATATGCAATGGTGATGCCCAAGGACTACTTCAAGGTTTGATAATACCCAGTTCGAGCATGTGGTCGAATTCACTCTTCGCCGTTTTCGGCTTATCTGGGGATAGACAGCGTGCTTTAGATGCCACAGATGGACTTGTGGTTGTGACGTGATGCATAACATTGCTGGTTATACACGGAAGAGTATGCATCGGTTGTTGTAATTCTGGATATTTCTCTAACACTGCCTGATAGGACGCGTCGCCTGATTGTTTAGTTCTAACAATGGCTAAACTTGGACCTACATAGGGGGTGCCACCAATGGATAACTCTGTGTTGTTATCTGTCAGTCGTCAACAACGAGCATCTACAAGTAGATCGTAATGGTTTAGGAAATCTATGCCAATGATGGGCATAGAAACGTCAGATAGGAGGAAAATCCAGTGAATAGATTTACGTAAACCTCAGTTGAGGTAGGCATACCGTCTCCCAAATGATGCAATCACCTTGTCATCAGCTGCTTGAAGAATGAAGGGTGGGTCGTGATGACGTTCCTTTGTCGGTGGGGGAAGAAAGCTAACTTCTGCGCAGGTGTCGACAAGGTAGCGAAGTTCCGTTTTTATATCTGTGACGTAAAGCAAAAAGCTGTTTCTGCCGGCTACCGTGAACGCGTGTCGGCATGACAGTTTCCTGAGTTTGTGTTCATGTTGAAGCTCTATGGCTTCCGGTATCTCCGTAGGTATTATGAAACTAGCACCATTTAGGAATTTCCACCCTGTTAGGTTTAGTTTTTGCACAACCACGCGAGTTGCTGCGATGGGCTGAGATGCGTTTCTTTGATGCGCTACGTCACCTAGGGCTTCGAGTTCGTAGAAACTGTTTAACAGAGTTGCACAGTTTGGTTACTTCTGAATCGTGGCTCTCGAGTTTATCGCAGACAGAATATACGTTGGAGACGGGTCTGCTAGAGATTTCCAGTATTTTATCTGCTGAGGCTGCCAGGTCATCGAATGGGACTGACTGAAGTTTCACTAACACGGTTTGCACCGGTTGTGGTAGTTTTAAGAGAAACAGTTCTCGGAAAAGACCATTACCGAACAATCGTGTGCCCATAACTTCTTGCATGCGTGCGAGGACTTCAGTGGATGAGTTGCTGCCTAGCTCGATGTTACGAAACAATTCATCTAGGCGCTGGCGTTCTGTGAGATCACTCTCCTTCAGTAGTGCAGCTTTGAGAAGAGCATAGAGGTCACTTACTTCAAGACTAAACATATACGCTGTAACATGCCTGCTTAAATCCCACGGTAGTGAACGTATGACGGCAAGAAATCGAGAATGAGGATCTGCGACTCCTCCGCATACAGAAACCATGTTTCTGCATCGTCTGGGCAGTATGGCACGAGTTGGATAGTATCGTCATCGGCTTAGTGCGCATAAGCTTCGGAGTATGGTCGGACATAGGAAGGAGTTGCATACGGATATATAAAGGTTATCAAAATGAAAACAATATACAAGTAAAATAATGGAACGGGCTCACCAATATAGGAATTGTCCTGGTGCGAACTTGACAGATCCAGAGGGCAATCTCTAATTACATTGAATATACCCATTTAGACATTTAGAAAAAGATTGATTGAGTGAAGAAATATATTCCTTTTAAATTAGGTCTTCATCTTGGACTCTACACTAATATATAGGTTTACAATTTAATCAAATTACCAATCACGTGGTGTTTCGGATATGATGATGTAAATAATCAATAGTTACCAAAATAGGAAATATGAATATTGATATAAACAAGAAGGGGAAGAGGTATACAAAATAAACCTAGGAGTTAAATCATGTTGACGGCCACGGTAATGAAAGTGGTCGAACAAACTTCTTTTGGATACAAAGGCTAGGTTTGTAAGGGTGGATCGCAATCGCCTCTGTTATGTGAAGTAACCGAGTGTGTAATCCATGAGGTAAATTAATTGGAATTTGATGGATAATTTTGAAGGCTTTCCCAGTAACTACTTGATGTCCTGTGTCAACTAAGTGTGCAAGTATGGAGCTCTTTATAGTTCTAATGTTTCCCTTGTTCAACCATGAAGGGTGGTGCTCAGAAATTCGACTATGCAACTGTCTCAATTTACGCCCAATGTTGAACCACTTTCATTACCGTGGCCGTCAACATGATTTAACTCCTAGGTTTATTTTGTATACCTCTTCCCCTTCTTGTTTATATCAATATTCATATTTCCTATTTTGGTAACTATTGATTATTTACATCATCATATCCGAAACACCACGTGATTGGTAATTTGATTAAATTGTAAACCTATATATTAGTGTAGAGTCCAAGATGAAGACCTAATTTAAAAGGAATATATTTCTTCACTCAATCAGTCTTTTTCTAAATCACTAATTATTCCAACTTGTTATATACTCACGAATACGAGACCAAGAAAGTAAACAATAGCGTAGTCGGATAGAATAGTATATTTGCGATGTCGTGCCAAGATACTGATGCGTTCCAACTAACTGGCTAAAGGGTTGACTATGAGCAGTGCAACGTAACACAACAGCGTCCCAAACAGCGAGGATGCTTGATCGGGTGTCCTCAGCATAGCGAGTCCAGTTAAACTATGAAGGTCAGCACCAATGTTGAATCTCGTCAAACCCCAGGCTATTGATTCTGGAGAAGTATGTGACGCTACACCCTTAACAAAATCTTAACCATGAGTCTAGAATTCAAAGGAGACACCACAACCGAAGTGCTGAAAAATCGTCCGTCAAGGTATATCAATAGTAGCTTCTATGCTGCTAGGTTGAGATTGATATTCTCCAGCCGCCGTCTGATTCGTCAATGCGTGAAGGATAGGCTTCCACTTATGTACACATCTATGTGTATCTACAAGTTCACATGCTCCTGTGGAGCTGACTATATTGGACGTTGTAAGCGGGCACTCCGAAAACGCTTAGCTGAACATTACCCGGTTTGGTTTACCACAGGCGAGCATAGGAGAACGACTTCATCCATATGTGAACACCGTGTTGAATTCGGTCATTCAGCACCTCGAGATTCATCCTTTAAAGTAATTTACAAAGTTAAATTGAACTACTCCATAGGTTAACGTTTCCACCACTTATGCATAGCTGAAGTATTAGCTATGAATGAACAAAAACTGAGACTTTGCATTCGAAAACGTTTTGTGAAACCACTTTCTCTACCTTGGCCTTAACAATTTATTTTATTGACTTTGTCAATTTCATTTCACTTTGGTATACTTCTCTTTTATTATCATCATTATTACCAATTTCCACTTCATGGACAACATTTCACCCATATTTCACTATTTTATATCAATTCATTCCTTATTTATTGACCTATTTTGCATGTTTCAGCTAAATTATCACCGTTTTACAATCCTTTGACAGCACATGTCTCTTATCTCACCACTTGTTATCAATTTGTTCCTTATTCAGTCACCTATTTTCTGTTTCTTCCACTTGAACAAATACCACCACCTACACCTATTATATATTTCGCATATTGACTGAGCAACTTTTTAGTGCAATTACCTGTCATTTTGCGGAGTATAAATACGACTGTACAGCTTGATAATGAAGTCGCTGAAAAGAAATATTTATTCGCTGATACATGTCTGGTTCTTATTGATGAAAAATGGGTATGTTTCGCCATTAGTGAAATTATGCCAACGGAGCAAGAGCTTTGCCCAAATGGAAAATTCTTGAGTCTTAAGGGTATCATCGTACGTCATACTGTCAAGAAAAGGGAAATACTACTTGTATCTGCTTGCCCCATCAATTGACGACGGCCATTTCTCGTTCGCCAAGTGAGAACGATAATTTCGCTTCAATTTCAATCCATTCTATTAGAGGTGATGCTACCTATCACCCTCAGCCAGTTATCATGATCAGGGGAATGAGGAAAGTCATTCTGACACTGGAAGACACACGCTGCTGAGGAATAGTCTTTGCTGAGTCACTACATCGGGGTATCAAATAACTTTCCGGGAGTTCTTCAATCATTCTATAGCAAAAGCAATCTTAAGCATGATGTGGTCCACAATATTTAAACAACCGTACCACCAAAGAAGTCATCTAACGTCCGCCTGTTTGTGACTATGACGCCTTAAATAAACACTGTTCTACATGATTGTCTATTACCTCAGACTGATTTTATAGATTTACCGGATGTCAATGTGTTCTCCATGGCCAACCTCATCAAAGCGTACTACTGGATCTCGATGACATTCATAAGAATGCAGTCCCCGCTCGTTTTGAATTATATGACTTTATCTGTATGCCTTTTGAGTGAAGCCTAAATGATCTGATCTCATTTATCAGCTAGTTTACAACTTAATTTTCATATATGCATATTTTAATTAATTTCTTATCATTAGTAAAGAAGAAACAGAGTATTTAACTCATAAGAAAGCTGTTTTTGAACTAGACCAGCATATCATATTGATTAACCTTGGGTAAGGTTACTTCGAGAAAAGCCGTTTGAACTAACTAGGACACCTAATTGACAAATAGAACATCCAAACGATTGTTGACCGTCAAGTTACAAAACACTATCCACTTCCAGAATTATTAAATAGGTAACATCGATCCCAAGGGTTGATCAGATTTTTTCGTCAACTTTTCGCAACTGCACCGCCATCCTAAACCGTTATATCAACGTTCATATGGACCTTCACATTCTCTTCAACTATCTTCTTTAGCCTTTCGAGTATTCGAAAAATCTAAGCACCTTATTGGGAAGAAATCGTTGTTCAGGAGACAGCAGCGCTTCCTTTCCACTGAAGAGAGACGCCCTCAGTATTACTGTACGGGCAGCTTTAAAATAATAGGGTAATTGGTGCATCCAAGCCCTAGCGTTCCTCTTTAAAAAGGTTGGATCCAACTCAGTACAGTTTTAAAACACTTGGTGAAGGAAGTTTAGCTGTATATCTAGCCATTAAGCAACTCATGTAAATGCTAGAAGGTATCACTCTCATAGTCTTCAATAATCGAAGCTTTTTCAGTTAAAGAAAACAACTACTCTCCAAGAGGGATACAGCACCTTGAATTTATTTCTCAGTTCACCTCCGATATCCAGCAATTAAGTCGTAGACGTCATTATTATGCATGCACGTCGATAATATGCTTTTTCCTGATATTGACTGTCAGCACTTGTTTGAGTTACAGAAAGACTATAGAAGCTTGTCTAAAAAGACCAACTAGACGCTTCTGCAAGTCCCGCTGAATATTATGAAAATCATATGCAATACGTTCACTGGCAGACAGTCAGTTTCATCCCAAAGATAAAAGACACACCACCTTTGACAAGATGCACAACTTACATTTAAGCCAGCAGCAAGTTCACTACTGAAGGATTCGTGTGACCAAGGGCTAATCCAGATGTAAAGGAATGGATGTAAGCAGATAAAATGTCACACTATCCATCCACTCGGTTCGTTTTCAACCTCCAGTGCAAGATTACCTAAATACCACCTAAATACTGTTGGACTTCGACCTACTTTCAACAGCTCCCACTGAATTCTCGATGCATGAACAGACTTACTTGTTGACTTATCAATCCTACTTCCAGGCATCACAACCAAAGTTGTTGTAAACTGGATATCCGATTTCGATGTACCATTGTTTCCCACGACGAATAAAGCAGCACGCTTTGAAAGTCAGTTATCTCAACATCACTGAATTATTCGACGGTACGTGAATACATAAGTACTGCAGCATATCATTCTACTTCTAGAGGAATGATCAAACGATTCCACGGGCAAATTAGAACTGCACCTGCCTTTTCTTTAACAGACAATGACACATCCACCACTCCTGCTCAAAATACAACCGGGTCTCACACAAGATATTAGCTGCTGCTGTACCATGGAGTTAATTTACAGAACTATGTTACGCTTGCCTAGGATATACTTCAGCCCAGAGACAGACTTAACTGCGTGCAACCACTATAACGAAAGTAAATTAACCTCCAAATAACATTAGATATAAGCACTGGGTCTGAATTAAATGTCCTTTAGCCACAAAATTACGTGAGGATAGTTTGTTTCCAATACAACCACGTGCATTGTTGTAATTGTTATTGTCGGTGCAATTATTAGCCTCACTGATCTTATCATACAACATATGCGGGAATATAGCTTACTTGTTTAAGAATCCGACTCTCAAGAAACAAGTCCTAAGTTCGAAAACTGTCACACCTGCCTCGACCTGAATGGTATCATAAGCCCTCAAACAACAGGTGTGACAAATAAGCTATTACAGAAACAAGCATAGCTACATTATTTTCAATATCATATTGCACTTAAATATCTGCCATTAACCTTTTCAGAAACATTCCCCGTCCAAAATCTAGAATACTTTTGTTTCTCCTTTCAGCCTATTGTTTGTAATGATATGTTAACCACTACAGTTTCGTTCGATTTTGCGGTGAATTATTACTTGTTATATCGGCCAAAGAGTGGAAAACGTGACATTGGGCATATTTTTAAAATCATTTTACATATGACTGAATTGATAACATTACTGCATATCTTGGTTCGACAGCTTTTGATTAACCCCTCATCCATTTATGCATGACTTATAGTTTGGAAGTAATTGCATGTTGACTGAAATCCATCCATTTTGTATAATCTCATTTTCTATGCTTGAAATCGATTGTTTCATTTTTACAGATTATGGTGCGTTGTAGTCAGGTGGTTTATTTGTACATACAGCCGAATCACATTGTCTGAAATAGATGGAGAATAAACACCAAACTTGGCTTTGTTGCAAGCAATTAGGAGGGGCTGACTCACGCACTTGCGTGACTCATTGTGGAGTTGGTTTGATTATGCTAGACTGGGCGATTATATACGAGACCAATCACGTGCAAGGTCGGTGTTAAGACTTAATCGGGAGAATCACGTGAACCAGGCAGTCACAACCAGACGAAGTTATAACGCCACTATACTAAATACGGTTATATATTGTATTGCATTTGGACTGGCATAAATTTCATTCCACTCCAAATCAATAACCCAATGAGTCAGTCACTCACACACGCACTCGCTATCATTTCCTCACATAGTTGATATATATGTTTTAAGCGTTTAAGTTTCTTTAATTCGTTTTGACCAAAACCATTCATGTGTGCTCAGTACATTGCATTCCGATCATTTATGTATGTATTTTTGCTTTTAAATGTATCTGACTTTTCAGATTTACTGTATTGGTTTCCTTTAAATACCCACCTTACTCTTTATACCAATATTCTAAAGAGGTGATTATGCAACAGTCTGTGTTGTAAAAACAGATTTATTTACCGATGGCTTTATTAAACGCTTTTTTATTTGTTTTGACATGCTGATTTCCCGCAGCAGACACTGTGGTTCTACACAGATCTATCTCTACGAAACTTTTGATTTTCATACCACAAATTATGGTGGTGAATGAAGACCAATTCATTAAATTAGCTTCTGCACTACGAACAGCTACAAGAAAAAGCAATGCACTTACATCGGCATCCATGTTGTGCTAAGTTCGTATTCAATGAAGATATCACAAACTGCACATGAAAACTTCTATGTACATTCATCAATAAAAGCTAAAATTAAGCAAGTATTATGTACACAGAAAACTGAAAAACATCTTAGTGATGTCCGGAAAACATAGAAGCGTTTATTTTCGTTGAAGTCGAGGAGCGAAAGTGATAACTGCTCCATTACGAACTTGGTAATGCTCTGATAGTTTATTAGTTAGCACATCTAATCTAACAGTGATAGATGGAGAATCTTCTGGAGGAAATAAGCCATGTGGGTTCACAAGAGCTAAACATTTTGTTTTCCAAATACTTCGCCAGCTAATAAGTTTCGGAGAAATGCAGCTTTGTAAAATATTGTCAGTAATACTGCCTACATGCTGTTCTTTTTGTAGTTTTGGTTGATTATGAAGATTTAAATACGATGTAATTGCTTCTTGTACGGCCCAGCGTAACTCCAAAACACTAGCATTGACAGGAATCACTAGAGGTAATTTCACACCATCCCCTCGTAGCAGCGTTAGGCGCATAGCCTGTGAAGAAGAAAACGCAATTCAGATGCTCATTTAAGCAAGCGCAAGCTAACGTAATCAAAGAGGTCATGAAATTTTTACGAACATTGTCATGATGAAATTCAACTCAAAAGTTCTAAACAATACGTGCATAGTTAACAGAATGATAAAGATGGGGACTTCAGTACCAAATGTCTGAATTACGTAGGCTGGGACGAGCTACTGATAAATTACAGTTAGAATGAAACAAAAGACTAACTTACATAGTGATTACATCAGACTCGGTCGTCCGACTCTTATGTTGCATGAATATTTTTACCGTTTTAATTATAAGTTGTTGCTGACACAACACACTGACAGAACGAACTGAAGCGTAATATACTCGTCCTTTAGAAAGTAGTCGGTCATCTCACTAGTCGGCGCCATAGATGACGCAAGCTGGTAAATGCCAAACGGGCCTTCTGTATCTGAGCTGAGATTTCGTCGGCAACTAGCCCGTTCGAGGTGATACAACTCTCCAAGTAAGTGAAATGGTTGACACATTCCACCACTTCACTCCCTATCATTAAACTGAGAATGGTTGCAAATCAGTCCTTGAGTATCATCTTACTTTTAACAGGTGCCAGTGAAACGTATGCCAAACGTACTCAGATTTCTACTCCACGCGTCTTCACCTAACAGGACAACGTCATCTGCGCATTCCAGGTCTACCAAAAATCCCCCTGCGGTCAGGTCAATCCCTGTGTCGTCATATGTTAAGAGGGAGACCTCCATAAGAACGTCTATGATAAAATTGAATACGAATGGGGAAAGTGGGCATCCACTCGACATACACGGCTCAGTTGACATCTCACCATAGGCTCTAACACCCTCACAGCTGTTCAAGTTAAGAGCCCTCAATAAGATGATTTACTTACTCAGTACCCCTTTTATTGTAATAAGACTTCTTGATCGACGGGCTCGAATGCCGTTTTCTGGTCGAGAAATACAGATATTATCAGACATTGGTAAGCGTGCCTCTGTCCCCGGCGGAGTATGAATATTTGGTCGATATGTCCACGGCCACATCTGAACCCAGCCTGGTTTTTTCAAGTTATTACCGAGTTTTACTCAGGCATCTAACGACTATAGAACCTAGAATGCTAGATAATATGTTTGTCAGGTTGATTCCTCTGTGGTTATCACAGGAGGACTCGCCTTTCTTGAAGACTGGGATAACCTGTGAGCGAGACCAGTGAGAGGGGACAATATTCGACTCCCATACACTAGTTAGCACTCCGGTTGACTTCATTGAAAATACTCTGCCACCGTTCTTGTATGTGTTAGGCATCAGTCATTTTGGTCCTGCTGCCCTTCCTCGTCTAAATTTATCTACCGCTGTTCCGACTTCTGAGTGTTGGGGGGGGGCAATGTTCCATTCAGGATCCGACTGGAGAGGAACGCAATAGGAGTTGGAGGTGAGTTGGACTGTTCCTCGAAGTGTTCTACCCATCGTTTCAATCGTCTCCTCCAAGTGCTTCTCTGCCTCACTCAGCCTACCCACTTGTTCATTGAAATCACCTGCAACAACAACCACGTCTGAACATTTGGTTTTCAGAAGGAGGCTAGACAGTTTTAGGTAGAACTCATCCTTAACTTTATCCGAACTGCAGTCAGTGGGTGCATAAGCAGAGACAACAAAGAAACAACGGCGAGTTTCACTATTCCTTCCAGTTCTCATTATGCTATCCAGCCGTACAGCGCATAGGCAAATGTCAACTGGGAAACAGTCTGGTAATGAGCTTTTTGTCCCGGTGCTTAAGGCTATGTCTACACCTGCAAAACCGCGAGAACTAACCATCGAATCTCCAGAAACTCAAGGAGTGAATTTTGCGGATTCACCATATTGGCCGGAAGAGGTTAAGTGAATAACCGCTCACGGGTCCTGTTTGCGTGTCTCAGACACAGAACACATCCATGCCTAAGTTGCTAGTTTTGGCCAATGAAGCTTGCTGGCCAATTTAAAGGAGGGTGCGGACAGTGAAGGCTCCAATGTGTAATTTGAAGCGTCGTTTCAGGAGACTAAGGATGCTGTTTCGTGGACCCAAATCGTTGTTGAAAGCTACGAAGCAAGAAGAAATTAAAGATGATGTAGGATAGTTAACTGAGCGATGCGAAGGAAGATTAGAAAGCCAAGATGAAGGAGGTGCATAGTGGTTAGAGGGAACATGAGAGTTGACAGAGTTGTGAGGACGATTGACAGTCCCCAGCTGCCCATATCGTGAAAGGGTTGTTGCGTGAACGTAGAGCCCAGGGGAAATCTGCAAAAGGTCGGTCACAAACGGCCTTTTTGATGCTACGACAGTTGGTCTGTATTATAGAAGATGTAGTCGGACATACGTCCTGTGGTTTCGGATCACCACCAAGTTCTGATGACTGGTCAAGGCCACCATAATGGGTCATTTCTGTTTAGGAACATCTTAAGGGTAACTGCTTTTTGTCGAATCACTACCCAACAGATCTTTCTGGTGTGGTAGGACCTCGAGGGAGCAGGGGTTCCCCTACTATAGCTCGTTGGTTCATCGTGATATACAAGCCCGACAACCAAGTCAAGGTAGCAGCTAACGGTCAGGCAAATCATTACATTAAGCAAGGATAGGACTCAATGCCTCGCAATGTGACTGCTGCTTGAGCACTTACGTCTCCCCGACAACACTGTTACTTAGTGGATGACAGCTGATGAGCAGTGGGAACAACAACACTAATCACTGACTTGAATTCGGTTGCTCTTTATAAAGTGACTTGGCCGGTTTATTAAGAAGGCAATCCTTTTAACTCCTACAAGGCTGGAAATCAATCATGGTCTTACCTTTATATGTTTCCATGTACTTAATGTACGTTCTTTCTGCTGCAATTATTGCAGTGAAAATTTGTTATTTTAATAATGAATAGATTGGAAAAACACCAAATAACAGGTGACAAATTAATTTACAAAACAGGTATTTACGCAAAATAATAAAAATTACTCGTCCAAAATGAACTTCAATGGTGTTCATAACGTCTTTGTTTGCTGGCAAATCTGAAATATCACCTTCCTCTTTGTTTGACTTTGAGATAAGATCATTAAGAAAGCGGTCATTAGAAATGATTGATGCCAGCTTCTTATCCACAGATTCTAGAGTGGTCTGATATTCCTTGATAGTCGCGGACAGCTCTTCCTCCATTACCTTCACTTCTTCAAATACAGTTAATTAGCTTTGATGCACTAATAAGTATAAACATTGAAAACGTTTCTTAGTATAATAGACGACAGACTTGAGAAGTGCAACAGAAGTATAAATTCTGCTTGAAGTTCATATATTATATAAAAAAAGCTATGTACGCTGTTCGCATACAACCAGTTTTCACTGGAAGTTAAGAGGAACAATAAATTTATATAATGTCCCATCGTATGTAAGTAAAGCGTCTACACACCATCCTGAGCCATTCCATTTCTGGCTATCAATGGATAAACGTCAGGAAGAATCGTTTAAGGAAGATGAAATCCTGTTACCGCACATTGTAAAAAATAATACAGGTTACTTGGATTTTTTGATTTCTAAAAACAGACAGCGATGATGCGATCAAAAGAATGGATATTCATATTAACTGAAAACAAGGTAACGTCGAGCTGATGAACGAAACCCACGGGAGTTACATGGAATGAAGATAAGATAGACAGTGTTTTAGCCTAGTCGGTTAAGCACAGATTCCGAAAACACCATACAAAAAAGGATTTTGAGTGTATAAAACTACGCACTCAGAATCGTTTACAGTATACTGATTAATGATAATTTATCTGAATGGCAATATATAATTGACGTTTTTATTTACTCAACTTAAAATCAAAACTTTGGGTCAATCTTGAAAAGTTTGGAGGGTGTTTTAGGACTTCAGACTGAGAAGTTGAAGTTTGATTTGGAATTTCGAGCTGTATAATGATAAAGAAAACTGACTATGAACTGAAAACTTACCGACTGATCCCGGATAACCAATCGTGGAGTTGTGGCTCAGTGGTTTAGGCAGATGACTATCAGCCATTGGTTCATCGGTTCCAGCCCTGCTCCACTTACCGAGGTTTGAGCAGCTAGTTAGAACCACTAGGCCTAAAACAATACGTGTGGACCATTGACTACTGTGTGAACGTGCACAAGGTTGCTGAGTGCATTTCGTCTCGTCGTTATGCAAGTAACCAAGTCATTTGTATCAAATATTTAAATCAGCTGTAATACATAAACAACGTTATAACAAAGATATATCGATATAATCCCGTAATTCAGATACTGTGGAACAGTGTAATTCTATATTGAATGTGTTCGTTTGATATGGGACATAGGCATAGTGTTATTTGCTAGAAGACGTTTCCAGAATAAATTATTGCTTAAATAATCATATCACACTGATACATAAATAAGAGCACCATTTATGCTCCAAGTGTCATCCAGTAAACATTATTGTATCCCCCTGTGTGCTACATCAAATGAAAGAAGGATATGTCGGATTGAACGGAGTGGTGTTTGAAGCGTTAAATGATGCTTAGATGTTAGTGGGGGACAGAAAGGATAGGGATTCAACATAGTAATTAGATATAGATGAAAATAAGTTTAGGCTTTATTCATTAAGTCACATTTTCACCCAAACAGGGAACAAAAGTAGTCAACGTTGAAATTGTTTATCAATGATGGTCGTAGAGAGTTGACTTATCAAACAGATGAACAAATAAGAGGCTACTGTTCGCTAAAGGTTATTTTATTCTTCAGCACATTTCAAATTCCTATTTTCGAGAGAGACAGTTTTGAAGCCTAACTAACTCAATGTGATAACTCTTTTTCCTACTTTGAAACCATCCTGTTAACTAGAGTGAAATATTATTTTTCACTTACAGCGACTTAATAAGTGGAGCTGTGGCTCAATGGCTAAGAGAGATGACTACCAATCAGTGGGTTACGAGGTTTGAACTCCACTCCATCCATCGTGGTTTGGGCAGTCATGTAGTGTTACTAGCCGTCACACGGTAGGTGTGGCTCATCGCCTACTGTACGAATGTGCACAAGGCTGCTGAGTGTTTCATTTCGTCATTTCGGACAACCAATCATATTCGTCGAACGTCAGGAACGCACAGCATCGTATCTGTAGAGAATGAATGAAAGAGTAGAGCCGCTGGGGAGAAACCAATCTCTCAATATTGGTTCTTCAACTTCACTGCTAATCGGCCATCGTTCAGTGGAAAGACAGATATGAACAGTTTTCTTCCATAACTTTCGGTTCTTTAGCCTTTAACCAACCAATACTTGAAAAGTGTCCTGTACATCACATTTTTTCTACCTTTGTAGATACACTCATCCATGTACACAACTTGGTCACCAGTTAGCAATCGGTGTAGCTGTCCAGTCCTTTCCTGAACTATAACTGGAAAATATGGTTATTGTGAAACGGAAACCGGTGACTGCAACTAACATTTCGGAATACAGACGACTTTTTCAGAGCTTGTACACATTTTTGGTAACAACCAATTTCGTCTATGAGAGGCGTAAGAGGTATGTGCTTCTGAGCTAGTGTAATTTATAAACTCTAGTTGATGCCATCATTACTGTCATCCTCGTAGCATACATTTTCTTAACTTCATGAAGTACGAATCCATGGGGAAAGACTAAATCCCATCAAGTGGGCAATGTTGCTATATGTCGGTAGCCAAACATGTTACTGCATGCATGTGGTGAACTGCTTCTTCATTGTTTAGCTAAAAGCGTAGTTGTCTACCAAGTGTTGCTGGTCGATGGTACCTCCGTAATGCAGACAATGCTTCGCTTCAATGAGTTTGTGAAATATGAAGTTAAGTAATACAGTACAAAAGCATGGGACCTATGTGAAGGAAACTGCCTATCATCTATAGCTTTCTAATACCTCCTGTGTAACACTAACCGGCAGTTCCATCAAAAACCTATAGGCCTAGACGATCTGACAACCATCATTTTATCGTCCATAGCCTTGAGAATAGCAGGACATACTGCACTATATATATGCAGTTTTTCCATGAACTGGGCAGCTTTTTGACAATACTCACACCCATCAAATGAAATTAGCCTAAGGTGAAGTGTGTCAAAATACCATAAGCGTTTATGGAGCCAACTGATGTTATTCCTTTAGGATCTTACAGTTTGTGTGAATGCCAATAACAGGCGCATTCATATTACCTGTGTCACGCATAAAATGATCTTGTTCCCATTTTATTGTTTGTTATTGAAGAAGACTAATCAACATGATTTTGCTGAATGATGGACTACGTTATCACATAGTTTGGAAGGTTTGACTTGGCATGTAAGTGTAGTGGACATTAAAATGAATACAATTTTAACTTACTTCAATTTCTGACCTGCATTATCAAAAGTTCCAATCACACTGGAAGTATCCCTTTTTACATAGGTGGTACGCTTAACCAGATTCATTCACTTAGGATGCAGGCTAACAATATCATATAAATTAACTGAAGATTAATAAGAAGGCTGCAACTGTAAAATACATAGATTCTCAAAACGACATTAGACCGTATGTTTAATATGAATGGCTATTGTCTGACGACCGATAGCTGCTGCTACGTTGACGTGGCGGTCGCTCTTATGTATCGCAATGACCCAACGAGCTGTGCTGGTGGAACACCTGTTCCTTCGCGGTTCTACCATACCAGAAAGGTTTGTGGGATAGTGGTTAAAGAAGAAACAGTTACCATTATAGTGTAAGTTGTTACGCTACGATAGGGTCTGAGGGCAAAGTCATACCGCTGTTAGCTGGATGGTATGCGACAGTAGTTAGGTGCTTCCCTTGGATGACCAGCAGTGCCAAGCTGATGATGCCTTCCAAATGGGAAGGCGGGGTTAGAAATAGTCGGTCCCAAAAGTAATGCACTCCACCCCCTCATGGCATGCCGATGCTTGCAATAAGCATTCATAGTCGAATCCAAAACCAAAATCTCAAAATTAGCCAAAAGCCAGTGCGCGACCGGCCTCATACAGATGTCCCTTGGGCTATGCCTGTCACAAATCTTTTTCTCTTTCAGGTGTCTCAAGAAGAAATAGTCCACCGCAGTGTGGACAACCAGAAAGCATCAACTGTCCGTACGCTTCCAGTAGTACTTAAGACCCAAACGAACATAACCTGTCTTCCTAAACCTTGTCTCCTTCTTTGCCTTCACTCCCTGATATTAATATTAAACCTATTACACTTTCCCCAACTTCTCACTCTGCAATCATTGCCAATGATAAAAGCCATCGAAAACTCACTCCTAGTCTCCTAAGGCCCTGCTATCGATTCCATGTAGGAGTTTTCAACATCCGAATTCCATGTGAAATCAGACAGCAAGCATCACTCGCCAGAACTTTGAAATCTCCAGCTATGCATTTTTGCTGTCTTTGAGGCACGTATACAGGGCTCGAGTGTGGTTATTAAATTGACTTTACCTTTGTAGTGAATCTTCAAAATTCACTTTACGAGTATCCGGAGAACCAATGGCTAGCTCTCGTAGACTCGCTGGTGTAGGCATAGCATTAAGTTTTAGAGCAGAAAGTGCGCTCCTCGACTGGATACCAGTAAACACCTGTCTATGTGCTGTTCGAGTAAATGGATCTGTAAGGACTAGGAAGGATCCTGAGATTAACAGACGCTTATTCATAATTTCCGCCTACGCACCAACCGTCTGCAGTGTGGATGATCCAAAGGATGGATTCTATGCGAAGCTGTCAACTTCGCTAAAGAAAGCAAAAACATTCAGGCATGGTCATAATAGTAGGTGACTTAAACGCTTAAGTAGGGAAGCTGAGATAACCAAGAAGGTATCTTCGGGATATTTACAAAATCTCATCCCAACGAATGAACAACAGTGATCGTTTGTTGCAATTTTGTTCTGACTAGTACTAACTTTAAATATAAGGAGACACATTGTCTCACATGGGAATACGCCAACTTCAAACCAAGGACGGACACAGACACATGCTATAACCCTTTGTTGGAGGACTGGCACTCTCTCATAAGCACTCGTTTGGAATCCGATTGAGGCGTTAGTACAAGTTCGTGTATGTCTGCGCCTTACTGGTAGCAGAAAACAGGCAATAGTAAGCCTGTCTATGGTCGATCGGAAGATAGGAGCGTCAAGTCTTCATTTAGGGAAGAGGAAGCTAAGCATTTATTTGAACATGACAGCAGTGCTCATCATGAGGAAATCTGGCATGAAATTAAGTCCGCTGTAAATACAGCTATCAAGACGACTGGTGACTTACACCCGTAGGTTAGCAAACGTCAGTGGATTTTCACGATGTCAACCCAACTGACTGATGCGAGAATGATCCCAGCTGGTTCTGACCACGACGAAGAGCGAAAGCAACTTCGACGTAAGTTGACCAAGAGTCGTGTCGATCTCGAGCAGTGGTGGATGACGAAAGCAAGATAGATGAAGGCATGAGCGTTGGGTAACACTCAGCAACTATTTAGATGTATTAAGGAGACCGGTAAGATGATGGTAAGTGAAACCATCATAGAAAAGGATGGGATGTTGATAACCTCCCAGGACAGGTAGCTAGAACGTTGGGCAGAACACTCTGAAGCACAGTTCAACCCTCCCTCGGAAACGCTTCAGTTGCCCAACGTCCAGTTTGAACTTGAATGCACCATAGATGTCCACCCATCAACGCTTCTTAAAGTTGAGAAAGCTGTATCGAACCTGAGATGATGCAAAGCAGCAAGAACTAAGTTTGCCATCCAAAATTTTCCAAGGATGGAGGTAGGAAATTGTTGATTAGAGTGACGGAGGTGCTAGCTAGTGCATGGGAATCAGAGGTAGTGCTATCTGACTGATGTACTTCACTGGTAATCCCAATCTATAAGGGGAAGAAATCTCGTGACAACTATAAAGGAATTAGTTTGGCTCATATTGTGTACAAGATCCCAGCATCCATAGTCATGCGACACCTAAAAGAAGCTCGAGAACAGCAGACTCGAGAAAACTAAGAGGGTTTTGGACCTAGTCGAGGGTGCATCAATAATATTTTCACCCTATGACAGGTTCTGGAAGACGGGTATACCTACCGCCGGCAGCCGACAATGGCCATATTTGTTGATCTGTGTTGTGACAGTGTCTGACTGTGAAGGGAGTATTGACCACGCATATAATACTAACTAAAGCTCTCTACTCGAACTCATGCAGCCCTACAACGGGTGGCTTATGAGTTCTCAAATGAGTTGAAAACCACTAGTGGTATCCAACAGGGATGTCCACTGTCACCGTTCTTACTTAATTGCGTCAGAGACGTACTAGTGGACATAATCCTATGTATGTCTCACTTCAAAGGGGTTGACTTACACCCTGGAGGTCATCTAGTTGATTTGGAGTACGCAGACGATATTGTCCCGCTGGGTGAAGATGATGACAGAACGCAAGATCTTTTGCACATGTTGACTAAAAACCTGAGCACATTTGGCGTGCGTTTCACTGGCACCTGTCAAATGTAAAATGATGCTCCACGACTGAGTTGCGACCACTTCCGTTTTCATGATAAGGAGTGAAATGTTGGAGTGCGTCAATCGTTTCACTTACTTGGAGAGTTGCATCAGCTCGAATGGGCTGGTTTCTGATGAAATCTCAGCTACGATACAGAAGGGCCATCTGGCATTCACCAACTTGCGTCACATGTGGTGCCGGTGAGATATCCGACTACCTAGCAAAGGACGAGTACTGTGCTGCAGTTTGTTTTGTTCTGTTATACGACTGTGAGACATGGTCATTGGAAGTAGATGACATGTAGCGGTTGCAGAGTTTTGATCAGAGATCTTCGTAGCATCGCTCGCGTTTGGTGGAATTACCATGTGAGCAGTATTCAGGTCAGGCGAAGAGTACTAGGTATACAGGCAAGTCGATTGATAATGTTGTGAAACTTTAGAGGCTGAGGTGGTTTTGACATGTGTTGTGCATGCCGATCAACCGCCTTTCTTGACGTGCCATGCTACGGGGAAGCTCGACTAGGTTGGGAGAGTTTAGAATGGCCAAAATTATGAGGTGGCACCAGTCCACGAAGTCTCTGACTGTTGGTCTGAACTGTATAGGGAGACGTAAATTGCCTGGTTGGCTGAAGACTTGGTAACGGCTAAAAACTGGTCACAGTGGCAAAGATGTATTTACTGTTTGATAGGTCCTAAAGTTTGACTATTTGCACTAACCGTTATCTTCAAATTGCACTTGGTGCTAGGTCATGAATTGGTTTTGTCCCCAAGGTAACAGGAACAATTAGTTGTAGATTCCTTGACATATGGATGAAAATCAGTCACAGTGGCGTAGATGTGTTTGGTGACTCGTCTTTCATGGGCTGAACTTTTTCACTAAGTGGGATACTCAAATTCCTTTTTCTCCCATGCACGTTTGTCTGCCTTGACATCCCTTTTCTTTCGCCCACTCTTCCTTTGTATGCCGTTATGAGGTGTGGTAGTACTTCTGTGAGAGATTCTACATGAGTCTTATCTATCCCGGAAAGCAGCCGCTCTCATACACCAACGCGGAAATTGTGCAGCGGGCGAGGGAACAATATTTACCAGTGCGAAATAACCCGCTTAGAAGTCATATTTCGTCGGTAATCGTGAATGTATTTCACCCGTTTTCCCGGTATTCGTCTAAAATATTTCTGTATAACTGTTAGCTTCGGCTTAGACAAAACGTAGAGTAACTGCTGAAATCGTAAAGCTAGGTTATGTGCAACACGAAGAGTGCGAAAGAAAGAAAGCATAAGGTATGCATGCTGAGCAAAAGCAACATCTGTGAATATTAGCGATTGATCGTGTATATTCACAGTATTCATTGTGCTGTTTGATTGGACACAATTACATTGAACCAAAAGTTTATCATTTTTAATCATAAACCTCTTTTCCGAAGATAATTTCGCTTTTAATACAAATGATAACAATGTAGTTTTTCGGAGCTGGTATAGCTAATAACAAGTAACTAACCTGGTGATTGGTCTCATTATTTCAGAAGAGCAACGCAGATGTTTGTCGGAACGCTTAAAATTCCAATATCCAATGTCTAATGTCTTTTTACGATCTTGTGTAAACCAGTTGATTTCTTCGCACTCACCTCTAGGTCCTGTAGGGCGGTTCCAGGTTTTTGTCGGATGTACTATTCAATCAAATATCTGAGTGGTTCAAACGGCTTTTGATGGAATAGAAGATGTTTTCGCATTTAAATTCCATAGATCGTTACTTCTGGTGGTTGCTAATCTGTGTACAGGTAAAAAGATAAGAAACAGTAGCGCTCTAATGTGAAAATGCAGTTAGTTCTGAACAGATCCTAGCCATATATTAAATAAGTATCCAGTCGGCGCTTAAATGATTCAGACGAGGTAGCCTGGATCACACCTAGCGAAGAGTATTCAAGGGTTTTACAACTCTTACGGAATAGGAGTTATGCCTGGTATCCAACTTCAAACGTTTCAGGCATAGCTTCCGTATATCCCCTTTGGGATTATTGCTACAGCTAAGATTCAATAAGTGGCTGAGTGGGTGTTCAAAGGTTCTCAGGATGTTGCTAGCCGTTACCAAGTCCCGTCTTGGCCCTCTGTATTCCAGGGGATACGGATCCAGCGTAACCAGTCGCTCTTCAAGTGTTTTAGACCTGGGTCCCCGAACAGAATTGGCCTGGTGTCTCTTGATGCTTTCTAAGCCTATTCTGTCTTTCTGTAGAGGAGGGGACAAGATGATGGTTCCAAACTCCAGGTGAGGCCGTATGAGGCAGTTGAAAATTTGATGGAAGTATATACGATCAAATTGTCCAAAAATTTGTCTGAGGATTGCCAGCCCCAACTTTCCTTGAAATATGTATCTGTCACAGTTGGCATTGGGTCCCAAGTCTTCATGGGCTAAAACGCCCAAATCTTTCTCCGTCAGCGACGCTTCAATTTCCGTGCCGTAGAGGCCATATACATAACATACGTCGCATTTTACGTGTAACGTTGTCTTCCTCACCTCTGACTTCTTTCCGCAGTTTCGCAGCATCAGAAAAAAGAAGAATTTCAGAAGAAACCTGTTGAGGCAAGTAGTTCATAGATATTAGAAAAAGAAGAGACCCCGGTACTGAACCTTGAGAAACACCACTAGTACATTTTGTTCCCTGAGACATAGAGAAACCCACTCGAACTCTAAATGGATGAACTCGGTGATGTAAAGACAGCCAGCCAGCGAGTGATGGTCTTATCGCGCTTAATTTTAGTTCATCAATGAGGCAGTTCCGATTGAGGCGATAAAACGCCCTGGCAAAGCCTAGATAACTAACTTCAGTTAGATCTTGACGGTCAACTGTACCAGCCCACCTATCTACTGCAGTGAGCTGATTGGTAGTGCATGAGCTCGTTTTTCAAAATCCATGCTGTTGGGGATACAAGTAAGTTGATTGTTGTAGGGTGATCCCCGAGTCCACCATAAATTAACGATCACATTACTCCGAAGGTTTGGATAAATGCGTCACCGGTCTGTCTTCCTTCGGGTTACTCCCTTGACCTTCCTAGGAAACTTTGCGTCATGCGCCCCAACTTTCAAGGATCAAGTACTTTCTCTCGACTTAGAAAGTCCTTAAATGACTTACTTGAAGGACCAGACAAGATTGGTGGTCCCTCCCGCTGTACCGCAGAATGGATTTCGCCTGATCCGAGAAGTGAACAATGGTAGCTTGCTCTTTGCTGGCCCAACACTTAAGTCGACGACCGAGATTCACACTTCGTTTATGAGATATTCGTGAACTCCTGAATAGGTGGACAATAACGAAAGCGTTTGAAAATGCTAGTCCACTTCGAGCTCAACTGCTTCTGTCTCCCTGCTAGTCAGTCCGTTGGCACCTAGTAGTTTAGAGACTCTCGCTTTGGCTTGCCGGAACGATACAGGTTCGAAACAAACATGTTTGTAAGTCCATCTTGGTGTCGCTGCTGATCGGCTCTCAGTTCTTTGTGCGTGTGCTCCTCGTCTGGTTGGATAGTTTTCAAGTGCATTCGGTGCCCCTCCTTCCGTGTTCGAACGAGTAGTGTCTTTTCAAACTAAGTAGCTTGTGATTGCAGTTCCTCATCACCTCAGCGACTTTAAGCGCTTTAGCATCGAAAGCGGAACTGACTGGCTGATTGGATGCATGATTTTACCAAATATGAATCCCCAATGAATGTTTACAATCTGCCACACAGCCTCCCAGTCTGTCTGTTCCAGCACTATCCAAGGAGCTGGAGTGTTAAGTCCCTCGAGGTTCCAACAACGTTCATTGAAATGTATGGCCAGAGTGGATTCGCAGACATACCAGTGTAGTCATCCCAGCGTAAAGGAGGATGGATTGCTAGGTTGTCAACCGAGAGTTCATCGTTTCTGAAGATAAGGTCTAAGTGAGATAGGACATGAGTTTCTTTTGGTCGCTTTACTGTTCCCACACCTTCCGTTAGCCCGGCTTCCAAACCAGACTAAAAAATCGGGCGTCGCTGGAAGAACCAGTCCCGCTAAACGCATGATTCCTAAAGTTAGCCTCTGGTAGGTAACTGTGTGCGCCCTAGTTAAGGAGAGCAACTGATTGCCCCTAGCATCTGCTTATTACATCGTACTTTAATGGGTCGCTCCCTTTAAATGACTCCCACCAAGCGCTTTGTAGTCTTGGGCAATTTTATAGCTCACCAGATGGACTCCTGAGGCAGTCCGATACTTAGGTTTGGATTTCGTGGGCTGAGAGAGCAGAGACGACGAAACACGCTGCTCGCTAACAGCTCTCCTGTCTTTGAGAAACAGCACAGCCTTAGCAACCGCCAGCTCTTGGTTTGGCATGTCTCGAGAAACCCATGCCTCACTGGCACGCACAGGGTTAGCTTGAGTGTCTTGCTTAGTTCCCGTAGTTGGAGTTTATTCCGCAAACGTTGGGCATTTGCATGCACCTCCTGACACCTCCACCTTTTCCGACTGGATGGTTAAATCCCAGGGTTTGGGCGCTGGGAAGATGTTTAAGTGCTGGTTGCCAGTGCGCTGTTCCTCACCCTTCCTCGTCTTTGCATCTAAGCAGCCTTCCAGAGGTTCAACCAGCTCCGATTTATCCCGTTTTGTTTTAGCCTCTCATTTCGCAACCTGTCAGGTTACATATGGACTCAAGGCGGCAGGCGACCTACAGTATAGATGCCGCCGTTTGACAGGCCGTAAAGATCGCTTCGGCCAGCGTTCGTCCGAGATCGTCAGTTTTATTTATCACCGGCGAGACAATGTGTTACTACTCCCCTTGATTTTCATTTTATTCTCAAAGGACTTTTTGCGAGAACCGTGGTGAATATCCTCGGCGCCTGGATTTTTAGGTATGTCCTGCATCATCAGGTTCCTTCCTCTAGCGTGAACCTCACGATTGGCGCCCAGATGTTTCTATACGGTCATTTCCTCAGTGTGGAATTTGTTTTATCGACTGCTGACGCTTGGGCGTTCTTTTAGAGCTTCTGCTTCTTGTTACACCTAGACCTCGTTCGCGGGCAGCTCATCTGTTTGTCTGACAAGCTTATGAGTAACTCGCGTGCTCTGTCATAAAATTCGACTTTCTTGCGGACTTAGATATGGCCTTCCTCATTTCCATATCACCCTGCTCAGACTTGTCTGCGGTACTTTCTGCCTTTCTAGATGCAGTGAGTTTGACCGAAGCTTAAAACCGAGTATTCTTATTTCACACAGATGATGCCTATCTTGAGCATATTCGCTCGATATGGCCTTTTCATTTTGTGTCCCAAGCCTGTTCATTGCTCTTACCGGATGATTTGAAGATTTTCTGCTCCGGTCGGTTTCCGAACTCCAAAGCCTCTTACGAGGGTGCAGATTTCGAATTTGCCAGCTTCCTCTTTTTTCGGTTTATTTCTGTTAACATATCGTGAGGTACTCACGAACACCACACAAGCGGTAATGCCACCTGCGACCAGGTTTGCCGGGTTCAGTGCACTCAGTTGCCTGTACCCCCCACAAGCATTATGGAGCCGACTCTAATGATAATAATGATATTATATTTCATACAACGTGGGTTACATGAGTACAAACCACTTTTCAGCTTGATCATTTTGGTAATGAGAAATGGCCGTTATGTACGGTGCTAAGCGTGCATTAGATACCGTTATTCGTGGCATATGGGAGGTGTGTTGGAGCAGGCTCAGTTGGAAATCAGGAATTATTCAGCTGTTTGAATCTTCCGATATCCTTGAGGGTGGGGCCGTATCACAGTCATGACCTTGGGATGTGTGAGTTCGTCATAAGGTTTTGATGGCAAGGTGCACACCGACAAGTGCGATTACTAAGATTCCATTTGAATGCAGGACTGGTTAGGTCAACCTGAAAAGTGAATAACAAAAGCGGGCAGCAGGCGACATTCGAAAAGGAGCACAAAATACTCAGGGGTAGATCAGCCATGATACATCCGGGTGAGTTCTTTGTACCGACTGCAGAACTTACTTCAAAAAGTATCCAGAAAAAACTGTTTAGAGGTAAGCTTAGGTGCAAGAATAGGAAAGCGCGATCGACGGTACGGAAAATTAGTCTGAAGCCGAAGATATCACAACGGAATAAAGAGACTAGAGGATTTTGGACTAGGTATTCACCTGTTATATACCCATGTACGAAAGTTTGATGAAGTTATTAACATTTAAGTGAGGCTAATGATTTTTTCTACGACAGAAACCACAACTTATCTGGTCACGGGGGAGAAGGATGATCATAAAGTTGCCTGCTGAGTGTCACCATATCGGAACTATATGGTAGTGCAGAGTACAAACATGTAAGTACTGATAAAAAAGAACAAATAATAAAATATATCACATGCTATGAAAATGCACCGATAGACAGTTCTTATATTACTCCGGAGCAGAGAGACTATTTTAAGAGACGAAATTTAGGAAATAGGTGTTAAGTCGTGAGATCAGTTAGGTTATGAAGAAATGTGGGTTACATCGGAGTACGAAACATGCCCATTGAGTCGTGGAGAAGAGACAATTCAGCAAGGAAAATGTTTTCTTCGATACCATTTTCAAAGCTGCACAATCGTGTTTATATATATAATAAGCAAATAACAGTCCATTATAAAACGGTAGGGTATAAATACATCATTAACCAAGTGCTACAAAAAACCGAATCAAGAATACAAAGTAGTTGCGTAATAAGACAGTAGAAATATCGAGGAAGGCAAGGAGTTTGACAAAGTGAAAATTGTTGGTAGACAAGAAACGCAAACATTGAGTGCCCACTTGGTAGATAGTTGCAAAGAAGGTGAAGAACGAGACAAGGGTCATAATGAAGGTGATAGTAATAAACTAATTAATTATAGCAAAATCGAGAAAAGTAAGGTGTTAAGACGATGGTAAAATGAGAGATTGAAAATACTTCTTTTGCACGAAGAGATCAGGCTTGAACTGAAGAATTGCCAGTGCCTCCGCTGTGCACAACTGTCGAGGGCATACCCCTTCTGGACTACTCCATCTGACACGATAAATGACACTAAGAAAGGATTCTGGTCTAGCTTTATGCCCAGAGTTGGCAAAATGTTCAAGAATTTAACTGTTAGTTGATTTACATTCTCCCCCCAACGTCCATGCAGGATTGTGCTCCGAGACACGTTTGGAAAGCGTGCGCTATGTGCGGCCTACGTTAAAGTAGCCACTGAGTTCACCGTCGCATATCGTGTCGCACTCCGCTTCCTGTTCATTCTTGGTCATTTTTTGAAAAGAAATTGGACTTTAACTTAACTAATGCGTTTAGTTTTCGGCACTGTATATTTTTGTCATTGCTGTTAGTCTCCCTTGAACCTAGGTGCCAGTAGCACCATTGCACATGGCATTACCGTTTGTGGTTCGGCCGCCAACGAACTGATGAGAATCGTTAGATAGGAGGAATTCACTAAGTAATCGTTGAAACTGGCGGAGAGATCGACATGCTCGTATAGGAGCGGGAAGTTTGTTCCACAGCATACTGTATCAAGTTATGAAAAACCTACATCGAAGTTTTGGGCGATACTTATTTATTGGGATGGTGTACTCGCTATTACGCAGACTATATGCCTTGATTTAAAAGTGATAGCACATTTCGTTCAAGAGTTTCAAAATAAAAGGTGAAAAAGAAATGTTTGGTTGAGCCTCAGGCTTCTCAGCCGGAGTGATTCTAGTTCTAGCTTTTTGCATGTTGCTTCGTATGCGAATCCTTCGTTATGTATTAGTAGGCTCCGAGTAAAGATTCGTTGAACGTTCTCTGCCGGAATTCTGTCCGATACTTTCATGTTACCATGGGTAACCGTGCAACACTCTAACATTGAGCAAACCATAACCTTGTACAGTATAAGTTTTGTCTCAGGCGTGAGTATGTTTCTGTGTAGAAGACCAATGAGTCTTCTGCCTTTGGAAACTATTGAATCTGCATACTCCGTAAAAGTCAAACTTCTGGAGTAAGTGATTACGAGGTCTTCCACAGTGTTGTATATCTGCAGTGCGATGTCACCCAAGTGTAGTGTTACTTCTGGGTGGGATTTATTGAAATGGAGGATGCCACTTTTATTTGGGTTTGGAGAGAGCTGCCAGGTCACGCTCCATATGAATATTCTCCTTAGATCTTCTTATATTCGAGAGAAACCCTGTGTTAGTGCTGCAGGAGAAAAGCTGTAGACTATCTTCAAGTCGTCAGCGAAAAGGTAGGGTATGCCATTTCGGATAACACTGCAGATATCGTTTACATAGATTAGGAAAAGTATCGGTCCTAGCACACTACCCTGGACGACACCACTTTGTATAAGTCTAGGGGAGGAGTAGCAATTACTGAATTTTACTACTTGGAAGCGACCCTCTAAAGATGTTGTAAGCCAGGACAGTAACGGGTCTTGGAAACCATATGATTGCAACTTAGTGACCAGGCGTTTGTGAGGCACCTTATCGAATGCTTGCTTGAAGTCTAAGAAAAGGGTAGTTACAAATAGGCCTTGGTCACGCTTGCTTGTAACGTTGTCTAGATAGTCAAGATAGCTTGTAGTGCATGACCGGCCTTTCAAGAATCCATGTTGTGCTGGTGAGAGTAATTGGTTTGTGTCATATAGTCGACAACTTCTTTCACAATCACCTTTTCCAAAGTCCTGGATACTACTGACGTGATGTTTATAGGTCGGTAGTTTTCTATATTAGATGTTGGTCCACATTTATGCTTGGGACACATGTATGATAGTTTCCATTTCTCAGGGTAATTGCCACTGGAGAGGGACGCATTAAAGAGCTTCAAGAGAATCAGAGGTACATCTTCGCCACCCCTTTTTAACAAGATGGTTGGAATTCCATCAGGTCCCGCACTGTATGAGGTTCGAAGTGATGCTGTAGCTAGAGAAATGTTTTATTGAGTGAAGAGCACGGTACTTATCGAGTGAGTTGGTGTTGACGGTGCACCAATGACTTTAATTTCGTCCTCTTGTGCAAAGCAGCAAGCAAACTGGTAACCGAATAACTCACTGATTTGTAGCGGGCCATCGTGGAGGATACCGTTGTCTATGATTAAACTGGGGATACTATTTCTGGAGCTGCTTGTCCGGGTTTTCATCAGTCTCGCTAGTGCTTCTGTATTACTAGTTTTACTACATTGGATGTGTTCTTGCTTAACGGCTTCTAGTACTCTTTCTACCTTGAGTGTGTTGTACGTGTCTTTGAGTGTGACAAGCGATGGAAAGTCGTTCGACTTATAGTACTCTCTGGCATGGTTTCGCATGCGGTTGCGTACTTTCGTAGGTATATTGTCAACTCTGTTTTTCCCAATTTCTCTTTGAGCGGTGGAGCAACATAGTCTTGAGCTGTGCCCATATATTCATAAAATAGACCACAGAGTTCTTTGGCCGAACTGTTGGTAAAGTGTGGGGCTTCAATCTAGGCAGCGCAGAAACGATTTAAGCTCGTCCCATTTGGCATACTTGTAGTTTCTAGTTAGTACTGTTCCCGACTTTTAGGTTAATTTTGTGCTGGATATGTTGAAGTGTCCATATACAATCTTGTGATCGCTGCCTGAAAATTGTGTACCCACTTGGAGTTTTGTGGGTGTGGCTCCGTTTGTGAAGACTGGGTCCAGGACACTGTTCTACCTGGTAGGGTGTTCCACGTGTTGTTGCCAACCCTCTGTTTCAAGAATGCTGTGAATCTATCAAAGCGCTCTGGATAGCCGATTGGTTGCCACGTTATATCTGGCACGTTAAGGTCGCCACATATAATTTTCGCTGTGTGTGGTAGTGTTGCCACACGAGCGAACATGCTTGTTAGACTGTCGTCATATTCGGCTGAGGAGGAAGGGGGTCGGTAAATGCATTCTATTAGAGGGGTTGTGGAGCGAGTAAGTTGGGCGATAATCCATACTGAGTCGTCAATCTCGTTTAGCTCAGATGTTGGGCACTGCGAAGCAGTGATGTTGGACTTTATGTAGATAATGCACCCTCCTTTCTTACCATGTAGTCTGCCCCACCTGAACAAGGAATGGTTGTCGACGGAGATCTCTGCGTCACAAATGTCAGAGGTACACCATGTTTCTGTAACCATTATCACGGACGGATCACAGCAGAGGTAGCAGCATAATCTTTTTCATTTTGTTGCGCGTAGAGCGGGCGTTAATCAGCCAAAACGAGAGTGAGTTAAGGTACAAAAGTGTTTAGATAAATCTCGAAAAAAGTCAGCACTTCTGTACATTCCTTGTGGGCCCCTTGCGTACATCGTGCTAGCGATGTCATGACCTTTTGTACTGGGCGACGATTCGGTACTGTTAACCTCGGAAGGGGCTAGGTATGCACCACATTCTGACTGATATCCAGACTGTTGGTCAGGTTGGAAACAGATGATCCGGCAGCATCCGAGTCACCCGCATTTCTGGTGGCATTGCAGCCGCAAGCTGTCCGAAAAGAACCTGTTCATAAGAAGTAACAGGGACTGATAAGTTGTATGGCACACATATCCGCTGGTTGCCGTACGCATTATGGTCGTGGCCAAATTCATGTTCCCTAAGATTTCTTTGGGAGATCTGTTGCAAGTTTGTCCTTGTGTGGCGTATGACCCACGTTTTGCGGCGTATAGATGAGATGGAGAGCATAGTCTATGACTACCTTCGGCCCCCTTTCCAATAACTGTGACCGTTGGGGGGCTAGCCGTGATGTGTATCTGCTGATGACCGCGGAAGTGTTGAGAAGTGTGGAAGGCGTGGAGAGTAGTCATTTTTCTTGGTCATAGGATGGCCTGAGAAATAACGTTTGGCATTTTCCCTAGCGTGACTTTGCGAGGGTGCAATGGTCTTTCAACCATTCATATTGCTTTTTCGTCTACTGGCTTGGCTGTTTAACTGCCTTCTTGTCAATTTTTTAGCCTGGGTGGGTGCACAGTAGGGTTTGCATAAATGTGTAGTGCTATCTGTACTCTTTGTCATCTGCCCACTTGATGCATACACGTTATGCACCGGCTGAAGCGGAGGTAGATTAGACTGCTTGCGCGCTAGGCTTCGGGATGGTCCTATGGTAATAGGGTACTTTTAGCTGGTGCTGGGTAGGCTTATGGGCTGAGTGACACCTGATGACGACAAAGTAATATCTTCAGTATTTTGTTGGGTCGATAGCGTAACACTTGGTTTTGGGATGGTCTGTGTGACGGGGTGAGATGGGGACTGGCTTTACACTTCTGCAGGCAGTGAGATCACCTTTACGAGATCATGTGCCTGTTTTTGAGTGTTGTTCATCGATTTGTCCAAGCCTACCGTCGTGTCATCGGCTCCACTACGTCTGTGTGTGTGGGCTAATTTGCGGGCTTTGGTATTCCTCATTCCACTGTGTTAGTACAGTAATCAGTTCGCTAATAGATTGCGTTGCTGTTTTGGGTACCAGAGCTTGACCAGAATTTAGAGCTTTTGGTATTTTTGTGCGACCATGTCTTTGGCGAGGTGTTAAGTCCTGTGAAAGTTTGACACTTTTATATGGTGTGGATACACTACCAAGTTGCTTGGATGATAGGAAGTGTCTGGCGTGGTAGGAGCCACTGAATTTGAACAACAGGGGGCAGGCATATTATCCCAACTTTTGCGGAGACGGGTAACTTGACATTCTGCAGAAGGCATGTTACAAGCCTGCAGACATAAGGCTTTTACCTCTTTGATCTGTTCGTGGTCGGGTACGTTGTATACTAATACATTATATGAGGACATAATCCTTTTATTAACCTCTGTAGCAATGAAATCCAAGACACTCTCTGTCTTCAATAGGGTTTCAGTACTGGCTTTAAGATTAGGCTGACAAAGAAGCAGAAGTGGCAGAACAACTTCAAGCTTAGCGTTCATGTCTTGTAGTGAATTCTGAAGGGTTATCAAATCCTACTTGATTTTACGCGAAGTGTTATACGGCTCCGGTATGAGATCGACTACCTTAACTTCAGGACCTCTTTTAGGGCTTGATGTCGAACCACTTAGTGAACGTGCTCTTTTGGTTGAGGCGCTTGGATTAGGTTCACATGTAGGTACAGCACATATACGTCTTTCAGGCTGGACCATGGTGGAGCAGTAGTAATTACGCATTTATCGACTTCGTCAGTACCGAAGAACGAGTAAAATAACCGGCAGTCACAGAATGTTGGGCAGCGATTTATGCATTGAATATGACAGTTATTAACAAGTGCTTCTTTGCACTTCAGGTAAAGTATATTGCGAAACTATTATGTCTCGAAGCTAACAGCGTTGATTCGTAACTAAACTGAGTGTTACAGACAAATAACTTTTCTTTAAGTTAGTCTTTGTTTTGGCATCCTGTTCTCTCTCAGCAGTAGTTTCTTGGGTTCCACTGTGCATATCGAAATGGGCTTCCCTTTGACGCTCCAGAAGAGGCGTATTGGGCTCAGAAAGTTGAGTTTCTGAGAAAAAGAAGCAATATAGGCTCTGAGTCTTTCTTCTGTACAGACAGATCTACTAAACCGCGGAAATTATCGACGTAGAATACCACGTTACGTAGGAGCAATGCTCAAAAGTACTAAATCGAACGATCGGTAACATTAAAGCTATAGTGTAACAGATCACGTGTAAGTGTAACGCAAGTTACGAACTCACCGCGCGATTGAAGTCTAGCGTATGTGCGTCGTCTTGCTCCTCGCAGTTTTCTGTATGGTCCAGTTTTCACCACAATCAGGAAGGTCATCGGTTCATAGTGAGAGAGAGACCTGATAGGCTGACAGCATGCGTCACGAGAGAGCCTAGAGGAGGTTCCCTGTCTGTGCCAGTGGTTACCGAGACGCTTAGCGCCACTTTCAGCAAACTGCTGAAAATTCTGTCGCCCAAGCACAGACTTCATTAACCTGAAAGGCTTCAAACGTTACCTAATGTACAGAAGCTACATGGATAAAAGATAGCCAACTCCATGACTCCTTAAATGCTCTCAAAGCTTCGCACAGGAAATTCGCACTGATGCCATGAAAAATATACATCTGTAATGAAGCAATATGCGAGCGCCTTGCGTTAACGGCTTTACAACCCTTCCTATCACTCCAGATAAATGTCAACTGCCATCTTCAAGTGAGAAAATAGCCAGCACTCGAAGGTTCGCCACTCAAAGGAACTCTCAAGGGTTTTACCAAAGGTACCCAAAGTACCTACAGACTATCACAACGAGAAATAGTCGAAAAAAAGGGAGTGCCAAGTGACGCTCAACTTCCTTTACAAAGAAGAAGGCCTTGTAGCGCAAGACTTCTGACAGCCTGCAGCGATCAGATGACGCACTGGAACCTCCAGATCCCTGTTTACGCGAATTTCGGGGACTTCATTATGGCCTGCGACTGGGTTGATAAGTTCCAGCTATACTCAAAACAGCAAGGCTCGGTATCAGAGGTCACCTGCTATCCTGTACCCGAAACTATTTGGACGTTTGGGAGTTCTGCACTGAGGTCAACATGGTTCGGTCTGCTTGGATAGCATGATTGTCACAGAGAGCGATCCGGCGTCCGTTGCCGTTCTTGCTCTTAAAATGTGTTCCTATATATACTGGCACACATCGTTTCCACAGGCATGAATAAACCTACATGTGACTTACACGTTGCTTTGACTTCTGGAACGTTCGCATTACATAACATTAAAACGCTGGATGTTAACAGAATAGGTTTAAACAAACTGACGCTACAAATAAATAAATATTTTATCCTCAGGTTATGAATTTAACATGAGAGAAGCAGATTTGCAGGCATCGTCAAGTTGATAATTGCAGAGAAATCTGAAAGATTTGAGCGGCGTTGAATGGTACACAAGCGAGGACGTTGAACCATACCGTGAAATCAAGTGTCTAAGAGCTATGAAAAGAGCAGGAAAGTTTCACTTTACAGTGCATACACATCGCTTTGAGTTTGGATCATTCCTACTCACAATCCTTCTTCCACACCAAAGTGGCATCAAACCGGCACAATATTCGCTGCTTACGTTATGAGTAGTTGACATGACTGACCCGTCTGCAAAACCCAATGTTTCGTCAAACAAACGTCCGTTTTAACAGCGACTCTCTTGCTTGTAGCTTTACTGACCAAGAATGACTTAATTCAATGATTTCGGGACTAAGTAAGTGCCCATGCAATTATTTGGTCCAGGTGAATATCCAAGTTCAAGTGCTTCCCATCCTTTGAGCGTTATCTTTCCCAGCAATTCGGAATGAAAATGCTGAAAATACTTGTTGTGATGCAAGTAATTAAAGACTGGAAGAACCGTCGTCCAACAGTGGTGAATTTTAGACACGCAAAACTTCATAGGTTTCACATTGAAGTATGCAGCATTGGAAAGGAGGTACATTAGCTGATAATTGTCCTCCATTGAATGGGTTCATAAAAGTCAAAGCACAAGAGAAATCTGTTGCATGGCATTACTATGGGTGTGTTGCCTTCCATGGAGTGATCTCTCAGATTTATTTGTTTATCCAGTTTCCCGCTGCGTTTGTGACGGACCAGAAATCGGAGACCGGTTGTTGTGCTTGAGGTTTCGTACATAGTGGCATCTAGGATACTGGTAGGCAAATGAGCTGATTGTGAATTTGTTTAAGAAGCGGAAGTACAATTGCAAGCAGTGTTTTAGCATTGACAAGCGACTCCTTGCTGGGCCTCAGCCGTATGTCTTCATGTTTTCATGTAACTTATGTCGTATGAAATATATTGTTATTGTTATATCTTGTGGTGAGGTTGTTATGAAGGGCTGTGATATCCAAAATGTGGTCGAGTAGACTACAAGTCTATCCCAGAATGCTTGAAGAGTGTGGGAAAATAAAAGGGGGACATTTCTCCGGAACAAATGCCGGGCCATGTCGTTCCGCACTCCCAGCTTGCAAAATATCCCCAACCTGTCTGTTATGCGTGCCCTTCTCAGACGGCCTAAGAGTGATGTTGAACGATAAACTGGACACCGGGCGAAATCCTACGGGAGAAGACTCCGGAGCCTATGTAGAACCCTGGTGTATGCATGAAGAACCTGGTGCCCCAACTTTGGGATCTTTCTAGATTCTTACAAGACTCTTGTACCGCGACTTCACTTTTAAGTTCATAAAGTCTGTGCATCAACACAACCAAACGTTTGGAGGCTAGTCACACAGTGTTGGGGGGGGGGGGGGTGAAACTAAAATCACGGAAGGAAAAACTGAAATACCTAAATCTTTACTTCCTTGTTTACGGTAGGTTTCGTGATGGCCCGTTAAGTGCGAGCAAGATACTGTGTAATTGAATTCAGTCGGATAGGAGTGTGTTACAGAACATTCCCAAGGGTGATCCCCGTGAAAACAAAAAAAAGAAGCGCCCATCAACACGTGAGGGCCATCTTGCGTTCACATGCGTTCCTGCTCGGGTAACTATCGTTCATCTGTCTACTGCCTCAAGAAAAGTTTGAACACCTGGAGAGTGACGCAGCCGCTGCTTACGGAGTTGGCGTATGCACTAGCCAGAGAAGACCAATTTGTCACACTGCCATCATTACCATTAACTTCGCTGAAACTTATACCTCCCTAAAAAGGATCTTACCTCGTCAGTCACCACACCGGCTTTGGTGTCTCGATTATTTATACTTCCACCGTACCTACTCTTACCTTACCCGCCACCTACCATCTTCCTCACCCTATGATTTAACATTGTTCACTTAGGTCCTTCATGTCAACGCTTTCTCTTATCATCTCTTTGGAGTTTACCTGCATTTTCCTCTCCCTCCTTTCTTTTAGTCTCGTTTCTTCTCCTGCTTTTTTCTCGTTTGATTGTCCATAATTTTTATCCCGCTCTCAGGAACAGTTAAAACAACTACCTGTCGGCAAGGCATTTGAGGAGCACACGCGCATTAAAATCTCACAACAAGCCATCCACCACCCTACAGACGCAGCACGGCTGCACAGTGGATTTAGGAAATCTACGGCGTATGACAGAGTAGGCCTGCTACGTTGAAATCCACCACAAGCTCATGGCTGGTCTCCTAGACTAAGAAGCTAGCATTAAGTCTTCCATGCCACAACGCCCTCCTACTCAGGAGGGGAAATGTAGAGATCCGTGACGAACTCAGGTGCCGAGCCTAGGGAAAGGATGTACTCTGACAGAATGCGGTACCTAAAATTTCATCTCGCCGGGGCTGATAACTGGAAGCAGAGAAGGTTTCCCTCCCCGACATAGGATTAAAAGGAGCAACGAGTACCGAGTCTCAAATTTCACCTGAGAAATCAAAACTTTCACTTTCCTATGCTCCCATCATTGATGCAGGATGCTGGAAGTAGTTCATGGAATTTCTCCAAACAGATAGGGAATAATAAGGCCCAACCTCGGTTCCGAGTTTCGTTGAGTCTAACGCAGCCGAGGTTTTTACTCCTTTTCAAGTTTTTCGCAATATTTTTGTTGGACTTCTCACCTCGTTATGATTCTTACCATAATGAAAGCTAAACAGCAGATATGCAGTAGGCATAGCTGCTGCCAACCTGTGCAGGCAGGTGTGTAGTATGATGCCTGCTGCAGGTGATACTAAATACAATTATGTAGACTTTCATGAATTATCAAGTTAGCGGCGCTTGTATACCGGTATCCCTCATGTTAACTGAATTATATGAGGATAATATTTATTGCTACCCTAACTTGAAATTTCTGTACGCACTGAAAACTGATATCTCCTAGTTCGTTCCATAACTGGTAGGAACTTCCGCTGTTTTTAATATACATTATTGACATTCCGTCTGTACCATCCAGGACTCGAAAAATCGTGTAGATATCTCGACATATATCAATGCGATGACGCCTCCAAACTGGCTTCTCTAATGTTAAGTCACTATGTAAGAATAAAACGTTTATCTGTATATCTATCTATCGCCCTGTACAAAAAGCCATGACATCGCTAGCACGATGTACGCAAGGGGCCCACAAGGAATGTACAGAAGTGCTGACTTTTTTCGAGATTTATCTAAACACTTTTGTACCCTTAACTCACTCTCGTTTTGGCTGATTAACGCCCGCTCTACGCGCAACAAAATGAAAAAGATTATGCTGCTACCTCTGCTGTGATCCGTCCGTGATAATGGTTACAGAAACATGGTGTACCTCTGACATTTGTGACGCAGAGATCTCCGTCGACAACCATTCCTTGTTCAGGTGGGGCAGACTACATGGTAAGAAAGGAGGGTGCATTATCTACATAAAGTCCAACATCACTGCTTCGCAGTGCCCAACATCTGAGCTAAACGAGATTGACGACTCAGTATGGATTATCGCCCAACTTACTCGCTCCACAACCCCTCTAATAGAATGCATTTACCGACCCCCTTCCTCCTCAGCCGAATATGACGACAGTCTAACAAGCATGTTCGCTCGTGTGGCAACACTACCACACACAGCGAAAATTATATGTGGCGACCTTAACGTGCCAGATATAACGTGGCAACCAATCGGCTATCCAGAGCGCTTTGATAGATTCACAGCATTCTTGAAACAGAGGGTTGGCAACAACACGTGGAACACCCTACCAGGTAGAACAGTGTCCTGGACCCAGTCTTCACAAACGGAGCCACACCCACAAAACTCCAAGTGGGTACACAATTTTCAGGCAGCGATCACAAGATTGTATATGGACACTTCAACATATCCAGCACAAAATTAACCTAAAAGTCGGGAACAGTACTAACTAGAAACTACAAGTATGCCAAATGGGACGAGCTTAAATCGTTTCTGCGCTGCCTAGATTGAAGCCCCACACTTTACCAACAGTTCGGCCAAAGAACTCTGTGGTCTATTTTATGAATATGTGGGCACACCTCAAGACTATGTTGCTCCACCGCTCAAAAGAGAAATTGGGAAAAACAGAGTTGACAATATACCTACGAAAGTACGCAACCGCATGCGAAACCATGCCAGAGAGTACTATAAGTCGAACGACTTTCCATCGCTTGTCACACTCAAAGACACGTACAACACACTCAAGGTAGAAAGAGTACTAGAAGCCGTTAAGCAAGAACACATCAAATGTAGTAAAACTAGTGATACAGAAGCACTGGCGAGACTGATGAAAACCCGGACAAGCAGCTCCAGAAATAGTATCCCCAGTTTATTCATAGACAACGGTATCCTCCACGGTGGCCCGCTACAAATCAGTGAGTTATTCGGTTACCAGCTTGCTTGCTGCTTTGCACAAGAGGACGAAATTAAAGTCATTGGTGCACCGTCAACACCAACTCACTCGATAGGTACCGTGTTCTTCACTCAATAAAACACTTCTCTGGCTACAGCATCACTTCGAACCTCATACAGTGCGGGACCTGATGGAATTCCAACCATCTTGTTAAAAAGGGGTGGCGAAGATGTACCTCTGATTCTCTTGAAGCTCTTTAATGCGTCCCTCTCCAGTGGCAATTACCCTGAGAAATGGAAACTATCATACATGTGTCCCAAGCATAAATGTGGACCAACATCTAATGCAGAAAACTACCGACCTATAAACATCACGTCAGTAGTATCCAGGACTTTGGAAAAAGGTGATTGTGAAGGAAGTTGTCGACTACATGACAACAAGCCAATTACTCTCACCAGCACAACATGGATTCCTGAAAGACCGGTCATGCGCTACCAGCTGTCTTGACTGTCTAGACGACGTTACAAGCAAGCGTGACTGAGGCCTAGCTGTAACTACCCTTTTCTTAGACTTCAGGTAAGCACTCGATAAGGTGCCTCACAAACGCCTGGTCACTAAGCTGCAATCATATGGTTTCCAAGACCCGTTACTGTCCTGGCTTACAACATCTTTAGAGGGTCGCTTCCAAGTAGTAAAATTCAGTAATTGCTACTCCTCCCCCAGACCTATACAAAGTGATGTCGTCCAGGGTAGTGTGCTAGGACCAACACTTTTCCTGATCTATGTAAACGATACCTGCAGTGTTATACGGGGTGGCGTACCTTACCTTTTCTCAGACAACTTGAAGATAGTCTACAGCTTTTCTCCCGCAGCACTGACACAGGGTTTCTCTCGAATATAAGAAGATCTAAGGAGAATATTCACATGGAGCGTGACCCGGCAGCTCTCTCCGAACCCAAATAAAAGTGGCATCCTCCATTTCAATAAATCCCACCCAGAAGTAACACTACACTTGGGTGACATCGCACTTCAGATATACAACACTGTGGAAGACCTCGTAATCACTTACTCCAGAAGTTTGACTTTTACGGAGTATGCAGATTCAATAGTTTCCAAAGGCAGAAGACTCATTGGTCTTCTACACAGAAACATACTCACGCCTGAGACAAAACTTATACTGTACAAGGTTATGGTTTGCTCAATGTTAGAGTGTTGCACGGTTACCCATGGTAACATGAAAGTATCGGACAGAATTCCGGCAGAGAACGTTCAACGAATCTTTACTCGGAGCCTACTAATACATAACGAAGGATTCGCATACGAAGCAACATGCAAAAAGCTAGAACTAGAATCACTCCGGCTGAGACGCCTGAGGCTCAACCAAACATTTCTTTTTCACCTTTTATTTTGAAACTCTTGAACGAAATGTGCTATCACTTTTAAATCAAGGCATATAGTCTGCGTAATAGCGAGTACACCATCCCAATAAATAAGTATCGCCCAAAACTTCGATGTAGGTTTTTCATAACTTGATACAGTATGCTGTGGAACAAACTTCCCGCTCCTATACGAGCATGTCGATCTCTCCGCCAGTTTCAACGATTACTTAGTGAATTCCTCCTATCTAACGATTCTCATCAGTTCGTTGGCGGCCGAACCACAAACGGTAATGCCATGTGCAATGGTGCTACTGGCACCTAGGTTCAAGGGAGACTAACAGCAATGACAAAAATATACAGTGCCGAAAACTAAACGCATTAGTTAAGTTAAAGTCCAATTTCTTTTCAAAAAATGACCAAGAATGAACAGGAAGCGGAGTGCGACACGATATGCGACGGTGAACTCAGTGGCTACTTTAACGTAGGCCGCACATAGCGCACGCTTTCCAAACGTGTCTCGGAGCACAATCCTGCATGGACGTTGGGGGGAGAATGTAAATCAACTAACAGTTAAATTCTTGAACATTTTGCCAACTCTGGGCATAAAGCTAGACCAGAATCCTTTCTTAGTGTCATTTATCGTGTCAGATGGAGTAGTCCAGAAGGGGTATGCCCTCGACAGTTGTGCACAGCGGAGGCACTGGCAATTCTTCAGTTCAAGCCTGATCTCTTCGTGCAAAAGAAGTATTTTCAATCTCTCATTTTACCATCGTCTTAACACCTTACTTTTCTCGATTTTGCTATAATTAATTAGTTTATTACTATCACCTTCATTATGACCCTTGTCTCGTTCTTCACCTTCTTTGCAACTATCTACCAAGTGGGCACTCAATGTTTGCGTTTCTTGTCTACCAACAATTTTCACTTTGTCAAACTCCTTGCCTTCCTCGATATTTCTACTGTCTTATTACGCAACTACTTTGTATTCTTGATTCGGTTTTTTGTAGCACTTGGTTAATGATGTATTTATACCCTACCGTTTTATAATGGACTGTTATTTGCTTATTATATATATAAACACGATTGTGCAGCTTTGAAAATGGTATCGAAGAAAACATTTTCCTTGCTGAATTGTCTCTTCTCCACGACTCAATGGGCATGTTTCGTACTCCGATGTAACCCACATTTCTTCATAACCTAACTGATCTCACGACTTAACACCTATTTCCTAAATTTCGTCTCTTAAAATAGTCTCTCTGCTCCGGAGTAATATAAGAACTGTCTATCGGTGCATTTTCATAGCACGTGACATGTTTTAGTATTTATTTTTTGTTATTATTATTTATTTTGTTTGGCATGAATAACGTTACTTAACGTGTAGCTTCGCTCTGTACACAATGGTGGTTTCTCATCACCAAACTGATTAAACCTGTGGATTCGTTTGTATTCGTGTAAACTATGTTGCATGTAATATGTATGTTACACAATTCTAGACGCTTTGGATTTCGCCGATGTGATTTATATCGAATGTCACACAAACTGGAAGATCTACAGATGAAAACTAACAATTCCGCAGAAGACGCATGGAAGACGGGACTTCAAGTGAATGTAGGGAAGGCAGAGGTGATGAATACACTCAACCAACAGCAGCATCAATAATGAGCACCAGTCACCATTAAAGGGTGAAGCCCAAATGAAGTTGTCGCTTTCACCTACCTACCTGGGCAGCCTCATTTCGACTACAGGCGGTGGCACAGATGAGGATGTCAAAGCCAGTATCGGAAATGCAGTGAGACAAATATCCTTTCATTAATATGAAATAATCAGTGTAGAGATCTACTGCACCCAGCATAAAGAACAAGATCAAGATTTTCAACACCAACGTCAAGTAGGCTAATGCTTTTATGTGATGGTTGAGAGACTTGGTACGTTATGAAAGCACTTTAAAGAGACTGCAGGCGATCATCAGCAGCTGCCTACGCTCGATGATGATCAGATTTACGACCGGAAATAATGAGTATCAAGGAAACCTGGCAACGAGCCAACGAAGTGTCTCTCACCCAACAGATGTGCCAAATAAAATGAAGATGATTTGGCATACACTGAGAAAGCCGACTGGGGACGTCACGCGCCTGGCCTCTGGTTGGAATCCAAAGGGAAAACGATAGGTTTGTCGTCTGAGCGGAGTGTGGCGTGCAGGAGGCCATGTGAGGAAGAAATAAGAGCTTCTGCGCAGTCTTGGAGCGGAGTTGAAAGGACTAGAGAGAAGAGAGTGAAATGGCAACGTGTTACTGAAGCCCTGTGTTCCACTAGGAACCCAGGGAAGAAATAACAATAAATAATGATGAACCGATACGGGTTCTTTGGGCTCATCATAAGATTTTGACCCTTTTTGTTTTGATCGACCTCTTGTTCATCACAGTGTAACACTCCATCAACACGTTACAGACGAATGTGCACCAAAACCTGACTCCACTGTGACTCAAATTTCTGGACGATTATAATGGCATCGAAAATCTGGAAAGACAGTAAACTCCAGGAGGTCAACTCACCTATTAACTCTCAGGTAAACATATTCACAATAATGCTATGAAACGGACTTCTCTAGCACTTCATCTAACAGTGAATATACGTCCTTGACAGTGCTGCATACCTTAACGTGAACAGTATGAAAAACTCAGTGCCATTGGTCCGCAGTTCCTTTCTCAAGTGTTCATTCCTTTACACCACAATGTCCAATTCTGATGGCGTAAATCTCTACCGCTGTGAATGATAGCACTTGAACAGATATTCACTTGGATTTACGTGATTATGTGGAAACTTACAGGTTCCCAACATCGTCAGTGTGGGTTTTTCTGGTTTTTTAAGCTATAAACATAAGAATCAACGGTAAAATAGACGTTTATATAGCGTGACGGATCAAACAAGTAGGCTGCCTGTAACGGAAATTTAGAGTTTCGCGCGACGTTGGTGCCGCTAAAGGTGAAAAAAGAAATTATGACTGAAAACAATCCAAACTTCGACACTCTGTATACGCTGAAAAGTTGCATTTTCTTGTTCATTTTATGACTCGTGTAATCTCCTGATGTTTTTAATCTAATTTAATGACTTCCATTCTGTACCATTTAGATCCCGTAAAATCTTGTACATTTTCCGACATATATCGATGTGATGATGCCCGTAGACTGGCTTCTCTCATGTTAACTTACTAATATGAGCATGAAGTATTTATTTATTTATTTGGAGACCCTCCCATCGTGCGAAATTTTCTGTTTCTTGTCAAGTGGCGCTCAGCGTCTCCCTCGAGTAGTAGAATTCGCCTTCTTTGTGCGATAACCACTACGAGAACACTTTCGGAGACCCCCTCCTTATTGGTTTGACTTACTGGATCCCAGTGATAAGTAGTCGATAAGGAACCTCACTCCTGAGGCCATCTGACGATTAACAGGCGTTGCGTAACTTGCACACTGTAGCAAAGACCGGGAAGAGATTCCTCTTATGGTGTTTGTGCGCTGATGACCGCATCAAACACTGCCAAGGAGTGGTGGCTGCCGCCCAGAAAAGTTTAACTCTGAGTGTTTTCTGCTAGTAAATGACGCCTAGTTGGAGGGTGGATTGGCTTTTGAGGCCCCCCGTGATCGCAGTCGAGTATCATCACATACGCGAACAAACTATGGAGAAAGTACTGGGTAAGAAGATAAATGCCGCATGCAGATAGCCATAAATGTGATTTCTTCCTGGTGGAATGAAAAAGAGTCAGGATGTCATTATTCAAAGAGTGCATCAAGGTTATCAAATGGTTGTTTCTCCACTTTTTAATCCCTATTGTGGGAAGACAGTCGATCCGTAAATGACTGTCGTTCTATCCTGGCTTCAAAGGACCTGATAGGAATAAAACTGTCATTCATAGTCCTTTAATTCTGTTGTCAAATCGATATGACTTTCACCCTTTGCCTACAGGATGGTGGTGACGAAAAGGTGACTTTTTTGCTAATTCAGCCTCCATGCTTAGAAGCAGTAGAGTACAAGTTTCTCTTTGGTTGACCAGTGTACAGAATACTTAAAAAATGATAACCGAATGGGAAGGGTAAGTGGGTTGTGAATGAACTCACCACTGTATAACGAGTGCCAATTTTACAAATGTAGGGCTCAAAAGTCTGAACCACACCTGCAGAGATAGTTTTACAAGACTGAACAAGTCTTGAGTAGATATCTAGCCTGCTGCGTTTGCGGCTGAAATTCCCCGTAGGTTTTTTTAAGACTGATACCACAACCAGCGTCTACTGAGTGGGAAAGCGGCTGCCTGGAGTGTCTCTGCGACTAGATGCGACCATCGAAGGTCTTGTTTTTCTTCAGTATTCCACGGAGTTTCCATCGGGCACCATCGGTCATCAGTCTGCTTTCATGGTTCCATCGGAAATCCAATCTTCTCGGTTGGTGATTTTACACGCTGAAGACAAAAGAAAGGACTACAGAAGAAAGCTTCTGAGGTAGGTCATTAACATATGTTTTAAAGAAAGAGACCCCGTTATTGAACTGAGGAGAAATCCTCCTGGACATTCCATCTCTCTAGACACTGATGACTCCTAAACCAACGACCATGCATTCATGAAGATCGTCAGCTGAGAAGCGGCGTGTTGATCGTGATTTTCTTTAGTTCATCGGCCAGACGGCTGTAGCAAACACAACCAAACTATCCAGGGAAGTTTGGATAAATTGAAACAGTTTTGCCCCCATGGCCAGCAACGCTCTTTCTCATACCTACTGTAGTGACCAGAATCCACTTACTCAGGTCCAAACTCCAGAAACAACTCGGCGGTGTCAGAAAAACTTCTGCGTTCTACCGTATAGTTCTGGAACTTCCCCGAGTGGCGCACATTCAAAAATCGGATCAAAAATATCAAAAATGAGACTCGTGATAAATAGGTGACAGATTTGTAGCAAGCCTGTGCTACTACTAAAGCGACATTAAGTTGTATCAAAAATTCAGAAATACCTCAACAGTGCCGTTGAGTAACTATACAGTTCAAGAGCATTATACAATAAAAATGGTTCAACGACCGCAGTTGTCGAGCACCTGAACACTTTTCCCCGATGACTTCTCGACTCAACACAGCACGCGGGGGTAGTCATTCCTTGTCTGTCGCGAACATTCACCTCCCAGTTTCGCATTTTTCATGTTCGATATTTAACCTTGCCGACGTTTAGAAAAAAAGGGGGACGAACCTAAGCCGCTGTCTCCTAGCTGTTTATTAGACCATAGTTTTCTTGGTCCTCCAGAGACGATCGCAAGAAAAGGTACCGCAGCCATAACCGCTACGTGTTCTTACAGAATTCACCAGTTCCAATTTTTTAACTAATGATTCTTTAATTATTTGAGTGTACAAGGGGGAAAATCAACAAGTGGTCGCACGTAAGCCAACAACGTGCTAAATGACATGGATGCTTGACTTTGTGCCTTCCGTTTAGGGTGTCCGCCAGGACGTTGAAGGCCAGCCTGAAAGGTGGATCACGTCTAAACCACGGAAGAATAGGGTGCTCATATGGACATTCATGTATAGCTGACGGCAAACTTTTGGGGACCGCAAAAATGAGTGGTGAGGTTTTTGAGCAGCAAAATATTTTGTTTACCGAAAAAAGCAGTGGTCTCACTGACTGCAGGGTTGGCATCCGCCACAGTTAAATTTTCCCCGGCTTGTTAACAGAGAACTCATGATGTTTCTCTGGATCTCTTGAATCCTCCTGATTCACTATCAGTGTTCTCGCTGACATTGGCTGTCTCTATTTCACAATTGCCTACAAAGTCGGAATAAGTAAAGAAATTCTCGGGGTTATTTCTAGGATGATATACTTAGCCAATACTCACGTAGACGTGGTACATTTTTTTAAAGAGAATGGCTTTTCAGGCCCTGTATTTTTCCCCTCGAATTTCCACTTTCCTCAATATAATTTCCCTCGATGTTTGGAGATCATTTTCTTGACATTTATTTTATTTATTTAGAACAGAGTAGCGGTTACCGATATTCCGTTTGAATAATTAGAGATTCAAAGAGCTCTCCTAGTTTTCATTCCTGTCAGCAAGGTGAAAATTCTGTAATCCTCTCTAAAGAACCTTTCAGGATTCGATGATAGGTCATCTCTTCGTATCGAAAACCCAAGAAACCATTTGCATCGGGCATTCCAATCCTTCATGGTATCTATGATGTTTGCCTAGAACTTCTGGGTATTCTTTCATGATTTGCATCCTGACAAACTGTGATGGCTGAACTGCTGGGGGGTCGTTATCGTTCATACATGAGCGACGAATAACTTGGTGAGCAACATGCATGAGGTATATTTTTAGAGTGAATATATTCAGTCTTACGGTCGAAAATACTAAGTTCGAAATCGCATCTCTGATACATTACCATAGATGGCCTAAATTAGCGCTTTTCTAGGTGGCAAACAAACCTGAAAGCTTGATAATCAGTAGTAATATGCAGTTTAGTAATGGATAGATGGAAACATCTCAATGTCTATTCAACTAACAGTGGTTCTTTTTGGGTTCGCGAATATTCCTATTCAATTACACCTGCTTCAGCACCCTTAAATTCAAATAACATGTTGGTAAGTTGGCTCCAAGCAACAAAACCATAATCACCACAGATTTTTGTCGTCTGTTCATCTGCCCTCAGTAGTGTTCTCGTATAGGCGGCTCAGTTCAAAAACATAACTAATGTAAATATGCTGCCTCCAATCAGATTATCTAACTTTTTCCCCTCTACTTCTCTCAGGCCATATAAAATCAGTCGACGCTCCAAAAAGACAGTATTTCCTTTTACTTCTGAATGTATGGGCTGAACTTTCGCGCTGCCTACAGACAAAGAACAGCATAACATCGGTTCACTAGGCAAGGTCTCGTCAAATGAAGTAGTGTACAGGCATATCTGGACCTTCAAAAACCCAAAAACCTTCACCCCTAGCACATACGGGCAATATTCACTCACAATAAGGCTACATCGAAAAGGATGCCGTCATCTGTCTGGAGAGAAATATAGACTCTGCCGACGGTAGGTAACTTATCACAGCCCACGCCTGGATTCGATCAAAATATTGATCAAAATATTGGGGCTTCTACGCAGTGTAATTATACTCCCTAGTTTGCAACATTTGTGACATCTAACTTGGCAGAAAGAGAGAGTATTTCAGGATTGAAATTGGTCATATGAACAGAAATAAAGCTGGCTGCGTTGTTACTAAGCTAAATCTAACCAGTCTTGCAAAGAATTCTGTGCGCCATTACTAACTAATCAGAATCACCGAAGGTACGATGATACGATAGAATGAAACGAAAACGGAAGGGCTTTTCTTGACGTGGGCCAGAAAAGATTAACAAAATTGGGACAGAAGCAACACTGGATACTCATAAATTAAATGTTACCTGGGCTAACTAACTACGAGAAGCTGTTAGCGTTCGCATCGGGTAACAGATGGGGAGTCTTACAAAAATTAACTTATGCTCATACCACCCAATCAGTATTCTATCTGCAAAGTACTTGCGGGAATAGCTGAGTTATTAAGCGTGTTAGGCCAGCTGTTGATATCTTTTCGTCCAGCCTGTAGGTCGGAAGGCAGGTAGGCGCGTTGTTGCGAGAGGTGGGTAGAGCACTGTGAGTTTAGTGGTGGCCACAAGAATCTGAGCGGGAAAATAGGACGAGGAAGAGGCGAGCCGACAACTCAGCAAGTACCAAGATGCTTTAAATGTATGCTTATTTTGGAGCTGTCAGTAGTCGGTGGCGAGAAGGTGCACCAAAAATAACGTAATCTGACACCATGTCTTTAGGTAGTTGACAAAGTGTAAGTGGTGTTTTCTGCACGTGGAATATAATGAACTTATATACACTGGTTCCCTCTCAAAGCTACTACGATGCACCCCAGGTATAGAAAGGTTTTAAGAATCTTATAATGGAAAAACTATGTGGTCAATCACGCATACAAACATGAAAATGTACATAAAGTTCAAATAGATCTAAAAGTATGGAAACTTCTCTCTTTTCCCAGCTGGTCTGCGTGATGATTCCCTCTCCTACATCTGCTCGTGCTTCTTCTTCCTTTTTTCTTTTACGGAAACAGCTCGATGATGACATCCAATGCTGAATTTCAATCTGGACATATCTACTAAGTGGAAATAATATCTACTGTTTAACTCCATGAATTACTGGACTGCTCCCAATCCTTCTCGGTTTCTGGAACATCTTCACAATCAACTCATCAGCTGGTCAGGATTCTTCTTGCGACGAACCGTCTAAAGTTTCCCAACAGCCATAGTGGCAAAAATATCCTAAACAAATGATCAAACGAGAGACCAATATACCTATTGGCTCGGAATATGACTTACCTGCAGTAATTCCACACTACATGTTCTATAGTACTCTGTATCAAGTCATCTTTTTGAGTAAAAGTTACCATGCATCAAATGCAGTTCCGAATGATGCTGCTTACGCTAATATGAACGATGCCTGAAGTCCATATATAACTGCTGCCGTTTGGACTAATAACAATCTCAACGTCTACCTTCATCTACTACTAGAAGTACTCCCAGTGGAATTATTGTATACCACCTTCCAACCACATGGTGAAGTGGAAATGCATGGATTTAGACACTCACCTTGGTTATATAACTGTGGATACTTGCTGATAATCCAGATCGTATAAATAGGCCCTTTGTGGTTAGCAGAGCTAAAAACTGGAGGACTTTTTAGCGAATTGCTTGTTTATGTTACTAAATAAGAAACTATGCAAGCGGACTAACAACGTCGTCTAGTTATAACGCAAACTTCGAACATTGCGCGCTTTTGTCGTTGACAGTGGAACCTATCTGTGTAATGACAGATGGAAATCCATACCCGTCACTTGATTTGCAGCAAGTTTTAGTAAGTTCATGCATATCAATAACTTGCTATGTGAGTTATATTATTCCCGGCACTATTCTGTAAACTTTCAAAATCATCATTTTGACGGTGCTTGTGAACTAGTATCTGTCATGTTAAATTCATTATATGGGAATGGGAATTTTTATTATCCTCACTTTGACGTACTGCGTATGCTGAAAGTGGTATATTCTTTGTCCCCTAACCACTATCTGATGTTTTTGATGGAGTTAAACGACCTCCTCTTTGTACTACTCAGGGCCGTAAAATCTTGTAGACTTTTCGACATATATCAACGTGATGGTGCCTGTAAACTGGCTTCTCTCATATTAAATTACTAATGTGAGAATAAAAAAATGTTTTTTAGATGGCTACCGGCACTTCTTATGACAACTCCACCGTTTTTCCATGAGCCACATTACATCGCAATTTGATGAGAACTTAGTCGGATAATCACTACTGAGATCTTCGTAGGTGATCCACAATCCTTTTCACACTATCAAATATAGAGGACAGCATTTAAACCAACTTTTATTCAGGCCCCAAAATATTAATATTGGTCATTGAACAATCGGGCAAATGGCTGGTAGTAAAAGTTACAAGTCGACGGTTGTGCTTGAAGCTTCAGAACAATATCTCAAAGCTTTTGTTCGTGAGCGCAAACAAGCTTAATAAAATGAAATCTCCCGCCTTCCAAAACGTGTCATCCGAAAAATATTCGTTAGCAGACTTCGACATTCTCCGCAGGACAGAGAAATCGACTTTCCAGGAAATGCAATGTCCTTCGGCAATCTCTATGCCACTCAGCCGAGCGCAGTGATAAAATGGGTTAGTATTTCCTCATCACTCAGGCTCTTGGATAAACGTCACGCGTTATGGCCCTCGTAGGGGTGCTAGATGTGTTACTTCTATGTAACGCTCACCCAACCCTACTTGACTCAATGTACTTTAGTACCTTCTTTGTCAGTACCTTACCCAACGTGTAAGTTCTAATAACAAAACACGAATCCAAAGGACCGGTGTTCAGGAACATATTCAGAGGAGCAACACATTTACACTGAGTAAATGTGATAGTAATTACAAGGAGAAAAGTTTATCCGGCTTACCTGGCCGATATGACTGAACTAAGGACCCGGAGGATACATGTGTTAACAAGAACAAAGGGAGAGCAAAATGGCGTGAAAACCTGCTTGGATACATGCTCGTTAAAACACCTAAAGTATTCAGAGGCGAGCTAAAAGTCTATTTAGTTATTATTTAATTAACTCAATTCATTTAATCTATTTATTTTAGCCCTAGTTGCATTTTGGTGTCTGGTGGATGCACTGCATACCTAAGGTACTCTTTGATTAATCGAGAGAAACCGTCAATGGGCGACCTCACAATGTTATTGAAATCCACTGCAATGACACCAAAACCTAATTAATAACTGTATTGCATCTAGTAATAATGGGGTTATAAGAAACTGATCTGTCCCACCGAACAGTCAGTATCCAAGAATTCGTGATCAGCAGAATGCTCTGCATCAACGGAACTAAAATATATAAAAATGAAAAATGCTGAAAATTTGCGTAATGCAGCAACTGGAATGGTCATTCACTATATAAACTCTGACGACGTTTATTTTAGCAAAAACGAGGCATGTCGTAGATAACTAGAGAAACCGTGGATATGGGGTAATGGATATCACTCAGGGGTTGTCTGTTTGTTTAGAGCTCAGTGATGACCACGTGAGTGGACATCAGGGGAAACATTATCGAAACTGTGCTACTAGAGGGGTGGATGACGCCAGGCTGAAGCAACTGTCGAGCTATGCTTTTGAAACGCCAAGTCTGTGTGACTTGAAGAGTCTGGGACATACATTACTGGCTTACCGTTTGTTTATAAGGATTGTTAGAATTGCCATTTTAGGTCATTTTGGTTGTGCTCGGGTTGCACTGGGCCAGGAAGAAGATATGGTAACTTGGTATATAAAAGACTGGCCGCACATTTCATAGATATCGAGCCAGATGATGTGTTAACAATGCAGGCTGCATTATTTGAATCGACCAATATGAAGCTTATTGTGTCCCTGAAAGTGCGTAATGTCATAAAAATCTGTCCCAATAATGGGTAATGGTACACCTACTGGTACAAAAGACCAAGTTTACCTGTAGGTACTACTGTGAGACTTACTAGCCGCCTGAAAAGATGTAGCCAGAATGGATTCTCACTTCAGCTACTGCGTCTACAAGGGTTGTGGTGCCAGTATTTCTGTTTTACCTAATCAGATGATAATTGGATTTCTAAGTGCAACGTCAGTGTTGCGCTCGTCCGTTCCCTCAAAAGGCATTGTTTGTGTTTCTAAAAATGCATGTTAGGAAAAATGGCACTCACGCCCACCAAATATTTTATAGTACCAGCTGATTTCTACTGTTTTCTTCGGTGTGCTAGGTAGGTGTTTATGACTTATTTTGATGCGAAAATCTGTAGCTTGATCTGTGGTTTGTTGTTAGCAGTGCTGTTTGTCAAACCAAGAAGTCTACTTTCTCATACGTTACCTGTATTCCGATGTGTGGACAACATTCCTGTGTAGTGAAAGCAATGGTGCATGGCACAGATCATTATTGCATGTGATCAGACGTTGCTGCCAGGTTACAGATGCCAGTATTGTCGTCATTAAATGCGAGGACATGTTGGATGTTTTCTGGCAAACATACGGTACAAAACCTTTCACTTATTTCTGGATCTGCAATTAGTCGCTTAATATGTCTCAGCAGTTGCCAAGGTCTTATGCCATCTAGTTCCACTTTCCTTGAAAAGTGTTGTATGGCTGGGCTGCCAAAGAACAAGTTACATTGAGTAACTGACTACCTATGTTTGTTGTATAGAGATTCTATGCTTTGTTTTGCAGTCTGTTGGCTCACTTGGTCCACAATAATACCAGCAGGATGGCACAAAGAGGACCGAAACATACATTCCGCAAGGTAATTCTGTTTGGAGCTAAGTAGTTTTTAACATGGTGAAACCTAATTTAGTCTTTAGTGATGAAGAAAGGAATAGTAATAGAGAGGGCGCTGGTTCTAAAGGGGGTATTACCATTAATCATAATATAAACAAATTATCAACGTACACCCAAAATATCTCGATAATCAAAAGCAACGGCTTTTTGAACGCTTCTCTGCGTATACCACAGTTTTTAACCGAATATTCGGGTTTTTATCGGAGATCAAAACAGGTAAGGTCAAGGATTACTGCCTGGCATACTAGTGGTCGTGAAAATACAAAGTAAGTATGTACAAGATGTTATTGATAGTAAAATGTCTACCGAAAGAAACATTAGAAATGATTGAAATGAGATTTTGTAAAAAAATGAGAGCAATATATCTAATATATCAGTCAAGTAGATTTTATAGCTCATGGACATTTTGAGAGAAATGCCCAATACTTGGTTTCTCGGGTATGCTGTCTGCTACTCATGTGAGCCTTGTGTTCGCGACGGCAACAGTTCCAGGTCCGAACGTGAACACATAGATGTAGGCAGATATCGCCTTAAATGCCGATGAAAATATGACAACAACAGGCAAAGAGGAAAACGCTTGCTACAGGATCCAAAAAGTTATAATTGTTTGTTTTTGCATATATCCAATATATATGAACAAAATTAGTGTCGACATTAATGTAGTATTGGTAAATGGGATGTATGCCAAAGTATTGAAATAAGATTACATAGGGTAGACAACTACCAGCATTGCAACGGTCTCCTTTTATAATTGGCAAGGTTTTGATACTAAATAGGATGAAAGTGGATTAGTCGCTTTGAGTGGTTATTCCTTTTTTTGGGGGGAGGGAACAATCTCGACTACCAATGTAACTTATTATTCAATGAGAGGGTTGCAACGATTTTAAGATTTGTAGCCTCAAGATATCATATTTTTAAATACATTCAATTAAGTCGACGATGTACAACTATAACTATTTTCCCGATTATTCTAATTTTTACCTGTCCTGTTTGAGCAAAGTTAATTTCCCGAATAACACCTGACATCAGCGTGAATATATAGAGGTATATGAACTTACTTTGACCTGAATGGATTAAGTCCCACAGCCATCCTAAGCAACAGACATCAGCAACATATATCACAACAACTAGATAATCAAGTTAAACGCATGGAATTTGACAAGCAGTTACTCCCGAGAGGTTATCAGTATCTGACAGCCAAAAGCAAGACTGATTTCAAGGCATGTGCAGTCTTGGTGCACATGATGTTAGCATTATTATTTCAGTAATTATGAAAGGGGTTGACGAAGAATTCTTGCTCGTCGATTAAACAGTGGATGGTTCAGTTTCTGCTTTTGGCTTTACTCAACGATAACGGAATGATTGTGAGAATTCAGTACGGTAATTAAAACTAATATATGTATAAAGTAGAAGTATAGACATGAAATAATGATTTAAAGCCAGACAGAGTGACAGACAAAATCAGTATAGAACATTGTACGGAAGTGCATCGGATCAGGTTGCTACTTCGCAGTGGCATGCTAAGAACAAGTAGATAGGAAGAAACTAATGCAAAAGTGGACAAAAGCGTATGAAAAAACGAACATTTTGATGATAAAGGTCAGTGAGGATACTGAAGCTTAAGAAGATGTGAAGAAGTGTTTACATCTACACCATTCCGACCGATTTTTCGGGATTTCACCAATGAGTCACTAACTGCTGATTTGTCTCACGGTCTCCAACCAGGCAGTTTACACCTCCATACAGTACTCAGATCAGTAGCTGAACACCTCATCAACTGGTGCCGCAACTTTGTCTGAGTGCTTTGACCATCATTCCAAACTAATCCAGACTGCCAAAGCACTCTGACGTAAACAGTGGCTCGGCATGCGGAGTATGTGTCTAAGTTATCTTAGCCCGGGAAAGTTCATGACTTCATCAACTGATTTGCACAGTACCCTTAGCCCAAGCTTTGTGCTGCCCACATGGTGACTATGCACTTGGTGAGTCGTTGGCTCAACTCTTCATCTTTTTCCTTCCAGATGCTTGTAGTCACCACTAAACTCACGCTCTTTCATACACCTCCCTACAACAACTTACCTACCTACAGACTCGACGAAAACCCATCAACAACTCTGCCATGCAACGCAGACAAGAGCCTGTAGTCTCTTCATTTCTTCTAGTTTCGTTTGCCATTTTAAAAAGTTACGTAACAAGGCAGAATAGACTGCAGCAATATATACCCCCACTGTTAGATATTCAGATATCTAGTCAGCAGCAGAGATGACGCACGTTGATAAGTTTCAAATAGGCGTTCTTTATCATAAAAAATCATTTCATTCTTGATGATGCAACTCCTTAAGAAAGGGAAGAGTTCGACGCATTCTATATCAGTACACCTATAATGGAGTTGAGAAGCAAAAGTGAGCGCCTGAGGTTATTATTTATTTACCGATTTGTCCTTTGGGTTCCTTGTGGAACATAGGGATTCATTAGCACGCCGTATTTTGCTCTGTTCTCTCCAGTCTTTTCAACCTGGCTCCACGACTCCCCATAAGCCTTCGTTTCTTCCTTGCACGGTCTCCTCCATGTCACTCTCGGACGCCCAACTCGTTGTTTCGCCTTAGGGTTACACTCGACGGCATGGTGCGTGATGTCCCCACTCGGTCGTCTCAGTGTATGCCCAATCCACCTCTACTTTCTTCTGCATATATGTTGGGCGATATGTTCTTTATTGGTTCGTTGCCACAGTGAGTCCTTTGTTGTTTATTCTTATTATACTGGTCATCTGATATTCAGTATAGAGAGTGGGCGGCCCCTGTTGATTGTCTGTAGTTTGTTGGAAATGCTTTCGTAACGTGCCAAGTTTCCGAACCGTATAGAAACGCTGACTTGACTGATATTAGTGTTGAAAATCCGCATCTTGTACTTACTTCATGCTGAGTGCAGTAGATCTCCACACTGGTTTCAGATTAATGAAGGCCTGTCTTGCTATTCCGATCCTGCCTTTGACATCCCCTTCTGCGTCGCCGCCTGTAGTATAAACATTGTTGCCTAGGTAGTTAGGTGAAAGAGATAACTGCTTTTAGGTTTCTCCCGTTCATGGTGATTAGTGCTTGTTATTGTTGGTTGGGTATTTTCATCACCTCTGTCTTCTCTACGTTCACTTGACACGTAGCGTCATATGGCATACAGCCATTGAATGAGGTTGACAAAGGTTTGTGGCACTAAAGCCGTAGTATTAAAGCAGCTGACTGCCAAATTACTTCTTGGCTAACGCCGTCGAAGTCCCTTTCAGAATCGATGGAGTTGAGGTAGAGCTTTGACTGCCATTCTATATTCTGTTCAGTGATTATGCCTAGCGATGCAATTTGATCCTCACATGATTTGTTTTTCCTGAAGCCACCCATTCACCATATTCCGGTTGTAATCCTGTTGAGTCCATCACATCTTTTAGTCTCTTCAGGATGATGAGGACTATAATTTTGATTTAGGAACATGATTCCTCGCCAGTTATTGCAATGACTTAGGTGGCCCGTTTTCGGAAGATTAACAAGGAAGCCCTGCATCCAGTCGGCAGGTACCTTTCCTACTTTCCTTCCAAACCTTGTGCAATAGTGGTGAGAGCATCTCTGCTGTTGTATCTGTATGTTTCCAGTGCCTCTAGCAGAATTCTATCTGGTCTTGTTGCTTTCTTGGATTTGAGCAACTTTGTGGCGTTCAGAACTTTGTTTCTTCTTCTATTTGAGGGTCTTTGTCCACTGATAGTTCTGTGGTTGCTGGTGATATTACTAGGCGAGCTGCAGGTAGTGGTCAATTAAAGTTTTTTGAAGTTGTAGCGTCACACACTTCCCCATTATTTCTTCTGTTTCTCCTATTTAGTAACTTAGTTTCCTTCACTATCCCTCATTGGTTTTATTTATGTTGATCTCTTCCCTCTCAGAAGGTGATCTGGTTATTTGATATGTTTTCAGGTCTGCTCTGTCTCTCTTACCAGCAGCCTGTTCTCCTTCACTTGACAGTGTGTCATAGAAGTGTCTTTTGTCGTTGCGCACACTCTTCACTTCTTCTTGTCCACTGTTTTATAGGGTGTACTCAGTTCCTCTTTTCTTTGTTCATCCCTGCGCTGCACTGGTTTACATTCTGTTTCACCATCTTCCTCCCTCTCTTCTGTTAGCCTCCATGTGTCCGTATAGGTCCATTCCCTGTCCTGCTTCTTCTTCCTTCCCAACACGGTGATGTAGGTTTCCTTTCACACGCTTGGAGTGTTCTTCCATGCAGGTTTCCTAAAGGTCTTTACTCAATGTCTCCCATTTTTTCCTGATATCTGACGTGAAGATGCCCCTTGTAGTTTTGTCTTTGAGTTTTTGTTCTGGGTGTTCAACTTGGACTGTGGTCTATCACCAACTTCTTCGGACTGAAAACTTTCAATTTGATCTGGAAGGTAGGTTCCTTGCACTAGACAGTGGGTGGTCCAAACCTACATCTGATCTGTGTCTGGTAGGCTGCATCCCCTTTCTTCAGATTGAAATGAAGCCGATCTGATTTTTAGTGTGTTCTGGTGACATCCATGTTGCTTTGTGAATATCCCTGTGTTTGTGCATACTACCTGCAATCACCTAATCGTTAAATGCGCAACAGTCTGCAAACAGTTCTCTAATCTCATTCATCATTTCACCGAGTGCCCCTCGACCCTCTCTTCCTGTGTTGTCCGCTCCTGTTTTGGCATTCATATCACCCACTAGAATTTTCATGTCACCAACTGGAGTCCTGTCCTGTACTGATTGCAGTTGTCTGTAGAATTCCTCCTTATTCTCTTGATCTGCATTATTTGTAGGTGCGTAGAGTTGTATGGTTAAAACTTTCTTTCCTTTTGATTTGAATCTTGCTGTCATGATCCTGCAGGAGGAGATTGGTTCCCACTGTATGAGAGCCTTCGATGCTCTCGGGTACATTATGATACATACTCCTTCAGTGTGCTCGTGGTTGTCGCCCAGGTGACAATATCGCAGTAGATTATTGACTCTCCGGTTGACGGATGGAACAGTCTACTTCCATTCCATCTGCTGTCGCAGATTCCTAGCACTTCTATGCCATATCTTTTCATCCTTCTTGCAATCTGAGCAGTCTTGCCAGCTTCAAACATTGTATAGACATTCCATGTCCTCATGCTTACGTTTGCTTTCATCGAGGAAGGAGAAGATACATCAGCCAAATGGCTTCCCAAGTGGTTTCACCAACCGGCGTCATTCCGTCTCCCCGATTCCAGCGAAGAATAAGCTTATTTTTTTGTGCTTTGAAGTTTCTTTAGCAACTGAATTAGTTTTACGGGTAGCCCTTCGTCCAACCTTCCCTCTTTATCCGGGCTTAGGACCGGCTAGTAAACTAAAAGAGGTTGTTAAATAACTAATTCGACATGTGTCATAAGAAATTTGAAGGAAAAATGTTTTACTGTATAACGTCGAATTGCGACATTTAATTAAGTCTATTGATATGTTTACGATGAAATAAAACTTAGTCCTCACGTTAGTTCATACCGATTACGAGGAATATAGTTTCGTCTGTGAGGTAATATGCCGAGAGAAAAACTCAGTTTCCACTAATACACTGTTGTTTTTAATTCGGGCATTTTTCATCCAACCATCCCTTGGGATTGGCAATTATGAGTGAGAGACAGATGCTTCTTCATCCAAAGTTTAAACACTATTCAGTCGTATTGTTGATAATCCCAGTGGAAATGTGGCTATTTGGCTTAAGAACATGACTTTTAAACAGCAGTTTCTAAGTTTGAATCCCATTCTGTTTGTTTTGACTTAGGAGACCGCGTAACATCGTGAACCGTGACACTACGAATGCGGTTCATAACTGATTACATGAACATTTACCCAGCTGGGTCACATCATTGGTAATTAGTTAACTAGTGACCAGCTGATAAGTATATAATAAGTCACGACAGGCAAAAACGTTTTCTAATTTTTTGAATGAAATAGTAAGATAGAAATTAAAGCAATAAGACCTTTCGAAATGTTAACCAGGCGAGGTTCTTTCGAAATGTAGTGCACAGTAATTAAACCATACTCTGCATACAACAAAAGGAGATTGTTTTGTATTCTGACAGTTATAACTCTTAATTGTGTAGTACTGCAACGGCCTTTTAGTGTTCCAAAACATTTCAACCATAGTTTTTGAGTAGTACGGTGTTATGATTTAGTAGCGTCACACACTTCCCCAAAATCAATAGCCTAGGGTTCGACGACATTCAACATTGATGATGACCTTGATAATTTAACTGGACTCGCTAAGCTGAAGGCACCTGGTCAAGCATCCTCGCATTCTGGCATGCTGTCGTGTTACGTTGCGTCGCTCGTAATCGACTCCCTAGCCAGTCAGTTGGAACGCATCGGTATCTTGGCAAGACCTCGAAAATATAGCATTCCACCCGGTTACGCTGTTGTGTTCCTTCTTGGTCTCGTATTCGTGGGTATATAACAAGTCCGAATAATTAGTGATTGGTCTTTGTGTCTGTCAAGTTCGCACCAGGACAAATCCTAAAAGTTCACTGTTGAATGTGCAACACGAGGATAAGTTTTACTCGCTAATAAGAACAAACTGATCTCCAGTACTACAAAGTTTAATGGTAGCGTCATGACGCGGTCCCCTTGGTTATGATGCATGCAGACAATCACAAATTTGACTAGGAGAAATTAAAAATCCTCCAAAGGGCAGATTCAAAAGCTACAGGGGAATTCCTGGCATTCAAACAAAGAGCCAATCAACAGACATGTGGATACAAACGTAATCTATAGGCTACCTGGAAAAAAAGAAAACAGTCATCCACCAACCAAGGGCAAATCGACCGAAGAAATTAATACTGTATGACAGCAACAAATAGAACAAGTTCACTCCAATAAAGATTATGTACTGTGTGACTGAACGAAGTTTAAGGTCAAGATGTGGTAAAAAACCTCTTCCCCTGCTTACAAGTGGACAACACCTAAGGTCAATAAACATACTATCTAAACGTTCGTGTAAGGAATTGAATAAAAGTCACTTCATTATGAAGTTAGTGCTGAAGACGTCACTTAGCCTGGTGATAAAACGTTCACGACAAAATATCAAATCTCAGAGAACACCATTAAATCAATGCATTATTATTGTACTGTGAGGTTTTTTACACAACTCCCTACGTGAGATCTTTATAATGTTACATTACAGGTAGAAATCAGATGCGTCAATTCAACCTACAACCAGGTATATTTCGTTATCTTAATGTAGGCGTACATGAAGTAATATCGTCATCTTGAAGTTATTTACCCAACAGATTAAGAATAAGATGTTAAAAATCAAAACTGAACTCCAGCCCCATCAGAATGAATGCGGGAGAGATGGTATAGAAATCGGAGTTAAGGTATAAGAATATGACTTCGCATTTTCATGAACACTCCTGCTATAGGCAAACCTATCAAGTTTATCAGAATTCCTTCGCACGTAAAAAAAAACAGCAGTTCACTGTACTATCGATTATCTTCTACGAGGAAATACAACTTCTGAGTGCACGAATGAAAAATGAGTTTTTGAAACTTTTTTTTAAGTCTATAGGCTGAAGGTCGAAATAGAATGAGTCAAAATATTCCTTACTAACAATTTCACATTATTTTTACCTTGTAAACATTAAGTGTGAAGTTTGGTTGTAGGCTTTTGTCAACAGTTTTGGGAAAACACCGTGACTACTGAATTCTTAGGTATCGAAGATAAGTACGTAGAAAAGCAAGTGGGAAGACAGTAGAAATTGGTAACACTACTACAACACAAACTGGGCATAACATGAGCCCCAAGAGATGTGCAATACCAATAACAAAACAGTATCATGAAGACAAAGAAAGCGGAAGAGAAAATGAGAACAGAATAGGAAGTGGGTTCTTAAAGAAGTTTAAGGAAAATATCCGAAGGAACATTTACTGCTTTCATTTTACTTTTCAGTAACAGAAGAAATAAGGTAACTTCAGCATGATCACAACTGGTTTCGACTGTCAAATGATTCTGCTATCGTCTCAAGGCACTGAGTTTCATGATCTCTTGGACTTCATCAAAGAAGTCTTTGTTGTGATGCCTCAGTTTTGTATAAAACATTGTTATTGATCTGAACATTTTAACGTGTCATTCCCAGATCGTTTTTGCGGTATGACTAACAGTCTATTTTCTGCCTCCATTGTAATGTAATTCGCTGATTGGTTAACTTTTACTCTTACTATGCGAATTTCTCCAACTGCGGACAAGGTCAGTTTTCATGTGTATACTTATTCTAATGTTTTGGATTGATTCATTGTTATCATATTATATTCTCGAAGTAATACATTCTCCCATCTGCCAGCTTCGGTCTTCTCTCTATTCGTCCCGGGGTTGCAGCCAGTGTCTCTTGCGTACCAAGTTAGCTGTCAGCTAAGCGCGCGTATTATATTCGTTTCGGAATATTTACATATACCATTAGCGCCTCGAACTCATAACAATCTTGAAGCACCAACAGATGTTAATCCAATGCAAATATGTTTTATCTCACGACACCACTTCATACACTGACCATCTTTCCACTTCTTTCAACTATTGAACGGTGTTGGGGCTGTTGGAAAGCCTAAGTAACATATCTGAGTCCCGAAGCCGGTGTCTCAAGGTGGCCATACTCCATGAATAATGATATCCATCATTACACCTCACTTAAGAATTACTTACTGTTTCCTCGGGATGCGAGAAATTTTGCGGAGAAAAGGGTGATCGAAAACACAAAATCGTCTAACATACTCAGCTTGGAGAAGCCAAGATTTATAGAACCAGAGAAGAGAGTTACCCACACTAATGCGTCATCAACCCAAACGTTTACAGCAGGGTTAACACTATGGTGGTATAAGAGGTGACGAAGACTAGCGTAAGCCGCTCTGGCTTTAGGCGTACAACTGAGGGACTTATCAGTCACACCTTCACCGGTGCTTATGCGTCTATCCAGATAGACAAACTTTTCGAAAACTTGCAGGAGTTCACCGCCATAGGTGAGTGCAAGTACAAGCTCGTGCTAATCTTGTAGAATCCGTTTAATGGTGCAAAACATGTACCATACTTATGAACACTGATCGCTAACTGAGTAACCTTTATGTTGTTGTACAGCAAACGATATTGTGCGCATGCTCAAGATATAATAGTCTTTCACCTGGTAACAGGTCTACACCATCAATAAGAATTTCCCCCACGGATGTCTCCAGAATGTCAACGATGGGAGACTTCAACAGAAATAGCATGGTCGAGCAAGCTGCAACCCTGCTTTTGGTTTAGATCAAGTTTTTAGCCACCTAAAGAAGAAATAACCTCCCAGGAAGTGTCAGTCTTCCTTCAACTCTGATAGAACTCAACTTCTTTCAGAGTACAACTCTGAGTAGCGGATCGAAAGCAGTGTTAATATCAAGAAATATAACGAATTTGGTCTGGAATAAATTTGACGGTGTTTAAGTATTAGGCGTGACAAATGCATCTAGGAGCTAAATGCAACCCAGCTTACTCCTGGAGGATTAGTTCCCCATGTGTTTTGCAAGGCCTGTGAAGCACGATAGCACTTTAGACACTGCCGGTAATTAACAGATAGTCCGATGATTATCATTTAAATAACGTGGAGTTTTCCTAAGGATATGTACGACAATAACTTTATTCAAAAGTAGAGGAACATTCTCAATCTGCTATACCCTCACGGAAAATGTAAGCAGTTCCTTGACTAGTTTCACCTCCACCCTTGTAAAGAACCGGGTTCCTTATGAAGCTCTAGAACTTAGATTTTCATGGACCCCCGGTTCCTTAGGTGGACCTGTGTTAACTGAACTTGAGATTCAAGACATTAAGTTCGATGTCTCTGGAGTAGAAGATCAATTGGAATGTTTTTTAAAGTGCTCAACACAGTGCTTCAGGCATCTATGAAGGTTAGTGGTCGGCGTAACATCTACTTCACAGATCACCTCACTAACACCGAGATTCTTGACATTGGTGGCTCGGATGAGCTGAACTCGTTCACAAGTGACAAAATTTGAAAACTTTTGAAACTACCAGATTGTTTTAAGAAGGATGTGTTCAATGAGTTGTCTCATGTGAGGCATACAACTTACCAAAGCCGAAAATCAGTAATAGAAACTTAGACCATAAAAAACTACTCGCTTATTCAAGGCTGTTAATACAAATAATCTCACTAAAGTACTTTTATACTTTGCTGATTAATGCAGACAGATATAAAACTTAGCTTGAGGGTTTCTTAATGAATCTCATCAATCAATGAAATCGTACTGAAATCACGTGTATATTAGGCAACAACTGACTTTTAGATGAAGGATACATTTCGATTGATTACTTTAACAGTTAACACAAAGAATGTTACTCAGAATACGAGCAAGAACATTAAAACAAAGAGAACATATTCAAAATAAGTTAGTTTACATTGACATTGCTGGGTTCGTATCACATACAACCGTGTATTCACACTAAAGAAAATGAGTAAGAAAGACAGTCACTTTATTAGGAGTATAAATGAACGGGATCGTTACTACAGTCTGAGAAATCCCCTTGATCGCAGTCACTTAAATCTTCAATAGGCACATCAAACGATGGTTGTAAGTCGATCATCTAATTTTGCCAAAATAAAAACACAATATAGTTGAATAAACTTCAGCTAAATGACTGGGAGATTTCTGTTACAAAAAAACTTAGTATCAATCAACAGTTTCATATTCTAAAAATCAAAAGATATATATATCGGGAGCGTGTCTTGAAATCATAGGAGGTTTAGACTTCACAAAAGATTAGTATTTACCTGAATTATTCGGAATTTTCATGGATATTTCATCAAATGCACTTAGGAACTTTAAACTTGTTCTTTAATAGAAAGTAGAATGCTTCTTCGCTACTGCAGTTGATGTAAGTTGGTAAATACTAGCAGGACATTCTCCACACATGTCATTTTGTCGATGTAACACTAAAGATAGGCGAATTAATCAGTGTGCTTAAATACTTTAATTCTATTAAAAGGTTAGGTGTCAGTGAGCAGTAGCTCAGCAGGGCCACTATTCGTTTAACAAATGAGAATACTTGTGCCACATATTCTAAGTTTATCCATTATTCAGTGATTACAAAAGAGAGTCATGTCAATATTTCTACTGGGTATTATTATAAGTCAGTTAGAAAACAATGAACGCATCTAGTCAGTGGTGTTGCTCCTTTTAATGACGACACTCTCCATGAACCCTTACACAACTACACTAGATTGAGTAGAGCGTTTAGTAATATTATAAACTTTTTCAGTAACCAAACGTGTTGATGCACAAAGCCAAATGCTTCTTCTAGGCGACATAACTAGCGATCCTGAATATCAAAAGCTTCTGATAATTATGTTAGTAAAGTTTATTCATCTGCTATAATTACACGAAGACTTCTTGTTTATCAGACAAGTTTAATAATCAACAATGAAGATCAAGTATGAACAGAATTAACTTTGTCAGTTAAACAAGAAATTGTGGATCCCCATTCATAAGGATGAGGAACGACTAATATCTTTTATGCTCATCCAAATTAAGTTTTTCACTACCTATTCTACGTAGATTATAGTTAGAGGACATTAACATTATTTAATTGCAATGATTACTTGATTTGAAAATATGGCGTAAGCAGTAAATTTGTTGGTGTTGGGTTCCCTACAGTTGTTCCTTCATGCTTTATTCTACCTTAAGTATTTGTTTATTTCATGTCTTTCACCTTATAGTGGAAATCCGCACGTTTCTCATTCTTTCCTCTGGTTCACTTTGGACACAGCTTTGACACACTTCCTGTGACGTGTTTTAGATAGCGATAAGCCCACAAACAACTTACGACTTAAGGTATGTGATTCACTATTGTTTAAAATTACAGTATTTCAGACAAATTTTGTGTATCGGATTTTATGCGTAGCTTGAACGTTTGGTTTATTGGTTGAGGAATAGCTTAGTCGTTCCGGTTCAGATAAAAGTGCAGGCCTACGTTTATTGACGGGAATTTACGAGCTATCTGATAACCGCTAAACTACACTTGACTGACTATTTGTTGTTTAAACGTCAGATTGCGACCATTTTACCCTGATGCATAAGTGACCATCTACTTCTAGTTCAAGTATTTGAGTTCGAACATTATTGGGATATATCAAGGTAGTCGATAGGCTAGTAATACGGGTATTTTTTTTACTTAGGTTAGTCGTGGGGTAGTCAACGGTCCATAATAGTGAGTCAAGTTGTGAACAAAGGTACTAATTCGCCCATCCGCGTAGTGTGTAAATAACCTAAAAATAGGAATTTCCATTGACATACACAAGTTACAGTCATAACATTAACTAAACGAGAAGTGCATATTTTTTTAGAAATCGTAATCTAAAAATGCTATTCAATTCAATTACATTACATTGTACGACAATGGATGTTACCTTTACGGTTAATCACGAAGGTGGGAAAAGCAATCTGAAGATAGTGAAGGATACTACTTAAAATATGAAACTATATGTGCTAACAAACCTGTACGGGTCTAAACCAGCAAAGAAACTGGAGAAGAAGCCAATGTAGAACAGCTGCAAAAGAAGTCACCTTTCCAGTAAATGGACCGAGTTGGTATAATCTTTATTTAAAAAGAAATTACAAGATCATTAAACTAATGCACAAGTGTAATGTATTTTTTTCTAATTATGAAAAAAACTGCAACAACCCTAGAAAACCACATGAGAGAAACTAATTCTCATGGGACTCAGGATAACATGCTCTATCCTATAACAGTAAACCATTTAGCTTTTGACTATTGTTCAAAAGGAAAAAAACATTTCAAAAGCGAAACAGGTTACAGTCTCGGTAAAATATTTAAATCAACTTTGTTTAAATTTATAAATACAGACGAGAACAATAGCATCCAGTGGTTTTTCAACTCAAAAATGGCGTTTTTAGCTTCAATGATCGACACGGCTTATGCGAGTATCGCGATAATAATAATAATAAAAATGATGATGATAGTAATAATAATAATAATAATAGCTTCATACCAAACAAGACCTGTGGTACAGTATGGGACTTTCAGTATGTTATAGTTCAACAAATTCATTCCTTGTACAATATCTTTAAGCGAAATAATCATTGCATTTGAATAATGTAAATAATAACAGTAATAAAAGCCAGTGTGAAATAGGCACCCTAGTATTACATTAGTATGTGGTTTGGACTGGTGAATGTTTAGAATATCGAGCGTAATTTTGGTAGTGACAGTTTATTCACCCAGTACCAAAACCTGCAATTCGACATAGTTATCCAAAGAACTGTAATATGCCATAATTCTTTGCGTTTATAAGCCTATCTCTTAGCGGCATATCATTTTTTGTTTTGTTTTGCTGTTAGCTTGAAAAACGGCAGTTTGAAACCATTTTAAAAGTGCGTGAGAGTATTTGACGTGTTTAAAAGACATTTGTAAGATTAAAACAAATAAAAAGGATAGCATTGATAAAATAAATTCCGTCAAAAATTTCCGAGTAGTCCAAAGTTTAGGCAGACCGCTAGACCGGCATTCACCAGGAATATACAGCATTCTTATCTATGTTTTACGTTTTAGTATATGTTCTCAAAGTTATTTCATCTGCTTTTGAATTCTAATACAATTAACATCTGAGAGATGTATATCGAAGACAGAGGACAGTTCTAATATGTGTAGGTACTGAAGAAGTGAAGTGAAGTAAGAAAGAACTAAGTGTTCGAAATATTCTTCATACTCTTATATCACAGGAATACTTTCCACATGTTCTGTGAACATATCTAGTACAACTAGAAGAAATGAAGTGGTAGGAAAGAAAGCCATTGTGTTGAATTACTCGACTGCATTAGCTCTTTCTGAAAGACAATGAAAACCCAGTATATATCGACGTTTCCTAATCTAAGTGGTGCAGCTGCACATAATTTAGTATAATATCCTTCTTGTACACTTCAAAAAGAAGTCAGCCTTTCCTGTTTATGCACAATCTGTATAATAACATGAAGTATCAATCATGATTGTAATTAACCATCTTTGTTGAATGTTTTAATTTTCAGCTGGTAACCAGATTTTTTGTTTTCTCTTTGCTTGACTGATAAATTAGGTTTGCACAAACGCACATTTGATAATTGACTGATTTAATGGGTCCCTAAGTTTCCGAGATAACCAATGACGTTTAAGCAGTTTCTGTCGATTGAAAATGATTTATTTGTCTTGAAAACAGTCACTTACTACAGTTACTCCTGTGTACATGTGCACCGCGAACTAGTTATCAATGCATGGCAGTAATAAGTCAGGCTACATCATAACCGTCAGAGTTGCATAACATTTTTAAAATGAAACCTACGATTGTAAGAAAACACTTGTTAAAAAACACAAAAAGTTCACTCTACTTAAACTCTTTTACTATCTGAAATGAAAATAAAAACTTCTAGATTGAGGAGACCAAACAAAAGTATATCATTGGACTGACAGTTTGCATGCACGTCAATAAATTTCTGATAAAACTGTTAAGTGCTCGTTAGTGATTTGCTTTGAGATAGACTTTCCGAAGTTATGCTGGAAAGCCATATCCTTTGGAGTCAACTAGTTTGACTGAGGTGGGAAATACTCACCGTTGATGGTGGTTGGGATAAATCACGAAGTGATGTAAGCTATTGTATTTCAAATTCATGGAAACAGTAGTGTGGTTGTTGTAAGATCTGATGGCCTAGAGTTCAATCCCACATGGGGTAACGGATATACATAGACAAGGAGTCTTAAAGTATGATTAAACAGCTGGGAAATGCTTCCTAGTTTTAATGGTTCCCTGACTAATGAAAACATCTTTAACAACAAAGAAGTTTAACTTCAATGAACTACATTATACATGAAGGATAATAAGCATAATAAGGTAGAAACTCCCTTCTGACGTACGTGGAAATTCTCTCCCGCAATGATACAGTTGGTCTAGACATAGCAGCAGAATAAACTTTTTCTGTACGTTTAGCAACTTTAGGCCAAGAGTATGTGCTACGAATCCATTTATGCATATGCCAACAATGATCCGTAATTGAATTACAATTATATTCAGTTCCATCGAAATTTCTAATTGAATCAATTGCTAGTGAGAATCTACACAGGGGATTAGGAGGTTCACACTTTTCTGACTAGATAAGAATTATAGATTTAAAAAAAAGTAGGAAATAGTTACATCAGAGTAAAAGAAAACATTAAACTGTATGTGGAATGGAGCCTTTAACAGATTCGACATTTTGATGAGAGAGGGAGAGGGAGGGAGATTAGTGAAACTTGTAAACGTGGAGTTGAAACACGGAGGTGTATTTTAATACCACTTGATATTGTTCGTTTGATGTTGTACACATTGATATAGCATTACGAAACACATATCGTTTTAGGAACAGTTTATTTTTCATATGAAGCTAATAACCGAAATTAAAACCACAGCTTTAAATTCTGAAGCTGGTTACTCTGTAATACTTAACCATAGCAGAATAGAATAGATATTAAATCTATTGAATGTGCTATGTTTCGGTCCATCAACAAAAGTTCAGCATACATCTTTACCTTTGATTTCGAAACTGTAAGCCGATTCCATGGTACGGTATGATTAGGAGTTTTGCGGGAGGATGACAATAACTTGGTATTTTAGAAGGAATTTCAGTTATTATCAAGTATCGTCTAGTTCATAATCCCATTACAAAGTGAGAAGAGCCACAGTTCCAAAGGTCAGTGCAGGTTATTGAAGAAAGAGACAGAATAACAAGGTCTACGAAGGTAGAATGAATGGTTGAATACTGATTCTAGGCATTTTGGAAACACTACTTACACGTTAAATAAAAAGATAATAAGCACCGGAATCATAAAATCCAAGTTTGAAAGTCGCATGGTTGGCTTGATATATATAACGTCCAAAACATCACCGGTAAATAAAATTATCACTGTGTTCGATGTCAAAGGAACGAATTAGTGTAGAATAACGTTGAAATTCCACCTACTGGTTTTATGTGCCTGTAGTAAATTTTGCCAAGACTCAAAGTGCTTCTTTCATAGGTATTCACCAAGAAAAAACACAGTTACTTTGACTCTATACTAGAATGTTTCAAGATGCTGGTTACGTGTCTTAGAAGACGATACGATAAATTAAAATATCGAAATTTCTTGGGAACGCAGTCATTTGTCTTAATGCTAGTGAACATTTTTGATGGAATAATCAAAGGGTAGTAAGCAGAGCATTCTTAAGTATTACGATAAGGCAGGCGGTATATTTTCAAACATACTTCTCAGTGTATATGAAGTAGTTTTCTGACCTTGGTACAGTATAAAGCTAAATGGAAATATGTTGATATGCTGTTGCTAACGCACATGAAAGATTGGATGAAACGAATTTCAACATATATTGACAGTACTGATACTGGGAGATGATTGAAGGTGAAATGGAAATTCGGACCACGGCGGGTCTGGAACCAGCGACCACTGAGTTTTCGGCCCGATGCTGTACCAACTGAGCTACGAAGTCCGACTGCTGACCAGATTTGTATTTCACTTCAATCGCCAAGGATTTCACCCGACTACCATGTGAATTCGTGACGCGTTCCTACCGCTTGGTCGTACTCACATTATCTGCATAATTTTTGGACTGACAGTGATGAAATGTTGTTACACCAGTGATCCAGCAGTTAAAGATTGAGTTCCCAAATCACAGCTTCAGGACTTCATACAAGTAGTATACATTTCTGTTTTCATATGTAAACCATAGTTAGTGAGAAAAAGCGTATGAGAAAATACGTGGTAAAGAATGCTTGATAAAAGATGTGCTTTAGAGCTTTAACGCAAACGAACGGACGGGACGCACTCACCAACCTTGTAAGCATTCGTGCAGTAGGCAGTGAGCTACATCTATTGTGTGAGGGCTAGTGATACTACCTGTCTACCAAAACTTCTATGGGTGGAGCGGGGTTCGAACGTTGTTCGGTTTGTCTTCACATAACAAATATGTAGAGGGCAGACTTACACTTTTTCTCTTAAAATGTATGTACTGAATACAATAGCAAGACTATGAAGATATTATGAAACTATTTGGGCAGAGATACTTAACACATTTATTTTTTAATATTTATTTGTAACTCACTTTGAGAAACATTAAATTATCAAGAGATTCTTGTACAGGAGATGTGAATTCAAAATTTTGTCGTTGTTGACGAAGTTGAATAATGGACTCAGCAACAACGGAGGCTAATTCTGAAGCTTTCGCTGGAGCAAGTCGAATGAAATGCTCAGGTAGGACTTCTGGAAGTCCCCCTACTGCTGTACTGATAACCATAAGGCTGATAGGAATGAAGAAATATGGACGATTTTTAAGAGGTTATATTAAAATTAGAATGTAATCGGAGATGTACATGGTTTAAAATAATAGCAGAAAACAATGAGATTTGGATGAACGCATAGAAGAATGTGAAGTAGTGAGGGTTGACATTGGAGAACGAATTGTACTATATGCAGTTATTTGTTAGGCTACATGATAATATATTTTAGAATAATTAGAAACAATTGTCCTGCAGTCAGTTTGCTAATTGTGGGTTGATGATGAAAGTTACCTTATTCGTTTTTAATTAGTTTATTAGATGTATCACGCAGCAGAACAGTATTACTTACTGGATTACGTTTCAGACACAATTTAGTGTTAACAGACGTATCAAGATAACTGCAAAACTTTAAGAAATGGTTTACCTAGTTCTAATACTCTCTCTCTCTTTATTATGTGGGTAGTAGTATTTTCCCTATATCCGGGAAAGGCGCTGGGTCACTCCTGTTGCATGTGTTTGGTGTTGATTCGATAAACAAAGATTCGGTTAATTATCTCTCCTGACATTCCACTACGTTAGTTATAAGGAGTGTTAGAATGTCCCATCTCATTATATGGTCGTGTGTAATTGCATGCATAGCTATAGCCCGGCTTGTTTTTCAATTCCTTATTTAACTAGGAGCTCTCGATTTTGATTTAGCTAGATTTTGTACTCGGACAGCCTAATTGATAACCGAATCTTTGTTTATCGAGTCAACATTCAACACATGCAACAAAAATGGCTCAGCATTTGTTCCGGATACATGGAAAATCTCAGGTGACCATATTACAAAGAGAACGAGAGAAATAAAACTGTATAAATCACTTTTCCAAACTGTGCAGTTACTTTGGTATGACTATGAACAATAAATTGTGTCCGAAATGTAATCCAGTAAATAATACCGTTCCACTGTGATTCGAACTCACCTATTACACATAGAAGCTGTAAAAATTAGAGGTAAGAATCCTAGTTTTTGTATTCAGAAGAAATTTGTACATCACTTATCTCTCATTTTGCCAAGGAATACTGGATAAACTACTTGAGCACAGAAAATTTTCCTACTCCATTATTCTTCATGCCTTTCACATACTATATTTGTTTAGACTTTGTTTACCTACTTACTTTGTCTTTCAGTAGTATGTAACTTTTACTTCTCTAAGCTCTTGAACCACTTAGATTATCGGAGTGTTTACATCTTCATGCTGTTTTTTTGGTTCTTATCATCCCTACCATATATATAACAACTGCTTTATTCAACGCTGTCAACGTTGTCATTTTTATTATTTGCATTGATATCATTACCGTTATTCAAAACACTCATACATCTGGTAAATCAACTCGAATAAAATTACATTCTAACACTGCCTAAGTTTTACCGTTATGCCCTCATCCAGTTAGCCACACAAATTATGACAAAAAATATCCTTTTATTCATCATAGACTGACATCAGTTGGAGGAACATTGGAAACCTGAGAGCACTGGACAGCTGGTTCATCCTGGTATAGGACTCCACAGCAGTGGGCACCCATGACCCCACCCTCCGTGGATCGAACCCAAAACCTTTACGTTCCGTGGCCAGCGCGTTACCATTGAACCACTGAGTCGGAATCGCAGGTTTCCAATGTCTCTCCAAATGATGTCAGTTCATGATGAATATCAACTTGAAAAACCACTAAGTCCCCACAAACCTCATATTCAGTATCGCTTTATAATTTGAAATGTTCGCACTGTTGCACTTTGTAAAGCTAAAACATGTGATCTAAAAATCACCAAGTAGAAGCTAAGGTAGAATAACTTTAGGAAACTGCTAGGGATCCACGGATAGGTACTCAATACGAACAATACTCTATAGTCGGATAGTCGATCAAAAAACATCTCATAACTCCACATATCGGATTCCTAACTTAACCGTCAGTAAGAATGAAAACATATGTATGACTTTTGCAGTAACTTTGCAGATAAGTCATTCAGTATGTCGAATTAAGAATTCCGTGAACATTTCAGATTTCTGAAACAATAAGGCTAAAAATACTAAGTTTCCCGGCCTTTCTGGGTTGCAATTTTTGGAAGAAATTGTATTCTCACCCCCCTTCCCCCTAAAAAAATCAGGCACATTTAGTAGTGAAACCAAGTGTTGAATCCAGTATAGTACCTACGCAGAGGAGGTATGCTTGCCATACATTAGCATTATTTGAAGGACAAAAGTTATCTGGTTGCAGGTAGTCGTTTCAAAACGCCGAAAATAAGCTCAAAATATCATATAAGCACCTTGGTATTAGTTGCTAAATACCGAAATTTAAGACAAAACACATTTTAAGAAATATTTGGGTTGTGCGAATATTTTCAATTTTTGTTTCCACACCTTTTCATATACTATTTTGTCAAGCTACTATTATTATTATTATTATCATTATTTGTCCCTTGGGTTCCTAGTGGAACATCCGGCTTCAGTAGCACGTCGGCATTTCACTCTCTTCTCTCCAGTCTTTTCGAACTGGCTCCACGGATGCTCACAAGCTTTCATTTCTTCCTCACATGATCTTCATACCACCCTCGGCTCAGACGCCCAACTTGTCGTTTCCCATGCGGGTTCCACTCGAGGGCCTGGCGAGTGGTGTCTCCCAGTCGGTTTTCTCGGTGTATGCCCAATCCATCTCCACTTTCTTCTGCATATTTGTTGGGCGATAGGTTCTTGGTTGGTTCGTTGTCAGCCAGAGTTCCTCCTTGCTTATTCTTTCTGGCAATCTTATCTTCAGTAACGGGCGTAGAGGGCGGCTGTCCATGTATGTCTGTAGTTTGTTACAAATGCTTTCGTAACGCGCCAAGTCTCTCAACCATGATATAGAAGAACTGACTTACTTGACATTAGTGTTGAGAATCCGGATCTTGTTCTTTGTGGAATAGATCTCCACATTGATTTCAGGTTAACAAAGGCCTGTCTTGTTTTCCGATCTTCGTTTTGACGTCTTCATCTGTGTCACCGCCAGCAGTTGAAACGTTGCTGCTTAGGTTGGTAGGTGGAAGAGACTATTTACTTTAGGCTAATCCCGTTCATGGTGATTGGTGCTTGTTGTTCATGCTGTTATTGGTTAAGCATCTTCATCACCTCTGTCTTCTCTACGTTCACTTGAAGTCCCTTTATCCCTGCCCCTTCTGTCAACTTGTTGGTCTTCACCTGTAGACCTGCGAGTTTGTGCAACAAGACACCCGACATAAATCATCAACGGCGGCGAAATCTAAATCTCCTGGAGTCTTTTCATCGGTTAAACAGCTTATGCCCATTCTCTCGCTCCTCACGGTTACCTGAATGACCCAGCTGACCACAATCAGGAAGATGATCGGTGACAGTAGGTAGCAGCCTTGTCTTACTCCTTCCTGTCTTTACTTCAAAGGCATCACTGGGCTTTCCATTGTCAATCACTTGGCAAGTAGTATCAAATGGCATACAGCTATTGAAGAAGGTTGAAAAAGGTTTGTGGCACTAAAACTGTAGTGTTGAAGCAGCTGACTGCCAAATTACTTCTCGGTTGACGCTGTTGAAGGCCTTTTCAAAGTCGATGAAGTTGAGTTAAAGATTCTGTTGATAGCCATTTTATACTCTGTTCTATGATGATGCATAGTATAGCTTTGCAGTTTGGTCCGCATATGACTTGCACTTCCTGAATCCAGCCTGCTTGTTCCGGTCGTAGTTTTGAATCCAACGCATCTTTTAGTCTCTCCAGAATGATGCGGCATAATATTTTGCTTGATGTTGACAGGAGCATGATTCTTCGCCAGTTCCTGCAAAGAGTTAGGTCTCCCTTCTTTGGAGTTTTGACCAAGCAGCCCTTCTTCCAACCTGAAGGTACCTTTCCTTTCTTCCAAACCTTCTGTAGTAGTGGTATGAGCAGTCGGCTGTTGTCTCTGTCTGTTTTTAGTGCTCCTAGCAGAATTCTATCTGGTCCTGCTGCTTACCCGGATTTCAGCAACTTTATGGCCTTCAGGACTTCGACTTTTATTGAAGGACTTGTGTTCAGTGGTAATTCCGTGGCTGGGCTGCTGGTGGTATTTCTGGACGAGTTGCAGGTGATGGTGGTCGATTCAAGAGTTTTTTGAAGCGGTCAGCCCATCGTTTCCTTTGTTTCTCCTCTTTGGTAACCACGTTTCCATCACCATCTCTCATCGATTTCATCTCAGTTGATCTCTTCCCTTCCTGGTTATTTGATATAATGTTTCCAGGTATCTCCTACCTGCAGACTGTTTTGCTTCACTTGACAGTGTGTCGTAGAAGTGTCTTTTGTCTTTACGCGCACTCTTCTGCACTTTTTTGCCCAGTGTTTTATAGATTGTACTCAGTTCCTCTTTTCGTTGTTCATCCCTGCACTGCACTGGTTCATATTCTGTTTCGCCACCTTCCTCCCTCTCCTCTGTCAGCTTTCATGTGTCCCTGGAGATCCATTTCTTGTCCTATTTTTTCCTCCTTCCTAATGCGGTTATGCAGGTTTCTCTCCACATCTCTTTCAACGAGTCAAGCTGCTAGCTAACATTTTATCTATGAAGCCGAAAAAGAGATGATGAGAAATAACTAACGGTGAAAACGCTGGAGAAAACGAGTGGATCTAAAGGTCCGCCTTAGCAACGACTGACATAGCCTATTATATTTCTTTATTTCTGTTGGAAAGGCAGATTTTCGTAAAATACAAAGGTCTAATTGCTTATTTGAGTTGTTGTTAAAGTGACTTTTCGAGTCACTGCAGGAAGCTTCCAAAAGTTAAGTAAGATCTTGTTGTTACGGAGGAGAGGGGGTGATATAACCAGTTTACAGCAAAGTTTGATCGAAGCTCAATGTCGGCTGCAGAAATCACTGAAAAACCAAGTATTATCGACGTCTTTCTGAATGTTTTTAGAATCTATTCAGTAGCATGCCTCATTCCTTTTCTCCAGCGAACAATACAGAAAATATTAATCAAAAAACTTTAACTTAGTAAATAGCTGAATAGCAACGTATTTTTGATCCGATCTCAAACAACCGACTATTTAACCTCAGAAATGAAAATCTGAATAAAAACTTATTCCGATAGCGTAATTAGAAGACGAGGTTTATCTGAATAATGTGATGTATTTGTGCAATACATTTCGAACAATCTGATCACTAAAAAAACTTAACACCGTACAAACTCACATCGCCTGACTTGTGAGAAACAGAATAATAATCAGCTGCCATTCCTAGATATACTCCTGAGTCAACGAGAAGATGGTTCAATAAGAATGTCAGTTTACAGAAAGCCTATATGGACAGGACAATCCCTGAATTTTCACCGTTTTTGTCCAATACAATACAATCGAGGTCTATTAAAATGTCTGTTTAATAGGATCTATCGCATCAATACATCAGATACGATGAATGAAGATATCAAATTACTGACTAAAGTACTTACGGAAAATGGATATCCCATGTTTATAAACCGTTGCAGAGGTCAAGTAGCATCGAAGCCAACTCTAGACACGGCTCCTAAGAAAAGCGTCTATATCACTCTACCGAGAAGCGGGGAGTTGAACAGTATCATTTTGAGACGTATTATACAGCTAATCTTATCATCGTGGGAAAAACAAAACACATACTTCACCAAAAACCTAAACACTGCATCAATGATTACGTTACGTCCCATTGTGTTTACCAATTTACATGCGTGTGTGGTAACACATACATAGGGAGGAGTAATCAAGTCATGAAGGTGAGGGTAGAACATGTACCTAAATGGCTTGAAAGACAAATGGAGTGTGAAACAGTGATAAACGCTGGTGGGAGACGACCCTCTTCATTTATAGCTAAACACATCATAGAAACGGGTCACAAAGTTAGTGTTCAAACACCTTTCAAAGTTTTACATGGAGATAGTCAGGGTCATATACTGAGATTTGTGGAAGCCATAGCCATACACAAATTGAAACCACCTTCATGTGTACAAAAACAATTTGTTCTTACACTACACCTAGCTAGGTAAACGTTTTTACCAAAGTTAGGATCAACTAGGTCACTTCATATTCGTTTTCATCTTTCTTAATTCTAATCCACTATTGTGTTAACTGTAGCATTTGTCCTCCTACTCCTCGGTTCAATATATATTGTGTGATCAGATTATTCGAAATCTATTGCTCAAATACATCACATTGTTCAGATAAACTTCGTCTTTTAATTACGCTATCGAAATTCATAAAAGTGACTAACTGTTTCAAAAAGTTATTCATGAATAAGAATAGCCCAAATTTTCATCAGTGAAGAGATATTTCTTTTCAACTATTCTATTATCAATCTGTACAATAGTATTTACAATTGGTTGAACTGATTATGGCATTCTGTTGTACGTACTGATGAAATATGAAATTTTCAATAAAAATTTGCAAATCAACCACCACCTTATTTAAGCTTTATCAACACAGCATTTCAAAGAATTCCATTCGTAAATTAACATCTGAAACGGTTTCACCGGCCGGTGATAACAACGGCAGTCCAAGTCGTATGATTCAACTGCCCGATCACTCAGCCAATGATATATCAATATCAGGTTTGCTTACTTCTAATCATGGTTATTCACTATTTACTTAAAATTTTTTATTGGTTGATGAGTCTCTACTTCATTTATGAATCCTCATTCAATAGAGTTAAAGTAAAATTGTGAGTTATTAGTTTTAAATGATTTAAAATGCAAGTCTTACTGTCTACAGAATAAACAAGTATTTGAAAAGTAAGTACACAAATTGAACATGTTACATGCAATAAGCGATACCATGCAGCTCAACAAAAAACAGCCACATTTTCTGACATACTTAAAAGTAAATCATTAACTAAAAATTTTAACGAAACTTCGTCTCATAGATTCAAGACAGACAGACAGGCAGACAAAGTCAATGCAGAACCTCACACACAAGTGCATAGGCCGCAGTTGCCATGTTTCACGGTGGTGTACAAAGCATAACTGAATACAAAAAGCATCAAAGTAGACGAAGTTGTGTGAAAGAATAAGACATCTGAAGATAAAAGTTAGTGAAAATACTCTAGCTTTAGATGTTAAAGAGTGACCATTTGACCATTGTGACCAATTTTCAGCCATGTCACTGGTTTCAATACCAATGTCAGGCAGACTAGATCTCCCCACTTGGCTCACACCAATAGTCAGAGACTTTATCGACTGGTGCCACGTCTTGATCTGGTCGCTTTCTAAAAGCGAATGAATTGTTAACATGATTGAAATTTACTACTCCATTAATGTTTCATTCATTAGATTTAGGAGATCTAGTAAAACTATAGGTTTAGTCTGGTTCCTTGCACAGAAGAAGAATTTTATACACAAAAATAAAAGAGTTCAGACAAATGCACAATTTCTATCTGAATTCAGGTATCTTAAATATCACTTACCCACAAGAAACAGCTTCAATAACCGCTATACAAAATGCTTCTGTCAGAGATGTATTCAGAAATATATCGCCTTGTATTAGGACCTGAGTAAACAATGAAGAATCAGGGAAACTACAGTGAAACTCAAAATACTTTAAACAAAAGAAGTATTTATAGAAATAAGGTTATTTTGGTTGCATATCGCAGGGTCCAGAATTTGGTAGTTACGTATACGCTTCCGACCAGTATTCTATGCTTTTATAAATCTGATTACATTTGATTCAGCAAATTGCGACAGTAGAGCAGTAAGTCGAAAGGGAAGACAGATAAAATGAATATTACTTGCCAACTTCCTCATCAATTTTTGCAATCTATGAGATAGGGATTTTAACGTATATGGATGCAAAAACAATAGTTTGAAAGTTTATGAGGCTGAATATACTTTTTCACAAGTGATCATTGAAGCTTTTCGGTAGTTTTGTTTCTCGCACTTATCAGGAGAGATCCACAAGTTACGTAACTTAACCACTAATCATACTTACCTTCTTGATTATTCTTTTAATTTTATGGGTGTGAAGGCTTCGTCACTCAGATATTTAGCTAAGAAAACGTTGATTAGCAAACTCATTTCGGTAAGTAATGTGATTTTGGCAACTCAGCATACACATACTTTGATTTTCTGATGAAGGTAAGTTAGTAGTATTCATTGTAATACATGTTTGGGCATACAATGATTACTGGTGTATTTTAAATTTCAGTATATGTGGATTGGGTTGGAGGGGGGTTCAGGGTGGCCAGGCCAAGACTTGGCACCAGTTGACGAAATCTTTTACCGTTCGTTTGAGTCGTGTGGAGCGGTGTGGACCCCCTATTTAGGGTACCCAAAATGAAAGGAATCAATGGTCTAGGACTATTGGTGGTATATCTGAAAATCGGTCACAATGGCACAGATGTATTCATTGATATCGTCTAATGCTCGAATAGTAACACTAGCCTTTATCTTCAGATTGTTAATTCTTTCACACTACTTTATGTTTTTGATATGAACCTTTTTCTATCTACCTGTTTTCTGTGTACTACTATGAAGTGTGGCAAAAGAGAGCAAATGTCTTAAGTATAAGATACTTATGAGTAGTTAAATCAATAACATAGATTAAATGCTACGATTGTTTCACCTTTTTTTCTTCTCTTTTATGACGTTCAGGGACTTCGACTACTTTGACTGCTCGTATAAGATATGGCAATTTTTACTGTTACACAGTAATACTACGGCTAATGTTGATGACTGATTGATTGAATGAAGATGAAGATAGTAGAAGTCACCGACGATCACAATTGCAGAATAGTAAGCAATAAGTTCATCTCCTTTACTGATAAACTTTCGTAATGGAAATAAGCCAACCATTATAATGATTAACGATCTCATAAAAATCTGAACGCATTTGTATTTGATAATAATGAAAAAAGTGCTGAGTTATTCGAATAATTTAATTAGCTTGTCAGTATCTGAGGTTGTTTGGGAATAAATTCACCGAATTATTGACAAAATTAACTTACAGAATGAACTTCATGAGGCTGCAAACTTCCTAGTAATTTGACACGTGAATGTAGTTGATAACGTTCACGAATCTCTTCAAGCTCAAGTCTTTTAGGTCCATCACCGCCTAGATTAACGTTTAGAAATGTATGAACACTTTTTTATGAAGTCATCTGTCAAATATCAATCTTTTTATAAAAGTCATATTATATATACAAGTGAAATTTTGCAAAGTAATAAAAGAATCTATCCAAATCCTATGACTTATACTGAAGTATGTACTATAATACTGACAATATAAGCTCCTACGAATAAATAGAATGTTATACATATCCGCTTGTACAACTTGACGGCTAAGGCACAAATCAAAGTATTTTCAAACTGTTATGGAACACCTAAAGTGATATTATCAACTATGCAACTAAAAGAACACAAAAAAAGGAAAAGTTAAAATATGGTTATCGTAATGAGGAACTTCAGTGCACAGATAGAAAAACTATGTCGTATAGCAAATCCCTTAGGTGATACGTCTAGAATCCTGATTTAGTAAATAAATGGTGGTCATCGTCTTTTGTCAGGTGCTTTCATTAACTCCCTGTTCAAAACCATAACTGATTTCAAATACTACCTGATATGGAGGTTAGGGATCACTTCACAAGAACACAGAGGGGTCACGCTGTAAATACTTACCATTAAAGAGAATTTATAAATGATTACAACTCCTTCAGCAAGATGTGTATGTCGATATCAACTACACATGTTTACGCCTACAACTGAAATATCTTGATGAGTTCAATTAAAAGATGCATATAACAAAGGCAGATTTGAGGAGGAACTGGTTAGTCAGTGGATCATAGCAGTATAGCTTATCTTGAGTTTTGTTTCACCTTGAATTCTCGTTAGAAAACGGGAGGGTTCATAATGGACATGACTCACTGCTTACTCTACAAACTGCACGTGTTTATTGAGTTGCATCCCAAAGCATTGTATACTATAAAGTGCTTTGTTTATTTGAGGTCATATTCCAACTGATGAAAACAGACTAGTTAATGTTGAACTCAATGTTAAATTTATGAACTGGTGTCTAAGGTTATCAGCAACACTTTACGTCTTGCATGTTCTGTTGATGTGTACAACCTTATAATATCATAGTATGAAACATTATTCAAAATGAAGTAAGGGTCAAATGTACTATGTTTAGGTCTGGCCATATTATAACAAATTTTCCATTCAAAGTTATACAGAAGGCGAAAGCGAACTCAGTAAACACTACTATTACTCTCAGTACTGAAGCCCTTATCATGATGAAGGCAAGTTTGAGGGAGGTTGATAGTAAAATAGGTGAATTCACAAAAAGGGTGTTTTTCTCCTCCAGACTGCCTCTTCTAAATAAAATAGAAAGTCGTTCAATCAACAAAGAGGAATAACAGCAAAATTATTTTCTATACTCAAGGTAATCGTCTTTTAAGTCGAAAAAATACTATCAAAACACTGATGCAACTCGCTAACAAAAGTTATAACGGTTCTGATTCTTTACAGGATTAGTGCTGAATATGTTAGCTAGTAAGATACAGAAGCCCTTACAATGGAATATTAAGCCTAAAAATTGTCATCGTTATTATTTATCTACTGAATGATAGGTGTAACTTAGTAGTAACTCCACGTATCATTTGATCTGAACACCTAACTTACATCGAACTAGTCAAAGTTTCAAACCTATCCCAATTATTTTAGTTTAAGCAGTCGGGTAGACAAAGTATCCATCGATGACAAAAGGTTATCAAAGGTGAATGCTATGTGACCGCTTTGGAAGTTCTTTAGCGAATTCACCAGTTAATCGGTCATATTTAGATTTCTGAAAAACATCACCAAGGTTTTGCAAAGTTCTATCGAAAAGAATGACTAACCTATTAGAAATCTTAATTCTGGGAACAATGAACATAGCGATGGAATGATAGCAACCAATAAATCAAGTCCTTTACGGTAAACTAAACGCGAAACCACGACTATAGTAACTAAAACAGAAAACAATTAGTAGAAAAGAAAGCAATGTTGATTACAAGGTTTCTTATATCGTTGAAATCAATTATAAACAATTCTAGAAATCGATTGAGATGGTAGAGTAGTTGTATAAAGAAGCTTATAAACTCAGTTATCCTCAGTGGCCTTCTCTGTACATTCGACTACTTATTGTTGCTGTTGAGAACAAAGGTATGAAAAACCATTTCGCTGATCTTAATAATAATAATCGCTTTATTCCAAACAATATATATGACAGTGTGGAATTCTAATCATATAATTTTTCAACAAATTCACTCCCAGAACAATACTTTCAGACAAAATGGTTATTGCATCTGAATAATGTTAATAATAACAGTATTGTAGGCAATAATGTGAAATAGCCAGATGGTTTTGGATGGACGTCCGGCCCATAAAGAAGAATCAACAGAAATGCAAGTGTTATTTTGGTGGTGCGGGCTCATTCAGCCGATAAAAAAACCTGCAACTCAATCTAAGCATCTGACGGATAAAAATATAAAAAGTCCACTTCAATGCAACGTAACATTTTTTTCTCTGTTTTGTGATGGACTCGACAAACGGAGAGTTGAAAACAGTTTAAAAATGTGCAAGAGTACATGATACGTTCAAAGGACATATTTACATGATTAAAACAAATTGGCAGGAAAGAATTTCGTGAAAATTTTTGGTGGATAAATTTGGTAACCCAAGGTTTAAGCAGGCCGCCGTAATTGTTATTACTGAAATAACTTGACTTATTTTGGTCCAGGAAATTATGCGGTGTTGGCAGATTTACAAAATGGCATACCATTGCTAATATAGATTACCTGTTTTAATAAGATAATACTTGCAAACCACACGCAGTGCCCAAAAAACATGACAGACAGATTTTAACCGTTTCTAAGGATTGAAAGAATGAGAACAATAAAAACCTAATGAGAAGGGGCTAAAGGAAAAAAATCACCATTTCAAGTCATCCATTGTTGAGGTGAAAGTTTTTTAGCCTGCAATTTTGATCCTATGCTAGTGTGTTATCAGAATAGTCTTAAAGAACGGTTTGATGTTTCAAAGAACCAATTAAAGCAAAACGATGAGTGGTTTTTCTGTCATGTTCTTATGTACAAGAAAACTATATACATGTGATATATTTTCGCTCCATCAAATCAGCTCTCACATTTACGGGTTATCCTTCAATTTCAATTCAATGGACCACAAGTAACTGAAAGGAACCGTAGCTATTTATGTACAACATGAGCATTTCAGAATATTCACCATCCTTTTGATGAATGTGAGCAATGCAATGACAACGGTACTTGCAGAACAAGATAACGTCACTTATTTCACTTGGTTTTCCTCACCTGCATGCAACCTAAGTAAATAGGTAACCAATGGACAAATGTAAACATACACATTAATGGCATACATAGGGAAATGTTCAGGAAAATCTTGTGTGGATTTTCTGAACACGCTGGGATTATATTAAAACTTACCTACATGGCATATATTACTTCTTGTTAAACTAGTTTGAACGTTGAAGAGGCAGAATAAGAGATAACATTCATGACCAAGGTAGTGAGAGATTGAGCACCATTTGTTTTTGAACATACAAGTCAGTTTATATTCGCTTATTGGGTATAACTTAAGTGAACCACAGTGTACTCAAGTTCTTCTGTTTATTGATGATCGTGAAAGTTTCTGACAGGATAATTACACATACTATGTCTATTACAAGGCAGGCTATTGCACTGGTTAACGAAGCATGGCTCTTTGAGTTTAAATGTCTCAGTATGTGTTCAAGGATCCGGGTAGACAAATGTTTCTCTATTCTTACTAGTTGGTTGGTTGTAGGCAATCGGCAGGAAGTCGTGGATTAGGGTTTCATGGTTGTTGGTACTCGTCAGCATGGAGTATTTGCAACCTCTAGGGGACTGATGTTCCCTGTGAAATTCAAACCCGTGTCAACCAGGGTTGCAGTCAGCAATATCACCACTGACCTCATGTAAGGCTGCATTACATACATTGATTGATCATTAGAGAGTAACCAATTTCATATTGTCTAGTCCTGAGCCCTGACCAAATTCTAATGGTGCACTTTGATGGATGCTACCTACTTAACAACTTTGTATAAATAACTATTTGTATAATTGCTTGACCACTTCTAAGTTTTTCTCAATCATGCCAAAACACTGATGTCTTTTTCACATGGATGTGCATATACCTTGACTGTGTACAGGAGACAATTAACACGTGGTATCCTCTATTTTGCCTATTCATTGTTTGAACTAACGTCACAGGAATTGACGTCTATGCCTGTACTTGTGAATTGATCACTTACTTTTCGGGCTATATGCAGCTAGTGAAAACTCTGGGAAGTGAATGACGTCAAACTATCCTGAAAATGCAATTCTTATTGCTTTATGCATACCCAGTATCGTTAGTTACATTCCAATCCATCTCGTTATTTTACTCCTCATTAAATGGTTTTAGTATGAAATTCAGTCTTTGAAATTTAGTGATAGCTCTAATCAGCCGGCAGTTACTTCTCAGACTTCACTGATGAATAACTGGAGTATGAATTCAACGGAATTATTTTCCTCAGGGCTAATCTTTGGTGAAAGAAAAGCTGGAGAACAAGAAGCATAGGATTAGTTCGCACTATCTGCTGGATCAAAATATTGTGTACACCACAAAGTAGATCAACAACAACTCATAAGCAGGCTAAACAAATATAGTAAGCAGTATGAAAAAGTATTTGTTTTGTTGATTTCAGGTTGGTATTCATCATGGACTGACATCAGTCAGAAAAACATTGGGAACCTGAGACCAGTGGACAGGTGTTTCGCTCTGGTAGTGCACATCCATGGCTCCGCCGGGTATCGAACACAGAACCTCCAGGCTACGCAGTCAGCACGTTACCATTGAGCCACTAGCTTGGAATCCGATGGTTCATATTTCATACTTTTTTCAGTTCACGAAATAGCGCAACCTCTATCCAATGTTGTCGTTGGGTAACTGACCACATTCTCGATTATGCTGGCCCCACCCGAGGTTGAGCTATATTGTGGACTGATGGAAGTATGAAATATGGACTACTAGATTCAGGCCCAGTGATCCATTAGTAATGTGCTGGCTGTGTAACGGGTAGGTCCTGAGTTCGATCGCTGGCGAGGTGATGGATCTGGACTGTTGAAGAGTCCTACACTAGGACGAAACAGCAGTCTAGTGCTCGCAAGAATCCAATGTTTCCACAGCTGATGTCAATCCATGATGAATATCAACCTGAAATCAATAAACAAGTTTCCACAAACCCTTAAATTGAATTTGTTGTATTTCTTATAAAGCAATTTTTCTATTATTTTTAATTTCGCACCCTATCCTTCGTTAACTGTAAATAACCAACTGGGAAATATTACACAGAATTCTCAAATTGGTACTAAAGTGGATTTTAAACCTATAGATTCCCTTAGAAACAAATTTTGTCCGTTAAAGGATCCTACTGAGTTTAAAATATGAGAAAAGTAATCTACCAAATCCTGAGAGGTCAAATAGACAAGTCAAAGTAGTCGACTAAGGTCAATTAGGCTATCAAAGCACAAATCAAAGCATAAATCAAGATTGCTAGTCTTTAACAAAATCAGAAATTTAGGGCAAAGCTCAGCCATAGCTGTGTCTGCAGTAACACGCAACCACACAATATGATGAGACGAACTCACAATACATGAGACTAACTTAGGTGGTGAGAAAAAAGGATGATAACTGAGTCAAATTTTATCCAGTAAACATTTGAAACTTGTTATGGGAATTTTATTGTCCCTACGAAGGAAAGGAACTGAAAATATAAATCTAAGCGTTAAAGTTGCATGATTAACCTAGGGTGGTTATGAGCAGTAAATTGTGTTCAGAATATCGTCCAGTAAATAAAACTGTTTAGTCGTGTGATATATCAGACAAACAGACCATTATGTTAGGGTTTAATATAAAATGAATGAAAAAACATATGAATGTGATTAAGAAATTTACTAACTATAATTAAGATCACGAGAAGATGGGTCGGGAATAAACGCTGAAGCATCCACAGCGTTTGGAATCACAAAACCCGATTAGGCTCATATTTTGCTCGTAGAACCACATTCTCTTTAGTAGTATGTGAGACACAGATCACTTGATCTACCGCTGTAAAGACACCTTCCATTACCTTATTCATAATAATAGCTGATAGATCTGAGAAACCGAAAAGAGAATGCTCTGTATATACAGTTCGACAACCAAGACTCTGTGCATGAGCAACGGCCTCACAAGCAAAAGATGAAAATATCTGAAATAAAAGAATACAGTAGGATATAAAGTACACATACTTTTTAAAAACATGTGTGTACAATTTTATTAGAATAAATTCCAAAATGAAGTTATAAAACCCAATATAGTAAAAACACTCAGTAAGTGAATGGACATCTAATAACAAACACACAAACCCTAGCGTAATGGCCACACGTATGTTCAAGAAAGGTACAGTTGCAGTATAGTTTGAATACAGTTTACTACTGTGATATTACAAGGATGTAAAAACCAACACAGCGTGCAAGAAGAAAAGTGAAGTCAATAACCTTGATATATTTAAACTCATAGAGCTATATTACAGCGTCCTTTACTTCATAAGCTAGCGAAATGACTCAAGTGTAAACGCATTTGAACCAACGATAGAGTGGCTAGTTTGGAAAAACTTGGGCATTGAGTTGATACGATCGATTGTATGAGGTACATTTTATTTATGTAGTCCCACTGTAGTACATGAGAACAAACAGTCCACATAAATACTCTGTATTATCATTTTTCCTTCTAATGTACTAAGCCAGGTTAATAATATGTAATTAGCACTTAGTCCAATGGGTTAGAATGAATAATATGAAAAGGTGAAGAGAATTATCCATGATACTACTTTTTAGTTCCGGAATGACTACATACTAAATAATATGAAAGAACAAATACAATAGATTTTTTTTAATACTGAAAATTCTTTTACACATACCGAATGTCCATGTACAATATTAATCTGTTCACGTAACACTATTTCACGAATTATTGGTAATGTGCCCAGAACAGTGATGAAGATTGATTGTTTATAAAATGGTTGCATCGGGATGTAGTACACCTATACATTTGTTGAACTATTTAAATTAACAAACACAAATATACTTTAAGTCCACGAGCCAAATATCTTACACCTTGACGTTGTTTACCTTTCGAACCATAACTATGGGTGATAATAATAACCCGATGACCACGTCGAATTAGACATTGCGATAAAGCAAAAATATGACTTTCTACGCCGCCGACATTAGGATGGAAGAAATCTGATACCATGCTAAAAGAAATTAAGGTATATTGTGAATAAGTAATTTAAGTGAAATTATGAAATCGACAATACTGTTAAATACTAAGAATAGTAAGTGAAACGTGTCAAGAAGAAGGATAACTTAGTGTACCTCACAACGTACTAGCCTATATGCAAACTTTGCCATGAAGATAAACTTTGTTCAGTACATTTACGTACCTCATTGTGAATAACTTTTATTGGAATTTTCATTGCCCTAATCAAACAAAGTATTATGTAACTAACGTGTAAATTCCAATTGTTCACCGCCACAACACACATGTACTTGGTACCGTACCGATTCACCAGGGATGATTACGTAAAAGGAGAAAGACACAATAGCTTCCATCTTGACTGAAGTTAAAAGTTATATTGGTGACACATTATGGTGCTTATTATTTTCACACATTGTCAATATCTATTGTAGGGTGTGCATACACTTTTGTCAAGCATGCCTTCTTCAATATTTTCAAACGACACCTTCCCTTTATTCAGTAGAGGATGTTAGTAACAGAAAGTTGGTATAATTCAGAATAACTAGCCAAGTTCTAGGTATCATTACAACCCTTAACAGTTAGATGTTATTATTTGTGAGAACATTAGTGAAATCATAACACTCCTCCGTTGGTATTACCTGTTAATATTAATTCTTATCAAATTTTGTTACTTGCAGTACATCTAGAACAACCGAAATCATAGCGGGAAATTAACCATGATTGGCAACAGATCACTACATAAGTTATTGAAAAATTTTAACACTTTATAATTCAGGCATCAAGTAGCAGCTGTATGGTGAGAAACTAAGATATCTTACAGTTATTCGACAGATAAATTTACACTGGGTAAGGATTGAGGGTGAGATGAAAATCTGGACCGCGACCGGATTCGAACCAGCGACCCGGTCCACATTTTCATCTCACCTTCAATCATCACCCAGTACAAGTACTAGTCGGCCAAACTACGGCTATCTCAGATAGTCAAAAGATAAATTTACGTTTTAGTCTTTATTGCTTGGTTGGTTTAAGGCAATCCATGAATAGTGTCATTTATGTGATTGGACGTCTTGCGCACTTGCTTGTTTAAAGATGGCTTTTAGATATAACTAAATGAAGCGACAACCTTCGTTAACAACAATTATTTCCCGAAAAGAATGCTCTAGGTGATGTCAAGAAACCACTTTTATCTTTGTGTAGATCTCACGATCGAAATTTGATGTTTTATATTTCAATTAGCTGAGTTCTGCTTACGTTACGCACCTGATAACCTAAACAACTTTTATTCACTTATAAAACAAATAAATTCATCACTATATGCGAGACCGAAAGTTCTACTAGTCAGTCAGGTTCACACAAACAGAGACTTGAAACGGGTCAGCATCTTTCAAAAAAGAGCTGCGACAGCAAATCAAAAATAATAATAGTAGGTGCAGTAGCAACAAATTAGATGAGAAAATATGTTAAAAAGAAAAGAGGTAGGGAATAATATAGGGATAACTCACAAGATAAAAACGCATATCTTCACTCCTTGCCCCCGAAACTGATTTCAAGAGACAATACAGATTTATACAGTTTCATAAATCCTATTAGGCCAGCTTATAACTCCATACATAGTTTCAAAATGCAGTTGCTCATCAAATCATTCTGTCTCTATCTACCTATACTACCTGGCAGATGATGTACAATACACAACCCATTGTGTAATGAGAAGATACGAACTTCAAAAAGTGTTACTTTATCTCTTACCAAAGGAAGTAGCAAAATGTGAAGTGAAAAGTACGACATTCTCGGTATCATAATAATAAATAAATGCGGTTATTAAAGACATTTGTTCTCTATTCCCATAGTTGAGAAGAAATTACTTTCGGTGCATGTCATAATGTAATGGATAAATATAGCGCAACACATGCTGCATGGTTCAACCGTACAAAGCACCGAAATTACTGAGTAGGTGTACAAGTACGCAAGCATTTCAATGTTGCAGAGATTGAAAAACATGTCTGAAGATGAAATAAGTCATGAATAGAATACAACACAGCAGTATATCACACTGCAAAGAAGAGAAATCAATAACAACAAAATCAAAGCAAAGAAAAGATTAAAGAAACACGTTATGAGACTAGACGTTTACAGAATATTGTGATATCTAGTATTTGCAAAAAAGTTAAAATGGATACTTTCGTGTCAGTATAATAGAGTGAGAACCATAGAAATGAATTTATAGTCCAAGATTTCGGTCGGCTTTCAGAATATGACTACGAAGTTAACTCAGATTAGTTTATTTATTTAAAAATGCTCACAGACTCTACTGTAACTTCAGCTAGCGCATCACCAAGATACCTTAATATGAGAAACCAAAAAGGACAAATTTACACAGTACATCGTTGATTTTGTTGTGAAAATTACACTTAGTTTACTAACTCTAATGTCATTAAAAGTTGTATATTGAAATACATGAAGAAACACCCTTAGTCTTGCACCGAGTAGGGAAAGTAAGCCGGGTGTAAAGATCACTGTACATGCAACAATACGGTCGAATTACACTTAACGTTTGTACAGACGGTAGTAAACAATTTCTTCTGATATATATAAAAAGGTAGATTTTCTGTATCATAATCCAGTCAAGTAAGGTTATAAAAGCTGTGCTGTGGTGATGAATTAGTCCTAAGAATCCAATGCATTGGAGCCTTGTGCTCACTTTGACCTAGAACCCAAAAAGGCTTGTCATACACACATTTAATTATATACACGACCTAGTTAGTGTAATCCACGTAAAATTTGACATGAAACGTGATTTAACACTGATCGAAAATCCTGGTTACTGAAGTAGTCTAACATTGGACTAAGTCACCTATAGATATGCACAACATTTCATATCTTTTAAAGTTGGTATCTGACAACATATTGGTTGTTATGGGTGAGCTAAAATGATGATATATATCTTCTTGATTTGTACAATCGATAGTAATAAATACCAATGCAGAACGATTTCGTAGATAACTAGTCCTATACACAGGATTTGACTGAGATAAGCATTCACCCACATTTTAATTTTTAGCGAAATATTGTGGCAAACGTATCTTTAAGTGTCACTTTGGAAATTGATCTCCACAAATATATCAAACAACTTCAAGCTTTTACGCACTTACATAGTTATAAATACAATCAGAGAACGTTAACAAGCTGGACAACTCTCACAAATGCTCCCAGACTACTATCACTAATATCTCCATAGCTATTTTTCTGTAATGCTGTGATAATTTAAAATCACAGACAACAGATTTTTAAACAGTCCGGTATATCTACTTCACGAAAATGGTCAACCCAGAACTTACGCGATGTTATACCTTCCTTTTCTTGACGACGAGATGAGATAGTCATATTGCATCTGATAAAACCTTCAAGGGTACTTTTCTACGAAAAAGAATGAAAAAGCCAAATGACATCACTTATATATCTTCAAGTTAATGGTCAACAGAAAACGAGTTAGATATATTAAACCTTAAGAAAAATTTGATTACAGATTTCTGTCGAAAAAATCAAATGAAATATGCCTACTGAAACAAGTTCTCACAGTTTAGATCAACCTGACCCAATCTTCAATACACAATTACAGTTCAGTTGATCGATTAGGTACTTAGCTTCGTCTGAGTAAAGAACCAGTACGAAGTTCGAAAACCATTTTGTATTCAATAAAACTACAGTAAACGTCCCAAGAGTTTAGTGAAACTATAAGCAAGAGCTGAATCGGAAAATTTAATTGATATCAAAACTCAGAAATTTTGCGAATTTAAAACAACTTCACTGAAACGCTACCTTGCCATTGTTTTCTGTCACTTTTTAAAATGACGAATTGTACAGAAGTTTTAAATTAATAGGTTGCTGAGTCATGAGATAAAACATTGAATTAAATTGACTTCGTCTAATACAATGCATCTAAGCAAATAGCAAATGTGTGAATTTCTGCATAACCCCTCTTTGCTGGAATTCTCATCGGTACATCAACAGTATATGAAAAAGAAATTAAAAACAGTGATGAACAAGAACGGAAAATCCCTTGGAAACGACAGAGAACACAGTCTAAGACGGGAGGAAAAGTTACGTAATAATGAGATACTAGAAACCTTCAATAATTCAAATAGTAGACGTTATTGTGCTACTTCAAGCGATTTTGAAGCTATTTCACTGACCATAAAACAAACATCCAGATTTATATACATTTCCCAGACAAGTAATTAATTTTCATGAATTGGCATACGTTTTGACATGTCCTTGGGAGTTTCTTTCATTACTACATGTTTTTAGTTTATGATTGACAGATTCGTGATTTGCAGGTTCATATTACCTTAAAAACATTTTGAATAATGTGTGTTACAACAGTGGAGTTGTGACTTATTGGTTCAGGGAGTTGACTTTCAACCATTAAGTCAAGTTCGAAGCCCGCTTCACCTACCGAAGTTTGGCAACCAAGTATTAAGTATCAACAGCCCTTAAATAATAGGCGTGATTCACTGGCAACTGCATGAATGTGCATAAGCTTGCTAGATGAGGTTTTTTCATGTTTCAGTATTGATACATGTGAATTTTGCTGAGTATATTTAATTGTATGCACACTCAAACTTTAGTTACACCACTTTACCTATATTCCTTAGGATGCGAACACTGTGTCCGCATGCAGGGTTAATGCAACTCGGATTTGTACACTAAGTAATAAGGGAAATGTGGTGATATACTAATTGGGTGCCAAAGTACCAGTTAGTGAAACAAGTTTTGAACACTTCCCTATACAATTTAGACCAACACTTAGCGATTTCATGCATTGCTGTTATGTCTTAGTTCTGAAGTTTGGAAACAGCAGTTTTTCATCGACATTCAGGATTACAGATTTTTTTCCGTTAAACTGTTTTCCTTTAAGATGATTGGGCATTCGCTCCATTTTCACCTGTGAAAAGTGCAGTTTTACTATCCTAACCCTGGAAATAGCATTAACTACCAGAGAGGGTATGTTACAATAGATATATGGCTGTAAAAGGTCAAATGGTAGCCAATATTTCAGTTTCATAGAGTTTGAATCATACATTTTTGTTGACAGGAATGACAAATTAGTGCTTAGAAAAGGGACTGCTATGCCCTAGATGCTTTGAAAAATGACGCTTGTCTTCATCATAACTGAGTTCAAAATTCGGGCGAAAACAAAAACGAAGCTAAATATGTAAGTAAAGCAGACATGCCATTCTTGTATACTTGTAGAGTAACCCTGAGCTCTCTGAACTACTACTAAGCCAACAAATATTTAGCTGATATTACGAAGGCTCTGTACTTGAACACCTGTGGGTGTTAGAGCCCATGATGAGTTGTCAAGCGAATTGTGTGCATTGAGTAGTGTCCGTTGAGGATGTCCACATTCTCCATTCTTATGCAACTTTACTATAGATGCACTTATGGAGATGTTCCTCGTCGTCTGACTTTACAGGGATCGAGCCCATCGCAGGAGAATCCTTAATATATCTACGGTATGCAGATAACAAATACTGAGAAAATGCAGTTTTCTGGACACCTTAAGTGGCAATTTGAGAAACTTTGCGATGTGTTGATCACCACCCAAATACGAATTGTTTCTGCTGGACTGGTCTTCCCTGGTGCCCTCGCTAACAGGGAGTGAGACGATTGAGCGCGTTTACCATTTCACTTGCCTGGGAAATTGGATTGGCCATAATCGGTCAGTGACCGAAGAAATCTCATCACGGATACAAAAACTTGGTTGGACTTTGCCAACCTACGCCGTCTGTGACATCGCCATGATATCCGACTGCCTACTCAAGGTCGAGTGTACTGCACTGCAGTTCACTCTGTTCTACTGTATGGCTGTGAAACATGGCCACTGAAGTTACAGGATATGAGAATGCTTTAGGTATTTGACCACTTTCGTCATAATAGGATAAGCTGTGTTGTGGTATCACAAAGTCAGTGACGTAGGAGTCAGGCGTACAGTTTTAGGGAAAAGACTAAGCTAAACGATAAGGTTGGGGACTTTCGTCGACTCAGGTGTCTGGAATGTGTCACGCACTAGTTACCGTCTGTCTTTCCACCCAATGTTCGGAAAAGTAGGTTTAGGCTGGAAAAGGGTTATAAGTGGGCAAATTGAAAACAGCATCATTGTATGAAGTTTTCGACTGTTAGTCTGAGCCAGGTAGGGGAGTGTAAAATTCCCGGTTTCGGTCAATGTGACGATAGGAACTGGTGATTGGAAACTCTAGGTGATATTAGTCAGAATGGAGACCAGTGGGGGAGATATATCCACACAATCTACATCTTAACCTTCCTACTGAATTTCAGTTTTCTCTCACTTCACATTGCTTCCTTCTTACGGCTTTCTATCACTTTTGACTGCTGTCTTCTTTATTTCTTTACCTTTCATCCTGATGCATTCTTGCTTGATACGCTGATATGAAGTGTGGCAACTGACAATGCCAGGCAGTTATATTTGGTCCTATGTTGATATTGCCATGTTATTAACAAAATATGCATTTGTCAAAATAAGGGTAAATTCAGTTTACTATGATCTCTTTGCAATCTCGTCTGGTTAACCAGTTCTCTAGTTACTAGCCAGTCCTAGGCCCGGATAAAGAGGGAAGTTGGGCATAGGACTAGCAACCCCACGCCGGAAAACCAATCCAATCGCTAAACAAACTTCAAAGCACAAAGAAATCATAAAGAATAGAAGCAAACTTATTCCTTACTGGAATTGGAGAGTCGAAATGACGCCGCTGGGGGAAGCCTTCGGGTAGCCAGTCGGCCGATGTGTCTTCTCTCAATGAAAGCAAAAGTAAGGATGAGGACATGCAATGTCCGCACCATGTATGAACCTACCAAGGGTGCCCAGATTCCAAAAGAGATGAGGAGGTATAGCATGGGAAAGCTTGGAATCTGCGAAAGCAGATGGAACGGAAGTGGACTCTCTAAACTCTTAACTAGAGAGTCAATAATCTACTCAAAAATTGTCACCCAGACGACAACCACAAGCACACCGAGGAAGTGGCTACTATGATGTCTCCAAGAACACCGAAGGCTCTCATGGAGTGGGAACCAGTCTCCTGCTGTAGGATCATGACAGCAAGATTTAAATCAAAAGGAAGGCAAGTCACAACCATTCAGTGCTACGCGCCTACAAATAATGCAGATCAAGAGAAGGAGGAATTCTATAGACAAATGTGATCAGTAATAGACAAGACTCCACCCCAGTTGGCGAAATCAAAAATTCTAATGGAAGGGGGGACATGGATGCCAAACTGAGAACTCATCATAGGTAAAGAGGCGCTCGGTGAAATGAATGAGAATGGAGAACTGTTTGCAGACTTCTGTGAATTCGACGATTTGGTGATTGGAGGCAGTATGTACAAACACAAGGATATTGACGAAGCGACATGGATTTCACCAGATGGATGCACTACACCAAAATCAGATCGACTTCATCTCAATGTGAAGAAAGTGGAGACGCAACCTACTGGACACAAGATCAGATCAAGAAGTGGAGCAGATGTAGGTTCAGACCACTAGCTAGTGCAAGTTGAAAGCCTTCAAAAAAGTTGGTGATAGACCACGGTCCAAGTCAAACACCCAGAAACTGTAGGACAAAACTACAAGAGACATCTTCACGTCAGCCATCAGGACACAATGGGAGACATTGAGCAACAACCGGAAGAAACCTGAATGGAAGAACACTGGAACTCTTTGAAAGCTATGTGGAAAGATACCTGCATAATTGTTTTAGGAAGGAATGGGAAACAAGACAAGGAATGGATCTCAATGGACATACAGAAGATGACAGGGGAGAGGGAGAAAGATGGTGAAGCACAAGATGAACCAGCGCAAGGATGCACAACGAAAGGAGAACTGAGTATAACGTACAAAACACTGGACAAAGAAGTGAAGAAGAGTTCGCGCAACCACAAAAGACACTTCTATGACACACTTGTAACTGAAGCACAACAGGCTGTAAATAGGAGAGACAGACACCTGACAACACTGCATCGAATAACCAGGTTACTATCTGAAAGAGAAGAGATCAACGCAGACGAAACCAGTGAGAGATGGTGAAGGAAACCTAGTCATCACCAGGGAGGAGAAACAAAGGAAACAATGGGCTAACCACTTCAAAAAACTCTTGAATCAAACAACACCGCCACCACCACCAACTGCGACTCGTCCACAAATACCACCAGCAGCACAGCCAACAGAAGCCGAAGTTCTGAACACCATAGAGTTGCTGAAATGCGGAAAGGGAGCAAGACCAGATGGAATCCGGCGAGAAGCACTGAGAATAGACACAGAGACAACAGCCGACATGCTCACACCACTATTGCATAAGGTTTGGAAGGAGGGAAGGAAAGGTACCTCTACCCATTGATTGGAAGAAGTCGTCTTGGCAACAACTGGTGAGCAATCATGCTCCTGTCAACACCAAGTAAAATATTATGCTACATCATACTGGAGAGACTAAACAATCCACTCGATTCATAATACAACTAGGATAGGCTGACTGGATTCAGGAAGAACAAATCATGTGTGGATCACACTGTATAGCTACGCCACGCATCATCATAGAACAGAGCATAGACAGGCAGTCAACTCTTTACTTTACCTCAACTACATCGATTTTGAAAAGGCCTTCAACACCGTCAACCGAGAAGTAATTTGATAATCACCTGCTTCAACACTACGGTTTTAGTGTCACAAACCTTATCAACCTCATTCAACAGCTATGTGCTATATGATGTTACATGCTGAGTGATTCACAATGGAAAGCTCAGCGACGCCTTTGAAGTGAAGACAGGAAGAAGGAGTCAGACAAGGCTGCCACCTACTATCACCGATCATCCACCTGACTGTGGTCAACTGGGTCATACAGATAACCGTGAGGAGCGAGAAGACGGGCATAGGCTGTTTGACTGATGAAAAGACTCTAGAAGATTTGGATTTCGCCGATGTCTACGTCGCACAAACTCGAGGATCTACAGGCAAAAACTAACAAGTTGACAGAAGGGGCAGCGAAAAAAGGACTTTAAGTGAATGTAGGGAAGAGAGAGGTGATGAAGATACACAACCAACAACAGCATCAATCAAAATGAACGGGAGTAACCTAAAGGAAGTACCTAGGCAGTATCGTTTCAACCACAGGCGGCACGGATGAGGATGTCAAAGCCAAGATCGGAAAAGCAAAAGAGGCTTTCATTAATCTGAAATCACTGCGGAGATCTACTGCACTCAGCATGAAGAACAAGATCCGGATTTCTAATACCAATGTCAAGTCAGCGTTGCTTTATGGTTCAGAAAATTGGCGCGTTACGATAAGCACTTTCAACAAACTACAGACATTCATCAAAAGCTGCTGCCTACGCTCACTCGATACTGAAGATTAGATGGATGGCCAGAAAGAATAAGAAAGGAGGAACTCTGGCTGGCAACGAATCAACCAAAAACCTATCGCCCAACAAATATGCAGAAGAAAGTGAAGATGGATTGGCCATACACAGAGAAGGCCGATTGGGGGCATCACGTGCCAGGCTAGGCCCTCGATGAAGTCAAAAAGAAAACGGGAATAGAAGACCCATAGTTAATATCGCTGGCGACTGACTTTCCTATTTAAATGACAAACCATAAGCTTAAATCTAAGTTTTAAACTCTAAACTCGATATTAGTACAGAAAGAGGACCTACTCATTGGATTTAAACTGTTTATTGGCCTTATTATAAATGCGTAGCCCTTGTTAGCTGGTTGAAAGTTCTTTATATTTAGCGTCTGAATAGTAACATCTACCCCGATTTTCTAACTCCAAGTGATGGCTTCTGAGAAATATCCATGAATGCACCCGAATTTCCTTTCTGTTACTTTAACAGCCTTAACGCTATTTTGGAGAAACTTTAGGCAAGGCTTAGGAAACTTTTAGGAAGTATGCAAAACTTCGTATTTTGGAAAAAAATTTGCGGAAATACGCAAATCTTGCATGCATTGAAGAAATTTTGGGGAATGACGGTTCCGTACCCCTTGAAAGGGTTGTAGGGAACTTTCGCATAACTTTTGACGCAACATACAAGTGAAAGCATTATTATTGCCGCAGTAAGTGCTTGAAATCTCTCATGTGGTTAACGAAGATGGAGATTGATTGTTTCGTTTCCTCACGATTTCCCCACACGTTTTACACTTTGTTTTCCTCGGAATTCCCTCCAGATGGTTTGTTGAGGAGCTCCAGATCTTAAATAAACTGCACTATTTCATGCGAACTAGTAGCCTAGTGCAACCACTTCTCATCATTGCCTAAATGTTCTAATTGATGCGTATGTCTTTTGGAAGACAAGACATGCATAGTCAATTAGAATCCCAGTAAATAGAATTTTATTTGGCTTTTCAAGGACAAAGACTTTCAAGATTAAGTATGGAAAAGATTAATTGAAAAACCACTATTACTGAACCCTAAAACTGATATACGACTGCTGGCGACTTTAAAGACCACCCTACCAGCGACTGGAATAACCAACCAGGTGTTTTCACTTCAGTTTGAAAAGCAAATTTTCATAAAGTAAAGAAGTTTGATTGATTATATCAGTTGATGTTAGGGTGACCCTTAAAGTCACACGCGATGGCTGACCTTCGGGGTTAAAATCGACACGTCTATTATTTCGACCTTGTGATAGCCTTAGATAATCCAATATCCAATATCTTTTAACGAGCCATTGTAAACCAATTGATTTCTTCTCGCTTGCTTCTAGGTCTTGCGGAACGGTTCCACGTCTTTGGTGGATTCCAATGCAGTAGGTCCACCCACTCGACTGCTGTAACTGTGGTTAGCCCGACGGGCGGTTGGGTGTTGTTTAGATTTGTAGGGAGTTTTGTTTGTTTGTTTGCTGTATTGGTCTACGTAATTTAGAACGATGTACTAATAATCAATGCTTATTCAAAATCCAATAAAGAACCACACCCCAGACTAGTGTTCAGTGTCCCAGTTACCAGTTATTAAAAAGTCACCTGACTTTTGTTAAATGACTGTGAATTCAGCCTGGTTTGTTACTGTTCATTTTATACTTGGTCATCTTCTGTAGAAGTATACGTAATTTCTGTACTGTGAATGCTCATTCTGCCCGTCTTTAGAGTTTCTTAGCTATATTATGATATTAGATGATGCTAAGTACGACGGAATCATACACTGGATATTGGTTTTTCTCCAATGTTTTTGGTGGAAACCAGTAGTGGGTGTTTATGAAGAATGTCTCCCTCAAAAAGCGAAAAGATCCGCGAGAGTTGTGGAGCTGGTGGTGAGGGCATACCCTGAAAGACTAGAACACCAAGCCTAACTCATCTTTGGTTATCGCAGAAGGATGAGCTACCCTATTGCTTCCCACAAGTTCGGCCATCAGGCGGATCAGGCAAATAAATTAGTCTTGCTCACAACATGGCGATCATTAAGAGGAGACCCCATTGGGATAGCACTCCGGAGAACCAATACCACGCTCAGGTTCAACTTTTTCTCGCCGACAGTGTGTGCTTTGTGGGATACCCTACCGCAGGATACTGTCACAGTCTCCCCGGTAGACCGACCTAATGGACGGTTAGACAGTCACGTCTCCTGGTGTGGCTTGCCCCAGACGTAATCAAGGAGCTACTCACCCCACCGGCTCGTTATTACTTCCCTTCTACCAACCACTCACCGTATCTCTACTTGAGACGCTTACATTATCTCTTGACCCTTCTCGGCCAACCAGATCTATGCCTTCTACCTTTGTTTTTCGGGCAGTTCCCACACATGTTTTCTCACTATCTTGCGATTCATATTCAGACACCTTGACAGACAGAAGTCACGACGGGTCCCTAATCGTCCCAACAACTCGTAGCTCCGTAATCACCCCACGAACTACAATTCACTAACCCGCACAACATCCACCCCGCCGAAGCCAAAAACAAGAAGGCGGAGATCTCCCTGTCCGCTGCGGAAGCAAACCACACAGCTTGAACAGGGCGTCAAGAGCAGGACGTGAGGAATCAAAAGCTATTGGTTTTCTAATCTGGCACTATCAATATTACTTCTTGGATGGAGAGTCAGTCGAGGCTTCGAGTTACAGAAAACAAGCCTTACGAATGAAGCTTTTCACCACACGTTACTTGGCATGAAATGTATTTGTAAAACAAACCTAAGTAAAACAGAAATATTCATCTGCATATCTGTAAAGTGCAGGTCAGGCATTTTATAATGGCATCCTGCCTCATCAGTAAGCGGTATTGATTATTGTGAGCCAGTCAACAAACAGATCATGTAGTGTTTCAAAGTTAACTAGGGAAGGGATTTGGGGTCCCGATTAAGGAATATAACTAAGAATTGTGGTTAGTTTGATTTTACACTTAGTTGTAAATACAGCGGCTTTGATGCTTCCTAGGATGCCCGCGCGCGGCAGGAAGCGGGTTCTTGGGTTACCCGAAGACAAAAGATTTCGGCCCATAAGATTCATCTCTGAAATGACTCTAGAGGAGTGGAGTGAAGGACTCTTACCATGGAAAACGCTCTTTCACGTGAAAGTCGTGCAGAGGTTAGGATTCTGATGTGTGTATGATAAGCATTTCTATATAGAGCACGATGTTTACTTCTTTTCCCTCCTGTGACAGTAGACCCCCATCATCAGCGATAATCTTCCAACGTGCATCACGCCTGTAATGTATCTTACTCCTATAAGTCCCGAATACCCCTCACCTCATTGTTAATATCCGCGTCATCTTCTAACTAATCCTATGTTTTCAACTCATTAACTCATCCTAGAGCCATTTTGTGTTTACAATATCACGTAAGTGTAAGTAGTGGATGGAAGCATTCGCAGCCGATTTAAATTCATCTCACCAAACTCAATAAGTCGTTCGCTTTAGGTGCGCAGAGGTGTTCTGAGAAGTGCTGACTGAAACGAAGTAGGATGTGTATTGCCTCTTGAAAGCATTGTTTTCTGCTTGTTTTGGCTGACTTAACTGAAGAGGTTAGACGACTAACACTTGGAATTTTCACACTCCAGTTAGTAGTTACATGATAACAGTGAATTTGTGGCGTTCTGTGAATACATTCAGCACCCGATGAACAGTTATCTTAATTCACTGGCTCCCGCAATTTTGCACAAGTCCGCGCATTGGCACTTTCACCCATCTCATACTGGTCCCTCCATTACATGTTGGTCCACTGAAATGCTGAGTGTTGCCTATCGTAGCGGAAAGCACATCTTCCCATCTAAAAGCTGGGGGCGTAACGAAAACTGTACATGCACTGTCTTCGTTTGGCCCGATAATTTCTTATGTCCGGTCAAATCCTTTCTTCTGGAACAAATGAATATAAGGCCATCTAAACTTCTCTGTATTTCGATATCGCGAAGTATATGACGTGTATTGAAGTATATCTCCTTAGTACTGGGAGTGGCACACATGTGCTTTCGCTTCGAATCATTGCCAGCAGGCACTCGACCTTACAGCACACACGGAAACTATCTTTTGCGGTTTTGCACTCAATGTAGTAGCAAGCAAAGATCCATTTACCGTGCGTAGCAAACCTAGAATTCGAATGAAGATACGGGTGTATTTAAAAGTGGTAATTAGGAACATCTGGTTCACCTCATTCTTCGCACACCCTTATTTTTAGTCCGATGACTCCAGATGCTGCAATCTTTATCGACAAAAGTCGGTGACAGAGTGGTTGCATGGAAGCCCCCGTTAACATGAAACGTAAGGGGAATGGGACACTTGTATCACATGTAAAGGGCTGTTCTGTACAACTCCCTAGCCTCAACATCCGCCACGAGCTCCCCTCCAGATGCTTCAAAGAGTTGTCAGTAGTTTATCCCCACACTATGCCTTCCATGAGTCCGGGGGCTGAATGAAAACGGTCGGAGCCCCATGCGATGGTCGTGTTCGTAGGAAGCAATATTTGGTGACATGACTGACCTAAAATTTCAGGTAAGCAGCCAAGAAATACGGCACAGCTGCGAAAGCAGGCTCCTTCAAATGAACCGGAAGGAAATATGCTCATTAGTAAGGGACGTCATCATTGTTCGTCACCGTTACGTGGTTGTGGATCCCTTTCAGCTCCGTGATGATTGTCCATCGAGAAAGTATGGTTCCTCGTTTGTGTTCTATCTATGCCCTTCAACTTTTTCTGAACTCCGGACTGCTGTATTTTTTGTCCAAAAATCGCACCAGTCTTGCATGTCCCATTAACATATTTTTATACAGAAGGGACGACGCACATGGTGTGTAAAAGCCGTTATGTCTGCTTGTATGCATGTTGGTAGCACTACTCATGTTTTAGCTGATTCACAACTCATAGTAAATGTCTGCTTTACACGCACCGACCATAATCTCTTGTTAACAGTTGGGAGTCGACAAGTTATTTCTCTTGAATTCTTTTTTCATTACGGGAAGCTCATGACAGAGGTTATCAGTTATGGCGAGTTGAAATGATCGATATCCACTCCAGTAATTGTAGTCAAGTAGTTACTCTCCCCTATTTGTGTCGGCAGAAAAATCAGTGTTTTCGAGCATATTACAAAAATAAAAAGAGAAACGCATGAAGAAATCATGTCATTATACTACCAGTTGATCCTCATAAGTTATTTGGGCAATCCGACTTATGGATTGACAGCTTACCTTTCTCAAGTAATGGATCTTTTATCCGGCACAGTATGTTCTATAGTGAGTTGTTTGGTTTGTTCCTCGCTGTCATTGAGTGGGCAGAGCAGGTGGCTGGCAGCTTCTTCACGTCTTCAGCATGTGGTTAATTGATTTGTTTCGGAAGTTGAGGCGATTGTTTTGATATGCGTCCTGCTGTTTGGTATTTCTTGATGAATCTATCGGATAGCAAACGGTAGCGAGCAACTTATATTGGCGGTTTCCTGCTGACTTTCATAATTGTTAAATGTTACGACTAGTGTTAGCATGTGCAAATAAGGCTTGTTGAAAGCGTCTGTAATGAGATATTGTGTTGCTACTGTTGTACTTCAGAACAAGTTGTGTCAGCCTTCAGTACACTTCATTGTACAAGGCCAAATTAAGGGTTCACAGATCCCTAACTACTAGGTTTTGCGGAGTCTTGCGTGGCGAATTTCGATCTAATATTTTGAATACTACTACGTATATTTACTACCAGCAATCGTAGACCTAACATTTCTGTAAAAATAGTGAGGTAACTCTGTCAATGAAACCAGATAAAGTCACTTGTTATTGCTTGCATGGTGGATGCGAAGTCGATTAAAATTTGTATGCCATGACATATGCTTAGGCAAATGAAAATATGAACCCATTTTGATGCAAGTGGTTTATGTTTCTGTCCCAAACAGTCCGAGTAAGTCAACGTAAAGCGTGTGCAAAAATGAATAAAAGAGCAGAGGACGAGGAACTAAAATTCTAAAATTTGTGATGAGATCACTTAATATCCAGTTCGAAAAGCGAAGCCATTTTTGACAGCGACTTAACATTCTTAAAACGACTCACATACGCTCATGGATAAAGCTAAATAGGGAGAACGATGAAAATTCTACATTTCCTGTATGGCTTCAAGCATATAACGACCTGTACCGAAAAATCTACTACATGACGCGTAAGAAATTATTTTTTCGCAAAGTTGACAGATGCAGAGGTCACTCACTTATTGTTCATACTTCTAATGTGCTCATTAGTGCAAGACGAAAAAAAACACAATGAAATGGCCAGGCGGAGTAGCATGTTTGACAGATCGTCCAAAAATACTATTGTATTTCGAGTAAGTGGCTAGAATATCGCGTACAATTGCAACAGTTTGACACAACGGCGTGGATACTTGGTAATGTGCCTTCAAGTCAGCGAGTCCGTCAAAATTATGAAAGTCAGTACCAACGTTGAATCTCGTCTTGCCCTGGGCTACTGATTTTTAAGACTGTCTCTCGCTATATAGTCATTGGAGGTGAGAACAACACGGTAGCTACAGAAATACAGCAGTCTGTGTATATCTTTTGGGCTATAGTGTTTTTACTAGATCTCGTTGTTGTTGTAATATGAGATCTTTGGGGTGTTCCGTGTTGCAACCTATGTTCAAGAAATGAGTGACAGAAGAACTTGCTTCCCTGAACAACTCGCTGTCTTCTGATAATATGCCAAGCTTGTTCAGTTTGGTTTCGATGGCTTCCGGTGCGCTTAAAAGACAAACTCGCAGATCATAGAAGAGAGTGAAAAGAATTGGGTGAATAACTTCAAAGACACTACGAATATCAACTTAGTAGTCAGCATCAACCACATAAGAGAGTATGGAGCTTCGCATATATACTATTTGTCCTTTGCCTAACGACCACGAGTAATACAATGACTGACTGACCTAATCTACGCCGAAATTAAGTCGCTTCGCAGAAGCAGTTTGGCTGGTAAATATGCACCGAGAAGGCAAAGTTCGACAGTCTGTCTTTCATTCCCCAAGTCAGCAACGGTTGACCGCTGAATGTATTACATAAATTTGCTGCAAAAAAATTGGTGTTCCCATTGCTTTCCTTGAGCGTTGTGTAACGATTTCGTTATTGTCGTCACTCTGAAAATGAAGTCTAAGAAATATCATATCAAAAATTCTGCGTTTTACTATAGAGCCATTGACGGAAGGCTTACTGAAAGTAAAAACTGAATAGCCACGCTACATCGGGAATTGATAGAAGTAGAAAAATGTGGACCAATAGATTGCAGCTCAGTGGTTCATTGGTGACGTCCTTGCCATTAAATTCCGAAGGTCTTGAGTCAAATCTCTGAGGGGGCTATGAGGGCGCACTGTTGAGAAGTCTAATAGCAGGACGAAAAAGCTGTCCAACTCTCTTAGGTTTTCAATTATTCTCAAGCTAATTTCAGTCCTTGATGAATACCAACTTGGGATCATCAGTTCCCTAGAAACCTCAAAAATAAAATAAACGTTTCTTTCTGCAAAAGCTGTTTGGTTCTTATTGTAAGCGGAAAACTTGGGCACTGTGGTGGATAGTAATTCCAGTTGCATCTGTTTACTAGAAATTTCACATGGTGAAACAGTATTATTAACCGGATGACGTTTCGAACATAATTTATTGTCCATATTCATATCAGGCAACTCCACAACTTTGAGACATAGTTCATATGTTTCTAATCTCATCTCTTTCTTTGCGAAAAGGGAAATAGAGTTTTCCACATATATGAGACCAGTGCAGAGTCGTTTGTATTGCCACCAGTAATCGATATCTCAGGAGGACGACCTTGCTCTCTCTTCCATGTGCATTAGGCACTGTGTTGTTTGAGAAGGAAATGGTAGCTCTTTTCAGAAGTGATATCAAGGCTCCATTGATGGCTATAACAGATGCCTGTCTTTCTACCATTGAGGCTGAATTACTAAAAAAGGTAAATGGTAAGTAACAACCAATCGCAGTGGTTACAAAATGCTTGAATTCAACTCAGTATTGTAACAGTGCATTCGGCAAAGAATTGCTGGCTGTGTGCCTACCTAGAAGCACTTCGATACATACTAGAAGGCCCTTTTTTCGGTCTTCACAGATTACAAGGCTTTGAGTAAAGCTTCATCAGCTAGCAAGACAATTAGTTCCCATGTGAGATACATCACTTATGATTTATATTATAGCTTATTTATGGCATTTGACACATTAAATGTATTAGTTACGAAACTTAGGATACCTTATCAAGTGTACACATTGACAACATGCATTACGGCTACCTAAAGAATTTCTCACCTCGGGTAATCAAGTTTCACTCAACATGGCGAACTACATGCAATCATTAAAAGAAACATATTACTGAGTTAAAAGTTTGACTTCCGTGACAACGAGAACAAATGTCACACATCCTATAAAAAATGACTTATATTACTCATGTTTTTTATACCGAAGAGGGTCTGTTGAACACCTTACCCAGCTAGCTGCTGTTAATGTAGGATTCTAAATACTGGTGACAGTCATTACCATTGACTGACTGATCAAAGCTGACGTTGTTAGGATTGATAGTTTGAAACCGACGCTCACCAATAACATTTAATAAAGTGACAATGAGGATTTCAGTAATAGTATGTCACTATGTCAACCTACGGTATGCGAAAAACCAAACAAAAGGCCTGAAAAAGCAACTCGATCAGATTGAAAAGTCTACTGGTCAAAGTGTTTTATACAGACGGTTACTGCTTAAGTTATTTTATTTTCCTGCAACAATTCCTGCATCGTCCATTTATTTTTTGCTTATCCAGTTGCAGCTTTCAGTACATAAATTAATTTGCTCATGATCCATTGCCACACTTGGGCGTTTGCTGTTTGAGCACATTATTTTTATGTGAAGCCTAAAAAATACTTGGTCAGCCTTTTTCATTTGACACATTTTCAGGTATAGTTATTTTTATGAATATCATTATGACCAACATTGCAGACACGATTTTTTCTAATATCTGTTCGACTACATTCACAAAATTTCATTTCTAGCGTTTAGAAACCCCATGCACTGGAAAAGCTTCTTTATTTAATATATGCTTTCGCAAAACGGTGTTGATTCTGAAGTGACCCACTGGAAGTGACTGACGGAATAAAACGAAATACGAGGACGCTAATAACGCAGTGAGATGCATGGGCTGGACACGAAAAACTACTGTTCTTCCTGAGAACTAGTACTTCACTGAGCTGCAAAGATCACAAAACAAAAACCAGCTTATGAATGTAAGGGAGATAAGTTTATTTTACAAAAAATATATCATTTATATACGGCTTTTTTTTAGTAAATGAAGCCACTAGGTCAGAAAGTCAGTAATTATTTTCACTAGTCAGCAGAAGGGAAAAACTGTTGGATCACTGTTTTCCGCCAACACAGTAAAATGAAACCAAGGTTGAAATCCAAGACTTCTGCCTTGGGTGCTGATGACTTAAAATGCTGATTTCTATTTAAACAGTATCCTATCGAATTCCATAATTCATTTAACAAAATATGAGTTCTTTATAACTATCTCTGAATACGCATTTCTCTTTATTCTACGAAGAAACTGTTACGTAGATTATATTTTGTATTCTCTGTGGTATTTTACTTTTCCACTGGTTTGAATGATGTGGAGACTCGGATTTTCAGTTCAGTTTTAATCAATACACAGTATCAACAACAAACGTCTGCGAAACTGCAGCTATCTCAAGTAGTCAAACTTATAACTGAATATTTGTTTGTTTTTATTGATATTGAGTTGTCTGTTGCCAACATACTTTTTGGTTTTCCTTTTTAAATTTAAATTCGTAGCTGATACACTTTTTCAAATCATTGTGTGCCCTTTTTCGCTTTCAAGTTGTTGGATGTCGGTAAATCATAACGTCAAGTGCAGTAAAGAATGTGAAGAGATCGTAGAACTCATGTGTTCGTCAGTGGAGTCAGATATGAAATCATTTATGAAGTGACTTCAAGACATTTTGGTAATATGTCAAAGGAATTGTTCATATAAGGCTTTTTAATCTAAAGTTTATGTTTGATTGTTGAAAGCATTTAGGTTATTTTGTAGCAAATTGAAATTTGGTGATTGTTAATTTTTAATAAGGATAAGCCAAGTCTTCATTTTAAGCATCTGATGTAAATTCAAACGATGCTGTTAGAATTTGGTCTCGAAATACACAAATGTGTTTTCGTCTCAGCCACCAGTGATTGAAATCAAAACACAAGATAACAACCACTAGCGGACTCATTAGTAAACCGTATGAGGATCAAGAAATGGCCAAAAATACACGACTTTCATAGCATTTCAAGTGACAATTACAAAATAGTCATCACTGCAATGCAGCATTTTCATGAATGGTAAGGAAATAGATTTTTTGTACTCCGAATGAATATGAAGGAAATCCTACTATAGATAAATTAGTATTTTAACATTACAAATAATAATGTAAATTGATAAGTAGTTAATGTCGCAGGCACTAAACGTATTTCCCTTTAATAGAATTCTTAAATGGGTAACAAAACCTTGAAATCTTCGCAGTAAGAGATGCGATGGTTAATTTCTCGTTCTCAGATTAGGCCGTAGATATCTATAAATTGAAGCCTGATGTTTGCGTGCGAAAGAAGTATGTACAGTCTTTGTCTCCACCATGGCCTTAACTTATTTTGGTCTTTGTATGCTTCGTTACTTTCTTGGTTTTTTAACTTTCTCTTTTGTCCGATTATTCTTTGTAATCTTATATGCTCATTATCATTTTTATTTTTACATCTAATAGTTTTCGGTGTTACTTCATTTGATGTTTCTAATAATTGCAACCTTTATTAAAGATTTTCAATTTATTCCAGTTAACATTGTCTCATTCATATTACCTAATTGTTTTTTTTCCAATACAACATGAAGGAAAATGAGATACGTTATTCATAACTCGAGAAATAATGTCAAACTGCACCTGTTTTTAAAGGTAATTAAAACTAAGGTAAAATGTAGAAATAAAGCCAGTAGAACGACTGAACTAGAATTCTCAAAATATATAGTTGGAAAATTCAACTTCACATCTGAGTAACTCTAAAGGCTACCCCAACCACTGTTGATATAATCAATCAGATTTCGAAAGTCTGGTCGGGAAGTTAGTTTCTATATCATGGAGAGAAGCAATTGGTTACCTAGGCAGTTGACAGGGTGGTATTTAAAGTCACCCGTATAAATAATAAACCTATTACTGACTGAGTCTTTCTTATCAAACGAAAAGTAGAAGCAGAGGAAATCGAAAATATTAAGTTTGTGTCAAACCATAACTTGAGATCTTTCCAAAACAAAGTATTACGAACAGAAAATAATCACGAAACATTTTTCATGCTAAGCGCTGTTACATACTATCCGAGAAACTTCTAGAAAAGTTCCAGAATCTCAAGGTATCGAAATTCAAATAACCAGGTGTGCTTCATTGCAAGAAGCAAAATGGAGACAGAAAAGTTTGATTAAAATTAATGTGAACTCCCTCTGATGTCCTAAAAAAAATCACCAGTAACCACTTTCTCTATAGAATGCATTCAGAAAGATAGAATAGCAACTACTGTTCAACGACTCTGGGAATCCAACAACGTGTAGACTAAGATTTGGTTCACGGTTTCTGAAAGCCCTTATTTGAGGAGAGATGCCAATAATAAACTCAAGAACGACAACTTTATTAACACCAAGCCTAGGGATAAAAGAGTTACTCTTCAGTCTGCTGGATATCACTGAGGTAATTAAATAATCCAATGTAATTAATGTAGAAGTAAAACGTAGGTACTGTGGTAGATTGCAATTCCATAAGGCTGTGATTAGAGTGGCATTTAAATCAGCATACTCGCTTAGAATCAAGCTTTGTATATATTGGATACAGTTGTTTGCCAAATTTAAATTTATTCGAAAGTCTAATCAAATATGCCTAGCACCATTAACACATTACTGATGAAAATAATTGTTTTTATTTGTACTGGATATCTACTGGTATAAGTAAGAATTACTTTTACACTCCACGCTGTTCAACTCTCTCCTCTTTTGTTATCGTACGCTTTCCTGATTTCAATGGTTCAGGATCTTTTTCGACAAAAGTTATATATGCTGTCTGCGTCAAGCTGAGTTTCTATCTATTTACCTCTACACAAGTTAAAAGTTAGCCTAGGCAATGATAACTTGACATAAGCAGCCACAAAATGTAATAGAAGAATAGTAACGTCTACCTAAAATATTAATTTTTTTGAAAACGTAAATATGAATTTATTGAGAGGCTTACATGGTCTTCGAAGTGACCCAGAAAAATGTCTTCACTTTTTATGCTCAGAAGTCACCTTGATTTTCAACTGCAGTTATAGGTGATAATAGTACACTTTTATTATCAGTAGAAAGCGTTTTACAAGTAATCGATTTGATTTACATTTTTGCATGCCATTATTTTAAGTTTTTCTACCTCATTAGTGAGCGATGAACTCCTTCTAATGTTCAGGTTTTTTCTAATTTAATATAAAGAACTTATAAATTCATGTATGGATCTTGTACGCGAATAACGGACTCAGATATGCAGCCAAAAAGGAAGTATTTAAACATCAGTACCAGCTACTGAGAAAAGTGGAATCAGTTGTCAAATATCACGGGTTGGTTGCTTATCACAGCGTTTGTTCCAAAGGATTGTAAATTTCCTAATAAATTTGAAAGCTTAAGTGTAGCTTTCTGAACACTTTTTAAATAAACCATAAAGTATCTCCTACGCCCTGATTTCATTGTTTTATCGACTGAATGATATTGAAAAAAACTTCATTTAAGAAAACAAAATGATTTCGAATAATGGCTGGAATGGATTTTTATATTTTATTTTTAAAAGACTGAAGCTACTCAACTAACAAACTTTTTTTAATATTAAAATTTAATCAACTCGATCACAAGGTTCGCTTTCATGGAAACCAAGAAACTATGCAAACAAAGACAAAATTTTCTTCAATAAGATGGCTTTGCTTTGCCGCAGGTTTTAAAAAACTCACAAAAAGCTTTTATATCTTCACTTGTGGTCTCAGATTTTAAAAAGTGATAAAGTTCTACAAAAGAAAGTAATAAATTGAACGAACTAATGTTTAAAAGTTATAAATTAACTATTAAATATACTTATGACAAATCAATATCTATCAAATACCCTTACAAATAACTGTATTTTGCAGAGATTCAGTATAAGAGTACAATTTCTAATTGTGGTGGAGCGGAATTCCTTTATACATCTTTATCACGTCACTCAATGAAACATGGCTGTTTTTGATATATTTTGTTACTGGATCTACTAGCATCTGTTCCACTCTCATGGATTTACTTGAGCATACAGTTTTATAGCCATATATTGAACACCATTCTTATGGGTGAGGTATTGAGTTCAAGTAGTTTGTTTCATTAGTTATATTACACATTCAATTTACCTGATACAAAAACAATTGATCCAGCCATCATGATGACTGAACTGACGAAAATGAACCAGATGAATGCGGAGATCATATCAATCTGTTCTTCTGCTCTATTTCTGTATAATATGCCTTCATAAATTCCACCTCTTCCATAGGGATGGATGTCAATCTCTTCACGTTCCATTAGCATTTCCAACGTAACAGACGACAATCTGAATTGTAGAAAAAATCATTAGCATACCTAAGTGATTGTGATATCTACCTCATTTGTTGTTGCTCGCTGAGTATTGGGCGTAATGTTGCCGCTGTTGAATCTAATCCCAGGGTTTGTTTGATTAATGATTTGAGTTTATCTGATTCACTAGTTTCTGGATAAGATTGGTTTTGGTTAAGATGATGGCGTCTGTTTTCATCACTAATTTTAACAAGCCTAATTTCAGCATTCCGATTTTTATCCTCGATTGTCTATAAAGTGAAAGGTAGTTGCGTGTAGTAAGTCAAAATTTTCATCATTTATGTTAGTGTCTTAGTTAACTCTGCAAACGTAGCGATGAATTTACTTCTCTCATTATTTTTCGGGCCTTAATGTTACCTCAGACTCAGATTTATTGAGTATATTCTCTTATTCACACACTTTTACAGTTATTTTGTCGTGGTCCATAAGTTTAAACATGGAAATATTAAATTAGGCAATTACTGCGATTTTGTTCAGCAATTTATGATTATCATTACTTTTCCCTTAGGTTCCTAGTGGAGCATGGAGCTTCAGTAGCACGTCTCCATTTCACTCTGTTCTCTGCAGTCTTTTCAACCCGGCTCCACGAATGCCCACAAGCTTTCATTTCTCCCTCACACCATCTCCTCCATCTCACCCTCAGCTGAGACTCCAAACTCCTCGTTTTCCCTTAGGGTTCCACTCGAGGGCATGGCACTTCATGCCCCAATCCGTCGTCTCAATGTAAGTCCAATCCAATCCATCTCCACTGTCTCATACATATATGTTGAGCGAGTGGTTCATGGTTGCTTCATTGACCAACCAGAGTTACTTGTTGCCCATTCTTTCTGGCCATCCATCTAATCTTCAGTATCAAGCGTAAGTAGCGGTTGATGAATGTCTGTAGTTCATTGGAAATGCTTTTTGTAACGCGCCAAGTTTCTCCATCATATAGAAGCACCAACTTGAAGCTAGCGTTGAACATCACGATCTTGTTCATATTGCCGAGTGCAGTAGATCTCCACACTGATTTCAGATTAATGAAGACCTGTCTTGCTGTCTTTCCGATCCTGGCTTTGACATCCTTTTCTGTATCACCTCCTATAGTTGAAACAATGCTGCTGAGGTGGGTGAAAGAGACAACTTCATTTAGGTTTCTCACCGTTGATGGTGATTGGTGCTTGTTGTTGTTGGTGGTGGTTGAGAATCTTCATCACCTGTGTCTTCTCCACGTTCACCTGAAGGAATTTACGTCTTCGCTGCCCTGCCTATTTTGTCAACTTGTTAGTTTTTGCCTGTACATCTTTGAGTTTGTGCGACAAGACATCAAACATAAATCATCATCGGTGGCGAAATCCAAATCTTCTAGAGTCTTTTCATCAGTCAAACAGCCTATGCCCGTCTTCTCGCTCCTCACGGTTATCTGTATGACCCAGTTGACCACAATCAGGTGGATGATCGGTGATAGTAGGCGGCAGCATTTTCTTACTACTTCCTTCCTGTCTTCACTTCAAAGGTGCCACTGAGCTTTCCATTGTGAATCACTCAGCATGTAACATCATATAGCACATAGCTGTTGAATGAGGTTGATAAGGTTTGTGACACTAAAACCGTAGTGTTGAAGCAGGTGATTATCAAATTACTTCTCGGTTGACGGTGTTGAAGGCCTTTTCAAAATCGATGTAGTTGAGGTAAAGTAAAGAGTTGACTGCCTGTCTATGCTCTGTTCTATGATGATGCGTGGCGTAGCTATACAGTGTGATCCACACATGATTTGTTCTTCCTGAATCCAGTCAGCCTATCCTAGTTGTATTATGAATCGAGTGGATTGTTTAGTCTCTCCAGTATGATGTAGCATAATATTTTACTTGGTGTTGACAGGAGCATGATTGCTCACCAGTTGTTGCCAAGACGACTTCTTGCAATCAATGGGCAGAGGTACCTTTCCTTCCCTCCTTCCAAACCTTATGCAATAGTGGTGTGAGCATGTCGGCTGTTGTCTCTGTGTCTATTCTCAGTGCTTCTCGCCGGATTCCATCTGGTCCTGCTCCCTTTTCCCGCTCCATTTCAGCAACTCTATGGTGTTCAGAACTTCGGCTTCTGTTGGCTGTGCTGCTGGTGGTATTTGTGGACGAGTCGCAGATGGTGGTGGTGGTGGTGGCGGCGGTGTTGTTCGATTCAAAGGTTTTTTGAAGTGGTTAGCCCATTGTTTCCTTTGTTTCTCCTCCATGGTGATGACTAGGTTTCCTTCACCATCTCTCACTGGTTTCGTCTGCGTTGATCTCTTCTCTTTCAGATAGTAACCTGGTTATTCGATGCAGTGTTGTCAGGTGTCTGTCTCTCCTATTTACAGCCTGTTGTGCTTCAGTTACAAGTGTGTCATAGAAGTGTCTTTTGTGGTTGCGCGAACTCTTCTTCACTTCATTGTTCAGTGTTTTATGGGTTGTGTTCAGTTGCTGTTTTCGTTGTTCATACCTGTACTGGATGGAACTGCTGTAGTTCATCTTCTGCTTCTGGTTTTTTTACCAACGTCTTCTCCTCTTCTTGATCTGATCTGATCTCGTGTCCAGTAGACTGCCTGCATCTCCAGTTTCTTCAGATAGGAAGTGAAGTCATCTGGCTTTTTGTGTAGTGCGTCCATCTGGTGAAATCCATGTCGCTTCGTCAATATCCTTGTGTTTGTACACACTGCCTCCAATCACCAAATCGTCGAATTCACAGAAGTCTTCAAACACTCCTCCATTCTCATTCATTTCACCGAGTGCCTGCCTCTCAACCCATGATGAGTTCTCTTCCTATGTTGTCTGCCCCCAGCTTAGCATCCATGTCACCCCTTCCATTAGAATTTTGATTTCGCCAACTGGGGTGGAGTCTTGTCCATTACTGATCACAGTTGTCTATAGAATTCCTCCTTCTTCTCTTTATCTGCCTTTTATGAAGGTGCGTAGAGTGGCGTTGTATGATTGTAACTTTTCTCCCTTTTGATTTGAGTTTTGCTGTCATGATCCTACAGCAGGAGATTGGTTCCCACTGCATGACGGCCTTGGATGCCGTGAGGAAATCATGATAGCCACTTTCCTGGTTTGCTCGTGATTGTCGTCTGGGTGACAACATCGGAGTTGATTATTGAGTCTCCAGTTGAAATTTTGGGGAGTCTACTTCCATTCCATCCTCATTCGCAAACTCCTAGCAGTTCTATGCCATTCCTTCTCAACTCATTTAGAATCTAGGAAGCCTTGCTAGCTTTGAACATTGTGTGGACATTCTATATCCCCATTTTTGCTTTCGCTTTCATCGAGAGAAAACGGAAGAGAAGCAGTTAGAGTGTAAATGCTAAGACGAAACAGATATTCATTTCTCTAAGACTTTCACTGATTTTTTGGCTGTTGTTGATGTGGAATGAAAGTTTATTTTTAGAGGTCAACTAATTTGACACAAACCTTGAAATCAGTATGATAATAGTGGTTGGCTTCTTAGTACTGCAATATAGATTCACTTGCGTTGTAGGGGAATTCACAATCATATGTACGTATTAAACAATCAAATTCGAATGTGTTTAATTCTTAAGATGGTATATTCAAATACCTTGCGCTTGATTACAATCTTCCAAACAGATGATATATGTGTCTATAGCTTTCACGTTATGTATAACTAAGCACTTGAAATTCTATTAAAAAATCTCATTATAGCCCTTAAGTTAAGTTAGGCCATACTGTATTCCACTTAAACAAGCATAATTTATCCCTTTTTTGTAGAAACTAATATGCCCTAGCTGCTCGATCATCAACTTTAATATGTACACTTATGACTGTTTAAAACTTCAGAATGTTGTTGGTAATCAACTGACAACCAGGTTTCCTGCGCTACGTACTAATGAATATGGTTATTTGCAAAGCTTACTACCTTCGTCTGCTGTTGAAATGATGATTTTAATCCAGATTTTAAGCCTATTCTACTGACGAAAACAATAAAAATTTATGAAACTAAAGTGTATGACTACTTGTCAACTGCCTCGGCACATTCAAGAATACAACCTCCTACTTTTTAATTCAATCTTTAGTTTACATATATATATATATATATATATATATATATAAAAAGAAATTTTCTAATCACTTGATAAACCCGAATTAAGGTTAGTTGCCATGAAAGATGTATATTCTGATTGACAAATGAGGTTAGTATTGTCAATAGAGCAAGAAAAAACGTAGATGAGCTCGTTTTCATTCCGTGTATTCTCCTCAGCTGTTTACAACTTAAATAATGCCAAAATGTATGCGTTACAACAAAATTCCACATAGTTTCATCAACTTAACAAAACATTATTCATGGAAACATGAACTAGCACAGATTTAGCATAATGTGGACCAGTTACTGAGAGACCGATGATAATTCGGTTTTCAGGTTTGTAGGGATATATTGATTTCAAAATGACATTAGTAACTGACAGATATTTGCTAAAATACACCACTGAGAACCTAGAAGTAGTGGACAGCTGTTTCAGCCCAGTATGGGACTTCTCAGCAGTACTTACCTGTGACCTAAATAGAAAGTAAACCCATGACTTTCAGGTTTTGTAGCAACCACTTAACCATTGAACCACCGTGTTGAAAACCTATGGTAAAAACTTTTATTCTTCTGTCGATTAGCGATATAGTGCGACCATGGTCAAATGCCACCTACCATGGATTCCATGTGTAGTGGGATTGTTGAACTGCGTTGCTGAATAGTCTCACTCTAAGACGAAACTCCTGCTTAGTGCTCTCAGGTTTTCAATGGTTCTGCAAAAGATGTCAGTTCGTGATGAATACCACTCTGAAATAGTGATAATATTTAACAATGATGACGGAACACGTATTATTGGATTTCTTCAGAAGTGAATTCGAAGCTTATACAATCACAGTTTGCTGATAACTGTCTTATTGTTTTACTAAATCAATATAACTAGAGAAAGGGGTTGAACATCAGTGAAACAGATGTATGGATTTCATTTCTTTCATTTTAGTTGAATGGCAGCTTATACCCCTGAACTTTGCCAAAGGAATTAGAATTTAAACGCAGACAGTGAGATCTTATAACCTAGATCTTGTTTACCCATTTCTTGAATTCAATCAACGTTTGGAACTGGAGAAGAATATTACTTTATGGTCACAGAACAATAGATGTATTTTGACTAATATCTTAAGAAAAATATTTCGAAAAAAATGTTAAAATTTAATTAGTAGGGTGCAAAATTAAGGTTATTAAAAGCATCTGTATTTTTGAAGCTAAAATTATCATGATCACAATTTGTCCCAACTAGCAATATCGGTCGAGCAATTAGATATGATAAAACAACGGATCACTACAAGTATATCAATAAATAGTAATAATAATTACGGTTTTACAAAAATCTGAAAATTACTTACTCTTTTCTGCTTTGTATCCATTCTTCAGTAAAAACTTTTACGTTATTTGATTGAATTCATAGAAAAATATAATATGAATCAACACAAAACTCAACACTTAATGCAGTTTGAGAGCTACTGTATATTTAGTCGGGTCAAATATACGCATCTTTATATATTACAAGCTGAAAATGGGCGTAGTCTGAAATAGAATCTATTGTTCTAGTTATAAGGAAACATGAAATTTAATCACCTTCATTTGTATATGTTATGACAAGTTAAAGTGATGATTACAACCAATAATCGTTTGATTTCTGGTAGAAAACACCAACCTTAAAAAGGTTATCAAACCAGATTTCACTGATCATTGGTCACTTATTTATTTCATTTCGAATAGATAATGCTCTGAAAGAAGTAATAAAGAATTTGGTTGATTTTTATATCCATGGTATAAAGAAGTTTCATTTTTGAAACTATTAATTTTCATTTCCTTCTCTAACTGGAAGTACAAAAGTTTAAATTTACCATCGGTATTGTTGAATGCTACGATGCTCCAAAAGTTATCATTTATTGCACTTTTGTTGAATGTCATGGAGCATGTGTAAATAAAAATCTGGAACATTTATTCACTAGAGGAGCAAATGATCATTGGATTAAGGGCAACTGATTGCATTTTTGAAACCGTCCTTGTTATTATTTCTAAAAGGCTATCATAAATTTTCACCATTGAGCGTTTGGCTGAAGTCTTAACTCGACTTTTTTTGACACGAAAGTCATCTTAATCGACGATTTGGACAGTGGGTATATTCAAGCCATCGAATTTTGAGTAGCAGATTTTCACTCAAACTGATGTTTTTTGAGATGGTAGTAGTTTTCTATAGTACTCACTACAAAAAGGTTTGCTACGAAAATTCTACTCATATTTTCTCATTTCTTAATAGAATAATACTAACGTTTCGTAGTTACGAGTTATATTCACCAAATATAACCAACTAATGTATGCTAAATATTGTTGTTTTTAAAGTTATGAAGCATGAATTTGATTGGCCAAAAACTCGAGAAGGTGGCCTACTAAAATCTCTGAAACACAGAGGAACAACAATACAATGTTGTCTATTATGGGGCAGAAAAAAGTGGCCTCGGGTCATGAAGTACAATAATTCAATATGAAATTTGAAATGTGTGTACTGAAATTGATCTTACTATTAGGAAGTTATCTGCCAACCATGAAGAATGTCAACATCTGATTTTTTGTGAAAGAAATATTTTTACGAAATTTATGGCTTTAGAAGTAATTTTTAAATTGAGGTTATTTATAAGTCAAACTAGAATTCTCATGACTGGATCCTTTGACGTCAATTCAAGTAGTGTATTAGCAGAACGCGATGTGCTTTTCTTGAATATTGACAGTAACAACTTTAAGTAGAAGGTGAAGTGGCAGACGACTGATTAATCACTATCTTTTTGAATGGTTAACTGATGAAAAATGTAGTGATTTGTCCACTGAAAACTCCGTTTGTTTCTGATTACTTTCTCTACATTTGCATAGCTGGAATTTTGCTACCATACTGATTACACTTGTCAAGTCACCTTCATCATTTTACTTCAAGTTGAATTCATTCTATCGGGACTTTCCAATTCGAGGAAAGTCTGCTCGGGTAGCTCTTAAAGTTACCATTCGGAGATTATAAAAACCAAATTCATAATACTACTCTATGACATTTTCATAACTCGCTCTGATTTTTCGTTCGTGAAATGACATAGTTTTCGAACTAGGACTAATGTGACTATTCTACCGTTTTTGTGAATTGATTGTGATGTTCATTAATTTAAATTTAGGCTTGGTTCATTTTTAAAGTAACTATTGTCAATAAGGTTTTGTTTCGATTACTCCTCCTTATGTGTGTGTGATCACACACACATGTAAATTGGTGAACACAATGAAATGTGAAGTAATCATTGATGCAGTGTTTAAGTTTTTGGTGAAGCAAGTAGGCTTTTTTCTACAATAATAGGATTATATGCGTAGTACTTTTACTTAATGGATTATGTCAGCCTGCGTCTTAAAATTATACTATTCAACTTCCCTCTGTTGGACGCTTTTCTTAGGAACCGTGTGTAGAGTTGGTTTTGGTGCTACCTGACGTCTACAGTGGTTTATAAACTTCAAAGGACATCCTTTTTCCGCAATTGTTTTGGTCAGAGATTTGATATTTTCATCCATAGTATCTGATAGGCAGATAAGATAGGTCCTACTAAACATACATTTTACTAGACCTCACTTGTATTGAGTCACACAAAAACTTTGAAAATTCAGGGATTGTCCTGTCCATGTAGGCTTTCTGTAAACTGACCATCTTCTCATTGACTCAGGAGTACGTCTAAGAATGGCAAATGATTATTATTCTCTTTCTCAAAAATAAGACTGGTATGAGTTTGTACAGTGTTAGGTCTTTTTAGTAAACAAACCATGTCCTCATGCTTCTCACGAATCATTATGATGCCATCAACATGTTTCTTGTAAAAAGGAACTTTATCAGTGAGATCACCAGCCAGGTTTTCGGAACATGACATATAAATATCAGCTAGTAATGGTCTTAAGGGACCACCCATAACTACATCGTCAACTTGTCGAGACCCTTGACCTACGAAGGTGAAATGAACTTTGTCGATACTCAGCAGCAGTTGATCCCTAAGAAAAGTAAGAGCAATAGGAAGTGAAAGTCTCATCATAAACTTAAACAGTGCGCCAATGATTAAGTCATATACCTTTGTGTCTATAAATTTACATCCGTGTGTGGTCACACATACATACGAAGGAGTAATCGAGTCATACAGTCTTTTTTGTTGAGAAATTTTGTGGCAACTTAGTTTGATTAGTGGTGGCTTGTAGTAAAATTAACTGTGCGAGTTTCATCCTATTCTGAGCTATACACGCGAATGTACCTACATCTCAGTCAGTGATGGAGTCCTCACTCATACTTTAGACTAGCACCTCCCACTACAAATGCCAAAAATTTATCCCTTGGGCATCTGATTTACCTGGGCCACTTCTTGTGCAACAGGCATTCAGATACATCCAGTCGATGAGTTCAGAATAAGATGAAATATGCTTTTTCTTTTTTACTCCTAGCCACTCCCAAACTAATCACCTCATGATGAATCTTTAGGCAATATCGAAGTATCTACGGAGGAACCGATGTGCTGACACATAATGATCAGTTTAGTTCCATAAAATAATCAAAGGAAAATTACAAGAGATGGTACATTTTATGGTGACGTTCAAATCTCTATATCTGTCAATTATTTCCACGAAACAAAAACGGAACATTCAATTTGGAGGTTTCTAAGGATATATTGATTTCAAGGTTGTATTTATAAAGGGCTGACATCAGCTGGAAAATCACTGAAAAATAGGAAGTACTGAACAGCCATTTATTCCTAGTAGGGTATGCCGTAGCAGTACACAACCGTTACCCTGTCAAGGATCGAAGACAGGACCTTCACTACAAAAGCTCTAGATCCTGAGTTCGACCCCTTGCGGAATCATGAGTGTTTATTGCTGAAGGGTCTTATAATAGGACAGAACAGCTTTCCGGTACTCCCAATTTATCAGTGGTTCCTTAACTGATGTCATTCTATGGTGAATACTAATTTGGTAGTAGTAGGTTCATGCAATTGTTTGCAGTTCTTTCGGCATACTGTTCCACTACTCTAAAGTTTTCGCATTCATATTTGTAGCATTGATTATTCATGAGTACTGAGAAGTGTGATATTATATCGTCGTTTTATGACTTAATGTTCGCAGATTTGTTCCGCAATAGATATAAATGTGATTTAATAAATTTGCACTAGTTTTTTTTAGTTAATTATTAAAATGAATAATGCTGTTGCTTGTACATCCGGCTGAAGGACAAGTCTCAGATAAGACGAAACGTGCATCCTGGACTTCACTACTAGCCAGTATCCATAAATATTATTTACCTTGGTTGTTGATTCTTAAATTTTATACCAGATTCTTCTGCAGATTTTTTCAGATAGCCACAGTTTTGCATGTTGCATTAGTCTCCCTCCATTTTTGAAAAATATTTTATCCGTGGAAAAATGATTCACATATTTCAATTGTCTTGCTCTACATTTCCTAAACACAAGTGAAAACACTATTCAAAACATAAATTAACAGTTTTACGTAAGCTCCTTTAATGCATATATTTTAAGACACCGTAATGCGGCGTGATTCCATGCTAGATCAGCTTGTTTACTGTAGCACAAAGTTACACAGTATTACTTACTGGGTGACATTTCTAGCAAAAATTATTACTCACATTCCGGCAACCACACAACTTTTTGTTGTACCATACTTTGCTTTAGCACTAAAACAACGGAAAAAAATGAGAGATTTATCGAAATCAGCAATACTAAATGTGAAGGCGTTGTTACAAATAAGATTAAGAGATCCACGGTCTACGTAGTACTTTGGTTTCATCCATCTCTGCATGAGTAAAGATGGTTTGCTTCAATGCCTGAAATTGTTAATCCTCGTAGATTGCATTACACTATTAAATCACTAAACCAGGTTTTTTAGTAGGATGAATGGTTGATTTAAGAAATACCAGTAACACATGAGTTATCCAGATATTTAGCATCAATATTATGCGACATTCGGAACGGGTCAAATCAAGACCAAGTAATTTATCTAAAATTAAGCAAACGCTGAACAATAATATTCAGATAGGAGATGAAAAGTTGATTAGTTCTAATGTTCTAAGTCTATAAGCTAATAAATACATCGATCAGAAATGAACTTCAAAATGATTCTGAGCTCTTATATGGAGCCAGGGCATCTATTCAAATCATCATGTTAGAAATTCAGCTATGTCTTGGCTCTGCAGGTATCATATTTAAAAGCAAAATATATTTGAACCAAGGACATGGGATGAAATCATCAGTCCCTCAAGTCGTATAAGATGCTTTTGTGGTAGAACTAACTATTTCAGAGTGTAAAATAAAACGAAGACATGAAAGTGACTTATACACAATTATCTGCAAAAAGCCATCTCATTCTAATAAGTGTCTGGACTTAAGGTCATCTAACCCCACATAAGTAAAGGTAGGCTAAATTAGATGTTTAAGCAATCAAGCTAGAAGTCTGTCAGTCAGACTGGAAAACTTAAATAAAGAAATGAAACTCATTAGAAAAGCTAAACGTTTGAATAGCTATCTTCCTAAATTTATTCAGAAATATATAATGTCGCACTAAGAAGGAAATGAAGTGAAATGAGTAGAGATTGCCGCAAGACTCAGAAGAAATTTAATAAATTTACAAAATATATTTCACTTGTTAAATAGGATAATTTAATTCATGAAACACAGCAGTGTCCGTGGGGTCAGATGTATGAGTCAAACTAGTCGATTCGCGTTAATCAGGTTAGCAGAAAATGGAAATCTAGCTAATTTTAGATTGATAGACTCCACTAAGATAACCAATCAAGCAATCAGAGCAATGTATGTGATAACACTACCACACAATATTATGGGATGGAGCATTAATCCCAGAGATGAATCTAATGGAGAAAGAGGTTGATCATCGCATCTTGTTTTATAGAGTAAGTGCCTAACAAGTGTAATAGGAGTGATCTTAAACGGATTCCAGGTATATGGAAAATCCTACATTCAATCAAATGAAACAGCAGTAGGTCTATAAAAAGAAATTAAGACAAGAAGTGGTGTGATGAACTTCATGTGAATGTAAGAAATGAATTGTGCTCGTCATATTATTCAGAAGATAGTACATTATAAACCGAATAAAGTAATTATGGAATTCTGTACAAGCTTATCACTTAGTATATCCAGATGAAATGTTGTTTGAGAGAAAAATGGATCACAATGTTAACAAATTAGTCGAGAAATTCGATGCTACTCTAGAGGAAAATTTCACTTACTAGTTCTGTTATACTTTACTTGGTGGCTATAAGTTGGATTCAGGATGTGCGTTTCGTCCTATTTGGGATGCATCAGGTAGAGTCATGGTGTTCTCACTGACACTCCATCCCAACATACAATATTTCAAACATTAAAGCGTTACCCACTGAGTCACTGAGGTACGATAGCCACAACGAGTATCGGTCATTATTGATTGATATTTGCAATCTACCTGTTATACTGTATAGAACTGCTCGACGTCTGTTGGCAGACAGATTCCTATACGGATGCCTCGATACTACCTGAATGTTCATTATGTTATAGCAAGCTGACAAGAGAGTTCGAGCAGTTCGATCCAGTGAAACAAAAGGAGGTTGCAAGTATCAGTAATAACCCTAATTTGAATCACTGAATTAACCGAACACTAGTTAACCTGAACGGCTGAACTCCTCAAAATGAAAACTGCTGCACCTTTGGGTTCAAATGATTGAAACAGTTGTTTGATACTTCGATCACTATTGTCTGGATGATCGAATTTTTTGACCAATGTAAGTAGCATACAAATATGTATACTAAACAGTACCATACATCATCTCGGCTTTTTAAATGAAGCGTAAAATAAAATTTTAATGCGGAGTTGATTTATTTTCAGATAGTTTTTGTTAACATGCTATCAGAAATGAGAGAAAACTAAGAAGTTCAGGTTGACAGTTTTATCCTTCTCAACACTACGCAGGCACGATTTAATACTTGATCAACTGATTGACATCTACGCTTCAATGTGAACATTTAACTCTTCAGGACTAGCAAACGGAAACTCACTGATGAAATCTGATGATATTTACCCTACATTGCAAACTAAAAGTTTTGAAGCATAATTATTTAAAATTGAAGCCAATAGTTCAATTTTAATACAGTAACAGGGAGACTAGGATATCTAAAGTTCAGTCATGTTTGTCCCCCTACTAATAAGTTTTAAGGTAGAATAAAATGGTAGTTTGTAATCCTTTGGTTTTCACTAGTTACTTTGTGATGCCAGCTGTGAATGAATACCCTCTTTAGCCTCTCAAGTTCGTTCTGGTTCGCTATGTTTAGGTCAATACTACACTGCAAGCCTTAGCATCTATTGACTTGTATCATATCTCAGTGTAACATAACCAAACTACAACCATCCAGTAGACTTCTAACCTTCAGTAATCAACAACAGTTACTTACATATCAATACGTGACACTGTAACAAAATCCTTGAGAATAGACATCAGATGAATTTGAAATGCAATTTAAAAATTGGGTGATCCCGATATGCTTTTCGCTCATAGGATAGGGTTCATAACCAGTTAATATCAATAAGTTAATTCTTTTAAGGTGTAATTTTCTCTTGTACTACATTAACTTTGTGTATTTCGGGCCATTTCTACAAATTATTATTATTACTTCTCTAAAAATACATTCAGTAGGTTTTACTGAACCAGCTTTTTGACTGCCTATTAGATGAACAGAGAATTTATTGTAACATCCAAATAATAGTAAAACATCTATGGAGAAGAATCTTCACATTTTCACCATATTTAAAATTATTTAACTGACTAAAACATTCGTTTTCGATGCTTTTTTAACAGTTTAACTGTTACAACAAATGGTAAAACCATATTTGGTTACCTATTATTGCATAGGGATTATTCAACAAAGATGTGGTAGCGATAAGTCCTGACTATAAGCTTTACCTTTCAAACTTCTAGGATGGTAGACAAATAAAGGTGTACGTTTGCTTCAGTAAGAATTCAGACACAAAAGTCCTCCTTAGACTTCCTTTACAAATATATGAACACTTGAAAATCATTCACTTAAATCCAAACTTTAACCTAATGTGATGGTAAGTACTTTTATGCATACAACAACTGTTATCTGGACAGATTTAGTGGTTTTATTGCTTAAAGGTTTTAGACTAGTTATCTGACATCAATTTGTAAAATGAAGTCAAATTTATATTTAAGGAAACCAAATAAATAGACAACAAGAAAAAAACAATCAAATATGTAACATAGTTGACATACTTATTGTATAAACGATTTAGTCAGGGTGATGCATTCTGTTTGAATATTGCGTCAGGAAGTTGTCTGAGAAGTGAACACTGTAAGAATAAAATTGTTCTGATCAGTAGTAATGTAGGCTAGTTGTAACGTATTACACTGTGCTTACAATCTTCTGAAGATAATCTATAATATTTTAAAAAATTGAAGCAAATTTGTGAGACGAAATAAATTACTACTGTATACATAATGTCTGTTTATCTTGTAGTATTTTATTTCACTGTATTGTGTTGATGTATGTAACAACTCATTGAACATTTTTTGTTTAGTTGTACTGAAAAAGACTTTTTGCTCGCTCGTTGACTAATACAACATCCTGATATATACTTCGCGTTAACTCCTGATATTTATACTGTCTGATGCAGGTGGATCAGCAGTGTCGGGAATTATAAATACGCGATAGTGTGTCTGGACACGTATATAAAATTTGGAGTCAGATTTCAGACATCGACAATCTTTCTGACTAATTAATCAGAAATATTTATTGACTGACCTGAAAGAAATCATTTTTCACCCAAACAGTGCGAACTCTGCTGTTCGGTAGACATTTCTTAACATGTAAATAATATGCTAACCAGAAATCAGCATAGCTGTTTTTGTGAATACCAGCAGAAGTTTGTACGGTCAATTATTAGTGAAACTTCTTTAAGGCTATAAATTTCAATCGAAATAAAAGTACCAAGAAGTATGCTCAACATTTTAAAAAATTCCCCTGATTAGTTAGACTTAAACATTCCTACAAATGGAAGCGAAGAAATTGTAAAAGTACAATATTGTATTAATAAATATTGGTTATCATAACTATGAAATGATTAGACTAATATTTTATTTACACTGACATTCAACTGGTCACGCATTCGAAAAATAAATGTATTAATTCTTTTGTCAAAATAAATTTACTTATGAGTAAACTGTGTGCGTACATTGATCTTGATCTGAGATCTGTTATGTAGTTCGGTAAGCATTATTGACTATACCCAGTGGATAAAAATGACTGTATTTTCTTAAATTTATATCGAGTTATTGCGTGAAATTTGAATTCCTGCTTCTTCTTCTTTCTGTGAGGTTATTTCTGTACAGTCTTTAAAAACATTTCACTGTAATTTAACTTACATATTGAAAGCGTATTACACCTGTGAACAAACAAATACGCCATTTAGACAATTCAAACTGATTGCTAGAAGTGTCTTTCCTCAAATCTTTCGCTACGTTCACTCTGCTGTTATATGTATGTGTTAACTTTTCTCAGTACCGTCTTAGACGAAACATTTATAGACCAAAGTTCACAAACGGTTGTTGATATCAAGAAGCTGCTTGCTGATGTCAGAAAAATTCTAGCATTCTAGTCTGTCTTCCCCATATTTATTCTTTAGGTTGCAGATACTGTAAGAACATTTTATCGCCTAAACGTTTCTAAATATTTCATCAATCCAACCCTTTGCTTAATCATGCCCCATGAAACTTTTTCCATTGAGGCATAAAACACTTTTGAATACATATCTTCGTTCCCTGGGATATTGAAAATAACCGCATCAGTATTAGATTTGTTTCTTTGACTTGCCACACAGTGATACGGTACTGTCTATTTCATGAAATTTAGAACCTAAATTATTGTTCATAATCATATCATGTCAAACAGATATCATTATGATCAATACTTTATGCTCGAAACGCCGTCACTGTATACTATATCAAATAAACAAATCTAACATGGAGAAGAACATCCTCTTCTTTGGACAAATCTTAAGTCTTCTTGATGAAGTTTTTTAGCCCATGACTATTATGGTAAGCCTTTTGTCTATTTAGAAGTTTAATAATGTTTTTGGACAAAGTGGTTGACTTCTCATTTTTTGTCTACATAATCATCAGTCGGTAACTAAACGCGAAGACATTTCAGAACTTATATCAATGAGCGCGGAAAACTTGGAAAATGAATTCAATTTTGAAAATGTAGAGGTTTTAAAATGATAAGAAAACAAACAGCAGATAATTTCTAGAAGCTGACACTCAGTTCAATCACAAATCAAGCGTCTAAGACCCAAGTTATCAACCAATTTTGAAAATGTCAAACAACTTTCAGATCACTTGTCAGGCAGAGAAATGACCAGTTCAAAATTCTGTGTATTCAGTGACAGAATAGTCAGAGGAAACTACTTATCACATGCCACTTCGTCTAAACAGGCTACTGAATCCCTCATGTAGATATCCTGAAAAATCATTTCACATTGAATTTAGTGATGATGACATTGTCCAGAGAAATAATGAATACTACAAGATTAAGCTATCCGGTCAGAGAACATTAGAATACCATAGTGACTAAAATGAGAAACTTAAAAGGTTTCAACTCTTTCAATTATTTTACGTTTGTAGTGTTTATTTTCAGCAGATAAAAATTGCAAAGGTGTGTCTTATGCACTGCATTGAGATACTGAGCATGTGTTTTCCATTGTCATAAAAAAACCGTTCTTTCCTGCCAAAGGCTTACAGTGCACATCTCTCTTCTTAAAGTCATTTCAAAAGCTGGTGACGCAAGTCATACTTCTTCAAGTCTCTTTGGAATCAAAATGATGATTAGTGTTTCTTTTTAAACCTATGATCATAAAGAACTGTTTTCGGAAACTCATTAAGTCAGATGTAACAGAATACTTCTCCTTTAGATTACTAGAGTATCTAACAAATATGATAGATTAGGTCTACTCGTGAATTGAGGACTCTCAGCAGAACGATGAATCAAGCACTAAATAACATTATCATGAAACTCACAGCCTTGTTGAACTACTACCTATATATAAATGCTACCAGACCCAGTTATCATTCATCATTTATGTGTATCAGCAATCCCAGGGTTTTAGACATATTCACATTCAAATTCAACGTTTTTACTATATTGGTTATGTGAAACAAAAGACCTAATGAAAATTTCTATATTGCGAAGAAATACTTGATACATTTATAAAACAATCACTAAATACTAAACCGTAAATCTAAAATTTCCCATTTAACACAACCTCAATACACAAAGTAATTCAGCGAGGAAAATTGTCTTTTTGATGCAACATTTTCAACTGCCTATACAATCTTATTCATAGTAAGAACAAACAAACAGATTAGTCTGTTATTGACTAATAAGTCAAGATTAGGTCGTCAAAAAAGATGATTGAAGGTGAAATGTGGGTTCCATTGCAGAGTTAGAAAGGGACTGAAGAATCAGGTGTGTGTCAAAGAAATTTGCAGTAGATCAATGTGATTAATAGGTTGAAGAAATAAACCGATCAAAAATAATAATACTAATTCTAATAAGTGGGATAAATTATTCGGAAAATTTTAATGGGAGATTGGAGCTAACATGTTAAGATTAAGGAAAGTAAATCGCAAAGTCAGTAAGATAAACCTCGCCTGGTTAACTAGTTCACTAGTTACAAGCCGGTCCTAAGACGGATAAAGAGGGAAGGTTGGGTAAACAGCTAGCAACCCTACACCGTAAAGCTAATTAAACCCCGAAGGAAGCTTCAAAGCTCAAAGAAAATATAAAAACTGAAAACAAAAATGTTCCTCGCCGGAATCAGGGAGATGAAATGACGCCGGTTGGTGAAAGTCTTCGAGAAGCCGATTAGCTGATGTATCTTTCCTTTCTCGATGAAAGCGAAAGTAAAAATGGGGATATAGAATGTCCACACAATGTTCAAAGCTAGCAAGGCTTCCTAGATTCTAAATGAGTTGAGAAGGAATGGCATAGAACTGCTAGGAGTTTGCGAATGAGGATGGAATGGAAGTAGACTCCCCAAAATTTCAACTGGAGACTCAATAATCAACTCCGATGTTGTCACCCAGACGACAATCACGAGCAAACCAGGAAAGTGGCTATCATGATTTCCTCACGGCATCCAAGGCCGTCATGCAGTGGGAACCAATCTCCTGCTGTAGGATCATGACAGCAAAACTCAAATCAAAAGGGAGAAAAGTTACAATCATACAACGCCACTCTACGCACCTTCCTAAAAGGCAGATAAAGAGAAGAAGGAGGAATTCTATAGACAACTGTGATCAGTAATGGACAAGACTCCACCCCAGTTGGCGAAATCAAAATTCTAATGGAAGGGGTGACATGGATGCTAAGCTGGGAGCAGACAACATAGGAAGAGAACTCATCATGGGTTGAGAGGCAGGCACTCGGTGAAATGAATGAGAATGGAGGAGTGTTTGAAGACTTCTGTGAATTCGACGATTTGGTGATTGGAGGCAGTGTGTACAAACACAAGGATATTGACGAAGCGACATGGATTTCACCAGATGGACGCACTACACAAAAAGCCAGATGACTTCACTTCCTATCTGAAGAAACTGGAGATGCAGGCAGTCTACTGGACACGAGATCAGATCAGATCAAGAAGAGGAGAAGACGTTGGTAAAAAAAACCAGAAGCAGAAGATGAACTACAGCAGTTCCATCCAGTACAGGTATGAACAACGAAAACAGCAACTGAACACAACCCATAAAACACTGAACAATGAAGTGAAGAAGAGTTCGCGCAACCACAAAAGACACTTCTATGACACGCTTGTAACTGAAGCAGAACAGGCTGTAAATAGGAGAGACAGACACCTGACAACACTGCATCGAATAACCAGGTTACTATCTGAAAGAGAAGAGATCAACGCAGACGAAACCAGTGAGAGATGGTGAAGGAAACCTAGTCATCACCATGGAGGAGAAACAAAGGAAACAATGGGCTAACCACTTCAAAAAACCTTTGAATCGAACAACACCACCACCACCATCTGCGACTCGTCCAGAAATACCACAGGCAGTGCCGCCACAGAATTACCAGTGAACACAAGCCCTCCAACAGAAGCCGAAGTTCTGAACACCATAGAGTTGCTGAAATGGAGCGGGGAAAGGGAGGAGGACCAGATGGAATCCGGCGAGAAATACTGAGAACAGACACAGAGACAACAGCCGACATGCTCACACCACTATTGCATAAGGTTTGGAAGGAGGGAAGTGAAGGTACCTGCCTATTCATTGGAAGAAGGGCTACCTGGTTAAACTTTCAGACAAGGGAGACCTAAGTCGTCTTTGCAAAAACTGGCGCAGAGTCATGCTGATGTCCACCCCGAACTGAGTATTGAGTCACATCATGCTTGGAAGACTAAAATACGAGATAGATTCAACAGGATTACTGTCAGAATAGCCTGGATGGCTGCAGGAAGAACAAATTATGTGTGGTTCAAACTGCATAGCTATGCTACGCATCATCATAGAACAGGGTGAAGAATGGTAGTCAACTCTCAACCTCAACTTTATCGACTTTGAAAAGGCTTTTGACGGCGTCAACCGAGAAGTAATTTGGCAGTCAGCTGCCTCAACACTGCGGTTTTGGAGCCACTATAATATATATTTTTGGCTATATTTCATGGACACTTTCGCTGATATTACCTGCTTCAAGTATTTAAACAGCAATTTTAATCAAATGTCTGTTGAACGAAACGCAGAAATTATAAGTCATAGAAGTGTGACTAACCGGCAATAAACAGACACAAAGTTTTCATAAAGATATTTACATATTAAACACATCGGTTCACTCACCTCGACTACTTTAGTACGCAAGTGAGTATTTCAGGACAAACTGATTACAATCTCCAGTGGGTGTGATTACACTGTAGCGTCACACTTCCCCAAAATCATTAGCCCAGGGTTCGGTGACATTGGACATTGATGATGACCTTGATAGTTTAAATGGACTCGCTAAGCTGAAGGCACCTGGTCAAGCATCCTCACCATTTGGCACGCTGTCGTGTTATGTTGCGCTGCTCGTAATCGACTCTCACGCCAGTTAGTTGGAACGCATCGGTATCTTGGTACATCCACCCAAATATACTATTTCATCCTACTACGCTATCGTGTTCTTCCTTGGTCTCGTATTCATGGGTACATAACAAGTTCAAATAATTGTTGATAGGCTTTTGCGTCCGTCAAGTTCGCACCAAGACAATTCCTGAATTGGTGGGCTCGACCTGATCACATATCCCGACCAATAACAAATATTGAATTGGTGAGCCTGTTCCATTTTATATTTGTATACTGCCTTCATTTTGCTAACCATACGACTCTTTCTCATGTCCGACCACACTCCCAAGAGTCGTATTTAACCTGACTATGAACTTGATCCAACTCGTGCCATATTGGTCAGACAATGCAGAAACGTGGTTTCTGTATGCCAAGGCAGAATTTCCAGAACGAGGAGTCACACATTCTCATTCTCGATTTCCTGCCATCATATATTCACTACCGCGGAAATTAAGCAGACACGTTACAGCACACAAGTTTAGTCCCGAAGTAAGTGATCCTTATGCACCTCTGAAGGCCGCACTCCTGAAGAAAAGCGATCTCTCAGATAGCCAGCGCCTAGACGAATTGCTTCGTGACATCAAGCTAGGCAGCAACTCAGCTACTGAAGTCCTCGCACGCATGCGAGAAGTATTCGGCACACGAACAATCGACGATGGCCTATTCCGAGAACTATGTGTCTCTAAACTACCCCAACCAGTGCAAACCGCGTTGGTGACACTGCAGTCAGTCCCACTCGACGACCTGGAAGCCTCGGCAGATAAAATACTGGAGATTCCTAGCAGACCCGTCTCCAAAGTATATTTCGTCTGCCATAAACCAGAGAGCCAGGATTCAGAGGTGACGAAGCTGTGCAACTCCTTTAAACAGTTGCTACGATCTAGAAGTCTTAGTTTACGCAGCGCTTCAAAGAATCGCATCTTAGCGCATTGCAGCAACTCGCGTGGTTGCCCCAAAACTAAACCTAACAGGGTGGAAAACCCCAAATGGTGCTGGTGTCACAAACGAAGAAAATGTAGGAAACCTTGCAGTTTTAACGAGGACACAAACTCGGGATACGGCCACGCCGGCGCGTGTTCATGGCTTCCGTAGCCGGCGGGGACAGCCATTTGCTGTGCGTCACGGATATTAAAACAAAAGCTGGCTACCTCGTCGACACCGACGCAAAAGTTAGCGTTCCTTCAGCACTGACAAAGGGGCGTCATCATGACCCACCCTTCAATCTGCAAGCTGCTAACGTCAAGGCAATCGCGACATTCGGGAGACCGTATGCCTACCTCAACTTGGGCCCACGTGGACCTGTTGACTGGATTTTCCTCCTGACTGACTTTTCTATGCCCATAATTGGCATAGATTCGCAAATCCATTACGATTTACTCGCAAATGCTCACCGTCGATGTCTGATAGATAACAACACAAAGTTATCTATTGGCGGTACCACCTATGTAGGTCCGAGTTTAGCCATCGTTAGAATTAAACAATCAGGCGACGCGTCTCATCAGGCAGTGTTAGAGAAATATACAGAGTTACAACAACTGATGCATACTCTTCCGCGCACAACCAGCAGTGTTATGCATCACGTCACAACCACAAGTCCATCTGTGGCATCCAAAGCACGCTGTCTATCCCCAGATAAGCCAAAAACGGCGAAGAGTGAATTCGATCACATGCTCGAGCTGGGCATTATCAAGCATTGAAGTAGTCTTTGGGCATCACCACTGCATACGGTTCCCAAAAAGGATGGCAACGACTGGCGTCCAACCGGTGATTACCGAGGGCTCAAGACCAAAACAACACCGGACTGCTTACCGATACCTCACGTTTGCAACCTGACTGCGACGTTATGTCGAATGGGCATTTTCTCCAAAATCGATCTGGTCAAAGTGTACAATCAGAAACCTATGGCAGCAGAAAATATCGCGAAAACAGCCACTATTACTCCTTTTGGTCTGTTTGACTTCCTGCGCATGCCATTTGATCTTCAGAATAAAATGAAATAAAATAAACACCTTGATTCTCAAGTTATGAAGTAAACATGAGAGAAGCCAGTTGACAGGCCTCATCAAACCGATAGCTGCACAGAAACGTAAAAGGTGTTAGCAGTTTTGAATGGGACAGAAAGAGAGCATTAGACACTATCATGGTACCAAGTGTCTAAATGTCGTGAAAATAGCAGGAAAATATCACTTCACAGTAAGTACACATCGTCCTGAGTTTAAATCGTCCCTACTCTCAATTCTTTTTTCACATCAAAAGACGCAATATTCGGTGTTTGCGTTGTGAGTAGTCGATATGATTGACCCTTCTGCAAAATCCAGTGTTTCGTCAGATAAATGTGTATTTCAACAGTAATTCTTATGTTCGCAGATTTTTTGATCAATAATAACTGATTTCAGGAATAGGTAAGTATCCATACAATCATTTAATCCAGGTGAGTGTCTACGTCCAGCCATTTCTCACTCTGCAGGTGTTACCTTTTCCAGCAATTCAGATTGGTGGCACTAAAAGCATTTGTTGTGGTGCAAGTAATTAAAAAAATGGAAGAATCGTCGTTCAGCAGTGGTGAATATTACACATGTGTAAAAATTCATAGACTTCACATTAAATTATGCAGCATTGTCAAGGAGATACATTGGCTATTAATCAACTTCTATTGGATGGATTGGTACAATAAAAAGCACCATAGAAATCTGTTGCGCAGCATTATTATGGATGTGTTGCCGTTAGGTAAAGTGATCTCTCGGGTTTGATTGTTTATCCAGATTTCCGCTGCATTTGTCACGGACCAGAAATCGGAGACCAGTTATTGTGCTTGGGGTTTCGTATGTGGTATTATTTGGGGTACTGGAAAGGGGGTGAGTTGGTTGTTGAGCTGTTCAGGAAACAGGAAAATCGAGGCGAGCCAGTTGGATACCTCCAACATCAGTTTCCAGTACTAGGTACGAAGTAGGATTTCCGGTAAGTTGGTACTTTTTGACCAAACTAATGCTCAGGACTTCTTCGTCAGGCTGATACTGAAAAGACAGGAGAAGAGAAAGCGCAAGGAGAAAGCGGACAATAGAATACCTCTTAAAAGAAACTGGGAGGAGAGAAGTTCTTGTCTTTTTAAAGTCATTCGAGCTATGTGTAGACTTTAATTTATTCATGTGAGAATGAATCTTATTTTTTTTCTTACATGAAGTTCACTCGAGTTATTAGATAGCCAGGTTTTGTTGATAAACTTAAAGGGAACACTGGTTATGTATTTGTACCGCACAATCTGACCAGATGGAGTGGTAATCGAACACCTTTTATAGGCCCCTTGAGGTAAAAAGTACTTGCGATTTATGATAGCTTTACCCTATACGTTTAGATGTCCTAGTATGCTTTCATTAGCGCAGAACGTATATATAGTGCCTAGGCGAGTGATGGACTCATCATCTTTTAGGAGCTTATCAAGTGCAGAACGGAAGATAGGTAATGAGCCTGCGGTACCTATTTTCTCAGGAAGTCTATTCCGATTTGAGAGAACTCATTAAGGAAGAAGTTTCTTACAACACTCATTTTCCGCTAATAGGTCGTGATTACGTAAATGGTGGGTGGATGTTACGACCATTTTAATTTACGGGCCATATGAGTGCACTTGCTTACGAAGTAATTTATAGTAAAATATAAGATTCATTCTAAGTCGCCTCTTCTAGAGAGGTTCCACTCCTAGCATGTTGCATCCTTAGATGTAGTCTAGGCTGCAGTCAGCTCCTAGTGTTCTTAGTGTAAAGTGACGTTGCACTCCTTCAATTTTGCCTTTTTCGCTTATACGAGGGCCACTTAAGATAAACGGGCAGTACTCTAAAATCGGACGGATGCTCATTTTGTAGAGTAAGACCCTTGATTCAGTGCTATTAAAAGTTACGGACGACGCATCCAAGGAGTCTACGTGACTTAGATGTGATACAAGCCAACCGCTCAGAGAATATAAAGTCACTGGAATATCTAAGACCAAGATCTAGCACTGAAGAACGTCTAGGTAGCTTTTGCCCATACACTTCGGGGGACGCATCTAGGTTATCGCTGCCTATGCTAAGCCAGCCACATTTATCAACGTTGAACTGGAGATGGGACTCTTCACACCATTTAGCGACTTCACCTAATTCTTGTCAAGCAGTAGATAGCGTATTACCTAATTCGTGGGTGTGACATGAGTATACGACCTCAAGGTCATCGGCATATAGGAATGTTTCCCCTACAGTGAAGCACTTGCACACACTATTAATATAAGTTATGAACAACATAAGTCCGAGGATACCACCCTATATTACTCCACTAGCTATGAGCCTAGGTGTGGACCGCATAGAATTTACTTTGACGATTTGGCTCCGATCACTAAGAAATGGTTTTAGCCAATAAAGTAAAGGGTCATGGATGTCAATCGATTGTAGCTTATCAAAGAGAATACTGTGTGGCACCTTATCAGATGCCTTTGATACATCAAAGTATAGAACAGTGACGGTTTTACGTGCCTCGCGGCTACTAGTGATGAGGTTGAAGAGGTCAAAATGGGAAGTAACGCAGGACCTGTTTTTAATGAAACAGTGCTGAGACTTTGTGATGAGGTTTCTTCTAGGTAGGTAATCAGACATGCCGCTCTTAATCACTTTTTCCATAATTCGGGAGGCGACTGGCGTTATGTTGATAGGTCTGTAGTTCCCAACATTCGCTTTGTCACCGGACTTGTAGAGGGGAATTAAAAAGCTAGTTTTCCACTCGCTGGGATACTCCCCACTTTCCACTTAAGCGAGAACAGTGGCATGTCATCACCACTGTTTCTGATGACTATTGAGTTTAGGCCACTACCCCGTACCTGTTGATGGTTTCAGGCTTTTGATAGCCTCAGTGATACTTTTGACGGTGAACTTCAATCTAGTACGTGAACTAGTGGAAATTGGAGCAAAGCCAGTGGGGTTGAGGGCATAAGGGTTGAAATTAGCGAATGATTCGCTAAGCAGTTCACTAATCTTGAGGGGATCGTTGTGTACCTCCCCATTATGTAGTAGATAGGCTTCATCCCTTGATGGCCTCAGACATTTACTCAGAAGAGATGTCAACTTGTGCATTCTAGAGCCGCTTTTGAGAGCAACAATCTCCTCGTTTACTGCGTGTTTCGCACGTAGTGTCTTGATAGATTCGTAAGTCCCATACATTAAGTGCAGTGACATGAAGTCTTCCGACGAGTGATATTGTGATTATAATTCCCTAAGTTTATTGCGGAATATTCCGGGGACATATGGGTCCGGCTCCTTATAAACCCTAACTGTTTTCACAGCAGTAACAGTATCTAGACACAGCTCTATGTTTCCGTAGAAAAATGAGAATGTGTGTGTTAATGAGGCTTTGGTAAAGTAGTTACCCCATGGAGAGCACCTGAGTAGCCTGATGAGTACTTCCCACTCTATGTTCTTATAGCTTCTGTGTCGAGTATAATTTGAAGATTGTTTATTTTTCTCATTGGGAAGAAGAATTGGTAAGCAACAGAATACCATCCTATGGTCACTGTTAGAGAATTCGCCACTAACGTGTATAGTGGCAAGGATGATGTCACAGCAGAAGACCAGATCCAGTATACTATCTTCACGCATGGGTTGCTGGATGTGTTGCTTCCAGCCATAGATATCTGTGACGGCAAGCGTTTCATCAAATCGTTGTGGGCCGCTGCCGACCTCCTAGTTAACTTCAGATGAGTGAAAGTCGCCTGCAATGAGTTTGAAGCCAACAGTGAGGGATCCAGCGTCGGCAAATGATCTAGCCATCAGTTCATCGTTTTCTTTTGCTGAACAAGGTGCTCTATACACACAGCCCATGAGGATTTTGTAGTTGGTACCATTTATAGCTATCCTAAGTGAGTCCGATGGATCATTGAACATATCATCTTCAATCTTACTTGAAGAATAAGCAGCGAGGAACTCTGGCGAGGAACCAACCAAGAACCCGTGGCTTGGAAATATGCAAAAGGAGTAAAGATGCATTGGGCATACACCGAAAAGACCATTCGGGAACATCAAGCACCAGGCACTCGAGTGGAACCCAGATGGGAAACGGGGAGCTGGGCGTCCCAGCTGAGAGTGCATTACAAGCGTTCCAAAGCTCTATGGATGGCGTCTTCCGTGGTTTGAATTTTGTCACGGCTACATCGATGACTGTCCAATTGCGAGTCCAGATAAGGAAACTCACCTTAAACATTCGGACCTCGTATTCGAAAGACTAAAAAACGTGGCACCACAGTAAACTTGCAGAGGTGTGAAATGGGAGTTGAATCACTCAACTTTCTTGAGCATTTCACTGACAACAAAAATATACACCCACTGAGAGATAAAGTGGCGGCTGTCACGAACTGTCCAGAGCCGAACACCGTGAAACATCTCTGCACTTTCATTGGCCTGGTAAGTTATTACAGAAGGTTTATCCCCGACTATGCCTCTGTCATGAGACCACTAACAGATCTACTTCGAGGAACTACGAAGTTCGTGACTATGGACAACGTGGCTCGACTTGCTTTCTCTAAGGCCAAGGAAGCCACTTCAAACGTAACCATGCTTATGCATCATGACCCCAATGCTCCTTTGAGTATTGCTGCTGATGCATCTGACTCAGCAGTTGGAGTTTTTAAACAGTTGACTGACAACCAGTGGCAACCGTTAGCCTTTTTCTCGAGGCGGCTGCAGGACGTGGAAACAAGATACAGTACACTTGATAGAGAAGTCCCCGCTATGTATTGTTCCGTATACCATTTTCGACACTCTGTGGAAGGTCGTGATTTCATCATTTTCACAGACCACGAACCGTTAACATTTTCCCTCAGTGCGGCGTCTGACAAATACTCCCCGCGTGGGTGGCGACAGCTGGATTACATTTTCCAGTTCACGTCAAACATCCGCCACATTTCTGGAGCAAATGCCTCCGCAGCCGACGCAGTATCTCGAATAGTTTCGAAGAACCGTATCGGGGGCGTTGATCTCGTTGAACTAGCTCGGCGTCAAAAAGAAGACCTTGAGGCGCATCATGAGTTGTCTTACACGACTCTCAGATTGTGACCTTTTCCGGTTGAATCAGACAAGGACACAATTTTGTGCGATGTCTCTGCTAGTCAACCACGCCCAATAGTTCCGAAGAGATGTCAACGCAACGTCTTCGATACATTGCACAAACTCTCTCATCCAGGTGTACGAGCCACCATTAGGCTTATCGCACAACGTTTCTGCTGTCCCAGGATGAACAAAGACGCTAAGGAGTGGGCCCAGTCGTGCTTAGCTTGTCAGAAGTGCAAAGTCACGCGACACACGAATAGCCCTTTAGGCTCATTTCTAGCCCCAGACATGCGTTTCGACCACGTCCATATAGATATTGTAGGACCCCTACCAGAATCTAATGGATGTATCTACCCTTTTCACTTGTGTTGATCGTTTCACACGATGGCCGGAAGCAGTACCCATTAAAGATATTACTGCCGAAACAGTTGCTCGTGTTTTCGTCGAAAGATGGATCGCGAACTTCGGATGTCCATCTTACGTCACAACCGTTCGTGGGCGCCAATTCGAGCGTGGATTATTTGACGCTCTAACGGCACTTTTAGGTTGCACTCGGTTCCGAACGACAGCCTACCATCCACAAGCAAATGGCCTGGTAGAGCGTTTCCATCGACAGCTGAAAGCTTCCCTTTCAGCTACAAACATACCTCAGTGAACCGAGGCTCTGCCTCTAGTCCTACTAGGTATTCGTAACGCGTTGAAAGTTGATGCTGGATGCACTCCCGCAGAACTCGTCTATGGGACCACTCTTCGCCTACCAGGTGAGTTTGTTTCCCCTTCAACTTTCAAACACGTTTCCGACAGGGCATCTTACGTGACTAAGCTTATAAGTGCAATGAGTTCAGTTAGGCCTTCTCCGGTTAGACCTCAAACGATTGATGTCTTCGTTCACCCCAGTTTACAAAAGACATCACACGTGTTGATTCACCACGGCGCCGTTCGTCGACCACTTAAACCACCCCGCGGTGAGCCATTCAAAGTCATCAAGCGACACTAGGAATTCTATGTAGTCGAGTTACTGTAAGTATCGACCGTTTGGAACCAGTTTATTTCTGAGGCAACCCCATTGTAAGTGAGGTTTCAGCTCTATAAAGCCGACCGACGAATAGCCCACCTACCAAAATTCTTGACTACATGCCTGGTAATGCACAGTTACAACAGCTATCGACGCAACAGAAAACACGATCAGGTGGAACCATTGTGTTCCCGGAGTATTTAAAGTCGTATTCAACTTAGTGGTGTAAAATAAGATATGCCAACCATATTTTTTTTAATTCAACATTGTTTTGCGGGGCAATATTTTTCTTGGTTACCGGAAACGCAGTAAATCTTCGTACAGCTTGCCTTTTTATGTCAATTTTTTTACCGCTACCACGTTATGAGACATTTTTCTAGAAGGGGAAAAAAGCGTCAACTTTATTTCGATATATTTACGTATAAATGATTCCCACTTTTACGAAACGTTTCCGTGGTATTAAAGACTTTTCTTTATATTTCAGGTGCAGCGAGCGGTAGACGGAACGTCAAAGAAAACCGAGGATTTGACTGACGTTCAACTCGATTTGTTGTATTTTATTTTTCACTTGCCACGACACTTTAGACCAAGTTCAGACAACCAGAGGCTACTTCTCGCAGTGAGCCCATCAGGAGAGTTTAACCAGGGGAGAAACCACTGGGTTTTTATTTCCAGATGGTATCGTCTTAGGGTCCTAACGAACCCACTAGGCGGGGAGTGATCTGTAGCGTCACACTTCCCCAAAATCATTAGCCCAGGGTTCGGTGACATTGGACATTGATGATGACCTTGATAGTTTAAATGGACTCGCTAAGCTGAAGGCACCTGGTCAAGCATCCTCACCATTTGGCACGCTGTCGTGTTATGTTGCGCTGCTCGTAATCGACTCTCACGCCAGTTAGTTGGAACGCATCGGTATCTTGGTACATCCACCCAAATATACTATTTCATCCTACTACGCTATCGTGTTCTTCCTTGGTCTCGTATTCATGGGTACATAACAAGTTCAAATAATTATTGATAGGCTTTTGCGTCCGTCAAGTTCGCACCAGGACAATTCCTAAAATATGACTGTCTCCATATCAATGCATTGATTGGCGTAGCAGTCAACTTTGTTTAGTACAGTTGATGAAAAACGGTAGTGGTCGTCAGGCAACAGAAAATTGTGAAACACAAACATAATCCTTAAGGGATTTAAACCACGAGAAGCTCAGCTGTAAGCTTATGCACCACACACCCAGCCTTACAAGAACACAAGATGTGTAAGACATATCCTACTTTTAATTGTGTTGACGGAAGTTAGCGTGATGTATTTATGTATGAACATGATACATTACCTGTAGTGTGAGTGATCACACTTATGAAGTACCTGGAACCGTGGTCACTGGCTGGAACTTCAATGTACAGGATTTTATCAAATTTTTGAATAATGACATCTTGAAAACCAACACTATGTTATGATTCATTGCTGCGTCTTGGATTGTAATGAAACTACTGTTTTCTGGGGTTTTTCTGTTTCTTGGGATGAAATGAGACTCAGTGAAAAATACAAATTCGGAATAGTTAAAAAAGAAAGCATTTCAAAGAAATAAAATGGTCACAACACCATATTTGGCTACATGCAGCGAAATATCGTTTCCTTGCACAATAGATTGTTGCAAACTAATGCGATGTACTACTGTTCGTTTTGGGTCTCTTCCTGTCCCGTTAGAAAACATCTGCACGGAATTTCCTCTTCAAAATCGATAAAAAATGTCGATAGTGTCGATCTGTGGTCGCACTAGATGGTTATTTACATGGACTTCCATACATTTTCTCCGCACTAGTGCATGCGCTTGAAAGGCAGAATAAGAGGTTTGTAAACCGCCCGATACTTCGATGTTCTACGATGACTAAACGGTGACTTTCTTTGAGATAGGCACTTCTTATAAAATTCGCCTTTGTGTCCAATGGTGCTACAGTCTCCTCATTTGTTCTGCTCACATGGACAAGATTTTTAAAAATGCTAAGCACCAAATACCGGTAGGTGAATGTGTCTTCTTCGTGTTTCTTTTGGCAATGTCTGAGCTGCTGGAATGATGGACAGGAGGTTAGGAACCAGGGACCTCCCTGCCAGAGAAGGATATGGAGAGACTGGAGGTCCGGAGGACCGCGTGGACTACATGATCCACCTGGCGTACAAACTGGACCAAACTTGTATCCCTTTGAAAGTCGACCGATTTTTGATATTCAGCACTGATATCATTCAGCGTCGTTTTGGGCGTTGCTCCAACTGATTGAGTGATCTCACTCTGATATCAGTAAAATTAGATGACTAAAGACAGCATATGAGTGTCACAGATTTGAATTGGTCGTCGGTGAAGGATTTCAGCTTAAATTTTTTGCATTCGCGATTGACAGCACCAACGTGAGTAGGAAAATCACCATTCTCGTTCACCACAGTCTAGGAACGACCATATCTACTGTTAAAGGGCGAATGACCACCAAAATGCTATCTTAGGGTCTGAATTGTTGGAAAGAAGGAGTGACCATTTGGGTTCCGCGGAAGTAAAATGCTGTTATACTGACCTAATTCAGATGGACCGAATTTCCCGGGGGGAGGGGAAACGAAGTTTTCATGAATCACGATTGTCAGCTAACTCGACTTTGAGATGGTCTTAATTTCTTTGAGGCTAAGTATCGAAAGTCACATTAGCACATGGATCATAATGAAATGAAGTGATGCTGTTTGTAATTCCGTTGACTGAAGGGGTCGATATAACGGATGTATGATTCAGTACTTCATCTGTAGGAACTCAAAGCGGGCAGGTAATTCTTTGACATTGATTTTCCGCTCTCGAAATCCCCCCAGCTCCAGACTCAGGTACCAAGTAGAACTTAAGAATTTAGTAGCTCGTCTCCATTTCACTCTGTTCTCTGCAGTCTTTTCAACCCGGCTCCACGAATGCCCACAAGCTTCCATTTCTCTCTCACACCGTCTCCTCCATCTCGCCCTCAGCTAAGACGCAAAACTCGTCGTTTCCCCTTAGGGTTCCACTCGAGGGCATGGCATTTCATGCCCCAATCCGTTGTCTCAATGTAAGTCCAATCCAATCCATCTCCACTGTCTTATACATATATGTTGAGCGAGTGGTTCATGGTTGTTTCATTGACCGACCAGAGTTACTTGTTGCTCATTCTTTCTGGCCATCCATCTAATCTTCAGTATCAAGCGTAAGTAGCGGTTGATGAATGTCTGCAGTTCGTTGGAAATGCTTTTTGTAACACGCCAAGTTTCTCCACCATATAGAAGCACCAACTTGAAGCTAGTGTTGAATATCACGATCTTGTTCATATTGCCGAGTGCAGTAGATCTCCACATTGATTTTAAAGCAACATGTGATGAGGGCTACTTCTTTACTTGACCAGAAAGCTGTTGATCAAACACCGAGTAGCGTATGCCTTGGTGACAGAAAACCCCACAACTCAGATGACATAGGCAAGGCCTGTCGAATGAAAGAAACGCAGACAAACTTCGATTCTATCGGCCTCGGCTACGGGGACCTCATTTATCCGACAGATACTAGCTGTCGGAGACACAGACATTAAAATTGAATGATTGACAGACATCACTAGTCGAACGCAAGAAACAATGCCTAAACAGACTGCAGGTATTTCTGAGCCGACGCAGGGTGGGATGGCAGAGCAGCCGCTCTAGAAAGGAAGAGTGACGAGCCTACAGGACAACCGTGAGCTTTGCAGTCACACCGGCAGTCACCGAAGTTCTACAGAAGTGGATCCTGAGATCGTGATAAAACCACGGGCAGTACTACGTCGGAAAGTAGCACGTGCTGGCACCACAAGAAGTTTGGCAGTGAGGCACGCTGTCGTCAGTTGCTGCGCGACTTCGAAACCCGTTTCTTGGGAGGCGAAAAGACCGGGGGTCAGTGACGACTGGTGTCGCCGGTAGGCAACAAGGCAGGCGATGGATAAGAAGGCTGCAGCACAGCTTCTGGTTGGCACTGGAGCAGAAGTGAGCGTGATCCCACCCACACCTTCCGAGAAACACCATCCCAACCCAACCTTGGTGCTCCAGGCGGCAAACAGATCTGCTTATACCATATATGGAACCAGGATTTTGATTGCGGACTCCAGTCTTCATACACCACCTCAGTGGGAGTTTGTCGCTGCTGGCATTTCGTCTCCTACCATCGGCATGGATTTCCTTTGACACCACGAGCTGTTGGCTGACTCTAGTCGCCATAAACTACTCAGCCTTAGTTATGAGTTTTCTATCGCGGGTATTGTCACGGAGTCAAAAACAATAAATCTGGTCGTAGCCCCAATAACTAACACTTCCGAGGATGATATCTATCCGCGAACCCATACAAACGGATTACACAAAGTCCCTGCCGAGGCATGCAAAGACACACCATACGGAAGGCCCTCCAGTCTCACCGAAACCCAGACTATCGGGCCCCGAAAGGCTGTAGATAGTAAAATAGGAATTTGGTGAACTTACGAAGTTGGGAACTATACACCCCTTCAAGAGCCCATGGTCGTCACTCCTGTATATAATTCCTAAAGAGGCATCAAGTGAAATATGATCTTGTGGTGATTATCGAGCGTCAACTAAGCACACGGTCGCTGATAAATACTGAGTCCCTTGCACATACGATCTTATTAACTCCATGATAAAAGTAAATATTTTCTCCAAGATTGACCTCAAGCGAGCTTATCACCGCATTCACACGGAACCCAACGGAGTTCCTAAAACGGTGATCACTATTCCTTTAGGATTATTCGAATTCCTCCGTACACCGTCTGGTTCAACAAATGCTGCCAAAACCATCAAAAGACATGTAGATAAGGTACTTCACGGTTCACCTTTCGTCAGTGCGTGCACAGACGACTCGCCATGGGCTGGCACATCCGGAACAGAACACCTGTGGCATGTCTTGACGCTTTTCGAACGATTGCCTGGATATGACATTACAATCTATCCACATAGGTGTGAATTGTGCACAGACACACTGCAGTTTTTGGGTCGCCTTTTCAATGCCAGAAGTGTTAAACTGGTTCTGTAAGAATTAGATACATTCAAAGAATATCCTGTTCCAGACCCTTTTCGAAAGCTGGGAAGGTTTCTTGGTTAACGAACCTCTATCAACTTTTTATAGCTGATTGTGTTGAAGCAGCACAGACAGTGACAGATTTGTCCTGAGAACGAGCTAAAGTATTTTGCATGGCCCGAGGAGATCTTGACGTCCTTCGCAGACTGAAACTTGCTCAAAGTTCTGAAGCTCTTTTCTCTCGCCGTAAGTCAGAAGCTCCACTACCAACCTTAACAGATGTTTCAAACGTTGAGGTAGGCGTGGCTTTACGACAATTTGTCCACAGTCAATGGGAAACAATACCCTTCTTCTCAAAACGACCTTGCGCATCCCAATCGCAATAAAGTTCATTTGGTACAGGGTTGCTGGCAGTTTACTCAGCTATCTTGCATTTTAGATATACGCATGAGGGGCACAGTTTTATAGCATTCACCGACCATAAGCGCCTCACATACTCAACTGACGAAAAGTGTGACAGCCATTCAGCGCCAGAGGTTTGCCATCCGGTATTTATTTGACAATTCACTCTAGACTTTACAGACTGGTATCTCTCATGTTAGACCCATTACATGAGGATAAAAAATTATCATTATCTAAACTCTAACACCCCGATATTTTCTGGTCATTTCTAAATTAGCAGGATCTGATGATTTTGATAGATTTTAATGACATACCCGGTGTATCATTCAGGACTCATAAAACCTTCTAGATTTGTCGATATATAGAGTTGTGACGATGCCTGTAAATTGGCTTCTCTCATGTTAACTTACCAATGTGGGAATAAAACATTTATTTACGCCAAAGGCAACAAAAAAGAAACAGCTTAAGCTTTGTCACGCATGCACGCGAACTTCCTAGAAAGTGGCCACACTGAAGTGGTAGGAGTGGCGAAGTTGCAGGCGACGTATGAGGACCTTGAACACTTGGAAGCCGCTGTAAACACCTGACTTCATCTTGAAGAAATTATGGTCGATGACGCTCTATTCATCATGTGCGATATTTCCAAGAGTAAGCCACGTTCATCTGTCTTTATTCATGAGACGGTCAGTTTTTTCCAAAACAAGCGGCGCCTGCCATCCCGGTATTTAGGTTATGGTGAGGCTAATAACTAGCCTGACCTCGCCTGGTTAACTAGTTCACTAGTTACTAGCCGGTCCTAAGCCCGGGTAAAGATTAAAGGTTGGGCATAGGGCTAGCAACCCTAACCCGTTAAACAAATCTAACCGCTAAAGCAACTTCAAGCACAAGCAAAATATAAAAAACGAAAAGAAAATTATTCTTTTCTGGAATCGGAGGGTCGAAATGACGCCGGTTGGTGAAATCCTTCAGGAAGACAATTGGCCGATGTGTCTTCTCTCGATGGAAGCTAAAGTAAACGTGGGGACATGGAATGTCCGCACCATGTTTGAAACCAGAAAGGTAGCCCAGAATGCCAACGAGATGAGAGGGCATCACACTGAAGTGCCGGGAATTAGCGAAGGCAGATGGAATGGGAGTGGACTCTCCAAACTGTCAACTAGAGAATCAATAATCTACTCCGATATTCTCACCCAGACGACAACCACGAGCACACTGCGTTTTTGAGTGGAGTGGCTATCATGATGTCCCCAACAGCATCGAAGGCTCTCATGCAGTGGGAACCAATCTCCTCCTGCAGGATCATGACAGCAAAATTCAACTCAAAAGGAAGAAAGGTCACAATCATACAATGCTATGCACCTACAAATAATGCAGAGCAAGAGAAAAAGGAGGAATTCTACAGACAACTTCAATCGACACTGGACAAGACGTCAGTTAGTGATATCAAAATTCTAATGGGCGAAATGAATGCCAAACTGGGAGGGGACAACACAGGAAGAGAACTAACCATGGGTCCAGAAGCGCTCTGTGAGGTGATGAACGAGAATGGAGAATTGTTTGCAGAATTGTGTGCATTCAACGATTTGGTGATTGGAGGCGAGGCAGTGTGTTTAAGCACAAGGATATCAACCAATTAAGCGACATGGATTTCACCAGATGGACACACTAAAAATCAGATCGACTTTATCTCAATCTCAAGAAAATGGAGACGCAGCCAGCCTACTTGGCAAAAGATCAAGAAGAGGAGCAGATATAGGCTCAGACCACTATCTAGTGTAAGGAGCCTTCCAGATTGAATTAAAAGCCCTCAAGGAGGTTGGTGATAGACCACGGTTCAAGTACAACACTCGGAAACTAAAGGACGAAGCCACAAAGGAAATCTTCACGGCGGCCATCAAGACAAAATGGAAGACATCAAGCGACATCCCTGAAGAAACCTGAAAGGATGAGCACTGGAACTCTTTGAAAGCTATGTGGAAAGGGGCCTGTATAACCGTATTAGGAAGGAAGAAGAAAGGAGATAAGGAATGGATCGCGATGGACACATGGAAGCTGATAGAGCAGGGGGAGAAGGATGGTGAAGCGGAAGATAGGTCAGTACAAGGACGCGCAATGTGAAGAGGAATCAAGTACAATGTATAAAACACTGGACTAGGAAGTGAAGAAGAGTGCACGCAGACAAAAGACTTTTCTACCAAACACCGACAAGTAAAGCAGAACAGGCTGCAGGTAGGAGACAGAGACCTGACAACATTGTATCCAATAACCAGGTTACTATCTGGGAAGGGATCAGTACAGATGAACCCGATGAACGATGATTACGAGAATTTAACTGCCAAAGAAAAGAAACAAAGGAAACGATGTGCCGACCACTTCAAAAAGATCCTGAATCGACCACCACCTGTGCTTCGCCCAGAAATACCACCTGCAGCAACAGAACTGCAAGCGAGCATAAATCCCTCAACAAAAGTGGAAGTCCTGAGCGCCATAAGGCTAGGGAAATGCGGGAAAGCTGCCGGACCAGATAAAATTCCCCCAGAATCACTGACAGCAGACGCAAAGACAACAGCGGACATGCTCACACCACTATTGCAGAAGGTCTGGAAGGAAGGGAAGGTACCTGGTGACTGGAAGAAGGGCTACCTTGTCAAACTCCCGAAGAAGTGAGATCCAAGTCCTTGCAAGAAATGGCGCGGAATCGTGCTTCTGTCCACCACCAGCAAAATCTTAAGCCGCATCATCTTGGAAAGACTAAAGGATGTACCGGATTCAAAACTACGACCGGAACAGGCGGACTTCAGGAAACACATGTGCGGACCAAATTGCGACGCTTTGTATCATCATAGGACAAAGTATAGAACGGCAGTCAAGCCAGCCAAATTCGATTTTGGGATAGCCTACATTAACACTGAGGTTGGCTCTCAGTCATAACATTCATCAGGATTATTAGTCTCTGATGTGGAATGGCGTTCAAATGCAAGAACTTCACAGTTCTGAAATCACCAATGAAGTGTAATAAGTAAACAATTCTATCAGCCTGACGAAAAAGTCCTGAGCATTAGTTTGGTCAAAAAGTACCAACTTACCGGAAATCCTACTTCGTACCTAGTACTGGAAACTGATGTTGGAGGTATCCAACTGGCTCGCCTCGATTTTCCTGTTTCCTGAACAGCTCAACAACCAACTCACCCCCTTTCCAGTACCCCAAATAATACCACATACGAAACCCCAAGCACAATAACTGGTCTCCGATTTCTGGTCCGTGACAAATGCAGCGGAAATCTGGATAAACAATCAAACCCGAGAGATCACTTTACCTAACGGCAACACATCCATAATAATGCTGCGCAACAGATTTCTATGGTGCTTTTTATTGTACCAATCCATCCAATAGAAGTTGATTAATAGCCAATGTATCTCCTTGACAATGCTGCATAATTTAATGTGAAGTCTATACCTATCTAGGCAGCAGTGTTTCAACTACGGGCAGCGGCTCAGACGAGAATGTCAAAGTTAGAGTCGGAAAAGAAAGATATGAGTTCACTAGCCTGAAACCAGTGTGGAGGTCTTCTGCACTCAGCATGAAGCGTGAGCAAGATGTGGAATTTCAACACTAACGTCAACTCATTGCTTCCGTGCGACTCAGACTTGGCGCGTTACGAAAAAGATTTCCAATAAACTACAGACGTTCATCAAGAAGTGCCTACGCTGGCTCGTTACTGAAGATCAGATGCCCAGAAAGAATAGGCAACAAGGAACTGTGGCCGGTGACGAACCAGCCAAGAAGCCATCGCCCAACAAATATGCAGAGGGCAAAGTCACCACGGCCAAACGTTTCAGCCGTCGAGCAACACTCAGCAATGATAGGATCGGGCAGCGTTTATGAAACCAGATGCCAGGGATACCCAGTACAAATACACAGCCAGAATCACCGAAAACCGCAGTAACGAAGGAGGCAACGCCGTCGGAATCGCCCATGACTAGCGACGGCAGCAGAACCACAAGGCCCAGATGAAGAGTCCTTTGGCCACAATGTTGCCCTCAGAAAAATTAATTTTAATAGGATCACGGTTTCTCTTGAAAACACAACCACACATTAACGATTTTATCAGACGTTTCCACAAAAAACAGTTTCATCTGAACCCAAGGAGCTCGGAATATTTCCTTTGATTTCTAAACTCCGTATTCTCAACCGCTTTCCGGGTATGACGATTTTATTTCTCTTCACCTCCCGATACATCATTACTTCGGAAAAGTTATTTCAGTATTTCAATTATCGTACACTTCATTTCCATACATATAGACAAATATATACACTTCCAGTCAGTTTGTATCCCGATAAAAATATTCTTTACCTTTCCCGCATGCTTTAAGTATCCTCAAAATGATAATACCTTATATCGAACAAAACTGTGTCAACTTATGACTTTGTTACGGAGGTTACATATAGGGCATTGATAGCATATTGCTTTGTTGATACATTTGACAACCAATAAATGAACATTTCTTCAATTTTAATCATATCAATCTTTGTCAACTTGTTTGTGGATATAATGTCAGGGTTTACACCTCAAGTTGCCCCCAATATTAGCACTTACGGGCGCTGGTGGATTAAAAGTGTCAAGGATACTAGGAAGGGCGAAAGTATATTGGAAAGCGTACATAAAATTGGAGTCCGAGATCAAGGCGCAACAAACTCCTTAAACGTTTGGTATTCTTATGGCAAGAGACAACTTACGGAAGTTCTCGCGATGTTTTGTTTCAGTAGGAGCTACTCTTGATCCTTGGGACAGATGAGCAATATTCAGCAACCACACTCATCGCTTTCATTTCCACAGATCTGCTGACCGAAAGGTTTGTCAACAGTTACGAAGCAGCATGCAAATGGATTCTTTGATAAGTTAAGTACACACAGAAACAGATCGTGGGAGCCCTGGCAAAAATCAACAGGACGAACCAAGAGGGAAATCTCAAAGTTAAGAACCTTATACTTTCAATAAACGCTTATTATAATCAAATGATTCAGTAATCACAGCCCAGTAGTGGGCTTACTCTTGCTTTTCGTCAGCTTGGAGAAATACATATCACGCCTGAGGAAGTTGAACTACTTCAAGAGCTTCCGCACAATTACATTTATCAGGTGACAACGGTTACACTGAAAGATATAAATCGTTTCTAGTCGCAAGCAGTGAAAAACTGACCTTTATAGTGTCGAAAGGGTGACCTATTGTAATACAGCATGCGCCTCCAAATCCACCCGCCACAAAACTTTTTATCGGGCTCACAACATGACAGTTCGTCTCGCACATCAGTAAATCTTATGGACCCAAATTTACATCCACGCCGAAGGTCAAATCACTGTCTTCTTAAGCCATGCAAACAATGAACAATCTTCAATGTCTCATGTCATAAGTTCGCCTCAAGTGGAAACTTTCTTTGAAATACACTTCTTGCATTTACACGGGCTTCTCTTTATTTTACGCTCCTCAAAGGATTCATGCTAGACACCCTTCTTTATCCTGGATGAACATCCATTATCCGAAATCCAACATCAATAGTGCGAGTGGAAGAAAATTGTATATTTTGAGCTCTTGCTTCTAGGTATTGGGGCTCAGTTTAAGCAGTGATAAACGTTCGCTTCTCTTTTAAAAGCCAACATTGCGAAAAGCTTTGAAGCAGCACTTCAATGAAGAATTAACAAGTTACCGAAGATCCTACTTCGGGCGTAAGTTTGGGAACTGTTTTTGGAGTTCTCCGACTGGTGTGCATTTAATTTCCGACGCCTTTAAAGGCATCATGATGCCTTGATCGTGCACCACCATCTCAACTTCTTGCTAATACTTTAAGTAGTTCTCCCAATTTTTAATTATTTACACCGCAACAGGCATTTGCATTGTTATCGATCTTGATTTCTGGGAAAGATAACACTTGGAGATTGGTAAATGCTTGAACTTAAATATTCACCTAGGTTGAATGACTGTATGAATTCTTACCCCTTCCCGAAGACACTGGAGCGAATTATCCGTGGTCAATAAAGCTTTGGACACAAGAACCTTGGCTGAAATAGACGTTTGCCCTATGAAACAGGATTTTGCAGACTAGTCAATCATAGCTCAAACACCGAATATTGCGCGGATATGAGATCACTTAAGTGTGAAAAAAAGAACTGGGAGTGAGAATGATCTAAACTCAAAACGATGTGAACGTGCTGTTCAGTGATATTTTCGTATCCTTTTCATAGCCTTCAGACACCTGGTGCAACGATAGAGTCCAATGTTCTCCCTTCTGTACCATCGAGGATAGCTCGAATCCTATAAATTTCGCCACCGATATGAGTTTGATGGTGCCCGTAAACCGGCCTTCTCATGTTAAACTCAAAAAATAAAACGCTTATTCGTTATTTTTAATAATTTCATAGGCAGATACCTTACACGGATGAAGGTTTACATAAAATGCGGATAGAAATCAAAAATTAAACTTTATGGGACTTGGGAAAATGTATTTCATAGGTCTTTGTAGTTGGTAGTAATCAGTACACTAAAGGTAAGCGAACAGATTGGAACGCAGTAGATAAGTAGCAGGTTTACTGTTGAATGAAAGTACAATTTGGGGACAATGATGTGGTAAAAATTGAGAAATACATTTATTAGAAGAACCAGCCACTATTGATAAATCCTTCTGAACAGATGTATCTGCTTTCGATGGCCTCAGCGAGGCGTGGAAGATCGGGATCACCCTGTTTAGTGACATTATTTAATGAATCCAAAGCATCTGTTAGACACCATGTGTCAACTAGTTACTAGGTTGCTGCATTTTTGAGAATGCTAGCTTTCTTGGGTTACAGACTGTTCAGGGTATAGCTAGAATACCTCTGACAAATCTTTCGTCCTGTTCAGAAGGTATGGCCGTTTGACTGATGTAAAAACTGACAGACAGAATTCAACTGCATCTGTCAGTTTTCGACCACATCGGCGAACAGGAGGATATACATTGTCCGTAATACTTTTTTGTCTTACGATTTTCCTCACCGCAGTATCAGCAATGCTGAACTCGACGTGAATGAAGAAAAGCTCCCTAATGACCTATCTTACGATGCTGCTACCCACACAACGTAATGAGAACACGTAATTTATACAATGTGCGTGGTGTATTTGTGCAACGGGCCTCCAACAGTCTGGACACACACGTATTGGTCACGCATACTTGTTCAAAAATAATGAAGAACAAGTGGGCTTCAAACAAATTGATACAATAGGATGAGTTATTAGTTTGTTGGCCAAAACCCATGTGAGAAAAAGAAGGCAATACATAGGTAACCATTGACACTTATGTGGGTAGATTGTAATGTCATATCCAGGCAATCGTTCGAAAAGCGTCAAGACATGCCACAGGTGTTCTGTTCCGGATGTGCCAGCCCATGGCGAGTCGTCTGTGCACGCACTGACGAAAGGTGAACCGTGAAGTACCTTATCTACATGTCTTTTGATGGTTTTGGCAGCATTTGTTGAACCAGACGGTGTACGGAGGAATTCGAATAATCCTAAAGGAATAGTGATCACCGTTTTAGGAACTCCGTTGGGTTCCGTGTGAATGCGGTGATAAGCTCGCTTGAGGTCAATCTTGGAGAAAATATTTACTTTTATCATGGAGTTAATAAGATCGTATGTGCAAGGGACTCAGTATTTATCAGCGACCGTGTGCTTAGTTGACGCTCGATAATCACCACAAGATCATATTTCACTTGATGCCTCTTTAGGAATTATATACAGGAGTGACGACCATGGGCTCTTGAAGGGGTGTATAGTTCCCAACTTCGTAAGTTCACCAAATTCCTATTTTACTATCTACAGCCTTTCGGGGCCCGATAGTCTGGGTTTCGGTGAGACTGGAGGGCCTTCCGTATGGTGTGTCTTTGCATGCCTCGGCAGGGACTTTGTGTAATCCGTTTGTATGGGTTCGCGGATAGATATCATCCTCGGAAGTGTTAGTTATTGGGGCTACGACCAGATTTATTGTTTTTGACTCCGTGACAATACCCGCGATAGAAAACTCATAACTAAGGCTGAGTAGTTTATGGCGACTAGAGTCAGCCAACAGCTCGTGGTGTCAAAGGAAATCCATGCCGATGGTAGGAGACGAAATGCCAGCAGCGACAAACTCCCACTGAGGTGGTGTATGAAGACTGGAGTCCGCAATCAAAATCCTGGTTCCATATATGGTATAAGCAGATCTGTTTGCCGCCTGGAGCACCAAGGTTGGGTTGGGATGGTGTTTCTCGGAAGGTGTGGGTGGGATCACGCTCACTTCTGCTCCAGTGCCAACCAGAAGCTGTGCTGCAGCCTTCTTATCCATCGCCTGCCTTGTTGCCTACCGGCGACACCAGTCGTCACTGACCCCCGGTCTTTTCGCCTCCCAAGAAACGGGTTTCGAAGTCGCGCAGCAACTGACGACAGCGTGCCTCACTGCCAAACTTCTTGTGGTGCCAGCACGTGCTACTTTCCGACGTAGTACTGCCCGTGGTTTTATCACGATCTCAGGATCCACTTCTGTAGAACTTCGGTGACTGCCGGTGTGACTGCAAAGCTCACGGTTGTCCTGTAGGCTCGTCACTCTTCCTTTCTAGAGCGGCTGCTCTGCCATCCCACCCTGCGTCGGCTCAGAAATACCTGCAGTCTGTTTAGGCATTGTTTCTTGCGTTCGACTAGTGATGTCTGTCAATCATTCAATTTTAATGTCTGTGTCTCCGACAGCTAGTATCTGTCGGATAAATGAGGTCCCCGTAGCCGAGGCCGATAGAATCGAAGTTTGTCTGCGTTTCTTTCATTCGACAGGCCTTGCCTATGTCATCTGAGTTGTGGGGTTTTCTGTCACCAAGGCATACGCTACTCGGTGTTTGATCAACAGCTTTCTGGTCAAGTAAAGAAGTAGCCCTCATCACTTGTTGCTTCAAAATATTTCAAGGTGTACCTCGGTGGAATTTCATTAGCGTCTTCTGTAACTCGTTCAGCAATTTCTTCCAGTATATGAGAGCTTAGTATCTAAATTTTGTGTTTTGAGAATTTGTATTATCACCCATGAAGATATTTTTTGGACGGAAAACGACAATTCATGATAATAACAATAATTATCATTATTCCTGGAGATACAGGCACACACTATTTTTACAGATATGAATAAGTTTATGTACAAATTACATTCATCTTCATGGGAGGTAATCTGAATCCCTGCCTCTTTTCACTGTAAGATATAAGTGCTGCATGTGCATATAATGGAACATCCCAACAGAATAAGTATGCAAAAATTTAAAAAATGGACAAGTGGAAGTATTTTGTCTTGGCATAAGCAAAAAAAGCAGGCTTATATTTAGACATTACAGGCATTACCTGGAGAAAAATAAAGCTTGAAGCTATTACTCACATTGTAACAGTTTGTACTTTTTGCTTGACTTAATGATGAAATGTTTGTGGATTGTTTACATATTGTACTTCATTGATGATTCCAGGACTGAATAATTCATCCATGCTAATACTATTCCACAACCAAGATTCATAATCTTGATGAATATTATGACTGAAAGCCAAATGTCTTCACTTTTCTAGCTCTAGCATCCAGAAGCAATAGACTTGTTTGAATGCACTAAATTGTCTTTCAGGACATCTTGTCCGCCGTTTTCACGGGTCGTGACGGCCTTGCAGTCGGTAAGTGTTGGACTTCGCTGGCCACTTTTATAATGAGTAAATCCTAGATTTTGATGATTATGAAATTGTTGTAGTTAGGCGTTCTGAACGTGGTAGAGCTGGTTACCCTCCATGAAGGGTAGTTTTAGCCATGGTCTGTTCTTTAAGTGATTAATTCTTGATGACAACCAAGTCAACGTTTAGGACTGAATTATTTTTCTACAGCGAGAAAAAACAGACAAAGCAGCAGGCGGAGAAAGCAAGAATTCCAACAAGGAGAGCGTTTTCTATGCACATGTTTCTCCCTACTTAACTTCACTTGCCGCGGCTTTCATTGTTTGTCCTTTTTCTATAGAGTGGTTAGGAAATACAAATTTCCTGCTGTCATGAAGTGTGGAACTTCCGTTTTTGATTACTGTGCTGGGTGGAGCAGAATGTGCCGTTGGTTTGAGGTTATAACTTGTGGAAGTCTCCTCAAGGCTTCGTATGAAAGGTCAGTGTAGGTGTGGTGGCTGTCTCATTGCACATTAAGGAGGCCGAGTATACGAAGTTGCGTGAAGGAGGCTGTCGGTGTATTCGATAAGCCAAAAAAGTCGCTAGATGATAAGAAGTCAGCTAGTAACCGACCGAATTCAGAGGTTGATTTGGAGGCCTTCACTTTAGCAGGAAGTCTGTTCCACAACTGAGAGAATTCGACGGTGAAGAAGTTTTCGCGCAAGCAGGACTTGAATGACTTCATTTTGACGCTGTGGGCGTAGTTGTGCAGGTCGTAACAATTGTTGTGTTCGAACTGAAACTCACCGCTGGCTGTAAGAGTGAGTTCGCTTAATGCATTAAAGAAGAGTGTCAGGTTAATTTTGAGTCGTCCTATCCGAAGTGTTTCTAGACTTAGTGTTCTGCATCTGGAGCTGTTGTCCTGTTTGCAGTCGTGTCCTAGTAATCTAGCTGTGAAATACCCTTGGACGCGATCTATTTCGTGTTTATCTTCTATGCGGATACCACTCAGTATAAATGTACAGTATTCTAACAGTGGACGTACGCAAGTTTTGTAGAGTAAAAACATGACTTCTTTTTAGTGGAAGTTACGAACTATGCAACCATCAGGATCCTAGATTCGCGAGTCTATGATGCTACCTGTTCAGAATATGTGAGGTCCCCTGAACATCTCAGTCCAAGGTCACATACACTTAGGAACAGGAAGTTTCGTAGACTGAAGATGCAGTTGGACATCCACCGATGGAGCACCAAAACATATCCAGCCACATTCGCCTATATTGAACTGAAGTCTCCAAGCAGTAGACCATGGGGATATTATATCGAGCTCCCTTTGTATTAGTGCTTAGAAGTGGGATAACTTTTCACGGGTGAATGTATATACAACCTTTAGGTCATCAGCAAACAAGAATGGTTTACCGTGTGTAAAGCAGCTGCAGACGTCATTGACGCATAAAGTAAAGAGAAGGGGGCCTAATACACTGCCTTGAACAACACCAGAGGTGATTGGCCTAGGTTTTGAAGTGTATGAATCTACCTTTACCACTTGAGTGCGATTGCTGAGGAAAGAGTTAATCCATCCCAACTGTGGATAGTCCATTCCCATAGTCATCAACTTACTTATTAACAGCAAGTGATCGACTCTGTCGAATGCCTTTGAAATGTCTAGATAGAGTACAAGGACTAATTGGTGTCGGCCGCGCATAGTGGTTATGAAGTTAAAGAAGTCAGGATGGCTAGTTATACAGGACCTCGACTTTAGGAACCTATGTTGGCTCTATGTGATGATGTTGCTACTAAGCATGTGCTGAAGAATGTTTCTTTAATAACTTTCTCCATAATTCTAGAAACTACAGGCATAATATTTATTGGTCTGTAGTTACTGGCTAGTTTTTTGAACCAGATTTATACCTAGGGAGAACAAATGATGTTTTCTATATATCAGGGTATGTGAAAGATTCCAAAGAGAGAGAAAATATCCTAGGAAATAATAGTGGAATATCAGGGCCACCAAATTAAAGAAATGTGATGATATTCCGTCTTTGCCGGCGCTGTTGGAGCATTTTAGCGTCCTAATGGCTTGGTGAATATGAGAGTATGTGAATTCAACCGTATCTGTTGTTTTTAGTTGAGAAGAATAGCTTTTAATATTCTGGGTCATTAAATTCAAAAAAAAGTTAAAGAAGACTGGTGGCAACCACGGACTACACTTTCGAAAAGTCCTACTTCTGAGCGCTTAAAAACATCAGTACTGCCACAGCAAAATACAACAATGTCATGAACCTTAAATTATAAATGTGAAAAAAATAAGATCAACAAAGATAAACATACGTATCACAAAACAGTTATCAATATTCTCAGTATATTTGTCCGTATTGTGTAAAGTCGCTAGCAGCTGCAGTTGCGGTGCCTAATTGAAAACAGTAACAGCACCTACCGATAAAACTTCCGAAAGTTTGATCACGTCGAGCTCAGCAGTTGGTCGAGTCTTGATATCTGACTCAAGTTTTATATACGCTTCCTGATACAGTATCGCACTCTTATTATCCTCGACACCCATGATCCACCAGCGCCAGAATCTGTAAGTACCAAGAGGTAAGGCTGGGCGTAAACCACGACATGATGTTCAAAATAGGGCTAGGAAGATTTTGACATGAGCAGGAATAAACAAATGCTCAATTATGACCTGTCAAATATATAAACAAAAAAAATGAAATGAATGCCACGAAATTCCGAATAACTAGTTTGGCGTTCGCATGTGTAGGATATATCGTCATCTACTTCTGCTCAATGTGTACTCACAGTGAGCCATTTCTGTTACTCATCAAAGGTGCTTTCCCAGTTCCATAGAGTATTTCTAGTAGGACGATCCTATTATCGTCAGTGATAAACTTTCTTAGAAAAGCATTACGTGACTTCAAATGCAAACGGTGTAGTATTCACTATTCCTCACTTGGCCGAACTCGTCACAGCATAGTATCAACAACTCAACTGAATTACTGTCTGATTCGGTGTTTTGCATGTGATATTTTACGAAAAGATCACTCCATCGTACTAAAGAGGCAAATGAATATTCCAACTTGGGGGCAGCTGGTCCATCTGTCAGGACTGCCTAGATGGACCATGTAAGAATTGATTGTCGTACTGTAAATTCATCCAGACTTTGAAGATTATTGACCTCAATGCACTGGTTGTAATACTTTTCAATTTTTTTCGCGGACCTATTAAGGAGGCAGCTCAGGTAGTCTACCCCTGGTCAATTCCCTATGTAAGACCACACGTAGAGTTACTAAACACGGCTGCATGCCCCCTTACCAACGAGAAGTGGAAGTGTTCTAATGAAAGTATGTAGAAGAGCGACAGGTTCGTCTCTTGGACCATCTAGCGAAATATGCTGAAAGCCTCCGACAATCTAGCTTGCTCCTGTACCTCACGTTTACGACTTGACCGCAACCTTATGCGGCATGAACATTTTCTCGAAAATCGACTTGGTCAAAGCGTACAACCAGATACCTATGGCAGCAGAAGATATCGCGAAAACAGCCATTATTACTCCTTTTGGCCTGTTTGAATTCCTGCGCATGCCTTTTGGTCTTCGGAATGCAGCACAAACATTCCAACGCTTTATGGACGACGTCTTCCGTGGTCTGAATTTTGTTCATGTCTACATCGATGACTGTCTAATTGCGAGTCCAGATAAGGAAACACACCTTAAACATTTGGACCTCGCATTCGAAAGACTCAAAAAACATGGCATCACAGTTAACTTACAGAAGTGTGAAATAGGAGTTGAATCACTCAGCTTCCTTGGGCATACCATTGACAACAAAGGTATACGCCCATTGAGAGATAAAGTGGCGGCTATCACAAACTATCCAGAGCCGACCACTGTGAAACATCTCCGCACTTTCAATGGCCTGGTAAGTTATTACCGAAGGTTTATCCCTAACTGTGCCTCTGTCATGAGACCACTCACAGATCTACTTCGAGGAACTGCGAAGTTCGTGTCTCTGGACAACGCGGCTAGACTTGCTTTCTCCAAAGTCAAGGAAGCCATTTCGAACGCAACCATGCTTATGCATCATGACCCCAATGCTCCTCTGAGTATTGCTGTTGATGCATCTGATTCAGCAATTGGAGCAGTTTTGCAACAGTTGACTGACAACCAGTGGCAACCGTTAGCCTTTTTCTCGAGGCGGCTGCAAGACGCGGAAACAAGATACAGTACATTTGGTAGGGAACTCCTAGCCATGTACTGTTCTGTACGCCATTTTCGACATTCTGTGGAAGGTCGTGATTTCATTATTTTCACAGACCACAAACCGTTAACCTTTTCCCTCGTGAGTCGCGACAGCTGGATTACATTTCCCAGTTCACGTCAGACATCCGCCACATTTCTGGAGCAAACAACTCCGCAGCCGACGCACTATCTCGAATAGCTTCGATAAACTATATCGAGGGTATTGATCTCGTTGAACTAGCTCGGCGTCAAAAGGAAGACCTTGAGCTGCATCATGAGTTGTCGTCCACAACTCTCAAACTGCGACTTTGTCCTGTTGGATCAGACAAGGATGCAATTTTGTGCGATGTCTCTGCTAGTCAACCACGCCCAATAGTTCCGAAGAGTTGTCGACGCAACGTCTTCAATACGTTGCACAAACTCTCTCATCCAGGTGTACGAGCCACCATTAGGCTTATCGCACAACGTTTCTGCTGGCCTGGGATGAACAAAGACGTTAAGGAGTGGGCCCAGTCGTGCTTAGCTTGTCAAAAGTGTAAAGTCACGCGACACACGAAAAGCCCTTTAGGCTCATTTCTAGCCCCAGACATGCGTTTCGACCACGTCCATATAGATATTGTAGGACCCCTACCAGAATCTAATGGATGTACCTACCTTTTCACCTGTGTTGATCGTTTCACACGATGGCCGGAAGCAGTACCCATTAAAGATATTACTGCCGAAACAGTTGCTCGTGTTTTCGTCGAAAGATGGATCGCGAACTTCGGATGTCCATCCTACGTCACAACCGACCGTGGGCGCCAATTTGAGTGCGGACTATTTCACGCTCTAACGGCACTTTTAGGTTGCACTCGGTTCCGAACGACAGCCTACCATCCACAAGCAAATGGCATGGTAGAGCGTTTCCATCGACAGCTGAAAGCTTCCCTTTCAGCTACAAACATACCTCAGTGGACCGAGGCTCTGCCTCTAGTCCTACTAGGTATTCGTAACGCGTTGAAAGTTGATGCTGGATGCACTCCTGCAGAACTCGTCTATGGGACCACTCTTCGCCTACCAGGTGAGTTTGTTTCCCCTTCAACTTTCAAACATGTTTCCGACAGGGCATCTTACGTGACTAGGCTTACAAACGCAATGCGTTCAGTTAGGCCTTCTCCGATTAGACCGCAAACGACTGATGTTTTCGTCCACCCCAGTTTACAGAAGACATCACACGTGTTTGTTCGCCACGACGCTGTTCGTCGACCACTTGAACCACCCTACGACGGGCCGTTCAAAGTGATTAAGCGACATGAGAAATTCTATGTAATTGAGCGAGGCGGACGCGAAGATACTGTCAGTATCGACCGTTTGAAACCAGCTTATTTCGAAGGCAACCCCATTGTAAGTGACGTTTCAGCTCGCTACATCCGACCGACGGATGACTCAATTATCGAAATTCTCGACGATGTGCCTGGTAATGCACAGCTGCAACAACCAGCGGCGCAACAAAAAACACGATCAGGTCGAACCGTCAGGTTCCCAGAGTACCTGAAGTCATATTCAACTTAGCTGTGTGTGTGCCAACCATTTTTTTTCTTCGAGGCACTATTTTTCTTATTTACCGGCACACAAACCCTCGTACACTTTGCCTTTTTATATCAATTTTTATTTACCATGTAATAAAAACTAAAAAAAACGGCGAAGATAAGCGTAAATTTTTTTTTTCGACACGTTTATATATAAATAATTCCCATTTTTACGCAACGTTTTCGTGGTATTAAAGACTTTTATTTATATTCCAGGTGCAACGAGCACTGGACGGAACGTCGAAAGGAACAGATGACCGCGACCGACGTACAATTTCATTTATTGTATTTTATTTATTTAATCGCCACGACACCCTAGAATAAGGTTCAGACAACCAGGGGCCACCTCACGCAGTGAGCCCATCGGAGAGTTTTACCAGTGGAGAAACCACTGGGTTTTTACTTCCGGCTGGTATCGTCTTAGGGTCCTCACGAACCCACTAGGGGGGGAGTGATCTGTAGCGTCATACACTTCCCCAAAATCAATAGCCTAGGGTTTGACGACTTCGACATTGATGCTGACCTTGATAGTTTAACTGGACTCGCTAAGCTGAAGGCACCCGGTCAAGCATCCTCGCCATTTGGCACGCTGTCGTGTTACGTTGCATTGCTCGTATTCGACTCTCTAGCCAGTTAGTTGGAACGCATCGGTATTTTGGCATAACCATCCAAATATACTATTCCATCCGACTACGCTATCGTGTTCTTCCTTGGTCTCGTATTCGTGGGTATATAACAAGTTCGAATAATTAGTGATTGGTCTTTGCGTCTGTCAAGTTCGCACCAGGACAAATCCTAAACTCCCATTGAGCTTTCGGAGGAAAAGTGGTGTCTTAATAACGGCCTACAAGCTCGTCTACGAAGCGGACCAACCTGACAGATCAGGATTATCGGTCCAAGGCCAATAGTCTCGCGGGAACCCTACTATTGGGCAAAAATGAGAGTGAGATTAAACTTCTCATTGTGCGTGCCTTATAGAGTGCTCTGGCAAAGGAAGTAGCTACAGTTTCCTCAGTTGACTCCCACAAACAAATGCCTGATAAGTACATGAGGACAAAGAGCCTATCACAAACATTTTCCGGTAGCAACTGAAGGTACGGTCATCGATCTACGTATTCCCCAGGCCAAGGAGCTGCAATGACACCATCCCTTCCCCATATTTCCCAGATTTTTTCCACGAGTACATTTCGTTCGTTTGTCCTCACTACATACTCATTGTTTCCGGCAGTAGTTTTTGAAAAACACTAAATACCTAATCACAGGTGCTCGCAAAGATGCGGCGTTCAAAAATTCAACTTATCTGATCTGCATGTCCGTTGGTCTTCCAAAGTAACTAAGCAACAATTAGCGAAAACACTTCAAAAAAACAATCACCACTTCCAAAGGTATAAGCGGGTGAAATCTAAATGAAATTGCAACCATATGAGAGGGAGAATCGGACCAAGAGAACCCAGCCCCGATAACTGGAAGCAAGAGCTCAAAATATACAATTTTCTTCCACTCGCACTATTGATGTTGGATTTTGGATAATGGGTGTTCATCCAGGATAAAGAAGGGTGTCTAGCATGAATCCTTTGAGGAGCGTAAAATAAAGAGAAGCCCGTGTAAATGCAAGAAGTGTATTTCAAAGAAAGTTTCCACTTGAGGCGAACTTATGACATGAGACATTGAAGATTGTTCATTGTTTGCATGGCTTAAGAAGACAGTGATTTGACCTTCGGCGTGGATGTAAATTTGGGTCCATAAGATTTACTGATGTGCGAGACGAACTGTCATGTTGTGAGCCCGATAAAAAGTTTTGTGGCGGGTGGATTTGGAGGCGCATGCTGTATTACAATAGGTCACCCTTTCGACACTATAAAGGTCAGTTTTTCACTGCTTGCGACTAGAAACGATTTATATCTTTCAGTGTAACCGTTGTCACCTGATAAATGTAATTGTGCGGAAGCTCTTGAAGTAGTTCAACTTCCTCAGGCGTGATATGTATTTCTCCAAGCTGACGAAAAGCAAGAGTAAGCCCACTACTGGGCTGTGATTACTGAATCATTTGATTATAATAAGCGTTTATTGAAAGTATAAGGTTCTTAACTTTGAGATTTCCCTCTTGGTTCGTCCTGTTGATTTTTGCCAGGGCTCCCACGATCTGTTTCTGTGTGTACTTAACTTATCAAAGAATCCATTTGCATGCTGCTTCGTAACTGTTGACAAACCTTTCGGTCAGCAGATCTGTGGAAATGAAAGCGATGAGTGTGGTTGCTGAATATTGCTCATCTGTCCCAAGGATCAAGAGTAGCTCCTACTGAAACAAAACATCGCGAGAACTTCCGTGAATTGCCGCTTAATATGAACAGTTGAAATTACTTTGAAGCCACCACATCCCTAGTTCGGTGTTCGCTTGCGTAGGATATATCGTCATCTACTTCTGCTCAATGTGTACTCACAGTGAGCCATTTCTGTTACTCATCAAAGGTGCTTTCCCAGTTCCATAGAGTATTTCTAGTAGGACGATCCTATTATCGTCAGTGATAAACTTTCTTAGAAAAGCATTACGTGACTTCAAATGCAAACGGTGTAGTATTCACTATTCCTCACTTGGCCGAACTCGTCACAGCATAGTATCAACAACTCAACTGAATTACTGTCTGATTCGGTGTTTTGCATGTGATATTTTACGAAAAGATCACTCCATCGTACTAAAGAGGCAAATGAATATTCCAACTTGGGGGCAGCTGGTCCATCTGTCAGGACTGCCTAGATGGACCATGTAAGAATTGATTGTCGTACTGTAAATTCATCCAGACTTTGAAGATTTGTGGTTTCATAACAGTGGTGCTATGGCTTCTGGATAATTGAGTGTTTATTTTGTTGCATTGATGTGGAAGGATGGCTTGTTTTCACAGTAAACGCCAGGATTTCTTGTATTTATTTGTTACTTAGCCGTGACGTTTTCATCTTGACTTTTACATTAATCTTATTTTCAAATTTGAAGAAGTTTTGGTAATGCGATGGGTTTCTAACTTTTCGCTTAGCCGATATGAAGCTTTTTGTGAGTCTGTAGTGAATTTGATCGTCAGTGGCTTGTCATCGCTAATGGAACGTGTTTTTGAGTCATAGGTTATTAGGTAGTATTTGTATACAATTCATATGTATGAAAGAAATTGTGATGGATCTTGATATTTTTGAACTTCTGAGCGTAGACAGTGTGAAAGCGTTTAGTTCTTAAAATGCATGAAAATAATTTACAGTCAGTTACTTTTTGATATTTGATTTACAGTAGATGTTAAGTCATTCGAAATATGTAACTTGGTAACTGGTCGGCCATTGGGTATGAACATTTATTTAATACTGGGGTTATATATGCTTTGAAAGGCTCTTCTGTGCTGCTCTTCTGTTTGCTTTTCCCAGCTGGCGCTGCACTATTTGTGTCTGATATAAATGCAAACAGACAATCTTAACCAAAACAGATATTTTAGAATTTGCAAGTGTATACTTTCACTATTCTTTTTGCGGAAGCAAGCAAAATACGAGGTAGGGAAACTAAGTCGAATTTAGTCAGTTCCTTACCTAAAGAAATTTATCCAAGTATTTAGGTGAAACTATTTTGTGTTATTTGTTTATTTTGTTAGTTTCAGACGTGCATGAAGAAATGGGCTTCTCACGTGTTTATGAACATACTCGCAATTAACAAACATCTTTTTATCAAGATATTTAAACATTTCTTTGCCCTGCTTTTTGTCGTACACATCACGGTCATCAATAAAAATGCCGGTAGGACAAGGTTTTCACTTCTGTTTTTATTTCTTAGTCTTCATTTCCTAAGGATTTTATGGGCGTTTAGTTAGTTGATAGTTGAAGTACTTTTTTAAATGAATTTTTAATAGGTGAGGTTGCAGACAATGCCGTATGTCGAAGCAGGAGCAACGCCCCTGTACCATGGAACTTTCGATTGTATTAAGAAAACTGTAGCTGCTGATGGAATTTCGGGTCTGTACAAGGGTATGGGAGTACCTATAGCTGGAGTTGCACCTGTTTTTGCCATCTGCTTCTTTGGATTTAATTTAGGAAAACGAATTTTTGCGGGGGATCCAATGCACCTGAAGTATGTGAAATTTTCATATGATAATGTTGCTACAGAAAAGTGAAATTCTGATGGCTGGAATGTTCTCTGGTGTTTTTACCACTGCAATCTTGGGTCCAGGAGAGCGTATTAAATGCCTTTTACAGGTAGGATCAACGTCTTTCAAATATGGCTTCTGCAGCGAAAAACGTATATTTTCAAGCTGTGGTCGTATGTTTTTAAGTGATACTTTCGTGATGGGAATTTGTAGATGTTTGGTTATGTAAAAGTTCCTCAGTCAAATAATTGCATTACGTAGCTTGCAATAAAATTCCTTAGTTTAAATAAGATAGAAAATGATAAGTGTCAGAACGTGTTTCTCGGGTCAAGTTTAGATTGTCACTCTAGTTGTGAGTTTAGTTTCGACTCACGCTCCCTTTTCGTGTGTTACGTCAAACTAACATGCTAATTGAAACAGGTATCCAATCTTTTGTCGAGAAACTTGGTACAATCGTATAAAGCAACACTACTTTCGATCCATTGAGATATGAGTAACAACCCCAATAGATCATTCTCGAAGCTATGTTTAAAAACCCTATAAATACCTGAAAATGTTGCATAAGCCGAGTAATCTACATACTTCTGTGCGCTAATTTTTGTGTAGCTTGCCTTGATTTGCTGAAACCTAGCTTGAAATCATCGGTGACAGCGAATACCCGAATTCTCGTTATATAGCATCGCTGTTGTGTTTAATTTTGGCTTGCGTTGCTGCAGTCGTTCAAATCGAATAGCATAACAAGTGTTATGAATCACAAAGAAAAATTCTAGATGAAACATTTGATACAATGTTTGATCGTGGTGCACCTAATACAAATAGCTTTACTTATCTTATAACTCAGGGCTTATTTTGTGAACTGTATTTATCGTTTTCAATATTAGCCTTTTTAATAAACATATGAAACTAATTATCCTCAATTGCAACTCCATTCTTTTTCATACAATACAGTTTAACGTTCTGTCGTCATTGCGGTCCATATCAGAGACGCATATCCCAAACATACTTTTTCCTGTTGAAACGCTTTTATTGTGTTTTGAATACAATGAATTTCGTTCTCAGCCTGTCTGATTCTCTGAGATATCTTTTCCTATCGATAATTGTCAAACTGAAATGATCTTACTGTCACGTTTGGCTACGAGTAGGATGGTTTTATTCACCGTATTTTCTTTGAGGTTTAGTTAAAGGATAAGTCAGTCACTCTGATATGATAGTACTTTTCTCCTGTGGTGAAATGCTATAAATTTATAGCAGTCATAGTATCTATTCTAAATCCTACTCATGCAAAAGTCAGGTTAAGGAAATGGGATGAATAGAAAAGTCGCATTAATTATACAGATGCTCATATGAAGCCTTTCTGCGAAATGGTCGTATTTTCATTCAACATGGAACGTATTATTGCTATGTAATGATTTAAGTTGCTACATCAGCTCATAGAAATACAGAGTAACAAAAAGGACAAGGAAGTGGAAATCATGTAATTAAAAGTTATAGAAAGCTATACAAAAAGCGCGAGAATTGAAGAAAACAAAGAAATGTGATAGAACAGTTCAGATAATGACAATATGTCGATATATATGCTATACTGAGACCATTTATCAGTCATATTACCCGAAGTCCCAAGCTACTGATTTCGGCTGTCGCATAGACTACATCATGAGTCTATTTTTCTCCACACAACTAAAATCATCAGCCGTAGATTTCTATCCTATTGTAAGTTATACGTATGCTTGAGACTTAATCTCGTTGTTTTGATGCCGACAGGCGCTCGTATTTGATATGTTTCTTTTCTGTCCAGTTGTTTCTTTTAACGTAAAATGTGTGCTTTAACTGATGAAGCCTTATATGCCTCTGTTCATTTATCTTGATAAGTAACCTAATATTTGAGAATGAAGTGAACACTTGTCATAAGCATTACCATATGACCAAACAGTTATTCATGATGGTTCAGTTTGCTACGGCTCATATCAGCACATCTGGCGAGAAAGCGCTGAGACGAAAAAAACCAGTGAAGAAGAATCAGTCAAGAGGAGTAGAAAGTAGCGAAGAAAGAGAAAAGACGAGTAAAATACTGAGTTCGGTATGATGATTAACATAAGGATGATTTGTGGATACAACTGCACCAGTGAGATGGATTCTGGGCTATGCTACCTTGTCTATAACCATGGGTTTACAATATCATGCGAACCCTAACCAGGTCTGCATTTTCCCACACAGCTCAGACCAGCAGTCAAAGATTTCATGCAGTGATTCCACGTTTTAATCTGGTCACGTCTAACCTTTTTTCAGCATCGACTTCACTTAACATTATTGGACATGGCAGACGATGACTAAGCATGCGTAACACATGACCCAGCTATCTCAATGGATTGGGTTTCACAACTCCATCAACTAACTTTATTATTATCTACACCTAACTTCTGCATTATCAACGTGGTAGCACTACGACAGCCTATGCAACTAACGCAACGACGGTCAAGCACCCTAAGCTTTTTCATGTTCTTAACCTCGAATAACCATGTTTTACAACCATACATTGTAAGAGAAGTACATTGCAATGCACTCAACCCTTAATCGATAATCGGATGTCACGGTGACGCCACAAATGGGGTAAGTTGGCGGAAGCCACTCGAGTTTATTGTATCCGAGCAGAGGTTTCTGTAGTCATTGACCTACCAGTACTGATCCGGATTTCCAGACAAGTGAAGTGGTCAGTGTGCTAAACTACTTCACCCCCTATTATTAAACAGGGCATAAGTAAAGACCAGTCCTGAAGCAACATTTTGTATGCAGGTGTTGAGAAGCGAATCCCAAATATGCTCAGGTTGCCACTGAAGGTGTTTGGAAGACAGCCTCTTCAGCTGACAGGACTATTTTGTCTGCATACTCTACATATACTAAGGATTCATCTGTGACAAGACCAATCTCCATAATGTCACAGTGAGGGGAAAACCTCCATAAGTACATCCTATGACAATTAAAGGAGAATAGAGAGAGTGGACACCCTTAATGGACACCACTTGATGTATATGATTCACTTGATGACTGGCCATAATCTCTAACACGCCCACCACTATTCGAGTCAAGAACCCTCAACAAGTCAATGTACTTACCTGGGACCCTTTTCAATAACAGACTGCCGTCTTTTACTGAAAATGGAACCAAATGCCACCTTCAGGTCGAGAAATGCAGCTACTGTCAGTCGGATGTAATAGTATCTGTGTCCCAGAACCTGGCATAGGGTGAAAACCTAGCCGATACACCCACAACCAGGTCTGAAATCTGCATAGTTTTCTCGCACTTGCGGAGCCGAAGCTTCATTTGGTAGTTACAGAAACTGGAACATTGGGTGCTGTTCGCGGGACTGATTCCCTGGGGTTATCACATGAGGGCATCTCGTTTCTTAAAGATTGGGACAGCGAGTGATTGAGACCGGTTAGAAGTGATAGTATCTGACCGCCACAATAGTTAATTTGAACAATAATTCTCGACCACCATCTTTAAATACCGCCGGTACTAGTGCGCCCAGCCCTGATGATTTTCCTCGTTTCAGGTTACCTGCAGTCTTTTCCACTTCTTTAAATGTTGGGAGCCCTATCTTGATATTTCATTCAGCATCTGGGTAGATAGCGGGTGACAGAGTAGTACTAGCTGGAGGCCATTTGGACTGTTTCTCGAAGCGTTCCGCCCATCGTTCCAGTCATCTCACCTGCGAGTAAACCCCAGACCCATCCTTTCCCTACTATCGCCTTTCCGCTGCAGTTTCCTTAATAAGTCTAAATAACTCCAGTGTTACCTATCACCGCTGTCTTTCCACTTCTGTAACCTTCACTGTCCATCACTGTTCGCAGTCATTACGTAAACTTCTTGCCAATCTACACTTGAGTTGCTTCCGCTCTTCATGGTGTTTGGAGTCGGCGTTGATGGGTTCGCGTGCGTCCAATAATTCAAAAGAAGCTGCCAAGACCCACTGGCCTCTTTTGATCACTCTCTAAGAATAGGCGATGATCTTTGCTGTTTTAACAGCCGACTGAAGATGGCACCAGGCCTCTCCTGATTATAAAATCAATTTCTCGCTGAAAGTAATCTTACTGCTCTTATTATTGATCAGCACTTGAAATAGTCTTACTACTATTTAGACACAAACATACGAATGTTCGAACCAACGGGTAGTCGCTGTCCAAACGTGTACTCCTGAAGTATCGGCAATCTTCCACCGACCCTCTTTTTGGTCTGTCTGTGTCCACCCCTGAGTTTAGTTCGGTCGACACCACTCCAAATAGCGCCTCTCTTTATATTTAAATTTCTTGCCGACCAGAAAAAGATGGATATGTAAACACATTTGTAGCAGGCGACCGCCGTTATCTGTTCGTTCGGCTGGGATTTCGAAAGTGCCACCTAAGTGCCTTTCTGTATGACTTAGTCTACCCATTTATGCATTGAAATCATCTGCTACAGCAACCACGTTTAAACGTTTGGCTTCCAGTAGGAGGAGGCTAGATAGTTTTCAGTAGGACAGATTCTTTACTTCTCCCCATCTGCACTCACTGAGTGCGTAATCAGAGATTACAGAAAGACAGCGACAGGTTTCACCATTCTTTTGAGTCCTCTTTGTGTCATTCAGTCGGACAGAACATAGGCGACTGTCGTTTTAGATCCAGTTAAGCGGTGCATTTTCTACCTTAGCACCTAATTATGTACTTAAACCTGCGAAAACACGAAAGCAAGCCATCGAATCTCTATAAACTTGGAGAGTGAACTTTACAAAATCACCATATTGACCGCGTGAGGTTAAGTTAATAACTGCACTTGGTTCTTGTTTGTATGTCTCATAAGCGCAGCACACGTGCATAGTCTGATGTACTAGAGTTTTGGTTAGCGAAACTTGTTGACTGATTTAAGGGAGGGTGTAAACGTTGAAAGCTCTAATGTGTAGTTTGAAGTTTGGCTTCGGTAGACCAGTGATGATGTTCTGTGAACTGAGATCGTTGTCGAGAGCTGCAGATCTGGGAGAAGTTGAAGGTAATATAAGAATAGGTATATTGACCGTGAAAGATTAGAAGTTAAAGATGTGCAAGGTAGACAGTGATCCGAACAAACTTGAGTGCTGACAGAGTTGTGAGGGTGGTTGACACTTCCCAACTGCATGCACCTTGGGTGACTCGTTCTTCTTCAAGTATCTGATAAAGAAACGTTGGTAAGTGACGATAGAGCCCAACGAACATATTCTTGAGGTAGGTCACACCTGGCTTTTTTTCAGAAGTTTATCAGTGTTAAATCCGATTATAGACCCATATCGCGGGGTAGGGTTACAGTGCTATTTTTACTTCCAACCTTTTCTTACCCCTCTTCCAATTGGGAAGGCAGCGTCAGCAGGGCACTGTTGGTCATCCATGAAAAACATCTTACTAGTTTCACGTCCCCATCCAGCCAGCAATTCGACTTCACTGCCAGACCCTCATCATAGCGTAGTGATTTACAAAATAATGGTAACTAACTGACCTTTCTAGCATGGTAGAACCTTGCGGGAACAAGCCAGTTGGGTGACTGCCCAACCACCACTTCTAGGTATCAGCTATCGTTTGGTAAGCACTTGAGATAATTTATTACAGTCGATAAAAAATGATGCCATTCTTCAGGCACCAGAACGTCTTGAAACACCAACATATTCCTTAGAAGATTTAAACTATGAGAAATATAGTTGTAGGCTAACTGAGTTACTCTTAAGATTCAGCTACATTACCCATCAACGTAACTAAAATCGCAATATTTGCAACATTTTAGTTTATTAATTTCGTTTACGGAGGTCAGTATGATGTATTCATGTGCAAACAAGATACCTTATTTGTTGTTAGCCGTAACTACGTCTCCTCTGAGGTACTCAAGATATATCACAGATTTATGAAGTTGTTAACTTGTAAATTTTACTTCATTCGAGAGGATTGATTCTAAATCATATTAGAATATCAGTCTGAAGTTTGAAATTCGTAGTTATCAGTTTTAACAGTTTTCGTAATGCGTTGTTGAAATCATAAAAAGTTTTTCATTTCTCATGTGTTACTGGCATAAGAAATAATCTTTACAGTTTTAACTAATAATTGTGTTTGTCTATTACTTCCAGGTTCAGTCTAATTCATGTGGATCTGTGAAGTACAAGGGACCGGCTGATGCTTTCCGTCAGTTGTATCGTGAAGGTGGATTTCGGAGTATTTTTAAGGGAACAGCTGCCACACTTTTACGAGGTATGGTTACTAATAAGTGTCAATTCATATAGTCTCAGGTACCATGCATATTCTAACTTATGTAACGTAATACGAAACAAACCTTAAGTTTGTTGTGCTTGATAATCTTAAATATTAGTTTAGGTGGAATTTTTACCTTATGCTCGTGGGATCATTATTATTATTATCCGTGGTGAAAACTATTGTCACAAAAATTAGTTCCCCACAAACTACTTTACTGAATAGCAGTCGAGTGATGATTGATTATTAACTTTAGATAGACTTATCGGATTTCTAATGGAAATTTGTTGGTTTTAGCGGCAAACTAGGTAGGAGTACCGACGGATGCTTCTAATGACTTGATGGTCAGATTATGGCGCTCATTGGTTAGTGTGAAAGGATGAGCTATTAGGTCTCCGGTTTCAACTCAATGGACGTGAAGATCGAAGCAGATGCAGCTTGCACCTTAAATTTAACTGAGAAGTTTCAGAAATGAGATACAGCGGAAGTTTGGTGCTCTTTGTTTTTAGAGTATCTCTACGTGGTCCTGACCGATGGTAAAAAGTGTTTTTAGCGTAGTCTCATTTTTCCTAGTAAGATCTGTAACCACACTTTACTTTGTTTCATCAGATCTTTATTTAATATCACCTTTTCCAGTGTAATGGGGGCTACATATAAGAATGCATATGAGTAGTTTATATAACGTCGAAATTGCTAACGATCGACTAGTAAGGAATCAGACACCAAGAATGGACAATATTGGACGGAAATATGATGCGTATTAACCATGTGGAATGATATGAACAGGAGATTATTCACAAATGGATAAATTACTGTTAGGTTCAGTGATTTTACCACTATCAATTGTACTTTTTCAGTAAAAAAAATTTCAGCTGTTTCACTGGACTTCTCTTCATCAGAACTTTATTTTGCATAAAAGTGGAATTCTTGTCATCTGATTTGCATATGTATAAAAATAAAGTGAGTACTATCGACGTGAAAGTTCAAATTGAATAGTCGTATACTATCTACAGTTTTACGAAGTAACTTTTAGTTCCTAGCAAGCGCCTACAGATTAGTGAATTATGGCCTTCGACACCTTAAATAAGGGCTGAACCTGTGACTTGCTTGTTGGATTTAGTGTATAATCCAATCCAAAACCATAATTTTCTCGCAACTGGAATATATAAGCGTAAGTAAGGGTTGGACTGTAAACATATTCCTGTACTATTATCACGCCGTATTTTTTTTAATGTTAATTGATCGATTTTGTAGTCTTATTTTGTTACTTGTTCCCTGTATTGGTTGATTAGGTTGTGAACTTTGTCATTCATCTCTGTTCCCATATATATGTATTGATGTTTAGATGTGAAAGATATTTGGTGTCGATTTTACCATTGGATGACTTATGCTGGACACTGATAGCTTACTGTACAAAATTTTAAATTTTGTGCCTATGTGGAAGATTTAGAGCACATGGAATGAATTCGATTCACTCCATAATGTTGATTGTTCTTGCTTTGCAAAACCTCGATTCTTGTAAACAGTGCTATTATGGAAATGGTAAGAATATCAACACCATGTGAGAGTTGCTTACAACTGCATTGCGATGTGTTCAATGGGATGCAAAGTTATCAAAATCACCAACATATACTGCTCTCAGTTTCTTATCTGATAGTTGCTACATGGGTGTGGAGTTTAGGCTTGCCTATCGCAATAACAGAGCTCCGAGCTTGATTGAAATATTGTTGTCTGAGGTTTTGTCATGCTAGGAAGAACCGTCAGACAGTTATAAGACTAAAAGCTGTTGCGGTAATAGTGTGGACGTATTATGTTAAGGGGGGTTTGGGAGGGCGAAGTCGTACTGGTGGCTGTATGGGGTTTCTTGCAGGTGTCCAGCATTTCATCCTATTGCAAATGGAACTGAGAAAATGACCGTAAAAGACACCACACTCCTCCCTGCCTTTTTTTCTTGCCCAGGCGGTATAAGTTCTTCTTTTCCAGATATAGCAAAATCAAATATTATTCCGAAATTTCTCAAAAGGCTGTGTATAAATATCCTCAAGCAAATGTCCCTTGCTTTTTGCGTACATGCACCACTGTTACCAATCGCTTTTCTCGTTCACGTACCATGAAAAATAAGTTCTACTCTGTTAACAGGTACTAACCATTCGCACGCTTCCAGTAGCATACGATACCCAACTGCTCATAGCTTACCTACCTCACGTTCATCTCCTCCGTTACCTTTACTCCCTGATACCAATGAAGCTGTCAAACTATACCAACCGAGATAGCTTGGACATTTGTCGCATATGCTGAGGTACCGCCTTTCTCGACGCGCCATGTCAGCCGAAGACTTGGTTTAGAAGGGGGTTTAAAGTAGGCATACCAAAACGTAGCACCAGTCCATGAAGTTTTCAACTGTTGGTCTCAACCGTGTGGGGAGGAGTCGAGTTCTTGGAAAGATGGGAATTGATGGTTTGTGACTTTTGGATGTAGCTCAGAACCGGTCACAGTAGAAGAGATGTATGCACTCCTCTCCACTTTCGTTGACCATTTATTTATTCTCTCGACTCATACTTTTTTGACCTAAAAGTCACTTTCTACGTATTTCTTTTTTGGGGACTTGTAAACCATTGGCTTATGCATTTAACTCTCGACCGGTGTAACATGGGTTCGAACGCCGCTCCACCTGCCTAAGTTCGGGCAGCCAGGTAGTATCATCAGCCTTCATACAGTAGGTGTGGCTCACTGCCTACTACACGAATGTGCTGGAGGTTGGTGAATGTATTTCGATTTCATTATTTAGTTCTTCTTCGCATACTGCTATAAAGTATGGCAACTTAAACTGATGCACTTCAATGGCAGGTATCTAAATTAATTTGTCTGTTTAGTGTCTCTCATTCTTTAGAAACCACTTATTAAAGCACTGGAGAACAATTTTTTCGGTGACCTCATTTCTTTCTACATAAAATCACCCTAATTACACTGCATTTGAATATAATCGGCACCGAGCTCCAAATGCAGTTCTTGCGTTTGGTAACGTAACAGCTAAGCGTATCCGCAACCCTAAACTCATGCTTTTTGGAAAAGATGAATCTTCCTCTCTCAACATTGGTGTTGCAGACCGGACTACTGAGCTATCTGTATACAAATCGCCATTACGCTCACGAAACGGTCATTTGATTGTAGATAATGTAAAACATTCTTATGTTAAGCAAGCCGCTTTCCTCACGCATTCCTGTTCTTAGTCGACTCCATTTGAAATTTGAAGCTTAACTTTTGAGGATATTTTCTCTATGTTTATATCATATCACAACTTTATTATTGTGTCTTCTGTTTTTGTTTATTGATTTTGTTACTACACTTGACAGCTGTGCGTATGTTTTAATGTTACAGGAATTCAGTAATTAGTGTTAAAAACTTTGTTTACAGGTTATATTCGTAATTAGAGTAGCTAGCCAGTAAACTTAATTTTTTTTATACTACCCTTTGGGTAGGTTTTGCATTAATATAGAGAATATCGGCGATTGTGAGAATGCAAATTGGTAATCAAAATAGATATACATTGTACAATTTTGAAAATGGAAAAAATTGGTTTTATTTATCAATCAGTTAGTGCTAAGCTGTAGACTGTGATGCTACATTATTTAATAATGAAGCCAAAATAAATGCTTGAATTTTGTATACTCTTACTGTTTAATTACCGTAATATAAGAGGAGTTTTTTATTGCTTGCTTTAGAGACTAGCCTGTTAGCTTTTAGTGATATCGAGAAAAGGCTTCATAGTACCGAAACTTGGTTTCTTACATTTATTTACTCATAATTTACCCGTATTCCTTTGTTTGGCATTGAGTTGCTATCAGCAGTTCTTTATTCCATTTTCAAAAAATAAATATCAGTGGTTTTTGAGCGGAGTAGATCCTATAAACAATTTTGTTGGTTTACTGTAGATGTTCCCGCATCTGGAGTGTATTTTCTCAGTTATGAATGGATAAAGGAAATACTGAAAAATCCATACTCGAAGTAAGCACTTTCCGTAATGTAAATTCAAAATGTTATAAAATTGTGCGTTGTAATAAGGTGTACTTATAGGCAGCAAGATCACACTATTCGTTATTTACGTGATTTACTAGTTTTGGATCAGAATCGATCTCATTGGCTTAGACGCTGTGAACATTATTTTCATTCTAATCGTCATTATTTGTTTTGCCATCCTTTACTCTCTTCATATAACTTTGCAAATCTTGGTTATATTTTATCTACTTCCTTGTTTTTTTATCTTCTTACGTTCTGTCTAAATGTGCTGATGTGAAGTTTAACGACTACTCATGAGGTTGAGGATTGCTGTCACATTCAGATAAATGCATACTTGACGTTCTCATCGTCCAGTCGAGCACATATAGGTTTCACTGCTACCTGTTTCCTTCGACCAGTAAGGCCTAGGCATACACGTGCTCGTACTGATGTGTAATCGGAGTCCAATTATGTACTGCAGAAAAAGCGGCAATCCTCTACCGATCCTCTCCGACGATGGCTTGTAACAGTATGATTAGTCTATCGTTGGTTTGATGCTGGTGGACGCCATGTAGACAGTGTCTTCGTATGCTTGAAGTTCATACTGACCAGAAACAAGTGATTGCTGGAACAAATTTACAACAGATGATCACCGTTTTCGGCTTGTTGGTATGGTATTCCGTAGATACCTAGCCGATACCTCCTTTGGCGTTAAAGTCGCCTAATATTATGACCATATCTTGAAAGTTTTGCTTTCTGTAACAAAATTGAGGGGTTTTGATAGAATTAGTTCTTTGTATCATCCGAACTGCAGTCGGTGGGTGCATAGGTGGATATTATGAATAGGCTATGAATAGGCAAGCTCCGCGACCCTTCTTGGTTCTTACAGATCAATTCAGTCGGACAGCATATTGGCGGCTGTTGACCGATATCCAGTTGAAAAGTACACTTTTTGCTCAGGGGCTTAATGCTATGCTGCCAGCAAGTCCACTAGAGCTAGGCATTGAATCTCCGGAAACTCGTAAAATGAATTTGTTAGATTCACCGCGTTGGTCAGATGAAATCAAGTGAATGATCGAACTCGGATCCTGTATACGTGTCTCAGAGACACGGCGTACATCCATGACTGGAGATTCCAGAGATGCCCGCTGTCCGATTAGGCATCGGTTCTGAACGTTGAAAGCTCCAGTGTAGAACTGAGCGGGATTTTAGAAGACTAGAAATAGTGTTTCGCTGGCTTGTATCGTTGGCAATGGTTTCCGAGTGAGAGGTTTAATATTGGTACCTCCCTAGGGACGGCAAGGGAGGATACAAAGTTAAGGACGGTAAGTTATACTCTAAACGGTTTTGTCTACTACTTGAAACGCGCGGGCGGTTGAAAGTCTCCGGCTGCCCACACTGTGGAAGGCTAGTTCTCTTTGATTTCCCTGAAAAAAGGGAGCATCTGCTTGAGGTCGGTCACACAGCTTCTTTTAGTAGCTTGAAATTTATGTTAGTTTCGAATCCAACTACGAACGCTTATCGCCACCAGCGGTATGTCGCGGGGTAGATTAGACTATGGTATATTTAGTGCCAACCTTTTCTTCAGGGTGTCACTGCTGGTCATCCGCAAGAAACACTCACTGCTGTCATAACTTCATCCAGCCAGGAGTACGACTTCCTTCCCCCAGATCCCCATCATGGTGTTGTAATTTACTGTGTAACGGTAACTGCTTTTCGTCTCACCACTATCCGAATGACATTTCTAGCATGGTACGACCTTGTGGAAACATGCCCGTAGGGTCATTTTAATCTGCAAGCCCGACCACCACGTCAAGGTAACAACTATCGATCGGTAACTATTAGTAGACATTTGATCTTGAATTATTTTTACTGGCCAGATATTCACTTTTCAGCATAGTGTTACCCACCATCTCTCAGGCTTGTCTCACACCAACCGGGAGCTGGCATTTCTATATGTATGTGGCTTAAAATATCAAACATTATTTTGTGCTGCTCTTATAATATCACCCTAAAATGTCTATTGTAGTATTCCTACTGCTGTTATCATTTCGCACCAAAGTAGGCTATAACCAGGTTCATGAAACACCTGTCCCAACCATATGAATGTAAAAAAGCAGACAACCATGTCAACTGATTCACATCCACTTAACAATATTGCTCATTCAGTGTTTCTTGTATACACAAGGGATCCTTCTTAGAAATCAACGGTCAAATAAAAAGAATAAATACCATCGCCCAACAAGATTCAAAGTCAAGACATTGGATGGGATATCATCTTAATCTCTTATGTAAAAAACTAGGAAGCTTTCTGTAGTTTGATAAGCTTGACGCTTTGAGAGACTTCTGCAGAACTGACAAATCAGTGCAACCTTATGATGTTCATCTAAATGTTATTTTCTGTTATAGGAGTTTTCTCTCTATCACAATCTTTCCCAATCTTCACTTCGTTTTCCTAAGCATTCCTCTTACAACTGTGTCATTCTATTGGGGTCAGTATATGTTGCCTTATTTTTAGACAAATAAGATCCTCTCGATTTCTCATGCTGCTCTTTTCTGTCCAAAATGACTATTATCTTAGCTGTTGTAAATACTAAAAATTATTGTTCTGATGAGATGATTGATTAAAAATCATTACATTTCGCACTCGCAGCGTAGAATTTTTCAACTGCATTGTTTATTTTAGGATGTTAACAGATGTTTCTATTGAAGAAGGTCACTGCAATCAGCCAACTTCTAATTTTCATTGTTTTGACAATTAACTGACAATATATCGGTCTGAGAGAGTCGGCAGGAAGCCGTGGACTTAGTTTCCGTGCTTGCTGGAACTGATCGGTAAGGCGTACCTGCAACCTCGACAGTACCGCTGTTCACTCAGAGATTTGAACCTGCGTCGCTCAGTGTTGCAGTGAGTGACCAATCAATGAGAAGATATGTCTTTGCATTGTATGTCTTTACAGTTTCTGAACACATGTCATTGCTGTTTTCCTCATCAGGTGATAATTTTTTTGGGAAAACAGTCTTAGTGGCTTCATAGACTCTCTTTAATTCCATTATGGGTAGTGAATATGATATTATCTCATATCCTTTTAGTCCCTGTTATAGGCTTCTCGGTCTGCCTTTGTCTTGTAGTTCTTTAATGTTGCTCACTTCCTTTTTCCGACAAGTAGTGTGACTCAGCCTTGTACATGAATCTATACTAGGTTAATTTGCATTATTATTAATATTTTCCGGTTGTTGTTGGTGGTGATTACCGTCCTCTGTTCTGTAAGGCAGAGCATTATAGATGTTATGCATTCTATGTTATTGCAAAAAACATTTTCGTTTTTATCACCTTAACAGAAATAATGAGTTGGGTGTTGGGAAGACGCTATTCGCTGGAGGAATGGCAGGTGTCTTCAACTGGATGGTGGCTATTCCTCCTGATGTCTTAAAATCCCGTTTACAGAGTGGTAAGCCTTGCCTTGAATAATGTTTATGTTCCATTCGTTACTAGAATATATTTTGACGCCACTGAAGTAACTCTTAGCTAAGAAGTAAACTACATTGAAATTTTACTGTGTTTATGTTTCGACCAACTTTAATTTTCATTGACATCTTACTATCTTGTGTTACTTATGTCTACAAGTGGTTATCACATAATGTAAATCAGTTTGCAGGTAACAGATCATTTAATTCGTGGGACTGATAGACAGGATCAACATAAGACCAGACACTACGGCGTAACTTTCAATTCTAGACTATGTCACACGGACCCCAACCAGAAAATTTACATTCCCCTACACACCTCAGATCAGCAGTTGAGAATCTCATGTACTGATGCCGTGTTTCAGTTTGATCGTAAGGTATTAAGTGAATTGCACGTGCACTTTTGCTTTCTGTGTTAGCTTGTTAATATAATTGAAAGACATTGTCATAAATAGCGCTCAAATTCAATCATAAGCTCATTAGTAACTTGTACATCTAGTTTAGATTCCGCAGTCTGTAACCATACATCTACCCTTTTTCACCTTCATTTTGGCAGTGAGGCCTAAATAGTAGATTTTACTAGGTGATTTTGATGAAGATCTATGTGCGAGATGTTGAATGTTTATCTGAAATGAGAAATTTAGCCAATCAGTTATCCAAATTCGTCAACTATGTTCATTCTGTTGTAACATGTAACTGTCTATCGACAGTGTTGACATTCAATGAAAGTAATCTACTTTCATTGGTAAATGTAGTGATTTGAATGTGTTAACCTTACTTTTTGTTTACTCTTTAGTCTAGAATATTGGTCAGTGTTTTAAGCGATGCTATTACAGAAATTTAAACAAATTGAATGAACTACTAGGCATATCTGTTTCTGAAGTTGGTAAGTAGAATAGTTTATCCGGTGTGAATCTGAGTCTTACCTCAAGATCTCATTGTGTGCGGAATATTGTCCAGAAAGAAAATATCTGCGAATCTAGGTATTTTCACCACAGTTCCCTATCGATTAACCTAACAGCTGCATAATGTGCTTTGTTGGATTTCATTTAGCATATAAACATTTTAGTTTTACGTCATATGTATGATGTAATTGCATCTTATTTTCATCTGTTTATAATCGATGTAAATTACTGTTTCGTTATTGTTTTCATGTTGTAATGATTAAGTTTAAACAATGACTTTAAAATATCGAATAGTTTAGCATAAATTCAGATTGATAATTTATAACTTCCTTGTCATTTATAATTGTATGTAATAATTTCTGACTAACTACATTATATATATCATAATGCTCAAGCACAAGACTTAGGTTAGACAGATGGGACTACAATAAAGTATACTTTCCTGCTGATCGACTATCAAATGTTTCTTTGGCAATGACACTGACATGTATCAGTGTCGAAATTTTGTCATTAGGGCTAGATGTACCTTAACTAAGTGATGGATTCAACTTCGTCAGTCATTTCTTTTCCTAACTCTAGAGTAGGTTGCAGAACAGACCACTCCTAGAACATCTCTAAATCCAATATTTGACCTTCGCATCCAAAAAATGCTGCATCCTTCCAGCATCTTTGCTCGGCAGCAACATGTAGTCTGTGTATTCTATTTCGATCAAACATTTCATAAAATAATAGTCCTTGAGAAATCGAAGGTAAGCAGCATGTTTCATATCAGTACATATAAAGCAAAGTTGAATGGGAATATTCTTACAGATATAACTGGAACGATAGTTATCATCTACAAAATAAATATCTGTGATTTGCACTTGAAAATCTTACCTCATGCTTTCAAACTTCAGGAATTGTCAGCCTTTTAGCTTATCTTACCATCGCATCAATGTAGCTTATTTATGTATTTCATTGAATTAGATATTTTTAGCAGGACAAGTTGATGTTGGATATTGAAACATTGAGATTACTCGTAACGTGTTTTTATCATGAAGTTAAATCTTTACTCTTTATCCTCTCACTTTTAAAAGCAAAAAGGGTAGGTGACTTAGTTGTTTTTCGTACCTGTTTAGATTGAGCATAATTATCATCACTTGATAAATCGATTAACATTAGAAGGTGTCAGAAATGTTCCCCATCTTAAGCTCTGACTCGTTTACACTGTTATCACTCTTCATTTCCCGTGGGATATATTTACCAGTCAGTTGCTTTGTTTGTCATTTCAAAAGTTTAAATAGTTAGTGATATAAGGGCACTTGAAGATCTCATTGCTATGGATAGTAAGAGAAAGAAGAGATAACCAATACTGCCTTTGTTTATCGTTTGAAAGAGATCGTCTTTTTCTGTATGGTACTTTTCAACGACTGACTAGCTTAAGATTCATATCTACATCTTGACTTATGTGTTTTAGTACACAGAACTGCTTATAAATATTTACTTATCTGTTTTAACACAAAAGTTTTCCAACTGCTTGCATTCCATCAAAACTAACCGTTATATTTCTTAAATTGGGCTATATTTCAAAGCGTTTATAACATATAGTTCTGAAAACCGATTGTGAAACGGATAAATGTTAGAGTATATGTGTATTGTGGGAATTTTCGATTAATAATCAGTCGAGCAAAGTATGTTCAAACAACTTCAGTCGAGTGGTCGAAACACTTACATGCTGAGATCTTGTTTCAACTACTCACAGGCCCAGACAAACAGATAGTTTCATTATGTATAACTTAATAGATGCGGTTTGTAACCTTGTATGCTATTGTTAAATTGCATGATCATTGAAATAAATCTTGTGAGTTTCACATGCAATTTCTCAAACTAACATCTAAATAAGTTTGTTGAAATAGTATTAGGAATGATGGAGGTTTTTATTTTGAAACTATTGACAAATATAATTTGCTAGAGTGATGATGGTAACTAATCTACTTCCTGTTTTTGGAGTTTTGTTTGATTACTGATTGTAAATTTTTTCGTGATCACTAACACAAAGCCTGTTTTATTCATTCAACCCGCTGGAGTTTATAATGATTTAGTCGAAGGAGAATGATAGTGATTCATTCATGATTACTTACAACACCTAAAATATTTAATGTACTAAGCTGAAACCAGTGGTTTGTTGGTTCATTATTCTTATAGTAAACTTGATGGTATTATAGTGTTAACAAGGCAAGGAATCGGCATAATACGTTTAAAAGATATACACAAGTCATATACCCACTCTTCTTTCCATAAAATTATAATTTACCACAAAAGAAACTGTAATAAGTATTGTCTAATTTACATATAATGTTGAACATTCTTGAATTACCTACACTGAACTGCTTCCTATAGTAAAGTGTGCGAATCTGCGTCCTAGTTGTTAACATGTTCAAATTTCAATCATCACATTCTTACAAGATGAATACAGAGTGCTACACAGAATGGTTCACAGCATTTAGCAGGACTTGACTTGCCGTTTTAAATTCTTGGTGATTAACACTTGGTTTGGCGAATTTCAAGTCTTTGGTTTTATGGTCTTGATTCAGGAGTGTAAATACCCTCGCTATCAGTTGTTGACGAATCGTGAGGTGTTTTATATAATACTCATCGGAAGCAATCAAAGTATATAAGTATGTAGTCAGTGTTTTTCACCAACTTATTAACATACATGCACACACACCACACATCATCTTCGTGTTAATCGTCACATTCAATTTTATTATCGTTGTTGTCTTTTGACGAATTTCTGCCGCTTGTGATTACTTTCATCTTTGTGCCTTCTGTGTTGATGTATTGATATGAGATATGGCAACTTGGATCGTTACCCAATAATCCCAGGTCCCATGTCGTCTTACAGGCTGGTTCTAAAAACACAATCCCTCTCATAAGACAAATCATAAATTTGGCAGAGATTGGAAACACGGAAAAATATAAACAACAATAAGATTTTTAATAAGTAGGTGTACGTAATTTACCTAGGTAGGATATGCTGTATTGAAAGCCAACACAAAGCATTAACTTTTTTTACATAATGCCGATAATCAAACCTATTTGTTGTTGTTAGTCTGTTTTTAGTATTCCGAAAGGAAATATAATTTTTCAGCAGTCATAGCTTTCCGTAGTTATCATCCGAGAGTTTGTGATACTACATAGTTGCCTAAAACTAAAAAGGTCACCAGAGTTTGAATTCGATGTTCATTCGATGAATAATTCGTGAATAAGGTTATCGAATAATAATGGTTATATTGTGTGTTTATTTCTCTAATGTAGCTCCTGAAGGTTCTTACCCAAATGGTATCCGGTCGGTATTCTCTGAACTGATTGCAAGAGAAGGTTTCTTTGCTCTTTATCGAGGCGTGATCCCTGTTATGCTCCGTGCATTTCCTGCGAATGCTGTAAGTTGTGTTTTTTTTTTTATAACAGTGTAACTTTTGTATTGAGTGAGTTATTTGTATTTCAACTTCAAAACTTCATTGGCACTTTTTACATTGACGACTTTTATGATTGTTTAACCTATTAAGAACAGCGACTGGTTATCTCTTTCTGCATACGTGTTTGTGCCACCGTCAGCTTGTGTGTAAGAATCCGTGTATACCTTCCACCACTCTGTTTTCTTCGACTATCAGGCTTTATTGACAGAGAATTCACAGCATTACTTTCAATGTACGCTGACTGACTAGAAATGCTGATAAGGCAATCACAAAAATCTTTCAATATTTGGGAAATCAACGGAAAATGTTTCGAAAAAATACCTGCGAAATTCAATCTGAAGGTTTGTAAAGATTTATTAATTTATTTCAGCCTGGAATTCATCATGGACTGACATCATTTGGAGGAACATTGAGGACGTGGGGGCACGGGAGACGGGTCTCGTCATAGTATGGGACTTCTCGGCAGTGCAAGCCCCTTGACCTCACCTCAACAAGAACCGAACCTAGGACCTTCAGGTCCCACGGCCAGCACGTTACCATTGAGCCACAGGGTCGGAATCCAGTGTTCCGTGTTTCGTACTTCTGTCAGTCGACGATATAGCATGACCTCCATCCAATGTCGTTGAGTTAATTTCCGTATATTAGACTTGGTTGGCTCCGCTGTTCACGACTTCTCATTGGAACTTCGGAAATCACTTCTTGAAGCTGGTCACCAATGAGCGCCAGAATAGTCTTATCTGGAGATTTGTGGAGATTTACTAGCTAATTTCAGTTGGAGGGAAATTATGAAAACCTGGGAGCGCTGGACAGCTGTTTTTGTCCTATTACGGGACTCCTCAGCAGTGCACACCAATGTTCCTCCAACTAATGTCAGTCCATGATCAATTCCAACCTGCAAAATTGTTGGCGGCAAAATGTTATTTCTACGTCATTATAAATTAATAAGACTTAAGATACAGAAATATTTCTGTTGTTTTTCGGGGTTTGTTTTACTTGAAGGTGATCAATAAAAAGTATTCCTATTGTGTAGAGACCACATTTGGAAAATAAACTCTTCATGAAAAGTAATTGAAGAATGGCCTTCATTTGATTCTCAATTCCTTTAGATCATAGAACTGCAACATACAGTCGGTGTTTTAATTGTCCCGATCTATTCAATCTTGTATTATTTCGAAGTGAATTTAACAATACCCAGCTGAATGTCTTTCTTGAATAAAACTGAATTATATGTGCATGGCGTACTTTGTTCCATGTCTAGTGAACGTCACTAATCAGTTGACAAACTTATTGGTATCATGTAGATCAAATAGTAATTGAAATTATTAAGTTTATGAGGGCTATATTCTCTAAAACTTAGTCAATGATGCTAAATTTTGTGCATTTGTTAGAACTCATGCATCTATATTTACTGAACATTTAGGCATGCTTTCTTGGTTACGAAGTTGCTGTCAAATTTTTGGACTACGCATTTCCTAATCTATAATGGTTATCATTCTCCTTGAATTGGTTCTACCTGAACAAATGGCTGTCATTTAAAACTTTGGAATACTTTAATCATTTGTCAAATTCTCATTGAATGTTATCATCATTCTTTGTATTATTTTCCTTATGGTTGTGATAATTGTTTTACTAAAAGAGTCAATTTGTAATATGTTAACTACTGACATATTCTTTCACTACTAAGTGTATGTACTGATTTAACATAGATTCCTCATGTTTTTAATATGAAACCTTCTGTTTCGGTGATATTGTGTTTCTGAACAAGACATATAAGCGAACAATATTGTTTTCAATTAAATCCTCTTCCGGCTTTACTCTCATATATATATATATATATATATATATATATATATATATATATATATATATATATATATATATATATATATATATATATATATATATATATATATATATATAATTTTATGAACAGTGGCAGATTAGTACTCTCTCACCGAAAATTAATTTTAATCTGACTTGAATTTACCAAAATGTAGTCGTCATATTCTCATATTTTGCATTATTTAACAGTTCATAAAGTTGAATAAACTAGTTCATTAGGGAGAAGAATTTGCTTGGTTTTTAGAACGTGGAATATTCACTAGGTTAGTTAGTGGTTGACTGAAAGATGCTTATATATAATTCCACATATCAGACAGTATTAGAGTGGTTGTTTTAATTGATCCAACAGTTAATTGTGTAGGCGATAACTTACGTAATCGTGGACCCAGTCCATTATATGGCACTGAAAACTAGTTACAAGTATTCTGCATACGAGCCTTAACTGTCTCAATTAGGTCTCGTTTATTTTTCAAATATTACTTCATCCTCTTGTGTTTAAGTCAGCTGCAAAATGTTATAAACGAGTCTCATCTTTGACTTTTAAATAGGTTTTGTATTGGCATTGTTGACTTCAAAAAATATTTTCATAAAATGTTGGCAGCTTGATAAAGCGTCATCTCGACTAAAACCTGGAATGCTATAACTTGCTGATTCCGTTGGCATGATAATTTTAAGTCACTATACAATGATAGATACAATTTCAAATGGAAATAAAAATAATTTCAGGAACAAACTGAGAAGGTGAATTTTGATGAACGTCCTAGATTATATATGTGTTTCCTAGGTATACATCCTAGTTTCTTTAAGTGATTATGATAGAGCTTTGAAGTTGTAAATGAATAAAATTCAACCTTGTACATATGATATGTTTACGTAAGCCATTTACGTTAAAGTGACTGACTGCTATTTAGACTCCCAGGAGATTCACTTACCTAGAACATATATTTTATCAAGAGAGTAGGGAACTTCTCATGAATATTATAATTGCATTTTAATGAATTGATTGGTAATTGTAATTCAACTTGACAAAAAAGAAGCATTGGTGTTGATATAGTGACGTACTTAAGAGGCACGACTTCGTATGTTCTTTGTTTTTTTTCAGTTATAATTGGGGTGTTCTGTTGCATCGCGGAGACTAGGTGTAATAACTTTGGGAATATCTACTTATACACTTACAGTTCATTTTTTCGGCAGCAAATACTTCTAGGTTTAAAATAAGTAAACTAGCTAAACAACCTAAAGAATCGGAGGGTGTCTTACAGATAACATTAATAAGATAATAATAATAACATTAATAAGATGTAACTTGGGGTAGTTAGCTGCAGATGATTGGTTGTTGTGAACACTGAAGTCCTTCATAGGAGCAAATAGATGTTCTGTGGTAAATCAAATCCTAAGACGGGCACTACCCAAGTTTTGAAAGTTCTTTAGCTAATCATTCTGGTAAGTGAGAAGAGGTGAGGCTCGTAAAAAATTTTGACACTGAAGTGTGTAAGCAGATTATTGTATCGACAAGCATCACTCAGCAATAAAGTCTTCGATTTCCACGCTGAGTAACGAAGGCTTTAATCGTACAGGGAACAACAGTTTCCTAATGGTTACAGGAGAACCCTATTGATGAGTGGGTGCTATGACACCTATGGTTCTAGGGCGTCATCCTAATGTAGCGCGAAAGCAAAATCACTACGAACCTGACCAGTAGACAGCGCTAGAAATCAAATAACTGCCGGCAACTAGCTCGCAGACATCTCGTTCGAGCATGTTTACTGATGAAAAAGAAGACCCAAAATTGTGTGTATCAAGCATCATGTGAAAACTGTGTCACGATACAAATCAGGTGTTTCATTTATGTCTGTGGCTGCGAACGGAAGTGGCTTTTCAAAAGTGGATTGACTGCTGGGATAATATGTTATTTACCACTACATACTAGACGCCTTACCGAATGTCATCTGTTTTATTGCCACCTGGATAGACATATTTCATGGGACTGTAACAGCCAAAACTCAATAATCTTGGCTTGGACGAGGGAAATGACTAAGTGGTGCCAACTAACGCAAATCTGACTAGTTCCTACGTTCTACTGTACAGCTCCCCCGAGTGACAGTCAAAAATTTGATCGAAATATAAAAAACATGGTTTGTAGTAAACCATGTAGGCACTCAGTATATGGAACAAGATCCAGATTTTCAACACCAACGTGAAGTCAGTGCTTCTGTATGGCTCAGAGACTTGGCGCGTCACGAAAGGGATTTCCAATAAACTACAGACATTCATCAACAACTGCTTACGCTCGCTACTGAAGATCAGATGGCCAAAAAGAATAAGCAACAAGGAGCTCTGGGAATGAACCAACCAAGAACCTATCACGCAACAAATATGCAGGAGGAAGTGGAGGTGGATTGGGCATGCACTGAGAAGGCCGACTGGGGACGTCATGCCCTCGAGTGGAATCCCCATAGGAACCGACGAGTTGGACGTCCGAGGGTGACATGGAGGAGGTCGTGCGAGGAGGAAATGAGAGCTTCTGGGCTGTCGTGGGACCAGGTTCAAAAGATCTCAGAGAACAGAGGTCACTGGAGGCGTGCTACTGAAGCCCTATGTTCCATTAGGAACCCAAGGGACTAGTAATAATAATAGTGGTAGATCCGTCAAAAAATCTGTGGTACTTTCAAAGCAACAATACGTTATATCAAAATTACAAAAATACCCCAACGGTGCCATCGGGTAACTATACAGTCGAAACGTTCCCGGTTGCAAATAAGTACTATTCAGTAAGAACCGGTCAAACAAATACAATCGTTAAGTACCTGACAGTGAACAAGAATATTCCCGACAAAAGGGATCAAGACCCTGTCTACCAGAATCAAACCAACAAATAAACGTTTCCAGTAGACAGTCAAAAGACAAACAATCAAATCACAGTACAACCGTGGGTTGAGCCAAAACAAAATGTTGGGCGCAGCAAAACAACACCACCTTGTCAACAGTCCAGCGTCACATAATATGGAAAGTGAAACATTCATCATAAGTCTCAATCATACAAAGGCAAATAGTGAGTACAAAGTCAAAGTAGATAATCAAACAGCCAGATAACATTACATTAGGGTCAGAGATACGCCATCCATAACGAGGGTAAAACCATTCAAATAAATGTCATTACAATCAAACAGGGCGATGAGGGAGGATTTCCAGATCATTTTTCCGTTACATGGACTACTGGTCGGAATAACTAAAGCGTCAGCTGTCACTTTAGAATCGTAGATTGCTCGCAGTCACTTATTATCTCGATCTGTAAGAAAGGAGAAGCAGAAGATAAACCAGTGCAAGTATGCACAACGAGGAGAGGAACCAAGTACAATGTATAAAACACTGGACAAAGAAGTGAAGAAGAGTGCGCGCAAACATAGAAGACACTTCTACGACATACTGGCAAGTGAAGCAGAACATGCTGCTGGTAGGAGAGACCTGACAACATTGTAACAAATAACCAGGTTACTATCTAGGATGAGATCAACACGGATGAAACCAATCAAAGATGATGAAGGAAATCTAAATACCAAAGAAGAGAGACAAAGGAAACAATGGGCTGACTACTTCAAAAAACTCATGAGTCGGCCACCACCCGCACTTCGTCCAGAAATACCACCTGCAGCCATAGAACTACCAGTGAACAAAAGCGCTTCGACTAAAGTCAAAGTTCTGAACGCCATAAAGCTACTGAAATGTTGGAAGGAGCAAGACTGGACGGAATCCCACCAGAAGAACAGAGGCAAAGACAACAGCGGACGTGCTCACGCCACTACTTCAGAAGGTCTGGAAGGAAGGGAAGGCACATGCAGAGTGATTAGAAGGATGGCTACCTTGTGGAACTCCCAAAGAAGGGTGACCTAAGTCTTTGCAAAAACTGGCGCGGAATCACTCTCCTGTCCACCCCAACCAAAATATTATGCCGCATCATCCTGGAGAGACTAAAGGATGCGCTGGATTCAAAACTACGACCAGAACAGGCTGGATTCAGGAAGTACAAGTCATGTGCGGACCAAGTTGCAACGCTACACTAAATATCATCATAGAACAGAGCATAGAATGGCAGACAACCGGATCTTTAGCTCAACTTCATCGACTTTGAAAAGGCCTTCTATAGCGTCGACCGATGGGTAATTTGGCGACTGCTTAAGCACTACAGAATGCCACAAATCTTCATCAACCTCATTCAACAGCTATATGAAGACACCACATGCCAAATAATTCACGATGGAAAGCTCAATGATGCCTTTGAAGTGAACACAGGAGTAAGACAAGGCTGTCCCTTATCATCCATTATCTTCCTGATTGTGGCCGACTGGGTTATGCAATAAACACTGAGGAGCGAGAATAGGCGGGCACGCTGAACCGGGGAGAAGATCTTGGAAGATTTGGATTTCGCCAATGACTTGTCACGCAAACTTGAAGATCTACAGACAAAGGCCAACAAGTTGACAGAAGAGGTGAGGCAGCGAAGACGGTACTTCAAGTAAGCGTAGAGAAGACAGAGGTGATGATGATATCCAACGAACAGCACCACCACCAACAACAAGCTCCAATCACTATCAATGGGAGAAACTTAAAGGAAGTAGTCTCTCTCACCTATATAGGCAGCATCGTTTCATCTACAGGCGGTGGCACAGACGAGGACATCATAGCCAGGACCAGATAAGCAAGACGGGCGTTCATTAGCCTGAAACCTGTGTGGAGATCTTCTGCACTCAGCATGAAGCATGAACAAGATCCGGATTTTCAACACGTGTTAGTCAAGCCAGTGCTCCTGTATGGTTCAGAGACATGGCGTGTTAAGAAAGGGATTTCCAACAAACTGCAGACATTTATCAACAACTGCCTGGGCTCGTTACTGAAGCTCAGATGGCCAGAAAGAATAAGCAACAAGGAACTCTGGCCTGCCAGCGGACCAACCAAGGACCTTTCATGCAACAAATATGCAGAAGGACGTGTAGATGGATTGGACATACACTAAGAAACCTGCCAAGAATAAGAGATACATGTCTGGTTCGTCTCAGGATTGTGAACGGACGCTGTTTATAACACCACAGTATAGAAAAAAGTGTTAGTGATTCGTCTCAAACCTTGAAATAACAGGTTTGATTGTACTCGTGGTGTGTGAACTGCTGATGAATACCATTGAGGTATATCAGGGTTTATTCGCTTTCTTAACGCACTAAACTAACATTCGGTATGTGAGGGTGTCTCCTCAAATTCAGCTTTGAGGTGAACTGATGCGATCACTCCTTCTATCTAACTTTGGTAATAAGGGCAGATTGGAAGGCCATCCTGCCCCATAGCCTTCCTGCTACCCCTGATCGGCCTCTCGTCTCGCATTGAGTAGCAGACAGGAAGTTTCAGAATTTTGCCAAGAAGTACCTAACAAACACTAGCAAGAAGTGTATCTGAAACAATTGGCACTAGTTTGAGAACCCTACATACCACCTCCGAATGAAAATAAGCGAAAATTCCTCATTACCAAGTCTGGTTCTATGAGTGTATTGTAAAACTACTACTACTACTACTACTACTACTACTACTACTACTACTACTACTACTACTACCACTGCTGCTGCTGCTACTACTACTACTACTACTAATGACATACATATTTCATACAACATAGGTTACGTGGATACAAACCAGTTTACAGGTTTGATCATTTTGGTAACGAGAAATAACTATTATGTACAGTGTGAAGCTATACATTAGATACCGTTATTCATGGCATATAAGAGGTGTGTTGAAGCAGGTTCACTTCGAAATTAGGAATTATTCGGCAATTGTTTGAATCTTCCAATATTCTTGAAGGTGAGGCCGTATAGCAGTCATGACCTTGGGATGTGTGCGTTCGTCAGGTTTTGATGGCAAAGTGCACACTGGCAAATGCCATTTCCAGGATTCCATTTGAATGCAGGACTGGTTAGGTAAACCCGAAAAGTGAATGACAAAAGCGAGCAGTAGGCGAAACTCGAAACAGGAACACAAAAATGCGCAGGAGTGGATCAACCATGATACATCTGATTGAGTTCTTCAAAGAACCCACCACAGTTGTAGTGACTACAAAACTTATTTGAAGAAGTATCCAGAACCAACTGTTTAGAGGTAAGCTTAGGTGGAAGAATATGAAGGTGCGCACGATGGTAATGAAAATTAGTCTGAAGCCGAAGATATCACTACGAAATGGAGAGATTAGAGGATTTTGGACCAGGTATCCACTTGTTATTTACCTACGTACAAACGTTTGACGAAGTTTTAAACATTTAAGTGAAATTCATGGTTTTTTCTAAGATGGTAACCATACTTTATCTGGTCATAGAGGGAAGGATGATCATGGTGTTGCCTGTTGATTATCACCATATCGGGCTACCGAAACAATATGGCGGTGCAGAGTACTCACATGTAAGTACTGATAACAAAGGGGGAAATAATAAAACATATTACATGCTATGAAAATGCACCGATAGATAGTTCCTTTATCACTCCGGAGTAGAGAGATTATTTTAAAAGACGAAATTTAGGAGATAGGTGTTAAGTCGTGAGATTAGTTCAGTTATGAAGAAGTGCAGGTTACATCAGAGTAGCTACTGAGTTCACTGTCGCATGTCGTATCGCACTCGGCTTCCTGTTCACTCTTGGTCATTTTTTTAGAAGAAATTGGACTTTAACTTAACTAATGCGTTTAGTTTTCGGCGCTGTATATTTTCGTCATTGCTGTTAGTCTCCCTTGAACCTAGGCACCAGTAGCACCATTGTACATGACATTACCGTTTGTGGTTTGGCCATCAACGAACTGATGAGAATCGTTAGATAGGAGGAATTCATTAAGTAATCGTTGAAACTGGCCAAGAGATCGACATGCTTGTATAGGAGCGGTAAGTTTGTTCCACAGCACACTTCCTTGCGTTATGAAAAAACTACATCGAAGTTTTGAGCGATACTTATTTATTGGGATGGTGTACTCGCTATTACGCAGACTATATGCCTTGATTTAAAAGTGATAGCACATTTCGTTCAAGAGTTTCAAAATAAAAGGTGAAAAAGAAATGTTTGGTTGAGCCTCAGGCGTCTCAGCCGGAGTGATTCTAGTTCTAGCTTTTTGCATGTTGCTTCGTATGCGAATCCTTCGTTATGTATTAGTAGGCTCCGAGTAAGGATTCGTTGAACGTTCTCTGCCGAATTCTGTCCGATACTTTCATGTTACCAAAGATAACCGTGCAATACTGTAATACTGAGCAAACCATAGCCTTGTACAGTATAAGTTTTGCCTCAGGCGTGAGTATGTTTCTCTGTAGAAGACTAATGAGTCTTCTGCTTTGGAAACTATTGAATCTGCATGCTCCGTAAAAGTCAAACTTCTGGAGTAAGTGATTACGAGGTCTTCCACAGTGTTGTATATCTGAAGTGCGATGTCACCCAAGTGTAGTGTTACTTCTGGGTGGGATTTATTGAAATGGAGGATGCCACTTTTATTTGGGTTTGGAGAGAGCTGCCAGGTCACGCTCCATGTGAATATTCTCCTCAGATCTTCTTATACTCGAGAGAAACCCTGTGTCAGTGCTGCGGGAGAAAAGCTGTAGACTATCTTCAAGTTGTCTGCGAAAAGGTAAGGTACGCCACCCCGTATAACACTGCAGGTATCGTTTACATAGATTAGGAAGAGTGTTGGTCCTAGCACACCACCCTGGACGACATCACTTTGTATAGGTCTAGGGGAGGAGTGGCAATTACTGAATTTTACTACTGGAAGCGACCCTCTAAAGATGTTGTAAGCCAGGACAGTAACGGGTCTTGGAAACCATATGATTGCAGCTTAGTAACCAGGCGTTTGTGAGGCACCTTATCGAATGCTTACTTGAAGTCTAAGAAAAGGGTAGTTACGGCTAGGCCTCGGTCACGCTTGCTTGTAACGTCGTCTAGACAGTCAAGATAGCTGGTAGCGCATGACCGATCTTTTAAGAATCCATGTTGTGCTGGTGAGAGTAATTGGTTTGTCGACAGCCCCTTTCACAATCACCTTTTTCCAAAGTCCCGGATACCTTTGACGTGATGTTTATGGGTCGGTAGTTTTCCGTATTGGATGTTGGTCCACATTCATGCTTGGGACACATGTATGATAGTTTCCATTTCTCAATGTAATTGCCACTGGAGGGGACGCATTAAAGAGCTTCAAGAGAATCAGAGGTACATCTTCGCCACCTCTTTTTAACAAAACGGTTGGAATTCCATCAGGTCCCGCACTGTATGAGGTTCGAAGTGATGCTGTAGCTAGAGAAGTGTTTTATTGAGTGAAGAGCACGGTACTTATCGAGTGAGTTGGTGTTGACGGTGCACCAATGACTTTGATTTCGTCCTCTTATGCAAAGCAGCAAGCAAACTGGTAACCGAATAACTCACTGATTTGTAGCGGGCCAGTGTGGAGGATACCGTTGTCTATGAATAAACTGGGGATACTATTTTGGAGCTGCTTGTCCGGGTTTTCATCAGTCCCGCTAGTGCTTCTGTATTACTAGTTTTACTACATTGGATGTGTTCTTGTTTAACAGCTTCTAGTACTCTTTCTACCTTGAGTGTGTTGTACGTGTCTTTGAGTGTGACAAGCGATGAAAAGTCGTTCGACTTATAGTACTCTCTGGCATGGTTTCGCATGCGGTTGCGTACTTTCGTGGGTATATTGTCAACTCTGTTTTTCCTTACTTCCCTTTCGAGCGGTGGAGCAACATAGTCTTGAGCTGTGCCTATGTATTCATAAAATAGACCACAGAGTTCTTTGGCCGAACTGTTGGTAGAGTAGGGGCTCCAATCTGGGCAGCGCAGGAATGATTGTTGTTCGTCCGATTTGGCATACTTGTAGTTTCTGGTTAGTACTGTCCCTGACTTTTAGGTTACTTTTGTGCTGGATATGTTGAAGTATCCATATACAGTCTTGTACCTGGTAGGGTGTTCCACATGTTGTAGCCAACCCTCTGTTTCAAGAATGCTTATGAAGTTATCAAAGCGCTCTGGATAGCTGACCTTAACGCGCCAGATATAACTTTCGCTGTGTGTGGTAGTGCTGCCACGCTAGCGAACATGCTTGTTAGACTGTCGTCGTATGCGTCTGGGGAGGAAGGGGGCCGGTAAATGCATCCTGTAAGGAGGGATGTGGGACGAGTAAGTTAGGCGATAATCCATACTGAGTAGTCAATCTCGTTTAGCTCAGATGTTGGACACTGCGTATCAGTAATGTGGAACTTTATATAGATAATGCACCCTCTTCCCTGGTCTGTATAGGTTTTTATCAGCCTTCGAGTTGACTTGAGAGGCATTCTGATCGGCCCAAAACTGCTCCCCGGATTATGGAATCCTGAGTTACCTAAGTCGAGGCTGAAGGCTCGCGAGGTGGTCATGGAAACCTCGACGTTTGTGTTGTCCGGTAATACACATGCACTTCAAATGGTGACGAGAACTGTTGGCGTCTGTCCTACTTGGGATTTATCTGCATTAAGAGAACCTCATTCGGAATATTTCGTCTATCAGGCTAGACCTTCATAACACTCCTGTAGTTTCGCTGACTTGGCTAGCAATATCGTTTCATCGAAACCTTTAGTCTACCCCCTGTCAGTCAATCCTAGTAGCCTCGACTGACTGGCTACATTAGCTTCCAGTTCTTCTCAGCGGTCACCCTCCGGGAACCACCCGTTCTGGTTCTACATACGCATCTGGGTCTCACGGCTAGACTTGTGTTCCATGTGTAGACGCCAGAGTAACGAGTGGCTGGGGGTAGGTCAACCTGCGTTGTTTTCCTTTGCACATCCTGTCGTTCCGCCGCATTCAATCTTTCACCTCTCCACCATTGTTAATCACATTTTTGTGATGATTTTATGCCGAGCTAAAATGGTAGATCTAGCGTATTGAGGTGGATACCGAGACCACGTACAATGGGTGACAGTGACCCTCGTAAAAGTAACCAAACCTGCACTTGTGATCACTTAGAGGTCGTGCGAATGGCCGACCTATGTAAGTTGCGATCACTTACCATCCATATTAGGCCTGAGAGAACTTCCGTACTTGGCGTAAACCAGACTGTGTCTACAAAGCAGAAGCTCAGGGACAAGTGAAAGAACAAAGTAGCCAGAATCACTACACTGCAAACCGTGGCATTGTTCCCAAGGAAAACAAGTTTCAACGCAACATCTCATGACTGGAGTATCAGCGAGGCCTTCGTGCGCAGCTTGTGACATCGATGTTTACACGGCCACTGCGACGCCAAAACATCCCAACAGTGAAACAAGTTCGCAAAGAGGTAACCATGCAGATAGTTCTGAGCCTTTAAAAACTGTATTCCATTGCACAAAGTAGAGTCAACACAAAAGAATAAAACAAAGGGGTCTGAGACGGAACGCTAGATTCCCCGGCCAGGAGCTCTAGAATGCAGTCACGACCACTGGTCCCTCAAAGAAACTATGCGATGCCACCCGTTGGGGGACCTAACGGATGCGCATCCCAACTGGATTACGTTCTGGGGAACGATGATCCTCTCGCTGAGAACATGTTTATCAAACTACCCCCTAGTCCCAGTGTTATAATGCCGCAGTAACTTCCCTTAAATGGCCAAGAAGGCATCACCCAGAGATAGCCAACACCTTCCCGTCCTACAACACTGCCAACTATGAGACTGAGAGATTATCTCACTAGCGTTTCACGGCTTGATGACCAGACGAGTTCCACAATTAGTGGGGGAGATAATTTTTGGAGCCATCAGTCACAGTGTACCAGGGATAACACCCCAACGATCCGTGAGAACATTTTGACTAAAGTGCAGGACAGATGGGCTACTTCACGACAAAACGTAGGCTTGCTTCAGGTGGAGTTCCCTACGCAGGGGTTAAAGTTCTCGAACTACAAAAGAATTCGCCACCACTGCGACAGTATATGGGTTGCAGATGAATGGAAAGTCAAAGGAGTGCACGGATCCTTTACAATTAGAATACTCAATAGGAGTGGGGACGCGAAATATGCCACCAAGTGCAACATCCTAGAACTTGAGCCGCCATGAAAACGAAGACTCGGACCGAGCCTGGTGCCGTTTTACGAGCTCATCAACGGGGTGACTTATAGTAAATGCACAAACATGTGGTTCATACACAACACTACACGTAGATTAAGAAACATAACCGCAAAAATGTCACCTAAGCATTTCAAAACGGTCACTGGGGAGAACGCTTTTGCGATAAAATACGCTCAGGTATGGGGCAGTTTGCCGAGGGGAGCGCATGAGTCAAACCCTCAGACTGGGCTTATAAGACAGCTTTACTCTACATTACAGGACAGTGCCACGAAAAGCACAACCAATACTGCTACTAAGACTATGGACATAATGGGACCTCTCAATATACATAAACGATTCCCGACTCCGAAGGTACAGAGGCTACACCTACTTTTGCCTTTCTTCTGCCAGAACTTCGGATAGTCGTGACACGGGGATATCAATGGACTATGAAGAAGCCACACTACGATGAAAACTTACCGAATAATTTGGAAATCTGAGCGCCAAACGGACATAGGATTTAACTGGAAACCTCGAAGACCCACATCATCAGGATAACCTTCAGTAGTGACATCAGGGCACAAATAAGAAATATGCGTTGCTAATTCTCAACCTTCCACTGTTTTACGAAACAATGAAAATGCGTTTTCGTGAGAATTACCGTCCAATAAGTAAGAATTACCGGCCTCATTGGGGCCGGCAGTGGTGAAAAAAAGTATGACTGAAAATGGTTTAAACTTTAACAGTCTGTATATGCTGAAAAGCAGTATTTTCTTGTTCATTTCATAAATTGTGGAATGTTCCGATTTTTTTAAATAGAATTGAATGACCTTGTTAGACCCAGAGCTTAGGGCTAGCGCTATGAACGATTTGCTTTAGACAACCACAACGAGGCATGTAAAAAGGCAATAGTAGAAGTATAACGCGTTTATTCCAGGCACTCTGGTTGGGGCAAGTTTAGCGGGCAAATCAAACGATTACATTAAAAGTTATTCATCATTCAGTTGCAGTCAACAGTGAATATAAAGTTTACAACAGATAGAAATTATAACCAAGTTTACTGGGGCCTACAACCTGCCTCCCGTACCATTCAGGTCCCGTTAGATCGTATGGATTTTTCAGCATGTGTCGATGTGTTGGTGCCCGTAACCTGGCTTTCATCATGTGAAATTATTAGTACGAGGAAAAGCCATTTATGATTATTACAACATAACAGCCCGTAGCGACAGGTTTATCTACCAAACAGACCTGGTGAGGAGGTTTTAACGTTTCCCCATGTCGAAAAGTTAACCACCAATTAGTGGTGGTAGTAGAAGGGGCTGACTGTGCGGAAATCCATAACTACTAGCAGCCACTAGAAATCTGTTCGTCGGAAAACGGTTTCAGCCGGAAATGGTGCATAGTTGTGGACAGCTGAACCCACGAAGCATAGTCGGACAGGTTCCAGTGCAGGACAAATAGCTGCGCTGTCACCAACGTACCTACGGGAAGACATATATGGCTCGAATTCTCTTCATGCTGCACACTTGATCTAACTACAAAGGGAAGGTAGCCAGAGTGGATAGCACATTACACTTTCTGCGTAGTTGGCTTGGTGCTCTCACCTGCGGACTGTTTCCCATGTTTTCGAGTCGTTTTCGAGCCGTATCTGTAAATTTTCAATCTGACAGCATCCCGAACACTCGGGAGAGGCTTCAGTCTACCCAAAAGCTCAAAGACTTGCAAAAATCAGTTGCGGGACCAAAGAGGAAGACATTTTATAATGGACTGAAATACTTGAACTCGCTCCCTTGGGCCACGGTGGAAAGAGAGTGACCTTGTTCTGGCCTGGAGGATCACTCGTCGGGCAAGTCATACAGACCTAATATACGTTGGAGATGGGCCTGCCAGACATCTTCGATATTTTATTTGCTGAGGATCCCCGGGTGGGACTGACTGAACTATCACTAACACAGTTTGCACCGGTTGTGGCAGTTTTGAGAGAAACAGTAATCGGAAGAGGCTATTATCAAACGTTCGTGCGCCCATAACCTTTTGCATGCGTGTGAAGACTTCAGTGGCTGAGTTGCTGCCAAGCTCAATGTTACGGAGCAATTTGTCTAGGTGCCGGCGATCAGTGGGATCACTTTTCTTCAGTAGTTCAGCATTGAGATCACTTACTTACTTAACATGACGGCGTGCCAAATGGCATGGATGTTTGATTGGGTGCCTTCAGCTTAGTGAGTCAAGTTAAACTGTCAAGGTCAGCATCAGGGTTGAATCTCGTCGAGGCCTAAGCTACTGATTCCGGAGAAGTGTGTTGCTCTACAACAGTTGTGACCCAACTCGGCTACCACTATCCACGTCTTATTCACCGCGCATCATCTGTCTCTCTTCGACTAACCTGCATTATCTGCTAACTTTTGTCTGGCAGGAAGAGGCAAAATATATACTTCTGACTTCCTGGTTATTCCTACATACCTTTCTTCACTATCTTGCCACTCATAGTCAGACAATTGCGCAGACGAGAGTCACAAGAAACCCTTAATCTTCCCAGCAATCCGCAGCTACCTGATCACTCTACAAATTCTAATTACTAAACCGCAAACACATTCAAGCTGTCGGGGCTAAAGTCAGGAGTGTATAAGAGGTGCATTTTCTCGCTACAGAAGAAAAGCTAACAACAAGAACTAGAATTGAGCGATCGGAATGTATCAGTTTCCTGCGCTCACACTTTGATGTTAGAACTAACATTAGATGTCTATTGAACGGGAAAATTACACATTGAGATCTCTTCACAAGCCAGAAAATCTATTCTCAATATCATAGCTTTATTAACCAACTGTTTTGTTTCTATTTTGAGTATAAACGACCTTGAGGTATACATAGTAACGTAAATTAGTACATCGTTTCGAAATGAAATAAACATGGCCAAAAACGCGAGTCATTCAAATACCCACACAATTCATATACATTTACTAAGAATTGTCAACAAAGTAATTAATAAAGCATCGTAATTACATGTTTAGGAAAAACTAAATGACGGAAGCAAGTATTCAGCCAAATTAGAGCATGGGGATTTCTCCTGTGGCGAGACTAATAAAGTAGACCAGAATGAAAATAATGAGCTCTTCTTTGACTATACCTTCAAATATGACAAGTCTTTCACCGATATGAAAACAATCGAGTCCTTGTGTTCCATACCATTCGTTTGTAAATCTATAATATAACATATTTTTAAAATCCAGTGTCTGTCTTTGAACAGAAACCAAAAGATAAAAAGCAGAAAGAAATCAAAAGCGAACTGCTAGGTCAGACAACCTTCGATTGTTTGCCACTTGTGAAAAATGTTTCTAAATTTCAGCTGAGCCTAAAATTATTTTGTTCTTCCTCTGCCACGACGTCAGGAGAGTTCGTATGATATTCTGATTTTATTTGATGTTGTATATTTTCTAGCCAACCGTCGAAATAGCAGTTTACGTTGACCAGCAGCTGCTTACTGATGAATCTTTCGAGAATTTAAATATTATTTACCTGAACGTTGAATCCATGCAAAACTTACCAGAGACTTTTCATTCCAAAGACCACAATATTTTTATTGCTGCATTACCAATGTTTACTGCAGTTCAGGTGAGTTCTTCGGTTTTCATACCTCTTACAAAAGGATGCCGAAGTACCTGTTATATCTAGCAAAGGATGTTTAAAATCTCCATCCGATGTGGATTATCTTGATTGTTCATTTAAATGGCCTAACAGTGGCACTGCTCGCAGTTTTGCAAATATACTGCAAAGCAGGTATTTTAAACCGAGTTTATTATAGTGAATAATAAGCCTTTCAGAAGATTTACTATCATCCTCTAAGAAAGAAGATGGTGATTATCCATTATCACAATACCCCACTCTTCGCGCTTCTGCTAATTCTGCTAGGAGTAAAGTTATCTGGAACCATCAGCACAGATGCCTGTTGAATAAGTCATCTGAATTTAAGCAAGTTCACTCCCGAAATTAAGCCATACTTACTGTTTTAGATTTAAAGAAAAGATATCTGTATCTAAAGTGTGGCCAGTGGAGGTATTCTGCATACCTAACAGCTCTTCTGGAAGAAAAAAAAAGGTAGTTAAAAATATTTCATTTCATGTAATCCTTCTGAGCAAATAGGATGAGGAATTGTCTTATAGCCATCATGGTGTGGCTTATGTCAACTTAACGCCTCTTCTTTATCCTGGTGGTAAGATGAAATCTCGCTTTTCTTTTGACATTTATTAACTGTTGACCTTGACTATTTTGGTTCTCTATTTGGTAAATTTAAACTCTAGTACTATACCAAAAGACTATTGGTGAAAGTTGACAGTACTGAAAGGATATGGGATTCCAGGTAGATTCCTTATGTCTTCTTTAAACATGCGTCTTTTCTAAATGGCATCATACCAAATGAGACTGGTGTGTTGCGCATATCAAGTCGTTGTCTTTCTTATTATGGAATGTTCCTACCTTCAAGTAGAAAGTAGAAGAAACTCGAATGTCCCCAGAGTGAATGTGAAGTTTACTTGCTTTTAATGCGAAACAGGCATAGAAAATCTAGTCTTATTGACTGAGACCATAAAACATAGCAAGATAGTAGTTACAGATTATCAACTACTCAGCTTAAATTTGTTCACAATGGTGCACTAGTATTTGTCCTTTCACTTATTGTTCCACTCTATTAGCTACTTGCACATAAATTTCTCTGTTGCTGTCTCATTTTCCCTGCCAGGTTGACTTAGTTAGTTTCCTTCCACCATATTCATTCAAAACGTGACAGTTTGCATTCTTACATAAAAAGCTCCACAAATTCCAGTATTTTGACCAAATATAAACTAAATTCTACTAATATATTAATAATTGATGACACAGTAAGCATGTAAGTGTCTGAAAGTTAGCTTCAAATATGTGGTGTGTGAGACATAAAGAAGATCGAATAATTCTTAATACACTTCGAAGTAGTAAATGCGTTTGAAATACTTAACACCACACTTGTAGATTACATGACATTTTTACCAGTAGATTTAAAAGTTTGTATTCACAGTAAGCGGGTCAAAATTCTATTCAGATGAGTTCAATGCCTAGTTTTATTGTTATAGATAGACATTAAATAGATAGACATTAAATTCTCACAAGTGGAACTAAGCCACTGGAAGACAGAATTTATGTTCTCATGTTAAGCGTAAGTAATTGTGTTATGCAATTATACCAGTTGAAAACAGGCAATAATAAACATTAAAACTGTACAGTAGTCGAAATCGATACTAATCATAGTTATGTAGGGTGGAAAATTCAGTCTTCAAAATTTACGTGAACTCGTTTTGGTGGCGAATAACCTGTTTGTTTGTGAATATCATTTATAAAAGCTTTATGTGACTATAATTTTTAATTCATTTAGTTAAAGTGTTAAACTTCGAGTGGCTTTTTGTAGGTTGATGCGTAATTTTATACTTGATTAAATATTTGTTTTGTTTATATAGGTATGTTTTCATATAGTCCCATCGTTCGGCGCTCAACTTCTTTCAGGACATTCGTGAAAACTATGACCAGGATGTTTGTAATTATTTGTTTTGTCATTTGAAATTAAGAGAGCACAGAACTTTATCACCTTTAATTTAGTTTAATTCAAGATAAATTATTCCTTTTTATTGCGATTTCAGTTAGTTATGTTCGTGGGGCATACAAAATACATCCTTTTAATCAAAAAGAATATGAAGAGAGGGTGAGCACATAGTATAACCCCGAAAATTATAGTGATCCGATATTTTTTATGATCAGAACGTTTGATGACCAAGGTGTTTTACGATGAAAGCCTTATTTTAATGCAGAAGTTTGAAAGCATACGAGCTGAAGTATAATTTAACAGATGTAGGTGCTGTGGTTACTTACTTTTCCACCTTAAATAAGACACAGTTATGTCGATACCGTAAATTTCTATCAGAGCACTGTTATCACTTGAATAACCGCAAAAAATATTGAGTAGAATGGAAGAATGTACTTAGTTCAGATGTAGAAGATGGTTTTGATGTTGATCGAAAAATCTTGTGTGAAAAGAAAAAAGAAAATGTAACGGACCTCTAAACATGCTTTACAAACTGGTTCAGATGTAAAAGCAGACATCAGAAGGCTTATTGCAGGGTTCATATAAAATTAAGATGGTATGTTTTTAATTAATACTTTGATTTGTAAGTACTGTTTAAATGAAAAGAAACAACACACTCTTGTTAGCACCTTCAAGAATATTTCCGTGTTGACGATTCATTTTTGGGACAGTTAAAAACGTCAAACCATGTTAGCGTTTCTAAATAAGCTAGAAGCGTTATATGACGATATTAGATTAAACGAAAAAGGCTCCTTTTGTATTGTAATTACACCATTTATTAGACATTTAACAGTTTATTTTGAGCTTCTTCACTGGCTGTGAAGCAACTGATTCATTGCGTTACAAAAATAAATCCCATATCCTACATGTAAAGTTGAACTTCAGCGACATTCAAAAACTATAAAACTTATTCTAAAATACGTCGAATTAAAGTAGTTATATATGCAGTTGCATAGTTGCCTTTTAAAAATGGCTCGGAATCTAGTATTTTTAACCTATTGATTAACTTATATACATGGCAATTCATGTCATATTTCAAAAATGAAGTACATGCTTGAACAATAAAGGTAAAAACTTTGTTAAAATTGTTTATTAATAGACAGATATAGCATTTAAGTGTCCGTAGGATAAGAAAAGTTATTGATTGGGCGATTTAGCAAAGATTTTTCGATGGAAATGGAGTATCGTTACTGTGGAGGGGATGGGAAGACGAAATTAAGGGAAAGAATAAGTTTCAAAATAAAAAACATACGGAGAAAATATTGTCATTAATAAAATTCATAGCAGTTCAAACCACGTCAGATAAGAAATACAGGTTTATAATATTTGAATTAACAGCTGTTTCTTCGTTTTCAGGATGGTCAGATGAGTGCCAATCTCTACAAAAATTGTCACTAAATCACACCAGAATTATGAAGGAATTAAATAACAATCTATGTTATTCATGCTTAACTCTTTAATTTCCGTGCCCCTGCATTAGTATCCTTTTTAGGAAGTACATATATGCGATTGTTAGCATTAGTAAATTTCTGCATGTTATATCAACTCAAATTTTGATTTGCCTTAATATTTATTTCAGACTAAACGTCAAAATGGTCTACTTCAAGAGGTTTTAAATAAAGTAGTAGTACAGAGTGCATCGACTGCACCAACTGAAAAGAAGAAAGGACAGCTTAGTGTTTCAAAGCCTGATAGGAAAGTCAGTATGACTGGTGCCAAAGTAAGTTACACAGTTGAATTGCCTCTATTCTGACAAACGCAAATTCTGCATAATTTAAGTTAGTTTGAAGAAGTATTTCTGAAGATTATATTATATTTTCAAACTAACTAATGAAAGAGCACAAAAAATCCTGTTTATAATCTACTCTGACTAGCTTCTCCAGAGAAATGTATCAAGAATGAGTTTTTTGAATATGTGCATTGTCTTTGAGAGTTTGTTAATTAGTTGTCTTCGCGATCAGTATTTCATTTTTATCATATGTCTTCCTAGATGGAATTAACTTTAATACTGGTTTTAGCAAGTCCGAATTCCTTTGAGTGATGATTCCACAAACAGGGGAACACTTGTTATGGTCAGTATAACCTAAATTATATAGTGACTATTCGACTCTAAGCAACTTTTAGAAAGAGCTCACAGCGTTGAAAAATGAGCAACGAGATCGGAAAATAGGGAGTAATCATTGAATCGATCATTAACAACTCAGTATTATATAAAGAACCCAAAATCATCTTTTATTTCAACCTAATAATATTTATGTATTGTAAAAAGTCTTTTTTCCAACTCAGTAAATATCTGATGAGCTGAGCAGTGCATACTCACCACCCAACTCTCCAGGGGTCGAACTCAGGACCTTGAGGTTCCGCGGCTAACACATTACCATTGAGCTAGTGGGTCGGAATCCAATGGTCCATATTTCCTACTTCCGTCAGTTTGCGAGCATCTTTTATCAACTCAGCATAACTGATGTTGTGAAGGTGAACTTCAGTGTCGGTTAAACATTAGGTCACTAAGCTGTCAAGATTTGAAACAATAGTGAAAATGTGTAGCTTATGTGTATAAGTTTTATACTACTTGATCAGTCAGAATTAATGATCGGTCTTTAAATATTTCCATAGAATATCTTTGGTTCTTTTGGTTGGAGATTAAAGTGCAGTTATCTGCCGAATAATTTGCCATTCTAAGCCTAGTTTGTTGTCCGTCAACATTCATTAGAAACCTAAGTGAACAAATATAGCACAAACTCAAGTATGTCAGCGACGTTATGGCTGAGTTATATAAGTAGTAACTGCTTAGGTACATGAATGAGTGCAAAATGCCGTCCAGCTCATGGGAGGGTAACTGAAATCATAATGTCCTATTTTTACTGTTGAATGGATTCTGTCAATTAATTTCGCAAACTGCTCAGTAGTCTTCGTGACTCAAACTTCCGCTACACTATATCATGTGTATTCATTCAATCCGGTCTCAATAAAGAAAAAGTAATACATTAGAGAGGGGATTTCATACGATTAATTTTTCTTATGTCAATACTGTTATCAGATTTATACAGGAAACGTAGAACCTAAGATAGATCTTCTACATGTAAAGGAGATGAAAAGTGTGATACTAAAATAGACGAAACTGTGTTACACAAAAGATAATTAGAAAAGAATCAGTAAAGACATTTAAGAATTTGAAAATGATATCTGCGCTATTGTTCACATAATGATTTAATCAAAAATAGGAAATACTATGAAGCCACTCTTGGTCAATAAGTGTAGTCTCTTCATGTCTCCTGCTGTCAATGGCCATGCCTCAATCTAACAATAAAAGAAAAAGGTCTGCTACGCAGGAAACTCATGTTCTGACAGGTAGTTGATTGTTTTGGATATGAATGGTGTAAGTTGGCAAATATCAAATAGACTTTTTGAATCCCAGCTAATATTTTCCATCTATTCAGTTGAATACGGTTAATGAAACTTCAGAAACAAGTCAACACATTTCACCACTCCACTTCCTATCTTTAAACAAGGAGTTGATGAAAAACCATTCTCGACGCATCACCTTATAACCTGACAACGGCCTACATCTTTCCAATTAAAAACAGATTATGAAGAAGTAAGGAGCCGCATGCAACAACTTCGTTCTCAAATGATGCTTTCTAAAACCTTCCTACACCAAACAATTTTTCCCCATCTGTTTCTCCTAATTTGCAAAATAACAACAATCTTTGCTCACCTAAATTTCAGGCTTTTCAAAACTTATTGTAGAGGCGTATCTGAAACCTCACGAAGACTTATATACCTTCAGAATTTTGAGGTCGGAATATCAGACATTTCAACCGATGACTTTCCCAATGAATGAACCGTTTAAGTCTTGATTTACTACTGATAACTTCTTATTGATAAATTGCTAGACGGTAGTAAACGAGATTCTCTCATCTTCGGGATGGACCGTATTTCGCAGCGTAACTAGTATATTGAAAAATTTGTGTTTTGTGGAATGGATTAGTGTATTATAAGTAAATTTTAATTGAAAAATTTATTTTTTATTTAGGTAATATTTCGAGCAAAACTACTGCCTGTGACTAGTATGTCAAGTAAAAGTGGTGCTAATACCTGAGAAGTTTGTTGTTTATTTACACAATGGATTTTACCAACTGGTTGTTAATCACTGATGTTTTAAACGGAAATTAAGTATACAACAACGTAGGCCAGAGCTATAAAAGCCAACTGATAATTTTTCCAAACTCCCGTTATGAATATGTTTTAATAAATTGAGTCCGAAACCTTATCTAGTAAATAATACAGTTTTACTGCGTAACATATCTTACAAAATAAATGAATTGGTATTTTTTCTGCCTAGTCTACAGGAAGAACTGCTACTAGTGTCGACATGGAATATGAACCTGAAAAGCAGAAATCAAACGTAACATTGAACACAGTCCATGAACAAACAACCGCTGATCAGTTACAAAATACTGATGCTCAACAATATCTAGATGCACATTCATTTATTATTCTTGAATTTCGTTTGGATAAACCATTAATAAAGAAAAGAACTTTAGAAGAAATCGACCAAAATATTTCATTATATATAGCTGAAAAACAACCAGTTGTTAGGCGTCATGTCACAGCAGAAAAAGTAGGCTGTTTGTGTTAGTATATGTATGCATACAATTTAATAGATACTGTGGTTTATGAAATCTAAAAATAATGCATAGTAAATATATTCATTCGTATATATCAGCTGATAAACCCTTAAAATCGTAACCTATCTATAGTTTTGAGCGCACTTTTGCTGTCGTTAAATAGCACAAACCTTCGGAAACTATTTTCTAAAAATGGCTATCTAATTTATTTTCCGTACTGCTCAAATTGGCCAATATATATATATATATATATATATATATATATATATGATAGGAGACGGCCTAAATGGAAATCACTACTTTGTCATCAGCAGCTAAGGTGTAGGTTTCGGCTTTCAACGCTTGTTTCATGCTGCTGGGTTGTCAGGAGACACCTTATTGGACAATTTATTCTACAGTTGACCAATTAAAATAAACATCCAGCTTTTGACCCAGTGGTTTTATATATTCATGAGAAGTGTAAATAGATGATGTATCTTCGTCGAATGAAGTGTCTTCCTCAGAGTCACAGACTTGTCTTCGCCTTTTGATTCTCTCGGCTAAATGAAGTTTATGGTTCTGGGGGAGAAAAGTCGCTATTCATATCCACTTCAAGTGTCTCATCTTGTTATCATAATTTTCAAACTTATTATTATTATTATTAATCGCTCAATTACTTCAGTATATTGAATTTGGGGCTTCGTGGGGATTTAGTGATTTTTCAAGTTGGTGTTCATCATGAGCTGACATCAGTTGGAGGGAGATTGTAAACCTGGAAGCACTGAAGATCTGCTTCGTCCTAGTATGGGGTTCCTCAACATGCGCACCCTTGACTTGGCCCTCCAGGGATCACACCCAACACCTTCAGGTCTCATGGTCCTGGGTCCGATCCCCAGCGGAATCATGGGTACGCACAGCTGAGGAGTCCCATACTAGAACGAGACAGCTGTTCAGCACTCCCAGGTTTTCAGTGTCCCTTCAACTGATATCAGTCCAAGATCAATACCAACTTCAATATATACATATATGTAAATATATATATATATATATATATATATATATATATATATATATATAATCGCTGTGTGATTTAGTCAGATAAGCTGTTCTGATACCTGTACCATGGTGCCGAAGTTTTACTCATATATAGCAGAATGGACACTATTAAATGAGATCCCCCGGAAAATTAGTTATTTTACGTTTGAGGTAGTTGCATTCCTGTTACGTGGAGATAATTTTAAAGAAGCATTATGTCGATAAAGCGTTGGACAGGGACTCAGTATATGACCTGACGTGACGATATATATTCATTATGGTTTGGTGAAATCACTTATTATACTTATTTGTTTATATGTTTTCTTTTCTTCAAAAGGCTGTCAAGGAGTACCATAAACAAATTGCTGAAGTTGCCAACTATCTGCTCATGGAATTCAAGTAAATAGACTCAAATCGTTGTATTTTGTTTTAATGATAGTCTGTTATCAATGTAAGCAGTCTGATAAACAATTCAGTTGGATGGCAGTTTTCTTTGTAAATAAGTTTTAGGCCATAAAATCAAATCCAGTTCTAGGATTTCTGAGCACTCATTCTCATTTTGACTGAACTGTGGTTATCGTTATCAATTATTAACCGATTAATAAAGTGGCTTTTATCACCTCTATTTTCGTTTCTTTAATTGAGATAATTTCTTGGTTTACCAAAGTTTTTGGAAATATCAACTCAATTTGTTACGCTGATGTTGATTATTGACCATCGCCAGTCATTTGATGTTAGTTTAATAAAAAAGAAACAGTTCCTTTCATACCATCAGGTGACAAATCTTTACTAATAGACGGCCAGTTGGAAAACGTCATGGTTTCTGGTTCTGTTTTTCATATGAACAGCTCTTTACGTTGATATATAAACCAGTATAAGTAGCAAGAAAGTATAATTTAGTTGTTCTAACTGACAAAAGAAACGACCATTTGCTTGAAATTGTGAAGTGATACATTTCAGTCAAAATTGGTTGCTTCAATCAAGCAAACTGTTTAGACTTATTTGAAAACGTATTACAAAGGAATGTAGGCTTGAATTCAAATATCAAGCGACAGCGGAAATGAGAAAATGAAGAAACAAACAAGAAGAACATGAGTACTTGGAAGAAATATATGAGTGAAAATAAGGTGTATGTATTTCGCTGTGACTGTTTCTAAGTCTTGTCACGTACACTTATCATTCTCTAAATTATGATACATTGGGCACTTTAGTTAGATATCTTACACCTCTCTACATAACTTGCATCAGCTGACAGTCATTTGATGGACTAGTACTAAATGTTGGTAGGACCAACTTTCTCAGTCAAACATTACTCTATCCAACAGTAAATCAATGTAGTCATTGAATTATCATTCTTGACTTATAGCTAAAACATTCCAACCACTTAGTTAATATTTTTATTCTAACTCGACAATAAAATTGTTGACTCACTGATTCAAGTTTATACAGATGAAGAAGTAAAAACAGCAACTACAAAAATAAATGATTCTGTACTAAATAGATGGGAACCAGTTAACTGTTTTTGTTTCAGTTGTCAAATGAAGTCAGTAAATGTCAATCATTTTTTATCAAAAACAATACTAAGTACAGTATCTAGGATTCTGAATCCCACCTTTTACATTGGTTTTCTTTAAACAATCGCTTGTGTATTTCTGACAAACTCAGTTTGACATAGAATGATAATTTTTTGAATGATTAACAAATTCCACGGTCCACATTGACATTTCTCGCTGCTGAGTAGTTTTCCAGCTGCCCAACTGTGGTGTTAACAGGGCTTCCATTGGAAACCACTCGACAAAGATCATAAGGTATGATCTTTGACACAAAAGTTTCATGAGCCAGCGAAAGATACTACTACAAACCTAACGAGTAGTTAGAAACCACCCAGGCCTATCTGTAATTAGTATTTCACCGGACAGATAGGAGTAATCTAAATACCTCATGGCCGTTTCGCTCATTTGGTCCTAGCTCAACAGCGTTGTACCCAGAGAAATCCAGCTCATAGACTCAAATTAGTTCAGATCACCTGAATCTGGTTAACTGACTAACTGATACATCAAATGTGTTACGTATAACCGATCAAAAAGTGAATATACTGTACAACTCTTAAACATTGAGTTGCTCAGTCGCTTGAATATTGTTTATTCGACACGTAGTTCCGTACCTCTCCAAAACTTTTATATCCCTAACTGCTAACATAGCCCAGTTGGTGAAGCATCGGGCCGAAAACCCAATTGTCTCTGGTTTGAATACGGCCGCGGTCCAAATTTTCATTTCACCTTCAACCATCACCCAGTATCAGCATACTTTTTGCTAAAAACCACGCTGCCACAGTATACTTCAAATATAATTGGCCGACATCAAATTTTTAGTTAATTCTTTTAAAAAGTTCGTTATTTGAAAAGTAGTTTTCTTTACCGGTCATCGAGACTAGCTTTACTAACAAAAATAACTGAATGTTTCACGACTTCGTGGAAATCGCTTCTTCAGAGAATCAGACCTGTACAAGTTATCAACTGTTTAGATGGTAACTCAACTTATTCATTCTATCAGGTTAAATTTTGATCCTGAGGTTTATAAAAAAACAATCAGCATCCAATTAAGACAAACTTTATAACTTTTAAGAGTAATTATCAACACTTTTGTTTCTCACAGAATTTTCCAATGGCGATCATTTTTGTATTTTTGTGTTCATTGGAACTGACATTCTGTCATGGATCTCATTTCTACATATCTCACTTTCACTAGGCCTACTTACATCCCTTTCATTTGTTTCAAGTGAATTTCCATTCTACAACTTATTTTATGAAAACGTTTCAACTGGTCTTTACATTTTCTGTTTACGTTTCACTTCTTTTTAGAGTCATGTTTGCTGACTTGATACAAACGGATCAATTGCCAGTGGATCATGAATGTGCTGAACAGATGTAAATTAGCATTTTATTAAATTTTACAGATTGTTTGATTTAGGAAATTGGAATTGTATTACTCATTGAATTCATCTGGGAAATATTTTGCATTTAAAGAACGCCTAAAATTTGCTGTTATCAAAATAGTCAGAGAGAGATTTTTCCGCACTAAGCCGTTTAGTGATCAAGAACAACTACACGTGAGTTTTCATTTGTACATTAGTTTCTGTTCAAATTGACAAATAAATATAATCTGTCTTACTTTATTCCTGCAATGAATCTTTTTCGATAAGGAAGACCTTATTGTTATGCTTGATCGCATAATCACTTGAAACACTAGATAAAAGTAACTTGAGAAGATTACCCCATAAAAAAACCTCCGAGAGTGTTGCAGCCAATTGTTCACAGTAATTGAACTATCTTTACTTGTGTATTCACTTTATTTACTTCGGTTGCTTGTTACTTAACCGTTTATGTGTTTGAAATTTTCGTCCACATATGCCTATGCGCTTGTTCCACATAGATATTGACACAATACGTTATTCAAGAGAAAGATTCTCATCATCTTTATAAGTCATTTATTAGGGAATTTAGCTCCTTTAGATATGAGTAAAATTAACACTTCCTGTCTGCACACACTGTCTAAGGTTACTTTTTCTTGAGCCATCTGAAAAGGAAATTAGATTGGTAAGGATGGTTTTAACAAACTTCATGCATCATCACAGAGCTCAAAAAGCATGTGCCTGAGGTCGATCACACATGACCTCATCCAAACTTGAGGATTCTATATGATGGGTACCAGAAGACCACCTTTTGATAAGAGAAGACATCAGCTTGGAATGACAGTCAAGTTCAAGGATACATCTGGCTTCTATCATACCTCGTACAGTTAGCAGTAAAAATTCGCCAACAGAACCCCACCATAACGTGAGCTGCTTACATTAATTATCAGCATATTTATCCTAAAGTTTCAGAGTTTTTCTGATTGAATAGGTCTTGACTTTGTTAAGATTCCCTAGTGGGAGAGGAAGTGTTAAGTTTCGTCGACAGCTTCTACTTTTTGAGATTCAGTCCTAGTTTCTAACGATTGAAGTTACCTCTCTAACAATGTTGTGTTGTATTCTTCTATCTGGAAATCATGGGGAGAGGAAATTCCGTAGTCTTGCGGGTGACGTCTATTTTGCAAAGTTTCGATGTCAGAACTTGACCTAAAAACGTTCTGCAGCATAACTGGTTTGTCGACCACAAAGTCGAAAGGTTTTATAATTTGTGAATTTTTAATCCTTACTTATCCTATGATTTATTGTTTCTGTCAAGTCACTTTTATACATAGAATATTTTTAAAAAGAATGATGGCTTTGATCAGCGAACCAGTGCCATAATGTAAAACTGCAATACAGAATATTAAAAGTGTTAATCTTCAGTCATCAAGTGTCTACGTATTCATCACACTTTCTGAAGAGAATTTAGTGATGTTTAACAAAAATTAATCACAATGGAGGAGATACACTCAGTCTTTGGTGTCTAAAGTTTGAATGTTTTAACTAACCATCTATAAATCCTTTCTTCTATACACCTTTGTCTACTATGATAGCAGTCTTCCGTTATCCACTTGTTATTATGTATACTATTGTAAAGTGTGGCGGCTTGGACCGATCAGCTTGTGCACGAGGTTCTACTTTGATTTTGTTTATCTGTTTGTCTGTAGTCAACGGGGAAAGTGAATCAATGCAGGTGATAATAAATACAGAGCAAGATGAAGAAGTCTTTAAGAAATATTAAAAACAGCATGTGAAAGCAATAGCTAAGGAAGTAGTGTAGTCAGGAAATATGAGGTGTTAATCATCGGCTGGGTGAACAATAGGCTGGGAAAAGATTTGGATGTAATAAGGTGCCAGGGATTAATGAGTCAAGTGGTAAAATAATATAAATCTCAGCAGTACTACAGTAAACAACGAAAAAAATCCCACGAAAGTATGTAAGTGCAGGCGAAGATAGAAATATAACCACAAAATAGAAGGCAAATGATATAAAGAATTAAATATCATTAGATATTTATGACATTTTATATCCCCTTTGTTAGGACAGTTCTCAACCTGTTGACCTCTAGTTTTCCTTTACAAGAAATAGGATATGGTAATATCTGTAAAGAACGATGAAGTAATTGTATTCATGGCAGAATAAAATGCAGTACGAAGAATAACGCGTACCGTCTTATAACTATACTTTTGTGTAGATTCATAGGAGCTAGATCAAACTTTGTTTTAATAAGCTTAGATTCACATTTCGTATTATGATTTGACGAGGTCACCATAGGCTGATCATATACTCAATTTGTTATGATTCAACATATCACAGTACTTAGTATGAACGGAGCGATAAATGAGGCATGATGACTAACTAGTTTTTATTTAATCTAAAGCCTTTTATTCATAGTTTTTCCTTTTCGAGTAAATATAATGAAGAAATCGTAAATCGTTCCTTATACTTTCATATACAGTTCACTGAGACTTCACTAGAATGAAACATTTTATTCACTAAGTTAGTCAGTTTCTGATTATTGTCAATCGTTTCGGATAATGCAATAAAGAGACGAAGGTTATCTGACAAATGTGATATATTTGCACAACACATTTCGAACAATCTGGTGACACATTTGCTTGTCAAGACATTTTATATGAAGTATGAAACTAGGGTGAGGTAAGGTAAATAAATTAGGATAATACAGGATTTGAAAAGTATGGGGATAACAAGGAGAAATAATACGTTTCCACACCTTTCATAGTATTAGGATGAGATTACCAAGGGAGTATATGAGTAAGGCTTAGACACGGTGGTAGATTGTAATTCCACATTGATCATTTTATTAGAAATGTCGCACAGTGAAACAGTATCGTTTAATGCGTAGCGTTTTGGAGAAAATTGGTTGTCCATATTCATATCAGGTAAATCCAAAACCTTGAGACTGAGTTTATATAGTCCTAATTCTCTCTCCTTATTTGTGATGACAACAGCAATAGAATTTTCCATATATCTGGGACAGGTACAGAATCATTTCTCTTACATGTATTCAGTGCTGTTTCGATAAACGAAGATTCGGTTATCCGTCTCTCTATCCACCAAACTAAGTTAGTTTTCAAAATTGTCATTCTATCCCACCCTACTGTGTGATTGTGTGTAATTGCATGCAGAGCAATGGTCGAGCATTTTGCTAAATTCCTTTTCTTATTAGGATTTACTAATCTTGGTTTAGCTAGGATTTTGTGCTCTGTTCTTCTGATTGACCCTGGTCAACTTCTTTGACCTATGTATTTTACCTCACAATCATTGCAAGGGATTTTATGAACAAAATTATTTTGTTTAATTGCATTGACAAGATCTTTTAACCTACAAAGCTTGTTCCTAAGCGAGTTTGTTGGTTTAAATGCCACTTTAATCCCAGCCTTATTGAGAATTCTTTATGATGCTTATGAGGCGTCTTCCTTGTATGGTAACGCAGCAGAGGCTTTGAATTCTCTCTCAGCCTTGTTACCATTATTACCATCATTATTACTATTAGTAGCAGAATTATTATGAAAAACACCTGTATTACTACTACTACTATTGCTAATATTTTTCTTTCAATTTCTTATGGATTTATTTATATGTTTAGGTGGGTAATTATTGCGACACAAGGTATTGGTGACGTGTCAAACTTCTTGTCGTAGATTTTCTGGCCTACTAGTAAACCTTTTCGTAAAGCTTTCATTGTCTTTCTAGACAAAATTATAAGCACTACCTTCAGTATGAAGTGCCAGTGGTGTTGTCTAGAAAGACTATGAAAGATTAACAATTAAACCACCCAGTTCAGAGAACACAACGCAACAGAGAACAATCACCTGAGCAACAAATGTTCTCCCCTATTTCAAAGACCAACTTATATTGCAACACAGCTGTTAATTTCAATCACCAATGTGATGGATGTTATGGTGTTAATGTCACCCAATCGCATCTTCCAAACTGAAGTGAATATGTGACACTTTTTCATTACAAATTACGTTTACGATATGACTTGCATCCTGAAAATTCCACACAGAAGTTTCCTGGGACTTTGTATATTTATACACATTCTCTTTTAACCACTTTCAGCTTTTCCTAAGAGATTTATTCGTTTATCTTGTGGATGAAATGCACATTGGCTTGAGAAAGGTATTCAGTGCAAAAGATATAACAAAGTTGGTGGAACCAAACTTTGCTGACCCGGAAATTCTGCTACGTTATGCTCGTGAGGCTGAAGAAAATCAAATGTATGAATGGGCAGTAAAATACTACGAAGTAAGTTAAATAGTATTGTCTTTGTAAGGCCTTCACTAAAAAATCACTTTATACCAAGAGCACCTAGTGAAAAGCTGTAAAGTTTAAGATTTAGTCATGAAAAGATACAAATCACTAAAGTACCAATCAAATCGGGCTTTAACATACAGGTAGATGAATCCAGAATTCTGTAATGCATATTAGAAACCTTAACTTCTTGAACAAACTTACATATTGTAATAACTTTCTTCTTGGGGTCTATATTGACAAATTCATGTTCTTGTGATAACAAGCATCTTGAAAGATATAGAAAACAAACCTCTTTGTGATCGGCTCAATAGAAAACTTAGAGATGGTCGGTTTTGTTGTTTGCTCGTTTAGCACAACAATAGGCATAAGCAAAAACAAACATAAGACGATCATCAGTAATGTTCGACTGACAACCACTTGCTCCTGGTTAGGCCTAGCTTCTATGTAGACAATGTGATGCTGTCTAACTTTGGATCACAAATATCTACAAAATTATATCTTCCACAAGTCTTTATATGAGTTATTGCCATCTCGGTAATCTAGGAAGCATAGGTGACATCCATTAGTCTAAGGGCCATTTTATTTTACTTTTATAACTTGAGACAATACTTAGACTACTCTATGACCAATGATGACGATTCTTATAAGGAAAACTGAAGGATAAGCATGTAAGCAGTTGGTTCGTCTACTTGGGTTAAATTTTCACTAATCATAGTTTCGTGAAATTACACACTTGTAAGGGAAAGAATTCCAGTTAACGTTAATCACAGTATATCGTGTTATTCACCTGAAGAACAGGTGTATATTAATGGAAGAAATTGCCGTTAGGTTGTGTTTTCGTCATAGAAACGTATCAGGTTCAATTCACATACAGATAAGGACGTGAATACGGAATCTGTTGAAGTTAGACCGAATGAAATTTAAAAAAACTATCAAAACAGTCTAATTTCAAGGTATAAAAATACTGGATTTGCACAATTGAAGAGCCAAAGATGAAATAACGATGGAAATATCAAGTCAGATGGGAGTAGAGCATGGTGGTAAATTGTTATTCCACTATCACAAAGTGAAACAGCTGGGATTAGATTGGCAATAAGGCTGACAAACTCAATGAGATATAAGGTTCTTAGGTCGTAGGATCCTACCGATCCAAATAGGCAAAACAATTTTGTTCATAAAATCCCTTGCAATGATTGTGAGGTAAAATACATAGGTCAAAGAAGTTGACCAGGGTCAATCAGAAGAACAGAGCACAAAATCCTAGCTAAACCAAGATTAGTAAATCCTAATAAGAAAAGGAATTTAGCAAAATGCTCGACCATTGCTCTGCATGCAATTACACACAATCACACAGTAGGGTGGGATAGAATGACAATTTTGAAAACTAACTTAGTTTGGTGGATAGAGAGACGGATAACCGAATCTTCGTTTATCGAAACAGCACTGAATACATGTAAGAGAAATGATTCTGTACCTGTCCCAGATATATGGAAAATTCTATTGCTGTTGTCATCACAAATAAGGAGAGAGAATTAGGACTATATAAACTCAGTCTCAAGGTTTTGGATTTACCTGATATGAATATGGACAACCGATTTTCTCCGTAACGTTTTCCGGTACATCACTATGTAACTGTGTAACATAGCTATCAACTAGAGTAAAATGGAATTAAATTATGAAATAACTGGATTGAATTTAATCTACAAAACAGATTCATATACGTATTCCAGCTCGTTTCTTCATGAATAATCATCTCTGTTTCCATGGTATTATGAATTCCTATTGAAAATGCTTTACGAAATCATCTCAGGTTTCTCCTTTCAAAAGTGAACACTATAGATATGATTTAATTGCAGAAAGGGATCTTTTCAATTTTATAGTTTCTTAGTAATACTTTCCTTTGGAAAGTTGAATTCGGGAATGAATGAACATTTGCATATATATTGCAAAACTCTTAAAAATCTTAAATTTTTTAAAAATTCTGAAGGTTGGCAATTAAAACAGTGTTTCACTGTCTATTTCGAAATTCTTATTTTCCAACGGTGACAGAATGATAGATAACCTGAATACCAAGCATATAAATAATTACACATGAACTAGGATTTCGCTTTGACAATAATAGGTCAAAATTATAAGTTGTCTGATAGTTTTTGTGTTATTAAGACTTTTCGATGAAAGTCTGGATGAAGTTTTATAATATTCTCCTGCTTCTGTGAAAATGAGATAAGAATTCGTTAGGAAAAAAAGCTGTCTCAACAAATAGTGGATTGAGTTTTCGTAAATTAGCCATTACTGACTTAGTTGGACGGCAATATATTGTCAGTAAAAGCCGAATTACTTCATATTTCAAAAGTTATTTATCAGCTGAAATTCAGTCTTTTCTATGCCACTAAATGAATAAGTCAATTTTTCATACTTACTGTTTGAAGTCAAAGAGACTTAGTATTTTATTCTTCCATGGAAAGTACTTTGGTCAGACTAAAACTCTTAGTCCATTTAAACATGTAAACATTTTCAGCGTACAGAAGTAATGGACTCAATTATTATTGGTACACAAAAATTACCAAACGGTAACCAATGTAGCTGTCAAGCTTTGCAATGAAAGGTGCAATATGGTTACAAGCTTAGTGATATGATGCTGCAGGTTGCTCTATGTAAGTGTTAGATATAAGAAGATAATTAACCAAGAGCTTTGACCTTGGTCCCACGTTATTTGGCACTCGTTAGGAAGGGCTATTTGCAATTTTGATAAAAATTATTCTAATTTTAAAATCTGTGACTTCAGAATCGATTGACACTGATCCAAATCATCTAGGAAATATGAGTTTTCTCGTAGTCGCGGATATAATTCAATCTAATGTTTCTTGCCAACTGACTTCTAAAACCTAAAATGTTTGCTAACTCATATCTATTTTTCATGTCTGTTTGAAAATGTTGAGCGGACTATAGCGTCTAACCGATCGGTCCAAACTGCCATATTCCCAAGCAAAACACAATATCCCCATGAATACCAAAGACAGACAGTAAATAGGTGCAACTAAAAGACGATAAAGTACATGTGAAATAGACAAAAACAGATGCTTACTTTAAACTAGCATGCTCGTAATCGGAAGTAAACACCTGTAAAACTCCTTCCACAAGTAAAATGGAAATAAAAAAAATCAATGAAAGGGATCACTTCACTTTCAACGCATGTTCTAAGTGAATAATCAGTATTCACAGTGTGTAGGTATATTATTAGCGTAATAAAAGAAAAACTCCCCTGGGATATAATTGCGATAATGTAAACACCAAATGAACATGTAACTAAGACGTGTTTGTTCATCTGTGAAATTCTTCTTTATGTAATCATGTTCACTGTTACTTTTTTCTTCAGGAACGTATTACAAGAGATCCTAGTTCATCGATTTACTGGCTTGATTTCGGTGTTTATTATTTAGGCCGAAATGAGTTAGAACAAGCGGCCATATGCTTTCATCGTTCGTTAACTTTAGATTCTAAGCAAAGTACCGGGTAAGTTGATTAAAAATTACGCTAAAAATAAACGTAATACTGTTAATTTCCTTGTGAAAAGAATTCGACAAGGTTGCATCATTTTTAAATATTCAGGTTTAACCATTAATAATAAAATTAGTTTCTGCGATAGTTATGTTGTATATAGGGTAGATATTTATACGTAATTACCATTCCAAATAAAAATGACTGTTTGAAAAGTGCCAATCTTTATCTTAAATGTTTGGTTTTCAATAGTTTTCATTTATTTGTTAATCTGTATGATGGTAAATCCTTTCATTCATTCAAAAATGGTTTCTTAAGTGCTATTCTAAGAGGTTTGCATTTCATGTGAATTCACTTAACATGTAATTCTCATTATTCCCTAACAATTGATAATACAGAATGTGAAATATTGAAGTCTTTGTGGTTACTCATAGGAAGATACTTTATATCTCTTGAGTAAATGAGACCAAGAGAATAGCATAGCACTCCGATTATTATTCGGTTTATGGCATGATCCATACTATGCAGTAGCAAATAGAATAATGACAATAACTTTCTGAAAGTTCGCCTATTTGATACAATTGAAGGTCATGTTTAAACGAATTAAAACAAAGTAAACTAGATGCAATGTAGGATGAAAGGGTTTGGTAGCCCAGGGTTGGGGCAGGCCGCTTATATAGCTGAGACAATAAGATATACTTCTGAAGCAGTTTTAAGTGTTTTCTTAGCATTTTCCTTTTTTATTTGAGGTAAAAATATCAAGGATAAAATGATATTGTATCTGGACATCGTGCCACTACTAGGAAAATTTTCTGTGTAGACGTTATATTGAGTAGTATCGAAGAATTATCTAAATAGTGGTTAACTGCAGGGTAAATGAAAATAAATTATGCCCCACTGTACTACGAATGATAAGCTTCTTTTCAACAACGAGTTACTCATCTGAATACATTATTTTCAACCTATTGATGTTCAAGTTAGAAATTGACAAAACTAGACTACACATAGAATCACTTGATACGTAATTCCAGCACATGAAAATGACCTTCATTTTCTGGAATAACAAAATCAATGTGTAGGATCTATCCATTGAAATGAAATTAGGGTAATTTGTTCTTAAGTAATTAGAAATTTAGACGAACCTTAATTCCTAGGTGTCATTTTGACCTAGTTGACTGGAGGTGAAATTATTAGACGTGTATTCTAAAAGCCATCCAGAAGAGAACCATCTGCATACTTCTGTTAGTTTGTTACTCTATGGAAGAAGCGGAATTTCGGCAAATGTCTAGATATCAGAGCAGAAAGAGTAACTAGGAATGTTACAGAAGATGGAAAATGCCTAACTAACTAAATGTAAACCAAGAAAATATATGACAAGAGAACTTAGTTAAAAAGAACATTATGCGATGACTGGGCCAGTAAATCACAGAAAAAACGACTTCTAAACGTTCAGTTTAAGAGAAATCATCTGGAGGAATTTTCATGGGCAACCTGCAGCAATTCCTGAAAAGCATGTTTTAAGCAGTCAATCTCAGGATAAATATCACGAACATATGCATCCTATCATCACACATGAAAGACATGCCTCTTCATTAGTCCACATCAGTGTATTTGTTAATCCAAGCGCTAAGTTTTGGTTGTTTGGTTACTCTCGGTGCACTATTTGATACAATGTACTGATGAGTGACTGCTAAAAGAAAAATTTAAGAATATAAAGAGACTGATGCGTTCTGGTAACTGGCCTTGTCTTTGGTAAGTAAGTCATGAAATGCAAAGGGTGCTAGTAAGGAGGCTATCAGGAATCAGGTTTTCATTTCACCTTAAATTATCACCCAGCATTAATAACACCAGTCTGCCGGATCATAACTAAGAAATCCCCATTAAGAATATTACTCATTCCATTTAATCGAATCCAGTAATTATATCTTACAGAATGCGCCTTCTCAACAGCTTTTACGATATTTAGCTTGCTAAGTAATAAAACTACACGTACATAAAAGGTGGTACACGCCTTGGCCATCCACTATCTCTCCATTAACCCAGATGTGGTGTATATCAGTGTCAGAATGACAACGAAATGGCACATAACTACATGTGCGGTTATGTTTTGCATTTGTGGCTTTATTATTTGCAATTTTAATCATTTTTACCCAATATTTGTGTGTTATTATTGCACCCCATAATCCCTCCTGACCTACTATCTGTTTTATCTGTAATCGGAGATTTTCTACTTCTGTTAATTTTGCTAACCACTGATTGACGAAGCATGTGTTGATTTGCATTTTAGATAAATTTCGTATAAAAATAAAAAAATTAACTCTTTAATTTTACGCAACAATTTGACGTGTGTGTTAATTTTCACTGTAAAAAGTTTTGTAATTCAAGATTTAGAATGATGAAACTTTCAGAAAGATATGCGGTTGCTTCATTGATTTTTCTTTTGAGTGAGTATTGAATGTATTTTATGTCTTGATAAAGCAGAAATAAACAAATTAAAGAAATTGCTAACACATTTTGGTGAAGTTCGATTATTACGCTGTAAAGCCTGAATATTCCAAAATTTGTATGTATGTATTGAATAGATTGTCACGGAAATAAAGTTGGCACATCGCTTATTAGTTCATTTAAAGATGAAATTATCCCCATCACTGACAATCGTTTAATTGGTTTAACATTTTATTGTCTAATTCTCTATATTTAAAAACTTTTCAACAGTACACTTTGTGTATCAGTTGACTTCTCTATTTACTTGTACTTCAGCGATCGTCCTCATTTTATGCAAATCTACTGATTCAAGCTTGGTTTGCTTAGATTTCATTCCTAATGAAGTTCGTACATCAGATTAATTAAGAAGAAAGAAAGGGAGGGATCACCTATTTTCGTGTTAGCTTTAGTAGGAATTATACCTTGTGATTGCTGGAAAACAGTATATTATCTAAATATCAGTGAAAGTCTGAGCTAGTAATGACATCTATAATAATGTCAAAAATTGTGCTCGTTAAAAGACAAATTCGAAAAGAATAACTCATATAAATGTTTACGTTGAGAGCTGCAAAATAAATGGTAATTATGACTACTAAGCAACCAATTTTTTGAATATTTGTATATAGCTATCTCAAACAAGGCTTCGAAAAGCGATATTTTTCCGCAGAACACTCACATTATCTTCTTGTCAATAGATTTTAGCCTAAAAGAAGACATGTTACTCAATATACATTTTCTTTTTTATTTTCGAAGTTTGGTTTTGTTCGGTCTTGTGTCGGCTATGCAAAATTTCAACGAAGAGGCAACTGATTTCCTAGAGGCTGCAGTAGCTCATGACCCTAAAAATCCCATCGTTTGGGTAATACTAGGTAAGTTTGCTTTTATGAGTATTAGTAAGCAATTATAAGGAGATTCTGAATTAGGTGTTTACTGATCAGAATTCTCTCAAGCGTTTACCATGATGGGAAGATATCTGCGTAGCAATTTTGAATAGCCGTTCTGGAGACATGTCATTTCAACCACTGACTATAGCCTTTTGACTTGATTGAGTCTCCCATGAGGTCGTTTATAGTCCCCACAGTTTATTTTCAAGTACCTCAACTGTGCAGCTTGAAAAAGATCTAGAAGTTTATTGAAGAAGGTATCACTTTAATGAAGTTATGACTTTATCGTCTTGGCAAACATGAATAAATGATAGCTAGAGATTAATGATGATGATCATTTTTAATTTTCAGGGCCAAAAAAGAGTACTTCAGCGGTGAGTTTATAATTCAGTACAGTTTTTCAACTCTACATGTGCATCAGTTACATGGCGTTAGCACCATTATTCTCACTGTGGTAACAGTCAGCCATGCATTTATATAACCGTATATCACTCACTCTGAAACCAGTAGCTCTGCACTATGGTGCAGGTACATCTAGCTGACATATAGGACAAAAAGCGCTTTTTGGGTTCCTCAGCTAGTCACTAAGATATATGTATATATATCTGGATTAAATATATGTTCAGTGAACAGCATTATCTTAAACTCATAATGACAATGCAGTATATGCGTTGGATAGTGAATTATATTTAGTTTCCATTTCGATTTATTAATCGCCATTTTTAATAAAAACAGGTTATTGAATTGCTTCTTTACTAGCTTTCCTAACAAACTACCCATTCAGGTTTATTCTATGAAACGATTTCTAATGATATTGGTGTGGACATGGCATTAAGTGAAGCTAAACGCCTAGCAGAAGGTGATGACCATGAAGTAATCATCACACCGAAAAGTGATTTGACCGATAGTTTCTTGACAGATAAACGTCAGTCATCAAATATACTTTCTGAAGGTTCACAAAATGATGGTAAGTATTCTAAAATTTTTTTTATTAGAAGAACAATCAAAACGTTTTCATCAAGAAGTGAAAAGTTACATAAATGTAGCTTATATGATCATTTTACTTATTAATAAAGAGTGAACTGGTTGGAAAGTTGATCATTTCATTTCATCCCAAACTGTCCCATCATTTATAGAATAATTACTACTGGAATATGAACGTAAATATTAAGGTCTCTGTCAGCATTCGGCAAATTGCATCATTTATTGCAGAGGTGAAATATTCTGTTCCATACGAGAATACCTTTATACCACAGAGTAGTCTACTCTGTTATATCTAATTACTATGAGAGATGACTGACAAAGTTTTGAGATATTAAAAATGTTGCAGATTTTAGATCATAGATTATTTTATAAGACTGGTATTTTACTTCATAATGTAAGGTGAGAATTGCCTAGGTTGCAACTTGGTTGGAGCTGTCAACTTGCACCAGTTAAGCAGTGTATTTGCACAAGATAACCCATAGTCCACCTAAATGTGTGATGATTTGTTTATAAGGAGACTAAGGGTGATGAAAGGAAGACGTTGTACCTGTCCATAAAGCAACCGACTGTTAGTTCTCTAATATGTAACTGAGACCATTACTTGTATGCTGTAAGCCAATGATCAAATATTTCAGATAATATGTATCAACACTAGGCATATGCCGTTTTTCTTCGTCTTCGTAGATTTTTAGTGTCCTATCATTTTGTCTTGTAGTTCTATACTTATCAATGCATACCCCAGAAATGAATCATGCTTTATTTTCCTATTATTCTGATACTAATGGTGGTAGATATAAGTGTAAATCTACCTTCAACAAACAAATTATCATGTTTAGTTGTTCTAAGGGATTTTTCAGTGTATTTTTTGCTAGGCTTTTTGCATCTGCTGTCTGGTAGTTTAAAAAACAATTTTGCACTAATTGCTGAATTATGTCAATCCCATTAGAATGATATTGCTCATTACTAATTTAAGCAAAACTAATATTCAGTTATTGATGAACGTAGTGTATTGACGTAGTCACTTAAATTCTTTACAAAAACCTAATCATGAAATATTAAAAACCATATCCAACACTTCACTATTACTACTTTCATTTGTATGAATATTGCGTGCAATAAATTAACTTCTTCGAAAATAAGAATTTTTCTTCGCTGAAACCACGTTTTGTTTTAACCTGAAATTATCGTCCGTTTTGGTTACACAAATGTTTTTGTATAGTGGTTAAAAGAAAGCAAAATATTGATAAGTACAGGAAGCTGTGCATTTTGTCATGAAATTGAATTCATCAATTGTGTTTTTTACCACGCAGCAGGTTTTCCATCTGCTAGATGCTTTCATTTTGAGGTCCTAACAATCCCTTCAGAAATGTAGTACAAACAAGTAGCTATTTAGATACTAAGGTAACCATAGAATCTTGGGTACTATTCATGTCCTTATAAAACATTTTCGGTAAGTGTTGTAATGGTATATTGAATACATTTTAACTGATATTAGTCCAGACTGAACTTATAGTGTACCGCAAGCTATTCTCGAATTGAAGTTCATATCATGAATGATATATTTACTGCCTCACTATGCTTCTGAGTGAACTAAACTGAAGACAAATGGTAACAAACTTTCATCTTTATTTGATAATCATAATAACTCACAAATCCAGCTAACAGGCCCCAAGTAGGACGAAATATGCGTTTTGGACTCCACTGCTAATCACCAAGATGAATATAACACCACAAATATCCGGGAGTATTGAGGCTTCTGCATAGAAGCAGATTTGTCAGTTTAGGTTGAACAATTTAGCCCCGTATAGCGAAAGGAAATTAAAACTCTCAAAGCCCCAATTGATACCCGTTTCACAAGAGGTGGCTGTCATGCCCTAGTAGCCTAGTGGTTACGGCTACGGCGTTTGAAGCGATGAATACTGGGTCTGAATCTCAGTGGGAGCAAAATTATTCAATGAGTTGCAGTTGTCTCCAGCTGACGAGTCTCAACTAGAACGAAACGCGCATACTGGATTCCACTCAGTCACCAAGATGATTGTACGCTCACATAGATTGCACAAAAGAACATGACTCACAGTAGGTAGTACATACCTAGCTTAGCCAGGGAGGTTAGACTACTAGTAACGCATATTTAATTTGAACTACTATCATGTTTGAGCATTACGATACATGGAAATAATTACTGAATAAAAAGTAATTTTACAAATACACATACAAAGTAGCTGTATCATAAATGTTTTACTATAAAATTCAAACCATAAAAGTAGTACGTTAGAACACAGCTCACCTGGTTTCACGATTTGCTTTCTTCAATCTCCCCCTCAAAGACAGTAAAAATGTAGCATTAGATTGTATTTAAAAGGTGAATTGTTTATTGAATTCTGTGCGCTCTTCATTAGTTCAACAGTTTGCAATATTCTCAAGAGCTATCGTCCTGCACTGCTCAGATAGTGTTTCTACTGTGTCTACTAGGATGAACATAAGGTTTTTTGAAATATATTTATCATGAAGTTATGTATTACGGAACGATGTGGTTCATGAAACACCGAAAGTATAGACCATGGGTTTTCAGAGACATTAAAACACTATAAAGCCACTTCACTTGTTTAAACTGTACTTATTTGGTGCATCTCTGAAAACCTTTGATCTTAAGAGTCATATTACACAGACTATCTGTCCAGTTCAGCAATTCAGTAAATTATCAACAGTATTTATATGAATCCGGATTAACATTCGACCAGATAGTTTCACTTATATTAGGCGCCAAGTGAAAAGTCAACATTGGATTATCTCTCTAAGGAATCTCGAAATGGGCTTTCATGAAAAACGTTGGAATTATTTATTTTAATAAACCTGAGGTTTACAGAAACAGATTATGAGGATTATGTTTTATCCTGGTCATCAATAATCATTGTATTTTTCTTTAGCATTGTAACGATTTTCTTTTCACTTTTAGAACTGATAAACAGATCATCAAAAGAATCCACAAAAGATGAAATATTAGATGAACAAGTTGATAACCCTAGAGTGATTATAAATGATTTAGATAAAGAAAGTAATCCCTCTATACTTGTTGATGGAAATAAAACAGAGTTGGACAGAATTGGTGACATTAAAACACGCAAATCACGAACGTTAAAAGGTAATTGAGATTTTCAACGACATTTTTCATCTATTGTATGCGTAATTCTTCAGAAAAACTAATTAACTGTTCTGCAAATCATCCAAATTTTAAGAAATAACATGCGAATAGTAACAGAAGTCAATATAACTATGTCAGAATACATGTTTTACTAGAATAGGAATTCATCATTCCGTACCGAGCAAGTATGTAATGCTTATCAAAGCTCTCTACTCGAACTCACGCAACCGTGTAAAAGCTTATGGACAGTTGCCTTGTGCGTGAGTGACAACTGGTGGCGTCCACCAGAGATACCCACTGTCACGGTTCCTATTTAATCTCGTCATAGACGTACTAGTGGACACAACCTTAGGTAATTATGACTTTACAGGGATTGATCTACTCCCTGGATGTAATCTAGTTCACTTGGAGTATGTAGACGATATTGACCTGGTAGATGAAGACGCTGACGCAATACAGGGTCTTATGAACGCGTTGAGTAAAAATCTAAGTATGTTTGGCTGGCATGCGTTTCACACCTATGAAATGTAAGGTGATACTACAGAAACGGTCTGCTGTGGCTACTCCCAGTTTAATGATAGGAGTGAAGTGGTGGGATGTTTCAACCAATTTACTTACTTGATGAGCTGCATCAGCCTGAACGGGTTAATGGACGGCGAAATCTCATTTCAGACACAAAAATTCCGTGATATCTGTCATTGGACGAGTATGCTGCCCTACAGTCCATTCTGTTCTGGTTTATGACTTTGAGACATGACCACTGAAATTAGAAGACATGAAACAGTTACAAGTTTCTAATCACACGTGCTTTCCTAGCATTCCTTGCGTTCGGTGGAAAAATTATAGTCATTAAGCCACAGAAAGGATAGAGTCGAATTAGCAGAAGTACAAATCACGACAGTTTGTGCTTGTAGTGCATACCAAAGTCTGTGGCCTGTGAAGATAGTTTTCTCACCTTCTTAAAGCAGAAGTCATGGTTTCAGATCCGAATACTTTTGTTTAGCACAGTAGAATAGAGGTTATTTTGTATGACAATAGTTACTCATAATCTAATGTCTGTCAAAGTAAGAAAGAGAATATAATCTTAGTATATTGCTAATGTGAAAGTTTACTATGAACTATCGAATGTGAATGCTTCTTTTTATCGTGAAGGTCAGAAGTCGGGTACGAAAATCCCAACTGGCATTCATTGTGAATTGACAACAGTAACTTCAGCGGTAGGTGAGAAACCCCAACAGATGAGTTTATTTATAAGAACAGCTGAATTTCTTTTGGAAAGAAATATGTTCTCAGTAAGTCTGTTCTTCTTTGCATTGAATAACTAATTTTATTTGAATGTACTACATTAAAAAAAACTGGATCCAGTTGTAGACTAAATTACTGAGGTTTATTCTTCTTAACAAGAACAAGGCATGCATCAGCGAAGAAATATTTCTTTCCAACGACTTCATTATCAAGCTGTACAGTCGTATTTGTACTCAGTAAAGTGACAGATAATTGTAATAAAAAGTTGCTCAGTCAATATGCAAAATACACAATCGGTGTAGGTGGTGGTATTTGTTGAAGTGGAAGAGATAGAAAATGGGTCATTGAAAAAGGAACGAATTGATAACAGGTGGTGAGATAAGCGACAAGTGCTGTCAAAGAATTGTGAAACGGTGATAATTAAGCTGAAATATGTACAATAGGTCAATGTATAAGGAATGAATTGATATTAAAGGGTGAAATATGGTTCAAGTGTTGTCAATGAAGTGAAAATTGGTGATAATAGAAGAGAAGTATACCAAAGTGAAGTGAAATGAAATCGACAAAATCAACAAAATGAATTTTTAAGGTCAAGGTGGAGAAAGTGGTTTCACAAAACGTTTTTCAATGCAAAGTTTCATCCATGTTGAATTGGGACACTCTGCACCTTGAAGTTTATCCGTTAAAATAATTTACCAAGTTAAATTGTACTACTCCAAAGGTTTACGTTTCCACCACTTATGCATAGGTGAAGCATTAGCTGTACATGAACAAAAACCGTTGGGTGTTGATCCAATGAACCGAAACTAAGTAGTCGATCTCTCTCTTCCTATTTAATTATACTAGACTTAAGTACACTGGTTTTACCCAACCCTTTTGTGTGGTTTCTTGTTAATGCATGCATTGCCATAACTGAGTGTTCTTGTAGACTACTGAACCTATTGGGATCTGTTATTCCATATTTGGCTAAATTCCTATGTTCCAATAATCTAGTTTAACTTATATAGTTGACCTCGAAGGTATAATAGCATAAAATTTAGTAGATGAGATTTTGTTGCTTAGTTGGACCTGTTGAGTCCTACAGTCAACGAGGCTTATCTCTGAGTGAGTTTGTAGGTTTAAATGCCAACCTAATTCCAGTGTTGTTGAATATCCTTCATAAAGTTATTGATGTTGCTTCCTAATACAGTAGCACAGTAGAGGCTTTGAGATTATTTCTACTCGTGTTACTGTTATCTTTTCGTTTCTTGTGTGTTCGTACGAATTTATAAATAAACTGCACAGGATAATCTTTAACTACTAGTGCTTCTTTCATGTGCTTCAGTTCCTTGTTTAGGTCCTTACACTGATTAGTCAGTTTCCTAGCTCTTTCATTCACACATTTGACTAAACCTGCATTAATTGACATTGGATGAAATGACTTGAAGTCTAGATAACTGTCCGAATGTGTCGGTTTCCTGTAGAGGGTAGTATTCAAACCACCATCTGTTCTGCGTTTTATCCTGAAATCCAGCATAGGTAATTCTCTTTGTTTGCTTATCTCCATGATAAGTGAATCGGATTGCGGTTACTACTAAGGTTATATGCATGTGAAAACCATCTATATGTTTCGATTTCATCATAGTAAGTATGTCATTCACCTATTCACACATATTTTACTTGAATCTTCTCAATCTTTGCGGTATGTAGCGATTTACATCAGGTAAATCACCTAATGAATAGCTTGAATAAAGGGTTATTTACGATAAATTTAGTGAACACTGCGTAAACTTTTTTCATTTTCACTACAATCGGCTATAATAGAAATTGAATCAAGAAGCTTTATAAACTTCTCCTTGAAAAGAGATAATCCAGAACGAACTTTTATTGCAAAATTTCTGCATGGCACCACATATTTGTTAAAATTCATTTTAAAGTTATAACAGCATAAGTAACTGCAATACTGTAATACAGTATTATAGAGAGGTAGCTAGTGTTTAGACGATTGCATATTAAAAGTGGTAAAATTTCTGTGCAGTGTAATAAAGCGGTTAAAAAGAGATGCGTTGAACTTGCCTAGCTACCATACTGTTCCCGATGCATCAATCTGTATGATGGATCAAATGATCCTAAGTGGATAGATTTTCGGAGACTTCCATTTGAAATTATGCCTGTCAGTGCAAACGGTGTTAAAATATCATTCTTTTTGTGCTTACTGACAGTTCTCAGTGAGGCATATCCGTAAGTTTCATGAAGTTATTGCTGTCTTAAAAACTCTAACCTGCATCAATGGCTATGGTGATCTATTAATTTAATGTTTAACTATTGATTTGTAGCTGACACCAATTAGTATTAGAATAATTGCACCGATATATTAACTGAGAGTAAGCAATTTCATACAATCTGGTCCCTGGTTTCCTTAGGCTTCGACTTACTCATGTATAGATTCTGTTTAACATGGTGCTGAACAAACTCACTTTGAAATGACTGGTTATTTTGGAGATGAAACTGTAAAAGTATTTAGACTGAAATTGGTTGAGCTGTTTAACTTCTAGGTCTGATGAAGAATAATAGATTTAGAATAATTCTGTAACTGATGACTTCATTTGAACTGCGCATTTTGAAAACAATGGCTGGAGTGACTGATTTCACTTCTTGGTAAAAAAATGGAATCCCGGATATTGCTGAAGTCGCATTATGTGTTTGTCAAAATCTACTAGACTTCCATTATGTCACATCTTAAGACATACTGAGCAATTTCTTCAGTGCACCATTTTATGCATCTTTTGTTGATAACAGAATACATTTAACCCTAATCTATTGTTATTCACGAAGAAGCCTACTTCTAAACGATATCTGCATAATTGCGGAAATGAGGTAAGTAGCTTATTTATGGTAGGAGTCGAAAAAGTAATCACGAAGATTAAAAATAGGAGTCAGAATTAAGACCTTTTACTGAATTCAAATACTTATCGTTTCCAAGTTCCTTTAGATGATAAATATAATAAATACATTTTCGTCAAGTATGACCATACCAGAAAATCAGTTTTACGTTTGCCAATCCACTGTTTGAGAGTTTGAAGCATATATAACTCGAAATGCACCAATGGATATTGATGAAGTTAACCAAACCACCTATACTTTTTTTAGTAGAGCCACATTGATCCCGGTGGAAAATCTGGAAACCAGCAGGAGAAACTAAACATCATAAAGTCCATTTAAACAAGTTTCTTGTAATGTAATTACTCCAGCATTATGGTACACACTGAAAGATATAACATATTGTGAGTAACTCACTTTTTTATTTCAAGGACCAGCAGTTCGTGCATAGAATTTTAGGCGGAGTCATTTCAGATAACGTTTTACGCTTTAAAGCACGTTGCCATCCACGGTGATGCCTTTTCCTCATCTTATCTGATAAAAGCACCTCAATAAGTTGTAAACTTCTTAAAAATGTGCCTAGATAAATAATGTGATCGGAGGGCATAATAAAATGATTAAAACGAACAAACGTCTACCTCTAAACCTTCTGATTAAAACTGTTGTGGATAAACATCTTAATTCATGTAGACATCTGTCAGGGATTATTTTATCAGATGACTAGTATCATGTTCACTCTAAGCTCTTTGCATGTCGGTAGTCAATTAAGACCAGGAGCAAGTATATAAGATTTTATGCATATACTACTTAATATAAGAACTCCATTTAGCTTGTCTTGTATGCGAGATAGTGTTAGAAATGAACCGAGTAACCAACTTTTGTTTCTCAAAACAAACTAATTAAAGACTACACAACTTCCTTTCATTTACTTATTCATTAAGAATTTAGTTGCTAATGCGATTATTGACCTAAGTTAACTCTGTATTTTCAGGAAAGTTGTAGACGGAGTAAATGTTTTTATCTTTTGTATGTAATTTATACTTATTACATTTTATTATGTATACGTGCATATTATTTTTGCTCCGCTGGATGCTATAAGGCTTGCTGAAAATCCTAAGGAGTATTGTTGAAATATCTTTCAGAACAAAGCCATTTTTATCATTACTATTACTAAGAGTGAAGTTTTCAAGTAATCGACTGAAGGTTCCTGTTAAATCATATTTGTGGTCTGTTGATACTGACTGACAAAGCGTGAAGGACAAAAGTTACAGAATAAAGTAAAACCACGGATACTCTTCAGCCGCATACAGCCTAGAAGTGCAATAGTTATTAGGACATAAGATATTTCAAAATTAGGAAACCAATTATCTTAAGCTGTAAAAGATGGACACTGACTATCGTTTAAGATGTAGGTGAATTAATCGTACAAAGGTAAAAAAATGTAACAAAGGAAAAATAAATAAAGCGTTACGTAATTAAAATGAAAGTGAGGCAGAATCAAACCATAGCCGAAAGGGAGTGGAAGATAACTACACTCTTCTTTTGTGTACAAAGGTTAGGTTGATAGCATTTTATTGCAGTTATTTCCGAGATATACAGCAATCCAGACATTCGCTGTTTTGTTTACCATTTCAAAAGCACTTGACGTTTCATTCTGATGTCCTGTGTCAATGAGATGTCTGGCAATTGCACTGGTTACAGTTTTATTTCCTTTCAAACACAAATTATTGGGGATATACCTGTCTAACCGAATAGATTCTCTACTCAGTCATTCCAATGTTGAAGGTGACATGAGCAAAGTGGTTATGCGATTTTGACTGATCAAGCGGGCGTGCAGTATTGTGTACTTGAACAAGTCTAGCTGCAGGATAGCACTTTCTTAGTGCTCCTTTGATACTTGCGTCTATTCTCTTGAATATTATGTCCCCTTCGAATGTATGGTGTATAAAAACGTTATTCCTTTTCATAGTTGTGCATTTATTTCTCTCGCTCTGTTCTTTTCAATACTTCATAATAAATCTCTTAAGATATCCATTCTCATGGAAACACTTCTCATAAATTTTTGTTGCTTGTATAATCCAGTCGTTGATTGGACCGACTTGATCAGTCAATATTAACAAATGGGATAATACAAGTAACAACAATAAAACTATACCCATCGCACAAGAAGTGGTTATCGTGGCTCGGTGGATTAATGGGATAACGTTCTGGCGTTTGGTTCCGTGTTCCAGTCCCAGTGAGAACAACATCACTCACTGGAAAGCAGGTACCTTCAGCTGACGGCTTCTAAACGGTATGAAACGCGCGTTACGGTTTGCATTGCTAGCCACTATGCATCATAAACTTTTCAATAAAATTTAGTTCTTCCTCTAACTTGTTGATAGCATATAATTTCTTTGCTCTGTTGTAAAGTGTTTTGACTAGCCCATACTAACAGCTGGCACGGCAGAAACTATTACAGTTAAGGTGTTGTCCGGTTCATGTTTTTTTTCTATAAATGATCGTTTCCATCTTGCCATCAATTCTTCTTCGCACATTGATGTCAAAGAAAACGGAACTTTGTATCATGGTCATATTCCATGATGGAATGAGCCTTGTTGAGCTTTTCAAACAACTCACTTGCATGTTTCATATCATTACAAAAACAAAGGTGTTGTCAACGTCCAAATTTGTCCAAATTTATCAAGGAATCTAAATGCATGACATCATATTTCTACTTTACGTCTTGCAATAAAAGACGTTGGTTTTCAGTTACTCGTATTTTTCGTAATGCCATTCCTTAAGTGTTATTCAGATTACTCAAAGAAATTTATGTGGACCACGATCGAGAATTGATCAAGTAAATATCACAAATATTAGGGACCGAGTGAAAAATTCGTGCTGGATATGTGTTATATTCGCATAACTTTCAGCATATTAAAAATAATTTCAGTGTTTCATACAAACGTCTTGTATAACTTCTTCAGTGAAACGAAGAAGTATCTTCAAAGAATCATTTGTAGACCCCCATTTCTCCTGGATGTTTAGGCATAGATCTCAGGCGGCAACCAAGCAAGGATGCTGTGAAACCGATTGCTAGATTTCAATTTTTATATTGAAGTGAGAAATTTGTCCCTAAAGCCAAGTTTTTAGCGAATTTACTTTAGAGGTTATTTAGAATTGCAATAAGATATTTTCTATATGCTTCTGCTTACTGTTTTATGTGTTTTTGAATTATTTTACGCTGGCTACTTTAGTTTGCATCTGTTGCATTGGCTCATGAGTTGATTGCACAGAAAAAAGACTTGGAATGCCAATCAGCATCTTGTGATCCTCAAATTTTCACATCAAGTTCAGTGCCCAATCTACAAACACAACCTGAGAGTCACACGCCTATACAAGGACAACTATCCAATGATAACCATTATCCGGCGAATTTCTCAACCACTGGTTTATCAACACTAACAAATCGGATTTCTTCAACAAATATTTTATTTCATCGCGTATCAAGTTATCACTTACTATGTGCACGCTTGGCAATGAGTTCCTATAAACAAGACTTATCAGAAGCCGAATTCAATGTTAGCTTGATCATTGAGGCTGATCCAGAATCCATTGAAGCTTGGGCATGTTTAGGTCATTTACGTTATACTACTGGGGATTTCAGTGCAGCGCGTGCCTGCTATGAACGGTGTTTAGCTTTGATCACCTGGCCTCCTAAAGATGAACATAGCCTATTAATGAGATTAGGTTCAATTTACTTACAAGAACAAAAGGTTTGTACTAATTATGAATATGATAGTACAGTACACTTTTTTTTATTTCATTGGATTTAATTTATCATAAAACTGACTGATTCAATCATTTTTTATTTTTTAGCAAATCTTAAAAACATTATAAAAATAAACAATGAAATAACATTTGGTCGTATGAACCAAATGACAATCAGTAAATTAAGACTTCGGGGTCTCTTGTAAATTGCCTATGCCATCCACTAGGCAAATGCGAACAACTGTTGAGCTAAGACACAGATACCAAAGCATTCAAGCAGTTGTCTTTTTCATAACCCATCTAGTTATTTAATAGGTAATCCATGAATCCAAGTCACTGATTAAATTCAGTCTTATGATTTCAAGTTTGCAATAATTCTTTCCGTTTTTGTGCCTGAAAGAAGTATAATCTTATCAATCTGAAATGTCCGTCACTAAATCGGATAGATTCTTAAAAGGAACAAATTCAGAAAGGTGTTACTGCTGCATATATATATATATATATTTAGTGTGATTCTTAATTTGAATTCACATCCCTTATTTTAGAATTTGTATTTCTCAATGAATGTAAATCAATATCAAATTCGTCTAACTGACGTTACTCTATTTACTGCTAACAGCCCTACCAAAGTAATAGGAAACTGCAATTTACAATATCCAAGCTTATATATGATAATTTGACAAGTGTTCTTCTGCATGAATGATTCTGAGTTGTCAGAATTGTAGAATAAAGATGATAACCATATGTAGAGTGTCGTGTGTTAAGAGTGTATGATATACAGATTGAGAACTTGTATGTATACATGTGTTGATGGTTCTTATTGTACGTATATTGATTATGTCACTATGTAGGGCTGGGTTGAGACCAACTCGAACTCGGTTTTATTCACTCATTCCTTTTCAGATAATTCTAATTACAAATTATGTTAACAGGTTGTGTTATGAGACGTCCCCTACAATTTCTAAAGCCTTTCTGAATAATTTCAATATTGTCTAAACCAACCTTGTAACCTGCAGTTATGTCGTATTGAGAGAGATATAGTTGAGAAGTTTTCAAGCTTTTTAAACTTTACTAGATTTCTAGGGAGCCTAATGGGAGCATTTCGGTGTTCACCTTTTCTAATTTTGATTTCCCGGGAAATTTGTTCTATGTATACTGAATCACATTGTAAACATTTTATTTTATAAACACATTTAGATTGTCAATCCAGAGGGATCTCATCTTTCGAATGGACTAAGATGCTCTGAAATGTGTTTGATTCCCAGTAAAACACTGATATTGCATTTGTAAATCACGCTCTTAATTTAATCCGAGATGTGTGATCTGTATGATATGACAGTTCTTGAGGCCAATGATTTACGATCTAACTTAGTATCATTTTCCTATTTTGCGAATGAATTTCTATGGCTTAGAAGTTTGAAATCCATTGGAAACCTAAGGGCACTGGATGACTGTTTCCGTTTTGTTTAAGACTCCTCAGCAGTGCGCATCTACTACCTCATGAAAGACTGCGTCCAAGACTGTTAGGTTAATTCTGTAGTTATTTGATTCAAATTCTTTATTGATGTGAATGACCTTGAAATCCATCCGAGATATACTATAGTAGTAAAACGTGGACACTGTAGTAGATTCCAATTCCATTTAAGTGTTTTTCACTGTGTGACACATCTACTAAACAAACTAACATAAAAGCATCGAAAATCACTAGTTCGTCAGCCTAAAATTAACTGCTAGAGCTTGGTTGAAACTGGTAAAGTGAGAAGTTATTTGATGTTAGAGCAAGAAGTAGTAACTTCTGTAATATTTTATAGTTTGTAGTTCTTTGTATGGAGGAACAGAAAAAGCCTAACAAATTAAGATGTTAAGCAGTATTGCATCGCTTAAGGTTATCAGAAGTCTGATCTAGACAGCGGAAGCGAGAGAATGCACATTATAAAGTTTTTAACAAAATTTTTAAAAAGGTTCATGATAAAAAGAATGTATAACTGAGTATGAGATAGTTTGTGTAGAATTCAACCAGAACTAAAAATTAGATTCATCAGTCACAAGTTGAACAAATTTTAGTAAATCACTAAGAGGACTCTGAGTCTAATTTTTTACAGAGCATGCTATCTACCTACAGTGGATGTCCCTACATTTTCTCTTATAAAAGTTTACTGAAAAGTTTAAATTGTGAGATAAAACTATTTACTACAGATTAACTGATCGACATTATTTCGTGGTTGCAGTTGGGCAATAAACTCTAGGATGCTTATTTCGTGCCTGGTATTCTGAACTTGTCAGTTAGGTGTGATGCTTCGTCGTTTGGAGTGGTGATTGCTTGATATGCGTCTCACCGAAAGAAACACCAACACTGATACGTAGATAAACTCGGTAAATGAGTGAGGAATAGGAAGTTCCAAATCACGCTGTTAACTATCGACAAACAAATAGCTAACTACCACTTCTGAATCTTCAGTGATTGTTCAATAAGGTAGAATAGAATACAATGTCATATCCTTTCACTTGTTTGGTTACTTTATTCGTTTACATTGATTGTTGTGCGAACAATAGTTAAGGGAAATTAGTTCAGCAACATTTGAAAAACGCGATCTTACGCTACGTGTTAAAAAACTACATCATTCCTAAACAATGATAAAACTAGACAGATGAATGCTCTGATATGTGCGTAAAAAAGATGCTATTTTTAAATAAATACGTGCTCACTAACAATCTTTATAAGTATTTACCCATGACACAAAGAAATCTGAAATACATTGGTCATCTCACTTATCTAAAAAGTGAACAATAACATTTAGCTTGTAGGAAGATTCGATTCTGTGACCTCTGTTGAACGGATATTAAAATCAACAGAAAAATAATAATTCAGCTGTAAAGATTGGTAAACAAACTATGAAACTTTCTCATGATGAACAAATGGCGTAAATCTCCCTAGATTACAAGTATTTTAATAAAGCTACTGACTTTCGTCAAATCTCAGATAGTTCTCCTCTAATAAACTTCATTTAGAACAAGACAAAATATTAGATTACAGTGGAATCGAATTGACAGAAAAGCTAAATTTTTCAGCTTTACCAACAGACTTACTTAAGTGCATTTTCTTCTTTAAAATTATATTTCAGTATCGAGAAGCTAAAGATATTTACCTGCGTGCATGTAAACACTCACCAACTTGTGCCACATGGTTAGGTGTTGGTAAAGCCTGCTTCAGGGTAAGTCCACCCGTCGCTTATTTAGGGAAGAATTTACCAAGTACAAATATTATATAATTACGTTGTCATTTTATTTAACTAGTGTTCATTTCCCTCTACAGATTGTAAATATCTTTTATATTCATCAGTTGAATAATATTATTGAGATTTAAAATTACCAAGATGTCACCGGTTTGTTAAACTACAATGCCTAATAACTTTTACACAGTGGAAAAAAGTTGTTCATCGAGAGAAGTAAATTGGTAAATAAAAGACAGTCACTACATTTGTGTTTTATAAAAGTATAGAAATCGTCATTAGCATGGATTCTCGTTTCTACAGAAAATTCAGAACAATACCTTCAATTCTACCAGCTAATACTGCAATATTCAGCCACTGATAAGAAATCAAAAAACCTTTTTCAATGGCATAAAGAGAGACAAATTACCTTGGCGACTTGGATAAAAGGGTATCAGTTTAAGTTGCCACATTTCGCAGCACAATTTTAAAATGAAATGGATCGAAAAAGGATGACACTAAGGTTGACAATGGAAAATAGAACAAATAAGCGAAGGTTACTTAAAATGTTCAGAATTTCGAACATGGCAAAGAATGTGTACATGTAAGTTGCACCGTTAAGAGACCTTAGCCACTGAATCCTATCGTCTCAAGGGCTTCCAGCCAGGCAGCGTTTGTGCTCAAAACTGACAACTAGACACTTTATTCTTGGATACTGCAGTTTGGTCTGACCATCTTAAGCCTATGCTAATCCTACATCGGCTGAAATCATACGACGATGTGCACAAAAAATACTGGAGTCATGTCACCCAGTGAAGTTTCGCAACGTCCTCAACCGACTTTTATCCCTCGTCTAATATTCGGAATCTAAACCCAACACTGTTCACGTGGCGATTCGACCAGATGCTAGCAGCGCTACAAAAAATAGTTATGGTTAGAAACCTGTAACCTTTTTACATCTTCTACTTTCAATAGCCATGTCGCACAGCCGTACAGGAAAACAAAGTTGAATACTGCACAGCAGTGGAAGAGAACTGAAATAGTGGTAAAAACCTAAATGCGGAAAATACATAATTTTAATAAGATTCTGTACAATTTTACATCATTTCAAGGGATTTAAAATGGGTAAGATATAATGGAAGTAGAATATATGGTATAACAAATGTACAAACATACTAGGTGGCGAGGATACAATGTTATAGGAGGATAACTTATATGTTGCCAATTCCATTAGAGTGTTTTCTTTTTTATTGCTTCCAATTCCCACTTTTCTTGACAGTTAGGGGAACTAGAAAATGCTGAAGAAGCTCTTACTGAAGCTAATTATATAAACAATAGAAATCCAGAAGTTTGGGCATATTTATCTATGATATGTTTGAAGACAAATCGGCGTACAGAAGCTGAACAGTCTTTTAAATATGCTATAAAGGTCAGTTTTTACATTCACTATTATTTGGAGTTATTTCATTACAATAAATTACTAGATTCAAAAGGTACTGAGATATCCAAAGTTTGAAAAACAGTTTACTAAACTATCATTCTACCGAAAACTCAAAAGGTTTGGAGACAACATTTAGGATTATGCAATTTGTCCAGTCGATTTACTATAGTATGGTCACAAAATCTTTTTGTGCACTCAATAACATCATTTTCATGAATATGATATATCTGATAACGATAGGTGGTAGGAGTGAGAAGTCATACATTCAGTAAGAATTGTAGTTAAGTCAGAATGAATATATCTCAAGTATTAAATAAAGTATGAAATGGGCTGCGTTGAAGAACTTATGTTTCAGCTGAACCAATGATTTACGATAACCAATATGCACCTAAAACTTCGATCATGAGTCTTCTTTTAACATTCTATAGCTCATAAACTGAAATGAATACAGAAAACAACATGTCCAATTCGTTGTTCGAATAGTTCAACACTCATTTTTATTCCTCGTTGGCAAGCATCTTTGTGATTAAGAATTACTGTTGATGTATCTAGCTTTATTTCAGACATTCTCATACTTTATTAGTTTTGACAACTACTTTTTCGTTCCATAAAAAGATCCTTTCTCGGTTTGTTTCAGTTTCCATAACAGATACATCTGGGCACTGAAAAACAACTATACAAGCATAGAATACAGTATTCGACTGTGATATTAGTAGAAATCATGAGCTATATGATATCAAACTGTAAAACGCAAGAAATGAGGATATTTGAATCAGACTTGCTTCAATTCAGAATCAATTCTACATTCTGCCGTTGAATTACGGTTCAAACAGCCTTTGCCGTACCACATAACTCAACGCATATTTCAAACTAGAGACTGAAGGAATGACGTAATCTGGCTTTTAAAGTAAAATGAAAAAAATGTGAACTAATAAAACACTAGGTGTCAAAGGGTGAAACAACCATCCCATAAATATGTTTCAGACTCGCCAAAAACAACTTAAAGACCTCACCGATAGCTGCAGCTTTAACCACCTCACTATTTGTTTGTGAGGTAGCTTACTGTTATGCAACTGAAAACAGCTAGCATGTGTGAACAAAACTATCACCCATGAAGTCATTCTTATAGCGCCTACTTATAGTCTATGCTTCCGCCATGAATTATCTAATGACTGTAGCTAGATGCAGAAGCGAGGTAAGAAAGAATTACATTCCGACGCCAAACAAACAAGAAAATTGTTTTAATCTAGTCTTGGGTCTAGCACATGGGTGAAATCACCTTTGCAAACCTTTAATATAATTGCTAGGGCTTACATACAACAAATAAAAGTTACCATTAATTTATAATATTTACATCAGAAAAGCAGCGTAGAATAAATGACCTTGTGGTGATCAAATCAAGTCACGAAGATCAAAGCGAGATATCAGTTAATATTGGGTTGTGCAGAGTTAAAAAATAAGTTTAAGAATAGTTCATGAGAGGTCACCTTAAAACAGTTAGACTTATGTTAGAGTAATTGAATTGCACCGAAAAATGACTGCACTTTATTTCTCAATGAATGAAAGTTCTAATTTCTGTTCAAAGGAGAAAGTTGTGCGTGTGTTAGGGCTGCCCAAATCCTAAAAAAACTAACTTCTGTTCATATTATCATTGTAAAATGTAAACTTCGTTTTCGAGCTCTTTTAGCGCCATACAATGTTACTTATTATTCATGCGGTTTAGGATACTTAACACTGATTGGTCCACTTTACACTTTTAATATGATATTTTGTTTTTCCCCGTCGAGGCCATCTAAAGATACATGAACGACTGAATTTTCAGCCATGAGATTATTCGGTTGAAGTAGGTAGGCTTTCAGACCCATCTTCTTTTGGTGTCAGCTTAATATTGACTTGAGAAGTCATTATTCTATGGTTAATTGTATCGCGTTGGAGCATTCTATTTTTATATGTACCGTGGATCATAAAATCACATTGTCAATGTTTGGTGAGAATGAATATTTTCTGATACATATATCTGATATCTTAAGATTTTATCCAATTAATTTTTTGCTCTAATTCTAGACGAAATTGCAAGACGTTCACTTACTGGATGAAATTCATGCATTGCAGCTGGAAGTTGGTTGGGGTAATCCTCTTGTTTATTGGGAGACATATTCACAACAGTAAATTATCGGAAACGGGGGAGTGAAAATCAACACTTCTTCATAAATAGTTTTCTGTTTATCTTAATAAATAATTATTGCTCAAAATTAGCTACCATATGTTATCGTTATACCTCATTTACCTGATTTATGCGAAATTAACATACATCAAGTTATTTTTCATCATTATAGTTTGAAGTATCTTGGAGGAACAGAATACTAGACGACCAATTCGTCCTAAATTGAGACCTTTCATCAGCCCGCATTCGTGACCCCACTTAGGATCTTTTTCAATGTCAGGTTTCCGGGTGAGCACGCTACCATCCAGCGACTGAATTTAAATTTGACTTTCATCACTTTTTAACTTTGTCAGTTTGTGATTACATACAACAATTCTTCGCTGTCATACATGGACATGAATGAAGCCTTTTATATTTGCTTTGTCTTCTTCTACTTCAGAACTAAGTTAGGCACTTACTTTCGTTTACAATAGATTACTTCAACCATAAAATTGTAAAGAAGAATGACCAATCACGAAGGAATCGATTCCAAGGTTACTCAAATTGGTTAGTATACGCGTAACTAGTGCTTATAACGCTGTATGAATTTTATACAGAAAGAAAATCCTGAGAGTTAAAGAAAGACTTTCATTTTCGACGTTACTGTTGCGCTTAATCGTGAAGGTAAGCACACGTCATCTTTAGTGTCTATGAGTTGTGAGTGTAAACTTTAAGCTACATTGTACAAACCAATACACGTATATCAGATGCGTTCACTCTTTATGTTCGTTTACAAACCACATCATTATTCTAAAGACGATTAATGTATACACCTTCGTTGGATTTCTCCAGTTACCTCGAGTAAGGTTGTTAATAGTAGTGATAATAAAAACAGCTACATATTTTTTGACCTGGGAAGCTTACATGATGTGTTGCTAAAGACATCAGTAAAAGATTGACATAAACCTATCATTGCTGAACAGAATATAACATGCGCAGAACAGCAGGCACTGGTTCACAGCTTACACCATGTGAACCACTTTAAGGTTAGGCGTATGGTATTTGACAAGGGAGGCAGTCAGTCGATGAGGATGTGAGCTTTCACAAACTGAGATATCTTGAATATGTGTTGCCCTTGTCAAGCCATTTCCTACCTGTTCTAGAAAATGCGTATGTGGACTGGACTCACTCGTGTTTTGACAAATGTGACAGCTTGTATGCTGTGGAATGTCAAATATGCTATCTGGAAGAAACTACTTAGTTAGTTGTTAAACCTGTGAAACTGGTAACTGACGTAACCGATTGACAGTTAAAATCAAAGACAATAGATTTTGTTATAATAACAGAGCGGTCACTGACCATAGACATTCCTGCAAGTATTGATATTATACAGAAACAATGAACTTTTTTCGGAAATCATTTGCCGTATAGTGTTGTTGAAAGGTCAATCCCTGAGTGATTTAACGCTGGTTAAACGAAGATCATAAGGTTTAGGATGGACTTTAAGATCAAGAAGATGTGAAGTAGTTGGTGTAAGTGTACTAATAGCTGACTTATAAAATTCAGTTTCGTCCTAACAACACAATGGATATTATTTGCACAAGTCTAACATAATGTCTTACGTTATAACGTTTTATTTTATTATATATTTGTCCCTTGAATTCCTAGTGGAACATGGGGCTTCAATGGCAGGTTGCCATTTCACTTTCTTCTCTGCAGTCTCCTTAACCCAGCTCCACGACTGATCACAAGATTTCATTTCTTCCTCACACCATCTCCTTCATCTCACTCTTAGCTGAGACGCCCAACTCGTCGTCCCCCATTTGGGTTCAAGGGCCTGGCATAAGATGTCCCCAAAGTCTCCTCAGTGTATGTTCAATCCATCTCCACTTGCTTCTACAGATTTGTTGGGCGATAGCTTCTTGGTTGGTTCGTTCGCAGAATTCCTTGTTGCTCATTCTTTCTGGCCATCCGGTCTTCAGTATCGAGCATGAGCAGCTGTTGGTGAAAGTCTGTAGTTTGTTGGAAATACTTTTCGTGACGCGCCAAGTCTCTCAACCATCACATAGAAGAACTGACTTAGTGTTGAAAATCCGGATTTTTCCAACGCTTTATGCTGAGTGGAGTGCAGTTCAGTAGACCTCCACACTGATTATTTCAGATTATTCAAGGCTTATCTTACTATCTTTCCGATCCTGCCTTTGACGTCTTCATCTGTGCCCCCTGTAATTGAAACGATGCTTCCTAGGTAGGTGGAAGAGACAGCTACCTTTAGATTTCTCCCGTTCATGGTGATTGCTGCTTGTTGTTGTTGGTCGGATATCTTCATCACCTCTGTCTTCTCCACGTTCACTTGAAGTCCCGTCTTCGCTGCCCTGCCTCTTCTGTCAACTTGTTGGTTTTCGACTGTAGATCTCCAAGTTTGTGCTACAAGAAATGAGACATAAATAATCATCGGCAAAATTCAAATCTCCTAGGGTCTTTTTATCAGTCGAACAGCCAATGTTGGTCATGTTAAAGCTTCCTTCTATCTTCTGCTAGTGAAAAGAAATAAACGTTTTGTTTTGAATATATCTTATTGGATCGGCATTCTAACCTTTACCATCCGATTGTGCTTTCCTCTCATCCACTTGGCTTTATGTCTTCAAAAGTGTCATATTATTTTGTGTGGTATATTTCTCGGTGCCGTAGCTGTACTATGTTTTTATTCTAACTTAACTACCTGGACGTAAAGTACTATTTTGAACGGAATAGCGTTGTGTTTGTAAGCAATTGATCAGTATAATCATAATCGAGTAAATTCTTTATACAAATGAATGATTAAGAAGTTCATTAGATAATGAAAATAGCATAACACGATGTCTGAGCATTTCGAAACTGAAAAGAAGCGAAATCCCATCGCATCTTCGTTGAAATAGAATGGAATTTAGATAACAATAACTGGAAAATTTCACGCACTGAGTAGCAGTTCTCTTGAAATTCGATCGGTATTGCTACGTACAAGATAAATATTAGACGGTTCGAAAATAATCAAATGCCGAGATCATATTGCTGACAAATGTAGTTAAGAATCCACAAGAACATGTAATAGCAAACACCAAGAAAAAGGCACCTACTAAATATTTTCGATCTATTACAATAATTTACGACTGCATTTGAGCTTTTAGAAACATAACTTCTAAGGACACTGTGTATGCAGTACATAAAAAATATTTTTTTCATGGTGAGGAACATAGATACAGATTTTTTGTCTGTCTTACATGCTCATTACTGCAATGGCATTTTAAATTCAATCCACATCTATCATAAATTTCCACCTTCGTGATGCAATGCATCTCAGTGAATAGATTTAACGAACTAACTCGATGCCCGCGTCTTTTAGAATCATCCAGTCCATACATGCTCAAACTATTATTTTATGACCGATATGATAAACAGAAGTATGAAAGTTTTAAAAAATGATATCATCGGAGATAGTTTACTTTATTGAATAATATCCTCCAGTCAACATACAGTGTTCACCCCCCCCCCCCCCCCAGCTGTTGCACTTATTTTTATGGAGGAATATGTTTTGACCAGTTGGTAAAGATAAACAGCACTGAAGGGAACTGTAACTCTTAGACATTACTATATGGGGTTGAGAAGTTGACTTTTAACCACTGAGTTGTGGGTTTGAACCCCGCTCTTCTTACCGAGGTAGTATCATTGGCTCGTACACAATAGGTATGGCTCATTGCTTACTACACAAGGTTGATGAGTGCATCTAGATTTTTCGATTTGAAACATTACAATGCAGTGTGAAATGTTTTAGATCCTTTCCTAACCCACTAACCCCCAACCCAATATAATTATTATTAATGCCCATGAGCAGTAAGTAATTCATACCTATCTATTCTATCAACGTCCATATTGTACTTTGGCTAACATAAAAAACAACATGTCTGGTCAACAAAAGTATCTCTTCTGAGAAAGTGAATTCACTGGAAAGAAATTTTTACAATGAAAATGGTTGAAGTGATATGAAAGACATGGAAGTACAAAAAATAAAATGAAAACAATTACTACTTGAAAAATATCAGTAGTATTCCTTTGATTACAAAATATGATAATCACAGAAGGGGAAAAATTGTAAAATTAGTAAATAACAAGTTAACCTCATGTGATAAACATACCGTCTTCAAATACATTCATCATTTACAGTCCCTATTGTTTTTTACTCACTGGTTTACGTTGAATACGTACATGCCAACCTTCTGTATGCTCAGCTAAACTATCATACCATTGATCAGGTACCAAGGGAAATAACTATGCAATTGATAAAGAAAGCGTTCACGATAAAGGTCTGGTGTAAGTATAGTTGGCATCGGTCCTTGTGCACTAGTAATAGTCTGTTTAATAATCATTTCTAAACGTTTATCAAGTGTGAATTTACGTAGATAATCAATTAGTCCGACAACAAGTTGATTGGTTGATGTATCTACACCAACCAGCAAGGAGTAATCCATAATGAACAGATTGGCTAAGAATGTTGTATCCATATTGAGACAATGCGACAAAGCATTCTGAAAAAAAGATTAAGGTACGTGTGATATAATCAGCATTATAGATTAAAAGGAAGGTACAGTAATGCAATAAGGTGATCGTTATAAAAAGTTGATCATCGGCTGGGAAAAAAAGACAGGAAACTCGGAGTTAAAGTTTGCCAATTAAGTCAGTTATCAAGAAAAACTAGCATAAAAGTCCATCAGTTCAAGCTGTCACAATTCAAACAGAAAATAGTAATAGAATACCAAAATAAATTATAAGAAGAGTAGGAGAAGACATTAAATAGATGGTAACAAAAAATGGAATGTCAGTGGTTCAAAAAACTTTACGTATTTCGGTCTCAATACACGAGTGATGTCATCAACTCCTCTCCATGAAACACGTATGAATTGATCCAAAGTTAGTAGTCACTAATAGAAAGTTGTATTGAACAGAAACCAAACTTCAAGTTATTGACTATTGAGGTATAACTGAAACACACTAAACAACCTTGTGCATGTTTGTGCAGCAGGCAATGAGCCACACTTATTGTGTGAAGACTAGTTATATTGCCAACCAGCTGCCCAAACCCCGATAGATGGAGCGGCGTTCAAACCCATGACACACTTGTTTAAAAGCTAACTCTCTAAATCAATGAGCGACAGACCCACTAAGGTGGGGACTTTGAATCTCAACTTTCAACCCATGTTGCAGTCTGGTCAAGATAATCTCATTGGACAGTTTGATTATTGAGAGAAAGTCAAAATATACTAACTAGTATTCTTCTTGATGTGTTTCCGTGTGCATGACATTTACGCATCCCGATGAAATAAAAGCTACTGAAGGAAACAGCCGTTATTCATGCATAGCTCAAGTATCTTTACGCATTCACAACCGCAATTTGCTTCTCAGTCCACATGATCACTTAAATTTCACCAAAGACCTCGAGACAAAAATGCATCAACCAGGTACTCAAAATCATCAAGATACACACTGGAAGAATATATCAGACTAGTAGTAAATAACTTCAAGTAACAGTAGAACTTTGCAATGAATATGACGAAGCTTGCTTCATAGGTGTCGCTAAAAATAATGACCAAGGGAAAATATTTTAAAAACTTGGTGAAGTGATTATGGGACAAATAAAAATTAGGTCAATAGACATTTTGGTGAGTATTCTTTGTAAAGTAAGAGTTGATAAAGCTACTCTCACGATGCATATTATGCGTATGAATGTATTTTGTTCACGCAATTTACAGATAAGTTCAGTGTCTTTTTATGACTTGGAAATATAGTGGATAACTACTGGTAGGTACATCGATGGATCTTAGCATCAGAATATCTTTCCTTGACACAGGTGATGTATTACCCTCATGAAATTTGACTAACTAGCTGATCAACCTACACACGTTTTACGAACTGTACAGTTCCGGTTGATTTTTCTCAAAACTAGGTAGTTTTTAAACTTCCCAACTGTAGTATTTTATAAGATTTCTGATGAAAATCACATAGACAAAGGTGGTGATCACATGACCTTAGCTCCCAATGAGAAAAATAACCATCTGGTATTAAAATCATTTCTATATGGCAGACAAAATCACACACAAGTGCATCGGTTCAAGTTTCCATACTTTACAGTACTAGAAAAAGGACAACTGGATAGGAAAAGTGATATCAAATTAGAAAAATTTGTGCAAACGAATAAACAATTTGAGGATAAAGGTTAGTGAAAAACATTCAAGATTCACTTTTTGCATGATCAAATTGTTCGAAATGCATAGCATCATTATATAACACGCTTCAAAAATCATCTTCGTTCTTTCATTACGCTACATAGAGCAAGATGTCATGACACGTTTACCTGATAACTTTGTTTAGCATACTGTAGATATAAAGGTATTCAAAACATGACTGTAATACTACTGACATTTTTACCTTCTAAACGTCATCCGTAGTATCTAAAAATGGGATCTCATGATACATGAAACGTGTGAACTACATACACAAATTTCAGTCAGTAAAGTATGTATGAGATGGACGTTTCCTACTTCTCAGTACTAAAAACTGAATACAGATTTTTCCCAAGAATATGAGCTTTTTAGACAGAATTCGGGTAAGTTTTTATTTAAATGATTAACATTCACAAAACAACTAACCTTTGAATGTACTCTCAAATATAATGGATTATCTATAGAAGCATTCAATAAATTCTGATCTAACAGAACAGGTATACGTTGATTAAAAATTTCTGAGGATAATTCATTATCTCCTATTGACGTGATACATCCAGATGGTGAACTATCAGTATAAGACATATTCTCATCAATTTCATGAGCAGTGTCTACGTTAGGAGTAATACCATTTGTACTAATTTTAATGCTTTTGGATGATTCATCTGCTAACCGTTTGCGCAATGAACCTTTTAAATCGTATATGTATGCTAATTGTGTACGACCGTGAAATAAATTCTCCATTACGAGCACATCAAATCGATGTGCTTCACCTGAAGCGGAATTTTTGAATCCAACATGAAATATACCCAGTATTCGTGATAAAACACAAAGACGCTAAAGAAAAAGGTAAGAAAGGAAAGTGGTTAGATGAGTTTTTTGAATATCTTAATTAAAAATGAATCTTCACTATACATCAGTGACATATGGTCGAAACTAAGCCACTGTTTACTATCCCATGTAACAGGGTGAACGATATTTACCCAGCTTCTTCGAAGTGTCCTACTAAAAAAGCACTACATTTTAATAAAACGGAAAAAACTTTTAAAAATCCAAACGGCTTTACGGTAAATCATTTTGCGAAAAATAGCATACCAATCAAGTCGAACATGAAGACAGTTATTCAACAACGACATTGGATCGAGGTCGAGCTATGTCGTATACTGACAAAAGTAGGGAATTAAGACCACTTTTTTAAAACCCAGGTGGTTCTGGGTTCGACCAGTGGTGGGTCGGGTCACAAATGAGTACTGCTGAGGAGTCCTACATTAGGACAAAACAGCTGTCCAGTGCTCTCAGGTTCCTAATGTTCTTCCAATTGATCTCAATCTACGATGAATCCCGACCTGAAATCAATTAATCAGTCTCCACAATCTCCCACATTCAGTAAATCTAAAAATATTCAAAAAAATGTTGTACTCAGTTAATGTCCTCTATCAGATGCTTCACCACAATTTCGGGGAAATACCAAGAAGGTCAACTTTAAATATACTTCGGAAGGCATATTTCAAGGACTAAATTTTAGTAACTTCTCAGCTTTACGTCAAATATTTTTTTTAAAATAATTTTTCATCGTGAGCATCAAACAGACAGGTAAATCAAAGTAGAAATACGTACGAAAGTAAATCAACTAGCTGACGTTACGAAATAAAATAGTCATACCTCGTAGGACGAGAATAAAATACATACAATATCAGAGGCTTATAGCCGTTCGTGAGTACTTCGCAACACTCACTGTAGACCAAATCTTATATGCTTTGAAAACTCTTATGTAAAAGCAGATGTAGCTATGATCTACGCCTCAGAAAATGCAATTTTTCAAAAGAGCTAGAAATTACACAGCATTTGCAAGCCTTCGCAAGGGAATACCACATAGATGCACCTAATTTCAATACTTTTAACAAAATTTGTCCTAAATAATTAACTCGCGACCTACAGATGGTACCCTGCGTGGTGGTCCGACTTAACATCACAGTGACCCAATGAACTACACTGCCTGAAACCCCTGTTCCTTGAGCATCTGTTATACAAGAAATGTCTGTTGAACAGTGGTGGGACGTAAAGCAGTTACGATCACAGTTTAAACTGTAATGCTTAGATGGAGGTCCGACAGCGAAGTCATACCTATAGCTGTACCGAATGCGAACGCAGAATAGTGTTCCCCGCTGATGACCACCAGTATTATGCTGATGCTGCCTTTACTAAGAGAAGGAGGTTGATAGTAAAGATCAGCCCCAAAAGTATCAAACTTCTCATTGTACTATGGTATTCTAAAGGGGTGGTATAGCTTCTTGTCCGGCACTGGCACAAACAAATTTCAATCCAGAAATCTAAAAAAGGCCTTTTCATACACCTCAAGTAAATTTCCAATGGGATCAGCTGTATTGAAAACCTACTACTTTTTCACATTCAGATTCTTTGCAGAAAGAACTCTAACGTTGTCAGCGACTAAGAAGTACCAAACTTTCACATACTCCAAATAGTAGCACAAAAAGTCCAACTCATCATGACAGGCGTTCCTAATACTTGTCAACATGCATCCACTCCCCGACACTAATATAAGCCTCTTAAGGTTTCCTGTACCTCCCAGCCAGCGACCATTGCTAAAGATCCAGGTTAGACAAACATCATTACTGGTCTCCTGAAACCAGGTTGCCGTTTTTACATTGAGGCTTCAATGTCCTCACCGTGTGTCGGATTAGACAGCAAGAATCGCTTGCAAAGGCTCTGGAATCCCAGTCCTTCGATGTGTGCTATGTTGCTGAAACACGCAGACAAGACTCAAGTGTGTTTCTTAACTTAACTCAACCTTATCAGAACAGTAAATCTGCAAAATTCATCTTATGAGTGTCCGTAGATTCAATCTCTGGCCCTCATGCACTCACAAGTGTAGGCATAGAATTACGTTCTCAAACAGAAAGAGCTCTTTTTGATAGGCGTCTGTTTCTTATCCGACAGAATGGATCTGCAAGAACTAGGAAGAATCTCGCAACTTGTCGATGTTTGTTCGCAGTTCTCACCTACGCTCTTATCAACCACAGTTCAAATGATAAAAAGAATGAATTTTGACAAAGGTATCAATTTTGCAACAGAAATTAAAACGTTCAAACATAGTCAAAATAGCAACCAACATTTACACTCAAGTAGGAGAACTGAGGCAATCAAGAGGGTATTAGAGACGTATCTATGGCATACCAGCAACGGTGATTAGCTCTCGCAATTTCGTTCTGAAAATCGTTAGTTTGTAGACAGAAGTAACTTCAAGTAATAGGAAAGACAACGTTTCACATGATGCCTGTCAACATCACACCAATGAGAGACAAAAATATGTCATATTGCCGGAAGCCATCGTTGGAGAATTGCCAGTCTTTGTGAAGTACTCCAATAATTCGTTAGTACGGGGACTTATATGCCTGTGTCTTAATGGTCGCAGGAAACAAGCAGAAATGAAGTCTGTGCGTCCGCGACTGGAAGATGAGAACATCAAGTACGTATGTATGGGAGGAGATAGGTAAGTATCAATCTGAACACGGCAGCAATGCTCATCTTGAGGAAATCTGGTGTGACATTCTGTCTGTTATACAGACAGTTGGTAACCTACATCCAAGTGTCAGCAAAAGCCAGGAGGTTTCCGCAACGTCATTCCAACTGACTAGTGCAAGAAGACTCATTCCAGCGGGATCTGACAATAGTGAAGAGCGAAAGCAATTGAAGCGAGAATAGACAAAGAGTTCTGGTAATGACGGCGAGTAGTGTTGAACTGATGGACATTGAGCACATGAACCACTGGATTTCGATCCAGTGGCTCAAGGGTAACGTGCTGGCCACGGAACCCGAAAGTTCCGAGTTCGACCTCTGGTGGACCAGGTCATAGGTGCGCACTGCTGAGGAGTCTCGTATCGGGACGAAACAGCCGTCTAGTGCTCCCGGGTTTTCGGTGTTTCTCCAACCGGTTTCAATTCATGATGAATACCAGCTTGAAAAATCGCTACATCCCCACAAACCACCAACTTCAATTCCACTTATGCCCGTGAATAAATAGAATAGTAGAACCAGGTTTTTGCAGAAAACGTCATTTACTTCTATTGAGTAGTAAAATAAGTCTGAAGTCTAAAACTAATATAAACGCTTTCACAATAGTCTGACATACACAAAAAATATCAACACTTTAAATTAACAATGAAACAGCAAACAGAGAAAAGTATTACAACATTTATCAATAATATGATTTATAAAGCAGTTCTTACTTGATCGAGTGCTGATGTAATTAGATAGTCGAAATATTCATGAGAAATTTCATGAAAAGTTTTCATTTCAATTGAAGACAGTTCCTTGATTACAAATCGTTCATCTGTTAATTCGTTGATCACATAAAAAAGCAGTATTATTATTACAATTACTATTGTTATGGTTCAGCAGTCAGATATAGCAATTGTGATATATGCGATATACATGATGCTAATATCTTACTTCTATTTGGTGGCTAGCAATGGGATTCTGGGCGCGCGTCTACTCCTATCTGGAACTCAACAGCTGGATGCACCTGCACCCCAGTATCAAGGCATCCGAAAAGGACAACATTTGCCAACAGAAGTCAAGCAATTCGACAACAACGAGAAATTACCAGTATCAATGAACAACTTTACTTACTAAATACATGCCTTATATGTGTTATATATTGAGGAATTGCATCAATGTAAACGTGTAGATAAGGAGCAATACAACCGGACACTTATGCTTTCAAGGGCGATTATGTTAATTAGAGAAATGAAGTGGTAGAATAGGCATATTCAAAAGTATGTCTTTTTAGGAAAGCTATTGCTTCAATATGGATTAATTAGACAATTTCGGTTATCACACAAAGTCTGTCTGATGAAAAAGTTGACGTATTTCAATCAAATTAAAAAATTGACGGGCAACAGGAATTTGACAGAAAAAGAATCATTCCTATTACTTGGTTTGACGTTAAAGGTGTAGAGCACCAAAAAATCTTAGAAAATCCCTTAATTTTTTAGTGAATATAAAAGATGATCCAAATTTGAATGAATATTAAGGAGATATATAATTAGTGGAGTTTAGCAAGCTCGATAAACCAGCGATCACAGATATTCACAGTTTTTTACAATTTATAAATAATTCACAGGAAGGTATAAATAAGCTGAATCTTTAGGTTTTTTAATAAAGGCATGAGGAGAAAACATAGTTTCATGTGAGGAATACTACTGAATTTCAGTAAAATCCATACTTAGCAGTAAGTGGTATGTTAGAAGTAGAATAACAAGCACCTTAAGTCATCTAATTCAGATTGTATCAGCTGCCAAGATCGACTGGATCAGTAAAGTAAGTAAAAAAGCTTAAATTCAAGTCATTTCAGTTTCTAAAAAAGATAAGGCAATTTGAAACAGTAGGATATAAATCAGTAAGTACACGAGAAACACAACATACCTCGAGTTTTCATAAATAAAGAACCCGATTTACCACCACGTGCATCCCAATGATAGCACCTTGATAAAGACTGTATAAAGCTGAAAAAAGCGGTAGTGACATATTAATCAGAAAGGAAACAAGAAACAGAAGATATTTTTTAGGACTTAGCTACCTATTAATTTATTTGATATTAGATGCATGAAATGAAAGTATATTGTCAACACTATAAATAAATAAATCTGTTACAAGATGCGAAACCAACAGTCAGCATTAACAACTCTTAGAACTCTTTTTGTCCCAACATTATATCCTCCTTTACAATTCTATTGGACCTAGATACTAGAAATGCACTTTTTTGTATTCTTCATTCAACCATGTCATTTCCTGTTGACAAACTTCGTTTGACGGCAAATGTATTTCGGCTTTAATCGTTATGTATTCTTTATTTAAATTCGAAAAGGTGAGTAGTGAAATCAAGGCAGATATACAGAAGGCTCATTCGGCTTTAACAAACCTGCTTCACTTGTGACACAGGTGGGTTATCTAAATGCCTACTGAAAATGGAGCTTACTACACAATAGCGTGCTCGTTTCTTCCATATGCCTGTTAAATATGTCTATGGAAAGCAAAAAGAATTACAAAGCTTTCAGACAAACGAAATCAATGCGGAAATTTGTACATAAAGCTGTTTGAGAAAATAAACAATCGGAGATAAAGGTTAGAATAAATATTCACGCTTTAGAAGACATCAAAGAGTGAATATAACTGTACCATTGTGACCAGTTTTATCCATGTCGCCAAGTGTAGCCAACTGCTGATACCTATCGTCTTCGAGACTCCAGTCGGGTAATATACATCTCTCTACACGGCTCAAATCATGAGTCAGAGACTTTATCGACTGGGCCACGTCTTAATCTGGCAACCATGAGCTTCCAACTAACCTAATCCAGTTTTCCCTAGCACAATACGTCGAAGAAGGTATGCATGCATGGTATATGTCGAAGCCATCTCAATCGACTAAGGTTCACAACCTCATGAATTGACTTGCCTTCGTTGCCTAGCACCCTTCGACTAGCCTCAATGTTGCTCACACGGAGATTCCACCAAACGCAAGCAATCGTATGAAGACATCTGTGATCGAAAACCTGTAGCTGCTTCACATCTACGTCAACAGCCATGTCTCACAGCCGTATAACAGGAAAGAACGGACTCCAATGCAATACACTCACATGTATCCCACCACTTCACTCCCTGTCATTAAACTAGGAGTAGTTACAGACTACTCTTGGAGTATCATCTAACATTTCACAGGTGTGAAACGCGTGCCAGCCAAACATATTCACATTTCTGCCCAACGTGTTCAGAAAACCCTGCATTGCATCAGCGTCTTTACGCAGCGGACCAATATCGTTTGCATAGTCCAAATAAAAAAGATGGCCTCTAGGGAGTAGATCAATCCTTGTGAAGTAAAACGTACCCAAGGTTATGTCAACTAGTACTTCCATGACGAAGTTGAACAACAACAGAGACAGTGAGGATCCTGGCTTCTAGTCATTTGAAGTGAGTTGTGAAATGTTTTCTAAATATTACTGATTTTAATACTTCAGAGTAATGAATAATTTCAAACATTATTCCTTACTATACTCTGACTGGCTGATTTTCACATCAGCTTGCATTTTGGTTGTGGTAAGTTGACGTTTGATAATACTGAGTAGTAGTTGGAACACACCTACGTACAGCTCGCTATTACCTACCACAAGAGGCTATTTTAACTGGAGTAGAAGTTGGTCGACTGCAAAGATAACGGGAGAAATATGACACTCAAAGTGCGCAGCTTTTCATAAAATTCAAGAAACTGTCTTTCACTTTTAAGTTGAGTAGACAAATTACCACTAGATATCAGCCTCCCGACTGATAGCTGCTACCTTGACGTGATGGTTGAGGTACACTGGTTAGGAAGCTTCTTTCTTCAAAGTCCTACCATGCCAGAAAGGTCTATTGGATAGCAGTAAGACGAAAAGCAGTAATCGTTGTAGTGCGAATTGCTGCACTATGATGGGTGTTCGAGGACAAAGTCATACTGATAGCTGGGTGGGGTTAAACAGCAGTAAGGTGCTGCCCTTGAGTGACCAGCAGTGCCACGCTGATGCCTTCCCTATAGGAATAGGGGCCCTGGAAAAGGTGGGCACACTGCTTCCTGCCTCACGGTTTTCCGGTGCCGGCGGTATGGGTTTCTATGTTCGGAATTAAAATAATCAAATCTGACACCAACAATCCTCAAAAGACTGTGCGACAAGTCTCAAGCAGATTTCCCATGGGCTCTGAGATCACACAAACCTTTTTCTCGTTCAGAAGCTTTAAGAAGAAATAGCCTTTCACAGTGTGGGCATGCGGGAAGTGTCTGCCACCTACATGCTTCTAGTAGTATTCACAACCCAGTCAAATATAACCAGATATCAGCGTGAAGAGTAATGATATAAACTGGTAACACTTAGGAAAACAAAATAGCCACCACAAAAGACGGTCGATATGCTATGATGATGGATAACAGGATTTTGAAGAAAATAAATTAAAGGACCAAGTAAAGCTGAATTAGAGAGCATTTTGAAAATAAATACACACAATCTATTTGACTCAGAAGTCTACAAAAATGGAAAAATGGAAACAAACTTTGTAAAAATATAGCTAGGTACCATATTTGTTTAAAGTTGTCAGTTAATTCAATTATTTTTACGTATTATGCACTAAATTAAGTTTGCTATTTTTTCAGTTTCTTTTCATACTTCTAATTGTAAGTTCAAATATTTCAATGCTTGTACTGAATTGAGAAATAAAAGTAAACTTGAACGGAAACTGTGAATGAAAAAATGTTCAAAGAAATGTTAACTTCAAAAGAAGTCATCAATATTTATTCAATAAAATGAGTCAATCCTATTAATGAAATGATGATATTTGTCGTTTTCCATTAGTGCCTTCTAAAGATTTACGAACAGTTATTTATTAAGTCTACACATCCTGTGCAACCCCAGTCATTGTTAAGATTGACGTCCAATGTAGGATTATGTAAAGTCATCAAAACATGACAACACACTTAATGTTTTGGTGCTTGCATTTCTCAATGAATGTAAATCAATATCAAATTCGTCTAACTGACGTTACTCTATTTACTGCTAACAGCCCTACCAAAGTAATAGGAAACTGCAATTTACAATATCCAAGCTTATATATGATAATTTGACAAGTGTTCTTCTGCATGAATGATTCTGAGTTGTCAGAATTGTAGAATAAAGATGATAACCATATGTAGAGTGTTGTGTGTTAAGAGTGTATGATATACAGATTGAGAACTTGTATGTATACATGTGTTGATAGTTCTTATTGTACGTACATTGATTATGTCACTATGTAGGGCTGGGTTGAGACCAACTCGAACTCGGTTTTATTCACTTATTCCTTTTCAGACAGTTCTAATTACAAATTATGTTAAGAGGTTGTGTTATGAGACGTCCCCTACAATTTCTAAAGCCTTTCTGAATAATTTCAATATTGTCTAAACCAACCTTGTAACCTGCAGTTATGTCGTATTGAGAGAGATATAGTTGAGAAGTTTTCAAGCTTTTTAAACTTTACTAGATTTCTAGGGAGCCTAATGGGAGCATTTCGGTGTTCACCTTTTCTAATTTTGATTTCCCGGGAAATTTGTTCTATGTATACTGAATCACATTGTAAACATTTTATTTTATAAACACATTTAGATTGTCAATCCAGAGGGATCTCATCTTTCGAATGGACTAAGATGCTCTGAAATGTGTTTGATTTCCAGTAAAACACTGATATTGCATTTGTAAATCACGCTCTTAGTTTAATCCGAGATGTGTGATCTGTATGATATGACAGTTCTTGAGGCCAATGATTTACGATCTAACTTAATATCATTTTCTTATTTTGCGAATGAATTGTACGGGATAATTACTCCTTTTTAAGCATCTTGTTCATATGTTTTAATTTCTTTAACTCTTTCAACAACTGAAGACAACAGAAACCTGCACACTAATTGGATGTAATGAGTAGAAACGCTGCCTTCCTGAAAATGGTAGTGTCTAAATGTCCAGTTTTTTTCTCCTTAACAAGACAATCAAAGAAAAGCATTTCACCATTATCTGTTTCGTTTTCTGAACTGGACTTTCTACTGGATGTTCTAGATTTCAGCTGATCTAAATATAACTGGTGTTAGTCACGTTTTAAAATTACGGTTAAATATGAGAACGGGGCACTTAGGGGCACAATTGATAAACTAGAGTATTATTGCCGGTATGTAGATGATACGTTCATCATTTACAATAATGGCTACAATAAAGATTATCTTTTCAGTACCTCCAATAATGTTCACCCAGCTGTGAAATTCACCCGCGAGGAAGAACAGGGGAATAGTATTCCTTTCTTAGATGTCCTCCATACCAGGAAAATGGATGAGTATACTCAGAGAAATATTTTTCGAAAGAACGAATGGGCTGTTCATTATATTCACTTTCATAGCTTCATATCAATTCAATATAAAACAAACCTGGTCAAATGCCTGAGTTACAGAATAAGAAACATTTGTTCTGATGAACTTTGCACATTTGCACAAATTGCACATTTTAACCTCACATCCCTTTCTTCTATATTGTCATTACAATGATAAACGTTCATTTTATGTTACTAGTTCTATGTCTTTCTTATTCATGCCACTACCGGTAATCATTTTCAACCGTGATTAACACTTCACATTTGTTGTTCTCTATTTCATTATAGTATTCATATGATTTTCAACCCACTTGAATACAAATCATCACTACATAATTATTATTTGACCCTTAGTAAACAACACACACTGAGCTAGGAGGTCTTGGTTGTGTGGATCGCGGCAGGGTCTCGTAGCTCAGTCGGTAGAGGATAGGGCCGGAAACCGGGTGGCTGCTAGTTTGAATCCGGCCGTGGTCCAGATTTTCATCTCACCTTAAATCAACACCCAGTATAAATACTAGTCGGTCAAACTACGGCTATATCAGAGAGTCAAAAGATAAAGATTCATTTATATACATCTATTGGGGCATGAATGTGTGTGTTTGTTTACTAAGGGTCAAATAATAATTATGTAGTGATGATGTGTATTCAAGTGGGTTGAAAATCATATGAATACTATAATGAAATAGAGAATAACAAATGTGAAGTGTTAATCACGGTTGAAAATGAATACCGGTAGTGGCATGAATAAGAAGGACATAGAACTAGTAACATAAAATGAACGTTTATCATTGTAATGACAATATAGAAGAAAGGGATGTGAGGTTAAAATGTGCAATCAAATCCCAACTTGGTTTGGATATCTATTATAAGACATGACAATAATCGGTGAAGTTTTCAACTGTCAGTTAAAGTCGTGTAGGGTGCATGACACTGAAATGATACGGCTGAAAACAACCAAAATGGTGTAGATGATTACATTCTTATTCATCAAAATTTTGCATACTTTTTCCAACCCTTGTTGAAATATTCTCTTTACTATGATATCCTCTAAGCTTATCTCTGATTGGAAATCATGTGGATTAAAATGTCACACATCAGTGCAAAATAATACTCTGACCTATCTGCCCTACTTAACCTATGGCTAAGCATTGTCTAGAAAGCCGTTAAATTCACCTTCAAAAATATTTTCATATTCTATACCTTCCACATTACTGCTTCTCGGTTAATTTCCGCACCATGGCCAGTAAATAATTTTCCATATTACTAAAACTCATTCCCTATTGTTTAACGCCACTTTTAAGCATCAATATTTTGAATCATTTCTGTCGTCTTCATAGACAATGAAATTCTTAATTGATTACCTATTTCGTTTCTTTCTTTTGCTGTCTTTCGTTAGAGTACTGAGGTTGCTGATGGCTAGAATATACAGTGATTTTGGATTGCGGTAACGTAAACGTTCTACTTATTAACTACAGAGATATGAATTCAAGTGTTTTTTATTTATCGTGCAAAACGTAGCAAAATGGGTGCAGTTAAGTTAATAAGTGAACAGGTGGGTATATGGTTTTTGACCTGCTGCTAGTCTCATAGAAACTGCTCCATACTAATGGCTTGAGCAAGTACCTAGGCTACTTAGAATCCAATAATTCTGCAGGTGAGAACATGTTCGACAGTGGATATAACCTGATGATCATGTGTACAGATCCATACAGACTAAGTAAGTGCTAACACCACTTGATTGTCAAAAATAAACCTATGACCACAACTTTTTTTATAGCAATGCCGTAAATCACCAAACCACAAGTCTGCAGACTGAAAATAGTATAAACCAAAAATCTCAAAAATCTGAGAAAAGTATTAAGATGTTATCAAAAGTCAGTGATTACGTTATTGATAATAAAATAGTGAATAACTCATATCTTACGACATATCTCCATTGGGCATTACAAGTTGGCGTAAGCGAAAAAACTCCGCAGCATAATAAATACAACAAAAGAAATTGGTTGAGCTATCGGAAAATTCTAAGAGAAAAAAACAAATATAAAGGTAAAAAAAAGCAGCATGAATTACAAAAATCTTGTTCTGAATGTATTCATAGCAGAAGAAAATGCTATAAAATTTCCCATTTGAACAGTGTAGGATAATGATCACATTAAAAATAGTTAACATTTCTGACAATTTCCTTTAAATCACACATGAAAGATTTCCACGTGCATCAATGAGTCAATGAAGAGTGAATAGTCATGTTGTACAGTGCCAAGAGTTCTCAGGATCATACGAATGATGTTTCCACCATTATGTCATTAAAATGATATACTTCAGCTGATGTCAGACAATTAGCTGAAATACACAAAAACTCGTAAAGCCACATACTTTCTATGCTGAATTCAACTGGTTAGCGCTTTACTGGACCCAGGACTTAAAACCGATTGCATCCAACCAATCGAAATCAAAAGAATTGGCTATCGACTCATTTAAACTTATAACAGAATAAACTTGACCTGAATACTTCAGCAATCAATTAAAACTAGACATGACACTAGTTTCTCTTCAGCAACCAATTCTGTTTTTCAATATATCAGTCACCACTTAAATGACTCAGAGGTAGTAGATGATACACTACAGTTGGATGATATAATCTCAAATAATAAGAAAGCAATGGACAGTCAAGTCAAGTTTTACTGATGCTACTAGTAATATGTATCAAAGGTTGAAAGCTTATTGAAACTGGCTTAATAAAAACCATTCAAGATTTATTTCTTATTAATCTTAATACCATTCTATTTAGGTTCACCTTCTCATTCAATGATGCAGATAAGTGTAGCAACTTGACTTCTGTGCAAGGTTCTACACTGATCGGTCAGCTTATCATCTTTGTACAAAAAAACCTACTCATAACTGACACTTGAATGCCATAGGATCATTCATTCTCAATGAAACTCTTAGTTGTAAGTGTAACGTAGCCTAAACGAAAAAGAATGTCTCTTTCACTACAACTTAAAACTTTTTAACAAGTTGAACTCTTGAATTCCCCCCCTCCCCCCAGAAATTTAAACATTCGACAGACAAAATTTTTAGTGAGTATATCATAGTTAAGTCTTTTATTCACCCATTTAACAAAATTTCCATTAGATGCATTTATACACAACAGCATGAAGGCCTAAAGTTATCGATAAGTATTCTTCAGCAATCAGGAAGTAATCGACCTCATCGATAACAATTTCCAGGAAAGAAAAACATATTTCAAATATCATCCGTTTTACAATAAATCACACAAAATAAATATGACAAATCGATTTACTAATCTAATGGTTATTCGTTAAATATGCTATCGGCCAGATTTGTTAAGTTAAGCAGCACTACATGTCTATTGAGACACTTCAATTCGCAATCTGACAGTCATAAGTAAAGCATCCCATATTACAATCGTATACTGCTACTTAGAAATATATAATTTAACAATAAAATACGTTTTGATGTACTAGGCCTTGACCCATACAAACGATATACCTCGTAGAACAGATTAAGTCGGATAGAGCTCCAAGTGATAAGCTTTATCATTAAAAAAAATGCTTCGTTAAATACTCAGTACTTCATACATAAAATGAACACATCCTTACGAATTTTTATATGACGACTTCGAGATACATTCGACTTGTCACTTCCGACCGGTGGGAGATGATTTCCAGTCGGCAAGCTAGGTGAAGCAGACACAAGTCCTGGTTGTTTTTGATCTCGAGATGTATTCAAGTTAGATGACGATGAGATTCGACTGTTCACCCCTAAAATATAAAATCAAAGCATAAAACGTCAGTTTCACAAGAAACTTTTAGTTAGTAGCATTTATACACAATTTAGTATCATATAATAATAACTGATAAATCCTGTGCAACAAGCAAGCAAACCTGACAATCATCGATTGCATAGTTGAAAGAAAGCTAAACGCAGAAAGCATAAGTGAATTCATAACAAAAAGAAATCTGAACTTAGATGACAATGCAGAGAACTAATTTCTTTAGAATGTGACACAGTATTCAATTACCTGAAAAGTGCCGGCCCCCATCAGAAATTACATAGCCAACCAGCTATTTACTGTCCATGACTGTTGGTCTTAGTCAAGTGATGAGGTACAAACTGTCTAGCTAGGGTCCTCGAAACGATAGAAATCAATGGTTGAGGACTCTTCGTGAAATGGTTGAAAATCGGTCACAATGACGCAGATGAATTCATTCATTGACATCATCTTCAAATTGTTTATTCTCTCACACAACTTTGTCTACTTTCATATCACTCTTTTCCTACCCACTTGTTATTTGTTTACTAATGTGAAGTGTGGCAACTCAAGGTTCTATGTTGATTCTCTCTGACTTATTTCATTTCTAGATAACACTTACAGTATTGTTGAACGCATAACTTGTGAACTCAGTTAAGATACCAAGTGATCTTTAAAAACTGTTCGCCAACCTGTAGTCACCAAAAGAAGAAATGATTTCTATTATACCAAATTTCTCAACAAAAGTAAGTTCAAAGTTAACAACTCTCTATAAAGTGTTTCATACGCCAGTTGAAGAAACTGAAAGATGAAGACATCAAAATAAGTCCGCAGCTGAAGTGGAAAATCGCTTAAGTAGCTAAAATAGTAGGTTAGGAAATTGCCGTAGATTTTAAAGTAATATCACCACACGTTGACATGCGTCAAATAACCACTGAAAAAAGGCACAAACATGGTCAGTTGTCGTCTAAGCATCATACTTGGAACTTCCAAGCTCAACAGTAGCCAAGGTGATAATTCACTGATTACAGTAGATTGAATGATAGGTTCACCGTGTCACAAATCGGCTCGTTAGTTGGCAAAGAAATTGGAACCCATCAGAAAAAGGTTCGCAAATCACAGCCGATGATGACCACACGAACTAAAGACAGACTACCTAACTTCTCCTCTTCTATGTGCATTTACCAGTTCAACTGCTCCTGTGGAGCTAGTTACATTGGACGTACAGTTAGGCAAGTCCGTCGTCGAATCGCCTAGCATCATCCTTCATGGCTAAGTAAGGGGGAAATCAGATTGACACGAAGCTCAATACTCTCTCATCTGATTGACACCGGCCACTGAGTTAACATTCATAATGCCTTTAAAGTTATTTATCACATTCCTTCTCACCTCAGCCATCTACGAGTTCGTCTTTTGCATACAGCAGAAGCAATAGGAATCCACCTACACAAGCCAAGTCTGTGTGTTCAGAAGAGATTCGTACAGCCTCTTTCTTTGCCTTGGCCATCTGTATAGCTCATTTATTACAACAAGACTCTTCATTTCATCCACCACACAATTCACTACAACTAATATTTTAATAGCCCCATTATTGTTATTACAGACTTAACCATCTTTCCCCCCCCCTACTGTCTCTAATTACCATCAACAATTTACCAATTTACGTAACAGTTCATTTTTGCTCTTTAGTTATCATTATACAAAATATCAAATATGTAAAAACCTGTTCACAAAATCTTTCTACGATAATTAATCTTTGCTTTAGTTAACTGTCTTAGTTACCTGATCAATTATCACCTTCTTGATACTTTGAGATTGATAACCTTTCATTGAACAACTCTCAGCACTAGATTGGTATGTAATTTTACGTTTGAAAATGCTATATTAGTGTAGAGCCATTGATGAGGAACTAAGTGAAAAGAAATATTTATTCGCTCATATTGTTTGTTTTACTGAAAGATACATTCCTATTCTCTGAAGAAATGGATAGATTAGGTATTTCATGGTATCATTTGGTGTTTCCTCATTGCTTACGAAACATACCTGTGGATGAAACGATGGACACAATCTGTCAACAGTCTGATCTACTACCACTGCCGAAAACAGAACTCAAACAATTACTGCTCCTCTGTACAAAAGATGTTCACTTGCAGTTTAATAATCAACTATACCGGCAAACTGATGGAGCGGCTATGGGTTCACCACTAGGATCTATCCTAACTGATATATTCATGGCCAATCTCGAGCGAACAAATCTGAACGCTACGATCAAGGGAAAGACAGATTACTACAGATATGTCAATGATACTTTCATCGTTTGTGATAATATGAATCATGCGTCAAAGTTGTTCAACACCTTCAATCAAGCTCATTCAAATATTCACTTTACAATGGAATATGAAAATGAGGACAGATTCAATTTTTTGGATCTAAGTATAAGACGGAGAAGTGATGGTACAGTTGGGAAAACTATACACAGAAAAGACACGTGAATTGTTCAGTACCTTCACTATAATAGCAGCTTCTATCTTGTCAGCTATAAGCGTAGTTTAGTCAGGACGCTATTCACTAGAATAAAAACGTTGTGCTCAAAGACAACCGAGAAGAAAAATTAGGGGATAATTGAGAATGGATGTCAGAAAAAATTCATTATGAAAAATGGAAAAGAATTTGTTAAGAGACCAAAACATCCAACTGTTCAGAAGAAGCCTGTTTTCCTTCACCTGGCATTAAAAGGTGATGAGACACAGGAAAGAATAGACAGAAGAATAAAAGCTGCACTGAGAAGGAGCTTCCCTGCCTCCACACTGATCTCAGTTTACAATACACTATGCTCAATAACACAGTCGAAAGTAGACAAATACCCATCTCGCGTCACCATGAACTGCGTATATCAATTCACGTGGGCTAGTGGAAGCAAGTGCATAGGACAGACTGAAAGAGGTGCGTCTACTCCATTTTATGAGCATCTCCATGAAAATCTGTGTCCGAATGGTACCAAGGTCTTTAAAAGTGCTAACACCAGGCATCTGATGGAAACGGGACATCAAGTAGATGTTTCTCAATCATTCAGGTTAGTCAATAAAAAAGATACTATGTTTATTACGGTCTCCGTAAGCTCTTGCTATCAAACATTTTCAACCTGACCTATGTACTCAGGAGACTGTAATTAACCTTTCTTTACCTTGGTAACTGTATATAAGTTTTTGCATGTGTATGTATATAGTGTTTCCTTTGTTTTGATTGCATCATCTCTTCATAAATCACTAAACGATTTTCGAGTTTTTTTCATTTAATTATGCAACCTATTAGCCCTTAAACAGTCCCTTCTTTTACACTGATTTTCATTTGTTCTCCCCCCACTACATAGCTCCAGAATTTTCCATCTCAATTCAAGTTACTGGGATACAGTGTATTGGTTTAGTTAGTGATAAATCTGAACAGAAAGTGAGAGATCTATGATTTGATTATGAAACAAATGATATGATAATGGATAGTTTGCCATGAAGCACTTCAAACAAACTTCAAGGCAATGACAAATGTACCATATATACTGTCAAAATCAACATTTAATGCCACAAAAATTAAATCATACATTTATATTGAAAATAACATATGATATTACCTTGGTGTATATCTGATTTCGTAGGCGAATCATAGTCCGTTGGAATAGCAACAGATACTTCATTATTTAAAATGACAGTTGATTTTTCGTTTTTCCCCACACTTCCAGTATCTGTTACATTTATATTTGCAATAAGTGGCTCATCATCTCTAAAACTAAAAAAACAGAAATGTAACCTCAAATGCAACCACTTATATGGAAGATCTCTAAGAAAAGTATGTAACGGAATTGATTTTACCAAACCAATTGAACGGCAGAAATTCAGTTGTAATTCTAAGCAGTTAATTCCTGACTCATAGACTAACTGAAATGTCTACTAGAAGTAAACGTTGATATGACACAAACAACTAGTTACGATAAAAGCATAATATTCACAGTGTGAACCAGCGAAACTTGAATACTTTACTGTTTGATATAATTTGACAACTTTATTCCATGATTATCGTGTTTATTGTTTGGTGGAAACCATTAATGAAATCCATGGCGTGTTTTCCATCATCCTTGGAACTTATTAGTTGAATTTACTGTGCTCCAGTTAATACTCGCATCAGTGAGATGACTTTATTACTCCTTACTTTAAAAATCCGAGTTACCCACAACGTTAGACAGTCACCTCTTGTCTTTAGAATATTTTAATAATTCTCATTGTAACATTAAGAACAAGATATTCAGCGAAGAGACTCTTTTCAACGAATTTATTTTCAAGCTGTACAATCGTATATATATGGTATTTGGAAAAAATTATATCCTGTGAGGAAAACTAAACACTATATGGTGATGACAATAATAATAGAGCGGGTGATGACATAGGCATTTATGATTATAATAACAATTGAAGTGCGAATGATAACAAATAGATTATGTAATATATGGAATGGTACATAGAGAGTATATAACTCAGAAGGGGGTGAAAAAATTGTTGAAAATGGTAAATCAATTAAGTATTATGTAATGGCATTAGACAAATTGGACAAGATGAAGTCAATGTTTTCTAAAAGGATTAAGACAATTAAGTGAAACAACACCGGAAACTAGTTGAAGTGAAGGCGATTATAATAACAATAATAGTGATAAAGGAAGGATACAAAGGTTAAATTAACAAAGTGGGAGGGGGAGCTAATGGGGTGGGAAAATGTTATGGCCATGATAAAGACAGTGACTGCACATACTTCTTTTGTACACACAGATCAGGTCTTAGTTCATGAATAGCTAAAGCCTCCGCTGTTTTAAGGAGTTGAAAACGAAGAGAACGTGGGAGGTTTGGGCGAATTCGATAAATAATTTCAAAGTCATCGTCTGGATTTGTTGTGTGATGGAAGTCAATCAAATGTTCTAGAATCGAACTTCTAACAGACTTTCTTTCACCTTTATAAAACCAAGCAGGAACATGTTCTCGTATACGTGTAGAAAGCATTCTCTGGCTACGGCCGATGTACCTTGCTCCACAGGAGCAGGTGAACTGGTAGATGCACATAGAGGCGGCCAAACGAGGAAGCTTGTCTTTGACGCAGGTGGAGAATAGGTTGCCGCTGGTAAAAGTCAACTGGAGTCTTGCTGCGAAGAAAGTCCTATTGATTGATCTGGTAAGACGATTCTTCAGTACATCCGATGCTAGGTCTCCTTTAAACTCTAGGCTCATAAACAATCTTTTCTTTGAGACCGAGTGGATGACTGGTTTAGTGTTTCTTTCCCGCATATTTTTATCAATAAAACGGCTAGGGTAACCGTTTTCGACAAGTATGCTTTTTAAGAAAGATAGCTCTTCGTCGATACAATCGTCACTACAGATACTTCTTATTCGATAGCAAAGAGAGTGAATAAGATTTCTTTTTCTGTTGATGGGCACCCAACTATAATCCTTTTAGAAAACATTGACTTCATCTTGTTCAATTTGTCTAATGCCATTACATAATACTTAATTGATTTACCATTTTCAACAATTTTTTCACCCCCTTCTGAGTTATATACTCTCTATGTACCATTCCATATATTACATAATCTATTTGTTATCATTCGCACTTCAATTGTTATTATAATCATAAATGCCTATGTCATCACCCGCTCTATTATTATTGTCATCACCATATAGTGTTTAGTTTTCCTCACAGGATATAATTTTTTCCAAATACCATATATATACGATTGTACAGCTTGAAAATAAATTCGTTGAAAAGAGTCTCTTCGCTGAATATCTTGTTCTTTAGAATATTACCTATTATTCAAATTTCGTACTTAAATGTCATCCACCTTATTGCACTGTACTGATCAATTTCTACTGGCATATCTACTTCATATGCATCTACTTTGATACTGAATAAAATACCTATCTAGTGTAATAAATTTTAAACTATTGAGCTTGAATAAGATTTCAGTGGATGAAAATAATTATATTGTATATATAAGCAAATGAGAAATAAACGTACTTAGCAAGTGCTGACTGACCCAACTGAACATCTGAACTGAGTTGTATCGGCCCCTGAAGTGTAGAATGCAAGTCCACTAGTTTTCGTTCATACTCAGGTGTACTAATAAAATATCACATTTAAAAACAAAAAATGAAGTGATTATATAGATAAAAAGGAAAATGTACAAAGTAATGCGGACCGAAGAACACAGCATGAGAATATTTACACAACAGATAGGTGGGGTGACAAAATATACCGTCGAGTGCAATGAACCGACTTAACTAACATAGGAAAATACAAAATAGGTATCTGTAGTTAGCCAAATAGTAGTAGGTAAACAATCAACGTGTAATTACATGAGCCAAAAAGATTACATCCATCAAAAGCCAATACATCAGATAGATCATTCGGTTAGCATCACCACAGGATTTGGCATTAAAATACCACTCACAGATGACACCCACCCTCATCAAATTCACAAAGGTAAATAGCACCAAGATGAAAGTTAGAGAAGAAAGCAAACAGCATAAAGTCACAAAAAAGGGACCCGATAAACAAAATCAATGTAGAATCTTAAACATAAGTTCATCGGTTCAACTTGCGACATTTTCCAGCAGCATGCCAAAAAATAAGCTATAGAAAAAGCTTATATCAGAGTAGACAAAGGTGGAGCATGGCATTTCTTTAAATCTTGTCCTTATCAGCAGAATAAATGCAGATTGTAATTCTGTGGGCCACAAGGACGGATTCTGCAAGCAGCACCCATCACAAAGAACAGGCAAGTTACCATCCCGTCACCGTCGAAGATAGAAGTCTCGACCAGTCTGCAAGTCTCTTATTCTTACTGCTGCTTTTCAAGCACACGCACCAACACGAACAAAATATGTCACCATCTAGATAAATAACCATTCAGTACGACTACAAATCGACACAGCTTCCGATATTACGATCATTTCTAAGAGGCTATGGTGGAAGACTGTACAAACTGGTATTAGCGCGCATTACCACTAACAGGTCAGTAATCATGTACTGTATCTTTTTACGATACGTCCATAAATGGAATTTTTTTATCTATTTGACGCTGATTTAAACCTCCTGGGTCTCGATTAGTTTGAAAAGCTTGGTCTTTCGGGTATGCCTCTACGTGCTGTTTGCAGTCAGATCAAGCGTCCACTGACAATCGCTGACATAGGCCAACGTTTTCCAAATGTATTCAAACCTGGTCTCGGTCACTGCACAGTATCCTAAGCTTTCCTACGCCTACGAGACGACGCCGAACCTGTTTTCCAGCTTAAGAGACCCGTGCTTTATGTATCACTACCACAAATCGACGCAGAAATCTTCTATCCGGAAAAACAAGATGTCTTCACACCAGTTTCTTACTCTGCATGGGCGGCTCCTATTGTGGTTATCAGAAAGCCAAATGGCTCTATTCGCATATGTGCAGATTTTTCTACGAGACTTAATGCAGCACTAGAAGAGCATCACTATCCACCTCCAGCACCGAAGGGTATTTTTACTGTTCTCAACGGCGGTACATGCTTCGTTAAAATTGACTTGGCTGATGCATATCTACAAATAGAGGTGGCACCAGAATGGCAAGAATTATTAACTATTAACACACATTGTGGATTATACCAGTACAACCGCCTTCCATTTGAAATTAAAATAACTGTTTTCCAACAAATAATAGACACTATAATATCTGGTATAACCAGGGTAGCCGAGTATCTGTATGATATTCTCATTGTTCCGGCCTTCTCAGAACAGCTACAAAACCAATTGGATCAGGTGCTGAAACGAATAGAAGAAAACGGCTTCCGTCTTCGTCGCGAAAAACGTCAGTTCAACCTACATTCAAATATCTAGGGATTTATTTTTGATGCTTCCGGTCACCGACCTGGGCAGCCTTGCTGGGTTCAAACATGGTGCGGACATTCCATGTCCCCATGTTTACTTTCTCTTTTATCGAGAGATGGCACATCGGCCAATTGGCTCCCCGAAGGCTTTTACCACCTGGTGTCGTTTCGCCTCTCGATTCAAGCGAGGAATAATTTTGTTTTTATTTTTTATATTTTGTTTGTGCTTTGAAGTTTCTTTAGCGGTTGGATTTGTTTTACGAGGTATGGTTGCTAACTCTACGTCTAACCTTCCCTCTTTACCCAGGCTTAGGCCCGGCTAGTAACTAGTGAATTAGTTAACCAGGCGACCAGACGTCGAAAATATTCGTGCCGTATAGCAAATGCCAGAACCAACTGGTATCCTTTTCCTACGATCATTTTTGGGACTGATTACGTATTATTCAGCATTCTTACCCTCATTGCATGCTGTGAAGACTCCGTTAAATCACCTCCTGGGGAAAGACGTTTCGTGGCAGTGGACCAAAGAATGTGCAACAGTCTTCCGTCAGCTGAAGTCTATGTTATCATCCGACCTTTTGCTAACCCACTATGACCTACAGTTGCCGATCGTCATCACATATAGTTGGGGCTGCAATCCAACATGTCTTCCCAGATGGTAAAGAGAAGGCGACCATCCATGATTTCCGAACGCTGTCTATCCGAGAGCGGAAATACAGTCAAATTGAGAAAGCCCTGGACATTGTTTTCGCCGTCCGTCGTTTCCTGGTCTATGGCCGCAGACGATATCCAGACGGCTACATACAACGACAAAACACTACAGCGGGCGATCCGATGGCCGAAAGAAACGTTCACAAGTGATCTCGAACAGCTACATCATTGACGAAACTCCCTGTGTATTGTCAACGATTGCCTCATGTTTGGAAACGGGTCAAAATCACCACTTTTCTCGGTGACCGAATCCCAAATCAATTTCATTCGGATCATCCTGGTATCGAATGCATGAAGTCAATCGCTCGCAGCTGCGTGTGTTAGCCGTGGATGGACCAACAAATTACAAACTATATCAACCGGTGTTCAGAATGTCAACAAGCGTCCAACCGTCCTCCACAACTATCACCCATGCCCTGGCCAGATCCTGAACACCCATGGTCGACAGTTCATATTGATTTCGTCGGACCCACTGACGAAAACCACTATCTTATTTTGGTAGACACCTACTCAAAATGGCCGGAAATCGCGCTTGTTAATCCACCGAATACCACGAGAACGTTAAAAGCCCTCTGCAATATCTTCTGTTGTCACGGCCTTTCAGAAACTATCGTCTCAGCCCTCAGTTTACCTTTACAGAATTTAAAGACTTCTATCGTCAACGTGCCATACAACATGTGCTATCACCACCAGACCACCATCAGTCCAATGGACAAGCGGAGCGTTTCGTCGATATGTTCAGAAGGGCTCTACTGAAAGCACGGGGAGAAGGTACATCACTTGACACAATTCAAAACTTTCTACTTAGGTACCGAACAACAGCAAACAACTCACTCCCAGATCACCATCAGAAGCACAAATGGAGAGAAATTTACGTACGACCAATGATGCTCTAATTCAGAAAGAACGGCCAAAACGGTTACCAGCGAGTCAAAAGTACTTCGAGATTGAAACGCCAGTATTTACCGGAGACTACAGATCGGGACATAAAAACTGGATTGAAGGAGTAATTATCGGTAGACGCGGCTGCGTGTTCAGTGATGTCGCAGTGGGAACAGAAACTTGGACGCGACATAAAAACCAACTACGATACCGAGCACAACCAGTCCAAGAAACAAAACCCAACGGCACCTCACTAGAAATCTTACTGGATACGTTCGCGGTACCACACATAGATGCCGAGAAAACCATAAAACCTCCGATAAACAAAGAACCACTACCCCGACGTTGGTTAGATCGACGCAGAAATCAGACAGTTCGGTTCCAGCTGGATCTCAAGTAACAAACCCAGTTTTTTTCAGAAAAAGGGGGAGATGTCAGGGATGGCTAATCCCTGAGGAAACTAAATTATAATATGGTTATATTATCACTGTAAAGCTTGGGCCCTATTTTCGCATCCCTTTTTGCCGCATGCTATGTTGCTTATTTTTACCGCAGTTTAGGATACTGAACGCTGATTGGTCCATTTTACATTTTGAATATGGTATTTTGTTTTCTCTGCACAAAGCCATCTAAGGATATATAAACGATTGAGCTTTCACCTATTTTTGTTCGGTTCGAACAAATAAACTTTCAATCCCATCTTCTTCTTGTGGTGTCAGCGGAATATGGAGTTGGGAGGCCATTGTTCTATCGTTAATCGTATCGTCTCGGAGCGTTGTACAGTATCAAAAACATTGTAACGTCTCCTGTTTTCTAACGTCAATGGCCGTATCTCACAGACATATAATGGAACAGAACCAACTATAGCACTGTTTACTCGTCCTTTGATAGTCGGATAGCCCGCCAGACGGCGCCACAGATAACGTAAATTGTTAAATGCCAAATGGGCCTTCTGTATCCGATCTGATATTTCGTCAGCAACCAGCCCATACACCGTTACACGGCTATGTGAATTCGACTACAGATATTTGATAAGCTTGATATAATTGCTCGGTACTCTTCCACGTCAGACGCTGCCACAACACTTCACGGTCAACAGAGTCAAATGCAATCTTCAGGTAGAGAAATATAGCAAGTGTCGACCATCGATAAGTATGCATGTGTTCCAGGACCTGTCGGAGGGTGGAAATTCGATCGATGCACTGTCGTATGAATCTGAAACTTACCTGGTTTCCTCAAGTTTGTTGTTCCCAAGCTGAAGTTAGGTGACGGATGACTATGGATCCATGGATCTTGGATACAATATAAGTCAATATAATTCCACTGTGGTGTTCTAAGGAATAAGTCTCTCCCTTCCTATACATTAGAATGGTTAATGAAGTAGATTAGCGTGATGGGAGTATCTGTGATTCACATGCACTACCTAGTACGTCTGTTAGTCTAGTAAGCAGTTTCCTACTTCCATCCTTGAAAACGTCGAGTGGCTAGCTATCAGGTCCTGCTGCTTTGCAACCAAAAACCAAAACGTTTCTCTTTTACTAAGAAAAAGCTATGGCCAAAATAAATGAAACTCCATCATACCAACTCGAAAAATTCCTCTTTTTTGCATCAAACACTGGCAAGTGTTAAAAGAATCCAAAACGACATCTACATCATCTACAATGTTACGATATGTAAAAATTAGTCATCAGTTAGAAATATGAGAGTCAATATAAGGGTTACAAATGATTGATTCTAAACCACCCAGAATCCCTAAAATCTGAAAAAATAAATTTTCTTATTTAGTTGACTTCTTTATTTTCTTTCTTGAACTAATTTGTGCGTTAGTGAAAATGTCAATCAAACTAACGGAGGCATGAGAATCACAGACATTCTCTTGAAACCTAGTATGGATCACTGTACCTTAACAGTGATCAAAGTGACTAACAAATTCGTAGTCTTAGGATCAGCTAGTTTCAGCTTTTAATACAGAAACCAAGTGAACTTCACTTTCGGTTGCATCTGTGTGAATGAAACCTTTAGGCTTCATCATATGGCCATCTACTAACTATTACCCTTCCCCTCCCCCTATTTTAATTAATGCGGGATTAAAATTCATCAGCTTAGTCTCAGTGTCTGGTTTTGAATACAATATTGAATAAGTTTAATACATGATCCTGCAAGAACTTGACTGTAAGTCCTGAAATCATGTGAAGACTTCTGAAGTTAATGACAACTAGTAGTAATCACCAGGTAAATTCATTTTCAAAAATGCCCATCGGCTCGATCGAAAAGAAGTACGTTGTATATTTTAAATACTTGCAGAATTAAATCATAGTAACCAGATGACGAGCGAAAACTATACATAAAGACAGAAAGGTGAGTACGCATTTGCTGAACTATGAGAATAATCGCTTTATCAAGACACACAAGTATCTTTCAATTGACAAATATCATTCACAGAAGCTCCTTCTGTTACGATTTACTACTGTTGGAAGATATGCTACATAGGAAAGTGTGACTGGTAGCTTAGTGAAATTTCCTAGTGCGTTACATGACAACCTTTCCGTCCTAGTATGGGACTCCTCAGAAGTAGACAGTCACGATATCGTCACGGATCAAACTGAGGACCTCCAGGTTTTGTGGCAAACGCGCTAAGCATTGTCATGACTTGTGGATGATCAGTCAGTCAGAAATAAAGTGGGTGTCAACTGAAGACCTCGGTAGGTAGTCACACCAAGTCGCAAATTCACAGAAGTAGGAAACTGTGGGTCACTAAACTTTGACCCAGTGGTTGAATGGTTACCACGCTCGCCATGAGACATACAGTGCCTGAATCTGATCCCTAAATGGACCATGGGTGCGTAGAACTGAGGAGTAGGACGTTTTAAAAAGGTCTCCAACTGATGTTACTAGATAATAAATACTACCTTGAAATAAACAATAATAAAGTAAGATGAAATAAAAATTCTTACGTCAATGCGAAAGCAATAATTGAAGTGAATTCTCGATCATTAACATAAATGTCTGGATTAGCAAGCAATAACTGACAGATAGATCCAGGTGGTCGAGTAAAATCATTAAAATTGGATGTTAATTCACTTAATTTGGATTGTGATGTATGAAAACGCTTTAAAATTTTAACACAACTTTCATTACACACTGTTAGTTGAGGGTGTTCATAAGTTGGAACTGGTTCACCAAACACCTTTAGGTCCATGGCTGAAGACAGAAATGTATGAATGAAACGACGTACACCAGATGAAGAAGGATTATTTTGAGTTGGCATTAAATTTTGGATAAGATTATCAAGAGAATCTGATTTGTTTGGTTGATTTTGATAGATCATAGAAGAATTGGTAAATTCCGGATCGTGTCGTTGGTAAACAGCTGAAATACAGACGAAAACAAATAAGAAATGAAAACATAAGCATAGGATGCCGCTATGAAGTAAAATCCACATAAGTTTGCACAATGACAACTTTTTCACGGAGGTGGGAGGTAGAAGAGGAGAAATAGAAGGGAATCGCAGTAAAGACGTTAGGCAAAATGAGGGGTTTCACAGTATTTTTCCCATTGTTTTGTTTTTATCCCTCAGTTTTATACTTTTGTTACGAGTTTGATTTCACTTTTTCATTTCGGTCTATATTGTTTTAGAAGACACAGGTCTACATAACCCCACAAACCAAAGGTAGAAACTGTAATATTAAAACACACAGAGAAAAACCATTAATTATGTTTTGCTTACAACCTCATTAGCAAAGTTCCCGTGACAGTAAAGAAAACTGTCTCTAAAGAGCTGCAGAGCCTGATGTATGCGAATGATGTCAATTTTTTAGGTAAACTGGATGATACTAGCATCTCAGTTTCATATGGGCCTATCGAACTTAACGCAGGCGTGTAACCAGTTGGTAGTGGTCAGATGACGTATTTATTGCCAATCCCTGGATTCATTACATAAAAGTTGATTTGCACATCTACGCTAAAATTTGCAATTAGAGGGTTATTTTAATGTTAGATTAGGAAATGATCATTTATACCTGAAGATACCTAAATATATTGATGCCATTAGCCCAAATTCTCATATTAAGCATTTGATTACGAGGGGTTTATGATTTGTATACCGATGGATGGAAACATTTATGAGCGAATATGATAATAATAACCTATTTCCACCTGTTTTACCTTTTCATGTTCGATTCTGGGAGATTCCCGGTGATTTTAGGTCATATGAGGGTTTGGAATGTGACTAGGAAAGTATCAAGGTCTCGATTAGGTGTCGCAGAATTAAAGTGAGAACACAAGTAATTGAATAAAAAGAATCAATGAATAATGAACTACTTTACGAATATAAACAATAATCAGTGTTAAACTAAGGGATCAGGAATATCCCCAATCTTCAAAGACATAATTATGGATAGCTGAGAACAGGTGGTCCTCCAAATATTTGATCCCGCTCGGAAAATATGCTTTCCATATATAAGTGACACATTTACAACATGCGAATCGGAGCACAAACAAAGGCTCTTTTTATACATATTAATCCAATTTACTCATGAATAAGAAAGAGATGAAGAGGAATTTAGCTATGTTGGATTTCAAAACAATGCAAAAACAGGATAGGAGATTAGACAATAGTGTCTACATGAAACCTTCAAATTAGAATTGTTAGCCAAACTTCTAATCATCTCGATCTATGGCCGTTAAGGCAGACTTAGCATGTTAATGAAGTAATGAAAACTAGAGATGATTTTAACGACGAAAAGAACTAGACACATACATTATTGAAACTAATTTTTTAAATAACAACGATCAGCAACTATTCTACTTCTCCGTTTGTTTAGATAAAACACAGCTAAACATTTTTAACTCTTGGTCAAACGTGTTGAGATTGACGTAGTCCAGTAAATTGCAGAGGGGCAGATTTTCAGTTGGAGTAGGTAGACGATATTGTCCTGCTGGGTGAAGACGCTGATGCGATAAAGGGTCTTCTGAACGTGTTGAGCATAAATCGAAGTATGGCTGGCATACGCTTGGCTGGCACCTGTCGAATGTACGATGATGATGTAGGACTGGTCTCCAAGTAAGTCCAGTTTAATGATCGGGAGTGAAGTGGTAGAAAATGTGGGTCACCTCACATGGGGAGTTGTATCAGTCGGAACAGGCTTGTTGCTCGGCAAATCTCAAAGCGGATACAGAGAGCAAGATTGGCATTTACCAACTTGCGTCGTCGGTGACGCCAACTGGCGAGATATCCGACTATCTATCAAGGGACGAGTAAACTGTGCTGCAGCTGGTCCTGTCCTGTTATACGTCTGTAAGACATGGCCGCTGAAAGCAGAAAACATGAGTCAGCTTTGATCACAGGTGTCTCCACAGCATTACTCACATCTGGCGGAATGTTGAGGTAAGGAGAAGCGTACTAGTCGAGGTAGGCAGGTCAAGGTTGTGAACCGTCAGCGACTGAGATGGCTTGGATATGTACTGAAAATGCCGAGTCACAGCTTCCTCTATGTGCCGCGCTAGGGGAAATCGGATTAGGTTGGAAGAGGGTTTAGGGTGGCCAGAACAAGAAATGGTACCAGTCGATGAAATTCCTGAGTTGTGTAGGGAGACGTAAATTTGTTGGCTGGGGTTCCGGAGACGATAGGAATCAGTGGTTGGGGACTCTTGATGATATTACTAGAAATCAGCCACAATGACGCAGATTTATTCACTCACTGACATCTTCTAAAGCTTTAATATTTGCACTAACCTTTGTTTTCAGGTTGTTTATTCTCTCATACAACTTTGACTATTTTGATATCACTCTTTTTCTACCAACTTTTTCTTCGTATGCTACTGTGAAAAGTGGCAGCTTGAACTGATGCATCTTGTCAGTACTTTCGATAATTTCCACTGAGCTGTGAAGTTCGTCAGTGAGGAAGGACTGAGGGAACAGTATATCATTCTTAGATGTCTATTTTGTGAAGAAGCCAGATGGCTATATGAAAACAGAAATTTTTGGAAAGTCAATATACAAGACCAATCCCTTTACAGTCGGATGATTGGAGGGAGACCTCCATAAGCACATCTATGATAAAGTTGAATAAAAACGGAGAATAAACACTCTTAACGGACACCACGTGATGTACACAACTCACATGATAACTCATCATAGGCCCTAACACACCTGCTACTGTTCGAATAAAAAGCCATCAGCAGGTAAATGTACTTACCTGGCACCCGTTACAGTAATAGACTGCTATAAAACCCCTTAATCGACCAAACTAAATGCCGCATACAGTTAAAGAAATACAGCCAGTATCAAGCAGGATTAAGTGTGGCTGTGTGTTAGGACCTGGCTAAAGGTAAATATCTAGTCGATACACCCACCACGTCTGAAACCTGCGTCGTTTTCTCGTGATGGCTGAGCCTAAGCTCTATTTAGACGTCTGGTAATTACAGAAACTAGAACTCTAGACACTATGTTCATCAGACTGATCCACATGTGCTTATCATAAATGGATCTCTCCGCTTTCTTAAAAACTGGGGCAACCAGTGATTCGGACCAATCACAAGGGATTACATTTGATTCCCCATACACTAGCTCACACTTCAGCTAACCTCACCAATAATCCCCTATCACCATCACTAAACACTTCCACCTACTCCTGCTTCCCTTTCTCTTGTCAGAGTACTTCCTTTTTTCGATTTCGGCAAGAGTTGTAGGCTCTTTCTCAATGTTCCACTATATATCCGAATGGATTGTGGACAACCGAGACTGAACAGTACCTGGAAGGGCAGTTGAACTGTTCCACAAAGTCCTCATTACGAGTGAATCCCAGATCAACCATTCTCCGCTATAGTCTCAACAACAGCTGCGAGAACCATAGGGTAGTCAGTTTGGCTGACATCGTATTCAAGATCCCAAGGGCCATGGATATCCCGCACCAAACTAGAGCTGGAGAAAATCAGGGAGTTTTTAAACCTGACCATATCTCGAGTAGATCCTCAAAATCTCTCAGGTTGTGGAACACAGGCATAGTTAGTGGGTGGCCAACACTCCCCACATTTCTTGACCAGAAGGTGACCTCCGACTCTGGGTCTTACTGAAGCATGAACATTCCCATCAGACCTCCTGTTCAAACTTCTTCTCCTCTCTAAAACTTTTGTTTGCCTCGATATCACTCTTTATCTACTCACTTTTTCTTTGCATGTCTGTGTAGAGTGGGACAACTTGAACCGATGCACTTTTGTGCCAGAGTTCTACGTTGATTCTATGTCTGTCTAAACATTGACCTTTTTTTACCCAGTCTCTTTGACAAGTCTAAATAGCTGTGTACTTTTACCTATCATCGCAGCCTTTTTCCCTTCTTTAGCCTTCCCTACCACAACTGTTCGAGGTCACTGCAAAAACTACTTGTCAAACTACGTTTGAGTTGCTTTCACTCCTCATTGTACTCCGACTGTATAGGAGTGCATTTATGTGCAACCAACAATTAAGTAGCTGCTGAAATTACAAACGCTTCCTAATCACTTTCTGAGAGTCAGTTATGGCCTGAACGCTGTTTTCACAGCAGAATGGAGATGGAGTCTAGCTTTTAACGATTGAGTGACATTGTCCCGATAAGTGTCTAGCCGTTTCCCCGCTCAAAGCAGCTTTATTATCCTCATCATCCTGCAGTATTGGATATGGTCTTGTTGCCGAAAATTCTGCGCTTCAATTTAGGCGCAGATATGCGTGCTCAAACCACCAAATGGTTACTTTCCAAGTACATACTCGAAAAGTAGTAGGAATCTTCGATCGCTCGTATCTAGCGATAATTGGTAGAAATGTGATTAATCTTTGTCTATCATTAAGTTGAGGCGATGTAATGTCTCTCTGTATGACTAGAACTCGAACTAGGCAGAAATAAATTTGTTTTCGAGGGTAAATGTAGCAGACGACTGCTATCATGGACAGAAGATTGTGTCCAAAAGTAATCCTTTTTCCCTTTGTTATAAATCTAATAATGGGACGGAATTAGGTCATACTAAAGTGCCCACGCTGCATTCTTATCAGGAGACAGTCTATTTCCTTACCATTGATGTCTGATTATAAATAGCATAATACATTTATTCGAAAATCGGATGACACGATTTAAATTAGTAGGAAATATATGTCAAACAGGCCAAGCTCCCACTTGAAAATCTTAAATAATATTTAAACTACTGACGAATTGTTAGTAGTTCAAAACAAAGGGCTAAATAATTTATGAATCCTGGTCGGAATTGGGCTGTATAGTTGCTTAAAATTAGGGGCCGAATGAAAAGTTGACATTAGATATAAGTTATATTTGAATAGATCTCAACGTGTTTAGGATAAATAATTTAAACGTTTGTCCGAGCTCCTTTTTCTTTGAAGAAGAAGTTTGGATCAGACTTCTGTGCGAAACGTTTAAACTACTCAGTTAAAAAATACGCAGAGATGCACAAAAATGTAGCTTATTTATGAGTAATTTCTATCTCTGCGTTTCGACTCCTCTACCACACTACATTTCCCCATGTTACTACCATTTGGAAAATGTCTTCATATTACCCCAAGTTTCCCCGAGCAAATGTTGACTGGGTAATTGTATATTGAAAGAAACGTGCTTGTTGGGTACCATGAAACTTAATGTTGTGACAAAACCGAAGAAAGAGTACTTGGACTCAAAATAAGCAAAATCAATCGTTCGAAAAGCATCACGAAGTAACAATAAGGTTTGAATATCTGCATGCAGCACGTAATAGAAATACAAACTTCCTGTTAGTGTTCAGAAACGATGGAGACGCTTAGTTAAACATTTAGTTGCATATACCTTGTGATAATCTGTAGTGACGCAGTTGTATCCATACCTACTACTAATTCTCAGTCTTATCTTATTTCCTTCACCTTCCCCTAATTATTCACCATGACTCATTTCATGATGATTTCTGGTTAATTCGGACCAATTATACCAAACCTGACATCACCAATGTGGCTCGATCTGGCATGAAAATCTTGCTAAAAATAAAGCAGTCTGCGATTATGTGGAAACTGTCTTGAAGGTGTCAGCAAACTGCATAACTTGCATATCAGGAAGGATACTCCAACTAATAAAAAATCAAGAATAATTCACCTACTATAAAACTATAGAAACACCATAATTAATGTGTAAAAAGAAAATTACCTTTCAAATTCACAGGATCCAAAATTGATAAATGTTTAAAAGAATCAAATAAAGTATTATCTGGTGAGCCAATTGTACTTTCAGGAAGCTGAGATGAATTATGACCTTTATCATCCAAAGAATGAAGACCTGACTTGAATGAATTAAGTCTTGAAGTATTTTTGATATACTTATACTTCCTTCCATCATTTTTTATAGGCTGGTACATTTCAGGCAGACAATCTGTTAGTGAGTTATTCAGAGATATTTGCAAACTAGTTAGACTTTTATTTCCTGAATTACAGTGAATTAACGATTCAGTCTCGTTTTGACTGGTTACAGTCGAGTCAATAGTTTGGTATGATGGATCTTCAATGATTATACTGGATGATGAGGAAATCTGATTCAAATTACCATTGTGTTGGGATAATCCTTTGTAAATTAATTCATTTGATTTTGTAGGATCTAACAAATTATTCATTCTGTTCGAAATGTTGATCAGTGTTGGTTCTATTACTGCTGTTGCTGTTTCAGTAACTATTGATGCAGCCGGTATTTGAGTAGGAGCTGAGTGACCAGGCGCAATAATTGACGGTTGACAGGATGTAGTTGTAACCGTTGCAGTAGTATTAGATACGGTAGCTTTTTTTCGAGTGTCACGAATATTTTTTCAATCCGTTTCATTAACAGTTCATATTCATTAAATCTGAACGTTGATATGCAAACAAATTATGAAGATGAGATAGACTTTGAAAAAAGGTAACTGGTAAAAAAATACTCCGGTGGCACAGTCACACACTGAATAGGCCACCAGTACGCATACAAAAATCCAGGTCAAGACGAATGTAGGTATCGTAAGTGTAACCCAGCCATTTACGTAATCGACTTTCAACATAAAGGGTGGTTAGAAGCTCTCGGCTTCCCTATAACCTCTAACTTTTTACCAAGTATATAGTAGCTGAAAGCTCTTACATAGTAAAAGCAGTTCACTAGCCAGACTAGTAAAATTAGACGTTTGCCAAGTTGAAGTAATTATTACAAATAGACTAAAAGTAGTTAAATGCTATTAAGACACTACTTTTAAAGATATGAGTCCATGAATCACTTCCGTAAGTATTTATTGCCTAAGAGAGAAAAACAGCGTAAAACCTCATTTTGGACACAGGTAAAAAGTAAGAAAACCCTAAAAACCAGTCTAGAAATAGCTGAAATCGTCAATTAGATTTACTTATTTCGTCTGTATAGGTATTTTTATTAAATAGAGGAATGTTCGGTAAAATATTGAATTGGTTATACACCGCTATAGAGCTGTTTCGTTTAGCCTACTGCTCCAGTAACACCAACCCCAGTATCTGGTACTCCAATGTAAGTTAACACTAACCCACCTAAGAGAGTAAAGGTCCGTAGGAAGCTCTAAGTTTTAAAGCGTCAAGAGGCACTTAGTCGAGAAAACCTAACCCTAGGATCTTCGAAGTATGTGGTGAAATTGTAGTTAGGGAACTGAATACATTAGCTGGGAAGGTATGAAAGACTAAAAAGATTCCATCATTCTGAAATGAAGTCATTGTCGTACCTATCTTCAAAAAGATTCGGCGCCATGCATGTGATAATCATCAGGGAATCTTTCTGTGCCTCGAATGCTGGCTATCATCATACTCCTCAAATTGTGCAAGTCGTGTTTCATTCAGGTCATGGACACTGATCAGGTGTTCACTCTTCACCAGATGTTTGAAGACCATCACCAGTGTTGCACACCAACGATCCGTTTAACAAGCATTCACTCTAAAATTGTCTGTTGGAGAGGCGGTGTAACTGAGATATTCGTCAATATCTTGAAAGTCCTATACTTTACCACTACATGTAAAGTGAAGGCATACAGCCAGCCACATATCTTCATTATTCCACCCAAATTCACGGTTCTTCTTTAACTTTGTCATGAATGATGCTCTAAAAACAGCCTGGAAGGTACGGTGGTGGTGTAGACATGTTACGGGACGACATCGATTTACTGTGTGACAACATACAGACTACTTCACCAGTTTCGTACGTATGGCACGTTCTCTGCACTATCGAAGTGCGAACTGCTTCGATATGGTTGGCAAGAGCCTGTGCTTGTATCCATCCTAGGCAGTCAACAGCTGGAAGTAGCCAAAATGTTTGTGCACCTGGATAATTGTCTGAACGATGGGAGGTGTTACACATGAGATTCAGAGAGAGGTGCGCTCAGTAACCATAAGTACGTCCCACATAGATGAGATTTCTAACCGTATATCGAAATTCAGAGTGGTATACGCAATCTAGGTAACGTTTGGCCCCATAGTGATTTGAACCTCGCTGTAAAAGATTGCAGTATCGGCAGTTCTGCTCTACTTCTGCAAAACTTAGTCTCTATACGCTGAGAAGGTTCGGAAACTTTGCATCTCTGAGCACTGTTTTCTCGACAGGATTTCTTACATCCAGTGATAACATAATGTAAATAATTGTGGACAAAGGTATGTGTTTGGGAGTGATACAGATTGTCATCCGTTGAGTGTGATTATAGTGAAACACAGTCTTCGGTGGCGTAGATATGTTTTGCGAGTGTCGTCAGAGCAGCTTCCGTACTGCTTACTGTTCACTTCCCCTAGGGCCAACTGGAAGAAGCGGAAAGGTGGTCAGTCTATGACATGGCAAGGTGAGATGAATGACAGTTGAATTGAGTTAGCATCTTTAGATGCTTGACAACTCAATGGATGGAATTCGACAGATCAGGAAACTCAGTGGCTTGGGAAGATGACAGAAATGACTCAGAATCGAAGTTAGTGGTAATCATGCTGTAGTTTTCTTGTTTCTTCCATAACTGGAAAGTAAAACTAAAGTAGTGGATGCTTATTGCAGACTGCCTTCTCAATAACCTACTTCTGTTTCTGTCCCTATATTCTTTTCCATTCTCTTTCTATTCTAAAGGTTGCTTTGTTATTTCAAATCGCACTCCTATTAGTGTTCATGTTGAACAGAGTTAGTAATAATAAATAATAATAGAGTTATCCTATCGAGTCATATAAGACACACTTTTAAACTATGAGATTGTATATGATGCACATACAGTAAAAAAAGATATCTGCTTTGTTGTGTGGTGCATTTAGATGAGTTTTTCGGTGTTGTGTTCTCTGAGCCAGATGGTTTAGTCGTGAAGCTGTCATTATCATTCTAGACATCATCAACACAAACTTCAGAATGTATTTAAATGAAAAAGACAGTACCAACAGCATCTTACCATAAGCTAAGGTCACTGCAACCAAACGAACAAACTTAGCAAACCATGAATACACAGAAATATGCTACACAAAATCATGAACATTTTATGCCTTCAAAGTATGCTAAAATGGGTTAACAAACGTAACAACCTATGGAAAAGTCACCTTTTAGATACACAGGTGTGAGAAATGTTTGTTAACACTTCCAGCATTATTATTTCAAAAGACTGATAGGTAAATTCAACCACTAACCTAAAATTCCAGTCTGAAACAAATCGATAGATCCAGCGTTTTAATTCATTCACCAATCTTTGCACGATATATGCTATTTCAACTAAAACAATAAAAAGCATTCATGAGTAGAAACGAAGAATATCTGTAAACAGTTGTAAATAGAAACAAATGAACAATAGTTGGTAACCACAATTGTCCCACTGGATAGCACATTAATCTCCTGGATTAGGTTATGTGCAAACTACAAAATTCAATGTCGATAATAATAAAGTCTTCAGGTTTATGGGGATTTTCTTTTGAGGTAGCAGTATTCATCATGGACCGTCCAGTGTTCCCAGGTTTTCAATGGTTCTCAAAATGATGTCATTGGTTCACTCCGAAATACATTACTGTATAGTGCTCATTAGTGACATGCTTTCAGCTGATATCCTGAAGTTCTGAAGAGAAGCTGTAACCTGTCAGGTCAATTAGTAGGAAGGGTAGAGGATGCCGACGGAGGTTGGGAGCTGTGAACCATTGAACTCCGACCCAATGGCGGAATGGTCAACGCATTCTCTGTGAAACTTGGTGGTCCTAAGTTCGATCCCTAGCCGAGTCGTGGGTACGTGCTGTTGAGGAGTCCTGCACCAGGAAGAAACGGCTGTCCAGTGCTTCTAGGTTTTCACTAGTTCTCCAACTGATATCAGTCCGTGATGAATACTACTTCAAAATGATAAAGTTATTTGGAATGACGTACGAATAAATAAAAGAATATTTAGATATGGTCAAAAAGTAAAGTTATCATCATTCTCTTCCTATGCACTGAAGCACTTCAGAACAGCTGCATGTAAGGGTGATTTCTACTACCAACTGATTAATCTTTCCAGATAAGTTTACTCAACAGAAACTAGAATACACAGGTCAAGTGTATGCGGTCAAAAAAGAATCAATTAGACGACCAGTGAGGACAAGTCAGTCACATCAAATCTAAAACTAAATTCACTCAGCAACTATATACATATTTGTGGTACATATAAGTAGTACACCACTAACCGTGCTGATAAATGTGGTCGTGGACAGGCATCTGAATTCTTGTAGACAACTGGCTAAAAATATTCTATCTGATGACAAGCATCCTCTACATCTACAGCGCTCTCCATATCTATCCTTAGGAAAGACAAGAAGCAAATATATTAAACTTTGTACACGCACAGTTATATACAAAAATCTGACCATGCCTTATTTAGCTTGTGTATTGTGTTAAGAAAATCATGTTAGACATAGTCTTATTAATCAACTTTGCAATAACGAACAGTTATCATGATCCTGAAGTCACTAAGCATTTCAACGATTCTGTTATTCCTTATTATGTATTATTAAACAGCGCCATTGCTAACCTAAATATTTATACTAGGTGATGATTGAAGGTGAAATGAAAATTTGGACAGCGGTTGGATTCAAAAACCAGCGACAACCGGGTTTCCAGTCCGGTGCTCTACCAACTGAGCTACGAGGACCGACTGATGACCAGATTTTTATTTCACTTGAATCACTAAGCATTTTGCTCGACTATCATTTGAATTCATGACGCCTTACTACGGCCGCAGTCCGAATTTTCATTTCACCTTCAATCATAACCCAGTATTAATACAAGTCTGCCAAACCACGGCTACGTCACATAGTCAAAGTGATAATATATATTTGACAAATGTTGTACAACGAGTAAACTTATGCAATATCATATGCTGAAAAATCTGTACTGTAAACAAAATTATAGTCCGGAATAAAGAAAATATATTATTATTACTATTGTGTAGTAGCTAGTAAGCCACACCTGTAATTCTAAAGCTAATGACAATACATGGCCACCCAAACCTTACATAGTGGACCGGGATTCAAACTCGTGAATTAATGATTGATCCAATAACTTCAAATTCAACATCTTGTGATCCATGACCGGGTAAAAAAAAATGACCGGCTAATTTAAGCCGCGATAGAGAAAGGACTTAAAATATTAAAAGGTGACGAATCAATTCAAATAGCCAACCTAGAGCTGATTGATTTTAACAGTGGAGATAGTACTACGGTCGCACACTTGATTACATTATTCGACAAGCTAGGGGAAACTTTGTGTCACATCACTTTGAAAAGAGGCAATCACTGTCCGCAAACCTCTTTACTGATAAGAAAACATGTAGAAGTAGTAGTCAATTTGTAACCCGGTAGCACGTGATGAAGGATAACTGTGTTGGCTTAACAACTGTTGGTGCGTTCAGACACTACGTAATATGCTTCAAAATAGAAACTACAACTAGTTTAATAGTAAAGTAAAAGGAAAGTAAGGGATACTTCCTTGAGTGAATCCATGAAACCACTTCTCTGATAATCTTTTGACATCCTTGCTACCGTGTTTCTTTCCTGACCTTTATGTTTTCGAAATGTTGACTATTTTATAAATAGAAAATATATTGGTGAAATCCTGATGCAAAATTCAAGAAAACTCAATGCTCAATTTATTCAACTCTATCAGGTCATATTTTGATCTTCAAGTTGACTATTTTGTGTAGCTAACTTTTCAGTATCCATGCTGTACTAAGTATTTGACCTGAATAAATAAAATGAAAGTGAATAATCAGTATATGCGAAGAATAATGGATTTTGAGGGATAAATCCCATCAGTGCAAAAAGATAACCGCCAATCTTCATTTATCGTATAATCACATTATGAATTTTTGCATACTGAAAAGTAATTACATCGTTCAGAAGAAAAAAGCAACTTTGATATTAATTATTCACTCGGAAAACGCATTATTAAAATACCCAATAAAATAATTTACCATGATTTAAACCGCACGTCATTTTCGACCAATCTTGGAATCGAGTTTCATTTTCTGCAACATCGTGTATTGTGGTTATTTCCCCTGAATGATTAAGACTACTGGAAACACTGTTTGTGTGATTGCGTACATTTCGTTGAGTTACCTGCCGGCAAGTGATCATATGATCAATATCTGAAGTAACTAACGAATCATTTTGATTGAGCGGTGAATCAAATGTCTCTTCAGTAAGTTTGGATATATGTTCATTATTACCTTCATTTACCAAGAGATTTGACTTGGGTCTAATTACTGGTGATTGGTTAATTGAATCTACACTATGTAAAACAGACTCTGGTGTATTAGCCGTATACTCATTCTGTTTCTTTACAGATTTTTCGTCTACTTGACAATCATCATTTGGATAGAGTAGAAAATTTAAAAATTCTGATCTTTCATCCATTAAAATACGACTAGAATCAGCCTTAAAAATTAACAATAAAAACTTATCAAAAACTATAATGTTTACGATAAATGGTGAAGATACACTGATAATAAGAAAAACGAAAGATTAAAAAGTGTTGAACGACTTCGGTTAATGTGTGTACAAGCATAAATTAGACTTCAAGTACCTACAATACATATAAATGGACACTATGAAATACTGAGTGAGTTAAGTTGCTGAAAATCGAAATCCACTCGGCGATCTTGTACACATACGTACAGTAGGTAGTGAGTTACACTTATTGTGTGAGGACTAATGACACTACCCGGCTATCCAAAACTTGGGAGGTAGAGCGGTGCTAGGAACCAGGTTGATAGTCAACTAACTTCCTAGCCAATGAGCAACAACACAAAAGCCTAAGAACTAATATTTTCCTATAGGCAAGTGACTAACTTTTAGAATAAGTGTAGTCAGCTGTTTAGTAGTGACTAACATTGAAGTATTTGCCTGCCAATTTAGTCAGTTTATGACAATTCTTGCAAAAGAAGGGAAATTCTCATTTAAAGGTATTTATCGCATACCTAAGTAGCAACACTACAACCAGCGATATTCATTTTAATAGAAACTAAGTCTTGTAACTGAACAACCCCCATGATCTTAAACTTTCTGAATAAGAATCAATAAAGTACCTTAAATGAAACCTTTGCCCCACCTACACGTTATCAAGATGGAAACGGTGATGTTAAAAACTAAGACGAAAACGTTACAGGTCTACACATTCACTTGTCCAAAATATCAAGTATACGGACATCGTTTGTAATAACTTGATATCTAAAACAAAGTATGCCCTTCTAAATTAGAACATACAATCTTGTGTGTGAGAAGCAAATATTGAAACTGTCAGGCGATAATCTTCGATTGGTCTTTCATTAGGTAGATAATAGGTCATTTATTGGGGATCCTGATGTTTTGTTATCATACTTTCAAACTATTGTGAAAGACTTCAGTGGTTAATGATTTTGACTTGTGTAGGGAGGTGTAAACTGTCTGATTGTGATCGTCAAATCCACATAAATCAGTGGTAAAAGACTGTTTGTGATGGAGCTGAAAATCGATCACAATACCACAGATGTATACTCTCTGTGTCATCTTCCATATTTCGAATACTTTCAATAAATTTTGTTTCTTTATCCTCTTTCGTCTCATATACTTTTATCTATCTTAATATCACTTTTTCGATCTACTTCTGCCTTGCATATTGTTGTGAAGTAAAGCAAATTGAACTAATGAGGTACTATATTGATTTATCTGTCTCTGGATAAACAAATCATGGAGGCAGTACAAAAAGGTAGTCATGTTGAGGAGTGTATTAACGTCTATAAATAAAAACTAAGAATAATCAAGACGAAGGCTTTAGCGAAAACGCACGATATTCAAGAACAACTAAATAAGAATTCTGGTTAGTGTTAATCATTTTGCAATTTCATTGGTTGGTAATCGAGTGACATATTTCCCAAAAAAAATGTCAAGGACGATGTGCAAGAGATGAACGATTTAAAAGATTATACAGATAAAAAAAACACTAATCTACATGCTAATATTCCAGTGTCCATTAACCTGCGTTAATTCACTCAAAAACTAGAGAGTATACCACCTTCTAGATTAGTTTTAAGAAGACAAATAGCAGTAGTGTTTGAACCTTGTAATTTTCTGTTGTTAACCTTAAAGGGATAACCTAATATCACAACGGCAATAAGACTGAGTTTTATTGTGATGCTATTTGTTTAGTGATGGATAACAGAGAGCTGCAGCTGTCAGCTATTGAGTCAAAGGGTCAAACCCGGCTCCGTCGACCAAGGATTGAGCGGTCCAGGTAGTGGCACATTGTTTAGTGAGTGAACATGCAACTGGTGGCTGAGTTATTTTAGTAAGTAAGAAAAAGAATTTTTGAAGTTAAAAAACGTGCTTTGTACAACTTAATAGGTATTCAGATGACTCAGGGTCCAAGATTCAGTAGGAACACCACAAACCACTAGGAAATATATATATCCAAATAACAGGTCTCAATCGGGAAGAAACACCTTGGAATTCACCAGTAGCCACATGTATCGCCGATAACTGTTGAAGTGGATCACAAGAATTTGTCAGCCCATATTATTAAAATTGTGTCTACAATGTGTGTTTCAATTAAATGGGAATGTGTACAAAAACACCATGTGAAAAAAAGTAATAAGTATAAACAATGGAATAACAATATCGAAATTCTTACTTCAAGGACTTTCAGATAAGCTTCAAGCATAGCAGATAGCTCACAAGATATTGTCTCATTTTGTAAATTGGCAATATGGCACTTAATCACGGTATGTATTGTGTAGTACCTTGGAAGGGAGGAAAAATTATGTTCGTCAAAATTAAGTGTTAACTAAGTTTTTGTAGAAACGGTTGTAATAAAATAATGGTTTTTTTTAATGCATTGTCAAGGGTTTCAAACATTTTCAAGTTAGAGAATATGGGCCTACTATGGACGTCTGTGTTCAAATATCTGATGCAGGATGAAAACGTGATCAGTACACACATAACCAAGTCTGGGAACTGGCTGATTCGCATAGAATAACTCTGAATTTAGATACTGAATGATTACGCAGTAAAAACTATGTAAGCGAACTTCATTTTTCGGTAGTTATCGTATGGTTTTTTGTCTTGTCTTGTTGGTCAAGATTATTGAGTCAACTGGGGTCAAAGGAAATTACGCCTTATGCACAAATCTGAGTTAAGAACCCGGTCGAGACAATTCATAATTTAGATTTTTTACCTTCAGGTACTTCTGCAGGTTCACCTTCACGTCCTGGTGTACTCTCATATTTAGAAAGTATTAATTTCCACACTCTCTTCAACAAATGTTTAGGCTGTTTGTGATTTTCGATATGCCCCACCCCCTCAGAAATAAAAATGAGTGCAGTGTCACTTTAGTAGATACTATTCACTCGGATTCAGTAGAGGCATAGTATGGGTCTCTGACTAGGGATTTTACAGTTTAAGATGAAAATGCATGATATTCAGTCTGATGAAGAATGCAGATGTCAAACCTGTAGTTTGGGTCACTGTTTTTTGAACGATTGATAAATGATTTTGTTCTTGGTTTACCGAAGTTATATAATCGGGAGGCTAGGCAACTTGTTCTCATATTTTTTTGATAAATATGTATCAACTGTCTACAAGTACACCACTGTGGAACTTTTTACTTACCTTTGAAAAAAATACTCCCAGTAATTCTCAGGAGTAATACCTGTATAACGATCTAAAAGCACCCGTATCCATTATAACTAAATAGTTTGGGCGGTAATCAACAGCACATTGGAAGTCTGTTGGTCAAGTAATCAAAGCGGTCATCAAAGCTAACTGATCTCACATTATGACACACTTTTTTGAGTCCAGCTGTAACCTTTTAGACTGCAGGTCTGAGCATTGCGGCTTATATACTTTAAGGGGACATCAGTCTCCTTCAGACTAAAGGTACAACAAACTGAGTGATGGTAAGAAGCATCCAAACCAAAGTCCGAGACTCCCTATAAATCGTCTAAAACCATTAGAAGTCTAACACAACTGTACTATGCTTTAAGTTCTACTGAGCTCAAACTGATGTTTTAAAATTAGGAAGGTTGATAATATGAACTCACTTAGTTAAAACTTCAGTTGCTTCTGTAAGTAGATAACTTGGTAAATGAGGTGTTTTCCGTATGTTAGTAACCCTTGATGCTAGTGAACTACTGTTTGATTGATTATGAAATTGACCAGGCTTATCTTCACCACCACAATGATCAGAGAATTCATTATCATTTTTATTCAATTTACCTCCAGTGGGTGGTTTCTTGGTAGTTGAAATATGATTACTGTCTGACTTCATAGGATTGGTTTTAATTGGAAAAATACGAATCTCACTAGGAGGCATAACAATTTCATATACATTAATAGATTGATATCTGTCAGTGGTAAAGTAAATACATAAACCAGGTCAATAAAGCTATGTATGGAAATACAACAGTTATTCAAAAGTTAAGTCAAAATGTATAGAAAGAGTTCGCAAATTTAGGGATCTTTTCTACGTAGTCAGGTAAGTAAAAAATATACTGACTGAAAAGCAGCTGCAGATCAGCTTCTCTAGTATGCGAATAATTCCAGATAAGCTGCTGCCACTTTGGACTACTTTAATGTGTCTATGAATTTACTTGTTCTATGGAGCTAGTTGTCATACAAACGTATACTATTCCAATATTATTTTAAATGGTTATCAAGAGAGGAATACCTATTAATCTCTAGTCACCTTGGCTATACAGCTCCATTACAGTCCTCTTTCAGTGTCATTCACAAAGTTAAAGGGAGTGCGTTGCAAAAACACTGGCAACTCAGCAATGCAAGCCTGACCTGTGAATGCAGAAAAGGTATGTTAAATCGCTGATTTTGACATGGTCTCGACCCCTCCCCCCATTTTCCTGGTTTCATAGTACCTGATCGGTTTACTATCATCACATTCATTGAGATCCTTGCATCTTCCTTCAGTTTTGTTACACCCACAAAATGGATACTCGGATTTCCCATTTACCAACAATTTTCACCTTGTCAAATTCCTTGCTTTTCTTGTGAATAGTATCGTGTTATGGTATTATCAGCAACTTCCTTCCACTCTTTATTTCAGTCCTGGATGCTACCTGAATGATTCAAGTTTACACTATCATACAATAATAGATAATGTTTATGATACATATATACCACAAACACATTTGTAGTTTTAGAAAACCCTTGAATCACCACAGGGTCGTTCTTTCTTTTCTTCACGACTTGATAAACGATTTCCAACGCACATAATTTTTTTTTTTCTAGAACTCTTGCCAGTAAAATACAAATATGGCAGAAACTGACAAATCAACGTAGAACCTGACACATGCGTCCATCCTTTTAATTTGCCGTACTTCACAATAATATGCAAGGCAGAAGTAGGTCGAAAAAGTGATATTAAGATAGACAAAAGTATATGAGGCGAAAGAGGATAAAGAAACAAAATTTATTGAAAGTATTCGAAATATGGAAGATGACACAGAGAGTATACATCTGTGGTATTGTGATCGATTTTCAGCACCATCACAAACGATTTTTGACCATTGGATTGCTATTGGCTTGATGACTACAGTCAGGCAACTTATACCTCCGTACACGCCTCCGACTGACAATCAGAGGCGTCGTGTATTGATGCCTTCAACCTAATTGTGGCAAAATCTTACTTCGAAAGACATCGTGCATTGAAGTAAAGTAAGCAGTGTTCCAGTAACAAATCGTAAATGGATGAGACTTTCATGTAAGAATGGGCACTGGAGAGTATGGTGAAGAATAATTTCATGTCAGCCTTTGCGTATCCAAATTAAGTTCAGACTTTGTACTACGTAGGAATTTCCACGTACGGTAATTAATATTCATTACTTATCTTTTCCAACGAATGAAGAATAGCCTATATTAGTTCATCCTGAAAATCTGTCATCCACAGACATCATGGAAGGATTAATCAGCATGCTACCTTAATTGTACTCTTATATCAGTAAAGTTTAGGTTCGGTATGTTTGAAGATCAATCAATCAAGCTCCTTTATATGATTACTGAACAATAAATTGTGTCCAAAATGTTCATCATCTATTAGACAAACTGATGCAAAATCAAAGAAAACCATTCGCGTAAATTCTATGCAAATTATTTTAAAAAAAAGTCTAACTGCACATCTCACTTGAACGTAGCTAATTTCTGGTCGAAAGAAAAACAATGTTCTAAAGATTTATGAACAGAATGTGGACAGTTGAATTCCAATATTGGATCAATGATATGATTATTAGCGATATCAGTTCCAACCGAATGAGATGATTCTTTCTGCTTTTCAACTACGTCATATTCATTACCTGAAGTACTGCGCCAGTTGGAGGAATTTTTACTAAGCATATCACAACGAGCCCAATCATTTGAACTGTTCAATATCAAATCAAGAAATTTTACAAATGATAAATGCCATGTATCAGCAGACATATATCTAATAGCTGAATTAGTTCGACATATTGGACAAAATAACCACATTTGTATACGACTCTTGGGACGGGATTTGAAATCACCGTTACCACATATCATTGGTGAGTCTCCCAAAACTTCTGATTGAGATATATCGTGTATAGATTTACTTATAGTAAGTTGTACTGATCCCGAGGTTTGAATAAATCTTTGAATGTGTTCAGACATTGGTACATTACATAGTGGATTGCGACAATGTTGTTGCCTAGAAAATAAAGTGATGGTAACATTAAATCAAATCACAATAATTTAAATAGTGTGCGTTATCATAACTAATAATATTTTTCAAACACCAAACACCTAGAGTGAAAGATAAATCACTTAGACAAAGCAAAACTTGCTACATTTATTAATTCAGCCAGTTATTTAGATAGATGTTCTATGAATTTTTTCTTTAGTGCCTCAGAAAACTTCTCGCTGCATCTACGTCTAAGTAAGATGAAAAACTCGAAGGTAATTTCGGTAAAGAAGACTATCAATTAACCATTTTCTATGATCCACCATACTACAAACACCTCATTATGAACCATCATGTCCTGAATACCTCATACTGAATATGATAAAGCAATTGAATCTGACAAATCTGGTTTGTGCAGTCGAAAAGAACTGATGTAACCACTTTTAACTCGTTGATCTGTTTCATGATAACTTGATGCCTAAACGCTTTAAAAGACACCTTTCACCGTAATATTTTTAACTATTTGCACACAATTCATTCTCAATAAAATCAACTTCAAACAGATCTCAAAACCTCAGGGATATACTTTGTGAATTTTATGGAATTATAAAAGTACACTTGCTTCATGAGACAATGTATATTTATCAAAATCTATGTTGAAGAAATATTGGTCTTAATATTTACAAAACAAAGCTTTATGTTTGAACAGTGGACATTATAAATGCTGATAGTTTAGTTGGCCTACTGGCTGTTATTACTACAAGCCATTTGAACACAACTTGGAAATCAGGGTGGATATAACAATCAAAAACTGAAAGCAAAATAATTCAAAAATTCTTTCACCAATTTCTAAAATGTTACTGATTAGAAAATATCCCCTAATAATTTACCCCTTATGCAGAAAACAGAAACTTACATAAAACAAAACTTTTCCAAAAACAGTCCAAGTGGCAAATCATTTTGACCATAAAACTCTATTGTAGCTATTAAAGGTGGAACGCATGGTTCTGGTCGTAAAATACACTTTGGTGTGAATAGAACTGCCAGAAAACTCAGCGACTGATAGGAACGTGGATCTAAAATGCTCCGCCTTAAACGCTATCATTTAAAATGAAAAGTTGATAAAAATTAATTTCAAGACGATAGTCTTTTATAAATTGAATAATATGAAAATTTAATGAGGTTTCGAGTGAATTTGAATTACAGCGAGATTAAAATCAGTAATCTCCAGTATATTAGGAGTAGACTGTAAGGCTGAGGTTATTACTGGTAGTCTCATCTATAAAATATGAGAGTAATTAAAATAGGTTCAGAGAAAAAACCTTAGTCTTTTAAACATATCCTTTTAGGCAAAGAAAATATTCAGATGCATAACCTTTGAGTTCGATAAATGCTGAGTCACTAGTTCACTATTTTTCAGTCACATCAGAAGTCAGGATGACTGTTTGTTTATGGGACGATAAAACTACGTTTCTGTCGTAAATTACGGTTGGAAGGTTTCGAATACTAGAAGCCTAGCTATTTGATATGATTCACAGTCAGCAGCGTGATATGACCCGATATTGAATACTCGAACATTGACAGAAAAGTTTGTTCACGAACAATTTATTCTGATCCCGAAAGCCGTTTAGTAGCAAATAAGCGCATTATTCTACCTAGAGACTAACGATTTTAGTAGGTTACTGAATTAAGATGTAGCAGTACTTAAAATCAAACAAAACAAAACGTCGAACAACTTGCCACAGGACTTGCAAAGATAGCGATGAATAGCTGGGAGGTGAGCATTTAGATGAGTTAATAACAATTAAGTATGGGATTCCATGATTAATAGATTGTGGACACTCAATTGAGTTTCATCGATAGTTAACTTAGGTTTATAAGATAAAGGATCCTATCCTTTGAATTAAATCATCAGTTAAGGAATACCATCTACGATCCAAATAAAGGACGATTATTATGTTTCACTCTGAGTGTATTGAATTCATTTCAACAAAAGCTTGTTGGAAAAAATAACTATTTTCATGTTTCATACATAGTACAAAACCTAATGCAAAAAAAAAAATTGTTTAAAATATTTCTCGAAATACACAGAGTCATTTTTGTCAGTATCTGAACTCTTGGAGCAATTAGAAGGAAGTACCGGGAATATGTTCTATATTCAAAATAACTTATCGGTAAAGTCAATCATATCATCATTGGAACTCATGCTAACTTTGAGGATCAACTAAACATTGTCCAATGACATGGTCAACTCCACGATCATCAAACTACATAAAGTGAGACAGAATTCACATGAGGTCGGATTAGATACACCACTTAATAAGAAAGGTAAATTTCTGATTCATAACAATAAGTAGTTTACGGGTGGTTGAAGTTAGAAATAAAAACCTAAGGCAATCGTTACATTAATGTCCACTCTTTTCATTTATGTCAGAAATGCTGACTCGTTTGATATAAGAAAGAATGGCTCTGCAAAGAAATTATTTGTTTCATATCATGCTACCGCATATTAAGATCATATCTGATAGTGAAGTAGTTCATATATTTTACATATATAATAATTCGGTTGGTGCAAAGAAAATAAAGGCCACAGAACATATTTCAAAGTGGTTTCAGAAAAAAATTGAACCGCCTAACCAAATTGATGCTAGGAATAAACGTCCTAGGTCCTCATTAGCTTAAGATATTACTGAAACGGGTGCAGAGACGTCATCTAAGCCCATTCTTTAAGACCTGTTGGGAGAAGTATTTGAAAGTTTGTTGAAGCATTAGCCACTAGGACGTTTAAGCCACCTTTATGAGTTCAAAAACAATTGGTTATCGCATTAAACCGTCATTGGTAAAATTGACTTTGAAGCCAAAGTTACTGTATTACTGACTTTTTGTTGTGGTCGTCATTGTTATTTTGACCTTCTACTCTGGCCGATGACTACTTTCCTGCTTCTTTAATTTTTTATATAAATGGCAAGTACATATGTGTTCAGATTGCCCAAAATGTGTTGCGTAAATACATTACACGATTTAGACAGGTTATTTCTTCTTCTCACTGTTTTATTAAAATTCAAACAGGGAACTAATCGTCTGAAAGACAAACTAGTTAAGAGATAAAATGCCATATTATAATTGGAATAGAATGCGGGCATAGTAACAAGGCATAGTTCCATTTTAGTTTCTTTATTAGATGGATCACTCAGACAAACAATAGTCAGTATTCAGTTAATAATGCTGTTTAGCGGTTTTTTAAACCTATTTAGTGAAATAAAATGACAAGAAACATTACTTTTTAACAAAAAATCACTTACTTTTATACTTTCATTTTCTGAATGAACTTGTATATTGGAATTATGTGTGAAACCAGTAGTCGTTGAATGAAAACCAGCAAATTTAGATTTGAATGACTTCAATTTTTCAGTATTAAACAGTAAATCCCAATGACCTGATAAAATGCTGCCTATGCTACCCCAAAGACGTGGAAATGAACGACAAGTCTCGCCATTCTTCTTACCAACAGAAATCATAAACGCTCTAGCCTTATAATCAGTATACAAGGCTTCATCAGATGACGTAAGTGTTTCTGTAATAACCAATCCATCAAGTGCATAATTGTTGTTAATACTATCATCATGAGAATATGGAACATGACAATTAGATTTTGCATCGTATACATTAGAGGATGAACTGATTTCTAGATTCCGTTTTGTAAATGGATGATGTGATTTACTATTCACAATTTGTTCGGAGAAAGAATTATCAGACTTTACATTTATACGGTAGTATTCTAATGCTTTCATTTCGCTGTGAATGACCTATGATGCAACAAATGAAATCATGAGAAAAATAAAGACTGGCCAGATGTAGTAAAAGTGAAAATTACACTCACTAACTTATCCAGAGGTAAACATATGAGCCTATTTGAAAAAGAAATAACATGCTACCGGCTAAATAAGGTGAAAATCAACAACAGGTGGCTCAGATAGCACATCATGATCTCTTCAAACGATGGTCAACACACACTCCCTATCACATACTAGAACAATTAAAAAAATGTTGTTTAGTCTCAGAACAACTAGATGTCTTAGATACAGTCAATTAAAACAAATGAATCAGTGAAATGAAAGGATGATACTTAGACAAATAGGGTTACTGTTACAAATAATCTATCGTAATGGACGATAAACCGTATGGCAACAGTGAGCCACCTACTCATTCTCATCGTTTTCACAACCAATTTGTATAAAAAGATGCATCCAAACGACTCTTACCTTCCACCTTAACATGGTTGTCAAACTAGCGTATCACAATGACCCCACGAGCTACACCAAATGAAAAGCTTGTTTCTAATATATAAGAAAGGTTAGGTGGATAGTAGTAAGATATAAGGCAGTTACAGTTATGGTGTAAATTGCTAGACTTAGATAGTGAGACGGTGAAGACTTACAGCCAGGTCGCCTAGTAGGCCAAAGAATTTATGAGCACTAACTTGGAGTTAGACGACATGATAAATCACCATCGATGTCGACACATGTAGATGAATACAACCACAAATTCGATTGCGATGCAACAAGCAATCTGAAAAACTGAAAGAGAAATCCTATGAAAACATGGTACTCCAATCAAACGGCAATCGACAGACACGTGAATACTGATTCAATGTACGGGGTAGTAAGAAAGGATCAACCGACCAGAATTTCATCAAGCGAATCGATAACTAGACACTAGGTCAGTAGCAAAGGTCAAAAGATAAAACGATTGTAAAGGTGAACCTCTGTTAAAAAGAAGGACAGGTCCCCCTTAAACAAAAACTTATAAAGCTCAAAATCAGCAAATATCCCTTACAAACATTCGGTCAACTTAAAAATGATTCACATCTATGTGAAGTAAATGCTGATGAAATTTCCTATACTGATGATGAAAAGTTCAGGAACAAACCTCTAAGCTCAAGAAGTACCAAAACAATTACTGGGTTTAGATATATTCATAATAGCAAGTGACTTAATAGCTCAAGTAGGGAAGGTAATTCCATCAGAAAGGCATCGTGGAGGTATCTATAGAATCCCATGCCAACGAACCGACAATGGTGATCAACTTTCATAATTTTATCCCGACAAACACTTGTCTTTAACCCGTGATAACTTCAAGCATTAGGAGTGACACTGACATCAAACCAACGATGAAGATGAGAGTATCAAGTAAGTGTTTAGGGAAGAGATAGAGAAGTACCTATCTGAACATGACAGCAAACCGCATCCTGAGAAAACCTGGCGCGGTATTCAGCCTGCTATAGGAACAGCGGTAATGACATCTAGTAACCTATATCCAAAGGTTGCCAAAAGTCAGTGGATTTCTGCAACTTCATTCGAACTGATTGATGTGCGGAAATTCATGGAACCTTAAATAACATCTCAGAACAGGTGGCCAGAACGTTAGGTGGAACACTGTGAAAAACAGATCAACAAGCGTATTGCCTGGTCTCAGTTGCTCAACATTACGCTCAAATCTGAATTGGATACATATATCGGTCCTTCAACTTTCACTGAGGTTGAAAAGGCTGTTTCAAACATGAAATGATTCAAGGTAGCAGGAATTCGCCGTTTTCTGCCTGACATTTTTGAGAAAGAAGGTAGGAAATCACTGAGTAGGGTAACAGATGTACTAGGTAGCGTATGGGAATCTGAGATACTCCCATCAGACTAGTTAACATCACTGATCATTCCAGCTTACAAAAACGTGAAGAAGTCTCCTCTAGACAACCACAAGGGGACAAATTTGACCAGTGTTGTATACAAAAACTCGGGCTCAGTAGTTATCCCATAGATAACTGTAGCTTGAGAACAGACAACTCAGAAAGACCAGGCAGTTTTCAGGCCTAGACGAAGATGAATCGATCAGACCATCAAATCCAAAAGACTCGACCAACCCCCTAGGAGGTATGTGGTTGACTTGCAGTACCTGCAGTGCCTTCTACCTTGATATGCTGAGGTAAACTGTGACTTGGACGGTTACACAGTAATGTTGATATGACTGAATATCTTTCATGAAAATTGTTAGAAATTCAAATTTATTGGCAGGCGAATTGCATCCTCCTACCTGTCGCATAATAATGCTTTCTTTACATCTTTTATAAGGTAACTATAGCGACGAGATTATTACTTATTATTAATCATTTGGGTTCCTAGTGGAACATAGGGCTTCAGTAGCACGTCTCCACTTCACTTTCTTCACTGCAGTCATTTCAACCTGGCTCCACCACTGCCCATAACCTTTCATTTCTTCGTCACACAGTCTCCTCCATGTCACTCTCGGACACCTAACTTGCCGCTTCCCATCTGGGTTCCACTCGTGTGCCTGACCTGGCGCATGATGTCCCGAATAGTCTTCTCCCTGCATGCCGAATACATCTCCACTTCCTTCTGTATATTTGTTGAGCGATAGCTTCTTGGTTGGCTCGTCGCCAGGCCAGAGTTCCTTGTTGCTGATTCTTTCTGGTCGTCTGGGCTTCAGTAACGAGCCAGAGTAGGCAGTTGTTCATGAATGTCTGTAGTTTGTTGAAAATGCTCTTCGTAAAGCTCCAAGTCTCTCAACAATCATATAGAAGCACTGACTTGACTGACACTGGTGTTAAAAACCGGATCTTGTTCACGCTTCATGCTGAGTGCACACTGGATTCAGGTTAATGAATGCCTGTCTTGCTGTTTTTCCGATCCTGGCTGGCTTTGACGTCCTCGTCTGTGCCTGTGCCACCTGTAGTTGAAATGATGCTGCCTAGATAAGTGAAACAGGCTACTTCCTTTGGGTTTCTCCCGTTCATGGTAATTGGAGCTTGTTGTTGGTAATGATTGTGTATCATCATCACCTCTGTCTTCTCCACGTTCACTTGAAGTACCGTCTTCGTTGCTTCGCCTCTTCTGTCAACTTGTTACTTTTGGCCTGTAGATCTTCAGGCTTGTGCGACATCAGACACAAGTCATTGGCGAAATCCAAATCTTCTAGGATCTTTTCACCGGTCCAGCGTATCACCCTCTTCTCGCTCCTCACTGTTTGTTGCATGATCCAGTTCAGTCCACTACAATCAGGAAGATCATCGGTGATAGTAGACAGCCTTATCTTACTCCTTCCTGTCTTCACTTCAGAAGCATCACCGAGCTTTCCGTTGTGAATTACTTGGCATGTGGCATCTTCATACAGTTGTTGAATGAGGTTGATAAAGGTTTGTGGTATTCCGTAGTGTTTAAGCAGTTGCCAAATTACTTTTTAGTCGACGCTATCGAAGGCCTTTTCAAAGTCGATGAAGTTGAGTTAAAGATCCTGTTGGCAGCCATTCTATACTCTGCTCTATGATGATGCATAGTGTAGCTTTGCAATTTGGTCCGCACATGACTTGCACTTCCTGAATCCAGCCTGTTCTGGTCGTAGCTTTGAATCCAACGCATCCTTTAGTCTCTCCAGGATAATGCGGCTCAATATTTTGCTTAGAGTGGACAGCAGCATGATTCTGCGCCAGTTCTTGCAAACACTGAGGTCTCATTTCTTAGGCAGTTTGACAAAGTAGCTCTTCTTCTAATCGCCAGATACCTTCCCTTCCTTCCAGACCTTCTGCAATAGTGGTGTGAGCATGTCCGCTGTTGTCTCTGCATCTGTTCTCAGTGCTTCTGGTGGGATCCCATCTGGTCCTGCTGCTTTCCCGCATTTCAGTAGCTTTATGGCGCTCAGGACTTCGACTTTTTTGGAGGACTTTTGTTCACTGGTAGTTCTGTGGCTGCAGGTGGTATTTCTGGACGAAGTGCAGGTGGTGGTCGATTCAAGAGTTTTTTGAAGTGATCAGACCATCGTTCCCTTTGTGTCTCCTCCTTGGCGGTAACTAAGTTTCTTTCATCATATTTTATTGGTTCCATCTGTGTTGATCTCTTCCCCTGGTTATTTGATATAATGTTGTCAGCTCTCCTACCAGCCTGCAGCCTGTTCTGCTTCACTTGCCAATGTGTCGTAGAAGTGTGTTTTGTCTTTGCACACACTATTTTTCTCTTCTTTGTCCAGTGTAGTGTTTTATACGTTGTACTCAGTTCGTCTTTTCGTTGTTCATCCTCGCACTGGTTTATCTTTTGCTTCACCATCTTCCTCTCGTCTATCTGCTTCCATGTGTCCGTCGAGATCCATTCCTTATCTTCTTTTTTCTTCCTTCCTAATACGGTTATGCAGGTTTCTTTCCACATAGCTTTCCAGTGTTCATCCACACAAGTTTCTTCACGGATGTTGCTCGATATCTCTAATTTTGTTCTGATGGCTGACGTGAAGATTTACTTTGTAGTTTCGTCCTTCAGTTTCTAGGTGTTGAACTTGAACTGTGGTCTATCACCAACTTCCTTGAAGGCTTTCAACATGATTTGGAAGGTTCCTTGCACTAGATAGCGGTCTGAACCTACAACTGCTCCCCTTCTTGATCTTGTGTCAAGTAGGCTGTGTCTCCACTTTCTCGAGATTCCATCTCCACTTGCTTCTACATATTTGTTCGGCGATAGGTTCTTGGTTGGTTCGTTGCCACAGTGAATTCCTTGTCGCTTATTCGTCCTGGCCATCTGATCTTCGGTATCGAGTGTAGGCAGCTATTGATGAATGTCTGTAGTTTGTTGGAAATGCTTTTCATAACGCGCCAAGTCTTTCAACCATCGCATAAAAGCACTGACTTACTTGACATTAGTGTTGAAAATCCAGATCTTATTCTTTATGCTGAGTGCGGTGCAGTGCAATAGATCAACACATTGATTTCAGAATAATGAAGTCCTGTCTTGCCTTCCCGATCCTTGCTTTGATATGCTCATCTGTGCCATCGCCGCCGCTTCTAGTTGAAACGATATAGCCTATATAGTTAGGTGAAAGAGACAACTTCCTTTCGATTTCTCCCGTTGATGGTGATTGATGCTTGTTGTTGTTGGTTGGGTATCTTCATCACCTCTGTCTTCTCCACGTTCACCTGAAGTCTCGTCTTCGCTGCCCTGCCTCTAGTTAGTTTTCGCCTGTAGATCTTGGAGCTTGTGCGACATTAGACATAAATCATTGGCGAAATCCAAATCTTCGAGAGATGAGATAATCAGCCATATTTTTTATGCATGATTAATAAGCCATAGCTAGTCACGTAGCTAAGGATCTTTCCTTTGCCATAACGTCAACACCTCGATGGTTTTTACCTTTTAGTGTTAGACGATTCTTATCAATGCAAAATAATAACAGCTTAATCAGATATATCAGAAGGATAGGAAATGACAGATTATCGGAGGATACGCAATCATAGAGAGTGCTAATGAATATAAGCAAGTTTCCAAGTAAAGTGAATGAGCACTACGCACTACAACGTCATTTTACTCATTATCCAGTAGAACTGAATGCCATTACATACAGGATGAAAAGTGTTACTATAGAATCTAAGTCTGATAAGCTTAGAGTAAGCGCAGCCACATTAGGCTAGAAGCATCTAGAGAGTGGCATAAAATAAATTAATATTAGTAATTCATACTTAAAAGCATACCTTTATTTTTCGCTTCATTAAATCATTCAACTTGCGTCCAAGTGGCCAGTCAATCACATAAGTATAATATGCATAGAGATAAGATAGCTGACCTTCTTTAGATGCCAAGTAAGGTAAGCGAAATTCGATACATGGTGAGATGGATAAAATACGTCCCCTCAAATATATCGCCAAATCTGAGTATGCACTTTCATTTGCTTCATCATTTGGAGCAATTATTTGTTCATGCATCTGGAAAATAAATCATCAAAAATGAAACTTGAGTAAATATTCAACACCTGAACGTGCTACAACATTATTTATTATGACAATCTTAAATAATAAAAGAATATTTTAACTTTGAGTGAATTCATGCAGACATCTTACAAGGAACTCATATATCAAAGCGTTTTATAATCAAGTCTTTAATTGAGGAGGAATATAATGTGTAATTACAATTGATGATTGAACCCAGAAGCAATTTAGTGCCAATTCAAAAGACTGGTAGAATCCTTCGACAAACTAGCACTCTGGTCAATATTGGAAGACGAAAAAGAAGTATTGAGACTTATCATTAGCCTAATATTTACAGAAATCCTAGAAATCTTAGTATCATATATCTTCATTCCCACTATCTACTTTCCAGTTGTGTTAATCGTTCTTTAACGATGAGTGGTCTTAATATTTTGATTTCGTTGCCTTCTTTCATGTTGATTTTTGCTCGATTTGCTGACATGAAGTTTGGCAACCTAGACTGATAGGCAATTATATGAGGTCTCATGTCGCTTTTATTCACTTAACTGTCTTTCGAAAAGAAACTGACTCTCAAACACAGAAATTATCAACCATTCAATCCTAGAAAACCACTATCCAACAGGTTTTTCTGACATGATAGGACCCCAAGGGAACAAGCATTCCACCAACATAGCTCGTTGGGTCATTGTGGTATGCAAGTCCGACCACCACTAGGTCAAGGTAGAAGGTATCGGTCGGAGGTGGTTGATTGAGTCAGAGGCAATGGTTTAAACGTACTGAGGCTAATTATAATCATTGTACTTCATAAAATGACAAACTTACAGTGGCACTGGTACTGAGTACACTACCAGGAAGAGTCAAAGCCTTCTTCCTCACAACTGGAGAAGAAACCAATGTATTATTATTACTGACATTATTTTCCATGCACATTTTATGAAAAGAATGCACACGAGTTCGTGAATTAGTCCCCTGAATGATTGAGAGATCAGGAAGATGTAGAATATGATCATTATTTGAATAAGCTAATTCCAGTTGAGCATTATAACATAAACGTAATGCGAATAGAAAACAACGTTTTGCGCGAATAATTGAGGCGATATCATCGCCTCGCAGGATGACAGTTGCTTCATGGGTAATAAATCGAATTGGATTAGCAGACGTGTTATTATTACCGGAAGCATTAGGAGCAATTCCAGATTCACTCAAATTATTCTCAATAAAGGTTAAAAATTTTGTGGAATCTTTTTAAGGGAAAAATGGAGAAGCAGAAGGAAATTAACAAATTTATTGAAATGCAAAAAAAATCACTTATTAAGAACGATTCACTTGATAACTGTATCCACTAGGCTATGAACCACATCTATCAAATGAAATAATGATACTGTCTAGTCGCCTAATCTGTAGTCTACTAGTTGGAATCCAAAAAATTGAACCATTAACAAGATATTCCTTATTTTGCATTTGGCTTTCCAATTTACATGAAGCTAACCGTTTCTTCAATGAAGTACTAATCGCGATCAAAGAATCACAATAAAAGTAACGGCCCTTATCAAGTGAGACAGGTAAATTATTGACATACTTTAATCACCATGCTTAAACTGCATAAGACAGCAGATAGGGTCTTGACTATCTATCACCTTACATTTCACAAATGCATAAATAGCTAAGAAACAATTTCAGTTAGGTGTTTGAAGGAGTTTGTTCGATCATATTCATAGTACAGAAAAAAAAGTCATTTGATTAATTTGTGTGGAGTAGGATCACACCGAAATGTAAGGATAAGAATAAGGCTACACGAAAACAATGAAGGCAGTGAACAGTCCACTCGAACATATTTTCAGGTTAATATTTATCACGGACTGACATCAGTTCAAGAAACATTGAAAACGTGGGAGCACTAGGAAGATGTTTCACCCTAGTATAGGACTCCTCAGCAGTGCGCATTCATGACCCCACTAGGGGTCGAAACTGTGACCTATAGATTTCATAACCAGAAAGTCACCATTGAACCAATAGGTCGGAGTCCAATGGTCCATAATTCCTACTTCTGTCAGTTCAAGATTTAAAGCGACCAAACACACTTTATTAGTTTACATAGCAGATTACTGTAATACACTCTTAACATTAAGATAGTTATAGTAGAAATTTTTAAGACATGTCACATGCACAATAAAATACCACCTCCATATTCTATAATATGACAATTGAAACGTGACAACAACATTTCTTGTCGAAAAATGGGAAACGGTGTAGATATGGTTGGTAAGCTTCACACCTGGCTCACGATTCACTGAGTTCCGTTCACTTTCGAATGACATCAACCGTAAGAGTTTATGCACAACAAACAAGTTTATTCTGTTGTAATTTTAGAAAGAAATTTTTCTAAAGGTTCACACTTAGATAATTGTCGATGAAATGGCTTTAGTCAGTTTCCACAGGAATTTAGCACATTGCCAACTAGTTACACAATACAACAAAATACTGCGCATAAAACCCACAAACATTAAAATCAGACAGAGATAAAGGATAGAATAAACCTACTATCTGATAAATGTATTTGTCTAACTTCAAAACGATTACAAACGCCAAGACGTGTAGTGGGCTTTTGACAGTTATTATCCGATTTCCTTGTAGGATTGCTCAGTAAACGGTCAACTGAATCTAAAATATCTGCACCTGTCATTCGCGCAATACGATATAAAACTGACTACGAAGAAAAAAGATACACAGACAATAAATCCAACCATTATTTTATGACAGTAGAAAGGTATGAACGTTGAAAATTTTAACTGTCTCCTTAAACATAACTTTCTCAGACAACTAAAAGAATGGCCACTGAAGGTGGAAGACATAGGGAGGCTTCAGGTGTTTGACCACCGTTGCCTTCATAGTATAGGCTGTATTCCGTCGTGTCACCACGTGAGTAACGCACAAGTCAGGCGTAGAGTTTTAGGGAGAGGATGTAAATCAGTTGATGTGGTTGTGAACCTTCATCGACTGAGATGGTTGGGACACGTGTTACGTATGCCTAGCCACCATCTGCCTCGTCAGACAATGTTCGCCGAAGTAGATTCAGGCTCGAAAAAGGCTCAAGGCGGCCAGACTAAAACATGCCGACGTATGAATTCTCTAACGTGGTCTGGGTCATGTGGAACGATGCAGACTAGCCGGTTGGGGTCCGCGGTACAAGAGAAACCAGTGGTTGGAGACTCCAGGGGATCATATAGCTCAGAACCGATGTCAGGGGCGCAGATGTATACACACATTATCCTCATCTGAACACTATACCGAATCTTATCATTTTCTCATCCTTCCTTTCTCTCTTTCGGTACTTTGTATTTCTTTTGACTGAATTTTCCTTCCTTCATCTTCCACTTCGCTGCCTTTTTACCTGATGTACTGATATGGGCTGTGGCGACTCGACCGTTACGCAGTAATGCTTGGTCCTATGTTGACTTGAATGGATGGAAAAACATCATTATATCTTCCATGATAATAGCGATTCTCATGCAAGAACTATAGCTACTACAAAAGTGACATCTTTCTGTGGAACATTCCAGTAAGGATGAAACTTCAAACACGCGTTTCAAATAGTACAGTAGAATATTGAGATAGATACAGCAATCTCCAGTGAATTCATAAGAAGTCTATTTCATGAATATTCACATAGAATCCAAGTATCCGCATGATTGCTAAATACTAACATATGATTATTTCGGTGTTGAATACGGTCAAAATTGCTTCAATCAATTCAATCGGATGTTAGCTGGATAATAAGCAACTTGGCAATACAACTGTAGCCATTGGATCATTGTATGCTATACTACAATTGTCATCACTTTACAGTGAGAATTCGATGAATAATAACAAGTGGAAATAAAAACTAAGGACTTACTAATTAGTGTTTTCTTTACACTGAACAAAACAGAAGTTTGTCTATTCCCTTGTTTATTTTACTGGTTACCACTTTCTTTCAGTGATGCAATAGAACTGATTCGAATAGATTCGTACCATGTCAAACATGCTAGTTCAGTGAATGCTTAAATAGAATATTCCAAAACTACCCTAGCTTCTTACCCCCCGACCGATAGCTGCTACCTTGACGTGGTGGTCGGGCTTGCATATCACAATGACCCAACGAGCTATGCTGGTGGAACGCTTGTTCCCTCGAGGTCCTACCATACCAGAAAGGTCTGTTGGGTAGTGGTTAGACGAAAAGCAGTTACCGTCATAGTGTAAATTGCTATACTATGATGGGGGTCTGAGGGCGAAGTCGTACTGCTGCTAGCTGGATGGGGTGTGACAGCAGTAAGGTGTTTCCCTTGGATGACCAGCAGTGCCAAGCTGATGCTGCCTTCTCAGTGGAAGGGGGGGTTAGAAAAGGTCGGCCCCAAAAATAACACACTCCACCACGCCCCACGGTCTGCCGGGCCGGCGGTGTTGGTTCACTTGTCGTTTCCTTTCGCTCATCCGGCCCCAAAAATACAAAAATTCAAAATAATCATACTCAAAAGGCTGGGTGTGACAGGCCTCAAGCAGATGTCCGATGGGCTCTGCGGTCACACAAATCTCTTTCAGGTACCTTAAGAAGAAATAGCCTTCCACGGTGTGGGCAGCCGGGAAGTGTCAACCGCCCTCACAACTCTGTCAGCACCCAAGTTTCTTCTGACTGCTATCCTCCTCCTCCATCATTACCTTCTAATCTTCCTTCACGTCTCTTAATTAATGATGCTGCATCATCTTCAATTTCTCCTACCTCTGCAGCCTTCGACAACGATCTGAGTCCACAGAACAGTGTCCCTGGTCTCCTTAAACCACGCTCCAAATTACATATTGGAGCCTTCAATGTCCGCACCCTCCGTCAAATTGGCCAACAGGCTTCGTTGGCAAAGACTCTAGCAACTCGGGCATGGATGTGTGCTGTGTTTGTGAGACACGCATACAGGACCCAAGTGTGGTTATTCACCTGACCTCTCCTGACCAATCTGGTGAATCTGCAAAATTCACCCTTCGAGTTTCTGGAGATTCGATAGCTAGCTCTCGTGGTCTTGCAGGTGTAGGTATAGCATTAAGCACCAGGGCAGAAAACTCACTACTAGACTGGATCCCAGTTGATAGTCGCCTCTGCGCTATGAGGCTGAACGGCACAGTGAGAACTAAAAGGAATAGTGAGACTCGCCGTTGTCTCTTTGTAATCTCTGCTTACGCACCCACTGACTGTAGTTCGGATGAAGTGAAGGACGAGTTCTACCATAAACTGTCTAACCTCCTCTCGAAAGCCAAACGTTCGGACGTAGTGGTTGTTGCAGGTGACCTCAACGCACAGGTGGGTAGACTGAGTGAGGCAGAAAGGCACTTAGGTGGCACTTTCGGAATCCCAGCTGAACGTACAGATAACGGTGATCGCCTATTACAACTATGCTCAGATAACCGCCTATTTTTAGCCAGCACAAATTTCAGACATAAAGAAAGGCACTGTCTGACCTGGCGTCCACCGAGCTCGACTCAGCGATGGACACAGATAGACCACATTGCTATTAGTCATCGCTGGAGAGGATCGGTGGAAGACTGCCGCTCCTTCTGGAGTACGTGTTTGGACAGCGATCATGCGTTGGTCCGAGCACGTATATGCCTGCGTCTCAATGGACGTAGAAAAAATTTGGCAACAAAACCACTACGAGTTCTGCTGGACAACGAAAACACCAAAGCCGTGTTCAGTGAGAAGTTGGCTAGGCAGTTATCGGAACAAAAGACTGTCACTCATCCAGAAGAAGCTTGGTGCCATCTTCAGTCTACTGTAAAAGCAGCACTGGAGACTGTAGCCGACTCCAAGATAATGGCTAAAAAGAGCCAGTGGATATCAGCAGCTTCTTCCAAACTAATGGATGCACGTGAATGCATCCCTGCAGGCTCTGAGTACAATGAAGAGCGAGCGCAACTTAAAAATAAACTGACGAAAAGTCTGCGCAACGATCGTGAACAGTGGTGGGCAGCAAAGGCTAAAGAGATGGAAAAGGCAGCGGCGATCGGTAACAGTAGACAGTTATTTAGACTTATTAAGGAGACTGGGGGGAAATGGTCAACAACAGTTAGTGAGGTTATAGCGGAGAAGGACGGATCGGCGATTCACTCGCAGGGAAGGCGACTGGGACGATGGGCAGAACACTTTGAGGAACAGTTTAACTGGCCTCCAGCCACCATTGCGCTGCCCGCTATCCAGTCGGACCCTGAATGGGACATAGAGACAGGTCCCCCAACACTAGAAGAAGTTGAGAAAGCGGTAGGTAGCCTGAAACGGGGAAGGGCAGCAGGACCAGACGGACTACCTGCTGAGGTATACAAGAATGGTGGTAGAGTTCTCTTAGTCAGGCTAACGGAAGTGTTAGCCAGTATATGGGAATCAAATACGATCCCCTCCGACTGGTCTAAGTCACTGATCATCCCAGTCTTCAAGAAAGGCGAGAAGTCCTCTTGTGATAACCACAGAGGAATCAGCCTGACAAACATAGTGTCTAAGATCCTAAGTTCTATAATTCTCCGACGCCTGAGTGGAGCTCGGGAACAGCAAGCCCGAGAAAACCAGGCAGGCTTTAGACCTGGCCGTGGATGTATCGACCAAATATTCACACTGCGCCAGGTCCTGGAACATAGGCATGCTTACAGACGCCCGACAATAGCTGTATTTCTCGACCTGAAGGCGGCATTTGACTCCGTTGATCGAGAAGTCTTATGGCAGTGTCTGTCACTGAAAGGCGTGCCTAGTAAGTACATCACCTTATTGAAAGCTCTCTACTCGAACACTTGTGGGCATGTTAGAGCCTATGGTGAGTTGTCCAGGGAGCTATACTCATCAAGTGGTGTCCGTCAAGGATGCCCACTATCCCCATTCTTATTTAATTTTATCATAGATATTCTTATGGAGGTTTCCCTCTCGTCACCTAATTACAAAGACGTTGACCGGATCACAGGTGAATTTTCCTTAGATCTAGAATATGCAGATGACATAGTCCTGTTAGGTGAAGACGCTGACAAGATGCAGAGTCTTCTGAACACTTTGAGTGGGAATTTGAGAATGTTTGGGATGCGATTTTCACCACCCAAATGCAAATTTTTGCTCCAGGACTGGTCTTCAGCGGTACCGCGGTTAACAATAGAGAGTGAAGTGGTTGAGTGTGTTGACCACTTCACTTACCTGGGAAGTAGGATCAACTCCGGTGGGTTAGTTGCCGATGAGATTTCTGCACGGATACAAAAGGCTCGATTGGCTTTTGCCAATTTGCGCCACCTATGGCGCCGCCGTGATATTCGTTTGTCTATTAAGGGTCGCGTGTACTGCACAGCAGTCCGCTCTGTTCTACTGTATGGCTGTGAAACATGGCCATTGAAAGTGGAAGACATGAGAAGGTTACAGGTATTTGACCACCGTTGCCTTCGTAGTATAGGACGTATTCCGTGGTGTCACCATGTGAGTAATGCAGAAGTTAGGTGTAGAGTTTTAGGGAGAAGAGGTAAGTCAGTCGACGAGGTTGTGAACCTTCATCGACTGAGATGGTTGGGACACGTACTACGTATGCCTAGTCACCGATTGCCTCGTCACACAATGTTGGCTGAGGTGGGTTCAGGCTGGAAAAAGGCCCGAGGTGGCCAGACTAAAACATGGCACCAATGTATGAAGTCTCTGACTGTTGGTTTAAGCCATGTAGGACGATGCAGACTAGGTGGTTGGGGTCCACGGGACAAGAGGAACCAGTGGTTGGAGACCCTAGGTGATATGGCTCAGAACCGAAGTCAGTGGCGCAGATGTATACACACATTATCCTCATCTTAACAACGCTATACCGAATCTCACTATTTTGTCACTCCTCTTTCCTTTCTTCTCATACTTTATATTTCTTTTGACTGCATTCACTTATCTTCATCCTTCACCTCACTACCTTTTTACTTGATGTGCTGATATGAGGTGTGGCAACTCGGACCGTTACGCAGTAATGCCTGGTCCTATGTTGATAATGATGATGATGATGAGCTTCTTACCCAAATGTTCAGATAATGGTGTAGGTCAGAGGACAGAAGTTTTGTTATTGGTGAACTCTAAACACTGTAAACGTGCACCTAAGACTAAAGAATAGTAACAAAAATGTGGTTTCCAAGTCTAGATGAAAAAATGTGTTAGATACGTGTCTATCTTCTAACCTTGCAGTTCAAGTATTTTGGATTCTCTTCTTGAATTGGTTGTTATAATTCTTAACTATCTGAAGAAGGTTAACTACTCGATATTCACAAGAGACTATTATAAGCTTCCCTAAATTCCTGTTTACTCGAAACCATGTGGTGTTGGAAATGGCAGGGCTGTAGCTTATTGGTCTAGGAACTCGAATTTTGATCAGTGGGTTTCGGATCCGAAAACCATTTCATCCACTGAAGTTTGGACATTCAAATAATATCCTCAGCCTTCGCACACTAGGCGTCTCTCATCGCTTATTACATTGATATGCACTTAGTTGCTGAGTACATTCTGACTTCGGTATTGATAATGATCAATGCCTTTGTAATGGTTTGGAATTTTTAAGCTTTAATACTTGATTGTGGATGTTTCGTCATCAGGACTGGTGACATCGTCAGGATTAACTTTACCGTCATCCTCAGCTAAAAATCCACTTCATGATCTCGACACTATTATTATTATTATTATTAGTCCCTTGGGTTCCTAGTGGAACATAGGGCTTCAGTAGCACGCCTCCAGTGACCTCTGTTCTCTGAGATCTTTTGAACCTGGTCCCACGACAGCCCATAACCTCTCATTTCCTCCTCACACGACCTCTTCCATGTCACCCTCGGACGTCCAACTCGTCGCTTCCCATGGGGATTCCATTCGAGCATCTGGCCTGACGCATGATGTCCTCAGTCGGCCTTCTCAGTGCATGGCCAATCCATCTCCACTTCTTCCTGCATATTTGTTGCGTGATAGGTTCTTGGTTGGTTCGTTCCCAGAGCTCCTTGTTGCTTATTCTTTCTGGCCATCTGATCTTCAGTGGCGAGCGTAAGCAGTTGTTGATGAATGTCTGTAGTTTATTGGAAATGCCTTTCGTGACGCGCCAAGTCTCTGAGCCATACAAGAGCACTGACTTGACGTTGGTGTTGAAAATCCGTATCTTGTTCCGTATGCTGAGTGCAGAAGATCTCCACACTGGTTTCAGGCTAATGAACGCCTGTCTTGCTTTTCCAATTCTGACTTTGACGTCCTCGTCCGTCCCGCCTGTAGTTGAAACAGTGCTTCCTAGATAAGTGAAGGAGGTTACTTCCTTTAAGTTTCTCCCGTTGACGGTGATTGGAGTTTGTTGTTGTTGTTGATGGTGGTGGTGCGGTATCTTCATCACTTCTGTCTTCTCTATATTCACCTGAAGTCCCGTCTTTGCTGCCTCTTCTATCAACTTGTTAGTTTTTGCCTGCAGATCTTCAAGTTTATGTGACATTAGGCTCAAGTCATCGGCGAAATCCAAGTCTTCTAGGTTCTTTTCCGCCGTCCAGCGTAATCTCGACACTATAACTTTGTTTAAAAGATTTAACTTTAAATACAAATGGATATAAGGATCAACTGCTTGAAATCTAATCCACTAATACTTACTTGTTTTACATTAGAAAAAAGGATTATTCCTGATTTGAAAATAAAATTCTGTGCTAAGTGGCAAACAGTTCCACTGATGAATATAATATTCGGATGCAAACACAGAATTTTACATACACAGTTAGTGATGTATTCTTCTTCCTGTAAAGAAAGATGCGCATGGAACGACTGAAAGATGATCAGGAAGAAACGAGAATGTGATACACAAACATACAAATCAGGTGACGAAAACTAAAGAACAGAAATAATAAAATTATACGATCTACAGTTACTAGATGTCTTCATTGTACGATGTTCGCGAAGCTCTGATAATACAGTTTGAAAGTATCCGCCATCAAATTAAATATTGAGATAGAACCGATACCGTTATTAAAGTTGGCCATCAGTCCTACATAAACCCTCTAATATACGCTGAGTTCAGCGGATTTGATTTGAACGATTAGAAACAACCCGTGTTACTTGATAGTATAACACAATCAGTAAGGAACAGGATGAAACATCAACATATCAGTCTAAAATCTACATCGGTTTCACAGTGTTAAAAAAATGAATAACGAAAGTGAACGGAAAAATTGTTTTCTGATAAACATTCCAAGAATGGAAATTAGCATTGATAATGCTTTAAGTCTTTATTTTATCATTGAATAGGTGAATTAAGAAATAAACACCTTGGTAATTGAAATTAATGCCTTAACTGAGGGTGCTGAAGTAATTAGTTAACAAAGTGTACTTAGACTGACGGCCACATTACAGATCTCACTAACACGATTCAATGATACTAAAACACGACATCATCCACTTTATAGTAATTGGTTGGTTGCCACCAAGACATTTCAGTGGAAATGTTGACCAATGAGAAGCTCAGGCTCAAAAACTTCAAAGAACAAGTAATACAATAACCAGATAATCGAATACCAAACAATTTCCCTAGACATATTTATACTACTAATGGTACTCCGGTGCGATTTGCTTAGTGACTGTTAGTAGTGGAATCCAGGACACGCGTGTCGTTTATTTTAGAGGCAATCATCTGGAGTTACCTGCATCCTAGTTGGTAATGGGATTTTCACAGGGACTCAAACCAAGCCCTTTTTGCTTTAAACTCCAGAGCGTTACCCATCAGGCTACCGAATCACACAAGCCTACCTCTTGTGCGACAGGTATCATTTAGTATCTATTGATGCTCATTACTTTCCCCTGATTATTATGCTGGACTGGATTGATTGGTCTCTGTTAGCATACGTTTCACTCAGGTGTAATTTGTTTGGTGGTGGCTAGCAGTAGAATTCATAACGTGCGTTTTGTCCTACTTGGGACGCATTGGCTGGACCTACCTACATCCCAGTGAGTGACTGTGGCACCTATATATTACTTTATTGATCAAGAATATGACTTTGCACTACCTGTGGGAGTTTGGACACATGGAGATAATATTCTTCAGGAAAAAGAAGTCCCTCACACTACAGTGAAGAACGTGCACACAGAAGTTAAGATTATACTGTCTCTAGGAAACAGTTTACTTAGCAGAACCGTATGTATGGTTGAAATGCGTGGGGAAGAAAGAGAATTAAGAATCGTTAAGCAATAGTAGAACCATAGCTTGTATGGTGTTCAAAGAAAACTAAATGAATCACCTGCTCAATTTATGTATGAGGAATCATGTTAAACTTGTTTGAAATGTCTAGATAAAAGAAATAAATATATCTATGCTTACATATGCATACCTGCATAATTTGAGATTCCAGCCATGCCATTTTAGAAGTTGTGCGCTGATAACTTATAGATGAATCTAAAAGGAGTATTCGTGGATTATTCAAAACGCTCGGCATCAGTTTATGAGTTGGATGTTTAGAAAAAATGGTACCAGGGAATACATCTGAACTGTTGTTATCTTTATCTAAAAGCTACAACAAATATCAAAAAATAATAAGTCGTGATGATGAGTATCCTAACAACAATCAATGATTAAAAAATAAACCAGACTGATGTCAGAATCATGTTTGAAGTGGTTTCATTAATTGAAGCAAGTATTTCAACATATCACAACACTGACTGAACTTGCTGATTCCTATAAACATTGTAAAACAACTGAATAACTGTCTAAAAACTAGTTACGTACCACTCTAGAGACTGAGAATCACCTTTGAAAATACAAGAAAATACTTATGCACAATGAAGTGTTCAGTGTGAACAAAGAACCAAGAGCACTTTATAAACGAAATTTAATGTAGATTTCATTTTCTTAGGAAACTCTGTCTGAATAACATCAGAGAATGTAAACTAAGAGCACTGAAAACTGATATCTTTGAAAGCAGGTTAGTTGAGGTGTATTTCACTGATTCAAGAACTTAACTTTCAGGATACTAGTCACACGTTCAAACCCTACTTCATCTACTCTGACGTGAGCAACTTGAAACAACAAGTGTGACATGTAACCTAGAATATAAAGTTATACAGGATTGTTGAGTTGTTTAGCACTAGTTGGTAAATAGTTACCAACTTTGGAAAGTAAGAATAGTCTACATAACCTAATAACTCTTGTTCACATAAAATTTTAGTGAAATCAGTGTGCAGCATATGATTACAAAACCATTTGATAAAGCTTCAACATATATTCACAACGAAATATTTCTAGTTTTTAAATAAACTAATGTTAAGAATTTCAGTCATAAGTACGATCATTTTTAACGGTATGAACGAATGAAAAATGATTTCTCCTTACGTTTACTGATATACCTAGACAGAAAACTCAAAAGCAATGCCCTCTGTTCGTGTTACAAACCATCAACTGAAACGCTTAAAGAAAATTATGCCAAGTACAAAAGAAGAATATTGAGAGAAATTCAAAACAGTAAGCATATACAAAAAAACGAAGGAGATAGTTGCATTCGGAAAATATAAGCTTCCCGTTTAGACGAAACTTGATATATTGGTGAACATAATGAAGTCGACAAGCCATATTTGATGTTACTTGCACCTCTTATATTGTCTTAGTAGGCGACAAATTATTGCTGCATAAGTATATGCCTAGTAACTGACACTTATGGTAGTCCATACCACGACTATAGACTCATTTTGGTAATGTGCATCAATGAGTCCTAAGCTACTGCTTTCGATTAGTGTACAACCCAAAAGTTGTCGTACTAATCGTAGACGTTTTAAACAGAATTCAATTGATTCTTTTTAAATGTAATACATGTTCAAAGTGGAAGCATACCTTTTTAATATGTACATAATATCGAATATCCATTGATGAATAAACTTTTTGTCTATGAGAAGCATTTGGATTTGCTGCATTATTATGTGCTGTACTACTGTTTACAACTCCACTGGTTGGTAACTGTTGTTGTTGTTGTCGATTAAATTGAAAGTAACGCATACCAGTAGATCGTAAATCAAAACCAACAGTTTGGCAAACTTTCCAAGCTAAACGGATTAAAATTGATACCCAACTAGGATGCAGAGCATTATCCCGAATATCTTGTAAAACCAATTGATATATATGTTCATCGAATGCAGCTCTATTATCATTAGAAAAATATTTAAGCAAAAGAAATTTATCGTAAAAGAAATATTGCACACGCAGAGCAAGACAACAGTTTAGGTTGGTACAGTAACAAATTTTAATTCTAAATTGGACCACTATATGGTAATAGTTACTTAATTAGGCATAGCCAACAGCGGAATCACTCGGTCAGCTAATAATAACACAGAATCTGATATTACTGAGTTACTTTCTCAGTTGTGAAATGCTGCAAAAAGAAAAGAGGATTGAAAAGAAGTAATGAAATGTGGTATAATGGTTACGATGAGGACAGAATGATGGTGCGTCAATAGCATTAGGATAAATTCTGAGCCGCATTACCTACAGTCTCGAATAATCGGTTTCAGTTATCTCCTTGGCTCAAAGCCACCTGGAGGATTACGTTTTAAAACACAGCCAACTTAACGAACTGATATTAGGTTTTAGTTTTGCCACCTTTGGATTTCAGCCCACCTGACCCTATTTCAGCTAACATGGATCACCGACATAAACGGTAACTAGGCAAGAAAACACCCTAGACACCTCAGTTGATCAAGGTTTACAACCTCATCAATCGATTTACGTTTTTTGTCTAAGATATCACACCAACCTCCGCATTACTCACATGATGGTTCCAGAAAAGGCAGAAGATGCAACGAAAGTCATCGTAGTCGAAAATGTGAAGCCTATTTTTCTCCTCTAGCTTTAGTGATAAAGTTTCATGGTCATATGGTAGGGCAAACCGAACTGCTGTGCAGTACATTCAATCCTCAACACACACTTGAATATATCTCACCGATACCACATGTAGTGTAATCTCATGGATACAGCTTAAGGGATTCTTTGGACTAGCAAACCACTCGACAATAACATTTTCGCTACTTAATCAGTCAAGTCATTAAAGAGTATAAATAGAAAATGCAACACTATCACCATTTGAGTATATTTCAAAGCTTTTGCTACTCTGAGAAAAACAAAGGCTTCGCTTCACAACCTAAAAAAAGATGATTTAAAAAAGGGTTATCTCGAGAAAATTTTATTGTTCATGATAAACTAGCAAAGTTAGAATTGGAGGTGAAGTGAAAATATTCAGTGACTTATCAGGCAAGCAAAAATGTACACACAGTTAGTGCGATTGTATAATTTAACTATATGCTTAATGGGTAACGAATACATAACTAGCAATACACCTCAATTGTTTTTTCTAATTAGCCATTCAATAGTACCTAAATTATGACTATTCAATGAAGTAATAAGTATAGTTAAAACCAGTGTTCGCATATACACAGAAGTGATGAAGTCATAAGATGAAATCCAAACACATCTAGTTCGAAACCTTTAACGAAGACATAAACCCGATGTTTAGAAAAATTTTTAGCATAAAGTCCTACTTCAAGTTTGAATGATAATTAACTCATACATAGTACAAAATAAATTGTCGATTCACAAAACTCCAGCGAATATATCCACAACCGGTTTCGCACTATAACTGTGACAGCATAAAGCATAGATTTTAACAAGGTTGTAATAACATACACAATACGGAAAGAAACTCACTTCATATTATAGATATTTTTGTGTTTACTCAACTGTACGGTACTATCTGGTTGTATCGAAACACTTGACTCCTGGTTAGTGGTAGCTATTGGTTGAGAAACATACTGACGTTTCTTTGGTGACTTATGTCCTTCAGAACTGTACTCTCGCATTCTGCTAACATCTTGCCCAACTTCAAAATTGGATAGAATATTGTCATTGTAAGAAACTGCAGAATTCGATTTTAACAAATAAGAAAAGGTAAAATATTTACCAAATTAATTATTGACATTTACATTTTACCTCGGAGAAGAAGAAACCTACTCAGTCACCTTGGGCACATCTATGTAGCAGGCAGTGAGCCACGTTTATAGTGTGAGGGCTATTGATACTACCCGGCTTCCCAGACCTCAATATGAGAGATCACGGCTCGGACCCATGATCAAGTGGTTGATTGGCATCTCCCCAAACCAGTGAAGCACAGCTCCATCTATATCATCGACCTGCTTCTGAAGTATACATAACCAAAGTTATTTTGGAAATCTCTTTCCTAAATTTATTCTTTTTGTGCAGATCTATTAAGAGCTTAACTTTACCATACCTCGGAAAATGTAATAAATCTTTCATATTTTCTGGAGTTTCTTTTAAAGTCACATGAGAAATTAGTATTAGGTGTGGCTGATGGATTAGTGTCAACTTTCTTTACTGTAGCCTACTTTCAGTGAGTAATATCAACTAATAAGAAACTAATTCATGAATAAATTCACCTGTAGATGGTTTGGATGTGTCATCATTGAAACTTTCCAATAAAAAGGGTGTAGAAGATCCTGAGTTTTTATTTTCACGACCATTAATTTCTAATAACCAATCGGGTTCGTCAATTCCAAATGTACTCGGATAGGTATTTGAGTTAACACGAAACCAATCATTATCACATGAAATTGAATCCATAGTTTTTCTTCTTGAACTTGTTTGATGGTTAGATCGACTATCTGAGTTAATCTACAACACCACAGAATACAGCAAATATTTGTTCGAAAGACTTCGGTAGATATATCAAATAATTCGCTAGTGGAAATTAGGAACTCTTAATATATTATCATATCGGTGAAGCGGACGAAAATGGAAGTAGCCAAATAAAACTGATGAATATTCAGACCTGGTTAGCAGTCAAATATCATAGATTAGATAGAAAGGCAGCTGCGCCAGTGGACTTCAGTCAACCACTAGTTCAAATTCGACCATCATTCAGACTGCCATCGAATTTTAAAAGTCTCTAATTAGTAACTAATTAGTTAGTTACATTCTGAATAATAATGGATAGTGGGCAGCAGTGGAATCTAGAACACGCGTTTTTTCCTATTTAGGACTCGTCAACTGGATGAACATGCCTCCCGGTGAACGGTGTTGTTCTCACTAAGACTCGAATCTGAGATCGGTCGCTTCAAACGCCAGAGTGTTATCCATTTAGTATCCGTACTGGAGCCCATATCCCGATAGAGACCGATCAATTCGGTCCAATCAACGACGAGACAATGCACGTAACAACATAAATACATTCCGAATAGTCTGATAGAAGATTTAATGATAATTTGTGTAATATCAACTACTGACCAACAGTCTGGCTTCTACAAAGGGATGTTAACAATCACTTGGCAAACTGCGAAACAAATAAATGAAGTGTAATTTCAGATAAGATTATTTATTTGATATTTCAAACAATGAAACAGTTTTATTTGCTGGGTGATGTTTCGAACAGAATTTGTTGTTTATATTCATATCTGTTCGAAACGTCATCCAGTGAATAGCACTGTTTCATTGGGTGAAATACTAAATAAACAATATAATGTGGAAATAGACACTACTATAGTGTCTAATTCCTACTCTCACAATGAGCAAAGTATCGTTAATGCTCAGCTGTGGATGCATACAGCTATGGAAATATGTTTAGTCTTCCGACAACTTAGATTCGATTACTTTATTCCGAAGTTCTAAACAGACAGACTACGCACCAGGCAGACTTTGATAAGGTATGCATAACAAATGTCCTAGCCATCTGAGTCGATGAGCGTTCGCATCTTTACAAACAAGCATCTGCAAGATATTAGTTGATCCAATGATGTAAACGTGTTATACCGGGTAGATCGAAGTATACCATATTAAGCAATCAGAGTACACTTTTTTGCATTCATTTTAACAATTTCAAAAACCACTTATTTGTCTGACTAAACTTTAATAATAATAAAAATCAGGAATTGAAACTATTTGCTGTTAAAAGTGGCGAAGATTATGTTGATCATAAGCGTACTTGATTTTTGATTGGATCAAGCGACAAACTACGGTCCGGTCTTACAAATCCCATCAAGATCAAAAGTATTGAGATATAAAATATATCACTGGTAACTAAGCGACTGAGTGCGGTGAAATAACTGAGTCACCAGTTGGGATGCAAAGAAATACTACAAGTAGTCATCATAACTTAGAGTATGCCCTCAGGAAGCGGTTTATTTAAATACGCCAATAGTTCTGTTGAAATAACTATGTCGGATAGCTTCTAAGCACAAACCATCAAGGCATCCATTTATCAGCAAACGTAAGAACATTTTGGAAGTGGTGAAAAGGCTATTCGAACGATTAGCTCATTTTGAGAAGTTCGATAGCTTTTATGATATAAGAATTGTCCTGTCCGTTAAAACCTATTTTTGTGTCGTATTTTAGCGCAAAGTTAAGAAACATAGTTTCGAAAATGACAAAGGTGAGTATAGTATCGTATGACAAAGTTAAACAATGTAATAAGAAGATGGAGACTATCTGAAACATGTGATGTATTGACACTATACATTTCAAATAATCTGATTACACATGAACTTGTCAAGTGATTTATATTAAACTTAGAAAGGCTACTTAAGCCAAAGAAAGTATAATTAAAGAAAGATAACGAGGACAGAACGAAAACAAGAGAGGGGAAAAAAAATAAAAGGTCAAATCCCCACCACTAATAGTGAAGAAACAGAAAACAACTCGACGAGAGAGTGTTTATTACGAACAATTGGAATGGTAGTGGTTACATATGGTACTCCTTGCACTAACGCAGCCATTTGCAAATGTCTTCGTTTCCTCTCTCTTCCTGTCTTGATTTGCTCTTGACCGGTTCTTCATACACTCTTATCAGCAGCATCCCCTGTAATACGCCCGTGTTGTCCCCTGCGTTGCTCTTGGCAGAAACCTTACTCATTGCCGGTAATTCCCTATGATACCTGACACCCTCTCGATATATACTACTTATATCCGTTGTTATCAGCAACGCCCACTACAGTAGTATGAAGAGTTGAACTTAATACTACCTAGGTGGGTTTAGCGTAAGTAAGAATTGTTTCTGAATACATAGAAGGGGTTTGAATTTAGGGATAGCAAGTGTTTCGATAAATTTAAGTATTCGTTTTTAACCATATCTATAGAGGACAGTAAAGGCTGTTTTCATATATCTTTCTTAATTATAATTCCATTGGCTTAATTAACTTTTCTAAGTTTTATGTAAACTATTCGAGAAGTTTGTGTGTGATCAGATTGTTCGAAATGTATATCGCTAATGCATCAAATGTTTCAAATAATCTCCATCTTCTCATTACGTTGTTTAAATTTATCAAGGGGATTAACTATTTCAAATTCATATGACAAAGTACCAAAATGTAGATATCCATGATTTTCGGGTGGTCAAATGGCAGGATTGGTTGTTCAAAGAATGCTGGGTTGCTGAAAAGTCATGTACAGAGCTGATGCGTATCACTAAAAATGCGTCGATATCTGTAGTCGATCAGACAGTATTATCAAGGGAACTGAAATTAGTGTGTAACGGTTCAAGTTGACACACCCCACTAGCATGTCAAGATAGAATGCACTCAGGTAAAAAGCAGAGATGGAAGGAAGAAACTAGCCACAAGTGGTAGGAAGTCGTGAAGAGACAACAAGCAGGAATGAGAAAATATTGAAATTCAGTAGCACGATTAGGATGAAGATGTGTAGACACATCGGCGTTATTGAGACAGATTCCAAGCCATTTCACCTAGAGTCTCCAATCGCAGATTTCGGCAGTCACACGAACTGTTATCACTTAGTCTACATTTCTCTTCATAGCTCAGACCAGAAGTCAAAGACCGCATGCAACGATACCATAATTAACTTGTCCCACCCACCCACCGCCTAAGTTTTTTCTAGTCTGAACCTACATCAGATAACAATATGCGATCAGGCAGTCTTTGATCAAGTATGCATAATAAATGTCCAGGCCATCTGAGTCGATTAAGGTTCACATCTTTACAAACTGACTGTCTTCCTCTACACCTGACTTCTACGTTAATGGTGTAGTGGCATTACGACATATGGTCTATGCTACGAAGCCAACCGTGGTCAAAAACCTAAAGTCTCCTTACGCTCTCTACATTTAATGATCATGTTTCACAGGCATGCTATAAAAGAGCGAACTGCAACGTAGTACAATCAACCCTTAACAGGTAATCGGATATCACAGCGGCACCATAAATGGCGCATGTTGCCATAAACCAATGGAGCCTATTGTATCCATGACGACATTTCGTCAGTCACTGAAAACCCAACGCTGATCCCATTTCCCAGGGAAGTGAATTGGTTAAAGCATATAACAATTCAACCCAAAGAGAAGGCGGTACTAGCGTGACACTAGCGGTCACCTGCAGATAACAACCTTACTGCTATCACACACCCATCCAGCCAGAAGTACGACACCACCATCGGAACCTCATAGTAGCACAACAATTTACAATATAAAGGCAAATTCTTTTTATTTTATCACTACCCAACTGACCCTTTTGGTATGATTAGAACTTATGGGAGCATTGTGATATCCAAGCCCGACCACCATATAAAGATACCAGTTATCGACTAAGGGTATCTGTAGACTTTAAAGCATAACTTCGAAAATGATGTGATGAGAGTTCATGCATCATGGAATTGAATCTGAATTTATGCAGATGATTCTAAATTTCCCAAGTGACACTTCAAAATAGTCTAAGATGCATTGAATATGCTACTGTAAAAAATTGTACCATTTGTATCATATCGATTTTAAAGTCTCACTGGCTACATTATCAATGGAACTGAGTTCTATTTTCTACTATCTGCACAGAAATATAATAGTTACCTTAATGTCCCTACGGGATATAGATGAATTTAGCTTAATCTAATCAAGACTAAAAATAAATATCATAAGAAAACAACATTTACCTTATCTGTCCCTTAACTGGTGTTCTAGTTAAGTTATGAAAAGACTGTCCGAATTAAATTTGCAGCATACATTTAATACGCCTTAAATGATATCAATTCTTTGCAGTTAATAAGATCACATTATTGGGTGAATACTGTACATTTAAAGTGAACTCTATGTAAGACAATACTATAGACGAAATATAAGGTGGAACTAACCTGTTTCAACCTATAAAATGTAAAATCATCATGAAATTCCCTAGAGTTAGGATCTTGTAGATCAGTCAACAGACCAAGGTCCATGAACTTTTGACAAACGATACGCCCCTTCATTCTACAACAGAAACCACCCACATTAAAAAAATCAAAAATAACAAACGGTAATCCAAGAAATGTCTTGGGTATTTTCTTGATACATAGAAAAACACTGGTTTAAATCCGCTATGAAAACTAGGAGTATTGGATCAAAATAAAGCAGTCACTAGTTACATGTGTCTAAGGTAAAAATTTGTGAGATAATGCATGCCATAAACAGATAACTGACAGAATTTTTGATCGAATCAACCTGGTCCACATTTCTTCTCAAGTTCTGAAGTCAAACTGGTATATGATTCAGTATTATAAAGTAATCTATCCCCTAATAATCCGAAGGTCCTGCTATACAAAGCTAAGTTCTTGTCAGTGATAGGTCCAAATCGACCTGGTGAGTAGCTATAAGCACTTCGCGCACGCTCTTCAGTATCATCTTGGTATGCTTATGAACAATTAATTGTATTCCAAAAATCATATCAAAGAAACAAACTAAAATCTAATTAATCTCCAGTACAGTACCAAGGGTTTACCTTAGTAATTATTTGGACATTTAATTAACCAGTACACAGTCATAGTTTTAAATATATTCCGTTTACTTCAACTTTGACAACCACTAATTTGCTCTCATACAACAAGTACTACCCAAAGCCATGGCATGGTCTAGCACAATGTTAACAAATATCTCTAGAAATATAACAGCATGAGACAGATACTTATGAAATAAACTAACCGGCAGTGTTTCAAACCTGGAATATTATTGACCAGCCAATACACTAATACTAAGCCATAAACACAATAAACTTCTTCATTGTCTCTTTTCCACTTAAATAACTGTAACAACTTAGATGAACTGTTTTCTTTTGTTACATTTTCATTTGAATGACTATGAATAAGACTGGATGATTCCGTTGAAACAGCATTTAGTTTTGAAGTTATTGTAATTGGAAATGAAGAGTCTTCTGATGAATTAGCCCAAATTCTTGACCATAAAAGAAGCATTTCTTGATCTGACGATGAGTTGAATAATGAAGGAGATGTACAGCTCAGCAAACACTCAAATGAGTGAGATAAAGAAATCTTTTTGAACGGAGTACTAGGAACATTGGTATTTATAGAGTCGTCTACAATCAAAGTTTTGTTTTTGCATGGAGTTCGGTGGATTAAATGAAATGCGCTAGTTCCCATTGAATGATGTTTTACTTTTTCAGTAGAATTAGGCGGAGAGGAGATAACAGCACTAAAACTAGCGTTTGCAAACGTTGTTGGAACGTATGTAGGAAACAGGTCTGGGCTTTCATCAGTTGAATTATTAGAAGTGGAATGACATGGGTTAAATGAATCCAGAGTCTGTCTACGGAAACGAAGGGTTGAATTTAGCACTCCTTTTCCATTTGATATAGTATTCAGACTAGTATTCACATGCACATTACGACTGGAGAGACGGCTGATCTGAGATGGGATGGAATCTGACATATTATTTTTCCCATTGTGTCCTATCTCACTCACTTTCTTCTTCAAAGCATAAGCATTGTCAGCATTTAAAGACTGCATTGCATGTTTAGACAATGAATACTCTGGCTTTTTGGTGTCTGTAGTAATCAGTACTTCAGCACAATAACTGCAAGCGCGTTGAAGACCATCAAGTCCAATTTGAGTACCTTCAACAAACTTAAAAGAAACGACAACACATCAAAAAAAACTGAATGGAATTTGAGAAGTTAGTGCTTCAAGTATAATAGAAGCATTGACTATGCAGGTTATAGATATGAAATGTATGATTGGATTTGTGGTACTAAACGTTTTGAGAATGATTTTCTCTTCAAAACATAATGTAAAGTTGTTAGCTTTGCCATAGTCAGTGAAAATTACTTTTCTTTTCTCGTCTACAGAAAAGTGACCCTTTTTACTGCATTTCTTCACCAGTTTTACACTTTTTGTTTCACAGCCCACCCTCTACAGCCACTTTAAGGTTGACCAGGTCATTTTTCAAACTAATTACATGAAACCAGCTTCCAGTTATTGTTTTAACTTTAACAGCTTCTGCCTAACCATTTCAAAAGACATTTAGTGAGGAAGTTATATCAAAAAATATTGTGCTCCCAAGAAGTGCAAGAAGAATTTCAGCTCATTGAATAATGTCTACACAATAATGGTTATCAACTGGAGTTCGTGTAGAATTACTGCAAAAGGAAAAAGAGAGGAGTATAGCATTGTTGAAAAGAAACCATTGTTTCTTACTTTCACTTTCAATGGAGATGATAGTGCGACAAAAACCAACAAATAGATTAGGATTGCACTGTCTAGGACTTATCTGGCTGCAAGATTTGTCGCCCTATATCAAACAATATTTGGAATTACACAGTTCAAATTAGACACATTTTTAACTTTTTTCAATTTCAACTCCATTTATTCATTCATATGCGCATCCGAAGCAAGTACATAGGAAGAACACAGAGACAGCTGTCTACTAGGATCACCGAGAAAATATCAAAAAGTCGATGTCTGAGAGGTTTATCCTCACTCAGCAGTGCAATAGCTCGTCACTTGTGGGATACAGGACATCAATTAGATGCAGTGAAGTCCATCATAGACGTCAACGGACTTCACACTTCGGACTGCCACAAGCATCAATATCCGACGACTTCAGCACGAATTTTATGTCCAAGAGGAGATAGGCATCAATTTTTATTATTGCCCTAGTAATTAGTGACGTCCCATCATATTTCCTCGAAAATATTTTTACATTTGCTTTATGCTTATCCCCAACCATATTCATATTGACTATCGTCTCATTATTGCCATATTTCTTTTTTATCACCCACTTATCATTTTGTTAAGGTAATATTTCCATAGTGAATGATGATTGAAGGTGAAATGAAAATTTGGACCGCGGATTTCCAGTCCAGTGCTCTATCAGCTGAACTACGCGACCCGACTGTTAACCAGATTTTCATTTCACTCCAATCACCAAGGTATATAGGGCTTACGATTACTGATCTATCATCCACTCGAAACATCATTTCTTAAAATATCTGAAGAACACCTTTAGTGTCTGAAGTGTATTAAAAGAATCGAAATTGCTTATTTGTTCTTTTAACATGGTTATTTTGCGTTTTGCATACAATATTTTTCGATTTTTATGACTGATATGGACTTTTCATGGATGTATCTAGCAACACAATCACTGTCACAGGAGTAGTTACTCAGTGTTGTCAAACATGTGAGATCGAACCAATAAAACTATATATCATGTGAATAACCTTTAAAAACAATTAATTATATAGTATTATTATAAAGCCAAGGTCAACTGTTGCTAAATAGATATTGAATAGACTGTATGTAGATAAAACCTCTGTAATATCAACGTTCCTTTGTACTTCAGACACACAGACAACATCAGGATAGGACCTGACCTTACTGAGTAGCTGTTCAATTTACCACAACTCATAACAGCATATCAAATGAGAACGTATCAAGATGAAAGAGAGAAATAGCCAAGAAAGTAATCAAATTGGTGGAAAATCGTAAATCCACAGCAAGGTAGAATGAGACAATATTGAAAATAAGTAGGAAGTCTAAGATGAAGATAACGTGGGGATGCATCTACACCAGTGACATCGATTCTGAGCTATATCACCTAGTCTTCAAATACTAGTTTCTATCATCAAACAGATTCCAACAAGGAAGTCTATGATCCTCTACACGGCTCAGGCTGATAGCCAAAGACTTCACACTCCCTAAACCACTTCCAGCCTGAACCTATTTCAGTTAACAGTGCAACGAGGTAGGCAGTGACTAGGTATGTGTAACACATGTCCCAGCCACCTCAGTTGAGGAAGGTCCACAACCTCATCGGCTTGCTTTTCTCTTTTCCTTAAAACTCTACACCTGACTTCTACATTGCCGATATGGTAACACTATGACACACGGTCTATGCTAATAAGGCAGCGGTTGTCAAATACCTAAAGTCTTCTCATTCCCCCTACCTTAGATGGCTGTCTCACAGATATATAGTAGAATAGAATAAAATGAGACTTCAGCGTCCCCACCTAACAGGACTATGTCATCTGCGAACTCCATATCTACTAAGGATTCACTTGTGACTAGATCCTGTAAAGTCACAGGATGACATAAACATAAACACGTCTATAACAAAATTAAGTACGAATAGAAAAAGTGAACATCCTTGACGGATATTACTCGATGTACACAACTCACATGATAACTAATCATAGGGTCTAACACGCCTATCGATGTTCGAATCAATAGCCCTCAACAGGTCAATGCACTTACTGGGCACCCTTTTCAGTAACAGACTGCCATAAGATGGAACCAAATCCCGCGTTCAGGTCCGGAAATACAGCGAGTGTCAGGCGACAGTAAGTGTGCCTGTGTTGCAGAACTTGGCGAAGGGTGAATATCTGGTCGACACAATCACCACTACGTCTGAGACCCGTACGGTTTTCTCGTGTTTGCTGTTCCTGAGCGCCACTGTGATGATTGCAGAAACTAGTAACACAATGTTCGTCAGACCGATTTCCTTGTATCACAAGAGGGCTTTTCCTCTTTCTTGAAGACTAGAACAACCAGTGATTGGGACCAACTAAATGACACCACTAATCCTTTATCACCGAACTCAAATACTCCCGCCAGTACCAGTGCATTTGGCTCTGATGTTCTTCCTTGTTTCGGATTACTTACAACCGTCTCTAATTCTGCAAGCATCGGAGGACCTATCTCAGTGTTTCATTCCGGATTCTACGGAATAGTGAGCAAAGGAACAGTAGCTGGAAACCAGTCGACCTGTTCCTCGAAGTGTTCCATCCATCATTCTAGTTGTGTCCCTTGCAAGTTAATCCCAGGCTTATCCTTCTCCACCACAATCGCACTAACCACTGATCGTTTTGCAGCAGTTTCCTTGTTGGTTACGAACAGCTAGCTGTCTACTGTTGCCTATTACCTCTGCTTTCTTCACCTCTTTAACCTTCGCCACCCACAAAATAGCCCGCGGTCATTCCACAGACTTCTGGTTAGTCTATATTTATTTCCGTTCCTCATTGTGCTCGGAACCTACAGCAATACATCAGTGTGTTCCTATTAATCAAGAAGAATCTGCTGGGAATCACTGGCCCTCTCTAACCACTTTCTGATAGTTGGCTACGACCTTCAACAGACCGGATATAGTACCAAGCTTTCTCTAGATGAGTGATGCTGTTCTGTCCTGAGAACTGTCTAGCCAGTTTCTCACTGAAAGTACCCTTAATGTTCTCAGTGTCAAGCTGGACTCACAGTGGCCTTGTTGTTGTAGTTCTCCAGCGATCATTCACGCACACATAAAAGCGCGCTCGAACCAACGTGTGATTACTGTCCAGACACATGCTTTAGAAAGAGTGGGAATCTCCCACCGACCTTTTACACCAATAACTGACAATAGTATGATCTATCTGTTGCTTTCAGGTTGGTGGACGCCACGTCAGACAGTGCCTCTCCTATCGTCTGAAGTTCGTGCTGGTCACAAATAGATGCTTGTCTGAGCACAGTTTTACTAAGTGATCGCCATTATTTGTTCGTTCAGTTGGGATTTCGAAAGTAACCCTTAACTGCCTTTCTACCCGACTTAGCCTACACAATTGTATATTGAAGTTGCCTGCTAAAAAAACACGTCTGAACGTTTGGCTTTCAGTGGGAGGCTAGAGAGTTTTCGGTGGAACTCACTTCTTCCAAACCGCAGTCAGTGGGTGCATGAGTAGAGATTACAAAGAGACAACAACAAGTTTCATTATTTCTTCTAGTCCTCACTATGAAATTCAGTCGAACAGTGTACAGACAACTATCAACTTAGACGCAGTCAAGAAGTACATTTTCTGTCTTAGCACTTAGTGGTTTATCCACACCTGCAAGACTGCGAGAACTAGCCATCAAATCTCCAGAAACTCGAGGAGTGGATTTCACAGATTACACCGAATTCGACGACTGAAGTCAAGTGGATAACTAAGCTTGTATTCTGTATGCATGTCTCACAAATACAGTACACATCCATGGCCCGAGATCGCAGAGTTTCGGTCAGTAAAGTTTGTTCGCCGACTTGATGAGGGGTGAGGATATTAAAAGCTCCAAAACGTAGTTTGAAGCGTGAAGTCAGATGACTACAGTTGCTCCTTCATGAAGTAAGGATGTGGAAGGTTGATAATGACCAGAGGGAACTTGATTGTCGACGGAGTTGTGGGGGTGGTTGATAGTTCTTGGCGGCCCACACCGTGGAACTTTGTTTCTTCTTGAGGTATCTGGAAAAGAAGGGTTAGTGCGTGACCGCAGAAAACAAAGGATATCCATCTAAGATTGCTCATACATGCTGTTTTTTAAAGTTTTTATTTAGGTTTGTTTTTGTGAGTCCAACTATGAACCCGTAGAGCCGGCACTAGTATGTGGTCGGGTACAGAATGTGCCATTTTTAGGCCAAACATTTTCTAACCTTACCCCTTATTATAGGCGGGGTAGCACTAGCATGGCAATGCTGGTCATCTGCGGATAACACTTTACTGCCGTCACATTCTCATCATCCAGCAGTACGACTTCACCCTCGGGGCCTCATCTTAGTGTAGCAATTTACAATATAACGATGGCATCTTTTTATCCTGTTACTGTCTAACTGATCCCTGTAGTATGGTAGGACGTCGATTGAACAAGTGTTCCGCCAACGTACCATGTTGGGTCATCGAGGAATGTAATCCCAATCATCAAATCGATGTAGCGGCTATCCTTCTTGCTTCAAGTAACAACTATTTTAGCCGTATTCATTAAAAATTGCTGCATTGTGTACCAAATCAACTTATTGTGAATATGTCTGTTATGAATATTTGCTCACAAGGACGTTATTTAATTTTGGTGGTCTTCCAAATAAAATTACTGCCCATGATCACACTAAATGTTGCTGCAGCTACAACTTTCACCATAAAATTATTGGAAAAGCAGAACTTCAGAAGTCCCAGTTTTCACATTTACAGATAACATTTACTACACTACATAGCTATGTTTGCATAATTTACGACTATTAAATGAACGACTAGTGATAAAAAATCGGTTACACCATCAGATGGAAATCAATATACCATCGTTTACAAGATTTATCTTAACTTCAAACTAAAATAAAAGTGAATACAAAATAAATTTATCTCTATCTATCTCTTCCATGTCACCCTCGGACACCCGACTCGTCGTTTTCCCTTTAGGTTCCACTAGAGGGCCTGGCGCGTGATGTCCCCAAATGGTCATCTCAGTGTATGCCCAATCCATCTCCACTTTCTTCTGCATATTTGTTGGGCGATGGGTTCTTAGTTGGTTCGTTGTCAACCTGGGCTCTTTGTTGCTTATTCTCATTGTTACTGGCCATCTGATCTTCGGTATCGAGCGTAGGCAGCTGTTAATGAATGTCTGTAGTTTGTTGAAAATGCTTTTCGTGACACACCAAATTTCTGAACCATATAGCAGCACCGACTTGACTGACATTAGTGCTGAAAATCCGGATCTTGTTCTTGATGCTGAGTGCAGAAGATTTTCACACCAAGCAGACGTAATAATTATTTAGATCTCCACACTGATTTCAGGTTAATGAAGGCGTCTTGCTTCTCTGATCCTGGCTTTGACGTCCACATCTGCGCCATCTGCCTAGGAAAGTGAAATAGATTACTTCCTTTGGATTTCTCCCGTTGATCGTGATTGGTGTTGCTGTTAGTTGGGTATCTTCATCACCTCTGTCTTCTCTATGTTCACTTGAAGTCCTGTCTTCGCTGCCTCGCCTCTTCTGTCAACTTGTTGGTTTTTGCCTGTGCGACATTAGATATAAATCATCATCGGTGAAATCCAAATCTTCTAGGGTCATCTCATCGATCCAGCTAGCGTATGTCAATCTCCTCATAGCTCCTCACAGTTTGTTGCATGGTCCAGTCCAGTCGAATACAATCAGCAAGATCATCGGTGATAGTAGGAGGCAACTTTGTCTTACTCCTGTTTTCGCATTAAAGACATCGCTGAGCTTTCTATTGTGAATCACTTCGCATGTAGCATATGACATACAGCTGTTGAATGAAGTTGATAAAGGTTTGTGGCACTAAAACCGTAGTGTTGGAGCAGCTGCCTACCAAGTTACTTCTCGGTCGACGCCGTCGAAGGCCTTTTCAAAGTCGATAAAGTTGAAGTACAGGTACAGTGGACTGCCATTCTATGCTCTGTTCTATGATGATGCGTACGTTGCAATTTCATCCGCACATGATTTGTTCTTGCTGAAGCCCTCCAGCCTGTTCCGGTCGTAATTTTGAATCCAGAGCAGTTTTTAGTCTCTCCAGGATGATGCGTCTTAATATTTTGCTTGGTGCGGACAGGAGCATGATTCCTCCCCCACCTTCTGTAGACTTATGTTTATCCTAGGAATTTGACAAGGTAGACCCTTCTTCCAACCAATGGGCAGGTATTTTTCCTTTCTTCCAAACCTTGTGCACTAGTGGTGTCAGCATAACCACTGTTGTCTCTGCGTCTGTTCTCAGTGCTTCTGGCAGAATTGCATCTGGTCCTACTGCTTTCCCGGATTTCAGCAACTTTATGGCGTTCCGGACTTCACTTTGGCTTTTGTCGAGAGCTTGCGTTCACTGGTAATTTTGTGGCTGCTGGTGGTATTTCTGGATGAATGCGGGTGGTGTTGGTAGTTGATTCAAGAGTTTTCTGAAGTGGTTAGCCCATCGCTTCCTTTGTTTCTCGTCTTAGTAACTAGGTCCCCTTCACTATCTTTCATTTGTTTAGTCTGCGTTGATCTGTTCCATCCCAGATAGTACCCTGGTTGTTTGATATAACGTTTTCAGGTCTCTCCTACCAGCAGCCTGTTCTGCTTCACTTGCCAGTGTGTCGTAGAAGTATCTTTTGTTTTCGTGTGCACTCTTCTTCACTTTTTGTCCAGTGTTTTATAGGTTGTGTTTAGTTCCTCTCCTCGTTGTGCATCCTTGCGTTGGTTTATCTTCTGCCTCATTATCTTTCTCTTCTTTATCAGCTGTCATGTGTCCGTGGAGATCCATTCCTTATCTTGTTTTGTCTCTTCTTTTTCCTTCGTAGCATGGTTATGCAGGTTTTTTTGCACATCTCTTTCAAAGAGTTTCAGTGTTCTTCCACGCAGGTTTCTTCAGGGATGTTGCTTAATATCTCCCATTTTGTTCTGGTGACTGACGTGAAGATGTCCTTTGTAGTTACGTCCTTCACTTTCTGTTCTAGGTGTTGAACTTCAACTGTGGTCTATCACAAACTTCCTTGAAGGCTTCCAACTTGGTAGTGAAGGCAGGTTCCTTGCACTAGATAGTGAGTGGTGTGAACCTACATCTGCTCCCCTCTTGATCTTGTGTCCAGTAGGCTGCGTCTCCACTTTCTTCACATTGAGATTAAGTAGATTTGACTTTCTGTGTGTCTGGTGAAATCCATGTCGCCTTATGAATATCCTTGTGCCTGTACACTGCCTCCAATCACCAAATTATTAAATGCGCAGAAATCTGCAGTTCTCCATTGTCGTTCATTCCACCGAGTGCTTCTCGACCCATAATGAGTTCTCTTCTTGTATTACTTCTTCCCAGTTTGGTATTCATGTCACCCCACCCATTGGAATTCCGATATCGCCAACTGGGACGGGGTCTTGTCCAGTACTAACTGCAGTTTTCTATAGAATTCCTCCTTCCTCTCATGATCTGCATTATTTGTAGGTACATAGCATAGCATTGTATGGCTGTGACTTTCCTTCCTTTTGAGTCAAACTATGCTGTCATGATCCTGCAGGAGGAGATTAGTTCCCACTGCAATATAGCCTTGGATGCTCTTGGGGACATCATGATAACCACTCGAAAACTCAGTGCGCTCGTGGTTGTCGTCTGGGTGACGATATTGGAGTAGATTATTGACTCTCCAGTTGACAGTTTGGAGAGTCCACTTCCATCCCATCTGCTTTCGTAGATTCCTAGCACTTCTATGCCATACCTTCTCATCTCTTTTGTTCAGACATTCCATGTCCCCATTTTTACTTTCGCTTTCATCGAGAAAAGATACATCGGCCAATTGGCTTCTCGAGGGCTTTCACCAACCAGCATCATTTTGTCTCCTCGATTCCAGCGGGGAATAAATTTATCTTTATTTTCTATATTTTTTCTGTGCTTTGAAGTTTCTTTACGGATTGGATTGGTTTGACGAGGTAGCGTTGCTACCCCTATGACCAAACTTCCGTCTTTATCTGAGTTTAGGACCGGCTAGTAACTAGTGAACTAGTTAACTAGCTTCATATTACATAAATAGTCACCTGAAAGTGGAGGAGCAAAAGTACTCTAGAGGAATGTGGATTGATTTGGAACATTAAATAACAAAAAAAATACTAAAAGCAGTACTTTAAGAGCTGTAGGATCTAAAACTGAATGATAACTAAAATTGATCATTCCTTACAAACTGTGGTAAAATTACCTGGTTACTGCATTGATTACAGAATATCCTGCCACATACACGACAGTGGTGTTTACGACGAATTGCTGTGAAACGTGACCCACATTCGAAACAAAACTTGCAGTTCTCATCTTGCATCCAATAACGTCTCTCAGACTGTCTAATGGGCTCTGATAGCTGACCAGATGAAAAGACGGATGTTTCTTGAGATATGTTTACATTCGGAATCGGATGGCTAAGGTCAGATACTTCATGACATTCAGTTTCCTATTGGAATGTAGACAACAGACAGGTTATTTAGAAGCCAAAATGGAAATTCAAGGAAACTCTTAAACCCAACCTTTGACAATCAGGCTAAAATTGCAACGCCGCTTAGTGACCCAGATAGATTTTGATCTACAGCAAGAAAACGTAAAGTTAAATTTCTACCAACTTAAACTACTCAGATAAACGAAATTATGAGCCAAGAAATGGACTGACAAATCGACGTAGGATCTGTCATGCAAATAACAAATGGGTAGAGTGATACGGAGATAGACTAATGTATGTAAGTAGAGGCTAACAAAATGTTGAAAACTGTAGACGATATGTACATTGTGTTATTGAGGCTTCTTCCAAGCCACCCAACCAAGGCGCTCTAACCCTAAATTCTTATGGTCTCGGGGATCCCCAAACTGGACAGTCTACTGTTCCTTACAAAGCTCACAAACTGCCAAAAACCTCATGAACTGATGCCACACCTTGGTCTGACCGCTCTTAGACTTCTTTCAATGCAATTACACTTTCGCTAACATTGAATGTAGATGTAGGCGGTGGCTCAGCATGGGCAATACATATCTAAGCTATCTCAGATGGTGAAAGTTCACAGCCTCATTGACCGATTTTCCTTCCTTGGTTAACACTGTGTAACCTTGACATTGCTCACGTGGTGACCCTACCAAACGCAAGCAATGCTACGGAGACACTTGTGTTTGGAAACTTGTAATCTCTCCACATTTTGTACTTGCAATGGCCATGTTAGTCGTATAGTGGGAAAAAGTGGACTGTAACCCAGTATACTCGTCCTTTAATAGATAATTAAGTTTCTCCCCAGTCAGCGCCACAGATGGTGCGAGTTAGTAAATGCCAGTCGGGCCTTTCATATCCTAGCTGAGATTTCATCAGCAGCCAACCAGTTAGGGTTGATGCAACTATCAAAGTGAAATGGTCAACGTATACCACCATTTAGTTTCCTGTCATTAAACTGGTAGTGATTGCATATCAGACCTGGAGCATCACATATCACAGATGCAAAACGCATGCTCAATACGTTCAGAAAATTTCGTGTGCATACTACGAGTCAGACAAGTGCGAAATAAAGTAGAGGTACTTTATGTAATATAAGCTTAAGTCCAGCAGACGCTAGAAACGATTGTAGAGCTGGTGAATAATTTGTGAATTACTAATTAGTTTAGGCGTGTTTGAGAGATAGCGCATTATACTATATGTAATGTACTTTTAATCAGCTTTGATTTATGAAAAGACTTATCACAAACTGAACTTCCTAGTACACGTTTTATCTCAATCAATTGGAGAGGGAGAACTGTAGCTTGTGGGCAGATGAACTCATTGATAGAAGACGCTTTAAGGTCACTCATCTACGTGGCTCATGGTTACCTAGCTGCTGAATTGTTTCAGTCCATATTATCTGCTTGAAAGTCTGAAACAGATCGGTGATAATGATAAGCTACGGTGAAGTAAAATGGTTATATTTAGATGTAACTTTTGGAAGACATTTTTTTGAATCAGGCGCTACTGTTGAGTTTCCCCAACATTTTCAGTTTTTGCTCAGCGAGTTCCTTTTCGGAATTTTCCTGGCATTTGGTTCAAATTTTTTCATATTTGCAGTAATGAACTTCATGATACAATATAGCACAAATCAAAGCCCGTCTTGAGTAAAAATACACTCTTGGAATGTCAGTGATCTAAATCACGGATTCAGATGAATTCCTTCGATGAACGGCTTTTTGCTGACTATAAGGTTGAATAAAAATTACGATGGTGATGTATAATAAACGGTTAGCATTGCTAAGTTGTTGAGTAATTCAGCGGAAACATTTTTTACCCTCCGAGATCGACGTCGAAAGAGAAAGTTTTCTACGCTGAATTACCTCGTCTTCCCTCTATTGAGTTTTTCCCAACCCTTCATTCTAGATGTACACTAGTGTTGAAACGGATATGATTGCGCATACTATGCAGCAAGGAAAACTGTCTGGTTGGCGGAAAGGAGAATCTTGAAAGATTTAAAGGACAACTTAAGTGCATGCACCAAACCGTGCATAGTGGGACTGAGAAATTGAACTGTACCTGAAATGATAGTCGAAAGAGTGTGGGTCATCTCCTGACTTTTGACAGACCTAAGCTCTAGAAATCTTTATCCTTCCTCACATCTAAAATCATGACGCTTTTGCCATTTTGAGCTGCTCCGGCGTGAAGTGAGATCCATTTGGATGAACAGGATGCTTTGATTATCGTGGTCACCGAAAGTTAGGATTTAAAGTTAAAAAACCAAGACTAGAGGTTAAAGTAAAGACCTTGGATTTAATCACTTCTAACCTACTTGAAGTAGGACCCAAATGAGTAGGGATTAAGGATACGGTTTGAAGATTGGATGGACACCTCAGTGATAAACCACTTAGAATATTAGACCTTTATTCCCAAGTTCTTCGACTCAAGGCAATAGAAAGTATACAGAAATTTACGGATGCGATAGAAAGCACAAACCTACTGTGCAGAACTTGGCCTCTTTTCTTTCTGACAAATGCAATCTTCAATTACGTAAGCTAGTTAGTCATCGGTTCGATAGTACGATGGGAAACTAAGTATTACTCAACAAGTTTCTCAAGGAGTCCACCTTTTGACGCATTGAGGAATGAGAACAAAATACACACTGGAGAACCAGACCAATAAACATGATACGGAAAAGCCCTGACTACATTTATTAACTGAGCATTTTAACAATTCACTCACGATGTTAGCTGATTCCTGAACCTCAGGTAACTGAAATTTACACTTGCTGTTTTGTTGATTATTTGAGTTAGCACCAGTCAGTTTAGCTATAAAATTTCTCAATAAATTACCGCTTTTGTGTGGGCTTTCAAAATCTGGAACACCGAATGAAATATATTCCTTAGAACTGGAAGGCTTCATTCCTAGTAACGTACTTCTTGAAGTACGCATCAGTATACAATATCTGTTTCAACATCCAATAACAACATCCAACATAAATAGCGCAAGTAGCGGAAACTTTAGTTTCTGAGCTCTCGCTTCCAGGTCTGGTGTAAACCACTTGATTTCTCTTTGCTCGCTCATCGGTCTTGCTAGACGGTTCCAGGTCTTTGGCTGGTTCCGATGCAGTAGATGCAGCCACTCATCTGCTATAATAATAATAATGATAATAATAATGATGTATGTATATATATATATATATATATATATATTTCATACAACATAGGTTGCATGAATATAAACCAGTTTACAGGTTTGATCATTTTGGTAATGAGAAGTGACTATTATTTACAATGTTGAGCTATACATTAGATGCCGTTATTCATGGCATATAAGAGGTGTGATGAAGCAGGCTTAGTTCGAAATTAGGAATTATTCGGTTGTTGTTTGAATCTTCCGATATTCTTGAAGGTAGGGCAGGTATCGCAGCTCTGGTATACAGAACAGGAAGCTAAGTGTTGGTTCATTTGGGTGGAACTGTGGTGCAGTTGAGTTCTTCAGACGTCGAGTTGCCAGACGGCTGTCGTTAGAGGGAGTTGAGGATAGTGAAGAGAAAGCCCAGAAAGACAAATATAGGTGAGTGAAAAGCAAAGAAAAAGGAACCAAAGCAGTAATCTACTAGCGATCAAGTAGGGCGAGGAGGGGTACAAAGATATGAAGAATTTAGTTGGGTGAGTCTGGTTCATAGCAAGTAAGACAGATAAAAAAGGCCTTAATGGTCACAGCAGAAGGAAAGCCGGTGTGGTTCAACACAGTTGGAACGATGCAACAGTAGTAGATTTCTTTAGTTTAGTTCATATTCCAACCACATATGGGCAGACAGTGGGTCTCTGCCTAGTCTTCTCTTGAAACTTTCAACGGATCGAAGGAGACTATGTATTCCAGTGGTCACAGACCTGAGGGGAGAAGAAGTGTGAACGCACGCGAATTTTTGACCTTTGGTGGGAAATTCTGTTGAGGTTTTCACAAAAATCATCAAAGTGGCCACTCGTTAGTATTCCTCTGTTTGGGTGACGGATTATTTAGTATTTTGTAAGCCATTATCAGGTCATCTCGTAACCTCCCATAACTAAGAGAGTGCAGGCCTACATATTTCAGTCTATCTTCGCATGACTTTTGTTGCGTCCTAACAACTTCGTTGGTGGCTCGCCTCTGAACTTTCTCATGTTGCTTCGTGCCTCTTTTCAGTTGTGGTGGGGCGAAGACGTTATAGACCTCCAAGTGGGGTTATATGTAAGTCTAATAGAGTTTCAAAAAGAAGTCTCGGGTGAGGGCGCCTGGTTGTCCACACACAAAGTGTAGTACACCGTACGCTTTTGAGGCGTCACCTGGGTAATCGGAACTGGTTTCCAGTTTCTCCGTCAGGTCTTTCTCAGCTGTGGTATGGGATAAACGTGAACCACAGAGAGGGTAGGGTACTTTCTGTGGGTCAAGAGTGTGGAAAAACATGGACCGGCATCTATCCAGGTTAAGTGCCAATCTGTTACTTTCTGACCATTACTGTAGTGTTTTGAGGTCGTTCTACTAACTATTGCACACCAACTGATTTCTTCACCCTCGATTCTGGGTTCCGCAGAGCCGTTTTAGGCATTTGGTGGATTCCGACGTGCCAGATCTACCCACTCGCCTACTGCATCTCCAGTTAGCTCGATGCGCGGTCGGGAGTTGGAGGAGAAACAGGCAAATTCGGAGGAGATAAGTGGCAGGGAAAACTCTGCCAAATGGTGTGGGATCATGGAATCGAATGGAGGAGAAGAAACGGGTGAGATTATGGATTATGAGAGTAGAAATAGTGACACTGTTTGTAGGGGATGGTAACTGCAGAAGACGTCTGCAGCGGGGTATAAGGCTGAGTCAAGCTAGCGATGCTGATGGCAGTACAAAAGATTCGGTATAAGTTTGACTTTTGTGGTTGTGTGAAGTTATTAGGTTGTATCAACCCATCACATGTCCCAGCTGGATGAGTACAAACCGTGCGTTACTGCGTCGCTTCCCAACCTCCTCCTGAAGCTGTCAGCAGACGGAACGGTAATGATCTCGGCAGACAATGAGCTTCAGTTGCCGCAAACTCTCAGGGAGAAAAGGTGTGAATATACACAACTCTTCGTCCCTCGGTGGGAATTTCTGCTTAGATTACCACGAGGATTACCACGATGGCCGTTCGGCAAGATTCCTCTGTTGGGATGATTTGAATTACTCAGCATTTTATTAACCGTTATCTAGTCGCCAAGCGAACTGGGGCAGCTAAGTGAGCAAGGCCCTAGATCCTTCACCCTTTCCTCGTAGAGTTCATACCGAATTCCGAATCCTTTGCTGCTCGAGTCCTTGCATTATCGCCAACGGGACATCGCAAAGACGAATCAAACAGGTCGACTGCTTGTAGCGGGAATTTAGAATTTCGTGCCACCTTGCTTCTACTAATGGTGAAAAAAGGAAGTATGACTGAAAGCGATCCAAACTTTAACACTCTCCATACGCTGGAAAGTAATACTTTCTTGTTCATTTCATGACTTGTGTAAACTTCTGATGTCTTCAACTTAATTTAATGACCCCCATTCCGTACCATTTTGATCCCGCAAAATCTTGTAAGCTTTCCGACATGTATCAGTGTGACGATGCCTGTAGGCCGGCTTCTCTCATGTTAAATCACTAATATGAGAATTAAATATTTATCATTATTATTATTATCTCTTTTCAGACTTTTTGATGCAATAATATCATTGGTCTTTGAGTGAGGTCGTCGCACCAGGAAGAGTTACGGTTTGTGGATGCCTCGTTTCCTGTGCATGAGGTCCACCACTTCGCAGACTGTGCAGTCATCTACTGGGTAACTGCAACGATTTCTGTCTTGTCAGTCAGCATTACTCCCAGGTTTTTGTCCGTGGCGGTGTGGGAAAGTTGGGTCCTATTGACGGAGTTGGGTGCCCTCTGGGTTGCGAGTGCGGAGAAACATGGTTCGGCATTTATCCGGATTAACTGCTAGTACGTTGTTCTCCACCCACTTTGCAAGCAATCTGAGATTACTTTATGCCACACGTGGTTCTGCCTTGGGTGCCACTGCTCTCCATAACCTAAAATCGACAGGATAAGTAGAACGGGGGGCTGAGACTCGGCGGGAAGTCATTCGCAAAAAGGAGGAATGGCAGCCGACCCAGAACAGCTGTTTATGATGCGCTGGATGATGATGTCCCCAAAGTCAAGCGAACCTTTGTGACTTTTGTGAAGAATTCTCTGGTATCCAAGATGTCCTGCTGCCGGGAAAGCACTTGACTGCTAACATTCAAACTTGATGCATTTTTCGGACGAGAATGGTGTGTGGGTCTGTGTCAAACGCCCCTGTGAAACTCAAGAAAGCCATGAGAACAAAACTTGGAGGTCCCATCATCCCATCCACTTATCACCCGTTGCCCGAGGGCTTCAAACACAAGACCTCTCCCATCCGAAACCGTCTGTGGCTTTACCTAATGCTTCCCTATTGTCCAAGTGCTGTCTGATATGGTCGTCTACCAAGTTGTTGTGGTGCCCCAGTTTCGCATAAAACATTGTTATCTATCTGAACATTTTAACGTGTCATTCCCACACCATTTTCACGGTATGACTAATAGTCTACTTTCTGCCCCCATTGTAATGTAAATGGCTAATTGGCTAGTCTTTACTCTTACTATGCCAATGCCTGAGATTGAGGATAAGGTCATGTTTCATGTGCATACTTATTCACATGTTTTGGATTGGTCCATTATTATATTCTTGGGGTAATACACTCTCCCATCTGCCAGCTTCGGTGTTCTCTTTATTCATCCCGAAGTTGCGTACCAAGTTAGCTGCCAGCTGATCGCGCGTATTACATTCGTTCTGGAACATGTAAATATATATATCTATTAGCGGTTCGAAATCATAACACTGGTCCTCCATTACTTTCGATGGCACTGCAAAAGCACTAAAGTTCTGTGGGATTTCGGGCCCTGCCTATCTCTTCCTTTGAAGATGAGAGAAAGAATAGCACGTTCTCACTCTCATGAAAGCATATGTTCGCCTGAGGAGTGTTGAAACAGATTACCAACACATCGTTCCGAAACAACGTTGTGGAGCTTTGTCGAATCTCGGTGGTTTTCCTGTGCGGAGTTTTGACCTTTCTTACAAGACCATTGCATGGTTTACCCTTATTCCGTGCAACTATGCAGCATTGAGTGGTGCTGGAGGCCACTCGGCCAGTAGTCAGTTTCGTCTGGAAGACTCCCCGCTTCGCTGCGCGCCAAATGGGGAGCTTAAGTTTTCGGGGATCTCAAGTTTAGGTAGCTTCTACCAATTCAGACCCTTCATGAGGCAAGCTCCCTTGCTAATGGATTTTACCTTTACCATGAGTCAGCATAGGTTTTGGGGTATGCCTCAAGTTTCTAGGCAAGGCTCGCCTGGACCAACCTCCATGCCACCTCACTTTGACTTTCCAACTATCCTCTAGAGAAATGTATGCGCCATAATTAGACTCTTGTCTGGAGATCCCCCATCTGTGCTATGGTACCCACTTTGCTTCTGAGAGGCGTTCAGTGCATCTTTTAAGGCCTGCGGTTCGCTTATTTGGCATTGTTGTGACTGCTAGGCTGTTTTCAAAGATAGTCGCACTTGGGTATCCCTTACCTGTTCCCAGAGTCGGTCAACCGACGAGATACCTTACCTCTGGGACCGTGTTGGTTTTGGCAGACACTGGTTCATTGCCGCCTAGTTTGCCTTGCTGCAGCAAAAAGAGGAGAGGTTACTCCCATGACAGTTGTTCGCTGAATACCAGATGAAACACTACAATACCTTGATAGCTGCTGCCAATAGGATTTTGAACCTGAACGTTTTTCTCTAGTAGAGGGTGGCTAGTAATAAGGTAGTTCAGTTCGGACAGTTTTTTGCTTCCCCCCGGGCAAGCACTATAGCCAGTATTCTCATGCAGTGCACACTTTTTGGTAATGCCGAGTGGGTTTCGCTCGAACCTCCCACCTAAGGCTGCCCCGTCTTGTCCAAGATTGAAAGTTAATGCATTAAAATCTCCCACCGTAACGACCTAGCCATATCCCATAGACACCACCCTGTACATTATTTGAAGCGGTTGTCGGTTCTGTACCACACTTCTGGAAGGAGTTCTATGGACCCCGTAAGAGGTACTTGATATGAGCAACGGTAGGGCGGCTGCAGGTGGGATCTGACAGCCCTAGATGTGGGGCTTCAGTGGCTCGTCTATTTTTGAGATGGTCACCCATAAAACTCACCACTCCTCCTCCTTCCTCGCGTTACCCACCCCTGCCCAACAGATGTACACCATCTCTACTGGCTTCGATCTCAATAACGCAATGAGATGACTATGTTTCTGCCAGGACAAATCTTCGGAGCAAGGTAGAAACCGAGAGAATGTGGCTCCCCGGTGTCGCCTCTAGGCCTAATCACGGTGTTACACACATGGAGATGCTTCTAACAATATGGGATGTATTAGTGGTGGAGGACTGTGGGGGTCGTGTGCGTGATGAAAGTTGTTACTAGACGGCCAGTTCCACTAGAAGTGACCCAGTCACGTTTTTTCCCACAGTGAGAATTTCAGTGGTATCCACGTAAACATCAGTAATGCGAGTGGAGGAAACTTGTAGTTTGTGAGGTCTCTAATCTAGTTTTTGAAGTTCGGCCCTTTATGCCCCTTCGCTGGCCTCAGAGGTCTTTATGTTCTTCCAGCTTTTAACCTCAGAGGTGGCGATTGTCCACATGAAGGTATTTTTTCTTGTAAACCGTAGCTTGGTTTGTTAGGGGAGCAGTGGGGCTGCTGATGAGATCGGTCAAACTTCTGCTGTTCGTGTTTTTCTGGGCACCTGCGGGTAAGTACTCGTCATTACTTCAAGAGCTCTGGAAAAAGGGTTGGTGACGACTTAGAGGAGGAGTGACAAGTGCCTACGGAAGAATGAGTGGTGCTGGTAATATTGTGATGAAGAGGCGGGTCTCATTTAAGATAATAGGGGTGGCAAATAAGTTGGTGGAGGGTTATGCCTTCAGTTACTACCAACGAGTGTTCATGGTAAGCCGTCTGCGCCAACGTACTAATCCAGCAGTCGTTTGAAGTAGTCAACTGATGTAACCGTGGCCACTTCTTGCGGTAGGGCATTTCATTTGGCGCACAGCGTACTAGAGAAGACGTTTGATCTCAGTCTCTTCTCTCCCTATGGTGGGATATCGGAGTGGTGTCCCCGCAAGACCGTTGGTACTGGACCGATAATATTGGCCTATTTGGTCCACCCACCCAGAGAATGACCTCGTAGGCCACGCAAGCCTTTGTAAGCAATCGTTAGCCCAAAGCGTAGGTGGAACACGAGGTCTGTAATACATCTAGGGGTCCAAGTACGTCCTCACTAGACCAGGATGTATAGAAAGTGGCTAAATGTGACCCACTGTTTGTAAGTAGCCTACTAAGCAAACAGCCGAAAAGTGTTAACGAGCTCGCCGCCCCGGTTTCTTCTGGAAGCCTCTTCCAAATGCGTGAGGATTTATTGAGGAGGAAATTATCTCTCAACTGCATCGTACAACACTCAATTTCAACCAATACCTTGTGGTTGCGCGCATCGCATGTAGGCGATACAATTAGCTTGATTTGCGGACCATAAGGGTGCAAGTGCTGACGAAGTAACTTATAATAAAATATAAGGTTCAGTCTAAGTCTCCTCTTCCAGAGTGGTTCACAACCCAACATGTTACATCTGGATGTGTAGTCTAGATTACAGTCAGTTCCTAATGTTCTGAAGGTGAAGTAACGTTGTACCCCTTCAACTTTCAGTTTATCGTTTCTACGAAGGCCACTGAGAATAGACGGGCAATATTCTAAAAGTGGGCGAATGCACACTCTATAGAGAAGAATCCGTGATTCGGTGCCATGGAAGTTACTAGTGATGCGTCCCAAGAGTTGACGTGACTTGGATCTGATACATGCTGTTTTTTCCAAAAATATCAAGTCTCTGGAATATCCGATGCCAAGATCTAGCACAAAAGATAGTCTAGGTAGCTGTTTCCGCATACCTCAAGGGTCGGGTCATGGTTGTCGTTGCCTATGCTAAGCCAACCACATTTGCCACTACTGAGTTCAAGGTGGGAATCGGCGCACCATGATGCACGTTTACCTAGTTCTTGTCTGGAAATATTCACAGTACTACTTAGTTCATGAGATTGACGAGTGTGCACAACCTTCAAGTCATCGGCATACGACGCATATAAACACACTGGTGATATAAACCATAAACCACAAAGGCCCAAAGACACTACCGTGTGTAACGCTGCTAGTTGTGTGTCTTGGTTCAGACTGCATGTTTACTTTCACGATTTGAGCACGACCACTGAAAAACGATTTTGTCCAGCTAAGTAAGGGGTCACAAATACCAATTGATTGTAGCTTATCAAAGAGTACGTTATGAGACACCTTATCGAATGCCTTTTATGTATCAAAGTATAGAACAATGAAGATTTTATGTGACTCACGGTTACTAGTTATGAAGTTGAAGAAATCAAAGTGGCAAGTGACGCAGGACCTATTCTTTAGGAGGCCATGCCGAGACTTTGCGATTAGATTTTCTGTTAATAGGTTATCAGAGGCGCTGCTTTTAATTACTTTTCCCATAGTTCTAGAGAGGACTGGTGTCATTATTGGCGTTCGACTTGTCTCCGGACTTATAGCGAGGCGTTACGTAACTAGTTTCCCATTCAGTGGGGTATACGCCACTTTCCGTTGATAGGGTGAATATCTTAAGCAGGAACAGAGGCATGTCGTCACCGCTGTTCCTGATAACAAATGAGTTTAGGTTGTCGATTACCATACCTCTCGGTAATTGCAAGTTCATGATGGCCTCTACGATACTTTTGACAATGAAATCCCCGTCGGCGCACAAACCTGTAGTAAGCAGCGCAAAACAAGGTGCGGTTAAGAGTGCTAGGACCGAATTTTGCGAACGGTTTACTGAGTAGTTCACAAATTCCAAGGGGATCGTTACAGACCATTCGGTTGTGTAATAAACAAGCTATGTTTCTGGATGCCTGCAAACATTTATTCAAAAGGGAGGTTAGACTATGTATCCTAGAACCACTTTCAAAAGCATTCACCTCTTCACTTATTGAGTCTTGTGCACTTAAGGCCTTAATTGCGCGATAAGTATCGTAGATTGATTGCAGCACCAGAAAGTCCTTAGACGAATTATATAGCTTAGATAATTTTAGCAATTTGTTCCGAAGAATTCCAGGGATGTATTGACCCTCATTCTTCTTCACCTTAGCTGCTCTCATGGGAACAACGATATCTAGACATAGCATTATATTTCTATAGAAGGACGAAAGTGATTCTGTTAATGGGGCTGTCATGAAGTACCCATGCCATGGGCTGCAGCTAAGGAGCTCGATGAATACCTCGCATCCTATACCGTGATAGCTAAGGTGCGAGATATTTTCCGTAGGTTCCTTGTTTGCCTCACGAAGAGGGGAGGTTGGTAGGCAACAGAAAGCCATTCTATGGTCACCGTTAGCAAATTCACCACCAACGTACGTAGTGGCCGGGACGGTCACGGCAAAACACTTGATCCAGCGTACTGTCCCCACTTGTGGGCGAATGGACATATCGTTTCCATCCAGGAAATCTAAGACAGTAATTATTTCGTCATAGCGTTGTGGGCCACAACTGGCTTCCTAGTTAACCTCAGGCAGGTTAAAGTCTACTGCAATTAGTTTGAAGTCAGCACTGATGGATGCAGCATGGGAAAATGACTGAGCAATAAGCTCATTAGCGAAAGTAGGTTGGCACTCAGCTTTGTTCCCTCAAACCGTCAACACTTTAATGAAGCCTACGCCACTATAATTTGGCTGAAACTCGTGGCCTCACCTGCCTAATCCTTAGGCAGTCGGAGCCACCTAGCTTACGCTTCCAAATCCTGTCCTTCATTTACGGCGAAGTTTACTACCACACACTTCGCAAAACTCTGAAATCGACTACTCCACACTGTCCGAGACAGCTCGACCGCTGAACTTTTTAAGAGCCAGCCAAGCATCTTCCTTTCTGGAGGCAATAACATCCTACTTCTTGACATGAACCCCGAGTGGTAATGGTCTTTTGGGATTATCGGACCGGTGAATGTACTTTTTTTAGGAGTTGCAATTGCCTAAAGATCACCACCACTGAAAGGATGTCACCGATTTCGCTTCTGTTCACGATCATTGTCAACCAGCACTGCATGCAGCGATGATTTACGCGCTCCCATAGACCCAGCACAATTATGATTCTCCACTCAGTAATTCATATTGCTTAGCCGGCACCTTTAAGTCCGTAGTTCTTACTGGCTGCAATACTTCCGAAAGGCGGTGCATGTTCGGGAGAGGATTAAAGACATCATGATGGGTTGTTAAGTATCACCTGTCTAGTTTAGTTTTCCCAACCCACCAGCCTTGCCTTAGCCATCATTTCATAACGTTCCCCACAAAGATTGAATTTACTTTTTAACACAAACCCGCTCCACCTTACGCTGACCAACCAATTACGGCGTTATTAAACATTAGATTAACAGATGAAAATTGGGTTGATATTCGTGACCCTTCACTTCGCTGGCCAAAATCATCTCTCAGTGATTTTAGTCAAATCGGTAAGGTAAATTCCATGCAGTCTAAGCCTAGGCTGATGGCTGGTGGAGTAATACAGGGTGGTGTCTTTGGGCCTTTGCTGTTCGCAACTCATATTAAAATAGTGTGTGCGAGCGTTTCACTGCAGGGGAAACATTTCTATACGCTGATGATCATAAGGTTGTATACTCATGTCACACTTATGAACTAGGCAGTGCGCTGACTGCTTCCAAGCATGAATTAGGTGAAGATGCCAAATGGTGCTACGAGCCACATCTCAGGTTCAACATTGATGAATGTGGTTGGCTTAGCATAGGTAGCGATAACCTAGAAGTGTCTCCCGAAGTATGTGGGAAAGAACCACCTAGAAGTTCTTCAGTTCTAGATCTTGCTCTTAGATATTCCAGTGACTTAACATTCTCCGAACATACGGCTTGTATCACGTCGAAGTCACGTAGACTCCTTGGATGCATCGTCTGTAAATTTTATGGCACTGAATCAAGGGTCCTACTCCACGGAGTGAGCATCCATCCAATCTTAGAATACCGCCGCTTATTCTAATTGGCCTTCGAATAAGCGATAAAGGAAAAATTGAAGGAGTGCAATGCTACTTCACACTGATAACACCAGGGGCTGATTGCAGCCTAGACTACATCTCGAAATGCAACATGCTAGGACTGGAACCTCTCTGGAAGAGGCAACTTAGAGTGAATTTCGTATTATATTATAGATTACTTCGTAAGCAAATGCACCCATGTGGCCCGAAAATTAAGATAGTTGTAACACATACTCCCTATTTGTGTAGCTACAACCTGTTAGCTGCAAATGAGTGTTGCAAACCGCATTGCAAAGAAATTTCACTTTCGATAAGTTTTCTGACATCTAGAATAGACTTCTCGAGGAGATACGTAATGCAGGTTCATTGTCTTTCGTTCATCACCTAATAAGTTTCTCACGGATGATGATTCTATCACTCGCTTAGGCAATATCTGTACATTCTGGGTTAATGGAAACGCACTAGGACCTCTAAACGTGTTAATTAAAGCAATCATAAACCTCAAGTACCTTTCACCTCGATGGACTCACAGAGAGCATTTGAATACTAGTTTATCTGTTTGGATCATGCAGCACAAATACATAGTCAGTGTTCCCTTTAACTTTGCAAACGAAAACTGCCTACCTAATAGCTCTCGCGAACCTCATGTGAGGGGAGCAGAAGAGTTGTTCTTATATGCATAAATTAAAGCTAACATATAGTTCGAGTGGCTCTAAAAAGACGAGAACTTCTCTCAGTTTGTTTCGAGCGGTATTCTGCTGTCCAGTTTCTCCTTGCACTTTCTTTTCACTTCCCTTTTCAACCTGACGAGAAAATCCTAGGCATTGATTTAGTCGGAAAGTATCAACTGACTAAAAATCCTACTTCTTACGTGATATTGGAAACTGATGTAAGAAGTGACCAGCTGGCTTTTCCCTGATTTCCTGTTTCTTGAACGGTTTCGTAATCAACTCGTAAATTTCCTGCATACTTATTCTGCTGGGACGATTCATTATATGAATATGCAGCACTTATATCTTCTGGTAATTATGGGTGGGGATTGAGATAACCTTCCGTGAAGACATGCAATTTACATAGAAACTTATTCGTGCTGTGAAAATGGTGTGTGCTTGTATAATCAGGAATAAGTATAATAATAATTATCATTGACTCACCCTCCCACCAGTAGCTTCAGATGCCACCACATACGAAAGCCCATGAACATTTACTGACCTCCGATTTCTGGTCCGTCACAAGTGCACCGGAAATAGCTAAATCCGAGCGATCACTTTACCTGACGGCAACGCATCCATAACAATGCTATGCATCAGATTTCTCCAGTACTTTGTCACGCATGAATCCATCTAATGGAAGTCAATAAACAGCCAATGTACCTCCTGGACAATGCTGCACACTGCATTGTGAAACTCATGACGTTTTACATGTGTAAAATCCACCACTGTTGAACGATGATCCTTTCAGTCTTCAATTACCTCCTCCACAACGGATGTTTTCTGTGTTTTCATTCTGAAAGATAACACTGGAAGAGTGAGAAGCGCCTGAACTTGAATATTCTCCTGGATTAAATGATTGTGTGGATACATAGTCATCCTCGAAATCATTGAAGCAAGGTATTCTTGGCCAATAAAGCTGCGAACGTTTAGCTGACGAATTATTGGGTTTCGTAGACAGGTCAATTATGCTGACTACTCATAACACCGAATATTACGCAGATCTGTAACGCTTTAGTGCTGAAAGAGAACTGTGAGTAGGAATGACGTACACTCGGAACGATATGCATGTACCTCAAAGCAACATTTTACTTCTCGCTCCATGGCAGAGTTTAGTGTTCCCCCCTACTGTGCGATTCAATACCGCCCAGATCTTTTAGGCGCCCTCGCAATCAGTGCCTGTAAGCCGACTTCTATCATGTTAACTTCACAGCCCGAGAATAAGATACTTGTCTATTTAATATTGACAAGATATGCCCACTTATTCATGAATATGAACAAGACACGTATCAGCAAGGAAATATTTCTTTTCAATGGCTTCATTATAAAGCTGTACAGTTGTATTTATACCTGGAAAAATGGCAGGTGGTTCCACTAAAAATTTGCCCAATCGATACCTAAAATATGTAACATATGTGGTGGTGTCATCTGTTTAAGTGGAAGAAATAGAAAGTGGATCAATGAATAAGGAACAAACTGATATAAGTGGTGAGATAATAGACTCGCGCTGTCAGAGACTTGTAAAACAGCGACAGTGAATGGACTCAGTGGATTTCTTCGTTGTCTGTCAAACTTTCCCAAGCGAATACCAAGATCGGCATGCTGAACAGTTTTTATTGCGACACATGAATACGCAGAACTTTTCAAGAAAGCTTTGCATTGTGAACGTATTTATCCTAATGGTTGTACGTTGATCTGATTGACAGCGTCCGTGTACGCCTTCCTGAACTCGGAAGAAAAATTTCTCGGCGAGATAACTGTATTTTCCCGCTAAAAGGTGAAGAACGGGACTCATTAGAATTTTATGTATCAAAGGTGATAAAGAAGAGATGCGAAGATGTGAGGATTAAACTACTGAAAAGTTTCAAACCTCTGAGTCACCTGGCAATTTCTCAGATGCACCAGAGGTATACGTGTTTGACCACTCCAGTATAACGCCATCAAATATTCGGATTTAAATTTTCTCTTTGGGGATCAAGGTTTTGTTATGCCTCATCTGATACCAATGAACTTGATGCAAAAGTGCAATTTGAAAATCTTATCAACCAGACTAGAAACTTAATCCCAACGTTCACCGGAAGATTCGAACGTTCTAAATCCACATTACTGCATTGTTGCTAACGCTATTTGAAGACACCATGTCCACAACGGGCTATGGCATCCAAAGTGCGCAAGACACGATAGAAAGAGCTACCCAACAATAAGGATATTTTACTTGTAAGCCCACACAAAGGGTCTTGTTTCGTGACTTAGGACCTGTCTCATTATGTTGACAAACTATGCTTAATTCACAGCGATGATAATAAATTTCTAAAACCCGGAGATCAGAGGGATAGAACAGAAGGTTTAGGAAATCAAATATCGAGAAGCTTAAGAAAACTGGAAGAAGAAGCTTTGTTACGCTGATACGTATGAGGAGCTTAGAACATCCTGCTCAAAAATACCCGGCTTATATGGTCAGCCGAGGGTGCCCAGTATTCATCCAGTATCGGATGTGGTTAATTCACCTAATCGCTCTTTGGCGAAGTGGCTTGCTTAAGTTTTTGAACCGGTGAGATCTAATCTGTACAAATACAGTCCCTTCGATACATTTGGTTTTGCTGGATGTATCGAAAAAACCAATGTAACGGGTGAGCGTGCAATATTGCTTGAGGTTTGTTCTCTGATTACCAGTGTCCAACTTGCTGAAACCGTTTGGTACTTATGTGACTACATTGGTTCTAATAATGTTAGCGCTAAATTAACTACAAGCCACCCAAAAGAACTGATATTAATAAGTACGTTTAATGTACAGTTTAGATTCCATGATATAATTTATAACCATACGAAAGAAGTCGCAATGGGGTCCCCTCTAGGCTCTGCCCTAGCCGCAACCTTGAGGGAAGGGATGATGGCTTGATCCATAGGTCAGTTTATCGAAAACCGATCTAGACCGGCTGGTTCACTAACTTTAATAGTTGAATACCTTTTAGTTGCCAAAGGAATCTCAGTCACTCACTGTGTTCCAGAATTTATAAAATACGTTCAGAAGACACGGTGGATGTCGAGGTCGAAACCTTTAACACAGTACTATCTAATAACAGACGTCCCAAAAGATTTATTGACAAGGATCTGAGGAAATGGATCACTTCCCAGCCCATTACAGTCCCTAAGAAAACCTTAGCCATGGATTCAGAACTCAGAGGGGACACCACAGCCGGAGTGCTAAAACATCGTCTATCTAGGTGTATCAGTAGTAGCCTCTCTGCTGCCAGGCCGAGATCGGTGTTCTCCAGTCGTCGTCCGATTCGTCGATGCATGAAGGATAGGCTTCCACTTATATCCACATCTACGTGTATCTACAAGTTCACATGCTTCTGTGCAGCTGACTTTATTCGGCTTTGTAAGCGGGCTCTCCGAAAACGTGTAGCTGAACCATGACCAGTTTGGCTCATCAAAGGCGAGCTTACAAAGACGACTTTATCCATATGTGAACACCGTGTTGAATTAGGTCACCCAGCACCTCGAGATTCACCCTTTGAAGTGATTTACAGAGTTAACTTGAACTACTCCAAAGGTTTACATTTCCACAGTTTATGCGTTACTGAATCATTAAATATAGATGAACAAAAACCGAGACTTTGCACCCAAAACCGCCTTGTGAAACCACTTTCCCTATCTTGGCCCTTAAAATACATTTTGGTTATTTCGCCAATTTCACTTCACTTTGGCATGCTTCTCTTTTATTACCATCGCTGTCGCCGATTTTCACTTCACTGACAACATTCGACTGGTATTTTACCACTTAATATAAGTTCATTCCTTATTTATTGGCCTATTTGGAAAGTTTCAGCAAAATTATCACCGTTTTACAGTTTCTTGACAGCACGAATCTATTATCTCACCACTTGTTATCAGTTTGTTCCTTATTCAGTGATCCATTTTCTATTTCTTCAACTTGAACAAATGCCACCGACTACACGTATTAAATATTTTGGTAACAACAATAATAATATTTGCTTCTAAATGTACGGGCACACGCCATTTTTACAGGTATGAATAAGTTTTATACATATATATATACATTGCATGTACCTTCATGGAAGGCACCCTCGATCCCTGCCCCTTGTCACTAGAAGATATAAGTGCTGCATGTGCATATAATGGAACATCCCAACAGAATAAGTATGCAGAAATTTACAAAATGGACAAGTGGAAGTATTTTGTCTTGGCATTAGCAAACAAACCAGGTTTGTACCCGGACACTACAGGTATTACCTGGAGAAAAATAGAGCTTGGAGCTAATACTTACATTGTAACAGTTTGTACTTTTTGCTTGAGGTAAGGATGAAATGTTTATGAATTGTTTACATATTGTACTTCATTGATGATTCCAGGACTGTATAATTCATCCATGCTAATACCATTCCACAACAAAGATTCATAATCTTGGTGAATATTATGACCGAAAGTCAAATGTCTTCACTTTCCTAGCTCCAGCATCCAGAAGCAATAGACTTATTTGAGTGCACCAAATTGTCTTCCAGGACATCTTGTCCGCCGTTCTCACGGGTCGTGACAGCCTTGCAGTTGGCAAGTGTTGGACTTCGCTGGCCACTTTTATAATGAGTAAATCCTAGATTTTGATAATTATGAAGTTGTAGTCCAGTGAACATTTTTATTCCTGCTTGTTGTAGTTAGGTATTCTGAACGTGGTAAAGCTGGTTACCCTCTATGAAGAATAGTTTTAGCCAGGGTCTGTTCTTTAAGTAATTAATTCTCGATGGCAACAATGCCAACGCTGAGAACTGAATTATTTTTCTACAGCGAGAAAAAACAGACAAAGTGGCAGGTGGATGAAGCGAGATTTCCAACAAGGAGAGCGTTTTCTATGTTCATGTTTCTCCCTACTTAACTTCCCTTGCCACAGCATTCATTGTTTGTCCTTTTTCTAGAGAGTATTTAGGAATATAGATTTCCTGCTGTCATGTAGTGTAGAATTTCGGTTTTTGATTACTGTGCTGGGTGGAGCAGAATGTGCCGTTAGTTTGAGGTGGTAACTTACGGAAGTCTCCTCAAGGCTTCGTATGAAAGGTCAGTGTAGGTGTGGTGGCTGTCTCATTGCACATTAAGGAGGCCGAGTATACGAAGTTGCGTGAAGGAGGCCGTCGGTGTATTCGATAAGCCGAAAAGGTCACCAGATGATAAGAAGTCAGCCAGTAACCGACCGAATTCAGAGGTTGGTTTGGAGGCCTCCACGTTGCTGGAAAACTGTTCCATAACCGAGAGAATTTGACGGTGAAGAAGTTTACGCGCAAGCAGGACTTGAACGACTTCATTTTCATGCCATGGGCGTGGTTGTGCAGATCGTACCAACTGTTGTGTTCGAACTGAAACTGACCACTGGCTGTAAACGTGTGTTTATGTAACACATTAAAGAATTGTGTCAGGTCAATTTTGAGTTGTCCTATCCAAAGCGTTCCTAGACTTAGTGTTCTACGTCTGGAGCTGTAGTCTTGTTTGCAGTCGTGTCCTAACAATCTAGCTGTGAAATATCTTTGGGCACCCTCTATTTTATGTTTGCCTATTATGCGGATAGCACTCACTATAAATGGACAGTATTCTAATAGTGGACGTACTCAAGTTTCATAGAGCAGTAACTTGACTTCTTTTTAGTGGAAGTTACAAACTATGCAACCCATCAGGATCCCAGATTTGCGAGTCTGTAATGCAACCTGTTAGGAAAATGTGGGGCCCTTTGCATATCTGCTGACGCCACTTGGGTGGTTGGTGTCTAGGATTTGTGTGTATGCTTGACTGTTTTTTCTGTTGCTCCGAGGGCGCTAACATCAGCCGTTCAGTGTAGGAGGTTTCAACAACCCCATGAGTTGTTTGGCTCGAGCTGCAGCTGATAGGGATGCATTGAATAAAAAATCGTCGTGTTTTTGGTGCGTGTGAAGCTCTATTCTGCGTCGTATCCCTTACCAGTGACCACCTTCTGATACAATTCACAAAGGACGTAAATGGCGTTATGTTGGATTGGGGCTGTTTCCTAGTAAACTAGTGCCATGCAGCCGATCAAACTTTTTTCTCACAAAGTACCCTGCTGACATTCTATGATAGGTGGTTTGATGTTGGTTTTTCTCATTGGCAAGCTATAGGGTTGGGTTATGCGACGTCTATTTTTGTTCTCGTTAATAGTGAGACTTAGCTCAGTGCAGGGAACCTTCTTGGTGGAGCTACTGTTTGTACTTCTGTAAATTCCAGAAGGAATTACAGGATCACTTCGGATCGTTATATGCTTTCTGCGTCCATCTCCACGTGTTGGGTTCCATAGGAGCATTGGTTTATCTGTTGCATATCGGGTGGCCGACATCCTAGGACCTAGGCTGGTGTGGTTAGTAGACTTTAGGCCCCCAGCAGACCTCAGTGCAGGTTCTGTCACCTTTAGTGCTATGTCAGGTTTCACGTCGGGGCTTTCTGTGGACACGCATAGATCTACGGTTTTAGGTGGTTGAGTAAAATCATACATTTCGCAGCCTTCCGTCTCCACGTTGGTCAATGTGTTTTTCCTTATATTTGGCTCCACAGAGTTTTGCGGGAGGAGAAGTTCTAGGCTTGGGTGTATTGGGGGGGAGATGCCTACTGCTTTAGTGTGTCGCAGCTTTGGAGCCTTTTGAATGTCAGGTCTATCAGCACAGTTGCATACCTGCCTCTCCACCAATGTCTCATCAAGAACCATCTTTATCCCTGTAAAGACAATGTTTTTTGCTAAAATAGATTCCGCTTCGATGAATGCTTCCGCTTCTATGTGTGACTTAAGCTGAAAGCGTATCGGACAGCGGTAATCCTACTGACTTTTTTAGTTGGAAGCATTTTGCATGAACATCATGCATTTTCGCTGTTTTAAGCAAAATTTCTCTTATCGCCTTCAACTTTGTTGTGTCAGGGACGTTGCAAACTATTGCGTTCAATTTAAGGACAAGTCTCTTACTTACTTCAGTGGTGATAAAGTTTACCAGCCGGTCCACCTTGATTAGCGTTTCGATGTCAACTTCAATAATGGATTCCCCACGCGTCAAGATGCTCAGTGACAAGAGATTGCTAATCTGAGCTCTAATTTCGTCCAGCTAGGGTGACACCTCGAACGCCCTTAACATATTTTCTTGTGGTGCAGTATTCCGTTTGTCATCCTTCAGCTTTCGTATTTCTGCCCTTGGCTTCTCCATGGAGAACTTCAGGCTTTCGATTTCTGGAAGAAGTGACAGTGACACGCTCGGTGACTGGAGTCTAGTTAGTCTCACAAAGGACGTGGAGCTTCCATTAAGCCTAACATCTGCTGCAACATTTAGTGCTGCGGTCTTATTGCATGTTGAACATGCAGAGTTGTTTCTATTATTATAAACGCTGGCCATCTTGTCGAAAGTGGTTCTTCTCTTGAGCATAACTGAAGTATAAGCTGACTCACTTATGCTGTTGCAAGAGGAATCCGCCTTTGGTGTCACCAACATATAGGTATTGTTGATGAACTGTTCCACAGACAGTTGTATCCGTGCCTTTTTACACTCAATAACCATATCTAGCTGCATTTCTGCTGTGTGATTGGTCACTAAATAGCTTTATGATGACCTTAATCATAGAGTTATGATACAGTTACGAAATCACGTCAAAATGTAACACAATTTCAAACATACCGCTTGTGGATTGAGCAACTTTTTAGTGGAACCACGTGCCATTTTACTAAGTATAAATACAACTGTACAGCCCGATAATCAAGTCATTGAAAAGAAATATTTCTTCGCTGATACATTTCTTGTTCTTAACACAACACTGCCTTGCAAATATGTTATTAGTACTTTAGTACTTGGGGTATGTCTTCCGGTTCCTCAGAGAAAAGGAATCCGGTCACTAGTTCAATCTTTTAATGTTTTGTCTTGCATGTGGTGCCGTTCTCTTTCACTTGTTCCCACGCATGTCCCGGTCACGAAGCCTGGCTACTGAACATTTTACTCAGCTATCCCACATACACGTGTGTATATTTCGGCACATGCAGGCGCACACTACTTTAGCAGGTGTGAATAAATTTGTGTAAAATGCAGATTGCTCCAGGGCAAGTAACTTTAACTTTCGGAATGTTTGCTTGCTTGTCCGTTTAATGTTGGATGTCACTGTACAATTGCGAGCATTTTCTTCGCGCTAACGAAAGAATCCAGGGTATGGATTTCAGCATTACTAGGGCCGCCTGCAGATATCAATAAGCCTAACGCTAATGCTCCCACTGTCACTTTTGTAAGGTTTTGCTTGTTGATATATCTTCTTTCAGGACCGTGATTTGCAAACGAATTCAACGGCAGCCATTCGGCGGCCTTGAATGCTAGCCATATCCCTATCCTGAAGGTACACTATGGCGACCACTTATACATTGAGGGGAGTGGAATAACAGGACGAATTCCACTCTGACTTGCGTAAAACAGTATTCTGCATACGTTGCTTACTATTTCCCATGTATTTTCAACAAATATGATGTCTGCGGGAGGGTTTTACACTACCCACTTTAATTTCTAATTGTTATGACCATGACGGTGTACACATAAATATGGTTCGTGACTTAGTCCTTTTCCCGATTCGATTGAAATGCTTCTGCGATAAACCTCATGTTGTGTGAAGGCTTTTTGTCACCGGAGCCTGATACCATGTTCACATCTTACCACATTTCATTTCTTTTACATACTGAGTTCATTATTTCATTTAATAAGTAAAAGCTACACTCGTGGATCTGAAAAGTTCTAGCTGGTCGTGTCTCTTAACATCCAAAATATGTAGAGAAAATTAGTTTCGCTACTAATGTTATGTTGATACACACGATATTTGTAAAGATATTTGAACAAAGCTATATGGGGTAGGCGAAAAACCCCTTCACAGAGGATGTTAGTGACGAAGGTAGGAGATCAACTCTGGTTGACTCCTAGTAAACGCACTTGCCGGCGTGCACTATGCCATCAAAACTTTATGGCGGAAGCACACAATCCAAGGTCGTAACCGTACTACCCTCCGTACCCCAGAAATATTGAAAGATCCAAACAATAGCCGAATGATTCCTATCTTTGATCTAAGCTTGATTCACTATGACGAACAATGGTGTTGTTGTTTATCTGTTTCGTTCTTTTGCTGTCTGCGAGGCATTAACGTCCATTCTCCAGACGCATCTCCCATGTGCCTTCACATTGCACATAACAGTCAGTTCGCACTGCCAAAATGATCAAGCCTGTAAACTGATTTGTTTTCATGTAACTTGCGTTGTATGAAATACATTGCTATTATATTTGTGTGTGACCTAGGAGCCTTTTCATCAAGGCAACTTTATTTAGATAGCGTAGACCGAATTTCAGCCTCATTCTCCCCAGGGGGTCAATGAATAGCTTTGAGTATTATTCACCGCAACTTTTCTGACGTCCATTGATTGTTTGTTGATTTAAATATCAAGTGCATTTTGTTTCGGAGAAGTACACAAATTTTCTGTGTTAAATATTATGAAATGTTTTGTTTCTAACCTAGGCTGAGGATTCATTTTCACAAAGGCTTCCCTGCGATTCCTTCATTCGAACAATTTCTTGACTCTGAGATCTGGCGAATAATAAGGGCTCGTTTTTGATGCGGAAGGGAACAAGCTGAATTATTTTAAGGCTGGCCGTCATCACGGTCAAAAATTACGTAATGTGAGATTGAAAGAAGACTTGGTGGGGGTGTTTGTAAGCATTTAGGGCACCATAAATCAGGTACTGCATGAAACGCGACAGGAACGCGCTCTTCCAACTAGACTGGAAAATGTCTAATTTTGACACAGTGTGACTTCAGGTTCACTAGCCAAGCTTACAGCATCCCCATACTGTCACTTCTAGAGTTCGTAACCACAATTCTTCTCCTTGGTTCCCTAGGAATGGCTCGTCAGTGAAGCCAGAGGGGTGTTTGGGTGTAAAACAGTGCAAATGTTTTATTCTCACACTGGAAAGTTAACATGAGAGAAGCCACTTTGCAGGCACCACCACACCGCTGCATGTCGAAAAATCTACAAGATCTTATGATCCCTGAATGGCACTTAGGGTACGTCACTAAACTTCGTTAAAAGTATCAGAAGATCCTGCCAGTTATGAAACAAACAAGAAATGTCACTTTTCAGAGCATACGGAATGTTAAAATGGGGATAATCATCAATCTTATGCTCCTATAGTGGATCTAACGTGAGAGATACCAGTACACAAGCACCGTCAAATTGATAATTCTCGAAAATTTACAAAATAGTATTTGGCGTTATATAGTGCACATACAAGTTATTGATGTTCATAACCTAATTAAAACTTGCTGCAAATCGTGAGACGGGCATGGATTTTCATCCGTCATTACACAGATAGGCACCACCATTTGGAAGAAAAGCGCCCAATGTTAGAAGTTTGCGTTATAACCAGCCGACGTTGTCAGTCCATTTGCATAGTTTGTTATTCAGCAATATAATCGCCCATTCATTAAAACGTCCTTCAGCCACAAAGGACCCATTTATACTATAAGAAGTGTCAGTAATTATCCACAGTTGTATAACCAGGGTGTGTCTAGATCAATGCGTTTCCAGTTCACCATGTTATGCCTAAAGGTAATACAGATTAATTCCACCGAGAACACTCGTTGTAGTGGGCGGAACCAGACGTTGAAAAGGTTATTAGTCCAAATGGCGGTAGTTATACATAGACTTCAAACATCTTTCATATTAGCGCAAGCAGCTTCATTCCGGAAGTTTATTTGATACATGGTAGCTTCCATTTGAAAAGATCACTTGATACAGAGTACTGAAAAACATGTGGTGTGTGGCTGATGCAGGTGTGTCGTGTTCGAGGACAAAAGATAAATTGGTCTCTGGTCTAATCGTTTGCTCAGAATATTTGTGCTACTATAACTGCTATGAAAGCTTAGACGGTGCATCCCTAAGAATCCTGACCAGCAGGTTTGTTATTCGTGAAGATGTTCCAGAAACCGCTAAAAGTTAGGAGCTGTCCAATAATTCTTGGCGTTAAACAGCAGGTAACAGTGGATAACTAGGGGTAACTCCCTCCTTATTCGAGTTGCCTTATGTTTTTCGCCTAGCACATCAACGAATAAAATTTTTGTGTCATGTGAATAATTACTGAAGAGACTGGCAGAGGCCCCATTATCATACGAAATACAATAATGAAGTTGGTTCGAGGATAAACGTCCAGCCAATAATGGAATAGTCAGAAAATTCTTTCGAAATTACGCTCCACGGTAAGTGCTGGAAGAATAAAGTTTTCAGTCGGTGGGTGATGTAAGTTAACATTGGATCGTCATAAAGTACAACTGAGAAGATATGGTGGTGCTGTATCATATTTTATGAACTGTCTGACATGGATTTCAATTGCCTGTTATCCATGCATGTGAGAGTAACAAAGAACACTATAAATTAAGCAGGTGGAATAATGCAGATGTTAGACCGTGACAGTATACTGTCACTTTTCACCTTGGTCGCTGGTAGGAAAGTCCAAGATATGCTTTTAACCCCGCTTGAGACTCTTCAGCTGAATAGGCCTGCATCACAGCCAGCAATGTTGTTCCCACCGAGACACACCAGCTCAAACATTAAGAATGTCCAGCGAAACAGTGTGTATGGTTGGTTGTGCGCATTCAGGATTGTGAGTCAGTGAAAAACTCGAATCTCATTGAAACGAGTCCCGCCGGTATTGGGGAGTAATTTGGCGCTAAAATGGTACTCCTAATTCCCTACTTATAATAGACTGCTATTAGGATTCGATCAGAAGCTTTACTTGAGAGGGGGAAAAGAGAACACGTGCGAAGCCTTGTACTGACCTACTTATTTAAACAGTTGAACTCCGCTTGAAAAAGTTGCCATACCTCTTATTCTAGGTCTTTCTAGAGGTGGTTAGAGTCCTCCGGTATGGACAGTCCGTAGCCAAGAATTCTGATGTAGTCTTTCAGACCATGGAAAGTAGAATTATCCATAAAGAGCTGATTAATCTGTAATAGATTATCTCTTTCTTCCCAGGCTCCGAGGAATTAAGGCAAGAAAACACTCCAGTGAAACAGACGTAGAAATTAGGGTACTATAGTTAACTACTTCCAGAGCCCGAAGTTTGACGGTTAAATTTTATGTAGTGGGCATTATAGATAAGTGCCGAGCCATGTTTCTCCGCACCCCAAGCTCTCAGAAGGTACCCTATTCTCTCTGAGGAAGACAACTCTCCCAAACCACCACGGAGAAAGACCTAGGACTGATACTGACTGACAAACTGAACACTATCCAGGAAACGCCTCCAGGGCCTACATAGTGCTGCACTTCACACGCAGAAAACTTAGTGGCCCGACCCCAGAACTCTTTTTGAAGCTGTACGATCCCACGTGGAGGTACACAACGTCATTGCACCACCACATTTGAAAAGAGACGTGAACCTCCCAGAGGGAGTCCAAAGGCGATCTAAAAATGGTATCGTGGTAATGAGGCAAAAACCATATCATGACAGGCTGAAAGATCTAGGGCTCTACTGCCTAAGCTACCGTAGATTAAGTGGTGACTTGATCACGGCTTACAGAACATTAAGTAACCTAATTCATCTGAACAGCGGAATCCAACCAAACGGCCACTCTGACGACTTTCGTGGTAACCCAAGGGGAATCGCCCACCAAAGAGCGAAAACCCGAGTGCGATCACACTTCTCTCTGCTAGTTTGCGGCCACTGGAACTCATTGCCTGCCGAGATCGCTACTGCTCCGTCTGTTGACAGTTTCAAGAAGAGGTTGGACAGTTACGCAGCGACGAACGATTTGTGCTCATTCAACTGGTATGTGGACTGGGCTGGCACGACTTACTAACTCGGTACGGCCAACGGTTACTGAACACTGTAAAAACACCATCACTGGGAACTTGGCTCAACCTTATACCTCCCTATGGACGTCCCATCCAGTTACCGTCTCCTGCTAAAAGAATTGCTATATTCCCAATCATCCTATCATGTTATTTATTCTTCCTCCTACCGACTTTATGTTCTCAAACTTCAACAAAGCTCCCCCTATCACCCCTTCACCATAAACCTAACAATGTTTCTTCTTCTGTGCTGCTTCCTTTTCCCAATCGTTTTTCTCTGTTTTTTCCTTTTCTTTTTATATTTCGTCTTTCTCTGCACATTCTCTCAGTTGATTTCCCTGCACATATTTATCATCTTTTTACAACCAGTGCGACCAATTGTCTGTTGGCACGACACCTGAGGAGCCCATCTGCACCAAAGTCCTCGGAAGAAAAAACAAACAAACAACACTCTCTACAAATTTAACCAACACCCAAGACCTAGAATCGAGCGCGTAGAAATCAATTGGTTTACACTAGCTTGTAAAAAAAAATTTGATATTGGATACAGAAAGCGCTAAAACTCTTGTTGGACGCTACTACTTAAGTGTAGCGCATCCGAGACCTTATTCATTCATCTTAGAGTTTCAATTTCTAGACTGCCTCACCTCTTCGTCGTCCAGCTCTACTGTTTGTCAGTTATCTTTTATTATCAACTGTAAGTACATCCTATGTACTTGCTGAGTCGTCGGCCCACCTTTCTCCTCTTCCTTTTTTCTTTTCCAGATTCTCGTGGCCACCACCAAACTCACACTCCTCTGCGCGCTCCCTACAACAACGCACCCATTTACAGACTAGAAGAAAACTTATCAACAACTGGTCGTCACAACGGCTACGGATGTAATGGATTCGGTCTGTAGGGACGAGGGTATTGTGCATGATCGTGAAAACTTCAGTACTGTTCGAGGTAAGTTATCAAACTGTACATATGTAACAAAACGCAACTAACACATTTTAAGTTTTTATCATCGGTTCCTAGATGCTGACAGCGTTGATTAGTAACCTATAAGTTACGTATACGTTAAATATTATTGCTATTAGGTTGGAAATTGATTAAAAATGCTGTTTGAAGTCAATCTGATTTTTACTCACTAAGTTGATCCTGCGTCTAATTGGCGAAACGCAACGCCGATTTTTCCGGGGAATTTCGTTGAAATATCCCAATATTCACATTTTCTGGGAATATTCTCGTAAAAATTATGCTTTTGCAAGAAAAAAATACGGGTTCTGCAGACCGCTTTATGACCGTTTCTTGACAGTTATTCCTGATTTGGGTAGAAGCATACGGGTTTCTTAGCCTTTCCGTAGAGCCTTGTGGGCTCAACTCAGAACGATTCTTTTCGACTTTTCACTTTTTCATGACCCTTTGGTAACTATTGGCGTTATTGATTCTGGAGGTTAGATTTTAGGATCATTTATGGTGACTACCTAGTTTTTGGAGTGATACACTTCGAAGTTAGACTGTTATTGCGTATCTAGTTTTCGGAAGTATAAAGGACGAAGTTAACCTTGAAGATCGACCAGTTGTCAAGCGATCGTAATAAACTTGATATCTACTAACTGTGCTTGGTGCATTTTTAAGTTCTACAGCCTAAATATTTAGTGGTGTAGTGATGCTATGGGCTGCTCAGTGTTACGCAGTGTCCATCATGGACTTCATAATTTTCTAATTTTACGTATTAAATCTCTTAGCTGTAGTTGGTTCGTGCAAAATTACGCGTAATTTCTCAGATTTGCATCTGCCTTCCTCATATGCGTGAATCTTCAGATCGCCTTCTAACTACAACTCCGTTTGAAACCACCTGTTTATTGCACTTGACTAGCCACGAAGAACGATGAAGACGTCTACACCATCTGTTTTCTCACGTTTTTCTAATTAAAAAAGGTTCACTAAGACCTGGTAACGGAAACTAACTTGCTTTACAGCGAGTTGACAAGCATTCATACATGTCATTAGGACTTAAAATACATGATTTATGGGACGGTTTTACTCGTGTGTGAATGAACCCAACTTCGAATTTAGCGCGTTCTAAAAACAAAAAGTAATACAGTGAAGCACTGCATGGCTACAAGGCCACTGTCAGTGCAATTAAAAGTAAGAGGTCTGGAACAATGAAAGGTAGCATGACTTGATGGTTTGCCATTAGAAGTGTTTAAGAGTGGAAGTAGAGAGATACTGATTCGAGTATTGGAAGTGTTACCTAAAATGTGAGAAGCAGAGGAAGTCCCGTCATGCTGGTCTACATCACTGTTCATTCCATATTATAAAAAGAGAGAAACGTTTTCTTTCAACATTATGGTGATCAGTTTAGCCAACATGCTGTTCAAGGTCATAAAGTACTTAGTTATCTGACTTCTAACTGGAACTCGATGAGATCAAGCAGCTTTCGAACCTGAACGAAGGGTATCAGTCAGGTCTCTTCCCGTTGACAGCTTACAGAACAAAGGCAGAGTTAAAAAACGGAGTTTGAAGCGAATACGTATTTTCGGTAAATTCTCGTCAGGCTTTACATTTACAAATTATTCAGCAGAGTCATTTGATATCAATATAGTTAAATTAATTCGAGTATAATATGAATTGGAAGGTAATAATAAAGGTGATAATAACAAAACAAAACCTTAGAAAGTTTATATATTCTCAGTAGTCAATCCTTGTAGGTGTGTGAGTGAATTGTGTGCGCAGGGAAAGAGAGAAATAAAATTGTCGCATAGCGATTAGATAGTAAAGTGTTAAAATTCTTAATCAATTATGAAACTAAGAGCGAAAAATAAGACGATAATGATAATGGTACAAACAGATAATATTTACATTTATCCGGGTGACCGGGAAGGACTCTACTGTAATTGTATCTGGGTTGAAGTTGAAGGCCATGGGAGGGATAGGGAACGAACAAACATCTGAATACATAAATTAGGTTTGAAAACTTTAACTGCTATGGCCTCTGCTATGCTTAGCAATCGGAGGTGCACAAACTTGGAGTACTGTGATGGGACTTTGTAAATAATGGCAAATGCTGAGGTTTTGTCAATCTTATGCTCAGTATCTGGTAGATGGGCGAGTATTGAGCTTTTGATGGATTTAACTGTCCTTTTTCTAACCATGCTGGACAGTGCTCAATGAAGCGATGGTGGGCTTGCCGAGTCGTTCTACCTATGTAACTATCTCCACAGGAGCAGTTACATTTAGATGTGGCCAGATTCGGAAGCCTATCCTTCAACTGCATTGGCATCATACAGTGAGTAGTAAATTTCAAACACAGTATGGCGGCAATGGTTTCTTGTATCAGATTTCTGAGCTTCAGTCTGTGTTTCTGCAGCTACAACTCCTATGAACGCTAAAGCTAGATACAATCGTTTCTTTGGCATCATTTGAAGGCGCTTTTCCCCAGCTGTTACAGTCTTTACGAACTTTTCAGGATAACCGTTTTCATTTAAGGATTTCGCTATTATTCTTAATTAAAAGTTCAGTATCAGCTGTGCAAATCCTACTTGCTCGAAATCTCAGTGTACGGATTAAATTCATTTAGTATGTAAGAGGGAAAAATGGTCGAAAGTGCGTATACTGACCAACCCATGATTTCTTACTAAAAATACTACGTCTGACACTGCCATCCGTTCGTCTTGATAGTGTTCAAAGGAGATGCAGCTGCAGAAACACAGACTGAAGCTCAGAAATCTGATACAAGAAACCATTGCCGCCATACTGTGTTTGAAATTTACTACTCACTGTATGATGCCAATGCAGTTGAAGGATAGGCTTCCGAATCTGGCCACATCTAAATGTAACTGCTCCTGTGGAGATAGTTACATAGGTAGAACGACTCGGCAAGCCCACCATCGCTTCATTGAGCACTGTCCAGCATGGTTAGAAAAAGGACAGTTAAATCCATCAAAAGCTCAATACTCGCCCATCTACCAGATACTGAGCATAAGATTGACAAAACCTCAGCATTTGCCATTATTTACAAAGTCCCATCACAGTACTCCAAGTTTGTGCACCTCCGATTGCTAAGCATAGCAGAGGCCATAGCAGTTAAAGTTTTCAAACCTAATTTATGTATTCAGATGTTTGTTCGTTCCCTATCCCTCCCATGGCCTTCAACTTCAACCCAGATACAATTACAGTAGAGTCCTTCCCGGTCACCCGGATAAATGTAAATATTATCTGTTTGTACCATTATCATTATCGTCTTATTTTTCGCTCTTAGTTTCATAATTGATTAAGAATTTTAACACTTTACTATCTAATCGCTATGCGACAATTTTATTTCTCTCTTTCCCTGCGCACACAATTCACTCACACACCTACAAGGATTGACTACTGAGAATATATAAACTTTCTAAGGTTTTGTTTTGTTATTATCACCTTTATTATTACCTTCCAATTCATATTATACTCGAATTAATTTAACTATATTGATATCAAATGACTCTGCTGAATAATTTGTAAATGTAAAGCCTGACGAGAATTTACCGAAAATACGTATTCGCTTCAAACTCTGTCTTCTAATTATCAAGGTAGGAATATTTAGGTTGCAGGCATGGTTATTGGCTGTCGACATTTGCCATTTATCTTCATCTGAAAACTCTCTTTTAGGTTTCGCCGACTTGTGTAATCTCTGATGCTGACGAGACATCTTGCTATCTCTTGAACGATGAGTATTCTATTCTGCAGTTTGTTCTGTACTATTATACTGGTATGCGAAATGGCTATTGAAAGTAAAGGATGTGAACGGGTTACAGGTTTCCGCGCCCAGTTATCTTCATGGCGTAGTTCATGTATCGTGCAATCACATTGAGCAATGTAGAGGTTAGGCGAAGGGTACTAGTAAGTCGCTCTACCAGGTTGTAACCCTTCACCGACTGAATTCCCCTTAACATGCGTTGTGTATGCCAATTCACCGCCTACCGTGACGTACACCGTTATCTGAAGTTGGGTTAGGTTGCAAGAAGGCTCATGGTGATCCGACCAAAGTGTGGCTTCAGTCCATGAAGTCTTTCACTGTTGGTGTGAGGCGTGTAAGGAACAGTACACTGTCCGGTTGGGGTCGTCTAGAGGATATGAATTAAGGGTTAGAGGTCCTTAGTGACATCGCTAAAACTCGGTCAAAATGACACTTATGTGTTCCATCTTTGATGTCTTGTGAAGCTTGAACGTTTTCATTAACCTTGATTTTCAAATACCTTTTGGTCATATGCACTTACATCTTCTTTGGCATCACTTTTTCTACCTATTTGTTTTTTGTGGCAACTTGAACTGATACACTTCTGTGCTAGGTTCTACATTGAATTTGTCTGTCTGTGTATTTCTGCTATCCTAGAATCATGTATACTTAAGTTACGTAGAAATTAAAGTACTGAGTGAAGTCGTATGACTTCCTTACATTACGTGTAAATGATTTTCGTCATTTGGCTTGTGCGTGCACGCGATAGCTGTTGCACAGATATTCTTAAGTTGACGGCTTTTCCATTGCTTGGGGACTAAAAGATCTTAATTTCGTTTTGTTTAAAAAGTGAACCGATGAATGCTATAAGTTACTCGTTATAGTTATCTAGAAAGTGCATTTGAGGGAAGCCGTTTTAGATTATACTGTCTACAAAGTGTTGTAAGGTGGTCTGGTTGTGTAACTGTTGCCTAACACAACTAACCTAACGTAAATCAATGTGCATCAGTACTCAACTAATCAGTACTGAAAACTAAAGAAATCAGAAAACACGTTATATGGTAAAAAGTACCCAGACAAACAGTTCATTTATTAGTTAGAGATAAAGAGGTTATATTAGGGGAAGAATGTTAACATATATCTATTAATGGCTAGGCTAGAGACTAAACTAGGTGTTGCCGAAGAAGATGCAAAAATGGCGAATGTCAACGGGTGGATGCCCAACTTCGAAAACTTAGGTCGCTTGTCGAGGTCGTAAAAGACTATTTAGATACTTGAAATCTTCATTTATTTAAAGCCAGCATTGTTTTGGTGCCAAGAAGGTGCACCGCAATTTACTGAGAACCAAGATCTGGTCTCAAAACAGCTCCCAAAACATTTCGCATTGACTGTTTTGGGTCGTCCTTCAACTTAAATGTCATCTCATTTTGCTGTGAATAATCTTACTAACCAAACCTACATAACAGTGCATCATGCACTGGCGTTTCCAAGACTTCAACGTTTTCTATTTTGTAAATTGAAAAGTTAATGTGAAAGAATTTGTTGACAAACTGCCTGTAGTGTCTTTATTTTTGACTGGGCTTTAATGTAGTTCATTATCTGCACTGATATTGTAGTCAACGTTTTGCTACCATCGAAGTGTTTAGTATTTGTGTGATATACATATTGCTTTCTGCAATATTTTATTGTTTTCGTAAATCTTCGTGTCCGGTAAATTCGGTGTGTGGAAGCTAATTTCATGTTCCTATTTGCATGAGTGTATATTATGTGGAGCACTAGAAATGTTTTTCCCCTCAAATTTCCCGAAATGGTGAACTAGGGTAGTCCTGCAAAATTTTTTGACTTGAAAGCAACCAGATATAACAAGTAAGACCACCAATATTCTCATGCTTGGGTTATGGCTGGAAATTTAGATAATTCGATGCAGTTTAGTACGAAGGCTAGCCCGAACTAACTCTTTCAGGTAAAATTCACTTGATTCTGCATGAAACACAATTTTGAAGGTAATTGGAATGTGGGGACCGGTCGCCACCTTTCACCAAGGCTTTATCTTTCTTCCCCCAAATCACCATATTTGTTATTATTATTGTAAGTACAATAGAAGAAAACCAGGAATAAAGAAAATTAAAATGAGTAGTAATCTTGATTAAGACATTGAGAAAACCGTGGAACTAATAGGTAGTTTGATGCAACTGAAAAATAGTCGCTATTAGCGTTTCGTGTATTTAATAATAATATACCCATCGTTTAGATGTAGAATATAAACACAGATCACTTTAGTATTCCCCTACGTAATTCACTAATTATATCTACTATTTATCCCCTGCACGCAAATATATAGTACATACAGTTACATTTTTGAGAATGTAGATAATGAATTATATATTTGAAATGTGAAAATTCAACGAAATATTTCATTCCATTATGATTCCAAGTTTAAGCGGTAGAAGAATGAGACCATGTGACTTAACGGCTATGGCTATATCGGGAGTTTGTACTGGTTATAAACTATTGTGGTCTCCGCAAAGCTACTCAAAACGTTCACCATTACTTGACATTCAACTGATTAATTCATATTGGTCACATAAACTATCCTTCTCTAGGCTTGAATGCCCGGTCTTTATATTGAAGTTCCCACCTAGCATTACGACATCTGTTAAGTGCACTCGCTAGAGAAGCTCCTTCAGTTGATGGTAAAACTCATCCTGTACTGCACCGCGTTCGGGGCATAAGCAGAGGTGATAGAGAGACATCATCCCCCTTTGCAGTTACTTCTCACTTCAATGAAATCTTTTGATCTGCTAATACAAACGACTATTGGTGCGGATTCAGTCGGCTAGTGCATCTTTAGTTCTGGCGCTTAGTGTGAAACCAATGACAAGAGCTCGGCTGCTGATGCCGGATGATTGAGCTGTGAAAACATTTTGAACCAACAGCTGGGAAAGTTATTCGAAGCAATTCTATGGCATATTATGCGCAGGTCTCTGAGATACAACATACATCACTAGTGACACTTCATTCTTTGCCAAATGTGTCTGCTATTCGATCTGCATCAAAGTTAGGACGTTATATGTGGCCAACTTAAGTGGTTCATGCAGTTTCAGGATTGTTGTATCGGACATCACACTGAAGGACAACTTTTTGGCGACTCAAGACAGTGCAAAATTTTCAGGATTTTGTTCAGTAGCCGGTAGCTACTTGAAACAAATGTACTTTTAGGTAGGAATTCGAAAATGACAAAGAAAAGACAGCGTAGTTCTTATATGAAGATTACGACAGTGTGATGAAAAAGAGAATGACTAAGCAGACAGTTCGTTACACTGAATTTCGATTCGTGCAGAAAGATTTGGTGCACACTTGGTAGTTTTCTTGAATAACGTTGATTCACAAACCGTATATGAACTGTGATGCCGCTCGGATGCCCATATTGAAGCAGGTGGTTGTTCTAATTTGCTACTCCTCGAGTCTTTGATTTGACGTCTGATCTACAAGGTAGCGGAGCAACGTGAGATGCCGCATTCTCATGGTTACCGGTAAAAAAAGATGAGTCCATACGCCATTTCTCTGTTCTGGATGGTGGGGTCTATGTGTACCACCAGTTTAGAATCATACTTTCCCAACGAAATGTCCCGTACATGTCAGTCTGGTCATATCACCGAACATTTTCTTTCTCCCTGTCATTTTTGTGGAGACACCTTGCGTCACATGAAGGCAGCGAGTGCGAATTCTTAGATAGGGCTATGAATGTGGGTCATATGAGAGCATTTAGAGAGAAGGGTCTGTACCGGATAAAGACGTTTAGGAAGCATATCTAGTATAACAGCTAAGGTGAAGATAAGGTTTTGATGTATCCTTGTCAGCGATCGATTCTAAGACAAATCACCTAGAGTTTTGCACCATCAATTTCGGTTGTCACATCTACAGCTTGTCTACTTCTTAAACAGCCCAGATATGAACTCGGAAAGTTTTTGGTCTGATGCCAAATCACCCAGGGTCAGTGAACTCAAAATGTTGTTCTTGACAATTAAACAAATGGGTCTGAATCTGATATAAAGGAAAAACATCCTGGTTTCTAATGGGTTTACTCATATGATGTTTGTAAGCTCTGGTTAGTTCGAACAGGATTTTTAACTACTTACAACCGCTAAGTAGTTTAACGGATTAAGCGGAGAAAACAAATATGCAGTGCACTGCATGTTTTTCACACGTCCCATGTGATGACAATCAATACAATCCCACTATGTACAAGTGATGTGATAGGCTATGAGCCACAACTATTGTGTAACTGCTTATGATGCAACCCGATGGCTCAGGCCGAAATATGTGAGGTAGGTTTCGAATCCAGGACTTATAGATCGGGAGTTAAGGACCAATAAACCATACCTCCGTAAACTCAAGTTCAATGTTCACGGGTTTTGACTTGAGTTAGCTCCATAAATCACCTCAACCTAAAGTTCCATTATTTGGCCTCGCATCTTTTCATTTTATTCCAACCAAAATATTGGCTTGATCATTTACCAATACTTTATTTCATGTTTATGCTTTATGCATGCGTAAACATTTTTCTGTATATTTAACTGATGAGACTATACGGAACGCATTCTCTTAGATGTCAGAAACGACTCACCTTAAAGAATCGATGTCCTAACGATGTAGGGTTTGTGATTGTGACTTCTGGGTATTGGAGTTCGTGTTAGTTTCGCGAATGAGCTACACCAAATGCTTATTTGGGAGACAGGAGTGTAAAGGTTATGAATCATTATCAGACAAAGAAAGATTTTCTTTTGGTTCATTTGTGAAAGCTCTTAACAACCATGTTTTTCAGATGCATCTTGTGACCGAATTTACTATTCGATTTAATGGATTCCATCTTTATATGTATTGTAACAACTTCAGCCAACGAAAGCTAGAGAAACGCAGAAAGCAGAGGTGATAAATAATAACGGACAATGATTTTTACTTATCGCTAAGACTGTCGAGGGAAATAAAAGTTTTTACTGAAGATAGGTTAATGACTGACTCACAGGAAAGGCACATGACTGGGGACAGCAGCTCATCCGGCCGATAGATATCCTTTGATTGTTCGCTGTCCATTCTCAGTTTAAATAGAATTTTGACCCAGAGTCAATGTTACTAGTCAAAGTTAAGAGGGTTCAAGATAACTTTAGATAACGTAAGGTTATAAATCTTGATAAACTGACATCAGAAGTTTTCGGTAGTGGTTACCCAAGATTGCTGGTTACAATGAATGAGGTATTAGCTCATTGGTCCAGGCACTTTACTTGCAACCAATGGGTCACGATTATATACACCACCTCATTTACTAAGGTTTGGGCAACCACATAGTATCATTAACCCTCACAATGAGTGTGGCTCTTTGCCTCATGTATGAATGTGCAAGTGGCTACTGAAAAACTTTTGTTAGTTAATATGTAGGATTCAGATATAATCTAATTCGACTGATCTCAGATGCCCATTTTCCCAGTTCGTAAAAAATTAAAAAGCTTTTGTAATCAATATAGGAATTTGGTTGACCAATGTGGTTTCTTGGATTCTAGATTCCACAATTACTCGAGGCCTAATTTATGTTCAGGAACAAAAAATAAGAGAAGACCAGGTAGCTTTTGAATTCTATTGTAAGCTCATAGGTTAATGCTGCCCATTCAGTTCCTGGGGTTTGACAGTCTATCAGGAGCTGATTGACTGAATCCTCACTTAAAGTTGCTCAGAAATTGCACCAACTTACTACAAACTCCATACCCTTGGTCACAGTAGACCTTGAGGTAAGCTATCGAATGAAACATTTTTGTCAAGTGGTAACCATCACACATGTATTTTCTCTCAATTCTAATTTGTGTCCCCCTACACGTCTGACTTTGTAGAAAGAAGTTGATCTAAAATGAGATTCCTCAGTCGAATCAGTGTACATAGTGACATAGTCGTGTCAGGTTATGACGCTGACAAGATGCATGTTATTCCGAACATTTTGGGCGGGAGTTCAAGAAAGTTTGGGATATGTTTTCCCCTTCTGGATGGCAGCTATCTCTTCAAGACTGATCTGTATTGACATTTCATATGATGACAGGTTAGGTAGTTGAGTACAATGATAAACTCATGTACCTAGAAAGTTACATCAACTTTAGTAGCCAACGAAATCCGATCACTGATCAAAAGTGACTCGATTGGCTTTTGGTAACGAACACTTCTGGCCCCAATAAAAATCCAAATATCTGTTCGAGATTAAATATTTTGCACAACTGTGAAATATAGTCTCTAAAGGTGTAGGATATGTAAAGGCTTTAGATATTTGACCACCGTCATCTTGGTAGGGTCGGTTGCATATGATGAAACCATCTTGTGAACAACTCAAAGGTCTAAAAATTGGAATTCAAGTCAGTTTATTATGTTGTGAACTTTCACCGAGAGGGATGGTTGCAACATATGTTAGGCTACTGATTTGCTTCTTACCCCGATGCACCGTGCTAGCGCAGTAGTAGAATGATTAGGTTAAAGAACATGAAGGGTTTTTAGACCAGGATATGACACAATGAATAAAGTGTCTGACTTAATCTACGTTTTAAAGAGGAGTGTAGGCTTTTGTTTGAGCTTCGTAAGAGAAGTAAAATAGTTGGTTGTAGACTCTATGTTGTGCATCTCAGAACAGATCAGATTAGTCTTCATGGTATCCATACTTTCATCTTGACTTTAATACCACATATCCTCATTTTCCCAGTCTTATTTTTTCAGGTTGGAATTCATCATGGACTGATATCAGTTGGAGGAACATTGGAAACCTGGGAGCACTGGATAGATGTTTTGTCCTGGTACGGGACTTAGTAGTGCGCACCTATGACCCCGTCAGAGATCGAACCCAGGACCTTCAGGTTTCGTGGTCAACGCGTTACCATTAAGCCACTGGGTTGGAGTCCAATGGTCCATATTTCCTACTTCTCTCAGTTCACACTATAGTACGACCTACATCCAATGTTGTCGTTGAATAACTGTCCTCATGTTCAACTTGGCTGACTCCACTGATCACGACTTCTCATTGAAACTTCGGGAATCACCTCTCGAAGCTAGTCACTAATGAGCATTAGAATAATTCTATCTAAGGGTTTGTGGAGGTTTATTTATTTATTTTAGGTTGGAATTCATCATGGACTGACATCTTATTTTTTGCTATACAGCTTCTATTGTTGTTGTTTTATTATTTTCATTTTGTTAACTGTCATCGTGATGCGTAAAGCTGTAAATTAAAGTTTTAAGTTATACCAGATCCTATTTTGTTTGTGTCTGTTTGCCTGACATAGGAAGGGCTAGTGTTTTCGGTCATAATCTTAGTAGTTAAACCTTTTACCCACCATAGTGTGCCTATTCTTTTTGTTTTGATCGCCTAAGTGTGGTGTTCTAGATAAAGTCGTGGACAAACAAGGTTAACAACTACTCTTCAAACCTTTTGTTAAGGAAAGTTCTCGAACGTCATTTTTCAGCAGTGATTAAAGTAATTAGTGTATAACCAATAATTATAAGTGTAGTCAGTTTCTGGACACTAATGTTTAGATCATCTAAATAATGCAACCAAATCGGCTTGAAAAACTGATATTTCCTTATTTCAAATTACTTTCTAGACTTTTTAGGGGAATTCAATTATTAGCTACCTGTTTTCGATAGTCTATTGATGTACAGTAAGTGAAGGTGGGACATCACTTTTCATGATGAAAGTAAGTTGTGCAGAAGCTAGTCAGTGGACTATGTTCATGTACAGTAATTGAAAAAGTATTTTAAATTTTATCCATCTTTGGTTGCTGTGATGGTGAAACTGGGAGGAAAAAGATAGATGCATATCGCTTGTCCTTTGTATAGCAAGTTGATCTCTTCGCAGGTCTGAAAGGAAGACAGAACATTTTTTCAGGGACCCACCAATGATATCCTTAATTGAAGTCAGAACATTTACTAGGTTTCAGTTTACTAGTAAATTGTTGTTCACTTTCTTCATAATTCCCACCAGTAGGAAATCATTACGAAGGTTGTATGGGGGATTAATTTCTAACTTTGAGCAAACTGTCAAGCAGTCACAATAGACAGTAGAGTGTGAATACTTTCTTCATACTTTCCAATGTAACGGAACTACCTTAGCAGTCTTGCAGTACCCACCTCTTTTCTGCTCTAACCACTTAGTTGTAATGTTACATAAACTCCTTACTTGACCATGCTAGTCCGCTAATTTTCTAACGCTAGTCCTGGAAGACGTTCCTCTCTCCTTGCACATTTTGACTTAATTGCTAATCCATGGAGGTTTTAGTTATGACATGGAGAATGATGTTATCCCTTAAAACGTGGTTTTGAGCTTTTTGCGATGACTGATTCGTAAATCCGTTCATGGTCACTGTTTATCAGTAGAATAGGATATTCTGAATCAATGATATCCTCAGTGGGATAGGTTAAGATGCAAGGTAATAGCAGCCATCCATCCAGATGTTGTTTCTTTGGGATATTTTAGATGTTCATACTTGAGGAAGATGTGTGACGGACTTTCTGATTACCAGCATTGTCCAGTTGTTGAAAGATGTTTCCAGGTCTCACACAAACAATTACTGACTTCTCTGACTGCAGTCAGATTAAAGTCACCAGTTAGACAAAAAGACTGGTAGATTGTTTCGGTTATTAGTGTGCTGTTGTTAGACTTCATCTTAAATTCGTTTACTTTACATATCTTGTTGTTCGCTTGTTTAAGAAGTTCCCTATCTCTTTTTTCACTTGAAAACTTACCTCCTCTTCGTTTTATTTCTTTAAAACCAATCCAGTGTAATAACTATGTTCCATTCATGTGTCTGGATAGCCACTCTGTGCAACGTTCTTTTTCCTCTTCGTTGTTTGTAGACTAGTTCGCTGTCAGCTTCTCATTTTCCAAACCTAATAACTACGGGATTGCATTGTTCAGCTTACTTTCCGAAAGATTCTGTACGACCGTCTCAATGATTTTGAATCTTCGATATAATCATCCGCTTCACGTGATACAAGTTCATAACCTTATTCACTAAATACACTCATTCATTTCTTCGCTTCCTTTCAACATTGTCACCTATTTAATACATTACCTACCAACAGTACTCCTGAAGCATCCATAGTCAATCGCTTATTATTCCCGGATGTCATTCATCTTTCGCAGTCATAATACTTCCGCTAAAGAGACTGTTGTGCAGGATACTCTTGTAGTTGGTATTCAGATCTCTGTGATGCCCTGACTAGTATAATTTGGCAAATGCCTGTCTACCGTTACGTATGTACTCAAATTGCATAAGACACCAACTTGTGAGGACTGATTCAACACACTTGGCCTCTTCAGCATATCTTGTTAAGTAGGATATATATATATATATATATATATATATATATATATATATATATTGTATATATATATATATATGTATATATATATATATATATATACATATATACATATATATAATGTCGTGTGAATTCTGAGTGGGTTGTAGTTCAATTCAGACAGAAGTAAAACTATAGCTGCAGCCTATATATCTGGTAGTATATGAGAGTTCACCTTTATAATGAATTGCATCGGAAATGGATTGGGAATAAGTACTACTACCTTGCCACTAATTTCCCTTAAAAACAACTTAGTAATACTTTTGCTAGATAAACCAAAGTGTATCTTGATAATCACTTATTTCCCCTGTTTTCAAAACTTAACAACTACTTTTTACTTCCTTTTACCCTCAGCATCGCCGACTTATAGTTCTGTAAGTACTGAACTATCAGAGTGTTATTCTTCACCTAATCGGCCTAGAAAAAAATATGAGTGTGTACCAGAATCTTTAAAAACAGCTCCAGACTACATTGACCAAAGGATACGTAATAGGAATGCTGTGAAGCGGTTTCGTGAAAGATCGAAGACAAAAGCTAAAAAACTTGAAGAGGAGAAAGCTAATTTAATTTCATTGACACAACTTTACGATAATGAATTGATCCGAATCAAGCGTTCTAAACAGGTAGTTTCATTATTCTTCATACTGTTGTCTAATCCCTGTTGTTGGTATCCGTTCTACAGTTGTCTCTTGGTTTTCCCCATATTCCTTAGTCCCATATTTTTTTCAAGTTTCTTCTTAATGTATTATTATTGTGAAATCTGTGTTTATTTCAGACCCAAAAGACAAATTTTTGAATATTTTCTGGGTGAAGTATTCATTACTGCTAAAGTGAGTGAAGACTGCGTAGTGTAATGATTATATAGTGAAATCGTTCAGAATTGGATAGCCATATATCATTGTTAGTACAATGAGATGAGCAGTCGTGGCGAAATTGTCTTTGTGTAATATTTGTCGAAAATTTAGATGTCAGCTCCTTTCTATTTTGAGGATCAGCCACCGCAGTCTAGAAGTTCTGACATCATGGAATCTTTGGTATTTCTGCACTGCTTGACCCTCATTAGTTTTCTTCATAGGCTGAATTTCGAACATTGAGTGTTCATATCAGTCATTTACATGTCAGTAACTTTCCACTAAGTTCAATACGCAAATTACGAAAACAAACGTAAGTTGACACTCCTCAATAAATATTTTACTTATTATCATCTACCTGTGAACTACTACGTTTGGAAGTGACGAAACAGCACTACAAGATTAGTGCATCAGGGATTTTCCATAAGTTTGACCATATTTTATGTCGCTAAAAGCTCCAGGGTATCAGAGAGCTTTTGTCTTATGTTAAAGGTTTATCGACAGTTAAGAAGTGATTCAACAACCAGGTAATGATACATGTATAGAACTGTAAGCCATACTTGTGTAATACTACCTGATTTTGCAGACTTTGGCCATACAGTTGGATTGGAACTTACGACTCGTTGGATGAAAATTGAGTGTCTAAATCAATGAGCTACGACGCCGGCAGTGGGCACTGGGACAACTTTGAATGGTGGTCTAGTCAAGGAGGCAGATTTAGGCAGCATATTTACTATCCACGAGGCAACTAAAATTGAGTAATTGAGGATCGGTTAACGTAATTTAAAGTCGATTGGAGGGATCTAGATACATTCGTTTCATAGCCGTTGTGAAAAGTTAGCACGCAAAAAGAAACAGGAAATGTGCACAGTTGTGATTTAATGACTAATTCATGCCTCGATATAGCTTCACTGAGGTGGCTGTTTTATAACATAGTTTCGTAACTGCTCGTCAGCAGTGCATTCCCATTACCCCTCCAGGGGTCGGACCCACGACCTTCAGGTTCCGCGGCCGGCACGTTACCATTGAGCTACTGGGCCAGAATCCAATGATCCATGTTCCCTACTTTTGTCAGTCCTCAGCCCCACCATTTCCGCGACAGGTCAAATATGATATATGTTTCTACGTTGCATTGTTTTCTATTGTAATGACTGCGCAGTGTTTTTTCACGCTTTTTATGGAACAGTCAGTCAGTGAGTAGAAAAAATCTACAAGTTTATGTAAAAAGTACGAGCTGTGGCTCAGTTGGTTAGGGAGATGTCTTTCCACCAATGGGTCGTGGGTTCGAATCCCGCTCCACCTACTGAGGTTTAGACAGCCATGCAAAGTATCACTAGCCCTCACACAATAAGCGTAACTCATTACTTATAGCACGAATGTGCGCTAGATTGCTGTGTTCCGATCTTCGATTTTTTTTCGAGTTTATGCGTATCTATAACTCTGCGAGGTTGACAACTGTATCTTTTTGAGCTCCTAAATTTGGTTTAAGTTTCTTGAATACTGTCCCTTCGATAAGACGTGGTAGGCTTGAGTTCTTTCGCCCACTAATCACTTTGAACAGTTTGAGACTGTCTGTACTGTCAAGTATCAATCAGACGACGTGCCTCTGGCTACTTGGTTCTGCGTTGGTATAGCAGTGCTGTTGCACTGACGTTATTGCGAGAATAAGGCCTCTTGCAAACGTCTGGTACCCAGGATAAGTTCTAATCTGAAAAGAACTGAAAAAAGGGTTACTAACACATTTTATTACTGTGTATTCTGTTCAGTTAGTGACTTGTGAAAAAAAAAATCAGTCAAGTAAAAGGAATACGTGTTATTTGGATGCGTAAGAAGTTAAACTCTCGCGAAAGTGTCAAAACTATATTTCCAGTTGTAGGTCGATTAAGTTAACCTTCTTTTCCCTTTTGACCTGTTTTTTCTACCATTCTCCCCTGGTTCCTTGCCATTATTGGTATTATATTTATCTTTTCTCATTCTAATCTCTCTTCTCAATTTGTTAATGTAAATTGTGACTCTCGAACCCCAATGCACAAGTAAGGTGGGTCGTACTTTGTTAATATTTCTTTCATCTAGTAAATGAAAACACAAGATTATAACCCGAAGCCTTGGACCCATGAAATGAGCGTGTTAACATTGAAATAGATCATAGCGGGCAGCACTTTCAGACTACATCAACTACTTGTGTGTTTTACCGCATGTGGTGCGCAGAATTTCAGTTAAATTTTCCAGCTTTCTTACTCATTATAGCTTATTTGTGCGAGTGTTCTGGAATTTAAAAATCCAAGTAATAACCTACGCATTAGTGGAAATAAATTTTTTTTAGTGCATGGATTTATCACTGGTGTAAATTATGTTTTTACTGATTTTCTGATGCATTTTAGAAACTTGAACTTCTCCTATATCAACATGCAGCTCATAAAAATATTACCAATCAACTTGATGAGATTTTACGAACAGATGCTAAAGCACGATCAGATTTTCAAAGTAAACTCGCCAATATCCAAGCTTCATCTGATTCCTCTTTAATGGATATAATAGATGAACGTTAGTAAGAATTAAGATCGTTTTGTTGCATTTTTATGTGATTCGTTCATCGTTGAGACTAATGATAATGTAAATTTGTAAATAAGATTGTTTTCCTATATTACTTATTTGAATTTCACTACTTTGTCTTTTTACATCTAATATTGATGTTATATTTACTTACTTATTTTTAACTCTTGTATATGAAACACTATAATACGATTCGCGAGGCATCAGATTTTACCAAGAATTACTTTTGAAAAGTCATTGGAAGTATTGGGTCTTCGAAGGTTTTTGTGTCAGTGACCTTGTTGGTGAGACATTTGTGTTCATAGCTTTATTTACTGACTTATCATCTGTACACATGTAGGCTATATTCTGTGTAGATTGCTAAATAATATTCTCTTCGTTCTGCTGCCTGAGAAATGACTTACTCTCTTTTAAGTTTCTTTCAGTTGAACTGTGTTTTATTGAAAAAGCCATACTCTCTTATGTAAATAAGTATGTGAACATTTTCTGACTTTTGCATTCAGTATATGAATCATTTGGTGAAATCATTCAGTAGAGCTGTACAGGTTGTGTAGTGTTTCATGGGAAATATGGAAGTGTATCTTCTTTGCGTAGTCACTAGGTGATCGCAGATGGAGCATATTTTTTGAACTAAGAGAAAACGATACAGTACGCTTTGGTAAAGCTTTCCATCGATTTATCTAAACATACATGTTGTTCTATCTACAAACAGTGAAGACGTCAAGTTTGAAAGACACACTTGTTTTAAGTATAACTGAGTTATGTTTCACACCGAAAAGAAAAGATTTGGGAGAGATATTTTTAACGACTCAAGATGACTGAGGCTTCGTAATGACTCAGATAAATGTGAACTGTTGATAGAGATGAAGTTTTTTCTCCCTCATAAACCTCATTTTTTCTTCCGTTGTTTTCTTCATAGACCGTGTAGAAGTTAGGATTCTGAGCATGTACACAAATCATAGCAGGACTACTTCCATTGAACTTTGGTTTGAAGTTTTATTCACAAGAAAGTGATGTAAGGTGAGAACTTGCATTTTCACAGGAGTCGTCGGTAAACACATCCTACATTTACCATTGGTTAGGATTTAGGGTTCTGTAGTTCTTCATGCATCCATCGTCTGTGTGTCGAGAGTCAAAAGTTTATCTTCATTTCTTTTTTGTAGAAATGGTTGAAGTTAGTGAATAGGATCTCACTAAAAAAGGCTATTAGTGTACTTTTTTATGAGAAAGTTTTTAGAGAAAAGGCGGAATTTTCACTCTCAATTTTCCAAGGATATATGAAAATGGTTCCTTCTTTTCAAATACGTGAAAAAAATTATGTAAATTTAAACACATGAAGTAAAGGAAGATTAATTCTAACGCAATACTGTTTTTTGTTGGTTTTCCCTCGTTTATATGTGACAGTATGTCACTTTACTTTGTGTGGCACTTTAGACTGTTTTCGGTTGAAGTTTTTCACTCACAGATCTAATTTAATGCAGAATGAAACAAACCAAATTATTTTCTGAAATCGGAAAATGCTAGGTAGATGTGTTAATCGATTGTCGGATTGACACAGGCAGATGATATCAACATAGGACCTGATATTACTGCCTAGTGATCCAATTCTCCACACCTCACATCAAATGAGAATACATCAAGATGAAAGATAAAGTAATCAAAAGTGGTAGAAAGCCGTGAAAAGATAGCGAAGAAGAATGTGACAAAATTGAAATTTAGTATAATGACTGAGATAAGGATGATGCGTGGATACATCTGCGCTATTGAGGTTGGTTCTCAGACATATCATCTGGAGACTTCGACCAGTGATTTCGGTTGTCACGTGATCTGTAACTGAGAAGTCTACATTTTCGTACACGGCTCAGACCAACAATCAGAGACTCCTTATTGTGCCTAGACCCTGCAGGAATGCGTTAGCTTGTATCCATTAGTTCAGGAGAAGCTGTTGGAACCCTACTGGTCATTTCTGACCACTTTCTGAGAGTTATTTTAGGGCCTTCAACCCTGTTTTAGCGGCAGACTGTAGACGATGCCGGGCTTCATCTGAATGAGTGATACTCTGTTCTGAAAACTGTCTAGCTAGTTTCTCACTAAAAGCAGTTTTAGTGTTCTCATTGTCGAACTTCACTCGCACTGGTCTTGTTACTGTGACTTCCCACGTCCATTTAAACACAGGTTTACATGTGGTCGAACTAACGCATGATCGTAGTTCAAACGTACTTCAGAAGGAGTGGAAATCTCCTACCAATAACTGACAGCAATTTGATCCATCTGTTGCCACCGTTGATTTAAGCTTCGTGGATGATACATCAGACATCTCATTATATCTGAAGTTTATATTGTGCAGAAATAGGTGCTTATAGGAGCGCAGTTTTAATAGCCGATCACTGTTATCCGTTTGTTGAGTGGAAATTCCGAGAGTACCATCTAAGTGCTTGACTTAGACTATCCACTTGTTCATTGAAACCACCTGTTACAACCACCACATCTGAACGTTTGGCATTCAGTAGGAGGTTAGGCTTAAGCAGGGATTACAAAAAGACAACAGCAAGTTTCACTGTTTCTTTTAGTCGTCACTATGCAATTCAGTCGAACAGCTCATAGGCGATTGTTATCTGGGATCCAGTCAAGCAATGCACTTTGTGATGTATCTACCTGCTGGAACCTAGTGGTTGAATCTCCAGAAACTTGAAGAGTGAATTTCGCAGATTCCACCATTATTGACAGCTGAGGTCAAATAAATGAACGAGGGCCCTTGGGTATTGTGTGTCGCACAAATACAGCATCCATGGCCCAAGATGGCAGAGTTTCGGTGAGCGAAGTTTGTTCAATGGAGGGCGTGTGTGAACATTGCAAGCTACATTATGTATTTTGGGGCGTGATTGGGGGAATCAGTGATGATGTCCTATGAAATCGAGTCGTTGTCAAGAGCTCCAAAGCTAGAAGCAGTTAAAGATGATGTGAAGCTGTTGACCAAGAGACATGAAGAAAGATTCGAATGGAACAATATTAAAGGTTAATAATAGTTTGACGGAGTTTTAAGGGTGGCTGACACAACCCAGCTGCCCACACCGCGGAAGGCTATTTCTTCCCAAGGTACCTGAAAAAGAGTGGTTATTGCATGATCACTGCCCACGAGATATCTGCTTGATCCCGGTTACACACGATCTTTTAGGAAATTTGATATTGTGGTTTGATTTTCGGTAGTCCGTGTGGGAACCGTTGTCACGGGCACTAGTATAACGCTAGGTTGCAAGGAGCGTGCCACTTTTTTGACCTATCTTTCCTAGCCCGCCTCCCGTTGGGGAAGGCAGCATCAACGTGGCACTACTGGTCATCCAAAGAGAACACCTTACTGGTGTCATACCTCGGGCCAGCCGGCGGCACGACTCCGTCCCCTCCCCCATTGTAGCGTAGTAACTTACTCTATAACGTTAACTGGTTTTTGTTTAGCCACTACCCAAAATACCTTAGTAATCTAGTAAGACCTTGGGAGAACAAGATTTCCACCACTATATTTCTGTGAGTCATTTTAATATGCAAGTTTGATCACCGAGTCAAGGTAGAGGCTATCGATCGAGTGATTATCGAACTCTTGCTCCGTGATTCAATTTCACGCACATATCCCCCTTTGATCTTGAGAATAGCAAGAGCGACATAATGAGCAGAATAGTATGGTATCATTTTATTTCATTGGATTCTCTTTAGCTGTTTACAAGCTATAGAACTTCTAATATGAGATTGCGGTGGAAATTCTACGTTGGGATTGTCAACATGAATTCAGTCGGTGAATACGTTCAAAGTGTAGAAGCATAATAAGACTGGAAGTTAAACGGAGAGAGGTAAAGATGTTAGGGTATTTTAACATATTTTACATTTATGCGTGATAGATTACTACGTTCTCATGAGACGCGAATGAATAGAGGATGGCATCAAGAATGAATGTCTAACACATTTCAGACGTCTAGGGGGTCGCGCCATCTTTAGACGGTACACCTGCTCAAAGCGTGAAACGATGCCTCATCTTTATATGATTTTGTCTGTTTGGTTGAGGATGGGTTGTATTCACAATGCCATATAATAAGTGCCACCGCATTATTATAGTCAACTCATAAGCTCACATGGATTCGAGATTACATTATAGATTCCTGTTGGAAAGTCTTAGTGTGACATGGAACATTGATTAACTTATATGGCACCTTTTGATCACAGTAAATTCTTTTTTAAGTTGGAATTCATCAGTCGTGCTCTATCGTGAAGTGACAGAAGTAGGGAATGTGGATGGTTGGATTCTGACCCAGTGGCTCAATGGTAACGTATTGGCCACGGAACCTGAAGTTTCAGGGTTCGATCCCTGGTGGTGGGGGGTCATGGGTGTGCACTACGTAGGAGTCTCACACTGGGACAAGACAGCTGTCCAGTGCTCCCAGGTTTCCAATGTTTCTCCAACTGATGTCAGTCCATGATGAATTTCAACCTGAAATCAATTAATAAACCTACAGATAGATCTTTTTCGGTTTAAACACTACGATTTGAGGTATATTCCTGTTTGGGAAGGAGAAACGAATGGTTTCTTTACGAATATGACTTGTATTTCTCTTTTTACAGATGGAATAAGTTTCTTCCCTCGCTGCCATTTTAGCTGTTTTTCCTCACTAATATCCTTATTTTACTGTGAAACGTAAGTGTTTACATTTGTTTATGGTTATGTACTACTTGAAGGAGTGTTCAATAGACTTTTTATCGTTCTCAGTCTATACGATACACTTAGTATGTGTAAAATCATATTATCTTTCGCTTCATTCGTATAAACATATCATTCTTTCGCTGTTTTTGTATGTAATTCGAATGCAATATGTTTAGGTTTTTACTCCTCGTGTATGTGCGCGATTCTAATGATTTCTTTATACGAAGTTATCTTTTGTTTCTTTTCTCAAACATCTCATTCAAATTGAAGATAGTGTAACTGTAAAAAAGCCCATTTGTTCATACAAAGCAGTCACTGATATAAATTTGTCCATAAGTGCATACGATAGAGTTACTAGGTGGAAAAAAAGTGAACTCTAATGATGTTAGGTAATCAAAGGCGTGTATCTAAAATTTTATCAAACCAAACTGTGTATCCGTTCATACTCGCGAGAAAATATCTACCAACCTGGGTAAAAAAAATCCTTCATCAGAATTATGGATATTTGTGATTCTACTTTTAACATAACTATTCATAACAATCCGTATAAGAATGATTCTCACTCTTCATTATGTTACTTTTTAAGTTGAGGAAAAGTTTATAGTGTGACTTTCACACATTTTTACTTTTATAGTCCTTGATATTTGCCAACTCTTCTATGATGTTTTCCAGTAAGTCTGTGGAACAGCATATGTGATTCTGTCAGTTCATTTATTCTTCGCCGAGGGTTGTTACAATCGCCGCAGCTGTACATTTCAGGTCAGCTGACCTTGGATTAAAATGATGTCAGACCGAAGAAGACACATCATTGATAAGCGTTAGTATGGATACCAAAAATTGCTTGCGGAAATTCATGTGGAAGCTGCCTCTTAATACAAACTTCCTACGTATATATAAATCATTTAGTCCTTATTGCAGTGTGATTACAAGTCTATTGACTTTTTTGTGAACTTTTTAATAGTTTTACTGTGTTGTCGTACACCTGTCGTGTTAACTGTTCTGATGCCCATCAAATCGTTTTATTAAAGCGGTTCTTCATCATTAATATTTCTTACGACAATGTATGCGACATTTGTGTCACTTGATCTTATGCCACTTCTGATATTATAATTTTAATCTGTTGGTTTTCACCTCTGTTCACTGATGTCAGAAATGGCTATTGTGAAGTTCTGGATGAATCTTTGTGTCGTCGAACAATTTTTGTATTTAATTCATTGGAACATTTTTAAAATCTAGCTCTCTCTGATTCACTTTTCTTCTGGTAACATACATTTAGCTAAGAGTTGTTGTTTCTAATTCTGGTTGTTTGTGAGGATAGATTTATACCATTGATATTCATTCTTGTTTCATCTGGTAGACATCAATGTTGTAGGTGTACATTACGAGTTACATAACAAACTTTAACTTAAATGAAAGCTACCAATCACTGATTTCAAGGACCCATTTTTCCGAACAACAGTCTTCCAGTAGTGGTTAGCCGAACTCGTACTTGATTTTCTCTCCACTCTATGAATAGCACTTGAATTTTTAGACTGTGGAAGAGACGTTAGTGTATTTGAAAAGCGTGTGATATCACCTGTCGTTATTTTTTTCTTACTTGTAATTCCACTATTTTCTGAAAATTCGACCTAGAATGACATAGTTATTTTCAATCACAGCGATTCAGAATTCTTGCGTAGTTTGAAATTTAGCTTCACAAATTATCCACTGTCGGTATCCGGCATATTATCATGTAGGTTTTAGGTGCGTGACCGATATTACCGGTTATTATTTTGTCCAAATAGTGTCTGTTTGTGTATTCAGTGGTTTTCAGTGTAATTTTGACAAACCTCTTCATTTATTGTATTATTTTTAAACTAGAGTTCCACATTAAGCTTAGATAGCAAAATACCGGATGCCAGCAGTCCAAGATGTTTCTCCATTAGCAGCTTATTCTCAGGATCATTCAGCTAAAAGGGATTAATTACTACTTAAAAGGACTCAATATTAAAGTAGCGTAATTCAGCAGCTAGTAATTTTCGTCATGGATTTTTGTGGTGCATTTATAGCATAAAAACGATCAATCTGTTATACTTGGTGGTTTATAAACCATATCATCATGTTTTCTCCTAATTCTGGAGTAGTGCGTGTACCACTGGTCATATAAATTCCCAATCGTATTTATGTACATGATATTCACTGAAACTTTATTTGTTCGGAACAACCTGTTCTCTCAGCCGAAACAAAACTGAGCATTGATGTCGTAAACTACAAAGGCTTTTCACTATCTTTTAACTCATTCTCAATGTTTCCACTTTCTTGACCAGTGCTTACTATGCCGTGTGTGGAAATATATGTTCACATCATCCCTATAAATGTAAAGTTATGTTTCACTGTCTCATAATGAACAGTTGTTACCTTCATTACTACTTAACATTTACTTAAAACTTGAATGTATGTGACGAAAAGACTGTAACCGAAATAATACTTTAGATACAAATGTGTTTTTATTTAATGTGCGTGGTTTTTGTGCGTTTGGCTGTCAATCCTTTTTCCTCACTTAACCCAGTAACAACACATGGACGTAGTCTCTATTTTTATTATCCAGGGTGGTGTTAAATACCTATCTTTCAGTAGCACGTCTAGTCATCCAAGTGAATTAAACGTGGGCGACAGAATATATATATATATATATATATATATATATATATATATATATATATATATATATATATATATATATATATATATATTCCTCTTACATTTTCAGGTTTACTTGTCTCGTTTATAGACAGATTGTATGCAGATCAATATATTTTGTAGACAGTATAATAAAAATATTCTCCTTAAACAAATTCTTCGTGCAAAGAAAACCGCGAAAAATAAAAGATTTTCTGAGTGCAAAATAAGAGTTCAGTAATCTATCAAAACTACCTGATTGTTATGGTCTCTCATAACTGAGAGACCGCTTATCGGTCTTGACTACAAGATCAATTTATGTTTCTCTCTAACGTCTGTATTTTAACTCGGATGTAATAACTATGAGTCGTTGATACTAATCCATAATATTTTTTGTAGTCAAATTTCCCTACGTTAGTCGTCTAAACAGTAATTAGTCTAAACAAAACTCAAAACTAGAGTGTTGCATGATTCCCACACAATAACTCTGATGCTTAGTGTAGCCTAGTGCTCAGTTATAATTACTGCTAATTTTTCTCTCAATGCATTTTAATCTACCTTGATTTTACAGTTCTTACCATTTTATGCATGAAGTTAGTGCTACTTACTAATAATGAGTAGTGTGGTTCATTTTCTAACACAGTGTTACCTTGGATCGTTCATTCAGTTATGATTATATTTTGTTCCTCGTTTAACATCTAAAGGTATTAGTATCTTTCCCAACTTGTGATTATGTTGTACTCGTTTCGGTTATTCAAGTGATGCTTCATCTTCCCCTGAACATTTATTTATATCATGTTTTTTATCTCTCCATGGAGATCTACGCGTTTTTCAAGATTTTTTCTGATATGCTTTGGACACAGCTTTGCTGTTTATATTATAGACACACTTCCTGTAGGGTGCTTTGGTTAGTGATAAGCTTATAGACACCTCAAGATTAGACGTTGTTAGTTCATTGGTCATTATTTTCTATTAATACTGCACTGTAGTTCGGACAAAACCTGTGTTTTAGATTTTACGCGTAATTCGGGCTTTTGGTTTATGTGTTGAAGAATCGTCTGGTTATTTTTATTTCGAATTTCGTGAAAAGTGATCCACGCTTACATACATTAGATGCTGCTGTATATGATAGGGGAACACAGTAGTTTTATTTTTCTTTTAATGGTCAATTCTAGTTTTTCTACCTGAAGGTCGTTTTAGTCTGAAGTAGACTTAATATAATCGTAGTAAAGTTTACTTGTTACCAAGTATTTTAATTTCTTTACCAAAGTTATTTCTGTCATGAAATAAAGTGGATGGTGTATGTAATAAATTAGTTATGGAAAAATTATGAGTGTGAAACACGCGCCTCTCCTGCGTCTGCATAGCAGACATACCTTGGAAATGGTCGGACATAAACAACCAAATAGTTAACTATGGATCACTTACTATTCAATTCTTCCCAGCTCCAGCTAGTAGCGATAACGGCTAGTGGGTCGGAAATCAATTGGGTAGAGATAGATAGGTGATATCAACATGGGATCTGGAATTACTGCATTGCAGTCGGATTCACTACATCTCATCAGCACATCAGGTGAGAATGCATCAAGATGAAACACAGACAAATCACCTAGAAAGTAATCAAAATGGTAGAAAGTTGTGGAAGAAGAGCAAGGAGTAATGAGACGAAACTGAAATTCACTATGACGGCTGAGATAATGTGTGAATATAACTGCGTCATTGAGGTCGATTCCGAGATATATGATCTAGTAACTTTGACCACTGATTTCGGTTGCCAAGTGGACCTAAATCGGGAAGTCTACATTCCGCTACATGGCTTGGATCAACAAACAAAGACTTCATGAACTGATACCACGTTGTAGTATAACCTAACATTGTGAACCTACTTTGACCAATATTGTACGGCTCAGCAGACGATAGCTGGGGATCTACCAAATGAGACGAAACATTAGTTCTTCTTTCTAGGCTTTTACATGAACTAACACTTTCAGATCGATAAGCAGTTATCCGTATGAAAGTGCATGTCAGTAAACAGAGAAATTTTTGATTTTTCTTATTCTTCTTTCACCTTTTTTTAACAAGTAAACGTTTATTACTCGAGGTGAGAATAACTTCTTCTAAAATGTATGCAGAGGGTGGATGGCATCCCATCACTTTGTTGTGAGAAACCATCCGTTTTCATCTTTTGGTCGAAAAAATCCGAAAGAAAGAGTAATTCTTCTAGTTAGTCATTAGATTATTTTAGTGATCGAATTCAAGCGCGTGAGAAACACTGGATAAAATCTCCAAAGTTAACTATTAAATTTGTTTTTATAGATTCGCTTTGTTCTACTATATTGTAGTAATTTTTCCATCAAAGTGCTTCACCTTTAGCTTGCTGTTGGTGTATACATTGTAAAAAACCTACCTTAGATGATCCTGATTAGTAGATTTATTTAGATATATTGTCGTGATGAGAAATGTAGTAAACCTTTATGTGGGAGCCAGAAACATAAAGGGAACAAACTCATGGAGTTATGTTCCTCTCGACTCCATACTGCACATAAGCGCAATCCTCTGTAGCTAAAGTTGAAAGATAACCGTTTTGGAATTCGCAGTTTTTAGATCAGTTACGCTTGTTAAAGTTAAGGCGATTCTTTTTCACTGGTCTGCATCAATTCCACTTTTAAGGATATAGTGCAAAAGGATGGGATGGGTTAGCCATTCTTTTACATAGAGATTCGTATTGCTCTAAATAATTTGGTTGTTGGTGAAGTCTCATTTTGGACAGGAAACCCCATTTTTACCTTCGCTAGCTTATTCAAGTCGTGCATCAATCCTCTTGTACATCTTGGGACATAGCCGCTGAAGGTAGATATCAAGGTGTCACATTTTTTCAACCACAGGTGTATTCGTAGCATTGTTTGCGTATGATTAGGTCTTGGTACGATCAGTGTCGAGGTTAGGTGAAGGGTCTTAGACAGGGAAGACAAGTTATGCAATGAAGTTGCGAACCCTCATCGACTGAATTGTTATGTACATGTGTTAGATATGTCCAGCCATCGCTTACTTCGGCGTTCAATGGCAACCGAAGTAGGATTTTGTTGGAAGAAGCTTAACTGTGGTGGAATCAAGAAGTGATATCAGTCGATGAAGTCACAGATACATTCTCGTCTTCCAGAAGCACCGGAAAAATACGTATTCAGTTACTCCAAGGTATTTTCCTCAAGTTAGTCGGATTCAGTTTAGCTGTCTGACTAATTTCTTCAAGATAATAGGTATCAAGTAATAGAGCCTATTTATGATCTAACATAAAATTTGTCACAATTGCGCAGATGTATTTACTCTTTGACTTGGTCAAAATTTCCAACATTTTATCGATCCTCATCTGAGATACTTCTGTATACTCCATTATCATTCCCTTTTAATCGGTTCTGTGCATGGTGCTATGAAGTGTGGTAACGAGAAATGATGCACTTCTGTACATGGTAGCAAGTTGATTTGTTTATCTGTCAGGTCAGTAACTAAGACATCGGCTGTTTACACCTCAACACAACCTTGACATTGTTACATTTTCAATAATAACCTTCCATAAAGAAGAGATGCATAGGTCAACAGGCCATGATTATCTAGTTTTGACTTGACTAGTTAACTGAAATGTAAAGACAAGTATGATTACCAAATCTAGGTACTAACCTAGGTTGTTTAGTCAATCTCTTTCTACTGATCGAAATCGTTATGGCGAAAAGACAATTGCATGTTTCTCATTCGTATGAACATTGAACAGAACAATCAGTAACTAGTGCAAAGTTACGGTAAATCTAGTGACAGAGCTTGTAGATCAGTCAGTGAACCTTTTGGCCGATAACTTGAAGACATGCTTTAACTCCTACTGTGAAATTAGTTTTCTGTAAGTTTTATTTGTTGTTTCTGTGCATGCAGATTATTTGCATCGGAGTCGGAGGTCTAAAGAATTCAGTCTTGGGGCTAGTCTTGAATAATTATGAAATATGGTTTAGTTGATTGTAGCTAGCAGATGAATCCAGGATGGCGTTTCGTCTTATTCAGGTCTCTTTAGATGGATGTACCGCGTCCGGGATTTCTGTGCTAACCACAACCAAGTGGATTATCGTAGTAAATATTCAGACAACATCGAGACATCCACGTAGGAGCCCATATGCCAACAAACGTCTAACAATCTGATGCGGTATAACAAGGGAGATCTACAAGTATATCAACATGAAATATGGTGTTCGCAAAACGTGAACAAACTTCATAAATGTAGAGACCATTTCTCAGTTACACGCAGCTAGAAGAACCAAGTAGTTTAAAAGAAATCAGTTGGATATTCAGGGTAATACAAACATTGAACAGTCGTCTCAATGATTCGACTTGAAAACTCACCAATAGTACAGCAGAGCAATTTTAGCACAATCAAATTAAACTGTTCGACCCTCTCGTTGCACACTGAAATTGAGTGAACAAACGTTTGTTCGCCTACGATGATTAGATAAAGTCAAAAGCTTGATGTATGAATCACTGGTAATAGATAAACTTCAGAATATGATTTACAGATGAAAAGTTTTATATTAGAATATCTTCCAAAATGATTATAATATATTTAAATGGGATTTAGATTTTGGGTTTGTATCATATAGGGAATTATAAGTAGCAAGCAACAACTAATACCGTATGTGTAAGAAGTGACTTTCATGCTCCAGTGACCTAGTGCGCAAGGTTCTGGCATTTGAAGAGAGATGGGTACTGGGTTCGAGTCTCAGGGGAAACAACATCACTCTCTGTGGTACAGGTATGCCGAACTATGTCCTAAATAGGAAGAAACTCGCATGCTGGATTACACTGCTAGCCAACAAGAAACTGCGTCATATAGAAAAGTTTCGCTTAGGGCATTGCTGGGACGTTCAGTTCTTAAATACCAAGAATATCATTCATCTTATCTACGATTTTGTTGCTTCTTAATCGCTCAAAATTAGACGTAGATAATCAATCAGATTCTAGCAACAGTTTCATTGGAGCCACTAATGTCCTTTCATTATTTGAGGCAGTAAGTGATACTATTAGCATTATCGTTCTAAAAGCTAACAGGAATTATTTTTTTATTCGTATCTCATAAATTATTTCTACGACTAAGGATGTTATCCGGTGTATAATTTGTGTTCAGAATTGTCTTGCAATAATGACAATGAACACTTTTATGTAGCTTGCCGTATGTAGTAACTAAGAGTTCTCGTATGCGGTGATCAGCTTCAGAAGGAAACTTGTTCAGAAATTTAGTCTTTTCTTGGATCAGCAGGAAAAAATAAAACCAAAAATGACATCTTGTTAGGTTCTAAAGCTCACAGTGTTTATCTGGCTAAAAATTTGGAGAAGTTACATTTACTACAACAGAAACTCACATATGTTGCTGACAAGTATTCATCCAGTAAAAGTGCACCGAAATCCTATGAATTCACTAATAATCTAAGCTATAACTCTTAGAATAGCTTTTAGCTGTTCACAGTCCCTCTAGGCATATAATTAATTTAAATAACGCGAGAGTAAAGATAGTTGCAGAATATAATGAGCTCATTTTATTTCAAAGCTTTTCATCAGTTGCAAACAGCCTACAATTGAAATAAAATAGTAGTAATAATGAAGTAACGCACTTTAAATATGTAGAAACAAATGAAAATTCGAAATCCAGGAATAACAATGAGGCAGTGAGTCGAGGAAAATTTAGGAATTACATTCACAAACGATAATCAAATCAATGGCAATATACATTCGATGAGAAAACTCTTGTGGAAACAGTGGGGAGGCAACAGATGGACAAGAGTGTAAAAGAAGACGCTGTTAAACAGCTAGTAGTTCATGTAATTATATGAGAAAAATATTGGAAAAACGTTAGGATGGGTGGTCAACAGTCAGTGAGTAATTAAGGAAGAAATGATGCAATCAAAAAAAGGCTATATACATACATGTGCAGAAAGTATACGTAGTTGCCAGGATAAAGAAAAGTTAATTGCAGTCTCTTTCTGAGTCAGGTTGGAAATGTCTGATGGTCGCCCCTTCCCCAAATCGAAATAAACGTGGCGTTCTATGTTTGTTGATTATCCTAAAGGATTGAGAAACATCTACTTGATGTCTTGTTTCCATTAGGTGTCTAACAAATTTGTTGGTAAAGACCTTGCTACCTCTTAGATACAGATTTGTCAGAATATGATCATAAAATTCAGTAGACGCTCTTCTTTTGGTCCTTTCTATGTACTTGCTTCCATAAGAACAAGTGACTTGATATACACACTTGAAGGTGGTGTGAGCTGGGTATTTTTCTAATCCCGAGTGTATTATTCAGCACACTGTAGTGTAAACTGAGATCAATCTGGCAGCAAGGAAACTTTTTCTTAGTGCAGTTTTTCATCTTTTGTTTATTCTTTCAGATGTATCATCACCCTTGAATGCTAGACAAAGGAAAACAGGTTTCTTCTCAATAGTTGAGAATTGAACGGTGAGCTATTGAGATACCAGTTACTTCACTATATCACTTGTACTTCATTATTTTAGATTCATTATATTACTAACTAGAAGAAGGAAGAATTCTACAGACAACTGCAATCAACACTAGACAAGACCTCAGTTGACGACATCAAAATTCTAATGGGCGACATGAATGCCAAACTGGGAGAGGACAACACAGGAAGAGAACTAACCATGGGTCGAGAGGCGCTAGGTGAAATGAATGAGAATGGAGAATTGTTTGCAGAATTCTGCGCATTCAACGATTTGGTAATTGGAGGCAGTGTGTTCAGGCACAAAGATATCCACAAAGTGACATGGATTTCACCAGATGGACACACTAAAAATCAAATCGACTTTATCTCAATCTCAAGAAAATGGAGACGCAGTCTACTTAACACAAGGTCAAGAAGAGGAGCAGATGTAGGTTCAGACCACTCACTATCTAGTGCAAGGAACCTTCCAAATCAAGTTAAAAGCCTTCAAGGAAGCTGGTGATAGACCTCAATTCAAGTACAACACTCGGAAACTGAAGGACGAAACTACAAAGGAGATATTCACGGCAGCCATCAAGACAAATGGGAGATATCGAGGAACATCCCTGAAGAAACCTGTGTCGAAGAACAATGGAACTCTTTGAAAGAGATGTGGAAAGAAACCTGTATAATCATATTAGGAAGACAGAAGAAAGAAGGCACGGAATGGATCCCGACGGATACATGGAAGCTGATAGAGGAGGAAGAGGAAGATGGTGAATCAGAAGATGAACTAGTGCAAGGGTGAAGCACGAGAAGAGGAACTTAGTACAACGTATAAAACACTACACTGGACAAAGAAGTGAAGAAGAGTGCATGCAAAGACTAAAGACACTTCCACGACACACTGGCAAGTGAAACAGAACAGGCTGCAGGTGGAAGAGATAGACACCTAACAACACTACATCAAATAACCAGGTTACTAACTGGGAAGGAAGAGATCAACGCAGATGAAACCAATGAGAGATAGTGAAGGAAACTTAGTTACCGCCGAGGAGGAGAAACAAAGGAAGCGATGGGTTGACCCCTTCAAAAGCTCTTGAATCGATCACCACCTGCAGCTGCAGAACTACCAGTGAACACAAGCCCTCCGACGAAAGATGAATTCCTGAATGCCATAAAGCTACTGAAATGCGGGCAAGCAGCAGGACCAGATGGGATCCCACCAGAAGCACTGAGAACAGAGGCAGGGACGACAGCGAACATGCTCACACCACTACTGCAGAAAGTCTGGAAGGAAGGTAAGGTACCTGGCGATTGGAAGAAGAGCTACCTTGTGAAACTCCCAAAGAAGGGTGACCTGAGTCCTTACAAGAACTGGTGAGGAATCATGCTGCTGTCCACTCTAAGCAGAATATTGAGCCGCATTATCCTGGAGAGACTAAAGGATGCGTTGGATTCAAAGCTACGACCAGAACAGGCTGGATTCAGGAAGTACAAGTCATGTGCGGACCAAATTGCAAAGCTACACTATGCATCATCATAGAGCAGAGTATAGAATGGCTGTCAACAGGATCTTTGACTCAACTTCATCGACTTTGAAAAGGCCTTCGATAGCGTCGACTAAAAAGTAATTTGGCAACTGCTTAAACACTACGGAATACCACAAATATTTATCAACTTCATTCAACAGCTATATGAAGACGCCACATGCCAAGTAATTCACAGTGGAATGCTCAGTGTTGTCTTTGAAATGAAGACAGGAAGGAGTTAAACAAGGCTGTCTACTATCACCGATGATCTTCCTGATTGTAGTGGACTGAACTGGATCATGCAACAAACAGTGAGGAGCGAGAAGAGGGTGATACGCTGGACCGGTGAAAAGATCCTAGAAGATTTGGATTTCGCCAATGACTTGTATCTGATGTCGCACAAGCCTGAAGATCTACAGGCGAAAAGTAACAAGTTGACAGAAGAGGTGAGGCAGCGAAGACGGTACTTCAAGTGAACGTAGAGAAGACAGAGGTGATGGTGATACACAATCAACACCAACAACAAGCTCGAATCACCATCAATGGGAGAAACCCAAAGGAAGTAGCCTGTTTCACTTATCTAGGCAGCATCATTTCAACTACAGGTGGCACAGGCACGGACGAGGACGTCAAAGCAGCCAGGATCGGAAAAACAGCAAGACAGGCATTCGTTAACCTGAATCCAGTGTGCACTCAGCATGAAGCGTGAACAAGATCCGGATTTTTAACACCAGTGTCAGTCAAGTCAGTGCTTTTATGTGATTGTTGAGAGACTTGGAGCTTTACGAAAAGCATTTTCAACAAACTACAGACATTCATGAACAACTGCCTACTCTGGCTCGTTACTGAAGCCCAGACGACCAGAAAGAATCAGCAACAAGGAACTCTGGCCTGGCGATGAGCCAACCAAGAAGCTATCGCTCAACAAATATACAGAAGGAAGTGGAGATGTATTCGGCATGCAGGGAGAAGACTATTCGGGACATCATGCGCCAGGCCAGGCACTCGAGTGGAATCCAAATGGGAAATGACGAGTTGGGCGTCTGAGGTGAGGGTGACATGGAGGAGATCATGTGAAGAAGAAATGAGAGCTTCTGAGCAGTCGTGGAGCCAGGTTCAAAAGATTGAAGAAAACGGAGTGGAATGGAGACGTGCTACTGAAGCCCTATGTTCCGTTAAGAACCCTAGGGACAAATAAATAAATAAATATTACTAACTACAAGAAATAAACCGCAGGACTGATTTCATAGGCGTAGCAACGTAGTTAATGAAGCAGTTTGTAAAGTCTTAATATTCACTTGAATCCAAGTTCATCATTAGCTGCTGGTTACCAGATAGATGAAAGTTGGCCTTTTTAAATGATGTATTCTTTGAGCTCGCAGTGTCTGTGGTGGCCAGTGTGACAACGCAACAGTTTTTTTAGTAAGGACATCTACCTATGATTTTATGCTTTTTATTTTCCAATAAATCCAACTGAAAATGTTTCATCTTTAAGAAATGCTAACTATCATCATATCGGCTTTGCTAATGACTAACTATATGAAAATGTTTACATCTACTTAAGTAGCTTTTATTATGCACAGAATGTGTTCTGTTAATAACGGACCGATTCAAAGGACGCTGTTATTTTTAGGATATCCTAGTAATAATTAGTTTATGGAGTAAAAATTTACGCGTTCAACTACACTACATTATTTTTGTTTACTTTGTGAATCATCATGGAACACCAGGGAGAAAGTATAAGCAGATAAACAAATAAGACGGTTTCTCAATGCTGAGTCAGAAACTGTTCCATTTTCAGGTTATTTCGCTTCTTTTTATCGCTGTGTTTCTTACTAATTCGTCTATGTAGTAAAGTATTACCAGCGACACTACTTCTAATGCTGCTGTTACTACTAATAATAGTTATCATAACGATAGTGGTAATAGTAACAGTAACAGACATTTGGAGAAGGAAGTAGCCTACGTAGATAACTGTAACAAAAATCTGTGCAATTATATCTAAAAAGAGGAGATATCAGGATTTTATTCGGCCTACTGTAGTTGAATTTCATTGTGGATGCCAATGCTAGTATATGTATTCAGCGAATTCCGTGTGGAATTGTAGTCCTACATTCTACTAGTGACCTTCGCCATAAGCTACAGAGACATTAGACAGGTAGTATACATGTGCTATAAACAGTTTCTCTGTCAGAAATAAATTAAAGACAGAAATACTTTGATATGATAAGTTATCATACTTAGTATCTGTACATAATGAAATCAATCGAGAATTCAAAGATATTTTTTGATGCAACTCAAGAGAACGTGTTTAAACGATGGAGTATCATGGAAATAAATGAAAAATTGTTCTTCAAACCTGTGAAGAAGAAGAAGTATACTAACATTTACTAAAAATACAGAACAAATAGATGTTTATTTGCTTTTCATGTATATGTGATTAATGTTTGCGATCGTGGGTAATTAATCCATTTTCCCAGTAAAATAACTGACAACTGTTTATCTTTTTCACTTCTTGTTTGTTATCAGTATCATGTGTTATAAATGTTATTGATGGATAGATAGTGGCCAGCAGTATAATCCACAATGGGTGCTTCGTCTTATTTGGGACTCGTCAACTGAGTGTGCCTACCTCCAAGTGAGCGATATTGTTCCCGTTAAAAATCAAACTCGGGAGCGATCGGTTCAAACGCAACAGTGTTATCCACTAGGTCACTAAGTCGTAGTGGGAACAGCATCACCCACTGGGAGGTAGGTACGTCCAGCTGAAGAGCCCCAAATAGGATAAAACGCACGTCCTGGATCCCACTGCTAGCCACTATCCATCAATAATAATATCAAATAGAAAAGATATCGGCAATATATCTAGTCATCAACACAGAAGCTCATATACCACTGGTGGCCAATCGGTTTGGCCTAATCAAAGACAGAGATGCATAAGATGTAACATCAAAGAATATAAGTGTTGAAAATCGAAAAAATCTTTTCCTAGTAAGTGTTTGATTTTACCAGTTCAGTTGAACTGACGCAAACCAATCAATGACTACTTAAATTTCCGAATGAGGTGAAAAGGTGAGATTGAAAATCAGCATGTGACTTTTTCACTTTATGGACTGTATCTTTGAACATGATGGATGATTTACAGTACAGGATATGCATACTATCTGTTTAGTAATTTTTTTCAACAAGATTTAAGTGAAATTAACATCCGGTCAGCATTCTAGCCTCGTAACTCAGTTGGTCGAGCACCAGGCCGATGACCTGGTGGTCTCTGGTTTGAATCCTACAGTGGACCAGATTTTCACTTCACCCCCAGTCATCAATCAGTATCAATACAAGTCTGTCGAATCATGACCATCTCAGCAGTCAAACTGATAATAAGATATCGTTCCATCACTGTGATCTGATGAAAACTATGCTCACAGGAGTTAATATTTGATAAAAATTAAAACTTTCAATGTCACAAAGTATTCCGAACAGACATTCGCGTTTTTTCTAATTATTGTAACCAAAATCTCGATTATATTTTGGTTTAGGATTGCTATTGTTACTATATTTCACGTGTTTTACTCATATGACCATTGAGTGATTACGTTAGCACTTCTTACAATACCTAGACTTCTGTCGTTCATTCCATGAGATTCATATCCCTCATTCTGCCTCTACGAGGTTAGAGCTAATATCCAAAGGTTTGATATTTATGCTTACATATGTAAATAGATTATGAATTCATTTAGGTTGCATATAGCCGAAGAAAACCCTATTAAATAAACCTATATCATTTTGATCTGCAAAATACTGTACTCATCACTCTATTCAAAATCATCAAGAGGACTAACTACATGAAAATAAGCATGGTGAATAAACTGAGGTAACGGAGATAAGAAATAGTAGGAAACAATCACATCAATCAGACATTTATACACTTTCATGATTTGCAAAAGATAAGTGTAGATTACATTCTCGACACTTCTAATGGGTAAAAAGTAAGTGATTAGAGTTACCTACTCCCTTCATCATCCTTTTTATCCTCATTAACTGGCTTTGGTGATGTAATCCGAAAATTGCTATTCTCTTTTTGAATTTCGCGCCTTTATTGTTTACCTTTATCCCATTTCACCATACTGACATAACATCGACACCCTATTTCTTGGAAATATACCTCCAAAGTTCTCCCAACAGAATGTATTGAATAAACAAAACTTCTCTTAACTGGCTTCCTTGATCGAAAAGGTTATAGTTACCAATATACAATACAAGAATAGCTTGTATCAATAGACTCAAGGGGTCACGATAAATACTCAAAGGCATTGACCTGTATACAAATCAGTCATCAATGAGTAACTGATATAGCTTTCTAAACCTTAGTGATTAACACTGGCCGAACGAAGTCTATCAACCAGAGGTTGTGATGTTGCCACATAACTAAGTGATTCGGCACTGTGTTGGACTGTAATTTGGATTTCCTGTCAACAGAATCTAAGTGTCCAACACAGTAAACCTTCTTTAAGCTTTCGCTGAAAGTACATGTCCATAGTAGCATATCTTTCAGATGATTTGTAGTACAACCTTGGATGTATGAGTAAGTAAGAATTTCGCCTTACGCAGAACTGTAAATAAGGGATAGTGGCCAGCAGTGGAATCCAGGACGCACGTTTCTTCCTATCTAGGAATCTTTTTTTGAGGGAGTTGTGGAGATTTGGAAATATTTCAAGTTGTTATACATCGTAGACTGACATCGGTTGGAGGTACAAAGGAAACCTGGGAGAACTGGACATCTGTCTCGTCCTAGCATGGGACTCCTCAGCAGTGCGCACCCACGACCCCGCCTGGGGTTTAACCGGTGACCTTCAGGTTCCGCGGCCAGCGCGTTACCATTGAGCCACTGGTTCAGAATCCAATGCTCCATATTTCCAACTTCTGTTAGCTCACGATACTCAACGATGACATTGGGTGGCGGTTGCGCTATATCGTAAGCTAACAGAAGTTGGAAATATGGAGCATTGGATTCTGACCCAGTGGCTCAATGGTAACGTGCTGGCCGCGGAACCTGAAGGTCGCGGGTTAAACCCCCGGCGGGGTCGTGGGTGCGCACTGCTGAGGAGTCCCATACTAGGACGAGACAGATGTCCAGTTCTCCCAGGTTTCCTTTGTGACCTCAACTGATATCAGTCTAGGATGAAAAACAACTTGAACTGTCTAGGAATCGTCGGCTGGATACGCCTGCCCCCCAGGGGGCAATACTGTTCCCACCAAGACTCGAACTAGAGACCTACCACTTCAAACGCCACAAGTTATCCGCTTTGCCACCAAGTTACGATAGCCACTTCTTGCGTGACGTGTATAGTCTTTATATTGTTACGTGTATTATCCCATCCTTGACTGAACCAAACTTACCGGTGTCTATTGGCATATATGCCCCTGCGCGGATGATTCCATATTGCCTGTGTTTCATTTTTATAGAAATGACACAGTGGCTGTCAGTGGAATCCAGTACGCTCTGGCGTTTGAAGCAATCAGTCCCGAGTTCGAGTCTGAGTGAGAACAACGCTCACTGGGAGGTAGGTACATCCAGCTGACGAGTCCCAGATAGGAAGAAATGCACGTCCTGAATTCCACTGTTAGTCACTATACGTCAATAATATAAAGCCCATATACCAATAGAGACCGATAAAATTCAGTCCAACCAATGACTGGATAATACAAGTAACAACGTTAACACACAGCTTCTTCGAATACGTCTCTAGTCTTTTCTAGACTAGGGGATACTAATGAAAAGGGAAGTAGAAGGCGAACCACGCATATGTTCAAAAACTAGGTACTAGCTATGTTAACTTATCTACAATGCTGAAAAGCAGATTGGTTTCAGTAGACATACCATATCCGAGAGTTAAAATGTAATCTAACAGCTAATGATATCAAAAATTCATCTTAGGTTTCGTAAACTATTTTGACCCAGATCTTCTGCAGTAAGATTCTCACTCAAATCCCTTCATGACTATAAAGATAACAAAAGATAGATTGATGAGATTTATTAATACTTTCGCTGGTTTATACTACATGCAATCAGCAGGGCTTACTGCCCATTGCCTCCAATTAACAAACATACGTCACAGTGCACCGCGAGGCTGAGCCTCCTAACTTGGTGGCTACATTGCAAAATGATCGATATAATTTGGCCAGCATTCAGGACTAGACGAAATGAAATTATTTGGTTTCCACTGACCAGTCAATGTAAATAAGTACTCTACTTCTGATCTGAACGCTTATATTTCATATAGTTTGAGACTTTAGCATAGTGACATTCTGATCATAAACACTCACTACCACAAAACAGATATATTTTTTATCATGACTAAAGACTTTACAACTGTATCATTTACCGTTGAGTAACCAATACATTCACATACGTTAGTCTGATTAGTATAGTGATAACATCACTGGCTTCACTCAGCGACACGAACTGCGCAAGTGCTTTCGAAGCTAGAGAAATGTCTTGCTAATAGGTGGCAACCATCATCAAATATATGTCAGGAAAGTTATCGACTATCACTCGACACTTAACAATATGTGCACAAACCAGTCACCCAATGATGGACGATCTCCTGTTATGGTTTCATGTGTGGGTTGAATTTCTCTAACTTGAAACAGATATACGCTATATTTGTGTTTGGATGGCGTAGAAATACAAGTATTCTCCAGTTAACAGACAGCAGTATGAAAGTAGTTACTATAACATGTGGGATTCAAATATGCTACTTAGTTAAAATAGCTTGATTATTTGCAAAACGACTTAAATCATCAAATGTAAAAAAAGAGTCAAAACATCGTCAGCCCAATGAACATTATGCATTAATACTATAGAATGAATTTTTTCGGCACCATTTTAAGAAAAAGCGGTGGGAGTATCTAAGATACATCTATACTTATCTACATAGTAACACTTTCGTCTACCAGTTGTAGTGAATCCCTTCTAATAACAATGACGTTATGAACATCTTATCTTTCTTCTACTTTGTTTTTGTTACTGGAAGGTTCAACAAATCATCGAAAAAACCACTATGAAGCACAATTCATTCTAATCGATTGCACTTTACAGTACACGTATAGATCAACAATTTTAGGGCGGTTAAATTCAAATCATGTGAACTAGTTTCTACTTATAGTAGTCATTTTGAAGGGATGTTTCAGAATTGTTGCTATTAAAATCAGTTTCGGAATATAATTCGTTCAATTTGGTTCTATTTTTTATTTAAGAAGGAAATTGGATTCCTTACAAGTAGGATAATGAGAAATAATTATCCACTTATCCATTACTAATACAAGTGACTGAAATGTGATTTGTTTTCCAAAATAAAAATAAGTTTATAAAATTGAAGGATTGTGAATAGCAGCGGAATCAGCGACTCGCGTTTCGTCCTAGTTGGGGCACGTCAGCTGGATGTACCTGCCTTCCAGTGAACGATGTTATTCCCACTAAAACTCTAACCTAGGACTAGCCACTCCAAACGTCAAATTGTTATCCAATAAGACACTGGATAACGCTCTGGCGTTTGGAGTGAAGAGTACTGGTTCTGAGCCTCAGTGGGAACAACACTGACTGGGGTGCAGGTGCATCCAGCCGACGAGTCCCAAATAGGACGAAGTGTGCATCCTGGATTCCTGTGCCAGTCACTAGGATCAATATAACATCGCGAATATCCGGAAGTATCGAGGCAGCCGCAAAGTAGCCCATCTGCTAACAAAGGTCAAGCGATTCGACCCTGTTTAGGAGCGAAAAATTTCAAGTATCATTACAAAAACAGTGTCATCGCCAATGTAAGGACCATGATTGTGCATTTTTCTCTTATACACAAAGCTTAAACTGAAACTGATTAACAGTCGAGGCGTCAAGTGTTCTAAGACTTAAAACAACAAATGTACGGGAGATTCGAGTGTATTCGATACATAAAGTTAAAACCGTTTATTTATTGGTCACCACACAGCAACCAATTTCATGTTGTCTGGTCCTGGATGAAGGCCAAATTTTTTCGATCATTTTTGCAGTGTGCCTATTGAGCCATAAGGCTGAACATTGGGGTACACGTTGATAAGTGTTAGTTAGTTGGAGGCAGTAGGGAGGTAGCCCTAAACTTAGGTTTCATGCTCGTTGGTACTCGTCAGCAAGGGATATCTACAACCTCAGTGGAAGTGATGTCCCGCCTGAGACTCTAACCTGCGTCCCCCAGGGTTGTAGTCAGCGTCCTTACTACTGAGCTAATTGAGCTGTGATTGTCCTCTTTTAGGGTGCAGTCATTATTTGAATTAGTGGAAAGACCAAATCGGTCGAACGTTTGATACCTCCATTCTCATCCTTATAAAAGCTTCATTGAAACAAGATTTTTTTGGAAACGCTGACGGCAACATCTGCCTATGGCCAATGTAGCTTAACATTTGGGAAACGATGAGCTCCATAATACACATGAAAAAACCTGAATAAATAAGCATTTCATTACAATATTTGGAGGACATTTGACTGCCGGTAAAGTAGTATTTTGAAACCAGAGCTGCCTTGCGTTTTTGCTAATTTTTATCAGCATGATACGCGGTTGCTACAGAATAAAAAACACCTGTCTTTTATGATATTACAATCAAAATTTACAAGGTATTCTGAAAGATTCTGACTTAAAAAGTCATGGCTAAAAACTGTCAAGTTTAGTCATTATATTTTAAGTCTTGGACATTTAACTGATCTTACTTTGCATATTCCCTTTGAACTCATACCCTCTGTGCGTATTTGATTACTGCTAAAATTCACTTTACTTTTGTAAGTAAACACGAACTGATGTACAATGTTTTCTGTCTCATACTGATCTGTCTTGTTGTATTTATTAACCGATCCAATTCAATTATGATCAGAAGTAAAAGAAAGTTTATGTACCTTTTTGAATCTTGGAGATTTCTTCCGAGGAATAATTTAAAAACACCCTAAAATTACGATTCATATTTACAGCACTTGGGAATGCTGTAAGGTGTTTAAATTGAATGATATTTAATGCATTTTGTTCATGTAAACATTTTGTGGTAACATTTCTGTTTTCCGACCATTAATGTTGGCATTTAGTGTACTGTTTAGGTTAAAATAGATTACACGCCATAAGTCATTAGGTCTTACTAGTTTTGCATGGTAAATAGACTCCATTTCTGTAGTATTGATGTACAGTGAGTGGTTAGCAGTGAAATCCAGGGCGTACGTTTTGTCCAATTTAAAACTCATCAGCAGGATGTACTTGCCTCCCTGCGAGTGGTGCTGCAGCTCTTACGGCAGTAGAAACCAGTCAAATTACATGCAACAACATAAATTTCATCTTTTTACTGTTCTCCAAGCTGACTGATATTTTTGGCGAGATACAGAGTTCTGCTTCAACAAGTGAATTCACCAACGTATGTTTTTCTTTACGGACGTAATCCTCTAATCATGCAAAATGTGTTCATCAAAATACAAGGATCAACAGATTTTTAATTGTAAGCTAACGTTTTATGTCAGTAGACAATAACCTAGCTCTATGCGCATTCAGCCTTTGACACCTACTGAATCAAAATGCTACCTGTTTAAAACCTTACCAATCGTGGGTGGGGCCATGGATATGCACTGCTGAGGGGACTCATACTAGGAAGAAACAGATATTCACTGCTCCCAGGTTCTCAATGGTTTTTCTATTGACATTACTCTCTGATCAACACTAACCTGAGATCAACAAAAGCCCTACAAACCTTCGAATTGGAATTCAACTATTAGGAGGACGTGATGCATAAAATGTGACATTCATATGTCAGCCTTTGCTCTAATATTAAATTTCTTCTATTCATCTGTAAACTGTATTTTGTAGTAGCTAGGCTATTTAATTTAACCAGAGATATTTGAATTTTTCAATTTGCTATATTATTTTGCAGTGCATGACACTGGACAGTGATAACAGTTGACAAACGCTGAAAATAACATTTTAATCCATTGGCAAAATAAGGCAGAAATTCGTAAAATTAATTTCCTGTTTTATGCTTTTCTTTGTGTTCAGGATAACCTTATGAAACAGATGAATTTTTCAACCAAGTAATCAGTCGGTCTTTTTTCTGGCATTTGTTAAACAAATGAAAACAGCATATTTCCGATATATTTTTGTTTTACGAAAATCCTTCTGACAGTTACAAATTAGCCTGCATTTTCTGATGTCTCCATTGTATGACATAAAATACTGATAGAACAGACGTTTTTTCTCCACAGTTCCATAATATTCACTTATTTAGTATGCTTATTAATTTAGTACTTTTGTCTAGAATTAACTCTGTCTCTTCAAATAAGTTAATAGAGAAACTATTTTCTCTATTTTTTATGGACATATTTAGATGATATTTCACAGCAATGGAAAGATTTGGATGGCATTTTCCTGATGAAATAAAGTGTCAATGTCAGCAAATTATCAAACTCATTGAACCTTTCGATTGGTTTTTTATTTATTGTTTCATTAACTTTCATCAAGTAATCTTAGCTGTAATAGTCAGTGTGCGGTTATTTTTGCTCTAAGTGCAATTACCGATATTTAAATGCAGTGGAAGTATTTTACACTGTACCTCGGTGACCTAATGGATAACGCTTTGGTGTCTGAAGCAATGGGCGCTGAGTTCGCGTCTCAGAAGGAACAGTAGCAGTCACTGAAGTGCAGGTACATCCAGATGATGGGTCCTAAATAGTACGAAACGCGCATCCCTAGTTCCATCACTAACTACCAAGTAAAGTATTATGTAGTGTTAGAGGAATTTAAAAGTCCAGTAAAACAATATTGAACTTGATGTCATATGCAAAATGGCCAAAATATGACACAAATGAATCCCCACCTTATGAATTCTGATTTTCTTTGGTATCTAAGTGATTGGTTACATTGAATACCTGGATTTAGTACATGGATATTTCAATCAATAATCTATACACACTAAGGAAGTCTTTTGTTTTAGATGTAATCATAAAAATTATTTCGACATTTTTAGTTTTGAAGGGCTAACATTTGAAACGATGATATTTTTGTATTTATTAAATGCACTGAAAAATGCATATATCTGAATCATCGAATAGTTAGTTATGCAATGTTTTCGCAGTTCAGACCGAAACGAAGATGATTTATTTTCACATTTGTAGTAATTATTTCTTTTTCACACCGATCACTAATATCTAATCCAACCTCTTTTTTCATTCTTTTCGTTTGTTTCATTTTAACTGATTACAAGAGCTAAAAAATTCTTAGGACAATATTGAAATGTTTCGATCTACTGATGAATGACTAGTCAAGTTGACCTAACTTTTGGAAAGAATAATTGGTTGGCAGTGATGTGTACACAAGCGTAAACTTACACTAGATTGTTTGCTTGTTCACATACACTCGTAGACAGAAAGAATGGAAGCGAAAAAAAACCGAGTTCTATAAAACGCGGTTGATAGACAGTCGTATTGATAGTTTCTTTCCCCTTTAATCAATACAACTTTAATCAACTTTGCTAATGAGAGTGATTATTACCGTATATTCACATATTTCAGCAAAAAGCGTCAATGATTGCAAAAGGTAGGAAGGATTCGAAACGTGTTTGATGTGTATTATTTGACTGAAGTTGCAGCTGAAAGAACTTAGTTGAAGAATTTTTAAGGCTTATAGTTTAAAACTACTTAGCCAGCAATGTAAGATTACACGAAAATTAAAACGTTAGTTTTCTACAATTATTTTTTTGCCTTGTTCGTAACCACAGGTTAACTACTCTAGCTGTCTAGTAGCCTTTTACTAATTATGTTTTATACGCTACATCTCAGAAAGTGGAAGTGTGGACTTTTAGATGAGCAGGTCGGATTATAGACTTCTGTGGTGTTTTCATCGAAGAGAGGAATATGCTGAATATGCCAAATTTTCTAGGCAACTAGTGAAATTAAGATGCATTCAGCTATAAATTTTTTGAAGCAGTCAAATGATTGCTATTCACCTCTATTCCAATTGATACAACCGTTTGAAAAATTTTGGCTCCACCTTTTTAAGTAATAAGCAATACGGATATTTTGTTGCAGTATGATTTTTTCTACAATCGATGTCTACATCATCTTTTCACAAAAATCCTCAATAGTAGTTTGCGGAGATGTATCTCAAAACATACTAGCAGTAGCGAGACTTTATTTTCAGGCGAGAATAAACCAATTAAATACTGTTTATGAAGTAGAAGTTTACTATATTCGAGGTTCGCCTAAAGAGATATAATCACAATAAAGCAATAGTTATTTGAAGTGACCAATACGCAAGTGAAATGAAACCAGATTGAAATTCAGTTGCTATCAGGTATAAATTAGAAAACATAGGGACCATAAACTGCCTTATCATAACACTAGTGCAATTTTGATGAACAAGTAAAGTGGGAAATTTTGTTCGTTTTAGATATTTAAATAAAGCAAAGTGACTTAGTTTGCAGAATATTATGAATTCATTGTGTTCTGTTGCTCTCGGTAGGCTACACACAATACAATCATCTGGAATAGTTAGAAAGAAAGGAAAAATTAAAAAATGAAAAATAAAAGCACTGAATTCAAAAGTAACATACCTGGAAAACCTTTTCAGACAGCTGGATATAAAAATTCAATAGTGATAGATCTGGAATGTTGAAAATGATCGATAACTAGTTAAAGTGAAGGAATAGTTTGCGACTTAAGATTTAAAAAAAAAAAGAGATTAAACATTTTGAGTGGAGCTTCATGAATAACCATCATTCTTTGAAGAATAAAAACAAAGTGGAGATGAATCATATTGTTTGAAATGCGTTATTGAGACAGCTTAAGACTATCTGCAAACTATTTAGAGTAGTACACAAAAGTTAAATTTTTCCCCTTAATTGCTATGATCTCTGTAAATAAATGTGGTGTAGAACTCTTCTATCGAATTATGATTTAAAATATACTTTTGGTGTCCACGTTGCATTCTATGTTTAGTGGAAACGTTACAACTAAAATGATTTTTCCTATTCTATAACCTATTCTTCGTTATTTCATTGTAGGTGCTTTTGCAAAGATATAAACATCTGTCAGTTGTGTCCTAAATAACAAGTGAGAGATTTTTCTTTACTTTTGCCTGCATTGTTTCTAATAACACATTCTATGTTGAAGGACTTATTTATCACCAGCTTCCATTGTTTGATCAGTTTCCCTTGACCTGCCCGACAACTGGTAAGGTAACTTCAGTGGACCGCTTACCCTACAGAAGCTGCGAAAGTTGCTGGACTGCCTATTCAGACTTTCTTCATGACAACCAAGTATCAGTATTCTTTTCAATATCTATTACAAAAACTTACTGCAGTGTAGTCAGATTACACATAAATGAAGAAAATTATTTGATAACTCTTCTAGAAAAGAGTGGTTACCAATGCAACCTCATTACAGGTTTCTTCAAGCCATTACTAACTTGGAAGTCTTAAATGGAAATCGGAAAATCGATTGTTCCACTATGATAGACGTACCACAGATCACGACAAAGTTATTAGGACCATATAACTCAAACCCAGGACGAAGCAGCTAAAAAAGAAAAACCAAATATCATTTACAAAGCCGGCTACAGCAACCGCGACCTCCTCTACATCTGACAAAGTGACAGCTTTCTCTGTCTTCATTTACACAAGCTCCAGATGGTAATTAAATATATATCAGCCTATATTGGTAACCGTGGGCATAAATTCAATCTTGAAAATCTACAGGTTTTAAGTAGAAGAAACACAGAGAATACCAGAGAATTTCTCGAAGGTCAACACCCATGTCAATCATTAATCAACAGATACTAAGACAGTGAGTCAATCTGGCAACCGTCAAAACGTTAGAGGGAGAAAAATCCAATAAGAAATGTTGTTCATTCACTGACAGATCAATCAGAGTAAACTAGCAGTCTCACACTTCCTCGTCAGGATTAGCTATTTAATCAGTTACAGAGAATTCTCGATAAATTACCTGATACTGAAGTAAGTGCTAATGATGCTGTCTGAAATGACAATGAAAGCTTCAAGATTAAGGCATTTGAATTGAAGAATACGACACCATCAAAATCAAAAAGAAAGTAGGTGACAGTAGGTTAATGATTGTAAAATTGGGCTTAAAGGATCAGAATTAACTTTTAGCATGGTAAAAAAACTACCAAAACATTATCAACAGACGAATATATAATGGAATGAAACGCAAATCAACTAACAGAAATAAGTGAAACCGTCAAATACATTAAAAAAGCAAGTGAACTATCTAAACCAAAACCTCGAATTACCGATCGGCTAAAACAGCAGTCTTTTAATAAATAGAAAGTATGAGGCGATTAGTTATATGCGTAAACAGAAGTAAAAGCTTTCGTTGTAGTGGGAAGTGAAGGAAGATTTCATGCGTTTGCTTTTACTTCTCAGAGTAACACGCTTTTACAAGACTTGATCGTAGGCAGTGTAGCTGAACTATGGAGTATTTCACAATTCGTCCGTAGACAAAGAATAGAAAAATAAAAAGGAATAAAGTCTAATTATCTATGCAACGAGGCAGCAGGTGGCCAGTGATCGTGCAGAAAAATTATTTACCTGATAAAGAAGACCTTAACTCAGTTGACGCATGTAGCATACAATGTCTGTCTTGAACTAGTAAATTTCTTTGGTAAATGTACTTTACCAGTTTACTTGACTTTTGGTTAAAATCAGACCTTATTCAACTGCCTACCCAAGAAATTTATTCCACTTACTGCTTCCATCTTTCGATTCATTGAGTTTCATACCGTTATACTGAGTCACAACTTTGCTTCCCTTCTTAAATCTATAGTCCACTTTCATTGGTAATCTTTTTTCATCCTTCAGAATTAACGTGTGTGCATTGAAAAGTATCTGTTTTTTGATTATTTTGTTTGTAAAAAGAGCCGTTTTCGGTGTTGAATGTATTTTAATGTGAACTAACTGCTTCGACTTGTCTGTTAGGTATTGTTATTTTTCGTTTTCACATCGTTACTATGAATTCAGCAGACTATTTACTTGAAAGTACGACAAATGGGAATGTGGTTTGGAAAATATTTGAACTTAGAGTATTGGTCATAAAATAAGCAGCAAAATTATTTCACAAAAGTTTTCAGTTTTGTGTACTTCAGTTCTATATGATCTAAGCATATTTCTGTTTGTATTCTACATAGAACTCTCCATTGCAAAGCAATCTTCAACTTTGAAATGGTGACACAACAGTTGAAGGAAACAACCAATCACAAATCATTTCGTCAGAACAATCTCCTTAACTACACATTGTGACATATTGACAGCTCACTTCATACTGTACTTAGTGCTGATGATGTCGTCTAGAAAGACAATGAAAGCCTCACGATTAGACAACGTAACTCAGAGAACCCAATACAACAACAATTCTGAACTTTATTTCAACCAAAATACTTCATTTGAATTTAATTTCCGTAGCTACTATCCACGTAAACCTAAACTGATGACGATTAAAAAAAGGAAACTATGATTTCATCCATACCCCTTCCACTTTTTTACTTCGGCGTGGATCGTTGAATAAAACCATAGTTCTTATCTAACTTATGACAGGAAAACATGAAGAATCTAATATATTTTACACTGCCTGTATCCGGGATGTTGCCATGAAAGCATAATGTAACACTTGATTTAAAAGAACACAATAAATGAAGGTATTAATTAAAATTCTGGCTTAAATTACTCGTCTTACGGATTGTTTGAACAAAACAATGGCGACTGACTTCAGTCACTCAACATACAGCTTACATTGCGACTTGCAAAATACTGGCAGTGATTTTCGTTCGGTTTACTGTTAAGATAGTTTGCATGTGTGAGTTATCGAAGTTCATTAGTTGTTTGCATCCTTCAGATAGCTGTTTTAAAACTGAACTTAGTAATCGTATCAGTTTCAAACTTTACAAAGAGATTTAGAATGAACTGAGAAAATGTTCAGCTGCGATACTGTTCAGCTTTATAATAGTCCGTTGTTACATACATTCAACATCTCGAGAAGATAGTAAACGAAACTTTCATTCCATATTAGATTTGTTTATTTGATTTATAACACACAGTGATCTAGTATTACTTGCCTGATGACGTTTCGAGCATAAATTATTGCTCGTAACCATATCAATGTGATGTGATTATGGGCAATAATTTATGCTCTAAACGTCATCAAGTAAGTAATACTAGATTACTGTGTGTTATAAATTAAATAAACAAATCTAATATGGGATTAATTTCTAACACAGTGCCCAAGTTTCACACCTATATTAACGAAACTTTCAGTTTCTTTCCTCAAAAATATGCCATTAAGCACACATTTCCAATATTTCCGTATCACCATCCCTAACAGTATTGGTTGGGTGTTATGTATTGGAGTTGGGACTGGGTTTTTTATGTAGCATTTTTATAAGAAGTAATCCACACGTTCGGTCTAAAATCTTCATGTAAAGCAAAAAATAGTTGGTTAAAGAAGTTATACTTCTTTTAGTATGATCTGTTTATTCATTTACACATACCAGGTGAAATGGAAAAAGAGGGTGAGAAGTTCAATAAGCTGAGCCATACTAAGTGAAAGTTCATTCAGTAATAAAACTGTGAATTTTTAGTGTTCATGTAATAAGGTAGGTGTAGTGTAAGAACAAATTGTTTTTGTATACATAAAGATGGTTTCAATTTGTGCGTGGTTATGGCTTCCACTAATCTCAACATACGTCACTGAATATTTTCATGTAAAACTTTGAAAGTTATCTTGACAGTAATTTTGTGACCTGTTTTTATGATGTGTTTAGCTATAGATGAAGAGGGTCGTCTTCTATCAGCGTTTATCACGGTTTTACACTCCATTTGTGACAAGTAAATGCGTGCTGAGACTGTTCGAAATGTATTGTGCATATACATAGTCTTCTAATTACGCTGTCGAGTGAAACTCAGATGGGAAACGGCGAGTTGGGCGTTCGAGGCGAGGGTGACATGAAGGAGATCGTATGAGAAAGAAATGAGAGCTTGTGGGCAGTCGTGGAGACGTGCTACTGAAGCCGTATGTTCCACTAGAAACCCAAGGCACAAATAACAATAATAATGATAAAATCAGAATTTGCCAATCACTGTTTGAAGTCCCATCTCAATAAGACCACATTAAAATCAGTTATTCATTGGATAGATAGTTTTAAGTCTTTCATTCTTTTTGAAAATGATTCAGTCATAAAAACTCTGTAGCTTGTTTCGGGCTCATCTTGCGCTTTTCTTACTAACATGTTATCAGACTAAATGCACCGATGCCAGTAAAATGATTGTCTTTCGACGTCGCTACTTCCGGTAAAACCAAACTAGATCCAGGTAGTTTATGTAAAATATTAGGAAGTGATGATCATAACGGGCATTTAGAATTGAGAGAATGACAAAATATGTTAAATACTAAAGATGTTTTAGTATCGGGTAGCAAGAATTTTGTTGCAAGTAGAACAGTTAATGAAATATTGTTTTCAGTAACAGTTAGCAAGGTTTCTCAGCATGATAAGTAGAACACTTCATAACTTAGTTCAAATCCCCTACCGTATTCATGAAGTTAGCCACACGTACTTATTGGAGGTCTTTCAGACAAAAAATTTTGGCTAGGTAATGGCATACGACCACCTGTATAATCACATAACCACTAGCAGAAGTAGTTACCGTCTTAGTTGGTTGAAAGCAGTCTACAGGAAGGGTTAAACCCAGATTTTGTGCTTCTTGTCACTCGTCACCAAGGCGTATTTGCAACCCTGAGGGAACTGATGTCCCTTCTGGAATTTAAATCTGTGTCACTCACTGTTGCAGTCAGTGACCTTACCAATGAACTGTTTGAACCGTGACTGACCTCCTGTAGGGCTTGGTGAGTTAGTCACTGGAGAGCAGCCAACTTCATGTTGTTTAATCTTGAGTGCTGACTGAATTATAACGATTGCCAGGTAGTGTGAAACCTATTTTCATAGCCTCCTGCCGATTGCCTCCATCCAGCCAACATTTACCAAACTGCATTATGGATATGATCCTCCTACCTTAGTAGGCCCACTGCAAAATGACTGACAGAATTCGATCATCACTCGGGACTCAAAAAGATAAAATTATTCGCTCTCCAGTGACTAATCAGTATATAGTTGCCATGTTCTGCTACTTCACTTTAGTAAGACGTATCAAAACAAATCACGTAACTGCAACTGAATCATAGTTTTCATGTAAGAGATGTGCGATGTATTGTTCACACAGTTGTCTGTTGAGATTCCCTGCAGATATCTAAATAGCCTTACGAATAACGGTGAAAATGAAGTCGCTAAGTTCAGTTTTGATAAGATTTTACACCTTTATCATTTCACTCATCCGTTCCGAGTAAACCTCCCCGTTCTTTAAATCTTAACAACGCTCGCTCCCAAGCCTAAAGGTACTTGATTCGATCCCTCGGAAATCACGGATGCATATTGCCAAGGAGTTCCACACTCGGACAAAATAGCTTTCCAGTACTCCCTGGTTTCCCACAGTTCTCCAGCTTACACCAGTTAGTGTTGAATACCAACTTGAAACATATATTTCCGTTGGATCGCTTGTTGTATGACAACAACATTTAAGTAATGGTTAGTTTCGGAAATGAAAAATTTTGATGTTACTTTTCTTCCTTATAAGCATAATAAGTCAAGAAATGATGACCACTTTTGCTAATTATTTCTTATCGAATCCTTCTCCTTCTCTTCACATCACTAAGTCCACTACTTTTTGACATGTATGTATGTGCTGCTGTCTTATCGAGTGATTCTAATAGTCACAAAAAGTATATGCAAATGTTTCATCGACAGTTTAGTTTAGTTCACAGTTTAAGCTACATTCATTTTCGGAAACAGACACTAATTTCATCAGACATAAGTATGTAGGCGAGGTTGTACAGATATACTGAATTTTCTAGTGATAAATAGATCAATTTAAATAGCAGTTTGAAGGTAAGATATCTATTTTCCATCTTACCGGGTATACAGTAAAAATAATACACTGAACATAAAACGTTTCGCATAACGGTGGATATATTTTTGTTCATTTAATGATTTACAGTCTGAATAGTGTCAGGTGCATATTGAATATGTTGATCTATGGCAGACAACTACTCTATTATATCAATAAGACAGAAATGCCACTTGTTCTTAAATCGGGCACCAAAATTGTTTTTATACGTTATAATATATGAAAACTGTATGAATTGGTTTTCAATTAAGTGCAAGCTATCTCTCTGAATGTCAGGTTGGAGCCATTTGTTTATGCTATAGTTAGTGATGAAATGGGATATCCATTCATTGGTTTTCAGATTGCAACTTCGGCCTATCAAATGCTTGTAACTCTGCCACTTGTGTTGAAACCAATTTGTTCAGTAAAACAGAAAAGTCAAAACCATACTGGACAACAATTACTTATCATACAGAAAATGACACATAACCGACTTTTAAATGGGGGGGGGGAGGTGAGAATAAATGTTTCTTGTGTTTTTGTACGGGTTTTCATTTGCAGCAGTTGAGATGATATGATATTCCTAGTTGATGTGTAAATAAGAGGGTGATTACGTTGCCACTGTTTGATACGTTATCAATCTTACGTCAGTCGATGTATACGAGTATCAAGCTAATCAGTACCTAACTCTTTTAAAAATACTGCTAACAAAAGAAAACAGGTTAGATAGTTGAATCACTCAGAAGATCAGTGCATATTATTATTCAGTCAAAGGTTATTTAGGGTAAAACAGTATAGATTATCTGACCATAACCGGCTTAAATATGAACTCTGGGTCTACAACTGTTAATCAGCGCAAAGAAGATGCTAAGAAGCGATTGCCTTAGGATGGATACCTAAGATTTTAAACAAAGTTCAAATGAATGAAAGCACCTGCTGATGTCTTAGTAGATTATTTAGGTAAGATTTAGGTATTTTAAGTATTCACTTATTTATTTTATAACTGATAGTATTTTTGTGTCAAGCTGGCATGCTACAAGCTTAGCCAAGCTGACTCATCTCATCTGTCAGAATTACTCGGTTCACTGGTCAGCATGGGTTTGTGAGGACTTTGAAAATACAGTATTACAGTAACAGTACGCGTTCTTTCTCTATGAGTATATGATTTCAAGTTCAAATGAATATGAGTTCCAAATTTCATGCATTTGGTTTTCTTGAAAATACTCGGATTACAATTCACGGAAGCGTTCGCTATAAACCGCTTTCAATCAGACTTTTATATACAGAAGAAGAATGTGTGGTTAAACACACGTTCATGGTGACTGATTTAATCTTCTTTCATTTCAACCGCATAATTCTGTATTTCATTCCTTTACTAATTTCAACCCACTGAGTTGATCTCAGTTTTATGGATATCATTTCTGTTGATATTGCGTAAACTTCTGGCCAGTATAATTGTTCCTTTCATACATTTCTTACCTCTGTGTACGACTCTTGAACAATCTATTAGATACTATATAGATTATCAGTGATTTTGAGGCACAACTAAAGATTATTGTAATTTCAGGCAGTAAACAGTTGAAGAATATTCATGAATTAAAGTGATATTATTTTATTCCTCAAATCTAGTTCCAAATTTGTACATACTTCTTAATTTTATATTACGAGAACAGTACAGTAACTAAGTTAAATAATAAAACTGTTCAACTCATTCTCAAATGTTATTATGATAGCAGATGTATTGTACTTGAATAATATATGCATACCTTTGTATGAATTTTTGATAAATAAGCTTGTATCCGAACAGAAAATACCTGATTGCAATGATTCTGGAAAATGTGATTAAGTGATGATGTTATCAGACTCTAATTTGAGTCAAATAACTTGACTCACTTGTTTGGATTCTGATAGACAAAACAGTATTTTGGTGGAGTGAAGCAAAGTATTGTCCATGGCATAAACATATACACTTTATCTGTTTATAAAAAGTCAGTATTTGAATGAAGTTCTTAGTACTTCTTAATGTTCTACTTCTTTTCTGATTCTCTCCTTGTTAAACTTAGGTTAGTATGAATTTCCAAAAGCTAAAAAATTTAAGGAATGAATTATCAGGTCATATTTTATTTTGTCTTAAGCAGTCAGGCTATGAAAGAATCTTACCGACATTCATTTTGATTGACTAAATATACAAGCTGAATATCTCTTGCATTTGAACTGTATTCTATTCACACTTGCCTTTGATTCATTTGCAACTACGGTTTAGAACCCCGATGGATTTGCTTGAGTGTTCTTGTGTAGGTTTGAATGTCACTTTATTGCCTTTCATATCACATTTCGATCTGGTGATTTCGCTGTATGTACACCGTGTGTTCGCTTTTCTTAGGCCTTGGTTGATTGAATAATATTCACAAGGAGATGGTACTAACAGTCACATTGGAAATGTCAATAAAATTTACCATTGTCACATAATGATAACTTGTCATTTCTCTGACTTCTTAAAAATCTGCATTCGATAAAGAATTGAGGCAGTTAGAGTCATTGACCGCTTGAACAAGAGAGGAAACAAGGATAATATGCCTACAAACTACTCCTTGATCTCACTTTTGTTGCTGTATACATCTCATGCATTTATTTATACTACTAGACAGACTACAACACAAACAGCAAACAGACAACTAATCTATTCAGACTGAGATTATGAGCAACATATTTGCAGTTAAATAACCATCAAATATCAGTTATACAATGCATTATAATGATTATTAAATGACAGCAAATTATTAATCCGCCTACAGATAAACCTTTAAAAAGTCAGATGTAACCCCTTAAATTTTGGATATTTTAGATGTCTCAGTGTTACTTTCTAAAAACGTTATATTCCGAGTGGGATTTATATAGATTAAATGACCGCGGTTAGATACTTGTGAGGCAGTAAATACGCTTAACTGGTGGCGATTGAACGGAACTATCGATCAGATATCAACAACCGACTATGTGGCTGCAACAAGTTAAGTGACTATTTTGTTTGAGAGTATTCTGAACATTTTATGATTATAGGTTGTGTAGTACATAATTTCTGTCATGTCAGCTAATGTTGTTTAATTACCTTAACACAACACAATGCAAGACTTATGAGCTTTTGTTATTAGTATATTATTATTTTTCCCTTGGGTTCCTAGTAGAACATAGGGCTTCAGCAGCACGTCTCCATTCCACTCTGTTCTCTGCAGTCTTTTCAACCTGGCGCCAAGACTGCGCAGAAGCTTTCATTTCTCCCTCACACGATCTCCTCTATGTCACCCTCGGACACCCTTGGGGTTCCATTAGAGGGCCTAACATGTGATGTCTCCAGTCGGCCTTCTCAGCGTATGCCCAGTCCATCTTCACTTTCTTCTGCATATTTCCTGGGTGATAATGAGCTTTTGTTAAAGAAAGGAAACTTTTCTAGTGATATAATTCTTTTGATATAATTATCTGTCTTTTACGTTCAACAGAATCCTACGACCAATAATTTTCTGAACTGCTAGAAGTGAAGAATTTCCTGATTTAGAGTAAAATCCTAATTCAGTAAAGCACAAGGTACACGGATCATCTTGCCTGAGTATTTATTATAGGCTTCTGTAAACTGTCGCTGTCGACTGAAACGGACCAGTAAAATTGACCTCTGTGGATTACTTCGATATTATCATAAGGAAAGAAACGTTCTGAATTTCTGCCTTAAGCCCTATCAACTTAAAAAAAATCATTATAACATCGGAGTAATCATAAAAAGATGTTCACATTCCGACAATGCCCGCTTGATTCGATCCAGTAAAATGAGCAACAAGAAAGAGTAAAAATTTTAATTATGAGTAATATATACAAGTTATAGGTCTTTTGAACTAGTACTCTAGTTGTTACCGTTAGGGAATTCAGAGCAATGAGTAATGATTCCAAATCTCTTTTATAACACTGTCTAACTGATATATATATATATATATATATATATATATATATATATATATCCCACTGACCAGTTCAATACAGTATGAAGAGCACATATGTGATTCTAACACTAAATATAACCAAGCAAATATCTTGTATTTTGGTCATACAATCGAGATGCGAAATGACATTTTCGAACATAGATCTAACGCGATGAAACCTAATTTGCTGTGTTACAACAGATGGTATATAAACATAAGTCTCATTTAAGAAAATGTATGTGACCTTAGTGATTGTTTGTTTGTGCAATCTTAAATCGTTAGTTAAATAAATTCCATCTGGATTTGTATTTTTCCTCTTGCAGTTATTTGTGCACATAGGCATTGCTGACTACATTAAAATGTCGAAACCATGTATTGGAAAGAATACATCAGAAAGGGTCACGTTCATCAAAAAAAGGAAAAAAACTGACTCACATAGTGAACATTGAATACGCAAATGTGTTTAAATCTGGCCTCCATCACCATCTATTGACTTAGTCATTAGGAGACATGTGGAGTGGTCATGACACAATGATGATAGCAACAACTGTTAAATCATTTCATAACTTAACTCGGTAGCTAATATCCCTTTTTGTAAGCAGGTCATGGAAGTGGGGTGTTGTGTATGCACAGTTCAAATATTTAACATATTTCTTGAATATTGAAGAATTTAACTCAATCATAATTGGAACTAATTTCGAAACAACTGATTCTCAGTTCTTAATAAACTTTAATCACAGGTTTATTTGGAAAAGCAATTGAATTTATAATTCAAAGTCACTGAAGTAAACCTTAAAAATACAAATGTCTTCAAAAGTTATCTAGCTAATCAATAAACTTATAACACTAGAAATTTCTCACAGTATGTCTAAAATCCTTGTGAGTAATGCGTGTGGGAACAAAACAACTGGTGATTAGTTACAGTGAATTGAAAGTAGGATTCAGTTAGAAGAAGGCTCATGGTGACCAAACGAAATCATGGTAGCGGTCGATGATGTCTGTAACTGTTGGTCTGATCTATGTAAGGAGGTATAGACTGCATGACTCGGGTTGTCGAGACAACCATTGATTAATGGTTGCAGATTCTTAGTGATATGGTTCCAAGTCAGCCACGGTGCCACAGATATATTCACTCCCTGACGTCTTTGGCTGCTTGAACGTTTTCAGAAAACTTCGTTTTGATTAATTCTCTTCCCTGCCATGTATTTTTGTCTACCATTGTGAAGTGTAGCCACTTGAATCTATGTACTTCCCAGCAAGTTTATTTGTTGACTCATTTGCCTGTCTGACGGTAGATTTAGTAGTTTCGAATACTAAACTACATCTACCTACGATAGAAATCTATCCATGACAAACTTGAGATTTGGCTTCTCGTATTACTTCATTATCCAGCAGTAATCGAAGACAAATTTGTGACAAACGTGGCCGACTCTGTAAAATTATTTATGAATTTCAGAACTTACTTTGCTTGACATTACTACTAAGTCACCAGTCCTTCAGATATTCACGCAGGTTGCTAATACGGTTTTAAATGAAAGCAACTCACCAAATATCATTAGTTGTGACCTTTGACACAAATTCGTATGTTAAGGTGAAAAACTACTAAACAACATGAACACTAGACACTATTCATGAAAATATGCAGGATAAGAATTATCTCACGTTTCGCTGAAAGTGAGTACACAATTAGGTCATTTGCACGTGAGCTTATCTTTACTGAGATCGAACAGTGGGCATTGCTGACGAAAAGTTAAGTCTTAATGTCAAATTAAAAGTTGAACACCTTGGTGAAGTATAATTCCACATTAGCACTCAGTGACACAGTGTTGTTTACCAGACGCATTTTAATCAGTATGACAAGTAAGGCAGTTAGGAAAATGTTCGCCACTGAAAATGAACTCAGTAATAAAACTAAATTGTCAATTGAATAAATTATGTTAGTGGTATAGATGTGTCTAACATTCATAGTCCTCAAATTTGAAGGCAAAATATACAAATAAACAGAAGGAACAGTGATTGGATCTCTCATATATTTGATCGTAACAGATATATTTATGGACAGTTGAGAACAAGTGGCATTCACAACATTTCAGGTCAAAGCAACTTATCGGGATCAGTCAGGACAGTAAAGTACAAAACGACTTACCGAAAGAGAACAATACACCCTACTAAAGTAAACAGGTCAGAGAAAAACTGGGCTATCTCTCTACATGCACTGACCCATAACTATGTTATGTGGTGGGATAGGGTTACAGTTCTGTAATTCATCATAGCTAAATAGAAGGAAAGATTGCTGACAGAACCTTTTTCACGGAATCAACAGCCAGCACGTATAACATGAATGACTCAATATACATTACTATTTTACTACCAGTATAATAGAAAAATGAAGAACCATTTTGACTATATAATTGAAGTTTGAAAGTCATGTAATATTATTACGAGCAGCAAATTCTGCTCTAAATGTCATCCGGTAATACTGTATCACTGTGTTCTATATCACTTAAACAATCTAATTTCGAACTAAACTGAATTCTGTTTGGCTGAAGTTACTGTCTGGTATCTAAACAATTCTGGTCAGACTGGTGAAATATGTCGGTGAGTGAGAGCTTCACTGAAATATTTGTATCATTCACCTTCAATATTGTTGTTGGTTTAGGTGGTGGAAAACAAATTGTTTTCTCCCCTAGAAAGAAGTAAGTTTGTCTCATTTCTCTTAAGAATATGGTACACATATTCTTTTCCTATGTTATGATATATCAAGTTGGAAGTGTTTGTTTTTCTTGGAATAGTTATTGTTGTACTGACATATAACATATTAGACAACGTTTTATTCTAGATAGGTGGATCAAAATAATAACTTTCTAAAATGGAATACAAAGTCGATGACTGTTGACGTCAACTACTTATGAAGATGTGTACTTTGTGGCTGAGGTCAAAACACACTGGAGATAGACGTTCGAACTCATTCAAATAATATGGTCATGTAAATCCTGAAAATCTTGTAAATCTGTTATAAAAATTTGACTGAAGCATCTTCTTTTCTTCTTACTTTAGGTTTTTTATGATCACTGGCATAATTTGTAACATGTTTTTCTTTTTTCGCGTGGTTTCTCTGCTGGATTATTAATTGAACTGACATTGTAGTAGACAGCTCTCAGGTTCTTTGGAACTTACGTCTGCTTACATGTTGATTGTTCGACGTACCTATTCGTTTTTAATAGGTACTACATCTCCACTATATGTATGAGATATAGTCTTGCTAATCTGAAGTTTTGATAACCAGGTCACTGATAATCACACGTTTGTAAAATGAGATTGATAGTTACGTGCTGTTATTTAACCGTTTGTCTCAGTCTTAGGAAGGATGGTTATTAGTCAGCTGATTTCAAATTCGGTAATCTGCATAAAACATGAAAGTACGTCAACTGTGAGATTACTGACTTCAACCGAATTTACTTTTATTATCAAATAATCTCCAACACGACAAAAAGATTGTTCAAAATAGAAATCTTTGCTCTACTTTTAATCACTGAGTAGATCCTTATCAACTTATAACTAGAAATGATTGTGATGCTTATAAGATAATCATATTTATTCCTGAGCCAATTGTAACCGTTGTTCGCTATTTTTAAGGTCATGGTTACTCACTTAACTTTATTGCATAATAGATTTTAAATATTTTTGTGACATTCCGGAAAATAGAAGAAGATGGTAACCAATCACTGTCCAGATGTCAGCATACTTTCGTTTGCTCCTGAGCAGTCAATAGATGCTTGCGATCAGGCTTTTGGTGTCACTAACAGGCTGTCTGGGCACAATGGCTTATTTAAGTTTAGCGTTGAACCGTTCAAGTCAGTGGGTATGAAAATTTTTATCTTTGGTACATGTAAATATAGACTTGTTACTACTCAAAAATAAAGTATTTGAAAATTGGATTACATGAAAAACATGTTATGAACACAATGATTGCCTCGCTTAACGATAGAACAAACGAGCAATGTAGGTTGCACAGTTTTGTTTCTAAATACTAAGTACAGTGAAATGATTGGCTACTGAAGAGCCACTTATGTTGTATACAGTTGCCTTCTATGTCATGAACTAGGGTATATGATAGAGTACGTTCTTACGCTTATGCGCAGCTTGTTTACACTTTGATTAATATCAGAATTTACCGCGTTCGTTGCAAAACTACAGAAAATCGTGTTATACATTGTTGTGCTGTTTCGAATGTCCATAAGGCTAATGTTTTTAGAATTCATTAAAATGTAGACAGCCTGTGATGTACTGGTAGGGTTTATCCTGTAGTAAGGGGGAAAAATCTCATATAAACCCTTATTGTAGTATCTGACTGTTTTTATATAGCAGCAGTTTGGAAAACAGTATTTCAGATATTTAAATCTGGAAATAAGTATATTAGACATGGTTTCTGGTAAATAGTACTTTGTGCATATTCTTTGGGAATTTTTCAAATTATTATCAAGTTGAAACTCTTAGTTTTGGTTCATCTTTAGATAAAACATCTATGAAACGTTGTGATCCCACTCCTTTGAGGCTGAGCAGCAAGATACGTTTGAAATCATGAGGAGCTTGTATTGAACTCTTGAAAATAAATAATATCAGCCCAATGTATGAGCAAAAGACATGCAGACAGCGACCCATATTTGTGTACGAATGAAACATCAGATCGATATCAGTTTAACATCCACTATCAGATGGTGACAAAGAACAACAATATAACACTCACGTATTCTCCCTCTAGAATACCAATCATCTGTCTAACCTGAGAACATTTAACCAGTTGACAAAGTTTTTTGTATCCAGAAAACAGTTGACTTAAGATCCTGTAAACTTTTTAAAAGGGCTTATCGACTAACTGTAACCTTCATTTGGGCTCTATAGTGTTTACGATCACAATGCATATCCATTTAATTATGGTAAGAAAAGAGTTTCCTGGTTCGCTAATGTTCTGCTCATGACCGAAATTTATGAAATTGTATGAAAAGTTAACCTAAGTTGATTGTAAAGCTTTGCCCTATTTTTGTGATAGTGGCCTTTTGACATTTTAAACTGATCTACATGGTTGAATGTACGGTAAAGCAGATTGTAAGGTCTGAGATCAGTTTGTCCTTAAAGTTATTAATTAATGCTGTTTGTGTTTGCCAACAGAATAGGTTATTCGTGAGAAAATGTGGGTAAAAATACCAAGTAAGGCCTGATTATGATGTACAGATATGATAGAGAACATTGGTAGTCAATATGGCTGTTTCCTAATGATTCTGCTTCCATTGATTAACTGATTTTCTTCATGTCTAGTATTTCTTAGAAATTATCGACTGAAATCTAATGACTAGTGGTAACTTTTAAGTATTTTGTTAGTAACTGGTAGCATCACTTGTCTCTTTCGGTCTAGAACAAAATCTTACACTCTGTTTACTGCACTGGTGTCAGTTACATCTAGTCTGAGTTAGTTTCAAATTGACTGCCGTTCTTTCTAGGATACATGCTACGGTTTACTGAAAGGCCTAAACAACACACTGTTTATCACTCTTCATTTAATATGAACGCGAGGTAAGGCGAAGTTGATTCATTGTATTTAGACAGTTGTGTATAAATTCTTATAAAGTTAAGCTATATCCTCCCACATGTCTTCAATGCAAATTGCCATACACGATGGTGTTTCTTTATGAATTGTTCGCATTGATAGGTTGAAAAGTATGCAAAATGTATATGACTAGATAACACACTCAGATGATATGCTAGAAGTATTGCGGCAATTTCGAAAAAGTATTTTGGTGGAGAATTTAGAACTCCAATGTTCAAGCAGTTCGCCGTATTAGTTAGTCACTGAGTTTTAGTAATCACCGGCCTATTACTAGTTATATACATTCCTAATTGGGCATTTTCTCTGTAAGTTGGCTTAACCTTCATTGTAGTCTGATTATTGGATGTTTCATACAGGCAAGCACTATTATTTACTGGATAGCGTTTCAGATATCATTTATTATCCATATTCTTGTCACTTGTGACCTTCAAAGCACCCCTGTATTTTGACTGGAACGATAATTTTTCATACATTGCAGAAACTTAATTGGCTATTTGAGTGACTTTAAAGGCCAACGACTTGAATGGCTTTTAATGACGATCGTAGCTCAACATTTAGGGTTGATTAAAGTCAATTTATCAACCGTATGAATGACCAGTTACGATTGTTCATTTTCATAATGTAAAGTGAGATAGTTTCGAAAACCATCCTGGCAGTTGTTGAAATAAACAATCAGCCTTCGGAATTTCAGCCATGAAGGTAGTTTTTCATAGGATTGAGAGACGTAATTGGTTATAGCAACAGTTACTAGGATGGTCTTTGCAGTTGGACGGGATTTTTAACAGTTACAATCTGTCTATGGTATTATTCTTGTCTACTTCTGGACAGTATTTGCGTCTAATGATCGTTATACTGACCTCAAAAGAAGCTGGGGAACTGGTACACAAATATAAGAGTGGTCAGAGGCATGGACGTTTCCGTCATTATTGAAAAAGTATTGATGATATATGTGGACTAGTCGTAACGTTCATGCAGAGAACGCTATTCTTAGAGTATAAAACCCCTCTGATTAGAATATCAGCAGATGGATAACCTTTGAGTTCTATGTTCACCTTCCTCATTGTTCAAGACATAGAAATGAGGCTATCTTTTTGAGATTTGGGACTGATGCTTTTATCTATTAAACGCAGCTTCCGTGCACCATTGGTCTACTTTAAAATGCTCAAACGTTTGAAGCGACGGGTACTGTGTTTGAATCTCATTGGAAACAACATCACTCACTGGGGTGCATGTACACTTAGCTAGCGAGTCCAAAATGAGATGAATTGCACTTTCCGGATTTCGCTGCTAGCCACCAATGCGGACTTTAATATATTGAGTATCCGAGCAGTGTTGAGGCATCCGCATGGAAGCCCATCTGCCAATACTAGTTGATCAATTCAAATCAGTAAAACGACGGGAAATTACAGCCTTGTTTGTTTCATCTACCAGTTTTAACTGAGATAACCGGTTGTAATGATTCTCGAAATTCGTCTGTGTTTATTCTGTTGTTGCACTTTAAAGGGGTGAGAGAGAGAGAGTATTATGCTTACATCTTTCATCAGCATCCATTTCATTTCAGAAGTAATGATTTCTCAATAAACTTATAGGCCTAGCTCTGACACGTACTCAAGATTAGACTCAGTTGGAAGATATTTTTGTTACGTAGCGAAAGCAAATTAAGAGTTACCAGGTGCACTAAAGGATCTTATGCCTGTTTTGTCGTTTGTTTGGTTTCCTTTGGACAGTGAATCCATGAGTTTCTTATCCTTGTGTGACTAAGTTATAAGTAGGTTAATGAGTTGGAATACAACAGTTTTTAATTCGAAAACTCAGTGAGCAAACAAGATTTTCAAGTTGCTGTAGAGTTTAAGGACGTTTAATCTCATCTTTCTCCTTGAATTCGAGAATTCTGTCAACCAGTTACATGTTTTGAAGTATTTGCAGTTTCAGAACCCCCTTTATCTAATTATTTTTGTACAAATGAACTGTCAAAGCTAGTTAACATCAGTCTGGTCCTTAGGATACCTCAGAAACGAAGCCGCTAACTTTTTATGCTCACTGGTTTTAGTTTTTTGTTCAAACTATAGGAATAGTGATTGTTACGTCCCAATTTATTGGAAGTCTCAAGTTAGCTAGGCTGAAATTTTAAATCAAACCAAAGTTATTAATTACATTCTTCTTGAGAGAGCGTTCAATAAATCCTGATGAAAAGTGAACTCACTAGTTACATGCACATTCTTGAAGGCTGCTAAAGATCATTGAGAGAAACGAGATCTGAACTGATGAATATTTAATTGAAAAGTTTACTGTCAACACCCGTATGAAAGCGTTCCGTTCGTTTTCATTTCACCTTTACATGTGTTATATGGTCAATTTACAAGGTTTGCCGCTAGCTTTTTGTACACTATTTGTTTTACTTCAGAAAGCCTAAAGTGTTATGCTACAAAATTTGGTTATTTGTTGCTTTTTCTGCACACCTTGGTTTTCCTACTGTCTCCCTCCACCTTCTTGCATATGAAATAGACGTATTGGTAAAATAAGTCCTTGGTGAATAGATTCATTCACTAATGATCACAACTACTACATAACTTTTGATAGGAACATTTCATTTGTGTATTACAAGATAAACAGCCTTATGCTGTACAACAAATGTATTGAAAAGTCTTCTTTAGTTGCCTTTGCAAGTTTTAGTTGTTTTCAGTATTCAGGATAAATGTCAAGCAACCAATATCACAATTAGTGAAATCAATAAGTGAATTGAAAAAGTGACACATGGTTTTTCTCCTTTGACGATAAAGCCTGTTTCGCAAAACCTGATGAATCACTGGTGATATATGAAAATTTGTAGAATTATATGTTTGAAGTGGTGAGCGAAACAATTATGTATATGGGATGAAAATAAATTTTATGTCAAATTTATTAAAAAAAAAGTTAGAGATGCTGTAGAATGCCAGAGGATTTTAACGACGCATTGACGGTTGTTTTGATGAAAATCACTGAAAGTAGGCAGTTAATGAACATTCTATAGGAAATTTGTTGTAACTAAATTATAAAAAAATATTTTTCAAGGAAATCAATGAAACTATGGTTTTTTCCTTACTTTTAAGAACATAATCTATGCTCAGGACTGATTAAGATGTGGCGATGTCTTTCACTAATTTATCATGAAAGTGGTCTAATTAGCATTTTAAAATCACTTAGACGATTAGTTATGTAAGAAGAAACGTTGTCGTTTTCCCGCTAAAGGTCAAGTGAACTGACGGAAACCAGTCACAAGTCAACATACATTTGTGCTCGTTTTGAGATGTGAGGTTGATTTTGACATGATAAGTTACAAGTGTACACTAGGTGGGATTAGTGATCTTGACCTTGTGGAAGGTGTCAAATATGAAGAGAGTTCCCTAAAAACCAACGATTGCTATGGAATATTAACCCTGCTCCACACAGAATTACTGCACTAATGGTCATAGATTGGAAGTTTAGTTGATCATGGGCTGTTAAACGTGTGTGACTAGTAAGACTCCACAGGCAACAACTGAAATAACCGATTGGATTTCTCTATTTTTGCGAAAATCTTCAGTTATAGCCAAAATGAAGAAACGAAACTGGTCATTTCAATCGTTGCTAGGATAGCCATTAAATTGGAGTGAAATTAAAGGCCACCCTAGAAGCTGCTGACATAATGAGGTGGATTTCGGTGTTCTGGCCGTAAAGATAGTTTTTTTTAATAGAATTAGTTATGGTAGAAGTTGTTAGAGTGGCCTTTAAAATCATCCATCAGCGTCGTTCAAAAATGTTAATGTTACCGTGTCAAGTAGAGTTAATACTACATGACTACTGAAAATTTTATCCCTGTTTTATTATTATTATTATAAGTCCCTTGGGTTCCTAGTGGAACATAGGGCTTCAGTAGCACGCCTCCAGTGACCTCTGTTCTCTGAGATCTTTTGAACCTGGTCCCACGACAGCCCAGAAGCTCTCATTTCCTGCTCGCACGACCTCCTCCATCTCACCCTCGACACTGACGTCCAACTCGTCGCTTCCCATGGGGATTCCACTCGAGCAACTGGCCTGACGCGTGATGTCCTCAGTCGGCCTTCTCAGTGCATGGCCAGTCCATCTCCACTTCTTCCTGCATATTTGTTGCGTGATAGGTTCTTGGTTGGTTCATTCCCAGAGCTCCTTGTTGCTTATTTTTTCTGGCCATCTGATCTTTAGTGGCGAGCGTAAGCAGTTGTTGATGAATGTCTGTAGTTTATTGGAAATGCCTTTCGTGACGCGCCAAGTCTCTGAGCCATACAAGAGCACTGACTTGACGTTGGTGTTGAAAATCCGTATCTTGTTCCACATGCTGAGTGCAGAAGATCTCCACACTGGTTTCAGGCTAATGAACGCCTGTCTTGCTTTTCCAATTCTGACTTTGACGTCCTCGTCCGTCCCGCCTGTAGTTGAAACAGTGCTTCCTAGATAAGTGAAGGAGGTTACTTCCTTTAAGTTTCTCCCGTTGATGGTGACTGGAGTTTGTTGTTGTTGTTGGAGTTGTTGGTGTGGTATCTTCATCACTTCTGTCTTCTCTATATTCACTTGAAGTCACCTCTTCGTTACTTCTTCCGCTAACTTGTTAGTTTTCACATGTAGATCATCAAGTTTGTGTGACATCAGACACAAGCCATCGGCGAAATTCAGATCTTCTAGGTTCTTTACCGCAGTCCAGTGTATCCCCCTCTTCTCGCTCCCCACTGTTTGCTGCATGATCCAGTCCACCACAATAAGGAATATCATGGGGGATAGTAGGCAACCTTGTTTCACTCCTGTCTTCACTTCACAGGCATCACTGAGCTTCCCATTGTGGATTACTTGGCATGTGGCATCTTCATATAGTTGTTGAATGAGGCGGATAAAGGTTTGCGGTACTCCGTAGTATTGAAGCAGTTTCCAAATTACTTCACGGTCGACGCTGTCAGAGGCCTTCTCAAAGTCGATGAAGTTGAGGCAGAGAGCTGATTGCCATTCTATGCTCTGTTCTATGATGATACGAAGCGTTGCAATTTGGTCTGCACATGATTTGTACTTCCTGAAGCCTGCCTGTTCCGGTCGCAGTTTTGAATCCAGTGCATCTTTAAGCCTCTCCAGGATGATGCGGCTTAATATTTTACTTGGGTTGGATAGGAGAGTGATTCCGCGCCAGTTCTTGCAAGCACTGAGGTCTCCCTTCTTCGGCAGTTTGACAAGGTAACCCTTTTTCCAATCAATGGCCAGGTACCTTCTCTTCCTTCCACACCTTCTGCAATAGTGGTGTGAGCATGTCCGCTGTTGTCTCTGCATCTGTTCTCAGTGCTTCTGGCGGTATCCCGTCTGGTCCTGCTGCTTTCCCGCATTTCAGTAGCCTTATGGCGTTCAGAACCTCCATTTTTGTTGGAGGATATATGTTCACTTGTAGTTCAGCGGCTGCAGGTGGTATTTCTGAACGAAGTGCAGATGGTGGTGGTGGTCGATTCAGGTGCTTCTTTAAGTGGTCAGCCCATTGTTTCCTTTGTTTCTCTTCTTTCGTAATTAAGATTCCTTCATCATCTTTTATTGGTTTCATCTGTGTTGGTCTCTTCCCAGATAGCAACCTGGTTATTTGATACAATGTTATCAGGTCTCTCTTACCTGCAGCCTGTCCTGCTTCACTTGCCAGTGTTTCGTAGAAGTGTCTTTTGTCTTTGCGTGCACTCTTCTTCACTTCTTTGTCCAGTGTTTTATACATTGTGCTCAGTTCCTCTTGTCGTTGAGCATCCTTGCACTGGTTTATCTTCTGCTTCACCATCCTCCTCTCCCTGCTCTATCAGCTTCCAGGTATCTGTCGAGATCCATTCCTTGTCTTCTTTCTTCTTCCTTCCTAATACTGTTGTGCAGGTTTCTTTCCACATAGCTTTCGAAGACTTCCAGTGTTCTTCCACACAGGTTTCTTCAGGGATGTTCCTCGATATCTCCCATTTTGTCTTGATGGCTGCCTTGAAGATCTCCTTTGTAGTTTCATCCTTCAGTTTCCGAGTGTTGTACTTGAATTGAGGTCTATCACCAGCTTCCTTGAAGGCTTTTAACTTGATTTGGAAGGTTCCTTGCACTAGGTAGTGGTCTGAACCTACATCTGCTCCTCTTCTTGACCTCGTGTTAAGTAGACTGCGTCTCCATTTTCTTGAGATTGAGATAAAGTCGATTTGATTTTTAGTGTGTCCATCTGGTGAAATCCATGTCGCTTTGTGGATATCTTTGTGCCTGAACACACTGCCTCCAATCACCAAATCGTTGAATGCACAGGATTCTGCAAACAATTCTCCATTCTCATTCATTTCACCTAGCGCCTCTCGACCCATGGTTAGTTCTCTTCCCGTGTTGTCCCCTCCCAGTTTGGCATTCATGTCGCCCATTAGAATTTTGATATCGCCAACTGAGGTCTTGTCCAGTGTTGATTGAAGTTGTCTGTAGAAATCCTCCTTTTTCTCTTGCTCTGCATTATTTGTAGGTGCATAACATTGTATGATTGTGACCTTTCTTCCTTTTGAGTTGAATCTTGCTGTCATGATCCTGGAGGAGATTGGTTCCCACTGCATGAGAGCCTTCGATGCTCTTGAGGACATCATGATAGCCACTCCCTCAGTGTGCTCGTGGTTGTCGTCTGGGTGACCGGAGTAGATTATTGATTCTCCAGTTGACAGTTTGGAGAGTCCACTCCCATTCCATCTGCTTTCGCAAATCCCAAGCACTTCGATGTGATACCTTCTCATCTCCTTTGCAATCTGGGCTGCCTTACTGGGTTCAAACATGGTGCGGACATTCCATGTCCCCACGTTTACTTTCGCTTTCATCGAGGGAGAGAAGACACATCGGCCAATTGGCTTCCCGAAGGCTTTCACCAACTGGCGTCATTTCGCCTCTCCGATTCCAGCGGGGAATAAGTTTGTTTTCATTTTTTATATTTTGTTTGTGCTTTGAAGTTTGTTTAGCGGTTAGATTTGTTTTACGGGGTAGGGTTGCTAGCCGTTTGCCCAACCTTCCCTCTTTACCCGGGCTTAGGACCAGCTAGTAACTAGTAAACTAGTTAACCAGGGGAGGTTATGTTTTACTGCTCCATTTTGATATTCACACCACAAAAATTTGCAGTGCAGTGATTATGCCTACCTAGTCCATTTTCTTCTATCGACAATTCCGTATTGACCAGAAGTTCTACTCATTTTCTTCCTGTTTGCTCCTTTTATATGTGCGGCCGCTATTGTAATCGGCTTCCTCAATCTCTTTAGCTGTTTCATTTTACGAACTATTCCGGGTGGTTTGGCTAGACTGCTTGTCTGAGGAGAGCACCTTTGACTTTGACTGTGGGTTATTTGTAGGTTGCTTATCTTGTTCTTCTTAATTCCTCCTCATGACTGATTCAGCAATTTTCCTCCCACGGAACTTTCAAACTCCAAGGTTGTAAATATAATTATTATTTTGTTCATAATCCTTATTTATGGTTCCACCTAGACAATAAATCTGAATATATATCCTCTGGACGTCTGTGGTTTTGTGCATCACTTTGAATAGAGTTTAACTGTTGTCGGTTCAGATATGACAATAACTATACATTATTAGTTCATATAACAGCAAATGTGGCATATTGTTACTTTGTTGCCAGATCCAGTGAATCTTTTAAAACTGATGTGTACAAATACTGTGTTATTGAACAGACTGAAAGTGGATGACGTACCATTTTCATGCACGGAAAACGTTTTTGCCTCAATAATAAATAAACTTATGTTTCATGTAAGTCTATTCACGTAGTCAATTGTGGGTTTTGTGGGCAATTACATTGCGTACCCTGTGGATAATATATGAATAATTAATAATTTCAAAAGAATACGTAAATGACTCCCAAGCAGCTGTAACAGCCCTGCATAGAAGAATAAAAATGTTGCTACCAGAGTGTTCGTATCAGAGAGTATTCTTTGCATAACTGAAGACTGCTTAGCGCGATGAAACTCCCTAAATCCTTTGAACCGGAGACATCAATATTCATTTCGACACAGTCTTCCAAAAACATTGCATACACAGAGATTCCAACAACAGTAATTGCTAAACTTATCAAAAGCTACCACCGCAGCACTTGACGCACTGGTTTAAATGTAAGAAACTGGAGAATCTTTAACATGGCCGGAAAAAGAGGTGAATGAAAAGATTACAATTTCTTTGTCCTACCTTTTTGATAATCCTTGGATGCAAAAAAAATAAATCATTCCTTTAAAATGCAAGAATCTGTAATTTATTAAAACATTTTAGTGACTTTTACACAAAGATCTAAAAATAAAGCACTGTTTATCGATCTTGTAGCTATTCTGTTCGTTTTGTCAAATCTTTTGTGATTTTGTTCCATATTCATTTTGCTACATACTGGTTGTTAAAGAAGATTAGGATAAAAAATCATCAAGTTAAAGAAAGTGAATTATTGCTAGTTGAAAATATTCCGCTCATTTGGGACTAAAATATCAAAGGAGTAATTCGTAAAGGTTACTTGATCATTGTATTCCTTCTCTGCTTGTCTCTTTGACTTATTGAATCCCAACAAACTGCCTTTTAGGCGTATTCTATTCACCCACCATTTCGTCTTTATTCGACTGACATGTTCTTTATCTCATAATGATTTGATATCACTTTGTGCGCATCATCCTCATTTTTATCACCTGGATTATGGTTGGTTGTCGTCTCTTTAGAATTGACTAAAATTTATCACTTGAAATAGTCCTTGTTTTAATTGTGTGTCTTAATGATTTCTTCCTTCACTTTACCCCTGTCAGCACCAGTTGTCTGTTCTCGTCTTTTTCTGGTAATAGTAAATCCTGAAATCTTTCTTTGAAAAGCACTGGAGTTCAAGATTTTGCATTATAATTTTATTAGACTGGTTTGTGGAGAACTAAATGATTTAAAATTTTTTTCATCACGAATTGTATTTAGCTAAAGAACCATTAGAATCTAACGTGGGTTATCTAGTTTTTTTATTCTGTTTCGGAAGAACCTGGTTAAACCAACTATTAACAGATCCCACGGTGAGTGGGTAATCTGTAGATTGGATACTAATGTCACGTGTTCTCTGGTTTCTATCAGTTCTCATCATTGCGCAATCTCCAACTAATTAATCAGTAAGTAGATGGATTTAAAACTCAACCCAAAGTTTGCAAGAAAGATATTTCTCTCCGTCCAATGCTTGGTGTGAACAATTTGCCACATGATAGGATAGCTGAATGATTAGCAGAAATTCTTCAGCCGGTGAAGAATCAAATAAATAATTACAGTACCCCTGACTCAGTTGACTATGTTCAAGACATAAGAGATGTCAACGGGTGTGGAAAGCAAATGTTGTCATTGGGCGTGACACCACTCTTCCCAAATATCCTTTTCGCATAAACAATCTGACCTTTTCGTAAATTTTCATATAAATAGTTCAACAAGTCCATGTGTGATCAGATTAATCGAAATGTATAGCGCTAATACATCACATGTTTCAGATAATCTTCGTCTTCTCATTACGCAGTTTAAATTTATCAGAGGGACCAGTTGCTTTAAATCTGCTTTCTATGTTATTTTACTGATACCAGCGTACTAAGGATCGAAACTCCTCGACACTTTCTCAAAGAATCGCTCTTACTTTGGACCTTAAATCCACAAGTCAGATTTAACAATGAATTTTGTCTATAGAAGGATGAAGTAGTAATGAGTTCATCATTCGATCCTTCCCTAGATGATTACTTCATGATTAGTCTGGAAAACAGTTAACTACGTCCGTTAATCGACTACTTATATGAGATACTTAGACTACTGTTTCATCATCTGTAAGGAAAAAATTAACCATGAAGTTATACTGCGAAAGTTCAGTGAGTGCCAGAATTCAATTAAAGTTACCGTGAAAACTGAAAATAACTCAGAATCCCATTTTCTGAATGTTTTTATGGGAAGAAGAGGTGTTAGTTACCTCAGGTGACCAATTTGCAAGTAACAAACCTGGTATGAAAAACATACTAATTTTCAAGGCTTAGTTCTGCTAAGCAACAAAAAACTACGATCCATTCACTCTGCAGAAGAACTAGAAGAATTTATACAGTTGATGCAGTAGATGGGAGAGCTAGAAACACCAAAAAGATTGCTCATCGGGCATGGGTCATCCTTCAAAATGCGTTGAGAAAAACATGAAACCTTAACATTGCCAAGAAGAAACCTTTATGGTTCTAAACAAGACTCTATTTATAAATATTAGATACAAGGGAGATACAGTGGCAGAGATACTCAAGGGTTGATTGTGCAAAGCAACTAAGAATTGCTTTCTCCAGTTAACAACTAATTATATGGCATTTAAGGTATTAGTTACCGTTTACAGCACCTCTATATTTGTTTAGCATTTTATCTGCTTTTGTTGGGCTGGTTACTAAGGCCACACGAAACGCGTTCTCTCTAAATGTATCTCCTAATTCCATCCCGTGGCGCTGTCTAAAGAAGAATACAAAGCGATCAACAGCTCAATTCTTCACCACCCGGTTAACTCTAGTCACTCTGCTCCACCAAAATCTTCCTTCAAACGGATTTATAAAGTCAAATCAAACATTTCGAAGGGAGTATAGAACACCACAGAAGCCTTGGGATTTCATCACTTCAAGCCTGATCTCTTAGTTTGAAACAGTAAGCTCAGTCTCTAATCATAGTCATAATCTCTCTAAGACAATTTATTTACTAATTTATTATTTTTAAGGGTGTATTCATAAATGAGTGGCATCAGTTCGGGAACCATTGAAACCTGGGAGCACACAGCTGTTTCTTTCTAGTATTGGTCGAAACTCAGCAGTACGTACCTAAAAATCTATCAGGGTTCAAATTTGGAAACTTCATGTTTCATGGTGAATGTGTTAACCATTGAGTTACTGGGTCGGAAGTCAATGATCCACTATCTCCTAATTTTGCCAAATCGTGACATAGCGTAACTGTCTTCCAAAGAGTTCTATACTATGACAGAGCACCTGTCAAGTGCTACCGGTTTTAAGTTGTTCTTCAACTGATGTCAGTCCGTGATGAATACTACCTCGAGAACAATATCTCCATTAACTTAAAAATACATTACTGTATAATGCTCACTAGTGACATGTTTCCAGATAGATATCCAGAAGTTCTAGTAAGAAGCAGTGAGTAGTGGGTTCAACCACTTGGAATTGAAGTGGATGTCAACTAAATAAATTGGTGGATAGTCACACTATACCATGAACTAACAGAAGTACGAAGTTGTGCAACATTGGTCTGCAATCAAGTGACTGAATGATCAACGCGTTCACCGTGAAACCTAAAGGTTCTAAGTTTGATTCCTAGTTGCTGTGTAGGTGTGAAATACCTAGTTTGGTCACATACTAGAACAAAACAGCTGTCAAGTATTCCCGGGTTTTAATGGTTCCCCAAGTGACGTCAGTCTATAATGAATGCAGCCTTAAAAATAAAAGTTTCACTGATCTCAAACTAAATTCATTATTTGCTTACATATTTCACTTGTCAACAGTATTATTTCACTCTCTTTATTTACTGCATAATTGTTGATTTCAGTAGAACTTTCATACTTCTCATACCTGTTTTCTTGATCCACAAATTATTGTTTAATTACTCAATTACCTTGTATTGGCCTTTCATCTATCATTTTTTGATCCTGAAATCAATTTTTGATGACCTAGTGTTGACCCATTAGCCATTGATGGACATGGATTTTTTATATAACTCTAAATACTAACACAGTCTTTGAACATATTTTGAAGCAAAAAAATTCAGTTCACTTACGAGATAGAAAATGGACAAGAAAAATTACCTATGATGGATTATAGAGTGAAACGAAGGACAGATGGTGGTTTAGATACTACTGTCTACAGAAAACCCACACATTCTTATAGGTAACTAGACTTCAGGTCATCTCATCCGATGTCATTTAGAGTGGATTTAGTCAACTGTCTAAATGACAGAGCAGAAAAGCTCACTAGTTAGTGCAAGGACTTAAAAATGGGATTGAAGCGTATAAAAGAAGTGTTAATAATTAATAGTTATCCTCTACAGTTATTTAGGAAATTTATACGAAGGCTTAAGAAACAAAATAATAACAGTAATAGGAATGAAAACAATAGTGACAACACGAGTAGAAATAAGTCCAAAGCATCTATTTTATTAACATATAAGGAAGTAACATCAGAAATTTTGCGTAGGATTCTCAACAAGGCTGGAATTAGGTAAGCACTTAAACCTAAAACTCACTCAGAGATAAGTTTTGTTAGCTTAAGGTTCAGAAAGATCTAATTAAGCAAAATATTCTGGTCTACCTAATTCTATGCAATAAGTATGAGATCAAGTACACTGGTCAAAGTTAGCCGATCGAGGTCAGTTAGATTATCGGAACATAGAAATTTAGTCAAATACAGAATAACAGATCCCACTAAGATCAATAGTTCAGAAAAACACTCGGTTATTGCAATGTATTCATAAACACGCAACCACACAACACGATGGGATAAAACCACTGTACTTAAGTCCAATATAATTAGGTAGGGAGGAAGAGACTGATTACTGAATCCTTGTTCATTTAATCAACATCCAAAATATGTATCAGAGATATGAAAACTTTTACTAGACATAAGAACAAAATATATGAGGTGATAGGAGTATAAAAAGCAGATATCGAAAGTGGTGTGATTACATTGATATAATTATGAGCAATAATTTATGCTCGAAACGTGATCAAGTAAATAATACTGTATCATTGTGTGTTGTATATCAAATAAACAAATCTAATCTGGAATTGCATTCTACTACAGTGCCCAAGTTTTACACATATAAAGTAAGAAAATTTTCCTCTCTGAATTTTTTTGTACAAGCTTCAGTTATCAATTTTTTTCACTTATTCAAGTTATTTTTCGAAAATGAAGTCGAGCTTAGCAAATGTTTAAGTAACAGGGCAAGAAAACTGACTAGAAGGACAGAAAAACAATGTGAAGAATTGAAGCACAAAGCGGATTTACTGCTACTCGATGATCACCCTCTGAGTTGATCAAGCAACACATAAGGAGTGGTCAGAAAAGTACTACAATCCAATGAAAAACACAAAACATCTTAGCATTTAGTCACGGAGAAGAGTTTTAAAATCTCCGTAGTTTTACCGCACAAAGAAGAGACATCAGGATTCCTATAAAAGCTGAGATAAGAATGGTACTTAAACCTATAAACTCTTTTAGAGAAGAAATTTGTCTACCAAAGGATCCTGTCGAACCCGTAAAACAGAACAATTTGGCTTATCAAATTTCATGTGTTGACTGTGACGCCTAATACATATGTCAAAATAGTCGGCCAGAGCCAATTAGAGTCACAGAACATAGAAACCTAGGTGCATATAGAATGGTAGACTTTAATAAGACAAGAAATCTAGATAAGACCTCAGCTGTAGCCACACACGGTATCAGGCACAACTACGCAGTAGAGTAGGATGGAGTGGTAACTTCCAAAAATGAATTGTTAGAGGTGGAGGGAAACATTGGTAAGTGAAGATTTGTTATCAGGCTGACACGATACCTGTAAGAGGGATGACGCAACACCTATTTCTAATATGTAGAGAATTGAACGATAAAACTAGACTAAAATGTTGTGCGTCTACCTTGATTTTATTATGAGCAATAAATTCTGCTTGAAATGTCACCAGTACATAATACTGTTTCCCAGTGCTATTCATATCTAAAAAAGAACCATATACGTTTGATTTTCATTCAGATGACACTATTGTTCTTGTATGCACATAAAAATGATGGTTCTCATAACCCGTTACACATTTAGAATATCTTCTTGCTCCATAGAGAAGCACTAAGATAGTCAATACTGATCCATAAGTTGTGGACAACATTTTGTTTGGAAAAGTGTTTACGCTAAAGGTACGTTTTATAAATTTATACAAAAGAGGAAGTTACCGACAAAGACCATCAATTTTTCACATAGTAACTAAGTTGGATTTATTCATCTGATGTAACATTTTGATGAATACGGTGAGCAAATTGCCATCCGAATACGAAAATTTCTATCTAAGAATCATTTACCTAAGTCAAGAGTCTCTTATGGAACACTGAATCGCATAGAAATATTGAGGATGAAGTATCCAGAGTTTAATGTACATCGATTATCTAATTTTCATATTTATGTAAGCTGGTCGGAGGCAATCTACAGGAAGCTTTGACCCCGAGTTTCTCATTTGTTGGTACACGTCAGGAAGGCTCACCTGCAGCCTGGAAGAAATAGATGTCCCTCCAGAGATTTGAAACTGCATCACTGAATGCTGCTGACAGAAATGTTACCTTTGAGTTATTCAGGGTGAATGCTTAAGATGGACTTTTTTCTACCTAAAAGCATTAAACCAAACTGCTCCAGCTACAAATGAATCATCAATCACTCCCATACTTACTGAAATGATTAGTGTTTTGCTTTATTCATGATTATATATTGGTAAACATGAAATGATAAAAATGACAGTCTATAGTATATTATTTTGCAAACTACTTTATAAGTTGGCTGTCTTAAAAACCACGACATGTGAGGGTTAGATAGAAAGAAAATTTCTATACAGTATAAGCAATATTACCATGGTGACAAAGGAGGTACAGTGAACTTGAGCAGATAAGTGTTTTTGTTTTCAGTATTACCAGTCTACAACTTTAAGTACAGTGCGCCAGCTTTAAAAGCATTCACAAGTCTAGTGGCAACAGGAACGTGCATATTGATGTTTATCCACAAATATTACTGATTTTGGGATTCAAATTGTCAAATAATTTGTTTTACAGGATTTCGATTAATCAATGTCTTAAGAAATTAACATGCGTAGGGATTAGCAGTTGGAAATAGAAATCCTAAGACCGGGTGAGTTACTATGATATATTGGGTGACTTTAAAAACTACCCTAACAACCATCAAGGCAACCAGTTACATTTCCTTATTTTATGAAAAACTACCTTCCCAGAGGAGATACCGAGACCTGATTGGGGAGACTTTAAAGTCACACAGTGGCTGATGGTTTAACCCTGTCTTCTCTCCTGGTCAGCTAGTCTGACACTAGTGGAAGCAGGCTCAACTCCCATTCAGAAAATCAGGCAGTAATAATAGTTAGGAGCAGGGCTAGGCATTTCCCTCACTTCGTTAATCATAAGACCCAACAGGAAACCTAAACTGGGGTTAGGAGCACAAACTAAACATGAAAAATAAAACTAAACTTATCCCTCGATGGATTCGGAGAGGTGAAATGACGCCAGTCGATGAAAGCCTTCAGGAAGCCAATTGGCCGATATGTCTTCCCTTCTCTCGATGGAACCAAAAGTAAACATGGAGAGATATGCAATGCCTACATAATGTTTGAACCTAGCAAGGCTGCCCAGATTGCCAAAGAGATGAGAAGGTACGGCATAGAAGTTATGGGAATCTGCAAGGAATCTGCAGATAGGATGGAAGTGGACACTCCAAAACTGTCAACTGTTTAGCCCGTAATCTACTCCGATATTGTCACCCAGACGACAACCACAAGCACACTGAGTAATGGAGTGGCTATCAAGACGCCTTCAAGAACATTGAAGGCTCTAATTCATTGGGAACCAATTTCCTCCACAACCAGGTTCATGACAGCAAGATCCAACTCAAAAGAATGGAAAGTCACAGTCATACAATGCTACGCTACGCACCTAAAAATAATGAAGATCAAGAGAAGGGGGAATTTTACAGACAACTGCAATCAGTATTTAACAAGACCACCACCGAAGAAGGCGACATCGAAATTCGAAAGGGTGGGGTGTAATGCATGTCAAACTAAGAGCGGACAACACACGGAGAGAACTAATCATGGGTCGAGACAACCCGGTGAAATGAATGAGAACGGAAAACTGTTTGCAGAGTTCTGCGCGTTCAACGATTTGGTGATTAGCGGCAGTGTGTACAAATAAAAGAATATTCACAAAGCGACATGGATTTCACCAGGTGGACACACTAAAAACAGATCGACTTCATCTCAGTCTCAAGAAAGTGGAGACACAGCCAGCCTACTTGACACAACGTCAACAAGGGGAGCAGATGTTGGTTCACACAACATACTATCTGGCGCTAGTAACCTTCAAAATCAAGTTAAAAGCCTTCAACGAAGCTGGTGATAGACCATAGTTAAAGTACAACACTCGGAAACTGGAGGACGAAACTACCAAGAAAATCTTCACACCAGCCATCAGGACAAAATGGGAGACATTGAGCAACATCTACGAACAAATCTGTGTGGAAGAACAATGGAACTCTTTGAAAGAGATGTGGAAAGAAACCTGCATAATCATATTAGGAAGACAGAAGAAAGAAGGCACGGAATGGATCCCGACGGATACATGGAAGCTGATAGAGGAGGAAGAGGAAGATGTTGAATCAGAAGATGAACAGTGCAGTGTAGTGCAGGGGTGAACAACCAAAAGAGGAACTGAATAGAACCTATAAAACACTATACTGGACAAAGAAGTGAAGAAGAGTGCATGCAAAGACTAAAGACACTTCCACGACACACTGGCAAGTGAAACAGAACAGGCTGCAGGTGGAAGAGATAGACACCTAACAACACTATATCAAATAACCAGGTTACTAACTGGGAAGGAAGAGATCAACGCAGATGAAACCAATGAGAGATAGTGAAGGAAACCTAGTTATCGCCAATGAGGAGAAACGAAGGAAGCAATGGACTGACCACTTCAGAAAACTCTTGAATCGACCACCACCAACTGTGACTCGTGCAGAAATACCAGCAGCAGCCCAGCCACAGAACTACCAGTGAAGACAAGCCCTCCAACAAAAGCAGAAGTGAAGTCCTGAACGTCATATATTTGCTGAAATTTAATGAAGCAGCAGGACCATGTGAAATTCCTCAACAAGCGCTGAAACCAGATGCAGATACAACAGCGGACACGCTAACGCCACTACTGCAGAAGGTTTGTAAGGGAGGAAGGAAGGTAAGGTACCTATCCATTGATTTGAAGAAAGAACACTCGGTCCAACTTCCAAAGAAAGGAAGCCTAAGTCTTTGCAAGAACTGGAACGGAATCATGCTCCACCTCTGTCCACCCAAGCCAGCAAAATATTAAGTCTGGAGAGACTAAAACATGCGCTGGATTGGAAATTACGACCAGAACTGCCTGGCTGGCTTCAGGAAGTACAAATCATATGCTCATCAAATTGCATTGCTGCTCTACGCGTCGTCATAGAACACGGCGTAGAATGACAGAGAACTCTCTTCCTTACCTCAAATTCATCAACCTTGAAAAGGGCTTCGACAACGTCCACCGAGAAATAACTTGGCAGGCAGTTGCTTCAACACTACGGCTTTAATGCCACAAAAATTTATCAACCTCATTCAACAACAGCTGTATGCCATATGATGCGACATGCCAAGTGATTCACAATGGAAAGCTCAGTGATGCCTGTGAAGTGAAGACACGAGTAAGACAAGGCTGCCACCTACCATCACCCATCATCTTCCTGATTGTGATCGACTCGACTGGATCATGCATTAGACTGTGAGGAGCGAGAGGAGTGAGACACCCTGGCTGGACCGATGCAAAGACCCTAGACGATTTTGATTTCACCGATGATGATTTATGTCTAGTGTCTTGTCGCACAAACTCGAAGATCTACAGGTGAGAACTAACAAGTTGACAGAAGAGGTGAGGTAGCGAAGATGGGACTTCAAGTGAACATGGGGAAGACAGATGTGATGAAGGTAGCCAACCAAGAACAACAGTAACAACAAGCACCAATCCCCATGAACGCGAGAAACCCAAACGAAGTTGTCTCCTTCACCTACCTAGTCATGCAGCATCGTTTCAACTACAGGTGGCACAGGCACAGATGAGGACGTCAAAGCCAGCATCGGAAAGACAGCAAGACTGGCTTTCTTGCATTGATCTGAAATAATCAGTGTTGAGATCTACTGCACTGCACTGCACTTAGCATAAAGCGTGAACATGATCCGGTTTTTAACACCAAGTCAGTCATGTAATTCAGTGCTTCTATGTGGTGGTTGAGAGACTTGGCGTGTTACAGAAGGCATTCTCAACAAACTTCAGACATACATTAAATCAACAGCTGCCACCTACACTCACTCGATACTGAAACTGAAGATCAGATCAGATCAGATCAGATCAGATCAGGTGGCCAGAATAATGAGGATGAGCAACAAGGAACTCACTCTGGCTGACTGTCAACGAACCGACCAAGAATCTATCGCCCAACAAATATGCAGAAGAAAGTGGAGATGGACTGGATTGGGCATGCACTGGGAAGACCGTTTGGGAACATCACGGTGCAGGAAAGGCCAATTTCTCGAGTGGGACCCATGTGGGAAACGACTAGTTGGGCGTCCCAGCTGAGAATGACATGGAGGAGGTGTTGTGAGGAAGAAATGAATGTTTGTGGGCAGTCATGGAGTCAAGTTGAAAGAATGCAGAGAGGAGAGGGAAATGAAGACGTGCTAATGAATCTTTATATTCCACTAGAAACCCAAGGGTCAATAATAATAATAATTCTAATATAATCCAGTTTCATTTTGCGAAGTATCCATCAAACAACTTTGCAGACAATTATACTTTAAAATGAGGACCTATATGTATAGGGGATTATAAATGAGTATTAAACAGAATTTTTCAAATGTTGTTTTAGTATTCATCGTGATCTAACATCAGTTATGGAGCCACCGAAAAACCAAGTAGCTCTGAATATCTGTTTTTTCCTAGTTTTGGACTACTCAGTCATGCGCATGCATCACACCGCCAGTGATCGAACCCAAGATATACGTATTTAGGGAGCTAAGAGAAACAAGAAATCGGGGGAAGTCGAGTTCCACCCCAGTGATTCATTGGTACTTAGCTTGCAGTTATACCTAAATATTCCTGGTGCAATCCCTACCAGAGTCATGGGTAAGCATTGCTGAGGAGTCTTATACTAAGGCGAAACAGCTGTCCAGTATTCTTAGGTTTTTTACCAGTTTCCCGACTAATGTCAGTCCGTAATTAATGCCAACTGGAAACTAATAAATCAATCTCCAAAACCCTCGAGAATGAATTGTCTTAGCAATTTTGAAATTCTGATTCATTCAGATATTAATATCAGTTTAAGCTATTTTTTCTAGTATATGCCCAAAAGTACTTCTGAACATACCAATTATTTTTCGCTGAAAAACTTTGGTTTTATCTATCCAAAATTAAAGCAACATGCATGTCAATCATCATAGCTGCAATATGTATGTAGTTCGTAAACAACACTGGACTACCAAGTTGAACAGAATATATATATATATATATATATATATATATATATATATATATATATATATATATATATATATATATATATATATATATATATATATAGCAAGCTGAGACCCTTAGCCCGGATCTTATTAGCAAGAATATCTGCGTTAAAGTTGATTATTAGAGTTGCATTTTGAGCTTGCGCAAGTAGAGCCCACACCGTTAACGGATGATGTAAAAGTTATCTCTTCTTCTCTATGAATATGAATATTGATTAATACGTTTTGCAGTTATGATCAGGTTGGGTAAATATATATTTTACAAGAAGTTCTACACATTTTGACGTAGACTCTCTAGACTTCTGTTTGTAGCTAACTACTATTTTCAAAAAAATGGTTATTTTCGTTTTCCAATTGATCCACATTACTTACATAAGATATAATTATATGGAAAAGGCCACGGGATTTGATATATTTATTTCAACTATATATATATATATATATATATATATATAATATCAAAAATTAAGAAGAGACACATGGAAACTTATGAAAAACAGTATTTTCTAAGGAAAGTAGTTTAACTTTATCTTGTTAATGCTTGAAATGATATATGCTTTAGAAAAAGGATAAAGATTTCTTTAGAAAAGCAAAGATCTAATTTACTGCATAATAGAAAATTGCCAGTTATTGGTCTGCTGAAATTGTGTATTTCTAGTTATTTTTTTGTTTGAATATTATAACTTTTTTAAACAATAAATTGGATAAAATGAAGTTAATTTCCTTTAAAGGACTTACACAAAAGCCGTGCATGGCAGGAAGAAAGCGAGGGGAAGATCACATTGCTCAGGGAAATCAACCGTTATTTCGTTGGCTAAGAGAAATGTTGGCATGAGCCGAAACTATTGAGGGGGAGAAGGAAGGCTTTCAAACCCGAAACAGTAAGATATATCACTTTTGAACTAGAATTTGTTTGATTGAACGATAAATACTAACAGGTGGATTGACGTCTGAACTTAAATACTGTGTACCAACATCAACTTTAAAGTGAAATACATTTGATGTAGTTGGTGTTTCTGTTTGAGTTCCTCTGTCGTCTAAGTTAGCACTTAGGAGATCAACTTGAATAGCCCGATGAAGGAGTGTACCTTTGGTGGAGGCAAGGTTTTAATCAGTTCTGGACCTGTTTGAACATGTGTACTGACAAATTGCGCCGCCTTGACTTTTGCTTCAGCAGCCAATTGACTTGGAGTAACTATTCTGCCTAAATTCACTTCACCTGATTGAAAATGACCTATTCTGGAACGCCAAAATTCGATACGTGGATCTTCAATCAACAGATCTTTTTCATCACTGCTGTTTTCACTTTTATCAGTGTCACCATTCCTGTCTTCCAAAGAATATGAAGTTTTCTGTGTACTTTGAACAGCTTTTTCTGCTATTGTTAGCTGTGACAAAAACAGCTGCCATTCAGGACTGGTTAACATCGAACTAGATGCTAGTTGTAAACAACGGTTCAATCGATCAAGAATTGGTCCTGCTTCAGTTAATGCTTCAATGGGATCCAGAAGATCTAATCGGCTAGTTACACAGTCATCATTGATAAAATTATACCATGCTGCTGTAGCATTTGTTAATCGATTACATTCTGTTGTTATCTGATCTAATTCAATACCGACCAATTTATCAACTTGTTCGCATAATTTTGCTCTTTGCAAATGAATGCGATCGATATAGGCCATTGCTGTATCTTCGATCATCGTACGCAACTGACGCATTTCGTTTTCACATATTTGTAGTCCAGTTAGGAAAACTTCAATCTGACTCATATGTGACTGAGTTTCAGCACTTTTCAGATTCAGCTGATCCTGGTAAGCAGCAACAGCCTGTCGCATTGATAATATGTCATGATCAGCATGACCAGTACATAGCATTTTCTCTTTCGATGATGGCATGTTATCATTAGGTGTTTCGAAAGCACATATTATACAAATATACGCACGACAGGTTAAACAAAAAAATCGTCTCAACTCACGAGGATGTCGATCACAGCGAAGCTGTTCCATTTGTTCTACTTGTATTAGTACATGACTAGCAGTAACTGGCATTCTAGAATGAGCTTCTTGGCAGTAAGCGCATAAGCGTTTGCCGCATTCTAAACATGCTGCACTAGCTGGTTTCGGACCAAATGAATCATCGCGCCTACGACTCGATGTTAGTGATTTGCGTAAGTGCTTTTGGTCTCTGTCCTTATGATGATGAGTTGATGCTCTTGTTGTTTGAGGACTTAGTGCCTCTGAATTATCTACGCTATCCTGCATACTCAGTTTGTCCAGAGAAACTCCTTCGTCTTCAGCGTCGCTATCATATTCGCTGAATGTATCATCATTGCTGACATATCTGTTAAAGTCCGTATATCGTGATTGTTTAAACCGTGTTGATAAACTAGATTGTGAAGACTTGATTCCATTCAAATGTGAGTCTGTTAGCAGTGGTTCTTTGGTACAAACATCACAAACAGGAAAATTAGGCATACGATCTACCATAGAAGCAAGTTTATCGGCCAGTTGATCTGCTGGTAAACTCGTTACTCCACCACTTGGTACAATAGTATCCTTGTTACAAATTGGACAGGTGATTACGTCGTCTTTTGTTGAAACTGGACGATTGTAACGCGAGGATGTATACAAAGATGAAGAATAGTCTCCATAGCGAAAACGTGATGACCATTTACGACGATAACCAGATGCATACTCGCTAGTATTTGAGGATTTGTACAAAAGTTTCAGTGCTTCAATTTCTTTAGCTTCCTCGTTTGCTTTGCGCTTTGAAATAATATCCTCTAGGCATGACTGACAAAATGAATGTAAGCAGACTAAAGCTTTAGGCTGCTTGTACGGTTGATGACAGTGTTTACAGGTAAGAAAGTTAGCCTCAATACTTTTACGAATTTCCATTATAGTATGATAGGTAAATATTCAAGTGATTGTGCTTGCCTTTAAAATAGTTCTACATAAAATGGGTATGCATGTGAAAATGTGATAATATTCAAGGTAGAATAGGTAATAATAATAAAATAAAATTTTTTAATCCAAGTCCGACTATGTCTTTTGTATTTTATGGTAAGTTCTCTGTCTAATAAACCAATTTTCCCAAGTTGTCATGCTAGAGTTGACTTTCTTCCTTCTCTATAGATAAAACTGATGTGATGTAATTACAATACTGTCTTTGAATTCTAGTAAATTGTGCTGTACACCTTACGCCCACGATCATTTTCTATTTGTCAGACAACAGGGATTTATTTATTTTTACTTCACTTGCGACCAATCACAACGAAATCGTGTATTGGTTGACATTACAGTTTAAGAAATAGAATATTTCCCACTTTGCTCTTTGCGTGTAAACAGTTATTCAAATTATAATCCAAAAAAGGAGTGAAAGGAAAGATTGATTTCAACAGTTGAAACCTTTTTTGCACAAAATCAGAAATGAAGTATATCGAAAATGAATGAGTTCAGACGAATTCAGAGAGGGTGAATATTGAATATGGATAACGCTTTGAAGCGTAGAATTATGTTTCTTGTGATAAATTCCCCTTCAAGTGTCTGAGTTATCAGTTATACCTCATGTTTTCAGGAATTTGAGCCAGACACAGACGGGTATATGTAAGGTCTATGAGCAGGTGAGTGTAACCATTTTAATTACGAGGATGTTAGTTAAATACTTTCACATATATACCGCAATAGTTCCAACAAGGACTATTCTAAAATATTCAGATGATTTTTGGTCACCGTAGTTGTAGACCAGATATATCATCGCATAAGCTAAGTTGCAACAGGGGATCTGATATCTTTCAGTGACTTCCGAATGAAGAAATACATAAAAAAAAATTCAGTATTGAAGAATATATCTACATTTTGCAAATAAAATAATTATTAAGACAGTAAAACTTGACATATTAACTGAATTCATAGAAGACTGAATACTTTTGAACGGAGTGATCAATATAGATAGATTAGAAACGAATAATTTCATTTAGAACAGAATAGTCAGTGATTAAGTAACAAAAACCCAGTAACAAATCTAAAATTACAAGTAGGAATTTTTAGAACATCAGGGCGAATGTTAACCGTAACAGTAAAATCACACATTAGGTGCAAGAAAATTAAAAAGGAACTGAGGAAATGAGACAAGATTTAGCAGGTCTCAGTGAACTGAAAACCGTATGTTGGTGCATTCAAATATACCATTATTTCATTCTGCACTAAAAAGTTTGATGTCATGTCCGTAGTATACGTGGTTTCTCATGATAGGGTGTTTATGAACAACTTTATAATGTTAAAGAGCATCCTAAGGGATAGCATATCAGTTTCCAGGTTCTGTCGAGCCACTGCTCAATCGAATCATATGTAGACGTTTTCAGATTCTAGTGTGACAGGTGGTACGTTTTTGGAGATAAGGTACTAGGTCTGCCTTATTCTTTCGAAAATTCAGTGGCAAGTGCCCGCGAACATGCTTCTTCAAATAAGGAAGCTGTCAGTAACTTTCCTTCTATTCAAAGATGTCATCAGAAAAGGTGTCATACATTTAATTCCCTAGATAAATTTGAACAATGCAAGAACAAAGATTTTTGCAAAATAAAGTGAGCACATTGTATTTCACGGCCTTTCATCAGCTGCAAACAGCCTACAACGGAAATGAAATATTCTTAGTAATAATGACATAATATACTTTAGATATGTAGAAATAAATGAAGATTTGAAATCCAGGATTAACATTAAGGAAGTGGGTCAAAGAGACACAGGATTAGTAATCACAAATCTTAGTCACAATCAATGGGAATTTATATCTGATTGGATACAAAATTCTGCAGTTGAAGGATGCAGAGGGGTTGTGGCAACAAATAAGCATCAGTGTACAAGCAGGGGTTGTTGTCGATTCTGACTAAGATTTGTAATTACTAATCCTGTGTCTCTTTGACCCACTTCCTTAATGTTAATCCTGGATTTCAAATCTTCATTTATTTCTACATATCTAAAGTATATTATGTCATTATTACTAAGAATATTTCATTTCCGTTGTAGGCTGTTTGCAGCTGATGAAAGGCCGTGAAATACAATGTGCTCACTTTATTTTGCAAAAATCTTTGTTCTTGCATTGTTCAAAGAATAAGGTGTACTTTTTTCCTAACCAATTGGGGGTGTAGAGTGGTTCAACTCGAAAAATTCTCCTAAAACGTCAATATTCATGAAATCCTATCTTCTCTCTTTCGTTGCTGACCTGATTCTTTCCAATTTTATTCGTTCATATTTGATATTTACGTTATTTTTCATTGTTAGTGGTTCAAATAAGACTCACTCGAGGTGCTCTGGTGCCATAATAATGCTACTGCTTAAGATATCTAGTATGTTGTTTGCATGCTCGATTAAATTTCCATAATTGCGCACGCGTTTTAGTACCTGTGTGACTTTACCTAATTAGACAGTTCACTGACGTGATTAGGTACTTCAGCCTAATTGCGGTCTGATGAACTGCATCCACACCACAATCAGAAATAATGGAAAAGGGATGTTTGGTATAAATATCATCGTGTTTTCACCAATATAAGCATATCTACAAAGCTATGTGATGCGCCGACGTAGATAGGTAACAGTTTTGTTAAACGCGTTGCTTATGAAAATGCCCTTTAATTCCTTTGTAGTACACCTAATTAACATTTCTTAGAATAAATATGGAAGAATGATAAACTGTATGAGGCGATTCAAATCACAGGTTAATTATTAAAATTTAATTTTTCATGATATCACTCTTATGATAACACTGTAATAAGCTATGTACTAAGTTTGCCATAATATCATGCACCAAAAACTGTTCAAATATTTGGTTATCTTTTTCGTTTGAAAAGACTACCCATCTTATTCCATTTTAGTGCTGGAAACCTTTCAATTGTGCCTCTTATTGATTTACTATCAGAAAGTGTCACAAGGTGATCTTTTCTATTGGAATAAGATTTCTGTTGCTTTAATGTATTCAAACAATTCGGTAACTGTTTGTTGCGATCGTTCTTGTCTGAGTCCGTGAATTTACGCCTATATTTAGTGACAATAATGGCGTGTATAGTACAGTGACTCTTAAGGTCACCCCAACTACTGTTAGAATTACCAATCAGGTTCCACTATTTCGGTGAGGGAGGTAGTTTTCTCACGAAATAAAGAAATCTGGTTGATTATCTTATTAGTTGCAAGGGTGACTTTTAGAATCATTTCCATAGTATCTTGCCATCGCTGAAGTTTTTTTAGACGTTATCAGATTATACAAAATTGTCAATACGACTTTTCCAGATGTGTTTAGTTCAGACGAGTGTACCAAAATTTTAGCGTGGACAGAATGCTCTCTCTCTCTCTCTCTCTCTCTCTCTATATATATATATATATATATATATATATATATATGACGTTATTCAACAGATAACCACTCTGTAACGTTTTGTAAAAGAGCACAGCGACAAACATCAATGTTTAGGACATTCAAAATTGACAGGCAGTACACAGAATTATGTTGGCTAACAAGAAAATGTCAACTGAATACTTGTATTTGGTTGACATTTGCTAGCGTGTAACTAGTAACTATTTAGGACATGAAATGCATCTTGTATGAATCCAACTTGAGTGTGACGTCTCATCTGTTGAGGTACGTCACGAAAACGGAAAGGGTTACTATCCAGTGAATTTCTAAATATGTAGCGATAGGCATAACTGACAGGCTTACGTTTTCTAAGCATTAATAATCATGCCGCTGAACTCTTCCGAGTAATTTTACATTTGATTCTGAAAATCCCCCTTGTAAGCCATTTTTAAACGTGGAAATTAGTGTGTACATGGAAGATCTAGAGTAAACAAACCAAAACAAATTGAGTTCATCCTAAAATCTTTCAAGGGAACTTATTGCATTGCATTCCAAATTATGATGTCAAGCGGCTTAATGGATGGATAAGAAGAACAGTGAAGTAGTAAGGTAAGGAAAGCACCAACGACTAAAATACGCAGATTAATTGTCACCTACGCTTGTATAAAGCGTACAATACTAGAATAAGGGATTCGTCAAATTAGCTGCCATTGTTACTGAATCAAGATTAAGTGTTTTGTCGTTGCTCACCGCATGTTCAGAAGTTAATCATTGTTGATTGAAGTCCTGTTAACCTACCCAACAATTCGAAACTCATTATTTTGTGTACATGTGATACGATTAAGAAAATGTCGTCATCGGCACACCTTCAGAGAATACTGCACTAACTAGATTGATTATTGATTAACATTTAATTTGATATGAATGTAACTTTACCACTTTTCTACGAAATTTCTACGCTTGTGTCAGTTGTGCTGAAACAATTCATGAAATATTACGACATGAAGAAATAGGCTACACCTAGATGGACTTGAAATAAGCAACAAATCTGATAGTAGACAGCTCTCTACACAGAATGCATGAGAATTGTATTTGAAGTCAAATTTGTTGTTTGTTAGCAACCGCTGTGAATTTGCAGTCCAATGATGCAACATTTTTTTTGGAAATACAAAGTACAAGAAAATCAACAAACTTGTTATCTTACCAGAAATATTTAGTTACCAACCCAATTAAGCGAAAAATCTGTTGGAATTTTATGTCACAGTAAATTAATTAACAGTTAACTGTAGTTTTACAAGTTTTTTCAGAAAGTACCCTGTTAACCTGGGAGCATTATATACTGCTGGGAAATGATAGCAATATGGGAATGATAGTCATTTTCCCAGAGAGAAAAACTAATTTGTTTTTAGAGTGTAGCATTCCAGAAAAAAACTTGTGTACATTGTTGATCAAATTAGTTTCTTTTGTGTACTTTACATCTATTTTCAAAATGTTTCCCAGCATCTAAAGGGTAGAATTTCCACTTTTAGATGTTAAATTATTTAAAAGGGATATTTAACAATTAGTCTATTTATCATTTCGCCTTAATTTTGACATGAATGAGGGATAATAGCCGGCATTGGGATCCAGGCCATGCTTTTCGTTCCGTCTGGGACCCATCAGTCAGATATACCTTCCTCTTGCTAAGGACTATTGGTTCCATTGGGACTTGACCACAGCACTCATTGCAGCATAGGATCCCTATGCCTGTAGTGGCTGATCAGTTGTCATTTCTGTGACGGAGAACTGCAAGCTATAATGTCACCTTACTTTCATTGAGAAATCTACTCAAAAAGTTTGAAAAACTGCAATATGCGAACAAATTAACAACAATAACTTTACAGAAGTAAAATAGTAAAATGGAGAGAACGGACGTACTTCTTCTGCACACGAACTTCAGATTTGAATTGGTGGAACAGTGTCATTAACATAAGCAAACTGCACAACCACACTCAAAGCAAAACATTTTTGAAATTAATGTACCACAAAAAACGGAAGAAGTACTGAAAGTACACTCTGTGTGCTAATCCCTTCCACACGCTTGCCTTCCCACTGATTTTTTCTCGTAATGTAACAGCTGTGGTTGGTGGTACTGCAAAATGTCTGTTGATTTGACATCAGTTATTTACGGATTATACTGTAAGCTGATGTTTCACTAGTTTCGCAAAGTACTGTACCACAAGTGGCTCGTTATTATTAAGGAAAATGAACAGTTTACTTTGATAGCAAAATGACTTATAGATGTAAACAGTATCTTGACTAACAGTGAAGACTTTAGTCATGATACCACTAATGAAATCGCTTGTCAAGAATTTTTTATTAATAAACAGACTCAATTCTAAGGTTAGTTTTATTAAGCATTTTTGCGATAGTTATTAGGTTGATCAAACCTTCAGGAAAACACTGAAGAGTTGACAGAGGGATTGTAAAGGAACCCGAGTAACCTTCAGGTGTAGAAAATGCTAATCAGGAGACCTGCTAGGATTTTGTTACCGATATAGAACAGTTTAGTAGCATGTGAGATAAAGTAATTATTAAACCAGAATGGAAATTAGCTTTCACCGATGAGTTTGAGTTAATTGAACCATGTAACTGCTGAACTTATTCAGGTAACGAAGAAATCAGCGTCGCAATTCCGAAATAATGATGAAAGCAGGACTAAATATCTCCTGAAAGGAATAGACTATAGTGTCAGTATTTCCACGAATGATAAAATATTATATTTCTTACAGCCTAATCTAATGCAACACGAAGTAAAGGGCATATTATCCCACAAGAAGAGACTATGATTTCAGCTAGTTTAAGCCACATTTATTATAATTGCATTGGAGAGTACCTCCTTACGTATACTGGTGAGCTAGCAAGGAATGACAAGAAAACGAAAAAGGAATACGTGTCAACCACGTAGACTACAAGTGACTTTCATAAATAGATAAGCCGAACTGGTTATTTCAGTAGTTGCTAGAGTGGCCCATACAGTCACCCGTAGACTAACATGAATAATTTTTGGACTTGAGGAAAAATATAATATAATACTACCAAAAGCCTGCGCACTTGATGCTGGTGTTCGACCGAATAGGCTTGGTTAGTTATCACGTGTAGCGAAGAAAGAAGTACTGATTAACTCAGTGGTACCATACCAGAACGATAGGACGGAGTTGACGTATGTGGGCCTTCGGTAGCCAGTTTTCAGGAATGAATAATTTCGACACACTTATTGATAGGTAGCCCAATTCGAAGCTCTGCAGTTCCAAAACAATAATGATTGTATCCTCAGAAATCATCTACATAAGTAAAAAATACTGGTAGATCAAATTCAACCAACTTCTGCACTTATTACACAGACATAGTTCACTCACCACCTAGATCAAAAAAAGCACTGATACAATATAATTCCCACTTCAGTATCGCAGTTACATTATACTTTAGGAGGCAACTCAAGCAAATTAGAAGCGTTTCCAAATTTCTCTGGTCTTCGTCCCTGTTAAGTGGTCCCGACAAACTATGATCTACTATATGGATGACTTTATGTGGAAACGAATACTACTTTGTCACAGAGGATTCCGATCTAACTGATGTGACGTAGACCAAAATATCCTATACGGGGTACCACAGCTTGGTCTGCATGAGGTTTCTGCCGTGCATAATAGAGCTGTATATCAACAAGGATCCTCCGTCTATCCACACCTTATCATAAACTATTAGGTGAACGGCATATGCAGTATAAAATGTCATTCTTAAATAGTAAACAGTAAACAAGTTGCACTTTCATTTAAGTTTAAATTAATTGGAATAGGCGTGAACCATGTTTAACAATCAGCTTGTTAAATGTATGATCTATGCATGTCATGGTTGTAACAGAATAAGTAACATCTATATGTCGGTTAGTAAATAGACACTTTTCCATTAATGAAGTGTGCAGTAGATCTAAACACACATCTCATGTTTTCAGCTCGAAAATTTGTCGTCTGGTTTGATCTGGTGACTTGCATGAAGGATTTCCAACTAAGTGTTTTCTCAAGGGGTCTACATAATACCTTTTTGTTTGGATTCTTTCTGTTTATAGTGATATCAAGTAAACCTTAGTTTCTGGCTAAAAAATATTTTTTTCTGGCAGAAGTTTGTGAACGAATAACCGCATTGTAGTTTGTATTAATGAGATTATCAGTCTGACCGTTTGAGATAACTGTGGTTTGGAAGACCTGTATTGATACTCGGTGATAAATGAGAGTGAAATGAAAATTTAGGCCGCGACAAATCTTGAACCAGTGACCTTTGACCGAGCTAGGCCTCTCCGCCCATTTGGTTGAGTAGCAAGCCAGAAAATCAGAGGTCACTGGTTCTAATTCTACCCAGACTCATTGTAAGTAACTAGATTATCATGAATTGAAGTATCACACCAAACAGATAGAAGCCACAAATTTGCAATCACTGCGATTCTTCAAGTTGTCGAAAATATAATAAACAAAAACAAGTGACAATGAAACTTTATTTGGTACAATAATTGAAATATTACATGACATCACAATATGTCAAATATCTCTCTACGTGTTCATGAAGAACTCTGGCAAGTCTCTCACATCTTCTTAATGATTGCGTATCGGTATTTTTAATGGTATTAGTTGTTTGTATCGCAACATTATCTGAAGTTATCACTGGAACAACCTACTTGGTTCATTTTTGCCTAGTCTGTTTGTCTATAGTGAATAAAAATGATCTTCTGAATCCATTCGATTTCCTATTTTATGTAATATGATTCCCACTGACGGCCGATTGTCATTTCCTTGATAATTCTGTTCTTTTGACAAATTCATTGTCACTAAACGTGTTGGAAGAAATCCGAATCTAAGGAGTTTCGCTGGATTTTCATGAGTAGTTCTACAGTCTGCGTTCCGATACTGAATTATTAAATTATCTACTCTCTTCCAGCTCTTTCATATTGCCTGAGTTCACCGATTCTATGACAAACGTTTCTGTTTTTGTGAAGTTTTCTGTCGACATATTTGACTAAAAATGATATTAGACTGTACATAGATGACAAGAAGCAATATGTCTAAACCTATCACCGAAGTTATCGATGGAATGAGTCCCACTATAAGACACTAACTATTAAGTTGAGACGTAAATTCTTCCTCATCACTCCATGTGTCACTTTTGTATTTAGAGTGTCTGTATGTGTTACTTTTGGCCTTTTAGAGTAAGAGTGCCACATAAATGAAACATAGTATGAGTTTAAGAAGAGACCATAAATATCTGAATGAATACGCTGTCATGAATTCCATAATTATGTTTCATACGATATTTCAAGCAGCCCTTCTCACAATTTCGTCATCAACTTTGGACCACCAGAATATTAAAAATCTCAATAATTTCATTTTTTGAGATCAAAAGTGTGCGGTATTAGGATCATCTTTTGCAGCAGATTCAAATGTCATGTAAGCAACACTCCTGTTCTTAAAATACTAAAATCCATCATGACGCAGCCTTTTTTCATTTCTTCGTTTACAGAACCCAAAGAATCTTCGCTTACGCTTACCATTCTAACCCTTCGTCATTTAATTCATAAAATTTGCACAGTACTTTCGAGTTTCTCGAAAAAGTCGTATTACGTCAATAGATAATGGCTGAAATAATACACAGTCAGATCAGTAGAAGAACTCTAGGGCAATGAATAAGGCTTTAGAAAGTGTGCATGAGATTTCCCGTTAGTCAGTCGGTGGTCAATTTGATTTTCATTTATACTCGGTTCTAAATCTCAACCCTGAAATATAGCAGCAGATGTCCTAATTAAGGAGTCACTCGGACAGCAAACACGAGTGAAAGCTTGGTGATCAGCAAGTACACAGACAAATGTCAGTACCATTTATGAGTTCTAGGTATATACTAGGTAACTCCTACTAAGATAAGCAAAATACACAATGATTCTTATTATTATTGGAATTCCTAGCGGAACATAGGATGTCAGTAACACGTCTCCATTTCCCTCTCCTCTCTGCATTCTTTCAACTTGACTCCATGACTGCCCACAAACATTCATTTCTTCCTCACACCATCTACTCCATGTCACCCGCACCTCAAACGGCCGACTCTTCGTTTCCCATGTGGGTCCCACTCGAGAAATTGGCCTGGCACGGCACATGATATTCCCACACGGTCTTCCCAGTGCATGCCCAATCCAGTCCATCTCCACTTTCTTCTGCATATTTGTTGGGCGATAGATTCTTGGTCGGTTCGTTGACAGTCAGCCAGAGTGAGTTCCTTGTTGCTCATCCTCATTATTCTGGCCACCTGATCTGATCTGATCTGATCTGACCTGATCTTCAGTTTCAGTATCGAGTGAGTGTAGGCGGTAGCTGTTGATGTGTTGTATGTCTGAAGTTTGTTGAGAATGCCTTCTGTAACACGCCAAGTCTCTCAACCACCACATAGAAGCACTGAATTACATGACTGACTTGGTGTTAAAAACCGGATCATGTTCACGCTTTATGCTGAGTGCAGTGCAGTGCAGTGCAGTGCAGTGCAGTAGATCTCAACACTGATTATTTCAGATCAATGCAAGAAAGCCAGTCTTGCTGTCTTTCCGATGCTGGCTTTGACGTCCTCATCTGTGCCTGTGCCACCTGTAGTTGAAACGATGCTGCATGACTAGGTAGGTGAAGGAGACAACTTCGTTTGGGTTTCTCGCGTTCATGGGGATTGGTGCTTGTTGTTACTGTTGTTCTTGGTTGGCTACCTTCATCACATCTGTCTTCCCCATGTTCACTTGAAGTCCCATCTTCGCTACCTCACCTCTTCTGTCAACTTGTTAGTTCTCACCTGTAGATCTTCGAGTTTGTGCGACAAGACACTAGACATAAATCATCATCGGTGAAATCAAAATCGTCTAGGGTCTTTGCATCGGTCCAGCCAGGGTGTCTCACTCCTCTCGCTCCTCACAGTCTAATGCATGATCCAGTCGAGTCGATCACAATCAGGAAGATGATGGGTGATGGTAGGTGGCAGCCTTGTCTTACTCGTGTCTTCACTTCACAGGCATCACTGAGCTTTCCATTGTGAATCACTTGGCATGTCGCATCATATGGCATACAGCTGTTGTTGAATGAGGTTGATAAATTTTTGTGGCATTAAAGCCGTAGTGTTGAAGCAACTGCCTGCCAAGTTATTTCTCGGTGGACGTTGTCGAAGCCCTTTTCAAGGTTGATGAATTTGAGGTAAGGAAGAGAGTTCTCTGTCATTCTACGCCGTGTTCTATGACGACGCGTAGAGCAGCAATGCAATTTGATGAGCATATGATTTGTACTTCCTGAAGCCAGCCAGGCAGTTCTGGTCGTAATTTCCAATCCAGCGCATGTTTTAGTCTCTCCAGACTTAATATTTTGCTGGCTTGGGTGGACAGAGGTGGAGCATGATTCCGTTCCAGTTCTTGCAAAGACTTAGGCTTCCTTTCTTTGGAAGTTGGACCGAGTGTTCTTTCTTCAAATCAATGGATAGGTACCTTACCTTCCTTCCTCCCTTACAAACCTTCTGCAGTAGTGGCGTTAGCGTGTCCGCTGTTGTATCTGCATCTGGTTTCAGCGCTTGTTGAGGAATTTCACATGGTCCTGCTGCTTCATTAAATTTCAGCAAATATATGACGTTCAGGACTTCACTTCTGCTTTTGTTGGAGGGCTTGTCTTCACTGGTAGTTCTGTGGCTGGGCTGCTGCTGGTATTTCTGCACGAGTCACAGTTGGTGGTGGTCGATTCAAGAGTTTTCTGAAGTGGTCAGTCCATTGCTTCCTTCGTTTCTCCTCATTGGCGATAACTAGGTTTCCTTCACTATCTCTCATTGGTTTCATCTGCGTTGATCTCTTCCTTCCCAGTTAGTAACCTGGTTATTTGATATAGTGTTGTTAGGTGTCTATCTCTTCCACCTGCAGCCTGTTCTGTTTCACTTGCCAGTGTGTCGTGGAAGTGTCTTTAGTCTTTGCATGCACTCTTCTTCACTTCTTTGTCCAGTGTAGTGTTTTATACGTTGTACTAGGTTCCTCTTCTCGTGCTTCATCCTTGCACTAGTTCATCTTCTGATTCACCATCTTCCGCTTTCTCCTCTATCAGCTTCCATGTATCCGTCGGGATCCATTCCGTGCCTTCTTTCTTTTGTCTTCCTAATATGATTATACAGGTTTCTTTCCACATCTCTTTCAAAGAGTTCCATTGTTCTTCCACACAGATTTGTTCGTAGATGTTGCTCAATGTCTCTCATTTTGTCCTGATGGTTAACGTGAAGATTTTCTTCTTAGTTTCGTCCTTTACTTTATGTTCTGAGTGTTGAACTTGAATTGTGGTCGACAGACTTGCGGCATTACGAAAGGCATTCTCAACAAACTTCAGATTTACAACACATCAACAGCTACCGCCTACACTCACTCGATACTGAAACTGAAGATCAGGTCAGATCAGATCAGATCAGATCAGGTGGCCAGAATAATGAGGATGAGCAACAAGGAACTCACTCTGGCTGACTGTCAACGAACCGACCAAGAATCTATCGCCCAACAAATATGCAGAAGAAAGTGGAGATGGACTGGATTGGGCATGCACTGGGAAGACCGTTTGGGAACATCACGGTGCAGGAAAGGCCAATTTCTCGAGTGGGACCCATGTGGGAAACGACTAGTTGGGCGTCCCAGCTGAGAATGACATGGAGGAGGTGTTGTGAGGAAGAAATGAATGTTTGTGGGCAGTCATGGAGTCAAGTTGAAAGAATGCAGAGAGGAGAGGGAAATGGAGACGTGTTACTGACATCCTATGTTCCGCTAGGAATTCAAGTAACGAAATACAACAACAATGAGTTGGAAGAAATTTTTTGGAGCTGTTGATTTCACTTTCAGAAAGAAGATTTAGTGGCGGTGAAGTTTGTAGAAGTAGTTGCATTCGATTTTCAACTGATTAACTTGTTTTTAAATGACGCCTATAAGTAATCCAGATACGTTGACAGTCTTTTATTTGTTATTCAACCTGATGATGGTGCACAGCTTCGGCACGTTTTATATTAGTGTACGATTTGGTTGAATCATTTAGTGTTTTGTTGGGAAGAATAATATCAGCTTCTATGGACTGGGGATATCATTTAGAATACAATGAGAATTTGCCAAGTGTCTTTTTCAGTTTGGAGCATTGCGAGACTTTTAAAAGGCTTAAAAATTATCAGAACTTGTGTGAAACTGAAGAGTGATTTTCAGTTGTAGTTATGAAGAAAGACGATTGTATGGAGGAAAAAGATTTGTTAGAGCAAAAGTAAAGGAAAGTTTAGAAAGCAAATCCAACGAAAGCCCTAACTGATAAAGAAGAAAATATTTTAATCGTTTCACTAAAGTAACTGAAGATGGTATGCAAGCATGAAAAATCTGAATCTTAAATATAGTATGATCCATGGATTTATAATCAAGCAAAAATAAACAAATATGAAATATCACTTCTTTGATTCCTGCACATGATATGATGTTGTTCCAGGCAATATCGAGGCATCCAAATAGTAGCCAATGTGCCAATGGAGTTCGAACAGTTCGATCCAATAGAACAACGGAGAATTATAAGTGGATCAACAAATAATAATAACTAATGCCCGTTATTTAAGGAGTGGCTGTTGTTCCTCATTGGTCTTATGGATAGTGCCTTGACGTTTGAAGCCATGGAACCGAGGTTCGAGTCTCAGAGGGAACAACATCACTCACTCAGGCTCAGGTACATCCAACTGATGAGTCCCAAAAAGGATGAAACGTGCGTGCTGAATTCTTCTGCTAGCCAAAACCAAGCAAATTATCAAAAATAGGTCTGGTTGAACTCCTTAATTCTTATTCTATTTTGAAAACGCATTTAACTCAAACCTGGCCCATTTTTGCTGCACAATTTTAATTTATAACTGCAGGACTTGTTGAGAATTTATTTAAAAGGATATATTGTTTTTTAGTTAGTGAAATAGCAAACTTTTGATTTTTTGGCCAAAAATGTCACGTGATCTCCAATCTGACATTGATCATGTATCTGAAAGTTAGGGATAATAATCCCTGGTACTTGTTTCATAATGCCTGATTTTCAGTTTCACTGTCTTCATTAATAAAAGTGTGAAACTTGAGAACCATAGTGTATTCCAATTACATTTTAGTTTATTTACTAGATGCATCAAGTAGTAAAATTGTAGTATATCCCGGCAAATCTTTTTAAATAGTTTACTATCCATATCCATCACAAGACAATTCAACAGCTTTAGCATGTGGTTATCATAGTTTCAATCCAGTCTTCTCCTTTTAAAACTATGTAAATCATATCTCAAAGTTAGAGATTTACCTTTTTGTGACTATGGTTGATAAGCTGTGTCCGAAAAGTTGTCTGGTACACAATACTGCTTTACTGTTTGATGTATTTAATAAACAAACTGAAATGGAATCGATATTGGTTGATAATTGAAGGTGAAACTAAAACCTGGACCGCAAGATGTTTCTATCCGGCTACCCCATAGGGTTTTCGGTTCAGTGTTCAACCAACTAAGCATCGATGCGGAAACCTGGGGGTGGCTGGTTTGAATCCTCCTAGTGTTCAGATTTTCATTACACCTTGAATCACAATCTAGTATCAGTACAAGTGTGTCAAACCACAGCTATCAAATTGACAAAATGTATTCATTGCCATCCCCGGCAATCGACGAATTCCAAAAGCCTATCACATGCAACCACGTTTTTGATCAAATTTAGTGTGCAAATTACTTTTAACAGTTAAATCACATTTTGGTTGTTTTGTTGAGAATGGTGTCATTTTTATTACATCCAATGAAAATAACCTCATGGAAGCGGACAAAAATCAACGTATGCAGAATATTGTTAAAACATGTGATTTGGTCATACTGATGTTAATCTCTAAGACAAACAATTTCAGCAATAAGAAGTCGAATGTGAATTCAAAACATCATATGATGTTATAATAAATATGTCCTTTAGGAAGATAAAAACAGTATCCAAGGTTATGGAATCAATTTTTTACGTAAAACCTGTCACCATGTACTTATATGCATGTGCTTCTTCAGAGACTCAAAGTTGCTTCAGGGGATTCAGCTATAAGTGATCCTATCATTAGGCTATTTGAGAACTGACTTACTGCTAGAAAAACAAAATCACTTGCACTCACTGGTCACAAAATTGCAGCCAGTAAGATGTTACCTGCTTCTAAGTGTCAGACTTTCTGTATATGACAATCTAACACTTAAGTAGTGTATCATAGTGTGAGAAATTTCCACTTATTAAATAACTTGAAAGCATGTTCGAGAAAATTCGTTAAGCTTGTAAAGCAGACTCAACAACCCCAGTAACTCTCTGGGGACCAATTAATTCTCTTTTTGCCTTTGTCAAGATTCAAATAAGAAAAAACTTCCAGGTTTAGTTACATCCTAGTTTCAAGTTGTTTGCAAACACAAATTATTTTCAATCCCTTAATGTAATAGTAAATCCACACTTGTTCCTACTCATTGTGGGAGAGTTAGAGCCCTTAAGATATGTATACTGCACATCGATCACAGTAGAATCAAATACAAAAATGAAAAGTCAGTTAGATGCATGGAATTCTTTTTAGCTGAAGGGCAGTCTGATAATACAGTTCATATCGCGATATCGTATATCTGTTCATATGTAACTGAGCATTTTTGTTGGTAATGAGGCCTACTTACCCATACAATTTTTAGCAGCATGGAGTTATTGAGTTTACTTTTTCATTTCAAACGATTCTTCTGATTTTGCTAGGAATTTAACTTAGTGAAAAAGTTTCGTCTTTCAGAAGTTGCATATTTCTAAACCAGTTGACTAAATATATGTACAACGTTCACATAAGGTTTGGGCGTGCATTAGAATGGTAACATCTCGGTTACTGCACAATAGACTAGGTGACCAAACTGGACACTTTTCTTACCTATTTTAAGATGTTAACTGATTATGATCCAAAGGTGGTGTTTTCTAAATCCCAAATCAGTGATTATTCAAAGATCAGTCTGTGGACCATTTGGTTCTGTGCATGCATTGAAGAATATCGCAGAAAAGAACATTAGTTAAATAAAACATTTATATGCAAAGGATATATCTGAGGTTAATCAAATGTAGGTTGTGTATGAATCAACCAATAGTAAATCAAAAGTAACAGAATGGTGGAAAGGCTTCTAGTAAATTCTTATCAGTTGATGTAAGGTATATAAATTGTTTCGATTTCAGTCAGTCAGGATCAGTGTAGGACCCGGCACTGCTGTGAAACAGCTTGGTTTGCTACACTGCATATCAGGATGTCGAGTTGATTGACAAACAAATGAAAGATAGAGGAACAAAAAAGATTGTCATCAAAATGGTAGACAGTTGTTAAGGTAGAAAAAGAAGGAATGAAACAGTTATGGCATTTGGGATAACCACTAGGATGAAAATTATTTTGTCATACATCTGAATTATTGAGATCGATTTTTGTCCACATCACCCAGTGTCTCCGCCTAATGATTTCGATTGTCACTTTGCCTCAATCGGATATTCTACATTCCCCTTCATCGCTCAGACCAACATTTCCGTCTTAATTCCTAACTGCATTCCAAGGAACTATATTGTGACTGTAATCACGATAATAAAACGTTTTTATATAACTATTAAATAAGTCATGTATATGGGGTCAATGAGGATTTTATTTTTAAGGTAGTACTGGCCATGGGCTGACATCAACTGAAGAATCATTGAAAAGCTTAGAGCACTGGACAGCTGCTTCTTCCTAATATGCGACTCTTCAACGGTACACACTCACAACCCGTTTAGGGATAGAACTCAGCACCTTTAGGCTTCACAGCAAACGCGTTGATCGTCCAACCACTGGTGGTCCACAGTTTCCTAATTCTGTCACTTTACGATGTAGAGCGAATGGAGTTCCACACTAGGAAGAAGCAACTGCCAAGTTTTCCCAGGTTTTTAATGGTTTCCCAACTGTTGTCACTCCCTGATAAATACGACCCTGAAAATATTAAATATGTGATTTAAATCTGTATAGTATATAATTCAGCCATGTTGTTTTAAGAGTAAACTCTACTTATATTTGATACTCATTATAAAGGTGTATATCTAATGCGGTCCTCGATCTATATATATGTGGTTAAGTATGAGATAATTATATAGGCAGTTTTTCATGAACAACTCTAAGTAAATAAAATGTTTTTCGAAAACCCTAGTGAAGTTTGAGTGTATTGTTTAACAATCACACTGGATCCCTTGGCTGATGGACTTCCACAAGGACTCAGAAACATACAGTAACATATTGTACTATGTCGAAAACTAATTGATTATTCAGTAAAAGTGAATTATAGTTTGTAAGATATTATTGATTTCATTTGATCGTTAACGCGTTTATTTAGTTCTAAGCAAAGCTTACTTTTCTATCACACTAGTAGTTTTTTTATCACACAAGTGTGATTTAATGCTTCGTTTCGCATTCGTAAGAATAACTTTTACACAGAAAATAGAATATTGGAAGTGAGGAAATTGTTTAGTCTATTGGTGATTGATTTAGATAAGATAATGTATAAAAATTCCATATAGTGTATTCTGTCCATCAAAGTTGGATCTATCCTTACCTAAATAATAGATAAGTGATACCAATATTTCTTAAGATATTTACTCAATATTTTTGTTTCATTTTGCACCGACTTTTAAAAAGTATGGAATGATTAAAAATTGGGTCAAGTAGGCCAACTTATCCACTGAAAATAATTGATCAAGTGACAATAATGGGTTCTATGAAGCTACAGAAGAGAGATCTTGAATAATGTGATTCCGAGCCCTAGAAATTTCCAACAGCTGCTTGTTACACGGTCTTCAATGTGTAATGCGGATTTTGTAACTTATTTTATAGATCTGTCAAGGAAATGGTTAAAGAAAGGATAACTGTTATTCCAGAGGAAGAAATGAGACATTTTACTTCAAACTCACTCATTATTATTGACATCAAAAATTCCTATTCTAATTCAACAGCTATATCATTGAATATAGAATACTCTTTCCGATAACTTCTTCAGATCCTACAGTTATATGCACATACTGGGATTTTGCTTAACAGTCTATTATACAATTGAGGAAGTCACTTTAGAAAAGTGTAATGTGAAGGTTAATGACAAAATCAGTTATTGTGGGAATTCAATTCAAAATAAGTGGTTATATAAAAAAATATACTGTAATACTGCAAGGTGTTTGCGAATGTTAGATGTAATAAAATTTAAAAAATAGTTTGAAAAATAATGATTTGATGAAAAGTTACTCAAGTTGGGGGAGAAAATCGATTAAGAGAATGTGCTGAAATTGTTCCAGATTATATGAATGAAGCGATATCTAAAGTATGGAATCAGAAAGTTAGATTCATGTAGCATGTTGAGGAATTTGCGCGTCCTTAATCGGGACATGTTAGATGTAGCAACACCATTTGCCTTTCTTGAACATAATTGAGGTTGTGTTATCCTGACTGGTGCTAATTCTGCAGTCTGAAGTATATACAGCCAGATACTTTTTGACAAGTTAAAAGAAACCCAGTAGAGAATGGAAAACGACTCATTCATATCCACTTTGTGGTTCATTTCAACCAAGTGGGCTAATATAGAGCTGGTAATGGTCTTTACCATACATTTACCTCAGCATTGCATAGCTCAGTTAAAGAGCTTTTAATCAACTCCTTTCTTATTTTTGTACGAATTAAAGGTAGTTATTGTGCATAAATCTGTCTTCCATTCATAAAATCTTCTGCTTCATTTTTGTGAATTATACTGCAATGTTGACACATAATTCATTTGTATATAAACGTGACTAAAGACAAAAATGGACAATGAGCATCAGTCTTTGTCTTCTGTTGTATGGGGGTTTGAGACGTTGCAATTATGTATTGTATGTAAATGATAATATGCACAGTCAGTTTTTAAAAATCTAAGGATTAGAACTGAAGCTGCCTGAAGTTATAACGATAACCTTCATCAATTCCTGTTGTCCTGCCAATCGCTTAGACATGTTAGTTATTTTAGAGTTTATGGAGTGGTGAAATAAGAATTTTGCATTAAACGACATATATAGCCTGACTTTAAAGTGGCCTATAGATCGCACATTACTTTCCAGTATGAATGACGGGCGACTTTAAAGGTCACTGTAACAACAATCGAAATAACCAATTGCATTTCTCCATTTCGGCTGGAAAGGCAGGTTTTTACAGGGTAGAAAAGTTTAGTTGGTTACTTCAGTTTTTACTGGGGTGGCCTTTAGAGTCACTCATGAATGACGAGTGAACAAAAAGGCCAACCTAATAACAAGTGAAATGACCAATCAAGTTTAGATATTCCGTCTGAGAATGTTTTTCATTAAATACAGAAACGTTATTGGTTGCCCGAACAGCTGCTGAAGTAACAAATTTAAATTCTATATTTTATGAAAATCTGTCTTTCCAGCTGAAATGGGGAAACTTAATGGGTTATTTTGACGGTTGATAGGGCGTCCTTTAAAGTCACAAATTTTGAATTGACTTTAAAGGACACTCTAGCAACAATTGAAATGGCCAATTAGAATTCTGCATTTGATGGAAATATGACTTTCTAGCGGAAATAGAGAAACATAATTCGTCATTTCAGTTGATGCTATGGTGGATTTTAAAATCATTCGTTTTATGAAAATCTACTTTTCGGCCGAAATGGAGAAACCTAATGGGTTATTTTGGTCGTTGTTAGAGTGGCCTTTAATGTCGCCCCTAATCATTGATGAAACAGTTATTAACGTGATATCAGGACGATGCATTCTGTAATCTGGGGGGAGGGGGTGGTCTGTTTCTAGCTAGAATTGAATCGAACACATGAACAAGACTTATTAATTTATACATCACGTGACTAACAAATCATCATACTTGATTTTGGCTAGTAGTGGAATCCAGGATGCGTCAGCTAGATGAACCTGAACCCTAGCGAGCTATATTGTTCCCCTTAAGAATGGAACTTCATATCCAACGCGTCTCAGTTTGCTTGACATTTGTCCATCATATTCTTCTATCTTCTACTATTCACGTTAAGTGTATGTATGTAAATCGATCGTGATCATGTGAAATCTCAAAGAACTTAACATAATACCTGGTTAAATCAGCAAAATAACCGAGTAGGAAGAGAAATTTTCCTTATTTCTTTCTTGTAAGTTTATATTGCTGTAACTTCGGTACCAGCACAAATACTTTGGATTTGTTGTGCCGGTAGGTAAACGGTGATAGAAACACTTACCGAAATACAGGATTACCAGGTTAGACTGCATTTTTGATATTGCATTAGCTGATAAGAAGTTTGAAGGTAACTTCAAATATCTTAGTTTCACCATCAATGCTTGTAAGCACATTTAAATTTAAATAAATTTTGGTGCGGTTATAGCAGACAAGTTCTAAACAGATGTCTAAGTTTTTTTATTTGCAGCATCAAACTCGTACAGTAATACAATCTCATCACCAGTAATTATTCACACTGTGAAAACATTTCATCTAGTTACGACCCCTGTAAACAATCTCTACTACGTCGTTAGCACAAACCAGTTTCAACTGGAAATTTGGTTTATTGACTTGCTTACTTTATAAGTCTTGGGATTTATCCTCTGACAGATGTGTCCAGCTTATTTATTATAACCCGATAGACAGGGGGGGGGGGGGGGTATCAGTTTCAGAATACATTTTATTTCATCGAATATTTATTCAAACGCAAACAACCTGAATTAATAAAGGAACAGCTTCACAAGTTAAATTATCTTTAGAATGTGAAACACACAAGAGAGGTAAGATTTTCCATCAACCGCTAACCGTAATCCAAGAATCTTGATACTTATGTTTGACTAAATGGAAAATTAAGTGGTTTTCGAGATCTGCCAAAAGACGTGTCGTTGATACTTGTCAAGAAGCTATGTAACATACCCAGAGTGAATATCATAAGATTGAAATAGACCCAGCAGATTATCAGAAGTGCAGGATTACGCAGTTGATTAGGAAGGGACTGAGACATATTTACCATCAGAATGAGATGACGACCATGCTCTATGTATGCACAGGCTTTGTTGAGAAAATGTCATGGTAATGGTTCCTGGGATGAGAAGTAGTCTTGACACCCTGAGTACTTTTATTAGCTTGACTGATTCCAATACTTCATCCCGATATACTTTCTTCTCAAGGTACTATTGAGGACGTTAGTTCTTTGAGAAATTATATGCTCGGGAAATGATCAGTGGAAGTGCATATTTATTAATAAACCCAAATTTGAAGTTTCAAGAAGTTCATATATGCGGTTATTTTTAGCAGTTGCAATAAATTAAAAGAAAAGTTAGCAAAAAATATAATTAGTCCACAGTGTTATAATCGTTTGTTGATATACTTGTAATTCTCCGTTGTTATATTGGATCGAATTGTTTGACCCCTGTGAGCATATGGGCTCCTACGCCGATGGCTCGATATTGCCTAAATATTTATTACGGTGACTGATTTAGTTATGGTTAGCAGAAGAATCCAGGACGCACGTTTCCCATGTCTCAACAGAGGTCGGACAAATTGATCCAGTATAACAACGGAGAACTACAAGTATATCAACAAATGGTTATAGCTAAAACTCATTGTACAAGAGGTGGCTATCATTTCTCAGTGGGCTATTGGATAACACCTTGGGTTTTGAGGCCATCGAACCGAGGTCGAGTCTCAGAAGGGATAACACCACTCACTGAGGTGCAGCTACATCCAGCTGACGAGTCCCAAATGGGGCGAAGGACGCGACATGGACTCCTGTGCTAGCCACAACTAGGTAGATAACTGTAATAAAGAGTTCATTCTGTGTTAGTGGATTCCTGTAAAATATATAGAATTTAGTGAAGCCAATATCAGATACTGGAAGATCAGGTAGTGAGGTGGTCATAATCGGCAAAATGTTTGAAAACTGATAGTGTAATCAATATAATTGATGAAATTCTTCGTGAACTGATAGTTCTGAAATACGTATAATAATTGACTACTTAATGCAATGAAAAGGTAGACAGGAATATGATTGTATAAGAAAAAGAAAAAAAAGTAAAAGTGGATGCTTTTTAATTTTAGTTGAGACATATGCAAAAAATGGAGAGCAGAGTTGTTATCCTTGTTGTAAAAGCAGTTCAAGTTTAACTGGTTATTTCTGAGTGAAATCTAAGTAGTTTTTGTGAAGTGAACTGGGATGGATTTATAATGTTTCCCACTTAATTTGAACGCACATTAAGTTCATGTCAAACTTCTTCCAGACTATCTTACTAGTCACTTTTTAAGCCAATACTAATATTGCAGCATGATAAATAAAGGTAAAATGAAAGCCCATACTGTGGTGAGATTCAAGTTAGTTGTTTTTAGGTGACCGATCTTGTGCCCTACCAAGTGGTAAACCTGAAGAGATAGTTACTTAACACGCTCTTGTATAACAGTGTGTGATAAAAATAAAGACTTTGGTCAAGAGGTGAGTCATGTGACTCGGTTGAACACTGGGATGGCAACTTGGAGACTTCTGAACCGAATCCCACTGTGTCTAAGCTGTCTGTCTACTATCGATCCAAATCCTAAATAACAGTCCATCAAACCATCACTAATCCAAACAGGGCCACAAGTATGCTGGTATTTATTTATGTTAGACTTTAGACACTATCAACTTTTACTTGGCTGACAATATTGCAGCAAAATATAAAGGGTCTTTTTAAGTCTGAAAGCCCATTATTTACTGCTTTATTTTAACAACCAAAGATTAACTTAACAGAGTCAGTGGTCACTTTGGACTGAATTGAAAAGAATCCCATTTTATTTAGTGGCGACAGTTTAGATGCACAGATACTCTGTCTCAGTCACACTTCCGTGTTCTTACCGATACTAACACTATGCGAAATTAAGAAAGGATATCTACTATCATTACAGTAAAAAGTGTACACTTTTAGTTGAGTAAAAACTTTTATTTTAGAGTAAATAAATTAGGTATACACTCACCCAACAGTTATCTGTATGAAACATCTAAAGCAGATATAGTTGATTTCATTGGTGAAGGAAAGAACATATTATCGTACGTATGTTCATGGTACGCTTATCGCTTATAGTAATATGTATTAAATAAGCAAAATAAGGTTACTGAGTGAAAAAGGAAGTATAAAGCGTCGAGTAAAGTAGAATAGTTCGTGTTTAGTCCTATATTAAATTAACAGGCGTTTACATGCATATAAAGTGGTATATAACTGGCCACTAGGTTAATTTATTGAATTTCCTGCGCAGGACAGCTTCTTACAGGGCCAGGAAAACTGCAAGTGAAGACAGTTACGGGTCAATGGAGTTGTATTGTGTATGTGCCGTACAGGGAAGTTGCTGTTGTTGGAAACCTTGAACCATCTAATTTAAAGCCCGATGTCGAAAATTTTCTCATTTTATCACGAAAGGCTAGGTGCTGAAAGTCACAACATTCTAACTAACCAAATCATCATTTTGACAATGGCAGGTTATTAAGTAATCGAAATTTGCTTATTAAGTCAGATGAACAACAATTTAATCCCCAGAAAATAAATAACAAAAAATAATGTGGATAAATAAGCAACATCCTGAGAACACAGCTGTTCAGCATTGCAATTCATACAAGAAAAATTAAACAATTTGATTGAGATAAACTAAAACAGTTAATTAACTGAGTGGAATAAAGTGTTATAAATAGCTATGAGGAAAGCACTACCTCTGCTGATTTTTACGTGGTAATAAAAATGATGAGTAAAGGTAAAGTGAAAATACAGTTACCGACAATGGCAGCTTGAAGAATGCTCACATGTCAGCAACTAAATTTTTATGGAAAACAAAAGTGAATGGAAGCAGCAATAATGCTGGATAGAGACAAGCAGTAAAGAGATTATTTACCTTAATTTCTTCTCTGAGTAATCAAAAGCAAAGTGTACCTGGGCTAACGTTTGTCTTCGACTTCTCTAGTCTCCACAACTGTTCATATAGTGAAAAGACCCGGCAGCATGTGCATAATACACATGATTAAAGCAGTTACTTTTACATGAACATATAGTAAATATGAATTCCATACACTGAAAATAGGTAGCCAGTGAATATGCACCACAAAATGATAACGATGTAAGTCTTAGATTACAAAAAATGAAGTTGCTCTGTGGGGATCAGATATAAGTAGAAGAATGAAAAAAGTGTGAATAGACTTATAAATTGAGGTTTGTGTTTGTGTTAGGATTCATTGCTGCTTAAAATAATTATAACAATTTATAGTTGGAAGGAGATATTCAGGCAAACAATATTGTTTTCAATTAGCTCTCATTTGGCTTTGGGCTAACAAACATAAATTTTTAAACCTACAAAACAATAAATTAATCATGGTAGATCCTTATGGCTGTGGTAACTTGAAAATGAAGCATAGCAATATTAAGTATCTAGACGATAATAATTACCTCAATGATCATAAGAATAATGGGAACAGCATGGTGCTACAAGCATCGAGATAATCAATGCAGGTCAAAGCTTAAGAAAATAAAAGTTACGCAATACTAAGGGATTGTCAGTTCCCAACCTCAACTTCATCTTCCTTGAAAAGGCCTTCGATAGCGTTCACCGAGAAATAACTTGGCACTCAGTTGCTTCAACACTACGGAATACCACAAACTCTTATCAATCTCAGTCAACAGGTATATGAAGAGGCCTATATGCCAAGTGAATCACAATGGAAAGCTCAGTCATGCCTTTGAAGTGAAGACAGGAAGGAATAAAACAGGGCTGCGACCTACTACCAGCGATGATCTTCCTGATTGTAATGGACTGAACTGCATCATGCAGCGAACCGTGAGGAGCGAGAAGAGGGTGATGCGCTGGACCGTGGAGAAGATCCTAGAAGACTTGGATTTCGCCGATGAATTCTGTCTGGTGTCTCACAAGCTTGAAGATCTACAGGCAAAAGCCAACAAGTTGACAGAAGAGGTGAGGCAGCGAAGACGGTACTTCAAGTGAACGTAGAGAAGACAGAGGTGATGATGATACACAATCAACACCAACAACAAGCTCGAATCACCATCAGTGGAAGAAACCCAAAGGAAGTAGCCTGTTTCAGCTATCTAGGCAGCATCGTTTCAACTACAGGTGGCACAGGCACGGACGAGGACGTCAAAGCCAGCCAGGATCGGAAAAGCAAGACTGGCATTTATTAACCTGAAACCTGTGTGGAGATCTTCTGCACTCAGCATGAAGCGTGAACAAGATCCGGTTTTTAACACCAGTGTCAGTCAAGTCAGTGCTTCTATGTGATTGTTGAGAGACTTGGCGCTTTACGAGAGGGATTTCCAACAAACTATAGACATTCATCAACAACTGCCTACTCTGGCTCGTTACTGAAGCTCAGATGGCCAGAAAGAATAAGCAACAAGGAACTCTGGCGACGAGCCAACCAAGAACCTATTGCTGAACAAATATGCAGAAGAAAGTGGAGATGGACTGGATTGGGCATACACTGAGAAGGCCGACTGGGGACATCGCGAGCCAGGCCTGTTCGTCGAGTGGAATCCAAATGGGAAGCGACGAGTCGGACATTCCAGCTGAGGGTGATATGGAGGAGATAGTGTGAGGAAGAAGTGAAAGCTTGCGGGCAGTGGTGGAGTCAGGTTGTAAAGACTGCAGAGAACAGAGTGAAATGGCGACATGATGCTGAATTCCTATGTTCCACTAGGAACACAAGGGACAAATAATATAATAATAATAATACTAAGGAATGAAATGCGTGGATAATCAAAGTCTAGACAAAAAGGGGTGAAGGAAGAGGAAAAGGATGAGAAGTGACTTTATCCTTGAAGTCATTCATTAGGTTTTCTCTGGCCAAGGCAGAGATAACGGCAGCACACACTTCTTCACATAAAGACTAGGTTTGGTCCTTCTAATTCCCATAGCCACAGCTATATGTAAAATGTGAGTGGATTTTGTGGGATTTGATACATGATTTTAAATACTTTGACACCGACCACTGTCGACCAAATGTGACAGAACTGAACTTCATATTGACTTCACTTGTCCCTTTCGTAGCCATGACGGTAAACGCTCAGCAACCTATTTGTTAAGCTGCCTAGTTGTACGCTATGTATAATTTTTTCTACAGGAGCAACTGAATTGGTAAGTGCACATACAAGTGGTAGACAGCTTCCCTATTGCCTGAACAACAATTATAGACCGAATAGAAAGTGATAAACAGAAATTAGCAGCTTAGAAAGCTCTTCTGGTGAGTGTAATCAGCCTCCAGAACAGAACTTCACCAGGTATGTCCCCTTTAAATTGGAGCTTCATGGATAATGAATTCTTTTTAACAGTCCTTTGTTCAGATTTTTTTACTCATTTTATTCACGTGTTTCATTATAAAACTATGGAGGTAACCTATTTTTGGCAGCTTATTATGAATATGTTCCAACTCCTTTTGTATCAGGTCATCGGAGAGGATCCTTCTAGTCATGTTTACAAGATATTTAATTAAGCTTCTTTTACACAGAATGGGCACAAAGCTAAGAAAATGTATGTACTGACCCATGGATGCGATCTTTCTGCACACTGTTCTACTGGATGACTCATCACCTTTTCTAATCATTAGGATATTTAAAAAAATGTTGCATATTTTCTTGTTCTTCTTCACAAGTGAAAGTGAGAGAAGGACGTATGTCATTCAGTTATCTTAGTAGTTAGTTTTGTCGACGTTCCAGTTAAAAACAGTGAAAGTGTCGTCAACATAACGTTTATACATATGCATGTTATCAGTGACATCTTTCAGTGGTCCATTCTCAAGTTTACCAAGGAAAATCAGCTAATACTGGGCCTGTTGGCGAACCCATGGTAATTCCATCAATTTGTCTCTAATGTGCATCCCTGAAAAGAAGAAAATGTACACGATGCATAGTTGAAGTAACTGTTTGAGACTATCTTTTGGAAGTCTGGCATAAGTCTGCTTTTCTACTATCTGCTGACGAATGAATTCTACTGTTTCAAGAAGTGGCACATCAGTGAATAAACAAGAAATATCTAGAGATATCATAAGTTTCCCTTTCATATTCACCCTTTCTAAATTAGAGACAAAGTCGAATGCAACTATGACGCTAATTTTTAAGACCTGTTTGTGTAGGAGTTGGAGAACTTCGATTAGCCACTTCGCGATTGTATGATAAGAGGAATTGGACATATCTAAAACTGAACAAAGAGGAAGTTGTGGTTTGTGAGCTTCAGGTAAGCCATATAATCCCAGTATGTAACACTCTGTGGGTTTAATTGCCTCATACTTAGTCATAGAAATTATGGCCTTTTGTCTTAGTTCTTTAAGATTGTTTGTCAGTTGTCTCTTCACTTTATCGTTTAAATCTGTACTTTTACAAAGCTTTTCATAATCTGTTTGGTCATGCAGTAGCCGGTTCATTTTGTCAGTGTATTCGATCTTATCCAATAATACTAAACCTATTACTTTTTATGATTTACTTATAATCAGGTTTTCATCTTTCTTTGGTGTTTTCCAAGCTTCTCTATACTGTTTATTCAACAAACCTTTAGTAGATCAAGTACTATTTGTGTATTACTGGCAGTAAATAAACTTAAGTGAAAATCTTATAGCCTTCGAAAGGAAACTTCAAGTCATACTGTTGTGGACTGGTGGTGGGTATATTTTAAATCAAGTTAAGGTGAAATGATGGGTGGGATAATTCTCTTCTCTAGGTACGTAAATCAGTTGGTCACTTATTGATTTTTGTGGGTTCCACCGTATAGAAAAGACGTAAGTGAATACTTTTGTAAAAGTAACATAGAACCGGACATGTGATAAAAAATAATTGGTTTGTATTGATGTACTTTATTCTGTTCACTGAATGAAATCTGAAAAGAATAATTAGATTTTGTAATAATAGTAATCAGTTTATTCCAGATAATGACAGTTAACACAGTATGGAATTCTCAGTGTGATATTTCAACAAATTTACTCCTTCTGCACTATTTTCGAAATTAGCTAATCATGGCTGTCAAACAATGTCAATAATAGCAGTGTGATAAACAGCAATATGTAACGCTTAGCTGTTTATAGGTTATTGTCATGTTTGTGAGTACGTTGTTTCACTCGAGTGGAATGTGAAATAGAAAAGCACGCATAAGCTTGGTGATGAAAGTCTATCCAGCCAGTATGAAAATTTCCAATTCCAGCTCATTATACCTTTATTGCATATATGATGTTGTCCGCTCAGGAGTCTATTGCAACCCACCATGATATTTTATCGTAATTTTGTTGACAACTTGTCCAGCGATAGGCTGAAGATATCTTAAGAATGTTATGGATAAACGTTTTACAATTTGTTGACATTTGAATGAGTAAAAAAAGTTAAAAAGAAACCAGTTTGATGAAATATATTGAATATAAAATTTTTGTTGGTCAAAAATTTGAGCAGGATGCCAAGATTTGTCCCATCTGGTTTATTTGCAAATTATAAGTTGAAAAATGGTTCGGTTCACGTTGATATTTTTTCACAATTTTTCAGTCGCATGAATATGATGTTAGCAGACTTACGTAAGAAAAAGCAGACAAGATGACAAATCATGATTTCTAACAAAAAATCGTCTTGAAGTCACAAATTATGCGTCTAAACAACACAAATTATTCGAAATCTTTCACTCTACACATTTCACCAGTCATATAACAGTAACCTGATTACCAGACATCTGTTTCACTGTTTTTTTGGTTCACATGTACTTGAAGCTAAGCGAAATCTCAAGTCCGGGGTGTCATTAATAAATAGTACTGTATCTACTAATATATCTCATTAAAAAGGATAACGTTACTAGAAGTTTCACACAGTGAAACAAAACGGTGAGTAATCTATGACGTCATCAGCAGTTAGAGAAAACGATTAAGCTTTCTATGTAGAATTATTTTCAGATGTAACAAGAAAATATTATACATGCGGTTAACAGAAACTATCTTGACCTGAGAAATAGGTTTATAAGTTTATGAAAGGTATAACTTTATCCTTAATATGGGAGTAAAACCTAGGCACTTTGGTAGATTGTAATTCTGTTTTAGTCTGTTTTTTAGAATTGTCACATAGTGAAACAGTATCACTTACTGGATAACATTTCGGACATAATTTGTTGTCGACAACTTTGAATTTATATGGTCCTACATAACCTCTGTCTCCTGTATAATAGTCTCTAGTTACACTTGGAATTGGTTCTACACAGACAGTTTAGTCACTTTTCCCATACTGATGATGATGTCACCAATTACTTACCATTCTGTTTGTTGATTCCCTGAAAATTTGATTGCGAATTAAGCACCTGATTCTTTACGATAGAAACTTTTGCAATTTATTCTTTCAGTCAATGTATAATGGTACAATTGACAGCGTTTGATTAGAAATTTGGTATAAGTTAGTAAACTCTTGTACCGACGGTGACAAAATTCAGTGTAGAATCATTCTAATACAAGTTCTTGAAGAAGTCAAATCAAAGCTCCATTTTCTTTGGCTATTTTTTTGTCGTTTTTCATGCTATACTGGGAACAAATAGACCCGTTTCCGTAACTAAACTATTTAGCAAGATTGTGTAGCTGCTGAAGGGATAAAAAGCTCTGCAGCCAATTATTATTCAGTCCACATATATTTTTGTCGAAATTATTCTTTACCACAGACCCAAACGATCTTTCGCTAGGGAGAACATCAAACTGTTTTCACAATGGACAAAAGTAAATCTACCAAATGAGTGGATAACATTAAAGATATTGGAAAGTTATTGTTGATTGAATCATTCAAAGCAAACGATGAATGCGTACATACTAACAACGGTATTCAAATCTATATAGCGTATAACGTGGCTGTGCAGCTTTTTATTTTCATCAGTAAATTTTAGCCGACATAGAATCCTACAGGAGCTCATTTCAGTCTATCCTAATCTCCCGTAAATTTGGTTGTAAAAGGAGAAAAGTATCCTGCTTCAGCTGGAACTGCTTCAGTTGATTTCAAAAACCCTACAAGTTGAAAGTTAACGTCTAACACCAAGTTTGTTTTCTGTAAGTGTGAAGCAGAAATGTATTGCTTATTTATAATACATTTACTTCATATCACACTAGTAAGAAACCAGTGGGTGAATATCATACACCGGATCCAAACTCATTGACTGTGGGCTACCATGTGGTACTCAGCTCAGTCACCTGATCGTCAGGTGCGCAATGCTTAAGGGTCTTAGACTGGAACGAAATAGTTATTCAGTACTCTTAGGTTTCGAAAATTCTCCAAATTACTCTAGTTCTTGATCAAAAGTGCTTGAAAACTAGTCGTACAATACAAACCAGAACTTAATCTATTTTATATATTTGATTTACTTTTGCGATTTGAAATGTTGGGAAGTGAATGTTTATTTGACGTAGCACGCTGTGGTACATTATTATATACTAAATGCTATTTCAATCATAAATTATTGTTCAGAATCATATCAAGGTGATCAAAGTTCTTTATTGTTCGGTTTAGATGACTTTATTACCTTCGCTTCTTCGATTCTAATGGTAACACGATTTTTCAAATATCTGGGGTTAGTGTTGAGTCATATCTGTCTATCCACCCTTAATACTAGTTTTAACGACGACTGATTTGTGCCACCCTATGGTGCGGTTGTATGTTTAGTCAAAATGACTCTAAAGGCTACTCTAACAACAAATGATATAACTAATAAAGCTTTGTGTGAAAAACTTAACCACTGACATCGCTCGTTGCTGGGGTAACCTGTTGAGTGGCTGGTGAAAGAAGTGTGTCAGTTGAAGTAGCCACAAATCACAGCAGCATATAAAAATGCCATTTTGACCAATAGAGATCGTTTCAAATGCCAAAGCGTTATCCACTAGGATTTACTCACACACAGTAATTAATCGTTTCACTAGATGGACCACAGTCTGCTCAAACAATAGTAATTTTGTTGAGAGGATTGTTACAATTTTGTTCCATCACTGCGTTGCAAACTTTGTTGTGCCTGCAACAAAGATTTGTGGGAGAGGATCGTAGATCCAGTCGACAACATTTTAAGAGTTCTGTCGTTTCTTTGATGTACACTACATCTTCACAGTAGCGTACCATCCCGTAACGAGTGTCTTCGTGAAAAGACTTCACAGACGAAAGAAAAACTCTTTGATAGCTAAAAATAATAGTACTAAACAGGGAGAATTCTTTCCTATTTTTTGACTGGCATCATCTCTACTGTAAAGGACAACTTGAGATGTATTACTGCTCAATTCGAATACAGCCCCAGCACTAGGTTTATTGAGACATCTTATATATACATAAAACACTCCTGAAATCGAGATCTCCACAGTTGCCAACCAAATTATACATGAGATTTAAGAAGCCCATGTCAAGTACAGCTAATTAAACACTTGCTTTTTAGCATGTTTGCTTTTGCTTGAGTTGATGGTGCTAAAAAGGACTTGAGATCATCAAATGAATGCCCTTTTTCTATAATCATTAGTGATCATAAATACCTTACCATAAATAAAAGCTAGAAAAATCACAAGTGGCGCTGAATCGTCCAAAATTGGCCTTGGTAGAAAACAAACCTGAACTTTCCACTGCACCACTTCATATGAGAGCTTCGTCTGACAGTACATTATCGTTAGCTCCACCTAACATGCAGATTCCTTCTATTCTTCCTTGTAGCGAAACCGGGAGAATCCAATAAACAAATTCACATGTGTACATTTCATTGATTGCTTCCTCTTTTTTTCCTTTTAAAGATTAACTGATATGCATTAAATATACCGATGCATCTATAAAAAAAACGAATTTTTTTGGCATTGTCCACTATGGGCATATCTGTATATATCATTTTTTTTATCTTTATTCGTTGAAATACGGCGTACATACTCACACAGCTACTATTAGCACCGTTATAATTGTTGTTCTTATATCGATGGTTCACTTCCAAAAAGACACAAAAAACACTGTACCTGTAGATTTTGTTTGCGTTTTTCTTGTTATTTTCTTCATAATGACTACACATATTACACTGTGCCTTTTGAACACGCTATAAACTTTACTTGGAAACTTACAAACTATTCAATGGTAGTTATTTCTACTTACTGTATATAACGGTTTTTCTATTTTTAGTTCGATTATGCCTTAAGGGTTTACTTCTCGCAGATAGTTCCTCTTGACTTCCTATGAACTGGCGAGCTGCGTGAAGACTACATCAATACTTTCTATAAATGGTTAAGTAGAAAGCAATGTTTCTTAATGTCGTTCTCCCCACTTTATAAATTTTTCATAACACCTAAAAAAATCATAGTTTGTTTATCTAATACTATTCAATTTCCAGTGAACAAAACCTTTCATTTCATGTTCTTCATTTTGTGGAAATGTAGGACGACCTGCTGTTGTAGTGTTCAGCTTATTTTTGACTCAGGCTAAGACCGGCTTTGGTGGATTGTTTCTCTGAAGATTTCTACCGGATCTCATCTTTTTCTGAGCACATGAACAATTTACCCAATTTCTGTACTCATCAAGCTTCCACGTCACATCATCTGTTCAAATCGTATTGAAGAAACAAAATTCATAGTAAATTGGGCCTGAAACCACTGTTTTCAAGCAGTCCTAATTTTGAATATATTGTGTTTACTGAATTTCTGTTTCTGTGAACTATTATTTCTCTTACTTTTTACGGTATTAGTTACGTATAATTGCTCTACTTCTACCTCAGTTCAATTTACACCACAAAAAGTTGAAAAATCCGTAAAGTTACGTCAGTACGATGATGAGGAATGAATTGTTATTGAAATAGCATCCAGTAAATGAAGTTGCATCATTGTGTAGTATATCATATAAGCGGGTTTAATATTACATTATACCGTCTACCGGGAAGTAATTTGGCAGCTGCTTCAACGCTGCAGTGTAGTTGCCAAAAATATTCATCAAACTCATTCAACAGCAACTATATGCCATATGATGCGACATGCCAAGTGATTCACAATGGAAAGCTCAGTGATGTCTGTGAAGTGAAGATACGAGTAAGACAAGACTGCCACCTACCATCACCCATCATCTTCCTGATTGTGATCGACTCGACTGGATCATGCATTAGACTGTGAGGAGAGAGAAGAGTGAGACACCCTGGCTGGACCGATGCAAAGACCCTAGACGATTTTGATTTCACCGATGATGATTTATGTCTAGTGTCTTGTCGCACAAACTCGAAGATCTACAGGTGAGAACTAACAAGTTGACAGAAGAGGTGAGGTAGCGAAGATGGGACTTCAAGTGAACATGGGGAAGACAGATGTGATGAAGGTAGCCAACCAAGAACAACAGTAACAACAAGCACCAATCCCCATGAACGCGAGAAACCCAAACGAAGTTGTCTCCTTCACCTACCTAGTCATGCAGCATCGTTTCAACTACAGGTGGCACAGGCGCAGATGAGGACGTCAAAGCCAGCATCGGAAAGACAGCAAGACTGGCTTTCTTGCATTGATCTGAAATAATCAGTGTTGAGATCTACTGCACTGCACTGCACTGCACTGCACTGCACTCAGCATAAAGCGTGAACATGATCCGGTTTTTAACACCAAGTCAGTCATGTAATTCAGTGCTTCTATGTGGTGGTTGAGAGACTTGGCGTGTTACAGAAGGCATTCTCAACAAACTTCAGACATACAACACATCAACAGCTACCGCCTACACTCACTCGATACTGAAACTGAAGATCAGGTCAGATCAGATCAGATCAGATCAGGTGGCCAGAATAATGAGGATGAGCAACAAGGAACTCACTCTGGCTGACTGTCAACGAACCGACCAAGAATCTATCGCCCAACAAATATGCAGAAGAAAGTGGAGATGGACTGGATTGGGCATGCACTGGGAAGACCGTGTGGGAATATCATGTGTCGTGCCAGGCCAATTTCTCGAGTGGGACCCACATGGGAAACGAAGAGTCGGCCGTTTGAGGTGCGGGTGACATGGAGTAGATGGTGTGAGGAAGAAATGAATGTTTGTGGGCAGTCATGGAGTCAAGTTGAAAAGACTGCAGAAAAGAGAGTGGAGTGGTGACGTTCTACTGAAGCCTTATTTTCTCCTAGAAATCCAAGTGATAAATATCATTAATAGTAATTAGATTGTATTAAACTTCACTAATGTACGTAGGTTTAAGTAGTATAATAATTAATAATTGTCACCTGATTTTGTGGTTGTGTTAATGTAGGCATTACAATGGCCAAGTGTTTTTCTAGATAACTGATCTTATTGTGATCTATCGTTCTTCATTTAACTGGACTTTTATCTTCTGATAACCCAAATGATCCAGATGTGTTAATTCGATCTGTGTACTTGACCTCAAAGTCACTTCGTGAAACTTAACAGATTAGAAACGTCACCCCAATTCAAGTCTTGTTCAGAATTATATGTTGGGTGGCCTTCAAACCTACAAACTCACTCAGAGATTAGGCTTGTTAGCTTAATGACTCAAAAGACCCAATTAGGCAGAATAATCTAGTCTACCTAATTCTGAGGAATGTCTATGAGGTCATGTACATAGGTCAACTTAGCCGATCGAGGTCAGTTTGATTATCGAAACATAGAAATTTAGCCAAATTTTGAATAACAGACCCAATAAGATCGATAGTCTAGAAAAACACTTGGCTATTGCAATATATTCATTGACACGCAATCACACAACACGGTGGGATGAAACCACTGTACTTAAGTCCAATACAATCAGGTAGGGTGGAAGAGATTGATTACTGAATCGCTGTTCATCGAATCCACACCCAATCCACGTGATACGAAGGATGCAACACCTATACCAGAGATGTGAAAATTTATATTACCACAAAAACAAAGGATATCAGGTGATAGGACCATGAAAACAAGATATTGAAAGCTGTATGACTCCTTTGAGATCATACAAATAAACAAATCTAATATGGAACAGAGGACAGAGAACAGAGGTCACTGGAGACGGGCTAACGAAGCCCTATGTTCCATTAGGAACCCAAGGGACTAATAATAATAATAATAATATGGAATGGTTGCTTGCTTATGATTGATATTTATGGACGTACAACTGTAAATCAGAAACAAACTGTTCTTATAAATGTTGCTTCTACTATTCTTGCGTAATTCAATCTCGGGAAAGACATCCGATTAGCAGCAATATTTACTACTGAGGCATAAGAGGTGATCATCATATAACTGTGCTAAAGTTGTAATCGCATATTTCAACTAAGTTAAAGAACAACAAGTAAATTACATTATTTCCCGCTTTAGACGATATTCCAGGTGAAAAATTAGTACATATCACATTAAAATCACTTTTATTACTTTTTTTCATTGATTATACGTTTGATACATCACATTTCGTGAATACTGAGGATAACTTCCATCTTGAAGAAGAAGAAACATAGTAAAGACATTCACTGATAGATACAGTGTATCCAAAATTAAGCGAAGCTGAAAAATTCGGATATTTAGATTTTGTAAAATTCTTGCGTTTCCGCTTCAATTTTCATGTTGAATTCTAGGACTTAAAGGAAAATATATGTAATCTAAAACTGGTGGGTACACATTAAGTAGCGTTTATGCAGCCGGTATAGTTCTCCGCCAGTGCATGAAATGTGTTTTCGAAGCTTTTAAAATTTAGATCCCAGTATCGATAGAGATAAGATTTCTTTACAATTCTGTTACACAACAAATACCCACATATTTTCATTGGCAAACTAGTTAATATTCATGTTTATTTCAAGCCTAGTCAATATCCCACATATTCCCAACTTAAAAAACTGTTTTTACCTTCAGTAATTTGTGAATATTGATGCATAAAACGTAATTAACACTGAACAGCGCGAATATAATACATTTTTATCATCCAGTTCATCTTGTTCACCGTTTTCAATACAAAAATGTTGATCATATTATACGATAAAAGTCAAAAATGTAGTCAAATACAAAAATCTGTGTGAGGTTAAGCACAGAACCTAAGGTAAAAGAGGTAACAGCTGGTCAGATTGTGAACTTTTGTCACTGCAGAAGGGTAAGGCATGTACTACGCAGCCTCTTAGCCAGTTAACCAGATACACGCTATTGATGGCGTAGAATTACTTTGGGATGACCAGCATAAAATGTGGTATCAGTTTATAAAGTCTCTGACTGCGGGAGTGAGCAGTGAGAGGTCGTGCAAGCCTCCAGGTAGGGGTCCATCAGATAGCCCAATTCGATAGCTGGAAAATCTGTGTTATGTCTCGGAATATTTCTTATGGTTATAAGTACATCCACGACGTTTCTACATCATAACAATTATATTTCATCACATCATATATATATATATATATATATATATCCCCTTTCCCTTTTATTTTAACTTTCGAGGACCTTAACTGTATGGTTTGCATTCCCTTGTTTTTCATCTTACTGCCTTATTTGTTGATGTAATGATGTGAAGTCACACAGTAATACCAGTTCTCATGTTGATATTGACTGATAAATTAGATATCAGACGTGTATGTTTTGCATGTAATGCCAAGACGTCGTTTATTGTGGAGTTTGAAAATAGGACCACTAGAATACTGTCAACAAAGAACATTTTCTTTCAAAATTCACCTGACATGGAAAGTTTAGAATGGCATGAACTTGCAGTTATCTCCACAAGGAAGCATAATCGATGACTTTCACAACAGTAAGAAAATCATAGAATATCCCTACTTGATTTTGTGCATGAATTCTTGCTGAAAGGGAGAATTTTATTTGACTTTTTTAACTGAACCTGATACTTTAGTCATTTGAGAATAGTAGCTAATACCGTGAAAATGACTTCAAGTTATCATCCAAATGTTATTTACACACAATTTTTGCATAATGTGCACTGAGTCACTTCCAGCCTCTCAGTTGAATGGTGTTCTTTGTGCCGAATTTTTGAATCGTGAAGCTTACATTATCTTTCATGAAGTTCACGTAGAACGTAATTTACCGACAAACTCCTAACACCTATAAAATGAAGTTTGTACTTATAGATAGTTACATCAACGACGGTTTGGCTGAAAACTTTATTCATCTGTTAAACAAATAGTGTGGCTTTATTACAACCATAAACAGAAAAAGTAAAATTTACTTTAGAAAGGTATAAAATATAACAAAGAACGTTAGCATGTGTGATGAAATATATAGTGAAACTCACAGTTATGCATGTGTAAGGCGAACGGACCTAAGACTGCGATTTTGGTTAAAAAAGGCGAGTACTTACATAAAGAGACATTTGATTGGTTGATTGTCAGAATTGGTTAGTGGTCATAACTTAACAGTTCTACTTCATCACGACAGGCTACTTAATCAGTCATGGAGAAAACATGATTGTTTATTTCAGATGCAAGTTTATACTGATGATTTTCTGTAGAACAGCAATGAAAACTTGACAATTGAACCATCCAACCCAGAGAGTGCAATATCACCAAGGTCATCTACCTAAGTTACAAATCTTCTCCATCATTCACCTTTCATCTCTTTTTCATAATTACACATCACTATTACTAATTTTTAATGAAGCAGTTTTGGAGACAAACTCCATAACAAGCTTACAGAGGCTAGGTGATCAACAAAAATAAGGAAGAGCTAAAAGATTAATATATTTCCTTTACGGGGACACTCAGTATTTAGTGCCTGTTCAGAAAACATGTATCAAGCCGGAAATTTTCAAGTTTCGACATAGGCACATTCTCATCTGCCCTATTTGTCGCAGTCCAGTGTTTTATCTCCTGAAATGTAAGTTGATTTGTGACATATCATGAACATCATGCAATGGAGTGGACAGATTGACACAGACACGTACACAGGAGTGCATCGGCTCAGATTGTCACAAGCCACACAGCCTTAGACAAGGACTAACTTAGCAGAAAAAGAATGATGTAAAGTAGAAAAAAAGAACATTGTGGGAGAGGAAATATTGCTGATAGTCTCCAATCACTAATCGCTTTCCTCCTGAGGAACTCAGAAAGACAGCCTACACTTTCACTTATGGCTCAAAACATTAGTGCAATGTCTTGGTCTATCCAACAACAGCTTCCAACATCGAATAAATTAGTGTATTCAGGTTGGTGGAGACCTGGCACATACAACACATGTCCAAGCTATCTCAGTCGATCACAGTTCACAACCTCATCTACTGACTTTCTATACTTGAGAAGTACTCTAATGCTAATCTAAACGCTGATAACCTCTTGGTTCCGCCAATGAATTAACACTGAAGTAAATTTACACAGTAGGATGAAAAATTGTACATTTCTCTGTGGTTTCTAATGATTTCTTAGGTGGCATATTACTGTTCATTAGTAAATATGCATCTTCCTGAAACATGGTTATTGTACTTCTAATAATGCGAATGTCAACAACAGTGAAAGATTCTACCTCTCCCTGATACCTACATTCTTTCTGTAGGCAAAATGTCTACTTTTATTCAACTTACTGATCATTGCAGTTAGAAACATGAATGATCAATATCTATAAAATGTTGAACCGATTTTAAGGTATCGATCATAAATAAGAACAGGTGGAAGAACCACTACAAAAATACAAGCCACAGTGATTTAGGCTGTTTGAAAGGTAACTAACTCTAAATTATATGTATTCATGAATGTTTTTTTTTTTTCACGGCAATATTTAGGCAACTGTACATGTTGCGTGTGTGTATATTCATCACATTGATACCTTATTGGAAAATGCATGAAGGTCACCTTGATTAAGGTCATACAAAGTGTTATTTCCTTCTCTTTCTTTCTACTTTAAATACAGAAGTGAATTAATTTATTGTGGCAATCATTTAATCATGCAGTGAAGTTGTTTTGATTTTAATTGAAAATAGAAGTAGCGTATATGCACTTTTATGCATGAATATACTGAATGATGGATGAAGATTTATTGTTTAAGGGATTTACTTAAACCTAGAGTGTATTGTGATTATTTTGGTGGAAAGTATTGGTGGTTATGTGTTGAACGAAGATGGAATGAATGACTTGTAAGCGGATTTCATCTTCTCTTTCCTTAATGCCATAACATACTTCGATGCTGAGAAAACTGTATATCACTCCAGAAGCAGAATGCTGTATCATTATGCTGCTGGGGCAATCAAACGTGGTTTCACTGGAAATGAAGCCATAGGATGCAAGAAAAGGACCACCAAATTCTGATCACATCCTACTAATACACAAATGTTATCTAATTGCTCAGGCAGTCAATCAAACCTTAATGTGCATTAAATATTTTGCCTGGTAGATGGGTTTCCTCAAAAGTGTATTCCAGGTGGATTTAAAAAATCATTGACAGTAAAAGTCATTCCTCAATGGATGCAGAAAAGACTGCTTTGCTCACGCTTGTGGTTGAATGCTTGTAGCTAGCGCGGGAAAGATAACAATAGGTGTATCACTGAGTTAAAGGTAAGACACATGAAACAAATGTTTCTCACATTCTTCTAGGAATCCTTTTACATTGATGATGGATGTGTGCGACTGAAGAAATGCTGAAAGTCTGTTTGTTTGAATCTGAAATATGCGTATTCACAAACTTACATCATCGAAATTGCCATCATGATTTGGTTTGTAAGCAAAGTAGTCATCACTGAGATATCACATAGTTGATGGGTTTTGATGTCAATCTGTCCACACTGTTGCACAAACTCCATCCGAATATTTCACAACCACAAGAAAACGAACGAAATAATATTTTGTAGGCTGGACTCTTACAGTTTATAGTTCGTGGTACAAAAGTTTCAATTAACCTTTTATGCAAAAAGATGTAGCGTTTCATTTAGTTGGTTATCGCTGGGAATCGCAACAATACTAGATTCAGAAAGTACAACCTGTGTATTCCAATGACCTGGTTTTAACTTCCTCTATGACTTGCCTTCCTAGCACAAATGATAAACTGCTTCATTGAACAGGTCTCTTTTGACTTAAGACTCCCATTTCACCTTCAATTATCTTCCAGCAACAATACAAGTCTACCAAACACCAGCTATCTTAGATAGTCTAACTGATACCTCAGTTTTTGTCAACAGCGAAAATATCATTAAAGTAGAGAGATAACGTGGCACGTTTAGGAGGGAAAAATCAGCAATAAATGAGAAAGACTTGCACCAGCAAAAGAAGCAGTATTTGAGAGGAGCCCTAAGGTAGAAATTCTTCAGGGCAATTCTAACAAAAATATAGGTAATAGGTGTTAATTCCTTGAGATCAGGCATCAAAAGAAATTCGCAACCAATAAAAGCTTCTATCAGAAAATGAAATAAAAAAATATTTGTCACCTGCCTTCAATTAGGATAAATTAGGCTACCCACCTTTTCAAATTTTTGAGGAAGCACAAATTATGCTGTTGAACTGAGCAAACAGCGAATGAAAGGCCTAAATATTTTACTTTTAAACGTTGACTACTCATCACTGTAAATAAGTAGTTAAAGTAAAAATGTAGATTTATTGCTTAGGTATGAGACAAAAATTAAATCATTGCGCAGCTTCAGTGACTCAGAAAGCCTGTTTTCAGAATCGAGCATTCTCCCCTTCATATCTCATTCTCCTGTTTGTTGCACATGTCATTTTTTATTTAAAAATATTGTTCGAACTCATATTGACCTTCCGGATAGTGAACTTGTCAAAAGCTATATTTTCATCAGATGTTAGACATTCCATGAAAACAGGTCACCTACTTATTTTCTTGTGTCGAGTTACGCAGAATTATCAATTCAGCCTATGGATATTGCCTTCATTTTCCAAATGTCTATGTAGTGATATGCTATGGTGACTGAAGGTGAAATGAGGACCTTATCCTCAGCCGAACTCCAATCAAGAATTGTCGGTCCTCCACGCCACCAGCTGACCAGTAAGACTCAGCACCTGGCTTGGTCTTAACTTTATGTCATTTGACGAGGAGTGTGGTGTAACGTAACCCGCATGTAGCGTTTCTCGCATAGATTCAGCACATCGTCTGTCAGTAATGCTCTTCTCACAAGTTATTCTCGTGAGATTCAGTTTAAGCCACATTTGAAGCAAACTTGGTATTAAAATTTCAACCCACATATATCCTGTGTAAATCATTTTTACTGCATAATTGTACTTGGCAACGTTAGAAGCAAACCAATGTGCATACCTAGACACGAAAAGTTATCCAAGATCTTATCTGCTTTCCAAAATAGACGGTAAAAGCAAAGCAGGCAATTGGTTTCATTTTTAAAATTTTTGGTTGAAAGGTATATGTGGTGGTCAGGTGAAGACATCATCAACATTTTGAACGCCGGGACACCCAGCACCCTACTGACTGCTCCTATAACCATTCGGATTTCCTGACTTGTTGTGTAAGACGATTAATGATAAATTAAAATAAAGCGAAGAATTTTCTTTGGGAAACGAAGACTGAAACATCATTGAAACGTCTATTCGTTTGGTAGTGTCAGATACTTTGTCGACTATCAAAAAGCATGATGTCATGCTTAATATGGAGCCACGTTTCTCTACTTGGTGGGCACAATTGCCATAAGTAGGATATCAGTGTGGCAATATAGTCAATATGGTTTTCTTATGGTGGATAATAGGCTAACAGATATTAGGTTTCTTCCATTCAAACACATGAGGTAACCAAATGAACTTACAACCATAAGGCTTTTATGTAATAGTTAAGTTGTATAAGACTATCATGTGACTTCATTTAGCTTCTTCTGGCTTGAAATGAATACGTGAATAAGAACTTTAGTAAAAAGTTACACCTTGAAAGGAAAGCCGCATAAATATCTTTGTAATAAAATAAGATGAACAAATAAGTGGTTGGTTCATTAGTCTATATTACACCATCACCTGATTCCAAAGAAGAAAACGCAAATTAGATTTCAGAAATAAGGTCAGAGTATGTAACAATCTAGAAAGCGATACGGTGCATGTGAAAACTTCAAAATTCTATAAAAAAATACGAATAGGAATCGAAATTCAGCACTTGAATATCTAATTTGGAGGTTGTTAGGGATTTATTGATTGATTGCATGTTGATATTCATCATGATATCAATTGGAGAACTATTGAAATCTTGCGACCACTGAAGGATAAGATGCTGATCATGGAATCTGAAGTTCGTGGAATCGGTCCCTGATGGGATCGTGGGTGTGCACTACTGAATTTTTGTCCTATACTTTGATGAAAAAGCTGTCCAGTAATCCAAGGTCTTCGATGCTTCTCCAACTAACAACACTTCATGATGAATACCAAGTTAATTTCAATATTTAATGAAGATTATGAACCAGTTGATACCTTAACAAGGGAAAAGTTTCATCCAGTCACGAAAACGAGAAAAAGATTATTCGAATCAAGAATTTTCTCTTCCACGATTTCATTTCTTGAAGCTTTATAGTCATACTAATCAGTTTCATACATTTGTATCTACTGAAAAAGTTTTACAAACCAAAAGACGAAAGACTTGCAGAATAAATGATATTTTATTTTACAAATGTTCGTCAGGTACATACAGTTTAAAACTGCAATGGTCATTGGCATATAAGGTAATTCAAGATAAAGAAATCAGCAATCTTATGGTGTTCATCAGAATCGTTGTTATTCCATATAATATGTAACAGATGGTTCAAGAGTTCCACAGAGAGGAAAGGAATGTAAGAGAGGAATAATTATTCCAACCAGCAGTTTACGTAATTTCCCCAAGAAATTATATTCACGAGAATAATATCAACTGAGCGAGCTGAACTCAGTGGGTGATTAAAGTATGAAGTATTATTTTGTTAAAATGGAAGTTAAAACTCTTCTTTACTCTCCTTCTGTTTGCAGAGATCAGGGGGAAAGTGGTATATAGCAATTTGCTATGACCGGTAGTACGGCCTAACGGCCTGTTATGATGACCCAGTTTTGTATAAAACATTGTTATTGATCTGAACATTTTAACGTGTCATTCCTACACCACTTTTTACGGTATGACTAATAGTCTATTTTCTGCCCCATTGTAATGTAAATTGCTAATTGGTTAATCTTTACTCTTACTATGCAAATGCCTCAAATTGAGGACAAGATCATTTTTCACGTGTATACTTATTCACGTGTTTTGGAATTGAATCATCATTATATTCTTGAAGCAATACACTCTCCCATCTGTCAGCTTCGGTTTTCTCTCTATTCGTCCCGGGGTTGCAGTCAGTGACTCGCGTACCAAGTTAACTGTCAGCTAAGCGTGTGTATTATATTCGTTCCGGAATACATTCATATAACTATTAGCGTTCGAACCCATAACACAGCCTACGAGCAATAGGAGCCTAGCAGACTTCAAACGACACGAACCTTACACACAAAATAAATCAACGCTGACGCAAGTCAGAACATCAAGTACCAATACAACAATACCATCTACGAGCGAAGACAAGAATAGAAGACAGATCGTCGACAGAGAGATTTTACTGTCTCAAAAACAGTTAATACAGTTGACAGCGATGCTGAATATTTGCACATCTAAATAGCCCTGACGAACACTAAATCCACATATAGTTAACAACCGATGAGAGTTCAGCCTTGGAATCAGAGGGAAGAAAAACAAATAACAGTGTAAAAACATCTATGTAGGTTATTTTTAGGTCATGGGCAGAACAGCCGGCAAGGTTATGGTAAATAAGTGGTATGTAGCATAGTCTAAGAATCGTAGTTTTTCAGGCATTTTGAGTACATTTATTATTTTAAAAGCACGAGAAGTATCAACTTGGTGTCCTGTGTCCATTAAGTGTCCATTCGGCGGCCTGCTTGAACTTTGGGCTACCGAATTTATACACCGGGCATTTTTCATCAAATTTTTTCCTTTCAGTTCGTTTTGATCGTTTAAATGCGTCCTTTGAACGTATCATAGACTCTAGCACATTTTAAAACTGTTTCCAAGTCTTTGTTTCTCGAATCAATAAAAAAGCAGGGAAAAAATGTTGCTTTATATGGAGATGAACTTTACGGTGCACTAAAGTACATTATATATTTCTATCCATAAGATGATTAGCTTGAATTGTAGATTTTTGTTCCGTCTGCATGAACCACCACCACCAAAATTACTCTTGGGTTTCTGCTGATTCTTCGTTATGTACCGGACGCCCATCGAGAACAAGCTGGCTATATCACATTATTACCTTGAATACTGCTATTATTAACATCATGCAGATGCAATAACCATTTCATCTAAAAGTATTGTCCTGGGGGTATATTTATTGAAAAATTACATGCTGAGAATTCCATACTGTCATACATATTGTTTGGAATAAAGCGATTATTATTAATATTAATAATAGCACCAGTTAGTCTTACTTCGTTTCAGGCATAAATCCTTCAAAATATATACAGGAAACAGAATGAATGCCCCCCTCTCAGTCCTTCCAATGTACTTGCTACTGCAATCCTATGTAAGTTCATAAACGCAACTAAAGGTTATATGAGTGGCGTATTTGTCCACTTTGGACTGGTTCACTGAACGTGCTGATACGAGTTTGGCTGTAAGGAGACTTCCTTATAGTGCTACTTTGATTCTCGCTTTTGTTATCTGGAATGTTGCGTATTGTTTGAACGTAAAGTGAAACAAAACCTTCATTTCAGCAACTTCATGCTTAGTCTTGTCGCTTTTTGATTCTCCTTACTTCATAATAAGTGTGTCTTCCACTTTGATTGATATTCATTCTGTCTAAGAGGCTTCTCAATAATGTTTACTTCCTTCTATAACTTGGCCGAAAAGTATGAGTTTCTAGTTTTTCTGTACAGGGTTTTGACTGGATGACACTAGCAGCTGGCAAGAAAAAACTGTTACAGCTAAGGTAATGTCTGGTTCATTTATCTTTTCTATGGATAGTTTATCCAATGATACTATCACTTCAATTCTCACTTTGAGGTCCAAAAATTTAGCACACTGAAACCACCATAGTGTGTACAAAAACAGTTTGTTTTGTACACTATTCCGTATCATTTCTTTCTTATTATCTTCCCTAATTTCATTTCCCTATAGTTGTCATAGTTGTTATATTTACCCTCCGATTCTTAGGATTTGTGTAAATTGACTTGATAAGTAAACGTGTGATTAGATAAAAAGCTTTATAGGAAACTGAACATTTAAAATTTGTAGAGATGATAAGACGATTTCTCAGAGTAACTTTTTTATTCGCACGATAAGTAATGATCATATCCTTTGTACCAACATTTGAAGGATTTAAGTCATCAAAACTCCACTCAACAATTTAGATTATAAACGAATAGCATAAATATGTAAACGAATAATTTACTACCGTGACAAAAACAAATAAATTGTGGTAATAGCATCGCTTACTGCGAAGAAAGTACATCTAACTGAAGAGTTTCAAATGGAACAGAACGCGCGTCCTGGATTTTCCTACTAGCCCCTTTTCATCGATAACATCAAAGTGAATCCTTTCTACCACAGCAAAGAATAATCATTTAATCTCTTGGATCGTATACAACCACGGTCCAAAGTTCAACAGAGATAGATGTACTAAACAGAGGACATAACTGGAATGTAACCATGACTCAGTTGAAACCTGAGAATGAAGTCCTCAACATGGAACTAGCATAAGACCAAGTGTATGAAGTTACCGCCAAAGAAGTCCAAGCGTAATGTGGATTAGCATTAAAAAATAGAATGTCAGGATGTCACAAAGTAAGAAAAGAAAGCTATAAAAAAAACCTTCAGAATGATAAGAATGCAGCTGCAGCCAAATTAGGGAGTTTGACAGTCATACTAGATAAATCGGTTTAAATTAAGAGAGTTTACGAACATGTTTAAACAGGAGAGTATGGAGAAATTAGAGCCAGCGGATACCATTATGGATAAGGTGAGGAAATCGTCAACTGGTCAGATATGCTGAAAAAACCTTTTCTAAGTGATCTTAAATAGTCTAATCTAATGCCAGAAGGTATAACTCTAGCGCGATTTATGGTCCATAAGTCATCTTATAAAACCCATAGTCGAATTTGGAAACACTCCAACCTGTGAACTATCTATGTATTTGGTTATGATATTAGGCTTCAGTAGAAGTAGTTCAAAATCAAGACTTATTAATTCTTATGAACTAAAACAAAGATTTCTGGGCTTACAAGTAGAAAAGGATGAAAGATGGTCAGCTGTGATGTAACTAGCTTCTGCAATAATTATACAATTATTATGTCTCTTCAGATTGTAAGAAATGAGCTCAGCACTAGCCAACAGCTCACCGGTGGAAGAAATTATTCTAGGGGTGCAACTATACCTGACTCCTGCTGTCTGCAAGTTTCGTGAAAAAATATCTAAACAGACGGAGGGAGTACCCATGGGACCACCAGTACCCCGGGCTGTAGGGGATATATTTATAACTAGTTGGAAATGCATTGCCCTAAGGACATCTTGAGATTACTCCCAAAGTATTGTGTATGTCTATGGATCACACGATTACAGTACTGAAATTAGAATATATGACACATTTCTTATGCGCATAAACTAAAACGCTGGTGCAGCGAAGTAGAAACGGCTGTGTTGAACTGAAAACCCAAACGAAGGCAAGATGGAAGTTTAGATACTACTGTCTACAAAGGCTTTCACACTCTAACCATTACTTAAACTTTTTGTCATGTTATTTGATGTTGGTTAAGGGGCCTGACTAAAAAGGCCGAAAATCCGTATCAAAGAAAGGAAACGTATAACGGGTGTAATAATGCTGAATGACCACCCCGTGAGTTGATACAAAAATACACAACAGGTAGTTAGGAAAGTACTACGAAAAATGCTATGATCTACACAAAAGTCTTTAGCAACAAAACCATGGAGAAGGGTTTTAAAGCCTCTACAGTCCTACTGTTTAAAGAAGGGACATCAGATGCACCACGTTTGATCCCTAATAAGGTCGAGATAGCAATGCCACTTAAGCTTACAACCTCACTGAGAGATAAGATTTGAGAGCCATAGAATCCTGTCGAAAGCAATAAACAAATCATTTTGGTTAATCAAATCCCATGTAATAGCCTGGTGGTCAAGTATATATGTCAAACTAGCCAACGCTAATAAGATAAGCAATCTAGTCAATATCTCAACCATGGCCATCCATGCTGTCACGCACAACCACACAGTAGGATGGGATAGAGTGACAATTTTCAAAGATAAATTGTTTAGGTGCAGGAAAAGATTGACAACTCAAGTCGACAACTGTAATAGGGAAGACAGAACACCCATTTGGAATATGTGGAAAAATTTACAACCGTTTGAAAAGAAGAATGAAAAATAATAGAACTGTAAAACTAGACCAAAGAGTTGTTTGATTTTTGTTACCTGGTAGGAGGTGATCGTCAGGAAGACTCTGACCCACGCTTCATGTTTGTTGGCACTCGTCAGCAAGGATTATCTGCAACCTTTCCTTGATATGATTATGAGCTATAAGTTCCGCTCGAAACGTCATCAGTAGATAATACCGTTTCACAATGTGATCCATATACAGGGAGGGGACGTCGTGGAACCATACGGTGCGACAGTGCTCAAACTCTATTCACATAATAATGAAACTTCAAGTGACATTCACATTTCTTGAATGAATATTGCTCACACCACAGACATAGTCAGAAGAGTTTTCCTTGGATCTCATTTCATGTAATTCATATTTAGTTTTACAATCAGATAAGAAATAAATATCGATTCGATAAACTGCAAAGCCTAAACAAAGCACAATACTGGTTGAATCTACTTTCCTATTTTCTTGACGTTATTAATACGGACTGAGAGCCCATATCATAGAATTTTCATTTCACTTGGCTCATTCGATGTATCAAAAAGTGAAACAGTATTATTTACTGGGTGATTTTTCGGAGAATATTTGTTGCCCAATGTGTACGTATCCTGGATCAGTATTCAGCGTTTTCCTAATGAGACACAAAATTGAAACATTCTCAATTAGCCAGCCGAGGTGTTTAGAATATTCTGCAGCTAACCTGTATATCATCCTAAAAGTACATTTCCCATAAATGTAGATTCAACAAAGAATTAACAGCAGTCTTTTTAAAAAATATTTGAATAAAGTTGAAAACTACATTTGTCAATATCAGGAAACACAAAAACAAACAGAACTTTTAAAAATTAGCTCGCATCAAACTTTATACTAATATGAGCAAATTATACAAAACACATTTATAGCATCACACCAATCATGTGAAATTCTTAAGTTTGAAGAAACGTTTCAGTAGCTTACCGCAACTTTGACCATATTCCAGTGAACGTGTCAGTACGTGAAATGTCTCAACATTGTGTGTAGCAGCGTATTCACTATAGTCTACCTTATAAAGAGAGTTCTGTTATTCGAAATTAGGAGTCGGATGTTTTGATTTGCACAAGTGTGAAAGCACAGTGTTCGTCATTCTACAGAACACCTGAATGCTGTAACTAATAAGTACACAGATAATTTCTTCTGATGTAGAAATTATAACAGTACTTATCCAATCGTTTTGAGTTGGATTTCTGTTGTCTTTTTTCCACAAAACGTTTTTCTATTCGTTATGGTAAGTTTGTTGGATAGATGATGGGTTCTAGGACTTCCAGAACAATTTGTCTATCAGCTTTCTGAGATTTTAGTGAATTAAGCATTTTTTATAATCTCGTCAAAAGGAAATTTGTGTTGTTTATTTTCCTATGGGTGAGCTTATTCATATTTGAGGTATTTTTTAGAATGTGTAACTTTTCCATAGAGATCACTAAGAGTGCTAAGTAATTATTTAGCATGGTCCAGCAGTCCAGAAAACTTAGCGTCTTGGACTCCGCCTCTAGTTCATTGGCGAATTTTTATGTAATTAAAGATTTTGTACACCTTGTAAATGGTAAATGCCCGAATAATAATTCTAATCATAGAAGATAAAGAACAACGTGCTGCTGAAGACATTTAAACATCCAATGTAGGTCAAATCTTACAAAAATACAAGCTGCATAATACTGAAGAATGAAACACTTAGGTAGTCAAAGTCTTAAGATATATGTAGATGAAGGGGGTCAAGTGAAGGGAAGAAGTTGACAAGACAAATTTATCTTTCGAATAGTTTATTAGGTTTTTTCTGGTCAAGGCAGAGAAAAGGGTTGTACAACCTTTCTCTGCATACAAAGACCGGTGTTGTTGTCTTTTTTCCACAAAACGTTTTTCTATTCGTTATGGTAAGTTTGTTGGATAGATGATGGGTTCTAGGACTTCCAGAACAATTTGTCTATCAGCTTTCTGAGATTTTAGTGAATTAAGCATTTTTTATAATCTCGTCAAAAGGAAATTTGTGTTGTTTATTTTCCTATGGGTGAGCTTATTCAAAATTGAAGATATTGTAGCTGCTTTTGAATCCACTAATCGGAAAAGATCCTTCTTGTTCTACTTGCAAGACATTAAACTAGTCTTTCCTAACGCTTAATGCGCATAGAACAAAGGAACTGCTGGAACTGACTCATAAATATAACCTTTCTGTATGACCTTCTAAGAACTACTATTAAAAGCATTTCTAAAAACTGTAACAAATTATCATGATCTTCACAAGTGAAAGTCAGAGAACAATGCACATCATTAAATTTTCTTAATATTCCGTTTTGTCGACATTTGGTCAAGAATAATGACAGTGTAAACAATATAATGTTTGTACCATCCATCCTTCAGTTTATTTGTTAAAAAAGTTGGCTAATATTGGACCTAAGAGTTAAACCATGACAATTCAACAACTTTGTCCATAAATGTAGTACTGAAGAGAAAATGTACATTCACGGTATAATGTAGGCGAAATTTTTTGGGACTAAGCTCTGAAAATTCACCATTATTTTATGTTTTCGACACCTGCTTACAAATGAGTTCCACTGTTTCAGTAAGTAGTACAACGGTGAACAAGGAAACATTTGGAGATATCGTATGTTCTTCAATTATATTCACTTTTTCTACCCTGGAAATAAAATCAGGTACACCTTAAAACTATTCTTTACAACTTGCTTGTACTGGAGTTCCAGGACCTCGACTAACCCCTTCATGATATTTGGATATGACGAACTGCATGTACGTCAAACCGAACAAAGAGGAAGTTGGAGTTTGTGGACTTCACATAGGCCATTGGTTGGAGATTCTAGGTGATGTGGCTGAGAACCCATGTCAGTGGCGCAGATTTATACACACATTATCCTCATCTTAACGCTTCACCGAATCTCACTATTTTCCCATCCTTCCTTTCTCTCTTTTAATATTTTATATTTCTTCTGACTGAATTTTATTTTCCTCATCTAGCACCTCAGTGCTTTTTTACTTGATGTACTGGTATGAGGTGTGGCAACTCGAACCGTTATGCAGTAATGCCTTGTCCTATGTTGACTTGGATAGATGTACGGATGGATGGACATATGCCATATATCCATGGTGTGTAGTTGGTAATAGTCAAGCTAATCAGTTTTTCCATTTATGCTTGCATTTTCAAATTCAGGTGCTGCTGTGGAAAAAACTAAATATTGTGTACTACCAGGCAACTAAACGAACACCTTGCCCAGCACCTACCTTTGTATCTATGAAAGGGATAAGTGAAGTCGATACAAAGTTTAATTTTGCTGCATTTAGTCCATAGATAGTCCATAGATAAGACCAATTCGTTGAAAATAACCTATTCAATCCGACAAAATCTGCTGGATGGAATTCTTATTCACATATAGCAAAAAGCTGAGGTTGTGGTGGATTACAGAAAACAACACCGGTCTTTGTATGCAGAGAAAGGTTGTACAACCCTTTTCTCTGCCTTGACCAGAAAAAACCTAATAAACTATTCGAAAGATAAATTTGTCTTGTCAACTTCTTCCCTTCACTTGACCCCCTTCATCTACATATATCTTAAGACTTTGACTACCTAAGTGTTTCATTCTTCAGTATTATGCAGCTTGTATTTTTGTAAGATTTGACCTACATTGGATGTTTAAATGTCTTCAGCAGCACGTTGTTCTTTATCCTCTATGATTAGAATTATTATTCGGGCATTTACCATTTACAAGGTGTACAAAATCTTTAATTACATAAAAATTCGCCAATGAACTAGAGGCGGAGTCCAAGACGCTAAGTTTTCTGGACTGCTGGACCATGCTAAATAATTACTTAGCACTCTTAGTGATCTCTATGGAAAAGTTACACATTCTAAAAAATACCTCAAATATGAATAAGCTCACCCATAGGAAAATAAACAACACAAATTTCCTTTTGACGAGATTATAAAAAATGCTTAATTCACTAAAATCTCAGAAAGCTGATAGACAAATTGTTCTGGAAGTCCTAGAACCCATCATCTATCCAACAAACTTACCATAACGAATAGAAAAACGTTTTGTGGAAAAAAGACAACAGAAATCCAACTCAAAACGATTGGATAAGTACTGTTATAATTTCTACATCAGAAGAAATTATCTGTGTACTTATTAGTTACAGCATTCAGGTGTTCTGTAGAATGACGAACACTGTGCTTTCACACTTGTGCAAATCAAAACATCCGACTCCTAATTTCGAATAACAGAACTCTCTTTATAAGGTAGACTATAGTGAATACGCTGCTACACACAATGTTGAGACATTTCACGTACTGACACGTTCACTGGAATATGGTCAGAGTTGCAATAATCTACGGAAAATTGGTTTAAACTAGTAAACGTTAAAAAATCTCTGCTTCACGTCGCATAAAGAATGTCCTGTCATATGATATCATTTGAGGAATTGGGCATTCTTTCAAATGTTTACCTTGTTTTAAAAGAGTTGGCTTTCGATAAAGATTTCCATCTTTGTATGTACCCTTCTGTGGTCAGCAGAAAGATACCTTAGTTATGCCATAAATATAATAAGCATAATGACTTGCATTGAAAGTGCTAAATGATATACACTTAGTTGGTTGAGCTTAGTTTAATTACGCACGACTCAGTATGGTTTGTTCACATGATATCTCACATGGTAGTTGGACAAAACCCTTTCGGGACAGGAGTTTATCTCCTAAGTCGGTTGAGTACAGGGCTGATAACCTGGAGGCCACTGGTTCACTTCCTGCTTCTACCTTGATTTTCATTTCATTTCAGTCATCATTCAGTATCAGCCAGGTAGCCAAACTGATAACCAACTTTTTAATATAGTAGTTTAATTTCATTCTTCCCTGTTGTCTCACAACTGTATTGTATATTTCTCCGTGAAACCGAATTCCTCACAGTACGTTTGTACAAACGGAACAACCTGGATAATCCCCTTTGACCGGTTTGCTAAATTGCTCACATAAATTATATTGATCTTTGCTCTGTATCACGATCTGAGTGAATGATCGTGAAGGTCAAATATCAAATATAAATGTTAACCTGAAAACTTAATATTCGATTGCTGCTGTTGGATAGGGTCTTCCTAGCAAGATCAAAGCTTTGAGGAATAATACTAAGTGTTTGTTTCACTTTTGGTCTTAATATATTATGTCGGGGCTACACAAATAGGTTATACCTTACATAAGTCACCAATATTTCTTTATTCACACAAAGTTTTCTGAATTCGATTTGTATAAGATTCTGCGACTGTGAAGACTTGACTTTCTTATACCGCTGTCTGCTGGCTAGTGTAAGTGACTTGACAGAGTAGCTGTTGCAGCTAGAGTTTAGGAGTTGCTCAGTTATTAAGTTCTTGGAGTCTTGACTCAAGAACTATATTATCATTTAGGCAAGTACTCACCACACTAGAAGACCACAGTCTTTCCATTTGATCTATATATTTGCTTCCACAGGCATATTCGAGTTTCTTTATGCAGTTGAGAGTGTCGATAATAGATGCTTTTTGTTTCTTATAGCATTTTATTACCCACTTTCTAGTCCTAAGGGACACTAATTTTACATAATTTAAGCTATTCTTATGGCTATATTGACTCTCCATTTGATTATGTCACACAAATCGTCTCTTTTAAATGAGACGTTGATATATACTGACTTCTTTTGGGCTGTGAAGATAGTCTGTTTCGCCTATAGGTTTCTAGAGTGCTTGCCGATGGAACGCTAGGGATATCCCTATCTCGATAGGATTTCTTTGGAAGCCTTTATTTCATTTAAAGTGCATACACTGTCCGGTTCGTGGTGTTGTTTTCTGTATCCATAAAGAAAGATTACACTTTTACTGGAACATTTGCATATTGGGTTCCACGTATTCTCCACGATATGATGCTAACCAGTAGGAGTTAAAAGAAGCTAATAAATTATGTCATCCTGACTGTTACTTTCAAAGTCATTAGAATGATGTTTATGTAGAATAACTTAACTGTCGTGTAACAACGATTGCCGCTTTTCAGCGGTATGCACACATGACCTCTCTAGGAACAGAACTTAGGACTTAAGCCAGTCGCGGTGAAGACGTGAACCACTCAGTTACCAGATCTTTTGCTGAATAGTCAATAATTTCCTACTTCTATCACTTCACGATGTAGCGCGACTATCAACCAAGGTCTTCAGTTGCCATCTACTTTACTTCCAACTGGTTGACCCCATAGGTGACTGCTTCTCATTAGAATTTCGAGATATCCACGAAAAACGTCATTATGAACAAAAAATAATCATCGTCATAATGTCTGCTGAGAATTGATTACAGCGTGTATCCTAGTAAAAAATTAATTGAATACAAATAGCTTTCTTTTTTCCATGCGAATTTTTTATGTGCTCTTCTTTCTCTAATAATATTAATAGTCTAAAACGTTATTTTTTCCTGGGGAAAATTACTTTTCAAGTAAGATAATTTATTGTTATTTCAGTAAAACAGTATTACTTAGCATATCTAGGGCATATAGAAACTGAGTAGATGAGTCTGTTGCCTTGATAAAGCTTTTATATAAGTGGATTTCCATTTACATTCTATTTCCAAGACTTTTTCTTTAGCTAATGAATGGCTTGAATTATTACTTTCAAAGCCATGTGAATAAGCTGATCTGCACATTTTCAATTACGTCTCATAATAAATAAATGGTTTGTTCGATTTATCACCATGAGAGTGCGATGTAAATGCTAGTCAAAAATGAAGATGTTTTCAAAAATGAAGGCTAGTCATTTATTTGCATATGATAGTGTTTTAACTAGAAAGTATAATGGTATAGCTTACTTAGTAGCTAGATATGGAATCTGCGATTCGCGTGCCCTCCTACTTGGGACTCGTCAGACACGTGAGCCTGCATCCCGTTGGAGGGTGGTGTTCTCATTGAGACTTGAATCCAGTGCACATCACTTCAGACGCCAAGAGAGTCATCCGCTAGGTCACTTGTGTACAAAAGCCACCTCTTATACAACCGATATCATTTGCTATTTATTGGTACTTGTAATGTCGCGCTGTCATCCTGGATCGAACTGCTTGACCTGTGCTGGCAGATGGTCTACTATGCAGTACTAAGGTATTCACATAGGAGACCATCGACTGACAGAGTTAGGAGGTATAATATTCAGCGAATGTAACGACAGGTAACATTTTGCATTCTTATTAATAGGCCTACAATTTAATTAGTTTTATTACTTCATGCTTTTCCTATAACAGCTAAAAGCTATATATCAACCACTGCGTCGGCGGTATAACTGAAATATGTTCGGTGATTTGTTTAGGCTTTTAGATGGGAGGCTGACTTAAGTCTCATCAGAAGCGATGGTGTATTCCAATTAAAATACCTTATAGTTGCAACCAACAAGTTTACTATTTGTGAATCAGCTAAAGTCATTCATCTAATTCTACTATCAAGAGCATAACGCTAACGACATCGCAAAAAGGTGTGGGAATCTAGCAACAGAAGATCAAAATTTAAATCAGATTTACTAATATCTTAAAGAAGTAGAACACAAACTAACTCAGAGGAGATGAAAACCTCAAAAGTTATTATCATCGGACTACTAAAGTTATGTTCCTGAAGATTTCCTCTTAAAAAACGCCTCAGAAAGATCTTGTTATCTTCACTGGCTTTTTCTAAAAAGTAACCAAAAATTGATGTATCAATGGTAAAAGCACAGAGTTTATTAGATAATTAATATTTACAATAAATTTCTTTATAAATGTCTTGTCATTAGGGGAAGAAAATTTAATGATTACAAGTTAGTAGCTTTCAATGCAAAGTTACCTACATAAATCCAACTTTCTGTGTAGGATTAAGTATTAGGACAATTAATTCATGTAGGATTTCATCACGCTAACAGTTGGTGAATAAGATTTAAAAACACGACAAATTTTATCACTTTGTTCTGTACACTACTGATTAAGAACTCAGTAGTTATTAGTAACTTTACTGCAAAAGATGAAAATTTCAAACTAGACTGGCTAGTGAAACCAATCAGTTACTGGAAGAATATGAATATTACTGTTTTGTTTAGTTCTCTCCAAAACGGAGATAAAACTTTTTGTATTCATAGAATAAGGAAGAAAAACTTAAAGGCTAGTTAGTTAGTTTGTATAGCACTACTGCATCAGGAGGAACAATAACAAAGAATAGTACAAATAAAAGAATAAGGAAACAAGTGATTAATTCTCACATAGTGTATTAAATGTAAATGCTCAGATACATAAAACTTTTAATACTTAAGAAAAGAAAGACTTTTTCATCAATACCAACAATGCTGGTTTCACATAGGAGCAGTATTCGGTAGGTGAATTAAGCATTTCTTTCTTCGTTTCCTCCTCCAATTTTCCTTAACCCTTTAAGCAACTATTAAAAATTACATTCTCATATTCAGATTTAAAAAAGATAAATCTCAGTGATGCACAGTTATCTTTATTTTGCCTACCAAAATGCAAAACGTAAAAGGGAATTTGAATGTGACGCATTCTAGGAATTGAAGAATATGTGGATATCTTTTACTACTAAACTAACAAAAAAATGTGAATGAATATGAACAATGATACAAAATGACCAAACTTAAACATTAAGATATTCCTATTCTAACATAGAGCCTTTTTACATGACAATTTTTCAACAGAAATTAGGCAACAGACTATAGTATTTTCAGTCAAATTTTACAGAGTAATCCTCTGCTGATTAGCATTTACCGAAAACAATAAGTGAAAATACAATAATCACGGGTAGAAATAGAATATCTTACAAATTAATCATTAGACAATATAAGCATGCTAAATTACAATAGATTATTCAAATCTCCATTTTTTAAGTCTAACTTCAAGTGAGCTGTTTACGTTTTGAACTCTAATTTTTTGTATAAGTAAGTGCTCATCACTGAACATTCTACAACTTTCTGAATGCTACAGTGTAAACATTTCAGTAATGACATGTCTCTTAATAATTTAACTTTTTCGGTAATTAATAAATGCATGAATCTACTTATAAGTTCTAATTGCCTGAGAACTTTATGCAATAACAACCTTTTTTATGGAAGTATCACCATTGAAAGTTCTAAAATTGAACAACTGAAAGTTGATTATAGGTTCATTTTGAATCTACACCTCTGATACATCTGTTCGTACATGTCAATTGAACAAATGAATATGAAATACTCCTTGAAGGCATTTAAACAAAAGTCCCCCTTCTTATAATCATAGAGTGACTATGAGTAGAGAATACAACGGCCGATAATAACAGTATTAGCGTTAGAAGATTTACTATCACTAGAATGATAAAAAGAGCTCAAGCGTTGGTAAAAAGCAAATATCCATCTATCTATATGCACATTTTCCTTGACAAACAAAGTTTGTTTGTTGTACTAAATCAAAATACTTCAACCAACCACTTCACTTGTATTTGTAGCATTATAAAACGGTTGAGGAAATAATATTTGAAACGAAAAATATTCTCTCTGTGTAGTTTGCTTATCTGTGGTATGTATCTTATGTGGTCTCTTCTGAATCTTCTCCCGATCTTGGAAAGTACAGCAGTATAGAAATGCCCAAAGCGCAGAGGTAGATAACAAAAAATAAACGATCCAACACCATACCTACTGCTCTCCATTCAGAGATAATTTTATTATTCTTCTCCTTTTTCTCATTCTGTTTCTGCATGAAACGTATACCTTTTACGATTTCTGAAACATCACGTGTGACCATGCGAACACGTTTAAGGAGATGTTGATCACAGTCGTTATTAGGTTTTTTATATTTAGGACCGATAAAACTACTTGAATTAGCTCTCCATAGATTACCATTGTCTGCATCTGCATTAACTTCCTTGTCTGAATGATGATTTGGAACACGATGACTGCGACCCCCAACACTATGTCCAGCTGAACTCCATCTTGGTAGATTCATTTTATTTATTTCTTCTTCCTCTGAATCATCTTGACATACTGGAGATGTGAATGGATAAAATGGGGATGTTGGTTGACCACTTTGTAAAGAACTGTTCCATTTTGTGTTAGCAGCTGATATAGCTTTCTTGGACGCTCCAGGCTTGATACATTGTAGAAGAAAGTGTTCTAAATCGGGTCCAACGTTTCTGTTCCGCGTTGAATGCATATCATCTTCATCATCAGTCGCCTCATCTTCATCTCCACTTTGCTTATTATTCTCATTATATCCACGTGATGATAAACGTTTGTAATGCATGTTAGATTCATTGATTGCAGCTGTCCAAACTGCTGCTAATTCATCTGTTGGGTCATGTGTAAAGTGGTTCTTGGGAGTTGTTTGCATGGAGCACTGTTGTTCACCGTAATATGCTGGGTCAGCATCATTATATGCGCCAGTGGATGCAGCAGCTGCAGCTGCTAGACCCGCACAGGCAGGGCAAAAAGAACATGGAACAGCTTGTTCATCTTCTCGTGTTGGTCTCCTACTGTATGGGGGAAAATGTTTCATTTGAGAGTTATTATCAGTATAATAACAACCAGGATATTTGTGGTTTGGTGATCCTGCTGGAAACTGTGATTTCATATGCATTTGACGAATATTACTTTCGTAGCATTCCGGTGAACAGAATTTATTACCATATGGTTTTCCATAGCGATTTAGTTTGGGATTGTCTGAAAAAGTGATAAAACAATAGCTGTCTACATGTCGTAAGTTACCAAAGACTATGAAAATTAACTGAAATTTTGAACATTTACAGATAAAATATTTCAGCTTTTGTTTCATATTGACCTAATATATGTTTAAATTCATGTTTATTTATACCAAATTGACTGTCTCAATGAAGAATTCAATTCTTTTCTTCTACTTACTAATTAGTTTACGGTTTCAGACGTTCGTTAAACTTGTTAAAAAACTGGTCAGTCGCCATCAAATGTTTGTTTCAGTATTTTTGTAACCAGTCATCTTACCTTCTTGTCATCCTCATGAGAAGGGTTTTCCTATGATTGTTTAACGCTTCTGGATGCATCTGATCTCTGTTTTTATTCGAGAACGTAACGTTTTTGGCACTCAGTTCCCATTCCATTGCTGTCCAAATGTAAAATGTTATGCTGTAATCATATGCATTAAGTATGGTTGGATTTCTATAGTCAGTAACAATTTATTTATATGATTTTAAATAGGTAGTGGAAAATTAGGGAGGCTATATATATATTCATCTCATTACGTCAGCAGTATTCAAGCTGATCAACGGAACCAGACGTAGAGAATTCAGAATTCACTTCTTTATTGGTTTGGGCAATCAAGCCTTATTTTGAGAACTTAGGAATTGCGATAGACGTTTCTAAACCTTGTTCTACATTTTTCACAAAATTAACAAACATTCATTGACATTTGTAATTTCTTGTTGCTATACTAGGTCGAATCGCCTAACCTCCGTTGCAGATGGGCTTCTGTGTGGACGCTTCGATACCGCCTAGATACTTATTATATTGTAGTCTATTTGGAGGCTAGCAGTGGAATCCAGGCAGCATGTTCCCTCCTATTCGGGAATCGTGCCTCAGTGACCCAGTGGATAAGGCTTCGGCATTTGAAGAAATGGGGAATGGGTTCCAGTCTCAGTCAGAACAACATTACTAGCTAGGGTGTACGTACATGTGGCTAATGAGTCCTAAACACGATGAAACATGTGTCCTGGACTCCACTGCTAGCCCTCAAACAGACGTTAATATGAGGAATATCCAGGCAGTATTGTGACATCTGCACAGGAACCCATCTACCAAACGAGTTAATGCATATCAACCAAGTACAGCAACGTGAAAAAAACAAGTGTCAATAATCAGCTATGAGTTTTGTTAGTCGTTGAATTTCACAATTATGTTATTCATATTTCATGCGTAGGTAATGTGAACTACCAATGCTTTTGAGGGGTGAATTGTCGTGATGAACTTACCAAGGAAAGGATAAGTTTTTGTGTGGAAGATCTCTCTCAAGTTAGTTCTCCCTTTATCATACAAAGTAATCGAGAGCATACTAAAATTGCTGTGTTGTAGGTAGAAATATGAGTTGAGCATGCGCCTTAATTTTACTAGATCAATATTTTGTACTAACCAATGAATTTTCTTTAGGGTTTCAAACAGTACAAGGCATATATCGGTAAGCAGAATAAAATAAGTCTATATTGCTCAATAGTTTCTAGTTAACTGCAAGCAGCTGTTAAATAAGTAGTCAGTGAAACGTATAAATAAAGGTAATTCTTTCGTCTTGACTTGAGATACACCCATCTGGATAGACAAAAATGCACGCTAAACCATACATTGTTCATGAAGGACTGGTAGTCTTTCATGATTTATCATGTGAATAATAGTTCGATGAATCAAGCTTTAAGTCCAATTATAAATTGAGCTTTAAAAAATATTTAGATAATTCATTTGGTAAAACATCCATCAATTCTAAAATATGAACCACTAAGGAGATCATTTAAGTATCTAAAACCTAACTGTAAATGAAAACTTACCGATAAACTGTTCGTTGAATTCACTTCTCATAAGCGAAAACCTTTTAGGATTAAATGAATTTCCATGGAGTAAATTGTCTGGTGGGATAATAAAAGCATGTCCACAATTTGTGTTTCCTGCAGTCTTGTCAGACATCTTGTTAGAGGCAGCAGGAGGAGGTGGACCCCCTGGTGGGCCAACATTGACTAGTAAAATTCGAGCCCCATGATGCAATGCCAACTGAAACGATAAAATGAGTGAAAAAGATGACTTTTGTGTCATTTTATAATGTGAGCGTTAACATCATTGACTGAATATGTAAACAGTATACACCTTAAAAAAGTAATTAGTCAGTGTAATTTAAGACGTAGTGAACCATGATTACACAATAAAAACTTAATATTCAGACAGTACATATAACATTCAAGTTCATTGCATGTTCTCATCCAGATATAACTTTTATTGCGATTTGTAGGTCTCTGGGGATTTAATGATTGATTTTAGGTTGGTGCTCATCATGGAGTGATATCAACTGGAGAACCATTGGAAAACTCGGAGTACCGAAAAACCGTTTCGTCTCAACATGAGACTCCTCGTCATTGATCACACGCAACCTCACCAGGTACCGAACCCAGGGACTCCAAGTTCTGCGGCCAGCACTTTACCGGTAAACCCCTGAATTAGGATCCGATGATCCATATTCCCTATTTCTGTCAGTTTGCGACATAGTGACACCTTCCACAACATCTAGTTATGCTTTTAATCCTGTCTAACTGTGTAGATGAACGTCAGGAGTTTGTTGTTGAGTATATAAGCTTCATTTATAAAAGTTCTTTCAGATTAACCTTATAATGATCAAGTGACTTTATTCCAGTTGTAACTCACTTTGAGGAATATAAATAGTATCAGGAAAAGAATATACTAAGGCCTAAATTGTATCAATTATTTGAATGTATATAAGGTTATACATCGCATCAACCCCTTACCTAAATTCAAGTACATTCCTAATTTAGGGCAAAAGTAAGCTTATCTTCTACTCCAAATCATCCCATATAGACGACTTTTTACCCCTCAAATCGATTATCACGCTGCAATCACCCTCACCAGTTGTTGAAGTTCCTTCAGTAGTCGTTTCTGGATGTCGATTTTTATATTCTTTCATGTTCTTAGACACTGTGACCCAGATTATTATTAGGATTATTTTTCCTTTGAGTTCCTAGTGGAACATAGGAATTCAGTAGCACGTCGCCATTTCACTCTCTTCTCTCCAATCTTTACAACCTGGCTCCACCACTGCCCACAAGCTCTCATTTCTTCCTCACACCATCTCCTCCGTGTCACCCTCACCTCAAACGGCCGACTCGTCGTTTCCCATATGGGTCCCACTCGAGAAACTGGCCTGTCCTGCACCGTGATGTTCCCAATCGGTCTTCTCAGTCTATGTCCAATCCAGTCCATCTCCACTTTCTTCTGCATATTTGTTGGGCGATAGATTCTTGGTCGGTTCGTTGACAGTCAGCCAGAGTGAGTTCCTTGTTGCTTATCCTCATTATTCTGGCCACCTGATCTGATCTGATCTGATCTGATCTTCAGTATCAGTATCGAGTGAGTGTAGGTGGCAGCTGTTGATGTAATGTATGTCTGTAGTTTGTTGGAAATGCTGTTCGTAATGCGCCAAGTTTCTGAATCACCACATAGAAGCACTGACTTAACATCAAGATTGAAAATCTGGATCTTGTTCTTAGTGCTGAATGCAGTAGATCTCCACACTGATTTCAGATTAATAAAGGTCTGTCTTGCTTTTCCAATCGTGGCGTTGACATCCTCATCTAGGTCGCCTGTAGTTAGAACGATGCTGCTAACCTATGCAGGTGAAAGAGACTACTTCCGTTCATGGTGATTGGAGCTTGTTGGTGGTGCTGGTGGTGGTTGGGTATCTTCATCACTTCTGTCTTCACCATGTTCATTTGAAGTCCCATATTCGCTACCTCACCTCTTCCGTCAACTTGTTAGTTTTCGCCTGTACATCTTCGAGTTCGTGTGAAAAGACATTACACATAAATCATCATCGACGACGAAATCTAAATCTTCTAAGGTCTTTCCATCCGTCCAGCAAGCATATCCCACTCTTCTCGCTCCTCACATTCTAATGCATGATCCAGTCGAGTAGACCACAATCAGGTAGATGATCGGTGATAGTAGGTGTCAGCCTTGTCTTACTCCTGTCTTCACTTCAAACGCATCACTGAGCTTTCCACTGTGAATCACCTGGCATGTGGTATCTTCATACAGCAGTAGAATGAAGTTGATAAAGATTTGTGGCACTAGACACGTGGTGTTGAAGCAGCTGCCTGCAAAATTACTTCTCAGTCGACGCTGTTGAAGGCCTTATCGAAGTGGATAAATTTGAGGAAGGGAGTTGACTACCATTCTATACTCTGTTGTATGATGATGCGTAGTGTAGCGTTGAAATTTGATCCACACATGATTTGTTTTTCTTGAAGCCAGCCCTCATATGTAGCTAAAGGGTTCCTCTACTAGCCTACTATCACTGTGATTGAACAGATCCGCTGATTTTACCACTGAAGAAGTAGCCACCAAATTTTTACTCTCGTAAATTGCTTAATTGTCCCTTTGTTATTTACTTTGAAATTCACGTGTTCACAATAAGACAGTTCTCACTGGGCATTTTCATCTCTAATGCACATTAAGCTAGAATAGACAAAGTCAGAAGTTAAGTCAGTACTCAGTTGCACTAAAAGAGGTAAAATTTCCACTTCAATAAAATAAACATTTGTTTGAATGTCTAATAATGGATGGCACAAAAGCCAAAAGGGGCATTAAAACCAATAAATATACATTTAATAGTTAGTTTTTTGGAGGAAATTAAACTCTGAGAAAAGTTAGTTTGTGTTTGTTAGCTGAAGGCGATCGGCAGGAAGCCATGGACCTAGGTTTGGCGCCTGTTGTTATGCGTCAGCATGGCATATCTGCAACCCCTATGGAACTGATGTCCCTTATGAGATTCTAACCTGCGTTACTGAGTGCTGCAGTCAGTGACGTTACCACTGAGCTATTCATTTCGCGATTGACATCCTATAGTTTGTAATGCAGAAAAACTGAAGCTAAGTTTCACCCTAGTTTAAGAATAATTTTACTGAAAATTTGATTAGATTAATAAATTACTTTCATTCGCTTTACTCGCTTTTACGACTACTAATTAATAAGCAGCAGATTTCCCCATACAACTAGTAATGATTAGTTGTTTAATATATATTCACGTACAAAACAAATTGGAGAAAGCCACCAAAAATGCCCACGAAACATTTCATTTCTAGAAATCCAAGCGTACTTAGTAGTCCACCGCAGAAGCTATACTGACAGTTTCAACTGTGCCTATGCAGAAAACATTATAATGCCATGAATAACGAGCTCGAATCAAGTTGATGATTTCATTTTGTTTAAAAAGGAATTTGTTTCCGTGAAGTAGTTCCGGATCCCGTACTCAAGAAAACAGATTATAATGTGTTTCTCTTAAATTTCATACAAAATATTCTAGATCACGAGGTTCAAATGAATCACGTAGGTGTACAGCACAAATCTAATTAGATTGTTTCACATATTCTCAAAGAGGTGGGATTTGAAGTTTGAAATAGGACCATCTAGTTACTTTTAAACCATCTAGAGACATTTTCAGTAACACTGAACTTTTTATCTGAGTTGCGAGTATAAGCATTCTAAACTTTGAGAAGTAGCTTTATGCTACATGAATTGATCACATGGAAAACTTTCGTGTCGCTGCGTCCATAAACACTGAATCTATACCGGTGTTAGATTCTCCTATCATCTTTCCAGGCTTTACGCAGAGAATGCAATGCACACATAGATGATACTAATAAATTTGAAGTTAATGTATACCTTAAAAGGAACTAGCTGTGGCATTATTATTATTATTTACTTAATACCATTTTACTACATCAATTACTGGCGTACTTTTAAAAGACTTATCTAAGTGTTTAGGGCGATCAGTTTCACTTGTAAATTCATTGGCCGAATACATCATATTACTGACAGATTCGTACTGTGTTAGTAGAGCTGTGACCGCATAATATTCAAATGTTTTTCGGTCTCTTTATTCAGTACATAATCTACCGTTTCACAGTAAGGAAATAAACCAAAAGCAAAGGTGTATCTATAGTGGGTTTTTCTTTGTTAAACCGCTGAAGAACTCAGTAGTGAACAAGCAGAACAACTGGCCGGTGTTTAGACTAAACTAACCTACCTGCAAAACCATCACACTAGCTTCGATCGGACTGAATAAATTTGAGCCTCAAGTTTAACTATCACGTAACAGCTTATTTCCGAGCTCTCACTCCATGGTCTAGTTAAGAAGGTATTGTTCACTAAGCTTTTTAGTACAAGAGATAACTGTTTGAAAATTCACTTTGTATTTAAAGGTGTCGACTCAGACAGTGGAGTTTTTACTGCTTTGCATGTTCTGCATAAAAATGAAGTTTTTCACAGTAAATATTCACTATAAGGAAGACTTCTAATAATGTAGTCTACTTGGTGGTTAGCAGCAGAATCCAGGACGCGCACTTCGTCCCACCTTAGACTTGTCAGCTGGATGTACATGCAACCCAGTGAGTGATGTTGTTCCAGCTGAGACTTTAACCCAGTACCCGTCGATTCAAACTAAGGAGTGTTATCCCCTAGGCCAATGTGATACAACAGCCGCAAAAGCAAGAGAGTTCAATGGATAAAGCTTTAGTGTCTGACGCAACGGTTTTAGTTTTCGGTTTTAATGGGTATGATGTCACTAAATAGGGTGCAGGTACGTCCCAAAAAGATGAAATGAAGTTCCCGGATTTTCTTGCTAGCCATCAAGTAAACCCCAATACTTTGAATATTCCGACAGTATCGAGGCATTGGCATGACACCTCATCTGCCAATCGAGACCGAGTATTTTGACTCCATATAGCGACAGGAAGTTACAAGTATTAAACAATCAAGACTTCTGATAGTTTGTCACGAAAATACCTGATTTGAATAATGTAATATGTGTGGAAGATTGCAAACAGTACACTTATTGATGTGATACTGTAACCTATTAATCTTCATTTTAACTGTGAATAGCATCCTAACAAGGAAGCCGTAGTACTCATTAAGACATAGGAGTGAATGGAAAAATGCCAAGATCATTTTGTACTTGTTGAAAAATTCTCGGTAATTTGAAGGTAAAGGATCTTTCCTGTTTGTTCCTGAGGTCGAAAAAACTGCTGATTCATCGTTTAACTGTAATGAGCTAATGAATGTGAGTCATATGCCATTTATCAATATACTAATTCTAATTAGTCTGCTTTATTTATTGTAAAATTTCATTTGCTTCACTTCATTTATTTCCTATCGATTTTATCATTAATGAATATGAATTTATCCAAATTTATTTTCAAAATATTAGCTCCTTTTATGTATAGAAAATAAAAACAAAAGATAATTGAACAATTAGATGATTGAATGAATGGATGAATGAACATAAACACACTTAATTGTGGTGATGACAACAGGGGTTGAGATAAATAGAGAAGGGAAGATAAACTGATATGACTCGTTTAATGGTTGATTGACTTATTGAATTTCTATGTTTTGCAATGTTCAATCAAACTATTTCGTTTTGAATTAATTGTTTGTTTTTGTTCTTTAATTTTATAAAACAAAAATTACGTCGATAAATTTCGGCGGGAAAATCACACGGCTTGTTACGAATAACAAGCGATATGACTGACATAAAAGGATGCAAATAACAAATTTCCAGATAAGGAATAACTTGCAGCTGAAATAGAACTTCATTTTTTGGATTCACCAGAAGTTGTTACATACTTTAAGCGAATTTGTATCAAATCAATGAAGTGATACCAGTGTTACATCATTTCTATTACATGTATTGCACGTTGACTGGATGAACAAAGATTCAACAACCTCTCTCTTTCTCTCTACACTTAGCTCTATTGGATTGAAGTATATTGGTTTTATCCCAATATTGTGTGGTTGTATGCTAATGCATTCACCACAATATCCGAGCTTATTCTACATTACTGATCCTGTTGGGAGTAAGTTTCTATGTTTCAATAATCTAACTGACCCCGATCTGCTAATTTGACCTATGTGCTTGACCTCACAGTCATTGCATTTAACTTGGTAGACTAGGTTATTTTGTTTAATTGGGTTTATTGAATATTTAAACCGACAAAGCTTATCTCTGAGATAGTTTGTAGGTTTGAATGTCACACTGACTCCACCCTTCTTAAGAATTCCATGTAATTATTACAAACACGATTACTTGGAACAGTAAGATAGACCAGGATTACTTCGCTTATAAAAATAAAAAGTTAAACGCCATGTTATGCAGTCTCACTTTACTGTGGCATTCACAACGTATTCGACTGAAGTAATTTCATCATAATCGAAAGTGAGAACTCAAAACCAGCTTGAGAACCATTGCAGACATGGCTCAGGCAAATGAGCAGTAAATCGCTACATTGACCTGCGTTTTATATGCTAGCCTATTGGAAACAAATTAGTCCACATCCAAGGAGACCTTCAATGTGAACAGAAGGGGTATCATCAATCGACTGGATCAAGATAACTCATCCACAATCCATCAGACTCCTATACTTATGCAATCAAAACAAAAAGAATCCTTCTCTTCAGCAAATCCAACAAATCGGGGGTAGGAAAGAACACCCCTCCAGTACACACGAATCCACCAGTCACATAGAGACAGTCTTCATCACTTCGGTCAACCTAAACTGCCAACTGATCACAACGAAGAAAGCTTAACTTTCTGTAACCAAACAGAAGAAATCAACCAACCTCACAGCTGTACACCCCTCTGAAAAAGTCAGCTGGTTATGTTCGGCACACACTGAAGTACTCACTAAACGACCATCCAAACCACACTCAGCAAAATAACATGTTATAAATATCCATTCTAGACCAACTGCTTCACTTCCTTATGAAGTTTTGATGAACTGATGGCGACACTGAAACATGAGTCGACCAAAACCTTTCCTCATGAACAATTATTATTAATATTATTATTAGTCCCTTGGGTTCCTAATGGAACATAGGGCTTCAGTAGTACGTCTCCAGTGAACTCTGTCCTCTGAAATCTTTTCAACCTGGCTCCACGACAGCCCACAAGCAATCATTTCCTCCTCGCATGATCTCCTTCATGTCACTCGCACCTCGGACGACCAACTCGTCGCTTTTCATAGGGGGTTCCACTCGAGGGCCTGACGCGTGATGTCCTCAGTCGGCCTTCTCAGTGTATGCTCAATCCATCTCCACTTCTTCCTGCATATCTGTTGGGTGATAGGTTCTTGGTTGGTTCGTTCCCAGAGTTCCTTGTTGCTTATTCTTTCTGGCCATCTGATCTTCAGCAGCGAGCGTAAGCAGTTGTTGATGAATGTCTGTAGTTTATTGGAAATTCCTTTCGTGATGCGCGAAGTCTCTGAACCATACAGAAGCACTGACTTGACATTGGTGTTGAGAATCCCGATTTTGTTCCACATGCTGAGTGCAGAAGATCTCCACACTGGTTTCAGGCTAATGAACGCCTGTCTTGCTTTTACAATTCTGACTTTGACATCCTCATCTGTGCCGCCACCTGTAGTTGAAACAGTGCTTCCTAGATAGGTGAAAGAGGTTACTTCCTTTAAGTTTCTCCCGTTGATGGTGACTGGAGTTTGTTGTTGTTGGTGGTGGTGCGGTATCTTCATCACTTCTATCTTCTCTATATTCACCTGAAGTCACCTCTTCGCTACTTCTTCCGCTAACTTGTTAGTTTTCACCTGTAGATCATCAAGTTTGTGTGACATCAGACACAAGTCATCATCAGCGAAATCCAGATCTTCTAGGTTTTTTTCCGCAGTCCAGCATATCCCCCTCTTCTCGCTGCCCACTGTTTGTTGCATGATCCAGTCCAGTCGACCACAATCAGGAATATCATGGGGGATAGTAGGCAACCTTGTTTCACTCCTGTCTTCACTTGAAAATCATCACTGAGCTTCCCATTGTGAATTACTTGGCATGTGGCGTCTTCATATAGTTGTTAAATGAGGCGGACAAAGGTTTGCGGTACTCCGTAGTAATGAAGCAGTTTCCAAATTACCTCTCGGTCTACTCTGTCAAAGGCCTTCTCAAAGTCGATAAAGTTGGGGTAGAGAGTTGACTGCCATTCTATACTCTGTTCTATGATGATGCGAAGCGTTGCAATTTGGTCCACAGATGATTTGTACTTCTTGAATCCAGTCAGCCTGCCTGTTCCGGTCGTAGTTTTGAATTGAGCACATCCTTTAGCCTCGCCAGGATGATGCGGCTTAATATTTTACTTGGGGTGGACAGGAGAGTGATTCCTCGACAGTTCTTGCAAACACTGAGATCTCCCTCCTTCGGTAGTTTGACAAGGTAACCCTTCTTCCAACCAATGGCCAGGTACCTTCTCTTCCTTCCACACCTTCTGCAATAGTGGTGTGGTGTGAGCATGTCTGCTGTTGTCTCTGCGTCTGTTCTCAGTGCTTCTGGCAGTATCCCATCTGGTTCTGCTGCTTTCCTGCATTTCAGTAGCTTTATGGCATTCAGGACTTCCATTTTTGTTGGAGGATTTATGTTCACTTGTAGTTCAGTGGCTGCAGGTGGTATTTCTGGGCTACGAGCAGGTGGTGGCGGTGGTCGATTCAAGAGCTTCTTGAAGTGGTCGACCCATCGTTTCCTTTCTTTCCCTTCTTTCATAATTAGATTTCCTCTATCATCTTTTCTTGGTTTCGTCTGCGTTGATCTCTTCCCTTCCAGATAGTAACCTGGTTATTTGATACAATGTTTTCAGGTCTCTCCTACCAGCCGGCAGCCTGTTCTGCTCCACTTGCCAGTGTGTCGTAGAAGCGTCTTTTGTCTTTTCGTGCACTCTCCTTCACTTCTTTGTCCAGTGTTTTATACATTGTACTCAGTTCCTCCTGTCGTTGAGCATCCTTGCACTGATTTATCTTCTGCTTCACCATCCTCCTCCCCCCTATCCGCCTTTATGTGTCCGTCGAGGTCCATTTCTTGTCATGTTCCCTCTTCCTTCTAAACGCGGTTCTGCAGGTTTCTTTCCAGATAGCTTTCAAAGACTTCCAGTGTTCCTCCATACAGGTTTCTTCAGGGATGTTCCTCGATATCTCCCATTTTGACCTAATGGCTGCAGTGAAGATGTCCTTTGTAGTTTCGTCCTTCAGTTTCTTTTCTGGGTGTTGTACTTGAACTGCGATCTACCACCAGCTTCCTTGAAGGTTTTCAACTTGATTTGGAAGGTTCCTTGCACTAGATAGTGGTCTGAACCTACAACTGCTCCTCTTCTTGACCTTGTGTTCAGTAGACTGCGTCTCCATTTTCATGAGTTTGAGATAAAGTCGATTTGATTTTTAGTGTCTCCTGGTGTCTGGTAAAATCCATGTCGCTTTGTGGATATCTTTGTGCCTGAACACACTGCCTTCAATCACCAAATCGTTGAATGCACAGAATTCTGCAAACAATTCTCTATTCTCGTTCATCACCTCACCGAGCGTTTCTCGACCCATGGTTAGTTCTCTTCCTGTGTTTTCTACTCTCAGTTTAGCATTCATGCCACCCATTAGAATTTTGATATCGCCAACTGAGGTCTTGTCCAGTGTTGATGGAAGTTGTCTGTAGAATTCCTCTTTCTCCTCTTCATCTGCATTATTTGTAGGTGCTCAGAGTAGCATTGTATGATTGTGACCTTCCTTCCTTTTGAGTTGAATCTTGCTGTCATGATCCTGGAGGAGACTGGCTCCCACTGCATGAGAGCCTTCGATGCTCTTGGGGACATCATGATGGCCACTCTGAAACTCAGTGTGCTCGTGGTTGTCGTCTGGGTGACAATATCGGAGTAGATTATTGACCCGTATCCAGTTGACAGTTTCGAGAGTCCACTCTCATTCCATCTACTTTCGCAAATTCCAAACACTTCAATGTGATACCTCTTCATCTCGTTTGCAATCTATGCTGCCTTGCCAGCTGGGTTCAAACATCGTGCGGACGTTCCATGTCCCCACGTTTACTTTCGCTTTCATCGAGAGAGAAGACACATCGGCCAATTGGCTTCTTGAAGGCTTTCACCAACTGGCGTCCTTTCGCCTCCCCGATTCCAGCGAGGAATAATTTTGTTATTATTTTTTATATATCGTTTGTGCTTTGAAGTTTCTTTAGCGGTTAGATTTGTTTTACGGGGTAGGGTTGCTATCCCTATGCCCAACCTTCCCTCTATACCCAGGCCTAGGACAGGCTAGTAACTAGTGAACTAGTTAACCAGGCGAGGTTCCTCACGAACAATAGACTCTTAATTTTGTAGTTTGTTTTTGGTTTTATGCACATTAATGCTTAGATATGAAAGGGAAGTTTGGTGTTAGTTTTATCACTGAAGTGAATAAAATTATCTTTATTCGATCTTGCTTACTGAACACGAAGTATCAAAAAGACATCGATCAGCAAAGATGACTCCCTTATTAAATTCTCATCATAGCTGTTCGGCTATATACTAATTTAAGTTTATCAATAGATGAATTCGATTCATCCCTCAAATTACACAGCATACTGAGAAGACCAAGTTTGTCTGAATCATTCTATGTATTGGTGCTGTACACTTTGAATAGTCAAGAAAGCCAATACATAATATAAGAATGTGAAGGATAAAACAGAAATAATCATCAACATCAATATCAACATAGGACCAGGCTTTACAGCATAACGGTCCGAGCTGCCACAGCTCACACCAGTATATCAGGTAAAAAGGCAGTGAGGTGCTAGATGAAGATAAGAAAATTCAGTCAAAATAAATATAAAGTAATAAAAGAGAGAAAGGAAGAATGAGAAAATAGTGAGATTCATATGGTGTCGTTAAGATGAGGATAATGTGTGTATACATCTGCGCCACTGACTTCGGTTCTTAGCCGTGTCACCCAGAGTCTCTAACCACGGGTTCCTCTTGTTCTTCTGACCCCAACTGACCAGTCTGCATCACTCCATATGGCTCAAACCAACAGTCAGAAACTTCATACATTGATGTCATGTTTAAGTTTGGCCACCTCGGGCCTTTTTCCAGCCTGGACCTACTACGGCCAACATTGTTTGACTAGACGATCGGTGACTAGGCATACGTAGTAAGTGTCCCAACCAGCCATCTCAGTCGATGAAGTTTCACAACCTGGTCAAATGATTTACCTCTGCTCCCCAAAAGACTCTATACCTGACTTGTGCATTAATCACCTGGTGACACCACGGAATACGGCGGTATACTATACTACCAAGGTAACGGTGGCCAAACACTTTAACCCTTCTCATGTCTTCCACCTTCAATGGTCATGTTTCACAACTACACAACAGAACAGATCAGACTGCTGTGCAGTACATGTGACCCTTAACAGAAATGAAATCTAAACCAATATGTCTGTTGACTATGAAAATGAAAAAAGAAGTTACCAGGGTGGTTTCAGTCTTCGATGGTTTGAGCAGACCAGTGAGAAGCTATAGACGTAGTTTTTATGCATGTTGTCATTTATCAGGAAGGTGCAACTGCAACCTTAAGCACTGAAAAACATTAAATTAGCTACTCTGCAGTGACCAATCAGTGTATCTTACCCAGTATCACAGTTAATCAGTCTCAATAGGAAAAACTAAATGATAACATTGCTTACTATAACACTGAGTGACAGTATAAATTCTATGAGGGACCTAATTTCCCTCGAGATTGCAGATATACCGTACTGAGGAGTGCCTACAATCACGAAAACGAGGCCCAGGACGTTTTGCAAAATGATCGACAGAGTTTATTCGAGACTTGGTATTAGACAAGAAGATACTTGCTCTTAAGTGACCAGAAAATGCATACATTTTTTTCCTTACATAACGAGAAATTATGTTCCCGAATAGCTAAAGTTTTTATAAACTAAAGAACTGGTACCTTACTCCATTTATGGAATACTTTAGATGGTCACTTTTGATGGCCACTTCAAAATGTTTGTTGTTTTTGCCGTAAGAAAATAGATATATCCCTGCTTCTTCGTACTTTACTAGAGAAAAAAGTTGAACATTGGGTCTTCGCCTCTTTAAAAGTGATAACAATTTAAGTCTTCTGGTTTGGTTATTAACCTATTTATTTTCGCAGTATCACTTTTCTCTAGTTGTGCGATTGCAGCTTATTCTCAGCATTCCCCTTTCTAAATATAAAACCAAACTTGAACCATAAACTCCTCAGATGCTTCATTTTTTTACTCTGAGATCAAAGAGTCTTTATTTCCGGAGAACTCGTAATTCTCGAATATGTATGTTACAGTTAAGTGTATCATCTGATATGAATTAAAATTTAATTTATACAAAGATATGATTATGACAGTGCCCTAACTTTTGCAGTATCATTTAGCTTACGTATTTTGATTACTACCTATCCGTTATAGTGAGTAAATAAAGCTGAACTGATTGCCTCATAATTTGTAATTTTTCTAAATCTTTTATGATTTAAGTTATGGCGAAAATCAGTACAACACCTTTTCTTCACAGTTACCCATGCTGAGTTGTTTGTTTCTTATTTTGTTTCTGCCTCTATATTCTTTTGTTTGAAAATGCGAAATTTATAATGACAAAAATATTTTTCATCATTCCTTTTCCATTACTGTTTGTATGCGTGAATACGTCTGTGTGTGTGTGTGTGCCTGAGAGTTAAGTTGTTTATATGTTTATTTATTCGCAACAATTATGTAGATAAGGTTTCAAAAATTTGGTTTGATTAGATATTTCCCCAAAAAGTCATAAAAAATGAGTAGCAAAGAATAGATTACAGCTAGAGCTTGACAAAATTTTATCCAATGCTTAAATAAATGTCATCACTTCCAAAAGAGGAATGGCGTAAAATGTGAAAAACTGACTTTAAAGGTCTCAGTTATCTGTGTTCCGCACAATAAATGTCTTGCGCATTAAGAAATCCGTATTAAAATGAATCCCACAGGAAACAATAAGATTCAGAATGAAGGCTATAAAAATTTCAACTTTAATACATTAATTATTTTACATACAAAGATGTTGACAAAAGCATACTACTACAGTGTATTTGAGTAGTTTATGTTTAGACGATGTTTCGTCGACGTGTTTGAATTAGTTCGTCAAGAATTTTATTACGTAGTATTGAATAACCCCCTAAAATCAATGACTACCGTATTCACAGTCTCTAAGGTTACTTATTTTATACTTAATGAAACAGCAGTTTAGCTACAAAAATCTTCCACAAACGTAAAATAAACCAGACTTTGTGAAGAGGTCACGAAGAATGTACTCCTCAGGGTAATTAAAGATACCATACACTTACACTTCAGAAACGGATAAGTAGGTGTTCAGTGTAACAAGTGTACTTGACTGCTGAGAAGCAGGTTTACATGCAATAGTGTGACGCAGAGCAGAGTTTCATTTTTATTTTCATTAAGTCAATCATAATAAACATTTATACGGATTCATACGGGTAGCTGACTGAGCGTAATGTCAATCCGATTATTGGAGCATGTACCTGTGTAACGTTTAGAAATGAGTTCACAGTCTTCAAGGATATACGGTGCATATCTGCCACATTCTTCCATGTATTTTTACAACGGAAAACAATCATCTAAAATCAGGTGTGGAAGACTGATTTTTGGAAACATTCAGATGGCTTTTCATATTTCTTAGTAGTTAGACTCTGTGAAATGAGATAACTGTTTTTTTGTCTGAGCTATGGATTGATTTTCTGTAAATAGTTATGTCTAAAGAGGTTCAGCCTAATGCAGTGAGTCTTATGTGAATTTTTATAAAATTTGATGGTTTCACAAAGAGTGAAAACAAGCACTTAGGAAAAAACTACGTAGTGAAAGTATACATCAAAAACCTTGATAGGGTGATATGCGTATGACCGAATAATGATGCTTCAATCTCGCCTAGGTGATAAATTCAGTAGTTACTAGCAGGTCCTAAGCCCGGATAAAGAGGGAAGGTTGGGCATACGGCTAGTAACCCTAACCTGGAAAACCAATCTAACTGCTAAAGAAACTTCAAAGCACAAAGTAAACATAAAAAATAAAACTAAACTTATTCCCCACTGGAATCGGGGGGGGGGGCAAAATGACGCCAGTTGATGAAAGCCTTCGGGAAGCCTATTGGCTGCTGCATCTTCTCTTATCTCGATGAAAGCGAAAGTTTGAAGCTGTCTGGCAAGCTCGCTCAGATTCCCAAGAAGATGAGAAGGTATGGCATAGAAATGCTAGAAATCTGCGAGGAGTCTGCAGATGGAATGGAGAACGACTCTCCATACTGTCGACTGGAGAGCCAATAATCTACTTCGATATTGTCACCCGGACGACAACTACGAGCATACTGAGTTTTCGAGTGGCTATCATGATGTCGCCAAGAGCAGCGATGGCTCTGATGTAGCAGGGACCAATCTACACCTGATGGATCAGGATCATAACAACAAGGTTCGACTGAAAAGCGAGGAGTGTTACAGTCATACAATAATACACTATGCACCTACGAACAATGGAGATCAAGAGAAGAAGAGGGAATTCTACTGACGACTGTAAGCAGTACTAGACAAGACCCTGTCAGAGGTGGCTACACCAAAATTCTAATCAGTGAACTGATATGAATGCCGAACAGGGAGTAGAAAAAACAAGAGGAGAACTAATCATAGGTTGGGAAGCACTCGACGAAACGAACGAAAATGGAGAATTGTTTGCAGACTTCTGCTCATTCAACGTTTCGCGATTGAGGGCAAGGTGTACAAAAACAAGGATATTCACAGAGTAACGCGGATTTGATTTCACCACATCGACACACTGAAAATCAAAACTACTTCACCTCAAACTCAAGAAAGTGGAGACGCAGCCAGCCTACTGGACACACAAAATAAGATCAAAAAGAGGAGCAGATATAGGCTCAGACAATTCACTATCTAGTACAACAAACCTACCTTCAAAATCAAGATAAAAACCTTCAAAGACTCAAAAGATTGACGACCACAATTTTAAGTTGAACACTCAAAACAGAAACTGAACGACGCATCTACAAGGGACATCTTCACGTCAGTCACTCAGATTTAATGCGAGACATCAGGCAACATCACCGAAGAAACCTCCCTCGAACGACACTGGAACTTTCTGAAAGAGATGTGGAAGGAGACCTGCATAACCAAGTTAGGAAGGAAGAAGACAAAGACAAAACAAGGAATGGATCTCCATGGAGACATAGAAGCTGGTAGACGAGGGAGAGGAAGATGGTGAATCAGAAGATAAACCACTGCAGTGTAGTGCAGAGATGAACAACGAACACAACCAATAAAACACTTCACTGGACAAAGAAGTGAGGAAGAGTGCACGCAAAGACTAAAGACACTTCCACGACACACTGGCAAGTGAAACAGAACAGGCTGCAGGTAGAAGAGGTAGAGACCTGACAACACTATATCAAATAACCAGGTCACTTACTATCTGGGATGGAAGAGATCAACGCAGATGAAACCAGTGAGGGATAGTGGAGGAAACCTAGTTGCCAAAGAGGAGGAACAAACGAGACAATAGGCTGATCACTCCAAATAAATATTGAATCGATCACCATGACCACCACCACCACCTGCAACTCGTTGAGAAATACCACCAGCAGCCCAGCAACAGAACTACCAGTGAACACAAGCCCTCCGACAAAAGCAGAAGTGGAGTCCTGAACGCCATTAAGATGCCGAAAACCGGGAAAACAGCAGGACCAGATGGAATCCCACCAGAGGCACTAGAAACAGTCACACAGAGACAACAGTGGACACGCTCACACCAACACTGCAGAAGGTGTGCAGGGAAGGAAGGAAAGGTACCTGCCCATTGATTGGAAGAAGGACTATCTGGTCAAACTTCCAAACAAGGGAGACCTGAGTGTTTGCAAGAAGTGGGACGGAATCATGCTCCACCTCTGTTCACCCAAGCAAAATATTAGGCCACATCATCATAGAGAGACTTAAAATCGCTCTGGATTCAGGAAGTGCAAATCATGTGCGGATCAAATTTCAACGCTACACTACGCATCATCATGGAACAGAGTATAGAATAGTGGTCAACTCCCTTCCTCAAATTTATCCACTTCGATAAGGCCTTCAACAGCGTCGACTGAGAAGTAATTTTGCAGGCAGCTGCTTCAACACTACGTGTCTAGTGCCACAAATCTTTATCAACTTCATTCTACTGCTATATGAAGATACCGCATGCCAGGTGATTCACAGTGGAAAGCTCAGTGATGCGTTTGAAGTGAAGACAGGAGTAAGACAAGGCTGACACCTACTATCACCGATCATCTACCTGATTGTGGTCTACTCGACTGGATCATGCATTAGACTGTGAAGAGCGAGAAGAGTGGGATATGCTTGCTGGACGGATGGAAAGACCTTAGAAGATTTGGATTTCGTCGTCGATGATGATTTATGTGTAATGTCTTTTCACACGAACTCGAAGATGTACAGGCGAAAACCAACAATTTGATGCACGACAACAAGCTCCAATCACCATGAACGGAAGTAGTCTCTTTCACCTGCATAGGTTAGCAGCATCGTTCTAACTACAGGCGACCTAGACGAGGATGTCAACGCCACGATTGGGAAAGCAAGACAGACCTTTATTAATCTGAAATCAGTGTGGAGATCTACTGCATTCAGCACTAAGAACAAGATCCAGATTTTCAATATTAATGCTAAGTCAGTGCTTCTATGTGGTGATTCAGAAACTTGGCGCATTACGAAAAGCATTTCCAACAAACTACAGACATACATTACATCAACAGCTGCCACCTACACTCACTCGATACTGATACTGAAGATCAGATCAGATCAGATCAGATCAGGTGGCCAGAATAATGAGAATTAGCAACAAGGAACTCACTCTGGCTGACTGTCAACGAACCGACCAAGAATCTATCGCCCAACAAATATGCAAAAGAAAGTGGAGATGGACTGGATTGGACATAGACTGAGAAGACCGATTGGGAACATCACGGTGCAGGACAGGCCAGTTTCTCGAGTGGGACCCACATGGGAAACGACGAGTCGGCCGTTTGAGGTGAGGGTGACACGGAGGAGATGGTGTGAGGAAGAAATGAGAGCTTGTGGGCAGTGGTGGAGCCAGGTTGTAAAGACTGGAGAGAAGAGAGTGAAATGGCGACGTGCTACTGAATTTCTATGTTCCACTAGGAACCCAAGGGACAAATAAGAATTATAATAATGATGCTGCGGTGATTACAAACTAGTTAGGCTTGTAAGTTATTGTTTGTGAACCTTCATTGACTATGACTATAGTTGTTAAAGGGGCATTCATTTTTTGCAAAGAATACTTGTTTTCCGTATGAGCAACCATCTGCATACTTGTCACAGTATTGCTGCAGATCCCCCAAATAATCTGTGTGGTCACAAATACGTGGGGAAAGGTAGTCTACTTGTGCAGTCGAAGTTGAGAGAAAGTGTAACTAAATGGCTTCCAAAACAGATCGAGTATAAGACACTGATAATCGCAGGTAACAGGCGACCCTCTTATTCTATAGCCAAACGAATTATGGCAAAGTATGTTAAAATAATTGTTCGAACAGCTTCCAAAGCTTTATGTAGAAGAAAGCAAGGATGCTTATCGGGATTTGCAAAAGCGATGGCTATACACAAATTACAACCACATTTGTGTTCGAAAATAATTTATCCCTACATACAACTAGTTTGATAAACCTTGTTTCTTTACTATGATTAGTATCAATTATGCTATTCTTTTTTGTTGATATTTTCATCATCCCGTCGGTGATTGGACTGAATTGATCTGTCTCTTTCCGTATATAGGTTCCTGCGCGGACACCTCAACAATACCTTCGCTTCAGTTTCATATTGATCGTGAGTAATTGCTAGCAGTGGAATCCAGAAAGCGCCTTTCGTCCCATTTTAGACTTATCAACTAGATATACTTGCCTCCCAGTTAGCGATGATGTTCCTAATAAGAGTCGAACGCCGGATCAGTAGCTTCAAACTTCAGACAGTTATCCACCAGGTCATCTAGTCACAATAGCCACCACTTGTCTGACAGGTAAAGTTTTATTATGCTACTTGTGGATAGAGCTTTAGTATTTGAAGCGATATTTAGTGGGTTCCAGTCCTAGTGGAAACAGTTTCACCCACTGGGAAGCAGTTATGTCCAGCTGACGAGCTTGAAATAGGGGAAATGGCGGTCCTGGATCCCACTACTGGCCACCATTCATCATTAACATGTCACTCTGCCTTCTTGTTCTTATCTTTCTCAATTTCAAAACCTTATTATCTCTTTTGCTTTATTTGTCCTTCCATCCTTCGACTTTATAGAAACTGACGTGACGAATAAATGTGTGGTTAGACTGTTCGTAATGTATGTGGAAAAACATCACATTGTTCAGATAAACTGCGTTTTATAACTACATCACTTAAATTCATCAAAGAGACTGAATGTTTCAATTTCTGATATAAACTCAGTTTCAATATTGACAGAATCTACAGATATTTGCCTTATTTTACATTAGTAACGAATTGTATATTGAAATCCTAAGAAGTCGTGAACATATTATGAATAAAGATATATTTACACTAAAAAAATATTTCATTAAGTTGACAGTTAAGTAACTCACTTTTCTTAACCAAAATGGAACCTCAGTTCTGCGATCACCACGAAAATGCAAATTGACCACAATAAGGCACAGAAATGTGGACAGTGTCACCAAGGTCATATTTATGCAATAATAATTACCTGAGTATAAAATTAAGAGAAAAAAAGACAGTTGACATGAAATATGAAGAAAAGTAACGGAAATTATTGGACTACTTACTTACTTATTACCCCTTAGGTTATAAATCAGGAATATGCTATTCAACCGAAGTTATTGATTATATGTACATGCACAATTATTGTCTGTGTGCACATACCTCATCACATTTTACACTTTCTGCTTTCAGTGTTTGCATAGTTAGCACATGTAAAGACAGACATTATCTGATAGTTTGTACCACACAATATTTACCATTCCTCCATTTGTCAGATAAGACAGATCCATATATATATATATATATATATATATACATATATATATATATACATTTATATATACATATATATATATATATATTATATAATTATTTGTGGTGAATACATCTAGTAAACTAAATAAATACTCTTTTTTCATCTACTCTTATAATTTAGGCATTTGTGAAATTTTGAGATGTCTTACCATCAATCATCTTCACCCTTTCTTTTTTCTTGGTTCTAATAAACACTTCCGCTTTATAGGATATAAACAATCAACTATTCCTTGTGAAAACAGATTCTCTATCTTCTTGTTTTTTACTTTGGATATGATTATTCTTGAGGGTATTAGATCTGATCAGACATTAATATTGTCAAGGGGGATAAAAGAAAGATTTCGATAAATTCTTGTTTTCATCACTGGATGAATTCAATTACATTAACTACTGATAAATACTTAGAATTCACATCTGATCAATTTGATCAAGGTGGAGGTTTAAAGCCTTACTCCCAAGACAAGGGAATAAGTATACTCACTTCACAGCCTAATCTTCTAAACCACTATAGAAGATGCGTAAACCGAAGGAAATCAATTTTTTCCAGTTTCTTCACTTGTATCAACTGAACTTGCCTACGATCTCATCAAGGCTTAAAGTTTCCCAATATTTCCAAATAGCCTTGTGAGTGTGAACGTTTTCAGGTTACCTCAAGTAAAATTTTTACATTTGCTTAGTTACTGAAGTTACACGAAGGTATATGCGATTTCCAAAAATTCTCATGCAGCTTGTACAGGTTCATTGCGTTTATTACCATCCTCCTTTTTTTGTACCGCCACTTATTTGCTTAAGTATTCTCATACCACTTAAATATTGAATTTTAAATAAGACCGGAAGAATTTGGAACTATTAACGGATCTCAGCTGACAACACTGCAGAGTGCAAGACATTTGCAAAAAATTGTCTGAACCCTAAGAGGAGAGAGAATAAAATTCCAACTAAGCAACCCAATAGAGTTGCTGCCTTCCAACAAGGACAAAATTAACCATTGAATAACATCTGGTGATCTGTAATTCTAAAGTTTTAAAGCATCCAAAGATTCCTATGGCAATGGTAAAAAGCAACAATCTAAACAAAAAATATTCTTCTCAATTAATTCTCATCAGGTTCCATAATTAATCATAAAATGCATTTGTACAGCATTAAATCAGGCCAAGTTGGGGGCAAATACATTTTCAGTTTACTGAAGGTCACAGTTCAGGTTTGATTGCAACAGCCTTGATTATGTTATGCATGCTTTGGCGAACCACATGTGACATAAGTTTGGAATATGATGTATGACATTGAAGGCTTCATTGGCATGTATGTGGTACCCTGTATCTACTAGTTGTCTTAGGATGCAAAGTTTCACCACTTTCATCCTGCCTTCTATGAACAAAGCGGATAAACGCTCTCGTATCCGGAGACGTACGTGGCTAGTTGTAGATTGTACGTAACTTGTTCCACAAGAATAGTTCGGTTGATACATGCAGAATGAAGAGCTAAGAGTAGGTAGGTTATCCTATAGTCTCAGAGTGTGTTGGTTCACTATTGAAAGATATGCACAGTCAACCCACAAAAAACACCCTATTTACTGCTTTTGCTAAGCACTGTAATAAAAAACCACTTGGAGAGTCTCTTCTGAATCGTCAAAGCGAAAACAAGAGCTCCTTCTTCATTGTCATCATTTCTTATTTAGAACCAATGAAATTAATGTTGACTTTGATGGACTTATCCAAATATCCGTTTACACCTGCAGTATCACGAATAGGAAGTAGATCTTTGTCCATACACTCTTTGAAGGAAATCAGTCTTACTGTAAATGCCAGGCACTTCGACGAAATGCAGCTGAAGAAGTGTGCATTCTATGCCTTCTCAGTACAGAGTCATCAAGAAAATGCATGGAACCATTGATTTTATTTTCATACGTCAAATGAACTGATGTGTGAGCGCTGACAAAATGGTTCAGGATAGAATTAATGCACAGGCACTTATCAAAGACTAAAGAAATATTATTTACGTATAACAGTACAACTGTATATTAGCGATTTATTCATTTAAAGAACCATTTTCCTATTTTACCGGAAATATATTTACAGATATGGGACCCAATGGAGATCCCACAGGCACTTCGTCAAATTGTCTGTACAGATTATTGCTGAAGATGAGCTGGACATTCACTGTACATTTCAGCTATAGTTCCTTCAAATTCATAAGGGGGAATACCAGTGTTTGATTTAATTCTTTGTAACTGCCCGCAAATGTAATCCGCGGTTTACTATAGAGTATAAAGCATTATTTTAATCCAGCAACTTCGCATATTAAATTGACTTGAAAGCAAAAATTAGCCTTCAAGCAGTAACTTCCTCGAATTAATTACCTTACTGACATAATGTGACTTCCTTCTCTTAAAAGCTGAAATAACAATTTCGTAGAACCAAAATATTCAACTTTGCTGTAATACTGAAATTTCGCAATTAGCTTTATTTTCGCCTCTTGATATTATTTTCATATTAGTAGCATTGTTATTATTATTTTAACACGCAAAAGGCTACAAATCAGTTTACACATTAGAAATATTTTATGCATGGGCATAAAAAAGTGCAAGAGCAGAAGCCAGAAGTGTTCCCGAAATTACTGCTAATTTAAGCAAGGATGTGCGTTTCGTCTTATTTGGGACTTGTCGCCTCGATGTCCCTCTATCCTGGCGATTTTTGTTCCTAGTGAAACTCAAACTCGATGCCCATTGCTTCACATTTACAAATATAAAAAGAATAACTGATGCCTGTTGCATAAGAAATAGCCATCGTACTCTATTAGTCTAGTGGATGATATATTTAGAGTTTGAAGCGATGGGTACTGACTTCAAGTATCAATGAGAATATTTTCACTCACTGGGATACAGATACACCTGGTTGATGAGTGCCAGGAGGGATGAACTGCGCGCCAAAGGTTCTACTGCTAACTATCAAAACAAATAAAGCATCGTGAATATCCAGCAGTATCGAGGCATATGGATAGAAGCCCATCTCCCAACCGAGACCTAGCAATTCGACCCAGTATAACAACGGGAAATTACTAGTTTCAAAACAAAACACTGTTCTAACACCTAGTTTCTACAAAAAGTAGTAGAAGGGGAAGTTCACTGAATAAATTCTCTTGCAGTCACTTTCCTGTTCACACTTATATGTTTGGCTAGTTTTCGGGCAAAAGCTAATGAACATATTTTTCATGACTTATCAAAGATAAGACTTCATCAGGATAGACTGAGAGATGACTTTTTTTTACATATGTATACATCTACGTGAGTGGATCAAATTTACGCATTTCTTTTCAAATGACCTCCTTTTTAATCTTAAAAAAGAAGGAATACAAATTACTAACAGAAAGAAGAAATTTATCAGCTTATTGCTTGTTATACTTTCATTCTTTAGCAGTTATTGACAGATGTTAGTGTGTGTGTGTGTGCGCGCCTGCGTTCACATTAACATCTATTTATTTGGACACTATTAGCCGACATATTTTGCTTCCTTTCTTTGCCTTGCTTATCCACTATCAGTTCACTGATTCAATTCATTTAAGTAATTTGTAGTGAATAAGATGATTAGATTTGTTACTCTTTCATAGTAATATACAACCTCATCAATAATCCCTGAGAATTGGGAATTTGTTTTAACCTTAACAATTTGCGCACAGATAAGAGACGCACGATAATGTATTGAGTGTGCGTATATGTGTATATGTATATGAGTTTGATTTCTCATGCTTTTTTTCTTCAAGTTTATGCAATGGAAAAACCTCCTTTATCAGTAAGTTATTTAAGAGATGTATGTAAATTCATTCCCGAAATAAGATTAAGGATATATGCTTCACAATTTAGATATAAGGCTGACAAAAGTAGCGAAAGAATTTTGCTTAAATTAGATTGTAGTGCTTCAGGCCAATTAGTGAATAAGTGTACAGTTTTACATTGTCCATAGGTTGCTTGAAACTAATTCAAACTTTATTCACCAATCGAAGGCTTCAGCAGAGTAGTCAATGACACTCCCACTCTTTAATTATGAATTGAAGTCAGCTGATTAAGTTCAATGTATACAACATTTTATTGATACTTGTAATTTCCTATTGCTAAAAGTATTAGTAAATAACAACCGATACTGGTTGCAGAAAGGGTCGCTTTCGTGCCCTGGTGAACTGTTGGATAACGTTTTGGTGTTTGAAGCGATGGAGGCTGGCTTCGAGTTTCAGTGAGAACAACACTAACCCACGGGGTGCAGCAACATCTGGTTGACAAGTCCCGAATAGGACGAAACACGCTTTCTAAATTCCACTACTAGCTACCAAATATACTATATCTCGCATAAATTGCACAAGTGAATTTACAAAAAAACTGGTCATTCCAGCAGTCTGTTTACCAGGTTTAACAGTAGACTTTTGTCGACAGACTTCTTAAACGTCTCACTAGTATAATTCAGTCTTGGTGCTATAAACAGAAGTGAACCATGAGGTCGGCATACTTTTACCTCTAGAAGAAGGTTTATAAACATCATTTCATCATCTTTCAACCCAAAGTTTAGTAATTTTAAAGACACAGATGGTTGAAATTTTGAAACAATACAGACTGGATAAATAACTCAACTAATAAAGCAAATCTAAGCTTTTACGAGGAAAATCAGCATTAACTAGATGAGAATTTTTCTCATATTTATAGCTAACACAATGATCAAGTTACTGTGGAGTGACTTGGTAGACTAGTACTCGTTTTTAGACAAGGCTTTAAGCAAAATGTAATACTTAGTGGATATTATAATAACTTGCTAAGCCAAGTCAAAGTGAGTTATTTTACCTTTTAATAACTAACGAGTCGTTGAATGTCTATACCAGTGAGTCAGTTATGTATAGACGGCTAGGATCACTTGGCGGAATGATGTGTAGCCAATATGTGTGTAAATTACAACTATTACCATTATTATTATTATTTGTCCCTTGGGTTCCTAGTGGAACATAGAGCTTCAGCATCATGTCTCCATTTCACTCTGTTCTCTGCAGTCTTTACAACCTGACTCCAACACTGCCCACAAGCTCTCATTTCTTCCTCACACCATCTCCTCCATATCAACCTCAGATGGAACTCCCAATTCATCGTTTCTTATTTGGATTCTACTCGACGACCAGGCCCGGCACGCCATGTCTCCCAAAGGTTTTCTCAGTGTATGCCCAATACAATCCATCTTGACATTCTTCTGCATATATCCTGAGCGATAGGTTCTTGTCTGGTTTCTTACCCGCCTTTTCTGTAAACTTGTTGAATTTCGCCTGTACATCTTCGAGTTCGTGTGAAAAGACATTACACATAAATCATCATCGGCGACGAAATCCAAATCTTCTAAGGTCTTTTCATCGGTCCAGCCAGCAAATCCCACTCTTCTCGCTCTGAAAGCTGTTCAAACAATTATTTTAACATACTTTGCCATAATTCGTTTGGCTATAGAATAAGAGGGTCGCCTGTTACCTGCGATTATCAGTGTCTTATACTCGATCTGTTTTGGAAGCCATTTAGTTACACGTTCTCTCAACTTCGACTGCACAAGTAGACTACCTTTCCCCACGTATTTGTGACCACACAGATTATTTGGGGATCTGCAGCAATACTGTGACAAGTATGCAGATGGTTGCTCATACGGAAAACAAATATTCTTTGCAAAAAATGAATGCCCCTTTAACAACTATAGTCATAGTCAATGAAGGTTCACAGACAATAACTTACAAGCCTAACTAGTTTGTAATCACCGAAGCATCATTATTATAATTCTTATTTGTCCTTTGGGTTCCTAGTGGAACATAGGAATTCAGTAGCACGTCGCCATTTCACTCTCGTCTCTCCAATCTTTACAACCTGGCTCCACCACTGCCCACAAGCTCTCATTTCTTCCTCACACCATCTCCTCCGTGTCACCCTCACCTCAAATGGCCGACTCGTCGTTTCCCATGTGGGTCCCACTCGAGAAACTGGCCTGTCCTGCACCGTGATGTTCCCAATCGGTCTTCTCAGTCTATGTCCAATCCAGTCCATCTCCACTTTCTTCTGCATATTTGTTGGGCGATAGATTCTTGGTCGGTTCGTTGACAGTCAGCCAGAGTGAGTTCCTTGTTGCTTATCCTCATTATTCTGGCCACCTGATCTGATCTGATCTGATCTTCAGTATCAGTATCGAGTGAGTGTAGGTGGCAGCTGTTGATGTAATGTATGTCTGTAGTTTGTTGGAAATGCTTTTCGTAATGCGCCAAGTTTCTGAATCACCACATAGAAGCACTGACTTAGCATTAATATTGAAAATCTGGATCTTGTTCTTAGTGCTGAATGCAGTAGATCTCCACACTGATTTCAGATTAATAAAGGTCTGTCTTGCTTTCCCAATCGTGGCGTTGACATCCTCGTCTAGGTCGCCTGTAGTTAGAACGATGCTGCTAACCTATGCAGGTGAAAGAGACTACTTCCGTTCATGGTGATTGGAGCTTGTTGTCGTGCATCAAATTGTTGGTTTTCGCCTGTACATCTTCGAGTTCGTGTGAAAAGACATTACACATAAATCATCATCGACGACGAAATCCAAATCTTCTAAGGTCTTTCCATCCGTCCAGCAAGCATATCCCACTCTTCTCGCTCTTCACAGTCTAATGCATGATCCAGTCGAGTAGACCACAATCAGGTAGATGATCGGTGATAGTAGGTGTCAGCCTTGTCTTACTCCTGTCTTCACTTCAAACGCATCACTGAGCTTTCCACTGTGAATCACCTGGCATGCGGTATCTTCATATAGCAGTAGAATGAAGTTGATAAAGATTTGTGGCACTAGACACGTAGTGTTGAAGCAGCTGCCTGCAAAATTACTTCTCAGTCGACGCTGTTGAAGGCCTTATCGAAGTGGATAAATTTGAGGAAGGGAGTTGACCACTATTCTATACTCTGTTCCATGATGATGCGTAGTGTAGCGTTGAAATTTGATCCGCACATGATTTGCACTTCCTGAATCCAGAGCGATTTTAAGTCTCTCTATGATGATGCGGCCTAATATTTTGCTTGGGTGAACAGAGGTGGAGCATGATTCCGTCCCACTTCTTGCAAACACTCAGGTCTCCCTTGTTTGGAAGTTTGACCAGACAGTCCTTCTTCCAATCAATGGGCAGGTACCTTTCCTTCCTTCCCTGCAAACCTTCTGCAGTGTTGGTGTGAGCGTGTCCACTGTTGTCTCTGTGTGACTGTTTCCAGTGCCTCTGGTGGGATTCCATCTGGTTCTGCTGTTTTCCCGGTTTTCGTCATCTTAATGGCGTTCAGGACTCCACTTCTGCTTTTGTCGGAGGGCTTGTGTTCACTGGTAGTTCTGTTGCTGGGCTGCTGGTGGTATTTCTCAACGAGTTGCAGGTGGTGGTGGTGGTCATGGTGATCGATTCAATATTTATTTGGAGTGATCAGCCTATTGTCTCGTTTGTTCCTCCTCTTTGGCAACTAGGTTTCCTCCACTATCCCTCACTGGTTTCATCTGCGTTGATCTCTTCCATCCCAGATAGTAAGTGACCTGGTTATTTGATATAGTGTTGTCAGGTCTCTACCTCTTCTACCTGCAGCCTGTTCTGTTTCACTTGCCAGTGTGTCGTGGAAGTGTCTTTAGTCTTTGCGTGCACTCTTCCTCACTTCTTTGTCCAGTGAAGTGTTTTATTGGTTGTGTTCGTTGTTCATCTCTGCACTACACTGCAGTGGTTTATCTTCTGATTCACCATCTTCCTCTCCCTCGTCTACCAGCTTCTATGTCTCCATGGAGATCCATTCCTTGTTTTGTCTTTGTCTTCTTCCTTCCTAACTTGGTTATGCAGGTCTCCTTCCACATCTCTTTCAGAAAGTTCCAGTGTCGTTCGAGGGAGGTTTCTTCGGTGATGTTGCCTGATGTCTCGCATTAAATCTGAGTGACTGACGTGAAGATGTCCCTTGTAGATGCGTCGTTCAGTTTCTGTTCTGAGTGTTCAACTTAAAATTGTGGTCGTCAATCTTTTGAGTCTTTGAGGGTTTTTATCTTGATTTTGAAGGTAGGTGTGTTGTACTAGATAGTGAATTGTCTGAGCCTATATCTGCTCCTCTTTTTGATCTTATTTTGTGTGTCCAGTAGGCTGGCTGCGTCTCCACTTTCTTGAGATTGAGATGAGAGCTATGTTGCAATGCTGCTAGCATTTTATGAAAAAATTCGGTGATTGGATTTTTTGTATTTGTAAGATGAGGATAATTGTGGAAGATTTACGAAATTGTTTTACTCTCATTTGCAGCACCGATATTTTCATTTTGGCCATAATTATGGTAAATCCATACACATTTGAAACAATCTTATAAATTCTTCGTATTTGTTATAGGAGTCCTGATTTTGACTGACAAGATTATTCATTGACCGACGTGATCAAAGTGAACGGCTGTAGAATGAATTCAGTGATTTACCGTGAACCTAAGATGTGCATGAAATATTATCTCAGATGGAAAAAAATACTTGTGTCATTAGGTTACTTTAAAAATCCAGATAACTCTTTCGGTGTTACTGATTAGTGTATGAAATTTTTTAAAGAGTAATGACCCTACAACAAAAGTTTTAGACTTACCTATAAGGGGAAATGAACTTGAAGCCGATGGGATAGAATTCTCCAGCAGTAACAGTAAGAGGAAGAATGCAAGGAAAATGTTCATACCTATTATTTTTAAGAAATTAACAAAAATTTAATTAGAACAGTAATTAACTATCTGTGTTAACTTTTAGGACATAAGTTAGTCTTGACAACATAAATACTATTCAGAAGTAAGTCGAATTAAACAAATAGGTATTCCTATTAAAGTCTTATCATAACTAACTTTCAGTATGGACTTTCCACACATCAAAGTGTAGGCATAGAGTGCTAGTTGGAAAATAACCAGCTAATGTGTATAAAGTAAACTCAGGGATAAAGTCACTTGTTACGCAATGCCGTGTTTAAAAATGTTATAAGGTGAAATTGGGATTGCTGAGATATTTGGATAGGTCATTAAGACGATTGGTGTAACATTGAAGTGAAATCTAAAGAGAAAATGATTGTGGTAGAATTCGTAAATGAAGTAAATAAATCAGTATGAGAAATAATTACAAGTGTACTTATAAAATAAATCAATGTTTAGTTGTTATTTTAAAAAGAAATTCAACAAAATTTTGAACAATCAGATCTTTTTAGAGATAATACATAACTGAGGAAGAACAACTGTCTGAAAAACTCAAATTCTGTCTAATAATTTTATTGTTTTTTTAACTTTGAGGTAGTATAGATCACGGACTGACATCAGTCGAAGGACCATAAAAAACCCGGAAGCACCGGACAGTCGTTTCCTCCTAGAATGGGATTCCTCGGCAGTACGCACTCACGATCCGGTTAGGAATGAACTCAGGATCTTCAGTTTTTTGCGGCGAACGCGTTAACCATTCTGCCACTAGGCCGACTGGTTAACCCACAGGTCATGGCTCCTCATTATAGTTTCGGGATATCCATCGGGAAGCATGTCATTTTTCAGCACTATACAGTAATGTGCGTTTAGGTTTCGCAAGTAGTAAGCGCAGTTTAACAGTATCCTTTACTGGCGAGCACAGAGATATAAACCTTCTATTCAAGTAGTGGTAATCCAGTACAATTTATAAAAATTATCGATAATACTTAGAAGAAGGAACTGAAAATTTTAAAGGAAGGAGGCAAGAAATGTGACTGTATACAGACCATAGTTTAGCCACATATAAAAGTCACACAATGGTGCATTTGAAAGAAGTCTTAGAAAACCAGGTATTGTTACTGCATTTGAACTAATAAGTCTAGTCATATACAAACTAAACCACTTTAAAGGATTGATTACCATATCAGAAAAGATTAACGTATTACACTAAATGCCATATTTTGACCACTCTGTTATGTGCGTCGATCAGAGCTCCAGATCACTAAAAGTTGAACTAAATCACCAACTAAGAATAGACAAAGAGTAGCCTATCGGTGCCAAAAACATAAAGGTGGAATACATTCATCTGTGCTGACCCACGCTTGAGAAGACAACTTTGTTGATACTCGTAATAACAATAACTTACTGAATTTCAAGTTAAACAGATAATGAGTATGATCATTCACTGAATCTATATTCCTATACGCTGCTGATACTTGCAGAAAAGGTGACTGAAAGCAGTCATCAGCCACATAGGACATCGTGTTACATAAACAGTAAGTAATCCCACAAAATATATAAATATCAGTTTGACTATCTGATATAACCGTGGTTTGGCATACTTGTATTGATACTGGGTAATGATGGAAAGTCAGATGGAAATCTAAGGCGCAGCAGGATTTGAACCAGAAACCTCCGGGACCCCGGCTCAGTGCTCCAGCAACTGAGACACGAGACCCAGCTGCTGATCGGATTTTAACTTGAATTAAAATGAAAATCTGGTTAGCGGTAGGTTTTGTGTCTCATTTGGTAGAGCACGGAATCGGTAACCAAAAGGTCGCTGGTTCAAATCGTACCACTGCCCAGATTTTCATTTCACCCACAATCATCACGCAGTATAAACAAAAATCTACCAACCTGAGCATATATACGTATACAACTCAAGTTTAATTCAATGTTGCGAAAGTTTGAATAGTTTGATGGAGACTATTAAGAAAATTATTCTCATCTCTTAGACATTAATATTATGATCACTCTGCTAGATAATTCAGGAATAACTTCTATTCATTGTATCGTAGTATTAACAGACAATGTAGTTTTGTTTCATTTTGAATACGTCGTAAAAGGATAACTTTTACCTTCATCATCATCATTATCAACATAGGACCAGGCATTACTGCGTAACGGTCCGAGTTGCCACACCTCATATCAGCACATCAAGTAAAAAGGTAGTGAGGTGAAGGATGAAGATAAGTGAATGCAGTCAAAAGAAATATAAAGTATGAGAAGAAAGGAAAGAGGAGTGACAAAATAGTGAGATTCGGTATAGCGTTGTTAAGATGAGGATAATGTGTGTATACATCTGCGCCACTGACTTCGGTTCTGAGCCATATCACCTAGGGTCTCCAACCACTGGTTCCTCTTGTCCCGTGGACCCCAACCACCTAGTCTGCATCGTCCTACATGGCTTAAACCAACAGTCAGAGACTTCATACATTGGTGCCATGTTTTAGTCTGGCCACCTCGGGCCTTTTTCCAGCCTGAACCCACCTCAGCCAACATTGTGTGACGAGGCAATCGGTGACTAGGCATACGTAGTACGTGTCCCAACCATCTCAGTCGATGAAGGTTCACAACCTCGTCGACTGACTTACCTCTTCTCCCTAAAACTCTACACCTAACTTCTGCATTACTCACATGGTGACACCACGGAATACGTCCTATACTACGAAGGCAACGGTGGTCAAATACCTGTAACCTTCTCATGTCTTCCACTTTCAATGGCCATGTTTCACAGCCATACAGTAGAACAGAGCGGACTGCTGTGCAGTACACGCGACCCTTAATAGACAAACGAATATCACGGCGGCGCCATAGGTGGCGCAAATTGGCAAAAGCCAATCGAGCCTTTTGTATCCGTGCAGAAATCTCATCGGCAACTAACCCACCGGGTTGATCCTACTTCCCAGGTAAGTGAAGTGGTCAACACACTCAACCACTTCACTCTCTATTGTTAACCGCGGTACCGCTGAAGACCAGTCCTGGAGCAAAAATTTGCATTTGGGTGGTGAAAATCGCATCCCAAACATTCTCAAATTCCCACTCAAAGTGTTCAGAAGACTCTGCATCTTGTCAGCGTCTTCACCTAACAGGACTATGTCATCTGCATATTCTAGATCTAAGGAAAATTCACCTGTGATCGGGTCAACGTCTTTGTAATTAGGTGACGAGAGGGAAACCTCCATAAGAATATCTATGATAAAATTAAATAAGAATGGGGATAGTGGGCATCCTTGACGGACACCACTTGATGAGTATAGCTCCCTGGACAACTCACCATAGGCTCTAACATGCCCACAAGTGTTCGAGTAGAGAGCTTTCAATAAGGTGATGTACTTACTAGGCACGCCTTTCAGTGACAGACACTGCCATAAGACTTCTCGATCAACGGAGTCAAATGCCGCCTTCAGGTCGAGAAATTCACAAAAGAAAAGCAATACGACTGTGAGTTGTAATCATAAGTAACTCTAGTCTACTTGACTAGTTACAAGGATGATCTAGTGAAAGACTAATGTGGCTAAAATTCATCGAAATTATTATCTTTAGTCCACTGGTTAAAATAGAGACTGAGCGACCTGTCAATTATCAGCTATAATGTCTAGCTGGTAAGAATATAAAAACTTTACAGTTATCTTTGGTCTTTAAAGTTACAAATGTGTTCAACTAATTCCATATTAGATTTGTGTATTCTATTTATAACACGCAGGGATATAGTATTATTTACTTGATGATGTTTCGATGATAAACTATTGCTCGTAACCATATCAATGTCAACTTATGTTTACTCTCATTACCGACTTAAAATGTAAAAACTTGATATATATCTTCTTGAAAACCAATACACGGAGGTTAAACGCTTTCCTGGACAACCTAGCCAAGATTTACTCTTCCGAAATAAATTTTTTTTCATCCTTTTGCTTTTGTTTCTCAAAATAATATACAGTTGACTAGAAGTGGTACTTAAAAATCATATCTTATCAAATGCTTTTTGAATAAATGTGAGTAGGAGAAATATGGCCACGAATTTCGACAGTTTATGTTGTTTGGCGGAAGATTAAATGTTTAATGCCATTCTAATGTTATGTGTATGTATATATATGAAGAGAAATTAAAGGCTGTAAAACTTAGTGGTAAAAGTTGATGAAAATGTTTTATTTCTGGACAAAAGTGTCATATATTCATCAACATCGACTGTCTTTGCTGAACATTTGCCTTCCTTTGAACAAAATTTCTTTTTTTGAGGGAGAAATGACAAAAATCAAAATGGCTACATATAAATGTTTATATGAGATCAAAAGAAAACGATAATAGTAAGTTAGGGGATTGGTGGGTGGGTAAATGTCATTGATAATGATCAAACACATATCGACAATTTTCTCTTTCAGTAGAATCTAGTAAATAATTTAACAGCATTTACTTGGCAGTGTTCTTATTGTCGTTTGCGTTTTTCCGAATTTGGACGAAATCGATGTAAACATTGTCGTTTACTGATTATCTATTCAATCATTGTTTCCCGTCATCTACTTGTTTTTCTCTTAGATCTCCACTATTGAAACTGGAAACGTGATATCATTCTCATCTTAGCAGGGAAACGTAGTACTCTTTGACACAGAATTATTCATTTATAAATTTGTTAGATTATGTTTATTTATATTTTTAAAATTGCATTTGAATAGATTTCTGGCATTGCTTGTACGTGTTCTTGTGCGCTTCAAGAGTTAGTTATTGTTGGCATGACAGTGTTACCCCTTTGTTTTACATTGATATAGGTCAATTCATGTAGCTTCTGTTAAGTCTGTCACCAGAAAGAAAGGTTGCAGGGATCTTAGTCAAAGCTTAATAAAACTCAAGTAGCTGTGTTCACATGCCGTTTCATTGGTTTGATATTATTTCTTAAATAAAGCTTTATTCTGATGTGTATTTGCTAATTGGTTTCTCGAAATACTCTTCTGAGTGATCACCAAGTTAGGTTAGATCATCTCATTACACTGAAGGGAATTATCAATTCTTGCGAATGCACTGTATCCGTAGATAACATGTGTGTGAATAGGAAGTTTACCAATATACAGATTTTAGATTAAAATTTTAAAACAGTTCACAGGTTGAATAAAGCTAAATAGTTGAATTAGAATTATTGCATGTAAATTACACCTGTTAACCGGCCTTTGCTTGACTTTTGACTACTTATTTATTTCAACCTTTCACTGAGGGTAGTCTGAAATGACTACCATGCAGTTAAAAGAAAGTTGGAATCTCTCTGCATGAAGCAATGCTGAAATGGATACATTTTTGAAAGTAACATTCTGTAATATGTTGGTCTGCGGAATAAATCATGAGTGGCCATGACACTTTCTAATTATCAAAACAACTAAAGTAGGCATGTTATAACTGACTTCTATTTGTTTTAAAGTTTCTGTAGCGAAATAGTACAGTTTCAAACGTACACAAATTAAAGTGATTAAATAACCTTTTCAGAGATACTGCACAATATTGCAGTTTGAGCATTCACAATTACATTGACTTTAACAAACCATTGTTCTGATTTCAGTTCTCTTTTTGTTTTATTGTTGCTGACTTTTTGATGCCAACGTCAGATGTTATTGCATATAAAAATCCGGTCATTTTTGTCAAAAAAAATACAGCTATTCTTCGGGATAAGTTGGTCCTCACACCAATGTATTGTTTTCTTCGTCTACAGATTACCTGAGTGAACTGTTCACAATGCTTTATTCATTTATATTTCTGGAAACCGTATATCCACTACTTTTTTACATGCTTCAGTGTTGAATAAAATAAGTTTAGACAATTCTAAAACAGCTATTAACGTTTCTTTACTGGTCAAAACACTAAAATGTCTTATTTCATTCTCAGCCTGTTAAGTTACTGAAGCGTTCAACGATTAAGGGTCTTAATCTTGAACATTTGAAGACCAATTTTCATTTCTGGACTTTAATTTATACCAAAAACAGACGAAAGCATGGAGACATAAAAATGTGATGATACTGGTGCAGTACTGTGTAGAGCTGCAAAAGCATCTTTTTCCTAAGCTCAAAAACGTTTTTATCGTTTCCAAAAGTTATTAGATTTCAGGTTGGGATTCATCACGGAGTAACTTCAGTAGAAAAAACATTGGAAACTTGGAAGCCTTTGACAGCTGTTTAGTTCTTGTATGGGTAGCTAAGCGCAACCATGACTCTTCCAGGGGTTGAACCAAGGACCTTCGGGTTCGTCACATCACCATGAAGCTTTCAACCTGTGATGAATACCAACCTCAAATTATTAACTAAATCTTCAATAACTTCCTAATGGAGTTTTTAGACTTGTAAGTAACCTTATGTGAATAGCTAACACACTCATACACATATATGCTAGCCTATGTATATGAATTAATACAACTAAGAGTTGCAAATGATACATAGTTGTCGGAAATCAGTACCTCGTTACATTTCACTATTCTTGCTCAATTTTCTAGTCACTTTGTTCAGTTTTCGTTCATTTATTCAAGAGTTATTTGTTTGATTATTTTAAAAGTGACAATTTAGAGTGTAAACAACAAGCAGGCAAGTAAACAGTTAACAGAAGATAATGTAAACAAAACTATTCTATAATAATGAAAGTAAGAAGCCGGAATACAGAAGAAAGGCATAAGAATAGAAAAATCGAATAAAAGGCTTTTTTGATTCACCCTCTTATGGAAATATGAAACAACAATAATAATAATAATAATAACAAAGATAGCTTGATTCTTCAGGTTGTGTATTCTTATTTGTATTTGAGATGTTATAGAAACTCTGTGTGTGTGAGAGAGACAAAGTAACAGCTGAAACATTTTTAATAATTTTTCAACAAAGTTCATTAGCAAACGCAAAGAATTTATTGTAAAGTGACAAAAGAAGGAAAATATTTAAGAGGGTTTGATGACTAGTTATCAAAAACAAGGCTTTATTTTCAGAAATCTTCAATCAATTCATGCCCCTGATTGTTGTTAAGCTTCGCAAATTTATATAAATTTTTCAAAACACTAATCGAAAAAAAATGTAGGATACTCTGCTGTTCTTTTTACCCTGAAGGATGAATCTAGAAAATCTTAGCTCTAGTTTCGGTGTGACCATAAACCGATTCAAAATTTTTACTACCCAAATAAAGCATCTTTTCAAGGCCTGTGCTGATCTTAAAAGACATCACGCTGTTTCAGTTCATGAACACTCTTCAAAGAACTGGATTTATAAGTGCCACTAGACGACAGATCAAAGGAATTAATAGGCAAACTTTTCCAGACTTTAGTTTGATGCTTATTGGCACCCATTTACAAGGCACATCCATTAACTTGAGGAAATGAGTGTCTATCTAACGGTTACAATTCACGTGCTGAAGGTCTCAATCGAAGCTCTTCAGATCATGCCTGTTTACTTGCAAGAAATGACCAGTTACATCTAATCGGCTACCTTACCATATCCATTATAGTTATTGGTTAGTGTTTAGTAAAGGTTGTCTATATTGCACCGAATTTCGCCGTTTGGAGGGTATATCGAAACTAAACCTTATTTATATCTGTTTCTAAACCTCGATACATAAGCTGTAGTCACAGTAAAAAAAATGAACAGGTCGCTGAATGCCAGAAGACGAGCAGACAAAGATAGAAGCTGGTGTCATCATTATTATCATGGCTTTCTTCCCTTCAGACAAAGTAAACATCGTAAGTAGAGAAAATGATTGTCAGAGGGAGCAGAACTAACCATATAATTCATTTTTTGTCGTAAGTTGTGTTACTGTGCTACATTGATGCTATAGTTCATTGATTTAGACGCTTGACTAACAGCAAGTGGGTCACGTGTTTTAATCCAGCTGCATCTGTCGAGGTTTGAAAAACCACATTGTATAATAAACTCAGTGTCCATACATATCTATTTCTCAGTAAAGCAGTTTGCAGAAAGAAGTCTTTAAATTGTTTAGTACTTTTCTGAGATATATGCTAGTTTCACAGTTAGGCTATTTTTAGTAGCAGTTTTAAGCACTTTTTATTTTCCACGCAACCGCTTACTGTCCTTAGCATCGGAACTATATGCACATGGTTTACACTGTTTATATTGAACATATTTCCCTAAAACTGTAGAGGAGATATTCAATACTGATGGTTATGACTGTCTTATTAGAAGTAATTATGCCTGAAACATTTTGTAGGGATACAACAATTAATCTGTTTCCCTTCCTTCTCAATCAACAATTTTTGATACCTTATCTCAAGAAAACCGCTTCTTATTTGGAGCAAATTTAACTTATGTGTTAGGACTACGAAAGTTTTCCTTAAATACACATCATTACAAAGCTGAAGAAAAACTTTTGAATGGACTTGTGGAACTATTTCCTTGAGAAGTTGCAGAGCAGTAAAATCAACTGAACTCTCTTATTCATTTCAACTCATTCTAAGGAAAATAACCCAATCTTTCTGTGTCATTTATTGAGATGGCTGCGAAAATACCTATTTGCATTTTAGCAAGCAGTACTGAAACATATTTTGACAATTTGGAAGTAAATATCTTATGAATCATCTGGGTTGTCAGAATCTGATGAGTGTAGATCTTTCAGTAATGAATGATCCAATTTTCCAGAGTAATATCACGTAACAGGAAATTGTTACAAGGATCTTCATGAGAAACCAAGAGATTTCCACCACTTTCAGTCAGGGGCACAGAGGTGGACATTGTGCAACTGGATCTTAAAACTATCGGATTTCAATGTTGCATTACACATGATCACAGTATGTTGTTGCGAACCCATTCAATTCTAAGTTTATATCTTAAATAATTAATATGATTTCAGTATCGTTTCTTTTGTTTAGAACTTTTGTACACAAACCAAAGAACTTCATGTTTCTCACTAACGGCAACTGTTTTCAGATTTCCATAATCATCTCAGCTCAGGAAAATATGCAGTTGAGTATGAAACTCAAGTAAAATGGAATCTGGAGTACTCATCACTTTTTAAACCACTATACATTCTAGAAAACTGTACAAATCTATACAGTAATTTGAAAAAAGTAGCATATATTGGCACAAATTATTCTCAAACTCTCTAACCTGTTATGAACATTGATTTCTGCAGCTGAAATTTCACAGGTCTCATGTAATGCAACATTTCAAGTGATGCAATTCACGGAAATTGTGTAACAGAACTCTAAGTGAGTTGGAAGACTTATGGACTTTTGGAAAGTTTCAGTTACTATGGAGTAAAAAAGAGCGTTAGCTGACCTCATCAACCGTATTTGACCTTATCAGAGTTCCTATACTGCAAGTTTACACTAAAACATTATAATTCACTCTGTAACATGTAGGTCGCTAAGACTGATAAAAGAAAAATATATCATAATGAATAGGATAGTGTCATTAACAGGTGAAAAATTTACACCTACAAATGTCGCCAGTCTGAACTCTGCCATAGCCAACATTTTCCTCTCAACATCAGTCATTATCCAGTATCCCTAAAAGTCCGCTGAACCACGGTTATTTTAGGTAGTCGGACTAATAATGTTTCTTTCATTGATTTCATGAACAAAGGTTGTTTATCTTTTCTCGTCTTGCTGTGTGCATTTCTAGCCTACTGTCGTCATTCACTTTCTTGATCAATGCTGAATCAAAATATATATATATATATATAATCCCTTATCGTGTCAGAAAAACTGTCCAACTTTTAATTTTGCGAGTGAGGGAAATAAAGTTATACCACGTCCAATTTGTCATAGATATGTATGCATACGCGCATATTTGTGTATAATAATGATAATCAATGTGAAAACCTAACTTGTAATTCAGTTAGTCAGGTTAATGTGAAATTGGAACTGTGATTACATGTTAGATGGTTTGTTTTCTCATGCTGAGAAATTTATTTTTGTTTGAACATGATCATCGAAGAGTAAATGCGAAGCAAAGGAAATGAGAATTAAACAGTGTCTTCCTTGGGACTTATTTGAAAAGCACAAGTGAAGGTGTACAAGTCCGATATCGCATCACAATAACAACACCACCAGCTAAACAGGTTTTTTTAATTTGAAATAATTTTAAAAGAATGAATACTTGTTAATTGTAACTGCTGAAAGGTCTTACGTTCTAACGAAATTGTGTGTTCTAAAATTATCCGTTCACCCAAGGATACGGACGTATATATGTGTGTGTTGCTGTTGTATGCATTTAAATAAAGGTTTCATATCAATATGGCTTACGTTTTCAGAAACCAAATTAGAATTTTTTTAATATGTACTAATAAGCAGTGATACAGGCAGGCTTCAGGAAGTACAAATCATGTGCAGACCAAATTGCAACGCTTCGTATCATCATAGAACAGAGCATAGAATGGCAATCACCTCTCCACCTCAACTTCATCGACTTTGAGAAGGCCTTTGACAGCGTCGACCGAGAAGTAATTTGGAAACTGCTTCAATACTACGGAGTACCGCAAACCTTTATCCGCCTCATTCAACAACTATATGAAGATGCCACATGCCAAGTAATCCACAATGGGAAGCTCAGTGATGCCTTTGAAGTGAAGACAGGAGTGAAACAAGGTTGCCTACTATCCCCCATGGTATTCTTGATTGTGGTGGACTGGATCATGCAGCAAACAGTAGGCAGCGAGAAGAGGGGGATACACTGGACGACGGAAAAGAACCTAGAAGACTTGGATTTCGCCGATGACTTATGCCTAATGTCACATAAACTTGAAGATCTGCAGGCAAAAACTAACAAGTTGATAGAAGAGGCAGCGAAGACGGGACTTCAGGTGAATATAGAGAAGACAGAAGTGATGAAGATACCGCACCACCACCATCAACAACAACAACAACAAACTCCAATCACCGTCAACGGGAGAAACTTAAAGGAAGTAACCTCCTTCACTTATCTAGGAAGCACTGTTTCAACTACAGGCGGGACGGACGAGGACGTCAAAGTCAGAATCGGAAAAGCAAGACAGGCGTTCATCAGCCTGAAACCAGTGTGGAGATCTTCTGCACTCAGCATGCGGAACAAGATACGGATTTTCAACACCAACGTAAAGTCAGTGCTCTTGTATGGCTCAGAGACTTGACGCGTCACGAAAGGTATTTCCAATAAACTACAGACATTCATCAACAACTGCTTACGCTCGCTGCTGAAGATCAGATGGCCAGAAAAAATAAGCAACAAGGAACTCTGGGAACGAACCAACCAAGAACCTATCACGCAACAAATATGCAGGAAGAAGTGGAGATGGATTGGCCATGCACTGAGAAGGCCGACGGAGGACATCACGCGTCAGGCCCTCGAGTGGAATCCCCATGGGAAGCGACGAGTTGGACGTCCGAGGGTGACATGGAGGAGGTCGTGCGAGCAGGAAATGAGAGCTTCTGGGCTGTCGTGGGACCAGGTTCAAAAGATCTCAGAGAACAGAGGTCACTGGAGGCGTGCTGCTGAAGCCCTATGTTCCACTAGGAACCCAAGGGACTAATAATAATAATAATAATAATAAGCAGTGATGACTTTTCCTAAGAAGTAAAATCGTTCACCGTGAAGGTAAATAAAAGTGCTCAATAAATGACTTGAAATCTATGTATAATAAATGAAATATGTGGTGCATTTAGCTTAGGTAGTTGAAAGATGCTTACATGAACTACCTTAATAATAAAGAGGACGGGAAGGGGGCAAATTAAAACCTGAGTCATCATTCCTGTTCCCCAAGTGGATCTCTCTGCTCGAGTGGTCTCTTGCTGTTGTTTACAATACCTAATCGAGCGCTATAAAAGTTCTACTTACTAATGAATTTATTCTTGTGAATATCTGAAGTATCAGTATCCCAAGGATGGTTATATGTTTCCATAACTAATTTGAATTTATTGTTTCACCTGCCTGGACAAAATATCGAATATTTGACTGACTTCAAGCGTTACCCTGAAAACTGTATAAAACTATCTGGCAGGCTAAAATTCCGAAATATGAGTGGGTAAATTGGCAGGGTGGCTTGTAAAGTCAGCTATATGTTGAGCAAGACCATTTGATATATCCCGTTTTCCAGAATTATCCCAGTAAAAAGTGGAAACTGAATAAATCCGATGATATATATATATATATATAAATATATATAGGTAAATTTGTGTCTGAGGGAAAGTAAATAGTCAATCTATTTTCTGTCATAAAATAAAAAGTTTATGAAAAAGAATTTTGAAGCCTGAATGAAATCGAAGTTATTTCTTATTTTCAAGTAACACAGCTCGAGCGGTGATTTACTCATGGGACAAAAAGATTCTGGCTGATTGCTAATGTCTTCTCATTAACTCTGATTACTTATCATAGCTGTAGTATTCGAAAATTCAGGGCACAATTCATATTATTTATTTCGTACTATCTTTATTTCAGTCTTTGTTAGCTGGTGTGATATAGTTTGGTTATCCATACAGTGCAGCGTAAAAAAGAGCAAATTTGAAAGTCAGACTAAATATCAGAAGACTGAAAGAAAATTGGTTTTCCATCGCTCTTTGGTGTTTGAAGAAATGATTTAACAAACGAAAAAGTGATATGGCTAAGGAATGGCCTTATGGACTGATGTTAGCTGAATGTTTCATGGGAAGTTTAAAAGTACACTTCCTGTCAACAACAATCACTAGGCTTCATTTCTGTAAAATATATTTGATATCGTTGTTATTTGTGGTAAGAATATATACCCCTAAAACTCAATTCATACTTCGGATAGTGACCACTCTTTTGTCAGCTGCACTTTAGAAACAGAATCATTTTCAAATTCCAGCTTTTGTGATATCCATTTTCAAAGAAAGAATGATAACCAACCTTATGGACAGATTTACAGAAATCCTACTTAGAGTGGACAGTATACTGAATTTTAAACTTGGAACCACTTAGTCAGAAAAAGGAATATAATACGTACACTTCACTCAATGTTCAGAAAATTCTGTACAGGGAACGCCATCTAAGATGAACTAAAGAACCTGTGATAAATTCCAGTAGAAAATAAACACTGACTGAAATTGATGAATAAGGATAAACAGCCGAAAACTTCATTTGGAAGCTTATAAATCATTCTGAAAAAGATTTTACAGTTGAACGTCGAATCCCAGGGTAAAAATGGTGCAAACATCTCCGTGAAGTAAATTTCAAAATCTTAAGCTAGTTAAAAGCTGATTTTAAAATCGCATTCAACTATTATAAGCTCATTCCATAGTTTGTGGATGACGAGGCGTAGTAATTATCCACTTTATATTGTGTACAACAGTTTATTCATAGTTGTCATAGAAATCGGTGGTAAGTAAGAATAAGAAAACTGAGTATAGCTGAATAAATGACAATTCAAAGTTCAAATTATGGTTGCTCATTCAAAAGAAGATTGAGAAATCTTTTTTGCTCGTAAAGAATCGGTCATTCTAAATAATCTCTTCTTCCTTTTATTTTCCAGCATATTTTGACTCTTGATAGGAAATCATTTCGGAGTATTCTATACTTTCCTTATGTTCCCGAATGTATAACTCAGAAGATAGATTTATCAAAAACATTTTTCTTCAACCCAATCATCTATTTTTTTCTATATTTTGTATATCCCTGGAAAAGTAGTATAAATATCCATGTCAAACCAAGAACTTCTCAATTATCAATATCTATCGCCTATCCACATAATGTGTTTTAAACAACCATAGTTTTAGAAAAATTATCCACTAGTTCGAAAAAATATGTATTTAGCCAAGTAAGAAATCACAAAAGAAATATTTTCCTTAAGAGCTGTCTACAAATGAGTGTAAAAATGTATTTCCAGTTTAACCCATCGTAGAAAATGTTTTTAAAAAAACACATTTTTACCTATCATATATGATGTATGAGATATTTTTTAATGGTATAACTCAAACGTTGTATATTCTTATGCAGAACATTTTATTTCAAGTAAATCCAGTCTCTTTTAGAGGAGTTATTGCAACTATTGTCTACATGAGAATCACGCTCCTATAAACCCTATGATAATGACATGTGTTTCTTCGATATCCTTGTAAACAGGTTGCGTAAAAGGTGTATAAGGTTTGGGTATGAAAGAGTTATGTCGCTCTCAAACTGACACCTTATGGAGAAATTTATTCAAATTCAAAACACAGTCAGGCAATGGGCTAAACCTATTTTGTGAGGGCTACTGATACGACGTGACCGGCCAAACCTTATTAGGTGAAGCGAGGCTCAAACCTGTCACTCACTTGTTGAAAGTCAACCAGCGAGAGTTTCATTCTCTGATGCATAGGATTTCTTCGGACATAAGGTTCTCATTCGGTCATCAATAATGAAGCCTGGTAGAAAGTTTTACAACTTGTTATCCTAACTGAAATTTATTGAAGTGAGATGACCAGTTATATAAATCTGGATCTTTAGGTCAAAACATCACGGCGTACTGAAACATGAGTTCATTTTTCAAAAGGAAACTCCTTAAGAGTAAACTTAGTAGTTATACTGCTAGAAGGTGGTTTTTATTCAATAAAAGGTTCCAAATCAACATTTCTTCAATATTCCCTTCCGTTCTCAGAGGAAAATCATGTAGAACTCAAACATCTATGCAAAACAGTAAACATACTTTTTCTGAGTTTTCATCGAGTTTGAAATTATCATTCTTTCCTCAGTAAAATACTGTTCGTTTGAGACTGCTATATAGCATATTGAGATTCTCTCGTATGACAAGTATCACAATCCCGGTTATCTCTTGACAACATAGAACTTTCACTTTTTTTAATACTGGAATTGATCTTTATGTGCTACTAATTTTCAGAATGTTGACCTACTTTCTGATTGAACCTACCTCACATGAGACATTAATCGTGTTATACTAAAGTTTGTTCACTATAGGTCACCTTTATCTAAGTGTCACTATGATCTGTGTTTCTTTTATTTTTAAAAATTTTATGACAGTAATCCATTTTATAAAATTAGCACCAGGCTGTAAATCTCAGTGTAGAAGACAGCAAGATACAATTCTGTATCTGTGCAATGACAACCTTGCTAAAAGAGTCAGATATATGTTGTTTTGGCTTGAAATCTTGTTATTTTGGCTTCAGAAAAGAAATAAATGGCCCCAATCCAATTATATCATCAGAATTTACATGCACTAAGTAGGAAATCAAAAGAATTTTTTATCAAATTAGTTTATTTCCTTATCTATATGGATATTTATTAGATTCAAAAGTGCAACCCTTTTTTGTCGCTACGGATACTCAATGCTGTTCAATTATTAACACGTTCTATTCCCTTATGAAGTGTTCGCATAAATTTTTGCATAACTGTGCTTAAAACCAAACCAATAGCCCATTCTGAAATACCTGAAGGAACTTCATTGAATGATTATAAGAATATAAAATCTACTTACCCAAAACCATTTTCGCTGGAGTTTCCGGAGGAAGCCAAAATAGGACTAGTGTTAATGAAGATAGTAAGAAACAAGGTAAAATCAATATGTAATTGTAGTAAGCTGCTTGTCGTTCAATTTTGATGAAAAATAGTGTATCGGAATACTGTTCTGGACAACAGGGATAAGCATGTGTTCTATGTTTTTGCCAATATTTTAAAACTGACCATTCAGGACTTTCAACATAATCCTTCATACTGAAACCTTCATCATAGAATGTTATATTGACTCGTGCGCTGAAATAATATAAAAAATAATGCAATATAAATATAGATTAGTAAATGAGATGCGCTTTCTGATACAGACAATTGATTTAGTTGGTTACTTTTTTCTAGTTGCATCAGGTTTGAACTTAATTCAAGCTTTTCAAAATGTAATCAAGCGGCCTTAATTAACATGGATAAATGTGAGCACAATGGCTTAATTGCAAGGTTTGTTTTACACAGTGAGATGCTTGCCAATAGTATGAAGTAAATACCTTTAGGTCGTAAATGAAAGTGTGGACAGAAAAAAAACACAAAGGGAGTTCATACATCCTGCACTAATGAAAATGTTGAATGCTAAAAGTCAGTCTGTGATAACCCTTGAACACAGATTTCATTTGGCTACTGGTAACTGATTCAAATATACATAAACCACTTATACAGGGGATTATGCATGGCCCGAGTAGCTCAGTGATAAAGTTTCTGACCACGGCACCTCATGAAGTACTTTGGAATCATCCAGGAAACTCCTCATTCCTCACGATTACAAATATGCATTACTGATGAGTACCGACAAGCGCTGAATCTGGGTCCAAAGCTTTCTTCTGTTTTACTTCCAAAAGCCAACATCAAAATGTAGTGGGTCATAGTATCGTGCCATGTAGCTTAGGGGCAAAAAGTAAACTTTGATAAGCTACGTCTGTAATTGCACCAGATTGAATGTTTTATAGGACTTCCGAAGAGTAAGCGTTTGAATGAATATTGTCTGTGTGAATAACTCTGCTCCTACTTAACAAGTAGACGTACATAGTCATTTTTTTCTAGAAAAAGTCTACATAACGCATTGTGGGTAACCCATGTAAGCACAATAGTCAGGGCGAACAGGAAAACTGTAATCTTTCCGTTACAGAAGGTCCCAAATATGGCAGCGAATTCTTAATGCGGTTCGCAGGAAAAGTATAGCTTGAGCCTTTTTAAAGTCACCTTTTTATAACGTCTTGTACAGTTTCGTTAAAATTGTCACTTGCACAATGTGCTTCGTTTCCTCCTCAGTTTCTCTCTCGAATCGCTCTTAATATGCCTATACTGTCTCTTGCTTTTCTGTGTGCAGAATATTTACCCATTGTTGGTAATTACCTACGATTTCGCTGACCTCTCAACACACACTACTTATATGCATTCTTATCAGTAGCACCAAATACAATACGAGACGATTTTCAATGGTACAAGTCTTGATGAGTATTTAACAGTCAATCGATTTTGAATGTTGATACCTCTGTAGGCGGAATTTTTTCATCTTAAAGTGGTTAAGGATTGGTTTTTGATCAGGGATTTCAAAAGAAAGTTAATGTTGTCTTCATTTCCCCTTGGACATATCTATATCTTGCAATTTTTGAAAATTGTTTGTCCTATCTTCATACCTAAAAAGGACTTTTGTAACAGTTTCCGATAAAAGCAGTTTATAGCTAACAATTTTCTGCTGTCGTTCTGCTCAAAATAAAGGCATGGAAAACCTAATCTTGGCAAGGTATTTTTTGATCGTTTTCAAAATTTATATTATCAGTAAAGTGGCTTCAGACAACTGGTTGCTTATCAATAATCTGGAATCGATAAAAGTGTTTTTGCTTAGAATGATAATCAGTGAAGTCTTAGTAGATAGAAATTCGAAAACAACGAACTTGGAACTTTTTATAATGCTTTGAATTACCTTCACGTTAGCATATTCAATTATTACATTATTGAATCTCACCACTTACATAGACCCATTTGATTTGTCAGATTAATCTCCACGCTTTCATTTCCTAGCATATTTCAGTAGCTTCTTTTTTAAAAGTTTTGCAGTGTTTAGTCACTACCACTATCGATTTTCTTAGAGGTTTCACTTCTAACATGCTCATGATATTTTGGCATTTATTCTTATCACTCTTGGGACTTATCATGATTATTCTTCACATTACTAAATCCATTGATCTCCAACCTTTACAATGATAAGTTTTCTTTAAGAGAATAAAAGTAGATCAAATTTCCATTGTAATTTTATACTTTTATATTTCAGTTTGTGAAGACTTGATGGTGTTTTTCTGCCAAGTTTATGGTATTGTTTTTTTAAGCTTATTATCTTCTAGGACTGACACTTTATTTAGTATGGTTCAGAAGTAGTGAGTCATTTTTGAGACATTTGAATGTTAATAATATTTTACTGGCAGTTTTACATGTTTTCAATTCACAATCATCCTCTTGTTCATTTCAAACGATAAAAAAGTAAACTGATTGATTAGAAACAGCAACAATGTTTTCCTTCTTTTTCTGCTCTGGTTCACGGGTTAATATACATAACTTGCAGATGAGTCGTTTCTGTCCCCAAAGTGTTTCATAATTAGTTTTTATATCTGCTATTATTTTATCTGTTGAGTTTGCTTGTCAGTTAAATGAATAGAAAATCTCTGAGTAATCTGCCTCAATGACTGCCTTATCTGACTTGACAGTAATCTTCTGACACATTAGAATTGTATTCATTTGCTTAACTGACAGTTTTGCAAATAGAATGAGGCATACAATAAGCATTACACTGTTAGAAACCATTTCTGAATTCCATGACACTTTGACTGTTTTAATTGTGTAAGATATCTTGAAGAGACTATTCGCTTTGACAGAGAATTTCTAAATTCGTGTTATAATATAGTCATACTTTTACAAGTTAATAATTCTGCCCTTTTCTCTCTTTTGTTTTATACTTGTACATTTTCAGAATTTAGATATCTTGACGTAAAACAGAAATCTCTTTAATTGAATGTAATCAGAAAATTAATTGCTAAAAACAATTGCTTTCTCCACTTATAAATAAAATGAATTATACTTGATTAGAATAAGTGAAATATACTTGGATTTAATTACAAAAATGAAGTTAATGAGCAAAAGCACGCCAACATTGATAAGAAATATTATCATCAGGAATTAGCATGAGAAGTGAAGCATATTTTGTTAGTAAAAAGAACCTTTGAGTTTGATGTGTTTTGAAGGAGCTTAAGGTGTAGGAATAAATTTTCTTTCAAAGGAATTTCATCCATGCTACAAGAAAAATAACTAAATCCTAATAAAAAATGTCTTTGAAAAAATAAATAATGGGTCTTTTATATGTATATATTTTGAATAGCTGATCTCAAACTGAACGTGATAATGACCGTATTTTGCCAATGAATTATTGGAATTACCTCATATCCGCTAATCTTCTTCTTCTTACGTGTCAGACGACTACTTTTTTGTTACGATAATTTTTATCATTTTGACTCTCTGAGATGATGATTGAAGCTGAAATAAAGATTTGGACCACGGTGTGATTTGAACCAGCAACGGCTGGATTTCTGGCGCTGTGCTCTACCTGTGGTCACTGATTCGAATCCCTCTGCGGTTCATATTTTCATTTTTTGCATCATCTTCATAGTAGACGGAAGATGTAGAATCTTTTATTGCTATCTATTTTAAAATCCGCGACTAAAAGAACATCATTATGTTATCAGGTAATATCATTTCTACGGAATATATTTCTAGGGAAAATTTCTACTTCAACAGCTTACAGAAATTATTTTTAGATTACCAGTAAACTGATGATCAATAAAATGCAGAGGAATGGTCAAAAAAGTAGTAAAGGGTTCAGTGCTGAGAATCAGTGCCAGTCTCAATGGGATAATAATTATTCTGACTTGATAATTCAAAGATCGTCTTGGATTATTCACGACAGGAAAAAATTTAGCGAACCATTGTTTTCAATAATTTCTTCAGGCTCTACAGTTATAAATCCGTGAGGGTAAGTGAAATGCAATAGCCAAAATAAGGTATGATGTACTATTTTCACACTATTGATATACTTAATGTTACGGGTAAATGGAGATCAAATCAAGTAGGATGGTGGTAATCAGTTTAGTGTGTTAGCTATGTAATTAAATCAATATGGTTTGGTGGAATTACGAAATAAGTATACAAAATCTACCGATAATGACTCAAATGCATTCATCACATTCAAATAAGGTGAAAATCATGTGAATACTGTAACGAAATAAAGAACAACAAATGTGAAGTGTTACGCAACAGTTGAGGATGACTTCTGACAGTGGTATGAATAAACAAGGGTATAAAAGTAATAACAAGAAAAATTAATGTTCATCAATGCAATGACAATATCGAAGAAAGGGGTGGAAGGTTAAACTATGAAATTTGTGGCAGGAAAGTTCATGAAGAATGCGCCGATCCTGTTGTGGGCCAAGGTAGATATCGTGGATGCATATTTTTTCTTTGAACATACAGGTCCGGTTTTCTTCCGTTTATACCTATGGCTTCGGTTGTGGATAAGATGCGTAGTCGTGCAACTTTGGGTAGATTGCAGTGCACACGATACATCACAAAAAGGTTTTTTACCTTGATGTGGTATGCAGTACCTACTAGATGTGAGAGCACTGTCCTGTTAATGCTTTTTTTCATTCCTTTGCCTAACCAAGCTGGTACATGTTCGCAAGCGTGCGGGATAGGGCATTTTGTGTACGGCCTTTGTAACTAGCTCCACAGGTAGGTTGAACTCATAAACGCACATCAAAGTGCACATCATTGGAGATCTATCCTTGGTTCACTGCGTCAGTAATGGTTTGTTTGAGAAACTGACAAAAATTTGCACTGCAGTGAATATCTTTTTGACTTATCTACATACTCGACATGTTAATATATCAGAGACAGAATCACCTTTGAGACTTAGTCTAATATATAAACGCTTCTTGGCAAAAATATCCTTCTTTATCTTCTCTTTGGGTTTTAATACGTATTTATTTATGAAGTTTAATGAACAACCATTTGCTGCAATGTTATCTACAGCTTATTCATTTTTTCTTCACACAGTCAACATAATATGTGTTTCTTATTCCGTGACACCGGCATTTGGCCAGGTTTATCTTATACTGAATTAACGTGAATATACTGACTAGTCCACGTGTTCTTTCGAAAAGATTCCTTCCTTCCACTTTCCTAGTGGGGAAGACATCTAAGAAAGAAATACTGTTCTCCTGTTCTTCCTCGCCGATGACCTTCATAGCTCGGCAAAGGTATTCAAAAGATCTTCTCTGCTGCAGTCATTACTACAAGTGATGAACGTATTACCTATATACCAGTAATAATAGTCTAGTTTATCAGGTGTCTCTAAGTGACCCGTTTTCAAGTTTGGCCGAAAAGATATCCGCTGACCCATCAGGAATCCCATTGCAACCCTACCCACTTATGTGAAGAAATCATTGTTAAACTAAAAATAAACACTAATGGTGCATATTAGAAGCAATTTTTTAACTCGTTCAGGTGAAATTCGTGTATCTGTCTGTCATTTTACTAATTCATCGCAAACGGAGTTGATAGATTTGTACCATCGAATTTTGTAGTCACTAGTCCTGTGAGCCGGGAGATATGGTGTTAGTACGGTCTGCAGAATGCTTTCAAATGATTCAAAACATATACTGTCATGCCCTAAAAATATTTGGCAAAGTGAAGTACATACACTTTGGTTTTCAAGCAAGAGCATACATACTCCTTACTTTCCGTGTATTAATGCATACTTAGTTTTAAAGATATGTATCTAGGTTTTGAACCTGTTATCACTCAATACGATGGTAGAGCTACAACTTTATAAGCCAGTACAACCTCACAGGTCCAAGTTTAAATCAATTCTTACTGTTTATCTCATCACTGATGTCCTGAGAATTCAAACTAAGTATATTTACACACCATGGAATGGAGTAATTCATGCTATCCAGCTGAATGCTGATGAAACCTTATTTCGTCATACTGATGTTGTGGTCAATAAAATGGACAATTGAAAAAGACGAGATATCACAAGTCCCTTTTGTCGCAGATATGTCTTGCTCATAGCATAATACAGGAACTGACTTAAGATCTAGGTTCTACAAAAATCTAACCCAGCTATGTGACATCAAATAAAGTGCTCCACAATGTCTTTTAGCTGAGCTTGGTGTCAATCTTACAGATTTAATCTACATTTTACTATTGCCAAAACATCAGACAATATTACACTACTTGTGTGTCCAATGATCCTTCATTTAAGTGTCTTCCACTCCATCTTTTTGATAAGGATTCACAATCGAACGCAGGTATAAATGATGAAGTGTGATGACATATTGCTGACAAAACAAATTTCTCTTTACAACAAATCAAAGGCCAGGTAGTTGTTTGTAGTTCTACGATGTTAAGCTTGTTCCTATCTTATTTAAACTTCTAGAAATGTTAGTGAAACAATTTACATATAATCTTATTGAGTGTGTAACGAAAGATTTATTTATGAATACAAAGAAGTGAATTTAAATTGACGGTTTATGTGAAAGTTGAAATGAATATAAAGTCCAGAGGTTGACATGCTGGTCCACAGCTAATATGATGAAACCAAGTATTCAACATTTTTTGCCTTTTGTCTACTTGCAATACAGCACCAGAAGATGATATCGATTTGGCACTTGATTGGTCACTGGAGTGTGACCAACATCTTGTATTGTAGTCCTAAGTGTTGACTGAATTCTATCTGTCATTTTGTAGTGTTTCCGCTAGGCTGAAGGCTAACCCTCGCGATACACTATGATAGATGTTGGTTGGATGGAGACAGTAAGCAGGAAGCCCTGTACCTAGGTTTTTTACTTGTAGGCATTCTTAAGTAAGGCATGTCTGCAACTTCGAAACGATATTCTGCAGCGGTTCGAACCTGACGCTGCATTTCAAGACGTTATCACTGAGCTATTCAGTTCACATACACCTTCCTTTCCGATTAAGTTGAATTCACTCGTCTTGATAACGAATCACAACCATCTCATGACTGAGGTATGATTCATAAATTCCTAGGTTCAAATATGTTCTGAAGCCTAAAGAGTGCTTTGTATGTACGTACTTGGTGCTCAGTTGTGACTTTCGGTTACTGAAAGACCTATCTAGTTTTTTTTTGAAAATGTAAACCTGCATGAGTAATGACAGTATACGCCTAATTTGACCTCACTATTTTCATTTCCAGGTGTATAGTTTTATTACTAGACACATAGCGAGGATTATCAGCCATCTACATCCGTAAATACTCAATGAAGTTTTGCTTATATGTCAAATAATATTATGGATATGGGTTCAATCTTTCGCAAGTTCATAGGTTCGCACTGCTGAGAAGTCCTATACTAGGACTAGAAGGCTCTTCAATGCCTCCAGATTTCGAGTGTTCCTTCAACTGATGTCACTCCTTAATAAATACCAACTTGTTTGTATAAGGCTAGCGGTGATACCTATATGTATATATGAGTCACAGAGAACAAGAAACTTGAATAAATGAGTTTCTTCTAGATAGAACTTATTTCGCATAATTTTTTGTATATACACTATGAGCCACGTTTGGATGCCTTCAGTAAGAACAAAAGTTACAGATTTTATTACCACGATACGAATTCTCTTAAATCCTACACTATTTTTCTTTTAGCGCCTCCAGTTTACCTAGCCTCTTGGTTTACGAATGATCAAAAATTAGACTACCAAAATCTATTTGTACATCAAAACCTTTGTAAGTCTTTGCTTAATGACTCCCCTATTTCAACGATCATACAGGATAGTCCTTTAGAGTTTCAATCGAGTCACAAAGACAATAGCACCACTCACTAGTGTGCAGGTTTGTCCGTTTTAAGATTAACAAATAGGATGAAACGCTTTCATAACCTACTAAGTGAAAGCAATTCATCATGAAAACCACCTCCTAACTATGCTTGTTCTTTAGGAATAAGACAAAATACTTTTTTCCTAAATTTGTTTTTTGATACTTTATTGTTATGTCTAAGGTTTATACGAAAAAAAATGCCAGAAGTAACTTGTCCAGTTATTTCTTAGTTGTTCTGTAATTATTGCTGATATAATTTCATTAACATAAAGTTCCTGTATAATAAGTTGAAGTTTTTTTCAACCAACGTGGTCAGTCGTGCAAAATATAGAGTATATGAGTTTTTGTGCAAGTGTGGGAATGCATATCGTTATTCAGATTCAAAACTCCTGAGTAGTTTTCTCACCGTTATTGTTGTGACTGTCATCGCCAATAATCATCAAAACTGATGGTTTCGTTGTCATAGAAATCTAATACTTCAGACAAGACACGGTGAATCTGATGACCTATAGTGTAGAGTTTTCTGTAGTATTTCAAGAATTTATGATTTAGTTGAGAGAGAAATCATATTATCAACCACTCTGGTCAAACAAACCATGAAGAAAGGAATCTTGTGAAGGTTCGCTACTAATGGTCAAAAATTAAAGTGAGACTATATTTTTATTTTATTGATCACCTTCCTAAAAAAGTAACACAAACTAACTGTAACTCGTTCCAGCACAAACTGTTAAATTACACTTTTGCAGTTGCTTAAATAGAACACTGAATCTCTGTTCAATGAATCAAAGCCAAACACATGTGATAAGAATGATTGGACGCCAGTCCCATATATTTGTAAAATAGTACTCCTGTTAAAATCAAAGAATGGAAAGTAACTGAGTCATACATACCCAACGAGAAATTCATGTGTTCACCTTCATAAGACTATAAGAATGGAATTTCGCCCGGAAAGTCTAATGGCAAACAGTACTGTATCACTATGAAGCGTCTAACAAATTTATCAGATACATGTCCCAAGATCATAAAAATAGTTCAGTACATGGGTCCAGTAACCCCATGAAACGACGATCAAAGTTGCCGAAAAATATTAATTTTAACTTAAGTGGAACAACAAGAACTAATCTCACAGCTTATACCAAACTTCTTTGGATTATCTTCCACTCGTAACAAACTATATTGGAAAGTAAACTACAAAGTTTGAAATTTTCAGTTTCGTAAAGGACAGTAGGAAAACTTGAAAATGTATGGTTGGAAGAATGCAGTTAAACTTTGAGTGATCGTATGTGACAGTTTTAGAATTCGACAAGAAGTCATATACGCACGTTAATTATAAGAGAATCATAAATGCTTAGTAGTAGTTTGGTGAAACTGAGTTAAAACCAATAAGTTTTAGACATTACTTAGACATCAAACGAGTGACTTGTGTGAGAGATAATGAATACCTAATGGTTCCTAATCAAGAAGGCTGCAAGTACGCAGGTGAGGTTTTAAGACTATGCTTTAGCTGTTTTCTAAGAAGCAATACATGGTGAAATCAAACTGCTTATTTATTATATTGAAGGCATTTTCTATGTCAGTGTGATGTCTCATCCAGAGAAACGGATAAGACATTGAGGTGTTGCTACTAATGGGTCTTTTCAGACGTCGGTTTCTCAGTATATATTTATTGACTCGTCAAGTGATTATTCTTCTGTCTGCTCTCCAAATGAAACTGATTTGACCATTATAAGTGAATAAGCAAAAACAGTTCCACATGTCATGAAACGTATTTGTATCTATTTCATTTAGGGTATTCAGCACTTTATAAGCTGAAGAGAATGCTACAATGTATATTGTATTCCATTAAATTTGCTCTGCTCAGATTACTAAAGGGGACCAGATTTATAAGGTTTACAAAACAATGGTAACTTTTTGTAAAATACATAGTAAACTATGAAGTCCTATTTTATGCCAAATAGTTTCGATATAAAATATACTGGATTTTCACTTCAATATGTGGCAATCTAACCAATTTCCCATTTATCTTTTCATTTAGATTTACAAGTTTCAGTATTTTGCTGCATATTCCGCATATGTGGATATTTTAATTTATGAACTCACGTCAGTCGACATTTATATCACAACTAAGTAGAGGACTGAGCATAAACTAAAGATTATATCAGCAGGACATATAATTATTGATCGAAAATGGTTGATTTTGTTACTTATAACATGATAATAAATTGAGTAATGTTAGTTTAAAAATAAATTACAAATAAGTTTGATAGTTATCCTCAAATTCATATCACATTCCTAACTAGCTTTTCTCGCTTCTTCAGAAAGATTTTATAAGATGGTATGATATGTAATAATATCTTATTTAAATTTAAAGAAATATCATTACCAACATGTAGAAAATCCATTAGGCTCAATAACAGAAGTACTCAGTTATGGTTTACAATTTTTATTTGCCACAAATAAGTGTCTAATAGACATATTCAAATGCACTTGCAAAATGTTTAGGCCTAGATAAGAGATTACGAATGGTTCGAAATCGTACTCACTGGAAAGATCGAATGGATATTTTAAGAAACGCGGTGACAACCTGAAGATTTCGATTGTCGATAGCGGTAGGAATAGCATCCCATATTCACTAGATGTATTCAACTATAAAGTTGTCAATAAGCTTAAGTTATGCCACAAACATTAGCACCTAACACTACAAGAAGTTTGAACATTTTCCGTAGAGAACCGTTCGCAGTCAATTTATAAACGTCTTTTTGATTGTGAGAAGGCTGTTTAAAAGTAAATTCATAAAGGTATGAATGTATATCTGGCAAACTAACGCTTAAAGACTTTTTTAAGCTGAAATTCAAAGCGCTACATTCAGGTAAATGATACAGAGAAGAAAAGAGTCGTTTTCAGAGGTATTTAGAAAGAATTTTGTTCGTTTGTATACTAGTTGCTCAAGTAGAAGATATTACAGCATCAGCCGGACAGATAATCATGAAAAAAAGAAATATAAGTCGTAAACTGTTATTTTAGGCTCACTTTTAAAATATCATATAGAATGTTGCAGATGACTATAATCAAAGCGCATCGTTTCTACTTAAGAATGACTGAACTTTTCAAGGTGAACCTTTACAACAAAATCAATTATCATTATGCTCATGAAAACGATGAACACTAATTTTTTCCAGTCACTTTTAAATATCACACAAATAATCACTTACCTATCAAATGTCCACGGGCCGAATCGAAGATAACAGACCTGCTTATCATAAGGAAAGTATTTAATCTTGACTGGACATGTACTTTTGTAAATTGCCATTGGGTGCCATTCCACAACACCATTATGATCAACTCGAACAGCACATTCACGTCGTTCTTCCAAACGTTCATCAGCACTAGTAGTGCAAACATAATAAGAAGAGAAATAACATAGTTCACACCAGTTACTGCATAGAAACTCTATTACAAAAGTAGTAATTTCGTAGATTAATAGTGCTTTTAATAATGTAGGCTACCTTGATCTGGATTCATCGAAGACTTCATTGTAATGCTGAAAATACTCTCAAAAGAAACACCACTTAAGCATTGTTTGTAAATTATCTGATTTAATAAATGCAGTTTCAAAAAGACCAGTACTACATAATCAAAAGGGGCTTTCGAAAGTTCCTTTTTGTAATCCAGTTTATACATAACGTGGTCTTAAACTTCGCACTTGCTCTAGATCAAAGCCAATATTTGGTTACAAATCGTTCTGTCAAAATATGATTACAGAAACATTGATTAGTTACTGAACTGTAACCAACTTCATGTAGTCTAGTCCTACCTGCTGGTTGAATGGCATCGACACTTCTTTAATGTGACCACAAGGCGAGTAGACTCACCATTTCGATGGATGCTAGTTGGATGAAGTCAGTAGGCAGTTTTCGTGCTTTTTGGCACTTATCAGCAAAGTGTATTTGCAACCTTGGCGGAACTGATGTCTCGCCTAAGAATTTAACCTGCGTCACCCAGTGTTTCATCATAGACAATACCACTGAGCTTTGCGGTCCAGAATCCCCACATCTTAAAATGATCAACGAAATTCGATCAGCACTTAGATTCAGACTAGATGAATCAAAGAACCCAAATTAATCCAACTAGAGGGTGATGGCCAACTGACTAACAAAGTGGTAGAATCTTCAGCTTAAACACTTGGTGCAAAGTTTAGTTACAGGGCTTTGTGCCGATTGCTTTCATCGATATAAAATTGTTTTGTAAGGTAGCATACTGCTGGGTGCTTGAAAACATTTAACACTAGTCTGTGATTTCAACTTCGGTGGCCATGGAAATCCAATAATGGAACCAACCAGTGTTAACAGTCTTGGATATACTTTTGACTAAGTTCAGCTTTTATGATTCATCCTAACGGAGGCTGGATACAAATCACAACCCATGTTCTTCCTAGGCTGCCTTCACTCCTCTGTTAATAAAAAACTTAGGTGAAGTCATTCACTTAATTCAGGGTGATGACTGAAGGTGAAGTGGACTGATACTATCTGTTCTCCTGGTCGTTATTAGTTGAGAAATAGTTTCATAAATGTTCTGGTAATCAATTTCGCAATCCTGAACCACCATATCGCTTCTTTATTCGGCTTAAATCAACTGCTAAACCTTCCGTTGTTTCTTTTTTGCTAGGCTTCATCCTCGACCATTCCTGTTGACTTCAAGATAATTAGACAGATTAAATTGTTTGGTTATTCTGGTTATTCCGCTTCTTTGCTATATACTTTCCTAATTTCCATTGACTTTTTGCTAATATCTGCTTTACTTTGAAGAAACACAGGAATTTTCCTTTTGCACGCAATTTTCCCATAAAAAGTTAGGAACAGGGAGAAGGTTATCATTCCCTGATACATAAAGGAGTATTTCTAAAGAGAGCAGCAATAACACGATTTTTTCCCTGTTTATTATAAAATATGTCTGTGTTTGTGTAGTTATCCATCTGCGTGCACATCTACACTGCAGAGATACAGGCAAACCTACAAAGCTGTCATCTTTAAGTGTGAAAGCAATTAACCCTATCCACACTGCTTAGTGTTATATATCCTAGTATAAAGAATAAAGTGTATTATTTATAGATTACAGAAGCGTTTCAGTCACGTAACTTTCAGTTTTTAAAATTAGCGCTAAAATTGTCTGAATAACAATGTTCAACTACTAGATTCAAGGTAAATGGAGTCAAGGATTTTTATTAGCCTGAAAACAGATTCAGTCGTGTTTGCATTGTCATTACAGTAACCTATGAGATAACAGTTGATCCTAAGTTTGGAAATGTAAAAGGAAAAGGATAAAACATTCCTAGGTGATTTCTAGTCAAAGATCAGAATGAATCACACCACAACGGAAAGTGGCGTGACAGGTAAGTGAACAAAATGGTTACAAAATAAAACTAGCTACATCATGTGTAGGCTGCTTAGAGTGATTGATAATTTACGACTGCCATGGCAAAGAAAAGCTTTGTACATACTTTTTTTCAAATGCATTAAGATGGTTTGATTTTTTGAATCCCTAATGCTTTAGCTATGCTAAGATGTGTTAGCCTTACTTCTTTCGAGAAGTTTGGTGGCACTTTAGACCGAAGTCTGAAGAACTAATCAAAAGGAACTAAATACGCTCAATTAGCTTAGCTCTCTGTTGCCGCTTAGAATCACATTCTACTGTCAGAAACTCATTCTGCAGTACGCAGAGAATATGTTGATCCATTAGACTACATCAGTGTATATGTATCAGTTTCCTTGCTTCTGTATGTACATAAAAATATCTTTTTTATTTGCAATTTTGGACGAAAATACCCTATACACAGGATACGAACCGGGGCAGGATTTAAAATTATGAACTCAATTAGGGGAAATTTCTGCTGGCATAGCGATTACATCTACTGAGTTGAAAAAATTATGTAGTGTGATAAATAAGATGAAATGATTTTTAAGTTGAGTATGTAGTCCAAACGAGCCAGTTGAGGTCAGATAAGTTGACACAACATAGAAATGTAGCTAAATTTAGGACGATAGACCTAGGTAACTTGTGTCTTTCGAAAGAAATCCCCTATTGCAGTACATGAAATGACGCTCAAACGAACAATAGAAGAAGGGTCAGTGCGTCAATTTGAAGGGTTAGTAGTTAGGTAGAAGAAGAGAATAATTACTAAGTCTTTGTTTATCAAGTCAATTTTCAATAACTGAGGCAAAAATGACTCAACATTCATATCAAATATAAAGAGAATCCTATTACCACTGAAATCACAAAAATAACATTTGAAGGATATACATTGGAAGTTTAGCCACTACCGTGATACGACTATGAACAATACATTCTATCCTGTAAGAAATCAAGTAAGTAATACTTATGTAACAACGTATCACACTGTCATACTACTGAAGTTCTGTACTTAAATTTCTGAAATACACAATACCTAATTCATTGTGAATGGTTGAAAACGCTTGTGATAAGAAACCCATAGCTTGCTAATTATTATTACCGACCTCAATAATTGTAGTGTAAACTAGCCATAAAAGAAAATTTCTTCCTTTTTGGAGGTTTCTAAAATACTTCAAAGGTACTGTATAATCCAGTCCAATCTCTTCGCAATTGTTGATATTCCACTAGTCTTTTTATATTATTTCAGTTACTCAATTTGAACTGAACCTGCGAACGACTGAATGTTTATACACTTGTTTCATTTGTTACTTACACTGACTGAGATGGGAGGCAGTAGTTACAACTGTTGATGAACAACTGACTAGATTAACTCTTTGGTGGTTATTCTGATCTAATAAATCGGCTGTCCCTTCAACTTCTAACTAGATGACTGATTGTGGAGACAACTTATATTTAGGTCAACAAATTGCATGTTTTCAATATCTAGGGTTTATGAAAAGTGTAATACAAGTATATGCTTAATATAAACGTGAGCTTCTGATTAAACCTAAACTTAGATGAATTCATAACGCTTGCAAGTCCAGATTACCTATTTAGTGCAACAGAACAAAAGGTATTTCCTTACAAGTTTGTAATATTGATAGCTAGGTTAAATTCCTCTGTTCGGACGACGAAAAAAAATTCAGAGAACACAAAATCAAACGTATTACGTCGATTAGTTTAGAATAAAGTATTCCATTATTTAGTTAGTTTGCGAAGAAGAATCCTGCAGAAGACTTTTTGGTACTTAGTACTGGACACATGATTTATTTCGAAAAATCAAATTCTAAGTAATGTGCTGTCTAGAAATCCCTTTTCTGTGAAGTCCAGTACTGTCAGATCAAACCCAGACCTGGCTAGTAAAATTCTTCGTGAATTCCTACAGAAAATTTAGGAAATCAATGTTAATTAAAGTAACCGATGAAAGATGGCTCTCTATTCAATCTCAAAACGTACATAAAATGAACCATCTGAGACTAATTTTTACAAAAAGCCATTACTACTTGGGTCTAGTCCAGACAGACACTAAATGTGACGACTACCCTCAACATTAGCCAGCAAAGTTATCTAAAACTCAGTGTTTGAACAACAATGTGCTAACAATCAGCCAAGGATTCCAACAAAGCTAACATTTGAATTCATTTTATGCTGGAAAACCATAAACCTGCTTTTGGTAATTCCATGTTTGGATAAAAAGGTATACTGAAAAGTAGATGGTCTCTTTCTCATCAATTTTGCAACATTTAACGGAAACTAGAATTCTCTAGATTAAAATCTGTGACGTTACTGTTAAATTGCTCAAGCATTCCTCAGTATTCTAAGCAGTTCACACCGCATTATTATATGGGATAACTTCTATTCAAACAACAGTATAATGGTCTGCGTATGACAGCACATTATAAACTTTTGGTTTAGATTGTCTTTTTGGCAGATCATAGTAGAAGCTTGTCTCTTCAATAGTTGGCATAGAAGTGCAGAATTAAGGAAATAATAGTCGAGGGTAATTAACAAACCACCTAATAAATAATAATTAGACTGAATGAAACGAACCAATAAGCCGAAAGCTTAATTGGAATATGCTAATTAATAGTAACTAGCATCAGTATATGACTATATTCCCGGTCAGCATTAGAAATGTGTAGATTTTATTGTTTCAATGTCGTCAATTATTGTATCTAATTAGAGCAGTAAGTTGGTTGCAGTTATATGCACAGAACAAAGAGAATGAGGATAATTTAGTCGCTAACCAACCGCCTTTAAACCATTTCTTGTATACTCGGATAACTTATATGTAGTTGGACAGAAAATGTATCATACAAATAAGAACTGTGAACGTTGGGTTTTTCAGCTGGCTTACAGTGAAGCAACTTGCTAAGACTTTAGATTCGTCAAAGATGAAGGGAACAAACCGCAAAAGGAGATTGATTAGCCCATTAGGATATCACTGTAAACAGTTATGTATCTGTGTATTTATGGATTTCATGCCAACTGCCACTATTTAAATAAGTTGTGATTTCCGACTGACGAATCCTTAATACGATGAATTGTACATCCTAGATTCCGACACCGGCCACCACCAAGCAGACTACAAATATAATGAAGCTTCACGCAACAGCATAGTAGCCCTTAAGCCAACAAAAGTCCAAAAATTTGATTCGGTATGATAACAAGAAGTTACAACTATCAATAAGTATGATAATAAAAGAGTTTATGTCGAACAATAAACCACAGTGATAGTATTTTTTCTACATACCATGAAAACCCTACCTTTTGATGTGGATTTTAAAACCTTTTAAAATCTAAAAACATCAGGTTAATCGAAAATATTCAAACAAACTTAGGAGACTTACTGAACACTGAATAAACTCAGCTTTTTTTTATTTCTAACCATCCGCAACAAATTACTATGTTAATGAGTTTACAGCCACTTGAATGCTTGTTCTCAAGAACAAATATTTACCACAAAAGTATAAATAAATTCGACTAGACTTGAAAATTATTTTAATGCTTCAAATTTAAATGAAAATATAGGGGGATAGTGGTTTGTTGAGTATTGAACAGATGGATAATCATATCCCTTTCAAAAACTCAGTTGTATATAATTTCACTGTTGTCATTAAAATAGAACAAGATGAACAAGTTGAATGGGTAATTATGGACAGTTTTTCTAATAACTTAGCTCCTTATTGAAATTATTTTTAGGAATATTTAAATGATCACATTTTTCACAAAAAGAAGTAAGAAAATTTTTGATATGGAATTAAATTTTTCACCAACTCAAAATGAGCACTTTCTAGGTATTTAGTAGATGATTGCTAGACTAAACATCCATACCGATTCCACACCATATAGCCTTCTTGTACCCATAGTAACTCAAAAATTTAGTAAATAGTCGCTACTTGAAATATGTGATATAAAAGCAGTAAAACGTGTGTTTCTGAAAAAGGCTATGAACTTGATTTTGCACCGTCTTGTTATTCAATGTCCACATGATATCAAACAGGATATTGACGCTTTAAAATTGTCTGAAATCAGTACAGGACAGTACCTTATGTTTTCTATGTAAGACGCAAGACTTCATCACCATATGCATGTCAAAATTTAAACTATCAAAATATTTTTGTCTTCTGTAAATTTAGACGTTCCATTTTGAACAGACTATCTCTAGTGTTGATTTGTTCTGAATGACTAGCTTTGTGGAAGCATGAAGGATTTCGAAGTTACAAGAAAGCCGAAATAATGTTTGATGGTGCTTAGATGTCAGATAAGAATGTAGTGCTCATACGAAAACGGCTCTGACAGCCTTTTCATGACTAATAATTTCAATGGTAAATTTAGTTGTTACTTAACTTCCAGCTGATAGGAGTGAATCCTTTGAAAAAGACTGCAGATCAAATGCACTGTTTGTTGCTACCACCTACTTGAGTAAGTTTTGCCCACTACACCTGCTTTTATGTACTTCGGACCCAAAATTAACGTATTTTACTAATCTTGGCGTATATTGTTAATTTATTTTGTATCAGAAACAACAGTCAATCGGTTGCTGAGGAAAGTTACATTGTTATTGTAAATCAGAGCAATCGACCAATTGAATTGAGATCACCAGGTTAGTTTAAGTTTGATCGGTGAAGACGCTTCGAATAAACTGAGTGGATAAAGATTGCCGCCATAAGTTCCGCATCTGTAGTTTGCTTTCTATTACCTTAGTGATTATAAATAATTCTGAATTTGACGCTTTATTTTAGGCATGCCAGTACACGCAAGTCAGCTAGTCGGATTCCGGTAATTTGAAGTAATTTGGCTGTATGAGATGAATTTTTCGGGTACATCACTAATTAGTTCAACCCCTAAACAAGTGAAATGGTCGTCCAGTGTTTAGATTACTTCGATTTGGCCGACGAAATATAAAGACCAGCCTGAATAGCTTCAAACTACTCAAGCTGTTCAGTATTATATTTCTGTAGTGATTTTATTTTGAGTTCCTTTTTGTGTGTTAAAAATGATATCTGTGTGCACATCAAACACCTTAAAATTCCTCTGGCATTGGTAAAAGCAACAATCGAAAAAAAAACATTCTTCTCAATTAATTCTCATCAGGTTCTATAATTAATCATAAAATGCATTTGTACAGCATTAAATCAGGCCAAGTTGGGGCAAATACATTTTCAAAATGAAGTGAAATTTAAGGACTGAAAGAAAATCGATCTTTTTTCTCTAAGTTTTCAGTATTGGGATAATACAAATACAGATGAATTATGCGATAGTGAGTGAAAAGACAATGAATAGGTAATACATGAGTGGCCTTCAGTTTACTGAAGGTCACAGTTCAGGTTTGATTGCAACAGCCTTGACTATGTTGTGTATGCTTTGGCAAGCCACACGTTTGGAATATGATGTATGACATTGAAGGCTTAATTGGCATGTATGTGGTACCCTGTATCTACTAGTTGTCTTAGGATGCAAAGTTTCACCACTTTCATCCTGTCTTCTACGAACCAAGCGGATAAACGCTCTCGTATCTGGAGACGTACGTTGCTAGTTGTAGATTGTACGTAACTTGTTCCACAAGAACAGTTCAGTTGACATATGCAGGATGAGTGATTAAGACTATTTAGCCTGTCCTTTAGTTGTGGACTGAGCGTTGCCTGAATCCTCAAAGATATCCAAAGTCGACCAGCATAAAGCATCCTATCACTGTTCTGGCTGTCTAGCTAGCAGTAACTCCTCTGAATTGCAGTCGCAGAAACAAAGGCTTATTCTCCATTGCAGTTACTTCTCATTTAGAATCAATGAAATTGATGTTAGATTTGATGAACTTAACCGGAAATCCGTTTTTATTTGAAATATCGTCGGTGGAAAATAGTTCTTTATCCATACACTCTTTGCAACAAATCGATCTTACTCTAGGTATCAGATTCTTGGTTGTATTACGTTTGCGCTTTATCAACATAAAACTGAGAAAGTGCGTATACTATGCCTAAGAAGTCGGTTTTCTTTATATACTTCTAAGCAGAGAGTCATCAAGAAAATACATGGAACCACTGATTTTATTTTTATATGTCAAATGAACTGATGTGTGAGCGCTGGCAAAATGGTTGAGGATAGAATTGTTGCTTAGGCAGTAACCAAAGGCTAAGGAAGGATCATTCGTGTATCAACAGTAAAACTCCATAGTGAAGATTTATTCATTCAAAGAACCATATTCATATTTTGCCATAAATGTGTTCACAGAATTGGAAAACAATAAAGATCTCACAGGTACTCTGTCAACTTCAATGATATATATATGTATATATATGTATATATATATATATATATATATATATATATATATATATATATATATATATATAATTTATGGATAGTGGCTAGCCGTGGAATCCAGGAGGGTCAATTTGTCCTATCAACGACGGTATAATACAGGCATTAACACTACTCCGTCAACTTGTCTGTACGGATTATCGCTTGAGAAGAACTGGATGTTCACTACACACCGAAACAATAGTTCGTTCAAATTCCTTAGAGGAATCCCAGTCCCTTTTCCTTTCTAACAACTGTTGGTAAATGTAACCATGGTTCCTGTCAGAGGGACGTTGTTAAACAATGATGTATATTTTCCCCCAAGTGTATTTGCTATCTTGCCCAAAACGTGGTCAGTTTTTTCATTATCACTGTACAGCTGAAAGTGTACAAGCCAACTGTGGCTTTAGCTGATGAAATCAGCTAAGAAATTTATTGTTAAGTGGAATAGCTTTAAAAATCTTATCATTGTCATTGGAATCACATTGGAATTATGCTACACTAGAAGTTGTTCCTAAGTTCATAGACAGAGATCATTTTAATTTATTGAAAAACAGAATTCAGTTAATTGCACAAGGTTGAAAATTTTGTATACTCTGAGACAGTTATAATTTTTAAGTTTTTGTTAGTTAGGGTTGACAGTAATATTATAGTGAATGGATTTTTCTTTTTTTACGTTTTATAATGTTCTTAGTCGTCTTGTAAACCATACTGATCGGTTAATGCACGTTAAAGTGCAATAATTGTGATAATTTCCATGTACAACTTCGATAATCTTGACGAATCCAGTCGGTGAATTAAAATTACACATTTGAATGAGATCTTATTTTTATGATGATTTAAGTCTTGAGTTGATCATTTCTTTTCAGATTATTGTGGCTTTCGATTCAGTGGTCACTAATGAATTTTATTTTAATAAGGTTTTTAAATTTTTTACTCGAGTTCCATAAATTGTTGATCAGAGCTTTCAGCAATTGTTTTACTTTTTTGGCTTAACCTTTCCTTCATACGTCAACAGCTTTACCTATCCATCTGTGGAAATTTTCGCAAGCCCTCGCAAAATATTAGTGATTTATTTACCTACTTTTCCATCATGTTAACAAATTTAAGTTTTCTTCGATCTATTGCCGGATCATGTTTGTTTTCGATTTTCACTACAGAAGATTTGACTTTCAACTCTAGTACTGCATAGAAGTGCAATATGTTCGTCTATTTTTCAGGAGTATTATGTACTTCAGTTTTGTACAGATTCATTTTCATATTGATGATTTGAAGTTTAATCCCCCGACCACTGTTTTTCATTCACTACACATTGGTACTGACCTAATGAATGTAATCTATGGAGAGAGTAGACCATTATACAAATCAAGTTAACGATAGTATGCTGATTTCTTCTTTACTCACAATTTTAGTACCATTTAACACTTCTTTCACTAAAAATTACCCTTCATGAACTGACACCGGTTGAAAAAACATTGGAAACCTGGAAGCGCTGGGAAGCTGTTTGGTCATACCGTGAACTGAGTGAAGTATGAAACATGAGCCATTGGATTCCTATCCAGTGGCTCATTTATAACTTGTGGGCTACGGGACCTGATGGTCCTGGGTCCGATCTCTCGTAGGGTCACAGGTGGGCACTGTTGAGGAAGTCCATACAAAGAGTAGACAGCTGTCCTATGCTTCTCGGTCCCTGATGTTTCTCCACTTGATGTCAGTCTTTGACGAATACCATCCTATAGATCCTCGCACACCTCGAAATTGAAAAAATTACTATTTTGATCTTTTTGTCCTTCCATTGAGCTAATACACTAAACTTAGCGATCAAGTTAACAGAAGAACTGTGACAAAGTATCATGAATGATAACCAAAAAAGTGAAAACAGTTAATTTATAAGGACACCAGATATTTTCATACTAAGGTATCACTGAGTGATTTCATTTTCAATGCCATGCATTAAACAACACTTATATAGTTTTACTTTGAAAATCTACACTGCATTTGAAAGTAAAAGTAACTTATTAGCATCAGATTGACGGCATAGTAGAAATTCCACTTCTTGATATTATAATAGGTGTCGAAACAAACAGCACTGTTGTGACCAGAAGATATCAAAAAGAAAGGTTTGCAGTGAACCTGCATAAAACCAATGATGTGAATAGAAGAAAACTATAAACCATAGCCAGATATTTCAGAGAATGAATGGAATGAGAGAGGAATGAATACTGCAACCCCTCACACAAGAGGTGGCTTTCGTGCCCCAGCAACCTAGTGGGTTACGCCTTGGCGTTTGAGGTGATGGGTACTGTATTCAAATCTCAGTGAAAACAATATCACTCACTAGGATGCAAGTACATCCAGCTGACCAGCCCAGATAGGGCAAAACAGGCGTTTTTGGTCCCAACACATGTTACTAAGTGGATTACAGCTGAACGAATACTACTTGATAGATAAGCAGAGTTAAAAAAGGTTATGCTGAGTACTGATAAGTTAAATCATGTAAAGGCAAAAAAGATGAAGCAAATCATTCCCGGTAGACATTTGAAAATTTTCCATATAGACAGTAATGACTTCATTGCACAGAAAGAACATTAAAAAGATTCCGTAACATGCATATTTTTTGGTATTTTTAAAAGCCACGGCTTTTTGTTAGAACACAGAAAGGGTAGAAGTTAAAAAGCACGCCAGCGAAATGGGACAGAAATAATTGACTTCTCATCATTATTTTACCCCCTTTGCCTTATTAATTTAGATCTTCTACCATATTTGATTACTTCTTTTCTTATTCCCGTGGATTTCACCTTGATGAGCTGCTTCTAAGTAAGTCAACTTGGACTACTACGCAGGAATCCCATGTCTCATGTTGATATTTACTGACTGAAGTATTTTGCTAAGTTTAACTATATTCTACACTTATCAGTGGTAGTACAGTGTCCGAATAACTTCTGTGGTTATACTTAGGTATTTTAGGTGTTTTCTTCTTGGCATATGTCGATGATAATTCAAACACATTCAACACAATAAAACACTTTGGAAATGAGAAATGAGTGTCGTTATTCCAGTGTATCTTTCCCTTGTAAATAATAACAGTAAATAATTAGCTTTCAAATATGAACTTTGACATCCATAAGGAAACGCTACAAAATAATGATACTATTATTTTGACCCCTCATTCGTTTCTCTCTTACTATTTAGTTGTTCAAATTAATAATCCTTACCCATTATGGAAGTACAATGAGAATGCTAGTATAATTACTGATTTGGCAGCTGGCCGTAGATTATTTCTAATAAATACAAATAAACTAATCATCCTTCAAGAGGAAATCAAAGCTCATTCACATACGTTCACATTTGAACAAGGGGTATAAATAATATTTTTTGATTAAGTTTTATTCAGATATTATTTTACTTAAGAAATTAGAACATAGTCACGGAAGTTTTAAAACGTTATACACCGTAGATTACTGGAAATAAATCCATGGTGTTCAGATTGTTGGTAAAAGAAACCCTAACACTGGAGTGCGTAAACCAAACAGCAAACTGAAAGAGCTTCGATTCAAAGAATCAGTTAGCAGGTTGCGAATTCATAACACATTTTACGTAGAGCGCAGACCAATCAGCAATTTTTCCTCCATCATCACAATGCAATACAAACGACATTACCAGAAGCAGTGATGCACATCAAGTTTAAAGTTATAGTAAGTCAGCAAAAACGATTACAATTAATTAGTCAACTGATTTGGAAGCTTACTCCAACTTCTTAAAAGATTCTCAACGCTATCTTGTAGATACACGGGCATTCACCAAGTCTTTAGGGCGAGGATATAGAGGATCCACTTAGTTCTCTGATCAGAAATACACAGACTTCGTTTGTATCAATTGATTCTTTTATCTACAGAACAAAAGATTAGTTTCCAGATGTGCAAAAAAGCAAAAGAAGTTATCTTCACTGGTTATTTGCAGTGATATGCTGAGAATTTGTACTCTGAATCAATTTTTCTGTGCTCCCACCTGGTAACATGATAAGATCTTTTGATCCCTGTTTCCTAATCTGTATAAATATTCACAGCATGAGTTAATGGTCAGCATAATAACTACAGACTTAAAGACTCATGAATCGCTTATGACTGAAATTGTCTTAATTTGGAGATCACTTATTTTTAGCCACAAAAGTGTGTTGTTTTACATGCAACAGCTCGCTGACAATTTTTGCTTGGATCACATGCAAATCATGCCTCACTATACAGGTGAAGAACTGAAGAAGTATCTTAAAAATGTGCATATAATAAGATTTTCAGCTGAAACCTCAAGCACACTCTTGTTGTAGGTCGTGATAAATCATTAGCTAGATAATTTAATCGGACATAAAGAGATGATTGACTGATGATAGGAGTATTCTCGCCATAAATAAATGAACTCCTGTATACCAGTCTGGTGAAAAAACGAACCGTGTTTTAAGGATATATTTCGGTCAATTTGATTATCCAGCTTATACTTAGGTATGGTATCAAAGTGGAATTTCTTACTGAAGTTATCAATCTTTTCTTCAGTTTTTACCTCGGGGATATCTATCTTCCTAGTCGTACGCAACAAGTAATTCAAATTCAGAAACAGATAGCAGCGAGAAAAGGATGTGAAAAATCATTAAACATGCTGTGGTTCACTAACACTGATAGTTTCATATAAAGACTCTTTTGTTAAGTGAAAGAAATAAGTTAGATTGTGGAAGACAACTAGTCTTCCCATACTGCGGTATATTAGCCACCGTTATTACCTTCAGTTCTTCGGCAAATAACACATCTGTATGTCAGGTTCCTTTCCTTTATCATTTGGATTCACAGATGCAGATGTCATCAAAACCTGGGTGAATGAAAACCCGTTCAGGCATATACAAATTCATTAAATACGATTAAGTCACTCTAATAGACAAATCTAGTTATTTTTTCCACTTGTTAAAAGATATTCAAGCCGAACATATATTTGAACTCATAATATTTAGCTGACTTGTAAATATCTCCATTTATCACTACTTTTATCTTGTATCAATGCATCATTGTGATGTGACGATCTCGCTTAGTCGGGGTTAAGCAAATGCTGTACAAGTAAGCTTTCTGCATCTTAGCATACAGGACGATGAACTTTGCATAACGAAAATCAATATTTCTTTAAGCTTGCCAAAAGTTACAATTACAAATATTCCTAACTTCACATATCATTGTTAGTCTCTTTTGGTTCCGGTAATATATTTATTAAAACATATATACATATGTATGTGTGTATTGTAATGTAAGTTAACTAGAAGTATAACAAAACAATAATTCACAATTCATATCTGATCAATATTTCGGTCCAGTTAAGGTAAATGTACAAAAATGAATAAGAATGAAATATGAAAAAGGCTAATTTCAGAATAACTTATCTAATCGAAAGTTAAGTCTGACATTTTAACAACTTGACCAAAAATACAAAATGCTACAAAACTGTATGAAAGTAGTATAAATTGGTGTATCCATTCAAACTGGCATACAAATTTAGGTGGTTCAAATGTAAGAATTACAGATACGATATTTCTTTTACAACAGCGATTGAAAAGAAAAACTAAACTTCATCTTAAAAGGCAGAATTGATGTCGTCAAGAAAAATATAACATTTTTCAGACATTTTTACAAAGGAGAAAAAAAGGAGATTTCGACAATCTAGAAGCGAATATTTTATTGTCAAAAGGTAACATGGTACTTGAACTTAAAAAAATTTTCGGAATAAAAGTTTCTAACCTCTTCTGAGAAAACAATCGAAAAAGTAGACACAAGCTTTTGCTCTAGAAAGATGGGTAACATTGATACCTTTCCTACACATAAAATTAGGATTATCAAAACTTTTTTCCTGGCAAAATTTAACTCCATTACTGAAGTCAAAAGTTGAAGGAAAATTAGGATAAGTCAGCATTTAAATAGTAAAAACCCAAAGTGATAAAGAAATATTGACGCTCAGTGATCGCCTAACACCAGCTTCTTCCTAATTTTCACCTTCTCAACGCAACTCAGTTTCGACCACTTCTTCCTTGATGAATATCATACCTATCAATTTTCATTGTATGTTCACGTTAAAATAATCAGCGGATTTTGAATTCTGTCAAATCATCGTGCTTCGTAGCCTTCGTTTGGTGGTTCTGGAAGATGCTCAAATTGAGTGACCTGACAGATTTCACACTTCCATTTTAAGTTTAAGTTACCCATCTACAAAATGCTTTACAGGTAATACTTGCTTTACTATTTGATTCTCTGTCTTGCTGAAAATTGAGAGACATTCAGGTAGTTTTCATCGTGACCAAATTTCTCGTAACTTACATCAGCACATGCAGTAACAAAGCAGTAAGACGAAAGATTTTTAAATGGAGAAGAACTGATCAAAAGCAACAGAAAGCAGGAAAAAGACGAAAGTAGGAATAAGAAAGTTATCAGTTTTGCATGTCTATTTGGATTCAAATAATGTGCGGATATATCTGTACCGCTGACATCGATTCTCGATCAAGTCAGCTAACATATTCAACCACTGATTTCCGTTTTCACACATACCACAATTGGTAAGTTCAAATTGCCCTACATGGCTCAGACCAGCAGTCTAAGACTTCCTGAAATGATGTCATATTTTTGTCCGTCCCCTCTAACCTCTTTTCCAACCTGAACCTACGCGTGCTAATATTACGTAACAAGGCAGATGGCGACTAGGCATGCATATCAGATGTCCCAGCCACCCCAGTCGATGAAAACTCGCAACCGAATCAACTGACTTTCCACTCCCTCATAAAACTTAAGACTTGAGTTCTGTGTGACTAACACAGTAACACCACTGCAAAGTATATTCTTAAGAAGCAGTGGCGGTCAACCATCTGACACCCCCTCATGTCCTGTATCTTCAGTGGATGTTTTATATCCATATAGTAGAATGGGGCGAACTGGAACGTAGCATACTTAACCCTAATTGACAGATGAAGACCATGTTGGCTCTGCAGATGGAGTAAGTTGGCGAAAACTAAACGAGACTTTTGTATACACGCAGAATTTCGGTTGACTACTGATGGACAGAACTTATCTGACTTCCTTGGTGAGTGTATTGTCCAACCCACTAAACCACTTCATTCCCCAATTTGGTCAGGGCACTACTAAATGCCAGTTCTGTGGCAACAGTTTGCTTTTGGGTGGCAAGAAACTAATTCCAAAAATTCTCAAACTGTCACTCAAGGCGTCCAGAAGACTCTACGTCATGTAAGTGTCTACACTAACCAGGACTATGTAGTTTACGTACTCCAGACTTACCATGCATTCCTTCGCGATAAAATCAATCTCTACATAGTCAGATGACTAGAGGGAGGTCTTCATAAGTATGTCCATGGTAAGGTTGAATAGGAATGAAAAGGGAAGACATTCTTGGCAGTCAGGTGAACAGATCCCATCTGATAAGCCATCATAGGTTCCAACACTCCGACGAGTGTAAGAGTAAAGAGGCTTTAACAGAGTGATGTAACCACCAGTACTCTCCTTGATGAAAGATACTGCCATAAGACCTCTAGATAGACGCAGTCGAACGCCGCTTTGAGGTCAAGAAATATAACCACTGTTGGGCGTAGATAAGTGTACCTCTGCTCCAAAACCTGGCGGAGAAGGAATGTCCGATCGATTCACTCGTGAATAGGTCTGAAGCCAACTAAAATTTCTCTCATTTGCTGTTCTGAAGCTCCACTCAGACGTCTGATGACCATAAAATCCAGAATCTTGGATACTATGTTTGTCAGACTGATTTTTCTGTGGTTATCACAAGACGGTCTCTCTCCTTTGTTGAAGACTGGGACAAACAGTGACTGAGACCAGTCAGAGTTGAATGCATCTAGCTGCCACACACTAATAACCACTTTAGTTAACTTAACTAAAAGTCTTGTCACCATCCTTAAATACCTCCAGCTTTAGTCCATCGGGCTCTGATGATGTTCCTATTTTCAGGTTATATGCAGCTTTTTCGACTTCGACAAAGTTTCTGGGTCGCATCTCAATTTTTTATTCAGGCTTCGACTGAATAACGAGTAACGAATAGGAGCTGGAGGTCAGCTAAACTGCTACTAGAACTGTTACACCTATTATCCCAGTTGTCTCCCTTATGAGTGAATCCTAGATCCCTCTTTCTCCTCTGTATTTTCACCAGTCACTCATCTTTTTGCCCTAGTTTCCTTAATAATTCTAAATAATTGTCTACTGTTACAGATCATCATTACTTTTCCCATCCCTTTGGATTCTGATGCCTTTTACTAGACATAGCTTAGACATTTTGTAAATCTACATTTGAGTTACTTCCGCTCCTCATTGTTCTCGGAGCCTGTAGAGATGCGTTTGCGTGCAATTAGTTATTCCTAAGTAGCTGCTGAAGTACACTGACTTTTTCCAACCGCTATCCAAGTGTTGACTATAGTCTTCATTGCTTTTTGAACTGCAGTCTTGATATGGCACCAGATTTCTTCTGGATGGAAGATGTTATCCTTCTCCATGGTAAAGTGTACTCTGATTTCTAGTTGTAGGGGAGTTGAAATGATTTGAAAGGATTAGTTGCATTCCTGACATGCTGAATTTTACATAGCATTATATAATATATTTAAAGTCCAAGGTTCCTGAAAAGTGGTTTAGATAACTAAGCTGAAATGAGTTCAGATATTTGTTTCTAGAAGTGGTTATTAAAATTCAATAAAGCCTAATTTATCGTTTAAATCCATCGATAATAATTCAGTGGATATAGTTTAGTCGTTAGATAGTCTCATAAAAGTTGATAACCTTTTAAGTTACTGGTACCTCGAATTTCAAAAACATCAGGAAAACCATGGCCTACCACTATGTCTAAGTTGGTTATGGTGTTGAGTAGGTATTCAAGTCAGGCCGTTAGTAAGCGACTGTTTTGTGAAACAAAAATTGAGTCAACCAACCAGTATAAACCCTTAACTAACCACTGAAAAAATGTGTCAAAATCCATTTCCTTATTGCCGACAAAGGGTATTTCACTATACTAGGCCAGCCGGTAGATATTTTCAAGTAAGAATCGAAGTTGATAGATAATATCCCAGGGTTTTCATGGTTCAAATGAAATGGAACGAAGATTGAGCGACAGGAAATCGATTCAGATTACTTAAGTTATTGTCTCGTCAAATATAAAGATAATCAACAAGCATGTCATTCATAGACCCATTTATAACCTCAAATCTTCAATGGTATGGTTGAAAGTTTTCAAACAACTAAAAATGCTGTTATCTTGGAAACAGGATACTTAATAAGCATTCATAAGGATATGAGCTGTTTATTTTGCAGCTCATTGGCTGAATTTAGTGGAAACTAAGTGTTTTGGTGTTACTGATGGTGTTGGCGCAATCCTATTTGACGAAAGTGATGAATAGACAACATGAAATTATGTGTTAGGTTGAGCTGTTCTTAGATAACAATGCGCTACAAAAGGGCACTGTTTCAACTATGTTATAGCTAAGGTGGATTACGAGGCATCAATTAAGCAGATAAGATAAAAACCATATAAATGAATCTACGAGTGGACTGTAGACAAACCATTAACCGATTATTTAGGTGGTCAAACAGGACTGTTTGATGTGAGAACACAAGCTGGTTTTTTGAATATAACACCTAATAAGTTTTACATCCAGTTAGTTGAAGCAAGTATGGATTGATTCGATTTGAAGATTTATGCGGGTTTATTTATTGATTTTAGGTTGGCATTAATCACGAATTGACATCAGTTTGAGAAATATTGGAACCCTGTGAGCACTGGACAGCTGTTTCATTTTGGTATGGGACTCAGCAGTGCTCACCGAAGACCCATCAGGGATGGAACCTAGGGCCTCCAAGCTCCATGGCCAGCACGTTACTATTGATTCACTGCGTCTAAATCCAGTACTGCATATTTCATACTTCTGTCAGTTCACAATATAGCCCAACCCCAAACCATTGTCGTCGCTTAGTAACTGTCTTCATGTCCGACTTGGCTTGTATCGCCAATCATGACTTCTCATAAGAACTTGGGGAATTATCTGTAGAAGTGGATTACTCATAAATTCATATCACAAATACCACTTATCAGTAGCAGCTAAAAATGATTTCATTCAATTTCTACTGTTATTAAGTTTAAATAGGGCGTGGACAACATGTTCTGCAGAATAGTCTGAAGTCATTATATTTTGAAAAGTCTGATTAGCTGCTTATCAGATCTCCTGTATTCAGCATGGAAGTGCTTTCAACCCAAATTTTTGGAAATTCAAGTGAAAATGGAATTTAAGAAAGTTTTTCCCAGGGCTTGCTTGATTATTACCCGCAAGTCTGAAGAAAATGTAGCTTAGGTAATATGAACCCAGTTCTCGAAATATTTGCTCAACATACATGTATGTATGCTGATTCATTTGAGAAAGAAGCAGATTAAGTTTTACAGGTAGCTAACTTCATAAATATATACACCTGTATGGGATGGATAAATGTTGAAGGTCATATGGTATCTGATTTATTACTGTTTCCCTATTAACTGTCAATAATAAGATCGTCACTATCATGATTTATTATAATCTAAATTATCCGTGTTCCATATTTTATCTTCAGGTTAACGTTAATAAAGGAGCATGTTCTTATGAATTCATGGTTCTTATTTGTATACATTTGACTCAAAGTCTGCTAATAATTAGGTAACGGAGTAAGATAAAACACTGGGTTTCGTTAGAATGGCATACAGTCACTTCAATATGCATGTTCAATTTTATAGATCAAAAACAAAGTTAACATTGTAAGCTAAGTAAGTGGCTGAAGTCTGTTTTCCACGCGTTTATGACCCAGTAAGACAGAAAACTGTAAAACCATTTCCATGATCACGGTGATATTGCTAGATATTTTTAACAAGGCTTTCAATTCTCGACTTCTTTCATCGCTAGTGTATTACAAAATTTTAAGAAGCAACAATTTTGCTTTTCATACCCAGATTTACCATATATGATTTCCTGCAAGGTGGTCTACTTCCAGTCTTTATTTGTAGTTATGCTTAGATAAATCCGCATAAACTTCCGAAGTGGATTAGTCTGTAGTAGTCACTAGTGACGTACTTCCTGATGAGATTTCCCTGATCTCCAATGAGAAGTCGTGATTGGTGGGTTAACCCATGTCGGATGTGAGGATGAGTACTCATCACCGGTGTTAGATTGAGGTCGCTATTGTCACGAATTGACAAAATCAAGAGGATGTGGTTCATTGATGATGTGCTGTTCACAGAACCTGAATATTTTGGTTGTACTCCCTAGTGGTCTCCTGTGTGCTCACCGCTGGGTATTATATTAGGACGAAACAACTGGCCGACACTTCCAGGTTTCCTATGATTCTCTAACCGATGTCAGTTCACGACGGATGCCAAGTTGTTTAGGATATGACTGGTAATTATCACCTAATGCAAGTTGTGTTGTGAATAAAACAGGTAACATGGTATTAAAAGTGAAATTGATTTTGTTAGCAGCCTCAGCATTCCGTTATTTCCCAGCGGTGACTTTGAAAGAAAAATGTGTATAAGCCGATTTGAACCACCACCTTCATTTTGAGTGCTAATTAGTACTCAGTTATTCCTAAAGATTGTTTAGTTTACTTCGACGTTTTTTCTTATTCACTACATTTTTTTCTAAAGAATGTAATTTAAAGGAAATGGGATGTTATTGTTCAAAGCTTGATTGTTCCCTTTTTTCTGGCTCCTTTTCATACATTTATCAAGCAAAAAATAAAATGAGGTTAGAAACATAAGGAGAATCTTTTATTTATGAAAAAAGAACGTTTTAAAATTTTATGGCAAAGAATCCTATTTGCTAATTCGCTGTCAAAAATAACGGCTCACTTTAAAAAAAACTGAACACAATAATGTGTTTTAGCTTATTCATGAGGAAATTGTTAAAGTGGAGAAGAGACGGAAAATGTGTTCACCAGAATCTATGGGTGACCATGCTGACAGATATTTAAATTCTAAGAAACTTTAACGTAAACAATACATACCCAGTAAAACAAAACGATAATAATTATCAATGTTGAATATGAAGCAAATTCCTAAGAAGATTTATTTGTAAATATAGGAAACAGAGCCCTTCAATATTCTGCAGCGAATTCTGCACAATAAAAATGTTAGGCTGTTAGTAACACGAAATAACTTTTTTTATATTTCAGAAATACATTCAAAATTCATAAATGTTGAATTGTTGATGATTTTCCATCTTTTAAAGTCCATCGTATGTGAGTTATTCTCAACACTTTGAATGTTCAGGATTAATTAAGTTAACAATGAATGCGTTGGGAATAACTGGAGACAGAGGAAAATGTTAGATTTTAGCATTTCTGCTGAGACATTCCCTTATTTTTTATCCTACTACCTAATAAACTAAACTGTTGTACCTTGCACGCTGTTGGATCCTCATTTCTCCCCAACTACCGATCTTTGTAATGGGTAATCGAGTGACTTGATGTAACTTACTGTTTATACTGAAGTGTGCATAGGTAAAAAATCTCTTTTGTCAACTTTATAGGCATATCGATGGAATAAAATTCAGTCATTTCACTGAAATTAAAACTGAGGGGTTTAAATACTGATTACAATGCCACTCTTTTTGATCAACTACTGAACGCTGAAATTACTATAATCATTCTTCTGGATGAGTTTGGAGAAAACACGACCTAAATTTATTCTTTAAAGGGAAGAGACATTAATTTGATGAAAGCTTACAGACGAAAGAAGAATAATCAAATTTTAAACGTGTGAGTTCTGTAGAAATCATCAAGAGCATTATCTTTAACCCATAATTAACCTTTATTTCTCTGAATACAAATTCTAAAGTGTTAGGTAAAACTGTTCAAGATGGATGGTAATGCTGAGTACAGAACGTGTGCTCCTCCTAAGTTACTCTTAAGTAGAAATGATTTTACCAAACGTTGACCAGTGTGCAAATCATGAATGATTATTATTATTTCTCCGTTGGGTTCCTAGTAGAACACACGGCTTCAGTAGCACGTCTCCATTACACTCTCTTCTCTGCAATCTTTTAAACCTGGCTCCACAACAGCCCACGAGCTATCATTTCCTCCTGGCACGATCTTCTCCGTGTCACCCTCACCTCGGACACCCAACTCGTCGCTTCCCACACGGGCCTCGCTCGAGGGCTTGGCGCGTGTTGTCCCCGGATGCTCTTCTCAGTGCATGCCCAATCCATCTCCACTTCCTTCCAGTGCATATTTGTTGAGTGATAGCTTCTTGGTTGCTTCGTTGCCAGCCAGCCAGCCAGCCAGATTTCCTTGTTGCTTATTCTTATTATTCTGGCCATCCGAGCTTCAGTAACGAGCCAGTGCAGGCAGTTGTCTTTAGTTTGTTGGAAATCCCTTTCGTAACGCGCCAAGTCTCTGAACCGTATAGAAGCGCTGACTTGACTGACTTTATTTAGTGTTGAAAATCTGGATCTTGTTCCACATGCTGAGTGGAGTGCAGAAGATCTCCACACTGGTTTCAGGCTGATGAACGCCTGTCTTGCTTTTCTGATTCTGACTTTGACATCCTCGTCTGTGCTGCCACCTGTAGTTGAAACAGTGCTGCCTAGACAGGTAGAGGCTACTTCCTCTAAGTTTCTTCCGTTGATGGTGATTGGAGCTTGTTGTTACTGTTGTTGTCGGCAGCGTTGGTTGGGTATCTTCATCACCTATGTCTTCTCTACGTTAACTTGAAGTCCCATTTTCGCTGCCCTGCCTTTTCTGTCAACTTGTTAGTCTTTGCCTGTAGATCTTCAAGTTTGTGTGACACTAGACGTAATTCATTGACGAAATCCAAATCTTTTAGTTTCTTTTCCGCGGTCCAGCTGATGAATACTCTCTGGAAACTTATTTAAAGGAAAAATGTGACCTTGTCTGGAGCCTTATATGATTTTACATATACATTTGCAAATGTGCAGCTGTAAAAAGGAGTTATAGGAAAGATTATCTTCGTCGTAACCTCTTTTTTGTTTTCTTATGACCAAATGCAGATTAGTCGTCGTTTAAAGATATAAGCACTGAAGATTAGTTCTCCTCATCGACTATTAAGGTTGATAACTGTCTACGCCGAAAAGCTTCTACTCAGAATTCTTATAATTTTTATGAAGCATTTTTTAAGACAAACAGAGATTACTCTATATTCTGCTGACCGTAAAGTATCAAATTCTATACTGGTAGATTTTCTGTCAACTTGAATTCCACTAAAGAAACTGTACAAGGACACTGACATGTAGTCCACTGAGCATGGAAGAATATTTAAGATTACTTGAGAGGCAGTTTTTAGAGCCAAGGATTAAATAGTGCTTCATGATAGGTCACATACTTCCACGAACACAAAAGAATGACTTACTCATCATAAGCCAAAAATACTTCCTTCACTGACTTGACATTCTAAACAAATGAATGTGTTGCACACAACTACTCGCTTATTGGTGTGAAACATCCCATTTCAAGATGAAGGATTTATATAGAATTAAAGAATCTGACCTAAGTCGCTATGAAGGATTGCAAAACAGTATGGCACAGTAGCAACTTACAGTCATGAACAAGTTATGGGTAGAACCATGGGTAGGAAAATCTAACACATATGTCTAGGAACTTCTCTAGACTATGATGACATTTTTCAACTTATTAGTTGACTTTTGATGTTCGGATGTAAATTCGTTTAGCCAGTGGAGGTCAGATGCGTTTCCCGGTCTTATCAATATTAATAACGATATAACTTTTCTAGACGTTCTAATTAACAGAACACATGTAAAGTTCTTGCAAACTGCAATGTAAACACAAGAACTACGTTTTGAAATGCGCTAGTAGTAATCCGGTGTCTTGTAAAGAACGTTTTGTATAGGCACTGTTCGCTTTTGTTGAAACTCACTACAAATCTCAACTACTACAGCTGTCAGGGAAAAATCACTTTTACGGAGTGTTGTGAGTTACCAAATGTATAATCATCCACATCAAACCACAAATCCAGTTGCTTTGTCGTACATCAAAAAGCATTTACTTGCTGCTGTGACCATTCGGTACCAGAGTAGAGCACAGACGAACCAAATTTCTGCAGAGTAGATTATGCAAACAGAAGGATCTATCAGTTCAGGGGAACAAGACAAACATAGCGCACAAAATAACTCCGAAGATTATCAACGTCTCTATGATGGTCAGTTCAGTCGTCAAATTGTCCGAGTAATTTATGTATATCAATTAGCGGTTGAACGGTATGATGCATGTAGTGGAATACAACTGCAGCTTTTATCGGGACAATGTGGAAATATTATAAGCTCAGAAACTAGAAGAGGGTTCCTAAAAGTAAATTACGATAATGAAGTCACAATCTACAAACACGTAGACATTAACCGAATATACGATTTAACCAGAAAGGATGAGCTGACTGGAAACCAATCAAGCAAATAGGTCATCAGAAATAAGATATACAGCGATGATCAACTGATAACAGCGACCATAAAGGTAAACCTCATTAAAAAATGGAAGAAAATGTCACCCCTATCCGAAAGCCAGTAGCGCTTAAACTTATCAGATATCGCATATAAACATCTCTGTAACCCAAAGTGATGCATTTTCTTGGAAAAAATTTCCAATGACATCATCTAACTGGGTGATAAAATGTCTTCAAAAAGAAATTAGAATTTGGAGAACAGTTAACTGTCACCCTCGTGATGTGAGTTAACCTCAACTGTTAATTTTTTCCCCTTATTTATTCCACATAGAAATCTTTGACAATTTAAAAACCTTTATTAGCTTGAGACCATCTACACAATACAGCTAACCATAGAGTACGTTATTTATTGTCTATGCGGTTGACACTGAAATTCACAACCTTTTGTCCCTATTCAGTGGGTCCATTTGTCACAAAGCAACCTTTAAACTAAGCACTTCGTACGTAATTATTCAGAATGCTTCATATAAATTAGTTTCTTGTGTCCTAACTACTCGTCAGTAACCTATCTCGCAAAGTTATGTGAGATTTTTGATGAACCGTAGTCACATAAGACTGGTGAAACATTTGATGTGCCATTAAATAAATACATCAAAGTTGGGTGTTTTTATGATAAAAAAATTTCTTTCAGTGTAAAAGAAAGTCATTATATTAATCAGTTGTGAGATAAACAAATGTTCATCATAATTTGATATCAACCAATGAGAACACGATACCACACGGTATTCTTGTTTTTGTGGCTAGCAGTAGAATCCAGGATACCCGCTTTTGTTCTATTTGGGACTCAGCTGGGTATACCCCAGTAAGTGATATTGCTTTTGCTGGGAACCCAGCCTAATACCTAGCGCTTCAAACACCAGAGCGCTATTCACGAAGCCACCATTTTGAAACAGACATCAGTTGTTGTTTACTGATCCTTGTAATTTCTTTTTGCTGTTCTGCGTCAAATTGCTCAACCTCTGCTGGCATTCTCAAAATCTATATTAGTTATTTGTGTGTATACTGAATCGGTTCAACTAACCACTACTTTTAGCAGGCTAGTTCAAAAAATGAGCCCTTTTTTAATGTTACATATTTTATCTGACAGTATTAGAGTTCAGTTAAAAATGATAACACTTTAATGCGACTATTTAAAATCCATGTGCGTTAAATTTGATCGAAGTTATATCTCAGGCTAGTTAATCTAGGCAGTAATGAATACTAATAAGTTATCATTTGATATTGGTTGATGATTGAAAGTGAAATGGAAATCTGGACTGCTGCCGGAATCGAACCAGTAACCACCGGGTTTCCAGCCCGATGCTCTACCAACTGAGCTACGAGGTTCGACTGCTGACCGGATTTTTATTTTACTTCAGTTATCAAGGATTTCGCCCAACTACCATGTGAATTCGTGGCACGGTACTATCGTTTGATCGTACTCACACTTGCTGCCAAGTCAGGACTTCTCATTCCAATCATAGCTCAATTGGTAGAGCATCGGACCGGAAACCTGGTAATCGCTGGTTCGAATCCGGCCGTGGTCCTTCAGTTATAACCCACAATCGCTACTAAATTGCCAAACCACGGCTATCTCAGGTAGTCAAAATGTTCCGTAATTAATTGACAGTAATTTTTGAAAAGTTGTATTTTCAACCTTTAAAAACGTTTTTATCTTTTCTAATTGGTCTCGCTCTAAGTATAGGGTTAATCCAGATTTAAAAAACAGGCCATTCGAGCTGAAAAAAAAAGTATTTGAAGCTATCAGTTTTAGTATTCCCTTCCCAGAGGTTACCAAACATAAAAAAGCAGGTATCTGTCTTCTCGCTCGTCCATCACTATCATACGTAAGGCATATAAAGAATAATCTTACTTATGCTGTGAAAATACATATGTTTTAATGCTTACACACATGTCTTAGTGCTTCTACCCATCTGAAGAATCTAAGAAACAAAACTATTCCCCTTTAAATACACCCTTTTGACAATCATCGATTTATTTGAACAAAACTTGTCTGTTTATTGATCTTAGCATGCCATTTACCAGTAAAACGTACAGATGAAGTTTAATACTCTTTTGTGAAACCACTGTCTGTTTGTGCATTATTACTGAAATCAGACCATGTGTGCATTCATGGAAGAAAATTAAGTGAATTTTGAATAAAGTAGATTTTCCAACTACTGTTTGCGTATAAGTTAAACTATACCCCACTGAATATGGATAAAAGGTGTTAAATAAATTCGGAGTGTATATGTATACATGGATGTACATGTATTTCTTTGAAACTAAAATCGATACTAAATTGTAATGAATGTAAGTATTCAAAGGATCACAGATGATAGAAACATTGCCTACAATTCATAAAATACAATCTTCATCCACACCATTCTTTTGAATTGATTTAGTTTACAATAATTAAGTTAATGTTTTTGGGAAGTTCGCACTTAAGCAGCACTTGGCAGTGTATTCGCTCATCAGCCTACTTCTACTGCAGGAGGCTATGGACAGTTGACTGAATTCGGTCACGACATGCATGGCTTTTAAGTAACTGGTGTTGTTTGCTTGAGTTGTCTTACAGACACTGTAAATAACTTAGGAAATGGTCAAATGTAACTGATCCACCTAATTTGATAAAATCAAGTAAAATCAATGTATAACCTCGCACACATCTGCACCGGTTCAGTTTGGCACATCTTACAGTGGTTCACGGAGAAAAAGTGGATAAGAAGGTGTATAGCAGAAGAATTAATATGAAACTCAAGGTTAGTCAGTTCATGCACTAAGGTACGGTTGATGGTCAAAAACCAAAACCGATCCGGCAAACTATTAAAAACGTTCAGATTCATTAGGAATTAAAATAATAACGTAACACAACGAGTCTAGATAACATTTGTTCTTCAATAGACATATGCTGTAAATCCCAAGCCACCGCCTATCTCGAAGTGCAATGCTAGAGGAAGTTGGATTAGTTTGAGAAAGGGTTCAGGGTGGCTTCATCAATACTTGGCACAATTCGATGAAGTGTCTGACTGTTGGCCTGAGCTGCGTGCCGAGATGTGGTGCCACTGGCCGGCGTCCCCCAGAAGATAGGAATCAGTGATTGAGGACTCTTGGTGATATGGCGCAGATATATTCCCTGCTTGACATCTAAAAAAAGCTTGAATATTCACACTAAACATTATCTTCAGGTTGTTTATTCAGTCACACTATTTCATCTACTTTGATATAACTCTTTTTCTGTCCACTTATTCTCTTTGTATTTCTGTGATGTATGGCGAATTGAGCCGGTGCACATGTGTATGAGGTTCTGAGTTGATTTTGTCAGTCAGTCATTCAGTCAGCTTTTCAAACTTTGAGATGACCGAGAATCAACAGATTATGTTTATATTATCTTTATATATTGAAGCTGTCCTGATACAACATGAATGAAAATCGAGGTAACTTGAAAGTTCAGTTGTAGTGAAACATTGTGTTTAAAAATTTTGGGCGTTTCAATATTTACGGAAATCAATTCTAGTCCAGTTCAACTGAATTTATTTGTGTGTTTGGAAGATCTATAAAGATCGAAACAAAAGACATTCAGCAAAGAGTCACTGCTTTTCAGCTATGTCGTTAACAAGCTGTACAGTCGTCTGTAAATATTTATTCACAGTGCATATGTAAATTTTCGCCCAGCATAAATACTTTTATCCATTAACAGAAATGCGTTTCACCTGTACTTAAATTTAGGATGATTTCCAATTACTACTGTAAGTTATCAGTTGCCACTTGCTAAGATTTCAATAAGGAAGAACTCATTACTTTGTGACTGATATTTTTACACTGAAGAAACTAAGGCGACAAAATCGTTCCGGTGTATTTTCATTGCAAGATAATCGGTATTGTACGGTATTCTATGACTTGGATTCTTGCTGTTCGCTGCAGAAATCAGTCTAGGTGGTAGACATCCTTCTGCGTGATTTCGCTTTTTATTCAAACGTCAGAAGTAATGTTTAGGGAACAGATTTAAAGCTTCTGCTTTCAGTTTCGATTTTGCATCACAGGAAATTGCACCTTCTTGAAACTCCTTTTTCAATATGCTGTTCAAGTTTTCAGGAATATGTTCCGGCGAGTGGCAGTTGCTTTGTAACACTCTATTACCTTTTGTATTTAGGCAGCTTTAGTTAACTGGTTGGTGACAGGTCCAAGCAGGATATGTGAATTTTATGAGTTATTGAACTTCGTGATTGGCTAATTTTCTTAACATATATATATTTCAAACGTACGTGACCTCTACAGAGTGTGAACATCTTTTTTGGTGATAATATTCATAGGGATAACCTCGCCTAGTTAACTAGCCCATCAGTTACTAGCAGGTCCTAAGTCTGGGTAAACAGGAAAGGTTGGGCCTACGCCTAGCAACCATACCACAGAAAACAAATCCAAACGCCAAAAAAACTTCAAAGCACAAACAAAATATGAAAAAGAAAAACAAATTTATTCTTCACCAGAATCGGAGAGGCGAAATGACGCCGGTTGGTGAAAGCCTGTCTCAGGGAAGCCAATTGGTCGATGTACCTTCTCTCCATCGATGGAAGCTAAAGTAAACCTGGAAACATGGAATGTCCGAACCATGTTTGAACCTAGTAAGGCTGTCCACGTTGCAAACGAGATGAGAAGTTATCTTATTGAAGTGTTAGGAATTTGCGAGAGCAGATGTAATGGAATGAGAGTGGACTCTCCAAACTGTTAACTGGAAAATAAATAATCTACTCCAATATCGTCACTCAGACGACAACCACGAGCACACTGAGTTTCGGAGTGGCTATCATCATGTACCTCTCCCAAGAACATCGAAGGCTCTCATGCAGTGGGAACCAATCTCTTCATGCAGGATCATGACAACAAGGTTCAACTCAAAAAGACGGAAAGTCACAATCGAACAATGCTACGCCACGCACCTACAAATAATGCAGATGAAGAGAAGAAAGAGGAATTCCACAGACAACTGCAATCAGCACTGGACAAGACCTCAGTTGGCGACATCAGATTTCTGATGGGTGACTTGAATGTCAAACTAAGAGTGGACAACACAAGAAGAGAACCAACCGTGGGTTGAGAAGCGCTAGGTGAGGTGATGAATGAGAATGAAGAATTGTTTGCGGAATTCTGTGCATTCAACGATTTGGTGATTGGAGGCGAGACACTGTGTCCAAGCAGTAGATATCCACAGAGTGAGCGACATGGATTTCACCAGACACCAGGACACACTACACTGGAAATCAGATCGACTTCATCTGAATGTGAAGAGAGTGGGGACGCAGCCTACTTGACACAACATGAGGAAGGGGATAAGATGAATCTTCCAAATCAAGTTGAAAGCCTTCAAGGAAGCTGGTGATAGACCATAGTTCAAGTTGAACAACCACAACGGAGACTGAAGCACGAAAATACGAAGTGTGTCTTCGCGTCAGCCAGTCATCAAGACAAGATAGGAGATATCGAGGAACATCCCTGAAGAAACCTGTGTGGATAACACTGGAAGTCTTTGAAAGAGATGTGGAAAGAAACCTGCATAACTGTATTAGGAAGGAAGAAGGAAGAAGATAAGGAATGGACTGGAGAGGAGAGGATGATAGTGAAGCAGAAGATAAAGCAGTGCAGTGCGAGGATGCTCAACGACAAGAAGAGAAATTAAGTACAATGTATAAAACAACACAGTGGACAAAGAAGTGAAGAAGAGTGCACGGAAAGATGAAAGACACCTCTACGACACACTGGCAAGTGAAGCAGAATAGGCTGGATGTAGGAGAGACAGAGACCTGACAACACTGTATCTAAATAACCAGGTTACTATCTGGGATGGAAGAAATCAACACAGATGAAACCAATAAAAGATGATGAAGGAAATCTAATAATGAAAGAAGAGGAAGAAGGGAAACGATGGGCTGACCACTTCAAACAACTCTTGAACCGACCACCAACACCATCTGCACTTCCTCCAGAAATACCACCTGCAGTTAAAACCACAGAACTACAAGTGGACACAAATCCTCCAGCAGAAGTGTCTGTCCTGAACGCCATAAAGATACTGAAATGTGGGAAGGCAGCAGGACCAGATGGGATCCCACCAGAAGCACTGAGAGCAGACACAGAGACAACAGCAGACATGCTCACACCACACCACTATTGCAGAAGGTGTGGAAGGAAGAGAAGGTACCTGGCCATTGATTGGAAGAAGGGTTACCTTGTCAAACTCTCAAATAAGGGAGACCTCAGTGTTTGCAAGAACATGCACGGAATCACTCTCCTGTCCACCCACAGCAAGCAAATTATCAAGCCGCATCATGCTTGAGAGATTAAAGGATGAACTGGATGCAAAACCATGGTTGGAAGAGGCTGGCTTGCTGGCTCCAAGAAGTACAAATCATGTGCGGATCAAATTGCAACGCGATGCTATGCATCATCATAGAACAGAGTATAGAATTGCAGTCCACTCTACATCTACCTCAACTTCATCGACTTAGAGAAGGCCTTCGACAGCGTCGACTGAGAAGTAATTTGGTCGGCAGCTGCTTCAACACTACAGTTTTGGTGCCACAAACCTTTATCAGTCTCATTTAACAACTATATGAAGACGCCACATGCCGGGTAATTCACAATGGTCAGTTCAGTGATGCTTTTGAAGTGAAAACAGGAAGGAGTGAGAGAAGGCTATCTACCATCACCTATGATCTTCCTGATTGTGGTAGACTGGAACATGCAGCAAACAGTGGGGAGCGAGAAGAGGGGAATAGGCTGGTTGGACCGCGGAAAAGAAACTAAAAGATTTGGATTTCATCAATGAATTACGTCTAGTGTCACACAAACTTGAAGATCTACAGGCAAAGACTAACAAGTTGACAGAAAAGGCAGGGCAGCGAAAATGGGACTTCAAGTTAACGTAGAGAAGACATAGGTGATGAAGATACCCAACCAACGCTGCCGACAACAACAGTAACAACAAGCTCCAATCACCATCAACGGAAGAAACTTAGAGGAAGTAGCCTCTACCTGTCTAGGCAGCACTGTTTCAACTACAGGTGGCAGCACAGACGAGGATGTCAAAGTCAGAATCAGAAAAGCAAGACAGGCGTTCATCAGCCTGAAACCAGTGTGGAGATCTCAACTCAGCATGTGGAACAAGATCCAGATTTTCAACACTAAATAAAGTCAGTCAAGTCAGCGCTTCTATACGGTTCAGAGACTTGGCGCGTTACGAAAGGGATTTCCAACAAACTAAAGACAACTGCCTGCACTGGCTCGTTACTGAAGCTCGGATGGCCAGAATAATAAGAATAAGCAACAAGGAAATCTGGCTGGCTGGCTGGCTGGCAACGAAGCAACCAAGAAGCTATCACTCAACAAATATGCACTGGAAGGAAGTGGAGATGGATTGGGCATGCACTGAGAAGAGCATCCGGGGACAACACGCGCCAAGCCCTCGAGCGAGGCCCGTGTGGGAAGCGACGAGTTGGGTGTCCGAGGTGAGGGTGACACGGAGAAGATCGTGCCAGGAGGAAATGATAGCTCGTGGGCTGTTGTGGAGCCAGGTTTAAAAGATTGCAGAGAAGAGAGTGTAATGGAGACGTGCTACTGAAGCCGTGTGTTCTACTAGGAACCCAACGGAGAAATAATAATAATTATTCAAAGGGAAGACTCTTCATTCGGTCTGCATTTTTTCACCCCGGTTTAACCAACTCAGCTGAATCTGAAGTGAGAAATACCCTATCTGCATTGGCCATCATATCACGGAATATAATCGGATGTCATGTGCTAAATAATCAATAATCACTAAGTATGAAGTTTACAATGAACATTTCAAACCAAGACTTCCAAAATGCAGTGAACCTCCACGTTAATTTTAAAGTCAAAGTAACACAACTCGCTTGCTTTTGAAACAAAACCTTTCATCGTTGTTAGTCATACAGAAGAAAAATAGGCAATGAGCAAAAAACTAATTTTTCAAGACTTCAAAAGTGAAATATTCCTTTTACTCTTCTTCAAACTTTCTTTATCAAAACTCATCGAAAAACTTCAAAGACCGGTATTCTTAAGGAATATATTTCCTTGCTCTTCTTATAAGCTAACTAAGCAGTAAATAAAAGAAAAAATGTATCTTCGAGTATGTGAAATTACTTGTAAGAGGAATTCGATAGAGTAGACTATTTTTATATTTCGATGCTTTTTTCCTTGATTACTTGTTTCATATTGTGCATTGGTTGTTCATTTCTAATGAAACTTCCTGCTGGTCACCTGCTGCTACCACCTTTTCTTCACAGCGACTTGCTGTTTCAGTCATTCACCTCTCGCCTTGTTGGCGAATAACTGTGTACAAGATTTAGGTAAAGTAAGCTAATGAAAGTAGATAGACAGATGTGTAGATATATTTGGTAGCTGATTATTTAGTCAATTAGCCATACAAAAAAGGAGGTAATATAAACCTCTTATTATCACTAGGTCACAGTATGATAAAAAGATGTAGAAAAAAGATGGTCTGAAATACTCAGAGGAATTGAATATCCTCAGGGTAGCTTTTTTTTTTACTGTAAAGATAATCAGTTCATTTCTTATTATCTAAATGTATACAACATTAGCAGAAGGAACTAGTTTTCTCATCTCTTTCTGTCTAACACCTATTCCGCCTACTTTCATTCAGTTTTTTTTAATAGAATTTACACATCATTAATCGGTTCAGTGTATCTTTGTAGGAAAAAACTGAATTTAATCTGAACATGGGCAGTATATAGAGCAGTGCTTATATCGAATTTCTTTGCTCCTACGCCTCGTTATGTACTTTCTATACATGCCGATGAAACTAGAGAAATAGGTCAGCATAGAATAAGCAAGTTTGGGATTAGAATTGCACAATGAACAGTTATTGGCACAGAAGACCACTGTATAGTGAAAGGCTACTTAGATTAGATAAATAAATAGCATTTTCATTCTCTTCACGTGGTTGAATTCAAAATTTACAAGTTTAAACATATTCTGACTAGCGATGGACTGGGTGGTTTGAAAAAAACTTGGGCACCAAGTTAGTTTGATTCATCGTGAAAGATATAGTTTTACTTGTGTTGCCCCGCATACTATATTAAAATAAACAGCAAAACAAACAAATATTTTATACTATTCCTCAAATTCCTATCATCAGGGAAAAATTGAAAAAAGCTCCGCATTGTGTCTCATGCCTCATATTAGGGTTATAAAATACCATACAAAAGGACAAACGTTTTGCTAAACGCTTTTCCTTCTCACAGAGAGCAGGTCATTGCAGAAGCTAAGCATATCTGTTCGTATCCTTCTTTGTCCAACAGAAAAGATGCGTTAGACATTCCACAAATATAGGAAATAATAATCACTCGCATAGACAGTTGTAAATAACATATGAAGAGAAAGTAGGACACAGTTTCATTTCATCGTATAAGACACGGTTTATCCCGAATTTATTCTTGTTTGAATAGTTTCCGGTGTTGTTTCACTTAATCGTCCTAATGAATTCAAAAAGTATTGGTTGTATTTTAACCTTTCTAATCCTATTACATAACACTTTTTTGGTCTACTAATTCCATGAACTTTACGAACCTTTCTGAGTTTTTATACATTCTATGAACCATTCTATTTATTACAATATCCATTTTGTTATCATTCATACTTCAACTGCTATCAACAGTACCTTTGTCGTTATCACTATTATTATCATTATTTATTATATTTTGTTCAATGATAAATTATTCATCTTTCCAGAACTGTTATCTTTTTTTTCTCACCCATGATGAATCACAACCCATTGTACTCTTGATACTCGAACTAAATTTCTTCATCATATTTTTGCTCCACCTTGCCTGCACAACTGAAAACAGCCTCTAAGACTGATCCGCTAATTTACTCACCTGCATTGCACTGACTTTTTTTTCATATCACGTTTTAAAGGTTACATTGTGAGCCAAAGATTGAAAATTAACCTGAAAACTTGAAAAGGATCTTCCTTGCAAGATCGAAAAAAGACAATTGTTTATTTTGTTTTTTGTTCTGTTATACTATGCTGGAATTACACAAGTAAAAATATGTCTTATAAGATAGACAGAAGGTTACTGTTAGAAACGGTTAAAAGCAGCTCTCATTGTGGATTAGGATACAACATAACTTCATTATATGAGTTCTCCAGACAATATTATTTCTCATTCTTTTACGAAATGAGTTGATGATTCATTCAAGCAGTATAAATTTAAGATTCAGAAAACTGAACATTTATGTGAGTGGACAGTCGACGATTGACTAACGTTTAGGGGAAAAATGACTATAGGGTCGGTAAGCAATTATTTATTTCTAACATGTTTATACCAGACCTTAAATTTTTTTGTTTAATTTAGAAAATATTGCTAAGCTGAAAGATGGAGAATAACATGCCGTGACAATGTATTTTCATTTTGACTACCTGAGATAGCCGTGGTTTGGCAGACTATTATTGATACTGTGTGATGATTGGAAGTTAAATGACAATTTAGACCAATGCGAAATTCGAACCAGCTGTCACCGAGCCATTGTAACTCAGTTAGTAGAACATTGGGCCGGAAACACGGTGGTCGCTAGTTCAGATCTGACCGCAGTCCAAATTTACATTTCACCTTCAGTCATCACATAGTGACAATGTATTTGTTTAACAAACGTAAACCGCATCTGGCATCACGTACAGGACGAATATGAATTCTTCTCAGAGTCTCAATAAACTTTGTCTTTCAATATAATATCTTACACTGCAAAATATACGCACTAGGAGTGATTAAAGAGTTCAAATAGTGACAAAAATGTCATTATTATCGGCCATTGCTTATGTATACATGTTGCGTAAAACGTATTTTCAGAAATTTTGAGAAGTTAATAGATTTAGAGGAAAGATGAATGCAATGGTTTAATAAATATAGTTGATAAAATCATGCACCAGGAAGTGTGAACCAGGAAACCTGAAGGATCTTTCTTTTCAGTGTGCATTTTTGGATCCAGAAGTGGATTTTGTCGAGGCTCTAACAAGAATTCACGTTCACTAGAAATTTTCATCATATTTTTAAATGCTATTATCTAAACTTTGGTTCTCTAAATGAAACTCCCAACTCAGTTTTATTTAAATCCCGTTCCATTACAACTATACAGTAAGAAAGTTTTATCCACATATAAGTTTTACTCAGTTTAAGTTTGTCTATCAAAGTGTAGGAAATCCTCAAACAAGTCACATGTGCAAGATCGATCTCTAAAGGAATATTCATATTTGTTGAAGGAAAAAGACTCTACATGGCAGTCGCTTCATTAAATTACAGTTAGCTGCTATCAATTTTGAAGTTGGTTAGCGTTATGAGTTTGATCAAAATAAAAGTCATATACTTATGCATTACAAAACCTTTGAAAATACTACGCAAAACAGGAAGTTGAAAGGAATGTGAAGAACACTAGATGTTGTACAGAAATACACAAACATGGGATAGTTTAGACCCAAAAAATATACCTGAACTTTGAAACAAGTAGGATTGTTATGTGGGTATTTGCGGTGAAAATATTTCGAGAATATCCCAAATCTAAACTCCATTTAACTAAGGGAGAAAATCTTTTTTACATTTTTGAGGATTTTATTGATCTTAAGTTGGTATTCCTCATGAACTTATACCAGTTGGAGGACCACTGGATACCTGGAATCACTGAACAGATATTTCTTTCCCGGAATGCTAATCTTCCACAATGCTCACCAATGACTAAACTAGTCGCGAAAACTGATGGCCCTGGGTTCAGGCCACGGGAGGGTCATAAAGGCACACTTCTAAGGAAGCGCATACTAGGACAAAACGTCTGTCTAGTGCTCCTAGGTTTCTAATGGTTCTTCACCTGATGTCATTCCTTCATGAACCCTAACCTGAAAAGGCTTTCATTTCTTTATATATTGCCATAGTGTACATAAACCGTTGTGATGCATGCTATCACATAAGCTGTTTCTATTCATTTGCATAATATAAAGCAGAAATTATTGTGTACTGTTTTACTTCTTAGTCCAAAACTTGTCAGTGGGAAGTAATACTCTATCAAATTAATTCTGTCATTCAGAATTACGCTTTTTATTCCAGCTTTTCAGAACTACCGCCAGGTGAGTCTTCAAAAGTCCTGGATTTCACCAGCCGTGACGCAAATGGAAAATCGCTGTTATATGAGCAATATCAGCTGACTGACGAAATCTTCTTCAGACACTAACATTTCAATATAAAGTTTTACAAAAATTTTCATTCTTGAGCATCATTTTTGGCGTTATATTTAAGTTACAGAGGTGATTCATAGTTACAGTATTTGAATATGCCAGAATTCATTTGTTCCTAAACTTAAATGAAAATTGAAGGAATCAGTGAATTTGTTGTTGGTATGACCTTTATCTACACAACTGTCATAACAGTTTATTTCATATGTACAAAGTGTCTGCAATCGTGATAGCATATCATTCTGTGCCATTTACGATAAATTAAGATTTTTATTTTTTTTAAAATACTTACTAATTATACAGCGCGATATCTGGAAGCCAAATTTTATCGGTTGGAATGTTAAGATGTGTAATATTTTCATATTCCTCTGGGTTCCACACCAAATGATAATCAGTCCATCTCTGTTAATTGGATTTAAGAGAAAAAGGAATACATTATGGCTTGTATAATGCAATGATATGCTTGTAAAAGCAGTTGTTTTACATTAGATTGAACTAAAAATAAGAAGGTCAAGTCAATTTTTTGGGAATACACAATTTCAATGATTAAATAAAGTAGGAATGATATTTTTGAAATCATTTAAAAGACAAGCATGTTAGGTCACATTTCCTGTGAGAAGAGATCGAAAATATTTTCAATTTGGTTTCTGTTTCCATTTGATATCTATTTGATGCGGAAATTAAATGGTATAACTAGAAAGAGTATAGCATTAGCACATTAGTTCACGTTCTTAATAGCATATATTGATTAAATATGGTTACTGGAAGAGTGATATCTCCAGTAAACTTCAGATGTTGTTTCCTATCACAATAGAAATCATGGAAGATAATGCCTATAAAGCCAAACATTACCATTAAATAGTTGTAGTTAGCTCTTAATATACGTTAATCTTCCATTCATGTGATTTTCCTATTTACCTTGAATTTTAAATCAGAAAACTTGTTAAAATTTCTTTTTAATTTTGCAGTGCAACACTGAAATCAAGGTACTTTAAAAACATATTTCTATTACTGTTGATTTGATTTAAATATAAGAAAGCTCTGATGCATCACATTGGTCCTAACTGTTTCAAAAGTACAACTGTTTTTGCCTGCTTTTATACTACAGGTATTTCAAGAACCGGATCTTCTTTGTTTCATAAACTTTGTATCTATTAAGATATGGTGCAAAAGTAGGTTGCATGAAGGGGCATATTTGTCACAGAAAAAAAGATAATCTTCAAGGTGATACATTGATAAGTCATTGAAAAGTAGTCCATCATTGTGTCTAATTCAGTCATATAGGAGGTCGTTCACCACCTAAATAGCGCACTGACAACATAGACTGAAGCACTAGGTCAGGTGGGTTAAAATCTGAGGTGGGATATTAGTTCCTTCAAGGTTTCAGATATACCGTGTTAATGAGTCCCAATGAGCACGAAACCTAAGTCAAATAGAGCTTTCTACCAATTCCCTTGAGTCAGCTAATGTTGATACACTCCGAAATATAGTTTACATACTTATTTCAGTCAAGGTTAAGGAGCACAGTTTCCGATTAGAAATACACTTTACAAATGATAGCAGTATGCACTAGTTGTACTTCACTTCATAAAGCCGACTGACTTGATGATACGGTCAGGTATACTAGCAGATTATCGCTTAAGCCGAGTGGAATCCATTAAGATTACAAACTTACCAAGTTTCATGAAATCTCCAATAAAACGTTTTCTCAAAGTCTGTGTAAACAATCATCAGTGTAAAAAGAAGGAATTCTTGTGTCTACTGAAGTTCAGTGTAACTTCCATCGGCATGTATTAGGTATAATGAAAATATCAACAGACGTTATAATTTTTGGTATATCACCTGTAAACACTTACTTGCAACATAATCACTATATCAGGTTGTGCAGTAATGGAAATGGACTGTAATTTGCCGATAGCAGCAAAAGACGATCTTCTGTACCAGAATGTGGGGGGAGGGAAGAGAAAAACCCGAGGGGTTCATGAAACGACCAAATGCGACGCTTAACTGATAATGGTATAACCCTTATGAAAAATCCTTTCGCTTAATACCATAGTACATTTTGATCTAACCAACCAATAATGAAGATTATTAGTACGACATAATACTCCATTAATAGACGAAAATTATTTTTCATATACAAATATATCAAGCCTCACGATCAACATCCCCGATTTTGTTATTTCAAAGGTGAAATGTACAATACTCGACCTTAAGAAAATTAACACAGTGTCAACGCATTAATTATCAAATTTGATTTTTCAGCCTTATCTCTATACGCCAAGGATCATTACTATGGAATGGTATTATTTTGTTTAGAAAATTTTGGCGCTTTGTTACGCAACTTATACTGCCATGCTAATCCGTTCATATGCAAGATCTTTTTTATTTTTCAAAGTCGACGTATACACATATGAAATATTTGCGAAGAATTAATCATTCTGTTTGGCACAGAAGCATTTCCTGTTGACTACGTAAACTAAGGCATAACCGGACAAACTGATCAGAAATGACAGCTAGTACCGATTTTAAACTGTTCTTTCATGGGAGAAATTAAATTACTTTATTTAAATGAAAGAATAAATTACCTTTGAGTCATAAATAAAAATTTTCTGATTGAAACAGAAGGATAGTTTTCAATGGAAACCTTATCTTATTGGCCTTTTCTTTTCTTGTTTGGTAGAAGTGTATCAATTTCATAAAGGTTTCAAAATTAATTCTTCAAGCAATACAGTGTTTAAGGAAATAAAATTAGCGCTTCCTGAATTGATTTATTTTGTTGGAAACCTGAGAGCAAATTCTCTGTATTTTAAAAGAGCTGTAATCACACTGTGTTTGAACTCATGAATGATGCATTCTAACTTAAGTTGAATACAGTGGTCAGATTTTTCATGCCAGCCGCTTTTGACCTTTGCAACCAAATCTACCCAAAAATATTTGCAGCTGAGGAAAACAATGAAAAAGGCTCATTTTTTTCTCAGCTTTACCACGAGACTAGGTAGCATCGTCATTACTTCCTTTATTATTCATTCATTTCAATATAAATTGAAAACTAATTATGTTACTTATCCTGGTAACAAATTGTATACCACCTTATAATTACTATATGTCTATACAGGATATATTTTAACTTCATTAAACTCAGAAACAAGAAATACTACGAGAATTATTGATTGTGTGCTTTCACATATTAGTCGAAAAAACTGTCGAGAAATCTTAATGAGTTACTCCTTTCTGAACGCCGGTTATAATTTCTAAAAATGCACTTTTAGATGCGACATGATCACTGAACATATTGGCGTGTTACTTTTATCTTAGATTAGTGTTAAGGTTTCTTTCATTCGCGAATCCGGTGAACTCGTTTGATATTAGGATATTTTTGACACTCTACATACATGACTATATAAGGAAACGAAATAATATGACTAGGCAGCCCTGCAATAATCATTTTTTGTTCACTGCACATTAATTTGTGACAAAGATTATCTCTAAATCTAAAAACATATCTGGTCTGCCGGCCCAAGTTACTTATCAATGCATTGAGAGAAATACCAGTTGAAGGAAAAGCTTAAATACCTCATTTCTTCTAACAACTGTTTCTTTTCTCTGCTGTTTAATGTTATGTTATTTAATTATGTTCTTTCATGGATAAATGCGATCTACCTACTCAGTGGTATTACTAACCGACGTTAGATTCATTAGGACAAATCAACGGTTTCATGGAGTTTCGCCCAGAAAGCTTCAGTTATACACAAAGTTCTTTCGAGTTCCTCAAATTTATGAAGAGAGATAACTTGTCAGTTAATTCTAGTAATTTTTAATTTACCATAACCTTTAAGGTTGATTGTGTGTACAATAGTGAAAAAAGCGGTGTAGCGAATTTCTAACAAAGTAAATTTCAGGTTTTCCTTGTGCTTTTAGATTATATTAAGGTAACAAGATACAGGAAATAAGAAAGCATGAATTGTTTTTTTAAAAATAAGCTACAGTTATACTACGTCTTTTTTTCCTGTTTCAAGTATTGGACTTCTAAGTCAGCTTGCAGACTATCAACTTATTTTGACCACAAATTTCTTCTGCATTCTATTTTATTGGATCTAATTTTTCGGCTGGATAACTGTGAAAGTGTTTGTCAGTGTTTAAATATGTGCAACAGTACAGATAAAATCACAATGTGTAGTTAAACTGCTAATCTTTGATTGGAAAGGCAAAATAATTAAGCATGTTCAGTTTTACCAATGTGAAGTTGGTGATTCATAACAAAGGACCTAAAATCGTATCTTCCGGAAACTGACATATTTATGGTCAATTAGATTTTCAGAGACCAACTTTATGCGGTTCATCGCTGGCATTTAAAACAAACAACACCTCAAGTTGGCATTCATCACAAACTGGTACTAGGAAGAAGAAAAAATCGGTAACCTGCGAACACTGGGCAATGGGGACGGGATTCCTCAGTAACGGGTACCTAAGCCCTACCTAGGGTCAAACCCAAAACCAAGTTCCACTGGGAACACGCCATCACTGAGCCAATATCCAGTAGTCCACATTTTTTTACTTCTGTCATTTTGCGATTTAGCGCGATCCTCTAAAGTATCTATTTTAGCTATTCTTAAATGCTACAAAATGTCCCACTAAAATAAAAAACAGACACTGAAATGTGACTTCTACTGAATCTAGGTGTACTTTAATTGAAGTTTTTGACTAAAAGAAAACATTCAACCTTATTTAAGCCCTTAACTAGTCCATATGTGGCCTCGTCATAGTATTTAAGGGATTTTCTTAAGTTATTGGTGTAAAATAAAAAATGTTTTTGGACATTCTTGAAAAAACTAAGCGCACCTATAAAAAAACGTTTTCATAACTGGATGATGAGAGAAGACAGCAGAATTGATGAACGTGAACCCTGGGATATAAATCTGTTTAACTTATGATAAGATTTTATTTGTAAATCTAATGAAAATAAAGTAAAGAAAATGTACTTAATGCTTTTCATAAACTTCTATACACGTCTTTAAAATGTAGTTTTCAACTAGTAGCAGTCGTAACCGCTAGTATGTTTGCAGACTTGAAGGCATCTTTTTTAAAGTAATAAATGAATTACTGCGATAATCCATATCAACAGAATGAACAGAAGACAGTAGTATAAATTTAAACATATTATGGTCATCAAAGGAATAAATTTTTCAAGTACCGTACAAGCTTCAAAGACCATTCGGAAGAAATACAAACTCTTTGTTGCAGCAAAATCAACATTCACAGAGACAACATCTACTCAATTAAACGTTATGGACGTTTACTCCAAGAAATCAAGTGATAATTGAAATTCATTCAAGCACAGATGATAGTAAAAATGCTGTTATACCTTGATCACCTTGGTTGAGGAGGGGAAGTTTATTCACCTTGAAATGAAGGTCCAAGTTTAATCTGACCATAGAATCTTCAAGACACAAGTAGCTAGTATTTATCAGAATTGCAGGAAAAATGATATTATTGAAGAAAATGATGAAATCTCCAAATTCTGATGTAACAGGAAAAAAAGAAACTACAGGATTGCTGAAGTTGTAGACACAAGATGCAAAGACAGAACTATTCTAAACTCATTCAATTGGTGTTATTGTTAAAAAGTACAGATACAAAATAGGTGATTACCTAAGTAATGAAAAGTTCTCAGTAAGGATTCGAAACGTATATAAGTTGAGCGGAAAATGATTGCCTTCAAGTAAGTAGAATTCTACTTTACCACGTCTGGCATCCTGTTTGAATTTGAGGATACGGGACGATTTCCAACGTATACATTACATCAACCTCGCCTGACTGACTAGTTCACCAGTAACTAGCCGGTCCTAACCCCGGGGAAACAGGAAAGGTTGGGCCTACGCCTAGCAACCATACCACAGAAAACAAATCCAAACGCCAAAAAAACTTCAAAGCACAAGCAAAATATAAAAAAGAAAAACAAATTTATTCTTCACCAGAATCGGAGAGGCGAAATGACGCCGGTTGGTGAAAGCCTGTCTCAGGGAAGCCAATTGGTCGATGTACCTTCTCTCCATCGATGGAAGCTAAAGTAAACCTGGAAACATGGAATGTCCGAACCATGTTTGAACCTAGCAAGGCTGTCCACGTTGCAAACGAGATGAGAAGTTATCACATTGAAGTGTTAGGAATTTGCGAGAGCAGATGTAATGGAATGAGAGTGGACTCTCCAAACTGTTAACTGGACAATCAATAATCTACTCCAATATCGTCACTCAGACGACAACCACGAGCACACTGAGTTTCGGAGTGACTATCATGATGTACCTCTCCCAAGAACATCGAAGGCTCTCATGCAGTGAGAACCGATCTCCTCCAGCATCATGACAGCAAGGTTCAACTCAGAAGGGACGCGAAGTCATAGTCGAACAATGCTACGCCACGCACCTACAAATAATGCAGATGAAGAGAAGAAGGAGGAATTCTACAGACAACTGCAATCAGCACTGGACAAGACCTCAGTTGGCGACATCAGAATTCTAATGGGTGACATGAATGTCAAACTAAGAGTGGACAACACAAGAAGAGAACCAACTGTGGGTTGAGAAGCGCTAGGTGAGGTGATGAATGAGAATAAAGAATTATTAACAGAATTTTGTGCATTCAACGATTTGGTGATTGGAGGCGAGGCACTGTGTTCAAGCAGAAGGATATCCACAGAGTGAGCGACATGGATTTCACCAGACACCAGGACACACTACACTGGAAATCAGATCGACTTCATCTGAATGTGAAGAGAGTGGGGACGCAGCCTACTTGACACAACATGAGGAAGGGGATAAGATGAATCTTCCAAATCAAGTTGAAAGCCTTCAAGGAAGCTGGTGATAGACCATAGTTCAAGTTGAACAACCACAACGGAGACTGAAGGACGAAAATACGAAGTGTGTCTTCGCGTCAGCCAGTCATCAAGACAAGATAGGAGATATCGAGGAACATCCCTGAAGAAACTTGTGTGGATAACACTAGAAGTCTTGTCTTTGAAAGAGATGTGGAAAGAAACCTGCATAACCGAATTAGGAAGGAAGAAGGAAGAAGATAAGGAATGGACTGGAGAGGAGAGGATGATAGTGAAGCAGAAGATAAAGCAGTGCAGTGCGAGGATGCTCAACGACAAGAAGAGAAATTAAGTACAATGTATAAAACAACACAGTGGACAAAGAAGTGAAGAAGAGTGCACGGAAAGATGAAAGACACCTCTACGACACACTGGCAAGTGAAGCAGAATAGGCTGGATGTAGGAGAGACAGAGACCTGACAACACTGTATCTAAATAACCAGGTTACTATCTGGGATGGAAGAAATCAACACAGATGAAACCAATAAAAGATGATGAAGGAAATCTAATAATGAAAGAAGAGGAAGAAGGGAAACGATGGGCTGACCACTTCAAACAACTCTTGAACCGACCACCAACACCATCTGCACTTCCTCCAGAAATACCACCTGCAGTTAAAACCACAGAACTACAAGTGGACACAAATCCTCCAGCAAAAGTGTCAGTCCTGAACGCCATGAAAGTACTGAAATGTGGGAAAGCAGCAGGACCAGATGGGATCCCACCAGAAGCACTGAGAGCAGACACAGAGACAACAGCAGACATGCTCACACCACACCACTATTGCAGAAGGTGTGGAAGGAAGAGAAGGTACCTGGCCATTGATTGGAAGAAGGGTTACCTTGTCAAACTCTCGAATAAGGGAGACCTCAGTGTTTGCAAGAACTAGCACGGAATCACTCTCCTGTCTACCCACAGCAAGCAAATTATTAAGCCGCATCATGCTTGGGAGATTAAGGGATGAACTGGATGCAAAACCATCACCGGAACAGGCAGGCTGGCTGGCATCAAGAAGTACAAATCATGTGCGGATCAAATTGCAACGCGATGCTATGCATCATCATAGAACAGAGTATAGAATGGCAGTCCACTCTACCTCTACCTCAACTTCATCGACTTAGAGAAGGCCTTCGACAGCGTCGACTGAGAAGTAATTTGGTCGGCAGCTGCTTCAACACTACAGTTTTGGTGCCACAAACCTTTATCAGTCTCATTTAACAACTATATGAAGACGCCACATGCCGAGTAATTCACAATGGTCAGTTCAGTGATGCTTTTGAAGTGAAAACAGGAAGGAGTAAAACGAGGTTGCCTACTATCCCCTATCATCTTCCTGATTGTGGTCGACTGGATCATGCAGCAAACAGTGGGATGCGAGAAGAGGGGGATACGCTGGCTGGACCCATGAAATGACCCGAGAAGTAGACTTGGATCTTGCCGATGACTTGTGTCTAGTGTCACACAAGCGTGAAGATCTACAAACAAAATCCAACAAGATGACAGAAGTGGCTTTAGTGAAGACGGGACCACCGTCAATTTAGTGTAGAGAAAATAGAGGTGATGAAGATACCCCATTAACAACAACAACAAACTCCAGTCACCATCAGCGGGAGAAACTAAAAGGAAGTATTCTCTTTCACCTATCTAGGAAGCGTCGTTTCCAACAAACTATATCCATTCATCAACAACTGCCTACGCTGGCTCGTTACTGAAGCTCAGATGGCCAGGAATAATAAGCAACAAGGAACTCTGGCCTGGAGACAAACTAACGAAGAAGCTTTCGCTGAACAAATATGCACTGGAAGGAAGTGGAGATGGATTGGGCATACACTGAGAAGGCCGACTGGGGACACCACGCAACAGGTCATGCAGTCAAGTGGAAGCCAGATGGGAAGCGACGAGTTGGGCGTCCGAGGTGAGGGTGATATGGAGGAGATAGTGCGAGGGGGAAATGAGAGCTTGTGGGCTGTCGTTGAGCCAGGTTCAAAAGATTTCAGAGAAGAGAGTGTAACGGAGACGTGCTACTGAAGCCTAATGTTCTATTAGGAACCCAAGGGACAAATAATTATAATATATTACATCAAACTATGAGGTTGATTTTCTTATTCAAAAGTCTACTCAACCCATCGTTTGTATCTCGATACATTTAAGGAAATGTTCTTAACCTATCACTTTACAAGTCGACGATGAAATAATGGAAAAACCCATGTTTTGATGACTGGATTAATAAGCGTGTAACTGCAAATCAGATTACTTATTTTGAAATAGGTAGCTTCGTCTACAGTGTTTCATTTTTACTGATTTTTCTCCTGCGGCTATGTTCATGGTGGCTCAACAAAGAGCCTAACAGCAGCTGGTCATAACATATTGTTGTATATAACATGGTTACTATTTACTTAATTTAGATGCCGTAATTATTTCATGTTTCAATATAGTATAAAAAGTAAATTTATTGAAATAATATAAGCTCAAGAATATATAAAGATAAAGATCTTCTGTGTTAGCCATCACGACTCCATCAGTACGACTCTTCAGACTTTTACTTATAAACTAACTTGCTATGTGTTATCAACATCCAGGCCATAGTTTTTACTAATATCTTGAAAGTTGAGCGCCGAGTCAGGTTGAATCATCATGTAGGTAAGTTTTTATATAACCCCAGCGTGTTTAGAAAATCGAAAACAAGATTTCGTTGTGTATGCCACCGCTTCTTCAGCAGAACATTCGGATTTTTATTTAACATCAAAATATATACTGTCAAAAAGTACATGTAGAAATTTCTGCAACGAGTAACATAAAAACAGAAATTTCTACATGTACTTTTTGACAGTATATATTTTGATGTTAAATAAAAATCCGAATATTCTGCTGAAGAAGCGGTGACATACACAACGAAAATCTTGTTTTCGATTTTCTAAACACGCTGGGATTATATAAATCTTACCTATAACTTGCTATATCTTGTCTACTAACCACTTCTAACCAACTAACATCTATCAACGTGTGCTAATATTTTGAGCCCACTGACTTGGCTAAATTGTGATTTGAACGACAAATTTAATCAGCACTCAGAGCTAAACAGCGTGAAACTGACTGATTCCCGCTCACCAATTATTGTATTTGGTCAAGTCCTATATGAGGTCAACAGCAGCCCCAATAGCTCAGTGGTAAAGTCGCTGATTGCCACGTTGGGTAACCGTGGTTTGAATGTCAGGGAGAACGTTAGTTCCCCTGAGATTGCAAATATTCTTTATTGACGAGCGCGGATCAGCCCGAAACCAAACTAAAATAGTGCCTCCTGTCGACTGCCTTCGAGCTATTGACGTGTTGTCTTAATATTTTCAGCTATGGTGCATATTATATATCTTTCAGTTTGTATTCGACAGTTTTTGCTGGAACTTCTTTTCATTTTGAAAGTTGTTTGAACTGAACAATCTACTATGACTACTTTGAATGCTTTCAGGCTTAGTACTATGACTTTCGCCGAATTAGACCACTTACTGAATAGAAAACTAATGCAAAAATCAAGTTAATTTCCCAATAACTTACATATAGAGATCTGACACTGACAGTAAGAATTTGTTCATTTTCATTTAGTTGTAATATCTGAATTAATCCCAAACCAAATGCTACAGTAATCTGCTGCACAGTAGTATTACCGACGATTAATTCCGGTGACATGCCATCCACAACGGGTCTTGCACGTTTTTCATAATCTCTCAATAAGTCTTTAATAAGACTTTTTTCAGTCCATTTATCTGTGTATTGTGACTCCAAAATCAATGGAAAATTCACTACAATGAAAATAGAAAACAGCAAACAGATTTAAAGTATTTCAGTTTTTTCCCAATAAGATTTATTTTAGTGTATATACGAAAGTTGAAAGTGCGGTTGACACACACGCACATCACAGATCTAGAGTATACTTTACATATTAGTGATTTCTGTCTGTTATAATCATTCGGTAATGTATATGTATCAATAAAACAATAAAGCTCAATAAATGCCTCCATACATTTATTTTTCTTTAACTGAGTCATATTTAAAGAGAAAATTTGCACAATTCCAAGTTGAAGGCATACGAAACAATTGATAAATAGTCTCTGGAACTATTGAGGTGACTTGACGGACTGATGACTTTTGGGAACTCTGGACTCTAAAAGTTCATACCAAAAGCGGATAAAAATCAAGCGATAAAACAGCTGTCTAACAATTAAATGCATTACATAATTAGATGTACAGAATAATCGCGATTCCCATTTGGGTAATTAACTTTTCCATTATAATCATAGTAACTAATAAAAGATTTGATATTTCATATAGCCTTAAGGATACTGCAAACCTGTGAAAACTATTTCGTGAAAAGCGTTTCTAACTCTGAGGTTTATTTCTCTTTAATTTTGAGGATATAAACCAAAAAACGATTGGAGGAAAAAGTGAGAAAATCACTACAACTCATTTCCAAAAGTTTAGGAGCTATTGTCAAAGAAGAGTTTATAACTATGACGCTCCCTGTTATATTGATAGTATAAGTGTAATGAATTCCTAAGAGGTTAATGTTATGGTGACTTTCTACTGAGGATAATCTGTGAATCTTAAGTTTAGTATTTAATTCATTTCATAAGTTTAACAAAATATTGAGTTGTACTTTAAGAAGCTTATCTATGCAGGCTTTTTCATACATTTCAGTAATAAAAAATGTATTTCATGCTATTCATTGCATAAAAATGAATTGAATTTCAAAATGCAGTTGAATTATACAGGTAGCGATCCTTGAAGCGAAGACTAAAAATTCTCAGGAAATCCTATAACACAGTTTTTCATGATTTCAGTTACGACTGATTATTCTTTTTCAGCAGTTAAGAACCTTACTGCATACTTCGTCACCAACACCGAATCTTCTGTCAGTAACACTAACTGCATTCTCAGTGTTTCAAATGATTTACTTTCTGGTATCTTGTGTTTATTGAACAACAGCTATTTTCTGGATACCTAAATTACTGATGCTAGATGGCGGGATGAGTTGTTTTGGTCAGTTGACAAATGGAGTCAAATGGAGAAAAGAAAAGGGTTAAGCGCTTTAAAGTGTTAGTTAACTCCCGGTAATCGGCAGTAACTCCTGCACCTAGACTCTAGGCTCGTCAACACTTGTCAGTGTGGCGTATTTGCATCCCAACTGGAACTTGTGTCTTCACAGAGGGTCAGTTTTGACTTGGATAGCTCTTAAACTGTGGGTGACACGGGTTCTAATCTTTCGAGAGAAATCACTTTCCTAGAAGTTTCAGATTCCCTTTGGTGATGGATGTCAGCAGAAATAAAACCTAGATCCATTGCTTCCTGTTGATAACCTCCAACCAAATTACAACAGTTAAAGCGCATCAAGATCGTGGATTTTCCAGCTTCTTTGCCAAAATGCAAAGTGACCGACACAATTTAGTCAGCACTTAGGACTAGACGACAACATGCAAAACTGATTCTCCCCAAGTGGATAATCAACGTTTAGTGGTGTATAGATTTAAGTGCTGAGGATTCCAAAAAGATTATCCCAGTGAGCAGATTGATAGAGAACAACAACAGGAACAATATATTTCTTAGATACCCCCTACTGAGACAAGTAAAGTTTTGTGAATTTCAGCATACTAACTGTTGATGAAAAGCAGACCAACGTTATTGCTGCGCTTAAAATGGAAAAGATGATACATCAAACTTGCAAGATGCTTCGGTAGACCGAAGCATTTGAAGGTGATATCCTGAAAGCTTAATTTTGAGCGTTAACATGGCTTCATATGGCACCTCAGTAACTAGTGGTTTAATTCAACAAAACAGGTAGTAATTTCTTTATTTTTCTGGCCATACTTACTACTGTCAGATGTTCAGAGTTGATCAGCTGAAAGCTCACGACCTGTGTTTTAGGTTTGTTGCATTCATTAGCAAGATGTGTTTACAACTTTGAAGAAACCGGTGTTCCCACATCAATTGGTGCTGAAGTGACAGACTGTACAGACAAGACAGTCAACTCATGACAGACCTTCCGTAGGAGTGGGTTGTGTGCATAACTCCATCACCACCGTGTAACCCATATTGTTGTTTAAACTGTTTTCCATCACTTACTCTAGTAGTTACTTTGTAAATTCGTTCGCTGAACTTCGGTTAAAACAGAACACATAAAACTAAGCAGCTGTCTTGGTCAACTACAGATGAACTGTTTGTGTGAAAAGTACTACTTTTGAGATGTACTACTGGTTTCCAACTTCATTTGATGTGAAGGTTTGAATATAAGACGCTTGGAACGTCATAATTTATGCATCGGTCAATTGTCTGTAGATTGTTTTTTCCACAACACAAAATAGCTGCCAAGAACCAACAATGATTACAGAGTACAACGGATCCATAGATGATAAACTTATCGTAAGGGTTAGTAAGTAGAAATCAAGCTGTCCAGCAACTACATCTGCAAACCCACAACATCTGATTTTCAAAGATATTTTTTTATTTTCCACAGCTTCTTATCTAAGATTGGTCATCATTTCTACTGTTTTTAGTTATTATTTTTTTTTGATACTTGTAATTCTCCGTTGTTATACTGGATCAAATTGGTCAATCTCTATTGGGATATAGGCTTTTGTGTAGATGCCTCGACATTCAGTGTCATAAATTAGTTGGTTTTGGCTAGCAGTGGAATCTAGGACTTACGTTTCTTCCTATTTAGGACTCTACAGATGAATGTACCTGCACTTCAGTGAGTGATATTGTTACCACTGAGACTCGAACTTCATACCCGTCGCCTCAAATGCACGGCATGATAGCCACCTCTTACACAACGAGTATCAGTCAATATCATTTATTGATTTTTGGTTGTTATACTAGATCGAGTTAAGCGACCTCGGTTGATAGACGGGTTCCTATGCAGGTGACTCGGAACTGCCCTGATATTGCTTTGGCATTTGAGACCATGTGTATGAGGTTCGAATCTGAATGGAAACAATGTGATTTACTTGGTTGCCGGTACATTTTTATTAGGTTTTTAAAAATTTTTAATCCTAGCAGTTTTGGTGACAAGATGTTATTGGAAATATCAAGAATGCTGAGCATGCTTACGCAAGGAAGAAACTACACACAACTGCTGTTGTACAGTTTCGAGGATAAAACACAAGAAAGAATTCTTTTTCAAACTGAACTGGCTATTTGTGCTGATAATAGCTGACTAAATAAATTGATTACAGTTCTTTCTCCCAAAATGTCTTAATTTAGCGACAGCGACAAATTTCAGTAATTAATGTAGATCAATTTACTTCAAAGTTTCTTACCAGCAGCTTACAACCTAGAACAATTTCCATATTAAAACTTACAGGGTTATGTAAGCACTTAAATCAATTTTATTCGAAATTTTGGCCTGAATCGAAGATAATACTTTTGTTGCGTGATGGCAATCACAAGAACTCAGTGAGTAAATAATAATAATGAGGTTTTTTTTACAGAAAGATTCTGAAGGCTAAGTTGGACAACATGTTGAGAATGAATGTACTCTACATACTGCGAAGGGTTACATGAAAATCTGGAAATAATGAGGAGGTAGGCAATCTAAATAAACAAGATGAATCAAGTTCAGAAAGTAAAGTCGAAAAGATAATAAAGGTGTATAATGCTCTATTTGGTGGCTAGCTGTGGAATCCAAGAGGCGCTTTTCGTTCTATTTAGAACTCGCCAGCTGAATCCCCTTCCATTCTGGTGAATGATGATGTTTACACTAAGACTCAAAGCCAGTACCCAGCTATTCAAACTCCAAAGAGTTATTCATCAGGCCACAGGAGCTGGTAATCGACTACTTTGCAACAAATATCAGTTAATGTCCGTTGGTACATGTAACTTCTCTTTGTTATACTGAGTCAAAATTATCAACCTCTGGAAGCAGACATGATCCTATATAAATGCTTGGATATGGTCGCCCTATTCTACTCAGTATAGCAACGGAAAACTACGAGTACCAATAAACAAAGGTGTTTGACTTTATAGTGTTAAACAAGTAAATCGTGACTATCAGAAATAAAAGGAAGATTATCATAGGAGGAAAGGAGGACACTTGCTTCTTTTTTGACGAACAAATCTAATCGTAACCATTTGTTTCCCCGTATACCAGCAAATTATAAATGTTCAACCATTTAATAATTTCTAGAGATATAAATTTGCTTATTACTTGAATATTATTAATTTTTAGGTTAGATGTGATTATATAAACATCGATATTTTTCCAGTTTATATATATCTGTATCTTTTATATCTCATTTTATTATCGTGTTTAATGTCCAACAGATTCCGTAGACAGAGGTAACTTACTTACTGTACAGTGCTTATAAACCTATTTTATGAATTATCAGAAATCCAAATATATCAATAAAAGGAGCGAATGGTATTATAGTTCACTACACTCAAGCCCTGATTTTAAAAGGCTTTCTCATTCGCAAAAAATTCAGTCCTCTAGAATTATGAAGAAACTTTGGTTCTAAGCCTTAAAAACAATACATTTCAGATTATGGTTTCCCTTATTTGTATCAGACAGTGTAAACAAAGAGCTATGCTGTAAAAGGTTGGATTACTTGAATGGAGAAGTGCAAGTTAAGTGCCTGCTGAATACTACCTTAAAAAAAAATCCCCATCAACTTCAAAATACAGAAGTTCATTTATTTTTTAAGTGAATGGAGATTTTTTAAATTTACAAGTAGTATTCATCATGGACTGACATCAGTTAGCGAACCATTGAAAACCTAGGAGCACTGGACAGCTGTTCCGTCCTAGTATAGGACTCCTCAGCAGTACGCACCCACGACCCGGCTAGTGATCAAAATCAGAACCTTCAGGTTCCGCGGCGAACGCGTTAACCATTCAGCCACTGGGTTGGTTTCCAGTGGTTCACAATTTCCAACTTCTGTCAATTCACGACAAAGCGCGATTATCACCTAAGGTCTTCAGTTAGCATCCACTTCACTTCCAACTGGTTGACCCCACATGTCACGACTTCTCAATGGTTCTTAATTGTTTCTCCAACTGATGTCAGTCCATGATGAATACTACTTCTAAATTAAAAAAATCCCCATTCATCTCAAAAATACATTACTGTATAGTGCTCACTAGTGACTTGCTTCCAGATGGATATCAGGAAGCTCTTGTGAGAAGTCGTGACATGTGGGGTCAACCAGTTGGAAGTGAAGTGGATGCTAACTGAAGACCTTAGGTGATAATCGCGCTTTGTCGTGAATTGACAGAAGTTGGAAATTGTGAACTACTGGAAACCAACCCAGTGGCTGAATGTAGTTCCATATTAGATTTGTTTATTTGATATAAAGCGCACAGTGATACAGTATTATTTACTTGATTACGTTTCGAGCATAAATTATTGCTCATAATCATATCAATGTAATCACACTTCTTTCGACATCTGATTTTATAGTCCTGTCACCTGATCTCTCTTTGTTTTTTTGTTTTTTGATTGGTAGTAAAGTTTTCCATATCTCTGGTATAGGTGTTGCGTCATTCCTATTACATGTGTTGGGTGTGGATTCGATGAACAAAGATTCAGTAATTAATCTCTCTCTCCACCTAGCTATATTAGACTTAAGTACAGTGGTTTTGTCCCATCCTATTGTGTGGTTGTGTGTTAATGAATGTAATGCAATGGCTGAGTGTTTTTCTAGGTTATTGATCTTATTGGGGTCTGCCGTTCTATGTTTAGCTAAATTCCTATGTTCTGTTAATCTAACTGACCCCGACCGGCTAGTTTGACCTATGTATTTGACTTCACAGTCATTACATGGAATTTGGTAGATTATATTATTTTGCTTAATTGGTTCTATCGGATCTTTTAGCCGACACAGCTTACCTCTAAGTGAGTTTGTTGGTTTAAATGCCACCCTAATTCCAACCTTGTTGAGAATCCTACGTATGGTTTCTGATGTTCCTTCCTTGTATGGTATCACAATAGAGGTGCTGATTTCCTTTCTACTTATGTTGTCACTATTATTTGTATTTGTATTAGTGTTATTATTTTGCTTCTTATGCGTCCGTGTGAATTTCTTAATAAAATGATGGGGATAATTATTAGTTATTAACGCTTCTTTTATGTGTTTCAATTCCTTATTTAAGTCCTTACAATGACTAGTGAGTTTCTCAGCTCTGTTATTTAGACATTTGACTAAACCCGCTTTAACTGACACTGGATGAGATGACTTGAAGTCTAGATACCTGTTAGAATGTGTTGGTTTTCTGTAGACGGTAGTATCTAAACCACCATCTATCCTTCGTTTTATTCTGCAATCCAACATAGGTAATTCTCCTTGTTCATTTTCTACTTCGTAGGTGAATTGGATTGCGTTAACTACTGAGTTTATGTGTGTCAAGAAACTGTCGATATGTTCCGATTTCAACACTGTAAATGTGTCATCTACATATCGCCACCATATCTTAGGTGTCGGATTATATGTTCGTAAAGCCATATCTTCCCAACTATCCATAAATATATCTGCTACTATAGGGGATATTGGTGATCCCATTGCTACTCCTTCTGTTTGTCTGTATATCTTTCCCTGAAACTTGAAGACTGTCGAGGTTAAGCATAACTGCACTCCTAACATGATTTCACCAACCGATGCCTTGGTTCTTTGAGTAAGTTGTGAGTCAGTATCTAGTTGATTTCTGACTGCCTCCAGTGCCATATTGATTGGTATTTTAGTATAAAGACTTGTTACGTCAAAACTAACCATTTTTTCATCCTCTTCTATGTGCAGGTCATTAAGTTTTTGTTTCAACTCGTAAGAATTTACTAGTCTAGAGTTGGAACGGTCTCTAACAGGACGTAATACTGATGCTAAATACTTTGATATCTCATATGTTGGTGTGTTTCGGAAGTCAACTATCGGCCTAATGGGATAACCTGCTTTATGAACCTTAATAGTACCGTAAATTCTGCTAGGATTATTAGTTTTTGGCATTAAAGTAAACCATTCGGACTTACCTAGAGATGGCTTCAGTCGGCGTATCAGATCTGTTGTAGATTTCTTAATTTTATTCATGACAGTATCTATAGGTTTCTTAATCTCTTCATATGGCCCTGTTTGGATATGTTCATCCATTTTTTTAAGATAATCCGATTTGTCCATAACTACTGTTGAGTTACCTTTGTCAGATTTAGCAATTACTATACTATTATCCTTTCGTAGATTGTTTAAAGCTGAATTTTCCAGTTTCGTTAAGTTTCGCTGTGTCTTCTTTTGTTTTTTAAGTGCTAATGCACACTGCGCTCTAACCTGTTCAGCAGTTGTCACATCCACCGAGCTTAATGCTACTTCTATGCTAGGTATGACATCTTCTGGTTTTAGATGATCTACTGTTATGTTGAAGTTTAGTCCTTTTTCAAGTACTTTCATCTCAGCTGAGCTTAAGGCTTTCGAGGAGAGATTGACTACCCACTTTGTTCTATCGATGTTCGATGATGTTTCCTTTGTAATTTCATTGTTTTCCGAAGCATATTTTTCTTGCATTAGTTTATTGAACTTTTTGATTTGATTTCTTCTAGATTTCTTGAGAGTAGCTAATCTTGCTTTGTCTGATGTTTCTATTATAAATCCATAGTCTCTGCAGTTTACTATCTTCATAATTTTACATTTAAGTTGTTCAATTTTATTCCGAATGGTACTTAATTTCTTAATAATCCTGTGAATTTCTTCTTTCAGACATAGTTTGCTGACATGTTCTATTGCCCTTTGGATTTTGTCAGTATATATTGGGATTCGTATGCGAAGGTATTTAGGGATAATTTGATTTTTCATGCAACGAATATTGAAAATACGATGATTTGTGAAACGTGCTTCAGTTTGTGAAAGTCGTGTGAGTTTATTGATTAGCCTTCGAACAGGAAGACCATAATCAATAAACTCACACGACTTTCACAAACTGAAGCACGTTTCACAAATCATCGTATTTTCAATATCCGTTGCATGAAAAATCAAATTATCCCTAAATACCTTCGCATACGAATCCCAATATATACTGATAAAATCCAAAGGGCAATAGAACATGTCAGCAAACTATGTCTGAAAGAAGAAATTCACAGGATTATTAAGAAATTAAGTACCATTCGGAATAAAATTGAACAGCTTAAATGTAAAATTATGAAGATAGTAAACTGCAGAGACTATGGATTTATAATAGAAACATCAGACAAAGCAAGATTAGCTACTCTCAAGAAATCTAGAAGAAATCAAATCAAAAAGTTCAATAAACTAATGCAAGAAAAATATGCTTCGGAAAACAATGAAATTACAAAGGAAACATCATCGAACATCGATAGAACAAAGTGGGTAGTCAATCTCTCCTCGAAAGCCTTAAGCTCAGCTGAGATGAAAGTACTTGAAAAAGGACTAAACTTCAACATAACAGTAGATCATCTAAAACCAGAAGATGTCATACCTAGCATAGAAGTAGCATTAAGCTCGGTGGATGTGACAACTGCTGAACAGGTTAGAGCGCAGTGTGCATTAGCACTTAAAAAACAGAAGAAGACACAGCGAAACTTAACGAAACTGGAAAATTCAGCTTTAAACAATCTACGAAAGGATAATAGTATAGTAATTGCTAAATCTGACAAAGGTAACTCAACAGTAGTTATGGACAAATCGGATTATCTTAAAAAAATGGATGAACATATCCAAACAGGGCCATATGAAGAGATTAGGAAACCTATAGATACTGTCATGAATAAAATTAAGAAATCTACAACAGATCTGATACGCCGACTGAAGCCATCTCTAGGTAAGTCCGAATGGTTTACTTTAATGCCAAAAACTAATAATCCTAGCAGAATTTACGGTACTATTAAGGTTCATAAAGCAGGTTATCCCATTAGGCCGATAGTTGACTTCCGAAACACACCAACATATGAGATATCAAAGTATTTAGCATCAGTATTACGTCCTGTTAGAGACCGTTCCAACTCTAGACTAGTAAATTCTTACGAGTTGAAACAAAAACTTAATGACCTGCACATAGAAGAGGATGAAAAAATGGTTAGTTTTGACGTAACAAGTCTTTATACTAAAATACCAATCAATATGGCACTGGAGGCAGTCAGAAATCAACTAGATACTGACTCACAACTTACTCAAAGAACCAAGGCATCGGTTGGTGAAATCATGTTAGGAGTGCAGTTATGCTTAACCTCGACAGTTTTCAAGTTTCAGGGAAAGATATACAGACAAACAGAAGGAGTAGCAATGGGATCACCAATATCCCCTATAGTAGCAGATATATTTATGGATAGTTGGGAAGATATGGCTTTACGAACATATAATCCGACACCTAAGATATGGTGGCGATATGTAGATGACACATTTACAGTGTTGAAATCGGAACATATCGACAGTTTCTTGACACACATAAACTCAGTAGTTAACGCAATCCAATTCACCTACGAAGTAGAAAATGAACAAGGAGAATTACCTATGTTGGATTGCAGAATAAAACGAAGGATAGATGGTGGTTTAGATACTACCGTCTACAGAAAACCAACACATTCTAACAGGTATCTAGACTTCAAGTCATCTCATCCAGTGTCAGTTAAAGCGGGTTTAGTCAAATGTCTAAATAACAGAGCTGAGAAACTCACTAGTCATTGTAAGGACTTAAATAAGGAATTGAAACACATAAAAGAAGCGTTAATAACTAATAATTATCCCCATCATTTTATTAAGAAATTCACACGGACGCATAAGAAGCAAAATAATAACACTAATACAAATACAAATAATAGTGACAACATAAGTAGAAAGGAAATCAGCACCTCTATTGTGATACCATACAAGGAAGGAACATCAGAAACCATACGTAGGATTCTCAACAAGGTTGGAATTAGGGTGGCATTTAAACCAACAAACTCACTTAGAGGTAAGCTGTGTCGGCTAAAAGATCCGATAGAACCAATTAAGCAAAATAATATAATCTACCAAATTCCATGTAATGACTGTGAAGTCAAATACATAGGTCAAACTAGCCGGTCGGGGTCAGTTAGATTAACAGAACATAGGAATTTAGCTAAACATAGAACGGCAGACCCCAATAAGATCAATAACCTAGAAAAACACTCAGCCATTGCATTACATTCATTAACACACAACCACACAATAGGATGGGACAAAACCACTGTACTTAAGTCTAATATAGCTAGGTGGAGAGAGAGATTAATTACTGAATCTTTGTTCATCGAATCCACACCCAACACATGTAATAGGAATGACGCAACACCTATACCAGAGATATGGAAAACTTTACTACCAATCAAAAAACAAAAAAACAAAGAGAGATCAGGTGACAGGACTATAAAATCATATGTCGAAAGAAGTGTGATTACATTGATATGATTATGAGCAATAATTTATGCTCGAAACGTAATCAAGTAAATAATACTGTATCACTGTGCGCTTTATATCAAATAAACAAATCTAATATGGAACTACATTCAGCCACTGGGTTGGTTTCCAGTAGTTCACAATTTCCAACTTCTGTCAATTCACGACAAAGCGCGATTATCACCTAAGGTCTTCAGTTAGCATCCACTTCACTTCCAACTGGTTGACCCCACATGTCACGACTTCTCACAAGAGCTTCCTGATATCCATCTGGAAGCAAGTCACTAGTGAGCACTATACAGTAATGTATTTTTGAGATGAATGGGGATTTTTTTAATTTAGAAGTAGTATTCATCATGGACTGACATCAGTTGGAGAAACAATTAAGAACCATTGAGAAGTCGTGACATGTGGGGTCAACCAGTTGGAAGTGAAGTGGATGCTAACTGAAGACCTTAGGTGATAATCGCGCTTTGTCGTGAATTGACAGAAGTTGGAAATTGTGAACCACTGGAAACCAACCCAGTGGCTGAATGGTTAACGCGTTCGCCGCGGAACCTGAAGGTTCTGATTTTGATCACTAGCCGGGTCGTGGGTGCGTACTGCTGAGGAGTCCTATACTAGGACGGAACAGCTGTCCAGTGATCCCAGAAGTTTATATGTCTAAATTCTGAGCTATGACAAAAGTTGAATGTGAATTTATGAAAACTCTAGTACGTGTGAGAGGACAGACAGTACTTATCCTTTGATAAAATTTATCAAAAAGTGTTTGTCACAATTATCTGTCCGCAACCTAAACATTCAGTAAGCCAAACTGGTTCTGAAAAAAGAACATGAAGCAATGTCAGTTTTTTGATGCATTTTTAATATTTTCAACACAAGAGAATCTCCTTTTACAGTCAAATCGAAAAAGTCAGCTGAAACTTTCGTGGACCCATGAAGGGGTGTCAGTATGATAAGATAAACACCAGTTCATAAAATGTGCTTCAGTCTGTTCGTATAATGAAGTGTATAAATAAGAAACGCAGTACTGGACAAGCTTTAGATATTATATTATTACTTTCTCTTTGGATTCCTAATGGAACATACGGCTTCAGTAGCACGTCTCCATTTCACTCTCTTCTCTGCAGTCTTTTTAACCTGACTCCACAACTGCCCACAAGTTTTAATTAATTCCTCAGATGATCTCCTCCATGTCACCGTCAGAAGGGATGCCAAACTCGTCGTTTCCCACACGGGTTCCACTAGAGAAACTGGCCTGGCGCGTGATATCCCTAAACAGTCTTCTAAGTGTATGCCCAATCCAATCTATCTCCACTTTTTTCTACATATGTGTTGAGCGATGGGTTCTTGGTTGGTTCGTTGCCAGGCAGAGTCAGTTCCTTGTTGCTTATTCTTACGATCCTGACCATCTGATCTGATCTTCAGTATCGATTCAGCGTAGGTGGCAGTTGTTGATGTGGTGTATGTCTGTAGTTTGTTGGAAATGCCTTTCTTGACGCGCCAAGTTTCTGAACCATACAGAAGCATTGACTTGACGTTGGTGTTGAAAATCCAGATCTTGTTCTTTTTGCTGGGCACAGTAAATCTTCGCACTCATTTCAGGTTAATGCAGGAAGACCTGTCTTGCTGCCTTTCCGATCCTGGCTTTGACGTCTTCATCTGTGCCTGTGCCGCCTGTAGTTGAAACGATGCTGTCTAGGTGGGTGAAAGAGACTATCTCCTTCAGGTTTCTCCCGTTGATGGTGATTAATGCTTGTTGTTGTTAGCGGTGGTGGCTGGGTATCTTCACCACCTCTGTCTTCCCTACGTTCACTTGAAGTCCCATCTTCGCTGCCCTGCCTCTTTTGTTAACTCTGGTTTTCGCCTGTAAATCTTCGAGTTTGTGCGACAACAGATACAAATCATAATCGGGAAAATCCAAATATTGTTGGATCTTTTCATTGAGCTAGCGTATGCCTATTATCTTGCACCTCACAGTTTGTTGCATGGTCGTCATTTTTCAATTCCATAGCCTTTTTTCTTTAAAGTTGTCAAGTCTTCGACGGAACATAATCCAATTACCTAAAAAATCACATGTTTGATCTCAACACTTGAAAAAAAAGTTCGTAAAACGGTTGATACATATTGACCTAAAGTGTTGGATGTAACAGATTATGATTAAGTATTGTTTACTGGGTAACCTTTCAAATAGTTTATTGCTCACAGTTGTAGAAAAATATAATGTACTGTGGTGAATAACATTGTTTCATTTTGAATCATTTCACATAACCTGATACTAATGCGAAAATACACACAATCACAAGACAGGCTAGAAATTGCCTAGGAAAAGGTTACACACCTTAAAAGTACTAAACTGCTGCTAAATGGCTAACGCTTTCGCCGTGAAAAATAATGGTGCTGAGTTTGATCGCTAACCAGGTTTTGAGTGGGTACTTTTGATGACTACCATACTAGAACGGAACAGCTGTCCATTCCTTCTTATTTTTTCAATAGTTCTACAGCTTATGTCAATATGTGATCAATATTACCCTAAAAATGATTAACGATAGGATTTCCAACATGGAAAAATGGTAATAAGGTATGTTTTAGCACTTTTTTTCAAAACAGAACAATATTCAAAATCAGTCTAGTGGACAGATGACCAATACAAAGGTGGATATAACAGATGAGAAGGAGTTAATCCTAACGTAATGAAATGGTCAAAAACTGCATAATAAAAGCGGGGACTTGATCAATTCTCAGTACCAAAAAGAGTTGACACACCGGCTTTTCAGTATATTATTTCGGTAAAACAGGGTAATATTCCGAGCGTATTGCTCCCTGCCAAGTTTTAAATGACAATTCAACAACCTGAGACTATTGATTAGATTATCTGTGGAACAACGATTAGTTGATATAAACTCTAAGTGATCGGTTAAATGTTGCACAACTTCTTTCGTGTACATTCACCTCACTACCTCACCGTTTTTTCGAATCACAATAACAATAAGTAGGATCAAAGTCAAGGACAGAAATTTCTTAATGCATGATTATTAAGACTAGGTGGCGCATTTTGAAACCTGCCTGCAGTTATATTTCAATCCTATCATTGATATCAAAGGACTCAAACCTAAAAGAATAAGCTACACATACACCCAAGAAAGCTACTAAACAACATCCCTAGAGTAAACGTTTATAACTGAGTGAATTGACTGTTATCCCGTCAGTGAATGCACCAAATTGATCGGTCTCTATTAGCATATAGGCTCTGGCGTGGATGCCTCGATGTTGCCTGTGTTTTATTTACATATTAATGATGGGTACTGGCTAGCAGTGGGATCCAAGACGCGCATTTGTTAATTCGTTTCACTCATTGACGGGATAATATAAGCAAAGCAATTAAACTATACCCATTGCAAAAACTATGTCTATCGTGACTCGATGGTCTTGTGGATAATGCTCTAGTGTTCAAAGCAATCGGCCCTGCGCTCAAATCCCAGTAAGAACAACATCGAGCGCTGAGAGGCAGGTATGTTTAGTCTGATGAATCAAGATTGGTAAGGGATGTGCCTCCTGAATTCAACTTACAGCCACTATCCATCATTATTAATGATTTTCTATTAAAACTTTGGAGGTCAGCTCATGAGAAACGCCAGATCAACGTTTTGAGTCCATTTTCATTTACTAACAAGACTCATCTGCATTTTTTCTTAATAACTGGTTGGATTCTATTGACAGAAAGTCTTGTTAGTAAATATCGTGCTTCTCGGTACTTATCGGTAACCATGAGGAACCTCCTCTTCCTTAATGACTTCCGTTTCACGTAGCGAAGGTTAATCATCTCAAACGACCCAATCTCTATAAGTTATTCTCTTCAGTCTACGTTTATGGTCTGTATTCCAGTTGCCTTCAGTCCTACTTAACATGTTCCGTTAACACACATTTCACATCTAATACCATAGGTCAACCGAAGATTCACTCATAGAGGAGATGAACTTCAGTTCGTCCCCTTGTTTTTTGGGTTTTTCAGTAGATGTAACTTCATGTAGCACAGCTGTTTGTGATTTCGATAACCTTTTTGAATATGAAAGCACTTAACAACTTTAAAATACCAGGAAACAGAAATTCTATACTTCGTAAATATCCATTAAATGAATGGATACTTGATTGTTTCGTGAACGAATTATGAGACATTTCAGAGGTTGAACCTCTGTACATAATATGATTTGAAAAGTAGAAGCAGATATTATCATGTAAAATGCTGAAAAATAATAGGACATATATATAAACAGGTAAATAATACTAAAACTTAACCCCCTTCATCTTATATGCGTCTTTTTTGGTCATAAATCATAAAAATTAGGAGGACGCTAAGATTCATTCATAAAAGATATAGACAATAATTGCATAATAACATAGTAATATCAGAATACCACTTGAATGCTTAATCGATTGAAACCAGTTAATGGCATGTTTAGTCTCTCTTCATTCGTGACAGTGCTATGACATTCTAACTTTTGGAAATATTTAATAGATGAAATAGTAAGGATGATGGCTAACAGATTGTACCAGAAAGAATACAAAACAAAAATGGAAATCATCTCTTCGACAACTCATTTTCTGAGCTGTACATTCGTACATATATAAGTTAAACTATAGAATGTTACACGCAAGCTCCCAGTCAAGGTCAAACTAAATCGACAGATGTACACAATGTACACACAATGGTTCTACGTAACACACGACGTGATCTCAATAGCCTTTATAAAACATATTGAACAGTGAAATTTGATAACTGGTAAATATAAATAAATAAATAACATACACAATAAAATAAAAACAGAGGTACAAAGCATCTGATTATAGGCATGGAGAAGAAAGTGTTCGTACATTTTTTTTCTGCATAATTGTCATTCGAATCTGTGAATTGCCAAAGCTTCAGCCGTTCATAGGTGTCTAGTCCTCATCCCTTTTGAACGGTATGGTTGAACTTTGTAGAGTAATTTTTACCAGTTTTCTGGAGGATCTAGATGACGACAGTCTATGAGGTGTTCAGTGATGGTGTTGGAGATAGTTTCGGGTTCACATGGTTATATATGCTCCTACTTTTCAAATCATATTATGTACAGAGGTTCAACCTCTGAAATGTCTCATAATTCGTTCACGAAACAATCAAGTATCCATTCATTTAATGGATATTTACGAAGCATAGAATTTCTGTTTCCTGGTATTTTAAAGTTGTTAAGTGCTTTCATATTCAAAAAGGTTATCGAAATCACAAACAGCTGTGCTACATGAAGTTACATCTACTGAAAAACCCAAAAAACAAGGGGACGAACTGAAGTTCATCTCCTCTATGAGTGAATCTTCGGTTGACCTATGGTATTAGATGTGAAATGTGTGTTAACGGAACATGTTAAGTAGGACTGAAGGCAACTGGAATACAGACCATAAACGTAGACTGAAGAGAATAACTTATAGAGATTAGGTCGTTTGAAATGATCTGCTTTCGTTAATTGAAATGGCTTAGACATCCACAACCTTAGGAATACCAAATTCACCCGGTCGTTTGAGGAGCTTGAAACGATTCCATAAGTAGTTTTCGTTTTTTTACAATGCAGTTTGTGAGATTAAGCTCAACTACAATGTTTAAGTTCTGCTTATTTACAACTCAATCACATGATATCAATTTTCGCATTAAGATTATCAGGAATGCTTAAATGAATTGATTTGCTGGTTTTGAATAATAACAGAAGCTGGACAATTTTTTTATCCTCTAATATTTATGGATACACGTTTTAAAGAATCATTGTTGTAAAATCACTTTTGAACTGTTAGTTAGTTTATAAACTTTTGTTTACCTAAATTTAGCCACAAGGAGATTGTACTAAAGATGTTTTGAAAGAAAAGTCAACTCAAAAAGGTTTTCTTCATGCTTGCTTTTTGGTCTTACGATATTCTCACCGTATTCTAGTCTGGTTACTGCATTGGAACACAGATAATAGACTTCAATCAGAGGAGATTTTGTTTTCAAATGTCTCCAATGTAGTCTCAAATGAGGTCAGTCGCCACCCTATAGCTCAGTGGTAACGTCGACACTTTGTCTCTGTCGACCCCTTTAATCCAGCTAACATTTAATGTTACCAGCATTTGAAAAACTGACTTCTTAGAGAAAAATTATTATAATTTCAATAAAAAGGTTACTGAGTTTATTTCTCTGCAATGAATCAACTGGCTTTCTTATTGTTAAACGCGTAGGCGATTTCTAAATAACCAGTACCTGATGTACTTTCATTGTCTGACTAGTCGTTTTTCGGTTTATTAAGAAAGGTTTGAAATAATTGTTCTAGCGTAGTTTAGTTCTGAAGATAATACATTAATCTGTCAGTGGAAAGTAACAAATTCTTAAACCTTAGTACTCACCGATTTCAGTCGATCATTTCTGCAAAGCGGTTATTAAGCTAAGAAACTCACTAGTATGCGACTGATTGCCTCAAACTATTTAAAGTCAATCTAGAAGTTACTATTTTTCGAATAATTAGAATGATGTCACGCATCTTTTTAAAACACTGAAAATAGTATCCACCAAGCTGAAAGACCCAAAGTATATGTATATATATTTACAGGTACGTTTTAATCAAGGAATTAGACTCCGAGAACCTGTTATTAGATATCTTTTCAAAGTTAAAGGATTACATCTCTTTTTATTGGTTTATAACCACTGTTCAAAAACGGAGGCAAAAGTAGCTAATTTAAGGCCTATGTATTAAACAGCATCTACAAGGGAAATAAGAATGCATTATTCTAACAGGATGCCTAACTTACATTAAAAGATACATGGAAATGAAAGTTGCAGTTTTCTGCGTCTCATTTCTTGCAAAATGTATTCAATCCGCCTATTCCCTGTACTTGATGCAAGTTGATATTGTTTCAACTTACAATAGTCTCCCTGTACTCTCACTTTCTGTGTCAACAGGCTACCATTGTATTTGACTAGGGGCACTGTGGTAGTATTGCATTTCTCATGGTGATTTGTCAGTCTAGTACTTCGCACCCTGCAATAGTACTAATTACATGAATATTTACGCATATGATACTGTTAGATTGAGTGAAATTTCTAAAAAGTCTACTAGACTACCACAATGGTTTCTAATCTCTACTCTTGTAATTGACTATACATTTTGCCTTAAATCCCCTCTGATTTCTACGCACTTGTAATTGCTACCTTACTTTGAGAAAAGTAAAAACTAAGCTGCCTAACAGAATAAAATTTTATCTTTCAATACTCAACAATTTGAAGTAATCCATTCTTGAGTTTATTCAGAGCTATTTTTGAGTAGGAATAGTAAACAAGATATTGGCAAACATTACGGTTCATCAATTGTAACAGTTTTTGTGAAAATATTCTTTAACTAGCACGTGGTTGGTTCCAGTTTTAAGTGGGATAATGACAAAAAGTGGTTAATACAGAATTGCCTTGCGAAGTCTTCCCTTTGAATAACGCACATGGACTATGATGAAGAATCTGGAAATTATGTGTAAAATATAACACCTTTGAATACATAAAACTGTGGTCTAAAACAAAATATCGGGTCATATACCACTGCGAGTTTCTGAAAACATGTACAAATATGGCGGGTACATATACCACCTATAATATCACCTACTTTTTGTTCTTACTTTATATTTTGGCATCTGATTATATTATGTCACCGATGTTCTTTTATACAGATTAGTTAACATATTAGGATTTTCTGCTGACTTTATCCAGGGATCGCATTTACTCTGTCACATTTCACGCCCACAAGTATATATGCATATATATGTATGAATAGTAATTATATATATGTAAGTAAAGATCTTTAAAGATTTAAAGGCAGATTACACTGTTTGTGAAAATTCTTATTTCATATTTATTTCAACTGATAGTTTTATTTCCGACAGTTTGTGTATGTATATATGTTCGTGTTCAAAAGTGAGGTTTTACGATGAGATCAGTATGCATACTTCGACAAGGGGAATGAATAGACCTGGTTTACGCATTTTAAGTTTACTGAACCATTTCGTTTTCTATTGTAGTAATCTAAAATTTCACATCGTCATTCTTTTTTAAGGTTAGAATTTCAACATAAGAATGGAATAAATTTTAATCAAAAATAACTGCATGCTCTTTGTTTATCTTTGTTGTTTCTCCTCTCTTACTACTGTCATCATCTCTGTCGTTTTCTTCACGTTTATGCAAATTTTTATCACATTAGGAGAAGTGGAACAGATGAGATTGAAATCGCCTATCTACAAATTCCGTAGACACATTATTGTTGTAAGGAAAAGGATTCAACGTTACATCGCATTTCGGACACATACAACTGCTGACAGAACTACTAACAACCTCACAATCTGTTAAGTAAGCATGCTTTATACCTAATTAGGAAAACAGTCAGAAACCAGTTGTATCTTTTAGCTTTATATATGCAAGTACAAGAAGAAATAAAATCTGATCTGAAAAGGCGAGAAATATTTAAGCAGAAAAACGTACGGTGACTAATCTGTTTATATTTATAACTATATTTTTTCTCTACCCAGTGTCTTAAATATCAGATAGCAATATCAGAGACAAAGCGTATATGGGAAAAGGCAACTAGAGAACTACAAATATCTAAAAATCACGGAAGAAACTTAGTAAGTATGAAAGTGACCAGAAGAATTTTGATTTATTCCCTTTTTCCATTGTAAGCAATGTCTATCAGCGTGTTTCCTCTTGTTTCACAACAAAATGACCTATAAAAATTAGAGAAATCAATAGAAAGATAATGCTATAAATGAATATACATGTGCATAGTATGGACTTTTTTGACTTTGCTCCAATTTAGTATAGATATTCATCTTATCCCAGTGTTGCATTATGTGGAGTATGATATATGGTTCCGTTGATATATTACGATTCATGATATAATCAACTATCCATCGATGTTCAAACAGTTAACGAATTAAAACTGGATTTTAACACTGAAACAAACGCTATTTTCAGATCCTAAACATGCAGGTGGCTACCTTTCTTATTAGTAAACTCATCTCATCACTCCAACCAACCAAGAAATATACATTGGTAATTTGGTGTAGTAGTGAACAAAAGTTTGTCAGTATTTACAAATCTGTGGCTTATTTAACTACCACCGTTCTTACTATGCAGCAGACATGGAAGCAGGAAAAAAGGAAAGACCAAAATTTCTGAGAAACAAATAGCATCATTTTCTGGATAGAATAATATATATATATATATATATATATATATATATATATATACGTTTTATGGGATTCACATTCCTAATCTATAACAATATATTTATGCAAGTAAATGTACTCTTCTGAACTCTTAAATCCATTTTATGAGAAATAAAGACCAACACCTCACTGATTTATATTGCATCAGCCGCACAATTTCACTGAAATATAACTAGCGTCTTTGATTCAACAGCAAAAAATGTTAACACGGTTTTTCAGTTTCTAATCCTTCTGGTGTGTCGGTAGGAAAAGGGAATTACAGAATCGAAGAGAAGGAGCAATTAACAACGGGGACAAAATTTTATCGAATGGCAGTATGCAAAGTAAAATAGCTAGTTAAAAGTGAAGGGGGAAATCAAATGTAAATGTTTTATTTGAGTACACAGAATTACTTTTCGCTTCTGTGCAATTAAAGCTTCACAAATGCATTATCGTCATCTTTTGAAATTGTTGTCAATCAAGTTATTCTGCTTCAACAATATGTAATTTATTAAATAAATGTTGAGCAGAAGTGTTAACCAGTCAAAGTTATTTCTTTCGTGAAATTAGATCCTTCTCTGAAGTTTGAAGATGATTCTAGATGGGTCACGACTATAAGCATAAGATAAGTCAGGGAGAATTTCGTGCTCATCAGTGATATAAATAAATAAAAAACTCATCTAGAATCAACTTTGATGCAGGGTGGTATTACCAGGAAACTATCCTTCATAAATATTATCCAGAAAAGTTTCACTAACCATTTTCGACTTATGATAGAAAACCATGCATTTCTTCGATTGATATAAGCAAAAAAATCCAGTAGGTCCAAAAGGTAGACCAGGGCCTGCTGTTTATGTTGAACTGATGTAATTGAGTGCAAATGTATTAAGGATTACCGTATATCCAGTTTATCACAGACCAACCTACAGTCTACGAATTATGTGAACCCCTAAATGTCAAAAGTCTAGTGACTGTCAGCTTACTCTTCATGTGTTTTTACTGACAGGGCGGTTCATTTCATGTTATTTCGAAAACTATTATATATTGCAATAAACCTTTAACGAACGGAGACGAGTAACTAATCTTTATAGCATTAAATATGCAAGTTTTGGCCATTGAAGACAATTTAATCACCCTTCATTTAGACCAGTAGCTAGATGTAATACAGCTCGCTACTAGCAAAAACGTCTTTGTGCGCGTGAATGTATGAATACTAGTGCTTTTACACCACCGTATTGTATTTTTAAGCACATTTGTACTTCCATTTGGATGAATTTTATTTGAAATTGGAGGTAATGTATGTCAACCGTATATAGAGCAGATAACTTTGTTTCAATTTTAGTAAATCATAGAACCATGAGTATTTACTGCTGAGAGACGCTCACATCTTATTCAAATGAATGTTTAATCATCCCTCCTAACACGTTATAATGATTTCTTGGAAGGTGTAGGTCTCTGATGGAAACTGTTTGAAATTCTTAAAAGTTCTTGTATTCGCCACTAACTTTTTAACTTTTTGGAATGAGAACAGCAGTTATGCTGAATTATGCCGTATATAATTGCACATTCAACGTATTGACCAGTTATCATCATGCGAACACCATTAAACCTGAAACAAATGAAGAGATGACGAGCAAACTTACACAGATTCCATAATCTCTTGTTGTATATACTCTAAGTTCCTTTATACGATATATTAAGAGGGAAATTAGTGATTTGAAATTTTTCAAAAAACATTCGCATAATGCAAGCTGTACAACACCCAGAAAGATTTGCTTCCTACCTATTTATGATGATAAGGTAGGTGAGAGATTTTTAAGGTGACAGCTAACGCAAAAATTTTTATCAGCTCTTTATTATCTCTCTGAGGTTTATACAAGCATTTTCCATCTGTGAAAATGTGCATAATAATATAAGATTTCACTAAAAGGAGTGTGTAGTTTACTGATTGATTGGGTGATTGATACTAACTGATGATCCAGACCAATAAAAATCTTAAGGCGATGAACTTCAGTAGAATGGAAACCAATGCAGTAACTTCCCCTTCATAGTAAATATGATGTACATAATTTTTGAAAAGTGGTTAACAGCGAAGTCTTAAAATCAGCCTACTTTCACTATTATTCTACTGAACTCAAAAGATTCCTATGCTCATGAATTTATGCTTCCAGAGAACAATAAAGTTTGGAACTAACTAGATGATGACGCAATAACAGAAACATGCTGAAGTTATAACCCAAAAGTATGAATAAACGTCACTGCAAATACAGTAGAATAGTAAAATGCATCTGTTCACAAAACTGCGAAATTGACACTTTCATTTCGCATACTAATATCTTCAAAAACACAAAGAATTACTACCCGTCCTAAAAGTTGAGTGGTACAAAAACTCCCTTGTCATAAGTTAAATATTCCAATCCCGATGTGAAACAGACTTAAAGCATTCTTACAGGTTAACATGCTCGATTAAGCAAAAGAATATCACTGAATGTATACAGAAGCTATAGTCACTCCAGTACATTACACGAAATAACTTCTTTTCAAGCCAAAATAGGACGATATGACACAGCGGTGAAGTGAGATGAAGTTTCACCTCATTAGAAATTACTTTGACTTCAATTATTTTTCATGCATCAGCTACCTCTTCAAAACTGAAGTCTGTTGGTGACAGCAGACACTGAACGCATATTTTTCTAGTGAGTACAACCAAATGCAGCTAAAAACGTTACACTTATCTCTTTTTTATCCATAGTGAATCATAATGGGTCAGCCGAAAAACTCTCCCTCACAGTTGTTACTGAATACACTTAACCTTCTTCCACGCAACAGTATTATATACTTATAGCTTCCAAAGAGCGAAACATGCCTTACTTTTATAGCTACACTGTTGAACAGCCAACATATTTTCACTGGTGGTGTAATCATCACTGTAACCTCTTGAACACTTCTTTAACTAAAATGCCACTCGCTGTAATAATACTAGCTATTTAGTAATCTGCTGATAAAATAAGGAGGATTTCTGAAAATCTGAATGACAAGAGCATCTCAGAACAGTACTTAAAAACCTGAGAATAATACTTGACCTTGAGTGACCTTTCGTAATGTGGACAATCAGGGAACTACAACCACATTAGCTAGTAATATTTCACAACTCACATGTATTTTGACTCCATTCCCTCACTTTTAGTTGCCTGTTGTAAAAAAGTCAACAATAACGCAAGTGATAATCACGTTATATCTTTCTTTTGGAAATATGTAAATTTTTTAACACTGTTAACAGATTAGTTTTAGAGTATTTTTGAAACGGAATGTCAATCAAATCGTTTTTATGTTAGTTGACTGGAGGCAATCGGTTGTAAGTCATGCTCCACCTAGGTCTCGTATTGTTTGGCTCTCGTCAACAAGGTGTATCTGAAACTTCAGTGAAACTGATGTCCCACATAGGTTTCGAACCCATACCACACTTTGTTGCAGTTAGTGATCCTTCTACTGAGCTATTCTTGTCAAGACTGACTTCTTAAAAGGCTGAATTCCTTACACTGATTGGTCAGCGGAGACTGATTTCGGTAAGCACTCAGCACTGAGCAACATGAGATTTGTTGCTCTCAAGTGACAACTCGATGTATAAATTGTGTGTACGCTCTGGGTGTTAAGAATACTAGGCAGGGATTCAGAACACGGAATCCACAGAAGTAATTGTCTATGAAGAGGATTTGCTGAAAAGAATAGCGAAGAAAAGCTGAATGCCAAATTCTACTACATAAATAAATTGATTCAAAGTCAGTATATATATATATATATATATATATATATATATATGTATTTATGTATTTATTTGAGTCCCCATTCTAATAAAAAGGTGCTTTTCTTTCAGTTCCTCAATGAAGTACATAGAAATTTACTTGGATGGTTATTATAACAAGTGATACCTTTCAGTTACAGGGCGGAAGTAGTCCTATCGTTCAATAATGGTTCGAATACTTTCTTCTTCCATTTTCATAGGATTATTTGACAAGATAATTAGTATTCACTTCTCATGATCAACCGACGGCGGCAGAAATAAAGGATCACTTGTAAAAACTAAGTTGCTTTACTGGAATGTCATCTATTTCAGTTTTTCCAGTGACAATACTCTCTGCATCACTGTAGAATGTAATCAAGGATTTTTCATTAAAATACGCCTTGACTCACACCATAAATATTTTTGCGATATTGGCGATATCACAAACTATATTCGCTCATAGATTTTATTACCCATCGGCAATACTGGACTCAAAACACTGTATATCATATGTTTCAACCTAGACATAATCTATTCACAAGATGCATACTAAATCTAAGCAGTTTTTGACAATGTGATGATAGAAATACATTAGTTGAAAAAATGTTTGACATGACACTGTCTATAGTGTCACATGTTATATAAATTTTGCCTTGACATTTGTTGCTGAAGTGAAAAGCTGTTTTCAGACTTGACCAGCCTGCTTACTTAAACTGAGTAGCTTCATGCAAAAAAATGTTTATGCAGGATGAACTCACAACTTAACCTTAAGTAGACTAAAGTACTTGATAAATACTGAAACCTAACTTCTTTGTCAAATGTATCCATAAAGTTTGGAATTAGGCTCGCCAATCGACTACTTGCAGAAAACTATCTACTATACTAGTTTTACTTACTGAAAACTAAACAACTCCTCAAGGCATTTAATTAATTGCTTTCGTCTTTGAGTCGACACCGATTTCTTAGCAACTTTTAGTCTCAAATATACGAACTTTACTCATCTAGGAAGAGATTACCTCATCTTGGCTGTCTGTCAGAATACTGTTGAAGAGACGACTGCTAATATCGTCTAAGAAACGCATTGTGCTCATTCACGAAATCGTTTCTTTAGTAGCTTCACGTGTTATTCATTTTGGTTCAATGTGTATCAGTCAGCCAATATTTATTATGTTATCATTATTACTGGTGTTACACAAATTATAAGAGGATCCCTATCCTAATGCCTAAATATTCACCATGTATTTGATTTTCGTATCATATTTTTACTTTATATGCAAAAAACAGATCAAATCAAGCGTAGTCGAATAAATAGTGTCTTCAGTGTTCACTGGGAAATTATCATATCTAGGAAAATAATTTTCTTCAACCTTGAAAAAAGCAATTCATTGTTATTATGTTTGTTTGTATTGTTCAAAAAATTAGATTATACCTGTCATAGTAATCCTTCATATCCTTAAGAGAGGAGATCCAGCTTATGCTAATTTATGCATTTATAAAAGAACAATAATGTCAAATCACTCAGGCGTGTGTCTCTTTCCTTACAACCGTTCAGAACTCTCACAAATACGTTTGATAAACCACAATAACTATAATTACATTACCAAGATGAAAGACTATCTATCTACTTATAAGTGGAGTGATACATTCTTATATATATATATATATATATATATATATATATATATATATATATATATATATATATATATATATATATATATTAAAGAACCGTTTAGGTGCTAACGGTTTTAATTATTCACACCCCTACTCCATTAAACAATATACTTTAGGTATACTCTGGTTGAGTTTTTTTCTTGAGCCTAGTTAATATGAAAAGAAAACCTACATTTCGGAGATTTCTGTGACTCAAAAAGAAAAATGTGGGTTCGAGTGAACAAAACACACACTTGACAAATAATTTGAGTGGACGAAAAAAATGTTACCTTGGTCTGTGATTCAGAATTTCAGATGATTCTTCGGAGAGACACGTCTTTGAATTAGGGTAGGAAGCAAAATGTCATTCAACTCTGTCAGAAACAATAGATGGTTTTACAAACGGTCTTCTTCTGAACTCATCGATCGCACTGACACCTACACGTACTACACAGATTAAATGCAGTTGATCAACAGCTTACAAGAATATATAAATTAGTTTTCTGAAGCTTGAAGTTGCTTTCCTATGCATTGTTGAAACCTTTTCAGAAACACTCCAAATAGATGTATATACTAAAGTCTTATGGTTGAAATGAATGACTTCCGTCCATGATGACTTTGCCTGCAGTTTTAGGTATTTTCAAGAACCAAAGTGTTTTCATATTCTCTCTAGTGTACGACTTTTTTCTTTGAAAGTAAGCATCCCCACAATTGATTTTTAGATACCCATGTGAACCCTTTATCGTGAGCATAGCTGGGAAGAAACAAAATATGTACAACCTGAACACATGATATTTCGTTCGCCTTTCTGGAGTGAATGACTTTTGGTGATGATTTAGTGGTACGCAGAATATTATTCTTCAAGAAAGAATAGTAACGAGCATGAATACGTCAAGGGATGATCAACTCGGGGTTTATTTCCTAGTTACACTTTAGACATTCAAATCTCTTGTGATAATTAGTTGATATACTTATGGTTAAACTCGTTCAAAAAATACCCTTCAGCACACAACTTAAGTAATGCAAAATGTATCGAAAAATTTCACTGACCCTATTTTAGCATATATATGTTGTTAAATGACCAGAAATTTACTTTTGCAGGGATCGGACAGATAACGAACCTATTAAATTAAATCCCTACCTGCCTTTTGAAACGAAATTTACTACTAGTGTTTTCTAAGTCACTGAATTATGTAGTAAGGATTACGATACTCAAAGTCTAGAGGTAAGAGCAATAGTTTTTATGTTATAAATGCCTTAAACATAGAACCTCCTAAGGGGGCTCTCACACTTTATAATATGCAGTGTTTTTGTGCTAAGGTCTTTCGTGCTTTTAGTTCAAAAAATGTTGTTGAAAAAATATACACAGGAGAAAATCGTTTATTTGGCAGAATAACTACCAAGATTTGTATGACATTTACAATGAAGTACTGAACACACTAAGCGGTCAGATAAACTGCCAATCTTATGACTAAATGGATTATGCAGCATGGGAAACACACAGATTTCATTCATAATAATATTATTGATAGAAATGTGCAGTGCTGTACCATTTGGGCGCACATACGAAGGCTTTTTCCACCTTTAGTAAGAAAAGGTATCATATTATGTATATATATAGATGTGTACATATGTGGATATTTCCCACTAGACAGTTTATTCTCCACCTTTCATGCATCCCTATATTCGTCTAGTTCATCCACCTCCTGAAATAAACACAGAATATAGTCCGGTATATACTTATAAACCAATTTAATAGTAATGATAACGATAAAAATTATAACAATAATAATAATAGTCACCTACTGCGTACGTATGCACTCTACCGTATACACACTTTAATACGCTTTTCAACATTTTTTATCTTCTAAGAGCTCAGTTGGTGTTTCTCAGTATGTAGCATAGGAGACAGAAGAAAAAATATACAGGAGACGAATTTGAAGTATTTTTTTCCGTTTTTTTAATGGTCCAAATCATGTCAACTAGACATGTCAGATAGATAAAATTATTTCATCTCGTAATTGGAGAAAAAGTGGAATTTATGCAGTACTAACTAACCTATGGGAACATATTTTAATATAGTCCCAGCGTGTTTAGAAACACACCTATGGTTTTTGAATATTTAAAGACGTCAGTAATATTTTGGAAAAAATAAAATAAAATAAAAATTAAATTTTATGGGAGTTGTGGAGATTTGGAAATATTTCAAGTTGTTATTCATCATAGACTGGCATCAGTTGGAGGAACAAAGAAAACCTAGGAGCATTCGACAGCTATATCGTCCTAGTATGGGCCTCTTCAGCAGTGCGCACCCACGACCCCACACCAGCAGGGATCGAACACGCGACCTTCAGGTTCCGCGGCCAGCGCGTTACCATTTAGCCACTGGATCAGAATCAAATGCTCCATATTTCCAACTTCTCTTAGCTCACGATATAGCACAACCGCCACCCAATGTCACCGTTGAGTAACTGTCCTCACGACCATCAGGCTTTGACTCCACCGTTCACTACTTCTCATTGCAACTTTGGGATTAAATAAATAAATAAATTAATTAAATTGTCAAAATTATAGATGATTAATGAGAGGTATTTGAAAGTTTAAGAAAAACTCTTTCACTCCTAGGCATTTATATGTTCTCGTTTAGTTACCTACCACTTAAAGAATCTATTCAAAAATTACCTAATGATATTTTTAGCGATATCATCTGAGCACATGAACTTATGGTTAAGTGAACGCTAAAAGCTTTGGAAGATGTCGTTAGGATGCTTTAGTGAAAGACTACTGACATCTCCATATTGTGATTGTCAAGGACTATGAAAACAAGACTTCGCTTGTTTCAAACTCACTACCTTTTCATTCAAGCTCATAGCTGTATACAGAGGAAGAAAACCAGACTGTTTACCAGACTTCAACTTTTTTGGTTCAGTATTATGTCGTGAGAAACTGATTCTAAAACACTCAGACGGTGAAATTGCCTGTCAGTTTATATCATATAGTGAAGGCAAGTAAGTTTGAAAATAAATTCTATGGCTTTAACTTGATCCCTTTGAAATACCGTGTATAAGGTGCAGTAAATATTCGTTACATACTTTATTGCTGACTTCGTAAATAGGCTGGAAACGAAACAACTTGACTATCTCGATGATCTTGTGCTTTAAGTTCATCATTTGCAGAGTTACAAAGCATGTTATTTAGTTAAGTAAGCGAAAGCAGTGAACTTGACTAAAAATCTCTGTACCTCACTAATTTTAGCTACTAGTTTTCAAATGTAAGTGAATGGCTATGGATTTCTTTTTCGAACCCAATAAACGAATACAGTTTATATTACAAAAGGGGAACAAGTAACGAAGTCACACCAAGAACTAATTCATGTACTGTGCTGAAATACGTGATGACGTGAATTCAAATAAGTTTTCACAATGATTTGGCTATAAAATGTCTATGTGTCTTGTGCAAAGGCTTTGTTGTACATCTCTTATTAAGTCTGAGTAAAGTTTTAGTAAGCAGTTGGACGGTATTACCAAGAAACTTATTGTCTAAAGGTATTTTTTCCTTGGCGTCTTTTTCACTACCGTTGTATTCAGTAAAAATCTGATTAGTATAGAAATTAAGCCTTCACATCTTTTATCAAGCTCTATATGATGAAAACAAGGACACATTTTTAAACCAGTTTTGTACTTTATCGGTGTAAAACCTGAATTGGAGGAAATATCGTTACGCTTATATGTAGCCAGACTCAATTTTGGTGAAGTTATATTTTAGAGTGAGCAAATAACCCAGTTTCAGCCCCTGAAAGAAAATGAAGCACAAAAATTGAAAACTAAACTGTTGTTACAAATTTGTTATTTTGAAATGGGACAACTGACATGATTTAAACTAGAACTGCATCAGATTTCCCACTTTCGATACATAAAGAATAGATAGCATTATGTCAACGATAAGCTCTCACTGATGTTTTCTATCTTATGAGACAGTTTGTGAAATCACTAGAGAAAGGAAGACATCGAAGGAAGCAAATCATAGTTGTTCTACTCACTGTAAAATGTAGCCGTTGATCCATTCATAAATTTTAAATACTTCTAATTATAAAAACTATCCAATACAAATATACTTCTACTATACAAAATAACCAGACCTATTTTTTTGTTCCCTGGAGAGCAACCAGTTTCATGTTGTCCAGTCTTGCGTGCTGATCGAAATTTATTGATCATTTTGCAATGTGATCGCCAAGATAGGAGGCTTGTCACCTGGAAGCTCTTTGTTTTAAACTTATTGATTGGAAACAATAGGTAGGAAGCCCTGGATTTAAGTCTTATGCTTTTTAACACTCTTCAGCAAGGCACATCTGCAACCTCAAGAGAACCGATTCCTCGCCTGAAAGTCGAACCCGCGCCATCCATTGTTGCAGTTGCGACGTTACCATCGAGCTGATCGACAGGATTTGGTGAGGACTCAGGACCAGAAACATGAGGTTGATTTTTTTCCACAAGTTATTCAATTTATGTACTCCAGTTTTACAGGAGGTCAGTAGTAACGTCACTGACAACGCTAGTTGACGTGTGTTTGAATCCAGGTGAGACGTCGTTTCGATGTAGATACGCTTTGCTGACATGTACTAACAAACACCAAGTCTAGGCCAAAAAGGGCTCCTGGATGATCGTCTTCGACCAACTAATTTCCAAAATAACTAAAATGCATAAATTCTCTGTCTATCTTGTTCTCTTAAAAAGGCAAGCTCTAACTGTAACTGTACTGCTTTTCGCAGTTGAAAATGTTAAGGTCAAACAGAAGGTACCATGATATTGATTTCAAAACTGCTTCCAATTTCAGGATAATAGCAGTAGTATTATCAGTATGAATAATCCTATCTTTTTCAGGAAACGACAGTGAAATGTGTACACAATTGTTGACCTAAATAAACGCATTTTGCGATATGAATAAATTACCTAAAGCAACTTTGATTGATTTTGAATTCTTCAATTTTATTTTTCATATTAGAATACCTTGATTGTCAGATGTCTTGAGTGATCTCAACAACTCTCATTGTTCAGTCAACTTGTTGCAGAGGAGAATTCAACTTTTAAGTTACATTCTAGGATATACTGCTGAAATAAATAGGGATTAGGTAAGGGTGATTTATCTTTTTTGGCGCCATACATGCAGTTTTTTAGCTTCTTACTGCAGTGTATGTAAAAATATAATTCCATGCTAGACATTTATTCCAGACCTCTTGAAAATGAAAATTACAGTACCAAATCACATTAGTGTGATTATTATTTAACTTTCAAGATAGTACTTTTTGCACAATAGCTAATGAGCTTCGACTTAGATATCCAGTGCCACATTCTTTAAGAAATATTACACTGCAAAATCCCCACTGAGTTTATCCACCTGCCAGCTTTTAAGTGTCAGCGTGAATGGTTAGCACACACTTCTGTTCGTCAAAATGTTTATCTTTCAGCCATCGGCACTGGATTCTGTACAAATGTATCTTTGATCATATATTTCTCCGTTTCTACAAAGCAGACTAGAGACCATAATTTAAGAGTATCTTTTCAGTTTTCGTTACTCCACAAATCCAGGATAACTTGAGCCTTATTTATGGACACAAGTTCGTGACTATTATGCTTTTTGAGAGTCTTCAAACGGTGTGAACTATTTCACTCCATATTTTAAAGCTCTATATTAACTTCTGAAAACACTTGTTAGGTCTTGATATTCCACAGCAACAAGTACTAAACTTCTGTCTCAAAATGTATTCATTCCCGTTGAAAAAGAGCTACGCAAATTTCATCTCGGAGCATAAAGGTTTAGGAAAAGTATTAATTATTTGTTAACAATGACATAGATATTAAAGTGAATCTTAGAAATAAAAGAAGTGAAACTGTATGACTGTCATAAAAAAACTTTTGTCTACATCAAAGCAAACTTTTATCATTCAAATATATTCTTTAGCTTCCTCTGCACAAACTGTATTTCACAAGAGGGCAACATTGTGTTAGAAATGTATTAAGATACTAAGTTTACAAGTTCTTAGTATGTTTCAGCCAATTTTTAAATCTGCTTCACAAAAGGGAAAGTTTTAAATTCAAATTATTACTAAATGTTCGAACCCTGAAAGCTTTTACCGTATGAAATTAAAATTATAAGAATTTTGCAGATAACACACAAGAATACTTGTTTATGAGACCACCTCACTGATCAGGTCATTGCACAGCACTAATTATGGCCTGGTTTGAGTGAGATGAAAAGTCTATGGTTCATATAAGTATGTTTTAAGAATATAAAGAGTTAAAATCAGAAAAAGTGGTGGGATTTTCCTTCCGCGTTACATATTTATTTTGGTCATGCGCAGAACAAAAATAGGAAGAAAAAATGCATGGAAATGAAAAAAATCCAGAAGAACAATGTACAGAAAGCATTCAGTATTTCAGTATTTTTAATTTGAACCCAAATTGTTGGCATATTCTAAAAAATACAAGCAATAATTTTAAACAGCGTAATGAGAAAACATAGATTATCTGAAACATGTGACGTATTAGTGCAATACACTTCGAATAATCTGATGAAATATGAACTTGTCAAATAACTAATATAAAACTTATAAATCTTAATTAAGCCAATGAAATTGTAATTAAAAAAGATAACAGGAACAGAACGAAGACAGGAGAGAAAAATTGCTTTGAATACTTAATGGGGATTTAAATTTATGGATAGCGAACACTTCGACAAATCCAAGTACTCCTCATTGACAGTACAGTTAAGGATATCTTTGTAACAGACGTATAACCAGTTTTTAATGAGTTTTTTACAGTCAGTGAGGAAGGACGTTTGTCGCATGAACTTGTCAAATTGTTGGAGGCCATCTGTTTCTTGAGTCACTTTGTCACATCTTCAGCCATTATTAACTGCATGCCTTAATTTCTCCTCTCTATGTATAACTCTACATTCATACATGTAAATTGGTAGACACAATAACCTGTGATATTCTAATTCAAATACTGTTCACTTTAGTAATGAAGCATGAGCTTTGTCTTCTCCACTAAGATGACTTTGGTCACATAGTATGTCATGCTAACAACTGATTCAAGCCTTTTCTGAACCTTTCGCAATTTGATATAAATTATTCATCAAGTTCTTGCATGACCAGATTGTTTGAAATGTAAATATTTCAGATAATCCTCATCTTCTCACAGCGTTGTTTAAATTTATCAACGAGACTAACTGTGACAAGTAACATAACCAAATAACGTCAGTTACCTTCGTCACTCAATAACCACTGCCGCTATTCGACATATTGCTAATGCAGACTTAAGGTGGAACTCCAGAAGAAAAACATTGCAGAAAATGAATAGATTAAATAAAATTACACCTAAAATTACTCATTTCACACATTATTTGAACAAAATAATCACCACTGATTTCAGTTACACCAAATTAAGCCTACATGACAACATGCCGGATGTCATCAATGATCAATTACTAAACTGAAACGGAAGTAACAACGGCTGTAAAAACCACCCCATCAACGAGTGAAATAATCAATTAGACTTCTTGATTTTGCGGAACTTTACCTTTCTAGCATGAATATTACCTATTTCAGTCGTTGCTAGAGTGGCCTGTTACGCCACTTAAAAGTTATGCCTACAGTGAAACGCACATAGCAAGGAGTGCACTGTAAATTTTATTCTTTTTAGACATGTAATATAAACATTTCATTTCTCTAAGATATAATAATTTTATGAAACGGAGTTTTTTTCCAGCTTTTTCTGAATTTTAATAAAACAGAAAAAGCCAACGAAATGAAGAAGGAATACTTTAAAAATTGTTATTTATGACAGTAATTAAATATAGGCTTTATTTGGATAAATCACACTAATTGCCAAATTTTATAAACATATAAGTAGTTTATCGATTTGGAAACTGCTGTTATGGTTTGACTGTTTGCAGCTAGCAGACGAATTCAGGAAACGCTTTCCATTGTACTAGAGATTCATCAGATAAAAGAACTTGCACCTTAGTGTATTGTTGCTCCCACTGAGACTCAAACCCTGCACCCATCGCTTCAAATCCTATAGTGTTATCCATTGGGCAAGTGAAGCACGACAGCCATCTCCTATACAACGGATATTAGTTATTATTATTTCTTGATACACTTGTAATTCTGCGTTGTTGAGTTGAAAGACTACTGTAGGCATATGGGCTCACATGCGGATGCCTTGATATTGCTTAAATATTATTATTGTTATGTTATATAACTACCTTTGATTTATTGTTATTTTACTTCCTTTCCAGAGATTGCAGAAGGTAATGTTTCAATTCTTTTTCAGATAAGTATTTTACCAGGTTAAAAATCAGTGAACTCGTTTGGCACACACGTTAACAATCAAACTCACTTGACATATTGACCGTAACCTAAAGATAACGACTAAAAATCCCTGTAATTCCACTTGTCAAAGTGAAAAAGAGTAATAGATATATATGCTGTTGTTAAGTTAATAATCAGTCAGATGAATACATGGAAAATAAATGTTTCCTTTTTGACCTGTGTTTATGGAGTGTTTATTAACTATTGTACGATATTGATTAAAAACGTTTTCACTTTATAAAGTAACATGCTGTTGGTTTTTTAATAAAACCCTTTTTCTGTACGTTACGAGAGTAATATGCAAATGTACGCAACTGCTATGAGTTTTAGTGAAACGTTGCTCATATTCCATGGTAACACTATATGTCATTTTGGCATCTGTATTTATAGTGGTTCAGTCATTAAATGTTTCTTTCTGTATGCTATCTCTGTACCGCTGAATCGCACCACTGCTTTTGCAGTGAGAACTATATCAGTGGTGTAAATGCCATTTAGGAGCTAGCGCTGACTGTGGAAACATTTCTTTAATTTCTTGGGGGAGCCCTAAAATCCTACTTTGTATAAGTATTTGCCAAACCAAATGCAAATGATTAGTTTTATTAACGAAATTCCAATGGTTAACGGTTTTAATGGATATCAAAGCTTGGAAACAATATGTCACGGTATGATGCCAATATTAAAACACAAATACAACTTTCTTTGCTTGTGATCTTCTGCCCAAAGGTATACGTGTTAGATTTAATGTCTACGACTCAAAGACTCATCTTAAGACAATATCGTAATGTAAAATGCCATAAGTGCAGTGAATTTGTATTTATTTTACAAAATTGAAGGAAGAGAAGGTACCTGACGATTGGAAGAAGGGTTACCTTGTCAAACTGCCGAAGAAGGGAGACCTAAGTGCTTGCAAGAACTGGCGCGGAATCACTCTCCTGTCCACCCCAAGTAAAATATTAGGCCGCATCATCCTGGAGAGGCTAAGGGATGCACTGGATTCAAAACTACGACCGGAACAGGCAGGCTTCAGGAAGTACAAATCATGTGCAGACCAAATTGCAACGCTTCGTATCATCATAGAACAGAGCATAGAATGGCAATCACCTCTCCATCTCAACTTCATCGACTTTGAGAAGGACTTTGACAGCGTCGACCAAGAAGTAATTTGGAAACTGCTTCAACACTACGGAGTACCGCAAACCTTTATCCGCCTCATTCAACAACTATATGAAGATGCCACATGCCAGCCAAGTAATTCACAATGGGAAGCTCAGTGATGCTTTTGAAGTGAAGACAGGAGTGAAACAAGGTTGCCTACTATCCCCCATGATATTCTTGATTGTGGTGGACTGGATCATGCAGCAAACAGTAGGCAGCGAGAAGAGGGGGATACACTGGACGACGGAAAAGAACCTAGAAGACTTGGATTTCGCCGATGACTTGTGCCTCATGTCACATAAACTTGAAGATCTGCAGGCAAAAACTAACAAGTTGATAGAAGAGGCAGCGAAGACGGGACTTCAGGTGAATATAGAGAAGACAGAAGTGATGAAGATACCGCACCACCACCATCAACAACAACAACAACAAACTCCAATCACTGTCAACGGGAGAAACTTGAAGGAAGTAACATCCTTCACTTATCTAGGAAGCACTGTTTCAACTACAGGCGGGACGGACGAGGACGTCAAAGTCAGAATCGGAAAAGCAAGACAGGCATTCATTAGCCTGAAACCAGTGTGGAGATCTTCTGCACGCCACTCATCATGTGGAACAAGATCCGGATTTTCAACACCAACGTCAAGTCAGTGCTCTTGTATGGCTCAGAGACTTGGCGCGTCACGAAAGGCATTTCCAATAAACTACAGACATTCATCAACAACTGCCTACCCTGGCTCGCTGCTGAAGATCAGATGGCCAGAAAGAATAAGCAACAAGGAACTCTGGGAACGAACCAACCAAGAACCTATCACGCAACAAATATGCAGGAAGAAGTGGAGATGGATTGGCCATGCACTGAGAAGGCCGACGGAGGACATCACGCGTCAGGCCCTCGAGTGGAATCCCGATGGGAAGCGACGAGTCGGACGTCCAAGGGTGACATGGAGGAGGTCGTGCGAGCAGGAAATGAGAGCTTCTGGGTTGTCGTGGGACCAGGTTCAAAAGATCTCAGAGAACAGGATGAAATGGAGGCGTGCTACTGAAGCCCTATGTTCCACTAGGAACCCAAGGGAATAATAAAAATAATAATAAATAAATACAAAATTGAAAATTAATAAGTTAAATTTCATCCACTAGTGTGACCAAAACAGTCTACAGTTCCTAGGTAACCTATTTTTAAGGTGAACAGTAAAATTTATGGAAGTTCTGAGAGATGTTATTGAGTTGTGAACAATTATCCCACAAGTTAATTCATCTATTATTCGGTGAATTTCACATTATTATTATATTATTATTAGTCCCTTGGGTTCCTAGTGGAACATTGGGCTTCAGTAGCACGTCTCCACTGCAATCTCTTATCTGCAATCTTTTAAACCTGGCTTCACAACAGCCCACAAGCTCTCATTTCCCCCTCGCACGATCTTCTCCATGTCACCCTCACCTCCGACGCCCAACTTGTAGCTCATTATGGGGATTCCACTCAAAGGCCTGACGCGTGATGTCCCCACTCGGCCTTCTCAATGTATGACCAATCAGTCTCCACTTCCTTCCAGTGCATATTTGTTGAGTGATAGCTTCTTGGTTGCTTCGTTGCCAGCCAGCCAGCCAGCCAACCAGAGTTCCTTGTTGCTTATTCTTATTATTCTGGCCATCCGAGCTTCAGTAACGAGCCAGAGTAGGCAGTTGTTGATGAGTGTCTGTAGTTTATTGGAAATGCCTTCCGTAACGCGCCAAGTCTCTGAACCGTATAGAAGCACTGACTTGACTGACTTTATTTAGTGTTGAAAATCTGGATCTTGTTCCACATGCTGAGTGGAGTGCAGAAGATCTCCACACTGGTTTCAGGCTGATGAACGCCTGTCTTGCTTTTCTGATTCTGACTTTGACATCCTCGTCTGTGCTGCCACCTGTAGTTGAAACAGTGCTGCCAGACAGGTGAAGGAGGTTACTTCCTTGATGTTCCTCCCGTTGATGGTGATTGGAGTTTGTTGTTGTTGTTGTTGGAGTTGTTGGTGCGGTATCTTCATCACCTCTGTCTTCTCTATATTCACCTGAAGTCCCGTCTTCGCTGCCTCTTCTATCAACTTGTTAGTTTTTGCCTGCAGATCTTCAAGTTTATGTGACATGAGGCACAAGTCATCGGCGAAATCCAAGTCTTCTAGGTTCTTTTCCGTCGTCCAGTGTATCCCCCTCTTCTCGCTGCCTACTGTTTGCTGCATGATCCAGTCCACCACAATCAAGAATATCATGGGGGATAGTAGGCAACCTTGTTTCACTCCTGTCTTCACTTCAAAAGCATCACTGAGCTTCCCATTGTGAATTACTTGGCTGGCATGTGGCATCTTCATATAGTTGTTGAATGAGACTGATAAAGGTTTGTGGTATTCCGTAGTATTGAAGCAGTTTCCAAATTACCTCTCGGTCGACGCTGTCAAAGTCCTTCTCAAAGTCAATGAAGTTGAGTTGAAGATCCTGTTGACTGCCATTCTATACTCTGTCCTATGATGATGCATAGCCTAACGTTTCAATTTGGTCTGCACATGATTTTTACTTCCTGAAGACAGCCAATCAGCCTGTTCCGGTCATAGTTTTGAATCCAGTGCATCCTTTGGTCTCTTTAGGATGATGCGGCTTGATATTTTGCTTAGGGTGGACAGCAGCGCGATTTTGCCTTAGTTCTTGCAAACACTGAGGTCGCTCTTCTTTGGAAGTTTGACAAGGTAACCCTTCTTCCAACCATCAGGTACCTTCCCTTCCTTCCACACTTTCTGCAATAGTGGTGTAGTATGAGCATGTTTGCTGTTGTCTCTGCGTCTACTCTCAGTGCTTCTGGTGGGATCCCATCTGGTCCTGCTGCTTTCCCGCATTTCAGTAGTTTTATGGCGTTCAGGACTTCGACTTTTGTTGGAGAATTTGTGTCCACTTGTAGTTCTGTGGTTTAGCTGCAGGTGGTATTTCTGGACGAAGTGCAGATGGTGGTGATGGTCGGTTCAAGAGTTATTTGAAGTGGTCAGCCCATCGTTTCCCTCCTTCCTCTTCTTTCATTATTAGATTTCCTTCATCATCTATAACTGGTTTCGTCTGTGTTGATTTCTTACATCCCAGATACTAACCTGGTTATTTAGATACAGTGTTGTCAAGTCTCTGTCTCTCCTACATCCAGCCTATTCTGCTTCACTTGCCAGTGTGTAGTGGAGAGAAGTGTCTCTTTCCTTTCCGTGCACTCTTCTTCACTTCTTTGTCCACTGTGTTGTTTTATACATTGTACTCAATTCCACTTCTCGTCGTTGAGCATCCTTGCACTGCACTGCTTTATCTTCTGCTTCACCATCCTCCTCTCCTCTCCTCTCCTCCCCTCTCCTCTATCAGCTTCCATGTGTCTGTCGAGATCCATTCCATTCCTTATCTTCTCCCTTCTTCCTTCCTAATACGGCTGTGCAGGTTTCTTTCCCCATCTCTTTCAAAGACTTCCAGTGTTCTGTCACACAGATTTCTTCAGAGATGTTGCTCGATATCTCCCATTTTGTCTTGATGACTGCTGTGAAGTAGGAGGTGCGTAATATGCGTATATGCATCGAAAATTGGAAAATTAACAAAATGACTACGGGATGAAGTAAATTTACGCCATGAGAGAATTATTATCTTCAGTGACGGATTTTATGTGATGGTTATGAGAAACATAGAGGTTGTGCATATACATACATACACACATACATACATACATATACGTACAAAACGTGGTCATTGTGCCGGAAAGGAATTCCATTTTGGTCTGTTTATTAGAAATGTCACGTAATGAACCAGTGTTATTTACTGGATAACTTTTCAGATATAATTTATTGTCCATATTTATATGACGACTGTCATGGCCATTACACAAAATCCGTCACAGCAGATATTAATTCCCCCACGACGTAGCTTCATTCTGTAGTCATTTTGTTAATTTTCCAATTTTGGATGCATACAGACATATTACGCACCTCCTTCTTGTCATACAATTCCATTTTGACCTCTCCACTAGAAGTCACTCTCAAAAGTTGTCTCATTAATATTATGTATTCACTAATGTGAAGCTAAGGGATTGACGTCATCGAAAAGAGAAATTTTCCTTCTCTGCGGTCACCTTTTCCTTTCATTAACTCGTGAAGCATCAGTATATGAAGGCAGAAGGGTCTCGGCGACCATGTGGATTGTTGGAGTAACAGCGACATTAGTGTTGAACAAAAGTCTCTTTATATTTCGTTCAATGCGTTTTCAATGTTTTCACTACGTGCTGAAATTCATCTTATATACTCTAAGACTAGTTGGTTTCATCAGGATCTGAGAAAACCACATTTCAGTTCAGAGTCTGTCAAAGGTACTTACTAAGAAGGGAGTATATATCAATCCAAAATATCTTTCTACTGTGTCTTATCCTCCAGTCACATTGTTACAATCGATAAGATATTTTTGTCAGTATTAAAAGTGAGCTATTTATTAGTATAAAAGTAATTCTGAGAATTTTTCGCATTTTCAATATGTTAACTTCTAATGACTAAATCGATTTTAGTCACTAATTTTGAGGTCAGTCATATTCACATTTGATTATATCGGGATGCGATGTTTCACGAAACCGAAGATATACCTAATATCCTATGAAACACGCATCAATATAAGTTCATATTTACACATTTATTCGCGTGGAAATACAAATTATTGTTCGCATTTTTAAACGATAAAAAATGTTATGTCTGACTTTATTTATTGATTCACTCATGTGTAACCTGTACGTGACCTGACCATATAATATAGAGTATATACTGAAGATGTATATTAATATACCATTTACTTGAGTGAAATGATGTGGAAACTAAAGTTCCTGGAAAACAGACGCATTCAATATTATTCCGTCCTTCTATTTTAATGATTAATTATTATAAAAAGTTCTGCTATGTACTCAAAAAAATCTGAAAGTTTGAGTGGGACATGAGATGCTTTTGATTAAGGCATAAGATGATTCACCTTTATTTTAATCGATTGATAAACGTTTTCTACCATTGGACAAAATTCAATTATTGTTTTAGAGTATGCTTACTTACTGGTTCATTTTTATTGTGTATCACTTGATCGATAAATTTCAATCAGCATCAACTGTTAATAAGTAGATAGCTAGATTGCTTACCCAATAGTGATAAGTTGGTGTACACGATGAAGTCTAACTTATAGGGGATCAGTTGCGACCTAGATGACTTAGTATTTGGGTCTCTAACTTTAACACTAAGTAAGGTTACCGATAAAGCACCTCGTTCTTCATGTTTACAGATATCTCTTATTAATAAGCATCAAGCAACAGAGAAATTGGATTAAGTGTTTACTTCTGATTGGTTCTTTACACTGTTAACATCAGTATTTCGAAGACAAGGTTTCGGATACCATTAGTTGTTCAGAATATTAAAATTTTAAGACAGCAACAATAAATTGCCTAAAACGCATTTTTCAATGTATTAGAACTAATTCACTTTGGAGGTTTGTGGTGATTTATTAATTGTTTTCCTGTTGACATTCATCATGTACTGGAATTAGTTTTACACAGTCAGCACGTTACCACTGAGTCAGTGGGTCATCATCCATTGGTCAACATTTCCTACGTCTGTCAATGCACGGAACCCGAAGACCATGGATTAGACCCCTGGTAGAGCCATAAATGCACACTGCTGAGAATTCCCATACTAGGATGAAACAGCTGTTCATTGCTCCTAGGTTTTCAAAATATTCTCTAAATGATGTGATTCGATGATTAATATCAAACTTAAATTTAAAAAAAGCCATCTACACCTCCTCTTTTTAGACCAAACAAATAAATGATCACTTTGGCTGGTAGTAATGGTAATGTAGAATATTACAGAAGAAACAGCCTGTACAAAAAACAGTATTAGGCTGAAAATAAGAATGTGACTCTGTAGATACAATAAAAAGCGTGAGGAGACTATGCTTCAGTACACGTTAGTGCTGCTTTTAGTGGGAAGGGGAAGGGATACGGGCTAAACTTTTTTGAATTACTAGTGCAACAAGTGCACAACTGATCATCTCAACAATCAAAGTAAACTATGCAAGGGAAACAATAACTTTATAATTTGACTTTTTATGCTTGCTTTATCTACTTTAAGATTACTCCTTTTCCATCCACCTTTTCTTTGTAAACTACTGTGATGTGTGATAACTTCAGCAAATCCACCTGTGTTCGCGTTTCTGCTTTGATTTTGTCAGTCAGTCAATAAGTCAACCAGACATGCTCACTTCAGGTTCAACTGAAATAGACGCATTTTCAGTGTTGTCGGGCTAGAAATATAACATTTTGACACGCACACTTAAGGTTTGCTTTCACTGCTGATTTCCTACAATCATTTATTCAGTATTATCAATATGTATATTTTCATTTCATATAACTGCTCTAGTCGAGTGCAATAAATATAAACACAATACTAGTTATTAAGATAAACTAAGTCGGATATGAGGACAAGTATCCAGCGGTGGTATTGGATAAATGTCACATTATATCGAAAGTTGACAGAAAATGCAGTCCACTGGATCTTGACCCAGTTGCTGAGTGGTAATTTTCTGACCAGGAAAGCTGAAGTTCCTAAGCCTAATCACTTATGGGGTCATATATGCACACTGTTGAGGAGTTGCCTACTTGGATGAAATAAATTTTTAGTGCTCCCAAGTTTTCGATGATCCTCCAAATGATTTCAGGCCACAATGAATACCTACTTAAAATCCCTTTACTTTCAAATATTAACACAATAATATTTTAAGGAAAACTTTTAACAATGATACAGTATGAAAGAATTTAGTACGGTTTTATAAATAAAATATTTTGAGATCATGATGACACCAGTAAGCTTTAAATTACACAAACATGCAAAACTCATACAAAAGCGGTTGGAAGAAATCAACTTTTAACAAAAGCAAAGCATGATGCGAATAACTTCAGAAATCAAATTTCACATCTAATTCATCTTTAATAAACTTACCAAAAATGAGAATGAATTGTAATAAATCCATTATGAACTGGATTGCAGTAAATAACTAATAGTGTGTACACAAAAACGCTGTAGTAGTCACTGTTGTTATTCTCTTTGGTTTTTCCATACCATTAGAAGGTATCTTCTTCAATAGAATGCGTAGCCAAACACTTGTCGGTAGATAAGACTTCGGATGTGAATATTAACTAATAATTATGCGTAAGTTCATTAAATGATGGGAAATAGATTTTAAATATTCAGTTGATTATTTTTATGTTGACAATTATCCTCTTATACGTCTGTGTATATGTGTATGTGTGTGTGTGTGCATTTCTCTTACATTCTGATTATGCAATAGCAAATTTTGTATGATTCAGTCTACTTAATATTTTTAAGCAACTTTTGACATTTATTGATTTTTCGCTGTTGAAGTAAATTAATACTGAGAATCAAAAGTCAAGTGGATTAAGAATATAATACGATGAACTTAGTGTTTTGATTTACATTAAAAGGCATAGTGTCCATTGACAACAAAATAATATTTTTAAAAAGTGTTTTATTATTACAGTTTCTTTTAAAATATATTTTTTTAATTGTAGTTCTTTTTATTACTATACACTGGGATAAAATCCACAAAACACGTCTGCTTTTTAATGTACTATACTCATTTTGACCACACCCAGCAATATATGATAGTATATAGTAATAATATTAGTATTAGTAGTTTAAATAACGATTAACAATATTATAATGCTGATAACTTGTTTGAAGTCTACTTCAATTGCATTAAAATTTTTAGACTTCTATGTGTAATTCTACATCATTTACAACCATACAACCTCATATTATTTGTAACTATGTTTATGTTTGCTATCTCACAATGGCGTCCAATCGAATGGATGATTGAATTTAGAAAAGCTTATTATTGGTCTGCGAATAGACACGAACGCACCACACCACACATGCACGTATGAATGACAGTGTTGAAATAACTATATGTACAACCTAATAACTATTCATACAACTGTAAATATGACTATATATATATATATATATATATATATATATATATATATATATATATATATATATGTATATATATATATATGATATTTCCTGAATAACTGGGGTAGACGTCATGCTGAACAGACATTAATCATATAAGTAGAAGGATATAACCCAATCCACTGTTCCATAAATGTCATAGAACGCAGACGCACGATATGCGCTAACAAAAAAAATATATTTCTGTATACTGAAATTAGAATACCCTAAAATAATTCATATATACAATATGGCGAATAAATATAGCTGAGGCGTAAAAAATTAGTATTAGCCTTCAGGCGCTGATGTTGTGCGATTCTAATTCATGTAAATTCTATAAATATCATAACGACACATACTAATGAAATAGATCTTCAGAATGCTGGAGTGTAGGTATATCTATCTTGCACAAGTATGTGATAGTTACAGATATATGAAAGTGAATGCCACATTCACTGATGCAAATCAATCACACTTTATTAGCATAACACCCAATATTCAACTACTAGTTGAATTCGATTACAGACTTACTTTATGATAACGTGATTACAAGATATGGGTCAAAAATAAGCCTATTACGTATTTCAAACAAGTAGTTCATTCGTTATTTAGGATGGTTTCATTTTTCGATCAGTGACCAGAAGTTATCTTTAAGCATCCAGTAAATACCGGATATTTACATGACCCATGAAAGTTCAGACTAACCAATCAACCAGCAAAGGAAGTTGCTGTCAGTGTAGTTTATTAGCTCCTCTAGATGAAGCGATTTTCATACTAACTAATCCACTCAGAAACCAGTCCGTTTCACGGAATAGCTCAATAACACTAATAATCATATTACCGGTTTTCCGGATGGCCTGAAACAGTTGGCCGAAATTCATTTGACACATGGGCTGTTTTAGCTGTTATAGTAAACCTAGGCTATTAGGTGGTACTCACAAAAGTTGTTAAAAGTCTGTGTATAAGTGACTTCTTTTACCAAGTCAAACAAATGGCTGTGCAGTTACATGATGTCAAATTTACAGTGACTCTACACTTAATAATGGTATATCTTCCAAACCACAGTTTCTCTGCTTATAACTACCAACATTTCTCTCAATTACTGTCAGCCAGCATCTGCACTTCCCGGTAATTGTATTCAATTTCAAAGACCGGTCCTAAAAGCAAATTTCTTGTACTAGGATAAAAACGTTTTAAAGCCCGAATTGTTCAACCAACAAGTTGCTACCAGTATCTCTGATATTATAAAACAACTCAAACACAGAAATGCACTTCACAGGGAAAAGCCATCTTATGCAGAAGTGTGTTAAAGATATCTTTTCGCAAGATGACTTGAGTGACGGACGGTAAATGCCATTTAGTGGTGAAAGTGAAGAGATTCAGAGCTCAGTGAAAACGTTCGATTTATGTGCTATTCCAAACAATAGGCTTTGAAGTGTTATCAGTTACAAAGTCTTCATTTTTGCTTTAATTATCTTTTGATGTAGTTATCTTTCGAGCTGTAGCTAAGGTTAATTCTGCCCTGCTAAGTTCAAGCTGCAATTGTTAACACTATAAGCATGTGCAAAAACACCACCCTTTTTCATTTACTACCTGATCTCATTTCAACCGACAATACTTAAGCATCCATTAGTGTTGGATGATGTATTTCCAATCATAAATTGGTCCAACCACAAGTGTGAATAGATCGGATGCTCACTCAAGGGTCGCAAGTCAAGAGAACGTTAAACAAGCTGTCAATGTATCCCTATTTAACCACCCTGGCCCACTTGTTGCATATCTTTGAGATTAAGTATGTATTAAAAGTGCAGATGCATAAACTTCGCAGTCACAGGTACCTGTTGTTAGCTGTTCTTCTAAGGGAAGGTAAAGGCTGCGCTAAGCAGACACTGTACTTTCTGGATACACTAGATCACCCTCATTTCATGAAACTGTATTTCGACAAGTACCGTTAAATAGCTTCTAAAGCAATGTATAGATTCAAAATTATCATTTTGATAAGCCGTTTGAGTTTTAGCAATCAAAATTAACAATTTATTAACCCTAAATAGTGAGCGAAAAGGCGATTAACTCAGAAATATGCTTACGATTATTTATCATGTAAGTGCAGGCTTGAAAAACGTGAACAGTATTTTTCCTCCATGTATTATCATCCTGCAAATCAGCACGTAAAAACGACTTTGACCAGTCTCAGACATTTCGCGTGACCTCTCCAACAAAATATCAAACGACTGATTACACCTATGTGTCTCCAAAAAGTGAGGAAGCAAAATCGCGTAAATATGTGGAATTAAATCTTCTGACTACTCATGTGCACGGAACTACTGAAGAACACTGATTTAGACCTAACGATGTACGCTGTCTCAAAAATACAATGGATTAAATGTCATAACGGGGTTTCGATGACTGCCGAATCATAAATAAGTCAAATTTGATGGAGGCTTTAGAAAACTCTGGTTGAAGACAACAAACTTTTACTGCTTGAGGAGATAAACAGGGTTAAGGCATTTGAACATTTGAGCATTTGAACCAGTAAAATGCTAATAAAACTTAAACTGAAATAAATAGGTTTTCCTGAAGAGGATATTGGTCACATTTGAGGTTTGGTGGTTTCTACTTCAGAACTCAAGTTCGGGACATGTCGACGATAAGCATTATGAATACAGTGATGAGTCTGATGACTGAGGAGCATGGACTATAATTGATAACTCTAAAGGTTTGCAATACCAAATGTTTTCCAACCAATGTTTATTTCATCAAACTGATTTTAGTTGACTTCTTCTGCTCAAGAATATGTCAACAAGTAATAAGCGTAAACTTTAAACTATTGCTAGACAGGTTATCCATAAAATCACGATTAAAAAATCATATCACATTATAATGAACCTCTAAGCGCACAACGGTACCTTATATTATCTATTGAGGGATAATTAGGTGGAAACGTGAAATTTCCTACTGGATGAATAGACGGATACGAAAAGGGCTACCATTCTGTCCGGTGCAGTGATTTTCACGGTTTCGGCAGTTCACTTTTTAGATAACGCTTGGTATGTATTCCTTTGTTATTGTGTTTTTTGCGTGCATAAAAGAGATTGAAAACATTTTGTAGACCTCAACGGTGGATGAAATTGTCGTATGTTAGCTATTGAATGTTCGTAGAATGGGATTCAAGTCACATTGGTTATTATTGATAATAATAGTAACGTCCAAGTACTTTTTGTACAGTTGAAAACCTTCAGTCGTGGATTCAAACTGTCCGTTCTTTAAATTGGACATAAAGCAGTCCGCCAGTAGTGGACCTTGTGGAGATCATGTAGATTCCACTTTCCTGTCTTCGGTTTTCTTCGCATAGTGAAAGCTCTTGTCATCTGTGTAGATAACCAAAGCTTCTTTACTCAGAAGAAACTGTCCAATCCCTTCTCCCTTAATGGTCACAACTTTCAGTCTTTGAAATCACCCCTATCTTCTTGTTGCTATTCACTAAGCGACCAACTTACTATTCATTCCTGATCCTATGCATTTTTTGGTCTCACTTCCGCTTCCATATATGTTGTCATGTTATGAAACTTCTCATTCAAACTTCTTATTCTCTTTCGATACACCTACAGTCATATTCTGATTCATTATTACGATTATTATTTGTGCTTTGGGTTCCTAATGGAACATTGGGCTTCAGTAGCACGTCTCCACTGCACTCTCTTCTCTGCAATCTTTTAAACCTGGCTCCACAACAGCCCACAAGCTCTCATTTCTTCCTCACACCATCTCCTTCATGTCACCCTCACCTCCGACGCCCAACTCGTCGTTCATTATGGGGATTCCACTCGATGGCCTGACGCGTGATGTCCCCACTCAGCCTTCTCAGTGCATGCCCAATCAATCTCCACTTCCTTCCAGTGCATATTTGTTGAGCAACAGCTTCTTGGTTGCTTCGTTGCCAGCCAGCCAGCCAGCCAGCCATATTTCCTTGTGGCTTATTCCTATTATTCTGGCCATCCAAGCTTCAGTAACGATCCAGCGTAGGCAGTTGTTGATGAGTGTCTGTAGTTTGTTGGAAATCCCTTTCGTAACGCCTCAAGTTTCTGAGCCATACAGAAGCACTGACATGAAGTTGGTGTTGAAAATCCAGATATTGTTCACGCTTCATGCTGACTCGAGTGCAGCAGATCTCCACACTGGTCTCACATTAATGAAAGCCTGTCTTGCTTTTCAGATCCTGACTTTCACGTCCTCGTCCGTGCCACCTCTAGCTGAAGCGATGCTGCCTAGATGGGTGAAGGAGGCTACTTCTTTCAAGTTTCTCCAGTTGATGGTGATTGGTGCTTGTTGTTGCTGGTGGTATTGGTTGGGTATCATCATCACCACTATCTTCTCTACGTGCACCTGAAGTCCCGTCTTCGCTGCCTCACCTCTTCTGTCAACTTGTTAGTCTTTGCCCGTAGATCTTCAAGTTTGTGTGACATTAGGCATAGGTCATGGGTGATAGAAGACAACCTTGTTTTACTCTTTTCTTCACTTCGAAAGCATTACTGAGCTTCCCATTGTGAATTATTTGGCATGTGTCGTCTTCATATAAGTGTTGAATGAGATTGATAAAGCTTTGTCTGTGGTATTTCATAGTGTTGAAGCAACTGTCTGCTAAATTACTTGTCGGTCGACGCTATCGGAGGCCTTCTCAAAATCAATGAAGTTGAGTTGAAGATCCTGTTGACTGCCATTCTATACTCTGTCCTATGATGATGCATAGCATAGCGTTGCAATTTGGTCTGCACATGATTTGTACTTCCTGAAGCCAGCCAATCAGCCTGTTCCGGTCGTAGTTCTGAATCCAGCACATCCTCTGGTCTCTCCAGGATGATGCGGCCTAATATCTTGCTTAGGGTGGACACAGGCGTGATTCCATGCCAGTCCTTGCGAAAGCTTACGTCACCGTTCTTGGGGAGATTGACAAGTTAGCCCTTCTTCCAATTACCAGTTACCTTCTCTTCCTTCCAGACGTTTTGCAATAGCGGTATGAGAATGTCCGCTGTTGTCTCTCCGTCCACTCTCAGTGCTTCTGTTGGGATCCCATCTGGTCCTGCTGCTTTCCCACACTTCAGTAGCCATATTACCCTCAGGACTTCGACTGTGGTCGGAGAACTTGTGTTCACTTGTAGTTTTATGGCTGGGATGCAGGTGGTATTTCTGGACGAAGTGCAGGTGGTGGTGATGGTCGGTTCAAGAGTTATTTGAAGTGGTCAGCCCATCGTTTCCCTCCTTCCTCTTCTTTCATTATTAGATTTCCTTCATCATCTATAACTGGTTTCGTCTGTGTTGATTTCTTACATCCCAGATACTAACCTGGTTATTTTGATAAAGTGTTGTCAGGTCTCTGTCTCTCCTACATCCAGCCTGTTCTGCTTCACTTGCCAGTGTATCGTGGAGAGAAGTGTCTCTTTCCTTTCCGTGCACTCTTCTTCACTTCTTTGTCCACTGTGTTGTTTTATACATTGTACTCAATTCCACTTCTCGTCGTTGAGCATCCTTGCACTGCACTGCTTTATCTTCTGCTTCACCATCCTCCTCTCCTCTCCTCTATCAGCTTCCATGTGTCTGTCGAGATCCATTACATTCCTTATCTTCTTCCTTCTTCCTTCCTAATACGGTTATGCAGGTTTCTTTCCCATCTCTTTCAAAGACTTCCAGTGTTCTGTCACACAGATTTCTTCAGAGATGTTGCTCGATATCTCCCATTTTGTCTTGATGACTGGCTGACGTGAGGATGTTCTTTGTAGTTTCGTACTTCAGTTTCTGCTCTCGGTATTGAACTTGAACTGTGGTCTATCGCCAATTTCCTTGAAGGCTTTCAACTTGATTTGGAAGATTCTTTGCACTAGATAGTGAGAGGTGTCAACCTACACCTTATCCTCTTCCTGATCTTGTGTCAAGTAGGCTGCGTCTCCACTCTCTTCACATTGAGATGAAGTCGATCTGATTTTCGATGTAGTGTGTCCTGGTGTCTGGTGAAATCCATATCGCTCACTCTGTGGAGATCCTTCTGCTTGAACACAGTGCCTCGCCTCCAATCACCAAATCGTTGAATGCACAAAATTCTGTTAATAATTCTCCATTCTCATTCAACATTTCACCGGGCGCTTCCCTACGCACGGTTGGTTCTCTTCTTGTGTTATCCACTCTTAGTTTGACATTCATGTCACCCATCAGAAATCTGATGTCGCCAACTGAGGTCTTGTCATGTGCTGATTGCAGTTGTCTGTGGAATTCCTCCTTCTTCTCTTCATCTGCATTATTTGTAGGTGCATAGCGTAGCATTGTTCATTTGTGACTTCGCGTCCCTTCTGAGTTGAACCTTGCTGTCATGATGCTGGAGGAGATCGGTTCTCACTGCATGAGAGCCTTCGATGTTCTTGGGAGAGGTATATGATGATAGCCACTCCGAAACTCAGTGTGCTCGTGGTTGTCGTCTGGGTGACAATATTGGAGCAGATTATTGATTGTCCAGTTAACAGTTTGGAGAGTCCACTCCCATTCCAATCAACCTGCTTTTGCAAATTCCTAACACTTCAATGTGATAACTTCTCATCTCGTTTGCAATATGGGCAGCCTTGCTAGGTTCAAACATGGTGTGCACATCCAATGTCCCCAGGTTTACTTTCGCTTCCATCGAGGGAGAGAAGGTACGTCGAGCAACTGGCTTCCGTAAGACAGGCTTTCACCAACTGGCGTCATTTCACCTCTCCGATTCCAGTGAGGAATAAATTTGTTTTTCTTTTTTTATATTTTGCTTGTGCTTTGAAGTTTATTTAGCGGTTGGATTTGTTTTCTGTGGTATGGTTGCTGGGCGTAGGCCCAACCTACCCTGTTTACCCGGGTTTAGAATGGGCTAGTAACTAGTGTACTAGTTAACGGGACGAGGTTCATATTCTGATTAGTCTCCATTATTTATCACAGCTTTGTTTTTGATTTTTAATAATAGCTGATATATTGATATATTTTGTTGTGATGCCTTGCAAACCACTTTTAACTATGAAATCCTAACACAAGTAAGGTGCATGACTTTGCGGTTGTACGTCTTTGAGAATGAGGTAGCAGAAGAGTGACTCATCACTGAAATACCTGTTCCTACATTGAAATTTGTTTCCTGAAATTGCAGGGATATAGGTATAACTAATGTGAATTCCGCTTGTGAATTAGGAGATGCATACGCTATACAATAAAAAGTGGTCTATAAAAGGCGGAATTCATTAGCGGAAATATGTTGCAAATAAATCTTTAAACAATCGATCCATATGACTTCCTTTGCACAATCAGAACAGTATTCAAATGAATTGAACATAACATCAGCTTTACATATTTTCCACATTACAGTACTGTTTCATATTATTAGTGAAGCTTGTTAAATTTCTGTATTGGAAAGCTTTTTTTGCACAGTAAATTTATATTTTCATTCATCATGTCATAGAACATAGGATGTTTTTCATCAAAGCCTTTTGTCTAAAGTTTGCAGATTTTATTTCACTTATAACAGTTTAAAAAGGTGAGTAACTGTCATTATATGGTTCAAACACTAAGGAGACTGGTCACCTTGAATGTATTTAGGGGGTTTTGCAGTAACCAATCAAGCTGGCACTATCAATTGCTTTCTCAAGCTGGTTGAAGATTTTCAGGAAGTTATGATGCTTATGTGGAGAAGAAGGTCAGCTGTGTTCTCAGTTATAGCACCTGAAATAATATTTGTGGACACTACTGATCTTAGGTCATAAGGATGATGATTGAAACTTTAACAGAAACCTGGATTGTTGCAGGGTTCAAATTAGTGTCTGAGAGATTGTTGCATCGGGTCCTCACCATCTTCTTTACGAGATCTAGCTGCTGATTCATTTTCAAACCCACTTTAACTACCATGTATCTTTACCAGGTGTTTTTTTCAAATTAAAAAAATGCAGCACCTGACAGTAGGTTTATTCGATCATGCTTCATTTAGTGGGTACCGTGGAATCTGATAAATGCAGGTTATAAATAATACAAAATAAGAATTTCACTTTAGACACCAAAGAAGTCGCTATAGTGTCAAATGACGTCATAAAGTTATTTTACTGTAGCTGAAGAAAAATTCACAAAACACTTATCTTTTTAAGACTGCTTAGGTCTTGAAGCCTTGGTGAGATACGCTACACCATAAGTTACACGGGTGATATTAAACATTATTTGAACAATAAACAATATTTAGAATGTTTCTATCTAAGGGTATGTAAGCACACAGATCGATTTCCTCCAGTTTTTTTCTTCAAGTTGAAAAAAGCTTATATGTGTTGCAATGAACATTATTCCCAACACTGATACCAATCTACATACGACACAATATAATCAAAAACTCTACCAAAGCCGGTGGTTGAAAAAATGATTTGAGCTCACTACTGAGGTCATTAATAAAGGTCTTGGTGGTGGTATGTTCAAGATATCGTGAAGCAATCTCAACTCATACCAACCGGTATCTTTTCCTTTACCGGCTGCGAACGAAAGCCTAGGTTTAGAGTCAGTCGACCAGAATTTCGACCGGTGATATAAAGATCATAGATTCACACGTTATCGTATTAGCCGGGTGGTATCCAAAGTAGATCCTGTTGATACTAGAGTTGGATAGTTGCAAAAAGCCACTCACCTGTGAGAAATATCAACATATATCAAACAGTTTGTAATTCATTTGTAAATTAGTCATTTTATTTTAGGTATACCGACCCGTGTAAGTCACCCAGTCAGACTCAGGTAATCTGAACAATTAGGGTGTGTGAGCTGAATTTGTCTGTGTATACCGCTAATGGGCCCGGCCCTAAATGCGCAACACTGCCGTTCAATCGATCACACTGATCCGGCCATTGAAATCTACAGACCAGTTAGAGGGATTTCAAACTAAGTTGTTTAGTAGTATATTCCTTTGTTATGTTGCACACTGACTTTTCTCATAAGATCAGCATTCATTTGTCGTGTCCTAAAAATATCGTATTGTTAGTCATTACAATTGCATAAGCGCGTTTGATGAACATCTCTCACTAGAATTCTGTATTAATAATAACCAAGTCTTTTCCTTAAGTTAGAAGAAAGTTTATCTGTAGACCATCTTCATTCAAAAAATGACAATGGCATAGCAGCCACTATCACTTTTGGAATCAATATTCAGAATAGTGTAATAAATCACAGTTTCTTTCCTAATAAACTTGATTTCACTGTAAAATCGTATACAGTTCAAATGAAATTTGGTTTGAGCTAAATGTGAAAACTAATTGTGGATAGAATTACCATTTGAAACGTGTTTATAACAAAGCCATATAAAAACACTGAAGATGAAGAACAGAAATGAAGAAGATCAGCTGGATTCTACTTAAGTAAACCATCAAACAGTCAATTATCTCTATAAAGAACGAAACACCTGGCTTATGCTCTATTTGCTTCATCAACAAAGAAGGCTGACTTTCTTGAAAACATGGCTAATCAAGTGAATCCATAACTTTTTATTCTGATAATTTACATGTTTGTGGCTAGCAGAGGATTTCAAGACGCGCTTTTCATCCTGCTTGAAACTCGTCAGCCGTATGAACAAGTAAATCAGCGAATAGTAATGAACCCATAACTGTTTACTCACTAAATGTGAACAGGATACTTTTCTAATCTTCGATTTTTAATGCCTCTTTTAGAATTGATAAGAAAATCGGTACACACTGACACAAGTGAGCTTTTTTTGCAGTTCACTTATTTTCATTGCTTGGCGTAGTTGAATATCTGTCCGTTTAGTACCCTCTTACTTTTTAATTACTTCATGATTATAGCTTAGGCAGTAACAATATGAATTTGCATCATGTTATCTGAAATTAGACACTTTAAAAAAGCATAACTTAAAGCAAGCAACGAATGTGAAAAAGCAGGATTTAATGATTTCATAAATTTCAGTAGTACTCGCCAGCTGGATACTCTACATTATTATCATTATTGTTATTATAACTATTTCCCTACCCGAAATCCACTGTTATCCGGACTAAAGTAACGTATCCCTAACCCATTCAATTTTGAATATCTATTTCTATCCTTTGCATTATCATTTGACTCGTAAATCTGTTCACTTCTATGTTGCAATACCTAAATCTGTCTCAACCTACGTTATATTTGTATGTTCTTTTCTATTGTTTAACGGCATATATATTCAAGTATGTAGAGTATCCAACTGATGAGTACTACTAAAATTTATGACTACATTAAATCCTGCTTTTTTCACATTCGTTGCTTTTTTTAACTTTGTATCGGGAAACAAATGATTTCAAAGGCATAACGGACTGGAATTACTGAATGCGTTGAACGTATGTAACGTTTGTAAAAGCAGTGAGACCCTTAAATGACTCTTCATTTTAATCTTCAGTAGGCTTCAAGAATAACACCAGATGATAAGTGTTAAAATCAGATTGTAAGAACAGCCTTTGTATCGAAAGTAATCTTATAAAAAATGTAATAGTTTCCCTGCTAACACAAATGCGCTTCGAAGAGGACTAACCTATTTGTGTTGAATGGTTTAGCAAAAAGCCAAATATGAGGTAATAATAACCCAAGACATACAACAACATAGATCAAAACTGGAAGCTTGGAAACCCCTACTTCAGTTTATGGTGAGTTCTGTTTATATGAAATATTACTAACAGAATAAATAGCTTTCATCAAAGCAAATATGTAAGCAGTAACTGTAATATTCATCAAAACTAGATATAAAGAAGAAGCTTATTATCTACCTTACATCCAAAAGAGATGCAATTTCCAAGAGAACAGTCACAAAAACCAAAGGAGCAATGAGAAGGATCTTTTCTGCAGTTAAACATGTATCATTATACAATACAACAAGCTCACTAAGCGAGTCAAAATTGGGTAATTACCCTGCTCATTTCACTTAAAGCTGTATCAATCGTACGCACATGCAATTACAGTAATAACTACATTGAAAAGAACTGGGAGAAGGGTGTCCATTCGGTTCGCTGAGCATATCCCCAAGAGTCTGTGCTTGAGAAGAAATAAATTTCTAACCAGTACAATGAACAGATACCTTGCAAACGCCGGACATCAGGTTGAAACCTCGAGTGCCTTTACAGTAATTACGGTAAGGGAAATTTCTGGATTAAAGTGAGTCAAGGAAGCGATTGCTATAAAACTCTTTCAACCTGATTTATGCATACAGAAGGAGAGTATGGTTAACTTCTCACTCCTGTGGTAAATATTTCGTTTCATTTCTATTTTAATTGCATAACTCTATTTGTTTATTATTAGTATTTCTCCTATGATACATTTGTTGCTACTTCAACATTAATTCTCTTACACATTAGATGGATTATTAATGATTTCTTATTTGGAACACTAAATAGTCATGACTTTCCAAAAATGTTTGATGTTTCTGCAAGATGTAATACGAACCAATTATGTCTGAAAGATTGAATTTATGAATCAACACTTACTTTTCATAGAAAACTTCATGAAATCTTCAGTTTAACAGCAAACGATTAAAATATATTTAACGACTAACATTTATAACCGAACTGCAGAAAAAATGACGTTCTATGCATGAGAATGTTTTATTTTTAATACTGACACTTGAAATCCCCTATGAACGTTTATTGGGTTATTATCTCTATAAGACTTCCAAAAATGATCTTTTTCTACACATAAATCGGTTCATCAGTATGCTTGACAAATATCAACTAGGACTGCAACACTAAAAGTCCTGGTTGATCTAAAGACGCAGAAAGGTCACAGAGTGTGCAATGATATGGCTTAATTTTTTTCTTTGTGTGCTCCATAGGCAAATTCCACATACAAAGAATAAAATCTTTGTCAACATAGGCAAGTTTATATGGAACAAAAACTTGGTTTCGAGTGTCTAAGCCAACTCTGATGAAGCAAACTGGGTTTCAGTAATATTATGTAACCTCCAACCAGACTGCATGTTTTCCAGCTTGTTTTATCCTTTAATTTTAGTTGATTACTGAAGGCCGAAGGCTTACTTTTACTCTTCTACGTGGTCGTATCTTGTTGTCTTATTCAGCTTTCAAGCTAATCGGACAATTGTATTTAATGTAAGTTAGCAACTGAGTAACACAAAAAGTGTAGCGAATGGATGCATATTTTGCATAAATATCACAAAATGTTCAATAATGGATTCAATATTCAATTATGTAGCAATTTTTGACGTTAAATTTACATATTGCTGAATTCTTAAGGATAAAATATTGGACATTGTTATACACTAGCGAAACTGCTATCAATGTTTCTTAACTGTAACAACAAATTGATTAGTACAATCGAATTCCATTACATAGTTTTGATTTCAAAATGTCATCAGATTCCATCCTTTTTAGAAAGTAAACGTGTTTCTAGTGGAAAAAACATTCCCTCGTGAACAAAGTGCTTCTCAACGTTTTATATTGACGTTTTAGATTAGTCAAGTTCCAATATTTTCTGAAAAAATAGCTTAACAACTAAAGTTCAGAAAATTTGGAAGAAAAATTAGGTTTCTGCTGCTGTAGGTTTCCCAATGAAGAAAACAAGCGCTTATTTATCTAGTCAACTTCCCTCATACATTCATAACAAGTAATTTCAGATGAACGCTACCTAAATGGTAAACCTATGCCATTATCATCATCATTATCATGCCTTTAACTACAAAACTACAAAACTAGGAACTAATGGTTTTTCAAAAAATCTGCCTGCGTATATCATATACTAACCGAATTTAAATGCTGCGGTTTTTAAAAATGTTACATTTAGGACACGCAGGAAAAAAGGCTATCTAGTATTTTTTTTGCATGTAGTTTATGGATTAAATATATATCCTTAGCGTAATTTATAGGTCGTGCCATAAGAATTTTATAATTCTATCCATGAGGAATGTTTGAGAAGATTAGCTTTTCTTTACATTAGTTTGGCAGTTAAAGGTTCATTAAGATTACCATAAAAAAGATGGATTTTATTTCTAAGGAGGAAATCATGCTTTCTCAGTCTTTTCTTCTGTATTCATTTGGTTGTGAAAGGATAGTATTCTTGTGGTCAGTATTCGTTTTCGAATGTCAAAGTGTGGTGGACATACAACTACAGTTTCTCAATTAAAAATCCATCATATAGAAGGAATTCTCAGTCAAGTGTTATTAGTTCACGTCGGTTAGAGTACAGATCCAGTTATTCACGACTTGCATCTGGCAATAATCTGTCACTACAAAGTGAAGTGAAGTTCGACAGGCAGAAGTTTAACACCATACGTTTGAACATTTTCCTAGGAAATTGTTCGCTTCCAAGAATCGAATCTGGCTTTTATGGTAGGTGCCGAATAAGCTGGCTGGCAATTGACATAAACAGCATATTTTATTTCAGTGATTAATTAGGAAGAATAATGAAGCAGTTGAAAAGCACTACACACTAGCTTCAAATTCAACAAGATGACTGAACTTCTGACTACGAATAATGCTCAATTCAGGACTTAATATCAGGCGCTGTCGGTAACCGTTTTAAAAACCTTCTTTCACCAAATGGATTTTGAGAGGTTTTCTAACTATTCAAATCACTTGTTTAACTCATCTTCAAATTTACAAGTACCCCAAGAATAGTTTCATTTTTTAATGGTCTGTTTGCTTAGTTACGATTCTTCAAACAGTTTCTGAATTACTCTTCAGTGTTTTCCTTGTTTTCTAAGTGGTAAGTAGGAGTATGACTAGAACGTTTCATAAATAATTTTCAATTTCTTTTCGTTTTAATTGTTTTCTACTAGTAAGTCACGTAAATAAATATTTATTGGAATGTCAAATATTTTCTTCTCTGAATGTAAATTATTTCTATAAGTTGATATCCAAAACAACACAACATTAATCATACTTTAAGACAACAAATTCCATTAATCTGCAGAATAACATTAGCTTTAAATAAACAATCAAAGAGGAACAATTTTTTCTTTTTTTCGTCTTTCGTCAAAGATATGTCGAGCAAAATATAAAGGTTTTCACTTCCTTGTAATTAATAAGTGGAGGATAATTCTTTAACGATCGCAAACTCACAACTAATAATCTAAGTGGTAATATAAAATGCAAGCTAAACCAACTGAGTAGTGAGAACCGGCTGTTGACCAGATTTCGATTTTACTTCAATCACTAAATGTTTTCCATAGCTGCCATATGAATTTATGATGCATTGTGACTGCTTGATCGTATTCATACTGTCTGCTCAGTAAGGACTTTTTATACCACTCCAAATCTCCTTGATTTTCATTTTATTTTCAGTCATCACCCATTATCAATACAAGTCAGCCACATCACGGCTACCCCAGATAGTTAAGCTTATATATATATATATATATATATATATATATATATATATATATATATATTAATTTTAGGATTATTACAGCTGAGCTCGCACGTAACTACATTCAGTTTATCTACCTAAATTTTTTTGAATAACCCATTATACAAAGGTACCACTGCTTGAGTTGTTTTCCGCATAGTAACACAACCCTAACTAGTCAATGAGATGAAGGTGTTCCGTTCCCTTTTGAACAGAAGTGTGGCTGAATGACTTTAAAAACAGATGGGATGTGAAACTTTGATAATCGAAGGTTTGAGACAGCTGTCTTTATGTTTATCTAAGTATATTATGGAAACGGGTCTCAAAATTAGTGTTCAATTAGCTTTCAATGTTTTATGTGGAAACAGTTGGGGAAGCATACTATGATTTGTGGAAGAAATAGCCATTCGTAAGTCAGAACTATCCTGACGTGTACGATTCTTACACTTCATCTACTTTGGTAAACTTTATTTTCTTACGAAGCTCAATAGCTTCTATGTCACTTTTCCCTTTTCTTCCCATTTTTCTTAATTTTAATCCTCTATTGTTTGAATTTTTCTATTTTCCCTACTATTTTCTGGCTTTATATGAACCGGTTTGTTTGAAGTGTGTTATGCAAATTCATCACATTGTTCATATAAACTCCGTCTTCGAACTACTCCATCTAGAAAGGAAGTACTTCGATGCACTATGTCCTTCTACATAATTGCTTAATAATGATTTTTAAGTGAAATACTTACTCGAATGTTAACGTAACTCCTTGTTTTGTGTGCAATACTCGAAGTGTGTAGATTTTTATACGTATAAACAAATATACATACATTTATTTGAGTATTTAATTAATTTAAAACAACATAACAAAAACATATTTCTTATAGAAAGCATAAAAGCTGCAAGATATATTTACATTCTTAAATAACTAATCAAAATCCCAATTCCCATTAGTTTCATATCCCTTTATTTCCCTTCGACACCAACAGTAATTTTTGAATTTATTGTGATTTCATTTGTTCTTATCAGTCGAAACGTTTTTGAGTTCGTAAGTTTCAGAAGAGACAAATGTTTGTTTGTGTTTGTGGGTGGGTGTGTGGGTGGGTGCATATCAATTTTTAAGGGATAGAATAAAATATGCGTTGACATGTACAGAAAAATTTATATGGTAATCAGACATGATTAGTTTTGTCATATTTCCATATTTATTAGAAACTTTCTGGTATGGAATTAAAAGCCTCCATTTTAACCAAGACTATATATATATATATATGCGGTGATACATTTGACGGAAAACCAGAGTATAATCGATGTTTAAGGCTGGTTATAATTAAATATTATTCAAACAAAATTGAAACTCAGGTAACATCGAGGCACCCGTGCAGAAACCCATATGCCAATAGAGACTTGTCGGTTTGGTCCAATCAACGACAGGATAATAGTAGCGACATTATAAATATCTAAACCAGTCGTACAAAAGGTGTGTATTGTGATTCAGTGGCCTAATAGATAACGCTCAGGAGTTTGAAGCGACCGGTAGTGAGTCTGAGTCCTAGTGTGAATAACTTCGCCAACTCAGAAGTAGGTATATTCGGCTGACGACTACCAAACAGGATGAAACACGCGTGCTTAATTCTCCAGCTAGCCACTATCCATCACTCAAATATCACAAAGTTGGTAGTTTCTTTTTACATCCCTTAAATCGTCGGTTCCAGGAAAACAATGCAAATCCAAATGAGAACAGAAATTTTAGTGGTACACCATACATGATACAGACTTAAAGGTTTCTTTTCTAAAGAAAATTAGCATTGTTGTGATGCAAATTTAAAAAATCTAATATTTTTCAGTTCTTAGCTTTAAAGGTGGTGAAGTCTTGTAGGAAATTCCCCATAAGATAAATACAACACTGAAAGGAACTTATTCATCTCCCAGGTTACTTGCTGTTTGACAATCTAACACCGACTAGTCCTCAATTCATGCTATGCATAACTGCTATATCAAGTCATGTGCAAACCGAAGCAGATACACATAGATGGGAAAACTGTATTGACTTTGGCAATATTTTCATCATGTTCTCAAGAGTTTGCTTCTCACCTAACTGATGTCTGCACTGGATTATCATTCTCAGTAATAAAGAGATAGCTGAAACTTCAGCGAAGTAATAGTTATTTAGCAATTTAAGCAGAATTTGTGTATTCCAAAACAATCATTCAATAATCTATCTTCATCGAATTATCTCTTCTTTCTAATACTCATGCTGTATTTCATACTTTTTTCCTCCGTGTATGAATTTGAATCACACTGTTTTCTTAGATAGGGGTAAGCGCTTAAAGCCTATTGTGTTTCTATATTGTTAATGTAGCACAAGTCGATTCTTTCTTGAAATCCCCTTATTGATTGGGATTTTATGAATTTTTCGGAGGCAGTCACGGCTTAGCACACCTTTGTTGTTCATATAGGATAGTGGTTAGGGTGAAACGAAAGTCTGAATGAAGACAGGATTCAAAACAGATGGTAGACCACTTAATCAGTAATATGGACATTGCTGGTTCAAATCCCAAAGCCACTCAAGTTTGTAATCCACTTTCATCCACTACATTGTTTCAGTGATATCAGTCTGCCAAATCACGGCAGCTATTATCATCAATAACCTATACAATACTCTCTCTTATTCAGTTACGTTTCAGTACAGTCTGGTTGTACTGTACAGACTATGCAGCTAGTCTGGTTGTGTTGAATGAATAGTTACATATCATACATTCAGATGGCAGCTTGATGAAACCTTAGATGAATAAAGTGGAGATAATAGCTAGTCAGAACCCGGTGCTTGTAGCTTAGTTCGTATAAAACCTGATGGGTTACTCAGAAGGTATTAGTTTGAGTTTTTCTATGACCTATGCTTAAATTTAACCATCAGTCATCATCCCACTCCTAGTAAGTACATCAAATCTTTCCGTAATAAGGTAACCACAATACTAGTTTATGAAACTCTTATTTATCAGTCATTTTGCTTTCCACTATGGGATTTTCAAGGCATGTTCGACTAAGGACAACAATTTTCTATTGCATTTATTGGATTATGCAAACATTATTTTATAGACTATGATATTGAAGTTGTTTTGCGGTCGTGAGTCACTGAGAAAAAACCTTGAAATTAATGACTTATTTCGATGGCGTTATGTTCTCTAAGCTGAATATTTCAATGGTTAGGTTTTCATTGTCACTCTAAACAACATTATCAGCAAAACTTCAGAACGAAGCGACCAATAAGTTTTTCTCCACAAGTGGCTCTTTCGTCTGGCTTTGTATGTGACAGCTTGTTTCTACCAAAAGCTAGGGGTTGTCTCAATGCCTATTTCAATCGGTTGCTCTTCTGATGCGAACTTTGACTTTCTTGTTGTCTCTTATTGGTTGCTAGACTGGGTCAAGTTCAGTATGTCTGTTCATTGCTGACTGACTTGAATAACAAGCCTAAAAAGGTTCTCTGGCATTCTTTGTACCTCCTGCATCAAGGATTTTTTCATTTTCCCTATCAAATTCATATCCATACTTGTCGGTATGAATTGACGTGACATCACACAGAAGGACATCACTGCTAGTCAATAATTCACTTGTGGAATAAATGCTATTGCTTAACTCTTCCTCAAGTTTGTGCTCAAGATGTAGTCTAGAACGACTAAACCATTCAGCTCAAGGAACACGACACTAACAAAAGTATCCTCTTCAGCTGTAAATACTTGCCATCTTTAATAACTCCGTGTTATTCCTCTAAAACTAATGTTCTCTTTTTATTCAACTTTATCAAAGAAAGGAATTATATCGAACCTCTAAACAGTGTGTTTCAGCCTTTGTCGTTTCAAATTACACTTAGATGCTGTTAGGTGAAATCTAGAAACTTCATTTGTTGCTTTAAATTTATCACTCTTTAGTTAGTATGTCTAGAGTACTAGACCTAGAAAACTTGACTGCGCTGAATACAGGTTGTACCTCATTTCACAACTATCTCTAAGTCATGTTAAGTTAGGAAATGGTAAACAGCGAGATGCATGACTCTAGAAGATGTAAGAAAATATTTTAACTACATGATGCCGTTTTAATGACTGAAAGGTCATCTGAACAATAAGTGAACATTACATAATCAAGCAGATTCATTTGTTGGTCAGACTAGAAAAATGAGAGCAAAAATATCGTTTAAACCACAATTTTACTCAACGCTGTGATTTCTAAAATATAGGAACACTTTCAACATTAAATGCTATAAATCGTGAAAAACTGACCAACTGAAATATTACCATTTGAATATTTTTAACTATTCATGATGATTTTATTTACATTGTTGTACAGTGATACTTACGTACGATTTGAGGTGAATAGTAAGTTTGCCTATCTACCTACATATTAAATTCTTACAGCGAGTAATATACACAACTCTGCATAACAGTTAACACCAAAATAGTTGGAGGAAAGACAGTTTGTCATGCATAAATATCTTCCTGAAAGCAAAACACATAACCCTATCAAGAAGGAACGCGTAAACTTGGCCGTGTATCCACTTTCACAACTCCACGCAAATTTAATACAACGTTAACTCAGTCTAAAGTCATAGTCACTGAATAAGACCTGTTTATTTCATCTACTATTCGACGAAAACTTACAGAAAGTGGAAACCGGATTGGAACGAAGTAGTTATCTGCACGAATGCCTATATGGAAAAAAAAGAGGAGAGATAAAGAGATAGACTGGCAGTAAGAAATCCTTATTCATAAGAATAAATTTCAAAGGGTATATACCCTGTGATATTCTAATGCGTTGGTTGCTCGAAACTACTCAAAAAAAGTTCTGTGTAGCTAACCTGAATGTCGGTTTCATAACAAAACCAGAAATAATAGTTGAACAAATATGGATAATCGATCCTGGCATCATGAACATGTGTGTATATCTAAGTTAGGCCCTCGTACGGAGATAGCAATAGTGAAATTGATTTAAGTATAGACAATCCTGAACGAGTTTTTAAAAATAAGAGTGTTTCATTTCATTCAGTAAGCAGTGGACAGAAATCTAAGTTGTCCATGCCTTCTAAGCTACATGCATTTCGTCTAAGCATAGCTGAAGGTGTTGGAATCAATAGGAGAAAACCTGACCTATGCATTAAAGAAATATTTACCACCACTTTATTGTCCTAGCCTACTAGATTAGGTAAGTTCAGTCTCATAGGACATCAGGAATGTGCTGACATATTTTAATCCCAAACCTCTCTTTATTTGTCCCTCTGAAACATTTGTCTCATTATAACAACTCTAAAACTATTATTAGTAATCTCAAAACTACTCATACCGTTACCACAGCGCAACTTTCAGTGGTCAGCCTAACGACTGGTAAAGCAAGCAACTGGGATTCTTCATTTCGGATAGAAAGGTAGTTGTTTCACAAATAAATAAACAAACTTAACTAGTATTATTGATGGATCATGGCTAGCAGTGGAATCCAATAGAGACCGATCAATTTAGTCCAAGCAACGACGGTATCATATAAAAACAATTATGCTAAAACCTAACTAGTAATTTCAGCAGTTTCTAAGGTGGCTTTTCCTGTCACTTGGTACCGTGAATAATGCTTTTGATACCTCAGTGGCGTTCCCATAATACTCATCCCACCGACTATAGATCATCACTTGGCAATAACACTTACTTCGACAGTTGACACACCTATAACTATTCATATTGTTACATTTAAGGCACAAGTGATTTCCGTTTCGTCATTAAATTTCGCTTCTAACCAATATGAATCAACTTACCTAAAATAATAGTGCTTCTGCCGATATTTTTCACAACCCTTAAGCTAGCTAATGAATAATAAAACATGTTTATTGACTGAAAACTGTGGAACTTCAGGATAAAGTTATGAATAACAGATATTTTTCCGCTTTATAGGTAGTCCAGTCACAATTAAGGAAAGCCAAATACGTGAATATCAATCAGATTAAATTCTGTGAGACAGAAAATAGGAATAAACATCGTCATGTAAAAAGAAAAATCTTAATATACGGGTAAAACTTGGGCACTGTGGTCGATTGTAATTCCATTTTAGTCTGTTAATTAGGAATGTCACACAGTGAAACAGTAGCACCTACTGGATAATGTTTTGAACACAGTTTGCTTTCCATATTCATATCAAGTGACTCCACAACTTCGAGACAGAGTTTATATATTCCTAATTTTCTCTCCTACTCTATGATGACAAGAATAGTAGAATTTTCCATATATCTGGGACAGGTGCAGAATCATTTAGATTGCATGTGTTTAGTGTTGATTCGATAAACAAAGATTCGGTTATTAATCTCTCCCTCCACCCAACTAAGTTAGTTTTTAATAATGTCGCTCTATTCTACCCCACCGTGTGACTGTGTGCCATCACATGCAGAGCTATAGCCAAGCTTTTCTCTAGACTTCTTATCTTATTAGGATCTACTAATCTTCATTTGGCTAATTATTTGTGCTATGTTATTCTAATCGACCCTGGTCGACCGCTTTGACCTATGTATGTGACCTTAAAATCATTGCAGGGGATTTGGTGAACCAGATTATTTTGCTTAATTGCATCAATAGGATCTTTTAACCCACAAAACTTGTTTCTAAGCTAGTTTGTTGGTTTAAATGCCACTTTAATTCCAGCGTTATTGAGAATTCTTGGTTATGCTTCTGAGATGCCTCCGTTGTATGGTAACATAGCAGAGTCTATGAATTCTCTCTCAACCCTGTCACCATTATTACTATTAGTAGTAGAATTATTATTAATAACATCTGTATTGCTACCACTACTGCCAATACTTTTCTTTCTATTTCTTATGAATTTAGGTAGGTAATTATTAAGACACAGAGTATTCTTGACGTGTCTAATTTCTTGTCGTAGATTTTCTGGCCTACTAGTAAGTTTTTTCGCTCCATCACTTAAGCATTTAACTAAGCCAACCTAAACTGGGATGGTGTGGGGTGGTTTGAAGTCTAAATAGCGATTCGAGTGGATAAGTTTCCTATAGACACTAGTCTCTCTCTAGACCTTCATCTTGTTTTCGTTTAATCTTGCAATCCAACATTGCTAGTTAACCCTATAAGTTAAAGGTGTTAGGCTGCATTCACCAAAAACCTTCTGATGTGTTCCGATTTCAGTGCTGCAAATTCATCATCTACATAACGCAACCGTAACTTTGGAATAGGATTAAATATTTGTAGGACCATCCATTCCCACCTATCCATGAATGTCTGCCAAGATATGGGATATTGGTGATCCCAAGGCAACCCCTTCAATTCGTTTAGATATTTCATGCCGAAACTTGAAAGTCGTAGATGTCAGGCACAATCGTACTCCCCGATCGGCACCTTAGTTCGACGCATAAGTTCTTTGTCACCTTTAAGACCATTTCTAATTGTCTCTACAGCTATGTCAACTAGTATATTTGTGTAAAAGCTAGTTATGCCAAAACTAACCATTTTTTCACTGTCGTCTAATCTGTGCTTTAAGTCATAAGAGTTGGTAAGTCAATAAAAATTGCATACGACAAAATAGTGAGTGTTAACTTTGTGAAACGTTAGGTCAGTATGCTAAGCGTGGTTAGAACGAGGACAGTTAAAACTGTTCCTACACGCACTCTAGATTTGTGTTTATGTACATCCAAGGCTCTGTGACCCAAAGTAGATAAACCTATGCTCCTAAAGAAAAGTTTAGTTCCACTTTATGAATAATTTCAAACAATAAGTCAAAGTCTGTGCTATAACAATTGATCACGACTAACAAGATAAATTATTTTTAGCTGTTTTGCTCTCACCTGTTATTTTCTACTAGCAGCTGCTCACAAATTTGGAGGAAAATATCCTATAATCTGTATGGTGATACATCCACAACACGTGGTGGATACCTGATTTGATTTTATAGTCTACGCTCCTCTGCCAATCTGGCTTCTCTACAGATCTGCAGGATACGTAATTCAAAGCAGGAAACTAAATTCCATTTTCCGTGTATATGCAAGGAACTATGGAATTTATTATCATGCCATGAGAACTTCCTATAAGTTGCAGTCTTCAGAGATCTATCATTTCTTCCTGTAGTTAGTATGTTAAAGATGGGATTTTTAGAATCTTTTAGGCTTCTTCAAGATAAATTATGTACATGAAAAGCGACCACTGACGTCGTCATAGATGATTATTTTATTATTCATAAACTGCCTGTAGAAGCTTACACTTGGGAGTAGTTGACGCAAAATATTTTGAAGGATTGATGATAGGAAATCAGACGATGATTGATCCACAAAGTATCTGATCAAGAGAACATTTCTGTACTTGTATATCTCATCATCGAAAATGAAGTGAAGAAATAACCTGGTTAACTAGTTCACTGGTTACTAGCCGGTTCTAAGCCCGGGTAAACAGGGTAGGTTGGGCCTGCACCTAGCAACCATACCACAGAAAACAAATCCAAACGCCAAAAAACTTCAAAGCACAAACAAAATATAAAAAATAAAAACAAAATTATTCCTCGCAGGAATCGGAGAGGCGAAATGACGCCGGTTGGTGAAAGCCTGTCTAAGGGAAGCCAATTGGTCGATGTACCTTCTCTCCCTCGATGGAAGCGAAAGTAAACCTGGAAACATGGAATGTCTGCACCATGTTTGAACCTAGCAAGGCTGTCCAGGTTGCAAAAGAGATGAGAAGTTATCACATTGATGTATAAAGAATTTGCAAAAGCAGATTGATTGGAATGGGAGTGGACTCTCCACACTGTCAACTGGACAATCAATAATCTACTCCAATATTGTCATCCAGACGACAACCACGAGCACACTGAGTTTCGGAGTGGCTATCATGATGTCCCTCTCTCAAGAGCATCGAAGGCTCTCATGCAGTGAGAACCGATCTCCTCCAGCATCATGACAGCAAGGTTTGATTGAAAAGGACGGTAAGTCACAATCGAACAATGCTACGCCACGCACCTACAAATAATGCAGATGAAGAGAAGAAGGAGGAATTCCACAGACAACTGCAATCAGCACATGACAAGACCTCAGTTGGCGGCATCACAATTCTAATGGGTGACTTGAATGTCAAACTGGGAGTGGATAACACAAGAAGAGAACCAACTGTGGGTTGAGAAGCGCTAGGTGAGGTGATGAATGAGAATGGAGAATTATTAACAGAATTTTGTGCATTCAACGACTTGGTGATTGGAGGCGAGACACTGTGTTCAAGCACCAGGATATCCACAGAGTGAGCGACATGGATTTCACCAGACACCAGGACACACTACATCGAAAATCAGATCGACTTCATCTCAATGTGAAGAAAGTGGAGACGCAGCCTATTCGACACAAGATCAAGAAGAGGATAAGATTTAGGTTGACACCTCTCACTATCTAGTGCAAAGAATCTTCCAAATCAAGTTGAAAGCCTTCAAGGAAATTGGCGATAGACCACAGTTCGAGTTGAATACCGAGAGCAGAAACTGAAGCACGAAACTACAAAGAACATCCTCACGTCAGCCAGTCAACAAGACAAGATATCGAGCAACATCTCTGAAGAAACCTGTGTGACAGAACACTGGAACTCTTTGAAAGAGATGTGGAAAGAAACCTGCACAGCCGTATTAGGAAGGAAGAAGGGAGAAGATAAGGAATGTAATGGATCTCGACAGACACATGGAAGCTGATAGAGGAGAGGAGAGGAGGATGGTGAAGCAGAAGATAAAGCAGTGCAGTGCAAGGATGCTCAACGACGAGAAGTGGAATTGAGTACAATGTATAAAACAACACAGTGGACAAAGAAGTGAAGAAGAGTGCACGGAAAGGAAAGAGACACTTCTCTCCACGATACCCTGGCAAGTGAAGCAGAATAGGCTGGATGTAGGAGAGACAGAGACCTGACAACACTGTATCTAAATAACCAGGTTACTATCTGGGATGGAAGAAATCAACACAGATGAAACCAGTTATAGATGATGAATGAAATCTAATAATGAAGGAAGAGGAAGAAAGGAAACGATGAGCTGACAATTTCAAGAAGCCCTTGAATTGACCACCACCACCACCTGCACTTCGTTCAGAAATACCACCTGCATCCCAGCCATAAAACTACAAGTGAACACGATTTCTCCGACCACAGTCGAAGTCCTGAGGGTAATATGGCTACTGAAGTGTGGGAAAGCAGCAAGACCAGATGGGATCCCACCAGAAGCACTGAGAGTAGACGCAGAGACAACAGCAGACATTCTCACACCGCCATTGCAGAACGTCTGGAAGGAAGAAAAGGTAACTGGTAATTGGAAGAAGGGCTAACTTGTCAATCTCCCCAAGAACGGTGACGCAGGCCTTCGCAAGGACTGGCGTGGAATCACACGCCTGTGTCCACCCTAAGCAAGATATTAGGCCGCATCATCCTGGAGAGACCAGAGGATGTGCTGGATTCAGAACTACGACCGGAACAGGCTGATTGGCTGGCTTCAGGAAGTAAAAATCATGTGCAGACCAAATTGCAACGCTATGCTATGCGTCATCATAGGACAGAGTATAGAATGGCAGTCAACAGGATCTTCAACTCAACTTCATTGACTTTGAGAAGGCCTCCGATAGCGTCGACCGACAAGTAATTTGGCAGGCAGTTGCTTCAAAACTATGAAATACAACAAACAAACCTTTATCAATCTCATTCAACACTTATATGAAGACGCCACATGCCAAATAATTCACAATGGGAAGCTCAGTAATGCTTTTGAAGTGAAGAAAAGAGTAAAACAAGGTTGTCTTCTATCACCCATGACCTATGCCTAATGTCACACAAACTCGAAGATCTACGGGCAAAGACTAACAAGTTGACAGAAGAGGTGAGGCAGCGAAGACGGGACTTCAAGTGAACGTAGAGAAGACAGAGGTGATGATGATACCCAACCAATACCACCAGCATCAACAAGCACCAGTCACCATCAACTGAAGAAACCTAAAGGAAGTAGTCTCCTTCACCTATCTAAGCGGCAACGTTTCAGCTAGAGGTGGCACGGACGAGGACGTCGAAGTCAGGATCTGAAAAGCAAGACAGGCGTTCATTAGCCTGAAACCAGTGTGGAGATCTGCTGCACTCGAGTCAGCATGAAGCGTGAACAATATCTGGATTTTCAACACCAACTTCATGTCAATGCTTCTGTATGGCTCAGAAACTTGAGGCGTTACGAAAGGCATTTCCAATAAACTACAGACATTCATCAACAACTGCCCACGCTGGCTCGATACTGAAGCTCGGATGACCAGAATAATAAGAAAAAGCAACAAGGAGTTCTGGGAACGAAGCAACCAAGAACCTATCACCCAAAAGATATGCACTGGAAGGAAGTGGAGATGGATTGGTCATACACTGAGAAGGCCGACTGGGGACACCATGCAACAGGTCAAGCACTCGAGTGGAAGCCACATGGGAAGCGACGAGTTCGGGCGTCGGAGGTGAGGGTGACATGGAGATGGTGTGAGGAAGAAATGAGAGCTTGTGGGCTGTTGTGGAGCCAGGTTCAAAAGATAGCAGATAAGAGATTGCAGTGGAGACGTGCTACTGAAGCCCAATGTTCCATTAGGAACCCAAGGGCAAATAACAATACTAAGATTGACTTTCTTCAAGCACGAGACAAGTGATTAGTTAATTTACACTGTATTTGTTATTTATTCCTGTGATACAGACTATTTAGTTAGGTGAGACATAAATAACAAGCACCGGTCTGAAAACATGGTTTTCCCAGGAGCATTCAGCGTATTAATACAATCAACAAATTTAGAAGAATTCTATTAGAATTCCTTACAACTTTGATCCATGCTACTGTGACTGCATAATTTTTCTTAGACTTTCAATAGATACACTGAAATGAGCTTTTTTGTTCAATGAATACCAATACATATTGCAAAAATGAATATACTTCTGGTAGTAGTGTAGGGGACTACGTAATATACGGTTCACTTTCGCACGCCAGGCAACTCTGAGACTTAGAAGCTTTTTCGGAAAAGATTTCTCTTGTCTATACAGGTGATATTAATGGATTACTGAAGCTTTGAATTATCTTCCAATAAAAACTAAAATATCAACGAATTAAATCATGATGGAAACTTTCATGACCAATAGTATTCATCTCACAAAGAAATTGATGACAGAATGGTCATGTTTGGCATTCTTCATTTGATATCAATTCTGTTTCAACAATGTAGCATATTTTCATGCACATGGTATTGAACCATATCCACTGTTTATTGGTTAATGATATCATCTGGCTGCCTTCACCTCGTCAGGTGAAGCCAGTTTCTGATTAACTGCCTACATGTTGAAATATCTTGATATCTAGACGCCATTTTGAAGAAATTCAGTCTTATGAATAAGCCGATACTTATTCATGTTAACTTATACAATAAAAATTAAGACGAAGTTGTGAGAGACAGTGGACAATTGAACATGGAAAATGCAGTTTATTGCACACCGTGTTAATTTCTCAAGTGTTAAAATGTATTCATATACGTAGATGGCTGGTGAAATAACTGGCAATCGTGTTTATATTTCAGTAGAATGTGAAATGACATGGAATAAGGAGGCTGGTGGCAAAAATAAACCTTATACTATTTCTTTTATAACTCAAAATATGAAAGGAAGATATTATTTTCCGTTTACCTGCAAGTTATGCCCTCTTTAATTAACATATATTGTATGTATTTTGCTTCCTTGCTGTTTATCAACAAGATGGTGGCATAATTTCACACATGAATTCCTCTTTATGAATAAGAAGAGAACAAAAAGACAATGAGGACACGATAAAACAGACATATTTTATTTCGGTGGTATCTCGTTAACTGCTAAGAATGTAGAATAGAAAATTATGCACTCTTTCTGAAGATTCAACAAACTTTCGATTCATTGTAAGAAAACAAAATATCAGCTAGTGATTAAGGCAAACACAATAAGTAATAGAAGGTCAGTCATAACAGCAAATTCAGGGAGGATTAATAAATGAATATATATATATATATATATATATATATATATACATGCAAGCAGTAGGCAGGATACTACCAAAATAAAATGGATACGTTTTATCCTGCTCCTACTGTTGTTCTTGCTCTTTTCAGACAGAATAACTGTTTGAAAGAATGCGATAAATTGATTGTACCTCCCTAAACTTCATCAATTGTAAACTATGGTTAAGTTTCAGTGTTCTTTAGACTATCAAACGGATAGTTAGATCTTTAAGTTGAAATAAGTTACAAAGTACAAAATAACTGGGAATTGTATCATCAATTCTCAGCTGTTATCAATTCCAATTCATATCTAGTTTGAAGGTAAAGAATAGAAAACGATTTTAATAAATTATGTAGCCAACATTAATGAAATAGTCCCGCCATAAGTGAAATAACTAAGGAGTACTAAGATTCAATTCAAACCACTTATAAAAAGTTCGAATAAATATTACGCATATCGCGTTTAAATGTAAAGTGTAGTACCTGAAAAAAAGCTAGTGGCATAACTTTCTGAGCCCTTAAAACATGAAATTTAGCACTTGTGGACAAGAATCCCAAGGATAATGTTACTAAGAGTTTGTTTTCTCTTAAAAATAGTCAAATTTTAGTGGTACACAAGTATACATTTCCTTAAGCTAAAAATTTGGAATGTATTTTTAAGATTCTTATTTATGTAATATTTTAAGAAGGATTTTTAATTAGTAGAAGATATTGATTTTCATGTATATGGTAAAAGAATAAATCCTGATAACTGAAAAATGTGTTACTTGCACCAATTTTTAAACATAGTTGTTGTTTATTGTGCTTTGAATAAATGAACACTATCATCTAGTGTTCATACATAAGTTTCTTAAGAAGATACCTCATTGATACTAGAGTTTTTCATCTTTGTACGCAGTCTGTTTTAGTAAATGAAATTATAGATACTTAACAGAGGTTTTAACAATACAACTGACTGAAATCACAGAGAATGTCAATAAATAAAAAAACCAAAATGGATTAAAAGCACTAAGTGAACTGTCTGCATTCTAGCCATTGGATTTAAAAAGGGAGCTGTTTTATTTGGTATTTAAAATTCACATGAGCTTAAGTATAACGAATTTTACTTCAGTAAACAAATCAAGATCTCTGTAAGTAGTTAGTTGTATATCCTTGCAATAACGATTCAGTGTTCTAACATGACTGTTCAGAATTTTGAATGCTAATTTTTCTTGAAGCAGAACATAATGAAGGGCCAAAAAATCAGTAAATCAGTGTACTTCGATCTTTTAATCACGTTAATAAGTCAGTTTTACTAGTTCACAATTAATTTTAAATGTATTTATTAAAATATAGATCTGTCAGGTATTTGTTTGGTAAGAAATCCAGTGTCATGTTCTAAGTAGTTACCAGATGTACGTTGACGAAATGTCTAATTTACGACGGTTGATGAAGCTGTTTTATAAATAACTCGGATACAGTTATAAAATGAACAGAATAAAAATGTGTCGTGTCTCAAGGCAGCAGAAATAACACACTTCATTTGTATATGGTGTTAGAAATTTGGTGAAGGATAATAGCTTTATCCTATATTTTATACTTGATTCATCCCCTTTGCTAGTCTACATGTAGTAATGGGAAAAAGTTGCAATATCTTAAAAATGACAGTTTAATGAGCACAGAATATTCGTTTCGATAACTCCAGTGGAACCATTCATGTCGACTAATTCTCTAGGAATTTAATTTTCCATAAATAATCAATCACAAGCAAGGCTCTCAGGACAAACTGCTAAGCTGCTTGCAGAGAAAGCCCCATCGCTCAATTCTTTCCACATTTTGTGCTGATGATGTTGTCTAGAATGACAACAAAAGCTCCTTGATATCATACAGTTCAGAAAATACAACAACATAAAAGTTAGTTGAAACAATTCCATAGTTCGATATAAACCCATTCAATCTGTATTGGTCATAATTTAAATATTAATGAATCACATTGTACCGTTTACCATATTGTAGTTAACTTGTCAAAAAAACATTTAATAATAATTTCTCGAAAGTATTAAGCTGAAAAAAACTTGAATCATATGCACAAAAGCAACGGATTTATCCATTATTATTACTCTCGTCAGTTTCAGAATCGATAAATTCTTCGGCAACCTGCTTCATCGTTTGTTTGAACTGCAAAAATTCAAACTTCTTACAAATATTTCGTCACTACCTCCTTGTTATCTTAAACTTTATGAGACTCTTCCATTTTTGTCTTCATATGTTCATGCAACTTGTATACTGATTTTACTGAACTGTTACTGTCAACTTAATTCTACATTCATAAAAATAAACATAGTACTTCACTATATCTCATTTCCAATTTACAAAGGTTAAGCTGTATATGCATAAATTTAATTATCGAAGCAAACTGAATTCATTTTAGCCTTGAAGAACGGCCATGGAGCACTATAAAATTTACTTTCTACATAATCATTTATTGTAATGAACAGCTCTTCGGAGTAATCAGCTCTTACCATCTAGTGTTACATAAGATACTAGCATCCATATAGCAAATTACTTTGAACAGCATTGAGTAATTCTCTTCTGATATTGCCTTTCATACAAGTCTTTTCTAAGAAGAATTGACAGAGTTCTTGACGCTACCGGCTATCACAGAAAGTTCTATTAGTGTTAAAATGTGTCCAACTGTTGAGGCAGCAATATGAGTATGTGGCTGTGGGACAACAGGAAGACGCTATTGAAGGGAAGTGTTTTTTGTTCATCAAACTGGACTTTTTTTCAAATTATAGTCGGAATTTATAAATGCAAAGTCTGATGAAGCCGTTAATCTCCTCATGACAGTCATCTCTGCAACATGTGTTAATTTATTTTTCAATATCTAATAAAATTACGTTCGAGGTTGATCAGGGGATTCGCAGCCTAAATAATGAGGTTTACATGAGAACATGATAGATTCACTGTAGGCAATGATAATCAACCACTGTTTGAATATCTAATGGTCCACCTTTAGGTTAAATAAATTAACGGGAGTTGTTTATTACTTTGGATTAGGTGAAGTTGGTGTTGCTTTTTAAGAGTAAAATAGTTTAGTCGTGAAATACTGTCACTTTTAAGCTTTTGCTGATAATCTTCCAAATGCACTAAGAAAAAACTCATCTTACTCAAAAGAAGCCAAACCAACAAAGTTCCATTATTGTATACAAATCCATTGTCATTATTAAAGCTTAGTAAGGGAATTGGAACAAAACAAACCAGTTTGTGATAAAAATGTCTACTGAAACCCAATATCAGTTCACAAAGTAGGCGTAAACGAAATAACGTTGTTAAAATATTGCAAACAATCCTCTGAAGATAAACCAGCATTACAAATTCTAATATAACCACTGAAGTAATGTGAAATACAATTTTGTCAGTTCTTTGCACTAACATGAGCTAACAGTAGGAAATATGGGTCACTAGGTTCCACCTCAGTAGCTCAATACCAACGTGTTGGCTGTAGAATTCGAAGGTCCTGGGTTCGAACCTTATCGGAGTCATAGGTGGGCATTGTTGAAGAATCTCGTACTGGTACGAAATAGCTACCCAGTGCCCCCAGATTTTCATTAGGTCTTTATTTGATGCGAGTCAGTAATGAACATAAACTTGGAATGAGTAACTAAGTTTCCAAAGCATCCAAACTGAAATAGGATTCCTTGAAAAAATCCTTCACAATCGTGTATCGTTCAATTTATTTAACGTAAGGATTATTTTTTATTTTTGATAGTTTTGTGTTTCCTAGGTTTCCCGATTGAATCATCCAGCTCCGAGAACATAACACCATTAAAATAATCCCTCTGAGCTATAAATATATAATATTTACATAAATATAACTTGCTGCTGACTGCTTCAGGGATTTTTCGCTTTGTATTCATATATGTGCCATTTGTCTTGTAAGTAACAAGAAGACTATATTGACTTAATGCAGCTAAGTTAAAAAGTTTAGGAACTGAGACTCAAACCAACTTAGCCTTAATAAAATTTTCAATGTTCATTTCCCATGAGAATCATTCATTCGTGGACATACTTACCTGTGCTCATAAAAATTACATTCAAGAATTCCCTAGGTATATACATCTTTTTTATCAAGTATATTTAGGTTTTCTAAACAGTTTTCCTCTACCTTCTTACCCACTTTTCGCAGTCATAAATCAATCAGTCTTTTATTACATTTTGACGAAAGCAAAAGAGAAGTATGATGAAAAAATAGCGTAGGATGGTAGCTGTTATTTTGTGTACACAAGAAAGTTGCCACAGTATGATATAGATCAAATGAAAAATGTTGTTCAAGGAACTTTGAATTTATGTGCGAAACTGACCCTTTAATAATTTACTTTCAGTAGCTTCGAAGACTTATAGCACATGCAATTTTATTTATTAATTTCTAATATGTCACTTATTTACTTTAAAACAAATTATCGCTGTAAGTTATGTAAAATATTACGATGAATCTCGATAGATGTTGTGCAGCACACTATCTGAAAATATTTGAAGCCTACATTTAGTCAGTTCTTAAAATGACGATCTTATTTTCAAAATTTACACCAGAAACGTTTCAAAGCAAAGACTAATATTAACCAAGTATTTGATATAGAAAGGATGTGAGATCATAACTATTCCCTTTTAATCTTCATATAATCATTTTGAGTGTGAAATTACGTTTGAAATCTGTATTTGACATCTGATAGACGGTTTGAATGTAACTTTCAGTGAGGACTCCAGTGTACTTACACTGAGAAGACTTAAAATATGGAAAGTAATCCACTTATAGTGACAAAATTGCAATTTGGTTTAGTTAGGAAATGAAAATCTTTGTAATAGATTAAAGCATAACTTAACTTGTTTGAATATTCCGTAAACCAATATCAAATCAAAGCGAATTCATTCAAAAGCTAGTCAGTCAGCTATTTACAAGGTGTTTCTTACTCAAAAGTAGTTCGAAGCATCTTTAGGAGAGGTCATTATAAGGAAAATCTCTCTAAGAGTAAAAAGAAATGTTGATGATATGTTTTTTAAAGTAAATTCATTGTCAGAACAATCTGAAAAATGGAAACATTTATATAATATGTCATACCCTAAAAACTTGAAAGAAAGGTCAAAAACAATTTTTTTCCCATGTAAATGTTTCTTTTGAACGAAACATACAACCCATGAAAAAATCTTATCAGTGTACAAATTCGAATAACAGAAATTTAAAAAGACATCTCAACCAAAATTGAAAAAATACAATCAACAGACTTCTCACTAAAACAAAAAGGAAGGACTCTGGATGTTGAAAAATACTGGACTTATATATGGGATTATATGTATCATATTTAAAACTCTTTTTTTAAGATACGTGTCGATGATGAAGAAGACCTTGTGGACCAGCCGTTGTTTCATCAAGTATAACTAGTATTGCTTTATATAAATCTAACTTAAGAAAATGGTTTGAACCAATTTTGTTTCACACAATACAACAGTTTCAGGAATCTGTCATTGAAAAGGTATTTCCAATCAGTATGTTCATGATGTGAAAACATAAATGAAACTCTAATTTATTGACTGGTGCTTGCATTCTTCCGTTGTTATCCTGGGTCGAATTGCTCGATCTCTGTTTCCACATGGATCCCCATGCAGAGACTCGATACTACCTGAATATTCATTATATTATGGTTTCAACGTGGTATGGAAATCCACTAGTCACTCTGAGACAAATACATTGGGCTGATGATTCTTGAATAGGACAAAACCCAAGTCGTGGGTTCAATCACAAGCCAACAGGTAAAACAAACTTCCAACTTAATTAAGTCAGCACCACATTATAAATTTTAATCACATCATATCGTCTGTAAACACTTCGCAACCGAATCACCAAAAGACTCTATAAAAAAGTAAATGAAACGATAAGAACTAATGATGCTTTATGGTGTAATAATTATGTCAATCATTATTACATGCCATTTAAAATAGCTTACTGGAGAAAGACATAACTTTGATCCATGTCACTAATAACCATCAGCTTCTATGAGCTTTCGAAGATAAAACTAATGTCAAAAACTTAAAAAGCAACTAATCATGCACTCAAAAATGAAGGGGAAGAGAGTTATAGATGACAGCAAAACCTACTAAATAAGGTCAGGCATGTATAGTATTTTGAATAATAATTGGATAAATATCTTTTCAGTCCAGCCATACAAATTTTGTAAATTCGGATTATTTCAGATTTCAGAACTTCCTCGACATATTTCAAACTACTCCCTTTAATGACTGGCAATGTAATCCGGGAAGCTTATTTCATCCCATTTGGGGCTGGTCAACTGGATGTACCTGCGCTCCAGCGAGTGGTGTTTCCACTAGGACTGGAACCCAGTACCCATCGCTTCAAACGCCAGAGCGTCATGCACCAGGCTACTGGGTCACGATGCTTCAAACTAACGTTGCTTTTCCGATTATAAGAATGTTTACTGTTTCTGCTCAAATGCTTAGCTTCCTTATAGCCATGCTAAAAAGTAACATAAGTTTCAACAATTTATAGTAAGTTGTTTTAATGGTGAGGGCAAATAACCTAACCATCAGCCCACAACTTGACTAGGAATCGTCAATGTTTCATCTGTTTCAGTAGTAAAAAATAATAATCTTATAACTGCAGGTAGGTTTTTATGAACAGGCAGGAATGCATTATAGTCTAAATTAAGAATCTGAAAGTCACTTACCTCGTGACAGCATCTAAAATACTAATCTAAACAGCATAGCAACTTGTCAAAATGAAAAAAAAACTTGGAAATACTAGTTGTGTATTTCTTGCTTTTGTTAAATATCGATGAGGTACGATAAAAGCATTTTTGGTAGCAATAAGTAAATGCATATTATGTTTCAGTCTTTTATCAACTGCTTGGATCACATATTGCTTGAATATATAAATATAAAAAGCCACCAACTTACACATAATAATTGATTTACTGGAAATCTGTCAACTCGAAGCAAAGTTAAAAGTGATGTTACATAACTGAAAAGATATGTTAGTGGTGAGGGGAAATAAATCCAATTACTTAAATGTGTTTTTGTTCCATCAAATTGACTTAAGTTTCATGTAAATAGCAGAAAAATCATGAAGTGAAATGAACTCATTATTTTCTTCTATCCGTTTATTTTTGTTGTCACTTAGATAGACACTTGTTATAGCACGTTGCTTTTAGGCATAAAAAACATTTATTTCTCTATGTAGAAACATGTAAACAGATTATAGCAAGAAGGAAATAATTGTGTAAAAGATTTTATCATCCATAAATTAAGTAAACTTGAGTTATTTAAGCGCTCTGGAGGCTTGTGAAACAAATAAAGCAAACACAGCTAATTCTTTGTTGGTTTCTGTCATCCTAACAACGGTTTATTTCCCTTTCAATCCTCACTTATTTTCATTTTAAATCACATTTATCATCGTAAAACTCAGTCATCTATCAACAAACAGATATTATTCAATTTACAGTGACGTATCTATAGATGTAACAACTTGCTTAAATTAATAAATGTGAGCATAATACTTATGGAGAGGAACCTATCAAATAATAAGCGAAAGAAAACGTTGTTGCAAACGGAGGGTACTACTATCCAGATTAAAATGCAACATGGACCCATATCATCTACATTTTCACTTGGACGGTTGCAATACAGGTCAAACAGTTCAATCCAACAAAAACAGCGGAGAATAACAAGTATGTCAATAAATAGTAATAACTACATTTTAACTGTTATCAAAACGTTACTGTTTGGGTAGCCTCAGTAAAACAGGACTATTCAACTGAACCCGATTTCTGCAACTTGCTATTCACTATTCTCAGTCATGGAGTTGAATTTGATGATTATTTTCACTATCTATTAGAAAACCTATTTACGTTATGCATAAATTTTGGCGTAATCTTCTGAATATCTGAAACTTTATACAGTACCGTATAAGAAGCATAATTAGGTTTAAATGATACATAATGAAACGGTAAACAGTCCAGTCTACTGTATTTTTGAATGCTCCAAAAATTTTTATTCCAGTTAGGATTTCATACAGTTGGCTCCCTTTCAAACTTTTGGCAATGCTAGAACGACAAAGTTTGAAGAATACTATGAATTCATAGGATCTCATCACTTTCTTCTGAGCTGTTTATAGGCTGTGAAACCATTATATATATATATGTATATATAGGGAGAGAGTCAGGTTCACTTATCAAGCAGATGACAGTCCATTGATAAGATAATGAAAGAATTGATACAGATTAAAGAAGTTCAAATGAATAATTTATAATTACTAAAATCGAAGTTATCTTATGTTTATATTTTCAGGTTATCACCTTGCTAGATGCAACCAATCAAAAAATGGAACAGTAAGAATTATGTTAATGTATGTGATGAATTAATAACGTAAATATAGGGATTACACTTTTTGGTTGAGTTAGGGTCAAATTGGTCTGGGTCAAATAAACTTTCAGAGATGAATTGGTTGTAAAAGAGGAAGAAAAGAAAAAGTCTTAGAAGGGCTAATAATAAATGACGAAACAAATTAATGGCTACTATGGAAGTGTGAGGCTAATAACTGCCTCCTTTTTTTATGCATTAGTTCAGTTTAATTCTTTTGATAGTAACTGCTTTCGAAAATCTTAATAAATTAGCATATCTTTGTTTGCTGATTATTTTAAGTACACTTGAGATCTGGATGTCATGTTCTGTGTCTATCAAATGCTTAGTTATGGAACTTTTGATATGGTTCAGTTCGTTTAGGCTTAACTACTTTGAATGTGTTCACAAAGTCTAGTCGCAGAACTCTCCTCTTCCCTTCCGATATACGTGCATTGAAATGGTCAGGCTTTCTAATTTCCTGTATTTGACTACTCTGAATGTTATTTACAAGAGCAGTATTTTTTAGGCTTAATCAGTCACTAAGAATTATATCAGTTTGACCTGGAGAATACTTTCGGTCAGACACTAGAAGCTTCATAACCAAACGTTGGTGTCCTATCAATGAGTAAGTGGTCTGAATATAATTCTAATCATGAATTAGGGTCAAAAAGTAAGCTAGTGAAAATTGGGCAGTAGGAAACAACCGTTTTTCTTTACATGTAGTCTTTTCACTAGCCAGTAGTGAAAAATAATTTGGATATCGTGTTGGGCAGTGAAAATTTACATATCCTATAGGTAGTTAAATCTTCATGTTGCTTAATCCAGGTGTAATCTATTCAATCATAACCTTCTATTAATTTCAGGCTGACCCTAACTTAACTCAGAATGGCAATTTACTTGTGAAACCTACATGAACTCATCTTAAAGGCAGTTACGAATGAGCAGTGAATTATTGTTGATTGATTTAGAAATAATTCAATGCACTTTTGTCTGTATGTAGTCATTTTTAACAAAAATTACCCTTAAACTTCAGATGAAAGTTGAAAAGTACTCATAAGGACAAAAACGTAGACGAATAATGTGGGAAATAAAAAACATACACATTGGTTTTGTTTCAGCCAATCAACAGCTACAAAATGATCGTAGAAATTCGAACATCTTACTGCAGTAACAGTTCTTAGCTGCTCCTCTGTCATTGGTAGTGAATATCATCAAATCACTTTAATTTACAATGGAGGTATTTGGGTTTCTCAACGAATGAATGGTTGGAAGAATTTTTCTTTGGTGTTTAATTTCCAGTTACATGTCTCACGGCTTTTACTGAAGTATATTGCATTTATGTCCTTATTTGTTACTGGTATATCCTTGTGGTAGATATTTACCTAGAAAGAGAGAGAGAGGTTTGGACTTTTCAACAGTAACCTTAGGCTTCACCTTTCGGGGCCGCTCACTTCATCGAAAACAGTAAAGGAACAAGTTTTATCCAGTCGGATGTGTAAAAAAAGTTCGACATGCATTTGTTGATGGCCTTGAAAAGTTCTACATACTTCAAGAAAGTCCCTTAGTCCAACTGAGTCTCACACGTATGTTCAAGTGATTTTTCCAGAACGTTCGACATACTGTGACTGGCTTTGAAAACTTATCAGGGATTTTCGGGATTCTTTTAATAATCCCCAACAGTGATATCAATGGATATGGTTTCTTTTTTATAATGGCATACAGCGTTACAGCATTTTTTTTAGCGGATGATGTTTCCAGCAATACCCATACTAGAAATAAGGAAAATTTTATTACCAATAAAAACAAAGAATATCAGGTGACAGGACTATAAAAATTGGATATTGAAATGGGTATGATTGCATTGATATGATTACGAGAAATAATTTAATCTCGAAATGTCATGCAGTAAATAATACTGTATCATTTGCGTGTTATAAATCAAATAAGCAGATGTAATATGGGACTACATCCTACCACAGTGTCCAAGTTTCACACTTATATTAAGGGAATGGTCTTTACTTTGCTGTTGTTAACAGTGGAGGAATCGGAAGCCACTTCTGTATAGATCGATAGTATATAATTTACCACATCGTTCGAAAAGTAGTTCGCATGACAAAATCGTATTCCAGGCCTCTTCCTCTGGGACTAAGGCACAAATTACTCCATGAATACAGGTCGCGTGAACCGAATAAAATGTTAGACATACTTCTTTATCTGTATCATTGAATTTTAAATAAAATTATGCATAAGTTATGGAGTTAAGACAAGTTTTCATCTCTTTCTTACTCAAAGTTTCTAGTTAGCAAAATTTTAACATTAAGAAGACGTCTTAAAACACTCATGATGGGAAAAAGGAATTGTCTAACAGTCAGACCACTTTAATTGTAACCGGAACACTGTTTAGCCTCACAAAAATTTCGTATCCTTGACATTATAATATTTCCAAGTGTCTTAGTTTAGGCATCTCGTTTTAATCTTTAAATTTACACATTGAATTCTTAACAAGATAATCACGGAAATTACTACCATGTGGTGTTTTAATTAAATGCGTAGCAGTTTAGTCAGATTTTTTTAGATATATAACAAATGGTGATAATTTATTACAGCAGATAAGTGAGAATAATTAATACTTGAGAAGAATAATATTTTCTAATTTTCTGACGTATTTCAGGCATCTTTGGACAGTTAAGGCTTCCATTTTTTACGTCAAGTAAGAAAAGCAGTTAACAGAGGCTTTTCGTAACTTAATATTAGGAAATTATTCTTGATTAACTATTGTATAATGTCACCCAACTATCGATCCAGTAGGTGGATTTTAACTCCACACTGAGTCACTGAACCCTCAAAAAGTATGTTTATTTTCAATAAATCTCAGAATATTCAAGATAACATAGTTTGATCAGCCGCTTTGTGATTTTAGCTTCTTATTACTAGCCAAGCTTCAGGGAGTAATACAGATCGAAAATTATTCAGTGATGGACGTTAAGGCAAATAGAGCCAATGAAATGATTTCTTGTTTGCTACTTCTCAATTATTTTTCATTCGAAAAAGGACACCTTGAAGATCCTGTTTCCAACTTCATGAACCAATCGGTTAGTAGTGTCTAGCGAGTACTTTTAAAGCCTATTACCACAGTGAGAGATCAAAACACACTCCTGGTGCATAGATAATGCTCATCAGATAGTGTTTGTTTTCTTACCAAAAGCGTTCAGAATGAAAATGTAGAAAAATAGGTTATAAAGTTGTAAAATGTTATTACAATGCCTAAAAGCCATGTCAAACATTTGTTTTCTGTGTAGTGATTCACAGTACTCAAGCAGATCGCTAGAGTACGTTGTTAGGTCAGTTTGACCGGTATGAAACTAAGACAAAGGTAATTGAATAGGATCTAGGTGATAGGGAAATAAAAAGGGGGAAATCAAATCCATTTAATTCCTCTCAATATATTTCACACATCAAGATAAGGGAATGCAAACTGAATCTTCTACACTCAAACCGGGCAAAACTCTGAATGATCGTAGTAAAGCGGAAGGTTGATCAACTAGTTTTTATCAATCAGTCTTCAAATCACCGTAACAGCAATTTACAGACTGTAAATCTGTTTGGTGTCACAATTCAGACAATTTTTCCAGTCCACTCATCACCTTCCGATAACCACAGCTTATAGTGAATGTTTTCAAAATAACCACTACTGTGACAAAGCAGAACAGAAGTGCTACTTCCTTTAGACGCACATATTATATCTCTCTAATGTGGCATGTAATGCTTTGCTCTTGAACAGACCAGCGCAGCTCATAAAATTCACAGGATCCTCAATACCTTTCTAGAAGTGCAATGAGAGAAAAGGTACAACTGGTACTGCTAAAATATGTGTAGCCAGAAAGACTTTCTATTTCCCACTTACCTTAAAATATCCAACAGAATATGTTACTGCCATTTAGGTTGTCAATCGCACAAACTATTCAGTATCCAAAGACCCGGTGAGTTTTGGTAAGGTTAGTTGCTAAACCAACGATGAGCAGGTACATAGTTTTCATTTTTACTGTAAAACTGAACATCATACATAGTATTAGATGAAGTTTTTCAATACTTCAAATTCATTCCTACCTCTGATGGAAATTAACCTACCTGTAGTAATGTACACAAGCTGTTGATGATTGTCTTTAGAAAAGCATTACACTATTTCTGTCAATCAGAAGTAAAACTTATCATGAGGACATCTTTAAGCACTATTTTGTTGATTGTTTTATGCAGACAACTATTTTATAAGGTATATACTTTAGTCCAAATTAATCTAATACCTTACCTAATGCAACATGCCATCAGACTGCTAGACATAATGCCATCTTTAGTTAGTTAATGTTAAGCAAAAACAAAACACTGATGGATTTTGGTGTGTTCAACTAAGTTCATAAAATCCTAGATTTGACGAAAAGGTAAAACAGGACTTATGTGTACATTTTCTGGCTCATCGTGATCCCGAAACATTATTGAAGCATTGTAAGATCAAGAAGGGTACTCATTATGAATATCTGACTATTAAAATACTTGTCACTTTCGACAGAAAAGTGAATAAATTTCATTAAAATAACTTTAACACGAATAATGATCACTAACAAGTAAACGATACTATGAGTATTGCCCTAGAAGAACTGTTATATTGTGATACCATTTGAACTAAGAGTTCTACGAATTTACCTGTTAACTGTAAATATTTCTAATACACAGTTTGGGTCACAGCTTAATCCTTGATAAAAACCGTTGGTGAGTTTATTCTGAAAACTTAAATCTTGAAAGCAACTAAGTTGATACTGAGACAAAGAAACGTGTGAAATATGTTTTTTTGAAACAACTCATATTATGACATGTTTGTAAAGTTTCCTCAGAATATAACCCTACCAGGTCAGGAGTTGGATACCTGTTTCGATTTTTTATCTGTAGGACAAAATTGTCCAATAAAGTTTCCCTTGGCTACACAATGACATGAAAAAAGGTTGAAATCTAAGCCTCCTACCTTAGCGGTTGATGACTTAAAATGCTGATTTCGATTTAGACCACTTCTCATCAGTTTACTTGCTTCATGACCTAGGAACAAACTTATAAAACAATATTTCAAATAAACTCAATCAGAGAAGTTGAACCTAAAATGCGATATTACTAAAACCAATGTAGCCTTGAGCTACATCCAGTTATTTAGGTCCTAATGAAGGTTTAATGTGCATACTAACATTTTTTTGCAAAAGATAGCTACATTCTACTGAATCTGTGCTAAAAATATAGTTCGAATGTCAACGATCTTGCTGATTACAGCACTCATAACTATTCACAGAGTAAACTTACTATCGTTCTAAGGTATCAGCCAATGAAAAGTACAGGTGTTTTTCTTTTCCATGAAGTTCATTCAGCTAACTGATTTAACACAGGATCCACAAATTTTATTAGGGAGATTATAGCTATAACAAACACCACAAACCTATTCTTCATATGGTTATGATTAAAAAGGTATTGAACTATGTAATAATGATCTTTTCACTTTACTGTGCAGAATTTCAGTGGGAATATCCCGCTTTTTAATCCAAAGGATAACATGTTTTAAGTAATGGTTATTTAAAGATTTCAGCTTTTAAAATACCAACTCATGGAGACATATTGAACATTGCTGACTGAGGCTATGCTATTCGATTTGCATCCATCTTTTCCAACTAACCTGAAGTCTAATGACTCATTGTATCGTACGACATGTTATGAGCATTAGAAATAATTTGTGCTAAAAAGGTCATTCAAAAATAGTACTCTATCAGTATGCAATAAATATAATTTGAAAAACACTGAGGATTGTCACCCACATGACATTGAAAATGCTGTACACAATTTCAAAACCTTCAGAATAATTGACATTCGAAAGACTGATGTTTTCCTATATATAGTGAATAATTAACTTTAAAATGCTTAAACCTGACTTCTGCATAAAAAATAGCTGTCAATCTCATACTGATTTGTTTATCAAGAAATAAATGAATCACGTATTTCCAATGTATCTTCTATTTGGATTTGAAGTCACCTTACACTTCTTCATTCTCCTCTTCGTCTAGACATTTCATATGACATATTATTCACTAATTTTTCTTAACATCTTTTTCCTAAATATCAAGTTGTTGGAATATACAATTCTTAACCCTATTATTTCCAAAGATGTAACCTTCGTTCATCATACAGTGCAGAATTCATAACTGTATAAAAAATGCAATGATACAAGGAAAAAAATTATTCTCTAAGTTTTAATAGTCTCATTCAGTTTCACGATCGCTTCATAAAACTTTGCACTTTGGGATTTGTGTGGTTTCTACTCATTGCTACAGAACATTATCTCAGCATGATTCCTATGAGAATAATCAGTGACAGTTTTACATTAACTAAACTTCTCACCCAATAATATACAAGAAAGAATCCTTGGTCAAAGGATTGACATCGTGTATGGACAGTATTCATCATGTTTCACACTGAAAGGCTTTCATAAGCGTATTATTCCAGTTAAACTGACATTACGGACTGAAAACTTTTCTCTAGCAATATCCACATATTATGATTCACAACAGTATGTTGGGCAGTTCAGTTTATAAAATACAATCTTGAAGTCTGTAATCTAATTAATCATTACTTTCTAGACAGTCTCCTGAAACCTGATCGCTATACACTTTTGTTAACTTGAAGTATGATCCAGTGAGGCAGTTGAACTCATGGGAAAGGAGAACATGTTTTTCACAGGTTAATTACAAGAATTCAAGACCACTTCAGCCATAGTCTTTAAGTAATCATCATTTAGTATATATGCATAAATATATTATCAGTAACCTAATGAGTAATGCTTTACTAGAAACACCATGAGTTCCTCTTGAGGTGCTAATCGATGAACAAAAAATTATTTATTTACTTATTGTTGCGATTAGAATTAATCGTCAGGATATCAAGTCAATCTAGTTAATATTCAACCTAGAAGTGATTCACCAGCTTATGCTATCCTATAGTAAATGCTAAGAAATTGGTATTTTAGGTAGACAATTAATAAGAGCTGATATCATCTGCAGTAACACTCAAAAAGAAGGAGCGACGGGTACCTGTTTCGTCCAACTATAGGGTTCCTCGGCGATGCGGATCCATGACACTACCAGGGACATAGCCCAAGGCATTGAGGTTTTGCGACAAGTATGCTAACATTGAGTCACTGGGTTAAAAAGTTTTGTTTTGTTTTAGGTTTTGAAAATGTTTTGCAAGCAATTGCCATACTGCAAATTGTAATTTCTACCAAACGCTGAATAAAGGATTCAGAAATATTGAAGGTTATGTTACTTGATAATTACTTCCCTTGTGTTACATGACAAAGTCTTTCGCGTGATTACAAACCACCCTTGTCAGGTGTACTTGAACAAAAAATTGACAATATTGACCACAGACCTCACTGCTGAGTGTTAGTTTTCTGTAATAAACAGTTTCTAGAACGACGGTATCGAACTCAAATCAGTAATAAACTTGTTAGCGCAAAAATGACAAAATAGTCAAAGCCTGAATTATTAGGGGCCCAACATGTAAGGAATAAATATGTGAAGACTAAAGTATACTCATCAACGATGGGTCTGTTGAACATCAGTGTAAATGCAAACTGCTATTTTTTTCTGCTTCACTCAGCCTACTTAATATGCAACAAGCATAAAAATTATCAAAGTGCTCAAGGATCAGTCCATTAGCAAAACTGACGATAGCTTTCTTTAATCAGCTATCACTAATACTTGTAATAATCGGAACGCAACTCATTAAATAAGTGAACATTAATATAACCATACGTTTTAGTGTAACATTTGACTCAAGAAACTGTTACAAATGTATCGTAGATATGCACGTTCCACATATAAAGTAAGCAGTTTCGTGCATACATTTAGAAATATGGTCAATAATAACAAAGTTTACACATATTTTCAAAGGATTTTTTGATTTTCTAAGAGATATATTCTATCCAACATTATTTTAAGAGAATTAAGGGAAGATAGTTTAATTGTTTACCGTTTTCAGTGCATGACGTATCATGCGTTTATTAACCACTTCCAAAGTTATGTGATATCACTGAACAACTATCACTTTAAACAAACTGGCTAAATAAAACCTACTGATTTCTGAAGAATACTGACACTGAAGAGATTCTCGTTTATCAAATTTTACATTCACTGAAATCCATATACATATATATACATATATAAACATTACTTTTGTTTACATTCTTATGTTTCATTATGTTCTTTGTTCACTCTGCTACCAAGTTTAAAAAGATATTATTGAATTCCTTAAACTAGATAAATGAAATTAAAGGATGTTGATAAGGTAAACTAATGCACAGACCAAGCTTAATTTTACTGTTTTCACTGTAACACACTGATTTGTGTATTTTTATGAAGTGACATTTTATGGCGTTCAGCGAGTACATTTTTAAACCAAGTGATGTTGCTTGTATCATCCAATGCTTGATGGACCGGACTGACCAGTTTCTGTCGGCATACGGGCTGTTGTACGAATGTCTCACTATCGCTTGCCGTTTCAGTTTTATGGTTGTGATGGATAGTTATTAGCAGTGGAATCCAGGAATTGCGTTTCATTTTATTTCGGACTCACTCATCAACCGGATGTAAAGTAATATACCAATCGCACAAGAAGTGACTTTCATGACTCGGTGGCCCACTGGATAACGCTCTGGAGTTTGAAACAATTGGTCTTACTTTCGAGTCTTTGTGGCAATAACATTGCCTGCTGGTAGTCAGGTTCATCCGACCGCCGAGTCCTAAATAGGAAGAAACGCACATCCTGAAGTTTACTACTGGCCACTATCTATCCTTAATTACAAGCGACTATTATGCATAAAAATTGTTTTCTGCCTTAAAAATGAAAGAAAAAGGAGTAATAATAAGAAATGAGGGTGGTTGTATAATGCAGTTCATTAGAAGAGAATAGTTGTTCAAATTAAGAAAGTTCGACCAAAGCATATTTGACTAGAAATCCCAAATGAATAACCCGTCACATTTACCAACATTTTTAAAGTTTAAGGTGAGATAAATTTCAATTTGTTCAAATTATCAAGTTTAACTTCACTTTCAGGCTTCTTAAAGGAAGAAAGGTAAATTCACCTTTCAAATTTCTACTTTAATTAAATCACAGGTGATGGCTGACAGTGGTATAGAAGGGGCGCGTTTCGTCCTATTTGGTACTCATCATTTGCGTGCACCTGCATCGGAATAAGTGATTCTGTCCCCTATATCCATCGCTTCATTTGCCAAAAAACCACCGGACAAATTATAACGATAAACATTCGGACAGTATCGAAGCATCTATATGGGGACTTATATCCTAGCAGAGGTCGATGAATTGGAAATAGTATAACATTTAGGAACTGCAAGCATCAATAAATAATAATATCCCAGGCTATTTTTATAGTTAAATTGACGCCAGTTGCAGTGGTTTTGGTATACAGGTTTTTCATCTCATCAGTCCACTGAATTACAGATCTAATTTTGGTTGGATATGATACCAAATTAGGCTTATAAACTACTTAATGTATTAACTATAAAGTGTTTATGTACAACTTTCTGGACACCAACCTTATCAGAGTGACAATTTACTTCATGTTACACTGCATACCTTGATGAGGGCGTTCTTAGTAAGTGGAATTATATTGCTATTTAGTAAAAGCACAATACATTTTCTTGTTAAGTCTTTATGAGATACGTTTACCTTGAAATTAAGGCAAGACGTTTGTTTCACTTCGTTTTGTGAATAATAATATTGCTTGGAAGCTAACTGAAATGTTTAAACATTCTAATACCAATCATCAAATCGATGAGCCAAGCAAATGATTAGGCAGTGGTTGCATTCACATTCAAACACATTGAACATAGGGTTATTGCCTCAAGTTTTTCAGTTTATACTTCATTTTGCATTATACATGCACTATAAATCAGAGTACTAAAACTCCATGAACGAAGTAAATTTTGAAGGGAAGTTATTGGGAACTATTTTAAACCACTGCTATTTGGACATGCATCTATTAATTTTAACAATCGGTTTCGATAGAAACTCAAAATCAACCAGGTTCAAATTCCTCTTTCACAAGCTTAAAGTTTAAATCAACAAAATCTTCTAAACCAGGACTACTGGAAGAAGCCAGTAGGCGGAACCTTTCAAATATGAATAAAGAAATTATGCGTCTGGCTGGGTTTAGACACTTTTCAAAAGTAAACACTACTGTAGAAACTCAACACGTGTCCTATGTACAAATTGAGTATTGATGGTAAGAATGCGTAACAAGATACTGAATCAAACTTGTTAATGCTATGCATATGGTCGAAGGTATGTTAAGAATCCCACTAAAGAACCTTGTCATGGACACTAGGATTGATTTGATTTCGAATCAGATGCGGAACTTACTGGAGGTAATGGAGGAATCGAATGCAATTTGAGTAAAGAGATATGCTTCTCATGATATGAAATGACGTCATCAGATACTTCAAGACTGAAAGGCTAAAAACTACAAAACTTGGTGCCCATCTCAAACCGTAATCTGACTACTTAAATAAAACCTGAGCCTCCTGAAAAGTTGCAAAACTGAAAATAAGTGACAAACACGGGAATAATCACGGCATTTTATACATCTTTTATGACATAACTCAGTCATTTGTCTGTGATCTTTAGATCATAAACCATGTGATTTATGTTAAAACGTATTTTTCATACCTTTCCCCCTAATTTAGGGCTATTTTTCATTACTCTACGAAGTGACTGAAACAATTGCGAATGCTGTCACTCTTTCCCTCACTATTTAGTTGACTATTCAGTTTGCAAGTTGGTTGCATTGAAATAAATTTTATCTGCTAGTTAGAAATGAATTTGCTGGACAGAAAGACTGTGACACATCGTTATTTTGATGGATGACAGGTAAAATTTGAGCAAAACAAATCACTGGCGAACTCTTTGATCCACATACTGATGAAATTAGTTAATAGTCAATACAGAGAAAATTCTTTATCATATCTAATATCAGTTTAACGTAAACATGTTTTGTAAAAGTAAACACGGAAGAAAAGACTCCTTCTTCTGTGAAACACTTACTCATCACTTACATCAGCTTTTGCTCCTAATAAACTACTTTCTAGATATGTTTAGTTTACAATCAGTAATCCTGTAAAATCTGAGACATATTATTATGTAATTTGTGTACTCAGTGTTCAGATCGATAGACGGAAGCATTAAAGCAACATAAATGAAGTGTGAAAAATAAGTTCATAAAATATGAAAACTGTCGTAAAAATTGGTTGTATATTCACGAAACGTTTTATTATTGGTACATGCAATTACGTTCAACAGAACATTAGGGCAAAGTATTCATAGAGTTAATACTATCTTCTGACTTGATATTCACGACTTGAAATCCTGAAAATTACTTTCCAAAGATATGTGTGAACTATTTACCGACATAGCAAATCGATTCTGGCTTTCATAACTAGTTATTAGTGTATTCTCTCAAACAGTATGTTTAGCACAAATGTATCACGTAACTAGGTAGCTTTATCTTAAGCATGGAATTTCATTGTGCTACAAGTCTGCTCATATTTCAGTGAATGAATTTATCTTCTTAATAAAGGAATACGCTGTTTTCATGGAGGGTGGATAATCGATCTCAGCACTTTAAATATATTTGCATACAAAGTCTCTAGAAACTCTGAAAAGGGTTCTGTTGTATAAACATATTAGAAAGGTGAAGAAAGTTTCTTTGAGTTTGTGTTCAATAGGTTAAAACGTTTTTCTAACATCACATAATCGACAAATTTCGTGAAGACGTTTTTCATTTCATTCTATAAGGCTAAAGAACATTTCTAAGTTCCTCTTGATTTTATACGTCTAAATATATTCTCATAATACTTTCATGACCAACCTTGAGTAATCATCTGAAACACCTTGGATTTACTGATTTCAAGCAACTCATGTTTTTGAAATACAACAGGGCAGTATTGGTGTTCACAGCAGACTACTGACTTGGGACTTGCTCTCAACTTATGATCAGCTACGTCCATCGTATTCAGTAACGATAATCTTCACTGAACTGATATACACAAACAGAGATGATCAAGTGTGAAATCTTTTCTTTCGAGTTTTTGATAAGCAAAGGGTGACTACAAAATACTGCTCTGAGAATTACTGCAAAAATAGTTGCCTTCAGGGAACTTGAAATCCTTCGCTTTTGGAACTCAGCAACCAGATCGACTTTAAAATCAGGGTTCACATATAGCATCCTTTTCAATACGAAAATTTAGTTATTTTGAAAGGTTTACGTTTGATACTTTTATATCCAAACCGTGGTGGTTATCCATTTTTGATGAAATTTTTTCTTAGAATGTTTATGTCGCCATACATGGCATCTCGCCTGCAAAATGCGGCGGATGCGATTAGTAAGAGATACATAGGTGTAGAAATTTGTCAGTTGCTGTGAGCTTTCTATGAACTGGCCTGCTCAAGGTACCGTCAGTTATACCTGTCAGTGGTCGTTGGATACCATTCGTGTTTAAAAGGATTCCAGATAACTAGTAACCCTTTTTTCACCACTTTATATAAGAGAAGATCTGATCACCTACTGCAAATATCCCACTTATTAACACTGATGGTGAAAGGCTGCTTTAACTTTACTATATTTGCTTCCTTAAACAAATTGTAACAAAGTAAGAAGAATAATATCTGTGGAATACAATGGATTCGTTGTTTTGTTACAATCTCAACAACTGCATGCATGTTAGTACCATTGGGATTCAAAATGAACACAACCACACTGAGGTAGATAAATTTTACAATTATCAAGAAAAAGGAGACATTTTTGAGCGTTTACAAAGCAAGCTAGAAGATGCAAATTGAAGACATCAAGCAACGATTATTTGTTGTTACTTTTCTACTCATTTCACTCCCTAGACTTACTAGTCTGTCCCTGAAAACTAGCCGAAACGTTTACGCAATAAATCATATCTCTCAGAGTTTCGGCAATTTGGAATAACTTTTGACTGATAGTCTAAAGGAAATGGTTATATAATACAGCCAATCTTGTGATGAACTACACTGTTACTGTCTCTAAGAGTAGCTTTCTAAATTTTATCAAACCTCACTCTTCTTGACCATAGAATACGATCAAAAGTTTTCTAGTTTGAAGCTGTCTGTCTAAAAAGATGTTTGAACACAAATGAAGGTTATGGAAATTCCTGAATTCCATCTTCGCTTGATAAAGTAATAAATTACTGTCATCCCACTTATGATAATTACAAAAATACCAGCCTATAAAACCATGTTGGCTATAGCAACTAAATATCACCAGTACCTTGATAAGTCCTTATTATGCAAACAACTTACGCATCATAAATTTCCTGTAGTACAGATTCCTTAAGTATTGATTCGTTCACAAACAAAAACATTTCTCCCATTGAATTTAATCATAGTCAGTTGCTAAAAATATCCTTTTTGGCTCCACTTTAGTCTGTCTATTAGAAATGTCACATACTTACTTGTTTTTGGCATTAAAATAAACCACTTTGACTCGCCTAGAAACGGCTTTATTTGGCATATCAGAACCCTCTGTGGATTTCTTAACCTTATTCACAATCGTATCTACTGATTTCTTAGTTTCCCCATATGGCCCTATTTTGATATCCCCATTTACTTCGTAGATGTAGTCGGATGTCTTCATTACAACTGTTGAGTTGCCTTTATCTGGTTCTGCAAATACTATATTTCTATCATTTTGAAGGTTCCTTAGAGTGTCTTTTTCGCTTTAGTGAATTAGATTTCATTTTCTTCTGTCTTTTACGTGTTGGAGCATACTGTGCTTCTACCTCATCCGGAATTTTCCTATCTACTGAACCTAAGGCTATTTCGACTTTCGGAACGAAATCTTCTGGTTATAATTCATTAACCGCTACACTGAAGTTTGGACCTTTCTCTAGCACTTTTACTTTTTTTAAGCTTAGAATTGTGTTTGAGAGATTGACAAACAACTTTGACCCACTGATCATTGGTGATGTGTTGTTTGTTAATTTCATTTTAGTTGATTGCATGCGTTTCTTCTATATGTTTGTTGAACTTCTTAATTCGAGTATTTTTGGATTGTTCAGATGCAGCTGATCTTGCTTTTTTGGAGTTGTCCATCAGAAGCTCATAGCCTTTGCACTGACTGTTCTTATCAGCTTGCATGTAAGTTCTTGGATATAATTTCTGATGTTGTGCAACCGTTATCAGGTTTGAGCCATATCAGCAAAAATAGTTAACCGCTAGTTTCTATCATCCTGAGGATTGTAATTAGATAATTACCTTTTTACTTCACGAACACTCATCAGTTGCACAATGTTGGAAATTGCAGTGGTTGTTAGAACAAAATAAAGAAGCCTGTACTTTAGCTACGAAATACTGAATAATGGCACTCACATAAGGCACTGTTGAACTATGAAAATCGGAGGTATTGAGCGTATAAAATAGCATTAGTCTTTTATCAAAATCGACATTAATTTATCTGTTATGAAGAGAAAGATTCAAGCGCTATACAGACGGGGGAGTCAAGTAAGGAAAGGAATAACTAATACCAGAAGACGGATTACGTAACATGCAAGGAACTCAAGTCAATAAAGTTCAGATCAACTCAGTGAGTTGAAGCCATTATCAGATAGCTTGCTTTATATAACATATCCCTACTCTTCACAAAGTTTACTCTGCTGCTCCAACATCGATGACCAACACTACGAAGATGATTTCAAACAAAATCCTTTAGCCTATTCATTTCTTCCACCTTCAGCAGTCCTTCTGTTTGCACAAACTTGAAAAAAGCAAACTGTTTCATAGTACAAATGACCTTTAGTAAGTAGCTAGAAATCTGGTTAGTGCTACTCATTAGTTGGAAAATCTCAGACCAGCACAGAGTTGAGGAAACCTCTGAGATGTGTTAAATGTTGAATGCATCCAAGTAATTCACTCCGTGTCATCAAACTGGAAGTAATTTCAAACATGTAGAGAAGCGTCATACTACAGATGACATATGTCACAGGCATTCCAGAGATACTCAACTTTCTGTTTAGGGTTCATAGAAACGCTACATTTCGTCATCATCTTTACAAACAAGACGTCTTTTGACCACTATGCGTTGACCAGTTATCTTTCAGGCAGAATTAAATCTTTAGGAAGCCAAAAGTCAGCAGAGTGACTTTCATCAGTATTTTTTAAATTTGTTTGGATAGGTCTGATAATTAAGGACATGCTTGGAAGACGTATTTCGTGATTGTCATGTCACGTGACAGTTATGTATAGGCTTTTACATCGTTCCATGTGTACGAGCATATAGGCTTCATCAGCTTGATTCACTTGCTTGGGGTTCTCCTCATATAAAATATTGTCACTCAGCCTTACAAAGCATGTAGTCAATCGAGAGATATAGAATGTGGGCAGTGACAGGAGTGGCTGCTACCAATGCTCACTTGCGCAGGGCTAAAAAGTAAATGATTTTTCCTATCCTATTGTTCTCAGTTTAAAGTTTGGCATTAAATGACTACGAACTCTGTCATTTTCAATACAATGCTATTCAAGGTGATTTTCGGGTACAGGCTTCCAACACAGCCTACACAGTTTTATGACTTTCATTTTATTCTCGGTATTACTAGCCTGAAATCGACTTGAAAACTGTACGTTTCTCAAGAAAGAGAGAATAAGTCCTCAGATGCATCCTAATTAATAGCTATTTTAAAGCCTTGAGCAGTGCGTACTGACGGAGTGAAATAGTCCTAACTTGTAACAATGAAAACCTGATTATTCCGCACTTAAACAAATTATGTAACTGGCAACCTTGATGGCAACATCTTGTCACAGCATGCCCTGCAAACTAAAAACAAGTTTTTTTAGGTCGGTATCCATCATGCAGTGACATCAGTTGGAGAAACGGTTGAAACCAAGTTGGAAATGAGGACAGTTACTCAACGATTGCATTGGATATAGGTTTCGCCAACTCGAGAACTGACATAAATAGTAAACACAGACCAATGAGTTGCAACGCAGTGGCTTGACATTAACATGCTGACCGGGGAACCTGAAGGTCCTAGGTCAAAACCACGGTGAGGTCATAGGTAGGCACTGCTGAGGAGTCCCACACTAGGACAAAACACCTGTCCAGTGTTCCTATGTATCCAGTATTTCTCCAAACGATGTCAGTTTAGATGAATACCAACTTTCAATCGAATAAATCTCCGCGAGTCTCTAAATGGTACTAAAAACAAGTTAGCTAGTGTTTTGTTAGGGTAGGCAGCGGTAAATTGGAGACTTTCGAAGAGCAGCTTTCATACCAGAACGTTTTGTTAGTAATATGTCAAGTTAATAGGACAACTGTATAACGATTTTTCCAATTACTGTTTACTAGTAATGCTTTACATGCAAATTCAATTTTTATACGTGATCCAGATTCGTTACTATCGTAGCACAAGAAAGTTGACATTAATTTTGAAGTTGCCCGTTTTTTTTCTAGTAGAATAACGTTGACTTTGCGTGAATGCAGTGAAAAATGCAATCCCAAACGATTTATTTTTAAGCAAAAAAGGGTACCATCTACTGAAACAAATGTGAACACTGTCCTACATTTAATATTCACAAGATTATTCGCAGGCATCCTGCTAAAATTATTTTACCTAGAAAACTTCTACTAAGCAAATAACAGTTCGGTACCTTACTAATTATAGTGATCTTCGACATCATATTGTACAGCATATGGAAACCCATTTAATGAAGGAAATTGTAGTAAATTATTTTTATTTACAAATAGCCTGGTAATTGCGTTTCACATTTCCTTTTTCAACATACTACCAATGCAAATAAATTGACTTTTGCAACTGATCCCATTAGCTTAATATTTTGTAGCAAATGTTCCGTATTTAATTAATTATTTACTAAGCATTCGTTTGATGTTATTATTGATTCTTGCGGATACAAATGAACATTATTGATTTGTATACTTGAAGCCTAGAAAGCTGAAAGTAAGTATTTCACCTACAGCTCAATGAGATTAGAATCGATGTAGAGAGACAGGGAATTTCAACAGTCAGTTGCGTGAATACGAATGCTAAGTAGGGAAGACTATTGATTCTTTTCAATTAGAAACTTTAAACTGTTGACTGAGAACATTTCATTCTGCCAGTTACGCATGAAGCAATTAAAAATCCACTTGCTTTCTACATTACAGTATATTTTGAGTAGGTAATCAACATGTTTTATTCATGTTTTATTCTCTCCAACTTACTGAACAATGTTTATTATGAAAAAAAATTATAGACAAGGATTTTTAATCAGAATATATGCAAATGTACTGCAGGATTAACATATTAAATGAGAAGTTTGAAACGGGGATAGGCAGAAAAATTTAACAGGATTTCTGATACGGAAAATATCAATTGTATTTTGAATAATCATCTTTCTAGCTTAGTTCAGTAGAAGAATAAAATGCAAATTACAAGAATGCCCTTCAAAAATGCTGATAAGTCATTCATTGTACATTTTCAGTACTGAATCCCCGTTGCAACGAGCTGTCATGAGAAATGACGACACTGAAGACAGTCAGTTGCTTTTCAGTGTGAATAATGATCATTTCATATTGCAGTAGAAGACACTAGGTATAACATATAGTAAGAAAGTAACTATGTAGGAAGTTTCATCTTCACACTGGTTTTTTGAGCAGATATAGAGAAATTAAGTGGAATGAATTCATTTTAAATGACACAAATCGACATTTCAGTTTTGTACAATAATTTACCACGACATTCTAAATTTCATCACTTATATGTTCTTACTTCAAGAGCAAAAGTTGAACATTGGCTATGTTGTAAGATGTAAGGCTTTTCAACTGAAGAAACTTATGTTGCAAATTAGATTTCAAGCGGTTTCTAAATACAGCTAATTGATATTTTGCATTTATTTTGATACCTATAAAAATTAAACAGGAAGATTACGATAGAAATACAAAATGACGTAAGTCTTCGATAAAGTCATCTTTTAAGAGAATTGCAGACAATAATTATCGACATGTCCAACAAAAGCAACAAAGGACTTTGAAGCCTAACTTGAGATGTTTGTGACAAGTACATCAGATGTAACCGCTGATCACATCTTCAATGGCATGAAAGTACTATATCCGTTTCCTAAGAGTCTGGATTCTTCAGTTGTTATAGCTCTAAAGTGAAAATCATGTCCAACAGTTAGGAATATAAGAAGGCTGTTTGCTTCTCTATTTTGAAGATGAAATACATTCACGTGGTTGTAAAAGCTAGAGGCAAGTATGCACTTTTCTCTACACTGGGAACCTTATTCATATGAAACAACAGATGACTTTACTTTTCCAACATTCCGTTAGTTCACAGGCTTGTACATAATTTTATTAAGAATGCTTTCCATAATGCAGAGAAGAATTTTTATTTTCCTTGAAATCACTAACAGTTAAGCAAAAATTATGAAGGCATGCCGTAAGCAGAATACACAGCTGTGCTGATGATTGTTAGCATACTTGTAAATTTAAAATTTCCGTTATTTTTACCACAAACAAGAAAATCTGCATGTAGAATAACAGTGCCCAGCTCCGAATAAGATTGTTACCATCATTATTACTTTTTATTATTTTGCAAATCTGTCAGTTTTAGTTTATATCATAAAAAAATTTCCTGATATGAATATTTATAGCAGTATTCACTTGTACTATCATTCGTTATTGTTGTTATTATGAATAGAAATATTAATGACAACTGATTTACTACTGATTTCTCTGCTCTGAAATAGATAAAACTAAAAATAGTAGATGAAATTACTGCAATGTCTTAAAGTGGAACAAATTAGATTCTTTCAATATGATCCCTAACTCTTTCACTGTTTCTTCAAGATGATAAGTCAAAAATCCGGTTACAAATATTGAACCTTGGTAGGATAATAAGAATGTAGTGGAATATCCTTGGTGAATTTAATAAGTACTTATCAAAGTGGAAGAAAGCTGCTCTTCATAACCCAAAATGCATAGCCAGTGAATAAGTGAACACAAATAATTATAAAATAAAGTACTGGTTAGAAGAAAGTTGTTTAAAAATCCTACCGTAACTAAATGTTAAAGTGCTAATTCAGTAAGATGCGGCTAGCTTTCAACTGACTCTTGATGCATATAGATAAAATAAACATTAGAAAGAACTGAGACTTAGTAGGTTTAAAATCTGGTAAATATGTTTGTACTATAATTCAACGTGTACAATCCAAAATGGAAATAGTGGTTTGACAATAACTTCAATTTATTCACGACTTATTATTCGCTTCACCTATATCAAAATCCCCTTTTATCCAGTACAAAACAAACACTTTTTATTCATCTAGTACACTTAAACAATCTACTGACAAAAAAATGTCTTATATTTTCTTCCTCTACATGGACTGCACATTCTAGATCATATAAAGTGTGATCAGAACCGTCAGTTTCAGACAGTATCTCTTTGAAAAGATGAACAAAAAGTGAAATATCAACTTATTTACTCCACTATACTGATACGAATGAGAGTACTCAAGGTACTGGATGATTGTGAGTTTGTCCTCAAAGCATTACGTTTAATTGCAGTATGTGCAAATGCTTGGCTTGCATTGACTGCCAACTTTCATTGCACAAACACTGACGGTTCAGCAGAGGGGCTGTTTTCTTCTCTTCCGTTCTCGATATGCATTGACAAAAATAAACATGTCAAAGAGAAGAGTTGTTTGGATCAATGAATACCAACCTACTAGATGAATCATAATCTGCCCGCAAAGAGGCCTCAAGGGTCTTGACTGCATACTTTTGAGAGGTTTTATATCCAGACAATATAGTTGCCTTGTGTTCTCAAATTTCCAATAGTTTTTCAACTTATGGCACTGTCATACGTACTACTTTGAAATATACTATTCTCTTTTCCGAACATACTAAATGGGTTTATTCTGTACAATAGCGTTTTTTGTTTTAAAGGGAATAATGGTAAACAGGACAAGCTTTTATAACTCGAAGTGCTGAAAATCTTCAGGAGTAGTAAATATCCACTTAATCTTACCGGAAATTAGTTGGAGATAATCAAGCCTTAACAGTAGGTTACGTAACGCAAAAAATATTCGGAGTGAATTTTCAACAAAATAACGTGGAAACAACAGTGGAAGAGTAAGAGGGAATGTTTTAAAATGCTAAATAAATGATTTCGCTACCAATAAAGCCCAGATATCCTTTTATAGAAGTTCCTATGGATATAATGCAGCTTTGTTGCAACCACTCAGATGAATGTCTCAGAAAAGCTGCGTAATCACATAAGAACGAACCAGTTTTGTCATACTCTACCAAATTATTTATAAGTATACTTCCATGGTAGCACTCATATACACGAACAGAATCCAGCTGATCTGTAAGATTCTACATCAGATGGCTCCTTAAGAATCAAGGCCTTTGAGATGTAATAGTTGTGAGACATATATGCAGCAAATTATTGCTCAGCTGTAGTTAGGAGTTATGCAAATATACTTTTATCTTATTTTTGCCTTATGCGAAGACAAAAATTCAGTTCTTTCAATACTCACATCTTATGTATCTAGCCATCTACTTAACAAACATCTCTTTATACGATTCTTCACTCCTGCGAATTCGATGAAAGTAAGAAGAAGAACAGTAGTACCTATTTATTTTCAGGATTTTCCTCACTCGCTTTACAACCTATAGAATATAATGTTTAAGATAAAAAGCACGCTATACAATATACTTTGATATATCAGCAAGAATATTTCCATTGAGATATGAGATAAGATGAGTTAGGTAGACCAAAATTGATGTTGTTAACTGCTTTTAGAGTGATAAGATGAACAGTCTTGAGAAAATTGAAAAATTAACTGGAGGGGTCTGTGAAAGTGTTATTCTAAAATTGGTAAAAGTGGCATCATGGTTAATTAAGCTTAATGAAACTTGAACAGGTTCTCGTCAAATAAACTGATAAGACAATTACAACTCAGAAAATGAGAGTAGGTTTTAAAAGAGATCTAATGATAAAGTGAAGAAAAACAGGATGATGAGGTCATTATTATTATTATTATTATTAGTCCCTTGGGTTCCTAGTGGAACATAGGGCTTCAGTAGCACGCCTCCAGTGACCTCTGTTCTCTGAGATCTTTTGAACCTGGTCCCACGACAGCCCAGAAGCTCTCATTTCCTCCACGCACGACCTCCTCCATGTCACCCTCGGACGTCCAACTCGTCGCTTCCCATGGGGATTCCACTCGAGCGACTGGCCTGACGCATGATGTCCTCAGTCGGCCTTCTCACTGCATGGCCAATCCATCTCCACTTCTTCCTGCATATTTGTTGCGTGATAGGTTCTTGGTTGGTTCGTTCCCAGAGTTCTTTGTTGCTTATTCTTTCTGGCCATCTGATCTTCAGCAGCGAGCGTAAGCAGTTGTTGATGAATGTCTGTAGTTTATTGGAAATCCCTTTCGTGACGCGCCAAGTCTCTGAACAATACAGAAGCACTGACTTGACGTTGGTGTTGAAAATCCGTATCTTGTTCCACATGCTGAGTGGAGTGCAGAAGATCTCCACACTGGTTTCAGGCTATTGAACACCTGTCTTGCTTTTCCGATTCTGACTTTGACGTCCTCGTCCGTCACGCCTGTAGTTGAAACAGTGCTTCCTAGATAAGTGAAGGAGGTTACTTCCTTCAAGTTTCTCCCGTTGACGGTGATTGGAGTTTGTTGTTGTTGTTGGTGGTGGTGGTGGTGCGGTATCTTCATCACCTCTGTCTTCTCTATATTCACCTGAAGTCCCGTCTTAGCTGCCTCTTCTATCAACTTGTTAGTTTTTGCCTGCAGATCTTCAAGTTTGTGTGACATTAGGCATAAGTCATCGGCGAAATCCAAGTCTTCTAGGTTCTTTTCCGTCGTCCAGTATATCCCCCTCTTCTCGCTCCCCACTGTTTGCTGCATGATCCAGTCCACCACAATAAGGAATATCATGGGGGATAGTAGGCAACGTTGTTTCACTCCTGTCTTCACTTCAAAAGCATCACTGAGCTTCCCATTGTGAATTACTTGGCTGGCATGTGGCATCTTCATATAGTTGTTGAATGAGGCGGATAAAGGTTTGCGGTACTCCGTAGTATTGAAGCAGTTTCCAAATTACTTCTCGGTCGACGCTGTCGAAGGCCTTCTCAAAGTCGATGAAGTTGAGGCAGAGAGCTGATTGCCATTCTATGCTCTGTTCTATGATGATACGAAGCGTTGCAATTTGGTTTGCACATGATTTGTACTTCCTGAAGTCTGCCTGTTCCGGTCGCAGTTTTGAATCCAGTGCGTCTTTAAGCCTTCTTCAGGATGATGCGGCTTAATATTTTGCTTGCTCTGGGTGGACAGGAGAGTGATTCCGCGCCAGTTCTTGCAAGCACTGAGGTCTCCCTTCTTCGGCAGTTTGACAAGGTAACCCTTCTTCCAATCAATGGCCAGGTACCTTCTCTTCCTTCCACACCTTCTGCAATAGTGGTGTGAGCATGTCCGCTGTTGTCTCTGCATCTGTTCTCAGTGCTTCTGGCGGTATTCCATCTGGTCCTGCTGCTTTCCCGCATTTCAGTAGCTTTATGGCATTCAGGACTTCCATTTTCGTTGGGGGATTTATGTTCACTTGTAATTCAGCGGCTGCAGGTGGTGGTCGATTCAAGAGCTTCTTGAAGTGGTCGGCCTATCGTTTCCTCTGTTTCTCTTCTTTTGTAATTAAATTTCCTTCACCATCTTTTATTGGTTTCATCTGTGTTGGTCTCTTCCCTGATAGCAACCTGGTTATTTGATACAATGTTATCAGGTCTCTCTTACCTGCAGCCTGTCCTGCTTCACTTGCCAGTGTTTCGTAGAAGTGTCTTTTGTCTTTGCGTGCACTCTTCTTCACTTCTTTGTCCAGTGTTTTATACATTGTGCTCAGTTCCTCTTGTCGTTGAACATCCTTGCACTGGTTTATCTTCTGCTTCACCATCCTCCTCTCCCTGCTCTATCAGCTTCCAGGTATCCGTCGAGATCCATTCCTTGTCTTCTTTCTTCTTCCCTCCTTCCTAATACGGCTGTGCAGGTTTCTTTCCACATAGCTTTCAAAGACTTCCAGTGTTCTTCCACACAGGTTTCTTCAGGGATATTCCTCGATATCTCCCATTTTGTCTTGATGGCTGCCTTGAAGATCTCCTTTGTAGTTTCATCCTTCAGTTTCCGAGTGTTGTACTTGAATTGAGGTCTATCACCAGCTTCCTTGAAGGCTTTTAACTTGATTTGGAAGGTTCCTTGCACTAGACAGTAAGTGGTCTGAACCTACATCTGCTCCTCTTCTTGACCTTGTGTTAAGTAGACTGCGTCTCAATTTTCTCGAGATTGAGATAAAGTCGATTTGATTTTTAGTGTGTCCTGATGTCTGGTGAAATCCATGTCGCTTTTTGGATATCTTTGTGCCTGAACACACTGTCTCCAATCACCAAATCGTTGAATGCGCAGAATTCTGCAAACAATTCTCCATTCTCATTCATCATTTCACCTAGCGCCTCTCGACCCATGGTTAGTTCTCTTCCCGTGTTGTCCCCTCCCAGTTTGGCATTCATGTCGCCCATCAGAATTTTGATATCGCCAACTGACGTCTTGTCCAGTGTTGATTGCAGTTGTCTGTAGAATTCCTCCTTTTTCTCTTGCTCTGCATTATTTGTAGGTGCGTAGCATTCTATGATTGTGGCTTTCCTTCCTTTTGAGTTGAATCTTGCTTTCATGATCCTGATCCTGGAGGAAGAGATTGGTTCCCATTGCATGCGAGCCTTCGATGCTCTTGAGGACATCATGATAGCCACTCCCTCAGTGTGCTCGTGGTTGGCGTCTGGGTGACCGGAGTAGATTATTGACTCTCCTCTCCAGTTGACAGTTTGGAGAGTCCACTCCCATTCCATCTGCTTTCGCAAATCCCAAGCACTTCGATGTGATACCTTCTCATCTCCTTTGCAATCTGGGCTGCCTTACTGGGTTCAAACATCGTACGGACATTCCATATCCCCACGTTTACTTTCGCTTTCATCGAGAGAAGACACATCGGCCAATTGGCTTCCCGAAGGCTTTCACCAACTGGCGTCCTTTCGCCTCTCCGATTCCAGCGGGGAATAAGTTTGTTTTCATTTTTTATATTTAGTTTGTGCTTTGAAGTTTGTTTATCGGTTAGATTTGTTTTACGGGGTAGGGTTGCTAGCCCTACGCCCAACCTTCCCTCTTTATCCGGGCTTAGGACCGGCTAGTAACTAGTAGACTAGTTAACCAGGCGAGGTTATGATGAGGTCATGCAATGTTGTAATTACAAATTTAGGAAATTAAAATTTCCAATGCAAAGTAAGGTTGACAACAGTATCTCTCTAAATACAAAGATCAGGTTTGACTCTTCTATATGCAACCAATTCAGCAAACCGAACCTTTATTTAACTGGAAAATCGAAATCCCATGCCACTCCTTACACAACTGATATCATTTGCATAAGATAAAGAAAATAAGCCTAAACTCAGTCAATCGAACTTCAGATGCAATTATTAGCCGTTCACAGATTTGTCACTTGAACAGTCCAACGTTTTGTGACTTCTATGACTCTCCGAAGCGAAACCAAACCATGTTGAAGACCCTTATTATTAGTGCACTTCCTATCTACTGTGAAACAAATCTTCACATCATAGGACATTACTTCACCTAAAATATTTTTATCCGTAGTGCATTAAAGTATTCAATAAAAATTAGTAATCACTTAGACAATTAAATTTCAGTCCAAGGAAATTCGAAATAATTATTTCAAAGAGGATGAGAAACAAGGCAGACAAGTTTAGACAAATACTGATCCCATTACTAACAATTTCGTTTATTTTTGTTTTAAACAGTAGTCATTTATATCAGTGTCAGCCAGAAAATGAAAAGTGGAGTTGATCTAAACAGCATATGAAAATAAAACTATGCCTCAAAACACCATTCACTGGCAATAATCCAACGTCATCTAACGACTTTATTACATCATAAGAATAATGAATGTTTTTTTGTTTCAATGTAACTAAGTATGGTTTTAGCGTTGAAATTCAGGCGCTTACAACACACACGTTTGAATTATTAAACGCTAACGGTTACCACTAAGTAAAAAGAGATTTTAAATGGGTTCACGAGAATAATTCCCCTTATTGTCAGTTATGATCACTGAATGCGGCTAAACTATCCTCAGAAATGTTTAGAAAATGAAAAGAATCATGAACTGATACTGAATATACTGGGAAACTTAATCACCTAATTTTGCATGGTTTCATGTACATTCTGAAGAGAACTGAACAATCAACCATGACAAGGCAAAGTTTTCAAACGCGAAATTCGTGTTTACAGTACTCTGAGGTAGAATGAAGGGGGAAAATCAAATATAACTAAAATGGTCCTTTATTAAATCGGTTTCTAGTGAGTCCTGTATAACATATTATTACAGTGGAAATATAAACATGTACGACTGTTGATGGTACGACTAGTGTTACAGTGCATAGCTCTTCATTTAAGAAAAATTCTTATGCTTTTTGTAGTGTATGACAGGTTTTTAATTAAGGGGCCCAGTTTTTGGTAATGGTGGATAGCAACTAACATTGAAATCCAGCATACGCTTTTCGTCTTGATTGGGAATCGTCAGCTGGATGTGCCTGCTTTCCAGTGAGCGATGCTGTTCCCACTGAGACTTGAACCGAAGACTGATCTCTTCAAACATAAGAGTGTCACCTACTGGACCGGCGAGTCACACTAACCACTTCTGCGACGAGTATGTTTTTATGTAGTTGCTTATTTGATCTCGTCATTAACTGTGCCAAATTTATCGATGTCTGTTGGCATATGGGCTCCTGCGCGGATGCCTCGGTATTGCCCTTCGTTAAAAGCCACAACATAATAACTGTATCCATTGCACAAGAAACAGATATCGTGACGAAGTGGTCTAGTGGATAACACTCTGTCGTTTGAAGTGATCAGTCCAGCGTCCGAGTATTGGAAGCAAAAGCACTGCTCACTGCAAGGCAAGTGCATTCAAGTGAAGAGCTGGTCCCACCATCCATTAATACTATCAAACTAAAACTATAAACAATATCGAGGTGTTTGCATAGGAGCCCATATGACAATACAGACTGATAGATTGGATCTGGCCAACGGTGAGATAACATAAATGGCAGCATACGTACCTATATTACCTTAAGTAAAAATTCAAGATTATTCGACCGTTTCAAAACAGCTATAGAAATGACTTGCTTTATTTTCTCAAATAATCATTTCACAGATACGTCTCTGATAGGAGTAGCCGATGACTTAAGCTTATTTTTATTGGATAATCTGACTTATTATGTATCAATTCAACCTCTCTTCAGTTCTTTAGTGCATCAAATAACTTTTCCTTATCAACTATGAATTATAGCTTCGTGCTTTCTTCTTATCATTTAGTTACTCCAGTGCACTGAACCTGTTGTTAACCATCGGTAGACTTGTTGTTCACCTTCCATGAAATAACATTTTCAGGAGTTCTGCCCAAACGCACTTTTTATTTTAAGCAATGATAGAGGATTGTACCATTCGGTGCATGCAGAAGATATTCCTTTTATTTCTGAATGTTCTTGTTAACGAAGCTCACTACTATGGTCAATTGTCTACTTAAATTTGTTAAAGTCATTTGATTTCCAAAAGTACTTTTAAAAATGCGGTTGCAGTTGTTTTGCAAACATCTACTAGTCAACATGATGGAGGATATGAAAAACAATTTCTAATGCATAATCCTTAGTAAAAGACACTTAAAGTTCTTGTAATAAAACTGTGTCAGTGGTGGCACTGTTAGCCCAGACCAACTAGTACTATACACTTCATGTTGAGGCTCAATATAGTTATGTAAGAATTGACTAGACCACCAACAAAGCAAGAAAGCTGACCAGCAAACTATATTGAACCTGAATATTACTCAAGTAGTGACTGGTGATAAAGTTCTACCTTTATCATTCCATCCACTGAGGAAGGATATCAGAATTTAAAGCAGCCAGTTTGTGACATGAGTGAAACAGTCACCTAAATTCAACAATTTTATCTCATGACATACAATAGTACGTTGTATGTAGCCTCAAAACTAGTTAATGAGAAAACAACTGGAAATCAACAAACCATTTACTTTAGACTTAAAATTTGAGACTTTGCATTTTAACACTATTTTAGGACATAAACTATCAGCTGTGCGAAAAAGGCCATGTGTTTAGTAGCTACAGAATGAATGATTTATCAGATTAAACCCATGTGTAACAAGATGACCTGTATCGTTTACCACATACATCCAAAGTGAACGAACTGTCAACGCATTCAACAAATAAACTTGGCATGTAAGGGAAGATACTAACTTCATTGACGCCATCTAAATTTATGTCACATTGGATGCGAGTGGTCCCTAGTTGTGTAACATTTTGTTCTCCTGAACAAGTTGAACAGTAACTCGTTCACTTTATCTGTAACTGAATTCCATTCCACAATATGAAACTGACATTTAACAATATGTCGCAAAAAAGGTCATAGTTTATTTTCTGAAGGCATAAAAAGGATGAAAGCAATCTTAGAGCATTTACTTTTAACCTTGTACTAGATTTTACTAATTGAGTATTCCTAAAGCTTGTTTTGTCTTGTTTTGATTTTCAACAAAAATTCTACGCAAAATTTAATGTTTTTGCCTTTCCATATCCTGTTAGTCGTTCACTGTAATCATGACTTTATATGACAACCAATGCAGCCATTTTGAAAAAGAAATCGAAAATAGCGATAACAAAACGAAGATTTCATCACTAAATAATATTATATGAGAAAGGCATTAAAATATTGGTTTTCATGCAAGTCTCACTTAAGCGTGAAAGTCTAGTTTGGGTTCACCCCAGTTTCTTATACAGCTGGGTTCAGAAATACCCCACAGTTGTGATATGCTGGTAACCGTGTTTAGCTGCAGTGAATTTTCGTCAAGTTACTATTAGTATTCAGGTTTTCGCTAATACACCATACCTTGCACAGAAATATCCGTACGAAGGAAGCACTAAAAAACTTTTAAAATGATACACAGATTTAGCTCAAAATCATTACCTGTATCTTTATTATCAAATGAAAATACAGTATAGAGTACAACTTATATGCATATTGTCGTATTCAAGTATTGAAAACAAGTTCCTTTTATAGTCCAATAATCGCAGCAGTTAAATAAGGCAACACCACTAAAGTTAAACTTGAATAACCGTACAACATTTCATTAGGAAGCCAAAGGACAAATAATAAATAATAATAATAATGATTTCTGATGAACAACGTATGAATGAGCACTGTCCACACATGAATGGAAAAAACTGCCAAACAAAACCATCAACAATTATTTTTTTAGTATGCGAAAAAGAACTGCGAATTCTAATTTCAATAAGGACAGGTAAAGTGTTTTACATACTGATAAAAAGGTGATACTCCTCAGGTTGCTAAATTTGTTTAAAATTACTGTCAGTTTGAAATATTCCATACTACATTATATAGAAAAAGCTAACTAGCAGATAACTGATATGCATGTAAATGCATACCACATGTCAGCAAGGAAAATTGGACGTAAGTAATCAGATAGATGACACCAGATATCAAATCAATAATATTACTGTTAATATTGTCATTATTATTATTGGTGATGATCTGCCACTCGGGTTCCTGGTGGAACATAGGGCTTCAGTAGCAAGTCTCCATTTCACTCTCTTCTCTGTGGTCTTTCGAACCTGACTCCACGACAGCCCACAAGCTTTCATTTCTTCCTCACACCATCTCGTCCATGTCACCCTCAGCTGGGACGCCCAACTCGTCGCTTCCCATGTGGCTTCCACTCGAGGAACTGGTCTGGTGCGTGATGTCCCCGAATAGTTTTCTCAGTGTATGTCCAATCCAACGCATCTACACTTTCTTCTGCAAATTTGTTGGGCGATGGGTTCTTGCTTCGTTGGTTCGTTGCCAGGCCAGATTTCGTTGTTGCTAATTCTTGTTATTCTGGCCACCTGATTAACAATATCGAGCGTAGATGTTAGCTGTTAATGAATGCCTTTTGCTTGTTGGAAATGTTTTTCGTGACGCACCAAGATTCAGAACCATGTAGAAGCAATGACTTGACGTTGGTGTGAAATATCCGGATTATGTTCTTTATGCTAAGTACAGTAGATCTTCACACTGGTTTCAGTTTAGTGAAAGCCTGTCATGCTGTCTTTCCGGTACTGGCTTTGACGTTCTCATCTGTGCCGCCGCAGCCACCTGTAGTCTAAACAATGTTGCTAAGGCAGGCAGGCGGAAGAAACTACCTCCTTCAGGTTTCTCGCGTTGATGGTGATTGGTGCCTGTTGCTGATGGTGTTGTTGGTTGGATATCTTCATCACCTCTGTCTTCTCTACATTCACCTGAAGGAAGTCTTATCTTCCCTGGCTCTTCTGTCAACTTGTTTGTTTTTGCCTATAGATCTTCGGGTTTGTGCGACAAGACACTAGACATAAATCATCGTCGATGAAATCCAAATATTCTAACCTATTCTCATCGGAACAGAGTATGCCCCTCTTCTTGCTCCTCACAGTTTGTTGTAAGATCTAGTCGACCACAATCAACATAATCATCGGTGATAGTTGGCGGCAACCTTATCTTACTCCTTCTGTCTTCACATCAAAGGCAACAATGAGCTTTCATTTGTGAATCGCTTGTCATGTAGCATCATGTAGCGTATAACTGCTGTTGAATGAGGCTGATAAAGGTTCGCGGTACTAAAATCGTAGTGTTCAATCAGCTGCCTACCAAATTACTGCTCGGTTGATGCTGTTAAAGGCCTTTTCAAAGTTGATGAAGTTGAGGTAGAGGTTTGTCAGACTGCTCGTTCTATGCTCTGTTCTATGATGATGCATAGTGCAAGGTTGCATTTTCGTCCTCACACTGAGTTTCTAGTGGCTATCATGATTTTACCAATGGCATCGAAGGGTTTCTGTCTCATGCAGTGAGAACCAATCTCTTATAGCACGATCATGACAGCAAGATTCAACCCAAAAGACAGAGAAGTGACAATCATGCAATGCTACACTGTGCACCTACGACTAATGCAGATCAGCAATCAGTACTGGACAACACCCCAACTTGAGAAATCAAAATTCTAATGGGTGGGGTGTCACGAATGGCAAACTGGGAGCGGACAACAAGCGAAGAGAACCAACCATGGATGGAGAGGAACTCGGTGAAATGAACGATAATGGAGAACAATTGGCAGACTTCTGCGAGTTTAATTATCTGGTGATTGGAGGCAGGAATATTCATAAAACAACATGGATCTGATTTCACCAGATGGACACAGTAAAAACTAGGGCAGTTTCATTTCGATCTGAAGAAAGTGAAGGTGCAGCCTACTGGACACAAGATCAGTTCAGGAAGAGGAATAGATGTAGGTTCAATTCACTCACTATCTAACGTGAGGGACCTCTAAAACCAAGTTGAAAGTTTCAAAGAAACTGTTGTTGGACCAGAGTTGAAGTTCAACACACTGAACAGGAAGTGAAGGACTAATCTACAAAGAACATCTTCAGAATTTCCAGTAAAGTACAGACATTCATCAACAGCTAACATCTACGCTCGATATTGTTAATCAGGTGGCCAGAATAACAAGAATTAGCAACAACGAAATCTGGCCTGGCAACGAACCAACGAAGCAAGAACCCATCGCCCAACAAATTTGCAGAAGAAAGTGTAGATGTGTTGGATTGGACATACACTGAGAAAACCATTCGGGGACATCACGCACCAGACCAGTTCCTCGAGTGGAAGCCACATGGGAAGCGACGAGTTGGGCGTCCCAGCTGAGGGTGACATGGACGAGATGGTGTGAGGAAGAAATGAAAGCTTGTGGGCTGTCGTGGAGTCAGGTTCGAAAGACCACAGAGAAGAGAGTGAAATGGAGACTTGCTACTGAAGCCCTATGTTCCACCAGGAACCCAAGGGACAAATAATGAATAATAATATTAATTTTTTTGAGTGTGTGCCCTTCAATTGCCAAGTTGCAATGTGCGTATGAACAAAACACACACAAGAGGTTTGGATAAAGCCGCTGTACTTTAGTGCAATATAATTGGTTGGACAGAGAGATTGATTACTGAATCTTTGTTCATCGAATCAACCCGCAACATATGTAGTAGAATTGAAGCAGCTTCCATAGCGGAGATATAGAATGTTTTACTACCGATAAAAACAAATCATATGAGGTGATATAGATCTAAAAATCAAATGTCGAAATTTATGTGATTACATTGATATGACTATGAGCAATATTTTACAATCGAAAAGTCATTTAGTAAATAATACTGCATCTCTGTGTGTTATAAGTCGTATAAACTAATCTAATATGGAGTTGAATTATACCACAGTGCCAAAGTATTACACATATTATTGACACCTGACTTCACGCTGATTTTGGAGTTATATTTTGGAAGTGTATTGTCTGTGCACTTAAGAATAATCTTCTTGAGGACTCAACTGCCCATTGTATTTGAAACTATTCGGAAAATTATTTTTATTCCCGATAGAAGTTCAGAGGTATTACCACTCGATTATTCATATAGTGTTAAATGATATAGGCTTTAACACTCAATTTTCCAGATATGCCATGTTTAGAAGTGCTAAAAAGCCCAAGAACTGTATGTCACGCTTCCTGATACAGACTTATGTGTCTTTTTTGTCTTATACTTTATTGTATTTATGATATTAGGATATTTGGTGTGAAAATCAACTTTTAGAAGAAGACAGGTACATTTTTCACAATTAGCGTATTGACTTATTTCAATAAACAGTAGTGGTAATGTGTTCAGATCCGTAAGCAGCTAATTTAATACACCGGAAATATGTTTATTTGCTTACTGACAGAATCTAATGAAAGCCACTATTTAATGAGGAGAATTTTTCATTCGCATGTATGCATAGTTTGACTTACGAGACCAATAATATCTCTCCATAAAACTTCATATGTTTTATGATTTCTATGACAGTAAAGCGGTATAACTCATTTCTGATCATTCTGATTCATACGATTAACCCAGATTTTCCTCTATCTTGATTGCTTCCTCTCCTGGAATATGATAAATATGCATGTCAGAAGATACATCCATAAACAAAAATACATACAGAACGTTAGTCTTAACTTTGATTTTCAACAACAGAAAACAATCAAGACCTTTACGCCTAAATTAGTCATCGTCAGTGAAACACTAGTATTCGCTGATCAACGTCCGATTGAAATATAATCCAGTCAAACTCAAACGTAAGATATGTTCTTTATTTTACGTTTCTAGTATTTTAGCAATAACTTTATATGACCTCCAGCAACTGAATTGGACGATCAAAAATTTACTAACTAGATAGAATTTATTTTGTTCCTAGCATTATCTCGTCGTTGATGGGATCGAATGGATAGGTTTCTATAGGTTTATGGGCTCCTGCGTTGATGCCTTGACACTGCCTGTAGTTTCAACTTTGTGATAACGATGGGACTTACTTATCAGATAGATGTACCTGCCTCCCAGTGAGTGATTTCGTTTCCACTAAGAATTCAATACAAAACAAGTCGTTTCGACTGACACAGCGTTATCTACTGGGCTATCGAGTCACGATAATCCCTTCTTGTGTGACAGGTACAGTTGTTTACACCTACATGACTAGTCAAAAATAGGATGTAACGAGCATCCTTGATTCCACTGATAGCCAGTATCCATCATAAATTTAAAGTTAAAACTTATTAAAATACAACAATAAAGTAATCAATTCCCTTCTGTCAGATTTGCTCCTTTAAACGAAGTACAGTTTGGAACCCTAATTTAAGACTTAACTGAGAGTATTCAGTGTAAAAGAACCAACTTAAGACTGCTTCATATTGAATTACAAACCTTGGAACTTAACTAATAAATAATCTGAAAACATTTCGTTCATAAATGAACCTTATGTAAAATATTCATGAATAATAAACAAATGTGATTATTATTTATACTTATTCATGTTTTATCAGAAAACAAGTGTTTTTTTGAAAATTATTTATTTGAAATTATTTTTTATGACAGTCCGTCTCCGCTACAGTGTCAAGACCAAATACATCATACTATAAATAGGCTGGAATGCATGAATTTGACAGATGAAACAATAATAATAAAAAAACGAAATTGAAAATGGGAATGGATCTGAATGGCTCATTGTAATAATTCTAGCTTCGGAAACACTTTCCTAGATTATCTACTCTTCAGATGATTGCATTATATCAAACGAATGCATTTTAAAAGTATTCCACTTAGGATACGTGCTATTAGTTGTAATGACGGCAGTATACCGGCAGTTAGTTAAAGAAGAGGTGAAATAAACTATTCAGAAACCCGGCATATTCATGAAAACTGTTAAATTATTAAGTAACTTATCAGATATTTTTATTTGGTTTTGATATTTCTTCTCGTTGACCCGATCTCACGCTGCTCGAACTTGTCCAAAACTAGGTTACATTTACGAAACGGTAAGAGATAATGAGTACAAAGATAGCTTTGGTCCATCCCAAGATATCCTTTCATATCTTTGAATGAAAAATGCATATGAAACATATCCATTAGATAGTATCAATATACGGGTGCAATTGCCCCTGTAAACATATGACCAAAAACTTGACTTGTATTATGAATATCTTTCTTAGTCAGTATGTTCGTAGCCTTCTGTGGAAAGCAGAATCTGTTGAAAATCTACGATTGGCTTATGCACTAAAGTCCATAACAAGGTCTATGAGATAGTCTTACTGAAAGCATTAGATTGGTTTTCAAAGGTTGCATGAAATAGCTTATATATGACTCCATTGATGGACAAAATTATACCCAGTGTCTATCAGAAAACTTTAACCGTTCTCCAATTCATTGCAAGAACTGGTTGTTTTAATCAATCACTCGGTTACGTTATATCAATTAAGCTTAACACTACATGCATTTGTATCTATTTTAGAATGTCATAAGATTTCCAAGCTTTTTGCAAAGGTGCTCACGTAACAAAAGTTATCGCTTCTAAGAGATCCATATAAAAATAGACAAAACCATACTATAAATGTCTTTCGTTACGCCAGAAAAAATTGTTTAAAACAATTTATTTCACAAAAAATTAAACATAAAGTAGCATGCTTTAATTTGGTCTCTTCTGTTTTGATAAAGAGAACCCAATAAAGACAGGTTTATAGTTCGATAATACTTCAAATTCTTCCATATATCTGACTAGCTTTGTATCGACTCACAAATGAAAACAAAATGCTTTCAAAAGGAAAAGGATTCACAGCTTCTAGATAAAAGATGCGCAAAGACCTTACCAGTTCAAACTCAGTCTTCTTCTTTGATGACTCTACATTCGACCTTGTTAGCATAAATTTAGAGAAGTCTGAATATATATCTTAATAAGACTTGCTGGTTAACGAATCTAAATCCGATTCAATATTCACTCCCTCCTTCATCTTACTTCCACAAAAGAATAATTTCCAACTGCATTAAAGCAGCATGCGCCACGATGAATTCTTGAATTTTGTTACACTGTGAATTATGCTACTTGCTGACTTCTTACCGGTTACCATCATTAGAATAACTAATGTCATAAAGCCAGGCCTTTTTTGGCTGTTGATACTGTATGAATAGTAAGTAATAACCTCCCAACTATACAAATATTACTGAACTTATCGACATTTAGTCTCTTTTAAGTACAAACAATAAGTAAGAAGTACCACCGTGGTCGGGAGAATTCCTTGAGATAGTCCAGGAAAACATATAACCTGATCACACGACTTATACTGAGAAGTTGTCAACAAGACCACAAACCATGCCTCAGAGTCCAAATTTCTTGTCTACAAATGTGATAAACTCATTGAAAAACAAAAAGAAATTAATGAATAAAAATGTTTCTGTTCGAAAATTATACTTACTAAACTTACCTTTACAAATAAAGAATAAACAGAATCCTTAGGAAGATATATTTTAAGAAAAATTCCATTGCCTTCAGAAACATGAAAAGAAGATTTAAGAGACTTATAGAGGTGTGGAAATTTTAAAACATAACTAGGTTTTTAATTTTAGCCGATTAACTTGACATATACGTGTTCATAGTGAGCCTTGGCGGTCCTCAAAGAAGCAATTCGAAGGACTATTTTTTCTAAATGCAGATGAGTATTCTTATGTTTTTCTTTCAATAGATCCTAAGGCCATTCGATTGCTTAGTAAAAAGCGATTTTTCATTAATTTCTCCTACTCAGCAACTTCTCGACTGTAAATTGCAAAGGAAGTTGCTGAACTCCTTACACATCAGTTTTGCAACTTACAGTGATTTCAAATTTCGCATTGTTTAATCAGGTTACTTAGAGAAAGAGAGAGAGAGCAACAGCATAGTTCAATATCTCAGCCTATTTATTTATAATTCCCACTCAACAAGGTTTCGAGTTATTAATGTCCTGTGAACCTTAATATAACTGCTTGGTTGCCAACCTGGGTTTAAACTTCAGCAATCTGTAAAACCCATCTTTATCATATTATTACTCTTATAATTATCATTTGTCCCTTGGGTTCCTGGTGGAACATAGGGCTTCAGTAGCAAGTCTCCATTTCACTCTCTTCTCTGTGGTCTTTCGAACCTGACTCCACGACAGCCCACAAGCTTTCATTTCTTCCTCACACCATCTCGTCCATGTCACCCTCAGCTGGGACGCCCAACTCGTCGCTTCCCATGTGGCTTCCACTCGAGGAACTGGTCTGGTGCGTGATGTCCCCGAATAGTTTTCTCAGTGTATGTCCAATCCAACGCATCTACACTTTCTTCTGCAAATTTGTTGGGCGATGGGTTCTTGCTTCGTTGGTTCGTTGCCAGGCCAGATTTCGTTGTTGCTAATTCTTGTTATTCTGGCCACCTGATTAACAATATCGAGCGTAGATGTTAGCTGTTAATGAATGCCTTTTGCTTGTTGGAAATGTTTTTCGTGACGCGCCAAGATTCAGAACCATGTAGAAGCAATGACTTGACGTTGGTGTGAAATATCCGGATTATGTTCTTTATGCTAAACACAGTAAATTTCCACGCTGATTTCAGTTAAGTGAATTTTTAATTAAAAATTCCACCTAGATGTTTACACTGTGAGAAAAAATAAATAAATTACTAATCTTGAACTGACATCATCTGAAAAATTCTTATTTATTCAAGGACATTGCACGTAAAAAAATTCCGTTTTACAAGTTTGCTGTACAGAGATAGGTCATCTTTTTATGCTTATAGAGGAAACTAAGGAGACATTTTCTTCTCTTGAACGACATTTAACTTTGAAAATCGAACATTTATCCATTCCGCTTAGGATCTCTATGAATATATGAATCACCAAAGGGAAATCCTATTTCCGAAGAAAACAATATCAAGAACAACTATTATAATTTATCTGACTTCCTTTCATAACCATCTTTGTATCTCTAATGTAGTTAGTTAATTATATTTTTTGCGATTCTTTTACAATGAAATGGTTGGAAAACATTATTTCACGCTCCTAGTTAGATTATTTTGCGTTTATCACGTGAAGAAATCAAATAATTTTGTTTTCAAAGGTTTTGTAGAAAAATGTATTGAAAGGGAAGTCTCCTTTTACAACCAAATGCTCAATAGTGATGACTGACATAATCATAAAAGACTAAAGATTAGCACTCTTACTCTGTGTTTATAAAGATGCCTATACATGCTGATAACTGATGAAAGATCATAGGAAAAGTACGAGACAAAGTATTTCTAAAATTTCTTCGAATCTTTAGCAAAAACAAAAATGAAGAAGATAACGATGCTTTTTTTTACACTCATTGACACCAAAAAAAACTCAAAGTTTGCAGAATAGTCTCTTGCTACGGGTGACAGAACAGTAATGTATTTGGAAACGTTTTGCAATTGATTGATCACTAGAGAACAACCACTCCCGTATTGTCTAGTCCTGAATACTGACCGATTTCTATCCATCAGTTTTCAACGTGGCCGTCAAGCTAGGAGGCTCACCATTCCCACTTACTTTGAACAATACTAGTTGGGTGCAGAAAATCCATGGGAAGCTCTGACACTCCTACATTTCATGCATTTTGGCATGGATGTCTTTAACCTCAAGGGAACAGGTTTCTCCTGTGCGATTCTAACCCACATCACGCAGTGTTGCATTCAGTGACCTTACCACTGAGCTTTTCGGGATATGACTGACCTTCTATAGATCTGGACCGTATACACTGAAGCAAGGTAGTTAAGGGTGTTTTGGTGAAATATTTGATTTCCAGTTTCTTAGTCCAGTCAAAAAGTCTGAAGCTATAATAAGCAATGTACGGATTCAAGAATGAAGTTTCTCAAAAAGTAGAATGGCAAGTATATCGTAATTTATATTGGCTCTAGTTGAATAGAGCAACTCAAGAAAAAACCGGACTGGCCATTTTTTTTTCCAACTTTTATTTAGGGAGTTTATACACAATATAATTCTATCTTATAGAAATTTGGTACCACTAAAATGGCGAGCTACATATCTTTGCAATCACTAACTTTCGAATGACAAAAATATCCTAACTGTAGTGGAATGAATGATTTGAAAATCCCTCCTGAGCAACATACTTTGACAGTACTGTTATTTGTTTGAATATTTTCACCTTCATTATGGATATTATCCTTTAACCCTAACCGATGTAACATTATTTTGTCATTTGCTTATCTTCTTTGACTTAACACATTATTTGTCTTTGTTGCTTCATTTTGCTGTGTGGTGCTGGACTTTTGACAACATAGAGTTGTGTTACTGTTCCCGGCGTTTTGTTTTGACTAAACTCAATGTTATGCTGTGTAGTGATTGCTTATCTTTTGCCTGTTTACTGGAAACGCTTATTTATTGATTTGTCTATTCAAGACACAGTTTTGACCCTATTTTTGTTGTGTACTGTAAATGTTGATGAATAAACAAGAGATAAAGAGGTTTTCAGCAGCATTTTTGTTTCTTCATTAGGCATACATATCTCTCAGTTATCTAAGCAACTGTTCTTGTCGCTATTTTACAACTGATAAGTGTGAGAATGTATCCAGTTACTGAACTGCAAAAGGAACAATATATAAAAGAACAATTTGTGATAAAAATCAACATCATACTTATATTTTACGCCAAATACTATTTCGATCTTTATTACATATTACAAAAAATTCAGCAGCAAAGCTAGTATGAAAAACAGAGTCTGAATCCTATGACATCTGTGTTTTGAAATCTAGTGAATGTGAAATCTTTTATCACCTACTGTCTGTAAAGTATTAATAAATAAAAACGGGTGATCAATCATATCAGTGTATTCCCAATGTTTTCATAAAATCTTACTTCATATTATATGTCAGCTTATTTTTGTTGAATGAGTTGATTGACTGTGTGGTATGCACGATGCAATGATGAATAATTAATATCTAAAGTCGTTGATGTTCTCATAATTTTGACATTTCATCTTCATGAATTTTTTATGCATAGAGTTTCAGACTTTAACTAAAAAATATTTCTACGAAATTTCCACTGTAGATAATAACAATGTAGTCTAAACATCTCGCAGACGATATTTAAGCTTTGTTAAAATACCTCTTTATTTGAATTAATTCTTGAAAAATTGTGAATACATTTCCTTATTTATGCTGCCCTAATGAAGTAGATCGCATAAAAGTGCCCTGTTCAGGAATGATCAGGTGTTAGATTGCTCTGATGGTATCAAACAACCGATGAGATTATATAATTCATTACACTTTTCCACCTCAAGTTTATTTATCGCTTCACCTGTAAATACGGAAGCAATAATGTAAGAAGAACTGGGAGATGATTATCTACCAGGATTACCACGTGCATATTTGAGAGCCTATGTCTGAGAGATTTATTGTCCATTGGCGATGCAACAGCCCATCACATATTTGATATATCAACCAACTGCAGTGAACTCCTTCACATAACTGAACAGACAAGGTACTTCGCGCATACTTCAACTTAAGTAAGTCCTTACTATCCAACAACTCCAACCGAAACTCCATTTTCATGAAGAGTTTGTGATCATTTTATTATCGCCCTGGTGATTGTGGACTTCAAACTCTTTCAAGTTTCCCGATAAAATGAAATTGTGAAACGTTTATCTCAGTCTGCATTTATATTGACCATACTTTTGTTATAACTGCTTTTATTAGTAAAATAATAACTCATCTCAGTCAATCAACATTAGTTTAGATACTTCTTAACAGGGTCACGTAGTAGCTTGTATTTAATTATGTTCTTATCTCACTCCTTGGTGATTATTCCTCACATTTCTTCATATAATATGTATATGCTGACACTGAACTATATTAGTTTACCTACTTTTCATTCTGAACTGTAACCTTTTTTCTGATCTTCGATACTTTAAATTGTATAGTACATCACTTTTATACAAGGTGTGTTGGCATTTATCACAGAGATTATTTACTTTTTCAGGCTGGATGCAGCTGATGGAAACCATAAAAAATAAAACTACCTCATTTTACTCCGCAAACGAAGTACTGGTTATAGTATTTGATCACACTAAAGTTTGAAATGTATCGATTTAAAAGTAACACTGGTCATATATATAAATACTATTATTGACAAGACGTCTGCTATTTTAGATGGGGAATTCACATTGTTTATCCAGAAATTGAGACCTTTTTGAGATGAATGCATTCCGTCGGTCTGATCACTAGTATTTCTGATTCAACGATCCACCTCTTTCTATCAGCTGAATCTTAATTCTCTACTTCTCAGTATAAGCATCCTTTACACAAACCCAATGAAAGGCGAGTGAAATGATTTGGTTATAGTGTATATCTAATTCTTTCACTTTAATGGTTTAGAATGGTTCCATAACACAATTCTGCAAGGAATTGAATGAATGCGATAGGGTTAAAAGCTCAGTATATCTTACTCCAAAAAATATCTTGGTGTTCATGTCAAAATCCAATGTTAGGAGAATTGATTTCGAAATAGTCATATCCATGATATGTTTTACGTTATCATCGATGGTTAGCATTTTATTCAAACTAAGTGATTATAACTGATAGTGAATTATATAATGTTGAATGTTCTCGACTGAACATCAAGATGAGTTCTGTCCAGTTCAACGAATGATTTCGTGTAGGTAAACACTGAGACAAGCAAAGTAAAAACGGAATGCAGTACAAAATTTTGTTTACATGAATACTGACGGGAAAGTGAAGACAAACATGGGTAACCAGTGAAAATATAACAAAAGCGGTAGGTTAAGTTTCACAATTATTGTAGATGAAAATAAAAATATTACTACATGATGAACGTCAACCTGAGATCAATAAAGAAATCCTTATAAACCTCAAGATTGAGTGGTTGTAGAGCTCATCAGCGACTTACGTCGAGATGAGACCCCGTTATTTCTAATGAGAAGTCGTAATCGATGGTACAAATCAAGTAGGAACCCGAAGGTCCTGAGTTCGATCCCCCGTGGGATTATGGGTGGCCGCTACGAAAGAGTACGATACTAGTACAAAATAGTTATCATGTACTTTCAGGTTTCCAATGATTATCCTACTGATGTCAGTCCATGATGAATAGCCATCTGGAAAGAAAAGAATTTACTAAATGTTGGGATTTTAAGGGATTTTAGAATGTACATTAGCACTCCGAAGTTCATTATTCGAATATTTGACGCTATAGATTGATTACAGATTCGCGTTTTATAAATCAGGTCATTAGTGTTATTATATCTCATATGAATGTCGCCATAGCTATTGAACTGTAGTGCATGGAAAAAGTTATTGTCACTTATCCGACAATAAAAACAGGCTTAAAAGAGTTAATAATTACTTAGAAATAGAAGACATTTATCCTGGTGGTCGGGAAGATGTAATAATCTTTTCAAAGATACCTAAAGCCCATACAAAACTTGAAGTCTATTCGTTTTGAAATAAATAAAAGGCTTTTCAGTTGTGTTTTTCTGTTCACCCATTTTCAAGATACCGCCCTCAACGAAGTTCTGTTTTTGTCTTCAATGATCATAAGGTTGAAAATACATCAACTATAACTCATTGTGAAATGTGACAGAATTTTGTCGCTTGCTAGATGAAAATATATTTCAATCCTTGATATTTTATTTGTAAAATCATAAGATCTTTACGTCACACAAAGGGACGCTTTGTTCCTGATAAATAAAAGTGACTGTGAAAAGGATAATATTTCTGTTTTGACAGTGTTCTCACGCAGCCGAAATCTCTACGTCAGTCGAAGTGGTGGGTTACACATCCCATTCAGAACTTTAGACAAGTAAAAGTATATATACTACTTGAATAAAGTCAAACACAGCTAAATGTGCTAAAAAATTGGAAAAACAAAATTAAGGTTAAAACTTAAACTACGACAAGGATGAAACTATTTATAGGAAAATGTATGAAAGGATTCAGCAGAATCCTACTGGGATTCTCTCCCTAATATGTTAAGTCAGATAAAAAACATTAAAAAGAATTATTGCTTTTAAGAACAAGTAATCGTCAAACACCTTAGCCACAAGACAAATCTGAATTAGGACACAACTCCAAGGATGCAGTTGCGGAGTAACAAAGTATTTCCTAAATATCCAGTTGATATTTGTTCCAGATGTTCCAGGAGAATTTTATTACTGTCTGAAATCATCACTATTAGGATCTTTAAGGAAATTCCAAATATTCTGCTGAAGAAGTTATGGTTTGCACAGTGAAATATGACTTTCTAAGCACATCCGAACCATATTAAGACTTGCTCATATAAAATATTTCATTTCTTGAAATCAGCTGTCTAATATAACGAATATAATCTTGTTGGGAAAACAAGATGCATAAAGCGACACATGTGAAACATATGCACAGAAAACCTTATACTTTTCATGCTTACAGAAGCAACCCCATTTCAGTTAGGCCATTTTTCTTTAAAGTTAGCAAACTACAAACAAAACCCGGAAGACAAGTTTGAATTCATTGGAAAAAATCAAGTGTGAAATGGAAAACGCCACACAAAAGTAGGTTTCTACACAACCTTTGTGAAAAAGGTAAACGATGTCTGATCAGAAGTTCACAGAGTATCATGATAAACCAAACTTCTCACTATTATGATATGTGTAAGTATATTGATAAACAGTAGCCTAAAACAAAATCAGCATTCGAGGTCATCAGCCGCCAAGGTAAAAGTTTTGTGTTGCAACCTTGGCTTCGTGTTACTGTATGGGCGGAAATCCCTTAGTGAACAACTTTGACTTTTAGCTGATCAATGACAATAAACATCGAACTTGGGACCTGATGACTTCATTTTCTGACGGAAAACTGTACATAAATAACCTGTTTTTTGTCAGATAAAAGTTTTTTTCCGCAAAGTCACAAGTTCATCAGTAAAGTATCAGGTCTGATGATGAACAGTCATGTTTTGTATCCAGTTTCAGTATCTCACTGCGCTATTATCGTTTCGTATATTTATTATCCACTCAGTCGCTTCAACTGCACTCACTTCATATATGATACTACATATTCATATGAAATGTATTCTGCTGACATGCAGCTATCAACTTTATGTTCGATAGCAGGTATACTGAATGAAATGACAATGTTCTACATGTAGACATGCAAAATTTTCTGAATAACTGGAAAATATGAATTACAGTACACCTTGGTACAACTACTATAAAATACAAGTGAAAAAAGTTTATTGAATTCGTATCTCTGATGCCTCAACAACAGTTCAAATTAGCAAGAAATTAACTAGTTTTTTGTTTCTAAACCTTGTTACCGCCAGAAATATCCACCTTCGACAAATGCACTTTGACCACATATTACCGTTAGGCGCATCACTTGTATTAATTTTGTGACCATAAACTAATTGAGAATTCTCTTCATAAATCTATTGATCCCATTGCTGTTTCAATTTAGAGGTTTTTGAGGATTTTATAGATTTTTCATTAAGAAATGACATTCGTTGGAGAACCATTGAAAAACATTTGAATGCTTGACAGTCTCATTGTCCTATTATAGGATCTTTCCTTGTCATCAACAAAACTCCCACAAACCTCCAAAGTAAAATACTGCCTAGTGATCATCAGCTACTTACTTTTAGATGGGATATCCCAAAATTCTAGTAAGAAGTTGTTAACGGTGGGGTAAACCAAGTCAGACAAAAGGACCGGTACTAAACAGTAGTATTGAATGAATATCACCCCTCAAACAATTTTACAACATTCATTTAGCCTGTTTTCTGCCAATATATGAATACAATTTTAATCTAAAACCTGTGCTGTGCAAAATAATTATTATCTGTCACTTCGTACTTTCATATACTTACATGCAGAATCTTACAGTCTATATCTTGTATGAAATCTCATTTGAATAAAATTCAATCTAAACTTTATGCAGAAGTATTCATCAGGATAAAATTTGTCACATATGTCACATAAAATAAAGTACTACAAGACATCGATCCTTCATCATCTAGTATTTACAAGACGTATTATCTCCTACAGATTTGTCTTGAACTGGATTACATGAATGTAACTGCACGCCAGTGAGTGATGTCGAACTCACTACCCATCGCTTTAAACGCCGTGTCATCCATCAGACCACTGCAGCTTGAAAGCCACCTCCTGCGCATCCGGTGTCAGTTATTGCTTGGTACGTGTAGTTTCTCCTCGCTATTCTAGGCCGAAATGTTTGATCCCCGTTGGCAGATAGACTTCTATCTGGATGCCTCGATATTTCTGGATACTCCTGATGTTGTCAACAGAGGTGTTTCAGTAAAATATCTGTCATTTTGGCATCTTGACAAGGACACAATGGCAGTTTTTCAGTCATTTTAATATCCTTAAAAACGGTCTTTGTTCATTGTGTTAACATTTTCAATAGATTTTTGTTTTCTATCATAATAATTATCCTTTGCATTTTGACTTAAAAGTCAGACCATTTACCTCAATTTCCATTTATAAATATCACTGCTTAAATTAAATACAATCCCTTTATTGATTACAAGATTATGATGAATTTTTTATGTTGATGGATGTGAAATAAAGGTAATCAAATATTAGTTGTCTGATCGGACACACTAAGTAAAATCAACAGAATAGAGTTTTGAGATTTGTTTAGAAAAGTTTACAACACGTCAATGTGCATTATACTACACCAATACTGAGTTATTACTTTCTGTATTTTTGTTATTCCAAATTAACACTCATATATCGTTTATGCAACCGTCTTTCAAAAAACCAATCCTTTGACGTAACTTGCAATGATTGTAAATTCTTTTATTCACACACTGTACAGCATACTTTGTAAAAAATTTACCCTGTTATTTTAAAGTTTTGTGAAAATTGTTAACAAGTCATTGATACTTGAACAATCAGTGAAAATAATTAGTGACTGAATCGCTTTCCCACTGGATATTTCAAACCTGTATGACACCAGATCTTCCATCAACACATGAAATCCTAAGAAGTTATCCAAACTACTCAGTAAACTTTAATAAAGTCTATCATACTAAATACTTGCCGAATGACTGATGAAGTAAAGAATTTTCTGAAACTGGGTCAGATGCTTTTGAATGATTTTAGCATATATTTTGAGAATTATTTTACACTTTAGAGAACCAGAATATTTTGATGCTAGTTGAGTATTGTTTTACACGTACTATATTGTACTTGAGTTGCACAACGAAAGAAAGGGGATCATTAGAAACAACTCATATTGATCTCTAGAAATCGATCCAAGCAGCGGCATGTCTCATTCATACAATAAAACAGTGAACTGATGCTAATTCAATTCATAACTGCTTTAAGTGAAGAGTTTGATCTGTCAATCTTAGTATTTCATGACCGAACTTTGTTTTGTTGGTAGCTACCAAAAGAGATGATGATTTAGCATGTCTGGAGATATTTGACTTTTTTACACACATAAATGCACCGATTATCATTGACAGAATTAGAATAAAGCGAAATATGAGACTTTATCTCTCTAAGCCACTCACATATCATTACGATAATCTTTTTATACTCGTATGTTCTTTGATATTTTCATATGGTTATAAGTTGATACGAAACTGAACAAGCTTCTTGTGGAATGCAGTAAAAAAAGATAGTCTTATTACTTAGAGTTTTAGGCTTTTGGACCACTGAGTGTAAGAAACAACTATTGACAATATTGTGGATTGAACTTCATTGACTAAATGACATGTCAGACCCAGTAAGTATATAATCAACCGTTTGCTTCTTTTATCCAGTTCTTAATGACTTCAAAGGATACAAGTAATTTTTTATTAAGCATCTGATGCAAAGTGATACATACAGTTGCACACTCCTCATTCACATAATGATTGCAAAAACATATGTTGTCTAAGAATTGTCCTCTTTTGAATCACCTTGTTCAGCTGAGAGAAAATTTCTCCAGAAATTCCATAAGGAAACAGTCGTTTAGACTGTTACATTTCACAGCTTCGACGTTAGATTTAGAGTCGCTCATGTATACATAAATCATTCCAGATAATGTAAAACAGAATAATGAATTAATTTTGAGGTATATAAGAATTTATTTGTTGATTTCAGAATGCTGTTCATCATGGACTGACATCAATTGGAGAAACATTAGAAACCTGGGAGCACTAGATGGATGTCTCATCCTTGTACGGGACGCAGGAATGGGCACCTATGACCCCGCCGGGGATCGAACCCAAAACCCTAAGGTTTCACGGCCAGCATGTTACCATTGAGCCAATGGGTTGGAATCCAATGGTTCACATTTTCCTATTTCCGTTGGTTCCACCAGTTTAGTGACTAGTCTTAAAAAATATAAGTTTTACGTTCATTCAAAATAAATATAACTTATAATGATGTGGCAGCATAAAATTTTGCAACAGATGTGTCATCATTGTCTGCTTTAGATAAGCGATAAGTAAACAACTACCCATTTAGACAAATGGTTAAATGATAACAGACTTCAAATTTGTGAACATCTGCTCTAAAGATTATCAACGAAGGTCGAAAACAAAAAGGAACCAGCAGTGACAATAAAAAGCTGCAATAATTTCAGCTGATTAAGGGAAATCGCTACAAAACTCTAGGCATAAATTTTTTTCGTCCTAACGAGTGCCAACAAGCATCAAATGCTGGTCAACCGGGAGGTTTCACACTAATTTTTTCTTACCATCTAACATCAATCGAAGTTCATTATGAATGTGAATGTCCCAGATTAATGAACAAGCTAAAAAACGGTGAATCAGTCTAAATAACCATTCTCCGCCAGCCAGTTAGGGTAAAGATGTAGAAAGAGAACCAGTTGATGGCATTAAATAGACAGTAACATATTCAAAGCATATTATTGATAGAAATAACCCTGACAGATATTCTCCTCTGGTCAATATATATTTTAAATACAGGACTAGTTATGATTCTTTTTATGCTCCACCATGAAAGAAACTATTCATAATGTTAAATCTTGATTTGTGCTGACCATTATTTGACCGAGGGTTAGTGTTTGAACATTGTGTCTTTCAGTCCTGACGAGATTATAATTTTTTCCATCTATAAGATTCCCTCTAGGTTATGTAGGACTTTTTCCGACGCTTCATTCGACTGTCTGGTCAGTCAAATTCCACTAGTGAGCAGCCTTGTACTATGAGTGATGCTCATCTATGTAAACTGGTTATGCATATAACTTTCCCTGAACAAACTTTGCATGAACTTATGACTAGATAAAATCCATTCTAGCTAGTAAGAACTGTGATTTTACACTAACAATTCACTACACTTGGATCATGAAGATGAGTAAACTTCCTAACTTCTTTACAAAATGAAAAATATACTAACAGAGTGAAAAGTGCACAAATATTTACAAGTTACTTGTAACATATGCTTAGACAATTTATGGTGGTGAATAAAGGTTTAAAAATTCTCACTAATGAAAGAAATAAGGATATTGGTTCACTTCAGAGATATTGTTCACATTTTACACTGTCCTGAAGTGACGTATATTAAAGTGATTTCTCATTTTTATAAAGTCGCCATACAAGAGGTCTTGTTAAGCAAATTTACGACTGAGGCGACAAACAAGTTGTTATACTGTGTTTCGGTCAGACCAAAAGTTCACATAGACTTGTAGTGTTGTATATATTGGGTCTCATCTATTCTTCGGAAAAAACAATGGTATTCTAATCAGTTTATCAATGTAATGCATGTCTTTTAACGAGACTGAAGATCTTACAAAAAGGGTCTCCAATGACATTAATGATCACTCATCAAAACAAGGTAAGCCTGTACAGTCAAAGCTCTTTGCGACTTACAGAGCAATTTGTGTTGTCCACTCTGTTAATCTTCTCATTTATGAAGACCAAAATTTATGATTTACAAATGCATTTGGATGGAAATACCTAGCGGTTTCCACCCACGACCTTGAGAAAGACAGAGCCTCCAACCACCAGGTTTTGCCATGAATATGATACCATTTAGCTACTAGGCGGGAATACAAAGCTGTACATATTCCTAATTCTGTCAGTTTGCAGCCATTATCATGCATAATCATGGCATACTCAATACAGCATCTGAAAGTTTTGACTTCGTAGAGTTATCACAACAGAAAAAAGACGGTCTAGATGTCACCTTTGGAATTCTTCGATCGGATTTTACTTATTTTACAGGACTAGATAAGATGAAGAGCCAAGTGTGAAAAAACATTTCAATAAAAGAAGAAATTTAATGCAACTTAACATGTAAGATCAAGAAATAGGATGGCAAGTTGCTTAAAATTTATAAAAAGACAAGCACAAAACTTCCCTAGACAAGTGATATTGAAGAGCAATATTTTATTTAGAGGTGTCAGTAAAAAAAGTATGACAACCTTAATTGTGAACTGTTGACGAATATTTTTCGAAGCTATTGGAATGGTGGGCGAAACATTAGACTAATTCTGTCAATTTATTTACTGTTCAGCATTTTCTCTCACCACACAAATTGCTGTACTTCAAGAAGAATAGTTGCTTCCATGCCAAACACTTGTTAGAAGCATATTAATCTAATCAGGTTTACGAATTCAAGAACTGATTAGCCTTCAAAAATCAAACGTCCACACACAGAATCATGATTATGTAATTCGCGTAAACAATATAATACTGATATATGTAACCTAACAATAAATCTTTTAGAAATGTTAACGTTCAACAATCACGACTCAAAATTTCAGCACAAAGTACAGATTTAAAGGAGTTTGGTAAGCTTGATAAATTTGAGAAAAGTAACGTCGAGATTCGTGTAAAAATATTTTATCATGCGACTGATTCCCTGAAAACATTTAAACGAAACTAGAACAACAGATTTTGCAGAATACATTTCATCGTCCTCTTTTCGACTGCATACAGGCTATAAATTCATTTTGTGTGTATAAAGAGAAATAGAAGTACAATCCATATAAATGCCTCATCAAGAAGATGATGACTCATCGATGAGATAATGAAAGAAATGACACAGACGTAAGTTCAAACGAATTGAATTCCGAGTACTAAATTCGAAATTACCTTATGTTTACGAATTCTAATTGTCTCATTTCTACGTGTGACAAATCAAAAATGGAATGGAAAGGTTTACTCAAGTATATGTGAGTAGTTGGTAACGTGATTTATATAGGTTGAAAAAAAGGCGACAGAATACAATGAATTCGTCGTATTCTGCTAAATTTGTTGTTTTATACTTGCTAAAATATTAAATCAATTTATTTAACGTATATTTGTTAGCTGAAAAAAGCCTGAAATGGAAATGCTTATTAAAACTGAACAAAGATAACTATCTACAGAATAGACTTAAAGCATTTTGACTCCTACATTCATAGTGACTTTTAGTTCGGCACTATTACACAAAGACAAATTTAGCCTTTCTGATTCGAAAAGATGTCAGCCACCTTAAATGTATTTTCCTCTGAGATAGCTGTAAAAAGAATTGTGAAGAATTACCTAAAGTATTCCAAATTTCTCTCATGTTTCTCGGATGACTTCTGGTATTATCAAAGGTTTTTGAATTATAGGAATTTGTGATCTTCGTACTAAGACTTAAAAAAAGTATCTTTAAGAGCTCAACTGAAGCTTTTTAGGTCATTAGTTCTTAGCGTTACCTTTCATATGATTCACTTATCTGTATATAAGAACGTCCTGCTACGAAATCATAACCTGGAACAAGAATATAACATACCATATACGTTATATTACTAAACAAGCCTAATTCATAAAAAACATCCTAGCTCATAGAATGAACGAAAAGGACATTCAATTTTCTACGTTCAAAAAGTTATGGAATTTTTGTGCCTATCAACCTTCCTATACAGCTTCCCACAATGAAGAGAATTATGTGGGTTTTATTCATAGGTGAGGATCATCTTCAAGTTTGGTAATTTCCGAATCCAGCTGAGTAATTTATACCAAAATCTTTATCGGCTTTTGAGTGCTATTATTTCTTCAGAGACTTTTGTATACTTGAACCCAAAAGGTGAGCTAGACCAATAAAACGCCTTGCCTATTGAAAGTTCATTCTTTACTAGTAGATTCAACTAACTACGTCAGTAAGATGGAGGTAACAAGAGCCATATAGTCAATGTCAACGTTTGACCCCTAGTTTATTGGCTGAGCAATACGACATTCCACCTTGGAAACATCTTTTCCCATAGATTGACTTTGTCATAGAATGTTTGAAAGTTTGAATAAATGATCAACAGAAATTCAGATGCATAAACCAATGCTCCACTTCGACCTAAATTGTAAGACGTTTCCAAATAGTTTTTAACGCTAGAATGATTGTAAGGCACACATTGTGGTATCGAAACCAATGGTCAGTTTCAGCCAGTTTCATAAATCTGAATTCCTCTATAGATACATGGAATCCAATTTGAACACATTTCGTAATATACAATGAGTCATATCACATTTTTACCAGCTAATCCCAGGTTACTGAACAGTGTTTCAGAACTCAAAGTCCATATTCTGCTAAAGGGCAGTAGAAGGGCTTGAATTTTATGGCTAGAATAAACAGTCAGGTGTTGACAGGTTTCACGTCAGGTAGATGTGATACTGTTAGACGAAGTTACTAATCGAAAATTAAAGATACAAAATTACTGATATAAACGTCACAATGAAGTAATGCAGCAAACTGAAAGCGCTGTCATAGTAGGAGAAAAAAATAAACCATGAAATATGTAATCTTGGAGTTTTCTAATGAAGAAGTTACAGGTTAACCAATTAGTCTATTTGCTACAAATACCTAGTCTAAGCCTATCAGTTCACATGCTTTCCATTAACAGCAGGAAAGTCAGATCGAATTACTTTTTGAGACTTCTGAACATTTTTTGCACTTAAGAGAGTGTATAGACCACTGCAGCCTTTAAATTTCGATTAAATGTTTTTGTTATCTAGTCGCCTGCAAATGACAGTTTGAAAAACACTTATATCATTGCTCGTTTAATCTCCTGACCTTATAAGTTCCACTTTGCCAATTTCAGGCAGTTTTTCATGACGATTATTCTCCGGAAGACGTTTTTCCTGGTTCTTTGGCCGCAACGTTTTCAATTCCTGTGATACAGCTTCCCTACAAATGCATTTTGTTAGCTTACCGTATAAAAGCTGTCAAAATCCAGATACCTCTAACTTCAAATTTCTCCCCATTTAAGAAATACATCGACAGTTCCCCTAATTTATGCGGTTATTTCTGTACTAATCACCGAAATTAGTATATGAATGAGACTGGATACATCAACACCTAACAATTTTACTCAGGTAAGATTCTTTGAGACCGAACTAATTATCTTCTATGCTATGATTTCAGACATAAAATAGCTTATCTGTTGCCAAACTGACATGTATCTGTTGCACAAACTCAGCCTGATGCGTAAGATTTGCATCAAAACTTGGTACAAATAAAATTGTTTTACGTTCCAGCTTTCAGAAATAATTTTACTACATTTTAAATTTCACGATGGCTAGGGTTAGTGAAAAGAAATTGTAGCAAAAGTGTATGTAGCATTATATATCTGAAAGTGAGTAATCTTTTCACCAATCGTTCGTGTTTACAGTCAAGAGAATGCATAAAGTAATTGCTCACTCTTTATTTTGTTTTTCTTACCGATTATTTCCTGGTTCATTTTAATGAATATTGAGTACTGATTTGAATGTCCGTCAAAAACTATCGTGGAAAGTTTTCAGCAGTCCACTATAGTTTATTCCCTGTTGACAAGTAACCGAATGCTAGTGGTGAGCATTCTTAGGAACGTCCTATGTTTTGTTCAACTGGAGAAAACTGTTTTCGTTTTAATTGAGACAGTTTGCTGCTACACTTATTATTTTATTTATTTTATGCACTAATTACTCATCTCATCATAGTAGTATACATGGACTTCTACTAGAGTTCATAATTCACTCAAAAGAGCTGCATAAAACAGATATCTCGTAGCTGGAGGAAACCTATAACTTTATTAGGACTAGTAGTTGGCCAAACGCTTTTACAATTACCCTTCTCAAATAGTTTATAAAAAGGTGTATAACAGAGACATACCAAGTAGACGTTTCCACACTTAAATTGTTATTTACGGCGCGCATGGTTAATGAGATAATAACCCAAATAATGCGTATTTATTCGCTAGGAAGTATACAGCTATTAAAACGAAAATAAGACATTGACTTTGTAATGAAAAAGAAAAATGTTGAATAAGTAAAACAATTCCAAAAGAATTTCTTTTTCCCAACTTTCTGACTGAACAGTTGTACTGTTTCTATGTGCAACAAGTAAATGAATAAATTTTAGTGACTGCATGTTATGCTTAAATGAAGTAGATATCTTATCAAACCTTAATACACCTTCTATACCAATTTCTCGAGCAAGGAAACCCCATCTTTTAGAATAACGGTTTAGAAAACTGTTTAAAAATAATCAGAATTTTATTTACAAAAAAAGTGTATTAATTGAACAGTGCTTAAAATTTCACCCACAACACCTATAATACTCAAGTAAAGTTGTACACTCAACTATATTACTGCACCCAATTCGGTGGCAAATCATGCCACGATTGTGTAAAAATAACTGTGCTGCTATTTGCAGGAGGTTTTATCATCTGTGACTAGTAAAAATGTAGAACGAAGTAAGTAAACTGAGAAGGCAGCTGTAATAGTAATCTAGATAAGAATTTCTTTCACTAACGAAGTAGAAAGGGTCGGCAGACCGCTGACTAACTATTTAATCATTTACTTTGTTCATGAAATCCATAATTGTTTGAAAGTTCCACAGAACGTAACCAGTCAATAGAATACTAGTTCTAACTGTAAAACATACAAGCAAAAATAAATTTACACAATATTTTATAACTCTTTCAGTCTTTAAGTGTTCACTTAAGAATCCATTTTCTAACGAAGATAAGCGTAATTTCAATCGAAAACTTAAATAAATTTTCGTAATTTTAACCTGTAAAACGCAGTTTAATAGCCTCATAAGTAAGAACATATTTTAAAATTTTATGAAGAAAACCCACAATCATAATTTAGAAATATTTTTTGTTTATTCCCAGATAGTCTTAATAGCTCGCTTTTCATATCCTTAACTACACCTTCTTCTAAGAAGCATACACATTCGCCAGACACACAAACTCTACTTATCAATGTCAATAAACACTACATTGAGACCAAGTTTCTTTTCAGCCTCATCAGAGACCATTCAACAGCAAGTATAGTGCATCATAATGTCCCATCACTTCCACCGGTTGCTTCACTTTAAATAGGTCTATAAAATTCACTGGTTCCTTAGCACTGTACAGTACGCTACAGATTGCATTTCAGGGACCAAGTCATGCATTCGACTTGAAACTTAAAATTGCATTTACGTATCATTTTGAAAGATTTCCATGTAAAATCAGATAATGATTTCACCACAGAAGATTAATGTAAACGCTTAACGAAAAAATGAACTCTTCAGTTAGTAAAAAGTTTAAGAATTTTAGGCTGACAGAATGGATCATAGGCTTATTTTCCTTTTTGTTTAATATACCTATTATATAAATTTATGTTCCCTGAAGGCAGATAGAAAAACAACCCATTTTTAATAAATATTCTAAATATAGTTCAATCAATAGATGGTTGACAGTGGTATGCTTCATCAACGCGGAAAGTTGTTTGACATAAACACACATACCAATGGACAAGTAGAACTTCTAAAATTTCTAACCCACCTTCTGGAAGAATGAGAGTTATGTTATATTTGACAGCCAAAGGTAAGGGTAGACAAAACTGTCATAATACAATAATAAACAGAGTTCTAACATTTTGATCACAAACCCTGGAATTGAATAGGTTGTCATAGCCAACTGTATTTTAATGAGAAAGAAAGAAAAGAAGGAATACAGTTATTGAAATGAAGACTTAACAAAACTTTCCTACAGAAAACCTTAATTTCAGATTCTAAAAATTGTTTGTCAAATATATGTGATCAAAATATACATTGTGCAGATATTATCATGCGTCGCTAACACCTTGACTGTTGTCATATTCTTAGTAAAATAAGGATACATTATGTTTTAGTATAAGTAGCTTGAAAACTAGCTAACTAGTCGCCATTAATCAGAAGGTATTATAATTGGCTTTATTTAATTCTATGAATAATAAAGATATCCTCCTTACGTAAGAACTCTTTCAGCCCATAACTGATTCACTTGCTTAAGGGGGTTACCTAAACAACACTGAAATAAATTACTGCTTCCATTAAAACTCGCTAGATGGACGTAACATTATCCAGTGGCTGTTGGTACTTAATGAACTAAAATAAATCAAAAGATAACTATGAAGGAAGATTGGTTAAACATCAGTCAGTGTCTCACAACAATTATCTTCCATACTTCAGTACTGTATACTTAACAAATGGTCAATTTATTTTGTAATTGTGTTTTGAAAAATCCCAAGAAAGTCTTCAAAAATTAGGGAAATGAGAATAGAAACCCTTTTAATCTTTAATCTTTTCATGAGTTTATTTGTATGTTTCTAAGTTTTCTTTGATTTATGGTCCTTTCAATAAGACTATAGTGCACGAAAAGTATGACAAATTGATATTATATCTCATGAAGTATGAAGCAAAGGCGTAAGACTCTTCAACAATGTTTTCAAAGTTGTACAATATCAGTGATATTTAACCTTTTTGAGGAAAAATCTTTGTATTTGGTGGCTGAAATATCATTGATTTAAAGCGCTGAGTAACTAGACAAATAAACTGAAATAGTTGAAAAATATACAAGTCTGCACACTTCAGAAATTTAGTCTATCATATACTTGTTGTCTTTATGCATAATGTTAAGACAAAGAAATGTTTCTAAACTAGAACTTCCGTAGTTGCTATCCAGCGTTTACAGTGAAAACGTTTTTCGGTGAGTTATAGTAGTCACTGGTATTGATAAACACTTGTCGTTATCAATAAACCAGAGATATTGAGTACTTTTCCTTACGTCCGACGATTCGCCTCACCGGTCACGAATCTTAATTAGAACTTCAGGAAGTTTCATCTCGAAACAAGTCGGCAATGATCATCGGACAATAATTCTATTTGAAGGTTTGTGGGCATTTTATCAATTTCAAGCTGACATCCATCACGAAGTGACATCATTCGGAGAACCGCTAAAAATCTGGGAGCAATGGATAGCTGTTTCGTTCTAGCATGAAACTGTTCAACAGCCTACACCCAGAACCCCACCAGGGAGGGAACCCAGGACCCTCTGATTTTGTGGCGAGCACTAGATCCTAATCAAATGGTTGACATCTTCCAGAGATATGTTCTTACCCTAAGTAAAACAGCATTTTGTTTTATAAACGGCTAAAACTGGTGTTAATGTGTATGAATAGTCAATGACGAACAGTAAGTTTTGCATCTTTGTGGCATTTTCTGGTATCATTTTTTTGTGACAAATAAATTATCAACTTTTTGCAATATCTATGTGTACAAATTTTAGAAGCATCATTCTTTGTGTAACAGTTTAAAAAAATCAGAAAACCTAACTAGACTGTAATCAGATAACTCCACAACCAAAAGCTTCTTGTAAATACATGTTTCAGCTGCTTTGTGTAACACTCATGACATGACAAACACGAAAAATAGCTCAAAAGATTACTTCATTTGTTACAAGTCAGATATAAACCTGTTGAATAACAACTAGTTCCAGTTACCCGTATTTAACAACCTGATGAGGATAAATTGGGTAGATGTTTAGCCTTCTGTAAAGTAAGTAATAAAGTTATAAATGACCTAGGTAGTATATTCTTCATATTCATGAATCTTAATCCCCATTACACAATACTTAGACGCAACAGAGGAGTAGTAGCAATCAAATTCAGTCAAAGACAATTGTCTGACAATTATACGTCTCTAATTTAGGTTTATCTACTTTTATTTAACGAGATGAAGTCAGACTTAAGTTGTTATAACACCCCTAGTGAAAGTATACTTACAAGGGTTACTACCATATAATAAATAACCTATGAGATATTTTATCTTACTTCTATTCTTCTTTGCTGATAAAATATTAGTTGACAGCCAATTCTATTCCATTTGTTGCACTGCTTAAATGTTGCAAACGACTACACCACAAAATATGCTAAACAGTATATATCACACTTACTAAGATGTAAATTCAAATTTCTGAACTATCTCAAGCAACTCGCTAACAAAATGAATGTATTCGCAGATCATCGAGGGGGGGGGAGGGGGGAGCACCATAATGTAAGAGTCAAATGTTGTCCTACAACTGATAATTTATTACTTCACCTAACGACATAAAAACACAAACCAAAAGAAGTACTGTTCAATATGATGGTTTGTAGGGATTTATGCATTGATTTCAGCTTGGTATACATCCCGGGCTAACATAAGTTGGAGTGATACTGGAAACCTGAGAGCACTGAACAGTTGTTCCATCCTAGTATAGGACTCCTCAACAGTGAGTACCCATGACTCCACCACGGATCGAACCTAGGACCTTCGGGTTCCGCGGTCAGCATGTTGACATTGGGTCACTGTGTTGAACTTCAAAGGTCCATATCTCCTACTTCCGTCATTTTATAATATATAGCGACTTACACCCACACTAGGATGGAAGATCTGTCCAGTACTTCAAGGTTTCCAATGTTTCTGCAACTGATGTCAGTCCATAGCCAATGCTAACCTGAAATCAAGAATACTGTTACAGGACTTTGGTAAGCGTGAAGATTACTGGCAATGGAATTGAGTTTACCTCTTATTGACTGTAACACCTATAAGCTAATGATTTGAATTTTCAGATAACCAAGGTTTATTTGCTGAATTCAGCCATCATTCTCGTGAGCTGAACTAAGTGTATCCAACCAAAACCATCTAATCAATGAAAATGATTTCGCTGATCATGATTTATACCGATTGATACATCTCAAAATAAACATATGTATCCTATTATCGCAAGGCATGTTCGAAAAGATGACAATGAAAGAGTGACGAGAAAAAAGAACACAGAAAGAAAAGAATCATTGTTAGGAGAAATAATACTTGTCGGAAAGACAAGAGAGTCAAAGGTCTGAGTACAACCAGAATTCACAAGCGAATGAGTGATTGATGTTCCTCTGTTTCCACTGTTTCTCCATTTTCCTTTTTTCGCTATCATGATTCTTTATATGAGTAAATTGCAAATATTTGATAGGAATTTATTTGTTTACTTATTTGCTTTTTTCTGTTGATTTATTAAAGGTTAGATAATTAGTTGTTTGTTCAGTGTTGTGTATATGTGAATGCCTGTTTGAACATTGTTATTTGTTTGTTTGCTTGTTTGACTGTCTACAAATATACAGAAAGTACAGATATATTCATTTAACTAAACTTCAGTTATCCTTAGTATTTACTGTTCACTACAAAAATCTGTGTGCCAGTAAGTCCGTGTATATTCTCATAATACGCAGCAGATGGTTAGGCGGGTTAGTTACACAAGAATAAAAATCTAAAAAAGAGATATTTTTTAGGAAAGAAATTATTGACGTAACATTCTATCTATTCTGTATTATAAATATAGGGAATCTTGTTGAATGAGTGTTCAGTCACCAATCCCCACAATGGAAAATCATTCAGTTAACAAGATATTACAATGACAATTATCATGGGATTAAATACCATTCAGATAGACTTAACTTTCATCTTGATATTCATCCCGGACCGACATCTGTTGAAGAACCATTGGAAACCTAGGAACAATGTAGGGCAAATCAAGTCGTACATGAAGACAGTCACTCAGCGACAGCACTGGATGTAGGTCTCGCTATAGTGAGGACTGGTATGGGTAGGAGGATGTGGACCACTGGATTCCGACTGAATGGCTGGATGGTAACGTGCTAGTCGCGGCTTTCGGCTCATTCCATGGTGGGGTCATAGGTGTGAGCTACCTATGAGTTCCATACTTGGAAGAAACACCTAACCAGTGCTCCGACTTGAAATCAGTAAATAAATCCCCACAGACCTACAAATTGGAAGACGATTTTGGCCGACAAACAGTTCACTACAGTAAACACTAATTTTCGAACTGCTCATATAATAGCCATTTCCCTGACAATATATGTAAAGTCCTCAGCTAATTACTAACCCAGATCTATTCAACGTTTAGCCCTCCATTGCTTTTAACGTACTTATTATTCTGACGGTTGCCAATTCACTCAAAAACATCCAGTCTTACTATAGGCCAGTCGTGACTAGGTAAGTTTATTATTAAAGTCTATGAATTCAGTGCAGAGTGAAGTAGATTTCAATCACCAAGTAAACGCAAGCCTCTTCATTGTTCCAAATACTCTTTGTTGATTACTGTCAAGAAGCATAAAACCTAGGTTTAGGGCTTCTTCCTATCTGACTATCAACATTTAAAATCCAAATCCTAATAGTCCATCATTATTATCTAATCCTCATCGATTCTTAAATTTATACATGAGCAGTACAATAAAAAAAAGTATCAACCATCTCCTCAAAGTTGAAGCAGATTGAAGAGGTTTATTTGAAAAGTTTGATATGTTTGCGTACTACATTTCGAAACCTGTGATTACACAGCTAGGCATTTTTTATGCAAAAATAGAAGCACGAAAAGTTTAACAATACAAATGTGACGATGAGGAATACGGTTATAAGAAAAGTCATAAGAAATGAATCAAAGGTTTTGAAAGGAAATTCTGTAATAGGATAAGATTATTATTAATAACAGGGTGAATTTAACTTGAGAACAAATTGTTTTTGGACACTCAACGGTATCTGAAATTTGCACATGGCTAGTACTTCTTCATTGAGCCTACTTTTACATTTTTGATAGTTTTGTTATGAATTGTAAAAGCCTTTCAAATATCATTTCTGCTATCTTTATCAGCTATTAGTTTTGCAGTGAACTAACATATCTGTTTACCACCTGCACCTGTTAGTATTCGCAAATCCAGTTGTTTTTATAGCCATCTGAGTATATGTCATGCAGCCCTCAAGTAGATATCTCGATTAGTCCCACCCACGAATATGTGTCAGTGTAAAGACGAAAACTGGTAGAAACTGATTGAACAGTTTAGCCCTTCAGAACTACCAATAACAACACAAACTGTTTTCCTCCACTACCAACAACCAAAGATATTCAAAAGTTGGAAATATAAAAGTAAGAAAAGCCTTATTATCTTTATTTGCTTTTGTTATTTCAACCTATCAAAGATAAGTAGATCATAATTTGTACAGAATATTATTTGCAAAGTTTGTATGCTTTCTCGAAGTTACTTTTGTTACAATCTACTCTTTTTTTAAACGAATATCAGTTTATGTACACCCCAAGTATTTTCAGGTTCATTGTGGTAGATTATGGCCAACGTTTCACTTTTATGCAAAGTCTTATCAGTCTAACTCAATACTACAACCCATTTAATATCCTAAACTAAGCTGAAACTCTCGCCCCGAGTAATAATATCCCCTCTACAAACCTTTATGTCTCATCAACGAACGAATACTTTAACTCATCGAAACCTTTAATGGAGGTGCGGTTCGTTCAGTGTGCTATACTACACAATGTTTACAGTAGAAAAAAATTAGCATATGACTCAGTATTACATAATTCTGAATTCTTGTCAGGTGGTTCTATACTATAACAAACTGCTGGTTCTAAATGCAAAGACAAATTTTAGAAAATCCATCTCCATCAGAACCACCTATGGTTGGTAGATTTCTATACGACTATATTTTTGCTTGAATTTTATCGTAAATTGCTATATAAGCAAGATGGAGTTTTAAGGAACCACCAGAACAGATAACAACTTTCCCTCATCGTTGTTTGTACTTTGATATTAAGCAATAACCAGTAACTTACACAACTGTATATACAGGATATTTTCTTTCAAAGAGTACTAGATGTTGTCGGAATCAACATTAGGGTTGTCCCTTTAACTCCATTCAGGCAGTTAAGATGTACATCGCATAGAAAAGATAAGACTAAAAGCTATTGACTGCTTACTTTTACTAAAGCTAAACGGACGATGTATCAATCAGACTGCACAAAACCTAATACTCTGAACCTATAGAATCTTCACAGCTTTGTTCAGTTTCAATGTGACACTACAACTCTGAACAAGCAATCTTTGGATAAATCCTATAACTGCCACATTCATTTTACATCTAATATACTAGTGAGCTGTTTAGTCACTTGTATATGACCTATACTGTGATCTTAGTAAATAAATAACTGCTTAAAGAAACTCGATTCTATATGTTGTGACCGAAACATGACAGTACTGGTTTAAATCACATTAGGATTGCGTAGATGATTTGAAGTGTCAGTATACACGCTAGATTTCAGTGAACTAGGTATATTTCACAATTGTTATTATTCAAAAATGCAATTTCCACCGTTTACTTGACTGTGTTTGGGGTCACTTAAATCTTAGTTTATACATGCAGTAACCGAATAAAATTTACCAATTAAAAAAGCCATCTTTAGTTGGATTACGCAGTAACTTGAAATCTGAAATATACGTTGGCTGTTGTTCAAATTCAGAAAATGTCACACCTCCAGCCAAATAGAAATACTAGACAAGAAATGCTTCAAACACAAATTGTCAAAATCCTTGTTTAAAAGGCATTTTCAACTTCATACTTTTAAAAATGAATATGAATTCGTTTGTAAAAAAATGAAACTGTTTTTGTAGTTGTCCTGACTGTACCTGATATGGATGACAAATAGGAGTTTTTGCTCTAAATTCAATTTTTTCACCGGTGATATTCGTCTACTAGATACGTTTAGAAATCGCGTCATCCTATGATTATCTAAGATCTGTCAAGTTATAAATCCTGCATGAAATCAAAATGTAATCAGTAAACAATTGGTGAAACAGTTTAAAGTGAATAGTTTTAGTCTGTTTGCTTCCGGCTCTGCTTTGAAACTGATTAGATTGTTAAAATGAAAGTAAACTCAGAACCCAGGTTGACCCTGGCATTACTTTTAATTACGTAGCAGTCATCATGACTGAAACTTGAGAAGTGCGTACATTTAGTTGTTTATGAAAATATTTACAGCAATATTCCAGCAAGCTTCAAGATGACAGGTTGGCAGACGTAGTTCTGCTAGTTATCATTCTACCACGTTGACTGTCTTAAGACTTGTTCAATTACTTCCAGTGATACTTGTGGACATAGCTGTATTGAGTCATGTTCTTCATTGCCACCTGATATCATAACTTAGTGACGAGAGTTTCCAGTCATAAATGATCGCTTTTCAAGTTTGCCGCTTTTTCGCTGAAGTAACAGTTTATATTCGAACATATTTGACCAGTATTTATGGACTTACTCTTCATTGTTTTGTTTTTGGCAAAATTATTACATAGCATAGGTAGATTTGGAAAAAAACAGTTGATGACTGAAATAATTGATTTCTCAAAGCATATAAATGAAAGTGACTAAGTTAAATTTCTGAAATGGTGACCCTTTCTCATACCTAAATGTTCTAATCCTTTGCGTTAGTTGTTGGCATGAAAACAAACAATTTCTAGACATCTGTCCCTTACTTGCTAAATGCAGAATAGGTCTTGGGCTAAGTACCATTCATCAGGTCATGTTACCTTCAATACGCTTCTCACTTCAGTCTGCAGTTACATGTTTCATTCAAACTAAGTGAAATAATTAAAGTATGTCGACAATAATTAGATTTTTATAACACTGTAAAGCTGAATTTAGATATTCAGGAAATTCCCTTAAGAATAGATCTGTGCGAATTACAGTGTCAATAAACTTATAAAAACTCACTTCAAAGTAAATATGTAGACGATAGCATCACTTTGTAACAGAATAAGATCAAAATAAAATATTTCGGGGGAATTTTATTCATAAAAACATTGTTTTAACGAATAGGTGGGATGAAAATTCATCCTAATTTAGAAACTTTAGTCGAAAAAAATGTTACTATATGTAGATAAGATAAGATTATGCAGTGTGAATAAAATCTAGGGTTTGATGCATGTGTATGTGATTCCTGGTGTGTGAGCACAAACTTGGATGGATGAAAATTGTTTAAAGACTTTACGAGCTATTCAGATTGTATGTAAGTACCAAAAAGATGAACTGATTTGACAGATTTCAAGTTTCACTGTGATAAGATGGGAATTTATAAATTAAAAGGAAATATGCGCACTCAAAATCAAAGGATTTTATGCATAATACATTACTTAGAAAACTAATAACTCCGAGATAAACTGTAAAAATAATAGTAGTTGTAACTGTATAAGTAAAACACACAAGTTTAGTTATTGGCTTAGAATTTATAGAGATTTTTGAGTTTGGAGGCTTCTGAACCAGTCACTTAGCGTGTTCTTATGGATGTAACTGATGGTAGCCATAATATATTAATCTTGTTGTCTGTTTGAATTGACCAAACTTGAACCATATGAATTCTACAGTGGACTCTATAGTGCATAGTTCAGAAAAGGTTACATTTTTAACTGTTCATTGGCATAAAAGTCATGATTTTACGAAATTATCAATACTTAAATACATGCGACCGGTAATGTTGACTGCAAGCATGCGTTTTATGTATCATGAAATAAGACAGTTAGTGAAGTTAATTCTACAACATCTAATTTGACTAGATAATGGGCCACACTTGATGTCTGAAGGCTAGTGATACTACCTAGCTTTAAAAGCTCCACAGATGGAGCAGGGTTTGAACCTATAACCCAATGGTTGGCAGTCATCTCCATAAATCGCTGGGCCATAGCTCAACAAATGACTATGAAATGTATCACACACACCCACAAGACTAGTTTTCCTTCAGTTCAGTGTACTCGATTTAGTTAGTGGAGAATGAAATTACCGTTGGTATGATAGGACCATAGTATGATGCAAATCTGTAATGGCTTCACTGAGTAACTTGACCCTTGAAAGGAAATACATTGAACTCGATAGATAAACTCTGTTAATGAATAATAGAAACTATATATTTATGAACGGTCCACTCATGAGGGCTTGTTCATTATCTATTCAAGTTAAAATAATAGACTTCCGCGAATGTTATTCAATAATATGTTTTCTGCTCTAAGTGGTGACCGTTATTGCCAAAAAATCTACTGATTTATCACTGTTTTGACCGATTCTCTACCAAAATAATGCATGTGAAATCTGCCAACCTCAATCAGAATACCAAGCTTAAGTTGTCTTTGCTTGTATGTCCGCCTATCTCATGAAAATGACTGATTGGTTGCCCTCCAATGACAAATGAATTCATATTGTTCAATCTGAAGTTAAGTCAGTCATGACTACGAAAGCAGAATGAAACTGTCTTTGAAAGAAGTACAATATGCCTTCCTGTAGAAGCATAAGTTCCTCTGAGGTTGATGATATATTTTGCTGATGAGACTCGGCTGGCGCACCACCTATATCTAAAATTTCCCATAGAATGCTTTCAACTAATTAACAGGTCAAAAACCAATCACAATTAAGCAGTTGAAAGTGTCACAGTAATGCTTTCCCAGACCTACTGGAATCATTTTTCTTGAATACAAAGAGTTTCTGGGTTTCTTCAAAGATAAGGTAAAATATTTGAGATATAATACAAAATATCTTACCTAAGTTAGACTTTTAAATGGCACACTTATATGCCCTTTTTCATACCTTTAAACTTGATGCCGTTCTCCTCATTCTAATGGTTTCTTTCATCATGTTTGTTACTCGTTTTTTGCTTAGTTTTATATCTTGCTAATTCCTTTGACATTTATTTTATATTTTACGGTCAAAAGAGATGAAATGTTGATATTATTTGGATGATTGGTTCATTTTTTATCGCTATCTCAATGCAGTGTCCATACATTTAACAAGAAGTATTCCATGACTTTTAGACTACATTCAAATTTTCGTTTTGCTTATTACCAAATGACCTTTAATAAAGTGAGCTGAAATTAATCATAAAAAACAATCTAATTATGTGTTTAAACATTAATATGATTGTGATCCACATAATTGCAGATGAAAAGATCAAAATAGCATGATTCTGTTACAGAATGTAGTTTTCTTTATCAACTGCTACCGTTTATACCGAAAAATAAAACTGAGATGTAATTTTAAGCAGCTGTCAAGTACATGTTTACTGATATACTGTTGTTGTTCTTACTGTTGTCAGTGGTTCGCTGAATGAGCTACATCTTATAGCCACTTGACTCAGGAATTTAAAACTACAATAAATTTCATTTACCATAGAAATGATTAACAGAAGACTATTAAAATTGTATTTCTCATAGCACAGTACACTCACTACAATTTTCGTCATACTTTCATCCTTAACCCGAATGTCCTTGAAAGAATCAGTTTAGAAAATAATGAAACACGTAAGAATTGAGTACAAATGCATTTTCCATAAGGTTTCGTCGGCTTCAGGCATAATATTTGAAATTATTTTGCTGAATCATATACATATATGTGCAAAACGAATACTGTAGAAATCCGGGTTGTTTTCAAACTTTAGTAATGATTACGCGTTCTAAGGTTCATCATAGTCGTGCAGAAACCATATCACGAGGGGATATATATGAAGTTAATTCGTAATTCAAAATTAGGGTGAATGACATACTTCTAGCTGACACTTTCCTGGGAGATATTTTGAACAAAAATTATGACCAAGAAGTTGTTGACAACTAGTTTTCAAGTGCATAGAACTGAGTTTTATTTAATAGGGCTCAAATAATCTTTCTTTGAGCGGATAAATTGGGTTGTAGCCTTCAAACGATGATTTCGAATAGTTCTTAAGTTAATAAGCGTATTTTTGGTCACTAAATTTTGTTATAGATTGCTCTCCAATGTTTGAGTTGTGGCATACATATGTTTTCTTGCACAACTTCTCTTTTTTTATGACTAGCTCAAAAACTTATTCTATTGAAATTACTGTAATTATGAAAACAAACTGAAAATAGATAAATTCCATGCACATAATAAAATATCAACAAGAAACCAAATATATTTATCCCTGATTTCCTGATGCTGATAGGAACGGTGTATGTAAGAATACAGAAAAACTTTATTGTCTCATTCGGCTTTGAAACTTCCACTAGCAGTTTAACTAAAAGTAACTGATGGTTAGTTCAGTGTGAACTGAAATGAAACATAAACCACTGAATAATACGAATTTATGTGTAAAATAAAAATTAAAAACACGTTCATTGTGAATGGTTGTCACATAAAAGAAAAATTTGCTAAATGGTATTCCCGTTATTCACTGTTGTTAAGTCCTTAGTTCACCCGACCAACGTAACTGTTGGAAGCTTATTTATATCTACCTCTAAAGTTCATTCCAAAATAATTACTACAATTGCTATATTTCAATACTGACAAAAACTGGATTCACACCGTAGTAACCATTATGGGAGCAGGTGAAAAGTTAAAAGGAACCCTAGAAAGATTAAAAGGATCTTGCATTCACTTACCAAACAGCTTAGATGTAAAAAGATTAGTACAGAATTTAATTTCTTGGGCAGTGAATATGATTGTAGGTATAGTAATAAATTTAGTTTGTACAAAAATTAATAGCTATGCATTGAATACAGTTTAATTTTAGGCAGATTGTCCAATGTTTATGACAAAAGCTTCTTGCATATCTCAGTTAAGATCAGTACAAGTTAATTAATGGCTCTATTTACATTTGGTCGACAGAATACTCAGAGTTCCTGAAAATTTGTTTGCAATAGTTTACAAAGGGCAACGTATTTTTCTGAAGCGTGTGCAAAAAACGCTTACCTAGCATTGCTGAAACTTTGGGAATACAACTGTCGAAACTAGAATTTTCTATCCAGAAGCAACTTCCTCATTTCATGTCCCTATTCGCTCCCTAATTCTTAAACTTACTAGTTCATATCTCTTGCTTAGCTTTCATTCTTTTATGGGTTTCATGGCCACAAACTACTAAACTCGTTGTCTGACAAATGTTGACATTTTTAAGTGCACTTTTAGCCAATATTTCTAAAATTTCTTTCCCATAACTGGTAAAAATTTGTTCTTTTTTATTTAAATTGAAGCTGATTAGACGAAATCCCAGTTTCAGACATTATGAATGAATGTGATCACTTATCCAAGCTTCACAAGTTTATTGATAGTGCTTCAAACTTTGTCGCCTGTTTGAAAGCTACATAGATAACTTTGAAATGAATGCTTATCAGCTGAAATGAGAATGAGCAGAATCAATTGAAAATTTACAGAAAAATCAAAAACCACTCTTACTGTATCAAAGGTGCTGAGTATTTAAAGTAGATTAAACTATGTATTAAAAAATTCATTTTCATAAGATCTGAACTTCGCTTTCTTCGGCAATCTTCTATAAAACTGCATGCTTGTCGGATTCATGCTTTGTCTTTGTTGCTCGAATGAATATAAATTGGCTACTGCTTCTTCGAACTGAGTAATCATATACAATTTGCACCTTATGACTGCTTCTGACAACTTTGTTGCTTATTTAATTTTACTAGTTTAACTGGGCTGACAGATCCTACCCAAATATCAGTAGCTTACTAACCATACCCTTAAGAATGGAGGAAATAATAAATAATAAATTCTGTACCTATTAATAACTTAAAGGCCATTATTAGGTTAGAGGAAACGTATACATTATTGACAGAAGTAAAAATGGTATGTGATCGTGATGCGTCTGTCGGTACTTTCGGACTGAATGACATATTAGTACAACAATATACTGATATAATATTGAAGCGGTGAAAATCTGACGGTAAATAATACTGGATATCACTTTAGATTTAACTCGCAATACTTATTTAAATCCTAAAGGTCACCTGAAGTTTGTGAGAGAAACAAGTGTAACAGGGAAGTTAAACCAAAATATCATCCACGGTGAAAACTATAGTTGGATTCACAGAGCATATTAATATTATCCTACAAAGTTATCGAAAAACAGTACAGTTAACTAAATTGCATGGATTGTGTTGCAGTGAAGATTCACTTATTGTTTAAGAAATTAGGTTGGTGAACTGGATATTCAAACAAAATATGTAAATCGTCCGTTAAATATGGCAGAAGAATGACACTAAAAGTTTATATTTGTATGCAGTCAGCTGAATAATATCCAGTACTGGTGGAAGTTTACCTTAAGTTTGTAAGGAAAACTTGTAACTTTATTTGGTAACTGTTATGAAAAGATTGGTTTTTCATTTATTTTTCATGGACTATATACCACGGATTTGTTTTAATGTACACTAAATCATAAGTGCCTGTTTCTGATGACCAACAAATAAGGAATAAAGTGTGCATTGTTTATTCCACCGCATATATCTTTAGTCTTATCCAATAACTGTATTCAGGGAACAAAATAAATTTTCTGAAATGCAACAATATTTCCACCTCCTCTTTTTTTCAAGTTGTCTATTATCAACATGACACAATGTATTCATAGTTCATTAAGCATGACCCAGCATAAAAGATGTGCATGAATAATTTTTACATCCTAATTTAACAAGACATTTTTGGTTATTGTGTTTTTTTTTATCGTTATTGAGTTATATAGCTGTTCCATACCAAACGATTTGTTCATTTAAACTTATTTGTATTCTTCAATCTCTTCTTTATATATATATATATATATATATATATATATATATATATATGCATTTATTCATGCGGAAAATATGGAGAAATTATACTTTTGGCTTGCCTATGTTTATCAGATTTCATTTTATCTAATAAATGCTCATAAGCTCAGTGAGTCTTGCTTCAGTTTATTCGTCTTACTATACATTTCAAATTTTGTTAAAATTAAAAGGAAAAACTCTTTTCATCAATGTAATGAAAACGACCTTCCAGTAAGGGCATACACTACCTGCTAATTTTATTAGTAGTTGGCTAAGAAATGTTTATACAAAAGATATGCGATGAGGTTCAAAAAGTTTCAGCGTATCAAATGCAAAGTGGATAATAAGGTCAGTTGCTGAAGGGCGACCGTTTCATTTCAAAGAAAAATTATTAGCTGATGTCAGACATAGTTGATAATATGATTGGCGTTTTAGTCTCTTAGGCTGATGCGTTGGCTGTTCCGAATTAAAGAACATAATAGACAGTGTGCTTGATGGACGGGGTGAGTGAAATCCTGGTAGTTAAATATAGGTATGATTACATCATCCTGTTTATAAAACGAAATTGAAATCGATAAACACAACTGTCAACATTGTATGCATCATGAACTGATACTAGTTGCACAATCACTGAAAATCTGGGAGTACTAGACAGCTGTTTTGTTCTCGGATGTCTATGATGAATAAAACCTTGAAATCAATGCATCTTTGCAAACCTGGATAACAAAACATAGTTGTATGAAGCTGAGAATCTTCATCTCTAACACATCTTGCAAAGCATCGTATGATTTAATAAGCAAAAGCTTAACTCTAGACACAAGCAAGGCTGTATACCAAAACCCACTATAATCATTCACCACATATCTAAAACACAGTAACAAGATGTTTGGTGATTTCACCTTCAATAGGATATACTCCAAAGCAATCGGCATCCAGAAACATTAAGAAACCTGAAGCAATATGTTTTATTCTCGGTTGCCTAATATTTTATTCAATTCAAAGTAAGATGAATGATGAAAATATACTAAATTATCAGATGTATCCTGAGAAAGCTTGAAAAGGAAATTTACAATCATGACATCAAGCTTTTCTAGTAGATGAACCCATAAAACTTCAGAGAGACAAATACTTTAGTTACTGTTTATGACTTTTGAAAATTTCCAACTAGGTTACTGGTTGACAACTGACAAATGCTTAAAATAACCGTCCGGTTTTCAGACCATTCTGATCTGGCTATCAAGTTCTACAGATCAGCGTGAGTCGTTTCCAATTACTCATTGTTAAGTAGTATGTTTCAACTGACGAATAAATTAGCCGCAGACCTATAAAATACGAAACTTCAAAAAACTAAATAAGCAGGAAATAAAGTATATAGATTTTTAACGAAACAGTTACTTAAATTCATGCTGATCACCGAAATTAATCACATTGTGAACAAACTCTTTAACCACTTTTGTCACTCTGTTTCAAAAACGTTAGTATTTAAAATGAACATTACGAATTTTAGTGTCATCAATTCATCTAGTATATAATTCTGTGAAAAAAATCGTCTCCACTAAATTGAACTGTCCAAAGCTTCTCACTTGTATATCAAGATATTCATCATGTTCCTAATTTCTTCTAACGAGCTATGTTCATAGTTTAGTTCACAAAGAGACCTATCAATTAGTTACAACATTTTCACAAAATGCTCAAAAAAATGTGAGTTATTTGTAGTTGTGATAACAGGATATTAAAATAAAAACTCGAAAACCTAGTTTATATATATAAATAATTTGTCTTGTCGTTTCCCAGTGAATTATAGGGCTACAGTTGCACGTAGCCACTTCACTACCTTCTCAGCAGTCGCATCAACCTGGCTTCACGACTGCCCACAAGCTCTCATTTATTCCTCACATGATCTCCTCCATGTCACCCTCAGCTGGGACGCCCAACTAGTTGTTTCCCATGCGGAATCCACCCGACAAACTGACCAGGCCATTGATGTCCCAAAACGGTCTTCTCAGTGTACACCCAATCCACCTCCACTTTCTTCTGCATAGTTGTCTAGCTACGAGTTCTTGCGTCGTCAGTTTCTTGACAGCAACAGTTCCTTCCTGCTTATTCTTATTATTCTGGCCATCTGATCTCTCCTTCAGTATCGAGTGAGCCAGCGTAGGCGGCAGCTGTTGATGTATGATGTCTGTAGTTCGTTGGAAATGCTTTCCGTGGCGTGCCAAGTTTCTAAACCATCACATAGAAGCACTGACTTGACTGACATTAGTGTTGAAAATCCGGATCTTGTTCACGCTTTATGCTGAGTGCAGTGAAGTCCAGTGCAGTAGATCTCCACACTTATTTCAAATCAATGCAAGAAGGCCTGTCTTGCTGTCTCTCCGATCCTGACTTTAACATCCTCATCTGTGCCGCCGCCACCTGTAGTTGGAAGGGTACTGCCTACCTGGGTGTGTGAAAGAGACAACAACCTCTAGGTTTCTCTCGTTGATCGTAGTTGGTGCTTCTTCTTCTCGTTTTTGTTGGTTGGCTATCTTCATCACCTCTGTATTCTCTACATTCGCCTGAAGGAAGTCCCATCTTCTCTATCTCTTCTATCAAATTGTTGGTTTTCACCTGTAGATCTTTGAGTTTGTGCAACAAGACATCAGACACAAATCATCATCGGTGAAATACAAATCGTCTAAACTCTCTTCATCAGCCAAATAGAGTATGCCCATCATCTCGCTCCCCACAGTTCGTTGCATGATACAGTCAACCACAGTCAGGGAGGTGATAGGTGATAGTAGGCACCAACCCTGTCTTACCCCTTCCTGTCTTCACTTCAAAGGCATCACTGAGCTTTGCATTGTGAATCCCTTGGCATGTAGCATCATGTAGCATATAGCTGATGTTGAATGAGGTTGACAGTGGTTTGTGGTACTAAAATCGTAGTACTGAAGCAGATGGTCTGCTCATGATTTGTTCTTCAAGAGTCCAGCCAGCCAGTCCGGGTGGCAATTTTGAATCCAGAGTAGTTTTTGGTCTGTCCATGATGATGCAGCCTTGTGGTTTGCTTGGGGTGAACAGAAGTGGAGCTTGATTCTGCTCCAGTTCTTTTTCTTGCAAAGACTCAGGTCTCCCTGCTTTGAGAGTTTGACACGGTAGCCCTTCTTCTAATCAGTGGGCAGGTACCTTTCCTTTCTTGCAAACCTTCTGCAATAGTGGTGTGAGCGTGTCCGCCGTTGTCTCTACATCTGTTTTCAGTGCTTCTAAAAGAATTCTATCTGGTCCTGCCATTTTTAGGGATTTCAGTGACTTTATGGCATTCAGGACTTCACTTCTTCTTTTCTCAGCTGGTTTGTGTTCACTGATAGTTCCATATCTGAGTTTCTAGCAGTATTTCTGGACAAAGTGCAGGTGGTGGTAAGTTCAAGAATTTTCGAAGTGATTGTATATATATAAATATAGCCACCGGGCAGTTATTATGGATGGAACTGTTTTACTGTATTACAGTCTTAAGAACAATGCACTTGTCATATTTTCTTTTTGTAAGTACATTCTCTGAATAAACTCAAAGGTAATTAAAATAACTCTAATGAATACATCATTTCGTAAATATTCTAGATCACTCTGTCATATTAAGTAATAAGCCATTAGGAATACGAGACTTCACAGAAGATTCTCTTTATATCTATTCAAGTCCACTTCTCTAAGTACCAAAATGAAACGGGATTCGACTCAGAAAGTAGAAAAAATCACTTTCATCCCACCGCTGGTTAATAATACAAATTTCAGTGTTACAAATAACCAATTAGCTTGAATTGAACCTGGATGTTCTTCCATATTGTCGAAAGATATTCATTTCTATTTCTAATTTTTTTCGCTTTAAACTTAAAAATGACTTGATACGCTGAGATACACTTCTGGTTTCTCTAACAACAGCCAACCAAATACACTCTTATGTTTAGTGGATTTGTAAGAAATAGAATAATGCGGTTCCAACGGTAAACTTACTTTCAATTCAAAAGTAAAAAAAACAAATTTCTGTCATTCCGCAACCTCATAGAAACTGCTTCTGCTTTTCCAAGTTTCATTCTCCGAAGAAGTCGCTTCCACAGGACTTCGGAAATTCATTTTTCTACCTCATTTAGATTTTTTAAATTTATTTCATATATAGTAGATATAACTTTATATAATCATATTTGACTACGAGGACAGGTTTCATAATGAGAGTTTTCAGAAGTCTCTTTTTCGATTCCACTTGAGTTCTGCACAAAAACCACCACGACAATAACTTCTTTCTTGTAATCCACATGAATCGATTGTAAACAACATCATTGACGACACCACCGTATGTTATGTACAGGAAAAAGGTGATATATATGCTTAGATTATCTCACCTTCTAACTAAAGGAAAATCATGAGTCCATCAAGCAGAGAGCTGTGAACTCAGTTTTTGCGTCAAAATAAGCATTAAGTCTGTTTCTAATTCTATTTTAACCAAAAGGTTAGGAATACGAAAATGTTACACTTCATACACACACACACACATACAAAATAATTTAATGATACGAATGTCTTCGTTGTAAATGTTTTCAGTTTCGTCAATTCTGAATAAAAAAAGTATAGTTTCTATGAATCTATGTTCTTACAACATTCACATTTAAAAGAAAAACTTTTTATGATGAAATATTTATTGTGTTCAGTTCTTTTAGTTCATCAAATTAGGTCTTGGCGCCAATATTTGAAAACTGAGCTAGACGTTTTTCAACTATTATTTAAAAACATCCAGTTTTTTCTGTCATTTAATCATAATTGACATCTAAGTAAGTTGCAGTTAATATAATACATAGAGAAGTTTGTACGAAGACTCCATAAACTTGAATATAAGGCACATAACATCAGTATGAAATAAAAAATGTGAACTTATGGAACTTACTGGCTAAATGTGCAGTATATGTTGCCAACATAGCCATGTTCACATAATTTTGAAGTAACTTTTGAAAGATTTGTATTACTAATCAAAAAAGTAAGAGTTTGAAAGGTCATTCTAACTTTATTTCCACTCACTGTATTTTCACACATTTTCAAGGAGACCAGCTACCAAAAATATTCCATCGATTATATTACATCAGATTTTACTTGTTTTAACTATTCAAATGTTAACTGATAGTAAAACATACTCTCATTCACTCTTGAAATGTCTTCAAACTATAGTTAGACTGGTTAACAACACGACTATGAGAAAACACCAGGGTGGACGGCAGAGGCCCACCTGAATACACAAGAGAGCATTATATAGCTATAATAGGTATACGTAGTTGGAGCAGCAAGATTCAGACTGGATGGATGAACCTTCACTACCAAACTTACGTAGGCTTTTCCATCCGATCCATGTGCAATAGCATACAAACTAGATGATGATGCGGTAATTACTGGTTGTTGTGAATTACTGCCTATCACTCTGTTATCATTCACACAATTTAACTGCATTGGCTTTTATTTTAAAGGAAGTGAAGAAGTAAAATCTTTGAAATATGACAGTAAGAATTCTAAACTGTACAATAAGTCATAATCTGATATGAAGCGAATAACATTATTATTATGTACTTTTAATTTATCTAATGTGACTATGACAAACTGTTTATTCTGAGCTAGAAAATCAAGAAATCCACAGTGGTGTTAAAACTATAATACATATTTAAAAGTCTATTGGTATGCATTCAACTTATATAACTTTTGGCGGATTTTAAGAATTGGATTTAAGTTGGACCTAGTTTCCATCTCCCAGTGGTAACATTCACTCAAAAGCACACAAAAGTTATAAAGTCAGTCACTATGTGCGTATAAAATGTCTTCATTTACCAGTAATAATCTCAAAGCAGTATGCAGAAGAAAGTGGAGATGGATTTGGCATACACTGAGAAGGCCGACTGGCGACATCAAGAGCCAGGCCCTTGAGTGGAACCCAAAGGTGAAACGACCAATTAGGCATCCGAGGCTGACATGGAGGAGATCATGCGAGGAAGAAATTAGAGCTTGTGGGTGGTCGTGGAATCAGGCTGAAGAGATTGCAGAGAAGTGAGTGAAATGGAGATGTTCTACTGAAGCCCTATGTTCCACTAGTAACCCAAGGGAAAAATAATAAGTAAATCTCAAAACAGATTCATTAAATAACAGATAAGAGTGCATAGTTTAACTAACATTTTCCCACTTTTGTTCGTAGGTAAACTTACCAGTCTGTAAATGCGAAGTTTTATAAGATACCAGTATACTAGTAAGACTACTAGTATACAAGCTTAATAGTAATTGGCAGAACAATTTTACTGCTTGCATAAACTCCCTGTGATGGTCAGAGTTCGAGGCGTACCCACTTCTTTCTCATGTGAAGCTTACAAGTATGTGTTTGTTCATCACGAAGACATTTTCTCACAAACCTGAAAAAACACAGTTTGGGAAGCTCTTGTTAACGATCATAAGATTTCGAATCTTCTTAGCCTAATTATTTGTAGGACTATATATTCTTTGAAAACTCCACACTTTTACCGACTAAGTGCTAGATACGTATTTAATTTGTTATTAAAAATTTGAGCAAAACATAGTGTAATAATGGTACCATAAGCTTTGGTATTAACTAAGTCTGAAATATGAATAAACCTGAATAATAGGGAAAAAACACTTTTATAATTTTTCAGTATTATTATTCTGCTTCCTACATTTTTTTAATTATATGTTCTACTCAGTCCAAATAGGACATTTTGTCATCTACTCAGTGTCTGAAGAAGGCATAAGCACTATCTTGAAAGAAATATATAACTGACCAACTCACAATATTCTCGTATAAAAATTTCATGTAACTCTGCTTTATAGTCAAATTACATATTGCAGTGAATTACTATTTTATGAACTATTCTCTACGTAAAACATGTAATTCCACCAAAGCCTGACAATCATTGAAACTAAGCATATTTGCTAAATGTTTGAATAATAAAACCTTACGCATCTATCAAGCCTGGTTACCATTATTTCGTGGACTTGTCACCAAAGGTAGAACTTAAAGAAATCTAATACGGTCACTGAAGCAGAGTATTTGTTTAAGCAGACTTATTACGAGTAAAATATTTATTAGATACATATATATATATTATTTGACGAGTTGTGAAATACAAACGAATTCTGAACCATGCGTATACTTCATCAACTTATATTTAGACACAGATATGAGTAGTATGTTCAAAAATTAGTTGGGCAAGTGTTATTTGGGAGGTAAACAGAATGAACAGGTTTCAAGAGAAAACAGATGAAACTATAGAACCTCATGATTGCTAAGAAAGTAATAGGAATAACTTTACATTGAATGGAACTTTGACAGGATAACCCATTTATAGGTGGAAAAGAGAATATAAATTGCTTTTGATATGTTAGACTTGGTAGATAAAAATACTTCAAAAATTTCAACAACACAAAACCGTAAGGTGAAGAATAAATCTATGTTATAAATGACTAGAAATGGTACTTCATTAAATATGCATGAAACATGAAAATAATAAACTGAAATAATGAAATTGGTAAATATAATTCACATCTCAACTGCTTAGTCAATAGCCAGTTCCAGTTTTATGTACTTAAAATAACTGCTGTTTTAGTTGTCTTCAAAATATGCCACTGTGATCGTATTTTTTTTATTTCTAGATAACATTGTATCTCAGTACACCAAACGTAATGTATTAACTTCAATCTTTTTAATAATTTAAACTGATGTACTTTAAAATGTTACTATTTCTTCTTTACCCATCAACTTAAGCCTCATGATTGACTTTATTATGATAAAAATAATCTTCATTTCATTTTCAGTGACTATACACTATTCATTCTTGTAATCTCTTCATCAGACTGTGTTTAAATCAGTACTTTATTTGCTAAACTTTAAATGCGATCTACCTAAGATGGTCTTTAATATAACTGTAAAAATTGGCCAATATGATAAAATGCAGTTCTGTATCAGTTGCCTCGTTAGATGTAATACAGAGTGAAAGAGTATTGTTTACTTGATAAATAAATAATTACTAATAATCAATAAATGACTGTATATAAATAAATCTGTTTCATTGTATGATATCTCTAATATATCAGACGGTATATGGGGTCTTCATTTTAACTATCCTCAGGGTCTAATTGTTAGTTTCTGTTTTGTATGTGAAAAAAAATCCATGAATGAGTTACTCTAATCTCATGCCTACCATCAGATTGCTGATTTTTTTTAAACAAACGTCCTAGATGTTATCTACCTTGATTAAAGATAAACTCAGGATGTTTACTGATTTTTTTTTTTTACTTTCACCCGACAAGGTGATCATATCTGACTTAATGTACAAAGAAGTTGTGTGTTCTTGGCATAAATTATTATCTTGCATCGTGACACCCAAAGCTAAAGAAATTCAGAGGAGACTCCTTTCAACGAATTTATTCTAAACCTATACATATGTATAAATATGATATTTAAAGACTCCAGACCACGAGAAGTTTAAATTAAATTAATTATAAGATATATACAAATAACAATAATAATGCTTATAGTTGTAATAATGTTGCTAGTTGTTGACATAAGGGTTGACTGGATGCTAAGCCAAAACAACAGTCCCACTATTTATTGTTGTCTTTATTTCACCTATTCCCATTTAATGTTAATTCTTATTTTTCTATGGATTCTTGAGGAAAGACTATCTTGTATGTCATGAAACTGTGTAGTCTGTCATTAAGGGAAGAATACATACAATTCTTTTTATGCGAACATTCATGAATAGGCATATGGATTCATTTAACCGACTAATAATAGTTATTTTGCCAATTATGTACTGGCTTACTTCATGATCTTTTCTGTTGTCTGAAAATTCATAAGAAAATCCTCCAAAGGCATTCCCATGTGGCCTAAAATGTTAAAAGATTCAAACTATATCTTATTAGACCGATATTTTACTTGCGGAAACTATACGTAATGCTGGATCCAACCCATGGAATTTACGGTGAAGAAACATCTCACCTTTTAAATGATACCTCATTCCGTCAGTTCTCGATTCGAACAGTTCACATACCTTTGCACTGTAACGGTTTTTTAACTGTCTGAAAATTCTTCCTTAAAAAGGCAGATGCTGTTGAGAATTGCATATGAAGTAATACCATACGAAATCCGGGACGAACGTTTCGTCAAATTTAGCAGTAACTCTTTACCTAGAAGCACCGGTCTTCCAGTGAACGATGTTGCTACCACCAAAACTCGAGAAATGGACCGACCGCTTCAAACACCAGAGCGTTATCCACAAGGTCATTAAGTCGCGAAAGCCACTTCTTGTTCAACTGTTGTCTTTTACATCCGTCTGACAAGTGAATCCTAAACAGAACGAAACACGTGTCTTCGATTCCACTGCCAGCCAGTATCCTTCATTACTAACAAAACATTTAATCTATGTTGTTGCTCATTAAAATGAAAGTGGTTGCTCACCCGTAGAAAACAAACTTGTTCTTTGTTAATCACATGTTTGCATAGCCAGAAATGCTTGAACATTGAGAGATCAAAACAGGAGAACTTGGAAATATTTCTTTCATTTCTAAATACTTGAATTCCATTAATTCTATTAGAAGAAAACATAGTTTTCTCTTGAATAAGCCTAAGTACCTTAAATTCCTTTTAGATCCATCTTGTACTCTAAGAATATGCACTTGCAGATGTTAATAAGCTCTGTTTCTCAGTTTAATTTTAGATTATGGTTTAATGACAGAGAATGACTCAAAGTTGAAAAAGCAGCTACATTTCTGGTAAGCAAATAATTTTAATACATTGGTTGTTATATCAACTGAGTTTACCGTAATAAAAGTAAACAGACTTGATACAAAAGAGTATGGACATACCCAAATGAATATTTTACGCAAATGCTAATCACCCACATAAAAAATCCTAGAAATATTGATTTTTGCTTAAAATCAGCTTGATTTTATCGCTTCCCACATCAACTCATAATCTGTTCCAGTTTATGAAATTGGTCAACAAATTCAAATGATTGGACTTATTGCGTAATTTTAAAATGTTATTTAAATCACCTCTTCCTGAAACCTTACTACCTAATAAACCACTGTTAATTATTTCACTTGCAGAGGATCTGTCTAAACGGTATTTTATTCTGTTAGATGCTAAAGGTTGTGCAGAATGAATCCGTGGACCTAGGTTTCATGCCTTCTCGAAGTCGTCAGCAATATGTATCTACAACCAAGTGGAAACTCTTGCTTCCCACCTCCCTCCCCGAACATTTAAACATGAGTCCTTGAACACTTAATCCATAGGCCTAATTACTAAGCTGTTCAGCTTACAAATGATCCGCTGTAGGAAATTAAGCTTCTTAACAAAACTCATGAAATAGTGTACAAATAAAAAGTTCATAAAAGCAATGAAGATGAATGCACTGTGTTGCAGTTATTCTGGCAAAACATTCAGCATCATATGAGCTCAATTCTTAGGAAAATAATAAGACGAGTAAAAATTTTAGGAAAATGTAATCATGTTTGCAGAAACTACAGTTTATTTTAACTAGCTTTCAATGCACAGGCATTTTAGCTTATTTAAAATTCAGTCACGACAATGAAATATTAATAAATTGTTTCCTGTTTTTCGATTCCCATTTTTTAATGTGATTTGTTTTGTCCCTAAACAATCATATTTTTTAAATATACTTATATGATGCTTTTTATGATTTCGTTCAGTTATCAGTGAATATTCTATTATCCTGAAAGTCTCAACAACTGTAACCAAATCGATATAGAAATGTGGATTTTAACTCATCAGCTTTCAATTTTGTATACGCGTAATAGAAAAGATGTCCAGGGAGTATCATCAAAACCTCGAAAGCTTTATTAAAAGTTAATTACTTCATACTGGGAAGGAAAATATATCAATACACTGTGAGGCAGCTACCGATTAGGCTGCATTAACCACAATGTAGATTTATCTGTCAGTTAGTTTGAAAAGGTGTTCTTGAGTTTACCTCAGAGAGAATTCTAGCGCGAATTCGATAACAAGAAATTTGCCTTATCTGTTGATGATACAAACATACTCATATAGAATGACCTGCACCATCCACCCTTAAATAAACTAAACACTAGATACCGCAGTATCACTTTAGAAATAGAAAAAGTAAACAAACAAGAATACTGTCACCTTACTCATTGGTAGACAAAAAGAGAAGCAAACGGTCATCTAGGCATGATAATTTTCAAGAAACTATACACAGTGAAACCATCACATCCACATGTATAGGCTTCGGCTGTCTCCAGTTCAAAACCACAGACAAACGCTGATAAGGATAAAAAAATGAAACATTTCGAGAAAGCAGTTAAAATTCTTAAGAATAATAGCCTTTCTTTATACCTCATTGGTAAAGACAAAATCAGCACGAAGTCGAGACTGAAAATATGCTACTGAATCATGCACTTTAACAGTAGATATCCTGTACAAGTTACATATCTTGAATGAGATTTAAGAAGTGTTAAATAAGTGTTATAATAAGGTGTTTCACAGAAAAGAAAATAATTCTGGTTGATTCTAAGGGTCGCAGCCCTTGAGAATCTTCATGTTGCTTAAAAAGTAAAAGCCTGGATATGCGATGTAGTATACATACAACAAATTTCGTCAAATCAGGGTGAAAAAGGTCCACACTATGGAAGATAGACAAAATCAGCGTAGCACCTTGCATGCAAGTGCATCGGCTCCAGTTATTATTCTCCATAGTAGTATACGAGGAACAGGTGGGTAGGAAAAGATTGTTGTCAAAGGAGACAAAGTTATGTGAGGGAATCAACAGTTTGAACATAAAGGTTAGTGCAAATAGTCAAGATCTGGAAGACGTCAATGAGTGATAAATCTGCCTCATTGTGACCGACTTTCGGCCACATCACCATGAATTATCTCAGGGACCCTAACTAGGCAGTCTGCATCTGTCTACACAGCTTCAGTTCGATCCTCGAGAAATCTAGTAAGGCTCAGAAGGTTAAAAAAAGACCTCTGTCATAATTCAAAACACTACACCATGTTATTGGATCAGCTTCAATGCTGTTTACCATCGCTGAGAAATGCTCACTTAGAATAGAATCTAAGCTGTTCAAATAAGAATCTGAGAATAAAAAGCAGTCTGACGGCTTTTTCAACCCCTACTGTCTAAGGAATGGAAACAACTAACACAAGCGCCTTAATAGCCTGACTTATGTTTCCATAGTTCATCCCTAAAACTTTTAATTTGTACAATTATCACAACTGATATACTACTTATGTTTCCTATGAGATTTACACGTATATAGTGAAAGCGGATAAGTATATCAAGTTATAAACTTTGATATCGTGAACCCTGGTTGAGGATAACTTTGAAAAGATTATCAACACTCAATACTGTAACGTCGTAAGAAACTTTTTATCATTCATTGAAAAATATGGACTTCAAAATATTTGACACCATTTAGAAAGCACTGATGTTTGAAAAATTTTGAGACCTTGTTATCCTGGAAAGTCTATTAGCGCCAAAGCTGATATGTTTAAAAACTATTAACCTGTTAGAAATGACAACATGGACCGTGAAATATGTAACTCACTCGCAAATTGATCATCCAGTTTAATATAATTTGATTTTAATGAGGAAATATGGTATAGTTGTGTCATATGTCAGTTTTATTCAAGTGAAACAAAAAAAGCTTTTGGTAACATATACGTAATATTTCAAATTTACAATAGTTACTAAGTACTAACAGTTCAGAACTTGTACAGACTATTTATTTTGTCAGAAAGAGGTGATAACATATATTATACATAACCTAAAATGAACGCAATTTCTGACCAAGGATACAGGCTTTAAGTAAAATAAAATGAAATCTATTTAAACAAAATCATGAAGAAAAGCAAAGAAAACTCCTCAGCTCACGATTGACCTGTGCTGATCCAAGGACCGATTTAGTTACTGTCAGTGAAATGGTCAATAGACCGACATATTAGCCTTCGCATTATCAAGTGAACAAAAATTGGTACATAATTCAGAATTTCGAGGAATATCGCACGATATTGTTCCAGTGTACAAACTAACAAGCAGAGCGGTAATTACTGAAACTAAAAATCCTTAATATACCAATCTCCAAACCCATAGGCTGTTTGTTCGAGTCCCGCCAAAACCTATGTGTTTATTCAACTTTATTCAGTACCCAGTTACATTAAGATTGGTCTACAAATAATAATTACTTCTTAAACAAAATCAGTTGGTTTTACTAATGAAAAAGGATATCAGTGAGGCTGTATATTAGTTAGAATCTTTAAGTCAAGCTGAATGGGTCTTTGCGTTGACTAAAAATAACAGGATACTATATGAATGCAAATTAGTTTGAGTTTACCAGAGGAATAACAAGAATATAAGATTAGCACCATGCACTTTTTCGATTATATTTCACTTTAGTAATCACTTATCTCCAATTTCTCGAGTTTATACCTCATACTACAAAACCATTATCATACTAACCACCCAAATAACCAAAGGTCGAAGTGCATAAATTTTCAAGGCTGGGATTTCATTTAAAGAATTATCTTATTAAATGAATAAATATTGGGTTCCTAATAATATCTTTGAGTTCACATTCTGATCACATAATCAAGGTGGCCGTAAACATTTCAGCTGATGATGCAATAGCACTGAAAAACTTCCGATTTCAGTTTAGTACCGTATAAATACGTTACTTTTTAGAACATAATATATGTGGTAATTCACCAGAAATTAACTCATCTTCGTATTACTTTTCAGGGTTCCCATATAGTGACTCAAAACAAGCCATATGTGGCACGAAATCGGTCTTGGATATCTCAGCTAAAGCAATCTTCCAATGCGTACTAGGTATGTATTAGTATATGTTACAACTAATCACCAGGCACTTTGGCTTCCTTCAACTAAACTCTGACTACGTGATTTTTATCCAAAACCCACATTCACAAACCGCTAGTAGATATTTTTATGATTGTATCTGTTTCTTAATTTAGTTTCAAAGTTTTCATGTGTGAATAAACTGATGTTTCATCGAACAAAATGACTAATACCAATAAAATCCAGATGAAAGACGGCACTGCTGACGAGACATCATGAAATACCTTCATAAACCTTATATGCCGTATCATAAGGTATGTGTGAAAATAGAAAATGAAACAAGGCATAGTTTCATTTCCTTATAATGAAAACCTGGCTAGTAAAGCAACTGTTTTACTGAGTAATATCACTTTAATTAACAGATTTCGTGAAGCTAACAAGTTAATTTTATTTTCTTCTGTTATATACTGTATGCTCAACGTTTAGTTTATTAATATATCCAGACACCGTATTTCTAATTTAGTTGGAGACACCTGCTCAATACTTATTTTTGTCTGAGCTTACAGTGATTAAGCCAACGTCGAAAATAAATTCTGAACTTCTGTTCACATAAGCTCTCTACAGCTTGAAATAAAATAAGCATTTATTCAATGCATAGAAATTTTATCTAAAAATATAATTTTCGTTCATCTTCATTTTACGTTGATCACACAGATATATGTATATACATGACTTGAAAAATCTGTAGAAGAGCTTATCAAAATTGTAATAATGCTGGATTCCTATATGTTATATTTCTTAGTTTCAAATAAATCAAAACAATTATGAATATTATGGCGAATGTATGCTATAAACTGCTATCTTCGTAATCAGTTTACGCACCAAGTAAGGAACAGGCACATGGTAAAGCCACATCATTGAGTGTTGAATAAATGAACATTTCAATACCTTAAATGTTTTTTTATATCTAACTGATTTCACTGGCAATAAAGTGATTTTTATATACTTTTTACTGTATCGCAAATTTCTCCAGATTTGTACAAGATACATCCATCAGTTCCTGCACTTTCAAACTATATTGTTTACATATCTATCATTGGATAAAGCACAAAACAACAGTTCTTGATAACAGTATATAGAGTGATAATACTGGATTTTTTCAAAAGATAAATAGGCATATAATGCATTAAGATCCCTTAGTAGATCTAGAAAAGGCAAGAAGGACAAGATTTGTAGAGCAGAATGTCACCTGTTTATTTCACGAACACTTCTCAAATTCATATAGTACAGAAGAATAATGCTTATTAACATGTAATATACTTTAAAATTAGGAAATCAATAATAATAATAGTCGTTGAAATTGCCCGAAATCTGGATAAAACGGTTAATACTCCTTAAAAAAAGGTGTCCAGTTCCAATTCGATAACAAGCTTTATAGGTAGATTAATCGACTAGCCATGAGTACACCTCTAGAACGTGACCTAGTAAATATATTTACGGATTATCATTAACAGACGCGCCTGATTCCACTCATCAGAGGAACAACCTACTACCAAAGGTACATTGATGACAAATTTTTTGTAGTGATGATGAAACAGGCAACTGTGCTGTTTGACAAGCTCGACGGGGCACATCCCATCACTAATTCTACAATGGAATATGAGCATGAAAAGGACTTGAGGTTTCTGGACCTCAACGTGAAAAGAGGAAATTATGATACTGTAACGCACTTGAAACCTTACTCATTCATCTTTCAGTTTCGATGTCTAGACTGCCTCACATCTTCGTTGTAGAGCTCTACCGTTATACTTTATTATTAAATGTAAGTACGTCCTGTGTACTTGCTGTGTCGTTGGCTCACGACTTTTTTAGTCCCCTTTCTCCTTCCAAATTCTAGTAGTTACCAATAGACTTACACCGCTCTACGCGCTCACTGCAACAACGTATCTACCTGAATGCCTACCTACAGACTACATGAAAACGTATCAACAGCTGGTCGTTACAGCACAAATGAAAAGGCTACACAGAGAAAAGGTACATGAACTGAATGATGCATCAACTATAACAGTTTCTTTTCTACCAGCTACAAGTGTAATCTAGTTAAAACACTACAGCAGAGCTAGGAACTTATACTCTGCGGACGGACTGCAGGAAGAACTAAACGTAACTGAAAAGCGTCTTAGAGAGAATAAATACCCTGAGAGATTTATTAAGAAACAAGCGAGAGAATAAATTGCGAGAACTTAGTACCCAAGTAGTGAAATGAAGGTTTTCATCACCTTAAATTCAAAGAAGATGCAATTTACAAGAGAATAGACACAGGCATTAAAGTACCACTCAGCAGACACTTTCTTGCAGCCAAACTTTTATGAGTATACAATACTACATGCTCATTGAACCCGTTCAGAATGGATGAATACCCTGCTCATTTTATCTCCAAATCTGTATGAATTTACGTGCACATGTGTTTGCAAATGCACTTAAAGGACAAGTTAGCTGAGCATATCCTCAAGAATCTATGCCTGGAAGGAAGATTTTTAACCAGTGCAGTTCCCAGATACTTCGTAGACACAAAACATAATGTTAAAAAACTTAGTAGTTTTAAAGCAAGAAACATACAGAAAGTGTCTAGATTACTGAGCTTCAAGGAAGCGATTAATATAAAAAATTTTCAACCTGACCTCCGTATATAGAAGGGGAGTATGTGTGATAACTATGATATGATCTTGTTCCATTTCAATCACATAACTCTTTAACCTACTCAACTATTGTTATCTAGAATTTATTGTTCCTTTCTTACATCTCTTACCTCTGTGAAATTAGTTCTCTTACATACCAAATAGATTATCAGTGATTTGAATGTACTGCTTAGGATTATTGGTTCCCAAGTTTTATTGTATTTTATGGACTTATAAACATTCTTCCTTTAGACCACCTGCAGCTGAGGAGTATTTGTGAGCTAGAAGAATGACATTTTATTCTTCAAACCTCCCCTTTTATTTCTCTGTCCAAGTAGGCGTATGATGAAGAAACAACCGAGTATTTATTTCAACAGCAGACGTTGGGATCACAACTAGAACAATCGCCTGATCCCCAGACATAATTATCGCTGGCTTTGTTTATGTGAGTAATGACGATGGTCTGAAATATGATGTTCACAAGATTATAATAAACCAGTCATTCAGAAGTGTACATGAAATTGGTAATAAGTGAATTCCTTCGACCGCTCATATATACATAACTTTTTGACTTTTGAGTTCATAACTGAGTCAACTGATCATTAGATATACCTCAGTATATGCAAGTGAATTTCAAAAACACATAAAGCAACTCAAAATATGTTTGCTTCACAATATAATTAATGCATGATAATGATTAATTTTACGTTATGTTTAAGAGTGACTGCCGAGATTTGTGAACTGATTTTAATATATCACTATTGATCTCCAAATAATATACTGATATGAGTAAAGTATCTAGTTAGGATGTAGCAACTTGATGAAGTTCTTCCATCCGCTCGAAGTCTTAAGTATATCAACTAACGATTTCACATTGCCCTTTTTAAATACCTTTCTATATATCTATCAGTATTTAAAGTTTCTATGGATTCCAAAAAGTTCACATAAATTCATCTGGAGACAAATGAAATCAGAAAAGATGCAAAACGTCGGTGTGCCTGTCAGTGATGGTTAATTAGGTTCACACATCACTGTTGGCTTCAAGTTTTTCACAGTCTTCCCTACTTAAATATTGGTATTTGATTTTCAAAAATGTCAAGGTCTTACACGCACTGATAATTTAAATGATGTATGAGATAGCTCATTTACATTACTGTTCTACGGTGTACTTTGTTATTAGGCTAACTGAATGCGAAGTTGTACTTTCAGACAGGTTTGGTAACAAACAGTCCAGTTCATTCCCTTTGTAAATGACGTTTCATCCCGAATTCATCTCTATACCTTAACACTACAACTCTGTGTATAATGTTTTAAAAACTATAATCTACAGCTCCTTACACACAGTAAGGTTTGTTTTATTATAACCCCTAAGCATCCAGGTCATATGTCGAAAAGTATTCTAGTGATAACTTGGTGCTCTTAATTTCCGGGGACAATGGTTGTCTGAATATTAAAAACAACCTACACATATTGGATTATCTTCATTATTAGGAAATATTAACCTACTGGTATAAAATAAGCAGTATATATGTGATGAAAATTTATTCGAAAGTTCAGCTTTATTTTAGCAACCTATTTTAAGCTTGTTACTACAGTTTTGTCATCGTAATGCATTAAATAAGGTCAGATTCAAGTTTGATAGCACTGAACTATACATAAACTCTTCGCAAGGATTTCTGTGAAAGCTGCAATCATTACAATATATTATAATTATCCAGCCTTTTATGTATACATTTCCTCATATCTAGCGTGAGGATTTATTATTATTATCATTATTATTATTATCATTATCATTATTATTATTATTATTAGTCCATTGGGTTCCTAATGGAACATAGGGCTTCAGTAGCACGTCTCCAGTGAACTCTGTTCTCTGAGATCTTTTGAACCTGGCTCCACAACTGCCCACAAGCTCTCATTTCCTCCTCGCACGATCTCCTCCATGTCACCCTCAAATCGGACGACCAACTTGTCGCTTCCCATAGGGGTTCCACTCGAGGGCCTGACGCGTAAAGTTCCCAGTCGGCCTTCTCAGTGTATGCCCAATCCATCTCCACTTCCTTCCAGTGCATTTCTGTTGGGTGATAGCTTCTTGGTTGGCTCGTTCCCAGAGCTCCTTGTTGCTTATTCTTATTATTCTCGCCTTCTGATCTTCAGTAACGAGCCAGCGTAGGCAGTTGTTGATGAATGTCTGTAGTTTGTTGGAAATCCCTTTCGTAACGAGCCAAGTCTCTGAACCATACAGAAGCACTGACTTGACGTTGCTGTTTAAAATCCGGATCTTGTTCCACATGCTGAGTGCAGATGATCTCCACACTGGTTTCAGGCTAATGAACACCTGTCTTGCTTTTCCGATTCCGACTTTGACATCCTCATCTGTGCCACCTGTAGTTGAAACAGTGCTTCCTAGATAGGTGAAGAAGGTTACTTCCTTTAAGTTTCTCCCGTTCATGGTGACTGGAGTTTGTTGTTGGAGTTGTTGATGCGGTATCTTCATCACCTCTGTCTTCTCTATATTCACTTGAAGTCCCGTCTTCGCTGTTCTGCCCTGCCTCTTCTGTCAACTTATTAGTTTTGCCTGTAGATCATCAAGTTTGTGTGACATCAGACACAAGTCATCATCGGCGAAATCCAGATCTAGGTTCTTTTCCGCAGTCCAGCCTATCCTTTTCTTCTCGCTCCCCACTGTTTGCTGCATGATCCAGTCCACCATAATCAGGAATATCATGGTGGATAGTAGGCAACCTTGTTTCATATAGTTGTTGAATGAGATTGATAAAGGTTTGTGGTATTCCGTAGCACTGAGGCAGTTTCCAAATTACCTCTCGGTCGACGCTGTCAAAGTCCTTCTCAAAGTCAATTAAGTTGAGTTGAAGATCCTGTTGGCTGCCATTCTATACTCTGTCCTATGATGATGCATAGCATAACGTTGCAATTTGGTCTGCATATTATTTGTACTTCCTGAATTCAGCCTGCCTGTTCCGGTCGCAGTTTTGAATTGTGCACATCCTTTAGCCTCGCCAGGATGATGCGGTTTAATATTTTGCTTGCTCTGGGTGGGCAGGAGAGTGATCCCGCGCCAGTTCTTGCAAACACTGAGGTCGCTCTTCTTTGGAAGTTTGACAAGGTGACCCTTCTTCCAATCGCCAGGTACCTTCTCTTCCTTCCACACCTTCTACAATAGTGGTGTGGTGTGAGCATGTCCGCTGTTGTCTTTGCGTCTGTTTCCAGTGCTTCTGGCGGGATCCCATCTGGTCCTGCTGCTTTCCCGCATTTCAGTAGCTTTATTGCGTCCAGAACTTCCATTTTTTGGAGGATTTATGTTCACTTGTAGTTCATCGGCTGGACTGTAGATGGTATTTCTGGACGAAGTGCAGGTGGTGGTCGCTTCAAGAGCTTCTTGAAGTGGTCAGCCCACTGTTTCCTTTGTTTCTCTTCTTTCGTAACTAAATTTCTGTCATCACCTCTATTGGTTTCATCTGCGTTGATCTCTTCCTTCCCAGATAGCAACCTGGTTATTTGATACAATATTGTCAGGTCTCTGTCTCTCCTACCTGCAGCCTGTTCTGCTTCACTTGCCAGTGTGTCGTAGAAGTGCCTTTTGTCTTTCCGTGCACTCTTCTTCACTTCTTTGTCCAGTGTTTTATACATTGTACTCAGTTCCTCTTGTCGTTGAGCATCCTTGCACTGGTTTATCTTCTGCTTCACCATCCTCCTCTCCTGTCCTCTATCAGCTTCCATGTATCCATCGAGATCCAATCGATTCCTTATCTTCTTTCTTCTTCCTTCCTAATACTGTTGTGCAGGTTTCTTTCCACATAGCTTTCAAAGACTTCCAGTGTTCTTCCACACAGGTTTCTTCAGGGAAGTTGCTTGATATCTCCCATTTTGTCTTGATAACTGGCTGCCGTGAAGATGTTCTCTGTAGTTTCGTGCTTCAGTTTCTGCTCTCAGTGTTCAACTTGAACTGTGGTATATCACCAATTTCCTTGAAGGCTTTCAACTTGATTTGGAGGGTTCCTTGCACTAGATGGTGGTCTGAACCTACATCTGCTCCTCTTCTTGACCTTGTGTTCAGTAGACTGCGTCTCCACTTTCTTGAGATTGAGATGGAGTCGATATGATTTTTAGTGTGTCCTGTGGTCTGGTGAAATCCATGTGGCTTTGTGGATATCCTTGTGCTTGAACACACTACTTCCAATCACCAACCAAATCGTTGAATGTACAGAATTCTGCAAATAATTCTCCATTCTCATTCATCATTTCACCTAGCGCTTCTCGACCGACGGTTGGTTCTCTTCTTGTGTTGTCCACTCCTAGTTTGACATTCATGTCGCCCATTAGAATTTTGATATCGTCAACTGAGGTCTTGCCCAGTGCTGATTGACGTTCTCTGTAGAATTCCTCCTTTTTCTCTTGCTCTGCATTATTTGTAGGTGCGTAGCATTCTATGATTGTGGCTTTCCTTCCTTTTGAGTTGAATCTTGCTGTCATGATCCTGATCCTGGAGGAAGAGATTGGTTCCCATTGCATGAGAGCCTTCGATAATGTTGTGAACATCATGATAGCCACTCGAAAACTCAGTGTACTCGTGGTTGTCTTCTGGGTAAGAATATTGGAGTAGATTATTGACTCCATAGTTGACAGTTTGGAAAGTTTTCTCCCATTCCGTCTCCAGATTCCTCGCAGATCTCTAGCACTTATATCCCATATCTTCTCATTTCTTTTGCGATCTGGGCAGCCTAACTATCTTCAAACGTCATGCGGATATTCCATGTCTCTATGTTTACTTTTGCTTTCATGGAGAGAATTGAAGACATATAGGCCAATTTGCTTCCCGAAGGCTTTCACTAACCGGCGTCATTTCGCCTCCCTGATTCCAGTGGGGAATAAGTTTATTTTCATTTTTTATATTTTCTTTGTGCTTTGAAGTTTTTTTAGCGGCTGGATTGGTTTTACGGGGTAGGATTGCTAGTCCTACGCTCAACCTCCCCTCCTTATCTAAACTTAGGACCGGCTAGTAAACCAGTGAACTAGTAAACTAGGTGAGGTTTAACCCTCTCATGGTTTCTGGTATTTCTTATGTGTTGATAGATTGGTCAATGTCAATACATCCACTAAATTCTGACTAACCTTAGTGCCAAACTTCTAAAATGTGAAAAGCCTCAGTGATAACATTCGTCGAATAAGCTGATGTCATTTAAACTCCTGTTATTGTGTAAGTTTCATACAACCTAAATTAATAAGTAAATAATCATCGAAACAAATTTCAACATTCTCTTTTAAGGTGTCTTTATTCACTGATCAGCATTTTGAAGACCAAAATTAACATTTCAGTTCAGAATATAATGAAATTCATACATTCACCAAGGATTTAAAGCCTCAGAAATTCGATATCTTTTAGTGGTGCGGTGGTTGACATGTTTGATATATAGAGCATTAGGTCGACATATCATAATTCTTCATGATAGTGAACAAACCGAGGACTTTACAGCTGCTTTGGACCGCTAAATTTATTTCCATCTGACAAATTCAGCCCAGATTTTGCATTTAACAGGAGATAATTACGAGCTTCATTTTGTAGATGAAATTGGACTTGCCTTCCTTTGAGTCTTTTGGTCAGCATAACATGGAATGCAGATATTTTGAAGGTAACGAAACCACAGTGATTCCGGAAGCATTCTTTTTTTTGCAGTAATCAAGAAGTTCATCACGTATGGTAAGAAAGTTCATCGGTTCGCTTCTGAAAATGATTTTTTTAGTTGACGGCGAAATCAACAAACATGTACTGTTGAAATTGCTTCGACTGCCATTCTTTTGAAAGGCAGCTTTGTAAATCTTTTTCTTTTTTTCTCATTAAGGCTGATTTATCAGTATGTTCCAATTTTTTTGGAAATGTATTTGTGCACGAGTGATTTACTATGTTCATGCATCGCTACTATTTTTGTAGAGAATATGATCAGTGCTAGTTGATCTTCTATTTATTTGAATATAAATTATTTTCGAAATGTCCTTGCCTATCAGAACACGTAAAAATGGGAGCGCGTAGTTAACTTACTTTTCAGTTGTGAGTTCTGTATCGTCCAAAAAGATTAGCTCCCAAGTACATTCTACTTCGTTTCTTTAAACAATGAAAAACGTAATATGATGAAACGAAATGCATTCGATGTTCTATCCTTAAAAATCTAATCGATTCTGACCATTCAGCTGGCCTCAACAATGATTTTAAGTTTGTCTGTCGATTTCGCTCAAACATCTCACGTTTTCTTCGTCTTCAACATGTAAAACCAACAGACGCTTTGGCTAGCCTTGAACTGAAGCATGACCCTTGTATGAGAAAGAAGTTAGAACAGTCTTTGTCTCTACCTTGGTCTCAACTTAATTTGGTTTCAGTTTGTTTCGTCTTCATTTTGCCTTTTCAACTTTCACCTTTGTTAATTTAATCTTTGTACTATTATATCGTCACTATTGTTTTTATTTTTACGCTTTAAGTTTCTGGTGTTACTTCATTCAGTCTTCCGAATAACTGCAACTTTGAACAAGATATTTTCATTTTATCCCAGTTAACTTACTTAATTCATATTACCCGAATACTTTGATTGTTTATTAGTTTTATTATGTTTTCACCCCTACTGTATTGTGTATACACTTTATAAACGATTTAAAAAATCTTATGTAGCCCCTTTTTGTAATCATTTAACCTTCACATCGTCAACCAGCAACATTATTACGATTATAACCACCAGTATTGTTATCTCAATCTCCCACTACTTAAGTTTAACCTTCCTGACACATTTCAATCGTTAAATATCACATACATAATGTTGTTAAAGTAAATTCATTTTTTCTACTTAGAAATCCGTGTCCAGAGGTTGAAAAAGTGGTCACAGGATTATACCAAGTTCTCCAGATTTCTGATCATTTCGTTTCACTTGTTGCACACTAAATTTATACGAAACCAAATAAATGTTCTTGGTGAGGTGCTTAGTTGATGCAGTTTCTGTCTACTGTAATAAAAGAGGTGAACGGACTTATTCAATTTTGTATGTCTTGTTCTGTAAGCTATGCTACTCTCACAAGCCTATTTTAGGTCTGACCGTCAAACTTTGAATACAGTTTTCTGAATTTAGTTGGAATTCATTTCTGTCCACGAGTCTTCCTTTTGTGTTCGTTCATACAATAGTTGTCAGATATAACCGTAGAAATGTTCTTTTTCTGTTTAAACTTCCAAACAACCCTGTCCTCCCTAGCGAATAGCTGAGCTTGACTATTCTTTCATCTCACTTGCTGGTTCTTCTGTAGAAGAGAAATTCGAGTGATGCATTAGCTGTACGCAAAACTTATCCTGGTTCACCATGAACACCTATAAACTATCTACATTTTAAAAATTCTACCTGGTAATCGGAGGTGCCTACAAAGAATGTCGCTTAATTTCATGCATTGAGACTGTATTCTGAGTTAATAAATAAGCCAGCTTTTAAGTCAACTTTTCAGATGTACATAAAAGAAATGAATTATGCGTTGACGAGTTTATCTTCCGCTGACATGTAAGCTTGGGTCCATATATCGCACAACGCTAATTTTCCTTCATATCACAGTTAGCTCTTCTGAGTTTTCAGAGAATTTTGGATCACAGAAAATGTGTGACGTAGATTAGAGTTTAAGGCAACTGTGACTTATCATTCAAATTGTGAAATTTGGCTTCAAGATTGTGGTTGGCATATAGATGAGTCAACGCTAATAAATGCTGATATGCTGTTATTCTAAACAGCCTTCGGTAGTAGGAGTGTTCAACTTCTATTTTTTTCTAAAGTGGTGGATAGGCTACATTTATTACAAAATGAAGAAGAAAGCATGTAACCAGATGCTGTGCTGTCTGTATTCATTTATTTTTTGGATAAACTTCCAATATAATTCAAACACGGTATGTAATAGTAATTTATGATGTATAAACCAGGTGTATCCGGTTATCTGCATAGTCTATATGCATAGTTGTATGTACCACTTCGTAAAACCCTCCTACTGTGCATAAGTCCAAAGAGAACAGTTGATATTACTTAGTTATCACGAATAAACACATTCATATATAAAAATCAACCATGACAAAAGTCAAGATCAAATGATAAAACAACTGAATTTTTATCTAGGAAAGCTTTTTCTGTAGTTGAAAATATCCTTAAGATTGCAAATAAAAGACAATAAAAATGACAGCAGGTATTTATCTAGCATTTGAAAACACTTGGTTCCACTTAGTTCACAACCTACAAGTCAGGAAGTATCTTGAAACAGGTGATAATGTCTTTATAATAAGCTGATGCAAATCAGCAGCAAAACAAAACAATCACAACACAAAATTTAAATTGCAGATTTTGAAAGTGGGGTTACATTAGTAGTATATTTATTACTTGTTTATTTCTCCTTTCGTCCAATTTTTCAGGTGTTAGATAAAAATTGTATACTCTATGCGATATGTGGTATTTTGTTGTCATAATTCATGAATTGTAGATTATTCAGAATCTAAGCTTCATAGTCATACATTATGAAAATATCTTAGAGTTCTGTTTTTCTTGTTTCAATTACAGAGTGCCTGCAGCATTTTTAGTCTGCGGTTTCCTCTCACTGAGCTCTATTTTACCTGTACTCAAAAGTTTGTTGTTTATTTGTTGTAAAACTGTACCGTCTTAGGGAATTTCAAAGTCGCTATTCAGTTGAAATATCACAGCTAAGAAACACTGCCATAAATATCTGAATGGGAATTTTCTTCGATTTTTATTGCCTTTTCAATCAAATGGAATTTTTTCGAGTGGATTTCAATTTATTTATTACTAAGCGTTTTTTGGACGTGCTTACTTGATTTTGACATTTTTAGACGCCAACCGCTAGTTTTTCGTAATTTTATAATACTCACAAGTGTGAGACCAAAACGGAACACGATAGTGCAGCCAGTTTGGCCAAGGGTTAGTATATATCCTTTTGCCATCAAAGTGCAAACATGTTATAATTTAAGATATTTGTGCACAGTTGCTGAAGATCAGTCAGTGCATATCTGGAGGGTTTCAGCGTAGATTACATTTAAGGATAGGTTTTTATTCTTCGCTATTATAGCTGAGGCCAGGCTTCAACAACTTTCAAGAATCTGCAGTGTTCGTAAAAGTAAGAATGCAAAAACATTCTCATTTTTACCACTGGTTTCTATCATCTAGAATTTAAATCATAGCCCGAGTTTTTTATAACTACGATTTCTTTTCTTTGGGAAGAAATCAGGTGGAGAACAATGGAATCTAACGTATTCAGTTTCTGCCTCAAATGCCTCCTGTGATTTCTCATAAATATACAGAAAATTGGTAAGAGAAGCACTACCTCACTGATAGTCCAATATGATAAGTGGTGGTAGTCGGATGCGGCAGGTACTTGGGAGTTAAAAGTCTGGTATGATTCCTGGGAAGGCCCCTGTGTTTTCGAAGAAGTCCATGGATTGCCACACTTACCAAGAAAATTTTACACACTTTTTTCTGCTTCCTTTTTGCTGATTTTCATAACATACCTAATCGCCAAGAACAGATTGCTCAATGATTTATCACTCATCTATTTGCTGCTGTAGGATACTGGTGATAAAATATTTTTAATTTCAAGTCCTAAGGATAGTGAGTCAAGTAGTCTTTATTCATTCTTGCAGTACATATCTCTGTGAAGACCCAGTCTCTCGTTAAAAACGTCCTCAGAAAGGCCTCTGCCACAAGTTCCGGTAAAGAATTCCAGTCGTTCACCACTTTTGAAAGAGTCTGAGTTCCACTCGTAGTTTATTAGACCGTAGCTTTCAAAGTAAACCATTATTTAAGGTACACTAATATGAGATCCATTCTTTACCTAAGTTTTATTATTCTGGAAAGTTCGAGGCTTTTCAACCGCTATTCATGGTGGGGGTGCGGAAGTCCTATAACTAACTTAGTAGCCGTTCCTAAGTGTCTACTTCTTGCTCGAAGCAAGGACTAGTTGTATAGTACTCAAAGTGAGGCCTTACTTAAGTAGTATCCTGATCATATTCTTATCAAAGTGCTTCAAGGCTTTACGTCGGGACGAAGGCATTTGTAATGCTTCAGGTGCAGCGGCGTTGCAGCGTGCCGTTGTTTCCAAGTTATTGTTGATAAAAACTTTCAGATCCTTTTTTCTTCGATCCAAAGCAATATTAATTCATCCAATGAGTATGGATGGTACGACGTTTGAAAAGTATACTTTACTATACTTTGCTATAGCTGATCTTCAGGCTCCAGAGTTTTGACCATTCGGTCAGTTCATATGATCCAGTCTAGATTACTGGTGTATCTTCATTATTATGAACAACCCTCCAAACATTAATGTCATCTGCGAATAGCAAGGATGATGATTTAAGCATACCTGGTAAATCCTTACTGCATGTCAGTAATAAAGCAAGTCCTAGTTCAGCACCCTGACCTAACTAGTAACGGGCTTTCACTAAGATAATGCTCCATCCACTCTGACTATATAAATTGTGTCATGCAGGTATTGCCTAAACCAAAAATCCCAAACCTATGAGCTTTCTCAGCAAGCTCAAATGGTACACCTTACCAAATTCCCTACTATAACCAATAACTTCCATATCAACGGGTAGTTTACAATCATTTGCCCGTGTCTATTTCTTCCTGGTTAAAAGGTGGTTAGCCAGACGTGGGCGTTGGAGCTAACAGCCATGCTGCTGCTGTGTTGATAAGCCACATATTTTGCGCATGACCCATTAATATGTCCCTTGTTATTTTCTCTACATCATTCATGAATAAACAAGCCGAACTAAAGTGGTAATAGTTTTCTACCCCCAACTTTGAAACTGAGGAACACCAAGGCATCTTTCCACTTTTTAGATAACCTGAACTATGATAAATACGAATTAAATCTCTTTGAGCGGCTCATGGATTGTGTTATCCAAGATCAATAGCAGCCTCAGGTGTACATTGTCAAGACCCAGCGATCTACCACGTTTCAGGTTATTTAGCAATCTAGACGTCGCCTCACTATTCATCGAAGTAGAAGCCATCTACGAGACCCACTCCGTGTCCATACTTAACATTTTTCTAGCAGAAAGACCCTATGAGAATAATCCGATAAGTTTTTAGGCTTTTCCAACTCCGAATCTGACAGAATATACCGTTTCTTATTGAAAACTGCAGCGGGTGTTCCATCATACCTCCTGGTCCTGCAACTTGTATGTTAGAAAAATCTTTTGAAGTGGGCTATGCAGCCGTATATCGAACAACCAAGTTACTATCTGGGATTGAAGAGATCAACGCAAATGAAACCAATGAAAGATAGTGAAGGAAACCTAGTTACCACCAAAGAGAGAAGAGAAACAAAGGAAACAATGGGCTGACCACTTCAAAACAATCTCGAATCGACCACCACCACCACCACCACGTGCAGCTCGTCTAAAAATAACACCAGAAGCCCAGCCAAAGGACTATCAGTAAACACAGACTCTCCCACAAAACAGAACGTCATGAAGTTACTGAGATCCTAGAAAGTGGCAGGACCAGACAGAATTCTTCCAGAAGCACTGAAAACAGATGCAGAGGCAACAGCGGACACGCTCACACTAATATTGCAGAAGGTTTGGAAGGAGGGAAGTAAGGAAGGAAAGGTACCTGCTCATTGATTGGGAGAAGAGCTACTGTGTCAAACTCTCAAAGAAAGAATACTTAAGCATTTGCAATTAATGGCACGGAATCAAGCTCCACTTCTGTTCACCCCAAGAAAAATGTTAAGCCGTATCATCTTGGAGAGACTAAGAACTGTGCTGAATTCAGAATCACGACGTGGACAGGTTATCTGGATTCAGGAAGAACAAATCATGTTCAATTCAAATTGCAAAGCTACATTATGCGTCATCATAGAACGAAGCACAGAACGGTAATCAACTGTACCTGTATCTTCGACAGCATCGGCCGAGAAGTAATTTGGCAGGCAGCTGCTTCAAAACTACGATTTTAGTACCACAAACCACTATCAACCTCATTCAACAGCAGCTATATGCTACATGATGCTACATGCCAAGGGATTCACAATGCAAAGCTCAGTGATGCCTTTGAAGTGAAGACAGGAAGGAGTAAGACAAGGTTGGTGCCTACTATCACCTATCACCTCCCTGATTGTGGTTGACCGTATCATGCAACGAACTGTGGGGAGCGAGATGATGAGCATACTCTATTGGCTGATGAAGAGAGTTTAGACGATTTGTATTTCACCGATGATGATTTGCGTCTGATGTCTTGTTGCACAAACTCAAAGATCTACAGGTGAAAACCAACAATTTGATAGAAGAGATAGAGAAGATGGGGCTTCCTTCAGGCGAATGTAGAGAAGACAGAGGTGATGAAGATAGCCAACCAACAAAAACAAGAAGAAGAAGCACCAACTACGATCAACGAGAGAAACCTAGAGGTGTTTGTCTCTTTCGCACACCCAGGTAGGCAGTATTGTTCCGACTACAGGTGGTGGCGGCACAGATGAGGATGTTAAAGTCAGGATCAGAAAGACAGCAAGACAGGCCTTCTTGCATTGATTCGAAATCAGTGTGGAGATCTACTGCACTGGACTTCACTGCACTCCACTCAGCATAAAGCGTGAACAAGATCCGGATTTTCAACACTAATGTCAGTCAAGTCAGTGCTTCTTTCTATGTGATGGTTTAGAAACTTGGCACGCCACGGAAAGCATTTCCAACGAACTACAGACATCATACATCAACAGTTGCCGCCTACGCTAGCTCACTCGATACTGAAGGAGAGATCAGGTGGCCAGAATAATAAGAATAAGCAGGAAGGAACTGTTGCTGTCAAGAAATCGACAACGCAAGAACTCGTAGCTAGAGAAATATGCAGAAGAGAGTGGAGGTGGATTGGGTGTACACTGAGAAGACCGTTTTGGGACATCAATGGCCTAGTCAGTTTGTCGGGTGGATTCCGCATGGGAAACAACTAGTTGGGTGTCCCAGCTGAGGGTGACATGGAGGAGATCATGTGAGGAATAAATGAGAGCTTGTGGGAAGTCACGAAGCCAGGTTGATGCAACTACATAGAGGAGAGTGGAATGGCGACGGGCTAGTGAAGCCCTGTTTTCCAATAGGAAGCCTTGTGACCAATATTAGTAAAAATGCAGCCGTGTACTAGTCGCTTTTCATATTTGATATAACGTTCGATGATATGGATCTTGCGAGTGTTCTGAACTTTAGTGCACTCAAACGTTGAAAAACACGTTAATACTTATTGACACCAGCAGTTTTTTCTTCTCAACTACCTCCAGATCTAATCGTCTGTGTGAGGGAGTCAGTAATAGGGCCTCCATGTTGTAAGCTAAGGAGCCTAAAAGACATAACACCTTCTGGTGTTGCCTTGAATTTCTTCCTAGCCCTTTAAGTGTTTCAGTCTGCCTTCACAGACCACTTCACTGTAGCTGCCATATCCTTAATCGCCGTCATTTTTGAACCCCAGAGATTTGATGTGGATAGGATCAGTTCGTAAACCGATTCATAATTTCTGTATCTTAAGGTGATGACTGCAAAGCCAATGTTTGCCAGCGGTGAGTGGTACTGGAGACCATTGGCATGTTCATGCTGGTGAATGAAGACTAGATTCACTGATGAAGGCTCGTGCTTTAACTCAGAGAACGTAGGTGCAGCTACATTTTGTACCGAAGCACACTCGATGGTAGTTATCAGCAGCTTGATTTCGAAACAAGCATATGAGCATGTAGCTGTGTGCCCCTTCAAATAAATATGGTGAGCATCTGAACCCCAAACTTTCAAGCTCGCACCGCTTGAACAACACCTGCAGAGGCAGCTAAACACCAAGTCATTCGCCTCACAATTAAGACTACGGTAAATGATTCTCGTTTCAACGGTGCTTAGCTTTGAATTAAAATCACGACGTAGTGTTTCACATGTGCCATTGATATGCAGGTCCAACGCCGTTGAATGTACCCTTTTACCGTAACGAACGTGTAGTCTTATGCCAAAACCCTCATGTACAGTAACTCCGTCAATCGTTATGCAGGCAAATGCAGGTTTAAGTGGAGTTATGTTCATGCCATTATATAACCGTCCTCCATTTATCGCTAAAACATGATATTTTATGCCAGCTAAACCTCTCATTTTGTCCAGTTATGCTATAAGGCCACGTAAACTAGCGTGACATAACTCTATGCTGCCGGAGCATTCACCTGACTTGTGACCAGTAGCCGCAGCTACACAGACTGCCAAGAGCTCACCACCTTAAAGTCCAATATTTCAAGGGTTTTCAACTTCTCCCTGCTAGGTATTTGGTTCAGTCGCAGCTTCTCTCCCCCTTATCTTATTCTCAAACAACCAGCCAGCTCTCATTCGTTTTTTCTTATCGTCAGCGTTTGCGGTACTACTGGGAATGATCCCACGTACTTCGTCAGTGTCCAATGAAGACTAGTCGAGAGGAGTCGTATAGGAAGCTTTGTCCATTTTTCACTTGCCTACTCTAATTGCCTGCTCTACACGTACTTCCAAGGAACACTCTGGTACAGCTTGTCGCGCTGCTGATGCAGCCAGGTGCATGTCATGAGCAAGTCAGTTAGATGCATCCAAGCCCAATGAGTACCTTTAATTCAGAAAAATACGCTCCGATCTGTACAATAATGATAATAATATTTATTCCTGAATATGCAGCCACACACTATTTTTACAGGTATGAATAAGTTTATATATAAATTACATGTATCTTCATGGAAAGTAATCTCAATCCCCGCCCGCTGTCACTAGAAGATATAAGTGCTGCATGTTCATATAACGGAATATCCCAGCAGAATAAGTATGCAGATTTACAAGTTGACAAAGTCGAAGTATTGTCTTCGCATTAACAAACAAACCAGGTTTGTATCTAGACATTACATTATAGGTGTTGCGTCTCACACTTCCCCAAAATCAATAGCCTAGGATTTGACGACTTTCGACACTGATGCTGACCTTGATAGTTTAACTGAACTCGCTAGGCTGAAGGCACCCGGTCAAGCATCCTCGCCATTTGGCACGCTGTCGTGTTACGTCGCACTGCTCGTATTCGACTCTCTAGCCAGTTAGTTGGAACGCATCGGTATCTTTGCACAACCATCCAAACATACTATTCCACCCGACTATGCTATCGTGTTCTTCCTTGGTCTCGTATTCGTGGGTACATAACAAGTCCGAATAATCAGTGATTGGTCTTTGCATCTGTCAAATTCGCACCAAGAGAAATCCTAAACCGGCATTACCTGGAGAAAAATAAGGCTTGAAGCTAATAATTCCATTGTAACAGTTTGTACTTTTTGCTTGAGGTAATGGTGAAAAGTTTATGAAGGAGTGTATGCACAAACTGTTTACATATTGTACTTCATTGATGATTTCAGAACTGTATAATTGATGCACGTTAACACTATTCCACAACAAAGATTCATAATCTTCATGAATATTATGACTAAAAGCCAAATATCTTCACTTTTTCAACTGCAGAATCCAGAAGCAATAGACTTGTTTGAATGCACCGAATGGGGTTCCAGGACATCTGGTTCTTCGTGTTCACTGGTCGTGACAGCCTTGCAGTTGGTAAGTGTTGGACTTCGTTGGTCACGCTTATAATGGGTGAACCCTAGATTCTGATAATTACGAAGTTAAATTCCAGTGAACATTTTTTTATTTCTGCTTGTGGTTGGGTATTCTGAAAGTGGTAAAACTGGTTACCCACCATGAAGGGCAGTTTCAGCCACCATCTGTTCCACAAGTAATTAATTCTCGATGGCAACCAGGTCAACGTTTAGAACCGAATTATTTTTCTACAACGGGTAAAAAACAGACAAAGCAGGAGGCGGAGTAAGCAAGAATTCCAACGAGGAGTGTGTTTTCTACGTTCATGTTTCTCCCTGCCTAACGTCCCTTGCTATGCTGCTCATTGTATGTGCTTCTTCTCTAGAGTACTTAGAAACATAAATTTCCTGCTGTCATGTAGTGTAGAGTTTCTGTTTTTTACTACTGTGTTGGGTGGGGCAGAATACTCCGTTAGTTTATGATAACTTATGGAAGTCTCCTCAACGCTTCGTATGAAAGGTGTCTGGCTTCAAATGAAGTACCTACAACCTTTGAGACTTGTTTGGTGTCTTAGTATGCGTTTTTGTGTAACGTTGGGCTCACGCATCCAGGAATTGTCTTTATGCAAACTGGACAGACGCAGAGACCAGTCACTAAATATTCGTACTTGTTACATACCCATGAATACGAAACCAAGGAGGAGCACAGTGGTATTGTATACTTGCGAAGTCGTGCCAAGATACGTATACGTTCCAGCTAACTGGCTAGACAGCCAATTACGAGCGGCGCAACGCAACACGACAACGTGCCGAATGGGGTGGATGCTTGATCGTATGCCTTCAGCTTAGAGAGTTTGATAAAACTATGAAGGCCAGCATCAATTACGGATCGCGTCGAACCCTAGGCCACTGATTCTGGAGAAGTGTGACACCGCAGCGTCTTTAGAAACTTTTCACCCCGATGGCTGAGGGTTCCTTAGCCTCCTTATCCTGCGAACCACTCCACTTGAACTTGAATACGTCTATTCTATACGAAATGTCACTTGAACCTCAGACCTGTGGTTCAATGGTTGAAGCAAGATCGCTCGGTGGTGGACTGACTAAAACCACAGGTTTATTCACTGATTTACAGTTTATCCCAGGCTTAAACAAGGTTGCATGGGCCATTGTTTACACACTTGTACTTAACAGACGCTTGAGTTCATGCCAACTTTCACTCACTCACTGGTTTCCATTCTTTGGACATAGTTATTATCCATCGCAATGCATGTGTCACTGAAAGCAACTGCAGAGAAGAGCGTGAAATGGGCACGTGCCACTGAAGCCCTATTTTCCGCTAGAAACCCTAGGGACAAATATTAATAATGGGACCTCTTACATTGCTATAAAGGAATATCAAGTAGCTACGTTCTGGGCCTGGTGCGATGTGGAGGCTTTCTGGAGTCTGGTGTGCTGTTGTATCGGATTCTATTTGCCTGTCCCCAATGGACTGGCAGACCTCCGTTTTTTGCTTTTTTTGGCACCCTGGTGTTGTTACGGTGGTATTGTTCAATGTTATATCTAAAGTAGTTTACTGGCTAGTTTTATTGGCTAGTACTGTTGGCAGCACCGTCGGATGTTATCTCCCACCTTCCGGTCCGGTAGATCTTGATTTACTTTCGCGGTGTCGTACAGCACCTCTTACTTGATCTTTTACAGGGTACCATACTGTGACAGCTTCTGTGAGTGATGCTTTGCAGTCAAGGCATACAGCTAGCGATCTTGGCGAGGAAGTTCTGTGCAGGGCCGTGGGCCGTGGTAACCTACTTACGCCATCGACAGGCAAACTTCCAAGGCGAAGCTCCAGGTCCCATTTTTGCCGCTAGCCACCCCCACGCCTCGACGTCATGCAGGTATTTCTTATCACACTTTGTGAGTCCACCCACTAGTTCGGGTATTCCATGCACCACCACGTCTGCAGCTCTGTGCAGATCACTGGGTGTGGACTCTCTATCCACCACTCTGGTGACCAAAGGTTTGTCTAGTTTCATCCTTTTGTGGCAGCAGCTTGCAATGTCCTGCCTGCGGAACGGCAGCAGCATGGTCTCCGACTGTTTCACTGTCATTCCTGATATCCTGAGAGGTGGCGGCTGCCCCAAGGTTCTCAACTTCCTCGAGAGGGGCCGGAATAAGTTAGCCACGATGGTTTCTACTCCTAGCGTTCTGCAGCAGTCGTCACACTTCTCTCTGCCAGACTGTTCCTTTTTCCCAAGAGTGAGTCTGCTGCTATAGAGGTGTTGAACAAAATGATGGAATCCGTTCTCTTGTCCCATGGGAGCGGGACATTGGGCCTGGTAGCCAGTACTTTCGGTTCGCCCTGTACTTTATTCACTTCCATCCACGCGTTTTCGACACAGCCCTTTTCTTCAGTTTGTTCAGTTCCGTTGGATCGTCTGGGTGGCAGTGGTAAGAGTGGGGACTCTGTTGGCGCCTCACTTGTAGTAATAGCCAGTTTATTCCTATCACTATGGACGACACTTTCGAACACTTGTGGAATGTGACCAGTTTCTGAGGGTAGATTGTGGAAGGTCGTGCCATGCGACGCGTTTGGCCGTGCCAGGTTCTCCGGTTCCCCGGTGGTGATGACAGGTGATTTCCGACACTCCGGACAAATATACCACACAGATTTACTCGGGAACTTCCTCAAAAAACTGCAGCACTGACCTGATATACCACTATCACAGCTACCGTGTACCCATTTTAGACATATGTTGCACGCAAAGGCTTTTTGAGCCTCTGACATCGAGTCTTTGCAAGCACCTCGGTAGTCAAAGGTTTGCTGTTTGTTGATGACTGGTTGATTTGCCTCCTGTAAGGTGGGGCCAAGCGAAGTGTGTTCGGTGCATTCGCTGGCCGACACGCGCGTTTTCCTCGTGCTTTATTTTTTACCAACGGTATGTTCGGGGACCGGTTACTGTCACCTAGAGTACATGGATTTTCAGATTTTGATAAACGCCGTGTCTGGTGTGACAGTGCTATAGGAATCCTAGATGGCTTGGGGTATTTCTGCATCGTTTGTATATTTCAATAAAGCATGTCCACCTACTCGCTTCCAATAGGAGTGACAAACCTGACAGGTGGTTGGCTTTTATCTAAATTTGTGGGAAGACACCTGGTTTGTCCTGGGATTGCGTTCCAGGCGAGCACTCCGAAAATCACGTCGCCACAGTGTTTTTTGGTCGACCGTAAAAGGTGGATAAAACAAATTGAAGTCAACCGAGAAGAATGAGCGAGAGGATCTAAGAAAAAGTAAAAAGTGAACTTAATGGAAAGAAAAAGCAAAACATATTTTTCAGGGAGAGGGCGAAAAAAGAAGTGGTTCCGGGAGGTGAAATCGTAGAGAACTGGAAAAGAGTCGAAAACAGGGAAGATTTTAATGAACGTTAGGGGAACAAACATTGATGATATTTATGTCGGTAAACTAACTGAAGAGGCGGGATCCTTGACAAAGACACATGAGACTGAGCTTAGCTCATGATAATAGGGACAATCGAAAGCAAGTGGATTAGAGGTAACTGTAGCGGCCAGAATCCAATAATCTTGGCCTGAACGCGGGAAATAGCTAGGCGGTGCCAACTGACGTGAATCTGACTAGTTCCTGCGTTCTACTTTATAGCTTCCTAACTTCCACGAGTGACGCACAGTCAAAGGTTGGATCGAAATATCAAAACACGGTTTGTAGTAATTCAATAGTAGATTCGTAACAAAATCTGTGGTACTATCAAAGCAACAATAAGTTATGTCAAATTACAAAAATATCTCAACAGTGCCGTTGGGTAACTATACAGTCCAAAACGTTCTCGGGTGCAAATACGTACTACACGGTAAAAACTGGTTAAAAAATACAACTGTTAAATACCTGTCGGTCAATAGGAATATTCCCGGCAAAAGGGATCAAAACTCTGCCCACAGGAATCAAATCAACAAACAAACGTTCCCAGTAGACAGTCAAAAGACAAACAGTCAAATCACTGCGCAACCGTAAGTTGAACCAAAACAAAATGTCGTGCGCAGTAAAATAACATCACCTTATCAACAGTCCAGCGTCACATAATAGGAAAGTGAAACACTCATAATAAGTCTCAAACACACAAAGGCAAATACCGAGTGTAAAGTCAAATAAGCCACTTAAACAAGCAAATAACATTACACCGGCGAGGGTCAAAGGTACACCATCCATAACGAGGGTAAAAATGTTAAAATAAATGTCAATACAATCAAATAAGGGTGATCGGGAGGGATTTTCAGATCATTTTTCCTTTACAGTAACTGTTATGAGTTCGTACGACGCAGTTTGGTTTTATAAACGGACGAGCGCAAACCATGTTTCGCTAAGTAGCCTTCCAAACATTTCTTAAAGCTGTCAGCAGGTCGAACAACATTAACCTCAGCGGTCAAGGCACTCCTTAGGTCACAGGCTCGAAAAGAGAGTGCACATGGGTTTTTATTGACTGATGCCTCTGCTTGAGTTTCTGTAAGGATTACTCTAGTGGCAGTTCGGTAGAACTCCGCCGTTCAGGTGATTTCAGTTAATTAGCCTTTTGTGGGCCACTACCAGCTCACAAAGTAACTAGGGAGGCAGTGGCCAAGATCCTCCAGCACGCCCCAGCCAGAGTACCACCGCATTCCCGCAAAACCCATCATCGCTCGCCCATGGACTAACGCCAGCAGATTTGCATCTCCTCCCAACTGCAGTGATGCGGTGGTGGTATGAACAACCGAATGAGGTCGCGAATCGGTCATGTAAGGCTCTCGATGGAGCTTCGGTGTAACGTCCTGCGGTCCCATACCCACGAGGTACAGTGCCGTATAGGCTCAGGAGGCGTTTCTTACATAGCTGGAACCAGTATCCAGCTTGTTGCTCAGTGTTAACCAAAGACTTTTACCATCACCATGTGAAGAGGGGGAATACCGCAGCGACAGTAAGATGCTCTCTACTAGTCAGGAGTGATGGCATCCTGATTTCGCTTTGTGAAGCACTCCGTTCTGTTTTGGATGCCACGGTTCCCCACACTTAACATCGTTGGGCCATAGTGAATTCATGGAGCTGAAACCGGATAGAGGGTCATTCACGAAAAAACCGAAAACAGTAATGGACGCAGAACCGCTGCGCATCGTACACTAGGAGATGACTATTTCCAAGCTAACCGGACCTTGTTTGCGTTTGTGCAGAACTCCATTCTGTCTCCATGATCCTCCTGTCAGGATCTCATCCGGCTGCTAATCCTCTTCCTGTTATTTGGTACTTGGGGCAGCAATGAGGACCTTAGGAGAATGCAGAAAGTCCCGACGTCACATCCAGTTGTCATAGGCTACCGAATTTTGAGCCACAGGGCCTCTCCTTCCGTAACTAGACTAAGCATCACTTGGCGTTCACTTTTTGATCAAATGTGGTCGTTTGTCAAACTTTCTATTTCTTCGAGAACACGAGCGCCATGATTTGATGTCACCTTGGATTCTGACCGTCTCCTTTCGCGAAAAGAGAATGCCACGTTTTCAGAACCATGGTAGTTTGTATTCAGTTGGCTAGTCTAAGGGAAGGTTAAGCAGCGGACCACGCACACTGTTTCTATGCGCTAAAGTAAATACCGTTGCATTCTGCAGAACTTCCCTTGTGGATCTTCGAGAACTTTTTGCACACGGTAACGTGCAGACCAACGCCGCCGCTGTTCTACAGTAGCCGAACGATGAGGTTTCGAATACCAACGAGAAAAAGCCTCAACTAATGTAAACAACCCATAAAACTGCATACAACTACACTTGCCTGCACATGCCATAAAGACAGGAACTGCAAAGTTTTAAATGATCTCACTAGGAGCCTATCGATCCCGCAGAACAAACCAAACCACAAATCATCAAGAATCCTTCCGATGGGCAACCATTACTTCCAAAGCTATAAGCGGGTAAAATGGAGAGATTTCAGCATCGCCCGAAGGGGTGTGATGGGAAACAGGAATTAATCCTCAAGACCTAGAAGCGGGAGTTCAAATATCCGACGTTTCCTCACAACTCACTTTTAATATTGGATATTAGTGTATCTAGCGAAAGATATGTCTGTCTTCTCTTCTTTCGGCCAAAAGTCTTCTCTGCACTAACAAAGCCCAACTATCAATCCTTTTTATCCTAATTCATTCTTTTAGATGTAGGATGAAGACAGTTAGCACTGAAAAATGAAACTTCAAGTTTCATGGCTAGTTTGGACTTTTTTACATCAAATAGGTGAAAATTTGTCTTAATAGTCAGCAAGTCTTCAATAATGCATCAAAATGTATCTTAAAAGAGATTTCTGGGTTACTTTTAATACACCAATATCCTGATCAGAAACCATAACAACTACCTATATTTTGAAATCGTAACGCTATGGTGAGAACTGATCAAGGAAAACAAGGTATCAGTTATTTGCAGAATAGTTATTTTTTGCACATTTGAAATCTTTATATTTATCGAAATCACATTAGTCTGACGATGAATCAATGAACCGGCTACTACCAATGAACTGATTTTCGGACTCTCATGAAAGTTGTAAACCGTAGTTTGTCAGCCTTTTTGGCTAATTTTTAGTCCTTCGATGGCAATTTTTGCGCTTACACCTATACTTTGATGGCGAACTTTTTATTACTATTGTCTGAATTTCACAGCAGTCTTTATGCTATTTCGAAGCAGCAAAACTTTGCTTCCTAGAATTCGGTCATCTAGTTATCCTCTAGGCGGTTTCCCTTTTTTCTCTATCTTCGTGTCATATCTTCATCACATAGACCTTGGTGCCGTGAGAAGTACTTTGAAGTCCAACTGCTCAATGAGTTAAACACAACAAGTGTAGACCCTGTTCAGATGAATGCCCTCGGAATGGATCGAACAACTTTAATTACTGCTCAAAACAAGGAAGCTAGTCTGTTAATGGCAGATGATCTAACCTGACACTACGGGAAACAGTTACGCACCCCTTGCATTAAGATGGTTTTGAAAAGGCTTCTCTTAATAGCTTATAATGACAGAAATATCATTCATCTTATGACCTAATGAAATCCCATTTGCATTCTACTTGTTAGACGTTGATGTGTCAAAGTTTGCACAACGTCTTTAATTTAAGAGATAATTTCCGTCTTTTGGTATTTCCTTCCTTTACAGATGAGCTATGTCTAGTGAAGTTCGAATAGTGTTTCACTTACGAGAAACTTCATTTATTATATTTAGTATTTCAGTTGTTGTCAACTTCTAAGCTTTTCTTTCTATCCGGTTTTCGAACCATTGGCCAAAAGGAGTTAGACTGATAAAGTCTGAATACTTTTATTTTACGTTCTTCATCAAGTTTCAATTTCGTATCTATAGCTTGAGGATAGAAGGCTACGATCCCTTATATAACCTTTTCCAGTAGGTCTGTGCGCATGTGCAGTCCTTTTTTGTAAGAGTCAACTGATGACGTGAACGCCACTTCTTCAAGGAGTTGGTTGTCATCTTCCGTTATATTCTTCTATCTTTTCTTATGTGTTCACACCTGGTGGAAAGGAAAAAAGACGGCAGTTCGAGTTGAAGGTCATTTCTCATGGTCGTGCACAGCATATTTTGGACTATCCTCTATTTGCTGTGCGACAGAAAAGTTATGCTAGCCGCCACGAATATCATACTAGTGGCCGCCCTCTGAACTCTAACCAGAAAGTTTGGATCAACTTTCAGACAAGGACTTCCACTTATGTACGGTTTTCCAGTCTAGAACTTTTAAGATTTGTCCTGTTGCGAACTTGACAGATGCAAAGACCAATCACTGATTATTCGGACTTGTTATGTACCCACGAATACGAGACCAAGGAAGAACACGATAGCATAGTCGGGTGGAATAGTATGTTTGGATGGTTGTGCAAAGATACCGATGCGTTCCAACTAACTGGCTAGAGAGTCGAATACGAGCAGTGCGACGTAACACGACAGCGTGCCAAATGGCGAGGATGCTTGACCGGGTGCCTTCAGCTAGCGAGTTCAGTTAAACTATCAAGGTCAGCATCAGTGTCGAAAGTCGTCAAATCCTAGGCTATTGATTTTGGGGAAGTGTGCAACGCTACAATCTGATTCAAGATGTTCCCGAGCTCGGGAACATATCACCACTTATCTTAGCAAATGTTTTGTTTAATGCCTAGATAATCCTTAAACTTCTGAATGAGACAGGTCGTGAGTATGCTGCATTACCCAGATCGAGACCTGGTGTAACTTCTAGGTCATTGTGAATCAATAATGAGGGTGGATGAGTACCACTATTATCTTAGACGTTTTCGTCTGCATATCCGTATGCACACTCTTACGATAACCCTCGTTGATACCCATGAGGCACTTCTCTGATCAAACTAACAAGCTATTTAAGTGTCTTAAGTGTACGTGCATCTTTATCATCTCTAATTTCTCGCCAGAGTTTTATATCACCATTGTAGAAAACTATGCAAGATCCGGCAACATTCCGCAGTTCATTTAAACACAGCAGAAACAATGGGGAACCCAGAATTGTGCCTTGTTTACTCCACTTTGCACCGACTTCCGAGAGGAGAACTAAAAACTAATTCCTACTCTTTGTCTCCTACCAGTAAGGAACTTCGATCTAGTGATAGTGAAACTTTCCAGTTTCATGAGTAGCATAGAATGAGGTACCTTGTTAAACGTCCTACTAAAGTCTATGAAAACGACACCTACGATTATTCTATCATCCTTAAACTTAACTTTCTCTGACCACAAAGTTTGCCAAACAAAAGTTATACGAAAACCATGTTGCAAAAGTGACAAGAGAGTGTTTCTTTCTGGTTAGCATGCAGTGGCTTTTCTGATTATACTTACTAGTACTTTAATACAGTACTATTCAAGCTTATCGGTATGTTATTTGATGAGTGCTGCCTAGATCCTGGCTTATGGATAGGTGGGACTATAGCTTCCTTTCAGCCATATTAAGGTGTACCTTCACTGAAAGGCAGGCTGAATATGGTAGTTAGTGGGCCAGGTACGTAGAGCATAAGCTCTCTGAGCAGCTTTGGATGCATCTTATTTGATCACATTGATTTTTCTGCATCCAGATTGTTTATTGTCCTAAGTGATTCGTTTCAGTTGATTTACACAGGGTTTATTCTGCTGGGTGTCAAAGGCTTCTAATGCTGAATTCGTATCCACCGAAGGCTCATGGATAAACATCTCAGTAAAGTATTCGACCATAGCCTCTGCTTTGTGCTTGTCATCTTCAATTTATTGTTTATTTTCTTTCTTCCACTAGGGTGTAGGTATCATGACACATTTTCTCATTAATTCACTTAAGGAACTAATCTATACTGCAGTCTGGGCGAGACACGTTTCGAAGCGTGTTTGAGATTGGTAGATGGCAGTGATACTTCTATTCTGGACTTCTTTGTAATCCTGCTTTGCTTTGAGAGTTTTGTAGTGTTTGATAAGACTCCAACACCTTTTATTCTGTCTTAGTAAACTTTTGAATTCACGGTTTAGCCGTGGAGGATAGTGTTTTCATCCCTTTTGGCGTGGTCCAATGAATCAACGGTTGAGTCAACCGTACGTAAAACGTATCGAAAGAGTACCATGTGACCTCAACTGCGGCTTCTGAAATTAGCTACCCAGTCCTCTGAAGCGGCTAATGGGTTGACATTTTTGCTGTATTCACCATCCATACTTTGGGTCTAGCTGAGATGTCGGCCTGGCACAAGACGGCTACTGTGAATCTGAAGATGATCACTGCATGGTCACTTTCGTAAAAAGGTGCAAGGTGCTGGATGCAGATTATATCGCTTGTGTGAGAGAATTCTTAGTCTGGATGTGACAGAGCATGCTGATGACATTACCAGGTTGCCGTTTTAATGTACTGCATAAGAGCCAAGGGAGATAATGTTTCCATTAACCTACAAGCAGGCGAATTACGTGATGCTGTCCAAATCAACTGGTAATGCGTTGAAGCCTCCTCCAAGTAGCTTTTTACACCTATCTGTCCAGGGTGTCAGCCTATTCAGAAATCAATCTTCCTTCTCATATTTATGGCCACTCAATATTACTACTGGATTAACTTCTTGACCCTTGCGTTTTACTCATCAGCATTCCATTTCACATGTTTTCCTGCTTCTCTATTTTTAATTTAGTCGGCGAGACAAATCCTGATTCACGAATGCTTCACTTCCTTGGGGTCTGTGAGTGTTCTTCAGAATACGATCTGCCTCGTCTGCTGGCTTTAAGATGACTTTAAATATAAATGAAATCTGTTTTTGGCAGGAATTGCCTCTTTTTTCTATTCTATATATCTTGGGAAGAGTAACTCTTTGTAAGTTTCCAACTGTTAGCCTGTTAACCAGTCTTCAGACCTTGTAAGGGTTATATTTAAAAAGAACGCACCAGTTTAGGCCCCTATTCTCCTCAAGCTTATGGGAGACAGCATACTTTGCGCATGATTTAGCTTGGTCTATCGCATTTTAGATAAGGATGGTTGACTCCTGAACTATGATTGGCTTCTTACTCTTTTGTTTAGTTTCAACTACTTACCATTTCTCAGAGTCGAATATGGAAGGCTGATCTCAGTAGCTTTGATACTGATTCCCTCAGAATGAAGTTTTGTCATCTTTTATACACTCGTCGTCACTGATTTGGTAGCTGGACTGGTTAGGATAGGACCTACGTTCACATAATTCCTCAGTTAGCACTGGTGATAATCCACTCTTGTCCTTTTCGTCACCTGGTCTTACGATCGATAATTTGCACACTTGCTCTGCTAGTTTTGAAGGAGCGAGAACCTGAAGATACTTGCTCCACTTTACCTTGTGTAGTTATTTTTAAGTCAGCATCAACATACATTTTAGCTAGTCTCCTCGCCCGACTTTTAGTCTGCTGTGAGAAATTCTCAGGATCCTTCACAATGATCTATTTGTCAACAGATGCAGTGTCACCAGCGCTATCACAAATATTAGCTTCTCTTTTGGATGCTGACTTTACAGTGGGATTAAGAAAAACTTTCGCTTCATCGACCAACCCCTGAATGTGTGAGCAGCTAAACAGGCAGAGCCAGACGATTTCCGCATTGCTATGCTTTTTTTGTATACAGCTGGAGTGAAGCTTGTAAAGTTATCGTGGTACAACCTTTTGCATTCGTTACATGGCATACCAGAGGTCCCGACATGATGACACCTCTGCCGAACATAAGCATTTCTGCGAGCCTTTTAGCCAGTCATTCCACAGAGGCTTAGGTCAAACTTGATAAAAGCAGGCAACACGTAAGTTGGATAGCGAAAGCTTTGACTTTGGGTTGGAAAGCAAAACATTTCTTCTGGAAAAGGATTATGGTGATGATATCCATGCCACTCTAATTTGATGAGTTTCAAATAGATAGCTGCTAGATCAGTTAAGAGTAATACATACATCATTTTCGGTGGATTCGTGAAATGACACACTAAATAGCTTGAGTTTTCAGGAATAATTGAGGAAGGACACAACTATTATACTAATCCCTGTTATTTTCAGCACACTGAATTTCAATACTGCTTTGCAGTAACTAGTAGGAGGTGCTGAAACTGCGTGCTTCGCCTTGCACAGAATTCCCGTGTTTCCCAAAATAGTGCAAGTAACAAACTTCCCAAGAAGGTAATCTGAGTGTGCATTCAAGGTGATGGTCTTTTAAATTGTCATTTCTAAAGGTAAGAAACAAATACTCCAAATAAACAAACTAGTCTTTACTCAAGATTCACGGTACTAATCTATGATCCCTACTTAATCACTGCTGAAATTGAAGCGATAGAACAAGTTCGTACGGTCATTCCTCTTAAAATAGACCTTCGAACTGTTTTTTAATTTTATTTTTTTACTGTTTGAATCTATTTTTATACATCTGCCTCACATTTGAAACATGAGATGACCTTTAGGAATCAGTTTTCCATATAAGATTATATGTATACGCATATGTAAAATATTCAAAGCATATCTTTATGGAAGTTCGTAGTGGCCTAGTGAACCAACTATGACACCCGAAAACCATTAGTACTCACTATTCTGCAATTCGCTGTGGCTTTAAGGTCATAAGTTGATTAACCCTAAACCTTTCCATACAGAAATATTAGGTATTGGAAATTAGTTGGGCGTCCATTACAGACTATCATTACAAATATTGTTACGAACTAGGAGTAAATGTTCCTCACTCGTTCCACAAATATCGTAACTAATAACAATAATAATAATAGTAATTCGTGTTCCTGATGTAAGTACCGAAATTTAACTAATCTTCTGTGATTCACAGATATGCATATAGTTCAAAAACAACCACACAATCAAACCAGTGAGTAAATCCTCAAATGTCAAGTGACTTTGATGAAAAAGCTTTTCTGTTACATTTTGAAGGATTTCATGTGTTAACACTGAATACCCAATATCATTTATGTAATTATGTCATTCATCCAAACATACTATACTTTTCACTGTTTATGATATAAGAATAAACTTCCTCCCAGAATATTCATTTAACCAAAACAGTTCACGTGAATAGATGTGATTCAGCACGATTTATTCCAAGCTTATGGCTTTCTGACAGAATATAAGTTGAAAATATTGGTTTATTCTGTTTCCCACTTATGCGTGGGGATCAGTATTATTCGGTCTTACATTAATACTGACTCACCGATTACTAAGATAAACTTTAACTGAAAGTCCAGTCGACATTCAACTTATAGCTAAAGCTGTTTCTGATCAAGTTTCAGATATGGGCTTGAAAGCAGAAGGTGGAGTTAATTTTACGTATTACTTCTGAACAGATTTTCGCTTTTGTCGACATTTCATTGATTTAAACTATGGCTAACTTGTAAAATGCTCCATTCAGTGGTACGACCTTGTCACATTCTATCTGAAAATCCAGTTATCACCACAATGTGCTTAGGCTAAAAACAGATAAAGGCTTGTAGCACTTCAGAGTGAAATCAGTTCATTAGGTCTCTCACTATTTTTCTGAGCCACGTAGGGAAATATAAACTTCCCTGATCGAGGCCACCTGACAACCGAAATCAGTGGAAGGAAACTCTAAGTGATGTGGCTCAGATCTAAATTCATCGATGCAGAAGTAATCACTGATTATCTTAATCATTAGTTTCATATCGCATTCTGTCACTGTCTATCCCATCCTTCCCCAGCTATGAATGTCTACTACTTTTGATCACATCTTGTCTCACTGATTCTGTTTGAACTTATCACCTTGAATATTGATGTACTGATGTTAGAATTAGAAACCTGAACCATTATGCTGTAATTCCAAGTCCTAAATTAGTATTAGGAGACTGACTGACTGTCCCAAAACTGATAAGTCATCTTTAAAATATGGAGATACTGGATCAGCATGCTCTAAGAAGTCTTGACAGTGAGATTTTTCTTTTCTTTAATGCAATCACTGAACTGCAGAATCTACGATCTAGTTTGGCATTATTTCAGTATAGATTTTGAATTGTATTTTAAGAACCGTAGGGAATATCAGTTCTGGAAAGGGATTTAAAAGATATACCCACACCCGTATTATTACTATGGTTATGCAATGCTAACATTGTATCACTTCCCGCGTATTAAGAAACTTAAGGGGAAATTTAACCATTTTAGTCTCTCTCCATAAAGGAGATTGTGAAATCTTTGACCGATGAAGAGCCTTTTCCTTCAACATCCCTAAATGATTCCCCTTTTTGGCAAAAATATGAACCTATAGTTACTGGGATCGAGTCCCAGTGAAACAACACCATTCACTGGAGTGCACGTGCATCCAGCTGACGAATTCCAAATAAGATGAAACGTGCGTTTTCAATTCCAGTGCTAGTCACCATGATGAATACAACATGCATAGTCACCGTTTAGGGGAAATAATTTGAACAGAACTTTGTGTAAGTTGAGTGTAATAAACTGAAATTGTCGTTGTCAGATTGTTTTCTGTCTATGTGAAGCAGTCAAAGTACTCGGCAAAAAAGTTGATTTTTCTCAAAATTGCGGTCATTACGTTGTGAAATTTTAACCTGTATAGTAATCAAAACTACTCACTACATATTTCAGCCTTTATTGCTCGATAGTATTTGCTTGAAATCATTATTCCTTTTACATTTTCAACGTTAGAAGTTAAGAGCATAACTTTTAGAACTTTTTCTTTCAGCTTTATTATTTTTTGGTAAAAATTGTTAACAAACCCTTACTTAAGATAGTCACTCCAATAAGGAATACTCAGACCTTTCGGCAATGTTATGTAAAGTTTTGTCTATGCATCTGAGTTTACTTGAATACATTATACTGTCGTAATCCACAAATACTTATAGCCTAAACTTGAATAAAATTCAATGTTATTAATAGGTCTTCAGAATTTTTCTTAGAGAAGGAATGATTGGTCTTAATCTGTTCTTCCAAGGTTATCAAAGTGTCGAAATTATAATCATGATTTGCTAAACACCGAACAGCTTTGAAAATTATATTGATGGCTTACTTAGGACTAGCTAAAGTTGGTGTGGATTTAATAAAATAACAAAATAGGCCTCAAAAATCTAATCAAGAGTGGATAAAGAAATCCACAAAGTTTAGTTTACTCATTATATATTCATAAAGTACGGCTTCTTAAGTTATTTTTAGAGGATTAAACTAGTGTTTTTGTCATAAAAATTGTACGTTCTCTTTAGATTCTCACAGTTAATTAATTTATGAACATTCTTTAAGCAATTTTTGTGAATTATGTCATAGTATTTTAAAGTTTGTGGAGATTTTATTTTTAAGGTTGTGTTCATCACGAACCCTGACCAGTGGGGTTAGCCAGTTGAGAGTGAAGGGAATGTCATCTGAAGACCTCGGTGGATAGTCACTTTAGCTGTCAAACAAGAAGGTCCTGGGTTTGATTCGTAGCGCGGTGGTTGGTGCGCACTTTCGAAGAGTTCTATACTGGAACGAAACAACTGTCTACCGTCCCCAGATTTTCAATAATTCCCCCAACTGACCTCAGTAGGCGGTGAATACAACCCTAGATTTTTCTTTAGAGTTCATTATTCATATCACGTATAGAAGTTTTTTAAACTTTGAAACTAACCACTTGTATATATTCCATAAAATGATCAAGAGAATAATTAAAATGTTTGCATGTATTCATAGACGTCACTGAAAATCAGTAAAATAATCCCTTCTCTAATACACTTTAAAAATTAATTCATGTTGATATACAGACATACCTCCACTATATTTTTTTTACTTTTGTCGCATTCCTCTTAAAATTTTGCTTCACTATTTTGCGTGAAGGAAAACTTAATAACTTTTGTTGATTTGGCGGGTTTGGGGGATTATTTGGTTTCATCATGAACGATCATCACTTAGAAAACCATTGAAAACTTTGGAGTACTGGATAACTATTCCTTTCTGTTGCGATCCTCCTCAGCAGTCTTCATCCCCAACCCTTCCAGGGATTGTGACGACCAAGCTACCAACCAGACACTGGGTTGGAATGCAAATGACCATATTTTACAGTTCTACAATCATCCAGTAACATCACTTAGTATCTGTCTTCACATCCAATTCGGCTGACACCCACAGTTTAGGGCTCCTCAGTGGAATTTCAGGAGGTCCATCTGGCATCCACTAACTGATAAACACTGGAAATTAATTCACTCGTTTGTTCGCAAGGGCTTATTGATTAATTGATTTCAAGTCAAATATGAGGACAGATAATGCACGATGGTTGCGTTATATCGCAAATATACAGATATAGGAAAATATAAGCCACTAGATTTCAATCTTATGGTTGAATTGTAACTTGTTGACCATGGAACATGACGATATTGCGCTTGATCCCTTTTAAGTTCTTGGGTGCGGACTCCTAAAGATCCCCATAATAGAAATAAACAGTTATCTCTCCTATATTTTTTAGTTTTTAATAGTTGTCCGTTATCGATATCATCTTGAAAACTGTTTAATCCACTCTTCTTTGATGTATGTTCATTCTTTCTTGGAAAGATTGAGTCATAAAATAATCGAAAACTTCGATTTTGAGATCTTACACAAGACAAATTGTCATCTAACTTCTTTTTGAAGTGGATTTTCTGCAGGTTTATTCAAGAGTATTCATACTTTTTTGGCAATTATAGATTGTTATGAGAATCGATTCTAACTAACGGATGAGACCGAAAGTTATCCCCAGGTGTTATCGTGCTCACCATAGGCTATTGGGTTGTTTGTGAAAATACAAACGCGACCTGTGTTGTGTATGAATATTTTAACTATTTGCAAAGGTTTTACAATATCATTTTTCATTCAATTGTGTTTCAAGAGTGTATTCATATGCAAAGTGTTGGCGGGATTTCCATTTCTTAGGCTGAAAGTAAGCACAATTATTTAGAATAAATGATGCCCACAGATCACAGTGAGTTCGTTGAGTCTTCGAATTACATCCGAATGGATTTGTGATGGCAGTTTCACTTCAGAATATTTCCATGCAGAATACATAGAATATATATTTTCTGACAGAATGCTATATCACAAGGGGATAACACTTTTAATCTCACCCATAAATTGAGCTGACGTATACAATATTACTGTCAAATAACTCCGAAGTGGAATGTCTTTTAAAATAAATAAAGTTTTAAGGTCAATAATACCTGTCTGATATTCCTCTTTTCATTTGTTCGGTACCTTATAACGTATTAGAACCCACTGAGTTGGATCATATACACCAAATATAAGCACTAAGTTTGAACAGCATAGTTTACAGTGAACCAACGATAATTGTGGTTGAATGAATAATATTTCGAATGATATTAATTTCATTTGAAACTCTATGCTTTTATTTATTTCTGATATAATAAACTGCTATTTTTGTCTCCTCCCTGCATAAAACTAATCAACTTAGAAGGACATCAGTCTGCTAATCAGAGTAATCTTGATGAAGACGATTTAAACGATGATTCAAATGAACTAAAGAAACCGATTATCCTAGATCCAGACGATAAATTCCTTGGTATATCTACAAATCCTGATTTATATGAAGCCCAAAGTGTCAACTGTATTGAAGATATACCTGAATCACCACAACAAGGTCCAGTACCTAGTCTGTCAGACCTTATAAAAAATCGCATTTTTCTAACTGATTTTGATCCAGAATCACACTGGCTCGAGATACATGATAAAGTTGTTGAAAATGAATTTGCCAGTGGTGAACACAGTCTACTCATTTGTTATATGGCGCATAAAGGTGAATTAAAATTAGAGTTTGAAGTGCCAAGATTTTGGTGTAGTGAAATTAATTACTTCATTTTCACATCAAGTGTGGATGGAGAAAAAGTAACTGTTGACAATTTTGATTTAAGAGTACAATTTGGTAGTATCTCTGGTCCAGCTATTCAACGTTTATTGAGTCTTATGTCATCAGTATTTGCACCAAATCTTTTTGCGAATACATCATGGCCAGAAAGTATACACAATGATTTTGCTTTACATTTACAACGTTTCATGTCATCGTTAACTGATGCCAGATGGAAATTAGAAAATAAAACTGTTTTATATATGCCTACAGAAGGTTTAAATTTATCACCAGAGGTTGCAGCTAAAAACAAAGAACTAGTTAATCGATTTGAAATGATTATTATTCATTGGACAAGACAAATTAAAACTGTATTAAGTTCTCAAAATACAACAGATGAAGTTGAAGGTACTGGTCCATTGGATGAAATTGAATTTTGGCGCAATCGTTGTGAAGATTTAACAGGGATTAGTTTACAGTTGGATAAACCAACAATTAAGCATATTACAGATATTTCAACGCTTGCAAAATCAACCTACACCGCAGCTTTTCTAAAGTTAGCTGATGAAATCAAAGCTAATACACAACAAGCACAGAATAATCTGAAATTCTTAGATACAATTAAAGAAATCTGTCATCATTTAGCTGAATCACATCCGACTGAAATTCCAAATAAACTACCACGTCTCATCAATATGATACGCATGATATGGACTAACTCAAAGCATTATAACAATAAAGAAGCTATAACAGGATTATTTCGTAAATTGTCCAATGAGATTATAGCTAGATGTTGCAGTATTATTTCATTAGATGATATATTTAGTGGGAAAATTGTTTCCAGTTCATTAAATTTAAATCACTGTATTGATTGTTGTGTCCAGTATAAAGAAATTTATGATCGAATACAGTTAATGCATTCACATAATTCAAAAAAACCATGGGATGCACAAAGAAATAGCATATTTGCTCAAGTTGATGCATTCATACAAAGATGTCGAGAACTCTTAGAGGTGAGCTTTCAAATAATTTATATATGTATAAATATATACTACTTGTGAGTAGGCAAATTCACTTACTTAAATATTGTGTTATCCTTGTCGTCAAGACCACCAGGACATACCAGCAGCTTACGAATGCACACATATTACGTGCAAACCTTCCTTTGAATATAAATTTGAAGATATTTTCATGACCATCACAATTCTCTGTTTAATGCTCAACTGCTCCTGTTTCGTTTCCTGAGGTCCGAAACAGATGCTGGGTGTGAGTTGAACAAATTCTTTCATAAGTGTCCTCAGATCCTGCACTCCTCTGTAGTAGTATTAATCGGTGAACAATGTTGAGGTCATGTATAGAGTTACTGATATAATAGTCATCTGTTTATTCGGATGTAAACAGCTACAGAGAATTTCTATCCCATCCTATTTCTATCCTGTAAGCACTCGTATTTATCGTTGTTAAAGATGTACTAATGGCTACTACTCAGTACATTTCAAACTTTCTAATGATCGGATTTTTTCTAAAATTCACTTGGCTGGCTTTAAAAGTAGATGAAATAGCCCTCTCATGCGAAGACGGAGAACATCCAGGATCTCCTAAAAGGAAATGCAAAGAAATCTAAGTATTTTTAACATGTCTTTTGCACTTGTCAGACATAAAATTACGCTTCAGGACTGGTCTGCACTTGCTTCTAATTCAACGATAGGTGAAAAAGTTATGAAGTGCATTTAGTTCTTACTAAAGAAGTGGCATCTGCTATACTGGGTCAGTTGCTGAAGAAACCTTAGCTTGGATTGGGTAAGTTCGTTTGTCACTTGTCAGCATACATCATCTTTGGTGCTAGCAGAATATCAACACAACTATCTAAGAACCCCTATGCTATTGAGCATTTAACCGTTTACGTTGTAATTGTCTAGGCTTTGCTTGCTGATATTCTTGACAACTTTAATCAATGCAACTTTGTTCCTTTAATTAAACATCATTTGACAAGATGTCCTGGCTATGGCTTATCACAGTGCTGTTGCGACTGGATAAGCGAACAAGTAATGTATACACTATTGAAAGATATCAACCAGAAAGGACAAATAGGCAGTTATATCTGTTGATATCCAAAGACGTATTCGTGCATATCTTTCCCCTTTTGAGCACATTTGTTTATGAAATTCTGTAGTCTAGTACTGAATTTACTAACACCTAGAGACAGAGAAACTGACTGATATCAAGTTGACTGGAATGTCTGCTGACTGTTGATGACGTTAAAAACCACTCTTAATAAAAATATATAACCTATCTGAATCTTGGTCAAGATATGACGGAATAGTTTCACGAATATTGATCAGTGAGGGAAAAGTTGACATTAGATATAAATTAAATTTGCGTAAATCTTAAAGTATTTGAAATAAGAAACTTCTGACGTTTCGCACGGAAGTCTGACCAGAGCTTCTTAAGAGGAATAATCAAGATCTACATTGTCATAAATGTACGTTACAGATTAAAAATCACGCAGTTCATCTCACTGTCTAAATAAAAAGTACATAAAATTAGTGATAAATAGCAGTTAATCTTTAGAACCAACCGAAGGAATTATAGACAAATGTATTTATCAAAATAAAGATGTTCTGCTAAAACCAAAGTTTTGCTTTCTTTCTACGATAACAACTGATTGTCATTTTGTAAATGGTTATATATAATTGTTATGATGTTTCTTTATGAACGGTTTTGACAAATTTCGCAACACTTCATTAATATGGTAGGGGAAATGATGTTGGTAAATTTATTATGAGGTTATTGGAAGTTTTAATTTTGAGGTAGTAATTATTACAGACTGACATTATTGGAGAACCATTGAAAACCTTAGATCACTGGACAGCTGCTTCATCGTAGTATGGGATTACTGCTTAGCAGTACGCACCCACGACTCGGCTAGGGATCTAACTCAGGACCTTTAGGTTTCACGGTTAGTGTGCTAATTATTCAGCCTCTGAGTAGGAATTCAATGGTCCACAGTTTCCTACTTCTGTCAATTCGCGATATAGCGGAATTATCATCAAATGCCTTTAGTGAGCATACACCCCAATCCTGACTGGTTGACCGCAAAGGTCACGGCTTTTCACTAGATATTCAGGATATCCATCTGGAAGCATTTAAGTAATGTATTTTAAGGTTTATGGGGGTTTTAATTTTGAGGTAGTATTCATCAATGACTGATGCTGATAAATTTAACCAAAATATATTTACTTTCAAACAATTCATCTTCAGAAATAGAGGTCACTACTTAAATGATGCAAAAATACAACCTGTAGATGAAGTTTAGCAAACCTGGCTGAAGAAAATGGAATATTACTAGAAATTTATGAAATACCAAGAATATGTCACTTAAAAGAAAGCTTATGAAACCAAATTAACAAATATTGTTCATACATTCCAAACAGACGCATACTTCAACTCCTGCATGAAACAATTGGTTCTCCGTTCACTCATGTCCTTATTATAGTTTCCACAATTATTTCCTCTTTTTAAAATTTGTTTATTTATAAGTGATACTGAGAATAAAGGTAGTTGTTGCCCTCATATCCTATAATCTAATTTGATTGGTCTAAGTATTGTCCCTTCCTGCATATCCTTATTGTCTATTTGAATATTTTCCTATTTTAACTTGCATTCCACCTCAGTTAATGCAGCGTGTTGGTAAGAGCTACTGCAGTTTTTGTGAGACTCACATTCAGCTTGGTCATCTTCGATTTATTGCGTCAAGGTTGACACAATCATCAATATGATTAGCAGCAGATTCACACATGCATAAGATTTGATACCCAGTGATTGAAATGTTTTAGAGTTGTGTCACTATCACATTGTTATAACAAGCCAAAAGTAATAGAAAATATCATATTTTTCTCATTTTCTTCATGCTTTTTATTATGACTTTTGTTTCACTGTTTTTTTAAGATATGTGAATGTCAAAAAGATTTTGGTCGCTATGAAGAAGGTAATAAAACAGTAATGCCAATATTTCAAGGGATTCGTGGTTCAGAAATTGAAATTCTCTTGACAACGATTGAACAAATGTTTTCAAAATTGATGTATAATTTATTTGAGAAACGTCATTCTATCCTGGATGTGAAAGCTACATCATGGCACGATGATTATAACCGTTTCAGGAGTGGTATTAAAGATTTAGAGATAATGATGCAAAATGCTATCAACACAGCATTTGAAACTGTAACAACTATTCAACAAGGTGTTGAAATATTGGATATTTTTGCTCATCTTCAAAATCGTGAGGTATATCATCTTATTGCTTGAAGAAAGTTTTGATAAAGTTAACAAAAGTTTCGTTTCTACAACTGAATAAAATACTAACTGTTTCAAATGTACCTGACGGTTAACGTTTAAGGGTCTGTTAGAAACGTTCCAAATTAGTCCCTTTCTAACTTATTGTTTAGGTCTGACTACCACTTAAACCTTAATTCGACTGAAACCATACTTCTCGTTGAAAGGATCAATTTTTCTTAGTCAGTGTTTCTGACTATTTTGACAAGAAAACAATGAAATTTAAGATAAAATTTGTTTGAAACATGGGTAATTTTACTGTCAATTATCTGAAAGCTTCAAGGTCTGAAAATTTAAGTTATGTCAACCAACTTCATTTCGAATGATGAGATAAAGTTTAAGTCCTTCCATAGTTCACATTGTACATAAGACCTGTGAACATCGTCCAGTAAGATACAATATAAATTATGCACTGAAAACCACCTTCAAGGAAATGTGCATGAATACTCAATCTTATTCTAAATATCAGTGCTATTAAAATTGATAATTTTGAATTTAGCAGACATAAAAATTTCAATAAACTAAAACAACGGTTAAATGCCAAAGATAGAATTCGGTTCAATTAAAAAAAGCTTCAAACATTTTTATTTAACATTTACCTATAACTTAAGCATATTTTTCTAATAAACTAGTGAACATAGAGGGTTCAGAAACTGAAGGGCCTAGATGTTTTCAGAAAAATGTCCATTGAAGTGAAATACACATTAGGCCAATATTTCATGTAAGCAGAATTATGAAATTCAAAGTGTATGAATCTCTTAGTTCACAGGAATATTCTAGAAATCGAAATCATAATCAAAAGGCTGAAGACCTGTGAAAGTAAAGTGGCAAGTAATAGTTCTGATTGGTTCAAATGAAATGTATATTGAAAAAAGAAGATAGAATACTTTTCAGGGAATGCTCACTAATTCGCGAAGTGCATTTAAAGCTATGGGAAGACTCGGAGTATCTGTAGTATTCAAACAAGTACCTATAGATTTTATATATATATATATATATATATATATATATATATATATATATACATCACAACCAACACTTCATCTCTTTTTTCATCAACATCACAAAATCATGAGCTATTATTTACCTCATCCCTTTTTCTGTTTGTGCTCTTGAGCATTGCAGCTGCTCATATTCTCATTTTCATTTATTTAGTCTTTCTTCACGTTAAATCTCAAATCTCTTCCGGGATATTAAGTTTATATGCTTTGACAATTACGCTTTTTAATATACTTTAGGTATATATAATAAATTATGTTTAATTAGACAGAAACTATCACTCTCTCAAGCACTAGTTTAGTGAAATGTCAGTTTTTTGAGTGTTACATCTTCCACATCTAGAAGAAAGTAGTCTATTTCCTAGGATTACAGGTACAACTGGCTAGCGATTGTCAATAAAACGCAAAAAGTAGATTCTAAGTTTCATAAATTGTTAGTTATAGCCATCCAGCAATAAAAGCAGTACACTCTAGTGTTGAATTACTTCACTTGTTAGTAAAGATAAAAATGCGTACAATGAGAGTGCCTCATTAATTCGGATAAATAACATAGCGTTGGCAACGATGCAGTAACAGATTGGGGTAAAAATCCTCACTTCACTAGTACGTTCAAACAGATGAGGCTGAGAAGGAGCCTCAAAATATTTCTATTTCTCCACTTTAAAAGTTATTAGCAATAAATTTCGTAAAATATCATTAAACTTATTCATTTACTTTCAAGACCATAAGAAGAACTATTGACAATAAAACACATGAACTGATATCACTTTTTGGAGATACTTTAAATCAAGTTAAGAAGGAAATGACTCAGCGTGTTTACACTGGTACACCTGTACCAACTGAAGCACACTACAGTGGACAAGCTATGTACTGGAAATTTTTACGTCGTCGATTGGAAAAGGATATGTTGGTGAGTTATTGCTACGTTATATCTTGGATTATTCGTATACAATAATGATCAAGAAACAGATATTTAGATTAGTGTACAGTACATGAAATAAAATGAACCAGTGGCAGAAAACCTAATGTTTTCATCGTATGCGCTATTTTGAAACATAGTCATCTATGGAATTATAGAAATCTGAGAGAACCCTTTTAGTTGATGACTGTGCTCATAACATAAACCCACTGGGAAATTCAAATGTTCACGCAAATATTTATACACGGAGGTGCATAAAATAAGTGGAAGATCAATACTTTTATAAAAACACTCTTGAATTCAGTACAAAAGATTCATGACTGTTAGTTTATTATTCTTACGGGAAATTAGTTTATCCAAAGAAATCAAAAACAGACGGGTTACTTGTATGATGACAGAATGCCTCATGCATTAAAATCAATTTTTTGTCATTTGCAACAAAACTCTGCATAATGTGAATATAAGGGTCCTTCATGGACACTTCTATCTTGCTCTCAATTTGAATTTACGCAACCTAATGCTGTACACATATGCGAACAACTAAACAAAATTTCAAACACACAGCTTTTGAACTGTTTCCAGTATTAGAACTCCAAATATTAGTGACGACGTTTGCTTACATCACTCTTGTCAGACTCTGGAGTGTAAAGACTTTCATAACAACAAGTGAAATAACCAATAAGACAGACAGACAAAATCAATGTTGAACCTCGCACGAAAGCGAATCGGCTTAAGTCGTCACACTTCACAACAGTATACAAAGAAAAATTGGGTAGAAAAAGAGTGACATCTGAGAGAATAAAAAATTTTGGAGATATAGGTTGGTGCGAATATTCAGGCTTTAGAAGACGACAAGGAGTGAAACAATATGCGCCACTGTGACCAGTTTTCAGCCGTGTCACCATAATTTTTCAACCACTGGTTTCTATCGTCTAGGGAACCCCGACCAGGTAGTCCACACCTTCCCATACGGCTCAGATCAACAGTCAAGGGCTTCATTGACTTGACTGGTCTTGGTCTGGCCACCCTGCACCCTCTTTCAACTTAATTCCGCTTCCTCCAGCGTGGCATGTTGAGGCAAGCAATGACTCGGCATGCGCAGTACATTTCCAAGCTATCCTAGCTGATGAAGGCTCACAATCCCATTAATCGACTTACTGGTCTCGCTTAGCACTCTTCGATTGACCTCAGTACGGTGCACACGGTGATTCCACCAAACGTAAACAATGCTAAGAAGACATCTGTGATCGAAACCCTCTAATCGCTTCATGTCTTCTTCTTTCAAAAACTGTCTCATAGCCATATAACACCACAGAACGGACTTCATCGCAGTCTACGCGTCTCTTGATGTATAGTCAAATGTCTTGCCAGTGGGAGCCATAAATGATGCAGGATGACAATTGCCAGATGGACCTTCTGTATCCGAGCTGAGATATTGTCATCAACCAGCTGGTTGGGGCTGACGTAACTCCCTAAGTGAGTGAAGTGGTCGATACATTCAACCACTCCACTCCTGATCAGAAAACTAGGAGTGGTTGGAGACCAGTCCTGAAGCATCACCTTACATCTAACAGGTGTGAGCTAAAAGTATCCCAAGCATACTCAGATTTGTGCTGAACGCGTTCAAAAAACCCTGCATTTTGTCAGTGTCTATTTCTGGCAGGACAATATTGGATTGGATCTTGTTTACTACTGGGAGCGTGTGGGTGGTTGAGGCTTTCAGGTCGCCTACACATCAGCATCATCTGCAAACTCCAAATTAACTAGATGCCCTCCAGTGGGTAAGTCAATCCCTGTGAAGTTAGAGACACCTATGATTATGTCCATTAGTACGTCTACAAAGAAATTAAACAGGAATGGTGACATTGAACATCCCTGGTTATCATTGGTTTACATGACACCTCTCTATTAACCAACACTTACGTGGCTGCATGGATCCTAATAGAAGGCTTTGATAAGCCTTAAATACTTGTCTGGTACTCGTTTCTAAGCTAGACACTGCCACAACACATCATGGTCGACTGAGTCACATTCTAGCTTCAGGTCAAGAAATACGGCATGTTAGCCAATGGCCAGTAAGTGCGACTCTGTTCCCGAACCTGTCGGAGGGTAAAAATATGATTTATGCACCCTTGCCTGGGTCTAAAACCTGCCTGATTTTCTTGAGTTTGCCTTTCTCAAGCTCCAGTTAGACGTTGGATAACTATGGATCCTATTATCTTTGGCACGATATTTGTCAAGCTATTTCCCCCACGGTTGTCACAAAAAGCTTTCTCTCCCTTCTTATAGACTTGAATGTTAAGCGAAATAGCCAAAACTGACGGCACCACCTCTGATAACTTTATACTACCTAGTACCTCCGTCATTTTAATTAGCGATCTCCTACGCCCATCCTTGAAAACTTCAAACATTAAACTGTCAGGTCCTGCTGTTTTGAATCGTTTCGGGTTCGATAAAACTTTCCCAACTTAATAAATAGTTGAAAGATCAACATACGGTTCGCATTCAGATATAGGCTTGATGTTGAATAACTGAAGTCTTGCTAGTTGAACTCTAATTTGAAGTGTTCTACCTAACGTTCTAGCCGCCTGTCCTGGTAGGTTATCGACGTCCTATCCTTTTTGTTGGTGTTTTCAGTCACCATCGTTTCCTTCTTGCTGGTATCCTTAACGAACTTAAAAAGTTGCTGGGTGTTACCTATCATTGATACCTTCTCTATCTTCCACGCTTTCATCATCCATGAATGCTGTCGAACGACGCAGAGTTTTGATCAACTTACGTTTAAGTTGCTTTCTATCTTCATTGTGATAGGAAGCAGCCAGCTGGAAACAGTCTTCTGGCACCAGTCATTTCGGATGACATTGTGGAGATCCAATGACGTTTGTTAACTTTCGGATGTGGGATATTGATTGTCTTTACTGTTGTTACTACAGCAAACTAAATATCACTCCATATTTCTTCATGATGACCATTGCTGTTCCGTTCAGATAAACGCTTAGCTATCTCCTCCCTCAACACATCTAATTCATGTTTTCATCCTTCAGTCGACTACAGATATGCTTGCCTGCCATCTATTTTCTACAACCATTAGGAAAGACATACACGAGCCCGTACTAACGCCCGGTTGGAGTCCAAACTTGTACTCCAGAAAGAGTGACAACTCTCCACCGATCCTCTCCAGCAATGGCTTACAACAATGCGATCTATCTCTGTTCCTTGTTGGTTTGAAGTTGGTGGACGCCATATGAAACGGTGTCTCTCTTCATGCCTAAGGCTAGTGTTGGTCAGAAACAGGTGACTATAGAGACAAAATTCGAACAGACGGTCATCGTTGTTGGTCCGTCGGTATGAGTTTCCGTAAATACCTCCAAAATCCCTTTCCAACTGCGTCAGCTTCTCTATATAGGCGTTAAAGGTACCTCCCATTATAACTGTATCTGAACGTTTTGCTTTCTGTAGCAAAGTTGACAGAATTCATCCTTTGTATCATCCGACCTGCAGTCGGTGGGTGCGTAGGGGGGAGTGAGAATAGTCATCGCCTAGCCTTACAATCCTTCCTATTCCTTACAGATTCATTCAGTCGAACAGCACACAGACTTCTGTTGACTGGTATCCAGTTGAAAAGCGCACTTCCTGTCCTACAAATCAATGCTACGCCTACACCGGCAAGTCCAATAGAGCTAGCCGACGGCTCTCTGAATACTTATAAGATGAATTTTAAAGACTCATAACCATGACCAGGTGAGTTCAGTTTCACAACCACACCCAGGTCGTGTATATGTGTCTCAGAGACACAGCACACATTCATGGCTAGAGATTCCAGAGTTTTGGTGAGTGACGCTTGCTATCCAATTTGGCATAAAGTTCGGATGTTGAAAGCTCCAACATAAAATCGATGGCGGGATCTTAGAAGCCTAGGAATAAGGTTTCGATGGCGTTGGTCGTTAACAATGGTTGCAGAATGAGAGGTTGGGTAAGATGTAGAAGGTTTAATGTTAGTATCAGGAGGCGAAAGCAAAGGAAGAGACAGAGTTCAGGAGGATATGTTTGATTGGATCTTGTGTACTACTAGAAGCGTGTGGGTGGTTGACACTTCCCAGCTACCCATGCCAACTAAGTATGCATATAATTACTTACCATTAGCTAAATTTCTCTTCCAAAAAGAAATGGAACAAACCTAAACTCAACTTTGACAGCAAATGAAATGACCAATTAGACTTCTTCATTTTACAGAAATTCTACCTTCCCAGCCGAATTTAAGAAGCCTAGTTGACGATTTTAGTCGTTGGTAAGGTGGACCTTAGAGCCACTCCACGACTCTATAGACGATCCCTTCTAAAGGCTACACTAACAATTAGTGAAATATTCAAGTGGGCCTCGGTATTTTATGAAAAGACTAACTTACTGAACGAAGTAGAGAAATGTAATTGGTTAACTGTGTTGTTATTAGAGTGGCCTCACAGTCATTGGTTTTGAAAATCCGCTGACTGTGTACTCTGGCATTACACTGAAATAATATTATGATAACGGACAGACTAATCATCTGGTTTGACAAGTCATTTCATGCGGTGACTTTAAAGCCACCGTAACAATTGCTGAAATAACCGATGGGGCTGAGATATTTCGGCAGGACAGTCCTTCATAAAATGAAGAAAAGTAATTGGTTCTCGACAGTGGTTAGGGTGACCTTAAAATTGGACTCCTTTATTTCGACTAGAAAGGCAGACTTTTATAATATAGAAAAATCAAATTGGTTACTTCATTTGTTCCAAGAGTTGACTTTACATTCGTCCCATTTTTTTGGAGGACAAATTTAACTCAAGTTAAGCAGTTGTATGCATGCTACTCTACGCTACTGATATATGTATGTATATGATCCCTTATTGTTATCCTCAACATAGGTAAAAACGGCTGTTGCAAAGCGATGAAATTATGCACTTTCTAAAGGAAAATTGAATACCCCTGAGTTTCTAATCTTAGTGTCTGAACTGCATAAATTTTATGTGACAGGTCAATAAAACATTCTATCAAGAATTCAAAGTATGATATTTTAACTTAAAAAGATACTGCAGTAATCTTTCAAATAAATTCACTAAATTTGTTCATCAAAAAATGATTTCAAATCCATTTAAGTAATTTGTCCAGTATATGAGTAAATTACCTTGGATATTTTTGTTTACTAAAAAACTATTTTAGGCATTGAAATATTAAAAGAAAGTCATGAAATGATGTATTGAATAAAGGTATCACTAGTAATATCTTATTTTCATTTTTATAGGCTATAGATCAAGCATTTTTCTTACCTTTAATGGAAACTGATTTAACAGATCACCGCCAGCAGTGCATACAAACCTGTGAAGCATTAGAAGACCTGACTAGAAAAACATATAATGAATTCCAAGTAATAATTGAACCAGTAAGTTTAAAATTGTAGTATATCATCAAGAATAAGGTGAAATCAGTCGCTTTTGTAGTCACTAATATCATGAATTAATACTTATTCGAATATCGAAAGTAATTTCATTTTTTTAAACTCATGAGTATCACTGAGACTAAAAACTGAAATTTCTGCTATTTTCAAATCATTAGTCAAACTCCATCCTGATATCATATAAACTGAATTTTGAACTGCTAATACTGGGGAGACTTTAAGGACTACGCTAGCAACAACCTAAGTAACCAATTAGATTTCTATATTTCGACTCGAAAGGCAGATCTTCCTAAAATAGGAAATTCCAATCGGTTATTTCATTTGTTGCTAGGATCCTTCATAAAGTCAGTCTGAATAAGCAATTACAGTACTATGATTTATAAAAAACTAACGTCCCAACCGAAATGTCAAAACTTGATTGATTATTTCAACAATTACTAGGGTGACCTTAAAGTCAATCCGAATACCAAAGGCTACCCTAACAAATACTGAAATAACCAATTAGGCTTCTTCATCTCAACTGGAAAGGCAGATTTTTATACAATAAAGAAATCTGGTTGGTTATTTTAGCTGTTGCTAAGGTGGCCTTTGAAGTCACGTCAAAGTAACAAGTACTTGCTGAAAGCCCCAAAATTTTGCCTTGACAGACAAACATGACTTTAAAGGCTATCATAACAACATTGGAAATAACCAATAAGATTTCTGTATTTTATGAAAATCTGTCCTCCAAGCCGAAATACTGTGACATGACTGGTTATATCAGCAGTTGCCAGGGTGACTGGACGACTTTAAAATCCATCCCAGCAACTAACAAAATAACCAATCAGGTTCGGCGTTTTCGCTAGGACGATAATTTTTCATGGAATGAAGAAAAGTGATTGATTATTTCATCAGTTGCTGGATGGCCTTTAAAGTGACCGGGTGCTTTTTAAAATGCCCTTAAAGTCACCCCGTTTCGCACTTTTTCTCGAGTGACGTCAAAGGCCATCCTAACGACTGACAAGATAGCCAATTAGACTTTTATATTTTATGAAAAACCACCTTTCTAACCGGAATACCGAAATTTGATTGGCTAATACAGCTGTTGCTAAGGTGGCCTTTAAAGTCGTCCCATTTTCTCTTTCCCGTAGATTGTGTTTTGCACTCATTTAAAGGTTACTCCCTTTCCTTCTAAAGGTGCTGGACTATTTTCAAGACTACCCTAGCAACTGACGATGCAGCCAATTACATGTTTTTATTTTCTGAAAAAGTACTTTCCCAGGAGAAATATCGAATTCTGGTTGGTCATTTCAGCAGTTACTGGGGTGGCCTATAAATTCGCCCGTAAAGAAGTATCCTCTCACCTTTCAAAAAAATCGAAATCAGCGTAAAAATGTGTACCGTAACTCTTTTTCTCGTTTATGAGAAACAGTGAAAGCTCTTAATTTCGATCAGCCTTCCTCTTCTGTTCACGTTCATCAGAAGGTTTTGAAGTTACTGACATTGTTATTTTGAGCCATGAACTAGAATCATCAAGTATATTCAGATGGAATGCAGGCTACAATTTTTTAATACCTAATTGAGGAAGTAACAAAGTTTGATGTTAATGATAATAATCAACCAAGTGTGATTATAGTTAAAGTTGTCAGAACACGTATATCGAACCTATGATTTACTGTTTGCAAAAAGCGTTATTCAGTACTGAAATGGTGGAGAATATTTGTAACTCAAGTGAATGTTCTTAGTTGTATTGTGTTCTCTGAGCTGAATTGTTTAATCGTGGAGCTTTCATCGTTTTGCTAGACGACATCATCAGCACCATCCTAAAGAAGAACTGCTACCCGTGAAACTTTATCAAAAGATGCCTATCCTGTACTTCTTCAACAACTACAAAGTCATCGACAGAAATTAACAAATGCATCATCCTCCCGTACATAAAGAATATATCAGGAGTCACGACAAGATTACTGAGACCTCTTTGAGTTGGTGTGGCTCATAACCCAACAAATTTCCTTCAAACCGTATTATGCAGACCAAAGGATGCAACAACCAAAGAAAACGAATTGAATATCATTTACAAAATCATCTGCAATAACTGTAGTCAACACTACATTGGACAAAGTGTTCACCCTCTTTGCCTTCGTCTACATGAACACCAATTGACTATTAAACGTCACGGTATTTCATCACTCATTTCAATGCACCTAGATAACGCTGTGGACATGAATTCAATTTTGACAATGTAGAAATTTTGGACAGGGGAAACATAAAGCATACCAGAGAATTTCTGGAAGCTTGGCATTCAGATCAGTCAGTCAGTAATCAATAGATGTATAGACACCGACTCATTCTATCAACCAATGAGCAAAATGATAAACGACAGAAAGGTGAGAAGTGAAGCAGAGGAACAGCCAACAGGAAAATCTATGCAGTCAGTCAATGACACAACAATCATAGGAAACAACCAATCACAAACCAGTTCTTCAGGGCAAGTTACTAAATCACTCATGGAGAGATATTGACAGCTCACTTTATACTGAAGTTAGTGCTGATGATGTCGTTTAGCAAGATGATGAAAGCTCCGCGATTATTCAGTACTGATCACATTACTATCCATCTAAGCTTTGTATAGATAAGCTTAAAAAAGCTACATACAGTCCTAATTGCGAAATGAATCGCCACTTTCTTAGTACCGATTAGTACCATTTAAGAATCCAGTATGTATAAATTAACCAAAAAATATCAAACAAACATCTATAAACTTTCAAGTCAGCCTGACAAGCAAGTTATTTGAATTAGCACCACACCTTTGATTCAAAATACCATATCTAACGCTACCGTTCTTCATCATGGAGCGATGCATGGGTTCCCTTTGGGATACAAAAACATTTGATGCACTAAATTACCTGGAAATGAAGTTAATGGTAATTTTTAGTACACAGCCATCATTATTTGAATCTCTTGCCACTCTCATTGGATGAATCTGCAGTCCCGATGCGTCAGAAGAAGAAATTTCTGTTCTAAAGAATATCCTAATTGAAAATGGATTACCACTACGCTTCATAGACAAAAATATAAAGTCTTAACCTCACAAAGAGAACCTTACCGTCACGCCAAAAAAGACACCCTATACAAAACTAAATTTCTAGGGTGATTCTGCCACTGACACTATAAAAAGGAAGATATCAAACGCTCTAAAGAGAACACCCTGTGCATCAACTCTGACACTAGTATCCTCTTGTTGGCCAACGATTGCTAACAAGTCATAGGAGAAACTTTCATATCTGACCACTTCTATGTGTATATATCAATCCACCTGCTCCTGTGGAGCCAGGTATTTAAGTCGCTCGATGCGACTGTTATCCACAAGGGTTCAAGAACACTATCCAGCGTGGTTACAAAGAGGTAATAATGGAGAGATAATGAGTGCTATAACTGAACACACCATGAATACGAATCAACTTATCTCAAGAACCTCCTCGTTCAAGGACGTCTGTCAAGTGAAAAGGAACCTTTCAAACGCTGTATGCATTCGTATTCTCTGCATCGCCGAAGCTCTTACTATTCATGTGTTCTTCTTTGTTCTTTTATATCTATTGGTATATTTCAAATACTTGAATCTTTTCAATGAATTTGCAAGGATGGTGATTTTCAGCTTGATACAAAAGATTTTCATTTTTACAGTCTAAGAGAGATAAGAGATCTACACTGCATCCTATAAAACTTTCAAAGTATTTTCATGAAACTTAAAAATTTATTTTATTCCATTCATTAATTCATTCTAGGATCCATTAAAATGTCTTGAATCATCTGTATTAACCCGTAGTACACTGCAACCTGGCATGCTTGAACCAAATTTCAGTGGAACAGCATTAAAATTATTAAATGAATTACACTATTGGAGTCGACTGGGCTTTGAACTACCACCAAATGCAAATGATGCTTATCGACGAAGATCAGAATTACATTATTTACTTGATATTGTATTAGTTGTTGTTCGAGATTACAATCGTATCTTAAATTCCCTAAACGATGATGAACGTGCCTTATTCCGTGAACGTATAAAAATATTAGATAAGAAATTGGCACCGGGTTTAGTTAAACTACACTGGACTGTAAAAGGTCTAGTTGAAATGTTCGTTAATGATTGTCGTACACAAGCCTATAGATTACAGTTAAAAGTTGATGAATACATGGCAGCAAATGCAGATATTAAAGAGAACTGTGAACAGATAGCACAAACTCTATTGATTAAATTGGAGCCAAATCGTGTTTATGAAAATACAGAATTTGATGACTGTCAGGTGAGTTATTTCATTTATCATTCATACACATAGCCAAACTGGTCTATACATGACAGTTTACATTACCTAGGTCTAAGTGTCACCAAGATAAAGTTAACATAAACAATAAATTAGGCAGGCTAAACTTAGCCTTTTTAAGCAACGTCTATGCTCATCCTACTATTTATGCATTATTTGCCACTTTTCCAAGGGTTAGAGAAGTACAATATAAAAAGACTGTTTTACCTCATGCTTTGCTTGTAGTTTCTGGTCGTTTAAGTAGGAAATACTGATGTAAGCTGGACGTTACCACTAGCACTTCTCTGTTCATTCACTGTTCAACTGTTTATGACAAGTCTTAGTGCAATACCTAAGCTGCCATTGTCTCCTCAAGGAAGATGGCCTTAAGCAATATTTGTTGTCATCAAATATAATTCATAAGAAAGATATGATTGTGTTAAGGATCTTATCCAGCACTGTTACCTGGCATGAACTTGTGCTTATGTTTACTAAAATAAAAAATGAGGAGTTTACTCAATGCACAGACTGGACCAGCATGATCCTATCATAAATGTTTTGTGTCATGTTATTGTTCTTAGCAAATAATTTGGTCAAAATAGATAATTGTGAAAGGTTTTTCAGAGGTGTTATTGTAAATTTTTCACTTGGGACCTGATTCTGACAGCTGCTATGAAGAAATATTAACGAAAATACACAAAATGATAGCTTATAACAGATCCTTGTAGCCAATTTTTCGCTTTCTGCTTGAGTTGTGTTGCTCAAATATGCTTTAACCGGCCATATTTCTAGATCATTGAGTTATCCAGTTAAGCACCAAACAACGTGTACAGTTAATATAAGAGTAAAACTTGTTCACCATAGTAAAATGTAGTTCCGTTTTTATTGATTTTTTAGACTTATCACACAGTGTAACCATATTTTCTACTCGATCACGTTTCGGACATAATTTATTGTCCGTAGTCATACTAAGATAACTACACTCCTTTGTGACACCTCTTATATAGTCCTAATTTTTTTTCCTCCTTTGTGATATGGGTAGTACGATTTTCCATACATCCCGTATATCCCGATAGGTTAGACTTAGGAATTTTGACCTTGTACCATCCATTTGTGTAGTTGTGTGTAGTTGCATGCGTGGCTATGGATGATATTTCTTCTAAATTCCTTACCTTACTAGGATCTACCAATTTTGACTTAGCTAGTTTTTTGTGGTCGGATAGCCTAATTGGCCCTGATCGACTGCTTTGACTTATGTATTTGACCTCAAATTCGTCGCAAGGTACTTGGTAAACTAAGTTATTCTGCTCAATTGAACCAATAGGATCTTTTAACCAAAAAAAGCTTATTTTTAGGTGAGTCTGTAAGTTTTAACGCCACTCTGATCCCATCCTTATTGAGAATCCTACTTTGTGTTCCTAAGGCTTTTTCTTTGTAAGGTAATACTATAGAGATTCCGAATTCTCTCTTCATGATATCGCCGTTATTATTACTTACATTATTATTGCTACTATTCACAACTGTAATGATGCATAGTGGCTAGCAGTGGAATCCATCATTACTATCATTAGAGCACAGGTAATATCGAGGCATTCGCACAGGAGCCCACATGCCAATAGAGACCGGTCGGTTCGGTCCAACCAACGACGGTATGATATAAAAACAATTATACTATTCACAACTGTGTTGCTAATATTAGCCATATTTTTCTCACGATTCGTGAGGAACTTATCAATAAATCTCGGAGGGTAATTGCTGATGAGTAAGATTTCTTTATTGTACCTGATTCCTTGTCTTACATCTTCCGTTTTATTACGTTTTCTTATGGGCTCATTACTTAACCACTTTACTAGGCCAACTTTGACTGACATAGAGTGAGACGATTTGAAGTCTAAGTAACGATTTGAGTGAGAAGTGTTTCTGTAGACACTAGGCACTAGTGGATTGCAGGATAAAACGGAAACAAAATGGGAGTTTAGACATCAGTGTCGAACAGCAAGTTTAGATAAAATTTATTTCGAACACTGATGGTAAGCACTGTTTAACAATAAACACAACTTCGAATTCGCCTCCATGGTATATTCATAGAGTGTATGTATAACTTATTTTCAAGAACGAAACTGAGATGAAGAAAACAAGATAGTTTTCGAAGCAAAGTAGTCTGAAGTTGTGTGGTATCAAAATTTAATTAATCATACTCAAGTTTACAAGTTAGTACTTTTATTCGAAAGAGTTTAAGCACACTGAATAGATTCAGCTTAGCTTCGACTAGAAAATAATATTAAGGATATTAATACTATGCAATTTTTTATCTCATTAAATATACTGTTCTTTTTAATTTAATATCATTTATCTGAAAATTGTTTACAACTTTAGTCTGAACACAGAAGGATAACAAAAGAGAAACTTATTGCTATGCATGAAGAAATTGTACAGAAATTGCGTAAAGTTAGAGAGACATTTGTTTCCGAAAGTGCTGACATCCAACTTTACTGGACAAAGTAAGAGCTACTTAGTTTTCAGTTGTTAAATTTAAATGCTTTTATATTTCTCCCTGGAAACTGCATATTTTAGCCGTTCATAATGCACTTTGCCTTAACTTACACTACATAGCAAAAATCACTAAGATACAGACTGTAATAAAAGAAGTAAACCGAAATGAAACATTTAGCGTATACAGCTGTATTTAAGAATATGAACCTCACAACTCAAGCTGAATAATACAATTTCAAGATTTCGTGTTGAAATTATTAATTATCCATTTCAAATCCATTCCTCTTAGTTGCATTCATCAACCTTTTAGTTTTTTTAAATCTTAACAGAATTATTTATGGTGATTCTCAAGTCAGATATCCATGAACTACATTGTTTAAAACCTATTTTAGTAGATATTTCTACGAAACAATTAGAATATGTAGCTTTTCTGAACTGAAGAATCTGATCATATACATACTTGTCATGCATATTTATGTAACAAAGAAAATATGAGCTTAAAAGAATGGCCAATATTATACAGGATCTCACTGTCAGTTAGGTCGGGAAGAGAAAGATAGTATATTGATTACTAATTATTTCAAGTTGTTATTCATCGTAGACTGACATCAGTTGGAGGAACAAAGTAAACCTGGGAGCACTGGACAGCTGTTTCGTCCTAGTATGGGACTCCTCAGCAGTGCGCACCCACGACCCCACCAGCAGGGATCGAACCCGCGACCTTCAGGTCCCGCGGCCAGCGCGTTACCATTGAGCCACTGGGTCAGAATACAATGCTCCATATTTCCAACTTCTGTTAGCTCACGATATAGCGCAACCGCCACCCAATGTCATCGCTGAGTATTTGTCCTCATGGCCATCAGGCTTTGACTCCACCGGTCACTAATTATTAATAATAATAAGTAAAATAGTAGTAAATTAATGAGTCAATAATAATTAATAATAATAATTACTAAAAACTAATAGTGAAAATAATAACTGAAATTAGAAGTTTTCCTAATGATAGCACTTTTTTCATCTCAGTTTAAGCAACAATAAACTGAGATCACATACAATTGAAACACTGAATCAACTGAAAGTATTGATTTCAGTCTACTTCAGTGAATGCTACAATATAAAGACTGCAAGTTACTCACCGTTTTGCCTACTTTGACAGTAAGATTATCATTTTCACTGAGACTAAATCAGACATCAAGTTTTTTCTATGTGTAATATTCCACTATGCAACAGTGTTCATGATATCCTCTTTTCTTTTACAATGATATAGATATCATCATTACTCAGCCGAGCGAACAGCACATTTCCTTGGTGTTACTTAGAAAAAGGTGTATTTTACTCACTTCAAAGCACATTAGAGATTCAAATAAATGTTATATCAGGAAAGATAAATTAGTTTTAGTAGTGAATAGTGCTAGAGTGATAAGTCTCAAACTAGGAGTTGAATGCTTTCAGTGGGAACTATGTGAAATGCCCGTAATTTGCAATGTCATAATGAAAATTTCGCACAGTGGCAGCGACTGAAAGTATGTGAATTGATCATAAGCCGTTATTAGTCTATTGAACCATATCTTTATTATTGATGGATTGTGGCTAGCAGTGGAATCCAGAATGCACATTTCGTCCAATTTGGGACTCGTTAGCTGGATGTACCTGCTTCCCAGTGAGTGATGTTGTTTCCACCGATCAATTCGGTCCAAACAACGACGGTATCATATAAAAGCAATTATACTGAAAAATCTTTTTGTTTGAATTATCTAAATATGCACTCAAGTGACTCAGTTTTCTTGATCATATTCTAATTTCATGGTGTACACTAGGTTTTTTCGTGTACTACATTAAGTCAATAGTATTCATCAATATTCTTTAACAGTTACAACCGATGATGCATCCTCTAGATGAGTTTTGGTGCAATTACTTCAGTGAAAAGTAGATAAATATCATTCAGTAGGAGTAAATGAAGAAGCACACTGAGCGAGTGGTTATCATGATGTCCCCAAGGGAATCAAAGGCTCTCTACTCCAAGATCATGATAGCAAGATAAAAATAGAAGGAGCGCAAGTCAAAATCACACAATTCTACGCAACACACCTACAAATAATGCAGACGCAGAACAAGAGAGAAAGGAGGAACTCTACAGACAACTGCAATCAGCACTGGACAAGACTCTATCCCAGGTGGCGACATCAAAATTCTAATGGGTGGGGTGACATGAATGCCAAATTGGGAGGGGACAACACAGGAAGAGAACTAACCATGGGTAGAGGAGCACTCAGTGAAATGATGAGTGAGAATGGAGGACTGTTTGCAGATTTCTGTGCATTCAACTATTTGGTGATTGGAGGCAGTGTGTACAAACACGAGAATGTTCTCAAGGCAGGGAAGGACATGGATTTGATTTTGTCAAATGGATACACTAGAAATCAGATCGACTTCATCTCAATATGAAATAAGAGGAGATGCAGCCTACTGGACACAGGATCAGATCAGATTAGATCGGATCATATCAGATGAAGAAGGAGAGCAGATGTATGTTCACATCACTCACCATCTAGTACAAGAAACATAACCACCTTCAAAATCAAGTTGAAAGCCTTCACACAAGTTGGTGATGATAGACCACAGTTGAAGTTGAACACCGAGAACAATAACTGAAGGACGAAACTACAAAGGACATCTTCACGTCAGTCATCAGGACAAAATGGGTGACACTGAGCAACATCCATTAAGGAACCTGAGTGGATGAACACTGGAACTCTTTGAAAGAGACGTGGAAGGAAATCTGCATTACTGTGTTGGGAAGGAAGAGGAAGCAAGACAAGGAAAGGATCGCCACAGATACGATGAATGTGATAGAGGAGAGATAGGAAGGTGGTGAAGCAGAAGATGAACCAGTCCAGTGCAGTGCAGTGCAGTGCAGTGCAGTGCAGGGATGAACAAAGAAAAGAGGAACTAAGCAAAACCTATAAAACACCACACTGGACAAAGAAGTGAAGAAGAGTGCAGAGAAAGACAAGAGATACTACTACAACACACTGGCAAGTGAAGGAGAACAGAATGCAGGTAGGCGAGATAGAGACCTGACAACACTATATCAAATAACCAGATTACTATCTGGGAGGGAAGAGATCAACACAGATGAAACCAATGAAAGATAGTGAATGAAACCTAGCTAACGCCGAAGAGGAGAAGCAAAGGAAATGATGGGATGACCACCTCAAAAAACTCTTGAATCAACTACCACCACCACCACCACCTGCAACGCATCCAGTAATGCCACCAGCAACCGCAGGTATACCAGTGAACATTAACTCTCCGACAGAAGTAGAAGTGAAGTCCTTAATGCCATAAAGTATCAGAAATCAGGGATAACTGGAGCACCAAATGATTTTCCACCAGAAGCACTGAAAACAGGCACACAGACAACAGTGGATTTGCACATACCACTATAGCAGAAGGTTTGGAAGGAAGGAAGGAAGAAAAGTTACATGCCCAGTGATTGGAAGAACAGCTCCCTTGTCACACTCCCAAAGAAGAGTGGGTGACCGAAGTGAATGCACTAACTGGCGTGGAATCATGCTCCCCCCTGTCCACTCCAAACAAAATATTAAGCCGCATCATCCTTGAGAGAGTGAGAAATGCTCTGGATTCAAAATCACAACCAGAACAGGCTGGCTGGCTGGCCGGCTTCACGAAGAACAAATCATGTGTGGATCAAATTGCAGTGCTACACTATGCATCATCATAGAACAGAATATAGAGTGATAATCCACTGTACCTTTATCTGAACTTCATCGACTTTGAAAATGCCTTCGACAGCGTCTACTGAGAAGTAATTTGGCAGGCAGCTGATTCAACACTACGGTTTTAGTGCTACAAACCTTTATCAACCTCATTCAACAGCAGATATATACTATATGATGCTACATGCCAAGTGATTCACAATGGAAAGATCAGTGATGGCTATGAAGTTAAGACAGGAAGGAGTAAGACAAGGTTGCCGCCTGATTGTGGTCGACTGGACTGCAATGGATCATGCAGCAAACTGTGAGGAGCGAGAAAATATGCATTCGTCTGCAGGGCTGATGTAAAGACCCTAGAAGATTTCGATTTCGCCGATGATGATTTATGTCCGACGTCGCGAAAACTGACATGTTTGCAGACTAGGCAGAGAAGATGGGATTTCGGGTGAATGTAGAGAAGACAGAGGGGATGAAGATACCCAACCAACAACAAGAACAATGAAAACAAGCACCAATCACCATCATCAAGAAAAACCGAGAGGAAGTTGTCTCTTTCACCTACCTAAGCAGCATCGTTTCAACTGCGGTCGACGGCGGCACAGTTGAGGATCTTTTAAGCCAGGATCTCAAAAGCAAGACAGGCCTTCATCAATCTGAAAGCAATGTGGAAATCTACTGCACTCAGCATAAAGCTTGAGCAACACCCGGATTGTAAACACTAATGACAGTCAAGTAATTCAGTGCTTCTATGTGATGGTTCAGAAACTTGGCGCGTCATGAAAAGCATTTCCAGCAAACTACAGACATCATAGATCAACAGCTGCCATCTACACCCACTCGAGACTGAAGATCACATCAGGTAGCCAGAATAGTCAGAATAAGCAACAAGGAAGTCGCTTCGGTGGACAACGAACCAACTAACAACCCATGGCCCAACACGTATGCAGAAGAAAGTGTAGATGGATTGGGCAAACATTGAAAGACCGATTGGGGACATCAGGCACCAGGCCAGGCTGTGGAGTGGGACCTGTGTGGGAAACGATGAGTTGAGCGTCTGTGTCAAGTGTGACATGGAGGAGATGGTGTGAGGAAGAAATGAAAGCTTGTGGGCAGTTGGGGAGTCGTGTTGAAAAGAATGCAGGGAATAGAGTGAAAGTGCGACGATGACCACATCATGTCACCTAGCGGTGTGCAGCAGAGAATTCGTGACACTAATCAAACTTGTGATTTCAGTAATATATATGAAATGCTGTAATGAACCATTCCTTCTTTACAGACGCTCCTTTCTTGGCATCAGTATTATGTATTATGTGTTTTCTGATAATAATATTGTGTTCCAAATTTGTTAAATTATCTCACTATGCTGACATTATCTCACAGTCAATGTTCACTTTTGATCATTCACAATTGTTATCAAGTTTCTTTACATATGGTTATGATATGGTAATTTTTCCCTTCAACTAGTAAGACTTTTATTTTAAAAAATCACCAACTAAAATCCCTGAGCGAAACTATTGTCTTGTTCATAAAAATTTTACAAAGCAAGATTGATCATCTTGAGGTGAAAAGTATGGCTTCATAACAGTTCGATTGACACCTCCCTGAATATTTATTTTAGTAAGCAGTTGTGACCAAATCAATTTTATCTAACTAGATTCTAATATCTTTATTCAAACCATTATCTCACTTTTCAAGCAGCCAGTTCATTTGATATAACTTTAAAAATCATGGATAATGAACGTGAGTGAACTTAATTTTAAGTTCATAACATGCATGTAGCGTTAGTGTAAGTCATATCTCACTGGCATGTTTTGTGAACGTCCACATATTGTTAGAATTTTGGAGATAAATATGCGGGTAAATCGGTTTTTTTTTCTCATTCATGAATTCAAATTATTTTTTTATAATTTGTCTGCATTTACCAGGAAAATGTTTCAGGTTCTAGTTTTTCCGGTATTTGATTCGACTTTAAAACTTCAGGTAGGTGGGAGAGGTTTGTACAAACTAATTACGTGAGTAGCAGATAACAGAATTCACTGTTTGATTAAGAATTAAAACTTTTGAACTAATGAATTTATTATTTGATTTAATATTTCAGATATACAGAGAAAATGGATCACTTCTGTGAAGAAGCTTTCAGAATCAATGTTAGATCATCATTAAGTGAATTGCAAAAAGCTATCAATGGTGATGGAAGAAATGATCCTAATCCTTTATTTAAAGTTTCACTGAATTTAGATAATGATGTTTTAATATTCTCTCCAACTCTTGGACAATTAACGCTTGTTGTAGCTTCGTTAGGAAGTAAATTTGCAGAAATCATTTCAGTTATTCCTCGTCTGCCTAATTTACTCAGTGGAACAAAATTTACAAAAGCGGTAAGCTGAAACAAAGCATTTTTTCAAGCTTACTTTCTAAATACTATTTTGACTGCAAGCAACTATTTAGTTACTGTATGAGTTTTAGAAAGTACATCTAGGTGACCGAATACTAAACCTAAATAGATAAATTTTCATAAAGGTGTAGAGCTTGTAGGGAAATGTGTACTCCATTTTATTTCAGAGCTTAAAAAATGCAATTTATCTGGTAATTACGTACAAACAGCCAGTCTAGAAACTTCAATGCTTGCAAATGTTTCATCATATAGCTTAAAACCTAACATAATGACGCAGGTTTATTTACTGTCATCTTTGGAACTTGAATATTTTCATTAACCTTCATATTTTTATTGTCATTTTACATAACTTTTGTCGACTTCTGTATCACTTTTTTATCCACTTCTACTGTGCATGCCGCCATAATGTTGTGCAACTTGAAAGTATGCACTTCTGTTTTGCTTGTCTATATTCTAATTTACTTAAATTGTAGTTAAAAGCTGAATATCTGCTGGTTAGTCAGTGCACTAGAGCATATTCAGTTTCAAGAAAATTTCTATCAGATGACCCAAATTTAAATCAACCCTAGATGAAAGTGCTTATTGTGAGAATGTCACAGCTAGAGGCTAATACACTATACTGATTAATTATTAATGCATTATGTATAACTTCGTGTTTGAGTGCTTGGTGTTGTTAGTGACTGCAAGCAGACAGTACCTTGTGCGCCGAAAGTTTGATTCTAAGGGGAAAAACACCATAATCTCTTAACTGTTCTAGGCCTAGATGATACCATTTGGACTTGAAATTTTGATATTTCGAACACCTCCTTATGTATATGATGAGATGATTCAGGTACTAAGAGTTTGGAGGATAACAATTGATTTTGAGGTTTCAGAGTTGATTTTTGAGATCCAAAAACACTTTTTAGTTAGTCACTCCCTTATGATTATCATCTCAGTTTAATACTTTGTTTAACAATGAAACAAGTGTTGATATCTAAAGCATAGCAATTACTGTATATATGTTTACTTGAGAACTACTCATATCTCCACTCTTAAAAGGCCTGAGAAGATAAAGAACACCATTCTGAATGAACCCCTATGTTAGAAAGTGATAAATGCTTTACTGAGGACAATAGACATTGACCTTTAATAAAACTATTTAGATCCACATTTTTTAAAAACATAATTAGAATGAAATCCGTTGTTTTAACGAAACCGTTTTACAGAATTACTCTTGCAAAGTAAAAACAGCTGAACAAGTTATTTTCTTACCTTAAGAATCTTTAGTAATCAGTACGATTGTCACTTACCTTGCGTAACTTCATGATTTGTAGACTAACAGAGTAAAAGGTGGGAATCGGATTGATGTAATCCGAATGTTTCATACCAACACACTTATTTATAATTACACAATGGTCATGAATGTTTTGGGTTTGACGTCAGTAACAGTTGAGGGTGTATTTTGGACAAAAAAGGTTAACAATCTAAAACTTTTCAGTTTTATTTGTTCCATCTACTTAAATCGATCATCGGTAAGGAATGTTTTTACTTTACCAAACAGTATTGGGTTACGTTTACCTCTATGTATACACTTTTCTACTATTTATATTACCATTATAATTTTTTGGAAATTCGGGATCTTATCAAAAGGAGTCGAATATCCTAAGTTCATTAATTGTTCTGTTAAAGAGCTGAAGATAGATTTCTGTTCCCCCTGCTCAGGCTAATTGAATAGAGTTCGCCGGTATATTAAATAAGCTTGCCCATGGTATGGCCGGTGTACTTAGCTCCACAGGAGCAAGTAAATTGATACACACACTGACATGACCTAGTGCTTCAGCTTACTCTTCGCGTACTCGCGAATGAGTTTTTAACAGGAGAATGCGATTCTAAGGTTAGAGGCAAAGAATGCTCTGTTTATGGATATTGATAGTCTTGTTCTAAGTATATCTACCGCATTAGCACCCTTGAACTCAAGGTTCAACAGTACAATCTTTTTGAAGCAGTATTCACTAGTACTGTGGTGTTCTGAGATCTCTCAGGTTAATTGTCATCTTTTCTTTGATGTATGATGTTGAGAAATTGAAATTCCAAGCTTGGCTTTCTTCTATAGTGAATTCAATAAAGGAGTCAGCACTATTGACGGTTTGAAACAGGTTTTTAAGATTCCTATCCTCGTCATAAATAATGTAGTTATTACCATTTTTTGTAGATATTAAGCTGGCTGATTACTTATGATGAGATTGTGTTTTCTAAGCTTGCCATAAAGTAGTTAGCAAAGAGGGGTCCTAGATGCAATTCAATTCCCATACCGTCTATCCGTTTTCAGATTTCGTTGTTAACTCTGAAGGGCAGGTTGGAAGTATATGTTAGAAAAAGTTCCTCTAAATAGTGATTTGAGATACCAATGTTTAAGCTAAGGAACCGAATGAAGTTATACAGAAAACAAATGGTTTGTGTTAGTAGGACATTTGTAAATAGGGAAATGATATTCAGAGAAATCATCCTCTTTTTTGACAGACTGACATTCCTGAATAAATCAACAAAATGAAATGTGTTAAGCAGTCAATGTTTCAAAATCTTACTCCTCACTGAATCCAGTATCTTAACGAGCCATTTTGCAACTGAATGGTAAAGACAATTAATCATGTCTAGTATTGGGTTGACCATAAAGTCAAGGGATCGAAAAACTTGATAGACTGAGTTGTTCATAGAGTCCAGTGGTAGTCAGTGCCTCTTCTTTCATCTTCTTCAATGTTTCGGACAACTAGTACTCCGTTTCTTCGGTAAGATGTCTTAAAAAATATTTCTATGGTTGGAATTAGCAGATGAAAAGATTTCATTGTTGAAAAATGAACTTTAAGCGTCATGAAGTATAAGCATTGTTTGAAATATTAAGAAGTATGTGTGAATATAAAAGTGTTTAGCTCAGAAATGAAGCTTTCATGAATGCATAGAAGAGAGACAAGATGGGTCAATGGAGTCGGTAATCATAGGTCCCTGGGATCTCATTCAAAAGACAATAGGCACATAGATTTATGATTTTCTGAGGAAAATGATTGTCATACACTTAAAGTTTTACAGTTTTTGTTCAGTCAGTGTCACTCTGAATTAAAAACTATGGCCGAACTTATCAAAAGTTAAGATATGCAAGCTTGTAGAGAACTGATTATCTTCAATCTGTTGATTATTTCCACTTCAGACACATTAAAAAGTTTGTTTTTTTCCCAGGGCCACAATTATGATTTATCAAACAGCTTAAATCTATAAAGAAAGTAAAACAAATACATCAGTTCAATAAAACTTCAGACCACTGGAAAATAAAATGCCAAGGTCGTGTATGTTGACAGTTTCAAAAAACCATAAATTCATTACTGGATGTTACGCCAAAATTAGATGAGAACTTAATTAAAGATGGTACATCTAGTTGAATATCAACAACACCACTGGTATATTTATATGTAACCATTTAATCACAGGATTTGGTGTTATCGTGTCTTTTTTTGGTCTAGAAATTAGAATAGTTCTTTTCATTTGAGTAGTGTCATCTTATCAGTTAGTGTGACCGAATGACGTAATGAGTTTTAATCCTATTTAAAGCATGCAATATCATCTTTCATTCAGAAATCAACTGACAGAGATGCGTTTTTCTTATGGTGTACTATAAAATTCCTCAGATCCTCACAGAAGCCCAAAATCTATAAACCATTCCACAACTAATCGTTTCACTACGAAGTCTGAAGGAAAGGTATGTCAACCTACGTGAAAGTATCATATAGATTGAAGAGGCGAAATCAATATAATACTACCTCCTAGAAAAGTCTAGAAATATTCAAGGCCGTAGTGAGCACCTAAACTGTTGAATTTTGTATGTAATTGAACGTTGCGATACATCTTCTGTTATCTAACAGCCTTTTCTACTTTTTGAGGAAATAAGCAACTGTAAAGGGTGACACCTGAATGTTATTGTCCAAGGGTCCACTCACAGATATAACCAGGAATATATCAGTTTTGAATTAATAGACGTGAGTCAGGTTCAACATTTTAGTCTCCTAATAAATAAAAAACTATTTGAAACAAAAGATCTTATTTTTTCATTAGGTGAAATTAAGTAACTGTTGCTTAAAATGTTTGTTTATTTTCTTCCACTTAATCTAGTCAATAAGTGAGGTAATTGCAACAGATGAAGAAATAAATAAAATACAAGCAAGTATCAAACGTGGAATGCAAGAAATCGGTACAGCTGTTCATGAACCATTGAGTTACTGGGATCAATTTAGAGAAATTTGGGAATTGCCTAAAGATGACTTCATACAAAGATATCGACAATTAAACCCACATGTTACTTCTATTGATGCTGACATATCTAGGTAAAATTAAATCAATCAGTATTCATATTTTAACCTTTACTTTAGCATACTAGTAAATACCCAAGTATATTTATTTTATATACAATAATAGTAGTAGGGTGAGATATCTAGGATAAAAAATCGTACTACTTCACACAGCGCTATTGTTCTGTGTAGTGGTTAGTTTGTTACGTTTTTATCAGACATCCACACAATTCATCAATACGCTGGATGCGATCAGTTTTTCTATTATGACTATAAACAATCGTATTGAAAACCCTTAAGTCCCTTTTTATTCTACTACCTGAAACAGTAGTCTAAAATCCATAAACAATGTCCAGTGAGTAGCTTCTTAATTTGCTACTTATCGTTTTGATTATTTAAGAGATTACCCCAAGCTATATCATTCATGCCGTTCCCAACAGTGTCAATCTAATGGGTTTTTGGATAATGACCCTAATAGGATAGTGTTTGTATGAAAGTCATACTAGCATTGCCTCACCTTATCTAATCAAGACTAGTTCTAAAGCGCTTTTGGTAAGATAACGTTCTCAAAATAGACATTCGTTTCTTACTAACCAATAGCGGTGAAACGTCATATTAATCCGAAAGCATTTATTAACATTTTTAAGACTGCTAATGTTAATTGTCGAAGAAAAGTTGTAGACATCATGCTTTGTCATTTAAATTTTTCCGGTAATTTCGAAAGTAGGGATTGTTTCTGGATAAAAAGCAATAATAATAACATAGGGGTACATGTGCACTCAATAGCTTTTGAGAAGTGGCTCATTAGCTTAGGAACTCGACTTTGAAGCAATGGATCCTGACTTGGGACTACATTCCACCTTCATCGGTCTGAGCAGATGAGTGGTATCCTAATCTCCAAGTTAAATTACACTGTCCGACATCCTTTTATGAATTTCATGTACTTCAATATATGCTAGATCACTTTATGGATACTCCAATTCCAATGTCAGTAATGTTACTGCCATACTTTTCAAACAGTTTTGCATAGTATTGCAATACCATTTGCCCCAAATGGAAGGCGAGAAGTAAGATACTTTAGAAAAGTCTAAATCATATACGATTTTAGTCGACTACTGCGAGCATATTGCTAGCTTTTAAAAGACATAAAAGTATACTTGAACTAGAGTTCAAGTACACCATCTTGATGTATCGCAATTTCTTAGCAGCGCAATGGACATCCCCAGTCTTTATTTGTACCTACACGAGGTTGGTTAACTCGATTATTGGTAGTTGTTTTTTGATTCATAAAGTTTATATAATAATTCATTTAAGGAGATCGTAAAAATCTGTACTCGGGTTTCAGGAAAAACTTACAGCAAAAAGATTGATAACAATTTCTTTGACACAAAAGATGTTTATATATTGTTTGACGCGTGATAATTGATGTTCTTCCAGTTTTATTGCTCTACAAGTTTAGTTTTTGCTAAACAGAGCTTCAACATGAAGTCGGGTATAATCCTTACTTCTATTATATCGTTAGAATGATAATCTGAAATTATTGGCATTTTATAAAAAAATTTCAAAACAAAATCACTCAAAATTTATTGAATAGTCTAATGTAAGTAATTACTATAATGCATTTTAGATACACGGAGGTAACCAACAAAGTTTTGGATGCGGAGACTATGGTTACGACAAGATTTCTGCAACTTGACTTCAGTCTGCTGAAGAATGCGATAGCTGCTCATTGTAAAGATTGGCAGTTACGTTTGATCAATCTACTGCTTTCGATGACAACGGATTCATTGAATGGAGTTTATACGTATATGAATGATGTTAAAGAAAGGTGAGATGTTTAATCTATATAATCAGTGAGAGTGATTTGCCTTTATTGTGTGATAAATCAATGGTCCGAAATTAGTAGATGACTGGTTCAAAATACATTACCTTGGCAAATGTGTATGCCCTGATTTGGAAACAATATTGTTCAGTACTTATTTATTCTATTTTAACTAATGTTGTTATTGCATTCAAGTTGGTGACTAGCAGTGGAATCCAGGATGCACGTTTTTTCCTATTTAGGGTTCGCTAACTGGGTTTACTCGCACTCCAATAAGGGATGTGGCTCCCACTGAGGTTCGAACCCAACCCCTATCGCTCCAAACGCCACTGGAAGTTAATTCTACTGTATTCTACTGCTAGTCATTAAGATAAATAACATCGGGAATAACCGACAGTATCAAGCCATCCACATAGGAGCCAATCTGCCAACAGAGGTCGAACAAAAAAACTATTAGTATCAATAAACAATAAGTGATATCTGTTGCACATGAAGTGACTTTTTTGTCCCAATGGCCTGGTGGCATTTGAAACGAGTGGTACTGGGTTCCAGTTTTCCTGTGGGAACAACATTACTCACTGAGATGCAGGCAAGTGTAGCTGAAGACTCATAAATAGGACGAAGCACGTGTTCTGGGTTCCGGTGCTAGTCATCGAGGAAAAAACAACACTATAAATATCCTGCAATACTGAGGCATCCACATAGGATCCCAGTTGCCCAAAGGGGTTGAACATTTTGACTCTGTATAGCAGTGGGAAATTACAAGTATCAAAAGAAAGTGCTGTCGTTAGTCATTTGAGCACTTGTGAGGATTTTTATTTTTATGGTACTGACCTACTACCGTGCAGTGTTTTACTTAGTTACCTCCGTGTATGTTTGTCATAGATTGTTAGTAATGTAAAGGGTTTATTATTACTTGAAATTAACCATTAGGATGGCAATGAACGTAACCTTGAAAATGTCAGATGAAGTTGAGGATAACTCATTTTGTGATATAAAGTTTAATCAATATAATAAATGTCTTATCAAATGAAATGCAGCCTGCCTTTCAACTATTTGTGTATCATCATGATCTTAAAACTACAGCTAGCCTGAACCTCCATTATATTTATTCCTTTCATCAAGAAGGAAGCCTAAGACGATCTACATTTCTGTTGGAGTACTATTGTCAGACTTCATAATATCAAAGCCTTCGAGTTGTAGAAATTCCCAATAACATGAGGGCTTAAGTTTAATTTTAATATTAACTTACATAATAATTAGTCAAAAATGTTGACATTTGAAATCGGATTCCCAACATGTTATTAACTAATGATAATTAGTACTTATTTTTCATTGTTTAGAAGAAATAAAAATATCTGTTACTTGAAAAATACCCATTTAAAAAAGAGATTATACTTTTTAAAATATGTGCTTGTGAATTTCACCTTGTCATAAGCAATATAAATGCTTAAATTTGTCTATGATGACGGCAACGGCTTGGTCTCTAAATGTTAAGGTAAACAGTAAATTAAAGCCCAGAAGTGGATAAATTTGAACAACAAAATTGCAGTATTAAATCAAATAAAAACCTACTGAAATCTGTTCCATTCACACATCTCACGAAACTATTAGTTAGTTTTCATACTCTCTGTTACACTTAAAGGTCTAATAGGTAAACATAAGTTCTAGACTCTCAGAGCAGGAAACGATCACTAATTGCAGTAAAGTGTCATAGTGTGCGATCATATTACCCGGATCCTAATAGAAGCTCTAAATCCCTGAACTATTTCACAACCAATCATTTTGCTCCAAAGTTTCTAAAAAATGTACATCAACCTACGTGTAAATATCAAATCAGTTGAAGATGAAAAGTCAATAGGATATGCCCTTCTAAAAGGACCTAGAAATATTCAGGGGCTGTGTAAAAAGGTATATATGAACCGTTGTACTTTGTGTACACTTGGAAGTTACAATATACCTTCTATTATCTCAGCCTCATTTCTATTTACCGAGGAACTGAATGACCATGAAGTAGGAAATTTGAAGGTTATTATCCAAGTGTCTACTCTCATATATATAACCAGAATATATCATAAAGTACTAACTGATTATCTATATTTCAATAAGTTGGCGGCAAAAGGTTCTCACCTGCATCTCTAGTTAATTGGTTGTTAGTAGATTAAAAGAAAATTATTACTACACAAACTTTCCAATTTAAAAATTCTGCCACCTAATAACACTTATCAGTGCATTTTCAGTTTTTTCATCGGTACTTATGGAGATCAGAAGACCACGAGATTCTATGATATGACCATCTGAATTCATCAGTTAATTCATCTTTCAGCAAATTAGCTGTCAGGATATGACTTCAATGAATGTTATGGATAAGGATAGCTTACATGTTATTCACTGTATAGTATATATGTTTGTACACACTCACTCTCCATTTATGTTAATTTCCATAGTTGATACATACACTCTAAATACGAAATATTCAGAGGCTTTTAATTCTAGACAGTTCATGTGTTTTAAAAAGCAATAACATTCATTCGCTTCGTATCAGCACACTGATAACAATGAACCTGCTTGTACTTTTTGCGGCGAGTATCATACATGTCACAGAAATATTATAATTAAGATTTAACTAATTAAGCTGAGATCTATTGTATTTAATAAAAAACGGAGACATATAATGCTTCGAAAAAAGATAGCTTTGCTCTACGAAAAAAGTTCTGTGCAAAGAAGATTCTTTCTACCACAGACAAACAAACAAAACAGTGATAAATCTTGCGAAAAACTGTATTGAATAAAGTTTTGCAGCTCGCAACAGAATTTTTATAAAATCACTACCGACTGAAACATTATTATTATTATTATTATTATTATTATTATTATTATTATTAGTCCCTTGGGTTCCTAGTGGAACATAGGGCTTCAGTAGCACGCCTCCAGTGACCTCTGTTCTCTGAGATCTTTTGAACCTGGTCCCACGACAGCCCAGAAGCTCTCATTTCCTCCTCGCACGACCTCCTCCATGTCACCCTCGGACGTCCAACTCGTCGCTTCCCATGGGGATTCCACTCGAGCGACTGGCCTGACGCGTGATGTCCTCAGTCGGCCTTCTCAGTGCATGGCCAATCCATCTCCACTTCTTCCTGCATATTTGTTGCGTGATAGGTTCTTGGTTGGTTCGTTCCCAGAGTTCCTTGTTGCTTATTTTTTCTGGCCATCTGATCTTCAGCAGCGAGCGTAAGCAGTTGTTGATGAATGTCTGTAGTTTATTGGAAATGCCTTTCGTGACGCGCCAAGTCTCTGAGCCATACAAGAGCACTGACTTGACGTTGGTGTTGAAAATCCGTATCTTGTTCCGCATGCTGAGTGCAGAAGATCTCCACACTGGTTTCAGGCTAATGAACGCCTGTCTTGCTTTTCCGATTCTGACTTTGACGTCCTCGTCCGTCCCGCCTGTAGTTGAAACAGTGCTTCCTAGATAAGTGAAGGAGGTTACTTCCTTCAAGTTTCTCCCGTTGACGGTGATTGGAGTTTGTTGTTGTTGTTGATGGTGGTGGTGCGGTATCTTCATCACTTCTGTCTTCTCTATATTCACCTGAAGTCCCGTCTTCGCTGCCTCTTCTATCAACTTGTTAGTTTTTGCCTGCAGATCTTCAAGTTTATGTGACATTAGGCATAAGTCATCGGCGAAATCCAAGTCTTCTAGGTTCTTTTCCGTCGTCCAGTGTATCCCCCTCTTCTCGCTGCCTACTGTTTGCTGCATGATCCAGTCCACCACAATCAAGAATATCATGGGGGATAGTAGGCAACCTTGTTTCACTCCTGTCTTCACTTCAAAGGCATCACTGAGCTTCCCATTGTGGATTACTTGGCATGTGGCATCTTCATATAGTTGTTGAATGAGGCGGATAAAGGTTTGCGGTACTCCGTAGTATTGAAGCAGTTTCCAAATTACTTCTCGGTCGACGCTGTCAAAGGCCTTCTCAAAGTCGATGAAGTTGAGGTATAGAGCTGATTGCCATTCTACGCTCTGTTCTATGATGATACGAAGCGTTGCAATTTGGTCTGCACATGATTTGTACTTCCTGAAGCCTGCCTGTTCCGGTCGTAGTTTTGAATCCAGTGCGTCTTTAAGCCTCTCCAGGATGATGCGGCTTAATATTTTACTTGGGGTGGACAGGAGAGTGATTCCGCGCCAGTTCTTGCAAGCACTGAGGTCTCCCTTCTTCGGCAGTTTGACAAGGTAACCCTTCTTCCAATCGTCAGGTACCTTCTCTTCCTCCACACCTTCTGCAATAGTGGTGTGAGCATGTCCGCTGTTGTCTCTGCATCTGTTCTCAGTGCTTCTGGCGGTATTCCATCTGGTCCTGCTGCTTTCCCGCATTTCAGTAGCTTTATGGCGTTCAGGACTTCCATTTTCGTTGGGGGATTAATGTTCACTTGTAATTCAGCGGCTGCAGGTGGTATTTCTGGACGAAGTGCAGGTGGTGGTGTCGATTCAAGAGCTTCTTGAAGTGGTCGGCCCATCGTTTCCTCTGTTTCTCTTCTTTTGTAATTAAATTTCCTTCTTCATCTTTTATTGGTTTCATCTGTGTTGGTCTCTTCCCTGATAGCAACCTGGTTATTTGATACAATGTCGTCAGGTCTCTCTTACCTGCAGCCTGTTCTGCTTCACTTGCCAGTGTTTCGTAGAAGTGTCTTTTGTCTTTGCGTGCACTCTTCTTCACTTCTTTGTCCAGTGTTTTATACATTGTGCTCAGTTCCTCTTGTCGTTGAGCATCCTTGCACTGGTTTATCTTCTGCTTCACCATCCTCCTCTCCTCTATCAGCTTCCAGGTATCCGTCGAGATCCATTCCTTGTCTTCTTTCTTCTTCCTTCCTAATACTGTTGTGCAGGTTTCTTTCCACATAGCTTTCAAAGACTTCCAGTGTTCTTCCACACAGGTTTCTTCAGGGATGTCCCTCGATGTCTCCCATTTTGTCTTGATGGCTGCTTTGAAGATCTCCTTTGTAGTTTCATCCTTCAGTTTCCGAGTGTTGTACTTGAATTGAGGTCTATCACCAGCTTCCTTGAAGGCTTTTAACTTGATTTGGAAGGTTCCTTGCACTAGATAGTGGTCTGAACCTACATCTGCTCCTCTTCTTGACCTTGTGTTAAGTAGACTGCGTCTCCATTTTCTTGAGATTGAGATAAAGTCGATTTGATTTTTAGTGTGTCCATCTGGTGAAATCCATGTCGCTTTGTGGATATCTTTGTGCCTGAACACACTGCCTCCAATCACCAAATCGTTGAATGCACAGAATTCTGCAAACAATTCTCCATTCTCATTCATTTCACCTAGCGCCTCTCGACCCATGGTTAGTTCTCTTCCCGTGTTGTCCCCTCCCAGTTTGGCATTCATGTCGCCCATCAGAATTTTGATATCGCCAACTGACGTCTTGTCCAGTGTTGATTGAAGTTGTCTGTAGAATTCCTCCTTTTTCTCTTGCTCTGCATTATTTGTAGGTGCATAACATTGTATGATTGTGACCTTTCTTCCTTTTGAGTTGAATCTTGCTGTCATGATCCTGGAGGAGATTGGTTCCCACTGCATGAGAGCCTTCGATGCTCTTGAGGACATCATGATAGCCACTCCCTCAGTGTGCTCGTGGTTGGCGTCTGGGTGACCGGAGTAGATTATTGATTCTCCAGTTGACAGTTTGGAGAGTCCACTCCCATTCCATCTGCTTTCGCAAATCCCAAGCACTTCGATGTTATACCTTCTCATCTCCTTTGCAATCTGGGCTGCCTTACTGGGTTCAAACATCGTGCGGACATTCCATGTCCCCACGTTTACTTTCGCTTTCATCGAGAGAAGACACATCGGCCAATTGGCTTCCCGAAGGCTTTCACCAACTGGCGTCATTTCGCCTCTCCGATTCCAGCGGGGAATAAGTTTGTTTTCATTTTTTATATTTTGTTTGTGCTTTGAAGTTTCTTTAGCGGTTAGATTTGTTTTACGGGGTAGGGTTGCTAGCCCTATGCCCAACCTTCCCTCTTTACCCGGGCTTAGGACCGGCTAGTAACTAGTAAACTAGTTAACCAGGCGAGGTTACCGACTGAAACATAATAACTCTAAACTGAAGGAGATTATACAAGAGAAGCGAGTAAATCAGGAAAAGTAAGGTAATCAAAATTTTTGAAAATATCTTGTGTGAATGCTGTTTAGCTGTTTTGGTCAATTTTATACTATGTTAGCTTGACTTATGGTATTTTTTCCTGACATTTCAAAGAAGCTAACAAGACGTCTACGCCTCTGTATGCTAAACAAAACAAGCCTTTAAGGATTTCATAAACTGACATCAAACTTTAGTTTGGTTGGGACTGACTTTTCAATCCTGCTTCATCTTTTATAGGGATCGTAGATCATTTGACTTTTGTACAGCATTTCTCAACTAACTAAGATGCTGTGGACTATTAACGTTACGAAGCATTTTCCTGATTTTTTTGTAGGCTCTAGATCTTGTTATAGCTATTCTTCTAGCATAACTAGATCTTCTGTTTACTATGTATCGACTAAAGATTCTCCAACAAGAAATTCGACAGATTGTCAAATGTCAAACATGTTATCAGTTAGCTCTACCCTGTGAATAACGGAGGAGGAGGTGGTTGAAAGTATTCCGTCTATATTGCTTAAGTAGCATATATAGTATATAAGGGAACAATCATAATATAACTTTAGAGGTTGAAAATAGGCCTCGATAAGGGAAGTAAAATGTTTGATGCAGCTATAAACATCAACTGGGATCATACATAACACATGCCTATCCACCGTTTACTTCATTAGGTTTTAAGTGAAAGTACGATCAATTTCAGAAATTGCTGACAGGAGTAATGCCAATGTGTTGCATTAACTTATGAAGACTTTGATTGTTGGTCTCTTGGTTTTGTTCTGTCTGACAACTAAAATCGAATAGTGAAGACTCTAACTAATATGAATGATAATGGTCCACAATGAAGCAGATATATGCAAATAACATCCAAACACAAATATTGTTCATTTTGTTCATGGTTTTTTATCTTTTTGTCTCTTACTGTGACCTATACCGTTACTATTTTCTTTCTGCTGCCTTCCTCCTTCTCCGCCACCACTGTGATGTGTTTATATGAGGACTATCTAGTCGATTTATACAAAATTATTGTTTACAGACCAATAGTGTCTGTGAATCTATGTACATTTTCAAAGTTCCTCATTAAAAAAGCTTTTTAAAGTTGCGTATAATTTGAATGAGAATGACTATTGATGAAACTTAACCTTGATTTAGTGATGGGTCACTTCTATTTCCTAATAGTTTGACAAGCCATCCAATTCCTTATAAGCGTCTTACGTTCAATGTTATGGTTGTAAATAAAGTTATCTAGTGAAAACGGATACCTAGAAGCTGACCTTTTTCTGTACGTTTTGATGCGAGTTAATCATTTTTAAATCAGATTCAATAAAAGGGAGAAATAAAATTAGTACAACCTTGTCAAAAATGTAACAGACGACAAACGACATCAAAGTTACAACAGAATCCATATGTCATTTCCTTCAGTTATGTAGCTTTCCTACTGTTTCAGTACTACCATATCACAGAACTCGATCACTTTTCTTCACCTCAGTTACTGACATAAACACTATGGCTAAATTTAGAAACTGAACAAACAACCTACAATCATTTTGAGAAGAAACTTTGTGATATTTTATACACTTCTGTAGTTTGTTTCTTTTCTGGCTTAGTGGCGGTTACTACTTGTTTATTTTTGTACTCAAATTAATGTAATTTCTATTTTATGCCATCCACATAATTATCGTCTTGCTAACGTTCATGATTGATGATCACTTTCTTTCAGAAATTATGACAGGAGCTTCATATATATATATCTTTTCAATATTTATCTGTTTTATTCCAAACTCAAACTTCTAAACAGGCCGAATCGCTTGGTGGTAGGGTCTGTAACTTCAATACTGAATGATGCAGTTTCAAATGGCTGAGGAAACATCACGTCTCCTGATGATGCTAATAATGAGTCACAATTATCACAAAACATTGATACATGTCTTCCTGTCAATTAACTCCTAATATTTTTTATATTTCTTACTACCCTTTAAAAGATTTTGGATTTTAAATTCATCGTGCGCATATTTATAGTGAATTTATTTGTTCCACAGTACACAAAATTCTCGTGGATACATGTTAGTTAAAGAGTAAAATTTGGGCACTTGGGTAGAATATAACTGCACATTAGACTGTTTATTTGATACAAGTGTTACAGTACTACTTAGTGGATGACGTCCCGACCAGAACTTGTTGCTCACATTCATATCAGTTATGATGCGACTTTTAAACTTCCTTTATGAGAGTCGTATGATCCCTTTGATATGAATATGTGTAGTAAATGTTGCTTGAAATGTCATCCAGTAAAAAAATAGCATAACATTGTTTGCTCTATCAAATAAACAATCCAGTTTTGATGTATGTTAATCTTTATTCATTTAATTACTTGACCATTAAATGTATGAGAGTATTCAAAGAGAATGCAGTGAAATACAACGTATATTACAAACTCAGTTATTATCACATTATTCAAATTTGTATACGTAATAACATGTATGGGAAGTTTTTTGTTCATCAAACGTAGCTATTCAACTCAGTTTCGTTAAAAAAATAAACGCTGCTGATTGTATACAGTACAGGTGTTAACATTTTTTAGACATCAGCGAGTATCGAAGCGATTACAACTATTCAGTGATCACATTCATGAAAACTATATATAAGGTCATCGATAAGTAAGAACAGTTCTATCTTAATTAAATTACCTGAAGTAGTATTGTCTTTCTATGTGCTTCACAGTTAGGTGTAATATTATTTTACTGGTTAAACTGCGCATTAAAAACTTCAACTAATCTTTAATTGCTTTTGCTTTAATGATAAGTAATTAATAATGCGTTTATATTATCTGATGTGACTGCGTTGGAGGAGGACATGGATTCTAATAATAAGCGAAACGAGTAATAACGTAACAAGATACTTGCACTGGATACGAGTAATGTAACTGTTCTCCTCCACACCTGATACTTCACTGAGCAGAGAAAATCAGCAGACAAAAGATGGGCTTGCAACTGACTTAAAGAAGACAACTTTACTTGACAAAATACATAGTATTTGTACACAGCTCCTAATCAGAAAATGAAGTCACTAGATCACCAATCAGCTGAAGGGTAAAATTAATGAGTAAAATTAATTTGACCATACATGGATATAAATCAAGATGTGAAACGAAACTATTTCTACCCCAACGGCGAATAACCTTGAATGATGATTTTCATTTTTGGCTACTTCCTATCAATATCGTCAAGAATATCAGTTTACGAAACTATATACGGGTTTCCAATGATCTAACTATGCATGAGTACAAATGTGAACTTACCAGAACTTTGGATATATTTCATAATTGTAGTGTGGTACACCATAAATTTACTGTTTTGACTTTTCTAGAATACTTCGACCACCTCAAAATCTGAATGAACTTGGTGATTCTATTCATTTATTAGAACAAATATTATCTGAACAGAATGAAATACAAGCGAAATTCGCACCATTGGAAGAACAATTTGCAATTTTAGACAAATGTGAAGTTACTTATACGGAAGATGTTTCTAGCCATAGAACTAATTTATCCAGTGATTGGGTACAATTCCAAAGTACATTAGCAGCAGCTGAAGTGGTAAGGTCTTCAGTTTTCAGATATATATATATATATATATATATATATATATATATATATATATATATATATATATATATATATATAATTTAGGACCTGTTTCGAAGTAACCAAATCAGTTCATTCTGCTTGCAGACAGTTTTGTAGAGCTACATTTGGCTTAGATGTACTATCTAGCATCGTGACAATGCCAGATTACACAAGATCTTAACTGTGATACAGTTTTAACTCGCGGACGGAGCTGGCGAACCAAAGACCATCCTTTTTTAATCTGTCTTGACCTAGAATATCTCCCCATGTAGATTTTCGTCCCTATAAAAGCTTTTCGCCAGTGTTGAATCCTTTAATTTATTCCTAAATCTCTAAGATCTAAATCTCTTATTTTTATATGCTGAAACTATACTGTTGTAAAATAGTTGTCAAATAAGACCACTGATTGACGGTCTCAACTACTCATAAATAACAATAAGACAGGATATGAAAAGACAATGTGGTATTTGTACCTTTTATTATGGCATTAATGAAAAATAGTCAATAAGATGATTCAATACGATTTACAACTAGTAACTCGATTTGTCGTACTAATGATATACTTCATCAAATCTAATTATAGGAAAGTAATCAATTTGAATAAAGTATTATTTATTGGTACTTGTTATTTTCGGACTTATACTGGATCGATAAGATAGACCTCTGTTGACATGTTCGTTCCCATAAGAATGCTTCAGTACTACCTAATTACCCGCTATCAAGGAATTTACCCAGTAATGGCTAGAAGTGGAACCTGCTACGCTTGTTTCGTCCCATATGGGGCTGGCCAGATGAACCTACCAGCATCCAAGTGACTGATGTTGTTCCCCACCCAAAACTCGGACCCACTACCTCTCCCTTCGAAAGCCAAAGCACTATTCACTACACCACTGGGGCACGAGAATCACTTGTTATACAACGAGTATCAGTTGCTACTTTTGATACTAGTAATTTCCTGTTGTTATACAAGATTGGATTGTTTGACCTCTTGGATTCTAGTGCCGATCACCAAGACTAAGATAAGATCAATATCCTGGTAGTATGAAGACATCCGTGTTGGAGCCCATCTACAAACAGAGGCTGAGCTGTTCCACTTTATTTTCACATGTATCAGTCCTACATAATTGTTGTGTTATTATTTTATTGTTATTGTCTTATTTAATTTATCCATCACTAGTGAAATGTTACTTTGTTACTAATCCCTGAGCCTGGGCATTACCGTACAGCTTATGAGGAAGAGGTAATAGAAGAGAAATATTTCACCCAATAGTTCTTATATTTCAAATATCTTATAGTAACAAATCGCAGTTTTTCGCGCTAGTTATCCTAAATATTGTCATCTTTCTAAGATTTATCTAATCTTTCTTTCATGCAAAAGATGATTAAAAAGTCGAAAGAGAAATTCAAATTTGGTTTACTTAGTGATACAGAAGATTTTAAACGTGCTGTATCAAATCTTTTACAAGACTTGCAAACAAATGGACCGTATGCAGCTTCTCTTTCACCTCAAAATGCATTAGACACTGTAAACGATTTCCGTGGACAATTGGATAATCTTAAACATCATGAGTTAGAATTACGTCATGGATTGAATTTGTTCAAAATAGAACAACCACCTTGTAAAGAAATTGCACTTGTTGAAAAGGTATTTATCATTTTCATGAATGATGATATATTCATAATATGAAAATAAATGTTGTCCATTTGTATGATGATAACTGCTGTCACACTGAGTGAAAGTCAGTGATTTATGCACGACAAAACGTTTCCAACTGTGGCTTTAAGTATTGCTATTATTAATTTCATAAATTGTCCCTTGAGTTCCCACTGGGATATAGGGCTTCAGTTGCACGTCTCCATTTCACTCTGTTCTCTGCATTCCTTTCAACATGACTCCCCAACTGCCCACAAGCTTTCATTTCTTCCTCACACCATCTCCTCCATGTCACCCTTGACACAGACGCTCAACTCATCGTTTCCCACACAGGTCCCACTCCACAGCCTGGCCTGGTGCCTGATGTCCCCAATCGGTCTTTCAATGTATGCCCAATCCATCTACACTTTCTTCTGCATATGTGTTGGGCGATGGGTTGTTAGTTGGTTCGTTGTCCACCGAAGCGACTTCCTTGTTGCTTATTCTGATTATTCTGGCTACCTGATGTGATCTTCAGTCTCGAGTGGGTGTAGATGGCAGCTGTTGATGTATGATGTCTGTAGTTTGTTGGAAACACTTTTCATGACGCTCCAAGTTTCTGAACCATCACATAGAAGCACTGAATTACTTGACTGACATTAGTGTTTACAATCCGGGTGTTGCTCACGGTTTGTGCTGAGTGCAGTAGATTTCCACATTGGTTTCAGATTGATGAAGGCCTGTCCTGCTTTTGAGATCGCGGCTTAAAAGATCCTCAACTGTGCCGCCGTCGACCGCAGTTGAAACGATGCTGCTTAGGTAGGTGAAAGAGACAACTTCTTTTCGGTTTTTCTTGATGATGGTGATTGGTGCTTGTTTTCATTGTTCTTGTTGTTGGTTGGGTATCTTCATCCTCTCTGTCTTCCCTACATTCACCCGAAATCCCATCGTATCTGTCTCTTCTGTCAACTTGTTAGTTTTCACCGGTAGATCTTCGAGTTTGTGGAATATCAGACACAAATCATCGATAAAATCCAAATCCTCTTAGGACTTTTCTTCGGTCCAGTGTATGCCCCTCTACTCGCTCCCCACAGCTAATTGCATGATACAGTCAACCAGAATCATGAAGATCATCGGTGACAGTATACAACCTTGTCTTACTCCTGTCTTCAATTTGAACGCGCCAAAAAGCTTTCCATTGTGAATCACTTGGCATGTAGCATCATATAGTATATAGCTGCTGTTGAATGAGGTTGATAAAGTTTTTGAATCAGCTGCCTGCCAAATTACTTCTCGGTAGACGCTGCCGAAGGCATTTTCAAAGTCCATGAAGTTCAGATAAAGGTACAGTGGATTATCACTCTATACTCTGTTCTATGATGATGCATAGTGTAGCACTGCGATTTGATCCACACATGATTTGTTCTTCGTGAAGCTGGCCAGCCAGCTAGCCTGTTCTGGTTGTGATTTTGAATCCAGAGCATGTTTTACTCTCTCTAGGATGATGTGGCTTAATATTTTGCTTGGAGTGGAGAGGGGGAGCATGATTCCATGCCAGTTGTTGCATTCACTTAGGCCACCTACTCCTCTTTGGGAGTGTGACAAGGGAGCTCTTCTTCCAATCACTGGGCATGTAACTTTTCTTCCTTCCTTCCTTCCAAACCTTCTGCAATAGTGGTGTGTGCATGTCCACTGTTGTCTGTGTGCCTGTTTTCAGTGCTTCTGGTGGAAAATCATATGGTGCTCCAGTTATCCCTGATTTCTGATATTTTATGGCATTCAGGACTTCGCTTCTGCTTCTGTCGGAAAGTTTGTGTTCACTGGTATACCTGCGGTTGCTGGTGGCATTACTGGACGCGTTGCAGGTGGTGGTGGTAGTTGATTCAGGAGTTTTTTGAAGTGGTCATCCCATCGTTTCCTTTGCTTCTCCTCTTCAGTGGTAACTAAATTTCATTCACTATCATTCATTGGCTTCGTCCACGTTGATATCTAACTTCGCAGATGGTAATCTGGTAATTTGATATAGTGTTGTCAGGTCTCTATCTCGCCTACCTGCATTCTGTTCTCCTTCACTTGCCAGTGTGTCGTAGAAGTGTCTCTTGTCTTTCTCTGCACTCTTCTTCACTTCTTTGTCCAGTGTGGTGTTTTATAGGTTTTGCTTAGTTCCTCTTTTCTTTGTTCATCCCTGCACTGCACTGCACTGCACTGCACTGCACTGCACTGCACTGGACTGGTTCATCTTCTGCTTCACCACCTTCCTATCTCTCCTCTATCACATTCATTGTATTTGTGGCGATCCTTTCCTTGTCTTGCTTCCTCTTCCTTCCCAACACAGTAATGCAGATTTCCTTCCACGTCTCTTTCAAAGAGTTCCAGTGTTCATCCACTCAGGTTCCTTAATGGATGTTGCTCAGTGTCACCCATTTTGTCCTGATGACTGACGTGAAGATGTCCTTTGTAGTTTCGTCCTTCAGTTATTGTTCTCGGTGTTCAACTTCAACTGTGGTCTATCATCACCAACTTGTGTGAAGGCTTTCAACTTGATTTTGAAGGTGGTTATGTTTCTTGTACTAGATGGTGAGTGATGTGAACATACATCTGCTCTCCTTCTTCATCTGATATGATCCGATCTAATCTGATCTGATCCTGTGTCCAGTAGGCTGCATCTCCTCTTATTTCATATTGAGATGAAGTCGATCTGATTTCTAGTGTATCCATTTGACAAAATCAAATCCATGTCCCTCCCTGCCTTGAGAACATTCTCGTGTTTGTACACGCTGCCTCCAATCACCAAATAGTTGAATGCACAGAAATCTGCAAACAGTTCTCCATTCTCACTCGTCATTTCACTGAGTGCTCCTCTACCCATGGTTAGTTCTCTTCCTGTGTTGTCCCCTCCCAATTTGGCATTCATGTCACCCCACCCATTAGAATTTTGATGTCGCCACCTGGGATAGAGTCTTGTCCAGTGCTGATTGCAGTTGTCTGTAGAGTTCCTCCTTCCTCTCTTGTTCTGTGTCTGCATTATTTGTAGGTGTGTTGCGTAGCATTTTATGATTGTGACTTTCCTTCCTTTCGAGTTGAATCATGCTGTCATGACCCTGATCTTGCTGGGAGAGATTGTTTCCCACTGCATGACAGCTGTCGATGCTCATTGGGGATGTCATGATGGCCACTCGAAAACTCAGTGTGCTCGTGGTTGTCGTCTGGGTGACAGTATTGGAGTAGATTATTGACTCCTCTCCAGTTGACAGTTTGGAGAGTCTATTTCCATTCCATCTGCAGATTCCTCGCAGATCTCTAGGACTTCTATGCTTTGCCTTCTCATCTCTTTTGGAATCTGGGCAACCGCGCTAGGATCATACATGGTGCGGACATTCCATATCCCTATTCTTACTTTCGCTTTCATCGAGGGAAGAGGAAACACATCGGCCAATTTGCTCACTGAAGTCTTTCACCAACTGGTGTGGTTTCTCCTCCCTGATTCCAGCGAGGAATAAGTTTATTTTCGTTTTTTATAGTTTCTTTGTGCTTTGAAGTTTGTTGAGCGGTTGGATTGATTTAATGGTGTAGGGTTGCTAGCCTTATGCCCAATCTTCCCTCTTTATCTGGGCTTAGGACCGGCTTGTTACTAGTGGACTCGTGAATTAGGCGAGGTTAGAACTTTATGTAGCAGATGGAAATTATGTTGCTGTTCAGAACTTCAAACATTTATTTTTGTTTATGAAAATGAGAGACAGTCATATGGACTATGACGACTGATAATGGCCAGCAGTGAAATCCAGAATGCACGTTTCGTCCTGTTTGACACTTGTTGGTTTGATGTACCTCCATCCCAGTGAGTAGTTTTGTTCGCACTAAGATACATACGAAAAATGGATGGTGTCAAACACCAGAGCGTTATCGAGTAAACCATTGAGTCACGAGAGCCACTCCGTGTGTGGCAGGAAAGGTTTCTGTGTTATATATATATACTGACAGAAATATACTTTATTTTGCACTCGGTTCTGTATTTTATGTTACTTCAACGACAACTTATTGGTTTTATTTACTAGCAATGAACACTAGTTTCTAATTAGTGTAATAATGAGTAATAATCACTGCTGATGTCAAAAGCTACTCACTCAACATATAAATGAGAAAAGCAGGTTTACTTTTGAAGATTATACATATGAAAAGTGGACATCAGTTAAAGAAGTCTTGAGCACTAGGCCTCAGACTTCGTGGAACTACTTAGAAGTATGTATCCACATCATTTCTTGTAGCAGGCCTTGTAATGAATGACTTAATGTTATCAATCTTATGATATAGTGAAACTTTTATGAGTGTTGTTGTAGTGATGTTTTTCGTTTTCTGAAAAAGTCCATTCTTCATGATAGCTTGAAAAAGATACCTTCTTACCTGTCACTAATAAGATATTCATAAACATGTAAACAAGCTTCTTTTGAAAACGAAAGTATTTTTGAACTTCAGTAGGTGAAAAAACTGTCTCTTCACACTGAATTCTACATATGTTTGTTACCACTTAGTTACAAGATAAAATATTCATCTTTTTCTATCCTCTTTCATAAACTTTTGTCTACTATGATGTCATCGTTATTTCTATCCCTTTTCTAATTGGCATACTGCTTGGAAGTGTTCCAACTTGAACCGATGCCGTTCATCTTTGATTTATCTGTTTATCTATAATTCGTGTGTTGTACTGAAACATATTGAATGATACTTCATTAGGATTTAAGTTGGAATCAAAATCTGGCCTGCTGAATTACTATCGCTTGACCACATTTATACTGCCTGCCCAACTAGAACTTCTCAACCCATTCCAAACCGAGTTGAATTAGAGAGGGGAGAACATCATAGTGACTGCCTAAGACGGCCGTAGTCTGACAAATTGTATTGACAACGGATGATGATTGAAGGTGAAATGAAAGTCTGGTCCACGGTAAGACTCGGACCAACGAACTCCGCATTATTGAATGATCATATACTGGCCTGGATTCAATAATATATGTAACTATAATGGACAGTTTTTTCAGGCCTTCCATAGACAGTCATGTGGCTGCACACCTGTATGACTATAATCCTTTACATAACCAACTTATAAATATGGAAATTTGTTGCTAATCTTTCTACTGAACAATATTTGCCTTGTTTTAGGATTTAGATGTTTTAAATGCTATTTGGACAACAAACTTAGAGTGGGAGAATAATTGGGAAAGTTGGAAGGTTGGACGTTTTTATGATTTGCAAACTAACGATATGGAAAATCTGGCCAACGCTGCGTTTCGAAAATTCACCAAGTGGTCACGTGATCTGAAAGTAGGTGATTACTGTATAAACAATAATGCACATTTATAGTACCGTTAAGTATATCGTTTGTTTTTTTATTGTCACAGCTTAAGTTTGGAATACAACTGGTACCAGGTATCGAAATGAGCAGTCACATATTTACGCAATCAAAAATCAATCGTTAATTATTTGTGTTTCTTTATCAGTTTAAATCATAGGGGGAGAAGTACTGAAACATAAAACAGCAACATTAATAATTAAAAAACACCTACACGGATCTGTAAATTTCGCCAGTCAAAACAGAGTGATCTAAATACTGGACAACTTTTTCACTCATCTGGGGCCGAGCTAATCAACCGTAACAGAGGCGAACTGTTCAGAATAACGGAATCTGATTAAATGACTTGGATAGACCAGCTTAGCTAAAATAGGTTAATCAGTTTGCAAATGATTTACAAACTGTAAGGTACATGTTGGGATTTCTCGCAGCTGGAAAGTTTTCCGACTGCAAGATCACAAGGTTTGATCTTTCACCAGAAATGTCGTGCACTAATCAAGTATACTGCTGAATAATATGAGTGAGGGGAGAAGTAAATCTTAACTACCACCAGCTTTTCTCCTAAGTTATATCTGATATTCTCCAGCTAATGAACTCCATTGCGTTACTTTAAAGGAACAGATGAATAGGTATACACCATTTTAAAAACTGATTACTTCTCGGCTTCTAATAGCTATTTTCAATCTAAAAAATAACAGTAGTCCTTGAATGCAATAGGGTGTATCTCAGTGTAAAAAAGTAACCACTCTGACTAAACACGCATTTCTGAATTCTAGAACAGTTTGCGTTGTTGAGGTAGAGAATTTAAGTAATACTGTGTTGACAGGAGCAAGTGGTCTTAGGGAGCTATTGAGCTTCTCCATAGTTAAGATATCATGTTTAGCAAAGGTATGATGGAACTGCACTCATGTAAGGGGTTTACATCTGACCACTCTCATTATTATTATTATTATTATTATTATTATTATTATTATTGATGCACTACAAACTACATATACAGCTATTTAAAGTATGTTACTGTGAGAAAATCAAAATATGAATAAGCTCCTGATAATGTTGCAAAAGTTCTGTACATGTTGATCATGAGAAATAAACACTGAAAATGATAATCAATCACTCAAATACATTTTCACTCATCTTTATGCTACTGTAAAGTTAAATGTTATTGTCATAATCATTGGAACCATGACGTTTTACTTTTTATGACAGCACAACAAGCGTGCTTCAGAGTTTTTCATAGTGAACAAAGTCGAATGTCATTGAAAAAAGCTGGACAAATGCACAGTGCCTAACATGTATTTTAATAATCGATAGTGGATTAGATTTATTTCAATGTAATTGTAAGTTTTCCGATCACATCTAACGAAAATCGACTGCTTCCTAGAGTGTTGTATTGCCTATAACGTCAAAAGAAAGACCATCGGTAGTCTTCTCATAACGAAATGAACGTAAGACCTTAACTTAAGTAGCAGATATTTTTTTTATAAGATGATTGATATTTAAGTAATAAGGGAACATATCGTTGTATTGTATACAAATAGTGCATTCGATCATCAGATGTTTTTTTTCTGTATGCACTAACCACTGCGTACAACCTCTTAACAGCTTATTATTTGGCATGCGATTTTTTAGATTATATCAGTGACACCATTTTTGTCGTCTAAGATTAGTTTCAAGTAAGTGATGAAGGTAGATAGTGCTACCATATCATTTCCCAACTAATCGTTTGATGTTCTTCTGGTTTATTTTCATACCTTTCTTATCTTGGTGGGTTTTCTTCAGATATTTTTAGTGAGTGTGCCTGTTTGCTCCTTGTACTTGCTTGTTTCTGTATAACTGATAGACGGTCTCAGTTGTTATCTACAAAAAGTTAAACCAGTAAGTGTCGTCGTCTTCTTAAGTATTAGAATTCTTTTTCTACATTCTTCATCTATTTGGCAGCCAGTTATCAGTCCAATTTACATGTATATGATTATGAAGTTAGAAAGCCTTCTTGTATATAATTTATTTTTTAAGAATTTTATTACCCAGATATTGTAGACGACAATAAGGACATTTTGAAGTTGATCTATTATTTAGTTATATAAACCAAATGAAATTCGTTTTCCTATTGATAATTTTAAAACAGGTAAACATTTTCAATTTAAAATATTTTCTGTTACTTATTATTATGTCTACAAAAGGAAAGAAATTGGGAAGTGATTGAAGTTAGTAAAGCACGAGTTGACCAATTTCGTCGTACTATGCCATTAATTACAGATTTACGTAATCCAGCTATGCGTCCAAGACATTGGGATCGTATAAAAGAAGAAATGAATAAAAAATTCGATGTAAGTTCTGATGATTTCACATTGGAACGAATCATTCAATTGGGATTTGAACAATATTCAGACTTAGTCAATGAACTTTCAAGTGCAGCAACTAAAGAGTTAGCAATTGAAAAAGCACTTGACGGTATGGAACGTCTATGGCAAAATAATGAGCTTGATATGATACCCTATAAAGATAAAAATACTTATAAGATTAGATCTACCGATGAAATATTTGAAGCCCTTGAGGATAATCAGGTAAGCAGAAGTAATAACATTCTTCTGTTTTGTCAAAATATAAAGTGTTTTCTGATAATCTCGAATTATTCCTATTTTCTTTCATGAAACTACATATCATTTAGCTAGTTATTCTGTTGAATATATCATAAAGTGAGACAAAAATGTTCATTCGAATGAGCCTAATAGTCTAGAAGAAAGGTTTTTGATTTCAACTCTGTGTTACGGATTCCAGAGTCAGATACAATATGAGTTACCTCAAGATTTTAGACTTAGTTTCCTTATGATTACTAGCAAGCGCAAATGGTATAGTATGTTTAGGAACGGGATAATTTCGGGTATCCTCTAGAAATGCTGTCATGTTTCTACGCATTCATAGCCTGTTATAGGGAAGTCCATTACCTTTACCACGCGGGGATTGTTTCCATAGAAGTGAAAAGCTGAGAACGGATGTCCGATGCACATTACCGGACTGGTAGACACAAAGGCTTCACTTAAAGGAGCTGATAAACCACTGGTGAACGTCACCTATACAATACAGAAAACGTATTAATGGTAGCATATTAAGAAACAGAACAGCGTACGGTGATCAGAGTCGTCTTTGGCACCAAGTTCACACTAACCTATCCTTAAGACTGTAGGTACGTAAAACACTATTTTGGGCAGTTTTACCCTAAGCTTGTGAAACCTGACCTTTCCGAGGTTAAAGTGTCCAAGTACTCTATGTATTTGATCACCGTTGCGACTGTAGGACTGGTAACAATCGGTAGAAACATTACGTAAGTAATTCTGAGGTGAGACGAATTGTTTAGGCTTGATGGAGATTGCCATCCATGAGTAAGGCCATCTTGAGACAACGCCTTGGTGCTTTCAGAAAGGTATTGCTTATTTCATCACAACGGCTTCCATGCCACTCACTGTTCGTTTACCCTGGAACTGGTTGGAAGAAACAAAGAAGTGTTCAGTGTACGATATATTACCATACAATGAGGGATAATTGTGTTGGGTTAATATGTGTAGGTATCTCAGGACTGCTTGGATGACGTCCGAGAGATCATGTAACTCAATCTCTCGAGACAATAGCAGATATGGCCCAAAATTCAAAGTAGTGGCTTTTATGCTGCAGCTTTCTTGTGTCTTCCACTACTAAAAACCAAAATGAAGTTAGTGAGTGCTCCCATAGATGTATTCCTTACACAGGTTCTTTAGTAACTCACTTTTTTGCAATGCTTTCTTTCTTTCTTTTATGCCTTCGTAGTGTTTTTTAGTTATTTTTTATGATGCATCTCCCGGCGCTAGTTCTCTACAACAAGCACAGCATCCCGGTCCACGATCTCTTGTTGACTTATTTCGAACATCTAACAATTCTATTATTTCTGCATTCACCTTTGTTAAACAAATCTTCTAAAGAAAAATCACTGTGTTAGGCTAAGTAGGAATGATATGGGATGGTTTCAAATTGTAGTTAAATGTATCTTATGCATTTTTTATACTAATCGCTCCTCTGTACTAAAAGAGACATCATATTTGCTGTAAGAGGAGTCACTCTTTATCTAACTAACTCTAATGCTCTGATTGGAATTAAAATTGAATAAACTAGCAAGCGCAAGTCTTCAACCACATGACGTAATTAGCTATTGTTTGAGGTTACTTAAAAAACTGTATGTTCTAGACCTGAAGCCACTGGAATAATAAAAATCAATATTCTGAGTTATAGAGTTAAAGAAAAATATCACTATCGATAGTAAGAATCATTGACTAACATTCTAGAAGTTTGTTACTACTCGTGTTACTCTTTTTTCCATGAATATTGATATTTTTTACCGTCTTTTAGTGTAGAAACTATCCAACTCACTATTGTTTCACATTCTACGCTATTTCAGTAAATGAATTATAAACAAAAACAATTTTTTTTAAAATTTGGTCATGTTATCCATCGAATCTCACTGTAATATAAAATAACTTGCTGCCTATCCCGTTAATTAACTCATCCAGGTTCAATTATCTACAATGAAAACATCACGATTTGTTAAACCATTTGAATATCTCGTCGATGTATGGGAGCGTCTACTGTCATTAATCACGGAGACCGTTGAATATTTATTAACTGTACAAAGACAGTATATGTATATGGAAACTATATTTCTTGGTGAAGATATTCGTAAACAACTGCCAAAAGAATCTGCAGAATTTGATATGATTAATAAACAATGGCAATCAATTACAGCATTTTTATATGAAACACGTAATACAAGGACATGTGCAAGTAAACCAGGTCAGTGGCTATGATCGTTAATTTTTTTCATTTTAATGCTAAAAATCAAGTGAATTCTTTTCCTGAAACTATCTCTTAACTATTATAGTCTAAAGAAGCAAGTTAGATGGTTTAGTAAACGCAATTGTAGTGAGATAGATTTTGTTTAGGAATCTTTTAAATTGATAAGCATTTCCACTACTTGATTACGTTTAGCTTTCACCAGCCGTGATGTACAACCCAAGTTGTGGTAGAAGATATGAAAGCTTAAGAGTGAACAGCTCGAAAAAAGTTGGCGTTAAAGGAAGTTAATATCAGGTGATGTAATGTATCACCGAAGCTACATAAGTTTCTCAGTTGCATTTAGATGGATGGATAAAGGAATGCAGAACCACGCAATAAATTGCTCTGGTCCCAGTTCTCAATGTCCACAGGAAAATAAACAAGAAAAGTTTGGTGTAAAGGTGTTATAAAGAAAAATCATAAGGTTACAAATGAACAATAAATGAAAAGGGGTCTGGATCTCAAAATTTGAAGAAACATAGTAGATAAGCACATTTGTGCTTCTGAAGTCAATTTTGAGCTATTCCACTGAGAGTCTTTAATTATTGATTTCAAGTATTAAAAGTACCTCCACCAATTAGCTTTAACTCCGTCTTGCAGCTAAGAATAAACCCTAGTTACTTCATGGGTTCATTTTATTCGTCAACTTTGGCTCATTTAATCTATTCTAAACTAATCCTATCTTGATATAATATTATGCGTAGCTCGACGAGCTCAAAATAACTCTGAGCAACATAAGTTAGTGAAAGTTCATAAATTCATCTACTTTTACTTTTAAACACTTGTTCCAACCTGAAAGTTACTGTTTCTGTGGATTGAATACATACATATATAGGGTGTGAGAACGTAGGTAAAACCTGTTCAGCACTACTCACAAGTCAGAGACTATGGGAACTAACAGTTTAAAATTATTTGTGATATGGCTCAAAATACCACCACAATGACTCAGATGGACGCACTTCTTATTGTCTTTGAGGTTTTTAATCTTTTTCCTAACCTTCCTTTACTCCTTCTTTCCTCACTAGCAGTCTTTTGTCTGCTTTTCGCTTCTTTCTTACATGGTAGTCTAAAGGTGTGACAAGTTGGAATGGTTCACTACTGTACCAGGTTCGACGTTGATTTTCCTGTCTGTCCTGTGGCTTATACCAATTTTCGCTCACTGTTTCACTCCTTCTTTGTTGCTCTGTTTCTTAAGGTGAAACTAATGTATTGGGTTGAATGAAATTCCATTGACTGTATTCATTACATTAACAACGTAATATTCTGACTATTGGATCAAATTCATCTACGTTGGCTAGTGTACCTTTGAATAACAAACATGGCGACAGATTATGTCGTTTTGTGTAAAGATTTTGATTTGGATGAAGAACGTAGTGTTATCACCATCTAAATCCGCATCTCCTAAAAGATGATAGTGAAAATTACTATGCAAAAAAACTGAGAGATAATTTTTATTGTGTGAATCCTTTATTCAGTACTCCAGTTACTCTTTGTAGTCAGGTTCAGAAAATTGGTTGATCATCATTGATTGAGCCACATCAGCCTCAGTAAGGTAATTGCTGGCGAAATCTTTGCATAGATATGGGAAACTTGTTTGACTTTTGTGGAATTACAACTACTATGAAGCAGAACGATTCTTAGGTGCTGAGTGTATTGTGCAGCCGTGTCTTAGTACTACCTTCATGTAGTGGAAGGTGACTGTCAATCCTAAAAAAGTCAGCAAAGTTTCCAGTTGTCTGATCACCGTCAGCCTCGTAAGGTGTGTTTACAATTCGAAGGTCAGGAGTGGAGGTTTAGGCAGAAGAATCAAACTAGTTATCGAAGTAGTTAACCGCTGTTAACGCAGGTAACAGAAACATGTATTACATACATATGAGTAGCTAGACTTTACTGTTACCAAGAGGTTAGCTACAGTGTACTTCTTCGATAGGGAGAGTCCCAATACCCCGTTTCTCTTGTCTCATAACCTTTCATGACTACTGATTCTATCATTTTTATTCTTTCTCTTTCCAACTCAATAACGTCATCACTCAATCAGCTAGTTGGAAATGTGCTAATTAATCTACAGTTGTTTAACGTTTCATATTTTCATGTGTATCTAAAATACAACCATTTGGTTGAAACCTAGCGACCCACCTTTTTCAACCTACAACAAACTACTTCTATCATGTAGTGTAATCGCCCGACACTAGTAGTCTTATTCGACTTAGTTGACCCCAATCACCTACTGAGACCTTGAGGAATCGGCCTGTAGACTATTCGTTATTCAGCTGTAAGGGCAGTTTCGATATAATACTATCATTCGTCATAGAAGCCTAGGTAGTTGTAGAATGTTAGATCCTACCAGAAAAAAATCTTTGAAAACGCCTTATTTACATTCTATAGCATGAGACTCAGTGATAACTTCAGAAAATTTAAATTCGGTAGTTAATCGAACTGGCAACCGACACATGTAATACGAACGACGCAACACCGATTCCGGATGTATGGGAAATTTAAATAACAATTAAATCAAAGTATGAAAAACAGTAGAACTATAAAAACTAGACCAGAAAATTGTAATTACCTTGATATAACTATGAGCAACAAATTCTACTCGAAGCATCATCAGTTACGAATACTGTTTTGCTGTGTAACACATGTAGTATAGAACTATAATACGATAAAGATATAAAATCATTTTATATTCTCCTTCAACAAGAATAAACTCCTAACAGCTAATCTTTTATATAATTACTGAATGATCCAGGTCGATCTTTAACTTCATTCATATGGTCGACAAAGTTTTGAATTAGATTTAAGTGGCATTACCGTATAACCCACGACTAGTCACGAATACACGCCTTCGCCATATCTTCATCTAAATGAACAAAATCTTCTCACGCGTTCCTATTCCCTTTTTCTTCTCACTTTATCACTTCACGTTTGAGTTTAGGAATGCTAATAACTTCTACCATTTATCTACCGCGTTGTCAACTTTTCTTAATGCTAGGATGGATACTACCAATTGGACAGATATGCCCTTTTTCAAGTTCTACGTGGTATTTTTTTTTCTATTATCTATCCTGATGAAATAACAAACTTCTCTTGTATAAGTTTTCACTGTGCGCCTACCTGAAAGAATCCTCTTGAAGACAGTTTCAATTCAATAAAGATTGAAATAACACTATGTAATCAGTTGAATTCATCTCACTTCACATCTTTGCAGAAAAAAGTAAATCAATAAGTGCGAAAATCCCCAATTTTGTCATCTTTCAATACTGCACAGACCTTGACCAATGTGATCCTATTCTTTTAATAAGTTGGATTGGAGACCAGAAGTAATAATGAGTAGCGGCTAGCAGTCGGAATCCAGGATGCACGTTTCATCGTTATTTGGGCTCCTCAGCTGGATGTACCTGCTTCTCAATGAGCGATATTTTTCCACTAAGACTCAAACCCAGCACCAAATGGTTCATATGCTAGAGCGTTATCCACTAAGCCATCCAGTCACGATAGCCATAATCTGTGCGATGGGTATAGTTTTAATGTTCCTTGTATCCAAACAGAGACCAGTCAATTAAGTCCAATCAACGACGGGGAGTTACAATTAATAAAATAAAAACTATACACGTCGTACAAAGGTTGACTGTTGCGACTCAGTGTTCTTTGAAGCTTTTGAAGCGATCGGTAAAGGACTCCAGTCTCAGTGAGGAAAACGTCGTTCACTGGAAACATTAAGCTGATAAGTTCAAAGTAGGATGAATCGGAAGTTCTGGATTCCACTGATAGCCAGCATCCACCATTACTACCAAACTGAAACCATGGACAATATAGAGGCACTGGCACAGGAGCTTATGTGCCAATTGACGGATAACAACAACGACATGGAGATAAGAAGTACCTACTAGTTGTTGTTTTTATCTAAGATTCATCTCTGAAGAATTGATAAAGCTGTTGATACATTCAATGTTGTTTTATTAAAATGTCCAGTTTTCAAAAGTGCTTTTTTGAAGAATCATATTTATGTATTTATAACAAGTAGTACTTGCCTGGAGTCTTCGGAACGACAGGAATTAATGGTGGTAGATTTTTTATAACATTGACGAAAATCGGTCCCAATGGCGCAGATGTATTCACTCCTTGATATCTTCTGAAGCTTGAATATCTGCACGAACCATTATCGTCAAACTGTTTGTCGTCTCACATATCTTTGTCTACTTTGATATCACTCTTTTGTATTCACTAGTCTGAAATACTGTAACTTGAGCTGATGCACTCACGTGCGAGGTTCTACGCTGATCTTGTCTGCCGTTCTATCTCAGAATCCTAAAATATGAAACAACTTTCTTTTTAGGATTTTTTGCAAACTTTAGAAGCATTAGACAAGTTTCTTTCTAATATTTTTAGAAGTAAAAACATTTCGGTCCTCACTAATACTGAATTTTGGACTTAAAAATCTCTAGTAAGAATATTTTGCATAAGCCTTTTTATTGTGATGCAACGGTTGAGGATTAACTTTATGTGGTTAATGACAGACAGGTATCCATTACAACGATCAGCTCACAATAACTGTCTGTTTTATTCTTTTTTTGGTTTACAGGTTTATTAGACCAATTAACTAGACTTGTTCAAAGTTTAGATGAAATACAGCAATCATTAGATATGTATTTGGAGACAAAACGTCAAATATTTCCACGATTCTACTTTATATCGAATGATGATCTATTAGAAGTATTAGGACAAGGCAGAAATCCAGAAGCTGTTATGCCGCATCTAAAGAAATGTTTTGATAATATCAACGTTTTGAGATTAGAAAAGGTAGACACAGAGCATATTATTGATAATAAAGTTTACTGTACCCTGGATTTATTATGACTCATAATAAGCTTTGTTATGTTTCTATTGTAGGAGCAAGATATCTCATCGATCTAGGGAGTTAGCAATTACCGATCTCAGCCGTTTAAGCATGTGTAGACGACCTGTTCGGAACAAAAGCTAACAATAACTATGGGTTTTTGTTGCTTATTCTTGTACGTTTCACCTAGATAGTCTACCTGTACTGATTTCTCTCTACTACCATAACTTCTAGTTATCTGAATCTATGTACTATTGTAAAAATTTGTACCCACTTCTATCTGCCTTCTTTCTGGGTGGTTTTGTGATGATTCTTTTTTATGATCGAAGAACACAGCAGCGTTGCTGTATTCTACACTTCTTCAGCTTTGATTGCGTATGCATCACAGTGTTGAATCAGTGCTTATCAGTTGTAGAGAAGACGTTTTTGACGCATTTTACTTTCTTGCCGACATACAACACCTGAGACATCCGGAGTAAATATAAAGCTCATAAGACCTGCAGTTTACATATATTTACAATGGCCTTCACAATTTCTAGAAGATCGAACCCTAACGATTCCACTTCTTCAACCAATCTGGTATTTATACTTTAACACGTGTGCTTTTACTCGAAACTTAGAAGCAAGACGATTGATTGTGAAAGGTTCTAGGGATATGACACTTTTTATGAAGATCTTGGCAATCTTATTGCATACTACAATACCTCCTTCATGAAATAAAGAGGGGTAGCGCATAGCGTCTTTCGACCGACTGGTAACTTCTTACTAGAATGGGGAAAAAACTTCTTAATGCCCTTGTTTTGAATTTGTTTTGGTGCGGTTTGAAATAACTAACTTTTATCCATTAAAGTTGGAAATAAACGAACCATTTTGCCAACGGTCTGATGATAGGTGTTTCATGATCCTTCCCCTTCTCGCTAAAGAAAAGTACATTGGCAAATATTTGAAAAAACATCTACTATGTCTAATGATGTCACATTCCATTGCTGTAAGGCGTTGCTTTTGCAAAAATGCCCGAAGATCACACCAACCAATTGTGTATAGTTGTTTTTACTATGGTATTTTTAACATTGAAACGATTAAATAAATTTGCCAACCTCAATGAACTAATTTCCATTTGGCTCCGATAACCACCTTCGAAACTTATGCACTCACCAGCAACAACCACATACTTTCTTTTACTCATGGAATTTACCCAATCAATGTGGTCACTTTTCTGGAACTTATCAGTTATTCGACGGTTTCTCAGATTACTCCTCTTTGAGTTATCTAGAGTTTGTGGACATAATCTGCTAAGGATGCGCTGACTCGCTTGAGTAGTTAGTTTTGTCATACTAAATTGGTTCTGGTTGCAAGCAAGTTTCTAAGTGGCAATCCAGTTTGGACCTAGGAAATCAAGGAGTGGCTGACTTGGTTGGTAAGGCACTTTGTAATGAGACACATTGCCATAGTCGCCATCATAGTATACTTCCAGGTTCTCTGCTGTTTAGTAGATATGATCTCTGAAGTGCAGCTGGCTTTCAAATGATTCTGGTATCCGTTTGCTCATATGGATATAAATTGTCTTTGTTATGGTAATCTACCACCATACAAAGTAACTATCGCATTTGACTTGTGGGAAGAGGTTTTGAACCTGCCTCAGTATGGGCGTATTTATTGACCTGGTACTCCTTTAAAACCCTTTGAACACGTAATGAAAGGTTTAGTTCGAGGAGGGCTGGGTCTCATTAAGCGTGAAACATCATGTTTTAAACTCCCAACAAGTACTTCTTGGTTTTCATTACCATTACCGGATCTAATTGTAGTACTGTTTGTTCCTTCGTCATGCGTAATAAGTGGTTACTATCACCCTCACCCATCAACACAATATTATCTACATAACTGAACTTCTCAAACTCATTTTCATCTTCAATATATCCATTATTTAAGCAGTTACCAAGAGCCTGTTTTAAAATCTGAGGACATGGATGTAGAAGCTGTCTGAATGTAACACAGCATTTCATTAAATTTTTTCAATACTCCCAACCGTTACCGCTTCCATTGTTTCTTCATAAAGTAGCATAAAAGCCTGAAAGTCTTCGTTAGAAAAAGTTGCCACTTGAACAATAACCTTCAATATAGTTTAATGTAGATGAATTATTACGAGACTTCTTTATTTTAAATGAAAAATCTTGTAGAAATCGGAAGTCGATTCAGTAAGAGTCAATAGCTTGAGTGTTATGTAAAGGATTTATGAGGAAAATATACACATTTTCCACATATATCCCATTTTACAAACGAGAGGCAGGAGAGTTAAATATTTTGCGATCAATTAATCATATTCATGTAGTTGAGGTTTAAAAAGGAGCCAAAGTTTGTATTTCTTTCATGAAGAACATCTCTTTAAGAACAACACGATTTCCCCGAAGAATAATAATAATGTGTTTGAATATTTCCACTGAGTCACAACAGAAAATGTACCTCAACAAAAAACCTTCTAACGGGGATGTACAGTCTCAGTTTTATATATTTCCTTCATCTCGAACTGTATATTATTTACAGTACAGAATTCTCACTATGTGGTATTTATAAGGTAGTATTCATCACGGATTTATTTCAGTTGAAAAACTATTGAAAACTTGACAGCAATGGACAGCTATTTAGTCGTAGCATGAGACTCCTCAGCAGTACGTACCCATGAGTGGGCTAGGGATCGGCCTCAAAACCTTCAGGTTTTACATGGGGAAGAATGACATCATCCAATCTGCCCTAATTCAAATTTCACTGGCATAAATTATTAGAACTCATGAGCATTATGCGTAAGTAAATGTAAAGAGACCTTGTATCCACATCCATGTACCATGTTCATTGAATATTGAAAGTTCCTATTTTTTTCTAAAGCATCGAAATGACTGAAACAGTCGAATTAAAAATAATACCAATACCTCCTACTGGTACTAACCACTTCCGGCCTAAAATGTGAGAGAATGATAGAATAGTGAGTAACCTGGTATCTTTTCAGTAGCTGTTGCATAGTTTTAACTCAACTGTTCTAACTCTTTAACTTTATGCAATTTAGAAGCTTGTCGGGATTTTATTGATTTTACGTTGATATTCATCATGGACTGACATCAGTTAGAGAAACATTAGAAACCTGGAAGCACTGGATAGTTGCTTCGTCACAGTATGGGGCCCCTCAGTAGTGGACATCGTGACTTCACCAGGGATAAAACTCAAGACTTCCACGTCCCGCGTCCAGCACGTTACCATAGAGTCACTGAGTCGGAACCCCAATGATCCGTATTTCCTATGTTGTGAACTGACAGAAGTAGGAGATACAGAACGTTGAATTCTGACTCACTGACGCAATAGTTACGTGCTGGCAGCGTAGCCTGAAGGTCTAGGGTTCTATCCCTAGTTGGGACATTGGTGCGCGCTGCTTGGGAGCCCCGTGCTAGGACGAATCTGTTACCTAGTGCTCTCAGGTTTACAACGTATTTTATCTTTACATTCAACATCCCACTACAATTTTATTCACAGACTTCTCAGCACCTTCATTTCTATTTTTTTACTTAAATAACATTGAAAAAGGATCTAGAAGAGTGAAACTCACTATTTCGTTTCATTTTATTTCCCTTCATTTTTATTCGATGTCAGATAAACTTAATACATGCCCTTCTATTTTATGTATATATTTTACAAGGATACCGTTGATCACATGAGTGATTCATTGTAATATGTGACTCTGAAACAGAATAGAAGGGTCAATAAATACACTCGAACTTTATTTTAGAGTATGTGTGACCTTAGCACTCAGACCGTTTCCATCCAACAGTAGTCGGCATATCTAAGCCCGTCAACAATCGTCGTTTAGTTGTTTCTTATCGGTGAAATCCTTACAGAAGTGATACCGCATACTTATTTGTATGATAAAGCGCATTTACTGAACAACAGAACCAATTTATGAGTATTTTAAATTTAATTTGTAATAAGATCACCTGACAGCTCAAGACATGGCAATCTGGTGCCATTAAGACTGAGAAGAACATTTCTACAGGTGATACTGAAAGTGTTAGTGGACCTAGAAAGTCTACCATATCAGGGAGTTTTGGTGGTGTCACGTCTACTGTTGCAGTTACTACTACCAATACACCTGGAAATAATGATATTGCTCCTGGTCACATATCAAATCTTAATTCGTCTATTTTTAATGAATCAAACGTTAGCATGATAGGTAATGAACATGATGTAGATTTACAGAATATAATAATTGCCTTTGTAAAAGGTGTAAAAATGACAGTGAACTAAATGGTTCTGTGGATACAGAAAAAATACTAAAGATAGTTTTGTGATATCCAAGAATGGTGTATTGAATCAAGAAATAAATCATGTAATGCATTCTGAATCACTGCTAATAAAAAGTAAAAATAAGGAAAATACTGAAGTGAATACTGGTAATTCACCACTAACCAGTAATTCTAAACAATCAGCTTAACAAACAGCACCAACTTCCTCAGCCCAGTTGGCTCAATCTTCAGATGCATAGTCTTCAGCTAAGCACTGTATCCACCACCAAACCTAAACATACATCGGTGGGATTACAAATGTTTAAAAGAACAGTGATACCGTTACTTGTTTTCAGTAATTCCAAATGTTAACCTTGTTGTTGCTGTCACTACTTTTATCGTTTTCCTTTATTTTCGGTTATTCCAATGGTTTCTACAGTTATCTTACTACTCATATAGCGAACTTCAGTATGGATAAACGATTCCTTGGATAAAGATTAGGGAATTTTATCAATGAATATTTTCATATCTAGGTGTTACTCATCTCGTACTAACATCAGTTAAAGAGCCATTTAAACCTGAGAGTGCTGGACAGCTGTTTCATCCAAGTATAGGACTCCTCAGCAGTACGCACCAACGACCTCACCAGGGATCAGACTCAGGACCTCTGAGTCTCATGACGAGCACAGTAACCACTTAACCACTGGGTCAGGGACAAGTGGTTCACAGTTTCCTCATCAGCGACATTCTTCGAGATGGATATCACGAAGTTTGAATAAGAAGCTGTGACCTGTCAGGTCAACTACTTGGAAGTGAAGTGCACTCCAAATGAAGACCTCAGGGGATAGTCACGCTATATCGGTAATCTACAGGATTAGGAAAAAGAGGACCACTGAACCAGTGGCTGAATGGTTAGCGCGTTCTCTGCGAGGCCTGAGGGTCCTGATTTCGACCCCTTGTGAGGTCGTGGGTGCGTCCTGCTGAGAAGTCCCATGCTAGGACGAAACAACTGTCCAGTGCTGCCAGATTTTTAATGGTTCCCCAACTAATGTCAGCTGGTAATGAATACTATCTTGAACTAAATAAATCCCCAGAAAAACTCAAACTATATATATATATATTGACTGAAACCTAAAAAGCAAGTACAAAAAGACATGAACTCAGATTGTGAATAAGCAATGCTAAGATAAAACATAAATACTGCGAAGTCCGTAATAACTATTTCCCTCCAATTCACTGAATTTTCTGTTGTATTGGATTTATGTCAATAAAAATATACGTACAGCTGAGATGGTTGGTAATATATTCTCAAGTAGTCTGCTAGACTTCGAATTCAGAGCACTAAAATAAACACTGTTATAAGTACGTTACTGAAATATGTACTAACGATAATCTCAACGTGGATCATAATCCCATCACATTTAACTCTAAATAACTGAGAATGAAATCTTGTGGTTTATGAAATGTCTTTATTTTAGACAAAACAACTTCTTTACGTCGTCGGAAGAGAACTATACATTATTTTATGAATTAGATTGTCAATTTGTAGTATACTGGTTCATTTTAATCTGCCGTATCCAATTGGTCAAAACTATTGAGCCGTGTGAGCTTAGCCTGTCTGGGTTCACAGCTGATGAGCTCTAACTTTATAAAGGGAAATTACCATGTAATGTTTAAATCACTTTGACCTGTTTAGCAAAATTTACTGTTCAGTGTAATTGATTTCAAATAGCTCATAGAGTTCAGTAGTATGTACATTTTTAAATCAGTAATAACGTATCCAATGATTTAAATGTTTTGATAACATTTGCTCCATAAATCTATATAGAAGAATAGTGTAAGATGACAAAAGGTAGCTACTTACTGTGATTTCTGTTGTAAATTTTCTTCTTTTCTTACCCAGACAAGTTTAGTCGCGTTTGATGCTGTATCAATGTTTTCGTTAGATGGGGAAGAAGTACAGTTTAAAAATAAAGTCCGTATTGATGGTCCTGTAGAATCATGGCTATGTGATATTGAAGATCAAATGTATAAAACGTTAAGAGATATGTTAAAGGAGTGTAGACTGGCTTTGAAGAAGGCAGCTAGTAAACGTGATAAATTTATTAAAGAATGGCCAGGACAATTATGTATCACATCTAGCCAAATTCAGTGGACAGCTGATGTGACAAGAGCTTTACAATTAGTAAGTATTATTATTATTGTTAGTTTATACAGATTAATGTGATTTATTTTTTCTTCGGATAATTAAGCACTTATGTTTTGATAAAAGTTAAAATAAATGAAATAGTTTCTCACTTCGAATAAAGGATATTCTTGTGGTTGTGCTTTGAAATGTTTCAAATTTACTTTGTTAAAATAGCATTAATTCAAGACCAAAGCTTGAAAGATGAATAAAATTGAGTTCAAAATTGAGGTTTCACACTGAATTTCAGAAGACGTTCCAGAATAATTGACACACCATATAAACAATGTAACAGAGATCTTGCTTACCAGCTGCAGTTGACTTTCATTTCAGTTAACAAGTATTTCAGAATAATGGAAACCGAAACAGAGCTTGGGTTGATATTCAGTTGGATAACCATTGAAAACCTAGGAGCATATACTCATAGACCATTCGCTTGAAAGAATTAGTATGGGTGACTGTGATTTCGCAACGCACAAATTATGAGGCAAGAAGCCAGGTGATGTTTTGCTACCTTGAGGTCCTCGGTACGATCAATGGACATCCAACTAATAATACTTGGTCATTATCAGGTACATTTTTTACAACTCATATTGCATCATTTACAAGAAAACTGGTAAATCATAACGAAACTTGTCATAGTTTCATCTTCTCCAAAAGTGCTTTTCATTAGTCGTCTGTATGGTTTATTCATGAGGTTTTTAATACTTTTCTAGACATAATCATAAATCCACAGTTAAAATGGAAGATGACTATGATGACTGTTTACAAACTAGCTTCTCATCTGACAATGAAAGGAAATTAACCGTATTCAACATTAATTGAAGTCGACCACTTTACTGACCAGGTCTTTAGTCTTTCTTGAAACTGTTGTTCATTCAGTTTCCATTTTAGTTGACCATGTCACACTTCTCGATCAGTATTGAAAAGATCCGAAAGATGTCAGCTGTCGATTTTGTATCACTGAAAACTGTAAAGTATCTAATTACAGTTAACAATGGTCATCTTTATAAAGTTTGACAGCTTCATACTGGGCAAAAAGAGGTTTTAGCGGAAAAAATTATCTTTTTGACGATTCATTTTCACAGCTGTGCATTCGTAAATGTAGAAGTAAAATGATAGAATGTTCCAGACAAGTTACCGAGCAAAGGTCAAACTTAATCGATAGGTGCTTGTATGGAATGAAATGATATTACGTAACACAAGACATGGTCTGAATGGTTTTTATGAAATGCAGTGAACAGTAGGACTTGGTATTTAATTTCAGCCGTGGTAAGAAGTGCTTTTAGATGTTTCTTTTGGATACACAATTGAGTTTTAAAGCTGTGAATTCTCAAAGCTGCGGCTGTATATAAGTGTCGAATCCTCACCACTTTCGAAGGGTTTGGTTGAAATTTTTAAAGAACTCTGAATGAGGTTTTCAGAGCAGCCAGATACCCAGAGCCTAAGAGATATTCAACGATGGAGCTGTACTCACCCTTTAGTAACCAGCCTGGGTAATGTTCTTGAGTGCGTTTTTCATGCTAGCATATAGTACGGCCGACTTACCCAACGCCATAGGAGCAAATGAACTTATCTTTCACGCACTGACGAATCGGCTGTTGACATGAGAACATAATATGGAGGTTTCCAGCATGGACTACGATAAACGTTGACGTAGGATGTCTGTGGCAATATCGTCTTTCAATCTGAGATTTATCAAAAGTATTTTCTTCGAAGTTGTCTGTATACTTTTTTTACATAGTCTTCTCTGATTTCATATATGTATAAGGTAAAGTTAATATGCAAAACTTTTGCTGTAACTCACCTCATTCTTACTTCAGCTTAAGATTTCAAATTGACTGTTACTTTTCTACACGTCATATACCACAGAGAAGGATCAGTAGCTACTTATTAATAATTGTTTAACATGAAGTCAGAAGTGGGTTTCAATGACTATAATAATAACAGTGATAATAATAATTCATTCCATACAAAATCGTCCACAGATTTCGTATTACTGAGGATGTGTACTATTGCAGCATAAATTCACTTCTTTACAACATTTCCAACAGTAATAATTGTCGTAATTCAATTCTGTAAATAATGACTGCAATAATGATAATGATACTTGAGTGATTAGAAGAAAGAAATATTTTTATTTATTTACCATTACAAAGTATATAAGTTCGTTTTTTTCCCACAAGACTTGGGCTAAATAAAGCACAGTTAAGTTTTTTTGTATTCAGCCGGATGGGTATAAAACTGTTTGTCTTCTCTTATAAATTACGAAGAAAAAGTTACGAGTAAAGAGGATTCTCAATGTTTCACTGTTAACTATACCTAGTTGACTGCCTAAATTTAACTCACTATCAACTTCAGTATCAATCAGTTGAATCAGAGACATATCCAGAATGAATAAACTGTCAAAGTAAAGAGTGAATTCTGTTAGACAACTTCACCTCCTGTATGTAATTTGTTGAACGAAAAGCATTTTAAGGTCAACAAGTTATTGGATGACCAACACAGTTCAGAAGAAAAACTTCAATGGGGATAGGAAACATTGTATTCATTTTCTACGATAGTATCGTTAATATTTTAATGGTCATGGGATTCAAACAGCCCATACAAGTCCCCTTTATGCTTGAGACATTTAGTAAGGTTTAGGTTAAGACGACCACTCATGGAGCAGCACTAGTCAATTTGAGATAAGCGACTTTCAGCTCATGAATATACTTAAGGAAATTAATTTTGGCAGAATAGAGTAAACCACACAAAAAGGAAGGAAATACAACAAAGTTTGACCTAATTAAATGTTGTATATGTAAATGAAATCAGCAGGGAAAACTATTTAGTTAGATTTTGACTTTTTTGGTATAGTTCATTAAGTATCTGTGAATAAATGAACAATGAACAGTACGGTTTTCTGGTGGCTAATTCCATCCTCAAATCAAAGTAGATAAAAAAGGGAATTATTCAATTTCGCAGTATAGCATGTACAGTAAACTAGCTGACTGAAACGTCAGTAAGTTGTATAGAAATATGAAATGTATCACTTCAAAATGATCCAGCATAATGAAACCGAATAAAATCAGTTGCTTCAGTTGGTCAATGTATGCATAAACAAAAGTGCAAAACTAAGTGATTACAGAATAATGAGCTTTAAAAGAATAACAGCAATTTATAATGGATTTCTTAGAAGAACATATATTTTCATTCAATGAAGAAATATTACAATAACTTTTTTGTACCAGTATAACGGTATTTGAGTTAGTAATATTATTATAATTGCTTCACAAAGGGCTGAAGTATCTGAACCACAACCATCCAAATGTATTCAAAGAATTGTGGATTAAAATGTATAAATAATGACTGTAATCCATTGAGCAAGAGGTGACTCCAGTGACTTGGTCGACTACTGGATGATATTTTATCGTTTCAAGCTGGAAGTTCTTGCTTGTAGTCTCAGCCAGAAAAAAATTTTCTAGGATGCGAACACATTCAACTGAAAAGTTTGGTTCCGCTGTTAGTCATCGTCTGATAAGTAAGATACTGATTTTTTACATTTGAAAAAGTCGAATTTGACCTCGTAGCTCAGTTGGTAGAGCATCGGGCCGGAAACCAAGTGGTCGCTGGTTTGAATCTGGCCGCGGTTCATTTCATCTACAATCATCACTCAGTATAGATTTTTTTTATCTAACATGCTATTCCTGTCCATGTAATGTATTGCATCTTATACTACGTATATATATAAGCCGGAAGTTATTTGTTCAGTCGTTAGTTCGGTTGGTTAAATGCTGTGGCTCAATGAACTAAGTAGTTGACTTTCAATCAATAAGTCATGGGTTCGAGCCTTGCTCCACCTGCCGAGGTTTGGGTAGCCAGGTAGTAAGTATCATTAGTCTGCACACAATAAGTTTGCCTCATTGCTTACTGCAGGAATGTGCACAAAGTTGATGAGTGCTATTTCATTTTTAGTTTTTTTTGGGATAAATTAATTGAAACTAATAGGTAACTTCCACTTTGATAAGCCGTTCCTCAGCTCATCTAACTGGCAAGCATTTATACAGAATTTCGCTTTCACTGTTATAACGATACTCTTAACTGAGTTATTTTTAACGATACTACAACCTTTCAGATGTTGTCAATGTTTACGCAATATACTTTGCAGCTTATAATGTTTTAAAACCAATTTCTAACTCTAAAGTGAATTCACTGCTCAAAATCAAAACGTTTTTTCTCGCATTATTCAAAGGTATCACACAAACAAGATAAAAGGCCATTAAAAACGCTAAGACATAAACAAAAGAATATTTTGGAAAAATTCTCAGAAGCAATTCGTTCAAATCTAACTAAAATTCAACGTTTGAAAATAAATGCTCTAGCTGTTATTGAAGTTCATCAACGTGATATTATTGAGAAGCTTTACAAAACTGGTTGCAGCGATGTAAATTCGTTTGATTGGTTAAGTCAACTTCGATTTTATTGGGAGAAGGTATGCTGAAGTTTGCATTTAAATTAGTAGTATCTATGCTTCAAAATGTTTTCTATAAGATGACAATTTCATACTTTATTCACGTGAATTAGATTTTGGTACAGTCAAATCGTAAGTCAATGAGATCGCTTAATATGATGGTTGCTTTTCGCATTATCAAAAGTGAAAATAATCTACTGAAGCAGAAAAGATTAAAAAAACATTGAACGAGAACATAAAGAGCATTCACGAAATGGTGGTAATAGATCAAAGATATATGCATTCTCATCGCCATACGACTCATTTAACCATGGAAAGAATATAACTACTGTTGTTTTTATTTGAATTGATTGAAATTCTTACTAATATAAAAAGCTGAAAGCTGTTCAAAGAACGAAGAGGAGAACAGGATATACGACATTATTGATGGATGGGGGTTAGTAGTGGAAGCGAGAACGTCCGTTTCGTCCTATTTGGGACTCATCAGCTGGATGCGCCTGCCTCCCAGTGAGTAATTTTTTCCCATTAAGACTATAATCCACGACCAGTCGATTGAACAACCAGAGTGTTATCCACTAGGCCACTGAGAAACGATAGCTACTCATTGTACGAGGCGTATAGTATAGCCATTGATGTCATAGGCTGCACATCCAATAAGTTCCACTATTATTATCATCAAATTTGAAAAGTACCGGCCATATTGAAGCATCCTCACTGAAGACCATATACCAATAGTCACCGACCTATTCTGTTCAATCAACTACTTAGATGTACAAACGACAGCATCAAAGAATATATGACTGCCTAAAATTTTACTGTCTACAAATGGTTTGAATATTTTAGTTCGATCACAAGTTTATTCATTCCCATATCAAATTGTAGTAGTTAAAATTTAATTTCACTTCCTCAGTGAATTTTATCTATAAGTATGATGTTTAACAGTTGCCTCCTTAATGAGAAGATTCACTAACCGTTGACATCTATGTTCACTTATGTTTCAGGAACTAATATTATTATTATTATTAGTCCCTTGGGTTCCTAGTGGAACATAGGGCTTCAGTAGCACGCCTCCAGTGACCTCTGTTCTCTGAGATCTTTTGAACCTGGTCCCACGACAGCCCAGAAGCTCTCATTTCCTGCTCGCACGACCTCCTCCATGTCACCCTTGGACGTCCAACTCGTCGCTTCCCATGGGGATTCCACTCGAGGGCCTGACGCGTGATGTCCTCAGTCGGCCTTCTCAGTGCATGGCCAATCCATCTCCACTTCTTCCTGCATATTTGTTGCGTGATAGGTTCTTGGTTGGTTCGTTCCCAGAGTTCCTTGTTGCTTATTTTTTTCTGGCCATCTGATCTTCAGCAGCGAGCGTAAGCAGTTGTTGATGAATGTCTGTAGTTTATTGGAAATGCCTTTCGTGACGCGCCAAGTCTCTGAGCCATACAAGAGCACTGACTTGACGTTGGTGTTGAAAATCCGTATCTTGTTCCGCATGCTGAGTGCAGAAGATCTCCACACTGGTTTCAGGCTAATGAACGCCTGTCTTGCTTTTCCGATTCTGACTTTGACGTCCTCGTCCGTCCCGCCTGTAGTTGAAACAGTGCTTCCTAGATAAGTGAAGGAGGTTACTTCCTTCAAGTTTCTCCCGTTGACGGTGATTGGAGTTTGTTGTTGTTGTTGATGGTGGTGGTGCGGTATCTTCATCACTTCTGTCTTCTCTATATTCACCTGAAGTCCCGTCTTCGCTGCCTCTTCTATCAACTTGTTAGTTTTTGCCTGCAGATCTTCAAGTTTATGTGACATTAGGCATAAGTCATCGGCGAAATCCAAGTCTTCTAGGTTCTTTTCCGTCGTCCAGTGTATCCCCCTCTTCTCGCTGCCTACTGTTTGCTGCATGATCCAGTCCACCACAATAAGGAATATCATGGGGGATAGTAGGCAACCTTGTTTCACTCCTGTCTTCACTTCAAAGGCATCACTGAGCTTCCCATTGTGGATTACTTGGCATGTAGCATCTTCATATAGTTGTTGAATGAGGCGGATAAAGGTTTGCGGTACTCCGTAGTATTGAAGCAGTTTCCAAATTACTTCTCGGTCGACGCTGTCAAAGGCCTTCTCAAAGTCGATGAAGTTGAGGTGGGGAGGTGATTGCCATTCTATGCTCTGTTCTATGATGATACGAAGCGTTGCAATTTGGTCTGCACATGATTTGTACTTCCTGAAGCCTGCCTGTTCCGGTCGTAGTTTTGAATCCAGTGCGTCTTTAAGCCTCTCCAGGATGATGCGGCTTAATATTTTACTTGGGGTGGACAGGAGAGTGATTCCGCGCCAGTTCTTGCAAGCACTGAGGTCTCCCTTCTTCGGCAGTTTGACAAGGTAACCCTTCTTCCAATCGTCAGGTACCTTCTCTTCCTTCCACACCTTCTGCAATAGTGGTGTGGTGTGAGCATGTCCGCTGTTGTCTCTGCATCTGTTTTCAGTGCTTCTGGCGGTATTCCATCTGGTCCTGCTGCTTTCCCGCATTTCAGTAGCTTTATGGCGTTCAGGACTTCCATTTTCGTTGGGGGATTAATGTTCACTTGTAGTTCAGCGGCTGCAGGTGGTATTTCTGGACGAAGTGCAGGTGGTGGTCGATTCAAGAGCTTCTTGAAGTGGTCGGCCCATCGTTTCCTCTGTTTCTCTTCTTTTGTAATTAAATTTCCTTCTTCATCTTTTATTGGTTTCATCTGTGTTGGTCTCTTCCCTGATAGCAACCTGGTTATTTGATACAATGTCGTCAGGTCTCTCTTACCTGCAGCCTGTTCTGCTTCACTTGCCAGTGTTTCGTAGAAGTGTCTTTTGTCTTTGCGTGCACTCTTCTTCACTTCTTTGTCCAGTGTTTTATACATTGTGCTCAGTTCCTCTTGTCGTTGAGCATCCTTGCACTGGTTTATCTTCTGCTTCACCATCCTCCTCTCCTCTATCAGCTTCCAGGTATCCGTCGAGATCCATTCCTTGTCTTCTTTCTTCTTCCTTCCTAATACTGTTGTGCAGGTTTCTTTCCACATAGCTTTCAAAGACTTCCAGTGTTCTTCCACACAGGTTTCTTCAGGGATCTTCCTCGATGTCTCCCATTTTGTCTTGATGGCTGCCTTGAAGATCTCCTTTGTAGTTTCATCCTTCAGTTTCCGAGTGTTGTACTTGGGTTGAGGTCTATCACCAGCTTCCTTGAAGGCTTTTAACTTGATTTGGAAGGTTCCTTGCACTAGATAGTGGTCTGAACCTACATCTGCTCCTCTTCTTGACCTTGTGTTAAGTAGACTGCGTCTCCATTTTCTTGAGATTGAGATAAAGTCGATTTGATTTTTAGTGTGTCCATCTGGTGAAATCCATGTCGCTTTGTGGATATCTTTGTGCCTGAACACACTGCCTCCAATCACCAAATCGTTGAATGCGCAGAATTCTGCAAACAATTCTCCATTCTCATTCATTTCACCTAGTGCCTCTCGACCCATGGTTAGTTCTCTTCCCGTGTTGTCCCCTCCCAGTTTGGCATTCATGTCGCCCATCAGAATTTTGATATCGCCAACTGACGTCTTGTCCAGTGTTGATTGAAGTTGTCTGTAGAAATCCTCCTTTTTCTCTTGCTCTGCATTATTTGTAGGTGCATAACATTGTATGATTGTGACCTTTCTTCCTTTTGAGTTGAATCTTGCTGTCATGATCCTGGAGGAGATTGGTTCCCACTGCATGAGAGCCTTCGATGCTCTTGAGGACATCATGATAGCCACTCCATAACTCAGTGTGCTCGTGGTTGTCGTCTGGGTGACCGGAGTAGATTATTGATTCTCCAGTTGACAGTTTGGAGAGTCCACTCCCATTCCATCTGCTTTCGCAAATCCCAAGCACTTCGATGTGATACCTTCTCATCTCCCTTGCAATCTGGGCTGCCTTACTGGGTTCAAACATGGTGCGGACATTCCATGTCCCCACGTTTACTTTCGCTTTCATCGAGAGAAGACACATCGGCCAATTGGCTTCCCGAAGGCTTTCACCAACTGGCGTCATTTCGCCTCTCCGATTCCAGCGGGGAATAAGTTTGTTTTCATTTTTTATATTTTGTTTGTGCTTTGAAGTTTCTTTAGCGGTTAGATTTGTTTTACGGGGTAGGGTTGCTAGCCCTATGCCCAACCTTCCCTCTTTACCCGGGCTTAGGACCGGCTAGTAACTAGTAAACTAGTTAACCAGGCGAGGTTCAGGAACTAATATGGGTGAAAGAATAACAAAACAACTAACTGGATTTAATTTAATTCACAACGCCATATTCTAGAAAAACTGACGCTAGTTTTTTTATCTTCAGCGTTCAACTGACGATTCGCATTTTATTTTTTGTCATCTGTCAAACTTTGATGTTATTGATGGATAGTGGAGAACAGTGGAATCCATGATTTGCTTTTCGTCCTGTTTAGTACTCCTAAGTTAAATGTACCTCCACCCCATTGGGCGATGTTCTTCCCATTAAAACTCGAACTCGGCCCAGTCAACAACGGGATAATACAAGCAACATCAATTTTCATACTTTTATAATATTTGATGTGAAGCCATGATTTCCAACCGATTCTGAAGCAGAAACAGTTAAAAGTAGCTCGGTTATACAACGAACATACGCAACTGATCATGGCGTATTTGTAGTAGTATATCTTTTCTAAATCCAATATTTATAAATAGTGACATCATTGGAACCGTTGGAGTTTGTTCCTGGTGTTGCCTGGGCTTCATACTCTTCCCAATGAATCTTAAATGATAACTATTTCCGAAGCAGACTCTTCGGAGTACTTCCAGTTCACTAGAGTTTATATTATTGATTAAACAATCGAATGAACTATAGTATGACCACAACAGCGTCCAAATGTTTTGAGTTCAGTTGTAGAATACACAGTGGCTTTAAATCACCTTGAAAGAACCTTACTATACTTCCAAATTCCAGTTTAAATGGAGCGCGATCTTTGGAATTTTACAGTAGGCCTAAAAACTAATTATTACTTACAACATGGTATGAAGATGTTTTATAAGGGGTTATCCAAGACTTATTGATTAGATACAACATACGCTGACAAATGCTGAACAAAATATTTCATTTTATTTCAATTTCAATTTCTAAACAGGATCCAGATGACTGCTTTGTCCGTCAAACAAATACATCTTTTCGCTATGGTTATGAGTATTTGGGTAATTCAGGACGCTTAGTCATCACACCTCTTACTGATCGATGCTATATTACATTGACAACTGCGTTACATTTACACAGAGGTGGTTCACCTAAAGGACCTGCTGGTACCGGTAAGACAGAGACAGTAAAAGATTTAGGCAAAGCGCTTGGTGATTATGTTATTGTTGTCAATTGTTCAGAAGGCTTAGATTATAAATCAATGGGACGTATGTTTGCAGGTCTCGCTCAAACTGGTGCATGGGGATGCTTTGACGAATTCAATCGGTAAGTTGGTAGCCTACTAATTCTATCATTAATTATCCAATGTCACTGTTGAAAAATACACAAGCAAGATAGTAGTGATTTTACTGCTTCACTAAGTTATCTTTACTTGTGTTTATCTCTAAAATGTAAATATCAGGGGAAAAACTGTAACCTAATTACATTTTCACTTTCTCATCTATATTCTGACAGTATTAATATTGAAGTTCTATCAGTGGTTGCTCAACAAATTCTATCAATTCTCTCAGCATTAGCATTAGCTGACCAAACTGGCAATCAGAATTCTAAAACAAGATTCATGTTTGAAGGTCGAATGATTCAGCTAGTATGGTCATGTGGTATATTCATCACAATGAATCCTGGTTATGCTGGACGTACAGAATTACCTGATAACTTAAAATCAATGTTCAGACCAATTGCAATGGTTGTTCCAGACTCAACAATGATTGCAGAAATCACATTGTTTGCAGAAGGGTTTGGTTCTACAAAGGTAATAAAGAAATGGAACATTTTAATCGATAGCAAACTAATCATTTACATTGGATTCTATATTCTCATATTATTGGTTACTTCTCGTAGACTATTTAAAAGATAAGTAAAATTTACCACCCGTATACGGCATATTGCCATGTAAGCTTTATGTTGCGTGACTGACGTTTTCAGTATGTGTGAAATGTGTAATTTTGAGAGTAATTTTAATTAATCTCTTCATGTGTTGTGATATTTTCCATTTAGAGTTCTACATTAAGCTTACATTGTAACATCCAAGGTGCCACCAGTGCACCTGTTAAAGAACGACAGTCTTATTATTATCATTATTATTAGAAAAGACAATAAGAAGACGTAAACTGTTTGAACGGTGTAATGTAGTTGTGTAACACATTTCGGACAATCTAATCATACACGAATTTGTCACAGGTAATTATCTGAAAAGAAGTTAAGTGGGAAGGTTAATTAAAAGTCAAATAACAATGAAAATCAATAGAACGGAAATAATAGAGTTGAATTCACCAGTGATGATTTAATGTGATAACAAGGCCTCCACAAATTTAAGGGTCTATCCTCATCACCCTTTTTAAGTAGGTCTAAAAAAAGCAGCAACGACAGGTCACAGAAGTGAACGTTACAACTTTCTTTAGACCTACTTGGAAAAAGTGTGGAGGACGGATCCTAAAGTTTTTCGAGACCTTGTTATCACATTAAACCACCTCTGGTGAATTCAACTTTAAAACCAAGTTCGATGTACTATTATTTCCGTTTTATTGATTTTCACTGTTATTTCGTCTTTAGTTCAGTAATCCTACTCGACCTCATTTCATATTCTCATCCCTTATTTCTTTATAATTTTTAAATACCTATGACAAGTGTGTCTGTGATCATATTATTCGAAATGTGTTACGTAAATACAATACACGGTCCAGACTATTTACATCTCATTATTTTATAAGGGGAACTAATTGCTTGAATCTATTTTTATCTCAGTATCATTATAAGTATTCTTAATGTGAATTTAAAGGCCTAAGTTATTAGACATCTTTCCCACAAACGAATCCCTAAGGTCATTTTGAGTGTGATCTAAGGATCAGAGACTGAAGTTAGGACATTAGTCGAGGCTCGTTTGTTCTTTATGACTTTAATATCAAACGTCAACACGCTAACTAGTTTGCAAAACTTGAAAAGTTATACTTGTTCGAATGTATCTGAACTAACATGAAATAGCATTATTTTACGGAACTTCAGTATCCAGTTGATATTTTCCATGCTACTTCACGCTTTTTGGCCATTTACTCAGTCATAATATACATCAGAATAAACTTGATATTTCATTTCTACTACTGGAAAGAATCTTCCTCGGAAGGTCAAGAAGTTACGACAAGTTACATTATACTATTTTATGTATTCTAGAAAACCGCTATGATATAACGCAAGTAAGAAACCTTTCTACAACGTGCAATCGTATTAACGACCTTATTCCAGAAGATATTTCCGATACAGTACAAAATTTATAATCTAAAATATTATATCAAATTTCCTCCTTGTGCAATATTTTAAAGTAAAATAATTATGAGATCTTGATAATGTTAGTAGTAGCAAAATAATATTTAACGATCAGCTGTCGTTAGGTTTTTCCTCTAGCCTGCACTTAGTTGTTGTATAAAGTGAATAGCAAATTTCGGCTGCGAAAATCCCCTGAACTCTTATAAGAATTCGGATTTCGTGCTGACTGTTTCAGGAATAATTATAAAAGATATCGTTGAATACTTTAGAGAGTATTTTGGTTCACCATGATGTTTTCTCACCATTTCATTATGAATTTGCAAAGTGACAAGCTGAAAACACTTTTTAGTACGCGAAAATATGCATCTACATGAAGTTCGTTTTAGTTTTCACTGCCATTGCAGTTTCAACAAACATTAGTATACAATTTATTGTTTGTCGTTCAAGTAAACGGAAAGCTATCAAAGAAAGCGTTCATGATGAAAGACAAGTGCCATTTTAATGTCCATAGAGTATCTTGAGAACAAATTGAATATAAATATACATGGTTTTGATCGAAAACGTAATCATAGCATTGCTCCAGCTTGATGAAATCATCCTTTGAGCAACATTGATATCAGGCAAAGGGTAGTAGGCAAGACAGGCAAGTCGATTGGTGAGATTGGGAAACCTAGTCGACTGAGGTGGTTTCGACGTATAGTGTGGATGTCGAGTCACCGCGTAACTCAACGTGCCATGCTAGCGGAAGCTGGATTAGGTTGGAAGAAGTTTCAGGGTTACCAGACCAAAACGTAGCATCAGCGCATGAAGTCTCTTCCTGTTCATCTGAGCCATGTGGGAAGATGTAGAGTGCGTACCTGGACTCCCTGAGAGGAAAGGAATTAGTGGTTGAGGATTCTTGGTGACATGCCTGAGAATCGATCACAGTGACACAGATGCATTCACTCCTTGACGCCTTCTAAGGCTAATGATATCGTCTAGAAGGACGATGAAAGCTTCACGATTAAACAACCCATCTCAGAGAACACAGTAAAGCCAAGACCATCCACCTGAGCTACAAATATTCCCCACTATTTTAAAGCTCAAATATTTGCACTAGTCGTTACTTTTAAGTTGTTGTCTACTTTAATATCATTTCTTTTCTATCCATCTCTTCCTTGTTTGCTACTGTGAAGTATGGTAACTTGAACCACTGTACTTGTGTGTGAGGTCCCACATTGATTCTGCCAGTCAGTCTCAGTCAATGTTATCAGAAATGTCCAAATCTATGGGAGTTTAATGTTGAAAACCCCAGAGGACAAGATCATCGTCATCATCACAACATCATATTGAAAATGACTAAACAGATGGAGATGATATACTTATTTCAACGCATATACCAAGTTTAAAGGTTTCTGATTCTTCACCGTTAATTAAAACTGGAATAACATATATGTAACTGAATTTGAAAGCACTTAATCCTTTTCTGTTACCACATTCACTTTACTAAAATAACATTTTCGTTTCCAGCTAAAGCTATAGTTAGCGGATTAATTATTCATGCTAATTTTCTTTAAAAAAAACCTAGTTCTCTTAAAGGGTTACTGAAGATCGAAGACCACTGAACAGCATGCTGTATACTGATTTAAGGCTTCCAAGGAATTTGTAGAGCCATCCTTGAAAGTATCTTCGATTGAGTCAGTTTTCAGTCTTTCTTTTGGTATTTATAATTTCGTGGTAAATAACGGAACATGAAGTCTTAGAATCCGCTCAAGTAGCTGATTCACATTTGAGTAATTTATATGATAAAGGTCATCCTAAGAATCCCAATCACTTTTCTATATTTTATAGAAAACTACCCTCCTGGACGATGTAACGAAACCTGATTGGTTAGTTGCTAGGTTGATCCTTAACTTCCCTCTTATATTACTCGATCCTTTAAGTTCAATCTACTTATGTACACCACTGGTGAACTTGGTTACGAATTGAAGAAGATACTGTCCGATGTATAAATCAGCCTTATCTACTTAAGCGGCACCGCTGATCAGCGTGAGAAATCTAAAGTTACTCGTATCTGCCAGTAAGTATATTTCAAACAGCTTTCGAAAATGAAGTTTTGTATATATCTTCTTTTGACAGGTTTTGGCGAAGAAAGTATACACCTTATACAATTTAACAGTACAACAATTAAGTAAACAGGATCATTATGATTTTGGTCTACGCGCTTTAGTGTCTGTACTACGTTATGCCGGTAGAAAGAAACGCGCCAATCCAAATATGCCAGATGAAGAATTATTATTGTTATCACTGAATGATATGAATTTAGCTAAGCTAACGTCAGCTGATTTACCGTTGTTCAAAGGAATTATAACTGATTTATTTCCAAATATTGAACCGCCTACAATGGATTACTCAAAGGTAAGTCGACAGCTGTGAAATATGATGATGCATGTAGTAGGACTCAAACAAACTTATATATGTTCAATGCTACAGCTGATAATTAACATGCCCACTTACGTTCTGCTGTTCTTAAAATCGAGTTAGGTATTTGAAGTGACTGACTGGACAATAATAGACACGTGAAATGAGAATAAGCCAATGCAGTACTTGGACTGCATATGAATAACGACTATCCTCCTTCAGACCTGGTACTTCACTTGGGAGCGAAAACCAGAAGACAAGTACAGCCTGTGACTGTGAGGAAGACAACTTTATTTGACAGGAAACATCATTTTCACACAGTTTTCCGAAAGAAAATGCAACCACTAAGTCACAAGTTGGATATTTATTTTCAATGGTCAGCAACCTTACGAAAGTAAGGTTGCAATCCAAACTTCTAACTTGGAAGCTTGTGACCTTGAATGTTGATTTCAATTTCGAGTGCTCCCTATCAGCATTTTACTGTGAATATCCAGTATTGAAAAGTTTTGAGAAAGAACTGACAGTTATTCAAGGCTTCCGAATGTTAACTGATCTTTTAACGGATTTTTAAAGTTGAATAGTGAATGTACCATTACTAAAAGTTGTAAAACACTTCCCATAATAATTCATGGTTGGCTATTTATGTTGACAACTAGGTGGTACTTCTGATATTCACGACAGTTGCAGTTATTAAAACTGTATTCCGAAAGGATTACACTGAATTACATAAGCCTCTGTATTAGTAACTTTCACTAATTTTCCAGAGTTGGTGTAAACGTTATTCAAAATAATAATCAATTAGTATAAATGATACCAGATAGTGACAACCAGTTGCTTACATCTCTCAGATGCTAAAAAAATCAACCAGGCTTTGGTATTACGGCTGTGAAGGTTGTTTTTCAAAAAACAGAGGAAGGTAGTCGATGTCTCAACAGTTCTAGCGTAGTCATTAGAGTAACTCATTTTTTCAAGCCCATGGTTTTTAGCGCAATGTAAACAAAGTTGTCGTATATTTTGAGTGACTTTCTTCTGTATGGTTCAGAAACTTGGCGCGTTACGAAAAGCGTTTCCAACAAACTACAGTAATTCATTAAAAGCTGCCTATGCTCGATACTGAAAATCACATGGCCAGAACAATAAGAATAAGTAACAAGGAAATCTCTCCGGCGGGCAACGAATCAACTAACAACCTATCGCCCAACAAATACGCAGAAGAAAGTGTAGATGGATTGAGCATACACTGAGAAGACCATTCGGAGACGTCACGCAACAGGCCAGTTTCTCGAGTAGGATCCAAATGGGATACGACGAGTTGAGTGTCCCAGTTGAGGATGACATGGAGGAGATGGTGTGAGGAAGAAGTGAAAGCTTGTGGGCAGTCGTGGAGCCAGGTTGAAAAGACTGGATAGAAGAGAATGAAATGGAGACGTGCTACTGAAGCCCTATGTTCCACTAGGAACTCAAAAGACAACTAATAAAATAATAACAATTGAGTGACTTTAAAGGCCACCCTAGCAACAACTGAAATAACCAATCAGGTTTCTATATTTCGGCTCGAAATGCAGATTTTCATAATATATAGAAATCTGATTGGTTAATTTGGCTTTTGTTAGGCTGGCCTTTAAAGTTACTCCATATTTTGACGATGAATGTTTTTAATATAGGGTAACTACGGGACGAAGTGCACGTCAGGTCAACAGGCGAATAGAGACAGGGAATCAACAACAAACGAGTTTTTTCGTTCATATCATTCATTCCTGTTTGTCTGTCATTGTGATGGGAAGGATGACTTGAAACTATTTCATCAACGAATTTCAGGAAAAGCCGAGACAAACAGATTTAACAAAAGCTTCATATCTGTTTATTGCGGCTCAAAACTGTTGTCAATTAATTTCCGCCAATTTTAATGAAGGATAATTTCGATTGTTAGAATCAAGCTTATTCTGTAGCGAACCACAATCTTATTTATTCTGAAGATGAAAAAATGGATTTTATTCGAATACTGTTGAAAAGTAAGCAGTATCCGCATCATACGTTAATCCTGGAAGCGGTGTTCGAGTCCATCCTGGCAAAAAGCAGTCTTAATAATAGTGATAATAGTAGTAATATTTTCTTCGTGTAATCATCAAACACGTCAAAATTTGGTGGCTGTATTCACTTCTATACCAGATCTGTTTATCTGGTGGGAAACGCAAAGACACTATATTATAGACTGAAAGACATTTCAGAGCACAAATAACTGCACGTAATCATACCAATGTAGTCACGCGATCTCCAGAACTTGAGTTTTTAACTATATCACTTCCTGTTTATTGGAATGATTATGGATGATAAACTTGGAGTGACTCTAAAGGCCACCCTAGCAACGACTAAAATAAATAACTAGTTTTTTATATATTTTGCTTGAAGCAGTAGATTTTCATAAAATGAAGAAGTCCAGTTGATTATTTCAGTAGTTGTTGAGGTGGCTTTAAGGGTCATTTAAAAATGTTTCTCATAAATAGAATCTTATCAATGCGTTCTACACCACATATAAGTAAATTGCACTGGCTCGACATCCTACTTATTAGGTCTAAGAACGATACTACTGGTTATTCAAGAGACGCTTGACATATAGATGAATCAGTGTCGCATCTCTATAGCCCAACTAAAACTTCATCTGCTACTCAATTAGAGAGACCCTAGAAGCCACCTTAGCAATCAGCAAAATAACTAATCAAAACTCTGTATTTTATACAAATTTGCTTTTGCAGCCGAGATAAAAAAAAATCTAATTGTTTATTTCAATTGTTGCTAAGGTGGCCTTTAAAGTCACTGCTCAAATGAATTCACTCTCTCAATACATCGGTAAATTGTTGTAATTATAAAAGTAAACTTGTTTTTGTATCTCTGGCTGAACTAAAAAGGAGTGATAACTTTGAACACACCCACGTTATAGCACTTATTTATGTACTTCATTAGTGTTTGGATTTGAGGGAAGACTGAAAAAGGAATGCTGTGATTACTAGCAGTGACAGACTGTTGAAGTATACCACTGGAATATTTTTGGATTTTATATTCTACTATATGCTGTGCAATAATGAATAAGTTATTGCTTACTTTTATTGTAGTAATTTGAAGATATTTCATCAAAACTCAATCCAGTTTCACAATTATTTTAAATCCTGCAGTGTATTAGAAATCTTCTTGGTCCCGTATTACTGAAATGATCCTAACATCGTTACACCTCTCATTTAAATTTGTTGCGAAACAGGCACATTAGCTTGATAAGACTCAGGATAACTGGTTGGAGACATTACTGATAAATTACTTGAAATGAATAGGGCCTTCAGAAAATGATGACACTAACCATGCTGCTCAGCAATAATGTTTAACTTTATCAGAACAGCGACAACTTTACTTTTAAATTAACCTATGTATGTCACTGAAGGCTGCTTTTGAAAGAAAACAACCAAGTAAATTACCATAACTAACGTCCAGGCGATACCGAGGCATCCGCATAGGAGCCCATATTCCAATAGAGGCCGAACAAAAATAGTAATAACTACTACCGGTTGTACAAGAGGTGGCTATTGTGCCTTCGTGGCCTAGTGGATAACGCCTTGGCGTTTGGAGCGACGCGTACTAGGTTCCAGTGTCAGTGGGAACAACATCACTTACTGGGGTGCAGGTAATCCAGCTGATGACTCCCAAATAGAACGAAAAGCGCGTCCTGCTATCCCCAAACAAGTTAATTAGAAAATATATTGTCTAAGTACTCTAAGACATGTATGACATGTCTGTATGTCGAAGAAATGTAGTAAATGTACTTTCTAATCTAGTTTGCTTATTTTTTAATAGTTTAAGACTACAAGCAGAAGGTATCAAAAACGTTACATTAGACTGTATTTGGAAACACGAATCCATTGACCTAAATACTGTGATTTTGCAGTGATATATAGATGTAGTTGCGAATCCAGTTGTCAGAAGACCAACATAACAATACTTACGTCTATTATTTTACTTGTACTCTGACTTTAAACAAATAAGACTACTTTCAACGGCATAAACTCTGAAGGAGAGATTTTCCGTATTTCTAGCGACTAAAAGATAAGAGGCAACAAAATCAGGTTAACTGATAAAAGAAGAAAATAAATCGGGAGAAAACAATCAAAACTAGTACTTGATACTTATAACAAATCGTTCAAATGAAGGACATCTTTTGTAAACCTAAGTCACTTCTGAAGGGAAAAACAATATATCACTAAAGTGATAAGAAGTGAATAAACTCGAAATATTATCGAATACTATCACAAGATGAATTTTAATTTGTGACCGAACAAATAGTTATTAGAATCGTCTCGTCTTTGGTGGAATAACCATGTGAGCAATGTTGATGTCAGGCAAAGGGTAGTAGGCAAGACAGGCAAGTCGATTGGTGAGATTGGGAAACCTAGTCGACTGAGGTGGTTTCGACGTATAGTGTGGATGTCGAGTCACCGCGTAACTCAACGTGCCATGCTAGCGGAAGCTGGATTAGGTTGGAAGAAGTTTCAGGGTTACCAGACCAAAACGTAGCATCAGCGCATGAAGTCTCTTCCTGTTCATCTGAGCCATGTGGGAAGATGTAGAGTGCGTACCTGGACTCCCTGAGAGGAAAGGAATTAGTGGTTGAGGATTCTTGGTGACATGCCTGAGAATCGATCACAGTGACACAGATGCATTCACTCCTTGACGCCTTCTAAGGCTAATGATATCGTCTAGAAGGACGATGAAAGCTTCACGATTAAACAACCCATCTCAGAGAACACAGTAAAGCCAAGACCATCCACCTGAGCTACAAATATTCCCCACTATTTTAAAGCTCAAATATTTGCACTAGTCGTTACTTTTAAGTTGTTGTCTACTTTAATATCATTTCTTTTCTATCCATCTCTTCCTTGTTTGCTACTGTGAAGTATGGTAACTTGAACCACTGTACTTGTGTGTGAGGTCCCACATTGATTCTGTCAGCCAGTCAAAACTTTAACAATACTACGCTTATAATCCGCAGTAATGCAGCTACATTGTACTATCCTACGAAATTATCTTTTCAGTGAATATTTTGTGATAGTTACCACCACTTTGCTATACGTTAAAGTCAGAATCAGTAGATGTGAAAGTGAACAGGTTAAAAATCTATATTGGGATCTAGGAATGACGTTAAATTCTATAACTTCGTACTAATGGATAAACGGGAAATATTTCAATTACTAACATCATGGTGAAAAAAGTCTCTGGATAATTCAATCAAAGAGCGTCTGATGCATGTTATCAAAGCATTTTAAAATATAGTTATAGATGCTAAATTTGCTCATTGGCAACCGACAACTCCATCACATTAAAATACTAATCAAAATTAATACCAATAACTGTTTTAAAATTATTTGCACAGATTAAAAATGCTTTACAAACAGAATGTGATAAACTCAATCTACGCATGACACCATTTACATTGAACAAAGTGATACAACTTTATGAAACTAAAAGTTCTAGGCATTCAGTTATGATCGTTGGTAAAACTTTGTCAGGCAAATCAACAACGTGGCGTTTACTTAAAGCGGTTCATAATTCACTCGCCAAAGAATCGAATTCTGAATATGAACGTGTTACAGAATATCCATTGAATCCAAAGGCGTTATCTTTGGGTGAATTGTATGGTGAATTTGATTTATCTACAAATGAATGGACTGATGGTGTACTCTCAAGTATAATGCGTCAGACATGTGCAGGTTAGTCGTACTGTTTATTCATATTAAAAAATGACGAAAGTAAATGTTTGTGATGACACAGATTCGTTGGTTTTAGCGTATTTCTTTGACAGCTATGGAGCATTTAAAAAAGATTCATTGCTGAAGGCTTAAAACTACCACCCTGTTTCGCATTCGCACAAGACTCATCAGAATGACTTGTAGGTGACATGCTTCAGCTGTTTTTTGTCGAACTAACTGAAGTAACTTTAGAAAATAAAAAAGTTTTGATTTGCATGAATGCAAACAGAAGATAAAACCCTAATACAAAATGATTTTAATCAGCCATCTGTTTGTCATCAGCTGACCTCTCTACCGAATAAGTTGCATGATCCAACTGTTGATATGGTTTTAATTCCTGTACCGATACCCCAATAAATAACAAATCACCTTTCCATATCAGTTCTACTTGACTGAAGATAAGAATAGGCATCTAGCATATTAATGACCAAATTACTACAGATTGCTCAATCACACTGCAACCTAGGTAAAGCTATAAATGACTGGATTTATATAGAGATGTGACTTACTCATTGTGTATAACGTTAATCTGGTATCTCAGAGATCACTTTTTGAGTCTCTGTACATCTAGGTTCTTTTCAACTCATCTCTTTACACTTAAAGATGTGTGTTGAATCTTTTTAATTTGACGTGATTTACCTATGGTTTTCATGAATATGATTAAGTTTCGAAAACAATCAAAACTGTTAAGATTTTGTAACTCAGTTACTCAGAAGTAGTGCATGTTGAACTTAAATATTATGGTGACGAAGACTAACTTGCTACTTATTTATGTAGAAGGAATTATTTTTGGTCTGAATCAACATTTAAACAGAGGGTGATATTTGACAAGAGATATTGACCATGGATAACTAACTGAGTACATTTCATAGGGTAACATTATCACAACAAGTGTTTGATAAATAACTACGAACGCGACTGACTATAGTCACTAACAAACACATGGTGAACGAGACTCCATACACTTACTAGACTAATATTTTATCAACAAGATATCTTCGAATTAGGGCTAATATTTCATTTCATTTGAATAGAAAGCAACTTCAGCAAAAAGAATAAAGTATATTACTAGAAATGTGCTTTAATTTTTTCCTTGACATGAATTTCAAAGATGGCAACAAGGCATTAATATGCAAAAGAAATATGAACGAATCAAAACGAACAGGTTTGTGGGATAGAGTAATGTCATTTTACTCCATAGATGTTCATAAACTATACACAACCTAAAATCACATACCTCAGTAAAGATAAATGAGAATTTATATCAGGATAATATTCATCATGGAATGCCATCAGTTAGAGAAACCCTTGAAAACCTTACAACACTTACAACTGCTTCGTCCTAGTATAAGACTTTTCAGCATTACGCAACCATAAATCAACGAAGATCAAACTCAGGAATTCCAGGTGTTGCAGCAAACACATTGAATATCCAACCAATGAGTCGGAGTTCAATAGCCCATAGATTCCTAATTCTGTCAACTTGCGGTATAACGCGATTTTGCCTTGAGGTCATCGGTGGACGTCCACTCCACTTTCGACTTGGATAATCCCATCGATCACGGCTTATCATTAGGAATTCAACGGCTCTCCAGTCAATGTCAGTCTGTGATGAATACTACCTCAAAAATAAAATTACTGTATATTTCTCATTAGTGACATGCTTTGAGATATTCTGAAGTTCTGATGAGAAACCGTGACCTGTGAGGCCACCTAACCGAAGACCTTGGTGGATAGTCACGCTGTATCGCGAATTGGCAGAAGTTGGAAATTGCTAACCACTAAACTCTGACCTAGTGGCTGAATTGTTGACACATTCACTACAAGATTTCTAGTCCCGAAGTTCGATTCGTGGTGGTGTCGTGAGTGCACACCACTGAGGAGTCCTACATTGGGATGAAGCAGGCGTTCAGTGCTTCTTGATTTACAGTGGTTATCCATCTAACGTCACTACATGGAAAATATAAAAAAATTCACATAAACATGAAAATAAATAATAATTTATAGATGATTAGATAGAAAGTAATTCGTGACGTATAAAAACACCAAACAAACAAGCATCGGACAGATAGGGGTCGATAAACAACTGAAGAACTATCTAACCCTATGAATTAACATAAAACATCAAGATAAATATGATCAAAACTTATTAAAAAGAAAGGAAGACATGATATAAGTAAAATGAATCGACATACAAGACCAAAAGAAGATTAATCACAGTCTCTTACAGTATACAAAGGTCAGGTTCAAAATATTTGATTATCAGGTCTTCGGAAAGTGTAGTTAACTTGGAAATTCTTGTTTATTCATTATCTAGAATTGTTGATCTAATCACATATAAATTGTTAATCTTGACCAACGTATCTAATTTTAGGTTGCATACAACTTATTAAAGATATCCATGAAATAAACTGACGTCATTTTCTTCTAAAAATCTATTCATTCTTTGTCAAAGGAAGTGATTGTATGATACAATAAATGTGGTTTTTGAGATGCACCAACTTTCTAAACAATAATACAGTCGTTATTAATTATTGGTGCTTTTAATTTCCTGTTGCTATTCAAATTTGAATAGACCGACCTCTGTAAACATCTTAGCGTCTGCTCGGATGCCTCGATATTACCTGGCATAAGCATATAAGTCTATATCCCAACAGAGGTCAATGAATTCGATCCAGTGTAACGTAGGGAAATTAAAAGCACTAAGAATTAATAATAACTGATACTCGTTGCTCAAGTGGTAGCTATTGTGCTCTAAGGGCCCAGTGGATAACTCTTTGGAGTTTGAAGTGATGGGTGCTGGATTCCATTTTCAGTAGGAAAAACATCACTCAATGAGATGCAGATACATGAAGCGGACGAATTCCAGATAGAAGGAAATGCTCACCCTGGATTTCAATGCAAACCATCATTAAGCAAATTAAAAAAATAATGCAGTCAGATAGAAAGCAAAGATGAAACGTCTTAGGAGCCGATTGAAACAACTTGAAAATTATGTTTACGTTAATAATTCTCTACAGATGAAAATAATTTGATACGGGATTCATATGTGTTCATGAGAAGCTTAGAATGTTACAAAGATCAAGCCAAAGTATAACACCGAGATTATTGAAAATCAAAGGGAAACCTAAACTACAATAGATGTCCTTGTTCCACTTCTAATCATGAATCTACCACATGAAAACCAGTCTGGCGAACCATAGCCATGCCATACAGTCTCAGTCCATATCAAGGTACGATGGAAAATCAGGAAGCCAACTACTGTACATTCAAGTGCAGAACCCTAGGATTATATAACAATGGTACTAAGAACTACCGGTTACACACTTTCAATGCCGTAATGCTATAAACTTCACTGTGCCATTGTAATAGGAATTCTTGGACCATTTATTTTAGTGGTATATTTGTGATAAATAACAGACTATTGTAATTTTCCCTCCCAGATGATTCAACATCATTAAAATGGATCATATTTGATGGACCAGTTGATACTTTATGGATTGAAAGTATGAACAGTGTAATGGACGATAATAAAATTTTAACTCTAATCAACGGAGAAAGAATTTCAATGCCTGAACAGGTAGGTTTTCTGAATGATATCAAAGGCCATCCCGGTAGCTGCCAAAACAACCAGTCAGTTTTCACTTTTGCGTCTATGACGGCAGTTTTTCATAAAACAAGGAAATATAATTGGCTAGTTCAGTAGTTGCTAAGGTGGCCGTTAAGGTCACTCGGTTGTTTTCTTTAGTGAGTCATTTGTATAAAAATTAGTCGTATTGTGAAACACTTCTGACTTCATTCTGGATAAATTCTTCAACATAAAACGTGTAGATGGTTGTTTACAGTAATATTTTTCTATTGGGTTGAATGATGTAACTATGAGAAATCACAATTACAAGAAGAATGAATTATTTAACTGTTGGAAACTTACTTAAGATTGATCTATGGCGAAGAAAGCAGTCAGTGACATTAATACAATAATCTTTGCTAAACTCAGAACAAAATACGATAAAAGGTACTTAATAATCAATGAAGCAAATTCCTTATTACAATTGACTTGGTTGCGGCTATCAGGGGAATCTAGGACATGCCTTTCTTCATATTTGGGAATCGTCACCCTGATGCACATAAACCCCAGTGAGTTATGGTGTTCCCACTGGGACTCGGACCCCGTACCCATCCCTTTAAGTCCCAAAGTTTTACCCACTTGGCCACTGAGGCATGATGGCGGCCTTTTGTACTATGACTGCTGGTTATTGTTGTTATTTGCTGATATATGTAATTCCCCGTCGCTACACTAAATCTAATTAATTCACCTCCGTTGGCATATGGGCTCTTTTGTGGATGACTCTATATTGCTTGAATCACAGCAGGGATACTATTAATTAATAGGATCCAGGTAGACCCGGTTGGTGAGTTCCAGTTAGGACGAAACCTGCGTCTTCCGTTCCACTGCTACCCACAACGAAACCAGTCATAACTGAAAGTATTCAGACAATATCGAAGCATCTAGATAGCAGCCCATATTCCAGCAGAGGTCGACCAATTCTACCCAGGATAACAACGGGGAATTACAACTATCAACAAAATAATCAAGTATTTATTTATGACCTTACAATAACATGCAAGACAAAGTAATATGGTTGTGAGTAATTCATTAAATACCAAAATAAATAATCTAAGGTGTCAGTGTACGAAAAATAAAACGTTTATATTCCACATTAGGTTAGATACTCGACATTTCTATCAGTCAGTTACATTAAATGTTTAGCTTTTACTCTTTCTGATTATGATTTTCGCTGTAACGATGTCCCTACCTAAAACAGCGAAACATTGCGATGTGACAATTTAGTTGCTATAAAGTGCAGAAGTTTGTTGTCTAACGTCGTTTCTTGTGGGATTCACTGAAATTCTTTCCGCTGAATATTCCGAATTAGTCAGTATCCAATAGCAGCCAAGATATTGCACTGCTACTCCTGTTTTCATTTATCATCATTCGTCACAACTTAGCAAACAGGACCAGCTCAGGTATCTACCAAACAGTCAATCTAAATGAAAGGAAACCCTCGATGCAACCGAAAAGATCATTCATCGATTTCTTCAAGACAATTCATGTAAAATAAACCAAACTACTGTACTTAACTAGTCAATACAATGGGAATCTTTCTCTCCCTCCATTAAAATCTAAAAACGTAACGATAGCAAAGAACACTCTTTCAGTTGGAGCGAGTCAACCAGTAACTTAAAGTGCTCCCCCCCAATATGTAGAGGTCAACCATCAATGAGATTGAGATAATAGTCATCAACTCATTCTAACAGAAAGGGGCAAGAAATCACAATGAAGCGACCTCATTGTACTACAATCAAACATAAGAAATTAATCAGTCTCACAGTCAAACATCCAGTAGGGGAAACTAGAGGCAAGAATTTAATCAATTAGGTTACAATCAAGAAACGTAGCACGTTATAAATATCCATGCTAAAACATTTACTCGGCCTCCCTTTGAAGCTCTAGTGCACTGATGACCGCACCCAGCATGACACTGGAACATTTGCCAGCTAGAACTCTATCTCAGATAACAAATCACTTTTATTCGCCACAACATTTCGATTTATCAAGGAAGTCGGATGTAAATTACTATTTTTCTTTGGTGAATATTGCATGCAATAATACAATTTTATTTACTGGATGATGCACGTAGCACAATTTACTGTTTATATTCATATCACGGTAATCAAACAACCTTTAAACCTAATTTCGACAGACCCACTGCTTTTCATTCTTTTTCTTATATGGCAGCAGAATTTAAAATGTACACCGAATCGGTAACGAACGGTTATAATCGCATGCAACATTCACTTATTTGATCAAGAAAGATCAGATAATTGGCCATTCTCTTCACTAAATTATACTTTCCTTTAGAGTTTTCACGTTACTTCACTCTATTGTGTGATTTTTATCAATACATGACCATGGTTTTCTGTACATTACTTTTCTCGATGTGTCATTTTAAATTTAGCTAGGCTGATGTAATCTAGTCACAATAGAGATCAAAATTGGTTACGTTTTCTCGTGTGCCTGAAACCCAATGATTTTATGACACTTGTTAAATTAGATTATACCATCTGGTGTTTTCGATAGGATCCTTAGATCGATATCTATCTGTAACTGAATTTTTGCGTCTCAGTCTCGCCCTAATTCTAGCCTCAACAATATTACCACGGAAAGTTTGTGGTGTTATTTCTTTCCAGTGATAGCATTAGATAATGAAAATTAATAAGATAGAACTCAGAGAAGAACATTTTCTTTTCGACGAATCATTTTCAAAAGCTGGTAACAAGATTTTGTAAATAAACAAGGAAATGAATAATCTCTCTTAAGGAGATTATGACTAAGGCTTTATTTGGAGATTGAATGTATCTCTTGAACACAAAAGGAGAATTGTAGTAAGGTATTGCCAGAGCTTCTGCTGTGTTTACGTGGTGAATGCGTACTGGCTCCGAAATGTTTGCCTTCACTTGATAAATGACTTTGAAAGAAGGCTCTTGTGGAGCACAGTGATCAGATATAACCAAATGCTCAAGATACAAGCTGTTGATGGTTTAACATTGTCCTCATGTCAGCTATTCAGGATAGTGTATGGACATGCATTTGGATAGAACACGCTTTGTGTGGCCTACGTAACCTACTTTACAAGAGCAGGTAAACTTGCAAACACATATAAAGGTGGCCTAAGGCGGTAATTTATCCTTTATACACCTTTGAATCAGTTGTTTATTGAGCCACAGAAGCGGCGTTTTCGGTGTACAGTTTCTTAGATAGACAAACAGACAAAACTAACGTAGAACCTCACTCAAATGCACCAATGGTTCAAGTCTCCACACTTCACACTAGTATGCAAAGAACAAGTGGATAGGAAAGACTGGTATCAAAATAGATAAAGGTGTATGGGCGTAGAGGAGACTTATAAGTTAAGGTTGGTCAAACCGTTCAGGCTTCAGAAGAAATCAAAGAGTGAATATATCTGCGCGGTTGTAACTGATTTTCAGCCGATTCATCAAGAGTTCTAAATCGCTTATTCCTATCGTCTCACAGATTCTACTCGGGTAGTCTACACCTTCAAACATGACTCAGAAAAAGATTCAGGGACTTCATAGACTTGATCCAGCCATCCTGGACCCCCTTCCAACCAAATCTAACTTACCCTAGTATTATGCGTCAAAGTAGGTGGTTCGTTAATCACAGCACACATCTAAGCCACCTCAGTTGAGGAAGACTCATAACCTCATCGACCTCTATCCCTTTTCTTGCCTAGTACCTTTTGCCTGACGTGGTGATTCCATCATATCCAAGCAATGCAGTGAAAACATTTGTGATCAAAAACTTATAGTTTCATCAAATCTTCCGCTTTTAATGGTCATGTCTCACAGCCATACAACAGGACAGAACCGATCCCAGCGTAGTATACACATCCTTTGATAGATAGTCGGATATCTTACCAGCTGGTGCCACAGATCACGCAAGTTGGAAAATACCAAACGGGACTTTTTCATCCCAGCTGAGATTTCAACATCGACTAGCCCGTTTGAACTGATACACCTTCCAAAGTAATTGAAGTGGTCGATATGTCCCACCTCTTCACTCTCTATCCTCAAACTGGGAGTAGTTGCAGAAGAGCCATGAAGTATCACCTTACATTTGACAGGTGCAAAATATATCCCAAACACACTCAGATATCTGCTCAGTGTGTTCAGAATACCCTGCATTTTGTCAGGTCATCCACGAACATTCCTTAACACAGCTTCGTGAGTTCAAATAGATCGCCCTGATTAGCGTTAAATACTTGCTTGGTACTATTTTAATGGCCAGGCAATGACACAAAACAACATGGTCGATGGAGTAGAATGCCAACTTCAGGTCAAGAAATATGGTAATCATTGACCGCGTGTAGGTACACCTGTGTTCCAGAACCTGTCGAAGGGTGAAAATCTGGCCGTATAGTCAATTATGATCATTGTATTCGGTACTAACCATCCCCTATGTTTTCTCAGATTTTTCGAAGTTACTTATGAAACTTGATTGTGGTTGCAGGCAGTCAGGAGAAAGCTCTGAACCCAATTTTTATGTTTGTCAGCAGTCGTCAACATGACGCATCTGCAAGTGCTAGAGAACTGACGTCCACTCAGAGACCCAAACCTCCGTCACTGATTGCTACCACCAGTGACGTTACTAATGAACTATCTAAACCATGGTTGACTTTCTGTACAACCTAATGCGACACACAACTGATGGGTATCAATAAGTATGAAAGCCGCTTCAAGTGGTGCTTCTTAACTTTGCTTTCAGCAACTAAACATCAATTACTACACAGAAGTGCTAAGTCTCCAAGCTTTTCGACTACATTGGAAAGTGGTCATCAAAATCTAGGTATAGACGGGATGAAACTACTCTCCTAATACACTCCAGTAACCACTGAATATATTTATAGGTAACTGTCACCAATTAAAGCTGGAAGTAGATATACGTACTCTATTTCTAGAGTCACTAGAAACTTCAAATGTGTTCCACTGTTTATTTTTAAGGAATACAGAGTTCGTCTTTTAATTACTAAGGCAACTGGAAGATTATTAACGTCTGTTTCTAAATAGTCAACACGTGAAAGAATGAATTCAACAGAAGAACTCAATTTATACCTTAAATTTTAGATATGACACTCTTTTCTTCCATATTCTTCATTCGTTTATTCATATATGCACTAAATTCTCTTTGACATGATGGAGCATATTGTCTAGAATGTCAATAATAGCTTCATGATTAAACCATCCAGCCCAGATAACACAACACTATCAAAAACTAATTCTCTTTAAATATGTTATTTTTCTGCTTTGTTGATTGTCGCTATTTCGCTGTTGCTAAGTACGACAGCTTGTAATTTGTTTGTTTCCAAATTGTTTTTTTTCTAAATAATTCCACATCTTACTTCTTTTATTTTTCTTCCTAGAGCTCATTTAGAGTAGACTGTCAGACCAGTGACCCAGAGAATACTTTCTCAAATCCTGTTACAACCGACGTTTCCACATTAGTTATCGCCTCATTTCCCAGGATCAGCCTTTAAAATTCTGGCTATTCCAAATAAACTCATCATCACGAGATTTCTTGTTTTATTTTACCTTAAAGAAGTGTGGAAGCTTTGATTATGTACTAACCTTACATCTGATGAAATTAAGCCATATTTTAGTCAGTTCATTGATCTTCATCCAATGATATTAAAAACAAATAAGAATTCAACTCAGCTGTTTTATAAATTAGTTTAAAAATCACCATTAGGTCATAAAACAAAAGACGTATGGCGAAAAGTCACTCTTTTTTGTGAAATCATTCTCAAGCTGTACAGCCGCATATAAATACTCTATTCAGACAGTAACATGAGGACATTTTACGGCTCTCTCTTAGAACGTTTGATTGATTATGACCACCCGGTAAATGAAGAAAACAACTTCAGTGTCATTTACAGAGTTCATGCAAATCTCGTGAAAGTTGTACACTTAAAACTTCTTCAAAATGCAGAAGCCATGACAATTAATATTTTGAGGTCTGAACTCTGCCTTCAAAATAAATTTGTCCAGTCACCTGAGTTACAATGGACGTAACCTATAAGAATATTTTTACCTTCGAAAATCTTTTCATTCAGTTCTTATCACATGACATTTCTCTACTCCCATAATTCTGATTTCTCTTTACATTCACAGTGTTACTTTATTTAGCTTAGTAACCAAATACTGGTTCCGTCTTGATAAGTCTTCTTCTCATTATTATTTCAAACACTACGTAATTCCTTTTTTCTGGTTTCTTGATTTATAATCACATCTGAACTTCGTTTAAAATATTTCATGAAATATTCCTTTTCTGTTAGTGTAAATAGTATAGTTACATGCGATTGTACAGCTTAAGAATGATATCGCTGAAAAAAGTGACTCTTCGCTATACGTCGTTTGTTTTATCCCTTACAAAGGTTTATTTATTAGGTTATGAACCACACTCTACCTGTCATCCATATATTAGTAATGCTACTTGGTTCCGCATAACTACTCTAGTTGTTAAGACCTGAGGTTCAATGGTATAAAACGATGACTATCAACCATTGAGTCATTGGTTCTAGCTCGCTCCGCCTATCAGGATTTGGGCAGCCTGGTACTATCACTAGCCCTCAGACACCAGATATGAGGGCACTGACAACTACACGGATGTGCACAAGGTGACTAAGTCCGTTTCCTTCCATCCTTACTTTAATTATTGTAGTGTTTCAATCTGTAGTCATCTGATTGTCAGTTGTGTTCAGTCTAATGAACCACACTGCGTATATTTGAACATAACCTTGAATATTTTCAGTTTACCATCAATTTGTTTTTTTAATTTTCACTTTTATCCAGGTCTCCTTACTTTTCGAAGTGGAAGATTTGTCTGTGGCCTCTCCGGCAACTGTATCACGTTGTGGTATGGTGTATAATGATGTTAATGATTTAGGATGGTGGCCTTTAGTTGAATCATGGTTATCTAAAAAGAAAGATAAGACACTAGTTGAACAAACAAGACGTTTTTTCACTAAATACATTGATAATCTCTACGATCATATCAGATTAAATTGTAATGTTGTCATTTCAATGAGTCTAGCTAATACAATTATTTCACTGTGTAAACTGTATGATTGTCTGGCGACTCCTGAAGTTTGGGTAAGTACAACAGTATTGCGTAACCATTCTCGCCTTGTTCTTAATTAAAGGGTCTACACTAAAATAACAAATTAGCACTAATTAAACTTATTTTTTAAGGGAAAAATCACAAAGTACTCAACTTATTTGTATATAGTTTGACATACTATCCTGTTGGTCGCATCTACACTACAGATGGAAACGATGTTGCCCCACTCACCTCTCTCAAACTTACAAACGACTACAAAATATAATTAAGTGGAACAAATTTCACTTCTAACCTTCGAATAACTTTCTTCTGTAATATGTGAAAAATAAGCTGACACAGTGAGTTAAATCAACGTGCATATACCAGTTTACTTGCTCTTGGGGAGCGGAATACACCGGTTGCACCATGTGCCCGCTATCAAAACTTACTCGAGACCACTGTGCTGCCTGCCTACCAAAGGGACAATGGAAATGGATCTTCAACACGGTGACAGAACACCGCGTAAACTCAGGTCATACAGCTCCCTCCTAAGACTCTTTCAAATCCCTTTGCAAGTTTCATCAAGTTACTTAAAAGAAGTCAGATCAAGTTTAGGACAAAGAATAAGAAACTCAAATTGTTTTCATTTTTTAAATGCTTTAGAAAGTATCTTTAGCAAACCAAATATCTCTTCATTTGTTCTTAAAGATAGAAAATAGTACAAATCATGTTGAAAGAACATACATAGTGGGTGCTACTGATCAGAATGGACATAAGTAGTATATGTTCAGAGGGCTGCAGAAATCACAAGCAATTACCAGCGATGGGTAAATATTCTGCCCAGAGAAACTAAAGAGACAATGTGGGCGTATTAGAGAAAATCGAAATAGAAGCAGAAGAGGAAATGAAGCATGTTGTGCAAATGACTGTTTTAGTGGAAAGTGTACGACATATCATCACTACTGTTCAAGATATCAGTAATAAACATTCCTTCATGCATCTCAGTCTTATCGTTTCCCACACATATACATGATGTATATGAGGCTGTTGTTTCATATGTTACTCGTGAAATACGTAAATTAAGTTCATTTATTTCCACATAGTTTCATTCAGTTTGTCGGAATTGCATTATCATTTACTCTTAAAATTATGATGTTAAAATGTTAGTGTGAGTAAACTTTAAGCGATTAAATATTATGATCCAGAAAAAGATAAGCTTCTTGGTATGAATGAAATGACTCTCAGAAGAGTCATTCTCTTTGTCTTCATACTACCCTGTTATGATAATGTTGGCAAATTTAAAGTGGTTTTCAAATGACTTCATTTGTGATGATGTTAAATAGTTTTGTTATGAATTCATTCGGTTAACAACGTCATGAATCTGTTCAACAACCAGTCTTAAGCCTCGATAATTTAAGTATACTTAAAACATGCTTAATCGTTGGGTTTATCAAGTCATTTCTCACATTAAAAAGCCGGTAACTTAAAAAGGCGCCGACATAAAAAGTATTTAAATAAGACGATCTTGAAAAACCAACCAGGTTGGTGATGACGATCGAGCTATGAACCAGATTTTCAGTGACAACATTCAAACATTCAAACGGCAATCAAACACACTACTTTTCAGAAAAGAAAGCCTATATAGCACATTAGTTGGCATATAATTCCCAGTCCATAAAAGTTTATGGTTGAGGATTTCCTTTTTAAGTTAAGTACATACAAGTTTTCTATTGAAAATTTTGTTATCAGTCTACCCATGGACAACTGGAATACATCAGAACACAGTAACTATAGGTTCTATGCTGACTAGGGCTGTTTGAGATTAGGTGGTCTGCACTTCCTTGGTAATCATATCCAGGTTCAGCTTTATGTTATTGGTTATAGTTTCCGGTCGTTGATTGAACCGAATTGACTAGTCTGTATTAGCATACGGGTTGCTGTGCCTATGTCTCTATATTCCCTGTAGCTTCAATTTGATTGTAATGAAGGATAGTGTCTAGCAGTGGAATATAAAACGCATATTTCATGCTATTCGGGAGTTGTCGGCTGGATGTTCCTTATTGTGAATGTCTTTGAACCACATTTCTATTGGTTTACAACCACTGCCTTCCGAGACCTCAAAGATTTCATTCACGAAACCTAAATGACTTGGTCTAACAGAAACTGGTTTCATAGTATGATTTTATGTTTTCTTTAGACCACCGTTAGTTTTTCACAACTTCATCCTCAGACTACAATGGTATTCTACTTAATTTGAGTATTATGAATAGATTTTTAACTTATCTCTTAGTTGAATATATACAGACCATTTTTTTCAAATAAACAATTTCCACTCAACAACAATATATGTTATTTGACTTTCAGGCAGATCCCACTGACGTAGATTACTACCCACGTTTATTGGAAATGACATTTCAATTCTGTATGATATGGTCGGTTGCATGTATGGTTGATGAAGATGGTAGAAAAAAAGTTGATGCATATATTAGGGAAATTGAAGGAAGCTTTCCTAATAAGGATTCGATTTACGAATATTACGTAGATCCTAAATCAAGATCGTGGGTACACTGGGAGGAAAAATTAAAATCTGGTTGGAAATACTCACCAGAGTATGTTTATTGTTTTGTTATTCTATATTTCATGCAGATGATTACCGATTCAGTTTGTAATATCACACAACATTTGCTTTTGAAACTCTGCATGGCACTGGCATATGAGTTACTTTTTGTTTGATAAACGCCTATGATTACTTAAACTCAAGGAAAATTTAAGTTTTACCATTCAAATTGTGATAAAATTCCTACAGAAGTAGATAACGTCGTACTCCGGAGTCTACTACAGAAACATCATGAGTAAAAGTCAACAAACTCGATGTATACCAGTAATTTTTGAGCCTGATTTTTGAGAAAAAACTACACAATAAATAATATATTCACAAACGATTCATATCAAGCATATGGAACGCTCTCAAGCATTTTTAATCGCCTAATGGGAATAAATACCTACGAGGTACAGCAGTCTTGATACCCAGCAACCTTGTGCACATTCGTGAAGTAGGCAGTGACCCACACCTATTGAATGAGGGCTATTGATACTACTACCTCAGTGCCCAAACCTCGGTGGCTGGAGCGGTGTTCAGGACCATCACTCCATTGGTTGAAGGTCAACTCCCTAAACCGATGAGTCATACCTCCAATCCTGACGCACTAACACGCTGAACTAAACATACTAGACAAAAAATTCATTCGCAGCAAGACGACAAACAAATTTCATGCTCATAAAGTCAACTAGGACAGTGACAAGCGTGTGGGGTTTCCTACTGGCCGACTGGTTATTGATGCCAACGGTGTGCAAATACCTTAGTAACACCTCCTTACTGAAGTTAGGAATCAGACGACATTGAAACATTTCCCTGTAACCACTGTTCTTTCTGAAGAAAACATCTTTGAAATTATATTTAACTACTCTATGTTTATGATTTGACTATCTAAGATAGCCGTAGTTTAGCAGACTAGTATTTATACTGGGTGATGATTGAAGGTGAGATGAAAATCTGGACCACGGCCGGATTGGCTGGTCGCTGATTCGAATCCGGCCGCGGTCCAGATTTTCATTTTACCTTCAATCATCACCCAGTACAAATACTGTGTGTTTCATTATCGTTTTGTTATTGCTACGTCTTCGCACTGTCTTGTGAATTCACCGTGAACGAAAACAGAAATAGACAAGGTATAAGTGTTAAACGATTATATAAACAAAAACTGTCACCAATTTGTGTACGAATTGAAAACCAAAACTGTACGATATCATATTTCTGCCATCCTCAAGACACTCGTTCAATAGCCTTATCTATCTCACTATCAAGCCTATAGAAATTTGGATTACATTTTTTGAGGAGACATTTGGTCAAACCCACAGACATTACTTTGAGCATGATCAATTGCTCAAGGTTTTACATATGTCCATAATTCCGAAAGTCAAAGAAATCAAGAATGAAGTTACACTAGGGCACAATTTATTGTCCGCTAGTTTGTATATGCTGATATGAAGCCATGACGATGACTCGACCTTCCTAAACTATAATAGCATTTAATTCAAAGTAATTTAGTGGTCATTATGTCACATCACTGGGTCGACGTCTTGCCGATGTTGAGATGCTCTAAAGGCTATCCAAACAACAGCTGAAATAGCCAATCAGGTTACAATATTTTGGTTCGGAGGATAGTTTATCATTAAATAAAGAAACATGGTTGACTGTCCCATTAGTAGGTATGGACGACTTAAAGTCCACCCTAGCAATAATCGAAATGACCGGTTAGGCTTCTCTAGTTTGTCTGGAAAGGCAGATTTTCACCAAAGAGAGAAGTCTAATTGGTTAGTACAGTTGTTGCTAGGGTGACCTTTAAAGTCATTTCCGCTGTTACCGAGCTTAATTTCGGTTTGGTTTCTTTTTGGGCTCTATGACCAGCGGACTGAGAAATGCCAAACACCGTACCTTACTAGTATTATTTACTGCGTTTCTATGTTCTGGTTGATTCTGCTGACACTAATGAAGTGACTTTAAGGGGCACCATAACAACGGCGGGTTAACCAATCATGGTTTTGTATTTTATTAAAAAATAACTCAGCCCAAATAATACCAGAAAAAGATTGGTTATTCCAGCAGTTCCTTGGGTGACCTTCAAAGTCACTCACCAAGAAATATCGCGAATGTACAAGGCCATAAAAGCGTAGGTGGCCTAATCAGAAGAGCCAATCAGGTCTCCCTCTTTTTAGAAGGGAGTTTTTTCATCAGATGCAGAGTTCTAATTGGTTACTTAACTAGATGTTAGGGTAGTCTTCAGAGTAACTCAATCAGAACGTCAAGGAATGAGAGCAAAGATGAATACGTAAACAACATTCGTTACTGATTGTTTGTTTCTAACATTCATCCTGGCTACGGAAACAACATGTCATTCGATCGATGGTGGTTTAGTATCCTCTGAGCTCTGATATTTTCCTTATGAAGTTACTGCTGAAGATGTCATCAAAATTAGTGATATAGCGTCCACGAAAAAATATCAGAGCTCAGAGGACAGCAAACTACCATCATCATCCTGTTCTGCAAATCTTTTCCATCATTTCAATACCATTTGTTCACAGGAAAGAAGATAGTTTACGAGTTTGCCCGCTTTTCACTTTTATAACTTAATTTTAAATTCATGTACCCTGCACGCTAAAATTGACTCTAAAGGCCGCTCCACCAACTAGTAAAATAACCAATTAGTTTGCTCCAATTTATGAAAAGCTATCTTCAAAGGCAAAATAGAGAAACCTTACTGGTTAATTTGGCGGTTGCTATGGTGGTCTTTAGAGATACTCGTAACCAAATTCAAACACTTCAGATTTAACTGGTTGACCTTCCCATTTTAATTTGACGCGTAAACTTGAACTTATAAGCCATGACGAGTATCTGCGATTGTAACTACTGTGCCAATGAAAGAATTCCCAGTCCTGGTCACGAAAAATGAAAAAAATTCTCATTGTTTACTTTTATCTTGGTCTGTTTTCTAGATGCGTCACACAGTGAAACGGTATTATTTACTAGATAACGTTTCAAACATCTGATGAGCATAGGAAAATAAAACTATAATCTACCACACTTTTCATGCTTTACTCATGCATTACTTAATCTATAATGAATAAAACGTGAATTCTCCAAGTTGTTGTCCTCCAAATCTCAGCAAATCATCCCTTCTTTCCTGATAGACTGCGTCAAAGATGGTCGAATTCTGTAGCTCCTGGCATATGAATCATTTCATTTCTTCTTGGTACCTAGAAACTCATGTATGATGAGTTAGTAGAAGTTATGAAATTGACTTAGTTACTCAAGATTTTCAGAAATCAAATGATTCTTATTTTGATTTACTAACTTTTAACAACTTGATTCATTGAAAATGTATTTACAATTAAACTTTTTATTGTATTACCTAAATCATTTCAAACTGAAATTAGCCAGATGAATAGCTATGGATCCAGAGAAAGAATATCGATGGTCAACCAGTAGCGTCTGACTTTTGGCGGTAAACTAATCCCTTCAAGGACACTCACACTTTTCGCGACGAGCACTTTCTTCGCACTCGGAAAATACAATGAGTGACTCTAAAGGCCACTCTGCCAACCAGTAAAATAACCAATCAGGTTTTTTCATTTTATGAAAATCAACCTTTCCAGCCGAAAGAGAGCAGCCTAATTGGTTACTTCAGTCGTTTCTAGCATGATCTTTGGAGACACGCATTACAGTTGTTTGTGTATTTCACATACGGGTTGAGAACTCCCATGAAGTTCACTCAGGACTAACAAAATAACTTTTGTAAACCATACCAACTGAACTTCAGATACAGGAGTATTTTGTTCTTGTTGTCCGACTAGAGTACAAAAAACTATATAAAGAATTAAAAATTGGAATCTTTATTCAAAAAATAAAATCTCAACACCGCATTTGTGAATGATTTGAGTGAAATGAATTATGAAGCTAAGATTCTACAGTTTTCTTTTTTAATAATATGAAGATCATGCTAGTGTGCATCTCCCTTGATCAACTCGGAACTAGAACAGCCTCAACAGTTTTAATATATGAATGGAGTACCTAACTGGTATTATATTCTATTTTCTATGTGTCAATCATGTTGCTGTTATATCCAAAACAGTGGTCACTAGGTCCCAGTCTAAGCGACGCGCGAACTTCAGAATTTCAAAATAAAAGTATTGAGGCTTAGAAATAAGGCGGTACTATAAAAAAGAAGTTAACTAGGTTCAAAATTACTACCCTCAACTGTGGTACTTCTATGGGGAAAATCACGAAATCGATTACGTGGAAAGCTAACAAGATCCAAATAATTAATATGCGAAACTAGGATCTCACTTCTCTGACAAACATACCAGCCAAATAAAGTGACTTTAAAGACCACCCTAGCAACAACTGAAATAGCCGAGTAGACTTCTGCATTTTATGAAAATTCGCCTTTCCAGCCGAAATGAATAAACCTAATTGATTATTTCGATCGTTGCCAGGGTGGTAATAATGTCACCCTCCCAAATGACTGGAACAAGTTTATGTAGAAAATGAGTCAGAGATAGAGACAACTAACCAAGATTAAGGTTATAATGCAAAGGCCAGACAGGCATATGTGAAGAGCGACTTTAAAGACGAGCCTAGAAACTACTAAAATAATCAATCAAGTTTTGTTATTTTGACTGAGAGGATAGTTTTTCATAAATCAAAGAAGTATAATTGGTTTTCTTGACAGTTGTTACGGTGATCTTTAGGACAACTCTTAGCTAATGAGAATCAAACAAGAAGTAAATGTCAATTTATCAGAAAGAGTGGGTGGATAATGGGACAGCGTTACAAATAGGCTTATTGGGAGGTGAAGACAAAAATAGCGGTAGACAGAAGTGACATATTCGACAGTTGTTTTATCTTTCTCTCCCTCTCTCTTTCCTAACGCTACTGATTGTCACACTAACTTATGTAGAGAAATCACCTATGAGCTGTGATATAAGTGTATAGGAGAATCCACAATTTCTGGAAATTAGCAATCTACCTTAGTAATATAGGCGACTTTAAAGGCCACTCTGGGAACTACTGAATAACCAATATTCCAGCCAGGAAGCCAGTTTGTCATGAAATAAAGAGGCCTAATTGTTTGACTCAGCACTTGTTAGGGTAGCTTTTAAAGTCGCTTGGTAATACTACAAAATAATGAAAATAAAGATTCTTAATAAGAGTCATTAGTTATTGATTGGATATTTTTATCATTTCTTTGCGATTTCAGTCTGTAATACAAAGATTAATATGATAAAGTATAGCAGCTTATTCCAAAACTATTCAAACCCACCGACACAGAACAGCGTAGAAATTTACTCTAAATTGCAACGATTCAAGTTGACTTTTTTCAATATGTCATGAAAGTCAAAAAAAATCAACAATACCAGATATTTATGAAATGTACAAGTTATTTAGGAATTTTAAGATGATTCTGATCAGGTTTATTTTTGATTTATGCTTATTTGAAAAACCATTTGTAAACTTAGTGAAAACTTGCTAATTATGTTTTGAGTTTAACCACTAGAAGAAAGATTTATGTACTCAGTAGCCTTGTGCACATTCGAGCAGTAGGCAGTAAGTCACGCTTTTTTTGTGTGAGGGCTAGTGATACTGCATCGCTTCCCAATCCGCGGTGGATAGAGGGAGCCTCGAATTCATGACCCATCGGTTGGAGGTCATGTCCCTATTCCAATGAACTACAGCTCCACAATAACGGTAACTACCATGAAGTGTAAAATATCTGATAGCTGTTTAATGCAGTCTGAATTCTTCATATGTCAATCCCATCATTTTATTCGAACAAACAATGAACCAGAACATAGCAGTTGGCTTTATTTCAAACTCATATTCAGTAAGTCAATACTAGTCTGCCAACCATAAAAGTGAAAAAACCAGACTTGGATTACTTCGATTATTGAAATCTACCGATGAAAAACTCAGGATAGAGTGGAACATACATTGTGTTCTTTAGTTCGTTTTGCTTTGACCAATAGTGTAACCTAACAGTATACGAGCGACACGGACCTAATGCGCAACGAATCGCCTCTAAACGCCAATCAGAACGTTAACCACAATAACAGCAATACCACCGACACGTGAAGACAAAAAGAAAAGACGGTCTGTTGACAGCCTGCTTTTACTGTAAAAACAACAGTCAAGAACAGTTGACGACGACGCTAAACCTATAATTTTCTAAATGACCTTGACAACACTAAATCCCTATTTAGTTTAAAACAGTTAACCAATGAGAGTCCAGACCTCAGAGCAGTGGGAAAACAAAAGCTAGCAACAGTGTAAAAACAGCGACGATGAGTAGTTTTAAGGTTGTAGACAAATATTAGTCAAAATTCATGCAAAATTTGAGGTATACAGCAAGTTTTCAATGGTTACTTCATTGATATTGACACGGATATTTAACACTACTTTTCGGATAAATAGTTAAAGTGATCATACACGTGTTGAATTGTTGATTTTTAATTGCATTTCAGCATACCATTTCACAAAATACTTATACCAACTGTAGACACAGTTCGATACAACTTTCTTCTAGATTGTACAGTGAAACAAAAATATCCTGCTTTACTTGTTGGATCAGTTGGAACTGGGAAAACATCACTGGCCTTAAATCTTTTACGAAATTTGGATTCAACAGAATGGACTAATCTTACAATTTATATATCTGCACAAGTTAGTCAGAAAAGTGTATCATCCAATGATTATTTCACATGGGTTTCAGTTTATTATTCTACCTTCTACTGCCGCATTCACAACTGTATGGTTTGCTGCATGTTCGTAGAAGTGGTGGTTTTTCCATCCTCATTTGACTTTACTGAGAGTGGTCCCACCACCGGAAACTCCTCGGCCTACCTAGAAAAAGTAGACAACATATTCTACTTAGGTGAAGATGCTGATAAGAACAGTCTTCTGGACACCGTAAACGACAGACAATTTGAAAAAGTTTCAAGTATGTTACTCGTCATCCAGAAGCAAATTGTTGCTCCGAGATTGGTATGGGTTATTACATTCCCTGATAACAGGGAGTAAAGTGGTTGAATACCTAGACATTCTCACGTACTCAGGAAGTTGGGTTAATTAGTGACCGATTAAAAATAAGTGTGGATACTAAAAGCTTACCAATGGCCTCATGTAATGTACAAAAGTTTTCTCTGTCCTCCTTTGTTGCTGTGAAACATGGCTTTTGAAGTTGGAGAACATGGGAAGATTTTAGGTATTTGGGAAACGTTACTATCGCAGTACTGGTTGTGGGTCTTGGCAAACACAACACCACTCTCGTAATGTGGAAGTTAATCGTAGAATCTTAAGCGAAAGACGTTGGTCAGTTCATTAGTTGGTAAGGGTTCATTGATTCAGGCGACCAGGACATGTGTTACGCATGCCTAGTCATTGTTTACCTCGTCATGCAATGTTAGATTTAATGGGTTTAGGATTGAGAAAGGCTAATGGCAATCATACTAAGACGTGGCCGACCACTTCAAGAAGCTCTTGAATCGACCACCACCACCATCTGCACTTCGTCCAGAAATACCACCTACAGCCGCTGAATTACAAGTGAACACAAATCCTCCAACAAAAATGGAAGTCCTGAACGCCATCAAGCTACTGAAATGTGGGAAAGCAGCAGGACCAGATGGGATCCCACCAGAAGCACTGAGGACAGACGCAGAGACAACAGAGGACATGCTCACACCACTATTGCAGAAGGTGTGGAAGGAAGAGAAGGTATCTGGCGATTGGAAGAATGGTCACCTTGTCAAACTTCCAAAGAAAAGCGACCTCAGTGTTTGCAGGAACTGGCGCGGAATCACTCTCCTGTCCACCCAAAGCAAGAGAGAGAGACTAAAGGATGCACTGGATTCAAAACTACGACCGGAACAGGCAGGCTGACTGGATTCAGGAAGTACAAATCATGTTCGCACCAAATTGTAACTCTACTCTACGTATCATCATATAACAGAGCATAGAATGGCAGTCAACTTAACTCTACCTCAACTTCATTGACTTTGAGAAAGCCTTCAACAGCGTCGACCGACAAGTAATTTGGAAACTGCTTCAATACTACGGAATACCGTAAACTTTTATCCGCCTCATTCTACAACTATATGAAGACACCACATGCCAAGTAATTAACAATGGGAAGCTCAGTGATGCCTTTGGAGTGGAAATGAAGACAGGAGTGAAAGGAGGTTGCCTACTATCCCCCATGGTATTCCTGATTGTGGTTGACTTGGAGTGTTTGTGTCAATAATTTTCATATGTGTACCTTCAGCTCAAAAATGCTTAAATAACAAAAAAGGAAACTGGACTGAACAAAACTCAACCTTAGCCTTATCAATATTCTTTCTCAAAATTTTTAGACAACTTCAAGTAATGTCCAAGATATAATTGAAGGTCGGGTAGAAAAGCGTACAAAAGATACATTTGTACCAGTCGGAGGTGGGAAAATGCTTACTTTCATGGATGAGTTTAATATGCCAGCCAAAGATAGTTCTGGTTCTCAGCCGCCATTGGAATTGATTCGTCAATGGCTTGAATATGGATTTTGGTATGATCGTTTAAAGCAGACTAGAAAGAAAATCAAAGGTATGCAACTTATGGTAGCAATGGGTATCCCAGGGGGTGGAAGAATGGTAATATCTCGACGTCTTCAAGCACATTTCCATCAAATTGTTGTCACATTTCCAACGGTATGTATTTTTTGTAAAAATGTGTTCTCGATATTACATTTGCCTTTTACCAAATATAATATTAGTGAAGAATTTGCAGCAGAATAAAGAACGGATAAGCAAACTGATGCGATTTTAAAATATTTTTCCTAAATATATTTCTGGGTTTACTGTTTCATTTACAGCCTTTATGCTTGACATTTCATTGTGGCCAAATTAATAATAAAGGACCTTCTTGCAACGTTCCTGTTTATATAAATACTTCTGAATTTTTAGAACATATTCTGCTCAGTGAGAGCAATGTCTTTACTTTTGGATAGTTATTTAAAGCAGAACTTGTTAGAATCTCAATATTTTTCTGAATAGTATTCCAGTACGATTAAATGTTAAACCTGATCAGCAAGATTATCTGCTTCTATAAGAAATTCAGTGTCTCAGTGTTTTCAAGTTTATTGCTGTGTTGTGACAACGATGAATCTACCGGCTACCTTAAGGTCTTATGGAATTGTATCGGTAGTACCAGGAACATTGTTATGAATTACCTGGTGGTAGCTAGCGCTGGAATCAAAAATACGCGTTTCGTCACATTTGACAGTCGTCAGCTGGATATACTTGTACTCCAGTGAGTAATGTTGTTCCCCCTGAGACTGAAACCCCTTACCCAGATGACGAGTCCCAAATAGGATAAAACGCGCTTACTGGATTGGAATGCTAGCCACATTCAGGCAGATCATAACAATGAACATTCAGGCCTTATCGAAGCCTTTCTATAGGAACTCGTGTGCCAACAGAGGTCTGTCATTATTCACTATTCAGTACAAAAAAAGAAGAATTAAATGCGTCAACAAATAATATCAGAAACAGTTTTTTTGGATTCTACTAGGAAGGTTATTACTTCTGTTTCACTGTCAAGTAACGTGTGTGAACCGGATCATTTTGCCATATTTAGAAAAAGTGGTATATAATTTGTATTTTAGATGCAAGAAGGTACATGGATGGAATTTTAAGAGGATCATTTATCGCTTAAAGAAGGTTGCAGTATTTATGATTAGAGCAATAATGATAAACATATAAGAGTAAAAACGATGGATTCATAATTTTGTTAGCTATCGAAAAGTTGTTTATTGTTTAGACTGCAATCTGGCTGACGAGCACAGCTGATCAATATGAGTGGTTTCCAACTGTTTATGTCAGTCAGTAATATATTTCGTTAAAATTTCGTGCTGATAGCGAACTCATTGATTGGATAAAAAACCATGTAGTAAGGTGAATTCCGTAGGTTCATCATACAGTATAATTTTTCATACTTGTCTCTGTAATTTCTCTTGTAAACCTTATAGTGATGAAATAATGATCACATGATCAGTGGAATCCAGGACGCTTGTTTCATCCTATTTGGGACTCCTCAGTTCGATATCCCTACCTCCCAGTAAGTGGTATTATTTCCACTGAGATTCCGACCCAGGATAGACTGCTTTAAACACTAGAGTGTTATCCAGTAGGCTTAGTGAAACAACCAGTCGTGGGTTTGAGTCTCACCGCGGCAAACATCACTCACTGGGAGCCAGGTACATACTAGTGATGAATAACAAACGAACGTGCGTCTTAGATTCCACTACTGGTCACTATCCATCATTACCGTCAAATTAAAACTACGGGGAATATCGAGGCATATGCACAAGAATCCATATGCTAATAGAGACTAACTATTTGGGTCCAATCAGTAACGGGGAGCTGGATTCAGAAAGAACAAATCATGTGCAGACCAAATTGCAACGCTTAGCATCATCATAGAACAGAGGATACAATGGGAGTCAACCCTCTACCTCAACTTCATCGACTTTGAAAAGGCCTTTGACAGCGTCGACTGAGAAGTAATTTGGAAACTGCTTCATTACTACGGAGTACCGCAAACCTTTATCTGCCTCATTCAACAACTATATGAAGATGTCACATGCCAAGTAATTCACAATGGGAAGCTCAGTGATGCTTTTGAAGTGAGGACAGGAAGGAGTGAAACAAGGTTGCCTACTATCACCCATGATATTCCTGATTGTGGTCGACTGGACCGGATCATGCAACAAACAGTGAGGAGTGAGAAGAGGGAGATACGGTGGACCGCGGAAAAGAACCTAGAAGATCTGGATTTCGCCGATGACTTGTATCTAATGTCACACAAACTTGAAGATCTACAAAGGAAAACTAACAAGTTGACAAAAGAGACAGAGCAGGGCAGCGAAGACGCGACTTCAGGTGAATATAGAGAAGACAGAAGTGATGAAGATACCGCACCACCACCAACAACAACAACAACGACAAACTCCAATCACCATCAACGGGAGGAACTTAAAGGAAGTTACCTCTTTCACCTATCTAGGAAGCACTGTTTCAACTACATGTGGCACAGACGAGGATGTCAAAGTCAGAATCGGAAAAGCAAGACAGGCGTTCATTAACCTGAAACCAGTGTGGAGATCTGCTTAACTGCACTCAGCATAAAGCGTGAACAATATCCGGATTTTCAACACCAACGTCAAGTCAGTGCTTCTGTATGGCTCAGAGACTTGGCGCGTTACGAAAGGCATTTCCAATAAACTACAGACATTCATCAACAACTGCCTACGCTGGCTCCTTACTGAAGCTTAGATGGACAGAATAATAAGAATAAGCAACAAGGAACTCTGGCTGGCTGTCATCGAACCAACCAAGAACCTATTACTCAACAAATATGCACTAGAATGAAGTGGAAATGGATATGGCAAGCACTGAGAAGACCATTCGGAGACATCAGACACCAGGCCAGTTTCTAAATGGGAAACGACGAGTTGGGCGTCCCAGATGAGGGTGACGTGGAGGAGATGGTGTGAGGAAGAAATGAGAGCTTGTGGGCAGTCGTGGAGCCAGGTTGAAGAGACTGGATAGAAGAGAGTGAAATGGAGACATGCAACTGAAGCTCTATGTTCCACTAGGAACCCAAGGGACAAATAAATAAATGTATATATTGTGGTGGAGAATTACAAGCAACAAGATAATGAAAAAACAACATTATCACTTTTCATTCTTTTATATCTCTCTGTCAAACAAGCCATTAATAACTTAACTGGTTGATCTGTTATTTCAGAACTCTAAGACATACCTTAACTTGTATCGTGCTTAAAGAATGCAGTCTCTATATATAACAGAGACTCTATTATAATTAGAATATGTTAAAAGTCTCCTTTACTCAGTTTGAACCAAACAGAATTTCTAAGTAGTGTACTTGACGGCTAACAGTAGGATCTGGAACGCTGATTTCTTCATTAGCTGAATGTACAAGCACCCCAGTGAGTGGTGCGGCTGTAGTACCACACTAGCCTAGTGAACTACGCTTTGGAATTTGAGGCGATTAGTCCTGGGTTCGAGTCCCAGTGGGAACAACGTCATTCATTCTAGCTGGCGAGTTTTAAACTAAAAGAAGCTCATGTGCTGGACTCTACTGCTAGCCACCATGTAGACCAACCAGTATTAAGACCTCAGCATACAAACTCATCTGCCATCAAAAGTCAAGCAATTCGATACAGTATAACAGAAAGAAATTGCAAGTTCCAATATACAATATGAAGTTCTCAGTGTTTTTTAGTTTGGTTCATGTCATCACTTTATTTTCAATATTCTCAGAGTTAGTAGGTAGCAATGTAAATCTGTGTTAAGGATGCGTTTAACAAGCAGAACATGTGGGTATTTCACAAGCTGTTGGTTGGGACTAGTTATCTAAGTAATCAGTTTCCTAGTAGAAAGTCTTTCATTGATTTAACTTAGTAATGGCTACTACCTGTAGTCCCATTCATAGGTAGGCATTTTCAGGAAGCAATTATTTTAAACTTTCAATGTATTGAATAACACAACTATTAATAGTGTGAAATTTAAGTGTTCTCAATCAATATTTTTCCAGGAAGCAAATCTCAAAAGAATTTATGGAACGATGATAAGTCAAAAATTACAAGAATTCGAAGATGAAGTTAAGTCAATGGCTGAAAATTTAACTCAAGCCTCCATTGATTTATACTATTCAGTCGTGGCCAAATTTCTACCGACTCCAACTAAAATACACTATTTATTCAATTTGAGAGATATTTCCAAGGTAAGTATTTCCTAACTTACCCACTATACATACATGAAACCTGTTTTGTGTTCATTTATTAAAGACTCTTTTCATGAAAAAAACGGTATCCTTTATCGAAAACAAGTTTCCTTCACACAAATCCTCATCAGTTCAAGTTTTCACATTCAACAGCATAGCACAGATAGACAAAACCAACAGACTTAGAAATATAAGGGAGAGGTATTTGGAGAAAGGAAACGAATATACAGGAACAAGATATTCCAACTTTTTAGCGAAAATGGGGACTTAGCTACATCAGTAGAATCATAGAAGACAAGCAGTTTAACGTCGCATTACGTAATTAAATCTAGAAGAAATATATGAAATGCAAAACAACACTGTGTTAATATAGGTGTTAGTTTTTTCCCCACTGGAAAAAAGGGATAAAAGTTGCCTAGGAGTTCAACTAACAAATAAATCAACCACCATGTGTGTTAAGTCTTACTGATTAAAATAACACCTTTAACCGGTATCCAGTTACGACATTCTAAATAACTGCATTTTAGGTTCTATTAGCTTAGAGTTTCGCTTGTTTCATGACAATTTTTACGGAGACAGGACATAGAAGTTGCTGTTATGCCTCTTTTAATTATTTGTCTGTGAGCTATAGCTCAGTGGTTTAGGGAGATAACTATCAACCACTGGGTCACAGGTTCAAACCCTGCTCTACCTACCGAGGATTAGGAGGCCAGGTAGTATCATTAGCTCTCACACAATAGATGTGGCTTATCGTCTACTGTACGGAAGTGTAAAAGGCTGTTGAGTGCATTGTGTTTCGTTTTCCTACTCATCACTTCTGATGAACAAATAAGTTTCACTAATCTCAGTTCGCATATATGAGAAATAATGCACAGACAAGATTATTCTGACGTTCTCATTATGGTTCAAATCATTCAAATATGCCTCCTTATCGACTTATTGTTTTCTTCTCTTCGGCATTTTAGATCTTTCAAGGTTTACTTCGATCGAGTAAAAATTACATTGATACTCGTAATTCGATGCTTCGTTTATGGATTCATGAAGGATTACGTGTATTCTCTGACCGACTGGTAGATGATAAGGATAGAACTACGTATATTGATCTGGTTGGCGACTCACTGGCTAATTACTTTGATCAAACTTATCATAGTTTATGTCCTGCTAAACAGTCTCCTATATTTGTGGATTTCATGAATGCAGAAAATGCATATGAGGATGTTACAAATTTAGACAGACTACGCAAATTTATGGCAGAAACCTTAGTAGAATATAATGAATCTCCTGGTATGGTACGCGTAGACTTAGTAATGTTCCGTGATGCAATAGAACATAGTAAGTGATTTTGTGTAGTATACTTATTGGTTTATTGTATAAGACATTCTTGTGTCACCGATGCAGTACACTTTTCTCTTGACTGAATATTTGTAAACAAGTTAATTATGTAATAGTGTATAGTGTAATTTAACAGTAAAATAGTTAATGAATTCGAAGAATTGAATTACTACCTCGTAGAGTCTATGAAGCTGTTCATAAACTGGTACTTCTGACCAATAAAAAACAAAACTAAATTACTGAACGGAATTTATTTGTTGAGCTTCATAACTTATCAGTCAAATATGAATTAGGTTTTACACAGTAATAGATTATAGTACTCAGCCATTCCGATTGAAAATAAAGCCAAACTTATTGATTTATGCCTTAAAACTACGTTACTTACAAAATCATGCAATTATAGCTTTGAAAATTCAGAAGAGACTAAATTTATCAATACTGTGCTCCTTTTAGTGAGCAAAACTTGCGTTGGAGAAACGTATACTAGCTGAATGAACCCCCACCCCGACCAAACTTAGGCTTACATTTCTGTTGATTCTTCATCCTAAACCGAAAGCTAATCCAAAACCAGCTGGTGATACCTTGAATACTGTTATTATTAACATTATTCAGATGCAATAACTATTTCGTTTCAAAATATTCTTCTGGGAGGGACTTTGTTGACAAGTTACAGGCTAAGGATTCCACACTGTATCACACATATTGCTTGGAATAAAACTATTATTATTACTATGGTGCCATCTGTTACCAGTATCTATAATATAACAAAGAGATCGATAAAATCAACGTGGAACATTGCACAGAAGTCTATTGGTTTAAGTTGACACACTTCACAGTATCATTCAAAGAATAAGTGGGTAGAAAAAGAGTGATGTCAATGTGGAGAGGAGAAGCGATTTGAAAATCAACGTTGGTGAATATGTTCAAGCTTTCGAAGATGTTAGTGAGTGAATACATCTGCGCCATTGCGATCAACGTTAAGCTGTTTCATCAATGGTCTTCAACCATGGACTCTTATTGTCTTAGAGACCCCAATCAGGCAGTCTATGCCTCTCTATGTGGCTGACACCGACAGTGAGGGACTTTATTGATCGATGCCACTTCTTGGTCTAGCTATCTTGAGCCTTCTTCTAATCCGACCCTACCTTGGTTGCATTTGGATGTCATTTTAAACACAACTGACTACTAATCATCTTTACAGAATAGCTACTTTCTTCACTTATGCATACATGCAATTATTAGTTTGACTATTCAGGATAACCGTGGTTTGATAGAGTTTTGTTGATAATGAGTGATGATTGAACGTGGTCATATTTTTATTATTCTGTTTTAGCATGCAAAATAGTTCGCGTAATCAATCAACCACGAGGTAATATGCTGCTTATCGGGATTGGAGGTAGTGGTCGACAAAGTTTAAGTCGCTTAGCAGCATATATATGCGAATTTAAAACATTTCAAGTTGAAGTTACAAAACATTATCGCAAACAAGAATTTCGAGAAGGTAAGCCCAATGTACTACAATACAAAAGCATACATTTAAAAATTGTCTCGTTTTTTTCAAATGTAAAATTCTAGGTGGAACTCACTAATTACTCACTGATTTGTAAAGTCATTTCAGTAAGATCTAATGGTTATGTATGTTGATTCTGTGAACAAAGATTCAGTAATCAATCTCTCTCTCTACCTAATTGTATTGAACTTAAGTTCAGTGGCTTTATCCCTCTCTATTGTGTGGTTGTGTTGATGCATGCATTGCAATAGCCGACTTTTTTCCAGATTGTTGATCCTATTCGGTTGTCATTCTATATTTAGCTAAGTTCCTATGTTCCACCGTTCTAACTGACTCCGACCGGCTAGTTTGACCTATGTATTTGACCTCACAGTCTACATGGAATTTGATACATTAGATTGTTTTGCCGAATTGGTTCTATCGGATCCTTAAGTCGACAAAACTTATCTCTGAGTGAGTTTGTAGGATTAAATGCTACCCTAATTCCAGCTTTTTTGAGGATGCTACGTAAAGTTTCTTATGTACCTTCCAAATAGGGAGGCTGTGAACTCCTTTCTACTCGTGTTGTTGCTACTACTCGTACTCATGTTATTGTTCTTATTGCCTTTGTTGTGTGTTTGTGGGAATTCCTTAATGAACTGTAGACGATAGCTATTAATTATTAGCGCTTTTTTCAATGTTTTTCAATCCCTTGTTTAGGTCGTTGCACTGACTAGTCAGTTTTCTATCTCTATCATATTGACACTTGACTAAACCTGGCATAACCGATTTTAGCTGAGATGGCCTGAAGTCTAGATACCTGTTGGAATGTGTCGGATTTCCGTGAACAGTAGTATCCCAACCACCGTCTGTTCTTCGTTGTATCCTGCAATCCAACATAAGTAATTCTTCTTGTTCATTTTCTCCCTCGTAAGTGAACTGGATTGCGCCTACTGCTGAGTTTATATGTGTAAGGAAATTGTCGATATGTTCCGATTTCAACACAGTAAATGTGTCATCTACATATAGCCACCATATTTTTGGTGCAGGACTAAGCGTTTGTGAAACCGTTTTCCCAACTATCCATAAATATACTTGCTGCCGTTGGGGATAATGGCGATCCCATTGCTACTCCTTCTGTCTGTTTGTATATTATGTCCTGGAGCATGAAGACTGTGGAGATCAGGCACAACTGTACGCCTAATATAATTGCACCAACCGATATCTTAGTTCTGTAAGTTCTGAGTCAATATTTAGTTGACTTCTGACTGCCTCCAGTTCCATATTGATTAGTATATATAGTATATATATATGATTATGAGCAGTAATGTATGCTCGAAACGTCATCAAGTAAATAATACTGCATCACTGTGTTATAAATCAAATAAACAAATCTTATGTGGAATTAAATCCTACCACAGTGCCCAAGCTTTACATTTATATTAATACTTCAAAAATAAAGCCTCAGATCCTCTTACCTCACAATTTGAGCTTAACCATGAGTGTTAAAGTTATCCACGAAATACACTGTAGTAACTGAGAAAAATATTATATCGGAAAGAGTAATCCCGTTCTTCGTGTCCTTCAAAATGCACATCAACTAGCAGTGAAGCTTCATGATATATCTTCGTCCATATCAATGCATGTAGACAACTGCGGACATGAATTTGACTGAGAAAATGTGAAAATCCTGAATAGAGGAAACACAAAGAATGTTAGAAAAGTTTTAGAAGCTTGGCATTCAGGTCAAACAGCAACCAAACAGACATATTGACATTGGCCCAATCTATCAACCATTCACTCACAAGGCCATCAGGACAAACTACTGGGCAAACTGTAGAGGAAACCTTATCACTCACTTCTTTCTGAAGTTTGTGCTGCTGATGTTGTCTAGAATGACAATGAAATCCTCACGATTAAACCATCCAGCTTAAAAAAAACACAACACTATCAAAGTAGTTCTCTTGAAAGTTACACATGGACCTTGCTGATCAGTATCGATAAGTTCATAGGTTTTCTATGAAATGATTTATCGTATTTTCAGGTGTTCTGTTTTGTTCTAAAATAAAATTCTCTTTCCTTATTTTCTCTTGATAATAGATCTTAAGAAAATGTACTTTCAAGCTGGTGTTGAAAATAAACCTACAGTGTTTTTATTTACTGATGCACAAGTGTTAGATGAATCATTTTTAGAAGATATTAATAATATGTTAAGTTCAGGTGAAGTACCAATTTTATATAAACCAGAGGAATTTGAAGAAGTTCGACAAGAATTAGTTGAAGCTGCTAAACGTGATGGTGTTGATGAATCGACTCAAGTAAGTTTATAATAATTAGTGAAAATATCCTCCTTTATTTCTGATTGGCGGTACGACACTTTTTAATTTACCCAAGTACTTGAAATGTTAAATGCTTGGTGGCTCATTTACTGCTGTTGGAACTATCAGTGTCACTGATAGACTGCAGTTGTTGTCATTTTATGTAAAAAATACATTTTATTACAAAAAGACATGAAGTAAATAATTAACAAGGCAGACATTGTCTTCTAATAAAGATCTTTTCAATAATTATTACTGTCAAATTACTTAACAACTCAACTTAAGCCATTCAGATGTTGTTGTGTTAGCATAAGTATTAGGACACATTTGTGACACATTGATTGGTTACTGGAGAGCAATCTGTTTCATGTCATATAGTCCCAATTACCAACTAGATTCTGTCGCTCATTTTACAATGTGGTCGGCAAGGTAGGGAGGCTCACCATCGTGATGTACTTTGATGGAAGTTAGTTGACTGGAAGCAATCGGCGAGAAATCAGTCCCTTAGAAGTTGTAGATACGCCTTGCTGAGAAGTGCCAGCAAGCATAAAACGTAGGTCCAGGGCTTCCTACCGATTACCTCCAACTAATTAACATTCATAAAATTACACCACTATGGTGAACTTCTTAGCTCGTTGACGACGTTGCAAAATGATCCATTGGATTTGATCAGCACTCAGGACTATACAGCATGAAAGTAATTCTTCTCCAATAACCAATGCATGGATTTTATCTGGTTCTATGAGAAGTCGATTGTTGTAACATGATGATGTTGCTGACTGCAGCACTGGGTGACGTGGGTTTGGTTCTCAAAGGCGACATCAGTTTCCTCGAGGTAGCAGATATACCTTGCTAAAGGGTGCCAACATATTTGATATCCTAAAGTTAGTTGCTTCAGTCCAAAGTCAGTAGAAGATGACTTGAATCTTCTTTACTTGATTCACCCCGCAGAACATAATAGACAGACAAGCATTTAATGTGAAACTGAAAACAACATTCACTGATTTTCTTCACTGCCCTTCAAAGCACCAAAGAAAGAACGAAATAAAAACTGAGCTAGGATAGAAAATGACAACGAAGGGCGGACATTAAATCACTAAGTAAAGAAGAGACGATTCAGGAAAGAAAACTTTCTCAACGATGTCATTTTCAAACGGCATAGTCCGTTACTGAATAATAAATTTTATTTGTATCATAAGAGTTCAAAACTAAAATAAAAAAGGGGGTGCTATACAGACTCAAAGAAGTTACGTAGTAACCTAAAAGACGATGCAAGTAAATAGAAAGATATGAAATTCAACTAGGTGGAAATGTGTAGTAGATTTGAAATGTGGTAACTGAGTATCCTGCTGATAGATCTCAAGAAAGTGAGAATGAAATAAGGGCTATAATAAAGGCGATAACAGTAAGCCGATCATTTATAATGAAATAAGAGAAGTGGATTAGGAGACATGATAAGAGATGAAAAATGCATCTTCTGAACACAGAAAGGAAGCTTGAATATGGAGAATAACCAATGCCTTTGTTGCTCACAAGTTTTGAAAAACTTCACTTGACTTTGTTGATATAATCAACAGGAAACTCTGGTAGAGTTGTGCAGCCAAGGTTGAGTATATGTTCAAGCATCGAAATAGTGAGTGGCTCGTATTCTTCCTTGGAAAATGCCTACGTAAATAGCTTCTCAGGGGCCAGTAAAAACATATTGAAGTGGCTCAAGATGGCAGCTCGTCTTTAGTGCATTATGGAATCATTTGTCGACAAAAGGTTATTTATTATTTATAAGTAAAGAATGACATTCTGTTCTACTTAAACAATTGCTTCTTTAGAATTTCAGCTGCTGTATCAACTCTGGAATCAATATTAATCATTAAAATCTTTGTACTTCTATATACTCAAAATTTGAATAGATACTGATTTTGCATGAAAGTTTTCATATTGACTGGTCACAGGAGAGCAACCAATTTCGTGTTGTCTGGTTATGAGTGCACACTGAATCCTACCGATCATATTTACAATGTGGCCACCAAACTAGGAGGCCCAGGATCGCAGTACACATTTGCAGATGTTGGTTGGAGGCAATTAGTAAGAAGATCTGGACCTATGTTTCCTGCTTGTTGAGCCTCCTACCTTGGTGACCATGTTGTTAATATGATCGATAGAATACAGTCTGTAACCCAGTCCTACAGAATGACAGTCACCGCCCGAGGAGCTCAATAGTAGCATTACTGATTATGACGCTGTGTGACGTGTGTTCGGACCTCGGGTGGTGCATCAGTCTCGTTGAGTTTGCAGATACGCCTTGCTGGCGAGTGTCGACAAGGACGAAACCTAGGTCCAGGGCTTTTTGTCAGCTGCCTCCAGCCAACCAACTAACTATCATTTATCATAAATTTTATCGTCTGTGCAATTTTTCCCTGATATACAATAACAAAGAATAAATTAAATTCTTTTTTCTGATCAATGGAGTTGAGTTACGGAAACAGGTGTACTGTCCATTTTGTTTCGGCTTTCTACAGACCAATCTTCGGACAGAACCATTAAGATAAAGATTTATTTGGAACGAAATAAATAATGAGAAGATTATCGGGTTTAGGAGGAAAACTGAAATCAAATGACTTCGTGACATATTAATGATCAGCTCAATTACACTCTACAACTTCCAACTGTTATTGTTCCGACCCGATAGCCTCAGTCTATACAACTTAGAATCGAATTACAGTATGAGTAGATCAAGCAATCGACTTTTGTGCTGAATTTATTCTGCTACAATAAATTACTAGTTGAAGAAATCAGATGGCTCGATATATGACCAATTGTTTTGAAGTGCTTGCATTAGTTTCTAGTGATTTTATGAAACCAGTTAGTCAATATCCCATTGCAGTCCTATTTATTTTCCACTTCTCTTTCTTCTTTTGGGTTCTACCTTCCATTTTTATCCTTTTTCTGATCAAAGTATAGTATGCTAATGTACTGGTTTCATACGCTAAAGTTCATGCTGTCAGTTTCAAGGGCGATTTTAAAGGCCACTCTAGCAATGATCGAGGTAACTAAACAGGTTTCTTTATTTCGGCTGAAAAGGCAGATAAACACACAAATCAGAAGAGTAATTGGTTATTTGAGTTATTGCTAGGGTGGCATTTAAAGTAACTCGACTTTAAAGACCACCCTAGCAACTGATGAAACATCGAATCCCATGTCTCTACTCTGAAAAATTGTCTTCCCAGACAAAATACCGCAACCGGATTGGTTACTTTGGCAGCTGTTAGAGGAGCCTTTAAAGTTGCCTCTAAAGTCACTGCAGTCTCAATGAGGCTATTTTTGAAATTTACCATTGATTCTTCAGTCTGTTATGTCCTTCGTGTAGTCTTTTACCTTAAGAACATATTTAACTCAGTTTTTATCTGCATAATTCATGAAAAACTGGTCAAACAATAGTACTATGCAATTACTTTAAGCCATGCTATTGGTCCGTTAACCATTTTTTTATATTCCTGTCTCATCCTTATCTGTTTAGTCAATATTCCGTTTCTTCATCGAAAGAGTTCGAGCTAATCTGCATATTGTTTTGTGTATGAGTCCCATTGGTGAACCATTCCGTCATCGTATTCGAAAGTTTCCAGCATTTGTCAATTGTACTACAATCGATTGGTTCAGTGAATGGCCACTCGAAGCTTTATTAGAAGTGGCTGAGAAATATTTGGCTTCGATTGATATCAATATTAATGAATCAGATGTGAGTTTATGTTCTGATGATAATACTATCGATATACTGCAGAAATGAGTGATTGAAATGACAAAATATATTTCTGTTCGTACAGTCCAGTGAACAAGTAGTTGCTCCCTAGCTAGCTATTGGAACATTGAAGCGAAATTCTTTTATCGTTACCACATTCTTCTGATATTTGTCATTTATGACTAAAACAAGTTGTTTATCACAATTATTAGCAGCCTAAATTAGAAATTGCTTCGTGTTTTCTCTCTGATGAGTTCCTTTTCAATATTCACTGATGTGGGCAACACGTCTAGTTATTTTATGAAGGTAAATTTTGCTGAATTATTGAAGTTATTAACAGCGACTCTAGAAACAACTGAGATAACCAATTAGATTTCTTTATTTTTCTAGAAAGGCAGATTGGCATAAAAGATAGTTTATTTAGTTGGTTATTTCAATTGTTCAATTTTGAAGTTTGTAGGGATTTATTTCTTGATTTCAGGTTGGTATTCATCGTAGACTGACAGCAGTTGGAGAAGCATTGGAAACCTGGGAGCACTTGAAAGCTGTTTTGTCCTGCTATATGACTCTTCAGCAGTGTGCACCCATGACTCCGTTATTGATCAGACTGAAGACCTTAAGGTCTTGTGATGAACACGTTAACCATTCAGCCATTAGAGTAGAGTTCAATGGCCCACAGTTTCATAACTCTGTCAGTTCGCGATATAGCATGACTATTCAGCAAATTTTTCAGTTGGCATCCGCTTCGCGTTTGACTAGAATGACACCATAAGTCACGGTTTCTCATCGGAACTTCGGGACACCCAGCTCGAAGCATGCTCCCAGGTTTTCAGTGTTTCTTCAGCTGGTATCAGTTCGTGACTAATACTATCTTGAATTAAATAACATCTGCGTAAATCGAAAACTGTATGAGGTTTCCTTTTGTTTTTAACTCATTTATTCTAGCCTCAAATGCTTGTGAAGAAACAGGTATGTTGATTATTACTTTTTGGAATTATTTAACATATCTTACTTATTTGTCCAATGGTGTTTGGGAATGATATACGAGACGTAGATTTCACCTCGATTTGCAACTCATCAGGCAGTCAATCAGTTATTATCAACGCGGGAAATGGCATTGCTTCGCGACACCACATATCAACGCATCAAAGCAAAAGATACCAAGATGGGAGATTGATTGTCAGAAAAAGAAATGAAGAATAGATAAAACACAAACGGATTTTAATATTCTAACTAAGACTAAGGTAATCGGCGGATGCATCTCCGCTACTGAGCTATTTCTGAGAAGTCTGCATTTCCCTACATTGCTGAAACCAACAATCAGCGACTTCATGAAATGATTCCTTGTTTTGTCTGACCGCATTTAACCTTTTTCTAGATAGAACCTACTTCGGCTAAAACTGAGCACCGGAAGAGATGGTGACTAGTATACATGATCCGTGTCCTGGTTATCTATGTTGGTGAAGGTTTATTAGCTAACCAGTTGACGCACATCTACTTAGAACTTAATGTCCGACCTATGTGCTAGTAGCGTGATGGTTCCATACCATACAATCTATGCTACAAAGGTAGAATACCTGAGTTGAAATTAACCAATAAGACTACAGCATTTTTGTACTATTAGTATTCACATTAATTCTTTCTAAGTTCAATACTTACTGAAACTCAGTTTGTAACTGGTTGAATTTCGTAATCGCTTATGTGCACTTTCGCCTTGTCTATTGTTTTTCGTTTCAAAATACACAATAGGCCAAAATGAAGATAAGTGCGGCAAAGATATTCGCTAATATGCATCGATCAGTCACTGATATGGCAGTGGTTATGCTAGCCGAAATGAAACGCCATAACTACATTACGCCAACTAATTATTTAGAACTAGTATCTGGCTATAAATTGTAAGTTTTTATTTTGGTACTTTTTCGATGACTTGTATTTATTGTAGTCTACTTGGTGTCTAGTCTTGAAATTCAGGATGCGTGTGTTCATCCCATTCGGGACTTGTCAGCTGGATGTACCTCCACTCCAGTGAGTGATGCTGTGGACAACATTTCGGTATTTGGAGTGATGGGTAATGGGTTCAAATCCCTTTGGGAACAACACTAAGGGGTGGAGATACATCCAGCTGACGAGTCCTGTATAGGATGAAATGTTCTCCCTGGATTGTACTGCTAGCCACCAGCCAGACTATAATAAAGTGAATATACAGGTGGTATTGTGGAATCAGCATCGGAGCTTATGTACCAACAGAGACTGAGCATCTCTATCCAATATAGCGGTTGACGTTCGTTACCCGTCACACTTCTCCCCCCTTATTTATTTATTATTTAGGGTGGAAGAAAGAAATTGGAAACGAAAAATGATTGGCTGATTCTTCTGTTTAAAATTTCGATAACGCTATTAGAAGACGAAGATTATCTGAAAAATGTGATGTATTTGCGCAATACATTTCGAACAATCTGATCACACACTTACTTGTCAAGTCAATTTATATATGAAAATTAAAGGTCAAATATAGTGAATATGAAAAGGTTGTGACACTAGTCTTGGTAACATAATCAGATAAGGGTTACCAAGGTAAATTAAGTGAAACAACAAACTGTTTTTGTACACACAGCGGGGGATTAAGTTTACGAATGGCTAACGCTTCGGCAAACTTCAGTATACGCCCCTGATTATTCCTGTATATTATCTTAAACGCTGTTTTCGTATTAACCCTGTGATTCATTTCAATAATATGTTTTGCTATAGATGACGATGGATGTCTGTCACCTGCACTTATCAAAGTTTGTGTGTTAAACTGTTTTTCTAGCCATTTGGGGATGTGTTCACCCACCCTAGTCTGCATTGAACGATTACTCCTCCCGATGTATGTGTGCCCACACATACATGTAAATTGGTAAACGCAGTTGGATGTGATGTAATCATTTGTGCGAGGTTGAGGTTTGTGGTGAAGCAGGTGTTTTGTCGTCTCAACAATTATAAGCTGAGCTGCATAGTATGTTTTACTGATAACAGATTTTAATCTCTGCTTCAATATCATACTACATACCTCTAACGAAGACAATTAATATTCTTTGTGACCACATATCTTCGAATTATCCTTCTTTCCCTATTCCTTCAACCTATTTGAAAGAACTGCTTTTATTATGTACTGATAAGGTTCATTTCACTTTCGAAGGTGAACACTTTCGGCAAATTGATGGTGTAGCCACGGGGAGTCCATTAGGACCGTTATTAGCTGATGTATATATGTCCCATACTGAACTAATGGCCCAAGATTTAATCACCAATGTCACACTTTATAGGAGGTATGTGGATGATATCCTTGTAATATGTGACACAGATGAGCTTCTGTATGGATACCTTGATACTACTGCTGATCCATGATGTAACACTGATCTCGGTGACTAACAGAGGACTCCAGTACTGGCGTTTTGTTCTATTTGGTACTCGGCTGAGTGGATAACGTTGTGCCAGTTTAAGCGATGGGTACTTAGTTCGATCTACAGTGGGACCCATATCACTCACTGAGGTGCTGCTGCATCCAGCTGACGAGTCCCGAATAGGACGAAGCGCGCGTCCTGATAGTCGACGAGATCAATATGTACTGAGTGTAATTTATAGCTGTAAATGAGGTTTTCAAAAGGAATCTAACTCTTAAAATTATTGATCAAAAGTCTGCCCATAATGATTAGTTCTTATTTTGGTAATAATTTGAACAAGATTACTGCCCGTTATCACATCAACGGTCGGAATGTTTTCCCAATAATTTACTGAGACAAAAGCTTACCATTGTTTGTAAACTTCTCATATGAAATATATTTATAATACATTATTCCATTCGACAATACAGAATCTTCTCATCGACATACTCAAATCCTTGTAGGAATACAGTGCTAGCTGTAATTTTGAGGATAATTTTGGTGAGAAACTGATTACTCTGCCTTGGTAGTTCTGACTAACATTAAGGTGGTCTTCGAAAACAGATAATGAGTGTTCACATTCATATGGGCAAGTTTTACAATGTATCTCTGTGTTTGCCACGAAATTGCCACCATGTACTCTGCATTTCGAAACATTTTATTAAGAGTGGATTTGCTGTTCAAGGTATGACCTCGGGGAAACTATTTTATTTTAGGTGTGATTAAGAGACAGCATTTATTTAATTTCCTATGCTTCTAAGAAGTTGTAGTGTCTCGATATTCTTGTTGTTATCAAATAACAACAGTAAATTGGCTTATAAATGCTGTGTAAGTATTTAATACTTTGCGCTTAAGGTAGAAAACAAGTAATTATGGCGACGTTTTCAATCATACTTAACAGTTTCAGAAAGTATCCTTAGTTCAGTTCTTACATTTTTTTTCTATTTTATTCAGTTGCACTAATGACCATTCCAAAGGTTAACTTTAGGTTAGAATAGGCTGCCTTTAACAACCTTTTTATTTCATCTTATACATAGAGTTCCGATGACTAGCATAAATAATGTCACCTGAAATTTTTCGTGGCCGAAGATAATTCACTGAGGTCAGTTGAAGCGATATTTTGTAAACAATCATCTCTCCATATATTTGGATATTTGGATAGGTACTTTTAACTGATATGCATCAAGATTAAAGGCTAAATGAATGTGATCAGTTATAGCTACTATTAGATATAGCTGACCACACACATTTAAATGAATAAACACGATAGGATGTGACTTTATCTTTCACCTGTTCACAGAGCTTTGATTGGTATATACGCTTCGACTTTTCAATTATCCGAACCTTAGCTGCATAATAGGTAGTTATCATTCTCTGCCCTACACTTCTTAACAATCTACTATTCTGTAATACATTCATTCGGCTGATAATTGAAGTAGTTGAATATGGATAATCACTTCTGATTTATTTAAAAGATTAAAATAAGTCATTCAAACCACATTTTGGATGGCCCAGAGAAGGGCCTTTGTTCCTTCACTTCCTGTCATGAAGTAGAAATTCACTTCTGGTGCAGTTTGTCTTCATCGAAAATGTGAAAGTGAGTTGGGTACAGCTGTGGGAGTCAAAGATGCAAATTACCTGTTTTTTACGAAAATCCCTCTAATTGTCATTGACATTATCTTGCTGCTAGGGGCTGCCTCCACATGCAGGGCATTCTATACAAAAACTGCTTAGGTGTGGATTGCAGAATATATGGAATGTAGCATGACAACGGCATGTTATCTATGTGCTGGCATGTGGAATGGAGGTTGGTGCTTCCTCACGTCCCTATTCAGTAACCTAATACCTGCAGCATGTTCATCACTCATTAAAAGGAGCATGCAAATCGAAGTTTCTACTGACTGTCATTCAGAAGAATTCATTGTAAGAGACATCACGGCGGTATTCCTTGTTTCCCCACATCCTATAATGTGTAACTGCGGATTTCGCGTGAAATACAACTCGTCATACAGGCACATAATTAAGTACTGCATGCAAAGAAATATCCCCTGAGACGCAGTTAACGTTTCGCTCCGTTGGCTGATGTGGGGGAATTAGCAGCACAACTTACCAGTGCAAAACTATATTCCACAATCAACCACATCCCTCGTCCCATCAAGAAGCCAACTTTAGATGGCAGTTTTACCATTCTTCAACGATGAACACCGATTCCGCACTGTCCTCCGGTTTGTAAGGCAAATTTTAGGTGGTAGGACACCCATTCCGGTAGACACAAGTCCAGAACATCTCGCAGGACACAGTGTTTCAGGTGGTCCCGAAGAAGAAATGGAAGTGACAGCTGTAGTTGTGAGTACGATCACGGTGGCAGACGGTGGGAGACCAATAACTCCATTTGGAACAGTTTTGCAGTCACCTATAACAGAAATTACTCATGTAGGAAATAACTTAACCGTGGACTAGAAGCCAGTGCCGACCATCGAAGAGGGGCTATGGAGTTGGTCACTCGGAACTCTGAGGAGATGAACCATGTAGATGTAAACGAAGAGGAGGATTATATCTACAGAGGAGTTTGTGAGGTATACTTCCAAAGTGATGAAACAACTTGCATTCCACATGGTCCTGCAACTTTTCATAACTGCCTACAACATCGTTTCAAGGGGAAGTTCCGTTATCGGTCAAATTACACTGAGCGAAGAGCGGATAACGCATATTGAACACATCTTGATTTTTCAATCATTTACCATAGTGTGCATAAACAAAATAAACAGCATTAAAATGTAATACGTAGCGACAAAAAGGCAGCCAATAGAGATGTTTTCAAGTCATGATCAGATCATGTTCAGGTTCTGATGTATGCATGTGCTGACATGAGAACCTGATTGGAGAAATTCGACGTTATACAAGAAATCTGATTGGCTCGTTTATGGCTTCACTTTCTGAGAGTTTTGTAAATACATATATGTCATGTATTTGCTTAATAAAAGTTGTCGCTGTTTTTGCGGTCACAGGCCTACTTTTGTCTTCTAATTTTGTGCGACTCAGTGGAGCAGAAGGCACCGAGGGAGGTCAGTCGTAAAGGCATTCAGTTGAGGTGTCTATTGAGTCTCAGTATCATTATACCCACGCACGCAACCACCACTTGGTCACAACAAAATGCAGCCGTCCCGAATATCAGCAATGACCTTGTGCTCTTCAATTCAGCTCCCGTCAACTTCCGCCCCCAAGAAGTATTATCATAAAGCAGAGAATTTCAGAGATGATTGTGAGTTAACAGCCACCGAGTTACTGTCCAGAAACCTTCTAAGAACTTTGCGAGCACGAACACCCGACAAGAACACTTCAGGGATATTCTACGAAATATATATTCAAAACAAACAGGACTGACCTTCTTGTCACTACACCACGCTCCATAAAGATCGATTCGTTTTCGGTTACAACACTTTCGATAGTATCGTCGCTCATCCTGAGAATAAACCAACTCCTCGTCAGTTTGCTCCGTTTTATAGTACTTTTCGATTTCATGCAACCAATAACAGGACGTTTCCTCGTCCATTTTGATTGGACAACAAGTGACACGGAGTGAAGGAGAAGGGGTAGAAAATAACTTTAAAGAATTATTACCGTGATCCAAATGTATTTCCAATATAGCAGGAGATAACAAGTATTAGGAGAAAATTTGTACTCAATATTTATGCACATTAAGCCTTGGTATTAAATGTTCTGGAGATAAGAGGCTCGTTAGATTATCTAAATGCACCGCTTGAAACATAAACACATAGTAATTGTTTGTTGTAAGGCCTATGAATGAATAAACGGAGGTCATATAGAGTTTATCTGAACATTCGAAACCTGGTTCCTGACTAACTTTCAGCTAAAGGTGTGATTACACATCCTTATCCATCAACAGTGGAATCACTGATCATGTACTTGCGTGGCTTCATAAGCAAATGACCTCAACTGGTTCGATAAGTTCAGATATCCATCTACTGACAAACATCCATCTTCATCGGCTGCCAAACGTCTGTTACAAACTAGTCGTACGATACACATTATAACAGCTCTTTAAGGTATTACATAAAAGTTTTATGACAGGCTAGACTTTCTATAGGTTGACATTAGATATAGTTTGTATTTGTGTAAGTCACTGAGTGTTTGAAATGAAATGATTCCAACGTTTCAAACGGAAGTCTGCTCCGAGCTTCTTCAGGGAAAAGCTTAGGTAACATGCGTAAGAACATAAGAGTCTATTACAAAGAAAAGATGATCATTTAACCGCATACATTTTCAAGTAATTCCAGCAATTTAGTCTTATATAAATAGGGTTTTCAAGTGGTTCTAGGTGAAAAAATCCACAAGCATATGAGCAAGTGAAAGTGGAAGTATCAGTGAGAGGAATAAACCTTTTTCCTTTAATTCATGTCTCAAAGAACATACGATTGCTACTTTTTTAAATGAACTTTTCAGTCAGGTTGAAAAGACTGCAGAGAAGAAAGTGAAATGGAGACGCGCTGCTGAAGCCCTATGTTCCACTAGGATCCCAAAGGACAAGTACTACTACTACTACTAATAATAATAATAATTACTAATATTAGTGAAACGGACCCTAATGTAGTTGTACAAACGTCGTTTACACCCATCTAAAGGCCTGTTGGAGAGGTATTTTAAAATTTGTTGAGGGATTAGCCATAAGGTGGTTTAGGCCACCTTTATTTTCAAAAATAATTTGTCATCACATTAAACCTCTCTTGGTAAACTTGGTTTTTGAAGCCAAGGTTATTGTACTATTAGATTTTTGTTGTTGCTTTATTGACCTTTGTTGTTATTTTGACCTCCTTCTTGTTTGAACGATAATCAGTTTCCTATGTCTTAAATGCAGTTTTTCAAATCAATAACAAGGACGTGTGTGGTCAGATTGCGCTGCGCAAATACAGAGTGGCTTTAAAGGCCATCCTAGCAACTTATCAAACAATGAACGTATCCGAAACACTTTTTCAAAACAATTTTTGGGAAAACAATAAGGCGTAACCTGTCTGAATGGCCACCCTAACAACAACTGAAATAACCAATCAAACTCTTTTATTTTATAAAAATCTGGGGTGACTTCAAAGGCCACCACAGTAACAACTGAAATGACCAATCAGGCCTAGGCATTTCGTCTAGAAAGTACTTTTCCATAAAATAAAAGAATGAAATTGCCTGACTCAACAAATATTTACCAAGTACAGTAACCTTGGCTTCAAAAACCGAGTTTACCAAGGGAGGTTTAATGTGATGACAAATTATTTTTGAAAATAAAGGTGGCCTAAACCTCCTTATGGCTAATCACTCAACAAATTTTAAAATACCTCTCCAACAGGCCTTTAGATGGGTGTAAACGACGTTTGTACAACTACATTAGGGTCCGTTTCACAAATAATAATAATAATAATAATAATAATAATAATAATAATAATAATAATAATAATAATAATAATAATAATAGTAATAATAATAATAATATGGTTGATTGTGGCTAGCGGAAGAATCCAAGACGCGCGTTTCGTCCCGTTTGGGACACGTAACCTGGATGTACTTGCACCCAAGTGATTTTGTTCCAACTGAAACTAGAAACATGTACGCGTCGCTTCAAACACCAAGGCGTTATCCACTATGCCATGGAGGAGCTGTAGCTACGTCTTGTAAAACGGGTAGTGGTTATTATTTTATATTCATATACTTTTTATTCTCCTTTGATTTGCTGGCACTGAAACCGTAATGTTCAAGCAGTTGCCTGCCAAATTAATTCTCGGTCGACGCTGTCGAAGGCCTTTTCAAAGTCGATGAAGTTGAGGTAAAGGTACAGTGGACTGCCATTCTATGCTCTGTTCTATGATGATGCGTATTGTAGCGTTACAATCTGATCAGCACATAATTTCTAATCCCTAAAGCCGGCCAGCCAGCCAGCCAATTCCGGTCGTAATTTTGAATCCAGCTCATCTTTTAGTCACTCCAGGATAATCCGGCTTGATATTTTTCTTGAAGTGGACAGGAGCATGATTCCGTGCCAGTTCTTGCAAACACTAAAGTCACCCTTCTTTGGGAGTTTGACAAGGTAGCCCTTCTTCCAATCAATGGGAAGGTACCTTTCCTTCCCTCCTTCCTTCCTTCCTTCCTTCATACTAAACCTTCTGCAATAGTGGTGTGAGCATGTCCGCTGTTGTCTCTGAGTCTGTTCTCAGTGCCTCTGACAGGATTCCATCTGGTCATGCTGCTTTCCCGCATTTCAGCAGCTTTATGAGTTTCAAGACTTCGGCTTTACCGGAGGGCCTGGATTCACTGGCAGTTCTGTGGCTGGGCTGCAGGTGGTATTTCTGGACTAGTTGCAGGTGGTGGTGGTGGTGGTGGTAGTAGTCGATTCAAGAATTTTCTGAAGTGGTCATCCCATCGTTTCCTTTGCTTCTCCTCTTCGGCGTTAGCTAGGTTTCATTCACTATCTTTCATTGGCTTCGTCCACGTTGATCTCTTCCCTCCCAGATAGTAATCTGGTTATTTGATATAGTGTTGTCAGGTCTCTATCTCGCCTACCTGCATTCTGTTCTCCTTCACTTGCCAGTGTGTCGTAGAAGTGTCTCTTGTCTTTCTCTGCACTCTTCTTCACTTCTTTGTCCAGTGTGGTGTTTTATAGGTTTTGCTTAGTTCCTCTTTTCTTTGTTCATCCCTGCACTGCACTGCACTGCACTGGACTGGTTCATCTTCTGCTTCACCACCTTCCTATCCCTCCTCTATCACATCCATTGTATCTGTGTCGATCCTTTCCTTGTCTTGCTTCCTCTTCCTTCCCAACACAGTAATGCAGATTTCCTTCCACGTCTCTTTCAAAGAGTTCCAGTGTTCATCCACTCAGGTTCCTTAATGGATGTTGTTTAGTGTCACCCATTTTGTCTTGATGACTGATGTGAAGATGTCCTTTGTAGTTTCGTCCTTCAGTTATTGTTCTCGGTGTTCAACTTCAACTGTGGTCTATCATCACCAACTTGTGTGAAGGCTTTCAACTTGATTTTGAAGGTGGTTATGTTTCTTGTACTAGATGGTGAGTGATGTGAACCTACATCTGCTCTCCTTCTTCATCTGATATGATCTGATCTGATCTGATCCTGTGTCCAGTAGGCTGCATCTCCTCTTATTTCAGATTGAGATGAAGTCGATCTGATTTCTAGTGTATCCATTTGACAAAATCAAATCCATGTCCCTCCCTGCCTTGAGAATATCCTCGTGTTTGTACACACTACCTCCAATCACCAAATCATTAAATGTGCAGAAGTCTGCAAACAGTCCTCCATTCTCACTCGTCATTTCACTGAGTGCTTCTCTACCCATGGTTAGTTCTCTTCCTGTGTTGTCCCCTCCCAATTTGGCATTCATGTCACCCCACCCATTAGAATTTTGATGTCGCCACCTAGGATAGAGTCTTGTCCAGTGCTGATTGCAGTTGTCTGTAGAGTTCCTCCTTCCTCTCTTGTTCTGCGTCTGCATTATTTGTAGGTGTGTTGCGTGGCATTTTATGATTGTGACTTTCCTTCCTTTCGAGTTGAATCATGCTGTCATGACCCTGATCCTGTTGGGAGAGATTGTTTCCCACTGCATGACAGCTGTCGATGCTCATTGGGGATGTCATGGTGGCCACTCGAAAACTCAGTGTGCTCGTGGTTGTCGTCTGGGTGACAGTATTGGAGTAGATTATTGACTCCTCTCCAGTTGACAGTTTGGAGAGTCTATTTCCATTCCATCTGCAGATTCCTCGCAGATCTCTAGGACTTCTATGCTTTACCTTCTCATCTCTTTTGGAATCTGGGTGGCCTTCTCTCTCTCTTCACGGTATCGCCACTATCATTCCTAACATTATTATTGCTACTATTCACATTTGTGTTACTAATATTGGTCATATTTTTTTTGCTATTCGTAAGGAACTCTTGAATTAATTTGAGAGGGTAATTGTTGTTGAGTTAGGTAACCTTAATGTATTTCATTCCTTGTCTCATATCTTCGGTTTTACTAGTAAGTTTTTTGGCTCTGTTACTTAGACACTTTGCTGAACCAACTTTTTCTAACATAGGGTGAGACGATTTGAAGTCTGAGCAACGATTCAAGTGCGGTTTTATATGGACACAAGTGCATAAACTCCTATTTTGTTTTCGTTTTATTGTCAATCTATCATCATTTCGTCTTCACCATTTTCTAGTTGATAGATGAAATGGATTGCGTTGACTACTGAATTTGTAGGTGTGAAGAGACTATGTATGTGCTCTGATTTCGACACTGTGAATGTCTCGTCTGCATATCGGGACCATACTTTTGAAGCAGGACTAAATGTTTCGACAGCCATCCTTTCCCAACTATCCATAAATCTGTCTGCGAAGATAGAGGATATTGGTGATCCCATGGCAATTCATTCTGTTTCTTTGTACATTTTATTCTGAAACTTAAATATTGTGGGAGTTAGGTATAACTGTACTCCTAACACGATCTCATCTACTTGAACCTAAGTTCGGTTAAATTATCATCGTTATTGTTATTAAACCTTTTTCATGAGAAAACAATGTGTTTCAAAATAAACGGAAATTGAGCCTACTATATACAGTCTAATGATAGAATATTTGCTATTCCTTTGGAATTCACGTATATTTAGTTCTAAATACAGTAACTGGGCATTATGTTATGCAATACTATTCTGATGCTGATAGGATAGCATACGAAAATCAAAAATCTTAAGAGATTCAAAGAGTAGTACTTGTTTAGAGAAACTAAAACAACTATTTATATAGAATGAAGTAGGTTTTCATTGATTGAATATTCTTGTGTGACATACACAGTGAAACTCTAACTCATAATTTTATTGGAAAAAAAAGATTATGGATTTTTACTAGAAAGCGTTTATTGTTCTAGTGCTTTTTCCTTATGAACAACTAAATTTTATTTCATTTAACATAGCTCATTTTATCCCTTTTATTTTTAAAAATATTCTGTAGTCTTCTTTATCAAAAGCGCCAAGAATTAAGTGATAAAGCCAATAAATTAACAAATGGTCTGGATAAAATTGATGAGACGCGCAAAAAGGTTGAAGGTAATGAAGTTTTAAACCTTTACAATCATTTTTATGATCATTTGGTTAGGTGATTGAAAGCGAAATGAAAATTCGGACCGCAGCCGGATTCGAAACAGCGACCATCGGGTTTCCGGCTCGATATTCTTCCAACTGAGCTACGAGGTTCGACTGCTGACCAGACTTTTATTTCATTTCAGTAATATGATACTCCCCCTCTCTGATTCAGTTGGACTGGGATGAGAAGTCCGGACTAGGCAGCCAGTGTGAATACTATCAAGCGGTTGTAACGCGTCACGAATTCATATGGTAGTCGGGAAAAACCCTTGGTGATTGAAGTGAAATAGAAATCTGGTCAGCAGTCGGACCTCGTAGCTCGGTTAGTAGGCCAGCGGACCGAAAAGCCGGTTGTGGCTGGTTCGAATCCGGCTGCGGTCCAACTTTTCATTTCACCTTCAATCATCACCCAGTATCAAACATTTTCGTGCCGTCCCACACGTTCTTTAAATTAACGTGAATTAATTTGATTGGTGTTGACTAGCAGAGAAGTCTAAGATGCATGGTTCTTGCTGATTAAAACTCGCTATCTGTATGTACCTGAATCTCAATGAATGACGCAAGCTCATCAGCTAGTGCTTCAAACACCTTAACTTTATCCACCAGGCTTCTGAGTCACCACAACAACTTTTTATGTAACAGGTCGCATTATCCCCGTAACAAGTCGTAAGTAGTATAAAATATGTGTCCTTGGCTCTCGTCCTAGCTATCGCTAGTCAGATTACATCACAATTAATCTTCAAGTAATCTTAAAATATCTGCATAGCAGTCTATATGCCAGTAGAGACCGTTTAATTCAGCCCAAAACAACGGTTGAAAAGGAGGTACAAGTATCAATACATAATCATTTAAATGTAATTTGAGTAGTGAGCGATTGATTATGATTAATCCTCTACTACCGCAATGTCAGAAGTCAAGTTTCTTACATATTTTTTTGTTTAAGGTTTGTGAGGATTCTGTTTATTTTGTAGTAGTATTCATCATGGACTGAAATCAGCTGGAGAACCATTGGACACCCAAGATGTCAACAATTTCTAATGAGAAGTCATGATGTATGAGGTCACTTATGTTGGAAGTGAAGTGGATGCTAACTGAAGACCTTGGTGGATAGTCACTCGGTATCATGAATTGAAAGAATTAAGTAACTATGGATCTCTAAATGCTGACACAGCCTCTCTCGTGAGACCTGAATGTTTTAAGTTCAATCGGTAGCGGAGTTTTGGGTGTGTACGGCTGAGGAGTTACTTGATAAAATGAAAAAGTTATCCAACTGATGTCAGTTCGTGATACTACCTTGACATATCTTATTCACAAGGAAAAAAGATTAACAAAAGAATGAAAAATAGTCGAAAGACTTAGGCCACTTACTTAAAGATGCGACAGCATCTAGGACTAGAATAGCAGATATTTAGTTTATCACAGAGATGGAGTACAACTTCATTTACACAAATGGCCTCGATTTTCAACCGTTTCACCCAGCCACCAAGCTTATATAGATGATACTAATAGTTTTCATCATTGGGTTTAGGTAAGACTATATAATTTTTAACATCTTAAGCTAAAAGTAATCTGCTACATAAGTATCCCAATTCGATTAGATAATTTTCTGGCTGCCGGAAATCCTTGAATAGTTCAAAAGAGATCATTTTAAGTGTGCCATTGAGAAATTACATAAAAAGGGTGATGGTGAACACCTTTAGTGACTACTAATCATCGTGGCCAGTTCAAGTTAATGTGCGAATCTGAATAAAGTATACAAACACTTATCTCTATTATCGGTATGGTTCGATCTCACTTACGGAAAGAAGTGTTTATAGCATTAGTTTTTTCAGTAAATCTCACCGTTTTAAATCAATCAACAAGCAAGAAGATTAAAAGTTGTTTTATTAAACGACGGACCGTGTATTGTAGATTTAAAATAACTACTCACTCGGTTGGTTTGACTTAACAATTTCTACTCTACATTGATTGATTACTGGAGAGCAACCAATCTCTTTTTGTCTAACTCTGAATGCTGACTGCATAAGACCGATCAGATACGCTTTCTTGCCGATTACCTCCGACTGACTAACATTCATGAAAGTTCACCGCGATGACGTGCCACTTAGGTTGTTGGTTCCAATCTCATAGGGGAGATCAGTTCCCTCAAGGTTGCAGATACGCCTGCTTGACAAGTGCCAACAAGAAGAAAAACTAGGTCCAACAGGGCTTCTTACCTACCGCCTCTATCCAACTAACATACTTCTATTCTTTCGGAAGTTACAAACGCTTAACTTCTTGAAAGGCTGACAAACAACATAATCAACATATGAAGAATATGTCAGTATAAAACTTACAAAGCTGACGAAAAATTTATCTCTAAGAATTTCTAAATGCTAACAACCACTTCGTTACAAAAAATTTTCCATATTTTCGTGTTTTAAATAGCTTTTAGGTGTCAATGGTTTCAATGGTTTCCTTATTAATTTGTTACCATTTACTTATTACATGTTGGTATGCATTTATTGTATCCTTAGTAATGTCTGTGGAATTAGAAGAGGCTCGTAAGAAGGTTTCCGCTTTTCAGAAAGAATGTGATGATTACTTGGTGGTCATTGTTCAACAAAAACGTGAAGCTGATGAACAAGCTAAGGTAAGCATTTTATTAACAGCAGCTTATTTATTTTTTAAACACAAAAAGGGTTTAAATTAGTGTATGGTTAGTGGTTCAATAAACCAACGTATATGCCTGTGACAGTTTCTATATTATAAAGGGTGTTTTAATGTCATTTCTGTAACCATTAATAATGTATTTTGCAGTGAATGACGATAGTTGTCTACCATCTGCGCTTATTGACGTCTGCGAGTCCCGTTGCTTTTTTGTAGCCATTTTGGTACATGCTCCCCCACATTGTCGAAATATCTCTTATGAACAGTAGTTTCACTAATAAGATTACCGTCCAAACTTTCAGTCTGTGTATGACCTGTAAATATCAGCTCACAATGATCTTAGAGGACTTCACATTGCTACGCCATCCTTTATCGGGTTTAAGAATGATTACATCAGATCTACTTCAGAGTCGTTTTAAGACTTTGAAATGTTGTGTGGTTAGAATGCTTCTTTGTCTCCAGCCTGAACTATGGAACTGATGGACAATGTCCACTGGCTAAGGCTCCAACCAACTCTGATTATCTGACGAGGTTGGGATAAGGGGAAATAAGTAATCAAATCGGGCATCAATAGCCAAATATAAAACTGTAAAAGTGAATTCAACCGAAAGCTCCTGCTTTTCAAAAATCGAAGATTAAACTGAGGATAGATTAATCATATATCTGTCTGGATTAATTTAGAATGAGGTAACATGGGTTTCATAATTACGAGACTTTGACAACTATCGAAAAAAGTCCCATTTAAACATAAGAAAACACACGATTACAGCGAAGAAAAATTTTTCTTTTCGATGAAATCATTCTCCTACCTGTACATTCGTGAAAACATAGTAAAAAGGATGGAACATTCCAGAGTAATTGCTGGTCAAAAGTCAATGTAAATTGCATCACAGAGAAAAGTTGCGTAATGGGGAAATAAACAAAATAATTACGAAGTAAAAATAAAAATAGTTACGTCATATGTGGGTTATTTAGAGTGGTTGATAATTTACGATGGACTTGAAAAAGAAAGAGGTTGTACATAACTCTTTGGAATGCATAATGGTGGTTTGAGTTTTTGAGTCGCTAATGCTTCAGCCATCCACAGATGTATTAGCCTCACTCCTTTCGAGTGGCTTGGTTGCACTTTGTACAGAATTTTGAAGTACTTATCAAAAGGAGCCAAATGTTCTGAGTTTACTAAATGTTATGTTTCAGAGCTGAGGATGCATTTTTATGCTTTCCTTGTCAGCCAAGTTAAATAGTGTTCGCAAGCGCGTTGCATAAGCTGGTGCGTGTACTCGGCTCCATAGAAGCTAGTAAACTGATATACACACATTTATGTGACACATTGCTCTGCCTTGTCGTTTACGTGCTGACGAATGAGTTTCTGACAGAACGATGTGACTCTAGGATTCTAAGTATATCTGACACATTATCTCCCTTCGAGGTTCAGTAGTAAAATCTTTTTCGAAGTAGTTTGAACGCTTACTGTGGCGTTTCTTGGCTTTAGATTTTTATCTATACATTTTAGTGGGCATCCATTTTTCACTAGGATTTCTCGCAAGTTTTCTAGTTCCTCATGGATGGCATCCTCTGTGCATATTCTTTGTATTCTTGAGGAGATTCTAGGTGAGATTCTTCTTTCTACTTAAGAACATACAGCTATGACAATTAATAAATTTCGCTCTCTAAGTGGACTTGATGTAAATAGGTCTCTGAAGTGAATTATTGTCTTTTCTTTGAAGTTGAACGTCAAGAAAGTGGAATTTCAAGTTTTATTCATCTAGAGTGAATTTGATTAAGGGATGAGCACTACTGAAGTTTTGAAGGAGGTTTTTGAGATCCGCATTTTCGTCACAAATAATAAAGGTATCATGTATGTTTCTTTTGTGAAAATGAAGCTTTCTGATTATTTTCGATAATGTTATGTCTTCCAGATTTGCCATAAAGCAGTCAGGTAGGAAGGGCGATCCCATTACCAAGTTATCTGTCTGTAGATTTTGTTGTTAAATCTGAAGGGTAAGTTGAAAGTACATCTGAGAAGTTCCTTTAGATAGTGATTTAGAATACGAATGTTTAATTTTTGTGGATGAACTAATCTATATAGGAAACAAATATTTTCCGTTAATGGGACATTTGTAAATAGGGAAATGACATCCAGAGAAACCATTCTCTTCCCTGACAGATTGACACTCCTGATTAAACTAACAAAGTGAAATATGTCACGCAAGCTACTTTTCAAAATTTAATTATTCACTGAATCCAGTATCTTGACGAGCTATTTCACAGCTGAATGGTAAGGAGAATTGGTCATGTTTGGTATCCGAGGTAGGGGAACATATTCTTTGTGCACTTTGGGTCGACCATATAGTCGAGGGATCGAGGAACCTGATAGATGGAGTTGTTCGTAGAGTTCAGTGGTGATGGATTCAGTGAAACGTGGCCTGAGTGACACATTTTACTTTGTTGATTTAATCAGGAATATCAGTCTGACGTGAGATGCGTAACACAATTAGCTACGAAATCACGGTAATTAAAATAGACAAACGTAAAGTTAATTTCATTGTAAACAAACTAATACAGCTACTTTTAGTAGTTTTTATATAATATGTATGAATTGTTGGAAAGAAACTGGTTTACATGTCAAATAGTGGCTGGTGACTAATTAAATGAATAGATTAATCGGTCTACTTATAACATGAACCATCTTGCAAAAAACCTGTCATTCAATACACACCTCTGAAGATGTAACAAATTTTATTTTGAGGAAGTTTAAAATTTTATCATACTACTTTTATTTATTTAACTTATTATTTACCTTAGCTGGTTTAGTCTTACGTCTTTTGATAAGTGTTTCTAATAATATGGAATGTGTTTTCCCTTTCTGTTTATAGTCTGTTATGCAAACTCAAGAAAAAATCAAGGTAGATGAAGCTAAATGTTTACATATGGCTGAATTGGCTCAAGCTGATTTAGCACAAGCTATGCCAGCTCTAGAAGCAGCTGTACAAGCATTGGAATCATTAAATAAAAAGGATATTACAGAAATTAAATCCTATGGAAAGCCACCTCTTCTAGTACAAAAGGTTTGCATCATTTTCCTTCAGTTGATTGTAATCTGATTCGAATTAAACTATCTGAATTTCGCTCTATAAACGTTTGATATTAGCAAAACGTAAGCGTGGGAATAATGAATAATCATCATTCCGAGTATCTGAGATAGCCGTGGTTTGACAGACTTGCGTAGACACTCAATGATGATTGAAGGTGAATGTGGTCTGTACTTTGAATCTAGCTGTGGCCTAAATTTTCATTCCACCTTCAATCATCACCCATTATCAATCTGAGTCCGCTAAACCATGGTTATCTTAGATAGTTAAAATGATAATCAATAGGATGCTCCCCCCATCTTTATAATTCAAACAGATTTAGACTGGGATAAAAAGTCTTGACTGGGCGGCCAATATGAGTAGGATCATGCGATAGTAAGACGTCACGAATTCATATGACAGTGGAGCGAAATCCGTTGATGATTGAAATGAAATAAAAACCTGGTTAGCAGTCAGGTCTCATAGCTCAGCTGGTAGAGCAGCGGGCCGTAAACCCGGTGGATCCTGGTAATTAATTATTAAATAGGTCCTAGAATGTGATGAACAATATGACTTTGCATCTTGACAACTAGTCCTGTTTTTTTAACACGAATGTAAATCTAATTTGTGAAATAAACAGTAAATGTAATCACATTCTCAAAGTATCTGACTGAATGTGCATACAAAAATACGTCAGCCACAGAGTAGATTCTTGTGAAGTGTTTACCCGAGACCTAGTAATCATATTAATCGCTAATTATTAGTTTGGTGAATTGTAAATATCTCCCATCATTTTTTTCCTCAAGCCGAATGTAATTTCAGTTTATTTAGAACATATGTCGAAATTTTCAACAAAAATTACTTCATTAATACAAGAGTAATACTTTGGTACTGTGGTGGATTGTAACTCCATTTTAGTCTGTTTATTAGAAATGTCCCACGGGTGAGTCAAAATCGTTTAATTTAATGCTGAAAACTAATAATCCCAGTAGAATGTATGATACTATTAAGATTCATAAGCCAGGTTATCCCATCAGATTTATGGTAGATTAAAGAAATAATCCGACTTACAAGTTGTCTAAATATTTAGTAATGGTGAGTGTTAGGGCCAATAAGAGATTAATAAAAACCTCGACTGACTATCTCTTATGACCTAAAACATAGATTAGGTGATAAACGAGTCGACAACACTGAGAAAATAGTTGGTTTTGACATATCTAGCCTTCACATGCATACACCGATCGATATGGCTCTAGAGGCAGTTAGAAATGGGCTTAAGGGTAACAATGAGCTTACGCATCGAACTAAGGTGCCGATCGACGAAATTATGCTAGTAGTACGATTGTGCCTGACATCTACAGCTTTTAAGTTTCAAAATAAAATATCTAAACAAATTGAAGGGGTTGACTTGAGATCACTAACATCAGACAGATATATTTATGGATAGTTGGGAAAGGATGGCCCTACAGGCATTTAGTCCTATTCCAAAGATATGTAGATGGTAAATTTGCAGCACTGAAATCGGAACACATCAGTAGGTTATTGGCACATGTAAATTCAATGGTGAATGCAGTCCAACTTACCTTTAACTTAGAGAGTGATGAGGGTAAGCTAGCAATGTTGGATTGCAAGATTAAACGAAAACAGGATGGAAGTTTAGAGACTAGTGTCCATAAGAAACCTACCCATTCTAATCGCTCTTTCAAACTATCTCACGCCATCCCAGTTAAAGTAGGCTTAGTTAAATGTCTAAGTAATAGGGCGACAAAGCTTACTAGTAGACCAGAAAATCCACATTGAGAATACCTTGCTTCTCAATAATTATCCACCAAAATTTATAAGTAAATTCTTAAGAAATCGAAAGAAAAATATCAGCAGTATTAGTAGTAACACCGGTGTTATTGATAATAATTCTACTACTAATAGTGATAATGGTGACAGGGTTGAGAGAGAATTCAAAGCCTCTGCTATGTTACCGTACAAGGAGGGGATCTTAAAAGCATTACGAAAAATTCTCAATAAGGCTGGAATTAAAGTGGCAACTTAACCAAAAAACTCGATTAAAAACAAGCTTTATAAATTAAAAGATCCTATTGATGCAATTCAGCATAATAATTTGGTTTACGAAATCCTTTGTCGTGAATGCGAGGTAAAATGCATACGTCAAAGTAGTCGACCAGGATCGATTAGAATTACAGAGCACAAATACTTAGCTGAATCAAGATTAATAGATTCTGATATGAAAGTAAGAAAAAAGCTCAGCTATGGGTATACACTCAGTTACATACAACCATATAGTAGGGTGGGATAGAGCAACGGTATTAAAACTAACTTCGCTGGGTAGAGGGAGAGATTGGCGACCGAATATTTGTTTATCGAATCAACACCTAATACATGCAGTAATAGGAATGATTCTGAACGTGTCCCAGATATATGGAAAAAATTCTGCTACCCTTGTTGTCACAATGAAGGAAAGGAAATTAGGACTATATCAAAGATGTCTCAAAGTTGCGGAATTACGCGATATGAATACGGACAATAAACTGCATCTGAAACGTTACCCAGTGAATGATACTGTTTCACTGTGTGGCATTTCTAATAAACAGACTGAAATGGAGAAAGTACTTCGATCGAAAATTCGGCCGAAGATGTAGTCTCTTGAAGTATATCTGACTAAGGGAATATCATTTCATCCAGATATACTACAGAAACACGAGAAAGCGCATCCTGGTAGAAAATTAGTTACATTTTGTCATTTAGAATACCTAACAGCTCTACCTCGCCATGGTAACTAGTTCACTAGTTACTAGCACTCCCTGAGCCCAGATAAAAAGGGAAGGTTGGGCATAGGGCTAGCAACCCTACACCATTAAATCAATCCAACCACTCAACAAACTTCAAAGCACAAAGAAACTATAAAAAACGAAAATAAACTTATTCCTCGCTGGAATCAGGGAGGAGAAACCACACCAGTTGGTGAAAGACTTCAGTGAGCAAATTGGCCAATGTGTCTCCTCTTCCCTCGATGAAAGCGAAAGTAAGAATAGGGATATGGAATGTCCGCACCATGTATGATCCTAGCGCAGTTGCCCAGATTCCAAAAGAGATGAGAAGGCAAAGCATAGAAGTCCTAGAGATCTGCGAGGAATCTGCAGATGCAATGGAAATAGACTCTCCAAACTGTCAACTGGAGAGGAGTCAATAATCTACTCCAATACTGTCACCCAGACGACAACCACGAGCACACTGAGTTTTCGAGTGGCCATCATGACATCCCCAATGAGCATCGACAGCTGTCATGCAGTGGGAAACAATCTCTCCCAGCAAGATCAGGGTCATGACAGCATGATTCAACTCGAAAGGAAGGAAAGTCACAACCATACAATGCTACGCAACACACCTACAAATAATGCAGACGCAGAACAAGAGAGGAAGGAGGAACTCTACAGACAACTGCAATCAGCACTGGACAAGACTCTATCCTAGGTGGCGACATCAAAATTCTAATGGGTGGGGTGACATGAATGCCAAATTGGGAGGGGACAACACAGGAAGAGAACTAACCATGGGTAGAGAAGCACTCAGTGAAATGACGAGTGAGAATGGAGGACTGTTTGCAGACTTCTGCACATTTAATGATTTGGTGATTGGAGGTAGTGTGTACAAACACGAGGATATTCTCAAGGCAGGGAGGGACATGGATTTGATTTTGTCAAATGGATACACTAGAAATCAGATCGACTTCATCTCAATCTGAAATAAGAGGAGATGCAGCCTACTGGACACAGGATCAGATCAGATCAGATCATATCAGATGAAGAAGGAGAGCAGATGTAGGTTCACATCACTCACCATCTAGTACAAGAAACATAACCACCTTCAAAATCAAGTTGAAAGCCTTCACACAAGTTGGTGATGATAGACCACAGTTGAAGTTGAACACCGAGAACAATAACTGAAGGACGAAACTACAAAGGACATCTTCACATCAGTCATCAAGACAAAATGGGTGACACTAAACAACATCCATTAAGGAACCTGAGTGGATGAACACTGGAACTCTTTGAAAGAGACGTGGAAGGAAATCTGCATTACTGTGTTGGGAAGGAAGAGGAAGCAAGACAAGGAAAGGATCGACACAGATACAATGGATGTGATAGAGGAGGGATAGGAAGGTGGTGAAGCAGAAGATGAACCAGTCCAGTGCAGTGCAGTGCAGTGCAGGGATGAACAAAGAAAAGAGGAACTAAGCAAAACCTATAAAACACCACACTGGACAAAGAAGTGAAGAAGAGTGCAGAGAAAGACAAGAGACACTTCTACGACACACTGGCAAGTGAAGGAGAACAGAATGCAGGTAGGCGAGATAGAGACCTGACAACACTATATCAAATAACCAGATTACTATCTGGGAGGGAAGAGATCAACGTGGACGAAGCCAATGAAAGATAGTGAATGAAACCTAGCTAACGCCGAAGAGGAGAAGCAAAGGAAACGATGGGATGACCACTTCAGAAAATTCTTGAATCGACTACTACCACCACCACCACCACCACCTGCAACTAGTCCAGAAATACCACCTGCAGCCCAGCCACAGAACTGCCAGTGAATCCAGGCCCTCCGGTAAAGCCGAAGTCTTGAAACTCATAAAGCTGCTGAAATGCGGGAAAGCAGCATGACCAGATGGAATCCTGTCAGAGGCACTGAGAACAGACTCAGAGACAACAGCGGACATGCTCACACCACTATTGCAGAAGGTTTAGTATGAAGGAAGGAAGGAAGGAAGGAGGGAAGGAAAGGTACCTTCCCATTGATTGGAAGAAGGGCTACCTTGTCAAACTCCCAAAGAAGGGTGACTTTAGTGTTTGCAAGAACTGGCACGGAATCATGCTCCTGTCCACTTCAAGAAAAATATCAAGCCGGATTATCCTGGAGTGACTAAAAGATGAGCTGGATTCAAAATTACGACCGGAATTGGCTGGCTGGCTGGCCGGCTTTAGGGATTAGAAATTATGTGCTGATCAGATTGTAACGCTACAATACGCATCATCATAGAACAGAGCATAGAATGGCAGTCCACTGTACCTTTACCTCAACTTCATCGACTTTGAAAAGGCCTTCGACAGCGTCGACCGAGAATTAATTTGGCAGGCAGCTGCTTGAACACTACGGTTTTAGTGGTACAAACCTTTATTAACCTCATTTAACGACAGCTATATGCTATATGATGCTACATGCCATGTGCATTACAATGGAAAACTCAGTGATGCCCTTAAAGTTAAGACAGAAAGGAGTAATACAAGGTTGCTGCCTACTATCACCAATTTTCTTCCTGATTGTGCTCGACTGGACTGCACTGGAGCATGCAACAAAGTGTGAGGAGTGAGAAGATGGGTATACGTTGTTTGACCGATAAAAAGACCCCAGAAGAAGATTTCGATTTCGCCGATGTCTAGTGTCTTGTCGCACAAACTTGGAGATGTACATGTGGATGCTAACAATTTGCAAAGAGGTAGAGAAGACGTGACTTTCTTCAGGCGAACATGGAGAAGCCAGAGGTGATGAAAATATTAAACCAACAACAAGCACGAATCACCATCAACAGGAGAAACCGAAAGGAATTTGTTTCGTTCACCTATCTAGTCGGGCAGAATCGTCTCAGCTACAGGTGGTGGCGCCACAGATGAGGGCGTCAAAGACAGTATCGGAAAAGTAAGACAGGTCTTCATTAATCTGAAGCCAGTGTGATGATCTACTGCACTCATCATAAAGCTTGAACAAGATCAGGATTTTCAACGCCCACGTCAAGTCAGTGCTTCTATGTGATGGTTCAGAAACTTGGCGCGTCACGAAAAGCGTTTCCAACAAACTACAGACATCATACATCAACAACTGCCATCTACGCCCACTCGATACTGAAGATCAGATCAGATGGCCAGAATAATAAAACTAAGCAACAAGCAACTCACTCTTGAGGGCAACGAAGCAACCAAGAACCTATCGCCCACCAAATATGCAGAAGAAAGTGTAGATGGATTGGGCATACAATGGGAAGAGCGTTCGGGGACATCATGCGCCTGGCCAGGCTGTGGAGTGGGACCTGTGTGGGAAACGATGAGTTGGGCGTCCCAGTTGAGGGTGACATGGAGGAGATGGTGTGAGGAAGAATTAAAAGGTTGTGGTCAGTCGTGGAGTCAGGTTGAAAAGACTGGATAAAAGAGAGTGAAATGGAGACGTGCAACTGAAGCCCTATGTTGCACAAGGATCCCAAAGGACAAATAATAATAATAAGAAAACAGCTCAGTTTCAAAAGTAGCTGTTTTTTCAACTCTCTCACCTTGTTCATCACTTTAAATATGTAGACAGATATAAAATGTACGATAAGTATATACACAGATTTCTACCTTAATTTACTACAAAGCTTCCATAAATCTTGTATTCCTAAAGAAGTTTCATTAATGCGAGGCATTTGTGCTAATTCAAAAGTACAACAAAATGTAGTAATCGGTAGAATGATATACCCGTCATTTAAACGGATAGTTATACATTTGTTTTCAGTAGAGAACGTGACACATATCTAAGCTTTTTAAAACCAGGACGGTATACAATCAGTCTCATGCTGTGGTGCAACCACTCATGTGCTTTCACTCCGGTGGACCAAAGTATTCAGTATATTTATCTCGATGATTTTCAGGCAAAATAGAATGAATTAACTTGATTTTCACTAGCAAGCAACCTAATATCAGTGTTCAATGAAGTTCATCTGCAAGTATTTACAACATATTGTATTCAAACAGCTTTAATGAAATTAACGTGTCAATCTTTAACTATTACGTCAACATATGGTGTTTTAACAGAACGTTTACACTTGTGTCTTTTTCCTCGTTTCCGTTTACCTAGTGTGATATTGCTACTTTTATTTATTCAATGTTGTATCCTTAATTAATTGGCCAAGTCTCGAGACTGAAACTAATTTATTTTGCAATGACTATCTTTTCTTTATTGCAAGTTCCGAATATTTTTGGTAAAAAAGCTATTCATTCGGTGCTATGTAAATACTCAAGCGTCATGTTCTTTCTACTTTGATCGGTTTGATATGTATACTACTGGGAACTACTTAAGAATTAATAGATAGCATGGAAGTAAGTATAACTCTATAACCGTTGACCAAAACGGTATGGTAAGGTTCAAGGTTCAATGAAGAGCAGGCAACCATATAGAGTCATGGGAAGCCAGGTTGACCGATGCAGAAACCGAATCCACAAAATGTTAGTTGATCGATGATCTCAGTCTCCTGACTTGTGAATATTAGTCAACTGGCTATGAATACAGCATTTAGCTAATTTAGTAGAGTAACCCATTGGCGACAGTTAGTTATGTAAGTTGTCATCATTTATATCATGTATTTAACATTCCAGGTGACTGAGTTATCATAGTGACCACACTCGCACGCGTTACAACTTACCTTTTTATACATTGACCATCATCTTTACCTCCCGCTCGTACAAAATGTTTGTAGTCTGGCCGAATTTAATTTTGTGGCCTTCATTTTTTTTACATTTTATGCACTCAGTGGTTTCTTTCAAAAATATCAGCCTTCATAAATCATCTGTCTAGAGTTCTTTGATGGTATAATTTGTGAACTTTTGTTCTTGATTGGATCGAATTGATAGGCCGCTATTGGATTCCTGTGCGGATGCCACAAATCATAACGTCAAATGATGTACTATGTCCATTGTATGAGGAATAAGCATCTTGACTTAATGGCCTTGTGAATACCGCTGTGGCATTTGAGGCCGTCGGTGCTGGGTTCAAGTCCTAGAGGGAATAAAACCAGTGTCTGAAATGGAGGAACACCCAGCTGATGAGTCCCAAATGAGACAAAATGCGCGGTGTAAATTCCACTGCTAACCACCATCTATCAGTAATGTCTAGAGTTTGCTTTTGTTCTATATCGTGATGTTAAGTTTCACGTTATATAGGCGTGTAGTGAGAAACAGTAAGACAGGATGAATTCCTTTTGTATTTGTTTAGATGTTTTTGTATAGCTCTTACACTTAAAATGATTCTTGAAATCTTGATTATATTTTTCCCATGACTGTTTTTCTACATACCGTAAATGTAGGTCATGGAAGCTGTCATGATTCTTCGAGGAGTGGACCCAAGTTGGGCTGAATCGAAACGACAGCTAGGTGAACAAGATTTCATTAAACAGTTGATAAACTTTGACAAAGATAATATCGGTGATAAAACATTGAAGAAAATTGGCCAATACTGTGCTCAAGACGATTTTCATCCTGATGTAGTCGGTAAAGTATGTGTTTCAGGAATATAATTAATTTTTGATTAGTAATTGGGGTATCTGTGAGCAAATTTTTCGATAGGTGTAAGAAGGATTGTTCAAAACTTCTACGCTGGGAATTTATTCAAATTGTTCACCAATGAAATGAAATTGTGAGCTAGTGAGAGACCTGACCTTCAGATTTAAAAAACAGGTCTGACGTTAGCTTAGTAACTAGATAGCTATTGGTTTTAATCATATGGTAACCTTAAAACTCAGTTTTTGAGATTTTGTGTGGATCTGTTTATTGTTTTCAGGTAGGTATTCATCACTGGCACGCACTGCTGAGGAATCCCAGACTAGGGTGAAACAACTATCCAGTGCTCCCAGGTTCCCAATGATTCTTCAAATGATATCAGTCCGTGATGAGTACCAACCGGAAATCAATCAGTAAATCCCTTTGAAATCTCAAAAATTAAATTACTCTAGTGCCTATTAGTGACTTGCTGCGAGATGAGATTCCCGAAGTTGTAATAAGTAGTCAAGACCAGTGGGGCCAACTAACTCGGACGTGAAGATAGTTACTCAGTGATGGCACTGGATGGAGGTTGCACTCTATCGTGAACTAACAGAAGTAGGAAATGTGGACGTTTGGATTCCGACCAAGAGGCTTAATGGTAACATGCTGACCGGGGAACCTGAAGGCTTTGGATTTGACCCCTGGCAGGGTCATTGGTGTGCACTATCGAGGATTCCCATACTGGGATGAAACAGCCGTCCAGTGCTCCCAGGTTTCTAGTGGTGTCGGTCTATGATGAATACCAACCTGAAGTCTTAAAAACTTTCTATCATTGCTCCATATGGTGAACTGTATGGAAAAAATTGTACAGGTGAGAAAAAATATTTATGGGAAAAAAATTATGGGATTGCTCATGCACTAGTTGAATAACTCTGTAAGGGCATAATCAGATAAGCCAGTTCTCTTGTGATTCATTAAGATTCGGTTGAATCGAACTAATATTTAAATAAAATTAAAAAAGATAAACATTAGTAGATACACTTGTTTCCGGTGATACTATTCTCTAACACTGTACGATAATATTTAAATAACTGACTAATGCATGTGTCCAGTAGTGAACACCTATGCAAAAGAAAAACTACCACTACTGACTGCTGCGTTGTCTACATATGAGTTCACCTATTCCTGTAGATTTAGGCATATAGACCATATGCAGAAGCAGATTATTCAACGTCCACATGAACATCTTCCGAAATGATCCAGTAAGGAGAATTTAGATCGATCAAATGTTACATCTTATCATATTCATTCCACAGTGAATAAACAATTTCAGAAGACCCACTTCGTTTAACTAAATAGAATTCATTTATTAACATTGTAAACTCATAACCCTAACTCTTCATATTATACATTAGATTGTTTATTGAATATGGCGCACAGAATTTATTGCTCATATTCATACCACACAACCTTCAAACTTCTAACAGTTCATTGATTTGTTTCATTAAGGGTAGGAAATTTTTTGGATATCTGATGAGTCATTCCAGTTACAAATATTATATGCATTTTTGAGATGAATGGGGATTTTTAATTTACAAGTAGCATTCATCATGGACTGACATCAGTTGGGAAACCATTGGAAATCTGAGTGCACTGGACAGCTGTTTCATCCTAGTATGGGACTCCTCAGCAGTACGCACTCATGACCCGGCTAGGGATCGAACTCAGGACCTTCAAAGACTGTAAGGACAGCAACGAGACGAGACAAAAACACTCCATAAATAATGATTGAATTTTGGTTACAACACTTTGGACGGTATCGTTGCTCACGAAAATAAAGCAACTCCTCGTCAGTTTGCTCCGCTTTAAAATACTTTTCGATTTCATGTAACCAATAACATGGGACGTTTCCTCGTCCATTTTGATTGGACAACAAGTGATACAGGGAGTGAGGGAGAAGGAGTAGAAAATAAAAATTATTGCCGTTGGCCAAATATATTTCAATAAGTTTAGTGCTGATTCAATGAACAATGGTTCTGTGATAAATCTGTGCCCCACCTATCTAAACTGGATTTTAGAATTACCACTCCAACCCCCCCCCCCCTCCCACTATAGGTCAGTGCACGCAGAGTGATAGTCGAGTTTTTCTCTTAACTACTTCTCTTAGTAGGGTATACCACCATTGTATTTCGTCAAATTTTAGTGCTCTGCTATACTGAGTAACACCAATCGGCTGCTTTGACCTATAACCTGACCTCTCAGTCTTTGCATGGTATCTGACGGACTACGTTATTTTTCCCAACTGGCTCTACTCGATCTTTTAGCTTACAACATCTCTCTGGAGGGAGTTTGTGGGTTTAAATGCCACCCTAATCCCAGCAAAATTTTCGGTGAGCCCTCTATATGCGTCAAACCTACACAGTACTTGAATTCCCTCTTGCCACTCCTTCCCTGAGCAGTTCTTACAAACTTTTAAAGCATTCCGGAGGGTAGGTACTAAGAGGTAGTGTCTCTCTGATGTATTTCAGCTCCTTATTTAGGTTTCCTGACTTACTAGTCAAACTGCTAGCCTGATTACTCAGACATTTTACGCAACCTCCCTTGACAAATAAAGAGTGAGATGATATGAAAACCAGGTATCTATTCGAGTTTCTTTGTGTTTCCTACAAACACTAGTATTTAAGCTTCCATCTTCTATCCTTTTGATTTCGCATTCCAATATAAGTAATTCTCCTTCATTTTCTAATTCATAAGTGAATTGGATTGCATCTACTATCGAGTTAATGTAAGCGAAAAAACTTTGGATATGTTTTAATTTCAACACAAGAAATGTGTCATCTGAATGTCACCACAATCAACAAGTGATTTGAACAATAAATTCTAATCGAAACGTCATCCAATAAATGATACTACATCACTGTGTGCTATACATCAAATGAACAACCCAATATGGAATTATACGCTACCACAGTGTTCAATGTTTACTCTTACATTAATTTTTCTCTTCTTTTGTATTTCGAATAACTAATTGACAAATATTGAAACTTTTCACCGTGAAATATACACACTAATTTATCATATAAGTATGATTGAACAGCTTCGGGAAATGAAATTGCTAAAAACAAATATGGCCGCTGAAGCATTTCTTCTTCTACAACTCAACAGGATTATTCAAGACTGTTAAAACATAAAGCTTAAATCCGACAAACAATTTTGGCTAAGGGTATACTATTCATTTATCAGTTGTACGAGGTCGCCAGACAGTTTAGAGCTCTATAACGTTTTCCCTAAATTTGATTGAGACAGGCATAATGTCACTTTTTATTCGTTTGCATTTCCAAACAAGGTCATTTAATATGTAAAACAATTCATATAGTCTCAATGTTATAGCTTGTGAGTTTCTGTCGGTGACTGGGCCAAACTTATTGCATACGGAGTGGCAATAACAATTTTGGACTGGTAAATTTCTGATTTTGTAGCATCTGGCGAAAGTGGTGAGCCGCCGGTAACTGTCTATAAGCATGTACAAGGTATTCTGCTTTTATATCGATGATCACTTCTAGACAGTAATGCACATCTATTAACTACTCATAATAAAATCATATCTACTTCTATGGCGCACGGAGAAGCACATAAGAATATACAGAATTGTCATTAGAAGATGAACGCTGTTCACTGAGATGAAGGAGAAACTGTAAAATGCAGAAATGCTTGCGAAACTTAATGATACTAATGTTTACGAAACGCTTATATGAGCTACTTAGTATCCCTGGTAGGGAGAGCCATAGGTTCGCACTCCTGATGAGTCCCAAGCCAGGACATAACAGCTGTCCATTACTCCCAGGTTTCCAATGTTTCTCCAACTGATATCAGTATATGATGACTACAAACCTGAAATCAATGAGTAAGATCAGCTGGATTGTTTTGTGATATAATTTTTTACTCATACTACACAATAATGTCAATTATAATAACTGATGCGGTCAGTTTGAATATAGGTGAGATATTTGATAAGGTTGCCACTTAAAGGTTACTCACGCAGACAACCTGACGTAGAAATGCATCATTGTAAATTGTTACGCCTCACAGCAAGATGGGAAGAAGAAAAGCATCAAAGAAAATTGACTTCAAAGTCCAAAAAAGTATGTAAATTGAATGGAAACTAAGATGCGGTCAAATCCTGCCGTGACCCAAATTTTCATTTCACCTTCGATCATCACCCAGTATCAATACAAATCTGCCAAACCATGGCTATCTCAGATAGTCAAACTGATAAAAACATATGTGACAGTAGGAGGAGGAAATAAATAGAGATTGGTAGAAGTCCTCGAGATTTCTAAGCGGGCAAACACGGGATATATGTGTGCCCTACCGTGAACGACTTTAAATCAAATCACCGAGAATCTCCAACCTATCATCTTGAGAAATCTAAACTGGCAGTATACACTTCCCTACATGGTTCAAACCAACAGTTAAAGACTTCGTGGAATGATGTCCATATTCTTTGCATAACCATTTGAAAGGCTGAGTAATTAGACTTGTTGCTATAGTATAGTTATAATTCCATATAACTATCACATTCTCTTATTAAAACGCCAATATAAACTCCAGGATTTAATTTTTCACATTTACTATAAACTATTTTCGCTCGATTGTATTTGAGGTCAATGTCAGAAGTGAAGAAATGAACAGTTATGGGCAAACCTTTCAAAATGATTTATTTTATCAGATTCTAAATCACCATAATGTAAAGAACTTTCAAGACTACGAATAACATGTCAGAAATCTTCACAGCAAACCATTGATTTACTAAGCAAACTTTTCCGACTATTTCGATCAATCTGTTATATACTTCCCTACAAATAAAGATGCTTTTCGCGCAAATCCAATAGCAATTTGCAAATGAGATTGTCGATAACTAGATTGTCAAGAAGGAGAATGTTTACCAATGTAATTTATTGTAAAGTTTACTATTTTTCACACTACTCAGTAGCGATTTTCGAATAAATAATCTCTATTGCTTCACTGAACTTCTCTTATTGCTCCTGCCATTGTTGAAGAGAAGTCTAGTGAGATAGCAGAGACTGCCTATTGAGAAGTTACAATAGATGGTGTTTAAAATATTGATCCTTTTAATAAAGTCAAATTCGCCTTTTTGAAATTCCAATGTCCAGTGATCTTGCACTCCTTATCTACACTCGATATTCTACCTTTATCTCCTCCAGAATCTTCAACAGGCTCTCAATATCACTCCTTTTGTTTCTGGATGTAACTGTATATACTACTGGTATACATTCTTATAAGTAGTGTTCATTGCAGACTGTCTACTACTAAACATGGGGGAAATTTAAAATGTGAACATGAAAAATAAAATCTGAAGCACACTTTGTGAAATAAAAATTTACACCAGCTTTCATTTGGACAGATTTTATCAAACTAAACATGAAATCTGACATTGAAATATACTACTGCTGACCAACCTAAGTAGTTAGAAACCACTCAAGCTGATCTGTTGAGCAGTTGAAAAACCACTCAGTTGTGTGAAATGTCAACTTAAACCATGTGGTTAATCAACCGCTTGCAAAATAAAATCTGACATTATTTTCTTCATTACACTAAATTATTCATTACTGATGAACTCATTGATTTTGTGTAAATTTAACAGGTTTCAAGTGCGGCTAAATCATTATGCATGTGGGTACGAGCAATGGATGTTTACGGTCGTGTTTACAGAATCGTTGAACCAAAACGCCAAAGACTACAACAAGCTGAAGAAGTTCTACGCGAGAAGCGAGCACAACTAGCAGCTGCTCAAGCTAAACTTGACGAAGTGAATGCTGAAATGCGTCGACTTCAACAAGAGTATAATGAAAAGGTATCCTGGTTCAATCAATTCATTGAACTGATCTCGATATCTTAAAGTATACTTAACTTAAAATAAATGAATTCTGCTAACAGAATTTTAATATTACCTTGTGATCTAGAATTTATCTGACATTAAAACTGCACACCTTATTTAAAAATAATTAAGGACACAGTTTGTCTTTAGTAGTCATTTCACAATAACCAGAAACTTTTGGACCTTGTTTTTATCATTTTGTTACAATGGCTACTTTTTGTTGATACATTGATTAGATAGTAACCCATGATCTTTTGAACTATTCAAACAAACATTTGGGTCCACGAAGACATACAAGCCTCACAAAAAATTGGTTTCTATCATTTCAAATCTGATTTTCTCCTAAGACAACAGTTTTGGATGTTTTCAAAATGACTCATATGAGAGAGTGAATATAATATCTTCAGGATATTCAGAAGGCTCGTTGACATCCATATTCTTGAGTTGATTTTAACTTTACCAAAAAATGTAACTCTTATAGGTTACTGCCGCAAAGTATTTTGTCCTTAATCATCATGAATAAATTCCTCTTCATGTGTGTTTATAAACAACAACACCGGTAACACAGTTCAAGCAAGTCATATGTCTTGTTTGTGATAATCAGTGTTCAAACAGAAACCATAAGATTTTCAAATTTTTGCGTACTACTGACGTGGAACAACAGTGTAGATAACTGGAGTTTCATTATAGATCCAAGCTGCATAGATAAGCATCTGGTTCGCGACAGATGTCTTAAGGATGTTTTGAATTAGTTCTAACAGTATAAGAGTAAAACTTGGGCACTGTGGTCGATCGCAATTCCATTTTAGTCTGTTTATTAGAAATATCACACAGTAAATGCTACTGTTTCATCGTGTGATATTTCTAATAAACAGACTAAAATAGTTCTGAGAGTGTTTATGTAACATTATCCAAGACCGACGATAATAAATAAAATACTTTCATCTTATATTTCCCTTTGAAACTGAAACATTTTAATCAGTATTGTAGTTCACTTGGTGGCTTGCAGTGAAATCCATGACGCGAGTTTCGTCCTGACCAGGATTCTTCAGCTGGGTGTTCCTACATCCCACTGAGACTCAAACCCAAAACCCGTCGTTTTAAATGCCAAAGCGTTATCCACTAGACTACCATATAATGAAGATACAGGCAGTGTCGAGGCGTCCGCATAGGAGCCAATCTGCCAATTCAGATCGAGCAACTCCACCCAGTATAGCGACAGGAAACTACAAGTATCAATAAACAACAAGTGACATCCGTTGCACATATGGTGTCTATTGTGCCATGGTGGCATAGCGGATGGCACTCTGGCATTTAAAGCGATGAGTACTAAATTCGAGTCTCAGTGGAAACAACATCACTCGCTGGGTGGCAGGTACATCCAGCTGAGGAGTTCCAAAAAGGAAGAAATGTGAAGGCGTACAACAATACAATGAATATCCAGGCAGTTTCTAGGTGTCCGCATAGCAACGCAAATGCCAACAGAGGTCCAGGATACATACCTAGTATAGCAACGGGAAATTGCCAGTATCAACAAATAACATCTTGACCAGTCTTGCTTATCTGTTCTCTATACTGTTTTACTCTTATTTTGGGTTTTCTAACGTCGCTTTCTGATTTTCTGTGTATCCTACTATCTAGTTTTGTAATTTAAATGAAGGTACTTTTCTGAGAGGCTCTGAAATATCCTAAGTATTTTGATATCTTTAAACTCCCATGCAAGCTTTTGATTAAAAATCGTCTTTATTCTAGTTATTTGTCAGCGAGTTTGAAAAAAAGAACTCAGTTGATGAGTTGAAAGAATTTATTGTAATTTTTAGCTGAAACTTTTCTCTTTTGAAAAGGAATGTATATTGTCTCATTTGGGATTTGTATTTCCCCATCTGAAGTATATCTCTCATGTATAACCACTTCAACAAACCAAAATCAAATAATAATAGTATCTCAAAGCTCTAATGAGAAGTCGTGACCTGTGGGATCAATCGGTCGGAAGTGAAGTGAATTCTGACTGAAGATCTTGGGTGATAGTAGCGCTATATCGCGAATCGACAGAAGTTGAAAGCTGTGAATTACTGAACTCCAACTCACTGGCTGAATGGTTAATGCGTTTGCCGTGAGACCTGGAGGTGCTGAGTTCGATCCTTATGCGAGTACTGGATGTGTACTGCTGAAGAGTCCCATACTAGGACAAAACAGTTGTCCAGTGCTTCCAGGTTCTGAATGGTTTCCTAACTGATGTCAGTCCGTGATGAATACCACCTCTAAATTAAAATCCCTATTGTTCTCAAAATATATTATCTTAATTCATTAAGTATAAACTGAAAACTGTACATTGCACAAAATACCTTAAAACTTTTTCTCCATTTAACTTTGTTTTTCTAGATGGAACAGAAAGAGGAACTACGTAGAAAGGCCGAACATACAGAGAAAATGTTAGATAGAGCTAGTAAACTGGTTAGTGGTTTAGCTGGTGAAAAAATAAGATGGGAAGCAAGTGTTGCCGACTTACTACAACGTATTGAACTACTACCTGGTGATTGTTTATTAGCTGCAGCCTTCTTATCATATATGGGTCCATTTTTAAGTGAATATCGTGAGAAATTAGTGAAAAATTGGTTAGGATTAATTAGAAGTGAAAATGTGCCTGTTACAGATCCATTTGTGTTTACAGAATTTTTAGCTGATCCAACTCAAGTAAGTCAGTTCGGATATTACGATTGTTGATATTATTATTACTGTTGTTCATGATGCTACGCTTATTTCTAGATCAGAAAGTAATAAATACTTGATTTTCTTTTCTTTCTGAAGAAAAAAAGTTGAAGATGCGGCTTATCGCTTTAGGAAGTTGACTTTCAACTAGTGGGTCATAAGTTTGAACGCTGCTCCACCTACCGATGTTTGGGCAGCCAGGTAGCAACATTAGTCCTTATGCACTAGATGTGGCTCACTGCCTACCACGCGAATGTACATCAGGTAGTTGAGTGGATTTCCATGTTTCGAAAGACTTTCCTAATGTGAATGAAGACAAGAATACAAGTGAATTATTATTCTCCTATTTACTACTTTAATTTAACCATTAGACTGTGTTGTGGTAATTTACTTGGTTGTGGCTAGCAGAGGAATCCAAACCACGCGTTTTGTCCTATAAGGGTCTCGTAAATTACCATAATAAATATTCAGGTAATATCGAGACGTCCACGTAAGAGTCCATGTGCTAACAGAGGTCGAACAATTCAGTCCTGTGTGAAAACGGAGAATCACAAGTATATTAACATTTGACTGTATATTAATTAGATAATTAGGTGTGGAGGATATGTATTATTGTTATTATTTGTCCCTTGGGTTCCTAGTGAAACATAGGACTTCAGTAGCACGTCTCCATTTCACTCTCTTCTCTGCAGTCTTTTCAACTGCCCACAAGCTTTCATTTCTTCCTCACATGATATCCTCCATGTCACCCTGAGCTAGAACGCCCAACTCGTCGTTTCCCATTTGGATTCCATTCGATGACCTGGCCTGGTGCGTGATGTCCCCAATCGGTCTTAGTTTATGACCAATCCAACCCATCTCCACTTTCTCCTGCTTATTTGTTAGGCGATGGGTTACTGGTTGGTTTATTGCTAGTCTGAGTTGCTTGTTGCTTATTCTTATTACTCTGGCCATCTGATCTGATCTTCAGTATCGAGTGGGCGTAGGTGGCAGCTGTTGATGAAGTAGAGAATATGTGTTCCTTATAAATTTGATTACACTGACCAAAATGGAAACTTGTAAACAGAAATTTCTGGTTTCTTGAACATGTTAGGTTCTCTACAGTATTAGGCACTGGAAAACAAACTGTTTCAGAATACTAGTTAAGTTGAAATAAAAGCCCTTAACATTAAGTTTGATAGATTTTGGATTCAATCTTCAGGGAAATCTACTGAAATATCGAAAGGAAAAGCTACCTAGTGTCTCCCTAGATTTAGTTATACTTCGTGTAATTTCAGCGTATGATGAAAATCACTTTCAAACAAATCAGGTAGACTCTCCATTATGTGCTTCACAATCATTCCAAAAGTTACTCAACGCATAGAATCAGCATCCTGGAAATGATTCAAGTACTAGATATTTAGTTGTCTAATACAGAAATAAATATAGTAAAGTGGAAAATACAAATAATTGACTACGGAGAGATATGAAGTGCTGAACTGATAACTTTTTACGTGAACGGAATAGCAGGATTACAAAAATGAGTTTGGGTACGATGTTAAGGGCTTGCAGGTGATCAGTTTGAAACCCAACTATGATAGTATTTACTCTATATAAAATTCATATTCTCCTTATTACAGTTAGTGGTTTTACGGCTAAAACTTAGGGACTTCAATATCTAATTCATACAGATAGTGATTGCTCAAGCAGAGGTCCCAATTGATACAATTAATTGCGTAGTCTGCCATTAAGGCTGCCCAAACCAACTAATCAGACGGACAAAATCACCGTAGAATCCTTTCACACAAATACATCAACTCAAGTTGCCACACTTCACACTAGTACACAAAGAAACAAATAGATAGAAAAAGAGTAACACGAAAGTAGAAAAAGTTGTGTGAGAGAACAAGCAGTTTCAAATAACGATCAGTGTAAATATTCAAGCTGTAGGAGACGTCAAAGGGTGAATACATCTACCCATTGTGACTGACATCCGGCCATATCATCAGGAGTTCTCAACCACTCATTCCCATGGTCTAGCGGACCCCAACCAGGTGACTGACATCTCCTCACACGAATCAGACGAACAGCCAGGAACTCCATCGACTTGCGCCACATCTTGGTTTGGTCACCTTAAATCCTCTTCCAATCAAATCCAACTTCCCCTAGCACTGCGCTTCGAGGTAGGCGGTGGCTCTGCATGCACAGTAGGTGTCGAAGCCAACTCAGTCGACTAAGGTTCACAACCTCATCAATAGCTTGCATGTCCTGCCTAGTACCCTTCACCTCACTTCAACATTGCTCACACGGTGATTCCACTAAACGTGAACATTACTACGAAGACAACTATGATCACAACCCCGTAACTGGTTTATATCTTCCACTAGTAACGGCCTTGTCTCACAAATGTACAAGGGGAGAGAACGAAATGGGGCTCAATATACTCGTCATTTGATATTCAGTCGGATATCTCGCTAGTTGGCGCTGCAGATGATGCAAATTGACAAATGCCAAAGAGGATTACTGTATCCGAGTTCACTCTATGCTCACTACTTCAAGCACCTCAATACCATCAATTTTGAATGAAATCTCTTGATATGAGCTGGGCTACTTCATTTCTCCGATTTAATTACAGTTATTGTCGTTACTCTAAATATTAGATTTTTTCATTAAATTTTCATTCTAATAACTTTTTAATTCTTGTCTTTTTTGTGCTCATAAGGTTAGAGAATGGAATATACAGGGTTTACCACGTGATACTTTTTCAGTTGAAAACGGTGTCGTTGTAACACGTGGCAATAGATGGCCATTAATGATTGATCCGCAAAATCAAGCATTAAAATGGATAAAATCAATGGAAGGAAAAGAATTACGCCTTATCGACTTACAAACACCAGATTATATGCGTACACTAGAAATTGCAGTGCTCTATGGTCAACCAGTACTACTACAGAATGTTCATGAACAATTAGATCAAGCTCTAGATCCTTTATTAACAAAATCTTTAATTAAAGTCGGTGGAACATTGATTATGAAATTAGGGGACAAAGAAATTGAATATAATGATAAATTCAGGTTAGCCCTACCTTTTATACTTCAATCGTATAAGATATTCTCAAAAATATCAAATAATGTCAATATAGAATATCAAATGTTTTTTAAGTCAAAGATGAGTTTCTTTGTTTAAAAAAACACTGTTTTTTTCAGCCGAAATAACAAAATTTAATCGATTATGCAGGTACTTGTAAAGGTCTCGTTTTTAAAGGAACTTACCGGAAGGGGTTTAGACGAACGATTATTACACAGAAGTGATTGAAGTTAGTTAATACATGGCTTTAGTTAATGGATGGAGTGATGACCAAGGTAAATAGGTTTAATAAACTGTTACAACAGGCAACCTGAGTCCGAATCATGAATCGGTAAAAGTTTTGATATATATATATATATATATATATATATATATATATATATATATATATATATATATTATTAAGTCCGAACCTGTTATGGAGTGCGACATTATCCTCTAGATTACTCAAAGAAGGCTGGATATCCCTGAAAAGTCCTCACAGTCAATCATGTCATGCCTAATGTTGGAGGAAAACCACGTGATCATATATGTAAGACTCAGATAGGTTAAAGGGCTAGTACTTTCCAAGACCATAAAAAAATGTATATAAGCCGTTAATTTTTATACATATTTAACTGGACAATAAACTTTTATCGTTTTTGACGCTTCTTTTCTGTTTACGAGGAACTAAGTGACCCTCAAGGGTGAAATCTAAGAGTCCACTCCTATATATATAACACAAGGATATATCGGAACCCTTACGAAGATTTCTTTGCATCTGGTAGGCACTGTGGAGTGAACATTCATAGGCTGAATGACTGAAATCAACTGAAGAACATTGAATAGAATATTAGAGTGATTTGTATCGAAATATAAAGAACCTATAGACTATATAGTTCATTATTGCTTACTGGCCAATACATTTTACAGTATCTTCCAACTTGACCAATCATTATATTTCAACCCGAAATTATTATCTTCAAGCTAGTTGACGTAATTGCCATTCTTTTCTTCCTAAGTTCGGTCACTGACCTGGACTACAAACCAGTGGCGAATGGATGTCATTCCGACTATCCGAGATAGCTAAGGTTTGGCGGACTAGTGTTGAAACTGGGTTGTGATTGACGGCGAAATGAAAAGTTGGGCCACGGTTGGGTTTCGACCACAGACCACCCGGTTTCCGGCCCGGTGCTTTGCCAACTGAGCTACGAGGACGGATAACTGACTAGACTTTTAGTTTACTCCAGACACCAAAAGTTTTGTTCAACTGTCATGTGAATTCGTGATGAGTTACTACCGCTTGATCGTACTGACACGGACCGGAAACCCGATGTTCGCTGGTTCAAATCCCGCTGCGGCCTAAATTTTCGTTTCACCTTCAATCATCAACCAGTTGCAAGTGGAGAAAAACGTTATGACTGTTTCAACCTGTTTTAAACTTTAATTTTATCATTAACTACATTGTAATGCTGTATACTCTTTGAAATTTTATCAACTTTAGATTTTATATCACCACAAAATTGCCAAATCCACACTATACACCAGAAATCTGCTCTAAAGCGTTAATTGTAAATTTTGCAGTCAAACAACAAGGCTTAGAAGCTCAACTACTTGGAATTGTAGTACGTAAAGAACGTCCTGAATTAGAAGAACAAAAGGATAATTTAGTTATGGGAATTGCTGCTGGTAAACGTAAACTTACTGAATTGGAGGATGAAATATTGAGGTTATTAAATGAAGCTCAAGGTTCATTATTAGATGATGAACAACTTGTAAATACCCTGCAAACATCGAAAGTTACTTCATCTGTAAGTGATTTTTAAAAAAATCAATTTTTCAATGAATACTGAACAAAATGGAGCAGATAAAAATCATCTGAACGATGCAGTTGATGATATATTTGAATAACCTCTTCTTGGTTCATGATGAGACGTAGTGTTTAAATTTTTTCAAATATCCACCATCTCGTATTGGTCTTGGTGATTTACAGCGGAATCCCAAACGCACGTTTCATCCTATTTGGGAGTCATCAGTCAGACGCACTTCTTTCCAGTGATTGATTTTGCTGCCTTTGAGACTCAGACCAAGTACCTATCGCTCCAAACACCAAAGTGTTATGGACTAGGCACTGGGGCATACCCAGCCGACGAGTCCTTGGTAGGATGAAGTGTTCGCCCTGGATTCCATTGCTAGTCAAGAGATAAACACGACATAGTGAATATCCGGCAGTATCCAGGTATCCGGAAAGCAGCCCATCTGCCAAGAGAGGTCCAGCAACTGGCAGAATCATCGCGTGAGCAATGTCAAGGTGAGGTGAAGGGTACTAGGCAATATATGCAAGCTTATTGATAAGGTTGTGAACCTTAGTCGACTGAGTTGGCTTCGACACCTACTGTGCATGCAGAGCCATCGCCTAATCGTTATTTGAAACTGCTTGTTCTCTCACACAACTTTTTCTACTTTCGTGTTACTCTTTTTCTATCTATTTGTTCCTTGTGTACTAGTGTGAAGTGTGGCAACTTGAGTTGATGTATTTGTGTGAAAGGATTCTGCTGTGATATTGTCAGTCAGTTAGGAATTTTGTGACGGTATTCGCTTACCAGCTTGAATGGTGACAGAAGATGCTTATTAGTAATGTTAGAAGATGGTAATACAACAAATCGAAGTTGATGGATGGTAAATACTTAGCTTCAGCTTGATAGCTTTATTTTAGTACATTTGTTACGAAGTCTAAAGGTCATGGATTAAGATTTAAAAATATTTAAAAGATTGTTATAAAGTTTCAAAACAGAGTATAGCCAGGTTGTAACTGTTTGTTTCATGTGTCCCAACCAGTCGCAAGCTTAAAATCATTTATATCAGTCAAAGCCTAAAAATATTTAGGATGCTTAAATATATTAGGTTTGAGTCGATGTTTGATATTTTTAACCTCCCTTTTCTGTACTGGGTCTAAATGCTCGACCTCTGGTGGCAGATGGGTTCTTAAGCAGATGCCTCAATGCTGCCTGACTTCTCATAATGTTGGTATCCGTTTGGTAGCTGGCAGTGGAATCCAGGACTCATGTTTCATCTTAATTGGAACTTGTCAGCTGGATGTACCTCTATCGCATCTGCCAACAGACGTTGAGCAGTATGACCCAGCATGGCAACTGGAGATTAAAATTACCAGTAAATAATAACTGATACCCGTCGCAAAAGTGGTGGCTGTTGTACCCCATTTACCTAATGGATAACACTTTGACATTTGAAGTGATTGATACCAGGTTCAAGTCTCAATGGGAACAAAACCACTCACTGAGAGGGAGATTCATCCAGTTAATGAGTCCAAAAAATGACGAAACGTGCGTCCTGAATTTCACTACTGGCCACCAAGTAGACATCACCATTACATTTCAGTTTAACTAATAATCTACCCTCAGTCATTTTATCCTGTTGAATGCTTCCAAACCATATTTAGTTGGGATGACATTGCATGCCCAGCCCTAAGTGTTAACAAGGATTCTGAAAATTAACGGACCACACTTTTACACCTAACACATATTTCTCACCAAGTTCTCAGTAACGTGTAACAGTTTACTGTATTGTTACAATCTTGATGGTTGTTCTGGTATAGACTACTACAATGCAGTAATTGTTGAATTGTAAAATTTACGTGAGTGTTTGTTTCATTCTCCAGCTTGAATTTTTGAATTACATGTAAATATAAAATAAAACTATACAGTTTTATTCATTCTGAGTCAAACTGAGATCACAACTGCCTGCAAATATCAAGTGGGGTTATTATTATTTGTCATATTATTCATAAGTCCACTTACTGTAATGCAGGTACACTTAGCTGACAAGTCCCAAACATGACAAAGTACGTATCTTGGATTCCATTACTAACTAGTATCCATCACAACTACGAATGGGTTCAAGGTAGTATTCATCACAGACTGACATCAGTTGGAGAACCAATGAAAACCCGGGAGCACCGGATAGTCTTTTGGTCCTGATATGGGATTCCTCAGAAGTACGCTAAGGAAAAGTTGTGATTCATAAAGAATGTTTGTTTATATATCTTGTTTTTTCTATCCCTTTTTCATCATCAGGAAGTTACTGAACAATTACGTATAGCTGAAAAAACAGAAGTACAAATTGATAAAGCTCGTGAAGGCTATCGTCCATGTGCTCAACGCTCTTCTATACTCTTCTTTGTACTGAATGATATGAGTCGTATAGATCCAATGTACCAATTTTCCCTAGAAGCCTATATTGATTTATTTACCTTGAGTATTGATAAAAGTCAAAGATCAGCGAAACTAGATGATCGTATATTACACTTGAATGATTATCACACATATGCTGTATATCGTTATACATGTCGGGGTCTATTTGAACGACATAAACTGCTGTTTTCATTTCATATTTGCTTACAAATACTTGAAGCAGCTGGTAAAATGAATCAAGATGAATATAACTTTTTTTACGTGGTGGTGTTGTATTAGATCGTGAAAATCAATTTGATAATCCATGCTCAATATGGTTAACAGAGCAATGTTGGGATAATATTACAGAATTAGATAAACTAGCTAGTTTTCATGGTATTGTTACATCATTTGAACAGTATTCAAGGGATTGGAATTTATGGTATACAGCAGCTGAACCAGAGAATAGTCCATTACCAGGTGAATGGGATAATACATTGAATGAATTTCAACGTATGCTTATTGTACGTTCATTGAGACCAGATCGGGTATCATTTTGTGCAACAAGTTTCATTGTTGATAATTTAGGCAGTCGATTTATTGAACCACCTGTACTAGATATGAAACAGGTGGTTGATGACAGTACCACTAGAACACCATTAATTTTTGTATTATCACCTGGTGTGGATCCTACAGCTGGACTTTTACAATTAGCTGATAATTGTGGAATGAGTAAAAAATTTCATGCTCTATCATTGGGTCAAGGTCAATCACCAATTGCAACACGATTAATTAAGGAAGGTATAAAAGAAGGCAATTGGGTATTTTTGGCTAATTGTCATCTTTCATTGTCATGGATGCCTGCATTGGATAAGATTGTTGAACAGTTAGGTGTAGAAGAAGCACACTCCGATTTTCGTTTATGGCTTTCATCGAGTCCCAGTCCATCATTTCCTATTTCAATTCTACAAGCTGGTGTTAAAATGACTACTGAACCACCTAAAGGATTACGTTCAAACATGAAACGACTTTATCATCTTATAAAGGTTAGTCGTACTTTTGTTAGAAATAATAATCACTGAATTAGACTGCTAATGAATTGAAACAATTTATAATTTGTTTTTTCTCTCAAAAAGTACCTACTCTTGTCAACCATTATCAGAGACAAAGTGATATACTACTGAAATAGCTATTTGAAAGTCAACAGTTTACATTCTGCAGTAGCTGAAGCTTTCGTTGACTTTCATCAAGAGCTTATATCTAGTGTTAGGAGCTTCAAACTAAGGCTGTTACAAGTAGTCCAGTTACCATTTTAGAATTTTTTGGAGGAAAAATCAACCGTATAGAAGCTACTTCAGTTTTATAATTCATGGCGATCAAATAAAGATTGCGCCATTGCTAGAATGGACAGACACAGCTGATTGGTCAATGTTTCCCTTATAAGATTTCTTGTAAATATTCGACCTTAACCTTTGTCACAAGTAATACCATTCGCATTTTACTAACCTATCATTAAACTTGGTCATAGAGTGTCGTCAATATTCTTTTGGTCCATTGTTGACTGTTATCTGGGAGGAAAATGTTTCTATATTAAACTTGGCAGTTGTCGGCCTAGCAAAATAATTATGTAAACAGATATATTTTTAGTTAGTTTTCGCATTTTTCAGAGCAATAGATCTTATCTTCTGAGTCTTCTACTAGTTTGGTGACAGTATCCCAACGGTCAGTATCAATTACTGTATGTCAGTGTTGTGACTGTATAATGACAGTTCATAATTCGTAACCCATCGGTTAGGAGAAACCTACAAACCAGTATTATTTGGTCACACTACGCATACTACTTAAGCATGACAACACAACCGAATTGGTTGCTTTTTATAGAGATAAATGGCTTATGACCACAGTGTGAAACTAAAAGAATTCTCCTTTCTCAGAGCGGTTCTTATGTGAGGTTGATACAATCAGAGTGACGGTAAAACCTGGTCATTTTTAACATGCTTTTGCTTGGAAAACGATATCTCTGACTGTGGATAGGCTCCTCGATAATTTTGATAGCGATAAAGTAGTTGAATAATTGATAAATGAAGGACTTCTGTAAAGGAGTATGTACTTTAAATGTGTAGGCGCTATATCCTCATTTCTCCATGACTACATGAAAGACTGTTTATATAATGGCGTACCTCGTGTTGAAGTCGAAAATCGTTTCGTAATGCTTCCTTCTGCTGATTTATTTATGATGTTGCGAGAAGTTATGCTACGCATTTGATTATTAGTACTCTAGTGATCAGCACAACTGGATTGGTGGATGTGAGCGAGCTAATGCTTATGCGATGGTATCAGCAGTATAGAGGTGTTTGTCAACAAACGATATGCAATTCGCAGATTTTTTTCCAGTGATATCGGGAATGTAGAGGAAGCTCATAAGACTATGATGAGAAAAATAAAGCATAATGATGACAGAAATACAAAAACAAACAGGTAGCTTGATACCAAGACGTTTGGTATTTGGGATAGGAACACACGTAAAGGTCACTTTAAAAATGTAGATGACCGAAAGTTCACTATACCTCTATCTATCATGCACAAACAGGTGTCGTCAGGGACAATGACTAACACTGGCAAGATTGTGACCACTAAGTCGTTTCCGCCAACACCTCTCCGTAAGTCAGTTTACTGGTGTACACAAACAATATTGGAGTCGGCTGGAAGCTTGCTTGCACGCATAACACGGATTACTGACTCTGATGCTTTAGCGTCAAATAAATGAGTTCTTATACGGCATACAATTAAGTTGCAATCCCTTAAAACCCATTCAGAATTTGCAAAAGTTCCTAAATCATGTTAAAATACTTTATCCACTGCAGTTTACCTCTTTAGTAGATGGGATTTATTGTGCGATTCCCTTGTTTTCTCATCGATGCCCTCGAGGTTATCTAAGAGTCAATCTGTTGGCTGTCCTTCTGCTTAACCTCTGACCTTTCTATCGTTTGCCATCTTTCTTATTGGTTAATAAATTGGGTCTATGTCTATACACCTGTTGATTGCTGACTGACCTGAATGCCAAGCTTCTAGAAATTCTCTGACATTTTTTGTTTTTCCTATGTCCAACATTTCTGCGTTGTCAAAATTGAATTCATGTGCTCAGTTATTCACGCTCATTGAAATGAGCGATGAAATGTCGTGACGTTCAATAGCCAACTAATGTTCATGTAGACGAAGGCGAAGAGGGCGAACACTTTGTCCAATTTAGTGTTGATCACAATTATTGCAACAGATTTTGTAAATGATATTTGGTTTGTTTTCTTCGGCCTATGCATCCTTTGGTCTGCATAATAGTGTTTGAGGGGAATTTGTTGGTTTATGAGCCACACTACTTCCACGTGGTCTCAGTAATCTTGTTGCGATTTCTGATATATTCTTCATGTACGGTAGGATGATCCCTTTATTGGTTTCTGTCGATGAATTTGTAGTTGATGATGCACGATATAGATACTTTTGGATAAAGCTTCGTGGGGACAATGAACACCATTCTCGTATTTTAATCAACTGAGGTTTTGCAATCAAATTATGTGTGTGAGAAGTCAGAATCGAGTGAGAGTTTCTTTCTTGCTCAGCGGAAGTTATATGCGTACTGTGAAATCAAGTGATACGTGCACAAAACGGTAACACTGATATGGCAAGATGTGATAAATGCTATGTGGAACTAAAAAGGATCAAATAAAACTATATCCTCAGTTTCTTTGGTCGTCACCTAATTACTAGGAAAAATTTTTAATACCTCTTTGCTAAAATGTACTAGGGTAATCAGTAATTTGACTCAAAAAGGCATCTTTTAAAGATATAAAATAACTAAAGGCTGTGTGACAGTAGTTATTAATCAGTTTATGCGAAAACATTACGTTATGGAGAATTATGGTTACGAAAACAGCATTTGTGCAAATAAGTAAGTAGACGTTATTTTTATAAAAAGAAGAATGGATCCAATAATGGCGGCTCAGTTTCGATCAGTAAGAGCGATAGAAGTTCCTTTTCATTTGTCAAAAAACCAATGAACATAGAACTTCCAAGGTTACCCCCCCCTTCCTCCCCTCATGATTTTAATGTGATTTAGTCTGATCTACCGAACGACGCACTCGCTTTGATTTCAGTTTTGTGATTACTTTTTATATAATATTTTATTTGGTCATCAGTGTTATAACTGCAAAGTGGTAGAATTCTTATCTGGTGATTTTCTGATCCACTTATAACGCTGGTGGTGTACGTGAACGACTTGGTGCATAATTGCAACATCTTGTATACACAATTCACCTAGAGATTAGTCAAATTATTTGCTTCTTAACCTGCGTAAAATTGAAGACTACATATGACGCTCACTAACCTAGTGTATCTGAAGTCTGAGTCATGCATACAGATGTCTGATTTATATATCCAAAACGTATTAAAGTTCATGATACTGAATGGAATTGTCTGACCGCTGTTGGTTTATGAGCTGCTGGAATCCACAGCGCTCATTTTTTCTGATTCGGGTCTCATTAGATGGATGTGTTTCATCCCCAGCTAGTGATGGTGTCCCCAGTGAGACTCCAACTCAGTGCACGTCACTTAAGATGCCAAGGCGTTAGCCACCATGCCCACTAAGGCACGACAACTACCTCTTGTGCAATGGGTATCAGTTATTATTGATTAGTGCTTGTAATCGCCCGTTTCTATACTGAATCGAATCGCTTAACTTCTAGTGTTAATGTATTCAACAGTTTGCCGTTACATTAAACCTAGTTTGGAAACTCAGCTTTTGATATCAACTATGATTAATGTAACATATTATCTTTCTCTTTTCTTCTCACTCACACTGTAAAGGAGGATCAATTTTCTGCATGTCAAAAACCTGAAAATATAAAAAACTCTTATTTTCATTGTGCTATTTTCATTCTGTTATCTTGGAGCGTAGAAAATTTTTAATGCTTGGTTGGAATATTCCATATGAATTTAATGATTCAGACTTTGAAGTATCTGAACACTTGCTGACAAATTATTTAGAACAATATGATGAAACTGCATGGGATGCATTACGTTACTTAATAGCAGATATTAATTATGGTGGTCATGTAACAGATGACTGGGATCGTCGATTATTAAATACATATATCAGTGATTATTTCAAAGATGAAGTACTCAAGGAACCATTCTATAAGTTATCTTCATTACCATATTATTATATACCAAGAGACGGTACGTTAAATGCTTATCGAGAATTTGTCTCTCTGTTACCACAAATTGATCACCCTGAAGCATTTGGTCAACATCCGAATGCAGATATTACTTCCCAAATTCAAGAGACAAGAGTTTTATTAGATACACTGCTTTCATTACAACCTCAGGTGAGTAATTTTACTACTGATTTGGCTATAAGTAGTTTACTTTACGCTTATGTACATGTATGTTGTATGCATTTGAGTCAAAATATGATGTATAAATCATGTACCTTTGTGGAGATGCAGTGAAGATGATCCTCTGTACATTAAAGAATTACGGGTTTGAAACTACTTCATGCTACTATTATTTTGCGATTAATTTTGCACACTTGACATACACAGAAACCCAAAGGAATAAACGAACAAGGTATTTATTGTCAAATCACCTTGTAAACTAGAGGGGTAAACTTTTGATGGTGCCGTGTTCCCTGAGCTCAGTGGTTTAGTTGTGGAGCTTTCATAGTCATTGTCTTGATAAAAATCCTCAGCACAAACTTCATAAAGAAGCTGAGATAATACAACACCATCACAATCATCCCCCTGAGCTACAAATATTCCATGTCATCTCAACGTAGGGTAAACTCACTGATTAGGTGAGGTCTCAACCAGGAATACCATGATCAGAAGATCGTAATATGTAAGCCATCCACCATGCAGATATGAGTGTAAATTTTCTTTCTTTCTTACTGTTAGATGAAGCGTTGAAAAGTGATTTGAGTGCCGAAATGGGGGTGAGGATGGTTGACATTTCCCAAATGTCTACACGGTGGTAGGTTACTGATTTTAGAGGCAACTGAAAAAGATATTGGATTAGTAAGGATAATTTAATTGGCCGGGTTGTGTGACCGCAGAACCAAAATGAAATCTGTTCGAGGCTTATCACATGTTACCTTTGGTCTTTTTTTATTTATAGTGGGTGATGATTGAAGGTGTAGTGGAAGTTCGCATGGTGGCGGGATTCGAACCGGTGACCATCGGGTCACTGGCCTGGTGCTCTACCAACTGAGCTACGAGATTCGACCGTTGACCAGATCTTTCATTTCACTCCAATCATTAAGTGTTTTGCCTAACTACTATATGAATCCGTGACGCGTTACTACTGCTGGATCTTACACTGACTGCCCAGTCAGAACTTCTTATCCCAACCCAAAATCTAACTGAATCAGAGAGGGGGAGCATCATATTGATTATCATTTGAACCATCTGAAACAGCTGTGGTTTGGTAGACTTGTACTGACACTGGATGATGACTGAAAGTAAGATGAAAATCTGGACCTCAGTGGGATTTGAACCAGCAACCATTAGGTTTTCGGCCTGGTGCTCTACCAACTGGGCTACGAAACCCGATAGTCTGAAGTCAAACTTCTAATATGCACATGGGACCCAGTATTATTATGTAGTGGTGTTAGCTGTAGCATTTGACATAAGCATATTCAAATTCAATGCTACAGGACAAAATAAAAATGAGTAGAAACTACGATAAAAGTCATAGAAAGTTAGATAACAAAAGAAGAGGGATTAGAGCAAATAACCAGATATGACAAGCGATTGAGATGAAGATAGCGCATGAGTTTATTTGTACCACCTAGGTCGATTCTGAGTCATATCATCCAGAGTCTTCAGTCACCTGTTTTGGTTGTCACACTGAGCCGAAACTAGAAGTTTGGGTTTCCTGCATATCTCATACTGGCAGTCTAAGATTGCCACTAGTTGCAGTCATGAAGGATAGGGTATACTGAAGCTCCAAGAATGAATTAGTTATTTGTAGCTAAACTGAATCACGAGTTAGATACATTATGTTTGAACTGCTGAATTGAGATAAATCATGTGGTTATGCCTATAAAAGCCAGAAGAGAAATGGAAAATTCCTTGGAAATAGCACTTTAGATCTATTACATCGTATTCATTGTTTCATTAACTTATTTGAACAAGTGAAAAGTCTTTTTTAATGTATTATCAGGTTTATTCCTACAACCGATCCAAATTCCAAAGTATTATGATTTCAAACTGCTATAGCCACTAACAACGCACTGAAATAGACTCTCAGCCACTAATGTTCAACGACTTCCCAGTTGATTCCTGACTCGAATAATTAATGGGGAAGATACAGTGAACGTATAGGAACATGTATTTAGACCGAAGACAGTAAACGAAGGAAAATATATCTAAGCACGTCCATAGTCTGGGGTTTAAAGTAATAATGTTGATTGGCTGATCTGTCGTCTCGCAGTCTAATGTAGACATGACTTACATAAAGTATATTTGATTGATCCATTTCTGAATTAGTCTTTTTTGTCCCAATCCCCTTGTCAGAAGTTACTATATAAGTTACAGGAACTTTTATGCTTGATTCTGAGTCAACGACGGATTCTTCATGATGAGTGAAAGGTTCTGAGCCTAACAGCTTATGTATAAAGTCACTTGTTTAAGAGTAGTAGACACTGTGGGAAACACAACATTATCATAAAATAACTGCACTGAGAATTATCTATGGGATTTGATTTGAATGACTGGGAAGTAATTTTGTCTTCACAAAATCTTACTTCTGCGTTCAGTTTTGAAGTGATTCTAAGTGACAAAATCATAATCGTAAGGAAATTTGTGTATGGGGCTACTTATTCTTTAGTTTTGATATGGTTTTATAGAGTGGGCAATAATCTTTTTTAAATTTACCAATAGAACACCTTGCAATTTATTTATACCCTTTATCTCAGACAACACAAAGTACTGGAGTTTCACGTGAAGAAAAAGTTCTTGAGTTGATTGACAACCTACAAAAGCAGTTACCTGAAGATATTGATTATGAAGGGACTGTGAAAATATTCGCAACAGACCATTCACCATTAGTAGTTGTCCTATTACAAGAAATACACCGTTATAATCATCTTCTTGGTTTGATACGTAATCAACTGACAGATTTAAACAAAGGAATTCAAGGTCTAGTCATCATGTCTTCTGAGCTTGAGGAGATATTCACTTCAATTTTCGATGGACATGTTCCAAAGCAATGGAGTAAGGTAGATGCATGAGTTAAAATATTTTAGTTTCATATGCTGATGCTATATATATTCTTGCTTGTTTGTCGATTAGCTTCCACATCTATTCATTGAATTTTCTAGATTTATTCAACACTGTTATAAAACCGCTTGTACTGGGATGAAAAAAGTGAAGAAAGTAAGTTTGACCAGTCTGTTTTGAGGGAGAATCTTCCAGGAGAATAATTTGTTACCTATTGAGTTTAGAAAACAAGTTTTTGCACTCGTTTGGATGGCTTATTTGATTTAGAGAGAAGAGATTCATCTCTAAACCTGTCAACCTAAAGAAGTCCGTATCATGAAGAAATGTTTTTAACCTTTTGTTTCTAAAGTAATTTGTTTCAGAAAATAATTTGATATTTTGATTAGAGTATGACCAAATGAGTAACTTTCTCAGTTATATGTTTGTAGTGGGATTCCAACCGTCATATATTTCATAATTTATCACTTAATTTTTAAGCATTAACAGCAAGTATGCTTCCAGTTGGCAGTGAAAATAAACATTTTGCTAAAGTCCTGTCTAAGTACAAATAATTCCACAGACGAATGAAACGAACGATGAACTGAGGTATTTTGCTAGGCATGATCAGAAATAATGTGGATACAAACTAATATTGGAGCATCATTTCTCATATTGAGAATGCGATGTACAAGCTAAAAAAAATTGTTTCTTGTTTAAAATGATCTTCTTTGGCTGGTAGGATATTCTTATCTGTTTAATCTAGTTGATAAGGAAGCCTGAGTACTTCCTTTCTCATAAGTGAGAAATAGGTATAATGCAAAAAATTAGAACGCACAATAGAATATCAGATACTTTGACATTTTTTCTTTATTCTCCAAGAAGCAATCCTCTCCTGAGTAGTACTTATTTTCTCTTTGCTGCCGAATGTTTGATCAAATTTAATCATCGTCTATCTGTGCTAATTTCCTGTTGAGCGTACTGAACCTAAGGCATACTGAATGATCTAGTTGTATACCATTCAGATCGACTATTTTCCAGGGTTGTTATCCTTCATTCTGTTACAGAAAATTATTTTCATTTAAACTGCATAATTCTTCGTTTGCTTAACTTTTTGTTATATTTTAGACATATTCTTCACTGAAACCTTTGGGTTCCTGGTCTAGAGATTTAGCGGCACGTGTTGAGTTATTTTCAAAATGGGCTGGTACAGCACATCCACCAAAATTATTCTGGATTGGTGCATTCACTTTTCCAACGGGATTTCTTACAGCTGTTCTTCAAACAGCAGCAAGAAAGAATAATATCTCTGTGGATAGTTTAAGCTGGGAATTTACTGTACTTACTACAAGTGATACAAATGTATTGGTTTCACCAAAAGATGGTGTATATATTAGTAATTTATACCTACAAGGTGCTGGATGGGATCGAAAAAATCAATGTTTAATTGAAGCTGCACCAATGCAATTAGTTTGTCCAATGCCTGGTGTACACTTCAAGCCAGTGGAGAATAAAAAGAAATCATCTAAAAGTAATCAACTGATATTGACTATTGAATATGAAGTTTTTTCGGTAGATTTATTACCTGAATATATATGACTGAATTGTAACATACTGAGATCATAAGGTTTTATAAAATTTGCAAATATAAACACAACTATACTTTTATGGACAGTTCAAAACAATAATGACTAGAGCTGGACGTTACAATGAAAGACAGATAAGAAAGAACGACTAATGTATTAGAATTCTTTGTACAGAGTTACTTTTCAAATGCATCACCGTGTCTAACACAAAACTTGAACTCAAACATGAATCCTGGAGTATTCTTATAGTTTTTAAATTACGTTATATTTGTCATCGCAAGACCTCATTCAGAAAAGTATAATAACTATACTGACTTTGAATAAAGTACACTAGATGTGGAATTACTTGAAAACTGATCATCTTAGTAAAGGAAACAAGATAAAGTGCAGTTGTACACGTATCTGAGACAGTGACAAATATTAGACGTAGTAATAGCTATTCAGGTTGTGTTACCTACAAGAACACACATAAGTAGTATATTATGCGACATCATAGGGGAAGAAATAAGAGTTGACATTCAATTGGTAGAGACTATGCAGAAGGTACAGAAAAATATTGGATGATAACATTACAGGCAAGTGGAGAGGTGACAGAAATAGTACGACAACTTATCTAAGAAGAATGTAGGTGCTGTTTGCATAAACTTCATTGAATGCAAGGTTGTAATATTTTATCAGTAATAATTGTAAATTTCCTAACAATTCATGCCATTTCCGTAGACTAATGTAAATCTAAGCCATAGTAGTTACAGGTAGTCCCCTACTCTATAGTAGTTATTATCATCTAAATATCAGACCTAGTAGAGATTTATGCACTAGACTGAACTAAACCTTTTGTTTTCTGTCGCTTCAGTTTTACTTGACTGTCGTAAGCTTGGTAGGTGGGGATTTGCTTGTTGTAAATAATGGTTTAATCTTATTCTTGAGATTACAGTTGACCCAACTTAGTACTAATATATATTCTTTTGCAGAACAGGTGAAGTAATCTTATAAATATGAATCTATTTGAAAAGTCCTACGACCTAGTCTGAGACAGAAGTGTATCCGAAAGCGTTTAGTACTCAGTATTCTATTGATTCATTTGCTCATCATTTATTACTTTCTGGGGTTCCTTATTCATCATACAATAGGGAAGTATTTTAGTGATTTGCATATCTTGATATGTGAATTTCATTTCAACTAGTAATGTCTTCTATTTCACTCATCGAACTAAATAAACCTATTTACAAATGTTGGCGGTGACATAAGTTTTGTGATATAACTGAAATGTATTATGATTAATTATTGAAATGCTAGCCAATATTTGTATGTTGACAAAGTATAGAAATGAGTTCTCATGAATATGGCAGAGATACATAGATTACATCAACAAAAGACCTGACGTTCCTGAGTAGAAGTTTCTAGCCAGTGGTTTCGGTTGTCCTTCGGACGCCAACGGGGAGGTTCACCTTCCTCTTCACAGCCCAGACCAACAGTCAACGACTTCATGGAGTGATGCCATGTTTTAGTCTGGCCATTTCTTACGTTCTTTTTAACCTGAACCTGCTTCAGCTAACATTGTGCTATGAAGCAGAGAGTGACTAGATATGCGTAACACATGTCCGAGCCACCTCAGCCGTTAAAGTTCCACAACCTCATCGACCGGCGTTCCACTCCTCCCTAAAACCCTACGCTTTACTTTTGCGTTAACCACGTGGTGACACCACAACCCAGCCTACGCCACGAAGGCAACAGTGGGCGAACACTTGAAGCCTACGCATGCTTTTAATGCTTCAGACAGAACAGAGCGAACTGCGGTACAGTACACTTCACCTTATATCGATAACATAGTGGTGCCACAGATAGCGCAAGTTGGTGAAGCTCAACAGAGCCTTTTGTATCCATGCAAAAAAATTTGCCGCCCACTAAAGCTGAAACAATTTTGCGGGTGACTGATATAGTCAACACACCAAGCCACCTCATTCCCTATTGTTAAACAAGTCAGCAACGAAGCCCAGTTATCGAGCAACAGTTTGCATTTAAGTATTGAGAAATGCATCCCAAACATTCTCAAATTGCCAGTAAATGTATCCAGAAGACTCTGCATCTTGCCAACGTCTTCACTTAACAGGGGTATGTCATCTGCGTACTCCATATGTAACAAGGATTCATCTGTGATAAGTCCAACCCCTGTTCAGTCAAATGGCAAGATGGAGACCTCCATAAGTATGTCTATGATAAAGTTGAATAAGCATAGAGGGAGTGAACATCTTTGACGGTTACCACTGGATATACAGAACTCACCAAAGGCACTCACACACCCATTGGTGTTTCGGTACAGAGTTTCCAACAGTGATGTACTTACTTGGTACCCCTTTCAGTGACAGAAACCGCCAAAAGACCTGATGGTCAATGGAGTTGAATGCCACTTTTAGATAGAGAAATGAAGTATCAGGTGCCAATGTGGCTGTGTTCCAGAAACTGCAGGACAGTGAATATCTGGTAGGTACACCAACGATCAGGTCTGAAACTTGTCTGGTTTTCTAGGGTTTGTTGTTTCCGAGGTCCACTCATGCGTCCGACAATTACAGAACGTGGAATCTTAGACGCTATGCTCGTCGGGCTGATTGTCCTGTGATTATGAGATCTCTCCTCTTTCTTGAAGACCGAAATGGTCGAAGATTGGGACTAGTTACAGGGGATCATATCCGATTCCAATACGTTAGCTAACACTTCAGGTAACCTGACCAGTAGTCTCCGACCAACAAACCTAAATACCTCCGGTACAACTCTCTTTGGCATTTTCTTGCTTCTGGTCACTTACACCTTATTAGATTTATGCACTTTTGGAAGCTTTATTTCAATGTTCCATTCAGGGTCCAACTGAGTACTGGGTAAAGCAGTGATAGCTGGAGGTCAGTTGAACTGTTCCGCCCATCAATCCAGTCCTCTCCTCTGATGGTGAGTCACAGGTCCATCCTTCCCCACTATAGTCTCACTAACCACTGGCCTTTTCACCCCAGTTTCCTTAAGTTTGAATAACTGTCTAATGTTACTTATCACCACTGCCTTTTCTATTTCTTTAATCGTCGCTACCCACCACTACACGCGGACCTTGCATAGACTTCTTATCAGTCTACATTTGTTATAATATTCGCTCGTCATTGTATTCAAAGCCTGCAGGGATGCGTTTGCACGCGTCTATTAATCTATAAGTTGCTGAAATCCAAAGGTGCTTTACGACCCCTTTGTGATAGTCACCTACGGTCTTTGATATTGGTTTTATAGCAGACTGGAGATGGTACCAAGCTTCTTCTGAATGAGTGTTGTTCTGTTCTGATAACTGTTCAGCCAGTTTCTCGCTGAAAAGAGCCTTAGTATTCTCAACATAAAGCTGCACTCGCAGTGGTCTTGCTGTTGTGGTTTTTCTATGTTCATTTAGGTGCGAACATACACTTGTTTGAACCAACGCGTGATTGCTGTCCGAACACATGCTCAAGAAGCAGCAATAGTCTTTCACCTGACCCTCTCCAGAGAATACTGATAGCAAAGCGGGTTGTCTTTGTCCACTGCTGAGTTGTAGTCGGTGACCGTAACACCAGACAATTCCTCTCTTTATGTCTGAAGTTGCTTCTGGACAGAAATAGATGGTTGTCTGAACATAGTGGGTGATCGCAGCTATCTTTCCATACTGCTTGGATTCCGAAAGTGCCTTTCTGTTCGACTTAGCCCACCCCCTTGTGAACTGATATCACCTGCAACAACCACACCTGGAAGTTTGGCTTTCAATAAGACGGTAGACAATTTTCATTAGAATTCCTCCCTCACTTCTTCATAGATGCAGTTAACTGCATAAATAGAGATTACATAGAGACGACGACTTTCACAATTCCTTTTAGTCCTTACTGTACTATTCAATCGAATAGCAGATAGGCAACTGGGATCCAGTCAAGCGGTGGACTCCCTGCCTTAGCATCAAGCGCTATACTTATACTTGCAACACCGTGAGAACTAGCCATCGAATCTCCAGAAACTCGGATTTTGCAGACTTATGATATTGGCTGGGCGAAGCCAAATGAACAACCCCATGCACATCTCACAAACACATCACGCATCCATAGTCTGTGGTGTCAAAGGTTTGACTAGCAAAGTTTGTTGGCTGATTTGATGGAGGGTGTGGAAATTGGAAGCTACGAGTAGTTTGGAGCACGGTTTCAGAAGAGCAGGCATGCTGTTTCATGAACAGCGACAGTTAATACAATAAACAGGAAATACTGGCACAGTAATCGTTATCTATAAAGGTCTCTAAACAGCAACTCTGGTAAAACTCCTTCAGATGACAGTCCGGTTCGATTATTAGGCTGTTGTGAATTCGCCACCCTGATATAACCATTCATTTCCCATCATATTTGACGAACCGTATTTAATTTACGACTCATTGCTCCGGCTGTTTAAATACCAGTAATTTTAACTGTATTTCTGATATCCGTCAAGTAACTTAAATTGTAAACCTTCATAAGTTGCATAATACTAGAATACATCATTTCCACAATCTAACGTCTGTTGAATCGTAGTGTCTGAGAAGTAGTGAAACTTTATAGTAGAATTTCAATTGACTAGCGTCTTGTTTCATGGATGAAAATTTAGTTTTGACGTTCCTGTTGATAAATCTCCAGAGATGTGATTTGTTAGTTTCACTAATTGATGGAGTAGTGTGTAAATCGAAGCGGTTCCTTCAACTTCGCGTAAAACGGCAGCAAAGGTGACTTTTAAAATACGCCTGGGAACATTTAAGTGAGTCAACACTAACTGCTATTTCGTTGTAAAATATGAGTTCTTATTTTCAAGACCCCAAATCTTTTATCTCTTTCAGATGTCTACGTAGCCCCATGCTACTATTATCCAAATCGAGCTGGTACATCAGAAAAGCCTTCATTCATGATTGGAGTTGAGTTGAAAACTGGCGAGAAACCACCTGAACATTGGACGAAACGAAGCACTGCACTCTTAATGAGCCTGGATGTTTAAAAATGCTACCTTTCCTTCAAATGCATTGTATCTATAATTCATCTTAACTTTTTATCCAGTATCTTTATATTGTTCGTGTGATTAGTAGGAGTTACTTGGGATATTATTGTAAATTGGTATTCTCAGTTACTCCAATTCACTGCATTGTTTCAATAGGCTATATTTTTATGCCATAAAAACAACCTACTTAAAAATGGTTCCTTTTGGTGTTGGGTATTTTGATGTTTAATTAGGGACAAAACAAAATATTCCTAGTGGTTCTCTTCAATACTGTGATTACTCGCTTACATATATTTTGGCATTATTCTTATTACCAATTAGTCATGAGATGACACAGTAATATCCGAATACTTTTCCGAAAATAAATCAATTCTGTGGAGAACTATCTATTTTTAATTTCAGATTGCAAAAATTGAGAAAATATTCAAGAAAAAAACTTGCGCAATGTGGTAGAATGTAATCCCGTTTTTATTGATTTATCACACAGTGTAACAGTTTTGTTTACTGGGTTACGTTTCGGACATAATTTACTGTCCATAGTCATATCAGGATAACTACACAACTTTGAGATATCCTTTATCTAGTCCTAATTTCCTCGCACCCTTTGTGATATGGGCAGTAAGATTTTCCATATATCCGGAACAGGTGATAAGTCATTTCTGTTGAATGTATTAGGTGCCTATTCGATAAGCAAAGATTCACTTATCAATCTCTCCATCCACCCTGTTATGTTAGTTATAAGGATTTTCACCAAGTCCCATCCTATTGTATGGTTGTATGTGCAAATTCAGTAGTCAATACAATCCAATTCACTTCTGAATTAAAAAATAGTGAAGGGGAATTAGCGATGTTGGATTGAAGAATAAAACGGAAGCAAGATGGAAGGTTAGACACTAGTGTCTACAGAAACCCTTCACATTCAAATCGTTACTTAGACTTCAAATCGTCTCACCCCATGTTAGTTAAAGTTGGCTTAGTAAAGTGTCTAAGTAACAGGGCCGAAAAACTTACTAGTAAAACCGAAGATCTAAGACAAAAAACCAGATGCATTAAATATACCTTACTCATCAACACTTACCCTCCCAAATTAGTTGATACGTTCCTTAGGAATCGTAAGAAAAATACCAGTGACACAGGTATTAATAGTATTAACAATAGTGGCAATAATGTTAATAATAGTGTAGTGGCTATATTGTGAAGAAAGAATTCAAGACCTCTACAGTATCACCATACAAAGAAGGCACCTCAGAGATACTATCTAAGATTCTCAATGAGGCTGGGATTAGAGTGGCATTAAAACCTACAGACTCACTCCGAAATTAGCTTTGCAGGTTACAAGATCCTATTGATCCAATTAAGCAGAGTAACTTAGTTTACTGAATCCCTTGAAATGATTGCGAGGTCAAATACATACATCAAAGTAGTCGACCGGGGTCAATTGGGCTATTCGAGCACAAAAGCCTGGCTAGGTCAAAATCAGTAGGTAAGGAATTTAGAAAAAAAGCTCAGCCACAGCTTTATGCATGCAACTATACACAACTACACAATAGGATGGGACAGGGTGAAAATCCTTAAAACTAACATAACAGAGTGGATGTAGACTGATAAGTAAACCTTTGTTTATCGAATAAACACATGACATAAAAACTCACACAAATCCACAAAGGGTGTGAGGAAATTAGGACTATATAAAGGATATCTTAGAGTTATGCAGTCCGAAACGTAATTCAGTAAACAATGATGTTAAACTGTATGATAACTCTAATAGACCAATAAATATTACAGAAAATATGAACAATCAATAACATAGAAAGAAACTTGTGAGTTGAGTAAAAAAGTATAACTGATGATTAACTGCTTTGACAACTGATCTCTTATGTTTCTCGAAATACTTTCATGAGAAACGGAACTTCCTCGCTAAGCTCGGTGCTGACTCACCTTACAGTCTAAAACAATCACTACATTCAAAATCTCAAGGTTAGAACATCAAATGGATATATATATATATATATATATATATATATATATATATATATATATACATATATATATATATATATATATATATATATATATATATATATATATATATATATATATATATTGATATGTACATAGGCCGGCGTTTTAAAATAATAAAATTAAGTGATTGGTCATCTGCCAGTCTAAATATATACGCAGTTAACACTTTGATTGATTCATCTCCGGACTGGTTTGTTCCGTCCACTTATCAAAAAGACAAGTCAGAAAAGTTATATAGTTGTCAAACGGAAATAAATAATAAGTCTACATGAGGAAATAAGTTTGTTGAAACAGTTGGAAAATATAAGTAGATACTCACTTTGGAAGTGCTCCAAGTTAAAAAAAAAATAGTGGCATCTCAAATGTTATTACCAACAGCTATTTTAAACTATACTGATTCCCTTAACTTTTGCGAACTTCTTAATTCTCTTCTACCTACTTTCGCTTCTTGTATAAGCACCATTTACCAATAGACCGTTTAGAATGCAACAATTCGTTAATATTCGTGGAAAAATATGCAAGAATACGACTAGCAAAGAATCTTCAGAATGCTGAAAAGGAAGACAGGTAAGCTTCGATCGAAGAAAATTACAACAATATGAGAATTTTCAGATGCCAACCCACAGTGAAACCTAAGAGCATTCCGTTCAATAAGACCGAAAAACCCAGTGTAGATATGATAATGCATTGCGATAAATAACATTTAAGCTGTTCTCCATGAAAGTGATAAAAGCAAATGAGAAAAAAAGAAACTTCAGCTGAAAAATTCAGTGATATAAACCAGTCCCAACCCTATATCCGCATTTAAATGTTACTAAATGAATACGCATCAAGAAATAAATCGAATACTAAATTGCACCTCAACTACGTCCAACTAACATTACAGGCATCGACTTCAAGAAATAACTAAAAACTAGAGGATATAAACTGTGGACACAGTATGACCGTTTACAAACAATTATACTTCCGTTGTAGTAGACGAGATGGCATATTATAAGCTTAAGCAAAACCAGTCATAAATAGCAGAGAAAAGTTTTGGTTAACGAGAAGATAAAAATTCATATTTCACAAGATAGTTTGGGAAAACTAAGCACCTACCCAAATGGTTGAAGCATGCTAAGAAGACCCCGAGGAGCTCGATAACAAAACACCTAATGGATCATGGACATGATGTTGATACCTGTAAGTCCTTTACGGTTATCAGTAGACAGCAAAATAAGAAGTTGCTTCGATATGCAGAAGCCTGCGCAATTTTAGTTGTCAAACCAAACCTATGCATTCAGAAGGAAATGGTAATTAGTTTGGATCTGCCATGGTAGGAATTACAACATTGTCTTTTTTCGCTCTTAATTATTACCCGTCTGATATTTTGTTTTCCTTCCTTGATTTGTTTCACCTAATTAACCTTATTCCTATCACCATTGTTATCATTATTAATCTCAATACACACCTAGTTTTCTTGTTGTCTGCATAAGTACTACTAACTATCTTGTTTTGAATTACGTGATCGGCATTTAATCGATTCACTTCTCATCCCTGTGTCAACAGATTTTCAATGGTTCCCCAAGTGATGTCAGTCCATGATGAATACTACCTCTAAACACTATTATTGTTATTATCATTATTTTCCTACCTGAAATCCACTATTATCCAAACTCACTTAACCTATCCCCAACCCATTCAATTCTGAATATCCATTGCTATCCTTTGTATTACTACTTGAATTGTAAAAACTGTTCACTTCTATGTTGTTACACCTAAGTTTGTCTCGTTCTACGTTATGTAGAGTATCCAACTGACGAGTGCTACTGAAGTTTATGAATTCATTAAATCCTGTTTCTTTTCACATTCGTTGCGTGTTTTAGATTTGTATCAGGAAACAAATGTTTTTAAATTACAGTCAATTTTCAGGATTGGATATCTTCAAACGATTGTGACCAAATATATGTCTACAAAAGCGGACGTCTAAATGGTTTATCTTTGTTTAGAAGTGCGAAATGACGCTTCAGAAATAATATTTACATGAAATTTTTCTACGGTTAATACTTCTTCCGTTTAGGGTCCTTTTCTGTTTCAGATTCGTGTGAAATAAACTTCATGTGAGAGATAATTACTTCGAAGGGTTCAAGTTTCATAATCATCAAAGTAGAAACATTTGACGTGTTGATACGTATGGCTGAAATGTTTGTTTGGAAAGAGATCATACATTTGAAGTATTTCTAACAGCAAATCACTATCATAATGAGCGTTGGTAAGAAGTTATTTTGTTAGCCTGAATCTTATCGAAGTTTCTAAATTCGTTTCGATATAGGCAATGAGCCATATCTATTGTGTGAGGGTTGGTGATAGTACCTGACTGCCCAAACCTAGATAGGAGAAACGGGGTTCAAAATCCGTTGTGGCGCTATAAAGACAGCTCGTTAACAACTGCAGCAATTTAAGGACGAGTCATTTGTTTGTCTGGTGAAATCCCGGTAATTTATACTGTGATAACCTGTCACTTATCTGATTTCAGTGGTTGTACTTCTGCTTACTAAAGAGTACAACGATACAGTATGACAGATATGACGGTTACTGATAGCATATTTGGAAAATTTTGTTCACATCATGTCGCTGGAAGAATCTGACACCTTGCTGCTACATAGATCCCATAAACCTGTGGTTAACATGCAGAGATGTTAGATTTAATGAAAATGTGTTAAGTTTATTCTCTGTTACGCCTTTCTCTTTGTGTTAGGAACAAACACCACTGACCACTTAAAATCCCCATATTTGAGTCCTTTTAGTTGTGGGTAACTAGATTATGAATAAGTTACTCGAAAACATTTCCACTTGTAATGAAATCTTAAAAAAATACAATCCTAATCTAATGAGTAAGTATATAATTTAATATACATAGAAAGTGATACGCTTTTTTAACAAAGAATTCGTAAGATTTTAAAGCGTTTTGGATAGTTTTATTGCAAACGTTTTCAGTATATGCGTAGTATGCAAAGACAACAACTATGTATCACCTTTTGAAATGATGAAAGCTAGTGCGCTTAATAATCGCTAGTTTATACATACTCTTCTTGATTGTCTTTCGTTCATTACATGCAAAATATGCCTTTCTCTAATGAAGACTCAATACTAACCATTAACGACTATAAGAAGTTGTCCGTATGATGAGTACGAATTGGGTGTGAAACAACTAATCCTAGTTGTTAGGTGAACGAACCATTTACATAACAGAGTAGTTAGCAATTATAGTCTGAGAGCGTTAGACTGCAGTTAACTGCAGTCAGTGTACTTTACAATGTCTTAGTTACTGAGAAAATCTGTGTACAATTTCCTAGTATAATTCTCTTAAAACCTGTTTACTGATATGCATGCGACAATGGTGACTAACACAACTTTAAAAGATAGTCAACTCAGTCTAAATAAATCCGAATAGTTTTTATCGCTACCATGAGAGTAACATCTTAAATTCTCTTTTTATAAGGAATTAACTAACGGGTGTAAATAGCATATAGATTTGTCAAAAAATGTGAACAAAGTTTATGACTTTCTTTTTTCAGTTTAGAAAACACAAAAATGTATGAAAAACTCATTTACTATACATATATGCAAATATCCAACTATACAAATGGAAATGTGTTCTGCTGAACTACATTTGAGTGGTAATGAACCAATGTTCATGTTTACCTAAAAATCATGAAAATAAATTAGCAATTAAACAATGTATCAACATCCTTATAAAAGTATTTAACTAAACTCCTAATTAACATGTAAGCATTGTAGTATAATATATAATGATTACTAGACTTACAATGAGCATCTCTTGCCTACCAAATGATCTCAGCCGATTCCTAATCTGAAGATATATATCAAACAGTTGAGGATGAAAACTACTTCAAGTGACTAAGGTTCGCATCAAATTTGTTGGGTGCGTGTGAAAGGCCTGAATTCTATTCGTCAATTTGTGATAGTATTGAAGTCATCGACATACTCGCTGTTACATTACATTAATTGTTGAGGGTACACTGCAGAGATTCACTTTTTGTCATAGAATAGATAAAACTTCCCTACAGTGAATGAAACTACTGATTATTCACCAGCGAAACTAAGTAAAGGATTTTATCATCATTATTTATAGTTTCAAATCACTGAAACTTCGGATCTCTAGGACATCCTTAAATAATTGTATTACATCAGCAATAGTGTCCTTCGTTCATGGTTTCATTGCATAAAATGAACATTTTTATATTCCTTTCAATTGCTCATATTGGAACCCATTAAAAAAAGATTAAAGTGTACCTAAGCAACTGAAGTCGATGTTATATAACAATCGTCATCACGTTGAAAATGTCAACAGACTTGTATGTTGCCGAACAAGACAACGACACCAGAATATTCAATGTCAGAAAGTATTTTTCGACTAACTGATTAACACCACTATCACACGTCTCCTTTAAGAGATAACTAATAAGTGTGATCATTAATGAAGTTGAAGAGAAATGGCGAAATCCAACGACGTTGCCTGACACCAATACTGTTTTACACAAGTAGAGAGATTTAATTGTAAGCTTTTACTGTAACCAAGATATTCTGATATAGAGGATTTCAAAACGTTAATGAACTTCTGACCAGTAACAGCGATGTCAAGAAGTCTTTCTACTGTTAGTCCGTGATATGTAACAGCGTTAAAGCAATTGCTAGAATATAAAGATGTGATTAGTGCATTAGTGGTCTTAATGAACTCTGGCATGCTTACTGAAAGTTACTTCACCAAGCGTTTTTCACTAATTGAGAATTAGAGTGGTACCTAATAGTAGTAAAGACGCAGCAGATAACCAACTTAGGAACTGACATTTGATATTTATCTTCCTCTCAATAATCAGGTAATGTATACGCCTTAATATATTGAACATGGGTCACAATGTAGGCCCTAAACCTGTGGAGGGACTGTGGAGTAGAATTATACTATTCGCCTTTTGAAGACGAGTATGATGATGACGCCATCTTAGATTGACTAAAAACCCAGCTTTTTATTATCTTTCAATTAGTTCAGTCAGGTGCGCATCAAAAAAGGAGAATAGGCCTTTTAGAATTGATACATTTAGCACTTGTAGTCTTTTACGAACCAATACATTTTTAGTCTGGTTAGTATTAACCGACTACAAAACATAGAACTTCAGGGTTAAAGTTTCTGAGATAGTGAACAAGTAAAACCACATTTCGAAATGTTTGGTCTGGAGCCATGGGGGTGTTTTTAAAGACCTATTACGTCTCATGCCATCCAACTTGTCTATCTGTCACTTATGTTTATAGCTCTTCAAGTTTATGAAAGTGGAATTTCGAGGTGGGAGATATGAATAAGAGATGGAAAAGGAATGGTTATAATATAGCTACTAGCAAACCTATGAGTGGAATGAAGTTATATATATATATATATATATATATATATATATATAAACAAAGACCTAGCTTACCTAGTCGTAGGACACCCAGGCCTGTAGTCGAGTCGAATCTGTTAAATGCTTCTTTAACATTTTCAGGTAGTATTTCTGGCTTCTTACCTTTACTTAACAGGTTAACATCGTTTAGGGTAACACCTCTAGTGCAACATATTTCTAAAGCCTCAGATTTGTCTTGAAAATTTGATCCAAGCATAACCAAATCCAAAAGTATATCTACCAGTTCAGTGTGACTATTTTTACACTTCTTAAAGAAATCAGTTGACTTTCGTGAAAAAATAACTGGCAAAAATTTTGATGATGGTTGCAAACATGAAATTAGATAGTTTCTTTCTGAACCGCTCAATTTGTCGTGGATAACTTGTAGGTAACTGATGTTATTTGATCGATCATCATCAATTCGATTTACAGAACTCTTTGGAAAAAATATTCGAGTTGCAAGTTCCGAAGCTTGTAAAGCGTCAGCTACATAAAACAGATAAGAAAGCCATTTTATAATAACAAAAAATAATTCGTTACTAAAAACAGTCGAATAGTTGACATTTGAAGGTGCAAGTAGCATCTAATCTGTGATATGAGTTCAATTTATCAGTTGATTTCTAAAATCAAACTTTGAGAAGAGCTGTACTGAGACATTTTTTATGCAGTAAACACAGTCTATAGTTAACAGACGATGAGTGAAGTCTCTAATTAGAACTTACAATTTATTAGACATGAATGATAATTACAGTGACTGAATTAATCTAAGTAACTGATACAAAATTCTTAACACAGTCAATTAGGTTTCCCAGTTTGTGAAAGCTATGACGTTATGATTTCCATGTATTTATTCCTTAATACTGTGTTATCACACACTACGGCTATTTAATGGTAATTTTTAAACTAAATAATGTTTGTAACTATCAAATATAATTGAACATAAACGTTTAAAATTGGAATTACACAGGTGTAGAGAATGAAATCGCCAAAAAACATCTTCGCTGAACTTCGCGTTTTTTCTCTTATCCAAGAGAGTATTTTTAGTAAGTTAGATTTGCATCACTATTGAAATGAGTTTTTAGCACAAACTGTATCACATATAAAACCAATCATCATCAGTGTTTAAACCCTAAACAATAAAAAGCAGTAGGATGCTTCAATATGGAAACATTTAGTAAGGCCATAAAAAAACTTACCTCCATGAACTAATAAAGTGAGTTCCTGAGCCAGAACTTTTTGCACTATCCGAAGATGAGGATTAATCTGTATTGAAAAGGGATTTAAGAATAAGTAACGACGTGAGATAATTGGCAACAAAACGATTAAAAACCCATCGAAATCCTTGTTTTACTGAAGCTTTCACAGTTCTTCAGCTACTAATTGAGGACCCCCCCCCTTAACGCAACCCAATGCTCAGAAGATTTCAGTACTGCGAAAATTCTAATTTAGATGACAAACAAACAATTTTTTTCTATTGTAAGCATCGTTAAAATTTGACCACTTGACATAACTATTTATTCCCTTCTTGTTAATCAATTATTTAACCCCCTGTGTAAAACTTCGCAAATTTACTGTGCAATTATTCTATACTTAGATAACGTTCGTCTGAACATAGCAAACCAGGTGTATACTGGAATTAATTATAATAACAATGATAAGTACATTAACGAAAGCATACTTGGAGACATTAAATCAACTGGATCACAGATTCCAAAGTTATGTTAGGCATGTTCAAGTTTACAAGCCATGGATGACTACATTGTGAATGACAGATTTATCTCATCATAAAGTAGCTTAGTGGTTATGTGGGATTCTAAGGCTAACGTCCGAACGTTTCGGGAAACATACCATTTCTGACACCTCCCAATCTGTTCGAAATACCACCGATCTAAATAGTACTGGTAAACAACTTGTCTCAGTTGATACCATATTTCTAAAAAATGTGCCGGCTGACGAAACCATTGATGTTATATGTATAGAAGTTGACAATATCCCTAACCCAGAGAACTAGTTGAAGCAGCTGCTACCTATGTGTACCACGCATGTCAAATTTCAGTTTAGCGACCAATTATTTCGTCGAGTTGATGTTGCAATGGGGAGTCCTTACGGACCCAATGTTTGTCAACTTATTTCTTTGAAGTTTGGAATTTATTAGCTTGAAGTTCTTGGTAAAACAGATAGAGCTTCGCCAGAGATACATCTTCATTGTATGTAGAGGCGAAGTGGAGGCAGAAAAAAAGTTTTAACTCATGTCATCCAAATACAACTTTCATGATAGGGCATGAATAAAATTATCTGATCACATGTGAAAAGAACCCATGGGTTTAACGAAAATCATCGTAGACGGGACAGTACACTCATTTTAAGTCATTTCCCAACCCCGTATAAAATCAATGTAACCAAAACGCCGTTAAGTAGAGCCAGAAATATCTGTTTTGACAGCAAAGTTGATTATGAAGTAAGAATCTTGAGAAGTAATTTTAGTATTAAAAAAAACCAGGTTTTGGGGTAGGAAATAAAAAAGAGTCCTTACCAGTATCAATCAAAAAAGCCAGTTTATATCACCTTACTATTTAAAGGTGATGATATGTTAGAGGTAGTTGGGCGAAGACTGGGAAGATTCATCAGAAATACTTACTGCGTTGAAAAGATGATCTTACTGAGTAACGCTAAATGGTACCAGTCCATGAAGTTTGACTGTCCGTTTGAGTCGTCTAGGGAGATGTAGATTGCCTGGTTGAGGTCCCCAAGATAGTAGGAATCAGCTACCGGAGACCCTGCTAAAAAACCGGTCATAGTGGAGAAGCTATGTTTACTCTTTGACGTGCTTTTAAGTTTGAACATTGTCACTAAACTCCATTTATTTCTTCTCCTCTCCTGGCGTGCACTTTTGTCTACTTTGATATAACTCCTTTCTTACCCACTTGTTCTTCGTACGCTGTTGTGAAGCGCAGCAACTTCAACCAATGCATTTCTATGTGAGATAGACCGTTGACTTCGTCGTATCTACGTAAAAGGATACTACGACAATCGGGGGAAAACAGGACCTTGGTCCTTGACACCTCTGAATGCATGCATCAATTCGAATGTATCTGCGTAAGCAAATACATAAGTCGTACAGAGAGAGGCGTCTGTTTATCCGAGTGACTGAGCATCTACCTAAATGATTAAAGCTTGCAGAAAATAAACCTCCGAGAAGCTGAAGGGCGAAACAGCTATGGGTATGATATTAATTCCCTTAAATAATCTACGATCATTAGTATATAGTGGAATAAGATGCAATTGTAGAAGATGCAACTTGAGTTGTTGAACTGAACCTCTGCATCCACAAAGAAATGGCAGTTAGTTTGAATCTATAATGGTAGTAATTGCAACGTGGTCTAATCACACCAAGCTTTTACTACCTGCTCATTGCCTTCAATGACCACCTTTACGATAATGATCTTCTTTCTTCACAAAATCTGTTCCCTCTAATCAAAATTATTACTATTACTATTTTCATGACAAAATATACCATAATTAAGCTGTTTCCTTGTTTCCTTATGAAGTTTACCCCAACACTCTTCTCACACGTCTCGATTGACCACTAAGTCATATGTTCAGAGGGAAGTAATCTGTATTCAGCTCATTGATTGTTCACTCAAAAGAGAACACCATTAGTGTAGGGGGGGGATAAGCAGACATAAAATAATGAATAAAGCTAAGAAATCCTTGTTTTTTTTAGAAAGATCAAATGAGTGAACAGGATTGTCATGCACAAAAAAGCGCGAAAGATTTTCATCAATAAAGTGGGACTATAATAAACAGAATGAAAGAAAACTAAAGGGGAAATTATTACGCGAAAATCGAAGGGTTGTGAAATTAAAGACATGGTAGCAAAAGGGGCTGGACGAAATGTTTATGTACACAGAGTTCAGGATACTCTTTGTGAATAACCAGAGCCTCTGCTGTACAAAGAAGACAGTCGAAATCCTTTTGAACGGCTCCATATCACTGTATACATCACATCAAATAGGTTTTGTAGAGATGGTGTGTGACCTGCTACAACAATTTGTTCCAAAATAGAGTTGTTTATCGATTTGGATTCTGTTTCTATGGACAACACAATGAAAACCAAGTTCTACAAGCTCGTTTATCGAAAGCAATTTGAAGAACATTCTTCGCTGCATCCCGGCGTCCAACTTTCTCCACACAAACACTAGTTTGCTAAGACGTCAAACAAAAAGTTTCGTTGCTGGCAATATCCATGTGTGTATATAAACCTACTCGCTCCTGTGGGGTTGAGTACACAGGTTGTACCAGCAGGATACCATCAAGACGTGTTCACGAACATTTACCAGCATGGTTATCGATAACAGAATTCAGATCAATAAGGAGATCTACTTTGGGACATATCGTTCTGGAAAGTCACACAGTATCTGTGCATAACTCCTTCCATGTAATGTATAAGGTGAGACTGAGATGTTCAAAAGGATTTAGACTACTTATTCTTTGTAAAGCAGAAGCTCTAGCTATTCGCAAGCAGAATCCTTAACTCTGTGTACATAAGCATTTTGTTCAGTCCCTTTTGCTAGTAGGTTTCATTTTCACGACTAATTGGTTTTTGGGTTGTAATTTTCTCTTTACTCTGCTTTCATTCCGTTTGTTATAGCTCCATTTTATTAGCCGAAATCTTTCCATTAGGAACCCAAGGGACAAATAATAATAATAATGTGTTGAACAGTGTTATTGTATGGGATATATGTGATCAAGTATGTAGCGTATCTTGCTGATACATTCTATTTGTCTATGGATTCAGTATATCTTGTTAGTCTTTTTAACATTCGATGCTTGTTTTAAATTTATGTCGGGAAATGTTTTCAGTTTTTAAAAAGTAATATCGTAATTTCTTTGATTAATTATCGCCATTTGATACTCTGACATTGATAATCTATTCGCACTTCCCCACTCTACTTTTATTTTCCATACAAAAAGATAAGTATTCAAATGTAATAAAATTGTGATGAATGAATCATTGCAAAGGTAGGGGAATTTGAATACTGTGAAAAAATATGACAAGTTGAAACGCATAATTTTCATGACTGACCTTCGCTGACTTCTTCGCCTAACAACAATATTAATGTAGTGTAGATGGGAGTGTTAACCACTTTGACGAATTATTCCATTAACGCTACATCCCGGTACTAACCGTATGCTCGCGAAAATGTTCACACAAGAGCAGCAGATGCTGTATTTTTAACCTGCTCAAACCAACTTTTCTTCAATGACGGTGATTTAAATAGCGAACATTTCATCCAACATATATCTACTGAGTTGGGAAACTAAACCATCATTCCAAAGTGAATGTCAATCGATGTTGCAGATTTTTATCAAAAGAGGTGACGTATAATCCAAACGATAAATGGTTGGCTACTTGATATACTAAGTACGGATCAAACCCAATCGTAATGGAAGCGATGGGTATACTTCTATCTTAATATGTTTTACAGACAAACCATAGTATACTGTTTAGTTACCATAACTTGGTTTGATTTCATGAGCCTTTTCTTCTAGTTTTTTAAAAAAAACAATTATCATTCTTTCCACTACTTTGCCGGTTCATTTGGTTTCCTTTAGTTGTATTATTTATGGAGCTTATATAAATAAGACACATCTGCATACAACGTTTGCCGCTATTTTCACCTGGTCTTGCTCTCATAACGAGTAATCAAGTATCTGTTTGCAGTGGTACACGAAGCGGCTTTGTCCTAAGTAAACGTTGGATGATTAAAGATTGTTTGAGGCTGTTCAGCCAAAAATAACAGAAAGTTGTGAATTTAAGTTTTTGTTTTCTGGCACGTACTCTTCAAGTGAAAAAATTACAGTCAGATTAAGGACTTAAATCTATTTAAGGTTGCAGAGACACTTTGCTAATTAGTGCCAGAAAGCGCCAGCTAGCTTTTAACACGCTACCAAATGAAGCGCGACCATAATATTTAACCAATATTATTTAAATATTATGCGAAAGCCCCATAAAGGCTTACATGACAGACTAGGAGCCATAAACACACTGTAAGAAAATCAGAAATGATTGTTATAACTTTGAGAAACAAAAGATAGTAGAGGGCACTACAAAACTCTTCAAATAGTAACTGAAGCTTTTTGAATATAAGAAAAAACTTACCTTATGGTCAGCTAATAGCTGTTTAATCTCATCTGGCGATAAAAAGGTTAACTGTTGAACTAGTTTGTCTGATATAATAGCATCCGGTAGATTCAGGATTTTTTGGTAGAAGCTATAAGGTTTTAACTTGTTCCCCATTAACCAGAGAGTATCCATCCCACTTTCGGAGCTGGAAATGGATTTGCCCAATTTCTGACCATCGGGAGTAGTTATCAAAGGGATGGTTAAACCTAAATAATGAGACTAAATGATAAGTCCTCATTTAAAATCTCCTGTGAGTTATTTGTAATTTATGCTCGGAGTAAACCTGACTTAGGAACTATTTAAACAAATGAACGGTTGAAGTTTACAACATTTGATTCGTGAAATGAAGTCGTCGAACTACTACTGGTAACGGTCTTCCAGATACACCACGCAATGCAACTACTTATTGGATTCAGTTTTCCTCTTAGCCCCTGAGTATTTTCTCCAACTGTTAGCGTTCAATAAAATGCGAAAATGCTCACAGCAACCAAGAGCACAATCGTATAGTAGGCAATAAAGCATACCTTATGTGTTTGGGCTTATGCCACCATGTGGCTGACCACATCTACGTAATTAGAGCCTTGACCCACTGGTTGAAAGTAAACTACCTAAACCAATGAGCCACAGCTCCAATGAAACTAGTTACCAAGTTAAAACTACAACTCGTAATCGATCACTAGCAATAAGAAGAATTACGATATATGGTGTTTAAAGCTCGTTTGAATGTTACAAATCAAAGTTTATCCAGAAGGACACTGTGCCAGTAATCTGGAATCTCGGGTACATTTTTACTGAAGATATCGTCTCCGTATCATTAAGAACGATGTTAAAAGTTCCCCTATCAGGAATTAGAAAATGATATAATCGACGAGTATCCTTGAACAAAAACTGAAGAGAAATATGACAGCGAGGAATGAAGTATTCATTCTACAGAAGGGGGGAAGCACCACTTGAGTATGCTCTCCTTGAACGACGTATTCTGATTGAATCGACCTTATAACTAAAGCTTTATGTGAAGGGGGTTTAGACAAACAGAGTGAAATCGTTTCTGCAGCATGTTATATTATAGTAAAGGTCAGACTGGCGTCTATGGAATCACATATGTGCAATACAGAAATCCTGATTGATGGAACTTTACCTATCCCAAACAAAAAATAATGCTATAGAATTCAAGGACTGATCTACTTAAGTTTGTGCTTAGTGGGGCTTGTTCCCCTGGGAGAGTACTGTGGTAGAATTTAACATATAGGACAAAATCAACATAGAACCTTACACAGAAGTGCATCGGTTTAAGCTGCAACACTTCACATTAATTTACAAAGAACAAGCGTATAGGAAAGACTGATATCAACCTGGAGAAAGGTTTTTGGGAGGAGAGGAAATTTATAAATTAAGGTTAGCCAAAATATTCACGCTCCAGAAGACATCAAATAGTGAATACATCTGTCCCATTGTGACTGGTTCTCAACTGTTTTACCAAAGGTCTCCAACTACTGATTCCTATCATTTTGACGACCCATAGCAGGCAGTCAGAGATTTTCTCGGCTAGTGCCGCGTCATTGTCTGGTCACCGTGATCCCTCTTCTAGTCTAATCCTACACTTCGGCTAACATTACACGTCGGGTTAGGCTGTGAGTCGGCATGAGCAACGCATTCTCAAGCCACCTCAGTTGCCGAAGGATTTACAACTTTATCGACTTACTTGGGTTCCTTTCGTAGAACCCTTCGTCTAACCTCGACATTACTCACACAGTGATTCCACTACAAGCGAGCAATGTTACGAAGACGCCTATGGTCAAAAACTGTAACCGCTTCATGTTTTCTACTCTTAATGGCTGTATCAGTCACATAACAGGACATAACAAACTGAAGCGTAGTATATTCATCCTTTGATAGATAGCGGGATACCTCGCCAGTCGACGCCACATATGATGCGAGTTAGCAGACACCAAATGAACTTCCCTTACCCGAGTTCAGATTTCGTCAGCAACCAACCTCTTAGGACTGATGCAACTCTCTAAGTAGGTGAAATGGTCGACATATAACACCACTCGGAATACTTGCAGCAAACCAGTCTTCGAGCATCATCTTATGTTACAGGTGAGAAACGCCTACCAAACACATCCACATTTCTGATCATCACGTTCAAAAGGCCCTCTCCACATTTTGTCAGCGTCTTACCCCAGCAGGTCAACATCGTCTGCATACTCCAAGTCAACGAGACGACCTCCAGGAAGTGGGCCAATCCTCGTGAAGTCAGACGTACCTAAGGTTATGTCCCTTAGTACGTCTATGACAAAGTTAAACAGGAACGGTGATGGTGGACATCACTGGTGAACACCACTAGTTGTCGTCAATTCACATGTCAACTCTTCGTAAGCCCTTAAACAATTGGGTGGGTTACAGTAGAGAGCTTTGATTAGCATCACATAATTGGTCGGTACTCCCTTTAGTCAGACGCTTTGACAACACTTCACGGATGACAGTAAAATGCCGCCATCAAGTCAAGAAATACGATGTCGGCTGCCGATAAGTGTGCCTGCATTCAAGAACCTGTTTGAAGGTGAGAATATGATTGATGCACCCTCGTTCAAGTGTAAAACCTGCTTGGTTTTCTCGGATTTTCTGTTCTTAGGCTCCAGTTAAGCCTTGGATAACTATGGACCCTGGGATCTTGCGGAAACTAGTTAAGCTGATTCCCCAATAGTTGTCACCAGAAGAATTCTCTGCCTTTCTATAGACTAGAATGATGAGTGAAGTAGACCTATCTGGTGGAGATACCTTTGATTCGCATACACTACTTAGTACCTCTGTTACTAATCAGCAATCTCCCACCTCCATCCTAAAAAATTCGAGTGACAAATCGTCTGGTCCTGCAGCTTTGCATCATTTCAGGTTCAAAACAGCCCTCTTAACTTCGAGATTTCAAGGACCGACATCTACGTGCCATTTAGGTTCAGGCTGGATGCCTAGCAACTTAAGCGTTGCTGTGGACTAGTTGAACTGGGCTCCAAAGTCTTCCGCTCAACGTTCTAGCCGTCTATCCTATCTATCAGCGTCCCATCCTTTTTGGTGACGATTTTGCAAACCATTGCCTTCTTCTTGTCGATATCCTTAATAGATCTAAGTAGTTGCCGAGTGTTACTTAGTGCTGATACCTTCTTCATCTCTCGCTTTTGCCACCCATCACTGCTCTCGATCGTTGCTAATACTTCTCAATTTCCAAAGGTTTGGTGAGCGATGCTTGTCATCCGATTTGGCATAGAGTTCGGATATTGAAAGCTCCTACATGAAATCGACGGCGTTGATCGTGGTCAGTGGTCGCAGTGAAAGGTTCAGGAAATTGTAAGATACTTGATATTAGTGTCAGAAGGTGAAAGCAATGGAGGAGATAGAGTTGAGGAGGATAGGTTATGTTTGAGTGGGTCTTGTATTCAGCTGGAAATATGAGAGTGGTTGACACTTTCCGGCTTCCCATACTGTGGAAAGCTTATTCTTCTTAAGGCTGCTGGAAGGGATTTGTGCTACCCCAGAGCCCATGGGACATCTGCTAGAGGACTGTTACACACAGACTTCAGTACTGTTGATGTGAGGTTTGATTATTCTAACACCAGATAGGGAAAACCCATATCATCAGCACTGGAAGACCACGGAGCAGGGAGGAGTGTACAATTTTGGGGGCAGATCCTTTATAACCTCTCCTGCTTCAACTAGGAAGGCAATATCAGCGTGGTACCGCTGGTTATCCTAGGGGAACATCTTTGCTGCTGTGACATCCCATCCAGTTGGCAGTGCGACTTCGCCGTCCGACCCCCATCATTGTGTCGCAGTTCACACTAGAACGGTAACTACTTTTCGCCCTACCATTATCCAACAGATCTTTCTGGTATAATAGAACCTCTTGGTAACAAGCGTTCTGCTCGGTGTAGCTTGTTGGAGCATTGTGATATACAACTCCAACCACAACGTTAAGGTTGCAACTATCTGTCGGATGGTAGATTGTAATTCCATTTAGTTGATTAATTACTTGTATTACACAACGGAACATAATTCAGTAGATTATACTACCTCACTGTATGATATATCTAATAACTAAAATGGAACAGCTAAACTGATATCAGCAAAATGATGGTAAATCATCGCCAAAATAGGACCAGGCATTACTATGCAGCGGTTTACGCTCATATCAGCGTATTAAAATGAAAGATGAAGAAAGGAAGAAAGAGAAATCGGTCAATGAGCAGTAGAAAACAGCAAAAGAGAGGAAGAAGGAATGAGAAAATACTGAATTTACCACAGCAATTAAGATTAAAATAATGTGTGGATACGTCTGAGCCATTAACATTGATTCTGAGCTATATCAATTAGTTTCCAGCCACCGGTTTCTCTTGTTACGTGGATCCATATCGGTTAGTCTGCATCTTTCTACATGACTCAAACATACAGTCAAAGACTTTTGATAGTGATGTCATTCCAAACCCTTTTCCGGCCGGAGCTTATTTCAGCTAACATTGTGCGACGAGGCAAACGGGGACTAGGTATGGGTAACGCATATTCTGGTCACCTCAATCAATGAGGATTCACAACCGCATTAACTATCTTACCCCTCCACCCTAAAACTCTACACCTCACTTCTGCGTTAATCACGTGATGACACTACGAAACAGCCAATGGTACGAAGGTAATAGTAGTCAAATACTTGAAGTCTTCTCATCTAGTCCACCTTTAATGGTCATTTTTCACAGCAATTCAGTAGGACAGAGCGAACTGCAACACAATACACTCGACTCTTAATAGACATTTAGATACAATAGCGACGCCACATGGCGAAAGTAAATAGAGCCTTTTGTATCCGTGCAGAGATTTCGTCGGCCACTGACCCACTAGGGCTGAAACAATTTCCCTAATAAGTGGAGTGGTAAGCATACTGAACTACTTCGCTCCCTACTGTTAACCGGGGCACCACTGAAGGCAAATCCTAGAACAACAATTTGTATTTGGGTGGCCAGAAATGCGTCCCAAAAGGTTGCAAATGATTCCAAAATGTCCAGAAGAATCTGAATCTTGTCAGTTTTCTCCTAACAGGACCATGCCATCGCCGTACTCCAAATCTAACAAGGATTCAACTGTGATAAGTTCAAGCCCTGTTACATCAAATGGTAAGATGGAGACCTTCATAAGTATGTCTATGATAAAGTTGAATAAGAATAGGGACAGTGGGCATCCTTTACGGACAATGCTCGGCGTACATAACTCATCATAGGCTTTTACACACCCACTCGTGTTCCCGTACAGCACAGTCAACAGTGATGCACTTACTTGCCACTTTTTTCAGTGAGGGTAATCGCCAAAAGACTAGATGGTCGATGGAGTAGAATGCCACCTTCAGATGGAGAAATGCAGTAAGTATCGGGAGTCAGCGTGTCTGTATCAGAACCTGGAGCAGTTTGAATATCCAGTCGGTACACTCACGACCTTCTATAGTTTGTTGTTCCTGATCTCCGCTCATACGTTTAATGATTACAGGTTGATTCCTGTGTGGTTATCACAAGAAAACGTCCCATATTTCTTGGAGTCTGGAACAATCAGTGACTGATATAAGACAGAAGGGATCATATATGACTCCCACATACTCGTTAATGCCTAACTTGACTAAAAACACCCTACCAAGCTCCTTATATATCTCAGCAAGCAGTCCGGCTGGCCCAGCTACCCTTCTTCGTTTTAAGTTACCCCACTGCTCTCTCGACTTTTGTGTGTTGGGGGTCTTATCTCGATGTTCTATTCAGGATCAGAGCGGATGGCGTGCAACGCAATAGTAGCTGGAAGCCAGTTCAACTGTTCCTCGAAATATTCTGCCCATCGTCCAAGTCATTTCTTATGCGAGTGAACTACAGACCCAATCTTTTCCGCTACAGTCTCACTACCCTTTTCGCCCTAGTTTTCTTGATAAGTTTAAATAACTGTCTACTGCTACTTATTGCCGCTGCTATCTTCCACCTCTTTAACCTTCGCTACCCACCACTGTTCGCAGCCAGCACGTGAACTTTTGTCAGTCTATGTTCGAGTTGCATTTGCTCCTCGATGTGCTCGGAGCCTGCATGGATACGTCCGCGTGCACCCATTAATTCAGGATAAGCTTCTGACATTCACCAGCTCCTTTTAACCACTCTTTCGGAGTCAGAGACAGTCTTCATTGCTGTCTGAACAGCAGACTGGAGATGGCGCCAAGCTTCTTTCGGATGAGTTGTAATGTTCAGTTCTGATGACTTTCAAACCAGTCTCTCACTGAAAGCGGCTTAGGTGCTCTCACTGTCGAGCTGTACTCACAGCGGTATTTCTGCTCTGTTTTCCCTACATTCATTTATGTGCAGACATACGCGGGTTTGAATCAACACGTGTCGAAACACACGATCCAGGAGGAGCCGCAATCTTCCACCGTCCCTCTCCATAGATGACTGATAGCAATGTAGTCTATCTGTTCCCGCCACTGAGTTGAATTTGGTAGACGCCACATTCGACACTGTCTTTATGTCTGAAGTTTTTACTGGCTAGAAATAAATGTTTATTTGAACAAAGTTGTGGTAGGCGATCACCGTTATCTATTCGTTCGGCTGTGATTCCGAAAGTCCCCTCAAATACTTTTCTGTCTGACAGCCTACCTACTTGATAATGACATATTGAGAGGTATTCATAATCCCTGGAATGAACACCGGGTGCCCACTTAGGCCAGTTAGATTATATTAGCATGTGACATGACATTGATACGTGGTAAGGTTGCCAAACCCTACATCAAAATGCAAGGCAACAAGATAAAAGGAAACTAGAGGGAAATAATGTAGCTGAGTCACGGAAAGGTATTAGGAGGACAGGAAGTAAAACAAATATAGAAACCTGATACAACAATAAAGATGAAGATCAGGATTGGAAGTATTTAAGAAACCAAGACCGATTTTGAGTTATATGACTTAGTCTTCAACCACCAGTTTCGATTGTTACACGGACTTTGACCATGAAATCTAAACCTATTTAAATAGCTCACACCAACAACCAGGATTCACGGACTGATGAGACCTTCAGGCATGGTCAATCGAAACCTTTTTCCGACTTTTCCTCAGCTAACATTAAGCGATGAGATGAACGGTGACTAGGCATGTGGGACATATCTTAGCCACCGGAATCGATGACGGTTTATCGCCTCGTCAACTGAAAAATCTTTTACCTAAGACTTTAGACCTTACTGGTACACCGTTTACTTTGTGGTCCCCAACACGTGTACGACTATGATCTCGATTAGCGTTGAGATCTGCATAATATACTAGCTCGGTACTCCTTTCAGTTACACCCGACACCTCTTCAGTGACAAGTTAAATTCAGCCTTCAAATCCATGAATGCAATCAGTCTCAAGGCACCGATAAGCATGTCTGTCTTTAAAGACCTGTCGAATGATAGAAATATGATCAATACATTTTTATTCAAATAACAAATCTGCCTAGTTTTCGCGCGTTTTCTGTTCTTCAGCTTAGACACGATATAAATATAACTGTGGTTTTCATGGACAGACTTCTCTGTTTCCTAATATGTTGACTTATCCAACAATTTTGAGCAGTATGATAGGAATACCTTTGATAAGTAACTCAAATTACTGGATAAACAACCAATTGTTCGTAAAAGAGGTTTTTGCTTCGGATAAGCGTGAGTTGAAATTTACTCATATGAACTTAACCAGAATTAAATGTAATTGTATTTATTAGGATATTCGTGAGAAACGAGTCGGAGTACAGAAAAGACTTGTATATTTTGGTGACGTATGGGCAGGCATATCTTGTAACGACATTGCTTGTTATATGTTTAATACCAATTAAACAGTTTGTTTGCTGAATGAAAATTACAGCAAAATCAAATATGTGAGGGATAGCTAACAATTAAAATCAAAACATTAGAAGAAACTTACCAAAGACACGCTGATCAAGTTTGCGATAAATGAGATTTAATCCACAACTTATATTACCAATCTGATCATGTCCACCAACCTATATTAGGTTTGATTTTATATACTTGATGCATACCTGCATGTAACAATTGTATTTTTCATGCAAGTGTAGAAAGTCCATTGCTTGTACTACGGGATAAAGAAATTCGCTAAGATCCATAGTATTAGCAGTTTCCAATCTTAATTTAACACTAAAAAGGTGGACAATAAAATACTTTATCTTCAGTAATTTAGCAAACTAGCTTAGTGATAACAATTTATACACAGTTGCTGCAAGACATGTCTAACAATATGCTGAACATTTGTAGTATAAACCCATCTTGAAATTAAATGAGGACCGCTTCAGACAGAAAATGACTCGAGACACTTTTTTATCTGTGCTGGCTGGTAAAAAATAAGACAAAAGATTTCTCACGATTGAATAGAACTACTTTGGAATGACGTTTGCAGAGCTGACGTTATAGGAAACATAAACTTACCTTTCTTTCTCCAGTAGTTCTGGTAACTTAAAAAAAGGCAAAAATTTAAGCAAAAGATCTATCATTGTCACATTTGACAGCCAGTCTCTATTGTTGACAATATGGATGGATCCTAGGTTTTCGGATGAAGATATACGCGGAGCGATTTGTGCTTGGTAATTGCTGAAAATTTGGACAAGATTCTGTTCTATAAAGGTGGAGTTGGATGCATACTGATCACTAGACTGGTAGTCACGTTTTTTTATCCTGCCACTAGGGTCTCCCAACACACAAGTACATCCACCAATCTTGTGAAAATTCAATATTACTGTAAATATGGTGACGTACAACTGCAATAATATCCTTCCCAGACAAGTGACACCGGAGTAGGCCACATACAGCTGCAAGATTACCCAGTTGTAAGCTATCGCTTGTAGGATCAAATCCACAGTACACAGAGAACCTTTTAGTTGTTTCAAGGTCTGACAAGTATTTTTCACTTAAAAAATGTCATAATTATACACTCATCAAAAAGTACCTCTTGTTTGGCAAAATTTCCGAATAGTAACCATCTTTTATGTAGTCACCAATCTTTTTGTGAATGTGGTAATTCCTACAAGTGAACACATGTACAACATTTGACTGAAACGAACGGCGTAGCGTATACATTTAACAGTCTCAACATCCAACATCAATAGTGGGAGTAGCGGAAACCTGTAGTTTTTGAGCTCTCGCTTCTAGGTCTTGAGGCTCGGTTCTTTTTGTTCGGTAGTACTCCGTCGATGGTTGCAGAAGTCTTTGCTTTTTCCTGCTCATAGCTTTGGAGTTAGTGTTTGTCTATTTGAAGGTGTATAATTGCAAATTGTAGCTTGGTTTGTTTGGGAGGGGGGGCAGTTGAGCTGCCGATAACATCAGTCAACCATTCTCAGTTCCTGTTGTTGTAGGCGCCTGCAAGTAAGTGCTAAGCGTTACTTAGAAAGTGATAGAAAAGGGGTGAGTGGAGAATGAGAAAAGAGAAGTGAAAAGTACTTCTTAAAAGATAAATGTTACTAGTGATAATATAGAGGAGAGGTGCGTCTTACTGCAGATACTAGGGTTGGAGGATACAAGGGAAATACAAGGATGGAAGGGCGTATCATCAGTTGTTACTAACAAACGTTCGATGTAGGCTATTGACGCTCACATACTCATCCAGTAGTCGTTTAAAGGAGTTGACTGATGTAGCTGTGGCCACTGCTTTCGGCAGCACGTTCCATAGGGCACATACTCTATGAGGGAAGAAGTTAGATCTCACTCCAGTTTTTGACCTCTGGTGGGGTATGCGAGTCGGGTTGCCACAGGATTGCTGGTTTTGGGCCGATAGTGTTGTCCTGTGTGGGTTGTCCACTTGGTGAATGATCTTGTAGGCCTTTATCAGATCACCTCGTTTTCTTCGATAGCTTAGTGTGAACAAGATGAGTTGTCTGAGGCGTTGCCCATATGTTTTACTTGTTAGTCCGACAACCAACTTTGTCGCTCTTCTCTATACCTTCATGGGAGAACTTGCATCTCTCTTTAAAAGTGGAGGGGCTGTCGTGTTGAATACCTCAAGTTGTGGTCTAACGTAGGTTTCGAATACCATGAGGAATAGCTCTGGGGTTAACAATCCAGGCTGCCTTCTTCGAAAGTGCAAAACGGCGTTCGTCTTTCCTGCTATTCCATTCTTGTGTGTCAAAAAGGTTTAGTCCTAGGTCCTTCTCCGTGGATACCTTGATGATTGCACACTTATTAAGAGTGTAGTTGATTTTCATCGCCTTTGACGTGCGAAGATACATCACCTAGCATTTCTCCAGATTGAAGGTAAAACCATTTGCAGCTGACCAGGAGTCCAGCTGCAACAAGCTGTTTTAGAGTATCCTAAGATCCTCTTCGTCGTCTATCGTCCCCCACATTTTGATGTCCTTGGCGAATAAGAGCTTAGATGGGGAGATTTTAGTTAAGGAGGTCGTTTATGGGCAGCAAAAATGGGAGTGGTCCAAGGATTGCTCTTTGAGAAACTCCTGTCCCTGCATTCCTCCAGGTTGATCGAGTTGTGTTTACTTTAGTGCGGAATTCTCTGTCCTCTAGGTACACTGTAAGCAATGCTAAAAGTGGTCCAGTGATACCCCACTTTTGCAACGTTAGCGAGCATGATGCAGTGTGAGACGCCATCGAAAGCTTTGGCCGAGTCCGAGAAGATAACGTGGACCGATTGCTTGTTGTCCGATCTAGTGGTACAGTCACCCAGGCGGTCATCCGGTTTGTGGAACGTGACCGCCTGGTTCTGAAGCCATGTTGGATGAGATGAATTATGCCGTCTCCGCTCAGGTAGTCCTAAACAGCATGCGCAGCCAGGCTTTCTAGTGCTTTGGAAGGTATGGGAAGTGATGCTATCGGTCTGTAATTGCACGGGTTCTTTCGGTCTCCTCCCTCAAAGATTGGTGAGAGGCTGGCGCGTTCCCATCCATTGGGGAGTTGACTTACTTCCAGCGAGTGCGTGAACAGGTTGCATATGGGTATACTTAGCACTTCGGCACAGCTACGTGGGACCACCGGTTTTATGTCTTCACAGCCCCACGGTTTCTCTTTTCTCAGTGTTGAAAGTTTCACAAACACTTGGTTTGACGAAATCTCCACGTTCGTCAGCTTTGTATCGCAATCCTGAGACTTCATTACACTGCGAGGTGTTGATAGTGGACGTATTACTGGGTTCAGTCGTTCGTCAAATCGACTGCTCAACAGTTCCGCTATCTCACTGCTGTTCATAGGCTTTCCGACCGGTCCTGCGACCAGGTTTAAGCTTTTATTCGTCGGTTTGCGTTGTGACATAAACCGATAAGGACTTTTTGGATTGTAACTTAACTGCTTAGTCAGGTTGCTTTGGTATTTATACCTGTCATTACGAACTCTTATATTACACACGGTGCGTAATGTCTTGTAACTACGACGGTCTGATTCCTTGCGTGATGTACGCCACCGGCACCATACCTTCTTTTGCCTCTCTATTTGCCTTTGGGTTGCTTGGGTTACCCAAGACCGTTTGAGTGGTGGCCGTCTGGTTAATTTTGGAACGCTCTTTTCGATAGCGCTCCAGATAATATCTTTAATCTGTATCCAGTGTTCGTCTGTTGACGGTGAGTGCCATTCTTGTAACCATGCGGCCTCCAGCAGTCCGTTGTTCAAGAGGTGGTAGTCTACCTTCCGGTAACAGCGGAACACTTCTGGTTCGACTATCGGTGTTGTCTCCATGGTTATCAGAGAGAACCTCACCAATGCGTGACTGCTTTTACCTAGGTGGGGCGTTGGACATAGATATTGCCCACCAAAAGACCATCATCGTCTGTTAGAACGTAGTCGAGTGATGATCCTCTCTCATCTGGTCCCCATCTGGCGTATTCCTCAACCTTCTCCATCAGTCCTGCCGCCATGAATGTATTTAGAAGTTTGTGTTTGGAAGATTTAGGCCCACATCCTACCTCACACCCCTGGTTGAGTGCCGGTGTGCTGAAGTCTTCGGCGAGGACAAGATGGTTATAAGCTGCCGAGGTTGTTGTTGAGATGGAACTGAGCAATTGTGCCTTATACTGTCATGAAAAGAGAAGGCCTACATACCACTCCTTTTAGGTAATTGGTTTGGTCTATGGGGCAAGAGCACCATGAGGAGTCTGGTAGTAAGCTGAACACACCATCAGTCACTTCCTCGACTGTTAGACGAGTGCTAATGTACATGGCAACTCCTCCGCCTTCCTTGAACCGCCCGTATTGTCGGAGCAAGGTCATGCTAGGCAAAGATATTTCCCTATCCACAATGTCTTCTGACAGCCATGTCTCCGTGGGGAGAGTTATGTCTACTTGCAGACCATGGCACATAGCTTCTAGCCCCAGTAGTTTACTCTTAAGACCACTCACATTGCTGTAGAAGCATGTTAAGGAGCTACGTTCTGGGCTTAGTGCGATATGGGGACTTGTTTGAAGGCTAGTGTGCAACTGCCTTGGATGCTGCCTGCCAGTCCCCAATGGACTGGCAGATCTCCGTTTTTTGGCCCCCCTTGGCATCCTGCTGCTGGTGTGGCAGTATTGTTTGTTGTGCCTACAGGTAGCTCACTAGCTAATTCTTTTCTGACTAGTACTGCTTGTAGTGTTCTCAGGGGTTGCCTTCCATGTTCTAGTCTAGCAGCTCGTGGTTTACTCTCACAACATCGTATAGCACCTCCTATGTGGTCCTTCACACGGTACCATGCTGTGGGAGCTTCTGTTAGTGATGCTTTGCAGTCGAAGCGTGCAGCTGGCAATCTTGGTGAGGAGATGATCTGCAAGTGCGTAGATCTTGGTAACCTACTTACGCTGCTGGCAGGTAAATTTCCAAGTCTCATTTTTGCTGCTAAACACCTCCACTGCCCGACATCACGAAGATGATTATCAAACTTTATGGATCCATCCCCCAGTTTAGGTATTCCGTGCACCACCATGGTTGCAGCTTTGTGCGGATCACCAAGAGGGGACTTTCTCTATACCTCTGTGGTGACCCATAGTTCGTCTTGCTTCACCACTATAGGTCAGGAGCCTCTGGTGTCTGGTCGGCACGACAGCAGCAGTTTGTTCCTCGGCTGTTTTGCCGTCATTGGTGATACCCTGAGTGGTGGCGGCTTTTTACTCCCAACTTTCTGCAGTAGTCATCCTACTTCTCCTCATCAAACTGTTCTATTTTTTCTAAGAGTGAGTCTGCTGGTACAGGGACGTTGAACAGAATGATGGAATCCGTCCTCTCGTCCTGTAAGTGCGGAATATCAGGCTTATTAGCCGGTGCTTTCGGCCTACCCCTTGCCCTATTCACTTCCATCCATTCGTTCCCAGAGAAATCTATTTCCTCAGGTTGTTCAGTCCCGTTGGATCGTCTGGGTGGCGGTGATATAATAGGGGGCATTTTTGGTGTCTCGCTTGGATTGGGAATCACTGTTTTCCTGTCCCCAGTTGCGGCATTTTTGCACACCTGCAGAGCATGACCAGTTTCCGGGGGAAGATTATTGGGGCTTACTCTTTATAACATTTTTGACCGAACTAGGTTTTCCAGTTTGCCAGTGGTGATAGCCGGTGAGTTCCGATACTCTGGGCACATATACCATATCCATTTACATGGGTACCTTCCCACAAAGCTGTAATGCTGCCCTGTTAAACCATCACCACAATTACAGTGTACCCGTTTCAGGCAGATGTTGCACACAAAGGCTTTTTGAGTCTCTGACACCGATTCTTTGCAAACACCACGGTCGTCAGAGGTTTGCTCTTCGCTGATGACTGGGCAGTTTGCTTTCTGTAGGGCGATGTTATATATAGCGCGCTTTCTCCATGCCTTATTTCCCACCAGCGGTATGACTGGGGATGTGGTAACCCCACCCCAACTACAGGGGTTTGCCGGCTTCGACAAGTGCTGTGCCTGGCGTGACAGGGCTATGGGGATCTTAGGCGGTGGTCCTGTTGCTGCGCCCATCTTTTCTGCCCAGGCTAGATTCTGTCCACACGCAGACCTCGTTGTGCAATTAAGGGTTTGCGATCTAGTGTATCGTACCTTTGTGGTTAAGCGGTTTAATGTGTGTATGAAAAGGAGAATAAAGCGTGGGGTAAATGGTCTACCAACTTAAACTCGTTACTCGATTTCACTCACTTTTTCAGCGACTTTAACGGAGTTTTCCAAGTCCGTATGCGTAGACCAAGAAAGATGTTTCATGATGGATGCGCTTTGGAGAGAACCGAAAACCACAGCAGCTGAACGGTCCAGACGACTACGAATCACCGGCGGGAAGCACTTCCGAGTTGAGAAGATGGTAGCTTCGTTATAAGTAGCGACTCTTGCGTCCGGTTGATCAGCTGAATCACGTTCACTGTTACGACATGGTTGACAGCTGTTTCTCGGCGATGAACACCGTAGTGTTGCCTCCGGATTGGAGGTCAACAAAGCACAACGTTATTCAAACCACGTTCACCATCTGTCAAAGAGACCAGATGCTATCCAGTATAGACTATCTTTTTTATGGGAAAGTATAAATCAGTTGTTCTCTTCGCATTCGGTTCTAAATTTTTGGCGGATTCCAGCGCAGCTTTACCCAGTCGTCTGCAGTTGCTCTGGTTTACCCATCGGACGGTTGGAAAATGATCAAGTTTGTTGGAAGTGCGTGGTTTGTCCAGGCACCGTAGTGCAGGTGGGTTCCTCAGGTGTCTTGCTACTAGAAAGTTCGCTCACACTGGTTGCAGGAAGGAGATGGAAAAGATGTCCATCGAAGTCAAGGGAGACGAAGCGCGGGGACAGAAAGACAAAAGGGAAGCGAAACGGAAGTAAAGGAAAAACCTGGATAGATTCGCGGAAGACGAGTGGCAAGGAATGCATTAATAATTAGGATGGGATCATGGCGTCAGGAGGAAGAGAAGGAGTAAGTGGGATTACAGGGCGGATTATGGGAATAGAAACTGTAAAACTATTGGTTGGGGGCCGTAGCTGGGGGAGACGTCTGACAGGGACCTATTAGGTCGTCAAGTTGGCGATGATCGCGGCATCAGGAACGATTTGGTGTAGGGTTGACTGTGCTAAGTTGCGAGGAGTTGGTAGTTTGAGTCAACCCCTTGGGACGACTGCTTTACTACTGACTCAATAAAAGCCGCGGTCTCCCCTCTTTACAGGAGTGTTACGTTGCACCTGTATACTGCCACCCCTGTGAAAACAGTGAAACTATACTGCCACTCACGATGCATTCCGTATACCGTCTTGTGTGGTTAATCATATTCCGGTCTCTGCTCGTGCTTCCCTTCTTCCCTTCCTTTTCAGCCCAAGCTTGAAGATAATATCTTGAGCACATTAGCTTACTGAACATACCGCTTCGTACGCGATGTCATAAATGTCTGGTAGGATTCTTCAACTGATTTTTTCCAGTGATTTTCAATTTTCTGGAAAGTTCCACAGCATTCTCACCTAGCTGATAAAGCCCTAAATGCTAATATATAAGAAAGCCCGACTACAATGGCTGGTCTAAGGCTTCTGGACGGTCATGATGGCAGCGATAATCTGGACAAACAACTTAGTCTAAGAACTGAACCCACCTAGCAGCTTAAAGTGAGACGTTTGCAAACAAACTTTTATAGTACTCCACCTCACTTAACTCTACTTCATAGAAGACAGTTAACAGTCGACAAACCTCCGTGACAATGCCGTATGCTTCAGTGTGAATTCTATGTGCAAAACTCCATCACCATCGGATAACAGTCCTTCAAATGTTTATTTCTTTGTACCATAACAACCAATTCGGATGGCTTACATCTATAAGGCCACACTATGAGTGGGAAATGCGTGGACTTATATATTCACGTGGACTATATGGTTATGCTAATACCTACTGTCAAATGAAATCAATGAAGTGAGTTTTTGTCGGTCAATGATACTATAAATATGTAAATTGATATTCAAATAAGTGCTTCTCTGACGGAACACCGGACTACACCGATAGGCTGAGAATCTCTGTCACGTGTAGCGCAAACGTCGAATATTATGCGAATTCGATGCCACTTTACTGTGAAAAAAGAATGATGAATGGAAAGGACCGAAACTTACAAACAACTTGTACGAACTGTAAAATGATGTTTTCCTGCTATTTTGGCAACTTTCAGATACTTTTCACTCCATGGTAAATTTTGATGTCCACCCTTCTGGATCATCGGAACAGCTCAACCAATCCAGAGTTTTCCACCATTAGCAATTTGATGACGCTTGAGAACTGGATTCCCTCACGTTAACTCCTTGATATGAGAATAGAATATCTCTTGATTTATTTGTTACAATGCACATTCCAGTTGGATGAATGCAAACAGTGCGTCGTCGCGAATTTGTTCAACTTTTTGAAGGTGTCAGCAGACGGATCAGTAGCAATCTTGGCAGACAGTGCGTCCCACTGGACGAAAAGTCGTGGAGAGAAGAAGTGTGAACGCTAACAGGTTTTCCCACTTCAGTGGGGTATTCTCCCTGAGCCATCACGAAGATTGCTGCAGAAGCCGTTCGGCAGGATTTCACTATTCGGATGACTTCGTTTACTTAATATTTTGTAAGCCACTATAAGTTGCCACACGGCGTTTGGTGGCCGAGAGAATAAAGCCCTAAGTCCTTCATCACAGCCCAACAGTGTTTTGCCCCATTCCCAGGATGCCTTTGCTGCTCGCCGCTGGACTTCGTCCAGTAGGTTCACATCCCTTATCGAGTATTGTGGTGCAATAACGTTGTGGGCCTACAAGTGTCGTACGGCTTCAGGGATAGTTCCGGAGTGAGGGCACCTAGTTGTCTGACAAGAAGTGCAGGGCTGAGTGAGCTCCTGGGGCACCTCCTGGATAACCGGGGCTATCATATAGTCTGTCAGTCAGTGCAAACCCCAAGCCTTTTTCCGTGACGGTGTGGAAAAGTTCCACAAGGAGACTAGGGTATTTTTGGGAACCGGGGGCGCAAACTAATATCCGATTTCGTTCAAAAGATTGCAGCAAGTCGCCAATGTTTGAGCTTTCATGTCTGGATGTTTAGGCTGGGTCCTTTAGGTCTGGTTGGGCGTGGGACCCTTGCCCGCTTTCAAGCATTTAGACCTTGAGGATGTCATTTTCTGTGGGTTATTTCCTTCCATAGAGTGGTTGAGCGAATGAGCCACGGGGCTTCTGGGAAGATCGATGTTTCTACAAAATTCATGTCTTCATAAGGGCCTGAAGTTTTGAAAGTTAGTATAAACTGGGCAGCGAGCGAAAATAAAAAGGCTAATTATGCTGTACAAAAGGGGGAAGAAGACGAATATGTGTGTAAATGTAAATAATGGGTATTAATAGGAGCCGAAGACCGATAGGATGGTTGGAATGCAATACGCAAGTGTCATGACGAGCAAATAAGGTTAGACAGTCCCTGGTTTGGTAGGCGGCAGAGCACAAAGGCAGACTTATTTATAAAACAACCTTTTGACTGGCTTCATTGTGGTCTCCACCGTCGTACGTGGCGGATCATTCAAATAAGCGCAGGCTATTAGTGTAAAGAAGTTGTCTTTGACCACAGTTTTAGCCATTTTGTAGGCCGCTGCAGCTTGGTTCTGTGTGTATAACAACAGCTCGTTAGATTTATTTTCTCTATGAACAACTTTATAAGCAATAGCGAAGAAGTTTCCTTCCCCTTAGCTCTTATAAATAAGTCGAATAGGCCTTCCGAAACTCCAGGAGTTGTTGTTGTTTATTATTTCCGTATACTGCCCACCATATTTTGACGTTTCATGTAGGTAGTGGGGTGAAGGAGCACGGCCTCGTAGCCGTAAGGTACGTGAAAAGAACAAACAGAAGCGAGCCAAGGATCACCACTGAAGACTTTAGGAGTGAAAACCACGCATTCAAACCGGGTTCTATTGACCATGGTACATTATTCACCGTTATTCAAGTACACATTGAAGCGAGATATTGGCTGTTGTACGATTTTCACCTCCAAAACTTTCACCATCAAGCGCTGTGGGGGACATTGAAGTCATCACTGGGCCAACGAGGATGTTGTTGACCACTTGTTTTTACTCCCAGTTAGCAGTCCAGTAGTCTCAAGTGGTCGGCAAATCAGTGGTGCCAGGCCTCCAGTCATGACGAAGTGTTAGGCTGAGTGAATGATCTCATTCACACCGGACATTTTTCAAATGGCATTAGGTAGCACGCAGTTTGGCCGCTAATTTAGATTCTGCACATCCCCTTGAATTTCACTCTGCCGCACAACGATTAGAATTCATCAGCATGGGCGTTTGTATTCACATTGCAAGCATTACGCCTACACACAACACAAATACAAGTTGGACGAGTGGAAGGGTTGTCTTTGCATTAACAAAAGAACCAGGTTAGTATCTAGACATTACATTACAGATATTACCTGAAGACAGACAAAGCCTGAAGCTAATACTACCGTAGAAACAGTTTGTACTTTTCGACTGAGATAATGGTGAAAAGTTAATGAAGGAATATATGCCAGAATTGCTTACATATTTTACTTCATTGATGATTACAGAACTGTACAATTCATGCATGTTAATCCCATTCCACATCAGAGATTCATAATCTTAATGAATGTTACGACTGAGAGCCAAATATCCTCACTTTTCCAACTCCAGCATCCGGAAGCAATAGACTTGGTTGGATGCATCAAATGGGCTTCCAGGGCATCTTGTCCTTCGTTTTCACGGGTCGTGACAGCCTTGCAGTTGGTAAGTGTTGGACTTTGCTGGTCACTTTTACAGTGAGTAAATCCTAGATTTTGATAATTATGAAGTTGTAGTCCAGTGAACATTTTTTGTTTCTGCTTGCTGTAGTTAGGTGTTCTGAACGTGGTAAAGCCAGTTGCCCTCCATGAAGGGTAGTTTCAGCCATGGTCTGTTCCTGAAGTAAATAATTCTCAGCGACGACCAAGCTGACATGTAGAACGGAGTCGCTTTTCTAAAGGAGAACAATAGAAAAAATTGGCATGCAGAGAAAGAATCAAGAATTCCAACGGGGAGAGTGTTTTCTATGTTCCTGTTTCTCCCTACTTAACTTTCTTTGCTGCGGCGTTTATTGTGTGTGATTTCTCTGTTGAATATTTAAGAAAATAAACCTCATGCAGTCGTGTGGTGTAGAACTTCCGTTTTTGATTACTGTGTCGGGTAGGGCAGAACGTGCCATTGGTTTGAGGTCATGGCTTTTGGTGTATTCGGTGAGCCGGGAAAGTTGCCAGATGATAAGAAGTTAGCCAGTAACCGACCAAATTCAGAGGTCGATTTGGAGGCCTTCCCCTTGGCAGGAAGTCTGTTCCTCAACTGAGGGAATTCAACGGCGAAGAAGTTAGCGCGTGAGCAGGATTTGGATAGTTTCATTGTGACACTATGAGCGTGGTTGTGCAGATAGTAACAACTGTTGTGTTCGAACCGAAACTCACCACTGGCTGTAAAAGTGAATTTATGTAACACATTAAAGAAGTGTCGGGTTAGTTTTGAGTCGTCTCATCCAAAGTGGTTCTAGACCTAGTGTTCTGCATTTGGAGCCGTAGTCCTGTTTGCAGTCGTGTCCTAGTAATCTAGCAGTGAAACACCTTTGGAAACCCTCTACTTTTTGTTTGTCTTTCATGCGGATAGCACTCAGTGTAGATGGACAGTATTCCAAAAGTGGGCGTACGCAAGTTTTACAGAGCAGTGACTTGACTTCTTTGAAGTGGAAGCCACGAACTAAACAACCCATCAGGATCCTAGATTTGGGAGTCTGTGGTGCCACCTGTTCAGAAAATGTGAGGTCTCTTGAATATCTCAGTCCAAGGTCACATTCGCTTTTAAGAACAAGTAGTTTCGTAGACTGAAGATGTAGTTGGATATCCACCGATGGAGCACCGAAACATATCCAGCCGCATTTGCCTATATTCAACTGAAGTTTCCAAGCAGCAGGTCATGAGGATATTATATCGAGCTGCCTATGTATCAGTGCTTGGAAGTGGGATAAATTATCACAGGTGAACATGTATGCAACTTTTAGGTCACCAGCAAACAAGAATGGTTCACCGTATGCAAAGCAGTTGCAGATGTCTTTGACATAGAAACTAAAAAGAAGGGGGCCTAATACACTGCCTTGAACAACACCAGAGGTGATTGGCCTAGGTTTTGAAGTGTGTGAATCTACCCCCACCACTTGAGCGCTATTACTGAGGAAAGGCTTAATAAATAAATAAATAAATGTTTTATTGTCGTGTTAAAAAAAGGATTTTAACATGAGAGAAGCCAGTTTACAGGCCTCATCACGTTGATACATCTCAAAATATCTGCAAGGCTTGGGCCATGAGTGGTACTGATGGAATGTCATTAAGCATATCATTAATACATGGGGTGTTAAAGTTTAGACAATAGTAAATGTCGTCTTCATTTAACAGGCTTAACATGGGGGATACCAGTTTACAAGCACAGTCAAATTCATAACTCTTGAAAGTATCTAGTATTAAATAATTTACATATCAAGTTATTAGTGTGCAGAATCTTATTGAAATTTGCTGGAATTCATGAGACGGATATGGATTGCCATCTCCCATCACATAGATAAGTTCCATTATCAATATCAAAAGCGCGCAGTGTTCAAAGTTTGCGTTATAACCAACCGACGTTGTTAGTCCATTCGCATAGTTTGCTGATTAGTAATATAACAGTTTATTACTTAGAATGGTCTTCAGTTTTCAATTTGCTAACCAAAAAGGACCCATTTATACAATCTGGAGCATCAATAAAGTATCCACAGTTATATAACCAACGTGTATAGCTATATCAATGCATATCCAGGACACCATGTTACTTTTAAAGGTGATATAGATTAATTCTGCTGGGAATACTTGTTGTATTGCATGAAAATAGGTGTTGAAACAGTCAATAGTCCACAGACTTCGAGCATCTTTTGTATTAGCATAGGCGGCGTCATTCGAGAAGTGTATTTGATGCGTAGTAAGTTCCATATGAAAAGGTCTCCTGGTGCAGAGTACTAGAAAATGTCTAGTGTGGAGCCATTGCAGGTAAGTGACGTCCTGAGCCAATATTTTAATTGGTCTCTGGTTTAATCACCTGTTCAGAATGCCTCTGCTACTAATACTGTCGGGAATGGTCAGACGGTTCGTCGCAAGAAAAATCATGACGAGTAGGCGAGTTAATCTTGAAGACGGCCCAGAATTTGCGAACGAGTTGGAGCAGTCCAATAATTATTGGCGTCAATGAGCACGTGTTATTCCCATAAAGTAATCACGTTCCACATCAGAGATTCATAATCTTAATGAATGTTACGACTGAGAGCCAAATATCCTCACTTTTCCAACTCCAGCATCCGGAAGCAATAGACTTGGTTGGATGCATCAAATGGGCTTCCAGGGCATCTTGTCCTTCGTTTTCACGGGTCGTGACAGCCTTGCAGTTGGTAAGTGTTGGACTTTGCTGGTCACTTTTACAGTGAGTAAATCCTAGATTTTGATAATTATGAAGTTGTAGTCCAGTGAACATTTTTTGTTTCTGCTTGCTGTAGTTAGGTGTTCTGAACGTGGTAAAGCCAGTTGCCCTCCATGAAGGGTAGTTTCAGCCATGGTCTGTTCCTGAAGTAAATAATTCTCAGCGACGACCAAGCTGACATGTAGAACGGAGTCGCTTTTCTAAAGGAGAACAATAGAAAAAATTGGCATGCAGAGAAAGAATCAAGAATTCCAACGGGGAGAGTGTTTTCTATGTTCCTGTTTCTCCCTACTTAACTTTCTTTGCTGCGGCGTTTATTGTGTGTGATTTCTCTGTTGAATATTTAAGAAAATAAACCTCATGCAGTCGTGTGGTGTAGAACTTCCGTTTTTGATTACTGTGTCGGGTAGGGCAGAACGTGCCATTGGTTTGAGGTCATGGCTTTTGGTGTATTCGGTGAGCCGGGAAAGTTGCCAGATGATAAGAAGTTAGCCAGTAACCGACCAAATTCAGAGGTCGATTTGGAGGCCTTCCCCTTGGCAGGAAGTCTGTTCCTCAACTGAGGGAATTCAACGGCGAAGAAGTTAGCGCGTGAGCAGGATTTGGATAGTTTCATTGTGACACTATGAGCGTGGTTGTGCAGATAGTAACAACTGTTGTGTTCGAACCGAAACTCACCACTGGCTGTAAAAGTGAATTTATGTAACACATTAAAGAAGTGTCGGGTTAGTTTTGAGTCGTCTCATCCAAAGTGGTTCTAGACCTAGTGTTCTGCATTTGGAGCCGTAGTCCTGTTTGCAGTCGTGTCCTAGTAATCTAGCAGTGAAACACCTTTGGAAACCCTCTACTTTTTGTTTGTCTTTCATGCGGATAGCACTCAGTGTAGATGGACAGTATTCCAAAAGTGGGCGTACGCAAGTTTTACAGAGCAGTGACTTGACTTCTTTGAAGTGGAAGCCACGAACTAAACAACCCATCAGGATCCTAGATTTGGGAGTCTGTGGTGCCACCTGTTCAGAAAATGTGAGGTCTCTTGAATATCTCAGTCCAAGGTCACATTCGCTTTTAAGAACAAGTAGTTTCGTAGACTGAAGATGTAGTTGGATATCCACCGATGGAGCACCGAAACATATCCAGCCGCATTTGCCTATATTCAACTGAAGTTTCCAAGCAGCAGGTCATGAGGATATTATATCGAGCTGCCTATGTATCAGTGCTTGGAAGTGGGATAAATTATCACAGGTGAACATGTATGCAACTTTTAGGTCATCAGCAAACAAGAATGGTTCACCGTATGCAAAGCAGTTGCAGATGTCTTTGACATAGAAACTAAAAAGAAGGGGGCCTAATACACTGCCTTGAACAACACCAGAGGTGATTGGCCTAGGTTTTGAAGTGTGTGAATCTACCCCCACCACTTGAGCGCTATTACTGAGGAAAGGCTTAATAAATAAATAAATAAATGTTTTATTGTCGTGTTAAAAAAAGGATTTTAACATGAGAGAAGCCAGTTTACAGGCCTCATCACGTTGATACATCTCAAAATATCTGCAAGGCTTGGGCCATGAGTGGTACTGATGGAATGTCATTAAGCATATCATTAATACATGGGGTGTTAAAGTTTAGACAATAGTAAATGTCGTCTTCATTTAACAGGCTTAACATGGGGGATACCAGTTTACAAGCACAGTCAAATTCATAACTCTTGAAAGTATCTAGTATTAAATAATTTACATATCAAGTTATTAGTGTGCAGAATCTTATTGAAATTTGCTGGAATTCATGAGACGGATATGGATTGCCATCTCCCATCACATAGATAAGTTCCATTATCAATATCAAAAGCGCGCAGTGTTCAAAGTTTGCGTTATAACCAACCGACGTTGTTAGTCCATTCGCATAGTTTGCTGATTAGTAATATAACAGTTTATTACTTAGAATGGTCTTCAGTTTTCAATTTGCTAACCAAAAAGGACCCATTTATACAATCTGGAGCATCAATAAAGTATCCACAGTTATATAACCAACGTGTATAGCTATATCAATGCATATCCAGGACACCATGTTACTTTTAAAGGTGATATAGATTAATTCTGCTGGGAATACTTGTTGTATTGCATGAAAATAGGTGTTGAAACAGTCAATAGTCCACAGACTTCGAGCATCTTTTGTATTAGCATAGGCGGCGTCATTCGAGAAGTGTATTTGATGCGTAGTAAGTTCCATATGAAAAGGTCTCCTGGTGCAGAGTACTAGAAAATGTCTAGTGTGGAGCCATTGCAGGTAAGTGACGTCCTGAGCCAATATTTTAATTGGTCTCTGGTTTAATCACCTGTTCAGAATGCCTCTGCTACTAATACTGTCGGGAATGGTCAGACGGTTCGTCGCAAGAAAAATCATGACGAGTAGGCGAGTTAATCTTGAAGACGGTCCAGAATTTGCGAACGAGTTGGAGCAGTCCAATAATTATTGGCGTCAATGAGCACGTGTTATTCCCATAAAGTAATCACGTTCCACATCAGAGATTCATAATCTTAATGAATGTTACGACTGAGAGCCAAATATCCTCACTTTTCCAACTCCAGCATCCGGAAGCAATAGACTTGGTTGGATGCATCAAATGGGCTTCCAGGGCATCTTGTCCTTCGTTTTCACGGGTCGTGACAGCCTTGCAGTTGGTAAGTGTTGGACTTTGCTGGTCACTTTTACAGTGAGTAAATCCTAGATTTTGATAATTATGAAGTTGTAGTCCAGTGAACATTTTTTGTTTCTGCTTGCTGTAGTTAGGTGTTCTGAACGTGGTAAAGCCAGTTGCCCTCCATGAAGGGTAGTTTCAGCCATGGTCTGTTCCTGAAGTAAATAATTCTCAGCGACGACCAAGCTGACATGTAGAACGGAGTCGCTTTTCTAAAGGAGAACAATAGAAAAAATTGGCATGCAGAGAAAGAATCAAGAATTCCAACGGGGAGAGTGTTTTCTATGTTCCTGTTTCTCCCTACTTAACTTTCTTTGCTGCGGCGTTTATTGTGTGTGATTTCTCTGTTGAATATTTAAGAAAATAAACCTCATGCAGTCGTGTGGTGTAGAACTTCCGTTTTTGATTACTGTGTCGGGTAGGGCAGAACGTGCCATTGGTTTGAGGTCATGGCTTTTGGTGTATTCGGTGAGCCGGGAAAGTTGCCAGATGATAAGAAGTTAGCCAGTAACCGACCAAATTCAGAGGTCGATTTGGAGGCCTTCCCCTTGGCAGGAAGTCTGTTCCTCAACTGAGGGAATTCAACGGCGAAGAAGTTAGCGCGTGAGCAGGATTTGGATAGTTTCATTGTGACACTATGAGCGTGGTTGTGCAGATAGTAACAACTGTTGTGTTCGAACCGAAACTCACCACTGGCTGTAAAAGTGAATTTATGTAACACATTAAAGAAGTGTCGGGTTAGTTTTGAGTCGTCTCATCCAAAGTGGTTCTAGACCTAGTGTTCTGCATTTGGAGCCGTAGTCCTGTTTGCAGTCGTGTCCTAGTAATCTAGCAGTGAAACACCTTTGGAAACCCTCTACTTTTTGTTTGTCTTTCATGCGGATAGCACTCAGTGTAGATGGACAGTATTCCAAAAGTGGGCGTACGCAAGTTTTACAGAGCAGTGACTTGACTTCTTTGAAGTGGAAGCCACGAACTAAACAACCCATCAGGATCCTAGATTTGGGAGTCTGTGGTGCCACCTGTTCAGAAAATGTGAGGTCTCTTGAATATCTCAGTCCAAGGTCACATTCGCTTTTAAGAACAAGTAGTTTCGTAGACTGAAGATGTAGTTGGATATCCACCGATGGAGCACCGAAACATATCCAGCCGCATTTGCCTATATTCAACTGAAGTTTCCAAGCAGCAGGTCATGAGGATATTATATCGAGCTGCCTATGTATCAGTGCTTGGAAGTGGGATAAATTATCACAGGTGAACATGTATGCAACTTTTAGGTCATCAGCAAACAAGAATGGTTCACCGTATGCAAAGCAGTTGCAGATGTCTTTGACATAGAAACTAAAAAGAAGGGGGCCTAATACACTGCCTTGAACAACACCAGAGGTGATTGGCCTAGGTTTTGAAGTGTGTGAATCTACCCCCACCACTTGAGCGCTATTACTGAGGAAAGGCTTAATAAATAAATAAATAAATGTTTTATTGTCGTGTTAAAAAAAGGATTTTAACATGAGAGAAGCCAGTTTACAGGCCTCATCACGTTGATACATCTCAAAATATCTGCAAGGCTTGGGCCATGAGTGGTACTGATGGAATGTCATTAAGCATATCATTAATACATGGGGTGTTAAAGTTTAGACAATAGTAAATGTCGTCTTCATTTAACAGGCTTAACATGGGGGATACCAGTTTACAAGCACAGTCAAATTCATAACTCTTGAAAGTATCTAGTATTAAATAATTTACATATCAAGTTATTAGTGTGCAGAATCTTATTGAAATTTGCTGGAATTCATGAGACGGATATGGATTGCCATCTCCCATCACATAGATAAGTTCCATTATCAATATCAAAAGCGCGCAGTGTTCAAAGTTTGCGTTATAACCAACCGACGTTGTTAGTCCATTCGCATAGTTTGCTGATTAGTAATATAACAGTTTATTACTTAGAATGGTCTTCAGTTTTCAATTTGCTAACCAAAAAGGACCCATTTATACAATCTGGAGCATCAATAAAGTATCCACAGTTATATAACCAACGTGTATAGCTATATCAATGCATATCCAGGACACCATGTTACTTTTAAAGGTGATATAGATTAATTCTGCTGGGAATACTTGTTGTATTGCATGAAAATAGGTGTTGAAACAGTCAATAGTCCACAGACTTCGAGCATCTTTTGTATTAGCATAGGCGGCGTCATTCGAGAAGTGTATTTGATGCGTAGTAAGTTCCATATGAAAAGGTCTCCTGGTGCAGAGTACTAGAAAATGTCTAGTGTGGAGCCATTGCAGGTAAGTGACGTCCTGAGCCAATATTTTAATTGGTCTCTGGTTTAATCACCTGTTCAGAATGCCTCTGCTACTAATACTGTCGGGAATGGTCAGACGGTTCGTCGCAAGAAAAATCATGACGAGTAGGCGAGTTAATCTTGAAGACGGTCCAGAATTTGCGAACGAGTTGGAGCAGTCCAATAATTATTGGCGTCAATGAGCACGTGTTATTCCCATAAAGTAATCACGTTCCACATCAGAGATTCATAATCTTAATGAATGTTACGACTGAGAGCCAAATATCCTCACTTTTCCAACTCCAGCATCCGGAAGCAATAGACTTGGTTGGATGCATCAAATGGGCTTCCAGGGCATCTTGTCCTTCGTTTTCACGGGTCGTGACAGCCTTGCAGTTGGTAAGTGTTGGACTTTGCTGGTCACTTTTACAGTGAGTAAATCCTAGATTTTGATAATTATGAAGTTGTAGTCCAGTGAACATTTTTTGTTTCTGCTTGCTGTAGTTAGGTGTTCTGAACGTGGTAAAGCCAGTTGCCCTCCATGAAGGGTAGTTTCAGCCATGGTCTGTTCCTGAAGTAAATAATTCTCAGCGACGACCAAGCTGACATGTAGAACGGAGTCGCTTTTCTAAAGGAGAACAATAGAAAAAATTGGCATGCAGAGAAAGAATCAAGAATTCCAACGGGGAGAGTGTTTTCTATGTTCCTGTTTCTCCCTACTTAACTTTCTTTGCTGCGGCGTTTATTGTGTGTGATTTCTCTGTTGAATATTTAAGAAAATAAACCTCATGCAGTCGTGTGGTGTAGAACTTCCGTTTTTGATTACTGTGTCGGGTAGGGCAGAACGTGCCATTGGTTTGAGGTCATGGCTTTTGGTGTATTCGGTGAGCCGGGAAAGTTGCCAGATGATAAGAAGTTAGCCAGTAACCGACCAAATTCAGAGGTCGATTTGGAGGCCTTCCCCTTGGCAGGAAGTCTGTTCCTCAACTGAGGGAATTCAACGGCGAAGAAGTTAGCGCGTGAGCAGGATTTGGATAGTTTCATTGTGACACTATGAGCGTGGTTGTGCAGATAGTAACAACTGTTGTGTTCGAACCGAAACTCACCACTGGCTGTAAAAGTGAATTTATGTAACACATTAAAGAAGTGTCGGGTTAGTTTTGAGTCGTCTCATCCAAAGTGGTTCTAGACCTAGTGTTCTGCATTTGGAGCCGTAGTCCTGTTTGCAGTCGTGTCCTAGTAATCTAGCAGTGAAACACCTTTGGAAACCCTCTACTTTTTGTTTGTCTTTCATGCGGATAGCACTCAGTGTAGATGGACAGTATTCCAAAAGTGGGCGTACGCAAGTTTTACAGAGCAGTGACTTGACTTCTTTGAAGTGGAAGCCACGAACTAAACAACCCATCAGGATCCTAGATTTGGGAGTCTGTGGTGCCACCTGTTCAGAAAATGTGAGGTCTCTTGAATATCTCAGTCCAAGGTCACATTCGCTTTTAAGAACAAGTAGTTTCGTAGACTGAAGATGTAGTTGGATATCCACCGATGGAGCACCGAAACATATCCAGCCGCATTTGCCTATATTCAACTGAAGTTTCCAAGCAGCAGGTCATGAGGATATTATATCGAGCTGCCTATGTATCAGTGCTTGGAAGTGGGATAAATTATCACAGGTGAACATGTATGCAACTTTTAGGTCACCAGCAAACAAGAATGGTTCACCGTATGCAAAGCAGTTGCAGATGTCTTTGACATAGAAACTAAAAAGAAGGGGGCCTAATACACTGCCTTGAACAACACCAGAGGTGATTGGCCTAGGTTTTGAAGTGTGTGAATCTACCCCCACCACTTGAGCGCTATTACTGAGGAAAGGCTTAATAAATAAATAAATAAATGTTTTATTGTCGTGTTAAAAAAAGGATTTTAACATGAGAGAAGCCAGTTTACAGGCCTCATCACGTTGATACATCTCAAAATATCTGCAAGGCTTGGGCCATGAGTGGTACTGATGGAATGTCATTAAGCATATCATTAATACATGGGGTGTTAAAGTTTAGACAATAGTAAATGTCGTCTTCATTTAACAGGCTTAACATGGGGGATACCAGTTTACAAGCACAGTCAAATTCATAACTCTTGAAAGTATCTAGTATTAAATAATTTACATATCAAGTTATTAGTGTGCAGAATCTTATTGAAATTTGCTGGAATTCATGAGACGGATATGGATTGCCATCTCCCATCACATAGATAAGTTCCATTATCAATATCAAAAGCGCGCAGTGTTCAAAGTTTGCGTTATAACCAACCGACGTTGTTAGTCCATTCGCATAGTTTGCTGATTAGTAATATAACAGTTTATTACTTAGAATGGTCTTCAGTTTTCAATTTGCTAACCAAAAAGGACCCATTTATACAATCTGGAGCATCAATAAAGTATCCACAGTTATATAACCAACGTGTATAGCTATATCAATGCATATCCAGGACACCATGTTACTTTTAAAGGTGATATAGATTAATTCTGCTGGGAATACTTGTTGTATTGCATGAAAATAGGTGTTGAAACAGTCAATAGTCCACAGACTTCGAGCATCTTTTGTATTAGCATAGGCGGCGTCATTCGAGAAGTGTATTTGATGCGTAGTAAGTTCCATATGAAAAGGTCTCCTGGTGCAGAGTACTAGAAAATGTCTAGTGTGGAGCCATTGCAGGTAAGTGACGTCCTGAGCCAATATTTTAATTGGTCTCTGGTTTAATCACCTGTTCAGAATGCCTCTGCTACTAATACTGTCGGGAATGGTCAGACGGTTCGTCGCAAGAAAAATCATGACGAGTAGGCGAGTTAATCTTGAAGACGGTCCAGAATTTGCGAACGAGTTGGAGCAGTCCAATAATTATTGGCGTCAATGAGCACGTGTTATTCCCATAAAGTAATCACGTTCCACATCAGAGATTCATAATCTTAATGAATGTTACGACTGAGAGCCAAATATCCTCACTTTTCCAACTCCAGCATCCGGAAGCAATAGACTTGGTTGGATGCATCAAATGGGCTTCCAGGGCATCTTGTCCTTCGTTTTCACGGGTCGTGACAGCCTTGCAGTTGGTAAGTGTTGGACTTTGCTGGTCACTTTTACAGTGAGTAAATCCTAGATTTTGATAATTATGAAGTTGTAGTCCAGTGAACATTTTTTGTTTCTGCTTGCTGTAGTTAGGTGTTCTGAACGTGGTAAAGCCAGTTGCCCTCCATGAAGGGTAGTTTCAGCCATGGTCTGTTCCTGAAGTAAATAATTCTCAGCGACGACCAAGCTGACATGTAGAACGGAGTCGCTTTTCTAAAGGAGAACAATAGAAAAAATTGGCATGCAGAGAAAGAATCAAGAATTCCAACGGGGAGAGTGTTTTCTATGTTCCTGTTTCTCCCTACTTAACTTTCTTTGCTGCGGCGTTTATTGTGTGTGATTTCTCTGTTGAATATTTAAGAAAATAAACCTCATGCAGTCGTGTGGTGTAGAACTTCCGTTTTTGATTACTGTGTCGGGTAGGGCAGAACGTGCCATTGGTTTGAGGTCATGGCTTTTGGTGTATTCGGTGAGCCGGGAAAGTTGCCAGATGATAAGAAGTTAGCCAGTAACCGACCAAATTCAGAGGTCGATTTGGAGGCCTTCCCCTTGGCAGGAAGTCTGTTCCTCAACTGAGGGAATTCAACGGCGAAGAAGTTAGCGCGTGAGCAGGATTTGGATAGTTTCATTGTGACACTATGAGCGTGGTTGTGCAGATAGTAACAACTGTTGTGTTCGAACCGAAACTCACCACTGGCTGTAAAAGTGAATTTGTGTAACACATTAAAGAAGTGTCGGGTTAGTTTTGAGTCGTCTCATCCAAAGTGGTTCTAGACCTAGTGTTCTGCATTTGGAGCCGTAGTCCTGTTTGCAGTCGTGTCCTAGTAATCTAGCAGTGAAACACCTTTGGAAACCCTCTACTTTTTGTTTGTCTTTCATGCGGATAGCACTCAGTGTAGATGGACAGTATTCCAAAAGTGGGCGTACGCAAGTTTTACAGAGCAGTGACTTGACTTCTTTGAAGTGGAAGCCACGAACTAAACAACCCATCAGGATCCTAGATTTGGGAGTCTGTGGTGCCACCTGTTCAGAAAATGTGAGGTCTCTTGAATATCTCAGTCCAAGGTCACATTCGCTTTTAAGAACAAGTAGTTTCGTAGACTGAAGATGTAGTTGGATATCCACCGATGGAGCACCGAAACATATCCAGCCGCATTTGCCTATATTCAACTGAAGTTTCCAAGCAGCAGGTCATGAGGATATTATATCGAGCTGCCTATGTATCAGTGCTTGGAAGTGGGATAAATTATCACAGGTGAACATGTATGCAACTTTTAGGTCATCAGCAAACAAGAATGGTTCACCGTATGCAAAGCAGTTGCAGATGTCTTTGACATAGAAACTAAAAAGAAGGGGGCCTAATACACTGCCTTGAACAACACCAGAGGTGATTGGCCTAGGTTTTGAAGTGTGTGAATCTACCCCCACCACTTGAGCGCTATTACTGAGGAAAGGCTTAATAAATAAATAAATAAATGTTTTATTGTCGTGTTAAAAAAAGGATTTTAACATGAGAGAAGCCAGTTTACAGGCCTCATCACGTTGATACATCTCAAAATATCTGCAAGGCTTGGGCCATGAGTGGTACTGATGGAATGTCATTAAGCATATCATTAATACATGGGGTGTTAAAGTTTAGACAATAGTAAATGTCGTCTTCATTTAACAGGCTTAACATGGGGGATACCAGTTTACAAGCACAGTCAAATTCATAACTCTTGAAAGTATCTAGTATTAAATAATTTACATATCAAGTTATTAGTGTGCAGAATCTTATTGAAATTTGCTGGAATTCATGAGACGGATATGGATTGCCATCTCCCATCACATAGATAAGTTCCATTATCAATATCAAAAGCGCGCAGTGTTCAAAGTTTGCGTTATAACCAACCGACGTTGTTAGTCCATTCGCATAGTTTGCTGATTAGTAATATAACAGTTTATTACTTAGAATGGTCTTCAGTTTTCAATTTGCTAACCAAAAAGGACCCATTTATACAATCTGGAGCATCAATAAAGTAACCACAGTTATATAACCAACGTGTATAGCTATATCAATGCATATCCAGGACACCATGTTACTTTTAAAGGTGATATAGATTAATTCTGCTGGGAATACTTGTTGTATTGCATGAAAATAGGTGTTGAAACAGTCAATAGTCCACAGACTTCGAGCATCTTTTGTATTAGCATAGGCGGCGTCATTCGAGAAGTGTATTTGATGCGTAGTAAGTTCCATATGAAAAGGTCTCCTGGTGCAGAGTACTAGAAAATGTCTAGTGTGGAGCCATTGCAGGTAAGTGACGTCCTGAGCCAATATTTTAATTGGTCTCTGGTTTAATCACCTGTTCAGAATGCCTCTGCTACTAATACTGTCGGGAATGGTCAGACGGTTCGTCGCAAGAAAAATCATGACGAGTAGGCGAGTTAATCTTGAAGACGGTCCAGAATTTGCGAACGAGTTGGAGCAGTCCAATAATTATTGGCGTCAATGAGCACGTGTTATTCCCATAAAGTAATCACGTTCCACATCAGAGATTCATAATCTTAATGAATGTTACGACTGAGAGCCAAATATCCTCACTTTTCCAACTCCAGCATCCGGAAGCAATAGACTTGGTTGGATGCATCAAATGGGCTTCCAGGGCATCTTGTCCTTCGTTTTCACGGGTCGTGACAGCCTTGCAGTTGGTAAGTGTTGGACTTTGCTGGTCACTTTTACAGTGAGTAAATCCTAGATTTTGATAATTATGAAGTTGTAGTCCAGTGAACATTTTTTGTTTCTGCTTGCTGTAGTTAGGTGTTCTGAACGTGGTAAAGCCAGTTGCCCTCCATGAAGGGTAGTTTCAGCCATGGTCTGTTCCTGAAGTAAATAATTCTCAGCGACGACCAAGCTGACATGTAGAACGGAGTCGCTTTTCTAAAGGAGAACAATAGAAAAAATTGGCATGCAGAGAAAGAATCAAGAATTCCAACGGGGAGAGTGTTTTCTATGTTCCTGTTTCTCCCTACTTAACTTTCTTTGCTGCGGCGTTTATTGTGTGTGATTTCTCTGTTGAATATTTAAGAAAATAAACCTCATGCAGTCGTGTGGTGTAGAACTTCCGTTTTTGATTACTGTGTCGGGTAGGGCAGAACGTGCCATTGGTTTGAGGTCATGGCTTTTGGTGTATTCGGTGAGCCGGGAAAGTTGCCAGATGATAAGAAGTTAGCCAGTAACCGACCAAATTCAGAGGTCGATTTGGAGGCCTTCCCCTTGGCAGGAAGTCTGTTCCTCAACTGAGGGAATTCAACGGCGAAGAAGTTAGCGCGTGAGCAGGATTTGGATAGTTTCATTGTGACACTATGAGCGTGGTTGTGCAGATAGTAACAACTGTTGTGTTCGAACCGAAACTCACCACTGGCTGTAAAAGTGAATTTATGTAACACATTAAAGAAGTGTCGGGTTAGTTTTGAGTCGTCTCATCCAAAGTGGTTCTAGACCTAGTGTTCTGCATTTGGAGCCGTAGTCCTGTTTGCAGTCGTGTCCTAGTAATCTAGCAGTGAAACACCTTTGGAAACCCTCTACTTTTTGTTTGTCTTTCATGCGGATAGCACTCAGTGTAGATGGACAGTATTCCAAAAGTGGGCGTACGCAAGTTTTACAGAGCAGTGACTTGACTTCTTTGAAGTGGAAGCCACGAACTAAACAACCCATCAGGATCCTAGATTTGGGAGTCTGTGGTGCCACCTGTTCAGAAAATGTGAGGTCTCTTGAATATCTCAGTCCAAGGTCACATTCGCTTTTAAGAACAAGTAGTTTCGTAGACTGAAGATGTAGTTGGATATCCACCGATGGAGCACCGAAACATATCCAGCCGCATTTGCCTATATTCAACTGAAGTTTCCAAGCAGCAGGTCATGAGGATATTATATCGAGCTGCCTATGTATCAGTGCTTGGAAGTGGGATAAATTATCACAGGTGAACATGTATGCAACTTTTAGGTCACCAGCAAACAAGAATGGTTCACCGTATGCAAAGCAGTTGCAGATGTCTTTGACATAGAAACTAAAAAGAAGGGGGCCTAATACACTGCCTTGAACAACACCAGAGGTGATTGGCCTAGGTTTTGAAGTGTGTGAATCTACCCCCACCACTTGAGCGCTATTACTGAGGAAAGGCTTAATAAATAAATAAATAAATGTTTTATTGTCGTGTTAAAAAAAGGATTTTAACATGAGAGAAGCCAGTTTACAGGCCTCATCACGTTGATACATCTCAAAATATCTGCAAGGCTTGGGCCATGAGTGGTACTGATGGAATGTCATTAAGCATATCATTAATACATGGGGTGTTAAAGTTTAGACAATAGTAAATGTCGTCTTCATTTAACAGGCTTAACATGGGGGATACCAGTTTACAAGCACAGTCAAATTCATAACTCTTGAAAGTATCTAGTATTAAATAATTTACATATCAAGTTATTAGTGTGCAGAATCTTATTGAAATTTGCTGGAATTCATGAGACGGATATGGATTGCCATCTCCCATCACATAGATAAGTTCCATTATCAATATCAAAAGCGCGCAGTGTTCAAAGTTTGCGTTATAACCAACCGACGTTGTTAGTCCATTCGCATAGTTTGCTGATTAGTAATATAACAGTTTATTACTTAGAATGGTCTTCAGTTTTCAATTTGCTAACCAAAAAGGACCCATTTATACAATCTGGAGCATCAATAAAGTATCCACAGTTATATAACCAACGTGTATAGCTATATCAATGCATATCCAGGACACCATGTTACTTTTAAAGGTGATATAGATTAATTCTGCTGGGAATACTTGTTGTATTGCATGAAAATAGGTGTTGAAACAGTCAATAGTCCACAGACTTCGAGCATCTTTTGTATTAGCATAGGCGGCGTCATTCGAGAAGTGTATTTGATGCGTAGTAAGTTCCATATGAAAAGGTCTCCTGGTGCAGAGTACTAGAAAATGTCTAGTGTGGAGCCATTGCAGGTAAGTGACGTCCTGAGCCAATATTTTAATTGGTCTCTGGTTTAATCACCTGTTCAGAATGCCTCTGCTACTAATACTGTCGGGAATGGTCAGACGGTTCGTCGCAAGAAAAATCATGACGAGTAGGCGAGTTAATCTTGAAGACGGTCCAGAATTTGCGAACGAGTTGGAGCAGTCCAATAATTATTGGCGTCAATGAGCACGTGTTATTCCCATAAAGTAATCACGTTCCACATCAGAGATTCATAATCTTAATGAATGTTACGACTGAGAGCCAAATATCCTCACTTTTCCAACTCCAGCATCCGGAAGCAATAGACTTGGTTGGATGCATCAAATGGGCTTCCAGGGCATCTTGTCCTTCGTTTTCACGGGTCGTGACAGCCTTGCAGTTGGTAAGTGTTGGACTTTGCTGGTCACTTTTACAGTGAGTAAATCCTAGATTTTGATAATTATGAAGTTGTAGTCCAGTGAACATTTTTTGTTTCTGCTTGCTGTAGTTAGGTGTTCTGAACGTGGTAAAGCCAGTTGCCCTCCATGAAGGGTAGTTTCAGCCATGGTCTGTTCCTGAAGTAAATAATTCTCGGCGACGACCAAGCTGACATGTAGAACGGAGTCGCTTTTCTAAAGGAGAACAATAGAAAAAATTGGCATGCAGAGAAAGAATCAAGAATTCCAACGGGGAGAGTGTTTTCTATGTTCCTGTTTCTCCCTACTTAACTTTCTTTGCTGCGGCGTTTATTGTGTGTGATTTCTCTGTTGAATATTTAAGAAAATAAACCTCATGCAGTCGTGTGGTGTAGAACTTCCGTTTTTGATTACTGTGTCGGGTAGGGCAGAACGTGCCATTGGTTTGAGGTCATGGCTTTTGGTGTATTCGGTGAGCCGGGAAAGTTGCCAGATGATAAGAAGTTAGCCAGTAACCGACCAAATTCAGAGGTCGATTTGGAGGCCTTCCCCTTGGCAGGAAGTCTGTTCCTCAACTGAGGGAATTCAACGGCGAAGAAGTTAGCGCGTGAGCAGGATTTGGATAGTTTCATTGTGACACTATGAGCGTGGTTGTGCAGATAGTAACAACTGTTGTGTTCGAACCGAAACTCACCACTGGCTGTAAAAGTGAATTTGTGTAACACATTAAAGAAGTGTCGGGTTAGTTTTGAGTCGTCTCATCCAAAGTGGTTCTAGACCTAGTGTTCTGCATTTGGAGCCGTAGTCCTGTTTGCAGTCGTGTCCTAGTAATCTAGCAGTGAAACACCTTTGGAAACCCTCTACTTTTTGTTTGTCTTTCATGCGGATAGCACTCAGTGTAGATGGACAGTATTCCAAAAGTGGGCGTACGCAAGTTTTACAGAGCAGTGACTTGACTTCTTTGAGTTGGAAGTCGGAAACTGCGCAACCTATTAGTTTTGTGGGTTTTCTGATTTTTCGAGCTGGGATGATGTGCTTGTATGCCACCGAAACCATTCTGCGGTTTGCGTTAAGGAACTTTCTACTAAGGCAGGCAGGAAGAGGGACGATGTTTCGGTTAAAAGCAGGATCTTGTATGCCATATCCACCCTGGACGCATTGCTTCTGCCCATGGATATCTATGAGCGTAAGCATTTCATTAGATCATTTTGGGCCGAGACTGGCCTCTCAGTCAACTTCGAGAAAGTTAAAGTCTCCTGCAGCTAGTTTGAAATCGACATTTGGGGACCCAGCAGAGATAAATGATGTAGCCATAAGTTCACTTTTTGTTGAACATGGTGTTGTATGAGCACAGCCAAAAGGGATTTGGTGGTAAGTACCGTTTAAGATAGCCCAAATTAGGTCCAGCAGATTACTGAAAATATCTTCTCCAAACTTATCTAGGGTAGCGGGGCTACATACGTAGATCAGATGACTCGCACTTTGCCTCTGACCGCGATTAGTGTGGCGGAGGGTATTATTATCTATGCACAGATTTACATCTAGGATGGGGGTGGGACACTACGATTCAGCAGCCAGTAACACTGCTGGTTTGGTCAATAAAACTGTTGCCCTAAGGTCGGAAATATTCCAATGCGACGGGCGTGCAGGAATGAGTGGAAGTGTAAAATGGTTGATTTTGCTAGTGAAGTAACTTATTCAATTTCTCAAGCCTAGTCGAGCAGAAAGATTTCCTGTGTTTGGCCTGTCAGGCTACGTACTACTTATATTGCGGACTTAACGAGACTCAGCCGCAGGGCATACTGGTGTGACCGGTGAGTTTCGATCATATGCGAGTATGTGGTTGCTTAGTTTTTCAAGGGACCCACAGGTCGTTGACCTGGAGTTCCTTTTTGCTGTTGGCTTAGGGCATGGTTTGTGACCGGAGCAAGTTGAGGACATTGGTTCCAGGCCTGTGTTACCGGGGGGTGATCTATCCCAAACCCTATGGGTCAAACACATTGTGTGAGGTCCGAAAAAGTTTTGGTGAGGCTCATAAGGTGGGAGGTTTCTGGCAAAGGGCATATATTTTTCCGAGGTTACTGACTTGAAATATTAGGATAGACAAGTGAACATAGGTTAGCTGTTCGCGGTGGGTGAGATGCCTGGGTGCTACCCGGCGTCACACACAACAAGTATTCCCAGCAGAATTATTCTATATAACCTTTAAACGTAACATAGTGACCTGGAAATGCATTGATATAGCCATACACGTTGGCTATTTAACTTTATTGATACTCCAGATTGTATAGATGGGTCCTTTGTGGCTAGCAAAGCTAAAAACTGAAGACCATTCTAAGTAACAAACTGTTATATTACTAATTCGCAAACTATGCGAATGGACTAACAACGTCGGTTGGTTATAACGCAAACTTTGAACACTGCGCGCTTCTGATATTGATAGTGGAACCTGTCTGTGAGATGGGAGATGAAATTCCATGTTCGCCTCATGAATTCCAGCAAATTTCAATAAGATTCTGCACACTAATGACTTGGTATGTAAATTACTTAATACTAAATACCAGTTGGTAAACTTTCAGAAATTTTGAATTTGACGGTGCTTGTAAACTGGTTTCCCCCACGTTGAACCCGTTATAAGAGGATAGTATTTATTATTATCTGAGCTTTAACGCTGTATACGCTGATAAGTAATATTTCCTTGTTCGTTTCGTAACTAGCAGGACCTTCGGCAGTTTTTAATTCAGTTTAATGACATTCTGTCTGTACTGCTCTGGGCTCAAGTCTTGTAGACATTTTGAGATATATCAACGTGATGAGGCCTGTAAACTGGCTTCTCTCATGTTAAGTTTTTGATGTGAGGATAAAACGTTCATTCATAATGACTCCAGCGACTAAAGAAACGCAGTCCGAAGAGGTGTCACGTTTGCCAGACCTAAGGGTCATCTCAGCTTTTATTTCCGAAGGACGGTGTTCGGTAGAAAACCTGCTATGTAGGCCTGCGTACTGGAAGCGTCTTGGCCTGTGTAGCATTCTCCTTCACAGCTAGAAACGTGCGCATGAAACTGCCTTTTTTCAAGGACAGTTCAGCTACAGGTAATAAGGTCGCGCCCGCGTCGTGAAGTGATTAGGCCATCCCTTCTTTGTTTTCTGGATTGACAGGCTGTTTAGTCATGTGCAATAATAATGTTTTCAAAGGGTTTCTATGTAGCCTTATATGATCTTTAAGATTGCCAAGTCTTTTGGCTTATAGTGGGGTAGTGAACTTGAAAATCATGGGGCGACTTGATTGCAATGACCCCTGGTGGAGGAGCTTACGGTCACAGTGTATTTCTGTCATACCACATGCTCCCAATACCTTTTTTAACGAAATTCAGGGGTAAGATACCAGGTATGTTATGAACGATGGCCTGCTGAAACGATGAAAACCTTTTCATTACCTCCTTCTTCATGTGATTTGTCACGTTTTTGCTTTCTCCACATTGGTCTCAACTAAGTTTTCATTCTTCTTGAGACGACATGATAACGCGTGGAAATATCTGGCGATTCTCTGGATTTCTTTCATCATGGCCCCGATATTATCCACTTCCTTCCTGCGGGCATAAACTTTGTTGTTAATGGCCGATATCGCGTCTTCAGTGTCGAAGAAAAGTGCGGGGCACGTTAGTTCATCGGGATCTGAGGTATGCGGTGTAACAGTACCTCTGTCATACAAAGCAGCACCACAGTGACTGGGTCTTTTCTTCTGACTAGAACAGTCGATTTCAGAACGCTTGGCCTTCAGTCGTCCCATTTAAAAGTACTTTTAAATCCAGACTCACCAACCGGATAAGGAAACAGCTAATGGCTGTATTTGGTATACCAAGACGTTGGAAACACACTACGTGAGGTGCTTGTGAACAGATGGCTTGTATCACATCTAAGTCACGTAGACTCTTTGGATGCATCGTCCGTGACTTTTATAGCACTGAACTAAGGGTCCTACTCTACAAAGTGAGCATCCATCCCATTTCGGAGTACGGCCTGTTTATCTTAGGTTGCCTTCGCATAAGCGACAAAGGAGAAATCGAAGGAGTATAACGCCACTTTACACTAAGAACACTAGGAGCTGACTGCAGTCTAGACTACATCTGTAGATGCAACATGCTAGGACTGGAACCTCTCTGGAAGAGGCGACTTAGAATGAATCTTATATTTTACCGTAAATCACTTCGTAAGCGAGTGCACTCATGTGGCCCGGAAATTAAAATAGTTGTAACATCTATTAACTATTTGCGTAATCACAGCCTATTAACGGAAAATGAGTGTTGTAAGACCGAATTGTGAGGCAACTTCTTCATCAATAAGTTCTCTCACATCTGGAATAGACTTCCTGAGGAAATACGTACCGCAGATACATTATCTACCCTTCGTTCTGCACTTAATAAGCTCCTAATAGATGATCAGTATACCACTCGCCTAGGCACTATCTATACGTTGTGGGCTAACGAAAGCATACTAGGACCTCTAAACGTATAGGGCAAAGCTATCATGAATCTCAAGTACTTTTTGCCTCAATGGACTCATGAAGGGTGTTTGATTACCAGTCCATCCGGTCGGATTGTGCAGTACAAATACACAACTAGTGTTCCCTTTTAAGTTTGCCAACAAAAACTGCCTGTCTAATAGCTCGTAAGAACTTCATATAAGGAAAAAAGAAGACTCATTCTCATATGAATAAATCAAAGTTAACACAGCTGGAGTGACTTTAAAAAGACAAGAACTCTCCGCCCGGTTTGTTTTACGTGGTATCCCGTTGTCCAGTTTCTCCCTGCGTTTTCTTTTCTTTTTTCTTTTCAGTATCAGCCTGACGAGAAAGACCTGAACATTAGCTTGATCAAAACGTATCAACTTACTGGGAGTCCTACTTTGTACCTAATACTAGAAACTGATGTTAGAGGTATCCAACTGGCTCGCCCTGATTTTCCATTTTCCTGTTTCTTGAACAGCTCATCACCAGTACCCTGAACAATGGCACATACGAAACCCCAAGCACAATAACTGGTCTCAGATTTCTGGTCCGTGACAGATGCAGCGGAAATCTGGATGAACAGTCAAACTCGACAGGTCACTTTACCTAACGGCAACAAATCCATAATAATGCTATGTAACAGATTTTTTTAGTGCTTTGTCTTGTATCGATCCATCTAATAAAAGTCAATTAACAGCCAATGTATCTTCTTGACAATGTTTCACACTTTAATGTGAAGTCTATGAAGTTTTACACTTGTGTAATATTCACCACCGTTGAACGACGGTTCTTCCACTCTTTAATTACTTGCACCACAACAAATGTTTTCAGTACTATCAATCTGAATTGGTGGAAAAGGCAACACTTGAAGAGTGAGAAACGCCTAAACTTAGACATTCACCTGGATTAATTGATTGTATGGATACTTGCTTATTCCTGAAATGATTGAGGTAGGCTACTGTTGGTCAGTAAATCTACGAGCACAAGAATTGCTGTTAAAACAGACCCTTATCTGACGAAACACTTGGTCTTGTGGATGGGTCAATCATGTCGACTTCTCACAACGCGAACACTAAATATTGCGCCGTTTGGTGCGAAGAAACAGTTGTGAGCAGAAATAACCTAGACTCAGTACGATGTGTGTGTACTGTGAAGTGATATTTTCCTGCTACTTTCGTAACGTTTAGACGCTTGGTATCATGATATAGTTTGATGTCCTCCCTCTGTATTATTCAATACTGCTAAAACCTTTTGTGTTTCTCTGCAATTATCAATTTGATGAGGCCTGTGAACTGGCTTCTCTCGTGTTAACTCCATAACTTGAGAATAAAAATATTTATTTATTTATTCATGGTGTAGCCGTAAAACAAAGGTATGGGATAGACTGATATATTACCATAAACATATGGTAACGAGCAGTCAGATACCACCCGAAATTCGGGAATCGTTACCCTCAAGAATCCCCCGAAAACGTAGCATGCAAATTCAACTTTACCAACTAGCTCCCTTTTCCATAAGGCAATGAACATTGAGGCGACTTTGGGGAGTTCCTTCGCGGGTTGCCATTCAGTAACCATCACCGACGACTTCAACTTTCTTTCCATCCACTTTGAGTGAAAGGGAAGCACATCAGATCCCTCGCTCAGAAGCTGAACGAACGATGACCTCACTGAGAATATAAGTGTCCTAAAGCCTCTTCGCCCTAGTGATCATGCAAGGATAACTTTCTCTTTCATAACTACGGAGACCCTGCAACTAGAGATACCTAATATCTTCTCTTGCCACAACAAGGTCAACTACAACATCACACGGGCTTATCTCATAAACGTGCCACGGCCTGAGGACTGAACTCGCCTCACAATACATGGACACTAGACGGAGGTGGAGGGAAAAATCCTTGGGGCCATCAGTCGCAGTGTGCCAGGGGTAGTATGCCAGTTGTCAGTGGGGACCTCATGGTAAAACCATGCTAGGGAGGGGCCATTCTGGACGAGAAAGCAGGTTCGTTTCGGACTGTGTTCAACAGGTGGGGGGTCTGGCCTCTTGAACCACGAAAATATCTGAGACAAGTACCAATGGAGATATGCTGAGCGGTACACAGGTGGCTGAACTGCTGAGCTAATTCTTAGATGAGCGGCTTCGTACCTGCGGCACCATATATGCACCAATGCGATTCGTCACCGATCAGGCCACAAATAACGATTACATTCGCCGTATTTGCAAAACGTAGAAAAGAATAGCGAAAAAGTTAGCTAGCCTCCTACCTGGCTAGTTTCCTTGCATGCGACTACCCGGGACTCGTAATCTTAAAGAACTGTACAAAGCACCTGCTAGTTCCATCTGCAACCTCTTCAGGCACTTGCTACAGTCACGCAGACTCATAATGGAATGGAAGTACATGGTCTCGTCGACCATTTTCCTGGAGGCAAACAGAAAAATTCTTGGCAGCTTTAGGCCGGCTGCCATTCCCTCTACAGTTTCCAAAGTATTAGAAATCCCGATAGCAGAAGATATCTGGGAATTTCTTAACAGGGAAAACACCATCCATACTGCCCAGCACGAGTTTTGGAGCGATCGTTCATATATTACCAACTTTCTGACTGCTAGGGGCAATGTAACTCCCAGCTAGGTTAGCAGAATGTCGGTACATGTTGCTTTCTCAGACAGTACTCCATAAAGAATTTCATCTCGCAAGATGGCGTCAACCGGCATAAGCGAACCCCTGTTTTCTTGGTTCGGAGCGTGCTTTGAGGGCAGACGGCCTTTCACCAACGTAAACAGAATGGTGTCAAGGTGGAAAACATCGACATCCAATGTATCGCATGGTGGAGTTCTGGGCTCGCTTTTGTTTCTTCTGTTCGTCAAGGATGTGTTGCGTAAAATCTCCTCACCCATCCTCCTTTCCGCTGATAACGTCAAAATGTGGGGGGTAGTAAACGAAGGTGCAGGCTGACGAGCAGCTTAAAGTGACCCTTAGGTACTAGGACTCTGGTCGTCGAAACAGGATTTCCGCTTCAACCTGGAGAAGCGTAACGTACCCACGAGGTAAGGACGGCCAAATTCCAGCACTAGTTGACTAACCGTGCTACCTTCAAGGTACCCGTAGATAAAGATCTGGGGTTTAACTTCTCCGACACCTTGAACACCAGCTCTAGCTACCGAAAGCAATGGGAGCCTGAGTAAGTGTCACTTTACACCTTCTGGTATTTTCACCCTTGAACCGCTTTTTACGGTTTTCAAATCCTGCTTAAGGTCGCACCTGGACGTTTTCGGTGCGGTAACACCCCAAACACTCAACAGATATCCCTCTCTCTTTAAGAAAATTAATTGGCCTGCAAATAAACTAGTTGTGGGACTAAAGGAGAAGACGTACTCTGACAGACTGGAAAACCTAAACCTACTTGCCGTGCCGTATCGCGGGAAGGAGGTGTGACGTCATTATAACCATTCTGGCAAGAAACACAAACTGGCCAGTCTTTCCCCCTAAATGTCGGCCACCATAGGGAGCGCGACCAGGACAGCAGTTCCAGGTCGAACTTTCTCTCTTTAAGAGTAAGCGTTTCATGGAGTGCCATACTATGGGTTGTAGTCACAGTACTATCAGCGGGCTCATTCAGAAGACGGTCAGATAGTTACTTTAGTTCATATGGATTCTCACAGCGGTAATCAGAACACCACTAATCCATACTGTCTACTTTTACACTTCGGATGAGTCCCATATACCTTTACGCAGTATCCTACCATTCCGACTCGGGTACCTGTGCAGACGGGAGTCAGGAAAGACTCATATTCTTCTCAGCGACCCATAGCTTCTTCACCATCTTAATCTTCAATTACCATCCGGCAAAAAACATTCATCTTTTAGGATTTGTCCTGGAGCGAACTTGACAGACGCAAAAACCAATCGCTAATTACATACCCACGAATACAGGACCAAAGGAGAACACAACAGAGTAGTCGGATGGGACAGAATATTTGGTGGTTGTGCCAAGACACCGATGCGTTCCAACTAGCTGGCTAGAGAGTCGATTACGAGCATTGCAACGTAACACGACAGCGTGCCAAATGGCCAAGATGCTAGACCGGGTGCCTTCAGCTTAGCGAGTCCAGTTAAACTGTCAAGGTCAGCATCAATGTTGAGTGTCGTCGAACCCTAGGCTATTGATTTTGGAGAAGTGTGTGACGTTACATTCTCTCTGGAGCTAAAAGCAGGAAGAAAAAAAAGATTTCCCCGCTCACCTCAGAATGAAATCGAATAAAAGGAGCCAAACGCAAGAACTAAATGCAAGATCAAAAACCATCAATATCACACGCTCTCACAATTGATGTTGGATGTTACATGTTTGCTCCGAAATTTCAGATATGTGCGCTACTTAATTTTGTTCTATTTCCACTTGGTTTTTTTGTTGTAGCAGGTTCTGTAGAGAATCATTCCTTTGCTCAATATTGTTTCTGCTTTTGAATTTCCATCGTTAGCAAGTATTCGTTTTATTTGTCAATATAAACCTCCTTGAAGAATGAGGTCCCAACTCAACAATTTCCCAGTGCCAACTTGGTGAACTTTGGGGCAATCTTGTAATAATTACATTGAAAAAACACACTGCTGATACAATGCTTTCAACACGCGGCCCCATCGTGTTTCCAATAAATATTTTCAAAAAGCCAGTCATGCATGGTACATATACTAAAGGGATTCTATGGTTCTGTGACAGAAGAATGAAGAGTACCATAAAAATGCAAGAATCAAGATTAATTGCATGATTGTAGGAAATGGAGCGCAATATAATTCTGCACTCACACGTCCTTACTAAAATGTGTAGTTGGAGGGTTATTTTAATGTTGAGTAATGGGTGATGATGGATACTTGAATTTATCAAATTGCTTCTGTCACTGACCCACATATTTAGACTACGATTTTGACTACCAAGTGTTTATAAGTAGCATATAAAGAAACGTGTATACCCTCAATTGTATATAACAATAATGGCTTAGTTCCAACTACTTGATGTCTGCGGTCTCTCTCATAGCAATATGGATGGAACATTTCCCAACATAACTAGTGGTCATTTGCTACAATACTTATCACTAGCTGCAATAGATGTGAATTTGACATATTTGTATCTAAATGTGTTAACCCAAAGGTGTATATAGAAATTAGTCATATTTATCTTTGAAGACCAATAAAGAAAACTTTATGTCCTACCCCACCAACCGTGTCTGTAACTTTCCAAGAACTAATACCTGTTGAGTTCAGAGTTCTAGAGCATCCATAGAATGTATTATTTCATATCCGCTCATCCATGACCATAGAATTTAAGGCAAGAAATATTTAGACTTTGGTGTTGAATTTTGCCTAGTCGCAACTTAGTAGTAGCCTTAAAAGGTCGTTATTCATTGCTGAACCCTCATTGCTTTGACTTGCCTCTGCGTAGACCTATGTTGCTCCACGAAAATGTTGACTGTTAGCAAGTTTATCCAATTGGACAGTAATAGAGATGCTGTGGGTTTTGCTCCAAGTGATTTTTGTTAGCTTCCTCTCTACTTTTAGAATGTTCGTATCGCGATAAGCACCATTAAACGTGTTGACTCCTTATCATATGAATAGACTATATTTTTGGCTGCAGATTCTCCAAGAAAACACTGTTAAAGCATACTCTTATCCTAAGACACTGCGTCTCAGATAAGGCGTTTTTATTTTCTTGGTCTAATATTAGATTAATAAGACAAGACTTAATCTCTTCTTTCTCCACCACTTCGAGTTCACCTTTTGATTTGTCGTCAACACTCGTGTTGAAAACATTACATCTAGGTAGCCCAGTTTATCTACTGAAAATCGTCTTAGTCTTCAGAATGCACCCAAGTTACTCGCTCAAAGTTTCTAGACACTTCAACTGCACTTGGTGCACAATTGCGTTTTGCTAAAATTTACCAAGACTCACCTGAAGTGAATCCAGAAGAAATATTACTAATTGAAGTCATTTATGATAGCGACCAAAAAAAAATAACTTTAATCTAAAGGCATATAAGCTTTTATATAAGTATGGGACTTAGACTCCACGGTAAGATGTGATTCTACATTTAATTTGTTTAATTGATATAGCGAATTGATAATATTATTTACATTACTACTATACATGAGCCCTACACTCTTTAATAGGCGGGGCGTTATGTATCAACCAAGTCCCTGATGTATTGAGTCGGCCTTCCGAAATACTCCAGTCTGCTAGACATTTTCAACCAGACAGACCAACTAATGCAAAACCTGGAACACAAGTTTATCGAAGATGGAAAATTAGGGTACAGTCTAACATTCCTCTAGATGTCTCAATGAATCTGGTCTGAAAGCTTCACTGTCGCCAAGTTTTAGGTACCAAAACTGGATAAGAATTTCTAACCAAACGAATGAGGAGTGAAATAGTATCAAATAAAGATAAATTGAAGCAAGATAGTCATTCTGCATACTACTACCGATGACCTTCCTCATTGTGGTTGACTGGATCATGCAACAAACTGTGAGGAACGAGAAGAGAGGCATACTCTGGACTGATGAAAAGACCTTAGAAGATTTGGATTTCGCCGATGATGATTTATGTCTAATGTCTTCTCGCACAAACTCGAAGATCTACAGGCAAAAACAAACAAGTTGACAGAAGAGGTAGAGAAGACGGGACTTCAAGTGAACGTGGAGAAGACAGAGGTGATGAAGATACCCAACCAACAACAAGCACCAATCACCATCAAGGGGAGAAACCTAAAGGAAGTAGTCTCTTTCACCTACATAGACAGGCAGCATCGTTTCAACTACAGGTGGCTGTACAGATGAGGACGTCAAGGACAGGGTCGGAAAAGCAAGACAGGCTTTCATTAATCTGAAACCAGTGTGGAGATCTACTGCACTGCACTCAGCATAAAGCGTGAACAAGACCCGGATTTCCAACACCAACGTTAAGTCAGTGCTTCGATGTGGTTCAGAAACTTGGCGCGTTGCGAAAAGCATTTCCGACAAACTACAGTCATTCATTAACAGCTGTCTACGCTCGATGCTGAAGATCGGACGGCTAGGATAATAAGAATAAGCAGCAAAGAACTCTGGCCTGGCAACGAACCAACCAAGACCCCATCGCCTAACAAACATGCAGAAGAAAGTGGAAATGGATTAGGCATACACCGAGAAGAGCATTCGGGGACATCACGCAACAGGCCAGGCCGTCGAGTGGAACCCGTGTGGGAAACGACGAGCTGGGCGTCCCAGCTGAGGGTGACATGGAGGAGATGGTGTGAGGAAGAAGTGAAAGCTTGTGGGCAGTCGTGGAGTCAGGTTGAAAGGACTGCAGAGAGGCGAGTGAAATGGAGACGTGCTACTGAAGCCCAATGTTCCATTAGGAACCCAAGGGACAAATAATAATATAGTAGTCTTTTTGCCAAAGCGTTTTCCGAGTAATGTCAGTTATTGACAACTTTGTCGAATTATTCTTTTAGGCGTTTAAATTGTTAGTGGTTTTCTAAAGAAGCTCATTGGATTAGTCAGTTGACATTCAACCAATAGGTCACAGGGTCGAACACGGTTCCACCTAACGAGGTTTGTGCAGCCAAGTAGAGTATCATTAGCCCTTACACGGTAGGTGTGCCTCATTGCCTACTGCACGAATTTATGCATGGCTGATGAGTGCATTTCGATTTCGTTTGGATATTGAAAAATTCAGTGTTATCCTGGATTTACTAATGTGAAAATTTACACAGCTCTCAAAAAGTACTATTTTTGTAATGTTACGTCTACCGTCTTACAGATCAACCTACGTGTGATCTAATCAGGATGTAATGATGCGGTTCACAAGGGTTGCTCAGGTTTGTGCAGCAGGCTAAGAGCTCCGCCTTTTGAATGAGAGTTATTGGTGCTGTTGTGTAGCTATTCGAATTTTTATAGTTGAAGTTGAGATACGATATTGTTTGGACTTAGTGCTGGTAGTGTCTTGTTGATCTTTGTTGTGAAGATGACGTCCGTCTTCCCGTCAACTGACTATCTGGTTAACACAAAACTTTTCGATGAATTTTAGTATCACTGACTAGGTGGTTCTGTGATATACAAGCATTACATCAGTGGCACAGTTTATGAGGGGTACTTGTAATCTTTTTCTGTGATTTATTTCCAGACTCCATTTCTTACAGCTTAATTGATGAAAAGCCGATTTCGGTTCACTTTACTGGTCTTTTGACAAGTAACTGGTTTTTGTAGCTCACTGTAAATAACCGGAGCTTAGCGAATACAAAACAAGCTTTCTGTAACGGTACCAAGATTCCATTGGTAACCCTCATTTCATAAAGGCTAGTTGAAGCTTCTAAATGAGCTAAGCAGTAAAGGCACGCAGTTAGTTTACAACCTACTAGCGAAATTGGTGTTAGCGCTTACCAGTTCTAGAGTACTGATTCCTGTGTGACAAGCAAAAACGTGGTTTTTGATACAGATAGCAAAACGTTAATGCCATCATTGGTCCATAATGATGATGCATACATACTGTGACTGTTTGGCTGGCAAAATTAACGTAGAGCCTCGCACACAGGTGCATTGACTCAAGTTTCCACACTTCACAGTAGTAGACAAAGAATAGGTGGATAGAAAAAGACTCATACTCAAGTAAACAAAAGTTGTGTGAGAGGACAAGCAATTTGAAAATAATGGTTAGTACAGATATTCAAGCTTCAGAAGACGTCAAGGAGTGAATACATCCGCACCATTGTGATCGATTTTCAGCTATATTACCAAGAGTTCTCAACCACTAGTCCACGTCGTTTTGGGGACCCCAACCAGGCGGTCTACGCCTCCCTACACGGTTCAGACCAATAAGAAGAGACTTCATCAACTGGTGACACATCCTAGTCTGGCTACCATGAACCCTCAACCTAATCCAACTTCCTACAGCATAGCATGTCGAGATGGGCGGTGGCTCGGCATGCACAGTACGTGTCCAAGACATCTCAGTCGACTAAAGTTCACAACCTCATCAGTCGGCTTAGCTGTTTTGCCTAGTATACTTCGCCTGACTTCAACAGTGCTCACACGCTGATTCCACCACATGTGAGCAATGCTGTGAAGTCACCTACGATCGAAAGCCTGTTACCGCTTTATGTCTTCTACTTTCACTGGCCATGTCTCACAGCCATACAACAGGACAGAGTGGACGGCAGCGCAGTATGCTTAGCCTTTAATAGATAGTCGGATACCTTGTGAGTCGGAGCGACAGTTGGTTATTATTATTTGTCCTTTGGGTTCCTAATGGAACATTGGGCTTCAGTAGCACGTCTCCATTTCACTCGCCTCTCTGCAGTCCTTTCAACCTGACTCCACGACTGCCCACAAGCTTTCACTTCTTCCTCACACCATCTCCTCCATGTCACCCTCAGCTGGGACGCCCAGCTCGTCGTTTCCCACACGGGTTCCACTCGACGGCCTGGCCTGTTGCGTGATGTCCCCGAATGCTCTTCTCGGTGTATGCCTAATCCATTTCCACTTTCTTCTGCATGTTTGTTAGGCGATGGGGTCTTGGTTGGTTCGTTGCCAGGCCAGAGTTCCTTGCTGCTTATTCTTATTATCCTAGCCGTCCGATCTTCAGCATCGAGCGTAGACAGCTGTTAATGAATGACTGTAGTTTGTCGGAAATGCTTTTCGCAACGCGCCAAGTTTCTGAACCACATCGAAGCACTGACTTAACGTTGGTGTTGGAAATCCGGGTCTTGTTCACGCTTTATGCTGAGTGCAGTGCAGTAGATCTCCACACTGGTTTCAGATTAATGAAAGCCTGTCTTGCTTTTCCGACCCTGTCCTTGACGTCCTCATCTGTACAGCCACCTGTAGTTGAAACGATGCTGCCTGTCTATGTAGGTGAAAGAGACTACTTCCTTTAGGTTTCTCCCCTTGATGGTGATTGGTGCTTGTTGTTGGTTGGGTATCTTCATCACCTCTGTCTTCTCCACGTTCACTTGAAGTCCCGTCTTCTCTACCTCTTCTGTCAACTTGTTTGTTTTTGCCTGTAGATCTTCGAGTTTGTGCGAGAAGACATTAGACATAAATCATCATCGGCGAAATCCAAATCTTCTAAGGTCTTTTCATCAGTCCAGAGTATGCCTCTCTTCTCGTTCCTCACAGTTTGTTGCATGATCCAGTCAACTACAATGAGGAAGATGATGGTGATAGTAGGCAGTCTTGTCTAACTTCTTTTTTCACCTCAAAGTCGTCGCTGAGCTTTCCATTGTTAATCACTTGGCAAGTAGCATGCTGGTTTAGCTGTTAAATGAGGTTGATAAAGGTTTGTGGTGCGGAAAGCATGTCGTCGAAGCAGCTGCCTGCCAAATTACTTCTCGGTGGATACTGTCGAAGGCCTTTTCAGAATTTGTGAAGTTGAGGTAGAGAGTTGACTGCCATTCTATGCTATGTTCTATGATGATGCGTAGGGTTGCAATTTGATCTGCACATGATTTATTTTTCCTGAATCCAGTCTCCCTGTTCTGGTCATAATTTTGGATTTAGAGCATGTTTTAGTCTTTCCGGCACTATATGGCTTAATACTTCGCTAGGGGTGAATAGAAGCGGATCATGATTCCCCCGCAGTTTTCGCAAACACAGGTCTCCCTTGTTTGAAAGTTTGACAAGCTAGCCCTTCTTGAAATCAATAGGCAGGTGTCTTTCTTTCCCCTCCGTGCAAACCCTCTGCAATAGTGGTGTGAGCGTGTCCGCTGTCGTCTCTGCGTCTGTTTTCAGTGCCTCTGGCAGAATTCTATACGGTCCTGCTGCTTTCCCTGATTTCAGCAGCTTTATGGGGATCAGGACTTCACTTCTGCTTCTGTCGGATGGCTTTTGTTCACTGATAGTTCTGTCACTGGGCTGCTGGTGGTATTTCTGGACGAGTTGCAGGTAGTAATGTTGGTAGTGGTCGATTGAAGAGTTTTTTGAAGTGGTCATCCCATTGTTTCCTTTGTTTCTCCTCTTCGGTGGTAATCAGGTTTCCTTCACTATCTTTCATTGGTTTCATATGTTGATCTCTTCCCTCCCAGATAGTAATCTGGTTATTTGATATCGTGTTGTCAGGTCTCTATCTCGCCTACCTGCATTCTGTTCTGCTTCACTTGCCAGTGTGTCGTAGAAGTGTCTTTAGTCTTTCCACGCACTCTTCACTTCTTTGCCCAGTGTAGTGTTTTATAGTTTGTAGCCAGTTCCTCTTTTCTTTGTTCATCCCTGCACTGCACTGGACTGGTTCATCTTCTGCTTCACCATCTTCCTTTCTCTGTTCTATCAGCTTTCATGCATGCGTGAAGATCCATTCCTTGTCTTGTTTTTTCTTCCTTCCTAACACAGTAATGCAGGTTTCCTTCCAGGTCTCTTTCAAAGAGTCCCAGCGTTCTTCCATGCAGGTTTCCTTGGGGATGTTGCCTAATGTCTCCCATTTTGTCCTTATGACTGACGTGAAGATGTCCTTTGTAGTTTCTTGGTGTTGAACTTTAACTGTGGTCTATCATCAACTTTTTTGAAGGCTTTCAACTTGATTTTGAAGGCAGTTTCCTTGCAATAGATAGTGAGTGGTGTGAACTACATCTTATCCTCTTCTTCATCTGATCTGATATTGTGTCCAGTAGGCTGCGTCTCCACTTTCTTCAGATTGAGATAAAGTCGATCTGATTTTAGTGTATCTGGTGTCTGGTGAAATCAAATCCATGTTGCTTCGTGAATATCCTTGTGTTTGTGCACACTGCCTCCAACCACCAAACGGTTGAATGCGCAGAGATCTGCAAGCAGTTCTCCATTCTCATTCATCATTTCACTGAGTGCTTCTCGACCCATGATGAATTCTCTTCCTGTGTTGTCCCCTCCCAGTTTGGCATTCATGTCATCCCACCCATTAGAATTTTGATGTCGCCACCTGGGACGTGTTGTCCAGTACTGATTGCAGTTGTCTGTATAATTCCTCCTTCTTCTCTTGGTCTGCGTCTGCATTATTTGTAGGTGCGTAGCGTAGCATTGCATGAATGTGACTTTCCTTCGTTTTGAGTTGAATCCATCTTGCTGTCATGATCCTGATCCTGCAGGAGGAGGAGATTGGTTCCCACTGTATGAGAGTCTTCGATGCCCTCGGGGACACCATGATAGCCACTTGAAAACTCAGTGCGCTCGTGGTTGTCGTCTGGGTGACAAAATTGGAGTAGATTATTGACTCCTCTCCAGTTAAGAGTTTGGAGAGTCTAATTCCATTCCATCTGCAGATCCCTTGCAGATTTCCAGCACTTCTATGCCATATCTCCTCATATCTTTTGGAATCTGGGGAGCCGTGCTAGGATCATACATGGTGCGGACATTCCATATCCCTGTTCTTACTTTCGCTTTCATCGAGAGAATTGAAGACACATCGGCCAGTTGGCTTACCGAAGTCTTTCACCAACTGGTGTCATTTCGCCTCCCTGATTCCAGTGAGGAATAAGTTTATTTTTATTTTTAATATTTTCTTTGTGCTTTGAAGTTTTTTTAGAGATTGGATTTGTATTCCCGGGGCAGGGTTGCTAGCCCTATGCCCAACCTTCCCTCTTTATTCGGGCTTAGGACTGGCTTGTAATTGGTAAATTAGTTAACTAGGCAAGGTCGCCACAGTTGATACGAGTTGGCAAGTTGCGAATGAGCCTTTTGTATCGTCAGCAACCAGCCTGTCCGGGCTTTCACAGTTCTCTAAGTGAGGTGGTCGACACATTCCACCACTACCCCCTGTCATTAAACTCGGAGTACTTGCAGCAAACCAGTCTTCGAGCATCATCTTATGTTACGGGTGAGAAACGCCTACCAAACACATCCACATTTCTGATCATCACGTTCAAAAGGCCCTCTCCACATTTTGTCAGCGTCTTACCCCAGCAGGTCAACATCGTCTGCATACTCCAAGTCAACGAGACGACCTCCAGGAAGTGGGCCAATCCTCGTGAAGTCAGACGTACCTAAGGTTATGTCCCTTAGTACGTCTATGACAAAGTTAAACAGGAACGGTGATGGTGGACATCACTGGTGAACACCACTAGTTGTCGTCAATTCACATGTCAACTCTTCGTAAGCCCTTAAACAATTGGGTGGGTTACAGTAGAGAGCTTTGATTAGCATCACATAATTGGTCGGTACTCCCTTTAGTCAGACGCTTTGACAACACTTCACGGATGACAGTAAAATGCCGCCATCAAGTCAAGAAATACGATGTCGGCTGCCGATAAGTGTGCCTGCATTCAAGAACCTGTTTGAAGGTGAGAATATGATTGATGCACCCTCGTTCAAGTGTAAAACCTGCTTGGTTTTCTCGGATTTTCTGTTCTTAGGCTCCAGTTAAGCCTTGGATAACTATGGACTCTAGGATTTTGGACATGACATTAATTAAACTGATTGGTTTATGGTTGTCACAAGAATAATTCTGTGCCTTCTTGGTCTGGGATAATCAGTAAAGTAGACCAGTCTGATGACGCTGCCTCTGATTTTCATGCACTTCCTATTACTTTCGTTGCTTTATTCAGTGAGACTATAATAAAATACCAATGAGGCAATGCACCTTGGAACAGGTTTGTTCACTTATTTATAAGCCGAATGTGTGAGGGTTTATAATACTTCTTGATTACCTGGGTCAAATTTGATGGGGCTGGGCTTGCATCCGAGACTGATTGTTAGATACACCAGTTCTGAAGCCAATGAGCCAATTTTTTCCATTTAAGTAGGAATAGTTTGGGTTATAAGGCGTTGAACCTGAGCTTCATTGGCAGTAAGTACACGTAGACTGGAATCCGATTATAATATCCACATTTTCCTAGAAGTTGAATTCAGGATACTTGTAAGTCACTGTCATCATCAGCTACAATATTCAGTCTACAAATTGGGGGAGATTATTTGTAGCTCAGAATAAAGATGTATTGGGCGAGTCATCTTCTGGACTAAGGTTTTGGTTGACAACTATAACCATAACTCAGGGGAAAAATAAGTCTGAACCTTATCCTATCTGTTTTACGTCTTATATCCCACGGTTCATAGCTATCTAAATAGGCTTGAGAATTGCAAATTGGAGGGAAATATGCACATGTCAGAACTGACCACATGTGCATCGATTAAATCACCCTCCGCCAGATCTTACAACAAACGCTTTTTGCGGTGTCCGATACTAGTTTTAATTCTCGACTTCAAGGTGGCATCCCTCTTTATCATTCGAGATATCTTGTATCAGCGTCTCATTGAGATGGATACCGCGTAAGTACACAACCTTACTCAATGCTCTAAAATGAAACATTTTTGATCGTGTTAGAACCTACGGTGAACTCTAAACTAGGTTGTTTATGTCGATTTGTGTCAGTCCTTGACATCTGTTCTATCTATTTTATTCTTATTGAATTTTGATATTTGTTTGGTGTTTTACTTGCTTTTAAGTTTGTTATTGAACATTTCATCACAAGGCTAGGTGACTCCATCATCACTTCATAAACTTTGTCATTAACATTCTCATGGTGGTTTCCCTGTCGTCTTCTGACTTTACAAGGATTCGCCTTATCACAAGAGACTCCTTAGTATACCTAGAATACACAGATGAAGTAGTTTTGTTATGCACAGATGCTGATGGCATGCAGATTCATTTGGATAGCTTGAGTGGCAATTTGAGAATGTTTGGGGTGTTTTTCTCACCGATTGAATGCTGGGGCTTACATCAGGATTGGTGTGTGATGATACTTATTTGAACAAAAGGTGAAATGGTTGAGTGGATGGATCATTTCAATAACTTTGGAAGTCGTTGTCTTGCTGTATGACTGTGAAACATGGTCAATCAATGTGGAGGACACTAGGAGACTTTGGGTATTCTGGTCAGTTGTCTGTTGCGACTTTTGTCGCTAACCTTTACTTAAGTGGCGGGCGTACTTCTGTTCTGCAAACACTTGTCGCTCGCAGTTTAGTAAATAATAACTAGTGCAACTCATTAATCCCGTATAAGTTTTGGTGTTAGGTGATGAGGTACATTTAGTATATAAACAGTTATGCCTGACTAAGTAGGTGACCTATCTGCTGGTGATCGGCTATATTTTCCGCATTGGACTGAGTTCAGTCTGCCACTTATCCTTGTAATACGTATTCACCTAGCGGAAAGAAGGGGATTTGTTGTACCAGTCAGCTAATTCTGTGTTAAGATTGTACATCTGCTCGCTGTAACGTTTATTTATTTCAAGGTAGTTATCATCACGGATAGACATTCGTTGAGAGTACAAGACGGCCGTTTATTTACTTGTTATTTTCATCGTGGTTTTTATTGGTGCCTTGTACAAACATTGCTATTCTAATTTATGCATTTAAGCTTGAAAACTATTTTAATTAGGGTAGTTGTTCCTATGTTATTAATTTTTAGATGACAGTTTATAATCTATATATATATGGAAAAAATGGTGATGGCCTATATTATCGTGAATGGGCTAAAACAAAGCAGGGTGAATGTCCATCTAACAATGATCTGAAGTTGATGCGTGGTATGCTGATTGGTTTGAAAGGATTTTGTCAGAAAATTTCACCGTTGGATTATGAAATTAATCGTTTTTCTTATGTTACTAACACCTATCGACTTCATTTTTATGAAACACCTACACTAATGAAGATTGTACTTACCACCGATAATTCATGTTCACCAATGCATGAAGAACTTGAAGGAATTTTCCAGATATACACCAAATATGTTTCACAGAATCCACTAGTTAAACATGAAGGACTGATTAAAAGTCAAGTTTTTTCTGAGAAACTCGATCAATATGTTCAAAGTTTACCTGTATTCAGCAAATAAATGACTTTTTATTTTCATTGCTTTATTCTGTTTACTTTAAACTTTTATTTTTCTTTTTTGTCAAGTGTTCTACTGCTTGTTATAGGTCTACAACGGCGTTTTAATTGACGGGGGCATTCTATCACATGTGTCATGTTTGCAACTTTGCGTACAAATACATCGGATGGAGATGTGATTACAACTGATTCTTCTAATCCCCCTGCTTCTACATGTGTAACAAGTGCTGTGCCAAGTTCGATGATAGCAGGTGGTATGGGTGAAGAAGATAGCTATTTGACGTGGCATTTAATGGGGGAATATACTGGTCCAGTCGAATCTGTTTTACCACGTGAATTCAGACAACGACTTCATAAGCATTTTGCAAGAATCGAGCGTGAATTTGAACGAGAATATAGGAGGTTATATAGTGAAAACTTGGCATGTACGTAACTTCACTTAACTTGATCTTATATTTTGATAATTTACAAGTGATGTTCTGGTGAACTAGTGAATATAAATTCGGGATAATGTACATATTTGAAATTGTTTTGTGTGTTATTCTTTACGTGTATAAGAACCCGTTAATTTGAGTTTGTCAGTGGTTGAGTAAGTTGTCTGACTCAGTATTTTGAGTGAATCACAGTTTCAATGATTACATTATGCGTACCTAATTATATCGTCATTTCATAATGTCACTTATACATTGGAGTCACGAGTTCCGTTATTATTTACTCAGCCACCAATAACTTGACTAAAAGCGGAATGTTGAAATCAAATTTAGAAGTTACAATTAACTCAATGTCTTTATGACTCAACTGGATTGGTTGATGTGTATATAAAAATGTGTTTTCGAGAATACAAAACCGCTTATAACTGAGCGTATAAAGTATAGCATTTTTATTTTGTGTATAATTTCTGCGGTGTTTATCGTTTTGCAAAATATCTTTACTACTGATTATGTTTTACCTCTACTGTGACCCAATAATGTGGAAGTCATTCTTGTAAGTGATAATTTTACAGATGTAAGCAACTGATGAATCTATATGGTGTGGACAATATCAGCGTTTCGGAAAAGGATTCTACGTATGCTTTATTGTCTAAATCTCACTATTGAAAACATACGGAGGTTGTGTTTTTCTACTTATCTGGTGTGAAATAGATCCTACAGAGATGATCTGCATTGAAACTTGATTTCGATAGAAATTTCATAGCCTGTCAAATGAAGAGACGAAGTAGCGTAGTACCTTGTACAACGGGTGATGGGCTGGACTTACCAGCGTGGGAAGAGAAGGTAACAAGAGAAAAAGGAATATAGTCATAATCGTATTGATACCAATATTAGCAAGGGAATGGTCAAAAATAACAACGAAGACAAATTAAAGCAGAATGAATGCGTATGAAATACAAAGAAATTCTTTTTTTTTCAATGAGATAAAGAATAAGTACATCTCCATTGTTATGAACCTTGAGTTATCATTTCAAGTTTACAGCCACGTATTTTGGTTGTTTCATATGAACCCCAACCAAGTAAAAGACAGAGTTTCATGCACGACTGAGATTAGTTCTCGGAGAATATATCCTGGTGGTTGTACTAGCTAGCTTACATGCTGGCAAGCTGCCCAAGCTACCACACCACCGTAAAAGAAAAAGGAAGTTAAGAATCAGAGAAAACAACTAACCAGAGCTAGATTGTTAACAGACTGGAGCAAATAGATAATACATTGTAAAGTGTGAAACACTTACGGTAAGATAATCGTTAGTCGATTCCAACCTACGTCTCATGAAGACCTCGTACAGAATGTCCATGTTCCTATGACGTCATCATTGGGTTCTGCCTGCTCATAACGGAACGGAATATACTCAGCCACCTTGTGCATATCCGTGCAGTAAGCAATGAGCCACACCTATTATGTGGGAGCTAGTGATACTATCTGGCTGCCCAAACCTCGGTAGGTGGAGCCAGGCTTGAACCCTTGACCCCCATAACGGTGACACAAGTAGACAAACGTAAGGGTAGAACATTGCATAAAAATACATTAATTCAATAAGTAAAAAGGGTGTGTAGGGGAGAGAACTATGAATCTCTGGTGCGTTTGTGTAGACAGTCTAATTTCAACTGGCGGGTCACGGGTTATCGCTCCACTCCGCCCACCAAGGATTATGCAGGCAGATTGTCACAATTCCTCACACAATACGTGTCACTGACTTCGTGGTTCGAGAACTTACACGTAGTTGTTGAGTTAGATACACATTACGCGTGGTTAGTATCAAAATTAAGGAACGTTTTATGACTACTACGATGGTTTTACTGTTTGCCTAGCAAAGGATTTGCAGTTATGAGTTATGAGTTCCCTCGGAGCTTGATCGATTTTGTGCAAGTATTTCGAATTTATTATGAGATCTATTTTCAATACTCTTTCATTGTGAAGCTGCAAGCTGGTTTGTTTTCATAGTGTAGGGTCGCATACTTTTGTTATGTAAGTTTCTCGATTCTAGCTTTAAGGATAGATTACTCTGATAAATTTCTCGATTAATTTAATGCTTATCTTTTTCAACTGAGTTATCGATCTGTTATTTACGTATTTATAAATCTATGTTTCTATGTACACATGTGGAGTGTTAAAGGTAACAAATCTTGTTTAAAACTGAAGCTTTTCTACCACAGATATCCATTAATATTTGCCTCGTATGCATTTTCTGTTCTTATATTCATTAACTTGTCATTTATGATACTCGATAAGTGCACATATACACCAATGAACTGATTTTGTTTGAAATACTTTCAATCGAATGCATTTTCATACAAATTTTATTTTAAAATTTTGTAGTACAAGAACGTTTGGAAAAATTTGAGGACGGTGATCATTCAGAAACGATAACGTTAGTGAAAAAATGTAAGTTCTACTGTCTACTGTTTTGCTAGATGTATGCATTACTGGTTAGGTGTTTTCCTAGAAGTTCATTTACACCTTTTTCTGTGTAAAGTGGTTATCACTGAAACTGACAAGACACAAGTCAGTATTTATGCTACTTGTAAGGGTCGTTAATTGTGGCGTAACAAACCACTGATTATGTTAGTAGTTATTTGTGAATTGAAGGGAAACTGAAGCTTAGCTTACGGTGTTATAGTGAACCTTCATATGTAGAACGTTGGTCCCGATACTCGGATATCGAGCACTGCTGGATTAATACTTATTACCAAAAGTTTATTCTGAGCATTATGCAATGAAATAGCTAATTATGCATCCATGTATTAATGTATGGGCTAATTATAGTAACCGGTTATTTAAACCTCTGCTAAGCGGTAAGCGGGTTTAGACTTCTAATAAATAATAATAATAATAATACTAATAATAATAATAATAAAATTCACTTTATTCCAAACAATTTGTGGTACAATTTGGAATTCTCAGCGTAAACTAAGTGCTGTTTTGGTTACCATAACCTACAAGTTACAGATCTATGCATTCTGCGCAACTGCTAATTGCATTTACATGTTGAAGCGAATAGAACTGAAGTTATACATCCATTGGTAAACATTTGTTGGATTCGTACAAACCTTCGAATCATCCTTGACTAACTGTTTATAAGTTTTATTTACAGTCTTCTAAATATATTTCTTAATTATCAGTTGAAGCGTTCTTTTTAAAAAGTTGTTGGTAGTATTGAAAATACGACAGCTGTCAAAATCTGTTAGACTTGCATTCATTCAAATGAGATGTAAGTTCACGTAGATTTTTTCAGCTCTAATAGCTAGTTCCTGGAGTTGAATGATAATGTCTTTGCTTCTTGTATTTAGTGGGTGCAAGCATGCTATCACAACGTATCAAGCAACAATACAAACAATCCACATCTCGTTTGGTTTCAAGTCTTCGTCAATCCGCCAGTCATTCTTCTAGTAATATAGGTCAAGGATATACACATTCGGTTTCACAGCCTGGGTTATCGGTCTCACCGTCTGTTGGTGTGACTTCAAACAATCTTTCCGCAGGAGTCAATACCTCTCTGAATTACTCTGGAAATATAACTTTTCCGAGTACTAATACAACTGGACATGGAGCAGCTGTTTTCTCTGGTACTTTTTCTGGACATAATGGTAGTTTTCAGTTAATGAGCCGAGTGGCTGGACACCGAGACGGAATTTGGGAAGTTACATCATTCAAAAGATTCATTGCTACAGCGTCAGCTGACAACACTGCTAAGCTATGGATTAACGATGCTCAATTAAAGTAGGATAAGTTGACTGGGTTAAGGCTACTTTGTATAAGCTGACCCATTTTTTTCATTTAAAAAAATGATAGTTTTCTACGTAATTGCATTTGTGGTATCTGTTTAAACGTACATGATAAAAACTAATTTCTAGGTCATCAGTGCACTAGATTATATGGCAAGACAAACGAAACCCTATTGAGTAATCTGAGCAGCTTTAACTGGGCAGAATCCTGCTTGATGTTAGCTAGCGGCGGAATCCAGGACAAAACTTTTGATCCACTTCTAACTCATCATCAGGGTCTACCCGCATACATGTCGATGTTACCAGTGATACTCAACGCCGCTTCAAACACCAAACTAAACGTCTATGTCGTGAGAGGTGATCAGTGCGTTTTAAGTCTAAATAAGTGTTTAAAAATACTGACAAATCTTTCATCAATGAGGATTAGTTTTACTAACAAGTATAGGAAATCCTGGCTTACTTTGAGTATACCTTGTGCTTCAGTAAGAGAGCTAACGTAAATTTCCCAGGCATCACATTATATCTGTCTCGTAAATGGTATCACGTACTGGTTAAAAAATGTTTACTGCTCATGCTTCTTTCATACTATGACGTCCCTTCACTGGTTATTCCATAATGACTAACGGTCTCACTTCTGTTAGCTTTGAAAGTATGATAAATGTAAAGTATAGACGAGTTGCACAGTGCTACAAATTTCGTTTGACTAGACAAACTCTGTTGATGGTCTAGATTATTTACAAATGAATAACCTTTAGATGGAAAAATAACGGGCAGTTACTCTGAGCGTTCTAATTGAAATACTATGTTGGCTTTTAAGGTGGAGCTACACGGTTAAAGAAAAGCCACGTCTAAGCTATTGAACGCACTAGACAAGTAAAACTACTGAAAATGATTTTGCTTTTTTTAAATGTAACGTACGACTAGTTTTAGTGAGCATATTCAGCTATTTCAAGGTATTTTTTTTGTCATATGTGCAATCTGTATACTGAAATACGTAGTTAATCTGTGATTAAATAAACACCAGACTAGGGCAGCTGAATGGATACTTGAGCACTATATTGAACTTATTATTTATTACTTATTCTCATAGTAGCCGTCCTCAAGTACTAACCGAGTGAATATAGAAAAATAAGACTACCAGTCTAAGGATAAGGAGTAAAGTGGTATAATGCGTCGATCACTTCACTTGTGGAGTTGCATTAAGTCGAACAAACTGGTTTCTTATAAAGCCTCAGCTTGGATACACAAGGCCCGTTTAGAATTTACCAACTTGCCACCATCTGTTATAGGACGAGTGTACTGCTCTGCAGTTCATTCTATCCTGTTGTGTGACTGTGAGAAACGGCTGTTAAAAATAGAGGATATGAAGCGTTTACAAGTTTTTGTTCACCTATGTCTTCGTAACATTGCTGGCGTATGGTAGGATCATCATGTAAGCAACGCAGAAGTCAGATGAAAGGTACTAGGGAGGGGTGGGAAGGCGGTGAATGAGGTTATGAACGATTCTCGACTGAGATGGCTTGGACACGTGCTGCGCGTAGCGAGCCACCGCCCACCTTGACGTGCCATGGTGTTGGAAGTTAGAATAGGTTGGAAGAGGGTTAAGAGTGACCAGACTAAGGCCTAGCACCAGTTCTAACTTTTGGTCCGAGTCCGACCGAAAGCTACTACCTTGACGTGGTGGTCGGACTTGCATATCACAATGACCCAATGAGCTATGCTGGTGGGACGCGTGTCTCCTCAAGGTCCTACTCTACCAGAAACGTTTGTTGAATAATGGTAAGATGAAAAGCAATTCCCATTGTAGAATCAATTACTACACAGTGATGGGAGTCTGAGGGCGAAGTCGTATTGCTGCTAGGCAGATGGGGTGTGACAACAGTAAGGTGTTTCCCTTGAATGATCAGGAGTACCACTCTAATACTGTCTTCCCAATGGGAAGACGGGGTTAGAAAAGGTCGGACCCAAAATAATACATTCCACCTGCCCCACGGTCTTGCAGTGCCGAGGGTATGGGCGCTCTCCATCCGGGGTTAGAACAAACAAACCTCAAAACAACGTCCCCAAAAAGGCCATATGTGACAGGCCTCAAGCAGACTTTCTATGGGATGTGCGGTCACAAATTTTTTTCCTTCAGGTACCTTAAGAAAAAGTAGCTTTCCATAGTGTGGGCAACCACTTGGATGCTTCCAGTAGTTCACAAGACCCAATCAAACATAGTCTACCCTCCTTAACTCTGTCTCCTTCTTTGCCTTCACCTCCTGATATTAGTATTAAGCCTCTTACGTCTTGCCCAACCTCTCACCCTGCAGCTATTGTTAACGATCAAAGCCATCGAAACCTCATTCCTAGTCTTCTAAGATCCCGCCACCGAATTCATGCTTAGGTTTCAACCTCCATACTCTATGCAAAATCGGATAGAAAGCATCACTTGCCAAAACTCTAGAATCTCTAGCCATGGATGTATGTTGTTTCTGAGACACGTATACACGACCCGAGCATAGTTATTAAGTTGAACTCATCTGACCATAGTAGTGAATCTTCAAAATTCATCTTACGAGTATCCAGAGTCATTGGCTAGCTCTTGTCGACTCTCTGTTGTAAGCATATAATTGAGTTGCAGAGCAGAAAGTGTGCTTCTCGACTAGATACCAGTAAACAGCTATGTGCTGTTTGACTGAATGGATCTGTAAAGACTAGGAAAGATTGTGAGACCAGCCAGTGCTTATTCGTAATCTCCGCCGACGTACCCACCTACCGTAGTTTGAATGATGCAAAGGATGAATTCTATGAGAAGCTGTCAGTTTTGCTACAGAAAGCGTAAACGTTCAGATGTAGTCATAATAGGAAGTGACTTTGACGTTCAAGTACGGAAACTAAGCCAATCGGAAAGGCATCTTGGAGGTATATACTCAATCCCATGCCGACGAACTGACAACGGTGATCATCTATTGCAATTTCCAGTATGAATGGGCTGGTTGCTGACAAAATCTCAGCTCGAATACAGAAGGTTCCGTTACCATTCGCCAACTCTTATCAACTTTGGCGTCGACTCGCAAGGTATCCGACTACCTATCAAAGGCTGAGTATACTGTGCTGCCGTCCACTCTGTCCTGTTGTATGGCTGTGAGACATGGCCAGTGAAAGTAGAAGACATAAAGCGGTAACAGGCTTTCGATCGTAGGTGACTTCACAGCATTGCTCACATGTGGTGGAATCAGCGTGTGAGCACTGTTGAAGTCAGGCGAAGTATACTAGGCAAAACAGCTAAGCCGACTGATGAGGTTGTGAACTTTAGTCGACTGAGATGTCTTGGACACGTACTGTGCATGCCGAGCCACCGCCCATCTCGACATGCTATGCTGTAGGAAGTTGGATTAGGTTGAGGGTTCATGGTAGCCAGACTAGGATGTGTCACCAGTTGATGAAGTCTCTTCTTATTGGTCTGAACCGTGTAGGGAGGCGTAGACCGCCTGGTTGGGGTCCCCAAAACGACGTGGACTAGTGGTTGAGAACTCTTGGTAATATAGCTGAAAATCGATCACAATGGTGCGGATGTATTCACTCCTTGACGTCTTCTGAAGCTTGAATATCTGTACTAACCATTATTTTCAAATTGCTTGTCCTCTCACACAACTTTTGTTTACTTGAGTATGAGTCTTTTTCTATCCACCTATTCTTTGTCTACTACTGTGAAGTGTGGAAACTTGAGTCAATGCACCTGTGTGCGAGGCTCTACGTTGATTTTGTCAGTCAGTCAGTTTGGTCTTGTCCTTACGGGGAAGTTGTAGACTTCCTCGAAAGGGTATGAATGAGTGGCTGAGGATTCTTGGTGACATTGTTGGAAATCGATCACAGTTGTGCAGATGTATTCACTCTTTGATGTCTTTTAAGGCTTGAATGTTTTATTTATCCTTTATTTTGAAATTTCCTCTTCTCGCGTACACTTTTGTATACTTTGATATCAGTCTTTTCCTATCCTTTTGTTCTATGTATGCTGCTGTGAAGTATGGCAAATTGAACTGATGTACTTGTGAGCTAGGTTCTGCGTTGAGTTTTTTTGTATAAATGTATCATGGTCCAAGGAAACTGTTACCGGAGTACAAATGATTTGATCAGGATGAAGCAACTACGGATTTAATACCATATGACGCTTATAAAAGTTATTGAGTAGTGTGTGAGTGTGCATATATATTATCTTTCCGTTGCCCTTATAATGTTGGGATGAATGTTTTTAGACTTTTATAAACCGCGAGACATTTCAAAGTGGCTGAATATTAATCATTTTCTTGAATATAAATGATTATTTGTGTCTGCTCAGTCATATTTTTTGTTTCTTCTTCTTTTTAGTTGTTTACTAGTGTATGTTGGTCATTCAGGTTCAGTAAACTCTGTACGATTTCGAAATAAGGATAATTTAATGTTAACGTCTAGTGGTGATGGAGCAGCTCATCTGATTCGTTTACCATTCGATCTTATTGCTAAAGCAGCGTCTTCACTTACTGCTGGCAGCTCGTCTGGAGCTACACTAGATGCTGTTGCATCTGCTCTTGCTGCAGAAGTTGCTGGGACAAGTACTATGGGTTTAGGCATCAACGCTACTTCAGGTTCGTCATATTTTGAGCTCTTGGTTCAATGTATCTTTATCTTACAGCCTGGTTAATCGTTACTAGAATCATTTCCTAGAATATTGACCGGATGCAAATGAAACTGGTTTTTCTGAGAGATATGTTAATAACTCATGCCATTATTATTGTTTTCGGTCTTTTACTTGTTACAATGTTCACATAAGAGGAATGTGAACACATTTTTTCCCGTACCTCCTATCTGTATCGCACGTACGTAATGTCTTGTATATTGTTTCTTGGTGTGTGCTATTACAATATGTACAGGTCTGGGTGCTAGCTTCCAGTACAGATGAACTGAAGATAGTGCTCGTCAGGGAGTTGAACTTTGTTTAGTTTAAGAGATTAGATTTATTAATTGTGTTTCGACAGTGGGACATAAAACAGCACGAAGGACTTAACATAGTCATTATACGTGTTTTTAACTGAGTTTTCACTAAACGCATGTTTCTGATTTGGTTTAGCAGTGAATTTTCGAGTTATGGCTTTGAACTACTGTTATTATTTCTAAGTAGTGTATTATGGTCTACGCAAAATTTTGAATTGCATGTTTTCTTTGACTATTTGTGAAGAAGCGTTTACTTCTTTATTGTGCCAAAATGGTAAAGAATGTCACCTTCCAATACACTTTGTTTTTTTGTTACTCCTTGAATTAGGTAGTGTCCAATGCATGTTGATAACGCTTTACTTCATAAATTAGTTTCACTTCGAGAATGTGAACAAGGCTGTAACAGCGAGGTTAACAGATTAAAACGAACTCATTTTATTTCATGACTTATCGTGAACCGCAAAACACCTAAAGTGACAGTGGTTATTGAAAAAGTAAAAATCAATTTAATCATGATTGGTAGGCTGATAATTCATGATCGGAAGTGATCAAAGTAGAAATGGACATTGCTATAAGAGTAAAACTTAAGCACTGTAAACGTTATGGGCCGTTGACCACTGAGGTAGAGGTTTCTTAGCATCCTTTTTTGATTCGTTATTGTGTATCGCCTTATATTTGACTCTAGGTTTGACCAATATGAGAATGCCTTTCGTATTAAATGTTCTACACCCGATAACTTAGCAAAAATTTCGTTTGTTGTTTCGAAAACTTGATAATACTGGGCGGAATAAATATTTCAGTTTTATTCTTCGAACTTTCAACAAATGATGGTCCCTATTTAGTATTTGATAACAGTATCTTCAACTTGTCCATATTACCTTCCGATGACTATATTACATACACTGATAAATTAAAGCACGGATGTAAGATATTCAAAGTCAATGAGATCGTATCTGATGAATTTCAATGTTTGTTTCGCATTTGTGTTTCGAAGGTTGCTGAAAACGCTAATATCCAAACCAGAATTTTGTCAATTGTCAAGGAAGATCCTTAAGTTTGCACTGATGATGTTGTCTTGCATGACAATGAAAGCTTCACGATTAAACCCTCCAGCTCAGAGAAGTCAAAATCATCTAAATACTGACCTCTTTTCGCGTCCAGGGGGTAGACGTCCTTCAGTTTTCTGGTATTTTGGTTCTTGACCCATTGTTGAATCTTATTCATCTACGAAACATGAATGCCGATAGTGGCATCGGCTTGGTCGTAAGAATAGTGATTTATCTCGTAAGGAAAATCTTTTAATGTAGCTTAAGTGTGATTCTTCCAAACGACGGTCGTACAATCGAATCTAAAGCATTTTGGCTACGTTAGAAGCAAAAAGAAATATGTACATGTGTCTGGTATCGGGAAAACGTTTTGTTTCTGTCTTAATACAGTAACAGAGATCATTTTAATTTCCCTGTCTATGGAGCACACTTCGTCACCCATGAATTCAACTGGCAGAAAACATTGCCAAAAGCTTCCAGAAAAGTAGAATGTCATGTTCAATTTGGAGAGCATCACCTTAATGGTATACTTCATCTCATGATGCTATTTAGATAAAATGGATTTTCTAAATGTTTCTTTGAATTCGATATGTTACCGTGTAACATCGTCATCATGCCTCAATACTTCGTTTAACTATGTCTATGAAATCACTACTAGGACGTCTAGGTCAGAATCATGTTTCCTTTTCCAGAGGCAAATCAAGCTGCTCCGATTTCATTCAAGTTTCTCTGTCGTTGAAACCGAATATGAAACATGTATTTCCCCCCAAGCTTCTAATTTCACCATACTACTGTTGAGAAAAAGCGATCGAGATGCACTCAGCAACTACGTGCACATTCGTGCAATAGGCAACGAACCATACTTATTTTATGGGGCTAGGGATAGTACTTGGCTGAATGGCTAAATCAGTGAGCTGAAGCTTCACTATACTGCAATCGCTTTGTTTCGTAATGAACTTGATGGGTTGGTGGAAGGATTGAGTGTCCGCCAACTACTTAAATATACTCCATAGTCTGCTGTAATATCAGTGATCTGTAAAGCGAATGGATCTGTTCTTTTTCGTGGTGTTTCCCTTGGAATGAATAATGCATGAGAGGATAAAACTTATCGACTATCTATACAAAAACAAGTTTTTCAGGTTTAATTCTGGACAATAATTAGCTCCAATTAATCTTGCAGATGCTTGTATTTAAACAGTTAAACCAATTTATAGAGAACTATTGACAGTTACCAACGACTTAATCAGTATACTCGTTTGCTATTTGATATCAAGCCAGTACCTGCTATTTTACTACTAATCATGAACATTATATTTGTAAATCAATCTTATTTGACATTCTAACTCAAAAGTATGATTATTATTAACTCTAGCAAATATGAATTTATAGGATGCTGTTCTATCCAAATTGTTTGATAATAGATTGTATCCTAATGAAAACAAGTGTACATTTTCAGAAAATGTACGTGCAATTCAGAATACACCTCCTTCATTCCATGTTACAATCCTCCAGTGTTTTCTTGTTTTTATCAGCCACTAAAGTATATTCTGACCAAATCATCATCTGCCTCAGTGTCAAAATGTAATTAAGATAGTCATTGTTTATGTCTGATGTGGTTTTTGCATACTGTGATCCATTTCTTGAGATGATTGTCGCTACAAATACTTCTCATTATCTTATTGGTATGATCATATTTCACTTTATTTCTGATAACACTGAAAACTTTATTCTTTGTGTTGTCCCGACTTTAAGTACGGTGGAATGCAAGTGAAATCAGACTTAAACGGAAAGAATACTATGTGCGAGCGAATTTACTCGCTTTACTAATCGAGAATTTTTATCATCGACATTTTTCCTACCCCAACTATTCAACTTCAAATCCATCAGCAAGAAATCAAATATCTGTGGCAGAGGTAATGTTTAATTTCAAAGCTGAGGCAGTTCTTGGTGCAAGGAAGGATTAGCAAATATACAAAGAGAAGATAAGAATAACAATGAAAGATGAGTACAATTGGCAAAATATTGAGTGCTTAAAATAAATCAGCCGATGTTTGTTCACGATTTTGGTTACTCATCACCAAAGTGGACTGTTGAACAAATAATCAGAGAAAAAATGTTTTTTGAAGAGTTACTTTTGAAAAGCAAATGTGGGTCAGACGCGTGAGCGAAATACAATACTCAGCATCAATGATGATGAGCAAACAGCAGAATTTAATGCTTGAGTTTTATTAGGTACTTTTTATGTACTAGAGTCAACCACGCAGAAGACGGATTGGTCACATCCAACTCTAAGTCAGTGAGACCATAAAGAAGACCAAAGATCTTCCAGACGAATTTTAGAGGGAGGTTATACAGCTTTCACAGGGGGGGGAATGTTACTAATTGACTGAGATAGAGGTACGCGTTTCGGGTCATTGAGGTAGACCTTTAATCTGTGTTGTTGTATGATCAGTAATAAGACCTTACCAAACAGCGAAGCTCTACAATGATACATTCAACGCACCCTAGTCTTTTGTATAATATATGCTTATACTAGTATGTTTGTGTATATGGTGGATTTCTGCTAGTAAAAATCGTAAGTGCAGTCACAGACCAGCTTTCGTCTTCTGGCATATCTTCGACTCAGGAAGGCGTAATGTACTCAAGAGAAGAAATATGTATTCATAATCCCAGTATATTCTACATGTTTAGTGACGTTATTCATTTATTACTTATATCTGCAATCCATCTGAAAATTCTCAAAAGCCAGTGAATACACACGGTCAAACATTTGGAATCGTGTATCAGAATCATTGTTATTGGTTACTGAAGAGTAATCAGTCTCATGTTTAATCATCAGTAGTGACCAAATTTTGTCGACTATTTTGCAATGTTTTCACAAAGCTTGGAGATAGAGCATCACGGTAGACTGATTCATTTTAGATGATTGAAAGAGATTGTCAGGAAGCACTGATCCATAGGTTTCGTGTTGACACTCGAGCAAAGCATATCTGCAGTTTTGAAGGAAGTGATGTTTCTTGAGTAATCCGAAACTATATCACCTAGTACTGCAGTCAGAGATGTCATCACTGAGCTGTTCGGGACGCGATTCAGTCGTGGTGACTTTCCTAGCCTGGTTACTAAATTACCGAATGATCGGCGAAATTCGGTCATTGCAGCAAAGTGGTTGCTCTTCAACGATCCTGTCTGATAGACAGTGAAATGCTTTCGATAATACCCTACATATTTTATTATTCTCGCCCTATTCAAATCATATCTTTCCCATTTTTTCATCCAGTGAGTGGAATTTTTCACTTATTTTCATATGTTTGTATTATTTCAAAGGTTTTTATAAAAGGATGGTGTGATTTTCTGTTTTGCCTTTCTCTTAAATTGTAGGAGCCATCATTAAATCTGGACTGGAATCGGGAAACTTAAACGATTTAAATGACATTGGGAATTTACCATTTGGTCCCATGGATGAAGGTGCGTGCTGTCATGTGTATGCGTGCGCGTACGTGTTTTAAATCGATGGTCGCACTTCATTTTTATAACTTTCGCACATTGCAGGAAATTTTATCTTTTAATAGTAATCTACACTTAAGATTTAAATGTGTCTATTTGTTAATAAAGGTTCTCCAGTTCGTATAGCATCTGTCCCACCGATTACTGTTCGTCATCCTCATGCCATATTTCAGTCTGCAAATTTGTACCTTTCCTCGTGTGGTGCAGTATGGAATTCGGTTGGGGCATCAGGTTGCAGTGCTATTGATTCGTCTCCTTTGTCTGCTGCTGATTTTGTGTGCGGACGGGAACAGCTAGTGACTGCGTCGTGGGATCGTTTGGGTAGGACATATGATCTTGCAACTGGACAAGAGCTAGAATCACTTACTGGACATGATGATTACTTAACAGATGTACGTTGTGAACCAGGTGGATCTCCAGTTGTTGTCACATCTTCAAGAGATTGCACGTTTCGATTATGGGATTTTCGTCAACCAGGAATGCGCGTTCATGTACAGCAGGCCCACAGTCAGTAAGTCATCTTTATTGTTTTAAGTGTATACTCATTGATATTTTATGCTGAACTGAGTTTCCTTTATTTAGTTCTTATGCTCATTTGTCTATTTTTTTTCATTTACGAAATATTAGGACTGTTTCAACCACTCAGTTTTTGACACCTGGTTCACCTGAGCGTCTTATCAGTGCTGGCGCTGACAGATTCTGTCGCCTTTGGGACTTAAGACAAAGTCGTGGTCCAGTTGTTAGTATCAGAACTGATGCAGCAATTAACCGGCTAGCTTTATCTGGCTACGGGTCAAATGTACCATGTCAGCCAGCAGAATCAAATAACCCCATTTCACCTGGAATAGTGGCATCTGCAACCGAAGCACAGTATCCTCCGTCCACTTCATCTCACGCTCCTCAACATGGTTCTGCATTATCCACTTCATTTTCTAACTCTTGGACTTCCAGTTACCCTAAGTACATCGCATTACCGCTTGTTAATCGAGGAATAAAGTTGTTTGATGTTAATGGCAACCGGATTGGCCGGTTAACTAGATCATCACATGTAGGTGTTTTTAATGATTTTATTTGGGTAGTCTTCATTGTTAACTATTCATAACTCCGATTGTCGTATTAGTTTAAGCTACGTTTTGTTTATTTTTTATCCATGTTGTGACATGTTAAATTTGCTAATTTGTTACCAAATATTTTTATATCGGTTCGATCATTAAATCCGAAAGAAAGCTTGGTTTGCAAAGCGCTTTTCTCCAGTGGATGTTGAGTTATTGTCTAATTACTGTAGTAATTAAATCACTTCATTCAACTGCTAACCAAGCCTGAGTTTGACTTCATCAACTGAAAGCTTGTTGCCCGGTTTATTCTCGAATTATTTTTACTTCAAGTTTTTCTATTCTCTAGGATTTTAAGTGTCAACAAGTTAAGTTTTTAATTTTTTAAAGAAGAAGCTAAACTAAAAGTCTGTACTAGTGAAGGTTGTTTTATTTTGCTACTCAAAGTTGCCTTTTTTAGGCTGGCACATATCTGCTCACCGTTAGACAAGACTGTGTACCCGTTATGACCGTTAAAAGGGGTTTAGTAATGACCAACATTCATTCTCTAACTTCTTTTGATAGATTTTGATATTGTATTAGAATGGTATTTAAAAAGAAGTTTGGGTCCCATCTAGAGACAAACAGTAGGCTTGTATGTATATAGTTCAGTGACCACCTATCTGTGCTATACAGTTTGATCTTTTGTACAGTCTCATTCCTAATTTGTTCGATGATTGTTGCATTAGACTGTTTGCCTTTTAAAATGACCCATATATTCACAGTTTACTAGTCTTTTGTTCAAGTCTAATTTTGTTCCATTCCGGTGAAGCTGAAATTATTTAGCTGAATATAAAGTGCAATGAGTCGAACTACATTTCATTGATTTTAACACTACCTCTAACTTCCGAGTTGTGGGAGCTTAGTTTTCTTAGTCTACCGATGCGTACACAATCAGTTTCGGTCATATTCTACGACTTTATTTATGGCTACAAATTCGACTGAACCACTTTTTCCTAATACTTTTAACTAAAGTAGTAAACACGTTTTCTTTTTATTGTCCATCCATCCACTTGAAAGTAGTCGAGAAGTTCATGGATCTGGGTAGTTGTGTCAGTGTTGAAATTTCCAACTGCGTATCGAAAGCCAGAGTGGCATACACCGATCTGGGCCACCTTTGGCGGCGTCGCGACGTTAGTCTGACCCTGAAGGGTAGGATTTACAGCATTTAAGTGCGAGAAGTTCTACTCTAAATCTGTGAAACTTGGTCTCTCCGAGCTGAGGATATGTGATGACTGTATATTCGACCATCGTTGTCTCCGTAGGATTACTTGTAACCGATGGCAACACTATGTAAGAAATTCTGAGGTACAACAGCTTGTGTTTGGACATGGTGAAAATCATTCAGTTGTTAAAGTCATCTGGAAACATCGACTTTGGTGGCTTGGGCATGTGTTACGTATGTCTCAGCTTCCATACCGTTCTCTGGTTGCTAGCTCTTGGACTGGATGGAAGAAGTGGAGGAGTGGTTAGTGTATGACGTGGCACCATAGGATGAAGGATAGTTGTATCGGGTTAGCGTCTGTTAGTGCACCACGACTCCACGGGTGGGGTCTGAGAGGTCATGCAACTCAGTGACTTGAGATGTTATCAGGTATTGCTCAGGGTTGAAACCAGCGGCGGTCATGCTGTAGCTTCCTCCTATCCTCTGCTGCTGAAAAGTAATGAACGTTTTGCTTTGAGTGTATCTTATTGGACTGGCCTTCTAACCATGCTATTCTTATTGTTTTTCTTTCTTGCTTATCCACTTCCCATCGTTTATGTCTTCATAATGTTTTTATGCTATCTTGTGCGGTCCATTTCTTGATGCCATTGCTGTACCATGTTTATGTTTTGGTGGCAATAATAATAATAATAATAATAATAATAATAATAATAATAATAATAATGATAATAATAAAACTAATAATGATGATAATAACAAATAACAATGGTGCACTTATATCATACAAACTAAAGACAAATTTCTACAGACATACTCAGTATAAGTTAAGCAATCGTACTTATTAATTATATCACAAGTTATTGTACTGAATTGTTAGTCGTATTATTGTGTGAAAACTATATAATGTATAGTAACCTCAATTTGTTCCTTCGAACATATCATTCAATTGTTAGGCATTGTACATTTTTGAGAGGTTTGTCTGTTACGGTAATGGCTGAGAACATTCCACACACTTTCTTCAAGCCTTGTACACTTCGCGCTCTTTTTGGTTTTCGGTTTGCTGATCAAAGGGCGCTTGAAATTCATCGCTCGCAAACATTCGTGTTTTGGTCTTTTCAGTACGCGTCGTTGTCAATCGAATTACTAGCAACGGGCACTGAACCTATTGTATACACGAATTGAACCCATTCTCTCTTATTGCGGATCTATTAAAACCGATAGTTACGCTAACGGACTAAACTGGTGAACTTTGGACCATGACTGGATAAAGTGTCAATCAGTCTAACAATTAAATACATAGCTAAAACAGAAGCTACTTCAGATATTTTAGCTGAAGCTTTTGTTTCACAATCTATATCACAATTGTCGTGAGAAGTTACGCGTATCGCACGCGTTAAGATTTCGATAATTTTAGACCAAGTTGATTCATCCATTATAAAGGCTAAGAATATATGCACAAGTTGGTCCAAAATACTTGGGTAGGGTTCATGCAGATCACCAATCATATAAAGCATCTTCGATGGGGATAAATCAATAACTGGGATACTGGAGAAGTGGGCTTTAGGAATCAAACCACTGTTTTGTAACTTCAATTTTTTTTTCAGTTTTACAGACAAAGTGTGCAAATTCTTCATACATATCTCCGGGACAAGTTTTGCTAGGGTCATTCCAAAAGCCAAGATCTGAACCAGAGTGTAAAGCAGTTAATGTAGGCTGGCGTAAAAACAGACACGTCTGAGAATCCTACAGTTTGCTGAAGGCATCACATACATCTTTAAATGCTTCAGAATTTTGTTCTGATGATGTGTTGAGCTGCAAGGGGAAGTCACACAGTGTGTCGACCAGTGTTTTGCAGGAGCAAAAAACCCCAACATTATACTCACTCATCAAAAATAGAAGACTGTTTCCCCACAATTCTCCCACTTTACTCTTTTTGAGGGCACTTAAAACTGCAGAAACTTAAACTTCTTTCTTATGATTCAAAACATCAGGTGTTAGTGAGCCACACTTAACGAGTGTTACTGGTAGCTCCATTTTTGAACCAGGTGGTCTCACCGTAGAGCTTTATTGCCATTTTAAAGTAAGGCACCAGTTCAGACTTTAGAAGAAATTAGCTATGGTAATTCCTCCATGAGTGGTGCAGTAGCTCATCCGAGTGGTCGTAGATAACTTTTCTAGTACACGTAACTGAATGGTATTTTTTTCAAATGAGCTAGAGTGTGTGTATTTGATTTTTGTTTCTGATATTTAAGTACACTGATACAGCTTCACGAGATTCCACTCTATAAATCTTTTTATGACCCTGGTGTAGGAGTGAACTATTTCAGGTTGTCATACTTCAAAACACCACGAATAGAAGCCTCATATACAAGAACTATTTTAATGATATTATTTACTATGATATGAAACTATGAAAAAGGGTACAAGAAAACAAGGTCGGTGGATTTTATGAAAAGTGGATGCATTTGAGCGAGTTTCATGGATTTTAGACACTTACCTTTCTCCTTTGCAACAGTAAGCTAATCAACTTCATCAGTCACTTCACCTCCTATTATGAAGCCAAGGTTTAGTATATATCAGCTCTGGAGCATTTAACACCTAGGAAAACGTTCGAGGCATTCAAAAAGTCTTCTTATTTATATGTTACATTATTATTTGTCCCTTGGATTCCTAATGGAACATAGGGCTTTAGTAGCAGGTTAATGAACGCCTGTCTTGCTTTTCCGATCCTGAATTTGACATCCTCGTCTGTGCTGCCTGTAGATGAAACAGTGCTGCCTAGATAGGTGAAAGAGGCTACTTCCTTTAAGTTTCTCCCGTTGATGGTGATTTGAGCTTGTTGTTGATGCTGTAGTTCGTTAGCTATCTTCATCACCTCTGTCTTCTCTATATTCACTTGAAGGAAGTCCCGTCTTCGCTGCCTCACCTCGCCTCTTCTGTTAACTTGTTGGATTTTGCCTGTACATCTTCAAATTTGTGTGACATTAGGCACAAATCGTCGGCGAAATCCAAATCTTCTAGGATCTTTTCTTCGGTCCAGTATATGCCCCTCTTCTCTCTTCTCACAGTTAGTTGTCTGTTGCATGATCCAGTCCACCACAATCAGGAATATCATGGGTGATAGTAGGCGGCAGCCTTATCTTACTTTTGTCTTAAGTTCAAAGGTATCACTGAGCTGCTTCCCATTGTGAATTACATGGCATGTGGCGTCTTCATATAGTTGTTGAATGAGATTGATAAAGGTTTGTGGTATTCTGTAGTGTTGGAACAGTTGCGAAGTTACTTCCCGGTCGACGCTGTCAAGGCCTTTTCAAAGTCGATTAAGTTGAGTAAGATGTATAGTGGACTGCCATTCTATACTCTGTTCTATGATGATGCGTAGCGTGGCGTTGCAATTTGGTCCGCACATTACTTGCGGCTTAATATTTTGCTTGGTGTGGGTGGACAGGAGCGTGATTCCGCTCCAGTTCTTGCAAAAACTTAGGTCGCCCTTCTTCCAATCACCAGGTACTCTCCCTTTCTTCCGGACCTTCTGCAATAGTGGTGTGAACATGTCCGCTGTTGTCTCTGCATCTGCTCTCAGTACTTCTGGCGGGATGCCACCTGATCCTGCCGCTTTCCAGCATTTCAGTAGACTTATGGTGTTCAGGAATTCACTTCTGCTTCTGTTGGAGGGTTTATGTTCACTGGTAGTTCTGTGGCTGGGATGCAGGTGGTATTTCTGGACGAAGTGCAGATGGTGGTGGTGGTGGTGGTCGGTTCAAGAGCTTTTTGAAGTGGTCAGCACATCGCTTCCTTTCTTTCTCCTTTTTAGTAATTGGATTTCTTTCATCATCTTTTATTGGTTTCATCTGTGTTGATCTTTTCCATCCTAGATAGTAACCTGGTTATTTGATACAAAGTTTTCAGGTCTCTGTCTCTCCTACCTGCAGCCTGTTCTGCCTCACTTGCCATTGTGTCGTAAAGCTGTCTTTTGTCTTTGCGTGCACTCTTCTTCACTTCTTTGTCCAATGTGTTGTTTGATACATTTTTCTCAGTCCCTCTTCTCGTCATTTGTCCTTGCACTGCACTCGTTTGTCTTCTGCTTCACCATCCTCCTCTCCTCTCCTCTATCAGATTCCATGTGTCCGTCGAGATCCATTCATTGTCTTGTCTTCTTTCTTCTTCATTCCTAATACGGTTATGCAGGTTTATTTCCACACCTCCCTCAAAAACTTCCACTATTCACCCACACATCTTTCTTAAGGGATAGTGCTCGATATCTCTCATTTTGTCTTGATGACTGGCTGACGTGAAGATGTTCCTTGTAGTTTTGTCCTTCAGTTCAGTTTCAGTTCTGGGTCTGGTGTTCAACTTCAACTGTGGTCTATCACCAATTTCCTTGAAGGCTTTCAACTTGATTTTGAATGTAGGTTCCTTGCAGTAGATAGTGAGTGGTGTGGACCTACATCTGCTCCCCTTCTCGATCTGATATGATCTTGTGTCTAGTAGGCTGACTACGTCTCCACTTTCTTCACATTGAGATGAAGTCGATCTGATATTTAGTGTAGTGTGTCCATTTAGTGGAATCAAATGCATGTCGTTCGCTTTGTGAATATCCTTGTGTGTGTGTGTGTGTGTGTGTGTGTGTGTGTGTTTGTACACACTGCCTCCAATCACCAAATCATTGAATGCACAGAGATCTGCAAACAGTTCTCCATTCGAATTGATTATTTCACCGAGTGCTTCTCTACGCATGGTTAGTTCACTTCCTGAGTTGTCCACTCCCAGTTTGGCATTCATGTCGCCTATTAGAATGGATTTTGATGTTGCCAACTGGGTAGGGTCTTGTCCAGTGTTGATTGCAGTTGTCTGTAGAATTCCTCCTTTTTCTCTTGCTCTGCATTATTTGTAGGTGTGTAGTGTAGTGTAGTGTAGCGTAGCATAGCATAACGTAGCGTAGCGTAGCATTGTTCGATTGTGACTTTCCTTCATTTTGAGTTGAATCCATCTTGCTGTCATGATCCTGATCCTGCAGGAGGAGGAGGAGATTGGTTCCCACTGCATGAAAGTGAGGCTTCGATGCTCATTGGGGATGTCATGATAGCCACTCTGAAACTCAGTGTGTTCATGGTTGTCGTCCGGGTGACAATATTGGAGTAGATTATTGACTCCTCTCCAGTTGAGAGTTTGTGGAGTCCACTTCCATTCCATTCCATTCCACCTGCTTTCACAGATTCTTATCACTTCACTGCGATACCTTCTCATGTCGTTTGCAATCTGTTCAGCCATGCTAGGTTCAAACATGGTTCGGACATTCCATGTCCCCATGTTTACTTTCGCTTTCAACGAGGGAGAGAAGACACATTGCCCAGTTGGCTTCCCGAAAGCTTTCACCAACCGGTGTCTCTGATTCCAGTGAGGAATGATATTTGTTTTTCTTGTTTGTATTTTGTTTGTGCTTTGAAGTTTCTGTATCGGTTGTATTTGTTTTCCGTGGTAGGGTTGTTAGCCTTATGCCCAAGCTTGTCTCTTTATCCGGGCTTAGGCCTGGCTAGTAACTAGTGGACTAGTTAACCAGGTGAGGTACGCATACAGCGGATCGACAACACGTTTTCCAGAAGACTAATCTCTGAGGTGCGTAAAGTAGTTAGAGTTATATACACTTGTATGTTTTTAACAGAGTGTAACAGAAGCCATGTTCGCTAACTTCCTTGGTAGTCAGGAGGTGTCTTCACCTCAGATGACAGTTTGCCATAAGACCCTGTACGAATTAATGAGTTCTAGTAGAGATAGCTTTTAGTATCATAATACGATTATTCGGTCCGCTTTTTATTATGAGAAATTGATACAAAACTTTACTGGATACTAGATGTCTAGAGAAAAGTTTTTCACTTTTTGGTTGCAACCCCATATTTCTTCACTCCTTTACTATCATTGACTAAATGATTTGGCTTACACCAAACCTGCTACACATGTCAGTTGTCACATATAATTGAAACAATTAGTTCTTTTAATAAATTTCGATAAGGCTGTTACAAGACGAAGATTATCTGAAAAATGTGATGTATTCGCGCAATACATTTCGAACAATCTGATCACATATTTACTTGTCAAGTCAATTAATATATGAAAATGAAAGGTGAAATATAATGAATATGAAAAGGTTGTGACACTGGGTCTTGGTAATTTAATCAGAATGAAGATTACCAACGTGAATTAATTAAAACAACAAATTGTTTTTGTACACACAACCGAGGCTTAAGTTTACGAATAGCGTTAGCCATTCATAAACTCAATCCCCTGTTGGTTGACCCGAATACTGAGCCTGATTTGTAATAGTTTATATTAGTATTCACTGATACTTTTGAACTTGTTGATTGTCTAACTGATATGAATATCAAAGATTAGAAAATTTATTCTTTCGTTGTTAACTCTTCGTTTACGATTGTAACTCTAACGAAGACAGTTAATATTCTTTGAGATTATATATCCTCGAATTATCCTTCTTTCCCTATTTCCCCAATGCATTTGAAAGAGCTACTTTTATTATCCACTGATAAGGCTCATTTCACTTTCGAAGGCGAATACTTTCGGCAAATTGATGGTATTGCCATAGGGAGTCCATCAGGATCATTATTAGCTGATATAAATGAGTAACATATTAAACTAATGGATCAGGGTTTAATCACTAATGTTACATTCTATAGAAGGTATGTTGATGATATCTTTGTAATATGTGACACAGATGAGGATGCCGGGGGTTGGTTAAAAAGGCTTAATACTGTACAAGATCATATCAACCTGATATGTGAGGAAGAAAAAGGCCATCAACTTGCATTTCTTAATACACTCCTGTGTCGGAGGGAAGATGGATTTATCAGGCGATCAATATACAGAAAGCCTACTTGAACAGGATAGTATTTGAATTTCTACAGTTTTTGTCCCATGAAATATAAAAGAGGCTTAGTAAGATGCTTATTCAATAAGATCCAATGTATTTGTACATCTGATACGATGGATAGTGAGAGGAAATTTCTGACAGACACACTTATATAAAACGGATGTCCATTGCAGTTTGTGAACCGTTGTAGAAAACAGCTGGCCCCGAAACCTGTAAATTCCTCGGCCTCGAAGAAAGATATTTTTCCTAAAGTACCATACAGAGGGGAAACGAGTAGTATAGTATTGAAACAGAGATTAAAATCTTTTACTAGTAAAACACAGTATGCAGCTCAGCTTATCATTGTTGAGACAACAAAACACCTGCTTCGCCACGAACCTCAACCTCGCTCAAATGATTATGTTACATCCCACTGTGTTTATCAATTTACATATATGTGTGGACATACATACATCGGGAGGAGTAATCGTTCAATGCAGATTAGGGTGGGTGAACACATACCTAAATGTCTTGGAAAACAATTTAACACACGAACTTTGATCAGCTCAGGTGACAGATATCCGTCTTCATCTATAGCAAAACATATCATCGAAAGGTGGTGTATCCTAAACCAGGTGACAACCAGTTCAAATCGAGGTTACGTTTCAATTTCTTATCCCCGCTTTACATAATCGTGTATACTATTTTGTGTTTGTCATTCTGATGTGAGCATTCATGGTAATATTGTTTTAGAACATAATTTTATATATTTTTTGAATTTTTATTTATTCCCAATGATTATATACAGTGATATATTTTAATTAAGATTTTATGAGGTGATTTTGTGGTTCTTCTCCGTAAATGGAACAAGCGAACGAAACGAAGACATGAGCCACATTTATTGTGTGACAGCTAGTGATACTACCTGGCTGTCCAAACCTCGGTAGGTAGGGCGTGGTTCGAACCAGTAAACCCACTGGTTGATAAACATCTCCCTAAACCATTGAATTATAGCTTCGAAAGTGGAGAAAATGTTTTTTTGTTTCTTTATGGTAATAGTTTATTCTCAAGATCATTATTACCGATAACTTCTTAAATTCCTACAACAAATATTTTATATATATATATATATATATATATGTATATCTTGTCATTTGTTTATATATGTATATTTTATGGTGTTTAGGGTCATTCCCGTATGGTGACCTGTGTTTCTTGGGCAAATGAAGGTGTTCACAACTTCTTTTCAACTGGTTTTGATGGTCTCTTACTGGCATGGCAAATTCATATTGCAAATATTTAGGGTGTATATTGTATTTTTCAATACTTTTTCACATTTTCTTTCTATAATTCTTCAATAACTTTCATATCGTAATAGGTATTTTGTTCATGTAAGCATATGTATATTTTACATGTATGTTTTATATGGGCGTTTGTGAAATCATTTCTTTATGTAAAGCATGAAGAATATTACTATAACTTTGAAATGATACTGATTACTTATTTACTAATTTAATTTCTATTACATTTGTTCACTTCTAGCGAGTTTTTCTCGTTCTCATTGTGTATTGCATTGTTATTCATGCAATATGGATCCTTAAATGCTATCCTTCCAAAGGTGTTGTGGAGTTAGTGTTTTTAAAAGGTATTATCCGTTCTTTAAAGAATACCGGTAGCGCTAATGCTGTTCTGTGATAGCATTAAATTTTAAGGTAATACCTATAAGATGTGTAAATATTTATATAAAATTCTTACCAAAGGAAAAAAAAACTGTTTTCTTCTGTACCAATCACATTTATTTATTCAAGTTTGTTTGACATTTTTGCTATTTCTAGCACATTTCGAAAAAATATTGAAAGGTTTGCAGGATATGTCATTGAAAGTATGCGATATGTTATAATTGTATATATTCATATGGAAATCACGATAGAATTATGTGTGACGTTAAAGGTGTTCTGTCTAACAATAAAGAGTGAAACGGTTGAGCGCATTGACCATTTCACTAACCTGAGAAGTCGGATCAACCCTCGTGACTTAGCGGTCAACGAAACCTCGACACGGATAAAAAAAGGCTCGCTTTGTCTTCGCGAACTTATGACATTTGTAGCGCCGCCATGATACCCAATTATGTGTTAAGGGTTCAGCGTGCTGAGATGCAGTTCGCTCTGTTCTACTGTATGGCTGTGAAAAATGGCCACTGAAAGTGATGGGCGTGCCTAGGCCTCAGGTGTTCGACCACCGTTGCCGTCATAGCTTAGTATGTGTGTTGTGGTGTCACTACGTAAGTCAGGTGTATTGTTTTACGGAGAAGAGGATAGTTTCTTCGATGAGGTTATGAACCTTCATGAACTGGAATGGCTGGGAAATATGTTATGCATGTGTAGTCACCCTCCGCCTCGTCGCACTATGTTAGGTGAAATGGATTCAGGCTGGAAAAGTGTTAGAGGTAGCCAGACTAGGACAGGGCATCACTTTATGAAGTTCTTGAATGTTAGTATGAGCCGTGTAGGGAAATACAGACCTCCCAGCTGGAATCCGTGTGACAACAGAAACCCGTGGTTGGAGACTTGGTGGCATGGCTTAGAATTGATGTCATTGGCGCAGACGTATCCACACATTATCTTCATCTTAATCATCCTACTGAATTCAGTATTTCGTTATTACTCCTCTCTCTCTTTCATTGCTTTCCCATCTGAAATACTGATATGAGATATGGCAACTTGGACCGTTACACAGTAATGCCTGAGTCGGGCCTATGTTGATCATGATAATGATGTTAAAAGCTACCCATGAAACTAGTGAAATAACGAACGAGCTTTTTTTTCTGATGTTTCGGGAAAATCACACTTCCAGCCAAAATAGACTTATCTGGCTATTTAAGTAGTCACTAGAATGAGGTTTAAAGTCACTCCATGATTATCAACTCAAATATTTATTTGGTACACCTTTTCATTTAATGCAGAGGTAACCTTAATCGGTGCATTTTAGGAAGAAAAATTATTGAGTCAAGTTTTGACTTACTAGTACTAGCTCATAGTAATTTATTGTTCAGCACTGATGACCTACTAAAAGCAAAATATATAGAATAATCTCGGTCAAATAAGAATGAAACAGAAATATAGTGTGCTAATAAAACGTGAAAGTATTCAACATGTTATATTAGTAAAACTTAGACGATTAAATCTGATAATTACTCAAGGTTAAACAGTTTACGATTAGTTACTACCTTTTGAATGATCAATGTACGTAACTAAGATTTGTTAAAATGCAAGCTTAGAGGGTGTTTTCCTTGCTTATATTCCAAATATTTGTAACGATTATAATTCTGTCACTGCATCAAAATTAAAGCAGTTAGTTACTTTGCTGTCAGTTTAATGAGCTTAAGATACTAGCCTTCACTCCTGTAATTCCATTTTAGTCAGTCACGCGGTCAAACAGTATCATTTACTGGATAACGTTTCAGACATAATTTATTGTCCATATTCATATCAGGTGACTCCACAACTTCAAGACAGAGTTTATATATTCCTAATTTTCTCTCCTTCTCTGTCATGACAAGCTTAGTAGAAGTTTCCATATATCTGAGACAGGTACAGAATCATTTCGATTCCATGTATTTCGCGTTGATTTGATAAACAAAGACTCGATTATCAATCTCTCCCTCCACCCAACTAAGTTAGTTTTCAACACTGTTGCCCTATCCCACTCTACTGTATGATTGTGTGCAGAGGTATAGCCGAGCTTTTCTCTAAATTTCTTATCTTATTAGGATCTTTTAATCTTGATTTAGCTAAGTTTTTGTGCTCTGTTCTTCTGATTGACCGTCATCGACTACTTTGACCTTTGTATTTGGCCTCGCAATCATTTGGTAAACTAAATTAATTTGCTTAATTGCATCGATAGGATCTTTAAACCTACAAAGCTTGTTTCTAAGGGAGTGTGTTGCTTTAAGTGGCACTTTAATCCCAGCCTTATTGAGAATTCTTCGTAATGCTTCTGAGGTGCCTTCGTTGTGTGGTAACACATCAGAAGCTTTGAATTCTCTCTTAACCCTGCCACCATTATTATCACTAGTAGTAGAATTATTATTAGTAACACCTGTATTACTACTACTGCTACGCATAATATTTTTCTTTCGATTTCTTATGAATTTATTTATAGTTTTAAGGTGGGTAATTATGGAGACGCAAGGTATTCTTGATGTATCTTATTTCTTGTCATAGATTTTCCGCTCTATTAGTAAATTTTGTCGCCCCTTCACTTAGGCACTTAACTAAGCCTGCTTTAACTGAAATGGGGTGAGAGGATTTGAAGTCTTGGTACCAGTTAGAATGGGTATGTTTCCTATAGACACTAGTCTCTAAACTTCCGTCATGTGTTCGTTTAGTCTTGCAATCCAGAATTGCTAGCTCACCTAATAAGATAAGAAATTTAGAGAAAAGCTCGGCTATACCTCTGCACACAATCATACAGTAGAGTGGGATAGGGCAACAGTGTTGAAAACTAACTTAGTTGGGTGGAGGGAGAGATTGATAATCGAGTCTTTGTTTATCAAATCAACGCGAAATACATGGAATCGAAATGATTCTGTACCTGTCTCAGATATATGGAAACTTCTACTAAGCTTGTCATGACAGAGAAGGAGAGAAAATTAGGAATATATAAACTCTGTCTTGAAGTTGTGGAGTCACCTGATATGAATATGGACAATAAATTATGTCTGAAACGTTATCCAGTAAATGATACTGTTTGATCGTGTGACTTTTTAATAAACAGCTTAAAATGGAATTACAATCGACCACAGTGCCTAGGCTTTACTCCTTCACTTCTGTATTATTGAACAACCACTTTTGACAAGACGCATTGAATATCATCTATTTCATGGTCTTCGAATGTGGATCTCATTCACTAATGAAAGTACAGGATCCATGGGTATCACTTAATCGAAGTGTTTCGTTGTAACTGGCAAACAGACAAACAAATTCAACGTAGAATTTCGCACAAAAGTGCATCGCTTCAAGTTACCTTTACAGTAGCATAACAGAAACAAGTCGATAGAACAGGACTGATATCCCAGCATAAAAAGGTGCATAGGAAGAGAACGAATTTGAAAATGAAGGTTAGTGAAACTATTCATGGATGTTGGTCATTGGTTCTAATGACCAGTAGCAAAAGTAGTATTTGCTCATGATTAGGGTGATAGGATTTTAGTGTAGAAGTGAATACATTTAGTTAGAACTTTAAAGGATCAATACAAATAGAAAAGAAAAACCGAGTGAACTGAAGAAATAGGATGTGTTTTACAATTGATCTCAGTATTAAAACAGACGTAACAGCGAAGAAATTTCGTCTCGACAGTTTCATTTACTAAAGTTGTACATTCGTAGTTAAAACCATAGGAAACAAATGACAGTCTGTTGTTGATCGGTAGGGGCACGTGATTACTCTAACATTCAAGAGTAAAATAGAAAGTTTCTAAAGACAAGACAATTGCTACTTTGGCCATTGTAAGGTTAGGCGATGCACTTAGTGGTTTCGAACATAAAGATCAGATCTAAGTTTGCGAATTGCTAGTGATCTCGCTATGCTTAAATGACGCATTTGAAGCTTTTTTGAATAAATTATTTTGAAGGATTTATTAGGAGGGACCAGAATTTTGGAGATGATGAGATTTTCAAGAGTAAAACTGTTGACAATTTTTATCTCTTTTCTGAATAAATAAGTTGGAAAATATTTCCAAATATGGTTATGGAACAAACTGTATGGTCAGTGTACTTTGTTCCACAGAAAGAAGTAAAGTGACAGATGCACAATGAAGTACTGAAGTCCTTGTTTGTCATGAAAAATGTCTTACTGTCGATTTTATTTGTCTGCTCGTACGTACATGATAAAGTCGCCCTTCAAACTAAATATTGGAGCTTGCGGTGTACGCATGCTTCGTCACATGAGATAACAAACTTCGCTAGCATGTCGAATTATGAAAGTATGCAGTGTTTTTTAGGTACGCATTCAAAACCAGTGTGGTAATTCACTCGACCTAACAGATTCATCCTCCGAGTTTCTAAAGATTCCTTTTTTTATTTCTGGTTGATTTGCGGTGATATTTAAAGTGTTAAATACCTCAGGGAGTAAGTGTAATGCTCGACAGGATGGTGCAGTAGCAACTAATAAGAATGATGAATTCGTCGTTGCCTTTTTGTAATCTTTTTTTTGCGTCTCTGCTGATTGCAGTTTAGAAGTGAAAGAGGAAATCTACTGAAAACTGCCTGTTGTTTCTCTAAAAGTCAGACTTTGAGGTGTTGTTGTCATGGTTGATTTCTGTGCAAAGATAGGAAGTGTAACTCACACAGAAATACAATTAAGTGAAATGTTCGAAATCCCAGCCCGGTGAATAGATAATGTTGACCAACTGCCGTGCTCAGCTAATCATCTATTTCTAGCCGGCAAGAATTTCAGGCGTACCAAGAAGCAGTGTGTGGCGTGGTGTACAGTAATCTCAGTTATCACTGTACAGGGTTGGTGGGAGATTGTTGCTCACTCTGGAGCATCATGTGTTATTTCAAGGACGTATTTTAGCAATTAAATGAACCTCAGGAAGATCATTTGTAGATCAGCTCAGTAATGAGGATTTTAAGATTGTCTTCAAAAAAGAACTCGCTTTGTTATCATTGGAAAATGACAACGGTATTTATGCTGAAGAAGCCTGGTGCATCTCTAATCTGCTGTGAAAACAGCAATAAATACTCTAGCCAATATTCAGTAAAAAGTAAGGAAGAACCAGCTCATCTCAACAGCTTTATCTAAGTGGGCGCAAAGAAACGCCTCTGGAAGCCCTTAGAACAATTAGAAGCGAAAGTGGCTGAGGTGATGACTGGCACAGGGTCTGCGAAATCACTATGAAAAGCGAAAGCAGAGGAGATCGGAAGTAGGCAGTTATTTAAACTTATCAAGGAAATTGAGGTGGAGAAGCTAGTCGCTGGCGAGGTCATAGAAGTGAAAGTTAGTTCTGTTATTAACTTGCAGGAATGGTAACTCCATGGAACACTACGGTAAAATTTTCAACTGGCCTCCAGCTGTCCTTCGGTTACTCGCTATCAATTCGCATTCAGTGAAGCGTTGTAGTGGTACTTCCTACTCGCAGAAGATTGTAGGTAACCTGAAACTCAGGAGCACAGCAGGAGCCAATGTGCTTACATAAGATGTATTTGAAGACAGTAGCACAAGGTTTGGTTGACTGATTAAGTCGTTCACTGGTGTATTCAAGTTAGATATGAATGTGCATGACTGGTTTCAACCATGACTATTTCAGTCTTCAAGGCGAGAAGGCATTTCTGTTATGATAACAGTGAAAGGGTCAGCTAGGCAAACATGACTCCGAAAACTCTAGGTTTGGAGTCAACAAACGCCTAAGAAAAACTTGGGAGCAATGAAAAGGAGAAAAAAGGGGGTGGCTTCAAACTTGATTATGGGTGTGTCAACCTGGTCTCCCCCCCCACGGCCAAATCTTGTCACAGGCATAGTTATGAGTGTCGGTCATTAGCTATACTTTTAGATCTGAAGATGGCATTTCACTTCGCCAGTCGAAAAGTCATGTGGCAGTGTCTCATTAAAATGTTTTTCAGATATGTACATCACCTTACGCATTACTACCTACCGGAACACTCATGGTCGTGTTAGGACCTATGGTAGACCGTCAACTGATTCTCCTACGTCGAGTTATTCCCACTAATAGCGTCAACTATATTTTTATTGTTATTATTAAATCTTGATAATTGTTTGGTGTTTTACTTGCTTTTAAGTTTGTTATTGAACATTTCATCACAAGGCTAGGTGGCTCCATCATCACTTCATAAACTTTGTCATTAACATTCTCATGGTGGTTTCCCTGTCGTCTTCTGACTTTACAAGGATTCGCCTTATCACAAGAGACTCCTTAGTATACCTAGAATACACAGATGAAGTAGTTTTGTTATGCACAGATGCTGATGGCATGCAGATTCATTTGGATAGCTTGAGTGGCAATTTGAGAATGTTTGGGGTGTTTTTCTCACCGATTGAATGCTGGGGCTTACATCAGGATTGGTGTGTGATGATACTTATTTGAACAAAAGGTGAAATGGTTGAGTGGATGGATCATTTCAATAACTTTGGAAGTCGAACCAACCGTGGTGGCTCAGTGACCAAGGAAATGTTTGGACGTATTCGAAAAGTTGACTTAGCGTTCGCCAACTAACACCACTAATGGTATCGTCGAGATATCCTGCTGGTTACTAAGCATTTGAGTATAGTGCGCCGCATTCCTCTTTTTCTTGTTGTATGACTGTGAAACATGGTCAATCAAGATGGAGGACACGAGAAGACTTCGGGTATCCTACCACCATCCGTTTAGAGGTTTATTCGTATATCATGAAGTCATTACGCTATTAATTTACAGGTCTTAAGGAAAAGATGTAAGCCAGATGATGAAATTGTAAACCTTCATAGAGTCAGACGTCCGGGCCATGTGTTACGCATATTTAGTGACTATCTATCTGATTGTGCAAACATTTTAGCCGAAGTAGGGTTAGATAAGGCGAACGTAACGCCTGGCAATATTAATACGTGGCGTCAGTCCATAAAGTTTTTCGTCGGTGTGAGTGGCGTAAAGAAGTGTGACTTTATGGTTGAGTTTGACTCGGTCACTGAAATCAGTGTGTAGAACCCCTAGGTGATGTGACTTCGAATCGACGTCCGTGGTGCACATACACCTAGCATTTTCATCCAATCGTTGTATGACACGTCGTTTGGTTTACCCCTCTTCCTTTCTTATTATCATCTATGGGTTCCGATTGTATTTTCCTTCATATTGCTTTCTTGTATGTTGATGTGGTGATGCGAGGTGTGGTAGACTGTACTGTTAGGTATTAATTCCAACTTCGATGTTGATACTGACTAACTGAGACTTACTGATGGTATCCTTGTTTTAGTCTGAAATTATTCATAATTTGGGTTTTGGAATGATTCTGGATATGCGAAGCGAAACTATCTTTCCAGTGGTGTCTTAACTGCCTAACTAAATTTCAGCTCTTATAGTTTTCTCAGCTAGATTACAAATTTTGAATCAATTGTACTGTTCCATAGTGAATCTGTCACACAATGATTCAGCCAGGCGACAATCGATTAGTATGTCATGTGTTCGAAACCCGCCCCATCTACCAAGGTTTGAATAACCAGCATGTGGAACAAGATCCGGATTTTCAAAACCAACGTCAAGTCAGTGCTACTTTGTGATGGATAAGAGACTTAGCGCGTTACGAAAGGCATTTCCAACAAACTACAGACATTCATCAACAATTACCTACGCTCGTTACTGAAGATCAGATGGCCAGGAAGAATAAGCAACAAGGAACTCTGGGAACGAACCAACCAAGAACCTATCACTCAACAAATATGAAGAAGAAGTGGAGATGGATTGGGCATACACTGAGAAGGCCGAGTGGGGACATCACGCGTCAGGCCCTCGAGTGGAGTCCCCATGGGAAGCGATGAGTTGAACGTCCGAGGTGAGGGTGACATGGAGGAGATTGTGCGAGGAGGAAATGAGAGCTTGTGGGGTGTCGTGGAGCCAGGTTCAAAAGATCTCAGAGAACAGAGTGGAATGGAGACGTGCTACTGAAGCCCTATGTTCCATTAGGAACCCAAGGGACAAATAATAATAATAATAATAATAATAATAATAATAATAATAATAATAATAATAATATAATTAGTCTGCAAACAATAGGTGTAGCCTGTCGGTTACTGCTAGGACATGTATGTGGTCTCTGAGTACAATTTGTTTTCCTAATCCTACATCTTTTAGCAAGGCTCTTTATGTGCCATGTTAAATCAACTTTTCATGGATTGTTATATCATTGCTTTTGATATCTGTGGTCAGAAGCAGTCGTAAGCTTAAAATATTCAGGATACTGTTTGGAAAGGTAATATTTCACAATGTACTTCTGGATCCACTTCTGTTTGGTGGTTATTATCTACTTGGGCATCTGCATTCGAAATATTGCTTCTTTTTGTTGTATTCATCTTCGTGACTTGTAGTGAAATCCAGGCCACATTTTTTGTCCTATTTGGAACTCGTCAGCCGGACTTATCTATACCCCAGTTAATGATGTTATTCCCACTCAGACTCGAACCCAGTACCTATCGCTTCAAATGCCACAGGGTAACTCACTAGAGCACAATGGCCAGCAGTTTTGCAACGGGTATCAATTATTGTTTATTGATACTTGTAATTTCCCGTTTCTTCGGATACTTCTGTTTGTTTTGTTTTTTTGACCATTTTATAGCGGACCGAAGAAATGAAAGTAGAACTCTCGGACAGGCTTCATTAGCCGTAATACTTTGTTTTAAGAGGAATGTTATTGAAGAATTCTTCTACTGTGTTGTTGCATACCTCAGTGCAAGAGCTATTGATTCCTCATCTCATTCCATACGACTGATAGTTACAAAATAGTCACTTGTTATGTGAAATCAGTTACCATGCGTAATCTCAGTTTCCACATGTTAAATTGCATATTTTATTTCTCTGAGTTACGAAGCTTTATAGTTATTTGATTAAGTTGTATATATGTATGACTCATGTGGTACACAGTACAGAGACTGAAGCCATTAAGAGTGTCTCTAAGACCACCCTGGTGACTCCCAAGATAACCGATTAAGTTTATTCGTTTCATGGAAAACTATCACTGCCACCAAAATAAAGAAACCTAATTGGTTAAGTTGGCCGTTGCTAGGATGGCTTTGTCTCCTGTTTCCTACTGCAAGAGTTGACATGGTGAACGATTGAAAGTTATAGGATTACGAATATTATTTCTTATTGTGTTCACTTTAGTTAGTGACAAATAAACGCGGATAAAACATGTTGTGGTAGTATTGCAGTTACTCTATATGCTACTCTACTAACTACTAAAATAATCAATTCGGTCTAGATATATGTGAAAAAAGTACTTTTGCAACTGAAATAAAAAGCTGCAATTGGTTATTTAAGTGGTTGCCTGAGTACTTTTTTGAGTCCCTTGTGGTATTCAGATAGGGAGGTGTGTATAAAGCCAGAATCTTGTGTGTCAATTACATATTTTTCAGTTTTCAGTTCTAGAATTCAGTCTCAGGGTATATCATTTTATTTGTGGGTATAGCGGATTAATGCAGACGTTTGTATTCACTTTTCTTAAAAGCATATATGATAAGCAACTTTTTAAAGGAGAATTCATATTAAATCACTGCAATTTTGTTAAAATTCTCATTAACCTTTAATCCTAGGTAGGAATCATATATATCACAACTTAAGGAAGATTAAGCAGACTCATATTACGCTGGAACCCTCATCGAAAATTATTTCTTCATTAATTTTGTAAGCTTAGCACATAAACCTGCGTTAGGGAACAACACAACTTTCGTATAATCTTTAACCTGAAAATACTAAAAACCATGCTTATACTAACTAAACGAAGCATTGACTGCTGTTATTTATTGATATTTGTCTCAGTGGGGGACAATATAACTCACTGGGGTGCAGGTAAATCCAGCTGAAGAGTCCCAAATAGAACGAAATACGAGTCCTAGATTCCTGTACTAACCACCAAGTAAACTATAATGCGGTAGAATCAGCCAAGTTGAACTAGACGACAGTTATTTGATGACGAAATTGGATTTAGGTCACGCTATATGGTGAACTGAGAGAAGTAGGTAGTGTGGACCATTGGATTCCGACCCAGTGAGTCAGTGGTAACGTGCTGGCCGCAGAACCTGAAGGTCCTGATTTCGAGCCCTGTTGAGGCTGGGTCATAGGTGTCCATTGCTGAGGAGTCCTATACTATGATGAAACAGCTGTCCAGTGCTCCCAAATTTCCAATGTTCCTCCAATTGATGTTAGACCATGATGAATTCCAACCTTAAATCAATTAATAAACCTCCACAAATCTCCAAATAGAAATAGCAAAGATGTTTAATTTTAATCAGGAGTAAGAAATAAAAATTGATTAAATCAATCCATATACGTGAATTTCGTGTTTTGTCATAAGAAAACAGATTCTCATTTACCACCAGTATCTCAAATGGACGAATAAACAAAATCTAAATAATCTAAGTTTTTGAATATAATTAACTATTCTGATAAAAGTGAAAGTTGACTTTATATATAGTCAAAAATACTTTCAATAATAAGGAATGCTTGTTTTATTTGATTTTTAACCACTATTTTTTTCATAGCTGTTCAGTTAAATTAACTAAATATTAGTAAAAGTCTTTCACATAAAATGTTATATAGCTCATTAACAGTGAAAGTCAATAGTTATTGAGGAAAAATGTTGTATAATTAATGTTGTGAACAATCTCTTGAGAATAATCTATGCTCAGTTTGATTATCTAAGATAATCGTGGTTTAGTAGATTCATATTACTGATAAAAGATGATGATTGAAAGTAAAATGACGATCCAAATTGCGCCTGGTTTCGAACCCTTGGCTTTTGGGTTACCTGCTTCATTTAGTCAGCATCTGTCCAGTAGTTCAATTGGTAGATCGGCGAGCCAGTAACTTGAAGGCTATTGGTTTCAATCCTTCAGGGAACTAGATTTTCATTTCACCTTCAATCATCACCCAGTATCAATAATCTATTCAGTACTTTTTTTGACATTTTTCACAGCTCTAGAATTAGACTAACTCCATGTTAATGGTGATAGTCGCTCATCTTTTCTGATGATGATGATGCTTACCTATTGAATTTGTCGACTAGTGTATTTTGTTGAGCAGTTTTGTTAAGTATTCAGTCAAAGAAATGTCGTAATGTTTAACATACATGTGCAGTTAAATTAATCGAAAACAGACTTATCACCCACCGTTAAGTTCATCAGTGTACTTAGCACAACTCAGTAAGCGGTCATTCCACTCTCGAAATAAAAGTACCTAAGCCATTTGTAAACGGGATAACGAGTCTAAGTCCTAACCTATCAAAATCATAGTCCAAGTGATTTGTATCAGACGTATGAGCTGCTAAAACTAGTCAGGCATCCACTTATTTAGATTGGCACAATTTAAAATTACGGGCAGCTTTAAAGACCACCCTGGCAACGGCCGAAATAACTAATTAAGTTTCTTTATTTCGGCTGGAAAGGCAGATTTTCATAAAATAGATAAGTTAAATTAGATGTTTCAGTTGTTGCTAAGGTGACCACTAAAGTCACTTGAATTACGACAAGATTCAAGTGACTTTTAAGTTCACTCTAGCACCAAGTGAAATAACCAATCAGATTTTTCTATTTTATGAAAATCTGCCTCTTCAGCCTAAGTGAAGAAATCTGACTGGTTATTTCAATCGTTGCTAGGGCGGCCTTTAAAATCGCCGCAAGATTCATAACTTAAAGTGAGAATGATAAGTAAACCTCATCTGGTTGTGAGATCTCACCATAGTTCTCCTTTGAAAAGGAAATGTTCAAAATGAGAATTTTGAAGTGTTCATGTCATTCTCACACCGGACAACAAAGTTATACAAGTATCTGCTTTGATATTATAATAGTGATTTTGTTTCTTGCAATAATTTGAGTGATTGAAGATAAACGTGTCGGTAGTTGTGTTCTGACTAATTCAATCAAGTTTTGAAGACTTAAGATACATTCAACAGGGAAGACTTGAGAAACTACGAAATGGGTTTCCTAAGTCTCCTAGTTTCTAGTTTTTCAGATCTTGTTATTTGGAAATCAAGACTATTTTTAATTAATAGTGAGTGATCAAAGGAAAGTTCTCTGTTCTATGTGCAGTACTTTGTAAGGATGAATATGGTGTAAACATAGCTGTTATTTCGGTTGAGACAAATCAAGGAAAATCGGTAAATGACAACATAAACAAACTTCACATTCTAGAATCGAGTCATGGCACTTATTACACCAAATCGATCTGCCTTTTTAGTTTTATTAAATGCTTACAAACACTGATTAATGTTTCGTTAGTCTAGATATTCCTGGTTTGGAATTTTATTGACAGGGTTTCAGTTGACAACCATGTGTGGTTTGGTTATCGACATTGGGTCAGGTTAATTTCGATAAAGGATTACTATTTTTCTTGTTTATCAACGTCATTTATCAGCCAACAGGCCGCTGAAATACCCATGTTAGCTAAAAAAATGTCTAGAATATGATGGGATCATGTACAACATGATAAATTTATAATCAGATTTAATTTTCGAATGAAAGTGAGTAATTTAAATGTGCATTTGGGTCTGCCAACAACAACTATTAGTTGGACATTTGCGTTAAACATTTGATGAAGAGTTCATCCGTGTAAACTGTTGGAGTATTGGAATTTTAATAATAATGGAGAATGTGGTTAACATTCTTCCATGGATGCAGAGGTGTCAAATTCCGCTACATACAAAGATCTTGCTTTGCTGGATAAGACATAATGGATTTTGGGCAGTAACGTAATCTGGGTACGTACCTCTATTACAGTTGGATTCTAAGAATAAGATGAAACAGCAAAGATATTTAAGCAGGTAAGACTGGACATGTTTTTCAGGTTATAGAAAGGCTTGGAACTTTGAAACAAAAAATCTACAGGAGCGCATTATTCATGTATTCTCCTGACGTGGTCCCTAGAAATTCAGAAAAATGTTATGCTGACAATATTCGAACTAAATGATTGCAGTTTGTGCGTTATATATATATTTATCTGAAGAATCTGATGTTTAAGTGGCTAGTTGTAAGGTAAGAGAAAGCCTAAAAGATGCATGGGGAAGTTTATCACCTTGATATGAATGTGGACGATAATTTGTGTTCAAGAAGTTATCAAGTAAACAATACTGTTTCATTGTGTAATGCGCGTAACGGAATTACAATTTTCCTCAATGCCCAAGTTTTACTTCTATGTTAGTAAGAAGTACCGGATTTCAACTTATCCTCAACGATCTGTTAAGTAACGCTGCTGTTGCCAAATGGTCACCTAGTAGGAATTCCTATGAGGACAAATGATCTTAGTTCTTTTGAGTTACCAAAAGTCAGTTAGTCTAGCAACCGTATAATTAAAACGTATGCGTTTTAAATTTCTAACGAAAAGCGTTATATTGTTATGAAAGGAAGTTTGTTTTGTACAGCATTTCAAGTTAAGCTTTGGGACTATAACTAGAAACGTCCTAAACTACAAAGGCAGTTATCATTCTGTATCTAAAATAATATATGACGTCCGAAATGTGGTGTCATTTATTCCGTGTAAAACCATAACTACTATTACTGAATTGGTTGAGAATTCCATTTTAGCTGTATAAAATCAGATAAAAATGATAAAGCGAAATGTACTCATGTGAACGTTTTTGCACTAAGGAATAAACCATAGCCAGTGTATTGAGGCTAATAATACTACCTGGTTGCTGAAATCGTGCAGGTGGAGTACGGTTTGAATCAAATAGCCTATCTATTAAAAGCTAAATGACTACACCATTGGGCCACAGCTCCAAGATTATTGAGATTCTGTAATGTATTTCAGTGGAAGTGGCGTTTTTGGGGGCAAAGATTTTGGTGGGATCTTGTTTATCATCTTCAATCTGATCCACAAATTTCATCTCCAAATACTTAGCTACAAATGTTCTCTAATATTTCATGGTCAAAAATAACATATAAAAAAATTTCAGAGTTATATTATTTTTTAACCTTGCCTGGTTGACTAGTCCACTAGTTACTAGCCGGTCCTAAGCCCGGATAAAGAGACAAGCTTGGGCATAAGGCTAACAACCCTACCACAAAAAACAAATACAACCGATACAGAAACTTCAAAGCACAAACAAAATATAAAAAAGGAAAACAAATATCATTCCTCACTGGAATCAGAGACACCGGTTGGTGAAAACTTTCGGGAAGCCAACTGGGCAATGTGTCTTCTCTCCCTCGTTGAAAGCGAAAGTAAACATGGGGACATGGAATATCCGAACCATGTTTGAATGAGATGAGAAGGTATCGGACTGAAGTGATAAGAATCTGTGAAAGCAGGTGGAATGGAATGGAAGTGGACTCCACAAACTGTCAACTGGAGAGGAGTCAATAATCTACTCCAATATTGTCACCCGGACGACAACCATGAACACACTGAGTTTCAGAGTGGCTATCATGACATCCCCAATGAGCATCGAAGCCTCACTTTCATGCAGTGGGAACCAATCTCCTTCTCCTCCTCCTGCAGGATCAGGATCATGACAGCAAGATGGATTCAACTCAAAATGAAGGAAAGTCACAATCGAACAATGCTACGCTACGCTACGCTATGCTATGCTACGCTACACTACACTACACTACACACCTACAAATAATGCAGAGCAAGAGAAAAAGGAGGAATTCTACAGACAACTGCAATCAACACTGGACAAGACCCTACCCAGTTGGCGACATCAAAATCCATTCTAATAGGCGACGTGAATGCCAAACTGGGAGTGGACAACTCAGGAAGTGAACTAACCATGCGTAGAGAAGCACTCGGTGAAATAATCAATTCAAATGGAGAACTGTTTGCAGATCTCTGTGCATTCAGTGATTTGGTGATTGGAGGCAGTGTGTACAAACACACACACACACACACACACACACACACACACACACAAAGATAATCACAAAGCGAGCGACATGTATTTGATTCCACTAAATGGACACACTACACTAAATATCAGATCGACTTCATCTCAATGTGAAGAAAGTGGAGACGTAGTCAGCCTACTAGACACAAGATCATATCAGATCGAGAAGGGGAGCAGATGTAGGTCCACACCACTCACTATCTACTGCAAGGAACCTACATTCAAAATCAAGTTGAAAGCCTTCAAGGAAATTGGTGATAGACCACAGTTGAAGTTGAACACCAGACCCAGAACTGAAACTGAACTGAAGGACAAAACTACAAGGAACATCTTCACGTCAGCCAGTCATCAAGACAAAATGAGAGAAATCGAGCAACGTCCCTTAAGAAAGATGTATGGTTGAATAGTGGAAGTTTTTGAGAGAGATGTGGAAATAAACCTGCATAACCGTATTAGGAATGAAGAAGAACGAAGACAAGACAATGAATGGATCTCGACGGACACATGGAAGCTGATAGAGGAGAGGAGAGGAGGATGGTGAAGCAGAAGATAAACGAGTGCAGTGCAAGGACAAATGACGAGAAGAGGGACTGAGAAAAATGTTAAAACAATACACTGGACAAAGAAGTGAAGGGGTGCGCGCAAAGACAAAAGACACTTCTACGACACAATGGCAAGTGAGGCAGAACAGGCTGCAGGTAGGAGAGGCGGAGACCTGAAAACTTTGTATCAAATAACCAGGTTACTATCTAAGATGGAAAAGATCAACACAGATGTAACTAATAAAAGATGATGAAAGAAATCCAATTACTAAAAAGGAGAAAGAAAGGAAGCGATGTGCTGACCACTTCAAAAAGCTTTTGAACCGACCACCACCACCACCATCTGCACTTCGTCCAGAAATACCACCTGCATCCCAGCCACAGAACTACCAGTGAACATAAACCCTCCAACAGAAGCAGAAGTGAATTCCTGAACACCATAAGTCTACTGAAATGCTGGAAAGCGGCAGGATCAGGTGACATCCCGCCAGAAGTACTGAGAGCAGATGCAGAGACAACAGCAGACATGTTCACACTACTATTGCAGAAGGTCTGGAAGGAAGGGAAAGTACCTGGCGATTGGAAGAAGGGCTACCTTGTCAATCTCCAGAAGAAAGGCGACCTAAGTTTTAGCAAGAACTGGAGCGGAATCAGGCTCCTGTCCACCCACACCAAGCAAAATATTAAGCCGCAAGTAATGTGCGGACCAAATTGCAACGCCATGCTATGCATCATCATAGAACAGAGTATAGAATGGCAGTCCACTGTACCTCTTACTCAACTTAATCGACTTTGAAAATGCCTTCAACAGCGTCGACCAGGAAGTAACTTCGCAACTGCTCCAACACTACGGAATACCACAAACCTTTATCAATCTCATTCAACAACTATATGAAAACGCCACATGCCAAGTAATCCACAATGGGAAGCAGCTCAGTGATACCTTTGAACTTAAGACAAAAGTAAGATAAGGCTGCCGCCTACTATCACCCATGATATTCCTGATTGTGGTGGACTGGATCATGCAACAGACAACTAACTGTGAGAAGAGAGAAGAGGGGCATATACTGGACCGAAGAAAAGATCCTAGAAGATTTGGATTTCGCCGACGATTTGTGCCTAATGTCACACAAATTTGAAGATGTACAGGCAAAATCCAACAAGTTAACAGAAGAGGCGAGGTGAGGCAGCGAAGACGGGACTTCCTTCAAGTGAATATAGAGAAGACAGAGGTGATGAAGATAGCCAACGAACTACAGCATCAACAACAAGCTCCAATCACCATCAACGGGAGAAACTTAAAGGAAGTAGCCTCTTTCATCTATCTAGGCAGCGCTGTTTCAACCACAGGTGGCTTTACATATGAGGATATCAAAGCCAGGATCGGAAAGCCAGCAAGACAGGCTTTCATTAATCTGAAACTAGTGTTGAGATCTACTGCACTGCACTCAACATGAAGCGTGAACAACATCCGGATTTTCAACACTATTTTATTCAAGTCAGTACTTCCATGTGGTTCAGAAACTTTGTGCATTACGAGAGTCATTTCCAACAAACTGCAGATATTTGTCAACAATTGCCCACACTCATTACTGAAGCTGAGATGGCCAGAAAGAACAAGCAACAAGGAACACTGGTTAGCTGGTGACGAACCAACCAAGAACTCATCGCTGAACAAATATGCGCTGGAAGGAAGTGGAGATGGATTGAGCATACTCTGAGAAGACCTTTCGGTTTCAAAGCACGTCAGGACAGTTTCTCGAGTGGAACTCATATGGGAAACAGCTAGTTGGGCTTCCGAGTCGGTGACATGGAGGAGATGGTGTGAGGAAGAAATGAGAGCTTGTCGGCAGTGGTGGAGTCAGTTTTAAAAGATTGGAGAGAAGAGAGTGGAATAGTGACGTGCTCGTGAAGCCGTGAGTTCCACTATGAACTCAAGGGACAAATAATATAATAAATTAATTTTGTTCTACTTCAGCCGTTGTTCCTCGTTTATTCCACTTTACAATCCCATTTTTGAAGAGGAAATTTTGATTTTTGGATGATTGTAAATAAATGAGGGACGTACTTTGAATTTTGGAAACTGTCAAAATGTTTCACTGGGTAACTAAAGCCTCAGCTAGGGAAAATCATCGATGAAGCTTTCATAATTTTATAATGTGACTTATGCCACGTATGCTTAATTCAATTGAACTCTAGATCACCCAGTATTAATTTCAGCCCAGAGAAAGAAGCAGATAATGTTGAACTTCCTTTTCTTGATTGTCTTGTTAGACATTATTTTCAGAAAACCAACGCACTTCAACAAGTATTTTGATTTCGGTTCGTATTTAATTAGTGTGAAAGTTTCTGTTGCCTCCAGTTTTTAAATAGAGCACACGCTTTGGTAACGGATGAAGACGGAAGAGATGATGAATTAAAATATGAGAACAAGATCCTTAGAATTAAGTATTATTCAGTGAAGTTCATTCGCAAAATAGAAAATAACAGTAAATTAGATCATTAAACTACTCCTAATTCATGGGTCTCAACAATAGTCATCTCATACAGATAACACACCTCGGATGAAATTAAGAGAATGATCCACAAATGCAGTATCAAAGTGTTTACAGAACATCAAACACATTGCAGAGCATCATAGTCCACCTAAAGGACAAGATCTTTTTAGGTTCACAGTCTAGTTGTGTCTATAAAATAAAATGCTCAGAATACGATTCGATATACATAGGACAGACTTCCCGTGAAATCAAAATTAGAAAAAAATGAACACTGAAGAGCTTATAGTCAACCCCCTAAAAATCCAGTCGAACCGAAGAAACTTGGAAACATGTCAGCTATAGCTCTACACTGTATAATTTTGGGTCACAAAGCTGATCTTGACAACATCGAAATTGTCCATAAAAGCTCTAGAAATTATATAAAACGTCACATAAAACAGAGTCAAAATTATCTAAATGGGATTGAAGGAGTAAAACATAGTTTGACCTGTCTTCAAACCACCTCTACATAATGACATAACCGGCATACATGCGATAAAAACTATCGACACACATGTACATACAAATTCTCGGTCTTTAATTCATACACTCTTCACACACAACACATTACATATGGGTATCAGCTAAGTTCAACAATTTGACAACGTAAATTCATTGATGCAGAAGAATATATCAAGTTATCATAAATATTGGATATAATAAATTCCAGTTTATCATAACTTTTGATGAAGCTATTTGCAGTAAATAGTGGAACGTTGATTGAAACAAATTTATTTTGTCTTAAATTTATTGAGAAATACGAAAATCTTGCATAAACAATTTGGACGTTATTTCAATCTAGAGGTTTGTGAAGGTATATTAATTGATTTTAGATTGAAATTCATCATGGACTGACAAAAGTTGGAGGACCATTGGATTCCAACCGAGTGGCTAAGTGGTAGCACGCTGGCCATTCAACCTGAAGGTCCTAGTTTCGAACCCTGGTGGTACGGGTCATAGGTACGCACTGCTAAAGAGTCCGATGCTAAGACGAAACAACTGACTAGTCCTCCTAGGTCTCCAATCTTCATCCAACTGATGTCAGTCCATGATCAATTACAACCTAAAACTTAGACATTAACTGATTGAAGGGATTGTTAAATACAGCTAAAAATGAACATTTACTTGTGTATAAGATGTGACGTCTTCATTCTAGGTATACTACTTAACATTGACACATAAAGGAGAACCTAAATATTCTTTGGCGCGTTCTTGTTGCTTGCACCTGACAGTTATCTAATCTATTAAAACAAACATTTACTAGCTATCAGTGGAGTCCAGGACTCACCTTTCTTTCTATTTGGGAGTTGTCAGCTACAGTCCGTATAACGATAGGGAAAGATCAATTCTGTTTATTCAATGACAGGAAATGACAAATGATACCATAAAACAAATTAGATGGCTATTCGATATCCTTTTAGGGGCATTTAGTCCTACTGTAAAAGTGAATGTCTTTGTCTCATACTCAAAAATAGTTCAGTGTTTACTTTTTGTATTATTTTGATAGTCATAAGCTTCATCAACTGACAGTTACCTCACTATGCTAAATTGTGATACTTCAGCTAAGTTGTCTTTTTTAATATTCGTACATCTGTATCCTGTCAGTAGACATCTGAGTTAAAAGTGCGTTTCTAGCAGTTTCATTAGTTAAGAAGACCATCAAACTAAGTATTTTCCTTACTGTTTGTTGATGTGCTTGTAATTCTCCGTTGTTTTACTAGATCGAATTGTTCGACCTCTATTGACATATGGGTTCCTATTTGGATGCCTCGATATCGCCTGAAACGCAAGTACGGATTCCCCTGCTAGTCACAACCACATAAATTATCATAAATGCTTTTAGTTGATGAGAGCAAATATATTCTTTAAATAAGATTGTTACGTGATCTATTTAATTTTCAGGACAAGAATAGTATTTATTATGCGCTAGTTATTAGTTATTACCTTGATGAATTTATAATCTTGAGACTAATGTGGTTCATCAAGTTAACTGAAATGTGGACGAGTCCCTAAAGTCCTTTTTTGTAGAAATAAGTTCATGGAGACATAAATAAAATAAATATAGTCTGTTTATCTTCATTGTGGTCTAGCTTCTTTAATATTCCACATTTTTCCACATGCAATAAGTGTGTAAAGACCACACAATTTTCATACATTAAAGAACCAATCAATTTATTGTTTGTTAGTAAATATATACGGTACATAGATCACTTATAGTTTTTATTCAGTGTTTTGTATGATAGATGATCACCAAAATACAAGTTTTGGTTTTTTGATGAAACCAATTTGAAGATTAGTGAAAATGATAGTTAAGTGATTCGAGAACTGCAATGGAAATTCTCATCTTTGGTCTGTTCTTATTTAATGAGTAAGTTCGACTAAGTTTAGTAATGTTGGGCGGTGGCTAGCAGTGGAATCCAGGATGTGGTGTTATACAAGCAATAGTAGTAAGTTCGACTCTTAAATATATTGAATATGTTGTTCATTCTTTTTAAAAATCCTCTGAGTTTAAATTTTTCCAAAAACGAAAAAAAGATTCCTACATTCATAAATTGATAAAAACAGAAATAATGATCATATTGATAGGTTAGAGGGATTGAAAATTCAATACATAAGTCCTCTCAAATTACCACTGATGTTTAGTTTGAAAGTATGTTGTTCATAGTGACCTATTGTCTTTTTTGTTCTAAAGTGTACTGAAAGATAAATCACTTTATTTCGGTAAGAGATTAAGAATAGGTGAAAAAGTTAGTAATATCTGAAATTTTGGAAACGAAGACTGTGAATAAACTTCCATTTAAAGTGCTTAGATAGTCCTATCAAATAGTATTTATCAATCATATTTTTAAAAATATAAGCTATTTTTATCTGATAACTTATTGGTAAAAAACTATTATGAGTTAAGTATGTTCTCCAAAAGTCTAAAACCATGATGATGCTAACACTTGAAAGTTTAAGGACTTAGTGTTTTTTTTGTAATAGTCATTTTAGTGAACTGTGAAATGCAAAATATAATACTTGAATAAATGCGAATATTTTGAATTTAATAGTTAAATTTCATCATTATTGCTACAATTATTAATTTTTTTTATTAATGTCATTATTCAGTGAATAAGTAAATAGAATTTCATTGAAAAGAATGGTTGTCACTGATAGGAATATGAAACTATTACTGATTCTTGTTAGAACGAGTGATAGATATCTCCTTGAATAAGCTAGAAATCATTGATTACACTGACAACTAATCGACACAATGAGAATATTCTACAAAGTTCAGATTACTATACTTCTACACTAACAACTGGATAATATGACGAAATTAATAAACATACACCTAGAAAATTAGATGGAACCACTAGTAGATATAAGTATGAAAATACATTAGTGTTTTGCTCACAGCTTAAATTATTGTTTGCCACTGTTTACATTTTTAGCAGTGAACTTAGATTATTGGGTATAAGACAAATGTCAAAATACGTATATCAGCACTCAGGTTATATCAATTCTTGGACTCTACAACGGTATATGTTTTTACAATTCAATCAAGATACCAATCAAGTGGTGGGAGTTGGAGAAAAACAAATATAGATTTTAAGTAATACATGAATCTGATGTTTTAGAAATTAGGCGTATATAATCAATGGAGTAATTAAAATTGGAAATATGAAGCAGATTATTCACAGGTAAATGGAGTGATTCTTGATTAGTGTTCAGTCATAAACAACAGACTATTACGTTATAATAAAACTAGTGAATATTGATAGAAACAATACGGAGAAGGGCACCACTCATGGTTGAGCGAGGGACAAATTAGGACAATAAAGAGCTCCATACTTCAATACCTAGTTGACATGAGACATTAAAACTTTCAAAATTATTCATCATATTCCAACTAATTTACCACTTGCACTACGCACTCGCTTACTTCACATAGCAGAGGTGATTGCAATACACCTTCACAAACCTAACTTTTATATTCAAAAGAAGTTTGTTCGATCACTCTCATTACCGTGGGCATTAACATGATGTAACTTCTAGTATTACTTTGTACACCTCTTCACCCTCTTGTTTCTATCAATATTCATTTGTTTTCTTACCATTGCGTAATAATCTATTGTTTATGTTTGAACACTCATCAAAAACCACTCCACTCACCTATGAATGACCTGCTTCATGTTTTCAGTTTTAATTACCCTATTGATTATTGGTACCTAATTTTTAAAACATATTTCCAATTCGATAGGAAGATATGCAAAGTGCTGAGAGGAACTCCAATGGGGTCATCAATTTTCAAGTTAATTGCAGAAGCAGTCATCATTCAGCCGTTGATTAAAGCAAAAATTTGGATTGGCTATGTAGACGATATTTTTGTCATCATTAAACTTGATGACATAGAAAACACTCATAGTTTGAACAACAACGTTTTCAGTGACATCAAATTCACAATGCATAAAAAGTCAAACAACCAACTACCATTCCTGGATGTTCTTGCCAGTAGGACGAATACCGGAAAGCTGGAAACCCAAGTATACAGGAAGCCAACACACAGTGACCGAATCCTCAGCTACAATAGCAAAAACCCAAAGACATATAAAATCAGTTGCGTGCAGACTTTATTCAAAAGAGCGAGAACAAACTGCAGTACAATAACTTCATGGAGAAATGAAGAAAATTACTTGATGTTTTTCCTAAAGAAGAACGGCTACTCACGAAACTTTATCAGAATATGTCTATCCCGTACATCATCAACTACAAATACGTCGACAGAAATCAATAAAAGCATCATCCTTCTATACATAAAGAATGTATCACGACAAGATTACTGAGACCACTTGAAATTTGTGTGGCTCATAAACCAACAAATTCCCTCTAAACACTATTATACAGAGCAAAGAATACAACAAACAAAGAAGACAAACCGAATATCATTTACAAGATCAACTGCAATAACTGTAGTCAACACTGCATTGGACAAAGTGGTCGCCCTTTTCGCCTTCATCTACATGAACACCAATTGGCTAATAAACAACACGACATTTCGTCACTCATTCCAATGCACGTGGATAATAATGGGCATGAATTCAATTTCGACAATGTAGAAATTTTAGACAGAGGAAAAACAAAGAATATCAGAGAATTCCTGGAAGCTTATCATTCAGGTCAGTCAGCAACCAACAGATGTATAGACATAAACCCAACCTATCAACCAATAAGAAAGATGACAAACGACAGAAAGGTGAGAGGTGAAGCAGAGGAATAGCCAACAGGAAAGTCTATACAGTCAATGACACAACAATCAACCAACCACAAATCCGTTCGTCAGGACAAGCTGCTAAATCACTCATGGGGAAATATTGACAGCTCACTTCATACCGAAGTTAGTGCTGATGATGTTGTCTGGAAGGACGATGAAGGCTTCACGATTAAACAACCTAGCTCAGCGAACACAATACAACCAAAAACCATCTTCATGATTTACTCAGAATCTACAATTATTGCCAATCGGTATTTTGATAGAATTATATATATATATATATATATATATATATATATATATATATATATATATTAGTGTAGAGCCGAAGACGAAGACCTAATTGGAAAGGAATATATTTATTCTCTTAATCAGTCTTTCTTCCAGATGTCTAAATGGGAAAATCCAATGTATCAATTCTGTACGGGTGGAGTGAATACTCGTAGCTAAACTGAAATAAAGCGTTTGAATTGGAATAATATCATGCATGAAACTAGTTCAAGAAATTCTCTCTTAATATTCAAGTGTACTCATCCTATGTTAACAACGCTTTTAGTTAATGATACTCAAATGCCATCCTCTTTAATATTTATCAAAAATCTACATTGACTTACACTTTTTAAGTTTATTTGTTTTTATCTTAAGAAAATGAAATGTCATTTTTATAGAAGCTTGTTTTCTTAAAATTCAAGAAATGTTTACTTCTATTTACATCCTTCAAGATTTTGACGAATCAACTTCTATTGGATGCATTTAGTTGTTACAATTTGGATATGAGTATGCCTATATAGTCAACTGTAGATATTTATTCTTTTGCTTACATGATTTGAAATGGAAATGTTGATAATTTTTTTTATAAATGTATTACATACATGTTTACGTACGCATAATATCATGACAGAAAATCAAATCCAATTAACTGACACTTACTGTCTACTACTTATTTTTACTTCATTCTCTTGTAAAGAAAACCTAATGGTATACTGATGAATTGAAGACTTTTCTTATTGTTGCTGACATGATATTATTCCAGCATAAATAGTTTTAGTGTCCACATAGCAGTTCATCCTCCTACTAATACTAGCACTAATGTTCTTTTCGATAGTAAAGGCAATAGTGATTATAACAGCAAGAATGGTTGTTATGTAGTAATGTTAAATAGGTTTGACAGTTTGCCTTTATTTACATCATTCTGTTAAATACATCAGATTATCTCATTTATCATCATTTTCATCCTGAATATTGTGTTGACCAATTATTTTGCTGTTCTCTTTTGTATACTTTATTATTCTTTATTTAACTCATCCTGTTAAATGAATAACATAATTGTGATGATGGCAATATCGAAAAGGATGTATGAACTGTTTTCATGATTCCGTCAGTATCGTAAGTGCGGACAAATGAAGTGAAAAAAACCTTGAGTATACGAACGTGATACTGATAGGATATAGGTAATGTCTGAGCGACTGACAAAATGATTCACAGGAAATCAATGGCAAATAAGACGTTTTTCGCTTTTTATAAAAGATAAATAAATTTCGCAATGATTTGTTTTCGTACTGTGGTGTATAGAACATCGCCTGGTTAACTAGTCCACTAGTTACTAGCCGGTCCTGAGCCCGGATAAAGAGACAAGCTTGGGCATAAGGCTAACAACCCTACCACAAAAAACAAATACAACCGATACAGAAATTTCAAAGCACAAACAAAATATAAAAAAGGAAAACAAATATCATTCCTCACTGGAATCAGAGACACCGGTTGGTGAAAACTTTCGGGAAGCCAACTGGGCAATGTGTCTTCTCTCCCTCTTTGAAAGCGAAAGTAAACATGGGGACATGGAATGTCCGAACCATGTTTGAACCTAGCATGGCTGAACAGATTGCAAACGACATGAGAAGGTATCGCATTGAAGTGATGAGAATCTGCGAAAGCAGGTGGAGTGGAATGGAATGGAAGTGGACTCCACAAACTGTCAACTGGAGAGGAGTCAATAATCTACTCCAATATTGTCACCCGGACGACAACCATGAACACACTGAGTTTCAGAGTGGCTATCATGACATCCCCAATGAGCATCGAAGCCTCACTTTCATGCAGTGGGAACCAATCTCCTTCTCCTCCTCCTGCAGGATCAGGATCATGACAACAAGATGGATTCAACTCAAAATGAAGGAAAGTCACAATCGAACAATGCTACGCTACGCTATGCTATGCTGCGCTACACTACACTACACTACACACCTACAAATAATGCAGAGCAAGAGAAAAAGGAGGAATTCTACAGACAACTGCAATCAACACTGGACAAGACCCTACCCAGTTGGCGACATCAAAATCCATTCTAATAGGCGACGTGAATGCCAAACTGGGAGTGGACAACTCAGGAAGTGAACTAACCATGCGTAGAGAAGCACTCGGTGAAATAATCAATTCGAATGGAGAACTGTTTGCAGATCTCTGTGCATTCAGTGATTTGGTGATTGGAGGCAGTGTGTACAAACGCACACACACACACACACACACACACACACAAGGATATTCACAAAGCGAGCGACATGTATTTGATTCCACTAAATAGACACACTACACTAAATATCAGATCGACTTCATCTCAATGTGAAGAAAGTGGAGATGTAGTCAGCCTACTAGACACAAGATCATATCAGATCGAGAAGGGGAGCAGATGTAGGTCCACACCACTCACTATCTACTGCAAGGAACCTACATTCAAAATCAAGTTGAAAGCCTTCAAGGAAATTGGTGAAAGACCAAAGTTGAAGTTGAACACCAGACCCAGGACTGAAACTGAACTGAAGGACAAAACTACAAGCAACATCTTCACGTCAGCCAGTCATCAAGACAAAATGAGAGATATCGAGCAACGTCCCTTAAGAAAGATGTATGGTTGAATAGTGGAAGTTTTTGAGAGAGATGTGGAAATAAACCTGCATAACCGTATTAGGAATGAAGAAAAAAGAAGACAAGACAATGAATGGATCTCGACGGATACATGGAAGCTTATAGAGGAGATGAGTTGAGATGAGATGAGAGGAGAGGAAAGGAGGGAAGGATGGTGCAATAGAAGATAAATGGATGCAATGATGAAAACGTCGACCGAGACGTAATTTGGCAGACAGCTGCTTCAACACTACGGTTTTAGTGCCACAAACCTTTATCAGCCTCACTGAACAGCAGCTATATGCTATATGATGCTACAGGCCAAGTGATTCACAAAGGAAAGCTCAAACTACAGACATCATACATCAACAGCTGCCACCTACGCTCACACGATACTTAAGATCAGATCAGATAACCAGAAAGAATAAGCAACAAGGAACTCCGGCTGGCTGGCAACAAACCAACCAAGAACCTATCACTCAACAAATATGCACTGGAAGGAAGTGGAGATGGATTGAGCATACACTGAGAAGATCATTAGGGGACATCACGAGTCAGACCAGTTTCTCGAGTGCGACCCTCATGGGAAACGATGAGTTGGACGTCGGAGCTGGGGTTGACATGTAGGAGATGGTGTGAGGAAGAAATGAGAGCTTGTGGGCAGTGGTGGAGTCAGGTTCAGAAGATTGCAGAGAAGAGAGTGGAATGGAGACGTGTTAGTGAAGCCGTATGTTCCACTAGGAACCCAGCGGAGAAGTAATTATACTGATGATAATAATAGCAATATTTTTTGTTTTTCATATCACTACTAATTTTTTTATTACACTGCTTACTTTCTGGACAAATATCATGTAGTATCTCCATGTTTTAACATGTAGATAGAGCATTTGGTCTTGAATTATTCATGTCTTACTTAAATGTTTGGTCCATGAATTTCCGGGTAAATCTTTGTACCGGTCTTTCTAGGTAAATGTTTACGTAAATATCGACATTATGCACCAAGACCACCTGCTCGCCAACAACGTAGTTATTTCTAGTTAATCGACTAATCATACCAGGCACGTTGGGGGAGGCGGGAAGTTTAGTGTTTCTGCATGATATAATAATGATCATGCCCTTGTGAACAGATAAATAATTCACGGCTAACACTATCAAATTTGTGAAAATCTCTGATAAACATGCTTTAGTTGATGTGAAAGACTGTTCTACCTCATAAAACCCATAAAACACAAAAGATTGAACATAACAGATTAAAAAGATGTGCAGGAAGTGAGAAAGACGTTAAAGAACATGTATTTCTAGATTAACTTAAATGTATTTAACTGAGTTAAATGATAAAACCTGTTCACTATAAATCAATGAAACTATTTGCTAGTTAAATGTAATGAGTGAGAAAATTCCTTTTTACATGAAAGACAACTGTAACAAGATTTTATTTCGAAGGATTTATATAACAACCAATTATCAAGCAACACGATTTAACAAAGAGTGTCATTTTATTTGCTTCAGGTTATACGGCAAAAGTAGTGTCACTCTCATGTAAGCATTACAGATGTAAAACAAATGAATAAAGGTTTGTGAAGAAGCTGTATTTTGCTTTTTTTCAAAATTTCAATCATGAAACTTGTATTGAATCAAAAATAAGCCTAAATACTTTACAGGAGACAATGAGATGACCCATAGCTATTCGGGAAAATATGACGAGCATTATATTGTAATTTCCTTGGTGGTGGCCAGCAGTGAAATCCAGTAGGCTTGTTTCGTCTGAATTTAGACTCGTCAGCTAGATGCACCTGCACAACAATGAGTGATGTTGTTCCTTACCCCCGACGTCTATCAATTCTGTAGGAAATAACAACAGAAAATCAAAAGACTTACGTGTTCACTTTGAGCACGTATGTATTAGACTGTCTGACGTATTTGCACCAAAATATCTGTGCAACATTTTTTCGATATGGTATAATATGTTTAATAGACTTTTTAAAACTGTAAAATTCATAATATCCCTCAAATACTGCACAAATATTTTTTAGTTAGACGATTAACTGTTGTTTTCGGAGTCGACTGAGTAAAGCTAAAGTTACTGTTTGTCAAAGGGCATTATCCACATACTCCATCTCCACTTATGCTTGATTTCTGGTGTATATCTCCAAACCTCAATTATTTTTATATTATTGTCATCATTTGTTATAACCTCGTGTCCAATTGTTACAGCTCTGTTGCTTCTTGTTATATTCTTGAAGTAACAACTAAGTATAACCTGAGTTATATATATCCTTGATCAATAGAAAAGGCGGTACAACAACAGAAGGTACATATTGCGACGTCAAAAATATATGCATAATACAATAATCTGTAGTGTTATTTACAGTGACTTTGGCTATTTCCAGTCGTTTTCAGATCGGAATATTCTATTGATTTTCCTCTCTTTAATCAATGTGATATTTATACCTTGGTTCATGTACTTTCACCCAAAACTTTGGGGCAGTACTTGTTTCAGAAAGCTTCAGGGATTTAGGTCTCTTTGCGACGATTATGCCAGTCTTATTTCACACTATAACAATTATATTATAGCAGGACTAATGCCTCCAGTTGGTCAAGTTACGCTTAGACAGCTCTAGTGATATTCAACACTGGATACTCGTCAGAGTTATGGATTTACTGAAACAGTATTTATATATGCATATGCAAATAACATCTTGAACGCGGCTGTCTATCGGTCATAGTAAGTAAAAATTAAATAAAATTACAGTCACCTAGTGTAGTGAAGACATGCGCGTCGCATCATTGTCATTAAATTGTAACAAGTCAAATTTCCTGCTATACGTCTCATAACACAGAAAGTGACTCGTACAGAATGTACGAAATATTTTCAAACGTTTTCCGGCTAGCAACAATCCATACACCATTATTATTAATATTATTGTTGCTATAATTACTTCTCCGCTGGGTTCCTAGTGGAACATACGGCTTCACTAACACGTCTCCATTCCACTCTCTTCTCTGCAATCTTCTGAACCTGACTCCACCACTGCCCACAAGCTCTCATTTCTTCCTCACACCATCTCCTACATGTCAACCCCAGCTCCGACGTCCAACTCATCGTTTCCCATGAGGGTCGCACTCGAGAAACTGGTCTGACTCGTGATGTCCCCTAATGATCTTCTCAGTGTATGCTCAATCCATCTCCACTTCCTTCCAGTGCATATTTGTTGAGTGATAGGTTCTTGGTTGGTTTGTTGCCAGCCAGCCGGAGTTCCTTGTTGCTTATTCTTTCTGGTTATCTGATCTGATCTTAAGTATCGTGTGAGCGTAGGTGGCAGCTGTTGATGTATGATGTCTGTAGTTTGAGCTTTCCTTTGTGAATCACTTGGCCTGTAGCATCATATAGCATATAGCTGCTGTTCAGTGAGGCTGATAAAGGTTTGTGGCACTAAAACCGTAGTGTTGAAGCAGCTGTCTGCCAAATTACGTCTCGGTTGATGCTTTCAAAGATGTTTTCAAAGTCGATGAAGTTGAGGTGTTGGTACAGTAGACTGTCATTCTATGCTCTATTCTATCATGATGCGTAGCGTAGAGCTGCAATTCGATCCACTTATAATTTGTTTTCCTGAAGCTGGCCTGCCAGTCAATGCCAGTCGAAATTCTGAATCCAGCTCGTCTTTCATTCTCTCCTGGATGATGTGGCCCGATGTTTTGCTTGCGGTGGACAGAGGTGAAGCTCGTCTACACGCCAGTTCTTGCAAAGACTTAAGTCTCCCACTCTTCTTGGGGAGTTTAGTAGGATAGCACTTCTTCCAATCAATAGGCAGGTATTTTTCCTTCCTGCCCTCCAAACCTTCTTCAATGGTTGCTTGAGCATGTCTTCTGTTCTCTCTGCGTCTTTGAATTGAAGTGAAGACAAGAGTAAAACAAGGTTACTGCCTACTATCTCCGACGATCTTCCTGGTTGTGGTCGACTGGATCATGCAAAAAACCGTGAGGAGCAGGAAGCGCGGAATATGCTATTTGGCTGATGAAGTCACAAGAAGAAGATTTAGATTCCACGCACGATGATGGTTTATGTCTAATGTCTTGTCGCACACATTTGAAGATCTATAGATAAAATCCAGGAAGTTGACAGAAGAGGTGAGGTGAGGCAGCGAAGACGGGGCTTCCTTCAAGTGAATATAGAGAAGACAGAGGTGATGAAGATAGCCAACCAACTGTAGCATAAACAACAAGCACTGATCACCATCAACGGGGGAAACATAAAGGAAGTAGTCTCTTTCACCTACATAGACAGGCAGCCTCGTTCGAACTACAGGTGGCTGTACATATGAGGATGTCAAAGCTAGGATCGAAAAGACAGCAAGATAGGCTTTAATTAATCTGAAACCAGTGTTGAGATCTACTACACTGCACTCAACATGAAGCGTGGACAACATCCTGATTCTCAACACTAATGTGAAGTCAATAATTCTATATATATATATATATATATATATATATATATATATGTTTAAGAGACTAAGCGTGCTTCGACAAGCATTTCAATCAAACTACAGACATCATACATCAACAGCTGCCACCTACGCTCACACGATACTTAAGATCAGATCAGATAACCAGAAAGAATAAGCAACAAGGAACTCCGGCTGGCTGGCAACAAACCAACCAAGAACCTATCACTCAACAAATATGCACTGGAAGGAAGTGGAGATGGATTGAGCATACACTGAGAAGATCATTAGGGGACATACTGGATTTTTCCTGATTAGAATATTCGTACATTTTTATTTCCTCAACTATGATTATTGTATAACAGAAATATTTAATTATTTAGTCGAAACTGCTTATCAGTGAAAAAATTCGCTCTTGTCAATATTACTTCCGAAACCTGCATACTTACTAAATGTCATTACAAGTAGATAACTGTCCATTATTTGTAAAAATGAATAGAACAGTGTCCATGAAAACGTATCAGTACTGAGGTAAGAAACGATTCTAAGTGAGGAGAAAGGTTGCATTCAAATCTATCTGGTGATAACATTTGTAAAAAGATTGAAAAATTCTAAAAAGTATTAATTTCATTTGCAGACAAGGAAAACTGGTTATACTCTTTTTATCAGATTAAAGCTAGAGAGTTTAGGAGATTGATGAATGCATAACTAAAGTTAGATTTGTGAAGTAAACGAAACAAGAGGTTTAGCGTACATCTGCATTGTGTAGAGCTAAGGTTTTGGTCATCAATACTTGCAACGCATTCACTTTCTAATTTTATAAACTGAAAGCTTTGTGTCGACAGAATTGAATAAGCATTGCGGAACCAAACTGTCAACAAATATGCATTCACTCTTTAATGATTAGACTGAACAGTGAGAAGTGATACTGCAGGAGACTATACGGTCTATACGGTATGTTTAAGAGGCATGGATCGAAATGTTAAATTCCTGAGCAAAACTTGAAGTCACCTTAGTCAACAGCTTATCATGGACATGTCTATAAATTAGCTGATCAATAATATTTTGGCCCGTTAACCATCTATACTACACAAATAGATAGTACCTCTTGATTGATAACGTTCAGAGAACAATTTATTTTTCATAGTCAAATTAAGATAACCCAGCGACTTTGAGATATTTCATGCATAGTTCTGTTTCTCTATTCTATTTTGAGATAGAAGTAGCAGGATTTTCAACTTATGTACAAGTGCAGAATCATTCCTACTACATATGTTTGTTGATTAGATAACCAGAAATTAGGTTATTAATCACTCCAATCAACTAGGATGATTTGTAGGACCTTCATTATTACAAATCCTACTTCGTAGGATGTAGGTGATGTAGGTGAACTTTTCTGTTGATACCTTGTCTAACTAGGCTCTAAAAACCTTTATTTGGTTAGATTGCTGTTCTCGGACAACCTAATTGAACTTGATGGATTAATTTATTTCACATATTTGACCCCGTAATAACTGTATTGGATTGGGTAGATCCCATTAGTTTTTTTGATTGACTGAGTTTGATCTTTAAGCCTTCGTAGCTTTTTTTATGGGTTGTAGTCTAACTCTAATCTCAGCCGTTTTACACACTCTACAAACTTAGTATTCGTGAAACGCATGCCACACAATCTTAGTAAGATGGTTTTGTATGTTCTTCTTGACTAACCAGAAAAGACAATCATTTTAAATAAGTATTTACTGAAGTTCAACTTCTTTTGTGGAATGAACTTCCTTGAATAAAAAAAAATAGCTTCGTCAACATTCATACTATTGAAGGGTTGATGAGTGGTGGAAATTCTCACCAGCTGCATACATTTTTATTCTATTAGAAAGGATTGTACTGTATACTTAAATATGGCTTTCGTCCTTGCTGAACAGATTCCAGACCAGTTACCGCATGGTGTCATTATAAGCCGTCAGCAGATTACTTAGGCGTTTATAATGAAACGTGTGAAACCTGGACTATGTATTCGCAAAACGTTTATGCAAACTCCTTGATCATATTATACTGCCGGCAATAATATTATTTTAACTGAATATTATCATGTTGATTAGTTGTTCAACTCTCATATACAGTTAGATTAAATAGTTAGGAGTAACTATTCCTTCCTTGTTTGAATATGCCTTCACTGACTGAAAAATCGTTTAAGGCTAGTTCTATCTCATTTGCTTTTTATCTTGACCATAATTTAGCTACAGTGTAACTTTTATATTGATTTCAGACAAGTATTTTTTTGTTACCTGATGTATTATTTTAGTCTCATGCTAACAACTATCTCATTGTAGAGAATTATTCAGCGTGCAAAATACCTGAGGGTAAATTTATTATAATTTTTAATCTATTGGTTACTTTGTCTGTATCGTAGAGTGCAAGGATAAGTTTCACATTTTTAAACTTGAATCTGAATAGACAAATATGAATATATTATTTACACTATTTAATTGTCTTCTCAGTGTCATTGTTGACCTTTTTAATTATAACCACTTGTGTGACGATAATCGTGATCATAGAAGATAAGCAATAAGTTTATTTTCTATTACTACAGAATAAAGTTCAGCTTTGATATATGTTTCTTATCAACTGCATTTTAGCCTCATTTCGCTTGAAATTTGAACATAATTAATTGTTCTTCTTCTTGGGAGAGCATAAAACATGTTAACATTTTTAGTAAATATCAAGTTATAACTGGAACTCAATTAACAAGTAACAGTTGTTGAAATTTTAAAGTGTAGCATTGAAATAAATGATTTCACTGCAGACAATATAAGTATCATCTATTTATCTCTCATATGTGGGGAAATACCAAATCTTCTGATACCTTTCATCGTTCCTTATGCTTTCAGTCAGTCAACTGTATATTAGAAAGTCAAACAGTGAATCGGTTATTCCTTCTTCCTTCTGTCTATGCAACTAAATTTTAAGTTTAGAAAACAATTGAATGTCAGTGCAAAAGTGTTTTGTGAAATATTTTGGAAAATTGACATCAAAGCTATCACTTTCACTGAAGCTATACATGGTGAATGCTTTATGTCGCTAGAAGCATAAAAATATAGAGAAAACTGTACAAAGCAATATATGACGAGTTCACAAAGCTCGATAGGATTCTTAAGCTGGTCGTGCTTGCTTATGTATACATGATGTAACACAGGAAGACATGCCTATATGTTGATATTCATTGTAGACTAAAGTCAGTTGGAGAAACAATGAGCACTGAACAGCTGCTCCGTTCTAGTATGAAACTCATCAACCATGCGCATCCATGACCCTGTCCCCCCCAGGAATCGAACCCATGACCTTCAGATCTCGCGGCCAGTACGTTACTACTGAGCCAATGGGTAGTAGTTTAGTGGCCTATATTTCTTACTTCTATCAGTCTACGGCATGGTGAGTCCTTCATCGAATGCCGTTGTTGAGTAACCATCCTGAAGTGCACACCATTGGAGATTCGCATTTCAGGACAAAATGGCTGTCCTGTGTTCGAAGGTTTCCGATGTTATTCCAATTGATGCCAGTCCACGATGAATACTAACCTGAAGTCAATAAATAAACCCCCAAAAACCTTGAAACTGAATAAGTACTTGTGTCAAACTAAGACAACAAACAACACATAACAAAGTGAAAACAAAGAATATTTATTTGAAAAGTAAGTTGTTGTGGGAAAAAGTAAGACTGGATGTAAAATCAACCCTTGGAAAATTGCATACAGTGGAGTTTAGCTATGGTATTATGGACATAATAGCTGATAACAAGAAATTAATACTTGTGATGTCTGTCTATTCAAAGGAAAAAGTTAGGAGAGAACAGATGAATAAGATGAAACCAGAAAAAATAAACTAATGAATATAGTAGACTAAATAAACCGCACTGAAGTCACAACTTCGAAAATGTCCCACTATGAATCCAGTATAATCCCTACTTTTTTATAGTGAGATAGCTTATTTATCGGTCCTATTCTCATAAACGTTTATGACCACAAGAATCCTTTTGCCCCACCTTTTGCTGTCGCAAGAATTACTAATTACCATTTTGGCTCCATGTAACACTGGGTGACGATTGAAGGTGAAGGGAAAACTTAGGCAGCCATAGTGTTCGAACCAACAATCATCGATGTTTCCGGCCCGGTGCTCTACCAACTGAGCTACGAGACACAACTGCTGGTTTGAATCCTGACGTGAGCCGAATTTTCACATCAATCATCTTTTAGTAATAAGAAGTACTAGTTAATTGTGAAACGACATCTGGAATGATAATTCAGTTATCAGAAACAATGACGGTAGTCTATGCTTAGAGTTTTTTAATCCTACTTCTAAACATTATGTTAATAGTCTTGTCCCACTCCACTAACCAGTAGTTATCAGTACTACTCCACAGCTTTCTAAAGTGATGCAGTCAAAAGAGTAGTATTCATCAATCAATTGTCTGGTAGATTTTTGTAGATTTGCATTTTTTCTTTTGTTTAGAATGAACGGTTAGCATCTACTATAGAGAACTGTGCTTGAAAAAAGTTTCATCTATGCCTTTTCAATGTTGCTGCTTGTGTTATCCCGTCGTTGATTGGACCAAACTTGTTGGTCTCTATTGGCATATAGGCTCCTGTGTGGATGCCTCGACATTACCTGTTGTTTCATTCTTATTGCAGTGGTTGATAGTGGCTAGCAGTGGAATCATTTCAATCCAACCAATGACGGGATATTAAAAGCAATAACATAAAAACTGTATTCGTTGCACAACAAGTGGTTATCATGACTCGATGGCCTGGTGGATAACACTCTGTCTTCCTAAGCAACTGATCTCCTGATTCAAGTCTTAGTGGCAATAAAATCGCTCACTGGGAGGCAGGTACATGCAAGCAACGAGTTTCAAACAGGGAAAAACGCATGTCCTTATTTCTACTGCTAGCTACTATCACTACCATAAAATGCCTTTTCAGAGTGAACATCCTAAAAGTTAGAAACATTCATTTTACCATAAAACGGTTAGATTCAACTATTGCCTTATATTCATTTGTCAGCTTTTAGTGCAGTATAGATTTTATGATTAATGTTGTGAAAAAAAGAATGTTTAATAATATTGTCAACTAGGCTACTTCAAAAATGTTTTAGAAAGTGACTTTATTCATAATATTATTTCTCATTTCTTGTGGGACAAAACTGCTAACAGCACCTGTTCCTTTTATTTGCAACTTTCTTTTTAAAGTACTTCACAAGAACAAATAAATATTTTATCTATTTCAATGAATGATAGGCAGTTTTACAAAGAAGCCCGTAAAATTTTCCAGCTAGAAGGTAAGATAGTAAAAATGATCAGGTTAATGGAACAGGATCAAAGAAATCAGGAAACAGTGGTCACTAAAAGTGAGATTGAGCTGTGATAGAATGACCACCTTTCTGCATTCAGCTGCATAAACGACTACCCTAGTACTTAAATCCGTAAAACATTATTGCTAGAGCTCGTTTTGACCCTGTGAAAACAATTCAAAGAAAGAAACTAAAGGAATCAATCTTACCTGTTCTTAATGTTCCAACTGGTCAAAAATATACTCATTGTAATGAAATATACTGCCAACGAGTACGAGTACTTTGAAACTGTTCAAATGTCATAACATTCCTTTAGCTAGATTGGAGTGGCGTAAACACCAGTCAGACAATAGACTCGGTGGAATTTAAGCTCATTCTCGGTGTCATCGGAAAAATTCTCTTCAAAAATCCGGTGTGGTCAGATCAACTGAAGTCTATGGATCAGCTTGAGTGCTTTCTTACTGTTTATATTGTTCAGCAATGTATTCTTCTAGTTGACTACAATTTTGTAGCAGAGACCACACTTTATGATCATACTTGGTTGGTTTTCAACAAACAGCTTGTTAAAAGCATAATCAGATACTTCAAAACTATTATTGCAGGGGTGGATGATAAAATTAGTTTCAAATTGTTCATTTTATCATCATTAGGCTCAAATCAGACTGGAACCCTTTCTTAGTGACGCTTACACATAACCTATATTCCTTTTTGTTTTTGTCATTTAAGTTTTATGATTTCCGAAACTTTCAACAAGGCACAAAGTAATCTGTTTCCTTGCAAAAAACTATATCATGAAATTGAAACTGTTGATAAGAGGTTAGATTTAAAAACAGCTGAATATTAGGTTTTGTCATTTCAATTTTCCCCAACACACCAAAAAGACAACTACTTTTTAACTTGCTGGTCACGTAAACTGAAGGTCCTGGGCTCGACACCTGGTGGAGTCTAGGGTGTGCACTGTTCAGGAGCCTCGTACTAGGACGGAACTTCTGTCCAGTGCTCTGAGGATTCTCAATGTTCCTCCAACTAATATCACTCCATGATGAATACCAACCTTAAATCAATAAATCTCCACAAACCATCAAGTAGAAATAAATATCTCTCTAGCTTATGCGCTATGGATAACCGTCACTGGTTACTAGAAGCAAAAATGGTGGGCGGGATAATCTGGTGTTCTTTCAGAAGCGGTTAAAATACAAGTATTCATTTCGTTTTAGAACAAGAATAATTTGAGCGAATAATTGTTTTCAGTAACTTTTTCTTCGGGATCTACAGTTATAAATTCATAAGAATAATTGAAATACAATGGCCAAAATAAGGCATGATGTACAGTTCTTACTATATTGAAATAGTTTGTGTTTTGCTTAATGGATATCAAATGGAATGGAAAGGTAGAATTGTTACCAGTCTAGAAAATGAATGTTTATCAGTGTTTAGTTATGGTATCATGGAAATAATAGCTGATAGCCCACTAATCTTACTACATTATACCTAATTGATTTACCACTTTCGTCCGTTTTTTCACCCTTTTCTGAGTTATACACCTCTGTGAACCATTCCATATATTGCGCAACCTACTTTGTTATCATTCATACTTCAGCTGTTATCATTATCACAAATACCTGTCATCATCCATTTTATTCTTATTGTTGTCATCATATAGTTCATTATATAGGTAGGTTTTTAATATAGTCCTAGAGTGTTTAGAAAATAGAAAATACGACTTTTCCTAACGTTTCGTTGTGTATACCACAGCTTCTTCAGCAAATATTCTGCTGAAAAAGCTGTGGTATACACGTGTAATAAATCAACCTGGCTCAGCCCCCAATTTCCTCCAGGACATTTATAATAACTATTGCCTGGACGTTTATAATCATCATGTAGTGTTTAGTTTTTCTCAGGGGATTTAATTTTTCAGATAACATATATATCTAGTAGCATTTATTGCATTTTTTGAAGTTGATCTTGTAAATAATAATGTGATTGATCTTCTTTGGTCTTTAAATGTATGATATAGCTCCAGAAAAAAACAGGCAGTGATAATAATTGATCGGTGCAAATTCTAGAGAAACAAAACACTATGGAGTGCACATTTAAATGTAATGAATACCTGAAATGGGATGCTGAACAGAATAATGCCTGCAAATTCGACTTTCCTGTAATTTTTAACTCTTTAATCACCACGGACTGTATCTATCCAGGCAACAGTCTGTGTAGCTAAAATGGTCTCGGTTTCCTAAGTACATATTTTATACCCACCTACTTCAGAATCGTCGTTTTACATCCAGCATGTAACTTCAGACGCAAAATGTCACCACAAAAATCAAAGTATAAAGAGAATTCGCTTTGAGAACTGGAACTACTGACCTCTTTGACGTCGACATTCTTTCTTTGCAAACAACTAGACACTTCACATCCGAAGTTCATATACCACTAAATAAGTTAAGTAGGATTGTTCCTAAGCGTTTGATGAGATTTACTGTAGATTTAGTGGATTGTGATACTGAGTAACGCAGAATTACCTTCTGCATATGCTTTGTATCCACAATGACTTCCTGTCATGCTGATTCTTTATGTTTCTGCGAGTCTTGATTATCGAACTTAATCACCTTGAAATCTATAATAAATATTGCATCAGAGATCTTATCATTCGGAATGTAGAACTACTTATTCTCTGCATGTAAATGACCATCCAGTGCTTCTGCTTCCAAAGTGTCATAAATTAGACGACTGGGCTGCGTTATTTATCTGCTATTTGATGAGAAGAACTTCTGGTTATGACTGGAAGCCCTTTTTCATAAATGTCAGAAAGGAGGCGATCATTTCCTAGGGAACAGAGTTGCACTAATGAAAGATACTATACGGAAATCGCAGTCACTATTCAGCTCCGTGTACAAGTCACATAACTTTGAATGTGATTCGACTCTCTCTTTTCTAATACTGATGATAAAAAGCAGTAAAGTATTATGAATTATTAGAGTCAGGTACTGAATTAACAATTTTTATGATAAAAAGGATAAGTTTATTATGCAACAGAATTCTTTGACATTCGTCACAGTGTGAGAATTCATTCGTAATGTTTACTTTTATTTTCTTTATATCATATGACAGATTAATGGTTAGCTTTTTGAGCGCTTTATTTATATGTTAAATTCCTCAATGAAATTTAAAAGAGCAACAGGTGTTTAACTGAAATGTATTTCCTTTTTCGTTTTATCAGAGCTTGAAATAGGTTGTGTGTTTTTCTGAAATGTTTTTACTCTTTTAAAGTGTATTACTGTAACATTTTGTGACTGAAAATGACTGAATTTTTTCAACTGTCTATATTTACCTAGTTTAACGACAAAACAGTTAGATGCAAACTAAGTGGATTTTGATAATATTCAAGGTCAATGATTTAAGTTAATAAATCATCTGAGAGTATAAAAAGCACTAGATGTGATATAAAATGATTTGTGACTGAGAAATACTAAGCGAATCGGACAGTGATCATTCTGGTTTCCACCCTTTATCGTACTAATCTCGACTCAGTAAAGTGTGTTTATTTCCTTATCGCATAACTTAAGTGCTACTATCCAGAATAGGGTTTTCGTTGGAAAAATCAGGTCACATATCTAGTCAAAATTACTTCAAATCAGACTAACATGAGTTTTTTGAGTCGAGACTGGCTATTTTTACTTGATGCATAGTCTGGAAGGAAATTAGGTGCGAACAGGAAGCTGGTGAGTGAGAAGCAGTAGAAACGGTTAACAAGGAAGCTATTTAAGTACCCAACACTAACTCTATATGGATATATTTGTCCAGTGGAGCTCATGACAAATCTGGACAAATCTAGGCAACCTATATCAACCACCTAACCGGCTTGTTTTGAAAAATGTGAAATGAAAGCAATGAGAAGTTATGTTCCAGGGCACTTAGTAAACACGAAACGTCACATGGATGCTGATAAATCTTTTAATGTCATACATCATATACAAAAAACATCACGTGTAGCTCACCAACGTCTGCTCAACATACATGAGGCTTTTGGAACAAAATTCACCGTACCTGAAATTTGTATTAAGAAAGAGCACTTTAAGGCTCTATTTCTCTCTTAGTCTTTAATAGACTAAAGGTCTGTGTTGTCTTCTTTGCTTGTTGTCTCTCCTTTTACCGTTAATTACATTCTTCATCCATATACATGTCATCCTGAAGTTGACAAATTTAAAAAGAAAAATCGGTTTCCTTATAGTTTCCAGCTCTCATTCCATTCTGAAGATGTATTCACTTCAGACAGGGCTTGCTTTTACTCTGTACAATTGTATTCCATAAATATGGAATGTGGTTAAGACTTGTCGAAAAGAATATTCTTTTTTCTGATTGTTTTTTTATGAATATTATGGGAACCTTTAGCTTGGTTAAGTGTTTAGATTGTTGAGTATATCACCAGAATTGTAATATGTAACCAGTTAGTGAATATGTTAAAGGTTTTCATTCAGTCACCTTTTGCAGAGCATGCTGAATATATTTCATCAGCGTGAATTCAGTGGAAGTAGGCTACAGTGAACAGAAACATGTGAGTATGCACGTGTACTTTTGCTGCCGATGTATTTAAGAAATATATGTCGCACAAAAAAATGAATCCTTAAGGTGAATTAATAATCTTTTAATTCTCTTAAAGGCAGCATATATGTAACCGTGAGGTTAGTCTTGGTATAAAGATATTTCGAATCCAATATCACTATGGATACTTAGTCATTGTCACGTTTTCAAGTTCTTTCAGTCTATATGACCCTTTCTAAATAGGGTGTTATTGGAAGTTTGGATACAGTGAGAATGCTTAAACTTTTTACTGTTGAATTCCAAAAAATATCATATCAGAATGTTAAGTTCTTGAAAACTGCCAATATCCAACTTATTTGCTATATGGAAAGCAAGACAGCTAAGCTTTGATTAGTACTGACGATTGTATAACACTACGGGGCTCAAAACTTGGCATCTGATTTCTTGAACATACGTGGCGTAATGTATACGCTATATAGACAGTTCTAAGATAAGCCTAATTCTCTCACAGTTGCTGCCATAACAGATGGCATGGTGATCTAAGAGTGGAAAATTCGTATTGAAAGGTTTGTGAGTTTAGATAGAGTTTATATCTCGTCTGTCCTTGCTGTAGGAAATCATGGCAGTTATGATATTCTTATGGTAGTTGTCTAGTGTTCTGCTCCCACAACTTCGTTTGCAGCTCACAATGCTTTTTCTAAGCAGTGGATAAAAATATCTTACCTAAGTTTCCTAAGTATATATGGATAATTAGTTCCTTTTGACTACTTTTTCATTTTTAAGTATGCTTCCCAATTGAACTTTATACAGTCACATTTATAAAAGTCAATATGTGGGCTTTTTCTGCAAGTTAAACCTGACTAACTGGTCTTTTGTATCAAAATAGTGGGTAGTATCTCACTGAATTTCAAAAGAAGTGATTTGAGAGTGTCTTTGACGAACTTATTTGCAGGATTCTCCGAGAAAACTGTGGTTTACAAGCCTAGTATGAATGTAATCGCGTGATAATTGAAGCTGAAATAAAAATAATAACCTGTGGGTGATAGGGATGACTATGTTCCTAATGAGTTTTAAACTTAGATGCTGACCATTTCGTAATTTCACATCAGTCACCTATTGTTTCTGTGTGAGACAAAAAAGTGTAAAATAACTCTGTTTATTGCTGTCATACTAACTGCATCCGTAGAGTGACACACCTGTATTCCCGTAGTCGCTGGTTTGAATGTTGCTATAATTTAAAACAATTTGCACTAGATATTTCCAGTAGTGAAGAATGTTATTCATTGAGGAAATTGTCGACTGTAAGCAGGAAGAGAACGTTAAACAGTAAGGGGTTATACTGGGTGATGAAGATGAAATGAAAACTTAGACCGCTGACGGAGTAAGTGATTAGCTGTGTGACTGTTTAGCTGCATTTCTTGGACTGTTGTCACTCTAGTATTATTGCTTGCATTATACCGTCATTGATAAGACCGAATTGATCGATCTCTCTTGGCACATGGGCCCCGTGCGCGGATCCCTCAATATTACCTGTTTTAATCAAATATATTAATGATGGATAGTGACTAACAGTGGGATCCAGAACGCGCTTTTCTTCCTATTTAAGAATTGTCAGCTGGATGTACCTACCTCCCAGTGAGTGATATTGTGCCCACAGGGATTCGAACCCGGGACCAATCTCTTTTAACACCAGAGAGCTAGCCGCTACACCACTGAGCCATGACAGCCATTTCTTATGTGACGGGTATAGTTTTAGTATTATTGTTTGTATTATATCGTCGTTGATTGGATGGAATTGATTGGTCTCTATTGACATTTTGGCTCCTGATGATCGTGGCTCGGTGGTGTAGTGGATAACGTTCTGGCGTTTGAGGTGATCAGTCCCGAGTTCAAATCACCATTAGAAAGCCATTACTCACTGAGAGTCTCAAACAGGAAGAAACGCGCATCCTGGGTTTCTCTGCTAGCCACTTTACATCATTACTATATATTATTACGCCAGTTTGATGTTTTGATGGGATATATTCTGTCAGCTGATGGTTGAATCTAACTCTTTTTTAGTTTCACTCACTGAGTGATAATCTGAATTCATATGGTAAAACAATTGTAAAAAATGTGAGTACAATGTTCCTAAACATTCATATTCATTTTTCAAATTTCCTCGGTTTATAGTTATCACAATGGGTTGTTAGAAGCAAGGACAGTAGACAACTTTATTTTAGATCTACATTGACTAGTCACGGTAGAGCAAGCAAATTTACATTTTCTGGTCCCATGTGCTGATGGAAATCCTCTGATCATTTTTAATGTGGTCACCAGGCTAGGACACTCACCACTACGATACACTGAGAGAGATATTAGTTATTTCCGTGAGGATAGAAATGAAAATGGAGGCCATTTTTTTCGTTATAATGATTTTGTGCATTGGCGTTTCTGTACATACTGATGAATTTGTTTTCTTTATTCCATTGGATACTTCGGTCTGAGTTAAGTGCAATAAAAGTGTTTTTAAACTTTTATCAAGGTCTAAAATTTTGTAGAACATTTCTTTTGATTTTAATTTAAATTTTGACTTATGAAAGGAAAAGAAAAACATTTTTTAGAGTTTTAAGTAATAACCACCCTGTAGACACCCTGTGTACATTTCAGTTTTGCTATTAGATGGCTTTCACAAACATTTTTAGTCAATGAAGGCGGCCTGCTTAAATTTTGAGTTAAAAAAAATATTTCTTTGAATATATTTCATCAAATCGCTCTTTTTGTTTACTTTTTTTTTTACTATTCCAATGTCAATTAATCGTAAAACATACTCTCTCGCGCTCCTAAAATGTCATCAGCCTATTGTTAGACGGGTTGACAACAGGACTACGAGAGAATATAACAGTAGACGGAATTTGGCAGCTGAAAGCACGGCAGTGCATCATGTTGCTGTTGCAGGATCATATGGCTGAAACAGCAAATTATCTTACTAGATGAATGAACCTCCACCACCAAAGTTGTGTGCTTTTTGATCTGCCCCACGTGGAACAACATTCAAACTACGTGATGACCAAAAGGTTACTAATTGTTGTGCTTTATTGTCTATCATGGTGTTATGATTAAGGCCGTGCAACTGCCATGGTTTTTAATTTAAAAATATTGTACAAGTGGTGTATTTGCTGAAATTTGACACAGAGTTCTAAACTGTACTACAAGTTACTATTATTATTGTTGGTGACTAACATGAGCTCGCAAGACACTAAAAAGAAATTTTCAGTTACACGTATTAGCAGTGAATATAGAAGTTGGCTGAATTTGGATTGTTTAGCGATCAAGCGAAGCCAGAGGTGTGAATAAGTTTCAACAATCAAGTAAATGCTTCCATGGTGCACTTTCTTTAAAGACTAAGATTGTTTTTGTTTCTGGTGTTAACCACATTGTTGAACCTTTTTAGTGCTCAGTCAGCTAGCAGACAAATATGAACAAATATTTTCAAATTATTAGTTCTTGGATACTTGTTGTACTTCAGTTGCTAAATTCACTTTTATACAGTTTTTATTTGTTGTGTAATTATTATCCCTTCACCAATTTTAATAGCTAACATGCTGATAATGTCGTCTAGCGAGACGATGAAAGCTTCGCGATTAAACAACCCAGCTCAGAGAGCACAATACAACCAATACCATCCACCTGAGCTATACATATTCTCCATACATTTTTCCATCTTACTGTTTGTATATACACATGTATTTACATATAAGTAAAGATTAGTCGTCTATTTTTTGTGCCTAATAACTAGTTGATGGTCATTATTGGTGTTATTATCCTCACCGTTCGCTCAGCACAAAAATATCAAGTGGTCTCGCGCTACTGTTGTTGGGAAAAGGAATATTCAACTAAATATCACATTGAATTCTAGAGCAGAAAGTATCTGCTCTCTGTTTCTAATAAAATGTTTATGGATAAAACATTATTACTCTCTAATATTACAATAACATACATATCAGAAGAACATTCAGAATATTTTTCACATCAATAATAAAAATTAAATTCAACAACTTGTTTTTGAAAGTTTATTTGCCTTTTGAGTAAAGGATGTTTACTTTTGTTTATTATAACATGCACAAATTAAACTATGAGAATTAAAACAAAATTCAGTGCTTGAAGGCATTCAGTAAAGATGTTATTAAAATGACGACCTAATAATCATATTGTGAGAAGGTGAAGTGGTAAACAAACATTTATGAATGAAAGTAGTAGCCATTCTCAAAATTGAAATATTCTTCCTAATAGCATTCTAAAGAACATATTCCTTACAATATTATTGAAAAATTAGGTATTAGTACTGTTTACGCGTAAGTTCCATGTTTATTAAACCAATTCCTTTTGCAATCTCTTGTCGTTATCTGTACCGTTGCTCGGGGTAGTATTTTTGATGCTTATCATAAGTGAGCTTACAGTTAGGTTTTGACAAGGTGCAATTACTTCACCCTCCTAACCATTCATGAAGTAAAATTTACCCCTTGCACCCGCGTCTTCGAAGGAGAAGTATAATCAATCAGGCCAACTTACTTGAAAGTAGGTAAGAAGTGTTTTCAATTCGAATTTTGTTTTGCATCAAAAATCATGAGCATATCTTTGTAAACAACAAACCCTTGGATGTTTTTGCTGGAAAAGTTCGTCATGGGTCTTGCTATCCTTAGCAGTGAAATAAGCAAGCAACGAAATGATTCCGTTACCGCAAAGTGAATCAGTACACCAATGGGATGAAATAATTGGATATCAGTGTGTTCTTCAACCTATGTCATCTCTTTTTGCTCTATGAAAATTGTTTGAGTTAGATGAAAATATTTTTTGTAAGAATATCTGGGAAAAGTGTTATCTTATAGACTGCCGTTACATATCACTTTCAGTCATCACCTTGTACCGAGCTTCTTTTGTTTTTTAACCTAAAAATCCATTGTATAAACTGAACTTGGAAAATTTAGTCAAACATCCTTAGCAGTGATATATCGTCATATTTCAGCACTTCTTTTAGACACAAAAAAATTACCAAAATCCTGAGACTTTTAGGTGCCCAGATAAAGTTCATTGAAATTATATGGGACCATTTTAAACTGAAATATGTAAACAAGATCGTAAGAGATCATATGTCTCCCAGCAAACAGTTAAAATTAGATTACAGACCATACGACAGTAATTTGGGACAGCATGGGGAACGTATGGTTTCCAAAGGTTAACTATTTGCAGGACTAAATATGTAATAGAAAGAAAAGGAAATATCTCAGGTCATGCATATTTATAATTTCTTATTGTACGTAATAATAATGATACATATCAAAATTAATATTATTTGAAAACTTCAAAATTTTCCTCAATAGCTGAATAATATAATAATAATACTTTAGGCCTAACTTATTCGACTTCTATTAGGCCGGTAAAATGCTGCAATAATTTGGTTACACTTTGTTTAGTAACTAGCAGTGGAAACGAGGATTCTAGTTTTATTTTGTTTACGGTTAGGCGATCAAATGTACTCAAATTGCAGTACGTTGTTTTTCTACTATGACTCGAAACCAACACCTAAGAATTATGAACTCTAATCTCTGCGGATAGTAAAGTTAATGATTTGATTACAGTAATTCAGAATGTTTATGTTACTAATTAATGAATATCATTGTTACTAAGTGATTATTCTTCAAAGTTTTTAAATTTTCGATACATTTGATGAATTCTTCGTCTAGTAGTTTTCCTAATCGAGGTGGAAGTCCAAAGCAAAGGCTTTCTGACAAAATATAAAGAACATTTTTTATATTTAAGAATCCTCACTAGTTACTGATACCCACAAACATTTGCAGCATGAAAATTTTTATTTAATCTGAAAGAATACAATATTTTTGCTGAGTGGTGGAAACTAGCAGATATTATTAACCGAAGCTATAAACACATACTATCATTATTTTCTGTCTATGGGATGAATGCCTGAAAAAAATTGTAAAGATGAAAAGGGGATAAAAATATTTGGAAACAGAAGTTGACGTCAAGGAGTAAGTAAACACCATAAAAGGTTAAATAATGTACACCAGCACAAATAACAGTGTGAGTACAACAAGGAGTTCAACTCAAGCCATCAAAATTTTACAAAGGTTAAAAAAGTGTGATGTTTCTTATTTGCGTGATAGCTGCCATCCTACTATGCAAAGCACTGAAGGAGACTTTCTTTCCCGCCACGCTTTGGATTGTTTTCTTTAGTAAAACAACTGACTCGAGGGTGTGTAAAGGATAAACTACCACTTTTTGACACCTCTATGTGTGTTTACCAGTTCATCTACTCTTGTGGAGCTGGTTACATAGGCCATACAAAGCGTGTACTGAACGTGTGCATCTGTGGAAACTATTCAGCATGGCTCTCTAAAGGACACTGTAAAGCCGTAGACTGTTCGATTCTTCAGCATTTGGTTATTTGTGGTGACTGTGCTCCATGAGAGTCCTCTTTCAAAGACATTTATAAAGTGAAGGCCGAAATTTCGAAGGGAGTGCGTATTCGTTATTTCAACACAGCACAGGCTTTGGCAATCCAGAGGTACAAGCCTGATCCTTGTGTTCAAAGGAGATTCTTTCATTCTTTGACTTAGCCTTGGTCGTAATCTCCGTAAGACAGTTTATTCATTTCTTTGTTTACTTACCATAATTCTAAATCAGTTTTTGATGGACTTGATTTGACCTTCAGGCCGTTACCACCTTTGACTTTTTTGACTTTGTTTGATGACCTTGTATTGACCCATTAGCCATTGGTTGATAAACATTCTGTTGTAAGTATAATGACGACTGTACAACTTTTGAAACTGACCCGTCAAAAAGAAGATTTTCTTCGCTGAATGGTCTTATATTACATAAAAATGTCCGGAAGAAGTTCCAAAATAAGTGGATTAGCAAGATAGTAATCCTGCATTACATGTTAATAACACAAAAAGCATATTCTAGGAAGTTGTGATTTAGAAATCTTCTTTTTTCAGCAAACGCTTTATGCTAAGCCTTGTACTAAGTCTAGGATGTAGAGCAGAAGAGGGTGGAATTAAAATTTAAACTGCAATGAATGTAATGGAGAACATGTAGGGTAATTATCCGGTATATAACTATGAAGGTGAAAGAATATTGAGTGTGCCTAAAGGAAGTTACTTCAGGTTAATCAGATACCAACAGATTACTGATAGAATTATATAAGACAAAAGTACTAAACGAAGTAAGAACAACTAACAAGACAGTATAGACACTCTAGAAAACCTGAATGTATGAGACAGTTCAAAGTCGCTAATTTTTTGATAGCCTCATGATGAATAACTTAAACGAAATCAGTGAATCGTAAGTTTTACTACCAGCCTTATCCCCATTGTCTTTATCATGAGTAAAAACACACTGAGCTGAATCTGAGTTATCCTCTGTGCTAAAGTTTCGAATGGCAAGTGCTTCAGCATACGGGATATCATCACAAGTGCAATCAGAGCATCGCATTTTTCAACCGAAATCAAGCTCAAATGACAATTCAATTTGCATGTCCATTTACTCAACTACAATATTTTCCCAAATCACTCGATTTATGCTTTTTCTTTTATATCTAACAAATACAAGCAGAAACTTGAAAACGAAATTAGTTCACTTAAAGAGGCAGGATTATATTATGGTTGATTTTTTCTGTTCTACTCACATAGTCAAACTTCATTCAGATTTTTACTACTGACTTGCATGACACTTATTTCGGTTTCGAATCATATTATCTATAAATGCCCGAGGTAATGAAGTCTGTTACATTTCACTCTTATTTACCGTTAGGTGCATTAAATATGGAATCAGAATTCAAATAGGCTTTATCAAAGATACAAAGTACACAATTTGACCTTATATTTGTTCTGGATCATTTGTATTCTGATCAGTTTCTTAAATAAGCTGTGATTAGACTCTAGGGGGGAACTGTTGCAGTCATTATTTGTTTATAAAATTAAACACACTGAGATTTATACAAATATGATTTATCATGATAAAAGTTTAAAGAACATAATCCTCATACACTCAAATAATCGGAAAGAGACTCATTTTTTGAAGGTTGTCCTATGTGGGACTCATCTTTTACAACAAAGTTTGTAAAAAAAATTTAGTAAAATGATACAAAAAAGGAGCTTTTCTATGTGACATTGATAAAGCGTTTGTCACTGTCACGAGATTTAATTACATGCAATGCAGTCATGTCATATTATTCACACTAATTAGGGTCGATTTCTTATATATGTAAGCAGTAATGCGGTCGTTGCTTCGTGATGAAATTTTCGATAAATGAGATACCCACTTGTTCAGACAGTAAACAAAGCATAATAGTGCAGTATTGTTATTCAAACCTGTGCTTAGAGATGTTTTTATTGGGTGCAATGATTAGGTGTTATTTATTCCATTGTTTATGTGTTCCAAAAACCATTCTAGTTCATAATTTTAGATGTTACTTATGGACGAAATATAATGTCTTGTGAATGGTTTTGTCTAACTGAAGCTTTCTTTAATAATTACGAGTCTGTTCTTACTCTGTCGTTTAGTGCTTCACATTTACCTAAAAAATTTGAGACTGGTACTTTATTTTCCGTGTAAATTTGAAGTGTTTCTTAGAGAAATCAACGTTACCCATTTCAGTATGCTGGTTTTTGTGTGAGAATATTGCTACTGCTTATTGTTTTTCTTCACTTCTGAGTAATATTTCGTTCTTAAGTAGATTATTTTGCCCAAAGTTTATAATTTCTTGCTTTACATTTCGATAATCTTCGGGTTTCTTAAATATAATAGACCTCACATCTCATAAATTTTATCTTAAAACACAATACGACTTTTGATTTGCATCTTCCTCTGCTACAAAGGATTTTTTCTGTGTCCGGTGACCATCAAAACCTTAGGGGCTTAAGAGAAGAATGCGTTATAGATTTCTTTTAAAGTATGATGTATTCATGACGAAAACTCATTATCATCGTATTACTCTATTCAGTACCCTCGTTTTGTCGAGTCCTGCTGCAGATTATTTTTAAAAACTGTGTTAAATATATGCAACTACATAAAACTTACTGTTGTTCCATAGATTGTAGTCTTCCGAGTAATGCGTTCCAGCTAACAACATTAAATTAAATGCGGTTCTAATGCTCATTGAGTGGTTTGTCAGATGTTTATCTCAACGGTACTTCAAAATCTTCAGCAAAAATTTTTCCCTACCTCACGTACAAGCTGCTTACATGTAGTGACTTTGAGGTTCACTCTATTTGCCTAGTGGATGATGAAACTGTACATGAAGACCCTCCATCAGTTTTCTTCATCCAATTTGAGACTATTTTTATACGTTGACAAACTGTTTCACTTCACATTCTTCACTGTGTTAGTAGGAACATCAATAAATATCTGTGGTTGAGAATAGAAACATCTTAGGCCTCTTTATTTCATTGTTTTTTTCACCAGATCAGCCACAATATCAGTACACATATTACGACAGTATTTGTTCAGTGATACATTTTATTGCTGAAATATCACTTTTAAATATGAATTTAGGAATTTTGTCATGTAATGGGTAATACAGACAATACTTATTTATTTGCAAAAAAGTGAACAAAGGAATCAGCAAAATGTTTACAGGATCTGTTTTTATTCTTCAGTGATATCTAAAATTTAAGCGAAATAATTTTTCGGTAAAACTAATTTTCATACTAGCTGAATGTAATCAAAAAGGTTTAAACGTGATGCAATAACCCTTATGGTTTAGTTTTTTTCATTCATCCTATGGTTTGGATATCTTGTAAATAACATAATCATTATTTAGTGGGACAGTATACCTTTCACGCACACGAAAAAATAATGTGAGTATATAAAGATTGGCTTACGTTTTATTACCAAGGAAGTTTGTTAGGTGTGTCTAGACAAATTGTTCCGAAACATTCTTGAATGTTACGCACAGGAATAGAAGATTTTCAGGCAACTGAATGTGCAGTTGTTTTCATACAGCCTGATATTTCCTTCAAAATGGAACATGAGTTATTGTTATTAACAATGATGTTTATAAAGCAAGGAAAGTTCTAGTACTAAGTTATAATTAATATTCTTATCACCCGTCTACCTAACTTTGGGACTGATTATTTATCGAGTATATATTACTTATTTACCAACAAGTATCTTAAGGAATCCGTTATTGCATTTAGTAAGTAGCAATGCAAGGTTACTTTTATTCCTTTAAGGTCGACTGACGTGCTGCATTTTTGATTGAACTAATGTAGACATCAAATAGGTTAGCAAATTCAACATTTAAAGTTGTTTTGGAGACATAAAGTGCCCAACGGTTCAACTAAGCTGTTGTCAAGTCTTAACACAGGAGAAATAAACAGAAGGTTTTGCTAACGCTATTTCGTCGTATTCCTACCTTTCCTAGGTATTCACTTTGTTGCTGAAACAAATTATAACATAAAATATGTTTGACGATGGAAGCCGGTTAATGCAACTTGTAGACGGGTATGCATCTGATCTATATCTGTTAACCCGTGTAGAAATCGGTTTCAGTAAGGGGTGTGATAGTGAAAACCATATGGATTTTGTAAAGATATAAACCCAAGCGAAGTACTGATATATTTGATCCACAGAAATATGTCACAAAAAAACAATGAAATTTTTGTCTTCTTACTGCTTTATTATTTCAGCCCTCTGGTATTTAGGAAGATGGTTGTCAGAGCCACTTATGTCAAAAGTGATGGATGATAATGTCTATTATCTCGTTTTTGACCGTCTGCTTAAAACGCAAAATCATCGAATCTATGGTTTGAAAGTAACCGACGAATTGTTTTCCTTGCTCTTCAAGACTACTGTCTATCATTCTGGGAGTTGTTGCACGTTGCTCACTGCTGCTTTTCTACGATAACTCAATATGATGTGCATAATCACCTTTATCAACTTAAAGAGACCAAGAAAAGCGAAGGAGTATAATAACATGGATTTCTAGAGTTATTTTCTCGGCTCTTCTCAGCTAGTTATAGCATATATTTAAACAAAGAAATTAGGAAGGAATTTAAGGACATATGTGTCCACAGAATAAAAAGCAGTTGGTGAATTGAGAAACACAGGCCGAAAATTAAAAATTTTATGCCTCACATTAAGGGATCACCAATATGTAGATCTTATTGCAAAGAACAAAAGTTCCCGTAAAAGTTTGATTGAGGCAACCAAACAAATATTCTAGAGTAAAATGGAAGGATTATCTTAGTCGATCTTTCAGTACATGAATAAGCTTTAAAATGCTTGATTTCACTGTCAACAGTAATTTGGAGAAGGTTTGGATAGTTCCCTCTATCACATTGAATGAATTATAAGCATCTGTTTGAAATATTTTTTGTTTACTGAGTGGTTTATACTTATTTCTACACTAATAGATCCCCTCACTAGTGAAATAGAATCTAAGGACGGGACTCTAAACTTTTTAGATTGTCTTATCCAAAGAACGACTAAAAGTAAATTCAGAATGAATGTCTGGAGAAAACCAACATATTCCGATAAATATTTAGACTTCTTATCAGACTATCCGACTAATATAAAAGTTAGTATCGCGTTGAACTTCTTAAACAGAGCGAAAAACATAGTGACCGATCCTAATGATTTAGAAGATGAAATCTCCCTAACAAAGCATGTTTTAATAGGAAGTGGATACCCTAAAGCGTTCTTAAACAACATTACCGATCAAATGAATAAAACAGCAAGTACTGTAACTAATGGTAGTAAAGATACAATAAAATCAGGAGCGTCATCCGTGACGACACTACTTCTGAATAGACTAAAATAGTATGCTTGTCGCATGGTATTAAAGTCTGTTTTAAACTTTCAAATTCATTAGAAGAGAAAGATACAATCCCTAAGGTGATGCAGAACGACTTTCTACAAATTTACGTTTTTGGAATACGAAGCTAATTATTTTAGAGAAAGTTGTAGACCCTTAGAAGTTATGGCAAATGAACACAAGTTATGTACGAAAAATCCACCAACGAATCAAAATGAATTAAAAAATTTAGAAAGGCGATCAGAAATAGCTATGCATGCAATCGAAAGTGGACACATGATTGACTTTGAGGATGCAGACACTTTGGGAAAAAGTCCACAGTCGCATAAAGAAGGATTATCATCGAACTTGAAGTCAAGGTGAAATGATGACTGAGCCCTTACACATAGTAATTTTTTAAAGCTTACTGAATTCCTTTCGATTATATTCAATTCAGATTTCCGAGTATTTATTTTCCCTGCGGCATTTATAGAATAGAAATAATGTCCCTAACAAATAGTCAGTTGAACCTATTATTTATAGTCCGCAGGACACATGAACTATTGTTTATTTGTATTTATAGTTGAGAAAAATGGTGAACAGTCAACTTATAGAGGCCTGGGAAGTATGATTCACAAACCTGGAGGTCAGTCGAACCAAAAGCATAGAAGTTAGGGATATTTGTCCGGCAGGCTATTTAAATTGTTATACAGAATACTAGCCTAGATGTGAAATGAAATTGTTGGTTTGGCTGTTTTCCTATCTTGTAAGTGAATCCACCACTTGTTCGCCTTCTGATTTGTGGTTAGCAAATCGATAGTGGCTGTGGTTGAGATTGCTGCTAGTCAGAAATAGGTTGCAGCTTATGTAGGAGTGAAGATTGTGAGTTATATAATCCGACCTGCCGCAAATGGCATCGGTTCATCTGTCGAATATGCATAGATAACCACATAAGAAAGTTGATGGCAGGAACTACTGTAAATTACATTAGTCACAGCTTGTATAAGTTTATTTAGACGTTCAGAAAGGCAAAGCTGACTCTTTCAGATTTTGTTTTCTGTTAGTCTACTCTGAAGCCTACTGTCACACGAACAGCTGTGAATAACGATTCAGTCAGATATTTTGCCTCAAAATATTGAACCAACTCCACCATAAAAACTGAATGTCATCATAGAGAACATTGTAATAAGTGGATGTAATATATAATGTCAAGCTGCTAGAGGAAAACCTGAAATCAACATAACTGCGCTCAAGTCTTGAACTTGGGTGTCTGAGAAACAGTTCATTTTGACAATAAGGTATTCTAGTGTTCCGGACAACCTTACCTTTTGTCTTTTTTACACAAATAAGAAAACTTTACAGGAAACGAATCTAATCAGTGCATGTAATTTGCGAGGAGCTGATTCACTTTCTGTCCTAAATAATAATTTACAATGAAGAAAAAACAAACCAAAGATTCAGGTACAGATAAATGGTTGATTTAGTTAAAGATAAAGTTAATAAATGATGTTAAATGTAAAGGACCAGACAGTGACAAGGTGATTCTCAATGGATAGTTTTAAAATAACATGATAACAAAGAGTTTGGATACAAGCGTAGTGAATGTTTCTCCTACTTTCGCTTTTTTACTTTGTTATTTTAATGTCGATATTATCTGGGTGATCAAGGTGAAACAGATGTCTGAATAAATTATCAGTTTTTAAATTTCGTTTTTCAAACAGTGAAACAACTGTTAACAGTTGTATTCTAGTGGAATGTGTTGAACAGATAGAAGTAATTTGTCAGCTAATTTTACATCTAAGTCCTATAGGATAGCTCTTTCATTCCCTTCTAATCAGTGTTGGATGGGTATGAATTCCTTAATGCATTTGATAAATGAGATCACTTTTTGAGGAATAACACATTATGATGACATTCATCCACAAACAGGACTTTACTCCCAATATTTCATCCCAGATGTATAGTTATAAAGTAGCTTGGTGCTATCATGAAAGCCGCCAACAATAGTTAGGGGTTAACGTTAGTCAGTAACTGAACTCAATACATTATGAATTAGAAGATGAAAATTTTTTAATTTGGAATTTGAGAATTCAGTCCTACGCAAAAATAAATAAAAAGAAGTTACATCATGAGAAGCATTCACAAGTACTCGTTTTTACAAGAATGTTAAGCAACAAAAGATGAGATATTCGAGCCCATAAAGTAATGCTATAGTAAAGGAAATAGAGACATATCAGTGAGTAAATAATATATCAATATTCAGAGTTATGAAGTCGAGGCCACGATAAATAAACGTGTGATTATCTTCATTTTCGGATCCGATAATATGCATCTGTGATCATCAATTGTACCATTTATCTTCCAATTTGTCTAGCTATTTTCCATCCCACTTGACATTCAATCGATGATCTACATCAGACACTCTTCTGCAGAGCATGCTAACGTAGGTATTCATGGGGAAAAGTGGTTGTTCCTTTGTAGAAGCTTGCCTTTTGAAGGAGTCCACCCATCTTCAAAAAAACGTGATGCGTGTTACACTGGTATGATTTAGAAATGGTGGAGAATATTTTTAGCTCTGCATTGAAGTTAATACTGATGAAGCCGTCAGGAAAGACAGTGGCAGCTTCACGACTAAATCACCTGGCTCTAAGATCACCATAAAACCAAGATTCACTTTATGAGTAGCAGGAGCTGATGTGTAAAGAAGACGCAGTCTTAAAATTTAAGGGTAGAACTTGTGAAAAGCATCACCATACAGCGATTCATCCATGAGCTATGACTATATTCATGCCCTTTATATATATTTCTGGTCTTGTTCACAAATGAAACACAAATTATTTTAAAGAAATGAAGAGGTTTTAATTGGATAACGACATTCACTTACCACTCTGTGTCCGTATATAGCCTGTCTCAATAAGACGAGTTGAAAAAATTAAAGTGAATACAGTTCTGTTACGTTCGTATACTTAAACTAACAATTGACTGACATTTCTTATATGATATCAGAAACACAGAAAATAATTTATCCCTAAAGATGGTCTTTATAGTGCTATAGAGCACAACATTGTAAGATGAAGACCATTGCCAATATTTTGTTGGTGAATAAGTAAAATAGCCCGTTACAGTATTATCATCATGACTTCACTCCTAATTATTATATAGTGTCTGTCATTAGAAGAGTTAGGACACTGAAAGAGAAAGCAGAAGAAAAATACATGCTGTCTGAAAATTCATGTAATATGATGAAGTACGTATACACTGATAGAAGGGAGAGTTAGTTTTTCCTACTCATGTGTATACCCACCCAAGAAGAAAGAAATTAGAGATTACCCAGCTTGTGCCATTTTATGAAAAATTGCTAGTTATTGCCTATCTTAAGGAACCAACAGACTGATTTTAGTTCAGGATGAATACCAACTTGAAATAAATCAATGGATCCCTTCAAACCTCTGAATTAAATTATTGTCTAGTGCTCATAAGTTAATTGCTTCAAGATGAGATTCCTGAAGCCGCAGTGATACAGTCATGACCTGTGAGGCAAATCAAGATGGATGTGAAGACACTTACTCAGCGACGCAGATGGATGAATTTTGCGTATTTTGTGAAGTGGGAGAAGTAAGAAAATACGGACAAATGGATTCTGACCCAGTGTCTCAAAGATAATATGCTATCCATGGAGTCTGAAAGTGCAAGGTTTGATCCTAGGTGGAGTCTTGTGTGCTCACTGCTGAGGAGTACCATGCTGGAATGAAACAGTTGTCCAGTGCCCTAGGGTTCCCAGTGTCCTCTCCAACCTACGTCAGCTCGGGATGAATACCAGCTTGAAGTCAATAAATAGATCCCCCAAAAGTTTGAATTGAAAGAATACGAGAATGCTTATATACTGGCTACTTTGCACTATCATAATGCATTTTGTGTACTGTTCGGTGGATAAGCATGTAGGCATTATGTGTAATTAGTATCAACTCCATTTGGTAAAGAAGTGTTAAAACTTCTGGATCACCTTAGGGTATTGTCATTCGGAGTCAAGTAAGTATAACAAGTAATGGTGTTCCATTTCAGACTGAGATATGTGATACTCACTCACTTCACTGTGATGTATGTTGAAGTCAAATGTATATCAATGCAAAAGGCTGGTTTGGAAAAAACACATTTCATCCTTCAGTTATATCTGGTGTGTGAAATGCTTGCTGATTGTGACAGCTTTGGATAATAATCGTTTATGTGGTCAAAATAGAAATTGTTACTGTTCATAAAATGCATCTGAAGAATTCTGGTAAACTAACACCGTCATCTTAAAGAATACTTTAAGACGGTTATATGCTTTCTATGATTTAATTTAGGATGATGAATTTTGTCTGAAATGTGACTCAACCCCACTAATATTTACATTCAGACTTTATTTTTTCCTTTTCTTCATCCTCCAGTGTTAAGCAACCCTATTGTCCTTTTCTAAGCTTTGACCTAATTTGTCTGTCTGTCTGAACACCTGTTTACATTGTCATGTCATTCTGAACATTCCTATTATCCTTTATACTATCAGTAAGTAATACCATAATTGTGTACTGTATCTAGTACACAAAGTAGCATCATTCCGTCTCAAAATAATAGATTCAATTTAATTTTTCAAGCATATCCAATGTATTAGTAAAGAAAAGAAATTTGAACAAATGTATGTTTACTGAAATCTTTTTATAATTTTATTTTGTTATAAAGATACAACACGCTGAATGATTGCATAAATTCAATGTGGCATTAATGTGTGCAACCAAGTGGTTAGTAAATAAATATGTTGTGAGAATTTTCTTTCAAAAGCTCAGCTGCATTTGGTTGAGAATGGCCAGCTGGAAACTGTCCTAAGTAAGTTTCTGGATGATGTCAGTTTACCAGTGTGTAAAGTCTTCTTTCATAAACTTGACTGCAGTTTTTTACACAGATTAGAGACAACACAATTTTAATGTTCATTGAAGACGGTTTGTAATCTTATAGATCATCAATAAGGCCGATCTAATATCAAATTTATTTGATCCATGATAAATAATTGTCTAGGCTTGAACCATAAGGTATTTTGTTAGCTGAAGAAAAGTTAGGTTATCAAAGCCCAAAATTTATCAGTGAAATTGAAAATGATCTGAAACTGAAGAACGGGTGTCTGCAATGAAGTTAAAATTTCCTACTCTAGGACCAATCGAACTTTCGTTAAATTCAGTAAAAACGGAACTGTAACCTTCATCATGGAAGAGAGTGGAGCTGAGGCTCACGTGGAAATGCTATTCATCTATCATTAATAGCCGGGGAATTATTGACATTCATCTGTATAATTCAATCGTGAAGATAATAGGAATTGGTTTTCTTCGAACTCACAGTAACCGTAACAACCGTCTGACGTATATACAGTGATATTATTAATCGGGATTTATATTTATCGAAACAAAACTACTTACACTTCATATGCGCCTTTTTTCAAAGTTGAAGAACTTTCATACCACTTTTCACGCTGTTAATGTATATCATTCATATATCTTAAATACTACTGTTAAAGTCATGATTTTAAATCTGTTTTTATTAACTCAGGAATCCATTCAAAACTTATTGTTCAGTTGTTTCGAAATCGCTAGGAAAGAGATAATTCAGCTGACGAGGAATAACTTGTGAACTTAAAAATATGGCTTTTGTGCTGAAACTGTTGTAAACAACAAGTTTAAACAAAGTCCATACAACTAGGCTTGGAAAAGACAATGAGTGAACTGCATTTTTTACTTTAATATTGAAAGATTACCAGTTAATGAGATTATATAGTTTTAAAGTTCATAAGCATTGACGTATTTCATTAGTAAGAAATGAGGTACCCTTTTATAAACAGTGACACAAGTAAAATGATAGCGATTATTGAACTGTCTAATAGAATACTTAGTAAACCCAGGACACGTGATTTCATTTTACAAATCATTCAAAATTTTGCATAAACTGCTACTAAAAAGGAGTTAGATTAAGACATCTACACAGAGCTAATGTACTAGCAATCCGAAAGTTCACTGCATCATTGAGCATTCATAAGTAGCAAGTATGACCTTTTTCCTAACTACAGCTATCTTAAAGGTCTGGTTCATCTAAGTAATTTCTCCCTGATGTAATTATAGTTCACATTGAAATTGTTTGTTTATTTCCATACTCTAAATACCACACATATTTTACATACCCTTTGCATGGAATATGTTTTGACCTTTGAATAGAAATTATTTTAATATATTTTTTCACACAAATGTATAGTTATAAGGAGATTAAGTTTATTGTTTTCTGCGAACCTCTCTCTTTTATGTAAAAATTACAGTATGATTTTTGCTATTTTCTTGTTGTTGATTAGGTTGAATCAAAATAATTGGTTACTGTTGGCATATGGGTTGCTAGGCAGGTGCCATGGAAGAATAGCATGTAATTTCATCTTTCTTGTCAAAGAGTCAAATTTTTAAATAGTGAAACTGGAATACGAAATGAGTGAAAAGAACTCATACTGTTTTGATAAATAAGAATTTGGTTTTAGCTTCTGTGTTATCTCTGTTGACTTAATCCTTTAACAACTAAAATTGAAGTTAATCATCAGCCTGTTTTTAATATTCCTGCCTTCAATTTTAGCTCTCACTAACAGTTGATATTTCATAATTAGAATCGTTTCCTGCCTACAAATAGTACAAAACATGGAGTATTATCATGCCTGTTTACTACTACTGCTATTTGTCCTAGTGCATCGTCAATACTTTCTAATAAAGAAGTCATTTTTCTTTACCAACTGAAAGACTGACAACTGGTTTGAATATAACCAATAACAAACAGATGAATAATTGTATATCTGGAAGTTTGTGAAGATTTATTAATTACATTTAGGCTCGAATTCATCATAGAGTGACATCAATTGGAGGATTATTGGAAATCTGGGAGTAATGGTAATGTATTAGCACCGGAATTCGGAAGTACTTAGTATCTTTGTAATAAAGATAAAAGGTATGGTACATTAATAAAGTTCTCATTACTACTAATCGAAAAATGATATCTGATGTTATTTCATAGAAAAGCAATAAGAAGTTTCACAGGAATGGACATATTTCCGTGTTAGATAATGTGATGGATGTGAGCTAGCAATAAAAAAACATCGAACTAAGAAAATAATATCTTATACAGCAACGCTGATAATCACGTAACCCTTTCGCCTGTTATCTTATGACAATATAACAACATGAATCTGAACACCTTTATATGTGTAGGTGAGTTAAAGGGTTTAGAATCCAAAGCATGCATGACCGTAAACAGACAATAGTGTATTCATAGGACGAGTGAAAACTGGGAGCTCAGTTATTAGATCTCGACAAGTTGTTCCCTCACGATTATATACAGGATGTTTGCGATTTGCTGATGGTACTATGCATTCATAACTTTCAAAATGGTGGCGTTTAGATCACCCAGTTTGACTCTGAATACAAATGAGATTCGCTAAAACTTATCTTCTTTATGCTGTTCTTTTGCTCTGTTTGAGTTTGATTTTAATTTTGATGATAACTAGCTCTTTAGATATTTCATAATGTGCTACGTGATCCGTTATCCAAACATTGCCACCTTTATTAAATTTCTAGTGGATATTTTAGTTGATGCCGACTAATTTTAACAACTAGTTATTTGTTTATTTTGTTATCTTGATTTTTCAAAAGAATTATTGGATTCATCGTATAATTGGACAAATTTACTGAGGAAAATTGCACAAAATGAAATTGAAACTGGGTGACGATTAAAGGTGAAATGAAAATCTAGGATTCATATCAGTGGTCTCTGGACTACCAAACATGTGATCTAGTAACTGAACTAAAAGATCCAGCTGCTGATCACATCGTATGTTTCACTTCAGTCGCCAAATGAAATTGTTGATCCTGAAAATGAAATCTCCCTAAACGGTATCTTTTCTGAATTATTTGTTTTTGATGTTCTGACGAGTTTCCCGCTTATTAGTAAAACTACACATAGCAGAGGAGACATACGTGTATAGAAGGTGTATTTAGTTAATAAAAGATAAAGCTGATATTTTTACAACCATTTCACTAACTCATAAAAGTAGGTTAGTTAAGATTGTCAAGCATGTTATGGAACAGCAGCCTTAAATCCCAGAAGCTTTCTACTACCAATTATGTTGCACTGATGTTTTGGGGAGAATAGGCAAAGAATGAAAAGGTTAAACAGAATTAGGAATACATGGGATATCTTTACGTCAAATAATTGTTGACTACTGTCCCTCTCAGTGAAACCGAGGATTATATTTGCGAGTAATTAACAGAGATATAGTTATACACTGGGATTTCTAAATGTATTGAACATGACTCGGAATTCAGTATTGTTCTAAGTCAGTCAATAAAGGATTACTGGTCAAAAAACCAATGCTTATGGCTATTACTCAACTGTTTCACATGGCCGCAAACTAAATTTGCTAAACACAACGGAGGCATTTTGGATTATTCTCATACAACCAAATTTATATGTTCAGTAAATAAGTGATGTGACCCTTCATATACGATTGACTATTTGGTGTACGCTTATGATAAATTATAGCAATTTTTAAACATCCATATCCTAAATAACAAAATTGTGAAAACGGTTCTTCTCACTAATCAGGTTAGTTATAATATAATTGCAGAGAAATAACGAAATAATATCGTCTTGCTGCACTCACCTTCGGAATGTTATACTTAAATTTATTAAACGGATAAAGTGTTTTAATTCGGAAAATTCAGAGAAATCCAGATAAAAATTGGTACTGTTCCTGTAGTCGTCTGATTGAATAAAACACCTCCATCTTGAAATCCACGAATAATGTGTTTATTCAGTGGCGACATATATTGAAGAGTATTTTATGTTTGGCGTATCAGTAGAAACTAGTGAACATCCTTCTTTTGTCACAGCATCTACTGAATATAAATTATTCCACGAAAGTGAAAGTAGCATCGTATAACAACGTTGATTATGAAGACGTAATTACAGATTGGAGTGAACATTAGTCAAAGTAAATAAAAGTAGGCGAATCATTCAAAGTGATAAATTGTATGTGAAACCTTTTGTAAACTTAAATCATCTTTACCAAATTAATGATGGATAGTGGCCAGCAGTGGAATCCACGACACGCGTTTCGTCCCATTCGAGACTCGTCATCTGAGTGAGTGATACTGTTCCCACTGGGACTCAAACTCCTAACCGAATGCTTCAAACTACATAGCGTTCTCCACTAGGCTACCGAGTCACGACATCCACTTTTTGTACGACGGGTATAGTTTTGATGCTGTTACTGCAGTATTGGGCATAAATATCTAAAAAATAGCTCATAAGGGACTAGTAAAAAATTGCTACGTTCATAATTGTTAAGAAACCAAAGAATTTTAAATGCCCCAGGTAAATAGTCTGGTTTTTATTCCATTCAAAATCAGTTAGATAATGATTATGAATGAGTTTATTGTATCTAATCGAGTCTTGTTTGGTAATAACAATACTTTTCTAGTCAGTATGCACAAACTGACATAGAAGATGACTAAAGATGGCCATCAGGATATAATTTATTTATAACTGTCAGTTGTTGAATCTCAACTTAGTTTCTTTTATATCTAAGAAAATTCATCTATTCTTGAACTAACCAGATTCTGTACTGAAGACTTTGAAACTAGGCTGAAAGGGTTAACATCTTAGAAACGTAATCTGTCACATGGTTCCAATATTATATTGGTGTCGGAAATCAAGTAAATTAATTGGAATCGCGTTTAAGTATTAACTGTTTAAACTTTCACTAAGTGAATACAGTCGCAGAAAGCACTTTTAACGATTGGATCTAACTAACCAAGTTTCCTCTCTTTCCTCTCTTAATATATATGATAAATATATAGAGTAGGCCTTATTCACTCAGGAAATAAAAACTATTGAGAGCTTTATGTACGAGAATTGTTACCTTGAAACGTTTTTAAGCATTGTGACGACGAAGATAGCTATGGAGAATTGCAAGCAGATGGAAACAATTTCATCTGATTCCAGCATTCAAAGATGATACAGCCGCCAAGTTACTAGCCATAAAAAAACCAATATACCTAATGGTTTAAACTTTTGTCACAAAATTGCATAGATATGCACCTCGGTCTCAACTGAAGTATAAACTAGTGAGTAGGCAACATATACGTATATTTATGAGTTTAAGTGCACTTGCTGAGATAAATAAGTTGGTAGATTGAAGTGTCAAGTTCACTATTGCTTTTTAACATCTTTTTCTATACGGTTAGGTTAAGAAACTGTGAAGTCTACCAAAAGTTCACATGCTGTTCATTCAGTAAAAGTTAAGCATAACACGAAATGAAATTACGCTTTTGTTTCTCCAAATCGAATTCTGCTATTATTTTCTAAGTTTTCAAACTTTTATTCACTATGTATAGTGGAGACAGTAACCATTCGATTATTCCGATCAAACAGATATATGTAGGAGGTGTTTTTTGATCCCTTTTCCTCTTACGGTTTATATATTGCACTGAGATAAAATTAAAGCAATTATGTTTCCCAGTTTGACCGAATAACTACATTTATTGTCCTTTTTTTAAGCTGGCAATGCTGTATCTTGGATTATTTACCTATTTGGATCTTAGCTTTACAACTTATGAGGTTTTCGGCTTTTTGACAACCTGATTGCTATGTGATAATTATTTGTTACATTCTACTCCTGTTCATAAACAAAATCTACTCATAAATTCGTAATGTTTGTTTACTGAGATTTTATAAACTGTTGCATGATTTTGTGACTCCATTGATCATCCATGTTAATAACCTTTAATGCATATACTTGACCTCTTATTCTGTTAACTATAACGGCATCGGATATATATGCCTAATGTAGTCGTAAACCATAATGAGGAATTACAGAAATTATTTGCTTGCTGATGTTATTTTTTAGTGATCCAAATGAGAATATTTGAGTGACTTTTAACAGAAAGTTTACTGCTCAACTTTAATAGAAACTTCTGTCGGATATTTATGGGATTATTCTTGGATATTTTAGACTTGAAAGTTGACTCTAGCATAATTATAATTTGCTTTCACATGATAATTTACTATCTATCGATATCAAACTAAATGTTCATATTTTTGTACCTGACTTTCTGAAAGAAAAGTTTAGCATGGACGTCAGACAAAACGGAAACGATTCCGTAACTTTGGGTGCACATAGAAAAGAAAAGTTAGAAATATTTAACTTAGATGACGCTGGTGTAGGACTCCAGAAAGCCAAATATGATGCTTCTTTTAACTGTCAGGTTCTATAAACTAGGCTTTATAACCCTGTCTTTATTAAGTGGTCTTTAGGTGGGTTACATGACTTCTACTGCAACCCAAATTTGGCAAACAATTTATGAATTTTACTTTAATATATAATTACAACTTCAGTCTCATCACCTGAAAACTTTCATAGTGGCCAAGGTTAGCTAATATAATTATATTGAAATAATATCTGTGGGGCTTATTTTTAAACATGAAAGTTGATTGAAAGCTTTGTAATGCACCGAATAAAAGAAGGCTTAGAAATTAAACTGCAATAAATGGCTACCAATGCCAAATTACTTTGGTTACATATTGTTTGCTTCAGGAATGTAAAACCATTATATAAAGTGTAAATTTTGTAGATTTGAGAATGTAATGTATGTATGAAGGTGATTAACAGAATATTAAGGTAATAAGATTCATAGAAAACTCGGAAGGCACTTTTTTACTACAAGTAACTTCAGAGAAGTGGAATATTATGAAGAAGCAGGTCGTTTCTAATAAGCTTACTAATTCACATATTTTAGTTATTCTGCATGATAAATTAAAGCGTAGACTTTGAAATTGTAACTATAAACAGAAGCAAGCCTAAACAAGAAAGTTACTCATAGACTTGAATTGGTGCATGTCCATGCAGGCAAATAAAAGTGCAATAGTAAGAAATATGCTACAAATTCAAGATTTTACTCATGACAAAATTAATTTTCAAAATTTGGGTAACGTCATTAGAAGAGGTAGACTGTCTGAAAAAAGTGGTGTGTCTGCGCTATACTTTTCGAACAGTCTGATCACACATTTACCTTAAAGGTATTTTATATGGAAACTAGAATTGCGGGGAGGACAAATATGATAAATAGAAATGTAATAATAAGTAAGGTAATTGAAGGGGGATGAAGAATTCTGAAGTCAACCTTAGTAAAAGGACAAAATAAACATTACCGGGGTAGGTTTAGTACAGGGAAAAACCGTTTTCGAACACACGAGAAGAGGTTGTTCCTTGTATTATCTCAACGTTGATTAGACCGAATTGATCTGTTTTTATTGGCATATGGTCTGCTGTGCGAATGCCTCGATATTACCTGTGTTCCAACTATTTATTAATGATGGATAGTGACTAGCAGTGGAATCCAAGACATGTCTTTCGTCCTATTTGAAACAAGTCCCACTTTCAGGAAAGAATGTGAAAATTATTTAGTGATCATTGTTCAACAAAAAAGTGAGGCTGATGAACAAGCTAGAGTAAGCATTTTATTGATAACAGTTTATTTTTTTAACCCACAAAGGGGCCTAATTACTGCATGCCTAGTGGTTTAACAAACCTAAGTATATGCCCGTGACAGTTTCTATATTGTAAGGGTTGTTTTAGTATCACTCCTGTATCCTTCATCAATAATGTATTTTGCGGTGAATGATGATAGTTGTCTGCCATCTTAGCTTACCTATGTTTGCCAATCCAAATGCTTTTGTAGCTATTTTAAAACCTGTTCCGTCACCTTCAGGTTCACACCTCGACTAGTTTTACCTATGTATGTACGCCTACTTATATTAAGAATGTAAACGCTGAAGTTAACAGCACTAAAAATGCAACTTTTAACATTTACAATAAAGTAAAGGCATGTACAAGATTTAGTAGGTGAAAAATGTCTATCTATATTTTTTGGGGTTGAAATCTTTAAGTTATCACTGACTATAATGGAAGAATTCAACAAGGAAATGGAAATCGCCGGATTATTCTTATGCTCAAAGAGATTTTATTTTTCAGAAATGCATAAACGATGTGTGGATAGGATAATTTGTCGTCATGTAATCTGTATCATGCAAACAAGCTTGATATTTGTGTTTGAGGATATAATTTCATACGCTTTTGGAGCAGTCATTTAATTCTGGTGCAACTTGGTTGTGGCTGACCACACATTTTATGCAAGGTGAATAATTAAGACTAGGAAGTCATCCTTCAGTCTTAGGTTTATCATTGTTCGACTAGTGAAAGGTATCCAAGGTCGACCTGTATAAAATGTCCTAATGACTGCTCTTCCTAGGGGTTGTGATAGGATTTCTCGTGGAGTATCTCACTTGAATTGTTTCTTCTTCACTACCATCAATTCTTATTCAGGGCCAATATAACTGATTGTAGCTTTGATGAACTTATCCGGATATCCGTTTTCACTTAGAATATCATGAATACAAAGTAGTTCTTTTTCCCTACACTCCCTAGGACAAATCAGTCTTGCTGTAAATACTAGGTACCTGATTATACTACATTTGTCCTGATGAGGATTTATTGAAAAGAACACTCTTCGTTCAGATTGTTGCTTTTTATTATTGTTATGGGAATCTCCAGGTGTTCGATTACAGTTGGTTGACCATCGGGATTAAAAACAACGTTTCTTGCCTATATAGTCATGCTATTTAACTGCGACTTGAGCACTTGGGGTACCAACAAATCAAATTGATTTGTGAAATGTTTGCAAATAGCTTACACCATAATTTCTGTATCTTTTTAAATTAAAAAGTCTAGCATAAGTCTACAGCCTAAGATTTCTTATGGTCGTTGGATAGAATTTTTACAGTGACAAAACAAATGGATCACCCTATCACAAGTGTATTTATGTGCTTGTGTGCTTCTTCTAGTCTGTTATTCATATGATTTCTCAGAGGAACAGCATTTAATTACAGCATCTAAATACATACGTTTCCCTTTAATCCAGAAATCACTGAAATACTTGTATTCATCTGGAAAGTATTCCCGAAGTTATACACGACAATGGGCAAATGTGACAATAATTCGATAATAAGCGACCGACATTACAGCATCTATGATTCTCGCCAACGTTTTAAAACGTTGACGTACAACAGCATTTCGAGACTTGAATTCGTCAACCTGATTGCAGGACATACCATTCCACTGACCCCTATATACTTGATAGAAACACAAAATCATTCATGAATTAGGATGCAGGTGTGATATTAATGATGAATGGTTCATTCTGCTTGTGTTTCATAATTTCAGTCAAGATTATAAAACCATTTTGGGAATTTAGATTGGAATTCATTATAGGCTGACATCATTTGGAGGAACATTAGAAACCTCAGAGCACTGAACAGCTGTTTCGTCTTAGTATCGGACTACTCAGTGGTGCGCACCCATGACCCTACACCAACTGGCGTCGAACCCAGCACCTTCAGGTCCCATGGCCAACACATCATTACTGAATCACTAGGTTGGAATCCAGTGGCCCATATTTCCTACTTCTGTCAGTTCACGATATAGCACCACTTACATCCAACATTGTCGTCGAATAACTGTCATCATTTTTGACTTGGTTGACTCCAATGGTCACGACTTCTTATTGGAACTTTGGGAATCACATCTCGAAGCTGGTTATCAATGAGCTCTAGATTAATTCTATGAATCATATAATCTTCATAAATCTCCAGATAGAGTCTTAGAATTATAAAAACTTTGTAATATCAGGATCAACGGGATAGTAATCAACTCAGAGTGCAAGATTTATCCTCTTATGCAAAAGTATTACTATCTTCAATATTCAGGAGTTCTCATTTAAGTATTTTGGCGTAAATCCACGGTGTGCGAATAACATCATACTTTGAGAAATAAGCATACGTATGTAATAGATTTGTTTCAGGTTTTATATGGAAGACAGTATTTTCAAAATGTTGTAAGATATATTTTAAAAGAATATGAACAAATTGTGTTTTGCAAATAAAGGGAACTTTTTGTCGACCAGTTCTCAAAAACTACTTTATACCTCTGCTTTTGTTTCCCCTTACAAGAATTTTTGTAAATATCTCAAAATTATTACTCAGCGTTCAAAATGCAGTTATGACAAATAGTTTCTTCGTGTTCACGCAACAATTCGCATCATCATAAACGGAATGAAGGACATAGATAGATTAAATTTTTTAACTGTAGATTTTTATAAGATGTAAAAAGTTGTAAATTTTCACAGGTGTATCAACCTCATGCTTTAGCAATACTGATAGTTTATGGTTATTCATAAATTTTCAAGATAACAACCTGAAACTTGCTTATAACTACTCAATTTTCTCTGCAGGACTCTTCAATGTGTCTTATCACTAGGATTCGTGAGATTTTAATGTTTATAATTAATGATAATGCGAATATTTGCGCTCCATTTATTTTCTCTGTTTTTGGAGCAATAAACACCGCCTGAGTAAACAGATTACAAACAACGATTTGATTTAATCATATGACTCTATGCGTTTCTGTTTAAATGTAGAATATTTTTATGTTGGATCTAAATGACGCTTTTCTGATTAATCTGTGCTTTTATGTTAAAGGTTGTGTTATTTATTTAGGATCATGGATAATGTGAAATTAGAGCATAATTCATTATTTATGTGAATGTGAATTGTTATTTATTATCGAGATGTAAACAGTTTATATTTCTAGGCTTATAACTGTACGAAAATGTGTTTCATGTTCTGAAATATCTATTTTAACGTCAATAAACAGCAGAACCTAGAATAAAAACGAACTGATCAAATAAATTTATATGAATATATACTTGTGTTCCACTCTACAAGCTCTCATTGTTATTAAAACAAAACTGTTAGCTTTTTAAATGTTATCGTCTGTAAGGTGGGTTAGTTTTGAAGAATTTCTTCAATGCAATGAGAATTAGGTGGTTCTACTGAGTTGTCGTTACCAGTTTTATGGGTTGGATATGTAGATGATTTTTTTAATGTTTACCATATAATTTGATTAGATTGTAATGGTATTCCATAAGAGTTGAAAATCTTTTACCAAACTGTAGGTAACAAACTGAATAAATAGTCCAGCATGCAATAAATTACAATCTGTCAAGACTTAGTATGGAAGTATATATACGAACAATTCATATGGCAAGATTTTCAGCAGGTTTGATCCTCTGAGTAAGGCACAAAAGCTATGGGTTTAAGTAAAGAAGTAAGAAATATTTTCACCTAAATTGTACTTATAGAACTCGAATACTGCATACGTAAACTCATCTCAATATCTTTATAAATTATAATAAAGAATAAGAACTCTGAGAATATGTTTCAAAATTAGGTCGGTGGATATTCTCTTAAAAGGATTTGGTGCTTTAAAATAGTCAAATGCATATTAACTGCTAAACAGTGAAATAAAGAAATTACTTAATCTAGTTAAGCCTGAAAAGAGTGAACACTACTGAAGGTAGCTAAACATATATTTCCAAGTCTTCCAGTATGCTGCAGTACAAAATGGTGTAGATTTTTTAAAGTCACTATACTTAAATCAACTTGTGAATTTCAATGATTGTTCATGTTGTTTACACTACCGCATTTCTGGTCAAATAGAATTCTAATGGAGCAACAAAATTTTTCCACTGTTGAAGTGTGTTACCATTTCATCTAATTCGCATATCCGGATAAGTAATTCTGAATTTCTGTTGACTGTGAAAGACTATGAATACAAAAGTATTCAATTATTTAGGAAAACAAACTTATTTTGCATTGCGTTCTCTGAGCTGGGTGGTTCGATCGCGAAGCTCCTATTGTTTTTCTAGACAACATTATCAGCACCCACTTCATTGTGAAGGTAGTTGTCAATATCTCTCCATGAGTGGTTCAAAAGCTTACCCCAACGAAATGGTTAGTGAATGGATTTTTATTTCTTTTGATTGTTGTGTCATTGACTGCATAGGTTTTCTTGTTGACTCATCCTCTGTTTTACCTCTGACCTCTTTGTTGCTTATCATCTTTCTGGTTGACTGACAGATTAGGTTCATGTCTATGCATCTATTGATTGGTGGCTAACCTGAATGCCAAGCTTCTAGGAATTTTCTTATATGCTTTGTGTTTCCTTTGTTCAAGGTTTCTACATTGTCAAACTGAATTCTTGTGCGTGGCTGTCTACGTGCACTGATATATGCGACGAAGTATTGTGACATTTAATAATCAACTGGTGTTCATGAAAACGAAAACGAAATGGTCGACCACTTTGTGCAATGTAGTGTTGATCGCACTTGTTGAGACTGATTTTGTAAATTTTATTTTGTCGGTCTTCTTTGGATATTACGTCCTTTGGCCTGTATAATACGTTTTAAAGAGAATTCGTTAGTATATGAGCCACACAAATTCCAAGTGGGCTCAGTGATCTTGTCGTGATCTCTAATATATTCTCCATCTACGGTAGGATGATCCATTTGTTGATTTCCGTGGATGATTCAGTAGTTGATTATGTACGGGATAGGCATCTTCTGACAAAGTCCCTCAGGCTATCATTCTCCTTAAGAATAGACTTAAGGAGAATGATTTTCTTTGTTTCTCCGTGAAGTTGCTTTACTACAGTGTTTTCGTGCTCTTTTCAATAGACTCTGAAAGCAAATAGTTTGCTGCACTGTTGGATTGTTGATACTATGGTTGAGGATTCGATCAGTGTGCTTTGACTTCGTGCACAGTTGAGCTCCCAATTTTCTAGCATTTACTCCACTTGCTGAAATTTCCAAGGAAAGCAGTTTGTTGTTTGACTCCTCCTAGAATGTGATTTTAATATCACTGAAGGCAAACGAACAAACTGAAAATCACTTTCCTATATGAATATGCATAAAACAGAAACTATTAAATGCCTTCCATTCAGAACCTTTGAATGCATAATTGACGTATATGTAGAATGAATTTTATGCTATACGTTTTTGGTATTCTATATTGTCTTCCATGCGAAGTATACAGAATGTCGCTTCTGATATTTAACAGACAGTGCGGTTTGTAATAGCATAAATGCGAAAACAAGATATTTGAGTAAATGTAAGTCAGCAGTATGATGTCATTCATTAGGTCGGTAACATTTCATGCATGATTTAAAAAAGAAAAGCTATCTTGCAGTATCATATCAATAACTTAGTAGATAACCTCGCCTGGATAACTAGTCCACTAGTTACTAGCCAGGCCTAAGCCCGGATAAAGAGACAAGCTTGGGCATAAGGCTAACAACCCTACCACAAAAAACAAATACAACCGATACAGAAATTTCAAAGCACAAACAAAATATAAACAAGAAAAACAAATATCATTCCTCACTGGAATCAGAGACACCGGTTGGTGAAAACTTTCGGGAAGCCAACTGGGCAATGTGTCTTCTCTCCCTCGTTGAAAGCGAAAGTAAACATGGGGACATGGAATGTCCGAACCATCTTTGAACCTAGCAGGGCTGCCCAGGTTGCAAACGAGATGAGAAGGTGTCACATTGAAGTGATAAGAATCTGCGAAAGCAGGTGGAATGGAATGGAAGTGGACTCCACAAACTCTCAACTGGAGAGGAGTCAATAATCTACTCCAATATTGTCACCCGGACGACAACCATGAACACACTGAGTTTCAGAGTGGCTATCAGGACATCCCCAATGAGCATCGAAGCCTCACTTTCATGCAGTGGGAACCAATCTCCTCCTCCTCCTGCAGGATCAGGATCATGACAGCAAGATGAATTCAACTCAAAATGAAGGAAAGTCACAATCGAACAATGCTACGCTACGCTATGCTATGCTACGCCACACTACACTACACTACACACCTACAAATAATGCAGAGCAAGAGAAAAAGGAGGAATTCTACAGACAACTGCAATCAACACTGGACAAGACCCTACCCAGTTGGCGACATCAAAATCCATTCTAATAGGCGACATGACTGCCAAACTGGGAGTGGACAACTCAGGAAGTGAACTAATCATGCGTAGAGAAGCACTCGGTGAAATAATCAATTCGAATGGAGAACTGTTTGCAGATCTCTGTGCATTCAACGATTTGGTGATTGGAGGCAGTATGTACAAACACACACACACACACAAGGATATCCACAAAGTGACATGGATTTGATTTCAGCAGATCGACACACTAAATATCAGATCGACTTCATCTCCATGTGAAGAATGAGGAGATGGAGACGCAGCCTACTTGACACAAGGTCAAGAAGAGGAGCAGATGTGGGTTCAGACGACTATCTGGTGCAAGGAACCTTCCAAATCAAGTTGAAAGCCTTCAAGGAAGTTGGTTATGGGCCACAGTTCGACTTCAACACCAAGAACAGAAACTGAAGGATAAAACTACAACTGACATCTCCACGTCACTCAGTCATCAGGAGGAAATGGGAGATATTCAGCAACATCCGTGAAGAAAGCTGTGTGGAAGAACACTTGAAGTCTTTGAAAGAGATGTGGGAAGAAATTTGCATAACCATATTAGGAAGTAAGAAGGAAGAAGACAAGACAAGGAATAAATCTCGATGGACACATAGAAGCTGATAGAGGAGAGGAGAGGAGAGGAGGATGGTGAAGCAGAAGATAAATGGATGCGATGATAAACGAAGAAAAGGGGAACTGAATACAACGTTTAAACACTACACTGGACAAAGAAGTGAAGAGAAGTGTGCGCAAAGACAAAAAACACTTCTACGACACACTGGCAAGTGAAGCAGAACAGGCTGCAGTCTGAAGATAGGCGAGATAGGTACCTGAAAACATTATATCAAATAACCAGGTTACTATCTGTGTTGGAAGAGATCAACACACATGAAACCAATAAGTGGTGATGAGGGAAATTTAATTGCCAAAGAAGGGAAACGAAGGAAACGATGGGCTGACCACTTCAAAAAGCTCTTGAATCGACCACCACCACCATCTGCATTTCGTCCAGAAATGCCACCTGCAGCTGAACCACAGAACTACAAGTGAACACGAATCCTCCAACAAAAGTGGGAGTCCTGAGCGCCATAAAGCTACTCAAGTGTGGGAAAGCAGCAGGACCAGATGGAATCCCGGCGAAAGCACTGAGAGCAGACGCAGAGACAACAGTGGACATGCTAACACCACTACTGCAGTAGGTCTGGAAGGAAAGGAAGGTACCTGCTGGTGGATTGGAAGAAGGGTTACCTTGTCAAACTGCCGAAGAAGGTTGACCTCAGTGTTTGCAAGAACTGGCTAGGAATCACGCTCCTGTTCACTTCAAGCAAAATATTAGGTTGCATCATTCTGGAGTGACTAAAGGTTGCACTGGATTCAATATTGCTACTGGATTCAGGAAGTACAAATCATGTGCGGACCATATTGCAATACTACGCTTCACGTCATCATAGAACAGAGTATAGAATGGCAGTCCACTATACATCTTACTCAACTTCATCGACTTTGATAAGGCCTTTGACAGCGTCGACTGAGAAGTAATTTGGCAGGCAGCTGCTTCAACACTACGATTTCGGTGTCACAAGCCTATATCAATCTCATTCAACAACTGTATGAAGACTCCACATGCCATGTAATTCACAATGGGAAGCTTAGTGATACCTTTGAAGTGAAGACGGGAAGGAGTAAAACAAAGCTGTCTGCTATCACTCATTATATTCCTGATTGTGGTGGACTGGATCATGCAGCAAACAGTGACGAGCGAGAATATGGGGATATGCTGGACCGAGGTAAGTGTACTAGAAGATTTGTATTTCGCCGATGACTTATGTCTAATGTCTCACAAACCTGAAGATCTGCAGGCGAAAACTAACAAGTTGACGGAAGAGGCAAGGCAGCGAACACAGGACTTCAAGTGAACGTAGAGAAGACAAAGGTCATGAAGATACCCAGCCAACAACAGCATCAACAACAAGTACCAATCACCATCAACGGGAGCAACTTAAAGGAAGTAGTCTCTTTCACCTACTTAGGCAGGCAGCATTGTTCGAACTACAGGTGGCTGTACATATAAGGATATCAAAGCCAGGATCGGAAAGACAGCAAGACAGGCTTTCATTAATCTGAAACCAGTGTGGAGATCTACTACACTGCACTCAGCATACAGAACAAGATTTGGATTTTCAATACTAATTCAGTCAAGTCAGTGCTTCTATGTGGTTCGGAGATGGCGCGTTACGAAGGTCATTTCCAACAAACTATAGACATTCATCAACAACTGCCTACGCTGGCTCGTTACTGAAGCTGAGATGGCCAGAAAGAATAAGCAACAAGGAACTCTGGCTAGCTGGCAACGAACCAACCAAGAACTCATCGCTGAACAAATATGCACTGGAAGGAAGTGGAGATGGATTGAGCATACTATGAGAAGACCATTCGGTTATATCACACGCCAGGACAGTTTCTCGAGTGGAACTCATATGGGAAACAGCCAGTTGGGCTTCCGAGGCGAAGGTGACATGGAGGTGGTGTGAGGAAGAAATGAGAGCTTGTGGGCAGTTGTGGAGTCAGGTTCAAAAGATTGCAGAGAATAGAGTGGAATGGAGAGGTGATACTGAAACATTATGTTCCACTACGAACACAAGGGACAAATAATAATAAATAATAATTGCAGATTAAGTATCTGTTACCAGGGAAGCATTAGTAGATTTTTTTAATACCCAAAAAGGTATATCTTTCTGCTGATTCTATATCGTATATCAGCACTTATTGGTGTCATTTAGGGAAACTGCAAGAATCAACGAGTTTTGAACACCTTCAGCGCTCTACATGGACGTTTACACAATGCACAATCACTTTCCCATACAAGTCTAGGGACTTCAGATACTAAGGTGATCCAGAATATATGTAGCTCCGGAGGATAATTTTTATGATGCTTTGTCCTCTGAGGTAGATGGTTTGATCATAGAGCTTGTATTGTCATTTTAGACAACATCATCAGGATAATCATCTCCCCGAAACTTAAGTAAACAGCCTACAATGAAATTGTGTCAGTGAATTATATTAAACAATGGCTTTTGTAGTTCCTTCACTGCTTATCTTTTCTACATAGTCTTCTAACTCACTTATCATGTTTCATCATCATTATCGCTTCTAGTGGAATAATGATGAAAACTATCTGTTGCACGGGATGAGGATGACGGTTATTTATTCTTTTCTAAACCTTGATATGTCTGTTTTGGCGGTTTCAATATCAAACTTGACGACGTCTTCAGTAATAGATGTATAAAGAAGTCTACGATGAAAGATCAACGCTCAGTAAAAGTCAAAGCGTCATTTATTTCAGCATATTTTGTGGTCTTTAGAAAACCCTATTTCCTACAGAAAAATTAACATAGGGTGTACGATCAGGCTGGTACGTATCTGCTGAGGACTAATCAGCCTGGTTTGGAAAACGCTCTGTAGATACAGGGCATCACATGGGTGCAGAAAATTATACCACGTGTAGCTCGCCAGTTTCTGCCCAACATAGCTGAGGCTGTCGCAACAAGATTAATGAAACCTGACCTATAAATTCAGAAAGACCATGTTCAAACATGATTCCTTCATTGGTCTTCAGTAAAATAAAGGCCGTATCAGGTTTCCTTGTCTTTCCGTTCACTGTCACACTATTCATCCTGATATTAACAAATTAAATAAACAGAAAACTCAAGTACCTTGAAGTCCTTAAATCTCACTACCTTTTAAAAGTGGATTTATGGTTAACTTGGCTTGTTTTTACACTGTACAATTTTATTTTATAATTAAAGAACCGGATGAGAATTTATTGGAAAAATATTCCTCGTTCAGACTGTCGATATATTCCTCTTCCTAAAAACTAGAAAGCTGCACCTTAGTTAAATTGGATTTTCCATTTCTAACGTGATACTGAAAAAAATCATCGAAAGTGGCTTATATTAATGGTATTTAAATTATACCTTTGGTTGTCATATACTACGCAACTCTAATGCTACAATAAGAGCTTAACAGATTTACATCATGATGGTGCAGAACACTTTCAAAGATAAACGTTTGGATGACATGAACAGTCTAATAACGCGATTCATTTTATGAAAAAAATGGTGGTTTCCTTAGAATATAAACAAAACGATTGATCATTTAATCATATTCTCAAGACATTTTGTTCTCCTAGCTAACATTTACAATTTTAAATAGGTCATGATTGTAGCATGAAATGAATTAGATATAACTGGTGCTAAACTGAAGTTTATTACATACTTTGTGAAGTATGGATATTCAAGTACCAATAATGGCTGAATTACACAGTAGGCAATTGAGAAGCAGTTAACTTGGTGATAGTTAGAATGAAAAGTGACTGGCTCATATTACTGAATAATCAGCTGGTGACAGTCTGCAAAACAAATCATCCAAGGATGGAAACACTATTGTCCTAGATATAGGAAGCTGATACAACTCACTGTGGTCATATATTTTAGAAAGTTGTTTAAAACTAGTAATGGAATCCAGGAGAAGCGTTCTGTCCTACTTGAGACTCATCAGCCGGATGCACCTACCGCCTACTGGTTGACGGTGTTCCCACTAGGACCCCAACTTGGGACCGACCACTTCAAACACCAAAGCGTTTTACCCTAGACCACGATAGTCACTTCTTGTTCTACAGGTATAGTTTTACTGTTGTTACTTGTATTATCATCATTCACCGACGATGTTTTATATATGTGTTCTAAGACTTCATTACAACTACGTGTTTTGTTCATGTAGAATAAAATCAGGCTGTAATGATCAAGCGATTGAAACTGGAAGTGTGTATTCAAAAAGAAGCAATGAAAAGCCTTTTTTCGCCATGTTAACCTATTCTTTCACTTTTTCATCGACATCCGCTTTTGGCTGAAACTTTCATCTGCATGTATCAGGTTTTTATGGTCGTTCTACCAACTGAGTTCAACTCACTACATTATTATGTACCTTGTCTATTATTTATCATCAACTAGCCTACTTGTTAATCTACTTACGTAACTTCCTATTACTAATCATATTATTTTCTTGAACTTTCTATCAAATCACGAGTATAACTGAAACGTCGTAACATGTCCTGCTAACTAGCTTCATTTAAGTCCAAAGAGTATTTTCAAATTCTTTAGGGATATGATATTCAAACGTTTAAGATCGTAAACAGCTGATGAAAAACAGGCGAAATAAAATAGTGCAATATTATTCTGTTTCAATCGTTGTCCTTTCTCGATTCAAGTTCCTAAAGGGGAACGTTCGTATGAAAACTAAAAATGTTAAGCTGCGACATCCTTTTTTGTACTAACCATATAAGAAAAATAAACCTTCAAATTTCGAATACCTGAAACAAATTGGAATCGAGTGGTTTGTGCGGTAGACAAGATGTCAGTCACCGCCAGAATAAATCAGTTATAACACCTCTGACTGCAGTATTGAGTAATGGATGTTGGAATCGCAGAGGAGACACCACTTGCAGTGACGTTGGAGATAAGCCATGCTGATTGTCTCCAGTGAAGTAACGGATGTTACAGCTGCAGATTCTAATCCTATTTTGCGACTGTAAGTCTAACATTCTGAATGTGACTCAGAACTATTCAATTTTGTGTTTGAATTGGTTATGACAGTACCTTATACGTACATAAAGTTATATCTTTTACAGTGCAACATTTTCTTCTCAGTTTACTCTACATATATATTGAAAGGCTGAAACGTCTGTGAGAAAGTATCAAGTGATTGTGAATAAGCATTAGTTGACTGACAGTTAATAGACAGAAAGCAAACTAACAAGGAAGATACGCATGAAAATGCTGCGGAAGAAAGTATTTTAATGTGTTATCTGGAAGATGTTATTTGCAATTTTATTGAAAAAATCATCTAGGACTATACTTGCGATTATATAGAGTGAGAAACAGAATGGGATACACACAAACAATACGCTAATTTCAGCACATTTAAATCACTTGTTTATTTGCACATGCTTACAGTGTGGAATGGGCTGCACTTAAGAGAAGATGAGCAAAAGTCACGGAAATAAAAAAGTTAAATCTGTTTAATCCTATTTGCACTCGGAGTTTACTTTATAATGGTAGACAGTACTCTGTTTTCCTAACTGTCATTCAATGTGAACCAAGTGGAGTTTCTGGAAGGCGAATATTAGTTACTTCTCTAGTCAACTTTGTAGTGAGGAAAATTATGATATTTCGCTTTGTTGAGCATATAGTACTTATATTATCATACAGTTATCACCCTGTTATCACAGAAGTATTACTTTTCATCTAAATCCGAAAACACTGTCCTGACATGTTTAATGAATGAAATTATTGTTTTAAGTTATAAGAGCGTAATGTCGGTGGAAAACTGACATCTTACATCGATCACAAACCTTATTTGCGTAACAGCGTATATAGCGGCTATCAACAGTCACAAATTGGAAGACCACGACAAGCCAATGTAATCTTCAGAAAGTAGATATAAATTAGTTTTCCTAAAAGAATGATCAAACAATTAACTGTTTATTAGATAATTATCCCTGCAAGCTGTCTATGCAGACATACATCTTAATGTTTTAATCTTCTGCTTAAAAATATTATTCATACATATTTTGAAAGTCATCTGGTAAAATCATTTTACTCTGCTAGGCATGATTGTTTTTCGATAAGATGACGATGTGGTATGATTTTAAACAGGTGAATGTGGAAACTTAACAGGCAAAACGCCATCTGTAATCTTTAACTCGAAAATCATCAGATTTTCCTTATTTCTGAATTGTTTTTGATTAAGGGCATGTAGAAGGCTTTTACATTCTTAGGAATCCACTTACGTTCTCGTTTAATTTAACCACATCACTAGCATTAGTTTCAAATCTCTCACGAAGATACTTTAGGTTACAAATGTTTTCCGTGTATACAGAGTGAAGTGGAATCTTTTATCGCCTCTTTGAGTTGAAGCGAAGTATATACATGAAATGCATTTCACAACATTTAACTGTAATAACTTTGATGAAGACTCCTCTGGCGAAATCTGTTCAGCTCCAGATTTGTGCTAGCCCTAGTAGACTGACGGCAAACCGAATTATTTGCAAATTACGTCATCCGTATTGGGTTAAAATCGACGCCCATACTACGAATAATGTGTTGAAGGTAGATAATCAGTTGTATACAGCGCATTGTTGTTGGATTCTCAAACATGTGTTCTGTGAGAGAGTTAATGAAAGCAAAAAGAACTCTAAGCTCCGTTTATATGTATGATGTCCTTAAATGTAGTAGCATTCTGAACAACTTTCAAGTTGATCATTTCTAAAGCGATCTATTTCCTTACATAACTGACAATATGGCCTTGATCATTAGTTGTTAATTAAACAGCTGTTTAGAAGCTTCTCGTTCAAAGTCTTATCACTTAGTTTTTTAGGCATTGGGATCGTCAGAACATATGAATTTCGACATAGTATGTGACCAGCTGTTAGAGACTCTAGGTGGTACACAATTTTCAGACCTATCTCGTACTGATAATTCTGAAACTTATGAACCTCTTATGTATATTTCTTTATTTGTTCTCTGGATTTTTAGACACTACTTGACTATTTCGACATCATTTACTTCTTCAAGTCTTCTTTCGCGCTAATTTTTGTTTACGGGTTTTAACATTGTTTTATTTATGTGAGAAGTGTGTTCAATAAGTAGAAACTTACCACTTGTGCATCTTTGGTAGAAATCCCATAACTCATTATACAATGATATAATTGTTTACATCCCTTGTGACTTTTCCTTTCAGTATTAAGAAATTGTGGTGTCTCACAACAGAGCAGCAAATGAGTCTATTCTTGGTTAAAGGCTTAGACATTGGATAAAAAAGATGGATGCTTTTTTTAGAACTTCATTAAATAGTATATTTTCCTGACTTCGCAACTTTTAGTAAATGTATTGCCTAATTACAAGATATAAGTAGACAAGGATATAACTACTTTGTGTGGGTAATGAAAAAAACATGAAATTATCTACGCTTTTAACGTTTCAGTATGGTGATTATCCTAAAAGATTGTTTAATCCTCAGTATTTGTTTCACCTATTTATCACTATCGACAAATATCATCAGAGTTTTTATTCTTCCTAGACAATTTTTTAAAGCAAGGCTTCTTCAAATCCAGATATTCACACACACACACACACGTTGAGTATTGCTACAATAAATACTCTAGGATGAGTTATGTTTTCACACTGAAGTGATGCACACGCCCATGCGACATACAGATACCTTAGTTAATCTTCTTTTATGTTGATAAAGTAACCAAATAATATCGTACAGAAGTATGGAATCAAATATAAACAGTACTAGTATTACGATAAATTGGTTGGTTGTGGCTAGCAGAAGAATCCAGGACGCGCGTTTCGTATGTCAATAAATAGTAATAAGTAACATTATTACTGTAACTAACAGTGAATAAATACAGAATGTTTGTGGAAACTGTTTTTATTTTCTTATACGCTTCAGACAAATAAGCTGATGTACAGGCTTTTCGTCTTTATACTATTACAAAATATCACTTACTCTAGGTTTTGTCATACCCTTACTCATCAGTTGAAGGAATTAGATATCACATGTAAAGATTGGATTTATTTCTCACCTGTTGATTTCAAAATACGTAATCATGATAGGAGGATTCTACAGTCTCAAGGCATCTCTCCAACCAGTTCTTAAGTATCAGTTTTCAATGTATGTGATAATTTGTTCCATACAAAAACAGGCCATTCATTATGTCTGCGAATAGTCTCAAAAGCTAAATCAACAATCACTTACTTTAAAGAACATTGATTATAAGTTAGTTAGCAACGAGTTGAATTGCGGTTTTCTTGATAGCTTCCACTTAATAGTGATAGAATTTTACTCAAAATCGAAGTGGATGCAGTTATATTTCATAACAGATCAAGTACATTAAAGCCATATTATCAAGTGGTGACACGAAATGTTATATATATCATTACATGTTAGATTAATTTATCTGACGAAACTCAGTGAGATAATTTTATTTACTGGTTGAAGGTTTGAACTCGAGTTACTATTTGTAATCATATCAGAGAAATCACATAACTTTTGAATTTGCTTCTTATAATTGCTGAAACAGGTATTTCTTCAACATATCGTTTAAATTTGGGTATTGTGGAGGAGTACTATTCGGTCACACTACTTTAAATGTTTCTACCGTACAATAAAACAGTACTGTCTCTTTACTTTCAACGTAGTAGAATATCTTGAGTGTCTAAAATGTATTAAGAAACATTCCTGTTACACGTGTTTGTTGTTAATTCAATGAATTAGGATTCAATAACTAATCTCTCCCTCCGTTTAACTACACTGAGTTCTAGAACTGTCACTATATCCTGGCTTATAGTGTGACTTCAAGTCAGTGCATGCAGAGCGATAAAGCGTTTTTCTAGATTACTTATCTTAGTGTAGTTCATAATTCTATATTTCATAAAATTTCTGTGCTCTACTATTCTGCATGATTCCAGTCATCGAAACATGGCATCCAGTAGTTGGGTGTTCTAGCTTACAGAATTTATCTCTGAGTGAATTTTTGTTTTGAAATCCTACCCTCATTTCAGTATCGTTAATTATTCTAGTTAGAGCTTATGATATCTCTTCTTTACTCAACATCACTGCAAAAGATCTAAATTCTCTCCTGAGCGTGTTGTAATTATTAATAATGCTATTATTTCTCTTCCTCTTATCACTACTTACAAACTTGAAATTAAATTCGGAGACTAGTAGTTATGTGGTAATGTATCGTTGATATAATTGAGTTCTCTATTCAAGTTTTACTTTATAATACAGTAAATGTATCATCCACATATCTTTGCTAAGTTTTCAGGTAGTCTGAAATGTCCGCAATATGGTTTGTTCCGAAGTATCTTTAAGTATATCTGCTACGACCTAGTACATTACAGATCTCATTTCAACTCCGTTAAATATATATATATATATATATATATATATATATATGAACTAGATAAGAGTGCGTAAAATAGTTGGCACTGATAGTTCAGAATGTGATATAGATATATGCTTCAAAGTTATATAGAACAGAAACGTACCTATAACAAAGACTCTGTTTTAAATTGCACAAATTTTATGAATGAAATCCTGTTAATTGGAGGGATCTTGGATTGACTCATCCCCAAAAAACTAGAGGGGAAATTAAAATCTTGAATTTGGAGTGGGCCTTCGAAACCTGGTAAGCACAATGGACACAGTGGATTTGAGCTAATTAGACAAAGCTAAAAGTACTGCTACACATGTGAAGGATATAGAACGTCTAGTCTAGAAAGTCTAGCAGTTCCTAATTTAAAACAGTGCAAGCATTTTTAATACAATATCTACGATATGAATAGCATGAAACTAATTAGTGAAACACGTAAAAAATGAAACGAAGACACCACTGCCATAGAGGTTAAGCTATCTATTTCACACCTTTAGACTCCTTAAAAAGTATTTCGTAAAAATGAAAAGCAAACTTTCAAATATGACATTAAGCAGCTGTGCATGCGTGATCAGTTAAAAACAGTTAAAATAGAATTGATTAAGAATAGGTCGTGTACCTAAATTTGATCTCAGGATAAGACAGAACTCGGAAATCTATAAGGTCTTCAGCATTATCAACACATGTGGCTGAAAATTACAAAACTGACAATGTTGAAATGCTGAGGGTTTCTTCATCAATACAAACAAAGATTAACCTCAGAAACTGTACACATTTCAATGACATAAAATTCAATAGACAGGAAGAAACGAATAGATTTACCGCACATTTGGTAGACCATAAATCAAACGAAGCTATGACCAATTCAAATTAACGTTCTAAATAGCTGTTAACTGGTGACTATTGATGAATATATTTAACTAATCCTTTGAATGAGAACTAGTGAATTAAACAATAAAACTATCAGCAACATTTGCAGGTATATTGACTACCGAATATTTTCACCAACAAACGCAACATCTAACGTGAGACAATTGTATAGTGCGACCAGGTTAACAATGGTTCTCTGGGTGAAATTAATGAGTAAAGGAAACTAATTTGAAATAGAAAAGTTCCTCACGACGTCAGAACTCATAGTGAAAATTCGTAGTCACCCTGAACGAGAAGTCGTAAAACCCATGGTCTGCTAAACAAAATTATTTTCCATATTGATTGGCTGTAAGAAATATTTCGTCTTAATGAAGCCTGTAGTGTTTTTATATCGGTGTGCCCATCCATAATAATCACCACACTGCTTAAATAAATGGAGAAATATGATTGTATAATAACCGTGACAGTTTGCTAAGACTTACCATTAGTTGGACTAGTATTTTAAAACGTTTCACTTAGTTATACCAGTAATTAGAATATTATAGTGCAGAACAACATTTATATACGCAGCTTCTCCGTCAATCAATAATGCTAACGGCTCAGTGGTGAACGCTTATGTGGTGTACAAACTGTCAAACCATTTCCTTGTGCATGTATCAATTAGCCTGCTGGTGATGCGATAGACACAAATGACTCACGCAGAGACAGGTTGTCAAATGTTAATTTCAACACCTCCCCATTCGGCTTAGTAATAGCTAACGCAGATCATTCATCAACTCGATATTAAAACGACTCGTTTTTAGTAGTCTACAAACACAATGTACTCTTCTGAATGTTATCGTGAGACGGTTACTTTGCGTTGCTAAAGCACTGCTAATGCCAAAACTAAAACCGGGACTTACCCCCTTTACTGTCACTATTCACTTCTCATTCGTTTAAGTTAATAAATCTCAAGCTTGATTTATACTTTTAGCTTTTATATCACTATTGCATAACCTTCTTATTTCTGAATTACTAATTTCTCATTCTCTTCTTCATTGAAAACTGTCTACTCACATTGCTGAGAATTCTTCCAGTCTTTACTTCAAACCACAACCAGGCACTCACCTCGATAAATACCAACATGTTCCTGAGGTAATTTCTGTTTATACATCATACTCTTGGACACAACCTAACAAGAATTACTGACTAACAAACATTCCCATTTTTTACCATTTGAGATACACAGCAGCTGTAAATATATGTAATTGTATAGCTGGTGAGTACGATACCACCGAAAGATGTGTTCACAAAAGTTCTTCTTTTCTTCTGTTCAATCGATTAATCACTTTCACATGTAGCTGTTACGTTTGCAATTAGTCTAAGGAATTTCCTTTCTTTGCATCGCTCATAATTTATCGGAAGAACATAATGGATACAAGTACACAGCCACTGTTATTTAATTTGGGCACTATTCCTACAACTGCTACTTTATGAGCTCAACCCACACTTTCCAACTCGGTGTTAGTAACCCCACAGTATTATCAGCAACTGCACCCAAAATGCTTACCGCGTTCAGCCCAAAAATGGTACGTCCAGGTGCACCTAATCATATACCCTTATTTCATGCAAATATACATAAGGACGGTTACACAACCTTTGATGCAAAAGTAGTAGTACTTCACTATTATTGCATAGGTGATGGGCAGTAATCCTTTCCTACTTCAATGCAGACTACAGCTTGAATTGAATGCAGATACTGAGATGACAATGTTCAAATGTGCAACTGATGAGACAACATACAACTGTAAATACGTCGATGATGCATTCATTGTGTGCAAGTATTTACATCACGCATCGAAATCTTCAACAAAGTACAAGAAACCATTAAATTCACAATAAAGGTGAAGTCAGTGATGAATTCAACTCTCTAGACATCAGTATTGAGTGAAGAACTGATGGTACACTTCAAAATCTATCCATCGCAGTCACATGGAACAACCTCTACCACTTAACAGTCTCTATTCAATCAACCACAAATGGGCATTGATTGGAGTACTGTTATGTAGGGGAAGTGTTGTCCTGGAGAGCCTACGAACGAGAGGAGCATGTATCCTCAACAATGCAAATAACAAGCACGCAGAGGAAAGAGGACATCAGAGAGACGCATTGAAATAGTTTAAAATAACCAGTAAACAGAGTAATTCAAATCTTCTCTTCATTGAAAGCAATGCAATCAAATGACTGAAGCCAGGTATATGTGTTTAAAAGCAATCTATTGTCAAAATTCAAATTCTCTAGTAAGACAATTTCTTTAACTTCCACTTTTTCGATCACATCACTAACCTGTCTTCACACTTCTAAATAAATCTTGACATAACATTATTTAATTGAGTTCTACTCATCATGCCTGAATATGTATTGTTTTCTGCATAGAATTGACACTTCGGCAACCTGACTCTATTTCTTCTTGCAAAATAAACAGTGTTCAAATTATTACAACACCTAAATAATTCCAACAAGAACTTGCCCTGTGGTAACACGATTAAACACGTATATGACACCACTACATGACACTGTCACTTTACTTCAATTCAGAATGTTTCTTTACTTAGCTATGTTGCTGCCCCAGTTCCAGTGAAATCACTGAAACTAGTAAATATTGCATCGAAATTATTTATTGTAAAATTCTAGATTGTAAGCAGCTGGCAAAAAACAATCAAAATATGAAGTGGATATATATAATTCTGCTACAGTGTTTGTTCGTGCTCTCCTAAGGTAAGACCATGTCGGAAAAAATAGAGATAGAACAAAATTTTACATATGTCAGTATTACTACACAGTTTGCTGGAAAATTCCAAATGTGATAAACCGTGGGTAACCACTTCAAAGCATGTAAATTTATCTGAGGAAACACTATTGTAAATAAGTCTCTTCATTTTCGAGGTAGGTGCCTGGCCTTCTAAACAATATCCTCACAACAGTTTGAGAAGCGTGGCAAAACTAAACGACCAATAGAATAAGTCGAAGATGAGTGAAAATTATCGGTCGTAAGTCTTTAAAATGACAACGAATACTAACTAGTAATTCATAGCAGAATTTACATGGACAAACAGAAATTCAAAACATCAGAAAAAACAAAATAATAAAATGTGCACCAAGCCGAAATTCCGATAAAATAGCAAAAGCATCATATTGGTTTCTGAATCAACGTCGCCTAGGTAACGTGTACCGGTGGTAAGCCCTTATGAAGAGGGAAGGCTGCGCATGGGGCTAGTAACTTTATCCCTTAAAACCAATCCAATCCCTAAAGAAACTTCAAAGCAAAACGAAAATGTAAAAAATAAAATAAACTAATTCCTCACTGGAATCGTAGAGCCTGAATGATGTCATCTGGCAAAAGCCTTCGGAAAGCCAATAAGCACATGTGTCCGCTCTCCATCGACGAAACCGGAAGTAGGAATGAGGACATGGAGTGTCCACACAATGTTCGAAGCTGCATGGCAAGACTGTCCAGATTGCAAAAAAAATGAGAAGGTATAACGTAAAAGTGGTAGAAATCTACAGATGGAATGAAAGTGGACTCCCCAAATCGTTAACTGGAGAGTCAATAATCTACTGCATTATTCTCACCCAGACGACAACCAAGAGCATACTGAATTTCCGAGTGGCTATCACAATGTCTGCAAGAGCATCGAGTGCTCCGATGCCGTGGGAACCAATCTCCTCCTGCAGGGTCAGGATCGTGATAGCACGATTCAACTCGAGAGGAAGGGAAGTCGCAATCATTCAATGCTACCCTATGCACCTACAAATAATGCATATGAAGAGAAGAAGGAGGAATTCCACAGACAACTGCAATCAGTACTGGATAAGATCGCGTCCCAGTTGGTGATATCGAAATTGTAATGTGTAGTGTGACATGAATGGCGAAGTGGTAGGGGACAAGAGAGGAAGAGAACTGATCATGTGTTGAGAAGTGCTCAGTGAAATGAATGAGAATGGAGAATTGTTTGCAATCTTCTGCGCAGTTAATGATTTGGTGATTAGAGGCAGTGTGTACAAATACAAGGATATTGACAAGGCAGCGACATTGATTTCACCATTCACCAGATAGACTCACTACACTAAAAATCAGATCGACTTCATCTCAATGTTAAGAATGAGGAGATGAAGACGCAGCATACTGGACATAAGATCAAATCAGATCAAGAAGGGGAGCAGGTGTGAGTTCACACCACTCACTCACTATCTAGTGCAAGGAACCCACCTTCAAAATCAAGTTGAAAGCATTCACAAAATTTGGTGATAGACCATAGTTGAAGTTGAACACCGAGAACAGAAAGTGAAGGACGAAAATACAACTAACATCTCCACGTCAGTCAGTCAGTCATCAGGACAAAATTGGAGATATTGAGCAACATCCATGAAGGGACCTGCGTGGAAGAACACTGGAGCTCTTCGAAAGAGATGTGGAGAGAAACCTGCACAGCGGTGTTAGGAAGTAAGAAGAAAGAAGACAAGACAAGAAATAAATCTCGACGGACACATGGAAGCTGATAGAGTGGGGAGAGGAAGATGGTGAAGCAGAAGATGAACAAGTGAAGTGAAGTGAAGTGCAGTGCAGTAGTGTGCAGGGGTGAACAACGAAAACAGGAAGTGAATTCAACCTGTAAAACACTACACTGGACAAAGAACTGAAGAGGAGTGTGCGCAAAGACAAAAAGGACGTCCACAACACACTGGCAGGTGAAGCAGAACAGGCTGCAGGTAGGAGAGACAGAGATTTGACAACATTATATCAAATAACCAGGTAACTATCTGTGATGGAAGAGATTAAGGTACATGAAGCTAATGAGAGGTAGTGAAGTAAAGCTAGTTACCACCGAAGAGAGAGGAGAAACAAAGGCAATGATGGGATGACCACTTCAAACAACTCCTGAATCAACCACCACAACCACCAGCATCACCACCTGCAACTCATCCAGAAATATCACCAGCAGCCCAGCCGCATAATTACCACTGAACACAAGACGTCGAATAAAAGCAGAAGTGAAGTCCTGATGTCCATGAAGTTGGTGAAATCCGGGAAAGCAGTAGGACCAGATGGGAATCCACTAGAAGCACTGAAAACAGACGCAGAGAAAACATCGGACATGCTCACACCACTTCCTTTGCAGGAAGTTTCCAAGGAAGGAAGGAAGGAAGGAAAGAGGTAAAGAAACCTGTCCATTGATTGTAAAAAGCCCTAGCTTGTCAAACTCGCAAAGAAGGTTGAGCAACCTTAGTCTTTGCAAGAACTAGCACAGAATCCTGCTCCACCTCTGTCCACTCCAAGCAAAATATTGAGCCACATCATCCTAGAGAGACTGAAAGATGCGTTGGATTCAAAATGACAACCGTGATTGGATGGCTGACTGACTGACTGACTTCAGAAAAAAGAAATTATGTTTGAATCAAATTGCAGCTTGTCGCTGCACATCATCATCGAACAGGGTATAGAAAAGCAGTCCACTGTACCTCTACCTCAACTTCACCGAATTTGAAAAGGCCTTCGACAGCGTCGACCGGTAAGTAATTTGTCAGGCAGCTGTTCCAACACTACGCTTTCACTGTCACAAACCGTCATCCACCTCATTCCACAGCTGTCTGCTATATGAAGACACCATATGGCGAGTGATTCACAATGGAAAGCTGAGTGACACCCTTGAAGTGAAGACAGGTTGACAGGTAAGACGAGGCAACTGCCAACTACCACCGATCATCTTCCTGATTGTGGTCGATTGGACTAGACTGGACTGGATAATACAACAAACTGTGGACAGCGAGAAGATGGACATACGCTGGCTGGACAGATGAAAAGACCCCAGAAGAAGATTTGGATTTCACCAACGATGATGATTTATGTCTAATGTCTTGTGGCACAAACTCGAAGATATACAGGCAAAAACTGGCATGTTGACGGAAGAGGTGAGGCAACGAGGACGTGACTTCAAGCGAACGTAGAGAAGACAGGATTGATGAAGATGGCCAACCAACAACAGCATCAACAACAAGCACCAATCATCGTGAACACGAGAAACCTAAATGAAGTAGTCACTTTCACCTACCTACTTACCTACCTGCTTAAGTATCTACCTACCTACCTCCCTACCTGCCTACCTACTCACCTACCTACCTACCCACCTTTGAAGGCAGCATCGTTTCAAATACAGGCAGTGGCACAGGCACAAATGAGGACATCAAAGACAGGGTCGGAAAGACAGCAAGACAGGCAGGCCTCCATTAATCTGAAGTAATCATTGTGTTTTTTTCTACTCCACTGCACCTCACTGCACTGCACTGCAATGCTCTGCACTCAGCACAAAGCGTGAACAACATCCGGATTCTAAACACTAATTTCAGTCAAGTAAGTCAGTGCTTATATGTGATGGTTCAGAAACTTGGCACGTTACGAAAAGCATTTCCAACAAACTACAGACATCATGCATCAACAGCTGCCACCCACACTCGCTCACTCGATACTGAAGATCAGATCAGGTGGCCAGAATAATCAGAGTTAGCAAGCAGGAACTCTGACTGACTGGCAACGAACCAACGAAGCAAGAACCCATTTCCCAACAAGTATGCAGAAGAAAGTGGAGATGGAGATGGAGATGGATTGAATTAGGCATAGACTGAGAATACCGATTGTGGACATCATGTGAGAGGTCAGGCCAGGCTAGGCCAGGCTAGGCTATGCCATGCCATGCCAGGCCGTCGATTGGAATCAGTTCAGAGGGGAGACGACTAGTTGAGCTTTTTATCTGAGTGTGACATGGAGGAGATCAAGTGAGGAAGAAGTGAAAGTTTGTGGGTAGTCGTGGATTAGGGTGTAAGAAGACTGGATAAATGAGAGTGAAATGTCGATGTAGAAGAAAAGCCCCATGTTTCACTAGGAACACAAGGAAAAATAATAATAAATGAATAAGAATTTTTCCATTCAGTGGTACGTGCAGAATTTCTTATGTTATTACTCCTGGTCTTGCCTGCTGACCGACGGGCTGGATGCTTTGTGTGAAGAGGATGCTGTTCGTCTGATAAAATTATTTCTGCCACATGTTAGCATGAGTTAGATTGTTTTTCTACCACAGTTTTAATTAGAATGTCCAGAGTTATACCAGATAGTTTTAGCTTCCGATCATACCAATTGGTCGGAATTTTCTTGGAAATTAGGAATACATGGGAGTACCAGGAAAGGCTCGAAGAAAAACACACGCCAAGATAAATCACGATTGTGACATTCTCTATTACACAATCAACAATAGAATGGGAATGATAAGACACAGACAGTTTACTTAAGTTATGTTCACGTCTGAAACTATAGTTTATAGTCTGATGTTTTGAAGAGTTTAGCACAAGATTATTCACGGTAGACCATCGCCTACAATAGATAAGGAGTCGTTCAGTTGACAAAAATCTGTTGAAGAGGAGACATGTGTGGGAACTATCACGTCATCAGCATATTTGATAAAATTGAAACTGGCTAAAGGTAGTGAGTCATGCAGAAAGGAGAAAAAGGCCGGGAAAAGGATTGCACCTTGGTGAACACCAAACTCAGTAAACAATGAGGCTTAGCTGTTCCCTCTGTGAACAGTATATTTTTCCTTCCGATGACATACGAACATATCCAAGTGATTATCAAAGACTCAGTATTTGTCCTGGCTAACTTACCCAACCAAAGAAATGAAATCTTAAACAAGACGTATATCATATCTTTTTATACTTCTTAAAAACTGTTTTTCTAAACTTGCTTTTCTTTTTCCACTTCTGTAAACAGCTATCAAAAGAAATGCAAACAAGAGATTAAAACATCCTTCCCGGTAAAGAAACAATTGATCGTCAAACAACGAAAACGGATGAGTAACACTGTTAGTTTGCTATCAGTTCATTCAACGTGGCACAAAAGTAGACATCAGCAAGATTATTTTTTCTAGTTAAAAAATAAGATTTGAAGTTGAGAATGTATACAATTTTCGACATAAATTCATTTGTACAGTAGGCAAAATATGGCACTGATACTCACGCAAAAGGCACATTATTTATAGTTTACTGAATATATGTTTTTAAATTTTCTTTGAGCATCAGTGCTTTGATAATCTGATTAAGGCATTCTATTAGCAGATTATTAGTCGAAGAACGCTTATTATTTTCCAGTCAACTGATAATTCAAAAGGCACAAGACGAGATGTGTTGGTTAGATGTCAGATTTTATCAGCCCATTGCCAAACTGTTGACGTAAACAACTGGAACCTACTCAGAGAAAAATTTCTCACTGTTCTCTACTTAATTTATTTGAGTTTCTGGACTTCATTTGTGAAACGAATGTTAGTGATAACGTTATGATATTATTTCATATATTTCACGAATATTCCACACGTAGGAATTGTCTGGTTTATATGTGACTAAATCACATTGAAGACTATCGATATCGATATCGATATCTGAAAGCCTTACTATTAGGATACAACATTGAGTACAAGTCAACTTCAACAAGAACTTTAAAAGGGAAGAGCACGAAGTTACCACTGGGCCTCAGTCAAGCCAGCTTGTAGCAGATATCTTTATGTCTTAATTGGAAAGAACTTTTCTTGACTCAGTTATCAAACAGTTCTGATTCTGCAGAAGATACGTTGACGGTTATTTTGACACTTTTTTAAAAGTTGCTGTCAACTCACATTCATGAGTTAAATCGAACCATATTCAAAGATACCATTTCTTGATGTATTCATGGCAAGAAATGAGGATGGATCTCTGAAAGATTTATTTACCGAGAACTTACATAGAATGAACAGTTAACCAGTTTTTCTTATTAGATTCTTACTAACCGAAAATAAAATATAGTTTGTTCCTTTTTTGACTTGAATCCATAAAATTTGAACATCTGACACTTTAAAAGAACTAAAATTTCTGAGATGTGCATTAATCATTTTGGATACCCAGAAAGATTTATTGATTCAAATATGTAGTAAGAAGGCGTTCTTGAAACATAAGTTGGTGTTGGAAAAATTAAACTGCTTTTAATTTATGTGTTCAACAGTGACACAAAAGGAGAACACTCAGAAACGTCGATTAATGAAAGCTGCTACGAGAATGTTCTGTGCTGCAACTCTATAAATCACTTATACTAGACGTCCAGTCAAGAACACCTGTCCAAAGAACAAACTAACACTGTCAGCTACTTTAGTGTGTTCATATCAGTGTAACTGCAACTGTAGATAGGTATACAAACAGTGTGGAGATAGGTTGTTCATGTTAACAAATAGATCTTCTGCAAGACCCCAGCTCAGTTTATGCAGTCCAGTAATAGCTTCTGAAAAGTAGGAACAAACGTCTATAAAGAATTTAAAGCCAGAATTGTCTATCCACAGACATCTTTTACGCTTGCTTTGCTTATTCAGTTGATCACTTTGTATGCCCATAAACCTGAACATTTCTTGTTTCACCAGTAAATATGCACACTAATTTATTATTTGAACGTGATTGTACAGCTTTAGAGCATGTTGCCACCGAAAACACATTTGTTCACTGAATTCTTTCGGCTTTTTAGGACTTCACGGGAATATTCAATCACTTATAAAAAGAACTCAGCAGATTTGTCTAAAGCATTTTCAGCCAGCTGCTTCTGAAAATGTAAAAGTTTGAAATCAACTATATGAGTGAATAAATTAACATCCAGATTGTTTTGGAATACACATTTATGCCATAAAATTCCCTGTAACCATTGGATAAAAAGTGACAAGATATAACAGTGAAAAAGAAACTTGAATTGTGGAACAGGAAATGCTTACAAAGACGTCGACTGTTTATATGTTTTTTGAGTAGAAAAATAAAAACGAAAGGTAGTGTAAGAATAGAATTCCAGCATTTAGGCGGATCGTAGTTTCATACTGAAAACACATGGTGACATAGTATTATTGACCGGATGACATTCCGAGGATAAATTGTTGTTCATTATCATATCAAAGTGGTCACTCAACTTCCTTGTTTGTTAACACAGCTTTATTACCTCCTCTTCTTTAGTCCTAATGGTAGTACTATTTTCCAAATATTCAAGGCCAATGTCGCGTCATTTCCACTGCGCATATTTGGTGCTGTTTTTATGAAGACAGGTTCGGTGATCAACCTCTTTCTCAACCATACCATAATAATTTTGGGATATTCTGTTTGTCCTACCCTGTTTTTCGATGGTGTATAAGTGCATGCGAAACAAAACCTGACATTTTCCCTAAGTTACTTATTTTGGTGGCGTACACAGTTCTTATGTAATCCCATACTAGAAAAAGCTTATTAAACTCAACGTACAGTGATATAGAATTATTATATGGTAAATACTAATAATAATCAAACAGACTAATCTAATATGCAATCGCATTCTACCATAGTGTCTTGATTCCATGCCTACCCTAGGTTCTTATACCCTCCTTATCTGGATGACCCTACGTGGTTACTTCGCGGTTATTCCTTGGTAAATTGAGTTACTTTATATTAACAGGTCAACAAAATCCTCTGATTGACAACGTGTCTCCGAATGAGTTTGTGGGAGTAAACGCCACTCTAATCCCAGCTCCATTAATAATTTCACCCTAAGTTTGTGGTGTACCTTTCTTCCAAGGCAACTCAATAAAGGCCTTAGGCTTTTTGCCATCTGAATCGCAGTCTCTGTTAACTCTACTAAGTTTCTTATAAAACCATATGAATTTCCGATTGAATTTTTGACGGTGAAAGCAAAAGTAAGAATGAGGACATGGAATGTCCACACAATGTTCGAAGCTGCATGGCAAGACTGTCCAGATTGCAAAAGAAATGAGAAGGTATAACATAAAAGTGATAGAAATCTACAGATGGAATGAAAGTGGACTCCCCAAATCGTTAACTGGAGAGTCAATAATCTACTGCATTATTCTCACCCAGACGACAACCAAGAGCATACTGAATTTCCGAGTGGCTATCACGATGTCTCCAAGAGTATCGAGTGCTCCGGTGCAGTGGGAACCAATCTCCTCCTCCTGCAGGATCAGGATCGTGATAGCACGATTCAACTGGAGAGGAAGGGAAGTCACAATCATTCAATGCTACCCTATGCACTTACAAATAATGCACAGACAACTGCAATCAGTACTGGACAAGACCCTGTCCCACTTGGTGATATCGAAATTGCAATGTGTAGTGTGACATGAATGGCGAAGTGGTAGGGGACAAGAGAGGAAGGGAACTGATCATGTGTTGAGAAGCGCTCAGTGAAATGAATGAGAATAGAGAATTGTTTTCAGGCTTCTGCGCATTCAATTACGGATAGCTTCCACCTTGACCCAGTGGTTGGGCTTGCATATCACAACGACGAAACGAGTTACGATGTTGGAGCACTTGTTCCTTCGAAGTCCAACCGTACCAGAAAGATGTGTTGGATAGTGGTTAGACGAAAAGCAGTTAACGTTGTGGTGCAAATTACTACACCATGATGGGTGTCTGAGGGTGAAGTCGTTCTGATGCTACCTGGATGGGGTGTGACAGCAGTAAGGTGTTTCTCCTGGATGACCAGCAGTGTCATGCTGATGCTGACCTCTCGGTGGAAGGAGGGCTTAAAAAGTTCGGCATCAAAATTAACACACTTTATCATACCCCACGGTCCGCCTTACCGGTAGTGTTGGTTCATTTGTCGTTTCTTTTCTACCATCCATCCCCCAAAAGTACAAAACTTCAAATAATCATACACAAAATGTTGTATGTGACAGGCCTAAAACAGTTGTCTGATGGGCTCTGGGGTCACACAAATCTCCACCAGATACCTTAAGAAGAAATGGCCTTCCATGAAGTGGGCAGCCGGGAAGTGTCAGCCATCCTAACAACTCTGTCAGCACTCAAGTTTCCTCAGACTGCTATCCACCTCCTCCATCATTACCTTCTAATCTTCCTTCACGTCTCTCAACTAACGATGCCACATCATCTCTAATTTCTCCTAGCTCTGCAGCCTTTGACAACTATCTGAGTTCACAAAACAGCATCCTTGGTCGCCTTAAACTACGCTCCAAATTACATATTGGAGCCTTCAATGTCCGCACCCTCCGTCAAACTGGTCAACAGGCTTCGTTAGCAAAGACTGTAGCAACTCGGGTCATGCATGTGTGCTGTTTTGTGAGATACGCATACAGGACCCAAGTGCGGTTATTCGTCTGACCTCTCTCAATCAGTGTGGTGAATCCTCAGAATTCAATCTTCGAGTTTCTGGAGATTCGATAGCTAGCTCTCGCGGTGTTGCGGGTTTAAACATAGCACTAAGCACTAGGTCAGAAAACTCACTATTAGACTGGATCCCAGTGCTATCTGACCGAACGGCACAGGGAGAGCTAAAACGAATAGTGAGAATCGCTGTCGTCTCTTTGTAATCTCTGCTTACGCTCCCACTGACTGCAGTTCGAATGAAGTGAAGGACGAGTTCTACCGTAAACTGTCTAGCTTCCTCGAATGCCAAACTTTCGGACTTGGTGGTTGTTACAGGTGACTTCAATGCACAGGTGGGTAGACTGAGTGAGGCAGAAAGGCACTTAGGTAGCACTTTCAGAGTCCCACCTGAACGTACAGATAACGGTGATCGCCTACTGCAACTATGCTCAGATAACTGCCTATTTTCAGCTATCACAAATTTCAGACATAAAGAAAGACACTGTTTGACGTGGCGTCCACCAAACTCAACTCAGCGATGGACACAGATAGACCACATTGCTATTAGTCATCTCTGGAGAGGATCGGTGGAAGACTGCCGCTCCTTCTGGAGTAGGTATTTGGATGGTGACCACGCGTCGGTCTAAGCGCGCATATGCCTGAGTCTCAATGGACGTAAGAAAAAGTTGGCAACAAAACCACTACGAGTGCTGCTGGACAACGAAAGCACAAAAGCTGTGTCTAGTAAGAATTCGGTTAGGCAGTTATCGGAACGAAAGACTATTACTCATTTAGAAGAAGCTTGGTGCCATCTCTGGTCTGCCTTAAAAGCAGCGCTGAAGACCGTCGTCGACACCGAAAGAGTGGCTAAGAAGAGCCAGTGAATATCAGCAGCTTCTTGTCAACTAATGGATCCATATGAAGGCATTCCTGCAGGTTCTGAGTACAATGAAGAGCGAGCGCAACTCAAAAGTAGATTCAGAAAAAGTCTACGCAACGACCGTGAGCAGTGGTGGGTAGCGAAGGCTAACGGAATGAAAAAGTCGGTGGCGATTGGTAACAGTAGACAGTTATTTAGACTTATTAAAGGAAACGGGGGGGGAATGCCAACAGCAGTTAGTGAGGCTATAGCAGAGAAGGACGGATCTGTGATCCACTCGCAAGGGAGATGACTGGAACGGTGGCCAGAACACTTCGAGGAGCAGTTTAACTGGCCTCCAGACACCATTACGTTGCCTCTATCCAGTTGGATCCTGAACGGAACACTAACAGAAGTCGAGAAAGCAGTAGGTAACCTGAAACGAGGAAAGGCAGCAGGACCAGACGGACTTACTCCAGAGGTATACAAGGATGGTAGTAAGGTGCTCTTAGTCAGGTTAACGGAAGTGTTAACTAGTATATGTGAATCAAATACGATCCCATCCGACTGGTCTGAATCACTGATTGTTCCAGTCTTCAACAAATGCGAGAAGTCCTCTTGGGATGACATCAGAGGAATCAACCTGACGAACATAGTGTTCAAGATCCTACGTTCTATAATTCTCCGACGACTGGACCTCGGGAACAGCAAGGCCGAGAAGACCAGGCAGGCTTTAGACCCGGCCGTGGGTGTGTCGACCAAACATTCTTATTGCGCCAGGTTCTGGAAAGTAAACACGCTACGGTCGTCCAAAAATTGCTGTATTTCTCGACCTGAAGGTGGTGGCATTCGACTCTATTGATCAGGAAGTCGTATGACAATGTCTCTCAGTGAAAGGCGTTCCAAGTAAGTACATCACCTTATGGAAAGCTCTCTACTCGAACACTTGTGGGCGTGTTAGAGCCTATGGTGAGGTGTCCAGAAAGCTATGCTTATCGAGTGGTGTCCATCAAGGGTGCCCACTCTCTCCATTCCTTTTCAATTTTATCATAGATATTCTTATGGAGGTCTCCCTCTCGTCACCAGGTTACACGGACGTTGACCTAATCACAGGAGAATTTTCATTAGACCTAGAACATGCAGATGACATAGTTCTGTTAGGTGAAGACGCTGACAAGCTGCAGAGTCTTCTGAACACTTTGAGTGGCAATTTGAGAATGTTTGGGATGCGTTTCTCACCACCCAAATGCAAATTGTTGCTCCAGGATTGGTCTTCAACGGTGCCACGGCTAACAATAGAGAGTGTAGTGATTGAGTGTGTTGACCACTCCACTTACGTGAGAAGTGGGATCAGCCCTGCACTGGTGGGTCAGAGGCCGATGAAATCTCTGCACGAATACAAAAGGCTCAACTGCTTTTTGCCACCTTACGCCACCTGTGGCACCACCGTCATATCCGATTGTCCATTAAGGGTCGCATGTACTGCACAGCAGTTTGCTCTGTTCTACTATATGACTGGGAAACACGGCCATTGAAGGTGGAAGACATGAGAAGGCACCACATGTTTGACCACCGTTGCCTTCGTAGTATAAGCCGTTTTCCGTGGTGTCACCACGTGAGTAACGCAGAAGTCAGGTGTAGAGTTTTAGGGAGTAAAGGTAAGTTGGTTGACGAGGTTATAAACCTTCATCGACTGAGATGGTTGTGGCATGTATTACGTATGCCTAGGCGCCGGTCGCCTTGTCACACAATGTTGACTGAAGTAGGTCCAAACTAGAAAAAGGCTCGAGGTGGCCAGACTAAAACATGACACCAATGTACGAAGTGTTTGACTGTTGGTTTGAGCCATGTGGGGTGATGCACAATAGGTGGTTGGGGTCCGCGTAACAAGAGGAACCAGTGGTTGCAGACTCTATGTGATATGGCCCAGAACAGATGTCAGTGGCGCAGAAATATACATACGTTATCCTCATCTTAACGACGCTATACAGAAGGCCTGGCCGTCAAGTGGAACCAATGCAGAGAGGAAACGACTAGTTTGGTGTCTTAGCTGGATGTGACGTGGAGGAGATCATGTGGGGAAGAAGTGAAAGCTTATGGGCAGTCGCGGATTAGGGTGTAAAGAGACTTGATAGAAGAGGGTGAAATGGCCACGTACAACTGAATCCCTGTGTTCCTATTTGGAACGGGAGGGACAAATAACAATATTAATTGTAATAATGGAGTAGCAATGTTTCTCTTATTTGTTAAATTTCTTTATGTAAATTTTAAATGATTGCATGTCTGAGTGGCTTGAATGCCTAACTAGCGGAGACTTACTGGTTTTGGCTGGGATGGCTGAAATTAAAATATCTATTAGACTGTGATGGCTTTCTCTTAACTCTGGCCTATGAACTGCCGTTTTGTCTTTTTTTTACTTCGCAAACTAGCACAACCAACTGTTTTGACTTAACATGGGAATGAACTACAAATATGTGGTTTTAAAATAGTGAGGTCGCAATCTCCATACCTAAAGCATATATTTGCAGTGGGACTGAACTTTCAAAGAGACACACTTCTCCAAATATCCATGAATGTGTCTGCTACATGATATTGGTTTTTCGATTATTATTCCTTCAGTTTGTTTATATAGTTCATGGTGTATCTTGAAAACCGTAAAGGTAACATGATTTATTGAATGGATATTTTAGTTCTATCAGAAAGTGAATATTCACTATTTTCTTACTACTTCTAGAGCTTTGTTGGTTAGTATCCAAATATATAAGCTTGTTACATAAAGCTAATCATTTTTTATCTTCTATCTAAATATTATCTAGCCTTTGTTCCATCTTATAGAGAGATTAACTCAGTTTCTAGAAGGGCATATTATCGACACCAATTATCTGGATGATTTATGTGTTGGAGTGTTTCTATAGTTGATTGATGATCTACTTGGATAAACTGGAGTTTGAACCTTAGTATTTCTCTAAATTTTACTGAACTTATTAGTGTTAGATATTAAATCAAACCCTTATGACTCACTCAGAGATTTGTTGTAGCTTTCTTAATTTATTCAAAACATTTTCCCTAGGCTTTTTGATTTTTACATATGGACCTTTTTAGATACGTTCATTACTTTTTTTGAAGTAGTCGAATTTGGTCATATCTACTGTTGAGTGATCTTTTTCATACTTGGCAGTGACGGACCGGTCATCGCCTTTTAGGTTCTCCAGGGCTGTCGTTCCCAATTTTGTCAGATTCTGTTTTACCTTATCTTGTTAGTTTAGTGCTAATGCTTATTGTCCTAGAACCTGTTCAGTAGAAGTTTTGTCTAAAGAACCTACTGCTAATTCTATGCAGAGCATGACATTTTCAAGTTTCAAATAAATTGTATCTACTTTGAAGTGAAATATTTGCCCAAGAACTTTCATTTCTATTGAGCTTAACACGCTTGTTGATCCTCAGCATTTTTATTTCAATGACTGAAAGTGTCTCGTTGTTTTTCCGGTATTATTGCAGCCTATATTCGGTAATTATTCCTGAGTGTCTTTGACTGTTGTGAATCTGATGGTTGCATAATGCCATGTTTCTCATTACCATTCTAAAAGTTGCTGCGAAACCAGTTAAGCAAATTCTATATATATATATATATATATATATATATATATATATATATATATATATATATATATATATATATATATATATATCGGATTTGCATGTACCGGTACATAAATAATGGGAAGCAATAAGCAGTCATAGTTCAATGAGCATTCTGAAAGGAAATATGCTGAGTTTCTCAAGGCAACGATTTCTTGAAACATTTGTACCAGATCAAATTGATGGGTGTCTGTTGGTGCACGCTTGGAAACAGCTGTTTTCAAACTGCCTCAGTCTTTACAGTGATGGAAACTGTTCCGACTTTCGAGGCGATGGGTAGTGGGTTCGAGTCCTGGTTGACTACTTAATGAGATACAGTTATATCTAGTTTTTTTTGCATGCACCACTTTCAGCAAACAACTGGGAGTGCTGCAATCAAAATATACTACTGAAAAATATGAGTAGTCAGAGGTTATTCATACTCTTCTACAGGTTTTGCAAACCACATCAGAGTGATTTGAAAATCGGTCGGTACTTCAGTTTGTTTTCTAGTCGAGCTCATCAGCAGTGTGTCAGCTGTATTATTATATGAAATAATTATGTGAGTGAATAATTTCAATGTTCAACCACTGAGGTCATAAAAGTGTTATTTTACTAGATTATGATTCATCTATACTTAGTTTACTGGTTACATTTTTTTGAAAGGGAAAATAACATAGAATTAATTAAGATAGTCGTTCATTCAAACCAGTGTTAATACACATTTGTTCATCAAGATAGGCAGTATGAACCGGAAAAATGAATGCATTAAAACAAACTAGTTGAAATAAGTGAAAAAGTTAACAATGAACTGATAACAAAATGAGAAAAACATATTTGCGCATAACTTCAGTAATTAGAGCGGAATTTTTATTATTCAAGAATTCAGTGTGATAAAATGGCTTTTCAAACACGCATAATTTTAGTGATTGTAGAAAGTTAACAATGTTTTCATTAGGATTTCCAAACAATCATTTGTAGTGTGGTAATGATGAATAGGGGTTGCTAGTGGAATCCAGAATGTGCGTTTCATCCTACTTAGGACTCGTCTTACCTGCACCACAGTGGATGATTCTGTTCCCTCTAAGACTCGAACTCAGAAATGATCGCTTCAAAGATCAGTGTGTTGTCCACTAGGCCACTGAGTCATAAGATTCACTACTTGTGTGACGGAGAACATTTTTATGATGCTGCTTGTATAATCATGTGTTCGCTGTTGAGTGATTAATTTATGTATTTGATCATATAATTCTTTTATGCTCTATATTACCTGTGGTATACCACCAATGGATTTTATGAATAACGTTGTTTAATCACTCAAACATATACCTGCCTACAGTCATATAGGTAGATTTAAGTGCTAGTGAATGTATTTTCATAAAAATTTAAATTATAAAACTCAGTGAGTGTAATATCCACCTTTTTCTGATTGGGTATGAGCTGAAGCACATATCCTTGACAATGAGAAGCTCGTTTACGTGAGTGCAACTAGGCATCGTAATAGATTACGAAATTGTTTAAGGTTTCTTATTAGACTCGTCACTATGTGAAACACTGTATTATGCAACTGATAACGTTTCGGCTACAGAAAAAAATTCAGCGAAGAAAAGTTTCTTTGAGATGAATAATTTTCAGAAGTTGTACATTCTTATTTATAGTTACGACGAAGATAAATGCCTATCAGTGGCTTATAGGTCCACAAAAGGTCATCAAAACTGTCACTAGAGTTGCAGGGTGACTATGACTGAATGATCAACACAAGGTCATTAAAAATTCTCCGTAAGGTAATAGCTCAAAGGTTACTACAGGGTGGATATATAGTTTTCTATGACGTGACAGAACAGATAAGAAAGGTTGGACAGTCCTATTGAAATTGACAGTTACAGAGTAAGGGAAAGGGCGTTAAAACAATAACGAAGACAAATAGAATAAAATGAATAAACAAACAAACGAATAAGAAATAGGCTATTTAAATGTCTTAAAGAGATAATGACCAAGGTAAAGTTAGAGGTTGAGCTTATTTCTTTTGAACTCAGGGATCTGGCTTGAACGGGTGAATTGCTTAGGCTTATGCTCCGTCGAGTTTGCGACTCCATACTCCCTTCATTCGAAGTATTTGACCTGACTTTGTAAGCGATTGTAAAGTAAGGTTTTGATGGGACAAAATAATCGAAGTCAAGAATCATTCTATTGATCTGTTTGGACTATTTTATAGCAGGATAGTTTTTGATAATACTTTGGAGTAGAACACGCTTTAAACACCTCATGAAGCCAGTCCCATAGGAGCAGACAAATTGATAAACACAAATGCAGGTAGACCAAAAGGGTAGTGTATCCTTTGCAAACCTATGAATCAGTTGTTGACCAGAGAAAAAGATCCGAAGTTGGCTGGGAAAGAAGATATACTCCACTATACTGCCCGATCAATTCTTGAGTTTCTTTGGAGTTACATCTTTATCATAATCTTCCTTCACACTTATTTATATAGTCAACTCAAACATCTGGAAGGAAAAGCAAACTTGCAACTTGCAAAGCGGACTCGAATGCAACAGAAACCCTAATAGTTCATGACCAAATGGTACAACTTTAAGAGTTTCGACTAAAATTTGTTGTCTACAGGTATATCAGAGTATCTGCAGAACTTAAAGACATGGTTTTTGTAAACCTAGTCCTCACCCATGCTTTCCCATAGGAATGGGGGATTTGTCACTTTATTTCTTAAAGAGGTTCAGAATGATTCCTATTGCATACGCTTAATGCTGTTTCGAAAAGCGAAGATTGAGTAACTGATCCTTCCACATAACTAAAGTAAGTTTTAAGGTTTTATTTGTCACACTTTGCCGTGCAACAGTGTGATTGCAAGCATAACTGTTGCCAAGTTTATTTTCTAGATTCCTCATCTCAATAAGGCCTACTATTTCCAACTTTGCTAGAATTCTGTGCTCAGAAATCCTAATTGACACAACTGGCATTTCATCTCAAGGATAAGTTACTTTGTTACAACTTACTTGAAACAGAAGTGTAGCAAGTTTTTTTTCCAAGTTAAGAAGCGGAGCTGAGAGCATTCAACAACTACTTTTGGGAATTCAGAAACTAGTCTATTTCAATTTAGCATGAACTATATTTTATCACTGAATGCTTGTCGAATTCATAATGGCTCCCTGGGCAAACACGGTCACTTACAGGGAACCCAGAAAGTTAATTCTCTCCTCCAGACTAAACACTGTTTTTAGTATTCTATATCTTTTATTCTAAGTTTAAAATTATCCATAATCTCTTCTGTCTTTAAGATGACTACTAATATTTACACTGGGTGGTGATTGAAACTGAACTGAAAACACGGATCGTGACTGGATTCTTATTGGTAGCCTCCAGGTCTATGGCTGAGTGCACTACGGATTGCATTATAATACTTAGATGCTGGATAGACTCAGTGGACGAAGTGGAGCTAGGGCATGGTCACAAGCGGTCTCGTGGCTCACTTAGTACAGTGCAGGGCCGATTACTCGGAACCCGCTTGTTTGAATTCTTTTCTTGAGCCAGATTTTCGTCTCCACTTCAATCCTAACCTAATAGCAATGAAACCAGTCTACCAAACCACAGCTACGTCTAATAATCGGATGTACTACCACTGTATTTAACAATATTAACTTGTCTTCACTCATGTGTTGTTCTATCCTCTCAGTTAGTCTAAAGTGTAGTGAGTCTGAGTGAAAAGCACCTGTGTTAGAGTCCCATGTTATTGATGCCTGTTTATCTATCACAAATGCTATCAGAGCTAAAGTTTTGTTACGGGAAGACTATTTATGATGCTTTTGACAAGGAACACAAAATGTTTTACACCGTGAAAAACTACATTTCAAAAAAGTAGTTTTCTCAATTAAAATATTATATAAAAGATACTAAAACTTTGCTTTGTAGAAGATAAAATACAAGGGATTACTACTCTGAATTTTCATTTGAAGCTTTTTTATGATACATTCCTATCTTCTGTTAAAAATAAAATGGCCCGCTAATTCAAGAAGGTGACTAATGTTTCAGTCTCTGCTGAATGGTATCAAAATAGACGTTCCTTAGAATTTAAGAGATTTTAATGTACCAAAAGTTAATAGTTTATTTGTTAAATACTAAAAATTCTTTGTAAATGTAGATGAACCATGTATAAAGTTCACAGTTGTTCTGTTCATTATATGATGAATGCTTTCAAACAACTGTGTAATTTTATTCAAAGTCTGCACCTGCAAATCATAAAAATTTTATTGATAACTTATGAAATACTATAGTAATATTTCGCATGAAATGTTTCAAGGGACCATAATAGAGTCTTTAAAGAAGCAGAAAGACAAAACCAGTTATAATGTCCGTTCAATAGGAAATGTCGTTAATCTACTTATCAGTAGACTTGCATGAAAACCTAAGTTCATACTGATTTCTAGTTAGACCGCTTCAGATAATTAACTTTCTGTAATGGTCCAGATAATTATAAAGGTGGATTATTCATTTCTTGGAAATAAACTCTTTGAACGATGATGGAATGGCCACAAGAAATGATATTTATAAAATTACGCTTCAGTTATTCATGCGCATCGTCATGAAAAGCACTTCCAACAAACTACAGATATTCATCAATAACTGCCTACTCTGGCTGGTTACTGAAGATCAGATGGCCAGAAAGAACAAGCAACAAGGCCATGTCAGGCCTGGCCATCGAGTGGAATCAATGCAGAGGGGAAACGACTAGTTGAGCTTTTTATCTGAGTGTGACATGGAGGAGATCAAGTGAGGAAGAAGTGAAAGCTTGTATCCAGTCGTGGTGCCAGGTCCAAAAGACTGCACAGAACAGAGTGGAATGGAGGCGTGCTATTGAATCCCTATGTTCCACTAGAAACCCAAAAGAAAAATCATAATAAATAATAATAATACGTCTGCATCCCAAATAATAAGATAGACTTCATCAATGATTCAGAAGTAAGTTAGTTTCATTAATAGTCGATAGATCAACACAATTTTTTTACTGTCTGATTAGTTTATCTTTTTAAAAAACAAAAAAATGATACTCATTTACAGTTAGTATTTTATTATCCATTATCCCTCACATTAATTGAGTTTGTACGAATTCCCTTCCAGTTATTTGCAATTTTACTGATAATTATGAATAATAGTAGTATAGTATAGTATATATTTTCTTGTTTTATTTAAGTCTAATCATTTCTAAACACATTCTACATGAAAATATTTTATGCAAATGTGTGCATACTCTTAGGCAGTGAAGCATACAACTATAAGAAGTTTACGTGATTATTCTTTAGATTCACTATTTTCAGGTTGACGGGTGTGAGAAAAGCGAAAATTTCTGCATTTCTTCAGTGTTTATCTTCTTGCTTGAATTTAGGTCAGATTATGGTCAAAAATTATGTATTTTACCATAATTAGCATAGGTAAATACTTCTAAAATATTGTTTGTTTGTTTAAAGCCCTCGTTAGTCATTTCGTATTCGGTAACTATATGCTTTTTTGTTTTGATGATACTTGTAATTTCGCGTTGCTACATCAGGTTGAATCACTTGACCTCTGTTGCTAGATGGGTCTCTATGGATAACCTTTTTGGATTTGGAGCAACGGGTATTGGGCTCTGAATCTCAATATCATTCACTGAGATGTAGGTGTAATCAACTGAAGAGTCTCAAATGGGATGAAATGAGCTTCCTGGACTCCACTGCTAGACACTAAACAGAACATGTGCTTTGCATTGTATACAGTAAAGATATCAGTGACTATTTCCTATGTTAATACCTTTCATGTTAAAAAAGTTTAAATTAATTCGTATTGATATAAATAAGTAAGAAGGAATTTGAAATCATGGATTATTGTCTTTTTATTTTACCTTCTTTATAAGCTGAACTTATAAAATTATGTGAAAATGACAATATTTCGAAGTACTTGAAGCTGTAAGAGAAATGAAAGAAGACATCTGAATACACTCATAGCACGAAACATTCTTCAGTGCAAAGGACTGCCTGAATTCTTACGGCTATTGCTGAAAGATGCGATGTTTGACATTATGTCCTATGTCTATCGGATGTTCAGCAATGGAACTTTTAAGGGACTTTGATTCCTTTAAGCTTGACTTGGAATGTGTTCACGAAATCTAGTCCCGGCTCTGCTCTCTGTCTTTCCAATTTAAGTGCTCTGATATGAGCGTGTGAATTAGTAGATGCAGTTTGAGGTGATGTCGAGTTTCAATTGTGATGATGAATGTATTGTTCTTCACAAACGAACCTAGTTCAGCTAGTGGAGAAGTGGTGTTTAGTGCAGTTCTTATTCTTCTGTTGACCTACTTCATCAAATCATCCCCCTTTAAAGTTATATGGAAGTACACAAGTTTCTTCTAAGGATTATCAAGTACACTTATTTCCTTTATTCTTTTCTGACTTTACCTATAAACCTCTTGGGGCAACTAATTTCTTTCAGACATCTCTTGATGAACTGAATTTCTTTAGTCAGCTTGTCTGATAAATCGGCGTTTTAACTAGTCCTTGCTTATAACTTATAGTACAAAAATGTTGAAATGAAGAAACTATCCACTTCATGTTTCCCTTCTATGAACAGATCTCTGACACGACCCATCTATTCTTCTTCAAAGTCCCAAGTCCAAAACATGAAATTCATTATTTGTCTTGTGTTCCATGATAAACTTACTGAATATTTTTCGTAATCGTTAGCGCATGATTCGTGTCATTGCGTAAAACAAACGCGACGACAATATACCTGTTATACATTGTAGTTTGACTGATAACTGTAGCTAATGTGGTTCTTCTCAAATCTGCCATAAATATATCTGCAAGGACAGGTGCGAAAGAACGTTTATTGGCACACCAGCTGTTTGGCAGTATAATTTGTTGTTGAATTAAAATTGCACATTCCTAGTGCACAATAGCCTTAACTTCTTAAGTTTCGTTTTGGACAAGTACATTTTACTTGAGTATTGACGGACAATGTCCTCTGTTTTGTCTAGTGGTATGTTGATATATCATGTTACCACCAATTTATCTTTGATACCAGTTACGTCTATCTTTTGCTCACACTCAGATATATCTTTCATAAATATGTTTCTATAGAACTGTAATGAATTCGGAATTAGATATATACAATTGAGGAACTTCAGATTATACAAATTATTCGTGAGATTTAAACTGATTTATTTTTTATTGTTGTAAGAGAAAATATTTGTTGAGAACAATCAAGTTTTACAATAGCCTCTCGTAGCTTGAAGGGCCAAAGGAGGTTTTCAACTTTGAAAATTATAGGCTCAGATCTGAATGTCACTAAGAGATTTGTTTCCCTTAATAAAAGGACTTTGGTGATGACTATCAGTTAGCGGAACTTAGAATGAACTTGATAAACCATTAAAAACCTGGGAGCAGTGGACAGCTGTTCTGTCTCAGCGTGGGAATTCTAAAAAGTATGCCTTGATATCTTCGCAAGGAATGTAACTAAATCCCTTCACGTCAGCCGGTGGACGCATTGGCGATTCAACCCTTGGGTCAAAGTCCAAAGGTTGAAAGTATTCTGTTTCTATCAATTCGTACTTCTGAGGAGTCTCATATTTAGAAGAAACAGCTGTCCAATGCTTCTGCTTTTTCATTGGTTATCCAAATGATATCAATCTGTGATGAATGCCACTGTAAAAGTAACTATACAAGTCCACTTCACTGAAATAGTAATTAGATTTCCTTTAAAATTGATACAAAAATTACATTTTCCATAAACCAAACACTTTTTTTAAAGGTATTCATAGAATTCTATGCAGTAAACAATCCTAAAATAATTGAGAAGTGTTGGTTAAATTAATGCTCAAGCGAAAAGTAGGAATCTACCTGAATCAAAATGAGAGGGATTCGTTTAAAAAATTTTATTTTGTAGACATTAAAATAACGCAGTTGATTTTTTATCTGATGTGTTTTTTAAAGAATTTTATTTCCAAAACTTGATATAGGCAAATAACTTTGAAATATAAATTCACTAATACCCGAAGACACTATGATTATTATTATGTGAATTTTGGGGAAAAATTTAGCTTTGAAATGATGTTAGTATTATCTTGTTTAAATTCTAGCCTAGAAGTGTGTAGTTAGAACTGTTATCAGAATATGCTCTGAATACTTACATTTGCTCACTGCTTAGAACGGAATGGAATTTTAGTTGACCTGGTTGTGGCTAGCACAGGAATGCAGAACGTGAGTTTCCGTTTATTTGAAGCTCGTCAGTTGGAGGTGTCTGAACCCCAGTGACTGATGTTGTTCCCATTGAGACTCGAAACTCATACCCATTGCTTCGGATATCAAAGCTTTATCCACTAGGCCACTGCCACACGACAGCCAACCCTTATACAAGTGGTATCAGTTATTATTATTTGTTGATACTTGTAATTATCCGTTGTTTTATTGGGTCGAATCGACCAACCATTACTAGAAAACGGACTTCTTTGCGCATACCTCAACATTGTGTAAATATCTATCATTATAAATGTCTTGGTTCCGGCTAGCAGTAGAATCCAGAACGCATATGTCTCTTCGTTTGAAACTCATGTTTTCGCCCCGTGTGAGACCTGTCAATCGAATACACCTATACACCAGTGAGTGACTTTGTTCCCACTGAAGCTCGGATTTTGTACCCATCGCCCCAAGCTCCAAAGTGTCTTTTATTCAGGTGTTACCCACGATCAAGTCAAGACAATACCAAGGCATCTGCTTAGAAGCCCATATACCAACAGCAGCCGATCAGTTCGATCCAGTATAAAAGAGGAGAGTTTCAGCTATCAGCAAATGAAAATAAAAATACCTTGAAGTGATTTCATTGACCTCCTGTAAAAAAACTGCCTGGTACCTCATGTAATTTGATTTTACATAACGTAGTTACTGCTAATCGATATCCACAATGTTTATGTTAAGACTTGAACTTTTCATGAATGCTGAAAACCATATTGAGTAATATTTGTTTAATTAGGAAATAAATTCATTCCAATAATCATTGAATAAAAAATCATAACAACTTCTAATATGAAGTAATTTTAGATGTTTCACAGTCGCATGATATTAAATGGAACAAGATTTGCATTCTTGAACACGATGAATGTTGTTACCCAAGAATGTTATGCTAAAGTCGGTTGACCCATGTAAGTGATTATCGTGTGGCATTAAAATATCATACGATTTTTAGGTGAATGTGACTGTATGGTCAAACTTATTGGCTAGGTGATTTGTTCCAGAATTGTATATTTGCATGATGTGCGTGAATCGCGTCTCCTTGATTCTTCTGCTAGCCACTATACGCCAGTAATCTCAAAATTGAAAATACTAGCAGCATTGATGGAATCATACAAGAGTCGAAATGCCAGTTGTTTCCTTACAGTTTGGTCCTATCAGCAACAGAGAAGTACTCACTAAAAAACCAACAAAACCGGATCCATATCTGCTTCAGGTCTTTTGTTGCACATTTTCTGAAAAACATATCTGTAAGAATGACAGACTATAGAAAGTAATTTTACAAATACTCTTTTCTTTGTAAAAGAGTGAAAGTGAAACTGGAATTGGCAAACCAAAAAACTTTAACTGTTTGATTTTTAGAGATTACTTTTGTAGTGGTGGTTACTAAAAAAATTGCATTTTTTTCAGTCTTATTTCACTTTTTCCAACTCATTTTCTTATTGCTTTCACAGAATGAATCACTGATAAATCTTTTCCAGCCATCATCATAGCTTTCCGTATGGCTTGCGAATTCCTTCAAGAAGCTGCATCCAATTTTATGACAGTTCATGAAATTTGGGCCCAAATAAGTCCACTAAACTATGAATTACTTCTCACTTACACTCTACGCATATTTAAAAATCTTGCATATGATTTTACTGGTGTATACCGATCATATGAACATTTTAACTCAGTTAAAACTTAAACTGAAGATTCAAATCATTATATAATCCTTATTCTTTCAATCAGCATCAAATTTCTTTATGGAAATTCTAAAAATTCAGCTATATACTAGTTATAAAGTTATCGAATTTATAATATGCACAGCATACTCAGTGTTGTGACAGAAACAAGTTGTATGTTGTTGAGGGTGACAAACAGAAAAGCGCACATTTGTTGGTGGTGGACTACTTAGTCATTATGAAATTTTACAGTTCTTGTTAGGCATCCCTGTAGTAGTTACATGATGAATAATTGAAAACTCAAGAGTGTGATGTCATCTACCGTGATATTTTTCCGGATTTTTGATGCAAAGAAGCATGATGATGAGTCTGAGATATTTTGAGGAGGCTCAAAATTACATTTTATGGAAAGTTGATAGTTGAGTAATTTAAAAAGTACACAAGGTGTAATTTGATGTTATATGATGAACACTATCTAGGCAGGCAGCATCGTTTCAAATACAGGCAGTGCCACACGCACAAATGAGGACATCAAAGACAGGATTGGAAAGACAGCAAGACAGGCAGGCCTCCATTAATTCGAAGTAATCATTGTGTTTTTTTCTACTCCACTGCACCTCACTGCACTGCACTGCAATGCTCTGCATTCAGCACAAAGCGTGAACAACATCCGGATTCTAAACACTAATTTCAGTCAAGTAAGTCAGTGCTTATATGTGATGGTTCAGAAACTTGACGCGTTACGAAAAGCACTTCCAACAAACTACACACATCATGCATCAACAGCTGCCACCCACACTCGCTCACTCGATACTGAAGATCAGATCAGGTGGCCAGAATAATCAGAGTTAGCAAGCAGGAACTCTGACTGACTGGCAACGAACCAACGAAGCAAGAACCCATTTCCCAACAAGTATGCAGAAGAAAGTGGAGATGGAGATGGAGATGGATTGAATTAGGCATAGACTGAGAATACCGATTGTGGACATCATGTGAGAGGTCAGGCCAGGCTAGGCCAGGCTAGGCTATGCCATGCCATGCCAGGCCGTCGATTGGAATCAGTTCAGAGGGGAGACGACTAGTTGAGCTTTTTATCTGAGTGTGACATGGAGGAGATCAAGTGAGGAAGAAGTGAAAGTTTGTGGGTAGTCGTGGATTAGGGTGTAAGAAGACTGGATAAATGAGAGTGAAATGTCGATGTAGAAGAAAAGCCCCATGTTTCACTAGGAACCCAAGGGACAAATAATATTGATAATAGATGATGAAAACTATTTAGTAGCCCAAATTTTAAGCAGGCTACCTTTTTTGCGTATGATATATATATATATATATATATACGGAGAGAAAGAAAGGGTCCCGACGCAGTCACGCTCGGATGGTTTATAACTTTAATGAATGTCTTGTAATTTTCCTCATTTCACTTTAAAAATCTACTTTTCAGTCATTTATAAACTGGTTATATGATATTGAATATACAAGCCATTCAAATTATGCTATGTATATACAGTGATTTTCAAATATTATCAAATCGGTGGAGGACATTATTTTTATCACACTTTCAGGTAAAGGATAAGAATTAGACATAACCAGGAAGCTATTTCAAAAATAAAGCAATCATATGATACTCTAGTTAAATTAATGATTGACTGCTAATAGTCATGTATGTTTCAAAAAGGTATGGAAAATCTTAATAAGCAGTTGTGAAACACGGACATTAAAGGTTGAAGATTCGCCAAGCAAGTGAAAATTTAACTACTGTTGGTTTTATCAAGCTTAAGGTCAACATAATGGTTAGACAGACGGTATTAAGGAGGAAGTTTTGGTTTAACGTATAAATACTATCACTGACGGTAACTTTGGCTTAAGTTTTGCCCATTAAGTCATCAGCTATCTAATCAACTTGGATGAGGTGGAGTGGGTTTTCATGGAAAATGTTTCATGCTACTGAAAAAAGTTTTTAAGACCAGTTACTGAAACTTTTGATTATTGTTCTCAGTTGTTTAAAGTAGATATCGACATATTTACTAAGTTTAATTGGGCAGTTATGGAAACTCTCAGTGATATGCCTGAATACTGACCACTTCACGTTGCATTTGCATCGAAATGCTAATTCTTCATGCTGGTTTTCTTTCCTCATTGTTTTTTGGAATTTCATGAATGAGAATATTATTATTTTCTCCTTTGATTGACTTCTATCTTATCATTATATAACCAGACTTTAGGGAATTTTGTTGGGTTTAGTGTTATTCAGATCTGTTCATATTCTTTATTTAACTTATGCCTAACCTTAACATAATTCTTGTGTGTTTCATCAATCTTTAGAAGATAATATTGTTTCAATGCTTCGAAAAATACCAGGCATTTCGTGTTCAGGAGGAAAGTAGAAAATATCACCAGATTCTCACCGAATGTTTGTAATAAATTATTGACAGGTAGATAGATACATATATTGTATAAAACATCAGCTTTAGGAGAATATGTGATGGAAAAGAATAATATTTCAGAAAGAGGATGATGGTAGCTTGTTGTTTTTTCCATTGTCTGTCTTTACTTACTTTGTAATGCCCAACTTCTCAGTTCATAACTCTTACGAAATTTCCATTCTTATTTGTTTCCATGACCATAAACTGCAACTACAACAACAATAGCTTTAATACAAGCAAGACTTGTCAAACAATATAAAATTCTCAGCATGAAATAATTCAACGAATTTATTCTCTGTTCAATATTCTAAAAGGAAATAATTATTGTATTTGAATAATGTTAGTAATAACAGTAGTAGAAGTCGCAGTATGAAACAGGTACCTATTCATACCATGTCGTCTGGTTTGAGCTGGTGAATGAACACAACCTCCAGCGTTATTTTGGTAGTCGTAGATAATTTAACCAGAACCAAAATCTGAAATCCGACATAGTTATTCAAGGAATAATGGTATGCACTATTTCTTTGCATTTACAAGGCCATCTCTTACCGGTATATCGTTTGTTCTTTGTTTTGTTGTTAGCTTAGAAAAACTGCAGTTTGAAACCATTTTAAAAGTCCACAAGAGCATTTAAAGCGTTTAAAATGCATATTTAAAAGATGGGGACAAATTCAAAGAGATGAATTCAATGAAATAAATTCTTTGGAAAATTTCTGCTACTTCAAAGTTTAAGCAGGCCGCCAGTTACTGGCAGTTACTGATCAACAGTTCTGTATACACTAACTATATTTGAATGCAATTTTACAGCTTCGGAGGATAATATCGCCTAGAAAGAGTTTGCTAACCGAAGTCAGTAGTGAGCATCGCTGATAAGAATGCATATAAGTAGTATATGTTGAGAAGTCGGACGAAGTCAGAGGCAATTACGAACGCTGGATAAATATTTTGCCCAGAATAGCGTAAACGATAACGTAGCCGTATTAGTAGCAAGACGAGATAGAAGATCAACTTAAACATATGTTGTAAATTGATATTTAATTGAAAGATCATAATATTTTATCGAAAATGCAAAAATTGTCATTGTACGCAATCCTTCTTCAAAAACCACATTTTCCTCCAGTAGTATTTCCCTACATAGAAACTGCATTCATAGTTCGGAAAAACTGACCAACATTTCTCTTGCTGTCGTAAATCTAAATTTCCAAGGTTTCATTTTCTGTTTTTTTCTGGTTAGTTTATCTAAATTCAGTGTGATTATTTTGTTTTTTATGTTCTGAGCAATGAAATGCTTATTCTTCTTCTTGTTATCCACTTGGTAGCTATCAGGAGAATCCAAGACGAGAGTTTTATACTGTATGGGACCCATCAGCTTGATGTACTTGTATTCCAGTCAGGGGGTCTCGATCCCACAAAGACTAACCCAGCGCCAGTCGCTTCAAATGATAAGAAGTTATCCAATAAGCCCCTAGAGCACGAGAGACGCAACTTATGAAACGAGTTTCAGTCGGTACTTATTGATGCTTGTAACTTCCTGTCTCTACTCTTGGTCAAATTTTTGAAGCTTGTTTTTAGTTTACCCTATAACTTGTGGAGTTTAAGGTACTTCAAATCAGTTCCCTTAAAACCAATAAGGAATGAAAAAATCCCCAAAAGCCTGGGAGCTTTTAGAACTAGCTTGTTCTGCTTTGTTTTACCAATTTCGAAGTTTTCTTTAAAATAGCGGGGTTCAAACTGTAGATTGGACAAGAGCAATTACCATCCACTCTAACTACTTTTTCACCACTTTAGCATACAACATTTTGAGAAGACTACTCATGGCAATTCTTATGGATTTTTTAACATTGTATCTAGACTTTAGTTCCCAGGTAAAACGTAAAGCTGTGTTCACCAGATTTAAACAACTTTTATTTCTTGTGGCGAAATTCTCTTAATAAATTTAGATCAAATTTTGTTTTTTATCCACTGCTGTGTTTTTTACTTGTACGTGTTGTAACTGTTTGATATTTAAACAAATCGTGCTTTTGTCAGTCACATGCTATGTTGTTTCCGTGTTCTGATGAAGTCACTTAGTAATTAGATAAATGGGTAAGTTTCCACAAATTACTGAAATATTTATAGGCACGTAATAATTAGCAGTAATTGCTACCATACAACCAGAAACTTCCGTTCAGCTTCACATTTACTGATTTCCACTTACAGTTTTTTTATGCAATGGTTCTATAATACATTATATCTTCTCATTCAAGTTGATAATTATAGTTTTGTGTAGATTCTAAGCATTTTATCGGAGACACAAGTTGATAAGTTCACTTGTGTTTATGGTGATGACTTGAATGTACCTTGAATTTCTTGTGAGTTGGTGTTCGCCTATAGAAAAACCAAAAAAGATGGCATAGTTGAACCATCACATTTCACGCCAGTTATATCACAAATCCTAACTTTCAATGATTTTTTTGTTCGAATTGATTACACATTTGCCAATTTCAAACTGGTAACTGTGTGAAAGAAAAACAGCCCATCGCATACAACCGCCTGACTATAAGGTTCGATTAAAAAAGTTTCTACGTAAATAGTTGTACAACTGTAATATAGTTTCTTTGTTCAGTAAGGAGAACTGCCGTCAAATAATAATAGTAATAATAAGAATAATAATCATTTTATTCAAGACAAAAACTTTCATTACAGTTTAGAATTCTCAGTGTAGTATTTCAACACATTTACTTCTTGCACAATAACTTTAAAGTAAATAATCATAGCAGCTAAATGATGTTAACAATAACAGAAGTAATGGACAAGAAGTAATAGCTTGTAGGTCTTCGTCTAGTTTATAAGTTGATTCACATGGGTCTGGTAGGGAATCACACACAAGTTTGGTGGTGGAAGTTAATTCATTTAGTATGAAAATTTTTGCTATTTCAGCTACATGTTCCTGTAATAGTTATATGATCCACTGTTGTGCACGAAGGAGCCAGTCACCTACTTTTATGATACTTTCTTGTAGTTATGTTGTCAACCCGTTTGACGGTAGACTGAAGACATTTTAAGAGTGTTCAAGAATACCTCCTACAATCTGTTGACATTTGAATGGATAAAACATGTGAGAAATGGAGCATCTTAATAAAATATATTCTATAATATTTTTCGGTAGCCAAAAATATAAGCGAGCTGCCAGCTTGGTAAAACAGAGCTACATAATCTATGTAGTCTAATAATGATACATCTGGAAATCGATTTTAAGCCCTGTGAATATAAGACAGTTACTGTCCACCACATGAGCAATAAACTTGTTGTGTGTCTGCAATGTATATTTATTTTGATGGTTAAACAAACCAAAGGTTATTATGTACGATGCAGATAGGTTAACTACGTAATTTAAGTGACAACTGTGGATTGACCAAGCTTTTATTGGAGAAATCATTACTACATTATTATTATTCACACATTGCAGAGACATCTTGATATGGTGTGCTTTTAAATTGATCCTTTAAGTTAGTTTTTTAGGCAGAACAGTAATCTGGCTGAAAACAGAAACTGATTCACATATAGATCTTTTGAAATCTACTATTAAAAAACACTGACACTTGGCACTAATCCAACTGATATGAATTTAAATCTGGTACCAGCTTGTGATGAAACTGAGAAAGTTACTGGATGAAATTTTGACCCTGATATTTACAAACTAATTAATTTTTATGAAGCAGTACGTTTATGACTTTTATAATATACCTTTTTATGCAAAAATATAAAAATTTTCATGGGCTGTTTTTATTTACCAAGTGAAGGTACTCACTCGTTTCTACGGTTATTATCATTAAAAGTGCATGCTAGTTAAATCATAATTCAAAAAGTCAAATCTTTCCCATTTTCTTTTTGTTTTTAATTAAAGATATATATATATATATATATATATATATGTATATTCGGTATCTGAGGTAGGAAGCAGAAACTCCTTATGTACACAGGGGATAAACTGTAATTTGACAGAATCAACAACTTCAAAGGGAGTATTCCGCTTGTTTTTATCTTACCTCCTATACAATATGTAAATATAGAAATCCAATAATCTTGAATAAGCATCCCGAGTGAACAAGTAAATTAAATACAAGGAACCAATAAATTTTCCCAAATATTTTCGAAATTTGTGAGAAGACTCACGAAGACAAGCAAACAAGCAAGCAGGAATTGGATAAGTATAATCAGCACAGTGAAAGCCTGGAAACCTTGAATTGGATGTGTACGAAGTATTCCGTAATATTTTGTCTTTGAATTTATAAGATTACATCTGTATACACATACCGGTACAGAATAAACTTTAATAGATCAAACCATAAATGGTCTTGCCCATGAAAAATAGATGGTAAGGCATATAAATTCAATAATGACTACACTATGATACTTTCTATCCTTTTTATTTTATAATACTTCTCTTTATTCGAACAGTTGCATACTGTTCAATGCTTGGCGCGTTAAATTTCAGTAATATAAGAGTATTATAAATTTAAAGGAGTGTAATTCATTTTTTTGATGAACAGGTCATATATAAACACATCAAGTTATTCATTGACGTAAACAGTCAGCTATTTTTAAAACGTCCATGCAAATATGTTCTAGTGACTTTAAAGGCCACCCTAGCAACTGCCGAGATAGTAACTCACCTCTCTACTTTATGTAAAACTCCCTTTCTAGCCATTGATGCCGAAACCTGAGGCTAAGGTGGCCTTCAAGGTCACCTGTTATGTTTGCTAACTGTTATGCCTTGTAATTTTTCTAGAGAAGTTACGATCCTAACAAAATGGTGTTCAACATGACGTAGTATTTCATTTTATTAAAAAATGAAAATAGGTTCAAAAATGAGGTTTGTGGATAAATATTCATCTGTTGCGTTGAATATTGAAACTATTTACAAGTTTTAGTAAAATTGCTTGTATTATACCGTCGTTGATTGGACCGAATTGATCGGTAAATGGGCTCCTATGTGGATGCCTCGACATTACATGTCTATTAATTATAGTAATGATAGGTAGTGGCTAGCAATGGAATTCAGGATGTGCAATTCATACTAAAGAATTATACAGCTAAGTAAGAAGCGAACAAAATTGTGATGCATAATAGACAAGTAACAATCACTTTCTATCTACTGGCATTTTATTAGCCTGGGAATACAAGCCATCAGAACGAATTTCGCTAAACAAATCACAGCAATAACCAAATCGCAAGTATTACTTAAAAATAACTATGATTAAATCAGAGGCATCTAAATTAAATACATTCTTATAACAAAAATCTTTATACTAGGGTAATTGGGTCCATTAAGTCACAGTTAAACAATAACCACCATAGAACTATAGTTACGGTAAATCACGTTCAAGCACACCAATTAGAAGCCAGTCAGAAGCCAGCATATTAGAGATAACGTAATTATTAAAGAAAATGATACTTTATGTTGTTCCTTGTATTATCATATCATTGATTTGACAGAACTTATAGATTTCTGTTGGCATATAGGCTCCTGTGCGGATGCCACGACACTGCATGTCATTTCAGTTTTTAAAGTAATGACGGATACTTTGCTAACAATCTATAAATCTATTTTACATGGGAAAAAAGATATCTGGATTTTCAGTTGGCTTTTTATCTTTGAAACCATACCCTTCTTTGTGGTGCAACTCATCCGCATGAGGTCATTTTATATCCCTTAGGGGGTCAAAAAGTTTCATGATACTGCTAAACGTTTTTTAGAACTTTCGAAGACAACTCCACATAATTTCAACTTTGTGTGCGTTCCAGTTATCGGATCAGCTAAGTGCTTTTTGTGAACAATAGCTTGATGGGGGTGACTTATATCAGAAAACTGCATGCAAGGCATCCAATCATTTGTGCATATTGTAGTATTCATTTTAATCCATTTTACTGCTACTGGTAAGATTCTTTTGGTCTATTTTTCATCCACTGTAAATGTTTTTTGTATTTCTACTGCGTATGCGATGGATTTGTGATTTGTAAGACATAGACGTGTAACTTACACAGTCTAGTTTCAGTCGTCTTCATCGGTTGTATTTACATTGAGTACGTTAATTACACAGTCCATTATCTTACCACACTTTAAGTTCAGGCTTCTCACAAGCAATCCAGCTGTCTGCAAATAAGTGACAATGTGATTGTAGTAATTCGTAAGCAGTTTATGAAACGTCAACCATACGATAAACGGATGGTGATATGTATCATCGGCAATCTGATCGGGTGTCCTTATGGTTTCCTCTCACTAAATTTTAGTGCTGAGGAAAGTACATATAAGAAGAAATTGCCAAGGAGTTGAATGATGCATAACACACAGGTTATTGGTAATAACTACCGTTTGATACAGTGAGGTACATTCAATGAATTTCCCTAAACAGCTGTAGAAAACCCGGTTTCCTATCATTCTTTTAGTTTGATGAAGTTTATTTCTAATAATAATGAATTTTTCCCACCTTTGCAATTCATTTTTATCGTATATTCAGGCCTTAAACCTATTGCAAACAAAGTGCATCACGAAGTAAATGTATTTTAATCACTGCAAGATGCTATAGCTATGGTGCAAAAAGAATGATGTTAGAAACGAAATTCAGTCCACTGATATGTGTTTAATATTACCAAGGTAGTTTAAATTAAATTTTTATAACCATGCAGCAATTGTTACTGAAATTAAACAGATTGATTTGAACGTGTTTTTGACTAACTCCTCAACTGCAAGACTTTAGTCACAGATTTTTACATGTATGGTATAGAAATGAGACGCCAAACAATAATATTGAAGTGAATCTTCAGCTGTGGTGGAAGATTGCTGTTCCACTTTAGTTTGTTTCTTAGAAATGTCACGCTGTAAAACAGTATCATTTCCTGGATAACGTTTAAGACATAAATTGTAGTTCATGTTAGACGATTGAAGGCGGTCAGCAGAAATATTTAGACTTAGGTTACGTGCTAATTGACACACTAGAGGAAGAAGTGTATGCAGCTCCTAGCGAACTTATATTCCTTTAAAGACTCTAACACGAATCGCCCAGTGGTCTGGTAAAAAAATTATTGTTGAGCTATTCTGTTAGAGAATAAAAGTATCACATATACTGAAGGATCTCTGAAAAGCATTATTATTTGTAATTAGGGTTCCTAATGGAACATAGGGATTCATTTGTACGCCACCATTTCACTCTCTTCTATCAAGTCTCCTTACACCCTAATCCACGACTGCCCACAAACTTTCACTTCTTCCTCACTTGATCTCCTCCATGTCACACTCAGATAAAAAGCTCAACTAGTCGTCTCCCCTCTGAACTGATTCCAATCGACGGCCTGGCATGGCATGGCATAGCCTAGCCTGGCCTAGCCTGGCCTGACCTCTCACATGATGTCCACAATCGGTATTCTCAGTCTATGCCTAATTCAATCCATCTCCATCTCCATCTCCACTTTCTTCTGCATACTTGTTGGGAAATGGGTTCTTGCTTCGTTGGTTCGTTGCCAGTCAGTCAGAGTTCCTGCTTGCTAACTCTGATTATTCTGGCCACCTGATCTGATCTTCAGTATCGAGTGAGCGAGTGTGGGTGGCAGCTGTTGATGCATGATGTGTGTAGTTTGTTGGAAGTGCTTTTCGTAACGCGTCAAGTTTCTGAACCATCACATATAAGCACTGACTTACTTGACTGAAATTAGTGTTTAGAATCCGGATGTTGTTCACGCTTTGTGCTGAATGCAGAGCATTGCAGTGCAGTGCAGTGAGGTGCAGTGGAGTAGAAAAAAACACAATGATTACTTCGAATTAATGGAGGCCTGCCTGTCTTGCTGTCTTTCCAATCCTGTCTTTGATGTCCTCATTTGTGCGTGTGGCACTGCCTGTATTTGAAACGATGCTGCCTTCAAAGGTGGGTAGGTAAGTAGGTAGTTAGGTAGGTAGGTAGGTAGGTAGGTAGGCAGGTAGGTGGGTAGGTAGATAGGTGAAAGTGACTGCTTCGTTTACGTTTCTCGTGTTCACGATGATTGGTGCTTGTTGTTGATGCTGTTGTTGGTTGGCCATCTTCATCAATCCTGTCTTCTCTACGTTCACTTGAAGTCACGTCCTCGCTGCCTCACCTCTTCCGTCGACTTGTCGGTTTTTGCCTGTACATTTTCGAGTTTGTGCCACAAGACACTAGACATAAATCATCATCGTTGGTGAAATCCAAATCTTCTTCTGGGGTCTTTTCATCTGTCCAGCCAGCGTATGTCCATCTTCTTGCTCCTCACAGTTTGTTGTATGATCCAGTCCAGTCTAGTCCAATCGACCACAATCAGGAAGATGATCGGTGGTGGTTGGCAGTTGCTTCGTCTTACCTGTCAACCTGTCTTCACTTCACTTCACTTCAAGGATGTCAATCAGCTTTCCATTGTGAATCACTCGCCATGTGGTGTCTTCATATAGCAGACAGCTGTGGAATGAGGTGGATGACGGTTTGTGACAGTGAAAGCGTAGTGTTGGAACAGCTGCCTGACAAATTACTTACCGGTCGACGCTGTCGAAGGCCTTTTCAAATTCGGTGAAGTTGAGGTAGAGGTACAGTGGACTGCTTTTCTATACCCTGTTCGATGATGATGTGCAGCGACAAGCTGCAATTTGATTCAAACATAATTTCTTTTTTCTGAAGTCAGTCAGTCAGTCAGCCATCCAATCACGGTTGTCATTTTGAATCCAACGCATCTTTTAGTCTCTCCAGGATAATGTGGCTCAATATTTTGCTTGGAGTGGACAGAGATGGAGAAGGATTCTGTGCCAGTTCTTGCGAAGACTAAGGTTGCTCAACCTTCTTTGCGAGTTTGACAAGCTAGCCCTTCTTCCAATCAATGGGCAGGTACTTTTCCTTTCTTTCTTTTTAAATTTTCCGCAGTAGTGGTGTGGGCGAGCCCGCTTAACTAGTTCACTAGTTACTAGTAGGTCTTTAGCTTGGATAAAGATGGAAGTTTGGGCATAGTGCTAGCAATCCTATCACGTGAAATCAATTTAATTGCTAAGGGAACTTCGAAGCACAAGGAAAATTTAAAAGCACTTTGAAATTCTTAGTTTATTCTATCAGTCATTTTACAAGGACTCTAACAAGGAAGAAGATTCATCATTATGTTGCACTTTGCTTGATGTATTTAATCATGGCCTGAATAGCTCAGTGATAATATCTGTGACTTCTGGGAATGATGGGGGTTTGATTCTTTAAGCGGACATCAGTTGCACCGAAGTGGCAAATACTTTTGATGAGTTGCGCCAACTAGCAGGAAACGTATGTCAAAGGCTTGTTGCCAACTTCTTCCGTGCATGTCACAATAATCAAAGAGTAGCATGATACTCAATCTCCATGTTTGATGAATACTGTATGACCTATAAAATTCGGTCAGCATTTAGGACTAGACAAACTGAAATTTAATACTCACGAGTAATAAATTCGCCTATTGGCTTCACTTGATGTCCATAAACATATGTAGATCATAAGATTATGGTCTGGTAGAACTTTCTGCTAATTCACTTTTTACACACTTAAATGGTACTCAGAACCATGAGAAAAGTGCGGAGTCACATTTATTAGCACATTTTACAGAAATATAGTGAACATAATGCTCCCAGTTGTTCTCTGCTAACAAGACATCCAAAATTTTGGATAAATACACACTTCATCAATGAATGTTCATTACTGTAAACATCCAGATCAAAATTACTACGAATGTTCTAGAGTACGTTTAGCTACGAGTATGATTTAATCATAATGAAGGTATTTTTTTAAGACAACCTCAGCGTGTTTAGACAATCAAACACCATCTATCTAAACGTTTTACTGTGTAGGACACGGCTTCTTCAGCGGTAATTGGGTTATGTCTTATTGATGTTTAACTAATTGTATTCGCTTCTCTTTAAGAGTGAGACTGTTCAGTCAACACTGCCAAACTGATTGACAACTGAAAATTTGTGAATCAGTTTGGAGGCTTGTCTTGGTTAATTTATTACAAGTAAATACACTTCGTGGACTGAAGTCAGTAGGAAAACCGCCGAAAATGTGACACGACTAGACATATATTTTGTCCTAGTTTGGGAATCCTTAGGACTGCATATCGGTGACCCATCTCCGAATCGAACCCAGAACTTTCAGGTTCCGTGGCTAGCACTTTACCATTGATCCATTTAGTTGGAATACAAGGATCCACATCTTCCTAGGAAAGGTTTGCATCTTCCAAAGGTTGGGAAATTCAGACCATCGGATTCCAACCCAGTGGTCAAATGGCAATATGTTCGCCACAAGTCCTGAAGCTTGTGTGTTCGACTGCTATCTGGGTCACGTGTGCACACTGCTGAGGAGCACTATACTAGGACGAAACATCTGTCCAATGCTATCCGGTTTCTTGTGGCTGTTTGCCTGGTTTCGGTCCGTCAAGTATGCCTTTTTGAAATGTGTATTTGTTAACAGTGAATCATTATAATACTCAGAAATCATTGGTGTTTTTTTGAATTGGAAAACAATCTAAGCAAATTCATATTTTTGCTAATTTTCCATTAGGTTGTACAGTGGTACTTAAAAATCATTCAATATGAACATTTAATAATGTCAATGACGACTGCAGTTTGAGGTCTAGGGCATTAATTAAGAGGGTGACAAAAGATATGATAACAGGAAGGACAAAATCATTTGAGAATTCACATAATCGAGTAGCTTGGAAATGTGGATGTATTAGTTGGTTGTATGTATGTGTTGGTGTCTGTTGGTAGGCTGGAATGTACTTAATTGTCCTAATGCAATTAGACTATAAAAAGGTTGAAATTAAATGCTGAAAACGATGACATTATAGGCAGTTATGGGAATGAAATGAGAAAAGTAATCACTGGAATTTTATCTAGGTTGAACCTACAGATTGTATACTTTTATTAAATCGAAAAAAACTGAATGCCTATTACATCTTCTAAGCCTAGTCATTGAAGCTTTGTGAGGGTGGTGAACTGTAATTAAACAATGTATAGAAGGACAGACTAAAGTTTCATCAATTTTCTGTCTAGTATCCACTAGATAAGCAATTATTAAGTATCTGATAGACTTTGCTCACTGATGAAATTCACGAAACTTACTGCTGGAAAAGATCGGAACACAAGATAATACAGTATTCATTGATTACTATTCTTTTTTTTAAAGTAAGCCACTGATATAAAGTCACAAATTGAGCATCATATTGAAACTCATAAGGGGTTGGTACTCACACATCGAAAAAATGTTTCAAATATAATTGTATTTTACGGCATTATTTTATGTCAAAAATATATTCTTGAGGATAGGTTTGTGAAGTTTTGGTAATGAGAGGCGTTACAAAGATAATGTACCCTCTTTTTTAACAACATTTTTTGTGTTTTCGTTTGAAATTTTTCTGAATTTTTTATGACTGTAAATATATACGGATAAGAAAGTCATAGGTGGTTATCATTGCAAACTTTTGAACCTTAATAATGAATTATTAAAAGTGTTATAAACACTGAAATATAAGAAAATTATGAAATAATCTTTATCTTCTTAGTTAGTTTGAGGCAATCGGGAGGGAGATTTCCATAACATAGGTTTCGTGCTCGCTGGTACTTGTCAGCGAGGCACATCTACAACCTCGACTGAACTGTGAGATTCAAACCCGAGTCATCCAGTTGCAGTCAGCGATGTTACTACTGAGCTATTCAGGCAGCAATTCACTTCCTGTCGAACGTGGTTAAAGACACTGATTGGTCACGGGCAAGCAGCCAATTTCATGTTGTCGAATTCTGAGTGATTCTTTTTTCTTTCTTCACTTTCTTTATATCTATCAAGTGGATACTCATTTATATCACTTCATATCTACCACAAACTTTCACTCTTTTGAATCCCTTAAACCTGTTATTACTTTCGTTGTCTGAAAGATTATTACGCAACTGATTTCTGTTCCTGATTTCACTTTTTAGCACTGGAATAATGACTCAGCTATCCCTTTTTGTCTAATAATAGACTGTTGTATGTCTGTGATATATATACAAATACGATTACACAACTTCACAAAGTGAAACTGTAGAATGAGAAGTTTTTTCCGTTGAAATATCTCCTCTTCACAGTAGTTAGTCTTCTGTAGTGCTTTCTTAATACAGTTTGATAACGTGTATCTTATTTGTGGGATTTTGATACATTCTACTCGTGCATAACTGATCTCTTTTAGTTTATCGATTTATAAATCGCATTATCCATCGTTAATTAAGCAGTAATTATTATGCAGAAGATCCACTTGTTATTCTCAGTTATGTGAAAGTATATAATTCATAAAAAGCATGCAAACGATTCTTTGGATGTCGTAAAACTTATTGAGGTATAGACTTGGTCAGATTATTCAGTAATCATTAGCAGAAATAACCAAGAGTAGACAGCTTGACTGCCCAACAGAAATAAAATGTCTAACTGCAAATATTGTAAAACGATGATAAATGAACTGTGTATTTGTTTAGGTCTGAATATCAACATAACATTTACATTTGCATTTACAAAATGAACTGCAATAACTGTAGTCAACACTACATTGGACAAGGTGTTTTCCCTCTTTGTCTTCATGAACACCAATTGGTTATTGAGCGTCACGATATTTCGTCCCTCATTTCAAAGTATGTAGATAATTATGTACATGAATACAAGTCTGACAATGTGGAAATCTTAGATGGAGAGAGGAAACACAAAGAATATCAGAGAATTCCTGAAAACGTGTAATTCAGGTCAGTCAGCAATCAGTGGATTCACAGAAATCGACCCAATCTACCAATCAATGAGAAAGATGATAAACGACTGGAAAGTCAAAGGTCAAGCAGGGAAACTGCCAGCAGAAAAATCTATGGAGTCAATAACACAACAATCGAAGGAAACAACCAGTCACAAACCAGTTTGTCAGGGCAAGCTGTTAAATCATTCATGAAGAGATGTTGACAGCTCACTTCATACCAAAATTAGTGCTGATGATGCCGTCGAGAATGATGACGAAAGCTCTACGATTCAGCTCCGAGAACACAATACAACCAAGACCATCCACCTGTGTTGCAAATACTTTCCACCATAAAACTTGTAAGCTTACAATCATCGTTGAAATGTGAATTCGTCATATTCAGGACACAGTTAATCCTTTTGCTGACTTACCTTTCCATTTGATTTGTATGCTTTGACTGAGAAAAAATTATAAATTTTTACTTACAACAACCTAATACTTTGCCATATAATGGAAATTATTCTAAAATAATTGTTATCTAATTACGATCAAGGTAAGCTTCACATTTCTTAAGTTAAATGACATGCACTTGCAGGAAAAATTCACAAAATCTTTATTGCCTATTGGGAAACTATAATAATTTATCTTTTTCACTAAAGCATGCGAAACAGCAACTAATTTCTTACATCCATACCTTAAATACTGAGCCAAATAAACCACATTAACGTCACAGTGTGCGATATATTTGCATAGATCTTCAAGAGGAGCCTTAAGTCCTTGGAGCCTTTCACAACCAACAGCACTGTTTCTATAAAAGGCAGATGATCCTACGTGTGAACATTAGATTGGTTGAAGAAGCAAATTTAACAGGATATGTCTTTCTAGAAAAGTTTAGAAATAGTCATGGTCATTGAAAATGTATATGAATCGTAGTATTTTGTAAATATATTAACGTTGCAACACACCTGTTATCTTACCGCCTTCCTAACCACTGAGAAACTGAGCTACCATTAGGGATGGAACATAAAATAACTGTTCGGATGTCCACTCTCATACATTTATATAACCAAGGATATACCATTAAACTTTAATCATCCAAAAGGTTTGTTTTATTTCACTTTTTACCTCACAACTATATTTCTTAGGCATACCCTTCATGAAAAAAAATATTCAGATATATTCTTTTTCGTAAAACTAAAAATTGTAGTGACAAACTGCTTACTTGATGTTTTTGTTGTTAAGTTATGAGTATCTTAAAATTGTTTGTTGAATTCAACTAACTAAGAGGTTTTTATTCACTGATCATCTTCTCTGTGATATTTCATTTGAAATCACCAATTTATAACGAATTTCAGTGTAACAACACTGTTTACTATTTTGAGCATACACTATGTGTTCGTATGTCTTTCAAACAGTGAAAGATATAATTTAAGTTGAGTACAGAATTTCAGTCTAGCGTGCTAAGAAATCATTTCCAATTCCATACTTCATTCCAAGTCTCCGTGTTCTTTTCATCTTTTGTTCATTTAGTATGAATGTAAAGCTCCGCTATTTTTCTTTTATTAGCAGCAAAGCGTTTTGATATTTGTTGTAGAACAAAAAGAAAATGGTTGTACGAAAACATCATTTACAACTGCGTACACAAATTGGATGCCTATCTTGCAGGGACATTATAAAAGCCGAGTTAAGTAACTAGTAGAATTTATCATGCTCCATCGTTGTTGTTACAACGTGTTCATACTGTTTCATGCTTCAGTTGGACAATAAGCAGATGTAGAGGTGATATTTCTTTGGACATCCCTCCTCATCGTTATTTAAATTCCCTAGATAGAGCCTTTTTTGCCGCAAAACTTTGTATATGCTATTCAGTCAACAGCTGATTCGTCAGTGTAGGGTGAGTACAAATCCATCTTCAACCTTAAATCGTCGAATATCTCCTAGAATCTGGATATTTGGCTCCTCTCAGAATGTCGTTCAAAGCTTGCTACAAAGTTTGACCAAGCCATGCAATCGGAATGAGAACTAGACACTTATACGCAGCTGAATCTTTGGCAATTCGCATCTTTAAACTTCAATCATGTATTCGAAAGTAACACATACAAACACTGTCTATACCTCGGCCTTGAGCAGGTGTTCTACACTTCTGTTTATTGTTTATTTTGTACTTTATTTATTGATTTTTATCACATGTTCATTTATTCATTTTCACGCAGTAAGAAATTTGATTGTTCACTGCATTTATTTAAAACTACTGAGATGATGTCTTATATTGTATATGACCATTCGATACTCTACCTACACCTATCGATTACTCTTGACCATTGACAGCAATTATATCTGTGTCACTCAGTTATTTCACTTATATGTCTACGAATGTACAGCTGTGAGAGTGAACCGTCAAAATGACAATTATCGTCGCTGTAACCTCTTTTTGTTTTTGACAAACGCATAGGACTTGTTGCCCGTAAGCGCGTTTCTAAGTGTGTGCATGTGTCTTTGTTCCAACATTTAATTCTATTCTAATAAGCGATATACTTGAAATGGACAAATTGTGCAACGGGAAGAGTGAAAGTGATGAAATTATCACCTAACATCGTATAACAGCAGAGAAACCAAGTCAACAGACTGGAAAGATTGAATAACACTTTTTTTGGGTAGGATCTACAGTCTCCCACTTAACACTTTCTTTGTTAGCAAACGCCTTTTGAATAAGGAATGGTATTTTTCTGCTTATGGTTTCCAACTGACGCACTACAAATAATGCTGTTTCTTTAGCGTCCAGACTGTAGAATTTTATGGCAAATTTTTTATTTGTTTTCTACGTAAAATATCTATCTCTTAATTATTTCACTTCAGTATTTCACCATCGACTGTGTGTACTGTCGCCACTAGTCTCTTTTTGATATAAAGATTTGTGAACGAATCGTTTTGGACAAAATGGTTGTGCTAAAATGTTCCAGAGGTAAATTGAAAGGTGAATAGAAAAACCGAACCTACAAACCTATCATTGAACACGCCAGACTAAAGTACGATTATCATCATAGTCAACGTGTCACATGCAAATATTTTGTATTCATGTTACTAGCATTACTAAATTGTCAAAGAATTGAGGAAGAATATGTGATTGGCTGAGATAGAAAATGTGTTACCAGTAAAAGTAGACTGTCCATATTCGAATGCTATATGGTGTCACAGCATGTGTGTCGTCCGAGTCGACTTCAACTTGTTTATACTTGAAGTCTTTGACAATTAATTAAACCTAAATCATAGACATAGCCTGTAGCGTAAGAAATCTGTTGTGGTGGCAAGACGTATCATCAGTTGTTTCATGTAATCCCAATAGTTTTACGACTCACCAACCTGAGTCAGGAAATCTACACGTGCGATACTTTTATCCGCTTCTCAACAACTAGCAGCTAAGTATGATCGACTCAAAAAACAAATCCCTTAACAAAGTCAGATAAGATGAATGTGTAAACTTAACTACTCACATTGGGCAACAGAATAAGACTCACGCAATTTGCAAACAGTTATAGTTGAAACAACCTCGCCTGGTTAACTAATACACTAGTTACTAGCCGGGTAAAGAGAAAGCTTGGACATAGAGCTAGTAACCCCCCCTCGGAAAACACATCCAAACTCTAAAGAAACTTCAAAGCACAAACGATATATAAAAAATAATTACAAAATTATTCCTCACTGGAATCGGAGAGGCGAAATGACGCCAGTTGGTGAAAGCCTTCGGGAAGCCAATTGCCTGGGCCGATGTGTCTTCGCTCGATGAAAGCGAAAGTAAACATGGGGACATGGAATGTCCAAACCATGTTTGAACCCAACAAGGATGTCCAGATCGCAAACGAGATGAGAAGGTATCACATTGAAGTGTTAAGAATTTGCGAAAGCAGATGGAATGGGAGTGGACTGTCCAAACTGTCAACTGCAGAATCAATAATCTACTCCGGTCACCCAGACGACAACCACGAGCACACTGAGTTATGGAGTGGCTATCATGATGTCCTCAAGAGCTTCGAAGGCTCTCATGCAGTGGGAATCAATCTCCTCCTGCAGGATCACGACAGCAAGATGAATTCAACTCAAAAGGAAGGAAGGTCACAATCATACAATGCTATGCACCTAGAAATAATGCAGAGCAAGAGAAAAAGGAGGAATTCTACAGACAACTGCAATCAACACTAGACAAGACCTCAGTTGGTGACATCAAAATTCTAATGGGCGACATGAATGCGAAACTGGTAGCGGACAAGACAGGACGAGGACAAACCATGGGCCGAGAAACGCTCGGTGAAAAGAACGAGAATTGAGAAATGTTTGCAGAATTCTGTGCATTCAACGATTTGGTGATTGGAGGCACTGTGTTCAAGCACAATGATATCCACAAAGCGAGCGACATGGATTTCACCAGATAGACACACTAAAAGCTGAAGGGAGAAACTACGAAGAAAATCTCCACGTCAGCCATCAAGACAAAATGAGAGATATCGAGGAACATCCCTGAAGAAACTTGTGTGGATGAACACTGAAAGTCTTTGAAAGCTATATGGAAAGAAACATGCACAACCGTATTAGGAAGTAAGAAGAAAGAAGACAAGACAAGCAATAAATCTCGATGGACACAAAGAAGCTGATAGAGAAGAGGAGAGGAGGATGGTGAAGCAGAAGATAAATGGATGCAATGATAAACGAAGAAAAGGGGAACTGAATACAACGTTTAAACACTACACTGGACAAAGAAGTGAAGAGAAGTGTGGGCAAAGACAAAAAGGACGTCCACAAGACACTGGCAAGTGAAGCAGAACAGGCTGCAGTCTGAAGATAGGTGAGATAGGTACCTGAAAACATTATATCAAATAACCAGGTTACTATCTGTGTTGGAAGAGATCAACACACATGAAACCAATAAGTGGTGATGAGGGGAATTTAATTACCGAAGAAGAGAAACGAAGGAAACGATGGGCTGACCACTTCAAAAAGCTCTTGAATCGACCACCACCACCATCCGCATTTCGTCCAGAAATACCACCTGCAGCTGAACCACAGAACTGCAAGTGAACACAAATCCTCCAACAAAAGTGGGAGTCCTGAGCGCCATAAAGCTACTCAAGTGTGGGAAAGCAGCAGGACCAGATGGAATCCCGGCGGAAGCACTGAGAGCAGACGCAGGGACAACAGTGGACATGCTAACACCACTACTGCAGTAGGTCTGGAAGGAAAGGAAGGTACCTGCTGGTGGATTGGAAGAAGGGTTACCTTGTCAAACTGCCGAAGAAGGTTGACCTCAGTGTTTGCAAGAACTGGCGAGGAATCACTCTCCTGTTCACTCCAAGCAAAATATTAGGTTGCATCATTCTGGAGTGACTAAAGGTTGCACTGGATTCAATATTGCTACTGGATTCAGGAAGTACAAATCATATGTGGACAAAATTGCAACGCTTCGCATCATCATAGAACAGAATATAGAATGGCAGTCAACTCTACACTTCAACTTAATCGACTTTGAAAAAAGTCATTGACAGCGTCGACCGAGAAGTAATTTGGCAACTGCTTCAACACTACGGAATATCACAAACATTTATCAGCCTCAATTAACAGCTATATGAAGACGCCACATGCCAAGTAATTCACAATGGGAAGCTCAATGATGCCTTCGAAGTGAAGACGGGAAGGAGTAAAACAAGACTGTCTACTATCACTCAAGATCTTCCTGATTTTTATCGACTGGACTAGATCATGCAACAAACCGTGAGGAGCGAGAAGAGGGGGCATAAGCTGGACCGCGGAAGAGAACCTCGACTATTTAGATTTCGTCGACGACTTGTGTCTGATGTCGCACAAAATTGAAGATCTGCAGGCAAAAACTAACAAGTTGACAAAAGAGGCAAGGCAGCGAAGACATGACTTCAAGTGAATATAGAGAAGACAGAGGTGATGAAGATACCCAACGAACAACAAAACCATCAACAATAACAAGCTCCAATCACGATCAATGGGAGAAACCTAAAGGAAGTAGTCTCTTTCACCTTCATAGACAGGCAGCACTGTTTCAACTACAGGTGGCACAGACGAGGATGTCAAAGTTAGGATCGGAAAAGCAAGACAGGCGTTTATTAACCTGAGACCAGTGTGGAGATCTTTTGCATTGCACTCAGCATGTGGATCAAGATCCGGATTTTCAACACCAACGTCAAGTCAGTGCTCCTGTATGGTTCAGAGACTTGGAGCGTTGCGAAAAGCACTTCCAACAAACAACAGATATTCATCAACAACTGCCTACGCTGGCTGGTTACTGAAGATCAGATGGCCAGAAAGAATAAGCAACAAGGAACTCTGGCAACAAGCCAACCAAGAACCTATCACTCAACAAATATGAAGAAGTGGAGATGGATTGGGCATACATTGAGAAGACCGACTGGGGACGTCACGCGTCAGGCCTTTGAGTGGAACCCAGATGGAAAGCGACGAGTTGGGCCTTCGAGGTAAGGGTGACATGGAGGAGATCGTGCGAGGAGGAAATGAGAGCTTGTGGGCTGTCGTGGAGCCAGGTTCAAAAGACTGCGGAGAAGAGAGTGCACCGGATACGTGCTGCTGAAACCCTATGTTCCATTAGGAACCCAAAGCACAAATAATAATAATAATAATAACAATATGTAGTTGAAACACTACATTGTTATCATGCTTACGATAAGCTTTGAAAAGTAACTAAATATGTGTCTTGTTGTTCAGTGAATTTTCCTAAGCAACGAAAAATGCGTCAGTATTTTTTTCCAAGTAATATGTGTTTACACTTATATTGCGTAAGTGAATAATTGAACTAACGTGTTTGCTGTCAGGAAAAGTTTTCATTGATTATGCTTTATCTGTTTTATAAATATAAATATAAATATAAACTTTCTCTCAGGTAAGGAGAAATGAATCTTAGTCACTTGACTACGAAGATGCATGTCTAGTATGTGAACTTTATTAAACTGAATTGACGTTTTGCTTGACCTGAAAGTATCCATGATGAATATCATATAATGGACGGAAGTTGTGTTTGATCGGTATTTACTGAAAATCAGTTGATGGAACTTAACCGACACTGGATGATAAATAAGATCTTTGGTCAGCTTCATGTAACTTACTTTCACAGTTTTAACCGATAATAATTCAGGTCAATGAAACCTCAACTATCACAAGTGAAGTAGACTGAAGTTGTTGTGGACTGTCCTACTGAAAACAAATTTTTTTTTATTATCTAGAGATATAATTTCCAAATGAATGTTTTTGCTAAAATTTAGATACTTTATTATCAGATGATGTTTTCAGAATCAAACTTTCCTGCGGTCTACAAGCATAACGCCCTGGAATATCTGAAATGTTAAAGTATGTTGTTATTTGATCATAAACATTATCGCATAAACATTACAACATGAAAAAAAACTCTGATGATTGATAAAGCCTATTAACTGAAACCATTCACTTGGCTTTTAATCATTTTCATATTGTAAACTAGCTGGTTTTTTCAGTGAAAGGATCTTGTTTGATGCGTGAATGTCATAAAAAATCTCAAGCATCAATTGCAGCAGCTTCTTTTTTGATAGGTAAAATGATTTTTAATATATTCGAATGTAAACAATGTCATATAAATTATAGAATGGTTATTCAGACTCACAATTGCTGTCTTGTCGGGCTTGGATATCACAATGACTTCAGAAGTCGTGCTAGCAAAGATGTTTGTTGTTTGAGGGATTTACAAAGCAAGAAGACAAAAAGCAGTTACCGTTATAGTGTAAATAGTTACACCATCATGGACATTCGAGGGTAAAGTCATACCAGGGACTCAATGTGGTTTGAGGTCACAACTGCAGTTACCGCAGACGACCGGTAGAATCATGTGGATGTTCTTCCCTTTATAAGAAAAGATAAGAATAGGGGAATATCAACTTCGAAACTACGCATTGCTCTCTGACCTGGGGTATTCCGGGTCCCGTGGTATGGGTTTTTCAGTTCCATTCATAACAAAAAAGGTCATTATTCAACTATTAAGACGGCCATACTTGATGCTCAATTGATTGTGTGATTACACAATGCTATTACTGTTTCAATTTCCTCTTCATGTTTAGGCAGTCGTGAAGTGGTGGCAGCTCTTACGACACTGTCATAATTCAACTTTTCTCACATAACCTCCAACCTCCCACATTTCAGCTTTCTAGTCTTTCCTTTCATCTCTCGTTCGAAATTCTTAAGTCGTCTTTAATTCTTTACAGCTCTATATTCCTGTATAACGACTCAGGTGTACGGTTAGACTTGTATATAAGAACACAGGCAGTTACCTAGATAATTGTTTTTCAAGTTGTATGAATAGGAAAGCACAAGTAGAATCCGATGGTACAAACAAATCAATCAGTAGTTCTAACTATCCCATGAGATATTTCCTCAGTATTTAAGTCCACACTCATGGCGCAGCCTTTAGAGAGGAGAATACACTTCATGGGACATGGTCTTGTGAAAAATATAGATTCAAACTATTTATCAAATCTTTTTAAGTTCACACCGTCCATCAGATCAAAAAACAAGCTTCGTTAGTTGAAATCCCGGCATCTTGAGCCATGAATGCATATGTGAGCCATGTACACACTACCTTAGTGTGGTTATTTACCCAATTTTAAACCATTGGAGTGAATCTGTGAAACCCTTTTCTTGAGCTTCTAGAGCTTCCTGTGCTACTACCTGTGGGCCTAAAAAGATTAGGAGAAATCATTGTTGCCTCTTTTCATCTATCCCTATGTACTGATGGATTGCAGTTCGGCCGGACTGAGGGATAATTTTTGCCAAAAACTATCTAGTCTCCGACTGAAAGTAAAACTTTGAATGTGGTTGTGGTAGCGAGCTACTTCAGTGCACTAGTATGTAGGCCTAGCCAAACAGAAGGGGGTTGACGTGGTACGTTTGGAATCCTAAATGAACGAATGGAATGCATAACGGTGATAGTCTACTGCAACTCCGTTCAAATGACAGTCTATTTCTGCCCAGGCTACATTTTAGATGTTAAGAGTGACATTGTCTAACAAAGTGTCGATCGACTTCAATTTGTTGGTGAAAATGGTTGACAATATTGTCTGGATGTAGAAGCGAGAATAAAAACTGTTCGTGAGAGATCATTCTGAGCACAGCTCAGTGATAAGAACGGAAAGACCAGTCTTATTCAGTAACTACTGATACATTTATGTTAACATGACATCACTTATCATAGAGAAACCTGATCTGGATATCAGGTTGTCATCAAAACTTCGTTACAGACCGTAACTGACCCTCAGAGAGAGGTTGGGAAAGGTAGCTGATTTTACTAGCTTCGTCTGACGAAACAAATGCATATGAATGCAATCATGTTGGCTCCATGCAAAGTTAGGAGCGTAAGTAAATCAAATATAGGCTTACAGACAGTCTACACAATGTTCGTAAACAGTGGTAGACACTGAAGGGTAAAGAACATTTATTAAGAATTACCAGGGAGACTGAGACAAAATGTCAATAACTACTGAGACCACGGTGGGGGAGGATTAGTGTGAGATTCACATGGTAGATGGGTGACTGAAAGGATGAGTAGAACAATTTGAGAAACAGTTCAGCTGGACTACAGATAGTCTTCAGATGCTCATTATCTAGTTGGATCTTGAATATTACACTGAGATAGAGCCTCCAATTGTTAGTGAAGTTGAAAGGTTTCTGCGTAACACCGGAATAGTCCTGATGGGTTCACACTAGAAGTATCACGAAGAGTGGTTGGGGATTATTGACTAGAGTTACTAAGGTGCTAACTAATGTATGCAAATGGCATATCATTTTTCAGGACTGGTCTCAATCGCTGATAGTCCAAGTCTTGAATAAAGAAAGGGAACTCTCCAGTCATAATAGGAATTCAGCCTTAAAAGAAGTGTTTGGGATTCAGGGCTTTATAATCATAAGACATTTTAGTAAAGCTTAGAACCACCGAATCAGAGAGGGCCGGGCAGTTAGTTATAAGACCTGATCGGGCGTGTACCAATCAGGCAAATACCCTTTGATATGTCTTGGAAGATAGGTACACCCACTAGCAACTAGCATTACCCGTACTTCTTGACTTGAATGCTGCATTCAACTCCGTCAACGAAGAGATCTTATGTTAGTACTTCTCACTTAAAGGAATGCGGGGTTATTATCTCACTCAGTAAAGGTTTTGTATTTGAGGATGCGTTCTTATCTTAGAATCGATGGTTAGGTTTCACATTAGCTGAGTACGTTGAGTGGTGTCCGCCAAAGATGTTTACTTTCTCCATTCTTATTTCAATCTTGTCTGACTCACTTTTATGCAGATCCCAATCTTTTTCTCTGACTCTCAAGGGATTGATGCTCCCAAAGGAGATTCCTCAGTAAACCTAAAGGGTGAAAATACTTGATTCTGCTAGATGAAGATACAATGCAACGTCTTTTGAATACTTTGGGTAGCAATTTAAGAATGTTTGAGATACGTTTCTAACTAATCAAATGCGAATTATTTGTAGTTCATTGGTCTGTGTTAATGCTTTGTCCAACAATAATGAGTTAATTGGTTGGGGATACGGATCGCCAGTTACTTCAAACGTCGGATGACCCCCTCTGGATATGATTCTGAAAATCTCTGGAGGGTTTCTAATGGTACATCTGACGTTTGTTAGCACACACCATCTATATTGTCTGTATGCTATCCAACTGCCCCTTGATAGCCGGGTGTACTTTACAGAAACTCCCTCTATTCTACCGTATAAATATGGAGGACAGCCGTCAAAGGTGAGAGGCGTTATAAGTCTTCTGGCTATCGACAAGTGTTTTTTCTCAACATTGGTTGCGTATTACGGAACCACCATGACTAATACAGAGATTAGTTGGAGATTTTGAGATAGAAGTGGTAGGTTTGTTCATAAGGTTGTCAACTTTTAGCAACTAAGATGGGTGAGACGTGTTACGCATGCCTAATCACCACTATACTTGTCACGTAGTATTAGTTGAAGCAAGTTTAGCGTAAGAAAAAAATAAAAAGCGGTCAGTTCAAGACATGCTGTTAGTAAAGGAAGCCTATGACTATTAGTTTGACCAATAAGGAAAAATTAAGATACCCCGGTTAGGGTTCTCATGACAACCGAATTCCCCGATTATAGAATATATGCGATGTGCCTCAGATTATATCTCATCTCGCCTTGACTATCATACCGAATTTCATTACTGTTTTGTATTTTCTTCCACTCTTTTTTCGACTGTCTACAACTTTTGATTACTTTCTTCCTCATTTCTTTATCTTTCATCTTGAAGCATTTCCCTTTGATTTGGTTATGTGAAGTATCGCAACTTTAAATGTTGATACAAAATCCCATTTTGTTACTGACTGCACATGAGATTTTTGCTTGAATGAATAAAGTTGAAGTGTATCATGTGAAATTTGTCTAGAGAGGACATGTTTACAGTAAAAGATTCTCAGCATTGAACACTGTAATTGGTTTAGATATAAAGGGACCTGTCCAATCTGCAAATATTGTAGAAATAACGTTGTGATAGAACCTAAAGTTACCAAGGCTATTTTGAATTCATGTAGATGAAAGTCATACTACTTCGTATATGAGTATGTGATCAAAAGTCCTACTTCATAAATTTTGAGACCTTCCAAATGGTTTCAAAAATACCTTATTTGTCTTTAAAAGCGATGATAAACAGTTGGATTGCGTTTTTGGATCATTTTATCTGATGTTATGTGTAGGCATCAGTGCAGGTCTTCTCTAAGCTTCACCTCTCAGTAAGCGATGATTGTTGCAGTATGTGTGGAAATATAAGGTATCCTGCAGTTTTCTTTATGATGACGATCATCTGTCAGACATGCAACCAAGAATAGACTGAACATCTAACTATGCTAAACGGTTATCTCTACTATTCTCCTTTATACAAGAAAGTGAAAAAAACATAATAAGCCTATGATGTTATAAAGTGCGTTCGAGCAATTATGCATTATTTATTGCACATCGAAGACTATATTTATTGCGGTGTAAATGATTTTTACGCGTGTTTTATTGCCATAATTTACAATTTATGCTTGTTGTGTTTTAAATATGTGACGTTACGCATCAGTAAAAATACTCCATTTCTTATAAACTGTTATCTTCCCTGGATCATTGGGGCTTGAATACAACGTTAATATGAATTCAGAATTCCATCTCTATGATTATGTGCATACCAGTAGCACCTATCTACATTATACAAAACATAATTGCTGACAGTGAGACTCAAGTGCACATTTATTCAGGAGACATTAAACTCATTTCTGGAAATAATGACCTCTATAGAATAGTTCCTTAAAAGATTAAAAAACTGTAGAACGTGACATTAAAATTTGAATTATTTTCAGGTACAGCTCCTTGTAAATATATTAAGATCCTGTGGAACTTATCATCCGTTTAGATATTTCTCGTTTTCTAATCATTACAGAAAATATCGTTCATTTGAGAGTCTTGAGCAAACTGAAAAACCCTAAACGGCATTCAACACTTAAAACAATTTCAAAAGAAAACGTCAGTTAAACATTTTACCTTCTTATCAATATAATGCATGCTCAAACATCTTCACAACTGGTCGGCCATTAATATGCATGATTTGGTAAACATTTTATTGAACTGCGTAAAAGTAGCCGTTAGAATATCATTCTTTTCGTCAAGAAAACATAACAGAAATGTATTAAGTCATGCATTACTAATTAAAGTTTTATAAACTTTTGAGCTTTTGAACAAAAAGCAAGAATGAAAGAAAATGTCATGTATGAAGTCCTTTTTTCCATTTTTACATGGAAAATTTTCTGCTTGACAATCATATAAATTGGCACTTAAATGTTTGCTTGTTTACCAACCAGTTGTTCCTCCTGTTGTACTTTTGTCTACAAAATCAAGTAAATTATAGCATAGAAGGGAGTTAATCTTAGCAAATATTTTTTTGCCTCGTGTCTCAAATAGTATGGGTTATTGAGTTACCTGGAAAGACGTGTTACTGATTTATTCTACCTACGTTATTTAGAAAATTCCAACAGTCGTCAACCGAAATTCGTATGGATAAAGGTATATACTTTTAGCTCCTATCCTAAACTATATTTGATGATTAGACTTTGTTCGCATTTCTTTAAATCTACGGTGTCAATTTTTATTGATAAGTGGTCCTGTCTTTTTATCTGTTCATATATATATATATATATATAATCAGTTTCATGATTAAGCTTAAGAATTAGAAAATGAAGAAGGAGAATCGCCTATGTAGAGTTGCAAAATCAAGAGAAGAGAACATGGAAGCTTAGATATCAGTGTTTACAGGAAACCGACACTTTTCAATACATGTTTAGATTTCACATCATCTTACTCCATGTCTCTCAAGGTATATTTAATAAGATACCTAAGTCATCGGGCTAGGAGTTTGACGAGTGAGTCAGAAAACCGAAATAAGGAACTAAAACGCATCAAAGAGACACTACGTCCTAAAAACTACCCTGCGAAATTTATTAAAAATTTATAAGTAGTGATAGGGGAAGGATTAGAAACGTTAGTATTGAGTAAAACAAACGTAAGTGAGAATTCATATCCTCTGTAGTGTTGCTGTATAAAGAAGACACGCCGGAAATTTTACGTAGAATTCATAGTAATGCTAGGATTAGGGTGGCATTTTGACTTACGAACTCGCTCACAGAGAAATTGTGTGGGCTAAAAGATCAGTAGAGTCGATTAGGAAAAATAACCTAATCTATCAGATACCATGTAAAGATGCTGAGGTCAAGTATATGGGTCAAACCGGCCGATGTGGGTTAGCCAGAATAGTAGAGCACAAAAGTCTAGTGAAACACATTGGTAGACCCTACTAAGACAAGTATTTTTGGGAAAAACTCGACTATCGCTCTGCTCTCACTGATCTATAATCATATTGTACAAGGGGTAGGGATAACAATTCTAAAATACAATAAAGCTAGGTGGAGGAAGAGATTGGTCACAAAATCTTTTTTATTGAGTTAACATCTTCTGCACTCAGCATGCGGAACAAGATCTGGATTTTCAACACCAACGTCAAGTCAGTGCTCCTGTATGGTTCAGAGACTTGGCGCGTTGCGAAAAGCACTTCCAACAAACAACAGATATTCATCAACAACTGCCTACGCTGGCTGGTTACTGAAGATCAGATGGCCAGAAGGAATAAGCAACAAGGAACTCTGGCAACAAGCCAACCAAGAACCTATCACTCAACAAATATGAAGAAGAAGTGGAGATGGATTGGGCATACATTGAGAAGGCCGACTGGGGACATCACGCGTCAGGCCATCGAGTGGAATCCCCATGGGAAGCGACGAGTTGGACGTCCGAGGGTGACATGGAGGAGATCGTGCGAGGAGGAAATGAGAGCTTGTGGGCTGTCGTGGAGCCAGGTTCAAAAGACTGCGGAGAACAGAGGTCACTGGAGGCGTGCTGCTGAAACCCTATGTTCCACTAGGAACCCAAGGGACTAATAATAAAAAAATACATGTAACAGTAATGAGTCACTACACAATGCAGATAAAAAAAAATTTTACTACAATTAAAATGAGCGAATTTAAAACTGTTCGTATATTTAAGTGAAGTTTGAAAACTGCTTTGATATGAATATGGGCAATAAATTCTCTTCCGGTTAATAATACTGTATCACTGTAGGTTGGTTATATCTAATAAGTAATCTAATATTGAATTATACTGTACCACAGTGTACACTTTTTGCTCTAACATTCTGGTACCCAAGTCTTGGTTATTGGTTTGTGGTATAATTATTCGAAAATTGTTAATAGCCATACCTTTTCAGTGGTCTTTAATTGCATAACATGAAATCTAGATCCCAATTAGGATGTGTGAGGGACCAGAAAAAAAGGTAGACTAATACTTTACAATCATTGACTTCATATGTTTAATAGCTGAACATTATACCTAGGACGATGGATTTATAAAATCTTTGAATGAGATATTCTGATGAATAAGTCCTTTGTGTTTCTTGCTTTCGAAATGCCTAAAATGTTAAATTTCAGTTTGCAACTTCATTAGAATGCAAATCGAATTTGATATTTATAAATATGATGCCCGTTTGACCAGTTACATAAAGTGTTTTATTTTCAAGATGAAACTTTATGGGTAGTATATATAGAGTAAAACTGCTGAACCCACTGATACATCACCCGTGAAAGGTAAAGAAAATAAAAAAAATTGGCTATCAGTAGGCGTCTGTATTAATTTTGGTCTATTGGGAATAAAACGTTTATTTCTTAAAGTATACTTTCATATCTCTGAGTATGAAGTTTGCTCTCCCTGAAGATGAAATAGCTTTCATAGTTATAAAAACGGTTTGTAACAAAAAGTATTCTAGATGTATTTTGAGTGAATACAGATATCAAGCTTCATAAATATCGATGGAAAGAAATGTTCCGAGAGCTACAGCAGCACTTGAGTTTGTACGATGGTGCATCCCCTGAAACGGTATTTGGTATTTTAAGGGACTGGTTTTGAAATCATCTCAAAAATCTGTCTCAGATTATGAATTTACCATGAAGAAGTTAATATTTTACGTGAAAATGTAACCAGACTTGTTAGAATTATCAATTTTAACTGTAGTTGGTTTATCAAGGTTTTATAGAGACGCTAAAGACTAACAGTGTGTTTCTGTCAATTTATGTATTTCGTACGCTTCACTCTACTGTAATTTATTTCTTGAAGTGCTTGCATTGCTAAGACACATCATAATTTCAATTATTGTTCTTTTCCCGTGATGAAATTGGTACAAGTTCTGGGTATTCGTATTAACAAATTCTTACTTAAGTCCGTAATTTTATATTCCAAATTAGTACTGTAAAGGAATTGAAAATCCACGCACTGAAGATTGCAAGAAGAAATGCGGTTACCTTCAAAATGGGGGAAGGGTAATGCTATGATTTTTATCATACTGATGATGGATATGGTTATCATCAAATGCAGCAACATTGATCTTTTAACTAACTTTCACCAAGTTACAATGGTCCCCTCATTTATTTCAAGACTTGCAGAATTTCGAAGGATGGTAATTACCATTACTTACCTTCGTAGTCACCTCCTAAAATTCGTTTGGTAGCAAAATCCCATTGGGTTCCCTCATTTTGCCAACATTGTTCAAATATGTTGACTTTGCGGCAGTCTTAACTAGGCTGATAATCATTTCATCACTGGTTAAGAATTGCATTTTTCCTGAGTGAAAAATTGTCATTAGGTATCACAAAAACACAAATGATAGTAAATCAAGCAGAGATCGTAGACGGGTTGGTTGAAGAGGGGGTTAGAAGGAAAGAAGACGTGTTAATAAAAGAGTAAACCTTAGGTATTGTGGTAGAATATAATTCCATTTTAGTTGGTTTATTAGATGCATCACATAGTGGAACAGTATTATTCCATGAAATTAAATCTAGGCGTAATTCACTATCCAAAGTCATATCAGATTTCCTCCTCTCAAAGTTGCGGAGTTATCTAGTTGTGGCTGTGGACAATAAATTGTGTCCGAAACGTAATCCAGTGAATTATACTTTTTCACTGTGTGATATATCCAGTAAACCAACTAAAATAGAAGAAGAGGTATGACTGAGGTTCCGGTAGTTGTTGAAGAAAGTGTCTAATTAACTGTAGTTAAGTTGAGTAGTGGTAAAACGTTTCTAATTAGCACAGAAATCGTTTTATCTTGTACATCATGTCATTTTATCACTTTATTTTGGTGTTTCTATTTCAGTCTCTATGTAGTGTTACTTTTCAAGTGAAAATAAATGAAACTTAAATACCCGATTTGGGAATGTCTCACCCGAAAACAGAAACACATGAAATTCTTAAGTGTTCATTAAAGACAGGGGAGTAAGTGAACAAGATCAACTCATTTTCTTCAGTCGGCTTCCTGCTGTATGGAAGAGATAATGTCAGTAAGATGAGTAATTACCAAATTAGCTAAAGTCAGATGGCTCATAAAAATAAAGGCTTTAGATAAAAAAATTGATGGCGGATAACAACAGTACCTGGTTTGACGTAATCTATAGTCAAGAAGTATTTTTCTCTCTAGAATTACATACGCTATGAGGAAGCGCGGCTTCATTTCTCACCTATAATAAAAGAGTTTATTTATCGAAATACATTTCGAACAATCTGATCACACATGTACTTGTCAAGTCAACATATATTTAACCAAGGAGTGGGAGGACAAATACAACAATTAATACAATAGTGGATTAGAATTAAGAAAGATGAGAAGAAACAGGAAGTGACGTAGTTTATCCTAATCTTGGTAAGAAAGCAAAGTTTACCAAGGTAGGTGTAGTGTAAGAACAAACTGTCTTAACGCAAAGATATATACAAATCGAAACCGCCTCTATGTGTACAAAAACAATTTGTTATTAAACTACACCTACCTTGGAAAACTTTGTTTTCTTACCAAGATTAGGATAAACTACGTCACTTCCTGTTTCTTCTCATCTTTCTTAATTGTATTATTGTTGTATTTGTCCTCCCACTCCTTGGTTAAATATATATTGACTTGACAGTTAAATGTGTGGTCAGATTGCTCAAAATGTATCGCACAAATATATCACTTTGTTCAGATAAACTTCTTTTTTTAATTATGCCATCAAAAGTTATAAAAACGACTGACTGTTTCAAACTTTATTTATTGTTTTAAAACTTGTTTCTGGTTCTTTCGTGAAAAATTGAGGCAAAAAAATTGTTTAAAATCTGTCTCAGTAGTTATCTTTGGGTTTTATTTGCCGACAAGTCGAAGAGTTTAAAGACTAAAGGCTACATTTTTAAATCAAATAGGGGAACTACTTAAAACTTTGCTTCTGAATTTGACTTTATTAAACCACCGAAATAATACTAAAATTCTACAACATAAAGACGGATCATTTGTTATCCATTCATGTTAGTTCACTATGTGTTTGATAGGCGGGAGGCTTTCAGTAGTAAATCAAAGTATATCACTCATCTTGTGCTTTGGTACTGATTGCATTTTAAGTAAAACACGTACAATAAAAGTGATTTCCAAAATATAACATTTTAGGTAGTTCTGATAGTGAGCTTACCTAGTTTACCATACTATGTATCAAGATCTTTTTAATCTCTCCCATATGAGTTTTTATATTCACAACTGCCTTGGATTTTAAAACTAGTTCAGTACAAAATAATGGATAAGATCTAGAATAGCCATTTGAGCAGGATAACATATGACCATTATATTTCGTCGATTTTTCGTCAGCTGCTTGTGACCTAGAATATGCAAATAAAAAGATCATAATGAAAATTAATCTTACTTCAAATAATTGGAACTCATTTTGGTCAGCTGTAAAAGATCAGCATATTTAGCAGACAGATCATAACAACGAATTCAGAGATTGCGAAGTATATCAGAATATATTGATTATATACGTTTTGTAACCGAGAATTTCCTAACAAAGTAAGGTTGAAAAATATATCATGATTCAGGCAGGGTAAAGTTAGTCAAGTCAGTTAATAAAAAAAAATAATACTTATGGATTGTAGTGAGTTGAACTCAATCACTTGAATGTACGCAGAATTTAGCCAACATGACGTAACACTCTAAGAGTATAAGTTGAGATTCTTGGTTGTATTGTGTTCTCTGAGCTAAGTTGTTTAATCGTGAAACTTTCATGACTAAACAACCTAACTCAGAGAACACAATGCAACAGAGACCATCCACCTGAGCAAGAAATATTCTCCATCATTCCAAAATCATACGAGTTAAGGTTCATACATAATAATAAGGATGACGTAATAGTGGAGAATATTTGTAGCTCAGGTGGATGGTCTTGGTTGTATTGTGTTCTCTGAGCTGGGTTGTTTAATCATGGAGCTTTCATCGTGCTTCTAGATGATATAATAGAGTAACAATTCAGAAAATTAGGTTGACAAGGTGGGTAGAGACCGATAAAAGTTTCTTTCAGTGCACTAAGCTGTACTTAAGACGTTTTACACCCATAGCTTCGGCAAACCTCAAGAAATCTGATCCACTTTCTCTGTTTATTATCTTTAAAAATGCAGTGTTTCCACTTGCTGTAATTTTTTTAATAAGATGACTAATGACGTTGTAAGATGCAAAATGACTACTTTAGCCCATGCTAAGAAGTTATGTCAACTGATGTCAGTCCGTTATGAATACTATCTTAGAAATAAAGTCCCCATTAACCTCAAAACACATTAAAGGATAGTGATAGGCTTCGGGATAGGTATCCTGAAGTTCTGGTGAGAAGCCGCGACCAGCGAAGTTAACAAGTCAGAAATGAAGTGGATGGCAACTGAAGTCCCTAGGTGGTAGTCACGATATATCTGTAGTTGACAGACGTAGGAAACTCTGGTCATTGGACTCGGATCAAGTGGCTCAGTCGTTAGCGTGTTCGCTGTAAAACCTGCAGTTCATGAGTTGGATCTCTCTTAAGGTTGCGGGTACGTACTGCTGAGAAGTCACCTACTAGAACAAGGTAGCTGTCCAGTGATACCAGGTTTCCAATGATTCTTCAACCGACTCCCGTCGATGATGAATACTACCCTGAAAATAAAAGTTTCTATTAAGTTTAAACCCATCGCTTTTGTAATAACTAAAGAAATTTTGACAATGCACCAGTTTGCTGAAAGAGATTACCACATAATAGCATTAACTGTCGTCATCATTGCCATCACTTCAATGTGAATGTTTTCCGAAGTTGATAGAATGTCACTTTTTTCTATATACGTTATGATTAGATTAACTAAGTACACCCTTAATTTTGATTCGATGATGTGTTGCCGTTACAGAAGAAATGGGCACTTGGTAAATCAACATAGACGATCAGACCCTGTGTTGTCCCTCTTCTGACAAACCAAATTTTTCAGGTTTTCAGCCTGTTTTCAGGATCGCAAATACCATTTCTTATACTCAGTCTCGTATCTGCTTTCGAAGTAGTCAGCTTTCTAGGCAAATAAATATAAATAACATGCTTTATGGCAATTAAATCATTGTTAACTATGATAAACCTAATACACTTAGTTTTGATAAACATTTAAAAATCACTTAAAAAACTGGTGTTATTATGTATATATGTAAACAAGTATACCTACTGCTACAAGGATTTATGTCAACAAACTAGATTTCTATTTCACAAAAGAAGTGTAATCTGGAGAAATCAGTGAAGACTAATTTTATTTTTAATTCAAATTAAAAATTGTTGTTTCGCTGAATCAGTTAACGACAGTCAACATGCTCCGACTAATGTTATCTCTCCACTATATCCATGAAATTTTTGTGTCTCGCTTGTTCGTCTGTTTGTTTTTAAGATATTCACCACTGTGGTTTGAGAAGAGAGGACAGACATTTGTTGATGGCCTAACTATTTATTGCTTTCAAAACTATGTCGAGAGCAAACCTATTTTAACAGTATATTGCCTGCCGGTGTTAAGGATACTATGCTAAAGCTTTTGCATATTATATTCAAAGCCCATAATTCGCATTCAGGTGAATTTGTTCACCTGGTAACAAAAATGATGCAACTTTAAGTTGTTAGCTACAGGGATACTAATAACGTCACACACTGTAATGATTCTGTATTAACTAAATGGCTCATTCCTCAGAAAGCATTTGTTTGTAGGTTATTGAGTCTTGTGGTGCATTTCAGCTGTGATACGATTAGTAAAAGTTGACCCAAATAGCTCCATAACATATTTATTTCAAGCAATATTCGATGAAGATAACTGCTTGTGAGAACAAGAACATCATTCAATCATGTATCAGCAGATCTATCTGACAGATGTTCAAATGAGACGAAATATGCCATACAGATTGCACCACTAACCGTCATTATTCAGGGACTTCAGATCAAATGTATTTGGTGCACGAAAGATGCATAAATTTTGTTTTGTATATAGATTTGCCATACAGTTCAATACGGGAAACTATTTTATTCAGATCGTAGTTGGTTAAGGTGATGAACTTAAGTTGGAATAGAATGAAATCAAATGATTATATTGCACACAACCATTATAAGTAGCACAATATGTAATCATAAAAAAACCAAAAAAAACTATAAACCAGCCGTTGCTAAACTAATGTTCACTCTTATATTACTTTCGACCGATTTATATACATATATATTTGATGATGATGATACTTTTACGTTTTATGACTCTCCAACTGTGAATACTTAAGACCTGTGCATAGTATCTATCATCATCTATTTAGAATGCACAGCTGAACGAAGCGTCTTCCAGTTATTTTATTGCCATATTTTGAACAGCAGTCTAAGGACAGAGATTCAAGAGTCGTAGATACACTATATATATTTCGAGTGTGTCAATATGAATTTATTCAATGAATAAGTAAGTTTTTCAAGTTCAGTGTGATAACTGTCCAGAAGCGATACATCACGTAATGAACATGGCTTGTAGTACGTGAATAGAAATTTTGGGTAACCCTAAAATCAAGCTGATATACAATCTTCTTTAAAACATTGAACTGCTGTGAAGTAGACCCTAGCTTAAAATGTCCCAATGCAATAAATAACTTCAGCCACATGAAACACACTATATACAATAATATGGCTCTTTTTATGCTCTAGCAGACATTAGGAGACTCTTTTAAGCTTCAAAGTTCTGAGAAGTTTGGTAAAACATCATGAATGCCCCAAAACAAATAATTCCAACTGATCGTAATATTTTCTATCCTCCCTCATTATTTCCCCATTCTTAAATAACGGTACTTAACCCAAAATCAAATGTAAGAAGTAACTGTAACGGCTTTCATGCTATAGAGAATATTCGTTTTAATCTGAATCGTTGGTTTTTGCAGCATATTATAAACGTAGACGATTCACACTGACATGACTTTTCATAATGTGACTTATGAAGTGATCGTTTTCATCCTACATTCACTGTACTGCGACACATCTGAATAATAAAACTACTAAACACATGTACTGTCTATTAGAGTAGTTTTAGTCGCCTACGTTCAAACTAAAATTCTACAAGCTTCTTAGGTTGTTCATTTTAAAGAGAAGAATAAAGAATTTGTAACTGTCCAGAAACTGAACATTAACCATATTTGGTACAAAAACACATAAAGAAGTTAGACAGAACAGATTTTTATTTGCAACAAGGTTCGTATTTTATCTCATGTATATATATATGTATATATATATATGCAGTTGCTTAAAAAACTAACATGTTTCATCTAGTCATCTAGACACGCTAACCAAATTGATTAAATATTGCAAAAATGAACGGTGACCACAAAATTAACTCTAATCTGAATCAGAGGAAATGCTAAATGAAAGAAGGCAGACGCTTTTAATTTATTTTCTCTATTCATGAGATTTGTTTGGCGAAGACATCTGATTCGGGATATATTCCTACCATAACGACATGATAAGTTTTGATCAAAAACAGACACAATAAAGTGATTATTATACCAGCGCAATTTTTTCTTATAATTGGCTATCTATCAGATATGGTTCAACTCTAAGGTACATTGAATGTCTTCATCTAGGACAGTCATTCGAAAAGTTGTCGGTGCTTAGTCTCAACGGTTATGTTCACGTAAGACTTAATACACGAGAGTATATTCTATGTACCACTGAAAAAGCAACGATCTTTAAAGTTGCATAGTGATAAATAGCTTCTCAAGCGATGAAGAACTTAGCGCTCAGGCAGAACTTGTAGCGAATACATATCTGTATAGTCAGACCATTTTAAGTTGAAATATCAGGAACTGTTTAACAGTAGCATCATGGAGTCTCAAGTACGCCATCATTCATGAAAAAACAAAATCTGAAGCAATAGTCTATGTATTTCAACTTTTAGATTATCATCTTGGCTTTAGAGGAATAGTCAGTGTTTTGTGTTGCTGTTTTGATTTATTTAAGCTGATTACTTTTTCAAAGTGGTCACCAGAATAAAGTTAAAATATTTTACAAAAGCGATTAATATCAACAAACTGGATAAAGATGAATGAATGGACATGCCAATCAACTAATTCTTAAAATGAAGTAGTTGAAAGTGTTACAACACTCAAGGAATATAAACGAAAACAACTCGTGTTAATTTTTCAATCTCGGCTACACGTGAATAACAATTTGTCATTAAAAAAATAGATTCCTTTGTCTGCACAGTGAAGCAATCAATCAACAAATAAATAATGCTAAGATATTTTTCTTAATCTTCCCATCTTTTTGCAAATTGACACAACTTTCTGCTTTGTTTGAATGTTTACTTGTGTTAATTTTTTTTCAAACAATTTATTTTCATGGAAATGTGGATCACAAATTTTTAGACATCATCAAATGAGCATTCATTTTAAGCTTGAGAATTCATGTAAGTTTACAAGAATTGTTCAGTTGATCGCCACCTACTATCAAACATACTTTAAAATTGGTTAATCAGAGCAAACTGTTAGTTGGATTTGTAGAGATCCTTTTTGAAATTAGGGTATTTTTTCCTATGAAATTGTGTTTTTCATTGGGAATTCGTCCCTAAATAACTAATAATTAATTTCTAAGACTTTCTCTAAAAAACTTTACTTTGTGTGCTGAATATTGACATCGTCTTATGGTTTCCAAAAAAATCTGGAGGTTTTGAGGTATTTAATAGGTTATTTAAGTAAATAATGAGCATGGACTCATTTGAAGTAATGGAGAACAACCTACTGTTCACAAAATCCTTTGGATCAGCTTAGATGTCACTCGGTATTTAACCGTAATAGTCTCGGCATGGATTATAGTGGAAATATGATGCCAACTAGATGTTATTGTTTAGACAGATGGAAAAATGAAAACACTAAGTTGTTTTTTCTTAGAGTTGCAAGTTTAAGATTCTAGAAAACTATTCCTTGAGAAATGTAGACAAAGTTTATGATTGTTGGTTAACATCAGCGAGGCACGTCTAAAGTCTTAAGAAAACTTATATTCCTTTGAAGATTTACCTTTTTACAACTTATTTGTGACGTTTAATGACGTCAGCCACAATACAAACATGATTGACAGAATACAACTCTTGGACATTGACAGCTGCAATAATTAAAATCTAGTGACAAACTTGAGTAAAGTTATGGACATTAGAATTCTGAACGTCATAATTAATATTATCGAGAAACCCGCCCATGTTTTAATAACATTGAAATTTTAGTAATTATATAGTAATAGTTAAAATACAGTTGAACCTTTTGGTCAGTACTCTCAGCTTCACAAAGAGTTGAACTGATCATGTACTTCATTTATATCAAACGTTGCTTGGAGTTTGTGATAAATTATGACTTAAGATCAACTTCAGTTGATATATTTATGACATCTACTTTGTTACTTATGCTGACAAAATATTATTCTGGCTCCAGATTGATCGTTCATGCATCACAAAGGCTCTTGAATTTCAAAGATGAATGCGACTAAACCCGGTAGGTTAACTATCCTCATGATAGATGAAACCACGCACGGTTTATTTTTATGGAAGTACTTCACTCATACAACTAACAAAGGATACTTTATACAGTTAAAAGCATTTCAGAATAGAATGGTATCATAACAGACAAATTCATATGCACGTGAAGTGTCCACTAAATATGGTTAAAGGTTGCTGCCAAAGGAGATTCTCAGGATATTTTTTTCAACTAGTTTAGGAATGAACGTCAAACTGAATATATGCTATGTTTAATTAAAATGATTAGGCTCTTTCCCTCCACCCCTTTCTGAAGATAACTCTTTCAGTGCTGCTAACAGAACCTTTCTGCTGTTGAATTTTATTTAACATTAAGGAGAAGTTAATTTTGTATCTATGAGATAGTAACATAAGTTGTAGGTATCAGCAGTGAAGGAAAAACTAGTCTTCAGCAAGAGGGTTGCCACCCACTAAAATAAGCCGAAAGTGACTTATTTCGCAAAAAACGTTGAAATTATGCCTAATAAAACCCTTAGGGGATCTTTTAACGACACTGATTAGATGTCGTGCAAGATGGTTGAGGTCCGGATACCTGAGCTTTTAAAAGTTACTATAGCGCTTCTGTTCCTTCATGACTACATTCTTCATCTTTATCCGGTTGAGTTGTCAGTTATGTAAGCAAATACACTGAGGATACTCTACGGTCTATTTTGTAGGTTGAATACTTTTATACAAGCATTTCGCTGTTAATTAATTGTCAGTCATACTGTCGTTTATCGAATTACTGTACCATAAATCGTTTTGGTTATTTGTTATTCTTGGCTAATTAAGGTCATCATACTTATCAGAATAGGACGAAAAACATGATGTGAGACATCGATGCACTATAAAAATATACCTTTAGTACCAGGAAATGGATACATATATGTAAAGGCATACCAAACCTGCCAAGGTTACAACTATTAGACATAGTCTGTTCAGTAGTAATCTGAGTAAAGCTTAACTTTCAAATGATTTCTCTGAATTATCAGAAATCATATATATATATATATATATATACTGTTTTGATAAGCATGTCTGAAGTTATATTTATATAAGTTAGAAGCCTAGTCGATCAACTTCACCTGTGATTCTCATACTGAAATGAAATTAAGCCCTTTGACAATGATATCAATTCTTCGCCAGATAACAAAAGCTTCTTTCGATAAGACGTTGAATATTTGTAACTTGATTGATGCATAGTCTGATAGTTTTGCTGCGTTGTGAAAGCAAATCCATATGGGATGGCACTAATATTTTGATCTGGTCGTTATCTTTAAAGCACCTTTGGCAAGGAAATTTTTGATATCAGAAAGAGTAGTTTCGTCTTTTGTTGCCAAAGCACCCACAGCTGCATAGTGCCACCAGGTTGTCAGTAGTTCAAGTAGATTACTTATTGTCCATGCAATGTCGCGTTTGAGGAATCATCAAAAAGACTTCTTAGGTAGTATATGCATTACTGTTGTGTGATTTCAAATTTTTCTACCATTAAGTAGCTTCTTATCAATGTTTGGACTGCGAAAACCAGCTGTTTCTTTTGTTAGAACTAGAAGATTGCCAAATTTTTTATCTATTGGAGAACTAAGACCATTTGTCAAGGGGTTAAGCTTTATCTTTAGTTTAATCTCGAGATGAGATCTATAACCAAAAAGATGTAATCAGAAAAGGTCCTTCTTAGACCCATTACTGGTGGACTGTTTGTGGGATAGTTATCTAAAATCAGGAACCAACAATTTAAAATTGTGTTAGGTGGTGGGGGTCAATGAACAGGAAGCTACGGGTCTAAGTTTCTTTTTGGCACTACTAAGCTAAGTTTATCTGCAACCATGAGGCTACCATTGTTGTCGTAGTTGTTCGAACCCACGTCTATCGTTGCTGAAGTTAAGCTTCAACAACCAGTAAGTTATTTAACTTTATAAGCGATCTCCAAATGATAGTTCTATTATCTGAAAACCAATGTACTTAAGATGTTAGATGGCTGTTATCTAACAATAGAAAGCTCACTATATTCGTAAAGAAGGCTCAGAAATTCTTATCGTTATAGAGGACAAACAAGGAAAACAAAAGTAGCCTTCAGAAGGTTGATTCACAAAAGGTTTACATAAAACGGTGATTTGACCAGCTTTTACAGTTGAGAGTTTATCACATAGCTCACTACAGTATCCAACATATTTCTAGCCTTAAACTATAGAAGGAACAGATCACTCCTTTTGGAAAAATGCTGGTTCAGAAAAGGTATTATCACGTCCTACCCTTTATAAGCTATTATTCTTTCCTCTATTCTCCTGGGAATATCATATCATGTTAAGTTATACGTTATTCGTACACGATTATCTTTGTTTAGTATCCATTCAATTTTTAATCAGTACTCACTATCCAAAACAGTCTCAGCATTTTTGTGTCATTGTCATATCTTTTAAACAAAAGAATTAAATAGGGCCTGTCTTTTGGCTTGTTGGTCAATTTTCTGGTATAGCTCTTGGTGTCAATATGAGTCTGTAACAAGAAGTTGGATATGTTCTCACTTTTCAATGTTGATTCCGATTAACTTAGAATAAGAACGGTTACCTCATATGCAGTGCAGGATGATTTACGCAATAGTTCCAGCATCCATTGAACTAGTGTTTCATGAGATTACTCACGAATTTATCGCTGGCTTACATACATTCACCTTGCGCACAATGGTGTTTTGGCATTGGGTTTGTGCACAAGGTGACTTAAAGCCAAGATTCGATATCCTTTGAATGATACATCACATTCTAAGCCATTTTAACGAATAATTAATAAACAAAGGACCGGTCAAAATGCATATTATTCTAAAGACTTCCTAAAACTTTCAGGTTTTTAATATAAGCTACACATCTTTTTTCACTACAAAAGAAATAACCCATACAAAACTACACTATCATTTTGTGTTACAAAACAAGTAGGTTGAATTCAAACTGGTCTACGTTGTTTGTAAAGTTGATTTTAACTAGGGACGAAGCTATCAGAGCGTAGAAAAAGCCCAATTTGGACAAGGATTCCAACATATTACTTTTTAATTAACCATCTAAAATTCAAGATGTTAAGCTGAGAGATCAGGTAGAGAATAAGTGTCATATTTTAAAAGCGACACTGATCATACTAATTTTGGAATTTATGAAAATGTCGTATATCACTGTTCATGAGAATGGGACATAGGTAAGCGGTAAGATGTACCAATTAGATGTAAATAGCTGTGTAAATAGACTTTATATATATATATATATATATATATATATATAAATTCCCTGGCATCGTGATAGTACCATAAAGCCTTACTGGTAGTGATGTACATGTACCATAAGTAAGTCAGTGCTTATTATTTTGAAATTGGAACAAGCTTTTGCTGTTATTTTAAAGTTTGACTTGCTATTGGAATCAAATTTCACTGCTTTCTACATCGGTGATATTTTCAACTTTAAGCGTTTCGATTCCATTCAATGGTTATTTCACTGTTTTTATTCAGAGTCCTGATCTGAATATGGTTAACTAAATTAAATATGTAAACTACTTAATTATACTGCATCTTTTATACATTTATGCATAGTTATAAATAGTCGTATTGTTAAGTTTCGACTCACATATCTCAATCCTTCGTCTGCGTAATATGATGGATTTCTGATATATGTATATTCGCTTTTAATCGATTTACCGAAAGTACTTTGTTACGTTTATGCAATTAAAGCAAGGGCATTTCCGCAAAGAAACAAAACGGATACGTAAAAAATTATGACTTTGCTATATCTTTTCTAATGAGGCGTAAAAAAGCCGACTTTCCGGATAACCAGTGAAAACTGAAAAAAGACCGAGTTTACGTCATCACAGCTTATGCATGCTAAAATATAAAACATGATTAAATTTTTGGTGTATCGATATAGTATATGAAGAATAAAACGCAAAGAACTACTAGACTTACTGGTTTTTCCAAAACAAAATAAGTGCAAGCTTTTGTGAAGCCAGTTAGCCGATGTGTCTTCTCTCTCGCGATGAAAGCGGAAGTAAGAATGCGGATATAGAATGTCCGCATGGCATGGAAGCGCTAGGAATCTGCCAGGAATTAGCACATGGAATGGGAGTGGACTCCCAAAATTGTTAACTGGAGAGTCAATAATCTACTGCATTATTCTCACCCAGACGACAAACAAGAGCATACTGAATTTCCGAGTGGCTATCACGATGTCTCCAAGAGCATCGAGTGCTCTGATGCAGTGGGAACCAATCTCCTCCTCCTGCAGGATCAGGATCGTGATAGCACGATTCAACTCGAGAGGAAGGGAAGTCGCAACCATACAATGCTACCCTATGCACCTACAAATAATGCATATGAAGAGAAGAAGGAGTAATTCCACAGACAACTGCAATCAGTACTGGATAAGACCCCGTCCCACTTGGTGATATCGAAATTGTAATGTGTAGTGTGACATGAATGGCGAAGTGGTAGGGGACAAGAGAGGAAGAGAACTGATCATGTGTTGAGAAGCGCTCAGTGAAATGAATGAGAATGGAGAGCTGTTCGCAATCTTCTGCGCAGTTAATGATTTGGTGATTGGAGGCAGTTTGTACAAACACAAGGATATTGACAAGGCAGTGACATGGATTTCACCAGATAGACACACTACACTAAAAATCAGATCAACTTCATCTCAATGTGAGGAGTGAGGAGATGGAGACGCAGCCTACTGGACACAAGATCAAAGCAGATAAAGAAGGGAGCAGGTGTGAGTTCACACCACTCACTCACTATCTAGTGCGAGGAACTCACCTTCAAAATCAAGTTGAAAGCATTCATAGAAATTGGTGATAGACCATAGTTGAAGTTGAACACCGAGAACAGAAGGTGAAGGACGAAAATACAACTAACATCTCCACGTCAGTCAGTCAGTCATCAGGACAAAATTGGAGATATTGAGCAACATTTGTGAAGGAACATGCCTGGAAGAACACTGGAGCTCTTCGAATGAGATGTGGAGAGAAACCTGCATAACCGTATTAGGAAGTAAGAAGAAAGAAGACAAGACAAGGAATAAATCTCTACGGACACATGGAAGCTGAAAGAGCGGAGAGAGGAAGATGGTGAAGCAGAAGATGAACCAGTGAAGTGAATTGCAATCCAGTGCAATGCAGTACTGTGCAGGGATGAACAACGAAAACAGGAGGTGAATACAACCTGTAAAACACTACACTGGACAAAGAAGTGAAGAGGAGTGTGCGCAAAGACAAAAAGGACGTCCACAAGACACTGGCAAGTGAAGCAGTACAGGCTGCAGGTAGGAGAGACAGAGATCTGACAACATTATATCAGATAACCAGGTTACTATCTGTGATGGAAGAGATCAAGGTAGATGAAACTAATGAGAGATAGTGAAGGAAAGCTAGTTACCACCGAAGAGAGAGGAGAAACAAAGGCAATGATGGGATGACCACTTCAAACAACTCTTGAATCGACCACCACAACCACCAGCATCACCACCTGCAACTCATCCAGAAATATCACCAGCAGCCCAGCCGCATAATTACCACTGAACACAAGACGTCGAACAAAAGCAGAAGTGAAGTCCTGATGTCCATGAAGTTGGTGAAATCCGGGAAAGCAGTAGGACCAGATGAGAATCCACTAGAAGCACTGAAAACAGACGCAGCGACAACATCGGACATGCTCACACCACTTCCTTTGCAGGAAGTTTCCAAAGAAGGAAGGAAGGAAGTAAAGATACCTGACTATTGATTGGAAGGAGGGCTAGCTTGTCAAACTCGCAAAGAAGGTTGAGCAACCTTAGTCTTTGCAAGAACTGGCACAGAATCCTTCTCCATCTCTGTCTACTCCAAGCAAAATATTGAGCCACGTCAACCTGGAGAGACTAAAAGATGTGTTGGATTCAAAATGACAACCGCGATTGGCTGGCTGGCTGACTGACTGACTTCAGAAAAAAGAAATTATGTTTGAATCAAATTGCAGCTTGTCGCTGCGCATCATCATCGAACAGGGCATAGAAGGGCAGTCCACTGTACCTCTACCTCAATTTCAATGATTTTGAAAAGGCCCTCGACAGCGTCGACCGGTAAGTAATTTGTCAGGCAGCTGTTCCAACACTACGCTTTCACTGTCACAAACCGTCATCCACCTCATTCCACAGCTGTCTGCTATATGAAGACACCACATGGCGAGTGATTCACAATGGTAAGCTGAGTGACACCCTTGAAGTGAAGTGAAGACAGGAGTAAAACAAGATTGTCTACTATCACCCATGATCTTCCTGATTGTGGTGAACTGGATCATGCAGGAAACCTTCAGGAGCGAGAAGATGGGTAAACGCTGACTGGACCGATGAAAAGATCCCAGAAGAAGATTTGGATTTCACCAACGATGATGATTTATGTCCAGTGTCTTGTGGCACAGACTCGAAGATGTACAGGCAAAAAACCGACAAGTTGACGGAAGAGGTGAGGCAGCGAGGACGAGATTTCAAGTGAACGTAGAGAAGGTAGAGGTGACGAAGATCATCTACTAACAAGAGGATAAACAACAGGCACTAATCATCGTTAACGGGAGAAACATGTATGGAGTCTCTTTCAGCTACCGTGGCAGGCAGTATCGTTTCAACTACAGGGGGCGGCACAGAGAAGGATGTCAAAACCAGTATCGGAAAGACAGTACGACGGGCTTTCATTAATCTGAAATCCGTGTAGAGATCTACTGCAATCAGTATGAAGCGTGAACAACATCCAGATTTTCAACACCAACGTCAGTAAAGTCAGTGCTGCTATATGGTTCAGATACTTGGCAGCTCACGGAAAGCATTTCCATTAAACTACACACATCATACATACACAGCTGTCACGTACGCTAGCTCACTCGATACTGAATATCAGATGGCCGGAAAGAATAAGCAACCAGGAACTCTGGGTGGCAACGAACCAACCTAAACCCCATAGCTCAACAAATATGCAGACTTAGGTGGAGATGGATTGCGCATATACTGAGAGGGCTGACTGGGGACATTACATGCCAGTTTCTCGAGTGGAATCCAAGAGGTGAAACGACGAGTTTTGCGTAGCAGTTGAGGTTTACATGGAGGAGATCATGTGAGGAAGAAATGAAAACTTGTGGGAGTCGTGGTGCCAGATTAAAAAGACTGCAGAGAAGAGAGTGCAATTCAGGCATGCTACTGAATTCCTATGTTCCACGAGGAACCCAAGGGAAATTGATATAAATATAATAATGAAATGATATACCTTAGTGGTGACTGTGACCAAACAAACGTCAAACTAAGAACTACGAGTAGTTTTACAGCGGTCTGCTTGAACTTTTGGTCGCCATACTTATCCATCAAACATTTTTTATCAAATTCTTTCATTCTAACTCGTTTTAAACATATAAATATATCCTTTGAACGTATTATGTACTCCTCCACATTTTAAAACTGTATCCATCTCTCCGTTTCTCGATTCACTAACAAAGCAGAGAAAGAATGTTACGTTATATGGAAGTGGACTTTCCAGTGCACAAAAGTAAATCATATTTCTATCCATCAGATGCTTAGCTTGAGCCGCAGATTTTTGTATCATCTGAATGAACTGCCACCACCAAAATACGCTTGGATTTCTGTTGATTCTTTATTATGGACCAGATGCCCATGCAGAACCAGCTGGTTATTTCACATTATTGCTTTCAAAACTGTTACCAGTACCATCATTCCAATGAAATAACCATTTCGTCTGAGAGTATTGTTCCTTGGAGTGGACTTGCTGAAAAATTACATGCTGAGAATTTCACACTGTCATGCATATTGTTTGGAATAAAGCGATTATTATTATTACACTGAAACCACTGAAAAAAGAGGAACTTCCTAAAAGGGAATAACTAAAGTTCGTATATTCAAAGGTTAAACTGAAATGGTAAGATTTGGGATCAGAAAAAGTTGTTTTTCTTTAGTAATGTTGACTAGTTTACCCATTTTTCAGTAATAGTTTGTGATTTGTTGGGAAGAGAATGGGAACAAGTCTCCAGTAGAACATGTAGGTATTGAGAGGATAATTGAGTAAAACATTGTGGATTTGGATATCGTAAATAGACGTCAGTAATTTTATTCTGGAAGCTGCTTAGAAAAATATTTTTCTCATCTTGTGATACTACTTAGTTCAAGACTATGCCATACAGCTTTGAACAAGTGCTACTTATTAAGCCAAACTTTTTGTTGTGCATGATACCACTTCTGGCCTACAGTTTTTTTGATGCCACCTCTAATATAAAACATTCACTGACTTTTCTTTTGGTACCACTATGTCTTAGTTTCGTCGTCTTTGTGAGATACTACCCTTCAATGGATGATTTAACTTTTAACTGAACAAGTAACACTTTTTTTACCTGTATGTATAAAATAACCAAGAAACGTAAGTAGGATAATTTTGGAACATTATTCGTCTGAAGCACCAAGGTGTGTTTCTTAGAACGAATTCATTATGTGGATATGTACGAAAAACTATATACAAAATCCCGATGATACAAGTGTTTTCAACAATATTTTCTGACTTCCGTTATATCACGCCCGAATCGTTCACAAAAATAACTGCAAGCACTATGCAAAAGTCTCATCATATGATAATTTTTATCTGTTACTCATTCTGACTATTTTCAAGCCATTTCTAGTTTTATAGCAGTCTATAACAGCGTAAACGTTATCTCAGTTTAGATTGCTGAGGATGTTTGCTTTTTCTTACGATGTATTCAAAGCTTAGCCACAGTAAGTGATCATTATGATTTCATAAATCTTTTTTCAGCATGGATTTTGACTAACTTACACACTATAAGGCACTTCAAAAAAAGTGATAGCTCACTTTAGGAAATCTTTACTTAATGAATGTCACTGCTTCTAGTTTAGTCGTCTTAATGAGTCAACATTAGTGAAATGAGCATCAAGGATCCTGTATTGTTCAACAAAACTTATTGCGGCGAAATACTTCGATGACAATTAATTGTCAGTATTCATAGGGTTGAGAATGACAACTGAGGCTTTGAATGAAACATAATTTACGTAATGCTGAGATGATATTCAATTTCTTATCTTATAAGTCATGACTATTTTAGAGTCTAGGAATGTAAACACTACAATAGTTATCAGTAGGTGTGAGAATACTTTTAGCCAAGTAAACTGATGATCTCATTTTAGGTAATAAGAAAATTTTTGGTATGGCTAAATACCAACATCAGTGGTGGAGGAATAAGTTTGAATTCCTTTGTTCATTCGGCAGACTGACTACTTGAAAATCTCAGAGAAAGACTTGAGTAATTTTTATGTATTTTTAATATTTTTGCAGTTATCCTGTTGATTTCAGAGCTGAATAGAAACGTAGTCAGGAATTAATATGTTTTTTGCATTGAAGCTGCCACATGTAAGCGTTAAAGCTAATCTTTTTTCACGAGGAACGGATTTGTTCGACTCACAAAAGGATGCAGAATGAGTTGGCCATTCCTTACTTAAACGTTTTTCATGAAAGTGCATGCGATAGGTATAAATGGATTTTGTTGAAACAGTTCAAGGAAAGATAACATCTCTTATATGAATTTTGAGGGAGTTGGGATTTGTGCACATTTGTTGAAACTGATCATCCTAGCGGTCTGAATATTATTTTTCAAGTGTGACTTTTCTTGTAAGTTCAGTTTATTCAGAATCATTTGATAGTGGTTTCATTCTCTTCCATTCGATCATACATTATGGGATGAATAAACCTAACGATTATTTATTGTGTAAAAGAGTACGCGTAACTTTATGAAAGATACATAAATCTACTAGAAAGCTCACTTAATTAACTAGACTTGAATATGAAATAATTTTTAGCTTATTCCCCTGGTTTTCGCATTATCGCAAATTCCCCTATTTTTATTCTTCAATATATACATTTTTTGTTTCTTTTGGGTAAAACACAAAACCTCTACATTAGTGATCAGGTAATTTTTTATCAAATCAATATATTTTTCATAAACTAAATAGAGCTTTCAAATGTTTGCACTTTTGAATGACATTTACAAACGTCATACGGTACCACTGTTAGTTAATCTCGTCATCGCCTTTTTTTTACTATGGCGTTTAATCTCTCTCGAAAGAAACTGTCACTTCAATACGCTAATAACAGAAGTTATAGTATACATATTTAAAACATATATATGACCGGTTGTATATTTGTGATTAATGTGTAACGTTTAACTGTACGTTTGACCTAAATGAAAGATATTTTTCAAGCGATAATATTCTAACCTTTATTTCAATTAATAAATCTTCAAAACAATAAAAGGTGGTCAGACTGAACAAACTCAAATATATAAATTTGAATTAGGCTAGTAAAAGGCACGTATAAAATTCGTACGTAAAATGGCTAATAGAATTAGAGGTTGCGCCTTTATGTAAATCCGAGTGCAATGAATGAAATAATAGTGGGTTAAGCATTCATTGTAATACGAACGCATGTAAGTGAAAAGAAACTTTAAGAATGAAAGAAAATAACATCAAAACGATAATAGAAACTTGACAAAATAAAAAGAATATTGTTAAAACTTGTGTACCAATTAGAGCTGAAATCACGTGAATAATAAACAATAACTTCATTATTTCGATTGAGAAAGATCAATGCTTGAAATTCAATGAAGCGATAAATACCTTCGGAGTCAAAAAGATAACATGTTATTCAGAATAATTATGTTGGATATAAAAAATGTTCACAATGATGGTGTTCATTTGCAGTGTATATGACTGTCTCCTTATATTAATTATCGCAGATATAACTCTAAAAAGAAGAGGAAAAAGTTTTCTGTGCGGCTGCCTCAGTATTGTTTCAAGATAAATAACGTTGTAATAACATTGGTGACATCTTGGAGTGAAATACTGAACAACTGATACCTGTTACTCAGGATGTATCTCTTGTGACTAAGCAACCTAATGGAGAACTCTCTGAAGTTGAAGGCAAAGAATACTGGGCTTCAGTCCGAATAAGAAGACCGCTAGCCACTAGAAGACAGGTACCTGCAACTGGTGACTCCGAAGTATGAGGAGGTAGGAGCTCTGGATCCTACTGATGGTCTTAACCAAGTTACAAACGCTCTCAGTTGTTTGAATGTCTTTTTTTCGACTGGAATATCTGGAATAAAGATATTGAATCTGAATAGGGGGTTTATGTGGCTGATTTTAAACTAGTTTTTATAACATATTGATATAAATTGTGGAAACATAAAAAAGACTTCAGTGCATGAAACATCTGCTTCATCTAGATTTTGTTTCAACAAGGAGTTCACAGGTATCTTACCTCTGGATGGTTTTTCGAGGTCAAGATATGAAGCCGTAGTCCATGAGGTCAAACAATCCGAGAGTGAGACCGTATATAGAAGGAAAGCATGGTTATTACAACATTTAAAAGTACTCTGTTCTGCACCAGTCACTAAATTAGATGTCAAATAATGAGGTAGAACACATTATAAGGGAAGTATTTTTTTGGTCTCTTTGACTTTGAAATTGATCCTAGAGTTGGCATCAACTCATAAGAATATACACTGGCTCTACTTAATCCCTTCCTGAGAGTCATTTAAGGTTTTTAACGCTGCTTTTATAGCTTACTGAAGACGGCCAAAGCGTTTTCCAGATAAGAGATACTGTTCAGTTGCGATAACTGCCCTTAAGCTAAATCCTTATACTCACATTTATGAATTCAAGAAGTCAGTCTTGTAGACAGAAGAATTTTTCTGTTACAAAATCAAATAAACTAGCTTGCCGGTTGACTTTTGAAATTTGTAAGCTGCGAAGTAACGCGTATACTTCTTGACATGGATGTGAATACCTCACTATTCAGTTTTTTATTCAGTGATTTACTGAAGTTCTTTTACCAGTTGAACAGCACCCTCATAAAGTGTGTATGAACGTCACTCTATTTTGCCAACTGTTCAAGTTTTGTCCATTCATTTGAAAAGTAGATAATTTCCCTTAGACGTTTTACCTACTACCTTTTGCGTTGGTTAATTAGAGCGAACATTATCGTGACGTTTATAAAAACCGGAATAACAGCGAGGTTTGCTTAAACGTGAATAGTGATTGACAGCGCATACTGAAACACTTTAATACTTAATAAAATATCGAAAATATCAGAAAAAAATTATAGTTAAGTGAATATGCATTTTATATACACTGGGAGACAAAATGAAGTTTTAAGCCATTTGCAACTAACTGAACATTTAAAATTTTCGCTTAAATAAACATTTCTAACTTATGCCATAAATAGAACAAAAATTTATCAAAATCTCATGCTATTTCATTTTTTATACAGATGAAATGGACAACATATTTCGCAGTAGTCTGTAAAATGCAATGGAAGCAGAGTTTAGTGCAAAGCGAATATTTTCAAAAAAATGATTAGAACTGTATTTGTAACACTAATGCGGTGATGATTGTCATTGTAATCTAGTATTTTAGCTTCAACAACTCAGGCATATGAAAGCTTAATTTAAACCGATTTGATAAAACCATTTTATTTCACAGACATCAGTTTATAGGGTCAGCATATGATGATGTCAGTCAAAATGAAGTTGGGTCATTTTGGAATGAATTTCACTTTAATAGAAATAATTGGTGTACTTCTCTTTCCGCTATCGCTTAAATATCTCTTCACAAGTAGCACCAGTTTGTACACCCTATGAATTATGAATAAGTATGTCTGCATGTGATCGCACTTCAAATATCTATTTTATTTATAATTTAACTTTTTTTAAAATAACTTAGGAAAATTATTTTATCATAAATCTGATATTTGTTAGTACCCAAAAAGACTGTAGAATATGAAAACAAACTTCGATAAACACTAATGATTAGACTACATTAAGTTGGTTACTCTTCAGTAACAAATCAATGTGCCTAACCGTGTCCTGCAGGAGGTCAGTTGCAGGGCGAATATCTTAGTGATAACATCACTAGCTGTAACACTGGGGGAAGCGAGTTCGAATCTCGAAGGAGACACCAGTTCTCTTAAGGCTGCAGATACGCCTGTCTGACGAGTGTCAACAAGTACAAAACTTTAGTCTAGGTCTTCCTGTTCATTGCATCCATTCAACTCCCTCAATGCATCGTGGTGATGAGTCTTCTAGCCTTATGGTCACATTGTATAATGATCTACAGGATTTGACCAGCACTTAGGATTGGAAGACATGAAGTTGACTACCCTATAGTAACCGACCACTGTAAAATTTCACTTCACATGTTATCTTATGTTTTAGTGTATTGTAACAGCGATAGTCTTCTCTTTTACTTTACAATGTACTCGTTTTATTTATTCTGAAACTAGACAAACTTTGAGTCATTCAGTTTCAAACTTTTAGAGACTATTAACGTACAGTAGATACACTATTATATATTGTCAGCTATCAGCATACATTAAATATTCACGAAACTGATTGTTCAAAAGTAAAAAAGGAATAAGATAGTGATAATAAGCAGCTTATATATAAATCAACATTCAAAGTCATTAGCCACTAAGGTAGCAGTTTTGGACTTCAAGTTTTGCTTCATGTTACCGGGTGGTCATGAAAAGCCTTAATGGACAAGTTATTCTGCAGTTGACCAGTCAGAATAAAATAGTCAACTTCCAACGTAGTGGTTTTAAATCTTTATGAAAACTGTATGTATATAATGTATTTTTGTCAAACAAAGTGCATCTTCTCAACAGCCACGGGGTGGTCTTTTTCTTCTGATTTTCACCGCTCTGAGTGTATCTTGTCCCATTAACATCACTCTCGCATTTATTATTGTACACTTAGTTCAGATAGCATAAATAGTGAACCAGTTTATTTTTAAATGAACTTTTATATTTAAGAACAGCATAATTGGGATATGAGTGATAATAGTTACAGTTTTAAAAATGTGAAACGAGTGTCGCTTTGCAATGGAGTATAGGTCAGTGTAAGTATTCTAGATTTTTCGTTTTCTTAGTTTAAACGTATATCGTTTACTCTGTTTGAAAATTACTGTCAAGTTGGTTTTCTGAAACTGCACGCAACCAAAGGAACTCACCGTAGCTGGACCTTACTCGGATGAAAAAGCAAACCGATGAATGGAAAGGCCAATAGGTTTTAAGCTGAAAAATATATTACTTCAAGACCGTCATTTATAAACTTTGTACAGTCATACTTAAGCAACTGGAATCAAATAATGGTTCATGACTGAACACTATTTCAGATTACACTACGAACAGATTACTGGAATACGAAGGAGAAATGTGTTAGGAAGATTATGTAATAATTTGTGAGATGACGGAAGTAGTAGCAAAAGAACATGGCACCATTTGTTATTAGATGTGAAGTACCATGGTTTGATGTCCTGGTAGGATAAAAGAAGCATGAAAAGCAAACAAGGATCATAATCATGGTGATGACATTAACAAACTAAAAGGTACATAGCTAAGACTAAGACACAGCCAGAGACTGTACTTTTTTCTCCTACAAACGGATCAGGCTAATGTCTGTGAATCTGTGATGCATCTGTAAATAACTTCATGTGTAAAAGTGAAATGTTTTTGCGTAGTGAAATTAACAAATTTATCATAAGTATATATCTAATGAGTGGTTGATGCTATTTTGCACAAAACTATTGGTCATGATCACATCAGTAATAAGAAATTCTAAAACTTTGTGGAAATATCAATTTTGCACGATATAGCATCAAGCTAGAAACTTATCAGTGCGTGTAAATATTCATACAAATATATTTGTTGTCAGTTTGGCTATTTCATATAGCTGTGGTCTGGCAGTGACTCCCACAGGTCTCTGGTTTTATACCTGCCTTAGCCCAGATTTTCTATCATCACCCAGTAAAAATATATTTAAAATAAATTGAAAAGATTCATTTAAACAGCTTCCCAGTGAACCGACAGTGTTTGACAGAGAGATTTTGCTTGTTAAGTTACTCGTTTTATTTGTTTATAACATTAATTTGCCTACTTTATTTATGTATTCCGTATATGCCCATGATATAGCTTCCACAGTTTTCAGCATAAATAGATTTATTGCGGTGAAAAGAACTATGACAGACAACAAGACAACGCTCATATTTAGTGTCAAAAAACAAATCAATATTTTACCGGTTGATCATATACTGATATCAACAGATTAAACTGGTTCTTGATGTCACATTAAAACGATATGTACACACATAAATATACAAGTATATTTACGTATTTTCTACTTATGTTGGAATTTACTAGTTAGCAGTTGTCACACAGATATTTTTAGCATAGTATAGTTTTCTGCATGAGGTTATGATAGACTTTTCTTTTGTTTCGAGATAGAACTAGTGAAATAACACTTCATTAAGGTTATTTTCCCCTCACAACACAAAATAATGTTCATCACCTTGTAATTCTATGACACACTATAAATATGCATTGATTCGTCACTAGAGAGCAACCGAACTCATGTTATCTAGTTCTGAGCGATGACTGAATTCTTTCGATCTGCTTGGAATGTTACCACAAAGGTAGGGGACTCAACGCAGTGGTGGACTCTGAAGGATCTTAGTTGGTTGATTGTAATCATCAGGATGCCCAGGATTTAGGTTTCGTGCTTGTTGGCACTCGTCAGCAAAGCGTTTCTCCTTTTATGACTAGATAACATAAGACTGATTGCTTGCCACTGATCAATCAATGAATATAAAACAATCCTAGAGGAGGCCAGTTGAGGTTTGAATAGCTCGGTGGTAGCGACGGTGGCTGCAGAAACCGCAACTTCTTATCTTTTCTCCTGGAATGTCCGTTTTTTCACCTATATATTATTTGCACTGACCGTCTAACTACTTCTACTCCTAGCACCTCTCTTTCAATTGATTTAATTTTGATGAAGATACGCACTACTCATTACTGCTCACCGTATAAAAGCTTTAACAAGGCATAGCATTCCTGACTTAAGTTACAGTGGTTAGCTAAAAGTAATGGTAGTGCGGTTATTAAAACGACAATTCTTAGTAATAAAAGTCACCTAGCTATTTAGTGTTAGATTTTTGGTTTTACTAAGTCATTTATACCGTTTTTCTATTCATTAGAAACATTTCAGTTTAATCGAATCACTTGCAACAAGAAGAATCTAGATACAAGTGTCAGCTAATCTGTTGGATATTGAAATGAATCTCATCTTATACATGCCTCAAACCTACAAGAAATCAGTACTGCATTTTTAAGGGTTGATAAAAATCCCAAACGTCAGCCATCTATTTTTGAAAATGAATACTGATACGCTTAACCATAACCAAACTATGATAATCATTTCCTTTAGGTAATTGTCACTATGAATTTCAGCCATAGTTATGTCTGAAAGATTAACTGACACTAGAGTTTCATGTTTCTTTTTCACACTTACAAAATGGAGTTGTGAGCGTAGATAGTTGTAAGGAGTGCAGTCTAAAAAAGTAAACCTCTTGTTCCACTTTACCTTGAATGACAACTTTTACAACGTAAATCAAAAGTTCTTGAGAATGCATATGTCTGGTTTGGGTTTTTTTCAAAACTGTCAAAAAATCTAAAGTAAAAGTTGATAATGTAATCCAAGAGATTCATTTTATTGGGTCGCACTGAAGCTTGAAGCATTTTGAACAAACTATTTATTAGGATTTTGGGTTGGCAGATAACCAGAAGTATTGAAATTTTTTGCAAGAATATTCATCACATTTAACAAAAAATATCCTATAACAAGGAGATATGCTACAGTTAGGGAGTCAAACATGCTTACCCAAATAAAATTAGAGATGGAATTACAAAAAATTATTTTATGGCCACGATCACGAGAATTAGAGTATATATTTATTTTTTCATAAGGTCCTAGTACTCAGTTACCACTGTTATTGCTTCGGCAATGCTTAAATGTATTATTCTTGCTTACAGTGGACATTTTGCTTCAAATACATAGGTGAACTTGTTGATATGCCAAGAATTGAAAGTCCTTTGTTCACTGGCTGTTTAATGGCCAAAACCATATTTGTTGTTTTTTCTTCACTACTAATCTTAAGTGATGTTTTCGAGAAGGGTGAATAAGTCAGCGCAATCTAAGTAAGTCCGTAGTTCACTGACTCGTCAGCTCTTCATATCTTTTGTAACTACGAGGAAATGGTCATGAGTATTGTTGTTACGTAGATATTTATCGTTGCTAAAGTTACCTGTAGTAGCCATAGGTTAGTAATCATGATTTAAAGTGATGAGTGAAGCTGCAATGACTATCTGTTCTCAACAATATTCAAACTAGTGCAAATGTAGTATATAACCTAAATATCTTATGTTAAAAATTGGCAGTGACGGACTACGTTTTCCAAAGTCTTGAAAAAAGGCCATCGCACTGTGATCATAGTTTTAATTTTGGTCATATTTGAGTCCACTATTCGACTCATACACACTTATGCAGACTGTCGATGAAAGTAACCTATATATACACAATTTAGTCTACATGCATAAATTCCAGGCTTATAAAAGACAATTCGCGTTTGATTAGGATTACTATTCATATCCTATAATATTCAATTTTAACAGCTCGTTATTCACACCTGACCATAATTCATGACAGCGGTTCTCGATTTTTCGGTTTAAATTACCAATCAGAAGATGAAATTGAAACTTGTATGTTAGATAACCATTTGTCTAGATTAACTGCGAGTCGCTGTTTTTATTCATAATAATCTACGTACTTAAGAAATGTAGGCGACAACTAAAACGTCTTACGACCATCTGCTGGCATTCTGCAGAAATACCAGAATTCCTTCAAGTTAACGTGAATTTTTACCACTTGTAGACTACCTATAATCTTAGAATCGATAGGGTTTACGATCTCCTCCATGTCACCCTTACCTCGGACGTCCAACTTGTCGCTTCCCATGGGGGTTCCACCCGAGGGCCTGACGCATGATGTCCCCTAATGGTCTTCTCAGTGTATGCCCAATCCAATTTCACTTCCTTCTGCATATTTGTTGGGTGATGGGTTCTCGGTTGGTTTGCTGCTAGCCAGAGTTCCTTGTTGCTTATTATTTCTAGCCATCTGATCTTCAGTAACGAGCCAACGTAGGCAGTTGTTGATGAATGTCTGTAGTTTGTTGGAAATGCCTTTCGTAACTCGCCAAGTCTCTGAGCCATACAGGAGCACTGACTTTACGTTGGTGTTGAAAATCCGCATCACGTTCCACATGCTGAGTGTAGAAGATAGATTCGCTATTTTAAAGAAAAATTATGTAATAAAAGTATTTGTTGAAAACAGTTATGTTTTTTTCACAATTCGACACCGAAATTATTAGGATCAGTGGTCATATTCCATACTTAATTATACAAGACGGAGTTTATTGTATTTTCTGTTGATCCATTTCTTAACTTCGTGTGCAACTTTTTTCAACAAACGTTTATTTCAGCAAAATTGAAATATTAGAATACGAAAGAACAACATGAAAATTGGAAGAATTATTCTTTTCTGGAATAAAATCTCGAATGAATACTGATATAACTGTCAAACTATGTTAAGATTTATGAAGGGAAATACAAGCTTCTTTTGTTGGATAAATAATCGGGGAAATAAACCAAACACACTTCTGTGTAGTAGAGTGTAAGCCATATTTTTGTGTGCAAAACTCACAATGCTACTTGGTTGCCAGTTGTAGGGGGATTTGGACCCACTGCCTATTGTTCAAAAGTTAAGATATTTAGCCATATAGGCTGAAACCTTTCCATTTCAGGTGTATCATCAAAAAACACATTTTATGACGCAGAATATTTGTGAATTAGGAGCACAGGTTTCTATGTGTAATGTTACGAAATTTATTTAGCGCTCATTAAAGAACTTTAGAATTAGGAATAATGATAATAATAATAATAATAGCGACGACCTGACAGTTGGGTGTTGAAGGTATTCAGATTTTGTTTAGTATACATATAATTTTTCTAACCAGTCTTGTAAATACGTTCTTCATAAGATATCTGTGTTTTTCACGATGAAAGTCAGGCATGCAGCTATAAGCAAAGTGAAAATCCTTACTTCGACACAAAGTATTTGACCAGTCGCTTGGTATAATTTCACTTCATTTCCATGACAATCCTTGGTTTCAGTATTTAGGTGTGAATGCTCACTCAACTGACAGAAATGCAAGTTACACCGAATTTCAAGATAATATTTCCTTAGAGGCTTATAAAACATTCAAGTGAAAGTATAGAATGGAGCCGAAAAATTTCTCAAAAACTAGTGATAATTTACTGTGATACATCACTGCACTTTGAGCGGTAATCATATGGAGAACATTTAAATAAAAAATAGGATGAAAGTGATGATTAGAGGTCAGAATATACATCAAACCAAGATCTATAACACATGGTTCTTTCTGATGAATGATATTTAAGAACTTTACCGGAATCTGTTTGATGGAAGAGAATAGAATCAAAATACCCAGATATCAAAAATCAAACACTTTTGACCATTATTCGGCCTTCTTTGCAAATGACTTTACTGGTGACTTGCTTGTCAAGGAAGTAATTTGATACACTATGATTTATATTTTACTAAATGGGGCTGTGTTTGAAAGTGTAAAGTCAGTAATGAACGAAGAAATATCAAAATTATCAGTCATTTGTCACTGTTCAAGAAAATGGAAAAAGCAGTTAGTAAAAAATGCAAGGACTAGGGTGTTTTACCACGGTTTTTGAGTATGTAATGACCTATAAGCGACTATTCAGTCTGAGGTAAAAATCGTAAAGGTGTGATTTTGTGATGTACAGAAACTGTAACATTTTAAATATCCCTGCATTTTCAAGTAAATCGACATAGTTAATGAACGTTTTCCTACCATTTTTATTGCAAACAGTATTTGAATTCATCATTTTATTGAGTGCGGTCAGTTTCCTCAATAGATTACTAGCTGTAGTCAAATATTCAAGAAAAACGAACCTGCGACCGTGCGATTGCCAAAACATCAGTATCCTTTTTTCAGTCAGCAGTGGCTTCCGAATTTTGTGGTATTTTCAACAATTTAGAAACCTTCTTATCTCTCCAGCTGATTTCGATCAGAATCATCCTATTATTGTCAGTAAAAGAGTCTACCTCTGGCTTTTATGTATGTTGAACTATATAAGCAAGACGTTTCTGCAATCGTAAGGAAACTGCTCTTCTTCAAGTAGTTAATACTTGCACCACTTAAAGCTGAAGATATTGACCTAACAACTAAGCTGCTTAGGCCATAAACAGTCGCCTATGAAGGACTGTATTGCATACACGAATAGTTTACCAGGTGGTAAACGATGTGGCTGTCTGATAGAAATATTTCAGTCTGTTTCAGCATTAAACAGTAGACATCCTTATTGGCTAACCATAGATGGACAATGCATGGAAAACATTTCCTTTGAAAAAAAAACAAGTCGATTAATAGTCATCTGAAGCTTGGCTTATAAATGAAGGCTTAAAAGAACTACCTGTCAAGATGTTGAAGCCTACTCAAGAGAGAAAACGTAATTCTTTTCTTAAAAACGTTTTCAGTTATGCAACTTCCCTTTCATTGTTCACTGTAGGTTTTACATCAAGTGGTAGACGACTGAAGGTGACTCTATTTTGTGTGTAAGTTAGCATTGCTGGAGTTCCGCGTAACGTGAATAACAATTTTTGATTTATCTAATTACCACTAACAATAACTCAAAGTGTGTATCACGGTATTCTAATCAACAGAAATTTTGAAGCGCCTTCTTTCTAATCGCGGCACTGCAGAAAGTTCGAAATGTGAATGTCAATTTCCGAGTAAACAGTAGTTGTGATGTTGAAGGGAAATCTGGAAGATGGTATCAATTTCATCTTTACTTCTAAAAACCCAATCTTTTCAGTTTTTACTCCTAATATATATGACTGGTAGCTTATTGTTTTAACCGACGTTTGTGTGCATTTCTTATTTCATAGCCTCCTATGAAACCAACTGCATTCAATACTGCATTAGGTCCCGTAGCAAAGTTGGACATGAAACAATACAACCACTAATGTTTATGCATTCCTGAGTTAGACTAGTTAACTTCTCATTATTCTAGTTCAAAGAAATCTGCCAAGCCTGCTTCCATAAAAAGAAGAGTGTACTTTTTCAGTAACAATTTACGGCTTCAAACCCATTTCTACATGACCGAAAGCCATAAGTACGTATTCTGAAACAGTTTTTCAAAGAGACGTCTGCACCCAGTGATATTTTGTGTACTTCGACTTGTAGATATAGGACACTTAACAAACCTTTCGAAATCAAATTGACTTTATTCCTTTCTGAACAACAAACTAATTGCGAAACGAAAGAAACTTTTAGTCACTAAAAAATTCTTTTACTTATATATGCGGATGCATAGTTACTCATGTTTTACAGTCTGTTCTTGACAACGACTTTGTTTTCACTCAGGTACCATTTTTATTCTTTTGTTCACAAGAAATATATTCAATAGAGCTTATATACACACTGTTTGAAAGAATAAAACACTTGCAACAACTCGGCTGAATGCTACTTTCATAAATAATAAACTTTATCTAAAAACAGAATGTTTAGTGTGTTGCCTTAAATATGCTAACTTGTTGTTAATCTACGTTTTCATCAGAAAATTATTGCATTTTGTTCATAATAAACCAAAAAACCTAATTATATCGTAAATTTTTTTCCGATGAAAACAAAGGAAATGTCAGAGTACACCATCACTAAAGAATTATTGTCGTCACCTGATGGCTTCATAGTAATGAATGATTAGTACAAATAGAGAAATATACATGTCGTTGAATGTATCGCCGAAAAATTTCGCAGCATTCTGTGTAAACTATTTTTGCCATTGCCCAAGTAAAAAGAATAATAAAGTAAAGGCCTAACACTTTTGGAAAACACTACAGTTTGACTTGTTTCTTCATCAGCACACTTTTACAAAAAATGCAGCTAATAAAAATACTTTGATGAGTAATAAAAAAAAATACATTCAACAGAACAACATGACAGTTCTGCAGTCTTGAAATATATGTAAATAATTTTGGTTACGTTGTATTCTCGGAGCTAAGCGGTTTAATCATGAAGCTTTCATTGTGTTTGTAGACAACATCAACATCACTAATATCAGTATGATGTTGAAGTTAGTGCTGATAGTGTTGTCTACAAAGACAATGAAAGCTTCACGAATAAACTGCTTAGCTCAGAGAAAACAACACAACCAAGATCATCCACCTGAGCTACAAATATTCTTTACCATATGTAGATTATACAATGCCGCGAGCAACTTAAAAAGAGATTAGCTCAAATATGATCTAAATATTAGCCGAGTAGTAAAAGCATCTTTAAATAAATAATTTGAGGTTGTTATTGAATATTTGTTAGTGTTTCTTTTCTTTACATGCTGGTTCGATCCCATTGATCGTACATATATATACATAAACTTTTTTTCGTTATTTCTGTCTGAGTGTACTGTTTATAAAGTGCAAGGTTACCAGTGACTACCACTGACTACATATGAACTACCCGTGGTAAGTACTCAAAACGACTGTAGTAACAACTCTCAGTCTGCATTAGTATATTAGGTATTGAGAACAAATCAACGCAAATCCATGTAGAAACAAAGATGTTTGATTAGTACCAGATGAATTTCTCTTCATATAAACTGGGTTATGAGGCAGGAATTGAATTAGAAATAAACACTTGTCAAAGTGTTAATCATAGTACCGTTTTATATATTTGTAGGCTGAAGGTTTTTTTCTTGAATCAGTTACCACTTCCTTTACTTGGTTATTAAAATTCGATGGATGTATACATGTGTGTCACACCACTCGGCTGTTTCCTGTACACATACAATATCTTCTCACCCGAATATCTTCATTCTAGCCAAGTTGAACTTGGCTATATTTTTTTCTAAAATCTATTTAAAAACTGCTTTAAATCAACATAAAAGTTATGGTACCTGTAGTTGTTCAGATGAATTAAAAATAGAAGTAAATAACTTCCAAGTTAAGCTGACGATGTTTTCTTAACACTTTTCATCACTTGAGATGACACGTTTTTGTTCTGTGTATACGAACTAAAATTTTAAGTTTTGAATTCACTGGACATGTTGAAGCAGTGATCACTTCTACTTGCTGAAAATTGTGTTCAGTTGTTAAGTCATACTACTTGCTAGTGTATAACCGAAGAACCTGTTATAAACAGTAGATATTTTTAGTGTATCGTAGACGTGAATAAGCAAGCTGTTGACTGACTGCAATTTTACTAGTGCAAGCTGATCAAACCGGTCATACAGCATGAAATATCCCGGTTTTGAGTTCCATGTCTCAATTGGTCACTCAGTTACTATTTTGGTTACAACGTATATTTATAAGTACATCTAACAGGTCTTGATACCATTTCCCGTCGCCTTAAAAAAGTAATGAACACATCAGGAAGACAAGTATAGAAGTAAACGTGTTGCTAATTAAAATGTGATATTCTGAAGAAAGAAGGCATTTCATACTTAAAAATTGCTTGCCTACCTTCTAATTCTTGCTAACAATTATATCTCTTCCTTATTTTAAAAGCATCTAAATAGATTGGTTATTTTTCTCATTTTATTTCTTTATCCTGCTGTTATCCTTAATACATGGGGGTTAAAACTAGTACTGAAGGATAATCTTTTTGCTAATGATTTATCAATAAATCAAATAAACCATATAACAATCCAAATCAGTAGCTTGGTAATCAATGAATATAGTCCAATTAACTAGGTCAAGTAAGTTAATATTGGTTGAAGACACTTCCTGCTGGCAAAAGTTATTTCTTAGGAACGTTTGCAACTGTGTTCTAAAGTTAACAAATGCGCTTTATGCGTTTTGAATCACTGACTAATTGGATACTAACCACTTTTTACCTTTTTTATTTTCGAATGCATTTTTCCCAGTGAAATATATTGATAAAAGTGACATTCATGCCATAATAAAAAGTATCTTCACTTCATACGAAAAATGCAAGCTTATAAAGAATATTAGAAGAGTTGACCAAAGAGAGAAATTTTTTTATTCATTAAAAGTATTTTATCGAAGTGGAACTACATCTATTTTACTGACGCATGTTTGTATTTTCTATTTAGCTTAGAGACCTAATGTCATAAGACTAATCTTGTTTACAGAATTAAATAAATGCATTTTCGAACCTTGATAACGACTATAAAACCTTTCTTGGTGAAATGTTACTAACCGCAGACAGTTCGACTTTTGTTTGGTAACCATCGAAAGACTTTCATGGATGTAAAATTGATGTAAACTGTTACAGGAAGAACTGTTTGAAAAAAGATACGAAGTTGAAAATTTTTTAAAAATCCCAATACTGTTTGGCATTTTAAACTTAGTAATAAATAATTCAAGCAGAAGATGAAGTGTCGGTTTCAACAGAATAGCAAAATGACGTCTCCTCGACTGCTTTATTTCCAAGAACTCTTTATTTCACTGGTTTATTTCTTACTTCCTTTACGTATCTGACATGTCGTTTCTCTAACGTACATGTGAGCAGCTGAGAAATGACAGACACTTGGTGCAGAGGTTCCAGTAAGCGTTCAAAATGGATGCCTCCTAAATGCTAGTACCAAGCAGGTCTGTTACATTTCTTAGTTGGTTGACAATAATAGCTCTTTGCTTCTAAGATAAATAACATTGTTTTGAGCACATACGGCTGTTAAAGAGATGTGAGGCAGATTTATATAAAAAGGTGTCAAAATGTGGACTAACCGCACACCGTATTCACAGTGTTACTTTAAGTAGCATTTTCGTGGTTCATAAACTGTATTTTGAAATAAAATTATGATATGCCATGAGGATGAATAACAGTAAAGCTTGCTCGAGCTATAGATGAAGCAAAAACATATGTGATAGTAGAAAGGACCACGATTATTATATGTTCAGTACGCTGCTAGAGTAAACATTTTGTGTGGAAAAGTGGGTCCAATTACATATGAAGACAGACATTAGGTGTACATGTGTTTGACCTTTATCGGAATCTAGCGTATAAACCCTTGTTGATTCAAAGAAACCCTTTTTCATTCCCACTCTCGCCTTTTTACATATACTTTAATCAGGAACACTGTGAGCTACTTGTTTAACGGAAGCAGTTAAAGCCTCAATTTCAATATTATTTGGTGAAATGTACATTACGCACATGGTCACTAATTAAGCAAGTAGCTAAATGGTATGAACAAATGTAAATTGACGAAAATATGTTGTAAAATTATTTTCCTAAAAATAAATTCAATAGTCCTTATTGGTAAGCACCATGTGTTGCACTGCTGAATACCTTTGACCAAGTTTTGGAAATTACAAAGATATGTCAAACGATCTTTCGAATAGGTCAACAAGGATGCAGACTACAGTTCTTCAGGAACCACTTGAGGATGTTTTCCTTTATAAAAGAAAGGGCAGAACCCTTGTTCTGTAGACCTTTGGATAGTGAGAATCTGAAAACCTATGTCTTTAACAAGAAAGTAACACATAGTTTCAAAGTTTTGTGGTCAAACTGCATTGCATAAACGGGCAGCTATACAAATATTTTGTGAACGCGCTTTATGGAGATAACTGGATGCCTAGATTATGAAACCAATTTCGAATTATTAGATGGGCTGAGATAATTAAAATACTTAACCAACGCCAACAACAACAACAAGCTCCAATCACCATCAACGGGAAAAAACCTAAAGAAAGTAGCCTCTTTCATCTATCTAGGCAGCATCGTTTCAACCACAGGTGGCGGCACAGATGAGGACTTCAAAGCCAGGATCGGAAAAACAAGACAGCCCAGCATTAACCTGAAACCAGTGTGGATATCTACTGCATTGCACTCAGCATAAAACGTAAACTAGATCCGGATTTTCAACACCAGTGTCAGTCAAGTCAGTGCTTACATGTGATGGTTCAGAAACTTGGTGCGTAAGGAAAGGCATTTCCAACAAACTAAAGATATTCATCAACAACTGCCTAAGCTGGCTCGTTATTGAGGCTCAGATAGCCAGAAAGAATAAGCAAGCAGGAACTCTGGCCTGGCAACGAACCTACCAAGAACCCATCGCTTAACAAATATGCAGAAGAAAGTGGAGATAGATTGGGCATACACTGAGAAGACCATTAGGAGACATCTCCGGCCAGACCAGCCCCACTAGTGGAACCCTCATGGGAAACGAGTTGAGCGTTGCAGCCGAGGGTGACATGAAGGAGATCGTGTGAGGAAGAAATGAGAGCTTGTGGGAAGTCGTGGAGCTAGGTTCAGACGATTGCAGAGAAGAGAGTTGAATGGAGACGTTCTACTGAAGCCGTACGTTCGACTACGAATCCAAGGGACAAATAATATAATAATAGATGGGCTGTAGCCAGTCAAAGTATTGTTGACAAAAAAATACTGGATTGAAGTAATTTAAGGTTTCAGCGATGCTACAAAAAGAGGAAAGCACCTTCAAATTAAGGTTTTAACTGAAATGAGAAAATTATTTCGCCCTCATAGGTATGCTAGGTACCAATTACTTTGGTAGTTGTAAAACATAGCACGCATAAAGCGTAGTTGTTCACTGAACAGAAATTTGTAATTCATTGGAAAACATATTCAAGTGCCTAAAGTAACAGCCCTCTATTTTAACAGTATACTTGTCAATGAGTCTGTTAGAACACAACACAAGTTATCTTACTCGTACATATATATGCAAATGCAAAGGTTTTCAATAATCAAGCTCGCCATTTGGTATGTGAATCGAGAAATAAATTGTAATCAAAAATAGACAGCGAATAAGCTAGTGAATTAGCCTTTAAAATGATAATGAATATTTAATTGTTTGTATGAATGGAGAATAAATTTGAAGCATATTTCATTGTAGAAATGAATGCATACATTAGGTTACTACATTTTGTCTGGAATTAAAACGATTTCATTTGTTCCATAGCGAAATATATGAATTTGTATTTGGTTAATTTTCATTGTTTGACAAGACATAGATGTTAAATAGTTTTGGCATAAGTTTATAAAGTTGGCAATGTTTATGATGAACAAATGACTGAATGATCAACAGAAGTAGGAAAATTAGGAAGAGGAGCAGCAGTAACAACAATAGTAGTTGTATCATTATAATTATTAATTAATCGTAAATTCATTGTACTTACTGAATGACAGCATTTCAATTGATGATGTTTGCATAAACGGTTCAAATCTGATAAAAATACACTGGATGTACAAGAATAGATGAAAAAATGTGTCATGTGATTTATCATTTGTAGTATAACTGTCATTCGTTCAATTATATCACAGACATTTAACCATTGACTATTTTCAATACAGAATCTTGATTCAAATAAATAAAAGAATACTATAGGCATTGTTAAAACAAAATGACTGATAGTCATACAGACAACTGTTCTTAGTACACGTGAAGACCTTTGTCCACGACTTGTTGAAGATTTCTCTTTTTGTACTGTAGATTTTATTATTGAATGTGTCAAACTATTTGATGTTGTTGTAGTTGTCGCTGTTGGCATCATTGTTGATGTTGTATTCTGGGCATTTTTCACCGCTACGCTGGTAGTTTTCATTCTCCATACTATACTAATATTTACTAGTAATATAAAAGTTAATGGAATAAAGGAATAAATGGCAAAATCAATATATGGCCAATATAAATGAAATGCTTTATATTCTTGTTTCGGTGCACATGAATTATCATTTACATGTACAGTCCATACATAGTGAATGTTAACACCTATTAGACTGATGACAACTAGAATAAGTGCTGTAATACCATTGTCTAATTTACACCATTGTTTAAATTTAATTGGTGTCCATACACAAATCGCTCTTTCAATACATAATAAAATAATTATCCATGTAGATAAATCTGTGGAAAATGTGAATAAAAATAATGGTATACCACAGTTCAACTTAATACGAATATCCACTTTTTCATCTGTTATGCCAATTATCCATTGTCTTAAACAACCATGAGCTATTACATATGTATCTGTCATACACATAATACCGATTAATAGGCTTGTTGATCCCACTGTCATTGATATACGTCTTAACCATATTACCATGGACAATAAATTGCCAGGTATTCCAATGATTAAAATTATTATCGGTGCAATGCTATATAATGTAGTCAATGAATGATGAACTTTTGGGTGGAACTCTGTATTATTGCTATTGATTAGTAAGATCATTATGCTTATTCTGTTATATTTAATTTAAAAAAATATTTCTTTCCTAGAAATAAAGGGAAAAACATTATCATTATGAAGTCATTTCACTTGATAAGCATTTCTATGTAAACAATTGTTAAACTTATGATGAATGAATGAATGAATGGATGGGAAGCTATATTTCTAATCGGATAACGTATCCCAAGTAGTCAACCAATAGAAACGAAGAGGTTCACTTGACCAATAAAACTGGAGAGAGTTTTCAACAAATAATTTCACTTTGAATATGAAATGTGTTTATTCACTGTTTTACAAGAAAATTAAGCAATTTATCATTGAATTAAAACAATGTTTATATTTTGTAAATGACTTTTTATTCTTCAAAGTTTTCTCAATCAACTGAATGCCCTTAAATATTCAGGACAGGAAAAGATAAATGAAGACTGGTTCACCAATTTGGGGCAAGAAGGTTGGCAACACTAGCAACTCCTTTTTGACATTCTTTTTCAGTAGAATTCGAAGTAGCAAAAGAAACTGAATTTTTGTGAAATCAAATTCAGTGTTAATCTGGGTTCATCAGAGTGACTGGTGACTTGAAAATGAAACTTGTGATATTAAAAACACTCTTGTATGTATCGAGTGTTGTTCTGAGAAATCTCAAAGGGTTTTTACCGTTTGTGAGGATGCTGAATTAATACAAACAGACAAAAGTTCTGAAACAATTCAAACATAAAAATGTCTGACTAAGCAAGTTCTTTTTATTGTAAATCATCACTTGAAAAGTTTTTCTCATGCTTGCCACCATTAGCTTCATTTAAAATACAGCTGAAATTTTATAATGTGTAAATCTGCCAAGAGGATTAAAATAGAGATCAGATTTTGGTTAGTTTCGGTGAGATACTACTCAGTAAGTTCAAACTACATTTTGTGCATTAATATTTTATCGAGTCAAAATATCCCATTACGTTTTGCTCAGTTTCCATCGAAAACGTCGAGTTTTCCTGAAAATACAGTTACTCTTTTTAGTTATTCACAGTATCACCGAAGCATAAAAGTAGGCTCTATATACAAATAAGATTAATACTATGATGAAAGAAATGTGTGGATATGTCTATGCCAATGATGAGGATTCTGAACCATTTCGCCTACAGTCTCCAACCACTGATTTTTGTTATCAAGTGAACACCAACCTGGAAGTCTCTATTTCCCTGCATGGCTTAGGTCAACAGTCAAAGGCGTCAGCTCTGACAACTGTCGAGTCAGTTTCTCCCTTGAAGTGGTTTCATTGGCCTCATTGTCGAGCTCGACTCGCATTGGTCTTGTTGATGCAGTTTTGCTGCGTCCATTTACATGTAAATATTAACGCTCTTGAACCAATTCATGGTCACTATCCAAACATGTACCTAATAAGGAGTAATACTCTTTCACTAACCATTCAAAGTGACGGCTAATAGCAGTTTAGTATTTCTGTGTCCAATGCTGAGTTGAAGCAATACCAAGCTCTATCTTACTTTGTGCATGAATTTTGGGTTGCTCAGAGATAAATGTTTACCTCAGCAGGATTGCAGGAAGCGATTGTCGTTATCTGTTCTTTTGACTGAGGTCCAAATAATGCCATCTAGGTGCCTTCCTATCTGACCAAGGTCACCTATCTGTGCAGTGAAATCGCTAACAGCAACCACCATGTCCGAACACTTTGCCACCAATAAGGGGCTAAATACCTTTTGCTAAAACTCATTATTCACCTCGTCCAAACTTCAGTGAGGGATTGCGCAATTAAAGGTTACAAGGTGACAACAGTGACATTCACTAGTATTTCTAGTCCTCACTGCACTGTTCAGTCGAACAGTTCATAAGCAACTGTGTTCAGTGCTATACGTACACTAGCAAGACGTAAAGAAGTGGTCTTCGAATTTAAAGAAACTGGAAGGGCGAATTTCGGAAATTAACCATATTGAGAGATTAAGTGAATAACCACACTCGGTTGCTGCAAGTATGTCTGGGGAACAAAGCGCGATCCCGTAGTCCAAATTCCTAGAATTTGAACCAGTAAGGCTCGTTGGTCGATTTGATAGAGCATGTGAACTTAAACAAGTCAATACATATTTTAGAAAATGGTTTTTATGTGACCATAGACGCTGTCCTGAGAAAGGAGGTCGTTTCAAAGATCTACAGAGCTGAGGGGAATCACAGATGGTGTGTGATTATTGAACAAGAGACGTGAAGGAAGATTATATGTCAAGGATTTGGATGGTGGACGGCAATTTGAGGGAACTTGATTGGGGACAGAATTGTGAGAGCAGATGACAGTTCTTAGCTGTCCACACCATACAGGGCATGTTTTCTATAGTTACCTATAAAAGGAAAATTAGTGCCTTACCGCAGAACCCAAGAACCATCTGCTTGAGACCGGTGGCACATGGTCTTTTAGCAAGTCCCAGTTATTAGTTCACTGATTTTAAATATGAATATGAACCCAAGATGCCATGGGATAGTAAAGAGTGTTTCATTTTTGGGTACAACCTATTCTAACTTCGCTCTTCTTACATGGGAGGCAGAAGCAACATGGGACATTTGGTCATACGAGGAAAAAAGCTTGCTACAGTTGAGCTTCTGTCCATCCAGCAGTATGACTTCACCTCTGAACCTAATCCGTGGGTAAAAATATAGACTGTAACTGCTGAAGAAAGTCATTCCATTATTAATTGTAAATTCCTCCTTGGTCTAAAATCAAACCATCAGCAACAATAATAATAATAATAATAGTGAAGATAATTATCACTTAATTCCACACAACATAGTAGCTGGATAACGTACATAAATGAGCATTGAAAAATAATCGTACTAACAACACCCTATTGTCAAAGCTCAGTTTTTTCGTACCAAATCTAATATGTAACCTTTAAGTCAGGTGATTCGAAATATCAGACTAACTTTAGACAAAATTAAAGCTGACAGTGTTGAGTTCATTCCTTTTGCTACTCACTATAACGCCTGATATTGAATAGATCATGGAAAATAACAGCAAATATCATCGGATAATTGTATTTTTCTCAGTGCATTTAAAAAAATATATTTTAAGTATTCAAGTCAATGTAACAAGGTGTTTTCTAGGATTCATATCTGATATAATTTGAATTTTTGGACACTTTTGAGTCAATATTAACATAAACTTTACTGTAAGTTTCAGATCTATAAACGATGTATTTCACTCTAGGCAAATGGAAAACAAAAAAAAAAACAAGACATATTTAACGTGTACTGTGAAATATGAGTCATCTATACTTCTACAGTCGACAGTGAGTGTTGTTGGGAAGTATTGGACATAATGTGTAGTCATTATGGATATCATGGAAATCGGAATAAGATCTGGTAACATATGATTAAAATTACATTTCAAGATTTTTTTAAATCCAAACTTACTTTCAGAATTTACTTTCTACACTGGTGACACTGATAAGTGGATAATAGATTGCAGCTTATTTCTTGAACGTATACAACAAAGCACTACAGTTATATGAACATGCCTCATAAAGAGGTACCTACTAAAATAATTAATTACACAAATGAAATAATAATTGTGCCCAGTGGTAATTTCGATTTTATATTCATTTTGATGGCTTAAAATGAAATATAGAATGCTCTTTTTGCCCTATTTAGGAATTGTCAGCTAGGTGTACCTATACCAACTGAGACTTGAACCCCATGCCCATAGCTTCAAACGCCAAGGTGTTATTCGCTGGGTCACTCGGCCACGATAGTCACCTCTTTTACAATAAGTATACGTTATTGTTTTGATACCTGTAATTTCCGTTGCTATGCAGGGTCGAATTGCTATTCACTTAGTTAGGTGATAATTTCGCTACTGTCCTCATTCAAGTATAACTAGATATTCATTGTATTTTATTTATTCCTTTGATTTATTCTCTTGATTTAGCGAACAAATGTTTTACATTGGGTTTCATCTGATCTACTTCTATTTATATGCGACAGCTTTATTCTGCATTCAAGTTATGTAATTCGTTTAGGATTCACTGTTGTTCAACACTGCTAGTCAAATTTAAAAGCGTTACAGATAATCGTAGGGAAATGTTACTTCTTTTCATCATACTATCTACAATTCATTTTTGCTTTAGTTTTATCAAGCGAAGTGAATTTCAACAGCCCACAGGCTTCATTTTTAATATCCTAAAACATTATTAATGATTTTTAGATTTTAGGATGCTTAGATAATCCTCGTTTACTCATGACTTGAATAATGGCCAATTTTGTTATTTTCTACCCTAAGCTACAATTTATGACCTTATTTTTATTTAAGCCTTTTTTGTCATTTGATTGAATGCATAACTAATATGCGAGCTTCAATCAGAAAGTAAACAGCTAGTGGTAATTTATTATAACTTCAGTACATTTTAAGCGAATGCAGCAATTTCAAAAAGGAATGCAAACCATGAAGAGAATGGCTGTCATTTTAACTTTTTCCTAGAAAATGTATTCAAACTACCTAATAACTACAAAATAGATCATATTCCTCTATATTCATTAAGAAATTCATAATTGTAAACATTAAGAGATAAAAATAGCACAACGTTTTCAGAGAGATATTCAGCAATTTCGGATATTCCTTAGTTAATAGAGTAGTTACTAAAATCGTTGAGTCAGTTTTTAATACATATAACATAAACGGTCATACTGATCTTGACCACGTACTGTTTGTAAAAACAGTGATAACGCTCAGCAACTTTACTTAGCAGTCAACTTTGTTTGATGTTCAAAAGAAATTGTTTTATGCAGTAGACGCTTCATTATCATGCTTGAGATCATCATCGATGTACTAATAGCTTCACAGGAAAATAAAGTAAGTGGTTAACAGTGGATATTTATGTTGTTCTACTCATCTTGTCACTTGGATTTGTGGATATATGTAGAACTCCAGTGGTTAAATTCTTGCCTACAATTTATAGAGAAAGATTAACAGCTGTGTAATTAGTTGATGCCTTTGTTTGACTAAATATTTGAAGGTTGCCTTGATGTAACAGTTGGAATGTGGTTAGTTAAGGGGAGATAACTTACCTTGATCATTTGGTTTACCTCAGCCAAACAGTTGTTTTTTTTCACTGATGACTGATTATATTTAACTGTAGAGTGTAGAACTTCGAAAAATCTGCAGGTTTTTAGTAAATCTCATCATTATCCTAATTTTTAGTCGTATTGAGCAAATAAATGTAGTTTAAATTAACTCAAAATTTATAGTTGTCAGATACCGAGTGAAAATAGGTGAACTTTATACCCAGTAAGAATAATCCTCATCTGATCTTGATCGATTATAACGTTGGAGTTAAAAAGTTAGAAATCTTTTATGAGATACGTCTTAGTTCTAACTTATCTGGCTTAAGTGACTGAATAAAAATGGGTTTAACTCTGATTTGACCACTTGATAACTTCAGGACACAGATTGCTAATGGAGTAACGTATATTCAGCTGTTCTTAAACCCAGCGAAGGCAGAAAATGTTATTGGGTGAAACGCTCCACAACCTAAATTGCATTAGTCGAAAATTAGGTTAGAGTACCTGCGTACAAACGTCGTTTGAAAGTCAGTAATCAGTCTAATTAAGACACAACTAGAATGATATCAGTCGATTGAAAAAAGCTAACTTATTTTAGGAGGGAAAATAAATTCTAATAGCCAATCAAAATATTTGTATGGTACTTTAGGAGGAAAGTTTTTACCAAACTTCAAGAGAGGGCTATAGACGATAAAAATACTGAACTTGTAATCAGATCACGCACCAGGTCCTCCAGTGGAATCCAAAGGGGAAATGACGAGTTGGGCGTCCAACAGTGACATGGAAGAGATCATGTGAGGAGGAAATGAAAGCTTATGGGCAGTTGCGGGGCGAGGTTCAGAAGACTTCAGCGAACACAGTGCAATGGAGGAGTGCCACTGAAGCCCTATATTCCACTAGGAAACCAAGTGAAAAATAAAATAGAAATGTGAACAGACCTGATTAACTGATGAACACATATAGCGTATTTCGCCTTCCATAAATGCATTATGAACACAAATCTAACTTGATTCGGATCGGCTCTCAGTCCCGTTAGTGTGATCATTTACTCAAAGTAATTTACATCAGTTTTAGGCAGTAACATTACTATTCTTTAGCCTTTTTTTCAGGGTCTTATTGTGTTTTAATGTAGTTGTGGTGTTTTCATGTAATCAGTGGATTTAATTACAACTTCATTGTTCAGTATGAGAGTAACTTGACCCCATTGAACCTTAGTATAATCCTCAGTACCTGCTCAGTGTAATGGTGCACAAACAACAACAATAAACATGCATATCGATCCTAAAAACGGTTTCGCATTTAGTTGATAGCTTCAGGCATTTCGTCTATTTCAATGACACGATTTTACGTGTGGACTCACTAAATGGAACTTTTTCTGTACATCGTATGACTTGTAGACTGATAACTAGCGTAGAACTATGAGAAAACTAGAAACTTGAAGTATAATTTGTTACCTGGTAATTAATTTTTCAGAAAATACATAAATAGAATGTCTCTTATTTTTTGATACTGGTAAAGGATTATTCAGTGGATGTCATTTTGAGCACAAATTATTGTTTATAATCATATCAGAGTAACCACACAGTTTACGGCACATTATGTTTCACAGGTCTATCACTCCGTATTCTCTGTTTTCACTGGTATTACAATTTTTTACTATTGCAGTATAGATGCTGCTTCATTTTTATTAAATGTTTTGGGTATTGGTTCGATGAACAAAGATTCTATATCTAGTCTCTATCGTCAAGCAACCATATTCAACTTTAGTACAATTGCTTCCTCCCACCTTATTGAATGGTTGTGTAGCAGTGTGAGTATTGAAATGATTGAGTCCTACTTCAAGATTCTTGATCTTATTATGACATATCATTCTGAATTTGGTAATGTTCGTATGCTTAGGCAGTTTAGCTGACCCTGACAGGCTTGTTTTATCTGTGAGTCCTACTTCTTAGCGAATACATGGTAGAAAGAGGTGAGTATGATTCTAAGACTGAAAAAGTTTATTTCTGGGTGAATTTGTGGGTTTAAATTCCATAAAAATGCTAAATTTGTTGAGAAGCCTACATAATATTTCTGGTATTCCTTCCTCGCATGTAAACCTAATGAATCCGTGAACTACGTTCAACTTATATTACCAACGCCATTTTTGCTTCTACAGTAACCACTACGAACTCTTCATTTCTTCCGTGTCCTTACGAGTTTCCTAATAAATCACTGAGGATAAGCCTTGGTCAGTACTGTCTCCTCCATTTGCTACAATTCTTTGCTTACTTAATGTGTTTCACTAGTGATATTTCCAGCCCATTTTCTTAGAAATTTGTCTAAAACTGCTTTAACTAGATTTCTGTTTCAGTCAGTTGGTTCTTTGTAGACTGTGAATTCCAAACCAGCCTCCATTCTTCTTTTTATTTTACCATCCAAAATAGCAAATTATCCTCGCTATGGTAAGTGAATGTTATGCGCCTGCAACTATATTTATGGGTGTAAAGATACTACTAATATGTTTTGATTTCAATAAATTAAATACTTTATACACAAACTATCACCACATCCATACTTTCGTAACTACCTCTAAAAATTTCTGCTATGATGACATTCATAATGAATCTGTCTGAGTCTATATTTTTCTTTGAAAACTGTGAAGTTCATGTATAGCTGTACACTCCACACCATGTTATCAACCAACACCTTAGATTTGTGAGTACTTTCTGGGTCAATATTTAACTACTTTTAGATTGATTCTAGGGCCACAAGAGTTAAAATCTAAGCAAGAAGACTGTCAACATAAAGTGTTCCTTTTTTTCATAACTGAGCCGTATTTTCAATTCATAGGAGTTTATTCTTCTGAATTTTAAACTGTTTCTGGTGATATGTTATATCGGTACTAAATATTGAGATAATTTACATTCTGAAGTATTTCTGTTCCATTGTGAAAACCTGATGTGTGAATCGTTATAGTGGCGTAAATTCCACTGGGATTAATAGTTCTTGATATATATAAATATATATATATATATATATATATATATATCAATTTAAATAAATATGCCACTAACGTTTTATCTATTAAACTATCTGTTTTTGGAACAGGGACTTTGGTTGTTGAGTTTCACTTTTCTCTTTCGGAAGAAAACATTGAAATACGCTGTTGATCAATCGTTTCACTATATTTATAATCAACCAAGTTAACTTGATCCAACTTATTCTGAACATCAAAGCCAACTGAAACCTTAATTCATTGATATCACTCTTGTTGTTCAAATCTATGGTACCAGAGAACGGAAAGTCCTAACTTCTCAGCGTTTTAACGCACTAAAAAAGACCAAAGTAGACATGGCGTCATTAAACTCGATAAGTTGTTTAGTGTAGTTATGGCAAAATATTTCCGGTTCTAAAAAATAAAATCTAACTTGCAAAAGACTACCCTATGGGATACATTATAGAATTAAAACGGAAAGTAACTATAACTTTGGTCAAACTCCTTAACGTGAACGGCATTTCCTAAAACTAACCTACTGAGTTAAAATCTATTGGGTGTTAACACTCTAAACAAAATGGTTTACCCGAGATGAACAAAGCGAATATCCTATTGCTCTCCGCAACGCTGAAGTTAGCTTAATGGTCGGCTCAAACAGTTGGTGCATTCAGGCAACAATTTTTGGTTTTTACTGAAAGATACTCTTGAATTTGGTGACTACCTAAATGTCATAAATATCGAAGATAAGACGATGTATCCTATTGACATAAAATCTTTATATATTCACCAATGCACCTACAACCGAAACTGTTGACACTCAGGTTGATTATATATCCTTGAATACTCCTTCATGTTTCATCTCTTTAATATACTTGAAAGGGTTTCTATTACCACTCACCAATAAAGTTCACTTCATTTTCGAAGGTGAATATTATCAAGTCTATAGCACCATCATGGATAGTGCTTTCGGGCCACTGTTGGCTGATGCGTATATATGTCACATGTAGAATTTCTGACTGAGGATTTAATCAATACAATCATTCCGCATACAAAATCCACCAATGATAGTGCAACAGGTTTTCTGAAGAAACTTGTCATTACACAAAACATATTAGTTTATCGTTTAAAGTAGGCATATTTCTAATCAAAAGGGTAGAAGAGTGGATAAGATGTGTCCAGAAAATCTGCCTAGACCAACCAGAATCTAAACCTTCACGGATTCTACCCAATCCAAAATTCATGTAAACTATAGCTTTATTGTCCTGAAGTTTAACAGTATTAAAACCTACAAAATTAAAAAAAAATTCCTTCCAAAACCGACAACAAAATAGATGAAGGGAAGAAACCGTTAGATTATTTAAGAATAACGCATTCAAACAAAATTGTTGCTATAGGATAAAAGTTATTTGAATACATCTCAGTCTGTTTGAACTAAGAAATTTGTATAAACCTCCCTACAAAACGTTGAAATTTGAAACACATAGAGATTTATCCAAACATAACCTATATCTAATATCAAATTTTCACTCGGTGCCCAATATTTCTGAAACTATTCAGCAAAATCTTGATCAAGAAATTAATACTATTTTAGAATAAAATTGTTACAAAACTGTTATACAAAACAAAACTCTATAGTCCTCACCGAATATGGTTATGAAACTCGACCGAAAATAGAAGGCCGCTATTACATTAATTATCGAAAATAGCTATTTTCTCGAAATCCTTATCTATTTAATAATACAATAGGTTTATTTTGTCTATTCAATGGAAGTTATTAACTTTCAGTGATGATGAGTGTTAATGGTTCATACAGTACTTTTCGATATTGACGAAATTTTATGTATTTGCCTTTCCTATATACTAATTGGTTTCGATAAGTTAAGTTTATGTTAATGATAGACCAGTATCAAAAGAGAATCATGTTTTATTTCGTTAGTAAAAAGGTGACTATACATCTAGACATACAAAACCAACAAAGCTTGATTATTTCCATTTCCTGATTTAAATTATGAAAGCTGGTGGAATCAGATAAGATCTCCCCTATTAACTTAACTACGAACATATCTAGGATTAATAGTTGACGGTTCGTTATTGTTTTTACCAAAGTTTATTATTTTGGAAAATACTACAATGGGACTGTGGCTCATATAAATGTGTTTTCAATCACATCATGCAAAATGGGATAATTTTTAGTTTATTGAATTCATAGCATAAAATCCAGTTTTTGTCAGATACAGCATACACGTTTTAAAAGTGAAAATCTAACTAATTAGAAATGTTTCTTCGATCATATTCTTCGTTTAAAAATAATGATGATATTTGCTCCAATCAAGCTATTATTGACCTTCATTTCGGTTATTATTGAATGCGTAACCTTTTCTATGCCACTTCAAACTTGGACCTATAAATCTTTTATTGTCCCTTTTAAACTGTCTTCAGTATGCAGTACCTCCTTCTTCCTTCAGGAGAAGCAGAAACTTCTGTTGTGAAACTGCAAGACACTAAGTGAATGGACTTTAAAGAGTTGTTGATACAGACTAGACGGTGTTACTTAATGCTATCGACGTGCAATATAACACAAATGACTGCTAAACCCACAGCTTTCACACAAACGATATAATTGAGAATTATAATTAAATATGCTGCACTGACTGAAACCATTAGGCAGATATGATGGATGAGAAATAAATGAAAACTATGGAAAGGAAGGGAAAAATAAAAAGTGTCCTATTCTTTTTGTGTCTCTCCTGATGCTTACAACTTGTGATACGGATGAAACCTCCATATGTGTATTTTAATTCTTCAATGTTGAAGAGACATTGTATGAAGCAACAAAGATAAAGCGGTATATAAGAACAGATTTACTGTCTATCTGTACATAGATTTCAAGTGCTGTAAGGACAAATGACATATTAGGGATTCTTGCAAAGTTAAGGTAGTATATTTACACATGCACATATTCTCTCTATTCCTAATCTATGGCTTGTCTATCAGAATAAGCTCAAGTTTTTTTCAAAATAAACGTCTTGGTATGCATAAATGAATAACAAGAGGTAGTGGACTGTTATTCTTAGATAAAGGATGAAAAAGCCAAGTTTATGAAAGAGTTTATGCCGAATGGTAATCAAGCTCATACTATTTTCAGAGTTTTAATTAAAAGAGTGAAGAAAAAATGTTTTGATAATCTAATTTAACGATGCTCATAAAATGATTACTTCTACGTCTCAGACTGAATGTTGTGACCTTACGTCTTATTTAAGTGTCTTACTTGTTATATAAGAGCTTAAGAAGCATAGTAAGTTAGCTTGCGGTAATCGTACATGGATAAGGATATGTACATGTTTTTACCTTCTTTCTACTGGAACAGAAGAGAAATTCGGTCAGGTAGCTAACCAGAAAAGCAATAAGTATCTTTCAATTGTCCATCAAAGTTGTATTTCATCAAATTTGCTGTAAGTTTACTGAGAAATAATTTGCAATGACCAAACTGTCATTTTATTGAAATTTATTTCGAAGTAACTTCAGTCACGGATATTTATTTTGTTTTTGTGTTTATTAACCGAATTAACACAGAGTCGAACAATGGTTTACTTTGTTTTCAACTTTGATTTAATTTGAAGATTCAGGTGTATTCTTTTTCACTACAATTCACTAATAATTTAATAGTGACATTTACAGAAGATTTTTTATGAATTCTACACAGCAACCTATGTGCAGTTTTATTGTTCTCGTTTTGATTAATGAATGCAGTGCATATATATACATATACATTTTGTATTCTCACTTCGTACTTCATAATGATGGCGGAAAGAAAGACATCAGAATTTATGGTTCATCAGTCAAGAATGCAGTGTACCAAATGAACTGGATCTAAGTAATTTTATTCATCTATTGAGTGATCATATTATCTGTAAAATAAATCGTTCATTTCATTAGTAGTTAACTTAGAGATATAAGAGATAGAGCCATTATAATGAAATTATTGTCATAAATTATCAAGTTGATTCAGAGTAAATTAGAAGAAAAAGACACTGAAACACTAAGTTTTGTGACAAGCGTAAACAAAATAACAGGAAATTAAATCACAGAGTTTAATTACTATAAGTTCCTTTCCTGTTTTTTTTCTATGAAATACACTATGCATTTTATACATTCTCTTCATATCCATAACTGACAGGATCAAAATGACGCTGGTCAGGTGTGTTTTTGCCTATCGATATATATCATAGTGTTCAACAATTGTGTATATTTCACTGTCAGCTTTTAGGAAATTTAAAACAGTGGTATGTTTTTCAGAATATCCGAATAATCCTATTATTGTTTTGTAAATGTCTTGGAGTTTAGTGCTAAATAGCCAAAACTATTGAAAGTTGCTACATGAAATCGTCAGTGGCCTTTAGTGATCTACCACATGAACCGCTTATTTATCATTTCGGTCTCGTGACACACCTAGTTTTTTTCAAATCTAGGTGATTACCAGTGATTTTCGTATCCTATTTTTAACCATGAAAACTCAGAAAATGTCTATTGCTATACTGTATGACAGAGAGAAGTTAAGTATTTTCTCTTTATTTGTCGGTAAGAAATCTTTATCTTTCTATCTACATTAATTGTTGCGTAACAATAAATTCTAAGCTTTTAGACCATCTTAACTTGACACTATCTTAAGTGTCACATTTCACTGAAAGCATTTAAAATAAACTTCTTTTTTCATAACATTTGAAACTGCATGAAGGCAAATATAATCACATAGGATGAGTCGCTCAGGAATGTCAATATCATAATTCCTATAAATGGTAAATTAACAATGATTATGGTATAATGACAGTTAACGGCATGCTCAATATTTTGATTACCAAAAGGTTTCCATCATATATTACACCAGATTACTCCTTTTGTACTTGTTTTAATGATTCACCTGTCAGCTTATCGTGAAATGTACTGTCGTGCATTCTCAAAATGTCTCCAAATTATCGTCACACAAGTTAACAAATAAAATGCAATAGTGTCACGGTAGATTGCAGTGAACTTTTAAGTTCATCACAAGTATTACAGTTATGGCTCGCAGAAACTGCAAATTGTTATACTGGCTGTATAATTCTTCCTCCAGACCTTTGAATAGTTTTCGTTTCATTCCCCAGTGCATCATAAACTAGATGATAACCTAAAAAGGACTATTCGTTATTGCTTATCATACTGCTGTTATTAACATTATTTATCTGCTGTGGTTATTTAGTTTGAAAATAGTGTACTTGGAGTAGATTTGAAAGCCTTACACTGACAACTTCATACTGTATTAAGAACTATTGCCTGTAATGAAGGGAATATTAGAATGTTTGTTTAATGCATTTTTTACTGTTGCTGTTATAGTAGACAGAAAAACAGTGGGCAGTGGAAACTGTGAAATGAATGTTAACAAATGGCAAGGAAATCGAATTAAAAATTTCCACTTTAAATCCATCATTTATAACAACCGTGTACTTCTTCAAACCTGTTAGTCAAATGTTTTGTCAAAGACTTTGAAATATTTTCTCATCCAAAATTTAATAACTTTATAACTAACTTGTAAAATACATTAAATTTTACGGTTAGCTACTGGCTATTCAGTTCTCAACCATTTAAGAGGATTGCTGAAGATCATTCACAAAGAGGTAGTTGTTTAAAACACGTTAAGGAGCTTTTACTAGAAATATGTGGTGAGATATTGTTTAGAGCCTCAGTGGTGCAAGGAATATGAAGAGGTATGGCCTTCGAGCCATCTTTCTTAGTAAAGTCTTTTGAAATGGGATGACCAATGTCAATAAAGTGCTCAGTAATAACACTTCTGATAGGTGTGGTTTCATAGTTATTTGTAAAATAGACAGAAATCTAATGGCCATGTATCATTGCTTTTTTCATATAGCCATCCACTCCAAAGATTTTGATCTAAGTACATATAAAATTTGGTTTAGACACTCCAAAATGAACGTGGAGATTATTAATAAATTTATTTCTTCTCATAAGTAAATGGAACAGTCAACGGAAAAGTCTTATGTTAAATATGATGTATAGAAAAAGCAACAAATAAAGGAAAACCAGGATCAAATGAGTTCACAAGTTTAGGTAGAACTAATCAGCTGCATACTGGATATACTTGGTTATAAATGCCATAAAACAGACATAGAGGACAGCCATAGACAACCAAAAATTAAGCGTCGATTGAAGTGTAACAGGTTAGGTGATAAAACAACAAAAGGTTATAGTGGATGTTTGAACTAAGTAGGTTGAAAATAAATTACGTCATTCTGAATGAGACAGATATGTCAGCTTTCAGTTGCATTATCTCCTAATAAATTAAGTTGAATCGATATAAAGTTGCAGACCTGATATATCACCATATTTATAGAATCCTACTAATTTCTTATACCACTTGTAGTTTTATCCAGTCATTTGCTCGATGAATACAACTACATCAAATTCAACATGTCTGGAAGCAGTGGATATGTTCTAAGGTATAAAGAAGATATAGTTTAACGTTTGTATTGTGAAATATTCATTTTGAACTATCATTCTTCACCAAACATTTACACAGAAAGTTTTTTTAATAGAAGGAAGTCTGTTGAAACTAAGTGATACTAAACCTTTTCAAATAGTTATTAAATATCCGTTGGATACATCATGAATATTTTTCTTTATTGTTGTTGGTGATATTTGGTGAAATGACAAACTGCGATGGTAGAGACTATCTGTAGCTCAGATAAATGGTTTTAATGTACTGAATAATGGCATTTACGTTTTGTAGATAGTTATTTTCGTCCAGGTGTACATCATCGTCTCCGCATACAACATTCTGCAAATTCTTAAGTAATTAAAGCATCCTGTGATTAAAAGTGATTGATGTCTCTGTCACTCATAATGGCAGCCGAATTAACTAATCCTGTTTGTGTTTACTGATGAATGCCATACAGTTTTCAGTAACTGCCAATGACCGGATGGAAATTGCAGAATTGTGCGTAGCTTTGCAATATTCAGGTGACTTATTGTTTCTGCTATCACCAGCGTGGAGCAGGATTTCAGTTAAGTTATGCTGTTTAAAAACCATAAGATCAACACGCAATCTCGACTTTCTGATGGAGTCTTATCATTTGGAGATGTAGTAAACTGTAGGGACTGTCAGCCTTGTCAATGATACTGTTATTTAGAAAACTTTCAATCCATCTCCAGACTTCAGCCTCCAAATGACTCAGGTTTCAGTGCTTTGGAAAGTTCTTCATTTATTGATGTCAGATAATAGCCTATTCATTGAATCATGTTAATTGTTATCCTTCGAATTCAAACAAATGATGAAATATAAGAGTGCCAACTGCGTTAGTATATTCTGCATACCCATAAAGTCATAAATTTTTAGATAATTGAACAAGTAACCATAATCATGAATTCTCTAGAGAGTTATCAATTTGGTCAAGTGATAAAAGGACACATGAAGTGGACTCAAGCTTGTTATATGAACATTAAATAACAGTATACATCAATTCACTTTTTTTCAGTCTCTGCTAAAAATATGACCTAATAATTAAAGTATTTTAGGCATTCATATGAACCTGGATGCATAATTTGAAGTTTTTCTCCTTTTTATGACAAAAGCGTCTTCAAAATAATAGTTAGACACTTCAGATCATAATCACCTTTGCATATTTCAATGAGTGTTTCAAAAAAATAACTTTAATTGAGAAATTTCATGTTTTTTTCAGTTTCGTTTTCCTTACTTTTATTTGATTTACTTTCAATGAGAACCTTTGTATTTGACACGTATTTCACTCTAACATACTCCTCGGGCCGATCTTTTCATGATAAATCTGATTCGTTTCTTAAATTTGAACGGAACTGTAACAAAAATTGAAGCTGAACAAAATGACTTTGATTTGTCCATTTAGGACCTCTTCAGCTGTGTACAACCTACAGGAACTAAGTATCAGGCATAAGAAAAATACTTAAACAAAAAGGATATTCTGGAAGCGAAAAACAAAGAGCGAAGAAGGATGGAAATAAAAGCTCTCTAATGATGAACAAATTACATCCTTCTATTTGAAGGTTTATGGAGGTTTATTAATTGATTTTAGGTTGAATTATTCATGGACTGATATCATTTGAACGAACACAGGAAACATGGATGCACTTGACATCTATTTCGTCTTGGTATGAAATTCATCAGCAGTGGGCACTGAGCAACCCGCTAGATTGCCAATATTCCCCCAACTGATGTCAGTCCGTGATGAATTCCAACCTAAAATTACATGCTTTAATAAATTAGCATCACGAAAATACTTGTTTATACATAATGAATGACATGAGTGAGATCAAAAACGGATCTGGAAAGGCTAAGAAATGGGCCATTGTGAAGTGTTAATCCTTCAACGTCAAAATAGATTTTCTATATAGTGAAATACTTATAACTTACTTCTAAGAGCGTGGGGTTGCTTTGTTTCTTTCAGTAGCGATTGCTTTTGTCTAGAAGCAGTAGATTTTTTTTAAATATTAATGGTGATTATTCTAATTGATTTCATAACATCTGAACCGTGCAGGCTGTCATATAGATGACCAGAGTTTACACTTAAGAAGGCATGTGCAACTTGTAATCTTTCATTGAATGGAACATATCCAAGATAATTGGCTTTTGCTTATTGTGAAGCATATGATAAGGAAATATAGAGCTGTAGTCACTGAGAATTAAAAATTTTCTCTCCGTTTATTAAATCTTATAGTTTGCCGAAGTGAATCACCGAAGTGATAAAACATTCACTATTATATGTACTTATTGAATTCAAAAATTTTGGACTTTACTTAAAGTTGATTTCCTGAGTTACAGAGGTATACATTGCTGTGAAGCCGTAAGCAGATAATAAATTCAAAACCTAATTATTTTTACTAAAGTTTGTTTTTGGATGCTTTACATGACATTATAGTTCCTTGAGTAGTGATGACCATCGGACCACTTCATTATTTCACAATAAAAGCTGACATATATGTAGTCGCAGTCGTTACTCATGTAATCTGTAAGTGAACCCTCTGGTCTGCGTTTTACGTTCAGCATACTTCATTCACCCTCACAATGAAAATTATATTATCCTCAACCCTTCAATGGACAATAAAATGTTAATCAAAGCGTTTTAAACAATGATTAGTAGGCAGATATAAATGTTTCATTTCATATTCGCAAGTTTTATGCAGAGGGCTTGAAGAATATGTTTTTCGCTGAGGGATGGAATAATCCTTTTCCAATTAATGTGGTAACTCGTTTTATGCTGTTTCCACTACATATAATTTTACGAAATGATTTTTTCTGTGAAGCGACTTATGAAACAGTAACTTATGCTGCAGTGATCTTCGGTGCTTCTGTTTAAATATTTATGCAGCGTATTAAACACTAATTTACATTGTTTCATGACTCAATTTATTTTGGACTCCGGTGGCGAAAATTACTGTTAACCATAATGTTTCAATAACTTGACATAATACACAATAACTTTAATCTCATTTGTATATTGTGTGATTGCATTTCACTATTTCATTACAATTTCACTACATCATTTACATTTAACTTCGTTTCTGGATGAACTACATAGATCTTATCAATACTATTTAGTTGGTTTGATAAGTGACGCAACAGGAGATGGCATCATTTATCAGACACACTTTTGCACAAATCACTACCAGCGTTTCTGGACAATAGTTTTGAGACACTAGATTTAACTTTTCCTGTCGTGGGACGACTAGGATTTGGTGAATAAGTGGATGTTTAGAATCTAACCTTACTACACTTTTCATATTCTATTTGTATCCAAGAGGTTTACACATTTTCAAAGAATAACACATGATTTCTAACAGTAACTGAATACTGAGTTCGCAGTTAGTGCTATCCCCAAAAGATAGTTAGAAAATGTATATGTGACATTATAAACGCCTGTTTCAGTACTGTTCTAATAATACTTTAATGGGTGCAAAGACATTTTCGAAAGAAAAAGTGCGGGGACACTAAACATATTTTCTAGACTGAATGAAGACTGTAATGTTGATGTTCTACTAAACAATATGTTTTACTTCAGCACTTTTCATAGTTTTTGCTTAGTGTTGGAAATTAAGAAAACAAGTTCATCCAAACTTACATTTTGTAGTTAGATAAGAACTTTCAGTTTCAAAACGAGACATATTTTTACGTTACTAGCTTAAGATGGGAACTTGGTGAATTATTTTTTACTTAACTTCCGCCATGTTAAAGTTTTCCAAAAAAAATCAGTCATATCATTTTAGTACGAACCAAAAATTTCATGAAGTGCTAATTATAGAACTGTTTTCTCTGAAAATTTATTTCCTTTTCTTTCTCAACTTTTCGGTTTCTCAGACAAACTCAATAAAATTATTTTTAGATCAGATAAACTGGAAAGTGTGAATGTAACACTGTTTTAATGGCCGGAATACTTTAGTCTTATCAGATCGTTGAAGAGTGAGATAAGACTTCTTTTTCATAAATGTTTTATATCACGTGACTTAACAAAAAAAATTAAGTTGCTTTCAATCTGGTAAGCTGATTTTGTTTAGAAAGTTTGGCTATTAAGTTTGAAGTGACAATGACCGATAAATACTTGAAGAAACTGGTTAAATGGTGTTGTTAGCTGCATCAAGTATACTAAACTTCCAGTAGTAAATTTGTTCCGTTTTTCACCATGCTGTAGGACTATTTTAGAAGCCAAACTTAGCGCTTCAACTGCTCCCACTTCTCTAGACAACATTGAAAGAGAACAGCAACTTTCATAAGAGTTAATTGAAACCATATCTTCGTAATCTGTATTCCAGACAATTCGGTAATCTTCTTAAGTACTTTTATTTATCAGCTCAGTGAAGAGCAGTTTACTTGGTTATATTTGTTTTTCATCTACAAATTTATACTCAGTAATTAGTTCACAATATAATTAAAAATATTTAACTTAGAGTTTATTCTAATATTTAAAGATAAAGTCTGAGTAAACTGGAAAACTGAAAAACTAGGACTTTTAGTTTACCGAGTAATTAAGCCACTAAACTTGTTTTGGTGTTTCTAGTTCAGCTTTGCAGCATGAATCTCAGAATTGAATAGCTGAAAACAAATTACTGAAAAGCATAGAATTTCTATGAAATTTCTTTGTTTTACATTGTGAAGGCTTCATGTTTACAGCTGGAAAGTGATTTGATTTGATGAAAAGGTTGTTACATGAGAGAAAGTTTGCATTTTTAAATGCATAAACGCATAAAATATAAATTTAATTAAACTGAATATTGTGGATTATTTTTTTCATTTGAATCATGGCGCTACAATTAAAAAGTTGCGTCTCGTCTATAAAAACTTTTTCTTCTTTGTTAAATACATAAAGAAAAAGAATTGCTAAGATGTATAAGAGTTTTGGTAGTTCACATAAAAGGATCGATGAAAAACAGCTGTTACTAGAAGTCAATCTGATAACAAGTTAAATTGCAAAACAAAGTGCCACTGTTAGGATGAACTGTTGTTCAACCTTTTAACCTGAATTAAATGGCGGAAGAGGGATGGTGACCTAAATAAAAAAATCTTTCATTTATTAGTTGCAAAGTTTTATCGAATACCAATCAATGTACTGGCAATCGAGCATTTCAAGATACTGAATACATTGTATAAACCTGCAAATATTACAGAGATAAAGGGTAAAAAAAGTTAGTTACAAATGATGCACAGTTTGAACCATGTTTTGGTGCAGAGGACTGTTATATGGATGTCACGTCGGCGATTGATAGTGTCAGATGTCCATTTTCTTCAATTTCAATGACGTTGCTTCATAAAAAAGCTAAATATTAACAGCAAAATGGATGGCTACAAGGAGTTTCTTGGGAAGGAGACATTTTTAGATAAAAGTGTTCTCATAGATAAGATAACAAGAAATACGTCAATCCACAATTCCCTTTGTACTGAAAACGTAGGCATTAGAAGTCAAGCGTAGTCAATGAACTTGAAAATAGTGTAGATATCATAGAGTTGATAAAAATCATGTAATGTTGGCAAGTGAGTGATTGTATACGCTTAAAATGTGCATTTACTTCTTTAGTGGAAAAATTTGTCAGACTCTATTCACAGACAAAAATATTTGACGGTAAAATGAGATAACAACTGTCTAAGCTTTTAGAATAAGCATAGACCACCATAACTGTATGGTGCGGACAAAAATCAGGCCACTCAATATTATCTGGGTTCTATATTCGTTCAGGAATTTAGACTTCTGTAGGCTAAAACGAAAGATAGTTTCTTTTATTGAAGCAATTGATTTCAATTTATTCCAATTTACATCAGGAAATGTTTTATATCTTGTCAAAAAATGTTCAAGTAAGTTTACTAAGTGATGTGAATCTTGCAGCAAATAAATAACACTAACGGTTTCACAGCTGGTGAACTGCTGTCAGGCTAACTGGTCCCCACTTGATTACTTATTGAATTGCTGTTCAGTGCTCACTAATAACTTGTTTCGATATCCTATGATTTGGGAGATGCAAAAATAATCGGCTGCATCAAAGCCAGAATTTACCCGTGAGTCAGCCCATTCTGCTTGATGTGTAAGTGAAGCAGTTAACGCAATCTACCACTTCAGCCTTCATTCTGAAGCTAGAATCTTGTACACTTGAGTTGCAGAGCTTCATCTTACACTTGATAGGTGCTAAATGAATGCAAAACATACAAAAGATTTTACTCAGTGCGTTTTGTGTCAGGAAACTACTCTTCCTGCTTACTGTGGGGAAATCTACTGATCTTTGAGATTTAGGTTTGAGGCAGGTAGTGTTATATCCATGACAACATAGAAGTTCAAGCTGTGCAATAGCTATGACGATGGACACTCTTCTTAGATACCATTCTTCTTGCTATTACTTTAGATGCTAACCTTCTATAGGTTTTTATATGGCTACGTAAGAGAAGGTAGAGAGCCTTACCAGGCGTTAAAAGTTTCCTCCCCCCCCCCAAATTGAGAGGGGGAAATTATGTAACTTACTATCTCTAATAGCAAGAGTTTCTCAGCCCATCATCATCGAATCCGTAAGGTCAGTAGGGTGTTAGTAATCGGACGCTGACATTGGATCTGCATTAATAAATCAGCTATCAACAAGTGAGGAATGAAATGTTTAAAGTGTAATTGATAAACACTGAACGAATTTGATGAAGGTGATGCCGGATGACTTGTCGAATTAGTATTTAAGATTCAGGTAAGTAAACTATAGAAAATCACCTCCTCTTCACCCCGTTTCAAAGTCACAACGAAAATGGTAACCAGAGTGCAATCAAAAAACTTTGCTCTGCACAATGCCATCTTCGAGATCATTTCCGTCTGCAGAATCACATCCACTTATTTCCATTTTTCAGAGTGGAGACTAGGACATAGACCAATGCTTTGTATGCTTATATTACTACATCTGAGGATGAGTAATAATCAATATTCCGGGTTTTGGTTGTCTCTTTTCTCTATCAAGATTTTTGGTGAAACCTTAAATTTGTTCAAGGATTTTACACTGCTTTCACGTCAAAAATGTATATCATTGCACATCTACAGCATACATTTCCCGGTATAATGCTCTTTTTCGATAGTCTTCCTACAAAAACATCTGACAGTGTTAATAACTGTCATTGTCTAAAACCATAAAATTTGAGACATGATTGCAAAACTTGCCTAAAATATAACAAATCGACAGTATATGTTTCTATTAACCATTAACGTCCTAAATGACGAGACTCAATTGTTGATAAGTTTTCACCGACAAATTTAACTGAAATTACCGTATAGAGTCGTAAATGAATTTTAAGGTAAAATGAAACAATTGGATAAATTTTCACCTTTTTTTGCCTTAAAAGTGAACAAATAAACTGGTTTGTGTGAACTTCGGTCAAGATCTGAATGATAGGATGGTGGGTACCGATTGAAAACGTGGCCTTAGAAGCATGTTATTTATGTAAAAGAATCAGAATCTTTGAATCAAAGCGTTCCAACATTTTGTTCAGAAATCTGATTCAAGTTCACTCAAGTTATGATGCTATAAGTGTGTCTAGAGATCGAAATCATGTGATTCATCAAGTTGTTTAACTTTTCTTGAGATTAATATTTTTGTAAATACGACTTTTAGTCATTCATTGGACCGATAAACATGATTTATGAATGTAAGTCAGTGTACATGTGTGGTATTTTATGTATGAACTTAAGAGAAAATATGGGCCATAGGTCTTATGAAGAATATGCTCTTTTTGTAAGAAGTATGTGTGTATGAGTGAGTGAAGGAAAATAAGAATATTCACATGTCACTTCTTGTTAAGGGTTGAAATACCAAATGATCTGGTGCATTTTAATCTCAGTTTCAGTATTCGTTGAATGTATTAGAATAAAAATATATTAATTCTGATCATAATACCTTCTTTGTTATAAATGATAATGATGATGTCGCAAGTACTGTAAATAAGGCTAGACAGAGAACATTACTACCCATACTTATTTTTGCTTAGTTGATGCCTATCAAATGATTTAAAATTGCTAAAATGCATCCGAATGCAATACTATTCGTCAGTGAAAGTGGCTCAAATTTGTACGTGTGTTTCAGGTATCATCAGCCAGTCTTTATTTGATACAAAAAATTGTCCAGGAACTTTGGTTACATAGAAATTAATCCTACATTTTATTGTGCAGGTGCCCATGAGTTTTTAAATCTCTACGTACTGCTGACATTTTGAAACTTCCTTTGAATATTTTTGATGTTTCTAAGATCTTAGGAAAGTAGTTCAGAGAAAAACTTGGAATATACTGACGCATATTTACAATATTTGGTGCTAGAAGGTGACAATTCAAAAGTTTAGTATAGCTAGATGGATAGAGAATTTTTGTTCATTAGACTCACAAATAACATAAGTAACAAAAATTGCAGACATTTGGAAACTTTTACTGCCAATAGAGTGAAACAGTGAAGTAGAGTTGGACTATGTTTGTGAAGTTTGGAGGTCATGTGACTGCTGTCGCATAATTATGGGCAAAACAGTACGTAGTGCCTCATTGTGTGCCATATCAAATAAACAGTCTGGTATGAAATATTACTCTACTATGATACCCAAATTTTTCGCTTACATAGATTCCCATGACTGAAAGATCTCACCATATGCATTACAATCAGACTGAAGTGGTCTGGTTTGTACATGAACACCATCTCGAAAATTGAACTTACATGAACGTTATATGGAAAATGAACTTCAAAGATATCATTCCTCTACACACTGTTGGCAAAGCGGTCATGAGATACTTCAAAGAATCATGTATCAAAAATCTCCCTGGAAAGCATAAATAAACTCCACAGCATAGTTTGCATGAACCAAAAGATAAACTCAGTCCGTTCCCTTTCTTCTGAAATTAAAAGGATTTGCGCTGTAGGGAATTAGGAAGAGAAAATCCAACTTCAAAGACCAATATTTATCAGAAATAGGTATTCGGACGGATTTACAGACAAAGCTCTGCGTGGATGTTGGAACCAAATTGTCTCCTATTAATGCAGAAAGTTAAAATTCAGTTATGAACTTGGAATTCTGTCGATTGTGAAGCAGATGAGATTGTGAAAAGCAGACTAGTGTAAGTTGTCAAGAATGAATGGCATCGATTTACATGGCGAATCACCTATAGTAATCGTTTGGTGGAGAACACGCGTTTCAAAGATAAACTTTCACCATTAGTTACCTCAGTGTGCATATTTCCATTCACCTGTTGCTGTGAAGCTACTTACGTAGACTGTACAGAGGGACGGGTTTTTAATGTTGATGCCAACATCTTTTTGTATGGTTCCCAGTCAGTCAGTATGGACCGATCTGCAGCATTATATTGTCACATTTGGTTCACTCCTGACACAGAGTTTGCGGCAGTTTACAAAGCACAGTGTAGTTTTTCAAAAGATGTGAAGAAGCGCTTACTTCACATTGATAAGGCCCTAGTAATACAACAGTAGAAACCGAAGTTGTGTACCTGGTGAACAACGTCGTTCATCTAACTTTATTTCTCCCTAATTTGAAAATCTAATTCTTTTTCCCAATTAATCTTACTACCTTTCTTGTTGTTATTACATGAACATTTTTATAGTTCAGTTAGTAATTTCTCATGCCCTTTCTCTTTGACAGCTACCTACTCACTTTGCTAAAAGTCCTTCAGTTCTTGACTTCGAAGAACACTGTCAAATATCGTCATATTTCCTATAAAATTTCTGTTTTTATGATATTTTCCTAGCCACAAGCCATCAAAGTTACTTACTGATTATCAGATCTTGACAGTTTTTGTCGAGAAATATAAACACATCATATTTACGTGGTTGTAAATCTGCTAAAAATGATGTCACCGAAATCAAATTTGTTTGTTTACGTCTTACTTCGTTTTGTGTTGTTTCAGCACATTCTTCACTTCATTTCCTTCAGCTACTTTTGAAATTTTATTTGTTTCATATACGTAATATAACTTCAACTTGCTTTATTTCAATGTCAGAGGATGATTAGCTTTCTTGGTGACATTTGCAGCAACCGTCACTTTTGCATAAGGATATGTGAAAGGCTGCATTCTCATATTTGCTTGAACATGTTACATATCTGAAAAAATATATCTTTAGTGCATTGTTTTTGTTTGCTAGCACCTAATCCAGTACGCAGACAAGTCAATTTGTAGGACATAATGCTTTCGTCGCTCTGTTTATTCGTGATGATAAGCCATCCAATTTATTATATTTGATGATGATGAAGGCTTTGACTACCCATCATAATCAAATTCTACGAGGAATGGAGTATTTAATCAGTGCATCGCTGTCTAATGAATGTACGAATAAACTAGCAAATATTGGGCATACTGCAGATCCCCTTTTGTTTAGCTGCATACAACTTCTAAATGTGAAAAGTGTTGAGATCAAAAATGACTTGGAAATATTAACGATAACATTCAAACAAAATGGGCAACGGAAAATTACATCCTACAGTGAGGCAAAAATTTAAAGTTGTGTCAATTCACACACTTGACCACATTTTAATTAATTTAGGAAGATCACACAGTGATTCTGTACTATATAACTAATAAACAGAACAAATGATATTTTTAATCTATCACAGTGTTAATGTTTTATTTTTACATTATTTGTACATTTGATGTACAATCAGTGGGGACATCTTATTGTTAGAACTATAAACGTTTTCAAATTAACTTACTTCATACATGAGCCTCAGCATGTTCTGAGCAGGTAAAGAATTTTCTAGAGTATACAGAAAACATAAATTATTATTCTTCTAGATTTGATCACCGTTACAGTCATCAAGCTTTCTTATATGTGAAACTATAATTTTACTTCAAGTGTTTCGAGTAAACTTATCGACAGGTTATATGTGAAAGCTGGTCATTTGCTAAAACAGTTTTTACTGATATTTTTATAGATAGTAGACAGTTATTAGATGAATATTCGTTAATTAAAAACAAAGTTTTTACTTCAGTGATTCAAAAGTAAGCCTGTTCATCGCCCTTACTTCTCACTTCAAAGCAAAAAGAAATCACTTTTACCTTTGATTTTCTTCATTTTTATGTATAACAACAACCTACAGTTTTACTTGTGCTGAATATTACTGACAGTCTAATGAAAATTTTTGCATTAAAAAGTAGGTGGTAATTATTTCATCGAAAATACTAAACATTCATGTGACTAGTAAAGAATCATTCTGACAAATCAGCTCTAATCTCTTGGTAGCTGTTTAGATGAATAAATGCGATAAGGTACTGATGAGTTCGACACTAAATTAACACAAACTTCTATCTGTTACTTTGTTCCCTTCGATTAGAGTAACAAGCAGGATTGCCGATTGATCAGAATACTTTCTGATTAGTAAAAGTTAACATTTCTATGCTTTGCTAAGGCGGTTATTAGTGTCATACTGGTGATAAATTTCGGCTAGACAGACCAAATTTAGGTCGAACCAAGTTACGTCATTCTTATTGTGTATTTGGAATTTGGAAGATGATTGTCTGAAAGTTAATAATTAATAGTTAGTTAACATGATTGCAATTATTAATGTCCTTTTTACACTTTCATCTAAATGTTTGTCCACAGGACCTTCATCCATTGAAATGTTGATTTTTTTTGATCGAGACTATCTACAGTTTGGCCTTCATTTGTACCACTCTAACTGTTGTACTTTTATTGTTCATTTTCACATATCCTAATGTCTTACTACTGCTTACTTTTGTCAAGAACTATGCATATATTGACATATTCCGGTCAGGCTATCTGAGATTTCGACAGTTTCGCAGACTGGTATTATTGACGCACGGTGGTGAATCATTGAGAAACGAGCACTAACAAGGGGAAGGTTTTGAAAACTGTGATCTAAATTTGATGCGAAGATATGAGTTAACCAGTCTCAAAAACCGGTGTATGGCTTTACCCTTTTTAATTGAACTAATGAGGATCGCCTGATGTTGTCCCCAAGGGTCTACATCATACAGTTTATACCGTAATCAATTGAACATAACCAAAACATTTCTACGTATATCTTTGAGATGGATGAATGATATCAGTTTTAAATATACACAGAGTAACGGTGGGCATTTAAGTTTTTGGTGTTTGCTGTTCTGTACTGTGCTTACCCTAAAATGTCATGCAATAATCTGCCATTTTATGTTAGCAGAAATTTCTCATTTCTAAGACAGTTATTGGCATCAGTTTCAGATTCAGAATAAAGGGTTATTCAGATATTTTAAAGAATAGAAGTGATAATATTTTTAATCACCTTTAAACTTATGTGATAAGCCCACTTAGCCCATCATAATAAAAAACACAATAACCCAACTACTTTCACATTAGGGAAGATCCAACAGTAGAGGTTTTGTCGAAAAAACATCACTTGGTTGTTGAAATAGTATCCTTTATGAACTGATAGCAGTTTTAGTTCTCTCAGTTATATCAGCAAAAGTGCTGCAGTAACCCCACAAATCAGTTTTTTGAACCTACAGAACTACTGTTTCAACGTTATAACCTAGATCAGTTTACATGCAGTTCAGTCGAAGATGATAGGGTACATGGGTACCAAACACGTGAATAGCAAGCCAGATCAAGTTGCTCGAATAGTCAAAAAGTAGGAGGAATATATATGAGGTGGAGTGTTGGCACTTGGTGTCCAAATCTAAGTGAACCTGCACACGATAATAAGACCACAAACTATTCTATCGCCCTTGGGAGATCTGGCAACATAGTGTCACGGGAATACCATATGAGCATGAGATAAGCTGGTTGCCTTAAGTTTATTCCAGGAATTTTTTAACCTTTTGAAGTGACTGTAGTCCATAGTCAAAACTATCGGCTGACATAGTTTGTTGAGTAGATGCAGGAGAGACAAGGTGACAGATAGATGGGCGACTGTTTGACTGTTTGATAAGGAGACAGATGTGCTAACAAATGCAACTGTTTGTCAACTACCACCAAGAAACATAACTGTGCATAAATAAATAGAATGAACCAGGCTAAAGTAACTATTGTAATCACAGCAACATTGAGAAAATGCATCATTGGTTCGGTGTCGACGTTCGTAAATCAATGTGATACTAGGTTACATATATTCCTAATTTACTTACATTTTTTCTTGTTATTACATTCACTGTGGAGGTTTGAATAATGCCAAAAAATGATGCTTACCTGATATAATATTTTAGATATAAATTTCCTAAAAACAGTTTTTGTCCATATCTGGATTTCGCTTTATTTACCTCATTAACTATTTTACCGTTGATATGAATATTTTTTTACGTCTAATGGAATTTTGTTTTAACCTCTTTAGAGGCAATATAACTTACTCTGTCCAAATTAATTAACTAGCCAGATTAAGATTAAGATTGGTGGATTGAAGACGGAAAGCTTTGAGCCCATGATAATCCTTTTCTAACCGACCACTTTTCTTTCTAATCATCCCCTGAATGGACCAATTATTGGTATGTACAACAGTTTATCGGAAATCGGTCCCAAGAATTGATCATGAGAGATGGAAACCAGTGCTATATGATGGTGATGTCCAGTCTTTGTTTTTATATTCTCCTGCTTTGTCTTCTGAGCCGTTCCAACCCAGTGAGAATGAAAAAAAGCGAAAGATCAAGTCCACAGTTATTTGATGAAATATCACATAGCATGAATAAATTTCTTCTGCGTGCACAATATGATAAAGATGAGGCGTATAGCTTCTGAAGTCGCTCTTTACGTAACAGAATGGAATTCATTGAAAATATGCGAGTGGTTTTCACCTGAACTCTTTGCAGATAACATGAGTCACCCTTCAAATAGATGTTTTCTTCTTGGTGTAAACAATGGATTCAAAGCATTTTATTGCATTGCTATACGTGTAAACTTTGGGCACTGTGATAGAATGTTATTAGATTTGTTTATATTTTATACACCACACAGCAATACAGTATTGTTCACTTGATTTTTCAAGCATAAACTATTGCTCATAATCATATCATCTGTCAAATGACACTGAAATCATTAAAAGCAATCACTGATGCTTGGAACGTCATCAGCTGAATAATATTGCAAAATGATGTACTGTGCACCGTAAATACATAAATATTGCTGCATTTCGCACATTTCTTGCCTTGGCAATAAAACATTTTATCATCGTATCGCTTTACCATGTTTTGGCTTAATTATGTGATCTTATAAGAGGAATTTGAGGGTTATCCAAGAGTTCATACATATCTTAATGATTCACGTTACACCACTTCTTTCCAAAGTCTTACTAGATGATAGTAATAAAATATGGTGATAAAATGAATATTTTCAAATTGTGAAATGAAGTAGTCATGAGGAAACATTAAAATTTTTCTGAAGCAATAGTAGAAGATGGAATATTTGAAAACATTCTAAACATAGTCTTTTTAATTATTGAATTAATGATCGAAAACTTAATGTTAAGCAGAAATGAAGGCAGATTAGGGGATTCAGATAATCAAAAGTGAAAATAAAGTTAAGCTTAATGGAGTGTCATCAAATTTGAGCCAGAATAAAGTGAAATCGAAGATGTTTGCCTTCAGTTCGAGTCTTACTTAAAACAACACTTCTCACTGGGAAGCAGTAACATAAAGCTGATGATTCCTGAATAGGAAGGAAAGTACGTCATAGATTCCGCTCATATCCGTCATTCATATCAGAAAGGAGGGACGTTTGTCCACACCGCTGTCAACGGAGTTGAAATTTAATAATCATCTTAGTCTTAACTAGAATGTAGTAAATCTGGCTTCTTACTTTTCGTAAGCATTTAATGGATTTTTCCATGGATTTAAAAAACATGCCTGAACGCTATTACGTTGGAAGGATTATTGAATAGTAACACCATTCTAAAAGTAATCCAAAAGATACACGACCCGGTACGGACAGAAAAAACTGCAGTTGGGAAACTATTACTTATTATAAATACACCTAGTGTTTGTTATATTAGAAAAAAAATGATGCGATTTGTGTATCTATATAAGCGAAAAATCAGCAATTACTTTAAAATTTTATTTTATAAAGTTGTATGCCACACCCAAACATTTTCTTAGGCTTATCTTTTAAATTGGCAAATAAAATAGTTGATACAATACTACATTTACTTGCATCACAGAAATGAAGAAATCGGGGAAAACTGTTAATTATGACTAATAATACTACATTCAATACTCTGACTGGGTTCATTTTCAATTTCTGACCATTAATATACTTCACTTGTTATAACTCCTGTGAATGAAATAACTCATTTTAAGATAAGGGTGAATATAGCTTGATATGTATGTAAACCACTACATCAAAAGGGTGGAAGACTTACTCTTCGATCGAAATGTATGTCAGCTAATTAAGACAAACCCTGTTCAAAAGTTTGACTCTAGTATCACTAAAATTTTAAACAGATTTTTCAAATCGAGACAAATTACAAATAATAACAATGTTGAATAAAATGCAATGTACATGTTCTTCCACGTTTCTTGTAAGTCATTGAATACACAAATAAAACACCCCTCTACAACTAATTGTCTCAATTCCCAAGAGCTATAGGATACAATTGTTCTTTCAAACAATTCCCAAAATATGAAAATCTGGTGAAACTAATGGACCACTCTATCAACTCATCTATGTAATCTTTTGAAAATATCAACCATGTGAATATTGACAACGTTGAAAAGATGATACCTTTCGATGTTACAATTCTGTGCACCTCAACCGAATAGAAGCTAACTAAGGATACAAAAACTCTTCTGCTCGCCAGTGATGCACACCACTCAGAACACAAAACTGCAGTGTTCGAGTTTGATGGAAATAATTGATCAATGTGACACAACATATCTTCATTTCTGCAGTAAACTGTACAGGCAGACTAAAGGAACACCAATGGAGTTGCCTTTATCATGACTATTGGCAGAAGCAGTAATTCAAAGAATAAATCTGCGGTATTGCCCCTTATCAAACAGAAACATTGGGTCCAAAATGTAGATGACACTTTAATCATCATTAAAAGAAACGAAATGAGAATCACTTACGTATTCATCAAGAACGTTTTCAAAGAAATCAAATTCACAACTGAAGAGGAATTAAACAGCATGCCCGCATTTTTAGATGTTTTGATCAATAGAGCAGATTCAAAAAGAACTGGAATCTGAAGTATACAGAAAGAACATTTATCAATGAATATAAAACTTCCGAATGCACGATTACTTAAGACCAATTTTTTGAACAGCATCAGCTACAGTTTTGTTGACAGATTCTAACAAATTCTTCAGTTGCTAGGTAATATATTACCATGAGCAATATATGATAGTAATCAGGCTTAAATCAGAGACAAACTAGTGGTTTTGTGGGAATTTTTGTTTTCTGTATAAGGTTTAAAATCGGTTAAGTTTTATTTCATTTAAGCCCACTGTTCTTATTTATCGCATATGGAGGTGGTACTTCTGTAGGTGAATAGAGTCCCAGGAACTATTTGACATGCATTTATCATGTAAATTTATCCAATAAATATTACTGTTTTTCTTATTTGACATATCTAATAAACGAACAAAATTAAAGTTTAAAACTATCCTAATATTAACATCTGATCCCCATATTTTTTTGAATATTTATCCAGTTTTGCCGGTGATTCAAAATTCATAGTTAGTATCAAAAGAATGTGATACTGTGTACTGATAAGACAAGTGTTTTTTGAAGAGCAAGTTAAAGGAAAAAAATTCTTGTCACTGCTTGAAATAATGAAGTAATATTTATCAAAGAATATAATGCCTTCTTATCTTTCTCGTAACTAACAGTATGAAAACGCAAGTTCTGATGCAAAACATTTACAGATTTTCAAAAAAGTCGTAGATATATTCTCCCACTAGTGACGCTATGTTAGTATTCAGGGTGAATTAATGCAGAAATAAAGCATTTGCTTCATCTATCTGCGTTAATTTCCTGCTCTCTACAAACTAATTTTTCGGTGCAAAAGGTGTAACAATAGTACAATTTCGAGGTCTGTAGGGATTTACTTACTGATCTCAAGTTACTTTCATCATGATCTGACAACAGTTGGAGGAATATTAAAAACTTGTAGGCGCTTGACAGCTGATTGATTCTATAATTGGATACTCCAGCAACGCGCACCATGGCCTCGTCAGAGATCAAACCTATGGCCCTCACGTTCCGTGGTCAGCACGCTGTTTTAGAGCCACTAGGTTGGAAAACATATAGTGCGACTTTCAACCAATATCGTAGTTGAGTAACTGTTCTCATATTCGACTTAGGTGGTCCCAGGTTTCTTGACCTTTCATTCAAGCTTTGAGAGTCACCTCTTGAAGTTAGTCATTTCCGATAACCTCCTGGATGCGTATTGCTAAGGTGTCCCATACTATGATGAAAAAGCCGTGGACGGCTACCAGGTTTCCAATGTTTTTGCAGTCTGGGGCCAGTCTATGATGAATAACAACCTAAAATCAATAATAATGATGGCTTTGAAATGTCTGGTAAGGCATACTGAATGTACCTGAACAAAATAATGACCTATACACCTAGTAGCCTTGAGTGTCATAGCCATAGAGTAAAAATAATCCGATTTTGATATTATCACGTTTTGCATGTTTAGTAAATGACGCAACATCAAAAGATGCTGATTACGTGAAAAGACTAGAGAACGGTATGATAGCATCATGGTTTGGTCCTTGACAGATCCACTGATCTACCAAGTAATGCTTAAAACTATCAGAAACTTCGTGTTATTCTTGATGCAGTTAAACTCTGAACACTGTTATAGTGTGCAGGAAGATTGACAAAATTTTATAACGGAGCCGCAAATGTCAAAAGGCTTTTCTAATCAATCACTTTACTTCGAAGTTTTGGGTAAAAACATTATCAGGTTGATCGAAAAGATGATGAATTTATAGGATTTAAATCTGGTTGGTCTAGAAGAAGCCGACGACTTGGTAGTATATATAAAGTTTGTAACTTATATATGTTGTTGACGTTGTAAATACGCCTTCTGTTATATTATCACTTCCATTACTGAGGAACTGAGCGACCACTAAGGGTGGTATCTGAAGGTATTTGTTCAAGCATCCTCATATATAGTAATCGGGATTTATATGTAACTCAGGCTATATCAAGTCACTACAAAGATATAAAAAATACTTTGATGAAAACAGACCTCTTAGAGTGATATGTATTCAGCGTTTCATGGATTATATTGTATCGCTGAAAACCCCAAACAACATTAGAGTACATATATAAACGAAGTATATATAACCTCATCACATATGGGGACAGAAACATAGGTAGCTAGAATCTAATCCATTTTAAGTGATTTAAAATACTTTGAAACTACCTTTTCGGAAAATGTTATAAGTTGAACATAGTTCATATCTCTTTCACAAATTTAACAGTGGCAATTCGAACAACTGAAAAGAAGACGAACTGGACTGTTTTTATATGCTAATTAAATTTTTACGTGGGTTGTAATCAGTCTTTAGACTTAGTATGCTTCTTTCAAAAATCTGCCTTGTATATGACAAATACCGGAATTGATTTTTCAGCTAAAACTATAGATTATCGATGACGAATATTTGTTAAATCCCAGTATAGTGGGAAAGTAAACTTTTGATGTTTTGTGACTTCGTGGAAATAACTTCTTCAAAGAATAAAACCCGTACAAATTAATGATTGTTTAGATAAACTAATTTTGAACAATTGACAACTTGTACAAGTTTTATTATCTAAAGAAGCGATTTTCATGAAGTTGCAAAACGTCAGAGATTTACTTTCTCACTATATTGGAATTTAACAAATATTTGTTATCGATAATCCATTTACACAATGCTCAACTTATTCAATCCTGTCAGGTCAAATTTTGATCCTGTTGTTTGTTAAAAAGCAGTTTCTAGATATTAGTTTTACATTTATCGAATGAGTGGCTTCGCCGTTTCTTACAAATTACAGAATCACCTAACAACTAAAACCGTTAGCCTAAATCAGATGTTACATTCATAAAGGGTGTACAAGTGCAAGTAGCTACTAGAAAGATTAAAGTTTATACACTTAGGCACAATGAATTTACAGAAGTAGGTCAGATGTCAAGGCGCAATCTTAATCTAATCCTGACAGTGATACATTGGGTGTTCTTTTCTAACCTCTAGATGTATCATAATTCAAAGAAACAGTGTTTCCATCGGTAAATATGTCTATCTCTTAATTTTAATAGGAAGGATTTGATATTTGTTTATTTTTTATAACTTAATGTCAAGTGGTTAGATAACTAGACAGTAATAAAAATTTACATTTAGTAGACAAAATGAAAAAAATTTCAATTACATAAGAATTACAATCAGATCACTAATGTTATTTACGAAAGTTTCAAAAAAGGAATGTAGCGCAGTTATCTCAGTCTTTATTTGGAAAATTAAAATGGAACACAAAAACTTAAGTGTAGGAAATAAACCAGTTTTCGATAGCTGTTTAATGTTCTCGCAGCTTTGAATTTTGTTCTTGGATGTTTCATCACCACATTAAGAGATTTCATTAGCACATGCTTCACGTAGCCTGCTGTTGAAGCATCCAAGGAGGAACTTCAAAGCTCAGGACACACCAAAATGTTGCCGTCGAAGTTCTGGGCTTCACATCTTTTGTACCACTTCAGAAACCAGTTTTATCTAGGTTATTTCCTTCAAATATAGTGGCACTGTTAGTAGAATTGTCGGGCGTTTATTTGGACCAGTTGTTTTCGGTTTATAAACTTATATCAGCTTCTTAGGTTACGCGCTAAAATAATCCCAAAGAGCTCTTACTCTTGCCTTAGTTCAATTTTTTACTATATACCTGTTTCACAAAGCGAAACAAACATTTATTTGTAGACACGATTTGTCGCTTTCAGCGGTAAATATTGGTAGCTTACCCATTCATCAGTAAATTACAGTGTCTTCAATGTTTCAACGCTTCGTTTATTTTACTTCTGCTGATTCGATAACGAAAGTGACATCAAAGCATAATTATGAAGCATCGTTACCATCTGATATTTGTTTATTTTTTGTCGATGTGCGCATACGATTGTGTCAGAGAGACTTAAAAAGGGTTACGGAATCCACTATTTCAAAGTCTAGCGTGTTATTCAACTTGAGTGGTTAAAAACACTGTAGCTAATATCTAGTGTTTCATCAGACAGATAAGAGTGATCCAAACATTGAATAGCCCTCTCACCCATTTTGGATGGAGGTTTACCAAGACATAACCAGCTCACTGAACTGAATTAGTTCAGACTGCATGAAGTTGTCGGGCTAACTGACGCGTGTGCACCGGCCAGTATACTTCAAATAGGATGATGAATTTGAAAATGATTTATAAATCACACAATCCACTTTGACGTTTTTCTTTGATGAATAGTGTTTTCCAACTTCCCAACTGTTGTATCAACCAGATTTCCGCATGAATCCACTCAAACAAGTTCACAAAATATGAACACTTTGATCCGGTTGACGAAATACTCCGGATCAGCCTGTGTAGTCTCTATCTATTGGAGTCATTTAGTAGTAGTATTTCTCACTAGTTTATGACAAATTTCTGTCAAAGATCCGACCCTGTGATCTCAGCTGAGTGGTTTCCAGTAGAAGCCTTGCTGACACCCTTGAGTAGTTGAAAATTTAGTCACCTTTGAGAAATGTATATTGCAAATCATTTGAAAATTGATCATTCAGCTGGTTCAGGGCACCAATATGTTGTTGATTCAGTACCAGGTTATATAATGATTCTGTAGTTTCATGGTTAATTAGCTGTAAACAAAACGTATAATGGCGCATTCAAGTTTGGATGAATATATAACCATTGATTGTGATTCAACTTACTGGTGTCGAAACACCACCATTTGTTCATAATTGTGTCACTAAGTATCACCAAATGAAATGTACTTATTATATGCCACTTGTTAGGATTAGTTTACAAGAACGTTTTTTCAAAAGGTATGCATTTAGAGTATATGGTATCAAGACTTTTACTTCAAATCCTATAAAGTGAACACATCATGTGTTGACAAAATAAATTAGATCAACATCTTATAGCAGTATTGTAATTGCTGAACCAAGACAATTGAAATGCTTCAGAGGTACCAAAAATTTTTAAGGCATATTGTTTGTATTACTTGAATTTATTTCAAAGATTCATTATTGTCTTTCTGGAGTGTGGATGCATTTTACTGAATAATTAGGGTTAAAGCATTCTTTAAAATCCAAAGGTAAGGTTTGAAAAAGTATTTTTTTACTTGTGCAGATTGTTTATCATGGAAGGATTTCCGGTAAGATTCCGTCTATTTTTATATTTTTACAATGATTTTAATGATTGAGACAAGCTGACCAATAAATTCAGTGACATCTTAGTTTGAATTACTGACTGAAGCTAGTGTAAAAGAAGTTTCTGAGTTTCATGAGTTAGTATTCTATGTCTCCATCTTCCGATCCATTGTTTACAAGTGTAAATATTTCACCAACTACTTTAATTACGGTAGTCTTTTTTATTTCCAGAGATCTCAGCTAATGATTTACAAGTGCGAAAAGCATTATAGGAACATTGCACCGATCTAAAATGTCTAACTAGATTTCAGTAGTATTTCTTTCATTTAGACTTACAATGACCTTCTTAGATCTGGATATCCAATTGATTTTTGTCTCTCCAAATAATCAGATATGCAAAGCGGCGATAGGTTCACAATAAGTAATAACAAGGGGTGGCAATGGGTGAAAAAATGACAACTCTTTCTAAAAATTAATTTCAAGCATTTTTGTGTTGTTATGAAGAAGGAATATATGCAGTGTCATTGGGAATTATCAAGAAATTCAATCGAATGCTGAATGACATCCAGCCGGAATCCACATTCATAATTCTTGAAATTTTGAAAAAGGCTCAAAAAGTACTTCAGTGATGGATAGAGTTAGGTTAAAAATATGTTCAAAAGGTTTGATAATATGTATCATATCACGTTGATGAATGAAAACGATAGTAACCCCTCCAAAACCCATCAGGAGATAATGAGTGATACAGAACTTAAAACACATCTTGATGATGAAAAACATGAACTACTTGTTGATATTTTGTAACATGATGAAACATGTTCATTGGGCTTCATATTTTCTGAGTCTGAACCCCATAGTGTATATTCAAGGAACGTTTTCAAGCGGTACCAGTGGAAGTCGAAGCATCAACTTCAACAGTTACACAGATGCTCAAGGGGGATCAAAGCGGCTGCTCAAAAATCAAATAAGATAGTTGCTTTGTATGATAGTGGATTACTGTTACCGAGACAACTTATGTTCCTATGAAAAAGTAATACAAGGAATGTCTGCAAGGCAACTCAGCTAGAAACACCACATCCAATGGCCAACATGCAACTTGAAAACCGGGTTTCCACCCAAATTCACGAGTCGCTCAGATTGCATCAAGCCGTCAGAAGCATTTCATCGTGGTAGCATACTGTGGTGTTGAATATGTTAACTTATCGTCAAACGAGACACCTTGTCAATCTGATCAACTACTCCCAAATTACTTTGAGTCAAAGTGGATAGGTACATGATTTCATTTACAACACTGGCTTGCTTGTAACCAGAACCAAAAGGGTATGACAACACTATCTGTTCAAATGAGTCAGTGCATGCTTGAGAGAATATATCAGCGAGCTCCATACAACTAAAAGAATACTAATCTAAAAATCTGAAAGATGACTTAAAGGTTCCAGAAACGTAGCGAGGTCAACCGTAAGAAATTCACAATTGAAAGACCTCATAAAATTGCTGCTTATGAGCATATTAATTGTTCGAGTGAATTTGGCTAATTAAAGTAAGCCAATGTTAAGAATTCCGTGGTAATGATTAAATGTGCACAACTAACTGGCATGACCTTAAATCAATTTCACCAACTTGACGTCGTACAACATTGGAATTCGACATCCAGAGCTATAAGAAATCTTTTTCTGAAGTGGAGAGGAAAATATTTTCATCGAATACTCTACTTCAAATTGTCAGCAAATCAGTCTTCCAGTTACTAGCATTAAGGAATTTAATTCAGTTACTTCCGAATTCGTCACATCAGAGGTTCGTCTGAAGATCACTAAAGAACAATTTTTCATGGTCGACGAACACGTCACCGGTCAACCAAAAGATGTTATTATTCCATCCATCTCTATTTTAAGGGGGAGGTGTAAAAGTGTGCAGGAAGAATAAAAAAAGTCTTCATAAGAAGCGGCAATTCCTTGGAGCCTATTAAAGTTAGTCGTTTCACTCAGAATTCTTCGAAAAAACCGGAAAAAGCAAAGTGTAAATATCGGGTAGGTTAAAGAAGTCAGTAGGATTCAAATCTGAAGAAGCATGGAAATAGTCTTGGCCATTGTAAATATATATAAACCCTTGTATTTTGTACTTATTTTTTAAGTTGCAGTATGTCTGTTATTTAACCCCCTAACCTATTCATTCAGAAGCTGAGTGATCATCAAGGAACGCAGTCTGAGGGTTGCTGTTCAAATATCTGCACATATATATTTATATATGTTTCAGGTTACACCAAGTAGTCAACACAAGAATATAACAAGCGACAACACGGCCATCATATCCTTAAACTCACCTGGTTCTGAAAAGGCTAGACCACATATATGAATGCAATCGATACTTCCGGACGAAAAATGAACACTCATAAATCCACGATCTAGTACAGACACCGAAGACATAAAAGGAGCATAATTCATTGAACTTCAGTTTTTCAGCGTCAGTGTTCCTTATGAACATAATATAGATGATAGACTACAGATGGAATCTATTTGTACTGCACACAGTTGAATTCATCACGTACTGTATGACAGATCCGTAGTATTTTCTCACAGATATTACGTTTGAAACAAGTAGTATACTGTAATGCAGTCGGTCATGATAAATGTCAGTGAATAAGGTTATGTTGACATACATTTGAAAGTATTAAAAAATGCGATATTAGTTATATAAACGTCTCTATTGAGCAATAAATATAATCATACTGGTTCATTTTCACAAGTATTTAAGTCATCAGACTAAACAGTCAGCCATGTGATGAGATGTTTTTCCAGTTTGGGAATTTTGTACCTATTTCCAACCTGCAAATGAAATAATATTTAGACGGAGAGAAGAAAATCTTGAGTTTCCATGTCTTGAACGAAAGCAATTATTTATTTACATAATATAACCACTTAGAAGTGATATTTACATAGGACTTTTCATATTTCACTTGTGTCTTTTGTAACCAATGTAAACAATGGTTTGTGAAAATGAATGGACTTATAACACTTGTTAAATACCGAAGTATGTGCATCAGTGTAAATAATAAACTTCACCTGGATACATATATTACTTGTTAGTAGTTTGCTTAGTCCAAGTATGAAAATATTCAGTAGAGAACATTTCATTACAGTCTGTTAATAGCTGAAAATATGAAAACACCTTACCAATAGATCCTTGTTGTTTCTGGAATAGACTGATGAATACATGAAACTCTTATTTTCCTCAGTGCCATTCCTAAGCAATGAAATCCCATTAGTAACTGATTTCCAGTTCATGTGATGTCAGAGGGTTTTTGTTCTGAATAGATTATTAACTTTTTCAGTGAGCTTAAATGTGTTTATAAGTCAATCACGGAGAATACAATGATTGTTTTTTGGAATAAGTCGTAGAGACAACGTAAAGGAGAAAATACTACAGATTTTTGTGAATATCAGTATGTTATGGGTTGAAAGCCAAAATATTCTGATTCTATTGATGAACGCTCAATTTATCCACTCTTTAATAGTTTAACATCGAATTGGAGTGAAATTTAGACGTAGTAGCCTCAGACGGTGAACTGATAAATGAACTTGAGCAAACAGTCAGGTTGTGGAAGTAGTAAAGACATGAAGTGTTATGGAAATATATTTCTGAGTTAGTGAAAAAGTACTTCGCTCTATATAACTCGCTTTTCTGTAAGTATGGCAGCTGTTAGGACAGCTATTCACACTGGGTCAATATTGTATGGGGAGCTAATTACGTACGCATATCTGACCACTAGTAAGATAGAAAATGATTTGCCTGTTATCCGAGCCGTATGTTTTTTTATAAAGTTATCACTCTTTGACCAAATTAGCTGACACTTGCAAAACTTAATTAACCCGTTACTTCAACCATGTCGTGCGTGAACAGTTGGTTAGTATGTCATCAGATGCAGATTTTTGCCAAGACAAAAAGCTATTCTCTTCTATACAGTACGCCTTTATGACGCTGATGTTTCTGTGCTTATCGGATTATAAATCTTTGTATGAAGCCAAAACATACCACCTTAAAATTGAGTTCTGCGTCATTTTAATTAAAAATTTGTCACAGTTCCTCATAGAGAAGTGAATTACTAAAATATGAAATGGTATGCGTCTACTGACTGGATTCTCTTCACAATGTAGACGTAAAGATAAGCATTTGGAAGAGATTGGTAACTGGAAGCTTATAGACAATAAATGAAACACGCAGAGCTGTATGAATTCAAAGTGCAGTTATAGATTTAGTTACGCCATCAACAAAGTAACATAGACGTGCTATTAACAGTTGTCAATACTCCTGCAAAATATACTTTTTTTCCATCAAAAATCCAACCAGTTAAAACCATTTAAATACTTGAGAGGTTTTATAGCATAATCTATCTGTGACTCGTTTATAAACAGATGCACAAAATCAATTCTTAATTATTTCCAATGATAAATATGTAGTAAGTACTCCTTCTTGAAGAAATAAAGCAACTATTTATGTCATCCGTAATCAGCTTTATCAATCCTGAATTTCACTAACGCATATGAATCGATGATATAACCACATGTGTACTTATTACTGAGAATTGTTAGCTATAACATATCATTTCTTTCGGTTAATTCCCGTCCTTTTATCCAAGAATGCAAATCTGGTTAGTGGTTGACATCTTTCTCCGGTTTACTTAAGTTTTTAACTTTGAGATCACCAACACTACCCTCTAGTTCTCAGTATTAAGTGAACTTTCTCCATCTAGATTTGTAACACAATCAGTGCGTCACAACATTGGTGTTAATGACATTTAGTTGAGATGCACTCAGAGGTTTACGAAGAATGACGGATTTCGACCTTATTCTTTATGGTATGCATCACGTGGAGCAGTAGAGTATATCTGGAAGGAAATATGGTCCAAACTGTTCATAATAAATTGGTGTTCAAAGAACTTAAGACCGGTTAATAATGCTCTTGATTCAAGATTACGACCGAAATAGGCTGACTGACTTCAGGAAAAACAAATTATGTGAGGATCAAATTCACGCTACGCTGTGCATCATCACAGAACAGAGTATAGAATGGCAATCTACTCTCTACTTCAACTTCATCAATTTTGAAAAGGCCTTTGACAACGTCAACCGAGAAGTGATTTGGAAACTGCTTCAACTTTTACGGAGTACCACAAACTTTTATCAACCTCGTTCAACAGCAGCTATATGCTGTGTGATGCTACATACCAAGTGATTCACGATGCAAAGCTCAGTGACGCCTTCGAAGTAAAGGCAGGTGTAAGACAAGGCTGCCTACTATCACTGATGATCTTCCGGATTGTAATGGACCGGATCATGAAACGAATCGTGAAGAGCAAGAAGCTGGGCATACGTTGGCTGGATCAGTGAAAAGACCCCAGGTGATTTGAATTTCGCCAATAATCTGTGTCTAATGTCACAGAAACTTTAAGATCTACAGGCAGAAACTAACGGTTGAATTTTGAGGGGTTTGTGAGAATGTAGAGATATTTCAAGTTGGTACTCATCGTATGGACCACTGAATCCCGACCAAGTGGCTTAACGGTAACGTGCTGGCCACGGAACCTGATGGTCGTGAGTTCCATCCCTGGCTGGGTCATGGCTGCGCACTGCTGAAGAGACAAAACATCTGTCCAGTGCTCCCAGGTATCAATTGTTCCTCTAACTAATGTTAGTCTATGATGAATACCAGCTTGGCAAACCAGCAAGTTGACTGAAGAGGCGTGACAGCAAAAGCGCGACTTCCCTCAGGTGGATGTAGAGAAGACAGGGGTGATGAAGATACCCAACCAAAAACAACAACAAGCACCACTCACGGTCACCGGGAAAAATCTAAAAGAAGTTGTCTTATTCACCTACATTGGCAAACATCGTTTTAACTAAAGGTGGCACAGATGTGGATGTCAAAGAGACGATCGGAAAAACAGCAAGACAGGCCTTCTTGCGTTAATCTGAAACCAGTGTGGAGATCTACTGCAGTGTACTGCAATCCACTCAGCATAAAGAATAAGATCCGGATTTTCAACAGTAACGCCAGTCAAGTCAGTGTTTTTATATGGTTCGGGAAGTTGGCAAGTTACGAAAAGCATTTTCAACAAACTACAGACATTCATCAGTAGCTGCCTACGCTTGATTCTGAAGATCGGATGGCCAGAATAATAGGAATAAGCAACAAGGAACTCACTCTGGCTGGCAACCAACCAACCAAGAAATTATCGCCCAACAGATATGCAGCAGAAGAAAGTGAATATGGATTGGGTTGGGCCTACACCGAGAACACCATTTGGGGACATCATGTACCAGGCCGTCGAGTGGAACCCACATGGAAAACTACTAGTCGAGCGTCCGTTTTTGACATTGGGGAGACCATGTGAGGAAGAAATAAAAGCTTGTGGGCAGTCTCGGAGCCAAGTTGGAAAGGCTGGATAGAAAAGAGTGAAATGGAGGCGTGCTACCGAAGCCCTATATTCCACTGGGAACCCAAGGGGAAAATAGATAATGATAATACTAGTAGTAATAATAAGACCGGTTATTATTCTCTTCCAACTACTCAAAGTTACAGACAGCATTCATTCCAGGCAGTGTGATGAAAACACAAGGTCCACTAGTTCTGAAAAATTTTGATGGACTGAACTTCAATGTGTGAAGATAGTTTAGCATTTAAAGCCACCAAATTCACACAATCATTATTTATCATATTTTGTTCAAACAAAAACCATGTCTCCTTTAAAGTGTTTAGAAGAAACAGCTAGTAAATGGTTTCAGTATGATATTCAGCTTTTCAGATAAAGTCAGGGAGGAAGAAAGTAATTACAGTTCTATTCTAGTCACCTCAAGAATTCAGACAACATTTATAGACTTATGATAGACCGTGAGAAGACTTTATTGACATGGCTTCTCCAAACTGTCGAGCTCATGATGATATATATTCTGAAGCGTAAACTCTGTGTTCAAGACCAGTTTGTTCTTCATCAATCTGTATGAAGATTTAACTCCTTTGCATATTTTCTTTATAATTTCCACCAGTTTATTATATTTTCTGTCTCTATTTACTGTTTCACTAAACTTCCTAGTTATTCGAAATAATTTTTTATGGATCACCTAAATTTATTTACTTATGAATTAAAAGCAAGCAAAAGCGACAAGTTTAACTAAATAATATTTCATGTTACAGTTTAATTGTGTAAATAGCTCTTTGTAAAATTGATAAAAGTATTATTTCAACTATCTGAAATAACTGTGGTTTGACAGACAAGTTTTGATACTGGGTGAAGACTGTAGCTCAAATTTTTCAATTGACCTTCAATCATCACCCCGTACCACTACTACTTTGCCAAACCAAGGGTATCTCGGATAGTCAAAATGATAACCAATATGCTGCTCATCCTCTGTAAATCACTTAGATTTGGATTGGAATGAGAAGTTTTGACCGGGCAGCCAGTGTGAATACGATCAAGTGGTTTTAATGCATGACGAATTCACATAGTAGTCCGGCAAAACCCATGAGGATTGAAGTGAAATAAAAATCTGGTCAACAGTCAAATTCGTAGCTCAGTTGGTAGAGTATCGGGCCGGAAACCCGGTGGTCACCGAAAAAAAATTATTTTCAGTTCTTTCCATATCTAAATTCATATATTATTCAAATTGTAAGCAGTTGAGAAGAATCCTCAAAATAATAAAAATAAACTCGTAGTATCCCGTTGTATATGCTGTTCCTAACAAAAATCAGCTGTTTATCATATCACTTAT